>CM066050.1:0-10000000 GCA_033557465.1 Ichthyophis bannanicus
CTCCTAGGGGAGGTGGGTGTGTTTGTGAAGACTTATTCCTGCTGTTCCCTGAGATCACCTGTTACAGGTAAGTAAACTGTACTATCTCCAGGAACAAGCAGGAATGAGTCTTCACATATGGGGACTCCCCAGCTAGAGATGCCTGGGAGATCACCCAGATTGTGAGTCGCTGGGAAGGGCTCCACCTCCACTCATGAATCTCAGGCATCCAGTCAGGGATGGAGGGTAGGAGTTGATTAGGTATGGAACAGCTGTTTAAGAACAGCCTGACCAAACAAGGCATCCCGGCGGGAGTCCTTGTTCCAAGCAGTAATGGGCTGTGAAGGTATGAAACCGATGCCCAGGTGGCCGCTCGACAGATTTGGTCGATGGACACAGTTTAGATGAGCCATAGAGGTCCGCCATGGCCCTCACATTGTGAGCTGTGACATGGCCCTCCAGAGAAAAGGTTCTTACTCTGGTAGGCGAAGTAAATACACAGAGCAATCCAATTGGACAGAGTTCTCTTAGAGACTGGAAGTCCTAAATGAGAAGGATCAAAAGCAACAAAAAGTTGAGAGGACTTTCTATGTTGTTGTGTCCTTTGTAAGTAGAAAGCAAGTGCTCTTTTACAATCCAGGGTATGAAGATTCCTCTCTGCACTTGATGAATGAGGTCCTGGAAAAAAGATAGGTAAATACACCACCTGGTTCAGAAGAAGGTGAGACCACTTTAGGCATAAAGTGTGGATTAGTTATGAGGACTACTTTGTCATGATGGAACCTTGTGTAAGGAGGATTAGCCACTAAAGCTTGCAACTCACTGATACGGCGAGCTGAGGTGACTGCAATGAGAAAAATAACCTTCCAGGAAAGGAATTTCAAGGAGGTAGTGGCCAATGTTCCCTCTAATTTTCTGTAGGCTGTGTGCGCATAAAATATCAGCTGTGCAGATTTTGAAGGAAGGTTAAATATTTTGTGCGCCATGTAACGACACTCGGAGTTATATACTTTAAAATTTGACTACACGTCAGAATACAGTATGTACACTGCATTTATTTTAATCAAATTAAATGAAAATAGACGATTACTAAATGAAGCAGAACAGTTCTAGTAAATTACAATCACAACTTTTAAATTTTAAAACGTCTATATTGTTTGCTATCAGAATCGGAACCGTAAGTTTTGTGCGCTCTGTTGTAAAGTATGTGCGCTCGCTCGGCAAGGTGTGTGCGCACGCACACGCGCACAGCTTAGAGGGAACAGTGGTAGTGGCTAAGGGTTCAAAGGGTGGCTTTCATAAGCTGGCCAAGAACCAGATTCAAGTCCCATGCCACTGGAGGTGGTCTAATGGGAGGTTTAGTCAAAAGAAGGCCTCTCATGAATCTTTGCTATAAGAGAATGAGAGGAAACAGGTTGTCCATTGAGAGGCTTAAGGGATGCTGCAATAGCACTCAAATGGACTCTGATTGAATTTGTTTTAAGGCCTGCATGGGATAAATGCAGCAAATAGTCTAGTAAAGAATTCAAAGGTATTGAAAGAGGGCTGAGACCCTTCTCTGCACACCAAATGGAAAACCTTTTCCATTTATAAGCATTGGAACGTCTGGTGGAATGCTTTCTGGAAGCATGGAGGATTGACACAAAACTATTTAAAGTTAACACCCAAGAGGATTGTGGAAAATTGCAAGAGGATCTTGATAAATTGGAAGACTGGGCATCAAAATGGCAGATGAAAATTTAATGTGGACAAGTGCAAGGTTACGCACCTAGGGAAGAACAACCCAAATTATGGTTACACGATGCAAGGTTCCACAATAGGAACCACCACCCAGGAAAGAGATTTAGGCGTCATTGTGGATACCATGTTAAAACCCTCGGCCCAGTGGTGCAGCAGCGGCCAAGAGAGCAAATAGAATGCCTAGGTATGATAAGGAAAGGAATAGAAAATAAAACAAAAGATATTATAATGCCTCTATATCGTTCCATGGTGAGACCTTATCAGAATATAGAAAGACTAGGGGACATGCAATGAAGCTACAGGGTAAACTATTTAAGACTAATAAAAGAAAATATTTTTTCACTCAACGTGTAATCAAACTTTGAAATTTGTTACCGGAGGATGTAGTAAAGGCTGTTAGTGTAGCTGGGTTTAAAAAAGGTTTGGACAAGGTTCCTAGAGAAAAGGTCCATAAACCATTATTAAGAAGGGACCCAGGATATCAATGCTTGACCCAATACAAGCATTGTGGAACTTGTGTCTTTTGGGGAAACTACTAGGTACTTATGACCTAGATTGGCCACTGTAGTAAACAGGATACTGGGCTTGATGGACCTTGGTCTGACCCAGTATGGCATATCTTATGTTCTTATCCTTCACTTGCTGAGAAAGTTGTAATCCTTAAGGTCTAGGCCTTCAGCAACCAGGCCCTGAGATGAAGAGACTGAGGATTTGGGTGCCACAAGGTTCCCTCCTCCTGGGAGAGGAGATCTGGAGCAGACCCCAGGTCCAGGGAGGGAGCTTGAGAGAGATGCAGAAATAGAGGGTACCACACTTGGCGTGGCCAATGTGGTGCTATGAGGATCATAGACCCCTTGTCTCTCTGAAGCTTGAACAGAGTCTTGGGAATGAGGGAAATAGGTGGAAAGGCATAGAGGAAGTCTTGCCCCCAATGAAGGAGGAAGGCATCCCTGGCCTTAACTCCCTGACATGGAATCCTGGAACAAAACCGGGGAAGTTTGGCATTCCACGGACTTGCAAACAGGTCTATGTCTGGGGTACCCCAAATCCAAAATTCTGGCTTTCTGGTCCCCATGGAGGGACCATTCGTGTGGAAGCAGAACTGGACTGAGTCTGTCTGCCCAAGAGTTTTGAACCCGTGGAAGATACACTGCCATGAGATGGATTTGATGCTCTCTGGCGAAGGCCCATATTCTCAGAGCTTCGTTGGCAAAGCGACAGAGAGACAGTCCCTCCCTGCTTGTTCACGTAGAACATGGCTACCTGGTTGTCCGTGTGGATGAGGACTGTCTTGTAGCTGAGCAGGGTGTGGAAGACTCAGAGCCAGAAAGATTGCTCTGAGCTCTAAGAGGTTGATATGTAGAGATGTCTCCTGTGGAGTCCAGATGCCTTGGGTGGAGAGATCTTGTAGATGAGCTCCCCAACCCTTTGGAGAGGCATCTATTGTAAGGGTTACTTGGGGTAACACCTGTTGAAAGGGGGACCCCAGCAACAGGTTTTGAGTGGACATCCACCAGTGGAGGGACCAAAAGAGGCGACTGGAGGTTGCTATTTTGTCTGACAGGCAGCCTGATGCCTGGGTCCATTGGGTGGATAGGGTCCATTGAGCTGCCCTCATATGAAGGCGAGTGTAAGGAACCACATGCACCGTGGATGCCATGTGGCCTAAGAGTTGCAACATTTCTCGAGCAGTTAAATGGGACTTTAACTGAATCTGGGAGGCTAACTGCACCAAGCGTAGGCAACGGGCCTGGGGAAGATAGGCCCTTGCAGTTGTGGTATCCAGTAAGGCCCCTATGAATTCTAGAGACTGAGTAGGGGTGAGATGGGATTTTGGAATGTTGATTACTAGTCCCAGATACTGAAGAACACGCTTTGTGCAGGCCAGGGAAGTCTGGGCCTCTGACTGGGATGGAGCTCGGATGAGCCAGTCGTCCAGATATGGGAATACGTATATCCCTAGAGTGCGCAGAAATGCAGCTACTCCTGCCATGCATTTGTGAACACTCTTGGAGCAGAGGCCAGACCGAAAGGAAGCACTTTGTATTGGTAGTGCTTTCCTTGGTAAAGGAACCGAAGGAACCTTCTGTGTGTTGGATGGATGAGGACATGGGTGTATGCATCCTTGAGATCTAGAGAACAAAGCCAGTCCTGACTCTGGAGGTATGGAAGGAGAGTTCCGAGAGAAGTCATCTTGAATTTCTCCTTGCATAGAAACTTGTTCAACTCTCTGAGATCTAATATGGGTCTGTAGCCCCCTGTTTTCTTTGGGATGAGAAAATAAGGGGAGTAGAACCCTGAGCCCTGTTGAAGAAGAGGTACTTCTTCTATTGCCCCTTGGGCAAGAAGGGTAGCAATCTCTTGACCCAGAAGGTTGAGGAGAGATGTTGGAGAGTTGAACTGTTTCACCATGGTGTAAGGGGGAAGGTTTAAGTAATGAAGCTTGTAGCCATCTCGTATGATGGAGAGGGGTCCAGTGCTCCGCTGTGATTTGTTCCCATCTGGGAGCAAAGTGAGCTAACCTTCCTGGGATGGTGAGAGGCTCTGGATGTTCTAGAGCCAGAAAGGCTAAGTTCCCTAGTAGAAAGTCAAAGACCCCGAGGAGGCTGAGGCTGTTGGGCCGTAGCAGTCCTCGCAGCCTGAGGCTTTGTCTGTTTTGGTTGTTGCTGTCTCTTTGTAGCAAAACGACCTTGAGAAGAGGCCTGACCATAACCAGAAGAAAATGTCCCTTTTTTTGGGAAAGATCCTTTTTTTAAACAACCTCTTCTTAAAAGGAGCAGTAGTAGACTTTGAAAGTCTATCTAAAGCAGAGTTTTCAGCATCCATCTGGTTGGCCTTTGCTTGCCAATCTTTGCCAAACAGGTTTTCCCCTGTACAGGGAAGGTTACCTAGACCATCCTGTACCCAGGATTCCAAATCAGAGGTTTGCAACCAAGCAACTCTGCGTGCACCTATGGCAATAGCCGAGGCTCTACTGGCACCCTCAAAAGAGTCAAAGGCTGCACGGTTGGAAAACTTGGATACATCCTGTGCATGTTTAAGCCAGGTAATGTATTCTTCTCTCTTATCTTCTGACATATAAGGAGATAAGGTTTGCAGATGATCTGTAACCTCTTTCAGAAACATCCCCATATAGAGACTTGTGATGCAGCAGACCAGCAGGGCATAGAAGAAAATGTTTTAAACTTGAAAAAAGACTGCACAAGCTGCAGTATTTGCAGGAGCCTGATAGGGGAGCAAGAGGGACCTATGGAAGACTGAGGATCCACGCCCTACAGGGTGTAACCTAAAACCAGCCAGCCTCCAATCCAGGAAGACAGGAACTCCTTTTAAAGGAAGTCAGGAAGACTGGAGGGAGAACAGGAGGAGAAGTAGGAGCAGTGAGAGCTCTGGAAGAAGTGCTGTGCCGAGCAGAAGTGACTGGACAGGTAGAAGTAGCCTTAAAGCCAGAAGCAGCAGAGAAGGCTGCAGAGAAGCTGCAGAACCTTCAGAAGCCGAAGGAGCGGCAGAAGCTACAGACACTGCTGGAGTGCAGGAAAGAGGTACAAGCCAAAGGAACCTGAATGGACAGAGACTACAAAAGGGTCCAAGAGATTCAGGTACGCAAAAGCTGCATTGTGATTGCTGTGGGCAGAACCCAAGCCATATTGCTGAGCAAGGCAGAATCTCCCTAGGAGTAGGCCACAAGCCTCATCCTCAGGAAAGAAGCAAGAGTTACAAGGTAAACCATATTGTATTGGAAACAGCCTATGGAAAGGGCAAGAGACAGAAGCTCCCTGTACATGTCCCACTGCTCAAAAGAAAAGGTATGAAAATTTTTTATTGAATAAGAAACTTTTAAGTAAGCCAGGTTTGCAGGAAGTGCATGTAAACCCTTGGAAGAAAGAAAGATTCACACTGTAAAAATGCTCATGGCCGACGCCCCACGCTAAACTCCAAACACTGGGAGGTCATACAGCATTTGGGTGAGAAACCTAACAATAGCTGGCCGGGAACTGTTCACTTTGTCTCAGATACTTTGCTGGAGGAACCGATGCAAGTGGAAGAGGTAGAATCCCTTTCAGAGGAAGACATGGATTGCAGCTATTGCATCACGGGAAGCGTAGAATGCTTGTGTAACCAGTGAGCACTAAAACCGGTGTAAATAGGAATGCCTGCCTTTGTAACCTTTCTGTGAAAAGAACAGTTTTTGTTTAGAATCTGAGTTGTGATTTTTGTAACATGATGTAAGGAGATTTCTGTTTGTGTTTGAAGCTTATCCTTTTAACCTTTGTGCAAAACAGTTGAAATAAAGACTTATTTTTTCCCTACACTCAATGACCTTTTGTTCTCTGGGTATTTTTGGTAATACAGGATGCTACTGAGGCTATACAACCTTGGGCCCTAGAAAGAGAAACATACCAAACCCAACTTTACTTTTCTTTATGTCCGACCTGCCTTGACCACCATCAACCGCCAGGGCGGCGTCGTGACAGACTATAGGAGTTGATTCTGGCCACAAGCATACTGGCCTGGAAGATCTTCCTGCCAAAGGCATCTAAGGTTCTGCATTCTCTTCCAAGAGGAGCAGAGGAGTGCCTTTTTGTACTCTTGATTTTTTCATAGCAGACTCTACCACAATGGAGTGGTGAGGAAGCCGAGTCTTATGAAAACCAGGACAAGGAGGAACACAATACATGGTGTCCAACCTTCGAGAATGAGGGGAGGTGGAAAGAGGAGTCTCCCATATGCCTAACATGTGATCATAAAGAATCTCATGTACTGCTATGGTGGCTGCCTCTTTAGGAGCCTTAGGATATTGAAGGATATCTAATTTTTTGGCTCTAGGTTCAGTTTCAGAGGCCACTGAGATGGACAGGCCTCTGGCCACCTCCCTAATGAAGTCCTGAAAAGAAAAAGTCTTCAGGAGGAGACAATCTCTTTTTTTGGAGAAGAGGGTTCCTGAGGAAGGATCCCCGATGCTTCAATAGAGGCCTCTGATGCATCAGAGTCTTCAGAGGAATCGAAGTATCGACTGTCTGGATGCTCTCCAAGAGCCCGATACGTGTACCGGGGGGTATCGACATCGGGAGTAATCGGTACCAGGTCGGTACTGATGGGCATCACTGGATAGCGTACCGCTGTTGTCGACGATGTTGATGCAAGCGGTACCGGTATCGGAACCGGATCCGGTACCGACAACGGGGTTTGTTGCGGTACCGTAGGCGTCGCAGCTTGTATAAATGCCGTGATGGCACGCTGCATAGTCAGAATATTCTGATCCATCGACGCCACCAATGTCTGGATGTCGGTACCGGTGGAAACCGCCGGTACCCCAGAGCATTGTAACAGGTGATTGGTCGAGGCCGAGCCATCAATGTCAACCTGTGACCCCATAGAGCGAGCTTTGGAAGCCGTAGCCTCCCGCCGGGGTAATTTTGCCGGTGTGGATTCCTCAAGAGTAAGCCAGAGGCATCTCGATACTTAGAGGGAGATGTACTCTTTGAGGACCAGCCGGATTTAAGTT
This sequence comes from Ichthyophis bannanicus, assembly GCA_033557465.1. Classification (NCBI taxonomy): domain Eukaryota; kingdom Metazoa; phylum Chordata; class Amphibia; order Gymnophiona; family Ichthyophiidae; genus Ichthyophis; species Ichthyophis bannanicus. The sequence goes on from CM066050.1 coordinate 7,226, forward strand.
TGGTTACCTGAGATCCATGGGATGAAGAAGCAGCCCTGGAAGACGTCGATGCCACGGAAGCTGCATCGGAGGGAAACAGGGTACTGAGCTTGGCTGCCCGATTTTGTAACCCTCTTTTAGACATCATGGAACAGGACTCACAATCCGCATTGGAGTGGTCAGGGCCTAAACATTTTAGACACCAGTCATGGGTGTCAGTGACAGAAATAGTACCACTGCACTTAGTGCACTTTTTAAACCCGGAGGCGGGTTTTTCCATGAGGAAAAATATATCTGTAGGCCTAAGGCCTCAGAAGAAAAAATGCACTGAAGTAAGAAGAGAGTAGGGTTTTTTTGTTTGTTTTTTTAAAGAAAGAAAAAAAGACCGGTGGTACCGGTCCGGAGTCGAGAAGGCAGACACGCGACTAAAGAAAAATAAAAGAAAATAAGAAATTCTTCAGCGGTGACAGGAAACACGACCTGCTGGCTCCGCGGAAAAGAAGAACTGGAGAGAGGCGGTTGGGAAAGGCGGGAAGGCAGCGTGCAGGCACTGTGGGATGCTCCCAAAAGCTTTCCTTTTGGACGCTGGGGAGCGTTCCCGCGCAGGCTCCGTTGGTACCGACGATACCCATATGTGAAGACTCATTCCTGCTTGCTCCTGGATATCAGGTGTTCTCCAGGAGCAGCAGGAATCAGTCCTCACATATGGGTGTCATCGGCGCCGATGAAGCCCCAGCGGAGCATTTCCCCAGCTTTCTATGAAAGCCTTTGGGAATGCAGGCACGCATGCGCGGTTCCCTTCCCGCCTAAAGGTGCCATCTGACCTCAGTCAAATGACATAGCTAAGAACACCACACAAAAATGAAAAAATAAACTATGTACAACTGCAACTCCAAGGGGAGGAGGGAGGGTTGTGAGGACTGATTCCTGCTGCTCCTGGAGAACACCTGTTACAGGTGAGTAACTACTCTTTCTTCAAGACCAAGCAGGAAGTCAGTCCTCACATATGGGTGACTCCCAAGCTCTGGGCTACCGAGGAACACAGGCTGAACAAGAGAACTCCCTCCAGTCCCAGCAGCAAAGAAAGGATTTAAGGACACAACCTCCACCGGTAGCCCAACAGAGGGCAGGAGTTGCCTAAACCTCAAAGAGATTCCGCAGTACTGCTTGGCCAAAAGCACTGTCCCTACGGGACTCCCTCTCCAGGCAGTAATGGGCCGCAAAGGTCTGGCTTGAAGACCAAGTTGCAGCCCTGCAGATCTCTACCAAGGGCACAGAGCGGAGATAAGCCACTGAGGCAGCCATCGCCCTGACACGATGGGCCGTGACCCTATCCTGCAAAGGAAGGTTATGTTTTTTTGAAGGAGTGAATAAGCAGGTGGACAAAGGTGAGTCGGTTGATATTGTGTATCTGGACTTTCAGAAAGCCTTTGACAAAGTCCCTCATGAGAGACTTTTGGCAAAACTAAAGAGTCATGGGATAGGAGGCAGTGTACTACTGTGGATCAGGAACTGGTTAAAAGATAGAAAGCAGAGGGTAGGGCTAAATGGCCAATTTTCCCAATGGAGAAAGGTGAATAGTGGTGTACCCCAGGGATCTGTGCTGGGTCCGCTGCTTTTTGACATATTCATAAATGACCTGGAAAGTGGAATAACGAGTGAGGTTATCAAATTTGCAGATGACACAAACTATTTAAAGTTGTTAAAACCCAGGAGGATTGTGGAAAATTGCAAGAGGATCTTGATAAATTGGAAGACTGGGCATCAAAATGGCAGATGAAATTTAATGTGGAGAAGTGCAAGGTTATGCACCTAGGGAAGAACAACCCAAACTATGGTTACACGATGCAAGGTTCCACATTAGGAACCACCACCCAGGAAAAAGATTTAGGCGTCATTGTGGATACCTTGTTAAAACCCTCGGCCCAGTGTGCAGCGGCGGCCAAGAGAGCAAATAGCGTAGTTACTCACCTGTAACAGGTGTTCTCCAGGAGCAGCAGGAATCAGTCCTCACATATGGGTGACGTCGGCGCCGACGGAGCCCTCGCGGAGCAATTTTCCCCAGCTTTCAAAGAAAGCCTTTGGGAATTGCAGCGCGCATGCGCGGTCCCCTTCCCGCCCAAGGGTGCCATCTTAGCCAGTCAGATGACATAGCTAAAAAAGACAGCATAAAAATTTGCAAAAAAACTTAAGCAGATGATTGCAACTACAAGGGGAGGAGGGAGGGTTGTGAGGACTGATTCCTGCTGCTCCTGGAGGAGAACACCTGTTACAGGTGAGTAACTACGCTTTCTCCAGGACCAAGCAGGAAGTCAGTCCTCACATATGGGACTCCCAAGCTTAAGGCTACCGGAGACCCTAAGCACAAAAATGAGCTCCCTCTAGCTCAGCAGCACAGAAGGAAGGAATCTTCGCTGAATTAATACCCACCGGTAGCCCACATCCGGGATGGAGGGCAGGAGTTGCTCAAACCTCAAAGAGATTACGGAGGACTGCCTGTCCGAAAGCACTGTCCCTGCGGGACTCCCTCTCGAGACAGTAATGGACCGCAAAAGTCTGGCTCGAAGACCAAGTAGCGGCCCGGCAGATGTCTGCCAGCGGAACAGAGCGGAGGTAAGCCACTGACGTAGCCTTTGCCCGAACACAATGAGCCGTGACTCGACCATCCAAGGAGAGCCCGGCTGCCCCATAAGCCCAAGCGATACAGTCCGCAACCCAGATGGACAGAGTACGCTTGGAGACCGGGAGCCCCAATTTATTGGGATCAAAAGACACAAAAAGCTGAGCAGTTTTACGGTGCTCCCGCGTACGGTCAAGGTAGAAGTTCAATGCCCTTCTACAGTCCAGGGTATGGAGGACCATTTCAGCTCGGCTGGAGTGTGGTCTGGGAAAGAAGGTCGGAAGTACCACCTCCTGATTGATGTGAAAAGGGGAGACCACTTTTGGAAGAAATTTTGGGTGAGTCCGTAGGACTACCCTATTTTTGTAGAACCGAGTGTAAGGGGGATCAGACACGAGGGCCTGCAATTCACTTACGCGTCTAGCGGAAGTGAGGGCTATCAAGAACAATGTTTTCCAAGAAAGAAAACGGAGAGAACAGGTAGCCATAGGTTCAAAAGGCGGACAGGTGATCCGCTGTAAAACCACATTCAGATCCCAGTCAGGCGCTGGCGGGCGCAGAGGTGGTTTAAGTAGAAGGAGACCTCGGAGAAACCTCGCTACGAGAGGGTTGCTGGAAAGAGGTCTGCCGTCCACCGGTACATGATGTGCTGAAAGAGCACTGAGGTGAACTTTGACGGAGTTGGACTTAAGTCCCAGATTAGAGAGGTAGAGCAAGTACTGCAAGATCACCGACACCGAGCAGGAGAAGGGATCCTGAGACTGTTGGGTACACCAAACGGAAAAGCGACGCCATTTAAGGGCGTAGCATTTGCGGGTAGAAGGTCGCCGAGAAGCTAGGACGACCTCTTCCACCTCTGCCGGCAGGAGAAGGGGAGCAAGGACTACCCTCTCAGCAGCCAGGCCATTAGATTGAGAGATCTGAGGTTGGGGTGTAGCAGAGACCCCTGATCCTGGGTGAGGAGATCCGGTTGAAACCCCAGAGGGAATGGATCCTCTACCGCTAATTGCAGCAGGAGTGGAAACCACGGCTGTCTGGGCCAGCGAGGGGCCACCAGGATCATGGAAGCTTTGTCTCGGAGAACCTTGAAAAGAGTTCGAGAGACTAGCGGGATGGGAGGAAAAGCATACAGAAGGCTCTCCGACCATGAGAGTAGAAAAGCGTCTGCCGCAACTCGAAGGGGATGTGGCTGGCGAGAGCAGAAGCGAGGAAGTTGCCGGTTGAGAGGACTGGCAAAGAGATCCATCGTGGGGAGGCCCCACTTTAGAAAGAGCTTCTGAACTACCAAGGGATCCAGACGCCACTCGTGCAGCTGGAGGATCCTGCTGAGTTTGTCCGCCAGGCAATTGTCTTGGCCTGGGAGATAAACTGCCTTGAGAAGAACGCCGTGACTGACGGCCCAAGAGCAGAGCTTCTGTGCTTCCCGACAGAGAAGGAAGGAGCCCGTGCCCCCTTGTTTGTTCACGTAGAACATGGCAACTTGATTGTCCGTCTGGACAAGGACGGACTGGTGAGAGGTCAGGTGGGAGAAAGCCTTGAGAGCCAGGCGGATCGCTCTGAGCTCCAGGAAGTTGATCTGCTGAGCAGACTCCCACGTGGTCCAGAGGCCCTGAGTACGTGCCCCTTGGCAATGTGCTCCCCAACCCAGGAGGGACGCATCTGTCGTCAGCACCTGGGCCGGCTAAGGTGACTGAAAAGGCATGCCGAGTACCAGGTTCGGCCGATGAAGCCACCACTGGAGAGACGAGGCCAGCGGCTCGGAGACGCGCACTAGGTCTGCTAGGCCGCCTGTGGCTTGTTGCCACTGCTTGCGAAGACACCATTGAGCAGGCCGCATATTCAGGCGGGCATTGGGGGTCACATGGACGGTGGAAGCCATATGGCCGAGCAGTCTCAGGAAGCACCTGCCGGAGACCAGGGACTGGCTGCGAAAACGGTCGGCTAGGTCCATGAGCCGTTGAGCCCTGTCGAGAGGCAGGAAAGCTCGCGCCTGAGGAGTGTGCAGTCGTGCGCCGATGAACTCGAGATCCTGTGAGGGGAGCAAAGTGGACTTTGCGAAGTTTATGACAAAGCCCAAGTACTGCAGAAGAGTCACCGTGCGGTGTGCGGCGTTGGTGACCTCCGGAGCGGACGCTGCTCTGATGAGCCAGTCGTCGAGGTACGGAAAGACATAGAGGCCGTGAAGCCGGAGATGGGCCGCCACCACCGCGAGACATTTTGTGAAGACTCGCGGTGCGGAGGACAGGCCAAAGGGCAGTACCCTGTACTGGTAATGATTGCCTGCCACCACAAACCTTAGGTATTGGCGGTGGCTTGGGTGGATGAGGATGTGCGTGTAGGCATCCTTTAGATCCAAGAAGCATAGCCAATCTCCCTGCTGGAGGTAGGGCAGAAGGATTCCAAGGGTAAGCATTTTGAACTTTTCCCGCACGAGGAACCTGTTGAGGTTGCGCAAGTCCAGGATGGGTCAGAGGCCTCCTGTCCTTTTTGGTACTAGAAAATACCTGGAATAAAAGCCTTGACCTCTCAGGTGGTGGGGCACCGGTTCCACCGCCTGTTCCTGTAGAAGACCTGCTAACTCCTGAAGGAGTAAGTCCCTGTGCAGAGGGAGTCGTGGAGGTTCTCCCGGGAAATAGGAGGGAGGGACCTGGTGGAAGTGGAGAAGATAGCCTTCTCTTACGACTTGAAGCACCCAGGCATCTGAAGTGATGTTGGACCACCTGTGGGCGAAGTGAACCAGCCGGCCTCCGGTGCTGGGAGGAGCCAGCGGAGGGGGAGAGGCTATGCTGAAGGAGTCAAAAACCCCCACCCTGCTGAGCAGGGGCTGGTGGTGCAGGCTTGGGGGCTTGCTGCCTACGGGACCCGTTACCCCGTCACTTGGCCTGCTGGCCCTGTCGGGGAGCTGCGGGGGCCTGATAATGGGGGTAGTGTTTATAGGCAGCCGCCTTTCTCGGGTAAAAGGACTTCTTTCCCGAGCCCTTCTTTTTCTGGGAAGGGGCGGAGGTCTTCCTAGAAAGCCTAGTCCCGGTGAGAGTCTCTGTCTCTAGTTGTGGAGCCTTCTCGTCCATAGGTTTGCCAAAGAGGTTTTCACCTCGGCAGGGGACATCGACCAACTTGTCCTGCACCCAGGGCTCAAGGTCAGACGACTGAAGCCAAGCCTGTCGGCGGGCACCGATGCCGGCTGCGGCCACTCGAGCCGATGCTTCAAAGCCATCATAGGCTGCTCGGGATATGAATTTTGAGCATTCCCGAATGCCAGTGGACAAGGCTAGGAACCTCCGCAAAGGTTCCTCGGACAATCCAGCGGAGAATCCGGCTAGCTCTTTAGCCAGGTCTCGGAGATACATGCCCATGTATAGCTGGTATGTCTGGACACGACACGCAAGCATAGAGCCCTGGAAACACTTCTTACCAAGGCCATCCAGGTTACGGGCCTCCCTGCCAGGAGGCACCGAGGAGTGCATCTTCTGGCTCTTAAGACGATGCATGGCCGATTCCACTACCATGGAATGGTGTGGTAGCTGTGCTTTCTGGAAGCCAGGGCTCTTGCGGACTCGATAGATAGAATCGACCCGCTTGCTCAGGGCCGGCGAGGAGGCCGGACTCTCCCACATGCGGAAGAGTAGTCGTTCCAGCATGGGAGGAACCGGTACAGTAAAGTGTTCCCTGGCGGGAGAGTCATACTGGAGGGCGTCGAGCTCTTCGGCTCGAGGCTCCTCCTCGGGATCCGCAGGGAAGGCCAAAGCCTTGGCCATATCCCTGATGAAGTCCGAGAACCGGGCATCCTCCGGAGGGGACTGCTTCCGAGGTTCGGACTCAGGCGAGTCCGAGGGGACACACCGAGTCCGAAAAGAATCAGGCGACTCTTCCTCTTCAGACTCCCAGACCGACTCCGAGGAGGAATCGGTGGGGTAGGCCCGGGCAGGCTGCGGCGCCGGTCGCCCCGACGCCGAGGGAGTCGGCGTCGACGACCTCGGTCCCGAACGGGAGGCCCAGGGTGACCTCGACCGAGGATCGACTCGAGTTCGCATGGACTCGAGGATCGGCTCGGTCTCCGGGGTCGACTTAGATGTCGACGTCCCAGCGGTCGGAGCAGCAGCGCCAGCGAGGCTAGCGAGCAGTGCCCGCTGCTGGTCCATGAAGGCAGACAGTCTGCTCTCCAAGGCCGTCAACCTGAGCCGACCTCAGGTGACCCAGCAGCCCCCGACTCGGGCCCCGACGGCGTCGGGCCCGACGTCGGTGGTCTCGGAGGCGAGTCCAGGAGGACCACAGGACTTACCCGAGCAGGCAGCTCCGACTCCACGCGAGGTCGCTTCGAGAGGTGCTCCTTCTCCAAGGACCCGGGACGGCTATCGGGGCTATGCGACCTGGCCCTCGCGGAGCCAGGAGCGTCCACCGACGACGCCCTCGCGGGTTTCACCTTCCATCGATGGTCCCCAGAGGGAGAACCCCTGTCGGAGGAACTCCGGCGACGGTCAGAGCTGGAACCTCTGGACGCGGAGGCCTCCGACGAGGTCCGGGTACGGCTGGGGTCAGCGAAGATCCTATCGCGCTGATGCCGCCGACTTCTCAACGCTTTGGAGGACATTTTGCCACAGGCCCCACAGATCATTTCGTCATGATCTGGGCCCAGGCAGCGGAGGCAATTATCGTGTGTGTCAGTTAGTGACATATTTCGGTCACACTGACCACACCGCTTGAAACCACTGGCAGCCATCGGGGGAAAAAGGGCCCCGGTGAGGTCAAAGGACGGGGCTGCCAGTGAAAAAACCGAAAACCGAAACTGACTGAATCAGAAAAACCGAAAAAGAGGAAGAGGACTCGTGACCGGCGTCGCGAGTCCGGGCGGGAAAAAGACCGGCGTCGAACCGAAGGAAAAAAGAGAATATTCCGAATAAAATCAACTTTTTCGTGGGGACACGACGGGTACGTCTGTAGGGCTCCGCGGAAAAAAGAAGACTGGCTAAGATGGCACCCTTGGGCGGGAAGGCGACCGCACATGAGCGCTGCAATTCCCAAAGGCTTTCTTTGAAAGCTGGGGAAAATTGCTCCGCGAGGGCTCCGTCGGCGCCGACGTCACCCATATGTGAGGACTGACTTCCTGCTTGGTCCTGGAGAAAGAATGCTAGGTATGATAAGGAAAGGAATGGAAAATAAAACAAAAGATATTATAATGCCTCTATATCGTTCCATGGTGAGACCGCACTTTGAATATTGTGTGCAATTCTGGTCGCCGTATCTTAAAAAGGATATAGCGATTTTAGAAAAGGTTCAGAGAAGAGCCACCAAAATGGTAAAGGGGATGGAAGGCTACTCCTATGAAGAAAGGCTAAAAAGGTTGGGGCTCTTTAGCCTGGAGAAGAGACGGCTGAGGGGAGATATGATAGAAGTCTATAAATTAATGAACGGAGTGGAACGGGTAAACGTAGATCGATTGTTTACCTTATCAGAATATGGAAAGACTAGGGGACATGCAATGAAGCTACAGGGTAAACTATTTAAGACTAATAAAAGAAAATATTTTTTCACTCAACGTGTAATCAAACTCTGGAATTTGTTACCGGAGGATGTAGTAAAGGCTGTTAGTGTAGCTGGGTTTAAAAAAGGTTTGGACAAGTTCCTGGAGGAAAGGTCCATAAACCATTATTAAGAAGGGACCCAGGATATCAATGCTTGAACCAGTACAAGCATTGTTGAACCTGTGTCCCTTGGGGAAACTGCTAGGTACGTATGACCTAGATTGGCCACTGTTGGAAACAGAATGCTGGGCTTGATGGACCTTGGTCTGACCCAGTATGGCATATCTTATGTTCTTATGAAGGTCAGCCGCCTTGTAAGCCCAGGTGATACAGTCAGCCACCCAGATGGACAAGGTACGCTTGGACACAGCCAACCCCAACTTATTGGGGTCAAAGGATACGAAGAGCTGAGTAGCCCTTCTATGCCCCTGCATACGGTCAAGGTAGAAGGATAAGGCCCTCCTACAGTCCAGGGTATGCAGGACTGCTTCAGCCTGGCTTGCATGAGGCCTAGGGAAGAATGTTGGAAGAACCACCTCCTGGTTGAGGTGGAAAGAGGAGACAACCTTTGGGAGGAACTTCGGATGAGTCCTGAGGACTACCCTGTTCCTATAAATCCTGGTGTAAGGCCTATCACAGACCAGGGCCTGAAGCTCACTTACTCGCCTAGCCGAGGTAAGGGCTATCAGGAAGAGCGTCTTCCAGGAGAGGAAGTGTAGTGGACAAGTTAGCCATCGGCTCAAAAGGTGGGCGAGTCAGTTGCTGCAAGACCACATTCAGCTCCCACTCAGGGGCAGGACGACGGATGGGAGGCTTGAGCAAAAGCAAGCCCCTGAGAAAGCGGGACACCAAGGGGTGACCAGAAAGAGAATGTCCCTCCACCAGAGAGTGGTGAGCTGCTAGCGCTGAGAGGTGTACCCGAACAGAATTGGACTTAAGCAATGTTCCCTCTAATTTTCTGTAGGCTGTGTGCACATAAAATATCAGCTGTGCAGCTTTTGAAGGAACGTTAAATTTTTGTGCACCACATAACGACACTCGGAGTTATATACTTTAAAATTTGACTACACGTCAGAATACAGTATGTACACCACATTGATTGCACTAGAAAATATTGTAGAACTTGTGAAAACTGTAAATACACAACAACTTTTAAATTTTAAGACGTCTGTGTTGTTTTCTATCAGAATCAGAACCGTAATTTTTGTGCGCTCTGTTGTAAAGTATGTGCGCTCGCTCGACGAGGTGTGTGCGCGCGCACACGCGCACAGCTTAGAGGGAACAGTGGACTTAAGTCCCTGATTTGATAAGTGCAGTAGGTACTGAAGCACTACTGGCACAGTACAAGAGGAAGGGTCCTCTGTATGTAGGTGACACCACACAGAAAACCTTTTCCATTTGAGAGCATAGGTTTTCCTAGTGGACTGTTTCCTAGAGGCTAGGACAACCTCCTCAACTTCTTGAGGCAGGCCCCAGGGAGCCAAAACTACCCTTGCAGCCTCCAGGCCATCAAATTGAGAGCTTTGAGATTGGGGTGCAGAAGGGAACCCTGCTCCTGTGAAAGAAGGTCGGTTTGCAGCCCCAGAGGTAGGGGAGGATCCACCGCCAGTTGAAGCAGAAGAGGAAACCAAGGCTGTCTCGGCCACCTGGGAGCCACCAGCAGGACCGAAGCCTTGTCCTGAAAAATCTTGGAGAGTTCGGGCCTCCAAGGGCGTGGGAGGAAACGCATCAAGGAGGCCCTGAGACCAGGATATCAGAAAAGTATCCGCTGAGGATGCGGTTGCCTGGAGCAGAACTTTGGCAGTTGCTTGTTCATGGGGCTGGCAAAGAGATCCATCAAAAGGAGACCCCATTTCAGGAAGATCTTCTGAACCATTGAAGGATGCAGCTGCCACTCGTGGGGCTGCAGTATTCTGCTTAACCTGTCTGCCAGGTAGTTGTCCTGGCCTGGAAGGTACACAGCCTTGAGGAGCATGTTGTGCTTGAGGGCAAATGAACAAAGGTCCTGAGCCTCCCGACAAAGGATCCTGGACCCAGTCCCGCCCTGTTTGTTCACATAAAACATGGCTACTTGGTTGTCTGTCTGAATCAGGACAGATTGTTGAGCCAGGGTAGGAAAGAAACCTTTGAGTGCTAATCGAATAGCTCTGAGTTCGAGGAGATTGATCTGCTGTGCAGCCTCCCAGGGAGACCAGTGGCCCTGCGTGCACTTGCCCAGATCATGAGCTCCCCAGCCTTGCAGGGAGGCATCTGTTAGCACTACTGTGTACCCTGGAATTTGAAAAGGCACTCCTTTCAGCAGATTGGGTGGGTGTAGCCACCAGTTGAAGGAGTGCAGAAAAGGTCTGGATAGCCTTATTCTGTTGCTGAGGCAGCCTGTGGCCTGAGACCACTGAGCCCGAAGACACCACTGTGCAGGCCTCATATGGAGCCTGGCATTGGGGGTCACATGCACTGTCGAAGCCATGTGGCCTAGAAGCCTCAGGCAGAGTCTGGCGGAGACGAGGGACTTGCAGAGAAACTGATTTGCCAAGGCCATCAACCTTTGAGCTCTGTCTTCTGGCAAGAATGCCTTTGCCAGGAGAGAGTCCAACCTTGCCCCTATGAACTCCATGTTCTGGGAGGGGAGCAAAGTGGACTTTGCGAAGTTTATGACAAACCCCAGGCGTTGTAGAAGAGCAATAGTCCTGAGGGTGGCATGATTGGCCTCTTGACATGTCCGACCCCTGATGAGCCAGTCGTCCAGATAGGGGAAGACAAAGATTCCCTGATTTCTCAGGTAGGCCGCCACCACCACCAAGCACTTTGTAAAGACTCTGGGGGCAGAGGCGAGGCCGAAAGGCAGCACTGTGTACTGATAATGGTTTCCTCCCACAATGAACCTGAGGTACTTTCTGTGGTCTGGATGAATGAGGATGTGAGTGTACGCATCCTTTAGATCTAAGGAGCATAGCCAATCTCCCTGCTGGAGGTAGGGCAGAAGGGTTCCAAGAGTAAGCATCTTGAACTTTTCCTTTACCAGGAACTTGAGGTTCCTGAGGTCCAGAATGGGTCGAAGGCCACCGGTTCTTTTCAGCACCAGGAAATACCTGGAGTAGAATCCGTGACCTTGCAAGTGGGGAGGCAAGGCTCCACCGCCCTGTCCACCAACAGACCCTAAAGCTCCTGAAGGAGAAGGTCTGTGTGCAGGGGAGGCTCCCCTGGAAAGTATGGACGAGGCAGCTGGTGAAAATGGAGGGCATAGCCCTTGTGGACTATCTCCAGCACCCAACTGTCCCCAGTGATGTGGGGCCACTGGTGGGCAAAGAGGGCGAGGCGACCTCCTGTGCAGGGTTGGGAGAGCAGTGGAGGAGAGGCTATGTTCAAGGAGTCATAAGCCCCCACCCTGTTGAGTGGTAGCAGGGGCCGGAGGCTTGGGGGTCCTCTGCCTACGGGGCCCATTACCCTGGCCCTTGGCTTGCTGACCCTGGGGGGCAGCTTGGGCAGCCTGATATTGCGGGTACTGTTTTGTAGGCAGTGCCCTTCCTCGGGTAAAAGGGCTTTTTACCCGAGCCCTTCTTCTTATGAGAAGGGGCAGAGGTCTTCCTCGACAGCCTTGTCCTTGTGAGGTGCTCGGTCTCGAGCTGAGCGGCCTTCTCGGTCATGGGCTTGCCAAAAAGGTTTTCACCTCGACAAGGGACATCGACCAACTTGTCCTGAACCCATGGCTCGAGGTCCGATGACTGCAGCCATGCCTGGCGTCGAGCCGCGATGCCGGCTGCCGCAACTCGGGCCGAAGCCTCGAAGCCATCGTAGGCGGCGCGGGACATGAACTTCCAGCAGTCCCGAATCCCCGAGGACAAGGACTTAAATCTCTGCAAAGGTTCCCCGGAGAGACAAGCAGAGAACCCGGCCAACTCCTTGGCCAGATCCCGCAAGTACATGCCCATGTACAGCTGGTAGGACTGGACACGGCAAGCAAGCATCGAGCCCTGGAAACACTTTCTACTGACGCCATCGAGGTTTCGGGCCTCCCTGCCAGGAGGCACCGCGGAATGCATCTTCTGGCTCTTCAGACGATGCATGGCCGATTCCACAACCATGGAATGGTGTGGTAGCTGTGCCTTCTGAAAACCAGGGCTCTTCCGGAGTCGATAGATCGAATCGACTCGCTTGCTAAGAACCGGCACCGAGGCCAGTGCCTCCCACATATGGAAGAGGAGCCGTTCCAGCATCGGAGGAACCGGGACAGTAAAGGCCTCCTTCGGAGGAGAGTCATACTGTAGCGCCTCGAGCTCTTCAGCTCGAGGCTCTTCCTTGGGGTCCGCCGGAATAGCCAAGGTTGTGGCCATATCCCGGACGAACTCCGAGAACCGGGTGTCCTCCGGGGGGGACCTACTCCAGGGCTCAGGCTGCGGTGAGTCCGAAGGGACACCGAGTCTTGAAGGTATCAGGAGACTCCTCGTCCTATGTCTCCCAAGCCGACTCGTCCGAGGAAGAGTCAGGGTCCGACCCCGCGGGGCCCTGGAGCACCCGCCCCGACACCGAAAGCACCGGCGTCGACGCCCTCGGTCCCTAACGGGAGGTCGAGGGAGACCGCGACAGAGGTCGACTCCGAGCCACGATGGACTTGAGTATCGGTTTGGTCTCCGGGGTCGACTTCGACGTCGATGTCCCGGTGGTCGGAGCAGATGCGCCAGACAGGCTGGCCATCAGTGCCCGCAGCTGCTCCATGAAGGCAGACAGTCTGCATTCTAAGGACGTCATCCTGAGACTCAGCTCTGGAGACGCAGCAGTCACCGACTCGGGCCCCGGCGGCGCCGGGCCTGACGTCGGCTCCCTGGGAGGAGAGTCCACGAGGACTACGGGGCTTACGTGTCCAGCAGACTCCGGCTCCACACGAGGAACTTTGGCAGGTTTCTCCGGTTCCACGGTCCCGGGGCGACGGTCGGGGGTATTAGACCTGGCCCTCGAGGAGCCAGGGACCTCCTCCGATGACGCCCTCGCGAGCCGCTTCTTCCTCTTGTGTTCCCGGTCGGGGGACCCCCTGTCCGAGGAGGTTCGACGGCGCTCGTGATCGGAGTCACGAGATGTTGAGGCCTCAGACGAGGTCCGGGCCTGGCCTGAGTCTGAGAAAAGCCTTTCCTTTTGCTGCTGGCGACTTCGTAGTGCCTTGGAAGACATCTTTCCGCAGGCCCCGCACGATTGAGGATCGTGGTCGGGGCCGTGGCACTGAAGTCAGCAGTCATGTGTGTCGGTGAGAGACAGTTTCTTACACCAATCACACTTCTTAAAACCGCTGGAAACCATTGGGGGGAAAAAAAAAAAAAAAAAAGAGTCCCCGCGAGGTCAAAGGACCAGCCTTCCAGGGAAAAATGGAAAAAAGGGTGCGAACGCCAGCCACGAAGGGCAAAAACCAAAATAGAAAAGTCGGGCTCGATACCGGTGTACTGAACCCAGCGGGAGGGGAACTGGCGTCGAACCGGTAGAAAAAAAGAGCAAAAATCGCTGGAAGATCTAATTTTAACCGGGAAAACTGGACACACGTCCAGTGGGCTTCACGGAAAAAGAGAGACTGAGGTAAGATGGCACCTTTAGGCGGGAAGGGAACCGCGCATGCGTGCCTGCATTCCCAAAGGCTTTCATAGAAAGCTGGGGAAATGCTCCGCTGGGGCTTCATCGGCGCCGATGACACCCATATGTGAGGACTGACTTCCTGCTTGGTCCTGGAGAATAGATCAGAATTTCCTTGGAAGGGCATTTTAAGTGTTGCTATGAAATACACATGCACCTTCCCCAGCCTTCCTGCAGTCAGAGAAATAGGAGTGGAATACACCGACCACCTTGCAAATGGAGGTCTTAGAGGTTGCTGCTTGTGTGAACCTGATGAGTAATATGATTTTGTATTTTACCCCCCCCCCCAGGGATGGGGGCACTGAATACTATATGTGATTCATGAGCAGCGTTGTCATTTGGCGGCCTTTAAGGCACCAGAGCCCGACCAATAATACAGAAGTTAAGAGCTTTAAATCTCGGTCATATAATCTTGATTTTCAGAACATTACAGCTGCACCCAGGAGCTTCTGGGTTGCCAGGAGTCAGGACTGACACAAAAGGCACACATTGCATTTGCAGCTGCTCTGTGGCATTTCTTTCCTGACTTGCAGATAATGGCTGCATACACACAGTCATAGAAAGGCACTATTGAGTATACCAGCTGCCCTCTGGTGGCCATAGACCGTAGCACAGGCACTTCTTGATTGACAGTTTAACTGTCAGTCTATTTTTTTATATCCTAAGGATTCCTAAATCTGTCCCTGTGAATTTTGGGCAACTTTCACTATAGAATACATAAAACCACACTTCCAGGCTGTCCCTCCTTCCAACTACAAGTTAGGGCTCTGCCCTTGAACCTAAAAGCTGGCAATTTGCCTAATATCCTGGGACTTTACAGATGCTCCTCAGAGACATGATTAGGAGGGAAAGAACATGTGGTATCAGGGATCAATGCCAAAACTGCTGCCCTATTTTTAAGTTTATTCTTATTTATTTTATAAAGAGGATTGACAACAGTCCCCCATAAGGCTGAGGAACCCCCTGAGCCTCAAAAAAAACAAACAAACCTACAAACAAAAGAAAGAAACAAACACTAGGCCCAAAAATCTAGCTATTCTGCCTGTTGTTTTCCTCACACAGGCAGCTCACTGCAACTCTCGCCATGCGGTCCAAATACCTAGAGGAAATGGCCGCTCCTTCGCCAATGAATTTTGGCGCCAAGAACAACAGCCGCTGCAAAAATGAGGCCTCAGCAGACTGACCGAGCCCGAAGGCCTTACCTGCAGGGTAGAAAGCCACACAGCCTGCTCCTACCACCTTGAATTCCTCCGATCCTCAAGCCACGCTGATGCGCCTGGCAGCCGTGGCGAGGATCGCTCAGCCGGTTCCACAGAGTAAAATTAAAATCCCGCAGCAACGGAGAGGCTCCGTCTCACACAGCTTAAGTGTGGCTGTACGGGTCCCGGAGCTCTCCCGTACAGTCAAGGGAGAGAGATCCACACCGGCGAATGCCTGCAGCAAGTGAAAATAACTGAGAAGGAGGGAAGGCGAGAGCTGCTACTAATTTAAAGAGCCAGGCTCAAATTTAAAATTACTGTAAATAAGGAAATTTGCTCCTAACTAAAGGGAACTAATCCCTGATTGCCAATTAACCAAAGGTAACTGAATTAAAAGTAAAATTAAAAGTAAATTAAAGGTAAAAATCAAAAGTAAAATCTGAATAGAATTTGTCACACTAAATGCTCCTTATCTGTTCCCCCCAAGTGAGCCCAGAAGCTAGGCTCACTATGTCCTCCTGCTGCAAGGAGACTGGACACACTGGAGGCTGATGGGAGATACCAGCAGGCTATATCCAGTGATGTCACGACTTTGACATGCCCAGTCTCCAAGCTGCAGGAAGAGGTGCACAACCGGCCTAAAACTGGAGGAACGATAAGGAAGCTAAATTTAACTGTTTGCAAATCGATAATGAAGGACAAGTTGTAGAAGATATAGCCAATCATATGAGAAAACAAACCTATGTACCAGTTCAGACCTGGCACGGCTTGCAACTCGATGGATGGTTTGGTTCTCTGTTTTCAGGAATGGGCGGCCTGAAAACACTTGTGTTCATTGTTCTATTCATATTGGCTATCTGCTTGTTTCTCCCATGTTTCCTGCCCTTATGCTTGCGCACGCAGAACTCAACCATTGATAGTATTGTTGAACGTAAAGCAGCTACAAAAGTATTAGCTATGTGGCAATATTCCCTTGTACCCCAACATGATGCTGATGACCATGTGTAATTTGATTCTCACCCTCTCTCATTTGCGGGTGAGAATAATCAAAGGGGGGAATGTGGCAGGCTATGGCCTAGTATAGCCTGTAAATGTATGAGAGGCCTGTGAGCTAGGCCTGAGTCCCAGCCCCCACCTGAGAATAAGAATGCTGAGAAAAACCAAAGTCAGTAAGAATTAGAGAAACTGCTCTAAACTGCTTTGAACTGCTTTTTGATAAGGTTGTCTAAATCCTTTGTTGAATTCTTCTATGCTGATGACAGACATGTTCCAGTGCTCTGTATTCAAACATTTTCTAAGCTAGCAGTGACCTTGTAGGAGAAAAGTATCAAAGTCTTAGAACTGTGCCTTTGTTAGAGAATTCTGAGCAGGGGGAACAGAGTACTGGGCCCACAGAGAGATCCCAATTGGATGGGTGCAAGGGTCAGTAGGACCAATAGAAAGTTTGCCTGTATTAAACTGAAGAAGAAAGGTATAAAAGGTGTTGTTTACTGGACTCCATTGCTCAGACCATTTTGAATGTGACATTTGCCTGAGACTTGTGCACAATAAATTGGCTTGGATCTTCGAACTGACTCCTGGTTTTATTCATTGCGTGCACTTTGCTGCAACATAAGCACCTATAAAGCTATGATTATCCCAGGGGTGGGTGGCTGTCGGGGAGCGAGGGAAAGACGACTTATCAAAAACTGGCTGCTACACAATACCATGTCCTGTGCTTCTAAGGTAATCTGTGACCAATCTCCAGGGGGAGTCCCACAGCCCTTGCTTGGATAGAGGGAGTCTTGGGTTCTAAATTTAACCAGAAAGCTCTCGTCTGTTTTAAATTTAAACTGAAAACTCGTTGCTGCTACTAGGCCCTGACTGATTCAACAAATACACTGGGTTCACAGATTAATCAGCTCTAATCTAAAGAATTCTTTCCCCCCCCCCCCCCAAGATTTAGAAAAATTCCCGGATGTAAATAGTTACAATTGCAGATCTCTCTCCAGAAGTAGCAGTCCCCTTTTGTAGTCCTTCAAGCACTGGGCAAAATGGTAGAAACCATTATAAAGAATAACATTACTAATCATGTACAGTCATGGTTTAATGGGAGAAAGCCAATATGGATTTAGCCAAGGAACGTCTTACCTTACTAATCTGTTATATTTTTTTGAAGGTGTAAATAAACAGGTAGAAAAAGGTGAGCTGGTTGATATAGTGTATCTGGATTTTCAGAAAGCCTTTCACAAGGTCCCTCATCAGAGACTCTTGGTGAAATTAAAAAGTCATGGGTTTGGAGGCAGTGTAGTATTGTGGATCAGAAACTGGTTAAAAGATAGAAGGCAGAGAGTAAGCCTAAATGGCCAATTTTCTCAATGGAGAAAAGCAAATAGTGGAGAACCCCAGAGATCTGTGCTGGGTTCGCTGCTTTTTATCATTCATAAATGACCTGGAAATGGGAACAAGTGAGATGATCAAATTTGCAGAGGACATAAAATTATTCAAAATTGTTAAAACTCTGAGGTAATCAAGATGGCGGCAGGACGCTCTGACCTGCTGTGCTGCGTTTGTTGAAGCTCCGGAGTGTCTGTGGCCGGTCCCGTTGGATTTTCATGGGGCGGAAGAAGCGGAAGCAAGCGGCCCTTCCTCCTGGGGCTGGCTTGCCGGTGCCATCGACCCAGAGAACCTTGACTAACTGCGGCTTTGAAGTCGGAGGACAGGCAGCATCTTCGGCAGCGGCGAGAGTGGAGGATCCGTCGCTGGGTGCATCGGGTATTCTTTTCTCTTCGGAGGAACGTACCCCCCCCACCGCACCCCGGAAGTGTTTTCTCGCCAGAGGCTGCCTTTTCCACTGGGTTGCTGGGGAGTACACCGGTGGATGGGGCGGCAGGAGGTGCTTTGGCTGTTGGAAACTGCCCGGTAGAGACTGGGAGGCAGACGGGATCAGCAGAGTCGACGAGTTCCTGGCACAGAAGTTTGCCGGGACGCCCAGTCCAGCAGAGGCCCTTTCGGGGATTCCTGTTTTGGAGAAACCTGCGGTGATATCATTGGAGGCACTCTGGGATGGTCTCGCAGCGCTTAATGCTTCCCTAAAGGATATTTTCTGTCGTGTGAGTACTGAGATGGTGGAGACTCGAGCCTTATGTGGAACTCTTTCTGGTGTACAAGGTCAGCATGCAGAGAGACTCTCTACAGTAGAGCATGAACTTGGACAGCTGCGGGAGTTAGTAGCTGCCCAAGTTAAAGATAGAGCTGTAACCGCTAAGAAATTAGAGTATATGGAGAATCAAGTTCGGCGTTGTAATTTATGCCTCTTGAATTTTCCACGCTCTCCTATAATGTCATCAATGGAGATGGTTAAGAAATACTTTATAGAGATCTTGCAGGTCCCTTTGGACCAGTTACCACCTATGGTGCGTGTGCAGTATTTATCTAGGGGTCAGGGAACCGTCGGCTCCAATGACCCTGAAGGGGCCCGGGTTAGAGATGATCTTACGGGGTTTTTAGAGTCTTCCCTTGAGGTCATCTCAGAGAGGTCCACTCTGCTTGTTACATTTGCACTAGAATCTGACAAATTTTTTATCCTTAGGATTGTATTTTAGGCACCTCAATGTGGAATTTCTGGGGTCTAAGATCCGTATATTTCCCGATGTAGCTTGGAATACGCAGCTGAGGAGGCAGGAGTTTCTAGTGCTGCGCCCTCGGGTGTTGGCGCTGGGAGCTTCCTTCCAGCTTAAATTTCCTTCAAAGTGTTATGTGATGTATAAGCAAAAATGTTTTTTGTTCTTTGACCCTGGCCAGTTGTTGGGGTTCCTGGAGGCTAGGGAAGTTATTAATGTTGCTTTGTCGGGACCCCCGGTACTGGCTGATGTTTAAGTCCTTACTTGCCGCATATGGTTAAATTTCCTCTGTAAATTAGGTAGTTCAGGTCTTGGTTTAGGCCTGTACTCTAGATTTCCTAGAACCTCCCTGTAGTTTCCTTTTTTCTTTGTGGTCTATAACTATGAGCGTTAGTTATGTTTAGGATGTGTAGTATAGCCTTTTGGGGGTTGATGATTGCTTTTGTATAGTTTAATTCTTTGATAACTAAGCTCATGTCTATCATTCAAAGATGTCTCTTGGATGTAATATTGTTAAAATTGAATAAAAATAAAATTAAAAAAAAAATTGTTAAAACTCAAGAGGATTGTAAAAAATTGCAAGAGGACCTTGAAAAATTGAAAGACTGGGCATCCAAATGGCAGATGAAATGTAATGTGGAGAAGTGCAAAGTTATGCACCTAGGAAACAACCACCCAAACTTTGATCACACAATGCAAGGTACCACCTTAGAAACCACCACCCAGGAAAAAGATTTAGGCGTCATCGTGGAGAAAGAGTGGTTACTCACCTGTAACAGGTGTTTTCCAGGAGCAGCAGGAATCAGTCCTCACATATGGGTGACGTCGGCGCCGACGGAGCCCCCGTGCGGAGCATTTCCCCAGCTTTCAAAGAAAGCCTTTGGGAATTGTAGCGCGCCTGCGCGGTCCCCTTCCCGCCCAAGGGTGCCATCTTGCTCAGTCTGATGACATAGCTAAAAGACAGCAAAAAATTAGCAAAAATAAATCATATGACTGCAACTCCAAGGGGAGGAGGGAGGGTTGTGAGGACTGATTCCTGCTGCTCCTGGAGAACATCTGTTACAGGTGAGTAACCACTCTTTCTCCAGGACCAAGCAGGAAGTCAGTCCTCACATATGGGACTCCCCAGCTTAAGGCTACCGGAGGCCCCAAGCCGAAAAAATGAGCTCCCTCTAGAGCGTCAGAACGTAAGGAAGGAATCTTCTCTGAGAACGCCCTCGACCGGTAGCCCAACATCAGGGCCGGAGGGAAGGAGTTGCCTAGACCCCAAAGAGATTATGGAGTACTGCCTGTCCGAAAGCACTGTCCCTGCGGGACTCCCTCTCAAGGTAGTAATGGGCCGCAAAAGTCTGGCTTGAAGACCAAGTAGCGGCCCGGCAGATGTCTGCCAACGGAACAGAGTGGAGATGAGCCACTGACGCAGCCTTCGCCCTGACACGATGAGCCGTGACTCGACCCTCCAACGAGAGGCCGGCTGCCCCATAAGCCCAGGCGATACAGTCAGCGACCCAGATGGAAAATGTACACTTGGAGACAGGTAACCCCAACTTATTGGGATCAAAAGAAACGAAGAGCTGAACAGCCCTCCGATGCTCCCGCGTACGGTTGAGGTAGAAGGATAACGCCCTCCTACAGTCCAGGATATGCAGAACCATCTCAACCCGGTTGGCATGCGCCCTGGGAAAGAAGGTCGTAAGAACCACCTCCTGATTGAGGTGGAAAGAGGAGACAACCTTAGGGTGAGTCCGTAAGACTACCCTATTCTTGTAGAACCTAGTGTAAGGGGGATCAGACACTAGCGCCTGAAGCTCACTTACTTGCCTAGCAGAGGTAAGAGCTACCAGAAACAAGGTTTTCCAGGAGAGAAAACGGAGAGGGCAGGTAGCCATAGGTTCGAATGGCGGACAAGTAATCCGCTGTAAGACCACATTTAAATCCCACTCAGGGGCCGGCGGACGTAAAGGAGGCTTAAGCAGGAGGAGGCCTCTGAGGAAACGAGCCACCAAAGGGTGGTGGGAAAGAGGCCCCCTGTCCACCGGCGAATGGTGCGCTGAGAGAGCACTGAGGTGAACCCTGACAGAATTGGATTTTAGGCCTAGATTGGAGAGGTAAAGCAAATATTGCAATACTACCGCTACCAAGCACGAGAAGGGATTCTCGTTGTGCTGAGTACACCATGCGGAGAATCTACGCCACTTAAGAGCGTAGGATTTCCTGGTGGATTGCCGTCTAGAGGCTAAGACTACATCTTCCACCTCTCTAGGCAGTAGTAGGGGAGCCAGAACTACCCTTTCAGCAGCCAGGCCATCAGATGAAGGGACTGGAGGTTGGGGTGCAAGAGGTTTGGACAAGTTCCTGGAGGAAAGGTCCATAAACCATTATTAAGAAGTGACCGAAGATATCAATGCTCGACCCAGTACAAGCATTGTGGAACTTGTGTCTCTTGGGGAAACTGCTAGGTACATATGACCTAGTTTGGCCACTGTTGGAAACAGAATACTGGGCTTGATGGACCTTGGTCTGACCCAGTATGGCATATCTTATGTTCTTATAGAGATCCCTGTTCCTGAGACAGGAGATCGTGTTGAATCCCCAGAGGAATAGGAGTGTCCACCGCCAGTCGCAGCAGAAGTGGGAACCACGGTTGCCTCGGCCATCTGGGGGCTATCAGAATCATTGAGGCCCCGTCGTTGAGGACTCTGAACAGTGTTCTGGACACTAGTGGCATGGGAGGAAACGCATACAGTAGGCCTTTGGACCACGGGATCAGAAACGCATCCGCTGCTACTCTGAGAGGATGCGGTTGTCTGGAGCAGAATCTCGGGAGTTGCCGATTCAGAGGACTGGCGAAAAAATCCATGGTGGGGAGGCCCCACCTGAGAAAGATCTGCTGAACCACCAATAGATTCAATCTCCATTCGTGTGGTTGCAGGATTCTGCTCAGTCTGTCCGCCAGGTAATTTTCCTGACCTGGGAGGTAGACTGCCCTGAGAAGGATTCCGTGATTGACGGCCCAGGAGCACAGCCGTTGTGCTTCCTGACATAGAAGGAAGGAGCCTGTGCCTCCTTGCTTGTTCACGTAAAACATGGCAACGTGATTGTCCGTCTGGACCAGTACAGACTGCTGAGACGTGAGGTGGGAGAAAGCCCTCAGAGCTAGGCGGATCACCCGTAGCTCCAGGAAGTTTATCTGCTGAGCAGCCTCCCAAGGGGTCCAGAGACCTTGAGTACATGCCCCTTGGCAATGCGCTCCCCAACCTTGAAAAGAAGCATCTGTCGTCAGCACCTGAGAATGCGGAGGGGACAAAAACCACTCCGAGCACCAGATTCGGAAGATGAAGCCACCATTGCAGAGAGGAGACAAGCAGTGTGGATATTCTTACTGAGTCTGCAAGGCTCCGTGTGGCCTGATGCCACTGAGTGCAAAGGCTCCACTGAGCAGGCCGCATATGCAGGCGGGCATTGGGGGTTACATGAACCGTGGAAGCCATATGGCCGAGAAGTCTCAGGAATAGCCTGGCGGAGACCAGGGAATTGCTGTGAAACTGCCTGGCTAGATCCATCAATCTGTGGGCTCTGTCCACAAGCAGGAAAGCCTTCGCCTGAAGAGTGTCCAGTCTTGCTCCTATGAATTCCAAGTTCTGGGACGGGAGCAAAGTGGACTTTGTGAAGTTTATGACAAACCCCAAGTGCTGAAGCAGAGCCACAGTGGAAAGGGTGGCTTGACTGGCCTTATGAGCCAGTCGTCCAGGTATGGGAACACAAAAAGACCTTGAAGCCTCAGGTAGGCCGCCACCACCGCCAGGCACTTGGTGAACACCCTGGGGGTGGAGGTTAGGCCAAAGGGTAGTACCCTGTACTGGTAGTGGTTTCCTCCCACAACAAATCTGAGATATTGTCTGTGGTCTGGATGAATAAGGATGTGAGTATAAGCATCCTTTAGATCCAAGGAGCATAGCTAATCTCCCTGCTGGAGGTAGGGCAGCAGGATTCCAAGGGTAAGCATCTTGAACTTTTCCCTCTCCAGGAACTTGTTGAGGTTGCGCAAGTCCAGGATGGGTCTGAGGTCTCCTGTTCGTTTTGGTACCAGAAAGTACCTGGAATAAAAGCCGTGACCTCTCAGGTGGTGGGGCACCGGTTCCACAGCCTGTTCCTTTAGCAGACTTGCTAACTCCTGAAGGAGTAGGTCCCTGTGCAGAGGGGGTCTTGGAGGCTCCCCTGGAAAATAGGAGGGAGGTACCTTGTGAAAATGGAGAAGATAGCCCTTTTGGACTATATGGAGCACCCAGGTATCTGATGTGACGGCTGACCACCTGTGGGCAAAGTGGGCCAGCCAGCCTCCTGTGCTGATATGAGCCAGCTGAGGAGAAGAGGCTATGCTTTCTGAGTCAAAAACCCCCACCCTGCTGAGCAGGGGCCGGTGTTGGTGGCTTGGGAGCCTTCTGCCTACGGGGCCCATGACCCTGCCTCTTGGCCTGCTGACCCAGTTGGGGAGCTGCAGAGGCCTGATAATGAGGGTATTGTTTATAGGCAGATGACTTCCTCGGGTAAAAGGACTTTTTTCCCCGAGCCCTTCTTTTTCTGAGAAGAGGCAGAGGTTTTCCTGGACAGCCTAGTCCTGGTGAGAGTCTCTGTCTCGAGTTCAGCAGCCTTTTCAGCCATGGGTTTGCCGAAAAGGTTTTCACCTCGGCAGGGGACATCGACCAAATTGTCCTGTACCCATGGCTCGAGATCGGATGACTGTAGCCAAGCCTGTCAGCGGGCACTGATGCCGGCCCCGGCTACTAGGGCCGAAGCCTCGAAGCCATCGTAGGCTGCTCGAGAGATAAACTTCGAGCACTCCCGAATACCAGCGGACAAGGCCTGGAACCTCTGCAAAGGTTCCTCAGAGAGACCAGCAGAGAATCCCGCAATCTCCTTTGCCAGGTCCCGGAGGTACATGCCCATGTAGAGCTGGTATGTCTGGACACAGCAAGCAAGCATAGAGCCCTGGAAGCACTTCTTACCGAGGGCATCCAGGTTCCGGGCCTCCCGACCAGGAGGCACCGAAGAGTGCATCTTCTGATTTTTCAGTCGATGCATGGCCGATTACACAACCATGGAGTGGTGGGTAATTGTGCCTTTTGGAACCCGGGGCTCTTGCGGACTCGATAGATAGAATCGACCCGCTTAACACCGGCGTCGAGGCCAGGGTCTCCCACATGCGGAAGAGCAACCGCTCCAGCATCGGAACCACCGGAATAGTAAAGGCCTCCTTCGGGGAAGGAGTCATACTGGAAGGCCTCGAGCTCTTTGGCTCGAGGCTCCTCGGGATCCGCGGGGAAGGCCAAGGCCTTGGCCATATCCCGCACGAAGTCCAAGAACCGGGTATCCTCCGGTGGGGATAGTCTCCGAGATTCGGACTCCGGTGAGTCCGATGGGACACAGAGTCCGAAAGGTGTCGGGTGACTCTTTGTCCTCTGTCTCCCAGCCCGACTTCTCGGAGGAGGAATCAAGCGGCTCCGGTCGGGCGGGCACCGATGCCCTCCGCCCCGATGCCGAGGGTATCGGCGTCGACGACCTCGGTCCCGAACGGGAGGCCGAGGGAGACTGCGGCCGAGGATCGACTTGAGCCCGCATGGACTCGAGGATCAGCTCGGCCTCCGGGGTCGACTTGGATGTCGATGTCCCGGTGGTCGGGGCAGATGCACCAGTGAGACCGGCGATCAATGCCCGCTGCTGTTCCATGAAGGCAGCCAAGCTGCTCTCCAAGGCCGTCAACCTGAGTCCGAGCTCAGGAGACCCAGCAGCCCCCAACTCGGGACTCGACGCCGGCTCCCCTGGAGGAGAGTCCATGAGGACTACAGTACTCACGTGCCCAGGAGACTCCATCTCGAGACGAGGTTGTTTGGCAGGCCTCTCCGACTCCGAAGACCCGGGACGGCGATCGGGGCTATGCGACCTGGCCCTCGAGGAACCAGGAGCGTCCAACGACGCCCTCGCGGGTTTTTTCTTCCTGCGCTGCTCCCACGAAGGAGACCCCCGACGCTGCTCGGGGCCAGAGTCCCGAGACGTCGAGGCCTCTGACGAGGTCCGGGCCCATCCGGACGCGGAGTCAGAGAAGATTCGATCCTTTTGGTGCTGCCGACTCAACGCCTTCGAGGACATTTTGCCATACAGACCACAGATGATCGGGTCATGATCAGGTCCGAGGCAGCGGAGGCAGCAGTCATGTGTGTCGGTAAGAGACATAAGTTTCTTACACCGATCACACTTCTTAAACCCGCTGGCTGCCATTGGGGGAAAAAGGGCCCCTGCGAGGTCAAAAGACAGGGCTGCCAGTGAAAAGAGAAAAATGGCGCGAACGCTAGTCACGAAGGACAAAAACCGAAAAATAGAGAGTGGGCTCGATACCGGCATATCGGGCCCGGGCGGGAAAAGGATTCGGCGTCGAACCGAAGAAGAACAAAAAGCAGGGAAATCAACTTTTTCCTCGGCGAAAAACAAACTACGTCTGTCGGGCTCCGCGGAAAAAAGAAGACTGAGCAAGATGGCACCCTTGGGCGGGAAGGGGACCGCGCATGCGCGCTGCAATTCCCAAAGGCATTCTTTGAAAGCTGGGGAAATGCTCCGCATGGGGGCTCCGTCGGCTCCGACGTCACCCATATGTGAGGACTGACTTCCTGCTTGGTCCTGGAGAATATGTTGAAATCGTGCAGCGGCCGCCAATAAAGCTAATAGAATGCTAGGAATCATAAGGAAAGGAATGGAGAATAAAACCAAGGATATTATAATGCCTCTGGTATCCTTCCATGGTTCGACTGCACCTTGAATATTTTGAGCAATTCTGATCGCCGTTTCTTAAAAAGGATATAGAGGAATTAGAAAAGGTATAGAGAAGAGCCACCAAAATGGTAAAGGGAATGGAAGGATACCATTATGAAAAGAGGCTAAAAAGGTTAGGACTCTTCAACCTGGAAAAGAGAAGGCTGAGAGGAGATATGATAGAAGTCTATAAATTAATGAATGGAGTGAAATGGGTTAATGTAGATTGGTTGTTTACACCATCAAAAAGTAGAAAGACTAGAGAGAACACGCAATGAAGCTACAATGTAACACATTTAAGACTAAACAGAGAAAAAATATATTTTTTTTACTCAACATGTAATCAAACTCTGGAATTCATTACCGGAGGATGTAGTTGCTGTTAGTATTACTTGGTTTAAAAAGGGTTTGGACAAGTTCCCGGAGGAAAGGTCCATAAACCATTATTAAAGAGGACCCAGGAAATCCACTGCTTACCCCAGGACAAGCACTGTGGAAGCTATGGACTTTGGGTACCTGCCAGATAGTTGTGATCTGGATTGG
Source organism: Ichthyophis bannanicus (assembly GCA_033557465.1). Classification (NCBI taxonomy): domain Eukaryota; kingdom Metazoa; phylum Chordata; class Amphibia; order Gymnophiona; family Ichthyophiidae; genus Ichthyophis; species Ichthyophis bannanicus. The sequence continues at coordinate 33,105 of CM066050.1, forward strand.
CCACTGTTGAAAACAGGATACTGGGCTTGATGGACCTTGGTCTGACCCAGTACGGCATTTATGTTCTTCTGATTATGAGATTTTGTTGACATGCATCTGGAAAGGTCTACCATAACAGAGCATTCTAATTGCATAAAGCGTAGTTACTCACCTGTAACAGGTGTTCTCCAGGAGCAGCAGGAATAAGTCCTCACATATGGGTGACGTCGGCGCCGACGGAGCCCTCGCGGAGCAATTTTCCCCAGCTTTCAAAGAAAGCCTTTGGGAATTGCAGCGCGCATGCGCGGTCTCCTTCCCGCCCAAGGGTGCCATCTTAGCCAGTCTGATGACATAGCTAAAAGACAGCATAAAAATTTGCAAAAAAAAAACTTAAGCAGATGATTGCAACTCCAAGGGGAGGAGGGAGGGTTGTGAGGACTGATTCCTGCTGCTCCTGGAGAACACCTGTTACAGGTGAGTAACTACGCTTTCTCCAGGACCAAGCAGGAAGTCAGTCCTCACATATGGGACTCCCAAGCTTAAGGCTACCGGAGACCCTAAGCACAAAAATGAGCTCCCTCTATCTCAGCGGCACAGAAGGAAGGAATCTTCACTGGATTATTACCCACCGGTAGCCCACATCCGGGATGGAGGGTAGGAGTTGCTCAAACCTCGAAGAGATTTCGGAGGACTGCCTGTCCGAAAGCACTGTCCCTGCGGGACTCCCTCTCGAGACAGTAATGGACCGCAAAAGTCTGGCTCGAAGACCAAGTAGCGGCCCGGCAGATGTCTGCCAACGGAACAGAGCGGAGGTAAGCCACTGATGTAGCCTTCGCCCGAACACAATGAGCCGTGACTCGACCTTCTAACGAGAGTCCGGCTGCCCCATAAGCCCAAGCGATACAGTCCGCAACCCAGATGGACAGAGTACGCTTGGAGACCGGGAGCCCCAATTTATTGGGGTCAAAAGACACAAAAAGCTGAGCAGCTTTACGGTGCTCCCGCGTACGGTCAAGGTAGAAGTTCAATGCCCTTCTACAGTCCAGGGTATGTAGGACCATTTCAGCTCGGCTGGAGTGTGGTCTGGGAAAGAAGGTCGGAAGTACCACCTCCTGATTGATGTGAAAAGGGGAGACCACCTTTGGAAGAAATTTTGGGTGAGTCCGTAGGACTACCCTATTCTTGTAGAACCGAGTGTAAGGGGGATCAGACACGAGGGCCTGCAATTCACTTACGCGTCTAGCGGAAGTGAGGGCTATCAGGAACAATGTTTTCCAAGAAAGAAAACGGAGAGAACAGGTAGCCATAGGTTCAAAAGGCGGACAGGTGATCCGCTGTAAAACCACATTCAGATCCCAGTCAGGCGCTGGCGGGCGCAGAGGTGGTTTAAGTAGAAGGAGACCTCGGAGAAACCTCGCTACGAGAGGGTCGCTGGAAAGAGGTCTGCCGTCCACTGGCACATGATGTGCAGAAAGAGCACTGAGGTGAACTTTGACTGAGTTGGACTTAAGTCCCAGATTAGAGAGGTAGAGCAAGTACTGCAAAATCACCGACACCGAGCAGGAGAAGGGATCCTGAGACTGTTGGGTACACCAAACGGAAAAGCGACGCCATTTAAGGGCGTAGCATTTGCGGGTAGAAGGTCGCCGAGAAGCTAGGACGACCTCTTCCACCTCTGCTGGCAGGAGAAGGGGAGCAAGGACTACCCTCTCAGCAGCCAGGCCATTAGATTGAGAGATCTGAGGTTGGGGTGTAGCAGAGACCCCTGATCCTGAGTGAGGAGATCCGGTTGAAACCCCAGAGGGAATGGATCCTCTACTGCTAATTGCAGCAGGAGTGGAAACCACGGCTGTCTGGGCCAGCGAGGGGCCACCAGGATCATGGAAGCTTTCTCCCGGAGAACCTTGAAAAGAGTTCGAGAGACGAGGGATGGGAGGAAAAGCATACAGCAGGCTCTCCGACCATGAGAGTAGAAAAGCATCTGCCGCAACTCGAAGGGGATGTGGCTGACGAGAGCAGAAGCGAGGAAGTTGCCGGTTGAGAGGACTGGCAAAGAGATCCATCGTGGGGAGGCCCCACTTTAGAAAGAGCTTCTGAACTACCAAGGGATCCAGGTGCCACTCGTGCGGCTGGAGGATCCTGCTGAGTTTGTCCGCCAGGCAATTTTCTTGGCCTGGGAGACAGACTGCTTTGAGAAGAATACCGTGATTGACGGCCCAAGAGCAGAGCCTCTGAGCTTCTCGGCAGAGAAGGAAGGAGCCCGTGCCCCCCTGCTTGTTCACGTAGAACATGGCCACTTGATTGTCCGTCTGGACAAGGACGGACTGGTGAGAAGTCAGGTGGGAGAAAGCCTTGAGCGCCAGACGAATCGCTCTGAGCTCCAGGAAGTTGATCTGCTGAGCAGACTCCCACGCGGTCCAGAGACCCTGAGTACATGCCCCTTGGCAATGTGCTCCCCAACCCAGGAGGGACGCATCTGTCGTCAGCACTTGAGCCGGCTGAGGTGACTGAAAAGGCATGCCGAGTACCAGGTTCAGCCGATGAAGCCACCACTGGAGAGAAGAGGCCAGCGGCTCGGAGATGCGCACTAAGTCGGCTAGGCCGCCCGTGGCTTGTTGCCACTGCTTGCGAAGGCACCATTGAGCAGGCCACATATTCAGGCGGGCATTGGGGGTCACATGGACGGTGGAAGCCATATGGCCGAGCAGTCTCAGGAAGCGCCTGGCGGAGACCAGGGACTGGCTGCGAAAACGGCGGGCTAGGTCCATGAGCCGTTGAGCCCTGTCGAGAGGCAGGAAAGCTCGCACCTGAGGAGTGTGCAGTCTTGCGCCGATGAACTCGAGATCCTGTGAGGGGAGCAAAGTGGACTTTGCGAAGTTTATGACAAAGCCCAAGTACTGCAGAAGAGTCACCGTGCGGTGTGTGGCGTTGGTGACCTCCGGAGCGGACGCTGCTCTGATGAGCCAGTCGTCGAGGTACGGAAAGACAGAGGCCGTGAAGCCGGAGATGGGCCGCCACCACCGCGAGACATTTTGTGAAGACTCGCGGTGCGGAGGACAGGCCAAAGGGCAGTACCCTGTACTGGTAATGATTTCCTGCCACCACAAACCTTAGGTATTGGCGGTGGCTTGGGTGGATGAGGATGTGCGTGTAGGCATCCTTTAGATCCAAGGAGCATAGCCAATCTCCCTGCTGGAGGTAGGGCAGAAGGATTCCAAGGGTAAGCATTTTGAACCTTTCCCGCACGAGGAACTTGTTGAGGTTGCGCAAGTCCAGGATGGGTCTGAGGCCTCCTGTCCTTTTTGGTATTAGAAAATACCTGGAATAAAAGCCTTGACCCCTCAGGTGGTGGGGCACCGGTTCCACAGCCTGTTCCTGTATGAGACTTGCTAACTCCTGAAGGAGTAAGTCCCTGTGTAGAGGGAGTCGTGGAGGTTCTCCCGGAAAATAAGAGGGAGGGACCTGTTGGAAGTGGAGAAGATAGCCTTCTCGTACGACCTGAAGCACCCAGGCATCGGAAGTGATGTTGGACCACCTGTGGGCGAAGTGAACCAGCCGGCCTCCGGTGCTGGGAGGAGCCAGCGGAGGGGGAGAGGCTATGCTGATGAAGTCAAAAACCCCCACCCTGCTGAGCAGGGGCTGGTGGTGCAGGCTTGGGGGTTTGCTGCCTACGGGACCCGTTACCCCGTCCGTTGGCCTGCTGGCCCTGTTGGGGAGCTGCGGAGGCCTGATATTGAGGGTAGTGTTTATAGGCAGCTGCCTTTCTCGGGTAAAAGGACTTCTTTCCCGAGCCCTTCTTCTTTTGGGAAGGGGCGGAGGTCTTTCTAGAAAGCCTAGTCCTGGTGAGAGTCTCCGTCTCGATCTGTGCAGCCTTTTCCGCCATGGACTTGCCAAAGAGGTTCTCACCTCGGCAGGGGACATCGACCAACTTGTCCTGCACTCAGGGTTCAAGGTCAGACGACTGAAGCCAAGCCTGTCGGCGGGCACCGATGCCGGCTGTGGCCACTCGAGCCGATGCTTCAAAGCCATCATAGGCTGCTCGGGACATGAATTTGGAGCATTCCCGAATACCAGTTGTCAAGGCTAGGAACCTCCGCAAAGGTTCCTCGGACAATCCAGCGGAGAATCCGGCTAGCTCTTTAGCCAGGTCTCGGAGATACATGCCCATGTAGAGCTGGTAGGTCTGGACACGACAAGCAAGCATAGAGCCCTGGAAACACTTCTTACCAAGGCCATCCAGGTTACGGGCTTCCCTGCCAGGGGGCACCGAGGAGTGCATCTTTTGGCTCTTAAGCCTATGCATGGCCGATTCCACTACCATGGAATGGTGTGGTAGCTGTGCTTTTTGGAAGCCAGGACTCTTGCGGACTCGATAGATGGAATCGACCCGCTTGCTTAAGACCGGCGAGGAGGCCGGACTCTCCCACATGCGGAAGAGTAGTCGTTCCAGCATGGGAGGAACCGGTACAGTAAAGTGTTCCCTGGCGGGAGAGTCATACTGGAGGGCGTCGAGCTCTTCGGCTCGAGGCTCCTCCTCGGGATCCGCAGGGAAGGCCAAAGCCTTGGCCATGTCCCTGACGAAGTCCGAGAACCGGGCATCCTCCGGAGGGGACTGCTTCCGAGGTTCGGACTCAGGCGAGTCCGAGGGGACACACCGAGTCCGAAAGGAATCAGGTGACTCTTCCTCTTCAGACTCCCAGACCGACTCCGAGGAGGAATCGGTGGGGTCGGCTCGGGCGGGCGCAGACGTCGGCCGCCCCGACACCGAGGGAGTCGGCGTTGACGACCTCGGTCCCGAACGGGAGGCCGAGGGTGACCTCGACCGAGGATCGACTCGAGTTCGCATGGACTCGAGGATCGGCTCGGTCTCCAGGGTCGACTTAGACGTCGACGTCCCGGCGGTTGGGGCAGCGGCGCCAGCGAGGCTAGCGATCAGTGCCCGCTGCTGGTCCATGAAGGCAGACAGTCTGCTCTCCAAGGCCGTCAACCTGAGTCCGACCTCAGGTGACCCAGCAGCCCCCGACTCGGGCCCCGACGGCGTCTGGCCCGACGTCGGCAGTCTCGGAGGCGAGTCCAGGAGGACTACAGGACTTACCCGAGCAGGCAACTCCGACACCAGGCGAGGTCGCTTCGGGAGGTGCATCTTCTCCTAAGACCCGGGACGGCTATCGGGGCTATGCGACTTGGCCCTCGCGGGGCCAGGAGCGTCCACCGACGCCGCCCTCGCGGGTTTCACCTTCCGTCGATGGTCCCCGGAGGGAGAACCCCTGTCGGAGGAGCTTCGGCGACGGTCAGAGCTGGAACCTCTGGACGCCGAGGCCTCCGACGAGGTCCGGGTACGGCTGGGGTCAGCGAAGATTCTATCCCGCTGGTGCCCGCCGACTTCTCAACGCTTTGGAGGACATTTTGCCACAGGCCCCACAGATCATTTCTTCATGATCCGGGCCCAGGCAGCGGAGGCAATTATTGTGTGTGTCAGTGAGTGACATATTTCTGTCACACTGACCACACCGCTTGAAACCACTGGCAGCCATCGGGGGAAAAAGGGCCCCTGCAAGGTCAAAGGACCGGGCTGCCAGTGAAAAAACCGAAAAACGAAACTGACTAAAATCAGAAAAACCGAAAAATAAGAGAAGGACTCGTGACGGCGTCGCGAGTCCGGGCAGGAAAAAGACCGGCGTCGAACCGAAGGAAAAAAGAGAAATATATTATTAAAATCAACTTTTTCGCGGGGACACGACAGGTACGTCTGTAGGGCTCCGCGGAAAAAAGAAGACTGGCTAAGATGGCACCCTTGGGCGGGAAGGAGACCGCGCATGCGCGCTGCAATTCCCAAAGGCTTTCTTTGAAAGCTGGGGAAAATTGCTCCGCGAGGGCTCCGTCGGCGCCGACGTCACCCATATGTGAGGACTGACTTCCTGCTTGGTCCTGGAGAGAACAATTATTCTATGGCATAGTGTTTGTAAATTTTAACCATTTGACTACATACCTCTCTGAGCCCAGATAGTAGTGTTGCCTTCTTCACTTCTTCCTGCCGCACTTGCCTGCTTTCCAACCACTTTACCTCAGAGAGAGATGGCTTCAGATCAGAGCCTTTATACAGTTTCTCTTGAATGCTGCTGAAAATCAGTGCCAAGGAACGGGGCAGGATTCCTCCTTCTTTACTGTTCCCTGGGGAAGGAACAGATGGCAGGAAGGTAGTGAATGTTTAGCAATTTCACTTTAAAATACATATACCAGAGTGGGTGAGGGGGATGTAATGTTATAAAGGTTAGCAGGAACAAGGGAACAGATACAAGTCCTTGTATCTGTTCTCTTGTTCCTGCTATCCTCTAGAGATACTCTGTTGCTTTTGTTGGTTTACCTTATCTTATAAAGGTTATCCATGTGAAAGGCCTTTTATAAAAAGAAGTTTAACTTATCTGAACTTATTTTCCAGGAATCCTGCTAGAACAGTCCAGACAAGTGTATAATGTCCTTCTGTCAGCAGATGATGGAGACAGAAAAAATTAGAAAACTTCCAGTAACATCATCACTGATATAAAGATTACGGAAGTATGCCCTTAGTTGCACCATTCACATAAGCCCCTGAGGAAAAAGGGCATTCACCTGCTTGCACAAAGGAGATAGAAACATTAAGTCTGAGCACCAACCTAAACCATAAGCAGACAAAGAACAGACCAGAAGCAGCAATGAACCTCCAAGGGATGATCCTGAACTTGTCTAGCAGGTTTCCAGGAAGGGAAATTATCAGGCAAGTAAAAATTTCTTCTTCCACATCATCCTGCTAGACCAGTCGAGATAAATGGGATGTTCCAAAGCGATGCCTCAACTGGGTGGGCAGAGAATCACGCATGCCTTGAGAACCTCAGACCCAGAAGACATCTACAGGACCATATAGACCACAATGCGTCACTGGACCCCCACCAACATAGGTTCAAACCACGCCATAATGTTGAAACACTACTAACCTCACTCTTTGATAACCTAAGGGGAATAGACAACACAAAGACTGGATTCCTCCTCATATTTAAGACATCTCATCGGCCTTTGATACTGTATCACACAATACTTTGCTGAATCGTCTCCAGGATATTGGCATCTGTAACACACTAAAATGGTTTATTTTATTTATTTATTTAGCTGTATTTATATCCCGCTTTTCACCAGGTCAAAGCGGTCAATTGGGGGATACATTTAACACGAGGGGATATGAGACACATACACTAATACTTACAGGGAACATGGGCAGTGGAGGGGTTAAGTGGCTTGCCCAAGACCTCAAGGAGTGCCTATAGGACTAGAAATCCCAGTCCCTCCGGCATGAGATTGCTGTCCCCAGGTGGGACTTGAACCCCGGCCCTCCGGCCTGAAGTACCTTGTCCTAACCACTAGACCACTCCTCCCTCCTACATAAGCAACAGATTACAAGACAAATGCAGAGCAAACAAATCAAAGCTGTTCGCTGTACCACAAGGCATCCTGCAAGTTTCTTCACTCTCTTCAAATCTCTTCAATTTATACATACACCCTATCTGCAGCATCATCAATAAATAGACAATATCACATATATGCCGACAACCTCATGGTATACATCCCAATTGACCTAGATGCACTGAACCTACAGTAACTACCATAACCCAATGCCTGGAAGACATGACTATCTGGCTCAGCAACATCCTGACACTAAAATATGGCAAAACTGAAGCACTCTGCATCACAAAAAACACCACCTTCAACCCTCCACAAGCAATCAATCTACTAAACAAGACAATATCCGTGAAGAATGAACTATGATATCTAGGAATCACACTGGACAAAAACCTTAACCTCCAGTCACACAAACAAAACTGCTGTGAAGGCATACTACAGACAAACTCATTAGGAGACTAAAACCACTACTAAACCAGGACCATTTCTGTACAATGTGCCAGGCTATCACCACCCAGATACTGGACTATGGCAACTCACTCTAACAAGATCTCTTGGAGCAAATCATACATCCTCTACAGCCATGCAGAACATGGCAGTCCGCATCATCACTGGAACAGCCAATACAGACCATATCACACCTGTACTCCCTTCAACTACGCTGGCTTCCAATCCAGGAATGGAGAATAAAACAAAGGATATTTTAATGCCTCTGCGTCTTTCCATGGTTCGACCATACCTTGAATACTGTGTTTAATTCTAGTCGCCATATCTAAAAAAGGATATAGCGGAATTAGATAAGGTACAAAGAAAAGCCACTAAAATGGTAAAACGGATGAAAGGATACTCCTGTGAGGAAAGGCTTAAAAGGTTATGGCTCTTCACTTGGAAAAGAGAAGGCTGAGGGGAGATATGATAGAAGTCTATAAATGAATTAATGGAGTGGAACTGTAGGGCTTATTAGTAGCACAAAAATAAGTTAGGCTCTCAGTTATTTGCAGGGGAAATTAGCTACTGATACCCAGCCCGAAGTTCTATGAATTATGCTGGCAATGAGCCACGAAAGAAATCTGGTCTGTAGATATGTATAATATATTATTTCATTTCATTTACAATCTCTTATATACCGCGCTATTCTGCATCAGTGCGGTTTACATTGAACAAACTGAAATTACATTGAACAGGGCATTATAACTTGGAGATAACTATTTTACAGGGAACATGGGCTATGGAGGGTTAAGTGGCTTGCCCAAGACCACAAGGAGCACCTGTGGGACTAGAAACCCCAGTCCTTCCGGCCCAAGGTTGAAGTCCTCTAGTGGGATTTGAACTCCCGACCTTCCGGCCTGAAGTACCTTGCCCCAACCACTAGGCCACTCCTCCACCATTATTTATTATGGACAGCAAGGTAGAAAAACATACAAAAATATAGCTAAAGATATCTAATTAGAAACATGAGGTAGAAATTTGTTGCGACACAGAATTACAGTTAGACAAAGTAATAAATCACTAATTAGTACCCAGACGTCATTGATTCGCTCTGCACTGAGAAAAGTTATGGAATAAGTTTCTAGCTAATCCTTGCCCATCCAGAGGAGGAGAGAGACACTATACCTTAGCTTCATCTGCACTCTGGTGGCTGGGGTCCGGAGACTCTGGAGCCACAGAAGTCCAAGGAGGCAGCTAAACTAGATAACACAGGCTACAGCCCTTTCGGAGGCGAGCTGCAGGAGAACACAGAACCAAAGGTATCTATGAAAGTCTTATCTCAGTCCTTAGGAGAACAGCTTGGCACACACGTAGTGTATCTGTCTTGCAGACAGATCAGGTAGCAGAAAACCAGGTAAGCAAGGCACAAACAGCGAAAGACCCTAAAGTTCTTCTGAAGAGATTGTATAATTCTTTGTGATGAGTCTCCGTCCTAAGTCTGGTGATTGGTTGGCACAAGACAGTCAGAGGTGTTCTCAGCGAATCAGGAGGTAGGTGACAGCGTAGTTACTCACCTGTAACAGGTGTTCTCCAGGAGCAGCAGGAATCAGTCCTCACATATGGGTGACGTCGGCGCCGACGGAGCCCTCGCAGAGCAATTTTCCCCAGCTTTCAAAGAAAGCCTTTGGGAATTGCAGCGTGCATGCGCGGTCTCCTTCCCGCCCAAGGGTGCCATCTTAGCCAGTCTGATGACATAGCTAAAAGACAGCATAAAAATTTGCAAAAAACTTAAGCAGATGATTGCAACTCCAAGGGGAGGAGGGAGGGTTGTGAGGACTGATTCCTGCTGCTCCTGGAGAACACCTGTTACAGGTGAGTAACTACGCTTTCTCCAGGACCAAGCAGGAAGTCAGTCCTCACATATGGGACTCCCAAGCTTAAGGCTACCGGAGACCCTAAGCACAAAAATGAGCTCCCTCTATCTCAGCGGCACAGAAGGAAGGAATCTTCACTGAATTATTACCCACCGGTAGCCCACATCCGGGATGGAGGGTAGGAGTTGCTCAAACCTCGAAGAGATTTCGGAGGACTGCCTGTCCGAAAGCACTGTCCCTGCGGGACTCCCTCTCGAGACAGTAATGGACCGCAAAAGTCTGGCTCGAAGACCAAGTAGCGGCCCGGCAGATGTCTGCCAGCGGAACAGAGCGGAGGTAAGCCACTGACGTAGCCTTCGCCCGAACACAATGAGCCGTGACTCGACTTTCTAACGAGAGTCCGGCTGCCCCATAAGCCCAAGCGATACAGTCAGCAACCCAGATGGACAGAGTACGCTTGGAGACCGGGAGCCCCAATTTATTGGGGTCAAAAGACACAAAAAGCTGAGCAGCTTTACGGTGCTCCCGCGTACGGTCAAGGTAGAAGTTCAATGCCCTTCTACAGTCCAGGGTATGCAGGACCATTTCAGCTCGGCTGGAGTGTGGCCTGGGAAAGAAGGTCGGAAGTACCACCTCCTGATTGATGTGAAAAGGGGAGACCACTTTTGGAAGAAACTTTGGGTGAGTCCGTAGGACTACCCTATTTTTGTAGAACCGAGTGTAAGGGGGATCAGACACGAGGGCCTGCAATTCACTTACGCGTCTAGCGAAAGTGAGGGCTATCAGGAATAAAGTTTTCCAAGAAAGAAAACGGAGAGAACAGGTAGCCATAGGTTCAAAAGGCGGACAGGTGATCCGCTGTAACACCACATTCAGATCCCAGTCAGGGGCTGGCGGGCGCAGAGGTGGTTTAAGTAGAAGGAGACCTCGGAGAAACCTCGCTACGAGAGGGTCGCTGGAAAGAGGTCTGCCGTCCACCGGCACATGATGTGCTGAAAGAGCACTGAGGTGAACTTTGACGGAGTTGGACTTAAGTCCCAGATTAGAGAGGTAGAGCAGGTACTGCAAGATCACCGACACCGAGCAGGAGAAGGGATCCTGAGACTGCTGGGTGCACCAAACGGAAAAGCGACGCCATTTAAGGGCGTAGCATTTTCGGGTAGAAGGTCGCCGAGAAGCTAGGACGACCTCTTCCACCTCCGCCGGCAGGAGAAGGGGAGCAAGGACTACCCTCTCAGCAGCCAGGCCATTAGATTGAGAGATCTGAGGTTGGGGTGTAGCAGAGATCCCTGATCCTGAGTGAGGAGATCAGGTTGAAATCCCAGAGGGAAGGGATCCTCTACTGCTAATTGCAGCAGGAGTGGAAACCACGGCTGTCTGGGCCAGCGAGGGGCCACCAGGATCATGGAAGCTTTGTCCCGGAGAACCTTGAAAAGAGTTCGAGAGACTAGCGGGATGGGAGGAAAAGCATACAGCAGGCCCTCCGACCATGAGAGTAGAAAAGCATCTGCCGCAACTCGAAGGGAATGTGGCTGACGAGAGCAGAAGCGAGGAAGTTGCCGGTTGAGAGGACTGGCAAAGAGATCCATCGTGGGGAGGCCCCACTTTAGAAAGAGCTTCTGAACTATCAAGGGATCCAGGCGCCACTCGTGCGGCTGGAGGATCCTGCTGAGTTTGTCCGCCAGGCAATTTTCTTGGCCTGGGAGATAGACAGCTTTGAGAAGAATGTCGTGATTGACGGCCCAAGAGCAGAGCCTCTGAGCTTCTCGGCAGAGAAGGAAGGAGCCCGTGCCCCCCTGCTTGTTCACGTAGAACATGGCCACTTGATTGTCCGTCTGGACAAGGACGGACTGGTGAGAAGTCAGGTGGGAGAAAGCCTTGAGAGCCAGACGGATTGCTCTGAGCTCCAGGAAGTTGATCTGCTGAGCAGACTCCCACGCGGTCCAGAGACCCTGAGTACATGCCCCTTGGCAATGTGCTCCCCAACCCAGGAGGGACGCATCTGTCGTCAGCACTTGAGCCGGCTGAGGTGACTGAAAAGGCATGCCGAGTACCAGGTTCGGCCGATGAAGCCACCACTGGAGAGAAGAGGCCAGCGGCCTGGAGACGCGCACTAAGTCGGCTAGGCCGCCCGTGGCTTGTTGCCACTGCTTGCGAAGGCACCACTGAGCAGGCCGCATATTCAGGCGGGCATGGGGGGTCACTTGGACGGTGGAAGCCATATGGGCGAGCAGTCTCTGGAAGCGCCTTGCGGAGACCAGGGAATTGCTGCGAAAACGGCCGGCCAGGTCCATGAGCCGTTGAGCCCTGTCGAGAGGCAGGAAAGCTCGCGCCTGAGGAGTGTGCAGCCTTGCGCCGATGAACTCGAGATCCTGTGAGGGGAGCAAAGTGGACTTTGCGAAGTTTATGACAAAGCCCAAGTACTGCAGAAGAGTCACCGTGCGGTGTGTGGCGTTGGTGACCTCCGGAGCGGACGCTGCTCTGATGAGCCAGTCGTCGAGGTACGGAAAAACATAGAGGCCGTGAAGCCGGAGATGGGCCGCCACCACTGCGAGACATTTTGTGAAGACTCGCAGTGCGGAGGACAGGCCAAAGGGCAGTACCCTGTACTGGTAATGATTTCCTGCCACCACAAACCTTAGGTATTGGCGGTGGCTTGGGTGGATGAGGATGTGCGTGTAGGCATCCTTTAGATCCAAGGAGCATAGCCAATCTCCCTGCTGGAGGTAGGGCAGAAGGATTCCAAGGGTAAGCATTTTGAACTTTTCCCGCACGAGGAACTTGTTGAGGTTGCGCAAGTCCAGGATGGGTCTGAGGCCTCCCGTTCTTTTTGGTATTAGAAAATACCTGGAATAAAAGCCTTGACCTCTCAGGTGGTGGGGCACCGGTTCCACAGCCTGTTCCTGAAGAAGACTTGCTAACTCCTGAAGGAGGAAGTCCCTGTGCAGAGGGAGTCGTGGAGGTTCTCCCGGGAAATAGGAGGGAGGGACCTGGTGGAAGTGGAGAAGATAGCCTTCTCTGACAACTTGAAGCACCCAGGCATCTGAAGTGATGTTGGACCACCTGTGGGCGAAGTGAACCAGCCGGCCTCCGGTGCTGGGAGGAGCCAGCGGAGGGGGAGAGGCTATGCTGATGAAGTCAAAAACCCCCACCCTGCTGAGCAGGGGCTGGTGGTGCAGGCTTGGGGGTTTGCTGCCTACGGGACCCGTTACCCCGTCCCTTGGCCTGCTGGCCCTGTTGGGGAGCTGCGGAGGCCTGATATTGAGGGTAGTGTTTATAGGCAGCCGCCTTTCTCGGGTAAAAGGACTTCTTTCCCGAGCCCTTCTTCTTTTGTGAAGGGGCGGAGGTCTTTCTAGAAAGCCTAGTCCTGGTGAGAGTCTCCGTCTCGATCTGTGCAGCCTTTTCCGCCATGGGTTTGCCAAAGAGGTTCTCACCTCGGCAGGGGACATCGACCAACTTGTCCTGCACCCAGGGTTCAAGGTCAGACGACTGAAGCCAAGCCTGTCGGCGGGCACCGATGCTGGCTGCGGCCACTCGAGCCGATGCTTCAAAGCCATCATAGGCTGCTCGGGACATGAATTTGGAGCATTCCTGAATACCAGTTGTCAAGGCGAGGAACCTCCGCAAAGGTTCCTCGGACAATCCAGCGGAGAATCCGGCTAGCTCTTTAGCCAGGTCTCGGAAATACATGCCCATGTAGAGCTGGTAGGTCTGGACACGACAAGCAAGCATGGAGCCCTGGAAACACTTCTTACCAAGGCCATCCAGGTTACGGGCTTCCCTGCCAGGGGGCACCGAGGAGTGCATCTTTTGGCTCTTAAGCCTATGCATGGCCGATTCCACTACCATGGAATGGTGTGGTAGCTGTGCTTTTTGGAAGCCAGGGCTCTTGCGGACTCGATAGATGGAATCGACCCGCTTGCTTAAGACCGGCGAGGAGGCCGGACTCTCCCACATGCGGAAGAGTAGCCGTTCCAGCATGGGAGGAACCGGTACAGTAAAGTGTTCCCTGGCGGGAGAGTCATACTGGAGGGCGTCGAGCTCTTCGGCTCTTCGGCTCCTCCTCGGGATCCGCAGGGAAGGCCAAAGCCTTGGCCATGTCCCTGACGAAGTCCGAGAACCGGGCATCCTCCGGGGGGGGGACTGCTTCCGAGGTTCGGACTCAGGCGAGTCCGAGGGGACACACCGAGTCCGAAAGGAATCAGGTGACTCTTCCTCTTCAGACTCCCAGACCGACTCCGAGGAGGAATCGGAGGGGTCGGCTCGGGCGGGCGCAGACGTCGGCCGCCCCGACACCGAGGGAGTCGGCGTCGACGACCTTGGTCCCGAACGGGAGGCCGAGGGTGACCTCGACCGAGGATCGACTCGAGTTCGCATGGACTCGAGGATCGGCTCGGTCTCCGGGGTCGACTTAGACGTCGACGTCCCGGCGGTCGGGGCAGCGGCACCAGCGAGGCTAGCGATCAGTGCCCGCTGCTGGTCCATGAAGGCAGACAGTCTGCTCTCCAAGGCCGTCAACCTGAGTCCGACCTCAGGTGACCCAGCAGCCCCCGACTCGGGCCCCGACGGCGTCGGGCCCGACGTCGGCAGTCTCGGAGGCGAGTCCAGGAGGACTACAGGACTTACCCGAGCAGGCAACTCCGACTCCAGGCGAGGTCGCTTCGGGAGGTGCTCCTTCTCCAAAGACCCGGGACGGCTATCGGGGCTATGCGACCTGGCCCTCGCGGGGCCAGGAGCGTCCACCGACGCCGGCCTCGCGGGTTTCACCTTCCGTCGATGGTCCCCGGAGGGAGAACCCCTGTCGGAGGAGCTTCGGCGATGTTCAGAGCTGGAACCTCTGGACGCCGAGGCCTCCGACGAGGTCCGGGTACGGCTGGGATCAGCGAAGATTCTATCCCGCTGGTGCCGACGACTTCTCAAGGCTTTGGAGGACATTTTGCCACAGGCCCCCCAGATCATTTCTTCATGATCCGGGCCCAGGCAGCGGAGGCAATTATCGTGTGTGTCAGTGAGTGACATATTTCTGTCACACTGACCACACCGCTTGAAACCACTGGCAGCCATCGGGGGAAAAAGGGCCCCGGCAAGGTCAAAGGACCGGGCTGCCAGTGAAAAAACCGAAAACGAAACTGAGTAAAATCAGAAAAACCGAAAAATAAGAGAAGGACTCGTGACGGCGTCGCGAGTCCGGGCAGGAAAAAAGACCGGCGTCGAACCGAAGGAAAAAAGAGAATATATAATCAAAATCAACTTTTTCGCGGGGACACGACGGGTACGTCTGTAGGGCTCCGCGGAAAAAAGAAGACTGGCTAAGATGGCACCCTTGGGCGGGAAGGAGACCGCGCATGCGCGCTGCAATTCCCAAAGGCTTTCTTTGAAAGCTGGGGAAAATTGCTCCGCGAGGGCTCCGTCGGCGCCGACGTCACCCATATGTGAGGACTGACTTCCTGCTTGGTCCTGGAGAAAGGCATCTTTCTTGCAGCCAAAGGATCCACAGTAAGATGTCATGCGGAGAAAACACTATGTAGTTTCTGGGCATAGGAAACCAAACAAAATAGAGCACACAGTACCTGCAGCAACCAAACTAGAGACAAAAGAGCTGGTACCAAAGACTGACGGTTGTTCAAGTGTTCAAATCTTCCTTTATTATCCCCAACGCGTTTCGGCCTGGGCCTTCTTCAGGGGGTATGAATAACAAACCTCAAAAAATACAATGTATAAATGAAAATACATAATATCTAGAACAAATATAATCAATAAACGATAAAATTAAAACCATAAAATAATTATGACTAAACCCACCAGGAAGACCAATCATTTCAGCGATTGGGTCACTTTTCAAACCAGTTTTAAAATTTTTAGATGTTTTTCTTCGTCCTTTAGTTCCTTTGATTCCGTCATATATAAGGGATTCTGCACACATGATCCAAGTGTTTCTGGGCATAGGTACAAGTGTCGAAGGCCACTAGAACCATCTATAGATAAGCACCGGAGAAGCAGATGTTCTTGCATGTGGGCAGTGAAGTAGCCAGGAACAATGGCTTCTGTATGCACACATAGAAACGCTGGGCAAGCAGTTGCTTATCTTGATTGATCAGCTTGGTTCAGGCCTGAGCTGCTGAGCAGAATTGCAGGGGTACCAGCCCTACAGAACAGGTAAACGTAGATAGATTGTTTACACCATCAAAATATAGAAAGACTACAGGACACGCAATGAAGCTACAATGTAACCCATTTAAGTCCAATAAGAAAATATTTTTTCTCTCAACGCGTAATCTGGAATTAGTTACCGGAGGATACAGTAAAAGTGTAGCTGAGTTTGAAAAAAAGGTTTGGACAGGTTCCTGGAAGAAAGATCCATAAACCATTATTATGCCAGTATGGCATTTCTTATGTTCTTAAGCTTCTAGTCCGAGGGTAGAGCATAGAGAGTTCCATAAAGCAGGACCAAGAAAATAGAAGGCAGAGGAATGGGTGGATGATAAATGTGATTGTGAAGCGGAGGGAAGGTGCAAATGATTAGCGTGAATCTCACGGAGGGCATGCTGAGGAGCGTGAGTGATTTAGGAAGAGGTAACAGGAGAGACCAATATGTAATAAGCGATGAACCAAATTAAGTAGCTTGAACTGAAATCAGAACTGCACTGCAAGCCAATGGTGATGGATAAGGAGTGGTGTAATGTGGTCAAATCTTGAGGCATGAGACAGGATATGAACGGCAGTATTTTTAATTAATAGCACACAGCAGAGCTCGTACCGAGATAAACCTAGATAAATAATATTAAAGAAGTCAATTTTGAATATGACTAAAGAGTAACAGGGTAGCAATGGAATGAGATGAGAGAAAAGGCTGGACAGCACGTATTTGGCAGAGTGATAAAAAGCAATGACAAGGTAAGGAGGACAGATGAGCCTGAAAAGACCGTGCTGGGTCCACAATAACACCCAAATACCTGAGGGAGTTCACCGGAGGGAGGGGAGAACCAGTGAGGGAGGTGACCAAGGGGGGAGGGGAACTGCTAAAAGTGAACCCAATAGCTGCTGATTTACTAGAATTCAAATGAAGGAAATTATTAGATAACCAGTTAGAGACAGCAGAAAGGCATGTATTAAGGGGGGCAATGTCAGGGGCAGATGGATTTTTATGGGGTAGCAAGATGACATAATCAGCATATTAATGAACCATGATACCATGTTGCTGGACAAGGAGAGCTAGGGAGATCATGAAAATAGTGAATAGAAGAGGTGCAACACAACACCCTGAGATACACTGCAATGTAGGGGAATCAAAGAAGATATGTTCCCACCAGAAAAAGAAAAATACCGGTGCATGAGAAAAGAGTGAAACCACCGAAAGTGCCTCTAATACCAAGATCATATAGTCAAGAAAGCAAGGTGATGTGATCAAAAAGGAAAAGTCACAGCAGAAAGATCTAGGGAAACTGCCACTGAGATATCACCGCGAGCATGTGTTTGGTGCAGCTCACTAAGAAATGGACAGTTTCAGAGCTATGACCCAAGCAGAAACCAGATTGATGGGGGTGCAGGGATAGAGTAGAATCCAAGTGAGAAAAAAGTCGTGCAAAAACTAGGAAAGGAAGCGTGGAGACAGGCCAGTAATTGGACGGTGAGGAAGGATTAAGGGAAGAGTTCTTTTTTTGTTTGTTTGTTTTTTTAGGACAGCAAACAATGGCATGTTTCTAAGAGATGTGAAAAACCCAGAGGTAACAAGAAATAAGATCTGTTGTAGTGGTTGTCTTGTGGGAAGTAGTAAGGACTTTAAATAGTTCAGCTGATGTAATCAGGGAAAAAAATGATTAAGTATGAGACAAGGCAGATCTTTCTCCAGCTTCATTTCTGTTGCCAAGTCCATATTTTCCAACCACTTTGCCTTCTTTGTTGCCAACTTTTGCGTTCCAGTCACCCATGACTTGTTCATAGAACTCATTAACTTCTTCCTCTTCTGCAGCTGTTAGGGCACATACATGAATTATAGTTCTGTTGATGGGCACACCTCGCAGACTAATAGAAATTAAGCGCTCACTGACTGCACTGTATTTCACTACAGTTCTTGTAAGTTTCTTCTTAATTATAAACACAATACCATTTCTTCTTTGTCTTTCATTTCCAGCATAGAAGACCATGTGATCATCAGATGCAAACTGCCTGATGCCAGTCCATTTCAGTTCGCCGACACCCAACAGATCAAGTTGTGCATGTTCCATTTCATTGTTGACCACTTCCAACTTCCCTTGATTCATGCTTTGTACGTTCCATGTCCCAATACGTAAAAACAACTTTGCAACCTCTGACTCATTTCATGCACAGCTACATCAGCAGTCAGACGTCTTGAGGGCTTTGATCCAACCACATCATAAATGCTGTCTTTACTCTGTGAAGTCTTCAGCTCATCCCCAGTAGCCAGTTGCGTGCCTTGCGACGTGGGGATCTCATCTTCCAGCCCTTTAGAGCAATTTGTTTTGAGACTATCCACTGGGTTTTCGTGACAAGATACAGAAGTCAATTTGCGAGGCCTTCCTTCCACACAGGTAATTCTAGTGTTGTAGTTGTCACAGAAATGTGATTTTTTTTTATTTTTATTTAGACAGTTTTGTATACCGCCTTATCCTTCAATCAAAGCGGTCACAACACAATTGGGGGATACATTTAACACACGGGGATATTAGACACATACACTAATACTTACAGGGAACATGGGCAATGGAGGGTTAAGTGGCTTGCCCAAGACCACAAGGAGCACCTGTGGGACTAGAAACCCCAGTCCTTCCGGCCCAAGGTTGCTGTCCTCTAGTGGGATTTGAACCCCCGACCTTCCGGCCTGAAGTACCTTGCCCCAACCACTAGGCCACTTCTCCACTCCTCCGCCGACAACACCCGTCCCATTCTGCTGCTGCCCAGACACAAATGGAAATGGTTTTGAGACCCGTAGAGGAGAGGTGGAGAAGGTATATCACGAGACACTCCACTGGATAATTGAGGGTGTGCTGAGCACACCAAACCACAAACCGGTGCCATTTAAAGGCATAGGTGCAGCACGTGCAGTCCTTCCGGGAAGCCATGAGGATATCCTTAACAGTGTCCAGCAAACTGTGTTCGGAAAGGGCTATCCTTTCACCATCAGGCGCAGTATGCGGACATTGGGATGAAGCAGCATACCCTGATTCTGCAAAATCAGGTCTGGGGCACATCCCAGACAGAGGCTAATGAGCTAAACAAAAAAGCAGGGGAAACCACAGCTGTCAGAATCAGAACAGAGCTAACCGGATCATGGCGCCCCTGTCAGCCTACAGCATAAAAAGTGTTTTGGGTATTAGTGAAATGGGCGAGAAAGCATATAGCAGACCAGTTCCCCAGTGAAGGAGAAAGGCATCCAGAGATTGACAGTGTGGGGACGGCACCCTGCTGCAAAAGTGAGGGACCAGTGCGTTGAACGGGGTGGCAAAAAAGTTAAACTCTGGAATTGCCAATTGCCAGAAGATAACATCAACTATTCTCCGATAAACAGTCCATTCATGTGGACAAAGGTCCCATCTGAACTGTCCGTGAGAACATTCTGATTGCCTGGCAGGTAAACGGCTCAGAAAACCAGTCTATGAGTCAGTGCAAAGGTCCACAAACAGACCACAGGCTTTCCTAACAGGGGCTCTACAGATCAACCAATAGTAAGGATTTGAGGGTTTATTTTAATAAATTGCTAGCTCTCTGACTGGGAGCTCTTAGAAAGGGTTTTTGTATATTTTTAAAGCAAGGTTACTTTCTTTTTGGTGCTTTAGTGGAACTTTCCTTGAGCACAGTAATTGCTGAACTCTAGTAACCTCCTCAGCTTTGGGAACTGCTAACACCTAATCAGGTGTTAGTTCCCTCCCTACCCACCCCTAGTGAGCAGTCTTGCTATATAGGGCACATCCCCATTTAACAAATCACAGAGAATTGGACCAGCACATTTTGAATATAATTAAAGAGATTTAACTGCTTTTTTTCTGAAACAGCAGCTGGGAAACCGGCTGGTACTTGGTAGATCTCTTTTGCTTTAACAGATACCTAAGCTCCACGAACAGAACAATTGCTGGGAGAAATCGTATCACTAAAGCTGTTGCCCCCATTACAGCTTCTGCCTCAGTCCAGACAGAGGTCCTAATGCCAGTTGAAGGACCGGTTCCATGTGCAGGGTGCCTGCATGCTGAAGCTCTGAGGAAACAAGTGGAGAAACTCAGAGAGGAGGTGGCGAGGCTGAGAGCATTCAAGACAGTGAGAAGTATATTGATGAGATGCTTCTTGCAGCAACCAAGCTCTCCAGCAGAGGAGAAGATGGGTGCCAACAGAATGTCGATGGTTGGACACAAGTCACCAGGGCCTGCAAAATCACCAATTCAACTTCTCCAGCCCTTGAATTGAAGAACCATTATGCAGCCCTGGAAGTGGAGGAGATGAAAGCATCCCTGGAAAAGGAAGAACCAGAGCTCAAGTACCCCAAAGTTGCAGAATCAGTGACCAGAAGGAAACGAAGGGTAGTGGTGGTTGGAGACTCTCTTCTGAGGGGTACTGAGGCGTCCATCTGTCGACCAGACTTGATGTCCAGAGAGGTATGCTGTCTGCCTGGTGCCAAAATCCAAGATGTTACGGAGAGTTTGCCGAGACTCATCAAGCCCACTGACTATTACCCAATGTTGCTAATCCATGTTGGAACAAATGATACTGCCAGGTATACCTCGGAACGTATCAAAAGTAACTTCATGGCTCTGGGACAGAAGGTGAAGCAGTTAGGTGCACATGTGGTGTTCTCTTCAATCCTCCCTGTTGAGGGTAAAGGCCAAGGCAGAGAGGCTCGCATCCTGGAGATGAATGCATGACTGCGTGGATGGTGTCATCGAGAGCGTTTTGGTTTCCTTAACCATGGGATGCTGTTCCAAGGGTTGCAGAGCAGAGATGGCATCCATCTATCCAAGAAAGGTCAACGCGTCTTCGGTAGTAGACTGACTAATCTACTGAAGAGGGCTTTAAACTAGATTCGTTGGGGATGGGTGAAGAAAGCCCCCAGGTAGGTGAAAGCCCTCAGGAAGGTGATACATTAAATACCTTTAGGGAAATGGGTAACAGGGGTAACATATGGAGAGCAGTGTGTATAAATGCCCGTAGCATGGGAAATAAGATCCCTAATGTTGAAGCTTTGGTGGGAGTGGCTGACTTGGATTTAGTGGCAGTTACAGAAACATGGTTCACAGAAAACCATGATTGGGATGTAACTATACCTGGCTATACTTTATTCAGAAAGGACAGGGTAGGAAGTAGGGGAGGAGGAGTGGCACTATATCTAAAAACTACTATTAAAGCTTTGGAATTACAGAGCTTAAAAGGGAGAGAGGAGGCATTGTGGGTTAAAATAGAAAGAGGGAAAGAGAAATCTATTTGCATTGGTGTGATATACAGACCTCCCTCACAAGAGGAAGAGGGAGACAGAGAGTTACATAAGAACATAAGATATGCCATACTGGGTCAGACGAAGGTCCATCAAGCCCAGTATCATTCCAACAGTGGCCAATCTAGGTCATATGTACCTAGCAGTTTCCCCAAAAGACAGGTTCCACAATGCTTGTACTGGGTCAAGCATTGATATTCTGGGTCCCTTCTTAATAATGGACCTTTCCTCCAGGAACTTGTCAAAACCTTTTTTAAACCCAGCTACGCTAACAGCCTTTACTACATCCTCCGGTAACAAATTCCAGAATTTGATTACACGTTGAGTGAAAAAATATTTTATTTTATTAGTCATAAATAGTTTACCCTGTAGCTTCATTGCATGTCCCCTAGTATTTCTATATTCTGATAACGTAAAACAATCGATCTACGTTTACCCATTCCATTCCGTTCATTAATTTATAGACTTCTATATCTCCCCTCAGCCGTCTCTTTTCCAGGTTAAAGAGCCCTAACCTTTTTAGCCTTTCTTCATAGGAGTATCCTTCCATCCCCTTTACCATTTTGGTGGCTCTTCTCTGAACCTTTTCTAAAATCACTATATCCTTTTTAAGATACGGCGACCAGAATTGCACACAATATTCAAGGTGCGGTCTCACCATGGAACGATAGAGGCATTATAATATCTTTTGTTTTATTTTCTATTCCTTTCCTTATGATACCTAGCATTCTATTTGCTCTTTTGGCCGCCGCTGCACACTGGGCCGAGGGTTTTAACATGTTATCCACAAAGACGCCTAAATCTTTTTCCTGGGTGGTGGTTCCTAATGTGGAACCTTGCATCTTGTAACCATAGTTTGGGTTGTTCTTCCCTAGGTGCATAACTTTGCACTTGTCCACATTAAATTTCATCTGCTATTCTGATGCCCAGTTTTCCAGTTTATAAAGATCCTCTTGCAATTTTCCACAATCCTCTTGGGTTTTAACAACTTTAAATAGTTTTGTGTCATCTGCAAATTTGATAACCTCACTCGTTATTCCACTTTCCAGGTCATTTATGAATATGTCAAAAAGCAGCGGACCCAGCACAGATCCCTGGGGTACACCACTATTCACCTTTCTCCATTGGGAAAATTGGCCATTTAGCCCTACCCTCTGCTTTCTATCTTTTAACCAGTTCCTGATCCACAATAGTACACTGCCTCCTATCCCATGACGTTTTAGTTTTGCCAAAAGTCTCTGATGAGGGACCTTGTTAAAGGCTTTCTGATAGTCCAGATACACTATATCAACCGACTCACCTTTGTCCACCTGTTTATTCACTCCTTCAAAAAAACATAACAGATTAGTAAGACAAGATCTTCCTTGTCTAAAGCCATGTTGGCTGTCTCCCATTAGGCCATGACTATCTGAAAGTAAGCTAGTCTGTACAGGGTTGTGTATACGGTGCCACACACCCACTCTCCCTGGACCTTGGGGTTTCAGGAGGAGGTGGCCTTGGATGCCCTTCAGGGTTGAGGTTGTAGTTGTGTATGTGCTCAAGCAGTAAGGCAGGCAAAGAAAATTTCTTTGATGAGGTTTATATCCGCATTGCAGTTCAAGTGCAAACAGACGCAAATAAAGTATAATAGCACAAAACAAGAGTGAGAAACCAAAACAAGGTGTTGCACTGCTAGGCTAAATGTCCATTATCTTCTGTGATCACATTCAGTTGTCATGTGACCCTTTTCTAACAGATGAAACAAACTTTGGCAAACAGCAATGCTCGTGGTATGCAGACAATTATGCTTTAACTTGTTCCCCTCTGATAAGCTCTTCAGCATAGGAATCAATACAGCAACTTCTGTTATATTTCTTCATATAACTTTGTACAACATTACAATTAAATGTCCTTCTCAATGACACAAGCTGAACAGTCCATTGGCATGTCTGGCTCTGTGAACGGTAGAGAAGAGACTAAAGGCATTTCCTCTTCACAGCTTTGAGGGCTGTGCTACATTAGAGGAAGAAATTGCCCTGCTTTCAAGGAACTCTCTGAAGTCTTTAAGAAGCAATTCAGCCTGCGTTCTTTCTGGGCTAAGCTGATAATGTCTTCCTCCTTCAGGTAACTGTTTGTTTAAACTGCTTATCTCTTGATAATTAGCAATGCTGCTCTTACAAGGACAACAGCTCCACGTGTTAGGATTATCCTTCCTCCACTTATCACTAAACATTAGTGCTGGGTTTAAAACTTCAGCTGTGAGAGGAGAGTTTTTCAACAGAGTGTTAAAAGTAGAACCTTCAGACTTCTCTTGGCCCACGTTTCTATAATAGGAGTCAGCTGTTCTCCTACCATAGGTTTCTGCTGGCTTATGAATATATGGCACCGATTGTCCATCATTGTAAATCACAGGGACATGTGTTTGATAGTCTCCAATGTTTCTGTATTGAAGAAATAACAAGCGGTGCGATAGGCAAATCGCAGGAAGATTTTTTGTCCTACCAAGAACAATGGTGGATCTTCACATTACAATCTGTATCTCCTGGCGGACTTAATGCAGCCATTGATTGGGGCACATGTATTTGAGTTATTAGTTCTTACATACATCCTCACCATGGCTCAAGTGAATTACGTCATGCTCGCTATTTAAACAGCGCCTCTGCTCTTAGTCCGCATGCGCGGCGTTTTTGTGAGCACTGTTCTTGGTTAAGTTCAGCTCCTTGTAGGAAACGTGGGCAGCAGCGGTCTATACCTAAAGGTATGTGTATTAGCTGTTTAAGGAGTTTTAAATAATTTTTCAATCTATTGGAGATTTTATCACAACAGTGTTTTATACTTGACTTTTGTTTTTTCAGTTTGAAATCCCCCTGAAGAAACTCAGCCTAATTGAGTGAAACGCATTGATTGGCGCTATGATAGCTGGCGTTGGGGTACTCTTAAGTTAAGTACTGATCTTCAAGCTACTTTTTAGCACTGTTTTTGAATATTTTTGATAGGAGCTTTGAAACTATTCAATTGTAGAATTTTTGCGATAAATTATTGGCTAAGGGACAGTCATTGATGCTATGACGGTATTCTAAGACACTTTTGTGCCTTTGTTTTAAGCCGCTGGTCTGAGACATCCCTGAGCTTGTTCTACAGATATAATGTGTTTGCTCCCTTCTTAAGAGTCTTCACTAAGATATGTTGCTAATAGAGTAATTATCTGCATTTTTGGCTTATGAATATAGCCTAGGCTGCTTAAATGCTTTTCAGACTGCAACCAATTGCTACCATGTTGTCTGACTTTGTCCTGGCTCTTAACGTTAGCCTTTACTCTTTCTGGCTTCCCAATGTTAAACTTGCTAGCAGTTTCAAACCCACTGTGTACCTTGTGCTGTGGCTTTCTCCAGGGTAATTCTCTGTCCCTCTGCCTTTGGTTCCAAGGTTCCACTTGGTCCTCTAGAAGCCTGTGCTGTAGCCTTGGGTCTCTCAGTGCCTCTGAATACTTCTGGTCACAGAAGATTCTTCCTGCCTCGGAGTCTCCCGGGTATCTGCTCCGTGAGTCCAATCTTCTCCTTAGTGGATCACAGCTGCTTAACTGCTCTCTCTCCAACTCTTCCTGGTCTTGTCCTTCCAAAACCAAACCGTTCTCTTCCTCTCCTTCTTCCTGTTCCCTCTCTCTCTGTTTGAGTGCTTAACAAGGTGCCTGTGTACGGCACTGCCCGCCTCCTGTTTGGGCGTGCCCAATCATGGACTTGGCCTCTCTCCTTCCTTGAGGTGAGGTGCGTTTCCTGATTAGCTGTGTGTTTTTTTTCTCTGAAGAGAAAATCCTGCATTCTCCTGCAGTACCGGTTCTCTCCACCGGATCACTACCTGTTTCCATAGCTTCTTGAGAGGCTTCTACGTCACAACGGCCAGGGTACTCAACAATATAGTACTAGCCCTAAGAAAGAGTTAATACCATTCAGAGCTTTTTACTCAGTAACATCCTTGAAAGACTCTGCTAGGATAATTAGGTGAAAGGTTCCTAGTAATATAAACACTAGCCTATGTTTATATAAGATAAGTAAAGGGCAAGTTGTCTCCCAGTCTCTCGTCAGAGATATCAAATTGTCAGTATTATAATTAGAATTAATGCCTACATAGTTATGTCTGGGAATATGTGTATGTCTCCTCATAATGACCTATGCTAATGAGAACTGAACTATGATGTTATGAATATGTGATGCGTGACGTAGAATAATAAAGTGAAAATCATGCTGTGTAATGGAATATTTACCTATAAATAAAGTGGCCAAAAGCTAAGATGACAGAGTAAACAAAGGCAGTAGCTTAGTTTGCTTTCCCAAAGCTTTGGTTGTTTTTATAATAAGTGTGTTGTGTATTATTTACTGATGTTTACAGATTCCCTTCTCATTGCTTTGTGTGTGGATTTCCGTTACTCCAAGAGCTCTGGTGTGTTGCCGGTGAGGGGAGGTGCAGAGTACACTTTCAGTTGGTACCGTGCCGGATACAGATCTCTGCATTCAAGGCAAGAGCAGAAGGTGCAAGAAGATTTGTGAGTATTACCAGTGATGGGTAATCTATTAAGTAGACAGGCTCCGTCTCATGAGTGGCATGACAGAGCTAGGGCTTTAGTGTTTAAGAAAGGTAGCCCTTATTGTATGCTTCTATTGTATGTATGATAAGCATGGTGATGTAGCTATCAATTCCGTAGCACATAGGGATTCAGTGACAAAAGGTAATGAGGATTTGCAGTTTCCTTTGGAGGGAACTTTCTCTGTAGATAAGGTCCATTGCCTGAGATATGAGTTAGCGGTTAAAGCTAAACCGTGCAATTGTGCTTACATGGTGGGAACAGATGGTACATGATGACAAACATAGGAATGTTTATGTTTTGAAACAAAAGTTGTTTGTTAAGAAATGAGGATCACTCGTGTAGCAGAACTAAGAAAAAAAGAAATTACTTAAAGAGCAACAAAAGTTAGGGGGAGTAGAATTGTGTATTTTGGATATTTGGAATGTCTCCCAGCTCAAAGAATTAAGAGCACGTTTGAACCAAGAAATGGAAAGTGTTGTACTTGTAATAAGAATCTTAAAAGTAGCAATAGGTCATAGTGTTTCTGTTGCAAAAGAATTAAGTGTTTCTGATGAACTTATTGATAAAGTGGAAAGAGATTTGGACAGACATTATGAAACCTACAAAGAGGAGCGTGATCAATTATATTATGATCTAGGCTCTATTCAGGAAGCTATACACCAGCAAAATAATTAATGTTCTAGACTGTTAAATCTGAAACAGCAGTGGGAAATGATATTGTGCCTATTTTGGCTAAAACTTTTCCGAATTACAGGGATAACCCTGGTAGATTTGTGTCTTTATGGTCTCAAATAATTAACAGTTATAATCCCACTTGGGCAGCTCTAGATAATTTGCTCAGAACTGTGTTTTTTATTAATCCATCTGATTTTCATAGGGTCACTCATCCAGTTCGTGAAGATAACTGGCAATGGCCACTGATAGACCCTGTGATAGATTTTCAAGAGAAGACAAAGAGATAATTTTTCTCTACATAAAACAAAATTGTTAGAATCTCTTAAAGTAGTATGCAAACTTGTAAAGGATTGGTCGAGATTAACATCTCTAAGGCAGGATAGGGGTGAAAAGGTTACAGATTTTCACACTAGGTGTATGTTAGCTTTTAAAGACTATTCTGGTGAGGCAGAAGACACACCTTCAGGAATCACTAATATTTTGTAAATGTTTTGATTCCGAGAATAAAAGAAATTTTGGAAACTTCAATAATAGATTGGCTAGCTAGAACAGCTGATGCAATTCTGGAAGGAGCTCGATACAGTGAACTGAAATTTATCAAGGAACAGCAAGATGTGAAAAAGACTAAATTGCTCAATTTACAGATTGCTTCTATGCAACCACCCATGGGCAGGGGGAGAGGTAGAAACAGAGCCAGAGGTGGTCATGGGAATTCTAAGAGAGGGCATGGACAGTCCAGAGAAATGTGTACTTGTTATACTTGTGGTGAGATTGGGCATTTGCAGCGAGACTGTCTCCGGAATCGGTATCTTGAAGGCCAGAGAGCTGATTTCCCTCCTCCCCCTCCAATAACTGCTGAGTTCACTCCCGTATATCAGTGCTTCTCTAACCCAGAAGATTGTGGAGATGATACATGGGATGCATAACTATTGTTAAGTTTGAATGTAACTCCTCAGGGTGAGTTAGAAGCTAAGTTGGGAGGATCTACTTTGCAGTTTGTTATTGATACTGGAGCTACAACATCAGCACTGCGTTTACAGTATTTCCCTGCCATTTATCACACTCAACTAGCACAAGCTCCGATAGTACATTGTGAAGGCATTGAGGGTAAGATAATTCCCCATCGTGAACTTGAATTTTTACCTTTGCAGATTGGAGAGACTGTGTATCCTACTAACTTCCTTATAGGAGACACTTTACCTGTGAATCTTTTAGGTCGGGATTTTTTGGCTTCACATCATGCTACTCTATTCTGGATGAGTGGCATGTTATATTTCCAGCTGTATTCTCTCTCTGAAGTGCCGTCCCCTGCAGATGCCAGTACCATTCATCCTGCTCTTGGAGAACTTCCTTCTACCCCGTGGGCAGTACCGGGATCTAATGTCGGATGCCTTTCTATCCCTCCTGTGAAAATCACCGTGAAACCTGGAGTTCAGCTTCCAGGTTCAAGCAGTATCCGCTGCCAGCAGCTGCCATTGAAAGAATTCGTCCTGTGATTGAAGATCTCCAGAAACAAGGTGTAATTTATTCTACGACTTCACCATGTAATACTCCAATTCTTCCTGTACTACAGGCTGATAGTAAGACTTATAGATTTGTGCAAGACCTGCGAGCAGTAAATAATGTGATTTTGCCAATTTTTCCCTTGGTACCTAATCCACATGATAACTGGACACAGATACCTTCAGGGACTACCTGGTTTTCTGTTGTAGATTTGAGTTCTGCTTATTTTTCAGTAAGAATTAGCAAAGAACACCAATTTTTATTTGCTTTCCATTTTGACAATAAGCAGTATACTTGGACCACTTTGTGTCAAGGGTACACTGATAGTCCTGCATATTTTACGCAGGCCATAAGAACTGCATTGCTTGATGTAAGACTCGACCATTCCTCTTTAGTTCAGTATGTGGATGATTTGCTTTTATGTTCACCAAGTTATGAGATTTGTTTGTCAGATTCCTTGTCTCAGTTTAGCTTATATTGCTGATTTAGGATTCTTTCATTGCTTTTACCAGCAACACCAGTGTTACTGCATAGATTCCTGTTAAACTTTTGTAAACAATGGCTAGCAAATTTCTCAGACCTTACTGCTCCGCTTTATGTTCTTGTTGGGAAAGGAGGACCTGAAGGTCTTATTGTACCCACATTATCACAGTGGGAAGTGTTTTTTTTTTTTTTTTTTAATATAAAGACTGCACTGGGAAATGCGCCATGCTTAATCTTTGCCATTCAAACTGTATGTGGCTATTTCTGATTCCTCTGCTACCTGTGTGCTTTTACAAGCTTTCCCAACTGGTCGCAAGCCAGTAGGCTATTTCTCCAAGCGATTTGATGCGGTGACTTTGGGACTCCCACCATGTTTATGCAGTTTGATAGCAGTGGCTTTTGCAATAGAAATGACTGATTTTCTGGTTTTACAGCACCCTCTTGAAGTGTATGTGGTACATTCAGTTTCTAGGTTGCTCCATTTAGAAACATAGAAACATGATGACAGAAAAAGACCACATGGCCTATCTAGTCTGTCCTTCCATATCAACAACTACAGCAGTCCACTTTTTACCTTTAGAGATCCTCTGTGTTGGTCCCATGCTTTTTTTAATTCAGTTACTGTCCTCATCCCTACCACCTCCACTGGGAGACTATTCCACAGATCCACTACTCTTTCCGTAAAGAAATATTTCCGCATATCACTCCTGAATCTATCTCCCTTCACCCTCATCCCATGTCCCCTCGTAGCAGAACTTGCTTTCAATTGAAAGAGGCGCTCTCCCTCAACATTTATGCCACGGAGGTATTTAAACATCTCAATCATATCACCTCTATCCCGCCTTTCCTCTAAGGTGTACATATTAAGATCCTTAAGTCTGTCCTCATATGCTTTATAATGAAGCCCACTAATCATTTTAGTAGCCACCCTCTGCACCGACTCCATCCTGTTCACATCCTTTTGAAGGTGCGGTCTCCAGAATTGCACACTATACTCCAAATGAGGTCGCACCAAAGACTTATACAGAGGCATTATCACCTCCTTTTTTCTGCTAGCCATTCCTCTCCGTATGCACCCAAGCATCCTTCTAGCTTTTGCCATCGCCTTTTCTACCTGTTTAGCTACTTTAAGATCATCAGACACAACCACGCCTAGGTCCCGCTCTTCTTTAGTGGACAAAAGTACTTCATCTCCTATACTGTATTGCTCCCTTGGACTGCTGCAGCCCAAATGCATGACCATACATTTTTTAACATTAAATCCCAGCTGCCAAATTCTAGACCATTCTTCAAGCTTAGCTAGATCCCTCCTCATGTTATCTACACCTTCCTGGGTGTCTACTCTATTGCAGATTTTGGTATCATCTGCAAAGAGGCAAACCTTACCCGACAGCCCTTCCGCTATATCACTAACAAAGATGTTAAAAAGAATCAGACCAAGGACAGATCCCTGGGGCACACCACTGGTAACATCCTTCTCCTCAGAGTGAGCTCCATTTAACCAAGACTTAGCCTTTGTCCTCCACACGTTTATTGACTCTGGAATTAATAATTTTTTGGCTTCATGTTTCAGTATGTCTTACATCAATATGCAACCCTTCAACACTTGTGGAGGAGGATGGGTCTCATGATTGTTTCCAAACTATTTGGCATTTTCTCGAGCTAGAACTGAACTTTCCCCTATACCTTTACCAGCCCCGGATGTTTGTGGATGGTTCTGCTTTCAGAGATGAGATGGGCTATGCAGTCAACAGTTAATGATGTAGTGGAATCAGCTTCTTTGCCATTTGCCAGTGCACAGCTAGCAGAAGTGTTTGCAAAGGACAACCATTTTGCAGACCAAGAAGCACGGCAAGCTGCTCTTCGGGCATCGGTGTCACCGACATTGCTGTATTTAACACCATCTAATATGACTTTGTTTTCCCTTTCATCTCTCTTGCAGCAATATCAAGATACTTCCTTTGAAACCCAAACCCTGTGGACTTCGTGAAGTGCAAACTGTGATGCTCAGGGCTACTAGAAAAAAGATCATCTGCTTCTTTGTCCTGACAGTCTATTGTTTTCACTTGCCCTGTTCCTGCATCATAAGCTTTACCGCTGTAGCTATGAATTATGCCTTTTTAGTTCTCCAGTATCACCTGAACTTCTGTTTTTTTTCTTTGGCACAGCTTGTCTGCACTGTTTCACGACTGGCAGAGTAAGGTCAGCTTTGGGTCAGTTATTAGGATTTCTGCCTTCCGAACTCTTTTTGATTTTGCAGCTTGTTTTGCAGATCTGCCCTGTGCAAGAGGAGGGAGGTGGTATTTGCTGGTGGTCACTTGTCTTTTCTCTGGATGGGTAGAGGCTTATCCCACTACCAGTATGACTGCTGGGGTTGCCATCAAATTACTGCTCACTCAGTTTATTCCTGTTTGGGGTGTACCTTTTGTTCCTTCTTATCTGGGTCCAGCCTTCATTGCAAGTGTCTGGGAGGGTATTGAAAATTGGTTTGGTATCAAGAGACAACTGCACACTCCTTGTCATCCGCAGAGCTCTGGCCAAGTGGAACGGATGAATAGGACACTCAAAAGTCACTTGTGCACTATGACACAGGATTGGGCTACAGATTGGATGGAAGCCCTTCCTTTTGCCCTTATGGCAGTGTGTAATTCCCCCAGCCTGACACCATATGAAATAGTTACTGGACATCCAGCTACTTCTCCACATGAATTGGCAGTAATCCCAGATCCTCAACTGTTACACGGCACTATTTTGACTTATTGCTCACGGTTGCACTAAGTCCTGTCTGTTTCCCCTTTATTGCAGGTGAATCCTCAACGAGATGCTCCGTCAGAATCATCACATCCAGAAGTGAAGCCAGGGGATTGGGTCCTGATTAAAAATTTGCATCCAAAGACACTTCTGGCTCCCAAGTTCCTAGGTCCATTCCGTGTGCTCCTGGTGGGATACTCAGCTTGTAAAGTGGAAGGACATTCTCGTTGGATACACCTTACACAGTGTAAAAAGGCTCCTTCACAGGATCCAGAAGGTGGTTCCCTGCATCAGTGAATCAAGAGAATACAACGCAGAGACTCATTGGAAAACAGTAATATTACAGAAAAAGACTATCAGGATTTAAGTGTTTTTTTGAATGAACTAATTATGCAAAACACCTTCTTCCAGCATCTATACTGCTGCTTAGGTGGATAAAGTTAGTTTGAATTAGTGTTTTATTGATATATAAGCAATGATCTTTTGGCACTTAACCTCTACTTCATGTAGAGATTGAGAATTAGAGGGTAGTTATAGCTATAGTATATATCTTCATCATATTAAGAAGAGTAGGTGTATTTTCATTTTGTTTTAGAACCTTTATTTTTGGAGTAATTATAGTTTCAGATATTTAGAGGTTTGTTAAGAATGTTTCCTTATCTGGTCCTAGTTGTGCTGTGACATATTATTGTTAATGAAGCAGTACTGCATTTAGAATCTTGGGAATGTTATGGGGAATACCCAAATATTTTTGAGTCGCATTTACACTCAGTTACAAAACATTTTTAATCTATCAAATTGTGCAGTTTGCCTTCCAACTGTGACAGCCACTCAGCATGGGTTTCTACCACGAACTAGGCCTAAAGCCTTTAAAGAGTTTCATGACATAGCTTTTAATCTAACTACTATACAATGGTCTCATACAAACATAGAACCTAGAGTAATTAGCTCTATGCTTCTAAAGTCCCCTCCAATATGTTTCATGGTCAAAGTACAGGGAAATAGGTAGGGGACACCCCGTGGAACATCTGTAGAATAGTAATGCTACATAATTCTTCTATTTGGTATAATAAATCCCACGTAAGAAAATCCTATATTTCAGTAGTACAATTAATGCAAGTTCAAGAGAACCAAGTGCATGATTATGACTTGTTACAGTATAATAGTTCTGGCTACCCTTTGAATGACTTTAGTTCAGACCTAAACATACCTAACTGGAGTTTCACTTTGTTAGGGTATTACCATCCCTGGGAACGTAATTTATCTGTTGGAATTAAAGAAATGAACATTACTCAGTGGGCTCTGAATAATTGTACACAGAATACATCTTGTCCCCACAATTTGACAATTTGGGAAAATAGATTAGTGGCTTTAGAAGTTAGATTATTTTGTGTGTGGTAATCTTGCGTATACAGAACTTCCTAGAGGTTGGTCAGGTACTTGCTATGTTGCCCAGTTAGATACCCCGTGGCGCTTTTTACCTTACCAAAATATTACTTTATTATCAACCCGGAATAATTCTTTAAGAAGAAAAAGGGATGTTTCCCCTCAGGATGAAGCCATAACAGCAGCACAACAGTTGGTAGACTCTACAAGTCCTTTAACTAAATCTCAGATAGATGTATTTACAGGTACTGTTTGGCTCTCAACTTTTGGAGCCATAGCATCCACCAGAAAATATGGTACCCAGATTATGCGATTACAGGCAGTTGTTGAACTTAAAGCCCTGGATCTCACAGAGGCTATTAGTGTGTTACAACGAGCAGTGGACAAGGTGTCTGCTTATGCAGCCCAGAATCGCATGGCTTTAGATTATCTCCTAGCGAAGGGAAATGGCATGTATGGATTAATTATTTGATTATTGTTTGCTTGATGAAGGAAAAAAAAAAGAGTGAAAGGCCTACTAGATAAGGTTAGAAATTGTAATTTTGTTCCAAGTAATAGTTATGCAAGTTCTTTTTCTGATTTTTTGATTCTGTTTCTTCTTTCTGGAGTTCATTATCTAGCCCCTTGCAAGGCATGTTAGCATCACTGTTTGTTTTTTGGGGAATTCTCATTTTAAGAGCATTAATTCTCTGTGTAATATCTGCTTGCTGTAAGAAATTAGTGGACTAACTGACCCCAAAAATGATGTTACAGATTGGCCCAGAATCTAGTTACAATCCTTCTTTA
The DNA here is from genome assembly GCA_033557465.1 of Ichthyophis bannanicus. Lineage (NCBI taxonomy): Eukaryota > Metazoa > Chordata > Amphibia > Gymnophiona > Ichthyophiidae > Ichthyophis > Ichthyophis bannanicus. The sequence continues at coordinate 66,400 of CM066050.1, forward strand.
ATATCAATGTCTGAGTTTCCTTATCTTTGAAATGATTCTTTACAGAATCAGAGGAGGGACTGAAAGTAAGCTAGTCTGTACAGGGCTGTGTATACGGCCAGGGTACTCAACAATATAGTACTAGCCCTAAGAAAGAGTTAATATCATTCAGAGCTTTTTACTCAGTAACATCCATGAAAGACTCTGCTAGGATAATTATTATTATTTATTATTATTACAATTTCTTATATACCGCACTATTGTCAGCGCGGTTTACATACAACAAAATGACCATAACAAACTGTTTGGCTTCACATAGAACAGGAGAAAACAACTTGGATAACATGTTTATGCTTTACATAGAACAGGAGTAATAACTTGGATAAACGGGGAATGCAAACTAAACTACTAATAATTAGGTGAAAGGTTCCTAGTAATATAAACACTAGTCTATGTTTATAAGTAAAGGGCAAGTTGTCTCCCAGTCTCGAGTCAGAGATATCAAATTGTCAGTATTAGAATTAATTAGAATTAATGCCTATATAGTTATGTCTGGGAATGTGTGTATGTCTCCTCATAATGACCTATGCTAATGAGAACTGAACTATGATGTTATGAATACGTGATGCGTGACATAAAATAATAAAGTGAAAATCATGCTGTGTAATGGAATATTTACCTATAAATAAAGTGGCCAAAAGCTAAGATGACAGAGTAAACAAAGGCAGTAGCTTAGTTTGCTCTCCCAAAGCTTTGGTTGTTTTTATAATACAAGTGTGTTGTGCATTATTTACTGATGTTTACAGATTCCCTTCTCATTGCTTTGTGTGTGGATTTCCGTTACTCCAAGAGCCCTGGTGTGTTGCCGGTGAGGGGAGGTACAGAGTACACTTTCACTATCTACATGCTGAGTAATTTTATTCTTTATGATGGTTTCTACCATTTTTCGCGGTACTGACTCACCGGTCAGGTCAGGCTCACCGGTTCTGTAGTTTCCTGGATCACCCCTGCAACCCTTTTTAAAAATTGGTGTTACACTGGCGATCCTCCAATCTTCAGGTATTAGAGATGATTTTAATGATAGTTAACAGATTACTAATAGCAGGTCTGCAATCTCATATTTCAGTTCTTTCAACACCCTTGGATGTATACCATCCGGCCCAGGAGATTTGCTATTCTTCAGTTTATCTAATAGTTGTAATACATCTTCCCGATGTATCGATATTTCCTTCAGTTCTTCTGCACCTTTAAATACCACTTCAGTCATGGGTAACATCCCTACATCTTCCTCAGTAAAGACCGAAGAAAAGAATTCATTCAGTCTCTCCGCTATCGCCTTGTCGCCTCTTAGAGCCCCTTTAACCCCTCTATCATCTAATGGACCAACTGACACTCACAGGTTTTTTTTGCTACGAATGTACTTGAAAAAGTCTTTATTTCACGTTTTTGCTTCCGCAGCAAGCTTCTTCTCAAATTCTCCCTTTGCCTGCCTTATCAATGCCTTGCATTTGACTTGCCAGTGCTTGTGCTGTTTCCAGGTTTCGTCGTTTGGCTCTTTTTTCCATTTCCTGAAAGATGCTTTTCTGGCAACAGCCTCTCTGACCTCACCTTTAAACCATGCTGGCAGTTTTTTGGACTTCCTTCCACTTTTCCTAAAGCGTGGAATACTGCTAGTCTGGGCTTCCAAGATGGAGTAGTTACTCACCTGTAACAGGTGTTCTCCAGGAGCAGCAGGAATCAGTCCTCACTTTTGGGTGACATTGACATCGATGCAGCCCCCGTGCAGAGCATTTCCCCAGCTTTCTAAGAAAGCCTTAGGGAATACTGCACGCATGCGCAGTCCCCTTCCCGCCTAAAGGTGCCATTTTGCTCAGTCCAATGACATGACTAAAAGACAGCACATAAAAATTAAAAATGAACTATGTACAACTGCAACTCCCAGGGGAGGAGGGAGGGTTGTGAGGAGTGATTCCTGCTGCTCCTGGAGAACACCTGTTATAGGTGAGTAACTACTCTTTCTCCAGGACCAAGCAGGAAGTCAGTCCTCGCTTATGGGACTCCCCAGCTTCAGGCTACCGGGGGCCCAGAGCTGAAAAATGAGCTCCCTCTAGCCTCAGCATCAGAGAAAGGATTTCACTGAAACATACCCCCACCGGTGGCCCAACCAGAGGGCTGGAGGATAGGAGTTGCCTAAACCTCAAAGAGATTCCAGAGCACTGCCTGACCGAAAGCACTGTCCCTACGGGACTCCCTCTCCAGGCCGTAATGGGCCACAAAAGTCTGGCTTGAGGACCAAATTGCAGCCCTGCAGATGTCTGCCAACGGTACAGAGCAGAGATGAGCTACTGAGGCAGCCATTGCCCTGACACGGTGGGCCGTGACCCGACCCTGCAAAGGAAGGTCTGCTGCCCTGTAAGCCCAGGTGATACAGTCAGCCACCCAGATGGACAAGGTAAGCTTGGAGACAGGTATCCCCAAGTTATTGGGGTCAAAAGATACAAAGAGCTGAGTAGCCCTCCTATGTCCCTGCGTACGTTCAAAGTAGAAGGATAAGGCCCTCCTACAGTCCAGGGTATGCAGGACTGTCTCAGCCCGGCTGGCATGGGGCCTAGGGAAGAACGTTGGAAGAACCACCTCCTGGTTGAGATAGAAAGAAGAGACAACCTTAGGGAGGAACTTAGGATGAGTCCTAAGGACTACCCTGTTCCTATAGAAACGAGTGTATGGCCTGTCACAGACCAGGGCTTGTGGTTCACTCACTCGCCTGGCTGAGGTCAGGGCCACTAGGAATAGAGTCTTCCAAGAAAGGAAGTGGAGAGGACATGTAGCCATCGGCTCAAAAGGTGGGCGAGTCAGTTGCTGCAAAACCACATTCAACTCCCACTCAGGGGCTGGTGGACAGAGAGGAGGCTTGAGCAATAGTAAGCCTCTGAGAAATCTGGACACCAAGGGGTGAACCGACAAAGAGTGTCCCTCCACCAGTGAGTGGTGAGCTGCCAGAGCAGAGAGGTGGACCCGAACAGAATTGGACTTAAGGCCCTGATTGGACAAGTGCAGTAGGTACAGGAGCACTACTGGCACAGTGCAGGTGAAAGGATCTTGGCGCTGCTGACACCACAAGGAGAACCTCCTCCACTTCAGGGCATATGTTTTCCTGGTGGATTGCTTTCTGGAAGCCAAGACCACCTCTTCCACTTCCTGAGGCAGGCCCCAGGGAGCTAAGACTACCCTTGCAACCTCCAGGCCATCAAGTTGAGAGATTTGAGATTGGGGTGCAGAAGGGAACCCTGATCCTGAGAGAGAAGATCGGGTTGGAACCCCAGAGGCAGTGGTGTTTCCACTGCTAGTTGAAGCAGAAGTGGGAACCAGGGCTGCCTCGGCCATCTGGGAGCTACCAGAAGGACCAAGGCCTTGTCCTTTAGAATCTTGAACAAGGTTCGGGCCACCAGAGGCGTGGGAGGAAACGCATACAGTAGGCCCTGGGACCAAGAAATCAGGAAGGCATCCGCTGCTAACCTCAGGGGATGCGGTTGCCTGGAACAGAACCTGGGTAGCTGCCGGTTCAGGGGACTGGCAAAGAGATCTATGGATGGAAGTCCCCATTTCAGGAAAATCTTTTGAACCACTAACCGGTGCAGCTGCCACTCGTGGGGCTGCAGAATTCTGCTTAACCTGTCTGCCAGGGAGTTCTCCTGGCCTGGAAGATAAACAGTTCTCAGAAACATTTTGTGCCTGAGCGCAAAGGAACAAAGGGCCTGTGCTTCCAGACACAGGGGCTTGGATCCAGTGCCTCCCGGTTTGTTCACATAGAACATGGCCACTTGACTGTCTGAACTAGAACAGACTGTTGAGTCAAAGTGTGAGAAAAAGCCTTAAGGGCTAACTGAATAGCCCGAAGTTCTAGTAGGTTGATCCGTTGCGTGGCTTCCCATGGAGACCATAGGCCCTGAGTGCAGCTCTCCTGACAGTGTGCAACCCCAGCCCTGCAAGGAGGCATCTGTCGTCAACAACACTGTGGGGACAGGCACCCGAAAAGGCACCCCCTGGAGCAAGTTGGGGGGGGGGTGGAGCCACCACTGAAGAGAATTCAGGAATGGTTTTGACACCCTGACTTTGTCTGCTAGGCTCCCTGTGGCTTACTTCCACTGAGTTCTGAGGCACCACTGTGCAGGCCTCATGTGGAGGCGGGCATTGGGGGTCACATGTACAGTCGATGCCATGTGTCCTAGGAGCTGCAGATAGAGCCTGGCAGAAACCTTTGGCATGGTGAGAAACCGGGATGCCAACTCCATCAGCCTTTGAGCTCTGTCCTCTGGCAAGTAAGCCCTTGCTTGCAGAGAGTCCAGTCGCGCTCCTATGAACTCTAGGTTCTGGGAGGGGAGCAAAGTGGACTTTGCGAAGTTTATGACAAAGCCTAGGTCTTGAAGGAGTGATACAGTTCGGAAGGTGGCTTGCCTGGCCTCCTGGTAAGTCTGACCCCTGATGAGCCAGTAGTCCAGATAGAGGAAGACAAAAACACCTTGAGTCCTCAAGTAGGCCGCCACCACAGCAAGACATTTTGTAAAGACTCTTGGGGCAGAAGTTAGGCCAAAAGGCAGTACTCTGTACTGGTAATGGTTTCCTCCCACCATGAACCTGAGGTACAATCTGTGGTCTGGATGAATGAGGATGTGGGTGTACGCATCCTTTAAATCTAAGGAGCACAGCCAATCTCCCTGCTGGAGGTAGGGCAGAAGTGTTCGAAGAGTAAGCATCTTGAACTTTTCTTTCTCCAAGAACCTGTTGAGGTTCCTGAGGCCTAGAATAGGCCTTAGGCCCCCGGTTCTCTTTGGCACTAGAAAGTACCTGGAGTAGAAACCGTGCCCTTGCAGGCAAGGAGGTACAGGCTCCACCGCCTTGTCCAGAAGCAGAACTTGAAGTTCTTGAAGTAGGAGGTCTGTGAGCAGGAGAGGCCTTAGAGGCTCTCCTGGGAAGTAGGCAGAGGGTAGCTGCTGGAAATGGAGCATATAGCCCTTGTGGACTATGCTTAATACCCAAGCATCCCCTGTAATGGGTGGCCACCTGAGGGCAAACAACGTTAGATGACCTCCTGTGCAGGAACGGGGCAACAGAGATGGAAAGGCTACGCTGTGGGAGTCAAAAACCCCCTCCCTGCTGGGTAGGAGAAGGAGCCAGAGGCTTGGGGGTCTTCTGCCTACGGGGCCCATGTCCCTGCCCCTCGGCCTGCTGCCCCTGCTGGGGAGGCCTGGTACTGAGGGAAAGTTTTGTAGGCAGCTGCCTTTCTCGGGTAAAAGGGCTTTTTACCCAAGCCCTTCTTTTTGTGACAGCCTTGTCCTAGTCAGGTGCTCGGTTTCGAGCTCAACCGCCTTCTCGGCCATGGGCTTGCCAAAAAGGTTTTCACCTTGGCAAGGGACATCGACCAACTTATCCTGCACCCAGGGCTCGAGGTCCGATGACTGCAGCCATGCCTGGCGTCGAGCTCCGATGCCGGCTGCCACCACACAAGCCGAAGCCTCGAAGCCATCGTAGGCCGCTCGGGACATGAACTTTGAGCAGTCCCTGATTCCTGAGGACAAAGTCTGGAACCTCTGCAAAGGTTCCCCGGAGAGGCCAGCAGAGAACCCGGCAATCTCTTTCGTCAGGTCTCGTAAGTACATGCCCATGTACAGCTGGTAGGACTGGACACGGCAAGCAAGCATCGAGCCCTGGAAGCACTTTCTGCCGAAAGCATCCAGGTTCCGGGCCTCCCTGCCGGAAGGCACCGCAGAGTGCATCTTCTGGCTCTTCAGACGATGCATGGCCGATTCCACCACCATGGAATGGTGCGGCAGCTGCGCCTTCTGGAATCCAGGGCTCTTACGGAGTCGATAGATGGAATTGACCCACTTGCTCAAGACCGGCGCCGAGGCCGGTGCCTCCCACATCCGGAAGAGGAGCCGTTCCAGCATCGGAGGAACCAGCACAGTAAAGGCCTCCTTTGGAGGCCTGTCATACTGGAGGGGTCTCGAGCTCTTTGGCTCGAGGCTCATCCACGGGAATCGCCAATGCTTTGGCCATGTCCCTAACGAACTCCGAGAACCGGGTGTCCTCCGGGGGGGGGGCCCTACTCCGGGGCTCGGACTGCGGTGAGTCCAAAGGGATGCACCAAGTCTGGAAGGTGTCAGGGGACTCCTCGTCCTCCGTCTCCCACGCTGACTCATCCGAAGAGGAGTCGAGGGGCTCCGACCGCGTGGGTCTAGGTGGCACCGGCCCCGACGACACCGGCGTCGACGCCCTCGGTTCCGAACGGGAGGTCAAGGGTGACCGCGACCGAGGACGACTTCAAGCCTTCATGGTCTCGAGTATCGGTTCGGTCTCCGGGGTCGATGTCCCGGTGGTTGAGGCAGATGCACCAGCGAGGCTGGCCATCAGTACCCGCTGCTGATACATGAAGGCAGACAGTCTGCACTCCAAAGCTGTCAGCCTGAGTCCAAGCTCAGGAGACTCAGCAGCCACCGACTCGGGCCCTGGCAGCGCCGGCCGGACGTCGGCTCCCTCGGAGGAGAGTCCATGAGGACTACAAGACTTACGTGTCTGACGGTCTCAGGCTCCACACAAGGTGTCTTGGACGGCTTCTCCTGTTCCAAGGGCCCGGGACGGCGGTCGGAGGTCTTAGACCTGGCCCTCGAGGAGCCAGGAACCTCTTCCGACGCCGCCCTCACAAGCTGTTTCTTCCTCTTGCATTCCTGATCGGGGGACCCCCTGTCCGAGGAACCCCGGTGATGCTCGGGATCAGACTCCCGAGACGTCGAGGTCTCAGATGAGGTCCGGGCCCGGCCGGAGGCAGAATCTGAGAAAATCCTTTCTTTCTGGTGCTGACAGCTTCAAAGTGCCTTGGTGGACATTTTGCCACACGGGCCACAGATTTTTGGATCATGATCTGGGCCGAGGCACCGAAGACAGCAGTCATGTGTGTCGGTGAGAGACATTAGTTTCTTGCACCGATCACACTTTTTGAAACCACTGGAAGCCATCGGGGAAAAAAGGGCACCCCGTGAGGTCAAAGGTCCAGGGAAAAACAGAAAAAAGCGCGAACGCCAGCCACGAAGGGCAAAAACAGAAAACGGGCTCCATACCGGTGTACTGAAACCAGTGGGAAGGGGAACCGGAGTCGAACCGGAGAAAAAAGAAGAAGTAATCGCTGAAAAAAAACGTCAGCTTTTCAGGGTGACACGGACAGACATCCGATGGGCTCCATGGAAAAAGAAAGACTGAGCAAGATGGCACCTTTAGGCGGGTAGGGGACCGTGCATGTATGCAGTATTCCCAAAGGCTTTCTTAGAAAGCTGGGGAAATGCTCTGCACGGGGGCTCCATCGACGTCGATGTCACCCATAAGTGAGGAATGACTTCCTGCTTGGTCCTGGAGAAAGTATTTTTCAACACCACCCAAGGTTGATGTAAGTTAATTGAAAACATACACAGCATTGCTAGGAAAGCGGAAGTGCTACTGATAGGAGATTTCAATATGCCAGATGTTGATTGGCACATTCCTGCTGCAGTATCATCTAGAAGTAAGGAGATCCTGGATTCTCTACAGGGAGAACTATTCAGGCAATTGGTAACAGACCCCACACGTGAAGGGGCCATACTGGACTTGGTGCTTACCAATGGTGAAAGTGTTTCTGATGTTGTAGTGGGAGATCATTTTGCATCCAGTGATCACCAGATGGTGTGGTTCAGTATTAGGACTAGGGCTGTTAGAATCCATTCCAAGGTGAGGATCTTAGACTTTAGGAAGACTAACTTTGCCAAGATGGGCCAATACCTCAGGTAGTCGTCAGTGGGATGGGAACAGCTGGGGGATGTAGAAAAACAGTGGGCAAAACTGAAAGGGGATATTTTAAGGACAACCAACCTTTTTGTTAAAATGGTAAATAAAGGTAAAAGGAAAAGGAGACTGCTATGATTTTCAAAAGAAGTAGCTGAAAAAGTGAAGAAAAAGAGGGAGGCCTTCATGAAATACAAGAGATCACAGAGAGAGGAAGACAGGCATCTGTATTTGGAAAATCTTAGAGAAGCTATCAAAGTAGTCAAGAAGGCAAAGATTCAAAAGGAGGAGGAAATAGTCAATGCAATAAAATGGGGGGGATAAGACATTTTTCAGATATATTAGTGAGAAGAGGAAGGGCAAACGTGGTATTGTCAGACTCAAGGGTGCAAGAGAGGAATATGTAGAAGCTGATAAGGATAAAGCGGAATTGCTTAACAAATATTTCTGTTCTATGTTCACAGATGAAGAACCAGGACCTGGACCTCAGAAAACACCCACAAATAGGAAAAGAAGCGAGGGACATCTTGAACAATTTTCAGAAGACTCTGTTCGTGAGAAACTAGCTCAACTTAAAGTAGACAAAGCGATGGGATACACCCTAGAATACTGAGGGAACTTGGGGATGTTCTAGCAGCTCCACTGACTAACCTTTTCAATGCCTCGGAGTCGGGAGTGGTGCCAAAAGGACTGGAGAGAAGCTCATGTGGTGCCTTTACACAAAAGCGGAAGTAAGGATGTGGTTGAAAACTACGGGCCAGTTAGTTTAACTTCAGTGGTGAGTAAATTATTGGAAATGCTGCTGAAAGAGAAAATAGTGAGGTTTCTGGAGTCCAGCGGATTACAGGTTTCGAGGCAGCATGGATTCACCAGAGGCAGGTCTTGTCAGACAAATCTGATTGATTTCTTTGACTGGGTGACCAGGGAGTTGGACTGAGGGAGAGCCCTAGATGTGGTGTATTTAGATTTCAGTAAAAACCTTTGACACTGTTCCTCACAGGCTACTTTGTTTAAACAAACTGAGCACCCTAGGGAAGGACCCTAAAGTTACTGCTTGGGTTAGAAATTGGTTGGGTGGGAGGCGACAAAGAGTACAAGTAAATGGAGCTCACTCTGAGGAGAAGGATGTTACCAGTGGTGTGCCCCAGGGATCTGTCGTTGGTCCGATCCTTTTTAACATCTTTGTTAGTGATATAGTGGAAGGGCTGTCGGGTAAGGTTTGCCTCTTTGCGGATGATACCAAAATCTGCAATACAGTAGACACCCAGGAAGGTGTACATAACATGAGGAGGGATCTAGCTAAGCTTGAAGAAGGGTCTAGAATTTGGCAGCTGGGATTTAATGTTAAAAAATGTAAGGTCATGCATTTGGGCTGCAGCAATCCAAGGGAGCAATATAGTATAGGGGATGAAGTACTTTTATCCACTAAAGAAGAGCAGGACCTAGGCGTGGTTGTGTCTGATGATCTTAAAGTAGCTAAACAGGTAGAAAAGGTGACGGCAAAAGCTAAAAGGATGCTTGGGTGCGTACGGAGAGGAATGGCTAGCAGAAAAAAGGAGGTGATAATATCTCTGTATAAGTCATTGGTGCAACATCATTTGGAGTATAGAGTATAGTATGCAGCTTTTACTACATCCTCCATTAACAAATTCCCGAGTTTGATTACACATTGAGTGAAAAAATATTTTCTTTTATTAGTCTTAAATAGTTTACACTGTAGCTTCATTGCATGTCCCCTAGTCTTTCTATATTCTGATAACAATCGATCTACGTTTACCCATTCATTAATTTATAGACCTCTATCTTATCTCCCCTCAGCCGTCTCTTTTCCAGGTTGGAGCCCTAACCTTTTCAGCATCTCTTCATAGGGGTATCCTTCCATCCCTTTTACCATTTTGGTGGCTCTTCACTGTACCTTTTCTAATAACGCTATATCCTTTTTAAGACGTTGTGACCAGAATTGCACACAATATTCAAGGTGCGGTCACACCATGGAACGATAAAGAGGCATTATAATATCCTTTGTTTTATTTTCCATTTCTTTCCTTATGATACCTAGCATTCTATTTGCTCTCTTTTCATCCGCTGCACACTGGGTGGAGAATTTTAACGTTATCCACGATGACGCCTAAATCTTTTTCCTGGGTGGTGGTTCCCAATGTGGAACCTTGCATCGTGTAACCATAGTTTGGGTTGTTCTTTCCACTTGTCTGCATTAAATTTTATCTGCCATTTGGTTGCCCAGTCTTCCAATTTATCAAGATCCTCTTGCATTTTTCCACAACCCTCTTGGATTTTAACTACTTTAAATAGTTATGTGTCATCTGCAAATTTGATACCCTCACTCATTATTCCTTTTTCCAGGTCATTTATGAATACGTGAAAAAGCAGCGGACCCAGCACAGATCCCTGCGGTACTCCACTATTCACTTTTTTCCATTGGCAAAATCGGCCATTTAGCCCTACCCTCTGCTGTCTATCTTTTAACCAGTTCCTGATCCACAATAGTACACTGCCTCCTATCCCATGACTTTTTAGTTTTGCCAAAAGTCTCTGATGAGGGACCTTGCCAAAGGCTTTCTGAAAGTCCAGATATGCTACCTGTTTAAACAAGGAAGATCTTGTCCTACTAATCTATTATGTTTTTTTGAAGGTGTGACTAAAGCCATGTTGGCTGTCTCCCATTAAGCCATGACTATCTATCTACATGTTGAGTAATTTTGTTCTTTATGATGGTTTCTATCATTTTTCCCGGTACTGACATAAGGTTCATCGGTCTGTAGTTTTCCGGATCACCCCTGGAACCCTTTTTAAAAATTGGCCTTCCTCTGGCAATCCTCCAAACTTCAGGTATCACAGATGATTTTAATGATAGCTCACAGATTACTAATAGCAGGTCTGCAATCTCATATTTCAGTTCTTTCAACACCCTTGGATGTATACCATCCGGTCCAGGTGATATGCTACTCTTCAGTTTATCAAATAGTTGTAATACATCTTGCTGGTGTAGCGATATTTCTTTCAATTCTTCCGCAGTATCACCTTTAAATACCACTTCAGTCATGGGTAACATCCCTACATCTTCCTCAGTAAAGACCGAGCAAACAAATCATTCAGTGTCTCCGCTATGGACTTGTCCCGTCTTAATGCCCCTTTTACCCCTCTATCATCTAATGTTCTAACTGACTCTCTCACAGGTATTTTGCTACGAATGTACTTGAAGAAATCTTTATGATGTGTTTTTGCTTCCACAGCCAGCTTCTTCTCAAATTCTCTCTTTGCCTGCCTTGCATTTAACTTGCCAGTGCTTGTGCAGTTTCCAGTTTGTATCATTTGGCTCTTTTTTCCATTTCCTGAAAGTTGCTTTTTTGGCAACAGCAGCCTCTCTGACCTCACCTTTAAACCATGCTGGCAGTTTTTTTGGACTTCCTTTACAGCTCATCTGTAATTTTAAACATCCAAGCTTGATGTAAGTCTTTAACCTTTGCAACTGTTCCGTTAAGGGATTTTTTTTTTAACCCTTTTTCCTAATTTTATCATAGTCTCCCTTTCGAAAGTTAAAAGGAAGTATTGTGGATTTACTTACCATCCCGCCTCCATTAATTAAATCAAACGCGATCATGCTATGATCACTATTGCCAAGTGGCCCCAACACCCTTATCTCTTGGCACCAGATCTGGTATTTCACCAAGAACTAGGTCCAAAATGGCTTCCCCTCTGGTCGGTTCATGAACCAGCTGCTCCAAGAAACAGTCATTTATTTAATCTAGAAACTTTATCTCCCTAGCACGTCCTATCATGATACTGACCCAGTCAATACCGGGGTAATTGATATCACCCATTAATGTGCTGTAACATTTATTAGCTTCCCTGATTTCTTTGAGCATTTCATCATCCATTTGTACATTCTGGCCAGGCGATCAATAGTACACCCCCACAGCCATCGGCTTCCCCTTTTTATTTATTTATTTATTTTTATTTATTTAACAATTATTTCTATACCGCTCTTTCCCAAGTATCAAGTGCGGTTTACAATGAACAGTAAGTTATATGGTATGTGAAATAGCATACCTAGTCATTTTACATAGAACAGGAATGTCAATCCATAGAGATTCTACAGCAAATTTTGTTTCCTGCAAAACTTTAATCCTTTGTGACTCAATGCCCTCTCTAACAGAGCGCAACCCCCTCCACCAATTTGATCAGTTTTATCATTGCAATATAGTTTGTACCCAGGTATTACAGTGTCCCACTGGTTGGCCTCCTTCCACCATGTCTCTGAGATATCAATCATTTTTAACCTCTCATTTAGTGCTATATATTCTAACTCTCCCATCTTCTTTTTTAGACTTCTAGCATTTGCATACAAGCATTTGAGAGACTGTATTTTATTCATGTTAATCTGGCTATCAGTAGACAGGAGTAATTTGGAATCTTTAAGCTCTATCTGCTCCGAACTTAAGGGCATTTGGGCTACCTTTGTCTTTATTGGAACCTCTCTGCTGATATGCCCTAACTTCATTCTTTTGGTAGTATCCTTCAAGGATACATTGTTCCGAACCATGCGCTCTTGGGCGACTGTCAGCTCTCCCCTAATATCTAGTTTAAAAGCTGCTCTCTCTCTCCTTTTTAAAGGTTAATGCCAGCATCCTGGTTCCATCCCGGTTAAGGTGAAGCCCATCCCTTCGGAAGAGCCCCTTCCTTTCCCCAGTTCCTAACAAATCCAAAACCCTCATCCTTGTACCATCGTCTCATCCACATATTGAGACTCCGGAGCTCTGCCTGCCTTTTGGTTACTGCACATGGAACGGGAAGCATTTCTAAGAACACTATCCTGGAAGTTCCGGATTTCAATTTCCTACCTAAAAGCCTAAATTTAGCCTCCAGAACCTCGCTACCAGATTTTCCTATGTCACTGGTACCGACATGAACCAAGACAGCAGACTCCTCCCCAGCATTATGTAAGATTTTGTCTAGGTGGCGCGTGAGGTCCGCTACCTTTGCACCAGGCAGGCATGTTACCAGGCGATCCTCATGTCTACATGCCTAATGATCAAATCACCAACTATAACGGCTGTCCTAACCCTTCCCTCCTGGGCACATGGCCCTGGAGAAACTTCCTCAGTGCGAGATGCTTTTACATCACCTGGAGGACAGGTCCTAGCTACAGGATCACTTCCTGCCACACCAGGGTGATGCTCTCCTGTCACGTGACCTCTCTCCTCCATGGCAACAGGGATGCTGCCAGACTGGAGGTGGGACTTCAGGACTACAGCCCTGTACGTCTCGTCTATGTACCTCTGTCTTCCTTATGTCCTCCAAGTCTGTTACTCTAGCCTCCAGAAATCGGACTCTTTCCCCGAGAGCAAAGATCTTCTTGCACCTAGTGCACATGTAAGACCCCTCAACAATTGGGAGAAAATCATACATGTGACATTGAATGCAAGAGACTGGAAAGCCCCCATTTCACTGCTGGACTTCTGTCTGCATTTTAGATTTGGCTGTGATTAGATATTTAAGTTCTTTACTTACCAAGGGTTGCTGGGGATACTTACACTAATAAAACTAGACCTCATACGTTTAATGTACTTTGTTCACCTAAAGCTTAATTAATCTCAGGTCCTTGATGAATGCCTGATGAGGATAAACAGCTGCACCCGAGTGTGAATATGGCACCTCCTTTCCTTTAAGAGGTTTAAACACCTATAAAGCTATGATTATCCCAGGGATGGGTGGGTGTCAGGGAGGGAAAGAAGACCTATGAAAATCTGGCTGCTTCACAGTACCCTGTCCTGTGCTTCTAGGGTAATCTGTGACCAATTTCCAGGGGAGTCCCACAACCGTTGCTTGGCTAGAGGGAGTCTTGGGTTCTAAAATAAGCCAGAAAGTTATCTGCTGTGTTTTAAATTTAAACTGAAAGCTCTTTGCTGCTACTAGGCCCTGACTGATTTAAATACACTGGGTTCACAGATTAATCATCTTTAATCTAAAGAATTCTTTTCCCCCAAAGATTTTAGAAAAATTCCCAGAAGTAAATACTTACAATTGCAGATCTCTCTCCAGAAGTAGCAGTCCCCTTTTGTAGTCCCTCAAGACTACAAAATACATAGCAACCTGGTTGTCCATATGAAACAGGATAGATTGAACTGACAAATGATGGCAAAACACCTGAAGGGCATTGATAACCTCTCTCAACTCCAGGAAGTTGATCTGACACAAGGCCTCTTGTTGAGACCAAAGGTCCTGCATGCCCAGGCCATTGAGATGAGCTCCCAAGCCTTGTTTGGATGCAACAGTTGTTAGTGTCCGTTGAGGAGGAGCAATCTGAAATGATAACTATGAGAAGGTTGAGAGGGGAGAGTCAACACTGAAGGGAGTCTGCTAGAAGAAACGTGACTACCACTCTGTCTTTAAGGCAGTCCTTCACTTGCTTTCATTGAGAGGAGAGTGCATGGTGTAGGATTTATCCACTTTGCCAGACCTGTCCTCCGAAGCGGCCTTCCAGATTTTCAAGCTCTTCTTGCAATCCACCTCTGGGGACTTCCTTTCAGAGAAGCTGTGGCACTCCGAAGTGGCCTGGGCATCACAGGTACCAGAGGGAGCCCTGGAGCGTGGTGTCGCTGGGAACTCCGGCGCAGAGTTGGATCTATGGATCAACTTTTCCTGCTGCAGCTGACAGCTCTTAATGGCCTTTGTGGACCTGGACTTGCAAAAGTCGCAGCCCGAGTTATCGTGGTCCGGCCCAAGGCAACTGAGGCAGGAGTCATGTTGGTCGGTGAGGGACATCATTTTACTGCACTGATCAGTTTTTGAAGCCACTGGAGGCCATGGGAAAAAATGGGTCCTTAGACCTGTACGAGGGTCAGAGGCCTACTGGCTAAAAAGGGTGCAAAGCACCATTTGAGGGACACCTAAAAAAAAAAGCAGGTAAAACCAGAAGAAATTAACCTGAGGAGCGATGCAGAGGCAAGCTGCTGATGGACCAATCACTCTCCTCCGGAGCACACCTTTCCTGAGCAATGCGCCCCTTGCAGTGAGCCCCCCAGCTCGACAGGCTGGTATCAGTTGTCAGCGGAATCCAGTGTGGTGATTCCAAAGGCATTCCCTCAGAGGTTTTCTCGATAGATATAACCACCACCTGAGAGCCCCTCCTGGTCATCCAAGGACAGGGCAATGGCCGTGTCAGGGGATTCAGTTGGTATGACCATCTGTGTAGCAATATCCTATGCAACAGCCGCATGTGGGCATGTGCACACAGAACCAGCTCTATTGTGGCTGCCATGGTCCCTAATAGCTGAAGATAAGGCCAAGCTGTTGGCCCCTTCATCCTGAGGAACTGCCTTACCAACAGCCATAGAGCCTGCATCCTCTGCTGTGGCAAACACACTTTACCCATGTGGGTGTCTAACAGGGCCCCCAGATATTCCAGTTCTTGCAATGGGATCAGCCGACTCTTGATCACATTGATGACCCGGGCGAGGATTTGCAGAAATTAAGACTACTCTCATCGTGGCCTGCTCACTTTCTCATGGAGTTTGCCCGAATGAGCCAGTTGTCAAGTAAGGGTGCACCAGGATCCCTTCCTGGCAGAGCACCACCGCCACTACAACCATCACCTTGGCAAACGTACGGAGAGCCATCACCAGTCCGAAGGACAATGCCCGAAATTGGTAGTACCCCATTGACACCGCAAAGCGGAAGAACTGATGATGTTCAGGTCTAATGGGAATATGTAAATACACCTCCATGAGGTCAAGGGATATCAAGAAACACCCCCCCCCCCCATGCAAGGCCATAATGACTGACCAGAGTGTCTCCATGTGAAACCAAGGCACGTGCAGACACCAGTTCACCTGCATGAGATCGAGTATGGGCCGAAAGGAACTTTCCTTTTTTGGTACCATGAAATTTGAGTATCTACTGTAGCCATACTGGTCCTGAAGCACACGCACTATGGCCCACAACTGTACCAGCCGCACTAAGGTGTCCCTCACTGCTTTGGCTTTGTCACATGTTTTGCAGGGAGACTGTACGAAGGAGGGAACTAGTGGTCTGGCACATTCTAACATGTAGCCCCTCCCTGATGATCTCTAATACCTATTGATCAGACGTGATTTGAATGCAGGCGGGGTAGAAATCCCACAGCCGACCACCCATGGGCTGTGTTACTGCCTGGGCCCCCTTGCCTCATTGCACCTTTTTCTAGCCCTGGGAAGGTGATCAAAAAAACCAAAAACCCAGGAACACAGAACAACTGTTAGAACCAACATAGAATTGTCTGTAGTGCAAGCAAAATAAATGTGCGTTTCATTATTTTTTTGTTTTTGTTTGATTATTTTGTTGGGCCTCACAAAACAGGGAAGAGTAATTATACAACTGCAACCCGATGTGAGTGTGACCCCTTTTAGTCAATGTGACTTCACAGTGAAACAAACAAAACTATAAATAGCTAAACTTAACGTCATATGTCCAATATCCACATCAATCCGCAATATTCATACACAACACGCGTGTTTCGGGCCGGTGTGCCGTGCTTCAAGTGTGACTCGCTTAGAAGAAAGGATCTGGAATTGCCAAAAGATGCCGAGTCTAGTGACTCATATATTACAATGCTTGCACAAATTGTGATTGGCTGGTTGAAATGACATCACTGAAAGGAGGAGCTAAAAGAATCAAATATACCAAACAAATGGCATAATAGGAATCTCCTCATAAACCCCCCAACTCTTGCTCCTGATTTAAGCCATCGGGGATAACCGTTCGTAGGTGGAAAATCCACCTTTGCTCTAACCACTGTAAACGTTGTATCTGATAGCCACCCCTCGGGTCCGCTGAAGCCATGTCTATCACTCTCCATTTAAAGTCATGAAATGTGTGATCCCGAGAAATAGAGTAGTAACTCACCTGTAACAGGTGTTCTCCAGGAGCAGCAGGAATCAGTCCTCACATATGGGTGTCATCGGCGCCAATGAAGCCCGAGCGGAGCATTTCCCCAGCTTTCCATGAAAGCTTTTGGAATGCTGGCACGCATGTGCGGTTCCCTTCCCGCCTAAAGGTGCCATCTTACCTCAGTCAAATGACATAGCTAAGAAGAGCACACAAAAATGTAAAAAACACAAACTATGTACAACTGCAACTCCAAGGGGAGGAGGGAGGGTTGTGAGGACTGATTCCTGCTGCTCCTGGAGAACACCTGTTACAGGTGAGTAACTACTCTTTCTCCAGGACCAAGCAGGAAGTCAGTCCTCACATATGGGTGACTCCCTAGCTCTGGGCTACCGAGAAACCCAGGCTCAACAAGAGAACTCCCTCCAGTCCCAGCAGCAAAGAAAGGCTTTTCAAGGACACAACCTCTTAGCCCAACAGAGGGAAGGAGGGCAGGAGTTGCCTAAACCTCAAAGAGATTCCGGAGTACTGCTTGGCCAAAAGCACTGTCCCTACGGGACTCCCTTTCCAGACAGTAGTGGGCTGCAAAAGTCTGGCTTGAAGACCAAGTTGCAGCCCTGCAGATGTCTACCAAGGGCACAGAGCGGAGATGAGCCACTGAGGCAGCCATTGCCCTGACACGATGGGCCGTGACCCTACCCTGCAAAGGAAGGTCAGCCGCCTTGTAAGCCCAGGTGATACAGTCAGCCACCCAGATAGACAAGGTATGCTTGGACACAGCTAACCCCAACTTATTGGGGTCAAAGGATACAAAGAGCTGAGTAGCCCTTCTATGCCCCTGCGTATGGTCAAGGTAGAAGGACAAGGCCCTCCTACAGTCCAGGGTATGCAGGACTGCTTCAGCCTGGCTTGCATGAGGCCTAGAGAAGAATGTTGGAAGAACCACCTCCTGAATGAGGTGGAAAGAGGGGACAACCTTAGGGAGGAACTTGGGATGAGTCCTGAGGACTACCCTGTTCCTATAAATCCTGGTGTAAGGCCTATCACAGACCAAGGCCTGAAGCTCACTCACTCGCCTAGCCGAGGTAAGGGCTATCAGGAAGAGTGTCTTCCAGGAGACGCAGCACAGTGGACAAGTAGCCATCGGCTCAAAGGGTGGGCGAGTCAGTTGCTGCAAGACCACATTCAGCTCCGACTCAGGAGGAGGAGGACGGATGGGGGGCTTGAGCAAAAGCAAGCCCCTGAGAAAGCGGGACACCAAGGGGTGACCTGACAAAGAATGTCCTTCCACCAGTGAGTGGTGAGCTGCTAAAGCTGAGAGGTGGACCCAAACAGAATTGGACTTAAGTCCCTGATTTGATAAGTGCAGTAAGTACTGAAGCACTACTTGCACAGTACAGGAGAAAGGATCCTCTGTACGTAGCTGACACCACACAGAAAACCTCTTCCATTTGAGAGCATAGGCTTTCCTAGTGGACTGTTTCCTAGAGGCTAGGACAACCTCCTCAACTTCCTGAGGCAGGCCCCAGGGAGCCAAGACTACCCTTGCATCCTCCAGGCCATCAAATTGAGAGTCTTGAGATTGGGGTGTAGTAAGGAACCCTGGCTCCTGAGAGAGAAGGTCGGGTTGCAACCCCAGAGGCAGTGGGGGATCCACCGCCAGTTGAAGCAGAAGAGGAAACCAAGGCTGTCTCGGCCATCTGGGAGCTACCAGCAGGACCGAGGCCTTGTCCCGAAGAATCTTGAACAGAGTTCGGGCCACCAAGAGCGTGGGAGGAAACGCATACAGGAGGCCCTGAGACCAGGACATCAGAAAAGCATCTGGTGCGAGCCTCAAAGGATGCGGTTGCCTGGAGCAGAACTTGGGTAGCTGCTTGTTTAGTGGACTGGCAAAGAGATCTATCCAAGGGAGACCCCACTTCAGGAAGATCTTTTGAACCACCAAGGGATGCAGCTGCCACTCGTGGGGCTGCAGAATCCTGCTCAACCGGTCAGCCAGGCAGTTCTCCTGGCCTGGGAGGTACACCGCCTTGAGAAGCATGTGGTGCTTCAGGGCAAAGGAACAAATGTCCTGAGTCTCTCGACAAAGGATCTGGGACCCAGTGCCGCCCTGCTTGTTCACATAAAACATGGCCACCTGGTTGTCTGTTTGAATCAAGACTGAGCGGTGAGCCAGGGCTGGAGAAAAAACTCTGAGAGCAAAGCGGATAGCTCGAAGTTCCAGCAGATTGATCTGTTGGGCTGCCTCCCAGGGAGACCAGAGGTCTTGGGTGCACTTGTCCAGACAATGAGCACCCCAGCCCTTCAGAGAGGCGTCGGTGGTGAGGACCACTGAGTATTCTGGCATTTGGAAGGGCATGCCTTGGAGGAGATTGGGTGGATGTAGCCACCAGCTGAGGGAGGCCAAAAGGGGTTTGGACACCTTTATCTTGTCTCGTAAGTGGCCTATGGCTTGAGACCACCGAGTCCGAAGGCACCACTGTGCAGGCCTCATATGGAGCCTGGCATTGGGAGTCACATGTACTGTCGAAGCCATGTGACCCAGAAGCCTGAGGCAGAGTCTGGTGGAGACTAGGGACTTGTTTAGAAACTGCTTTGCCACGTCCATCAGCCTTTGAGCCCTGTCTTCTGGCAAGAATGCCTTTGCCAGTTGAGAATCCAACCTTGCCCCTATGAGCTCCAAGTTCTGGGATAGGAGCAAAGTGGACTTTGTGAAGTTTATGACAAAGCCCACCTTTTGAAGCAGAGCAATGGTGTTGAGGGTGGCTTGTCTGGCCACCAGGGACGTCTGACCCCTGATGAACCAGTCGTCCAGATAGGGAAAGACAAAGATGCCTTGATTTCTTAGGTAGGCTGCAACCACTGCCAGGCACTTGGTAAAGACCCTGGGAGCGGAGGATAGGCCAAAAGGTAGTACTCTGTACTGATAATGGTTCCCTCCCACAATGAACCTGAGGTACTTTCTATGGTCTGGATGAATGAGAATGTGAGTGAACGCATCCTTTAGATCTAAGGAGCATAGCCAATCTCCCTGCTGGAGGTAGGGCAGAAGTGTTCCAAGAGTAAGCATCTTGAACTTTTCTTTCTCTAGGAACTTGAGGTTTCTGAGGTCCAGAATGGGTCGAAGGCCTCCGGTTCATTTGGGTATCAGGAAATACCTGGAGTAGAATCCGTGACCTTGCAAGTGGGGAGGCACAGGCTCCACCGCCCTGTCCACCAACAGACCATGAAGCTCTTTTAGAAGGAAGTCTGTGTGCAGGGGAGGCCTTGGAGGCTCCCCTGGAAAATATGGCGGAGGCAGTTCGTGAAAATGGAGGGCACAGCCATTGTGGACTATGTCCAGCACTGAACTGTCCCCGGTGATAAGGGGCCACTGGTGGGCAAAGAGGGCGAGGTGACTTCCTGTGCAGGGTGGGGAGAGCAGTGGAGGAGAGGCTACGCTCAAGGAGTCAAAAACCCCCACCCTGCTGAGTTGGAGCAGAGGCCTGAGGCTTGGGGGCCCTCTGCCTACGAGGCCCATTACCCTGGCCCTTGGCTTGCTGACCCTGGGGGGCAGCTTGGGCAGCCTGATACTGAGGGCACTGTTTGTAGGCAGTGCCCTTCCTCGGGTAAAAGGACTTTTTACCCGAGCCCTTCTTCTGTGCCTGAAGAAGAATATCATCTGACCAGACAAAAGCGCCTCAGCAGCCCACCTCCGAAGAGGATGGCCCGATAAGAGCGGTACGCAAGAGGGTCCTCCAATGGCTTCATCTCGCGCCCCCCAGAAAAAAAGGTAACACAGAGTACCCGCGGGAGCCGAAACAATCAGGCTGGCAACACTTCAAACCAAGGGAGGGATCCGGGACTGGACTAGAGTTCTGCAAGGAACAACAATTAGCAGGTAAGTCTAATTTACCCTTCCTTAGCGTCCCTCTAGTCCAGTCCCGGAACCATAGAGGATGTAACAGAGCAGTGCACATCAACGGGAGGGACAAGCCAGCCCAGCCTGAAGCACCGCCGAGCCAAAACGCCCATCCTCCGCTGACAAAACATCCAAGCGGTAATGCTTAGCAAAGGAATGCAAGGACGACCAAGTCGCCGCCCTACAGATGTCGGCCACCGGGACCAGACTGAACTCCGCCCAAGACGCCGCCTGCGCCCGAGTGGAATGAGCCCGAAGACCCAGCGGAACCAACTTGCTCTTCAAGATGTAAGCAGATGCGATAGCTTCCTTCAACCAGCAGGAAATAGAGGACTTTGCCGCCGCTTCTCCCTTACGCAGACCCCCAAACGCCACAAAAAGTCGATCAGACCGCCGGAAGGATGCCGTCCGGGCGAGATACTTCTTGAGAACCCTACGGGCGTCCAACAGCCGCGACCGACCCCCCCGGACCGGCCCCATCGCGATCGGAGAACACTGGAAGAGAGACTACCTGGTTAACATGAAACGCGGACACCACCTTGGGTAAGAACGCCGGAACGGTGCGGAGAACCACCTTGTGGTCGGTAAAAGAGAGAAAGGGCTCCCTACAAGACAAGGCCTGTAACTCCGAGATCCTTCTAGCCGAGCAAATCGCCACCAAGAACACCGTTTTCAATGTGAGGTCTTTTAGCGAAGCAGTAGACAATGGCTCAAACGGGGGAGCCAGCAAGGCCTACAAAACCAAATTCAAATCCCACGGAGGAACAGCACAATGCTGAGGCGGCCGCATGAGCAACACCGCCCGCAAAAACCGCCGGACATCCGCGTGGACCCCGAGAGACTGACCCTGCACCTTCCCGCGGTAACAGGAAAGGGCAGCAAGCTGCACACGCAACGAACTAGCCGCCAAACCCTTATCCACACCATCCTGCAAGAATGAAAGGATCTGAGGCACGGAAGCGCCCAACGGACGGATGGTACGCTCTGAACACCAAGCCTCGAAGATGCGCCAGACGCAAATGTACGCCAAAGAAGTCGATCGTCTACGAGCCCTCAGCAAGGTCGAAACGACCGCCGGCGAATAACCCTTAGCGGTCATCCGAGCCCTCTCAAGAGCCATGCCGTAAGCGAGAACCGAGCTACCTGAGGCATGCGCAGCGGGCCCTGAGTCAAGAGATCGGCTCGCTGAGGGAGCCTCCACGGGCGATCCGCTAACAGTCGCACTAAATCCGCGTACCACGGTCGCCTGGGCCAATCGGGCGCCACCAGCACCACGAGGCCCCGATGACGCTCTATGCGCTGCACTACCTGGCCTATCAGTGCCCAAGGTGGGAAGACATAGAGCAACACCTCCTGCGGCCAGGGCTGCGCCAGGGCGTCGAGCCCTTCCGACATCAGTTCTCGTCGTCTGCTGAAAAAGCGATCTACCTGAGCCGATTGGAAGGTCGCCATGAGATCCATTAGGGGAATCCCCCAGCGCCCGACGAGAAGCGCGAAGACCTCGGGGTGAAGGACCCACTCTCCCGGGTCCACCCTTCGGCGTCTCAGAAAATCGGCTGCTACGTTCTCTAAGCCTGCCACGTGCTGTGCCGACAGACACTGCAGATGCGACTCGGCCCAAGCTAGCAACTGAGCCGCCTCCTGCTCCAACGCCACGCTGCCGGTGCCGCCCTGCCGATTGATGTAAGTGACTGTGGTCGCATTGTCCGAGAGAACCCGAACCGCCTGCCGAGCAAGAGTCTCCCGAAACGCCTGTAGAGCCAGAAACACCGCTCGCATCTCCAACCGATTGATAGACCATTCCTTCTCCACCATCGACCACAGGCCCTGGGCATACGCGTCCCCGCAGCACGCCCCCCACCCCAGAAGACTGGCATCCGTGATCAGCAGCTTCCAGGACAGGGGCTCCAAGGGCATGCCTGCGGCAAGATTCTCCGGGCGCAACCACCACCGAAGATCCCGACGGACCACCAGGGGACAGATCAAATGCCGAGACAACGCATCGCGCTGATGAGACCAACGTCGCTGCGATCGTGCCAAGCAACTGGAGATACTGCCACGCCGTGGGCGCAGGCTGCCGGAGAAAACGCCGCACCAGCTCCCGCAACGCTCGCGCCCGCTGATCCGGCAAGAACACTCTCGCTCGGAGCGTCTCGAAGCGCGCCCCCAGGTATTCCAACGACTGCGAGGGAGTCAACCTGCTCTTTGCAAAGTTGACCACCCAGCCAAGACTCTGTAGCAACCGAACCACCTTGGCGGTGGCCTCCACACTCTCCGCCCGAGACTTCGACCGAATTAACCAATCGTCTAGATAGGGATGCACAAGCACCCCCTCTTTGCGAAGAGCCGCCGCTACCACGACCATGACCTTTGTGAACGTGCACGGCGCCGTCGCCAGACTGAAAGGCAACGCCTGAAATTGAAAATGCCCCATGGGAACCGCAAAGTGCAGGTAGCGCTGGTGCTCCTTCCGAACCGGAATATGCAGGTAGGCCTCCGTGAGGTCGAGCGAAGTCAGAAACTCCCCCTGCCGGACGGCCGCTATGACAGATCGAAGGGTCTCCATGCGAAAGTGAGTTACCCGGAGGCACCGATTTACCCTTTTTAAATCGAGGATAGGCCGAAAGGACCCCTCCTTTTTCGGCACCACGAAATAGATAGAGTACCGACCGGAACCGTACTGGTCCTCCGGCACCGGAACGACGGCTCTGAGGCGCAGCAATCACTGCAACGTTTCGCAGACGGCCCTCCGCTTGAGCGGAGCACTGCAGGGCGAAAGAACAAAGGAATCTAAGACGGGACAATGGAGCTCGAGAGCGTAGCCCTCCCGAATTACCTCCAGAACCCACTGATCTGACGTAAGATGGACCCAGGCAGGGTAGAACTCCTACAGGAACTACCGCCACCTGAGCCCGCCTCATCTCATTGGGGCTTTTTACCAGAGGCGGAAGGAAAAGTGGAGAAGCCTCTGCCGGCTCCTCTGAAGCCACGAAATCCGTGGTTTCGAGTTGGGAACCGACCCCGCTGGGGCAGACCAAAACAAGCCGCCCGAAAACGGCGAAAATCCCTATGGGCAGCTCGAGATCCAGAGGCAGCCCTGACCAGCTTTGGTTTATCCTCCGGAAGCCGGCCTCCCTTAGACTCACCGAGATCCTTAACCAGCTTTTCCAAATCCTCACCAAACAACAACTTACTAAGTTTACTAAGACGAGCTTTGGAGGAACTATCGGCCGCCCAATTGCGCAACCATAAATACCGGCGCGCCGCCACCACAGAGGCCATTGACTTAGCCCCACTACGGATGAGATCATAATGAAGGTCCGACAAATAGGCGGCTCCCGACTCCAAACGCGCCGCATCCTCTACCTGCGCTGTCCCGACATCGCCCTGCAATCGCTGGGACCAGCGCAAGCAACCTCTCGCCACCCAAGCCCCCGCCACGGCGGCTTGCATAGAGAGGGCACATACATCAAACACCTGCTTCAACAGGGTATCCAACTTCCTATCCTGCACATCTTTCAAAGCCGCGGCGCCCTCAACGGGTATCGTAGTCTTCTTAGTGACTGCTGATACCGCCGCATCAACCTTGGGAGACCGAAACAGCTCCCTATCCTGATCTGACAATGGATAAAGGCGCGACAAGGCCCGAGAGCCCCGTAGCGCCGATTCGGGCGAGTCCCACTCCTCCTGAATCATCCCTCTAAAGACTCTATGCAGAGGAAAGACCCGCTGAGACTTTCGCACCGCCTGGAGCAGAGGATCCTCCAGAGTATCCTCCGATGCTGTCGCCTCTGCTGGCATATTCAACGTTCTGAGAGTCTCAGCAATCAAGGCCGGAAGCTCTTCCCTCCGAAACACCCTGACGAGCCGACTATGCTGCTCCGCGTCAGGTAACTCTCCCTCCTCGAGCTCCCCACCGGAGGAGTCATCCAGATCCCCGTCCTCTGCCCCGAGGTTGTCCCCCAGGGGAGACAGAGACTTCTCCTCCGCGGACCCCCTGGCCAGTTTCACAGGAGGAGCGCCGTCCTCCGTCCGAGGCAGGGGCCCCGCACGTTTAAGCCCCTCCGGAGCACGAGGCGAAGAGACTAAGCTAGGCTGCAGGAGCGCAAAGACTTGTTGCATGAGAGAGAAAAAATCTGGTGGAATCCCCGGGGCAAGGGCCACCGAAGTCGGACCCTGCGAAGCCGAGGACCCCTCCCCAGGGGAAGACTCCGGCCCCTGAAAATCCAGAGTCGGAGGTAAAGCTGGCATTTCCCCTAGCGGAACCTCCTCTCCTGCGAGAGCTGGAGAAGGAGCCGCAGCTTCCATAACTTTGGAAGCCAGGAGTGCAGGACCCACACACGCTGGACCCTGTCAGCAAACCTCGCTTAGCGCCACAAACCACACAGCGGGGCTTCGCAGGCATACTCAGAGGGAAGCTCTCCTGTCACCCCCTGCCCGTGGGTCAGCAGCACAGCCCAGCAAAAAGAAAGCTTGTGAGGCTGAAGCCAGGAAAACCCCCGTTTAAAAGTAACGGTTTTTTTTTTTGTTTTTTTAATTCTTCACAAACTATAATGCTAAGACACCCCCCAGCCAAACCCAGGTGGTCTGCAGCCAAAACGAGGGCTAGAAAGCCCAGAAAAAGCAAACTAAAAGCAAAAATTAAAATCGGGATTTATTCAAAATGGTCGCCGCTGCCGATTCCCGCCGAAAAAACCACGCGACAGGCCACCCCGAGAGGACTAAAAGGCAAACCTAGGCACCCCCCCTGCTAACCCCAAAGGGGGGACCCCAAAAAATAGAGAAATAACCCCTTCTACTCACCACAGCAAGAAGAGGTGAAGGAGAGAGGAAGAGATGCAGCAGCCTCGCTGGAGCTCAGCCTGCCTGTGGCTTCAGCTCCAACACTAGCAGCAATCTGTCAGCTGCCCTGCCCACTCGGGGCCACTGCTGTTAGCCTGCAACCTGCTCCTCACCCTTCCAAGCGGGTTCGGGAGCAGGGAGGCACAGAAATATCCTGGTGCTCGTTTAAACAATGGGGCAAATAAAGAAAACAGTAAAGTCAGAGGAAAAGTAAGAGGAGGGAGGGGGGAAAGGAGGGGGGACAAATGGAGCCAGAGGAAGAAATCTCCTGCACCAGTCACACAGCGCCTGCAATAACAAACCCAAAAGGGCAAATCAATAAAATTAAAGTGAAAGGTAAATGTATTCTATTTAAGCTCTGCCTATATCCCTAACTGAGCCCAGAAGCAGGCTCAGAATCTCCTTCAGCTGCTTGGAGACTGAAAGTACTGGTGAGAGGGGGCGGTCCTTGCCTACTTATACTGGTGCCAGCAAAGCAATGATGTATTTCAGTCTCCAAAGCTGCTAGAGGAGGTTGATAACTCTATGGTTCCGGGACTGGACTAGAGGGACGCTAAGGAACTATACTTTCTCCAGAACAAGCAGGAAATCAGTCCTCACATATGGACTCCTAGCTCCAGGCTGCCGGGAACCGAACCAGGACAGCATCAGCGGTGACTGACAGGGTAGCCAGAAGTTGCAGAAGATGAGTCCCTGATTGAGAGACACTGCAAGATCCTAGTGCCCGGAGGGGCCATCACTCCAGTAGCCTAAATACAGAAGGGTCGGAGTATCAGAGTTGCCTACACTTCAAATAGATTGCGGAGTACCACCTGGCCAAAGGCACTATCCTGACGAGACTTGCTCATCAGGCAGTAGTGAGCTACAAATGTGTGAAATGAAGAACATGTGGCAGCCTTGCACATCTCAGTCACTGGCACTGAGCGCAGGTCTGCTACTGAAGTGGCCATCGCTCTCACGCGATGTATTGTGAACGGTGATCCAGGGAGAGTCCAGCCCGCTCATAGGAGAGGTCAAAACAGTCCTTCACGCAAGTGGACAGAGTTTGCTCAGTCACTGGGAGCCCCAGCCTACACCGATCAAATGAAACAAAAAGTTGAGAAGCTTTGCAGCGGCCCTTAGTCGGTTGAAGGTATTAGGACAGGGCTCTTTTACAATTCAAAGAATGGAATACAGTCTCCTCCCGATCAGCATGGGGCCAGGAGAAGGTGGTGGGGAGGACCACCTACTGATTGAGGTGGAAAGGGGATACCACCTTTGGTATCCCCTAGAAACTTGAATAAGGTGGCTTTACCAACAGAGCTTGGGGCTCGCTTACTCTGCAAGCAGATTTAAGAGTCACCAGGAAGGCAACCTTTCAGAAAAGATTCCGCAGGTGGTAAGCGGCCAGAGGCTCAAATGGTGGTCTAGTGAGCTGCGAGAGCACCATGTAGGAGGTCCCACTCCACCACCAGGGGAAGATGTGGAGTTTAGATAGCAAGAAGCCCCGGAGGAATCGAGAGATCAGGGGCTGAACCAAGAGCGATTTTCCCTCGGTGGGGTGGTGGTGCACTCTGAGTTGGACTTCAGTCCGGTCTGCAACAAATGGAGCAGGTACTGAAGCACCACTTGCATGGGCCAGGAGAGGGGGTTCTTCTGCCTCTCTGCGCAACACGTTGACAACCGGCATCACTTAAAGGCATATGCTCGTCTTGTGGAGAACTTGCTGGAGGCCAACAAGACCCCCTCTACCCTTTCATCAGCCATTCTGTTAATGTCAGGGACCCCAAGTTGGGGTGTAGGAGAGAGCCCTCCTACTGAGACAGAAGATCCGGTGCACAGCCCAGAGGGAGCAGAAATGCTGCTGACAATACAAGCAGTAGTGGGAACGAAGGCTGCATGGGCCATCTGGGTGGCAGTTAGTATCAGTGATGCCCCCTTGAACTGGACCTTGAAGAGGGCACTAGCGACCAGTGGGGTTTGCGGGAAGGTGTAGAGGACGCCTTCCGTCCACAGAATTAGTAATGCATCCGCCGTTACACTCAATGGGTGCGGTTCCAGTGAGCAAATGTGGGGCAGCTCTGTGTTGCCCAGGCTGGCAAAGAGGTCCATCAGGGGCCGCGCCAAGAGACGGAAGAGCCGAGAGGCTACTCTGGGGTTCGGACGACCATTATGTGGCTGAAGAACTCTGCTCAGCCTGTCTGCCAGGGCATGGTCTGCTCGGAGGAGCGTGCCGTTCCGTGTCACAAAGGGCTATCACCTCCTTGCAGAGGGAATACGACCCCGTGCCCCCTTGCTTGTTGACATCGAACATTGCAACCTAGTTGTCCGTCTGGAACAGTACCATCTCGTGCCCCAACCGATAGCAAAACATCCTAAGGGCCAGGAAGATCACCCAGTCCCAGGAGATTAATCTGTAGCTAAGATTCCACCTGGGACTAGCAGCCCTGTGTGCGAAGATCCATGCAATGGGCTCCCCAACTGAGAAGCGAGGTGTCCGAGGTCAGGACTATCTTGGGGGGGGGGGGGGGAGGGAGGGGGGAGTTATGGAGGGCATCCTGGCCTGGAGGTGGCAGAAGCGCTGCCACAAATTGAGGGACTGTTAGTTGGCAGGTTACTCTGACCCTGTCCTGTAGTCTGCCAGTGGCTTGGGTCCACTAAGAACGTAGGCACCACTGAGCTGCCTGCATGTGTAAGCGGGCTAGTGGGGTCACGTGGACTGTGGAGGCCATATAGCCCAGCAGGCGGAGGGCCAGAACAGATTGCAGGTGTTGTACTTCAGCTACTAGCTCCTTGAGGCAGTCTGCCCTCTCTCTGGGAAGAGAGGTCTTGACCTGCAGTGTCTGAGCCCCTATGAACTCCAGGCTTCAGGATGGGGTCAGTTGAGAATTGGGGTGGTTGATGGCGAACCCAGGAGCTGCAGTAAAAGGATAGTGCGCCCTGTGGCCTGGTGTACCTCTATGGCAATGCTGCCTCTTAGGAGCCAGTGTCCAGGTAGGAGAAGACAAAGGCCCCTTGTAGACAGCTGTGGGCTACAACCACTGCTAGGCACTTGGTGAACACCCTTAGTGAGGAGGCCAGTCCAAAGGACAGCACCCTGTACTGGTAGTGCCCTCCTCCCACCACGAACCTTAGGTACTGCTTGTGGGAAGGATGGATTAGAATGTGTGCGTAAGCATCTTTTAGGCCCAAGGCCTCCAGTCCTTTTTGTGAAAAGTACCTGGAATAGAAGCACTTGCCCCAAAAGGTGCTTGGATACCGGCTCTACTGCCTTGTCCTTGGAGACTTGCGAGCTCTGAGGAGCAAGGTCTGGTGAAGGAGAGGCCTCAATGGCTCTCCTGGGAAGAAGTCTGGGAGGTGCCTGCTGTAGATGGAGGTGGTAACTCTCCCTAACCACCTGCACTACCCAGAGATCTGTGTTGACTGAGGCCCACCTGTGGGTGAAGAGTGCCAGGCGTTCCCTGTGGGCTGAAGGCGGCCTCCTGGGTTAAAGGGGACAATGCCCTGGGAGTCAAAAGCAGCCCCCAGACTGGGCCAGAGCCAGAATCTGCGGCTTAGGTGTTTTGGCCTTATGGGTCCCGTGCCCTTGTCTTTTGGGCTGGGTACGTTGCAGAGGCCCTGGTATTGTTGGGTATGAGAGAAAGCCTCCCTTCTTTCTGGGGGGAAAAGGCTTTTTCCCTAGTGTTTTTCTGCGGGAAGGCCCTGAAGTCTTTTTGGGAGAGCCGTTATCAAGTCAAACTCTTTTTCGATTTCAGCAGCCTTGTCAGACATAGGTTGGCTGAAAAGATTCTCTCCAGTACAGGGGACATTGAGTAATAGTCTTGGACCCACTGTTCGAAGTCAGATGATTGCAACCAGGCTTGGCATCTGACCCGATGCCGGCAGCCACGACTTAAGCAGACAAATCAAAGCTGTCAAAAGCAGCTAAGAGGGGAACTTTGAGCAGTCCTGTATAGCAGAGGTCAGGGTCTTGAACTGCTGAAGGGGTTCCCCATCAAGGCCTGAGAACCCAGTAAGCTCCATGGCTAGTACCTTAAGGTACATGCCAATGTAGGCCTGGACTCTGCACCCTAGCATCAAGCCCTGGAAACATTTGCACCCGAGGACGTCGAGGGTTCAAACCTCCTTGCCGAAGGGGACAAAGGAGTGCATCTTCTGGCTCTTTAGTTTGTGCATGGTCAACTCCACGATCATGGAGTTATGCGGTAACTGGGTTTTGTGAAACCCTACGCTCTTGCGAATGCGGTACATCGTGTCAAGACGGTGGCTGACAATGGGCACAGATGCTGGTGTTTCCCACATCTAGAGGAGCAGCCGCTCGAGGAACGATTGTACCGGCACTGTGAGGGTCTCCCAGGGATCTCGAGTTTCTCAGTGCACAGATCCTGTTCAGCCTCTGTCAGGACTGACAGCACCTTAGTCATATTCCGTATGAAGTCTTGGAAGGCCACATCCTCTGGCAGAGACCCGCGTCGAGGCGCAGGGGGAGACAGGTCTGAGGAGACATCTTGGTGTCTCCAGGGATGCCTCGTCTTTCATCTCCCACTCAGTCGAGCGGTGACGAGTATTCAGAAGCCCCGCGACTCCATTGATCGAGGTCCATGCCTGGGGGCTACAGGCCTGTCAAGCACCTAAGGTCCGAGTTGTGGACACTAGCCAGTGAGGACCGGATACCCGAGGAAGGCAACCGAGACCTCGACCAGTGCAGAGGGCTTACTCGAGGCCGGCAGGATTCTATGCTCGGCTCGACAACCGGTTACCCACTTACAGTCAACGGGCTGATCGTCAGAACGGATGAGCCAGGCGAACCAGCCATGGTTGCCCGCTGGAGGGCCAGGATAGCAGTGATGTTCTGCTCCAAGGCCACCATTCGAATCTTAAAGCCAGAAGGCTCCGCAGCTTTCGGAGCAGGCACCGATGGCTTCAGACCCGATGAAGACACTCTGAGTGTATCCTCGATAACTACCATGGCCTCGAGCGCCCTTGACTGGTCTCTGCCTGCCAAAGGGACCCTTTTGGAAAGCTTGGCTGGCGTCTCTCCGACTCTCTCCAGTATGATTTACCGGGTTTCTCTGAACCAACCTCTTGGATCTTCAAGGACTTCGTTTTATTCCGCTGCTGCTTCGGGGTCCCCTTGGAGGAACCGCAGCCACGGGACTCCAAGGACACCCAGGCGTGTCAGAAGGTGCTCGACTTGGAGCTGGGTGCCGGGGACGCAGGCAAGGAGTCGGACCTCGGAAACATCTTTTCTGCAATGCCAACCTCTATTTTTTTTAATGCCAACATGCCCTGGCAAAGGTCACAATTGGAACTGTCGTGGTCCAGACCCAGGCAATGCAGGCAGCAGTCGTGAGTGTCGGTGATGGACATGGTTTGACTGCAGTGGTCGCATTTTTATTAATTTAACGAGGGACATGGTGGGATGCACCCAGAAGGGGTCGACAGCTCCTGGGCGAAAAAGAGCGCAAAGCGCCAGTCGAAGGAACCTCAAGGAAAAAAGTGAAAAAGAACGAGCCCAGGGACAGTGTCTAAGACGCTGGCGTGGGATGGGGAGAGAAACAGGTATGCTTACCAGAAAGCTAAACTGAATTACTAAGTTTTAAAGAGGTTTTTCCGGGGACACTGGATATGCGTCCTTTGGGCTCCACGGGGAAAAAGGAGACTGAGCATGATGGCATCCTTGTGCAGGAAGGGGATCACACATGCATGGTGGCATCTCCTAAAGGCTTTCTTTGACAGCTGGGGAGATTCTTCCACACGGGCTCCGTCGGCGCAGACGTCACCCATACGTGACGGCTAACTTCCTGCTTGTTCCTGGAGAAATATTTCCACATATTACTCCCGAGAGCTCTTTAATAATAATGGTTTGTGGACCTTTCCTCCAGGAACTTGTTCTCTCTTAAACCCAGTTACACTAACAGCATTTACAACATCCTCCGGTAACGAATTCCAGAGTTTGATTACGCATTGAGTGAAAAAAATATTTTCTCCAGTTAGTCTTAAATGGGTTACATTGTAGCTTTATTGCATGTCCACTAGTCTTTCTACTTTTTGTTGGAGTAAACAACCTATCTATATTTACCCGTTCTACTCCATTCCTTAAGCGTAGTTACTCACCTGTAAGAGTAGTTACTCACCTGTAACAAGTGTTCTCCAGGAGCAGCAGGAATCAGTCCTCACATATGGGTGTCATCGGCACCGATGAAGCCCCAGCGGAGCATTTCCCCAGCTTTCTATGAAAGCCGTTGGAATGCTGGCATGCATGTGCGGTTCCCTTCCTGCCTAAAGGTGCCATCTTACCTCAGTCAAAAGACATAGCTAAGAAGAGCACACAAAAATGAAAAATAAACTATGTACAACTGCAACTCCAAGGGGAGGAGGGAGGGTTGTGAGGACCGATTCCTGCTGCTCCTGGAGAACACCTATTACAGGTGAGTAACTACTCTTTCTCCAGGACCAAGCAGGAAGTCAGTCCTCACATATGGGTGACTCCCAAGCTCTGGGCTACCGAGGAACCCAGGCTGAACAAAAGAACTCCCTCTAGTCTCAGCAGCAAAGAAAGGCTTTTCAAGGACACAACCTCCACTGGTAGCCCAAGAGAGGGCAGGAGGGCAGGAGTTGCCTAAACCTCAAAGAGATTCCGGAGTACTGCTTGGCCAAAAGCACTGTCCCTACGGGACTCCCTCTCCAGGCAGTAATGGGCCGCAAAAGTCTGGCTTGAAGACCAAGTTGCAGCCCTGCAGATGTCTACCAAGGGCACAGAGCGGAGATGAGCCACTGAGGCAGCCACTGCCCTGACACGATGGGCCGTGACCCTACCCTGCAAAGGAAGGTCAGCCGCCTTGTAAGCCCAGGTGATACAGTCAGCCACCCAGATGGACAAGGTATGCTTGGACACAGCCAACCCCAACTTATTGGGGTCAAAGGATACGAAGAGCTGAGTAGCCTTTCTATGCCCCTGCGTACGGTCAAGGTAGAAGGATAAGGCCCTCCTACAGTCCAGGGTATGCAGGACTGCTTCAGCCTGGCTTGCATGAGGCCTAGGGAAGAATGTTGGAAGAATCACCTCCTGGTTGAGGTGGAAAGAGGAGACAACCTTAGGGAGGAACTTTGGATGAGTCTTAAGGACTACCCTGTTCCTATAAATCCTGGTGTAAGGCCTATCACAGACCAGGGCCTGAAGCTCACTCACTCGCCTAGCCGAGGTAAGGGCTATCAGGAAGAGTGTCTGTCCCGTTGAGCTTTGAACAGAGTCCTCACAATGAGGGGGACAGGAGGGAATGCATATAGGAGGCTGGATGACCAGTCCAGAAGAAATGCATCGGAGTCCTGCCTGCCCGGGTGCAGTACGAGGCCCCAGAAGCAAGGAAGCTGAACGTTCTGGGGGCTGGCGAAGAGGTCCATCGCCGGAGTTCCTCAGCGCAGGAACAGCCAGCCTGCCACTCTGGGATCCAGGCGCCAATCGTGGGGGCAAAGGATTCTGCTGAGCCTGTCCGCCAGACTGTTCTCCTGACCTGGGGGATATGTCACCTTGAGGGACATCCTCCGTCGGGCGGCAAAAGAGCAGATGAGGACTTTTCCCTGCAGAGGGAATATAACCCCGTTCCCCCCTCCTTGCTGATGTAAAATATCGCTACTCAGTTGTCGGTCTGAACCAGGACCGACTTCCCACTGAAGACATCCTCGAAGGCCCTCAAGGCCCATCAGATGGCCCGGAGCTCAAGAAGGTTTCTCTGCTGTCGAGCCTCCACAGGCGACCACTGCCCCTGTGTGCAGAGAGAGCCGCAATGGGCTCTCCACCATAGCAGGGAGGCATCTGTGGTCAGTACCACATTGTGCTGTGGGGAATGGAAGAGCTAGCCTTGCAGGAGGTTATGGGGGTTCTGCCATAGTTCAGGGACAAACGGAGGTCAGGAAGAACCCTGACAGAGTCCCTGTCTGAAGAACTGGCTCCATTGAGAGCTGAGACACCGCTGGGCCGTCCACATGTGCCGGCGGGAGTGAGGAACCACATGCATGGTCGAGGCTATGTAGCCCAAGACATGTAGCATGGAATGAGCGGTGACCTGCTGGGCACTTTGGACGTGGGCGGCCAGAGCCCGGAGGTGGGTGGAGTGATCCACCGGCAAGAAGGCCATGCCTGCCGAGTATCGAAGCGCGCGCCACGATGAACTCTAGAGCCTGTGCTGGCTCGAGGTGAGACTTTGGGTAGTTGACCAAGAACCCCAAGCTCTCCAAGAGGAGAACAGTGCGCGACATTGCCTGCCGGGCCTCCTCGACAGAGGAACCCGTAACGAGCCAGTCAAGGTAAGGTAAGAGCACACCCTGACACCAAAGGTGAGCAGCAGCCACGACAAAGCAATTCGTGAAGACCAGAGGGGCGGATACAAGACTGGAGGGGAGCACCCTGAAACGCAGATACTGCCTGTGTTGGGGAGGATCAAGATATGGGCGTAAGCGTCCTTTAGATCCGAGGAGCATAGCTAGTCATCCTGCCGGAGGAAGGGCAGCAGCACACCAAGAAATAACATCTTGAATTTCTCCCGCGCCAGGAACTTGTTTAGTCTGCGGAGGTCGAGGATGGGCCACAGACCCCCCCATCTTTTTCAGGACGAGGAAGTACCGGGAATTAAAGCCCCAACCTCAAAGGTGGGGAGGGACCTTCTCGACTCCCCTTTGGGCAAGAAGGGAGTGCAATACCCACTGCAGCAAAACCTGGGGCGCAGGGAGTCGAGGAGGCTCCACTGGGAGAAAGGGGGTGGAAGCCTGTCGAAGTGGTGGCGATAGCCGTCCCGGATGACTTGGAGGACCCAGGTGTCCGAGGTGATCAGCGCCCACGACAGGGCGAAGCAGGACCAGCGTCCCCCCAAGAGCTGCCGGATAGCCGGAGGGTGAGGGGCTATGTCGCTGGCGTCAAAACCCCTGAGGGGGCTGTGGTAGGGGGGGGGCAGTGGCTGGGCCTTCGGACCCTTCGGTTTACGATGGCTTTGGCCGGGCTTTCCCTACACAGGTCGGCGTGGGAGTAGCCGAGTACAGCGGGTAGCTGCGATACTGGAGGCCTTTTCTGGGGAAAAGGGGCTTCTTGGCGGGCTGCTTCTTCCGAGGCAAGGTAGAGGTCTTGCGGGAGAGAGACAGGTCCTCGTGACATACTCCGTCTCAATCTCCGCCGCCTTCTCCTACATCTGCTTACCAAAAGGTTGTTCACCGAGGCAGCGCAAGTCCAAGAACTTCTCCTGCACCCACTGCTCCAAATCCAGATTGGAGCCAGGCCTGGTAGCGGGCTCTGATACCCATGGCCGCCACCCAAGCCAATGTCTCGAAACAATCATAGGAGGGTCGAGAGATATACTTAGAGCAATTGGCCATTGGTTTCAACAGGGTGCGGAACCTGTCGAGGGGCTCGCCCTTGAGGCCCGTGGAGAAACCTTCCGGTTCTTTTGCCAAGTCACAGAGGAACATACCAATATATAGTTGGTATGCTTGAATGCGACAAGAGCATGGAAACTTGATAGGCCTTGTGGCCCAGGGCATCAAGGGCTATTGATTCTCGGCCTGGCGGGACCGATGAATGGGATTTCGAGCTCTTATGCTTCCTCAAGGCCGATTCCACCACCATCGAAATGTGTGGCAGTTGAGTCTTTCGGAAGCCTGGCCCTCGCTGCACCTTGTACATTATGTCAAGGCGCTTGCTCACAATGGGGACAGAGACCGGGGTCGGGGCTTCCCACATGCAAGCAATAGCCGGGGGAGGATTGGCAACACCGGGACGGTGAGAGCTTCCCTGGGCGGGGGCTCGTACTGAAGAATATTGAGTTCTTCAGCACGAGGGTCCTCCTCGGCCTGGGTGACCAGGTTGAGGGCCTGAGCCACATCCTGAACAAACACCACAAAGGAGGGGTCCTCGGGCGGCAAATACTGCTGGAGACCAGGCGGTGAGGGGTCCGATGGAAGATCCCGATGGATGCGGGTCTCCGGGGACGTGTCCCCATCGGATTCCTAATCCGAGAAATTAGTCGAGGGACCAGAGCCGGGCGGTTTGCCCTATCCGATGGCCGGCAGCCTGGAGCCAGAGGCCCTGGACGATCTCACCCTCAAAAAACAGCAGAGCGAGCGAGACTGACGTAGAGGACCCTCACGAGGCACATGGCTGTCGGGGGTTTCCTGGACAGATTTGGGTGTCAAACGAGAGGGACCTACGGTCTCCGGGCATAGATCAGCGAAGCTGGCTGTGAGTGCCTGCTGGGAAGCAAATAAAACGCAGAAACGCTGCTTTCCAGCACACGGGATTCCCACGTGGGTGTGGTGCCCTGGGACAGTGACACTGGGGTCACCAGGTCAAGCGTCGTGGAGGAGAGGGGTCCTCACCAGGACGGCCCTCAGGAGACTGGGCGCCTTCGTTTATCTGCAAGGTACATTGCAGGGCCGCACCTTGTCCGACTCTCGGGAAGGCCGAAGGGAGCTAAGCGATTGGGTGCAGGAGCGCTTGCGCTTGTCGGGGGCCCCAGACAGCAACTTAAAGGCCTTCTTTTTGCACCGTTCTACCTCGGGGGACCCCTGGTCTGAGTGTTGTCTGGAATGCGGTGCCACAGGGGGAGAACCCACCGGAGGGGAGATGACCGAGGGTACCGCCAGAGACTCTGAGGCAGCCTTTTGAAAAATGTCTTCGGACTTCTGCTTACGGCTGAGTGGGGCCTTAGAGGACATTTGCATGTAGAGCAAACAGAACTCTGGGTCATGGTCGGCCCCCAGACACCTTAGACAACAGTCATGAGTGCCGTAAGCGACATGTTTCTAGAGCATCTATTGCATTTTTTAAACCCAGTGGCTATGGGGGCAAAAACGGCCCCTGCGAAGAAAGACTCACGCGGCCAGCGGTTGGGAAGAATAAAGGGCGTGAAGCCCGGAAGAAAAGTTTGTAAAAAAGGTATCCCCATAAGCTCCAAAAGGGAGCAAGGGGAGGACGGGTAGAGGACTGGTGCAACCGGAAAAAAAGAAATAAGAGCCTGTTAAGGCAAGGAAAATCAAACTTTTTCCGAGGGACAAGAACGTGCGTCTGAACGGCTCTGCGGAAAAAGGGAGACTGAGCAAGATGGCACCCTTGGGTGGGAAGAGGACCACGCTTGCGTGGTAGCAATTGCAAAGGTTCTCTTTGAAAGTTGGGGGATTGCTCCGCGCGGGCTCCGTCGGTGCCGACATCACCCATAACTGAGGGCTGACTTCCTGCTTGTTCCTGGAGAAATTTATAGACTTCTGCCATATCTCCCCTCAGTCGTCTCTTTTCCAAGTTGAAGAGCCCCAAGCTTTTAAGCCTTAAGAACATAAGATATGCCATACTGGGTCAGACCAAGGTCCATCATGCCCAGTATCCTGTTTCCAACAGTGGCCAATCTAGGTCATCTGTACCTAGCAGTTTCCTCAAGAGACAGGTTCCACAATGCTTGTACTGGGTCAAGCATTGATATCCTGGGTCCCTTGTTAATAATGGTTTATGGACATTTCCTCCAGGAACTTGTCCAAACCTTTTTTAAACCCAGCTACACTAACAGCCTTTACTACATCCTCCGGTAACAAATTCCAGAGTTTGATTACACGTTAAGTGAAAAAATATTTTCTTTTATTAGTCTTAAATAGTTTACCCTGTAGCTTCATTGCATGTCCCCTAGTCTTTCTATATTCTGATAACGTAAACAATCGATCTATGTTTACCCGTTCCACTCCATTCATTAATTTATAGACTTCTATCATATCTCCCCTCAGCCGTCTCTTTTCCAGGTTAAAGAGCCCTAATCTTTTTAGCCTTTCTTCATAGGAGTAACCTTCCATCCCTTTTACCATTTTGGTGGCTCTTCTCTGAACCTTTTCTAATAACGCTATATCCTTTTTAAAATACGGCGGCCAGAATTGCACGCAATATTCAAGGTGCAGTCTCACCATGGAACGATATAGAGGCATTATAATATCTTTTGTTTTATTTTCCATTCCTTTCCTTATGATACCTAGCATTCTATTTGCTTTCTTAGCCGCCGCTGCACACTGGGCCGAGGGTTTTAACATGTTATCCACAATGACGCCTAAAACATTTTCCTGGGTGGTGATTCCTAATGTGGAACCTTGCATCTTGTAACCATAGTTTGGGTTGTTCTTCCCTAGGTGTATAATTTTGCACTTGTCCACATTAAATTTCATCTGCCATTTGCATGCACAGTCTTCCAATTTATCAAGATCCTCTTGCAATTTTCCACAATCCTCTTGGGTTTTTAACAACTTTAAATAGTTTTGTGTTATCTGCAAATTTGATAACCTCACTCGTTATTCATAAATGACCTGGAAAAGGGAATGTGTCAAAAAGAAGCGGACCCAGCAGAGATCCCTGGGGTACACCACTAGTCACCTTTCTCCATTGGGAAAATTGGCCATTTAGCCCTACCCTCTGCTTTCTTTTAACCAGTTCCTGATCCACAGTAGTACTCTGCCTCCAATCCCATGACTCTTTAGTTTTGCCAAAAGTCTCTGATGAGGGACCTTGTCAAAGGCTTTCTGAAAGTCCAGATACACTATATCAACCGATTCACCATTGTCCACCTGTTTATTCACACCTTCAAAAAAACATAACAGGTTAGTAAGACAGGTTAGTAAGACAAGATCTTCCTTGTCTAAAGCCATGTTGGCTGTCTCCCATTAGGCCATGACTATCTACATGCTGAGTAATTTTGTTCTTTATGATGGTTTCCACCATTTTTCCCAGTACTGATGTCAGGCTCACCCGTCTGTAGTTTCCAGGATCACCCCTAGAACCCTTTTTAAAAATCGGCATTACATTGGCGATCCTCCAATCTTCAGGTATTACAGATGATTTTAATGAAAATTCACAGATTACTAATAGCAAGTCTGCAATCTCATATTTCAGTTCTTTCAACACCCTTGGATGTATACCATCCAGCCCAGGTGATTTCCTACTCTTCAGTTTATCTAATAGTTGTAATACATCTTCCCTATGTATCGATATTTCCTTCAATTCTTCCGCACCTTTAAAATACCACTTCAGTCATGGGTAACATCCCTACATCTTCCTCAGTAAAGACCGAAGCAAAGAATTCATTCAGTCTCTCCGCTATCGCCTTGTCGCCTCTTAGTGCCCCTTTAATCCCTCTATCATCTAATGGACCAACTGACTCTCTCACAGGTGTTTTGCTACGAATGTACTTGAAAAACCTTTATTTTGCGTTTTTGCTTCTGCATCAAGCTTCTTCTCAAATTCTCCCTTTGCCTGCCTTATCATTGCCTTGCATTTGACTTGCCAGTGCTTGTGCTATTTCCAGGTTTCGTCATTTGGCTCTTTTTTCCATTTCCTGAAAGATGCTTTTTTGGCAGCAGCCGCCTCTCTGACCTCACCTTTAAACCATGCTGGCAATTTTTTGGACTTCCTTCCACTTTTCTTAAAGCGTGGAATAGAGCTGGTCTGGGCTTCCAAGATAGTAGTTTTCAACACCACCCAAGCTTGATCTAAGTCTTTAACCTTTGCAACTGCTCCTTTTAGTTTTTTCTTAACTATTTTCCTCATTTTATCATAGTCTCCCTTTCGAAAGTTAAAAGGTAGTACTGTGGATTTCCCTCCTCCACTAATTAAATCAAATGCAACCATGCTATGATCACTATTGCCAAGTGGCCCCAACACCCTTATCTCTTGCACTAGATCTGGTGTTCCACTAAGGACTAGGTCTAATATGGCTTCCCCTCTGGTCGGTTCATGAACCAGCTGCTCCAAGAAGCAGTCATTTATTTCATCTAGGAACTTTATCTCCCTAGCATGTCCTGCCGTGACACTGACCCAGTCGATACCGGGGTAATTGAAATCACCCATTATTATTACTGTGCTGTAACCTTTGTTAGCTTCCTTGATTTCTTTGAGCATTTCATCATCCATTTATTCATTCTGGCCAGGCGGTCAATACTACATCCCCACTGCCATCGCCTTTCCCTTTTTACATGGAATTTCAATCCATAGAGATTCTACAGCAAATTTTGCTTCCTGCAAAACTTTAATCCTTTCCTACTCAATGCCCTCTCTAACAGAGCGCAACCCCTCCACCAATTTGATCAGCTCTATCATTACGATATTGTTTGTACCCAGGTATCAGTGTCCCACTGGTTGTCCTCCTTCCACCATGTCTCTGATATTCCAATCATATCTAACCTCTCATTTAGTGCTATGCTAAGCCTTTAGTCATAGGGGTATCCCTCCATCCCCTTTATCATTTTGGTGGCTCATCTCTGTACATTTTCTAATTCTGCTATATCCTTTTTACGATAACGCGACCAGAATTGCACACACAATATTCGAGGTGCAGTCACACCATGGAATGATATAGAGGCACTATAATAACCTTGGTTTTTATTCTCCATCCTTTTTTTTTTATAATTCCAAGCATTCTAACTTGCTTTCTTTGCCGTACCTGCACACTGAGCGGAGGGTTTCAAGGTATTATCCACGACGACGCCTAAATCTTTTGCCCGTGGGTGATAGTTCCTAATATGGAACCTTGCATCGTGTAACTGTAGTTTTATTTATTTATTTAACTGCATTTATATACCGCTTTTCACCGGGTCAAAGCGGGGTAACATATAACATGAGGGGGGGGGGGTAGTAAATTACAGGGTGGGGCCATCACCAGGAACAATTAATGATTTGGGTGGACATAAACATGTACACTTCTGCTGAGTCTAGGTATTAGATCGTGTGGATAGGGTGGAAGTTCTGATCAAAGGTGTTCACGGAATAGGATTGTTTTCAGCTGTTTCTTGAATGATGTGATGTCATCGTTGTTTCTGATGTGGTTTGGTAGAGAGTTCCAGAGGGATGGGGCATAGAGTTCGAAGGCTCTGTTGCAGGTCCGTTGTGTGGACTTGGTTCTTTTGTGGGGGACGACAATGGAGTTATTGGAGGATTGTCTGGTTGATCTGTTGTGAGATGGGCGAGGCAGAAGGTGGTGGAGTGAGGTGTTCCGTGTTTGGTGGATAGTCTTGTGGATGAGTAGGATCGCTTTGTACTTTACTCTTGCTGGAATTGGTAGGAAGTGGAGGTCTCTTAGAATTGGGGTGATGTGATCCCGTTTTTTCGCATTCTGAATAATCCTTGCTGTGGTATTTAAGGCAGTTCGGAGGGGGTTGGTGTGTGAGGTGGGTAGTCCATGGTAGATTATGTTGCAGAAATCCAGATGAGGTAGAGTTACCGCTTGCATTACTGTCCTGAAGTCATGGGGTTCCAGAAGGGGTCGGAGACGTTGCACAGTTTTAGCTTTGTAGAATATTGTCCCAGCGGTTTTGTTGATTTGTTGTTTAAAGGTGAGGGCCTGGTCTATGATCACGCCTAGATACCTTATTTGTGGCTGTATTTGGATTTGTGTGGTTCCCACGTTGAGGTGGGTAGGTGGTTTGAAGTCCTGTTCTTTTGTTACTATAAGGGCTTCGGTTTTCTTCATGTTGATGGATAAGTTGTTCTCTTGTAGCCAGTTGGCTACGTCGTTGAAGCAGGCTGATAGCTGGTCGTTTTTTGGATTGGTGGTTGTAATCGGTGCGTAGAGCATTATGTCGTCAGCGTATATGTGGAAGTTGATGTTGTGGGTGCGGATGATTGAGCATAGTGGGCGGAGGTATATATTGAACAGCATGGCTGATAATGTGGACCCTTGGGGTACTCCTTGATGTTGTTGGTAGGGGGTTGAGGTCTTGGAGAGGGTGCGTATTCGTTGCTATCTGTTGGTTAAGTAGGATCTGAACCATTGGAGTACAGTGTCTTTGATTCCAATTGATTGGAGTCTGCTTATGAGGATTTCGTGGGAGATTGTGTCAAAGGCCGCTGATATATCTAGAAAGATCAGGATGTATCCGGATTGTTTCTCTTGGGTTCCAATGATGAGGGTGTTCGTTAGAATGGTCATGAGGGTCTCGACTCCATGTAGTGGTCGGAATCCGTGTTGCTGCGGGTCTAGTATGTCGTTGGTGTCCAGGTGATCTTGAAGCTGACGTTGGACTATCTTTTCCATTATCTTGGTGGTAAGGGGAAGGCTTGCAACTGGTCTGTAGGAGGTGGGGTCTAGTGGGTCCAGGTTGTTCTTTTTTATTGTTGGTCGGATGATTGATGTCTTGAGGGCGTCTGGTATGTATCCTTGTTTAAAGGATTCGTTTATGATGTGGGTTAATGGAGCACTCAGGTCTTCCTTGGTTTTCTTTATCCATTCCGTAGGGCAGGGGTCCAGCAGGGAGGTAGTAGTGTTCAGACAGGAGATGGTGGAAGAGATCTCTTCTTTTGAGGTTTCG
The DNA here is from genome assembly GCA_033557465.1 of Ichthyophis bannanicus. Taxonomy (NCBI): domain Eukaryota; kingdom Metazoa; phylum Chordata; class Amphibia; order Gymnophiona; family Ichthyophiidae; genus Ichthyophis; species Ichthyophis bannanicus. The sequence continues at coordinate 108,113 of CM066050.1, forward strand.
TTGAATGTACTCCAGGCTGTGTTTATTGTGGTGTAGGGGTTTGTCTTTGCGGCCGTAGCACAGAGGTGAGGTTGTTGGAATTGTTTGTATTGTCGTGCCAGAAGATCCGAGGGGATATCTGGGAGTTGATCGGAAGTGGTTGGTGCCTTTGTCAGTTTTTTGGCAATTTGGAAGAGCTCTCGAGGTTTGTTTATAGCTGTCGTGATGATTTTGGTTTGGTAGTTTTTCTTCGCATTGTCAGTCTCTGTGTGGTAATTAGTGAGTTCATCGATGTATTGCTTTTTGTCCATTTCATTTTTGGTTTTCCTCCATTTTCTTTCTGCTCTTCTAAGTTTTGTTTTTAGTTTGCGGAGGTCAGGGGTGAACCAGCGGGCCTTTGAGGAGATGGGTTTGTTGCTGGTTTTGCTTATAGTTGCGCTGGATGCAGCGCTGGATGCAGAGGAAATTGTGGTATTCCAGTTGTTTATGAGGTCATCAAGGTTGTTGGAGTTCGTAAGTAGGTTAGGTAGGGTTCGCGTCAGGAAATCTTCTCTGCTAAATGCTTTGAATCTTCTTGTGTGTTGTGTGTTTCCTCTGCTTGTGTTTGGTTTATATGCGTGAGAGATGTGGATGATGTAGTGGTCTGACCATGGTACTGGTAGGATTGTTGGACTGCTGCATGAGGAGGCTGTTTGGGAGTTCAGAAATATGAAGTCCAGTGTATTATTTTGGGTTATTCTTTCCTAGGTGCATAACTTTGCACTTGCCCACATCAAATTTCATCGGCCATATGGATGTCCAGTCTTCCAGTTTATCAAGGTCCTCTTTAAATTTTTCACAAACTGCTTGTGTTTGAACTTTGAATTATTTTGTATCATTTGGAGTGGAGGAGTATCATGGAGTGGAGAAGTATCATGGAGTGGAGGAGTGGCCTAGTGGTTGGGGCAAGGTACTTCAGGCCGGAAGGTCGGGGGTTCAAATCCCAATAGAGGACAGCAATCTTGGGCCGGAAGGACTGGGGTTTCTAGTCCCACAGGTGCTCCTTGTGGTCTTGGGCAAGCCACTTAACCCTCCATAGCCCATGTTCCCTGTAAAATAGTTATCTCCAAGTTATAATGCCCTGTTCAACGTAATTTCAGTTTGTTCAACGTAAACCGCACTGATGCAGAATAGCGCGGTATATAAGAGAATGTAAATAAATAAATAAATTTGCGAATCTGATCACGCCCCTCATTATTCCCATTTCCAGGTCATTTATAAATATGTTAAAAAGCAGTGGATTCAACACAGATCCCTGGGGTACTTCACTATTCGCCTTTCTCCATTAACCCAAGGGTACCCCCACAGAAGAACAGAGCAAACTCGATTCCAGAGGACAGGCCCTGAACTGGATTAGCAGGACTCAATGAAAGGACATTAACTGTTAAGAAAATTGTCACCTTCCACATCATCCTGCTAGACCAATCCAGACAAGTGGGACTTACCAAAGCTATGCCTCCACTAGGTGGGAAGAAAATACAGCAGCCCACAAAAACTTAGAACCAAAAGACATGTCTGCCCGAGTGTGGACATCCAAGCGGAAATGCTTGATAAAAGTGGAAAATGATGCACACGTTGCCACCCAATATGAACATTAGAAATGCCATACTGGGTCAGACCAAGATCCATCAAGGCCAGTATCCTGTTTTCAACAGTGGCCAATCCAGGTCACAAGTACCTAGCAGGTTCCCAAAATGGCACACAGGTTCCACAATGCTTATCCCAAAGCAAGCAGTGGATTTCCCGGGTCCTCTTTAGTAATGCTTTATGAATATTTCTTCCAGATCTTGTCCAAACCTTTTTTTTAAACCCAGCTACACTACCAGTCTTCACCACATCCTCCGGTAACAAATTCCAGAGTTCGATTACATGAATACCCGAAGATTGGAGGATCGCCAATGTAACATCAATTTTTGAAAAGGGTTCCAGGGGTGATCCGGGAAACTACAGACCGGTGAGCCTGACGTCAGTACCGGGAAAAATGGTAGAAACCATCATAAAGAATAAAATTACTTCGCATGTAGAGAGTCATGGCCTAATGTGAGACAACCAACATGGCTTTAGACAGGGAAGATCTTGTCTTACTAATCTATTATGTTTTTTTGAAGGTGTGAATAAACGGGTGGACCAAGGTGAGTCGGTTGATATAGTGTATCTGGACTTTCAGAAGGCTTTTGGCAAAACTAAAGAGTCATGGGATAGGAGGCAGTGTACTAATGTGGATCAGGAACTGGTTAAAAAGATAGAAAGCTGAGGGTAGGGCTAAATGGCCAATTTTCCCAATGGAGAAAGGTGAATAGTGGTGTACCCCAGGGATCTGTGCTGGGTCTGCTGCTTTTTGACATATTCATAAATGACCTGGAAAGTGGAACAAGTGACGTTATCAAATTTGCAGATGACACAAAACTATTTAAAGTTGTTAAAACCCAAGAGGATTGTGGAAAATTGCAAGAGGATCTTGATAAATTGGAAGACTGGGCATCAAAATGACAGATGAAATTTAATGTGGACAAGTGCAAAGTTATGCACCTGGGGAAGAACAACCCAAACTATGGTTACAAGATGCAAGGTTCCACGTTAGGAACCACCACCCAGGAAAAAGATTTAGGCGTCATTGTGGATAACATGTTAAAACCCTCCGCCCAGTGTGCAGTAGCGGCCATGAGAGCAAATAGAATGCTAGGTATCATAAGGAAAGGAATGGAAAACAAAACAAAAGATATTATAATGCCTCTATATCGTTCCATGGTGAGACCGCACCTTGAATATTGTGTGCAATTCTGGTTGCCGTATCTTAAAAAGGATATAGAGTTATTAGAAAAGGTTCAGAGAAGAGCCATCAAAAGGTTAAATAGGATGGAAGGTTACTCCTATGAAGAAAGGCTAAAAAGGTTAGGGCTCTTTAACCTGGAAAAGAGACAGCTGAGGGGAGATATGATAGAAGTCTATAAATTAATGAACGGAGTGCAACGGGTAAACGCAGATCGATTGTTTACGTTATCAGAATATAGAAAGACTAGGGGACGTGAAATGAAGCTACAAGGTAAACTATTTAAGATTAATAAAAGAAAATATTTTTTCACTCAACGTGTAATCAAACTCTGGAATTTGTTACCGGAGGATATGGTAAAGGCTGTTAGTGTAGCTGGGTTTAAAAAAGGTTTGGACAAGTTCCTGGAGGAAAGGTCCATAAACCATTATTAAGAAGGGACCCAGGATATCAATGCTTGACCAAGTACAAGCACTGTGGAACCTGTCTCTTTTGGGGAAACTGCTAGGTACGTATTACCTAGATTGCCCACTGTTGGAAACAGGATACTGGGCTTGATGGACCTTGGTCTGACCCAGTATGGCATATCTTATGTTCTTATGAGTGAGAAAATATTTTCTCTTATTAGTCTTAAATAGGTTACATTGCGCTTCATTGCATGTCCCCTAGTTTTTCTACTTTTTGATGGAGTGGCTATCAAAAAGTAGAAAGATTTGGAGACATGAGGCAATGGTCTCCTTAACCATGCACCCCCAAGTGGACAGCCTGTGCAAAGTGGTACGGCAGCTATCAAACAGCACACAAAGATGGTCTGACTTACAAAAAGAATTCATAACCTCCAAGAACCAGAGAGGCACCCTCCGGACATTCACAAGGCAAAGATCCCTACAATTCCTCCGACACTGCTCCTTAGAGGAGGGAAGGCAAACCTCCTGGTTCACATGAAAGGGAGAAGCACTTCAGGAAAGGAGGAAGGTACAGACCGAATGGAAACAGCCTCCTCAGAAATAGATAGGTAAGGATCTTGGCAGGACAGAGCCAGCAGCTCAGAATCCTCTTTACGGAGCAAACTGCAACCAAGATGACCACCTTGATTGTGTAATCCTTCAGAGAAGTAAGCTTCAATGGCTCAAAAGGGTTCTGACATCACTTCTACTATTACTGAGCATTTGTATAGCTCTACAAGACATTTGCAGCGCTGCACAGACATGCAAAAGACAGTCCCTGCTCATCAGAGTTTACAATCTAGCCAAGACAGACAACACAGTAGCTGTAGACATGGGATACATCTAGAGGGAATGGTAAGTAAACACAAAGGAGACCAGGCAAAGGAACATCAGAAAGGGCACCGAAGAAGTGAGTTTTCAGTCTGGATTTGAAATGGGTTCGAGAAGGCGCCTGACACATAGACTCAGGTAGTTTGTTCCAGGCATAAGGAGTAGCAAGGTGAAAGGAGTAAAGTCTAGAGTTAGTAGTAGAAGAGAAGGGCACAGATAGAAACAATTTGCATGAAGAGTGGCGTTCCAGAGGAAGGGTTTAAGAAGAGATAACAGAGGAAAGGTAGTGAGGAGCTGCAGAGTGAATGCACTTATAGGTCAGGAAGAGAAATTTGAACTGGATGCAGAAACTGATAGGGAGCCAATGAAGTGACTTGAGAAGAAGGGTAATATGAGCATAACGAGGCTGGCAGAAGATTAGCTGCACAGCAGAGAGTTGAACAGATTGAAGGGGAGAGAGAGGATTCAGAGGAAGACCAGCAAGAGGTCTAGACAGGAAGTGACTAAAGAGTGGGTAAGTGTCTTAGTGTGTGTAGAAAGGAAGGGACAAATTTTGCTAATGTTATAGAGAAAGAAGTGACAGGTTTTAGCTATCTCTGAAATATGTGCAGAGAAAAAAAAAAAAAAAAAAAAAGGAGTACAGTCAAAAGGACGCCAAAGTTGCGAACTGAGGAAACAAGGAGTGTAGTGTTATCCATAGACAGAGAAGGGAGGAAGGGGGGATGAGGGTTTAGAGGAAAAGATAAGGGGATCAGTTTTGGCCATGTTCAATTTCATGCGGTGGTGAGACATCCAAGCAGCAATGTCAAAAAGACAAGCAGAGATACAGGCTTGGATTGCTGGAGAGATTTCAGGTGTACAGAGGTAGATCTGAGTCTCATCAGTATAAAGATGGTACTGAAAGTCATGGGAAGACATAAGTGCACTGAGTATAGAGAGAGAAAAGGAGTAGACTCAAGAGAGATCCTTGGGGTACACCAACTGAGAGCGGGATAGCAACAGAGGAGGATCCACCAGAATAAACACTGAAAGAGTGATGGGAGAGATAAGAGAACCAGGATAGCGCAGAGCCCTTAAAACCAAGAGAGGACAAGGTGTCGAGGAGAAGGTTGTGCTCGACAGTGTCAAAAACAGCAGAAAGGGGGAGCGTGTGAGGAGAGGAGGATGCTACTCACTGCTGTGTGCTCCGTTGCTGCTTTCCCGACAGTCTTGGAGTGCTGGGTCATCGCAGCGGCGCCTGCCCCCTGACGTCATCCTTGGGGGTTTAAAGCCCGGAGCCCTGTAAGTTCAGTGGGAGCGTGTGAGGAGAGGAGGACGCTACTCACTGCTGTGTGCTCCGTTGCTGCTTTCCCGACAGTGTTGGAGTGCTGGGTCATCGCAGCGGCGCCTGCCCCCTGACGTCATCTTTGGGGGCTTTAAGATCAGATCGCTAAGCGGTACGCGATAGCGGTCGCGTTCTAAAGGGGCGCGTTATTAAGGGGCTGCTCCTTATGCGCTCCTTTGGCGCTCAAGGAGCTGGGAGCTGATATTTGGTCCTGCAGAATGGGTAGAAGGAAGAAACGACCTCTGAATGTAAGTACTGATAATCCATCTAAAGCGGTAAAGATTGCTGGTCCGATGGATCGACACCTTGTTGCTCTGAACAGTACTGTAGGGGAGGTTGTTGTTGCAGTTCCATCTCAGCTTCCTAGTAATGGCTCCTCCTTATTATCCGGGGTTAGTATCTCTTCCCCCTCTGCTGCCTTATTTGACACTGCCCCGGTATCTTCCTCTCCTTTGAGGAGAGATGTGCCTCTGCAAGTGGACTCCCTACCTCCTTCATCGGTGTCTGGGCCCTTAATGGTTGTGGAGAGAGTCCCACTTCCTCGGATTCTATCTGCCCCTGAGAGTTCCACAGTGGCACAACGGGACGGTATTTCTATTCTCCCTGGAGAATCTCAGGATGTATCTCTTTCTGATTTATGGAATGTGCTCACCAGGATTGAGTCTTCATTGAACTCTGTCGTCTCACAAACGTCGGACTTCTCTAGAGACTCTGTGGCAAAATTATCTCAGCATGATTCTCAGATAGATATTCTGGAGGGGCGGTGCCAGAAGTTGGAAGCTCATTGTGATTTATTGCAAAATTCTTCTTTATCTTTCATGAAAGACAGCCTTATTCTCCATGCCCAACAAGAGGTTTTGGAGAATAGTCTGCGTGCCTTAAATTTGAGGTGTTTAAATTTCCCCTATACTAGGTTTATTTCTCCCCAAATTCTTTTTGATAAGTATTTGGTAGATATTCTGGGATATCAGGTAGATAATAAGCCATCTGTGATTAAATTGTATTATATTCCTGCTAAGGGGGCTTCTTCAGCGGAAGGATCTGCTGGCTTAGCCCCAGTTACCTCTCAGGAGTCTTTGGATATCTCTGCTTATATTGAATCTTCCCAAGATATTATTCCAACTAGAGCTACCCTTCTAGTATCCTTTGCCACGGAACTAGATAAAAATGCCGTAATGCGCTTATATTTCTTGAATAAAGCATCCCTTTTCTGTGGTGAGAAAGTTAGTATCTTTCCCGATGTCTCCAGGGAAACTCAGCTACGTCGCAAGGCTTTCTTGTCGATGAAGCCACGCGTCTTAGCCCTTGGTGCCACGTTTTTCCTCAAATTTCCATGTAAATGCATTATTACTTTGAAAGGCGCCAAGTTTGTTTTTCTGGAGACATCGGCATTAGAATCCTTCCTTTTATCTAATGGTGCTCTGGTGTCTTAATTAATTATTGTGTATTTTCTTGACAGCAGATAGGTTATAAAAGAGTTTGATTTGAATTGAGTTAGCATCCTCCTCTTATTTATATGCTCCTCTTGACATGGACTGTATTATGGATATCTATGGATGTTTTTGGTTGTTATTTTAGTGTTTGTATTTTCTTTGATATCTGTAATTTTCTTGATATTTCTCAATAAAGAAATTTAAACTGAAAAAAAAAAAAAAAAAAACCCCAGCAGGAAGATCAAAAAAAGATGAGGATTGAATAAAGGACCTTGGATTTTGCCAGGAAAAAGGTCGCTGGAGACTTTGGCAAGAGCTGTTTCAGTAGAATATAAAGGATGAAAACCAGGTTGTAAAGGATCAAGGAGGGCTTGAGAGGCGAGAAAGTCAAGGCAACGGCAGTGAACCGCATGTTCAAGTAGCTTAGAAACTAAGGAGGAGGAGGGAGATAGATCGATAATTAGGAAAGGTAGGATCTAGTGAGTGTTTGAGGAGAGGTGTAACCACAGCATGCTTGAAGACTGCAGGGACAGTTGCAGTGGAGAGAGATAGGTTGTGAATGTGTGATATGGAAGGGACAACAGTGGAGGAAATGGGGCTTAGGAGATGGGTGGGAATAAGATCAGAGGAGCAGGTACACACCCGTGAAGGCACCACAGACCGGAGGCAAACGCTAAACCCCCTGAAGAAAGCGCAAATCCTCCTCGGGAGACACTCTATACGCCAAATCACATGCCCCACTAGGGGGCCATGGAGGAAACACAAGGTTGAACCATGGCACAGATGCCTTCATACCTCGCCTATGTGTAGCAACAGCACATTTGGCATTGGAATAGGTCACCATCAGGTCCCTCTCAAGGCAGCCCCGCAGCACAGAAACAACCAAAACACTTAATTACTCCCTCTCTCGAGCCAGAGAGTGCCGGCTGAGAAAATGCATTTTCACAGTAGCCAACCCAGCAATCTTTAGAGCTGACAAACTAGAAGGTTCTTCATCACCCAGGCGAACATGAGAGCCATCTCCAGGGCTACTCCGGCACTCCTTGTGCCGCCTTGCCAATTGACATAAGCCACTACCGTGCCATTGTCTGAGAACACTTGAACTGCCCAACCCTCAATCAGGGAATGACCTTAAAGCCAAATTAATGGCCCTAGCCTCAAGGCAATTGATGGACCACAGAGCTTTCCAGTGGTTCCAACAGCCCTGGGCCATTTGGCCTTGGCAATGGGCTCATCAGCCCGAGACAGGCATCCATCCATAGAAGGATCCATGAGCAATCATCCAGAGGTATGCCCTTTCTCAGAAGGCTGGCCATCACCATCATTGGGAGAGGGAACTTGAGCTCGAACCACTGAGAACTCTGAGACCACAGAGTTAGCAAGGACCGTTGAACTGACTGCATAAGAGCACGTGCCCACAGCATTATCTTGACCGTCGCTGTCATCAATCAGAGGCGATGAAGATAATCCTGGATTCTTGGAGCCTACTGTGAACAGAACATTGCCAGGCAATCCAACAGCCATTTGACTTTCTCCTCTGGAAGGAAGAGAAGTGAAATGGTCTCCCAGAAACTCCAGAGATAGCAACCTTGGGCCGGAAGGACTGGGGTTTCTAGTCCCACAGGTGCTCCTTGTGGTCTTGGGCAAGCCACTTAACCCTCCATTGCCCATGTTCCCTGTAAGAGTATTAGTGTATGTGTCTCATATCCCCTCTTGTTAAACGTATACCCCAATTGTGTTGTGACCACTTTGATTTAAGGATAAGATGGTATACAAAACTGTCTAAATAAAAGAAATAAATTCAACAATTTGTTCTCTCTCTAGTTGATCACCCAACTGAGGTTCAACAGAAAGGACACCACTCAGGGAGCTACCCGAGATGCCTCTGAAAGAGAATGGGCTCAGATGAGCAAGTAGCCTAGATACGGGTGCACAGAAAATCTTGGGCGCCATATCACCGCAGCCACCAATACCATGACCTTTGAAAACATCCTTAGGGCAGTGGAGAGTCCCAATGGAAGGGTGGCGATCTGAAGGTGAGAACCAAGCACAGCAAAATGAAGATAGTTTGCTGATCCTCCTGGACCAGGATATGAAAAATATACCTCAGCCAGATCCAGAGATACCAGGAATTACCCTTGGCACACTGCTTGAACCATGGATTGCAAAGTTTCCATCCAGAAGAGCAAGATGCGCCAAGTGCTCCTTGAAACCCTTGAGGTCCAGAATAATCCGAAATGCTCCTTCCGTATCGGCACCACGAAACAGATGGAATACCTTCCCTTGCCCCGATCATTCAGAAGAGGCAACCTGTTAAAGAATAAACACAGCGGCCCTGCTGTTCGTAGACCCAAAAGGGGAGAAGACTAAAAGCTGCCAGGATTTGCTCTTTGCATTCCAGGACACAATCATACTGAATGGGGAGTAGCATCCAGCGATCCTTGGTGACCCAGACTCAATCCTGAGAGAAGAGGCGAAGCTTGCCCCCAACCGAAGAACCATGGAATGGGCCCCTAGAATGTCATTGTGCAGCCCAGGAGGGTCTTCCTCTGGACGGAACTGGGCCCAAGCGCTGCATGAAAAGATACAGAATGAGCCCAAAGTTCATAAGCAGAGGAGCAGAAAGACTTTCCAGGCCAGTAGTGATGGGAGGTCTGACACCACTAGGAGTCTAACCAGAACATCCACGAAGAGCTGATGGAGGCTGACAGAAACAGAGCTCCTGCTCACTTGGGGACCGTCGTCTGGAAGGCAGAAAGATTTAGTCTTGTCCAAGTCCTTCACCAGCTTTTCCAAATCAGACCAAACAGAAGTATCCCTCTAAAGGCCAGATGAGCAAACGGGCTCTGGAAATTGAATCCACTGCCCTGTGTCAGAGCCAATCCAACACCATGTCACTGTTGACAGGGCACAATCCCTGGCTACTAGATGTACCAGGCTGCACATCAGAAAGGAACGCTGTAGCTGACTCAAAGTGGGGTAGAATCATCTGGCGGAAGAGACAATCCGCTGGAACAAGGCTCAAGACATCAGGCCTCCATTCCACCAACTGAAGAATAGCAGCTGCTGCAGCAAACTGGTTCTTCAACACAAATACATCTTTCAGTCCAGAGCATCATTCCACAGAAATGATGATCTGATGGGTAACCGCTGTGACCTGCGCATCCACCTTGGAAAGAGCAACCACACAATGTATCTTCTTATACACTCTTAGCCCCTAGGCGGCGAGTCGGGGAATCCTATTCCAACCGGAAAAGGCCCTTGAGCAGCCCTGGAAACAAGACGACTGCAGTGGATTTCCACACCCCTGGCAGGAGCAGATGCATATTCAGTTCCTGCTCCATGTTAAGAGCATCCGCCAAGCCCAAGGTGGATAGACCCTGGGAATCAACACCTCCAGTTCCTCCTCCCAGAACAGGTGGATCACATCGGCCTCTTCAAAAGCCACTGAAGACAGGAGTATTTTTTTGTCCACATCAGAGCCCAGTACTGAGACATCTGAATCCAAACCACCGTCCAAATCTTGAACAGATCCCAGCTGATCCCCATCTCCAGGGAGGGGGCACCCCTCGCTTGGGACACTTAGCCAAAGGCAGATGTGCAGGGCTTTCATTCTCAGTTTGCCTCTCACAAGATTGTCCCCAGTGGCACCCAGAAGCTGCAGGGTCTGAATTTTCACACCATAAAGGACCCACTCTGATGTAAAAAAGAAAATAATTCTGGAAGCTCTCCTCTCAGAAATGACCCCCCAACACCAGGGGGCATAGTCGCCACAGACCCCTAAAGGACGAGGGGCGGCTCACAGCATGGTCACTGGAGCCTCCGGTCAGCTGGATATCGCTACCCATAGTTCCATCCGTCACACTTTCTGCCCTAAAGCAGGTGAGGCCGGACTAACTGCATCCCCCAGCTGAGAAAGGGGAAGCAGGCCCTTCAAGGATGACTCAAACTACCATGCAAAAGAGCAGAGTCCAGAATTCGGAGATGAGGCGCCTCACTTGCCACCAGTCAAATGTTTCCTGGAAGACCACCAAGTTAAGGCAAGTATCACAACGGCGCATGCTAAGGCTGCAGCAACCCAAAGGGCATGTGTTACCTACACTTTTACTGCAATGCACACTGCAGACAGAGTAGGAACGCACGTTGGAGATGCTTGGACAGAATGCATGCAAGGACCACGGGACCGCCAGGCACACAAATAGGTGAAAACACTACTAACTCAAAGAAAATGACAGGAAACCCCCATACTGTGTCAACAGTCTCTAGTAATGCACTCCGAACTGCATCCCAGGCAAACTGAATCTGAAGCCCCCAATAAGGACAATGATGAAGCCAAGCCTTAGTACTCATCCCCAGAGAGCCCCAGACAGAGGATCTGTGCCGGGTTCAGCTCTATTCCCCTGAAACTGTTTCACTGGCTTTGCAGCATTGTGTTCAAGGTGGCCGACAAAAAATCTCTCTAGGAACCTTTTGCAATCTTCGGGAGAGAGCGGGCATCAGGATTGTGTGAAGATGTTGTACTCTTCCAGATATTTCCAATCAACAGGCTCTTATGATAAGTGCATGGAGCTGAACCAATTTTCCATCCTCCTATGGCTACCACAAAGACCGCAGTCTAATGGAGCCTCCCACATCACGCTCAAGTGAGAGAGTCACTCTCAAGGTGGTCATTCACGAGCGTTTAAATCGATCTTTTCCACTCAAATCTTGTGGAAAAAATCCATCCACCATCTGCTGGAAACAAAGAAATATTGAGGAGACCTCTGGTGGCTGAGGCAGATAAAGGTAACTTTATCTTTATGCATCACTTAATATACCGCCCATACATAAGTATCAGAGTGGTTTACAATGCAAAATCAAAAGGCTGTGAAAGAAGGAAACAGTACGCCAGTGATCAGAGAGGAAAGAGACAGAACAGGAAGAGCAAGAAAGAGCAGGACTGCCCTTAAAAGGGAGGGATGGGGGCACAAGGGGGAGAGAGGGTGGCAGAGTTAGGTCGAAGGCAATATAGAAGAGAGAAGTTTTTAACCAGGCTTTGAAACTGGCAAAAGAAGGTTCCAAGCAGAGAGCTGGCAGGAGCGAGTTCCAGAGCCTAGGGCCAAGGAAGAAGATGGCTGAGGACCAGATGGACTCCAGGTGGGCCTGGGAAGGGGAAGGAAGGGACATGCAGTTAGCGTGTATGGACTGAAGAGATCACTGAGAGGTGTGGAGGCGAACCAGATTGGAGAGGTATTGAGGCACTCCAGTGTGCATCGCTCTATGGATAAAAGTGAGGATTTTGTATTGAATTCTAGAAGACACAGGGAGTCAGTGGAGACGAATGAGGACAGGAGTGACGTGATCAGAGCGGGTAGCATGGGCAAGGATACGGACTGCCGTGTTCTGTACCAGTTGAAGCCTGTGCAGTTGGGAGACATTACAATAATCTAGACAGGACATAACAAGGGAGGGGAGCAGGGTAGAGTCAGGGAGGAGACAAGAAGAAAAGGACGGACAGTTCGAATTTGCCTTATTGAGTGGAAGGAACGTTGAACAACCGAGGAGACATGGTCATGAAAAGACAACAGAGTAGAGGGTAACATCAAGATAATGGAGGATGAAAACAATAGGGAAAGACCTATTAATAAGAGAACAACAGGAGTGATGTCACTGAAACCTGGGCTTTTCATTGGTTATTTTGTCTCCACCCATCTGTTGGTAGGGGAGCACAATCCACTTGTCTGGACTGGTCTAGTAAGACGATATGGAGAAATAAAATTCAATTCAAAGGAGCAGGTTCATTTTAGAAGAAACTTTTCCTAACAGAGATCTTCTTAAACATCAGTTTTACAAGATTTTAGACTTAATAGGGTTGCAATATACAGTATTTTATAAAACCAAATAATTGCAATATCACTATGAAAACATTTTAAAAGGTAGAAGTCTAAATTAGAATTCTTTATTTAGCTGTGAGGTAGAGTTCATGTAATCATATTGGTCCTACAGAAAAATTTAAATTTTTTAAAGTTATTATGATGGAAAAGAAAGTTAGGTTGTAGCACAAGAGGTCAAAAACCATCTGGGTATCTAATTCACATGTAACTGATGCAGAAATACAACATATCTAACCTGTACATCTAGTCATGTACATTGCTTAAATGTTGCATTTGTAATGCTCTGGATCTCACAGAATCACAATCACAGGAAAGAGATGAAACAGGAAACAAAGGAAGGAAGGGAATCAAGGTATTTGAATCAAGTAGATTTTACCTTGTACTGTGTGAGTTTTGCCAGAATTCGTGACTCCATAGGTGTAGATTAGCCAGTTGTGACCATTCAGTACATCACTCACCACTTCTCTCACTGTCCCCTCAAAGAACTCTTTTTGATCAACATCAGGACCGAAGATCTAGAAAGCAAGCAGGATGTCAGTAGCTTCCAAAAACATAATATGCCTTCCTATCCCACTGTTAAATGTTATGCACTTTCAGTAGCTTAACATGCCCCACCCCTGCTGCAGATATTGTTTCCCCCCTCGATTACCTTTGAGAAGACGAACCGATGCACTGCATGTCCAACACCTCTCTCAGTGCTCCTCATTGTGAAGGAATCTTTGGGTGCTTGTAAGAGTAGAGTCTCTGAATCCTCAATGCAAACACAACCCTGAAAAAGCACACAAAACATCTATCTATAATCAGACCTTAACAAATTTTCTTGGACTCTAAGAGCCAGCCTAAAAATCTGGGAGCTGGCCACCAACACCTAGGACACAATGCACAATCCCTATCCCCCAAAAGGTTTTATTGCTGTTTTTAGGTTTTAGGACCTGTTTTACTAAGACTGTTTCCCATTTTCAATGGGAAAGAGCTTAATAAATCAGGCTCTTACTGGGCCACTGCTGTGCCAACAGAAAGCAGTGGCCCCACTCCTCCCCCCACTATTCCCCTCTCGCCACGACCCTTTAAGTTACACCTGTGTGTGTGGATGGGGGTGCAGAGGTGGGGTGCCTGTGTGGTGGGGGGGGGGGGGGTGGAGGTAGGGTACACATTTTGCACATACACTTTCATCTCTTCACCCTCCAACAGCCTGCACAATTCCCTCCCCCAACACTGCAACCCTTCTCCTACTGTCCCCTTCACCCCTTCCCAGACTCTCCTCCTTTCTCCCTCCGTCTTGCACCCATCTCCTACCCTCCAAAAATCCCTTTACTTAAAAAAACAAACCAAAAAAATCGGATGCCCCTTTAAATTTCTTCACCTTTTTGGGCAGCAATATCCCTGCCTCTAACCTCTTTTTTTTTTTGCAAGCTCCAGGGCCTTTTTCAGCCCTTCTACCCATGGGGATCCCATCTCCTATTGGCAGAAGGGATGCCAAAGGCCACGAACATAGCCAAGATCAGGATGTCTGCCTCCAGGGTACCATTTCCTGCAGGCAGACACTGCCAGTCTCGTCTGAAATCGTGGGCTTTTTTAACCCTTCTACCCGATGGAGATAGATCCCCGTGGGCAGACAAAACCAACCCACATGTTGTGAGCCCCAGATGCCAGGTCAGAGCTTTCAGTTGCCATGTCACCTGTTTGTCTAGCTCTGATCTATTTAGATACGAGTAGTTTATTAAAGTGTTGATATACCGTCCTTTGGGATTATCAGAGTGGATTACAATAAAACAAATACAAGAAACAGAAAGGAACTCCAATAAAATATTCATAGGAAAGGAAAGCGTGGTTACTCACTTGCAAAAGGTGTTCTTCTCCAGGGACAGCAGGAATCAGTCTTCACACACATGAGCGAAGTTGGCACCGAAGGCGCCCTCACAGAAGCATCCCCCCAGCTTTCAAAGAAAGCCTTTGGGAGATGCCACCACACATGCGTGGTCACCTTCCCGCCCAAGGGTGCCATCTTGCTCAGTCAGATGACATAGCTAAAAGACGGCAAAAATAAAGGATGGTACAGTAGCAACTCCAAGGGGAGGAGGGAGGGAGGGAGGGTTGCAAGGACTGATTCCTGCTGTCCTCGGAGAACACCTGTTACAGTTGAGTAACTATGCTTTCTCTGGGAACAAGCAGGAAGTCGGTCCTCACATATGGGACTCCCCAGCTAGAGGCTACCGAAAACCCATAGCAAGAACAGGGTTCCCACGAGGGGAGCCATAAGCAGCAGCAATTTTAGTCAGTGCACACAGACCACAGTAGGACCACTGTGTCAGATGAAACCAGCACTCTGGTAGTCTGAACACAGAAGGGTCGGAGTTGCCTAGACCAAAAAAAGGTTACAGAGCACAGCCTGGCCAAAGGCACTGTCCCATCGGGACTCTCTCCAGGCAGTAATGAGCTGCGAAAGTATGGACTGAAGACAAGGTTGGAGCCCGGCAGATGTCCACCTTTGGGGCAGAGCACAAGTTTGCCACTGAAGCTGCCACGGCCCAGACATGGTGCGCCGTGACACGGCCTTCCAGTGGGAGCCTCTCCTGCCCATAAGCAAAGGCGATTCAGTTTGCCACCCAAGTGAACAGTGTACGCTTGGTCACCACCTCCCCCAGTCTACTGGGGTCATAGGAGATGAAAAGTTGAGAAGCTTTGCGGTGGCCTTGGGTGCGTTGGATGTAGAAGGATAAGACCCTCTTACAGTCCAATGAATAAAGGACTGTCTCCGCTCGGCTGGAGTGAGGTCCTGGAAAGAAGGTAGGAAGCACCACTTCCTGATTAAGGTGGAAGGGCGACACTACCTTCAGCAGGAACTTAGGATGTGTGCGAAACACCACCCTGTTCTTGTAGAACCTGGTGTAGGGCGCCTCTGCCATGAGGACCTGGAACTCACTAATTCTACGAGCGGAGGTGAGGGCAACGAGGAAAACCACCTTCCAAGAGAGGTAGCGAAAGTGTCAAGTCACCAGAGGCTCAAAGGGCAGGCAAGTGAGCTGCCCCAACACCATGTTGAGGTCCCATTCGGTCGCAGGAGGGCGAACCGGGGGTTTTGACAGGAGCAAGCCCCAAAGGAAGCTGGTCACCAAAAGTTGGACAGAGAGGGGCTTACCATCCACCCGGTGGTGGTGCGCCGCCAGGACACAAAGGTGCACTCGGACAGAGTTAGATTTGAGCCCGGATTGGGAGATGTGGAGAAGGTACTGCAACACCAAAACCACCAGGCAGGAGAAGGAATCAGCCCCATGATCGGTGCACCAGAGAACCTGCGCCATTTGAGGGCATACGCCTTCTTAGAAGAGGCCTTGCGGGAGGGCCAGCAGAATGTCTTCAACTTCAAATGGAATGTTGAGGGGGGCGCGAGTCACCCTCTCAGCAGCCACGCTGTCAACAAAAAGGGATCCCAGGTTGGGGTGCAGAAGACAGCCCCCTCTTGAGATAGGCGTCCCGGGGCAGTGCCCAAGGGAATGGGGTCCTCCACTGCCAACTGCAGAAACAGAGGGAACCACGGTTCCCTGGGCCAACTGAGAGCTATCAGGATAAGCGAGGCCCTGTCGCAGAGGGTCCTGAACAAGGTCTTGGAGATCAGCAGCGTCGGAGGGAAGATGTACATGAGGCCTTCCGACCACGAGACTAGAAACGCATCTGCCGTCCACCCTGGAGGGGTGGGCCTGCCGGGAGCAGAAGTGGCAAAAATAGAAAAAAATACTCACTCAAAAATCAAACATAGTTAACATCAAGTCAATCAGATGAACATTCTCATTAATAATTGTCATAAATATAGCTATATAGGAGATCTCAGACTTATATGGCATTTATTTCAGCAATCAGAAAACTAAATGCTCATGGCCCGATTGCATCACCGACCATCCTTAAGCCACCAGCCTATCCATATAAAAAAAAAATCAAACTTAACTGCCAGTTTTTCTCTCTCAGCAGTTGCAGGCACTGGCACAGGTGCTTCTTCCCAAACGAATAGCTATATTCAGCTTATACCCAACGCCAATACTCAATGGCGCCAATTAAACGTTTCACTTCAAACAAAGCTTCTTCAGGGGTAGAACTATTCTAAAAACAGAAAATATACCAATATATTACACATTCACTCTTACAAAAGCTTATTAATGTAATACCCCAAAAAACTCAAACCTATCATCCCAACCATACTAATACACATAAAATAAACTCCCAAACATTCTAAAGTACCCCTTCAGTCTCAAAAAAAGACCCATACACATTGCAGTCGGAACCTAAAAAAAACTAAATCCAAAATACCAGTGATGCTGCAAATGTCCGTTTAAATCGCACATCTCAATCTTGGCGATACGGAATACAAAAACGCCACGCATGCGGAGTACAGGACAGCCACCCTCCTAAAATACGGAAATCCTAATGACGTCAGCTTACAGAGCAGCAAAAACATAGAAAGCACCATCAAAAACCCTCTACAAACATCTCACAACAAAAACCTTTCAGCCTCAGTTTAAATCATAAAACCACATCCAGAAAACCATTCCCTCAATCTAAACATCATGGCTTCACGACTATCCTAAACAACAGCATAAGACAACGATCAATATGGACCAAAATAATCAAATACAGCTGCCCCAGTCAATCTCCAAGTTGAGACCCCCCAGGAACAACCGTCTGCAACTTAAAGATCCACCGTTGTTCACACTGTATTAACGTTTTCTCACACGATCCACCAGCTCTCCCAGCTAGTACATGTTCAACACAAAAACATTTTAAACCCTCAAAGGTGTGCCCTTGATCAATACAATGCTGTACAACAGGGGCATCATAAACCTTGTTCTTAAGCCTACTCTTATGCTCCAACATACATACTTTCAAGGATCTATTTGTCTTACCGATGTATAAAAGCCCACAAGGGCACAAAATACCATATACTACAGAAGAGGATAGACATGAAGTCCGACTCTTCAACTTATATGTCACACCATGATATACAAAAGTCACCGACTCCCACGACAAGGGGTAAATTATACAATTACCGCATCTACTATGACCTGCTTGTGCTACAGAATCAGAAACTGACACTATAGGACGTAACACAGCAGGACTCAATATCTCCTTAAGATTTTGATGACGTTGCCATACACAGCGAACCCGCTTATCAATCAGCCCAGGAATCGTGCTTAACACATTCATATGCCTATTAACAATGCGCTGAATTGGGGAACTAAACATCGAGTATTTTGTAATCAAATTTACAAATTCAGCATCTTCCTCATCTTTTGACAAAAATGGCCTTAGCAATAACTCTCGATTATTAAACAACGCCCTTTGATGCGCTCGTTTAACTATGTGCCACAGGTACCCCCTATACACAAAATTGGCTAGAAGCCTTTTGAAAATCAACCAGCTCAAAGCAATTCCTCCGGTACCTAACAAACTGAGAAAAGGAAAGACCATTCCGAAGCCTAACCGGATGGGCACTATCATAATGGAGGAATGTATTCCTATCGGTAAGCTTCCTGTAAACAGAGGTATTCCAACTGTTCCCACCTTTATAAACAACAACCACATCAAGAAATACCATTTGTTCACAATGGTAAGAATAGGTAAACTGAATATTTGAAACCACATTATTCAGCCACTGAAAGAACTGCTCTAGACTCTCAACTTATCCCCTCCACAGCATGAACACATCGTCAATATATCTGCACCATAACTTTATCTGAGATGAGTATAAAGATGCCACTACCCACTGTTCTTCATATCTCCCCATAAAAAGATTAGCAATAGAAAGAGCACACGTAGCACCCATGGCCACCCCTGAGATCTGCTGGTAAATTACCCCTTCAAACACAAAATGATTGCGAAACACTGCCAGCTTAACCAGTTGTAAAATAAACTCAATTTGGGCATCTGATAAATCCCTCCCCCCCCCCCCCCCCGACGATGAAGAAACAGTTCAAATGTTTCATACGCAACTTTCTGGGGGATACTCGTATAAAGCGCCATCACATCCAGTGTGACTAATATTATATCAGGTGCTGTAGCCCATTCAGAATGATCCTTCAGAACTTGTAGAAAGTGAGTCGTATCCCTAATATATGAAGAGACATCACACAACGGACGTAGGAATGAATCAATAAAGATTGACAGTGGCTCCAAAACAGTCCCCCTGGTAGAAACAATCGGTCTACCAGGAAGGCTTTCCAAACTTTTGTGTATTTTTGGTAACAGATAAAATTTAGCTAAACATGGAGAAGCCACATTCAAAAAACACCATTCCTTCTGTGTAATCAGCTTAACACGTAAGGCCTCAGTTGTAACTTCTTTAATGCAGATTTGTAAAGATGCTGTCGGATCTTCACTTACAGGCTGTGTTAAGGAAGCTTATCATAGCTCAGGAAGGAGCTATAGAAAAGGTGAATTGACTCTGAACAAGCAACCTGTCAGTTCTGGTAGAAATAAGAAAACAGAATTTTCCCATAAAAGACTACCAGTCCCAGAATGCACCAGGTTTTCAACAGCCATTAGAGGAGCTGAAGTGGGGAAACGTGTGTTCAATCAGGAGGGCTATGAGGTAATCCCTAAGCACTCATCTCAAAGGGCAGGGCCTGATTCAGCACAGCTGCACTGTATTAGGGAGGAGCACTCATCTAAGCAGAATAAGAGTAGAGTTTATTCTACAGATGACCATCTTCATGATCACCTTGGATATCCAGAGAATTGTCCTCAGTATCCTGAGAATCAGCTTGAGTTTGATCATCAGTTTCATCTGAAGGATCATCAGAAGCAGAAGCCAAACCGGACGGACAGAGAGGGAAAGAGACCCTTTGGAAGAAGGAAGAGAAAAGCCTTTGAGAGGTCTAGAAGAGTCCAAAGCAGTACGTATACTGGGAGGTATTCCAAGGGCCAGCATACACCATTGGACTGGGGAAAGCCAGAGGAATGGTGCTGCAGAGCTAGGAATCACCAGAGGCTACCTGTGAGGGAGACGGCTGCACGTGGAAGGGACCCTAAGACCTGTGCCAGAAGGTATGTGAAGAGAGATCCAGTGTCCAGGGATAGGGATTGGAAGGCTGGACATAAGAACTGGACTACATACTGGCCAGGCTATATAGAGAGGAACTCTAGCAGCAATGGAAGCTCAGGTATGAACACTGATCTGTGCCCTAGCTATAATCTTGAAAGACAGCAGGGAAACAAGTATTCTCCTGAAAATGCTCCATTGAGAGATTCATCTGTGCCAATCCATGATATTGAACCCATGCTTGTTGAACAAGGGGGAATAATAGCAGATGAGGATCCTGTTTATATGGACTGCTCTCTATCTAAACTCCGTTGGTAACTTTCTGTTATAAAGTACAGCAACCATCACAAAGAAATACAAATTTGTTCTTTAATCTACTCAGAAAAGCTCCTGAAGCAGGATTTGACCCACACAGTGGAAGGCAAGCCAGCTAAGGGGTTTCAGCTGGTAACTGCTAGCAATTAAGCCTTACCTAATTGCTTGTGAGCTAGGAGAGAATCACTTCTGTATCTATGTGGGAAGTAATCAGAAGTTAACCTGAAAAGAACAGTTTGTTTCTTGCTTTGTGGCTTTTCATTTGTTGTTTTCCTGATTTTAACTTTGTTTTTCCAAGTTAACACTGAAAGCAAGTAACCTAATTTATGTGCTACCAAGCATATCTGTGTTGGGAGAAATAACCCCATAAATAAATATCTTATTGGCTTTAACCAAGAGCACAACTAAATTATTGTCAGCAGCTGTGTCTGGTGTGAATGAACTACATTGCCCACAATACCTTGCAAATCATATAGAAATATGCACTTGCCAAGAGTGTGAAGATTCTCACCCAGGCAGCCATCTGACAAGGCATATACACAGATATAGCAGATAATTGTCGATCTGCTTCTGCAAGATACTTATCACGTGTTAGAACCACTATTGCATCCCCTTTATCTGCATGCCGGAGCAGAAGTGGGGCAACTGAAAGTTGTCCGGACTGGTGAACGTCCATTAGGGGTTCTCCCCAGAGCTGGAAAAGCTGACTGGCTATCTTGGGGTCCTGCTGCCACTCATGCGGCTGGAGAACCCTGCTGAGTCTGTCAGCCAGGAAGTTGCCCTGGCCTCACAGGTACACTGCCCTCAGGAGGATACTCTATTAGATTGCGTATGAACAGAGACGCAGTCCCTCCTAACAAAGGACACAGGACCCCGTGCCCCCTTGTTTGTTGACGTAGAACATCACCACCTGGTTGTCCGTCTGGACTAGGACCGGCTGGTGGCACAAGTGGTGAGAGAAAGTGTGAGGTGTATCGTTCACAGCTCCAGAAGGTTGATCTGTTGGGCACGTTTGTCTGGCGACCAGGTGCCCTGAGTGCAGAGGCCTCCGTAGTGGGCTCCCAAGTCGAGCAGGGAGGCGTCTGCGGTGACGACACTCGAGTGGCTGGGAGTCTAGAAGGGCATGCCTGCTTCTAGGTGTTGGGGCGGCTGACACCAGACCAGGGAATTCGCCAAATGGCAGGTCACCGCAAGCCTGTCCCAGAGGCATAGAAACATGACAGAAAAAGACCATATGGCCTATCTAGTCTGTCCTTCCATAACTACAACAGTCCCCTTTTTACCTTTAGAGATCCTCTGTGTTTGTCCCATGCTTTTTTGAATTCAGTTCCTGTCCTCATCTCTACCACCTCCACTGGGAGACTATTCCACGGATCCACTACTCTTTCCGTAAAGAAATATTTCTGCATATCACTCCTGAATCTATCTCCCTTCACCCTCATCCCATGTCCCCTTGTAGCAGAACTTGCTTTCAATTGAAAGAGGCTCTCTCCCTGAACATTTATGCCACAGAGGTATTTAAACATCTCACTCATATCACCTCTATGCTGCCTTTCCCCTAAGGTGTACATACGGTATTAAGATCCTTCAGTCTGTCCTCATATGCTTTATAATGAAGACCACTAATCATTTTAGTAGCCACCCTCTGCACCGACTCCATCCTGTTCACATCCTTTTGAAGGTGTGGTCTCCGGAATTGCACACTATACTTCAAATGAGGTCGCACCAAAGACTTATACAGAGGCATTATCACCTCCTTTTTTCTGCTAGCCATTCCTCTCCGTATGCACCCAAGCATCCTTCTAGCTTTTGCCGTCACCTTTTCTACCTGTTTAGCTACTTTAAGATCATCAGACACAACCACGCCTAGGTCCCGCTCTTCTTTAGTGGACAAAAGTACTTCACCCCCTATACTATATTGCTCCCTTGGATTGCTGCAGCCCAAATGCATGACCTTACATTTTTTAACATTAAATCCCAGCTGCCAAATTCTAGACCATTCTTCAAGCTTAGCTAGATCCCTCCTCATGTTATCTACTCCTTCCTGGGTGTCTACTCTATTGCAGATTTTGGTATCATCCGCAAAGAGGCAAACCTTACCTGAAAGCCCTTCCGCTATATCACTAACAAAGATGTTAAAAAGAATCGGACCAAGGACAGATCCCTGGGGTACACCACTGATAACATCCTTCTCCTCAGAGTGAGCTCCATTTACTTGTACTCTTTGTCGCCTCCCACCCAACCAATTTCTAACCCAAGCAGTAACTTTAGGGTCCATCCCTAGGGTGCTCAGTTTGTTTATAAGTCGCCTGTGAGGAACAGTGTCAAAGGCTTTACTGAAATCTAAATACACCATATTTAGGGCTCTCCCTCGATCCAACTCCCTGGTCACCCAGTCAAAGAAATCAATCAGATTTGTCTGACAAGACCTGCCTCTGGTGAATCCATGCTGCCTCGGATCCTGTAATCCGCTAGACTCCAGAAACCTCATTATTTTCTCTTTCAGCAGCGTTTCCAATAATTTACTCACCACCGAAGTTAAACTAACCGGCCTGTAGTTTTCTGAGTGACAACTACACCGTACTGTCCATGTTTAAAATCTGTCTTATGTCAGAATCGATGTTGCCAACCTGGTGAAGGCCCCCACCCTTCTACTTGATTTCCCCACCCTTATATGTAACGCCGCTTTGACCCGGTGAAAAGCGGGATATAAATACAGTTAAATAAATAAATAAAATAAATAGTTTTCAACCACATCCTTCCTTCCGCTTTTGTGTAAAGGCACCACATGAGCCTCTCTCCAGTCCTTTGGCACCACTCCCGACTCTAACGAGGCATTGAAAAGGTCAGTCAGTGGAGCTGCTAGAACGTCCCCAAGTTCCCTCAGTATTCTCGTGTGTATCCCATCCCATAGGCTGCTCGAGACAAATTTGGAGCACTCACAGATGGCTTTGGCCAGGCTCTTGAAGCACTGCAAGGGTTCCTCGGAGAGACCAGCCGAGAACCCAATGAGTTCCTGTGTTAAGTCACTCTGGTACATGCCCATGTACAGCTGATAGGCCTGGATGTGGCAGAGCAGCATTGAGCCCTGGTAGCACTTTCTGCCGAGAGTGTCCAAGGTGCGGCCTCCCTGCCGGGGGGAGGGGGGGGGGGAGAGGGGGAGGGGGGTGGCATGAAGGAGTGTCTCTTCTGGCTTTTCAGCCGACACATGGCTGACACCATGGAGTTATGAGGCAGTTGTGACTTCTGGAAGCCCGGGCCCCAGCGGACTCGATACATCGAGTCAAGCAGTCTGCTCACCACTGGTAATGAGGCCGGTGTCTCCCACATGCGGAGCATGAGCCGTTCCAGGATGTGAGGGATGGGTACTGTTAGCGATTCCCCTCAGAGGGGACTCGTACTGGAGGATCTCTAACTCACCCACCCAAGGGTCCTCCTCTGACTCTGTCAGGAATACCAGGACCTTGGACATGTTCAAGAAACCCATGTCCTTGGGCGGGGACTGCCACCGAGGTTCTGACATGGGGGAATTGGAAGGGACGTCATGGTGGCGACTGGTATCGGGGGACTCCTCATCCTCCATCTCCTACTCGGAGTAGTCCGTGGAGGACTCGCCAGAGGGCTGCTCTGCGGGCCTCAAGGGCCATGATGCTCTTCGGACGGCACCCTGTAGACTTGCTGGGGACAACTGCGGTCCCGACAAGCGGGAGCATGACCTCAGCCAAGGATCGGCTTGGCCTCTGGAGACTTCTTGGATGTCAGCCCGATGGGTTGGGGCAGATGAACTGGTCGAACCAGAGAACAGCGCCCACTGCTGGACCATGAAGGCAGACAGACAATCTGCACTCCAGGGCTGCCATTCTGGACTCCAGCCAAGAAGGCTCTGCAGCCTTCAGGGCAGAGGGACTCGGGCCCAACGCTGGCTCCCCCAAAGGGGAATCCTTGACGAGGATGGTGTCTTGGGACCGATGTCGGTCCGCGGCCGGATCTTTTTTGGGGACCTTCGCAGGCTGCTCCCTCTCCGATGCCTCAGACTACAGGACCAGGCCAGGGGAACTCATAGCCGGTCAGAACCATCCAAGGACGCCCATCTTTGAGGGTTTCTTCTTTCTGGGTTCCCTCGAGAGAGACCCCCTTTCTGAGGACCCACGATGAGGCTCGTGCTTGGAATGATCCGCCCGAAGTGTCAGGGCCTCAGACGAGGCCCTGGGGACTCGGGGGAAAAAAACTTGTCGTGCTGCTGCTGGCAACTCTTGAGGGCCTTGATGGACATCCTCTTGCAGGGACCGCAGGCTGCTGGGTCATGGTCTGGACCGAGGCAGCGAAGACAGCAATCGTGTGTGTTGGTCAAAGACAATTTTAGAGCACCAATCACACTTCTTAAAACCATGCTAGCCATGGAGGAAACAAGTACCCCTGCGAGGTCGAAGACCCTCTCGGTTGCCAGCGGGAGAAAAAAAAAAAGTGCGAAGGCGTCATAAAAAGAATGAAAAGCTACAAAAAAGTGAACCGGTACAGACGCCGAGGCACCGAGGTCGGTAGGCAGGAAGAGTACCGGTGCAATACCAAAGACAAGTTAGAAACTCAAGTAACAAAATAATCAACTTTTTCCAGGGACAAGCCAGACGATGTCTGAAGGGCTCCGTGGAAAAAAAAAATAGGAGACTGAGCAAGATGGCACCCTTGGGCAGGAAGGGGACCATGCATGCGTAGTGGCATCTCCTAAAGTGGGTAATGCTTCTGCGAGGGCTCCGTCAATGCTGAAGTCACCCATATGTGAGGACCGACTTCCTGCTTGTTCCCGGAGAATAGGTCCATGCCCACGATTCTGCATTCCGTTTTATTTGGGCACATTTTCAATTGGGCATGCACACAGCCCAGACGTGCATATAATAGAATTAGTCTCTAAATGTTTTGTGATGTTACAGTCTCAGCAACCATTCAAGTTAAGCATTGGATTCCTACTTAAGCTGATTGGTTGGGAGGGTAACTTAATACTAGTAAGGATGAGCACATACGACGTGTGACAAAAAACAAACGACTGTCCATAAATGTTTTATTACAAAATCTACAGAGAAATTATGCATTGTCCCCCGCCAAGTTAATGCACTTTTGCATTCGCTTCTGCCACATACGGAAGCACTTGGTAAAGTACTCCTCCTTGAGGTCCCTCAGCTCCCTCGTCACAGTGACCTTGATCTCTTCTACAGAGGCAAAATGAGGTCCTTTCAGCACAGTCTTATTTATTTTATTTAACTGTATTTATATCCCGCTTTTCACCGGGTCAAATACTTAAAGAAAAACAAACTTCTCTGATTTACTTGAAATGTTTCCTCACAAAAATGTTATTGAAAGTCAGGAAAATAATTACACTGCAAAAATTAATACCCCCCACTCAAATATGTAACATTACCATCTTCAAGTACTAAGACTAAAGTTAATGTTAGAGTGGAATACCCCAGGGATCTATGCTGGATCCGCTACTTTAACATATTCGTAAATGACCTGGAAATGGGAACAAGTGAGAATCAAATCTGCAGATGACACAAAATTATTTAAAGTTGTTAAGAATTAATTAGTCCTTACCTGCTAATTAGTGTTCCTGAAGGAACTTCAGTCCAGTCCCTTAACTTCTGGGTTGCGCAACCCTTCCAGCAGCTTGGAGGCTGAGCCCATCATTTGATGATGGTGTGGTATAAATACCACTGGCACCACCCACTGGCACCAGTAACCTGTTGTAAAAGCAGACTTAACGGATAGATAAAGAAGAACTCATAACTTTCAAACGACAAATTAACTGACCACTCCGGTCACTAAACAGTCTAAACTTTTTTTTTTTTTTTCAAATGAGGGAAAGGAAGGGAAGGAAGGAAGGCAGGCAGAGGCTTACGTGAGGCCGAGCTGGCCCTCCCTCTTTTCCCCACAGCTCCTCTCTCGCCGGTCCTCCCGGCCTCAGGACCCTTAGCACGGGAGTCGCCCCACTGTCTCCGTACGCCATCTTCGGTCAGTCCTCTGAAATAAACTCCTCGAACTCGGGCGGGATCAGGGACTGGACTGAAGTTCCTTCAGGAACACTAATTAGCAGGTAAGGACTAATTAATTCTTCCTTATCGTCACTTCAGTCCAGTCCCTTAACTTCTGGGATGTAACAGAGCAGTTCCACCCAGGGAGGGGTTCGCCAATGCAGACCGAAGAACCGCGCTACCAAACCTGGCATCTGTCGCCCCTTGGACATCCAGCCTATAATGCTTGGTAAAGGTGTGCAGGGACGACCAGGTAGCCGCCCTACAAATGTCCAGAGGCGGCACCAAACTATGCTCCGCCCAGGAGGTCGCCTGCGCCCTGGTTGAATGAGCGCGCAGGCCTCCTGGGACCTGCTTTCCTTTGAGGATATACGCTGAGGCAATCGCCTCCCTGATCCACCTAGAGATGGAAGCCTTGGCCGCTGCCTCTCCCTTGCGTGGTCCTCCAAACTGAACGAACAGGCGTTCGGACTTTCGAAAAGACTCCGTGCGGGAGAGGTAACGCTTCAGGACCCTATGCACATCCAGGAACTTAAGCTTCTCCCCGTCCCCAGGTTGATCCCTGTCAGGGAAAGACGGAAGGGATACCGACTGATTCACATGAAAAGGGGAGATGACCTTCGGTAAGAAGGACGGAACCGTTCGCAAGAGTACTTTATCTCTAAAGAATAAGAGAAAGGGAGGACAAGAAGATAGCGCCTGAAGCTCTGATACGCGCCTGGCCGAACAGATAGCCACTAAAAATACCATCTTTAGTGTCAAGTCTTTCAGAGAGGCCTTCCTTAGGGGTTCAAAGGGTTCCCAGGAGAGAGCATTCAAGACTAGGTTGAGGTCCCAAGGAGGAATGATGGATCTTTGTTGCGGCCGTAACCGCCTGACTGCTCTGAGAAACCTGGCAACGTCTGCATGAGACCCTAGGGATCTGCCTCTGACTTTTCCCCTATAACAGGAGATGGCTGCTAGCTGGACTCGCAGCGAGCTAGGCGCTAGGCCCTTCTCGAACCCCGCCTGAAGGAACTCCAGAACCTGGGAGACTGATGCTGAAAAGGCCCTAATCTGACGCTCCGTACACCAGGCTTCAAAGACACGCCAGACCCTTACATAGGACAGGCAGGTGGAGCGTTTGCGTGCGCTCAACAAAGTCGAAATTACTGAGCCCGAATACCCTCGCTTTTTGAGCCTGGCCCTTTCAATAGCCAGGCCGTAGGCGAGAACCAATGCACGTGGGGCATGCATACTGGGCCTTGCCTCAGGAGATCCCTCTTGCAGGGAAGTCGCCAGGGCTGATAGACTGTCAGCCTCACTAGGTCTGCATACCAAGGACGTTGAGGCCAATCGGGGGCAATGAGAACTACCAGTCCGTGGTGGGATTCCACCCTCCGCAGGACCCTCCCTATGAGGGCCCAGGGAGAGAACACGTAGAGCAGACCCTCTGAGGGCCAGCTTTGGTCTAGGGCGTCCAGGCTCTCTGACATCCTTTCCTTTCTGCGACTGAAAAACCGGCATGCTTTCGCCATCGTGTACCGTGATATGAGATCCATGATTGGTCTCCCCCAACGGGCAACTACTTGATCGAATAATTCCTGCGCCAGCTCCCATTCCCCGTGGTCTATCCTGAATCTGCTGAGGTAATCGTCCGTGACGTCTATACCGGCCACGTGCTGCGCCGACAGTGCCAACAGATGGACTTCGGCCCATTGCACGAGGATATCCGCCTCCTTTTCCAAGGACGGACTGCTTGTTCCCCCTTGCTGGTTGATGTAGGCCACCGTGGTGGCGTTGTCGGATAGGACTCGGACTGCCTTTTGATGCACCAAGTGCTCGAGCGCCCGGAGGTCTAAGGTTACCGCCTTCAGCTCCAGCCTGTTGATCGACCACTGTGATTCCTTCAAAGTCCAGCTGCCTTGGGCAAACTGTCCCTGGCAGTGGGCCCCCCAGCCTGAGAGACTCGCATCCGTCGTCAGTTGGATCCATTGCGGAGGTTCGAGGGGCATCCCGCAGCCCAGGTTCCATGGGTTTCTCCACCAACGCAAAGACCTCCTGATCCGGAGGGGACAGGGAATCCTCCTGGAAAGTGGATGATGCTGATGGGACCACTGCCTTAACAATGTGCGCTGGAGAAGCCGCATATGTGCCCTGGACCACGGTACCACTTCTATTGCTGCTGCCATGGTACCCAGCAGCTGAAGGTAATGCCAGGCCGTGGGGATTCTTGTCAATAGAAATCGAGCCACGAGATTCCTCAGGTCTCTTAGTCTCTGTTTCGATAGGAACACTCTCCCTGCCTTGGTGTCGAACCTTGCTCCTAGGTACTCGATCTCCTGAGTGGGAGTCAATCTGCTCTTTGCTCGATTGATGACCCACCCCAACTTCTCCAGGAAATCCACGACGCTGGCAGCTGCCGAGCGACTCTCCTCTTCTGACTTTGCTCGGATTAGCCAATCGTCGAGGTAGGGATGGACTAGGATGCCCTCCTTGCGAAGAGCCGCGGCCACCACTACCATCACCTTGGTGAACGTCCTGGGAGCCGTTGCTAGGCCGAAGGGGAGGGCCCGGAACTGGAAATGGCCCCTTGGCACGGCAAATCTTAGGAACTGCTGATGAGACCGCCGGACCGGGATATGTAAATATGCTTCCGTCAAATCTAGGGACGTCAGGAACTCTCCTTGACGAACGGCCGCAATCACCGACCTCAGGGTCTCCATGCGGAAGTGAGGAACTCAGACAGCGATTGATTTGTTTTAAATCTAGAATTGGACGAAAGGAACCTTCCTTTTTTGGAACCACAAAATAGATGGAGTATCGACCGGACCCTTGCTGAGTTGGAGGGACCGGTAGCACCGCTCCCAGCGCTATAAGTCTTGAAAGAGTGACCTCCACCGCCGCCTTCTTCTCTGGTGGACCGCAGGGGGATTGAACAAAAGCAGGGACTACCTGCTTTGCGAACTCGAGAGCGTAACCGTCTCGGATTACTTCCAAGACCCATTGATCGGATGTGACTCGGGCCCAGGCGGGGAGAAACTGCCTTAGCCGACCTCCCACCGGCAGAACTCCCTCCTGGACCCCGGACTCTCATTGTGTTTTTCTAGGACCTGAGGAGGAGGAAGAGGCCCCAAAACCTCTGCCTGCTCCACGAAACCCTCTGAAGCCTTGACCCCTGGAGGAAAAGCCCCTGGGAAAAGGGTTCGATCTGGCCTGACGGAATCTCCGAAATTCCTTCGGCTGGTTTCGGCTCTGCGCCAGAGAGCGGCCTAGCCTGGGCCTATCTTCCGGGAGCCTGCCCCCCTTTGACTCCCCGAGATCTTTAACTAACTTATCCAGGTCTTCGCCAAACAGTAGCTTCCCCTTGAACGGCAGGCGGCTCAGGCGGGCCTTTGAAGAGGCATCATCTGACCAGTTACGTAGCCATAAAGTACCTTCTGGCAGCCACCACCGAGGCCATATTCTTTGCCAGACTCCTAATGAGATCATACTGGCTATCTGCTAGGTAGGCCGAGCCGGACTCTAACCTGGCCGCCAGCGCTTGAGCCTCACTTGAGGGACCGTCAGCCAGTTGAAGTTGTTGGGACCACCTAAGGGCAGCCCTAGCTACCCAAGCCCCCAAGACAGAGGCCTGCAAGGCGAGGGCACTAATATCAAAGGCGTGCTTTAACAGCGTATCTAATTTTTTATCTTGACCATCCCTCAGAGCAGCGCCTCCCTCGACCGGAATCGTAGTTTTCTTCGTCACCGCTGAGACTGCAGCGTCCACCCTGGGCGACTTCAGCAGGTCTTTGTCCGATTCAGATAGTGGATAGAGACGGGACATCGCCCGGACTCACCTTAGGCTAGACTCTGGCTGGTTCCATTCCTCCTGCATCATCTGACGAACCACTCTATGGACTGGGAACACGCTCTGAGACCTTCTGACGGCTTGGATCAACGGATCTTCCAGGACATCTTCCTCTGCCGGAGAATCCGAGGTCATATTGAGTACTTTCAGGGACTCACTAATCAACGCCGGGAGCTCTTCCCGCCGAAAAACGCGGACTATGCGGGATTTCTCCTCCTCCGGGATCTCTCCCTCTTCCAGCTCTTCCCCATCTTCCCCTCCTTCTTTGTCCGAGGGTTCTTCTTCAAGGGAGTCCCGAGACGGGGATTCGAAAGGCTCCTTGTCCAGAAGTCTTGCGCGCTTAGCAGGGATGACAGGGTCCAGGGATCTAGACTTCCTGGACTCAGTGTCCCTGCTTTCCCTCGCCGCTACTGGTTCTGATGATCCCTGCTTGCGCAAGCAATAGGCCTTGTGCAACAGGAGCACAAACTCCGAAGAAAAGTGATCCCATCCTCCCTCCGCCCCCGAGGAGGTGGAGGGAAAGGAAGAGGAAGGACCTGGTCCCTCTAGGAAGGAAGGCGGAGGAGAATGGACCTCCCTTACCCCTTCCAGAGGATCTCCTGGCCCGAGGGGGGCTTGAGACATGCTCAAGTGGATTTCTTTCTCCACAGAAGCAGCTTCTGCAGCGCAGCCCCTGCAAATCCCTGCTTCTGAGGCGGTCCCCCTCCGAGTGCCGCAAGGAGGACACCGCGGCTTACTCGGCATGCCCCCTCAGGCACTGAGCGTTTTGAAATTCAACAATTAAAGAAACCTGATCCAGGGGAATAAACCTGGTCTAAGGAACTTCTATATAAAGCAATAAACGAAATAAACTAGTTACAATACTTAAAATAAGTAAAATAATTAAGCTGAGTTAAAAAGGGAAAAAAATGGCGCCAAGTTGAGAACCTGAGCAAACTAACACCCGTTCTCCGTGCCCCCCCCCCCCAGCTGCCGTTAGCAAATATCTGCAAACAAAGTAAAAAGAACAAGATAAAATAGAGAGCTTTCCTGCTCCAAATACTTGCGGTTAGCTGATTGATCGGTGCGCGCTGCCCACCACCCGAGAGAAGCAGCCGCACTTCACTGACCTCCACGTGGAAGGCCGAGACCACGTGGAGGCCGGAACCACAGGAGGTAGTTGAGCCGTTGATTCCCCGACTCCCCTTCTGATGCCTCGCGGCGAATGAAAACTTCGCCGTGCTCTGCACACCAGGGATGCCTCAAGCGCCCAGCCGCCTCGGGGCTGCAGCGCGAGGCCGGGGGCGCCGCCGGGAGGATCCTCGGTGCTGCCTCCAGCGCTCAGCCAACCAAGGGGGCTTCGGCGCGAGGCAGAGGTAGTCGTGCTCTGACGGTCCCAGTAAGTGCTGAGGGGGCAGGAGGCGAGCTCTCCCGAGCCCAGCAGCTCCCGTAAACCTCTTCCTCCTGAGGAGCGGGCCTAGACGGAGGGCACTCGAGTGGGAAAGGGGGGGGGAGGGTACCCAATGATCCAAGAAGCAAACCCTTAAAGGAGAACTACCTATGCAAGGGAATGCAAAGAATGACAGAAATAAATTAAAATAAAATAAAGTAATTTAAAAGCTAAGAACCCCGTAAGCACTCTGGCTTACAGGAACCCTCCAGCTGCTTGGAGGCTGAGATTACTGGTGCCAGTGGGTGGTGCCAGTGGTATTTATACCACACCATCAAAAGGATGATGGGCTCAGCCTCCAAGCTGCTGGAACGGTTGCGCAACCCAGAAGTTAAGGGACTGGACTGAAGGGACGATAAGGAAAACACAAGACCCTCACTTGGTTTGCAGCTTGTCGTGCTGTGAGGGCTTGTGTGCATCAGTGATGCTGAGAGCTAAGCTATCGGTAGTTTAACTACTAGCAGGGTCTCCCAAGATGGATAGGTCTCAGCTGAGGTGCCAGACCAAGACAAACCACCCATCTGGACAGCAGCAGAATGGGATAGTGTTGACGGCGGAGGATCACATTTCTGTGACAACGGCAACACCACCAAACTTAAACTGCATGGAAGAAAGGCCCGGCAATCTACTTCTGTATCTTGCCTTGAAAACCCACTGAATAGTTACAACAAAACAAACTGTGCTATAGTGCTGGAAGATGAGACCCCCAGGTTGGAAAACACCCAACTAGATACTGGGGAAGAGCTGAAGACTTTTCAGAGTAAAGCCAGCATTTATGATGTGGTTGGATCAAAGCCCTCAGAACGTCTGACTGCTGATGTAGCTGTGCATGAAATGAAAGTCATAAGCTGTAAAGATGTCTTACGCATTGGAACATGGAACATGCGAAGCATGAACCAAGGGAAGTTGCAGATAGTCAAGAATGAAATGGAACGTGTACAACTTGAGCTGTTGGGTGTCAACGAACTGAAATGGACTGGCATGGGGCACTTTGCATCATTTGATCACATGGTCTACTATGCTGGAAATGAAAGACAAAGAAGAAATGGTGTTGCATTTATAATAAAGAAACAATTTGCAAGAACTGTAATGAAATACAATGCAGTCAGCGAACGCTCAATCTCTATTCGTCTACGAGGATTGCCTATCAACACAACTATAATTCAAGTATATGCCCCAACAGCTGCAGAAGAGAATGAAATTGAAGAGTTCTATGAACAAGCTGAAATTGACAGAACATGCAAACAGGATATCCTGATAGTCATGGGTGACTAGAAGGCAAACGTTGGCAACAAAGAAGAAGGCAAAGTAGTTGGAAAATATGGGCTTGGCAACAGAAATGAAACTGGAGAAAGTCTGAGAATTCTGCAAGACCAACGATCTATTCATCTCAAACACCTTCTTCCATCAACACAAGCGGCGACTGTACACATGGACGTCACCCAATGGATTATATAAAAATCAAGTTGACTACATCTGTGGAAGTCAACGATGGAAAAGTTCTATAACATCAACAAAGACAAAACCTGGAGCTGACTGTGGTACAGTATGCAAACTCAAGATAAAGTTGAAAAAGAGCAAACCACTCATGAATGCAGCAAAATATGACCTTGAGAATATACCACTAGAACTTGACTGCCTGCAAAATTGATTTGCTGCTTTAAATACAAATGACAGAGCTCCGGAAGAGTTATGGAATGACATCAAGAAGGTTGTGTTGGAAGAAAGCGAGAAGTCTCTACAAAAAGGTGAAAAAGCAAAAACGGCCAAAATGGATGACAGAAGAAACTCTGAAAATTTCCCAGAAACGCAGAGAAGCTAAAGCCAGAGGAGAAAGACAGACAATAACAGAACTCAAAGATTTCCAACGTGCAGAAAGACAGGACAAGGAAACATACTATGATGATGCATGCAAGGAAATAGAAGCAGAAACTATTAGAGGAAGAACAAGATCGGCTTTCCTAAAACTACGAGAGTTAAAGAAAATGTTCCAGCCTCGAATTGGAATGTTACAAAATGCTCAAGGTTCTATGTTGAATGATGCTGAGAAGATCAAGAAAAGGTGGAAGGAATATACAGAGTTTTTATATGATAAAGATCAAGTGGACCAACAGCCGTTTCAACCTGTACCTTATGATCGGGAACCATTGGTGATGAAAGAAGAAGTTGAAGCAGCATTGAAAGCTTTATCAAAGAACAAAGCACCAGGCATTGATAGCATTCCCATAGAAGTATTACAGCAATCTGATGCAGCTGTTACCGTACTTACAAGACTCTGCCAAGAAATATGGAAGACATCATGGCCAACTGACTGGAAAAGATCTGTGTTTATACCAATACTAAAGAAATGTGATCCAACTGACTGTGGAAATTATCGCACAATCGCTCTGATCCCACATGACAGCAAGATTCTACTGAAGATTATTCAAAAGAGACTACACCATACATGGAACAAGAACTACCTGAAGTGCAAGCAGGGTTCAGGAAAGGGCGAGGAACGAGAGATATCATTGCGGATGTGAGATGGATCCTTGAAAAGACTAAAGAATACCAAAAGGATATCTATTTGTGCTTTATCGACTTGTGATAAGGAAGCTTATCATAGCTCAGGAAGGGGCTATAGAAAAGGTGAAGTGTCTCTGAACAAGCAACCTGTCAGTGCTGGTAGAAATGAGAAAACAGAATTTTGCCATAAAAGACTACCAGTCCCAGAATGCACCAGGTTTCCAACAGCCATTAGAGGAGCTGAAGTGGGGAAACGTGTGTTCAATCAGGAGAGCTATGAGGTAATCCCTAAGCACTCATCTCAAAGGGCAGGGCCTGATTCAGCACAGCTGTGCTGTGTTAGGGAGGAGCACTCATCCAGGCAGAATAAGAGTAGAGTTTAGTCTACAGATGACCATCTTCATGATTTTCATGATCACCTTGGATATCCAGAGAATTGTCCTCAGTATCCTGAGAATCAGCTTGAGTTTGATCATCAGTTTCATCTGAAGGATCATCAGAAGCAGAAGCCAAACCGGACGGACAGAGAGGGAAAGAGACCCTTTGGAAGAAGGAAGAGAAAAGCCTTTGAGAGGTCTAGAAGAGTCCAAAGCAGTACGTATACTGGGAGGTATTCCAAGGGCCAGCATACACCATTGGACTGGGGAAAGCCAGAGGAATGGTGCTGCAGAGCTAGGAATCACCAGAGGCTACCTGTGAGGGAGACGGCTGCACGTGGAAGGGACCCTAAGACCTGTGCCAGAAGGTATGTGAAGAGAGATCCAGTGTCCAGGGATCTGGATTGGAAGGCTGGACATAAGAACTGGACTACATACTGGCCAGACTATATAGAGAGGAACTCTAGCAGCAATGGAAGCTCAGGTATGAACACTGATCTATGCCCTTGCTATAACCTTGAAAGACAGCAGGGAAACAAGTATTCTCCTGAAAATGCTCCATTGAGAGATTCATCTGTGCCAATCCATGATATTGAACCCATGCTTGTTGAACAAGGGGGAATAATAGCAGATGAGGATCCTGTTTATATGGACTGCTCTCTATCTAAACTCCATTGGTAACTTTCTGTTATAAAGTACAGCAACCATCACAAAGAAATACAAATTTGTTCTTTAATCTACTCAGAAAAGCTCCTGAAGCAGGATTTGACCCACACAGTGGAAGGCAAGCCAGCTAAGGGGTTTCAGCTGGTAACTGCTAGCAATTAAGCCTTACCTAATTGCTTGTGAGCTAGGAGAGAATCACTTCTGTATCTATGTGGGAAGTAATCAGAAGTTAACCTGAAAAGAACAGTTTGTTTCTTGCTTTGTGGCTTTTCATTTGTTGTTTTCCTGATTTTAACTTTGTTTTTCCAAGTTAACACTGAAAGCAAGTAACCTAATTTATGTGCTACCAAGCATATCTGTGTTGGGAGAAATAACCCCATAAATAAATATCTTATTGGCTTTACCCAAGAGCACAACTAAATTATTGTCAGCAGCTGTGTCTGGTGTGAATGAACTACATTGCCCACAATACCTTGCAAATCATATAGATATATGCACTTGTCAAGTGTGTGAAGATTCTCACCCAGGCAGCCGTCTGACAGACTATAGCAAGGCCTTTGACTGTGTAAACCATGAGAAACTCTGGGCCACATTAAGAAGCATGGGTATACCAGAACACCTGATCGTACTCTTGCACAATCTGTACATTGATCAAGAAACAGTTCGAACGGAAGGAGAAACAGAATGGTTTAAAATAAGCACAGGTGTAAGACAAGGCTGATACTTTCCCCCTACCTGTTTAATTTATATGCAGAACAAATAAGAGAAGCAGGATTGTATGAAGATAACAGATTGGTGGAAGACTCAACAACCTTCGCTATGCTGATGATACGACATTACTGGCTGAAAGTGAAGATGATCTGAAACATTTGCTTCTCACAATCAAAGAAAATAGTCTCAAAATGGGCCTGCACCTTAATGTAAAGAAGACAAAGATCACGACAACTGGCATAATCAATAGGTTCATTGTTGAAGGAGAAGAAATTGAAATCGTGAACAACTTTAACCTACTTGGATCATCTATCAATAAAGAAGCAACAAGCAGTCAAGAAATCAGACGATGCATTGCTCTTGGAAGAATTGCTATGAAAGACCTGGATAAGATTCTCAAGAGCAGAGATGTCTATCTCCATACAAAGATTCAACTTGTTCAAGCCATGGTATTTTCAATATCATATGGATGTGAAAGCTGGACAGTGAAAAAGAGACAGGAAGAAAACTGATGCCTTTGAATTATGGTGCTGGCGGCGAATACTGTGTATACTATGGACTGCCCGAAGAACAAACCAGTCGGTACTAGAGGAGATCAAACCTAAGCTCAGATGACAAGACTTCGACTTTCATACTTTGGACACATCATGCGAAGAGAGATATCATTAGAGAAAGACATCATGCTTGGCAAGATAGAAGGTCAACGCAAAAGAGGAAGGCCAGCAATGAAATGGATCGATACAATAACAGCAGCTACGAGTACCAGTCTGTCAACAATGAGCCGCCAGACTCAAGACCAAACACAATTTAGGATAGCTATCCAGAGGGTCGCCATGAGTCCACTCAGACTCGACGGCACTTAACAACAAAACACAAGAGGATTGTGAAAAATTGCAAGAGGACTTTAATAAATTGGAAGACTGGACATTCAAATGGAGGGTGAAATTTAATGTGAAGTGCAAAGTTATGCACCTAGGAAAGAACCCAATGGTTACACAATGCGAAGTTCCACATTAGGATCCACCACCCAGGAAAAAGAAGATTTAGGCGTCATCG
This sequence comes from Ichthyophis bannanicus, assembly GCA_033557465.1. NCBI lineage: Eukaryota > Metazoa > Chordata > Amphibia > Gymnophiona > Ichthyophiidae > Ichthyophis > Ichthyophis bannanicus. The sequence goes on from CM066050.1 coordinate 144,752, forward strand.
TGGTTAACACATTGAAACCCTCTGCCCAGTGTGCAGTGGTGGCCAAGAAAGCAAATAGAATGCTAGGAATCATAAGGAAAGGAATGGAGAATAATAAAGGGTATTATAATGCCTCTGTATTGTTCCATGGTGCAACCGCACCTCAAATATTGTGTGCAATTCTGGTCACTGTATCTTAAGAAGAATTTAGCAGAATTAGAAAAAGGTACAGAGAAGAGCCACCAAAATGGTAAAACAGTAGCCTACTGCAATACTCTCCATGACTACTGATTACAGGTTTATATTTGCTGAACAATGTATATAGTTGTTGTAGATAGAATTACAAATGAGAACTAAGTTAAATGTACATAAGTTATAGAAGTTTAAATGTAAAATACTATTCATTGTAAACTGCCCCTAATCCCGGGAAGGAGTGGTATATGAAAGCATGTTAAATAAATAAAATAAAGGGGATGGAAGGATACCCCTAAGAGGAGAGCTAAAAGGATTAGGGCACCTTAACCTAGAAAAGAAACGGCTGAGGGTAGATATGATAGAGGTCTATAAATTAATGGAGTGGAACGGGTAAACGTAGATTGATTGTTTACACCATCAAAATGTAGAAAGACTACTAGGCGACATGCAATGAAGCTATAGTGTAATCCATATAAGACTAATAAGAGAAAATATTTTTTTCACTCAACGCATAATCAAACAATGGAATTCGTTACCAGAAGATGTAGTAAAAGCCGTTAGAGTAGCTGTGTTTAAAAAAAAAAGGTTTGGACAAGTTCCTGGAGGAAAGGTCCATAAACCATTATTAAAGGAGACCCAGGAAATCCACTGCTTGTCCCAGTACAAGCACTGTGGAACCTGTGTCTTCTGGGGAAACTGCTAGGTCATCATTATCTACAATTCACGCCAAACAGAACACACCACCAGTACTATATGCACGCCACTGTTACTGGTCCATACAGAATCAAATACAAAATAATGACCAATTTAAAAATAATCAGAACTATAGCTCCCAGAACCCTATCACAATTAATCAGAACTATGCCTAATGTCGCCAACATAGAGGACAAATGATAAATACATTAGTAATCCCAGTGGACTACTGCAAAACCAAACACCACACCAGTAATAGAGCTTTCGAATACTTAACCCCATCATTATGGACCACTTTGCAAGATAGAATTAGAGCTATAACCAACTTAGCTACCTTCTGGACCCAACTCAAGATATTCCTTTTTATTGAGCACTTTGGTTGCAACGAAGAAAACTATCACCGACCCAACATAAAAGCCAGAAATCAAATCAACACACTCAAACTCTACCCTTCTCCCTCACCACCACCCCAAACTCTACCCTAAGTAACAAAGTGCTGATAATGTAAACATGAATGGATTTATGAATATACACCTGAAGTAATAATTTCATATGAGAATTGTAAATAAGTTATATACATGATTGATTTAAAACTCATTTGATATCACTGATTGTAATATATATCCATACCTGTTACTTCTAATTGTTTAAAATGTTATAATGTAATCTGCCCTGATTACACGAAGGGCAGTAGAAAAGAGAGACAATTAAATAAATAAATAAAATAGGTACTTGTGAGCTAGATTGGCCATTGTTGGAAACAGGATACTGGATTTGATGGACCTTGGCCTGACCCTATATGGCATAATACCAAGCAAATCTGGACATTGAGAAAAAACTAATACCAAAATTATTCGTAAAGTCCAACTGATATTTACATTCAATTTATGATGTCTACAATTTCCATTAAAAAACCCCAACTCATTTGTTATGATTAACAATAAAATACATGACAAAAATCTTTCAATTTGCAAGACAAAGTCAAAAGGACTACATCAATGGTCACCTATTTTCAATCATATACTCATAGCAAACATTACAGCAATGAAAGGCGATCCCTATCAAGTCACAACAAACCTCATTTTCTTAAACCACTCTTTCAGGAAAATTTCTCCAAATGGGTTCATTTTGTGCATACCATGACACTCATGAACCTCGCTTCTAAGCCAGAGTATATGGGATATGATCTGTCTCTCAAATTTACTACTAATGTTCGGCATAGTATTTGCATCATACCAAAAGTCTCCTGTAGTTCGTAAAATGTAACATGTAAAAGAATGTATTTATTTAAACAAAGGGAAAACACATATCTCCTTTTCAAATCCATGCTTAAGGCTCACCTCTTTCAGGCTGCTTTTGGATCTTAATCCTCCTTCTTCCGTTTCCTTTCCTTTCCCTATTTTACCCTCGTTCTCATCTATTGTATTGTCCCCGTTTTGATTAGACTGTTAACTCTGATGAGCAGGGACCATCTTATTATATTGTCTGTAGAGCGCTGCATACACCTTGTAACACTATATAAATGATTAATAGTAGTAGTAGTAGACTGCTTGGAAATTCTTCTTAATCAAGCCTGTGGTCCCCAACACAATGGGAAAAGACATGGTATCTTTTTGCCACATTTTCTTGCTCTCCAACTGGATTTCTTGATACGTGAAGACGATCTTTTCCCTTTCAATGTGATTCACAGAATATTTGCTTGGAACTGGCACCTCTGCCATTCTGGTGCTCTTCTCCTTTACCACTATGTCTGGCTTCCTTGAATCCAGCTTTTTAATCATTTGGAATGGGAGCATCTCAGGTGATCATAACCTCTTTTTTCCATAAGTCTCGTAAGGTCATAATTCCAGTGCTTTTCAGGCACAGTGAAGTAGCGTTTACAGCGCTTTTGGATCTTGCCTCATCTGATCTCCTTTGTGTTTCCTTACCATTCCCCTACATGTAACCCCATAACTACAGCTACTATAGTCTGTCTTGACTAGATTGTAAGCTCTGATGAGCAGGGACTGTCCTTTCCATGTGTCTGTGCAGCGCTGCGTATGTTTTGTAGTGCTAAACAAATGTTCAGTAGTAGTAGCAGCCGCCAATGGATGAGACCTGCTACTTTGTGTCTTTCTGTACTGAAACTTGAACCTGGCAATCAGCTATGAGGTGAGTCACTGTTTCCAATTCTCTTATAGAATCAACTGTTTATGTTTATTAAAACTTGATACACCACCCTTTGTTGGATGCACCAGAGCGGTTCACAATATAAAAGCGGTCAAAGACAATTTTAGAGCACTGATCACACTTCTTAAAGCCACTGGTAACCATGGAGGAAAAATGTACCCCTGTGAAACTGAAGACTCTCCGGGCTGCCAGTGGGAGAAAAAAAGCGCTAACACGCTAAGAAAAGAAAAGAACGAAAGATCACAAAAATAGACAGAACTTGACGCCGAGGCACAGAGTTCGGTAGGCGGAAAGAGTACCCATGCAAAACCTGAAGTGAGTGTGAAACCCGGAAAGAAAAATCAACTTTTTCCAGGGACAAGCCAGACAACGTCTGAAGGGCTCCACTGAAAAAAAAGGAGACTGGGCAAGATGGCACCCTTGGGCGGAAAGGGGACCATGCATGCGTGGTGGCATCTCCGAAAGGCTTTCTTTGAAAGCTGGAGGGATGCTTCCGCGAGGGCTCCTTCGGTGCCGACGTCACCCATATGCGAGGGCTGACTTCCTGCTTGTTCCCGGAGAACCCCCCCCCCCCCCTCAGATATACTCTGCATAACAGACTTGGCTCAAATATACTGATCAGGTAATTTTAAACCAAGTCACCCCACCCCATATACCGCCTTCAACTGCCCCAGAGCAGGAAGAGGTGGAGGAGCACTGATACTGGCGAGGAGCAACTACAAAATCACCCTAACAAACAGCACAGAAGAATCCAGCATAGTCCACATCTCCAACAAGCACATAGCTATATGCCTTGCGTACAGACCACCAAACACCAAATCTGACAACCTTACGAAGATACTTGAAACAGTATGCGCACACGATGCAACATACAAGCCACTCATCGTCCTAGGTGACTAACTTTGGAGCAGTACCAGACAAAAATGCCAAAGCATTCCTCAAAGCAATGGAAGCACTATGTTATCAACTGATCAAGGATCCCACTCACAGGCATGGAACAACCCCAGACCTCATATTCATTCCTAGATCGCTACAAGCACCCTACACAATCTCTTGCCCCACAATCATCCCAAAACCATGGTCAGACTCCCTTGTCAATGTAAATCAATTCCCATGTAACTGCTATGTTTAATTATGTTCAAGGTAAAACAATTACCATCTAATTACCATGTTAGATGTAAACAGCCTTGGATAAAGCACAGTTACTTACCTGTAACAGGTGATCTCTGGGAACAGCAGGAATAAGTCTTCACATATGGGTACGTCGGTACCGACGGAGCCTGCACGGGAATGCTGCCCAGCTTCCAATCAGAAAGCTTTTGGCAGCATCCCTCGCGCCTGTGCGCTGACTTCCCGCCTTCTCTAGAGCCTCTCTTCAGTTGAGTTTCAAAGCTGAGACAAAGGCGAGGAGAGAAAAGGAAGAAGATAAAGAGATGGAACTCCTAGGGGAGGTGGGAGGGTTGTGAAGACTTATTCCTGCTGTTCCCAGAGATCACCTGTTACAGGTAAGTAACTGTGCCATCTCCAGGAACAAGCAGGAATGAGTCTTCACATATGGGGGACTCCCTAGCTGGAGATGCCAGGGGGAGATCCCATAAAAATGCAGGAGCCTGGACCAGGGGTGCATTTTGTCTCCAGGAATCCCCGGCATCCAATGTGGGATGGAGGGTAGGAGTTGACAATAAAGGAGCTGTAAGGAAAGAAACAGCATAGCCAAGGACTACAGGGGGGAAGTCCTTGGTATATATGATAAGTAGCATTAAAACACATTTAATGTACATTTAAAAGAGGCAGCTTACCTACTGTATTGTAGGAAGTAGAGAGCATGATGGAGTCTACTGGATAAGCAGTGGCGGAATCTTCAAGGTGACCTCACAGCAGTGAGGATGAAGGTCGAGACCTGGATGTAGCAGACGTTCCAGGTGTCAACTGGTTAAGATTAGACGTCAGGTCTTCAATGGAAAGCTTTATGGGAAAAAGCTGAAAACTCCTTTAGGCATAGGGTCATTAACATTGAGGACTAAAGGAAGAAGACTGACGAGTTGGAGAACTAGCCCAGTCCTGGCGGGAAGAGGGGGACTGGAAAAACCCCGTATTCCCAAGGAGAACAGCTGTGTACTGAAGATAAAGCTGTACACTATTTTTCCTAGCTGGCGAGAGATAGAAAAAATATTGAAGCTTGATGCTTTAATGACTAAAAGAAAAAATGGGAGATGTTAGCACCATGGTGGTCATGGGTGCATAACAGTTTTTGCATCGTAATATGGTATGCAAAGTAGGGCGACAGACTGTCTAAAACCTCTAGAACAGTGAGGGTGATAGTGTGTAAGTCATATCAACCCTTAAGAAGTCTGCCAATAGACACCTATATACACATACATATACACACACACACATACATATATTCCTATGTGTATATTAGGATATGGGTGGAGAAATGTATCAATAGAGAGAGAGAGAGAGATATATAGATATATAGATATAGATATAGAGAGAGAGAGAGAGAGAGAGAGAGAGATAGATATAATATACCTAAATATATATACATCTTGTGGAGCAGGGTTTTGCACCACCAGAGTAATGATATGGGTATGTAGACAGATATGGAGATGCTACATACAAGACAAAAGGTTGAAGATACATGTCTACCCCATAGCCCCATAAGTTGTATATGGGGAATATAAAAGAAAAAGATTCTCCGCCCTACAAGAGGGTGAACCCACTTGGGATATGTATAGAGAATCTATTTCTGTGGAGTAAAGGGATGCAGGAAGGCAATCCAGTAAGATAACCGTGATGTTTGCGTGAGAACAGATAATAGCAGTCTGTAAAGAACAAGGCGGGAGTTCTATAGAACACTGACATGGCAGATGTACAGAAACGTAAAGAAGATACCAGAGGGACCTACTAGAGGGACCCAGAGGTAGTATGCGGTAACATCAGCCTTGGATTTTCACGCAGAAGAACATATATGTTACATAAATAGCCCAGGCCAGAGGGTGTGGAGAACCCTCACCGGCATGGGAAGGGATTAGAAGCTTTTCCCTACTAATAGAGAAGCTTCAGAGATAAGGTCAATGCTCTAAAGCAAGGCCCTCATAGTAGAAAGCTTCTCTGAGAGTGCAGAGAGCATTGTGCAGGAGAAAGATGAGATAAACTGACCGAAGTCAGGTGTGTTGCCATATCCTAAGAGAGGAGATGGGGAGAACAATGTGAAAAAGCCGGAAAAGTAGGGGGATCCAAGATAGCTGAGGAGTAGCTTGGAATCACTACTGAGGCTGGACAAAAATTTGAACAAGGGACTGGAACTTAAAACAGTACCAGTAATATAAGCACTGTAACTCCTGCAGGCACAGCTGCTGACAGAAACAGCAGAGATTGTACTGTGCATATTAAGAATAAGAGTTAAAAAAAAAAAGGAGAGGCGGCATTCCTTCTCCCTTTCTGAGGAATAAGCTTGCTAGAGAAGCTTTTCAGTATGGTACCCCTCAATCAGGAAAAAAATCCTGTAGAGAAGGTAGAGCAAGTAATTGGAGGGTGACGTACCCTTATAGTAAGTCAACTGAAGGAAAAAATGTTCAAATTGGGACAGAACTATCAGGGGATAGTTGCAACTGCTCTTCTAGGGAGTAAGAAGAGGAGAAGTCTGCAGTCCCTGAACAAGAATTTCCCGACATCTTAGTACACTGAAAAAGAAAAGCACAGTGAATAAACTTCTAATGGGTAGAAATGAACTGTAGATTACTATTCCCAGTTCCTATGGTTGCTGGGAACGCTGAGACTGGCCAGAGCTGGAGGACTTCAGACTAGGCTGAGGCACCCCCTGTTTGGGTATAGCCGAATGATGGGCAGGAGATGAATGAAACTTTCTTTTCTTAGGGAAAGAAGGTTTGGTAGGACATTTCCTACCCCTTAAAGGAGGAGGTGGCTTAGAACGGTCCTTAGTGGAAGGAGAGTCAGTGGAACATTGAGCAACCTGACGTAAAGCCTCCTTATTGAAGAGACCTTCTCCTGTACAAGGAGAATGAGCCAGTACAGTTTGTGCCCATCTGCTCAAGTCTGAAGCTTCAAGCCAGGCTCTGTGACGTGCTGCAATGGCAATAGCAGAGGATCTGCTAACGGACTCAAAAGAGTCTATAGAAGCACGAGACAGGAACCACAATATATTCCGGCTGTGATTGATGAGCAAGGAATAAATCAGTAGCCTTGGGCTTTGGCAAAAAAGGGGTCAAAAGAGACAATTTCTCCGTGACCTCCTGGAGTGTTAGACTCATGTGAAAAATATATGAAAGAATTCTGGAGGCCAGCATAGATGTTTGGAAGGCTTGACGACCAAAAGCATCAAGTGTTCTTGAAGAACGACCTGGCGGATAAGAAGAATGCTTCTTCTTGCTCTTAACCTTCCTTAGTGCTGATTGCACTACAAGGGAACGATGAGAAAGTTGAGGCTTCTGAAACCCTGGAGAGGGTGGCACCCAGTACCGAACCTCAGTGGCTGTAGAAACTAGAGGAAGCCGTAAGGGTGATTTCCAGACCCTCAGAAGGAGATCCTGCAGAGCAGGATGTAAAGGAAGCATCATGTTTTCCATTCGTGCCGGTGAGCGATGAGTAGCATCACAACCAGGGATAGAGATATTAAGAAAGGTTGCCATATCCTGGAGAAAAGCCTGAAAAGACTGATCTCCTATGGGAACTATCCCTGGTAGGGCTAAAGGAAGAGGCTGAGCACCAGAGGATGTACAGTGGTGTGAAGAGAGAAACCCAGGAGATGGACAGGGATACTGGCAGGTTAACTTAGAGCCAGTTAGTACTGCATCATCAATGCCAGGTATGGGTTCCAAACTAGACATCGGTGGAATCGGTGCAAGAACAGACATCGACATCGATACTCATGTAATCACAGTTGAAGTCTGGAAACGACAGAAGTCGGTTCTGGGATGCGTCGGTACCCAGTCCTCGAGACTAGATATCGATTCAAGACTCGTCATCGAAGGAAGCGAGTCTATCGATGCATGTCTCGAGGGTACCGACGCCGATGGTAGTATCGACGATGCCGATACCGATAAGGTAGTCTGGGTTACATCGATCGGTCCCGAAGGTACCCCATGACAAGCTCTTGGTAAGAGTACGTTACTGCACACCGGTGTCGATGCCGGGGAATCGGAACCGATCGAAGCCGGTACCGACTCAGAGCATGGCCGAGATATGGAAATGTCCATCCGTATCGCATCGACCTGTCCCAAAGGAGCCGGGGATGCTAGAGGACGATTCCTGGTAAGAGTGGAACACTCGACACCAAAGCCGATGCCGGGGTATCGGTACCACTCGAAGCGGAGACCCGCACCGTACATGGCTGGGATCGAGGGAAGTCCATCGGGTGCATATCGATCAGTCCCGAAGGTACCGAGGATGCCCGATGACGATCCCTGGTGAAGAGTGGAACACTCAACACCGGTGCCGATGCCGGAGGCACGGTACCGCTCGAAGCGGATACCACCCCCGAGCATGGCTCAGGTATGTTCTGTGAGGGGTGAGCCCCAGGAACAACCTGAAACCCCTTTAACGCTTTGGAGCCTGAAGACTCCCGCAGGGGCAATGCCAATGGATTCTTGAGGGTAAGGCCAGAGCCGTCACCATGCTGGGCATGGGACATACCACTCAAGCATTGACTAGTCTTAACAGACTGTTTGTGGGTTACCTGATCCTGTGAAGTGGAGGAACCGGGTACCCTCACTGCCGAGGAAAAAACTGTATCGAGGGAAACTCTAAAAACTGAAGGTTTCCTCACAGAATTATCACCTGACAAGTCAGGGGAAAAGGGGTCAGGACCCACACAGTTGAGACACCAACTATTGGTGTCTAAAAAGAAACAGGTGTTTCCACATCGAATGCACTTCTTAGGAAAAGAAGGCTCCATAATGAGGAGGCCTTGTAGGCCCAACAAGTTAAGGGACAAAAACTGAAGAAAAGATTTCTCAGAATTTAGTCAAAAATCCACCGGAGGTATCGGTGGCGGCGGGGAAATAGCCGCAACCACAAGAAAACAAAAAAACTAGAGTAATTTAAGTTTGAAAAAAGAAAAGTTTCTGCGGTGACAGGAGGACGTCTTGTTGGCTCCGCGGAAAAAAGAAAACTGAAGAGAGGCTCTGGAGAAGGCGGGAAGTCAGCGCGCAAGCGCGAGGGATGCTGCCAAAAGCTTTCTGATTGGAAGCTGGGCAGCATTCCCGTGCAGGCTCCGTCGGTACCGACGTACCCATATGTGAAGACTTATTCCTGCTTGTTCCTGGAGATAGCATAGTTACTCACCTATAACAGGTGATCTCCAGGAACAGCAGGAATTTAGTCTTCACATATGGGTATCGTCGGTACCGACAAAGCCTGCGTGGGAACGCTACCCAGCGTCCAATAGGAAAGCTTTTGGGAGCATCCCACAGCGCCTGCGTGCTGCCTTCCTGCCTTTCTCAACTTCGCGGGTTGTGAAGACTAAAATTTCTGCTGCTCCCGGAGATCACCTGTTACAGGTGAGTAACTACGCTATCTCCAGGAACAAGCAGGAACGTAGTCATAAGAACATAAGATATGCCATACTGGGTCAGACCAAGGTCCATCAAGCCCAGTATTCTGTTTCCAACAGTGGCCAATCTAGGTCATATGTACCTAGCAGTTTCCCCAAGGGACACAGGTTCCACAATGCTTGTATTGGTTCAAGCATTGATATCCTGGGTCCCTTCTTAATAATGGTTTATGGACCTTTCCTCCAGGAACTTGTCCAAACCTTTTTTAAACCCGGCTACACTAACAGCCTTTACTACATCCTCCGGTAACAAATTCCAGAGTTTGATTACACGTTGAGTGAAAAAATATTTTCTTTTATTAGTCTTAAATAGTTTACCCTGTAGCTTCATTGCATGTCCCCTAGTCTTACTATATTCTGATAAGGTAAACAATCGATCTACGTTTACCCATTCCACACATATGGGGACTCCCTAGCTGCAGATGCCAGAGAGATGGCTCCAGAAAGTTGTGTGCCCTTGTGAAAGGGCTCCACTTCTCCCCATGGATCTCTCGCATCCTACCAGGGATGGTGGGTAGCAGTTGATTAAGTATGGAACAGGTGTTGAAGAACAGCCTGACCAAACAAGGCATCCCGGTGGGAGTCATAACATCATAAGATATGCCATACTGGGTCAGACCAAGGTCCATCAAGTCCAGTATCCTGCTTCCAACAGTGGCCAATCCAGGTCATACGTACCTAGCAGTTTCCCCCAAAAGACACAGGTTCCACAATGCTTGTACTGGGTCAAGCATTGATATCCTGGGTCCCTTCTTAATAATGGTTTATGGACCTTTCCTCCAGGAACTTGTCCAAACCTTTTTTAAACCCAGCTACACTAACAGCCTTTACTACATCCTCCGGTAACAAATTCCAGAGTTTGATTACACAATGAGTGAAAAACTATTTTCTTTTATTAGCCTTAAATAGTTTACCCTGTAGCTTCATTGCATGTCCCCTAGTCTTCCTATAGTCTGATAACGTAAACAACCAATCTATGTTTACCCGTTCCACTCCGTTCATTAATTTATAGACTTCTATCATATCTCCCCTCAGCCGTCTCTCTTCCAGGTTAAAGAGCCCTAACCTTTTTAGCCTTTCTTCATAGGAGTAACCTTCCATCCCCTTTACCATTTTGGTGGCTCTTCTCTGAACCTTTTCTAATAACGCTATATCCTTTAAGATACGGCGAACAGAATTGCACACAATATTTAAGGTGCGGTCTCACCATGGAACGATATAGAGGTATTATAATATCTTTCGTTTCATTTTGCATTCCTTTCCTTATGATACCTAGTATTCTATTTGCTCTCTTGGCTGCCGCTGCACACTGGGCCGAGGGTTTTAACATTTTAACCACAATGACGCCTAAATCTTTTTCCTGGGTGGTGGTTCCTTGCATCATGTAACCATAGTTTGGGTTGTTCTTCCTTAGGTGCATAACTTTGCACTTGTCCACATTAAATTTTATCTGCCATTTTGATGACCAGTCTACCACTTTATCAAGATCCTCTTGCAATTTTCCACAATCCTCTTGGGTTTTAACAACTTTAAATAGTTTTGTGTCATCTGCAAATTTAATAACCTCACTCGTTATTCCCTTTTCCAGGTCATTTATGAATGTGTCAAAAAGCAGCAGACCCAGCACAGATCCCTGGGGTACACCACTATTCACCTTTCTCCATTGGGAAAATTGGCCATTTAGCCCTACCCTCTGCTTTCTCTCTTTTAACCAGTTCCTGATCCACAATAGTACACTGCCTCCTATCCCATGACTCTTTAGTTTTGCCAAAGGTCTCTGATGAGGGACCTTGTCAAAGGCTTTCTGAAAGTCCAGATACACTATATCAACCAACTCACCTTTGTCCACCTGTTTATTCACACTTTCAAAAAAACATAACAGATTAGACAAGGAAGATCTTGTCTTACTAAAGCCATGTTGGCTATCTCCCAATAGGCCATGACTATCTACATGCTGAGTAATTTTGTTCCTTATGATGGTTTCTACCATTTTTCCCCGATACTGACGTCAGGCTCACCGGTCTGTAGTTTCCTGGATCACCCCTGGAACCCTTTTTAAAAATTGACGTTACATTGGTAATCCTCCAATCTTCAGGTATTACAGATGATTTTAATGATAGATCACAGATTACTAATAGCAGGTCTGCAATCTCATATTTCAGTTCTTTCAACACCCTTGGATGTATACCATCTGGCCCAGGTGATTTGCTACTCTTCAGTTTATCTAATAGTTTTTTTTTTTTTTTTTTTTTTTTTTTTTTTCCACTTTAATTTTTATTGAGATTATACAAAAAATCAAACATAGGCATAATAATTATTACAAGAATAGAAAGAAACAAACTTAGTCCACATCACGGGGAGCGGTGGGGAACATCCAGCTGACAGCCATAATCAATCTAAACTCTGATTATTACATACAATGCTAATAGAACCAGTGAAGAAAAAAATATAAAGGCAAAACACACCTTATATTCATGCATCCGCTACAACCTGAGGATCTAGCCCCTTAAGAAATACTTCTAATGAACCAACATCCATAAACACATACTTAGTACCCCCAGATGTGACCAGACATTTACAGGGAAATTTCAAGAAGAAAGTTGCGCCAGAGGCGAGAACCCTTGGCTTCAAAGCCAAAAAGGCTCTACGCCTAGCTTGAGTTTGTCTGGCCACATCTGGGAATATATTAACTTTTCCACCACAGAATTTAGCGTTCTTATTACGGAAATAAAGTCGCATGACAGTACTCTTGTCTGTCTCAGAGGAGAAAGATACCAAAAGAGTAGATCTAGTTCCAATTAAGTCACGCGAAGACTCTATAAAATTTGTGATATCCAAGGAATCTAAAGGTTCAGCTAAGACTACTGATTGCCGGTCACCTGAGGTTGTTGGCCTCGGGCCAGGCAAGTAATATATTTTTGTAATTACTGGTAAAGTGTTTGACTGATAGCCCAACACTTCTGTCAGATATTTTTCAAATAAAATTTTAGGTGAGATTAGTCTAGTGCAAGGAAAATTCAAACAACGAATATTTACCGCCCTCAAATTATTCTCCAATAATTCTTGTTGAGTATGTAACGTTAAACTATCCCTCATGAATGACAAATTAGCAGACTGAAGCATAGAATATTGTACATCGATTTTCTGACATTTGTTATCTAAAGCAGAAATCTGTAAATCATGCTGAGCCATCTTAGAGACAGAATCTTGTGAAAAACCATTAATCTGAGTAGTAACAGATAGTAAAGAGCGCTCGATCCTTGACAGAATACACCAGATGTCAGATAAAGACACATTCTGAGCAGCCTCAGGTAAAGCAGAAACACCATCACTTTGAACGTCTCCAGGAACCACCGGAAGCTGAAGTACTTGAGGCAGAGACACTGCCGCAATATCCGTCAGACAACTAGATGACACCACTGATGGTATAGGTTCCATACCGCCAAGGACTCCTCCTTCAACGGGAGATGACGTTAAATGTAAAGGGTCCCGTAAATTAGCACGTGGGGCAGAGTTAAAACCCCCTAAAGAACCAATGGAGCTATCAAAGGAGACCGAGGCTTGGGTACGGGAGTAGATGTTTTCCCATCACCAGGCACAGCTACTATATGCCTGTCCATAGGCCCAGAGATCTTAACAGCTTTATCAGGATTAGGGTTACTCACATTTAGCTTCTTCTTACGTTTACCCATAGCAATCCTGGGTCTCCCAGCTCCCAGCACGCCACGTGCGCCTAAGGGGCGCACAAGGGGCCTATCAAACCCCTTTAAATGCACCCCTTAAAACGCACCTCGGGTGTGTGTGAGAGGAGTCCAGCTGATGCCCCTGTGTCCTGCGCCTATCCTGTGCGGTTGGGGAGTCTGACCTTCCGGAGCAGTAGTGCGACGCAGTGATTGGCCCCGACGTCATCTTCGGGGCTAGAAATCCGCGGTTGTACCGCGGTTGCGCGGTCGCGGTTGCGTTTTTTATCTAATAGTTTTTATACATCTTCCCAATGTATCGATATTCCTTCAATTCATCCGCACCTTTAAATACCACTTCAGTCATGGGTAACATCCCTACATCTTCCTCAGTAAAGACCGAAGCAAAGAATTCATTCAGTCTCTCCGCTATCGCGTTGTCACCTCTTAGTGCCCCTTTAACCTCTCTATCATCTAATGGACCAACTGACTCTCTCAAATGGTTTTTGCTAGATGTACTTGAAAAAGTCTTTATTTTGCGTTTTTGCTTCCGCAGCAAGCTTCTTCTCAAATTCTCCCTTTGCCTGCCTTATCAATGCCTTGCATTTGACTTGCCAGTGCTTGTGCTCTTTCCAGGTTTCGTCGTTTGGCTCTTTTTTCCATTTCCTGAAAGATGCTTTTTTGGCAGCCAGCCTCTCTGACCTCACCTTTAAACCATGACAGCAGTTTTTTGGACTTTCTTCCACTTTTCTTAAAGCATGGAATACAGCTGGTCTGGGCTTCCAAGATAGTAGTTTTCAACAACACCCAAGCTTGTTGTAAGTCTTTCACCTTTCAATTGCTCCTTTTAGTTTTTTCTTAACTATTTTCCTCATCTTATCATAGTCTCCTTTTCGAAAGTTAAAAGGTAGGGCTGTGGATTTCTTTGCTGTCCCACCTCCACTAAATAAATCAAACGCGATCATGCTATGATAACTATTGCCAAGTGGCCCCAACACCCTTATCTCTTGCACAAGATCTGGTGTTCCACTAAGGACTAGGTCCAATATGGCTTCCCCTCTGGTTGGTTCATGAACCAGCTGCTCCAAGAAGCAGTCATTTATTTCATCTAGGAACTTTATCTCCCTAGCATGTCCTGCCGCGACACTGACCCAGTCGATACCGGGGTAATTGAAATCACCCATTATTATTACAGTGTTGTAACTTTTGTTAGCGTCCCTGATTTCTTTGAGCATTTCATCATCCATTTGTTCATTCTGGCCAGGTGGTCGATAATACACCCCCCACTGCCATCGCCTTCCCCTTTTTACATGGAATTTCAATCCATAGAGATTCTATAGCAAATTTTGTTTCCTGCAAAAAAACTTTAATCCTTTCTGACTCAATACCCTCTCTAACATAGAACGCAACCCCTCCACCAATTTGATCAGCTCTATCATTACGATATGGTTTGTACCCAGGTATCAGTGTCCCACTGGTTGTCCTCCTTCCACCATGTCTCTGATATTCCAGTCTAATCTACTGAAGAGGGCTTTAAAATAGAAATTACACTTACCTGGTAATTGTAGTTCCTGGAGGGTCCAGTTTAGTCCTCCACATCCGGGTAGTGCACCTCTTCCTGCAGCAAGGAGACTGGACCAATCAAATTCTCTAAACCATGGAATGTATGCTGCTGGAGCTCCCATCAGGCTCCCAGTGAACTAGTAACAAAGCAGACTCAAAGAAGCAACACGTAAGCAACTCAAAACAGACTGATGCCCCCAATAGCACTTGACCCCCTCCCCAAACGAGAGAGTCAGAACCTTGTACCTTGCTTCGGCCCCCTTTACCTGAAGCAACTAAGACACTGCAGCACCTATAACGAAAAAAAAAGAACTTACCGAATCAAGAAAGTACCTGCAGTATGAGAAGGGGAAGTACATCACTTTTCCGAAACTTTCTCCCACCGAGGTAGCGCGCCAGACAGAAAGAGACACTTCTTAGACTCTTGGGCGGGATGGAGGACTAAACTGGACCCTCCAGGAACTACAATTACCAGGTAAGTGTAATTTCTATTTCCTGAGCGGTCCTCCAGTTTAGTCCTCCACATCCGGGATGTATCAGAGCAGTAATCAACGGGAGGGACCTTGCCAACCGGCGCGCAGTACCGCCGAACCGAAACAAGAATCCCGAGACGCCTGGACATCTAACCGGTAATGCCTACTAAAGGCATGGAGCGAAGACCAAGTAGCCGCTTTGCAAATATCTACTGGCGGAACCAAACTGTACTCCGCCCATGAAGCTGCCTGCACTCTGGTAGAATGGGCACGTAGACCCAACGGTACAGACCGATCGTGCAACAAATATGCTGAGGCGATGGCTTCCTTAATCCAGCGGGAAAGGGAGGATTTTGCCGCTGCTTCCCCCTTCCGAACTCCACCGAAAAGAACAAACAAACGATCTGACTTACGGAAACTTTCAGAAACCTTCAGATATTGACGCAAAACCCTGCTCACATCCAACCGGTGGAGTCAGTCGTCGGCGCCCGCAGACTGGTCCGAATTGAAAACCGGTAGAACAATGGATTGATTTAAATGAAAACGGAGAAACCACCTTAGGAAGAAAGGAGGGCACTGGTCGCAGAACCACTTTATCCCGAGAAAAGGACAAGAAGGGAGCCTTACAGGACAACGCCTGGAGCTCCGAAATGCGCCTTGCAGAGCAAATGGCGACGAGAAAGACCGTTTTCAGAGTTAAGTCCTTAACGGAAGCATTGCGCAACGGCTCAAAAGGTTTCTGAACCAAGGCTTGCAACACTAAAATCAAATCCCAAGGAGGAATAGTCACCCTGCGCCAAGGTCGCAGCCTGAACACGGCCCTAAGAAAAACGCTGCACATCCGCATGAGCCGCCAGAGAGAGATCGTGTATTTTACCACGATAACACGCGAGAGCCGCCAACTGAACCTTTAAGGAGCTAGCGGCTAGACCCTTGTCAAAGCCGTCTTGTAAGAAACTGAGAATCACGGCCACGGAAGCCGTCGCTGCTCGAATGTTATGCGTCGAACACCAATCCTCAAAAATATGCCAAATGCGGACATACGTAAGCGATGTAGAAGTCTTAAGGGCTCGAAGTAGCGTGGCAATAACTGACAGTGAATAACCCTTCTTTTTCAATCGAGCCCTTTCAATGGCCAAACCGTAAGCGAGAACCGATCCACTTGAGGCATGCTCAGGGGCCCCTGAACTAGTAGGTCCCCGAGAAGAGGACGCCTCCACAGATCCCCGTCGAGAAGCCGCACCAGGTCGGCATACCAAGGACGCCTGGGCTAGTCCGGGGCCACCAAAAGTACCCTGCCGCGGTGCGCTTCTATGCGTTGGACCACTCTGCCGATCAACGCCCACGGAGGAAACACATACAGGAGGCCGGACTCTGGCGACGGTTGAATGAGGGCGTCGATTCCTTCGGACATGCGTTCTCTCCGCCTGCTGAAAAACCGACCGGTCTTCGCCGACTGGAAGGTCGCCATGAGATCCATGATCGGAGGACCCCATCGACGAACTATTTGTGCATAAATCTGTGGATGCAACTCCCACTCTCCGGCATCCACCCGGACTCTGCTGAGAAAATCTGCCATCACATTGTCCTTTCCAGCGATATGCGCAGCCGAAATGGCCACAAGGCGCACTTCCACCCATTCGAAGAGGTCCTGAGCCTCTTCCTCCATGGCTACGCTTCCTGTGCCGCCTTGTCGATTGATGTACGCCACCCGCAGTCGCATTGTCCGACAGAACACGCACAGCTCGATGTAACACTATCGACTCGAAAGCTCGCAGCGCTAGTCCCACCGCATGCAACTCGAGCCGGTTGATCGACCACTGGAGTTCTTGTGTCGACCAAGTTCCCTAAGCATAACGACCCTGACAGTGGGCTCCCCAGCCCGCTAGGCTTGCATCGGTTATGACCGGTAACCAAGTTGGCTGTTCCAGAGGCAGGCCCATCTGAAGGGACCGTGGGCAAAGCCACCACTGCAACGCCCGACGCACCCGTCTCGGGCAGGGCAACCTGCAACTTAGCGGGTCCGTCTGATTGGACCAGCGACGCAAGAGAGCTCGCTGTAGCGGACGCATGTGAAACCTGGCCCAAGGAACTACATCTATTGTTGCCGCCATGGTCCCCAGTAGACAGAGATACCACCAAGCCGACAGAGCGGGAATCGCCAAGAAAGTCCGAACCAGACGTCGCAAGGCTTGTGCGCGGCGACTCGGTAGAGATACCAAACCTCTGTTCGTGTCGAAACAAACCCCGAGATATTCGAGCATTTGAGAAGGTTCCAGATGACTCTTTTTTGCATTGACCACCCATCCTAAGTTCTGCAAAAAAGTACGACCTTGTCCGTTGCTTGTAAGCTCTCCGTAGCGGACTTCGCTCGAATCAACCAGTCGTCGAGATACGGGTGGACCAGAATACCATCCTTTCGCAACGCTGCTGCTACTACCACCATGACTTTGGTGAAGGTGCGAGGAGCTGTGGCAAGACCGAACGGTAATGCTTGAAACTGATAGTGGCCCAAAGGGAAAGCGAACCAAAGAAACCTCTGATGAATCGGTCTTATCGGAATATGTAGGTAGGCCTCCGACAGGTCCAGCGAAGTCAAAAACTCCCCTTGTCGCACTGCCACTATGACGGACCTGAGAGTTTCCATCCGAAAGTGCGGAACTCGGAGACAACGATTCACCCCCTTGAGATCTAAGATAGGACGGAGAGAGCCGTCTTTCTTGGGCACCACGAAAAATGGAGTAACGACCGGCGCCGCGCTCGGTATCTGGAACAGGAATAACCGCCCCCAAGTCCAGGAGCCTATCCAAAGTAGAGCGAATGGCGAGTTCCTTTAATGGACCCCTGCTGGGTGACAGAACGTAGGAGTCGTGGGGTGTAAAGGCAAACTCTAGTGCATAACCCTCTCGGACTATCTCCAGCACCCATTGATCGGATGTTATCTGGACCCAAGAAGGTAAGAAATCCCGAAGACGACCCCCGACGACTTGCGGTCCCTCCAGGGCCCGCCTCACGTCATTGTGGTTTGCGATTAAAGGAAGGAGAGGAAGAGGAGGCTGTAGCTGAGAAGCCTCGACCCGCCCCCCGGAAACCTCGAAAATTATGTGAGCGTGATCCAAACCTGCCTCTCTGAGAACTCCAAAGGCGGGAAGAGCAGAACCTTCTAAAGTCTTTGAATGGACCCCGAGAAGCTGGCAAACCTCTACCTAACTTAGGTTTATCTTCCGGTAGTCTTCCACCTTTAGACTCCCCAAGATCTTTCACCAATTTATCGAGATCGTCCCCAAACAACAAGCGGCCCTTGAATGGCAGCTTGCTGAGACGAGACTTGGACGAGCCGTCAGCTGCCCAATTCCGCAGCCAGATGGATCTCCGCGCCGCTACCAGGGAAGCCATACTGTTAGCTAAGGACCTGATTAAATCATAATGGACATCAGCTAAATAAGCAGATCCCGATTCCAATTGCGTCACTTCGAGCAAAGCTGGCTGATCGAGAAGAGAATTCTGACACAAATGCTGAGCCCACCGTAAACAAGCTCGAGCTATCCACGCCCCGCAGATAGATGCTTGCAACGACAAGGCATTGGTCTCAAAGGCCTGTTTCAAAAGACCATCCACCTTCCTATCCTGAGTATCTTTTAAGGCGGCGCTTCCCTCAACCGGGATAGTGGTCTTCTTGGTTACTGCCGACACTGCCGCGTCTACCCGAGGAGACTTGAACTTATCCTTGTCTTTGTCCGCTAACGGATACAGACGGTTCATTGTCCGAATACCTTTCAGACCCGACTCAGGCTGATCCCACTCAGTTTGAATCATTTGATCCACCACTCTATGTAGTGGAAACACCACCTGAGACTGTCGAACTGCCTGAATGAGAGGATCCTCTAAAGCTTCCTCTTCCACCGACTGCGCCGAGGTGAGATTGAGGGTTTGCAGGGCCTCCGTAATCAAGGGAACCAGCTCTTCCCTCCGGAACACCCGAATAATGCGAGCCTGATCCTCAGGCTCAGGAATTTCACCTTCCTCTAAGTCGTCAAGCAGGTCCTCTGCGTCGAGAGCCGCTTCAGACTCGTGCCACTGCAGTTCCTCTGGCTCCAAGTCCAGGGACCGCAACCTTTTAGGTGGCCGGGGCACCATCCGACCGGATCCCTCCGCCGTGGGTAGTGACAGAGGCAAAGAAGCGGAGAAAGTTTCTGGTAACTTACCCAAGCACCCCAGTTGGAAAGCCTGATGCATAAGCAGTACGAAATCAGGGGAAAAATCTTTCAAAGAAGAAGACTCTGTCCCTTCTGCTGGCAGCGCAGAACCCAGCTCCTTTGAAGAGCCAGGATCTGGGGACAGGCGATTACCCTGAGAAGGAGTCCCCTCAGCAGACGGGAAAGGGAGTATATCAGCTGCCAGCGCTTGGCCTTCCACATGCTGTTCCGCGTGAGAGGCCACCGCAGCACAGCTCTTACAAACTCCTGACTCGGCAGCTATGCCCTTACGAGATCCGCAGATCACGCATTGCAGTCTCGACACCATAATGGGTGAAAAAAATGCCAGGGAAATAAAATTGCAGAGATTAGAAAGACTAAAGCCTCTACACCTAGGCTAGAAATCTTCTCTTCTCCGTCTGATTTTTTTTTTTTTTTTAAACTCGAGTGTAAGAAGGGCCAAAAAGTAAAAAGAGAAATACAGACTCTCCAAAAAAAAAATACTAAAAACCCCAAAGGCCAGAGGTCTACGGGAGACCGCAGAGTCAGGACCTTAAAAGCAAAAGAGCCGAAAATGGCCGCCGGGACCGGCAAAACGAAGAAAAAAAGGCGCCAAAAACAAAAGACTGCACGACGCGAGTGAAAAATAAAATAAAACTATAGGGACATTCGAAAAGGGAAGGCACTTACCCCAGCAGCTAGAAAAAATTAGAGAAACAGCGAAATCGCTCGAACCAGAGCGGTGCTGAATTGACAACCCGGCAGCCAAAAGAGCGCCGGGAAACTGAGCTCACAGAGTTGAAGTTCGCCGTCAACTTTTAAACGCCGTTTCCAGCACCCGCAGGCACGGAAGGGCAAGGAGCTGCTGTGAGTGTCCGATCAGTCCCACGTACTGTCCAGGGAGAGCGATCGAGAAATGCTGCCTCAGTAAGCACTGCAAAGGGGGAGGAAGGGCAGTACGGCTCAGCTCCGTTTTTTTTTTTTGTTTCTTTTTTTAAAGCGATATCAACATAAAAAGAAAATAAAGGGAAAGAAGCAAAACAAAACGAAGGACTCCCCAAAGGAAAAGAAATGTAGCTAGAGTTGCTAAGACAAGCCCTAAGTGAGCCCAGACCCAGGCTCACACGTCCTCCTGCTGCAAGGAGACTGGACACACTGGGGGCCTGATGGGAGCTCCAGCAGCATACATTCCATGGTTTAGAGAATTTGATTGGTCCAGTCTCCTTGCTGCAGGAAGAGATGCACTACCCGGATGTGGAGGACTAAACTGGAGGACCGCTCAGGAACTAGATTTGTTGGGGATGGGTGAAGAATGCCCCCAGGTAGGTGAAAGCCCTGAGGTAGGTGATACCCATTTCCATAAAGGTATTGAATGTAACAGGGGTAACATATGGAAAGCAGTGTGTATAAATGCCCGTAGCATGGGAAATAAGATCCCTGATGTTGAAGCTTTGGTGGGAGTGGCTGACTTGGATTTAGTAGCAGTTACAGAAACATGGTTCACAGAAAACCATGATTGGGATATAACTATACCTGGCTATACTTTATTCAGAAAGGACATGGTAGGAATAAGGTGAGGAGGAGTGGCACTATATGCAAAAACTACTATTAAAGCTTTGGAATTACAGAGCTTAAAAGGCAGAGAGGAGGCATTGTGGGTTAAACTAGAAAGAGGGAAAGAGAAATCTATTTGCATTGGTGTGATATACAGACCTCCCTCGCAAGAGGAAGAGGTGGACAGAGAGTTAATTGAAGACATATGCAGCATTGCTAGGAAAGGGGAAGTGCTACTGATAGGAGATTTCAATATGCCAGATGTTGATTGGCACATTCCTGCTGCAGTATCATCTAGAAGTAAGGAGATCCTGGATTCTCTACAGGGAGAACTATTCAGGCAATTACTAACAGACCCCACACGTGAAGGGGCCATACTAGACTTGGTGCTTACCAATGGTGAAAGTGTTTCTGATGTTGTAGTGGGAGATCATTTTGCATCCAGTGATCACCAGATGGTGTGGTTCAGTATTAGGACTAGGGCTGTTCGAATCCATTCAAAGGTGAGGATCTTAGACTTTAGGAAGACTAACTTTGCCAAGATGGGCCATTACCTCAGGGAGTCGTTAAAGTGGGATGGGAACAGCTGGGGAATGTAGAAAAACAGTGGGCAAAACTGAAAGGGGATATTTTAAGGGCAACCAACCTTTTTGTAAAAATGGTAAATAAGAAGGTAAAAGTTAAAGGAGACCGCTATGGTTTTCGAAAGAAGTAGCTGAAAAAGTGAAGAAAAAGAGGTAGGCCTTCATGAAATACAAGAGATCACAGAGAGAGGAAGACAGGCATCTGTATTTGGAAAAACTTAGAGAAGCTAGCAAAGTAGTCAATAAGGCAAAGATTCAAAAGAAGGAAATAGCCAATGCAATAAAATGGGGGCATAAGACATTTTTCAGATATATCAGTGAGAAGAGGAAGGAAAAAAGTGGTAATGTCAGACTCAAGGGTGCAGAGGAGGAATATGTAGAAGCTGATAGGGATAGCGGAATTGCTTAACAAATATTTTTATTCTGTGTTCACAGATGAAGAACCAGGAGCAGGACCTCAGTAAACACCCACAAATAGGAGAAGCAAGGGACATCTTGAACAATTTTCAGAAGACTGTTAGTGAGAAACTAGCTCAACTTAAAGTAGACAAAGCGATGGGACCGGATGGGATGATGCTTGGTGCTGGAACTCTGGCACTGGTCTCACGAGAGACTTGATAAAGAGACTAGCATGAAAGAACCAGGGGGGGGGGGGGGAGAGGGGGGAGCAGCATGAGCACTGGTTAAGATTTTGGCTTGGCTCCTAAATAGGCATAAAAATTTGTCAAGGCCTGATATAAGCCCATTTACCTGATCCTCCTTTCTCTCCAGCTCATTCTCTAGGAAAGGCCGAACTCTCAGGTACACCTTCACCTTATTACTTCCGTCATGCAGTGCTGATGGCAACTCTTCTGTGCTCTGGAAAAGAAAAAAAATATTAGCAGCAGGAGCCAGTTTGTTGTCAATGCTTTAATCTGTTTCTCAGCTTTCCAGATAGGGTGAATTTAAATGTTTGAGAAATTTAATTTTATAATATCTTAATTACTGCTACTACTATTAATCATTTATATAGCGCTACAAGGCATACACAGCACTGTACAAACATACAAAGAAGACAGTCTCTGCTTATAGAGCTTACAATCTAATCAAGACAGACAGAACAATACAAGAGAAATAATGGGTGTTCAAATAGGCAAGGAGACACAAAGAGAACAAGGGATTAGGATACAGACTAAAATTTTATAGAATATTTTACTGTAAAATGTATTGCTGTAATGGAAGCAGCCTATTAAATGTGGACCACAGCCCACTTCAGTCAAGACTACAGGACATTGACCTACATGGCACCACCTTGAAGTGGTTCACCTCATACCTCACGGACAGACAGCTCCAAGTCAAATGTGGCCCTGTCACCTCCCAACCACTAAGAACCAAACAGGGCATACCACAAGGATCCTCCCTCTCTGCTCTATTATTTAACCTTTACATTCAACCGATCTGCACTATCATCAAGAACCACAAGATATAATACACCATCTACACAGATGGCATTATGATATACACCCCAATCAATCTTGACAGCCCAAACTACTCCAACATAGCAGACTGTCTTCAACAAATGACAAGCTGGCTTCTAGAAAACAGCCTGACCATAAACTGCAACAAGACAGAAGCACTACTCAACACCCAAAACGCCGCCTTCACCCCACCTCCCACCATCAAACTGAACAACATTACAATACCAATAAAGCCCGAAGTAATGTACCTCAGAGTGACTCTTGACAAAGACCTGAACCTACAGTCACACATCAGCAGAACCACCAAAAAAAGCATTCCTCAAAATGAGAACCATCCGACGCCTCAAGCCAATTCTCAAAGGATCACTTCCACACCGTCTATCAAGTGCTAATCACACCCATTTTAGATTTCTGCAACCCTATCTACTTTGGGCTCCCAAAAACAAACACTCTGGCCCTTGCAGATGGCACAAAACACTGCCGCTTGCATAATAACTGGATCATCAAAACACAATCACATCACCCCCATTCTCAACCACCTCCACTGGTTCCCATTCAGCTCCCGCATCAGATATAAGGCAATACTAAACATCTTTAAAATCAAACAGAACCTCTCAGCAAATAGTCTGCAGCACCTCATCAGATCTTACCCAAGCACCAGACCAAGGAGAAGAGGCATCTCAGACACCATCGATACCCCCAAAGCATTCATCAAAGTAAGGCAAGACACCTCATGAGCACTGTCCCTGGCTGCGCCCGCTCTCTGCAACTCCCTCCTGGACGACCTATGGTCAACTGTGGACATCAAGGACTTCAAGAAGCCACTCAAAATTACGCTCTTCATTGAACACTATAGTGACATTAAGTGAACTGACCAACGGCCCCATGGTCTACCTCCCAATCCTCCTGACCCCTCTGTATCCCCCCTACCCCTCCCTGTATATAGCTCCTTGTACATAGCTTACTCTGTAGCTCACTAAGAAATCATCGCCATAACACACACAAATACTCACTCGCGTTAACACTGCATGCCTACACCTACTGACTTTGAACTTTGATTTGGTTGAAGTGTAAACCGCTTTGATTTCAGGATAAAGTGGTATATAAATCCATTTAAATAAATAAAATTAATTAAATGGATTAATGTCTCCTGCATCAGCTATAATGATCATAGCTCTAATGGACAAGAGTATGATCTTTTTTGCTCTTTCCTGCCCTGACCATTAACCTGAGTTTTGTTCTGTTCTTGCCCTCATCCTTTCCTATTCTAGATTCATTATCTAAAGTCTTCTGAAGACAATATTGAGTTGATCTTGAGGAGGTTCATAAATTCCCCTTTAACTTAAGTCATCTTTAAGCTCTGCACAAGCTACTATTTGGTAAAAAGTGTTGGGTTCATCACAGGATACTGCTGCTTCTGTCCACAGTTACACAGTTCCTATTAGAGACAAATCATCCCTGGTTTCATTCAGGGCTGGGGCTCATTAAGGGGCAAGTCTGTCATCCTGAATGCCAATGGCGAAAAACAAAGTTCATGATTAATTTCAGCCTCTGTAAAGCCAATTTCTGCCTACAAACATAGAATCCAACTAAAAGAAATACTATTTCAACTATGATTCATAACTATCTCCCAAAAATAATATTTAGGATCGCCTCCTCCCTCTCAGATCTCTTCTTCCCTTTACCCCATACTTAAAAACAATGGTTCTTTAGATACCTGCTTGGAATTGTCTATGTTTTGATTAGCAAGTCTCCCAGTTGGTTGAAAAATCTCTTCATTCAAGAGATAAATATATAGAGCAAATTCATCAATGCACATGATTTAAGTACTCTGTACATTCATGCAATAATAAAGATGCGTTTGTAATTCAATCTTGCTAGGGCTGAATTAGAAACATGACAGCAGAAAAAGGACCATACAGGCTATCCAGTTTGTCCTTCCATTACAACTACTATGTTCTATGTCCCTTTTTTTCATTTACAGATATTGTGTTTGTCTCTACTTCCACTTTAAGACTATTTAATGCCAACTGCCACTCTTTCTGTAAAGAAATATTTCACAAATTACTCCCAAGTCTATCTCCTTTCATCTTTATCTAAGCCCCCTGGTTATAGAGCTTTCTCTCAACGGAAAGGGGCTCTCCCTCCGGGGCATTTCTCTCGCCTCTTTTCTTTTAATCATTTTCAAAGTTTTACCACAGGCTACCCACAGAACTCCTCTCCCCCAAGGCAGAGCATTCAATAATTACAACAAGCTATTTACAAAGACACCCTCTTCAACTGCCTTCTTCTAAATTTACCAAAATGACCCAACCCTTTGAAATCCCACAATCCCATATATCCTCACCTAACCCCCTCCCCCAAGCCACCCAGGCAGCAATATAATACAAAATACCACATATTAAGTACAAAAGGAAGGAAAATAGGAAATGAAGTAATTGTAAGGACATCCACAGAGTTTCCATAGCATATTTTACACTTTTACCCTCCTTCACCACCACTTGAAACCAGTACCAAAAGGACAAAAGAGTCACACCGCTTCCTGGCAGAGGGAGTACGACCTCATGCCCCCTTGCTTGTTGACGTAAAACATGGCAACGTGGTTGCAATTCAAGGGAGCAACATAGTATAGGGGGTGAAGTACTTTTGTACACTAAAGAAGTGTGGGACCTAAGTGTGGTTGTGTCTGATGATCTTAAAGTAGCTAAACAGGTAGAAAAGGCGACAGCAAAAACTAGAAGGATGCTTGGGTGCATACGGAGAGGAATGGCTAGCAGAAAAAAAAAGGAGGCAATAATGCCTCTGTATAAGTCTTTGGTGCGACCTGTGATAAGGAAGCTTATCATAGCTCAGGAAGGAGCTATAGTAAAGGTGAAGTGACTCTGAACAAGCAACCTGTCAGTTCTGGTAGAAATAAGAAAACAGAATTTTTCCATAAAAGACTACCAGTCCCAGAATGCACCAGGTTTCCAACAGCCATTAGAGGAGCTGAAGTGGGGAAACGTGTGTTCAATAAGGAGGGAGGTAATCCCCAAGCACTCATCTCAAAGGGCAGGACCCGATTCAGCACAGCTGTGCTGTGCTAGGGTGGAGCACTCATCTAAGCAGAATAAAGGTAGAGTTTATTCTACAGAGAATTATCTTCAGATTCATCTTGAAGATCCTCATCTTGGACAGATTCATCATCTGGAGGATCATCAGAAGCAGAAGCCAGAGCGGACGGACAGAGAGGGCAAGAAACCCTTTGGAAAAAAGAAAAGAAAAGCATTTGGGAGGTCTAAAGGAGTCCATAGCAGTACGTATACTGGAAGGCATTCAAAAGGCAAGCATACACCATTGGACTGGGGAAAACCAGAGGAGTGGTGCTGCAGAGCTAGGAATCTCCAGACGGTACCTGTGAGGGAGACGGCTGCACTTGGAAGGGACCCTAGGACCCGTGCCAGAAGGTATGTGAAGAGAGATCCAGTTTCCAGGGATCTGGATTGGAAGGCTGGACATAAGAACTGGACTACATACTGGCCAGGCTATTTAGAGAGGAACTCTAACAGCAATGGAAGCTCAGGTATGAACACTGATCTATGCCCTAGCTATAACCTTGAAAGACAGCAGGGAAACAAGTATTCTCCTGAGAGTGCTCCATTGAGAAATTCCTCTGTGCCAATCCATGATATTGAACCCATGCTTGTTGAAGAAGGGGGAAGAGGTGGTAGATACAGGCTGTGAATACATGGATTGCTCTCTGTCTAAACTCCTTTGGTAAATTACTGTTACAAAGTACAACAACCATCACAAAGAAATACAAACTTGTTCTTTAATCTACTCAGAAAAGCTCCTGAGTAGGATTTGAGCCACGCAGTAGAAAGCAAGCCAGCTAAGGGGTTTCAGCTGGGTAACTGCTAGCAATTGAGCCTTACCTAATTGCTTGTGAGCTCTGAGGAAATCACTTCTGAGTCTATGTGTGAAGATATAAGAAGTTAACCTGAAAAGAACAGTTTTTCTCTACTTTGTGGGTTTTGTTTGTTGATTAAAGCACTGCTAAGAAAATATTAGCTAGAGCTTACAGAAAAGACCAGTTTGTTACCAACCAGGTCTTTATTCTTTTGCTTTGATTGCCTGACAAGTTCAGCTGTTGTTTTCCTGATTTTGTTTTTCTAAGTTTAACACTGAAAGCAAGTATCCTGTTTTATGTGCTACCAAGCATATCTGTGTTGGGAGAAATAACCCCATAAATAAATATCTTATTGGCTTTACACTCAAGCACAACTAATTATTGTGAGCGGCTGTGTCTGGTGTGAATGGACTGCATTTCCCACAATCCCTTGCAAATCATATTGATATATGCCTTTGCCAAGACTGTGAACATTCTCACCCAGGCACCCGTCTGACAGACCTCATTTGGAGTATGGTGTGCAATTCTGAACTCCACACCTTCAGAAGTATATAAACAGGATGGAGTTGGTGCAGAGGGTGGCTACTAAAATGATTAGTGGGCTTCATTATAAAGCATATGAGGACAGACTTAATGATCTTAATACGTACACCTTAGAGGAAAGGCGGGATAGAGGCGATATGATTGTTTAAATACCTCCGTGACATATATGCACAGGAGGAGAGCCTCTTTCGATTGAAAGCAAGTTCTTCTACGAGGGGACATGGGATGAGGATGAAAGGGGATAGATTCAGGAATGATATGCAGAAATATTTTTTTATTGTAGTAAAGGCTGTTAGTGTAGCTGGGTTTAAAAAAAGGTTTGGACAAGTTCCTGGAGGAAAGGTCCATAAACCATTAAGGGACCAGGGATATCAATGCTTGACTCAGTACAAGCATTGTGGAACCTGTGTCTTTTGGGGAAACTGCTAGGTACGTATGACCTAGATTGGCCACTGTTGGAAAACAGGATACTGGGCTTGATGGACCTTGGTCTGACCCAGTATGGCATCTCTTTGTTCTTATGTTTTTATTTCTTTACGGAAAGTGGTGGATCCGTGGAATAGTCTCCCAGTGGAGGTGGTAGTGATGAGGACAGTATCTGAATTCAAAAAAAGCATGGGACAAACACAGATGCTCTCTAAAGGAAAAAAAAGGGGACTGTGTAGTTGTTGATATGGAAGGACAGACACTAGATAGAAAAATGACAACAGAAAAAGACCACATGGCCTATGTTTCTCTACAGAGGGCTCCTCGCATAGGAACACAACCCCCCCCCCCCACATACACACTCCGATGGATGGCAGGAGTGGCTGGGACACCCATTAACAGAAAGACAGTGGGAGAATATCCACATGAGAGCCCACAGGAATTCAAGGGTGATGAACTGGAAACAGACCCAACTGCAAATAAAGCGTAGTTACTCACCTGTAATAGGTGATTTCCGGGAACAGCAGGAATTTAGTATTCACCTATGGTATCGTCGATACAGACGGAGCTCACGCGGGATCGCTCCCCAGTGTCCAAAAGGAAAGCTTTTGGGAGCATCCCACAGCGCATGCGTGCTGCCTTCCCGCCTCTGTACCTCTCACTTCAGTTGAGTTTATAGCTGAGACCAAAGGAGAGAAGTAAAGAAAGAGAGAGATAAAGAGACAACTCCCAGGGGAGGTGGTTGGGTTGTGAAGTCTAAATTCCTGCTGTTCCCGGAGATCACCTGTTACAGGTGACTATGAATCGTTACTCACCTCTAATAGGTTTTCTCCAGGAAGCAGCATGAATCAGTCCTCACATATGGGTGACGTCGGCACAGATGGAGCCCCTGTGCGGAGCATTTTCCCAGCTTTCAAAGAAAGCCTTTAGGAATGCAACACGCCTGTGCAGTCCCCTTCCCGCCCAAGGGTGCCATCTTGCTCAGTCAGATGACATGGCTAAAAGACAGCAAAAAAAATCAAAATGAATGACAAGCTGGAAGAATGGTCTAATGCTTGGCAACTACGATTTAATGCGAAAAAGTGCAGTGTCATGCACTTGGGTAGCAGAAATCCAAGGAAAACGCACGCGATAGGTGGCAAGAGGTTGGTGTGCACGGTTCAGGAGAAAGACCTTGGTGTGATTATCTCTGATGATCTCAAGGTAGCAAAACAGTGCGACAAGGCAGTGGCAAAAGCCAGGAGGATGTTGGGCTGCATATAAAGAGGGATTACCAGCAGAAAGGAAGAGGTACTTATGCCACTGTACAAGTCACTGGTGAGGCCTCACTTGGAATACTGTGTTTAATTTTGGAGACCAAATCTTGCAAAAAATGTAAAAAGACTGGAAACTGTTCAGAGGAAGGTGACAAAAATGATTTGGAGCCTGCGTCAGAAGCCTTATGAGAAGAGACTTGAAGACCTAAATATGTACACTTTGGAGGAGAGGAGGGACAGGGGAGATATGATTCAGACCTTTAAATACTTTAAAAAAAATGATGAACAAACCAACCTCTTCCAAAGACGGGGAAGCTCTAAAACTAAAGGGCATAACATGAAGCTGCAAGGTGGTAAATTGAAAGGCAATGTCAGGAAAGCATAATTAATCACCTGTAACAGGTGATCTCCGGGGACAGCAGGAATTTAGTCCTCACATATGGGTATCGTCGGTACCGATGGAGCCTGCGCGGGAACGCTCCCCAGCGTCCAATTAGAACGATTTTGGGAGCATCCCACAACGCTTGCGTGCTGCCTTCCCGCCTTTTCCAACTGCCTCTCTCCAGTTGAGGTTTAGAGCTGAGACAGAGAGAGGGCAAGGGAAAGGAAAAAAAAAAAAAGAGAGAGAGATAGAGAGATACAACTCCTAGGGGAGGTGGGTGGGTTGTGAGGACTAAAATTCCTGCTGTTCCCAGAGATCACCTGTTACAGGTGAGTAACTATGCTATCTCCAGGAACAAGCAGGAATGTAGTCATCACATATGGGGACTCCCTAGCTTTAGGTGCCAGGGAGAGACCCCAGAAGCTGTGCGTCCCTGAGAAGGGCTCCACTTCCCCCCATGGATCTCTGGCATCCTACCAGGGATGGTGGGCAGGAGTTGATTAGGTATGGAATAGGTGTTTGAGAACAGCCTGACCAAACAAGGAATCCCGACGGGAGTCCTTGTCCAAGCAGTAATGGGCTGTGAAGGTATGAACCGAGGCCCAAGTGGCTGCTCGACAGATGTCGTCAATAAACACAGAGTTCAGATGAGCCATTGAGGCTGCCATGGCTCTCACATTGTGAGCTGTGACATGGCCCACCAGAGAAAGGTTCTTACTCTGATAGGCGAAAGAAATACACTGAGCAATCCAGTTAGATAGTGTTCTCTTGGAGACTGGAAGTCCCAAATGAGAAGGATCAAAAGCAATAAAGAGTTGAGAGGACTTTCTATGTTGCTGTCTCCTTTGTAAGTAAAAAGCTAGAGCTCTTTTACAGTCCAAGGTATGAAGATTCCTCTCTGCATTTGATGCATGAGGTCCTGGAAAAAAGACAGGTAGGTAGACCTCTTGGTTGAGATGAAAAGGCGAGACCACCTTAGGCATAAAGTGTGGATGAGTCCTAAGGACTACCTTGTCATGATGGAACCTTCTATAAGGTGGATTAGCTACTAGTGCTTGCAATTCACTAATGCGGCGTGCTGATGTGATTGCAATGAGAAAGATAACTTTCCAAGAAAGGAATTTCAAGGAGGTGGTAGCTAAGGGTTCGAAAGGTGGTTTCATATGGTAAATGTGGTAGGGAGGTTCTGAAGGCTAAATTTAGGCTTTTAGGTAGGAAGTTGAAATCCAGAACTTCCAGGGTAGCGTTCTCCGAAATGCTTCCTGTTCCACAAGCAGGACCCAAAAGGCAGGCAGAGCTCCGGAGTCTCAATGTGTGGATGAGACAATGGTGCAGAGATGAGGGTTTTGGATTTGTTAGGAACTGGGGAACATTCTGGGGAAAGGAGAGGCTCTTCCGAAGGGATGGGCTTCACCTTAACCGGGATGGAACCAGGATGCTGGCATTAACCTTTAAAAAGGAGATAGAGCAGCTTTTAAACTAGATAACAGGGGGAAAGCCGATAGTCGCCCAAGAGCGAATGGTTCGGAAGAATGTATCTTTGAAGGATACTACCAAAAGCAGAGAAGTTCCAAAAAAAGAGTAAAGTAGCCCAAATGCCCTCGAGTATGGAGCAGACAGAGCTTAAAGATCCCAAATTACCCATGTCTACCAACAGCCAAACTAATATGAATAAAATACACTCTCTAAAATGCTTGTATGCAAATGCTAGAAGTCTAAAAAATAAGATGGGAGAGTTAGAATATATAGCACTAAATGAGAGGATAGATATGATTGGAATATCAGAGACATGGTGGAAGGAGGACAACCAGTGGGACACTGATACCTGGGTACAAACTATATCGTAATGATAGAGCTGATCAAATTGGTGGAGGGGTTGTGCTCTATGTTAGAGAGGGTATTGAGTCAGAAACGATTAAAGTTTTGCAGGAAACAAAATTTGCTGTAGAATCTCTATGGATTGAAATGCCATGTAAAAAGGGGAAGGCGGTGGCAGAGGGGGTGTACTATCGACCGCCTGGCCAGAATGAACAAATGGATGATGAAATGCTCAAAGAAATCAAGGAAGCTAACAAACGTTACAGCGCAGTAATAAGGGGTGATTTCAATTACCCCGGTATGGACTGGGTCAGTGTCACGGCAGGACATGCTAGGGAGATAAAGTTTCTAGATGAAATAAATGACTGCTTCTTGGAGCAGCTGGTTCATGAACCGACCAGAGGGGAAGCCATATTAGACCTAGTCCTTAGTGGAACACCAGATCTAGTGCAAGAGATAAGGGTGTTGGGGCCACTTGGCAATAGTGATCATAGCATGATCACCTTTGATTTAATTAGTGGAGGAGGGATAGTAAGGAAATCCACAGTACTACCTTTTAACTTTCGAAAGGGAGACTATGATAAAATGAGAAAAATAGTTAAGAAAAGACTAAAAAGAGCAGTTGCAAAGGTTAAAGACGTACATCAAGCTTGGGTGTTGTTGAAAAATACTATCTTGGAAGCCCAGACCAGCTGTATTCCACGCTTTAAGAAAAGTAGAAGGAAGTGCAAAAAAACTGCCAGCATGGTTTAAAGGGGAGGTCAGAGAGGCTGTTGTTGCCAAAAAAGCATCTTTCAGGAAATGGAAAAAAAGAGCCAGACGACGAAACCTGGAAAAAGCACAAGCACTGGCAAGTCAAATGCAAGGCATTGATAAAGCAGGCAAAGGGAGAATTTGAGAAGAAGCTTGCTGTGGAAGCAAAAACGCGAAATAAAGATTTTTTCAAGTACATTCGTAGCAAAAAACCTGTGAGAGAGTCAGTTGGTCCATTAGATGATAGAGAAGTTAAAGGGGCACTAAGAGGCGACAAGGCGATAGCGGAGAGACTGAATGAATTCTTTACTTCGGTCTTTACTGAGGAAGATGTAGGGATGTTACCCATGACTGAAGTGATATTTAAAGGTGCGGAAAAATTGAAGGAAATATCGATACAAATCGGGAAGATGTATTACAACCATTAGATAGCAAATCACCTGGGCCGGATGGCATACATCCAAGGGTGTTGAAAGAACTGAAATATGAGATTGCAGACCTGCTATTAGTAATCTGTGAATTTTCATTAAAATCATCTGTAATATCTGAAGACTGGAGGATCACCAATGTAATGCCAATTTTTAAAAAGGGTTCCAGGGGTGATCCAGGAAACTACAGACCGGTGAGCCTCACGTCAGTAGCGGGAAAAATGGTAGAAACCATCATAAAGAATAAAATACTCAGCATGTAGATAGTCATGGCCTAATGGGAGACAGCTACCATGCTTTTAGACAAGGAAGATCTTGTCCTACTAATCTATTATGTTATTTTGAAAGTGTGAATAAACAGGTGGACAAAGGTGAGTCGGTTGATATAGTGTATCTGGACTTTCAGAAAGCCTTTGACAAGGTCCCTCATCAGAGACTTTTGGCAAAATTAAAGAGCCATGGGATAGGAGGCACTGTACTACTGTGGATCAAGAACTGGTTAAAAGATAGAAAGCAGAGGGTTGGGCTAAATGGCCAATTTTCTCAATGGAGAAAAGTGAATAGTGGTGTACCCCAGGGATCTGTGCTAGGTCCGCTGCTTTTTGACATATTCATAAATGACCTGGAAAGTGGAATAACGAGTGAGGTTATCAAATTTGCAGATGAGACAAAACTATTTAAAGTTGTTAAAACCCAAGAGGATTGTGGAAAATTGCAAGAGGATCTTGATAAATTGGAAGACTGGGCATCAAAATGGCAGATGAAATTTAATGTGGACAAATGCAAAGTTATGCACCTAGGGAAGAACAACACAAACTATGGTTACACGATGCAAGGTTCCACATTAGGAACCACCACCCAGGAAAAGAGATTTAGGCGTCATTGTGGATAGCATGTTAAAATCCTCGGCCCAGTGTGCAGCGGCAGCCAAGAGAGCAAATAGAATGCTAGGTATCATAAGGAAAGGAATGGAAAATAAAACAAAAGATATTATAATGCCTCTATATCGTTCCATGGTGAGACCACACCTTGAATATTGTGTGCAATTCTGGTCGCCATATCTTAAAAAGGATATAGCGTTATTAGAAAAGGTTCACCAAAATGGTAAAGGGGACGGAAGGATACTCCTATGAAGAAAGGCTAAAAAGGTTAGGGCTCTAACCTGGAAAAGAGACAGCTGAGGGGAGATATGATAGAAGTCTATAAATTAATGAACGGAGTGGAACGGGTAAACGTAGATCGATTGTTTACGTTATCAGAATATAAAAAGACTAGGGGACATGCAATGAAGCTACAGGGTAAACTATTTAAAACTAATAAAAGAAAATATTTCTTCACTCAACGTGTAATCAAACTCTGGAATTTGTTACCGGAGGATGTAGTAAAGGCTGTTAGTGTAGCTGGGTTTAAAAAAGGTTTGGACAAGTTCCTGGAGGAAAGGTCCATAAACCATTATTAAGAGGGGACCCAGGATATCAATGCTTGACCCAGTACGAGCATTGCGGAACCTGTGTCTTTTGGGGAAACTGCTAGGTACGTATGACCTAGATTGGCCACTGCTGGAAACAGGATACTGGGCTTGATGGACTTTGGTCTGACCCAGTATGGCATATCTTATGTTCTTACGTTCTTCATGAGCTGCCCAACAACCAGGTTCAAGTCCCATGCCACCGGAGGTGGTCTAATGGGGGGCTTAGTTAGAAGGAGGCCTCTCATGAATCTTGCTACAAGAGGATGAGAGGAAATAGGTTGTCCATTTAAAGGTTTAAGAGAAGCTGCAATAGCACTCAAATGGACTCTTACAGAATTTGTCTTAAGGCCTGCATTAGACAAATGGAGGAGATACTCCAGTAAAGATTCCAGAGGTATAGCAAGTGGGTTAAGACCCTTTTCTGAACACCAAATAGTAAACCTTTTCAACTTGAAAGCATAAGAACGTCTAGTGGAAGGTATTCTGGAAGCATAAAGAACATAAGACATGCCATACTGGGTCAGACCGAGGTCCATCAAGCCCAGTATCCTGTTTCCAACAGTGGCCAATCTAGGTCCTACGTACCTAGCAATATCCCCAAAAGACACAGGTTCCATAATGCTTGTACTGGGTCAAGCATTGATATCCTGGGTCCCTTTTTAATAGTGGTTTATGGACCTTTCCTCCAGGAACTTGTCCAAACCTTTTTTAAACCCAGCTATACTAACAGCCCTTACTACATCCTCCGGTAACAGATTCCAGAGTTTGATTACACGTTGAGTGAAAAAATATTTTCTCTTATTTGTCTTAAATAGTTTACCCTGTAGCTTCATTACATGTCCCCTAGTCTTTCTATATTCTGATAGCGTAAACAATTGATCCACATTTATCCGTTCCACTCCATTCATTAATTTATAGACCTCTATCATATCTCCCCTCAGCCGTCTCTTTTCCAGGCTAAAGAGCCCTAACCTTTTTAGCCTCTCTTCATAGGAGTAGCCTTCCATCCCCTTCACCAATTTGGTGGCTCTTCTCTGTACTTTTTCTAATAACACTATGTCCTTTTTAAGATACGGCGACCAGAATTGCACACAATATTCAAGGTGCGGTCGTACCATGGAGCGATAGAGGCATTATAATATCCTTTGTTTTATTCTCCATCCCTTTCTTTATGATACCTAGCATTCTATTTGCTTTCTTGGCCGCCGCTGCACACTGGGCGGAGGGTTTTAACATGTTATCCACGATGACTCCTAAGTCCTTTTCCTGGGTGGTGGTTTCTAATGTGGAGCCTTGCATCGTGTAACTATAGTGTGGGTTGTTCTTTCCTAGGTGCATAACTTTGCATTTGTCCACATTAAATTTCATCTGCCATTTGGATGCCCAGTCTTCCAATTTATCCAGATCCTCCTGCAGTTTTCCACAATCCTCTTGGGTTTTAACAACTTTAAACAGTTTTGTGTCATCTGCAAATTTGATAACCTCACTAGTTATTCCCTTTTCCAGGTCATTTATGAATATGTCAAAAAGTAGCGGACCCAGTACAGATCCCTGGGGTACTCCACTATTCACTTTTTTCCATTGGGAATATTGGCCATTTAGCCCTACCCTCTGCTTTCTATCTTTTAACCAGTTCCCGATCCACAACAGTACACTGCCTCCTATCCCATGACTTTTTAGCTTTGCCAAAAGTCTCTGATGGGGGACCTTGTCAAAAGCTTTCTGGAAGTTCAGATACACTATATCAACCGACTCACCTTTGTCTACCTGTTTATGCACACCTTCAAAGAAACATATCAGATTAGTAAGACAAGATCTTCCTTGTCTAAAGCCATGTTGGCTGTCTCCCATTATGCCATGACTATCTACATGTTGTGTAATTTTGTTCTTTATGATGGTTTCTACCATTTTCCCTGGTACTGACGTCAGGCTCACCGGTCTGTAATTTCCCGGGTCACCCCTGGAACCTATTTTAAAAATTGGTGTTACGTTGGCGACCCTCCAATCTTCAGGTATTACAGATGATTTTAATGAAAGTTCACAGATTACCAATAGCAGGTCTGCAATCTCATATTTCAGTTCTTTCAACACTCTGGGATGTATACCATCCCGTCCAGGTGATTTGCTACTATTCAGTTTATCAAATAGTTGTAATATATCTTCCCGGTGTAGTGATATTTCTCTCAATTCCTCTGCAGTATCTCCTTTAAATACCACTTCAGCCATGGGTAACATCCCTACATCTTCCTCAGTAAAGACCGAAGCAAAGAATTCATTCAGTCTCTCTGCTATAGCCTTGTCTCCTCTTACTGCCCCTTTTACCCCTCTATCATCTAACGGTCCAATTGACTCTCTCACAGGCCTTTTGCTACGAATGTACTTGAAAAAGTCTTTATTTTGTGTTTTTGCTTCCGTAGCAAGTTTCTTCTCAACACTTGTTGAGAAAGATGAAGATCTTGGAGATCTAGGCCTTCAGCAACCAAGCCCTGAGATGCAGAGACTGGGGGATTGGGATGCCATAACATCCCGTTCTCCTGATATAGGAGATCTGGAGCAGACCCTAACTCCAGGGAGGGAAGCTTGAGAGAGATGTAGAAGCAGAGGGTACCACACTTGCCGTGGCCAATGTGGTGCTATGAGGATCAATCATGTGGCCTCTGTCTCTCTGAAGCTTGAAGAGGGTTTTGGGAATTAGGGGAATGGGTGGAAAGGCATACAGGAAGTCTTGACCCCAGTAAAGGAGGAAAGCATCCCTGGCCTGAGCTCCCTGAGCCGGAATTCTGGAACAGAACCGGCGAAGTTTGGCATTCCAAGGACTTGCAAAGAGGTCTATGTCCGGGGTTCCCCAAAGTTGAAATATCCTGGTCACCTGGTCTGCATGCAGAGACCACTCATGTGGAAGGAAAATTTGACCGAGTCTGTCCGCCCAAGAGTTTTGAATGCCTGGAAGATACACTGCCAGCAGATGAATCTGATGCTCTCTGGCAAGGGCCCATAGTCGCAAAGCTTCGTTGCAAAGCAACAGAGAGCCCGTTCCCCCCTGCTTGTTCACATAAAGTACGGCTACCTGATTGTCCGTGTGAATGAGGACTGTCTTGTAGCTGAGCAGGGAGTGGAACACTCGCAGAGCCAGGAAAATTGTTCTGAGTTCCAAGAGACTGATATGTAGACAACTCTTGTGGAGACCAGGTGCCCTGGGTGGAGAAGTCTTGCAGATGAGCTCCCCAACCCTTTGGAGAAGCATCTGTTGTGAGTTGCTTGGGGTAAGGGTTGTTGGAAGGAGCACCCCAGCAACAGATTTTGAGTGGACCTCCACCATTGGAGGGACAAAATGAGGCGACTTGTGTTTGCTATTTTGTCTGACAGGCACCCTGATGCCTGGGTCCATTGGATGGATAAAGTCCACTGAGCTGCCCTCATGTGGAGGCGAGCATATGGAACCACATGCACGGTGGATGCCATGTGGCCCAGCAATTGCAACATTTCTCGAGCAGTTAGATGAGGCTTTAGCACTGCTTGAGAAGCTAACTGCACTAAGCGAAGGCAATGGGTCTGGGCGAGATAGGCCCTTGCTCTTGTGGTATCCAGAAGAGCTCCTATGAACTCTAAAGATTGAGTGGGAGTCAGATTGGATTTTGGGATGTTTATTACCAGCCCTAAATACTGGAGGATATTGTGCAGGATAGAGAAGTCTTGGCCTCTGACTGTGTTGGAGCTCGAATGAGCCAGTTGTCCAAGTAAGGGAAGACGAATATTCCCAGAGTACAGAGAAATGCTGCTACCACAGCCATGCATTTCATGAACACCCTTGGAGCAGAGGCCAGACCAAAAGGAAGCACCCTGTATTGGTAGTGCTTTCCTTGAAAAAGGAACCGAAGGAACTTTCTGTGGGTTGGATGGATGAGTACATGGGTGTATGCATCCTTGAGATCTAGAGAACAAAGCCAATCCTGACTCTGAAGGTATGGAAGCAGAGCACCGAGAGAAATCATTTTGAATTTCTCCTTGACAAGGAATTTGTTCAATTCTCTGAGATCTAATATAGGTCTGTATCCCCCTGTTTTCTTTGGTATAAGAAAATAAGGGGAATAGAACGCTGTGCCCTGTTGATGAAGAGGCACTTCTTCTATCGCCCCTTGGGCAAGAAGAATGGCAACCTCTTGATCTAATTAGTTGATGAGAGGTGTCGGAGAATTGAACTGCTTCACTATTGTGTGAGGGGGCATGCTTGAAAAATGAAGTTTGTACCCCTCCTTTATGATGGAGAGTGTCCAATGCTGCAGTATCATCTAGAAGTAAGGAGATCCTGGAGTCTCTACAGGGAGAACTATTCAGGCAATTGGTAACAGACCCCACACGTGAAGGGACCATACTGGACTTGGTGCTTACCAATGGTGAAAGTGTTTGATGTTGTAGTGGGAGATCATTTTGCATCCAGTGATCGCCAGATGGTGTGGTTCAGTATTAGGACTAGGGCTGTTAGAATCCATTCAAAAGGTGAGGATCTTAGACTTTAGGAAGACTAACTTTGCCAAGATGGGCCAATACCTCAGAGAGTTGTTAGTGGGATGGGAACAGCTGGGGGATGTAGAAAAACAGTGGGCAAAATTGAAAGGGGATATTTTAAGGGCAAACATTTGTTAAAATGGTAAATAAAAGGAAAAAGGAGACCGCTATGGTTTTCGAAATAAGTAGCTGAAAAAGTGAAGAAAAAGAGGGAGGCCTTCATGAAATACAAGTGATCACAGAGAGAGGAAGACAGGCATCTATATTTGGAAAAACTCAGAGAAGCTAGCAAAGTAGTCAGGAAGGCAAAGATTCAAAAGGAGAAGGAAATAGCCAATACAATAAAATGGGGGGATAAGACATTTTTCAGATATGTTAGTGAGAAGAGGAAGGGTAAAAGTGGTATTGTCAGACTCAAGGGTGCAGGGGAGGAATATGTAGAAGCTGATAAGGATAAAGCGAAATTGCGTAACAAATTTTTATTCTGTGTTCACAGATGAAGAACCAGAAGCAGGACCTCAGAAAAACACCCACAAACAGGAAAAGGAGCGAGGGACATCTTGAACAATTTTCAGAATACTGTGTTAGTGAGAAACTAGCTCAACTTAAAGTAGACAAAGCGATGTGACCGGATGAGAAACACCCTAGAATACTGAGGGAATTTAGGGACGTTCTAGCAGCTCCACTGACTGACCTTTTCAATGCCTTGTTGGAGTTGGGAGTAGTGCCAAAGGACTGGAGAGAGGCTCATGTGGTGCCTTTACACAAAAGCGGAAGTAAGGATGTGGTTGAAAACTACAGGCCGGTTAGTTTAACTTCGGTGGTGAGTAAATTATTGGAAACGCTGCTGAAAGAGAAAATAGTGAGGTTTCTGGAGTCCAGCGGATTACAGGATCCAAGGCAGCATGGATTCACCAGAGGCAAGTCTTGTCAGACAAATCTGACTGATTTCTTTGACTGGGTGACCAGGGAGTTGGACCGAGGGAGAGCCCTAGATGTGGTGTATTTAGATTTCAGTAAAGCCTTTGACACTGTTCCTCACAGGCGACTTAGAAACAAACTCAGCACCCTAGGGATGGACCCTAAAGTTACTGCTTGGGTTAGAAATTGGTTGGGTGGGAGGCGACAAAGAGTACAGGTAAATGGAGCTCACTCTGAGGAGAAGGATGTTATCAGTGGTGTGCCCCAGGGATCTGTCCTTGGTCCGATTCTTTTTAACATATTTGTTAGTGATATAGCGGAAGGGCTGTCGGGTAAGGTTTGCCTCTTTGTGGATGATACCAAAATCTGCAATAGAGTAGACACCCAGGAAGGTGTAGATAACATGAGGAGGGATCTAGTTAAGCTTGAAGAATGGTCTAGAATTTGGCAACTGGGATTTAGTGTTAAAAATTTAAGGTCATGCATTTGGGCTGAAGCAATCCAAGGGAGCAATATAGTATTGGGGGTGAAGTACTTTTGTCCACTAAAGAAGAGTGGGGCCTAGGCGTGGTTGTGTCTGATAATCTTAAAGTAGCTAAACAGGTAGAAAAGGCGATGGCAAAAGCTAGAAGGATGCCTGGGTGCATATGGAGAGGAATGACTAGCAGAAAAAAAGGAGGCGATAATGCCTCTGTATAAGTCTTTGGTGCAACCTCATTTGGAGTATAGTGTGCAATTCTGGAGACCACACCTTCAAAAGGATGTGAACAGGATAGAGTCTATGCAGAGGGTGGCTACTAAAATGGTTAGTGGTCTTCATTATAAAGCATATGAGGACAGACTGAAGGATCTTAATATATACACCTTAGAGGAAAGGCAGGATAGAGGTGATATGATTGAGATGTCTAAATACCTCCGTGGCATAAATGTTCAGGGAGAGAGCCTCTTTCAATTGAAAGCAAGTTCTGCTACGAGGGGACATGGAATGAGGGTGAAGGGAGATAGATTCAGGAGTGATATGCGGAAATATTTCTTTACGGAAAGAGTAGTGGATCCGTGGAATAGTCTCCCAGTGGAGGTGGTAGAGATGAGGACAGCAACTGAATTCAAAAAAGCATGGGACCAACACAGAGGATCTCTAAAGGTAAAAAGGGGACTGTTGTAGTTTTTGATATGGAAGGACAGACTAGATAGAAATATAATGACAGAAAAAGACCACTTGGCCTATGTTTCTAAGCCAGTCGTCGAGGTAGGGGAAGATGGGTATGCCCTGCCGCCTGAGGCAGGCAGTGGCTGCGGAGAGACACTTTGTGAAAACCTGCGGTGCAGACGCGAGCCCAAAGGGGAGCCCTCTGTATTGATAGTGTTCCCCCTGCACCCTGAAGCACAGGTATTTATTTATTCATTTATTTTATTTAACTGTATTTATATCCCGCTTTTCACCAGGTCAAAGCAGTTTAACAGAAAAAGGAGGGACAGTAATCAATACTTGCCTGTATTGGGGGTGGACTAGGATGTGGGGTGGTCACAAGACTGAAGGGCAATGCTCGAAACTTGAAATGGCCCCTTGGCACCGCAAAGCGGAGAAACTTCTGTTCTGGATGGATGGACAGAACGTGCAGATACGCCTCTGCGAGATCGAGAGTCACCCAAAATCTGATTCCTACCACCATTATTACTGTGAAAATGCAATACCCGGAGACCGTAGTTCATGCCCTCAAAGTCGAGAATTGGGCAAAAGGAACATAGTAATTAGATCTTACCTGCTAATTAGTGTTCCTGAAGGAACGACAGTCCAGTCCCTTTTACTTCTGGGTCACGCAACCCTTCCAGCAGCTTGGAGGCTGAGCCCAACCTTTTTGGGGGATGGAGCGGTATAAATACCAATGGGACCACCCACCAACTCCAGTATTCGCCTGAAAAAGCAGATCTAAATAACTTCTACTCAAGACTTCATAACGTAACAAAATATAAAAACTCAAACCTATGCAACAGGCCTATATATTAATTTTTTTTTTTTTTTAAAATATGTAAAGGGAAAAAGGGAAAAAAGGAGAGGAGGCCTGGTAACAGCCTGAGGAGATATCTGCTTCTACCCGAGCCGGCTTCCCCCTGCTCTCCTTCCTGCCGTACCGGCCCTACGCCCGGTCCGATGCCTTGCCATGAACCCGAGGTCTGAACGGTTGCCGGAAGCGGGTGGGATCAGGGACTGGACTGTCGTTCCTTCAGGAACACTAATTAGCAGGTAAGATCTAATTACTATTTCCTTATCGTCACTCCAGTCCAGTCCCTTTTACTTCTGGGACGTACCAGAGCAGTTCAACCCTGGGTGGGTTCCGGCATACTGGACTGAAGAACCGCTAGCCCGAACCGGGCGTCCGCTGCACTCTGCACGTCCAGCCTATAGTGCTTGGAGAAGGTATGCAGCGATGACCAAGTCGCTGCCCTACAGATGTCCAGCGGAGGAACCAGGGAAAATTCCGCCCAAGAGGCAGCCTGAGCCCGAGTGGAGTGTGCCCGCAGCCCCACCAGAACCTGCTTCCCCTTCAGGATGTAAGCGGAGGCAATCGCCTCTCTGATCCACCTGGAGATGGAAGCCTTGGCAGCCGCCTCACCTTTGTGCGGCCCTCCAAACTGGATGAATAGTCGGTCGGACTTTCGGAATGGCGCTGTGCGAGAGAGGTAACGTTTCAAGGCCCTCTGGACGTCTAGGAGACGTAGCTTGTCATTCCTACCATCCTGCCCCTTGGATGCTAAGACTGGTAGGGTAACTGTCTGGTTCACATGAAAAGGAGATAACCTTGGGTAAAAAGGACGGCACTGTACGCAGGACCACTTTGTCCTTGAGGAAGGACAGGAAGGGGGGCTGGGAAGATAGCGCCTGCAATTCCGAGACCCTTCTGGCCGAGCAGATGGCGACCAGGAAGACTGTCTTTAGGGTTAAATCCTTTAAGGAGGCTCTTTTTACTGGCTCGAAGGGTACCCCGATCAAGGCATTTAGCACTAAGTTAAGGTCCCAAGGAGGGATGACCGATCTCCGTTGCGGACGTAGCCGACTAACCGCTCTTAGGAACCTGGAGACGTCCGGGTGTGCCCCTAAGGGTTTGCCCTGGACCTTTCCTCTATAGCAAGAGATAGCCGCCAGCTGAACCCGCAAGGAGCTGTGCGCCAGACCTTTATCAAAACCTGCTTACAAGAAGTCCAGAACCTCCGGGACCGAGGCCGAAAGGGGCTTCCGACGATGCTCTGCGCACCAAGCTTCGAAGATGCGCCAAACCC
Organism: Ichthyophis bannanicus; assembly: GCA_033557465.1. Classification (NCBI taxonomy): domain Eukaryota; kingdom Metazoa; phylum Chordata; class Amphibia; order Gymnophiona; family Ichthyophiidae; genus Ichthyophis; species Ichthyophis bannanicus. The sequence continues at coordinate 187,541 of CM066050.1, forward strand.
TTACATAAGACAGGTCGAGCGCTTCTTGGCCTTCAACAGCGTCGAGATTACAGCTCCTGAGTAGCCTCGTTTTAGAAGCCGCGCCCTCTCAATAGCCAGGCCGTAAGCGAGAATCAATCCACGTGAGGCATCCGGACCGGACCCTGCCTCAGCAGGTCCCTTTTGTAAGGAAGCCGCCAAGGATGGTCGGCGAGCAGTCTGATCAGATCGGCATACCAGGGGCGGCGAGGCCAATCCGGAGCTATGAGGATTACCAAGCCCTGGTGAGACTCCACCCGTTGGAGAACCTTTCCGATCATAGCCCAAGGCGGGAATACATAGAGAAGACCTTCTGAAGGCCACTTTTGAGACAGGGCATCTAATCCCTCGGATATCCTTTCCTTCCTTCGACTGAAGAATCTGTCTACCTTGGCTGTAGAGAACCGTGCCATGAGGTCCATGACTGGACGACCCCAAAGGGCCACTATCTGGTCGAAGGTCTCCTGTTCTAGTTCCCACTCTCCGTGGTCTATCTTGCACCTGCTGAGAAAGTCGGCTGTGACGTTGTCCTCGCCCGCCACATGCTGCGCTGAGAGTGCCAGTAGCCGGGACTCCGCCCACTGGAAAAGAGAGTCCGCCTCCTTCTCCAAGGCGTGACTGCTGGTGCCTCCCTGGTGGTTGATGTAGGCCACCGCGGTGACATTGTCGGAGAGAACGCGAATTGCCTTTCCTTGCACTAAGATCCTGAACGCCTTGAGAGCCAGGGTGACGGCCCGCAATTCCAGTCTGTTGATGGGCCACTGTGATTCCAACTGTGACCAGCGACCCTGGACGAACTGGTCCTCGCAGTGCGCTCCCCAGCCTGACAGGCTGGCATCCGTCGTCAACAGCAACCACTGATGGGGATCGAGGGGCATTCCGCGGTCCAGATTCTTCGAACACCTCCACCATTGGAGGGACTGTTTGGTCCGCGGAGCGCAAGGTAACTGCATTGAGAGAGGCTGATGCTGGGGAGACCAACGACGCAATAGCGCCCGCTGCAGTAGTCGCATGTGGGCCCTGGCCCATGGCACCACCTCTACTGATGCCGCCATAGTTCCCAGAACCTGAAGATAATGCCACGCCGAGGGATTTCGTCTGGCTAGAAACTGCGTGATTAGACCTTTTAGTTCCCTTGATCTTGACCGAGACAGGAATACTCTGCCCCTGAGGGTGTCGAATCTTGCCCCGAGGTACTCGAGTTCCTGAGAGGGAGTCAACCTGCTCTTTGTCCGGTTGATGACCCACCCCAACTCCTCTAGGACCTGAATCACTCTGGACGTTGCCGAATGACTTTCCTGTTCCGACTTTGCGTGGATCAGCCAGTCGTCCAAGTAGGGATGCACTAATATTCCCTCCTTCCGGAGGAAGGCCGCCACTACGACCATTACCTTGGTGAACGTTCTGGGAGCCGTGGCTAGGCCAAAGGGCAGGGCCTGGAACTGAAAGTGGCCTCTTGGCACTGCGAATCTCAGGAACTGTTGATGGGACTTCCTGACCGGGATGTGCAAGTAGGCTTCCGTCAAGTCGAGGGAAGTTAGGAACTCCCCTCCCCTCATGGCCGCTATGACTGAACGTAGGGTCTCCATCCGGAAGTGAGGCCCCTGAGGCAGCGGTTGACCTGTTTTAGATCTAGGATTGGTCGAAAGGAACCTTCCTTTTTTGGTACCACGAAGTAAATCGAGTACCGACCAGATCTGCACTGGTCTGGAGGTACTGGAATTACCGCCCCTAAAGCTATTAGATGGGCCAGAGTTGTCTCTATTGCCGCCCTTTTTGTTGATGCGCTGCAGGGCGACTGAACAAATGCTGGTGGAATTTGTTTTGCGAATTCGAGCGCATAACCTTCTCTGATCACCTCTAGGACCCATTGATCGGACGTGACACGGGTCCAGGCGGGGAGAAACAGCCTCAGGCGGCCGCCTACCGGCCGTCCTTCCCCCTGGACCCCCGAAATCTCATTGTTTCCCAGGGCCCGAGAAGGAGGAGGAGGATGCCCCAAATCCCCGGCCTGCCCCTCGAAAACCTCTGAAACCTTGTCCCTTAGAGGAAAACCGGCCCCTGGAAAAGGAATTTGATCTGGCTGTGCGAAATCTCCACGACTCCCTAGGCTGGGTGCGCACAGGGGCTAGGGGGCGGCCTTGTTTTGGTCTATCTTCTGGAAGTCTGCCTCCCTTAGACTCGCCCAGATCTTTAACCAGCTTCTCTAAATCCTCCCCTTTAAAGGGGAGCCGACTTAGGCGCGCCTTCGAGGAAGCATCAGCTGCCCAATTACGTAGCCACAGATAACGTCTAGCCGCCACCACCGAAGCCATGTTTTTGGCTAGGCTTCTGATGAGGTCATACTGACTATTCGCCAAGTAGGCTGTGCCGGATTCCACTCTGGCCGAGTTCGCCTGAATCTCGGCCGAAAAGTCCTCTGACTGAAGCTGCTGAGCCCATCTTAAGCAGGCTCGAGCCACCCAAGCTCCTGACACGGAGACCTGCAATGCGAGGGCGCTTACATCAAAGGCTTGTTTCAGGAGCGTATCCAGCTTCCTGTCTTGTGCGTCTTTTAAGGCTGAACTGCCCTCAACTGGGATAGTCGTCTTCTTAGTAACTGCTGATACCGCTGCATCCACTCTGGGCGATTTCAGTAGTTCCTTATCTGACTCTGGGAGAGGGTATAGGCGAGACATGGTTCTGACTCCCCTTAAACTGGATTCCGGTTGGTCCCATTCTTCCTGGATCATCTGGCACACCACCCTGTGGACTGGGAAGACCTTCTGGGATCTCCTAATGGCCTGAATTAAGGGGTCCTCCAACGCCTTCTCCTGCGATGGTATGTCTGAGGCCACATTAATTAATGAATCATTAAAAGTACTCAAAGCCGGGAGCTCCTCTCGCCGAAAAACCCTGACTATCCGAGATCTCTCCTTCTTCCAGCTCCTCCTCATCCTCGTCCAGATCCTTAACCGAGCCATCCTCCTCAGGAGCCCCCTGGGAAAAGGACGGTAGGAGGTCTTCCCCATCCAGACGCGGACGCTTAGAAGGGATGCTAGATTCCGGGTTGATAGCCCTGAGGAGTCTGGCTGATTTTTCTTCCACTGGAGTGGTAACCTCCTCTGCTCCTAGGCCCTGCTTGCGCAGGCAGTAGGCCTTATGGCGTAAGAGGATGAAGTCAGGGGAGAAAAATTCTCCGTCCCCCCCTGCACTCGAGGGTGGGGGCGGAGGAAGTAGGAGAGGCGTGGGTAGCTCAGAAGGGGTAGAGATTGAACCCTGGGACCCCCCTTCCCCTACTAGAGGGTCTGTTGATCCCTGGGAGGGCTGCAATATTTCCTGTTCTACTGAAGCAGCCACTGCGGCGCAGCTCCTGCAGATTCCTGCCTCTGCGGAGGTGCCCCTGAGCGTACCACAGGAAGGACAGCGCGGCTTAGATGCCATGGGGGAAGGCTGGGGCTTATCCTTGCAGGCCCCTGAAACCAAAGCCCGATTACTCTTTAAAATCCTTTTAAAAAATCCTAAAATCCTTTAAAAAATCCTTTAAAAACCCTCAGAAGATTCAAACAGATTGACTGAAATTAAACTCAATAGGACTGCAATAAAATAAGAGCGATTAAAATTAACATTAATTAAAATTAAAATAAAAAATAAATTTGAAAATTAATTAAAATTAGTGGCTAACACTCCTTTATCCCCTAAGGGAGGTACTTGCGGTTTACAGGGCTAGAAGATCCTGGGCCCGATGCTGTGATTACCACCAGAGGGCTCCACACGTGGTAGGCCTCACCACGTGGAGCCTGCCCGGGAGGACCGAGAGAAAGTCCCTGGCGCCTGTCTGTGCCCCGACGCTGAGTCCGGCGCTGAGCCCCGTTGAAGCACGTGTGCGATCGCCGTCTGATCGCACCGCGTGGTAACCCGGGCACCGCGCGGTTCGCCTCCGCGGTCAATGGCGTCGGGCCGGGATGGGCGTTTCACTCCGGTCGGCGTTGCAGCCTCTAGCGCTGAGCCACCCTCAGGGCTTTGGCGCGAGGCTGTTTCCCCCGAAGACGGCAGAACTAGAAGCACAGGAAGCTGGGTAGAGCAGAGCACCTCCTCGCTGCTGCAGACCCGAGAATTTGCTCTGCGAGCCGTGCCGGAGCCCCGGGGGGGGGGGGGGGGGGGGGGTAGAGAGAGGAAGGCAAACCTTAAAGGAGCAGAGCCCCCTAACCAAGAAGCTAAAGAAATAAAGGTAAATCAAAGTAAAATTAAGTAAATTAAGTAAAAATCAAGTAAAATTAAGGTAGGACTCCAGTAAGCCCAAGGCTTACGGAACCCTCCAGCTGCTTGGAGGCTGAGAATACTGGAGTTGGTGGGTGGTCCCAGTGGTATTTATACCGCTCCATCCCCCAAAAAGGTTGGGCTCAGCCTCCAAGCTGCTGGAAGGGTTGCGTGACCCAGAAGTAAAAGGGACTGGACTGGAGTGACGATAAGGAACTTCCATTTAGGCACCATGAAATACATACGACCGCAGATGTACTGGTCTCGCAGAACCAGTTCCACAGCTCTCAGCTGCAGGAGACAAGTCAAGGTCTCTTCGACTGCTGCCAACACTGCTGCGCCCACTTTGGGTGATCAAAGTAGCTCGTTCTTGCTCCAACAGTGGGTATAGGCGCGACATGGATTGCACCACTTTAAGGCCAACCTCCGGCAGATCCCACTCATCCTGGATCATCTGTCCTACCACTCCATATACTGGTAAGACTTTCTGTGATTTCCGTACCGCCTGGAAGAGCGGATCCTACAGCACCTCTTCCTCTGCCGGGAGGTTAGCAGGCATATTCAGGGCCTTGAGGGTCTCCAAGGTACACATAGAATGTGAGCCTTTTGGGGACGAGGAATTGTATCAGTACCCGCTTGTAGTGATTGTAAACTGCCCTAATGGCCTTCGGCCTGGGCAGTATATCGAGAAATTGCATAAACTTTAAGCATAAAGATGAGCACTGGTAGCTTCTCCCGGCGGAAAACCCAAACATTCCACACCTGATACTCCTGTTCTAGGCGCTCTCCTTCTTCCAACTCCCTGCAGATCTTGCTCCGTGTCAAGGTCTTCCCCATCCAGCCCCTACAACAACGGCAATTGCTGCCACTCCTCTAAGCCTCTAGCCCGCTTAGATGCCACTGCTCCTGACTTGTGCTCTTTTGCATCTGACATCCTCTTAGCCCTGTGTTCTAGGCAAAACGCCTTCTGCAAAAGTAAGAAAAACTCCAGTGAGAACTCCCCCAGGAGCCCTACTGCTCCCTGGGCTCAAGGGGTGGATGGTCCGGGCATAGTGTGCAGGGACCGGATCTGTTGAAGGTAACATGGCGCCCCCCGCCCCCCTTGCAACTGGGAGGGACTCTCCAGCCTCATCTCACCCTGCAGGTCCTGCTCCCATGACAGCCTTTTGCGGGCAGTTTAGGCAGACGCCTGCCTCCGAGACCACACCACATTGGGGACTGCATTTTTAGATTGCACTGCAGTGTTGTATCTTAAAAATATGAAATGGACCTTGCCCTGATCCAATCAAACTGACATATTCTCCAAGTTTACTTTTTTCTTCTAATACTACAAATTGTTATAAGGGAGTACAGCTTCCCTTACAAGCAATATTACAGATTTAATAGGTACATAATCTGTGCTAAGCGACAAGAGATGATGTCAGGTTACACACTGACCATAGACAGATGGAAGGATTTCATTTGCGTCCAATCCACTGACTGACAAATGACACTTTTCTTGTATACAGGTAATTCCTGTTTTCCAGAGCTGTAGCTGCTACAAATTTATATGCAGCACCTTTTTTTTTTTTTTTAACACCTATCTTTATTTCTGTCTCTGACTTTTTATCAGACTCTTCTCAGGAGGAAGCAACAATGTTTCAACCAAGTGCCAGTTACATCATCTGACCTAGCACAACAGCCCTCTGAAAATCCGCCCAGCAACAAACAATGGCCTATCTGATTAGGCCTTACCCACATGTCTGCATCAAGTCACTGTGCACTGAATCAGTTTTGAGCTGTATAACACAAGGAATGCTTAAGGATTAAGTGGGGTTCACGTCCCTTGATACCATCCTATACCAGGCAGTGCGGTCTGGCCAGCATGTTGGGAAGGGCTGGGGGCACTACCCAGGAATGCCCTCAATTTGTATCCGGGTAGGTAAAAGGATCCCCAGCATAGTGCACCTCCACAAGCTCAGAGCATTAGAGTACTTGAACTAAAATAAAATAAAACCAAAACAAAATCTAATTAACAAACTGAAATTAAAAAGAAACTGCAAATGGCCCCCTAGAAAGAGACTGCTCTGTCCTTTGTTCTCCGGTGGCTGCCTCTCCCAGGCACCCAAAACACAGCAGGGGGTTAAACACATGCGGGCCTGAAGAAGAAGAAATCGTTCCTAAATGCAGCAGGGGGAGTTTCCCACACATGCGGCTTGCAGGTCGCTCTGTCTCCTCGTATTCTGGCAGTGTCTAGGGGCTCCTGCTGTCCTCGTCCTCCCCCCAATCACTCTTACCTTGAAGTCTTTGCCGCATGGCTTTTCTACCCCTTGCGCTCAGCCTTCCTTCCCGGCTTCGGCGCTGAGGAGGGTGACTCGAGGCTGCCAGCTTTCACTCCTGTCAAGCAACCGCAGCCCCTGCAGTGGCTCCTCACCTGATAACAGGTTCGGGAGCAGCCAGAAGTCTCGGACTGAGGAAAGCCCCCACACAACTCCTTCCCCCCCTCCCCCCAGGATTTCAAGGGGGGGGGGTAAGGAATATCCTCCCCTCAGCCCTGTTATTCCCCAGGTTCTCTCTGTTCCTTCTGATTTTTTTTTTTACACTTCTGCCTTTAAAAACAAATAAATCTGAACCTTAACAGGGGAAATAAAAGCAAACTAACTAAACCTATCTCCTTAGTTGTCTCTTCAGCGAGTCCAGCACACTGGCTCACAACCTCCTCCAGCTGCTTGGAGACTGAGCTTACTGGGGCTGGTGGGTGATGCCAGCTGCATATGTACACTAGTGTCATCAAAAAGATGACATGCTCAGTCTCCAAGCTGATGGAGGAGGTGCACTACCCAGAGGTGCGGGACTGGACTGGAGGGACGATAAGGAAAGCATGTTGCAAGCTATCTTCGTCTCCATATAGTTAAATAAGTTGTAATAATTTAGTGCTAGTAATAGATGCACTGTAATTAACATTAGATAAAATAATTCTGTTCAGTAATTCTATGTTGCTATTAATAGTTGTGCATGTTTGCCATTGTGGGGAATCAAAAGAAAGTTGTAATAGTGAGTTTTCGTTCTGCAAATTACATGCGCTGAGTCTTATGGGCCAAAGATGATGACTACTGTGAACAAAAGGAAGTCAGCAATGCTGCTGAAAGCCCTCTAGTAGACCCGCCAGCTTTGTGCCCCTGGGCTTATCCTCCGGGAGCCAACTGCCCTTGGATTCCCCCATGTCCTTGACCGACTGAGAGCCTCTCTGTACAGCTGCTTGCACCGAAATGGCAGTTTGATGAGACTGACCTTGGAAGAAACATCCGTGGACCAATTCCAAAGTCAGAGGAGCCATCAAGCAGCCACCATCGAGGCCATACTCTTCAACACCCGAATCAAATCATAGAAGGTATCCACCAAATAGGCTGCGTCCAAATCCAACACAGTCCCCTCCGATTCTGTGCTCGGGTCCATCAGGCCCTAAGCCCAGCGGAGGCAAGCTCTGGCCACATACGCACCAAAAATCAAGGTCTGTAGGTAGAGTGCATTTGCCTCAAAGCATGATCTCCAGCTTGCGATCCTGCATATCCCGCCTGAATGATGATCTTCTTGGACACTGCAGTCACTAGGGCATCTATCTTCAGGGACTTGAGCAGCTCCCTCTCCTCAGAGGCAAGGGGATATAGGTGAGACATGGTGCAGATCCCCCACAAACTGGATTATGGCAACTCAGCATTGCTCATCTGCTTGATAGCCTTTTCCTACTGGGAAAAAATCTTATGGAGAATGGAGCCCTTGCAACAGTGGGTTCTCCAGTGTAAGCTCCTCCAGATGGACCCACTGCCATGTTAAGAGCCCCCAGGGAACAGGAGATAGGAGCTGCCAGCTCCTCTCTCCGATACACCCACACCATGACAGGCTCATCGCTGGAAGGACACTCGCCCACATCCGCCTCTGGACCATGGTCTTCAGCCCCTTCCGCCACCTCTGCCGAGGTCCCAGGGAGCCTAGGTCTGTCAAGAGATCCAACTTGGAGGCCTCCTATCTCTGCTGTGTAGGCGGAGCCTCCCTAACATCTGTCAGGGCTCTCCATTAGTGCCTGGATAGGTTCTGGTTAAAAAATGTTATTCAACGCAATTCATCTCCTTACTGCATCTGAGTTATGGTAGGCTCTTTTGTCCTCTTTTTTTTGCTGTGCCTTGCTAACTCCTAATAGCAGAACTCTAAAGGCTCAATTCCACTGAGTACTCCAAGCCTACACAGGCTCCACAGATTCCTAAAAGTACAGCTCAGATATATAGGGAGCTCCCATGTCTGCTGGAGAACAAGCAACACTGCCAGGCTCCTGATTTCTAGTGCCCTTAGAAGGTTACATCAGCAAAGCTGGCCATGCTCAGTTTCTATCTGCTGGTTAGGTGGCACAACCCATGCATCTGAACTGGACTCAAGAGATCATTTGGAAACTGATGCTGAGCAGAGAGATGAGAAGAGTGAAGTAGGAAGGGAATCTGCCGAGTACAGTGCATAGAGGAAAGAGGATAGATAGGGGGATAATAGTGCTGGGTGGTGGGCTGGAGAGAGGCAGGAAGAGGAGAACTTGGGACAAGAGGCTGGGGAAGACATTGGGTTTGGTATGCAAAAGGGAAAGTGAATTGATGGGGGATGCCGATGCTGGAAAGGGAATAAAGAGGGTTAAGGAGCAGGAGATAGGGGACAAGGGGGTGGCAGGCATAAGTTAAATGAAAGGCAGGGTTGTGTTAAGGAAGAGAGGGGAAGCTGCAGAGTACAATGTGTAGGAGGAAAAAAGATTAGTGAGGTACTACTGCTGGATGGAGGGCAAGCAGAGAGAAAAAGATGAATCTGCTTGGATAGAGTGCATAACTAAAGAGGATAGGAATGAGGGGTGAACTCCTACTGGTGTATTTTCGGCAGTTGAGAGGTGTTGGGGCCACCAAGCACCTTTCGATTTTGTGAGGGGGAGGGATGTGTGCGTGCCATCAATGCCCTTCCCTTTCTTTTCCTCACTCCCCTCCCCATCTCTCTCGCCTGGGTTCCCATTTTCTCTATCAAAACTAAGGTAAAAGAAAATCTGGGGGTGCTGCTCTTTCTATAGTGTTAGGTCCATCATTCCTGCTGTGTGTACACATATAGGCCATCAGCATAGCCATGTTACAGAGCCATCTTTGGGCAACAAGAACTACAGGTAAACTATTTCCTTAAAAACAGAATCACTCACCTGTTTGGCTGCCCCCAGGCAAGGGGAGATAAGGGAAAATTCATTCAGCAGATCTGTCTGGATTTCAGCCCCAAATTCTGCAGCCGTAGATTCAAAAACTGGGGCCTCATCCTCATCGGAAAAGATCCCTGGGTTAGGTGAAACTGTGTCTTCAGCCATCTATATACGTTTTCTACAGCAAAGACAGTGGTGGGAACAGGAAAATACAATATGCAGTGATTTTTATTTTACTTTTCATATTATAGCAACTGTTTGCTCTTACTATATGATATTAATGAGGGCATGCAAAGCTTATTCTGGTGAAATTATGAACATCTTGTCTAGGTTACTACTCTGTTTGTTCCCTATATTACCAATAGCAGTTCCAGCAACAGCCCTCATGAAAATTGCAGAGGGGGATTTTGTGACAGAGGGGGGGGGGGGGGGGGTAGGCAAATAGCCATGGGTTTCCGAGTAATCTTATTTAGGAGGAGAGAGCAGGGAGGGAGTATTGGTCCTGCTCCATTGATGGACCTATTTGGCAGTTCTACTAAAGCATTTTAAATGGGCAGGAGGGCCAGCATTAGGCATGTGTGCTGGTGGAAGAGTTCTTTATGGGAGGCAGTATCCACTTTTGGACATTAGCTTCCTCTCTCTCAAAATGCAAAGAGCATACCAAAGATGACAAATCCATTTACATGACATCCTTTATGGTTTTGATAGTTGGTATATCAAAAACCTATCTATATATAATCAAAGTGGTTTACATCATCATAACAGTGAAATTAGACCTTACCTGCTAATTTTCTTTCCTGAAGTCCCTCCAGGGACCCCCATCAAGGCCCCATCCTCCAACTCCAGGGACCTCTCCTAGCATAGGCACTTCCCCGCCACCAAGCCAGTCAGTCCCCCCAGGACGGAGAGAGACTCAAAATCAGGAGACCCCTCCCCCAAGCCCCTGCTGCATTAAAAAGGCCTGATGCAGCAGCAAAACAAACAAACAAAAAAAAAAAACTTAGGAGAAAAAAGGGACTTGCCCCCGCTGAATAAAACCCTTCCAAAGGTCCAGAGGGATCTGGGGCCAAAGCTTCCCAGTCCTCAAGAGGCTGCAGATAGCAGAAATTATAATGGCCATTCTCACCAAAACCACAGGTGCACTAGCCTCTCCCAAAGGGCGCTCTCGGCTAGGAAGCCCATGGCTTCTGATGTAGTCAGACAGCCAGCCAAGCTCTCTGCGGCAGTCATGCTCTCTTTCACATAGACATGGTAGAGCCCAATAGCGGAGAGCAGGCTCCTGCAGCTGCTGCACAATGGCCCCCTTTCTGGATCAGCTATGGGCATGCCTCACAGGTAACCAACCCCAACCTGCCTCACCAGCTCCTGGGGGTCTGATGTGCTGCTTGTCTCCCCCCCCCCCCCCAAATCTGTAAAATACAATGCAGGAGTAGGGAGCTTGACCCTCTGCTCCCTTCCAAGAACTGGGGAAAAGGAGTTGAAACTGCCTCCTATCCACCCAAAAGGTCCCGAGGAGAGGGACAGTGCCACCGGGTTCTGCACCCCAAAGGCTGCAGCTCAGCACTCAAATTAGAACAGATTAAAAAAACAAAAAAAACCCCAAATAGCCAGCACAGGCTTATGCTCATCCACCAAATACTGCCTCTGCAGGGAAGCACAGGCTACTTAGGTGAGAGAGGTTTGAGCTTGCTGTTCTCAGTCTCCATCTGCTGGTTGATGAGCATAACCCATGCGTCTGGACTGGACTGATGAACTGGAAATCAGGCATAGGAAAGGAACAGCATAGTTACTCACCTGCAACAGGTGTTCTTTGGGGACAGCGGAATCAGTCTTCACGTATGGGGTGACGTCGGCACTGACAGAGCCCACGTGGATTCGCTGCCCAGCTTTCAAAGAAAGCCTTTGGGAGTTACACCACGCATGCATGGTCACCTTCCTGCGCAAGGATGCCATCTTAACTCAGTATAATGACATAGCTTAATCAAGCATAAAAAGAAAAACTCTACAGGGAGGAGGGAGGGTTGTGAGGACTGATATTTGCCGATACTACGCTTTCTCCAGGAACAAGCAGGAAGTCAGACTTCACATGTGGGACTCCCAAACTACAGGCTACCAAAAAAACCTTCAGGAGCCACAGACGACACAAAAAGCTAACTGTACAAGGCAGCAAGGAGCACGGAATGGCTGCAGCATAGAGCCTGGCATCAACTCACCGATAGCCTGAATACAACAGGCCAGAGGGAAGAAGTTGCACTATTCCCCAAAGTGACAGAGTATTGCCTGGCCGAAGGTGCTGTCGCACCATGAGCTTTCTTCCAAGCAGTAAGGCACTGTGAAAGTATGAACAAAAGAATTGGTGGCATCCTGGCAAATGTCCAACAGAGGAACAGAGCACAGGTGGGCCATTGAGGAAGCCATGGCCCGCACATTGTGGGTGGTAACGTGATGCTCCAGGAACAGTCCAGCCTACTCGTAGATTAAGGAGATGCAGTCTAACACCCAGGTGGACAGGGTACACTTGGAGACTGCAACGCCAAGTGTCCTAGCGTCATAGGAGATGAACAGCTGCAACGAGCAGTGATGGGGCTGTGTCCTCAAAGTAGAAGGACAGTGCCCTCTTGCAATCCAGGATGTGTGGCAAGGCCCCCCTCCCCCACTTGGAAAGCATGAGGCCAGGACCACCTCCTGGTTCATTTGAAAAGTGGATACCACCTTAGGCAGACATTTAGGGTGTGTCTGGAGAACTACCCTGTTTTTATGGAACGTGGTGTAGGGGGTATGAACCATCAAGTCTGCAGCTCACTGACTCTTCTGGCTGAAGTGAGCACTACCAGAAACACAAAAAAACTTTCCATGACCAGTACTTTAGATGTCATGTAGCCAGAGGCTCAAAAAAAGGGGATACCCATCAGCTTCCCAAGCACAATGTTCAAGTCCCATGCCATCGGAGGTGGCTGTACAGGGGGGGGAGAAGGGGGGGGCTGCAAGAGAAGCCACCTCATGAAGCTGCCAACCAGTGGGTGCATAGAAACGGGCGGGCCATTGACAAGGTGAAGGTGCGCCGCTAGGGAGCCAAAGTGCATCCTTACAGAATTGGACTTCAGACCAGTCCGGGAGAGGTGCAGGAGATATTGCAGGATGTCCTGCACCAGGCAAGAGAAAGGGTTGAGATTCCTATCTGAGCACCAGATGGAGAATCTATGCCACTTGAAGGCATATAAGTGGTGCGTAGAATATCCTCCATCTCTTTGGAGAGGCAGAGGTGCGCTATGGCTAGCCGTTCAGCAGCCATGCCATCAGGACGCAGGACCAGTGGTTGGGATGGAGAAGGGTCCCGTTATCCTGCAAGAGCAGGTCCAGGTTATGGCCTAGAGGTATCGGATCTGTTCGCAACAGCTGCAGGATGAACCATGGCTGCTGGGGTCACATAGGGGCAATGAGAATTATGTCCAACTGAACCTTCAGCAAGGTTTCGGAGACCAGAAGAGTAGGCGGGTACGCATATAGAGGGCTTCTGAACTAGTGCAGGAGAAAAGCATCTGCCGCCACTCGGCAGGGGGCTGGCCTCCATGAGCAGAAGTGTGGCAGCTGCACACTCTTGGGACCGACAAGGAGGTCCATCGTCAGGGTCCCCCAACTTTGGAAGATGGAGTTGGCTACCTCCAGGTTGACCCCACACAGATTTTATTGGTGGAGAATATTTCGGGGAAAGAGCTATCCCCCGACACGTTACAACTTTTGAATAAAGGACTTTCGTTTATCCCCCAGATAACATATGATCCGTTTCAATGCAGAGTGGACTTTGAGCGATTGATGAGGAAGTTACACCTAAAACAGTTTTTTTCCTCAAAAAAAACTTTGGATGCTTCACAGAAAGATAACCTAGTGGAACCCCAAGATAATGTAGAAGGCATGCCTATTTTATCCTACACGACTGAGGAGAGGGAACACACCCCTGAGGGGGTAGCCAGAGTTCCTCTACCTTTTAAGTCTAAATGGATACCTCCTATCCCTCTGCATCCAGCATTGGTAACTTTTAAACAACTAATACTACAGGGACTTGGTCAACTGGAGGCTAATGGAAAATTTACAGGATGGGCTTTACCTGTGTCTGAAAGAAAAGTTTTGAATGAATTAAGAGATAGACGTGATATAGTAATAAAAAGGGCAGATAAGGGAGGGGCTGTAGTCGTTTTAGATCGTGCCAAATATATCAATGAAGCTACGGCACAATTACAAACAACCACCACATATAAGGTTTTACCTGTGGATCCAACAGCACAATTAAAGTTAGAAATTAAACAAATGACTCAACATGCGTTACAACAAAAATTAATTTCACAAAAAGAATTCAACTATTTGAATGTAGTTTCCCCTACAATGGCTAAATTTTATACAGTACCCAAAATACATAAGAACCGAATGGCTCCCCCTGGTAGACCGATAGTATCCACCAGAGGTAGCATTTTGGAACCCCTGTCGACTTATGTAGACTCGTTTCTACGCCCTCTACTTTCCCGAATACAATCTTATGTGAAAGATACTACCCATTTTTTAAATATTCTGGAGGAATTAGCGGATTGGGCGGATCAAGAAAACACCTGGTTAGTAACGTTGGATGTCTCTTCGCTTTATACAAGTATCCCGCAAGAGGGAGCAGTTAATATAATTAAACAAACGTTGGCGTCCCGGGGGGACTTATCAGTCCCGCATATTGCTTTCCTTCTGGAAATGGCGAAATTGGCTATCTATAAAAATCACTTCGTTTTTGAGGGAGAGATTTATCAACAGATAGCGGGGGTAGCGATGGGGGCGACGTGCGCCCCCTCAGTGGCAAACTTCTATATGGAGAATTTTGAAATAAGCCATCTATACTCATCCCCCTTTATGCCTCATATTATAACATGGCGAAGATATATAGACGACGTTTTTGTCATATGGAAAGGTTCGTTAGATTCCCTAGAACAATTTTTATCTTGGCTAAACACTCGAGACGAAAATATTACATTTACCTCTACATTTCATCAGAAGCATATAACTTATCTTGATGTTCAAATAACTAGAGAAGCCCATAGTTGGGGCACGACGATTTTTAGGAAAACCACTGATAGAAATACGTTTTTAGAGTTTTCTAGCAAACATCCTCAAAAATTAAAACAATCGTTACCATTTTCACAATTTTTACGGTACCGACGTAACTGCTCGAGTACACGAGAATATAAAAAACAGGCTGTCAATTTGAAAAAGGATTTTATAAAAAGGGGATACCCGGTGACGATAGTACAGAGGGCGTATCGTAGGGCCCTCTATAATCATAGGGCGACGCTGTTAACACATTCTAGTAAGGCACAATATAAAATAAATGAAAGTGAGAATATAAATTTTATTACATCATACACTCCACTAAGTTATAACTTACAAAAACTAATAAACAAACATAAGAACATATTATCGGTAGTGCCGGGCTTAGAAGAGAGATCAATTAGATGTGTTTGGCAAAGGGGACGAAATCTTAAGGATTATTTGAGCCCAGCGATACTTCCCCCGAACAAAGAACCATCTGTTATTAAAGGGCATAAAAGCTGTGGGAGCTGTGATATATGTGAGCTGATGTTAGAACAATCGTATTTTAGCCATCAGGGACAAAAATACTATTCCAGGACACAGACAACGTGTGCTTCAGAAGCGGTAATTTATGCACTTAAATGCCCATGCGGACTACTCTATGTAGGCAAGACCATCCGGTCGTTACGAGTGCGATTACGGGAACATAGAAGTAAATTAAAATGCCGCCGGCTAGAAGCTCCGATCGTCCCACATTGCCTTTCCCAAGGTCATACCTTTGACCAACTTCGCAGCTTTGTGATAGAGCAGATCCAGGCCCCCAGGGGAGGAAAAACACTAGATGAAACCTTGTTGCACCGTGAACAATGGTGGATACATAAATTGCAGACAGTAGCTCCAGGAGGGTTAAAATGTGTCCATTGAGTGGATTTCGTGTATGTAGGTCAGTTTGTAGAACTGAAATACCATTAGTTGGGTAAAAGTAAGGGGCAATATTAAGCACGATGAGTTTATCGTTAAATTAAATATGAATTGATAATGGCATTAATTTTCCTTTTAAGTAGATATCTTTAAGATTCATTAGAGTTAGGGAGTGCGTAAGAATGACGTATGACATAATCAGGAAGGGCTTTAAATAGGCAATGGGTTCACCATCCCGCATGCGCGGCGGTTTTTTTATGAAACAAGAAGAGAAACGTGGGCAGCATATTATGTCTGTAAGTAGCATAGAATGTTGTTAGAATTACACTATTAAGATAATTGTTTTTACTGATATTCAGATCTTAGGATAAAGTGACATTGTAAATTTTATTTATTTATAGGATATGGTCTCCTGAAGAAAAAGTTTGAAACGCCAATAGGCGCCGGAGTAGAGCGTCGAGACCTGTTTTAAAAGTAGTCTTGAAAGAGTTTAGTAGCGGTTCTTCTCTTCTAAATGTATCTTTACAAAGAAATTTTTGATACCTTACAAGAATGAAGGAGGAATCCGGGTTTATGTATCTTATACTTTGAATACAGAGAAAAGCAAAATAAAATAAAATATAAAAAGAAGCTACTACAGTTTTTTGTTTCTTTTGAACGTTTGACAACTGCATAATTTGATATTCTACGTTCAACAAAATAGACCACAATTGAAAATTTTTGTGAGTACCTCCAGGTTGAGACACCACTTGTGGAAGCTGCACACAACACTTATAGGATGATGTCATTAAATCCACCTGGTTCTCAGTCTCCATCTGCTAAGGCAGCGTAACCAACTCATCTGGACTAGATTGGAGCAAAGATGAGGAAGAACGCCTTAAGAGTTAAAGTGTTGAGAGAGACCTTGCAGATGCCTCGAAAAGTGAACTTTTCAATGCCAATGAAAACCTACCCGATGCACGAGAGGGTGCATCTATTTAATCTCTCTGAGGAAGTGAGTGACATCAGAATGAGCCACCAAGGACAAATCCTGAATCTGCTTCCAGTAGCATGTAAAAGGCTACAACTTGAACTTTAAGACTTCAGGGCCAATCCTGCTTGAAAAGAGGCCAGCAGGGCATCAATGTGCCTCTCCAGCTGAGATTGTCTGAGAAGAATACCGCCTCTCAAAGCACCTCCAAACAATTACATAAAGGAGGTTGAGGTCCTACACATGGTATTCATCACTGCACCTGACTAGCAAGAAGAGAGCAGGATTCTCCATTATCAGAGGGGCTCCAGACAGCAGCCCCATTATCTATGTAACAGGGACTGCATGGCTAGTCTGCAGAGACCAGGATCTCCAAGTCTGGATAAACTTGAATCCTGAAAAGATAGCGGCTCACCAGAGACTCAGAGAAAAGGGTAGAGCTCCCTGCTTCAAACAAACAAAATGCAGTGAGAAGCCCCCCAGATCACCTATGCCTTGCTGCTCCTTAGAGCCCCTCACCTTCATCTCTTTCTTTCCTTTGCCCTTTGGTACCTTTGCCAGTAGAAGCTCCTTCCCTTCCCCACCTCCTATCTTGGCACTGGATGCTGCCAAAGGCCCCGTGGCTCCATAATCTGCACCTGTATCCGGGGACTTGTCTGGCCCGAATCCTTGCAAATCTGCCTCCACGGACAGGGATTCCGCCTCACACCACCTTGCAGAACCCTGCCGCCAACACTGAGCCCCTGTGCAATCCACAGGCTACACAGGTCTGTCTTCCTGGCATCTCTGCATTGCCTTGCACCAAGACTTACTCCTCCCCCCCCCATGTCTCCCTTGCCTTTGTACCTTCCAGTATCTGTCCCTGGGTCCTTGACTAGCTGTAAGACAGCAAAAACCTGCAAGGAGAACTGACATTCTAAATCATGAAGCTGTGCCCAACAGATATCGCAGGCGCAGTTCTGCACAACGGCTCCTGCACTTTTAAAATGGCCACGCCTTTCCCTGCCTGCTCTGCACTACACGGTTTCCTCAGCTGCCAGGTTCCCGCTGCGGTTCTCTGCCCCCCACAAGCCTGCTCCAAATTCCTGGTGTCTGAGTCACCGCCCCGCATGCCCAGCCACCTCCAGGCTTAGACATCAGACGGTAGGGGCTTCTGGAATACTTAGTCTCCTACCAGCACGACAACTCCTGACCACCTGACTTTCTGGAGCCGCCGCATTTCAGTTCCTGGACCCTGGTAAGCCGCTTGATCTCCTGCCCCAGCTAGCCTCACGCTTTTGAGCACTGACTGCCACAGTACCTGTCATAGGGGAGTAGCACACAACCAGTCAACCTTTTTCACGGCCGCAGCCTAAAAGTGCTGTCACAGCTGAAGGGTAGCCCCCACTTGTCCTGCCCCCTGCCGGTGATTTAGAGTGCTCTCTCAGAAGGCTGTAAAGCTAACTGAACTCAAGTTAACTCAAATCCACTCACTCAATCTAAAAGCCAAGGAAACCAATTTAAATCAAATTAAAAAAAAAAAATAAATAAACTAATGTTCCTTCAGTGAGTCCAGTACTGGGATTCACGTCCCTCCAGCTGCTTGGAGACAGATACTGAAGGCTGGGGGTGAGCCAGTTGTCTGAGAGGTCATAAAGATCATGACATGATCAGTCTCCCAGCTGCTGGAAGGGCGTGAATACCCAAAGGTGCCGGGACAGGACTGGAGGAACGAAATGGAACAGCCAATTAAAGGACCCACACCCCCAAATAGGAGAATGTGAAAACCCACAGCATAAAATAAAGCAATGCCTATCTTAGTTGTCCCTTCAGTGAGTTACGTCTCTCCAGCTATTTGGAGACTGAGATAATGGGGCTGATACAGGGTGCCAGCTGTCTATGTCTGGTGATGTCAAAGTTAGTATGCTAAGTCTCCAAGCTGCTGGTGAGGTGACAACCCACAGGTCAGGACTAGAGGGACGATAAGGGATGTTGTTTGAACACCTTTCCAATGGTACAGTATCAGCTATACATAACAAATAATCCTTTCAATTCAAGATACAAAAGCACACACATTTCAACTGTTAATGACTATATGTTTCTCTAATATAACATAACTTGAGAGAAGTAGTCTAGTGGTTAGAGCTACTGCCTAGTACCCAGAAGATCAGGTGTTTGATTCCCACTTTCCCACTGGCACTCCTTGTGGCCTTGGGCAAGTCACTTTACCCTCCATTGCCTCGAAAGAAACAGCCTGGCAATATACACACACACACACATACTGCCATCTTCTAGTTTAAAACTAACGTTCATCACCCTTCATTCCCAAATAGCATATAAACCCTATATCTACAGAGCGCAAACAAACATGTTTTGTAAGGGGTATGTTCCTTGTCTTTGACTCCTCTCTTTCTTTCTCCACACACATCCAACTGATAGCTAAAACCTGCCATTTCTTTCTCTACAACATCAACAAAATTCACCCATTCCTTTCTGAACACACTAAGACACTTATCTACTCCTTAGCCACCTCCCGTCTAGACTATTGAAACATGCTCCTTGCTGGTCTCCCTCCGAGTCATCTCTCTCCCCTTCAATCTGTTCAACATGCTGCTGCATGGTTAATCTTCTGCCAGCTTCGTCATGCTCATATTACTCCTCTTCTCAAGTCTCTTCATTGGCTCCCTATCCGTTTCCACATCCAGTTCAAACTTCTCCTTCTGACCTATAAGTGCATTCACTCTGCAGCTCCTCACTACCTTTCCTCTCTTATATCTCCCTACACCCCTCCTTGGGAACTCTGCTCTTATGGCAAATTGCTTCTATTGCCACCTCCAGACTTCGCTCCTTTCACCTTGCTGCCTGGAACAAACTACCTGAGTCTGTATGTTGGGCGCCTTCTCTGATCCTTTTCAAAGCCAGACTGATAACTCACCTTTTTGCTACCGCTTTCGGATCTTGACTCACCTAACGTCCTTTGTGTGTCCTTACCATTCCCCCTAGCTGTATCCCATGTCTACAGCTACTGTGTTATCTGACTCTATTAGATTGTAAGCTCTGATCAGCAGGGATTGTTTATTTATTTATTAGCTTTAATATACCACACTATTTAGTATCAGAACGGTTTACAAGAAACATGGTCAAGCAACTTTACATAGAAGAGGCATAAACATCAAATCCAAATCTAAACACAGAACAGGTAAGAAGAAGCAAGCAAATATGTCAACGTTCAGGGGATCAAGGTTAGAAGGAGGGGGAAAAGGGAGGGGTAGAGGAAGGGCATGAAGGGTGGGATCGAGGCAGGGGAAATAGGGACGGATGGGAGAACTAATTACATGTTGTGCAGCCAGGCCTTAAAGGTATAGTCTATGTAAGTGGAAAGGCCAGTACTAAGAGAGCCCTTCATTAAGTTATGTGGTCAAGCTAGAAGGAACAGGTGAGTCTTTAATGCCTTTCTGAACGTAGACTGGTCCACAATGACTCGGACTGAAGCAGGAAGGGTATTCCAGAGGTTTGGTGCATATAAAGAAAAGGCACGATTCCTGACGGCCTTAGTGCAAGTCCTTATTGTTGAAGGTGTGATCAGGGTGTTTACTATGTTTGATCTTCTCGTTCTGTTGTCTGGGGTATGTTGAGTCATTGCTGACAGGGAAGATGCAGATGAGTCGTGAATAATCTTAAATGTGATTAGAAGAGCTTTGTAGATCAGGTGGTTATATATGGGGAGCCAGTGTAGTTGCATCAAGATGGGTGAGATGTGCTCGTACCTGGAAACACTTTGGAGTGATCAGGCAGCTGTGTTCGTGACCATTTGGAGTGGTTGGAGGATGTGTTTTGGGATGCCATGAAGAATAGTCAAAGTGCGGGAGGATGAGAGCTTGGAAGACTGTATGAAAATCTGAGGGGGTCAAGGAGCAGGCGTATATGATGGAGGGTCCTTATCTTCTGGTAGACTGCCTTGATGACTGCCATGGTCAGTCGCTGGTCCAAAATTACTCCCAGATAGCGTACTTCTAGCTTGGTTAGGAGTTCTACATTTCTCACCCGCAAGGAGGAGGGCAGGGTAAATGTTTGGTCTCTAGATATAAGTAAGACCTCCGTCTTCCTGCAGTTAACCTTCAGGTTATGTGTAGCAAGCCAAACTGACACAGCATTGAAGCATTCTGAAATGACTGAAAAGTCAGGGCTGTTAATGGAGAATGGGGTATAGAGCAAAACATCATCTGCATAGATGTGATATAGGATGTTGAAGGACTGACGTATTGTACAGATTGGCTGTATGTAGATGTTGAATAGCAGTGCTGAGAGCGATGAGCCCTGTGGGACTCCTTGAGTTTGCCGGAAAGTGCTTGAAGACTGTTTTCCCAAGCGAACCTGTTGCTGGTGACCCGTCAAAATATGATCTAAACCAGTTGAGGGATGTTCCATATCCCCTTTTCTGGTAAGCTGTCAAGAAGACTATGACTGATGGTATAGAAGGCAGAGGCAATGTCCATAAAGATTAGGATGAATCCCTGCCTCTTCTTATCTAAACCGGTACAGAGTCTACCTAGGAGAGTTACTAATAGGGTTTCAACCCCATGCTGCTGGCAGAACCCATGCTGCTGTGGGTCAAGAGGGGCACGGGAGTCGATGTGGTCCTGGATTTGTTGCTTGACAATCTTTTCTAAGATCTTGGTCAGGAAGGGTAGGCTGGATATTGGTCTGTATAAGCTGATGTCTTGAGGGGTTTGATTTGTTTTTAGCAGAGGTCTGATGGAGGCAGTCTTCAGGGGCACTGGGAGAGAACTTGTAGACAATGAGAGGTGTACTATTCTGGAAATAGCTGCACTTAGGTTGGATCTTGTATGCTTAATCCAGAATGCTAGGCAAGGATCAGCTGGGGAGGTGGAGGTGTTGATTGTGCTGATGATGTTTTCCATTTGTTCAGCCGAGTATGGGTAGAAAGTATCAAGAGTAGGTATAGGTGTGTCCTCTGTGGGGGGAGTTTCAGGAAAGGAATGTTAGTCATCAAGCTTCTCTGAGAGCGAGATAATCGAATTTGTTTTGCTCTGGAAGTGTGAGGCAAAGTCATCCAGGCTGGGGGTAATTGTTGGTAGGTTCTTGGATATGTCATTTGTGAGGGATTTAACGATGCTGAAGAGCTCACGGGGCTTGTTAAGAGAACGCATAAGGGTGTTAGTATGGTATTTCCTTCTCTTGTGATTGACTGCTTTTCGGTGTTCCTGTAGTTTGACCAGGTAGGCAACATGGTCGACGTCATGCCTAGAATGCCACCAGCATCGCTCCAGCTTTCTGAGGAGTAATAACGATTCAAGATCAAAAGTAAACCATATCACTGTGCGCTTCCTCCCGGTGGGCTTAGTGGAGAGTGGAAGGAGTGAGGCTTTAGCCAGGGTGGTGTTCCATGTGTCTATTAGCTTAACCAGATCATTGGTGTCGGGATTGAGGCCGTCAAGAATGTCCCTGAGGAACGTTTCCTTATCGAAGGGTCTGAATGATTGGAATTGGATGGCAGTTGATTTCATTCAGTGTCTGTAGGAATACAGAACAGTATGGCATTATGATCAGACCAGGGGACAGTAAGGACAAGTGGTGGGTCCTGGCTGCTCAGACTGTGGAGGGGTGAAGGAGCAAAGATGAGGTCCAGGGTGTTGCCTCTCGAGTGAGTAGGTGTATGTATTAGTTGATGATAGTTGAGAGCTTTCATTACATTGAGGAAGGCAGAGGAGTCCTTGGTAGGGAGGGCTGGGAGATTGAAATCTCCTAGCAGCCAGAGTGGTTTGCATTGGGTATTCCTATTGCAAGCTAGGTTGAGGATTGTATCAAACAATAACGTATATAGTCACTGTATAGAGCTTAAACTACAAAATAGTAATGACAAAATCCTTTATAGCTCTCTCAACCACGAGTTCAAATTCTTATTGATCCAATTACACAAACCACTGTTGCAACAAGGTCTTAGACTGTTATAAAGCAACTACTCAGACCACACAAGCTGGAATGAAGTGCCTATTGTTCGCATCAACGACCTTACAACATTGCTAATTCAGTGATATTGTTTTTATAAGATATCTTTTTAAATTTTTTCTTCAATTTCAATGTTTTAACTTTACAATAATTTAACAGTCCCATGAATACTGCTCAGTGAACCAGATAATAACGCTGATCACTATAAAAATAAGTACCATCTTCATACCATTTCTATGTCTTTTTAAAATTATTTACTGAAAAACAGCACTTATCTGGTGGCAGATGATAATTTTTCTAGCAGTGCTGTAGTATGATCCAAACGGATGATGGTCCCAACACCAAACCGAAGCGCCTTTACGTTTCACTGATTGTTTCCTCAGGGGTATGAATCTCTGGGCGTTTAATCACAGTAGTCATACTGTATGGTCTATTAATAAATGACATAGCAATATAAACTGGCTTCTTCAAATTAAACTCTCTAGTTTTGCATTTTCCATTTTACCACAATTCAAGAATTGTCACTAAAAACTGTGCTGAATTGTTCTCACCTTGCTTCCACACTATAGGGTATTTTCCTTGCAGTTGCTGAAAAAACGCCACGCATGCAGAATGCAACTACCTATAGCTTTATCAACATACGGAAATTAGCTGCGACTAGCGTAAAGGTAAAACACCTGTTTACCCTTAGCACATATGCCAATCTATCTGAAGATTAAGACAGGTGGGGTATACCGCTTGCAGATTAAATATCCACTTCTGTTCCCGAAAAATAAGTGGTTGTTCCCTTGAACGTCCTCCCACACCTATTGGGATGTGTTCGATGCAAAAGCAACAGAGATCCTCAAAAGCACGATTCAATTGGAGGCAGTGTTCCACCATGGGAGCTTCCTTCTTCTGACATTTTAATCTACTACGATGTTCTTGCATCCGATATAAAAAGGATGAATTGTTTTTCCAACGTATATTAGCTTGCATGGACAAAAAACACCGTATACCACATGTGTGGATTGGCAAGTAGTATAACCCCTCAAAAAATGTTTATCTGGGTATGTAAATGAAGAAATTTCCAGAGTGATTTGGCAAATGGTTCATTTTCCGCATTTAAAATGACCCATAGTTTCATGATCCATCACTTGAAGCGGGGTTCTTAACTGTCGGGCTAAGGATCTCTTTCAGGTTGAGGATTGTGGCTAGCTCATCAGCGCATGTACATGGTGAGCAGTAGAAGAGGAGACAGGCAGATAGGAATTTATTAGAGATCCGAATATAGTCAAGGTTGAGTGCTCTCTGAGCAGAACTGCATTGGAAGTGGAGGTTGCTTCTGGCAATAAATTGAAATTACACTTACCAGGTAATTGTAGTTCCTTGAGTGATGACAGTTAAGTCCTCCACCTCTGGGTTGTGCACCTCCTCCTGCAGCTTGGAGACTGGCATGTCAAACTCATGACATCACTGTATGTAGCCTGCTGAAATCTCCCATCAGCCCCAGTGAACTATTGACAAAGCAGACTCAAAAGAGCAACAAGTAGCCAACATCGTAAAACTCTTTTCTTAAATGAAAGGCATAACCAAAAACAAGAAAGTTATGCCACTATTAAACTCCCCTTACAAGACAAGGGTGAGATTTACCCATTTATCCCTCTGACCCCTGCCGAACCAGAGCCTAGGAGAGGGATAGCCGCAATAAGCATGATAAACAACAAAGTAGCATCTTAAGGTAACACTCACCTGAAAACGTGCCCGAAGCTCGATAAACTTACCCTGTTAAGAAAAAAATAGACCCTGTGTGGGATTGAGGACTAAACTGTCGTCACTCAAGGAACTACAATTACCAGGTAAGTAATTTCAATTTCCTTATCGTTCCTCTAGTTTAGTCCTCCACCTCTGGGATGTAACAGAGCAGTACTAATGGGCGGGACCCTTCCAGCTGGAGCGTAGCACCGCCGACCCGAAACAGGCATCATTCGCTGCTAGCACATCAAGACGGTAGTGCTTACAGAAGGTATGAAGAGAAGACCAAGTGGCCGCTCTACAAATGTCAACCGGTGGCACTAGGCTGTATTCCGCCCAGGAAGCCACTTGCGCTCTAGTGGAGTGAGCTCTTAGCCCCACAGGCGCCGGACGACCCTGCAAAATATAGGCTGAAACAATTGCTTCCTTAATCCACTGGGAAATGGAAGCTTTCGCTGCCGCCTCTCCTTTCCGTGGACCGCCAAACAATACAAACAGATGATCTGACTTGCGGAATGACTCGGATACTGCCAAAACACACTTTTTACGTCCAGGCAACGCAACCCGCGATCGGAAGAATGTTCTGCCTCCGCCTGCAAGGCTGGCAAAGACACCGCTTGATTTAAATGAAACGGAGAGGCCACCTTTGGCAAAAAGGAAGGAACTGGCCGCAGAACCACCTTTTCTCTTGAAAAACACAAAAATGGTTCTCTACATGATAGGGCCTGTAGCTCAGAAATGCACCGCGCCAAATAGCTACCAAAAATACTGTCTTCAACGTCAAGTCCTTAACGGAAGCTTGGCTTAAAGGCTCAAAGGGACACTCTACCAGCGCCCCCAAAACCAAGTTGATATCCCATGGGGGAACCGAAACCCTATGCGAGGGCCGCATTCTGGAGACTGCTTTAAGAAAACGCATCACATCAACGTAAGCTCCTAATGATAAACCTTGGACCTTACCTCTATAACATGCTAGGGCTGCCAAGTGAACTTTCAAGGAACTGGCGGCCAAGCCTTTCTCAAATCAGTCTTGTAGAAAACTCAATACGCACGGCACAGAGGCCGTAGCAGTGCGGACTTGACGCCTCAAACACCAGTCTTCAAATGTGCGCCAGATGCGCACATAAGCCAACGACGTTGACTGCTTCCGCACCTGCAGTAAGGTCGCAATAACTGCTCTGGAATAACCCTTCTTTAACCTTGTTCTTTCAATGGCCAGGCCGTAAGCGATAACCGATCCACTTGGGGCATTAGAAGTGGTCCCTGCCTCAGCAGGTTAGCGTACTAGATGCCTGGGCAAGTCCAGAGCCACCAAGAGCACCTGTCCCCGATGAGCTTCTATCTGCTGAACCACGCGACCGATGAGAGCCCACGGAGAGACGACAAAGCAGACCCGTCGATGGCCACCGCTGTATCAAGGCGTCAATCCCTTCTGACATGGCCTCCCTGCGCCTGCTGTAGAAACGACTCGACTTTTGCGGATTGGAATGTTGCCATCAGATCCATGACCGGAGTCCCCCATCGGTGAACTATTTGCGTAAAGACATCCGGATGCAACTCCCATTCTCCTGCATCCACCCGGACTCTGCTGAGAAAATCCACCATGATGTTGTCCTTGCCCACAATGTGAGCCGCCGAAATCGCTTGCAATCGAGGCTCTATCCACAAGAATAGTCTCTCCGCCTCCTCCTCCATGGCCACGCTTCCGGTCCCGCCTTGCCGATTTATGTAGGCCACCGTCGCGGCATTGTCGGAGAGTACTCAACCTTCTCGCCCCGTCACCATGGTTTCGAAGCTTTGCAGCACCAGAGACACCGCTCTCAACTCCAGGCGGTTGATGGACCAAACGCCTTGCGCAAATTCCTCTCTGCAATACGCCTCCCACCCTGCGAGACTTGCGTCTGTTAGTAGGGGGATCCACTCCGGCTGATCTAGAGGCATGCCTGCCCGCAGCGACGCTGGAAGAAGCCACCACCGCAGGGACTGCCGGACTCGCAGGGGGCAAGGAAGCCGCTTGCTCAATGAGTCGGACTGGTGTGAGCAAACGCTGAAGCAACACCCGCTGTAAGGGCCTCATATAAAATCTGGCCCACGGCACGACTTCCAGGGTCCTGCCGAGGGCGCCGGAGCCGCTCTGAAACCTTTCACCAATCTCCGCAGAACTTGGGCTCTGTGTTCCGTCAGAAATACTGCTCCTTTCCGAGTGTCGAACTGCACTCCCAGATATTCCAGGACCTGAGACGGAATCAAATAGCTCTTGGCCGAATTGACCACCCAGCCAAGGCTCTGCAAAAAGGCTGCAACCTTTTTCATGACCATCTCGCTCTCCTGCTTGGACTTTCCTCGAATCAACCAATCATCGAGATATGGATGGACCAAGATCCCTTCCTTCCGTAGGGCCGCTGCGACCACCACCATGATCTTGGTGAATACCCAAGGCGCTGTTGCAAGCCCAAATGGCAACGCCTGAAACTGGTAATGCCCCCAGGGCAGAGCGAACCACAAAAACATTTGATGAGCAGCTCCGATTGGGACATGTAGATACGCCTCGGTGAGATCGAGACGCGTCAGATACTCTCCCTGGCGAACCACTACCATGACGGATCGTAAGATTTCCATACGGAAATGAGGAACTCGGAGGCAGTGATTTACTCCTTTGAGATCCAAAATTGGACGATGGGATCCCTCTTTCTTTGGCACCACGAAATAAATGGAGTACTGCCCCACACCGTAGTCTGCCACCGGCACTGGGACGACGGCCCCCAGCTGCAAGAGACGATCCAGCATCTGGTGAATTGCAAGAGAGTCTTTGGATGGCTTCTGCAGGATGACATCACGAAAGAGTCTAGGATCGGCTTTGCCAGATCCAGCGGATAACCCTCACGGATGATCTCCAGCACCCACTGAGCGGACGTTATTTGGGTCCAGGCAGAAAGGAAACCCCGGAGCCGACCTCTGATTGGCTGACCTTCTGCCGGGACCCGCCTCCTTTCATTGGGGCTTCCGAGGGGTTCCTGCAGTAGCTGCTGCGAACCCTCTACTTGCTCCGCGAAACCCTTGGGCTTGAGGCGCAAACCTTCCCCTTTGAAAACCCCCAAAACGGGAAGTGCAAAATCTCCTGAAATCTCTGTACTGACTTCGAAAGGCCGCCGAGAATTTGCCTTGCTTAGGCTTGTCCTCAGGAAGCCTTCCACCCTTGGACTCTCCTAAATCCTTAACCAGCTTTTCCAGATCCTCTCCAAACAGTTTTCCTTTAAACGGAAGCTTACTGAGACGTGACTTAGAAGACCCGTCAGCCGCCCAGTTTCTCAACCAGAGGGATCGCCAATGAAGGCATACTATTTGCCAAAGCTCGGATGAGGTCGTAGTGCACATCCGCCAAATACGCCGCTCCAGACTCCAAACGCTCGAGCTCTCCGACACTCTCCTGCTCCAAAGAAGCCGACTGCCAAGAGTCCTGAGCCCACCGAAGACAGGCTCTGGCCACCCAAGCACCACAGATGGATGCCTGCAAGGATACTGCATCCGCTTCGAAAGATTGCTTCAAGAAGCCATACACTTTTCTATCTTGCGCATCCTTTAACGCCGCACTACCTTCAACCTGTATAGTGGTCTTTTTAGTAACCGTGGACACCGCCGCATCAATCCTCGGACAACAGAATTTCTCCTTATCCTTCTCTGCCAGTGGATACAGTCTATTCATGGTCCTTACTCCTCTGAACCCTGCTTCGGGATGATCCCATTCATCTTGAATCATCCGATCCACCACCTTGTGGACCAGGAAGACCACCTGCGTTTGACGCACCGCCTGAATAACCGGATCTTCTCCCCCGACCTCCTCGGTCGGCTGCTCAGTAGCCAACTTGAGTGTCTGCAGGGACTCTGTAATAAGGGCCGCCAACTCATCCTTCCAGAACCCTCTGATGATCCGGGCTTGATCCTCAGGTTCCTGGATCTCCCCCTCTTCCAAGTCCTCCATATCGTCCTCCAAACCTAACTCTGCCTCCTCCAGTTCCTGCCACCCCAGCTCTGAAGCGGAGTGCTCTGGCGGCCGAGGTCTTTTGGGGGGTTTAGGCGTCAGCCCCTCGTCCTCCGCCAACCCCGGCTGTGGAACCGGTGAGGGGAGAGGCCAGGATCCCGGCACCTTCCCTTGGCGCCTGAGACAGAACGCTTGATGCACGAGTAATATGAAATCTGGAGAAAAGCCACCCAGCTGCAAATCAGAGCCCAGCCCCAGCACCGCACAGGTGTCTCCAGAAGCAGCCTCCGGGCCGGAAGTAGAAGGGACCACTACCCAAGCGTCCCCTTCCGCTCCCACTACGGGCCCCTGGGAAGCAGGAGCCACAGGAATCTCCATCTGCTACTCCACACTCGCCGAGACAGCCGCACAGCCCCGACAAACGCCAGTGCTCCTATGGGTGCCACAGACAACACACTGCAGGCGTGCCACAGACAACACACTGCGGGCGTTCCTCTAGTTGCAGGTTGTACCGTCCATATATCACGCTGCCCTCTATCCTCCCTGGTCGCTTCTCCTGTCTCTTAAGCTGCTCGGTGCTGCTTCTAGGTGTTCTGCTTGGTTTCTCTATTTTCACATCATTTGTACCTTTTCTCTGTGCCACCCGGCCCCTCTGCTCAGGTCATGACTGCTATTCCCGTTCACTGGGGCTACCGTCCATTATCTCTGTTCCCTGCTCCTCCTGGCCCGAAACCCTCTCAACCTCCTTCCCTGCTCTTCCCGTCCGGCCTCCTCTGCCTCTGTTTCCTCTACCTCAATGCCCCTCACAGCTGTTCCCCTCATCACACTTTCTTTGGCTCTTCTCAACTGCCGCTCTATCCGCTCAAAAACCCATCTAGTTCATGACCTCCTAACCCAACACTCCCTGGATGCCCTCTTCATCACGGAGTCTTGGCTCCGTGAGGGGGAGGACGCCCTCCTTCATCAATGTCTTCCACCCGGTTACTCCGCTCTCCACACACCCCGCCTCCGTCGATCTGGCGGTGGGGTGGCACTCATCTTTAAGTCCCCCCTCTCCTTCTCTCTGGTCTCGCCCCCTCCGGCCTACCACGAATCTCTTGGTTCGTTCTGATTCTACTCCCCCTATTTACTTTCTCCTTCTGTATGTCCCCCCCTTCTCTGCGTCCTGACCTCTGGGACTCCCTGCTGAGTACATTATCCGACACTGCCCTTCTATCTCCGCACCTGGTCATATTGGGAGACCTCAATGCTCACCTTAATCCTCCCTCTCGTTCCCGCGACAAGGCCCTTTTTTCCCTGTTCTCCGACTTGTCCTTCACCCAACATGTCCTCTGCCCTACTCACGTCTCAGGTCGATCCCTGGACCTTATTCTCACCCTTGATCCCTCGCCTTTTCTCCCCTCTAATATTCTCTCTACCCTCATTCCCTGGTCCGACCATCACTGTCTCTCTTTTTACCTTCCCCCTTCCCTCTCCTGGCCCAATCGGTCCCTCTTCTTCTTCCACTCCATCGCTCAGACGGCGATTTACTCCGAACTCCCTGCTTTCCTTCCCTCCAGCCCATGCGTTTTCCCCTGGAGTTCCCCTCCCTCTCTGTTGATCGTCAAGTCGACCTTCTGTCCTCCTCCCTTTCGGCCGCTCTCGACACTGTAGCACCCCTTCGTCCCATGGCCCCCCGTCCACCACCCCTGGTATCACCCCGGTCTTCTTCTCCTCCGCTCCAATCTTCGCCGTGCTGAGCGGCACTGGAGGAAGCTCCGTACTCCTGGTTCTCGCTCCAACTACCAGCTTGCTCATCTCTCCTACCGCTCTGCAATCATCTCGGCTAAACCCTCCCACTACTCTCACCTTATTTCTACGTCTTCAAATTCCGCCAGATGCCTTTTTCTTATCCTCAAATCTATCTCCTCCCCTTCTTCTCTCCCTTCCATCCCCTCCAACCCCCCTCCCAGTCCCTCTTCTCTCGCCTCCTTCTTTACCGGTAAGATTCTCTCCCTTCGTTCCTCCTTCCCCACTTGTCCTCTTCCCCTCTCCCCCCTCCCACTCCTCCTTCCTCCTTCTCTTCTCAGTCTGTACTCCCTTCATCTCCCACTCACACTTTTCCTCACAGCTGGTGCTCCTTTTCCCCCCCATCTCCTCTCCTGAACTCATCAAGGCCATTTCGACTGCTCACCAAACTACTTGCCCCCTTGATCCCCTGCCCTCTTCCTGGTTACTTAATCCTGATATTGCACTTGTGCCCTTTATTCTTTCCATCTTCAATTCTAGTCTCTCTTCTGGTCTTTTCCCCTCCCGTTGGAAGCACGCTATTGTCCGTCCCCTCCTGAAAAAGCCTATCCTTGACCCTACTTCTCCCGCCAACTGGCGCCCTGTCTCCAACCTCCCCTTTCTGTCCAAAATCCTTGAAAAAAAACTTGTCTTTTCCCATTTGGCTTCTCATCTTGATTCCACTCACGCCCTTCACCCCCGGCAATCTGGTTTCCGCACCGGTCACAGTACCGAAACTGTCCTCACAGCCTTGCTCTCCAAACTTCACCGCTCTCACGATCGTGGTGATATTTCTCTTGTGGTCTCTCTGGATCTGTCCTCTGCGTTTGATGTAGTCGATCACCGCACCCTTCTTTCTCGTCTGTCTGACTTTGGCATCCATGGTACTGTCCTCCGGTGGTTTCACTCTTTCCTGTCCTGCCGTACCTTTTCAGTCCACTCCGGTACCTCAGTATCCCCCCCTATCCCCGCCACCTGTGGCGTCCCCCAGGGTTCCATTCTCGCTCCTCTGCTTTTCATGCTCCCCTAGCCCTGTTAATCCAACAATCTGCTCTTTCCTTTTACATATACGCCGACGACATCCTCCTGGTTCACCACACCTTTCCCTCCTCCCCGGACCTGGCTCCACTCAACCTCTGTCTGTCCTCTATCGCCTCCTGGTTTGAGTTGAATTTCATGCATGCTAATCCCGCTAAATCCGCTGCTCTCTGGATTACCTTTGGTCTCCCACCCCCCACGGTACTACCTGTCATGGGCTCTCACTCCATCCCTTCTGCCCCTACCCTTCGTTACTTGGGTGTTACCCTAGACCCATCCCTTTCTTTTCATGAACATATCTCCTCCGTTGTCCGCTCTTCTTTTTTTCACCTATGCCGTATCAAGGCCGTCCGTTCCTTTCTCCCTTTATCCTCTGTTGTCACTCTTGTCCTGTCTTTGGTTATCTCTCGTCTCGACTATTGTAACGTCATCTATGCTGGTCTTCCATCTTATCAACTCCGTCGCCTCCAACTTGTTCAGAATGCTGCTGCCCATCTTGTTACTTCATCCCATTTTCGTTCCCATGTATCACCGTGTCTGTTTTCCTTACACTGGCTCCCAATCAAGTTCCGGTTTATGTTCAAACTACTCATCCTTGCTCACAAGGCCCTTCACTCTGATACCCCCCAGTACTTAGCCAATATCATCCATCTTCAGCCCTCTCCCCGCCTTCTCCGTTCATCCCATGGCAATCGTCTCTTCCTTCCCTCACCTACACAGGCCCACCTCAAATCCACTCGACACTCCGCTTTCTTTTTCTTAGGTCCCGCCCTTTGGAACTCTCTTCCCCTCTCACTCCGCACCGAACTGTCTTACACTCGTTTCAAGGCCCTTCTTAAGACACACCTTTTCTGTCAGGCTTTTGATCTCCCCTTCACTGCTGATGGTGCTCTTCCCCCTAGTTGCACCTCCCAGCCCCCTTAGTTTTCCCGTGCTTTCCCCTCCACTGTTGCGCCTCCCATTCCTTTTAAAATTTGCCCACTTCTTCCCCCTCATCCCCTTTTGCCCTTCTTGCGTTCTTATTGTTCTCTCTCTGTTCTTTATTGCCCCTCTTCCTGTCCTATTATTTTTGGCGTTCCTTTCTTCCCTTCTTTTCCAGCGGCTGTCATTTTTTATGATTGTACACCGCCCTGATGCTTCGGCCTGGGCGGTATATCAAGTGTTTTAATAAAGATTCTATTATAATTATTATTAGTCTCTCCCTTTCTCTCTTATTTTATTTATTTAATTATTCTTTTTAAACGAAAGACTGAATGTGAGCTCCAGCAAATACTGAAAAACAAGCCCCCCCCCCAGGCAAAAAAACCCCAAGGGCACCTGCTCCACGACCCAAAAAAAGAAATTAAAGAAATGAAATCAATGAAGAGAACCCCGGGGCTGGTCTGCTGCCCGCAGTTGCGGCCGCCGCAACTGACACGCGGCAAAAACTGTGTGTTCAAGATGGCTGCAGCTGAGGAAAAACACGTTTTGGCGCAAACGGCAAAATCACCGCCGGGTGACAAACACGCTCGGCCCCCTTTTGAACGCCGCCAGCCCGCTCAAAAAACAACAAAACTGCTAAGTCGGACCCGGAGCCCCTGCCAGCAGCGGCGTTGCTCAGCCACCACCAGAGCGACGTCGGCTGCAATATACCCCGCTGTACCTGCTCACAGCTTCACCCGCTCCACCGAGGAACTCAGGGCTCCGCGAGCTGCCGCCCTGCTGAAGCCGGCTCAGGCAAGTGCTGTCCCCGCAGCTCTCCCCCGTACCTTCAAGGGGGAGAGATCCGGTCCAAAAGCAAGAGAGAGAGAGAGAGGGGGCTCTATTTGGCAGGGATTAGGTGTTTTTTTTTAAATCAATATGAACCTCTACAAATTTAAAGGGCCATTCCCAAATTAAATCAAATCAAAACCATTGAAGAAATCAATTTAAGAAATCAGGAATTAGAATTGAAACTATTAAAAATTTAAGTCCTAACTAAACTAGCTCCTTATTAGTTCCTCTAGTGAGCACAGCACCTAGGCTCACTACGTCCTCCTGCTGCATGGAGACTGGACACACTGGGGCTGATGGGAGATTCCAGCAGGCTACATACAGTGATGTAACAAGTTTGACATGCCAGTCTCCAAGCTGCAGGAGGAGGTGCACAACCCAGAGGTGGAGGACTAAACTGGAGGAACGATAAGGAATGAGGATTCCACGGCCTCTCCTGTGCAGCACTGCATATGCCTTGTAGCACTATACCGCCTCTCCTGTGCAGCACTGCATATGCCTTGTAGCACTATACAAATGTTCAGTAGTAGTGTTCTATAAGCTGGGCTAACAGCACGTATTATCTATAACTAGGTCCCATTGAATAACATGGAACCTATTTATAAATAACATACGATAATCATTAGCTCAGCTTGCTAAAACATGCCCTTAAAAGTTGCTAACATTGGGAGAAGCTCACTTGGCCCCAACAGCTGGGGAAGCACAAACACCCTACCTTGCAACGCCTGCTAAACTCTCATGTAGCTTTTACTGACAAACTTTGGCCTGCAGTGGGAAGAAAAGTGGTTATGGATGTTTCCAGCTACTGAACAAGAGGTAACGTCATTGGGAGAATATCTGCTTGACAGAGGTAGAATACCATCTTTTAAAAAAAGTTAACTATGTGGGAACGGCTAGCTCATCAAAAGATTTGAGCATGGTAGTTAAAATTATTTTCTGCTTGTGGCTGTACACCTTGGGGTAATTCTATGCAAAATACATCATGCACAGTGTAGGCCAGAAATCAACGACTACATGGTTGCAAAGAAAACGCAATATTAGCATCACTGGTAGCCAGCTCTACGAGTCACAAATCAGACTACAGCATAACAAATCTTGATTATATACGTTTTCACTCAATACCTGATGGCAGAGCCCCTTTTCCAGCAATAACAGCCTTGAGTCATTGGGGGGCAATTTTCTACCAATTGCGGGATGGTTCAGTTTTCCTATTTTTAGCATTACAGCTGAAGCTTTTTTGAGCTGGCCAGGAATTTCTTTATGAAAGATTTTATAGCATTTTGCTACAGCACGCTTCAATCAAAATGGTTAACAGTATAATCATAAAATATATTACAAAAGGAGTAGGCAACATTGGGTTGACATCCAGCTAGTGGTGTAAGTGCTGCTGAACACTGTCTGGATAGTACCGGGAAAGGTCTGTGGGCTTTGCCGGTAATTATCCATAGAAGGGTGCCAAATACGGCTCACTAGCGAGGTGCTGCCGCCGAACGTCAGGTTCGTTATTGGGCTCTGACAGAGGCCATTTCCCCCAGCCCCTCTTTACCGCGCGTTGCTGGTTCAGGTCACGCCGCACTCTCCTTTGCTTCCTCTCTCAGCACGAGCCCTCTGCCTTCGCTTTAAAATTTTGAAAGGGTTGGAAGTGGCGCCAGCACCAGAGAACCAATGGGAAGCGGCGATGGGCCGTAACTAAGGCGCCTCACCAAGTTCCCAGCCAACGAGACATCAGCGAAAGGTGACTCGTCAGTCCCGCTCTTTATCGCGAGCGCCTCTGACCCGAGGCTTCAAAATAATAAAGCGATGGCACACGTCTGTAATGTCGCCGCTAGTAATAACGATCACGAGTGTGCACGGACACGCACCGAGAGACTCTCGCTAAATCCTGCAGTTTACTCGTTCCTTCAACCTTCCCACTCGACTGACTCCCCCCGCCCGGCCAGGGGGTCTCCTGTCCCAGAATGCTTTGCTACAGGAGGTGGGTCCCTCCGGACTGAGACGGACGGCAAGATGGCGTCTGGGATGGGCAGTAAGTGTGAGGGTGCGGTGCGATTCCTTTTAGGACTGTGAGAGCGCTGCCCAAGGGAAGAAAGCGAAAGGTTTAATGGGACTTCAGTGAGAGCTGTTAGAAGGCCGGAGAGTGTGGTGGGAGCCTTTGCAACGCGCTAAGGGAGGCGTATGAGACCGCCTGGAGCATAGAAACAGCAAAAGGCTAGAGCGTCTCAGGGGCGGGGGAGTCTCGAGGAAGGGGGTAGAACTAGAAACGGTCACAGCTGTGAATGGATCTTTCGCGGCGCCGGTTACTTCGACTTAGTCAGTCAGGAGCCGATGTGTAACAAACAGCAGCTCTTTCGCTTTATAACTTCTACACGTTTATAAGGCGCTACAAGGCATACGCAGCGCTGTACAAACATGGAGATAAGCAAAAAACGTGTCTTTTCATTGAAAAGGCATTCTGTATATTCAAGTGGACTAACGCCAACCATATAACTCCTATATTCGGAAAGCACACGTTGTGACAGGTTCTACACGTGTTCTCAATTTAATGGATTAACGAAAGACAAAACTGTAAGACAAAGTATCTGCAATAGTGTTGATTTTGGTTTGATGGAAGAATGCAGTTTATTTGCTACAACAGCTGCTGCTGTTCCTTTTTCTAGGTATTACATCAACATTTATTAAGTGATTGTATTTTTAATATTTGACCAAAGGAATCTGGTGGAGCAAAACAGTGGATTTTACTATTGTCTCTTCCTTATACCAAAGAAAACAGATACTTCAGTCCTGCATAGATTTTCATGGTCTAAGTCCTTTTGCAATCATTTTTTTATTTTTTTCTTCAGCCAGGAGATTGGCTGTGTGTACTGACCCGGGACGATGCTTCTACTCGCTTATCCATTTATTGAAGCTTCAAAAAATATCCATTCCATAATATACCCACGGCTCTTTAGCTTGTTGGCAGCAGCACTGCAGTTAATTTATATGAGAGAGAGAGAGATGCATGCACATTCTCCATTGTATGCAGATCTCTCATAAGTATTCATGGAAACATGACAACAGAAAAAGACCACATAGCCTATTGAGTCTGCCCTTCCATATCAACCACTACAACAGTCCCCCTTTTTACCTTTAGAGATCCTCTGTGTTTGTCCCATGCATTCATTGTGGTTATCTTAAAAAACGTGATTGGATAAGTGTGTCCCAAAGAATAGATTAAGAACCCCTGCTCTGATCCAGGAACAGAACAGTCATTCTGGGTAAGACTAAAGGTCCATCAAGCCCAGTGTCCTGTTCACAAGCGAGCTGCACAACTTATCTTCCGGCAGTGTTGCTTCTAAAACCATTTCATTGGCTTCCTGTCCGTTTCTGTGTCCAGTTCAATTTTTCTTCAGACCTACAAGTTCATTCTGTTGCAGCCAAGCAGCTGAAAATGCTCTCATTCTCTCACTCACCCACAGAAGGAAGCACACAGACAGGCTGGAATGCAAACAGGATCTTTTAATGTGCACACAGGTTCAGACAGAGAGCCAGTACCCTCCACAAAAATCTCAGCCCTGAAGGACGTCCTACATTGTCTTATATACAGTCCATTTTTAAACTCATTCTACAATCTCATTCGTCTCGGGTATTTTCTGTCCACCAATCAGCAGCCCCTGGGGAAGGTGCCTGGGTTACTATCCAAACCGGTATGCTCTGGTCTGCTGATTTCTGGGCAAGGGGGTATTGTGCTCAGGCCTGGAGGGGGAGGGGGGGGGGAAGGTGCCTACTGAAACCTTTATGTCTTTTCTTAGCAAGCTGATCACTATGTAAAATCCTCATGGCTTGGGGGGAAGGGTTATTACCCACAGCTAAACCTTATGGCTGCCTCACTCCCCCCCCCCCTTTTTAAGTGAGACCTCAACCGCTAGGGGCGGTAGAGGGCAGTATTACTGGAGGCAAGCCGCAGAGGGGTGTATTGGGTCAGGGCCATGACAGTGGTAGCCGCCTTGCGTTCTACCAGGGTATCAAGGGTGGTGGTAATGAAGCAGTAAAGAATGTGGATACAACATGGCAGAATGGCACATAGCATTAAAATAAAAAGAACCCCTACCACTAGGATTTTTAGTCCCCCTAGCCAACTGAACCACTTCATAAACCACCCAGGACCCATGGATGGGTCAGTAATATGATTAACTAGATCACGTAGGTCTTGGATAGAGTGTTCAATGGAAACACTTGCGTCAGTGAGTTTAAAACAACACATACCCTATACCCTCTGTAGCAACTCCTACACAAAAGTTTTGTTCCGTGTGCAAAAGTTGCTGTACTGTCTGTAAAAGGTGGTAGGGTCTGCAGAGGCCTCTTTCCCTGGGATCCACCCTTATTAACATATTAATGGCTTTTATTCTTGCTAGTGTTGAGTCATTCTGGCTACACCCTGCCATCCCCTTTGTTTCATCAATCACTGACACTGTAGTCTTCAGGGCTCATGAGCACTTTGTATCACCAGCTTTGTTTGGCCTGTTTAACTTGTCCAGGCTTGCCCAGCTTGCTCAGGCCTGTTCAATCTGTTCAGGCCTGGCATGTCTTTTCTTAGCTGGGTCCATTTTCTGTGCACTTTCAGGCCTGACCTGTTTCTTAGCTGGGTCCATTCTCTGTTCACTTCTGTTCAGAGTATGGTTCCCCCTGGCTTTACTCTGGTTGTGCTGGGCTCTGGGTACTCATTTTCTTAGCCCACATGTTTTTTTCCGTGCCATCATAATGTATTACAGCCTCAGGCAAGGATGCAGCCATACTAGACATACCTATCAACCAATTTCCCTTCATTCTCCAATTTTTCTTTTTTTTTTCTTGTGAATGGGGCAAAGGTAATCCCACTAAGGGCAATGGACAACAACCATTTGAGACAGATAGGGGGCATCAGAAAAGCAGCTTCTGGTACTGTTCCCTAGAGACAACATACATTGTAACATCATTTTCTTGCAGCAACTCAATAATATTCAAAACACATAACATGAAAGTGTATCAAAAGCAGCAGTGCTTAATAATGTGATAAAGAAAGCTCTGAGAATAGTACAGCAAAACTTGAGCTGGTGTGGGTATTGCAATTGCTGAAGCCGAAATGCCTTGTAGATTTCAGTTACTTTCTAAGAAAACAATATTAAAAGGATAACAATACAATCATTCACAAAACCCCCCAGTCAGTCCAATAGTCCTCCTCCCATTCTCAGACAATGTGGTCCTGCCTCTCAGCAGTTCCCCAGGACCTCACAGTGTGCTTCACCTTTCTCTGAAGTTTAAGTTCTGTTTCTCTCAAAATTTGAACCTCTCATTCTCATAGGCAGATATCTTGGCCCTTTTTCAATGTGACACACTGATCCAGATAGGGACTCCTTCACACATTTCAGCGGTGGGTAGTTCTGAGTTCTTGGGATGGTCTGTTCCATCTGGACTCTGGCCAATTTCCTCTGCTGGACTCTCTGGATTGCAGTTGGTGACATGGCTCCAGGCCTTATTCAGAAAAGCAGCACCAGTATTGAATGAAAAAAAAAACTAAATATGCTGGATTAGATTTCACAATGATATAAACTTAATTTCATCCATATTTACTTAAGATCATAACTATCTCATATGGTGTCAACTATGTCTCTCAGTTTGATAAACTCTTTGTCTCTCTGTCTCTTTACCACTGGAGATTCCTTTGCAGGTAAGAAATATTCCATTATGCCCTTGACTGATCTTTACATGTTTATAGATCAGACAAGTTGCACACACATATTCTGCGATTTCTGGCAAGGAGTTTTTAGAATTATACCATTTTTTGTGAGAATTTGTCATCAAATCATCCCTCTTTTGCCCATGCGTGCCTGGCCAGGACATACAGGGGCAAAATGAGGCAAAAAGCATCTGGAAGTACCACATGGCCAGTGTGGGTTTTCCAAAGCTCATCAGGGTGCAAGGTGCACCCAGCCTGTCTCCAGATGTCTATTTCTAATTGTTAAGCATGTGTTGGGGCTTAGATGAATTCCTAAATTGAAGATTCTGGAGACGGCATAGTTGAATAAAATGCTCATCTCCTTTTTTTTTGTTTGTTTACGTATTCATTAGCCAGATACATCACTTCAAATTACCCATACTAATGTATCCTTATTTGGCAAGGCTGCTAAGGATATCAAACAATTGTTTAAAAACTTAGTATTTCTTTTCTCTCATTCTTTTTCTCAAACCTCTCCTGGATCATTGTTGACAAGCAAAATTTGGTTTTGTCCAATCAACTCAAGTTAAATAATTTTACAAATATTTCCATATTTTCTGGTGTAATTGGCACCTATGGTGTTACTATCCTGTTCAGCAGTCATCAGCACTGAGCTGCCTTAAATCTTACAGTTCAGAAAACAGGCATTCAAATGATGAAACTGATACCTTTGCATGAAAAGGTTGGGGGATATCTGGAATGCAAACACTTCTCCTTGTATATTTTTAATGCAGAATATTCTTTTTCACATTTAATTTAAAACCTAACAATACCTGAGACTGGCATCAAACTGATCTGAAAACCCTCTGTGAGGTGCTTGCCACAGTATATAAAATCCCTTTTAATTTTGTATATGCAGTCAAAACCAAATTTATTTATTTATTCATTTACATTCTCTTATATATCGCGCTATTCTGCATCAGTGTGGTTTACATTGAACAGACTGAAATTACATTGAACCCCTGGGCATTATAACTTGGAGATAACTATTTTACAGGGAACATGGGCTATGGAGGGTTAAGTGGCTTGCCCAAGACCACAAGGAGCACCTGTGGGACTAGAAACCCCAGCCTTCCGGCCCAAGGTTGCTGTCCTCTAGTGGGATTTGAACCCCCGACCTTCCGGCCTGAAGTACCTTGCCCCAACCACTAGGCCACTCCTCCACTCCATATATATGTACCAGAGATAAAAATTCAAGCTGGATTACCCTTTTTATTCAGAGCTCTTAACCTCTACTTTGAAGGTCAAAGGAAAACAGAAACAGTTTCCTTAGTTTCATGCCTTGTTTGTTTGATCTAGCATCCAGGGGCACTTGGCAATGAACAGCCAGCAATGAAAGAAAAACAATATTTACTGTAGATTAAAACATTTAAACACAAGACTATTAGTCTTTTAAGTATAGCAGCTAGCAGCCTATCTGATTGGATTAAGAAGGTTTTCTTGATAAATTTCACTAAACCCTCCCCCCTGGGTAGTTCTGAAAAGTAACATGCTTTAACAACATCTTGGGGAAAACAGGGACCTTAAAGTAAAAAAGTCTTTATTTCTTCATAATCTTATAAGGATTTTTCTCTCTCTTTTTATAGGCTGTAACAAATAGTTTGCAGGCTAGCTCTTACACATGAGCTTTGCCTTACAGATATTCCCCACCCCATACATCTTTGCTAATAGTAATTTGACCAGCCTTTGTTTGATCCCACCCTTACACAATCAAGATGCTGGTCAGACATCTGAGGATGCTCAAAGGAGGCACCCCCATGGTTCTAGAAGCTTAAACTCTACAATTAAAATTGATGACAAGAGGATTGTTTGGAGGCTAGGTGAATTGGGGGTTTTTTGTCCTCTTTAATGGTTTCCATTTGTTTGCTAGGAGAAAGACTCCTAGGTGATTTGTCCTTTTGTCCTCTCTAATGGGCCTCCATTCATCTGCTAGAAGAAGAAACTCCTCCCTGATCTTCCAGTATCTTTCTATAGCTATGCAAACAATTTCAATGGTTTCATTCCTAGTATCTTTCTGTAGTTATGCAAACCATCTCAGCAGTCCCAACCACCCCCCACTCACCGCTGAGAGGCGTGACCAAAAAACCTGGTTCCCTGACCACTGATCATGCATGAAACATAGCAATGAAACTGGATATGCATTAAACAAAGCAATTGTCTTCCTTCACTGCTACACCAGTACAACAGTCTACATACAGTAAACCCTGCTCTCCTTTTATTTACAGGAAACAGTCCCTTTCCTCTTTATTTTCAGAGAAGCTATGAGGTTGGGGCCGGATTCAGTCCCCTTTTTCATTATCTATCCCCTTCTTGGATTTCTTTTTTAAACATTTTCTAAACTGTCCCTTTCCCTGCAATCAGTAGACCTGGTGTTTTTCACTGTTTGGGGACACAGGGGCGATTTGTTAATAACTTCACCTTTTACTGATAGGGTATCAAAATCAATCCTGAAATATAAAGACCTAATGTCTGGACAAAAACTTTTTCCCTAATGTTACAACTAAACACAGAGACACTCTAACATTTACAGAGACACTCTAACAGTTTCTACATAACAGCACATTAACTATATGGACCAGCCATGAATCTATATAGGGAAACTGGTCCGGATGCTCCTTCACTACAGTTTAGCCTCCGGACCCCATGCTCTAATCACAATTTACAAATCACAATTTACAGTGTAAATCTTCTAATCTCAATTCAAGGAATGCAATGTTCAGTGTAAATTTTCTAATCTCACTTCTGGGAATACAATATAATCCAGGTAACAGGCAGAGTTTGGTTGCGCAAAACACACAGGACCACAAAGGGAAAAAGAGAGGGAAAACAGAAAACAGAGACGTCTCAGCAGCGAATACTCATACACTCTCTTTCCTCAGTAGCAACTGTTACAAATACACATTACACACACTCTAGCTGTAGCATAGGATTTAACTTTTACCATGAGGATAATAGTAATATGAGAAATATAGCTAGCTATTTTTCTAATGTCCACTAGATGGAGCTCCAGGATCACTAGCACAAAAGAAGCCCCCAACTCTAGAAGCACATGGCAACACAAAAGAAGCCCCCAAGTATGCTTCATTAGAGACAGCGTGTGTAGGCTCTAAATAAATCGCCCAGATCATCGGAGAATTGCGATCAGTGCAATTATTAATAAACAGCTTGAAAGGCACACTTAAGGGAGACAAGTGCTAATGTTTTTGGTCATTTTAAGACATTTTGGCAGCGCTTTAAGGTACCTGAGGTTACTGTGACCATTTTTGGTGCTACCTCCCCTTTTTCCCCACAGACTGGACGAGCAGTGGTTTCAGGGATTCTGGGGCCCTTACTCGGACTGCTCGTTGCGGGTGATCATGCCGCTACAGGTTCACAGAATTTACCGGATTTACCAGAATTTCCAGATACAGAAATACAGAACTACCCAAACAGTAAGGCAGTAGTACTCACCAGACCTCTGATCAGAGAGAGTTTGGATGCCGGTCTATCCAGCTGGTTTTCAATCGGGGGGTCAGCCGCAGGGACCGACTGACCAGACAAGTCAAGGTGTCCTTCTGGAGCACAAAGGGGCCCGGGGCGCCAAGGACCGTTAATCACCTGGAGGGGCCGGTCCCTGACCGGTGGAGGCCCGATACTGCAAGAGCAGAAGTCTTCCCACCGTGGGTGTGATGAGAGAGGCTTTTTGTTTAATTTAAAAGGGTCCCACCTGGGGTGCCAAAATGTTGCAGCCAAGCAGCTGAAAATGCTCTCATTCTCTCACTCACCCACAGAAGGAAGCACACAGACAGGCTGGAATGCAAACAGGATCTTTTAATGTGCACACAGCTTCAGACAGAGAGCCGGTACCCTCCACAAAAATCTGAGCCACGAAGGACGTCCTACATTGTCTTATATACAGTCCATTTTTAAACTCATTCTACAGTCTCATTCGTCTCAGGTATTTTCTGTCCACCAATCAGCAGCCCCTGGGGAAGGTGCCTGGGTGACCTGTTCAAACCGGTATGCTCTGGTCTGCTGATTTCTGGGCAATGGGGTATTGTGCTCAGGCCTGGAGGGGGGGGAGGGTGCCTACTGAAACCTTTATGTCTTTTCTTAGCAAGCTGATCACTATGTAAAATCCTCATGGCTTGGGGGGAAGGGTTACCCACAGCTAAACCTTATGGCTGCCTCAATTCATTCTGCAGTTCCTCATTACTTTTCCTCTTATCTCACTCTACACGCTTTCTTGAGAACTCCGCTCCTGTGGCAAATCCCTTTTATCTGTGCTCTGCCACTGACAACTCCAGTCTTTGTTCATTCAACCTTGCTGCTCCATATGCCTGTAATAAACTACCTGTTTCAGTATGTCAGGTTCCTTCTCTAGCCGTATTCAAATCCAGGCTAAAAAGCCACCTCTACATGGCTGCTTTTGGATCTTGTTTCTCCTTTCTCTCTCGTTCTCTAATTATGCATATCTTACCATACTCTATTCGTGAGACTTTGGCCTGGAAGAGAACAGCCAACAAGCCTGGAGAGTGGTAAGCCACCCGTGACTTTAAGTTAAGTTTGTTGTGCTGCCCCTGCTGTGCAGGCCCGGCAGGAGTGCACCCCACCTTCTGGCTGGTACCTGGGGTGGGCCACACTGCACCCACCACCCCACCCTTGGTACACCACTTGCATAGCCTACTAATCTGGACTGATCTTTCAGGATTAAAGGAAAGGAAATTAACAGGTATAATTAAAATTTCTCAATAGTACTACCCCATAATCCTAAGCAGTAAATAGAAGTCAGGAAAGACAGAAAAATGTTTCTACACTATGGGGTATGTTTACTAAACTGCGGCAATGTCACCAGCGTTAAGGTACCTGAAGCCATAAAAGGCAATGTGCAGGTAGGGGGCGTTCCGTCAAAAAGGGAGCAGTGGGCGTCATGGCTGTTTGGTATAAAAAAAAGAACAAAAAGGGAATCAAACCCATGACCCTTGGCTTGGGAGGTATCAGTACTAACCAGTAGGCTACACCTCCACAGCTCTTTGATTTGCTATCTACTGGATACAGAAGGATGATGTGTTGGGACAGCAGCTTAGAGGGACTTCCTCATGGCTGATGTGAAGTCCTCTATTAATCTGAGACCTATTCTTCCTCTCAGATTCTGTTTCTGTTTTGTGCTCCAGTATTTTCTACCATATGCATGTTGATGTTTGGATGGAGTGATCGTTTCTTATCTCCGGATATAGAAAGACTGCAGGTCACCGCACAACATGTCTTCTGTGGTTACCAGGATAGGGTTAACCCACCAGTACCCATGATGCAATGCACATGCAGATTAGCAGACAGCAGGTCACTAGATGGGGTATGCCTCTTTGCTGTAACTGTACCAGAAGGCGGAGAGAGAGGGTCAATGGGCGGGGAGAGGCCCCTGCTGCACTAACGCTGGAACAGTACTGCGAGTGAAAACTTGTTGGTAAATGCACATTTGTAGGAGAGAGAAACCATTTCCTGTCAGCAATGTATATCACAGGCAGAGAGCCCAAAACAGTGATAGTAGTGCTACATGTTCAGTAACAGCATAGTTCCCAAGTA
Organism: Ichthyophis bannanicus; assembly: GCA_033557465.1. NCBI lineage: Eukaryota > Metazoa > Chordata > Amphibia > Gymnophiona > Ichthyophiidae > Ichthyophis > Ichthyophis bannanicus. The sequence continues at coordinate 231,456 of CM066050.1, forward strand.
TGAAAGGGCACTATGGTGATGCTACAAAGGGGGCTCCAGGTGGGAAATGTAGGGTGGGCAGGTGGGGTACAGGGCAGACCAGGCAGCCACCTAGATGGCACAGAGGCACACAGAAAATGAAAAACAGCAAGACAGCGGCTGACCAAGGTCAAACTTGCCCAGTAGTCTGTGCTCCACAGTGTCACACCCAGGGGAGACGTACCCTGCAGGTACCCCAAACGTTACACAGGAAACAAAATGCCTGTAATGGGGCAAGCAGTGCACATCTGGGAACCACTCTAATAGGCGTCCACGTACTCACCCCAGGATACATCCCAAACTGAACACCCAGCTATAGGAACACCCGTCACACCAGCCCCTGGGAAGGACAGTGCAGGGAGCAGCCACGCGTTTCCTGACACATATATACACCCAGCAGTCCAAAGTAACCGCCTTGATTACAGGAGAAGGCGGTATATAAATCCTTTTAAATAAAAGTGGATATACTGTACCCGCATTGCATACCCTAGCCTGTCCACAGTCTGCTGGCAGAACACAATCTTATCTACGAGGCCCACCCTAGCCAATAGTTGCTAGATCACTGACCTGCCACCCCCAGCCATCTCCCTCCCATGTGGAAGGGCCATAATAGTGGCAGGCGGTGATGGGGGGGATGTATGGATATCCATGTATGCCCCCCTCACTCCACACCCTAGGCACCCGCCTACCTGCACAGTGGATGGCCTGGGACTGCGCACCAACAGCATATGGGCATATCAGCATGGTGGGGGAGGGGGCCGTGACACCTGCCCACAGCGGACCAAAGCCGTGCCCTGTACCAGTGCATAGTGTGCAGTGCAGCAAAGGTCTATTGGATGAACAGCAAAGCTAGCCCCAGGGACTACTATGCTTCTGTGGCGCAGTACACACAGACAGTGTGTCTTGGGACAAAAGGTCATAGGTTCAGGTCCCAGCTGTGGCTCATGCAGAACATGTCCTTACATTTTACCCTACGTTGCAAATACAACATCGTCATGTGCACTCCCCAAAGCATCGTTCAGCAGGAGCACAAACACCCACACCCACAGGCTCCACTATCCAAAGCCCCATGGATTTGTCAGGTTGTTGGGCCCGGCATGGAGCAGCAGTTTCCAGCAAAGCAGCAGTACTAGCACCTGCATACCTTAGCAATGCCTGCACTGTGCCCAGGACCAGTGTGATGGGCAGGGCTGCCAACCACCCCTATCTTTGCACAATGCCAACATAGGAGTGGGAGTTTGCGTATGTCTATCCATTGTTTTGTGGCTGCCTACTCCTCACTGGGCCCACAACGCTTACACTGATTCCAGCATTAGCCTGTTAATGTGCATAATGAGGAGCAAGGTATTGTGGGTATGGCGTGGACAGGGCGGACTGGGCATCTGCACACAGTGTGGGGCAATGGCTGGGAGATTGTAGTGCCCAACCACAACCTGCATGATGGACAGGGTGGCCACAGCATGTCATGCTGGGAGGGTCACTCTCACTGAGCAGTGACCATGGCGTGTATAGGTTCCCACATAATGCTATACAGTGCTTCTCTCAAGTGATAGCTGTGTGGTCTCTGCTCTGGGGCCCAATCACTGAGATATCTGCTTGGTGTCTGTGGGTACATCCCACGTCTGGGTACACAGAGATCCCCTGGGAAGATGCACCGTGGACTGGCTATCGGACTGCATTTCGCATGTGTATGTCTGGAACGCCAGTGCATACAGATACACAAGTAGCAAGAGACGAATCGTCAAGGATGATAAATATTGTTTATTGAACCAACCCCAACGCGTTTCGGCGTTGCTGCCTTCCTCAGGGGGTATACAGCTAAAAACATATAACCAATAAATAAATTAAAATACAATAATTAATACACAAAAAGCCCCGAAGGGAATTCAAAACACAAATAGCATGTAACAATAAAAAGCATCGAAAAAACAAATGACTTGCTAAAGAGTGATAAATATACACAGGCACAGGACCAAAGACATGACATAAGAACCAGAGTAAAAAATGAATGTAAAATATTGTAAGGGAACACAAGATCAATCATAGCATAATGAAACACAAATAATGCACCATAGTATAATATTATAAAAGGTGTGTTACAAACATGCATAAAATAGAAAGGTCATGAACATCCATATGTTAAAACCAATGTGGTTAGACAGACGAGGAAGATAAGGATCCATAAATTCAGGAACATATAAGTTAGTAGTATACTCACAGTAAAAACTGTATATGCAGAACAGAACAGTGGAATCAAAACCTCATAAAAAACTGATATTAGTAAACCTACTGGAGCAGTGATTCAGGCTTCCAGAGCGCAACTAAACAACAGGGGAGGGAAAGAGAAAAAAAATTGTAAATAAATTTTTTGGTAAAAAACGTCTTTGATGACCAAAACGAGGGAGCAATACAAGTAAATAAAAGAAAAAATGCGTATCATCCGTGAACCCAATCTGAAAAGGGAAACAAATGCAAGCAAAGTGAACAATAGGTGACATAATCTTGTGCTCACAATACCACGGGAGAATGTTAAAAATGCGTGAAAATGACCCTGAATAGACAAGACAGAGCACTATACAATTATAAATAGCATGAAAGTCCACCCTAAAAACGGCACTAAAAATGAAAACAAATGAAAACGATTACTTAATACTTAAAATGTCAACTCCGGGACAACGGGCATCAGTGAAGCTTTAAAAACAAGAAAGCAGTACAGCCTGATATAGTAACGCTATCAAGGCAGTGAAACTGACTTGCAAAAGGACTGATTGAACTCAGGGAAGATAATGTTGCCACTAGTGCCAGGGATCAATTATATCAGTGAAGAACACCATAAGAAACCAAGCGAGCATGTGAAAATACAATACAACCCTGTAGCAACATGATTAAGAAACCCGTTGTGAAGACCGTGTAAAGTAGAAAAATAGCAAGTGACATAGCTTATATACATTCCACCACGTTAAATTTTTTGAGAGAATAGATTACACAGGTACACTACCAAAAAACTGCCTCCAGTTTTGCAACTGATTCCTATAGATTTTGGGGTGCTGAATCCAGGAAAAATAGCCAAAATGTTCCATCACGTCACGTTTTCTTGCAAAATTAGATTTCTTACCCATATAAGGAATGTTCACATAATTTCTTTTTAGCCGACTGCAGTTTATTTTCTTGGCCCAAAATAGAGGTTGTAATGGTTAACTAACTAGAAACACTCCCTCATGATATTTTAGAGTGTTTTGTATTCATTTTATACATTAACAGGACAATTGGGAGGCGGGGGGCTAAATCCAGTACTCGCGCTGGCGCATGTTCTTTCCTGTTCGCCTCACCTCGTTCGCTCGCTCGCTCAAACACGGTGGTTGCGACATGAACGTTCCTGTCAAATTTCAGTTTCTTGCAAGTTCATTATTACCTTTTGTTTGCTCAGTCGTAATCCAGCTTTATTCCGAAGTGGTTCACTACAGTTGTAGTTTGCAGTGCTGTGTATTTGTGATGGCTCACAGAGCCAGAGGTTGCGTCAACTCTCCGGACAGTTTTTGTTTTGTTTTATTTGTGGGGAATATACTATGAAAAAGCAGCAGAGGAACATTTCTGCATTTATTAAAAAAGTATATTTTGCCTATTTCGGTTTGAAGTTAGGCGATCAAGACAAACCGTGGGCTCCTCACAAAGTGTGCAAGACATGTGAGGAAGATCTACGCTTATGGATGAAAGGTAAAAAACAAGCATTTCGTTTCGGAATACCTATGATGTGGCGTGAACAAAGAGACCACAGCAGTGGCTGCTATTTTTGCTCTTGCATTCTGAAGGGATACAACTTAAAATATAAGAACGTAATAAGTTACCCCAACCTTCCCTCAGCAATTAGGCCTATGCCTCATAGCAACGAAGTACCTGTGCCTGAACCACCAAAATCTTTGGATCATATTTGTGTGGACGGTTCTGATCATGATGAGACTCATCAGATGGCTTTTCCCGATGAGTCCAGTACTTCAGAGTTTGAAACTGAACCAGATCCGAAACCTGAACTTTTCTCTCAAGCTGAATTGAATGATTTAGTCCGGGATTTAGGACTCCCAAAAGATGCTGCCCAACTGCTAGGTTCTCGGCTTAAACAGAAAAATCTATTGTCACCAGGAACAACTTTTTATTGGTACCGCAACCGCGAGACACAATTTTTGAAGTATTTCAGCAAAGAGGAAGATTTGGTATTTTGCAACGATATATACGGAGTGATGGAAAAGTTTAAACTCAAGTATGATCCTGCTGAATGGCGGCTGTTCATTGATTCGTCAAAAGACAGCATAAAAGGTGTTCTTCTTCATAATGGCAACACATTCGCTTCAGTTCCTATTGCTCACTGTTATTCTCCAAGAAAAATATGAGAATTTGGCCCTGATTCTTCAGAAGATTCGTTATGATGAGCATAAGTGGATGATTTGTGGAGACTTTAAAATTCTATCCATGCTATTAGGGCAGCAATCCGGTTTCACCAAATATCCCTGCTTCCTTTGCTTGTGGGATAGCCGGGCCCGCGACCTACACTGGGGGAAAAAAGACTGGCCAATTCGGGAGTATTTGAGACCCGGTGAGAAAAATGTTCTTCATGAGAGCTTGGTACCTCGTGATAAAATTCTATTACCACCTCTCCACATTAAGTTGGGTCTCATTAAGCAATTCATCAAGTCCCTTCCAAAAGATGGTGAGTGCTTTCGGTACCTTTGCTCAAAGTTCCCCCGACTTTCTGAAGCAAAGTTAAAGGAAGGAGTGTTTGTTGGCCCTGATATAAGGAAACTCATTTCAGATGGAGCATTCGCTGAAACGATGTCCGAGAAGGAAAAAGAAGCCTGGGATTCCTTCAAGGATGTTGTTCTCAAATTCTTGGGGAACAGGTGGGATGAGAACTATAAGGATATTGTTGCCAGGATGCTCAATGCCATCAAAGAACAAGGCTGTAACATGAGCCTGAAAGTCCATTTCTTGCACTCCCATGTGAACTACTTTCCCGAAAACCTGGGGGCGTACAGTGAAGAACAAGGTGAAAGGTTTCACCAGGACATCAAGGACGCAGAGAGAAGGTACCAAGGAAGATGGAACACCACTATGATGGCTGATTTCTGCTGGTTGCTGCTGCGGGAAACCCCAGATGAAAAATACGCCAAGCAGCGCACCAAGAGAAGCATTCGGGGGAAGAAGAAACGGGCCCACCAGGAGATTGATTGACCCAAGAATGACTTTAAAATCTAAACTGTGTTGACAAATATCGTGTTTTTACTAAACTTTGAAATAAAAATTTGCTAGTTATTACCACAGTGTCGGATCTCATTTATTAGAATTTTATTTTCACACCATCGGGTGTTTGTCTTCATGTATTGCAATGGTGCGGTTTGCGTTTTCTATTCTTACATGCATACCTGTACAACATTTTTTGCACATTTCTTTGCTTTGCTTTGTATCTAACCTCGCTCTTATATGCTCAATGTTTGTGCACATGTATGTGGCTGTTTTAAGTGCAGACAATTTTGCTACCATCACAGTGTGTTTTGTTGACATTACTCTATTCTTATGTGCTGCCTTGTTACAATTTTCTTTATTCTTATTTGAATAACTACTAAACAATTAGTATAAAGAATTCATCCAAGAAACTTTTATCTCGATCGCACTCAATCTGAAACGTTCACCTCAAACTGCTAACCCAATGTAGCAAAAAATCTGTACGTGATGGAGCAAATTGGTTACCAGATTTGGATTCAGCGCACCAAAAAAACGTAAAAATCAATCGAAACATTAGAGGCAGTTTAAAAAAAAATTTTTTTAGTGTACCTGTGTTATCAGTAAGCAAAACGTGTGAGAGTGACTGTGAATATAAAACAAAACAATGCAAGATGATAGATAGCACAGAAAACCCACCTTAAGCAGAAGTATTGCGACAACTTAATAATAATGACTTCTACTTTAAACTCTATGATGATCCTACACAGGTGTTGAAACAGAAGATTGATACTATGATCTTTATTGGTAAAGAGGCTGGTTACCTCACTGCACATAAAATATCTTACTTAACTGTATTACACCCTATTACACCTACTATATATGTACTAACCGGTTGATCGACCATCCCTTCAGCAGTTTCGTGTCAGCCTGCGGCAGGCTTCTGTGCGGGTGTTATCCGACAATGCGACAACCGTGGCATACATCAATCGCCAAGGCGGCACGGGCAGTGTGGCACTGGGAGCGGAGGCCGGTCTTCTTCTAGGTTGGGCCGAACGGAATCTTTCGGGTCTGTCGGCACAGCATGTGGCCGGGGTGGACAACATCGAGGCGGATTTCCTCAGTCGGCGCCGAGTGGATCCGGGAGAGTGGGTGCTTCATCCAGACGTCTTCGCGCTTTTAGTGAGGCGTTGGGGAGTCCCTCTCATGGATCTGATGGCGACCTTCGAGTCCGCCCAGGTGGAATGGGTTTTCAGCAGACGAAGAGAGCGCATGTCGGAGGGTCTCGATGCGTTGGCTCAGAGATGGCTGGAAGAGGGTCTCCTTTGTGTTCCCGCCTTGGTCCCTTGTAGGGCGGGTGCTTCAGAGGATAGAGAGGCATCGAGGCCGCATGGTTCTGATAGCACCCGATTGGCCCAGGAGACCGTGATACGCGGATTTAGTACGGCTGTTGGTGGACAGTCCGTGGTGGCTCCCGTGTCGGGAGGACCTTTTGCGGCAGGGCCCGTTGCGCATGCCCCAGGTACATCGATTCTCGCTTACGGCTTGGCTCTTGAAAGGGCTAGGATGACAGCTAAGGGGTACTCCGCAGCGGTGATTTCTACCTTGCTGAAGGCGCGGAGACGTTCTACTTCCTTGGCGTACGATCGAGTTTGGCGCATTTTTGAAGCCTGGTGCGTTGAGCGCAACCTGCGCCCATTGGGAGCGTCGGTGCCACAGGTTCTTTCCTTCTTGCAAGCCGGAGTGGAGAAGGGTCTCTCGGCTAGTTCCTTACGGGTGCAGTTGGCTGCGATCTCTTGTTATCGCGGAAAGGTTCAGGGGCAGTCGTTAGGGGCGCATGTGCGGAGGTTTCTGCGCGCGGTGCTCCTTTTGCGATCGCCGAGACGGGCCTCGGTTCCTGCATGGGATCTGAACGTGGTGTTGGAGGCCTTGTCTGGTGCAACCTTTGAGCCACTGGGCAGGGCATCGCTCAAGGATCTGACGTTGAAGACGGTCTTTCTGGTGGCCATTTGCTCCGCGAGGTGGATTTCCGAGTTGCAGGCGTTATCCTGTAAGGAACCTTATTTGTCCTTCTTTAATCACAAGGTGGTTTTGCGAACGGTGCCTGCGTTCTTGCCAAAGGTAGTCTCCATGTTTCATCTTAACCAGGTGGTTTCGTTACCGGTGTTTTCCAAAGCACAGAAGGATGGATCGGGGGGCAGGTTGCACCTTCTGGATGTTCGGGGCATGCTGAAAAGATACCTCCGCGGGACGGCTCCCTTCCGGAAGTCGGATAGGCTGTTCGTGTCCTTTGGAGGGCCTCGGAAGGGAGAGGCAGCGGCTAAGGCATCCATTTCGCGGTGGTTGAAGGAGGCCATAGCATCGGCGTACTTGCTTAGGGGTAAACCGATTCCGGAGGGTCTCCGGGCTCATTCGACTAGAGCGCAAGCGGCGTCATGGGCGGAGTTTAGTGCCGGTGGCGGACATTTGCAGAGCGGCGACTTGGTCGTCGTTGCATTCCTTTGCAAGGCACTATCGGCTGGATGTGCAGGAAGCGGCGGATGGGTGTTTTGGCTCAGCGGTACTTCAGGCTGGGCTGGCTGGTCCCTCCCGTTGAGATTCACTGCTCTGTTACATCCTCTATGGTACCGGGACTGGACTAGAGGGACGTAAAGGAAGGTGAAATTAGACTTACCTGCTAATTGTTGTTCCTTTAGGAACTCTAGTCCAGTCCCGGATCCCTCCCATGTTAGTAGGGGGGTGTTCAGCCTGAAGTTTGCGGTGGAGAATTTTGGTTGCTGGGTTCCTGTATGGTCTTTCAGTGGCGACATAGTGGGAGTCCTTTCGCAGCAGATCTTCGGTTAATCGGGGGATAGGAATCCCCGGTGGACAGTGTCTTCTCCTTTCCATCTAGCTGAAGTATTTAAAAAAAAAATAAATAAAAGAAGAGAGGATAACGGCAGCTGATAGAGAAGATACGTATTGTTTATTTCTTCACTGGTTTGGTTATTTGTTTTCACTACTCCTTTGTTGCTCTGCTCAGTCTGCTTTGTCAATAGATACTGGTGGAAGGGGGTGGTCTTTGCCCATTTATACCAGTGACATCAAGGGGATGTCTTTTTTCAGTCTCCAAAGCTGCTGGTGGAGGTTGACAACTCTATGGTACCGGGACTGGACTAGAGTTCCTAAAGGAACAACAATTAGCAGGTAAGTCTAATTTCACCTTTCTTACTGTTTTTAAATTTTATAGTATTTTATATGTACTCTGGTGGGACATATATGCTATGGCATAGTTATGTTGCTACTTTTATCCCTTTGTACTTCTTTATGTCATTATTTATTATGTGGTTTTACTGTTCTTATCTTTTAAGTTTTTTATTGCTCTCCCTTTTACTTATTTATTCTGTTGTTCACTAAATACATTTTATCTATGAACTGCATGATATTTATTTGTTCATTAGGGTTTAAACGTACAACAGTTAATAAATAAGTAATTCGTGGAGGTGGAACTGTAGAGCGCAAGCCTTCATAATGCAAGTCACTGGCCTCTAATATCATCCTATGTAGCGTCAAGCTTGTTGCCCGGTATGAATGATGAGAAATTTTTCACTGTGATGTCAAGGATCAGTGCAAATAAATCACCACACTATATCACTCTGGTTTAGATATGTGTCACGTTGGTAATGTTTTATTTATTTCTTAGCTCCGCCCCATCAGTCTCGGTTTAGATTTTGGTGCGAATTTTCGGCAGCGTTTTTAAGTTTCCCTTCAGGTCTCCTGCCTTTTCAATTTCATTGATGTCTGTGTCTGCTTGGAGTTTGACACGCTGAGTGTTTCAGCAATTGGTTGAATTTTATTGCAGCCTTAAGGTGGGTTTTCTGTGCTATCTATCATCTTGCATTGTTTTGTTTTATATTCACAGTCACTCTCACACGTTGTGCTTACTGATAATCTATTCTCTCAAAAGATTTAACGTGGTGGAATGTATATAAGCTATGTCACTTGCTATTTTTCTACTTTACACGGTCTTCACAACGGGTTTCTTAATCATGTTGCTACAAGGTTGTATTGTATTTTCACATGCTCGCTTGGTTTCTTATGGTGTTCTTCACTGATATAATTGATCCCTGGCACTAGTGGCAACATTATCTTCCCTGAGTTCAATCAGTCCTTTTGCAAGTCAGTTTCACTGCCTTGATAGCGTTACTATATCAGTCTGTACTGCTTTCTTGTTTTTAAAGCTTCACTGATGCCCGTTGTCCCGGAGTTGACATTTTAAGTATTAAGTAATCGTTTTCATTTGTTTTCATTTTTAGTGCCGTTTTTAGGGTGAACTTTCATGCTATTTATAATTGTATAGTGCTCTGTCTTATCTATTCAGGGTCATTTTCACGCATTTTTAACATTCTCCCGTGGTATTGTGAGCACAAGATTGTGTCACCTATTGTTCACTTTGCTTGCATTTGTTTCCCTTTTCACATTGGGTTCACGGATGATACGCATTTTTTCTTTTATTTACTTGTATTTCTCCCTCGTTTTGGTCATCAAAGAAGTCTTTTACCAAAAATTGTATTTACAATTGATTTTCTGTTTCCCTCCCCTGTTTAGTTGCGCTCTGGAAGCCTGAATCACTGCTCCTGTAGGTTTACTAATATCAGTTTTTTATGAGGTTTTGATTCCACTGTTCTGTTCTGCATATACAGTTTTTTACTGTGAGTATACTACTAACTTATATGTTCCTGAATTTATGGATCCTTATCTTCCTTGTCTGTCTAACCACATTGGTTTTAACATATGGATGTTCATGACCTTTCTATTTTATGCATGTTTGTAACACACCTTTTATAATATTATACTATGGTGCATTATTTGTGTTTCATTATGCTATGATTGATCTTGTGTTCCCTTACAATATTTTACATTCATTTTTTACTCTGGTTCTTATGTCATGTCTTTGGGCCTGTGCCTGTGTATATTTATCACTCTTTAGCAAGTCATTTGTTTTTTCGATGCTTTTTATTGTTACATGCTATTTGTGTTTTGAATTCCCTTCTGGGCTTTTTGTGTATTAATTATTGTATTTTAATTTATTTATTGGTTATATGTTTTTAGCTGTATACCCCCTGAGGAAGGCGGCAACGCCGAAACGCGTCGGGGTTGGTTCAATAAACAATATTTATCATCCTTGACGATTCGTCTCTTGCTTCTTGTGTATCCGCTGTCTCTGCAAGAGTGCTGCTCTTTGTTGTGTTTGCTCTGGAACGCTTGTGCAGACTGAGTATTGTGATAAGGAAGCTTATCATAGCTCAGGAAGGAGCTATAAAAAAGGTGAAGTGACTCTGAACAAGCAACCTGTCAGTTCTGGTAGAAATAAGAAAACAGAATTTTCCCATAAAAGACTACCAGTCCCAGAATGCACCAGGTTTCCAACAGCCATTAGAGGAGCTGAAGTGGGGAAACGTGTGTTCAATCAGGAGGGCTATGAGGTAATCCCTAAGCACTCATCTCAAAGGGCAGGGTCTGATTCAGCACAGCTGCGCTGTGTTAGGGAGGAGCACTCATCTAGGCAGAATAAGAGTAGAGTTTATTCTACAGATGACCATCTTCATGATCACCTTGGATATCCAGAGAATTGTCCTCAGTATCCTGAGAATCAGCTTGAGTTTGATCATCAGTTTCATCTGAAGGATCATCAGAAGCAGAAGCCAAACCGGACGGACAGAGAGGGAAAGAGACCCTTTGGAAGAAGGAAGAGAAAAGCCTTTGAGAGGTCTAGAAGACTCCAAAGCAGTACGTATACTGGGAGGTATTCCAAGGGCCCGCATACACCATTGGACTTGGGAAAGCCAGAGGAATGGTGCTGCAGAGCTAGGAATCACCAGAGGCTACCTGTGAGGGAGACGGCTGCACGTGGAAGGGACCCTAAGACCTGTGCCAGAAGGTATGTGAAGAGAGATCCAGTGTCCAGGGATCTGGATTGGAAGGCTGGACATAAGAACTGGACTACATACTGGCCAGGCTATATAGAGAGGAACTCTAGCAGCAATGGAAGCTCAGGTATGAACACTGATCTATGCCCTAGCTATAACCTTGAAAGACAGCAGGGAAACAAGTATTCTCCTGAAAATGCTCCATTGAGAGATTCATCTGTGCCAATCCATGATATTGAACCCATGCTTGTTGAACAAGGGGGAATAATAGCAGATGAGGATCCTGTTTATATGGACTGCTCTCTATCTAAACTCCGTTGGTAACTTTCTGTTATAAAGTACAGCAACCATCACAAAGAAATACAAATTTGTTCTTTAATCTACCCAGAAAAGCTCCTGAAGCAGGATTTGACCCACACAGTAGAAGGCAAGCCAGCTAAGGGGTTTCAGCTGGTAACTGCTAGCAATTAAGCCTTACCTAATTGCTTGTGAGCTAGGAGAGAATCACTTCTGTATCTATGTGGGAAGTAATCAGAAGTTAACCTGAAAAGAACAGTTTGTTTCTTGCTTTGTGGCTTTTCATTTGTTTTCCTGATTTTGACTTTGTTTTTCCAAGTTAACACTGAAAGCAAGTAACCTAATTTATGTGCTACCAAGCATATCTGTGTTGGGAGAAATAACCCCATAAATAAATATCTTATTGGCTTTACCCAAGAGCACAACTAAATTATTGTCAGCAGCTGTGTCTGGTGTGAATGAACTACATTGCCCACAATACCTTGCAAATCATATAGAAATATGCACTTGCCAAGAGTGTGAAGATTCTCACCCAGGCAGCCGTCTGACAGTATGCCCTCTGCTGGTGGATGTTAGTTCGTGGTGTGGGGCAGCTGAGCCCTTCCAGGCCAGTGCCCTTGTGACAGTATGTATAGATCTACATTAACAGCCCTGGTTGCTGGTCCCATAGCCCATCATCATGTGCCTCCTTTGCAAAGATGTGGAGTGTGAGTCTGTTGGAGGCCAGATCCTGTCCACCACCTTGGCCAAGTGAGAGCGGTCTGGTAGGTGGCGCTACATAATCTGCATGTGGATCCAGACTCCCTCCCCTGCCCCTCTAACAAGCAACCATGGCAACCACACTGGATAGGCACCAGTCTGGGTGCATCATGGTCTACAAGGGTCAGATATGACTGAGGAATGCAGTTGGACACAGGAATATTCTAGGTATGTCTGCAAGGAATACCTGACACACAACAATGTCTATCTCATCCAACTCGGGTACTGCGGACCTGGTGCTGGGCGCACTACCTCACCCTCAGGGTGAGCGCAGAACCCACACAATAGCATGGTCTGTAGCTACTCTGTGCCAGTAACACACACTACTCCATGCCAGTAACACACACGGTCAGTACCCCCTACCACGGTGCGGTGCTGTAGAGGTGCATACCCCATCTGGTGACCTGCTGTAGACTGCTAATCTGCATGTGCATTGCATCATGGGTACTGGTGGGTTAACCCTATCCTTGTAACCACAGCAGACATGCCGTGCGGTGACCTGCAGTCTTTCTATATCCGGAGATAAGAAACGATCACTCCTAACATCAACATGCATATGGTAGAAAATACTGGAGCACAAAACAGAAACAGAATCTGAGAGGAAGAATAGGTCTCAGATTAATATAGGACTGCACATCAACCATGGGAAAGCCCATCTAAGCTGCTGTCCCAACACATCATCCTTTTGTATCCAGCCATTGCAGATCAGAGAGCTCTGGAGGTGTAGCCTACTGGTTAGTACTGATACCTCCCAAGCCAAGGGTCATGGGTTCAATTCCCTTTGGTTCTTTTTTTTGTTTTGTTTTATTTTGTTTTTTTTGTTCTTTTTTTATGCCAAACAGCCATGACGCCCATTGACTCCTTCTCTCCGCCCTCTCTCCACCCTCTGCGGGACTTACCGGCAACGTTAACGTCATTTCCTGAGCGGTCCTCCAGTTTAGTCCTCCACATCTGGGTAGTGCACCTCCTCCTGGAGACTGGACCAATCAAAATCTTCCTCTGCTAGGATGTATTCTGTCGGAGCTCCCATCAGCCCCCAGTGTGTCCAGTCTCCTTGCAGCTGGAGGACGTGTGTGCCTGATTTGGCTCACTTAGGGACGATTGGAAGCAACACTAGAGAGTCTGTTTTTTAGGATTTTCTTTCCCCCTCCTATATTTCTTTGCTTTATTTTTCTAGGTAGATGCCGCTGTTTCGGCGGTAACCAAGAAAACCACTATTCCTGTCGAAGGCAGTGCGGCTTTAAAGGACGCGCAAGACAAGGTGGATGGTTTGTTGAAGCAGGCTTTCGAGACCAATGCCTTATCCTTGCAGGCCTCAATTTGTGGCGCTTGGGTGGCTAGGGCTTGCTTGCGTTGGGCGCAGCACCTGCGGCAACTTTCCGGCTTGGATCAGCAGGGGTTGCTGGAGGTTACCCGGTTGGAGTCAGGGTCAGCGTATTTGGCAGATGTGCATTATGATTTAATTCGGACCCTGGCGAATAGTATGGCTTCCTTGGTGGCGACGCGCAGATCTATTTGGCTACGGAATTGGGCGGCCGACGGTTCTTCTAAATCTCGTCTCAGTAAGCTCCCTTTTAAGGGCAAACTATTGTTCGGAGACGATCTGGATAAGTTGGTTAAAGATCTTGGCGAGTCTAAGGGCGGTAGGCTGCCGGAGGATAAGCCTAAAGTGTCTAGAAACTTGCCGCCCGTTCGGGGTCAGTTTCGTGACTTTCGACGGTTTCGTTCCTCCCGCCTTTGGAGTTCTCAGCGCGGCTGATTTGGCTCGCGATCCCAAGGTTTTCGAGGTTTTCAGGGTGCGGGACGAGGCTTTTCGGCAGCCTCCTCCTCTTCCTTTAATCGAAAGCAGCAATGAAGCGAGGCGGGCTCCGGAGGGAAGTCTAGTCATTGGGGGTCGTCTGCGAGGCTTTCTTCCTTCCTGGGCCCAAATAACCTCAGATCAGTGGGTGCTGGAAATAATCCGAGACGGTTATGCTCTGGAGTTTGCTTGTCCGATTCCGGATTCCTTTGTCCTTTCTCCCAGCAAAGGCGAGCAGAAATCGCGAGCCATTCGGTGGACGCTGCACCAACTCTTGGCCCTGGGAGCGGTGATCCCCATTCCTCCTTCCGAGCATGGCGTCGGTCGCTGCTCCATTTATTTTGTGGTGCCCAAGAAAGACGGGTCGCTCCGTCCGATTCTAGATCTCAAGGGCGTCAATTGTTTTCTTCGGGTACCACACTTCTGGATGGAAACCTTACGCTCCGTTATAGTGGCGGTGCGTCGTGGGGAATTTCTCACGTCTCTCGACCTCTCGGAGGCCTATTTGCACATTCCCATTCAGGAGGCTCATCAAAAGTTCTTGCGGTTCGCCTTCCCCTGGGGTCACTTCCAGTTTCGGGCCCTGCCATTCAGCCTGGCTACAGCTCCCCGCACCTTCACGAAAGTCATGGTGGTGGTCGCGGCGGCCTTGCGAAAAGAAGGTATCTTAGTCCACCCTTATCTCGACGATTGGTTGATTCGAGCGAAATCCCTCAAAGAGAGTGTACGAGTTACGGACAGAGTGGTAGCATTACTGCAGACCCTCGGCTGGGTGGTCAACGAGAAGAAGAGTCGTCTGGTGCCCACGAAATCCCTCGAATACCTCAGCGTTCACTTCCACACGGCGAGAGGTGTAGTGTGCTTGCGGAGCGCCGTGTTCAAGCCTTGCGGGGCCTCTTGCGCACCTTCCTAGGGATCCCCTCGCCGTCCGCCTGGTGGTATCTACGGCTGTTAGGCACTATGGCGGCGACGCTGGAGGTGGTTCCTTGGGCGAGGTTTCATATGCGACCGCTTCAGAGCGCCCTTTTATGTCGTTGGTCGAATCAGTTCCAATCGTTGAACAAGAGGTTACCTTGCCCGTTGTCCGTGCGGCGGTCTCTCCGGTGGTGGCTGTGCTCGAAGAACCTGAGGTTGGGGATGCCCTTGGAGCAGCCCCTTTGGGTCCCGTTCATAACGGACGCCAGCCTAATGGGCTGGGGAGCCCATTGCGAGGGCCGCTTCACGCAGGGGACGTGGTCTCCCCTCGAAGCTTCTTGGTCGATCAACCGTCTCGAGCTTCGAGCGATGAGGCTGGCGCTGCTAGCACTCGAGACGCTGGTGAGGGGGCGTGCGGTGCGAGTTCTTTCGGACAACTCGGCAGCAGTGGCCTACATCAACCGCCAGGGCGGCACCGGCAGTGTGGTAATGGAAACAGAGACAGCGGCCCTATTCGCTTGGGTACAGACTCGTCTGCCGGCGCTTTCGGCGGCGCATATCGCAGGAAAAGACAATGTGATGGCAGATTATCTCAGCAGAGTGCAGGTGGACCCCGGAGAGTGGGAACTGCACCCGCAGATCTACGCGCAAATAGTGCGCAGATGGGGGCCTCCGATCATGGACCTCATGGCGACCTTTCAGTCGGCCAAGACGAGTCGCTTTTTCAGCCGGCGGAGGGAGCGCATGTCCGAAGGCATCGACGCGCTCATTCAGCCGTGGCTGTAGTATGGGCTTCTTTATGTCTTCCCCCCCGTGGGCGTTGATCGGTCGTGTCGTTCAGCGCATCGAGGCGCACCGGGGGCGGGTCCTGCTAGTGGCTCCGGATTGGCCCAGGAGACCGTGGTATGCCGATCTGGTGAGGTTACGCGACGGACTGTCTTGGAAACTGCCTCCGTTACCGGATCTGCTGCTTCAGGGCCCGCTTCGGATGCCTCAGGTGGATCGGTTCTCACTTACGGTTTGGCCATTGAAAGGGCTCGGTTGAGTAAGAAGGGTTACTCCCCAGCAGTGGTTGCCACTCTCCTTCGGGCGCGGAAATCCTCCACCTCACTAGCGTATGTGCGGGTGTGGAGAATTTTTGAAGACTGGTGTTCCAGGCATGGTGTTCGAGCTGCGACCGCTTCGGTGCCGGTAGTTCTCAGCTTTCTGCAGGATGGTTTTGACAAAGGTTTAGCCGCCATTTCTCTGAAGGTTCAGTTAGCGGCGCTTGCTTGCTACAGGGGCAAGGTTTTGGGACTTTCCCTGGGGTCGCATCCCGACGTGCAGCGTTATCTTAAGGCGGTATTCAGATTGAGACCCTCGCGCAGGGTGTATGTGCCGCCATGGGACTTGAACCTGGTGCTACAGGCCTTGGTGCGCGAACCTTTTGAGCCCCTTCGGCGGGCGTCTTGAAGACGGTTTTTCTGGTGGCGATCTGTTCGGCGAGGCGCATTTCTGAGTTGCAGGCGCTTTCGTGTCGAGAACCGTTCTTGTCTATTTCTTGGGATCGCGTGGTTCTTCGGCCGGTTCCCTCCTTTTTGCCTAAAGTAGTTTCGCCGTTTCATCTGAATCAGGCCGTTTTCCTCCTGGTCCTTCCCTCGGGGGCGACAGGTGCTTCGGACGCTGGCTTACATTACCTGGATGTCCGGCGAGTCCTTCGTCGCTACTTAAAGGTGTCGGAATCGTTCCGTAAGACCGACCGGTTGTTCGTGCTTTTTGGTGGAGCACGACGAGGTGAGGCGGCGGCAAAGGCGTCCATTGCTCGATGGATTAAGGAGGCGATTGCTTCGGCTTATATCTTACAGCGTCGGCCGGTTCCAGTGGGTCTGCGGACTCACTCTACCAGGGCTCAAGTGACGTCCTGGGCGGAGCATGGCCTTGTTCCGCCCGTCGAGATTTGTAGGGCGGCTACCTGGTCGTCTCTGCATGTCTTCAGTAAACATTATCGGTTGGATGTGCTGGCCGCTTGGGATTCTTGTTTTGGTTCGGCAGTGCTGCGCGCCGGTTGGCAAGGTCCCGCCCGGTGTTGACTGCTCTGTTACATCCCGGATGTGGAGGACTAAACTGGAGGACCGCTCAGGAAATAGAAATTACACTTACCTGGTAATTGTAGTTCCTGGAGGGTCCAGTTTAGTCCTCCTTCTCTCCCAGGTGTCGGATTTTTTTTTTTTGGTACGGCGCGCATACTGCGAACGGAACGGAACTGCATCAGTGTTTTTCTTCGGGTTCCGTCTCTCGGACCTGTTTCTGCATTCTTTTCTTCCAGCTCTTGAATTCTTGTCTTCTTGAGACTGGGATTCGAGCTGCTTCTGCTTCGAGTTACGGGCAGAGGCGATGGGCAGAGTTCTGGCTTCCTCGTTTGGGGAGGGGGTCACTTATTTCATAAGGGGTCTAACTTCTGTTTCTGTTACATATTTATGCTGATCTCATGTGTTGCTTCTCTGAGTCTGCTTTGTTACTAGTTCACTGGGGGCTGATGGGAGCTCCGACAGAATACATCCTAGCAGAGGAAGATTTTGATTGGTCCAGGCTGCAGGAGGAGGTGCACTACCCGGATGTGGAGGACTAAACTGGACCCTCCAGGAACTACAATTACCAGGTAAGTGTAATTTCTATTTAACGCACGATAACGTAGCTGTTGCTGCGTTATCGCCGATTAGTAAACATACCCCTATGTCTTTCAGAGAGTGATTAAGTCATAGACCATGATGTTCTATCACAGTGTTTGCCTATCAAATAGTTAAAAATCCTACAAGGGAAAGCTACTAGTGATAGAAGAATGAGTACCTATCACCAGAAAAGAACAGCGTTGGATATAAATAGAGACTAGTAACAGTACCAAGTCAACAGTTGGGGGAAAAATTATTTTTTTACAATTCTTGTTAAACTGCAAGAAGTTATGTTTGGATTTTGAGCCTTTAATCAGATTACTCCAAAATTTCACTAGCCACATTCAAGTTGAAACTAATTTTCTCTTTCATACAGAAGAGATTTTAAATTGAACATCCTGGCTTTACAGTTTCCTGCTTGGGCATGTCTTGAATGTTTTGGCAAAAATAATAAGATGTGGTAACTCTCACAATTCTGAAGGTAAAAGTCAAGATTTTAAAGTCCGTTCTCATAGCCATAGGAAACCAATGAAATGAAAACTATGGTGGTTCTGACCCATTTCTTTTTCTTTTTTTTTTACTGCATATGACTTTTGCAGTCTCTAGGAATTTCATTATAATTCCCATAAGTAAAATTATAGTTATCTAAATGGGACAGAATAATTGCCTGCATAATAGTTGGAAGATTAAATAATGGAATGGAGTTGGCAAAAATAACAGATTGAGGACGGCTTTCTTTACCACATCAGTTTATTTGGTTCTTAACTGAAAATATGGAATCCAAAATGATTCCCAGGCTTCTTTCTTCAGATTCCCTAAATGTCTGCATTAAACATGAAGAGCAAGCCAGACACAATGCACACAAGACTCTGACTTAGCAATCTGGCAACTGCATGCATGTGTTGGATTGCTCAAAAGAAAGTAATCTGAGGTGAGGTTTTGACAGTTCACCTCAGATGACCAAAGCAAACTCCGATCATGCGTTAATACCCCCCAACTGTGACACCACTGAAAAATTATTCATGGCCCAATGGCTTCAAAGCCCCTATCCAATTCCTCCTTGCTCTGCAGACAGACCAGGGTATGCAGCCGGAATTGATGGTGACGTCTCAGATGTTGCCCAACATGCCGGCTCTCCCTAGCTTAGACAGTTCTTTTGTCTAAGCATGTGCAGTGCACTTCCCACCCTGCCAGTTGGTCGTCTCTCAGTTTTTTCTCTAACCGCGCAACAGCTGCTCCAACTTTCCCGTTCTCTGCAGCCTTGCGCTTCATTCTTTTCTTTTTTCCATGAACTTTATCCAGCGAATTTAGCATTCAACTGCACTCCAAAAAACATCAACAGCAAAAGAAAAAAAAACAACAACAAAGGGAGGATCTTCAAGGCATGACCACTCGCGAACACACACAACCGTGAATCCTCCTGAGCCTCAAACCCCCCCCCCCCCCCTGAATTTATTGGACTAGCTTCTACTACCAGATGCATACAATTCAATTACTTCCCCCTCTTCTCCACCGGCCCTCCCATTGGGCCCAGGCTCAGCATGATTGGAAACCCTCTGGCCTAATGGCTGCCCCAAGGCAGAGTTCTACCGGCCCTGGCCCAATGAACAACAGCCCAGAGCCTGCATACCCAGGCCCCTGGCTCCATCCCCTCCCCCACCCCAAGACCAGCTGCAGCCTAAAGAGCACCCGGAGGGAAGGTTAAAGGTAAATCCAAACACAAGCATATTCTCATCCACCCAAGTTAGTCTACTCCCAATACTTTATTTATGATCACAAATAACTATTATAGTCTCTTACTAACCATGTAAATCTACCCTTCTGGTTCCTTGTAACATAGTTTTATACTTCCTTTTATGTAATTAACCCTCACATTGTTTTCCATTTAACCTAGTTATTATGTAACCTAGTTTATGTTCACCTAATATTTAATGTAATTCAATATTGCACTGTTCTGCTATATTGTTGTTTAAGTTCCTTGTTTTTGCTCAACTAATGTTTAATGTAATTCAATATTGCAATGTTCTGCTATATTGTTGTTTAAGTTCCTTGTAAACCACCCCTGATCTCTGGAAGGGGCGGTATAAAAAAGCACTGAAATAAATATTCAGAAGCAGCCAGCTGCACCCCAGGTTAACAACCTCAAATACCAGAGCCATAAGAACCAGGGACGTCTGGGGAACCAGCTTCTAAGTTAGCCAGACAGCAGGCCATGCCGGTTTTGTCTCTAGAGTATTCCCCCCCCCCCCCCCATGCCTGGGAGTCCTCACAAAGAATGCATCATTAATCTGAATTTTGAGGAAATTTGTGGAAGATGGTGCACTCATTCTATGTATTTATTTATTTATTAAACATTTTTATACTGCGCTTTCCCATGTATCAAGTGTGGTTTACAAAGAACAAAGGTATGAACAGTACAGAATGGAACGTGTACTTATTCAGTTACATAGAACAGTCAAGAACATTTTACATGGAAACTTCGTGAACTATTTACATAGTTGGTCAGCAACAGTAGCACCAACCCCACAGAACACCACCCTAGAGGTCCCCTTGAACCCACACCTTTCCCCCCATTCAGAATCGCCCCCTTCGTCCACTTGAGATATCCCCCTCCCCTCCCCTGGAAGAGGATGCTTGTTCTCTCTGGAGTGCCCCCTTCTCACAGGCATTGGACGCATGTCCTCTCAGGGACACCTCAATGTTAGAAAGTGAATCAGAGGAACTTCATGAGGACTATTCCTATCCTAAATTCCTCCAGAAGGTCTCCCAAGCACTTGCTCTCTGTGACTCCCTGACCCCCATCAACAAAAGAGATTTTCAGTCCATCTAAGTGTGTGCAGTGCCCCCAAGGAAGTCATCGCCCACCAGTTCCTCCCATTCTGCAAGAGCTGCAGCCCTCCATCTGTGCATGCCAGCTCACAGTATTTGGATCTTAGATATCAGGTTCCTTATTGTCACTCCAGTTCAGTCCCTTTACTTCTGGGTTATGCAACCCTTCCAGCAGCTTGGAGGCTGAGCCCAACCTTTTTGGGGATGGAGCGGTGTAAATACCACTGGGACCACCCACCAACTCCAGTATTCTCAGCCTCCAAGCAGCTGGAGGTTTCCGTAAGCCTAGGGCTTACTGGAGTCTTCCTTTTTATTTAAATCATTTAAATTTTCCCTTTAGTTACTTTTATTTCTATTGGCCTTATTTGACTGTTGATTTCTTTCCGTTTAGTTTTTCTCAGGTCCTGCACCTTTAATTCCTCCT
This sequence comes from Ichthyophis bannanicus, assembly GCA_033557465.1. Classification (NCBI taxonomy): domain Eukaryota; kingdom Metazoa; phylum Chordata; class Amphibia; order Gymnophiona; family Ichthyophiidae; genus Ichthyophis; species Ichthyophis bannanicus. The sequence goes on from CM066050.1 coordinate 252,264, forward strand.
GCCTGGTCCCCCCCCCCCCCCCCCCCCCCCCCCCGGTCGGCCCGGGCATCGGAGGTGGTTTCCTGCACGCAGCAGCGAAGAGGACTTTTCAGATCTCCTCTGCTGCGGATACGGCCAGCTCCTGCACAATTTCACCGCGGACCTGCCCTGCCTCGCGCCGAAGCCCTCCTGGTGGCTGAGCACTTGAGGCAACGCCGCAATTCTATTTTCACCGCCGGACCCGTCCCGGAGCAGAAGGACGTGGAGGCGAGCTCCGGGTTTCCCGTTTACCTGCGGGGGAGCGGTTTCAAGCGGCGATCTTCATTTAGGAGAGCAGTTCCCACCTCCGGGCTGCATTCGGGGTGGAGATCGGCCGGCCCAGAGGACAGACTCGCGGTCCCCCGTTCAGGTCTCCACGTGGTGAGGCCTACCACGTGTGGAGCCAACGGGCAGTGATCACTGAGTCGGGCCCAGCCAGCAACAGAAGCTATAATCGCAAGTACATTGATTTAAGGAGTTTATTGATTTAATCCCTCTGCTCCTCCTTTAGGTTTCATTTAATTTCAGTTAAAAGCGAATTCATTTGATTTTATTTGATTTCATTTGTTTTTTATTGGTAATGTTGATTTTAGCTTAACAAGAAAAAAGGGGCTGTTAGTTTCCCTTTTCTGGGGAACTATTAATCTGCTAGAGGAGAGAACACACACACACACACACTCGGTCCATATAAGAGTGTTCGGCCTCTGTTTCTGTACTGTACAGTTTTTGGTGCTTAGGCCTATTGCGAAGCCTCGGAGTAGGAAGGGCTTCTGTAACTCTTATCAAGGACATGGCGGGCAAGTCTAGATGTCCATCCTGGGGCACACGCAGGGGCACTTCCTCGGAGGCAGGGATCTGCAGGGGTTGTGCTGCAGTGGCTGCCTCCGTGGAGCAAGAAATTAACTTGGCCATGACACAGCCTTCTCAGGGGTCAGGAGACCCCCTAGAAGGGGAGGGGGGGTCCCAATTCCCTCCCTCTACATCCTCGGATTTACCCACTCCTCCTCTGCCCCTTTCGCCCCCCCCTCCCCCGCAGGTGTAGGGGGGGCCGGGGACTTTTTCTTCCCTGACTTCATCCTCTTACTTCACAAGGCCTGTTGCTTGCGTAAGCAGGGCTTAGGGACAGGAGAGGCTGGTCCGTCGGCGGACAACAAGTCAGCCAGACCCATGAGAGCAAGCAATCCGGAATCCGGTATTCCGCCTAAGCGCCCCCGTCTTAGTTGTGAGGAGCCTCTCGCATCCCTCTCACAGGGTACCCCGGAGGAGGATAGCTCTGACAAGGACTTGGAGGAGGAAGAGGAGGAGCTTGAAGAAGGGGAGATCCCGGAAGAAGATCAATCCCGGATAATTAGAGTCTTTCGTCAGGAGGAGCTCCCGGCATTAATTAATGAGTCCCTGAAAGTTCTCAATGTGGCCTCAGACACGCCAGCAGAGGAGGAGGCGTTGGAGGATCCGTTAATCCAGGCCATTAGGAGATCCCAGAAGGTTTTCCCTGTCCACAGGGTGGTGCGTCAGATGATCCAGGAAGAATGGGATCAACCAGAGTCAAGTTTAAGGGGAGTCCGGTCCATGACTCGCCTATACCCTCTTCCAGAGGCAGACAAAGAGCTGCTGAAGTCTCCCAGGGTGGATGCAGCGGTATCAGCAGTTACTAAGAAGACTACTATCCCAGTTGAGGGCAGCACAGCCTTAAGAGATGCTCGACAGGAAATTGGATACGCTCCTGAAACAAGCCTTTGATGTAAGCGCTCTCGCCTTGCAGGCCTCCGTGTCAGGAGCTTGGGTGGCACGGGCCTGTTTAAGGTGGTCACAACAGCTTCAGGCAGCAGAGGGCTCAACAGGCGAAGTAGAGGCCAACTCGGCTAGGGTGGAATCCGGAGCAGCCTACTTGGCGGATAGTATGATCTCATCAGAAGCCTAGCCAAGAACATGGCCTCGGTGGTGGCAGCTAGGCGTTATTTGTGGCTACGGAATTGGGCAGCTGATGCCTCCTCGAAGGCACGCCTGAGTCGACTTCCCTTTAAGGGGAAGCTGTTATTTGGAGAGGATTTAGAGAAGTTGGTAAAGGACTTGGGCGAGTCTAAGGGAGGCAGGCTTCCGGAAGATAGACCGAAGCAAGGGCGCCCCCTAGCCCCAGTGCATACCCATCCTAGGGACTCCCGGAGGTTTCGCCCAGCCAGGTCAAACCCTTTTCCCAGGGGCCGTTTTCCCTCGAAGGGGCAAGGTTTTAGAGGGTTTCGAGGAGCAGGTCGAGGTTTTGGGGCATCCTCCTCCTCCTCGGGACCTAGAAAACAACAATGAGAGGACGGGGGTCCAGGGGGAAGGGCTGCCGGTGGGCGGACGCTTAAGGCAGTTTCTTCCCGCCTGGTCCCTGGTCACGTCCGATCAATGGGTCTTAGAGGTGATCAGAGAGGGCTATGCTTTTGAATTTGCAAAACAAATACTTCCAGCCTTTGTTCAGTCTCCCTGTGGTTCTTCTACAAAGAGGGCGGCGATAGAGGCAACTCTCGCACGACTAATAGCGCTCGGGGCCGTGGTCCCAGTACCACCAGACCAGTGCGGCTCTGGTCGGTACTCGATTTACTTCGTGGTACCAAAGAAGGAAGGGTCTTTTCGTCCGATCCTGGATCTAAAACAGGACAATCGCTGTCTCAGGGTACCACATTTCCGGATGGAGACCCTACAATCAGTCATAGCAGCCGTAAGGGGCGGGGAGTTCCTAACGTCCCTCGATTTGACAGAAGCCTACCTGCATATCCCGGTCAGGAAGTCCCATCAACAGTTCCTGAGATTCGCAGTGCCAAGAGGCCACTTTCAATTCCAGGTCCTACCCTTCGGCCTAGCTACGGCTCCAAGGACGTTCACCAAGGTGATGGTGGTAGTAGCGGCTTCCCTACGGAAAGAGGGAATATTAGTGCACCCTTACTTAGACGATTGGCTGATCCGGGCAGAGTCGGAAGAAGAAAGTCGCTCGGCGACGGCCAGAGTGATTCAGGTTCTAGAGGAGTTGGGGTGGGTCATCAATCGAGCAAAGAGCAGAATGACTCCCTCCCAGGAACTCGAGTACCTCGGGGCAAGATTCGACACCAGCAGAGGCAGAGTATTCCTGTCACGAACAAGATCAAGGGAGCTAAGGCTTCTAGTTACGCAGTTTCTGGGCAGACGAAATCCCTCAGCGTGGCATTATCTTCAGGTTCTGGGAACAATGGCGGCGGCGATAGAGGTAGTGCCATGGGCCAGGGCCCACATGCGGCCATTGCAGCGGGCCCTATTACGTTGGTGGTCCCCCCAGCATCATCCTCTGTCAATGCAGTTACCTTGTGCTCCGCGGACCAAACAGGCCCTCCGCTGGTAGCGGTGCCCAAGGAATCTGGATCGCGGGATGCCCCTCGAGCCTCATCAGTGGTTACTATTGACGACGGATGCCAGTCTGTCAGGCTGGGGAGCTCACTGCGAGGACCAGTTCATCCAGGGTCGCTGGACACCGTTGGAATCTCAATGGCCCATCAACAGACTGGAATTGCGGGCCGCTGTCCTAGCGCTCAGGGCTCTCGAGGCCTTAGTGCAACAAAGAGCAATTCGCGTTCTCTCCGACAATGTCACCGCGGTGGCTTACATCAACCACCAGGGCGGCACCAGCAGCCCCGCCTTGGAGAAGGAGGCGGACGCTCTATTCCAGTGGGCGGAGGTTCGGTTGGAAGCGCTTTCAGCTCAGCACGTGGCAGGCACGGACAACGTCACGGCCGATTACCTCAGCAGGTGCAAGATAGACCACGGAGAGTGGGAACTGGAGCAGGAGACCTTCAACCAAATAGTGGCCCGTTGGGGGCTCCCAGTCATGGATCTCATGGTGCGGTTCTCGTCCGCCAAGGTGGACCGATTCTTCAGTCGGCGGAAGGAAAGAATGTCCGAGGGCCTGGATGCCCTGTCCCAGAAGTGGCCTTCGGAGGGTCTTCTCTGTGTTTCCTCCTTGGGTCCTGATCGGAAAGGTTCTCCAGCGGGTGGAGTCTCACCAGGGATTGGTAATCCTCATAGCTCCGGATTGGCCTCGCCGCCCCTGGTATGCGGATCTGGTGAGGTTGATCGCCGACCAACCTTGGCGGCTCCCTTGCAAAAGGGACCTGCTGAGGCAAGGCCCGGTTCGGATGCCTCACGTGGATCGATTCTCGCTTACGGCCTGGCTATTGAAAGGGCGCGGCTCCTGAAGCGAGGTTATTCAGGAGCAGTAATCTCGACGCTGTTGAATGCTAAGAAGCGCTCAATCTGTCTCTCCTATGTAAGGGTTTGGCGCATCTTCGAAGCGTGGTGTGCGGAACACCGATGGAAACCCCTTTCGGCCTCAGTCCCTGAGGTTCTGGAATTCTTGCAAGCAGGATTTGACAAGGGTCTGGCGCACAGTTCCTTACGAGTCCAGCTGGCTGCCATCGCTTGCTATAGAGGTAAGGGCCCACGCGGACGTCTCCAGGTTCCTAAGCGGTTAGACGACTGCGTCCTCAACGGAGGTCGGTCATCCCCCCTTGGGATCTCAACCTAGTGCTAAATGCCTTGATCGGGGAACCCTTTGAGCCAGTAAAGAGGGCCTCCTTAAAGGATTTAACCCTGAAGACAGTTTTTCTGGTCGCTATCTGTTCGGCCAGGCGGGTCTCCGAATTACAAGCGCTGTCATCTCAGCCCCTCTTTCTGTCCTTTCTCAAGGACAAAGTGGTTCTGCGCACGGTTCCTTCCTTCTTGCCCAAGGTTATCTCTCCCTTTCATGTGAACCAGACAGTTACCCTCCCGGCCTTCTCGGCCAGGGGCATGAAGGTAGGGATAGCAAACTTCGTCTCCTAGACGTCCAAAGGGCCTTGAAGCGTTACCTATCTCGCACAGCGCATTTCCGGAAGTCCGACCGGCTATTCATTCAGTTCGGAGGCTCGCACAAAGGGGAGGCGGTGGCCAAGGCCTCCATCTCCAGGTGTATCAGAGAAGCGATTGCTTCCGCCTGCATCCTGAGAGGGAAGCAGGTTCCAGTGGGTCTGCGTGCGCACTCCACTCGGGCTCAGGCTACCTCCTTGGGCGGAATTCAGCCTAGTTCCTCCGCTGGATATTTGTAGGGCAGCGACTTGGTCTTCTCTGCATACCTTCACCAAGCACTACAGGCTGGACGTACAGAGTTCAGCGGACGCTCGGTTTGGTCTGGCGGTTCTTCAGTCCGTTATGCCGGATCCCACCCAGGATTGAACTGCTCTGGTACATCCCAGAAGTAAAGGGACTGGACTGGAGTGACAATAAGGAAAAAGTAATTAGATCTTACCTGCTAATTAGTGTTCCTGAAGGAACGACAGTCCAGTCCCTGATCCCACCCGGTTCCGTCGGCCGTTAAGGCCTGTTGTTCATAGGAGAGCATCGAACCGAGCGTGGGGCCAGTTCTGGGTGAAGGAGTGCAGGAGAAAGCCGGCTCGGGCAGTCTCAGGTAAACCCCCTCCGCCCGTTGCCATTCCTCCTCTCCTACTCCTATTCCTTACAAAAAAAAAAAAAAGTTGATTGTTAAATATTCCTTTGCGGTGTTATGTTATGTAGGTTGTTGATGGAAGTTCGTTAAGTCTGCTTTTTCATTCGGTTACTGGAGTTGGTGGGTGGTCCCAGTGGTATTTATACCGCTCCATCCCCAAAAAGGTTGGGCTCAGCCTCCAAGATGCTGGAAGGGTTGCGTAACCCAGAAGTAAAGGGACTGGACTGTCGTTCCTTCAGGAACACTAATTAGCAGGTAAGATCTAATTACTTTTTCTTCCAGCTCTGGGGTTCCAACACTAGCAACTCCCCCATCAGTCAGTCGTCTCGGAAGATCCAAAGCATCTTTAAAGAATATATATCCAAAGCATCTTTAAAGAATATATCTTTAAAGAATATATCCAAAGAATATATCCATCTTTAAAGAATATATCCAAAGCATCTTTAAAGAATATCATTCTCAATCTCAATACCACAACTTCATACCTCGACCCCTGCCCAGTAATATGGATAAAAAACACACTCCCAACTCTCCTATCCTTCATACTCCCTATGGTCAATCTTTCACTACTCCAAGGCCACCTCCCACCCACACTTAAACATGTACAAATTAGACCGATCCTGAAGAATAACACACTTGACAAAACCTCCCCAAAATCTTACCAACCTATCTCAAGTATACCATTCTTAACAAAAGTCATAGAAAAAACTGTACAAATACAGACACAAGAATTTCTTGATTCATCATACCCTCTTGATGACCAACAATACGGATTTTGCCCCAAGCATGGCGTCGAAACACTTCTGACTGTCCTAACTGACACACTACTAAGAGGAATAGATAACCACAAAAAAGCCTTCATCCTCTTATTTATTGACATATCTGCCGCCTTCGATAGTGTACACCACTCAATAATGCTTAACAATTTAAGTTACATAGGAATATTCTCTACAGTTCATAAATGGTTCACCTCTTATCTGAGTAATAGAACCCAAAATGTTAGAATAAGCAATCAAACATCCGAATCATATAAATTTGAAACAGGTTTACCACAGGGTTCAGCGCTCTCAGCTCTATTATTTAATATATACATAAAACCAGTATGCAATATCTTTAAAAAACATGGAGTACTCTATCATCTATATGCTGATGATATGATGATGTACATCCCATTTACAATCCCTAACATACCGTTGCAACTCCTATCGGATTGTTTTAATGAAATAACTTTATGGCTAAATGCCCACAATCTTCAAATAAACCATTCAAAAACCAAAGTACTAATTGTCACTAAAAATCAGGAATATACCCCACCAACACATATAACACTTCAAAACCAGGAAATTAAAATAAAAAACGAAGTGAGATACTTAGGAGTTATTATAGATAAACACCTTACATTAAATACCCATACCAGAAATACCACAAAGAAGATTTACTATAAACTCAAAATACTTAAACAACTTAGACCACTCGTATACACACATGACTTTATCAGTATAATTCAAGCCACCGTAACCCCCCACTTTGACTTCACTAATCTTATATTATTAGGTACATCAAAACAAAACATTAAAAGACTTCAAATTGCACAAAATTCAGCAGCTAGGATTATAATGAAAACACACTCTCATCAACATATAACACCAATACTATCATCCCTTCACTGGCTACCAATTCAAAGCCGGATAACATACAAAACACTAATAACTGTATTTAAAACACTATTTGATATGACACCTTGCACATTAAGTAACTTAATTACTAAAGAACATTCAAAACCTACTCAAAGAAAAGGTCAACTAAACAAAATCAAAACCCCCAAAGACTTCATAAAAACAAATAAATCAACAAGCAACAGAGCGTTCTCACATGCAGCCCCAATAGCCTGGAATTCTCTCCCAGTTGAACTAAGAATGTTAACAGAGATTAATGAATTCCGCAAAAAATTGAAAACCCACCTTTTTACAATTCACTACAATAGTTTAGACCAGCCATCAAAAGAATTAGATAAAGGCTAAGCAGTTCTTGTCTAATAGCTTACTATAATAGAAAAAGATAACCCCCATCTTCACCTGAACTACTCATTACGAACAAACCCAATTAATACGTACATGTAAATAATGTATATAATGTTGCACTGTTCTGTGCTAATCTGTTCAACATGTTCAGTTTTCTTTATATTGTTTATTGTTATATGACGTTATATGTAAAACAAACCATGCTTTGTTGACTGTTGTTATTTGTGAACCGCAACTGATCTCTGGAAGCTGCGGTATATAAGTGCTTGTTAAATAAATAAATAAATAAGAAGCGGTACTCAAAAAATCAAAAAGCACAAAATCATCCTTCCAAACTCCCGCCAGGAAAAGACCAAAGGACATTGCATGCCATCAGCCAGAAGTCCTATCAGAGCAGCCTCCAGGCCAATGCAAATCCTCACACACCAGCTTCAAATTCCACAGTACCATCATGACCTCCTCCTGCAATTGGATGAACCTTTTCCATTTCCTATGGAGGACCACTCTCAGCTATTGTCTAATCTGCATGGATTTTTGACTCCATAGCTTGCTTTTCAGCCACTGCGATCTCCACAAGGCATACGACCTGGCTGCAAGTATCTGGCCTATGAGAAGACACCTATGACTGTCTCTGGCAGACTGAACCAAGGGTGCATCCTGGTCTTGAAGGCCTTGCCCTCACCATGCAGAGTGAGTGGGGACATGCAGTCAGGGAAGGGGCAGACAGACCAAGGACATCAATAACATGAAAAGAGGGACTGGATTAGAGAACATGAGTATGGGGAGCATTCCCTTTCCCTAAGTGCTTCAGTGTGCCACCCCAGCTATATGTCTTAATGTTACTTTCCCCATAGTTGGAGAGCAAAACGATCATTTCACGTCTGTTTTGTGTTCAGGTGTTCCATTATAGATTACCATCTGTTTTCCCTTTAGGGATCCACTGTATTTATTCCACTACTCCGCAAACTCCATCACCATAAGAACATAAGATATGCCATACTGGGTCAGACCAAGGTCCATCAAACGCAGTATCCTGTTTCCAATAGTGGCCAATCTAGGTCACAAGTACCTAGCAGTTTCCCCAAAAGACACAGGGTCCACAATGCTTGTATTGGGTCAAGCAGTGGATATCCCGGGTCCCCTTTAATAATGGTTTATGGACCTTTCCTCCACAAACCTCTCCAAACCTTTTTTAAACCCAGCTACACTAACAGCTTTTACTACATCATCCAGTAACAAATTCCAGAGTTTGATTACACGTTGAGTGAAAAAATATTTTCTCTTATTAGTCTTAAATAGTTTATGCTGTAGCTTCATTACATGTCCCCTAGTCTTCTATATTTTGATGGCGTAAGCAATCAATCTATGTTTACCCATTCCACTCCATTCATTAATTTATAGACCTCTATCATATCTCCCCTCAACCGTCTCTCTTCCATGTTGAAGAGCCCTAACCTTTTTAGCCTCTCTTCATAGGGTTATCCTTCCATCCCCTTTAGCATTTTGGTGGATCTTCTCTGGAGCCTTTCTAATAATACTATGTCCTTTTTAAGATACGGCGACCAGAACTGCACACAACATTCAAGGTGCGGTCGCACCATGGAACAATATAGGGGCATTATAATATCCTTTATTTTAGTCTCCGTTCCTTTCCTTTCTCTTGGCCACTGCTGCACACTGGGCGGAGGGTTTTAACATGTTATCCATGATGACGCCTAAATCTTTTTCCTGGGTGGTGGTTCCTAATGTGGAACCTTGCATCGTGGAACCATAGTTTGGGTTGTTCTTTCCTAGGTGCATAACTTTGCACTTGTCCACATTAAATTTAATCTGCCATTTGGATGCCCAGTCTTCCAATTTATCAAGATCCGCTTGCAATTTTCCACAATCCTCCTGGGTTTTAACAACTTTAAATAGTTTTGTGTCATCTGCAGATTTGATAACCTCACTCGTTATTCCCTTTTCCAGGTCATTTATAAAAATGTCAAAAAGTAGCACACCCAGACCAGATCCCTGGGGTACTCCACTATTCACCTTTTTACTTTGGGAAAATTGGCCACTTAGCCCTGCCCTATGCTTTCTATCTTTTAACCAGTTCCTGATCCACAATAGTACACTGCCTCCTATCCCATGACTTTTTAGTTTTGCCAAAAGTCTCTGATGAGGGACCTTGTCAAAAGCTTTCTGAAAGTCCAGATACACTATATCAACCGACTCACCTTTGTCTACCTGTTTATTCACACCTTCAAAAAAGCATAACAGTTTAGTAAGACAAGATCTTCCTTGTCTAAAGCCATATTGGCTTTCTCCCATTAAGCCATGACTATTTATTTTATTGTATTTTATTTAGCTGTATTTATATCCCGCTTTTCACCGGGTCAAAGCGGTCAATTGGGAGATACATTTAACACGAGGGGATATGACACACATATGCTAATACTTACAGGGAACATGGGTAATGGAGGGTTAAGTGGCTTGCCCAAGACCACAAGGAGTGCCTATAGGACTAGAAATCCCAGTCCCTCCGGCCTGAGATTGCTGTCCCCAGGTGGGACTTGAACCCCTGGCCCTCCGGCCCGAAGTACCTTGTCCTAACCACTAGGCCACTCCTCCCTTATCTACATGTTTTGTAATTTTGTTCTTCATAATGGTTTCTCTCATTTTTTCCTGGTACTGACATCAGGCTCAGGGGTCTGTACTTTCCCTGATCACACCTGGAACCCTTTTTCACAATTGGCATTATATTGGCCATCCTCCAGTTTTCAGGTATTAGAGATGATTTTAATGATAGTTCACAGATTAGTAATAATAGGTCTGCAACCTTGTATTTCAGTTCTTTCAACACCCTTGGATGTATACCATCCGGACCAGGTGATTTTCTACTCTTTAATTTATTAATTAGTTTTAATACATCTTCCTGGGGTATCGATACTTCTTTCAATTCTTCTGCAGCATCACCTTTAAATACCATTTCAGTCATGGGTAACATCCCTACATCTTCCTCAGTGAAGACCAAAGAATTCTTTCAGTCTCTCCACTATGGCCTTGTCCCCTCTTAGTGCCCCCTTTGCCCCTCTATTGTCTAATGGTCCAACTGATTCTGCCACAGGTTTTTTGCTACAAATATACTTAGTCTTTCTTACGTGTTTTTCTTCTGCAGCAAGCTTCTTTTCAAATTCTCTCTGCCTGCCTTATCAATGGCTTGCATCTAACTTGCCATTGCTTGTGTTTCCAGTTTTCGTCATTTGGCTCTTTTTTCCATTTCCTGAAAGATGCTTTTTTGGCAACAGCGTCTCTTACCTCACCTTTATACCATGCTGACAGTTTTTTGGACTTCCTTCCACTTTTCTTAAAGCATGGAATACAACTGATCTGGGCTTCCAATATAGTATTTTTAATCAAGACTCATGCTTGATGCAAATCTTTAACCTTTGCAGTTGCTTAGTTAAAATGAGGAAAATAGTTAAGAAAAAACTATTTTACTCCCTTTTGAAAGTTAAAAGGTATTACTGTGGATTTCCGGACTGTCCATCCTCCATTTATTAAATCAAACACGTACATGATATGATCACTATTGCCAAGTGGTCCCAAAACCCTTATCTATTGCACCAGATCTTGTGTTCCACTAAGGACTAGGTCCAAAATGGCTTCCCCTCTGGTTGGTTCATGAAGCAGCTGCCCCAAGAAGCAGTCATTTATTTCATCTAGAAACTATCTCTCTAGCATGTCCTGCGGTGACACTGACCCAGTCGATACAGGAGTAATTGAAATCACCCATTATTATTACTGTGTTGTAACTTTTGTTAGCTTCCCTGATTTCTTTGAGCATTTCATCATCCATTTGTCCATTCTGGCCAGGCGGTCGATAGTACCATCCCCACTGTCATCGCCTTCCCCTTTTCACATGGAAATTTAATCCATAGAGATTCTACAGTGAATTTTGTTTCCTGCAATACTTTAATCCTTTGTGACTCAATGCCCTCTGTAACGGAGCACAACCCCTCAAATTATGATATAGTACCCAGGTATCAGTGTCTCACTGCTTGTCCTCCTTCCACCATGTCTCTGAGATACCAATCATATCTAACCTCTCATTTAGGGGTATGTTCTAGCTACAAGATCCCTTCCTGCCACACCCAGTTGATGCTCTTCTGTCACGTGACTTCTTTTCTCCATGGCAACAGGGATGCTGCCAGACTGGAGGTGGGACTTCAGTACTAAGTCCCTCTAGGTCTTGTCTATGTCTTCCTTATGTCCTCCAAGTCTCCTACTCTAGCCTCCAGAGATCAGACTCCTTCCCTGAGAGCAAAGAGCTCCTTGCACCTAGTGCACATGTAAGACTCCTCACCAACTGGGAGAAAATCATACATGTAACACTCAATGCAAAAGACTGGAAAGTCCCCTCGCTGCTGGTCTGCCGACTGCATCTTAGTTTTAAGGTTGTGTTTAGGTATTTAAGTTGTTTACTTACTAAGGTTTGCTGGAGATACTTATACTAATAAAACTTTACCTAATACATTTAATGGACTTTGTTGACCTCAAGCTTAATTAATCTCAGGTCCTTAATGTATGCCTGATGAGGATAAACAGCTGTACCTGAGAGTGAGTATGGTACTTCCATTCCCTTTGAGGTTTAAGCACCTATAAGCTGCTGTTATTCCAGGGGTGGGAGGGTGTCGGGGAGGGAAAGAAGATTTCCTTATCGTTCCTCCAGTTTAGTCCTCAACCTCTGGGTAGTGAACCTCCTCCTGCAGCTTTGAGACTGGGCATGTCAAACTCATGACATCACTGGATATAGCCTGCTGGTCTCTCCCATCAGCCCCAGTGTGTCCAGTCTCCATGCAGCAGGAGGACGTAGTGAGCCTAGCTTCTGGGCTCACTTGGGGGAACAGATAAGGAGCATTTAGTGTGACAAATTCTATTCTGATTTTACTTTTAATTCAGTTACCTTTGGTTAATTGGCAATCGGGGATTAGTTCCCTTTAGTTGTTAGGAGCAAATTTCCTTATATTTACAGTAATTTAAAATTTGAGCCTGGCTCTTTAAATTAGTAGCAGCTCTCGCCTTCCCTCCTTGTCATTTATTTTCACTTACTGCAGGCATTCGCCAGTGCGGGTCTCTCCCTTGACGGTACGAGAGAGCTCCGGGACCCGTACAGCCACACTGGAGCTGTGTGAGACGGAGCCTCTCCGTTGTTGCGGGATTTTACTTTTATTCTGTGGTACCGGCTGAGCATTCCTCGCCGCTGCTGCCGGGTGCGGTAGTGCGGCTTGAGGATCGGATAAATTCAAGGCGGTAGGAGCAGACTGTGTGGCTTTCGGCTCTGTCGGTCTGCTGAGGCCTCCTTTTTGCAGCGGCTGTTGTTCTTGGTGCCAAAATTCGTTGGCAAAGGGGCGGCCATTTTCTCTCTAGGTATTTAGACCGCGTGGCGGGAGTTGCAGCGAGCTGCTGGTGTGAGGAAGAATAGCTAGATTTTTAGGTCTAGTGTTTCTTTCTTTTGTAGGTTTTTTGAGGCTCGGGGTGTTCCTCAGCCTTAAGGGGGATGTTGTCAGTCCTCTTTATTTTTAAGTTTATTCTTAAACTAAAGGCCACCGGATGGCAGCGCTGCTCATGAATCACATATTCCTTAGCAGAACTCCAGTCCAGTCCCTTTACTCTCGGGTTGCGCAACCCTTCCAGCAGCTTGGAGGCTGAGCCCATCATCGTTTTGATGATGGTGTGGTATAAATACCACTGGCACCACCCCTAGGCACCAGTATTCTCAGCCTCCAAGCAGCTGGAGGGTTACCGTAAGCCAGGAGCTTACTGGACTTTAGTTTTCTCATTTATACCTCTTTTTATTACTTTTCTTTAATTTATTTAATTTCTCTTTACTTTAGTTGGGGAGTTCTTCCTACTCCCGTGCGTTTTTAGAAACCGCTGTTGTTTTTTGCCCTGTTCCCCCCCCCCCCCCCTCCCCGATTCTCTTCCCGGTGTCCTTTGGAAGGAGGGGGCTTACTTTGGCAGCGGGGAGCTTCGGGGTACTCTCCTCCCGCGTACGCGGCATCTGGCTTCTCACGGCCTCCCCTCCGCTCCCATTTGTCTCGCGCTGAAGCCCCGGGGGTGGGCTGAGCGCTGGAAGCATAACCGCTCCACTTGCTGCTTCTCCTCCGCCTCGCGCTTTCAGCGGCTGTCCAGGCTGAGCGCTAGAGGCGGTGTCGGGGTGACGAAGCCATTGCCCCAACGTCGGGGAATCCGGACTCCGGCGGCGAGGACACTTCCGCCAGCCGCAGGCCCTGACTCCATGTGGCTACGGCCTACCACGTGGAGTCTAACAGGAGACATCGGACCCAGCGTGAGGAGCGGCACGCAGAGGAATAGGGCAGAGAATTTGTAAGTATAGCAGGCTGTTTAAGGACCTGTTCATATCTTTTCTGTGCAAATTTCACTGTATTTTTTGTTATATTCTTAGTTTGGTAATTTTGATCGTATAGAGTTCTGTTTCCAGCCTTTGGGTGAGGGCCCCCCCCCCCCCTCCTCCACCTCTTGGTTGGAAATTCTTCATTTATTTTCATTTATTTTTCATTTATTTGCATTTATTGTCTTTTATTTCTCAGGTTTTTTTCTCTAGGCCTGCCTTGGAATTTTTTTCCACTAGGGGGACTCAAAAAAAATAAATAAATAAAAAATAAGGGGGGAGAATGACGGGGAAAATTACGGTGCCCGTCCTGCGGCACACGCAGAATTGCGGATTCGGAAGCCGGGATCTGCCGGTGTTGTGCTGCGGAAGCAGCGTCTGTGGAGCAGGAAATTCAGTTGTCCATGGACCAGACTTCTCAGGGGTCTCAAGGTCTCCGGGAAGGGGGAGGGGATTCTTCCTCCATTCCTCCGCCTGCTACCTCAGCTTTACCAGGCCCCCCCCAGTCCCTTCCCCCTGCTTCCAGCGGGGCGGAGGGAGACTGGGAGCATTTTTCTCCAGAATTTGTCCTTCTGTTACACAAAGCTTATTGTATGCGTCAGCAGGGACTCATGGAGCCGGCGCTGCTGAAAGAAGGTGGCCGGGCCGGTCCAGGGAAGACAAGCTCCCATGACCCCGGAGCCCCTCCCAAGCGCTCAAGGCTAATGAGCGAAGAACCCCTCACATCTCCATCTCCGATCACTCCGGATGAGGAGGGATCAGACAGAGAAGTGGGGGAGGAAGAGGAAGAGCTTGAGGAGGGAGAGATCCTAGAGGAAGAGCATTCCCGAATAGTTAGAGTATTTCGTCGAGAGGAGCTCCCAGCCTTAATAAATGAATCCCTGAAGGTGCTCAATATGGCATCGGACATCCCTGCAGAGGAAGAAGCGTTAGAGGATCCTTTGATACAAGCCGTCAGGAAATCTCAGAAAGTTTTTCCGGTCCACAGGGTGGTACGCCAGATGATCCAGGAAGAGTGGAACCAACCAGAGTCGAGTTTAAGGGGTGTGAGGGCCGTGTCCCACTTGTACCCTTTACCGGAACCTGACAAGGATCTGCTGAAGTCCCCAAGGGTAGACGCGGCGGTTTCAGCGGTGACAAAGAAGACGACCATTCCGGTCGAGGGCAGCGCAGCGCTTAAAGATAGTCAGGATAGAAAGCTGGACTCTCTGCTGAAGCAAGCCTTTGATGTTAGTGCCCTCGCCCTGCAGGCCTCAGTTTCAGGAGCGTGGGTAGCAAGAATCTGCTTGAGGTGGGCTCAACAGCTTCAACTAACTGACGGCGCCTCTACCGACGCGCAGGCTAGTGCTGCTCGGTTAGAGTCTGGTTCCGCCTTTCTAGCATTTAGCCAGTACGACCGTATTAGGAGTCTAGCAAAGAACATGGCTTCGGTGGTAGCAGCCAGGAGATATCTGTGGCTGCGCAATTGGGCGGCGGACCCCTCCTCGAATTCTCGCCTGAGTCGCCTCCCCTTCAAGGGGAAGCTGCTATTTGGCGAAGATCTGGAAAAGTTGGTGAAAGACCTTGGCGAGTCTAAGGGAGGTAGGCTCCCGGAAGATCGGCCTAAGCAAAGCCGCTCGACGGTTCCAGCTCGCAGTCAGCCGAGGGATTTTCGTAGGTTCCGGTCAGCCAGACCGAACTTTTTCCTAAGGGTTGCCCCTCGCCTAGAGGACAAGGCTTCCGAGGGTTTCGAGGGGCTGGAAGAGGTTTTGGCGCCCCCTCCTCCTCCTCCTCAGGCCCTAGGAAACCACAATGAGGCTGCGGGGGCCCAGGGGAAAGGCCTGCTGGTGGGGGGTCGGTTAAGGCAGTTCCTTCCCGCCTGGGCCCGAGTCACATCGGATCGTTGGGTACTGGAAGTGATCAGAGAGGGGCACGATCTCGAATTCACAAAGCAAGTTCCCCCAGCCTTTATGCAGTCTCCCTGAGGCTCTCCAGAAAAGAGGGCAGCTATAGAGGACACTCTTTCAAGGCTGATCACGTTGGGAGCAGTGATTCCCGTCCCGAGAGACCAATACGGTTCCGGTCGATACTCGATCTATTTTGTGGTACCAAAGAAAGAAGGGTTCTTTCGTCCAATCCTGGACTTAAAGCAAGTCAATCACTGCCTCTCGGTTCCTCATTTTCGAATGGAAACCCTGAGGTCAGTCATTGCAGCGGTAAGACAGGGGGAGTTTCTGACATCCCTAGATTTGACGGAAGCATACTTACATATCCCGGTGCGACGATCTCATCAGCAGTTCCTGAGATTTGCAGTACTGAGGGGTCATTTTCAGTTCCAGGCCCTTCCCTTTGGCCTAGCAACTGCCCCCAGGACGTTCACCAAGGTAATGGTAGTGGTGGCCGCGACTCTTCGCAAGGAGGGAATTCTTGTACATCCATACCTGGACGATTGGCTGATTCGGGCAAAATCGGAGACCGAGAGTCGTACAGCTACAGCCAGAGTGGTGGAATTCCTGGAGGAGTTGGGTTGGGTCATCAACCGGGCAAAGAGCAGATTAATTCCCTCGCAGGAGATCGATTAACTCTGAGCAAGGTTCGACACAAGGAGAGGAAGGGTCTTCCTGTCGAAACAGAGGTTACGAGATCTGAAAAACCTGGTCTCTCTCTCCATATCAAGACGGATCCCTACCGCCTGGCATTACCTACACCTGTTGGGCACCATGGCGGCAGCGATAGAGGTAGTACCGTGGGCCAAGGCACATATGCGACCCCTCCAACGCGCCTTGTTACGGCGTTGGTCCCTGCAGCATTATCCCTTATCCATGCAACTGCCCTGTCCTCTTCAGGTCAGGAGGGCTCTCCTCTGGTGGGAGTGCCCAAAGAACCTAGGATGCGGGATGCCTCTCGATCCACCCCAATGGATACAGCTGACGACGGATGCAAGTCTAGCAGGCTGGGGTGCTCATTGCAAGGGCCAGTTCGCACAGGGAAGCTGGACCCCGAGGGAAGCCCGGTGGTTCATCAACAGACTAGAGCTGAGGGCAGTGGCCCTGGCCCTCAGAGCTCTCGAGCCCTTGGTTCGCCAAAGGGCAGTCCGTGTCCTTTCGGACAACATCACCACGGTGGCCTACATCAACCGCCAAGGGGGAACGAGCAGCCCCTCGCTGGAGAAGGAGGCAGACAGCCTCTTACAGTGGGCCGAAGCACATCTATTGGACCTGTCAGCGCAGCACGTGGCGGGAGCAGAAAATTGGCACAGGATAGACCACGGGGCACAGGATAGACCACGGGGAATGGGAGCTAGCGCAGGAAGTGTTCGACCAAGTGGTAGCCCTCTGGGGGGCGCCGATCATGGACCTCATGGCGCGCTACGAAACATCCAAAGCAAGTCGGTTTTTCAGTCAAAGGAAGGAAAGGATGTCAGAAGGCTTGGATGCCCTGGTCCAGAAGTGGCCTTCGGAAGGTCTCCTGTATGTGTTCCTGCCCTGGGCCCTCATAGGGAGAGTTCTGAGGCGAATAGAGGCCCACCAAGGTCTTGTAATTCTCATAGCTCCGGACTGGCCTCGTCGCCCGTGGTATGCAGACCTGGTGAGACTAACGGATCATCACCCTTGGAGGCTCCCCGACAGAAAGGATTTGCTACGGCAGGGTCTGGTCCTCATGCCCCACGTGCATCGATTCTCGCTTACGGCTTGGCTCTTGAGAGGGCGCGGCTCGTGAAGCGAGGTTACTCGGGTTCGGTAATTTCGACCCTGCTGAACGCACGGAAACGTTCGACCTGCCTTTCCTATATCAGGGTTTGGCGCATATTTGAGGCATGGTGCGCGGATCACCATAAGAAGCCCTTAGAAACCTCGGTTCCGGAGGTGTTAGAATTCCTACAAGCAGGCTTCGAGAGAGGTTTAGCTCACAGCTCGTTGCGAGTTCAGCTAGCGGCCATTTCTTGTTATAGGGGAAAGGTCCGGGGCAAGTCTATAGGGGACCACGCGGATGTGGGTAGATTCCTGAGGGCGGTCAAGCGCTTACGGCCCCAGCAAAGATCAGTTATTCCCCCTTGGGACCTAAACTGGTATTGGATTCCTTAACCAGGGAGCCCTTTGAGCCAGCAAGAAGCTCCTCCCTAAAGGATTTGACCCTGAAGACGGTATTTTTGGTAGCTATTTGTTTGGCTTGGCGGGTCTCGGAGCTTCAAGCTCTATCATCTCGACCTCCCTTCCTTTCCTTTTTCAAGGATAAGGTGGTCTTACGGACGGTTCCTTCATTCCTGCCCAAAGTCTCCTCTCCCTTTCATTTGAACCAAACAGTCTCGCTCCCGTCCTTCGCGGGAGAAGCACAAGAAGGGGAGAGTGCCAAACTACGTCTCCTAGATTTGCATAGAGTGCTGAGACGCTACCTTTCGTGCACAGCATCTTTCCGCAAGTCCGAACGGCTTTTCGTTCAATTTAGAGGGCCGCACAAGGGGGAAGCAGCGGCCAAAGCTTCCATTTCTAGGTGGATCAGGGAGACTATTGCCTCTGCCTACATTCTCAAGGGGAGGCAGGTCCCAGTAGGCCTTCGCGCTCATTTAACGCGAGCGCTGTCTGCCTCCTGGGCAGAGCGTAGCTTGGTTCCACCGCTGGACATCTGTAAAGCGGCCACCTGGTCCTCTCCTACATACCTTTTCCAAGCACTACAGACTGGATGTCCAGAGAAGTGCAGACACCAGGTTTGCGGGTGCAGTACTTCGGTCCGGGTTGGCGAACCCCGCCCAGGTTTGAACTGCTTTGTTACATCCCGAGAGTAAAGGGACTGGACTGGAGTTCTGTTAAGGAAAGAGTAATTAGTCCTTACCTGCTAATTAGTGTTCCTGAAGGAACTCCAGTCCAGTCCCTGATCCCACCCAGGTTTGGGTTTCTAGTGTTCAGAAGGGAATAACGGACCGAAGTCAGTGAGCGGAGCGGAAGCGAAAAAATTCCGGTCTGAGGAGCCCCAGTGGCGGAGCTACAGGCTAGGGAGGTATGGTGGGGAGTGAGTAAAGGCTGGGTCGGCCTCAGGTAAGCCTTCTCTTACCCTCTTCTTCCTTGCCACTGTTTCTTCTTTAAAAAAAAAAAAAAAAGTGTGTGTTTCCTAGTTCTTTGGTTTTGGTTTTTCGCGCATTATAGTTACGGGTGCTTAAGCGGGTACCTGTCAGGACTGCTTTTTCATCAGAATACTGGTGCCTAGGGGTGGTGCCAGTGGTATTTATACCACACCATCATCAAAACGATGATGGGCTCAGCCTCCAAGCTGCTGGAAGGGTTGCACAACCCGAGAGTAAAGGGACTGGACTGGAGTTCCTTCAGGAATACTAATTAGCAGGTAAGGACTAATTACCGTATTTTCGCGCATATAATGCGCACCCGCATATAACACGCACCCGCATATAAAGCGCAATTTTCTGCCTGTCCCGCATTGATTTTCTCACATAATGCGCACGCGCGTATAACGCGCATGTGTCGATTGCACTGAGGTGTATAAAATCTTTGCGATCTCTTCTATTATAATCCATCATGCCAGGAATTAAGCGCAAGTCTTATACTGCGGACTTCAAGCTGAAAGTTGTGGCAAGAGCAGAAGAAACAAGTAACAGAGCAGCAGCAAGAGAATTTGATGTTGGTGAGTCATCTGTTCGCGACTGGAGAAAGGAGAGAACGGCGCTAGAGGAGATGAACCCGCGAAAACGTGCGCGTCGAGGTCCAAAAGAAAAGTGGCCAGCGCTAGAGAGTGACTTAAACAAGTGGATTCTGTCTAGAAGGGAGCAAAATCAAGCTGTCTCAACTATCGCAATTAAATTCAAAGCAAAACTGCTGGCCAATGAAAGAGGAATTTCAAGTTTCCACGCTAGTTTCAACTGGATTTGCAAATTTATGAAGAGGAATGGTCTTTCCGTGCGAATAAGAACAACTGTAGGCCAGAGGATTCCGGATGACTGGGAACAAAAGATGGCGGATTTCAGCACATTTGTCAGCAAAGAAATTTCTGAGTTCGGCATTTCGGCAACGGATGTTATTAACATGGATGAGGTTCCTGTGTCTTTTGACATTCCACCAACCAGGACTGTAGCTGCTTCGAGTTCAAAAACTGTCGCAATAACAACAACTGGACATGAGAGGGCTTGCTTCACTGTAGTCCTGGGTTGCACAGCTAATGGGCATAAATTGAAGCCGATGGTTATTTTCAAGCGAGTAACCATGCCCCGCGAAAAATTTCCACAAGGTATTGTTGTCCACTGTAACAAAACGGGGTGGATGGACTCTGAGGTCATGAAAATATGGGTTGATAAATGTTATCGGGCCAGGCCTGGAGGTTTCTTTTCTAAAAGGTCTTTGTTGATCTTCGATTCCATGGCTGCCCATAAAGAAACAAATGTGCAAAATTATATTAATTCGGCAGGTGCCCATATCGCAGTGATACCGGGTGGTCTTACTTGTAAACTGCAGCCGCTAGATATAGCTGTTAATCACCCCTTCAAAACGTTCATCAGACGAGAGTGGGATAATTGGATGCAGCATGAAATCCATGAATTCACTCCATCGGGACGATTAAAGAGGGCTACATTAATGGAAATCTGCAATTGGTTGTGTTCTGCTTGGGACAAAATATCCCCTGAAACCATCAGAAATGGATTCCGAAAAGCAGGGATTGTTTATAAGAACGAGGATGGGGTGCGCAGTGATGACGAAGATGACGATGAAAACGTCGAAAGTAGTGACGATGAAAGTGCATATGTTACGGAAGAGCGACTTCAGACGGTTTTAAATTATTTCAATGATGATGTTGATGAGGGGAGTGATTTCGAAGGTTTTATGGAATCGGATGATGAAAAGTAATTAAATATATTTTTGTACCAAGATATTCTTGTGGTGCCTCTTTTTTGGGATCAGCTACTTGCAATAAAGTTTTGGTATAGTGCGCCCTCGAAAATACCGCGCGGGAGGGTTGCGCGGTAAGTAAAAAAGTGTATAACGCGCGCAGTATATGCGTGAAAATACGGTACTCTTAGTATTCAGTGCCCCCATCCTTGGGGGGGGGGGATTGTAAAATACGAAATCGTATTCTTCATCGGGTTCACACAGGCAGCAACCTCTAAGACCTCCACATGCAAGGTTGTCGGTGTATCCCACCGTTATTTCTCTGACTGTAGGAAGGCCCGGGGGGGGGGGGGGGGGGGTTGGTGCCTGTGTGTTTCATAGCTCCACTTAGCATGCCTTTCCCAGGAAATTCTCATCTATTTCTAGAGCCTGTGCTGTCAGAGCAGGGCTTTAAGCACTTAGCCGGGGCACTGACCCGTCTGTGCCATCTTGTTAAAGGGCCCGTGCTGAGGGTGAAGAGAAGGACGTCTAGGTAGCATAGTCTGGGGCTTAGCGCTCCAGGGCACTGGAAGGTTTCATAGCAGAAGTCTGTGTATGCTCCATGCATTCAGCCTATGTTCAAGCGTGCTCACTGCACTGTGTTTGGGTGACAGGTGCTGGGTCACTCATATATGTAGATGTGCATTTGGTATGTGCTCACAATTGCTTAGGCATGATTTTTGGGTGCACTCTTTGCTGAGTGAGCTGCATTTCTTTGCACAGACTGTATTATCAGGCTAAGGTAATTTTCTCCAGTAATGGGGGGATGTCGATTGTAATAAAGTGCGTGAGGTCCTCATGGTGTTACATGGGGTTGGAAATGCAGTCGTGGGATCTGCTGTGGAGTGAGCCGTCTGGAGGAGCTACAATGTCAGTCACCAGTTTCCCTTTCTCTTTGGGCGTTGCTCCCAGATTCTAGCCCCTCTTTCTCTCTGATGTCCAGGATGCAAGGTCCCCGGCCCACTGGACAATCTATTCTCAGCCTTTTCTCAATGCTGGCAGAAGGACTGGGAGAGTGAGAAAAGAAGACCAGGAACCAGCACCAGCTCTGATGTCTCTCCACTTCTAGTGTTTGCTATGGTCACATATTCCCAGTCAGTTATTTATTTGAGTATGCTGATTGCCTACTGGTCAGGGTGGCATACAGTCGATTATGGTATTTCTATTTCCCTTAACCCTCTGCCTCAGGTACTAAAACATAAATTGTGAGCCCTTCAGGGACAAGTCGCTTAACAAAGGCCAGAAGGACCACCTGTTGGACCATAAACCCCAGTTTTTATGGCCCAAGGTTGGTGGTCTCGATTGGAATTCAAACCCTTGGTCCTCTGGCAACTTGCCTCAACCACTAGGCCGCACTGCTTCGTGTGAGCTAGCCACAGGGCCAGGCGCAGCCTGTTACTTTCAAGGCAGAGACCTTGGGGAGGTTCCGTTCATAAGGATACGAGAAATGCCATACTGGGTCAGACCAAGCACTTTCAGGTCCAGTATCCTGTTTCCTAGGGTAGCCAATCCAGGTCTTAAAGACCTGGCTGGTTTCCAAAAAGACAAATGGGCTACTCGATGCTTGTATCGGAGCAAGTGGTGGATTCATGTATGCTCATATTTTAAGGGTTCCATTGCATGTACGTGACACTCTGTTGGGTTGTGTGCCTTGTAGAACATCTTGAATTGCTGAAAGTTGGTATAAAAAAAAAAGAATAATTTTCCAGCTTCTCTCTAATAAAAGGTTATGGACCTTTCCTCCTGGAGCTTGGCCAAAAACTTTGTTAAACTCTGCTACGTTCGGAGATCGTTTCGCGCAAGGCTCTTGGAGTATACAGGAGACCCAGTGGTCAATCAACCGACTGGAAATGCGAGCGATAACGCCGGGCGTTGCAGGCATTCAAAGCTACGGTGCAAGGTCGAGCGGTGCGAGTACTGTCCAACTCCACGGCGGTGGCTTACATCAATCGGCAGGGCAGAACCGGAAGTGTGGCTATAGAGGCCGCAGCAGAGGGTCTGTGTGTGTGGATGGAGCTTTGGCTGCCAGTGTTTTCGGTGGCGCATGTTGCGGGTAAGGACATTGTGATGGCGGATTGCCTCAGCTGGGTCCGAGTAGATGCCGGAGAATGGGAGTGGCATCCGTAGGTGTTCGCACAGATCGGTTGCATATGGGGACAGCCAGTGATGGACCTCGTGGCGACGTTTCACTCTGCATCAACTGGTCGCTTCATCAGCAGACGACGCGAAAGGAGGTTGGAAGGCATCGGCGCACTGTTTCAACAGCAGCCGTCGTCCAGTCTTCTCTATGTCTTTCCACCGGGGGCACTCATAGGTCGAATGGTTCTGCATATCAAAGCGCTTCGGGAAAACGTGTGGTTGGGGGCCTCGGGCTGGCCGAGGTGCCTGTGGTATGCCTGCCTCATACGGTTGCTCGATGGGACTCCATGGAGGTTTCTGACATTGGAGATTCTGTTGCTATCAAAAGCCTAGAACTTCACGGTCTTAACCTTTCCCAGCAGGTAAAGGATATCCTTCATGCTTCCAGAAAACCTTCCAGAAGATGCTCTTATGCATTTAAGTGGAAAAGGTTTACCATATGGTGCTCGCAGAAGGGTCTTAACCCTCTTGCGATACCTCTGGAATCATTACTGGAGCACCTCCTTCATTTATCAAATGCAGGGCTTAAGACTAATTCAGCGAGAGTCAATTTAAGTGCTATTGCAGCTTCTTTCAAGCCTCTAAATGGACAACCTATTTCCTCTCATCCTCTCATAGCGAGATTTATGAGAGGCCTTCTTTTAACGAAGCCTCCCATTAAGCCACCACCGGTGGCATGAGACTTGAATCTGGTACTCGGACAGCTCATGAAACCGCCCTTTTGAACCATTAGCCACTGCCTCTTTGAAATTCCTTTCCTGGAAGGTTATCTTTCTCATTGCAATCACATAAGCACGTCGCATCAGTGAATTGCAAGCGTTGGTGGCTGATCCTCCTTATACAAGGTTCCATCATGATAAAGTTGTCCTTAGGACTCATTCACACTTTATGCCAAAGGTGGTTTCGCACTTTCATTTAAACCAAGCGGTTTACCTTCCTGTATTCTTTCCAAGGCCTCACGCCTCAAATGCAGAAAGGAACCTTCATACTTTGGACTGTAAAAGAGCTTTGGCCTTTTACTTGCAAAGGACACAGCAACATAGAAAATCCTCTCAACTCTGTTGCTTTTGATCCTAGTGATTTGGGACTTCCATTCTCCAAAAGGACACTGTCCAACTGGATTGCACAGTGTATATCTTTTGCCTATGAGAGTAAGAACCTTCCTCTTGAAGGCCACGTCACAGCTCACAATGTGAGAGCCATGGCAGCCTCAGTGGCTTATCTTCACTCTGTGTCTGTGGGTGACATCTGTCGAGCAGCTACTTGGGCTTCGGTTCATACCTTCACAGCCCATTACTGCTTGGACAAGGACTCCCGCCGGGATGTTTTGTTTGGTCAAGCTGTTCTTCAACACCTGTTCCACACTTAGTCAACTCCTACCCACCATCCCTGGTAGGATGCCAGAGATCCATGGGGGGAAGTGGAGCACTTTCACAAGGGCACATAACTTTCTGGGGCCATCTCCCTGGCATCTGCAGCTAGGGAGTCCCCATATGTGAAGACTACATTCCTACTTGTTCATGTAGATAGTATAGTTACTCACCTGTAAAAGGTGATCTCCGGGAACAGCAGGAATTTAGTCTTCACAACCCACCCACCTCCCCTAGGAGTTGTATCTCTCTCTCTCTTTCTCTCTTTCCCTCTCTCTCTTTCTCTTTCCCTCTCTCTTTTGCCTCAGCTATAAACTCAGCTGGAGAGGGACAATTGGGAAAGGCGGTAAGGCAGCATGCAGGCGCTGTGGGATGCTCCCAAAGGCTTTCCTATTGGACGCTGGGGATCATTCCCGTGCAGGCTTCGTCGGTACTTACGATACCCATATGTGAAGACTAAATTCCTGCTGTTCTCGGAGATCTGTTACAGGTGAGTAACTATGCTTTATCTGTAGAGTGTTTTGACTGTAAGAAAAGTGGTCTATTAAAAATGGTTAAATAAAATAAATATTCCTATTGGCAGCCTATTTGGCTCTCTTAGAGCTCTCCTGGAAAGTTTAATTTGCTGCTTTGCTGTGAGTTCTACCTGTCTGTCTGTCTCCACATATTTATTTATTTATTTGTCATTATTAGTGTGTTCCCTTACCTCACTGCCCCCTTAATTTGCACTTTTGTTCAGCTTTTCTCAACTGAATAACTTATACCCCTCCCCTCTACCCACTCGCTCTGTGACTGGCTGTCTTTTACAGCTGTCATCTGCTCATTATCTACTTTATGCACAGGTGCACCTTATCCCTTGATTCTCCTACCTTCTATAATCTCTGGCCTTTGTTCTCCTCTCTATTCCTCTTCTATGGCTCCTCATCACATTGTCTTCCTCTTCTTCATACTCCCTAACTGTTCTGTTTCCCCTCCTACCAGCATCTTCACTCCTCTCCTCCTTATCTCCCCTTTACCATCCTCACTTCCCCCTCCATTCTGTCTTCTACCCTATCATCAGCTCTTGAGCTTCATCGCTTTCTCCCTCTCATTCAACCATCTCTCTCTCTAAGGCAACCCCACCCTCGTTTCCGCCGTACTGTCTCCTCTCTACCCCATACTCTGCTTCTCCTTCTCTCATCCAGAGATGTCAACCCCAGTCCTGGTCCCCCTAGACTTCTGTCTCACTCTGAGAAGAGATCTTCACGCAACATGTCTAATCTTATCCGTATCCCTCTCCTTTCTTCTTCCACTCTCCCTTTCTCATGTGCCTTGTGGAACGCACACTCTGTCTCTAATAAACTTGCTTTTACTCATGATCTCTTTATCTCTAATGCTCTACATCTTCTTGCTCTAACTGAGACCTGGCTTCTCCCACACACCTCGTCCCACTGGCCGTTTGTGGTGGTGTTGGGCTTCTACTTTCTCCCTCTTGCCAATTCCAACCCCTCCTGCTGCCTCAGTCTCACTCCTTTCTCTCTTTTGAAGTCCACTCCATCCGCCTTTTCACTCCACTTCCCCTCCGGGTAGCTCTTATTTATCTACCTCCTGACAAGTCTGCTTCTACCTTTCTCACTGACTTTTGACTCGTGACGTTTTCCTTCTTTCTGGATTCCTCTTACCCCACTCTTATTCTTTGTAATTTTAACATTCATGTTGATAACCCTGTGATCCTTATGCTTTAAAGCTCCTCTCCCTTACCTCCTCGTTTGGCCTCCAGCTTTGTTCCACTGCCCCCACTCACCAGCATGGCCACTGCCTTGACCTGATATTTTTGTCTAGTTGCTTACCCTCGAACCTCTGTAGCTCAGTTCTTCCCTTATCTGACCATCACCTTTCAAGTTTTAATCTTCATTACCTACTGCCTTAGCCTCGTCCTGTCTCCTCCAACCTATTTAGAAATCTTCATGCTATTGATCCCTTGGCTCTCTTCCACTATTTCTTCATCTTTCTTCCACTATGTCATCTAAGTCTGTTGACGAGGCAGTAACTTCCTATAATGCTGCACTCTCCTTGGCTGTGGATGCTCTCGCTCCACCCATGCCACGTCCTGTGAGACGTTCTGCACCCCAGCCCTGGCTTTCATCCACTATCCGCTATCTACATTCCTGTGCCTGTTCTGCTGAGCGTGCTTGGCTCAAATCCCGCTCCCCTGCAGACTTTCTACACTTCAAATTCATACTTGTCTCTTTCCAGTCAGCCATAGCTCTTGCCAAACAAGACTACTATGTCCATCTGACTAACTCTCTTGCCTCTGATCCTCGCCGTCTCTTTACTACTCTCAGCTCTCTCCTCAAAGTGCCTCCGCCTCTGATCCCTCCCTTTCTGCCCAAACCCTGGCTGACTATTTCCATGACAAAATCCACAAGATCACCCTCCAATTCCCCACAGTCAGCTACTTCCCCTCCTCCCCTCTTCACTCCCAACCCTCCCCCCTACCACTGCTACCCTCTCTTCCTTTCTTGTGATCTCTGAAGAGGAAACTGCACACCTTCTTTCTTTCTCCAAACTCACCACCTGCTCCTCTGATCCTATCCCCATCTGTCTCCTAAGCCCCATCTCCTCCACCGTTGTCCCTTCCATCTCTCATATTCTCAACCTATCGCTCTCCACTGCAACAGTCCCTGCAGACTTCAAGCATGCTGTGGTCACACCTCTCCTCAAGAAACCCTCACTTGATCCCACCTGTCCTTCTAATTATCAACTCATCTCTCTCCTTCCCTTCATTTCTAAACTACTTGAACGTGCGGTTCACCGCTGCTGCCTCGACTTCCTCTCCTCTCATGCCCTCCTGGATCCCTTACAGTCTGGCTTTCGTCCTTTACACTCTACTGAAACGGCTCTTGCCAAAGTCTCCAGTGACTTGTTCCTGGCAAAATCCAAGGGCCTTTACTTTGTCCTCATCCTTCTTGACCTCTCTGCTGCTTTTGACACTGTTGATCACAACCTTCTCCTCAGTACCCTTTCTTCGCTTGGTTTTAGGGGCTCTGTACTATCCTGGTTCTCCTCCTATCTCTCCCATCATTCTTTCAGTGTGTGTTCTGGTGGCTCCTCCTCCTCTGCTACCCTGCTCCCAGTTGGTGTACCCCAAGGATCTGTCTTGGGTCTGCTCCTTTTCTCTCTCTGTACCCAGTCCCTTGGTGCGCTTATCTCTTCCCATGGCCTTCAGTACCATCTGTATGCTGATGACTCCCAGATCTACCTCTGTATGCCTGAAATCTCTCTGGCAATCCAGACCCTGATCTCTGCCTTCCTTTCTGACATTGTTACCTGGATGTCTCACCACCACTTGAAATTGAACATGGCCAAGACTGAACTTCTTTTTTTTTTCCCCCTAAAACCTCCCCTTCTCTTCCTCCTTTCTGAGTCTCTGTGGATAACTCTGTACTCCTTCCTGTTTCCTCGGCCCTCAATCTGGGGGTTGTCTTTGACTCCTCTATCTTTCTCCACACATATCCATCTGATATCTAAGACCTGCCGTTTCTTTTGCTATAACATTAGCAAAATCCGCCCTTTCCTTTCTGAACAAACTACTAAAATACTTATCCACTCCTTAATCACCTCCCATCTTGACTACTGTAACCTACTTCTTGCTGGTCCCCCCTTCAATCTGTTCAACACTCTGCTGCGTGGCTAATCTTCCGCCAGCCTCGCCATGCCCATATTACTCCTCTTCTCAAGTCACTTCATTGGCTCCCTATCCGTTTCCGCATCCAGTTCAAACTTCTCCTGCTGACCTATAAATGCATTCACTCTGCGGCTCCTCACTACCTTTCTTCTCTTCTCTCTCCTTACAGCCCCCCTTGGGAACTCTGCTCTTCTAGCAGACTCCTTCTATCTGTGCCCTTCTCTTCTACTGCTAACTCCAGACTTGTACCCGTGTCTGTACACCAAGCACCTTCTCTAACCCTCTTCAAATCCAGGTTGAAAACTCACCTCTTCGCTGCTGCTTTTGGATCTTGACTCATCTGGTCTCCTTTTTCTCTCCCTTTGTTTTATCCCTGCCTACACCTTCTGTATTTGTCTTGACTAGACTATAAGCTCTGAGCATGGACTGTCTCTTACATGTCTGTGCTGCGCTGCGTACTACTTGTAGCGCTATACAAATGTGCAGTAGTAGTAGTACTGTTTTGAAAGGTATTTTGTATGTAGTTATGTTCCTTGGACTGTTGGTCCTTGTTCCCTCATTGAGTCTGTGTGCGGTCAGAGGGCTTGACCATTTTATCTATCTATCTAACTAATTAACAGGTTTTCTATACCGCCTTATACATTCAAAGCGGTTTACATGGAACAGTTATAACAACAAGCTTTACATTGAACAGGGTTAATCAACTTGGAGGTTACATTGGGATAAACTGGCAATTAACAATTGATAACTATATACAGGAACTGTAGGCGTGTATTATGGTCCAGTTTGCTATCAATCTTCATCTTCTGGGGTATTTCCAAAGTATTCTAGGAAGAGGTGGGTTTTTATCGCCTTTCTGAAGTCCACTAGGTCTTTGATTTCACGTGTTAATGTAGGGAGATTGTTCCACAGCTGGGGTGCAAACAGGGAGAAGGCTCTATTGCAGGTGGATTGGTTTATTTTCTTGAAGTTTGGTGGGGTCTCTAGGATGTTGTTGTCTGCTCCTCTTCTTATCCTACCATGACTTGGGTAGAAATATTGGGGTAGTATGCTCCTAGCTGCTTCAGATATGTTTGCAGGATGAGGTCATAAGAAGCCTCTAGATTTTTTTTTCTTTCTCCACTCTGCTGGTAGGGGGACACAACCCATTTGTCTAGACTAGCCTAGCAGGACTCAAGAAAAGAACATTTGTTGAGTAAAATGTAATCATGGCTTATGTACACTCTGGAGGAGAGGAGGGACAGGGGAGATACGGTTCAGACCTTTAAATATTTAAAAAGAGTATTAATGGAGAAACATATCTCCCAAAGACGGGGAAGCTGTTAAACTACAGGGCATAACATGAAGCTGCAAGGGAGTAAACTGAAAGGCAATGTCAGGAAATACTTTTTCACTGAAAGGGTAGTGGATTCTTGGAATGCCCTCCTGATGGAAGTGGTGGGGGCAAATACAGTGACAGGATTCAAAATGGCATGGGACAGACACAGTGGATCCCTTTTATAGCAACAGGATAAAATCAAAATAAGCATAACTATCTCTTATATCTGAACAAATAGGGGTGACCTGCGCGGATCGGTGGGTATACCCCTAAACAAAGGCATGGGGAGGGGTGACTTGCATGGAGCGGTGAATATACCCCTAAACAAAGGCATGGAGGAGGGGTGACCTGCACGGAGCAGCAAGTGCACCTACTCTTGCCGCCTTGCTGGACAGACTAGATGGACCATATTGGTCTTTATCTGCTGTCATATACTATGTTAAGTTTCTAAAATCCCAGTGAATTACAGACTTTCTTAAAGCAATATGGTTTTACCAAAGTTAGATCTTGTTGTGCAAACCTAATCAATTTCTTTGACCAAATAACCAGAGAGCTAGTTTAAGGGTAAGCACTAGATGGATATTATAATTGGATTTCAGCAAGCGTTTTGATATAGTTCAGTATAGATAACTTGTAAATAGAGCACCTTTGATTTGGGCCCCAAAATGACTGACTTGATCTGAAACTGGCTGAATAGGAGATAACTGGTCAATTTTAATGGAGTTTGTTCTGAGGAAGTGGGTGTTACCAGTACTGTGTTGCGGGGGATTGCTTCTTGGTCTGGTTCTTTAAAATATTTTCATAGGCAATTTTACAAATAGTCTGATGAGAAAATATATTTTTTTGTGGATGATGTATTCAAGTCTTCAACAGGGTAGATGTCCTGGTAGGTGTGAAAAATAAAAGGAAGGATGTATGCCACGTTTAAATACCTCAGTGGCATAAATGTACAGGAGGAAAGAAAGCTCTGCAGCAAGGGGACATAGGATGAAGATGAAAGGAGATAGACTCATGAGTAATTTGTGAAAGTATTTCTTTACAGAAAGAGTGGTAGATGTGTGGAATAGTCTCCCAGTGAAGGCAGTAGAGACAAAAACTGTTTCTGAATTCAAGAAAGCATGGGACAAACACAGAAGATCTCAAAAGGAAAAAAAAGGGCCTGTATAACTTAGTGGATGGAATGGAAGGGCAGACTGGATAGGCCATAAAGTCTTTATCTGCCGTCTTGTTTCTATATAAAGCTTGAGGAATGGTCTAGAGTTTGATAGCTAAAATTTAATGCTAAAAATACAGTGTCATGTATTTTTGGATTTCAGAAATTCAAGAGAGGACTTAAGTTTTATGCACAAAACAAGAACAGGATCTGGAAATGAATGTATTTGATCTAAAGGTGACCAAGTAGATGAAGTGATGGCAAAAGCCAGATGGATTTGTAGGCTCACAGGGAGAGATATAGCCAACAGGAAAAAAGAGGCAGTAGTGCCTTTGTGTAAGTCTGTGGGGAGACCTCTTTGGCAGCACTATGTAATTCTTGAGAGCACATCTTAAAAAAATAATAAACTGAATGGAGTCGGTTCAGAAGGTAGTTGCAGAAATGGCTGTTTGTTTAGTTTTCATCATAAAGCATGTGGGAACTGACTTAAAAATCTAAACTTGTATATCCTGAGAAAGGGTGGAAAGGGGGAGATGTGATCTATATATTTATATATAGATCATATCTATATATTTGGAGTGGAGGAGTGGCCTAGTGGTTGGGGCAAGGTACTTCAGGCCGGAAGGTCGGGGGTTCAAATCCCACTAGAGGACAGCAACCTTGGGCCGGAAGGACTGGGGTTTCTAGTCCCACAGGTGCTCCTTGTGGTCTTGGGCAAGCCACTTAACCCTCCATAGCCCATGTTCCCTGTAAAATAGTTATCTCCAAGTTATAATGCCCTGTTCAATGTAATTTCAGTTTGTTCAATGTAAACTGCACTGATGCAGAATAGCGCGGTATATAAGAGAATGTAAATAAATAAATAAATATATACAAGGTATAAATGTACAAGAGGCTTTGGAACAAGGCATCATGGATTAGGGCGAAAGGTGGGTAGATTCAGGAGTGATCTAAAGAAATATTTCTTTATGGATAAGGTGGTGGATGCATGGAACAGCCTCCCACTGGAGGTGAAAAATAGGAGCCTGGTATGTGTAAAGAGGATTCTTAGTCACAGTGAAATGAAGAGAGATCATCTAGGCTGCATGCCCAGTTTATTTTCTGCTATAGATAACCCTTGTCATCTTTATCTGCCATCCTATTCTGTGGTTTTTGTCTAAAAGAATATTTCACTTGTAGAAGAGGAATTTGTACCACTGATATGTTGCGAATTAGAACTTCATTCTGTCTTCAGATACTAAACATGATTTATTTTCTCCTTGAAGAACACAAACTAATGAACACTGGCCCGACAGAACCATGGTCCATCCGTGAGAAGTTATGCCTGGCCTCTTCTGTCATGAGGAGTGGAGACCAGAACTGGTAAGTAATGCCAGTGCAAAGAGGGATGCAGTGGTCTTTGAGAAAAATTAGATGGAAGAAATAGGCATGAATCTAATTGATGCATTTTTAGATGTCCTTTAGGAAGTAGAATTAGAACATGCCTTATGTGCAGGTCATGTCCATTTCTGACAACCTCTGCAGACAAAACCATCCAGATAGATTTGAGCAACATTTGCTGGTTGGGACCTGCAGATCAGTAGAACCTACGAGAAGTCAAGTTCATCTGATCTGCAGTTAGCAGGGAATATGCCTAGCTGTGACGATATCAGTGCTGCACACAAAGTGTACTCTTCTAGATGCTAGCGAACATTTGCTCTGTGAACATTGCACAAAAACCAGAGGAAATCCACCCACAAGGGTATAATGCAAACAGAAAGCAATGGCAGTCCAAAGAAAATAATATATAATACAAAAACAGTTAAAATGCAGGCAATACTCAAACATTTTTAATACAAATCAACAAACATATAAGAACATATGAAAATATAAATGGCATATATCACTATACGTTAATAAGATCATAAATACATGTAAACTGCCTTTAAAAAATGCATATATAAAAAAAAAATGGAACGCCCAACATTTTTCAGCAAATTACCTGCATCAGGGGCTTACAGTTCTATAAGGCAACCACAATATGGCTAAAGAATGGTGATTAAAAAAACCTCAGTACAAAAAAGAAAGAAGAACCATCCAAAAGAGGAAAACACTCTGGGGGACGGAAAGGCGAAGAGGATACTCATGAAGCAAAACCCATAAATAACAAAACTTCACTCAAAAACTCCATAAGAAACAAAACAAAACACACCTTCTTGCAGGGGAGCGCCCCAGTCTATGAGATGCTATTAACCCCACCGCACTACAGATTCTAAGACCTAGATGAATGAAAAATGAATATTCCTTATCGTTCCTACAGTTCAGTCCTCCACCTCTGGGTTGCAAACCTCCTCCTGCAGCTTGGAGACTGGGCATGTCAAAATCATGACATCACTGGATGTAGTCTGCTGGTCTCTCCCATCAGCCCCAGTGTGTCCAGTCTCCATGCAGCAGGAGGACGTAGTGAGCCTAGGTGCTGGGCTCACTAGAGGAACAGATAAGGATCAATAGGGTAGTGTAGGATAGACCTCTCTAAATTTTTCAATTTAATTTGGTGGTTTGCCTTTAAATTTTACTTTACATAAATAAACACTTGCCTCCGGTGCCGGTTCCTGCCTGACTCCTTTTGGCGGGCTGAGGGTTTTTCACGACCAGATCTCTCCTCCTGGACAGGACGGAGGAGAGCTCTGTAGCAGGAACTGAGGGGAATTCTCCGCCTGCTCTGGTTTCGGTGATCAGCCCTGCAGCACCAGTAAAGTGACGGGAGACTCACCCGGTGGCTCTCTGCTCGGCACGGAGTTCAGCAGATCCACTTGGGCTGGAGCCCCATGGAGGATCTGTGAGTTGAATTTTACTTTAAATTTTACTTTTCTTTGATTTCAGTTTCTGTGTCTTCAGGCTGCTCTCGGCAGACTTCCTCCGTCAGTGGGCTGAGCTCTGGCGTTAAAACCGCCAGTTTCTCTCCCTCACGTTTGGCGCCATTTTCTCAGGCAGCAGTAGCTGCGGCCATTTTCTCAGTGCGGCCGCCGCGTGGCACGGGCTCCAGAAGAACTTCTGCGGGGTAGTTCTTCTCCGGTGGGGGAGACTTGTGCATCTTGCGACTGTAGTGCTGTTTCCTTATCGTTCCTACAGTTCAGTCCTCCACCTCTGGGTTGTGCACCTCCTCCTGCAGCCTGGAGACTGGACTTGCCAAAGCGTTGACGTCACTGGATAAGATCTGGTGCACACTCCCCTCCTCTCCAGTGTGTCCAGTCTCCATGCAGCAGGAGGATCTAGTGAGCCTAGGTGCTGGGCTCACTTGAGGAACTCATAAGGAACCTTAGTGTAGTTAGGGGTAGTTTAGTTGGGATTTTGGATTTTCTTTTCCCACTACCTTTCTTTTTTTTGGGGGGGAGTTACTGTTCCTTTAAATAAAAAAAAAAAAGTGGGACCCCTGAACAAGCACTGCCTCAGCTGCCGGTTCCTGCCTGCCTCTGATCTCCGGGGCTGTGGGCTCATATTCAGGTCTCTCTCCCTGGACTGCACGGGGGAGGGCCCTTGAGCAGGACCGGAACGGCATCCTTGTCGAGGTCAGGGAGCCGGTCTGCATTTGCGGGCAGCAGTGTTTACGCGGGAGGCTCGCTGGCGGGAGACTGCTCAGCTGTACAGCAGTCCCGCTAGCTGGAGCCCCGTGGAAGCCACGTAAATTTCTGTGACGGGCATACTCCCTTTTGGTGGGGTTTGGGGGGATCGTTGCCCTGGCCCGTGGCAGAGCAGGACGCCTTGTTTGCTCCCTCTGCTCACGCGGCAAATTTTGGTGCCCTTTTCGGCCGCGCTCAGCTGCCGGCGGCCATTTTAGCTTCGGGTGCGTTTTTTTCACCGCGGCTCCAGTCAGCTCTGCGCTTCGGCTTGTTTCAGATTTTTTCCTTTTGTTTCTTGTTTATTTCCTTTTTTCTTCAATTTGACCCGGTCTGCGTCGAGAGGACATCCTTTTTTTTGCTGTCCTTGTCCCGGGGTGTTTTTTTCTTTCGTTTTAGAACACAGCAAAAAAAAAAACAGAAAACAGAAACAGAGGTTAAAGGAAGCAGGCTTGCGTTTGTGAGAAGCTACAGAGCCCAAGATTCCCTTTCAAGAGTGGGGTCTCTGGGATGGCGTCCCGACCCCAGTGCGTCCTCTGTGGTTCACGCAGAGGTACGGTGGCGGAATCCGGGGTTTACAGGGCTTGTGCCTCGGGGTCTGCCAGCATGGAACGGCAGATAGAGGCCAAGCCGTGCCAGGATCTCCAGCCGGCGGCGGTGGTCCCCGAGGATGACTTAGCGTTGGCTTCCTCGTCGGGGGCTCCCCAGGAGGCTGCGGCTGGGCTTCCGGCCTCTTTTCCAGCCTTGGAGTCCCCTTCTCCGTTTGGAGGTTTCTCCCCCGACTTTGTCTTGCTCATGCACCAAGCGTTCTGCAGACAATGCCAGGGGCTCTTGCCGGAGACAGGGGATAGGTCTTCGGCCGCCCCTCAGGCCACCGTAGCTGGTGGCCACTCAGCGTCCCCCAGGCCATCTAAGAGATCTTGGACACGCGAACTCTCCCCTTCCTTCAGGGAGGCGATCGATTCAGATGCAGAGGACCGCGATTTGGAGGTGGATATGGAAGTTCTAGAAGAGGGGGAGATTCCAGAGCCGGAGGATCAGGCCAGAATTGTCCGGATTTTCCGCAGGGAGGAACTCACTGCTCTTATCACCAAGTCCCTCCAGATGTTGAACTTGGCGGCTGTTTCTCCGACGGAGGAGGTGGGGGTGGAGGACCCCATCATCCAGGCGGAGAGGCAGACCCAGGTGGTTTTTCCGGTCCACAGGGTGGTGGAGAAGATGATACAGGACGAGTGGGATCAGCCCGAGGCTGCGCTCCGCGGTATCAGGACGATGAACAGGCTCTATCCTCTGGCTGAGAAGGACAAAGACCGTTTTAAATCCCCCCCGAATTGATGCGGTGGTCTCGGCGGTTACCAAGAAGACCACTATCCCTGTGGAGGGTAGTGCCGCCTTAAAAGATGCACAGGATAGGAAGGTGGATGGACTTTTGAGACAGTCCTTTGAGGCCGACGCCTTGTCATTGCAGGCTTCTATTTGTGGAGCTTGGGTGGCCAGAGCGTGCCTCCGATGGTCTCAGCGGCTGCGACAGTCCTCTGGATTGGACCAGGAGAGGACGGCGGAGCTGGATCGCTTGGAATCCGGTGCCGTGTATCTGGCAGATGTTCATTATGATTTGATTAGGGCCCTCGCTAACAGCATGGCTTCCTTAGTGGCAGCGCGCCGCTCCCTGTGGTTGCGGAGCTGGGCAGCAGATGGCTCTTCTAAATCCCGTCTGAGTAAACTGCCCTTTAAGGGCAGGTTACTCTTTGGAGAGTATCTGGATAAGCTGGTAAAGGATTTGGGTGAGTCCAAGGGCGGCAGGCTCCCGGAGGACAAGCCCAAGTCAAATAGGGCTGCGCCATCCTTTCGGGGCCAGTCCAGGGATTTTCGACGCTTTCGGACGTCTCGACTGGGCGGCGCCCAGAGAGGTAGATTTCCATACAAGGGCCAGAGTTTTCGGGGCTTTAGGGGGGCAAGTAGAGGATTCGCAGGAGCCGCCTCCTCCTCTACTGGCTCCAATGAAGATTTGCGGGTCCCGGTGGAAAGCGCTCCGGTGGGGGAAAGGCTGCAGGAGTTTCTTTCTGCTTGGACCCAGATCATCACGAACCAGTGGGTGTTAGAAATCATCCGCGACGGGTATGCTCTGGTGTTCGCCTATCCGACCCGAGATTCCTTTGTGATGTCTCCCTGCAGAAATCAGAGCAAGGCCCTGGTGCTTCGTCAGACCCTCGATTGCCTGTTGCGCTTGTGGGCCGTCCGGCCAGTTCCGTTGGAAGATTACGGGTTGGGTCGGTACTCAATCTATTTCGTGGTGCCCAAAAAGGATGGGTCCCTACGTCCCATTCTGAATTTGAAGGGCATAAATCGCTGTCTGCGGGTGCCACACTTCAGGATGGAAACTTTGCGTTCCGTTATTGTGGCGGTGCGAAAAGGGGAGTTCTTGACCTCCCTAGACCTCACGGAAGCGTATCTTCATATTCCGATCAGAGAGGGTCACCAAAGGTTTCTCCGGTTCGCTCTCCCCTGGGGGCATTTTCAGTTTCAAGCATTACCCTTCGGTCTAGCTACGGCTCCGCGTACCTTCACCAAGATTATGGTGGTGGTGGCGGCGGCGGCATTGCGAAAAGAAGGCATTTTGGTTCACCCCTGTCTCGACGACTGGTTGATTCGGGCGAAGTCCGAGGCAGAGAGTGTGCGAGTGACAGAGTGGTGCAGTTTTTGCAGCATCTCGGATGGGTAGTCAACCCGGCCAAGAGTCATCTTGCTCCGACCCAGGAGCTCGAGTATCTGGGGGTGCGGTTCGACACCCGGTCGGGGACGGTATTTCTGCCTCATCACCGGGTCCTGGGCCTGCGGAGTCTTGTCAGCAGATTCCGCGCAGCCAAGGCGCCCTCGGCGTGGGAGTACCTGCGCGTGCTCGGGACAATGGCGGCAACCCTGGAGGTGGTGCCCTGGGCTCGGGGTCACATACGGCCCTTGCAACGGGTGCTTCTCCGCCGCTGGTCCCACCAGTCAGACTCATTGAGCAAGCATCTTCCCTGTCCTCTGCGGGTCCGGCAGGCGTTGCGGTGGTGGCTCGTGCCCGCGACGCTTTGGGCGGGCATGCCCCTGGAACAGCCTGTCTGGGTTCCGCTGATGACGGATGCGAGTCTCGCGGGCTGGGGCGCCCACTGTGGTGATCAGTATGCGCAGGGCCTGTGGTCCGCCCAGCAGGGTGGTTGGTCCATCAACCGACTGGAGCTGAGGGCGGTTTTGCTGGCGCTCCAGGCTTTCGAGTCAGTGGTGGTTGGTCGGGCGGTCAGAGTGCTGTCGGACAACTCTGCGACGGTAGCCTACATCAAACGTCAGGGAGGGACCGGCAGCGTAGCCATGGAAGAGGAGGCGGAGTTGCTGTTCTCTTGGGTGGAGCAGCGTCTTCCAGCGCTGTCTGCGGCGCACATTGCGAGAAAGGACAATGTGACGGCGGATTTTCTCAGCCGGGTCCAGGTGGACGCGGGGGAATGGAAGCTCAATCCCCAGGTGTTCGCTCAGATAGTCCGTTGATGGGGACCCCCGATTATGGATCTCATGGCAACCTTCCAGTCCGCAAAGGCAAGCCGATTCTTCAGCAGGCGGCAGGAAAGGATGTCGGAAGGGATCGACGCCTTGATGCAGCGGTGGCCAAGACACGGCCTCCTCTACGTTTTTCCGCCTTGGGCCTTGATAGGTCGCATGGTGCAACGCATCGAGGCTCATCCCGGAAGGGTGTTGCTGGTGGCTCCGGACTGGCCGCGGCGGCCATGGTACGCGGACCTGGTCCGTCTGCTAGACGGCGAGCCGTGGAGGATGCCGGATTCGAAACATCTCTTACTCCAAGGTCCACTTCGGATGACTCAAGTGAATCGATTCTCGCTTACGGTTTGGCCATTGAAAGGGCGAAGTTGAGGAAGAAAGGCTACTCAGGCTCAGTGGTGGCGACGCTGCTGCGCGCCAGGATGAGGTCAACGTCCTTGGCTTATGTTCGGGTATGGCGCGTTTTTGAGGATTGGTGTTCGAGGCGGCAGATTCACGCGGCTACGGCCTCCGTGCCAGTGGTCTTGAACTTCCTACAGGACGGTTTCGACAAGGGGTTGACGGCGAATTCCTTGAGGGTACAATTAGCGGCCTTGGCCTGCTATAGGGGCAAGGTGCAGGATGTCTCGTTGGGAGCGCACCCGGATGTGTTGCGTTTTCTAAAGGCGGTATCGAAGCTGCGGCCCTGTCGGGTTCTGGTGCCTCCATGGGACCTCCATCTGGTCTTGGGGGCGTTGGTTAAGGAACCCTTTGAGCTTTTGAGTTCGGCAACGGTGAAGGATCTAACCTTGAAGACGGTGTTCTTGGTGGCCATCTGTTCCGCGCGGCGCATTTCGGAGTTACAAGCGCTTTCTTGTAGAGAGCCATTTCTGGTTTTTTCAAAAGAGAAGGTGGTCCTGCGTCCGGTGCCCTCCTTTTTGCCTAAGATCATCTCTCCGTTTCACCTTAATCAGTCGGTCTCCCTCCCGGTGCTTTCCTCTTGGAGGGACTCTTCTTCGGCGGAACCGTTACGTCGGTTGGATCTTAAGAGGGTGTTGCGGCGTTATTTGCAGGTCTCCGCGTCCTTTCGTAAATCGGATCGTCTGTTCATGCTGTTCGGCGGACCTCGCAAAGGTGAGGCGGCAGCTAAAGCTTCCATTTCTATATGGATTAGGGAAATCATTGCGTCTGCGTATCTCCTTCAGGGACGCGCGGTGCCGTCGGGCTTGCGGGCGCACTCTACTAGAGCGCAGGCGGCCTCTTGGGTGTAGCTCGGCTTGGTTCCC
This sequence comes from Ichthyophis bannanicus, assembly GCA_033557465.1. NCBI lineage: Eukaryota > Metazoa > Chordata > Amphibia > Gymnophiona > Ichthyophiidae > Ichthyophis > Ichthyophis bannanicus. Next base: position 291,081 of record CM066050.1, read on the forward strand.
TCGGCGGACATTTGCAAAGCAGTGACGTGGTCTTCTCTTCACACGTTCAGTAAGCACTATCGTCTGGACGTGCTGGCGGCGGGGGACGCCTCCTTCGGTTCCGCGGTTTTGCGTGCCGCGATGGAAGTCCCCTCCCGTTGAACACTGCTCTGTTACATCCCAGAGGTGGAGGACTGAACTGTAGGAACGATAAGGAAATGATAATTACACTTACCTGGTAATTGTAGTTCCTTGAGTGAGGACAGTGGGGGAGATGTGTTTTCTCTTGGATCGCCTGATTCAGTCACAGGTAGGTCCTACTCCTTACTGTCGTGTTTCTGTCTGTCTCCGTTCTTTCTATGAGGGGGTTTGCAGGGACCGGTACTGAGCAACGTTTGTTCCATGTTGGTTTTTAGATAGTTATGGTTGCTTAGGTTGATATTATTCCTTATTGGCTACTTATTGGTTGCTCCTTTGAGTGTGCTTTGTCAATAGTTCACTGGAGAGGAGGGGAGTGTGCACCAGATCTTATCCAGTGACGTCAACGCTTTGGCAAGTCCAGTCTCCAGGCTGCAGGAGGAGGTGCACAACCCAGAGGTGGAGGACTGAACTGTCCTCACTCAAGGAACTACAATTACCAGGTAAGTGTAATTATCATTTCTCGTGCTCATTAAGGAGCCTAGCAGCGTTTTGGCGTTTTGAGTACCCTCGGGCTCTTGCAGAGCTTTACGGGCTGCTTGAAGGGAATCCCTGGGGAGTATTGAGTCAAATACTGTTTTCAGCAAATAGACACTGTCCAGAGCTGCAGGATTTCCTCTATTTTTATTTTTCCAGTTAAAAAAAAAAAAAAGAGATCTATGTTAGGAGTTGGTATCCCCAGGAGGGCAGAGTCTTTACAGATGGCGTCCCAACCTCAGTGTGTGGTCTGCGGAACACGCAAGGGCATTGTAGCGGACTCTGGCATTTGCAGAGGGTGCGTTGCAGTGTCCACTGACGTGGAACAGCAGATGGAGGCTAAGACTAGCCCTGATCCTCAGCTAGCGATGGTAGCACCAGACGGGGAGGCTCTGGGGGCTTCTCCCTCTGGGAGCGGCCAGGAGGTCAACGTTGTACTGCTGACGACAATGCCAGGCCTAGGGGCCGGGTCTCCACTTGAAGACTTTTCTCCTGACTTTGTGTTGCTCATGCATCAAGCGTTCTGCATGATGCGTCAGGGGAAATTACCGGAGCCCTCATCACAGACTGCAACCACGCAGCAGTCTAAACTGGCCGGAAAGGGCAGTATTTCCCCGAGACCCTCTAAGAGGTCTCGACCTCGGGAGCTGTCCTCTTCCGGCATGGAGGGTAATGAGACGGACGAGGCTGACCCTGATCTGGAGACGGAGATGGCCAATTTGGAAGAAGGAGAAATTCTGGAGCCGGAGGATCAGGCAAAGATCATTCGGGTGTTCCGGAGAGAAGAGCTGACAGCCCTTATTACGGAATCCCTCCAGACGTTGAACTTAGGATCTTCCACGTTATCCTCTTCCATCAACGGTGCCGCTGCTATCATTCAAGCGGTGCGGCAAGCGCAGGTAGTATTCCCCGTCCATTGCGGGGTGGACAAGATGATTCAAGACGAGTGGGATCAGCCAGAGTTAGGGCTCAGAGGAATTAGAACTATGAACAGGCTTTATCCACTAGCGGATAAGGACAAAGAGTGTTTTCGTTCACCCCGCATTGATGCAGTGGTGTCGGCAGTCACCAAGAAGACCACTATCCCTGTAGAGGGAAGCGCGGCATTAAAGGATGCGCAGGATAGAAAAGTGGATGATTTGTTAAAGCAGTCCTTTGAGGCGGATGCGTTGTCCTTACAGGCTACCATTTGTGGAGCCTGGGTGGCAAGAGCATGCCTCAGATGGTCCCAACATTTGAGACAGTCCCTTCAGTTGGATCAAGAAAGTGGGGCAGAACTGGATAGGTTGGAGTCCGGCACGGCCTGTTTGGCGGATGTGCATTATGACTTGATTAGAGCGCTAGCTAACAGCATGGCGTCTTTAGTTTTCGCGCGTAGATCCCTCTGGTTGAGGAATTGGGCGGCTGATGGCTCGTCCAAATCGCGGCTCAGCAAGCTTCCCTTCAAAGGGAAATTGTTGTTTGGGGACGATCTTGACAAGTTGGTCAAGGAGTTAGGGGAGTCTAAAGGGGGCAGACTCCCAGAGGATAAACCTAAGTCAGGAAGGTCCTCGCCGTCCTTTCGGGAGCAGTTTAGAGATTTTAGAAAATTCCGGGCCTCCCGGCTGAGCGGATTCCAGAGGGGGGAAGGTTTGCTTCTAGAGTCCAGGTCGTTCGTGGGTTTCGAGGAGCGGGTAGAGGCTTCTCTGCGACATCCACCACGGCCTTCCGCAAACCCCAATGAAGGCTTGCGGGTCCCGGTGGAGAGACAACCAATAGGCAGGAGGCTCCGGGGGTTTCTCTCTGTTTGGACACAAATAACGACCGACCAGTGGGTCCTGGAAATAGTTCGAGAGGGCTACGCACTGGAATTAGTAAGACCGGTCCAGGATTCCTTTGTGATGTCGCCCTGCAGAAGTCCTCAAAAAGCGCTGGCGATCCGCAATACCCTCGATCGACTTTTGCTCTTGGGGGCGATCGTGCCTGTCCCCTTAGCAGAATACGGCATGGGACGATACTCAATTTATTTTGTCGTTCCAAAGAAGGATGGCTCTCTGCGTCCTATCCTAGACCTCAAAGGGGTGAATCGGTGTCTACAGGTGCCGCATTTCCGAATGGAAACCCTGAGGTCGGTGATCGTGGCGGTACGCAAAGGGGAGTTTTTGACCTCCCTCAATATTTCCGAGGCGTATCTGCATATTCTAATCAGAGCTGCCCATCAGAAGTGGCTGCGATTCGCCCTCCCCTGGGGGCATTATCAATTCCAAGTGTTGCCCTTTGGGCTTGCGACGGCGCTGCAGATTTTCACCAAGGTGATGGTGGTGGTGGCGGCGGTGGTGCTGCAGAAGGAAGGAGTGCTGGTGCATCCCTATCTCGACGACTGGCTGATTCGGGCAAAGTCGGCGGCTGAAAGCGTCCAGGCTACAGCCAAGGTGGTGAAGTTTCTGCAGGGGCTCGGCTGGATGATCAATCCGGCCAAAAGTCGCTTGGTGCCTTCCTAGAACCTCGAGTATCTGGGGGTGCGGTTCGACACGCGCAACGGCGTCGTATTTCTTCTGCATCGCCGTGTGCTAGGGCTGCTTCACCTGGTCCGCAGGTTTCGCTCCATCCTGGTTCCGTCAGCGTGGGAGTACCTTCGGGTGTTAGGCACGATGGCAGCGACCTTGGAGGTTGTTCCCTGGGCCATATTCCATATGAGGCCCCTTCAGCGAGCGCTCCTTTGCTGGTCTCATCAGAATGACTCGTTGAACAAGCATCTTCCCTGCCCTTTACAGGTCAGACAGTCCCTGCGGTGGTGGCTTTGGCTAAGTCCCCTGCAAGCAGAGATGCCCCTGGAGCAGCCAAAGTGGCTCCCCCTGCTGATGGATGTGAGTCTCGCGGGATAGGGGGCTCATTGCGGAGACCGCCTTGTGCAAGGCACGTGGTCGCCCCAGGAGAGCGGCTGGTCGATCAATCGACTGGAATTGCGAGCGGTTTTTCTGGCTCTGCAGACCTTCGAATCGGCGGTGACAGGTCGAGCGGTGAGGGTGCTATCGGACAATTCTGCAACGGTAGCCTATATCAACCGGCAGGGCGGTATGGGCAGTGCGGCCATGGAAGACGAGGTAGAGTTGCTGTTCACTTGTGTGGAACAACGTCTGCCAGCATTGTCGGCGGCGCACATTGCAGGGAAGGACAATGTGACAGTGGATTTCCTCAACAGGGTGCAGGTAGATGCTGGGGAATGGGAGATGCATCCGGACGTATTTGCTCTAATAGTCCGCAGATGGGGGCCGCTGATCATGGATCTCATGGCGACCTTTCGTTTTGCAAAAGCGAGTCGGTTTTACAGCAGACGACGGGAAAGGATGTCGGAAGGGCTAGACGCCCTGATGCAGCCATGGCCGGTGTACGGTCTTCTCTACGTCTTCTCTCCGTGGGCGCTGATAGGCCGCGTGGTGCAAAGAATCGAAGCCCATCGTGGAAGAGTGCTCTTGGTAGCGCCAGACTGGCCAAGACGGCCGTGGTATGCCGATCTCGTTCGCCTGTTGGACGGGGAGCCTTGGCGGTTATCTGTCTCGGAGGATCTCCTACGCCAAGGTCCGCTGCGCCTGCCTCAGGTGAATCGGTTCTCGCTTACGGTTTGGCCATTGAAAGGGCGTGGCAAAAGAAAAGAGGATATTCAGGCTCAGTAATCACAACTCTGCTTCGAGTTAGAAAAAGGTCGACTTTGTTGATTTTTTTGCAAGATGGATTTGATAAAGGTCTAGCAGCCAGTTTTTTAAAAGTGCAGTTGGCGGCTCTGGCTTGCTATAGGGGCAAGGTACAGGATAGTCCCTTGGGGTCCCATGTGGATGTCTTGCGGTTCTTGAAGGCGGTGTCTAGGCTTAGGCCCTCTCGGCGCATCGTGGTGCTTCTGTGGGATCTTAATCTGGTCTTAGGGGCGCTAGTGAAAGAGCCTTTCGAGTCTTTATTCCAGGCTACGGTGAAGGATTTAACGTTAAAAACTGTGTTTTTAGTGGCTATATGTTCAGCAAGGCGAATTTCGGCGCTTCAGGTGTTGTCTTGTAGAGAGCCCTTCCTGCAGTTTTTGAAAGAAAAGGTGGTTTTGCGACCGGTCCCGTCCTTTATGCCAAAAGTTGTTTCCCCTTTTCACCTGAATCAGACGGTATCGCTCCCGGTTCTGGGCTCAAGGGAGGGCTCCGTGTCCGATTGCACTTTGCGCCTATTTGAATGTCAAACGGCTGCTCCGGCGATAATTGAAAGTTTCCGAACTTTTTCGCAAATCCGACCGTCTTTTCGTGTTCGGGGGCCCTAGGAAAGGTGAGGCGGCAGGCAGCACCTGTACTGTATTTACAAAGAACAGGTTTTGCAATTTAGGCTAACTGGGGTAACTATGTACAGGCTACGCAGTAGCTTGGCTACTCGTTTAAGTAACTATATACAGGCTAAGCAGTCGGGTCAACAGAAGTGGAGTGGCGACAGGGCTGCTTGGCGACTATTTACAAGATTAGGTGACTATATACATATGCATACCAGGGTGTCTGGTAGTGCTAATGTGCAGGGCTGAGACTGTGTGTTGTGGGTGTTTTGGGGGGGCTGTCTTGGTGGTTGCGTATGGCTGGATGTTGTGTGTCCCTGTTGTGAGAGCAGTGCTGAAGGAAAAGGTGGTGTTTCAGAGCCTTCCTGAATTGGGTAAGGTCAGTAATGGACCGAATGTCAGGCAGGAGGGCATTCCAAAATGTGGGTGCATAGTACACAAAGGCTCTATTTCTTGTTGCTTGAGAGCTCTTCGTAATCTTGCTAAGGATACTCAGTGTGTTGGCAGCGACTGACCTTCTGACTGCTTGGGGGAGTGGGGAGGACGAGGTCCGTGATGGAGGAGGAGGTGAGGCTATTGATGGCCTTGAAAGTCAACAGTAGAATTTTGAAGGAGAGTCTGCAGTGGACCGGCAGCCAATGGAGGTGTTTCAGGATTGGGGTTATAAGGTCCCTCCTGTCAGCTCCATGTAGTATTCTGGCGGCTGCATTCATTGCAAGCTGAAGTGTGTTCAGCTTATTTTTTTGGGAGTCCCTGTAGGATTGAGTTGGCGTAGTCAAAGTGAGGGGATTACCAAGGCTTGGTAGATTGTCCAGAAGTCATCTGGCTCCAGAAGGGGTCGTAGATGCGGTATTGTCCGTATTTTGTGGTATACTGCCTTGACAGTGTTTATGTGGGCTTTCATATCCAACTGTTGGTCTAGTGTGACCCCTAGGTAGCAGATCGTGGGCTTGCTTTGGTGCTTGGCGCATCTTACTTTTAGTGATGTGGTGGGGGGGGGGGGGGTGAAAGCTTGGTTCCTGGTGATGAATAGTGCCTCAGTTTTCTTGAAGTTTATTCTGAGGTTTTGAGTGTGGAGCCAGTCAGTGACAGCGTCAAAGCAGGTAGTTAGTGGTGAGAAGTCTGGCTGGTCGGTTGAGAAAGGCATGTAGAGTAGCACGTCATCAGCGTATATGAGGCATGATATGTTGAAGGAGCGAGTGAGTGCACAGATGGGCTGCATATATATGTTGAAGAACAGTGCCGAGAGAGAGGAGCCCTGTGGTACGCCCTGTTCCTGTTGGAACGGTTTGGAGGTCGTGGGGCCGGTCCGTACTTGTTGCCATCTGTCTGTCAGGTATGATTTGCACCAGCTTAAGGCTGTGTCCTGGATCCCTTTCTCTGCGAGGCACCCGAGGAGCAGTTCATGGTCGACGGAGTCGAATGCTGCGGCAATGTCCAGGAAGATTAGGGCGTATCGTCATCTGATGTTGTCCAGTCCTGTGATTAGTGTCCTGAAGAGAGTGGTCAGGAGCGTATCGACTCCGTGTGATTCCCTGAATCTGTGTTGGCATGGGTCAAGGGGAGCGGTGGTCTCAGTATGGTGTTGGATTTGTCATTGGATGACTTTTTCAATTATTTTGGCCTTTAGTGGGATGCTTGAGATTGGTCTGTAAGAATCCACCTTCTGGCGGTCAAGTTTGCTGTTTTTTAGGAGTGGTCTAATGGATGTTTGCTTCAAGCTTCATGGGAATGAGCCCGTTGAGAAGAATAGATCCATGAGTTTGGCCAGGAATGGGCTGAATTCTTTGCGCAGTGTTTTTATCCAGAACGCTGGGCAGGGATCGTTTGGAGCTGTGGTGGTGTTAATAGCAGTGATGGTGTCCTCGATGCCTTTCTCTGATGGTGTTGAGAAGGTAGATAGTGGCGTTGGGTGGTGTAATCCATGCACAGAGGTGGGTGGTGTAGTTTTGTCAGTCTGGATTGTTTTTGACTGTAGGTAGTCCGCGAATTCCTGTGGCTGTGACATGCTTAGTTGGGTGGGGGAAGGTTCTTTTGTGAGGGTCCTCACCAGGTTGAATAAGTCCTGCGGTTTGTTCAGGGAGCGCTGCAGAATTTCTGCATGGTATTGTTTCATTCTCTCAGTGACTGCCACACGGTGTTCCTTCAGGTGGGAGATGTAAGTGCCCTGGTCATCAGTGGAGTGTGATCGTCGCCATCTTCTTTCAAACTTCCTTAGGTGGTGGAGTGATGTTCGTAGCTCGGGAGAGTGCCACGGAGCAGTCTGTCTTCTCCTTGGTGGTATGTCCACAGTTGGTCGGTGGGCAATGGAGCTGAGACTATTGTTCCAGGCGGAGAGCATTTCCTCGAGGCTAGGTTCTGTGAGGTTGAAGAGTGGTAGGGTTTTGCTGAGTATCTCTTCCTTGTCAAAGGGCCGGAATCATGCTTTTGGTGTTGGGCAGGCATCGGCTGTGGTACAGTTGCTTGTATGATCCAGATGTGTGGGCAATTGGAATCTTAGTAAGCTGTGGTCAGACCATGGTACTGACGTGATGGATAGGGTAAGCGTATGGTTCAGGCCTGTGGCCAACCGCGGGGTGAAGATCAGGTCCAGCTTGTTTCCTTTTGAGTGAGTGGGCGCGTTGATTACTAGATGGTGGCTTCTGCTATCGATGTAGTTTCCTGGGCCCGTGCTCATATGCATCCACTTCAGTACGTTCTCTTATCACACTGGTCTCCATCCACCAGGACTATCAGATTCGCCTACCCCTTTCTTCAGTGGTTTGCCGCAGTCTTCGCTGGTGGATTTGTCCTCATCACTTGTTGAAGGGCGTTCCATTGGAAATCCCATGTTGGGTGGTGGTCCCCACGTATGCCAGCCTTGCAGGTTGGGGAGAGCACTGCCAGGGACAGGCAACGCAGGGATCTTGGTCCATTCAAGAAGCCTCTTGCACCATCAATCGCCTCAAAGCCCGGGCTGTTTGTCTTGCTCTACTCTTCTGTCAATCCCACCTCCCAGGGTCAAGCAATCAGAATACTTTCTGACAATTCCACCATTGTGACTTATCTCAACAGACAGGTTGGGACCAAATATTCCAGAGCGATCCTTGAAATGAGTCTTCTATTTCCCTGGGCAGAATCCAACCTTCTGGCTTTTCCTGCATAGCACATTGTGAGAAGGGGGTAACAGTAGATCAGATTGTTAGCATTTCTGGTAAGGTGGCTAGAGGAGGGTGGGGTGGGGGACACTGGCCGCCAACCCCAGAGAATAGGGATAGCAGACATAGTAAAGGACAAAGAAAACAGCAAAATGATATGTAATGAAGCAGTAATCAGAGGACAGGACTTACCAGGAGGCCACAGGGTGAAGGCCAGTGGAGCCAGGTCACCAGGAAGGAGGGAGCAGGGCTGGTGGAGCGTGTGTAGGCAGGGGGTTGAGGAGGGGAACTGTGAGGGCTCTGGATCCTCGCCCCCGGATTCCCCCCAAGGAGCTCGCCCAAGGATCACAGTTTATGGATCTTTCCTCTAGGAACTTGTCCAAACCTTTTCTAAACCCTGTTACACTAACAGCTTTTACTACATCCTCTGGTAACGAATTCCAGAGTTTGATTATACATTGAGTGAAAAAATATTTTCTCTTATTAGTCTTAAATAGTTTACCCTGTAGCTTCATTGCATGTCCTGTTGTTGTTGTTAAGTGCCGTCGAGTCTGAGTCGACTCATGGCGACCCTCTGGATAGCTATCCTAAATTGTGTTCGGTCTTGAGTCAGGCGGCTCAATGTCCTAGTCTTTCTATATTTTGATGGCATAAACAATCGATCTATGTTTACCTGTTCCACGCCATTCATTAATTTATAGACCTCTATCATATCTCCCCTCGGCCGTCTCTTTTCCAGGTTGAAGAGCCCTAACCTTTTTAGCCTCTCTTCATAGGGATATACTTCCATCCCCTTTACCATTTTGGTGGCTTTTCTCTGTACCTTTTCTAATGACGCCATATCCTTTTTAAGATACGGCGACCAGAATTGCACACAATATTCAAGGTGCGGTCGCGCCATGGAACAATACAGAGGCATTATAATATCCTTTGTTTTATCCTCCATTCCTTTCCTTATGATACCTAGCATTCTATTTGCTTTCTTGGCCGCCGTTGCACACTGGGTGGAGGGTTTCAACATGTTATCCACAATGACGTCTAAATCTTTTTCCTGGGTGTTGGTTCCTAATGTGGAACCTTGCATCGTGGAACCATATTTTGGGTTGTTCTTTCCTAGGTGCATAACTTTGCATTTGTCCACATTAAATTTCATCTGCCATTTGGATGCCCAGTCTTCCAATTTATCAAGATCCTCTTGCAATTTTTCAAGATCCTCTTGCAATTTTTCACAATCCTCATGGGTTTTATCAAATTTGAATAATTTTGTGTCATCTGCAAATTTGATTACCTCACTTGTTCCGATTTCCAGGTCATTTGTGAATATGTTAAAAAGCAGCTGACCCAGCCCAGATCCCTGGGGTACTCCACTATTCACCTTTCTCCATTGGTAAAATTGGCCATTTAGCCCTACCCTCTGCTTTCTTTATCTTAACCAGTTCCTGATCCACAATAGTATACTGCCTCCTATCCCATGACTCTTTAATTTTGCCAAAAGTCTCTGATGAGGGACCTTGTCAAAGGTTTTCTGAAAATCCAGATACACTATATCAATTGACTCTCCGTTTTCTACTTGTTTATTCACGCCTTCAAAAAAACATAACAGATTAGTAAGACAAGATCTTCCTTTGCTTAAAGCCATATTGGCTGTCTCCCATTAAGCCATGACTATTTACATGTTCAGTAATTTTGTTCTTTATAATGGTTTCTACCATTTTTCCTGGTGCTGACGTCAGGCTCACTGGTCTCTTGTTTCCCGGATCACCGCTGGAACCCTTTTTAAAAATTGGCATTACATTGGCCATCCTCCAATCTTCAGATATTACAGATAATTTTAAAGATAGTTCATAGATCAATAATAGCAGGTCTGCAATCTCATATTTCAGTTCTTTCAACACCCTTGGATGTATACCTTTTGGTCCAGGTGATTTGCTATTCTTCAGTTTATCAAATAGTTGTAATACATCTTCATGGTATATGGATATTTCTTTCAATTCTTCTGAGGCATAACCTTTAAATACCATGTCAGTCATGGGTAACATCCCTACATCTTCCTCAGTAAATACCGAAGCAAAGAATTCATTCAGTCTCTCCAAAATGGCCTTGTCCCTTCTTAGTGCCCCTTTACTCTTCTATCATCTAGTGGTCCAACTGACTCTCTCACAGGTTTTTTGCTATGAATGTACTTGAAAAAGTCTTTATTACACGTTTTTGCTTCCACAGCAAGCTGCTTCTCACTTTGCCTTATCAATACCTTGCATCTAACTTGCTAGTGCTTATGTTGTTTCCAGTTTTCATCATTTGGCTCCTTTTTCCATTTCCTGAAAGATGCTTTTTTGGCAACAACAGCCCCTCTGACTTCGCCTTTAAACCTTGCTGGCAGTTTTTTGGACTTCCTTCCATTTTCTTAAAGTGTGGAATACAGCTGGTCTGGGCTTTCAAGATAGTATTTTTAAACAACACCCATGCTTGATGTAAATCGTTAACCTTCGCAACTGCTCCTTTTATTTTTTTCTTAACTATTTTCCTAATTTTATCATAGTCTCCCTTTTAAAAGATGAAAGGTAGTACTGTGGCTTTCCTTACCATCCTTCCTCCAGTTATTAAATCAAAAGCGATCATGTTATGATCACTGTTGCCAAGTGGCCCCAACACCCTTGTCTCTTGCACCAGATCTTGTGTTCCACCAAAGACTAGATCCCAAATGGCTTCCGCTCTGGTCAGTTCATGAACCAGCAGCTCCAAGAAGCAGTTATTTATTTCATCTAGAAACTTTATCTCCTTTCTTGGGATCTTTCCTTCGTGCTTTGTGTGTTCACCTGTGCCCCGTTTGAGCGCCTCTGTAGAGCATCTCTCAAAGATTTGACTCTCAGAACTGTTTGTCTTATAGCAGTCACTTCTGCACGGTGCCTTTTGGAGCTCCAGATTATTATTAATATTATTAAGCATTTATAAAGCTCTGCAAACATACGAAGCGCTGTACACATAAATAAGAGAGACAGTCCCTGCTCATCAGAGCTCACAATCTAGTCAAGACAAAAAATTACATAATACAAAATTACAGAACAACAGGACAAGATACGAGTGATATTAGAGAGAGCAAACATAGCGTGTATAAAGTAGTCAAATCACAATACAAGAGTGAAGAGTCAAGAGTGAAAAGCAGTAGTGAAGAGGTGGGATTTCAACCTGGACTTGAAGATGGCCAGGGAGGATGCCTGGCGCACAGAGACAGGTAGACTGTTCCAGGCGAAGGGAGCAGCAAGGTGAAAGGAGCGAAGTTTAGAATTAGCAATACGAGTGAAAGGCATAGATAAATGAAGACTATTAGAAGAACAAAGTAACCGAGAAGGAGTGTGAAGAGAGATGAGAGACGAAAGGTACTGGGGGGGGCAGAAGAGTGAATACATTTATAGGTCATCAGGAGAAGCTTAAATTGGATACGGAAATGGATGGGGAGCCAATGAAGTGACATGAGGAGAGGAGTGATGTGGAAAAAACGAGGCTGGCGAAAAATCAGTCAAGCAGCAGAATGTTGAATAGACTGAAGGGGAAAGAGGTGGTTAGCGGGGAGGCCAGCAAGGAGAAGGTTACAGTAATCAAGGCGGGAGGTGATTAAGGAGTGGACAAACATTTTAGTAGTGTTATCAGAGAGGAAGGGCTGAATTTTACAGATATTGTAGAGAAAGAAACAGCATGACTTAGCAATGAGTTGGATATGTAGAGAGAAAGAGAGAGAGGAGTCAAAGATAACACCAAGGTTACGTGCTGAAGAGACAGGAAGGATAACAAGTTATCCACAGAGAAAGAGGGAAGAGGAGGGGAGGCATTTGGGGGAAAGATAAGGAGTCCAGTCTTGGCCATGTTTAATTTTAAGCGGCGGAGAGACATCCAGTTAGCAATGTCAGAGGCAGACCACGATCTTAGCCTGGATTTCTGGAGAGATAACAGGCATAGAGAGGTAGATTTGAGAGTCGTCAGCATAGAGATTATAGTGAAAGCCATGGGAAGAGATAAGGGCACCAAGAGACTGGGTATAGAGAGAGAAGAGGAACGGTCCCAAGATGGAACTCTTAGGTACACCTACAGGTAATGGGGTGGAAGAAGAGGAGGAGCCACTGAAGCACACGCTGAAAGAGCGATGGGAGAGGTAGGAGGAGAACCAAGAAAGTACAGAGTCCTTGAAGCCTAGTGAGGACAAGGTGATAAGAAGAAGGTTATGGTCAACAGTATCAAAAGCAGCAGAGAGATCAAGAAGAATGACGGAGTAAAAGCCTTTGAATTTTGCCAGGAACAAATCATTAGTGACTTTGGTAAGAGCTGTCTCAGTTGAATGGCAAAACTAAAGAGTCATGGGATAGGAGGCAGTGTACTATTGTGGATCAGGAACTGGTTAAAAGATAGAAAGCAGAGGGTAGGGTTAAATGCCAATTTTCCCAATGGAGAAAGGTGAATAGTGGTGTACCCCAGGGATCTGTGCTGGGTCCTCTGCTTTTTGACATATTCATAAATGACCTGGAAAGTGGAATAACGAGTGAGGTTATCAAATTTGCAGATGACACAAAACTATTTAAAGTTGTTAAAACCCAAGAGGATTGTGAAAAATTGCAAGAGGATCTTGATAAATTGGAAGACTGGGCATCAAAATGGCAGATGAAATTTAATGTGGACAAGTGCAAGGTTATGCACCTAGGGAAGAACAACCCAAACTATGGTTACACGATGCAAGGTTCCACATTAGGAACCACCATCCAGGAAAAAGATTTAGGCGTCATTGTGGATACCATGTTAAAACCCTCGGCCCAGTGTGCAGCGGCGGCCAAGAGAGCAAATAGAATGCTAGGTATGATAAGGAAAGGAATGGAAAATAAAACAAAAGATATTATAATGCCTCTATATCGTTCCATGGTGAGACCGCACCTTGAATATTGTGTGCAATTCTGGTCGCCGTATCTTAAAAAGGATATAGCGATTTTAGAAAAGGTTCAGAGAAGAGCCACCAAAATGGTGAAGGGGATGGAAGGATACTCCTATGAAGAAAGGCTAAAAAAGTTAGGGCTCTTTAACCTGGAAAAGAGACGGCTGAGGGGAGATATGATAGAAGTCTATAAATTAATGAACTGAGTGGAACGGGTAAACGTAGATCGATTGTTTACGTTATCAGAATATAGAAAGACTAGGGGACATGCAGTGAAGCTACAGGGTAAACTATTTAAGACTAATAAAAGAAAATATTTTTTTACTCAACATGTAATCAAACTCTGGAATTTGTTACCGGAGGATGTAGTAAAGGCTGTTAGTGTAGCTGGGTTTAAAAAAAGGTTTGGACAAGTTCCTGGAGGAAAGGTCCATAAACCATTATTAAGAAGAGACTGAAGATATCAATGCTTGACCCAATACAAGCATTGTGGAACTTGTGTCTCTTGGGGAAACTGCTAGGTACATATGACCTAGATTGGCCACTGTTGGAAACAGAATACTGGGCTTGATGGACCTTGGTCTGACCCAGTATGGCATATCTTATGTTCTTATCTTATGTTCTTAATGTAGGGGACGGAAGCCAGATTGTAAAGGATCCAGGAGAGCATGAGAGGAGAGGAAATTGAGACAGCGGTGATAGACTGCATGCTCAAGTAGTTTAGAGATGAAGGAGAGAGATGGGTCGATAGGACAGGTGGGATCAAGTGAGGGTTTCTTGAGAAGGGGTGTGATCACAGCATGCTTGAAGTCAGAAGGGGACGTTGCAGTGGAAAGTGATAGTTTGAGAATATAAGAGATGGAAGAGATGATAGTGGAAGAGATGGAGCTAAGGAGGTGGGAGGGGATGGGGTCGGACAAGCAGGTAGTAAGTTTAGAGGAAGGAAGAAAGGAGGAGCGAAGTTTCCTCATCAGAGACCATAGGGAAGGAAGAAAGGGTAGTAGAGGTGAGGGAGGAGAGGTACTTTCTTGCTTGGATTCTTTTCTGTCTTATTTCCCGGAGGGGGTTGCCATTCAAACAGTGCCCTCTGTTCTACCTAAGGAAGGTCCTTTCGGATTTTCGTGTCAATGAAACGGTTGTGCTTCAGGGCGTTACACCATTATCTCAAGCTCACTAATACGTTTTGTCTCTCTGATCACCTTTTTGTCTGGCTTCTGGTCCATGAAAAGGAGTGGCTGCTTCCAAAGCGACCATTGTGCGCTGGATCAAGCTGACCATTGATTCAGCTTATATGTTATTAACAAACCTCTGCCCATAAGTCTTTGTGCACATTCTATATGGACCCAGATTACCTCCCTGGGCAAAATGCTTACGGGTAGCTCTGCTACATATTTGCAGGGCGGCCATCTGGTTCTTCCTCTACTTTTGCACGTCACTATCATTTGAATGTCCAAGCTTGAGAAGCAGCTTGCTTCGGAGCCTCCGTCTTGGCTGCAGCTGTTTCTTCCCGTCCTGGAGTGGTTTAGCTATGGTACTTCCACTAGTCTGGACTGGTCTAGCAGGATATATTTAGAAGGAGAAATTTTACTTACCGATAATTTCCTTTCCTGGAATCCTGCTAGATCAGTCCAGGTCCCGTCCTTCAAAACTGTTTAGTCCGTCCCCTAGCTAAGACTCTCTTTACGCTTCGGTGACATTGCACTCACCAGAAACATAAAAAACTCTCAGACCAAACACCCATTGAGAGCTAGCATTACTGATGCAGAATCGGGTGACAGAGAGGAAGACAGTCCTTTAAAACCCTATCAAAAGACCCCCAAAAAACATACCAGAAGACTTACCAGTTTACATGTTATTGAAGACTAACTGTCCTTTTGGTGATAGAAAGTGGATACCTGTGAGTGTGTTTTAGCTCATAAGGCTCAGTAAGGGCTTGCTTTTTGGTTTCTATAATAGGAAATTATTATTTCTTTTATTCATCTAGGTCTTAGGATCTGTAGTGCAGTGGGATAGTTTCATCCCAGGGAGTGAGGCTCTTCCCTGGAAGAAGGTGTGTTTTTTTGTTTTGTTTCTTTTGGAGTTTTTGAGTGAATTTTTGTTATTTATGGTTTTTGCTTCATGAGTATCCTCTTCGCCTTTCCTTCCCCCAGGTTGTCTTCCTCTTTTTCCTGGTTCTTCTTCTTCCTTTTTTGTACTGAGTTTTATAATTGCCATTCTTTAACCGTATTGTGGTTGCCTTATAGAATTGTAAGCCCCTGATGCAGGCAATTCGCCGAAATATGGTGTGTGTGTGTGTATGTATGTATATATGTGTGTATGTATATATATATATATTTTTTTTTTTTAGGCAGTTTACATGTATTTATGATCTTATTTGTATATGGTGATATATGCTATTTATATTTTTCTATGTCATATGTTTATTAATTTGTATTAAAATGTTTCAGAGTATTGCCTTTTATCTGTTTTTATGTTATATATTATTTTTTTGGACTGCCACTGTTTTCTGTTTCCATGAACATGACAGCAATTGCGCTGCTAAAGGTAATGACGTAAAAACACCATGTGCTCTCTGTGTACTAGTCATAGGAATGCAGCTTTTCTCTTTTCTTAGGCTACTCTCCAAAGAGAGAGAAGCTTATACTTGTCTGTCTGTGTCTCACTTAGTTTTCTGTTGTTCAGTGTGCAATTGATAACGAATTGTGTGGGCATAATAATGATGGAGGTGTTGCTAACAGACCATTGATGTTACTGGCCTTGATCTGAACACCACTGCCTCTCTTTGGCTTTAGGTGTTCTATAGTGATCAGAGGTTTGTTCTGAGGTCTGTGCCCTCCATTGTCATTGTGCAGTTAATTTAATGCTGCATAAAGGTTAATTAGTAGAGCTGTTCTTTAGAAGTATGAAGTATCATGATTAAGCTCTGGTTTGGCCTATGTGTATTTGTGGGCATTATAAGGGGCAAGAGGAGTCTGACATTGATAGTTTCCCCATTTCAGATAGCTGTGAATACATGCACACAATTTTTGTCTCTTAACAACTTTGGGTTTTTTTGTTTTTCATTCATACCAAATTTTCAGAATGTACCAGGAAGACATCACAATTCTGATGCTTTTTAACTTTTTTTTTTTAGTCCCATATTCCATTAAACCATCTATTAATTTTTAGGGTTTGACATTCAATCCACACCAAGTTTTCTGGGCCTGTTGTGTTGGGATGGGATCTGCAATGATAATGAAAAGGGATTTTTTAAATGAATTCACAAAGTCATGCCCACACATTCTGGAAAAGAAGCTCAATTAGTTCTGTGTAACCTTTAGATTAAAATTCTGTGGCCCATGTTTCTAAACATTGGCATGCACTATCTGCTGCACCACTCATCTTATTTCTATGGGCTCAGTGGCAGATTGGGCCATGTTTAGTAAACATTAGCATGCCCTTTGTTAATTGAACGCAGTATGTTTTTGTGGGTAGTGCCAGCTAAGGCAGAGCTGCTTCTGCTAGCATCATTCTTGGAATGGCACTAAGGCTTCTTGCTTGTTTGTTGGTTTTCCTAGGGTGTCAGTCAGTCGTGCCATTAAGCCCTTTTCTGAACCAGGACGTCCTCCTGACTGGTTTTCTCAGAAGGTAAAACTGAAAATATTAAAAAATATATATATATTTTCTGAACATATTCCAGGCCTTGACAAATTCTCTTGGAATCTAGGTGGCAGATTAAACATTTAGGAGCCAGCTGCCAAGACCTGGGTTACAATGCCCTCCTCCCACCTCTCAAAAGTTGTATTGCAGCTCTGTTTTTTAAGGGCCTGATTTACTGTTTTCCCATGTACAATCAGAAAAGAAAGCTTGATAAATTATGCTCTTAATGTGCAATTACGCAGTGCCAACTGAAGGCAATGACCCTTCTCCTCCTCTCATCACCACCCCCAGTGAGTATGTTGTCAGCAGCATATTGACGACCCTTTATAGCTGCACCTGAGACAACTTCCTTTCTTATTTCACATATCACCATGTCCTGGTAATAAGTGAAGCAAAAAGAAAATCTCTCATAGCCCCCCAGCCATCGCCCAATATCTGTCTCTCTCTTTCTCTTGCCTCCCAAGCCATCACCTGATGTGTGTATCTCTCTTGCCCCCTAAGCCATCATAGAAACATGACAGCAGAATAAGACCATATGGCCTATCTAGTCTGCCCTTCTATAACAATTATTATAGTCCCTTTTTTTCCCTTTAGAAATCTTCTGTGTTTGTCCCATGCTTTCTTGAATTCAGATACTATCCTCATCTTTACTACTTCAACTGGGAGATTATTCCATGCATCTACAACTCTTTCTGTAGAAAAATATTTCTGCATATTACTCCTCAGTCTGTCCCCTTTCTCCAGGAACAAACAGGAAGTCAGCCCTCATATATGGGTGATGGCGGCGTTGACGGAGCCTGCGTAGAAGTATCTCCCCAGCTTTCAAAGAAAGCCTTTGGGAAATGCTACCACACATGCATGGTCCCCTTCCCACCCCAGGGTGCCATCTTGCTCAGTCTCCTTTTTTCCACAGAGCCCAATGGATGCACATCCAGTGTCCCTGGAAAATTTTCTTTAAAACTTAGTAATTCAGCTTAGCTTTCCGGTAAGTGTATTCGTTCCTCTTCCTACCTCGAGCTGGCGTCTTTGACGCCGTCCTTGGACCCATTCTTTTCACTTTTTTCCTTGAGGTTCCCTTGACTGGCACTTCGTGCTCTTTTTCGCCCGGGGGTCATCGACCCCGTCCAGGTGCATCCCACTATGTCCCCCGGTAGGTTAAAAAAATGTGACCGCTGCAGTCAAACCATGTCCATCACAGACACCCATGACTGCTGCCTGCATTGCCTAGGACTGGACCATGACCGTTCCAATTGTGACTTTTGCCAGGCCCTATTGGCAAAAACCAGCAAAAAGAGTTTGGAATTGCAGGAAAAGATGTTCCTGAGGTCCGACTCTTCGCCCACATCCCAGGTGTCCAGTTCCAAAGCAAGCACATTCTGCGATGGCGGGTTGTCCTTTGAGTCCCGTGGATGCGGTTCCTCTGAGAGAGGATCCTGGTACAGGAGCGGAAGAAAAAGAAGTCCTCGAAGATCCTGGAGGTCTGTCCAGAGAACCCGGTAAATCGCACCGGAGAGACTTGGAGGAGTCAGAGAGACACCCGGCCAAGCTTTCCAAAAGGGACCCTTCAGCAGGCAGAAACTAGCCAAGGACTCTCGAGGCTGTAATGATTATTGAGGTGTCTGGCCGACAGTGTGGTGCCCACACTGAAAACTGCAGAGCCTTCTGGCATGGAGACCAGAATGGCGGCCTTGGAGCAGAACATGACTGCTATCCTGGCACTGCAGCAGGCGATGATGGCCAGATCGCCCAGCTCATCCACCCCGACGACCAGCTGTCGAGCCAAACATCAAGTGCCGCTGGCCTCGAGTAAGCCCTCTGTGCCAGTCGAGGTTCCAGTCCTGTTCTTCAGGTATCCGGTTCTCACCGGCTAGTGTCCATGACTCGAACCTCAGGTCCTTGACGGGCCTTGATCAACGGAGTCACAGGGCCTCTGAATCTTCATCACTGCTTGACTCCGAGGACAAGGCATCCCCGGTCACCCAGAGAGACAGAGATATCCCTTCGGACCAATCTCCACTGGTGCCTCAATGCCAGTCTCCGCCCGATAACATGGCCTTCCACAACTTTGTACGGGATATGATTAAGGTGCTCTTGTTCCAGACCAAGGCCGAGGAGGATCCGTGCACTGAGGAACTGGAGATCCTCCAGTATGAGGCCCATCCCCGGGAGACCCTCATGGTGCCGGTGCAACCGATTCTCGATCGGCTTCTCCTCCGGATGTGGGAAACACTGGCATCAGTGCTTATTGTCAGCCACCTGCTATATGTGATGCACTGCATCTGCAAGAGCCTAGGGCTTCACAAAACCCAGTTACTGCATAACTCCATGGTCGTCGAGTTGACTATGCACAAAATAAAGAATCAGAAGACCTCTGTCCCCCTGGGTAGGGAGGCATATGTTTCTAGAGCTCGATGCTAGGGTGCAGAGTCCAGGCCTATGAGTTCTACATCTGCATGTAACTCAAGGCACTAGCCAAGGAGCTTGCTGGGTTCTCAGCAGGCCTCGATGGGGAACCCCTCCAGCGGTTCAACTACTACTACTGCTGAGCATTTGTTTAGCGCTACAAGACGTATGCAGCGCTGCACTTACATGTAAGAGACAGTCCCTGCTCATCAGAGCTTACAATCTAGTTAAGACAGACAACACAAGGGAAACATAAAGAGATCAGGTGAGTCAAGATCCAAAAGTGGCAGTGAAGAGGTGGGTGTTCTGCTTTGTTTTGGAAAGGGTCACAGAAGGCGCCTGCCGTACAGACTCAGGTAGTTCCAGGCGTAAGGTGTAGCAAGATGAAAGGAGCAAAGTCTGGAGTTAGCAATTGAAGAGAAGGGCACAGACAGAAGCAATTTTCCAGAAGAGCGGAGTTCCCAAGGGGGTGTGTAGGGAGAGATAGTGAGTTGCTGCAGAGTGAATGCATTTATGGGTCAGCAGAAGACGTTTGAACTGGATATGGAGATAGATAGGGAGCCAGTGAAGTGACTTGAGAAGAGGGGTAATATGAGCATGACAAGGCTGGTTGAAGATTAGCCGCGCAGCAGAGTTTTGACAGATTGAAGTGAATTCCACAGACGCCATTTTCCTTGGCTAGTAAATAGTCCAAGGCCATTCTGTTTTGGGCAGAGTAAGCAGTTAGCTTGTCTACAGTACCTTGCATGACTGTGAGAGCATCGGTCAAATCCTGAGCTGTGACCTCTATTAGAGCATAGAGTCGCAGTAATTGTTCAACATACCGTGCTGTAGGTCGTATGGCACCAAAGGTACTAAGCCAAACTGTTCCAGTAAAGGTACTAACTTCTTGTTGAGTAAGCATAGTAGTATCCTCTAGTAATTTTCTTGCTGCACTTATATCTGCACTATAGTCATCTGAAGCTCTGCGATGACAACTAGAAAGCACTCCAAATAAAGTTTCATAAGGGACCGGTTTCCATGGCAGGTCAAGAGTAGCTATGTAGCAATTGCCAGACCAATCAGCAGGCAATCGGACATAGGCTAAGGTTCCACACACAAAATAGTGACCCACCAAGGCCAGTAGTGCATCAGGCCAAATTTTGTAATCTTTAGGTTCAGTAAGCAAAATTTCAGTTCCAGGCCAAATATCTGAGTCACTGCACAAAACTATTGATCCCTCACCTCTGGGTCTGCCCTCCTTCAAATGAACCTGGATTCTTTAGTTAATTATCTGTAACCTTCTACCAGGAAGGAAAGACAAGAGACACAATTATTTAATTAATTATCTCAGAGCTCTGATGAAGGGAGGCAGCGTGCCAAAACCAGGCCTTCTGTCCTGTCTCCGTTCAGAAATTTCTCAGCCAGAGTTGGTTTTTATTGAGGATTATCAGCTGACACAGTTAATTGTTAATCAACATCTGGTGATATTCCTGTTACATAAGCACAAAATCTGAAATAGAATATGCTGATGCCTGTGCCAAACAACATGAAAATGCAGAAGTTACAAGGTTATAACTGTATTCACTAGACACGGCAGGTGTCGCTATATTACTTCCATGAAGCACAAGCTGATTAGTTACACTCATAATATTTGCTGAGTTTCTATTGTTTATTCAAGCTTTGTTTAATTTCCAGTTATATGTTGACCTAAGGTCTGATTCTCTAAAGTACAAGCTGCCCTAGTTACTAACTGTCAACCAATCATCTTGCAAAGCTAAAGGGGAAGCAAGGTCTATTTTCATTGATTTTTAGAGAACTTGGCCTGTGACCCAATAACTATGTACTCAGGTCTGTTAGCTAACCCCTGTTGCAATTGCTGATAGCACAGAACAATCTACAGAGAGAAACTCTTTAATATTACAGTTTAGCTTGAGAATTATAATGAGCATATGTTTCACTTATAGCTATCTAGCTTTACAGTCCTGTTTCGTGATCTCCTGTAGAGTCACTGCCAGTTCCTATTCCATAGGCAGACTCCTCGTCACTGCTGTCCATCAAATCTAAATTACCATATACTGGATGATCCATAGTTGTATAGATTACCTTGTCACATGCTAATTCATCCAGTTCCCTTATAGTATCCAATTTAGATTTGAGACCTGCGTTAGGTGGCCCTTTTCCACAGGGAGAGAGATGATTCAAAGGGAGACCAGCAAGGAGTAGGTTACAGTAGTCAAGACGGGAGGTGATAAAGGAGTGGATAAGTGTCTTAGTAGTGTATTCAAGACCCTGACCTTGGCAGTACAGGACGGCTCAAAATTCCTCTCGAGAGCGGCTTAAGATGGCTTTGAGTCGTCGGCTCAAGTCACAATTGCTGGCATCGGGGCTCGATGCCAAGCCTGGTTGTAATCATCCAACCTTGAACAGTGTGTCTAGGACAAACTACTAAATGTCCCCTGTACCAGGGAGAATCTTTTCGGCCAGCCTATGTCTGACAAGGCTGCTAAGATCAAAAAAGTGTTTGTGACTCGATAAAGGCTCTCCAAAAAGATCTCGGGTCTTCCCTCAGAAAACCACTGGGAGAAAAGCCTTTTTTCCCCAAAAAGAAGGGAGACTTCCCTCATACCTAGCCAATACTAAGGCTACTCAGAGCCTCTGCAGGGTACGCAGTGCAAAAGATAAGGGCATGGGACGCAGAAGGCCAAAACCCCTAAACCCCAGACTTTATTTCCGGCTCAGTCTGGGGGAGCTTTTGATTCCCAGGGCATGGCCTCCTCTCCCCTAAGAGGCCTTCTTCAGCCCACTGGGGGACGTCTGGCACTCTTCACCCACAAGTGGGCCTCAATCAACATAGACCTCTGGGTACGTACTGCAAGTGGTCAGATAGGGTTACCTCCTCTACCTACAGCAGGCACCTCAAGACTTCTTCCCAGGAGAGCCACTGAGGCCTCTCACCAGACCTTGCTCTTCACAGAGCTCGCAAGTCTCCTCAAGGACAAGGCAGTAGAGCCGGTACCCAAGCACCTTTTGGAGCAAGTTCTTCTATTTCAGGTACTTTCTTGTCCTAAAAAAGATTGGAGGCCTCAGACCCATCCTAGACCTGTGAAACTTGAAAAATTTCTGGTGAGGGAGAAGTTGAAGATGCTCTCCCTTGGAACACTGCTGCCTTAACTACACTAGAGAGACTGGCTTTGCTCCTTGGACCTAAAGGATGCTTACACACACATCCTAATCCATCCCTCCCACAGGCAGTACCTAAGGTTTGTGGTGAGAGGAGTGCACTAAAAATACAGGATACTGCCCTTCGGACTGGCCGCCTCACCAAGAGTATTCATCAAATGCCTAGCATTGATTGCAGCCCACCTTTGTCTACAAGGGGCCTTCATCTTCCTCTACCTGGACGACTGGCTCATAAGAGTCATCACTGCCATAGAGCTACAACAGGCCACAGGGCGCACTATCCTCTTATTGCTGTACCTGTGGTTAGTCATCAACCACCCCAAGTCTCATCTGACCCCACCCCAACTCCTGGAATTCATAGAGGCTCAGCTGAACATTCTTCAGGCCAAGGCCTATCTCCAGGAACAAGCAGGAATGTAGTCTTCACATATGGGTATTGTCGGTACCAACTGAGCCTGCGCGGGAATGCTCCCCAACGTCCAATAGGAAAGCTTTTGGGAGCATCCCACAGCGCCTGCATGCTGCCTTCCCGCCTTTCCAACTGTCCCTCTCCAGTTTTTTGTTTTCTGCGGAGCCGACAGGTCACATACCCTGTCAACGCAGAAAAAATTTGTCTTTAATCTTTGTTTTTATGGTTGCATCTGCCTTCCTTCGACGCCATACCAGTACTGCCGGTTCTTTCTTCTTTCTTTAAAAAAAAAAAATATATATAGTTTCTGTGGTGTTTTACTTTAGAAACTTTTTTTCTTGGTGCTAGGCGCCATTTTGGGCACTAGGCCCATTTTTTTCCTTAAAAATGGAAAAACCTATTTCAGTTTTTAAGAAACGTTCTAAATGTGGCGGTACTATTTCCGTCACCGACACCCATGATTGGTGTCTCAAATGTTTAGGTCCTGACCACTCTATTTCAGAGTGCCACTCCTGTGGGATGATGTCAAAAAGGGGCTGGCAGACCCGAGCTGCTAAACTTAGCACCCTTTTTCCCTCAGTTGCATCGACGTCCTCCAGGGCCTCATCTTCCTCCCATGGATCTCAGGTAACTAAACATAAATCTAGCCAGTCCTCAAAGGGTAGATCTTCTAAATATCGAGATGCCCCTGGCATTGCCCTTGAGGAATTTTCACCGGCAAAACTGCCCCGGCGGGAGGCTTCGGCTTCCAAAGCACTAACGGGGCTCCAGGATGTTCTCGAGGACTCAACCTCGGCAGAACTACTGGCACCATGCTCTGGGTTCCGGCCGCTTCTACCGGTACCAACACCCAAGCATCGGCAGCGTCGATTCCTTACTATCGAACACAGTCTAGCGGCCCTTCTCACGGCTTCGGTACCGTTGAAACCACTTCAGACACCTCAACCGATACCGGTACCAACTGCATTAGCATCGGTGGGTATGCCAACCATTACCGAGTCATGCCTATGTCTCCGGCATCGACAGATCGGTACCGGAACAACCCAATACCGACTTTGATCGATACCGGTACCGTGCTTTGCATGATCACCGGGATCGGAGGTGTATTGAATCCTCTGAGTCTGAAGACTCCGAAGACTCTGCCGATACAAGAGTACTTCTCCCCGAGGATTCCTCTTCTCAGCGCAGAATGTCTCCGCCAGAGGATATGTCCTTTCAGGACTTTATCCGCGATGTGGCCCGAGGCCTTTCAATCACGTAGCTCCTGAAAAAGAGCCTAGGGCAAAGGAATTGGAAATTCTGCAATACCCTAAGGCTCCCAAAGAGGCAGCTACTCTGCCTATTCATGAGATTTTACATGACCTTATGCTAAGGATGTGAGAAACACCTTTAACCGCATCTCCTCATTCTCGAAGACTCGATACCATGTATCGACTTCCACCTTGTCCTGATTTTCAAAAAACTCAATTACACCATTCAGTGGTGGTGGAATCAGCCATGAAAAGGATGAAAAGTGCTAAGAGACATGCATCCAATCCTCCAGGACGTGAATGTAGTACTCTCGATGCCTTTGGGCGTCGATGCTTCCAAGATTCCATGCTCTCAGCTAGGATTAGTTCCTATATCTTGTATATGGGAATGTTCCTTAGAGGTCACAGGAGACTTGGAGCTTATGAGCCCCCCCTCCTTCCTAATGACAAAAGGCAAGACTATCTTGCTCTAGTCAAACATGCTCAGGATGTTTCCAAGTTTCTAAATCGTGCAGCCTTTGACTGTTTTGAGTGCATAAGCAGAACCTCTGCTATTGCCATTGGTGCACGTCGGATAGCCTGGCTTCAGGCATCTGACTTGGAAATTTGGGTACAGGATAAATTAGGGAACATTCCTTGCACAGGAGAAAATCTCTTTGGCAAGAATTAGCAGGAGAAGGCTAATGAGATAGATGCTGACAATATCACCTTGGATAGATTGTCCAAATCTACAGCTGATCCTGCAAGGAAAAAATCCTCTAAGAAACCATTTTTCAATAAGAAAAAGAGGTTTTATCCTTCCTATACCCAACAGGGACACCGTCCAGGTCAGATTGCCCAAAAGGGACAACAGCAACAACCTAAACAACAAAAGAAGCCAAAAGCTGAAAAACCTCAGCAGGCTCAGCCTCCTCAAGGGCTTTGACTCCTCTCTAGAGAACTTTGCCTTCCTGCCTCTGAACAATCCAGAACCCTCGACCATCCCAGGCAGATTGTCATTTTGCCCACAGATGGTACCAAATAACAGAAGAAAATTGGACTCTGTCTATTGTACGAGAGGGGTACAAGCTTCATTTTCACAGCATGCCCCCTCCTACAGTTGTAAGACAGTTCAATTCTCAGACCTCTCTTGACAGTCTCTTAGGTCAAGAAGTCACAATGCTCCTTGCTCAAGGAGCAATAGAGGACTTACCCATTCCTCATCAGGGTACAGGGTTCTACTACCCCTATTTCCTTATTCCAAAGAAAACAGGGGGACACAGACCCATTTTAGACCTCAGAGAATTGAACAAATATTTGTTCCGAGAGAAGTTCAAAATGGCCTCTCTAGGAACTCTGCTGCCATACCTTCAAAGTCAGGATTGGCTTTGTTCTCTAGATCTCAAGGATGCGTATACTTATATTCTCATCCATCCAAATCACAGGAGATTCCTCCGATTCCTGTTTCAAGGAAAGCACTACCAATACAAGGTTCTTCCCTTTGGCCTGGCTTCTGCGCCAAGAATGTTCACAAAATGCATGGCTATGGTAGCAGTATTTTGCGTACTCTGGGAATATTCGTCTTTCCTTACTTAGACGACTGGCTCATTCGAGCCCCTACAGTGCCAGAAGCCAGCTCTGCTCTGTTTTGCACATTGCGAATCCTTCAGTATTTGGGACTGGTCATAAACCTCCCAAAATCCAATCTTGCTCCCATTCAGTCCCTAGAGTTCATAGGAGCTCATCTGGATACCAGACAGACAAGGGCTTTCCTTCCGCAGCCCCACTGTCTTTGCATAGTACAACTAGCTTCCCAAGCAGTGCTCAAACCTTATCTCACTGCTCGGGAAATGCTACAATTACTAGGCCACATGGCATCCATCGTGCATGTGGTTCCTTATGCTCGCCTCCATATGCGAGCAACCCAGTGGACTTTATCCACTCGGTGGACACAGGCCTCAGGCTGCCTGTCAGACAAAATAACAAACTCAAATCATCTTATTTTGTCCCTCCAATAGTGGCAGTCATCCAGAAACCTTCTGGTGGGGTCTCCTTTCCAGCAACCCCTATTCCAAGCCACCCTAACAGATGCATCACAGGTGGGATGGGGAGCACATCTGCACGATCTCTCTACCCAGGGTACCTGGACTGCATAGGAGGTCTGTCTTCACATCAACCACCTGGAGCTCAGAGCAATCTTCTTTGCTCTTCGAGTATTTCACGCCCAGCTCAGCTACAAGACAATCAGGTAGCTATGTTCTATGTGAACAAGCAGGGGGGAACAAGCTCTCTGTCGCTATGCAACGAAGCTTTGTGACCATGGGCCCTCGCCAGAGAGCATCAGATTCATCTCCTTGTGGTGTATCTTCCAGGCATCCAAAACGTTTGGGCAGACAAACTCAGTCAAGTTAGGCTTCCACACGAATGGTTTCTCCATGCAGACCAGGTTGCCCAAATATTTCAGATTTGGAGAACCCTGGACATAGACCTCTTTGCAAGTCCGCTGAATGCCAAACTTCCCCGGATCTGTTCCAGAATTCCGGCTGGATGTTGTCAGGCAAGGGACACCTTCCTTCTCCACTGGGGTCAGGACTTCCTATATGCCTTCCCACCCATTCCCCCTCATCCCCCTCATCCTATTCAAGCTTCAGAGAGACAGAGGTCATATGATCCTCATAGCTCCACGTTGGCCACGACAAACGTGGTACCCTCTGCTCCTACATCTCTCTCAAGCTCCGCCTCTGGAGTTGGGATCCGCTCCAGATCTTCTCTCCCAAGAGGACGGGATGCTCTGGCATCTGAATCCCCAGTCTCTGCATCTCGGGGCCTGGTTGTGAAAGCCTAGATCTTCAGGATCTTAACCTTTCCCAACAGGTAAAGAATATCCTTCATGCTTCTAGGAAACCGTCCACAAGACGCTTGTATGCCTGTAAGTGGAAAAGGTTTACCATATGGTGCTCACAGAAGGGTCTTAACCCTCTTGTGATACCTCTGGAATCGATACTGGAGTATCTCCTTCATTTGTCAAAAGTGGGTCTCAAGACAAATTCAGTAAGAGTCCATCTTAGTGCTATTGCAGCTTCTTACAAGCCT
Organism: Ichthyophis bannanicus; assembly: GCA_033557465.1. Classification (NCBI taxonomy): domain Eukaryota; kingdom Metazoa; phylum Chordata; class Amphibia; order Gymnophiona; family Ichthyophiidae; genus Ichthyophis; species Ichthyophis bannanicus. The sequence goes on from CM066050.1 coordinate 318,001, forward strand.
CTAAGTGGACAACCAATTATCTCTCATCCTCTCATAGCAAGATTTATGAGAGGCCTTCTTTTAGCAAAGCCTCCCATTAAGCCACCACCGGTGGCATGGGACTGAATCTGGTGCTTGGGCAGCTCATGAAACCGCCTTTGAACCATTAGCCACTACATCTTTTAAATTCCTTTCTTGGAAAGTCATCTTCCTCATTGCAATCACATCAGCACGTCGCATCAGTGAATTGCAAGCGTTAGTGGCTGATCCTCCTTATACAAGGTTCCACCATGATAAGGTAGTTCTTAGGACTCATCCACACTTTATGCCAAAGGTGGTTTCGCACTTTCATTTAAACCAAGCGGTTTACCTTCCTGTATTCTTTCCAAGGCCTCATGGCTCCAGAGCAGAAAGGAACGTTCATACCTTGGACTGTAAAAGAGCTTTGGCCTTTTACTTGCAAAGGACACAGCAACATAGAAAATCTTCTCAACTCTTTGTTGCTTTTGAACCTAGTCATTTGGGACTTCCGGTTTCCAAAAGAACTCTATCTAACTGGATTGCTCAGTGCATATCCTTTGCCTATGAGAGTAAGAACCTTCCTCTTGAAGGCCATGTCACAGCTCACAATGTGAGAACCATGGCAGCCTCAATGGCTCATCTTCACTTGAACCAAGGGACACAGGTTCCACAATGCTTGAACCACGGGACACAGGTTCCACAGTGCTTGAACCAATACAAGCATTGTGGAACCTGTGTCCCTTGGGGAAACTGCTAGGTACATATGACCTAGATTGGCCACTGTTGGAAACAGAATACTGGGCTTGATGGACCTTGGTCTGACCCAGTATGGCATATCTTATGTTCTTATGTTCACTCTGTGTCTATCGACGACATCTGTCGAGCAGCTACTTGGGCTTCGGTACATACCTTCACAGCCCACTACTGCTTAGACAAGGACTCCCGCCGGGATGCCTTGTTTGGCCAAGTTGTTCTTCAACACCTTTTTCAGACTTGGTCAACTCCTACCAACCATCCCTGGTAGGATGCCAGAGATCCATGGGGGGAAGTATGGCCCGCCCTTTCATAAGGCCTAACAACTTGTTATTTTAATTTGTTTCTTTTGACCGCGTACCTGCCTTCCCCATACCAAAACCGGTACTGCCGGTCTCTTTCTTTCTTTCTAAAAAAAAAAAAAATCTTTTTTTATTTTCAGCACAACGTGGTAACTTTTGCTAGGCCTTCAGGCCTACACAAATTCTCCTCATGGAGAAGCCAGCTCCTGGTTTTAAAAAGTGTACCAACTGTAGTGCTGTTATTTCTGTCACAGACACCCATGAATGGTGTCTTAAATGTTTGGGACCTGACCACTCCATACCGGACTGCCCATTCTGCTCCCAGATGTCTAAACGTGGTTTGCAGAACCGGGCCAACAAGTTCCATGTGCTGTTTGCTTCAGATAATCCAGCATCACAGTCATCCAGGTCTTCCTCTCCGGATGGATCTCAGGTAACCAAACTTTCTGTGGGCAAATCCTCTAAAAGCAAATCTCTTTCAAAAGATCGAGAGGCTCTCAATCTTGAGTTCGAGGATTCTGCCCAGACCAAAAAAACCCCGGCGGGAGGCTCCGGCCTCCAAAGCATCACCTATGGGGTTACAGGTTGACATCGATGGCACGGCCTCGACCGATCACCTGTTAGACTGCTCTGGGGTACCGGTCGATACCGGTACCGACATCCAGGCAGTAGTGGCGTCCATGGGCAATACTGTCCAGACCATGCAGCAGGCCGTTCTGGCTTTCATTAAGGCTGCGATGCCCTCGGTACCGATTCCATCGGTACCGACTCCGGTTCCGGTATCCACACCGGAACCGAGACCATCGACTTCCAAGCGTCGATCGGTTCCGCATGCCGGATTCAGGCTTTTGCCCGATACCGATCCCATGCCCGATACGCCCGATGTCGATATCGGTCGGTACGCGTATTGTGCATTGGAAGCACAGAGAGAATACTCAGATTCTTCTGATGAGTTCAATTCCTCTGATGACTCTGCTGAGCTTGATCTTCCTGAGGAGCCCTCTTCTCCAAAGAGGAGGATGTCTCCTCCAGAGGATTTATCCTTTCAGGATTTCATTGTTGATGTAGCTAAAGGGCTTTCTATTGCTACATCTTCTGGAACGGAACCAAGATCAAAGAAATTGGATATTTTAGGATACTCCAAAGCTCCTAAAGAGGCAGTTACCCTGCCTATCCATGAAACCCTTCAAGAACACTTGATGGATTTGTGGGAGACTCCTCTAACACTGTCTCCTCATTCCCATAGGTTGGACACCATGTACCGGGTCCCTCCTTCTCCTGGGTTTCGAAAGACTCAACTGCCTCACCACTCCATTGTGGTGAAGTCTGCCATGAAAAAGATAAAGAGTCCTAAAAGGCACTCTTCTACCCCTCCAGGGCGAGAATGTAAGACCCTTGACTCTTTTGGTAGAAAGATCTTCCAGGCTAGTATGCTTATAGCCAGGATCAATTCCTACAGTCTTTATATGGGCATGTTTCTCAGAGAACTTGCCCTGAAGGTACGGCATTTTGCCCCCTTTATCCCTGAGGATAGAAAGGAGGACTTCACTTCTGTGGTGACACAACTTTCAGAGGTCTCCAAGTTTTCCAACAGGGCAGCCTTTGATTCCTTTGAGGTTGCAGGCAGGGCTTCGGGAATTGCTATTGCAGCCCGACGTCTTGCTTGGCTCCAGGCTTCTGACCTAGAACCCTGGGTCGTGGATGGCTTAAGGAATCTGCCCTGTACAGGTGAGAACTTATTTGGTGAGGACTGGCAAATTAAAGCTGCTCAAATGGACGCAGAAAATGCCACTCTAGATAGACTTTCTAAGTCTACTTCTACTCCTGCCAAAAAGAAGCCTTTTAAGAGGCCTTACTACAAGAAGGCCAGATTTTCCACAAATACTGGCCAACAATCTGCTCAGCCTCGCTTTGCTGCTAAACGTCAGCAATCTAAGCAAGTAAAGTCAAGGCCTGCAGTGTCTGCTACACCCCAGCAGGCTCAACCCCCTCAGGGGTTTTGACTTGCCCCTAGAGAACTTACCATTTCTGGCTCTAGAACAACCAGAGCCCCTCACCATTCCCGGAAGGTTAGCTCACTTTGCTCCCAGATGGGAGCAAATTACATCATAGCAATGGACCCTCTCTATCATCCGAGAGGGTTACAAACTTCATTTCTCCAGCCTTCCTCCCCATACCATGGTGAGGCAATTCAGTTCTCCCCTAACTCTTCTGACCCTGTTGGGTCGGGAAGTCTCCTCTCTCCTTGCCCAAGGGGCAATAGAGGAGGTTCCTCTTCCTCAACAGGGGTTAGGGTTCTACTCCCCTTATTTTCTCATAACAAAGAAGACAGGGGGCTTCAGACCTATCCTAGATCTGAGAGAATTGAACAAGTTTCTATTCAAGGAGAAATTCAAAATGCTCTCTCTGGGCATTCTCCTTCCATACCTTCAGAGTCAGGATTGGCTTTGTTCTCTAGATCTCAAGGATGCGTACACTCATATACTCATCCATCCATCCCACAGAAAATAACTTCGATTTCTGTTCCAGGGAAAACATTTCCAATACAGAGTACTTCCCTTCGGTCTCGCCTCTGCTCCAAGAGTATTCACAAAATGCATGGCAGTCGTAGCCGCATTTCTAAGAGGCATGGGAGTCTTCGTGTTCCCATATCTGGACGACTGGCTCATCCGAGCTCCATCTCAGTCAGAAGCCCAGATTTCCTTGGACCGCACAAGGCGTATTCTTCAATATCTGGGACTTGTGGTAAACATTCCCAAGTCCCAACTTATCCCTATTCAGTCCCTGGAATTCATAGGGGCCCACTTGGACTCCACCACTGCAAGGGCCTACCTCCCTCTGGTCCGAGGCCAACGACTAATCAGCTTGGCCTCCCAGGCTCAGTCCAGAAGTCACTTGTCAGCCAGGGAACTGCTGCAACTTCTGGGCCACATGGCCTCCACGGTCCATGTGGTGCCCTACGCTCGTCTCCATATGAGGGCAGCTCAATGGACTTTGGCCACCCAGTGGTCTCAAGCATCAGGAGCGCTCTCAGACCAAGTACTCACCTCAAAACGTCTGTTTTGGTCTCTCCAGTGGTGGACATCCTCCAAAAATCTGTTGTTGGGGACCCCCTTCCAACCTTCGTTGCCCCAAGCAACCCTCACAACAGATGCCTCCCAAACAGGGTGGGGAGCTCATCTCCAACACCTCTCCACTCAGGGCACCTGGTCTCCCCAGGAGACCACCCTTCACATCAACCTTCTGGAACTGCGAGCAAACTTCCTTGCCCTCCTTGTCTTCCACACCCTCCTTGTCAACCTGACTGTCCTAGTCCAGACATACAATCAGGTAGCCATGTTCTATGTCAACAAACAAGGAGGGACGGGCTCTCTGTCGCTTTGCAACGAAGCTCTCAGATTATGGGTCTTCGCCAGAGAGCATCAAATTCATCTTCTGGCAGTATACCTTCCAGGAGTTCAAAACTCTCGGGCAGACAGACTCAGTCGAGTTCTGCTTCCACACGAATGGTCCCTGCATATGGACCAGATACGCAGAATCTTTCAGGAATGGGGGACCCCGGACATAGACCTCTTTTCAAGTCCGTGGAATGCCAAACTTCCCCGGTTCTGTTCCAGGACTCCGTGTCAGGGAGCTCAGGCCAACGACGCCTTTCTCCTGCATTGGGGTCAGGAATTCCTGTATGCTTTTCCACCCATTCCTTTGATTCCCAAGACTCTGTTCAAACTTCAGAGGGATCACGAGTCGATGATCCTCATAGCTCCACGCTGGCCACGCCAAGTGTGGTTCCCTCTACTTCTACAGCTCTCCCAGGGCTCCTCCCTGGACCTGGGAGCTGCGCCAGACCTTCTGTCTCAGGAGAAGGGGACTTTGTGGCATCCAAACCCCAAGTCCCTACATCTCCGAGCTTGGTTACTGAAGGCTTAAGCCTTCATGAGTTTAATCTTTCTCAACCAGTGAAAGATATCCTTCATGCCTCTAGGAAACCCTCTGCCAGGCGTTCCTATGCTTTCAAATGGAAACGTTTTTCCATTTGGTGTGCTCAACGGGGTCTTGACCCTCTGCCACTTCCTTTGAATTCTCTACTAGACTATCTCCTGCATCTCTCCAATGCAGGCCTCAAGACGAATTCAGTACGAGTCCATTTAAGTGCTATTGCAGCATCCTTAAACCCTATAAATGGACAACCTGTCTCCTCTCATCCTCTTGTTGCAAGGTTCATGAGAGGCCTGACCTTAACTAAACCTCCCATCCGACCTCCGCCGGTAGCATGGGATTTGAACCTAGTTCTAAGTCAGCTTATGAAGCCACCTTTTGAGCCTTTGGACTCCACCTCCTTGAAATTTCTTTCATGGAAGGTAGTTTTCCTTATTTCAGTCACTTCGGCTCGCCGCATCAGTGAACTGCAGGCTTTAGTGGCTAATCCACCTTATACTAGGTTTCATCATGATAAGGTGGTCCTTAGGACGAACCCCCACTTTATGCCTAAAGTGGTCTCGCCTTTTCATCTTAATCAAGAGGTATATCTACCTGTTTTTTTCCCGGCTCCTCATGCATCCACTGCAGAGAGGAACCTTCATACCCTTGATTGTAAAAGAGCTCTCGCCTTTTACCTCAACAGGACTGAGCCACATCGAAAGTCATCCCAACTTTTTGTGGCTTTTGATCCTTCTCATTTGGGACTTCCAGTCTCCAAGCGTACACTTTCCAATTGGATTGCTCAGTGTATTTCTTTTGCTTACCAGAGTAAGAACATTTCTCTGGAAGGCCATGTCACAGCTCACAATGTGAGAGCCATGGCCACCTCTATGGCTCATCTTCACTCTGTTTCCATAGATCAGATCTGTTGAGCAGCCACTTGGGCCTCGGTTCATACCTTCACAGCCCATTACTGTTTGGACAAGGACTCCCGCCGGGTTGCCTTGTTTGGTCAGGCTGTCCTCAAACACCTGTTCCATACTTAAACAACTCCTGCCCACCTTCCCTGGTTGGATGCCTGAGATCCATACGAAGATGGTTACCTTTGGAGGGGGATCTCCCAGGCATCTTAGCTAGGGAGTCCCCATATGTGAGGACTCATTCCTGCTTGTTCCTGGAGATAGCTTAGTTACTTACCTGTAACAGGTGATCTCTGGGAACAGCAGGAATTAGTCCTCACAACCCACCCACCTCCCCTAGGAGTTGTATCTTCTATCTATCTACCTTCCTTTCCTCTCTCTATTGTCTCAGCTATAAACTCGAACTGAAGAGAGCTGGTCAGGAAGGCGGGAAGGCAGCGCGCATGCGCTGTGGGAAGCCCCAAAAGCTTTTCATCTGAAAAGCTGGGGAGCTTTCCCGCGCAGGCTCCGTCGATTCCGACGTACCCATATGTGAGGACTAATTCCTGCTGTTCCCAGAGATCACCTGTTACAGGTAAGTAACTGTGCTTTACAGGTGAGTAACTACGCTTTTTTCCCAGAGAGTGGGCATAACGCCTCAAGTAACTAGCAGCTCAAGTGTAGTGCTGGCAATCGGTCTGACCCGCTGCATCTTCCGCATGCTGAGCCATGTGGTTTCCACACATGCGGGCAGCTCAGTGGTGCCTACGCTCTCAGTGGACCCAAGCCACTGGCAGGCTACAGGACACGGTCATAGTAACCCACCAGCTAGCAGAGTTCCTCGATTGGTGGCAGAGCTCCTGCCACCTCCAGGCCGGGATGCCTTCCAGACACCCCCCGCCCTCCCCACTTACAGAGAGTCCTGACCTCGGACACCTCACTCCTAGGTTATAGAGCCCATTGCGAGGATCTTCGCACACAGGGCTGCTGGTCCCAGACGGAATCTCAGCTACAGATCAATCTCCTGGAACTCACGGCGATCTTCCTGGCAATAGAAGAGAAGGGCACAGATAGATGCATTCCTTATTGTTCCTCTATTCCTTTCCCGCACCTGTGGGTAGTGTCACCTCATCAGCAGCTTAGAGACTGAGCATGTCATTTATTTTATTTGTGTTTTTATATTCCTCCCCTTCCAGAGATCTTGGGCAGTTTACAATTAACATAACAAAAGCTTTACATTAAACTTTGAATTGAACAAGAATAGCGTAGTTACATTGAACTGAAATTTGGAATATATACAGTTATGATCATGCTTATTTACAGAATCAATATTACAAGTAACATATTTACATAAGATGTATGTACATGAGATTAGTATCGCAGTGTTAGTGGTTGATGTCAGGGTATACATACCGGTGGCACCTCCCACCAAAACCAGTATCTCAGTCTCCAAACAGCTGGGATGAGGTGATTTCATAGTTCGGACTCACCAAAGGAACTGATACAGAATAGAATTAGGGGGAAAGAAAAGTGAAATAAAAAAATGTGGCTTCAGATTGTAAGGCTGCATCAGCTAGCTGAGCTCCTTTAAGCTACAGCATTAAAGTTGCTTCAAAAAAAAAAAGAAAGAAAACGGCTCTATCTGGCCTAGAACTGGTGGATACTTGGAGATGGGAAGGCAGGCAGTAAGCAAAAGCTCCGGAGCAGAGCGAGGGGATTGCTTCTGCAATCGCTCCCACTTGTCAAGTCTGCAGTGATCGGGGAACAACTGGCAGTAGACCTCATCTTCTGAACACTCCGGACAATGCCAAAGCTCTGCCGGTAGCTGAGCGTTACGTTGGGAGTGTAGGCGGCAACAAGCTACACCTGGGTGAGTGCACAGACGAGAGATAGCTGCGGCATCCGAATCTTGGAGGAAAGTGCTAGGCGGCAGTTTCCTGTGCAGCACAGGAACGGCCGCCGTTTTGTGAAGATCGTTTTGGCACTTTTCTCACTTTTATTTTGTTTTTGGCTTTGATTTTTTTTAAATTCTATATTTATGCACTTTACAGTAGTAATCAAGTAATCTTGTACAGAAACTGGGATATGATCTGGAAACCATGACACCGAAAACAACAACAGGCAACAAGAAGAACCGACCAATCCCACTCCAGCCCCCAATGGGAGAGACCCAAGAAAAAAAAAACAATTACACAAAAAGAAGGAAAATCCCAAAGCGTGAACAGCTGGTGCACCTATTTTTAATCACGGCAAGTCAGTTGGAGTAACTGCCAGGTTCTCTAGGCACCGGGCATTAAGAGAGGCCAGCAGCTGTGAGGGCTCAAAAAAAATATAGGAAACGGCCTGGTATTTTACCAAGCACTTACAGGGATATTTAAAAAAAAAAAAAAGAGTGCTCCCGGCTGCTGAACCCCTCTGCACAAAAAGAGAAATTCACGCCTTCTCCGCTGTGTGTCTCGAGCCAAGTCCGGAAACATACAAACTAGAAGACCCTTAAATAACAAATTCTTCTTAAAGAAAATCTTCAACCATTCTTTATTTGACATCAAAGCTAACGTGACTAATAATTGGAGTGGAGGAGTAGCCTAGTGGTTGGGGCAAGGTACTTCAGGCCGGAAGGTCAGGGGTTCAAATCCCACTAGAGGACAGCAACCTTGGGCCGGAAGGACTGGGGTTTCTAGTCCCACAGGTGCTCCTTCTGGTCTTGGGCAAGCCACTTAACCCTCCATAGCTCATGTTCCCTGTAAAATAGTTATCTCCAAGTTATAATACCCTGTTCAATGTAATTTCAGTTTGTTCAATGTAAACCGCACTGATGCAGAATAGCGCGGTATATACGAAAATATAAATAAATAAATAATGTAGCAGGAGTGACAGACTCTTCTCGAGACTCCTCCAGGATAGCTGATATATCCAATACATCCACTTGCCCCAACTCAGGAGCCGCCACAGAAGTAGCTGCTTTTCCTTATCGTCTCTCCAGTTCAGTCCCACTCCTCTAGGTAGTGCACCTCCTCCTGCAGCTTGGAGACTGGGCATGTCAAATTCGTGTCATCACTGGATATATCCTGCTGGCCTCTCCCACCAGCCCACAGTGTGCCCAGTCTCCATGCAGCTGGAGGTAGTGAGTCTAGGTGCTGGGCTCACTGAGGAGCGGATAAGGAGCTTTTGTAGCTAGATTAGATGGGTTTTTTTTGTTATTTCTTTTATCTAGGGTTAATTTCATTTGGGGGTGTTTGTACCTTTAAATTAAAATAAAATAAAAAATAAATAAATAAATAATAATAATTAATGTATTTATTTATATATATATATAAGCTCAGAGGGAAACGGAGAATACCTGGAGGACTGCTTCTCTTTCTCCTGTCTCATACTTTTCCTTATGCCCACTCTTCCCTCCTAGATTGTACGGAGGGGAGTTGTTTGAGGCTCCTGCGGGCTTTCATCGCTCTCCGGCAGGCATCGGCAAGTTTCTCATGCGCTGCAGCTCAGAGCGGGGCTCTGGCTCTGCTGCAGCAGAGATCAGACAAAGCAGCTGTTGAGCTGCTCGCGTCTGACGGTCTGGTGCAGAAAATGACTTGGTGAAGCCGACAGCACGGAGGTGAGTCTCCCACTAGTGAGTGTGGCACCGCGGGACAATTTTAGGGCCTGCGGCCACGTGTAAAGCATGTCTAGTAGTAGTGTGCATCGCGGGCCGTTTCTCTTCCCATGTTTTTTGTCGGCGGCGTTGAGAGGCTTTGGGAGCATAGTCTTCGCGGATTTAGGCTTTGATTTTTTTAATTGTGCCTAATTTTAGCTAATTCTATTTGTTTTCATTAAGTTCAGGTTTATTTTGGTGTTTTTGATTCTTGCTGAACAGTTTCTTTTTGGCTGTCTGTTTTTTTCAGCTCTATCCAACTGCTTTCCACTGATGCCGTCGTGCCCACAGTGTCTAGTGTGTGGGTCGTGTAGGGGCACAGTCTCGGAACCGGGGATTTGTCGGGGCTGCGCAACTGAGACACCCAATATGGAGCAGGAGCTCCACGACAAGCTACGGAAGGGATTCAGTTGGTCCCCAGTGCGGGGGAAGGGGAGTGTCCTCTGGAGTCCCTGTCTGCTCTTTGAGTAGACAGTTCTGCTGTGCCCGGGCCTCCCTCTGTGCCGGTGGTGCCGGTACCAGTTCTTGGAAGTTTTTCAGCAGATTTTGTTCTTGTTATGCATCAGGCGTATTGCTTGTGTAGTCAGGTGCTGGTCGCAGATCTTTCCTTGTTGGTAGCGGCTGGGAATCAAGCGACCACGGACAAGATTGAAACTGGTTTGTCTAGAGTGGCTAAGAGGGCTCGCTCGTTGGAAGATCAGCCTCTGGATTCGGATTGGCCGGAGGGCGAAAACTTCGAAGTAGAACCAGAATCCGGAGTGGAAGAACTAGAAGAAGGTGAAATTCAGGAACCTGTTGATCAGGCACGGATCATCAGGGTTTTTCGGAGAGAGGAGCTCACAGCACTTATTACGGAGTCGCTTCAGGCTGTGAATTTGTCGTCCGGGCCTCCGGTGGAAGATGAGGGTTGTCACGTGTCCCTATCCCCAGCCATGTGCTTAGGGGATTAGGGTTGCCATTTTAGTCCTCTTTAAAGGGTTTGAAAATTATTTCCTTCAGGAGCAGTGCCCTCTGGGAGTTGTAGTTTCCCTCTTAAAAAGGATAGTCGTGGAGACATCGAGTGAAGGCAAACATGACACAGTTTATTTCCCCAAAATATGCACAAATAAGGTTCAAACGCAAAGTATCTGGATATTTCCTCCAGGACAAAAAGTACAGAAAATATTTACATCCTTAAGCTGAGTAACTTCTTAAAGGCATTAAACAGACGCAGATGTTTCGTCAATCAAAACAGGCAAATCAAAAGTACAGCTTCTTAGGTTCAGCAAAGTAAAGAATGTCTTTCTGCTTCCTTAGTGAGATAATATACAGTGCTGTGCAAGCTTGTCTTACTTAACCTGGTTCCTACCTTAGCAAGGTTAAGTTTTCTTGGTAGTGCTTTTTCCCAAAAGCATTTACTCAGGCTGCTACTCCTTAACCAAGGATTCAGTAGCCTCTGCATGACACAAAGAACAGTCCATTGGCAGTTCAGTAATCAAGGGGTCTGGTTCATTATATTCCACTTGCATTTCCTCCTGCTCTGGAATTATAATATCCTGCATTGAACCCTCATGACCTGCCTCTGGTGGAATTCTTGCTAAGGATTCCTGTAACTCCCTCCAGGACTTCTCTACCCGGTAAGGAATATGGAGAACTGTATTACTGGACATCTTTCTTTGGTTCTCTTGCCCCAGTTCCTCTCTGAGGTTTAACCACGGCTCTCTGTTGGAGGCTGGGTTCTTATGCCTCCTGGTTTGAAACCTAGGCACCCACCTCTGAGTGTTGTGAACCTCTTGGTCAGGAACAGAAGTTTGGAACCTGCCCTGCTCTCTCCGTCTGAGCAGCTCTTGCCTGGTTTCCCTTATGCCAGACTCTTTCCAGGTCCTCCTTCTTTCCTCTGCTTGGAACTTTCTTTCTGGGAACTTCCAGCTCAATTTCCAGTCCTGCTCTGAGTCCGTCTCTGGCTCTGTCTTCCTGGACTCTCTCCTTGAGTGTTTGCTTGCTCTGCTCTTCCCTTCTGAGCAACCTTTTCCTCCTGAGCAGCTCTTCTTCCCTTTGCTTTTCCCTAAGCAGGGTTTATAAAGGTGCTTCCTGGGCAGCGTTTCTCTCTGCCTTAACAGTTGTTCATAATCATGCTCCAAGCCTGCTACTCCGTCAGCAGAGCTTGGGTGTGGCAGCCTAGCCTCAGAAACTCTAAGCTTGCTCTGAAGCCTGTGCACTGCTGGAATGTTTTTAAAGGTACAATCACTGATTTTTCTCTAACTCTGCAGGCTCACCAGTGCCCTTCTCATCACAGGATCTAGAGGATCCTCTCATTCTGGCAGTGCATAAGACACAGGCTGTGTTTCCTGTTCACCGAGTGGTTAAGCAAATGATTCAGGACGAATGGGATTTGCCAGAGGCAGGATTGCGTGGAGTTCGATCTATGAATCGGCTTTATCCATTGGCGGATCAAGAAAGAGAACTGTTTCACTCTCCATGTATAGATGCTGCGGTGTCAGCAGTCACAAAGAAGACGACTATCCCAGTGGAAGGCAGTGCGGCTCTGAAGGGACGCACAGGATAGAAAGTTGGATACCTTATTGAAACAGGCCTTCAAGGTTAATGCTCTTTCACTACAAGCGTCTATTTGTGGGGCTTGGGTAGCGAGAGCTTGCCTTTGGTGGTCGCAGCGTTTGCAGCAGCCAGCACTACAAGCACAGGACCGCTTAGCAGATGTGAGAAGGATCGAGTCAGGAGCCGCTTATTTAGCGGATGTCCATTATGATCTGATTAGATCATTGGCGAATAGCATGGCTTCCTTGGTAGCCGTGCGCCAGTATCTTTGGTTACAAAATTGGGCGGCTGACAGTTCCTCCAAGTTGCGTCTCAGCAAGCTTCCCTTTAAGGGGAAGTTGTTTGGAGAGGATCTGGACAAGCTGGTCAAAGTTCCTTATCAGTCCTCCAGTTCGGTCCTCCACCACTGGGTAGTGCACCTCCTCCTGCAGCATGGAGACTGGGCATATCAGAATCGTGACATCACAGGATGTACCCTGCTGGCCTGTCCCATCAGCCCCAGTATGTCCAGTCTTCATGCAGCAGGAGGACGTACTGAGCCTAAGTGCTGGGCTCACTAGAGAACAGATAAGGAGCTTTAGTTAGAATAGTTAGGGTTAGGGGGTATATCTTAAGGGTTTATTTTATCCCTATAATTGTTCTTAATTTTGGTGTAGTTTCTTCTCCTGTTGAGCCTGCTCGAGTGCCGGGTACTGCCCTCCCCTCCTGGTTGGAACGGAGGGGAGTTGAGCAGTGGTTGGATAACTTGGACGGGGAGGCCCAGATTACCACGTGGTGGAAAGGTTCAGTTCATCAGAGACCGGCAAGCCCTCTCCACGGTCACTGCTGGCACGTGCTGGGAAGCAGCGTCGTGGATTGCAGGACATTTGAGCGCGGCGGCGCGAGAGAGCGTTTTGAAGTCCGGAGCAGGTGAGTGAACTGACGAGCCACGTTCGGGCGCAAAGCTGAAGTTCCTTTTTGGGGCTTCAGCGTCAGCAGGCAGAAGCAACGTTTTTTTTCTGGCGGGCTGCTCTTCCTGCACATTTTGACCGCGTGGGAGGGCCGCGGGCCGACAGCAGCTCCACAGGGCATGCACGAGCCTTACAGAAGGCTACTTATTGTTGGAATTCAGTTCATTTGGTGTAATTTTAACTTAATTCAAGTTTTAAGGCAATTCAGCTGAGTTGGCTTAGTCTCAGTTTAAAAAAACCCCTCTTTTTTTGGGGGGGATTTTAGGGCTCATGCCTTCTCGTCCACGGTGCTTAGTGTGTGGCACTCGCAGGGGTGCGGTATTGGAGGCTGGAGTCTGCAAGGGCTGCGCTGTGGTCTCAACCTCAAGTGGAACAGGAGATCCAAGGTAAGCCAAGTGAGCGGTCTCAACTCCAGTCACCAATGGACGAAGGACAGGCTTTGCTAGACCTTCCGTCAGGATCCCCCTTGGATAGTCAGGTGGGGTCAGCTGCTCAGGTGGCGCCCGCAGGATCCGGGGGGGTCTCTTGGGATGTTTTCCCCTGACTTTGTACTAGTGATGCATCAAGCTTATTGTGTGCGGCAGCAGGGGAAGGTGCCAGACCAGTTGCTGGTTGGGGCTGGAGTGCTGCAGGCAGCTTCAGAAAGGCCGGGTAGCACCCTAGAAAGGCCTCTCAAGAGGACCCGACCTCTGGACGAACAACCTTTGGATTCAGATTGGCCGGAGGTGGAAGATGTAGAGTACGAGCCTGAATCAGGAATGGAAGAAGGGGAGATTCCGGAGCCTGAGGACCAGGCTAGAATCATAGGAGAGTCCAAGGACGGTAGGCTACCGGAGGACAAGCCTAAGCAAGGGAGGCCCCTGCTGTCTTCGCGGGGTCAGTTCAGGGACTTTCGGCTTTTTCGAACCTCCCAATTGGGAAGTTTTCAAAGAGGAGGATTCGCCTCCAGAACGCAAGGATTTTGGGGGTTTCGAGGTGCAGGTAGGAGTTTCACAGCCTCTTCCTCCACGGCAAGCCGAAAACCACAATGAAATGAGGCGGGCCCAGACAGGAATTCAGTCCATAGGAGGACAGCTTCGGGAGTTTCTTCCTGCCTGGGTCCAAATAACCTCCGATCAATGGGTGTTGGAGGTGATACGCGAAGGCTACACTCTAGAATTTGCCTGTCCCGTACTAGACTCATTTGTCCTTTCCCCTTGCAGAGGGCAGCAGAGAATGATAGCGGTTCGGCAGACATTAGATTGTCTCTTACAGTTAGGAGCAGTTGTGCCGGTTCCGCAGCAGCTTTATGTCGTCGGTCGTTATTCTATTTATTTCGTAGTGCCAAAAAGGGACGGGGCTCTCAGTCCTACCCTGGACCTCAAGGGAGTAAATCGTTGTCTGTGGGTGTCTCATTTTCGAATGGAAACCTTGTAATCGGTAATAGTGGCAGTCCGGCAAGGAGAGTTCTTGACCTCCCTAGACCTTACCGAGGTGTATTTGCACATCCCTATCAGAGCGGCTCACCAGACGTTTCTAAGGTTTGCTCTTCCGTTGGGGCTTTTTTAGTTCCAGGCATTGTCCTTCGAGTTAGTGACGGCTCCGCTTACCTTAACTAAGGTGATGGTGGTGGTGGCGGCGGCACTGCGAAAAGAAGGAATTTTGGTTCACCCGTACCTCGACGATTGGTTGATTCGGGCGAAATCCGAGGCAGAGAGCATCCAAATTACAAACGGGGTAGTAAAGTTCCTTCAGAGCCTCAGCTGGGTAGTCAATGTGGCCAAAAGCAAGTTGGTTCTGTCTCAGGTCCTGGAATACTTGGGAGTGCGGTTCGAAACCCAGCGGGGAGCGGTGTATCTACCGGATCGACGGGCTCTGGCTCTTCGGCAGTTAGTACGCAAGTTTGTTTCGACTCCAGCTCCGTCAGCTTGGTTCTATCTTTGTGTTCTGGGGACGCTGGCAGCAACTCTGGAGATAGTACCATGGGCCATAGCTCACATGCAGCCGTTGCAGAGGTTGCTGCTCTGACGTTGGTCACATCAGAGTGATTCGTTAAACAAGCGGCTGCCCTGTCCATTGTGGGTCAGGCAGTCTCTTCAGTGGTAGCTTTGCCCAGGCAGTCTGGTGGAGGGCGTGCCACTGGAGCAGCCACAGTGGCTTCCAGTGTTGACAGATGCGAATCTCGCAGGTTGGAGAGCACATTGCGGGGAACTGTTTGCACAGGAAACTTGGAACGACCAGGAAGTTCAGTGGTCAATCAACTCTCTGGAACTGCGGGCGGTGTTTCTGGCTCTCCAAGTGTTCGAGACCGCACTGAAAGGGAGAGTGGTGCGAGTTCTGTCGGACAACTCCGCAACGGTGGCTTACCTCAATCGGCAGAGCAGAACAGGAAGCACGGCCATCGAGGAAGAAGTAGGAGCTCTGTTCGCCTGGGTGGAGCCTCGGCTACAGGCAATCTCGGTGGCACACATTGCGGAAACAGACAGTGTGACGGCGGATTTTCTCAGCAGAGTCCGGGTGGATGCTGGAGAGTGGGAGCTGCATCCGGAGATCTTTGCGCAGATAGTCCGCAGATGGGGTTCTCCGATCATGGCTCTCATGGCAACCTTTCAGTCGGCCAAGGTGAGTCGGTTTTACAGTCAAAGGCAAGAAAGGTTGTCGGAAGGCATAGAAGCCCTGATGCAGCGTTGGCCTTCTCCAGGCCTGCTCTATCTCTTTCCCCCGTGGGCGCTCATAGGGCGAGTAGCGCATCAAGGCTTATTGGGGGAGAGTAGTGTTAGCGGCGCCGGATTGGCCGAGGCGGCTGTGGTACGCTGACTTGATCCGGCTTCTTGACGGGGAGCCCTGGCGACTGCCGACGACTACGAGTCTTCTAATACAGGGTCCGCTTCGAATGCCTTAGGTGGATCGGTTCTTGCTTACGGCTTGGCCATTGAAAGGGCGAGGTTAAGAAGAAAAGGTTATTCTGGAGCGGTAATTGTGACGTTATTTCGAGCCAGAAAGAGGTCCACTTCCTTGGCATATGTGCGAGTATGGCGTATTTTTGAGGATTGGTGTTCGCAGCGACAGGTCCAGGCTGCTGTGGTATCCATGCCTATGGTGTTAAGTTTCTTGCAGGATGGGTTTGATAAGGGCTTGGCGGCCAGCTCTTTAAAGGTCCAGCTCGCAGCGCTGTCTTGCTATAGAGGTAAAGTCCAGGGAATGGCCCTGGGCTCTCACGTCGACGTGGTGCGTTTTCTAAAAGCAGTATTCAGGCTACGCAGAGTGATGGTGCCCCCGTGGGATCTCAATTTGGTTTTAGGGGCTTTATCTAGAGAGCCTTTTGAGCCCTTGCATCAGGCCGCGCTCAAGGATTTAACCTTAAAGACACTGTTTTTGGTGGCCATCTGTTCAGCACGGTGGGTTTCGGAGCTGCAGGCATTGCTCTGCCGAGAGCCGTTTTTGTCCTTTTCTAGGGAAAAGGTAGTCTTGAGACCGGTTCCGTCGTTTTTGCCTAAGGTAGTTCTCCTTTTCACTTGAATCAGTCAGTTTCGTTGCCGGTGTTAGGAGCATCGGGGGAGCATGCCTCTGACCGTAGTCTTCGTCGATTGGACATAAAGAGGGTTCTGCGTCAATATTTGAAAGTTTCAGACACCTTTTGTAAGTCTGACCGCCTGTTCGTTCTGTTTGGAGGCCCCTGCAAAGGGGAAGCAGCAGCTAAAGCTTCGATTTCTAGGTGGGTCTGAGAAACAATAGAGGCAGCTTACATCTTACAAGGGTGTCAGGTGCCAGTGGTGTTAAGAGCTCACTCTACTAGAGCGCAAGCGACGTCATGGGCGGAGCACAGTTTGGTCCCGCCAGTGGAGATTTGCCGGGCGGCTACCTGGTCGTCTCTTCATATATTCAGTAAGCACTATCGCCTGGATGTCCAGGTAGCAAATGATGCCTGTTTCGGGTCAGCAGTGTTGCGATTAAGGTCAAGTCTGTAGCTGAACACAGCAAAAGTCTAGCAGGAATCCATCTTGTTTGATCAGCTTGGTTCAGGCCTGAGCTGCTGAGCAGGCCGGAGATCTGCAGGCGCAGAATTGCAGGGGTACCAGCCCTACATTTCACGTTTTAAGACCCGCTCGCAGGATGGTGTCTCCTCCGTGGGATCTCAGCTTGGTGCTAGTAGCACTGACTAAGGAGCCTTTTGAACCTTTGTGCCTGGCTTCATTAAAGGATGTGACGTTAAAGACGGTGTTCTTGGTAGCCATTTGTTCGTCACGTCGAATTTCGGAGTTGCAGGCGTTGTCCTGTCGTGAGCCTTTTCTTTCTTTTTCTAGAGAAAAGGTGGTATTGAGTTCGGTACCGTCCTTTCTGCCGAAGGTAGTTTCGCCTTTTCATATGAATCAATCCGTCTCGTTACCAGTATTAGGCATCTCGGGGGAGGACGCGTCGGTTCGTAGTTTGCATCTCTTGGACATAAAGAGGGTACTGCGACATTACTTGAAGGTCTCAGAGTCCTTCTGCAAATCAGAACGTTTATTTGTTCTCTTTGGTGGTACGCGTAAAGGGGAAGCAGCAGCCAAAGCTTCGATTTCCAGATGGGTTCGTGAAACAATAGTGTCGGCGTATATTTTGCAAGGGCGTCAGGTGTCCGTGGGGCTACAGGCGCATTCTACTAGAGCACAGGCGACTTTGTGGGTGGAGCATAGCTTGGTTCCGCTGGTAGAAATTTGTCGACCGGCCACTTGGTCTTCCCTGCATACTTTCAGTAAACGCTATCACCTGGATGTTCAGGCGATGCAGGATGCCTGTTTTGGGGCTGTGGTGTTGCGGTCTGGGTGGACAGGGCCCTCCCAATAATTACTGCTCTGTTACATCCCAGAGGTGTGGGACTGAACTGGAGAGACAAGGAAAGAGTAATTAGACTTACCTGCTAATTGTTGTTCCTTGAGGAACTCCAGTTCTCCAGGACCAAGCAGGAAGTCAGTCCTCACTTATGGGTGACGTCGGCGCCGACGGAGCCCTCGCGGAGCAATTTTCCCCAGCTTTCAAAGAAAGCCTTTGGGAATTGCAGCGCGCATGCGCGGTCGTCTTCCCGCCCGAGGGTGCCATCTTAGCCAGTCTTCTTTTTTCCGCGGAGCCCTACAGACGTCCCCGTCTTGTCCCCGCGAAAAAGTCGATTTTCTTCATTATTTTATTCTTTTTCCTTTCGGTTCGACGCCGATCGCTTCCCGCCCGGACTCGCGACGCCGGTCTCGAGTCCGCTTACTTTTTTCGGTTTTTCTGACTTAGTCAGCTTTCGTTTTCGGTTTCCCTGGCAGCCCGGTCCTTTGACCTCGCAGGGGCCCTTTTTCCCCCGATGGCTGCCAGTGGGTTTAAGCGGTGTGGTCGGTGTGACCGAAATATGTCACTTACCGACACACACGACTTTTGCCTCCGCTGCCTGGGCCCGGATCATGAGGAACTGATCTATGGGCCCTGCAGCAAACTGTCCTCAAAGGCGTTGAGGAGTCGGCGGCATCAGCGTGAGAGAATCTTCGCTGACCCCAGCCGTACCCGGACCTCGTCGGAGGCCTCCGCGTCGAAAGGCTCCAGCTCGGACCGTCGACGGAGCTCCTCCGACCGGGGTTCTCCCTCCGGGGACCATCGTCGGAAGGAAAAACCCGCGAGGGCGGCGTCGGTGGACGCTCCTGGCTCCGCGAGGGCCAGGTCGCATAGCCCCGACAGCCGCCCCGGGTCCTTGGAGAAGGAACACATCCCGAAGCGACCTCGCCTGGAGTCGGAGATGCCTGCCCGGGTAAGTCCTGTGGTCCTTCTGGACTCGCCTCCGCGACAGCCGACGTCGGGCCCGACGCCGTCGGGGCCCGAGTCGGGGGCTGCTGGGTCACCTGAGCTCGGACTCAGGTTGACGGCCTTGGAGAGCAGACTGTCTGCCTTCATGGACCAGCAGCGGGCACTGCTCGCTGGCCTCGCTGGCGCCGCTGCCCCGACCGCCGGGACGTCGACGTCCAAGTCGACCCCGGAGACCGAGCCGATCCTCGAGTCAATGAGAACTCGAGTCGATCCTCGGTCGAGGTCACCCTCGGCCTCCCGTTCGGGACCGAGGTCGCCGACGCCGACTCCCTCGACGTCGGGACGGCTGGCGCCGCACCCTGCCCGGGCCGACCCCACCGAGTCCTCGTCGGAGTCGGTCTGGGAGTCTGAGGAGGAAGAGTCACCTGATTCTTTCCGGACTCGGTGTGTCCCATCGGACTCACCGGGGTCCGAGCCTCGGAAGCAGTCCCCCCCGGAGGATGCCCGGTTCTCGGACTTCGTTAGGGATATGGCCAAGGCTTTGGCCTTCCCTGCGGATCCCGAGGAGGAGCCTCGAGCCGAAGAGCTCGACGCCCTCCAGTATGACTCTCCCGCGAGGGAGCACTTTACTGTGCCGGTTCCTCCTATGCTGGAACGACTACTCTTCCGCATGTGGGAGAGTCCGGCCTCCTCGCCGGTCCTGAGCAAGCGGGTCGATTCTATCTATCGGGTCCGCAAGAGCCCTGGCTTTCAGAAGGCACAGCTGCCACACCATTCCATGGTAGTGGAATCGGCCATGCATCGTCTTAAGAGCCAGAAGATGCACTCCTCGGTGCCTCCTGGAAGGGAGGCCCGTAACCTGGATGGCCTTGGCAAGAAGTGCTTCCAGGGCTCTATGCTCGCATGTCGTGTCCAGACTTACCAGCTCTACATGGGCATGTATCTCCGGGATCTGGCTAAAGAGCTAGCCGGATTCTCCGCTGGTCTCTCCGAGGAGCCCTTGCGGAGGTTCCTAGCCTTGTCCACGGGCATTCGGGAATGCTCAAAGTTCATGTCCCGAGCAGCCTATGATGGCTTTGAGGCCTCGGCTAGAGTGGCCGCAGCCGGCATCGGTGCCCGCCGACAAGCTTGGCTTCAGTCGTCGGACCTTGAGCCCTGGGTACAGGACAAGTTGGTCGATGTCCCCTGCCGAGGCGAAAACCTCTTTGGCAAGCCCATGGCGGAAAAGGCTGCACAAATTGAGACTGAGACTCTCACCAGGACCAGGCTTTCTAGGAAGACCTCCGCCCCTTCCCAGAAAAAGAAGGGCTCGGGAAAAAAGTCCTTTTACCCGAGGAAGGCGGCTGCCTACAAACAGTACCCCCATTATCAGGCCCCTGCAGCTCCCCAACAGGGCCAGCAGGCCAAGGGACGGGGTAACGGGTCCCGTAGGCAGCAAGCCCCCAAGCCTGCACCACCAGCCCCTGCTCAGCAGGGTGGGGGTTTTTGACTCGCTCAGCATAGCCTCTCCCCCCCCGCTGGTTCCTCCCAGCACCGGAGGCCGGCTGGTTCACTTCGGCCACAGGTGGTCCAGCATCACCGCAGATGCCTGGGTACTTCAGGTCGTGCGAGAAGGCTACCTTCTCCACTTCCATCAGGTCCCTCCCTCCTATTTTCCGGGAGAACCTTCGCGCCCCCCTCTGCACAGGGAGTTGCTCCTTCAGGAGTTAGCAGGTCTTCTGCAGGAACAGGCGGTGGAACCGGTACCCCACCACCTGAGAGGTCAAGGCTTTTATTCAAGGTATTTTCTGATACCAAAGAGAGCAGGGGGCCTCAGACCCATCCTGGACTTGCGCAACCTCAACAAGTTCCTTGTGCGGGAGAAGTTCAAAATGCTTACCCTTGGAATCCTTCTGCCCTACCTCCAGCAGGGAGATTGGCTATGCTCCTTGGATCTAAAGGATGCCTACACGCACATCCTCATCCACCCAAGCCACCGCCAATACCTAAGGTTTGTGGTGGCAGGAAATCATTACCAGTACAGAGTACTGCCCTTTGGCCTATCCTCCGCACCGCGAGTCTTCACAAAATGTCTCGCGGTCGTGGCGGCCCATCTCCGGCTTCACGGCCTCTATGTCTTTCCGTACCTCGACGACTGGCTCATCAGAGCAGCGTCCGCTCAGGAGGTCGCCAACGCCACGCGCCGCACGGTGACTCTGCTGCAGCACTTGGGCTTTGTCATAAACTTCGCAAAGTCCACTTTGCTCCCCTCACAGGATCTCGAGTTCATCGGCGCAAGGCTGCACACTCCTCGGGCACGAGCGTACCTACCGCTCGACAGGGCTCAACGGCTCATGGACCTAGCCGACCGCTTTCGCAGCCAGCCCCTGGTCTCCGCCAGGCGCTTCCTGAGACTGCTCGGCCATATGGCTTCCACCGTCCATGTGACCCCCAATGCCCGCCTGAACATGCGGTCTGCTCAATGGTGTCTCCGCCAGCAGTGGCGACAAGCCACAGGCGGCCTGGCAGACCTAGTGCGCGTCTCCGAGCCGCTGCTCTCGTCTCTCCGGTGGTGGCTCCGGCAGCCGAACCTGATATTCGGAATGCCTTTCCAGTCACCTCAGCCGACCCGGGTGCTGACCACCGATGCATCCCTCCTGGGCTGGGGAGCACATTGCCAAGAGGCACGTACTCAGGGCCTCTGGACCACGTGGGAGTCTGCTCAGCAGATCAACTTCCTGGAGCTCAGGGCGATCCGCCTAGCTCTCAAGGCCTTCTCCCACCTGACTTCCCAACAGTCCGTCCTTGTCCAGACGGACAATCAAGTTGCCATGTTCTACGTGAACAAGCAGGGGGGCACGGGCTCCTTCCTCCTCTGCCGGGAGGCACAGAAGCTCTGCTCTTGGGCCGTCAGTCACGGCATTCTCCTCAAGGCAGTTTATCTCCCGGGCCAAGAAAATTGCCTTGCAGACAAACTCAGCAGGGTCCTCCAGCCGCACGAGTGGTGTCTGGATCCCTTGGTAGTTCAGAAGCTCTTCCTCAAGTGGGGTCTCCCCACGGTGGATCTCTTTGCCAGTCCTCACAACCGGCAGCTTCCTCGCTTCTGCTCTCGTCAGCCACACCCCCTTCGGGTTGCGGCGGACGCCTTTCTGATCTCGTGGTCGGGGAGCCTTCTGTACGCTTTCCCTCCCATCCCGCTGGTCTCTCGGACTCTTTTCAAGGTTCTCCGAGACAAAGCCTTCATGATCCTGGTGGCCCCTCGCTGGCCCAGGCAGCCGTGGTTTCCGCTCCTGCTGCAACTGGCGGTGGAGGATCCAATCCCTCTGGGGGTACAACCGGATCTCCTCACTCAGGATCAGGGGTCCCTTCTGCACCCCAACCTCAGGTCTCTCAACCTCATGGCCTGGCTGCTGAGAGGGTAGTCCTTGCTCCCCTTCTCCTGCCGGCGGAGGTGGAGGAGGTCGTCTTAGCTTCGCGACGGCCTTCTACCCGCAAATGCTACGCCCTTAAATGGCGTCGCTTTGCAGTCTGGTGTACCCAACAGTCTCAGGATCCCTTCTCCTGCCCGGTGTCGGTGATCTTGCAGTACTTGCTGCACCTCTCTAATCTGGGACTTAAGTCCAACTCCGTCAAAGTTCACCTCAGTGCTCTTTCAGCACATCATGTGCCAGTGGACGGCAGACCTCTCTCCAATGACCCTCTCGTAGCGAGGTTTCTCCGAGGTCTCCTTCTACTTAAACCACCTCTGCGCCCGCCAGCGCCTGACTGGGACCTGAATGTGGTTTTGCAGCGGATCACCTGTCCGCCTTTTGAACCTATGGCTACCTGTTCTCTCCGTTTTCTGTCTTGGAAAACACTGTTCTTGATAGCCCTCACTTCCGCTAGGCGCGTAAGTGAATTGCAGGCCCTCGTGTCTGATCCCCCTTACACTAGGTTCTACAAGAATCGGGTAGTCCTACGGACTCACCCAAAATTTCTGCCTAAAGTGGTCTCCCCTTTTCACATCAATCAGGAGGTGGTACTTCCAACCTTCTTTCCCAGACCACACTCCAGCCGAGCTGAAACGGTCCTCCATACCCTGGGCTGTAGAAGGGCATTGAACTTCTACCTTGACCGTACGCGGGAGCACCGTAAAGCTGCTCAGCTTTTTGTGTCTTTTGACCCCAATAAATTGGGGCTCCCGGTCTCCAAGCGTACTCTGTCCATCTGGGTTGCGGACTGTATCTCTTGGGCTTATGGGGCAGCCGGACTCTCCTTAGAAAGTCGAGTCACGGCTCATTGCGTTCGGGCAAAGGCCACGTCAGTGGCTTTCCTCCGCTCTGTTCCGCTGGCAGACATCTGCCGGGCCGCTACTTGGTCTTCGAGCCAGACTTTTGCGGTCCATTACTGTCTCGAGAGGGAGTCCCGTAGGGACAGTGCTTTCGGACAGGCAGTCCTCCGTAATCTCTTTGAGGTCTGAGCAACTCCTACCCTCCATCCCGGATGTGGGCTACCGGTGGGTGATAATTCAGCGAAGATTCTATCCTTCTGTGCTGCTGAGCTGGAGGGAGCTCATTTTTGTGCTTAGGGTCTCCGGTAGCCTTGAGCTTGGGAGTCCCATAAGTGAGGACTGACTTCCTGCTTGGTCCTGGAGAAAGCGTAGTTACTCACCTGTAACAGGTGTTCTCCAGGAGCAGCAGGAATCAGTCCTCACTACCCTCCCTCCTCCCCTTGGAGTTGCAATCGTCTGCTTATGTTCTTTTTTTGCAAATTTTTATGCTGTCTTTTTTAGCTATGTCATCTGACTGGCTAAGATGGCACCCTCGGGCGGGAAGACGACCGCGCATGCGCGCTGCAATTCCCAAAGGCTTTCTTTGAAAGCTGGGGAAAATTGCTCCGCGAGGGCTCCGTCGGCGCCGACGTCACCCATAAGTGAGGACTGATTCCTGCTGCTCCTGGAGAACACCTGTTACAGGTGAGTAACTACGCTTTCCGTCCCGATTCCCGCCCAGAGAGTCTGTTTAGTTTTCGCAGGATTATTTTTGTGAGAAGAGCTTCTACAGCTATGTGGAGAGCAGATCAAGGGAAGTATTACACTCTTTCTGTGCTTAGGCTGTGGTTTCTAGCTGTTCTATCTCCTCTTTCTCTTCTGTACTGTTTCTTCAAAGGGGGGAGAGAGGGAATTATCCTCTTGGTTATCGGGGATTTAGTGCAGTTTGAAAGTTAAAGATTTAATTTAATGCTATAGCTACTTATTTGTTGCTCCTTTGAGTCTGCTTTGTTATTAGGTCACTGGGGGCTGGTGGGAGAGGCCAGCAGGATATATCCAGTGATGTCACGAATTTGACATGCCCAGTCTCCAAGC
The DNA here is from genome assembly GCA_033557465.1 of Ichthyophis bannanicus. Taxonomy (NCBI): domain Eukaryota; kingdom Metazoa; phylum Chordata; class Amphibia; order Gymnophiona; family Ichthyophiidae; genus Ichthyophis; species Ichthyophis bannanicus. Next base: position 342,057 of record CM066050.1, read on the forward strand.
TGCAGGAGGAGGTGCACTACCCATAGGTGTGGGACTGAACTGGGGTTCCTCAAGGAACAACAATTAGCAGGTAAGTCTGATTACTCTTTTTTTGCAGATGGAAGGTAATACACCTTCATTGTCAGCAGATGAGACTCAGCAGGAATACCCAAAACTTAAGTTGGGAAAATTAACAAGTCTTCGATTTGCTGCCTGAGCTGAGTTCTCAAAAAGCTCAATCTTAGCTTTAATTACATAGGATTCTTTCATAGCAGAATTTGAGTAGCCTTCCAAAACAGAAACCTGTGTTTGAACCTCAGCCACAGAGGTTTGAAGAGACAATACCTTAGATGCTGACTCCTCAATAGCCAAAGTGTTAGCTTGAACACTGTTGCAGGAAAGAAACCCGAGGAACAAGGGCTACTCACAGTTGAATAATGTCAAATAAATGGAAACACACTCCACCTATATCAAAAATTCTTATGACGATTTCAAAATCACAAATCTTCATTTCAACATCATTTCTTTATATAATTAGTTAACACATAGAGGGGCTCTCAGACCCGGCGGGCATTTATACCAGCATATGGAAAACTATTTGCTATGCCCTATTGCATCAACGACCACCACTCTATTGTGAAACAACACATACCAATATGCAAAAACAAACAATAGATCAAATCAGCATGACTTAACTTCTGTGAAAAATATTGAAAAGTGATAAGATCTATCTATCCGCGGAAGATTTGTGATTTTGAAATCGTCATAACAGTTTTTGATATAGGTGGAGTGTGTTTCCATTTATTTGACAAGAGTTTTCACTCCGGAAGCGACCTTAATAGCATTGGATCACAGTTGAATAATAGCAGTCCAAATAGACTTCAAGGTAACTGTTTCTGGACACTGCAGAGCAAAAGCAAATGAAGCTGCCTCAGTAGCCATCGTAGTGCCTTCCATCTCATTGAGCGCTCATGCCTGTCCTTGTATGGCAGCAGGAGCCACTGCCTGAACTCCTCCTGATTGTCCAGTGTGGGGGGCAGGAACTAGCTGATCCAGGAGAGCTGAAACGCCTTCCGTAATGGTCCCCCCAGCAGCCCCTTGCCGGTTGACAAGAACCCCCTCACCGGGTTGCTCCCTTGGCCGCTACACTCAGGAGGAAACCTGAAGACACACCTCCTTTGCCGGACACTGCAATTCAGGGGAGTAGCTGCTCGAGGAGTGCACCAAGTCAGCCAACTCTGGTACCACCACAGCCAAGCGAGTCTCCCCTGCTTCCACCAGTTGCTGAGCCGGCCACAGAACAAAAGAGTCCAGAGAACCTACAAAACCAGGTAATGGTATTGGAGGTAAAGGGCGCCAGGGAGGGAATATTAGCCCCCTTTGCCTTCCGTTTGTTCCCCATTCAGAAAATTCACTGCTCATGCACGCCTGACATCCTCCATCTTGGGTCTCCAATCTCACCCTGATAATTTTCCCTCTGCTTTGATTTTTTATTTTATTTCAAAGCCATTTGTTTTAGCAGGCAGTGTAGCGCAGGCGGGGGCTGCAGGTGGACTCCGAGGGCTGCAGTTTCATTTCTTGTTTTTTCCTTAGTTGGGGCTGTGAAAAAATAATAGTAGTAATAATAATAATAATTAAATGTACCTTAAAGGGAGGAGAGAGAAAAGGCCACTATTGCCTGAAGGTTGCCTACTGACTTTTATTTTTTTTATTTCTCTCGTAATAAAAAAAAAAGAAAATAACTCAAGGTATTAGTGATGTCAGTAGAACAAGTATAGGATGCCCCTAAAGGGCACATGTCTGAAGTGTGGCTCTAGTAAGGGCTCAGTATCCAGCGCTGGGCTCTGCTGCACTTATAAAACAGAGGCTAGGTCAGCGGAGGAAGGCTTCCTCGAGGGCCAGGAAGACAGCATACCAGGTCCCTCAAGGGAGAATGAAGACTCGTCTCAGACTACAAATCCCCACAGGGGACCTGTCCCCGTGGCTCAGGCCGGGACAGCAGGGAAAGTCTGAAGCCCTAGTTCCAGGGGCACAGGGCACAAAAAAGAAGTCGGGGAAGTCCGCAAAGCCCTCAAAGCGCTATCCAACTACAGATCAGCAGGGTGTTGTGCTAGGCGCCTTTTCAGTGGAGCTGGTGAACTGGATGGTGCGCATGGAACAGGGTCGAAGCGGACCTTACCGGGGTCAGACGGTAGAGCTCTAGGTGATCCAGGCCCTAGGAGAAGATGGAGCAGGACCCTTGGGGGGAGGTGGCCTCTCTTCAATCCAAGGAGGAAGAAGATTTCATACTGGCACAAGAGCAGGAGATGAAGCTGGAGGAAGGGGAGATGCCTCAGGCAGAGGAGTCATGCATAGTGTGTTTTTTGGAGGGAACAGCTGGCAGCTTTGATTACTCATTCCCTGAAGGGTCTTAATATGGACACCGAGGCTCCGCTAGACGAGAAGCCGCTGGAGGATCCCCTCTTCCAGGTTGTCAGGAAGGCGCAGAAGGTGTTCCCTATACACCGGCTCATCAGACAGATGATTCAGGATGAATGGGATGTGCTGGAAGCCACTTTGAAAGGAATATGAACTATGGAGCTGCTGTACCCACTCCCAGAGAGGGGCAGAGACCTCCTGAGGTCCTTGAAAGTGGATGCGGCTGTGTCGGCAGTGACTATGAAGACTACCATTCCAGTGGAAGGTAGTTTGGCGCTTAACGACATTCAGGATAGGAAGGTGGAAATGCTGTTAAAACAGGCTTTTGATAATCAATGTCCTTTCCTTGCAAGCGTCAATATGTGGTGCCTTTGTAGCATGCATGCTTAAGGTGGACACAAGGAATTTGAGTCCTTGGGTCAACAGCTTCTGGTGGAGGCGGGCAAATTAAAGTCTGGTACAGCTTACCTGGCAGACACTTTTTATGATTTGGTACACAGTGCGTCCAAAGATATAGTGGCAGTAGTAGCAGCACGGCTGTACCTCTGGCTTAGAAATTGGTCGGCTGATAGTTCTTCCAAGTCATGTTTGAGCAAAATATATCTTTCCAATGGAAAATCCTCTTTGAGGAGGACCTCCAATAAATTGGTGAAGGACTTGGGAGAATCTAAAGGGGGTCATCTGCCGGAAGACAAACAGATGCCAGTTAGGTCCACTGCTCTGCAGCGGGGTCCGTGGTTGAATTTTCAGAGGTTAGAGCGGTGTGCTTTGCGCCATATCAGAGAGGCAGGTTCCCTTCCAGGGGGTTCCGAGGAATAGACAAATGTTTTTTCTCTTCCACTCCCACAGTCCCTAAAAGGTGACAATGAAGCAAAGACCATCCACAAAGCGGTAGTACCTATAGAGGGTCAGCTGTGGAAGTTTTACTCTCTGTGGGCGCAAATTACATCCAATCAGTGGGTATTGGACATCATCAGAGAGGGCTTTGTGTTGGAGTTAAGGAGTCCCCTCGCGGATGCCTTTGTCCTTTCACCATGCAAGACCCCTCGAAAGCAGGAAGCAGTGCAGATAACATTAAGAAGACTCCTGGACCTTCAATGGTCAGACCAGTGCCGGAAGGCCAATGTGGTTATGGTTGTTACTTGTTCTATTTTGTAGTTCCCAAAAAAGAGGACAACTTCTGGCCCATTCTGGATCTCAAGCACGTCAATCAGTGTGTAAAGGTGCCTTGATTCCACATGTAAATGTTTTGGTCGGTGATTGTGGCGGTCAGGGAGGGGGAATTCTTGACTTCCCTCGACCTGTCTGAAGCCTAATTAGACATTCCCATTCAGGCATAGCACCAGCAGGTCCTAAGGTTTGCGGTGCCCATGGGCCATTTCTAGTTTCAGACTCTTCCTTTCGGCTTAGCAACTGCACCCACGCACATTCACAAAGGTAATGGTGGTGGTGGCAGCTGGTCTACGACAGGAAAGGATTCTTGTATATCCTTACCTGGACGATTGGCTCATCTAGGCAAAATCGAAGGACGAAAGCACATGGGTCACAGCGAGAGTGATCATGTACTTGCAGAATCTCGGATGGGTGATAAACTTTACGAAGAGTCAACTTTGGCCCTTGCAGGACTTGGTGTATCTGGGGACCAGGTTTCAGTCAGTGGCAGGACAGGTATACTTGCCAGAGAACTGGGTACGAGCTTTGCAAGGACAGATCTGAAAGTTTTGTGACATGACGGCACCAATGGCATGGCACTACCTGAGGTATTAACATCCATGGTGGCGATCATCAAATTCATGTCGTGGGCTCGGGCTCACATGCGCCTGTTGCAGCGACGTGTATTGTGCAGATGGTCGGTACAGCATCATCCACTATCGCTCCCTCTACACTGTTCAGTGAAGACCCAAATTTCACTCAAGTGGTGGCTAACCTTTTGGTATCCTTCAGGTGGGCATACCCCTGGAGACTCCCATTTGGATTCCTGTGACAACCGATGCCAGTCTGGGCAGCTGGGGAGCTCATTGCAAGGGTCATGTAACGCAGAGGTGTTGGTCGGAACAGGAGGTCACTTGGTCAATCAACTGTCTCGAGTTGAGAGCAGTGTTCTTAGCATTACAGCAGTTCCATGCTCTGTTTCTCGGAAGGTCAGTGCGAGTATTCTCAGACAAAGCAATGACAGTAGCGTATGTCAGTCGTCATGGGGGCACAAGCAGTATCAACTTGGAGGAAGAGGTAGCTCCCTTGTTAGCCTGGGTGGAAGAGCATCTGCAGGCACTCTCAGCAGCACATGTGGCAGGGAAGGACATTGTAGGAGCAGATTACCTCAGCCGGGTATGTATCAACCCAGGGGAATGGACACTCAACAAAGCAGTATTTGCTCGCCTGGTCATATGGTGGGGCCAAACGATTATGGACCTCATGGCGATATACGAATTGGCAAAGGCACCATGGTTTTTCAGCAGAAGGAAAGAAAGAATGTTAGAAGGGCTAGTTGCCCTAGTCCAGGTGTGGCCTTTGGGCGGACTACTTTGTGTGTTTCCAGCATGGGCTTTCATAGGACGAGTGATACAGAGGATAGAGGTGCATCAGTGTCCCAAGCTGATGATAGCTCTGGATTGGCCTCAGTGCCCATGGTATGCCAACTTGGTGCTCTTGAAAGTGGACTGTCCGTGGAGGCTCCCATCGCGACCAAACCTGCTAGCTTAGGGCCCTATTCTAATTCAGCAGTTGGTTCTGTTCTCACTTACAGCATGGATATTGAGCGGGCGCAGTTGTGGTGTTGGGGCTATTTGGCTCTGGTTATCTCAGTGTTATTGAAAGCCAGGTGGCACTTGATGTCCATGGCTTACGTGAGAGTGTGGGGAGTGTTTGAGGACTGGTGTACGAATTACCAATATCGACCGCTATCTGTGTTGTGCCAGAGGTGTTGGTGTTCTTGCAGGCAGGATTTGAGAAAGGTCTAGCATGCAGCACACTCAGGGTGCAGGTTGTGGCCATCTCTTGCTACCAGGGAAGAATCTAAGGGGTCTCGCTAGCAGTTCACCCCGATGTGGTCAGATTTCTCAGAGCAGTGAATTAGGCGCGCCCGTCCTTTAGGATGTTGGTGCCTCCTTGGGATCTCAATTTGATGATGTCTGTGCTAATGGCGCCTCATTTTGAACCGTTAGGTTCGTGTACGTTAAAGGATCCGATGATAAAGATGGTGTTCTTGGTGGCAATTTGCTCTGCAAGACTGATATCAGAGTTGCAGACGTTATGTAGGGAACCATTTCTGGTTTTAGCCAAAGAAACGGTAGTTCTTAGGCCAGTTCCTTCCTTCCTTGCCAAAAATGCTTTCAGTATTTCATTTGAATCAAGCGGTGACACGCCCAGTGTTTTCAGGAGCAGAGGGGGAGGAGCAGGATCCCCTTCTGCACTGTTTGGAGATCAAAAAAGTATTACGCCGATACTTGAAAAGAACAGAGTCTTTTCAAATCTCATATCGGTTGTTTGTTTTGTATGGCAGAGCGTGTAAAGGAGAAGCGTCTTTAAAGGCCTCCATGTCCCAGTGGGTGCAGGAGGCGATATCTTTGGCATACTTGCTGCAGCACAAGCAGTTACCTATTGTGTTGTGAGTGCACTCGACTCAAGCACAGGCTACTTCTTGGATGGAGTCCAGGTTGCCACCCTACAAGTAGCTCCTGGCGGCACTAGCCTCGTCATCCCTGCATACTTTTGTCAAACATTATAGACTGGATGTTCAGGCAGCAGGGGATGCGTGTTTTGGATCTACTGTTCTTCAGGCTGGTCTGGTGTGTCCCTGCCAATGTTAGTACCGCTATGATACATCCCACAGGTGCGGGACTGGACTGGAGTAATGATAAGGAAGATGAAATTAGGCCTTACCTGCTAATTGATGTTCCTTGAGTGAGTCCCGTCCAGTCCCGATCCCACCCTCTGGGTTTAGTTTTTTTCCTTGGGGCAGTACAGGTTCTGGTCCTGAAGAAACTTAACTCAGATAGGTGCCAGAGTTCAGAAGTGGAGAGGCGGTACTGGATTGTTGTGCATAACGAGGAACCCTTGGAGGCTTGATCGGCGGAGTCAGGATTGTTCAGGGAAGAGGTTTCACTGTGGCAAGCAATCTCTCTCTCTCTCTCGGGGGTCTGAGGGATCTCAATCTATATAGTTGAAATTGGTTCTGTAATTGTTACTTCCGTGAGACTACTTTGTCAATAGGACACTGGCTCTGGTGGGAGGTGCCACCGGTATGTATAGCCTGATGTCACCAATCATGACATGCTCGGTCTCCAAGCTGCTGGTAAGGTGACACTACCCACAGGTGCGGGATTGGACTGGACTCGCTCAAGGAACGTCAATTAGCAGGTAACACCTAATTTCACCATTTGCCAGAAGAGCGGAGTTCCAAGGAAGGGTGTAGGGAGAGATAAGAGAGGAAAAGTAGTGAGGAGCTGCAGAGTGAATGCACTTACAGGTCAGCAGGAGAAGTTTAAACTGGATGTAGAAACAGATAAGGAGCCAATGAAGTGACTTGAGAAGTGGGATAATATAAGCATGATGAGGCTGGTGGAAGATTAGCCACACAGCAGAATATTGAACAGATAGAAGGGGAGAGAAATGATTGAGGGAGACCAGTAAGGAGTAGGTTACAATAGTCAAGATGGGAGGTGACTAAAGAGTGGATATGTGTCATCTCCAGGAACAAGCAGGAATGTAGTCTTCACATATGGGTATCGTCGGTACCGATGGAGCCTGCGCAGGAACGCTCCCCAGCGTCTAATAGGAATGCTTTTGGGAGCATCCCTCAGCACATGCGCGCTGCCTTCCCGCCTTTCCAACTGTCCCTCTTCAGTTCTTGGTTTTCCGCGGATCTATTCCCTGTCACCGCAGAAAATTCCGTCTTTAAATTTCTTTTCTTGTGGTCGCGTTTGCCTACCGCACGACGCCTACCGGTACCGCCGGTTCTTTTCTTTTCATACAAAAAAACGTAGGCTTTAGAATGTTTCTTTTCAGAAACTTTTCTCTTTGGTGCTAGGCGCCATTTTGGGCACTAGGCCCCATATTCCAAAATCATGGAAAAGCCAACTAGTGGTTTTAAAAAATGTACTAAGTGTGGCGGTACCATTTCCGTCACTGACACCCATGATTGGTGTCTGAAATGTTTAGGACCTGAACATTCTCCAACTGAATGTCTCTCCTGTATGGGGATGACTAAAAGAGGAAGACAGAACCGGGCTGCAAAGCTTGGTACCCTCTTTTCTTCAGATGCCAGATCCATTGCATCGACATCGTCAAGGGCCTCTTCTTCCTCCCATGGATCTCAGGTAACTAAACATAAAAGCCAGTCCTCAAAGGGTAGCTCCCCTGCTAAGCATCGAGAGGCCATTGGCGTTGCCCTTGAGGGAACCACACCGGCAAAACAGCGCCGGCGGGAGACTTCAGCTTCCAAAGCATCGATGGGGCTTCAGGATGTTCTCGAGGCCTCAACCTCGCAAGAACTACCTGTGCCATGCTCATGGGTTCTGGCTGTTCTTACTGGTACCGACACCCAGGCATCGACAGCGTCGATAGACCAGAGGTTCCTCGCTATCGAGCGCAACATCGCAGCTCTTCTTTCAGCTGCGGTACCGGTGGTCCCACGGGCACCGGTACCGACATCGACACGATGCCGGTACAGAAACCGACGATACCGGTACTGACGGTACCGGCCCCAGTGGGAACTCTTCCCATGCCATGTCTGGCAGGAATTGACAAAGTGGTACCGGGTCAGCTCGGTACCGACTTCGATCGGTACCGGGATTGTGCTTTGCAAGAGCATCGGGGTCAGGAATACTTCGATTCCTCCAATTCCGAAGACTCTGACAATTCTGCTGGCACTAGAGGGTTTCTCCTAGAAGATCCCTTTTCTCCCCAACGCAGAATGTCACCTCCAGAGGGCATGTCATTTCAGGACTTCATCCGTGATATGGCCAAAGGTCTTTCAATCACAGTAGCTCCTGAAGACTAACCCAGAGCAAAGGAATTGGAAATTCTCCAATATCCTAAAGCTCCTAAGGAGGCAGCCACTCTGCCTATCCATGAAATTCTGCATAGTTTGATGCTCAGAATGTGGGAGACACCTCTGACTACTTCTCCTCACTCTAGGAGACTTGATACTATGTATTGAGTTCCGCCATGTCCTGGATTTCAGAAAACTCAGCTGCCACACCATTCAATGGTAGTGGAATCAGCTATGCGTAGGATGAAAAGTGCAAAGAGGCATGCATCCAATCCTCCAGGTCGTGAATGCTGGACTCTGGATGCTTTTGGACGCAGAACCTTTCAAGCTTCTATGCTTTCAGCTAGGATGAGTTCATATATCCTATATATGGGAATGTTCCTCAAGGAAGTCACAGGAGACTTCAAACTTATGAGCCCATTTCTCCCAGATGATAAGAGAAGATTTTCTTGCTCTAGTTAAGCATGCTCAAGATGTCTCCAAGTTTGTTAATCGTGCAGCCTTTGACTGCTTCGAATGCATCAGCAGAACCTCTGTTATTGCCATTGGTGCACGATGGATTGCCTGGCTACAGGCATCAGACTTGGAGACTTGGGTACAGGACAAGTTAGGCAACATTCCTTGCACGAGAGAGAATCTCTTCGGCAAGAAATGGCAGGAGAAGGCTAACGAGTTAGATGCTGGCAATTCTACCTTAGATTGTCAAAGTCTACAGCCACTCCAGCCAAAAGGAAGCCTTATAAAAAAAACCCCTCTTTTAGCAAAAAGAGGAAGTTTTATCCTTCCTATACCCAGCAGAGTCGGACTCCAGGTCAGGTTGCCCAAAAGGGACAAACTAGACAGCAAAAGAAGCCAAAAGGCCTGAGAGCCCAACCAGCTCTCCAGGTTCAGCCCACTCAAGGGCTTTGACTCCTTCCTAGAGAGCTTTGCCTCCCTGCCTCTGAGGGGTCCCTAAGCCCCCAATATTCTGGGCAGGTTATGCCACTTTGTCAACAGATGGCATCAGATAACAGCAGAAGATTGGTCTTTGTCCATTGTAGGAGAGGGGTACAAGCTTCATTTTCACAGCATGCCCCCTCCTACAATTCTAAAGCAATTCAATTCACAAACCTCTGCAGACAATCTGCTAGATCACGAGGTCTCCACACTTCTTGCCCAAGGGGCAATAGAGGAAGTAGCCATTCTTCAACAGGGTGCAGGGTTCTACTCCCCCTATTTTCTTATTTCAAAGAAAACGGGAGGACACAGACCCATTCTAGACCTCAGAGAATTGAACAAATATCTGTTTCGAGAGAAATTCAAAATGATTTTGCTAGGAACTCTTCTGCCATACCTTCAAAGCCAGGATTGGCTTTGCTCTCTAGACTTAAAGGATACATACACTCACATTCTCATCCATCCAGATCACAGGAAATTTTTATGTTTCCTTTTCAGGGGAAAACATTTCCAGTACAGGGTTCTTCCTTTTGGTCTGGCTTCAGCACCAAGGGTATTCACGAAATGCATGGCAGTAGTAGCTGCATTTCTACGAACCCTGGGGATTTTCGTCTTCCCCTACTTAGACGACTGGCTCATTCGAGCCCCTACAGTTGCGGAGGCCAGCACTGCACTGTCCCATACAATGCAAATCCTCCAATACTTGGGATTGGTAATAAACTTCCCAAAATCTCAACTAGTTCCTTCCCAATGCCTAGAATTCATAGGAGCCTGTCTAGATGCCACAGGCAAGAGCTTTCCTTCCACAAGCCCGGTGTCTTCGCATAATGCAACTAGCTTCTCAAGCAGCAGGCAAATCCTCCCTCACTGCTCGAGAGCTACTGCAGTTACTGGGACATATGGCATCCACAGTTCATGTAGTCCCATATGCTCGCCTCTACATGCGAGCAGCTCAGTGGACCCTCTCCACACAGTGGACACAGGCCACGGGTCATTTGTCGGACAAAATAATAATCTCTCAAAGACTAATTTTGTCCCTCTAATGGTGGCAATCACTATAAAATCTGACAGGGGGGTCTACTTTCCATCAACCCCTCTTTCAGGCCACCTTAACAACCAATGCATCACAGGTGGGTTGGGGAGCACACCTGAATCATCTCTCTACCCAGGGCACCTGGACTCCCCAGGAGGCTGGTTTACACATAAACCTTCTGGAATTAAGAGCAATCTATTTAGCTCTTCAAGTATTCCACGCCCAGCTCAGCTACAAGACAGTCCTAGTCCAGACGGACAATCAAGTAGCCATGTTCTATGTGAACAAGCAGGGCGGAACAGGCTCTTTGTCCTTATGCAACAAAGCTTTACGACTATGGGCCCTCGCCAGAGAGCATCAAATTCACCTTCTAGTGGTATATCTTCCAGGCATTCAAAACCTTTGGGCAGACAAACTCAGTCTAGTACTGCTGCCTCACGAGTGGTCCCTCCACCTAGACCAGGTGGCAAAGATATTTCATCTCTGGGGCACTCCAGACATAGACCTCTTTGCAAGTCCACTGAATGCCAAACTTCCCTGGTTCTGTTCCAGGATTCCGGCTCACAACTGTCAGGCAAGGGATGCCTTCCTCCTTCACTGGGGTCAGGACTTCCTTTATGCCTTCCCACCCATTCCCCTCATCCCCAAAACACTCTTCAAGCTTCAGAGAGACAGGGGTCGCATGATTCTCATAGCACCACGATGGCCATGCCAGACGTCGTATTCCCTGCTTCTAGATCTCTCTCAAGCAGCACCTCTGGAGTTAGGGCATGCTCCAGATCTCCTTTCCCAGGAGAACGGGACGCTATGGCACCCGAATCCCCAGTCCCTGCACCTCACGGCCTGGTTGCTGAAGGCTTAGACCTCCAAGATTTCAACCTGTCCCAACAGGTAAAACTTATCCTTCAGGCTTCTAGGAAACTTTCCAAAAGAAGATCTTATTTATTTTTATTTATTTATTTACAATTTCTTATATACCACACTATTTGGCATCAGCGCGGTTTACATAGAACAGAAAATCAGACAGGAAAACATGTGTCTGAGTTTACAATTAACCGGACAACAAACTTGGATAACAAGGAATGGTTTACAAATAACTGGATAGTACAACTTGGATAACAAAGGATAACTATTTACATCTTAGAGTCACAGAATACATGAAACGTGTAATCCAATGATCAAAGACACCTTACTAATTGTGTTCTCCTGACTCACTAGGTATATTGGTGTTGCTGTAACTATTGGAGAGGGGATGTGATTCAGTGTTCTCTGGGAAGTATTTGAGGAAAAGGTAGTGTTTGAGGGCCTTTCTAAACTGGGCTAGGTCAGTGATTGCTCTGATGTTTGTTGGTAAGGCGTTCCAGATTCTTGGTGCACAGAGACTGAAAGCCCTATTTGCTGTTGTTGCGGTGCATCTTGTTAATTCTCGAGGAATCATCAGCGTATTTATTGCTGTGGATCTTCTTGATCTATTCGGGGTTATGGATTTGATGAGGTTGGTTAGTGAGGAGGAGGAGAGACTATTTAACGCTTTGAAAGTCAGTAACATTGTCTTGAAGATGATCCTGGCCTGTATAGGAAGCCAGTGTAACTGCTTCAGAAGGGATGCCCCATGGAGAACCCTCGCTGCGCTGTTCATTGCGAGCTGTAAAGGGTTCAAGGTGGATTGAGGGAGTCCTAGTAAAATGACATTGGCATAGTCCAAATGAGGCATGATCAGAGCCTGGTAGATAGTACGGAAATCCTCTGGTTCAAGCAAAGAGCGTAGGTGTCTGAGTGAACGGATCTTGTAGTATATAGCTCTTACAGTGTTAGCTATATGAACCTTCATGTCGAGGTTTTGATCCAGGGTAACACCCAGATACCGTATTGTGGGTTTTGTTTGTAGATCAGCTTCCTACACCTTCAAGTATTGCGGAGGGCTGAAATTCGGGTTCCTTGACATGAAGAGCACCTCGGTCTTTTTATGTTGAATTCTGAGGTTTTGTGATAGGAGCCATTCAGATATGGCATTGAAGCAATTGGTCAGAGGGGAGAGGTCCAATTTATCTATGTCGAACGGCATATAGAGCAAGATGTCATCAGCATATACCATGCAACTAACATTGAAAGAACGAATGATATTACAAATGGGTTGCATGTATATGTTGAACATCAAGGCAGAGAGGGAGGATCCCTGTGGAACCCCCTGACCTTGATGAAATGGTTCTGACGTTGCTCCACAGGATCGAAAGTGCTGCCATCTTCCGGACAAGTATGATCTGCACCATTCAAGTGCTGTTCCACAGACGCCTTTCTCTTTGAGCTGAACTAGGAGGAGCTCATGACTTACGGAGTCGAAGGCTGCGGCAATGTCTAGGAAAACGAGTGCAATTCCCTGTCTGATGTTATTGACACCAGAAATTATATTATTGAGTAGGGTGGTAAGGAGTGTTTCTACACCATGTGACTCTCTGAATCCATGTTGACACTGATCCAGTAGAGCAGCAGCATCAGTGTGGTCTTGTAACTGTCGTTGCACCTCTTTTTCGATTAACTTTGCAAGAAAAGGTATACTTGAAATGGGTCTGTAAGATTCTACCTTTTGGGGATCTAACTTGCTATTTTTTAGAAGTGGTCTGATAGATGTATGCTTGAGGGCAGAAGGGAACGTACCGGTTTTGAAGGACAGGTGACAGGTTCATTATTCTGGTTATTATTGTGCTGAAGTCACTGCACAGTTCCTTTATCCAGAAAGCTTATGCCTTCAAGTGGAAACGTTTTACTATATGGTGCTCCAAGAAGGGATTAAACCCCCTGGTCATACCCTTAGAATCAATACTAGAGTATCTCCTTCATTTATCAAATTCTGGTTTAAAGGCCAATTCGGTAAGAGTCCATCTTAGTGCAATTGCAGCTTCTTATAAGCCTCTAAATGGACAACCAATTTCCTCTCATCCACTCCTATCAAGATTTATGAGAGGCCTTTTATTAACTAAACCTCCCATCAAGCCACCACCGGTGGCATGGGATCTAAATCTAGTTCTCGGGCAGCTCATGAAGCAGTCTTTTGAACCTTTGGCCACTATAGCCCTTAAGGTTTTGACCTGGAAGGTCATCATCCTAATTGCAATCACCTCTGCCCATCGCATTAGTGAATTGCAAGCTTTAGTGGCTGATCCTCCTTATACTAGGTTTCATCATGATACGGTTGTTCTTCAAACTCACCCACACTTTATGCCAAAGGTGGTTTCGCCTTGTTATTTAAACCAATCAGTTTATCTTCCTGTATTTTTTCCGAGGCCTCACGCCTCTAATGCCGAAAGAAACCTTCATACTTTGGATTGTAAAAGGGCCTTAGCCTTTTACATACAAAGAACATAGCAACATAGAAAGTCCTCACAACTTTTTATAGCTTTTGACCCTAGTCATTTGGGATTTCCAGTCTCCAAAAGAACTTTATCTAAATGGATTGCCCAATGCATATCCTTTGCTTATGAGAGTAAGGGTCTTCCTCTTCAGTACCATGTCACAGCTCATAATGTGAGAGCCATGGCGGCTTCTATGGCTAATCTCCACTCTGTGTCTATCGATGACATTTGTCGAGCAGCCACCTGGGCTTCGGTACACACCTTCACAGCCCACTACTGCCTGGATAAAGCCTCCCGTCGGGATGCCTTCTTTGGCCAAGCTGTTCTTCAAAATCTCTTTCAGACCTAATTTAACTCCTACCCACCAACCCTGGTGGAATGCCAGAGATCCATGGGAGGAAGGATGCCTACCTTTCTAGGGTGGCACCTTCCTGGGGCTATCTCCCTGGCATCTTCAGCTAGGGAGTTCCCAGATGTGAGGACTACATTCCTGCTTGTTCCTGGAGATAGCTTAGTTACTCACCTGTAACAGGTGATCTCCGGGAACAGCAGGAATTTAGTCTTCACAACCCACCCACCTCCCCTAGGCGTTGTCTCTCTCTCTTTGTCTCTTTTCTCTCTCCCTCTATCCTTTCACTCAGCTACAAACTTAACTGAAGAGGGACAGTTGGAAAGGCCGGGAAGGCAGTGCGCATGTGCTGAGGGATGCTCCCAAAAGCGTTCCTATTGGACGCTGGGGAGCGTTCCCGCGCAGGCTCCGTCGGTACCGACGATACCCATATGTGAAGACTAAATTCCTGCTGTTCCTGGAGATTACCTGTTACAGGTGAGTAACTACGCTTTAGTAGTGTGTTCAGAAAGGAATGGACGAATTTTGGTGAATTTGTAGAGAAAGAAACAACAGGTTTTAGCTATCACTTCGATGTGTGTGGAGAAGGAGACGGGAGTCGAAGACGACCCCAAGGTTGCAAGCTGAGAAAACAGGGAAGAGTAGAGAGTTATCTACAGAGACTGAGGAAGGAGGAAGAGCAGAGAAGGGTTTAGGGGGAAAAATAAGAAGCTCAGTTTTGGCCATGTTCAGTTTTAAGCGGCAGTGAGAGAAGCAGCAATGTCAGAAAGGCAGGCAGAGATCCGGGCCTGGATTACTGGAAGATTTCAGGTGTAGAGAAGTAGATCTGGGGGGAGTCAGCGTAAAGATGTACTGAAAGCCATGGGAAGAGATGAGTGCACCAAGGCACTGGGTATATATAGAGAGAAAAGGAATGTACCCAAGACATATCCTTTGGGTACCCCAACTGAGAGTGAGATAGCAGTAGAGGAGGATCCACCAAAATTGCATAAACATAAACAAATACTGAAGGAGCGATGGGAGAGATAAGAAGAGAACCAAGATAGCACAGAGCACTTAAAACCATGTGAGGACAAGGTATTAAGGAGAAGATTGTGGTCAACAGTGTCAAAAGCAGCTGAAAGGTCAAGAAGGATGAGGATTGAGTAAAGGCCCTTGGATTTTGCCAGGAACAGGTCACTGGAGACTTTGGCAAGAGCCATTTAGGTAGAATGTAAAGGGCGAAAGCCAGATTGTAGAGGATCCAGAAGGGCTTGAGAGGGTAGAAAGTCGAGGCAATGGTAGTGACCGCATGTTTAAGTAGTTTAAAAAGTAAGGGGAGGAGGGAGATGGGTCGATAGTTGGAAGGACTGGTTGGGTCTAGTACACTATATCAACTGGCTCACCTTAGTCTATCTATTTATTCACACCTTCAAAAAAAAATATAACCGATTAGTAAGGTGAGACTTTCTTTCTCTAAATCCATGTTAGCTTTCTCCCATTAAACCATGACTATCTACATGTTCAGTCATTTTTTTCTTTATAATGGTTTCTACCATTTTGCCTTTTACTGACATTGGGCTCACCAGTCTGTAGTTTCTCAGATCTTTCCTGGAACCCTTTTTAAAAATTGGCATTACATTGGTCATTGTCCAGTCTTCAGGTACTACAGATGATTTTAATGATAGTTCACAGATTACTAATAGTAGTTCTGCAATTTCATCTTTACGTTCTTTTCACACGCTTGGATGTATACCATCTTGTCCAGTGATTTACTATTCTTCAGTTTATCAAATACTTATAAGACATCTTCCCGGTTTATCAATATTTATTTAAATTCTTCCAATATATCACCTTTAAATACTATTTCAGACATGGGTGTAATGTAAGATCTGCTCCACCCCTCACTGGGCAGCAGAACCTGACTCTTGGGCTTTGATCTCTTCACTCAAAGCAGAGGGAGAGAGAGAGAAATAATAGTTAATAAAACAATTCACACACACAGAATTATTTTAAAAACACAGTACTCTTAAGGGTTTAAGGGGAGGGGGCCCACAGTCCTGTAAACTTGCACAGTTCCTGTAAATCCCCTCCCACTCGCTAATCCAGAGCACTTCATTAATTGGGGAAAAACTGTTAAATGGTACAAATTCAGTTCTATGTCAAGCTTTGTTTATCTACATGTTATAGGTGAAAGCACGGACATTTCTCAGCTCAAGCATTCTAAAAACAAAGCATTCGGTCTCGTTCTCACAAACATCTCTCTCCAGGCTGCTAGACTTCAGACTGTTTGCAATATTCCAAGCTGTTCTTCATATTAACCCTTTCATAGGGCCCTGGTACCCCACTTCAAGTCCCTCTCAACAGGTAACTTCTTTACATCTTCTTCATTAAAGACTGAAGCAAAGAAGTCATTCAATCTCTCCAATATGGCCTTGTCTCAACTCCCATGCTTGATGTAAATGTTTATTTGCAGGTTCTCCCCTTAGTTTTTTCTTAACTATTTTCCTCATTTTGTCATAGTCTCCCTTTTGAAAGTTAAAAGTACTATAGTATTGTGGATTTCCTTGCTGTCCTTCTTCCATTTTATTAAATCAAATGTGAACATGCTATGATCACTTTTGCTAAGTGGCCCCAACACCCTTATCTCTTGCACCAGATCCTGGGTTCCACTAAGGACTAGGTCCAGAATAGCTTTGTCAGTTCATGAACCAGGTGCTCCAAGAAGCAGTCGTTTATTTCATCTAGAAACTTTATCTCCCTGGCATGTCCTGCAGTGACATTGACCTAGTCGATACCAGGTTAATTGACGAATTGGGGAGCTCAACAAACATCTTCCACAAGTGCAGAAGGCCTGGACATGTTAACTATACAAACCAAAAGACTAGCAAAGCACTAATATATAGATCCCCCTCCTCAGACACCAATGCTTTAGCCAATGTAATTGAAACCGCATGCTCTGAAACATCAACCGGTAAGGAACACATCATACTAGGAGACTACCCAATGCTCAAAGTACCTCATTCCTCCAAGCAATGGATGACACTGGTTACAATCAAAACATCAACACCACAACACACTCAAGAGGGAACACACTGGATCTTATATTCTCTCCAAAATATTGGACACACAATAGAAGAATCTCCACCATAAGAACACCACCACTGCTTTGGTCAGATCACTATCTAATACAGTTCAGCACAGATCTCGACTCCTACTCACTTAGCAAGGACCATGGACAACATCATACCCACACTGACAAATAACAGTGACAACCTAGACACTCTCCTTACAATCTGGAACAACACCCTAAATGCAGCACCAATCAACCAACAAAGAAACCTTGCAACTCCCAACCATGGTATTCCCAGAGCCTGAAAGTAATTAAGAGAGCACTAAGGAAGTATGAAAGAAAATGGAGAACCACAAAAACTGACATGGACTGGCTGAAATATATGGCTACATTAAAACTATACTGTCAGAGTATCACAGACTAAAATATATATATATATATATTTATATTTATATTTCTCAAAAATACTAACAAAATCACTGAGCCGACCAAGGGAACTATTCCTCATTGTCCAAAATCTAGTCAAAAAAGCCAAAGTCAAACAACCCCCAAACAAGTGACATAAACACTCAACAACTAAACAACCACTACATGGAAAAATCCAAACTCAAGACAACCAACCTAACGAAACCTCCACATGACGACCCAATCAACAATGTAATATGAGACTCATTCTTCCCAAGAAGAAAAGAACAGATAGACCAATGCATCAAATCTCTGAACACAGCCACCTCTCTACTCGACCCTTGTTCAGTCAGCTGGATTAAAATAACCAAAGTGAAGTTAACACCCTACATCCAAAAAATAGTCAATCTTTCACTTTCAAAAGGTCAAATACCAGATGTCTTAAAAAAAGCCTCCATCCGCCCAGTCTTGAAATACAGTACTCTAAACAAGTCCTGCCCCAGCTCCTACAGACCAATAGCAAATCTTCCTTTCCTATCCAAAGTCATTGAAAAATCAGTACAGATGCAACTTCAAGACTTCATTGATTCACATGCTCAGCTCGAACCGCATCAGTATGGATTCCGAGCATATGTTGAAACTCTCCTAACATCCCTCCTCGACGCAATCATACAAGGAATTGATAATACAAAACAGGCCTTTATCATCATATTCCTAGACATAACCTCAGCATTCGATGCCATAAAATCCTAATCAACCACCTGAAATACCTCAGAATAGGAGTTGTCATAATACGATGGTTTGAGGACTACCTATCCAACCGCACTCAACAAGTGAACTTCAACAACACCTTCTCCAAACAATTCAACCAGACACAAGGTGTCCCACAGGGATCAGTGTTATCCGCCCTACTCTTCAATATCTATCTTCAGCCTATCTGTGACATTATCAGAGCACACAGCATAGATTACAGTATATATGCGGATGACATGTTATTCACAACATTTGATACAACAAACCCTAACAACGAGAAGATCAACAACGTCTCACATTGGCTCAACACAGTGAACCTTTCAGTCAACCTAAAGACAGACGTGCTAGTCATCACCAGTAACAAAACATTCGACCCACCTCAACAACTACAAGTAAACAATGCCTCACTCGAAATAAAAAAGGAAATGAAATACCTGGGGATTTTCTTAGACCAAAACCTCAACATGGTCAAACACATTAACATGACAACACAAACAATCTGCAACAAAACGGCATGCCTCCCGTATTCATACTCAGACGCTCTCTGCCCCATTTGTTCATCATGCTTTACAACAAGCTCACTTGTTTGTTCAATTTACATGGCGAGTTATTGACTGGATTCCCCTTTTCAGCTTTGGTGGAGATTGTTTATCCTGTTTACAACGGGTTGAACAGCAATGGATTTTCAGATTAGATACTGTTGCACCAAAGGGTTTGAATTTGGAAATTGACTGTCATGGTCATTTCTGACTCTGTTGTTCTCTAGCCTTCTAGGTGGTGTTTGCAAGTCTGTTGCTCTAAGTCCCTGGTTGGTTAGGCAGTTAACATGTGATCTGTGGTGATGTCAGACGCCGGTTTTAAAGAATCTCCTTTGGGTGATTCCCCGATGTGCATTCTAATGTTGGTGGTGAAATGGAGAAACCTGAAGCAGGGTCTTGGAAATGTGATGACCCAAAACGCAGGACTGTCGTTTTTACCACCATAGTTATTTTGCTAAGTATTTCTTGCTTTAAGAATTTGCGACTTTAGCAGTTTTAAATGTTATACTGCATTTGATTAAAAGGACACAGACCTCCAGTTAAGGTGTTCTTGCCTGGAGCTGATTTGTCTGACAAAAATTGAATCTAGGAGGTTTGCTAATTTTTCAGAACTTGCTATTTCTCCAGGACCAAGCAGGAAGTCAGTCCTCACATATGGGTGACATCGGCGCCGACGGAGCCCTCGTGCGGAGCATTTCCCCAGCTTTCAAAGAAAGCCTTTGGGAATTGCAGCGCGCATGCGCGGTCCTCTTCCCGCCCAAGGGTGCCATCTTGCTCAGTCTTCTTTTTTCTGCGGAGCCCGACGGACGTGGTTCGTTTTTCCCCGAGGAAAAAGTTGATTTTCCCTATTTTTCTCTTTTTTTCTCCGGTTCGATGCCGGATCCTTTTCCCGCACGGACCGATAACGCCGGTATCGAGTCCTTTTCTCTCTTTTTCGGTTTTTGTCCTTTGTGACTGGCGTTTGCGCCTTTTTTCTTTTTTCCCTGGCAGCCCGGTCTTTTGACCTAGCAGAGGCCCTTTTTCCCCCGATGGCTACCAGCGGGTTTAAGAAATGTGATCGCTGTAAGAAACTTATGTCTCTTACCAACACACACGACTGCTGCCTCCTTTGCCTCGGACCCGATCATGACCCGATGATCTGTGGTCCGTGTGGCAAAATGTCCTCGAAGGCATTGGGGAGTCGGCAGCACCAGAAGGATAGAAATTTTTTCTGACTCCGCGTCCGGCCGGGCCCGGACCTCGTCAGAGGCCTCGACGTCTCGGGACTCCGGCCCCGAGCAGCGTCGGGGTTCCTCTGAGCGGGGGTCTCCTTCGCGGGAACATCGCAGGAAGAAGAAACCCGCGAGGGCGGCGTCGGTGGACGCTCCTGGTTCCTCGAGGGCCAGGTCGCATAGCCCCGATAGCCGTCCCTTTGGTGGCTCGTTTCCTCAGAGGCCGCCTTCTGCTTAAGCCTCCTTTGCATCCACCGGCCCTTGAGTGGGATCTGAATGTGGTCTTACAGCGGCTTTCTTGTCTGCCTTTTGAACCTATGGCTACCTGCCCTCTCCGTTTTCTCTCCTGGAAAACTTTATTTCTGGTAGCTCTCACCTCTGCTAGGCGAGTGAGTGAACTGCAGGCACTCGTGTCTGATCCTCCTTACACTAGGTTCTACAGGAATAGGGTAGTCCTACGGACTCACCCGAAGTTTCTTCCTAAAGTTCTCACCTTTTCACCTCAATCAGGAGGTGGTTCTTCCGACCTTCTTTCCCAGGCCGCATGCCAACCGGGCTGAGATGGTCTTGCATACCCTGGACTGTAGGAGGGCGTTATCCTTCTACCTTGACCGTACGCGGGAGCATTGGAAGGCTGTTCAGCTTTTTGTTTCTTTTGACCCCAATAAGTTGGGGCTCCCTGTCTCCAAGCGTACTTTGTCCATATGGGTCGCTGACTGTATCGCCTGGGCTTATGGGGCAGCCGGCCTCTCGTTGGAGGGTCGAGTCACGGCTCATCGTGTCAGGACGAAGGCTGCGTCAGTGGCTCATCTCCGCTCTGTTCCGTTGGCAGACATCTGCCGGGCTGCTACTTGGTCTTCAAGCCAGACGTTTGCGGCCCATTACTGCCTTGAGAGGGAGTCCCGCAGGGACAGTGCTTTCGGACAGGCAGTACTCCATAATCTCTTTGGGGTTTAGGCAACTCCTACCCTCCAGCCCTGCTGTTGGTCTACCGGTCGGGGGCGTTCTCAGAGAAGATTCCTTCCTTCTGTGCTGGCGAGCTAGAGGGAACTCATTTTTCCGCTTGGGGTCTCCGGTAGCCTTAAGCTGGGGAGTCCCATATGTGAGGACTGACTTCCTGCTTGGTCCTGGAGAAAGAGTAGTTACTCATCTGTAACAGGTGTTCTCCAGGAGCAGCAGGAATCAGTCCTCACAACCCTGCCTCCTCCCCTTGGAGTTGCAGTCATATGTTTTACTTTTGCTAATTTTTTTGCTGTCTTTTAGCTATGTCATCAGACTGAGCAAGATGGCACCCTTGGGCGGGAAGAGGACCGCGCATGCGCGCTGCAATTCCCACTTTGAAAGCTGGGGAAATGCTCCGCACGAGGGCTCCGTCGGCGCCGACGTCACCCATATGTGAGGACTGATTCCTGTTGCTCCTGGAGAACACCTGTTACAGGTGAGTAACTACTCTTTTTGTTTTCTCACTTTTGATTACAGCAACATCCTCCAAGGACTACCCAAACAAGCACTAAAACGCCTTCAACTGGCACAGAACACTGTTGAACGCACAATAATGAAAGCTGCCAGATCTGAACATATAACACCTATACTGTACCACCTTCATTGGCTCCTGGTGATACTAAGGATAAAATTCAAGACAACAATGACCACCTTCAAAACAATAAACAATATAGCACTAACATACCATAATACACTTATAATAATGCAACAAGACACAAGAACAAGAAGAGATAAGCAAAAGAACATACTAATCACATTGAAGAGATTCAGAAACGCAATCCAAGCAACAACCAACAGAGTTTTCTCATTCTTTGCTCCAGCCCTTTGGAATAATCTGCCGAACAATCTAAAAGTAATAAGACTTAACACAGTTCAGAAAACACCTCAAGACATTCCTATTTACAGACTACTACCAACATGAGCACCCCCTCCTTGGCCACGTAAATACACAAGATCAAACACCTCACTGATGGTATACTCCCCCCCTCCCCCATCGAGTCATTTCCAGATAGAAATTTCCACAAATCCTTAACATAACAACTTCACATATAATCACTGTATATAACTCCTGTACATCATTGTATTTCTGCTGGCACTTGATGTAACAATGTCATAATGCCACTCAGTGTTGTATATAGTTCTAGTTAAAACATTTCTTGAAACTATATAGTTCCAGTTAAATGTTTCTTGTAAATTTTTCTTGTAAAGATTTCTTGTAAATTTACAAACTGCTGTAAACTGCCCAGAGCAATATTTAAACATGTTTCCTGTAAACCGTCTTGACTGCCTCGATAAAGCAGTATATAAAATGATAAGATAAATAAATAAATAGAGAATATACAGTTTTTTCCCTGCAAAACTTCAATCCTATGTGACTCAACCCCTCTACCAATTTGATCTACCCTATCATTGCGATATAGTTTGTACCCAGGTATCACAGTGTCCCATTGATTGTCCTCCTTCCATTAGGTCTCTGAGATGCCAATTATACTAACCTTTCATTTAGTGCTATGTATTCTAGTTCTCACATATTTTTTAGACTTCTAGCATTTGCATGCAGGCATTTTAGAGGTTGTATTTTATTCATATTAATCTGGTTATCAGTTGATAGGAGTAATTTTAAATCTTTCAGCTCTGTCTGCTCTGTACTTAAGGGCATCTATGTTACTTTTATCTTTATTGGAACCTCTCTGTTGGGATGCCTTCCCTCTTTTGCTCGTATCCCTTCAAGGATACAGTCTTCTGAACCATGCGCTCTTGGGCAACTGTCTGCTTTCCCCTGTTATCTAGTTTAAAAGCTTCTCTTTCTCCTTTTTAAAGGTTAATGCCAGCAGCCTGGTTCCATCCCAGTTAAGGTGGAGCATATTCCTTTGGGAAAGCCCCTCCCTTCCCAGAATGTTGCCCAGTTCCTAACAAATCCAAAGTCCTCTTTTCTGCACCATTATTTTGTCCACGCATTGAGACTCCAGAGCTCTGCTTGCCTTTTGGGTCCTGCGTGTGGAACGGGAAGCATTTCAGAACATGCAACCTTGGAAGTTCTGGATTTCAACTTCCTACCTAAAAGCCTAAATTTGGCTTCTAAAACCTCCCTCTCATACTTTTCCTATGCCATTGGTGCCAACATGTATCAAAACCGCAGACTTCTCCCCAGCACTATCTAAAACCTTGTCTAGGTGGCATGTGAGGTCCGCTACTTTCGCACCAGGCAGGCATGTTACCAGGTGATCCTCACATCCACCAGCCACCCAGCTATCTATGTGTCTAATGATCAAATTGCCAACTATAATGGCCGTTCTAACCCTTCTCTCATGGGCACATGGCCCTGGAGAAACCTCCTCTGTGCGAGAGGGTTTTACATCACCTGGAGGACAGGTCCTAACTACAGGATCACTTCCTGCCACACCAAGGTGATGCTCTCCTGTCACGCATTGTCTCTCCTTCATAGCAGACATCGTGTGAGGCTGCCAGACTGGAGGTGGGACTTCAGTACTACATCCCTGTAGATCTCGTCTATATACTGCTCTGTCTTCCTTATGTGCTTTAAGAACAGCAGTCCAGGCTATAATCTCCCCACACTTTGATTTCTGTAATGCCATTTTAATGGGCCTCGCAAAGCAAAGCGTCTGCCGTCTTCAACTAGCTCAAAATACTGCGGTTAGAGTAATATCACAAACCTCTATCAAAGAGCACATTAACCCAATATTATAGCAGCTACACTGGCTACCACTTGAGAGCAGAATAAAATTCAAAGCACTCCACGCTATATTCAAATCCCTCCAAAACAGAACCTGCCATCTGCCTAAAGAATTTATTCAAATCACTCCGGAAAACAGACCACGTAGAAGTAACAATAGAAATTCTCTTGAGGTACATGCTGACTTCAGAAACTGCAACGCAACTACATCCAAGAGAGCCTTCTCCCTTTACGCCCCTCCTATTATGAAACTCACTTCCTTCATTCATAAGAAACACTAAGGATCCTAAAGCCTTCCGTAAACTGCTAAAAACATTCCTGTTCAAGGAGCACTTTGGTGAACCAGTCACCTAGTGACAATTCTACATGTAAAACTACAGTTCTCACACTTTTCAAGATGCTTTCAATTTCATTGTAACTAATTTATATATATGCTTAGTTCTCTGTACATAGTTATTACTTAAATCAGCTGTTGCTGATTTAAGTTAATTCGTCCCTTTTCCCCTTTCACTCCTTGTTAAGATGTTACATATATTTTTTTGTTTAATGTAATGTTCAGTCCTTGAGTTCTCTGTAAACCGCTTTGATTCATGAAAAGCGATAAATAAGCACTAATAAATAAATAAAATAAATCATCAGAAACAATCATGCCCGGTTCCAGTTCTTTTTTTTGTGGACAGAAGTAATTCACCCCTTATACTGTATCTATCCCTTAGATTTTTGCAGCCCTGCATTTTTTAGCGTTAAATCTCAGCTGCCAAATTCTCAACCATTCTTCTAGCTTAGCTACATCCCTCCTTATGTTATTTGGGTGTCTACTCTAATGCAGATTTTGGTATCATCCGCAAAGAGACAAACCTTACCCAACAGCCCTTCTGCAATATCACTTACAAAAATATTAGAAAGAATCTGACCAAGGACAGATCCCTGTGGCACACCACTGGTAACTGTCTTCTCCTCAGAGTGAACTCCATTTACCCTGTACCCTTTGTCACCTCCCACTCAACCACTTTCTAACCTAGCTAGTCACTTTATGGTCCATCCCTAGGGTACTTAATTTATTTATAAGTCACCTGTGCAGAACGGTGTCAAAGACCTTACTGAAATCTAAGTACACCACATCTAGGGCTCTCCCTCGGTCCAACTCTCTGGTCACCCAGTCAAAGTAAACAATCCAATTTGTCTGACTAGACCTGCCTCTAGTAAACCCATACTGCCTCAGATCCTGCAATCCATTGGACTCCAGAAACCTTACTATCCTCTGTTTTAGCAATATTTCCATCACCTAATGTGTGTGTGTGTGTGTGTCTCTGTCTCTCTCTCTCACCCCCATGTCATCACCTGATGTATGTGTTCTCTCTCTCTCGCCCCCCTCAGCCATCACCCAATGTTTTTTCCCTCTTTTGCCCATCCCCCAACCATCACCCAGTGTTCTACCTTTGTTCACTGCGATCGGCTCTGCATGCAGTCTAAGCTGCACGGTGAAGGAAGCTTTCTAATCTTGCTGTTTCATGTCACAGTGAGATCAGCAAACTTCCTGCATTGCGCGGTTCAAACGACATACATAGCCGATCGCAGCGAAGTTAGCAAACTTCCTGCACCATGCGGTTCAAACTACATGCAGTGCCGATTGCGGTGTAGGAAGTTTTGCTAACCGCGCTGTTTCAAGTTTCAACAAGATCAGCAAACAGCGAGGTTAGCAAGCTTCCTTCAATGTGCGGCTGGGGGAGGGAGGCAGTCAAATCCCTGGTGCCAGGGTGCAATTTATAGTCACATATTGTATAATAGCTCACATTATAGTATAGCTCACTATGTAGATAATGCAACTCACTCTAACACATTATACCATAACTTTAACTTTTATTTCTTTACATTTTCTCACTAATACTCTTAATATCTTTGTTTGTAAGACCGCTTTGATTGTATGATAAGGCGGTATAGAAATCCAATTAAATAAATAAACTATGGGGATCTGGCGCCTGGGATTTGTCGAGCCCTGTTCTAGACCATTTTTCTAATTCTAGTTTAAGATGGCTTACATTTTTTTTCATGTATGATGAAGTTTCAGCCCCAAAAAGCTACAAAGTGGGTACTTGACACAACAGATAAAGTACTAGCCTACGTCACAAGGAATGTCAGTGGAGAAGTGGGATTTATACCCTGATTTGTATGGTTTGCAGTTCATTTGTCAAGCCACTAAGTCACTCCATCTGTGGCTTTTTTGTTTGTTCTTTGGTACTTTTCCTATTGTTGCGCTCCTTCCCCCCCCCCCCCTTAACATTATGGATGTTTTTGGCCCCTGGATTTAATCAAAGCTCTGAATCCTCTCATTCCCCTTGGAGCTTAGTAAATTCAGGTTTGATTCCTTGATAATGGAGCTGTAAAATCTCTTCCCCTTGAGTTTCACTCACTGTAGTTCCTACAATGTTTGTTTGATATTTAGGGATCTTGGCATTTTTCAGAACTAGGAACTCTGACCTTGAGCTATAGAATAGCTTCTGTGACTGGGATGTTAATGTCAGTGATTCATTTTCTTCCTGAGACCCCTTGAAGGGCGGTTTATTAAGCACAATAAACTATAACCATAACCATCACATTGTTTTTTCTCTTTCCAGCACTGTGCGTCTCAGTATTCAGAGCTTCTGGAGACGACTGAAACTCCTAAGTGAGTGTGAAGGCATTTATGGATAGATTTTATTCAGTTAACACTGTTGAAAGGGACTTGAACAAACACAAGCTAGAGCCTTATAATATTTGCTGTACCTGAATGTAGCTTGCCTTGAGTTACTACTGAAAAAAGCTGTGGGCAAAATCTCTTTCCTAATACCTTTCACTCTTGGAGATGTTCTGTCACTGACCTCATAGAGATTTATCATGCTTGGGCCTCTCTTGTACCACTGTGCAATGCAGAATTTGCACCAAATTCTCTTTCTGAGCAGAATTATGCACGTGTCCACAGATTTCTGCGCAGGAGGCAGGAGCAGGTCATATTCTTCCTCGCCCACAGAACAACCTCTGAGCACTCCCAATGCCAGTTGGTACAAATTGGGGAAAAGAGCAGCTGTACATCAGATCATGTCTTCCTCTGCTGCCTGGGGCCAACTGCTAAATTTGAACTGTGAGGATCTACGTTGTTCCTTGTGGTTCATATTTAACAGACAGAGGAGGACGTAGCCTGACATGGAGCTGCTCTCTCCACATGTGCCAATCATTGCTTGGGTGTGGGGGAAGCTGGAGGGGAAGAGAGCATTTCAGGGTATGTGCTGCAAGGGGGAGAGAGCTGGAGGGTTGTGTGCCGTGGAGGTTCAGAAAGAAACTTATGATTGGGTGTGTGCTTGGGAAAGATTGAAAGATGCATATGTCATGCAATTCAGAAACAGGCAGTTATAGATGAGAAAGAGAAAACAGAGTGTTGTATCTGGGGGGTGCCGGAGCGTGGATTTAAGAAAGGGATGAAGAGAAAACGTGCAGGTCTTGTTGGGGAATAGGGAGAGAGAGAAAGCTGAAGGTTGTCCACCTTGAAGAGTGTGTAGGGGGGGGGGTGTAGAGAAAGCTGAGGATTGAAAGCTGC
The DNA here is from genome assembly GCA_033557465.1 of Ichthyophis bannanicus. Classification (NCBI taxonomy): domain Eukaryota; kingdom Metazoa; phylum Chordata; class Amphibia; order Gymnophiona; family Ichthyophiidae; genus Ichthyophis; species Ichthyophis bannanicus. Next base: position 369,342 of record CM066050.1, read on the forward strand.
CAGGGTATGTAGGGTGAGAGGGATTCAAGCTAAGCTGGTAAATAAGATTGCTGTGGTTTGGAAAGGTGTGTGTGTGTGTGGGGGGGGGGGGGACGGAACTGAGTTTGAGCCAGGGAGAAAGCTTGGAGGGGGGGAGGCCTGGGGCAGGGAAGAGCCTGGTCTTTATGATGGGGAAATCTACACAAAAAGTCACAAAAATGCAAAATTTTAAAATACTCTGCACAGAATTTTAAATATTTTGCTCAGAATTCCTCATGAGAATAAGTTGCAATGAAGGATATGAGATGCTTAACTTCCAAAAGGCTGATTTACCACTTACCAGATCATACCATTGAGTGTACTTGAGGGAGATGGGATATTTATTTATTTATTTATTTAACCGTTTGTTTTATACCGCTTTATCATTTCAATCAAAGCGGTTTACATTGTAACGTAAACTTGGTAATGTACATTAAACAGGGAGATTGATAACTTGGATTTTTCTGAGCAGTGGAGGGTTAAGTGACTTGCCCAAGGCCCCAAGGAGTGCTAGTGGAAACCGAACCCTGGCCTCTTGGTTCCCAAGCCAGTGCTCTAATATTAGAAGCTGTTTCTGCCAGTGGGTGAGCAGGGCTTAAACTACACTTTAAAATAGAAAGATTGTGCATCTTGGAAAGCTTGAAAAGTTCACCGCCCAGCTGTGCATAACTATGGACGATATATCAAATTCAATAAACTATAATTAACAAAGATTTGAGTATAATTTTGTGTCTGAAGTGATAAAATGTTTGCTGGTGAAATAGTTTACAAAAATGTATTACTTGGCTAAAAGAAAGCATGAGAGAGAGCTTTTCATATAGCAGGGGTTCTTAACCCAGTTCTCAGGACGCACACACAGCTAGTCCTGCTTTCAGGACAACCACAATGAATGTGTATAAGAAAGATCTGCATATACTGGGGGCATGTTCCTTGTGGTTATCCAGACTAGCTAGGTGTATCCCAATTAATTTATTTAACAGGTTTTTTTATACCGCTTCATCATTTCAGTCAAAGCAGTTTACATTGCAACTTAAACTTGGTAATGTATATTGATAACTTGTTTTCTGAAGCAGTGGAGGGTTAAGTAACTTGCCCAAGGCCATAAGGAGTGCTAATGGAAATCAAACCCTAGTCTCTTGGTTCTCAAGTCAGTGCTCTAACCGTTAGGTTACTCCTCCACCCCTGTCCTATAGAGTTGTGATCAGTGATGGTTTATTCCCACCTTTCCCGGCCATATTCTCTGATTTCTAGACATTTTACCCCAATTAAGAGGTTAGGAGAAAAGGTTTTCACAAGAAGTGTCAATTAGGGATTTACATCCACAAGTGAGTAACTCTGATTATAATTGTAGTCTCTTTTACTGATTTCTGCCAAGCTAATTTAAAATACATGTGTTTCTTATCGTCCCTTATGACTAGTCTGGACACGTGTGTCTTGCCTCCAAAGTCAGCAGACGGAGACCAAACAGAAACTTTTAAATCCCTGCCCTTTCCAAATCCAGACAAGTGGATTGTTCCCCTCCCTCCCCCATCAGCAGATGTTCGTGATATAAAAGGACTAAAAGCTTTCAGTAACATCGTCACTGGTACTAGGGCTGGTGCAGCTAGGAGCACCATACAGCATTTCTCGGTCTCCAGCAGTTGATGGTTGTCTAAACTGGTGCAGCTTCTGGAATCAAGTGGCTCCTGCTTAGCCGTCCTGCAGGGTGCCTTCAAGTTGAGCCAAGGTGGCAGACATTTCCATGGTGTTTTCTCAAATGCCCCACTGGAGTTTCCCTGTTAGGAGGGAGGAGTGCTGGACTCCCAGTCAAGTTCCCTGACCAGTTGAACCTTTTCTTGGCTTAGGTCTTGTTGGAGGGTTTTCATTAAATTCTTTTGCAGCCTCCTCATCTTTCTCCATGAACAAGCAGGAAGTAAGTCTTCACATATGGGTGATGTCCCTGAAGGAGCCTGCGCGGGAACGCTCCTCAGCTTCTACAGGAAGCCTTTGGGAACTCAATCGTGCATGTGCGCCTGCCTTTCCACCCGCCAAAGCCAACTTTACCTCGTCTTTTTTTTTTCCGCGGAGCCTAGTGGACGTTTGTCCTTTTGATGTCTGAAAGGCCTGCTATGTTGTGTCCCATTGTGGGGTTTTGTTTTTTTTTTTTCATTTTTTTCAGTAGTTCTTTTGCCTTCTCGCCTGCCGTTGGGGTCATCAATCCAATCCATGCTGATTTGCTATTTCTTTTTCTTTTCTTTTTTCTATATGGGATTGTCTTCCCTGCATATTTCCCTGGCTGGCTGAGACATTGAGCCATTTGATTTAGCAGTAGTTCCTTATCGTCCCTTCAGTCCAGTCCCGGAACCTCTGGGTTTAGCACCTCCTCCAGCAGCTTGGAGACTGAGCACGTCATCATCTTGATGACCGTGGTATAAGTAGCCCAGGACCGCCTCTCCACTCCAGTAGTCTCAGTCTCCAAGCAGCTGGAGAGGTGGTGAGCCTGTAGTCAGGACTCGTTTGACGGCAACTAAGGAAAGTTGTCAGATTAGGTTTTTGATAAGTTCTTATTTTTTATTTATTTATTTATTTCTTGCTTTTATATACCGCGCTCTTTAAAATCAGTGCGGTTTACATTTAACATTTCTGCGCATAACAGACATACTGCTGTGCACTTACAATGAACTGGTACATACAACTTGGTTCAACTGGGGTAACTATCTACATCTATTTACAGTTATATACAAACTTGACATGGCAAGGTGTATGGTTGGTGGTGGTAAATTACTGGGTTGAATTACTGGGTTGAGAGTAGTGTCGGAGAAAGAGGTGATGCTTTAGTGCTTTTCTGAATTGGGCGAGATCTGTGATTGCTCTGATGGTGGTTGGGAGTGCATTCCAACAGCTGTTTCGAGAGAAATTCAAAATGATTTCTCTAGGAACTCTTCTGCTATACCTTCAAAGCCAGGACTGGCTTTGCTCTCTAGACTTAAAGGATGCATACACTCACATTCTCATCCATCCAGATCACAGGAAATTCTTACGTTTCCTTTTCAGGGGAAAACATTTCCAGTACAGGGTTCTTCCCTTTGGTCTGGCTTCAGCACCAAGGGTATTCACGAAATGCATGGCAGTAGTAGCTGCATTTATTTATTTATTTATTTAACAGACACTTATATACTGAACTTTCCCGTGGATCAGGTGCGGTTTACAAAGAACAATGGTATGAACCGGCGAAACAATAATAAGTGCCTGTTCATCTTACATATGACATCTGTGAATGTTATACAAAGAACATAAGCTTTAATACAGAGAACTAGAACTTGTTACCAATGATCTAACAGCTGTGTGCATAACAACCTTTGCACGGAGCTTAGCAACTATGTACATACAGTACAACTGTTACATTGTAATTAAACTATATACATTACAGGATAATTGGCAGTTATTATATTATAATGAGTAGAGAAACAGAATTAGTGTTTCTTTGATTGCAATTAATTGTATTAATTTTTTCTGGTTTGAGAATTTTATTATCTTCTATTAACCTTTGCCTGTTTGTGTAATAGTATTATCTCCAGGAACAAGCAGGAATGAGTCTTCACATATGGGTACGTCGGTACCGACGGAGCCTGCGCGGGAATGCTCCCCAGATTCCCAAAAAGGAAAGCTTTTGGGAGCATCCCACAGCGCCTGCGTGCTGCCTTCCCGCCTTTCCTAACCGCCTCTCCCCAGTTCTTCTTTTCCGCGGAGCCAGCAGGTCGTGTTCCTGTCACCGCTGAAGAAGTTCTTTGTTTTATTTTATTTCTTTGGTTGCGCGTCTGCCTTCCCCGACGTCGGACTGGTACCGCCGGTCTTTCTTTCTTTTCTTCTAAAAAAAAAAAAAAAAAAGAACATATTTTTCCCTCACTTAGTGTGTTTTTCCTCTTTGGGCCTTAGGCCTCACGAAAAGGTTTCCTCATGGAAAAACCAGCCTCCGTGTTTAAAAAATGCATTAAGTGCAGCGGTGCTATGTCTGTTACCGATACCCATGAATGGTGTCTTAAATGTTTGGGTCCTGACCACTCCATTTTGGATTGTTCGTCCTGCTCCTTGATGTCTAAACGAGGTTTACAGAACCGAGCAGCTAAGCTCCATGTGCTGTTTCCCTCTCATGCAGCTTCAGTGGCATCGACGTCTTCCAGGGCTGCTTCTTCCTCCCATGGATCTCAGGTAACCAAACATAAATCCAGCTGGTCCTCGAAGGGTAGATCTCCTTCCAAGCATCGAGATGCCTCCGGGCTTGCCCTCGAGGATCCTGCACCGGCAAAACTACCCCGGCGGGACGCTCCAGCTTCCAAAGCTCCACCTATGGGGTTACAGGTTGACATCGATGGCACGGCCTCGACCGATCACCTGTTAGAATGCTCTGGGGTACCAGCACAGCCTTTCGGTACCGAATTCCAGGCATTCATGGCGTCGATGGATCAGAATGTTCTATCCATGCAGCAGGCTATCACGGCCTTCATTCAAGCTGCGACGCCGCTGATACCACAACAAATTCCGTTGTCGGTATCGGCCCAGGTACTGGCACCAATGCCGGTACCGGTACCGACAGCATCGACATTGGCCATGGTGTCGTCTGCAGCGGTTCCCTGCCTAGGGATGCCTATCGGTACCGAACCGGTACCGATAACGCCCGATGTCGATACGGCTCGGTATGCGTATCGAGCTTTGAAAGAGCACCCTGACAGTCGATACTTCGATTCCTCCGAAGATTCTGATGCATCGGAGACATCTGCTGAAGTATCCATAGCCCTTCCTGAAGAGCCGCCTTCTCCAAAAAGAAGAATGTCTCCTCCAGAAGACTTGTCCTTTCAAGACTTCATAAGAGAAGTGTCTAAGGGGCTCTCTATTTCAGTAACCTCTGAATTAGAGCCTAGAGCTAAAAAAATTGGATATTTTAGGTTATTCTAAGGCTCCTAAGGAGGCAGTCACCTTGCCAATTCATGAGATTCTTTATGATCACATGATTGACTTATGGGAGACTCCTCTCACTATCTCTCCTCATTCTCGTAGATTGGACACTATGTACCGTGTCCCTCCTTGTCCTGGGTTTCATAAAACACAGCTTCCTCACCATTCCATTGTGGTGGAGTCAGCTATGAAAAAGATAGAGTGCAAAAAGACACTCCTCTGCTCCTCCAGGAAGAGAATGCAGGACCTTAGATGCTTTTGGTAGGAAAATCTTCCAAGCCAGTATGCTCATTGCCAGAATCAACTCCTATAGTCTTTATATGGGTATGTTTCTGAAAGAAGTTGCAGATAAGCTGCACACTTTCCTCCCTTTTCTTCCAGAGGATAAAAGGGAAGAATTTCTTATTTGGCTTAAGCATACTCAAGATATTTCAAAGTTTTCCAACCGTGCAGCTTTTGACTCCTTTGAAGGTGCCAGCAGAGCTTCGGCCATTGCCATAGCTGCTCGCAGAATTGCTTGGCTCCAGGCTTCTGATCTAGAATCTTGGGTCCAGGATGGCTTGGGAAATCTTCCCTGTACAGGTGAAAACCTGTTTGGCAAAGATTGGCAAATAAAAGCCACTCAAATGGATGCAGAAAATTCTGCTTTGGATAGACTTTCAAAGTCAACCTCCATTCCTGCCAAGAAAAAACCTTTAAAGAAGTCTTTTTTCAAGAAAGGCAGATTCCATCCTGCTTCTGGCCAACAATCATCTACAGGTCGTTTTGCTGCTAAGCGTCAGCAACCTAAACAGGCCAGGCCTAAGCCTACAGGGGCTGCTGCAACTCAGCAGACCCAGCCTCCTCAGGGCTTTTGACTTGATGCTAGAGAACTTAACCTTTCTGGCTCTGAAACAGCCAGAGCCTCTCACCATTCCAGGAAGGTTAGCTCATTTTGCTCCCAGATGGGAGCAAATTACAGCAGAGCAGTGGACCCTCTCCATCATAAGAGAGGGCTACAAACTTCATTTCTCAAACCTTCCTCCTCACACCATGGTGAGACATTTCAATTCTCCAACATCTCTCCTCGACCTTCTAGGTCAGGAGGTGGCTACCCTTCTTGCCCAAGGGGCAATAGAAGAAGTACCTCTTCTTCAACAAGGGTCAGGGTTTTACTCCCCCCTACTTTCTGATCCCAAAGAAAACAGGGGGCTACAGACCCATATTAGATCTCAGAGAATTGAACAAATTTCTATGCAAGGAGAAATTCAAGATGCTTTCTCTGGGCACTCTCCTTCCATACCTTCAGAGTCAGGATTGGCTTTGTTCTCTAGATCTCAAGGATGCGTACACACATGTCCTCATCCATCCATCTCACAGAAGGTTTCTCCGTTTTCTTTTCCAAGGAAAGCATTACCAATACAGGGTGCTTCCTTTCGGTCTGGCCTCTGCTCCAAGAGTGTTCACCAAATGCATGGCAGTAGTAGCTGCATTTCTACGCACTGGGAATATTTGTATTCCCATACCTGGACGACTGGCTCATCCGAGCTCCATCTCAGTCAGAGGCCCAGACTTCCCTGGACTGCACAAGGCGCATTCTGCAGTATCTGGGACTTGTGGTAAACCTCCCAAAGTCCCAGCTCACCCCTACTCAGTCCCTAGAGTTCATAGGGGCCTGGCTAGATACTACCACTGCAAGGGCCTATCTTCCTCAGGCCCGTTGCCTATGCCTAGTGCAGTTAGCCTCCCAGATTCAGTCAAAGAGCCATTTAACTGCCCGGGAGATGCTACAACTGCTAGGCCACATGGCATCCACAGTGCATGTGGTCCCCTATGCTCGCCTTCACATGAGAGCAGCTCAATGGACTTTGTCCACCCAGTAGACTCAAGCATCAGGGGGCTCTGTCAGACAAAATAGCAACCTCCCGGCGCCTTTTTTGGTCTCTCCAGTGGTGGAAGTCCACCCAAAATCTGTTGCTGGGGTCCCCCTTCCAACAGTTGTTGCTCCAGGCAACCCTCACAACAGATGCCTCCCAAACAGGTTGGGGAGCTCATCTGCAAGACCTCTCCACTGAGGGCACTTGGTCTCCACAGGAGACCTCTCTACATATCAACCACTTGGAGCTCCTAGCAGTTTTTCTAGCTCTCAAGGTCTTCCATACCCTGCTCAGCTACAAGACAGTCCTCATTCATACGGACAATCAATTAGCCATGTTTTACATAAACAAGCAAGGAGGAACTGGCTCTCTGTCGCTTTGCAACGAAGCTTTAAGATTGTGGGCCTTCGCCAGAGAGCATCAAATCCGTCTCCTGGCCGTATACCTTCCAGGAATCCAAAACTCTTGGGCAGACAGACTCAGTCGAGTTCTGCTTCCACACGAATGGTCCCTGCACATGGACCAGGTACTCAGAATCTTTCAAGAGTGGGGAACCCCAGACATAGACCTCTTTGCAAGTCCGTGGAATGCCAAACTTCCCCGGTTCAGTTCCAGAATTCCGTGTCAGGGAGTTCAGGCCAAGGATGCCTTCCTCCTTCACTGGGGTCAAGACTTCCTGTATGCCTTTCCACCCATTCCCTTAATTCCCAAGACTCTGTTCAAACTCCAGAGGGATCAAGGATCTATGATCCTCATAGCTCCACGCTGGCCACGCCAAGTGTGGTACCCTCTACTTCTGCATCTCTCTCAAGCTCCCTCCCTAGACTTGGGAGCTGCTCTAGACCTCCTGTCCCAGGAGGAGGGGACTTTGTGGCACCCAAACCCCAAGTCCCTTCACCTCAGAGCTTGGTTGCTGAAGGCCTAGACCTTCAAAGTTGGAATCTTTCTCAGCAGGTGAAGGATATCCTCCATGCTTCCAGAAAACCTTCTACTAGACGTTCCTATGCTTTTAAATGGAAAAGGTTTTCCATTTGGTGTACTGAGAAAGGGTCTTGACCCTCTAGCACTACCTTTGAATTCTCTATTGGAATATCTCCTGCATCTCTCCAATGCAGGCCTTAAGACAAATTCAGTAAGGGTCCATTTGAGTGCTATTGCAGCATCCCTTAAGCCTATCAATGGACAGCCTATTTCCTCTCATCCTCTTATTGCAAGATTCATGAGAGGCCTAACTTTAATTAAACCTCCCATTAGGCCTCCTCCGGTGGCATGGGACTTAAATCTGGTTCTTGGTCAGCTTATGAAGCCACCTTTTGAACCCTTAGCCACCACCTCCTTGAAATTTCTTTCCTGGAAGGTTATTTTCCTCATTGCAGTAACCTCAGCTGGCCGCTTCAGTGAACTGCAGGCCTTAGTGGCTAATCCACCTTATTCAAGATTCCATCATGATAAGGTAGTCCTTAGGACCAATCCACACTTTATGTCTAAAGTGGTCTCACCTTTTCATCTTAATCAAGAGGTGTATTTACCTGTCTTTTTTCCAGGTCCTCATGCATCAAGTGCAGAGAGGAATCTTCATACCCTGGATTGTAAGAGAGCTCTTGCCTTTTACTTACAAAGGACACAGCAACATAGAAAGTCTTCTCAACTCTTTGTTGCTTTTGATCCCTCTCATTTGGGACGTCCAGTCTCTAAGAGGACACTGTCCAATTGGATTGCTCAGTGTATTTCTTTCGCCTACCAGAGTAAGAACCTTTCTCTGGAGGGCCATGTCACAGCTCATAATGTGAGGGCCATGGCCGCCTCTATGGCTCATCTAAATTCTGTGTCCATCGACCAGATCTGTTGAGCGGCCACCTGGGCCTCGGTTCATACCTTCACAGCCCATTACTGTTTGGACAAGGACTCCCACCGGGATGCCTTGTTTGGTCAGGCTGTTCTCAAACACCTGTTCCATTCTTAATCAACTCCTGCCCTCCTTCCCTGGATGGATGCCTGAGATCCATAGGAGGAGGTAGAGCCCTTCTCAGGGTCTCATAACCTTGGGGATCTCCCAGGCATCTCTAGCTAGGGAGTCCCCATATGTGAAGACTCATTCCTGCTTGTTTCTGGAGATAGCACAGTTACTTACCTGTAACAGGTGATCTCTAGGAACAGCAGGAATAAGTCTTCACATCCCACCCACCGTAGGAGTTGTGTCTATCTATCTTTCCTTTCCTCTCTCTCTTTGTCTCAGCTTTAAAACTCGAACTGGGGAGAGGCGGTTAGGAAAGGCGGGAAGGCAGCGCGCAGGCGCTGTGGGATGCTCCCAAAAGCTTTTTCTTTTTGGGAAGCTGGGGAGCGTTCCCGCGCAGGCTCCGTCGGTACCGACGTACCCATATGTGAAGACTTATTCCTGCTGTTCCCAGAGATCACCTGTTACAGGTAAGTAACTGTGCTTGACTGGTCACCATAGTGTGTCATAAACAGGTGTGTTTTTAACTTCTTACGAAATTCCTTGATACCGGTATCACTTAGAATTCTGATTTCTTCGGGTAGTGCATTCCAGAGGATTGGGGCTGAGTGTGAAAAGGCCTTGTTCCTTAGCGTCCCTCTAGTCCAGTCCCGGAACCATAGAGTTGTCAACCTCCACCAGCAGCTTTGGAGACTGAAAGATTTCATCACTTTGATGTCACCGGTATAAGTAGACAGGAACCGCCCCCTATCACCAGTACTTTCAGTCTCCAAGCAGCTTGGAGGTTCTGAGCCCGGGACTGGGCTCAGGGAGATCAAATAAGCAGAGCTTTGTTTGTTTCTTTGGGGTTGGTTTTTTCCTCTCTTTTGGTTTAGTGCTTTTGCTTTATTCTGGGGTGAAAATCTGCTGCTGCTGGAGGGGTCCCAGTTCTGCCTTTCTCTCCTGTTCTCTCTCCGAAGGGTTCTTTTAGTGCGGGGCCCAGCTATTTAAAAGTGCAGTGGGCTGAGAGCCTGACTGCCTTACCTCCCTGCTCACGAACCCGTGCCAGAAGGGTGAGGAGCAGGTTGCAGGAAGAGTCTGCAGCAGCAGAGGACATAATCTGGCAAGAACTGTGTGCTACGAGGCTGCAGCAGTCAGTGGGAGCTGAAGCTGGGTGAGAGCTGAGCTCCGGAGCTGTATTTCTCTCTGCCCCCTTCCTTCCCCCCTTCTCCTCCGGATCGGGTAAGTGCTGCTGAAATTCTTTTTTGGGGGGCAGTGCAGGAGTGATAGTAGAGGTCCTAGGGAGGCTCCCAGGTAAAAAAGAAGGCTTGGGGCCTCAGCGCGTGCTGTCAGTCGGCCCTTTTTTAAGCGGGAAAGCTGGCGGCGGCCATTTTGAAATCGGCATTTCTTTTAAAAGAATTTTCTTCTTTTAATTGGGCAGGCTAGAAGCTTCGTTTTTGCATGGGACCTTCAGAATTCAGCTGATTGGCCTATTGGGAGTAGATTACTGGTTTTAAAAGAAAAAAAAAAAACGGACAGTGACTTCTGTCTCAGGGCAGAGAGCCAGTTTTCTCTCTTCAGAGCTGTTTGTTGCTCATAGACAGTAGCATGCCACTTAAAAATCGCTGCTTGGTTTGTGGAGTGAAGCGCAGCGAGCTACTGGACTCCGGGGTATGCCGGGGCTGTTCCCTGGAGCCAGTAGGTATGGAGAAGGTGCTGGGGGGGCCGGCAGGAGATCAGCCAGCGGCCGCTTCAGTAGAAGAGGGAACCCGGCCGTCCTCTCTCGGTCTTCCTGAGCCGACGGCAGGGCCGTCCGGGACAACTGGTGTGTCTTTGGCTCCTGCGGGAAGTCTGGGTGGGAGCGTTGCGGGGATTCCCTCGGACTTCTTTTCCCTGATGCAGCAGGCGTTTGCCTTGCTACAGCCTGCGTTCAGGACTCAGTCGGGAGTCCAGAGGAGTCGGAAACGGTCGGGGTCAGCAGATCTCCCAGTGGGGGAGATAGGCTCGGCAAAGAAACGTAGGGAGCTCCGAGAGGACAGTCTGTCAGGTGATGGGATAGATGACCTCGGAGCGGATCTGGATCTGGAAGTGGCCTTGGAGGAGGATTTAGGGGACGGAGAGCTACCGGACGTGGAGCAGAGTAGAGTGGTCCGGGTGTTCCGGCGGGAAGAGTTGCCAGCGTTGATTGCTGAGACTCTAAAGACTTTAAACATGCCCTCCGTGACACCTGCAGCTGAGGATGTGTTGGAGGATCCATTGTTGCAGGCGGTTAGGACTTCTCAAAGGGTATTCCCTGTTCATAGGGTGTTTCGAGATATGATTCAGGAGGAATGGGACGCGCCGGAATCGGCACTCCGAGGGACCAAGACTTTGGCCTGGTTATATCCGTTGTCGGAACAGGATAGGGAGATTTTTCGGTCCCCAAAGGTGGATGCTGCGGTGTCGGCGGTCACTAAGAAGACCACCATTCTGGTGGAGGGCGCCGCGGCGTTAAAAGATGTGCAGGATAGGAAGCTGGATACCTTGTTGAAACAGGTGTTTGATATGTGCGCTCTCTCGTTACAAGCCTCCATTGCGGGAGCATGGGTGGCGAGAGCTGGCTTGCGGTGGTCCCAACGTCTGCGGGGGGGACTACTGGAAGAACAGGCCGAGGATCTGGCACGGCTTACCTATCGGATATTCACTATGATTTGATTCGGGGGCTCGCCAAGAGCATGGCTTCGGTGGTGGCGGCTCGCAGGTATCTGTGGCTCCGCAACTGGTCGGCGGACGGTTCTTCCAAGGCGCGGCTTAGTAAATTACCTTTTCGAGGCAAGCTTCTCTTTGGGGAGGATTTAGAGAAGTTGGTCAATGACTTGGGGGACTCCAAAGGGGGTCGGCTCCCGGAGGATAGGCTGAAGCAGGGCCGGGGGTCGATAGCCTCTAGGGGTGTCCCCAGAGACTCACGGAGATTCCGATCCTTCCGATTTTCTCAGCCTTCGCGGGGTCGGTATATGGCTCGAGGTCAGTCCTTTCGGGGTTTCCGGGGGGCGGGCAGAGGATTTGGTTCCTTTCAGTCCGCCAACAGTAGAAAACCCCAATGAGATACGGCGGGCCCAGAGGGGGGAGGTGCCCGTGGGAGGAAGGTTGCGGGAGTTTTACCCCGTCTGGGTCCAATTCACTGCGGATCAGTGGGTGTTGGAGGTCATTCGAGAAGGCTATGCCCTAGAGCTCCAGTGCCCCGTCTCCGACGCCTTTGTCCTCTCCCTGTGCCGAGCCCCAAGGAAGTTCAGGGCGGTCGCCAGCATGCTGCAGCGGCTGCGGCATTTAGGGGCGGTGGTGCCCGTTCCGGCGGCTCAGTGCGGCTCCGGTCGATACTCCATTTATTTTGTGGTTCCGAAAAAAGAGGGTACGTTCCGTCCCATATTGGATTTAAAGAGGGTAAATCGCTGTCTTCGGGTGACCCATTTCCGGATGGAGTCCTTGCGTTCAGTCATTGCGGCGGTGCGAAAGGGAGAGTTTCTCACGTCTCTAGACCTGACGGAGGCATATTTGCATATTCCCATACACCGCGAGCATCAAAAGTATCTGCGGTTTGCTCTGCCGATGGGTCATTTTCAATTCCGAGCATTGCCTTTTGGCCTAGCGACGGTGCCTCGCACTTTCACCAAGGTCATGGTAGTGGTGGCTGCGGCGCTCCGCAAGGAGGGCATTCTCGTGCACCCTTACTTGGACGATTGGTTGATTCGAGCGAAGTCCTGGGAGGAGAGCGTGGCGGCCACGGCGCGAGTGGTGCAATTGTTGGAGAGTCTCGGCTGGGTGGTCAATTTTGCGAAGAGCAAACTTAGCTCCCTCTTAAGCCCTCGAATATTTGGGGGCGCGTTTCGAGACCAGTCGGGGAATGGTGTTTCTCCCGGACAAGAGAGCACGGGAATTGCGGGAGCTCGTGCGGAGATTTCTGGGTTGCAGAGCTCCGACTGCATGGTGCTATTTGCAGTTGTTGGGGATGATGGCGGCCAGCATCGAGGTGGTTCAGTGGGCCAGAGCGCATATGCGGCCGCTACAGAGCTCTCTTCTAAGGCACTGGTCGCATCAGAGGGATGCGTTGTCTCAAAGGTTGCTGTGTCCTCCGGAAGTGCGACGGGCACTCCTGTGGTGGTTGCGCCCCGGAATTCTAGAGGGGGGCATGCTTCTGGAGGCTCCCGTATGGAGGCTGTTGACAACGGATGCATGCCTCACAGGTTGGGGGGCACACTGTGAAGGAAAGTTTGCCCAAGGAGAGTGGTCAAGGGAAGAGAGTCAATGGTCCATAAACCGATTGGAGATGCGAGCGGTATTTCTGGCGCTGCAGAGTTTCCAAAAAGACTTGGGTCGGAAGGCGGTTTGAGTGCTGTCCGACAATGCCACGACGGTAGCTTATATAATCAATCGCCAGGGTGGCACAGGGAGTGCGTCGCTGGAGGAGGAGGCGAGTCGACTCTTGGACTGGGCCAAGCAGAATCTGGCGGCGCTGGCGGCGCAGCACGTGGCAGGCGTGGAGAATGTCGAGGCCAATTTTCTGAGCCGCCACAGAGTAGACCCGGGGGAGTGGAGTCTACACCCGGACGTGTTTGCGTTGATAGTGCAGCGCTGGGGGCTACCGGTAATGGATCTGATGGCACGGTTCGATTCCGCGCAGGTGGAGAGGTTCTTCAGCCGGAGGCGGGAACGTATGGCGGAAGGCCTCGATGCATTGGCTCAGCGGTGGCCGCTGGAGGGCCTTCTCTACGTGTTTCCTCCTTGGGCTCTCATAGGCAAGGTGATTCAACGCATAGAGAAACACAGCGGTCTGGTGGTTCTCGTGGCGCCCGATTGGCCCAGAAGACCGTGGTATGCAGATCTGGTTCGGCTTCTGGTGGGCAGTCCATGGCGGCTTCCTCTGCGGGGGGATCTCTTGCTTCAGGGGCCGTTACACATGCCGCAGGTGGGTCGATTCTCGCTTACGGCATGGCTCTTGAAAGGGCAAGGTTGACTGCCAAGGGGTACTCGGCGGCAGTAATTTCTACCTTATTGAAGGCGCGGCGCCGCTCTACTTCCTTGGCGTATGTTCGCGTATGGCGTGTTTTTGAGGCATGGTGTGAGGACCACGGTTTTCAACCTCTGCGGGCTTCGGTGCCTCATATACTGTCTTTTCTTCAGGATGGTGTGGAAAAGGGGTTGGCCGCGAGCACTTTGAGGGTGCAGCTGGCAGCCATAGCCTGTTTCAGGGGTAAGATTCAAGGTCAGCCGGTGGGTGCCCACGGAGATATTAGGCGTTTTCTTAGAGCTGTGTTACTGTTGAGGCCTCCAAGACGAGATTCCGTTCCTTCTTGGGATCTGAATTTGGTTTTGGACGCGCTACTTCAAGAACCATTCGAGCCTTTGGACAAGGCTTCCTTGAAAGACTTGACGTTGAAGACTCTCTTCCTTGTGGCTATTTGTTCGGCTCGGAGGATTTCGGAGTTGCAGGCGTTGGCGTGTACGGAGCCGTATCTGACCTTGTTCAGGCACAAGGTGGTTTTGCGCACGGTTCCGGCCTTTTTACCGAAGGTGGTTTCCGTGTTTCATGTCAACCAAGTAGTATCGCTTCCGGTGTTCTCGGCGGAACAGAAAGAGCGCTCGGGGGGCCGTTTGCATCTCTTGGATGTTCGGAGAGTGCTCAAGAAATATCTCAGGAGAACGGCCTCCTTTAGGAAGTCAGACAGGCTGTTTATTGTTTTTGCGGGGCCTCGGAAAGGTGAGGCAGCGGCGAAGTCTTCCATCTCGCGGTGGTTGAAGGAGGCGATTGCTTCCGCCTACCTGTTGAAGGGTAAGGTGGTTCCAGAAGGTCTTCGTGCGCATTCCACCAGGGCGCAGGCGGCGTCTTGGGCGGAAGTCAGTTTGGTGCCAGTGGAGGAGATCTGTAGGGCGGCGACGTGGTCTTCGCTCCATTCGTTTGTTCGGCACTATAGGCTGGATGTGCAGGCACGGGGGGATGGGCATTTTGGCTCAGCGGTTCTTCAGGCTGGGCTAGTAGGTCCCTCCCGTTGATGTGTACTGCTCTGTCACGTCCTCTATGGTTCCGGGACTGGACTAGAGGGACGCTAAGGAAGAGTAAATTAGACTTACCTGCTAATTGTCGTTCCTTAAGGAACTCTAGTCCAGTCCCGGATCCCTCCCAGGGTCTTTGCATTAGGTGCAGCCTGAAGATCCTTTAGAGCGGTCCAGACGGTCAGTCTGCTGGTTTAGCGTAGGAAGGGTGAGAAGAAGCGCAGGGAAGACAGGCGGGGCCCTTCTTTACGCAGCAGTGTCTCTTGAGCTTGGTCGCACAGTTGCGCCGGGCTTGGGGGTTCTCGGTTCACCCATTCCTTTTTTCTGGTAACAATGTTTGGGACTGTATGGGTGTGAGTTCATTTCGACTGTTGGCCGATTATGGCTATTATTTCTTTATTCTACTTATTTGTTGCTCTGCTGAGTCTGCTTTGTCAATAGGTACTGGTGATAGGGGGAGGTTCCTGTCTACTTATACCGGTGACATCAAAGTGATGAGATCTTTCAGTCTCCAAAGCTGCTGGTGGAGGTTGACAACTCTTATGGTTCCGGGACTGGACTGGAGTTCCTTAAGTAACGACAATTAGCAGGTAAGTCTAATTTACTCTTAGTGGACTTATTAGATTTTGTAAATTTTTTCGGAAGCATAATTTTGTTTTATACGAACCCTGGGGATTTTCGTCTTCCCTTACTTAGACGACTGGCTCATTCGAGCCCCTACAGTTCCAGAGGCCAGCACTGCACTGTCTCATACAATGCAAATCCTCCAATACTTGGGATTGGTAATAAACTTCCCAAAATCTCAACTAGTTCCTTCCCAATGCCTAGAATTCATAGGAGACTGTCTAGATACCAGACAGGCAAGAGCTTTCCTTCCAGAAGCCCGGTGTCTTCGCATAATGCAGCTAGCTTCTCAAGCAGCAGGCAAATCCTCCGTCATTGCTCGAGAGCTACTGCAGTTACTGGGACATATGGCATCCACAGTTCATGTAGTCCCATATGCTCGCCTCCACATGCGAGCAGCTCAGTGGACCCTCTCCACACAGTGGACACAGGCCACGGGTCATTTGTCGGACAAAATAATAATCTCTCAACAACTAATTTTGTCCCTCCAATGGTGGCAATCACTAGAAAATCTGACAGGGGGGTCTACTTTCCATCAAACCCTCTTTCAGACCACCTTAACAACCGATGCATCACAGGTGGGTTGGGGAGCACACCTGAATCATCTCTCTATTTAGGGCTGGTAATAAACATCCCAAAATCCAATTTGATCCCTTCTCAGTCCCTGGAGTTAATAGGGGCGTTGCTGGATACCACAAGGGCAAGGGCCTATCTCCCCCAGGCTTGTTTCCTTCGCTTGGTGCAGTTAGCTTCTCAAGCAGATTTGAAGCCCCACTTAACTGCTCTAGAGATGTTACAGTTACTAGACCACATGGCATCCACCGTGCATGTGGTACTATATGCTCGCCTTCACATGAGGGCAGGTCAGTGGACCTTATCCACCCAATGGACCCAGGCATTAGACTGCCTGTCAGACAAAATAGCAAACACAAGTCACCTCATTTTGTCCCTCCAGTGGTGGAAGTCCCCTCAAAACCTGTTGCTGGGGTCCCCCTTCCAGCAGTCTGTACCCCAAGCAACTCTCACAACAGATGCTTCTCCAAAGGGTTGGGGAGCTCATCTGCAAGACTTCTCCACCCAGGGCACCTGGTCTCCTCAAGAGATTTGTCTGCATATCAATCTCTTGGAACTCAGAGCAATCTTCCTTGCTCTGCGGGTGTTCCACACCCTGCTCAGCTACAAGACAGTCCTTATCCACATGGACAATCAGGTAGCCATGTTCTCTGTGAACAAGCAGGGCAGAACTGGCTCTCTGTCACTTTGCAACGAAGCTCTGCGACTGTGGGCCCTCGCCAGGGAGCATCACATTCATTTTCTGGCAGTTTATCTTCCAGGCATTCAAAACTCTTGGGCAGACAGGCTCAGTCGAGTTCTGCTTCCACACGAGTGGTCCCTACATGTGGACCAGGTGTCCAAGAGTTTTCAAATTTGGGGAACCCCGGACATAGACCTCTTTGCAAGTCAGTGGAATGCCAAACTTCCCCGGTTCTGTTCCAGAACTCCGGCTCAGGGAGCTCAGGCAAGGGATGCTTTCCTCCTTCACTGGGGTCAAGACTTCCTCTATGCCTTTCCACCCATTCCCCTAATTCCCAAAACCCTGTTCAAGCTTCAGAGAGACAGAGGCCACATGATTCTCATAGCTCCACATTGGACACGGCAAGTGTGGTACCCTCTGCTTCTACATCTCTCTCAAGCTCCCTCCTTGGAGTTAGGGTCTGCTCCAGATCATCTATCTCAGGAGGACGGAAAGTTATGGCATCCCAATCCCCAGTCTCTGCATCTCAGGGCTTGGTTGCTGAAGGCCTAGATCTCCAGTAGTGGAGGAGTGGCCTAGGCCTCCAGGAGTGGAGGAGTGGCCTAGTGGTTGGGGCAAGGTACTTCAGGCCGGAAGGTTGGGGGTTCAAATCCCACTAGAGGACAGCAACCTTGGGCCGGAAGGACTGGGGTTTCTAGTCCCACAGGTGCTCCTTGTGGTCTTGGGCAAGACACTTAACTATTTTACAGGGAACATGGGCTATGGAGGGTTATCTCCAAGTTATAATGCCCTGTTCAATGTAATTTCAGTTTGTTCAATGTAAACCGCACTGATGCAGAATAGCGCGGTATATAAGAGAATGTAAATAAATAAATAAATATTTCCCAACAAGTGAAAGATGTTCTTTATGCTTCCAGAAAACCTTCCACTAGACGTTCTTATGCTTTCAAGTGGAAGAGGTTTACTATCTGGTGTTCTGGAAAGGGTCTTAACCCCCTTGCCATACCTCTGGAATCTTTACTGGAGTATCTCCTCCATCTGTCTAATGCAGGCCTTAAGACAAATTCAGTAAGGGTCCATTTGAGTGCTATTGCAGCTTCCCTTAAGCCTCTAAATGGACAACCTATTTCCTCTCATCCTCTTGTAGCAAGGTTCATGAGAGGCCTCCTTTTAACAAAGCCTCCCATTAGACCACCTCCGGTGGCATGGGACTTAAACTTGGTTCTTGGTCAGCTTATGAAGCCGCCTTTTGAACCTTTGGCTACCACCTCCTTGAAATACCTTTCTTGGACGGTCATCTTTCTCATTTCAATCACATCAGCACGTCGCATTAGTGAATTGCAAGCACTCGTAGCTAATCCACCTTATACAAGGTTCCATCATGACAAGGTAGTCCTTAGGACTCATCCACACTTTTTGCCTAAGGTGGTCTCGCCTTTTCATCTAAACCAAGAGGTCTACCTACCTGTCTTTTTTCCAGGTCCTCATGCATCAAATGCAGAGAGGAATCTTCATACCCGGGACTGTAAAAGAGCTCTAGCTTTTTACTTACAAAGGACACAGCAACATAGAAAGTCCTCTCAGCTCTTTGTTGCCTTTGATCCTTCTCATTTGGGACTTCCAGTCTCCAAGAGAACACTATCTAACTGAATTGCCCAGTGCATTCCTTTCGCCTATCAGAGTAAGAACCTTTCTCTGGAGGGCCATGTCACAGCTCACAATGTGAGAGCCATGGCAGCCTCAATGGCTCATCTGAACTCTGTGTCTATCAACGACATCTGTCAAGCAGCCACTTGGGCCTCAGTTCATACCTTCACAGCCCATTACTGCTTGGACAAGGACTCCCGCCGGGATGCCTTGTTTGGTCAGGCTGTTCTCAAACACCTGTTCCATACTTAATCAACTCCTACCCACCATCCCTCATGGGATGCCAGAGATCCATGTGGGGAAGTGCAGCTCTGTCCCAGGGACACACAACTTCTGGGATCTCTCCCTGGCATCTAAAGCTAGGGAGTCCCCATATGTGAAGACTCATTACTGCTTGTTCCTGGAGATAGCACAGTTACTTACCTGTAACAGGTGATCTCTGGGAACAGCAGGAATAAGTCTTCACAACCCACCCACCTCCCCTAGGAGTTGTATCTCTTTATCTCTCTTTCCTTTCCCTCTCTCTCTCTCTTTGTCTGAGCTCTAAAACTCAACTGAGGAGAGACAGTTGGGAAAGGCGGGAAGGCAGCACGCAGGCGCTGTGGGATGCTCCCAAAGGCTTTCTGATTGGATGCTGGGGAGCGTTCCCGCGCAGGCTCCGTCGGTACCGATGATACCCATATGTGAAGACTTATTCCTGCTGTTCCCAGAGATCACCTGTTACAGGTAAGTAAGTGTGCTTTCTCTTGTAGAGCTGAAGGAAGCCTTAGCAAGTATGAAAATCAGGAAAGCAGCGGGTCCAGATGGGCTGCCGACAGAATTTTATCAAACCTTTGCAAAGGACCACCTTCCCCATCTGAAGACTTACTATCAGCTACTTCAGGAGCAAGTCAGTAATACTGGGGCTTTCACCAACACAACGATAGTTGTTATGGAAAAGCCTGGTAAAGATCCGAAACTGGTAAGCAATTATAGACCAATCTTGCTTTTGAATGCTGACTACAAGTTGTTTTCTTTTACCCTGGCCTGTCGGCTTACCAAGGTTCTGCACTTAATACGTCCTGATCAGTGCAGTTTTATTGTTGACAGGTCCATGGCTGACAATTCCAGCTTACTTTGCAACCTGTTACAAGCAGCAGAGCATCTCGATGCACCATATGTTGGTCTTTCATTGGATGCTGAAAAGGCTTTCGATTAGGCTAGAATGGCCTTTTCTCTTTCATGTACTAGGTTGATTTGGCTTTCCAAAGAATTAGGTGGATATGCTTCAAGCTTTGTATGCCAATCCTACAGCACGGATCCTTGCCAATGGAGAGCTTTTGCAGCCTTTCTCCTTGTCACATGTCAAAGTTGTCCTATGTCTCCTCTTTTGTTTAACCTGGCATTGGATCCTTTGGCATTGCTTCCCTTCACTCCTTTATGCATTATTATCAGCTTGATGTGCAAACATGGCAGGATGTGGTTTTTGGAGCAAGGATTTTGCAGATTGGCGTTCTGGGTCCCACCCATCATTGATGCAGCTTTATTATTTCCCATGCATCTGGATTGGACTGGAGGGACAATTAGGAAAGTGAAATTAGACCTTAACTGCTTATTCCTTAGCGTTCCTCCAGTTCAGTTCTCTACATCTGGGTTGTGCTCCTCCTCCTGCAGCTTGGAGACTGGACATGTCAAATCAATGACGTCACTGGATATAGCCTGCTGCCAACTCCCATAATCCCCAGTGTGTCCAGTCTCCACGCAGCAGGAGGACGTAGTGAGCCTAGAGTGCTGGGCTCACTGGAGGAACGGATAAGAAGCATTAGGATAGAATAGTTTAGTCTAAATTGGTTTTGGGTGTTTCTCCTTTGTTTTTTGCTAGAGGAGACTGTCATTTTAAGAGCACAGCTGCTCCTGCAGTGAAGTTTATTTCCACTGCTGTTTTCTGCCTGCCCTCCTTCACCGGAGCCTTAAAAGGGGAGTTTGGATTCAGTCCCCCTCAGATCTCTCCTCCTAGACAGGACGGAGGAGAGCTCTGTTCAGGAGCAGGGGCAGTTTCTCCCCGTAAGATTGTTAAGCACGGGGAGCTGCCCGGCGGCGTCAGTGCTGTAGCGGGAGGCTCGCCCGGCGGTGTCCTCACAGACTGCATCAGAGGAACCATGGGGGCTGAGCCGCGAAGAGGGGTAAGTTTCCTTAAGTTTCTTTGTTTCTTTATTTTAAGCTTGTTTGAGGCTATTTGGGCAGTGCTGTGCGCTTTGGGGGGCTAAGGTCGAGCGGTGGTCCCGCCGGCGTCGGTGCTGTGTGTGTGTGCTTTTGGCGCCCTTTTTCCAGCCGGCTAGGTGGCGGCGGCCATTTTGTAGGATCGGAGACTGCGACGCACGAGCTCCGTCGTGGTTCCCTGGTCCTTGATTCTTCGGGCTAATATGCCTGCGATTTCGGGGCTTTGGAAGGGCAGCACACTTTCCTTTTACTGTGGCCTCGACGGCCTTGCCTTTTTCCAGTTTCCTCAGTCTCTGTTGGTTCCCAGAGGTGTATTTCAGGAGAGAATTCTTCAGTTTTTGTTTTTGGCCCAGCGCCTTTGCCAAGACCAGGGGGGTCAGGTATCTCCAGGAGAACAAGCAGGAATGAGTCTTCACACGCGGGAGACGTCGCCGACGGAGCCCGCACGGGAATGCTCCCCAGCATCCAATCAGAAAGCCTTTGGGAGCATCCCCCGCGCCTGCGCGGTGGCTTCCCGCCCTTCCTACTGCCTCTCCCCAGTTTTTTGTTTTCCGCGGAGCAGGCAGGACGTCCCTCCTGCCACCGCAGAAATTTTTCCCTTTGTTCTTGTTTCTGTAGTCGCGGCTTTTTCCCGCCGACGGTGGCACCTCCATGCCCCTTTCTTTCTTTTCTTTTCAATTAATTTTCATTTAAATTTCATTTATTTTTGGTCGCCTGGAGGGACCCTCCCCTCTGGGCGCCGAGGCCTACCGGGCTTACAGCATGGAGCCTTCTTCTCCCCAGAAGTGCCCTCACTGCGGGGACCTAATTTTCCAATTGGACTCCAATGCCTGGTGCCTCTCTTGTTTGGGGCCTGACCCTTCTTTCCCGGATCCCCCAGGCTACAGTGTCGGGAGAAGACCCTCCCTTTTTCGGATATCCCTCGACGACATCTTCGCGCCCAACGCGCGGTCATCGGGTTGTTCTTCGCTCCAGGATCAGGTATCCACACAAAAGTCTGTTAAGACTAGCCGAGTCTTGAGGGGCGAGTCTCATGCGCGGCATGGCGACAGCTCCAGCCGACCCCTCAAGTCCCCCTTGGCTAATATACCCCGGCGGGAGTCCTCGGGCTCCAAAGCATTTACGGGGTTTCGGGATGTTCCTGAGGTTCGTTCCTCACAGAACATTCCCGAGCCAGGCCCGAGGGAGGTACCTGCTTCGAGCGGTGCCGATTCCCCGGCGTCAGCGTCGAGTGTTCCACTCTTCGCCAGGGATCGTCAGCTGGTGTCCTCGGCGCTTCCGGGGCCGATTGACTCGACCAGGTCTGACCACCTTACATCCCAGCCATGCTCGGGTGTGGTATCCGCTCCGGGCGGTACTGAGACATCGGCGTCGGCGTCGGTGTCGAGCGTTCCGCTCTTCACCGAGGATCGTCGGCTGCTGTCCTCGGCGCCTCTGGGGCCGATCGACTCGGTCCAGCCTGGCGTTCCTCCATCACTGCCACGCGCGGGGGTGGTACCTGCTACGAGCGGTACCGAACCCTCGATGTCGGCGTCGGTGTCAAGCATTCCGCTCCTCACCGGGGATTGGCGGCTGCGGTCCGCGGCGCCTCCGGGGCCGACCGACTCACGCCGGTATGGCGTCCCTACGGGGGTAGTATCCGCTTCGGGCGGTGCCGACCCGTGGGCGTCGAGTAACCCGCTCCCCACCGGGGATCGCCAGCCGCTGCCCTCGGCACCTCTGGGGCCGATCGACTCGACACAGTCTGGCCCTGCGTTCCGGCCATGCGCGGAGGCGGTACTCGCTTCGAGCGCGCCGGCGTCAATGGTTCCACCCCTCGCCGGGGATGATCTCCTGGCCTCACTCCCCTCGGAGCCGCTCGCTTCAACCCGAGCTGGGTCGCCGGTATCCCAGCCCTGCGCAAGGGTGGTACCGGTTTTGAGCGGCGCCAGTCCGCCGGCGACGGCAGGGGCGTCGAGCTCAAGGGACCGCCATCAACCTTCTCCGGGAACCTCGGGGTGTGTCGACCAGCACACGGGCGACCCCCCGGCATCGATGCGGCCGTCGAGGGCCCCGCCCTTTCCTAGAAAAGGGGCCTTGGGGTCTTCGATCGCCTCAATCCCACCGCAGGCGCTTTGCACTCTCCCCCCACCCCCCGCAGGGACTCGTCGTCGGGTGACCTGGGTCCCCTCGGGGACGGGCCGTATGCCCCGGCAGGCTTTCCCTCCGGGTAGGACGGGTTCGAGAGGGGGCCCGGCATCGGGCAGCGCCCGCCGATCGACATCAGCACCGGCGTCAGATGACCCCCTCTCCACCGAGCACCGCCCTCGGGGGCCCTTGATGCTCGCGGCACGAGTCGGCGCGGTTCCGATCCGCGCTCCAGGATCTCCACCACCGGCGCGGTCGCTCCCGCCGGGGTCCTCGAGGAAGGAGTCGATCTCCTCGCTCGGTTCGATGCCCAGCCTGGAGTCGTTGTCCAGCCTTGAAAGCCTGGCCACTGCACGTCTCAGGATCGGCCCCTGTCTCCTCCCGCAACGCAGAGCAGAGACCGCTGGCCCCTGCCCTCCGGCGGTCGCGGATTCGCTCCAGTCACGGGGGGAAGCGCCGCCCCCGGATTTGGGGCCGAGGCCGATTCCTGCGGTGCCTTCGGTGCCATCGACCCCTTCGATGCCTAGCTTGGAATCAATTCCAGGAGCCGACGACGCCATGTTGACTGCCCCGATCCGGGTCGGTTGGTCCCCTCCTCTGCCCAGCGGGCATCGGCCCGAGCGGCCTCTTAGTGCCCTGGCGGCCTCTCCCGCCATAACTACTCCGGCAGAGCCGCCTTTTCAGGATTTCCTCCTTGACATGGCGGGCTTGCTGGCCATCCCTATCCCGGACCCGAGCCCATGCCCTGCGGAACAGGCAGCCGTGATGCTTCCTCTGCATCTCTCCCTGCAGGATCTCCTGCTGGGGGCTTGGCGGTCTCCTTTGAGGGTGCCAGCGCCGTCGACTGCGATGCAGGCTCTGTACCGGGTGCCTCCGTCCCCAGGGTTTCGGCAGCACCAGCTTCCACATCGGTCCATTGTGGTGGAATCGGCGCTGTGGAAGGCCGGAAGCAAGGAGAAGCATGCTTCTCGCCCTCCAGGCCGCGCCTCGAAGACGCTAGATACTCTAGGACGTCAAGCCTTCCAAACGTCTATGCTGGCGGCCAGAATTATTTCATATATATTTTATATGAGTCTGTCGCTTCGGGAGGTCACCGAGAGGTTATCTCGGTTATCCCCCTTCGTATCTGCAACCAAGGCCTTTGAATATTCCCTGCTTCTTTATCACTGCAGGAATATCTCCGGATCCCTTTCTCGTGCTTCTCTGGACTCCTTCCGGTCGGTCAGCAGAGCCTCTGCTGTTTCCATTAGAGCACGCCGTACAGTATGGTTGCAGGCGTCCGAGTTGTGTAGACGGGCACAGCACAACCTGGGTAATTCTCCCTGCGACGGAGATCACCTCTTCAATAGCGAAGCCTTCCGTCAGTTCGCACAGTGCTTCGCTAACCTTCCCAGTGTTAGCAGCCAGCCTAGGGCCCGGCTCCCCCCCGGCGGTGGTAAACGCCTCTCCAGACCCCCCTTCCCTAGGAAGAGGAAATGTCAGCCCTCCGCCCATCCTCCAGGCACGCCCAAGCAAGGGACCTCTCACCCCGGGTTGATGCCCCGGGCCCGCGCCAGGACTCTCATACTAAGCATTTTTAGGCTCAGGTGGGTGGCTGCCTGCACTTAACCTCCTTACCAGAAGTTTAAAATCTAGCTCTACTCTGGGGCTCGTTCAGTTGACAAATGGTTCGGGGACTTATATAGGGGTTCAGGTATTCTCCTCAGTGGGAAAGGGAGACCACCTTACTCCGTGATAGCTATGGCCCACGGTCACCCAACTTACTCTTCGGTACGTCCACGAACCCCTATCCGCCAATATTCCCTTGCTGATTGCTTCCGTATCGGAATTCCCCTTCCAGCCGCTATAGTCCCCCAATACTTACCAGGGACTATACCCTCATGTCCCCCGATTGTGCGGGGGACGAGTTCTGCGTGCAGGTCCTGGGGACACATATAGGGCCTCCAACCCCTGAGGCGTTCCTACCGGACTGATGTTTTCCCCCGTCCCCCACGCTACCGCGCTCTTAGCTCGCCGTTCTGCCCTTGCCCTCCGGAAAAGATCCCTCCTCTGACGGATCTTGAGGCCACCTCTCCAGGTGGACGTTCTGGGGATTGATGGCAGATCCGCCTTACCAGGGTGCTGCTCATGGAGGTAGGCCCCCCGGCGTACCTGCGTTAGTACCGGAGGGGGCGTCCCCATGTCCACCGGCTTAGATATACTAGATATCACCTGCTTGATAGGCGCCTATTGGGGGATGCCCACAGTACCTGTGTTCTACTGCCTTTTTCCCCCTATGGCCGGGACTCACCCCCCCCCCCCTGGGGATCCGGCCAGTCCGCCTGCCTATTCCTCGATCGGCCCGCGGACTGGTGGTACCCTACTGCTGTGAAGTCAACAGCTCCTTTTTTCAGTTAGGTCCTCCTGCCGGAGGTCCGGACCCTTGTCTCCCTATCTCTCGCTAGGGCAGACTGTGTCCTCCTTCTGCTCCAGGGTACACCTCTACTCTTCTCCGGGATAGGCTCTCTAGTTCGGCCTGTCTTCCACTGTTAGTCCTCTGAGTTATGGACTCTACTCCTAAGGGAGTGCTCAGCTTGCATTAAGCCTCCTGGAAGACCTGCCGTCCTTCTCCTGACCCAGCTGACGCCTGGATCTCATGGCCTTCCAGATTTGGAACTTCCTCCTCGCTGTGGTGAAGTTTCCTTGATGACCTCGCTACTGAGTCTACAGTGCCTTCATCACAGGACTACTTCCGACAACCCGGTGGGTAAGCTATACAGGGTTCTAAACCATTAATTCTTTAAAACTTAATGGCCTGTAAGCTCTATATGGTACTAGGTCATTTACTCATTAAATGCTTAATGATACTCTTCATGCACCCCTCTGACTACTCTCCCGTAGCCTGGGTTTTTTTTTTTTTTTGCTGTATCTTAATGGTACCTGTTCTGCACTCTAAAGACTTTCCTCTGTAGTCTTTAGATTCGCTGTTCCTCTACAGCTTCCTCTATTCAACTCCTGCCCTCCATCCCTCAGGGGATGCCGGGGATTCAGGTTGCTTTACAAGAAATTATTTCGGTCTTGTTTACGGAGAAATATAATACCACTAATATATGAAAATCTCTCCAATACAACTCTCTGGGAGAATGAGACATGCTGTTTACAATCCAAGTCAAGGCCTTTTGAAAAGAAAGATACTTGTGAAGTTAAAGGTTTTTTTTGAGAAGCACAAAAACCGAAAAGCTAAGTGTATATTTATACATCATTAGAGTTTGCTAATCTGTTTTTTGAACACTTGGGAAGAGGGGGTTACTAATTGAAAAACAATTGGAACCAGTCATTGATGTCACAGGCGCCGCTGGTGGATTTGAATTTTCATTCCCCAGCATATAGGCAGCCACTTGGTCTGAGACAGTTCCTACGAGACATTAGTATTAATTTTTGAATAAAATTTGAAAATATCACCCTCCCATATATTCTGCAACAGAGTTGTATTGGAGAGATTTTCATATATTAGGGGGATTCAGGTTGGGCAAATGCCATCCCGTCCTGGGCTGCGCTTATGGGATCTCCCCGGGCATCCTTAGCTAGGGAGTCACCACGTGTGAAGACTCATTCCTGCTTGTTCCTGGAGATAGCACAGTTACTTACCTGTAACAGGTGATCTCCGGAACAGCAGGAATTAGTCTTCACAACCCGCCCACCTCCCCTAGGAGTTGTATCTCTATTTTCTCTATTCCTTCCTCTCCTCTCCTTCTGGCTCAGCTATGAAACTCAACTGGGGAGAGGCAGTAGGAAGGGCGGGAAGCCACCGCGCAGGCGCGGGGGATGCTCCCAAAGGCTTTCTGATTGGATGCTGGGGAGCATTCCCGTGCGGGCTCCGTCGGCGACATCTCCCGCGTGTGAAGACTAATTCCTGCTGTTCCGGAGATCACCTGTTACAGGTAAGTAACTGTGCTTTCCTGGCAGGTGGTTAGACCTGTGAGCCCGAACAGGAGTGACATTTAAAAAAAAAAGGTTTCCTTTCAGGGCTGGTGCCTTTATGGCGTCTCGTCCACAGTGCGTGGTCTGCGGAACACACAGGGGGACCGTGGCTGAGTCTGGGATCTGCAGAGGCTGTGCCGCGGTCTCCACGGATGTGGAGCAGCAGATGGAGACAAAGGCCAGTTCTGAGGGCTCTCTTTTGGCGATCCTTACTGATGGGGAGGAGCTGGCAGCTTCTTCCTCGCAGTGTGGACAGGAGACCAGCGGGGGCCCACAAGCACAGAGTTCAGTTTTAGGGGCGAGTCCACAGATAGAGCACTTTTGCCCGGATTTTGTATTACTCATGCATCAGGCCTTTTGCTTGCGGTGGCAGGGAAAGCTGCCAGACCCCGCGTCTCTTTCCTCTGTTTCCATGCAGCCTAACCAGTCGGGTAAAGGTGCTTCTTCTCCTAGACCCTCAAAGAGGCCCCGGCCCCGGCCTCGTGAGCCGTCCTCATCCGACTTAGAGGTCTACGGGTCTGACGAGGGTGAGCAGGACCTGGGCACGGCTGATCTGGAAGAAGGGGAGATTCCGGAGCCGGAGGACCAGGGGAGATTCCGGAGCCGGAGGACCAGGGGAGATTCCGGAGCCGGAGGATCATTCGGGTTTTTCGGAGGGAGGAGTTGTCGGCTCTCATCTCGGAGTCCCTCCAGACGTTGAATTTGACAACTGCTCCAGTAGAAGAGGAGGAATCGGTGGAGGATCCTGTCATCCAAGCAGTGCGGCAGGCGCATATAGTGTTTCCCGTCCACCGTGTGGTGGATAAGATGATTCAGGACGAGTGGGATCGTCCCGAATTAGGCCTCAGAGGGATTCGAACGATGAATAGGCTGCATCCCCTAGCGGACAAGGACAAGGACCACTTTTGGTCTCCCCGCATAGACGCAGCAGTGTCGGCAGTCACCAAGAAGACCACTATCCCGGTTGAGGGCAGTGCGGCGTTAATGAACGCTCAGGATAGAAAGATGGATGGCTTGTTAGCAGTCTTTCGAAGTGGATGTGTTGTCCTTACAGGCTTCCATTTGCGGAGCCTGGGTGGCAAGGGCATGCCTGAGATGGTCCCAACGCTTGTGTCAGTCTTCTCAATTGGATTCTGAAGGGGCGGCTGAACTGGATAGACTGGAATCCGGTACGTCCTACCTGGCAAACGTGCATTATGACCTGATTCGGGCACTTGCCAATAGCATGGCCTCTTTGGTGGCAGTGCGCCGTTCCCTCTGGTTGAGTAACTGGGCGGCTGATAGTTCTTCTAAGTCGCGTCTCAGTAAGCTTCCCTTTAAGGGTAAGTTGTTGTTTGAGGATGATCTGGATAAGTTAGTGAAGGAGTTAGGAGAGTCTAAAGGGGGTAGACTCCCGGAGGATAAGCCAAAGGCGGGCAGACCCTCGTCGGCCTTTCGTGGGTCGGACAGAGATAGCAGGAAATTCCGAGGGTCCCAGCTGGGCGACTTCCAGAGGGGCAAGTTTGCAGCCAGGACCCAGGGGTTTCGTGGCTTCCGTGGAGTGGGTAGAAGTTTCTCGTTGCCTCCCTCCCAGCCCTTCCGCAAATCACAATGAAGGTTTGCGGGTCCCGACGGAAAGACAACCAATAGGCGGGAGACTTGCCAGGTTTCTTTCTGCCCGGACCCAGATAACAACAGATCGGTGGGTCCTGGAAATTGTTCGTGAAGGCTATGCGCTGGAATTGGCAAGACCGGTCCAGGATTCCTTTGTCATGTCCCTTTGCAGAAACTCACAGAAGGCTTGGGTGATTTGCGTTATCCTCGACCGGCTCCAGCGTCTGGGGCGGTCGTTCCAGTTCCATCCTCAGAGTACGGTATGGGTCGGTACTCAATCTATTTCATCGTTCCGAAGAAGGATGGTGCTATGCGCCCTATCTTAGATCTCAAAGGGGTGAATCGGTGTTTGCGAGTCCCGCATTTTCAGATGGAAACTCTGAGGTCCATAATAGTCGCAGTTCGCAAAGGGGAAACATAGAAACATGATGACAGAAAAAGACCACATGGCCTATCTAGTCTGTCCTTCCATATCAACAACTACAACAGTCCACTTTTTACCTTTAGAGATCCTCTGTGTTGGTCCCATGCTTTTTTGAATTCAGTTACTGTCCTCATCGCTACCACCTCCACTGGGAGACTATTCCATGGATCCACTACTCTTTCCGTAAAGAAATATTTCCGCATATCACTCCTGAATCTATCTCCCTTCACCCTCATCCCATGTCCCCTTGTAGCAGAACTTGCTTTCAATTGAAAGAGGCTCTCTCCATGAACATTTATGCCACGGAGGTATTTAAACATCTCAATCATATCACCTCTATCCCGCCTTTCCTCTAAGGTGTACATATTAAGATCCTTCAGTCTGTCCTCATATGCTTTATAATGAAGCCCACTAATCACTCGACGTCCTTGGATCTCACAGAGGCTTATCTGCATATCCCAATCAGGGCGGCCCATCAAAAGTACTTGCGGTTCACCCTGCCTTGGGGCCATTACCAGTTTCAAGCATTGCCCTTTGGGCTCGCAACGGCGCCGCACATCTTCACCAAGGTGATGGCGGTGGTGGCGGCGGCGGCGTTAAGAAAGGAAGGGGTATTGGTTCATCCCTACCTCGACGACTGGCTCATTCGGGCGAAGTCGGAGGCTGAAAGTGTGCAAGCGACGGCCAAGGTGGTGAAATTTCTGGAGAGTCTCGGCTGCGTAATCAACTTAGACAAGAGTCGATTGGTGCCTTCACAGGATCTCGAATACCTGGGAGTACGTTTCGACACGCAGAACGGACTTGTGTTCCTTCTACAGCGCTGTGCGCAAGGCCTTCAGACCTTGTTTCGCAGATTCAGGGCGGCGCCAGGGCGGGTTCTAGGCACGATGGCGGCGACTCTGGAAGCCGTTCCCTGGGCTGGATTCCATATGCGGCCCCTCCAGTGGGCGCTCCTTCGTCAATGGTCTCATCAGAACGACTCTTTGAGCAAGCGCCTCCCGTGCCCGCTCATGGTCAGGCATGCCCTACGGTGGTGGCTTCGGCCCGAGTCCCTCCTAGCGGGTATGCTCCTGGAGCAGCCAGTTTGGCTTCCTCTCCTGACAGATGCGAGTCTGGCAGGTTGGGGAGTTCACTGCGGGAATCTCTTTGTGCAGGGCACCTGGTCGGACCAGGAGACAGCATGGTCAATCAACAGACTAGAATTGAGAGCGGTTCGTCTAGCGCTGCGGTCCTTGGAGTTGACAGTGATGGGGCAGGCGGTGAGAGTGATGTCGGACAACTCCGTGACCATGGCCTACATCAATCGACAGGGCGGGACTGGCAACGCAGCCATGGAAGAGGAGGCAGAGCTGCTCTTCTCCTGGGTAGAGAGCCGGCTGCTGGTTCTGTCGGCAGCGCACATTGCAGGAAAGGACAATGTGACAGCGGATTTTCTCAGCAGAGTGCAGGTGGATGCTGGAGAGTGCGGGCTGCATCCGGAGGTGTTTGCGTCAATAGTGCACAAGTGGGGGCAGACGATCATGGACCTCATGGCAACCTTTCAGTCGGCGAATGTGAGTCGGTTTTACAGCAGACGGCGAGAAAGAATGTCAGAAGGACTCGACGCCTTGATGCAACCCTGGCCGGGGGGCGGTCTTCTGTATGTCTTCCCCCATGGGCCCTGATAGGCCGAGTGGTGCAGCGGATCGAGTCTCATCGCGGCAGAGTACTCTTGATTACCCCAGACTGGCCGAGGCGACCGTGGTATGCCGATCTCGTTCGTCTTCTGGACGGCGTTCCGTGGCAGCTGCCGGTCTCGGTCGACCTGCTCGTACAGGGACCCCTTCGCATGCCGCAAGTGAAATCGATTCTCGCTTACGGTTTGGCCATTGAAAGGGGGCGCCTAAGGAGAAAGGGTTACTCTGTGGCGGTGGTGTCGACGCTGTTGCGGGCAAGGAAGAGTTCGACCTCGCTTGCGTATTGTGATAAGGAGAGTGCAGCCCAGCCAGGAAAAAGTGAAGAGAAGAAGAATTTTTCCTCTTTGCGGGGGATGGGTACACAGGATCACATAGTCCACAGCAGAAGCCCGGAGAGATACCAAGAGGGTAGACCTAGTTGTAAGCCACGCCCACACTCCAGGTCAACCATAGATAGGAGTGGGAGGTACAGATGGGCAGGGCCAGGAAGGGAGTTGCCCTGCTCAATGTTTAAATTGGAGCAAACAAACACCAGAGATAGACACGGTTGGAGATACAGGGGGAGACACGGTTGGAGACACAGGGCGAAACACGGTTGGAGACACAGTTGCAGTTGCAGTTGCAGTGGCAGTTGCTGTCGGAGTTGCAGTCCAGGTCCAAGTGGGAGTTGCAGCTCAGGTTCCAGTCCAAGTTCCAGAAGGTCCAGAGAGAACAACCCTGTAGCCAAAGGACAAAGGAGCTTTGCAGCCAAAGGGAGCAGCAGAGAAAGGAACAGCTATAAAGGCAGCCAAAGAAGGTACCAAGGAAGCCACAATAGTCAGCACAGTAGCCACAGAGGACATAGGGAAGGTTCTTGAGAGAGAACCACCTACCCTGGCAAGAGAGCGGGAAAGTTTTACCAAAAGTCTCTGCCCTACTCTGAGGCAGAGGGAGTCCTGACTGGCCGAAGTTCCAACCAAGAGAATACTGCACCAAGACCCCAAGGTAGGAGAGGGGAGGCAGTAAGCCCTTCAAAGTGTGTTTCCTGTTCTGACTCTGATGAAACTGTTGTACCCCAGATAACACAGTGTAGAAAGAAATGTTTCACCAGGAAGGTTAAACAAGAACACCCCATAGGAGACCTGCCCAGAGAAGGGAGGGCAAGAAAGTGGGAGAGGTTGTTTGACCTGTTGAAAACTTTAAAACAGAAAGTTCCTGAGCGTTTCCAAGCAGAACCCTGCTATAGCTCAGCTGAGAGCATGGAGGTTGAAGCCAAGGAGGGTGATGTAACTTCCAGTGTTTCAGAGATGGAATGTGATGCATGCACTAAGGTGAATTAGTGTAAGCCAGAAACAGTTGAACCTTAAGAACGCTACTATAGGTGTGAAGGTAGTTCTGAAGCTGATTGAATTCGCTGTTACTCTGTTTTGGACATTTGTTTATGGGAGAAGTTATCCGTTATTTTTCTTTTGTCTGGAGAATAAATGTGCTTGAAGAATTTTGTATCCACTTACCAGCAAGGAAGCTGAATAAATTCCTGTGCGCTTTGATAAACCACCTGGCTCATTATTCCACACACAACTACAAACTTAGGAAAAGATAAGAGGTGGCTACCCGTCCCTACTAGGCGGCCGCCTGGTAGGGGCTCGCACGCCACAGTATGTCCAAGTCTGGCATATTTTTGAGGATTGGTGTTCTCGTAGGCAGATTCGTACGGCCACGGCCTCAGTGCCTATTGTGTTGGATTTTTTACAGGATGGCCTGGACAAGGGTCTCGCAGCCAGTTTGAGAGTGCAGTTAGCGGTGCTGTCCTGCTATAGGGGCAAGATACAGGGTAGGGCCTTGGGTTCCCATCCGGAAGTATCGCATTTCCTTAAGGCGGCGTCTAGGATTCGGCCGGCTCGTCGTGTTTTGGTGCCATCCTGGGATCTTAATGTGGTGTTAAGGGCGCTAGTGAAGGAGCCCTTCGAACCCTTACAACAGGCCACAATAAAGGATTTGACCTTAAAAACGGTGTGTTTGGTGGCGATTTGTTCGGTGCGCCGAATTTCGGAACTGCAGGCGTTATCTTGTAAGGAGCCCTTCCTTAGTTTTCTAAGGAAAAGGTGGTTTAAGACCAGTGCCGTCCTTTCTCCCTAAGGTCGTTTCCCCCTTTCATTTGAATCAGACTGTGTCGCTTCCGGTGCTACGTCCTGATGAGGGGTCAGAGTCTAATCACGAATCGCGCTTCTTGGACGTCAAGCGCGCGCTGAGTCAATACATGAAAGTCTCTGAATCCTTTCGCAAGTCTGAGCAGCTCTTTGTTCTCTTCGTGGGACTTCGCAAGGGCGAAGCGGCGGCGAAAGCATCCATTTCCCGATGGATTAAAGAGACGATCGTTTCGGCATATCTGTTACAGGGGCATCTGGCGCCGACAGGGTTGCGGGCGCACTCGGTCAGGGCGCAGGCCACCTCTTGGGCGGAGCACAGTTTGGTCCTGCCAGGAGACATTTGTAGAGCGGTGACGTGGTCGTTGCTTCATACTTTTAGTAAGCACTATCGTTTGGATGTGCTGGCAGCGAGGGACGCTTCCTTTGGTTCGGCAGTTTTGCAAGCTGGATTTGGGGGCCCCTCCCTATGAATACTGCTCTTTTACATCCCAGATGTAGAGGACTGAACTGGAGGAACGCTAAAGAAATGATAATTACACTTACCTGGTAATTGTGGTTCCTTTAGTGATGACAGTTCAGTCCTCAATCCCGCCCAGAGTGGTGTCAGGTTCAGTGAATCCTTAAGGTAGGACTCGAGATGATTACAGGTAGGCAGGAGGTATTTCAAGGAATGAACACTGTCTCTTGCTTCAGCTCGGTTCCCTTTCGCTTGTCTCTGGAGAAGGCAGTAGGAAACGGTTTGGAGCAAACTTTACTGTTTTTAGAATACGATTTATTGAATGTTTGGTTTGAAATGTTAGCTTCTTATTTGTTGCTCTGTTGAGTATGCTTTGTCAATAGTTCACTGGGGATTATGGGAGTTGGCAGCAGGCTATAGCCAGTGACATCATTGATTTGACATGTCCAGTCATCAAGTTGCAGGAGGAGGAGCACAACCCAGATGTAGAGGACTGAACTGTCACTAAAGGAACTACAATTACCAGGTAAGTGTAATTATCATTTTTCTTTGCTGGAGTCCCTCCAGTTCAGATGCCACCCAGGATATTGTAGTGCTTCCTTGGTACCTCGTGACTTCTTGAAGAAATTTTGCTTTACCGCAGCCAAGGTGGTTCTGGTTGGACTCTGTTTGTTCCATTGGCGCAGACCTGCTGTATTCCCCACTGTTCTGCTGACAGTGTTTCTTAAGATTTTCAGTTGTTGGCATAGAACAGGGCTTCTTGGGACTCTTGTCTGCTTTGGGAAGTTCCTGCTGAAGGAAACTGTATAGGCACAGGCTTCTTATGTGATGACTTCAAGATCAGTGTATCTCAGTCTCCGTCTTCTGGTGAGTGACTGGACTGGAGGGACTCCAGGAACGAAAATTAGCAGTTAAGGTCTAATTTCACCTTCAATGATATTTGGGCTCTCTTGCTCAGCCACAGATTGCAGCATTTAGTATGTCACGCACTGGAATAAGGTTTGTCACTTGTTACAATGAGAAAAGGGGTGAGAACCGCTTCTCTATGTGTATGACCAGCACGTTTCCAGCTGAGGATCCCATGGCTTGGCTGGTGATGTTGAAGTGGACAGTCAAAGAAGGGGGGGGGGAATAAAAGAACCCACAAAGCAATGCTGTCCATTAGCAGTTAATCCATGGTAGGTGGCACATTAGTAACTATTGTGAAATGAGCATGGATTGGACGGGATGGTTGCTCTGCTTTCTCTTATGGTGGTGCAGTTGGCTGATCTTACAGAGGGATCAGTAATTGCAACGCGTTTTCACGAACTGCTTAATGTTGTTGAATATACTATAAGGAATTATTCTCCTTATTGGCAGTATGACGAGGTTCTGTGCATTTCTCAACAATTAGTGTAGAGGGATTGTAGTGGCGCTGTTTTGTTAAGTGGCAGTGCCTGTTGCTTATTCGTGCACCTTAGAGAACTTTATGGTCCTCTTTATGATGGATTAGAAGTAGTCTTTGGCCTCTTCAGTTTCTCTTCCTTGGTCACTAAGGTGGTAATGGTGTTGAGCAACACACTTCTTTAGCAGTCACTCTGGCTTGGTGATCTGCTTCAGCTTGGGGTAGCTGGTATATTTTATAGTTGGAATCATACTTGCTTCCGGTTAGGATTATTCTGTGGTGAGCTACTGCAAGAAGATCTTGGATTCCTGGTAGGATGTTCATCTATCTGTCTGTTTTTAATTAGCTTTGAGGGACTGACCCATAATAGATTTCTCTGCAAGATATTTGGCTCTCAGAACATAGGATATGCCATACTTGGTCAGACCAAGGTCCATCAAGCCCAGTATCTTGTTTCCAACAGTGGCCAATCTAGGTCATAGGTAACTAGCAGTTTCCCCAAAAGACACAGGTTCCACAATGCTTGTATTGGGGCAAGCAGTGGATTTCCTGGGTCCCCTTTAATAATAGTTTATGGACCTTTCCTTCAGGAACTTGTCCAAACCTTTTTTTTTTCCCATTTAAAATTTTTATTAAAGATTTATAAGAAAATACCATACAAACCAATCGAAAACCTTAAATATACAATATGGTCCATATAAACTAACAGGAATCAATCCTAACATCAACTCCATTATACACATACAATACTGCATATGTACTAACCAAACTGCCCCCTTCCCCCTGTCCAACATCCCAGCACATCCAGTACAAGCATGGGAACCTAACTAACCACCTATCCCTCCCCCCTCCCACCCCCCCTTCTTCCTCCCCCCTCCCCCCTAGATTATCTCCGAAACACAGCTTCCGCTCCACACTCACCCTACAGCCTATCCAACCTCCCCCTATACGGACATCCTACTCCCAACCCCCTCCCCCTCCAGCCCTCCAGCCAGCTCCATACCTTCTTCCAATATACCACATTTTGCCCTCCCATCCCCCGCCGCAGCTCCGTTAACTTGCACATCAAGCTCACCTCAGCCAATCTGCGCACAAAACCTGCCAACTGGGGTATGCTCTGCCCTCCCCAGTGCTGGGCAATCTCACATCTAGCAGCTGCTATACAATGATGCAAAACCCCCTCCTCCCTTTTTGAGAGACCTTCATCGAGTTGATGCAGCAAGCAGGCCTCCGGTCTCCCTTGGAGTTTCTGCCCAGTCATACCGTGGATCGTCTCCCAAACTTGCCCCCAGTAAACCTGTAGCCTGTCACACTTCCACCACATATGCATCCAATCCCCTCTTGCAGCACATCCCCGCCAACATAAGTCATCCCATCCCTTCCCTGCCTTAAAACGACGCACCGGAGTCCAGTACCATCGGTATAAGACTTTATAGGCGTTTTCCTTAATTTGTGATGCTATTGACACAGAAGCAATCGTCTGTATGAGCTTCTCCCAGCACTCCACACTCCAACACACCCCCAAGTCCTCCTCCCATTGCAGCATATATCGGAGCTTACATTCTCCTGTCCCCAGCAAACCTTTGTAAATTCTGGACAAAACCCCCTTTTTCCCACCCTGGCCATTACATATCGCCTCGAACCACCCTCTGTTGTCCCAAAGATCCTTCCATACCTTAGGATGCCTCAAGAAACTCCTCAGCTGTATATAAGCGAAGTGATCACTCCCTTTCAGCTTATAAAGGTCCCTAAGGCCTTCAAACTGGTGAATCCCCTGGGGGTGGATAACCTGTTGGACATGCGTTAACCCGGATCTGGCCCATCTACGTAGAATGCGCTCGTCGGGGCCCTGACCCCGCTCAAAGCATGCCTCAATGGTCATCCCCTGTATATAACCCTTATCTGGAACAAGTTGAGGTTTATTACGTTTCCAGATTCGCAAACCATTCGCAACCATGGGACTCAAGGCGGGCAGGTCCAATCCCCTATACCCCCGCCAAATCGCTCTTTCAAGGTCCAATCCCCCGACCGACTCATACTCCATTTGCACCCAGGATTTGGATGTTTCCCTGTGCCACTCATACACCGCTTTAAGTTGCGCTGCCTCATAATATTTGCGTATGTTAGGAACCCCCCCTCCCCTCTGGACCGTTGCAAAACCTGCATGGCCACCCTAGGGCGCTTCTGCGCCCAGATAAACTGATTAACCAAACGTTGTATCCTTTTTAAACTTTGTGGGGGAACCCGTATGGGAAGTGTCTGGAATAAAAACAACAAGCGTGGCACCAGCATCATTTTCACCGTCGCTATGCATCCAAACCAGGAAAGGTATCCCTTTCCCCACCCCTCCAGCCAGCCCTCTATCTTCCCCAACACCCTCTTGTAATTCAAGCTGTACAGCTCGCCAATTTTATTGCTTATCCAGATGCCGAGGTACCGGATACTACCCCGGGCCCATCTAAAGGGATACTTCTTGGCCAAGGTGTTGGCTAGCCCAGTAGGAACCGTCAGGTTCAAAATTTCCGATTTTGTCTGGTTAATCGTAAACCCCGAAACTTTACCGTATTCTTCCAGCTCCCACTGCACGATAGGCAGACTCACCCGAGGTCGTGCTAAACTTCGGATAATATCATCCGCTAACAATGAAATTTTATAAGCACTCCTCCCCGCTGTGATTCCCAAAATATCCGCCCTGTCCCTTATCCGCTGCGCCAGAGGCTCCATGGCTAGAGCGAACAGCAATGGGGACAGGGGCAGCCCTGCCGCGTTCCCCGCCCTTGAGCAAAAAAATCTGAGTGGGCCCCATTGACCCGCACACATGCCTTGGGATGCACATAAAGCGCCTTTACCCACGCTAGAAAGTCGCCCCCCAGCCCCACCTTCTCCAGCACCTGAAAGAGGAACGGCCAGGACACTTGGTCGAAAGCCTTTTCCGCATCCAGTGAGAGCAGGAGCGCCTCCTCCCCTCCCTGCTTGCAAGCCCATATGATATTAAGAATCTTCCTGATATTATCCGCCACCCCTCGGCCTGGTATAAACCCTGCCTGATCATGGTGGATCACTTTCCCGATAACTTTGTTCAGCCGTGCAGTAAGGATCTTGGCCAAGAGCTTGGCATCCAAGTTAAGCAAAGAGATAGGCCTGTAGGATGCACACTCCCGCGGATCCTTCCCCTCCTTATGAAGCACCGTGATACCTGCCCAACCCATGGTGTCTGCTAGCTTCTTTCCCTCCCGTGGTTGGTTGAAGAGTTTCACCATAGGCCCGATCAGCAGGCCTCCGAAGGTCCTGTAGAACCTAGCGGATAGCCCGTCTAACCCCGGAGCTTTCCCCAGTTTTAAATGTTTGATCGCCCACTCCACTTCATCCGGCCGAATCGGATTATTGATGGCCTCTTGATCACTCACTCCCAATTTAGGAAAATCTATAGAGGCCAGATATTCTGCCCCCCTCCCAGCTGGGTGCAGTTCTTTCGCTTTATACAACTCCCGATAATACTCCTTGAAGGCCTCCCGGATTTCCCCATCTTTAGTAACCAATACCCCTCCCCCCCTTCGAACCCTGATTTCATGGGAGCGAAGCTTCTGTTGCTTCAGCCTCTGTGCTAAGTACCTCCCGGCCTTGTTCCCCCCCTTGAATACCTCCTGCCGCAAAAGCTGCATCTGATGTCTTACCTTTTCCGCCTGCAACTCATTAAGTTGCGCTCTCGCCGCCAAAACCTGTCCCCTGTAGGCTCCATCGCTCCCAGACCCATCTAGTTCTTCCAATTCCAATAACCGTTCCCGGAGGAGGCGCTCTTTCTCCTCCCTTTCTCTCTTTTTCTGCGCCCCCCACTTGATTAATATACCTCTTACCACCGCCTTATACCCATCCCAAATAGCCCCCCAGGTGACCTCCCCATTGTCATTAAATCGAAAATACTCTCGCGTACCTTTCTCCACATCGGCTTGTACCTGTCCCTCCTCTAAGAGGGATTCATTGAGTCTCCAAAACCGATTCCCCTTCCCTTCGTCTGCCACATGCAGCCAGACCACCACCGGGGCGTGGTTGGACCATGTAATGGACTCCATGTCCGCATCCCTTATTTTCCCCCCCCCACCTCTTTGGACAGCCATATAGCATCAATGCGGGAATAGGACCCATGTACTGGTGAGTAGTAAGAAAACTGTCTCTGCCCTGGATGGTGCAACCGCCACGCATCGACCAAACAATGCTGTGTCACAAAATGATGATAGCGCTTGCGGTCCCCCCTCTTTCCCTCCCGTGGCCCGGTAGCATCTCGGGTGGGGTTCCATGTTAGATTAAAGTCACCCCCGCAAATCAGAGTACCGTCCCCCAATGTCCCCATCTCCCCATTCAGGTTTGTCCAGAATTCACTCTGCCCCCCAGTAGGTGCATACACATTCACTACACAGTACCATACATTCCCCATTTTCACCCGTACCAACACATACCTCCCCCCTTTATCTCTTACCACCGTCTGCACTTGGAGTTTTGATCGAGTTGCAAAGAGTATAGCGACCCCTCCCTTCTTCTTCTCCAATATATTAGAAGCATGAATGCAGACCCTGTACCCTCTGTGCTTAACCAGGTGTTCGGTGGCCCTTGTCAAATGTGTTTCTTGGAGCATGACTATGTCTGCCTTCTGGCGAGAAAGCTCTGAATAAAGATGTTGTCGCTTAAAAGGTGAGTTAAGCCCCTTAACATTGAGTGTAACTTTTAATCTCACCCATTCTGCCACAACCCCCCTTTCCCTATCCGCTTCTTAACCCCCCCACCCCACCCCTCCCCCCTCTCATTAAGAGAGAAGCGTCTTCCATACTGGTGACCTGTTAACGGGCCTTGCCTGCTTCCTCCGCCTTACCCCCCTATCTCAGCACTACCCCCCCTGCCTTCCTTGCCCCGTGTCTTCTCAACCCCCCCTACTTCCTCCCTCCTCCCAGACCCTCAAGCCCCTCCCGCCATCCCCCCGCCATTAACAATACAGAGTTACCCTGGCAGAGAGACCCCACTGAATCAACAATACTCAATCCAAGTCCATAATTTCAGCTTGCATCCCGCTACGCCGCTGGCAGTCCTGGGCTTTCTGTATTCAGCCTCGCCGCCCTCCTCCTGGCCGCAGGGACTCTATGCCATCTCTGCAGGTTCCTCTGCACAGTTGTAGGTTTTGTAGACGCGGTCAAATCTCCTCCCGGGGGTCTCCCCCCTTCTGGTATATTAGGTAACCCAAAGTCTCGGAGGACAGTCCAAGCCTCCTCACTGGTTTGTACTCTCCTTGACTTCCCCCTGCAGGTGACAAGCAACCCGAAGGGAAACAGCCATTTGTAGCGAATGTCCTCTTTTCTCAAATACGCTGTCACCGCCTTCAGGCTGCGCCGGTGCTGCAGCGTTCCTGCAGAGAGGTCTTGGAATAGCTCCAGAGGATGATCCTCCCACGTGATCTGTCGTACTTTCCTCGCCGCTTGCAACAATCTTTCTTTTATCTTAAACAAACGTAGACAGACCACTATGTCTCTGGGTTTATTATCTCGTATCGGCCCCAAGCCCCGGTGGGCTCGCTCAATCTGGGATGAGTCCATCGGTATCTCATCTTGTAAATCCGCAGCCAGCAGCAAAGATTTGAACACCCTCAGCAGAACATCTTCACAGTTATGGTACTGGGGCTCCTCTGGAATCCCCCGGATCCTTAAATTACATCGCCGGGACCTGTCTTCCAGGTCCTCCAGCTTCATCTGCTGATCCACCTGGTTCTGCTGGAGAGTCTCCCAGCGCTGCTGGAGGTCCACCATTTCCTCTCCTTGCTGTTCCATCTGGAGCTCCATCTCCTCCACTCTATTGCCAATGTCCACAATATCTTGCCGCAATGACTGTATTGACTCTTTAAGTTGGTGCTTCACTCCACTGATTTCGGTTTTAATCTCATCTTTCATGTCAATAAGCCAGGCTTTTAATTGGGACAGATCCCCCAACCCAGCTCCATTATCCGGCTCTTCTCCTTGGTCTTTGGGGTCTCCCGCCTGTGTTCGGCACTCTTTCTCCCCCTCTTTTCTACCTTTGGCTGTCGCATATGGGGAACGAAAGTCCGCCAATTTTTTCCTTGACGCTACAGCCCCCTTAGTTTTCTCCATGCTTATGAGGGGGGGCCTTGATCTTCCCTTGAGTCTCAATCCAGCGGAGAGGACCTCCGCCTGGCTGCACCCCTGGGTTTGGCACTCGCAGACCGCTCTGCTGGGCTAGCACTGCTGGTCAGGAACCCCGCCATCAGCCACCAGGCTCCCCGCAGTCCCCTCTCCGTGTCCCCTTGCTGGGGTCTGCTTCTTCACGGAGCCACTCACCTCGGTGATATCTCACTCCGCACTTGGCTGCTCCCCTGGTCAGCCTCCTGGCACCCCAGACTCCGTGTCGTTCTGTCCCTCCACCCTCTGACACTGCACTCCGGGCTGCTCTTCTTATCTCCCCGAGTTGGAGTGTGTGCTCCCCGCTTGCTCAGAGTCTCTGCTGGCCTCCTTCTCCCTGAAGCTTGCACTGCTGTCAGCTGCGCTGTGCACTTGCCTCCTCTCCGGGGTCAGGCTTGGCCTCGGACCCTGCAGTTACCCCCGGCTGCCTCCGGCTGCTGGTGCATTGTCCCGCCTCCTCTCCATCGCTGGGGCTTCACCTCCTCGCCCTGCTACTTCCCAGCGCTCAACTCTCCGCCGCCTCCAGAGTCGGGAGGGACAGCGTCCAGATGCGTCGGGACTTCCGATCGCCTGGTCTCAGGGCCTCTGCCACTCCCCCTCACACCGGGCAGGCCGCCACTGCTCCACTCCCACTGCCGCCGTGCTTGCTCGCCACGTGGTCGGCAGGGCCTCCCAAGCAGCTCACTAGCGCCTCGCGTTCTGGCTCCTCGACGCGGCCGCTGGCTTCACCGCGGAGGCAGGGCAGCCCGGGGCTCTTCACCTTCTCTGCCCTTACTTGGGGCACGCAAATTTCCGCATTATAGGGGTATTAATTCCCCTTTTATCACAGGCTCTGGCGGCGCCGAGTGTTTCATGTTCATGTTCATTTATTTGCTTGACTGCCCTTCATTAATAGGCAGAGCGGTTCACAATAAAAAGTATAAACAGAGTGGCACAAGGCCGGAAATTGGAAAGGAAATTACAATTCAAATAGAAAAAGTGATAGAGACAAGAGCAGGTAGGGCAGAGGGAGGGAAAGAGGGACAGGGCTAGGGAGGGGGAAGGTCAAAGGCGAGGGAGAACAGGTAGGTTTTAAGGGAGAGTTTGAAGGTAGGATAGTGGGGCTCAAGGCAGAGAGGGGGG
This sequence comes from Ichthyophis bannanicus, assembly GCA_033557465.1. NCBI lineage: Eukaryota > Metazoa > Chordata > Amphibia > Gymnophiona > Ichthyophiidae > Ichthyophis > Ichthyophis bannanicus. Next base: position 410,881 of record CM066050.1, read on the forward strand.
GGAGGGAGTTCCATAGTGCAGGGCCTGCAAAGAAGAAGGCTGAGGAGCGTGTGGACTGGAGATGAGCGTGTGAAGGGGATGGTAGTGCAAGTCTGTTAAGGTGGAATGAATGAGGAGTGTGGTGTGGAGTGTGAAAATGGAGTAAGTCGGCCAGGTATTGAGGGGTAGAAGTATGCAGTGCTTTGTGGGCTAGTATGAGAAGCTTGAATTGAATTCGGAAGAAGACGGGGAGCCAGTGAAGTCGGAGAAGAAGGGGGGTGACGTGGTCCCTAGAGGAGGAGTGGGTAACCAGACGGGCGGCGGTGTTTTGAATGCGTTGCAGCCGTGAGAGCTGCAGTTTAGAAATGCCAGAGAGGATGGAATTGGAGAAATCGACACGAGAAATAACAAGAGTGAGGAGCAGAGTGGTTAAGGCAGAGGGAGAGAGGAAGGGACGAATAGCACGAATCTGACGAAGGTGAAAGAAGGAGAGTTTAGAGACGTGGGAGACATGTGCTGAGAAGGAGAGATCTGAGTCAAAAAGAACCCTGAGATAGCGAAAAGTGGTAACCAGTGGAACAGGTGCATTAGAAAAGGATGGGGCCAGGGGCGCGGGGGCTGATGACCGTAGGAGAACCAGATGGCTATGGTTTTTGAAAGGTTAAGATGTAGACAATTTTGTGTTAACCAGTCGGAGACAGCAGCTAAACAGGCGTTCAACGGGGCTAAGTCGTGGGAGACAGAGGAGGTGTGGTGAAGGAGGAGAATGTCGTCGGCGTAATAAAAAGCTGTAATTCCAAACTGTTGCATGAGTAGTGTGAGGGGAGTGAGAAAGATGTTGAAAAGGAGAGGAGCTAACACCGAACCTTGAGGAACCCCGCAGACTAGCGGAAAAGACTCAGAGGGGGAGTGGGATGAAGAGGAAGGGGTAACAGCAGAGCGAGAGTAGAGAAAAGAGTGAAACCAACGTAACACAGTACTGCGAAGGCCGATATCATGCAAGCGAGACAGAAGAAGGGAGTGGTTGACCAGGTCAAAGGCAGCGGAAAGATCAAGTGCTACCGCCACCGAAATATCACCCCGGTCAAGAGCAGGGAGTTAGTGAAAGCTAAAAGAACAGTCTCGACACTGTGTCCAGAGCGGAAGCCAGATTGGCGAGGGTGAAGGAGATTGGTGGAATCCAGGTGGTGAGTGAGTTGTGCAAAGACAATTTTAATTTGGAGAGGAAAGGAAGGTTGGAAACTGGACGGTAGTTACTAGGATCAAGAGGGTCGAGAGTGGGTTTCTTAAGTATTGGACGGATGAGGGCGTGTTTCCAGGGAGTGGGAAAAGAGCCATTAGCCCCGCTGATGTCACCGAAAGTCCGTCCAAACCTTTTTTAAACTCAGCTACACTAACAACTTTTACTACATCCTCTGGTAACGAATTCCAGAGTTTGATTACACATTGAGTGAAAAAATATTTTCTCTTACTAGTCTTAAATAGGCTGTAGTCCAAAGGTTGCTATTTCAAGGTTAGCCTCTCATCAGGAAAAAAAAAATGAAATAAAATTCTAAGACAACAGAAGAGGACAGTTGCGGGCAACTGTTCAGGTTGCTCCAACAAAGGTCCATATGATGAGGAATGGTTTGGTCCACTCTCTGGTTTCCTTGGACTGGAGCTTAGGGCTTCACTTGACTTTGGGAATTTCTTTTCCCTAGGGATATGACAGCAGGACTGTTTAGGCTTGAGGCCAGGTTCGAGGCTTTTGAGACTGTGACCAACTCATTCCTTGTTGAGAATGGAACTGCCTTGGCTGCGGGGGCAAAAACAAAAAATTCTTCCCCATTAGCCTGGTTCTAGCAGGGCTTAGGATGGCTTCCACCAGGGCTCATGTTTCTTTCTGGGCCAAGTCTGGCTCAGGGCTCTTCGTGGTATCTTTGGGATGGAGATGGTAGGCCCTATTTTATTTGTGGCATAGGAGCATCGGCATGCTCAAATATGGAGAGTTGTACACATCTGAGGTGTTGATCTGTTAGGCTGGGCGCTTCAGTTGGTCCCCTCCCTCCCCTGTAGTTAGGCACTGCTTTGATATGTCCCACTCATCCGGACTGAACTGGAGGGATGAGGAGGAGGGTGAAATTAGACCTTACTTGTTAATTTTCTTTCCTCAAGTCCCTCTAGTCCAGTTTGGGACCTGCCCTATCTTCTTTTGGTTTCTTTCCAGCCTTAGGTGACAGACACAAGGCTGTGGAGCAAAATGGTAATTTTGAGTATCCATCTCGATCGTTTTAGGCTCTCAGTGGATTGCAAGGCTGTGCTCGTGCATTGTATTGTATAATGGTCTTGAGAACGTTGATTACATCTCCTGTTTGTGATACACTTTGGAACAGGAAAATGTCTTTAGTAAGTAGGAGATATATATATATATATATATCTGGTTATGGAATCTGCCTTGTTATAGAAATACTGGTGAGAGCAGGGCTGCACAGGACCCTTTATACCATGACATCATCAAACCAGTGGTTCTCAGTTTCCATCTGCTAGTATGCAAGCATAACCCATGCATCTGGAGTACAAGGACTCGAGTTAAAAAAAATTAGGAAGTAAGTTTGAATTTCATCATTTTCAGCACTACAGATTGTGGAGAGAAGCTTCAGTAATAATAAATAAGGGATGGACAGCTAGGGAGGTTTTAAGCATTGTAACTAGATAGAGGAATTTTATCAGCAGTATAGTTTTTGAGGGTAACTTCAGCAGTATGGCTTGATGATAGCATAGGTGGAGATTTGATAAGAAGTTTAACTTGGTTGGTATATCCTTATTGGGAACAAGAATTTTTTTTAAAGCAGCATAAAAGACTGAGTGTAATAGTAGATAAGTGAAGTGTGATCTACTGGAGAAAGGTTTTGTTGGGCAGTTTAGCGTAAGTGAAGAAAGATTTTCTGTTGACTATGGAGTTGCCTGTCAAATGTTTTTACAAAATAAATCCTTTCATCCTTTTATTTAGGAGGAAACGTGGAGAGAAAGGTGAAGTTGTAGAAACAGTGGAGGATGTCATTGTTCGGAAGTTAACAGCAGAAAGAATCGAAGAACTAAAGAAGGCAATTAAGGAGACCCAGGAGAAGTACAGGTAAGTTTTAGAAGAAGGTAGATTTTTCTCCCTCTTAATACATTTCTGGATTTGGTGCTTATACAGATATGATGACCTGGAAAAAACCCCAACCCATTTCTGGAGGAAATGGAAAAAACCCCAACCCATTTCTGGAGGAAATGGAAAAGTTGTAGTCTTTGAAAAAATTGTATGAAATATTTTTATTTTAGAATAATGCATGAAATGCTTTTCAAAACAGTTTTAAAATCATTTTACTACTTATTTACAAACATTTACCGCAGATCTTGCACATTCTCTGCAGTTTAAAATAAAACATGAAATAATAGAATAGTTAAACAAAATAAAACACATACAAAGTCACTAAATTACTAAAATAACCCAATTGCTTTATTTAAAAAAATAGTAGGGAAATGAGAACAGTTGAATAGAACCAGCAGACAGCTGATATCTCATTATAAAGAGAAAAAAAAACCAACAATATCCCCTAATGCTCAAATACAGCGATCCTAGGAGCTTTAATACTAATGGTACTGCATAAGCATCCCTCCTATACCAAGGGCTCACATCTCATGAAACTCTGGCAAAATATTGATTAAAATCTAAGTGATTTAAATATAAAACGTGCACATATATAAAAAATATGATAAAAAATCATATAGATTTAACTTTGGTGCTTCCCAAATTATGCATTCTCTAGGAAAAAGCAGGAAGTCAAACCACACATATGGGGTGACATCTGCGCCAATGGAGCCACGCGAAAGCATCTCCCCAGCTTTCAGAGAAAGCTTTTGGGAGATGCCACCACGCATGTGTGGTCCCCTTCCCGCCCAAAGGTGCCATCTTGCTCAGTCTCCTTTTTTTTTCCCATGGAGCCCAATGGATGTGTGTCCTGTTTCCCCAGAAAAATCCTTAACAAAACTATTCCTCAAAGTTAGTTTTCTGGTAGGCTTATTGGTTCCTCTTCCCGCCGTGAGTCGGCGCAGTTCTCAGCCCCTTTTTTTCTCAGTCTCCCTCAACCAGCATTTGTGCCTTTTTTCGCCCCGGGGTCATCGACCCCACCTGGGTGTTTCCCACCATGTCTCCCAGTGGGTTCAAAAAGTGTGACCGCTGCAGTCAAACCATGTCAATTACCAACACCCATGACTGCTGCCTGCGCTGCCTGGGTTTGGACCATGACAGCACCTCCTGCGACCTGTGCCAGGCCATGTTGGACAAAACCATCAAAAAAGTCAGCGTTGCAGGAAAGACTTGGTCCTTAGGTCTGATTTGGCACCTGCCTCCCCGGCACTGAGCTCCAAGCCTAGCACATCTTGAGATGCCCAGGTGTTCTCGGAGTCCCACGGTTACAGTGCCTCCGAGAAAACCTCGGAGCCGGTGAAGAAGAAGAAGTCATCAAAGTCTGCCGAGGTTGCACCATAGAAACCCGGTAAAACCCCATGGAGGAACTCAGACAACGAGGAGAAGCACCCCACCAATGTCCTCAAGAAGGATTCCTTGGCCAGCGGAGACCATGCAAGGTTCCTCAGAGCCATAGACCTCGTCAAGGATGCACTCCCTAGAGTGCTGGCACCGAGTCTGAAATTCTCTGTGCCCACACCAAAGGCTGCAGAGCCATCTGGCTTGGAAACCAGAATGGCGGCCCTGGAGCAGAACATCACTGCTATCCTGGCTCTGCAGCAGGCAATGATGGCCCTTTCGTCTGTCTCATCTGCCCCGATGACCAGGCTCTCAACTGCGAGGGAGTTCCCAAGCATCAAGTGTCCTCTGCCTCAAGAAAGTCCTTCGCTCCGGTTGAGGTCCCTATCCTGCTTATCGAGTATCCAGTCCTCGCCGACCAGTGTCCGTGACTCGGACCCCAGGTCCTCCGCAGGCCGCCAGCCCTTCGGCACTGACCTCGACACCGACTCCTCGCTGGTCTCCCCGTGAGCCACCTCCTTCCCCTTCAATCTATACAAAATCACGCTGCTCGACTAATCTTCTGCCAGCCTTGTCATGCCCACATTACCCCTCTTCTCAAGTCACTTCACTGGCTCTCTGTCCAATTCCGCATCCAATTCAAGCTTCTCCTACTCACCTATAAATGCATTCACTCTATGGCCCCTCAATATCTCTTATCTCTCCCTACGTCCCCTCTCGAAATTTACGCTCTGCTAACAAATTACTTGTATCAATGCCTTTCACCCGCACCACGAACTCCCGACTGCGCTCCTTTCACCTTGCTGCACCATATGCCAGGAACAGCCTACCTGCGTCTGTGAGCCAGGCATCCTCACTGGCCCTCTTCAGATCCAGGTTGAAGACCCACCTCTTCACCGTTTCATTCAGATCCTGACTTCCATCCTCATCTTACGTTTACCCCCATCAACGTTTATGACCATACTATAGACCAAACTGTACCACACCGTACCTTCCGCAGAATTGACTAATGCTCTGTACTGTTCTAACTAGATTGTAAGCTCCGATGAGCATGACTCTGACGGGCAGGGACTGTCTTTGTATTTTGGCTACCTCTTGTAGGTTAGCTGTACAGTGGTGCTCTATAAGGGCTAAATAGTAGTAGTAGTAGGAGTCGCAGGGCCTGGGACTCCTTGTCACTGCCTGATTCCGAGTGGGAGACGGAGGATGAGGCGTCCCTGGACACCAGAAAGCACTGAGACATTCCTTCGGATCCGTCTCCCTGGTGCCTCGACGCTATTCTCCTTCAAAGGACGTAGCCTTCCATGACTTCGTCAGGAATATGGCCAAGGCCCTCTTGGTGCAAACTGAGGCGGAGGAGGACCCGCGCATCAAGGATTTGGAGATTCTCCAGTATGGTACTCAAATAAGAGAGACCCTCATGGTGTCATACAGTTGATCCTCGAGAGGCTGCTTCTAAGGATACGGGAGATGCAGGCGTCGGTGCCTATAGACAGCCTTCGGTACCATGTCCGGAAGGGCCGGGGTTTCACAACCCCAGCTCCCACATAACTCCATGGTCATCGAATCAACCATGCAGAAGCTCATAAGAACATAAGATAAGCCATATTGGGTCAGACCAAAGTCCATCAAGGCCAGTATCCTGTTTCTAACAGTGGCCAATCTAGGTCATAAGTACTGTCGCGTCCTCCCGCCCGGGCCGGTGGCCGATGAGCAAGAGGGCTCGCCTTAATTGCCCTTCTGAATACTGTCCCCAATATGGCTGCCAGCATGGACTGCTGGGATATGTAGTTTCAGCTATTCTTTTGAGCAAGCAGTGTGACCACATGGTTTGTTTGGCAAAAACAGAGAAATTTATTTTTCAGGGTTTCCCCCTCGCATCAAATTCGTTGCACTAAACACAGGTAAGGATAATTTCTCCCCAAAGGCAAAGGATAAATAAACTCCAACAGGCTTAACTCAAACAGGCAGGAATTTCTTCTTCACATTGTCAACTCTTAGCTTCTTTCTGGTAACTACCTTCTAAAGCTAAGGCTGTTGACCATATCAAAGTAACTTAAACTTTCAACAAGTTTCTTTTCTTTTCACAGCTTCCATAGAAAAGAGGTTATAACTGTTTTTTAAACTTCCAGCAAGTTTCTTTTCTTTCACACCGTATAGAAACAAGCTACAATGGCTTTCAAACTTCTAGCAAGTTTCTTTCCCTTCTCAGTTCCCAGAAACAAGCTTATAATTGCTTTAAACAAACCACTCCTTCACATGGGCTTGAGCTTAGCACATGTTCAGTTCATTTGCCTTGCAATAAAAACATTGCATTTCTTCAGTATCACTTTCACATGGGCTTTCACACAATTCTATTTCCATTTCATGAGTAGACTCACTAGAGCTATCTTCCTGTGGACGGGTATCATAGGATTTATGATTTACACCCTGCAGCAGCTCATCCAGCTTTAACAGCAAGCGTTCTCTCTGATCTGTAGCAATGGGCTTTAAAGACGGAATTTCTCTCTCCCTTATCAGCCTTTCAATATCTCTCACTGCTGAGTCACGGCAGTCACTGGCACACTTCTTATTTCTGTCTGAAGCTTGCTTTACAGCCTTCTGGCTAACACAGCGTCTAGCACTTTTTCTTAGCTCTCTAACCACTTCTTCAGAAAGAGCTTTGCTAGGAACTTCAGGCAACTTATTCTCTCTACCTCCAGGGCTCAACTGGCTTCCCGAGCTGTTTCCCCAGCTGCGAATTGACTCCTCCAGCTTCCTTTCTCTGAGGTACCTTGAGACACGTTTCTGCCTTTATTCCAGGGCTCTCTGCTGCTCAGCTCCCTGCTGCTCCGGACTCTCTTGCTGCGTGCTTTCCTGCAAGTTCTGCCGCTGCCTACTTTGCTTCTCACCTTCCTCCCTTCTATCAAACACTGAAGCAGTTTTAAACTGGTGCTTCTTAGGCACCACGCCTTTCTCCCTGCACACGTGAGAGCTGTTAGGGCTCAACCTAGCTCTAACATCATTAAGTGGGCGGGGCTTAGTACTAGCTGTAGTCTGCCTCGGAGGCTTGTGGTTACTATGGGAACTCTGTTGATCTCTGCTTTTAAAGGCACAGGTCTCACTTTCTTCCCATTCCATCCCTTCTATACAGCTCTCCTTACCACAGTACCTAGCAGTCTCCCCAAAAGACACAGGTTCCTCAATGCTTGTTTTGGGTCAAGCAGTGATATCCTGGGTCCCTTTTAATAATGGTTTGTGGACCTTTCCTCCAGGAACTTGTCCAAACCTTTTTTAAACCCAGCTACACTAAGAACCAGAAGACCCACTCCTCCATCTTTATCTTTATTTGTTTCTTTATATACCGCCCATACCATGGGTACCAGAGCGGTTCACAATAGGCAAAAACAAAAACTAAGTCAGAGTCATCCCTCCTGGAAGGGAGGCCTGGGCCCTCAACATCCTCAGGCGCAAAAGCTATCAGGGCTCGATGCTGGGTTGCCAGATCCAGGCCTATGAACTCTACATAGGCATGTACCTAAAGCCACTGGCCAAAGAGCTTTTGGGGTTTGCAGCAGGCATCATAGTGGAACCCCTCCAACGATTCCAGGCTCTGACCTTAGGAATGAGGTTTTCTACTCCAGGTACTACTTTATCCAAAGAGGACTGGAGGCCTCAGGCCCATCCTAGACCTGCAAAATTGAAACAGATTTCTGGTGAGGTAGAAGTTCAAGATGTTCTCTTGGAAAACTGCTGCCCTACCTCCTCCAGGTAGACTGACGTTTTGCTTCTTGGACCTAAAGGATGCTTACACACACATCCTAATCTACCCCTCCCACAGGCAGTACCTAAGGTTCGTGGTAGGAGGAGGGCACTACCAATACAGGGTGCTACCCTTCAGCCTGGCCTCCTCACCAAGGGTCTTCACAAAATCCCTAGCAGTTGTTGCTGCCCACCTATGTCTGCAAGAGGCCTTTGTCTTCCCATACCTAGACGACTGGCTCATCGGGGGCAGTATGGCCTTAGAGGCCCATCAGGCCACAGGGCACGCACAACCCATCTACTGGAGCACCTGAGGTTTATCATCAATTACCCTAAATCTCATCTCGCTCCAACCAAAAGCCTGGAATTCATAGGTGAGACACCTTGCAGGCCAAGGCCTTTCTTCCCAGGGAAAGGGCAGACCACCAGAGGGAGCTAGCGGCGAAGGTACAGCACTGTTGGTCGGTGCCAGCCCACCGCCTTCTGGGCCACATGGCCTCCACGGTCCACGTGACTCCACTAATCTGCCTGCACATGCGGGCAGCTCAGTGGTACCTCTGCTCTCAGTTGACACAAGCCTCAGGCAGACTGCGGGACAGGATCAGGGTAACCTGCTAGCTGGTGGAGTTGTTCAACTGATGACAACTTCTCCGCCACCTCTAGCTGGGATGCCTTTCCAGTAAAAATCAACAATAAATGTATACGTTCAACAATATCTCTATGGAACTTTTGAACTTAAAATCAAGTCACAAATCCATTATTATCAAATCATTGGAGGTCTCAGACTTCTTTGCACTCAAGTATGGACTCTCAATATGTCCAAAAACAGTGCACATTAGCATCAATGACCTACCAATGAAATAGTCTACTTTCAAAAATTGTGAGCGGAACTCTTCTTATGATCACTTTCTTTTAAAACTTCAATGTATCAAAAAAATAGCTCTGATTATTAATCATTGTCCAATAATTCCCACTCTCGAATCCCAAAGCCTACATTCGGCGCCAATGCGTTTCACTGTATCGTTTTCTCAGGGGATCACCGTGTGTTTCCAATTGTATCCTACAAAATAAATTTCAAGGAACTTTTAAACGTTCTAAATTCCTCATAGTTGATTTTCCAGGCACCAACGCCCCCGAGGGGGCCTTACTACAGACGCCTCCCTCCTCAGTTGGGGGGCACATTGTGAGGATCGTCGCACACAAGGCTGATGGCGTCAGGTGGAATCCTGGCTACAGATCTATCTTCTGGAACTCTGGGCAATCTTCCTGGCCCTATGGGCGTTCCACCACCGCTTGCTGGTGCTGATACAGACGGACAACCAAGTCGCCATGTTCTCTGTTAACAAACAGGGGGTCACGGGGTCATACCCCCTCTGCCAGGAGGCAGTGGCCCTCCTTTCCTTTGCAGCTTACAATATGCTCCTGCTGGCAGTCTACCTCCTGGGCTAGGACAGCCTCCTGGCGGAAAGACTGAGCAGTTTGCTCCAGCCGCACTAGTGGCGCCTTAACTCCAGAGTTTCCTCACCAGTCTTCCATCTCTGGGGGATGCTTGTGATGGAGCTTTTTGTCATCCTGAACAATGCGCAGCTGCCCTGCTTTTGCTTGCAGCAAATGCACATGGCGAGGGTGGCAGCAGATGCCTTCCTGATCCCGTGGACAGAAGGGCTCCTCTATGCCTTTTCGCCAACCCCTCTGGTCACCAAAACCCTCTTCAAAGTCCAGCGTGAGGGGGCAGCATTGATACAAATTTCCCCCAGGTGGCCCAGACAGCCTTGGTTCTCTCTGCTGCTCTCCCTGTCTGCGACACTCCTGGTCCCACTGGGCTGCTCCCCAGACCTCCTGTCTCAGGAACAGAGCTCCCTCCTGCACCCCACTGGGGTTGCTAATGCTAACAGTGGCTACTGAAAGGGTAGCCTTGACCCCTTTCAACCTCCCACGAGAAATCGAGGAGATCCTGTTGGCCTCCCGCAAGCCCTCCATGAGGCGAACTTATGCTTTTAAATGGCGAAGATTCTCGGTATGGTGTGTGGAGAGGTATAAGAACCGCTTCTCCTGCCCGGTGCAACTAGTGCTCCAGTACCTACTGCATCTGTCACATGCTGGACTAAAGTAAAATTCAGTGAGGGTGTACCTGAATGCGACCCTATGGAGGGAAAGCCCCTCTCAGGCCTCTCGTTTCCTCCGGAGCCTCCTGTTGCCTAAGCCCCCCATTCGCTCTCTGGCAGCAGTATGGGACCTCAACATGGTGCTCTCACAGCTCACCAGGCCGCCATTTGAGCATTTAGCTACTTGGCGTCTGCGGTATCTCTCATGGAAGGTTGCCTTCCTGGTAGCTCTCTCATCCGCTTGCAGAGTGAGCAAACTTCAGGCCTTGTGGCAGAGCTGCCATATATAAGATTCTGCAAGAACAGAATGGTGCTCCGCACTCACCCAAAATTCCTCTCAAAAGTGGTATCTCCTTTCCACGTCAACCAGGAGGTGGTCCTTTCCACATTTCAAGTTGATTCTTTGCTCCATATTTCTGCCACCTCCAGTTGCGTGACAAAACGATGAAGCAGTGTGTTACAAAAACACCTGAAAAAGAAAAACAGATTGATAGAGATGAAAAATATTATAGCAGAATAGTGGAGAGATGTTTCTGTGAGAGAGTCAGTTGGTCCATTAGATGATAGAGGGGTTAAAGGGGCACTAAGAGGCGACAGCGGAGAGACTGAATGAATTCTTTGCTTCGGTCTTTACTGAGGAAGATGTAGGGATGTTACCCATAACTGAAGTGATATTTAAAGGTGCGGAAGAATTGAAGGAAATATCGATACATCGGGAAGATGTATTACAACTATTAGATAAACTGAAGAGTAGCAAATCACCTGGGCCGGATGGTATACATCCAAGGGTGTTGAAAGAACTGAAATATGAGATTGCAGACCTGCTATTAGTAATCTGTGAACTCATTAAAATCAAATCTAATACCTGAAGATTGGAGGATCGCCAATGTAACACCAATTTTTAAAAAGGGTTCCAGGGGTGATCCTGGAATCTACAGACCAGTGAGCCTGACGTCAGTACCGGGAAAAATGGTAGAAACCATCATAAAGAATAAAATTACTCAGCAAGTAGATAGTCATGGCCTAATGGGAGACAGCCAACATGGCTTTAGACAAGGAAGATCTTGTCTTACTAATCTGTTATGTTTTTTTGAAGGAGTGAATAAACAGGTGGACAAAGGTAAGTCGATTGATATAGTGTATCTGGACTTTCAGAAAGCCTTTGACAAGGTCCCTCATCAGAGGCTTTTGGCAAAACTAAAGAGTCATGGGATAGGAGGCAGTGTACCATTGTGGATCAGGAACTGGCTAAAAGATAGAAAGCAGAGGGTAGGGCTAAATGGCCAATTTTCCCAATGGTGAAAGGTGAATAGTGGTGTACCCCAGGGATCTGTGCTGGGTCCGCTGCTTTTTGACATATTCATAAATGACCTGGAAAGTGGAACAACTAGTGAGGTTATCAAATTTGCAGATGACACAAAACTATTTAAAGTTGTTAAAACCCAAGAGGATTGTGGAAAATTGCAAGAGGATCTTGATAAATTGGAAGACTGGGCATCAAAATGGCAGATGAAATTTAATGTGGACAAGTGCAAAGTTATGCACCTAGGGAAGAACAACCCAAACTATGGTTACACGATGCAAGGTTCCACATTAGGAACCACCACCCAGGAAAAAGATTTAGGTGTCATTGTGGATACCATGTTAAAACCCTCGGCACAGTGTGCAGCGGCGGCCAAGAGAGCAATTTAATGTGGGGGTGGAGGAGTGGCCTAGTGGTTGGGGCAAGGTACTTCAGGCCGGAAGGTCGGGGGTTCAAATCCCACTAGAGGACAGCAACCTTGGGCCGGAAGGACTGGGGTTTCTAGTCCCACAGGTGTTCCTTGTGGTCTTGGGCAAGCCACTTAACCCTCCCTTTGGAATTACAGAGCTTAAAAGGGAGAGAGGAGGCATTGTGGGTTAAACTAGAAAGAGGGAAAGAGAAATCTATTTGCATTGGTGTGATATACAGACCTCCCTCACAAGAGGAAGAGGTGGACAGAGAGTTAATTGAAGACATACGCAGCATTGCTAGGAAAGGGGAAGTGCTACTGCTAGGAGATTTCAATATGCCAGATGTTGATTGGCACATTCCTGCTGCAGTATCATCTAGACGTAAGGAGATCCTGGATTCTCTACAGGGAGAACTATTCAGGCAATTGGTAACAGACCCCACACGTGAAGGGGCCATACTGGACTTGGTGCTTACCAATGGTGAGAGTGTTTCTGATGTTGTAGTGGGAGATCATTTTGCATCCAGTGACCACCAGATGGTGTGGTTCAGTATTAGGACTAGGGCTGTTAGAATCCATTCCAAGGTGAAGATCTTAGACTTTAGGAAGACTAACTTTGCGAAGATGGGCCAATACCTCAGGGAGTCGTTAGTGGGATGGGAACAGCTGGGGGATGTAGAAAAACAGTGGGCAAAACTGAAAGGGGGTATTTTAAAGGCAACCAACCTTTTTGTCAAAATGGTAAATAAAGGCAAAAGGAACAGGAGACCGCTATGGTTTTCGAAGGAAGTAGCTGAAAAAGTGAAGAAAAAGAGGGAGGCCTTCATGACATACAAGAGATCACAGAGAGAGGAAGACAGGCATCTGTATTTGGAAAAACTTAGAGAAGCTAGCAAAGTAGTCAAGAAGGCAAAGATTCAAAAGGAGGAGGAAATAGCCAATGCAATAAAATGGGGGGATAAGACATTTTTCAGATATATTAGTGAGAAGAGGAAGGGCAAAAGTGGTATTGTCAGACTCAAGGGTGCAGGGGGGGAATATGTAGAAGCTGATAAGGATAAAGCGGAATTGCTTAACAAATATTTTTGTTCTGTGTTCACAGATGAAGAACCAGGAGCAGGACCTCAGAAAACACCCACAAATAAGAACAGAAGCGAGGGACATCTTGAACAATTTTCAGAAGACTGTGTTCGTGAGAAACTAGCTCAACTTAAAGTAGACAAAGCGATGGGACCGGATGGGATACACCCTAGAATACTGAGGGAACTTGGGGACGTTCTAGCAACTCCACTGACTGACCTTTTCAATGCCTCGTTGGAGTCGGGAGTGGTGCCAAAGGACTGGAGAGAGGCTCATGTGGTGCCTTTACACAAAAGCGGAAGTAAGGATGTGGTTGAAAACTACAGGCCGGTTAGTTTAACTTCGGCGGTGAGTAAATTATTGGAAACGCTGCTGAAAGAGAAAATAGTGAGGTTTTTGGAGTCCGGCGGATTACAGGATCCGAGGCAGCATGGATTCACCAGAGGCAGGTCTTGTCAGACAAATCTGATCGATTTCTTTGACTGGGTGACCAGGGAGTTGGACCGAGGGAGAGCTCTAGATGTGGTGTATTTAGATTTCAGTAAAGCCTTTGACACTGTTCCTCACAGGCGACTTATAAACAAACTGAGCACCCTAGGGATGGACCCTAAAGTTACTGCTTGGGTTAGAAATTGGTTGGGTGGGAGGCGACAAAGAGTACATGTAAATGGAGCTCACTCTGAGGAGAAGGATGTTACCAGTGGTGTGCCCCAGGGATCTGTCCTTGGTCCGATTCTTTTTAACATCTTTGTTAGTGATATAGCGGAAGGGCTGTCGGGTAAGGTTTGCCTCTTTGCGGATGATACCAAAATCTGTAATAGAGTAGACACCCAGGAAGGTGTAGATAACATGAGGAGGGATCTAGCTAAGCTTGAAGAATGGTCTAGAATTTGGCAGCTGGGATTTAATGTTAAAAAATGTAAGGTCATGCATTTGGGCTGCAGAAATCCAAGGGAACAATACAGTATAGGAGGTGAAGTACTTTTGTCCACTAAAGAAGAGCGGGACCTAGGCGTGGTTGTGTCTGATGATCTTAAAGTAGCTAAACAGGTAGAAAAGGCGACGGCAAAAGCTAGAAGGATGCTTGGGTGCATACGGAGAGGAATGGCTAGCAGAAAAAAGGAGGTGATAATACCTCTGTATAAGTCTTTGGTGCGACCTCATTTGGAGTATGGTGTGCAATTCTGGAGACCGCACCTTCAAAAGGATGTGAACAGGATGGAGTCGGTGCAGAGGGTTGCTACTAAAATGATTAATGGGCTTCATTATAAAGCATATGAGGACAGACTTAAGGATCTTAATATGTACACCTTAGAGGAAAGGCGGGATAGAGGTGATATGATTGAGATGTTTAAATACCTCCGTGGCATAAATGTTCAGGGAGAGAGCCTCTTTCAATTGAAAGCAAGTTCTGCTACGAGGGGACATGGGATGAGGGTGAAGGGAGATAGATTCAGGAGTGATATGCGGAAATATTTCTTTACAGAAAGAGTAGTGGATCCGTGGAATAGTCTCCCAGTGGAGGTGGTAGAGATGAGGACAGTAACTGAATTCAAAAAAGCATGGGACCAACACAGAGGATCTCTAAAGGTAGAAAGTGGACTGTTGTAGTTGTTGTTATGGAAGGACAGACTAGATGGGCCTTGTGGTCTTTTTCTGTCATCATTTTTCTATGTTTCCATAGCCCATGTTCCCTGTAAAATAGTATCTCCAAGTTATAATGCCCTGTTCAATGTAATTTCAGTTTGTTCAATGTAAACCGCACTGATGCACAATAGCGCAGTATATAAGAGAATGTAAATAAATAAATAGAATGCTAGATATCATAAGGAAAGGAATGGAAAATAAAACAAAAGATATTATAATGCCTCTATATCGTTCCATGGTGAGACCGCACCTTGAATATTGTGTGCAATTCTGGTCGCCCTATCTGAAAAAGGATATAGCGATTTTAGAAAAGGTTCAGAGAAGAGCCACCAAAATGGTAAAGGGGATGGAAGGATACTCCTATGAAGAAAGGCTAAAAAGGTTAGGGCTCTTTAACCTGGAAAAGAGACGGCTGAGGGGAGTTATGATAGAAGTCTCTAAATTAATGAACGGAGTGGAACGGGTAAACGTAGATAGATTGTTTACGTTATCAGAATATAGAAAGACTAGGGGACATGCAATGAAGCTACAGGGTAAACTATTTAAGACTAATAAAATAAAATATTTTTTCACTCAATGTGTAATCAAACTCTGGAATTTGTTACCGGAGGATGTAGTAAAGGCTGTTAGTGTAGCTGGGTTTAAAAAAGGTTTGGACAAGTTCCTGGAGGAAAGGTCCATAAACCATTATTAAGAAGGGACCCAGGATATCAATGCTTGACCCAGTACAAGCATTGTGGAACCTGTGTCTTTTGGGGAAACTGTTAGGTACATATGACCTAGATTGGCCACTGTTGGAAACAGGATACTGGGCTTGATGGACCTTGGTCTGACCCAGTTTGGCATATCTTATGTTCTTATGACTGCAAAGGGGCCCTGCCTTTCTACCTACAGCGGACCCAGGGCCATCGCAAAGCTCCTCAGCTTTTTGTTTCCTAAGACCTCAGCAGACTGGGGCTTCTTGTGACCAAGCGAGCTCTGTCCACTTGGGTGGTGGACTGTATTGCCTTTCGTCTGTGATCGATCTGGACTCTCCCTGGACCACTGGATCACTGCGCACTGCATGAGAGCGATGGCAACATCGGTGGCAAACATGCGCTCAGTACCAGTGACGGAGATCTGCCAAGCCGCCACATAGTCTTCAGTTCATACGTTGGTAGCTCACTGTTGCCTGATGAGCAGATCCCATCGGGACAGTGCCTTCAGCCAGGCGGTACTCCGCAATCTTTTCAGGGTATAGACAACTTCTGCCCTCCGACCCTTCTGTGTTGAGGCTACCAGAATAGTAGTGCCTCTGGATGCTAGGGTCTTGCAGAGTCTCCTTTGGGGACTCATGTTCTGCAACTCACGGCTACTGTCACGACTTCATGGGCCCTAGGCGGTTGCCTAGGTATATGAAGTGGTGAGAGTCTTTTATTTATAAGAGTACCTATGGGTGTAGTTGTGATATGGACAAAAATAACTTCAGCCGAGCAGTAATATAGGCACGCAGGATTTTATTCTCCACAAGGCCAAAAGGAACCTTTACACACAGTCCCAAATATTCAACACAAAGGCGGGTAATTTCCAGAAAAACAGGTAACAAAATAAACAGCTTCCAAATGCAGCTTGTTACTGAACTCAAACAAAGTATTTCTTCATACCATTGAAACAAGGTTGGAAATAAAAACCTCCTTTCCAAAAATGGTTTTAAAACATTTGCAGTCTCTTCAGCAAAACAGCAGTGCCAAACGTTCTCTGCAAAAGGTTTTCTTTTTCTTCCTCAAACCAGGTTTCTTTATCTTCCCTTCTAGCAGACTCAATATACTTTGTGTGCAGCCTTTCACATTAAGGGTTAAGCTTCTCAGGCTTTCTAGCCAACCTAATTTGCATAGGCCCCTCGGCTCAGCCTTTGAACACGGCTGCTAGTTTAATGCTTTCAAAAACCTCTCTAGTCACTATAATGAAACAGGAAGACATTCCATTTCTGTCTCAGAACTAAGCTCTTTGTTTATAGCACTTTCAAAGTCCATGCTTTCAGGTTCAGACTCTGTTAGAACAGCCTCATGTTTAAAACCAGCTATCTCTGGCTGCAAACGGTCTAACAATCTAAGAACCTTCTTTAAGGCAGTATCTCTCTTCTTCTGGGTAATGCCTTTTCTCTCATACAATTCCTTACTCTTAGAATGGTTAAAAGTCTTAGCCACGCTCACCTTATTTTGTGGAGATAAGCACCTGGCTGTCCTTGCAGCTGTTGGCTCAGTCTCTGTAAAATCTTCTAGGAAACGTTGTGGATTACTCACATGGTCTGTGAACTCTCCCTGGCCAGCTTTAAAACCTTTGGCAGATTTTGCCTTTCTGCTTGGAAACTCGGGTAAGGTTTCTTTCACCCTTGGAGTGCCTCTCTTTGGTAATATCCTTGGGTTCTCAGAGTTTCTTCCCTTCCTGAAATTCTCTGACCCAATTACCTTAGGGCTGGTTTCAGGACTGGAACTTCTGTCTCTCCTTTCTCATTCAGTAGAGGATTCAGCGTCAGTGGAAACTGGTCTCCTAAAGCACCTTCCCTTAAGGTTGCCTTTCCCTGCAGTGTACCTCCGTTCTGCTCTCTGAGCACCTCCCTCTCGGGCACTTCTAGGCTGGGCAGTTTGAGGACCTCTCTGCTGGGCTCTCCAGATATTTCCACAAGCTCCTTCCCTTCTGCTTGGGATTCCTCTCTGAACTCCTGCACGTCCTGAGCTTTCAGAACTTCCTGACTTCTCCCCGGCTTCCTCTTTTCTCTGTTCAAAGTTCCGGTGTTTATACCTGCAGTTTTTCTCACTGCCTGCTGACTCCACCCCTTGCACTCCCTCGTGCATGGGCTTGGTTACTAGGGAACTAGGGCGTGTCCCTTGCCTACCAGCTTTCTGTGTGGAGTTTTTTTCAGATTCAGATGTTTTAACCCCTGAACTTCTGGTTTCTCTGTCTTTCACTGGGAAAATCCCTGGATTTCTCTCCTCTCTCTTATGCTCTTTCTGGCCTGCGCCGTCATACTACCCGACTTGGTCATCATTGTTGCTGTCATGGTTCAGTCTTCTGCCAAAGCAGAGGGGAGTTTTCCTCTCCCCGTCTCGGGTCGGCGGATCCCGACAGTAAACTGACAATTGTAAGAATGTTGTTTTGTTTATAAACGGATTCACGGGTATTATGTTTTGACTTTGCTTTTTGATTTATTGTGTGTCATCACATTTTTGGAGGTTTTTTCTTTTATTGTTATAAATGACTTCTTGATTCATTATGGCTGCTGACACGTTTGCGTTCACTGAAGAATACTTTGACAAATTGCGACAACGGAAATCTATTTTTGACTCAGCTGTTTCTAAGTCTGACAAACACCAGTCGATGCTTTCCCAGTTAAAATCCTTACGGAAATGGGGCATACAAGCTCAGCTTCATGGGGCAGCTATGCTCCAATATCTGAAAATGCGTATCATCCCTCAGGGTCTCCGGATGCCACGGACTCCGAAGTTGTTCTCATCAGAGACAGATTTCGTCTCCAAGTAGAACTGCATTTTAAACAAATGCAGTTTTGACTTGATAGCACTCATCATTGATCGTACTGCATTGGAAGAAATGGCCATTTCCCAGGAGGTGTCTGACATGAAGACTTCTCTTCAAAAGTCCTTGGGTGAGGAACTTTTTTCCACCAAATTGGAAGATATGGATCATCAACTTCAAAGTTTTTTTGACAATCTGCGGGCTTTTAAGTCCAATAAGTTTCAGAGGGACAAGAATGATTATGAGGCTGACCAGGTATATCGGTGGATGTATATAAAGACTGATGTGGGGGACACTGAGAGCTCTGAATCTTTCCCGGAAAAACGGGTCACATTTGCTGATTCCTCCGAGGACACTGATTCGAGTGAGGGTTCAAAGAGTGGCACAAAATCTGCTGGATCAACATATCCTTTAAGGGGTTTTCGGGAGGGCCGGCGTGGAGGGGGTCGTGCCCGCCGGCCTCATTCCGACGACCGTTGGGAGCCTCCAAACACCAGGCAACAAACACGTCGACAACAGCAGTCCTCAACCTCTCCAGGGTGGTTTTCACCCCAGCACAGCTGGAGGTTTTGGATCTCGGCCTCTGCTTCATCCCTACAGTCCCCTACGATCCGTTTGGTATGCAGGTCGCCTTATTCCACTTTTATCGGAAATTGCTGATTCTCTGCTACTTTTCTGGTTGGGTTAATACCGATGGTTCTGTTGTGCAGCCTCCCTCCCGCTGGGTCCCTCTGGGTGTATCAGATACAGCTATATCTGTGTACCAATCTTTGGTGTTACAAGAGCTATCGGAATATGAGGAGTCTTTTACGCATCGTTTTTCGAATGTGTCTAATGCACAGCGGTCTGCCCTTAAAGAGTTGGCCACTAATGCAGATCTGGTCATACGGGGGGCGGATAAAGGTGGGGCCGTGGTGGTGCAAACACAAGCAGCCTATTTGGAGGGCGTTCTGTCCCAGTTGTCAGACTCCCGATATTATAAGCTTCTACCAGCAGACCCCACACCGCAATTGCAGTTGCTGATTCAGCCTTTGGTGGAGGACGCGCGTTTTCGTGGATGGATCACGTCGCGGGAAGCATCCTTTCTATTACACTGCCATCCTAGGATTCCAGTCCTTTACACAGTTCCTAAGGTCCATAAATCTTTATCAGCTCCTCCGGGTCAACCTATTGTGTCCTGTAGAGGTTCAATTCTTGAACCCTTATCCCAATTCAGTGATGTCTTTCTGAGGCAGGAGGCCCGGCGGGTCAAGTCGTTCTTGCGGGACATGTCACATTTTTTGACTCTTCTGTCTGAGGTCACTGAGTCTTTAGATGATTATCTTTTAGTGACATTGGATGTGGTGGCGCTGTATACTAATATTCACCAGGAGGAGGCTCTGTCTCTGTTAGAATCCGCCTTTACCACAGCGCCCTCTCGGATCCCAAAATCCTTCCTTTTGGATATTACCCTGTTGGTGTTGACAAGGAACTATTTTGTTTTTCAGGGTCAATTCTATCAACAATGCCATGGGATCGCGATGGGGGCCACGGTAGCCCTCTCAATTGCCACATTGTATTTGGCTGACATGGAAGAGCGATTCATCTATTTGGCTCCAGCGTTTCAGCATGTTCGTTTATGGCTTCGGTTTCTGGATGACATTTTTTTGCTTTGGTCTTCCACTAAGGACCAGCTGTCCCACTTTGTGGGCTGGCTGAATGGCATTAAGCCCAATATCCAGTTTACGCTGCATGTTGATGACCAGAAAATTGAATTCTTGGATGTTCTGGTTCAAAAGCAGGGGGGTATTTTAACCACTTCTTTGTTTTGGAAACGGAGTCACCGAAACAATCTTTTGCGTTACCATAGCCATCACCCTTCCTCTTTGCTAAGGGGCCTTCCATTTGGCCAGTTTCTGTGGTTACGCCGAATTTGCTCTTCCTTGCCGGATTTTAAGAGCCAGGCACGGGGTTTGCGTACCCGTCTTCTGGATCGTGGTTACCCTGCGGCAGTGATCCGCCGAGCATACACACGAGCCCGGTTTTCTCATAGGGAGTGGCTTCTGGGGGGTTCTGGATCCCCTTCTGGACCCCTTTTTGACGTTCCCCAAAAGGAAGATCTGGACAAGGTGACAGGAGTTCTTCCCTTTATGCAACACACTTCTCAGGTCACTGCCCTTCTGAAGAAGCACTGGGGAGTTTTACATGTACATTCTTGTTTCCAAAAACCCTTTCGTTTGGCTTATACTAGAGGCAGGAACATCCGGGACCGCTTGGTATGTGCAGTTCTTCCGTCTGTCCCTCCTGTGATTGATGATCGACGCCCGGGCCATTGGTCTTGTCAAAATTGCAGATTTTGTGCTTCTACCGAAGAAGGGGTTCAATGGACGCATTTGTTCTCGGGCAGGTCTTTTTCATTTACAGGTCATTCCACTTGTCTAACACCCTTTGTGGTTTACATGATTACCTGCCCTTGTAACCTGTCTTATATTGGCAGGACCATCTGCCCGGTCAGGATCCGTTTGGGCGAGCATGCTTCGCGATTGGCCACTAGGACCCTTTCGGCTCCTTTGGTGGAGCACTGCCTTTTGCATCAACATACGTTTGGAGACCTTCGCTGGAGAGTAATTGATCTAGTCCCCCTGGATCCCCGGGGGGGTGATCGGGAGCAAGCGCTTCAGCGATGTGAACAACGCTGGATTTTTCAGTTAAAAACAGTATTGCCTACGGGCTTGAACTTGGAATGTGACTGGTGGAGTTTGATCTAATTTATTTTGTCTGGTTTGTGACTTTTGGTTTCCTTCTCAGTTACTCCCCTTGCTTTGGGGTTCCCTGATGACGAGCTTTGGGCTCCTCCTCCTTTTTTGGTGACGCCTTTTTTCAGCAGCCATTCAGCGGTTTTGTGGTGTTATAAATCATCCTTTGAGTTCGGCGTTTTTTCCAAGGGCGCGGAAATTTGCTGAATTCGCTTAATACAGGGCCCTCTGTGGGCTCGAAACATGCATGTCGTTGTTTGGAACTTTGCTGCCCTTTTGATGAATGGATATGGTCCACTTTTTCAGATAAGTGTTTTTCACTACTATTTACTTTTTAGTTAATCAATTTTGAAAAAAAGAAAAAGGCTTCTGCCGACGCAGAGAGGGGAGTTTTTCCTCTCCCCGTCTCGGGTCGGCGGATCCCGACAGTAAACTGGCAATTGTAAGAATGTTGTTTTCTTTATAAACGGATTCACGGGTATTATGTTTTGACTTTGCTTTTTGATTTGTGTGCTTCTGGGTCGCCAGGAGTCAGGACTGACTCGAAGGCACACATTGCATTTTTGTCATCACATTTTTGGAGGTTTTTTCTTTTATTGTGGTTCAGTCTTCGGCAGCCTGGAGCTAGGGAGTCCCATATGTGAGGACTGACTTCCTGCTTGTTACTGGAGAAAGCATAGGTACTCACCTGTATTAGGTGTTCTCCAGGGACAGCAGGAATCGGTCCTCCCAACCCCTCCACCTCCCCTGGAAGTTGCTTCCCTATCTTGTTTTATTTTACTACCGTCCTAGCTAAGTCATCTGACTGAGCAAGATGGCACCCTTGGGTGGGAAGGGGACCACGCATGCTTGGTGGCATCTCCCAAAGGCTTTCTTTGAAAGCTGGGGAGATGCTTCTGTGCAAGCTCCGTCAGTGCCAACATCACTCCATATGTGAGGACTGATTACTGCTGTCCCTGGAAAGCACCTGTTATAGGTATGCTGTCTCTCAAAATTAGCAATGACATCCTCAAAGAAATAAAAGTTCTTGTCTTAGCATGACCAGTATATCTTTCAGATATAAGAGCAAGTACGGTGCAGACCAAGAACAAATACTGGTAGAAAGGCAACAGAAGGTTTTCAGACATTACAAAGGGGCCACTTGCCCATGCTCTATCAAAGTGATTTCCATTAACTATGTGATTGAAGATGTAAGACAATAAAAAAAATAGTTAAATTCCAATCCTGTTTGCTATAGTATTGCAAATAAATCTCATGTTCCAGATGAATTTCTCCCCTTGTCAGTTTTATAGAAGGAACACTCAGGCTTTCCTAGGGCTCTTTGTCAATTGCTGTCTAAAATGCTGTTTCTGTCCTCACAACTTTGCCATTGTTTATCTTCCCAAAGAGATCCTGTCATCTTAAAGAGCTAAGATGTTAACTTTCATCCTTTTGCAGAGAAACCATCAGGCTACTGCCCTGCCTGATTGTGTGGAGAGAGAAAAGAGTCATAAGGGGCAGATGCTGTGAGAGACCTGTTATGGCTGGCAAAACCTCAGAAGAAACCTGAACTAGCATTGTGTTTTTCAGATAGAATTAAGAATACTTGTTCCAGCTTAGATTCAACACTCACTTGGTACTCGACTTTTGTAATCCTAATAAAGGTACTGCTTTTGTCTCACAAAAATTGTCTATAAATAGAAAATCTATAAACTCTTGATATCCATTCAGACTTCAGCTAATGTTCTCTGCAACCAAGCTCTGAATAGCTCATGAGTCAGTTGTTGACTTGCACAAGTCTGCTGGTCAACTGTATTTGGGAAGGTTGCTAAAGATTCCCAGTAGCACTCCTTGTGGCCTTGGACAAGTCACTTAACCTTCCATTGCCTCTGAAGGAAGACCTGGCAATCTACTTCTGGTCATACTGCCAAGAAAACCCAAGCATTGCTGGGTCACCAGGAATCAGCATTGACTCGAAGGCACCCATTGTATTGCATCTTGAAAGAAAGAGAGCAGAGCTAATATTTATTGGACAGATCCCTGTGTCTCTTGAACTCTTTAAGGCAGAAGATCCTTCCAATTATTGGCTGAATTTGGCCAGTACTGAAGAAAGCTAAAATGGATGCCAATATGCTAGAGAATTTTCATTTCTTAAAATTTGCCACGTAGTGGCAAGTTAAGGAAACATCATATGTCTAGTGAATTCAAGGATTATCGATGGAGGAAGTGATGTCATGGGCTAAGAAAGGCAGCATAAGTTGGTTACTGTGCCCACCAGAGACATACAGTTTGAATATTGGTAGGTCTCCGCACTAGTGTCTCCATGCTTCCTGCACACTAGGTCTCCACACTAGTGTCTTACTTCTGAAGACTTGGTGAACTTGCTCTGATGGCAGTTAAGAAAAAAGAAACGGACTTAAAGGCATTCTCCTATACTGTGACATTGCAGCAGTGCAGAGACCAGCATAAAATGCCTGACAACATGTAGTCCAGAGATGCGGAAGCTTTGCTAGTAGTGGAAGAGGTGCCCGTAGCGCACAGAGAACTGCAGTGCTAATTGAAAGAACTGTGAGCTGATCTTGCAGCTTATTGCAGTGAGTGATCTTAAAGGGGAAGTTACTAAGATAAAGCAACATGCAGATAGACTGAATGAGCAGCTACAGAGTCTGAAAGCATTAGAAGTGCAGATGCAGGAGATGATGCGTCAAAATGTGGAACTGTAGGACTGTATTGTAGACATGGAAAATCAATCCAGGTGCTGCAATTTATGCTTTATGGGATTGTCAGAATCGAGAGAGTAGGCATATTACATTAGTACAGTTCAGCATATTGTACAGGCTATACTACAAGATGAGGGTGTGGAGTCTGTGAAAACTGTGGAGCCAATTAAAATAGAGAGGGCACACTGGGCACTGCGAGAATCAAGGCCCAATGTACCTAAAGACATTATAGTGTGCTTCCATGACTACTCAATCAAGGAGCATACGAGGTGTAACAAAAAAGAAACGAGACTGTGACAGCCATGCCAATGCTCAGTGCCAATTGGCTAACCGCTTATGTCACTGTTTTGTGAAACATCTCTCCACTATTCTGCTATAATATTTTTCATCTCTATCACTCTGTTTTTCTTTTACAGGTGTTTTTGTAGCACACTGCTCCATCGCTTTGTCATGCAACTCGAAGTGGCAGAAATATGGAGCAAAGAATCAACTTGAAATGTCTGGTTAAGTTGGAGAAGGGCCCAACTGAGTGTCTCCAACTATTCCAAAAGGCTTATGGAGAAGATGCAATGTCAAGGCCGCAAGTCTTAACACTTCAAGTCTGGCCGTTAGGAGGTGGAGGATGACCCCATGTCAGGACGGCCTTCCACGACAAAGACGGCTGAGAATATTGACAGAATGAACCAGCTGGTGCGGAGTGATCACAGATTGGCGGTGCAGATGATAGCTGAGGAGCTCACCCTGAATAGGGAGTCGGTGTGGACCATCTTGGTGCAGGAGCTGGGGATGCGGAAGGTGTGCGCCAAGATGGTGCCCAAGCTTTTATTGGATGACCAGAAGGAGCACTGGGTCAATGTTTGTCGAGACTTGCTAGAGAAGATCAGAGAAGATCCAGAGTTCGTTGTCTGAGTCATCAGAGGAGACAAGACTTGGGTCTTCCAGTATGACCCTGAAAGCAAGAGACAGAGCCTTATGTGGAAATCTCAACTGTCACCCAGACCCAAGAAGGCGCGCATGTCCAAACCAAGGATCAAGGTCATGCTGATCGCATTCTTTGACCAGAAGAGAATGGTCCATCATGAGTTTGTGTCTGAGGGTCAGATAGTCAACCAGCAGGTCCTCAATCGCATCCATGACCATGTTTGGCGCAGGAGGCAGGCTCTGTGGAGAGACAGGTTGTGGCTGCTGCACCACGACAATGCGCCCGCACACACCACGCGCAGTGTGAGGCAGTTCTTGGCCAACAAACAGATCACAGCTCTCGACCACCCTCCCTATTCCCCAGATCTCGCACCGTGCGACTTAAAAACATAACAACATAAGATATGCCATACTGGGTCAGACCAAGGTCCATCAAGCCCAGTATCCTGTTTCCAACAGTGGCCAATCTAGGCCTAGCAGTTTCCCCAAAAGACACAGGTTCCACAATGCTTGTACTGGGTCAAGCATTGATATCCTGGGTCCCTTCTTAATAATGGTTTATGGACCTTTCCTCCAGGAACTTGTCCAAACCTTTTTTAAACCCAGCTACACTAACAGCTCCGGTAACAAATTCCAGAGTTTGATTACACGTTGAGTGAAAAAATATTTTCTTTTATTAGTCTTAGACGACGTGCGGTTGTTCACACCTATCAATGTTATGCTACCTGACTATACAGCATTAATGGACTGCTTCAACGCAATCACTGACTGGCTTCACAATCAGAACCTTCGAATAAACTTCAAAAAGACCGAGGTCCTATTCATCACGAAGAACAAAAGCTTTTCACCCCCCTCGGCCCTAAAAGTAAGAGATGCGGAGCTTCCAAGCAAGCCCACCATACACTACCTGGGTGTTACTCTGGATCAACAGCTAGACTTCACAGCTCACATAAGTAGCACTGTTAAGACCATATACTACAAGATCAAGACATTACGTCACCTGAGACACATGTTGGACCCAATGAACTTCCGCACAATATTCCAAGCGCTAGTAACACCCCATTTTGACTACGCAAACATTATACTCCACGGCCTCCCCAAGAGCACCCTAAACCCGCTACAATTAGCGAAGAATGCGGCTGCCCGTGTCCTCAGCGGAGCATCCAGGAGAGACCACATAACCCCCACCCTAAGAGACCTACACTGGCTTCCGATAAACTCCAGGATCGCATACAAAGCCCTCCTCATTACCTTTAAATCCATTAACAAAATATCCCCATCCTCAATTTCAGCCCTCATCACTCACACCCCCAACAATAGACTAAGGAGAACATCCACCTCCAATACACTTATCATCCCGAGGGAATACACAAAATGTGCACAATCAACTAATAAAATAACAGAGCCTTCGCTTTCTACGCCCACAGATGTTGGAACAACCTCCCTCCCAGCATCAGATTGATCAGTGACCTCAAGCAATTCAGGAAAGCCCTCAAGCATCATCTGCTCCTTCTACACTTATCACAATCCAACATCACCTTCCTTCCTCCCACCCCACAACCCAATCCTTTAACGTCACACTCATCACAGCCAAACTAGGCTGGTCCTAACCACAAACCAATCTGAACTCAATATTATTTTACACATTCTACTCTGAACACAATATTTTTCTAGTAAAGTCTTAGATATTAAGCCACGTCAGTAATACTATTAACTCTGTAGCGCTAGAATATGCATTTACAGAAATATAGGAATATATACCCGAAGGCATTACAAACAATCAGCTGTACTAGATCCAGCTTACAGATGTACATTATAGTAAATAGCCACCTACCCCATCTATCACTGCTTGAATGTACATAGTTCCCCCAGTTCAACTCCATGTTATCTTCCCTGTTATATGTAAACTCACGGCAGCTCTGTTACTGCCCTAGAGTCAAATTGATCTCCAGGAACAAGCAGGAATGAGTCTTCACATGGGTACGTCGGTACCGACGGAGCCTGCGCGGGAACGCTCCCCAGCGTCCAATCAGAAAGCTTTTGGGAGCACCTGCGTGCTGCCTTCCCGCCTTTCCAACTGTCTCTCCTCAGTTGTTCTTTTTCCGCGGAGCCAGCAGGTCGTGTTCCTGTCACCGCAGAAGAATTTCCTTATTTTTTCTTTTTCTTTTCTGTCGCGTCTGCCTTTCTAGACGCTATACCAGTATCGCCGGTTGTTGTTCTTTTTGTTTTAAAAAAACCCAAAAAAAACCTTTTTTCCATTCATTTTTCTTCAGGTGTACTTCAGTTTTGGGCCTTAGGCCCCAAACCTTTTTCCTTAAATATGGAAAAGCCTGCCTCAGGATTTAAGAAGTGCACAAAATGTGGCGGTACTATCTCCGTCACCGACACCCATGTCTGGTGTCTAAAGTGTTTAGGCCCTGACCATTCCATTACAGATTGTGTGTCCTGTTCCATGATGTCTAAGAGAGGTCGACAGAACCGAGCTGCCAAGCTCAGTACCCTGTTTCCCTCTGATGTGGCTTCGGTGGCATCTACGTCTTCCAGGGCTTCTTCTTCCTCACATGGATCTCAGGTAACTAAACATAAATCCAGCCGGTCCTCGAAGGTCAAATCTCCTTCTAAGCATCGAGATGCCTCCGGCCTTGCCCTCGAGGATTCTGCACCGGCAAAATTACCCCGGCGGGAGGCTTCAGCCTCTAAAGCATCATCATCGGGGTTCCAGGATCATCTCGATGGCGTGGCCTCGACAGATCTCCTGGTGCCATGCTCTGGGGTACCGGTGGCTTCCACCGGTACCGACTTCCAGGCATTGGCAGCGTCGATGGATCAGAGGATTCTGTCCATCGAACGCAGTCTGGCGACTTTCCTTGTGGCATCGACGCCTGTGGTACCGCAACAGACTACTCCGCCGGTACCGGCTGTGGCATCGCCATCAGCACCGATCTCAGTACCGGTGGCATCGGTGTCCGCCATGCCGGTACTCTGCCCTCTGCAGCCCTCCGGTACCGATACCCCGGTACCGGTGATTCTTGATACCGATCCCAATCGGTGCGGGTATCGGGCTTTGCAAGAGCATCCGGACAGACGATACTTCGATTCCTCTGAGGATTCTGAAGAGTCTGTTGATGCAGTGATGCTTCTTCCACAGGAGGAGTCCTCTCCTAAACGAAGGATGTCTCCTCCAGAGGACTTGTCTTTTCAAGACTTTATCAGAGAGGTGGCTCGGGGCCTGTGTTACAGTGGCCCCAGAGTCAGAACCTAGAGCCAAGAAGTTAGATATTTTACAATATCCTAAAACTCCTAAGGAGGCAGCTACCTTACCTATTCATGAGATTCTGTTTGATCTCATGTTAAGGATGTGGGAAGCACCTCTAACCACCTCTCCTCATTCTTGCAGGTTGGATACCATGTATCGTGTCCCTCCTTGTCCTGGTTTCCATAAAACTCGGCTTCCTCACCACTCTATTGTGGTTGAGTCAGCAATGAGAAAGATTAGAAGTGCCAAGAGACATGTCTCTAATCCTCCAGGACGTGAATGTAGAACCTTGAATGCTTTTGGACGTAGAGTCTTCCAAGCTTCCATGCTTGCTGCGAGAATTCCTATAGTCTCTACATGGGAATGTTCTTACAGGTGAGAATCTGTTTGGTAAAGATTGGCAAGCAAAAGCCAATCAGATGGATGCTGAAAATTCTGCTTTGGATAGACTATCCAAATCTACAGCTGCTCCTGCTAAGAAAAGGTTGTTCAAGAAAACACCTTTTTCTAAAAAGGGAAGGTCCTATCCTGCTTATAGTCAGAGCATCTCCTGCAGCTCAGTTCCCTTCTAAACGTCAGCAATCCTCCAAACAGACCAAGGCAAAGGCTGCGAGCTGCTCCAACCCAGCAATCTCAGCCCCCTCAGGGCCTTTGACTTTCTTCTAGAGAACTTAGCCTTCCTGGCTCTAGAAGGCCCAGAGCCCTCCACCATTCCCGGAAGGTTATGTCACTTTGCTCCCAGAAGGGGGCAAATCACAGCAGAGCATTGGACACTCTCCATCATAAGAGAGGGGTATAAACTTCATTTTTCCAGCTTGCCCCCTCTCACAAGAGTGCACCAGTTCAATTCTCCAACCTCCCTCCTCAACCTGTTAGAGCAGGAGGTTGCCACTCTTCTAGCCCAGGGTGCAATAGAGGAGGTGCCTTCTCAACAACAGGGCACAGGGTTCTACTCCCCCTATTTTCTTATCCCAAAGAAAACAGAGGGCTTCAGACCCATTTTAGATCTCAGAGAGTTGAACAGATTCCTAGTCAAAGAAAAATTCAAGATGGTTTCTCTAGGAACTCTGCTGCCATACCTTCAGAGTCAGGATTGGCTTTGTTCTCTAGATCTCAAGGATGCGTACACCCATGTTCTCATCCATCCAACCCACAGAAGGTTCCTTCGGTTCCTTTTCCAGGAGAAGCACTATCAATACAGAGTGCTCCCCTTTGGCCTGGCCTCTGCACCAAGGGTGTTCACAAAATGCATGGCAGTGGTTGCTGCTTTTCTGCGCACCCTGGGAATATTTGTCTTCCCTTATCTGGACGACTGGCTCATTCGAGCTCCCACTCAATCAGAGGCCAAGACTGCTCTAACCTGCACAATGCGTATCCTTCAATATTTAGGGCTGGTAATAAACATCCCAAAATCCAATTTGAACCCTACTCAGTCCCTGGAGTTTATAGGGGTGTTGCTGGATACCACAAAGGCAAGGGCCTATCTTCCCCAGGCCCGTTGCCTTCACTTGATGAAGTTAGCTTCTCAAGCAGAGTCAAAACCCCTACTAACTGCTCGAGAAATGTTACAGTTGCTAGGCCACATGGTACCATATGCTCGCCTTCACATGAGAGCTGCTCAGTGGACTTTATCCACCCAATGGACCTAGGCATTAGGCTGCCTGTCAGACAAAATAGCAAACACAAGCCGCCGCCTCATTTTGTCCCTCCAGTGGTGGAAGTCCCCTCAAAACCTGTTGCTGGGGTCTCCCTTTCAACAGCCTCTACCCCAGGCAACTCTTACAACAGATGCTTCTCCAATGGGCTGGGGAGCTCATCTTCAGGACCTCTCCACCCATGGCATCTGGTCCCCACAGGAGATTTGTCTACATATCAATCTCTTGGAACTCAGAGCAATCTTCCTTGCTCTGCGAGTTTTCCACACCCTGCTCAGCCACAAGACAGTCCTTTATCCACACGGACAATCAGGTAGCCATGTTCTATATAAACAAGCAGGGAGGAACTGGCTCTCTGTTGCTTTGCAACGAAGCTCTGCGACTGTGGGTCCTCGCCAGAGAGCATCACATTCATCTTCTGGCAATCTATCTTCCAGGGGTTCAAAACTCTTGGGCAGACAGACTCGGTCGAGTTCTGCTTCCACACGAGAGATCCCTACATATGGACCAGGTATCCAAGATTTTTCAGATTTGGGGAACCCCTGACATAGACCTCTTTGCAAGTCCGTGGAATGCCAAACTTCCCCAGTTCTGTTCCAGAACTCGGCTCAGGGGCCTCAGGCAAAGGATGCTTTCCTCCTTCATTGGGGTCAAGACTTCCTGTATGCCTTTCCACCCATTCCCCTAATTCCCAAAACCCTCTTCAAGCTTCAGAGAGACAGAGGCCACATGATTCTCATAGCTCCACATTGGCCACGGCAAGTGTGGTACCCTCTGCTTCTACATCTCTCTCAAGCTCCCTCCCTAGAGTTAGGGTCTGCTCCAGACCTCCTCTCTCAGGAGGACGGAAAGTTGGGGCATCCCAATCCCCAGTCTCTGCATCTCAGGGCTTGGTTGCTGAAGGCCTAGATCATCAGGCTCTTCATCTTTCTCAACAAGTGAAAGATGTTCTTTATGCTTCCAGAAAACCTTACACTAGACGTTCTTACGCCTTCAAGTGGAAAAGGTTTACCATCTGGTGTTCTGAAAAGGGTCTTAACCCCCCGTGCCATACCTCTGGAATCGTTGCTGGAGTTTCTCCTGCATCTGTCTAATGCAGGCCTTAAGACAAATTCATTAAGAGTCCATCTGAGTGCTATTGCAGCTTCACTCAAGCCTCTAAATGGACAACCTGTTTCCTCTCATTCCCTTGTAGCAACAAAGCCTCCCATTAGACCACCACCGGTGGCATGGGACTTAAATTTGGTTCTTGGTCAGCTTATGAAGCCGCCTTTTGAACCTTTAGCTACTACCTCCTTGAAATACCTTTCTTGGAAGATTATCTTTCTCATTGCAATCACATCAGCACGCCGCATCAGTGAACTGCAAGCACTAGTAGCTAATCCACCTTATAAAAGGTTCCATCATGACAAGGTGGTCCTTAGGACTAATCTACATTTTATGCCTAAGGTGGTCTCGCCTTTTCACCTCGACCAAGAGGTCTACCTACCTGTCTTTTTTCCAGGACCTCATGCATCAAGTGCAGAGAGGAATCTTCATACCCTGGACTGTAAAAGAGCTCTAGCTTTTTACTTAGAGGACACAGCAACATAGAAAGTCTTCTCAATTCTTTGTTGCTTTTGATTCTTCTCATTTGGGACAACCAGTCTCCAAGAGAACACTTTTCAACTGGATTGCCCAATGTATTTCTTTCGCCTATCAGAGCAAGAACCTTTCTCTGGAGGGCCATGTCACAGCTCACAATGTGAGAGCCATGGCAGCCTCAATGGCTCATCTGAACTCTGTGTCTATCGACGACTTCTGTCGAGCAGCCACTTGGGCCTCGGTTCATACCTTCACAGCCCATTACTGCTTGGACAAGGACTCCCGCCGGGATGCCTGGTTTGGTCAGGCTGTTCTCAAACACCTGTTCCATACTTAATCAACTCCTACCCACCATCCCTCATGGGATGTCAGAGATCCAGGTGGGGAAGTGCAGCACTGTTCCAGGGACACACAACTTATCGGCTCTCTCCCTGGCATCAAAAGCTAGGGAGTCCCCATATGTGAAGACTCATTCCTGCTTGTTTCTGGAGATAGCACAGTTACTTACCTGTAACAGGTGATCTCTGGGAACAGCAGGAATAAGTCTTCACAACCCACCCACCTCCCCTAGGAGTTCTCCCTTTCCCTCTATCTCTCCCTGTTGTCTCAGCTATAAAACTCAACTGAGGAGAGACAGTTGGAAAGGCGGGAAGGCAGCACGCAGGTGCTGTGGGATGCTCCGAAAAGCTTTCTGATTGGACGCTGGGGAGCGTTCCCGCGCAGGCTCCGTCGGTACCGACGTACCCATATGTGAAGACTTATTCCTGCTGTTCCCAGAGATCACCTGTTACAGGTAGGTAACTGTGCTTTATCTGTAAACCGCACTGATAATAAAGAGCGCGGTATAGAAAAGCTTCTAATTAAAATAAATAAAATAGTTTACCCTGTAGCTTCATTGCGTGTCCCCTCGTCTTCCGATATTCTGATAACGTAAACAATCGATCTACGTTTACCTGTTCCACTCCGTTCGTTAATTTATAGACTTCTATCATATCTGCCCTCAGCCATCTCTTTTCCAGGTTAAAGAGCCCTAACCTTTTTAGCCTTTCTTCATAGGAGTATCCTTCCATCCCCTTTACCATTTGGTGGCTCTTCTCTGAACCTTTTCTAATAACGCTATATCCTTTTTAAGATTCGGCGACCAGAATTGCAGACATTATTCAAGGTGCGGTCTCACCGTGGAACGATAGAGGCATTATAATATCTTTTGTTTTATTTTCCATTCCTTTCCTTATGATACCTAGCATTCTATTTGCTCTCTTGGCCGCCACTGCACACTGGGTTGAGGGTTTTAACATGTTATCCACAATAACGCCTAAATCTTTTTCCTGGTTGGTGGTTCCTAATGTGGAATCTTGCATCGTGTAACCATAGTTTGGGTTGCTCTTCCCTAGGTGCATAACTTTGCACTTGTCCACATTAAATTTCATCTGCCATTTTGATGCCCAGTCTTCCAATTTATCCTCTTGCAATTTTCCACAATCCTCTTGGGTTTTAACAACTTTAAATAGTTTTGTGTCATCTGCAAATTTGATAACCTCACTCATTATTCCCTTTTCCAGGTCATTTATGAATATGTCAAAAAGCAGCGGACCCAGCACAGATCTCTGGGGTACATCACTATTCCCCTTTCTCCATTAGGAAAATTGGCCATTTAGCCCTACCCTCTGTTTTCTATCTTTTAACCAATTCCTGATCCACAAACGTACACTGCCTCGTATCCCATGACTCTATAGTTTTGCCAAATGGCTCTGATGAGGGACCTTGTCAGAGGCTTTCTGAAAGTCCAGGTACACTATATCAACTGACTTACCATTGTCCACCTGTTTATTCACACGTTCAAAAAAACATAGGTTAGTAAGACAAGATCTTCCTTGTCTAAAGCCATGTTGGCTGTCTCCCATTAGGCCATGGCTACCTACATGCTGAGCAATTTTGTTCTTTATGATGGTTTCTATCATTTTTCCCGGTACTGAAGTCAGGCTCAACGGTCTGTAGTTTCCCGGATCACCCCTGGAACCCTTTTTAAAAATTGGCGTTACATTGGCAATCCTCCAATCTTCAGGTATTACAGATGATTTTAATGAAAATTCACAGAGTACTAATAGCAGGTCTGCAATCTCATATTTCTGTTCTTTCAACAACCTTGGATGTATACCATCCGGCCCAGGTGATTTGCTACTCTTCAGTTTATCTAATAGTTGTAATACATCTTCCCGATTTATCGATATTTCCTTCAATTCTTCTTCACCTTTAAATACCACTTCAGTCATAGGTAACATCCCTACATCTTCCTCGTTAAAGACTGAAGCAAAGAATTCATTCAGTCTCTCCGCTATCGCCTTGTCGCCTCTTAGTGCCCCTTTAACCCCTCTGTCATCTAATGGACCAACTTTCTCTCTCGCAGGTTTTTTGCTACGAATGTACTTGAAAAATTCTTTATTTCGCGTTTTTGCTTCCGCAGCAACTTCTTCTCAAATTCTCCCTTTGCTGACCTTATCAATGCCTTGCATTTGACCTACCAGTGCTTGTGCTGTTTCCAGGTTTCGTTGTTTGGCTCTTTTTTTCCATTTCCTGAAAGATGCTTTTTTGGTAACAGCCTCTTTGACCTCACCTTTAAACCATGCTGGCAGTTTTTTGGACTTCCTTCCACTTTTCTTAAAGCGTGGAATACAGCTGGTCTGGGCTTCCAAGATTGTATTTTTCAACAACACCCAAGCTTGATGTAAGTCTTTAACCTTTGCAACTGCTCCTTTTAGTTTTTTCTTAACTATTTTCCTCATTTTATCATAGTCTCCCTTTCGAAAGTTAAACGGTAGTACTGTGGATTTCCTTACTATCCCCCTCCTCCACTAATTAAATCAAATGTGATCATGCTATGATCACTATTGCCAAGTGGCCCCAACACCCTTATCTCTTGCACTAGATCTGATGTTCCACTAAGGACTAGGTCTAATATGGCTTCCCCTCTGGTCGGTTCTTGAACCAGCTGCTCCAAGAAGCAGTCATTTATTTCATCTAGGAACTTTATCTCCCTAACATGTCCTGCTGTGACACTGACCCAGTTGATACCGAGGTAATTGAAATCACCCATTATTATTACTGCGCTGTAACTTTTGTTAGCTTCCTTGATTTCTTTGAGCATTTCATCATCCATTTGTTCATTCTGGCCAGGCAGTCGATAGTACACCCCCACTACCATTGCTTTCCCCTTTTTACGTGAAATTTCAATCCATAGAGATTCTACAGCAAATTTTGTTTCCTGCAAAACTTTAATCCTGTCTGACTCAGTGCCCTCTTTAACATAGAGCGCAACCCCTCCACCAATTTGATCAGCTCTATCATTACGATATAGTTTGTACCCAGGTATCACAGTGTCCCACTGGTTGTCCTCCTTCCACTATGTCTCTGATATTCTATTTCTCTGTATCTATCCCTTTTCTTTAATTTTATGGCTCTTTTCTTTAATTTTATGGCTCTTTTCTGGCTCTTTTTCGCAGCTCTCTCTTTTTAACATTTTTTTTTTATTTGATTTTATGTATTGTGAACCGCCCAGATGCTAATTGTATTGGGCGGTATATAAAGTTTTAATAAACATAAACATATTCCAATCATATCTAACCTTTCATTTAGTGCTATATATTCTAACTCTCCCATCTTATTTTTTAGACTTCTAGCATTTGCATACAAGCATTTTAGAGACTGTATTTTATTCATATTAATCTGGCTATTTGTAGACATGGGTAATTTGGGTTCTTTAAGTTCTGTCTGCTCCATACCCGAGGGCATTTGGGCTACTTTAGTCTTTTTTGGAACCTCTCTGCTTTTGGTAGTATCCTTCAAGTATTCATTCTTCCGAACCATGCGCTCCTGGGCGACAGTCGGCTTTCCCCTATTATCTAGTTTAAAAGCTGCTCTGTCTCCTTTTTAAAGGTTAATGCCAGCAGCCTGGTTCCATCCCGGTTAAGGTGAAGCCCATCCCTTCGGAAGAACCCCTCCTTTCCCCAGAATGTTCCCCAGTTCTTAACAAATCCAAAACCCTCATCTCTGTACCATTGTCTCATCCACGCATTGAGACTCTGGAGCTCTGCCTGCCTTTTGGTTCCTGCACGTGGAACGGGAAGCATTTCAGAGAACACTACCCTGGAAGTTCTGGATTTCAGCTTCCTACCTAAAAGCCTAAATTTAGCCTCCAGAACCTCCCTACCACATTTTCCTATGTCATTCGTACCGACATGTACCAAGACAGCAGACTCCTCCCCAGCACTATCTAAGACCTTATCTAGGTGGCGCATAAGGTCTGTTACCTTCGCACCAGGCAGTCATGTTACCAGGCGATCCTTACGTCCACCAGCCACCCAGCTATCTACTTGCCTAATGATCGAATCACCAACTATAATGGCTGTCCTAACCCTTCCCTCATGGGCACATGGCCCTGGAGAAACATCCTTGGTGCGAGAGGGTTTTACATCACCTAGAGGACAGGTCCTACAGGATCACTTCCTGCCACACCAGGGTGATGCTCTCCTGTCACGTGACCTCTCTCCTCCATGGCAACAGGGATGCTGCCAGACTGGAGGTGGGACTTCAGGACTATATCCCTGTAGGTCTTGTCTATGTACCTCTCTGTCTTTCTTATGTCTTCCACATCTGCTACTCTAGCCTCTAGAGAACAGACTCGTTCCCTGAGAGCAAAGAGCTCCTTGCACCTAGTGCACACGTAAGACCTCTCACCAACTGGGAGAAAATCATACATGTGACACGCAATGCAAAAGACTGGAAAGCCCCTATCTCGCTGCTGGACTGCTGTTTGCATCTTAGTTTTAAGCTTGTGTTTAGATCTTTAAGTTCTTTACTTACTAAGGGTTGCTAGGATATTTATACTAATAAAACTGTACCTAATATGTTTAATATTCCTTGTTCACCTGAAGCTTAATTAATCTCAGGTCCTTAGTGTATGACTGATTTGGATAATGAGCTTCACCTGAGAGCACCTCCTTTCCTTTACGATGTGTAAGTACCTATAAAGCTACGATTATCCCAGGGGATGGAGGGAAGGAAATAACACAGCACCTGTCCTGTGCTGCTGAGGTAAGCTGTGACCAACTTCCTGGGTGATTAACAGTCCTTGCTTGGATAGAAGGAGTCTTTCAAAATGGCCTTTTGACCTGCCACCTGGTGTTAACACCTATTGAAAAAGTTTCATAGGTCTCTTGCCCCCTAGGTAGAACACTGGGTTCACAGATTAATTAGCTTTAATACAAAGAAGTCCTTTCAGAAAATTCCCTGAAGTATATACTCACAATTGCAGATCTCTCTCCAGAAGTAGCAGTCCCTTTTTCTAGTCCTTCAAGACTGAGGATCACAGAGCTCTGGTTGAGCTATTTATGCCTGTGTTGCTGAAGTAAGCTGTGACCAACTTCCTTGGGTGATTAACAGTCCTTGCTTGGATAGAAGGAGTCTTTCAAAATGGCCTTGTGACCTGCCACCTGGTGTTAACACCTATTGAAAAGGTTTCATAGGTCTCTTGCCCCCTAGGTAGAAGGCCTCTTTGTAAAGGTCTCTAGAAGACTTTATTTGTTGCTCAAAGAGTACTGACCCTGTTTTGCCTTTTATGCTGTTATATTCTGATTTGATTTAAATTACAGCTCTTTGCTGTTGCTAGGCTCTGACTTATTATGAAATTTAAACTACAAGCTCTCTGCTGGGTTCTAAGTTTAACCAGAAAGCTCTCTTCTGTGTGTTAAATTTAAACTGAAAGTGCTGCTACTAGGCCCTGACTGATTTAACAAAAAACACTGGGTTCAAAATTAATTAGCTTTAATACAAAGAAGTCCTTTCAGAAAAGTCCCAGAAGTATATACTCACAATTGCAGATCTTTCTCCAGAATTAGCAGTCCCTTTTTCTAGTCCTTCAAGACTTCTGGCTCTTCCCCAGTCTGAAGACTGTGCTCAAAGGAACTCATTTTGCCTCTGTAGAAGAAATCAAGGCCACTGTGACGAGGGAGCTGAGGGACTTCAAAGAGGAGGACCTTACCGAGTGCTTCTGTACGTGGCAGAAGCGCATTAACTCTGGGGGGGATTACTTTGAAGGGGACAATGCGTAATTTCTCTGTAGATTTTGTAATAAAACATTTATGGGACAGTCTTGTTTCTTTTTTGTCACACCTTGTATAGCTAAGTGTCTGGGACAGATTCAGTGGGGCTCTTGGGAAGAGGAGAGCATTCTTGGATGTTATGCGTAAGCTACAGAAGGGGAAGTTTGCTGTTGCTGGCTATTCCCCTAAGGCCTAGCCTTTATTATATTGGGGGTTAGACTACCACAGTGTGGTTGAGAGAAGAAGCAGCCCAGATATTACAGAAAGAAGAAATCTATGCTCTGCAGGTTGTGGCCCCATTTCTATCGGAGAAAAAGAAAACCATGGCAAAGGGGGCTGGAGGCTGCACAGGAGCTCCAACGAGGGATACTGAGGAGCTTCATAGGAGAGTTTTGCCTATATATAGATAGATATTCTTGCAAGCTCTAGCTGTGACAAAGAATGTTTGGGGCCGGAGCGGAAGGAGGACATATTGATGATTTGTGGTGTATTGAAGGGGAATATGTATGAAGGTTGAATGCTTCAATTGGGTGTATTAAGATGATGTTTTGTAGTTAATCAAGCCTTCCATGTCCTCTTTTAGGATAAAAGATGGGCAATGGGTGCCTAAGCAATCCAGGAGGGGGCTTGCCTTGGTCTGGGCACCTCTCCTCTCCTGGTAGGTTTGCCTTGGAGGGTTTGGGCAAACGGTACTTGGGTTGGGGATGGAGGGAGGGACCTGTGTTGGGGTGCTATGGGGTGGTTGAGGGGGTAAAGGAGGAGTGTTGATTGTTTTGATGGATTGGATGGGGGGAGACGCTTTGTCAGAGTTCATTATTATGTCTGTTGTGGGCTTTCAGGTGCAGGGTGACCTAGTTGCTGGCCCTGATGTAGTTCTGGTCTCCATAAATGCCAAGAGACTAAACTCACCATATAAACAACACATGCTGCTGAAGGATTGTGCAGGATTAAGGGTGGATATATATTTTGTCTGATACTTTTCCCCCCAAAGCATAAATAAGTGCTACTTCTGGAGAGACAACTGCAGTTGTATTTACTTCTGGGAATTTTTCTAAATCTTGGTGAAAAAGTAATTCTTTAGATTAAAGCTGATTAATTTATGAATCCA
Source organism: Ichthyophis bannanicus (assembly GCA_033557465.1). Lineage (NCBI taxonomy): Eukaryota > Metazoa > Chordata > Amphibia > Gymnophiona > Ichthyophiidae > Ichthyophis > Ichthyophis bannanicus. Next base: position 449,224 of record CM066050.1, read on the forward strand.
GTGTATTTGTTAAATCAGTCAGGGCCTAGTATCAGCAAAGAGCTTTTAGTTAAATTAAAAACTCAACAGGTAGCTTTCAGTTTAAGTTTAAAAGTTAGCAGAGAGCTTTTAGTTTAAATTTAAAACACAGCAGAGAGCTTTCTGGTTAAATTCAAAACCCAAGATTCCCTCCATCAAAGCAAGGGCTGTGTGAATCACCAGGAAATTAATCACAGATTACCTTAGAAGCACAGGCCAGGGTAATGTATAGCAGATAGTTTTTTAATAAGTCTTCGTTCCCTCCCTCCCTCCCTTCGCCTCACCCACCCCTAGGATAATCACAGCTTTATAGGTGCTTAAATCTCTTAAAGGAAAGGAGATTCCATATTCACTCTCAGTTGTAGCTGACATTAAGGACCTGAAATTAATTAAGCTTCAGGTGAACAAAGTACATTAAACGTATTAGGTATAGTTTTATTAGTATAAGTATCCCTAGCAACTCTTAGAACGTAAAGAACTTAAATACCTAAACATAACCTTAAAACGAAGATGCAGACAGCAGTCCAGCAGCGAGATGGGGGTTTCCAGTCTTTTGCATCGAGAGTCACATGTATGATTTTCTCCTAGTTGGTGAGGGGTCTTATGTGTGCACTAGGTGTAAGGAGCTCTTTGCTCTCAGGGAACGAGTCCGATCTCTGGAGGCTAGAGTAACAGACTTGGAGGACATAAGGAAGACAGAGAGGTACATAGACGAGACCTACAGGGATATAGTACTGAAGTCCCACTTCCAGTCTAGCAGCATCCCTATTGCCATGAAGAAGAGAGGTCACGTGACAGGAGAGCATTACCCTGGTGTGGAAGGAAGTGATCCTGTAGCTAGGAACTGTCCTCCATAAGAACATAAGATATGCCATACTGGGTCAGACCAAGGTCCATCAAGCCCAGTATCCTGTTTCCAGCAGTGGCCAATCCAGGTCACAAGTACCTGGCAGTTTCCCCAAAAGACACAGGTTGCACAATGCTTGTATTGGGTCAAGCATGATATCCCGGGTCCCTTTTAATAATGGTTTATGGACCTTTCCTCGAGGAACTTGTCCAAACCTTTTATAAACTCAGCTACACTAAAAGCTTTTACTACATCTTCCGGTAACAAATTCCAGAGTTCGATTATATGTTGAGTGACAAAATATTTTCTCTTATTAGTCTTAAATAGGTTACCCTGTAGCTTCATTGCATGTCCCCTAGTCTTTTTATATTCTGATGACGTAAACAATCAATCTGCATTTATCCCGTCCACTCCATTCATTAATTTATAGGCCTCTATCATATCTTCTCTCAGCCATTTCTTTTCCAGGTTGAAGAACCCTAATCTTTTTAGCATCAATTCATAGGGTTATCCTTCCATCCCCTTTACCATTTTGGTGACTCTTCTCTGTACCTTTTCTAATAACACTATATCCTTTTTAAGTTATGGGGACCAGAATTGCACACAATATTCAAGGTGCAGTTGCACCATGGAACGATACAGAGGCATTATAATATCCTTTGTTTTATTTTCCATTCCTTTCCTTTCCTGGCATTCTATTTGCTCTCTTGGCCTCTGTTGCACATTGAGTGGAGGGTTTTAACAGGTTATCCACGATGACGCCTAAATCTTTTTCCTGGGTGGTGGTTCCTAATGTGGAACCTTGCATCGTGTAACCATAGTTTGGGTTGTTTTTCCTAAGTGCATATGTTTGCCCTTGTTCGCATTAAATTTCATCTGCAGTTGAATGCCCAGTCTTCCAATTTATCAAGATCCTCTTGCAATTTTCCACAATCCTCATGGGTTTTAACAACTTTTCTGTCATCTGCAAATTTGATAACCTCACTCGTTATTCCTATTTCCAGGTCATTTATGAATATGTTAAAAAGCAACAGACTCAGCACAGATCCCTGGGGTACTCCATTATTCACCTTTCTTCTTTGGGAAAATTGGCCATTTAGCTGTACCCTCTGCTTTCTATCTTTTAACCAATTCCTGATCCATAATAGTACACTGCTTCCTATCCCATGACTTTTTAGTTTTACCAAAAGTCTCTGATGAAGGACCTTGTCAAAGGCTTTCTCAAAGTTCAGATATACTATATGAACCGACTCACCTTTATCTACCTGTTCATTCACACCTTCAAAAAAACATAACAGATTAGTAAGACAAGATCTTCCTTGTCTAAAGCCATGTTGGCTGTCTCCCATTAAGTATGACTATCTACATGTTCAGTAATTTTGTTCTTTATGATGGTTTCTACCATTTTTCCCGGTACTGACATCAGGCGGTTTCCCGGATCACCCCTGGAACCCTTTTTAAAAATTGGCATTATATTGGCCATCTTCCAGTCATCAGGTATTACAGATTATTTTAATGATAGTTCACAGATTACTAATAGCAGGTTTGCAATCTCATATTTCAGTTCTTTCAACACCCTTGGATGTATACCATCCGATCCAGGTGATTTGCTATTCTTCAGTCTATCAAATAGTTGTAATACATCTTCCCGCTGTGTCGATATTTCTTTCAGTTCTTTTGCAGTATTACCTTTAAATACCATTTCAGTCATGGGTAACATCCCTACATCTTCCTCAGTAAATACCAAAGCAAAGAATTCATTCAGTCTGTCTGCTATGGCCTTGTCCCCTCTTAGTGCCCCTTTTACCCCTCTATCATCTAATGGGCCAAATGGCTCTCTTACAGGTTTTTTGCTACAAATGTACTTGAAAAAGTCTTTATTATGCGTTTTTGTTTCCACAGCAAGCTTCTCAAATTCTCCCTTTGCCTGCCTTATCAATGCTTTGCATTTAACTTGCCAATGCTTGTTTTGTTGCCAGTTTTTGTCATTTGGCTGTTTTTTCCATTTCCTGAAAGATGCTTTTTTTGGCAACAGCAGCCTCCCTGACCTCCCCTTTAAACCATGCTGGCAGTTTTTTGGACTTCCTTCCACTTTTCTTAAAACGTGGAATAAAGCAGGTCTGAGCTTCCAAGATAGTATTTTAAAACAGCACCAAAGCTTAATGTGAGTCTTTAACCTTTGCAACTGCTGCTTTTAGTTTTTTCTTAACAGTTTTCCTCATTTTATCATAGTCTCCCTTTCGAAAGTTAAAAGGTAGTAATGTGGATTTTCTTACCATCCTGTCTCCATTAATTAAATTGAATGCAATCATGCTATGATCATTATTGTCAAGTGGCCCCAAAACCCTTATCTCTTGCACCAGATCTGCTGTTTCACTAAGAACTAGATCCAAAATAGCTTCCCCTCTGGTCGGTTCATGAACCAGCTACTCCAAGAAGCAGTCATTTATATCATCTAGAAACATTATTTCCCTAGCATGTCCTGCCATGACAATGACTCAGTCAATGCCCGGATAATTGTAATCACCCATTATTATTACTGTGCTGTATGTTTTGTTAGCTCCCCTGATTTCTTTGAGCATTTCATCATCTGCTTGTTCATTTTGGTCAGGCGGTCGATAGTTCACCCCCACTGCCATCGCCTTCCCCTTTTTTACATGGAATTTCAATCCATAGAGATTCTACAGCAAATTTTGTTTCCTGCAAAACTTTAATCTAACATTGAGCGAAACCCCTCCACGAATTTGATCTGCTCTGTCATTACGATATAGTTTGTACCCAGGTATCAGTGTCCCACTGGTTATCCTCCTTCCACCATGTCTCTGAGATTCCAATCAAATCTAACCTCTCATTTACTGTTATATATTCTAATTCTCCCATCTTATTTTTTAGACTTCTAGCATTTGCATACAAGCATTTTAGAGATTGTATTTTATTCATATCAAGGGCATTTGGGCTGCTTTTGTATTTATTAGAACCTCTCTGCTGATATGCCCTAACTTTATACTTTTGGTATTATCGTTCAAGGATACATTGTTCCGAACCATGCTCTCTTGGGCAACTGTCAGCTCTCCCCTATTATCTAGTTTAAAAGCTGCTCTGTCTCCTTTTTTTTAAATTTTGATTTTTATTTGGTACAGTATAAAGTATCACATCATCTTTCTTTTTATTTACAAAACAATGGCATAACATGCATCCGTCTGTATCCATCAGCCCAACATTTACCTAATTACCATTCTATCCTTACTTTACTTTACTTTATATTATATACTTCTCTTCATTTACCTATACATTTTTATTTTACTGTTCCCTTCAACTCCCCCCTCTCTCCTCCCCCCCCTGGATCCTGCGATGCACCCATCCTTTTTTCTCCATTCCCTTCTGTAAGCTTGTTTAGCTTCAGTCTAACAATTCATTATCCACCCTTTGTAATCACTCAATGTAATTTTCTCATCTCCTTTGAAAGATCCGCAATTCTGTGCGTTTTATATGCAGTGATCTCGCTCATCCTGTATATATACAGTATGCTAATCTACTTAATATCTTCTCAGGTGCAGGTGCTTTCTCAGACCTCCATTTTTTCACTATTTCCTTCCACACTGCAATTGCAAACATCTTCAACATATATACCAGGTCACAGTTCGGATCCCCTCCCCCTTCATTCATTAACACTCCATCTGGTGTGACATCTCCCACCCAGCCCACCATCTCCCGTGTAAGATCCGTCATTCACTGCCATATTTGCTGTAGCACTGGGCAGCTCCACCACATGTGCATATACTCCCCTCTCCACACCCCCTCCAACACGGCGAATCATTATATCTCCCCATCCTACACAATTGGACTGGTGTTAAATACATTCGGAACAGCATCTTATAACAATGTTCTTGGGTTGCCGCCAGGACCACAGGTATTTTTACCCCATCATATATTTTTTCCCATCGCTGCGAGTTCCAGTGACCCCTCCCCCCCCCAAAGTCCACTTCCCAGGCCCGCATGTGCGTTCTGTGGTCCATGGGTCTACTCAGCGCTTTGTATAGCCTAGAAATCAACCTCTTGATAAATTCCCCACCCTTAACATCTTCTCAAATAGTGTCACTTTGCTACTCAGGCAGTCTTTTATATGTATGTTTATTTATTTATTTAGCTGCATTTATATCCCGCTTTTCACCGGGTCAAAGCGGTTGGGGGATACATTTCATACGAGGGGATATGAGACACATACACTAATACTTACAGGGAACATGGGCTATGGGAGGGTTAAGTGGCTTGCCCAAGACAACAAGGAGCACCTGTGGGACTAGAAACCCCAGTCCTTCCGGCCCAAGGTTGCTGTCCTCTAGTGGGATTTGAACCACCGACCTTCCGGCCTGTAGTACCTTGCCCCAACCACTAGGCCACTCCTCCCTTTGTTTCCTCCCAAAAAGTGTGCCAATTGAAAATAACCATACCAATCACTCTTTTTTTTATTTGTAACTCTCGCTGAAGCTCCTCAAACGGCATTAAATGGCCCTTCTCAGATGGTTACAATGTATGGGACGGGAACTCTTTCCCATGCCATTTTTGCAATATCCCAGAACTTTCTCCCACCAAAAATCCCTCACATTGTGTAATCCGCTGTGCCCTAATATTTCCTCCCACATGTGTTAGCACCTTATGTTTCCTGTCCCAGGCTCGAAATGTACTTGTCATGTATGGGTTCATAACTGGGCCTCTTTCTCTCTTCTCCCTTCTCTTCCACATCAGATCTGTTCTATTCTACTCCATTGAGGTTCCTCCTCCTCCAACCTCTACTCCATTAGCGCTCACAGTTGTGCTGCCTCATAATATCTTGCAGTCTCGGGGACCACCAGACCTCCTTCCTTTTTCTCTCTATACATTATTTTCCTTTGCACCCTATGATGTCTGCATCTCCAAATAAAGGAGAAGATTCTTCTCTGCACCGAATTTAACATTGCAGTAGAAACCTCTATAGGCAGAGTCGTAAATGGAAAAAGGAATCTGGGTAATATATTCATCTTCACTGTGGCTATCCTTCCCATTCAGGAAAAATTGGGTTTATCCCATCTTACCAAATCCATTAGCACTTTCTTGTATAGTAGCAGCAAGATGTGAAATCGCACAACACTGGGTGGGGCCAAGTACACCACAACCAGCAGGATTTGTCAGGAGAGTGGCTGAGGTGAGTCTGATGCACAAATTGACAGAGCTAAGACAGGGAAAAGGGGAGAAGAGTGCTGAACAATGGAAGGGGGTGTGGCAGTGGTTGGAGACCTGGAGGGCAGGAGAGAGGGAGCGGAAGAAGGAAGGATGACTGCATCTTAGCTAACGACGTTTAAACGATTGGGGGTTAGGTCAAAATTTAGGATGGATGAACCAAATATATAGAATGGATGATGAGAGAAGGAGGGGGGCATAAACATGGCGAGTTGACCAAGATGTGGTTCTGTTTGCTGGTATGATGGGTCAGAATTGTAGAGATTGCATAAGGTGTAGAACAAAGTGTTTTGTAATTTTTATACTCAGTTGCCATGGTTAATAAAAACTTATAATGGAAAAAAAATACTATCTTGGAAGCCCAGACCAGCTGAATATTACACTATAAGAAAAGTGGAAGGAAGTCCAAAAAACTGCCAGCATGGTTTAAAGGTGAGGTCAGAGGCTGCTGTTGCCAAAAAAGCATCTTCAGGAAATGGAAAAAGGAGCCAAATGACAAAAACTGGAAACAACACAAGCACTGGCAAGTTAGATGCACGGCATTGATAAGGCAGGCAAAGAAATTAGAGAAGAAGCGTGCTGTGGAAGCAAAAATGCATAATAAAGACTTTTTCAATTACATTCTTAGCAAAAAACCTGTGAGTCATTTGGACCTTTCGATGATAGAGGGGTAAAAGGGGCAAAAGAGGGTACAAGGCCATAGCAGAGAGACTGACTTAATTCTTTGCTTCGGTCTTTACTGAGGAAGATGTAGGAATATTACCCATGACTATAATAGTATTTAATTCTCAGATAAGCCAACATGTAAATAGTTAGCTACTCCTCAACATAAGTTATGTGTAATGTAGCTATGCTGTTAAATTGTACATTTTTGTTATATTGTAAGTTAAAATTGTACATTTCTGTTATATTGTAAGTTCAGTGTAGATTGTCTTCACTGAACAGTTACTGTTACATGTAAACCGCGCTGATGCTGAATAGCGCGGTATATAAGAAAAATAAATAAATAAATAAAGGAGATATTGCAGAAGAATTGAAAGAAATATTGATACACCGGGAAGATGTATTACAACTATTTGATAGACTGAAGAGTAGCAAATCACCTGGACCGGATGGTATACATCCAAGGGTGTCGAAAGAACTGAAATATGAGATTGCAGACCTACTATTAGTAATCTGTGAACTATCATTAAAATAATTTGTAATACCCTGAAGACTGGAGGATGGCCAATGTAATGCCAATTTTTAAAAAGGGTTCCAGGGGTGATCCGGGAAACTACAGACCAGTGAGCCTGACATCAGTACCGGGAAAAATGGTGGAAACCATCATAAAGAACAAAATTACTTAACATGTAGATAGTCATGGATTAATGGGAGACAGCTAACATGGTTTTAGCCAAGGAAAGTCTTGTCTTACTAATCGGTTGTTTTTTTGAAGGTGCGAATAAACAGACAGACAAAGGTGAGATGGTTGATATAGTGTATCTGAACTTTCAGAAAGCCTTTTACAAGATCCCTCATGCGAGACGTTTGGCAAAATTAAAAAGTCATGGAATAGGAGGCAGTGTACTATTGTGGATCAGGAGCTGGTTAAAAGATAGAAAGCAACGGGTAAGGCTAAATGGCCAATTTTCCCAAAGGAGAAAGATTGAATAATGGAGTACCCCCAGGGATCTGTGCTGGGTCTGCTTCTTTTTTTTTTTTTTTTTAACTTTTATTTTCATTTTGCAACAAACAAAAGAAACAACACACCAAAAGAGACAAAACAAGTATACAATAAGGAAAAATAAACCCATTACCCCCCACCCCGGTGCTTCTTCTCTACCCGTTTGTATCTGCATGTGAGCGCTTCCAATTAACAGTGATTATACATCAAACGATCAAAAAAGTATCCACAATACAGCATGATCATGAGACAGAGATATATACGAAGTTAGACAGTCAGATGAGAGCATTTAGCAAAATGTACATATTCATTGAGCATCTTCCATTGAGACCAATGAGAAGGAGTCTGAACGGAGGAAGCGAACAGACGAGGTATTTGTGCATATTTACTGTAGAGACAGGCATGATTCACCATTCATTGAGGCTCAGATGGGAACTAATTTCCCAGTATTACGTAATTAGGGAAATAGCAATGCCAAGCATAAAGTTCAAAAGGAGATAAGCCATTTTTGGGAGAGAGTGGATCCCCGCAACTGGGCGAAGTCCCATTATCCTCCAAGAAAGGGACTCCTGAGAGTGCAATATAGACTAAATACGACCCCGGACCCGACGCCAGTTATACGGTAGTGCGGGATATTCATGCATAACATGAAGTAAGAACCAATGGCCACAGGACGTGTCCAGCAACCATTACCCTGAGTAGTGTTCCATTTGTCTAATCTGTGAGAAGTGTAAAAACACCGGTGGGCTAGAAAGAAGAGGGTCTGAGTGAGTAAGGCGGGTCGGGAACCCGTGTCCCTCTGCTCCAGATAAGGCTCCATTGCTCCGAGGTTAAAGTCACATGCAATTCTTTCTCCCATACTTTCTGCGCTATAGAGGTATCACTAGTGATAGCATTACATAAGGTTTAGTAAAATTGGATGCTACACCCGGTGAACTACCGAGAGATCGGAAGTCTCTAATCAACCTTATGCAGAGAGTGCCGATGGCGGGAGTACCCTAGTGCTCCGAATGCAATGCTGAAGTTGCACTGACCAGAGTCGGGAGTCGAAAGGTTGCATAAGAGTATTAAAGGCACCTAAAATGTCGAAAAACATTGGTGGATAGTGGGAGTCTAATAGGAGAGTCATACCAGGGAGTAAGGTAAGAGGAATCGGTGAGCAAAGGCCCGCTATTATATCTAGCCACACAGGTCTGCTCGGTATTGGAGCTTCCAACCAACGAGCACCTTGTCTGAGAAGAAAAGATTGAGGGAACACTTGAGTAAAATCGCCACCAAGTATTAATGGAGCATTGGCGGAGGCCGAGGCCAACTACGCAAAAACTTGCATAGTGAGCAGAGTTGTCCACATTCGGGGCATAGTACACGTGAATTCTCTATCTCCAACCTCAAGGTGTACACGGGCCCATCTACCCTCCATGTAAGCGCTAATATCAGGTACAGTAGCGTGCAAAGACTTCTTAACCAGAATGGCTATCCGCACCATTTGGAAACGGTGGGAGAATAGGCAGCTACCATGTGAGGCCTAGCATTGAGTTTCAGTGTTTCAGTAGAGTGTAATGCGTTTCCTGATGAAACACCAAATCAACATGCTCGTGGCTAAGTTAGCTAAGGATTTTCTTTCCTTTGAGTGGACCAGTAATGTCTTTGACAATGAATAATAAGATTTTACATAAGGCCATTCAGAAAAGTTGAAATTCTGAGCATGATAGCACACATAATTTCACTGTGTCCCTCCAACTGACTGCATCTGGCTGTACACATGACATAGAAGAAATAAGCTAATATAATACAATGAAGCGCTCCACATTAACAAAGAAAACCGCAGTACGGTAGAGGAGAAGCAAAACCCCAAAATTACTGGCGACCATGTGTCTGCAGGGAGAAGCCCCAGAGAAGGCCGAAATTGAAAAAAAAAACATATAACCTGTAGGACTGTGCGTGCTCCGAATCCGACCGAGGCACACATCATGAAGGGATAGGAGACCAAAGACAAAAGTCATACAGAGAAAGAAAGAAAGTCCAGGCTATTTCTGTGCTGGGCTATGACCGCCGCATCGGGCCCTTCAAAATGGCGGACAGAGCCGGCAGATAAAAGTCCAAGATTTGGGATTAGCGCATCTGCTCTGCTTCTTTGGAGTCCAAAAATGTTGATAGTAGATCAGGATCCTCGAACGTCCTAGTCTGGTTGTGGAGAGTCACTCGGAGCTTCGCTGGATACAACAAGCCAAAGCGAGCCTGTAGCTGTTGAAGTCGAGGGCGAAGAGCAAGGAGTTTCCTCCGACGGTCAACGGTAGGCTTCGCCAAATCAGGAAAGAAGGAGACCTTACGACCTTCAAATTCCAAATGATGATTCGCTCGGGCAGCATGTAAAATTTGTTCCACTTGTTGATATCGTAACAAGCTAAAGATAATAGGCCGGGGGGTCGTGCGGTTGAGCGCCATGCGGGCAGGAACACGGTGTGCTCGATCGATTTCCAGTTCTCTGTGAAAAGTGATCTTCAACAAGGAGGGAAGAGTTTTGAGCAAGAATTCTCTTATGTCTCCTGCTTCCACCCCCTCCGGCATTCCGAGGAGCCTCACATTGTTGCGACGGGCGCGATTATTGCTATCTTCCAACTCCTTTTGAAGATTCTGTATCTGGCGCTCAGCCTTGTCCAGTTTGCCCAAGCGCACCTCGTGCGAGTCGAGGACCCCCGCCATATTGTCCTGCCGGAATGAAAGACCTTCAAGTCGGTCCTGGAGCACTCCAAAGTCTTCTCGCATGGCTCGAAGCGCTTCTCCATTGGACTGCACCAATTCCTTCACGCCGCGTATTTCCTCCAAAATCTCCAGGTGCATTGCGGGGTTTTCACGAAATGGAACCATCTTCTGTGGGGAGGACACCTCTGTTTTGGAGCGTTTTCCGTGAGAAGAAGAAGGAGACCCGAAGTCCAAGCGCGCTGGTTTATGGGCCGCCATCCCCCCCGAGGTGCCCCGGTCAGCTCGGAGCGAAATAGTAGATTTATATAGGTATTAAGTCAGGATTCTGAGTAGGCCTCTCGGGAGCTTCAACGCAAAGCGTCCTACCCGCTGGACATCAGGCTCCGCCCCCCCGGGTCTGCTTCTTTTTAACGTATTCATATATGACCTGGAAATCGGAATAATGAGTGAGGTTATCAAATTTGCAGATGAGACAAAACTATTCAAAGTTGTTAAAGCCCATGAGGATTGTGGAAAATTGCAAGAGGATCTTGATAAATTGGAAGACTGGGCATCCAAATGGCAGATGAAATTTAATGTGGAAAAGGGCAAACGTATGCACCTAGGAAAGAACAACCCAAACTATTGTTACACGATGCAAGATTCCATATTAGAACCACCACCTAGGAAACAGATATAGGCATCGTTATGGATAGCATATTAAAACCTTCCACCCAGTGTGCAGCGGTGGCCAAGAGAGCAAATAGAATGCTCGGTATCATAAGGAAAGGAATGGAGACTAAAGCAAAGGATATTTCAACCTGTTCTAAATCCACATGAAGGGCATCTATCTACCCAGAGGCCCAGAGAACCTTCTATGTAAAAATGTACATATGTAAAATCTTTTCCCCATATATAAGAAGTAGATAATTTTCTGTGTGTCGTGCTTACCTTACGAATCAATATGTATACCCCACAAATTTTCTGTCTTGATTTGACAGCATATTCTATGTAATCATACCCGCTCCTGATCGCTGGAAGAAGCGGTATACAAATGCTTGCTATATAAATAAATATTATAATGCCTCTTTCTCCAGGACCAAGCAGGAAGTCAGTCCTCACATATGGGTGACGTCGGCGCCGACGGAGCCCTCGCGGAGCAATTTTCCCCAGCTTTCAAAGAAAGCCTTTGGGAATTGCAGCGCGCATGCGCGGTCCTCTTCCCGCCCAAGGGTGCCATCTTGCTCAGTTTTCTTTTTTCTGCGGAGCCCTACAGACGTTGCCTGTGAATCCCCGCAGAAAAGTTGATTTTCCTCTATTTTTATCTATTTTTTCTTCGGTTCGACGCCGGTTCTTTTCCCGCCCGGACTCGCGACACCGGTTACGAGTCCGTCCTTTATTTTTCGTTTTTTTGTCCTTCGTGACAGTTTTCGCGCTTTTTTCCTTTTTTCCCTGGCTGCCCGGTCGTTCGACCTCACAGCGGCCCTTTTTCCCCCGATGGCGGCCAGTGGTTTCAAAAACTGTGACCTCTTTAAGAAACTTATGTCTCTTACAGACACTCATGACTTCTGCCTCCACTGCCTCGGCCCAGATCATGACCCCATGATCTGCACGCCATGCGGCAAAATGTCCTCAAAAGCATTGAGGAGTCGGCAGCACCAGCGGGAGCGTATCTTCTCTGACTCCGGCCGGGCTCGGACCTCATCAGAGGCTTCGACGTCTCGGGACTCTGGTCCTGAGCATCGTCGAAGTTCCTCTGAAAGGGGGTCTCCTACCCGGGAGCATCATCGGAAGAAGAAACCCGCGAGGGCGGGATCGGTGGACGCTCCTGGTTCCTCGAGGGCCAGGTCGCATAGCCCCGATTCCCGTCCCGGGTCCTTGGAGTCGGAAAGGCCATCAAAACATCCTCGACTCGAGGTGGACTTGCCCGCTCACGTAAGTACGGTTGTCCTCGTGGACTCGCCTCCGAAGGAGCCGACGTCGGGCCCGACGCTGTCGGGGCCCGAGTCGGGGGCTGCTGGGTCTCCTGAGCTCGGACTCAGGTTGACGGCCTTGGAGTGCAGTTTGTCTGCCTTCTTGGACCAGCAGCGGGCATTGATCGCTGGCCTCGCTGGCGCTTCTGCCCTGACCGCCGGGACGTCGTCCTCCAAGTCGACCCCGGAGACCGAGCCGATCCTCGAGTCCATAAGGGTTCGAGTCGATCCTCGGTCGAGGTCTCCTTCGGCCTCCCATTCCGTACCGAGGTCGTCGACGCCAACTCCCTCGGCGTCGGGGCGGATGGCATCAGTGCCCGCCCGACCGGAGCCGGTCGACTCCTCCTCCGAGTAGTCGGCCTGGGAATCTGAGGACGAAGAGTCACCTGGTTCCTTTCGGACTCGGTGTGTCCCTTCGGACTCCCCCGAGTCCGAACCTCGGAGACGGTCCCCCCCGGAGGATACCCGGTTCTCGGACTTCGTGAGGGATATGGCCAAGGCCTTGGCCTTTCCTGCGGATCCCGAGGAGGAGCCTCGAGTCGAAGAACTCGATGCCCTCCAATATGACTCTCTCCCGAAGGAGGCCTTTATTGTACCGGTTCTTCCAATGCTGGAACGGCTTCTCTTCCGCATGTGGGAGAGCCCGGCGTCGTCGCCGGTGTTAAGCAAGCGGGTCGATTCCATTTATCGAGTCCGCAAGAGCCCCGGGTTCCAAAAGGCACAACTACCGCACCATTCCATGGTGGTGGAATCGGCCATGCATAGACTGAAGAGTCAAAAAATGCACTCCTCGGTGCCCCCTGGTAGGGAAGCCCGAAGCCTGGATGCCCTCGGTAGGAAGTGCTTCCAGGGCTCTATGCTTGCTTGTCGAGTCCAGACATACCAGCTCTACATGGGCATGTATCTCCGAGACCTGGCTAAAGAAATAGCCGGGTTCTCTGCTGGTCTCTCCGACGAACCTTTGCAGAGGTTCCAATCCTTGTCTACTGGCATTCGGGAGTGCTCCAAGTTTATCTCTCGAGCAGCCTATGATGGTTTTGAGGCTTCGGCTCGAGTAGCCGCGGCCGGCATCGGTAGACGCCGCCAGGCTTGGCTTCAGACGTCCGACCTCGAGCCCTGGGTGCAGGACAAGTTGGTCGATGTCCCCTGCCGAGGTGATAACCTCTTTGGCAAGCCCATGGATGAGAAGGCTGCACAAATCGAGACGGAGACTCTCACCAGGACTCGTCTCTCAAGGAAGACCTCTGCTCCTTCTCAAAAGAAGAAGGCCTCGGGGAAAAAGCCCTTTTACCCGAGGAAGGGTGCTGCCTATAAATACTACCCTCAGTATCAGGCCTCCCCAGCTCCCCCACAGGGAAAGCAGGCCAAGAGTCGAGGTAATGGGCCCCGTAGGCAGCCAGCCCCCAAGCCTGCACCACCGGCCCCTGCTCAGCAGGGTGGGGGTTTTTGACTTTCTCAGCATAGCCTCTCCCCCTTGGCTGGTTTCTCTCAGCACAGGAGGCCGGCTGGTCCACTTTGCCCACAGGTGGTCCAACATCACCACAGATACCTGGGTGCTTCAGATAGTTCAAAAGGGCTATCTTCTTCATTTTCACCAGGTACCTCCCTCCTACTTTCCAGGGGAGCCTTCCAGACTCCCTCTGCACAGGGACTTACTCCTTCAGGAGTTAGCAAGTCTTGTTCAGGAACAAGCCGTGGAACCGGTGCCCCACCACCTGAAGGGTCAGGGGTTTTATTCCCGATACTTCCTGATTCCGAAAAGAACAGGAGGCCTCAGACCCATCCTAGACTTGCGAAACCTCAACAAGTTCCTTGCAAAGGAAAAGTTCAAGATGCTTACCCTTGGAATCCTGCTGCCCTACCTCCAGCAGGGAGACTGGCTGTGCTCCTTAGATCTGAAGGATGCGTATACTCATATCCTTATTCATCCAGACCACCGACAATACCTCAGGTTTGTGGTGGACGGACGCCATTACCAGTACAGAGTACTGCCTTTCGGCCTCTCCTCCGCCCCCAGAGTGTTCACCAAATGCCTAGCAGTGGTGGCGGCCTATTTGAGACTTCAGGATCTCTTTGTGTTCCCATACCTGGACGACTGGCTCATCAGGGCCCAGTCTGCCCAAGAAGCCACTCAGGCTACTCATCGCACGGTGGCTCTGCTCCAGCACTTGGGATTTGTCATAAACTTCGCAAAGTCCACTTTACTCCCCTCTCAAAATCTAGAATTCATCGGCGCCAGGTTGGACACTCTTCAGGCGCGGGCCTTCCTGCCTCTGGACAGGGCCCAAAGGCTCATGGATCTCGCCAGCCGCTTTCACAGCAATTCCCTAGTCTCGGCCAGGCAATTTCTGAAACTGCTCGGCCATATGGCTTCCACGGTCCATGTAACCCCCTATGCTCGCCTGAACATGCGACCTGCTCAATGGTGCCTTCGCAAACAATGGTATCAGGCCACTGGGAGCCTAGTGGACTCCGTACAGATCTCCGACCAGCTGGTCTCCTCTCTGCGATGGTGGCTTCACCTGCCAAACCTAGTGCTCGGGGTGACTTTTCAGCCCCCTGCACATTCTCAGGTCCTGACGACCGATGCTTCTCTCCAGGGCTGGGGAGCACATTGCCAAGGGACGTACTCAGGGTCTCTGGACTCCTTGGGAGTCCGCTCAGCAGATCAACTTCCTGGAGCTCAGAGCCATCCGCCTAGCGCTCAAAGCCTTCTCTCACCTGATTTCTCACCAGTCAGTACTTGTCCAGACAGACAATCAGGTTGCCATGTTCTACGTGAACAAGCAAGGCGGAACCGGCTCCTTCCTTCTCTGTCAGGAAGCAAAGAAGCTCTGCTCTTGGGCCGTCCATCGCAACATCGTCCTCAAAGCTGTCTATCTCCCAGGTCAAGAAAACTATCTGGCAGACAAACTGAGCAGGATCCTCCAACCGCACGAGTGGAGATTGGATCCGCTTGTGGTTCAGCGGATTTTTCTACGGTGGGGCCTCCCCACCATGGATCTGTTTGCCAGTCCTCTGAACCGGCAGCTTCCCAGATTCTGCTCTCGACAGCCGCATCCTCTCCGGGTAGCGGCGGATGCTTTCTGATTCCATGGTCCACAGGCCTCTTGTATGCCTTTCCGCCCATGCCTCTGGTGGCTCGGACGCTCTTCAAAGTTCTCCGAGACAAGGCATCGATGATCCTAGTGGCTCCCCGGTGGCCGAGGCAACCTTGGTTCCCGCTTCTGATGCAGCTGGCGGTGGACACCCCTCTTCCTCTGGGGTTTCAGCCCGACCTCCTCTCGCAGGATCAGGGGACGCTCCTGCATCCCAACCTCTGGTCCCTTCATCTGATGGCCTGGCTGCTGAGAGGGTAGTCCTTGCTCCTCTCCAGCTGCCTCCGGATGTGGAAGAGGTCGTCTTGGCCTCCAGGAGGCCTTCCACCCGGAAGTCCTACGCTCTTAAGTGGCGTCGGTTCTCCGTCTGGTGTACTCGGCAGTCTCAAGACCCCTTCTCCTGTTCAGCATCAGTGGTCTTGCAGTACTTGCTTTCTCTTTCCAATCTTGGCCTTAACTCCAACTCGGTCAAGATCCACCTCAGTGCTCTTTCTGCGCATCACGTGCCGGTGGATGGTAGACCTTTTTCCAGCCACCCTCTGGTGGCTCGTTTTCTCAGAGGCCTCCTTCTCCTTAAACCACCTTTGCGCCCGCCAGCCCCGAACTGGGATCTCAATGTGGTTTTACAGCGGCTTACCTGTCCGCCTTTTGAGCCTATGGCTACCTGTCCTCTTCGTTTTCTTTCTTGGAAAACCTTGTTCTTGGTGGCCCTCACTTCTGCTAGACGCGTTAGTGAGCTGCAGGCCCTGGTATCTGATCCTCCTTACACTAGGTTCTACAAGAACCGGGTAGTCCTACGGACTCACCCTAAGTTCCTTCCTAAAGTGGTTTCCCCTTTTCACATCAACCAGGAGGTGGTACTTCCGACCTACTTTCCCAGGCCACACTCCAGCCGAGCTGAAATGGTCCTGCATACCCTGGACTGTAGAAGGGCGCTGAACTTCTACCTGGACCGTACGCGGGAGCACCGAAGGGCGGTTCAGCTCTTCGTGTCTTATGACCCCAACAAGTTGGGGCTCCCTGTCTCCAAGTGTACTCTGTCCATCTGGATTGCGGACTGCATCGCTTGGGCTTATGAGGCTGCGGGCCTCGTGCTGGAAGGTAGAGTCACCGCTCATCGTGTTCGGGCGAAGGCAACGTCAGTGGCTTACCTCCGCTCTGTTCCGCTGGCAGACATCTGCCGGGCCGCTACTTGGTCTTCAAACCAGACCTTTGCAGCCCATTACTGCCTGGAGAGGGAGTCCCGCAGGGACAGTGCTTTCGGACAGGCAGTCCTCTGTAACCTCTTCGAGGTATAGGCAACTCCTACCCTCCATCCTGGATGTTGGGCTACCGGTTGGAGACGTATTCAGAGAAGATTCCTTCCTTCTGTGCTGCTGAGCTAGAGGGAGCTCATTTTTGAGCTTAGGGTCTCCGGTAGCCTTAAGCTTGGGAGTCTCATATATGAGGACTGACTTCCTGCTTGGTCCTGGAGAAAGCTTAGTTACTCACCTGTAACAGGTGTTCTCCAGGAGCAGCAGGAATCAGTCCTCACAACCCTCCCTCCTCCCCTTGGAGTTGCAGTTTTATGCTTTCGTTTTTGCTAATTTTTGCTGTCTTTTTGCTATGTCATCTGACTGAGCAAGATGGCACCCTTGGGCGGGAAGAGGACCACGCATGCGCGCTGCAATTCCCAAAGGCTTTCTTTGAAAGCTGGGTAAAATTGCTCCGCGAGGGCTCCGTCGGCGCCGACGTCACCCATATGTGAGGACTGATTCCTGCTGCTCCTGGAGAACACCTGTTACAGGTGAGTAACTACGCTGTATCGTTCCATGGTGCGACCGCACCTTAAATATTGTGTGCAATTCTGGTCACCGTATCTTAAAAAGGATATAGCATTATTAGAAAAGGTATAGAGTCGCAAAGATGGTAAAGGGGATGGAAGGGATACTCCTATGAAGAGAGGCTAAAAAGGCTAGGGCTCTTCAACCTGGAAAAGAGACGGCTGAGGGGAGATATGATAAAAGTCTATAAATTAACGAATCGATTAGAACGGTTAAATATAGGTTTATTGTTTACATCATCAAAATATAGAAAGACTAGGGAGCATGCAATGAATCTACAGGGTAAACTATTTAAGACTAATAAGAGAATATTTTTTCACTCAACGTATAATCAAACTCTGGAATTTGTTACCTGAGGATGTAGTAAAAGCTGTTAGTGTAGCTGGGTTTAAAAAAGGTTTGGACAAGTTCCTGGAGGAAAGGTCCATAAACCATTATTAAAAGGGACCCAGGATATCACTGCTTGACCCAATTCAAGCTTTGTGGAACCTGTGTCTTTTGGGGAAACTGCTAGGTACTTGTGACCTAGATTGGCCACTGTTGGAAACAGGATACTGGGCTTGATGGACCTTGGTCTGACCCAGTATGGCATAGCTTATGTTCTTAAGTATCCCTTGAGGCTTTTTGTCTATAATACAGAGGAACATAAGAAGGAGGGGGGGGGGGGGGGTTGCAGTAATTCTGGGGGGGATTTTAGACTATAAAGCAGATCAGTATGGCTGATTCCTGAGGGTGAAAATGGAGATAGCTGATACAATTTATCATTTAATTAATGTGTATACGCCTAGTTAAGGTCAGCAGGCGTTTTGGGGCAGCTGGGCAAGCTTGCATGGTAGAAGAGAGCGTCCGTATTGTTGGGGGCAGGACATCAGAGGAAGACTGCTGGTGGACATCAGAGGAATACTGACTGGATGCATATATGAGAGATTTAGGATATGGAGGATTAGTGGATGTGATGCTTATTGCATCCTGAGAAAAAGCAATGTACCTCTTACTCACATATGCGTGGTTCTTACACCACTATCGATTATTTCTCCAGGAGCAAGCAGGAAGTCAGCCCTCACAGATGAACGACGTCGGTGCCAACAGAGCCCGCGTGGAGCATTTCCACTGCTTTCACAGAAAACCTTTGAAAATGCTACCACGCATGTGTGGTCCCTTTCCCATCCAAGGCTGCCATCTTGCTGTCTCCTTTTTTCCGCGGAGCCCAACGGACACTTGTCTTGTTTGCCCAGAAATATCCTCTAAATACTACCTCTTGACACCGAGACATGCCTTCAAAGCACCATTCCCCACCCAAGGACGTGGCCTTTCATGGCTTCATCTGGGACATGACCCGGGCCCTTTCAGTCCTGACCGAATCAGAGGAGGACTGGCGCATCAAAGAACTGGAGATCCTCCAATATGTTTTCCTGCCAAAGGAGACTCTCACGGTGCCAGTAAATCCCATTCTAAAGTGGGTGCTCCTGCGAATCTGGGAGACCCCAGCCTCGGTGCCGGTGGTCAGCTGATGCCTCCATGCCATCTATCGCGTCAAAAAGGGCCCTGGTTTTGAAAAGTCCCAGCTCCCACAGAACTCCATGGTTGTGAATTCATCTGTGCAAAATCTTAAAAGCCTGAAGAATTATTTTTATGTTCCCCTGTGCAGAAAGGCTTGAGCCCTCGATTCCCTCAAGCGCAAGTGCTTCCAGGGATCCATACTGGATTGTTGAATATGGGCCTATGAGTTGTACATAGGCATGTACCTCAAGGGCCTCATCCAAGAACTGGCAGGCTTCTCTGCAGGCCTCGCCAGGGAACCCCTCCAGAGGTTCCAAGCCCTGACAGCCGGGATCCGGGACTGTTCAGTTTTCCTATCCCACCTTGCTTATGACAGCTTTGAATCAGTAGCCCAGGTAGCAGCAGCAGTCATCGGTGCTCGGCGCCAGGCCTGGTTGCAGACCTCCGACCTCGAGCAGTGGGTGCAAGAGAAATTGCTCGATGTCCTCTGCACTGGGGAAAGCTTGCTTGGCAAGCCCTTGACCGACATCGTGACCAGGCAGAGGCTCTCATGGAAGACCTCAACTCTTCCCCAGAAGAAACCATCAGGAAAAAGACCACCTTTCCCAAGGAAAAAGTGATCTTTTCACCAGGGTCATTACCAACCCTCCTCAGAGTAACAGCAACAGGGCACCCAGCCCAAGAACCAGGGCCATGGGCAGAGGAAGCCAAAGGCTCAGAAGCCTCAGCCATCTAGGGGGAGCTTTTGACTCACCTGGCTCGACCTCCTCACTCCCAGGAGACCTTCCCCTGTTCACAGAGGGCTGCCTGGCACTCTTTGCCCACAGGTGGGCCAGGGTTACCACGGGCCAGTGTGTCCTGCAAATGGTAAAGGAGGGCTATCTCCTCAGGTTCCACAAACACCCCCCTAGGGTTCATCCCAGGAGAGCTGGTGTGGCCTCTCCTTCAGCAGACCTTGCTTGTCTGAGCTCATCGGCTTGCTCAAGGACAGGGTGATAGAACCTATACCCAGGCATTTGTGGGGAAAGGGTTTCTACTCCAGGTATTTCCTTGTCCCCAAAAGAACTGGGGCCCTCAGGCCCATACTTGATCTGTGAAACCTGAACAAGTTTTTGATGAGGGAGAAGTTCAAGATACTCTCCCTTGGAGCTCTGCTGCCCTACTTCCACCAGGGAGATTGGCTATGCTCCTTAGACCTAAAAGATGCATACACCCACATCCTGATCCACTAAAGAAGAGCGGGACCTAGGCATGGTTGTGTCTGATGATCTTAAAGTAGCTAAACAGGTAGAAAAGGCGACGGCAAAAGCTAAAAGGATGCTTGGGTGCATACGGAGAGGAATGGCTAGCAGAAAAAAGGAGGTGATAATGCCTTTGTATAAGTCTTTGGTGCGACCTCGTTTGGAGTATAGTGTGCAATTCTGGAGACTGCACCTTCAAAAGGATGTGAACAGGATGGAATCGGTGCAGAGGGTGGCTACTAAAATGATTAGTGGTCTTCATTATAAAGCATATGAGGACAGACTGAAGGATCTTAATATGTACACCTTAGAGGAAAGGCGGGATAGAGGTGATATGATTGAGATGTTCAAATACCTCCGTGGCATAAATGTTCAGGGAGAGAGCCTCTTTCAATTGAAAGCAAGTTCTGCTACGAGGGGACATGGGATGAGGGTGAAGGGAGTTAGATTCAGGAGTGATATGCAAAAATATTTCTTTACGGAAAGAGTAGTGGATCCATGGAATAGTCTCCCAGTGGAGGTGGTTGAGGACAGTAACTGAATTCAAAAAAGCATGGGACCAACACAGAGGATCTCTAAAGGTAAAAAGGGGACTGTTGTAGTTGTTGATATGGAAGGACAGGCCATGTGGTCTTTTTCTGTCATCATATTTCTGTGTTTCTATCTAAACCCTCCCACAGACAGTACCTAAGGTTCGTGGTGGAAGGAGAGCACTACCAGTACAGGGTACTTCCATTTGGCCTGGCCTCCTCGCCAAGAGTATTTACAAATTTCCTGGCGGTCGTGTCCGCCTATGTGCGCCTACAAAGGACTTTTGTCTAACCCTATCTGGACGGACGACTGGCTCTTCAGAGGCAGCATGGTCCCTGAGGCCAGCCAGGCTGTGGGGCAAACAATCTGCCTCCTGCAGCACCTAGGGTTCGTTATCAACTACCCCAAATCCCACCTCCCCAGCCCAAAACCTAGAATTCATAGGTGCCCAGCTGGAGACGTTGCAGGTCAAGGCCTTCCTTCCAAAGTAAAGGGCACCACCTCGTACAGCTGGCGGGAGAGGTGCAGTGGCACCGGCTCGCCGCCGCCTCAGCCTATTGGACCATATGACCTCAACGGTTCACGTCACACCCCTAGCCTGCTTGCACATGCGGGCAGCCCAGTGGTGCCTCTGCTCCCAGTGGACTCAGGCCACGGGCAAGTTGCGGGACAGGGTCAGGGTCACCTGCCAACTGGCGGATTCCCTCAACTGGTGGCAGTCCCTATGCCACCTTTGAGCAGGGATGCCGTTCCAGGCACCTGCACCACAATGGATCCTGACCATGGACGCCTCCCTCCTGAGGGCACACTGCGGAGTCCTCCACACTCAAGGCAGCTTGTCACAGGAGGAGTTGCTCTTACAGATCATCCTCCTGGACTCAGAGCCATCTTCCTGGCCTTGCGGGCATTCCACCACCTCCTATGCAACCGTCCTGTGCTGATCCAGACAGACAACCAGATCGCCATGTTTTATGTAAACAAACGGGGGCACGGGTTCGTACTCCCTCTGCCAGGAGGCGGTGGCTCTCCTCTCCTTTGCAGTGCACCATGGAATGCTCCTACAGGCAGTATAGCTTCCAAGTCAGAATAATTGCTTAGTGGACAAACTCAGCAGAATCCTTCCCCCACATGAATGGCGTCTGAACCACAGCGCAAAGACTCTTCTCCCCCTTGGGCAGGCCTGTGATGGACCTGTTCGCCTCCCCGGTGCAGCTGCCCCACATCTGCTCACGCCAGCCACATCTGGAGAGAGTGGCTTTGGATGCCTTCCTGATCCCTTATTCTGAGGGCCTCCTCTATGCCTTCCTATCGACTTCTCTAGTGGCCAAGACCCTCTTCAAAGTCCAGAGCAAGCAGGCATCAGTGATTCTGATTGCCCCCAGATGGGACTGGCAACCCTGGTTCACTCTGCTACTCTCCTTGTCGGTGGCACTCCCAGTCCTACTGGGTCTGGATCTGGACCTCCTGCACTCCAACCTTGTGTCACTAGCATTGACGTCATGGCTGTTGAAAGTGTAGCATTGGCTCCTTTCAGTCTCCTGGTGGAAGTCGAGGAGATCCTGCTGGTCTCCCGAAAAACCCTTTACCAGACGAGCGTATGGCTTCAAATGGAGAAGATTTTCTGTCTGGTGTGCATAAAGAGAAGAGAACACTTTCTCCTGCCACGTGCATATATGAGGACTGACTTCCTGCTTATTCCTAGAGAAAGTATAGTTACTTACCTGTAGCAGGTGTTCTCCAGGGACAGCAGGAATCAGTCCTCAGAATCTCTCCCTTCTCCCCTTGGAGTTGCCTCCCTACGTTGTCTTTTTTTCGTTATGCCATCTGACTGAGCAAGATGGCACCCTTGTGTGGGAAGGGCACCACGCATGCGTGGTAGCATTTCCAAAGGCTTTTTGTGAAAGCTGGGGAAATGTTTCGTGTGGGCTCTGTTGGTGCTGATGTCGCCCATATGTGAGGACTGATTCTTGCTGTCCCTGGAGAACACCTGTTACAGGTGAGTAATAAGCTTTCTTTACTGATAGATCAAAGATACAGCAGGTGGTTGCCAATGATTGAAATTATCTCCTGGTTAGATCCTGCTCCCGTAAGTCTGCAGATAAAGGTCACTTTTGTGGGAGCATGCGCTGCATTTTTTGCACCCAAACAGTCACTTGTTGGAGGACCCTAAAGTAGTATAGAAGGTGGCCCCAGTGTTGCAAGACTATTTCCAGATTAATGATGGAGGAAATGGGGAACGGCACTATCTGGGAGGCTATGAAGCAATGGTGAGAGTTGATAAAATGTTTTGGGGGGTGGGGAGCGCACACGGAAAGAAGGAGAAATGAACAAGGCCATCAAGTTTTATTTATTTATTCAGAAGGTTTTATAACTATGTTGTTAAGAATAGTTTTGCCAGCAGATTTGGGAATTAGAGACAGAAGATATAGCATAGCTGCCCTAGGAGGTCCAGAAACAGTTGATTGTGTTGGGTGTGCAATTGTGGCCAATATTTGCCAGCAATATAGAATTCACCTTATAACATTTAAGCCAAAGAGGGAATTAAGTGATTACATTCCTGGACACAAAGCTGAGAGCATAGAGGAAGTGAGGCCATATAGTCCAGATTCGTACACCTGAAGGGGAATTGGTTAAGACCTTAAAAGCTATAGAGACTATTTTTGCTGGTTAGTATCTGCAGCGTTATTGATCAGAGGTAGGGGCTAATTCAGCACAGTTGGAGTTGGAAGTAGTCTTACCCCAAGTAGGGGACTATGAGAGAGAATACTTGGATGCTCCTATTACAGAGAAGGAAGTGAAGGTGCAGTTGCGAAGTTAAAGAGTGAGAAGGCGTGTCTCTCCCAGATTTTTTAAAACATTTATTGATATCTTAATCCCTTGTAGACTTGAGGGGAATTCCTTACCAAGTTTAACACTAGAAGCCCCAAAGTGCGTCAATTGACACAAATGCATCTTCGAAGTTGTATACCAGCACCACTGCTAGAACCATGTCAGTTATGTTCCATGACTTTGTTAGCGAGGTCAAGATGTTCAAATATGTGCATCGAAAATTAATGACAGATGTGCCACCTAGCGGGAAAATGATTGTATACTTAGAAGCCCCAAAGTACGGCAATTGACGCAACCAAGAAAATTGAGTGGTTTTCACAAGTTTCATACAACGACTAACATAAGAACAGTGTTAACTAAATGTAAAAGTAACTGCAAATTCAAAAGTAACTGCAAAGTCCATGTCAGTTAACGAACGAACAGGATAAGCATGTACGCCTGCACAAACTGTAACATGTAGGTCAACGTTAGAATCAGATTTTGCACCAGCACATCTAGGCACTGCTGTCTTCTTACGAGGTCTCGGCATTCTGTAAATAGAATCGTAGAAAAAAAATGAATACAATTTCAGGGAGGAAGCGATATGCTAAAAATCTGGAGTGTCGGCCTGTTCTAGGGCGTGTTCTAAAGTCACGACATTGTACATACCTGTGTAACAGTAAATTTCGGTTTTAAATCAGTCACTGTTTACAGTTTTACTCCGACATTACAAAACAATAAACACTCGATGACATCATGTAATGACGTCACATACTGCATGTATTTAACAAATAAGTATCTTCAAATTAATTCACATCTGCATTTCATGCTAAACGCAGTCATCATGATAATGTATCAGTTGACGCACTTTGGGGTTTCTAGGTAAAATGCCTTTTGGGGCTTCTAGTATTAATGGGGGAGGCTGATATCCCTGTATTCTCCAGGAACAAGCAGCAATCGGTCCTCACATATGGGTGACGTCGGTGCTGATGGAGCCCGCACAGAGCATTTCCCCAGCTTTCAAAGAAAACCTTTGGGACATGCTACCATGCATGTGTGGTTCCCTTCCCGCCCAAGGGTGCCATCTTGCTCAGTCTCCCTTTTTCCGTGGAGTTCAACGAAAATCTGTCCTGTTTCTCAAAAAAAAAATCCTATCTAATTATCCTTACAAGTTAGTTTTCCTGGTTTGTGTACTGGTTCCTCTTCCTGCCTCGAGCCAGCGCTGATCTCTGCACTGTTCTCAGCCCTTTTTTCTTTTTTTGTTTGAGTCTTGCCTTGACCGGCGTTTGCTCCTTTTTTCGCCTGGGAATCAGTGACCCCGTCTGGTTGCTCCCCACCATGCCCCTCAGTGGGTTCAAAAACTGTGACCGCTGCCGTCAAACCATGTCAGTAACTGACACCCATGACTGCTGCCTGCCTGCCCTGCCTGGGACCGGACCATGACAGCACCTCCTGCGACCTATGCCATGGCATGACGCCAAAGACCAACAAAAAAGAGGTCGGAGTTGAAGGAAAAACTGTTCCCCATGTCTGACTCTGCCCCGTTTTTCCCGACGTCGCGCTCCAAGCCCAGCACTTCCCGTGAGGCCTGAGCATTCTGAGACCCGTGTCGTTGGCTCCTCCGTGAAGATCTCGGACCCGGAGAAAAAGAAGAAAAAGTCCTAAAAGTCTGCCGAGGTTGCACCAGAGAAACACTAAAACCGCCCAGAGGGACTCGGGTGGCTCTGATAAATGCTCTACCAAGATCCTCAAGAAGGATTCCTGAGCTGGCGGAGATCATGTGAGGTTCCTCGAGGCCCTAGTCCTCGTCGAGGACGCATTCGTGAGATTGCCGCTGCCGGGCCTGAGACCCTTGGTGCCCACGCCAAAAGCTGCAGAGCCTTCTAGCCTGGAAACCAGAATGGCGGCCCTGGAGAAGAATTTCACTGCTATCCTGGCCCTGCAGCAGGCAATGATGACTGGTTCGTCTGCATCATCTGCCCCGATGACCGGACTTCTGACTGCTGGGGAGTACCCTGTCATCGCTCTGAACGCCACCAGCCTCGGGTAAGCCCTCAGCACTGGTTGAGGTCCTGGTACCGTTCCTCGGGCAAACGATCCTCCCTGGCTAGTTTCCGCAACTCGGACCCCAGGTCCTTCAGAGGCTTCCGACCGCACCAGCTTTGAGACAGTGATTTGCAGGGCCTCGGATTTGTCGTCACCACTCGACTCCTAGTGGAAGACTGATGACGAAGCATCCCTGGAAACTAAATGGCACTGAGATATTCCCTCTGACCCGGTGCCCCAGCTCCACTCTCTTCAGAGGATGTGGCCAGAGCCCTCTCAGTGCAGACCGAGGCGGAGGAAGACCTGTGCACCCAGGAGCTGGAGATCCTCTGATAAGAGTCTCCAACCAAGGAAACCCTCACGGTGTCCGTGCAACTGATCCTCGAGCGGCTACCGCTCAGAATGTGGGAGACACCGGCATCAGTACCGGTGGTGAGCCGGCACCTCAGCACCATGTACTGTGTCTGGAAGGGCCTGGGGTTCCATAAACCCCAACTCCCACATAACTCCATGGTTGTCGAGTCGACCATGCAAAAACCTAAGAGCCAAAAGACCCACAAGACCCACTCCTCTGTTCCCCCCCCACCCCTCCCCCCGGAAGGGAGGCCAGAGCTCACAATGTCCTTGGGCGCAGGTGTTACCAGGGCTCAATGCTAGTGTGCTGGATCCAAGCCTATGAATTATATATAGGTATATGCCTGAAGGCTCTAACCCAGGAGCTGTCGGGGTTTTTTTGGCTGGTCTGGTCGGGGAACCCCTCCAACGTTTCTAGTCCCTGACCTCGGGGATCAAAGGACTGCTCCAAGTTCCTCACCCGAGCAGCCTACAAGTGCTTCGAGTCAACTGCTTTGAGGCATTGGTGCCTGACACCAAGCCTGGCTACAGTCTTCCGACCTCGAGAAATGGGTCCAAGACAAGCTGCTCGATGTCCTCTACACCGGTGAGACCTGTTCGGAAAACCCATGGCCAACAAGGCAGCCGAGATCAAGGCCGATGTGGTGACCCGCCAGAGGCTCTCTAAAAAGACCTCATCCCTTCCCCACAGGAAACCAGCAGGGAAAAGACCCCTGTTCCTGAGGAAAAAATATCCTTTCCCACAAGGTCACCACTACCAGCCCTTCTCAGGCCAGAAACAGTTCTCACCTTAAGAGGCAAAGCCATGGGGCCCAGAAGGCGAAAGCACCGAAGTCTCAGCCTCCAGCTCCCACCCAACCCGGGGGAAGTTTTTGACTCCCAGGGCAGAGCCTCCCCTCCCCCAGGAGACCTTCACCAGCCCATAGGGTGGGCGACTGGTGCTCTTTGCCCACAGATGGGCCAACATTGGGACCAGTGGGTACTACAAGTGGTAAGAGAAGGGTACCTCCTCCACCTGCAGCAGATACCTCTCAGGTTCTTCCCAGGAGAGCCGGTGTGATCTCTCCTTCACCAGACTTTTCTGCTCACCGAGCTCACAGATCTGATAGGCACAACGCAATAGAGCCTGTACCCAAACATCTATGGGGAAAGGGCTTCTACTCCAGGTTCTTCCTTGTCCCAAAGAGAAATGGGGGCCTCGGGCCCATTCTAGACCTGCGAAACTTGAACAAGTTTCTGGTGACGGAGAAGTTCAAGATGCTCTCCCTTGGAACACTGCTGCCTTACCTCCAGGGAGATTGGCTGTGCTCCTTGGATCTAAAGGATGCATACACACACTTCCTAATCCATCCCTCCCATAGACATAGAAACATAGAAAAATGACGACAGAAAAAGACCACATGGCCTATCTAGTGTGTCCTTCCATATCAACAACTACAACAGTCCACCCTTTTCCTTTAGAGATCCTCTGTGTTTGTCCCATGCTTTTTTGAATTCAGATACCGTCCTCATCTCTGCCACCTCCACTGCGAGACTATTCCATGGATCCACCACTCTTTACGTAAATAAATATTTCTGCATATTACTCCTGAATCTATCCCCTTTCACCCTCATCCTATGTTCCCTCCTAGCAGAGCTTGCTTTCAATTGAAAGAGGATCTCCCCCTGGGCATTTATGCCACGGAGGAATTTAAGGAATTAAGGTTCGTCTTCCCTTACCTAGACGACTGGCTAATCAGGGGCGACACAGCCTCATAGATCAGTCAGGCGGCAGATTGTGCGTCCTTCCTTCTGCAGCACGTGGGGTTCATCATCATCTACCCCAAATCCCGCCTCTCTCCAGCCCAAAATCTGGAGTTCATAAGTGTTCAGCTCGACATGCTGCAGGTCAAGGCGGTCCTCCACAGAGAAAGGGAAGAACACCTCAGGCAGGAGAGGTACAACTTTGCCGGTCAGTGCCAGCTTGTCTTCTCCTCCACCTACTGGACCATATATGGTCCACATAACATGCTCAGCCCACTTACACATGTGTATAGCCCAGTGGTGCCTCCCTTCACAATGGACTCAAGCCACGGGCAGACTACGGGACAGGGTCAGGGTTACCCGCCAATTGGTGAAATCTCTCAACTGGTGGCAAAACTTCCGCCATCTCTGGGAGGGAATGCCCTTCCAAGCACCGCACCTCAGAGGATCCTGACCATGGACACCTCCCTCCTAGCTTCCAGGGCGCATTGTTGGGACTGCTGGACACAGGGCAGCTGGTCCCAGGAGGTGTTGCTCCTACAGATCAATCTCCTGGAGCTCAGGGCAATCTTCCTAGCCCTGCAAGCATTCTGCCACTGCCTGCAACACTGGCCATACTGATCCAGATGGACAATCAAGTCACCATGTTCTATATCAACAAGCAAGGGGGGCATGGGTTCGTACTCCCTCTGTGAGGAAGCAGTGGCCTTCCTCTCCTTTGCAGCTCGCAACAACATGCTCTTGCAAGCAGTTTACCTCCCGGGCCATGACAACTGCCTAGTGGACAGGCTGAGCAGAGTCCTTCGGCCACACAAGTGGTGTTTGAACCTCAAGGTGGCCAAAAGGCTCTTCCACCTCTGGGGCAGACACGTGATGGATCTATTTGCCTCTCCGGACAACACGCAGCTGCCTCACGTTTGCTCGTGCCTACTGCACTCGGAGAGAGTGGTGGCAGATGCCTTCCTGATCTCAAGATCTGAAGGCCTACTCTGTGCGTTCCCACTGACCCCCCCCCCCCCTCCCAGTCGTCAGGACCCTCTTCAAGGTCCAGAGCCAGAGGGCATCAGTTGTACTAATTGCCCCCAGGTAGCCCAGGCAGCCCTGGTTTCCACGGCTGCTCCCCCTGTCGGTGGCACTCCCAGTTCCGCTGGGCTGAGCCCCAGCCCTCCGGTCTCAGGAGGGGGACTCCCTCCTGCACCCCAACCTGGGGTCCTTACACTAACAGCGTGGCTGCTGAAAGGATAGCTGGCCCCTTTCAATCTTCCAAGAGAAGCCGAGGAGATCCTACTGGCCTCCCGAAATCCCTCCACCAGACTGGCTTATGCCTTAAAGTGAAGAAGTTTCTCCACCTGGTGGGCAGAAAGAAGGGAGAACCCTTTCTCCTGCCATGTGCAATTAGTACTCCAGTACCTACTGCACCTGTCCAGCACCGGGCTGAAGACTAATTCAGTGAGGGTGTATCTCAGCACAGTAGCTGCTCACCACCACCCTGTCGAAAGAAAACCTCTCTCGGGACAGCCCCTGGTCTCGAGGTTCCTCCGGGGCCTCCTGTTATCCAAGCTCCCCTCTCCGTCCTCTGTCAGTAATGGGGGCCTCAACCTGGTGCTCTCACAGCTCACCAGACCACCATTCGAGCCCCTAGCCACTTGCCACCTGTGGTACTTGTCTTCAAATTGGTCTTTCTGGTAGCCCTCATGTTCGCTCAAAGAGTGAGTAAACTCCAGGCCCTGGTGGTGGATCCACCATATACAGGGTTCTACAAGTACAGGGTAGTTCTCCATATACACCCCTAATTTCTCCTGATGTTGGTATCTCCTTTCCACCTCAACCAAGAGGTAGTGCTCCCCACCTTCTTCCCACAGCCTCATGCTGGCAGGGAGGAACTAGTATTTCATACACTGGTTTGCAAATGGGCCCTGTCCTCCTACTTACAGCGGACCTAGGCCCATCACAAAGCTCCTCAGCTTTTCATGTCTAATGACCCCAACAGAATGGGATTCTCCTATGAAGAGAGGCTAAAAAGATTAGGGCTCTTCAACTTGGAAAAGAGACAGCTGACGGGGGAGATGATTGAGGTCTATAAAATGAATGGAGTGGAACAGGTAAATGTAGATTGATTGTTTACGTCATCAGAATATAAAAAGACTAGGGGACATGCAATGAAGCAACAGGGTAGCCTATTTAAAACTAATAAGAGAAAATAATTTTTCACACAACGTGTAATCAAACTCTGGAATTTGTTACCGGAGGACGTAGTAAAAGTTGTTAGTGTAGCTGGGTTTAAAAAAGGTTTGGACAAGTTCCTGGAGGAAAGGTCCATAAACCATTATTAAAAGGGACCCAGGATATCACTGCTTGACCCAATACAAGCATTGAGGAACCTGTATCTTTTGGGAAGACGACTAGGTACTTATGACCTAGTTTGCCCACTGTTGGAAACAGGATACTGGGCTTGATGGACTTGGTCTGACCCAGTATGGCATATCTTATGTTCTTCCCTGTGACTAAGCGAACTCTTTCCATTTAGGTGGCGGAATGTATTGCCCTTGCTTGTGAGCGACCTGGTCTCTCCCTTGAGCACCAGGTCACAGTGCATCGCATGAGGGCAATGGCCATGTCGGTGGCCAACCTGCGCTTAGTGCCAATGATGGAGATATGTAAGGCCGCCACATGGTCTTCGAATCAGACGTTTACAGCTCACTACTGCCTGGAGAGTGAGTCCCACAGGGACAATGCGTTTGGTCAGGCAGTACTCCATAATATTCTCGGGGTGTAGGTAACTCCTGCCCTCCAAGCCTTCTATTTTCAGACTACCAGAGTGATAGTGCCACTGGATGCTAGGGTCTTGCAGAGTCTCTCAGTGGGGACTTATCTTCTGCAACTCACGGCTATCTGACTTGATCGCCGTTGGTGCTGTTGTGGTTCGGTCCTCAGCAGCCTGGGGCTAGTGAGTCCCGTATGTGAGGACTGACTTCCTGCTGGTTCCTGGAGAAAGCATAGTTACTCATACGTAACAGGTGTTCTCCAGGGATAGAAGAAATCAGTCCTCACAACCTTCCCTCCTCCCCTGGGAGTTGCCTCCCTACCTTATTTTATTTCACTACTGTCCTAGTTATGTTATCTGTGAGCAAGATGGCACACTTGGGCGGGAAAAGGACCACACATTTGTGGTAGCATGTCCCAAAGGCTTTCTTTGCAAGCTGAGGAAATGCTCCGCACAGGCTCTGTCGGTGCCGACGTCACACATATCTGAGGACTAATTCCTGCTGTCCCTGGAGAACACCTGTTAAAGGTGAGTAACTATGCTATTCAGATGCATGGGGAAAAGACCTCACTTGCTGTGAGATATATAGGCCCATATTTCTGATTAATCTCAATGCCAAGATTCTGGCACATGGTGTTGGCTTGGAGGTTGCATTCTGCTATTCCCCATCTTATTCATGAGGACCAGTTCAGATTCATTCCAGGTTGGCAGGCTGGGAACACCACGTGATGAGTGTTGGACCTGTTTTGGCATGCCGGGGGGGGGGGGGCCCTGTTGTGTTCTTGTTTACAGACATGGAAAAAGCGTTTGATAGAATGGATTGAGGTTTATGCTTAGTTTTAGAAATATTTGGTTTAGGTCCAGCTTTTTTTGAGTTTGGTTTGGGCATTATATCGGGGCTAGAGTTTGTATGAATGACTGATACTCGTGTGTTTCTGGTCTGAAAAGGGGCCCCATAGAATTGGCTCTTGTTGCTCGTCTTACTTGCGATGAACATTGACCCCCTAGTTGCAGTGGAACAGTCCAAGAGTGACATCAAAAACAATGAATAGTCCCTGACTGTTCAAGCTTTATCGCCAACCTTTACCTTCTCTCCTATCATGGCTCTGTCTTAGCTCAGCCCACATATTGTATATAGTTCATTGGCTATCCCTTGTTCATCCAACTCTGTATTTACTGTCTCCCCAGTTAAATACCCTGTTCCATACCATTGCTTCATTATTCTAACACATTCCATGTAATTTTAGTTGAGTTGTGTTCACTTGTTGGCATGTATATCACTTTGACGTACTGATAAAGCAGTATGCTCTCCGGGCTGCTGGATGGGGAGCACGGCCCAGAGGTTCGGGACTAGACTGGAGTTCCTCCAGGAACAACAATTAGCAGGTAAATCTAATTTCACCTTGCTCTGTGTTTTGTTTTGTCTTGACTAGATTGTAAGCTCTGGCGAGCAGGGACTGTCTCTTACATGTCTGTACAGCGCTGCGTGTGACTGGTAGCACTTTATAAATGCTCAATAGTATATAAAAATAGCTAAATAAATAAATATATTACTTTCAAGAGTATTTTTGCTGATAATGTTTTATTCTTCAGGAACAAGCAGGAAGTCAGTTCTCACTTATGGGTGACGTCGGCACCGATGGAGCTCACGCGGAACAATTCCCCAGCTTTCAAAGAAAGCCTTTGGGATTGCTGCCATGCATGTGTGGTCCTCTTCCCGCCCAAAGGTGCCATCTTGCTCAGTCTTCCTTTTTTCTGCAGAGCCCTTTGGATGCACGTCCTCATCCCTTGGAAAAAGTTTTGGTAGCACCGGTCCTCTTCCTTCCCTTCGCCCCTGCTTCGGCTGTGGGCTAGGGGATTCCTTTTTTGTCTCTATTTAGTGTTTTTTCTTTTGGGCTCTTTTCGCGCCTTTTTTTCTCCAACCGCTGTCCTTGAGGGTTTTCGACCTCACAGGGGTCCTTTTTGCCCTCATGGCCACCGGTTTTAAAAAATGTGACAGTTGCTCCAAAAATATTTTGCTCACGGACACCCACAACTGCTGTCTATGGTGTCTGGGGGCTGACCACAACCCGGAGCTCTGCTCGCTTTGTAAGAAAATGTCCGCTAGGGGGGTGGAGCCTGATGTCCAGCGGGATGGACGCTTAACGCTGAAGCTCCCGAGTGGCCTACTCAGACTCCTGACTTTAATACAACTTATCTTTTCAATTGGGCTCTGATCCTACCGGGGTGCCTCGGGGAGATGGAGGGGCACAAGCCAGCGCGTCTAGAATTCGGCTCTTCAACGAACTCACATGGCAAACGCTCTAAAACTGAGCCGCCGTCCCCACAGAAGATGGTTCCACTCCGGGAGGGTCCCGCGATGCAGCAGGAGATCTTAGATGAGATCCGCGGCGTGAAAGAACTTGTGCAATCCAACGGTGAAGCACTCAGATCCATGCGGGAAGACTTCGGCAAGCTACAGGACAGGCTAGAGGGGTTATCGCTGAGACAGGACAAAATGGAGGGTACTCTTGACTCGCATGCGGTCCGCTTGGCAAAATTGGACAAGGTCGAACGACAAATGCAGGCACTTCAGAAGGAGCTGGAGGACAGTAACAACCGAGCCCGTCGCAACAATATACGGCTCGTGGGAATTCCGGAGGGAGCAGAATCAGGAGATATGAAAGAGTTCCTTTCTAAATTGCTTCCCTCCTTGCTTAAAACAACGTTCACCAAGGATTTGGAGATTGATCGGGCCCATCGAGTACCCACGACTTTGGCGCTCAACCGGAAAACCCCTCGGCCCATCATTTTCCGGTTGTTGAGATATCAGCAAGTTGAACAAATTCTAAACGCTGCCTGTGCAAACCCCCGGCTGGATTATGAGAGCCATCGGATTTCATTCTTCCCCGACCTGGCGAAGCCCACAGTGGACCGCAGGAAAAGACTCCTTGAATTTCGACCGCGTTTGCAGCAGCTTCAAGCGCGCTATGGCCTAATGTACCCGGCGAAACTTAGAGTTACTCTTCATAATCAAACCAGGACTTTTGAGGATCCGGACGTGCTTGCGGCCTATCTGGAAGCCAAAGAAGCGGACCAAATGCGCTGAACCAGGGGCCTTTCATTTGCCCATCGATTTGGAACTGATCGCCATTTTGTGTCGTCGACGCTGCACATGCAGCCTGGATCGGAGGCCCTGCGGCCTAGCTTATCGTGGCCTGCTGACCGTCGGACTCTCCTGTGAGGGACCTTTCCATAGCATGCACCTCGGTGGGCTCCGGAGCCTATGTAGCTATTACAGTTAATATGTAGAATGTTTGGCCCTCGTTGGGGCTTCCTCCCGCAGACATATGGTCACCATTAATCATTGGGGTTATGCTTCTTCTCTACTACACTTCGGTGTTTACTTTTGGTTTGGGGGAATACCAGATATAGTGCTTATTGTATATGATTTGGTTAGGTCTTCTCTGAATCAAGCAGTCAAGATGGGGGATAATGGAAATTGTGTGCATTATGATATTTTTGTCTTGAATAGACTCAGCTATTTCTATGGCCCCATGTAAGATTTTATCATTGAACGTCAAAGGTATTAATAATCCGATAAAAAGGAAGAAAATCCTTGGCTACTTAAGTCACGAAAATGCTGATTTGGTTTTTCTCCAAGAAACGCATCTAAATGCCAAGGAGACACTGAAACTCAATGTTAAACCCTACATGGTGGCCGCCTACTCTCCCGCTATAGCGAAGAGATGTGGGGTAGCCATCTTGATTAGGAAATCCTTACAAGCCACTGTTATCGATAGCAGTTCTGATACTGAGGGTCGGTGGTCCCGAGTCCACCTTAAAGTGGGTAATCTTGAACTGACATGTATATGTTTATATGCTCCTAATGTGGATGATCCTATTTTCTTTGCTAACCTTGCCCAGGTTGCACAAGCTTCTGCCAATACTTCGTTAGTAATAGGAGGCGACTTTAACCAGGTGGTTGATCCATTGGTAGATAGGCGACCACCCAGAACGAGTGGTCCCACCAAGAGTCACCTCACGCTAGCGTCTTTGATTAAAGATCTAGCTTTAGTAGACCTGTGGAGGCTGCTACACCCTTCGGACTTAGAATTCACGTTTTTCTCCCCCCCACATCAGTCACAATCTAGGATAGATTTTTTCCTCGTATCCAAAGCATTAATCTCCAGCACGGATACAGCTAAGATACACTCTCTGCACATCTCAGACCATGCTGCTATCTCCTTCCTTTTGAACACTAGTGCACAGAGGGATAATCTACGGGATTGGTATTTTGATCGGACCCTGCTTGAACAGCAGGATTTTCAGGCTGACATACGGGCTGCCATACAAGATTACTTCCACTTTAATTCACCCCATGATACAATGAACTGGGCATGGTGGGAGGGCTTTAAAGCGTCTATCCGTGCAACCATCACTAGCTATCAAATCCGTTTAGGGAAGCAGCGTAAACGGCAACTCTTAGCACTAGAGCAGCAGATCAAGGCCGGTGAACGTGTTCTTACCTCTCGTACTGACCCATGTGTGTTGATTCGCTTGCAACGCTTGCGTTTCCAATATAACTCGCTCTTAACGACTGCAGCGGCCAAAAATATTGAACTACAGCAAGGGACGTACTATCGGGAAAGCAATCGTGCCGGTAAACTCTTAGCTAACGCTCTGAAAGGTCAAAAAGAAGCCAAACGCGTAGCGGCCCTGCGTAGTCCAACGGGGGGGAATTTAGTCACAAATGATACAGAGATAGTAGAGCTTTTTCGGGATTTCTACACCCGCCTCTATCAATCAGAATGTGAATTTGACCCAGAGGCTTTTGACCGGCTATTAGCTGGTATACAACGACCGACCCTTTCTGTAGAGGACAAGGAGTCACTAGATCATTCATTTACTCTTTCAGAAATTCAATTCGCACTCAAGCGATGTGCATCGGGTCGGGCTGCCGGCCCAGATGGCCTCCCGGCAGAATTTTTCAAAACTTTCAGCGCTGATTTGGCCCCATTCCTACAACTCTATTTCTCTGCTTTGGCCAAAGATAGCTCCTTTACAGGATCTTTCTCGACGGCAAATGTTGTAGTCTTTGAGAAAGAGGGGAGAGACCCGATGCTGACTGCAAATTACCGTCCAATTTCCCTTCTTAATGCTGATTACAAGATATTTGCAACCATTCTGGCCACTAGATTATCCGATAAAATGCCTGCTCTAATTCACCCAGACCAATGTGGTTTCATATCTGGTAGGTCCACTGCTGATAATGCCAGGACCTTGTGTCATATACTAGCTGCAGCAGCGCATCATGATCAACCCCTCGTCGGCCTCTCTCTTGATGCCGAAAAGGCATTTGACCGCTTAGAATGGCCCTTTCTATATGCGGTTCTCCGCTGGTATGGGTTTGGGGAAGGCTTTCTCCGATACCTTCAAACTCTGTATGCACATCCGACAGCCACTATTTCTGTCAATGCCACAAAGTCTCAACCGTTCAATCTTCATAGGGGCACTCGGCAAGGATGTCCCTTATCTCCTCTGCTCTTTGATCTAGCACTTGAACCCCTAGCCCTCCTCATCCGACAGGCCACAGATATCCATGGAGCCCCCTTTCAACATAGAGATATTAAAATTTCTGCATATGCAGATGATCTCATGCTTTTTGTATCCTTGGACTCCGTCCCTGCTGTTTTAAAAAAGATTGATAGCTATTCCCTACTCTCGGGATACAAGATTAACTGGACTAAATCTGTTGCCTTCCCTTTGAATCATCGAGTCCATGCTGCAGACATGCAGGCTTTCCCCTTTGTATGGCAGCCCCGTATGGTCAAATACCTGGGGGTTCATTATTGTTATCCATTAGAAGATACTCTTAGCCATAATGCTCAAGAGCTAATCTCCAAAGCACGCGATCTTACCAACCGGTGGTCTCCTTTAACACTCACATGGTGGGGCCGACTGGAAACAATCAAAATGATGATAGTTCCCAAAATAAATTATATCCTAGAAATGCTACCATGCCTCCTGCCTGCACACATATACAAAGATATAGAAGGTCTCCTGATTCGTTATTTGTGGCATGGCAAACCACCAAGGATAGCTAAGCGTAAGTTACAGGCGGACAAAGAAAAGGGAGGGGTCCGGTTCCCAGATTTTCTTAAATATCATAAGGCGTTCCTTCTTAAACAGGGTGCCCGTTGGTTAGATCCCCCGGTAGAAGGTAGGCCAGTCTGGCTCGACATTGAGGAGGAACTCTGTAGGCCCATTCCTCTTACCTACCTTCCCGGCATGACCTTCCAACTAGATTCCCACCATCCACCAATGGTTGTGGATACACTACTTGCCTTTAACACTTTCATTCAGTCTCAGGGACCACAACAGTGCCCGCCATATAGACTCCCGCTATGGCATAACTTGCGCCTTCAAATACAAAATAAACCGATAGCATGGACCCCCTGGTATTCCAAAGGGATATGGATGCCTTACCAATTGATTGCCAGTGAGCGCTGGAAAACTTTTAAAGAATTGCAAGAGGAATTTGGTTTACTAGCAAGAAATTATTTCCAGTGGGTGCAGCTTCAGCACTGCCTTAGGAGTGTTCGGATTCTTCCACTAACTGAAACTAATGATGAAGGTCTAGCAGAGATAATTCGCTCTATTGGGAGTCAATCTGGCGTAGCCTCTAACTTTTATAAAATGTTAAGCAATCATGAGAACAGTAGCATTCCCGCAGTCCAACAAACATGGGAACGGGAACTACAAATCACACTGACTCCTGAGCAATGGAGCCTCTTCTGGAGTAAAGTTGTTCGGGTCTCTCGGTCAGCATCGATAACCCAGACACTTTTCTATTTTGCACATAGAAGTTTCTATACGCCTGTGAAGCTTGCCAAATGGAATGCCAATGTTAATGACAGGTGTTGGAATTGCCACACCGCCATAGGCACACTAGCTCATATAATGTATGAATGTTCTACACTACAGCAATTCTGGAGTCGGGTCTGGGGTCGTATTCAACTCATTTTACAGTTTCACGAGCCTCTCTCTTGGCGGATAGTGGGACTTCGCTCTGCGGCGGGGATCCCCTCTCTTCCAAAGTCGGGCCGCTTTTTGCTAAACTTCTTGATGGGTATAGCTATATCTTTAATCACGAAACACTGGAAAAATAGCTCCCATCTAAGTCCCCATGCGTGGTGGACTCTTGTATGTTTATATAGTAAATATGAACGGATACCACGCCGAATGGCTCCCCACGCTCAAACCTTGCATCATGTTTCTAAATGGAATATGCTCAATGATTATGTGCAAACTGCCAAATGCTCTCATCTAACTGTTTAACTCCATTT
Source organism: Ichthyophis bannanicus (assembly GCA_033557465.1). Classification (NCBI taxonomy): domain Eukaryota; kingdom Metazoa; phylum Chordata; class Amphibia; order Gymnophiona; family Ichthyophiidae; genus Ichthyophis; species Ichthyophis bannanicus. Next base: position 486,863 of record CM066050.1, read on the forward strand.
ATCATGTACACTCATTTATTATGATCTTCACTTGCTCTATACTGGTTCACAAAGAATGAGAATTAATCCTTGATTACCCGAACGTTGTATTCCTTTCCTAGAGAAGAAGCATGGGGGTGGGGGGAAATATGGGGTTGCTTTTATATGTATGGTTTTGTATTTGTATCTTTCTGTATGTCTTTTACTTTGGTTGTGTTATAAATGGAAAATAAAATTTAAAAAAAAAAAAAAAAAATTAAAAAAAAGAAAATGTCCGCTAAGGCCTTGCTAAGCTGCAAGCAGAAGTCTGACAACATTTTCTGCAAGGCAGCCCTGGGAGCCACGGTAGCACCTCGCCCTACCGATCCACCGCTTGCGGGGTCCCCCGCAGTGACCCCACACCCCAGCCGTCACTCCAATCAGGGTTCGCCCGAGGTGGAACGGCAAAAGAAGAAGACGACCTCAAAGTCGCTGTCGGGGGCTCCGGACAAGCGTGAGTGGTTTCGTGCTCGTTCCCTTAGCCCTCCCTGACGTTGCTGAGAGTTGGACAAGGAGTGGCCTCAAAAGGTACCTCGTACGGACACGGGGGCCTCCGGCGATGGTGCCTGGTCTCCTGAGGGTCGTCCTGGCAAGGACCCCCTCTCCTCCACACCAGACCAGTCAACCCAGCGTCGGCATCGCAGGGACCCATTCCCGGGTGGGAGTCCCGTATGCTGCCACTGGAGTGCAGCATTTCTGCCTTCCTCGCTGCCCAGCAGGTGCTCTTGCCCAGCATGGCTGGCTCTCACCCCGAGACGGATTGTCACCCGATTGGGGTCCCAAAATCAGCCTTGGAAACCCCCAAGAGCCGCCAGCCTCGTGAGGATTCACGGCACCGGTCTCGCTCGCCATCCCGTACCTCAGGGGCGACATCTTCCAGAGCCAGTGCCTCCGGCTCCAAGCGGGCCTCGGCCAGGGAGTGCGTGGATCAGCCTGCCTCAGAGTCCTTCTCAGACTTCTCGAGCTGGAAATTGGATGGGGATACTTCCCCAGAGACCCACATCCACAGGGATCTCTCCTCTGACCCGTCCCCGCCCGCCTCGCAAAGGTGGTCACCTCCCGAGGACACCTCTTTCCTGGCGTCTCTGCGGGATATGGCTCAGCCCCTCAATCTGCTAACGCAGACAGAGGAGGAGCCGAGGGCAGAGGAACTTGACATCTTGCAGTACGAGTCTCCACCCAGGGAGTCTTCCGGTTCCGGTACCGTCCATCCTATCCCGGCTGCTTCTCCGCATGTGAGAAGCACCTGCCTCGATCCCTATTGTCCGTAAAAGACTCAATGCCCTGTATAGGGCCCAGCGCGGCCCAGGGTTTCGGAAGACACAATTTCCTCACACCTCCATGGTAGTCGAATCCGCAATGCGGAAACAGAAGAGCCTGAAGTCACACTTTTCGGTTCTGCCTGGTAGGGAGTCCTATGCCCTCGACGCCCTCGGGCATAAAGCTTACCAGGGATCCATGCTGGCGTGCCGCATCCACACGTACCAACTATATATGGGTATGTTCCTTCGCAACCTCGTCAAAGAGCTTGGCGGGTTCTCCGTGGACCTTGGTGGGGAGCCCCTTCTCGGGTTCCAGACTCTCCTGAGGTCGGTCGCAGACTGCTTGAAATACCTTTCTCGCGCTACATATGACAAGTTTGAGTCTTTCGTCCATGTAGCAGTGGCTGACATCATAACCCGACACCAGGTGTGGCTCCAGTCCTCAGACCTGGAGCAGTCAGTCCAGGAGAAATTCCTGGATGTCCCTTGCCTCGGCGAACAGCTGTTCGGCAAGCCCATGGAGGACAAGGCAGCTGAGATCGAGTCTGAGTTCGTGACTCGCACCAGTCTCTCTCACAAAACCTCCTCGCTTCCATGTAAGAAGCAGCACACCAAAAAGCCTTTCTTCCAGAGGAAAGGGCTCCCCTACCAGGGATACCCACTGTACTCGCCTATCCCTGCGCCGACAACCAGCGCTCAGGTAAAAGGGGGTGCCCAGGGTCACCGGAAACCCAAGGGGCCCAAGACCCAGCCATCCTAGCCAGCCCCCTGGGGCTTTGACACTGAAAGCATAGCCTCTCCCCCCCCCCCCCCCCCCGTGATGCTTCCAGCCGTGGGAGGGCGCCTGTCCCTTTTCGCCCCCGAATGGCCACTCCTCCCCAAGGGAGGAGTGGCTTAGTGGTTGGGAGGGAGGAGTGGCCTAGTGGTTGGGGCAAGGTACTTCAGGCCGGAAGGTCGGGGGTTCAAATCCCACTAGAGGACAGCAACCTTGGGCCGGAAGGACTGGGGTTTCTAGTCCCACAGGTGCTCCTTGTGGTCTTGGGCAAGCCACTTAACCCTCCATAGCCCATGTTCCCTGTAAAATAGTTATCTCCAAGTTATAATGCCCTGTTCAATGTAATTTCAGTTTGTTCAATGTAAACCGCACTGATGCAGAATAGCGCGGTATATAAGAGAATGTAATAGAATGGGTGGCTATTACATCGGACACCTGGGTCTTGCAGGTGATCCAGGACGGGTATCGTCTTTGTCTAGACAGACTCCCTCCTCCCTTCTCCCCGGCGGAACCTACTCTGCTTCCCTTGCACCAGGCTTGCTTACAGCAAGAGCTGCACAACCTCCTTGGTCAACAAGCGGTCAAGAGATCCACTGCACCTGCGGGGTCAGGAATTTTATTCCCGGTACTTCCTCGTTCAGAAGAGGACAGGGGCCTGCACCCCATCCTCGTTCAGATTCCTGAGGTCAAGTTTCTGATGCGGCAGAAATTCAAAATGATATCCCTTGGCATCCTGCTGCCCTACCTCCGGCAGGGCGATTTGGCTACGCTTCTTGGCTCTCAGAGACGCTTACGCCCACATTCCGGTCCATCCCAAGCACAGGAAGTACCTGCGTTTCAGGGTGCAGGGAGAGCACGTCTAGTTCAGAGTGCTCCCCTTCGGGCTCGCATCTGCCCCGCGAGTCTTCACCAAGTGCCTTTCAGCGGCCGCGGCCCACCTCTGGCTGCAGGGCATATCCGTCTACCCTTACCTAGATGATTGTCTCGTCTTGGGCACCTCGGTGAAGGAGGCTCACCTCTTGGCGTCGCCCACGGTCCTCCTCCTCAAGCACTTCTGTTTCCTGATCAACTACTCCAAATCCCACCTCACACCGGTGCAGATCCTGGAGTTCATTGGTGGTGTTCGCGACACAGAACATGTGACCACCTTTCTTCCTCAAGCACGCATGGATCAGCTCCGCACTCTGACTGCCAAGGTCCAAGGCCAGCCCAGGGTTTCATGCTGCGCCTCTTGGGGCACATGGCCTCGACTGTCCACGTCGTTCCCCATGCTCACATGCACATGCGAGAGACCCAATGGTGCCTCAGAGCACAATGGGTCCAAGCCTCAAGCCGCCTCCAGGACCCCATCCGGGTGTCTCGCAGCCTAGTCAAGTCCCTAGTCTGGTGACAGGAACCCTAAAGCCTCCTTCGGGACATGCCCTTCCAGACTTGTCCACACTAACTCATCTTGATGACGGATGCCTCGTTGTGGGCTGGGGAGTTCACTGCGACCACCTCTGCACACAGGGGCGGTGGTCACCCAAGGAATCTCAACAGCAGATCAACCCGCTCGAGCTTCGAGCGGTCCGGTTGGCCTTGAAAGTCTTCGAGTACCACCTGAAGTGCAGGTCGGTGCTTGTGCAGACCGACAACAGAGTCACGATGTTCTACATAAACAAGTAGGGGGGCACAGGCTCCCGCCTCCTCTCTCAGGAGGCAGTTCTCCTCTGCTCCTTCGCAGTGTGCCGGAGCATGACCCTAAGAGCTGTTTACCTCCCGGGCCAAGACAGTGTCCTCGCAGACAGGCTTCTCCACCGCACGAGTGGCTCCTGAGTCCAGAGGTGGTTCTCCACCTGTTCTGCCTCTGACGGACTCCGTCCATGGACCTGTTTGCCAGCTCGGTGAACACATATTGGCCCGCAGAAGCAGGTGAGCTATCACACCCGATCAGGGTGGCCCCAGATGTGTTCCTACTGAACTGGACCTCTGGGCTTCTGTATGCACCCCCCCCCCCCCCCACTCCTCTCATTGCGAGGATCCTCCACAAGATCCAGCGCGACCGAGCCTCGGTGATTCTCATGGCTCCTTCGTGGCCTCGATAACCTTGGTTCCCGCTTCTACTCAGGCTCTCGTCAGAGCCTCCATTTTCCCTGCGCATTGCTCCCGGTCTGCTGACCAGGAGGAGGGACGGGTGCTTCACCCGAATTTCTTCTCGCTATCCCTGACGGCTGAACAGGTCTCTTTAGCCTCGCTGTACCTCGCAGTGGAGATCGAGGACGGCTGTTTTCGATCTGGTGCTCCGAGCTCCAGATCGACCAGTTCTCCTGCTCCAACCGTTGGGTCCTCCAGTACTTTCTTCACCTCTTGCAGGTGGGACTGAAGTCTAACTCGGTCAGAGTGCACCTGAGCGCCATTTCAGCCAACCACTTGCCCGTCGAAGGTAAGCCCCTCTCGGGCCAGCCTCTGATCTCCTGCTTCATGCGGGGCCTCCTGCTTTCCAAACCCCCAATCTGGCCTCCCCCGGCGGAATTGGACCTGAACATTGTGCTTATGCAGCTGACGCGACCGCTCTCCTGAAAAGTGGTTTTCCTGGTAGCACCGACCTCGGCGTGGCCAGTCAGTGAATGTCAAGCCCTCATGGCTGAGGCCCCCTACACCAGGTTTTACAGGAACTAGTTGGTCCTTTGCACCCACCCCAACTTCCTACCGAAGGTTGTCTCAGATTTCCACCTCAATCAGGAGATGGTTTTGCCGACTTTCTTCCCGAGACCTCACACCGACCGGGCATCGGAGTTACTGCATACACTCGACTGCAAGAGGGCTCTTGCCTTCTACCTGCAGTGCACCCAAGGTTATCACAAGTCCGACTGGCTCTTCATCGTCTACGATCCCAAGCGCGCACTCTCCATCTGGGTGGCAGAATGCATCGCCTTCGCCCAGGCATAGTCGGTCACCCTGCTGGATCGTCGGGTCACCACGCATGGCGTCCCTGCCAAGGCAGCATAGGTGGCTTCGCTGCGCTCAGTGCCTCTGATGGACATCTGCCAGGCTGCGACCTGGTCTTTAGCGAATATCTTCACTTCGCACTACAGCCTGGAAAGGGAGTCCCGCCGGGGCAGCGCCTTTGGCCAGGCTGCACTCTGTAGTCTATTCGGGGTATATGCAACCCCTGCCCTCTGACCCTTCTTCTATGACTACTGAGAGCTCGCCCTGAAGGCCTGAGGACTCTGGCTTCCTTCAGACATCGGCTTCTACTCACGGAGGCATTTTTAGCTTTCAGGTTCGGTAGCCTGTATCTGGAGAGTCCCATAAGTGAGGACTGACTTCCTGCTTGTTCCTGGAGAAATCGTAGTTACTCACCTGTAACAGGTGTTCTCCAGGGACAGCGGGAATTGGTCCTCGCTACCCTCCCACCTCTCCTGAAGAGTTGCAAAAATTTTTTATACTTCCCTTGCCATCTGCTTAGTAGGGCTCTAGCTCTGGGACCTGACTGCGCAAAATGGCACCTTTGAGCGAGAAGAGGACCATATATGCGTGGCAGTGATCTCAAAGGCTTTCTTTGAAAGCTGGGGAATTGCTCCGCGTGGGCTGTGTCAGTGCCGACATCACCCATAAGTGAGGGCTAATTCCTGCTGTCTCTGGAGAACACCTGTTACAGATGAGTAATTACGCTTTTCCTTATCGTCCCTTCAGTCCAGTCCTGACATCTGGGTTGTCAGCTCTCACCACAGCTTGGAGACTGAGCATGTCATCTCTGAGGACATCAGTGCTCTTAGGCAGCAGGTGCCACCAACTAGCCTCAGTAAACTCAGTCTCCAAGCAGCTGGAGAGAGGTAATCCCAGAGTCTGGATTCGCTGAATAGACAAAGAGGAGCATGATTTTCTTGCTTTCAGTAGATGTATGTGTATTCAGAAATTACACTGGGGATTCGTCTGCCAAAACAAAGTTTGGTGTAAAAAAGGAAAATGGACAGAAGAGTAATTGAACAGCACTAGACCCTTCAGACAGAGAGGGGAAGTGATCCATTGCTTACTGGCAGACTCAGCGGCTCCCGAACCCAGAGACAGGTGAGGAGCCTCTGTCAGCATGCAGTGGAAAGACAATGACAGTGTGCCTGGCCCTGAGTTGCATTCTGTTTTCTTCTCATCAGCAGCGGGTGACAAGGGCTGCAGACAGAAGCGGTCAGCACAGGAACTTGTTTAGATCTCAGCAAGGTAATATCTCACTGGTTTGAAGGGGTTTTAGTTGGCGACCGCATGGCCAGAAAGCTACAGGCCGATGCAAGAGACCGCATGGCTGCCCGGAGGCCATGTTGTGAGTGCAAGAAGCAGCACCATTTCCTTAGGGGACCTGTTAACTTTGAACTGCAGTGGGAAGGCAGGTACAGACGCGGGGGGAACATTTCCATTTTGTTTTATTATTTGTTATGGGACTTCCTTTATTCACAGTGCAGTTTTTTCACAAAACAAAAGTTAAAAAACAAAACAAAAAAAAAAACGCTGCAAGAAGATCTGGCAAAATAGCTGAAACAGTCTGACTAGCAGTGTTTATCAGGACACTTTTAAGAGTTTGTGAGCGCCCCCATCTCTAAAGTCCATTATGCCCTCCATGGCTATGTGTCTGGCATGTGGCTCCAGGCACAGTTCCATTTCGGCGGCAGGATTTTGCCATGGATGCCAGTCATAGTTGTTTGAAGACAGACTCTTGGATGGAGCTGGGACCTCTGCTGGCTCTTGAGAGAGGTGTTCAATCTTCGGGGGGGGGGCTGCGGATCATGCAGAGGAGACCCAGGAGCTCCGCCCATTGTGCAGGAGGTGGACAGGCAGGGCCTCAAGATCCTCAAGCAGAAAGACACAGAGATGGTCTGATTCTCCAGGACCAAGCAGGAAGTCAGTCCTCACATATGGGTGACGTCGGCGCCGACGGAGCCCTCGCGGAGCAATTTTCCCCAGCTTTCAAAGAAAGCCTTTGGGAATTGCAGCGTGCATGCGCGGTCTCCTTCCCGCCCAAGGGTGCCATCTTAGCCAGTCTTCTTTTTTCCGCGGAGCCCTACAGACGTACCCGTCGTGTCCCCGCGAAAAAGTTGATTTTAATAATATATTTCTCTTTTGTCCTTCGGTTCGACGCCGGTCTTTTTCCTGCCCGGACTCGCGACGCCGTCACGAGTCCTTCTCTTATTTTTCGGATTTTCTGATTTTAGTCAGTTTCGTTTTCGGTTTTTTCACTGGCAGCCCGGTCCTTTGACCTTGCAGGGGCCCTTTTTCCCCCGATGGCTGCCAGTGGTTTCAAGCGGTGTGGTCAGTGTGACAGAAATATGTCACTCACTGACACACACGATAATTGCCTTCGCTGCCTGGGCCCGGATCATGAAGAAATGATCTGTGGGGCCTGTGGCAAAATGTCCTCCAAAGCGTTGAGAAGTCGGCGGCACCAGCGGGACAGAATCTTCGCTGACCCCAGCCGTACCCGGACCTCATCGGAGGCCTCGGCGTCCAGAGGTTCCAGCTCTGACCATCGCCGAAGCTCCTCCGACAGGGGTTCTCCCTTCGGGGACCATCGACGGAAGGTGAAACCCGCGAGGGCGGCGTCGGTGGACGCTCCTGGCTCCGCGAGGGCCAGGTCGCATAGCCCGATAGCCGTCCCGGGTCTTGGAGAAGGAGCACCTCCCGAAGCGACCTCGCCTGGAGTCGGAGTTGCCTGCTCGGGTAAGTCCTGTAGTCCTCCTGGACTCGCCTCCGAGACTGCCGACGTCGGGCCCGACGCCGTCGGGGCCCAAGTCGGGGGCTGCTGGGTCACCTGAGGTCGGACTCAGGTTGACGGCTTTGGAGAGCAGACTGTCTGCCTTCATGGACCAGCAGCGGCCACTGATCGCTAGCCTCGCTGGCGCCGCTGCCCCGACTGCCGGGACGTCGACATCTAAGTCAACCCCGGAGACCGAGCCGATCCTCGAGTCCATGCGAACTCGAGTCGATCCTCGGTCGAGGTCACCCTCGGCCTCCCGTTCGGGACCGAGGTCGTCGACGCCGACTCCCTCGGTGTCGGGGCGGCCGACGTCTGCGCCCGCCCGAGCCGACCCCACCGATTCCTCCTCGGAGTCGGTCTGGGAGTCTGAAGAGGAAGAGTCACCTGATTCCTTTCGGACTCGGTGTGTCCCCTTGGACTCGCCTGAGTCCGAACCTCGGAAGCAGTCCCCTCCGGAGGATGCCCGGTTCTCGGACTTCGTCAGGGACATGGCCGAGGCTTTGGCCTTCCCTGCGGATCCCGAGGAGGAGCCTCGAGCCGAAGAGCTCGACGCCCTCCAGTATGACTCTCCCGCCAGGGAACACTTTACTGTACCGGTTCCTCCCATGCTGGAACGACTACTCTTCCGCATGTGGGAGAGTCCGGCCTCCTCGCCGGTCTTAAGCAAGCGGGTCGATTCCATTTATCGAGTCCGCAAGAGTCCTGGCTTCCAAAAAGCACAGCTACCACACCATTCCATGGTGGTGGAATCGGCCATGCATAGGCTTAAGAGCCAAAAGATGCACTCCTCGGTGACCCCTGGCAGGGAAGCCCGTAACCTGGATGGCCTTGGTAAGAAGTGTTTCCAGGGCTCTATGCTTGCTTGTCGTGTCCAGACCTACCAGCTCTACATGGGCATGTATCTCCGAGACCTGGCTAAAGAGCTAGCCGGATTCTCCGCTGGATTGTCCGAGGAACCATTGCGGAGGTTCCTAGCCTTGACAACTGGTATTCGGGAATGCTCCAAATTCATGTCCCGAGCAGCCTATGATGGCTTTGAAGCATCGGCTCGAGTGGCCGCAGCCGGCATCGGTGCCCGCCGACAGGCTTGGCTTCAGTCGTCTGACCTTGAACCCTGGGTGCAGGACAAGTTGGTCGATGTCCCCTGCCGAGGTGAGAACCTCTTTGGCAAGCCCATGGCGGAAAAGGCTGCACAGATCGAGACGGAGACTCTCACCAGGACTAGGCTTTCTAGAAAGACCTCCGCCCCTTCCCAAAAGAAGAAGGGCTCGGGAAAGAAGTCCTTTTACCCGAGAAAGGCGGCTGCCTATAAACACTACCCTCAATATCAGGCCTCCGCAGCTCCCCAACAGGGCCAGCAGGCCAAGGGACGGGGTAACGGGTCCCGTAGGCAGCAAACCCCCAAGCCTGCACCACCAGCCCCTGCTCAGCAGGGTGGGGGTTTTTGACTTCATCAGCATAGCCTCTCCCCCTCCGCTGACTCCTCCCAGCACCGGAGGCCGGCTGGTTCACTTCGCCCACAGGTGGTCCAACATCACTTCCGATGCCTGGGTGCTTCATGTCGTACGAGAAGGCTATCTTCTCCACTTCCAACTGGTCCCTCCCTCTTATTTTCCGGGAGAACCTCCACGACTCCCTCTACACAGGGACTTACTCCTTCAGGAGTTAGCAAGTCTCATACAGGAACAGGCTGTGGAACCGGTGCCCCACCACCTGAGGGGTCAAGGCTTTTATTCCAGGTATTTTCTAATACCAAAAAGGACAGGAGGCCTCAGACCCATCCTGGACTTGCGCAACCTCAACAAGTTCCTCGTGCGGGAAAAGTTCAAAATGCTTACCCTTGGAATCCTTCTGCCCTACCTCCAGCAGGGAGATTGGCTATGCTCCTTGGATCTAAAGGATGCCTACACGCACATCCTCATCCACCCAAGCCACCGCCAATACCTAAGGTTTGTGGTGGCAGGAAATCATTACCAGTACAGGGTACTGCCCTTTGGCCTGTCCTCCGCACCGCGAGTCTTCACAAAATGTCTCGCGGTGGTGGCGGCCCATCTCCGGCTTCACGGCCTCTATGTCTTTCCGTACCTCGACGACTGGCTCATCAGAGCAGCGTCCGCTCCGGAGGTCACCAACGCCACACACCGCACGGTGACTCTTCTGCAGTACTTGGGCTTTGTCATAAACTTCGCAAAGTCCACTTTGCTCCCCTCACAGGATCTCGAGTTCATCGGCGCAAGACTGCACACTCCTCAGGCGCGAGCTTTCCTGCCTCTCGACAGGGCTCAACGGCTCATGGACCTAGCCGGCCGTTTTCGCAGCCAGTCCCTGGTCTCCGCCAGGCGCTTCCTGAGACTGCTCGGCCATATGGCTTCCACCGTCCATGTGACCCCCAATGCCCGCCTGAATATGCGGCCTGCTCAATGGTGCCTTCGCAAGCAGTGGCAACAAGCCTCAGGCGGCCTAGCCGACTTAGTGCGCATCTCCGAGCCGCTGGCCTCTTCTCTCCAGTGGTGGCTTCATCGGCCGAACCTGGTACTCGGCATGCCTTTTCAGTCACCTCAGCCGGCTCAAGTGCTGACGACAGATGCGTCCCTCCTGGGTTGGGGAGCACATTGCCAAGGGGCATGTACTCAGGGTCTCTGGACCGCGTGGGAGTCTGCTCAGCAGATCAACTTCCTGGAGCTCAGAGCGATTCGTCTGGCGCTCAAGGCTTTCTCCCACCTGACTTCTCACCAGTCCGTCCTTGTCCAGACGGACAATCAAGTGGCCATGTTCTACGTGAACAAGCCGGGGGGCACGGGCTCCTTCCTTCTCTGCCGAGAAGCTCAGAGGCTCTGCTCTTGGGCCGTCAATCACGGCATTCTTCTCAAAGCAGTCTATCTCCCAGGCCAAGAAAATTGCCTGGCGGACAAACTCAGCAGGATCCTCCAGCCGCACGAGTGGCGCCTGGATCCCTTGGTAGTTCAGAAGCTCTTTCTGAAGTGGGGCCTCCCCACGATGGATCTCTTTGCCAGTCCTCTCAACCGGCAACTTCCTCGCTTCTGCTCTCGTCAGCCACATCCCCTTCGAGTTGTGGCAGATGCTTTTCTACTCTCATGGTCGGAGAGCCTGCTGTATGCTTTTCCTCCTATCCCGCTAGTCTCTCGAACTCTTTTCAAGGTTCTCCGGGACAAAGCTTCCATGATCCTGGTGGCCCCTCGCTGGCCCAGACAGCCGTGGTTTCCACTCCTGCTGCAATTAGCGGTAGAGGATCCATTCCCTCTGGGGTTTCAACCGGATCTCCTCACTCAGGATCAGGGGTCTCTGCTACACCCCAACCTCAGATCTCTCAATCTAATGGCCTGGCTGCTGAGAGGGTAGTCCTTGCTCCCCTTCTCCTGCCGGCAGAGGTGGAAGAAGTCGTCCTAGCTTCTCGGCGACCTTCTACCCGCAAATGCTACGCCCTTAAATGGCGTCGCTTTTCCGTTTGGTGTACCCAACAGTCTCAGGATTCCTTCTCCTGCTCGTTGTCGGTGATCTTGCAGTACTTGCTCTACCTCTCTAATCTGGGACTTAAGTCCAACTCAGTCAAAGTTCACCTCAGTGCTCTTTCAGCACATCATGTGCCGGTGGACGGCAGACCTCTTTCCAGCGACCCTCTCGTAGCGAGGTTTCTCCGAGGTATCCTTATACTTAAACCACCTCTGCGCCCGCCGGCGCCTGACTGGGATCTGAATGTGGTTTTACAGCGGATCACCTGTCCGCCTTTTGAACCTATGGCTACCTGTTCTCTCCGTTTTCTTTCTTGGAAAACATTGTTCCTGATAGCCCTCACTTCCGCTAGACGCGTAAGTGAATTGCAGGCCCTCGTGTCTGATCCCCCTTACACTCGGTTCTACAAAAATAGGGTAGTCCTACGGACTCACCCAAAATTTCTTCCAAAAGTGGTCTCCCCTTTTCACATCAATCAGGAGGTGGTACTTCCGACCTTCTTTCCCAGACCACACTCCAGCCGAGCTGAAATGGTCCTACATACCCTGGACTGTAGAAGGGCATTGAACTTCTACCTTGACCGTATGCGGGAGCACCGTAAAGCTGCTCAGCTTTTTGTGTCTTTTGACCCCAATAAATTGGGGCTCCCGGTCTCCAAGCGTACTCTGTCCATCTGGGTTGCGGACTGTATCGCTTGGGCTTATGGGGCAGCCGGACTCTCGTTAGAAGGTCGAGTCACGGCTCATTGTGTTCGGGCGAAGGCTACGTCAGTGGCTTACCTCCGCTCTGTCCCGCTGGCAGACATCTGCCGGGCCGCTACTTGGTCTTCGAGCCAGACTTTTGCGGTCCATTACTGTCTCGAGAGGGAGTCCCGCAGGGACAGTGCTTTCGGACAGGCAGTCCTCCGAAATCTCTTCGAGGTTTGAGCAACTCCTACCCTCCATCCCGGATGTGGGCTACCGGTGGGTAATAATTCAGTGAAGATTCCTTCCTTCTGTGCCGCTAAGATAGAGGGAGCTCATTTTTGTGCTTAGGGTCTCCGGTAGCCTTAAGCTTGGGAGTCCCATATGTGAGGACTGACTTCCTGCTTGGTCCTGGAGAAAGCGTAGTTACTCACCTGTAACAGGTGTTCTCCAGGAGCAGCAGGAATCAGTCCTCACAACCCTCCCTCCTCCCCTTGGAGTTGCAATCATCTGCTTAAGGTTTTTTTTGCAAATTTTTATGCTGTCTTTTAGCTATGTCATCAGACTGGCTAAGATGGCACCCTTGGGCGGGAAGGAGACCGCGCATGCGCGCTGCAATTCCCAAAGGCTTTCTTTGAAAGCTGGGGAAAAATTGCTCCGCGAGGGCTCCGTCGGCGCCGACGTCACCCATATGTGAGGACTGATTCCTGCTGCTCCTGGAGAACACCTGTTACAGGTGAGTAACTACGCTTTTTCTTAGGGCAGTCAAGCAGGTGTGCCCTCCAGTTAGGACGGTAGTTCCCCCATGGGATCTTAACCTCATATTGTCAATGCTGACTGAGGAACCTTTTGAGCCATTGGGGGCTTGTACGTGGAAGGTTTTAACGTTGAAGACCATTTCACAATGGATTTCAGAGTTGCAAGCACACTCGTGTCACAAACCTTTTCTCTGTCTCAAAGGAGAAGATGGAATTACGGGTGGTTTCTTCCTTTCTGTCCAAGGTACTCTCCTCTTTTCATTGAAATCAGCCTGTTATGTTACCGGTGTTCGCGGGCACAGAAGCAGCCCGGCAGGAGCCAGGTCTGTCTCTCTTGGATGTTTGTCGGGCATTGCGCTGCTATCTGAAGAGAACAGAACCATTTCAAAAGTCAGAATGTTTGTTCATTCTGTTTGGGGGGGGGGGGGGGAGGCCATGAAAGAGCGAAGTGGCTTCCATGGCCTCTGTCTCTCGCTGGGTTTGAGAGACCATTTCTTTGGACTATCTTCTATGGTGCAAACAGGTACCATGAAGCCTATGGGCACTAGGGTTATGACTTTTTTGTAACCCTATGTTCCTGTGTCATAATTCAGTGAACAATTATTCAAAAGTAATGAAAAAGGTATCAGTTTGTTTTAATTTTTGAAAAAGGTCACCCCCAAAATGAAAATTTAATTTTAAGATATATGCGTGTAATGCCGTATATAACTGAATATTTTGAATAATAATTTTTAGAAGTATTCTGATATAATTTGATAGTGCTTGTGCAGTTTTGGTTTTGCTATACGTTTTTTGTTTGGTTGTGGCCTGGTCTTCTGATTTTTCAGACTCTTCATATTTATTCTCAGTTTCTGATTCAGCAGTTGGGATTGTTGTTGTTGCTATTGTTGACATAGGCTCCAAGGTCATTTCCCTTCTTTTGGATGGATGGATAGTTTTGAAACTCGAAGCCTTCCGAGTTGCATACCCAACCTGGCCTTTGCTTTTGATCTGAAGGTGATATAACCTTCGGTCCTCGCTGCATAACTATTCACCATTTTCTTTTGTGATGTCTAAAACTTCATTCAAAGGATCATATTTTCTTTGTTTTACACATTCATCGTAGGTGTGCAGAATTTGGTCCAGTTTAGCTTGTACGACTTGACTTGATAAAGTTGGAAATTAAATTTCCTTTGCAATAAACTTGTTACTTCTTTCGCAATTTCCTTTACACATTCTTTCCTTCCTTTTATTGATGCTCCAAGGAACAGATAGCAACCAACAATTTGGATTTTGAGTGGTATTCTGCTTTTGTTTTCCAGTGATTCTTCTTGCAGTGGAACAGTTCTTCTTTTTCTATGTGTTTCTTTAAATCGCACGAGATTTTTAGTCCAAATCTTCTTGTTTTTTTCAATTGTAGAAGCACTTTTCTTATGAGACATTGTGAATAAATATAATCTCAGAGATCTAAAAATGGTACAGAAAATCAGTTGGCATGCTCAATCATAAAGCTTATAGAAAGTTCCAGAAATTTTAAGAAAGCTCTAATGGGCTCCAGATAGTTCTGTTACCTGCATATACTACTTCTATATGATTTTAGAAATTTCGTGTGCGGGGTGACATTTTTTGAAAACAAAACAGAATTAAACCTTTTATCATTGCTTTTTAGCAAATGTTCATCGATTTCATGACACAGGAATTCAATAATTCTGCAAAAAGTCAAACAGTCATAACCTTAATGGGCACATTCCACTAGGACACAAGTAGCTTTGTGGGCAGAGTTTAGCCCGATTCCTCCAATGGATATCTGCAGAACGGCCACCTGAATATCCTTGCATACCTTTGTAAAGCATTACCGTTTTGATATGCAGGCAATGGAGAATGTGAGATTCGGGGCAGCAGTCATTCAGGCTGGGCTTGCAGGTCTCTCCCAAGTGTAGTACTGCTATGGTACATCCCAGATGTTGGGACTGGACTGAAGGGACGATAAGGAAGGTGAAAAAAGGCTTTACCTGCTAATTAGCTTTCCTTGAGGACCTCCAGTCCAGTCCTGGACCTGCCCAAGTTGTTTCAGGAATAGCAATCCCAGGTCAAGAGAAGGTCATCTGAATACCACGGTTCGGTGATCATTAGTAAGGGTACTTGAAGGTTCTCCACTTGCGACAAAGGAGCGGACATCATTGTATATATACTTCGAAGGAAGAAGGTGGAGTGTTGCTTCAAAGGCATAGTTACAGGGGGTTTGGACTCCCAAGTTCATTAGAGGAGGTCTGCCCCGGGAAGTCAGTGGACTATTTCCTCCTCTGTTCAGGGGGAGGGTAGTCTTCATCAAAGTGTGGATTTAGAGTGTTTATTAAACTAAATTTTAAAAAAAAGGAGAAAGAAGAAATAAGGTTTTGCATTTTATTTGTTGCTCCTGTGAGTCTGCCTTGTTAATAGTTTACTGGGTCTCGTGGGTGGTGCCATCTGCCTAAGAACATGCTCAATCTGCAAGCTGCTGGTGAGAAATGACCACCCCAGATGTTGGGATGGGACTGGAGGTCCTCAAGGAAAGCTAATTAGCAGGTAAGGCCTAATTTCACCTTATTCTGCTCCTTACAACTCTTCTGGTCTTGATGAAGGTTCTGGCAGAGTTTGGCCACTGCTCTGGATTCAGGGTTAATGTTAATAAATTGAAAGCTCTTAATATTAGTTTGGATAGAGGTTTACAGGAACTTCAAACTAATTTTAATTTCCAATGGAAGAAGGGAAGCTTGTATTACTTAGGCATAATGATTTTGAGGGATTGGTCCCAATTGTATTCTTTGAATTATGAGTCTTTCAGAAGTGGAAGAAACTGAATTTGTCTTGGTTGGGGCTTATGTCTTCTGTAAAAATGGTGAATCTCTGAGGGTTTTTGTAGTTGTGCCAAACATTGCCAGTAGAAGGCCCACTTAAGGATGTGCATTGCTTTCAAAGTGAGATATTCTTGTTCATTTGGGCTGGGAAAAGACCTTGGGTATCCTGGCGCATTTTACATCAACCTAAAGATGGCAGGGGTATGGAGGTTCCAGATTTTAGGTGGCACCACTGAGCCACACAGATGGAACTAGTAGTGGTGTGGGCATCCAAATCCAATTCTTTGGTTTAGTCTTGACTGAAGGTGATGTATCAGAACAATTGAAACAAATTTTAATAAACTGGGAAGATGTATTATAACTATTTGATAAACTAAAGAGTAGCAAATCACTGGATGATATATTTGAACTGGATGATATATTTCAAAGTGTGCTAAAAGAACTGAAATATGAGATTGCAGACCCTTTAGTAATCTGTGAATTATCATTAAAATCATCTGTAGTACCTGAAGATTGGAGAATGGCCAATGTAACACCAGTTTTTGAAAAGGGTTCCAGGGATGATCCAGGAAATTACAGACCAGTGAGCACTGGGCTAAATGGCAGAAACCATTATAAAGAATACAATTACTGAACTTGTAGATAGTAATGATTTAATAGGAGAAAGCCAACATGGATTTAACCAAGGAAAATCTTGTTTTACTAATCTGTTAATTTTTTTGAAGGTATGAATAAACAAGTAGATAAAGGTGAGTTGTTTGATTATAGTATAACTGGATTTTCAGAAAGCCTTTGTGGTCCCTCATGAGAGACACTTGGTGAAATTAAAAAGTCATGGGATTGGAGGCAGTGTACTATTGTGGATCAGGACCTGGTTAAAAGATAGAAAGCAGAGAGTAGGGCTAAATGACCAATTTTCTTAATGGAGAAAAGTAAATAGTGGCGTACCCTAGGGATCTGTGTTGGGACTGCTGTTTTTTAATATATTCAAAAATGACCGGAAATGAGGAATAATGAGTGAGGTGATCAAATTTGCAGACGACGCAAAATTATACAAAGATGTTAAAACACAAGAGGATTGTGAAAATTTTGCAAAAGGACCTTGATAAATTGGAAGACTGGACGTCCAAATGGCAGATTAAATTTAATGTGGACAAAGTTGTGTGCAGAGTTGTGTACCTAGGAAAGAACAACCCAAACTACAGTTACACGATGCAAGGTTCCACATTAGGACTCTCCACCCAGGAAAAGGATTTAAGCATCATTGTAAATATGTTGAAACCCTGTACCCAATGTGCAGGCCATGGTCAAGACAGCAAATAGAATGCTAGGAATCATAAGGAAAAGAATGGAGAATAAAACCAGGGATATTTCAGGGCATCCCTCCAGTCCAGTCCAGACAGATGAGTATATGCTCGCCAACTAGCAGGTGGAGACTGATGAAAACTTTCTCAACTCAGTATAAATAGTCTGTGCCCACTGGACTG
Organism: Ichthyophis bannanicus; assembly: GCA_033557465.1. Taxonomy (NCBI): domain Eukaryota; kingdom Metazoa; phylum Chordata; class Amphibia; order Gymnophiona; family Ichthyophiidae; genus Ichthyophis; species Ichthyophis bannanicus. The sequence goes on from CM066050.1 coordinate 503,858, forward strand.
AGACAGTAGTCCTGAGTCTCCAAGCAGGAGGAGTATATAGCCTGTGAAAGGTGGAGCCCTTGTTGTGGGTCTTTGGCCTACAGTTGATTTACGGGTGCAGAACTTAGGGGTCCCGGGTCCCTCCCCCACTTGACCTCTTTTTTTTGCTCCATCCCTTCCCGCTCCCCAACATTTGGCAGAGAGCTGAAGGTTGTAGCAGTGCTGCCTGTCCTGCCTGTATGCACTGTTAAGAGCCTTTTGCCGGTAAAGTAAAAAAAAAAAAAAAAAAACCAGCCATGGGCAGGACGGAAGAAGGACCCGCAGCACTTCGGGGATCCAACCGGTCCCCAGTTGAGTGGGCAGAGCGGGGAAACTGTGGGAGTGTCGGGTCCACGATTTTGGTGGGACATACTGCCATGCTATATTTCTCTGCACAGGAGACAGTCGCCTCTGGGGCCTCCAGACTTACAGGATGCACACTCTTTTCACAGGAGGAAGCCCCTGGATGCGCCTGCAGCTGTGGGAGGTACAGGGTCAACCTCCTTTATGCCCGAATTTGTGCTTCTGCTTCATCAGGCCTTCCTGATGAAGGAGGGAGTGAGGGGGGGGGGGCCTTGCAGCGACTTCCCTTGCCCAGGGGCAGTCCTTCAGGAAAACACCCAAGGTAGGAATGTCTGGATGAGGAGCCAGAAGTGTGCTCCTTGACCTTCCTGGGGTCCCTAGAATGGCCCTAAGATTTGTTGGACCAGGCTCCGGAGGTGCTAGAGGGGGAAATCCCGGGTGGGGAAGACTCCTCCGCGGTTAGAATTTTCCACTGCAACGAGCTCCCTGTCTTGATTACAGAATCCTTAGTCACCCTGCGCTTTGCAGAGTTCAGGGCTTCGGGCCCAGACCCGGAGGAGGACCCTCTAATGGATAGTATTCGCAGACCCTCAAAATCCTTCCCGGTTCATAGAGCTCTGAGGGCTATGATAGATGAAGAGTGGAAGACTCCGGATGCAGGGCTGTGGGAGGGATGGAGCATGGCTCAACTATACCCCATCCCGCCAGACAAGAAGGAGTGGCTACACCTCCCTAAGGTGGATGCCCAGGTGGCAGCCATCACCCAGAAGACCACGATCCCGATGGAAGGAGGTACTGCCTTAAAAGATCCACTAGACCGGCATCTGGAGGCGCTGCTTTAACAGACTTTTGAAATCTCCGCCTTAGGACTGCAAGGGACAATCTGTGGGGCTTATATAGTCTGGGCTTGCCTTTGCTGGTCCCAGGACTCTACGGATCCAACATATGTGGGGGTCTTGGGCCGTTCCATGGATGCCCGGCCGAAATCAGGGTCAACCTGCCTTGCCAACCTCCTATATGATCTCTCTTGGATTTCCGCCAAGGGCATGGCCTCGGTGGCTTCAGCCCGTCACCTCCTATGGCTCCACCACTGGTCAGCAGATGTGGTGTCCTTGACAAAGCTTTACCGGTTACCTTTTAGAGGTACCTTGCTATTTGGGGAGGATCTGGATAAGTTGATAAGATGCCTGGGAGACACCAAGGTCCCTCGGTTGCCAGAGATTAAGCCCAATTCCACGAGAGGAGGCTAGAGCCGTGTTTGGGGCAGTGGTGCACAACTCCCAAAGGACCCATTTCCTCCAATGTGGGGCGTCCTTCCGAGGAGGATCTTGAGGTGGTTGGGGCTTTGGCCCTGCAGCCCCAGCCCCAGTTAAGCCTTCCCAATGAAGGTGCAGGGGCTCTGGCGGGGGTTCCGCTACTGCGCTTCCTCCCCACCTGGGCCCAGATTATAGAAACATAGAAATATGACGACAGAAAAAGACCACATGGCCTATCTAGTCTAGTCCAGATACACAATATCAACCGACTCACCTTTGTCCACCTGATTATTCACTCCCTCAAAAAAACATAACAAATTAGTAAAACAAGATCTTCTTTGTCTAAAGCCATGTTGGCTGTCTCCCATTAGGTCATGACTATGTACATGCTGAGTAATTTTATTCTTATTATGGTTTCTACCATTTTTCCCGGTACTGACGTCAGGCTCACCGGTCTGTAGTTTCCCGGATCACCCCTGGAACCCTTTTTAAAAATTGGTGTTACATTGGCGATCCTCCAATCTTCAGGTATTAGAGATGATTTTAATGATAGTTCACAGATTACTAATAGCAGGTCTGCAATCTCATATTTCAGTTCTTTCAACACCCTTGGATGTATGCCATCCGGCCCAGGTGATTTGCTACTCTTCAGTTTATCTAATAGTTGTAATACATCTTCCCGATGTATCGATATTTCCTTCAATTCTTCCGCACCTTAAATACCACTTCAGTCATGGGTAACATCCCTACATCTTCCTCAGTAAAGACCGAAGCAAAGAATTAATTCAGTCTCTCCGCTGTCGCCTTGTCGCCTCTTAGTGCTCCTTTAACCCCTTTATCATCTAATGGACCAACTGACTCTCTCACAGGTTTTTTGCTACGAATGTACTTGAAAAGGTCTTTATTTCGCGTTTTTGCTTCCGCAGCAAGCTTCTTCTCAAATTCTCCCTTTGCCTGCCTTATCAATGCCTTGCATTTGACTTGCCAGTGCTTGTGCTGTTTCCAGGTTTCATCGTTTGGCTCTTTTTTCCATTTCCTGAAAGATGCTTTTTTGGCAACAACAGCCTCTCTGACCTCACCTTTAAACCATGCTGGCAGTTTTTTGGACTTCCTTCCACTTTTCTTAAAGCGTGGAATACAGCTAGTCTGGGCTTCCAAGATAATATTTTTTGACAACAGCCAAGCCTGATGTACGTCTTTAACCTTAGCAACTGCTTTTAGTTTTTTCTTAACTGTTTTCCTCATTTTATCATAGTCTCCCTTTCGAAAGTTAAAAGGTAGTACTGTGGATTTCCTTACTATCCGTCCTCCACTAATTAAATCAAAGGCAATCATGCTATGATCACTGTTGCCAAGTGGCCCCAACAACCTTATCTCTTGCACTAGATCTGGTGTTCCACTAAGGACTAGGTCTAATATGGCTTCCCCTCTGGTCGTTTCATGAACCAGCTGCTCCAAGAAGCAGTCATTTATTTCATCTAGGAACTTTATCTCCCTAGCATGTCCTGACGTGACACTGACCCAGTCGATACCGGGGTAGTTGAAATCACCCATTATTATTACTGCGCTGTAACGTTTGTTAGCTTCCTTGATTTCTTTGAACATTTCATCATCCATTTGGTCATTCTGGCCAGGCGTTCGATAGTACACCCCCACTGCCATCGCCTTCCCCCTCTTACATGTAATTTCAATCAATATAGATTCTACAGCAGATTTTGTTTCCTGCAAAACTTTAATCCTTTCTGACTCAATGCCCTCTCTAACATAGAGAGCAACCCCTCCACCAATTTGATCAGCTCTATCATTACGATATAGTTTGTACCCAGGTATCACAGTGTCCCACTGGTTGTCCTCCTTCCACCATATCTCTGATATTCCAATCATATCTAACATTTCATTTAGTGCTATATATTCTAACTCTCCCATCTTATTTTTTAGACTTCTAGAATTTGCATACAAGCATTTTAGAGAATGTATTTTATTCATATTAATTTGGCTATTGTTAGACATGGGTAATTTGGGATCTTTAAGCTCTGTCTGCTCCATACTTGAGGGCATTTGGGCTACTTTACTCTTTTGTGGAACCTCTCTGCTTTTGGTAGTATCCTTCAAAGATACATTCTTCCGAACCATCCGCTCTTGGGCGACTGTCGGCTTTCCCCTAATATCTAGTTTAAAAGCTGCTCTATCTCCTTTTTAAAGGTTAATGCCAGCAGCCTGGTTCCATCCCGGTTAAGGTGAAGCCCATCCCTTTGGAAGAGCCCCTCCTTTCCCCAGAATGTTCCCCAGTTCCTAACAAATCCAAAACCCTCATCTCTGCACCGTTGTCTCATCCACGCATTGAGACTCCGGAGCTCTGCCTGCCTTTTGGGTCCTGCGCGTGGAACAGGAAGCATTTCGGAGAACGCTACCCTGGAAGTTCTGGATTTCAACTTCCTACCTAAAAGCCTAAATTTTGCCTCCAGAACCTCCCTACCACATTTTCCTATGTCATTGGTACTGACATGTACCAAGACAGCAGACTCCTCCCCAGCACTATCTAAGACCTTATCTAGGTGGCGCGTGAGGTCCGCTACCTTCACACCAGGCAGGCATGTTACCAGGCGATCCTCACGTCCACCAGCCACCCAGCTATCTACGTGCCTAATGATCGAATCACCAACTATAACGGCTGTCCTAACCCTTCCCTCATGGGCACATGGCCCTGGAGAAACTTCCTCGGTGCGAGAGGGTTTTACATCACCTGGAGGACAGGTCCTAGTTACAGGATCACTTCCTGCCACACCAGGGTGATGCTCTCCTGTCACGTGACCTCTCTCCTCCATGGCAACAGGGATGCTGCCAGACTGGAGGTGGGACTTCAGGACTATATCCCTGTAGGTCTCGTCTATGTACCTCTCTGTCTGTCTTATGCTTTCCAAGTCTGCTACTTTAGCCTCTAGAGAACGGACTCGTTCCCTGAGAGCAAAAGAGCTCCTTGCACCTAGTGCACACGTAAGACCTCTCGCCAACTGGGAGAAAATGGTACATGTGACACTCAATGCAAAAGACTGGAAAGCCCCCATCCCGCTGCTGGACTGCTGTCTGCATCTTAGTTTTAAGTTTGTGTTTAGATCTAAGTTCTTTACTTACTAAGGGTTGCTATGGATATTTATACTAATAAAACTGTACCTAATACGTGTAATATACCTTGTTCACCTGAAGCTTAACTAATCTCAGGTCCTTAGTGTATGATTGATTTGGGTAACGAGCTTCACCTGAGAGCACCTCCTGCCTTTTAAGATGTGTAAGTACCTATAAAGTTACGATTATCCCAGGGGTGGGTGGGTGTGGGGAGGGAAATAATACTTATTAAAAGAGGGCTGCTACACAGTACCCTGTCTTGTGCTGCTGAGGTAAGCTATATTCGGATTAAATTTAAATTATAGCTCTTAGCTGCTGCTAGGCTCTAACTTCTTATGAAATTTAAACTACAAGCTCTCTGCTGGGTATGAAATGTAACCAGAAAGTTCTCCTCTGTGTTTTAAAATTAAAAGTACTTTTCTGATGCTAGGCCCTGAGTGACTATTAAATGTAAACTACAAGCTCTCTGCTGGGTTCCAAATGTAACCAGAATGCTCTCTTCTGTGTTTTAAATTTAAACTAAAAGTACTTTGCTGTTACTAGGCCCTGAGTGACTATTAAATTTAAACTACAAGCTCTCTGCTGGGTATGAAATGTAACCAGAAAGTTCTCTGTGTTTTCATTTTAAACTTAAACTGCTGCTACTAGGCCCTGACTGATTTAAAAAAAAATAGTGGGTTCACAGATTAATTAGCTTTAATACAAAGAATTCCTTTTAGAAAATTACCAGAAGTATATACTCAGTTGCAGATCTCTCTCCAGAAGTAACAGTCCCTTTTTCTAGTCCTTCAAGACAGGTTCTCAGTGTGGTGTGCCTCAGCAAAGGGTAAACCCGTTCTCCTTCCCAGTGCAGCTGGTGCTGCAGTACCTTCTCCATCTCTCTCAATCCGGGCTCAAATCGAACTCTGTCAGAGTGCATCTCAGTGTCCTGGCAGCACACCATCACCCTGTTGAAGGCAAGCCCCTCTCAGCTCAGCCTCTGGTGACCCGCTTTCTGAGGGGGCTCCTGCTGTCAAAAACATCCGTCTGCCCCATTGTGACGGATTGGGACCTGTGGCAAAGTCTACCAGTTTGAGCATGGGGGAGGTGAACAGCATAAGGAATTCACCTTAATCAAGGGGCCTCTGTTAGGTGTGCAGGGTCAAAAGGCCAGAGCCACAGTTCAAAGGCAGAAAAAACCCAGCTGGAGCAAGTTTCAGGAAATGCTTGACAGTGTAAGAAGTGCAACGCGTCCGCGTCATTTTCCAGGTACCCAACTCCATTTAAAGCCTCCCGGAGCGGCGTTCCGCGCCGCGGGCGCACGCCGAAGGAGCGCGCACAAGGAGCAGGCTGTGCTCCTTGGGCGAGCTCCTTGGGGCGACGACTGGGGCGATCAGCTGCACCATCTCTCCTCACCTGACCCTTTAGTCCCTGGCTGTTCCCTCCCTCCTTTTCGCTGCTTCCTTTAGTCTCTGGCCGCTTCTCCCCTCTCTCTCATTGCCTCACACTGCTTTTGGTTTTTCTCTTCGGTTTTTCCATTTCCACGTTACCCGTTCCTGCCGTTGCGCCTTCTGGCCCTCTAGTGCATGCCATGGCTGCCATCCCCGTCCACTGGGGTTACCGTCCTTTCTCTCCGCCTCTCGCCCTCTCCGGCTCCCTGGCACGCAACCCCCTTAACCTTCTTCCCTGTTCCTCCCGCCTGGCCCCTTCCGCCCCTGCTTCTTCTCTCTCATTGCATTCCACGGTTGCTCCCCTCATTACGCTTTCTCTGGCCCTTCTTAACTGCCGCTCCATCCGTTCAAAGACCCATTTAGTTCACGACCTCCTGACCCAACACTCCTTGGATGCCCTCTTCATCACGGAATCCTGGCTCAATGTCTTCCGCCCGGTTACTCCGCTCTCCATACCCCTCGTCGCTCTGGCGGTGGAGTGGTGCTCATCTTTAAGTCTCCTCTCTCCTTTACTCTGGTATCACCTCCTCCCGCCTTCCCTGAATCTCTCCTAATACGCTCTGATTCCTCCCCTCCCATCTATTTTCTTCTCCTATATGTCCCCCCTTCCCTGCGCACCGATCTCTGGGACTCCCTGTTGAATACATTGTCCGACTCTGCCCTCCTTTCTCCCCATCTGGTCGTTTTGGCCGATCTCAATGCCCATCTTGATCCCCCCTCCCGCTCTCGTGACAAGGTTTTCTCTTCCCTGTTTTCCAATCTATCCTTCACCCAACACGTCCTTTGCCCTATTCATGCCTCTGGACGATCCCTGGACCTTATTCTTACCCTTGGCCCCTCCCCTTATCTCCCCTCTCATATTCACTCTATTCCCGTCCCCTGGTCTGATCACCTCTGCCTTTTTTTCACCTTCCCTTATCCTTCCCCAGGACCGATCAGTCCCTCTCCTTCTGCTGTTCCGTCTCTTAGACGACGCTTTACCCCCAACTCCTTGCTTTCCTTCCCTCCAGCTAGTACACTATTTCCTCCGGAATTCCCCTCCCTCTCTGTCGATCAACAAGTAGACCTCTGGTCCTCCTATCTCTCGGCCGCTCTCGACACCGTAGCTCCCTATCGTCCGATGGTTCCCCGTCCCTCTTCCAACCTTCCCTGGTACCACTACGGTCTCCTTCTTTTCCGCTCCAATCTTCGCCGTGCGGAGCACCTCTGGAGGAAGCTCCGTACCCCTGCCTCTCACTCAGCATATCGACTTGCCCATCTTTCCTACCGTTCTGCGATCCTCTCGGCTAAGCACTCCTTTTACTCTCGCCTCATCTCCACCTCGTTGAACTCCGCTAGACACCTTTTTCTCGTCCTCAAATCTATTTCCTCTACCTCCTCTCTTCCTACTGTTCCCTCAAATCCCCCCCTAGTCCCTCCACCCTTGCTTCCTTCTTTTCCAACAAGATCCTCTCCCTCCGCTCCTCTTTCTCTGCTTGCCCTCTTCCCCTCCCCCCCCCACTTCCCCTTCCTCTCCCCATCTGTACCCCCCCCCCATCCCCCTCTCATACGTTTCCCCACAGTTGGTGTTCTTTTTCCCCCATTTCCTCCTCTGAACTCATAGAGGCTATCTCGTCTGCCCATCGAACTACCTGTCCCCTCGACCCTTTGCCTTCTACCTGGCTGCTCAATCCCAACATCTCCCTTGTGCCCTTATCCTTTCTATCTTTAATTCCAGTCTCTCCTCCGGTCTCTTCCCTTCCCGTTGGAAACATGCTATTGTCCGTCCCCTCCTGAAGAAGCCTACTCTTGAACCTGCCTCTCCCGCTAACTGGCGCCCCGTTTCCAACCTCCCTTTCCTGTCCAAAGTCCTCGAAAAGCTTGTCTTTTTCTCAATTGGCCTCCCACCTAGATTACACCCACGCCCTTCACCCCCGCCAATCTGGCTTCCGCACCGGTCATAGTACCAAAACCGTCCTCACAGCCTTGCTCTCTGACCTCCACCGTTCTCACGACCGTGGTGACATCTCTCTCGTGGTTTCCCTGGATCTGTCCTCTGCATTTGATGTGGTCGATCACCGCACTCTTCTGTCTCGTCTGTCCAACTTTGGTGTCCATGGCACTGTCCTTCGGTGGTTCCGTTCTTTTCTATCCTGTCGTACTTTTTCAGTCCACTCTGGTACTTCGGCCTCTCCCCCTTCCCCCTCCACCTGTGGCGTTCCTCAGGGCACTATTCCTGCTCCCTTACTTTTCAATGCCTTTCTCGCCCCTTTGGCCCTGCTCATTTAACAGTCTGCTCTCTCCTTCTACATATACGCCGATGACATCCTCCTGGTCCACCACACCTCTCCCTCTGCCCCTGATCTTGGTCCGCTCAACCTTTGTCTTTCCTCTATCGCCTCTTGGTTCGAGTCTAATTTTCTGCATACCAATCCTGCCAAATCCTCCGCACTCTGGGTTTCCTTTGGTCTTCCACCCCCCCCCCCCCCAGCTGCTAACTGTCATGGGCCCTCAATCTATCCCCCTGGTACCTTCCCTCCGCTACTTGGGCGTTACCTTGGACCTGTCCCTTTCTTTTCATGAACACATCTCCTCCGTCGTTCGTTCCTCTTTTTTCCACCTATGTCGTGTCAAGGCCGTTCGTTCCATTCTTCCCCCGTCCTCAGTCGTCACTCTCGTTCTCTCCTTGGTTATCTCTCGTCTCGATTACTGTAATGTTATCTATGCTGGCCTTCCTTCTTTTCAACTTCGTCGTCTCCAACTCGTTCAAAATGCTGCCGCCCGTCTTGTCACCCTGTCTTCTATTCGCTCTCACGTGTCCCCCTGTCTTCTCTCCCTGAACTGGCTCCCAATTAAGTTCCGGTTTATTTTCAAGCTACTAATTCTCACCCACAGGGCCCTCCACGCTGATACCCCCCAGTATCTAGCCAACATTATTCGTTTTCAGCCTTCCCCCCGTCTTCTTCGTTCGTCTCTCGGTAATCGCCTTTTCCTCCCCTCTCCTACACAGGCCCACCTGGAGTCCACCCGACGTTCCGCCTTCTTTTTCTTAGGTCCCGCTCTCTGGAACTCTCTTCCTCTCCCACTTCGCACCGAACTGTCCTATACTCTTTTCAAAGCCCTCCTCAAGACACATCTCTTCTGTCAGGCCTTTGATCTTCCTCCCCCTGCTGATGGTGCCTCATCCCCCAGTCGTACCCCCCATCCCCCTTGATTTCCACATGTTTCTCCCCCCTTTCCCTTTCCCCTCCCGCCTGCCCCTCTACAGGCCTCCTCTGTCTTCTATCTGTTTTGCTGTCCCTCTCTGTCCTATTGTTTTTGGCATTCCTTTCTTTCTTTATTTCCAGTAGCTGTCATTTTTGTCATTGTACACCGCCCTGATGCTTCGGCCTTGGCGGTTTATCAAGTGCCTAAATAAAGATAAAGAAAGAAGCCAGAGCAGGTGCTAACTTCTGGAGACAGGCTGAGCTACCCGTTGCTGAGAGAGGTGATTTCCCTGAATCACGTTTGCAACAAAGGTGGGAGCCAGGAAGGAGAGAAGCTTTCAGGCCACCAGAGAGGTTGTCAGCAAGGCACTCTCATCAAGTGGGTGAGTCAGAACCTATGCAATTGGGAGAAGAAGGGTCAGAGCTAGGGGCAGAAGAAGATATGTTGATGGATTGTTCTTTATGCCAAGCTCTAGACTTAAAGTGTCTGAAGAAAGGCCAGCTTGAAAAGAACTGTTCCTCTTGCTGAAGTAACCTCAGAGCTAAGCAGTGAGAAAGTAAATTCCTGTGTGTTTTGAAAGGAGGCATTTACTGCAGCATAAGCTAATGAAGTAAGGCTGTGATTCATGCTTCTGTGTCAGCTGTGTTGAAACTCTACAACGGAGAGAAAGTTAATTAGCTGTTAGAAGTGTTTGTGCTTTGCTTCTGTTTATAAGAGAAGCCTGCTATAAGTCTTGAGGACACTGTGAATGCTTATTTCATAACCTAAGTTTGGTTCTTTACCTGGAAGTGCAGCCTAGAGAGAATTATGGCTGAGTGCAGATAATTTTGCCATAGAAGAAGTAAAGTTTGTTTTTCTATTGCTCTGATTGACAAAGGACAATAAGAAAAGTGGCATCTGGTTATATGTGAAAAGGCTAGCTTCTGCAGTGAAGAGGACTTTAAAAGCCAATATTGAGTTCTGTTTGTTTTGCCACCAACCTGCTAAACCTTAAGCAAAAATCCTATAATTTTAAATTCTGTAAATGGTACCAGGAACCTGATCTGTTCTATTGTGTTCAAAATAAATTCTTTTTCTGTCATAAGCCTTACCCTTGGTTTAACACGACTACAATCCTTCTACTTAAAGCATAAATGTTACAGCTGATAGAAGAAGGTTCTCAACCACCACGCCCTCAACAACTAGAAGACTAGTGGTTATGGCGTTGTGCTTGTGACAGACCTCAATGTGGTGCTGTCACAGCTCACCTGTTCCTGGCTACCTGCCACCTCAGGTATCTCTCGTGGAAAATTGTGTTTTTGGTGGCACTTGCCTCCGTTCACAGGGTCAGCGAGCTCCAAGCCCTGGTGGCAGAGGCGCCATACACCAGGTTCTACAAGAATAGGGTCGTGCTACGCACATATCCCAAATTCCTCCCGAAGATGGTGTCCTCCTTCCACCTCAACCAGGAGGTAGACCTTCTTTCCGAGGCCTCACTCCAGCAGGGCGGAAAGCGTCCTTCACATCTTGGACTGTAAGAGGGCCCTGTCCTTCTACATTCAACGTACACAGGGCCACCGCAAAGCTTCTCAGAATTTTGTTTCCTACGACCCCAGTCGGCTGGGGGAAGCTGTGACCGAGCAAACACTATGCACCTGGGTGGCGGACTGCATTGCTCTCGCCTATGAGAAGGCCGAGCTCATGCTGGATGGCCTGGTCACGGCACACAGTGTCGGAGCCATGGCGACCTCTGTGGCAAACCTGTGCTCTGTCCCTATGTTGGACATCTGCTGGGCCGCCACCTGGTCTTCAGACCACGTCTTCGCAACTCATTGCTGCCTGGAGAGGGACGTTCCAACGGGATAGTGCCTATAGCCAGGCCGTGCTCTGTAATCTTTTTGGGTCTAGGCAACTCCTACCCTCCAACCCTTCTGTGCTTAGGCTACTGGAGCATTGGTTCCATCGGGGACACGGGTCCTGCTGTAGTCTATATCTGTGGACGCAATTGCTGCTGCTCATGGCTCCCCTTGAGGGCGAACGTGTTTTCGCACCAGAGCTTTCGAGTTCATCCATCTGTAACTCCCTCTTTGCCAACTTAAGAAATACCAGAGACGACCTAACCTTCCGCAAACTCCTCAAGACCCGCCTCTTCACCCTCCACTTTGCACCCTCCACAAATGAACATTAAATGCCTTGCACCGCCCACAAATGAACACCAATTTCTACAAGGAACCTGTACATAGTTAACCATCCCATACTCTCCTCCCCCTTGTTCAATGTACAAAGTTGTCTGTTTCAGTGTAAACATTTGCTTTTATGATTTCAGTTCTCTATAAACCGTTTTGACCTTTGCAAAAAGTGAAGTATAAACACAGCCAAATAAATAAATAAAGTTAATTAATTAATGTAGGTCTTTCGGTAGCCTATAGCTAGGGAGTCCCATATGTGAGGACTGACTTTCTGATTGTTCCCAGAGAAAGCGTACTCACCCATCTCTAACAGGTATTCTCAGGGGACAGCAGTAATCGATCTTCACAAACCTCCCTACTTCCCTTGGAGTTGCTGTGTATATATTTTTGCCATCTTCTTTTGTCGGCTCGCTATTTCATCTGACTGAGTAAAATGGCATCCTTGGGCGGCAAGGGGACCACACACGCGTGGTAGCATCTCCCAAACGTTTTCTGTAAAAGCTGGGGAGATGCTTCCACAATGGCTTCTTCCCTTTCGTCCCTGTAGTCCAGTCCCGGAATCTCTGGGGTCTTGTACCTCCTCCAGCAGCTTTGGAGACTGAAACACGTCATTGCTGTGATGACACTGGTATAAGTAGGCAAGGACATAAGAACATAAGATATGCCATACTGGGTCAGACCAAGGTCCATCAAGCCCAGTATCCTGTTTCCAACAGTGGCCAATCTAGGTCATACGTACCTAGCAGTTTCCCCAAAAGACACAGGTTCCACAATGCTTGTACTGGGTCAAGCATTGATATCCTGGGTCCCTTCTTAATAATGTTTTATGGACCTTTCCTCCAGGAACTTGTCCAAACCTTTTTTAAACCCAGCTACACTAACAGCCTTAACTACATCCTCCGGTAACAAATTCCAGAGTTTGATTACACGTTGAGTGAAAAATATTTTCTTTTATTAGTCTTAAATAGTTTACCCTGTAGCTTCATTGCATGTCCCCTAGTCTTTCTATATTCTGATAAGGTAAACAATCGATCTACGTTTACCCGTTCCACTCCGTTCATTAATTTATAGACTTCTATCATATCTCCCCTCAGCCGTCTCTTTTCCAGGTTAAAGAGCCCTAACCTTTTTAGCCTTTCTTCATAGGAGTATCCTTCCATCCCCTTTACCATTTTGGTGGCTCTTCTCTGAACCTTTTCTAATAACGCTATATCCTTTTTAAGACAGGCGACCAGAATTGCACACAATATTCAAGGTGCGGTCTCACTATGGAACGGTATAGAGGCATTATAATATCTTTTGTTTTATTTTCCATTCTGCCTCTCCACGCCAGTTAGTTTCAGTCTCCAAGCAGCTGGAGAATGTGTTGAGCCTGGAGGTCTGGGCTCACTAGGGATAAATAAGCAGAGTCACTTTAAATTTGTTAATTTGTTAATTCGTTAAAGTTGTTTTTTTCTGAGGGTTGAGAATGTAAGGGAGAGAGCTAGGGGCTGCAGAGGGCAGGCTGTCAGTTCTTCCTTCTCTCTTCTTCGTCCTCCCCCCCCCCCGCCCATATGTGAGGACTGATTTAAGTGCAGAAATGTAACTTAATCTGTATGTTCAGGGCCACTGTTCGTACTGTCTGGTGTCCACTGTTCAGAATACCTATATTAAATGGATAGATTATCTATTGAGCAGCTGAATATTTCTGCCGAAAGAGAGATTTTTAGGTCCACCTCCACACTGCCCCTAACCCGGCCCACATTTACACTGATGCTATATGACCATTTAGTGATTTAAATAATATAATACTACTGGCATGACTTATCAAAATCTAGAGAGAATGCATTTGCAGCCAGCAAAAACACAATTTGCTTTGAATAAAGGCCTGATAAGTTCTTTAATTGGACTCATTCCTATTTGGGTTGCACCTGGGATATGGAATGGAGACCTTGATTCTTACACTTCCTCATGATTTACATCTCATGGACAAAAGATTATATGCTATCCTTGTAATTTTAGGCTTGTATTTTGCTTTCAGTATGGTAAACCATTCAGTTTTATTGAATGGTATATCATGTATGCAGGACAAAGTGCAAACTGGTTTTAAATATTTTCTTTCTGACCACATGCAACAAACATTCCTCCAATCTTCAGGTACTATAGACAATTTTAATGACAGTTTACAGATTAGTAACATTAGGTATACAATTTTATGTTATTTTTTATAATTTGAATTTTATTGACTTTCCAAACAGAAAGAGAGAGAACCACAACATTACACATGGAACATACCCACGATCCCATTCCCCCTTCATACCCCGCAGCTCACAATCTTCATTAATAGACTCTACCATTTAAAATACAGTTCCACTTAATATTCAAATACCTTATAAACCAGTTCAGTCACATTTCCACCCACCTGCCCCCTCCACCCCTTCTTCTGTCCTGTTCAATGTCCTTACACCTCCCCCCTTTCTCCATCCACACAAATAACATCTCCCTAAAACCTCTTCTAGCCCCTCCCTCCTCCATTCACTATACCACCCCCACGTGTTTAGAAACAAGTTTTTGGTATCTTGCTTATATGCTGCCACTGTACCAACCAGCTTAGCACTCTCGCTCTTAGAGGCACCTCCGGCTGTTTCCACCACACAGCCAATGACATCCTAGGTGCACACACACAGGTACCCTAAAAGGTTATCTAAATGTCTATCCCCACCAATATCAACTTCATTTAATAGTGCTATGGCTGGTCCCATCTCCAACTGTACTTTTGTTATTTTATAAAACAATTCCTCCACAGGTTCCGTATCTTAGGACAGTCCTACACCCCTTCCAACATATGCCACTCTGAGTCTTACTGATTGCCTGTAACCTAACCGGGGTCCAATACATCCACAAGCGGACTTTGGGTCTATTTTCCAAAAGCGAAGGACCAGGTGCCAACCTATGCGCACTCTGCTGTACCTTTATACTTATTACCTTTGTACAGTGCTACATACTTTCAGTAGTGCTTATTTATAAATAAGTATTATGCAGCCATGAACCAGTCTGTCTTTTTTCATATTTATTATTACTTTTTCTTTCATTAAGAAAATTGAAAAAGGAAGCAGAGCTGATCCAAACTGGCCATATGGATAACAAGCTGGAGGAACTATGGAATGACATTGTGGTGTGAGTTACCTTATTCTTACTGCATGGTTATGCAGCACTCAATTATGTAGGTTATTCTTACTGCACAGTTATATCGCATCCCTTTGTGCTGTTGGTGCCATTACTGTATGACAGGGAAATTCCAGGTGGCACACAATTTCTCTGTTTACAGAAAAAAGATAGGGACAAGTCAGGGCCACTACTGCCTGCAGAAAAACTTCATCTCTCTCTCTATTTGCTGCATCATTCCCTTCTGCGGCAGGAATCGGATGGCAGCATGTTCTAAGTGCTGCTGCCACCTTCATTACCAGAAGGCAGCAGGTAAGAAGCGCTGCTCGTCTGATTATTCTAGCTTGCTGAAGGCAATCTTGAGGGGCAAGGGAAAGTAATGCTGGATGGGGGGCAGGCAGAAGGGAAGGCGATGATGTGCCATGACAACGTTGTGCTGCAAGATAAAATAATTTGAGAACTATCGATATAATTTTTGAGTTCATAACTATGCCATATCACCCTAGGATGTGGGCTATTCTAAATATTTCATCTTTTTATAGTTGTATGTACTTTTATTAACACTTTATAGACAAAGGAAATTGGAAGAAGAGGAGACAGAGGTGAAAAAAAAGGCTACGGATGCTGCATATCAGGGTAAGGAATTATGTTTTCCGTTTTCCACCTTCCGCCGTCTTTATCTCTTCATAGAAAAGACATTAATGGCATCCTAGTATGAAGATCCATTCAGAAATACCAATCAAGTTATTCATTCCTAGTACAGTGGAACCTCGGTTTTCGTGATTAATCCGTTCGAAAAAGTCTGACTAAAACCGAATGTATGAAAACTGAAGCAATATTTCCTATAAGAAATAATGTAAATCCAATTAATCTGTTCCGGACACCCAAAAATATTAACAAAAAATACATTTTATAGATAACTATATTTTTACGTACAGAAAACAATGAGAAATAAATATAAATGACTAATGAAATGGATAAATGAACATTTAACATCACTTTTACCTTTATTGAAGACTCTTGTTGGCATATGGAAGACAGTCAATCAGCAAGAGAATCAAAATTTTTATTTATTATTTATTTATTTATTTACTTCTCTTATATACCGCGCTATTAAAATCAGTGCTGTTTACAATTGAACAAAAAACATACTGCAGTGTCACACGACAATTGAGTTTTTACATTGAACATGGACGAGATAACCTGGAGGTAACAGGGGTAACTAATTACAGAGTAATTATTCATGGAGTATGGTGAGAAATTATACATATAGTATGGTGAGAAATTATACATATAGTATAGCTTGGTTTTAACATATTTATAAGAGGTTTAATCAATAAGATGTGTGATCAGTACCAATAATAAATAAGAGAGGGGGATATGGTGGTAGAGCTAGTCATTTTCTTTATGGTGTTGGATTTTGGATGGGGTGGAGTAGGGTGTAGGATGTGAGGATGGGTGGTTGTTTCTGGGATTGGATTCTGGGTAATGGATGAGGAAAAGGTGTTGTTTGAGGGCTTTTCTAAATGACAATAGGTCAAAATAAAGAAAATCCCACTTCTGGCCACAAGATGGTGCTCCATTTTCAACTGTACGAAAACCGAGACAATGTACAAAAACTGGGACAAAATCTTGACGAAAAAAGTCAACGAAAACCGAATCGTACCAAAACTAGGGCATACGAAAACAGAGGTTTGACTGTATACTGAAAAGCAGCCACAAATCTGTGAGCAGAGCTTTTCCATTAGCTACTCTGCTTCTGTACAGGCAGCTGGGAATCTCCAGGAACAAGCAGGAATGTAGTCTTCGCATATGGGTATCGTCGGTACAGACGGAGCCTGCGCAGGAACGCTCTCCAGCGTCCAATAGGAAAGCTTTTGGGAGCCTCCCACAGCGTCTGCGTGCTGCCTTCCCGCCTTTCGCAACTGTCCCTCTCCAGTTCTTCATTTTCCGCGGAGCCAACTAGTCGCACATCCTCTCACCGCAGAAAATTTCCCTTCTTCTTCTTTTTTGTGGTCGCGTCTGCCTTCCCTTGACGCCAAAGCGGTACCGCCGGTTCTTCTTTTCTTTTTAAAAAAAAACCTTTGTTTCTGGAGTCTTTCTCCAGTAATTTCTTCTCGGGTGCCAAGCACCATTTGGGCACTAGGCCCAATTTTTTTCCCACAAAATGGAAAAACCCGCTTAGGCTTTTGAAAAGTGTTCTAAGTGTTAGCAGTACCATCTCCGTCACTGACACCCATGAGTGGTGCCTCAAATGTTTTGGTCCTGACCACTCTATTTCAGAGAGTGTTGCCTATGGGATGATGTCGAAAAGGGGCCGGCAAAACCGAGCTGCTATACTTAGCATCCTTTTTCCCTCCGATGCAGCCTCCAAGGCATCGACGTCTTCCAAGAGCTTCATCTTCCTCCCATGGATCTCAGGTAACTAAACATAAATTTAGCTGGTCCTCAAAGGGTAGATCTCCTTCTAAACATCGAGATGCCTCTGGCGTTGCCCTTGAGGGACTTTCACCGGCAAAATCGCCCCGGCGGGAGGCTTCGGCTTCCAAAGCACTAACAGGGCTCCAGGATGTTCTCAAGGCTTCAACCTCGGCAGAACTACTGGTGCCTTGCTCTGGGGTTCCGGCCGCTTCATCCAGCACCGATACCCAAGCATCGGCAGCGTCGATAGACCAGAGGTTCTTGGCTATTGAACGCAGTCTGGCAGCTCTTCTCACGGCCTCGATGCCCCTGAAACCGCTTCAGACAATTCAACCGGTACCGGCACCAACTGCATTAACATCGGCAGGTATTCTACCGGGACCGAGTCATGCGTCTCTATCCGGCATCGACAAGTCAGTACCGGACCACTCCGATGCTGACTTCAATCGATACCGGTACTGTGCCTTGCACAATCACCCGGATCGGAGATACTTTGAATCCTCGGATGAGTCTGAAGATTCTGAAAGCTCTGCCGATACCAGAGTACTTCTTCCTGAGGATTTTTCTTCTCCTCAACGTAGGATGTCTCCGCCAGAGGCTATGTCCTTTCAGGATTTTATCCGAGATGTGGCCCGAGGTCTTTCCATCACAGTGGCTCCTGAAAAAGAGCCTAGGGCAAAGGAATTAGAAATCCTACAATACCCTGAAGCTCCCAAGGAGGCAGCTACCTTACCCATTCATGAGCTCTTGCATGATCTTATGTTAAGGATGTGGGAAACACCTCTGACCACATCTCCTCACTCTCGAAGACTCAACACCATGTATCGAGTTCCTCCTTGTCCTGGGTTTCAGAAGACTCAATTACCACACCATTCCATGGTGGTGGAATCAGCCATAAGACGGATAAAGAGTGCAAAAAGGCATGCATCTAATCCTCCAGGAAGTGAGTGTAGGACTCTTGACGCCTTTGGATGTCGATCCTTCCAGGCTTCCATGCTTTCTGCTAGGATCAATTCCTATATCTTGTATATGGGAATGTTCCTTAAAGAGGTCACAGGAGACTTAGAGCTTATGAGCCCTCTCCTTCCTGTTGATAAAAGGCAAGATTATCTTGCTCTTGTTCAACATGCTCAGGATGTTTCCAAGTTTGTGAATCGTGCAGCCTTTGACTGCTTTGAACGCATAAGCAGAACCTCTGCCATTGCCATAGGTGCACGTAGAATTGCCTGGCTTCAGGCATCTGTCTTGGAAATCTGGGTACAGGACAAACTGGGGAATATACCTTGCACAGGAGATAATCTTTGGCAAGAATTGGCAGGAAAAAGCTAATGAGATAGATCCTGACAGTATCGCTTTGGATAGATTGTTAAATCTACAGCTGATCCTGCGAGGAAAAGATCCTCTAAGAAACCATTCTTCAGCAAGAAGAAAAAGTTTTATCCCTCCTATAACCAGCAGGGACGTTTAGGTCAGTCTGCCCAAAAGGGATAGCAGCAACAACCTAGGCAACAAAGGAAACCAAAAGCAGCTAAGCCTCAACAGGCTCAGCAGACTCAGCCTCCACAGGGTCTTTGACTCCTGTCTAGAGAACTTGCCTTCCTGGCCCTGAACGGCCCAGAACCCTCCACCATCCCAGGAAGGTTATGACATTTTGCCCCCAGATGGGGTCAGATAACAGCAGACAATTGGGCCCTGTCTATTGTAAGAGAGGGATACAAGCTTCATTTCCTCAGCATGCCCCGTCCTACAATGGTAAGACAGTTCAATTCTCAGACCTCTCTCAACGACTGGTTAGGTCAAGAAGTCACTATGCTTCTTGCTCAAGGGGCAATAGAAGAGGTACCCATTCCCCAGCGGGGTACAGGGTTTTACTCCCCCTATTTCCTTATTCCAAAGAAAACAGGAGGACACAGACCCATTCTAGACCTCAGAGAATTGAATAAATTCCTGTTCAGAGAGAAATTCAAAATGCGGATGGAAGGATAATCCTATGAAGAAAGGCTAAAAAGGTTAGGGCTCTTTAACCTGGAAAAGAGATGGCTGAGGAGAGATATGATAGAAGTCTATAAATTAATGAACGGAGTGGAACGGGTAAATGTAGATCGATTGTTTACATTATCAGAATATAGAAAGACTAGGGAACATGCAATGAAGCTACAGGGTAAACTATTTAAGACTAATAAAAGAAAATATTTTTTCACTCAACGTGTAATCAAACTCTGGAATTTGTTACCGGAGGATGAAGTAAAGGCTGTTAGTGTAGCTGGGTTTAAAATAGGTTTGGACAAGTTCCTGGAGGAAAGGTCCATAAACCATTATTAAAAAGGGACCCAGGATATCAATGCTTGACCCAGTACAAGCATTGTGGAACCTGTGTCTTTTGGGGAAACTGCTAGGTACGTATGACCTAGATTGGCCACTGTTGGAAACAGGATACTGGGCTTGATGGACCTTGGTCTGACCCAATATGGCATATCTTATGTTCTTATGTACTCTGCTGCCATATCTTCAGAGTCAGGATTGGCTTTGTTCTCTAGATCTCAAGGATGTGTACACTCATGTTCTCATCCATCCAACTCACCGAAAGTTCCTTCGATTCCTGTTTCAAGGGAAGCACTACCAATACAGGGTTCTTCCTTTTGGCCTGGCCTCTGCAGCAAGGGTGTTCACAAAATGCATGGCTGTGGTAGCAGCATTTCTCCGCACCCTGGGAATATTCGTCTTCCCTTACTTAGACGACTGGCTCATTCGAGCCCCTTCAGAGCCAGAGGCCAGGGTTGCTTGCCTCGCACAATACGCATCCTTCAGTATCTGGGACTTGTCATAAACTTCCCAAAGTCCAACCTTGCTCCCACTCAATCCCTAGAGTTTATAGGAGCTCTTCTGGATACCAGACAGACAAGGGCCTATCTTCCACAGCCCCGCTGCCTTCGCATTGTGCACTTAGCTTCCCCAGCAGTGCTAAAACCTCACCTCACTGCTCGGGAAATGTTACAGTTGCTAGGCCACATGGCATCCACCGTGCATGTGGTTCCTTATGATCACCTCCATATGAGGGCAGTCCAGTGGACCCTATCCACTCAGTGGACTCAGGCGTCAGGTTGCCTGTCAGACAAAATAGAAAACTCAAATCGCCTTATTTTGTCCCTTCAATGGTGGCAGTCCCCCAAAAACCTTCTGGTGGGATCTCCTTTTAAGCAACCCCACCCCAAGCCACTCTAATAACAGATGCTTCACAGGTGGGTTGGGCAGCCCACCTGCAAGGCCTCTCTACCCAGGGTACATGGACTCCACAGGAGGCCTATCTCCATATCAATCTCCTGGAGCTCAGAGCAATCTTCCTTGCTCTTCGAGTATTTCACACCCAGCTCAGCTACAAGACAGTCCTAGTTCAAATGGACAATCAAGTAGCCATGTTCTATGTGAACAAGCAGGGCGGAACAGGCTCTCTGTCGCTCTGCAACGAAACTTTGCGACTATGGGCCCTCGCCAGAGAGCATCAGATTCATCTCCTTGCGGTGTATCTTCCAGGCATTCAAAATTCTTGGGCAGACAGACTCAGTCGAATTCTGCTTACACACAAATGGTCTCTCCATGCAGACCAGGTGGCCAACATTTTTCAAATTTGGGGAACCCCGGACATAGACCTCTTTGCAAGTCTGCTGAATGCCTAATTTCCCCGGTTCTGTTCCAGAATTCCGGCTCGAGGTTGTCAGGCCAGGGATGCTTTCCTCCTCCATTGGGGTCAGGACTTCCTGTATGCCTTTCCACCCATTCCCCTAATTCCTAAAACCCTGTTCAAGCTTCAGAGAGACAGAGGTCATATGATCCTCATAGCTCCACGTTGGCCACAGCAAATGTGGTACCCTCTGCTCCTACATCTCTCTCAAGCTCCGCCTCTGGAGTTAGGATCTGCTCAGATCTCCTTTCTCAAGAGGACTGGATGCTGTGGCATCCAAATCCCTAGTCTCTGCATCTCAGGGCCTGGTTGCTGAAAGCCTAGAACTTCACGGTTTTAGCCTTTCCCAGCAAGTGAAGGATATCCTTCATGCTTCCAGGAAACCTTCCACAAGACGCTCTTATGCATTCAAGTGGAAAAGGTTTACCATATGGTGCTCGCAGAAGGGTCTTAACCCTCTTGCGATACCTCTGGAATCATTACTGGAGTACCTCCTTCATTTATCAAATGCAGGGCTTAAGACTAATTCAGTGAGAGTTAATTTGAGTACTCTTGCAGCTTCTTTCAAGCCTCTCAATGTACAACCTATTTCCTCTCATCCTCTCATACTGAGATTTATGAGAGGCCTTCTTTTAACGAAGCCTCCCATTAAGCCACCACCGGTGGCATGGGACTTGAATCTGGTACTTGGGCAGCTCATGAAACCGCCCTTTGAACCATTAGCCACTACCTCTTTGAAATTCCTTTCCTGGAAAGTTCTCTTTCTCATTGCAATCACATCAGCACGCCGCATCACTGAATTGCAAGCCTCGGTGGCTGATCCTCCTTATACAAGGTTCCATCATGATAAGGTAGTCCTTAGGACTCATCCACACTTTATGCCAAAGGTGGTTTTGCCCTTTCATTTGAACCAAGTGGTTTACCTTCCTGTCTTCTTTCCAAGGCCTCACGCCTCTAATGCAGAAAGGAGCCTTCATACTTTGGACTGTAAAAGAGCTTTGGCTTTTTACTTGCAAAGGACACAGCAACATAGAAAATCCTCTCAACTCTTTGTTGCTTTTTCATCCTTGTCATTTGGTACTTCCAGTCTCCAAAAGGACACTGTCCAACTGGATTGCACAGTGTATATCCTTTGCCTATGAGAGTAAGAACCTTCCTCTTGAAGGCCATGTCACAGCTCACAGTGTGAGAGCCATGGCAGCCTCAATGGCTCATCTTCACTCTGTGTCTGTGGGTGACATCTGTCGAGCAGCTACTTGGGCTTCGGTTCATACCTTTACTGCCCATTACTGCTTAGACAAGGACTCCCACCGGGATGCCTTGTTTGGTCAGGCTGTTCTTCAACACCTGTTCCATACTTAATCAACTGCTACCCACCATCCCTGGTAGGATGCCAGAGATCCATGGGGGGAAGTGGAGCCCTTTCACAAGGGCACACAACTTTCTGGGGCCATCTCCCTGGCATCTGCATCTAGGGAGTCCCCATATGTGAAGATACATTCCTGCTTGTTCCTGGAGATAGCATAGTTACTCACCTGTAACAGGTGATCTCCGGGAACAGCAGGAATTTAGTCTTCACAACCCGCCCACCTCCCCCTAGGAGTTGTATCTCTCTCTCTTTCTCTCTTTCCCTCTCTCTTTCTTCTCAGCTATAAACTTAACTGGAGAGGGACAGTTGGGAATGGCAGGAAGGCAGCACGCAGGCGGTGGTGGATGCTCACAAAAGCTTTCCTATTGGACGCTGGGGAGCATTCCCGCGCAGGCTCCGTCGGTACCGACGATACCCATATGTGAAGACTAAATTCCTGCTGTTCCCGGAGATCACCTGTTACAGGTGAGTAACTATGCTTTCTCCGTGGACAAACAGGAATGAGTCCTCATGTATAGGTGATATCCCTGCCACTGCCCCACACGAGAATGCTCCCCAGTTTCTGTTGAAAGCTCTTGTGCACCTGCTGCAGCAGCAGCACCATCTTGATTCAATCTTTTGTTTTCCGCAGAGCCCCACGGACATGTCCCAGTTGCCTGCTGTCACGGTTCTCTCCTTCCTTTTACTTTTCTTCCTTCACTCTTATAATTTTATTCTTGCCACGGCACCTTGGCCCTCCTGGTGCTGGTGCTTTGGTGTACCTTGGCCTCATCATTGAGCCATTCGACTTTGTCACGTCTATTTTTCCAGATGACATGTCCCAGAAACCTGCCAGCGGGTTCAAGAAGTGTTCCAAGTGCTCTAGGACCATATCGGTCACAGATACTCATAATTTATTATTTATTTTATTTAGCATTTTTTATATACCGCCTTTCAGAATCTCAAGGCAGTTTACATAGAACGTTTTTCAAAACTATATACAGCAATGTTGACTATTTACATTTAACTGTTTAACTATTTACATAAAGTTTGTGCTCTGCATGTTGCTTAGTGTTCGGTCTGTTGAGGTGGTGGGTAGTCCGTTACGAGGATGGTGCGTATAGTAGTATTCGGTAAATAGGTGTGTTTTCCGGAGTTTCCTGAATTGGTGCTTATAGTGCCTGCGACCCGATCAGCAGCCCTCTTCTAGTAATTTGTTTTCGCAGATGACTAAAAGAGGACTCAAAGGTTATGAGAAGCAGCGTAAATCACTTTTTGATGCCCAGAAGTCAAATTCATCGGCATCGACAGCATCATTCTCTGTGTTTTTTAAGGCTGCATCAGATGCTGGCACTGTATTGACGTCAAGGGGCTCTTAAGCTTAGTTAGAGCCAATCACCTGTACTGCCCCGGAGTTGACATCAAGGGGTGATGATGCCGAACATCTGGTGAAGACTCTGATGCATCGGCGTCTAAGCTTTTCGAGGTATGGCATAGAGAGTGATGGGAGTCCGCATGAGCACCCCTCGAAGGTGCCCTAAAGGGAGAAGAGCTCATCTTTCAGGATATTGGATGGGCACTGACAGCCAGCATGAGGAGGGGGTCGGGCCATTGCTACAGCCTTTTCAGCGAGACCTGCCCTCTCCGGGACCCTCTTCCTCCCAGATGCAGGGGGAGGGGATCCTGGGGGATTTTTCCCCCAAGCTTTTTTTGCTGCTCCAGAGAGCTTTTTGTTTAAAGCAGCATGGGGTAGACCAGGCGCGCAACAGCAGGAAGAGAACAGCAGCAGAGATCCTGGAGGGGCTGAGGCTGGATCAGGTCAGCTCCCGTCTAAGAGGTGGCTCGTAGGAGAGGCAGCTGAGGAGTTACTGTCTCTTCCCTCAAATTGAGTGGAACCTGAAGAGCTGGAAGGAAGGGGAGATCCCTCAGGAGGAAGAGCCCCAAATTTTTTGAGTCTTCCGAAATTGTTCGAGTCTTCCGAAGGGAGGAGTTGGCAGGGCTCATAGCAGAGTCTCTCAAGGCGCTCAATATGTCAACAGGGGGCGCGACAGAGGATGAGGCTGTAGAGGACCCCTTTCTTCAGGCCGTGCGCAATCCTCAATGAGTGTTCCCCCTGCATAGAGTGATTAAACAGATGATCCTGGATGAACGGGACCTTCCGGAGGTGGAGCTTAAGGGGTCTCGTACGATGACCTGATTATACCCATTGTCTGATTAAGTGAAGGAGATTTCTGTGTTGGCGATAACCAAGAAGACTACCATTCCCGTGGAGGGCAGTACGGCCCTCAAGGATGGTCTGGATAGGAAGCTATATACCCTATTGAAGCAAACGTTTGATGTGAGTGCCCTATCCTTGCAGACCTCAGTGTGTGGGGCATTAGTGGCACAGGCATGCTTGCGTTGGGCGCAGGGCATCCCTGAAATGGTGGGAGAGTCCCAGAGCAGAGGGCCACAGCAAGGCTTGAGTCGGGTGCGGCTTACTTTTAGCAGATGCCTTCTATGATCTTGTTAGGGGACTGTCCAACAGTATGGCCTCAGTAGTGGCGGCTCGCCGCTACCTC
The DNA here is from genome assembly GCA_033557465.1 of Ichthyophis bannanicus. Lineage (NCBI taxonomy): Eukaryota > Metazoa > Chordata > Amphibia > Gymnophiona > Ichthyophiidae > Ichthyophis > Ichthyophis bannanicus. The sequence goes on from CM066050.1 coordinate 528,495, forward strand.
TGTCTTCACAGTTGGTCAGCTGATGTTTCTTCTAAGGCCCGCCTGAGTAAGCTGCCTTTCAGAGGGAAACAGTTGTTCAGAGAGGATCTTGAGAAGCTGGTAAAGGACTTGGAAGAGTCAAAAGGGGAGCGACTGCTTGAGGATAAGCCGAAGCAGGGCTGAAGGTCTGGCTTGGGTAGAGGTCATCCCCGGGAGTTTAAGCGGTTTCGGACAGTGCGTCTTATGCCGCACTGGGCGGTTCGCCTCCCGAGACAGCCCTTTAGGGGATTTTGTGGGACAGGTAGAGGCTACTACTTGGCTTCCACCTCTTCTGCAGCCCACAAGAAAGCACAATGAAACGAGGGGGTCCAGGCGGGGGTGCAGCCCTTGGGAGGCAGGTTGCGGGACTTCTTTCCTGCCTGGGCCCTAATTACCTCAGACCAGTGGGTCCTGCAGATGGTACTGGAGGGTTACGCACTGGAAATTGCCAGACCCGCTGCCGCCTGCCTTCATTTGCTCTCCTTGCAAGGCATTGGGGCAGGCGCAAGGAGTGCGGGAAATGCTTGACAGACTCCTGAGGTTAGGGGTTTCATCGTACCAAAGAAGGAGGGCTCCTTTCGGCCTATTCTGGATCTCAAGCAGGTAAACCGGTGCCTGCGGGTTCTGAGATTTCATATGGAAACCCTCAGGTCGGTGATTATGGCCGTGAGAGAAGGGGAGTTCCTGACCTCGCTGGACCTCACCGAGGCGTATCTACATGCCTCATCCATCTGGACCATCACCAGTTCTCTGCTTTGCAGTGCCAATGGGGCACTTTCAATTTCAAGCCTTACCTTTTGGTCTCGCCACAGCTCCCCGGACATTCACCAAGGTGATTGTAGTGGTGGTGACGGCATTGTGTCGCGTGGGCATATTAATTCATCAATGCCTAGATGATTGGCTCATTCAAGCAAAAGCCAAGCAGGAAAGCGCTCAGGCCACAGAGCGCGTGGTCGAGCTCCTACGGAGTATAGGATGGGTCATCAACATCTCCAAAAGTCATCTGACTCCTTCACAGAATCTTGAGTACCTCGGGGCTCACTTCGACCAGGCCGGCAGAGTCTTTTTACTGCAAAAGAGGGTGGAGGCGCCGCGGCTGCTAGTCTGGCAATTCCTCCACATGGCGGAACCTACGGCATGGCACTATCTCCAGCTGTTGGGGACCATAGCGGCAATGATTGAATTGGTCCCATGGGCACAGGCTCACATGAGGCTGTTGCAGAGCACTTGCCGTGTCCGCAACAGGTACGCACAGCTCTCAAGTGGTGGCTCCGCAGGGAGCATCTGATGGCAAGGGCCCTGTTGGAATAGCCTTGCTAGATTCCCCTGACAACAGATGCCAGCCTCTCAGGCTTGGGAGCCCACTACAAAAAGGGCAGGTGGCGCAGGGGCGCTGGCCCGCGGAAGAGCGGATGTAGTCCATCAATCGGCTGGAAATGAGAGACGTTCTCCTCTCCTTGCACGAGTTTCTCCCTCTCCTCCATGGGACGGTGGTTTGCATCTTCTCAGACAACGCCACCGCAAAAGCGTATATCAGTCAATAGGGGGCACAGGGAGCGTCACTGTTGATGAGTTGGGCAGAGGCCCATCTGCATGCCATCTCAGCGATGCACGTGGCCGAGGCAGAGAATGTGATGGCCGATTACCTCAGTCGAGTGCTCTTGGATCCGGGGGAATGGCAACTGAACCAGGAAGTCTTCCAGCAGATTGTGCGCTGGTGGGGGGCGCCAGTCATGGACTTGATGGTGACCTTTGCATCGGCCAAAGCGAGCAGGCTCTTCAGCCAGCAGAGGGAGAGAATGTGGGAGGGCCTGGACGCATTGGTACAGCGTTGCCCTGCCGGGGTCTTCTCTACATCTTCCCTCCGTGGGTGCTCATAGGGCGAGTGATACAGAGAGTGGATGCACACCGGGGATCTGGTGGTCTTGTTCGCCCCCGATTGGCCCAGGCACCTGTGGTACGTGGATCTAGTTTGGCTGAAGGCGACCGAGCCATGGAGGCTTCCAATCAGGCCATACCTGCTGTTTCAGGGACTGGTTCTTATGCCCCAAGCGGATCGGTTCTCGCTTATGGCATGGCTCTTAAGGGCTCAGTTGAGAAAGCGTGGTTATTCCATGCAGGTCATCTCCACGCTTCTTAGGGCCAGGAAGAAGTCCACGTCATTGTCTTACATTCAGTTGTGGAGAATCTTTGAAGCATGGTGCGCACAGAAAGGATGTAGGCCATTGTCGGCCTTTGTTCCGGTGGTGGTGGAGTTCCTTCAGGCGGGGCTCGACAAAGGGCTGGCATGTGGCTGTCTGCGGGTGCAGGTGGCCGCGTTGGCGTGTTATCGAGGCAAGATCCAAAGGGTCTCATTGGAACACATCCGGATGTGGCTTGTTTCCTAAGGGCAGTTAAGCAGATCCGTCCGCCTTTGAGGTCGCTGGTACCATCTCAATCTGGTCCTTTCGGCATTGGCGGGTGAGCCCTTCGAGCCGTTAGCTACAGTACTCTGAAGGACTTAACTTTGAAGACTGTATTTTTGGTGGCTATATGTTCCACCCGCAGGATCTCTGAACTCCAGGCATTGTCATGTAGAGATCCTTTTCTAGGGAGAAAGTTGTTCTGCAGACAGTGCCTTCTTTCTTGCCCAAGGTGGTCTCGCCTTTTCATCTGAATCAATCTGTCTCTCTCCCAGTGTTGTCGGGACCAACTGAGAACCTTGCGGACCCGCAATTGTGCTTTCTCAATGGATGTTGGGAAGATATCCGAAGAGGACAGCTTCCTTTTGAAGATCAGATCCCCTTTTTGTCTTGTTTGGTGGACTGCGTAAAGGGGAGGCAGCGGTGAAGTCCTCCATTTCTAGATGGATTAAGAAAGCGATTGCGTCGGCCTATATGTTGCTGGGCAAAGCAGTCCCAGAGGGCCTGCGGGCTCATTCCACCTGGGCACAGGCAGCCTTCTGGGCGGAGTGGAGTTTGGTTCTGCCAGGGGACATCTGCCAGGCGGCCACCTTGTCGTCTCTGCATACATTTGTGAAGCATTACAGGTTGGATGTGCAGGCGGCGGGGGATGCAAGTTTCGGTTCAGCAGTACTCCAGGCTGGGCTCGCTGGTCGCTCCCGAGGATAAGTGGCTCTGTTACATCCTTAAGGTGCAGGACAGGACTGGACTGGAGGGGACGATAAGGAAGGTGAAATTAGGCCTTTCCTGCTAATTGACTTTCCTTGAGGAACACCAGTCCAATCCTGGAATCCTCCCATCTACAATTCTGAAGCAGTGCTCGCGACCCCGGGCCTGAAGAATTTCAGCTTACAGAAAGGCCTAGGGCACTGGTAGCGTTGTTGCGATGCAGAAGGGTAGCATACGCACGTTCCTGTATCAGTCTTGGCTAGGCAGCCTGTCCCATCCTCCATGGGGGTGGGTGAGGGGCTTGTAGAACAGTTCAGCTGTCCTTTGTTGGTGGGCTCCCAGTTTAGGGGTGGGAGCCAGAGAAGGAGCTCCTGGGGGATTGGCTGGCCCTTGTGGGGGGACTCCAGGTTAGGTTGTAAGGTTTAAGGTTTGAGTTTTAAGGTTTTTCTGATGTTAACTTATTTGTTGCTCCTGTGAGTCTGCTTTGTCAATAGGTTACTGGGGCTGGTGGGTGGTGCCAGCTGTATAAGTAGCCTGGTGTCATCAAAGCTGTGACATGCTCGGTCTCCAAGTTGCTGGAAGAGGTGCACTACCCTAAGGTGCAGGACTGGACTGGAGTTCCTCAAGGAAAGTCAGCAGGTAAGGCTTAATTTCACCATCAAACTTTCCTTGGTCAGTTCCATCACCATTTGTCTAAATACTGCATCTTGGAAGGCATCCACAATTTTTTTACTTCTTTCCAGATTTGCAGAAGGAATTCGCCAATCCACATCGGGTGGATTAAAGTTACCCAGTATGATCGCTTCCCCCTTCATGGCTATCTTTGCAGTATCAATAATCAATTCACTATCCTTTTCTTCGGTTTGAGTTGGAGGCCTGTACACTACACCGATATGGATGACGGAGTCATCTCCTCTTTCCAACACAATCCACAATGCTGCTTCTTTTAATTTAATTTAATTTATTTTAATTAACAGATTTTTTTATATACCGCTCCTTCCATTGATCAGATGCGGTTCCCATAGAACAACAATAAACAGTGCAAGCTGTTTTTACATATAACAATTTGTAACTTAGATATTACAGTTAACAATTAGTGAACTATGTACAAATGAAACAGGATTAAACTATATACAGAGTTTTCCCCAACTTTTCCCCACGTCCCCTGCATTTCAGCAGCTTTAATATTCTTTTTGACATATAGGACTACTCCTCCTCCTTTTCTACCCTCTCTATCTCTTCTAAATAGATTATAGCTAGCTATGGCTATATCCCATTCATGCGACGCGTTAAACCATGTTTCTGTAATGGCCACAATGTCCAAGTCCATTTCCAACATTAGGGTTTCCAGGTCAGGAACTTTGTTGGCTAGGCTTTGAGCATTTGTGCTCATTGCTTTCCAGCGTTTGTTGACTGGCTTGCCTGTATTTTGCATGGATTTTGTTTTATTTCATAAATGCCTTTTCCCGCTTGCCGTTGATGTGTTGGTTAATATTGTGGCTGTTTCCAATTTTATGTTTTTGCTGGGAGTGACGTTCTTATCTCCAGGAACAAGCAGGAATGTAGTCTTCACATAGGGTGACGTCAGCACCGACAAAGCCCGCGCAGGAACGCTCCCCGGCGTCATATAGGAAAGCTTTTGGGAGCATCCCACTGCACCTATGCTGCTGCCTTCCCGCCTTTCCAACTCTCCCTCTTCAGTTTTTCGTTTTCTGCAGTGCCGACAGGGAGCAATTCTTGTCACTGCAGAAAATCATCTTCTTTTGTGGTTGCATCTGCCTTCCTGTTGACGCTAGCACCGGTATCATTGGTGTCTATTTCATAGAAACATAGAAATATGATGACAGAAAAAGACCACATGGCCTATCTAGTCTGTCCTTCCATATCAACAACTACAACAGTCCCCTTTTTACCTTTAGAGATCCTCTGTGTTTGTCCCATGCTTTTTTTAATTCAGTTACTGTCCTCATCTCTACCACCTCCACTGGGAGACTATTCCATGGATCCACTACTCTTTCCGTAAAAAAATATTTCCGCATATCACTCCTGAATCTATCTCCCTTCACCCTCATCCCAGGTCCCCTCGTAGCAGAACTTGCTTTCAATTGAAAGAGGCTCTCTCCCTGAACATTTATGCCACGGAGGTATTTAAACATCTCAATCATATCATCTCTATACCGCCTTTCCTCTAAGGTGTACATATTAAGATCCTTCAGTCTGTCCTCATATGCTTTATAATGAAGACCACTAATCATTTTAGTAGCCACCCTCTGCACCGACTCCATCCTGTTCACATCCTTTTGAAGGTGCGGTCTCCAGAATTGCACACTATACTCCAAATGAGGTTGCACCAAAGACTTATACAGAGTGTCAGACGGCTGCCTAGGGTGAGAACTTACACAATCTTGACGATGCATATATTCATATGATTCTTGCAAGGTATTGTGGGTAATGTAGTTCTTTCACTCCAAACACAGCTGAAGACAATAATTGAGTTGTGAAACCAGTGGTTAAAGCCAATAAAATACTACTTTATTGATGGGGTTTAATTCACCCAGCACAAGTATGCTTGTTAGCAATATAAATGAGGTTACTTGCTTGCAGTGTTTAAATGGATAACATAAAGTCACAAAGCAAATCAGAAAACAACCTTCAGCTTGTCAGGCAATTAGCTAATGTTTTCTTAGCAAATAATTACCAAATAAAAAAGGCACAAAGAAATGAATAAACTTTGCTTGTTAGGTTAACTTCTGCTTATTTTCCACGCAGATCCCAGCAGTGATTCTCCCTTGCTCACACACACAATCAGGTGCAGCTTTAATTACTATCAATTGACCAGCTGAAACCTTTTAGCTGGCTGGCTGCTACTGTGTGAACCCAAATCCTGCTTTAAGAGCTGTTTGCAGTGGAAATAAAGAACAAAGTTAGGTTTCTTTGTGATGGCTGAGGTGTTTGCTCACAGAAAGCTAGCAATAGCATTTAGATAGAGAACAGTCCATGTAATGAATAGTTTCATCTGCTGTATCTCCTCCTTCATCAATCAGCATAGGGTCACTTTCATACATTGGCACAGACGAGTCTTTCATTAAGGCACTATCATGAGAATGCTTATTCCCTTGCTGCCATTCACTATTATAGATAGGGTCTGGATCAGTGTTCATACCTGAGCCTCTCCTGCTATCATAATTCCTCTCTGTATAGCCTGGCCAGTATGTAATCCAGTTCTGATGTCCAGCCTTCCAATCTTGATCCCTAGACACTGGATCTTCCCTCACATACCTTCTGGCATAGGTCTGAAAGTCCTTTCCACGTGCAGTCTTCTCTCTTCCAGGTAGCCACTGGTGATTCCTATCTCTGCCATTCCATTCCTCTGGCTGACTCCAGTCCAATGGACTCTGCTGGCATTTGGAATACCTCCCAGTATGGGTACTGCCTTGGACTCTCCCAGACCTTCCAATGGGCTTTCTTCTCTTCCTTCCAGAGAGTTTCCTTCTCTCTCTATCCGCTTGGCTTGGCTTCTGTTTCTCCAGGTGATGCTTAAACCTGTAGCTGGGCTGGGGCTTGTAGCCGTTGCTGTCTCTTTTCCTGAAGCTCTTTCTGTAGCTGTTATCTGAAGAATAAGCTCTATTCTTATTCTGTCCTAATGTGTGCTCCTCCCTAACACAGCGCAGCTGTGTTGAATCAGGCCCTGCCCTTTGAGATGAGTGCTTAGGGATTACCTCATAGCTCTCTTGATTGCACACACATTTTCTCACTTCAGCCCCTCTCATGGCTGCTGGAAACCTGGTGCATTCTGGGACTGGTAGTCTTTTATGTGAAAACTCTGTTTTCTTACTTCTACCAGAACTGACAGGTTGCTTGTTCAGAGTCACATCATCTTTTCTATAGCTCCTACCTGAGCTATGATAAGCTTCCTTATCACAAGAGGCATTATCACCTTCTTTTTTCTGCTAGCCATTCTTCTCCGTATGCACCCAAGCATCCTTCTAGCTTTTGCCGTCGCCTTTTCTACCTGTTTAGCTACTTTAAGTTCATCAGACACAACCACGCCTAGGTCCCGCTCTTCTTTAGTGGACAAAAGTACTTCACCCCCTATACTATATTGCTCCCTTGGATTGCTGCAGCCCAAATGCATGACCTTACATTTTTTAACATTAAATCCCAGCTGTCAAATTCTAGACCATTCTTCAAGCTTAGCTAGATCCCTCCTCATGTTATCTACACCTTCCTGGGTGTCTACTCTATTGCAGATTTTGGTATCATCCGCAAAGATGCAAACCTTACCCGACATCCCTTCCGCTATATCACTAACAAAGATGTTAAAAAGAATCGGACCAAGGACAGATCCCTGGGGCACACCACTGGTAACATCCTTCTCAGAGTGAGCTCCATTTACTTGTACTCTTTGTCACCTCCCACCCAACCAATTTCTAACCCAAGCAGTAACTTTAGGGTCCATCCCTAGGGTGCTCAGTTTGTTTATAAGTCGCCTGTGAGGAACAGTGTCAAAGGCTTTACTGAAATCTAAATATACCACATCTAGAGCTCTCCTTCGGTCCCACTCCCTGCTCACCCAGTCAAAGAAATCAATCAGATTTGTCTGACAAGACCTGCCTCTGGTGAATCCATGCTGCCTCGGATCCTGTAATCCGCTGGACTCCAGAAACCTCACTATTTTCTCTTTCAGCAGTGTTTCCAATAATTTACTCACCACCGAAGTTAAACTAACCGGCCTGTAGTTTTCAACCACATCCTTACTTCCGCTTTTGTGTTAAGGCACCACATGAGCCTCTCTCCAGTCCTTTGGCACCACCCCCGACTCCAACTAGGCATTGAAAAGGTCAGTCAGTGGAGTTCTAGAACGTCCCCAAGTTCCCTCAGTATTCTAGGGTGTATCCCATCCGGTCCCATCGCTTTCTCTACTTTAAGTTGAGCTAGTTTTTCACGAACACAGTCTTCTGAAAATTGTTCAAGATGTCCCTCGCTTCTTTTCCTATTTGTGAGTGTTTTCTGAGGTCCTGCTCCTGGTTCTTCATCTGTGAACACAGAACAAAAATATTTGTTAAGCAATTCTGCTTTATCCTTATCAGCTTCTACATATTCCTCCCCTGCACCCTTGAGTCTGACAATACCACTTTTGCCCTTCCTCTTCTCACTAATATTTCTCACTAATATTTCTTTCTTCTATTTTGTTTTTAAAAAAAAAATACACTTTTCTTTGAGGGTCTTTGCCCTCTAGGTGCTTAGGCGCCATTTTGGGCCTTAGGCCCCTTTGTTCCTCAAAATGGAGAAACCAACTAGTGGTTTCAAAAAGTGTTCCAAATGTAGCAGTGCCATTTCTGTTACCGACACCCATGACTGGTGTCTTAAATGTTTGGGACCAGACCATTCACCATCGGAATGTCTCCTCTGCAGAAAGATGACAGAGGGGCCTGCAGAATAGAGCTGTGAAATTCTGCACCCTCTTTGCCTTGGATGCAATGTCCGTTGTATCAACATCATCCAGGGCTTCATCTTCTTCCTGTGGATCTCAGGGAATGAAACCCAAGTCGTCTTCGAAGACTGGTCAGTCCTCAAAGGGTAAATCTCCTTCTAAGCATCGAGATGTTTTAAACGTTGCCCTAGAGGAGAATACACTGGCCAAACAGCCCCGGCGGGAGGTCCTTGCCTCCAAATCATTATCGGGATCCCAAGATGTTCCTGAAGCGTCCATCTCTGGAGAGCTCTTGGTGCCATGTTCTAGGGTCGTGGCCCACTGTTTGAGTACCGATACCCAGGCATCGGCTGGCTCCATGGATCAACGTACCCTAGCCATTGAGTGGAGTCTTGTGGCACTGCTGGCGGCTTCGGTACCGCTAAAGCCTCTGCATTCGGTTCCGCAGCCATTGGTACTGGCATCGACTATTGCGCTGCTCTGTACGCTACCACCCATGCAGGCCCTGGAGTCAGTGTCCAGCATCGAGGGTCCTGTACCGAGGCATTCCGATGCCGAATTCGATTGGTACTGTCGATGGGCCAGGCGGGAGCACCCAGCCCGTTGATACTTCGAGGATTCCGATTCTTCTGATGAATCAATCGGTACCGGAGAGGCTCTTCCGGAAGCTCCTTCTCCACAACGCCGGATGTCTCCTCCGGAGGACATGTCTTTTCAAGACTTTATACGGGATGTGGCTCGGGGCCTCTCAATTACAGTGACCTCTGAAAAGGAACCGCGAGCTGAAGAACTTGAAATTCTGCAGTATCCGGCAGCTCCTAAGGAGGCCGCTACCTTACCTATTCATCGGATATTGAATGACCTCATGCTTAGGATGTGGGAAGCACCTTTAATGGTGTCTCCACATTCTCAAAGACTTGATACCATGTACCGGGTACCGCAGTGTCCTGGTTTCCAGAAGACGCAGTTACTGTACCATTCTATGGTTGTGGAATCGGCAGTGCGTAGAATTAAAAGTGCTAAGACACATTCATCTAATCCTCCAGGCCGTGAAGCGAGAACTCTCAATGCATTCGGCCGTTGATGTTTTCAGGCCTCCATGTTGTCAGCCAGAATAAGTTCATACATTCTCCAGGACCAAGCAGGAAGTCAGTCCTCACATATGGGTGTCATCGACGCCGATGAAGCCCCAGCGGAGCATTTCCCCAGCTTTCTATGAAAGCCTTTGGGAATGCAGGCACGCATGCACGGTTCCCTTCCCGCCTAAAGGTGCCATCTTACCCCAGTCTCTCTTTTTCCGAGAAGCCCACCGGATGTGTGTCCTGTCATCCTGGATAAAAGTTCGATTTTTTCGGCGATTCTTGCTATTTTTCTTCTCCAGTTCGACGCCGGTTTCCCTCCCGCCGGTTTCGGTACACTGGTATTGAGCCCATTTTCTTCTTTTTCGGTTTTTGCCCTTCGTGGCTGGCGTTCGCGTCCTTTTTTGCTTTTTCCCTGGAAGGCCGCTCCTTTGACCTCGCGGGGACTCTTTTTTTTTCCCCGATGGCTTCCAGCGGTTTTAAAAAGTGTGATCGGTGTAAGAAGTTGATGTCTCTCACCGACACACACGATTGCTGCCTTCGGTGCCTCGGTCCTGATCACGACCCTAAGATGTGTGGACCATGTGGGAAGATGTCTTCCAAGGCACTGCGAAGTCGCCAGCAGCAGAAAGAAAGGCTTTTCTCTGACAGCCTCCGGCCGGGCCCGGACCTCGTCTGAGGCCTCGACATCTCGGGATTCGGATCCCGAGCGCCGTCGTGGCTCCTCGGACATGGGGTCCCCCGACCGGGAACGCAAGAGGAAGATGCAGCTCGTGAGGGCGTCGGAGGAGGAGGTCCCTGGCTCCTCGAGGGCCAGGTCTAAGACCCCCGACCGTCGCCCCGGGCACGTGGAACAAGAGAAGCCTGCCAAAGTTCCTCGCGTGGAGCTGGAGTCTGCTGGACACGTAAGCCCTGTGGTCCTCGAGGACTCTCCTCCCAGAGAGCCGACCTCGGGCCCGGCGCCGCCGGGGCCCGAGTCGTTGGCTGCTGAGTCTCAGGATGACAGCCTTGGAGTGCAGACTGTCTGCCTTCATGGAGCAGCAGCGGGCACTGATGGCCAGCTTGTCTGGCGCATCTGCCCCGACCACCGGGACATCAACATCGAAGTCGACCCCGGAGACCGAGCCGATACTCGAGACCATGATGGCTCGAGGTCGACCTCGGTCGCTGTCTCCCTCGATCTCCCGTTCGGGACCGAGGGCGTCGACGCCGGTGCCTCCGGCATCGGGACGGGTGCTCCAGGGCCCCGCGGGGTCGGATCCTGACTCCTCGTCAGTTGAGTCCGCCTGGGAGACAGAGGATGAGGAATCCCCCGACACTTTCAAGACTCGGTGCGTCCCGTCGGACTCTCTGCAGTCTGAACCCCGGAGTAGATCCCCTCCGGAGGATACCCGGTTCTCGGAGTTTGTCCAGGATATGGCCACCGCGTTGGCTATCCCGGCGGACCTCGAGGAAGAGCCTCGAGCCGAGGAGCTCGAGGCCCTGCAGTACGACTCTCATCCGAAGGAGGCCTTTACTGTCCCGGTTCCTCCGATGCTGGAACGGCTCCTCTTCTGGATGTAAGAGGCACCGGCCTCGGCGCCAGTTCTAAGCAAGCGGGTCGATTCGATTTATCGACTCCGGAAGAGCCCTGGCTTTCAGAAGGCGCAGCTACCACACCATTCCATGGTGGTGGAATCGGCCATGCATCGCCTGAAAAGTCAGAAGATGCACTTTGCGGTGCCCCCCGGCAGGGAGGCCCGGAACCTCGATGGTGTCGGTAGAAAGTGCTTCCAGGGCTCGATGCTTGCATGCCGTGTCCAGTCTTACCAGCTGTACATGGGCAGATACTTGCGAGACCTGGCCAAGGAGTTGGCCAGGTTCTCCGCTGGTCTCTCCGGGGAGCCCTTGCAGAGATTCAAATCCTTGTCCTCGGGGGATTCGGGACTGCTCTAAGTTTATGTCCCGCGCTGCCTACGATGGCTTCGAGGCTTCGGCCAGAGTTGCGGCAGCAGGCATCGTGGCTCGACGCCAGGCATGGCTGCAGTCATCGGACCTCGAGCCATGGGTTCAGGACAAGTTGGTCGATGTCCCTTGCCGAGGTGAGAACCTTTTTGGCAAGCCTATGGCCGAGAAGGCCGCACAGCTCGAGACCGAGCACCTCACAAGGACAAGGCTGTCTAGAAAGACCTCTGCCCCTTCTCACAAGAAGAAAGCCTCGGGTAAGAAGCCCTTTTACCCGAGGAAGGGCACTGCCTACAAACAGTACCCTCAATATCAGGCTGCCCCCCAGGGTCAGCAAGCCAAGGGGCAGGGTAATGGGCCCCGTAGGCAGAGCACCACCAAGCCTCCAGTCCCTTCTCCCACTCAGCAGGGTGGGGGTTTTTGACTCCTTGAGCGTAGCCTCTCAGTCCCTGCTCTCCCAACCCTGCACAGGAGTTCGCCTCGCCCTCTTTGCCCACCAGTGGCCCCACATCACTGGGGACAGTTGGGTGTTAAACATAGTCCACAGGGGCTATGCACTACACTTTCACCAACTGCCTCCGCCATATTTTCCAGGGGAGCCTTCAAGGCCTCCCCTGCACACAGATCTTCTCCTCCAGGAGCTCCAAGGTCTGTTGGTGGACAGGGCGGTGGAACCTGTGCCTCCCCACTTGCAAGATCAAGGGTTCTACTCCAGGTATTTCCTGGTACCCAAAAGAACCGGTGGCCTTCGACCTATCCTGGACCTCAGGAACCTCAACAAGTTCCTAGAGAAAGAAAAGTTCAAGATGCTTACTCTTGGAACACTTCTGCCCTACCTCCAGCAGGGAGATTTGCTATGCTCCTTAGATCTAAAGGAGGCGTACACTCACATCCTCATTCATCCAGACCACAGAGAGTACCTCAGGTTCATTGTGGGAGGAAACCATTATTAGTAGAGAGTACTGCCTTTTGGCCTAACCTCCGCCTCCAGAGTCTTTACCAAATGCTTGGCAGTGGTGGTGGCCTATCTGAGAAATCAGGGCATCTTTGTCTTTCCCTATCTGGACGACTGGCTCATAAGAGGTTAGACGTGCCAGGAGGCCCGACAGGCCACCCTCAGAACTATTGCTCTTCTTCAAAGCTTGGGATTTGTAATAAACTTCGCAAAGTCCACTTTGCTCCCCTCCCAGAACTTGGAGTTCATAGGGGCAAAGCTGGACTCTGTCCTGGCAAAGGCGTTCTTGCCAGCAAACAGGGCCCAAAGACTGAAGGACTTAGCAAATCAGTTTCTCAGCGGGTCAGTGGTCTCTGCCAGACTCTGCCTGAGGCTGTTTGGCCACATGGCTTCGACAGTTCATGTAACCCCCCAATGCCCGACTCCATATGCGGCCTGCACAGTGGTGCCTTCGGAGTCAGTGGTCACAGGCCACAGGCAGCCTCAGAGACAGGATAAGGGTGTCCAGACCTTTCCTGGACTCCCTCAACTGGTGGTTGCACCCACCCAATCTACTGAAAGGGGTGCCCTTTCAAATTCCTGGGTGCACAGTGGTACTGACCACAGACGCCTCCCTGCAGGGCTGGGGGGCTCATTGTCTGAAAAAGTGCACCCAGGGCCTGTGGTCTCCTTGGGAGGCTGCACAGCAGATCAGTCTCCTAGAACTCAGGGCTATTCGATTAGCACTCAAAGCTTTCTCTCCTGCCCTGGCTCATCAATCTGTCCTGGTTCAGACAGACAACCAGGTTGCCATGTTTTATGTGAACAAACAAGGCGGGACTGGGTCCAGACTCCTTTGTCGGGAGGCACAGGACCTTTGCTCATTCGCCTTCAAGCACAACATGCTCCTCAAGGCTGTGTACCTTCCAGGCCAGGAAAACTACCTGGCCGACAGGTTGAGCAGAATTTTGCAGCCCCACGAGTGGCAGCTGCATCCTTTGGTAGTTCAGAAGATCTTCCTGAAATGGGGTCTTCCTTTGATAGATCTGTTTGCCAGTCCACTGAACAAGCAACTGCCAAAGTTCTGCTCCAGGCAACCGCATCCTCTGCGGATAGCAGCAGATGCTTTTCTGATTCCCTGGTCTCAGGGCCTCCTGTATGCGTTTCCTCCCACGCCCTTGGTGGCCCGAACTCTGTTCAAGGTTCTTCAGGACAAGGCCTTGGTCCTGCTGGTGGCTCCCAGGTGGCCGAGACAGCCTTGGTTTCCACTTCTGCTTCAGCTGGCAGTGGATCCCCCACTGCCTCTGTGGTTACAACCCGACCTTTTCTCTCAAGAGCAGGGTTCCCTTCTGTACCCCAATCTCATAGCTCTCAATTTGATGGCCTGGAGGCTGCAAGGGTAGTTTTGGCTCCCTGGGGCCTACCTCAGGAAGTTGAGGAGGTTGTCCTAGCCTCTAGGAAACAGTCCACTAGGAAAACCTATGCTCTCAAATGGAAAAGGTTTTCTGTGTGGTGTCACCTACGTACAGAGGATCCCTTCTCCTGTACTGTACCAGTAGTGCTTCAGTACTTACTGCACTTATCAAATCAAGGACTTAAGTCCAATTCTGTTCGGGTCCACCTCTCAGCTCTAGCAGCTCACCACTCACTGGTGGAAGGACATTCTCTTTCGGGTCACCCCTTGGTGTCCCTGTTTCTCAGAAGCTTGCTATTGCTCAAGCCTCCAATCCGTCCTCCTGCTCCTGAGTGGGAGTTGAATGTGGTCTTGCAGCAGTTGACTCGCCCACCTTTTGAGCCAATGGCTACTTGCCCTCTACGCTTCCTGTCCTGGAAGACTCTCTTCCTGATAGCCCTCACCTCGGCCAGGCGAGTGAGTGAGCTTCAGGCCCTGGTCTGTGACAGGCCTTACACCAGGATCTATAGGAACAGGGTAGTCCTCAGGACTCATCCTAAGTTCCTCCCAAAAGTTGTCTCCTCTTTCCACCTCAACCAGGAGGTGGTTCTTCCAACATTCTTCCTTAGGCCTCATGCAAGCCAGGCTGAAGCAGTTCTGCATACCCTGGACTGTAGGAGGGCCTTATCCTTCTACCTTGACCGTACGCAGGGGCATAGAAGGGCTACTCAGCTCTTCGTGTCTTTTGACCCTAATAAGTTGGGGTTGGCTGTGTCCAAGCGTACCTTGTCCATCTGGGTGGCTGACTGTATCACCTGGGCTTACAAGGCGGCTGACCTTCCTTTGCAGGGTCGGATCACGGCCCACCTTGTTAGGGCAATGGCTGCCTCAGTGGCTCATCTCCGCTCTGTACCATTGGTAGACATCTGCAGGGCTGCAACTTGGTCTTCAAGCCAGACTTTTGTGGCCCATTACTGTCTGGAGAGGGAGTCCCGCAGGGACAGTGCTTTTCGCCAGGCAGTACTCCGGAATCTCTTTGAGGTTTAGGCAACTCCTGCCCTCTGTTGGGCTACCGGTGGAGGTTGTGTTAGTGCAAAACCTTTCTTTGATGCTGGGACTAGAGGGAGTTCTCTTGTTCCTCGGTAGCCCAGAGCTAGGGAGTCACCCATATGTGAGGACTGACTTCCTGCTTGGTCCTGGAGAAAGAGTAATTACTCACCTGTAACAGGTGTTCTCCAGGAGCAGCAGGAATCAGTCCTCACAACCCTCCCTCCTCCCCTGGGAGTTGCAATTGTACATAGTTTATTTTACATTTTTGTGTGCTGTTCTTAGCTATGTCATTTGACTGAGTTAAGATGGCACCTTTAGGCGGGAAGGGAACCACGCATGCGTGCCTGCATTCCCAAAGGCTTTCATAGAAAGCTGGGGAAATGCTCCGCTGGGGCTTCATCGGCGTCAATGACACCCATATGTGAGGACTGATTCCTGCTGCTCCTGGAGAACACCTGTTACAGGTGAGTAACTACTCTTAGTCTACATGGGTATGTTTCTTCGGGAGGTGACTAAAGATTTGGAACTAATGGCTCCTCTTCTCCCAGACGACAAGAGGGCTGATTTCCTGACACTGGTTAAACATGCCCAGAATTTTTCCAACTTCATAAACAGGGCAACCTTTGATTGTATTCCATCGGTGCACATTGGATTGCTTGGTTACATGCATCTGATTTAGAGCAGTGGGTGCAAGATAAGCTGGGGAATATTCTTTGCATGTTGGAAAACCTCTTTGGCACAGATTGGGAAGACAAAGCTTCTCAGCTCGAGTCTGAGAACACTACCCTAAACAGACTCTCTAAGACCACTGCCAACCCAGTAAGAAAAAGACGGTTAAAAAGTCCTTTTTCAACAAGAAAAAGAAGTTTTATCCTTCTTACACCCATGCTGTCCACTATCCAGTCCATGCTTCCTAGAAGGGACAGCAACAACCGATGCAACAAAGGAAGGCTCAGGCCCCCAGAGCTCAAACAGCTCAGCAGACCCAGCCTCCACAAGGTCTTTGACTTCCTGCTAGAGAGCTTAGCTATCCTTCCCCTGGAAATTCCAGAGCCAGTCATCATCCTAGGAAGACTGTGTTACTTTACCAAAAGTAGTAAAGGCTATTAGTGTAGCTGGGTTTAAAAAAGGTTTGGACAAGTTCCTGGAGGAAAGGTCCATAAACCATTATTAAAAAAGGGACCTAGGATATCAATGCTTGACCCAGTACAAGCATTGTGGAACCTGTGTCTTTTGGGGAAACTGCTAGATAAGTATGACCTAGATTGGCCACTGTTAGAAACAGGATACTGGGCTTGATGGACCTTGTTCTGACCCAGTATGGCATATCTTATGTTCTTAAGATGGCATCAGATAACATCAGAACATTCGACTCTCTCCATAATGACAGAGGGGTACAAACTTCACTTCCAAAGTATATTCCCTCCCTCCACTCCAAGAGAGTTCAGCTCTCGGCCCCCTCTCACCACTCTCTTGTGCCAGGAGGTCACCAGCCTTCTCGCTCAGGATGCGATAGGGGAAGTGCCATTTTCCCAACAAGGCCTGGGCTTCTACTCCCCCTACTTCCTTATACCAAAGAAAACAGGAGGATACAGGCCCATTCTGGACCTCCGAGAATTAAACATCTGCTCCGAGAGAAATTCAAAATGATCTCTCTCGGAACACTTCTCCCTTACATCCAGAGTCCGGATTGGCTATGTTCTCTAGACCTAAAGGATGCATATATACATCCACAAAGAACATAGGAGGTTTCTTCGATTCCTCTTTCAGGGAAGACATTGGTTCTACCCTTCGGCTGGCTTCTGCCCCAAGAGTCTTCACAAAATGCATGGCAGTAGTTGCAGCATTTCTAAGAACTCTAGGGATATTTGTCTTCCCCTAGACGACTGGCTGATTCGAGCATCAACAGCTCCAGGGGCCTGCTCTGCTCTTTCCTGCACAATGCAGGTTCTTCAACATTTGGAGTTTGTAATAAACCTTCCAAAATCCCAACTCACCCCTTCTCAAACCTTAGAGTTCATAGGAGCTCTTCTAGACACGCAGCAGTCAAGGGCTTTTCTGCCACAGGTATGCTGTGCTTGAATAGTTCAACTAGCTTCTCAAACAGCTATGAAGACTTCCCTAACTGCTGGAGAAATGCTTTAGTTGCTCGGTCATATGTCTTCCACTGTACATGTGGTTCCCTATGCTCGTCTACACATGCGTGCAGCTCAGTGGACCCTAGCTTCACAGTGGACTCAGGCTTCAGGTCATCTGGGGACAAAATCAGGAACTCTGAACACCTCATTTTGTCCCTCCAATGGTGGCAATCACCAGAAAACTTACTCCGTAGGGTCATCTTTTCAGAAGCCACCACACCAGTCCACCCTGACGATGGATGCATCCAAATTGGGTTGGGGAGCTCATCTGGACAATCTCTGCACTCAGGGTCTTTGGACTCAGCAGGAGGCTCAGCTTCACATAAACCTGCTAGAACTCAGAGCCATCTTCAGTTCTCTGAGTATTCCAGGACTACCTATGCTCCAAAACAGTTCTAGTCCAGATGGACAATCAGATAGCCATGTTCTTTGTGAACAAGCAGGGTGGAACAGGCTCTCAAGCATTGTGCAACGAAGCCCTACACCTGTGGTCCTTTGCCATACACCTACAGATCCACCTACTAGCGGTGTATCTCCCTGGCAAGCAGAATCTCCTGGCAGACAAACTCAGTCGAGTACTACTGCCACACAAATGGTCTCTCAATTCAGAGCAAATTGCTAGAATCTTTCAAATCTGGGGAACCCCAGATATAGATCTGTTTGCAAGTCCCCAGAATACCAAACTTCCCCGCTTCTGTTCCAGGATTCCTGCTCAGAACAGTCAGGCGATGGATGCTTTCCATCTCCACTGGGTTCAGGACTTTCTATATGCCTGCCTACCCACCCATTCCCCAAATTCCCAAGACCCTATTCAAGCTTCAGAGAGACAAGGACTATATGATCCTCATAGCCCCACGCTGGCCACGACAGACGTGGTATCCACTGCTGCTACGTCTCTCTCAAGCCAAACCTCTGGAGTTGGGATGTGCTCCAGATCTCCTATCCCAGGAGAACGGGACGCTTCTGCACCCGAACCCTCAGTCTTTGCACCTGATGGCGTGGCAGGATATCATCATCTCTCAACAGGTTAAAGATATCCTTTTGGCCTCCAGCAAACCTTCCACAAGGTGCGCTTAAGCTTTTAAATGGAGAAGGTTCTCAATCTGGTGTTCCAAGAAGAAACATAATCCTTTTTCTGTTCCAGTAGAGGCGTTACTTGAATATCTCCTCCACCTTTCATCCTCTGGACTTAAACTAATTTGGTGAGAGTCCACCTCATTGCCATTGTGGCTTTTCACATGCCCTTTGATGGACAACCTGTCTCCTCTCAGCCGCTTGTAGTGCGCTTTATGAGTGGTCTTCTCTTAACTAAGCCTCCCATCAAGCCACCACCTGTGGCATGGGATCTCAATCTTGTCCTTGGACAGCTGATGAAGCTGCCCTTCGAACACCTAGCCACTACTTCCCTTAAGTTTCTTTCTTGGAAAGTCATCTTCCTAATTGCCCTCACTTCTGCAAGACGCATCAGTGAGCTCCAAGCTTTAGTGGATGACCCTCCTTATACACGGTTCCACCATGATAAGGTGATCCTTAGGACTCATCCTCACTTTATGCCAAAGGTGGTTTCGCCTTTTCGTTTGAACCAGTCAGTTTACCTTCCTGTTTGTGTATTGCAGACTATATATCTTATACCTATGAGAGTAAAGGACTTTCTCTTGAAGGTCATGTCACAGCACACAATGTGCAAACAATGGCTGCCTCTATGGCAAACCTATGCTCGGTGGCGATTGATGAAATCTGCAAAGCAGCAACCTGGTCCACACCTTTGCAGCCCACTATTGCTTGGACAAGGGCTCCCATTGGGATGCTTCGTTTGGCCAGGCTGTTCTCCAGCATCTCTTTCAGACTTAGAACAACTCCTACCCCTCCCCCCCCCCCCCCCCGGGTTTCGATACCAGAGGTCCTTGGGAGGAAACATGACCCACTTCAGCTGGTGTTTCACTGCTCTCTCTGGGGTCATCTCCCTGGCATTTCCAAGCTAGGGAGTCCCATATATGAAGACTACGTTCCTGCTTGTTTCTGGAGATAGCGTAGTTACTCACCTGTAACAGGTGATCTCTGGGAACAGCAGGAATTGAGTCTTCACAACCCACCCTCCTCCCCTAAGAGTTGTATCTCTCTCTCTCTCTCCCTCTCTTTCTCTCTCCTCGCCTTTTATCTTAGCTATAAGCCCCACTGAGGCAGGAGAGTTGGGAAGGCAGCAGTGCAGGCGCAGTGGGATGCTCCCAAAAGCTTTCCTATAGGACGCTGGGGAGCGTTCCCGCACGGGCTCCGTCGGTGCCGACATCACCCATATGTCAAGACTCAATTCCTGCTGTTCCTGGAGATCACCTGATCTCCAGGAACAAGCAGGAATAAGTCCTCACATATGGGTACGTCGGTACCGACGGAGCCTGAGCGGGAAAGCTCCCCAGCTTCCCAGAAGGAAGCTTTTGGGGCCTCCCACTGCACATGCGCGCTGCCTTCCTGCCTTCCTGACCAGCTCTCCTCAGTTTCTCTTTTTCCGCGGAGCCAGCAGGTCGTGTTCCTGTCACCGCTGAAGAAATTCTTATTTTAGTTTGTTTCTTTAGACCGCGTACCTGCCTTCCCCATACCGAAACCGGTACCGCCGGTCTCTCTTTTCTTTTCTTTACAAAAAACAAAAAACAAACCCTTTTATTTAGCAACTTGGTGACTTCGGTTAGGCCTCAGGCCTACACAAATTCTCCTCATGGAGAAACCAGCCCCTGGTTTCAAGAAGTGTACCAAGTGTAGTGCTGTTATTTCTGTCACAGACACCCATGACTGGTGTCTTAAATGTTTGGGACCTGACCACTCCATTCCGGACTGCCCATCCTGCTCCCAGATGTCTAAACGTGGTTTGCAGAACCGGGCCAACAAATTCCATGTGCTGTTTGCTTCAGATAATCCAGCATCACAGTCATCCAGGTCTTCCTCTCCGGATGGATCTCAGGTAACCAAACCTTCTTCGGGCAGGTCCTCAAAGAGCAAATCTCCTTCAAAGTATCGAGAGGCTCTCACTTTTGAATCTGAGGATCCTGTCCCAGCCAAACAACCCCGGCGGGAAGCTCTGGCTTCCAAAGCACCATCTATGGGGTTACAGGTTGACATCGATGGCACGGCCTCGACTGATCACCTGTTAGACTGCTCTGGGGTACCGGCCCATGCCGGTACCGACATCCAGGCAGCAGTGGCGTCTATGGGCAATACTGTCCAGACCATGCAGCAGGCCATTCTGGCTTTCATTAAAGCTGCGACGCCCTCGGTACCGCATCTAGCGGTTCCGGATCCGGTTCTGGTACTGTCTTCCATACCGGAACCGAGACCATCATCTTCCAAACGCAAATCGGTTCCGCATGCCGGATCCGGGTTTTCACCCGATACCGATCCCATACCCGGTACGCCCGATGTCGATACCGATCGGTATGCGTATCGTGCGTTGGAAGCAAATAGAGGATTCTCTGATTCTTCTGAGGATTTTGACTCCTCTGATGACTCTGATGAGCTGTCTCTGGTTCTTCCTGAAGAGCCTTCTTCCCCAAAGAGGAGAATGTCTCCACCAGAGGATTTGTCCTTTCAAGACTTCATTATAGAAGTAGCTAAAGGACTTTCTATTACTACATCCTCTGAAAAAGAACCTAGATTAAAGAAATTGGATATTTTAGGATACCCTAAGGTTCCTAAAGAGGCAGTCACCCTGCCTATCCATGAAATCCTTCAAGAACACTTGATGGACTTATGGGAGGCTCCTCTAACGTTGTCTCCTCATTCTCGTAGGTTGGACACCATGTACCGGGTCCCTCCTTCTCCTGGTTTTCATAAAACTCAGCTGCCTCACCATTCCATTCTGGTGAAGTCTGCGCTGAAAAAGATTAAGAGTACCAAAAGGCACTCTTCTACCCCTCCAGGGCGAGAATGTAAGACCCTAGACTCTTTTGGTAGGAAAATCTTCCAGGCTAGTATGCTTATAGCCAGTATTAATTCATACAGTCTGTATATGGGCATGTTTCTAAGGGAACTTGCCCTAAAGGTACTGCATTTTACCTCATTTATCCCTGAGGATAGAAAGGAGGAGTTCATTTCTCTGGTGAAACAGCTTCTAGATGTTTCTAAGTTCTCCAACAGAGCAGCCTTTGATTCTTTTGAAGGTGCCGGTAGAGCTTCGGGCATTGCCATTGCAGCCCGACGACTTGCTTGGCTCCAGGCCTCTGACCTAGAACCCTGGGTCCTGGATGGCTTACGGAATCTGCCCTGTACAGGTGAGAACTTATTTGGTAAAGACTGGCAAATTAAAGCCACTCAAATGGACGCAGAAAATGCTACATTAGATAGACTTTCTAAGTCTACCTCTACTCCTGCCAAGAAAAAGTCTTTTTAAGAGGCCTTACTACAAGAAGGCCAGATTTTCCACAAATACTGGCCAACAATCTTCTCAGCCTCGCTTTGCTGCTAAACGTCAGCAGCCTAAACAGGCAAGGTCAAAGCCTGCAGTGTCTGCCACTCCTCAGCAGGCTCAACCCCCTCAGGGGTTTTGACTTGCCCCTAGAGAACTTAACCTTTCTGGCTCTAGAACAACCAGAGCCCCTCACCATTCCCGGAAGGTTAGCTCACTTTGCTCCCAGATGGGGGCAAATTACATCAGAGCAATGGACCCTCTCTATCATCAGAGAGGGCTACAAACTTCATTTTTCCAACCTTCCTCCATATACCATGGTGAGGCACTTCAATTCTCCCCCATCTCTCCTGGCCCTGTTGGGTCAGGAAATCTCTTCTCTCCTTGCCCAAGGGGCAATAGAAGAGGTTCCTCTTCTTCAACAAGGGACAGGATTCTACTCCCCTTATTTCTCATACCAAAGAAGACAGGGGGATTCAGACCTATCCTAGATCTGAGAGAATTGAACAAATTTCTATACAAGGAGAAATTCAAAATGCTTTCTCTAGGCATTCTCCTTCCATACCTTCAGAGTCAGGATTGGCTTTGTTCTCTAGATCTCAAGGATGCGTACACACATATACTCATCCACCCATCCCACAGAAAATATCTAAGATTTCTGTTTCAGGGAAAACATTTCCAGTACAGAGTACTTCCCTTCGGTCTAGCCTCTGCTCCAAGAGTGTTCACCAAATGCATGGCAGTTGTTGCCGCATTTCTAAGAGGTCTGGGAATTTTTGTATTCCCATATCTGGACGACTGGCTCATCCGAGCTCCATCTCAGTCAGAGGCCCAGATTTCCCTGGACCGCACAAGGCACATTCTGCAGTATCTGGGACTGGTGATAAACCTTCCCAAGTCTCAACTTATCCCTACTCAGTCTCTGGAATTCATAGGGGCCCAGTTGGACACCACCACTGCAAGGGCTTACCTACCTCAAGTCCGGGGCCAACGTCTGGTGTGCTTGGCCTCCCAAGCTCAGTCCAGCAGTCACTTGACAGCCAGAGAAATGCTGCGACTTCTGGGCCACATGGCCTCCACGGTACACGTGGTGCCCTACGCTCGTCTTCATATGAGAGCAGCTCAATGGACCTTGGCCACCCAGTGGACTCAGGCATCAGGAGCGCTCTCTGACCAAATACTCACCTCAAAGCGTCTGTTTTGGTCCCTCCAATGGTGGATGTCCACCAAGAATCTGTTGTTGGGGGCCCCCTTCCAACCTTTGTTGCCCCAAGCAACCCTCACAACAGATGCCTCCCAAACAGGGTGGGGAGCCCATCTACAACACCTCTCCACTCAGGGTACTTGGTCTCCACAGGAGACCACCCTTCACATCAACCTCCTGGAACTGCGAGCAATCTTCTTTGCCCTCAAAGTCTTCCATACCCTCCTTGTCAACCTGACCGTCCTAGTTCAAACGGACAATCAGGTGGCCATGTTCTACGTAAACAAACAAGGAGGGACAGGCTCTCTGTTGCTTTGCAACGAAGCTCTCAGATTATGGGCCTTCGCCAGAGAGCATCAAATTCATCTTCTGGCAGTGTATCTTCCAGGGGTTCAAAACTCTTGGGCAGACAGACTCAGTCGAGTTCTGCTTCCACACGAATGGTCCTTGCATATGGACCAGATACGCAGAATCTTTCAGGAATGGGGAACCCCGGACATAGACCTCTTTGCAAGTCCGTGCAATGCCAAACTTCCCCGGTTCTGTTCCAGGACTCCGTGTCAGAGAGCTCAGGCCAACGACGCCTTTCTCCTACATTGGGGTCAGGACTTCCTATATGCCTTTCCACCCATTCCTTTGATTCCCAAGACTCTGTTCAAACTCCAGAGGGATCACGGATCGATGATCCTCATAGCTCCACGCTGGCCACGCCAAGTGTGGTTCCCTCTACTTCTGCATCTTTCCCAGGGACCCTCCCTGGACCTGGGAGCTGCGCCAGACCTTCTGTCTCAAGAGGAGGGGACTTTGTGGCACCCAAACCCCAAGTCCCTACACCTCAGAGCTTGGTTACTGAAGGCCTAAGCCTTCATGACTTCAATCTTTCTCAACCAGTGAAAGATATCCTTCATGCCTCTAGGAAACCCTCCACGAGGCGTTCCTATGCTTTCAAATGGAAACGCTTTTCCATTTGGTGTGCTCAACAGGGTCTTGACCCTCTGGCACTTCCCTTGAATTCTCTACTAGACTATCTCCTGCATCTTTCTAATGCAGGCCTTAAGACAAATTCAGTCAGAGTCCATTTAAGTGCTATTGCAGCATCCTTAAACCTACAAATGGACAACCTGTCTCCTCTCATCCTCTTATTGCAAGGTTCATGAGAGGCCTGACTCTAACTAAGCCTCCCATCCGACCTCCTCCGGTAGCATGGGATTTGAACCTAGTTCTAGGTCAGCTTATGAAGCCACCTTTTGAACCGTTGGTTTCTACCTCCTTGAAATTTCTTTCCTGGAAGGTCCTTTTCCTTATTGCAGTCACTTCGGCTCGCCGCATCAGTGAACTACAGGCCTTAGTGGCTCATCCACCTTATACTAGGTTTCATCATGATAAGGTGGTCCTCAGGACGAATCCCCACTTTATGCCCAAAGTGGTCTCGCCTTTTCATCTTAATCAAGAGGTATATCTACCTGTCTTTTTTCCGGCTCCTCTTGCATCCAGTGCAGAGAGGAACCTTCATACTCTAGATTGTAAAAGAGCTCTCGCCTTTTACCTCAACAGGACTCAGCCACATCGAAAGTCTTCCCAACATTTTGTGGCTTTTGATCCTTCTCATTTGGGACTTCCAGTCTCCAAACGTACACTTTCCAATTGGATTGCTAAGTGTATTTCCTTTGCTTACCAGAGTAAAAACATTTCTCTGGAAGGCCATGTCACAGCTCACAATGTGAGAGCCATGGCCACTTCTATGGCTCATCTTCACTCTGTATCCATAGATCAGATCTGTCGAGCCGCCACCTGGGCCTCGGTTCATACCTTCACAGCCCATTACTGTTTGGACAAGGACTCCCGCCGGGATGCCTTGTTTGGTCAGGCTGTCCTCAAACACCTTTTCCATACTTGAACAACTCCTGCCCACCTTCCCAGGATGGATGCCTGAGATCCATACGAAGATGGCGAACCCTTGGAAGGGGATCTCCCAGGCATCTTAGCTAGGGAGTCCCCATATGTGAGGACTTATTGCTGCTTGTTCCTGGAGATAGCACAGTTACTTACCTGTAACAGGTGATCTCTGGGAACAGCAGGAATTAGTCCTCACAACCCACCCACCTCCCCTAGGAGTTGTATCTTCTATCTATCTTCCTTTCCTCTCTCTATTGTCTCAGCTATAAACTCAAACTGAGGAGAGCTGGTCAGGAAGGCGGGAAGGCAGCGCGCATGTGCAGTGGGAGGCCCCAAAAGCTTCCTTCTGGGAAGCTGGGGAGCTTTCCCACTCAGGCTCCGTCGGTACCGACGTACCCATATGTGAGGACTAATTCCTGCTGTTCCCAGAGATCACCTGTTACAGGTAAGTAACTGTGCTTTACAGGTAAGTAACTACGCTTTCCATCCGTCACCCCCTTTCCCTTGTTTAAATGCTTGTGCACATAATGCCTGAATTTTTCACTTGAGATCCTTTTTCCTGCAACAGAGAGATGTAGTCCATCAATGCAGTATAGCTCCTTGTTCCATCTATTTCTTCAGTCGCCTATATATCTAAATCCTTCTTGTATGAACAGGTTTGGAGTCATGTATTAAAGTTCATTATGTGATGCAGCCTTTCTGCCCCCTTACCAAGAACAGGTAGAACTTCTGAGAATGCTATAGTGGTAGCAATGGATTTAAGTTTCTCTCCCAGAATCTGGAAATCCTTCTGAACTGTAGAGGCACTGTTTCTAGCCTGGTCATTTGTACCCAAATGGATGATAACATCAATTTTGGAGTGCTCACTTTCTGCACTAAGTATTCCAGCAATTTGCTTAATATTCCTGCTGGCTGAAGAGCCTGGGAGTCATTTGACCATCTTCTCTCCTTGGAACTGTGTTCCTAAGTTGGTGCCTCTGATGATGGAATCTCGTAGTAGTTTCCTCCTTTCTGATAGTTTCTTCATATTTAGAGCATTATCAGTAGATTGGGCATTAACCTTCTCGTTTAAGGGCACTTCAGTTTCCACTAATTGGGCACTTAAATTTCCCAAGGCAGAGAAGGCGTTATGCAGTGATCTCTCTTGATGGAGAGAGTGTCTCCATGTTACAGGTCGCAACCTACCAGAGCCCACTGTGATCCATTTATTCCTGAACTGCTTGATTCTCCAGGACCAAGCAGGAAGTCAGTCCTCACATATGGGTGACATCGACGCCGATGGAGCCCCTGCGGAGCATTTCCCCAGCTTTCTATGAAAGCCTTTGGGAATACTGCACGCATGCGCGGTTCCCTTCCCGCCTAAAGGTGCCATCTTGCTCAGTCTCTTTTTCCGTGGAGCCTGTCGGACGTGTGTCCTAGTTCACCCAGAAAACAGTTAGATTTTTTTCTTCGAATCCCTGCGATTTCTTCGCGGTTTCTTCTCCGTTTCGACGCCGGTTCCCCTTCCCGCTGGGTTCGGTACACCGGTATCGAGCCCGATCTTATTTTTTCGGTTTTTGCCCTTCGTGGCTGGCGTTCGCGCCCTTTTTTCTTTTTCCCTGGAAGGCCGGTCCTTTGACCTCACGGGGGCTCTTTTTCCCCCATGGCCTCCAGTGGTATTAAGAAGTGTGATCGGTGTAAGATATTAATGTCTCTCACCGACACACACAACTGCTGCCTTCGGTGCCTCGGTCCTGATCATGATCCTAAGATCTCTGGACCATGTGGCAAAATGTCCACTAAGGCACTGCGAAGTCGTCAGCACCAAAAAGAAAGGCTTTTCTCTGATTCTGCCTCCGGCCGGGCCCAGACCTCGTCTGAGGCCTCGACGTCTCAGGAGTCTGACCCCGAGCATCGTCGGGGTTCCTCGGACAGGGGGTCCCCGAGCGAGAGCGAAAGAAGAAGAAGCGTCTCGCGAGGGCGGCGTCGGAGGAGATTCCTGGCTCTTCGAGGGCTAGGTCTCAGACCCCTGACCGCCGTCCCGGGCCCATGGAACAGGAGAAGCCGTCAAAAGTACCTCGTGTGGAGCCGGAGTCTGATGGACACGTAAGTCCTGTTGTCCTCGAGGACTCTCCTCCCAGGGAGCCGACGTCCCGGGGCCCGAGTCGGTGGCTGCTGAGTCTCCTGAGCTGAGTCTCAGGCTGACAGCCTTGGAGTGCAGACTGCCTTCATGGATCAGCAGCGGGTGCTGATGGCCAGCCTCGCTGGCGCATCTGCCCCGACCACCGGGACATCGACATCGAAGTTGACCCCGGAGACCGAGCCGATACTCAAGACCATGAAGGCTCGAGGTTGTCCTCGGTCGCGGTCACCCTCGACCTCCCGGTCGGGACCGAGGGCGTCGACGCCAGTGCCTTCGGCATCGGGGCGGGTGCTGCCGGGCCCCTCGCGGTTGGATCCCCCCAGGGATCGGTGCTGGGTCCGCTGCTTTTTGACATATTCATAAATGACCTGGAAAGTGGAATAACGAGTGAGGTTATCAAATTTGCAGATGACACAAAACTATTTAAAGTTGTTAAAACCCAAGAGGATTGTGAAAAATTGCAAGAGGATCTTGATAAATTGGAAGACTGGGCATCAAAATGGCAGATGAAATTTAATGTGGACAAGTGCAAGGTTATGCACCTAGGGAAGAACAACCCAAACTATGGTTACACGATGCAAGGTTCCACATTAGGAACCACCACCCAGGAAAAAGATTTAGGCGTCATTGTGGATACCATGTTAACACCCTCGGCCCAGTGTGCAGCGGCGGCCAAGAGAGCAAATAGAATGCTAGGTATCATAAGGAAAGGAATGGAAAATAAAACAAAAGATATTATAATGCCTCTATATCGTTCCATGGTGAGACTGCACCTTGAATATTGTGTGCAATTCTGGTCGCCGTATCTTAAAAAGGATATAGCGATTTTAGAAAAGGTTCAGAGAAGAGCCACCAAAATGGTAAAGGGGATGGAAGGATACTCCTATGAAGAAAGGCTAAAAAGGTTAGGGCTCTTTAACCTGGAAAAGAGACGGCTGAGGGGAGATATGATAGAAGTCTATAAATTAATGAACGGAGTGGAACGGGTAAACGTAGATAGATTGTTTACCTTATCAGAATATAGAAAGACTAGGGGACATGCAATGAAGCTACAGGTTAAACTATTTAAGACTAATAAAAGAAAATATTTTTTCACTCAACGTGTAATCAAACTCTGGAATTTGTTACCGGAGGATGTAGTAAAGGCTGTTAGTGTAGCTGGGTTTAAAAAAGGTTTGGATAAGTTCCTGGAGGAAAGGTCCATAAACCATTATTAAGAAGTGACCGAAGATATCAATGCTTGACCCAGTACAAGCATTGTGGAACTTGTGTCTCTTGGGGAAACTGCTAGGTACATGTGACCTGGATTGGCCACTGTTGGAAACAGAATACTGGGCTTGATGGACCTTGGTCTGACCCAGTATGGCATATCTTATGATCTTATGACTCCTCTTCGGACGAGTCTGCCTGGGAGACGGAGGACGAGGAGTTCCCCGATACCTTCAAGACTCGGTGCGTCCCGTCGGACTCACCGCAGTCTGAGCCCCGGAGTAGATCCCCTCCGGAGGACACCCGGTTCTCGGAGTTTGTTTGGGATGTGGCCACTGCTTTGGCGATCCCAACGGACCCTGAGGAGGAGCCGAAGAGCTCGACGCCCTCCAGTGTGACTCTCCTCCGAAGGAGGCCTTTACTGTCCCGGTTCCTCCGATGCTGGGAGGCACCCGCCTTGGCGCCGGTTCTAAGCAAGCAGGTCGATTCCATTTATCGACTCCGTAAGAGCCCTGGTTTTCAGAAGGCACAGCTACCACACCATTCCATGGTGGTGGAATCAGCCATGCATCGTCTGAAAAGCCAGAAGATGCACTCTGCGGTGCCCCCCGGCCGGGAGGCCTGGAACCTGGATGCGTTTGGTAGAAAGTGCTTCCAGGGTTCGATGCTTGCTTGCCGTGTCCATTCTTACCAGCTGTACATGGGCATGTACTTGCGGGACCTGGCAAAGGAGCTTGCTGGGTTCTCTGCTGGTCTCTCCGGGGAACCTTTGCAGAGGTTCAAGTCCTTGTCTTTGGGTATCCTGGAATGCTCTAAGTTCATGTCCCGAGCAGCCTACGATGGCTTCGAGGCCTCGGCCCGTGTTGCGGCAGCCAGCATCGTGGCTCGACGCCAGGCATGACTGCAGTCATCGGACCTTGAGCCATGGGTTCAAGACAAGTTGGTCGATGTCCCTTGCCGAGGTGAGAACCTTTTTGGCAAGCCCTTGGCCGAGAAGGCTGTTGAGCTCAAGACCGAGCACCTCACGAGGACAAGGCTGTCTAGAAAGACTTCTGCCCCTTCACATAAGAAGAAGGGCTCGGGTAAAAAGTCCTTTTACCTGAGGAAGGCGACTGCCTACAAACAGTTCCCACCTTACCAGGCCTCCCCCGCTTCCCCACAGGGTCAGCAGGCCAAGGGGCAGGGACATGGGTCCCGTAGGCAGAAGGCCCCCAAGCCTCAGGCTCCTGCTCCCACTCAGCAGGGTGGGGGGTTTTTGACTCCCAAGGCATAGCCTCTCCGTCTCTGCTGTCCCATCCCTGTACAGGAGGTCGATTAGCCCTGTTTGCCCACTGGTGGCCACCCATTACAGGAGACAATTGGGTCTTAAGCATCGTCCACAAGGTCTACATACTTCATTTTCATCAGTTGCCTCCTCACTACTTTCCAGGAGAGCCTCCAAGGCCTCCTCTCCATACAGCCCTTCTCCTGCAGGAGCTTCAAGGTCTTTTGCGAGACAAGGCGGTAGAGCCTGTGCCTCCCCACCTACAAGGTCACGGTTTCTACTCCAGGTTCTTCCTAGTACCAAAGAGGACAGGGGACCTCAGGCCTATTCTTGACCTCAGGAATCTCAACAAGTTCCTAGAGAAGGAAAAGTTCAAGATGCTTACTCTTGGAACACTTCTGCCCTACCTCCAGCAGGGAGATTGGCTATGCTCTTTAGATCTAAAGGATGCGTACACTCACATCCTCATTCATCCAGACCACAGAATGTACCTCAGGTTCATTGTGGGAGGAAACTATTATCAGTACAGAGTGCTGCCATTTGGCCTCACCTCCGCTCCCAGGGTTCTTTACCAAGTGCCTGGCAGTGGTGGTGGCCTACTTGAGGAATCAGGGTATCTTTGTCTTCCCCTATCTGGACGACTGGCTCATCAGGGGTCAGACGTGCCAGGAGGCCAGGCAAGCCACCCTCCGGACGATTTTTGTGCTCCAACACCTGGGGTTTGTCATAAACTTCGCAAAGTCCACTTTGCTCCCCTCCCAAAACTTGGAGTTCGTAGGGGCAAGGCTGGACTCTCTGCAGGCAAAAGCTTTCTTGCCAGAGGACAGAGCCCAAAGACTGATAACCTTAGCTAACCAGTTTCTCAGCACGTCACTGGTCTCCGCCAGGCTCTGCCTGAGACTTCTTGGCCACATGGCTTCGACAGTACATGTGACTCCCAATGCCAGGCTTCATATGAGGCCTGCGCAATGGTGCCTCAGAACTCAGTGGTCGCAGGCCACAGGGAGCCTCAGCGACAGAGTAAGGGTGTCCAGACCATTCCTGCACTCCCTACGTTGGTGGCTGCATCCCCCCAACTTACTGAAAGGGATGCTTTTTCAGCCACCTGGGTTCACAGTGGTATTGACCACCGATGCCTCCCTGCAGGCTGGGGAGCACACTGTGCACCCAGGGTCTGTGGTCCCCCTGGGAAGCCAAGCAGCAAATCAATCTACTGGAACTGCGGGCTATTCGCTTAGCCCTCAAGACTTTCTCTCAAACCCTGACCCACCAGTCTGTCTTAGTACAAACAGACAATCAGGTAGCCATGTTTTATGTGAACAAACAGGGGGGCACTGGGTCCAGGCTCCTTTATCAGGAGGCGCAGGACCTTTGCTTATTTGCGCTCAGGCGCAACATGTTTCTCAGGGCAGTTTATCTTCCTGGCCAGGAAAATTACCTGGCAGACAGGTTGAGCAGGATTCTGCAGCCCCACGAATGGAAACTCCATCCCTTGGTGGTTCAGAAGATTTTCCTGAAATGGGGACTTCCATCCATAGATCTGTTTGCCAGTCCCCTGAACACACAGCTGCCCAGGTTCTGCTGCAGGCAACCGCATCCTCTGCGGCTAGCAGCAGATGCTTTTCTGATTTCCTGGTCCCAGGGCCTCCTGTATGCGTTTCCTCCCACACCTCTGGTGGCCCGAACCCTGTTCAAGATTCTACTAGACAAGGCCTCGGTCATTCTGGTAGCCCCCAGGTGGCCGAGGCAACCTTGGTTCCCACTTCTGCTTCAACTGGCAGTGGACACTCCACTTCCTCTGGGGTTGCAGCCCGACCTTCTCTCTCAGGACCACGGGTCTCTTCTGCACCCCAATCTCAAATCTCTCAATTTGATGGCCTGGAAGCTGCAAGGGTAGTTTTGGCTCCCTGGGTCCTCCCTCAGGAAATTGAGGAGGTCGTCCTGGCCTCTAGGAAGCAGTCCACTAGGAAATCCTCTGCCCTGAAATGGAAGAGGTTTTCTGTGTGGTGTCAGCTGCGTACAGAAGATCCTTTCTCCTGTGCTGTACCGGTGGTGCTTCAGTACCTGCTGCACTTATCCAGTCAGGGCCTTAAGTCCAATTCTGTTCGGGTCCACCTCTCAGCTCTAGCAGCTCACCACTCACTGGTGGAAGGACACTCTTTGTCGGTTCACCCCTTGGTGTCCCGGTTCCTCAGGGGTTTGCTCTTGCTCAAGCCTCCTGTCCGTCCTCCAGCCCCTGAGTGGGAGTTGAATGTGGTCTTGCAACAACTGACTCGCCCACCCTTTGAGCCGATGGCTACTTGTCCTCTCCGCTTCCTTTCCTGGAAGACACTCATCCTGGTAGCCTTAACCTCGGCCAGATGAGTGAGTGAGCTTCAGGCCCTGGTCTTTGACAGGCCTTACACACGGTTCTATAGGAACAGGGTAGTCCTTAGGACTCATCCAAAGTTCCTCCCAAAGGTTGTCTCCTCTTTCCACCTCAACCAGGAGGTGGTTCTTCCGACATTCTTCCCTAGGCCTCATGCAAGCCAGACTGAGGCGGTCCTGCATACCCTGGACTGTAGGGAGGGCCTTATCCTTCTACCTTGACCGTATGCAGGGGCATAGAAGGGCTACCCAGCTCTCCATATCTTTTGACCCTAATAATTTGGGGTTAGCTGTGTCCAAGCGTACCTTGTCCATTTAGGTGGCTAACTGTATCACCTTGCAGGGTCGGGTCACGGCCCATCGTGTCAGGGCAATGGCTGCCTCAGTAGCTCATCTCCGCTCTGTACCGTTGGCAGACATCTGCAGGGCTGCAACTTGGTCTTCAAGCCAGACTTTTGCGGCCCATTACTGCCTGGAGAGGGAGTCCCGTAGGGACAGTGCTTTTGGCCAGGCAGTACTCCGGAATCTCTTTGAGGTTTAGGTAAATCCTGCCCTCCAGCCCTCCGTTGGGCTACCGGTGGAGGTTCTATCAGTGAAAAGCCTTTCTTTGATGCTGGGACTAGAGGGAGTTCTCTTGTTCAGCCTGGGTTCCCTGGTAGCCCAGAGCTAGGGAGTCACCCATATGTGAGGACTGACTTCCTGCTTGGTCCTGGAGAAAGAGTAGTTACTCACCTGTAACAGGTGTTCTCCAGGAGCAGCAGGAATCAGTCCAAACAACCCTCCCTTCTCCCCTGGGAGTTGCAGTTGTACATAGTTTAATTTACATTTTTGTGTGCTGTTTTTTAGCTAGGTCATTTGACTGAGCAAGATGGCACCTTTAGGCGGGAAGGGGACCGCGCATGCATGCAGTATTCCCAAAGGCTTTCATAGAAAGCTGGGGAAATGCTCCGCAGGGGCTCCATCGGCGTCGATGTCACCCATATGTGAGGACTGATTCCTGCTGCTCCTGGAGAACACCTGTTACAGGTGAGTAACTACTCTTTCTTTGTGGGAATGGTGGTGGATTTTTTTCTGTTTGTACCCTAGAAGAGGTATGTTTAATTTCAGCTAATTCTTCCCTTAATAGAATAAATTCTTTATGCATGGCAGATAATTTGAGACATATAGGGCAAGCTCTTTGGCTCCAAATGATCCTTCTTAGAATGAAGACACCACAACTATTGCATTGAATACATGACATGCTGATTAAGATGATTATAAAGCAGTTCTTTACTGCAAAATTTAGTAGGAAACCAGGTCTTTGCAAATCTAAAAGCAAATGTGTACTGCAAGTCCTAGTAGACAGATATCAAGGATGTAGTGCCCCTGACCAGTAGACCTTCTATGAACTGGGGGCACACTCAGTTCTAAGAGAATATCAACAGGTAATAGGCAAAGAAATTTTCTGTCAGAACCAGCCAAAATAGTAAATTTAGAAGCTTAGCTTTGTAGTGATGGCAGTTGCTATCTTCTACCTCTTTCTGAATCTGGACAGTTCCATCTCCATCAGGGTCCATCTCTGTGCAATTGGAGCGTACCATTGAGGTGTGGAAGGAAAGTCCATCTCAGTAGAACCTTTAGTTGTTCACTTTATGCGGGGCTTGCTTCTCTCAAAGCCTCCCTATTAGCCTCTCACAGTGTCTTTTGACCTCAATATGGTTCTTGCGCAGCTCATGAACGCTCCCTTTGAACTGCTCAATTCCTGTCCTCTGAAGTTCTTTACCTGAAAGGTGTTATTTCTTTTGGCAGTAACTTCGGCACACAGAGTGAGCGAGCTTCAGGCTCTAGTGGTTCATCCAACTTACATTAAATTCCACCATAATAGATCAGTCCTTCATACTCATCCTAAATTCCTTCCAAAAGTGGTATCAGATTTCCACCTTAGTCAGCTATTCTTCCAACATTTTTCCCAAGCCCTCATGCACACAATGGGGAAGATAAGTTGCACATGTTGGACTGCAAGCGAGCCTTAGCCTTCTGCTTGGAGTGGACCCAAGTCCATAGAAAGTCCATCTAACCTTTTATTTCTTTTGACCCTAGCAAGCTAAGGACTGCTGTCTCCAGAAATTCTCTTTCACTTGGCTAGCAGACTGCATCTCTTTTGCTTTCACCCAGGCAGGCCCGAGCTTTGATGGTCATATCATTGCTCATAATGTCAGAGCTATGGCTACGTTGGTGACTAACTTGCACTCTGTCTCCATGGAAGAGATCTACAGGGTTACAACGTGGTCTTCAGTCCACACATTCACACCTCACTACTGCCTTGATAGGGAATCCTCCTCCATCCCCTCTTGGCCCATTCTATTCTGTCCACGCTACCAAAAAAACTGCTATTGTACATAGTTGGTCTCTTGACCGTTAAGGCCTGTTGCACACCGCAGTTGAGTTTTGCCCCTGTTGGGCTTCTCGGTGGTCTCCTCTGTTTTCAGTAGCCTGTAGCTTTAGAGTCACATATGTGAGTACTCATTCCTGTTTGTCCACGGAGAAAAGTTAGCTATTCACCTGTAGCAGATTTTCTTCATGGACAGCAGGAATAAGTCCCCACAACCCTCCCTCCTCCCTGAGAAGTTGTCTTCTGCTACAGCTATGTTATCGGCCTGAATCAATATGGCCTCATGGTGGCAGGTGGAAAGGAGGTGCACAGGCAAGGTGAAGCCTCCCAAAAGCTTCCAATAGAAGCTGGGGAGCATTCCCATGCAGGGCTCTGTCGGGAACATCACCCATACAGAGGACTTATTCCTGCTGTCCACGGAGAACATCTGCTACAGGTGAGTAACTACCTTTTCTATGCAGCTCACCTCTGCTTGCCCACTCACTGGTGGCATTATGATAGATCATTGTAAGCACAAAGATTTACCCGAGAAGAATCATTCAGCCCCTCAGTTCCCTTAACAGCTTTGTTCTATCAGAGCTGCCTCATTCTAAGTTGCAGCTTTACATTTGAGGAGGATTTTAGTTTGTAATTTCTGCTCTTCCTAGCAGGCAACAGGGTGAGAGCTCTTTCTATATTGATGCATACTTCCAGAGTGTATAATTGCATGCATGTTCCACCAGAGCCTTATCGATAGTATTGGGAATCCTCCTTTCTTGCCTTATGTTTTGTCTTTCAGCCCGCCAGGCAGCTAAGAATGCACCACGAAGGCCATCAGCGCTCTCAAGCCGTTCTCCAGCTGGCTCCTTGTCTCCAGGAGGAGATTATAATTTGGGGGAGATGGCTCAATCCACCACAGAGGAGGGAAGCACTGGGGTAGCTGCACATTTTTTCATATCCTGTTATATTTTAAAAATACATTTAAATCAGCATAGAGTGCATACCTAAAATTATAAGGACACGAGAATTGCTATACTATGCCAAAAGTCCATCAAGCCCAGGATCCTGTTTCCAATAGTGGTTAATCCAGATTACAAGTACTGGCAAGATTCCATATGACTAGATAGAGTCCATGCTGCTAACCCCCAGAGAGAAGTCATGGCTTTCCCCAAGTCTAACAGTTGATGAATTTTTCTTCCAGGACCTTGTCCAAACCTTTTTTTTTCAACCCAGCTATGCTATCTGTTTTTACTAAATTACAATGAATTTCAGAGCTTAATTGTGCGTTTAGTAAAAAAAATAATTTCTCCAGTATGTTTTAAATATACTACTTCAGGCAAAACTTAACAAATGCCGTTTAATGACTCACCCCGCAACTTAAGGGCTTACTTCTATCACTTGATCATTTACTGATTAATGCTTCACTCTCGGCAGAAGGTCTCAGAGAAAACTGAATGGCACTTTAACCAAGGGCTAATAGCCCGTTGAATGTGCTTGTTTCACATCAATGACCCATTGCCATGTTAAACTTATTTTTTAGTAAGGTTTTTTTTATTTTCTTTTCTAGTATTCTTTTCTAGTAGCAGATGACTTTCTTCTCATCAAACAATATACTGCACTTTGACTTTTTCAAATATCGGATATCAGGCTTAAACCAGAAACCTAGTGACAATATATTGCACTTAGCTTATTTTGTACTGTTGAGCAGGGCAATTCCGACGCTCACAGCTAGGCACCCCAAGCGTTTGACAGCGGTTGTTTCTTCAGGGAATAGTCCCTTTAAAGCTGCTCAAATGATGCTGTCGGCGTTACTTCGATACAATGTTCATCTTCTTCTACCTTGAATGTGGAAGCCTCTAAGTTAGAACACTCAATGTAGGTAATGCGCGGCATTACCTACATTGAGTGTTCTAACTTAGAGGCTTCCACATTCAAGGTAGAAGAAGATGAACATTGTATCGAAGTAACGCCGACAGCATCATTTGAGCAGCTTTAAAGGGACTATTCCCTGAAGAAACAACCGCTGTCAAACGCTTTGGGTGCCTAGCTGTGAGCGTCGGAATTGCCCTGCTCAACAGTACAAAATAAGCTAAGTGCAATATATTGTCACTAGGTTTCTGGTTTAAGCCTGATATCCGATATTTGAAAAAGTCAAAGTGCAGTATATTGTTTGATGAGAAGAAAGTCATCTGCTACTAGAAAAGAATACTAGAAAAGAAAATAAAAAAAACCTTACTAAAAAATAAGTTTAACATGGCAATGGGTCATTGATGTGAAACAAGCACATTCAACGGGCTATTAGCCCTTGGTTAAAGTGCCATTCAGTTTTCTCTGAGACCTTCTGCCGAGAGTGAAGCATTAATCAGTAAATGATCAAGTGATAGAAGTAAGCCCTTAAGTTGCGGGGTGAGTCATTAAACGGCATTTGTTAAGTTTTGCCTGGAGTCAACCGTTTAAAGAGATATAGACTATACACCAATTAAATATACTACTTAGCAACTTCATGGCATGTCCCCTAATTTTTGTACTTTCTGAAAGAGCAAACAACCGATTTTTGTTTATCCATTCCACTCCATTCAGGGATTTATAGTCCTCTGTCATATCTCCCTTCAGCTGTCTATTCTCCAAGCTGTAGAGCCTTCACCTGCTTAGCCTTTCCTTGTAAGGAAGTCACCCATCCCCTTTAGCATTTTGGTGGCCCTTCTCTATACCTTTTTCTAATTCTGCTATACTTTTTTGAGATGTGGCAACCAGACTTGCACACTGTAATCAAGGTGGGATTGCACCAGGTGTTAATACCAGGGGCATTATGATGTTTTTCATTTTATTCTCCATTCCTTTCCTAATAATTCCTGAAAGATTTTTTTTATTAACCTCAATGCAGAATTTCACAGTGCTCAGTTCCACTGCTCTCACATGCTGAATTGAAGATTTCAACATATTGTCTACCATGATGCCTAGTTCCTTTCCTTGGATGGTGACTCCTACTGTGGAACCTAACATCACGTAGCTCTAGTTTGGATTATTTTTCCCTACATGCATCATTTTACAGTGGCCCACATTAAATTTCATCTGCTTTCTAGATGCTCAGTTTCCCCGTCTTGCAAGATCCTCCTGCAATTTCATAAAATCTGCTTATGATTTAACAATTTTGAATAATTTTGTGTCTGCAAATTTGATCACTTTTTTCATCTTTCCCTTTTCGAGATCATTTATATGTATGTTAGACACTAGCCCCAGTACAGATCCCTAGGACACTAACCATCTAGTCCTACTGTTTCCTTTCTTTTGCTAGTCCTCAATCCACAATAGAACATTATTTCCTTTCCCATGACTTTTTAAAAATTTTCCACAAGAGTCTTATGTGAAATTCTTTTTGAAGAGTCAAATATATTATATTCTGAGCTTCTGATTCCAGTGTGAGCAGAGATGGCAGCGTAGAAGCTGAGCTACATGGCGCTCAACCTGCTAAAATACTCCCATAGGTAGAAACAAGCAGAGAAAATCTTCCCTACACCCGCAAAACATCCCGGTGAGACAAGTAGTAAGTCGGGGATGGCTGGGAAGAAAACGACTTTTGACCTAGGACCGTTTGCATTTAAGGACCCGAGTAAAAGTGTAGGAGCCAGCGGGTACAGGTGGCAAAAGATTCCTGGAGAAGAAAGGGCCATCTCTCAGTGAAGTAGCTCTAAAGCGGGTGGAAATCATTGGCTGGTTCAGAGAGCTGAAAAACGACATAGCGGGCTTCCAAGCAGAGGTCTG
The DNA here is from genome assembly GCA_033557465.1 of Ichthyophis bannanicus. NCBI lineage: Eukaryota > Metazoa > Chordata > Amphibia > Gymnophiona > Ichthyophiidae > Ichthyophis > Ichthyophis bannanicus. The sequence goes on from CM066050.1 coordinate 566,162, forward strand.
CACAAGGGTGGAGGAAGTGAAAGTGGACATTTTAGAGATTGGTACAAGAACGGTTAACCTAGAGAAGAAGGTGGAGGAGCAAGAGGACAGCCTCGCAACCTTAAATAAAACAGAGGAAGCTTTACAAAGCTTGAGGATGTGGAGAATTGCATAAGGCGGAACAGCCTCCACATACGTGTAGTTCCAGAGGAGGAAAAGCGGCAGGATTATTGTGCGCTGGTACAAAAAATTAGGGTGGTGATCCTTCAGGCTGATGGGTTTACTGGCTCAGAGTATTGCTTAAAGTTTGAATGAGTGCATAGAGCCTTGGGTCCCTGCTGGGAAGGCAAGCCGAGGGACATTATTGCATTTATCCCTGAATATTAAGCAGTATTGTCTGTAGCAAAAAAGCATAGACCTCTGCAATGGAAGAATGAGAAAATTGAGCTATATGCGGATTTGTCTGCTCTGACCCTACAAAATCGGAGGGAGCTGAGGGAGGTCATGCATGGACAGAGAGCTGAAAAGGTGCATTACCGGAAATTCTTTCCCTTCGGCCTACAGTTCAGTGGCAGGAGGTCACCTACAGGGCCTGGAACCATGAGGAAGAAGTGGATCGCCTAACAAAGGCAGGATGGGACAATCTTCTGAAGAAAGACAGTGGTGAATAGGGGGGTGTCGCTGGTGCTGCAGATGCTGGGCCCACGCTGGCACCAGATTGGGCGAAATGGAAAGAGGCTGCTAAGACAGTCCAGAACCTAGAGTGTGCAGTGGATGGTGCAGAGTGATTAGGACAGTGCACCAAGTCACATACGGGGCTTGCTTTCTACATAGCTGCCTGAAATGGACAATGGGACTCAAGGGGAGAGAAGTATGGAACAGTATGAAGCGTGTGCAGAGAGAAGATGTGATGGTTTGGTTATGACTGGGGTAAATGGTTGTGGGAGACAAGGGAAGTACATGGGTGTGCAGTAGGGGGAGGGGAGGCTAAGGTGAAATGAAAGGTGCTGCTGAGCTAGGAGGGTGTTCCTGAGCGGTCCTCCAGTTTAGTCCTCCACATCCGGGTAGTGCACCTCCTCCTGCAGCTAGGAGACTGGACCAATCAAACTCTTCAATCCCATAGTATGTATCCTGCTGGAGCTCCCATCAGCCCCCAGTGTGTCCAGTCTCCTTGCAGCAGGAGGACGTGTGAGCCTGGTGTTGGGCTCACTTAGGCATAGTTTTTTGTCTTCTTTTGTTATTACTTCATGCTCTTTATTTTCTTTCCTTTAGCTTTAGCAGACTAGCGCTTTCAATTTCAATTTAAAAAAAAAAATGGCTGAGGAGCCGAAGCGTCACTGACCTTCCCCCCTCTATACTTGGCGGTATTCAGAGCAAGCAGCACATTTTGATCGCTCCCCCTAGATAGTACGGGGGAGAGATCGGAGTTCCGCAGCACCCTTGTTTTGCGGGGGCAGCGAGGTTTCTGCTTTGTGCTGACAGCGGTGAGTGCTGCGGGGGGGGGGGGGGATTCCGCTCTCCGGCTCTTTTCAGTCAGCCGGGACGTCGGCAGTACGCCGCTCAGGATTCGAGCGGGGCAGCTGGTGCTTAACTCTGTGTTGGAGCCGGGGTAAGTTATTTCCTTCCCGCTCTATTGCAGCACTCTTTCTTGGCCCTTGGGCACGCGGTGCTGTCATGGAGATCTTTGTGTTGTTTTTGGCGCCTTTTTTGGCGCGAACCAGTTGCGGCAGCCATTTTAAAGGCTGACTTTTTCTCTGGGCTGTGGATTTCGGTGTGTTCGTTCCGCACAGGGCTTCCTTTGTCATCGGTGGGCAGTATTTATTGGGGGTTGTAGTCATCTAAGCCTCTATAGAATAACTAAGTCGGTAAAAAAATAAAATGAAATAAAGAAAGAAGAAAATAACCAGACCTGCTGTCTTAGTCAGGCAGGTTCTTAATAGGGAAGCAGTCCCTTGTTGGGGGAGGGTTTTTTCTGAACTAGCGGACAGTTTTTTCTTTTCTCCAAGGTACTCGAGCCCACCTTAATGTCGTCCAGACCGCAATGTGTGGTCTGTGGTTCCCGCAAGAGCTTGGTGGCAGATTCAGGCTTCTGCAGGAGCTGCGCTGCTGTCTCCTCGGATGGCGACAAGCAGTTAGAGGACAAGCTTCAGCCGGACCCTTTGGAGCCTGTGTTGGTTGCGGAAGGGCTTGCTCCTTCGGTTGCCCTCCCTTCTCCAGTTCCTGCTACGGCCCAGGGCCGGGGGACTGCGCTGCCAGAGGATGAGGCAGGTTCATCTTCTTCCTTGGGTTTTTCCCCTGACTTCGTTCTGCTGATGCATCAAGCTTTTCAGTTGGGACGCTTTGGCGCGTTGCCTGAGGCACGTGCCTCTCCGGCACTTCTTCCACCCCCCAAGCTGGAGGCGGCTGGTCGCTTGGGTCCCAAGCCGGTTAAACGGACGCAGACCTTGGCGTTGGGTCAGGAGGATATGGAGTGGCAGGAGTCAGATGTTGAGTTAGATCCGGAGGACCTTGTTGAGGATCTAGAGGAAGGTGAGATTCCCGAGGCTGATGATCAGGCTAGGATTATCCGCGTGTTTGTAAGGAAGAGTTGTTACCTTTAATTATGGAAGCCCTCCAAACCCTCAATCTCGCTACGGCGTGGCCAGTTGAGGGCGAGGAATTGGAGGATCCCCTCATTCAGGCGGTGCGGGATTCCCAAGTGGTCTTTCCGGTTCATAGGGTGGTAGATCAGATGATTCAGACCGAGTGGGATCAGCTGGAGGCAGGCTTGAAAGGTATTCGGACTATGAACTGGCTCTATCCCTTAGCAGACAGAGACAAAGAGAAGTTTGTCGCCTCGGGTGGATGCCGTGGTGTCGGCAGTAACCAAGAAGACGACAATTCCTGTTGAGGGAGGTGCAGCATTAAAGGACACGCAGGACAGGAAGGTGGACGGTTTGTTGAAACAGGCCTTTGATACCAATGCCTTGTTGTTGCAAGCTTCTATTCCAGTTCATACTGCTAGACCAGTCCAGACAAATGGGTTATGCACCCCTGCCAGCAGATCTTGGAGACAGAGAATTCTACCAGAGCTCTGATAGGCTGGAGCCTGGTGATATAATCCTACCCCTAGGGGTCTCCCTCAGTTTTTCTCTGTCTCCAGCAGATCTGGATGCTTTTTTTTTTTTTGCTCCTTCAAAAAAATTTAAGATGCTTTATTTCTTTGTGATTTCTCTGGGAGAGATTATACCCTGTAGTTGCCAGTGTACTTATCTGGGCACCAGGATGAATTCCAGCTGAGCTCCTGTGTCCTGCAGGTCACAGTAGAGATCGCTGATGTGCAGACTTCCCAGCACTAGTCAAGAAGACTATTTAGCTGGATGGTAAGCCTCCTAAAATCCAGTCCCTGGGGCTGATTTTAGTGGTGAGGCAGCTAGCAGTGCTCTCAGCAGCGGTCCGTGGCTTCTCTGCACTTTCGGTACTGTGAGTACAAAACCTGTCTTTCTCCCACTGCTGTCTGCAACTCTGTGGTGACTGGATTTATTTTTCTTGATTTTTCAGCGATTTTAGGCATTTCTCTCATGCCTGCAACCCCCCCCCCCCCCCCCCACCTTGTCATTTGACTTTTTAAGTTAATTCCTTAGCTTTTGGAGGTTTTAATTCACTCTTTTGGAGGTTTATTTTTGCCGGCGGCCATTTTGAATAGCTAATGAGCCCTGGTTTTTGGCGGGAAGCCAGAATCCTTCTCTCTTTGCTGGCTTCTAGCACCAAAAAAATTGCTGTTTAAATTTTTCCACAACACTTGCTAGCTGTGAGTTGTGTGGGGGTTCCTTTTTTCTCTGCCTATGTATTAACATCATGAATAAAAAGTACGGAAGGCATGATTAGAGAACCGGATGCAATTCAGAGCCACAGTACAATGCTAAGACACTGACCACTGGTGCAGGGCTCATGGGTTCCATCCCCCACTGTGCCCAACAAAGAAGGCTGGCTGAGGCATTGCATAGTATGGGGAATATTGTTAAATGCCTGTTCCTCCGGGGCAGAGTTATTATTTTTTTTAGTTCTCCCTATGCCTTATTCAGGTCTACGCTGCATAGGCTGTCAGAAGACACACAGGGACCTCAGAAATCAACTGTGCTCTTCCCCCAGCGTCTTGATTCCCCAGATAAACTTGGGAACTCCTGAGCCTGGCTTCAGTGGAGCTCTCCATTGGCTTTACGCTGCGATGAGTCTTTGCCACGGACATCCCCAGGAAGTTCAGGTATCAATTCCTGAAAGGAAACTGTGAGTAGCCTGTTTTTTTTTCTTACTTGCCTCAGCTAGTGCTCCCGGACCGGCTGCCTCTGAGTTTTGAAGTTCCTACTTTAAAATTTTTAATCCACAAACTGCAGCCGGGTTACTTTGTACGTCTTATTGGAATATTGTACCTGTCTTTTTCAATATATCATTTGATTGGAATTTTAAGTCAGTGTTTTGGATCCTGACTGTTTTGGGCTCTACCTAATTAAACATACTCACTGTCATCTTCCGTACGGCTGGGTTTGAGCTTCTACATCCCTCCCCAGAAACGCCTTTCAGCCCCTACCATGGAGGTCTGAGTGGCTGCGGAGGAATCAAACTCATTTCCCTACTTTCAGTCACTGTAATTGCCTTACCCTGACTTTGAAAGTTTCTCTGTACCAGCACAGTGAATGACTGACAGTTCCCTTCTCAGCTCAGTGAATACCTGACAGTTTTTCTGTGCCAGCGGCCATTTTGTTTTTCTCTTCAGTGTTTCTTTTTGGAGGGAACAGCTCTAGACAGCAGTTTCCACACATTTAAACATGATGTGGAGGCACGGAGAGTTTCAAAATCCTTTTCTTTGAAGAGTCTTCGGTTTCCCTGAGCCTACCTTGATTTTTGTTTTAAATGCTAAAAAAAAAAAAAAAAGGGGGGGAAAAAGAGGAAAGGTGGTTTAAGTCTCTACAATGCTTGTTTCTCTGGCTGTATTATATGTAATAAGTAATCAGCCGAATGGGGAATTAATAGATTGCTTGTGTTCCACCTGCACGCTGCATCCCGGAGACTCTTTCCCCATTCCCACTACGCTGCTAGATGGGTTCATCAGCACCTTATCTCCTCCCTCCTCAGAGCCCCTGCTGCAGGATCTTCCTGCAGGAAACGATTCAGTCAGCTCCCATGTCGCTTCCACAGCCGCTGGAGGCCACAGCAGCCTTGACTGACAGTGCCTTCCTCACACTCTTCCATCTGGCATGACCCCTGTGACTTTTGGAGTCTTTTGGAATATCTCCTACACCTGCCCAGTAGCAGGCAAGCATATGGCGTGGTCTCGCAAGTGGTCCCATAAGTCCTCAGACCTTAGAGCAGTACGTCCTCCTTGGAGCGTTGCATGTGCCTTGCGGGGTACTGTGGATATTCAAGAAGACTTTAAATCTTCGGAGGTCAGCCCTGACTCGTTGGAGTACGGAGATGGGGAATATTCTCCGTCTGTTTTCTTCGCTGATGGTTCTCAGCCTTTTTCGGAAAGAGGAGTTGCCGGCTCTAATCACACAGGTGATGGAGTCGCTCCCCCTAGCCGACACGCCTGATCCTCCGGATTCTCAAATCCGGTTGCAGCCGGATCCCATTTTCCAGGGCATTCGTACGGCACGCAGTATTGGTCAGTTATACCCTTGGTCTCCCTTTCACTTGGACCGTTGGCTTACATACCCGACAGTTGATGCATTCTGACCAGGGTCATCAGGCATACCACACTTCCGGTTGAGGGCGGAGTGGCGCTCCGCGACCAGCAAGACCTAAAGAGTTGGGAGGCTGCTGAAGACCGGTTTTCCTTCGCCCGCTATTTTCTTCTTGCAGGGGTGTGCAGAGGTCTAGCAGCTCGGGGCTCCCTTTGCTGGATTCAGCAGCTTCCAGGTGTTCCCGAGTTGGTTCATTTCGAATCCATCGCTGCATTCCGGGCAGAGGCATTCTGAGATCTCTTGCGGCTCAGCTCACTTCCTAGCACCGGTGTCGGTAGCTCGGAGATGGCTCAGCCTGCGGCAATGGGCAGCGGATGTTGCTTCATTTCCAGGCTCCAGCGTTTAGATGCCATTTGTCCCGGTCCACCGTTGGAAGGAGGACTGGGCCGTTACTCTGTCTATTTTGGGATGCTTCAGGTCCTGGATTTTCTAGGGGCTGGGTGCGACACTCGTCGGGGACGGGTGTTTCTACCTCAGGAACGTTTTCAGAAGATCTCTCTTCAGCTCCGCCGCTGCTTGGATCAAGCGGCACCTCGGCCTTGGGGGCTACCTTCAACTCTTGGGGTCCTTGGCAGCAACGATAGCCCTCGTTCCGTGGGCAGGAGCGCACATGCGCTGCTTGCCGACGGCGCTTCTATTTCGTTGGTCGCCGGTATCGGACAGTTATCTAATCCGGTTACCTTTGCTTCTGCCAGTGCACCGCAGCCTCCGTTGGTGGTTTCAGGCACACAATCTTCTACGGGGGGTCCCTCTGGAGTCTCTGCGCTGGATCTTGGTGACGCCAGTCGCCGACCTCTCCGGTTGGGGAGCGCCTTGCAGCTTGGCCTCGGCGCAGGGGAGTTGGTCACCTCGCGCAGCCCAAGGGTCTATCAATCGTCTCGAGACGCGGAAAGTGCGCTTCGCCCTTCTTCAGTTTCAGCCTCTTCTGCGGCGGCGTGCGGTTCGTATCCTGTCCGACGCCACGACGGTTGCTTACCTAAGCCGCCTAGTCGGCACACAATGTCCGGATGTCTCACAGGAGAGGCGTTTGCTCCTCCCGTGGGTGGAGGAACATCTTCAGGCTATCGGTGCAGCACATCGCAGGCATGAACAATGTGTAAGCCAATTTTCTCAGCCGGCACTCTCTGGAGCCCGGGGGCTGGGCTCTGCAGCCGGATGCGTTCCGGTCCATTGTTCACCTGTGGGCACTGCCGACCATGGATCTAATGGCTACGGCGCAGACTGCCAAGGCTTCGCTGTACTTCGGCCATTGGAGGGACGAGGGAGCGCACGGCATAGATGCTCTCTCTCAAGCGTGGCTGGCTCATCTTCTCCTGTGTGTTTTCCCTCCCTGATCCGTGATATGCATAGTTCTCCGGCAGCTCCGAGACCGTCGCGGCCCTGTACTCCTGCTGGCTCCGAATTGGGCTCGCGGACCATGGTATGCGGATCTCTTCCGTCTGGGGCGTGGCTGCTCCGCCTCGAGGCGTTTCTCGGCCTTCTGATTCATGGACCGGTGGAGATGGAAGACCCGGCTCCTTACTCGCTTTCAGCCTGGCTATTAACCGCTGCCAGTTTGCTCGCTACGGCTCTTCGCCTAGCGTGGTCGTGGTGCTTCTCACGGCGCGGCGGTCTTCCACGACGCTGACTTACGCTCGGGTTTGGCGTCTCTTGATGGTTAGTGTTCGCAAAATAACCTCACATCCTGGCTTTGCGGTGTTCCGGACATCCTGTCCTTTTTACAGGCCGGAGTGGATAAGGGATTAGCGCTCAATTCCTTGCGAGTACAAATGGTCGCTTTAACTTGTTTTCGGGGTCCTATACCGGGGCGATCGATAGCTTCGTATTCGGACATGTCTCGGTTCCTCCGCGGAGTTAGGGCCTTCCGACCTCCTCTGCGTTCGCCTGTGCCAGCGTGGGCTCTCATGCTTGTCCTCTGTGCCCTCGTTGCTCCTCCCTTTGAGCCTCTGAGGGCCTGTTCTCTTCTAGATTGGACTCTGAAGGCAGTCTTCTTGGTGGCCATAACTTCGGCACGCCGTGTTTCTGAGCTCCAGGCTCTCGGTGTCGAGATCCCTATCTCTCGTTTTCCTCCGAAGGCGTTTCTCTGAGAACTGTCCTTTCCTTTGTTGCTCAAAGTGCTGACGCCGTTCGCTGTTGACCAGCCTCTTTCCTTTCCGTCTTTTCCAAAGACGCAGTGTGACAGTGGTCGGTCTCCATTGCGGGCGGTGGACCTTAAGAAGGTTCTTTTTCGGTATCTGGGGGTCGCCAGACCCTTCCATATGACTGTTCCTCTTTTGTCTTGTTCGCGGGTTCTCGTCGGGGATCCGCAGCCTCCGAATCTACCATTTCTAGATGGGTTACGGAGGCCATTGAGGCGGCGTACCTTCTTCAGGGAGAACAAGCTCCACCGGGACTCCGTGCTCACTCCTCTCGGGCGCAAGCAACTTTGTAGGCCGGGAGGTCTCATGTAGTTCCTCTCGATATTCGCCGGGCGGCGACTTGGTCGTCGCTGTCCACCTTTGTCGGTCATTATAGGTTGGACGTTCATGCCCGTCAGGAAGTCCGTTTTGGAGTTGCTGAGCTGTCGGCGGCCTTGCCCCCCCTTGAAAGCAGGTAGCTTGGGTACTGCCCGTTTGTCTGGACTGGTCTAGCAGTATGAACTGGAAGGAGAAAATTCACTTACCGTTAATTTCCTTTCCTGGAATACTGCTAGACCAGTCCAGGACCCGCCCTGCTGTTGGTTGGAGTGCCGCTGGTGCGGTGCAGCCGCCGACCACGGTTCTTCTCTTTGCCGGTATGCCTCGCCCTGGGCAGTCCATGGGTTCGTAGGTGGATACTGTTTTCAGCTCTAGGGATTTCTTCGGCTCCCTTGTATATAGTTCACTTGGGACCCTCTGGGGTGATGTTACAGTTCATGTTGCATTAGCTTGTGGATGTAACTGAGGGAGACCCCTAGGGGTAGGATTATATCACCAGGCTCCAGCCTATCAGAGCTCTGGTAGAATTCTCTGTCTCCAAGATCTGCTGGCAGGGGTGCATAACCCGTTTGTCTGGACTGGTCTAGCAGTATTCCAGGAAAGGAAATTAACGGTAAGTGAAATTTCTCCTTTGTGGAGCCTGGGTGGCTAGAGCCTGTTTGCGCTGGGCGCAGCATTTGCAGCAGGACCCTCATTTGGATCAACAGGGTTCGCTCGAGGTGACACGGTTGGAGTTTGGCTCGGCTTATTTGGCGGATGTGCATTATGATTTGATCCGGACATTAGCAAATAGTATGGCATCCTTGGTGGCGGCAAGGCGATCCATCTGGTTACGGAATTGGGCGGCCGACGGCTCTTCCAAATCTCGCCTCAGCAAACTTCCTTTCAAAGGCAGGTTGTTGTTCGGAGATGATCTAGATAAATTGGTAAAGGACCTTGGGGAGTCTAAAGGTGTCAGGCTACCGGAGGATAAGCCTAGGTTAGGCAGAATTTTGCCGGGGAGCCGCGGTCAGTATAGAGACGTTCGTAGGTTTCGTTCCTCCAGACCTTGGGGTTCTCAACGTGGCAGACTGGGGACAAGGTTGCATAATTTTCGTGGGTTTCGAGGAGCTGGTAGGGGTTTCTCAGCCTCGCCCTCGACTTCGTCTTCTTCCTTCGGTCGCAAGTCACAATGAAGTGAGGCGGACACCGGAGGGAAGTCAAGTGATCAGGGGTCGCCTTCGCGACTTTCTTCTCTCTTGGGTCCAGATAACGTCAGACCAGTGGTTCATCGAGATAATCAGAGAGGGTTATGCGCTGGAGTTTCTCTTTCTACCTACCTCGAGACTCCTTTGTCCTTTCGCCCAGCAAGGGGCAGCAGAAGGAGCTGGCACTTCATTCAACATTAAAGCGTTTGCTAGCGTTGGGGGCAGTTGTTCCCGTTCCGGAGTCCGAGCGCGGAGTGGGTCGCTACTCCATTTATTTCGTGGTGCCAAAGAAGGATGGGTCTCTCCGTCCTATTCTAGATCTCAAGGGTGTGAATCGTTGCCTTCGCGTGCCTCATTTCCGCATGGAGACCCTCAAGTCCGTCATTGTGGCGGTGCATCAAGGGGAGTTCTTGACATCTCTCGACCTGTCCGAGGCCTATTTACATATTACGATCTGAGCGGCTCATCAAAAGTACCTGCGGTTCGCCTTTCCATGGGGACACTACCAGTTTCAAGCTTTGCCGTTCGGGCTCGCTACGGCGCCGCGCACTTTTACCAAGGTTATGGTGGTGGTGGCGGCAGCGTTGCAAAAAGCGGGTGTTTTAGTTCACCCTTATCTCGACGACTGGTTGATTCGAGCAAAGTCCGAACGGGAGAGCTTGCAGGCTACGGACAATGTTGTACTCCAGCTGCAGAGCCTCGGATGGGTGGTCAATGCGAAGAAGAGCCACTTAGTTCCTACTCAGAGCCTCCAGTATCTGGGAGTTTGCTTCGACACGGCGAAGGGCTTAGTGACTCTGCCTGTGCGCCGAGCGCAAGCCTTGCGTCGTCTCGTGCGGACCTTCTTGGCCCTTCCAGCCCCGTCCGCGTGGTGGTATCTCCGGCTTCTGGGAACTATGGCGGCAACGCTGGAGGTGGTGCCATGGGCCAGGTTTCATATGCGTCCACTTCAGCGATCTCTGTTACGTCGCTGGTCGAATCAGTCGGATTCTTTGAATTGAAGATTACCCTGCCCGCGGCGAGTTCGCCTGGCCCTGCAGTGGTGGCTTTGCCTGCAGTCGCTGCGGGCGGGGCTGCCTCTGGAATAGCCAGTTTGGGTTCCTGTAATTACGGATGCAAGTCTAGCGGGCTGGGGAGCTCACTGTCAGGATCGGTATGCGCAGAGGACGTGGTCAGCCCAGGAGGCCGTGTGGTCGATCAACCGTCTCGAGCTGTGGGCAGTGCTTCTGGCGTTGCAGGCCTTCGAGGAGTCTATAACGGTTCGGGCGGTACGAGTTCTATCGGACAACGCGGCTACTGTGGTGTACATCAATCGACAAGGAGGCACCGGAAGTGCGGCCATGGAGGAGGAAGCGGAGGCATTATTCGTATGGGTGGAAGTTCGTCTCTTTGCCCTTCCGGCAGCGCATATTGCAGGAAAAGAAAATGGGATGGCGGATTTTCTCAGCCGGGTGCAGGTGGACGCTGGAGAATGGGAGTTACACCTGCAGATTTATGAGCAAATAGTTCGCTGCTGGGGTCCTCCAATCATGGACCTTATGGCTACATTCCAGTCGGCAAAGACCAGTCGCTTCTTCAGCAGGCAGAGAGAACACATGTCCGAAGGAATCGACGCTCTCATTCAGCCGTGGCCCGAGTACGGTCTTCTGTATGTCTTTCCGCCGTGGGTGTTGATCGGCAGAGTGGTTCAACGCATAGAGGCGCATAGCGGCAAGGTGGTGTTAGTAGCTCCGGATTGGCCCAGGCGGCCTTGGTATGCGGATCTGGTTCGCCTCCTGGACGGCGTTCCCTGGCGGCTTCCCCACCTGGTAGACTTACTGGTTCAGAGACCGTTGCGCATGCCTCAGGTGGGTCGGTTCTCGCTTACGGTATAGCCATTGAAAGGGCTAGGTTGAGAAAGAAAGGTTATTCCCCAGCGGTTATTTCTACCCTCCTACGCGCTAGAACGCCTTCGACCTCTCTTGCGTATGTTCGGGTTTGGCGAATCTTCGAAGATTGGTGTTCTAGGAATGATATTCGAGCGGCTAAAGCTTCGATTGCCGAGATTCTCAGCTTCCTGCAGGCTGGTTTTGACAAAGGTCTCGCCGCTAGTTCCCTGAAGGTTCAGTTGGCGGCTCTCGCGTGCTACCGCGGAAAGATTCAGGATGTTTCTTTTGGGGAACACCTGGATGTGCGATGTTTTCTTAAGGCGGTTTGTCGGCTGCGTCCTTCGCGTCGGGTGACCATTCCGTCTTGGGATTTGAATTTGGTACTGCAGGCCTTGGTTCGGAAACCCTTTGAGCCTCTGAGCAAAGCTTTGGTTAAGGATTTAACCTTAAAGACGGTTTTTCTCGTGGCCATTTCATCGGCGCGGCGAGTTTCGGAGCTGCAGGCGCTATCTTGTAGGGCTCCCTTCTTAGTTTTCTCTCGGGATAGAGTCGTTCTCCGACTGGTTCCCTCCTTTCTTCCCAAGGTGGTTTCTCCTTTTCATTTGAATCAGTCTGTTGTCTTGCCAGCTTTTTCTTCAGCGACACCAGGTGCGTCGGACGACGGGCTTCATCGGCTGGATGTGTGTCGGATTTTGCGCCACTTCCTGAAAGTATCGGAACCATTCCGTAGGTCAGATCGATTGTTTGTGCTTTACGGTGGAGTTCGGAAAGGGGAAGCAGCGGTGAAGTCTTCCATTTCGAGGTGGCTTAAGGAAGCGGTTTCTTCTGCTTACATTTTACAAGGCCGGGCGTTCCCTTGGGGCTGCAGGCCCATTCTACTAGAGCGCAAGCGGCGTCTTGGGCGGAACATGCTCTGGTTCCTCCGCTAGAAATTTGTAGTGCGGCGACTTGGTCTTCTCTCCACGCTTTCAGTAGACATTACCGCTTAGATGTCACAGCAGCACGGGATCCTTGTTTTGGTTCGGCGGTGTTGCACGCCGGTTGGCAGGGTTCCTCCCGTTGATTACTGCTCTGTTACATCCCGGATGTGGAAGACTAAACTGGAGGACTGCTCAGAAAATAGAAATTACACTTACCTGGTAATTGTAGTTCCTGGAGGGTCCAGTTTAGTCCTCAGTCCCTCCCTAAAGTTAGCTCAGTGTCTTTTTTGACTGTCCGGCACGCTACTTCTAGTGATTAAGAGAGTTGGGTAAGTGTGAGTTGCGGAAAAAAAAACCCCAAAACCCCTTACAGTCTTTTCCTAGGCCTTCTCTTTCTTTGCCTTATGCTTGCTGCTCTGTCTGTCAATGTCTTTAAGAGGGCAGAAGCAAGGTGCACAGTTCGGACTCTCGTCTGGGGAGCGGGTCCTTGGGGTGATTTGGGGACGTAATCTGATTATAGTTATTGTTGATTTAATGTGTTCCTTCTTTGAGTCTGCTTTGTTACTAGTTCACTGGGGGGCTGATGGGAGCTCCAGCAGGATGCATACTATGGGATTGAAGAGTTTGATTGGTCCAGTCTCCTAGCTGCAGGAGGAGGTGCACTACCCGGATGTGGAGGACTAAACTGGACCCTCCAGGAACTACAATTACCAGGTAAGTGTAATTTCTATTTAGTCTCTTTCAAGGCTTGATATCGCAGGAGTGGTGGGGTGATGGCTAAGGGCTGATGACTGACCTGAAGGTGGTGTCCCTAAATGTTAAGGGACAATTCTTTCAGGAAATGCCAATTGCTCTTTAAAGAAATGAAAAGGCTCAAGATAGACATAGATCTCATACAAGAATCTCATTTAACAAAAAAGGATAAGGCTTTAGTACACAACCCTGGGTACCCATCTCTGCAGGACTGTACCGAGCCCTGTGCGAGTGGTGCGGCCGCACAAGGTGCAAAGACTTAAGGGGCACATTTCGGCTGTCTGCTGTTGCCTGCCGCCGCCACTTTAGCAGCGGCAGAGAGCAGAAATGCGCCCCTTAAATCTTCTCGCCGGCACACTAAGCAGGTCTGGTCTCTCCGGGAGGGTCCAGACCTGTTTAGTGTGCCAGCAAGTAGCACATCGGGTGCACGCCTCTTATCTCCCGCCCCATAAAATGGCTAGATGGAGGTGCGGGAGGAGGGCACGCGGCCGATGTGCAACTCGCACAGGGTGCTTTTCACCGTCGGTACAGCCCTGCATCTCTGTACTGGGCATCGAACATGCTTCATAAAAAGAGAAGTGAAGTGGGTATTCTTATAGGCTCTCGACTGGTTTTTGATATTCAAGTGGAGGTGAGGGTTGAGAAGGATGGTACACTATGGTGCGAGGCAAATTAGGGGGACAGAAGCTGACAGTAATTAATGTATGTGCCCCTAACGAAGGACATGGGGCTTTCTATGAGGATCTAGCCATTAAAATAAGGGACTTTGGGGAGGTGCACTTGATTGTTGGAGGGGATTTTATTATGACTTGTCACCCCCAACTGGATAGCTCAGAAAAGAGTTAAAAAAAAAAAAACAAAAAACAACTTGGGGTGTTTATGGAAAATCTTGATTTAATCGATGTCTGGAGACATAGCTACTCTTAACGACGTGATTTTACCTTCTATTCAGGAGTGCATGATTGCTTTTCCTGTATACACTACTTAATGGTCAACAAAGGATTCATACCTGAGCTCCGAGAGTGAGGGATAGAGAGGTTTTCATGGTCAGACGATACTGATTTACTCTGGAATTATTACCTGAGGCACTGGTCAACATTGAAATCGATACTGACTTTAAAAGGCCCTAATCTGTAGTATCTTGTTGAGCTGAACACAAATATAACATTTAAAAAATTGTATTGGCTCTCGTTTTGAAGATATTGCATGTAGTTCATTTTTGACGTTTCACTGTGTAAATTTATCCAGTAGGACATCAACAACATCCCAAATAAGCCTTGAATGATGTAATATTGCATCACATTGCATAATACCAGCATGCACACATCATCCAGAGTTGATCGCATCATTTTCTGATGCAATGCAATACTACCGCCAGACGTCTGCTGAAGCCATCTGACGTCAGCAGTGTACTGTACGCAGTCAGAAAGGAAAGTAATCTGGTATTCTGTTCCGATATTGAAAGCCTCATGAATGCCTTAAAAATTACTCAAGACTGGAGACTATTTATAGACTCTTCGAAACGGAGTCTGAAGGCTGTGCTTTTGAACAATGGAAACAGTCTTCCATCTATTCCAGTAGCGCATGCCGTCCACATGAAAGAGACATACGATAACTTAAAGCATCTACTGACTTCCATTAACTATAACAAGTACAGCTGGCACCTCTGTGGTGACTTGAAGGTAGTTGCCCTTTTAATGGGACTGCAGCAGGGATATATAAAATACATGTGTTTCTTATGTGAGTGGGATAGCCGAGCAAGGGATTGTCACTACTTGCGGAAGGAATGGAATCGCAAGCAAAATGTAACAGTTCGAAAGAAGAATATCCAGCACCCAGCTTTGGTTAAGGCTCACAAAATCTTGCTACCACCCCTTCACATCAAACTAGGTTTGATGAAAAACTTTGTGAAGCCATGGACCGCACTTCGCCAGCTTTCTGATACCTGCATGAAAAAGTCCCTCAACTCAGCGAAGCAAAGATTAAAGAGGGAGTTTTTATGGGTCCTCAGATTCGAGAGCTCTTCAAAGATGACCGGTTCAACAACTTGCTGCAGGGTGATGCGAAACAAGCATGGAATGCTTTTCGCCTAGTGTCAAACTTTCTTGGGAATGTTAGGTCAGAAAACTACAAGGAACTAGTAGAAGACATGCTGATGCAGTATCAGAAACTTGGCTGCAATATGTCTCTAAATATTCATTTATTTGATTCCCATCTCGATTTCTTTCCTGACAACTGTGGTATGGTTAGTGATGAACAGGGCAAACGTTTTCACCACGATATCGCAACCATGGAGCAAAGATACCAGGGAAAATGGTCCACTACAATGCTGGCTGACTACTGCTGGACACTCCCCAGAGAAGCTCCAAAACAGCTGTACAAGAGACAGGCAAAAAAATCTAAGAAGTAGTCTATGACTTGTTTTTTTACAGGTATTAACCGAAGGCCTATTATATTTACTATTGACATGCATTTCGTGATGTAAACATTAATTCTTGTAGATTACAAAAAACTAGAGCCAACTTTGCAATTTCACTGTCATATTTGTGTTCAGCATATAAAAATTGATAAGAAATGACTATTTTTATTTCAGTAACATGACTTTTGTAAAAATTTGTTGACCAGTGGAATAGGAACCTGCAGTTCTGGAGGCTCAGTGAGAGCCTGCTAGATGACTCGGCAGTTAAAGAACAAGTACAGAGGGAAATAATCACCTGCCTGGAAATAAATGATACGAGGGAGATGCACCCAGGTACCCTGTGGGAGAGATTGATGGCTGTGTGCCACCCACCCACTCCCTGGACCTTGAGGGTTAAGGGAGGGGCTGGCCTTGGTTGCCCTTGAGGGTAAGGTTGTAGTTGTGTAGTTGCTCAAGTAGTAAGGCAAGGCAAAGAAAATTTCTTTTGTGAGGTTTATTTCCGCTTTCGCAGTTCAAATGCAGCAGACGTAAAGGAAACAATGTAGCATAAAACAAGGCTGAGAAACAAGGCTCTTTACTGCTTGGCTAAATGTCCATTCTGGATCACATTCAATTGTCCATTCTGGATCACATTCAATTGTCATGTGACCTCCTTTCAGTAACGTAACAGAAAACTGGTAACAGCAATGCTCCTGAATTGCACACAATATGCTTTCACTTATTCTCTTCACATAAGCTTCTGTAGCATGGCAATCAGTGAGGTAAGTTTCTTATATTCCTTCATAAAACATTGGCAAGCATATCATTTAAATGTCCTTTTGAATCACACAAGTAGAGCAGTCCATCGGGACTTCCAGCTCTGTAGACGGCAGAGAAATTAAAGGCATTTCTTCCTCACAGCTGCTCATAGGCTTTGCTACGTTATTGGGAGAAACTGCTCTGCTCTTAAGGAACTCCCTGAATTCAGTGAGAAGTAATTCAGCTTGTGTATTTTCTGAATTAGGCTGAGGATATCCTTCTTCAGGTAAATGCTTGTTTACAGTTCTTATCTCTTGGCAATTATCAGTGCTTCTACTTGGACAAGAGTTCAGCGTGTAAGCATTTCCCTTCCCCCACCTATCTCCAAATGAAAGTGCAGGGTAAAATGCTTCAGCTGTCTTTCAGAGTTTTAAAAGGAAAACAGTTAGGCTTCTCTTGGCGTAACCAATTACTATCAAACTTTCTGCCTTTGTCCTGTCTTTCACAATTAAAGTTCACTCTTTCTGGCTTCCCACTGTTAAGCTTGCTAGCCGTTCGAAACCCACCAGATACCTTATGCTGGGGCTTCTTCCAGGGTATTTCTTTCTCCCACTGCCTCCTGTTCCAAGGTTCTGCTTGGTCCTTTAAACTCCTGAGCTGCAGCCTTGGGTCTCTCAGTGCCTTTGAATTCTTCTGCTTACAGAAGTCTTTCTTTGCCCCTGAGTCTCCCAGGTCCTGTCTGCTCCTTCGTGAATCACAGCTGCTTAGTGGTTCTCTTTCCAACGGTTCCTGTTCCTGGTCATCTGACCTGTCCTCGTCCAGGTGCTTGTGTCCTGACTCCTCCTCTCCTTGCTCCACTCCTTGCCAATCTCGCTGATTGTCTCTTTGCCCTTCTCGCTGACTTTCTCTCTGACGTTCTAACTGTTTCTGTTTCTGGGTTCTTAACAAGCTGCTTGAGTACTGCACTGCCCGCCTCCTGCTTGGGCGTGCCCAATCAGAGACTTGGCTCCTCACCTGCCTTGAGGTGAGGTGTGGTTCCTGATTAGCTCTGTGTTTCTTTATCTCAGAAGAGAAAATCCTGCATTTCCCTGCAGTACTGGTTCTCTCCACCGGATCACTATCAGTTTCCATTGCTTCACAAGAGTCTGCTACATCACACTGTGATACAGGGGAAGCTTTTAGAAGTGAGGAGATTTAAAAAATAAAAAGAGGAACTCAACATGGAGATGAGCACAGAAATAACTAATCTGGAGGGGAAAGATAAACAAGACAAATTGGGGCAAATTGGAAAAATTAAATTACGAGAGTCACAGGGAAAGCTACAATGGCTGCTTCCTGATCGTGGCCCAGTCTAGTCCCGGGACCTCTGGGTTCCCTATCTTATCCAGCAGCTTGGAGACTGAGAAACTCATTCTTCTGTGACATCATCATCAGTATATCTCTCCGGTGTCCGCCCCCATCCAACCAGTTACCTCAGTCTCCAAGCAGCTGGATAGATGGGAGCCCGGGGATCTCGGGCTCACTTGAGAAACAATTGAGATTTTAGCTTAGTTTGAATTTTTATATTCTGTAGTTTTAAAGTTTTTCTTTTCCTTTCTTTTCTAGGTGCTGTCTTTTTTCAGTTGCAGCACGAGTTAGCTTGCCCACCCCCCCCCCCCCCCCCCACCTTGCTCTTCCTGAATTTAGCTGAGGCTGCTTCAGAGGGGTTACCTGACCTGGCAGCGCTGCAGCTCTTCCTCACATTTTGGGCGAGTTGGTCCCGTTGCTCCCCGTTTGGAGGAGCGTACGTTTTCAGCGCCAAGCGGAGGTACTTGCCCACGAGTGCGCTTTTGAATTTCCACCGCCGGTAGAGCCATATTAGCAGGTTGGACATGCACCGATAGCGAGTGCCGTGCACCCGATCCGCGGGCCTCTGCTTCTGTGACCGGCGCAGAGGCGCGGCTTTTCTGGGGGACCAGTTACTGCAGGTAAGCGCGATCGGGCCCTTCTGCTTCTTTACAGCAGCGTGCAGTTTGCGCGGGCTTTTTCCATGTCGGGCCTAGCCGCGTGGTGACAGCGCGATCCTGGGGGTGGATCTGCAGCGCGCGCTGTCTCTTGTGAGACCGGAGGGTTCTTCTCCTGCTGCGTTTTGATTTGGGGGAAGGAATAGAGTTTTTTATTTCATTTAGACTTCGTTTTCACTTTCCCGGGGTTTTCTTTCAGCGGGCGTTTTTTTTTTTCTCCACAGCCTGTCAGTGCTCCGGGGGAATCGCAGGATAGTTCGGAGGGACATTTCTGGATTTCTGCTTTTCTGCTTCAAAGTTTGAGCTTTATTCTTTTTTCTCGGCATGCCTTCTAAGCCCATTTGCGTGGTGTGTGGGGCTAAGAAGGCTTCTCATAGCGGGGTCTGCAAGGCCTGTGTGGGGGAGACTGGAGAGTTGGACCAGCCCCTTCCACAGGCGGACAGAGCCTCGGGGGGTACCTTGGAGCCCCCGACTGTCCCAGGGATTGGCGGAGAGCCGGAAGAACCTGTGGCCGGTCCGTCTTCTGCCCTCCCCCCGCCCCCCTCGCAGGTACTGTTGCCCAGGGAGCTGTCCGCTATTTTTTCTCAACAGTTTGTGGCCCTCTTACAACAGTCCGCTGTTAGTTCGTGGCTGACTCAGGGATCTGAGGGAGAGAGGAAACGCTCTGCTTCCCCCAGACTCCACTCTCCCCCGCCTCCGAGTAAGAGACTGCGGAGCGAGAGGGCATTGTCTGACATTACCGGGGTCTCAGAGGGCCCGTTGTCCGATGAGGAGGGCCCCAGTGTGGCTCTGGATGAGGAATTGGAGGAGGGGGAGATTTCTGAGCGGGAAGATCAGGCTAGGGTGGTGAGAGTGTTTCGGAGAGAAGAGTTGCCAGCTCTCATTGCCGAGTCTCTTAAGGCGCTCAATATGCCAGTCCCAGGGGCCGCGGAGGATGACACCCTTGAGGATCCTTTGCTGCAGGTGTTTCAGCAGTCTCAGCGGGCGTTCCCAGTGCATCGGGTGTTTACCGAGATGATTCAGGAGGAGTGGAGCGTTCCGGAGGCTCCGTTGAAGGGATCCCGGGTTATGGGTTGTTTGTATCCCTTGTTGGACCAGGATAAGGAGGTCTTTCGGTCACCCAAGGTGGACGCGGCTGTCTCGGCTGTCACCAAGAAGACCACCATACTGGTTGAAGGTAGTGCTGCCCTCAAGGATGTGCAAGACCGGAAGTTAGATGTGCTCTTGCGGCAGGTCTTTGACATCAATGCTGTCTCCCTGCAGGCGGCTATCTGTGGGGCTTGGGTGGCGCGAGCCTGCCTCCGGTGGGCCCAACAGGTGCAGAGGGAGCAGTCCAGTTCTTTAGCGGAGGACGCTGCGCGTCTGGAGTCGGGTGCAGCCTATCTTGCGGATACGCAATATGACCTCATGCGGGGTCTTTCTAAAAGTATGGCTTCGGCGGTGGCAGCCCGCAGGTACTTGTGGTTGAGGAACTGGGCTGCGGATTCCTCCTCGAAGGCGAGGTTAAGCAAGCTACCCTTTAAGGGTCGGCTTCTGTTCGGGTAGGATTTGGAAAAGCTCGTTTAGGATCTCGGAGAATCTAAGGGCGGCAGATTGCCGGAGGACAAGCCCAAGTCTCCTCGGGGGAATCCCTGTGGTCGGGGTCCATTTCGGGACGTCCGCCGTTTTCGCTCACAAAGGTTCTCTTCGAGCACCCGGGGGCGGTTTCCCTACCGCAACCAAGGATTCCGGGGTTTCCGGGGAGCGGGAAGAGGTTTCGGGGCTGCTTCCGCCTCCTTTTCCGTTAGTTTCAAGAAGTTGCAATGAGATGAGGGGGGCCCAGCCGTCCCTCGTTCCCCTGGGGGGTCGTCTGCGGGAGTTTCTTCCTGCCTGGGCCCAAATCACCTCAGATCAATGGGTGCTCAAAGTTATTCGGGAAGGTTACGCCTTCGAGTTCTTGCATCCGGTGTGGGAGGCGTTTGTGCAGTCTCCCGGACGGTCCGTCGCAAAATGTGCGGCTCTGCGGGTGACGGTACAAAGGCTGTTGGATCTCAGAGCCATTGTTCCCGTACCTACAGAGCAGTGCGGCTCCGGTCGGTACTCCTTCTATTTCATTGTCCCGAAAAAAGACGGGGGTGTCCGGCCAATTCTGGATCTCAAGAAGGTCAATCGCTGCCTGCGAGTGTCGCATTTTCACATGGAAACTCTCCGTTCCGTCATAGTAGCTGTGCGGCAAGGGGAGTACCTCACCTCT
The DNA here is from genome assembly GCA_033557465.1 of Ichthyophis bannanicus. NCBI lineage: Eukaryota > Metazoa > Chordata > Amphibia > Gymnophiona > Ichthyophiidae > Ichthyophis > Ichthyophis bannanicus. The sequence continues at coordinate 586,438 of CM066050.1, forward strand.
TTGGACTTGTCGGAGGCGTACCTCCATATCCCGGTACGGCCGGATCACCACCAGTTTCTCCGGTTCGCGGTGCCCTTCGGTCATTATCAGTTCCAAGCGCTGCCTTTCGGGCTCGCGACTGCGCCGAGGGTCTTCACCAAGGTGATGGTGGTGGTGGCTGCGGCGTTGCGCAAGGAGGGCATTCTGGTGCACCCTTATTTAGACGATTGGCACATCCGGGCCAAGTCCAGGGTCGAGAGCGAGCGGGTAACGGCTCGCGTGGTGGAGTTTTTGCAAAGCCTCGGGTGGATTGTCAATATGTCCAAAAGCTGCTTGCAGCCTTCCCAGAATCTGGAATACCTGGGGGCCCGCTTCGATACGAGAGTGGGCAAGGTGTTTCTCATGCAGCAGCGCGCGTGCGGCTTGCGGCCCATGGTGGAACGGTTCCTGCGGCTGCGAGCCCCCTCGGCGTGGCGTTACCTGCGTTTGCTGGGCACCATGGCGGTGACAGCTCACATGAGGCCCTTGCAAAGGGCATTGCTTCGCCGCTGGTCACATCAATTGCATCCCTTGTCCCGGAGGCTGGACTGTCCGGAGGACACTCGTCAGGCCCTGCTCTGGTGGTTGATTCCCGAATCCCTCGAGCAGGGGAGAACCCCGAGACCCCCGCGTGGGTGGCGGTGATGACGGACGCCAGCTTGTTGGGCTGGGGGGCTCATTGTCAGGGCAGCTTCGTGCAGGGCACCTGGAGTTCCCAGGAGCAGCAGTGGACGATCAATCTCTTGGAGCTACGAGCGGTTTGCCTGGCTCTGCTGGGGTTTCGGCAGCGGCTCTCGGGAAAGGCGGTGAGAGTGCTCTCGGACAATGCCACGGCGGTCGCCTTTGTCAACCGGCAGGGGGGAACCAGCAGTGTGGCTCTAGAAGCAGAGGCCGAGGTTCTGTGCGCCTGGGCAGAGGCAAACCTCGTCGATCTGTCAGCGGCTCATGTGGCCGGCGTGAACAATGTCGAGGCCGACTTTCTCAGTCGGGTCTGCGTCAACCCGGGGGAATGGAATCTGCATCCCGAGGTGTTCGACACCGGTCATGGATCTCATGGCGACCTTTGCCTCGGCAAAGTGCAGTCGATTCTTCAGCAGGCGCCGCGAGCGGATGTCCGAAGGCCTGGACGCTCTCCTTCAACCTTGGCCGGAGGGACAGCTGCTTTATGTCTTCCCTCCGTGGGTCCTGGTCGGCAGGGTCCTGCAGAGAGTGGAGCGTTTTCCCGGTCATGTCATCCTGATAGCGCCGGATTGGCCACGCCGTCCTTGGTACGGCGACCTGGTGCGGTTGCTGGTAGCGAAGCCGTGGCGGCTCCCCGGTCGGATGGACTTGCTGTCGCAGGGGCCTCTGTTCATGCTTCACGTGGATCGGTTCTCGCTTACGGACTGGCTCTTGAGTGGGCGCGGCTGAGTTCGCGGGGATACTCGGCGGCGGTTGTTTCTACCTTGCTGAAGTCTAGACGCCGTTCTACTTCAATGGCGTATGTCCGCGTCTGGCGGGTTTTTGAGGCGTGGTGTGCGGATAGGAACGTTGTAGCTCTTAAGGCTTCTCTCCCGCGAATCCTGTAGTTTATGCAAGATGGTTTCGACAAGGGCCTAGCGGCGGCCTCGTTGCGTGTTCAGGTGGCGGCCCTGTCTTGTTACAAGGGCAGGGTTGCTGGTCAGCCGCTGGGTGAACAGCGGGATGTGGAGCGCTTCCTCCGAGCGGTGTCGCTTGCTAGGCCTTCGTCTCGAGCGGTTTTTCCAAAGTGGCATCTTCCCTTTGTGTTGGAGGCGTTAGAGCGGGAGCCGTTTGAGCCTTTGGCACGTTCGTCGCTCAAGGACCTCACGTTGAAAGTGGTATTCTTGGTGGCGGTTTCTTCGGCCAGGTGGGTCTCGGAGCTGCAAGCGCTTTCCTGCCGGGAGCCCTTCCTGACGTTCTTGGCCTCTAAGGTCGTTTTGCGGCCGGTACCGGCCTTCCTGCCCAAGGTGCTCTCGGCTTTCCATGTCAATCAGGAAATTTCCTTGCCGGTCTTTGCCGGTGGTGGGGATTCCCCTCTTTCGAGGAAGCTTCATCTCTTGGATGTCCGGCGAGCGTTGAAGTATCTCAAATGCACGGCAAGTTTTCGAAAATCTGACAGGCTTTTTGTGCTCTTTGGGGGCCGTCGGAAGGGGGAAGCGGCGTCCAAGGCTTCCATTGCGCACTGGATTAAGGAGGCCATCGCGTCAGCCTATGTTTTACGTGGCAGGGCTGTGCCGGAGGGGTTGCGGGCCCATTCCACGAGGGCGCAGGCGGCGTCCTGGGCGGAAGTACGTTTGGTGTCACCGGTGGAGATTTGTCGGGCGGCGACGTGGTCCTCCTTGAACTCTTTCGTGAAGCACTATCGGCTGGATGTGCAACGTGCGGAGGAGATTTCCTTTGGTTCTGCAGGCGGGTTTGCCGGGACCCTCCCATGCTTAGCAACTTTGTTCACTGCTCTGGTAAGGACCCAGAGGTCCCGGGACTAGACTGGGCCACGATCAGGAAGATGGAATTAGACTTACCTGCTAATTGTTGTTCCTGGAGTTGGACCAGTCTAGTCCCGTGTCCCGCCCGGAGTCCCTAGGCAAACAGGTCGGGGGACTTGCTCCGCGTGGTACAGGTAAAAGATTTTCCTTTGGGGTTTTTTCCCTGGCATTGACACTGTGTTTCATAGGAACAGTTTAAAAAAAAAAAAGATGAACAACAGAATTCGAAAAGAAGAGATATGAGAAGTTGGTAGATGCCTCGGTCGCTGGGTTTTATAGTTCGCGGCCTGCCCAGCGTTGGTTAGGGGGGACTGCATTGCGCTGCCAGCGAAGGGGCATGTTGCGGCGGTTTGGTTGGAGTTTGCTCCTAGCCGTCAGTTTTCTTTGCAACCTTTTTACTTGAGGGGTCGTAATCTTTCTCTAGTACTCATGCTGAGTCTGTTATATTGCTTTGATTACCCAGATACTTACTTGTTTCTCCGGTGAGTCTGCTTTGTCAGTAGGTTACTGGTTGGATGGGGGCGGACTCCGGAGAGATATACTGATGATGATGTCACAGAAGAATGAGTTTCTCAGTCTCCAAGCTGCTGGATAAGATAGGGAACCCAGAGGTCCCGGGACTAGACTGTTCCCATTCCAGGAACAACAATTAGCAGGTAAGTCTAATTCCATCTTACAGAGAAGATAAACTAGAACAGCTTAAATAGACATATTTTGAGCACGGCAGTAATGCCAGCAAGCTCTTAGCAGCGAATGACACTTCACACAAGGAATTTAGTGTATAAGATCAAAGATGAGGAGGGAAATGTGGTCAAGGACAATAGGAGAATTAAAGAATGCTTCCTCCATATTTTCTCAAAATCCTGTATAAGCTGGAGGAGGAAGCCACTGAGGCTGAGATATCCCAGTACTTAGGAGGAAGATAGGGGGATTCTAAACATTCGGGCTATTACAGCACATGATGTCTTGTTGGCGATCAGGTTGCTGCCAAGGGGTAAGGCTGATGGCTTGGATGAGTATTCGGCTAAATTTTATAAACGTTATGCTGAGCAATTAGTGAAAGTATTGGCCAGGGTGTTTAATAAAATCTTGGAGGATGCTCACCTACCGAGGATATTGAGGGAGGCTGGAGTAACCCTTCTACCTAAGGAGTGGAAGGATCCCATGCTCTGTAGACCCATTTCTTTGCCGGGTCTTGATTTCAAACTGCTAACTAAGATCTTGGCAATGCAATTAATGCCCAGAATAGCAGAATTTGTTCACCCCAATCAGGCATCCAGAGAACTCTTAACCTCATTAGGGTGATCCAACTGTCAGAGCAGGAGGAAGTGCTCCTAACCACAGACGCAGAGAAAGCCTTTGATAGACTTTATTGGGCATATTTGTTTAGGGGAGAAAATGGGGGTGGGGGAGACTTTCTGACCTGGGTGCAGGCAATTTATATGGGACCTCTAGCATGGTTGAAAGTGAATACTAGTTATACAGAGTCTTGACAGCTCCATCTTGGGGCTTGTCAGGGGTGCCCCTTGTCATCCTTAATCTTTGTTTTAGCAATGGAACTCACGACTCAACAGGTAAGGGACAATGGGGCTGTGGAGGGGAGTACAAGTGGGTGGGATCCCACAAAAAATAACCATGTTTGTGGATGACATCTGTCAGACGGCTGCCTGGGTGAGAATCTTCACAGTCTTGACAATGCATATATTTATATGATTTTTGCAAGGTATTGTGGGTAATGTAGTTCATTCACACCAGACACAGCTGCTGACAATAATTTAGTTGTGCACAAGTGTTAAAGCCAATAAGATACTTCTTTATTTATGGGGTTATTTCTCCCAGCACAGATATGCTTGGTAGCACATAAATTAGGTTACTTGCTTGCAGTGTTTAACTTGGTAAAACAAAGTCAAAAATCAAAATCAGGAAAACAACCTTCAAACTTGTCAGGCAATTAGCTAATGTTTTCTTAGCATATCTCTAACAAACGAAAAGCCACAAAGAAAGAAATAAACTGTTCTTGTAAGGTTAACTTCTGATTACTTTCCACACAGATCCAGAAGTAATTCTCTCCTAGCTCACAAGCAATTAGGTGCAGCTCAATTGCTATCAGTTATCCAGCTGAAACCCTTTAGCAGGCTGGCTTTCTACTGTGTGAGTCAAATCCTGCTTCAGGAGCTTTTCTTAGTGGAATAAAGAACAAATTTATATTTTCTTTGTGATGGCTGCTGTGCTTTATCACAGAAAGTTACCAACGGAGTTTGGATAGAGAGCAGTCCATATAAACAATATCTTGATCTGCTATTATTTCCCCTTCATCAACAAGCATAGGGTCACTATCATGAATTGGCACAGATGAATCTTTCAATGGAGCACTTTCAGGAGAACACTTATTTCCCTGCTGTCTTTCAAGGTTATAGCTAGGGCATAGATCAATTTTCATACCTGAGCTTCCATTGTTGCTATAGTTCCTCTCTATATAGCCTGGCCAGTATGTAGTCCAGTTCTTATGTCCAGCCTTCCAGTCCTGATCCCTGGACACTGGATCGCTCTTCACATACCTTCTGGCATAGGTCTTAGAGTCCCTTCCATGTGCAGCCGTCTCCCTCACAGGTAGCCTCTGGTGATTCCTTGTTCTGCAGCACCATTCCTCTGGCTTTCCCCAGTCCAATGGTCTATGTTGGCCCTTGGAATACCTCGCAGTATACGTACTGCCTTGGACTCTTCTAGACCTCTCAAAGGCTTTTCTCCTCTTCCTTCCAGAGGGTTTCTTTCCTTCTCTATCCGTCCGGTTTGGCTTCTGCTGATTCTTCAGATGAAACTGATGATCCTTCTCTGCATATCCAAGGTGATCATGAAGCTGATCATGGAGAAGCTGATGCTTATGCTTGTCATCTGTAAAATGAACTCTATTCTTATTCTGCCTTGATGAGTGCTCCTCCCTAATACAGCGCAGCTGTGCTGAATCAGGCCCTGCCCTTTGAGATGAGTGCTTAGGGATTACCTCATAGCCCTCCTGATTGAACACACGTTTTCCTCACTTCAGCTCCTCTAATGGCTGTTGGAAACCTGGTGCATTCTGGGACTGGTAGTCTTTTATGGCAAAATTCTGTTTTCTCATTTCTACCAGCACTGACAGGTTGCTTGTTCAGAGACACTTCACCTTTTCTATAGCCCCTTCCTGAGCTATGATAAGCTTCCTTATCACACATCTTGTTTTTTGTAACGAACCTGGAGAGGACACTGAGGGTATTGCTAGATGAGCTAGGGAAGTTTTGGCAAGTATTTGGTTTTAAAGTGAACACATCCAAATTGGAGATTTTAAATGTGTCGTACAGCCCAGCTGAGGGGGGGAGAGGATTAAAGCAAATTTACCCCTTTAGATGGGCCAAGGGGAGAACAAAATATTTGGGAGTCACTCTAGTGGAGGAGAGGAGACTTCTGTTCCAAGAAATTTATGGCACTCTCCTAAAAAAAAAAAAAAAAAAAAAGACAGGATTAGAAGGGTGGGAGCATTTGCACTTGTTCTGGCTGGGCCGGATTGCTACCCCAGTTTTGTACTTATTTGCAACCCTCCCAGTGGAAATCTCAGATGGGTATTTTGGGAAACTTCACCAGGCTCTGTTTGAGCTCATTTGGGAAAAAACGAGATTGCATATGGCCATATCAGTGTTAAGGGAAGGGGGCTGGGGGTGCCCAATTTTCAACATTACTATGAAGCGGCACAAATGAGGGTACTCGGGGAATGGCTAGAAGAGCACCCCCAAGAATGGGTCAGGATGGAGCAATTGGAGATTGGGGCTATTCCACTCTGGGTGAGGGTTTGGCTTGAAGGGGGTAGAGAACCCCTTTACATCTCTGTCACTTAAAATATGGGAGAAATGGAGGGGGATTTTTCTAGGGGGATGAATGAATGTCTAGATACAAAGATTTTCCACCGGGTTTAGATTATACAGGGTTTATTAGGTGGGGAAAGAATGGCTTATCCTGGTTAGGGCAATTTATAGGGGGAGGAGGAATTTCTTAGTTTTGACTCTCTATGCTCACAATATGACCTGTTGAGAATGGATGCCTTCAGAGGTTCCCAGGTACTTCATTATATTTCAGGCTCTATACAAAGAAAACTTGGCACTGGTTTGCGACCAGTAGAAGTATTATTCCTGCGGTCGAGTACTAAAGGTATGCTAGCACGGTTGTGTGGGCTAATGATTGCTGGGGAGGTGCCTTCCAAAAGCAATGAGAGGAAGATCTGGGAGTTTTCAGAGGGGGGCATAAAGTGTGAGGAGCTGTTTCAAAATCTGTACAAAGATATTATTGCCAGTAACATGCTGGAAAATAATTACAAAATGCTGTATAGATGACACTATACACCGGTGCGCCTCCATAGAATTAATGGAATGAGATTCCAGGAGTGTTGGAGAAATCGTGGAGGACGAGGTACATACTTCTACTAGAGCAGAGTTCCCCAACTGCAGTCCTGGAGGGCCAAACACCATTCAGGTTTCATGCTGTCCCTAATAAATATGCCTGTGCTGCATTTGTATGCATCGCCCCCATTGTATGCAAATGTATCTCATGCATATTCATTAGGGACAGCATGAAAACCTGAACAGTGTTTGGCCCACCAGGACCAGAGTTGGGAACCTCTGCCCTAGAGCAGCGGCCAACAGGGGCACCAACACCCACACCCACAGGCTCCACTATCCAAAGCCTCATGGAGAGTCAGGCTGTTGGGCCTTGCGCGGAGCAGCATCACCCAATACTGGCACTTGCATACTTTAGTAATGCTGTCCTAAACTTGGGAACACGTTCCAAATATATCAAAAGGTTGCTATGATTGTCAGCTAACAAATCCTAAGTTAAACACGATTTGTTGATAGAGATTCATCATAGCAACCTTTCTGATATCTGTGGAGTGTGTTTCAGTTATTGCTTCTGACGGTGTTTACCACCCCAGGGAGTGACCCCAACAGTATTGAGTTACCATAGCAATGCCTGCACTGAGCCCAGGACTGGTGTGGCGTCCAGGGCTGCCACAAACCTCCATATTTGCACAATGCTGGCATAGTTGTGGGAGTGTGTATATATCTATCCAGTGTGTTGTGTCTGCCTACACCTTACTGAGCCCACACTGCTTGCACTGTTTCCAGTGTTAGCCTGCCAATGTGCATAATGAGGAGCAAGGTACTGTGGGTATGGCCCGGACAGGGTGGCCTGGGCAGGATGCATCTGCACAGGGTATAGGGCAATGGCTGGGACATTGTAGTGCCTGACCACCACCTGCATGGATAGGGTGGTCACAGCATGTCATGCTGGAAGGTCACTCTCACCCTGACTGAGCAGTGACCACGGCATGGCTAGGTTCCCCCATAGTGCTATGCAGCATTTCTCTCAAGTGATATTTATGGGTTCTCTTTTCTGTGGCCCAATCACTGACATACCTGCTTGGTGTGTGTGCTCACATCCCATTTTTGGGTGCACACAGTTCTTCCAGGAATATGCACTATGTACTAGCTAGCAGACTGTCTGCAGTTAGCATGTGTATGGCTGGAACACCTTGCAGGATCTCCAGGAACAAGCAGGAATGAGTCTTCACATATGGGTACGTCGGTACCGACGGAGCCTGCGCGGGAACGCTCCCCAGCGTCCAAAAGGAAAGCTTTTGGGAGCATCCCACAGCGCCTGCGCGCTGCCTTCCCGCCTTTCCTAACTGCCTCTCTCCAGTCCAGTTCTTCTTTTTCCGCGGAGCCAGCAGGTCGTGCTCCTGTCACCGCTGAAGAATTTATTATTTTCTTTTATTTCTTTAGTCGCGTGTCTGCCTTCTCGACTCCGGACCGGTACCGCCGGTCTTTTTTCTTTCTTGTTTAAAAAAAAAACTTAATTACTCTTACTTCAGTGCATTTTTTCTTTCTGTGGCCTTAGGCCTGCAGAAATATTTTTCTTCATGGAAAAGCCCGCCTCCGGGTTCAAAAAGTACACAAAGTGCAGTGGCACTATTTCTGTCACTGACACCCATGACTGGTGTCTAAAATGTTTAGGTCCTGACCACTCCATTGCGGATTGTGAGTCCTGTTCCATGATGTCTAAAAGAGGCATACAGAATCGAGCAGCCAAGCTCAGTACCCTGTTTCCCTCTGATGCAGCTTCTGTGGCATCGACGTCTTCCAGGGCTGCTTCTTCCTCCCATGGATCTCAGGTAACCAAACTTAAATCCGGCCGGTCCTCAAAGAGTACATCTCCCTCCAAGTATCGAGATGCCTCCGGGCTTGCTCTTGAGGAATCCACACCGGCAAAATTACCCTGGTGGGAGGCTCTGGCTTCCAAAGCTTTATCTATGGGGTCACAGGTTGACATCGATGGCTCGGCCTCGACCGATCACCTGTTACAATGTTCTGGGGTACCGGCGGTCTCCACCGGTACCGACATACAGACATTGGTGGCGTCGATGGATCAGAATGTTCTGACCATGCAGCGTGCCATCACGGCATTCATACAAGCTGCGACGCCTTCGGTACCGCAACAAACTCCGTTGTCGGTATCGATTCCGGTACCAGATCCGACATCGGTTCCGCTGCCGGTACCGATTGCATCGACATCGACGTCGACAGCAGTGGTACGATATCCTGTGATGCCCATCGGTACCGAATCGGTACCGATTACTCCCGATGTCGATACCACCCGGTACGCGTATCGGGCTCTTCGAGAGCATCCAGACAGGCGATACTTCGATTCCTCTGAAGACTCTGATGCATCAGAGGCCTCTATCGAAGCATCGGGGATCCTTCCTCAGGAACCCTTTTCTCCAAAAAGGAGAATGTCTCCTCCTGAAGACTTGTCTTTTCAAGACTTCATCAGGGAGGTGGCCAGGGGCCTTTCCATCTCAGTGGCCTCTGAAAAAGAGCCCAGAGCCAAAAAATTAGATATTTACAATATCCTAAGGCTCCTAAAGAGGCAGCCACTTTACCAATACATGAGATTCTTTATGATCACATGTTGGGCATATGGGAGACTCCTCTTACCACCTCCCCTCATTCTCGTAGGTTGGACACCATGTATCGTGTTCCTCCTTGTCCTGGTTTCCACAAGACTCAGCTTCCTCACCACTCCATTGTGGTGGAGTCTGCTATGAAAAAGATCAAGAGTGCAAAAAGACACTCTTCTGCTCCTCCAGGAAGAGAATGCAGAACCTTAGATGCCTTTGGCAGGAGAATTTTCCAAGCCAGTATGCTGGTTGCCAGAATCAACTCCTATAGTCTCTATATGGGGATGTTTCTAAAGGAAGTTACAGATCATCTGCAAACCTTATCTCCTTTTATGTCAGAAGATAAAAGGGAAGAGTTTCTCACCTGGCTTAAACATGCACAGGATATTTCCAAGTTTTCCAACCGTGCAGCCTTTGACTCTTTTGAAGGTGCCAGTAGAGCCTCGGCTATTGCAATAGGTGCACGCAGAGTAGCTTGGTTACAAGCCTCTGATTTGGAACCCTGGGTTCAGGATGGTCTAGGTAACCTTCCTTGTACAGGTGAAAACCTGTTTGGCAAAGATTGGCAAGCAAAGGCCAACCAGATGGATGCTGAAAATTCTGCTTTAGATAGACTTTCAAAGTCTACTTCAGCTCCTTTTAAAAAGAGGTTGTTCAAAAACGGACTTTTCCCAAAGAAAGGGAAATATTCTTCTATTTATGGTCAGGCCCCTTCTCAAGGTCGTTTTGCTACAAAGAGACAACAACAACCAAAACAGGCCAAGCCTCAGGCTGCGAGGACTGCTACGGCCCAACAGTCCCAGCCTCCTCAGGGCCTTTGACTTACCACTAGAGAACTTAGCCTTCCTGGCTCTAGAACATCCAGAGTCTCTCACCATTTCAGGAAGGTTAGCTCATTTTGCTCCCAGATGGGAACAAATCACAGCAGAGCAATGGACCCTCTCCATCATAAGAGACGGGTACAAGCTTCATTTCTTAAACCTTCCTCCTCACATCATGGTGAAACAGTTCAATTCTCCGGCATCTCTCCTCAACCTTCTAGGTCAAGAGATTGCTACCCTTCTTGCCCAAGGGGCAATAGAAGAAGTACTCTTTCTTCAACAGGGCTCAGGGTTCTACTCCCCCTATTTTCTCATTCCAAAGAAAACAGGGGGCTACAGACCCATTTTAGATCTCAGAGTATTGAACAAGTTTCTATGCAAGGAGAAATTCAAGATGACTTCTCTCGGAACTCTCCTTCCATACCTACAGAGTCAGGATTGGCTTTGTTCTCTAGATCTCAAGGATGCGTACACCCATGTCCTCATCCATCCAACACACAGAAGGTTCCTTCGGTTCCTTTACCAAGGAAAGCACTACCAATACAAAGTGCTTCCTTTCGGTCTGGCCTCTGCACCAAGAGTGTTCACAAAATGCATGGCAGTAGTAGCCGCATTTTTACGCACTCTAGGGATATTTGTATTCCCATATCTGGATGACTGGCTCATTCGAGCTCCATCCCAGTCAGAGGCCCAGACTTCCCTGATCTGCACAAAGCGTGTTCTTCAGTATCTGGGACTGGTAATAAACATTCCAAAATCCCATCTCACCCCTACTCAATCTCTAGAGTTCATAGGGGCCTTACTGGATACCAAAACTGCAAGGGCCTATCTTCCCCAGGCCCATTGCCTACGCTTGGTGCAGTTAGCCTCACAGATTCAGTTAAAATCCTATTTAACTGCTCGAGAGATGTTACAACTCTTAGGCCACATGGCATCCACCGTGCATGTGGTTCCTTATGCTCGCCTTCACATGAGAGCAGCTCAATGGACTTTGTCCACCCAATGGACCCAGGCATCAGGGTGCCTGTCAGACAAGATAGCGACCTCCAGTCGCCTCTTTTCCTCGCTCCATTGGTGGAAGTCCACTCAAAACCTGTTGCTGGGGTCCCCCTTCCAACAGGTGTTTCCCCAAGCAACCCTTACCACAGATGCCTCTCCAAAGGGTTGGGGAGCTCATCTACAAAATCTCTCCACCCAAGGCATCTGGTCTCCACAGGAGACATCTCTTCATATCAACCTCTTAGAGCTCAGAGCAATCTTTCTGGCTCTCAGAGTCTTCCACACCCTGCTCAGTTGCAAGACAGTCCTCATCCACACGGACAACCAAGTAGCCATGTTCTACGTGAACAAGCAGGGGGGGACTGGCTCTCTGTCGCTTTGCAACGAAGCTCTGAGATTGTGGGCCTTCGCCAGAGAGCATCAAATCCATCTCATGGCAGTGTATCTTCCAGGAGTTCAAAACTCTTGGGCAGACAGACTCAGTCGAGTTCTGCTTCCACACGAATGGTCCCTCCATGGGGACCAGATTGCCAGGATCTTTCGAATTTGGGGAACCCCAGACATAGACCTGTTTGCAGGTCCGTGGAATGCCAAACTTCCCCGGTTCTGTTCCAGGATTCCGTGTCAGGGAGTTCAGGCCAGGGATGCCTTCCTCCTTCATTGGGGGCAAGATTTCCTCTATGCCTTTCCTCCTATTCCCCTCATTCCCAAGACACTGTTCAAGCTTCAGAGAGAGAAGGGGTCTATGATCCTCATAGCACCACGTTGGCCACGCCAAGTGTGGTACCCTCTACGTCTGCATCTCTCTCAAGCTCCCTCCCTGGACTTGGGGTCGGCTCCAGATCTCCTCTCCCAGGAGAAAGGAACATTGTGGCACCCAAATCCCCAGTCTCTTCATCTCAGGGCCTGGTTGCTGAAGGCCTAGACCTTCAAGATTTACCTCTTTCTCAGCAGGTGAAGGATATCCTTCATGCTTCCAGGAAGCCTTCCACCAGACATTCCTATGCTTTTAAATGGAAAAGGTTTACCATTTGGTGTGCAGAGAAGGGTCTTAACCCTCTTGCAATACCTCTGAATTCTTTACTGGAGTATTTGCTGCATTTATCCCATGCAGGCCTTAAGACAAACTAAATCAGAGTCCATTTGAGTGCTATTGCAGCATCCCTTAAACCCCTCAATGGACAGCCTATTTCCTCTCATCCTCTTATAGCAAGATTCATGAGAGGCCTTCTTTTGACTAAACCTCCCATTAGACCACCTCCAGTAGCATGGGACTTGAATCTTGTTCTTGGCCAGCTTATGAAGCCACCCTTTGAACCCTTAGCCACTGCCTCCTTGAAATTCCTTTCCTGGAAGGTTATTTTTCTCATTGCAGTCACCTCAGCTCGCCGTATCAGTGAGTTGCAAGCCTTAGTGGCTAATCCTCCTTATACAAGGTTCCATCATGACAAGGTAGTCCTCAGAACTAATCCACACTTTATGCCTAAAGTGGTCTCACCTTTTCATCTGAACTAGGAGGTCTGTTTACCTGTCTTTTTCCCAGGACCTCATGCATCAAGTGCAGAGAGGAATCTTCATACCCTGGATTGTAAAAGAGCACTTGCTTTCTACTTACAAAGGGCACAGCAACATAGAAAGTCCTCTCAACTTTTTGTTGCTTTTGATCCCTCTCATCTAGGACTTCCAGTCTCTAAGAGAACTCTGTCAAACTGGATTGCTCAGTGTATTTCCTTCACCTACCAGAGTAAGAACCTTTCTCTGGAGGGCCATGTCACCGCTCACGATGTGAGGGCCATGGCAGCCTCTATGGCTCATCTAAACTCTGTGTCCATCGACCAAATCTGTCGAGCGGCCACCTGGGCCTCGGTTCATACCTTCACAGCCCTTTACTGCTTGGACAAGGACTCCCGCCGGGATGCCTTGTTTGGTCAGGCTGTTCTCAAACACCTGTTCCCTACCTAATCAACTCCTACCCTCCATCCCTGACTGGATGCCTGAGATTCATGGGCGAAGGTAGAGCCCTATCTCCAGGAACAAGCAGGAATAAGTCCTCACATATGGGTACGTCGGTACCGACGGAGCCCGTGCGGGAAAGCTCCCCAGCTTCTTAGAATAGAAGCTTTTGGGACCTCCCACTGCACATGCGCACTGCCTTCCCGCCTTCCTGAACAGCTCTCCTCAGTTTCTCTTTTTCCGCGGAGCCAGCAGGTCGTGTTCCTGTCACCGCTGAAGAAATTGTTATTTTATTTGTTTCTTTAGACCGCGTACCTGCCTTCCCCATACCGATACCGGTATCGCCGGTCTTTTCTTTCTTTCTTTAAAAAATTATAATTCTTTTTTCTTATTTTTTAGCTTTTTGGTCACTTCAGAGAGGCCTCTCGGCCTACTCAATTTCTCCTCATGGAGAAGCCAGCCCCTGGATTTAAGAAGTGTACCAAATGTAATGCTGTTATTTCAGTCACAGACACCCATGAATGGTGTCTGAAATGTTTGGGGCCTGACCATTCCATACCGGACTGCCCATCTTGCTCCCACATGTCTAAACGTGGGCTGCAGAACCGGGCCAACAAATTCCATGTGCTGTTTGCTTCAGAGAATACAGCATCACAGTCATCCAGGTCTTCTTCTCCGGATGGATCTCAGGTAACCAAACCTTCTGTGGGCAAGTCCTCAAAGAGCAAATCTCCTTCAAAGCATCGAGAGGCTCTTAGCTTAGAACTTGAGGACCCTGCCCCAGCCAAACAACCCCGGCGGGAAGTCCAACTTCCAAAAACGCCAATTCAGGGGTCTCAGGTTGATATCGATGCTACGGCCTCGACAGATCACCTGTTAGCCTGCTCTGGGGTACCGGGTCACTCCGGTACCGACATCCAGGCAGCTATGGCGTCCATGGGCGATACTGTACAGTCCATGCAGCAGGCCGTCATGGCTTTCATTAAAGCTGCAACGCCATCGGTTCCGCTTTCAGCGGTTCCGGGCCCGATACCGGTATCGTCCGCCATGCCGGTATCGAGGCCGTCCACCTCTAAACGCAAGTCGGTACCGTATGGGCTTTCGCTCCATACCGGTTCCATACCCGATACGCCCGATATCGATACCGATCGGTACGCGTATCGTGCGTTAGAGGAAAGCACCGATTCCTCTGAGGATTTTCACTCCTCTGATGATTCTGCTGAGTTTTCACTCAACTTACCTGAGGAGCCCTCTTCTCCTAAAAGGAGAATGTCCCCTCCAGAGGATTTGTCCTTCCAGGACTTTGTTTTAGATATGGCTACAGCCCTTTCTATTACCACATCCTCTGAAAAGGAACCCAGATCCAAAAAACTGGATATTTTGGGATACTCAAAGGCCCCTAAGGAGGCAGTTACCCTGCCTATCCATGAAATCCTTCAAGAACAACTGATGGATTTCTGGGAAAATCCTTTGACTTTGTCTCCTTATTCCCGTAGGTTGGACACCATGTATAGGGTCCCTCCTTCTCCTGGTTTCCAAAAGACTCAATTGCCCCACCACTCTATTGTGGTGAAGTCTGCAATGAAGAAGATTAGGAGTACCAAAAGGCACTCTTCCACCCCTCCAGGACGGGAATGTAAGACTTTGGACTCTTTTGGTAGGAAAATTTTCCAGGCTAGTATGCTTATAGCCAGGATTAATTCCTACAGTCTCTATATGGGCATGTTCCTGGAGGAACTTGCCAAAAAGGTGCGGCATTTTGCCCCCTTTATCCCTGAGGATAAAAAGCAGGGATTCCTTTCCCTAGTGAAACAACTCTTAGAGGTTTCTAAGTTCTCTAATAGGGCAGCATATGATTCCTTTGAGGGAGCCAGTAGGGCTTCGGGCATTGCTATTGCAGCCCGACGTCTTGCTTGGCTCCAGGCCTCTGATCTGGAACCTTGGGTTCTAGATGGCTTACGGAATCTGCCCTGTACAGGTGAGAACTTATTTGGGGAAGAGTGGCAAATCAAAGCCACCCAGATGGATGCTGAAAATGCCACCTTGGAAAGACTTTCAAAGTCCACTTCAATTCCTACTAAGAAAAAGTCTTTTAAAAGGCCTTACTATAAGAAGGCCAGAGTTGCTTCAAATACTGGCCAGCAGTCTTCTCAACCTCGCTATACTGCTAAGCGTCAGCAATCCAAACAAGCACGAGCTAAGCCTGCAGCAGCTACTGTAGCTCAGCAGGCTCCAACCCCTCAGGGGTTTTGACTTGCTCCTAGGGAACTTGCCACTTCTGGTTCTAACACAACCAGAACCTCTCACCATACCCGGAAGGTTGGTTCACTTTGCTCCCAGATGGGAACAAATCACAACAGAACAATGGACCCTCTCTATCATTCGAGAGGGTTACAAACTTCATTTCTCCAGCCTTCCTCCCCATCATATGGTGAGACCATTCAATTCTCCCCCATCTCTCCTAACCCTGTTGGGTCAAGAGGTTTCCTCTCTTCTTGCCCAAGGGGCCATAGAAGAGGTTCCTCTTCCTCAACAAGGGTCCGGTTTCTACTCCCCTTATTTTCTCATTCCAAAGAAGACAGGGGGATTCAGACCAATCCTAGATCTGAGAGAATTGAACAAATTTCTCTTCAAGGAGAAATTCAAAATGCTGTCTCTCGGCATTCTCCTTCCTTACCTCCAGGGTCAGGACTGGCTTTGTTCTCTAGACCTACAGGATGCGTATACACATATACTCATCCATCCATCCCACAGAAAGTATCTTCGCTTTCTGTTTCAGGGAAAACATTTCCAATACAGAGTACTCCCCTTCGGTCTAGCCTCTGCTCCAAGAGTATTCACAAAATGCATGGCAGTCGTAGCCGCATTTCTAAGAGGCATGGGAATCTTTGTCTTCCCATATCTGGACGACTGGCTCATCCGAGCTCCAACTCAGTCACAGGCCCAGATTTCCCTGGACCACACAAGGAGCCTTTTGCAGTATCTGGGACTGGTAGTAAACCTTCCCAAGTCCCAACTCATCCCTACTCAATCTCTAGAATTCATAGGGGCCCAGTTGGACACCATCACTGCAAGGGCCTACCTTCCACATGTTCGAGGCCAGCGCCTCCTGAGTTTGGCCTCCCAAGCTCAGTCCAGCACTCACTTGACAGCCAGGGAAATGCTACGCCTTCTGGGTCATATGGCCTCCACAGTGCATGTGGTGCCCTATGCTCGTCTTCATATGAGAGCAGCTCAATGGACCCTGGCCACTCAGTGGACTCAGGCGTCAGGAGCGCTCTCAGACCAAATACAAACCTCCGATCGTCTGTTTTGGTCCCTCCACTGGTGGACTTCCACCAAGAATCTGTTGTTGGGGGCTCCATTTCAACCATTGCTACCCCAAGCAACCCTCACAACAGATGCCTCCCAAACAGGGTGGGGAGCCCATCTGCAAACTCTCTCCACTCAGGGCACTTGGTCTCTACAGGAGACCACCCTTCATATCAATCTTCTGGAACTGCGAGCAATTTACCTTGCCCTCAAGGTCTTCCACTCCCTCCTAGCCAACCTCACTGTCCTAGTTCAGACGGACAATCAGGTGGCCATGTTTTACATAAACAAACAAGGAGGGACGGGCTCTCTGTCGCTTTGCAACGAAGCTCTAAGACTATGGGCCTTCGCCAGAGAGCATCAGATTCACCTGCTAGCAGTGTATCTCCCAGGAGTTCAAAACTCTCGGGCAGACAGGCTCAGTCGAGTTCTGCTGCCACACGAATGGTCCCTACATTTGGACCAAATAAACCGAATCTTTCAGGAATGGGGGACCCCGGACATAGACCTCTTTGCAAGTCCGTGGAATGCCAAACTTCCCCGGTTCTGTTCCAGAACTCCGTGTCAGGGAGCTCAGGCTACGGACGCCTTTCTCCTGAATTGGAGTCAGGCATTCCTATATGCCTTTCCACCCATTCCTTTGATTCCCAAGACTCTGTTCAAACTCCAGAGGAATCATGGAACTATGATCCTCATAGCTCCACGCTGGCCACGCCAAGTGTGGTTCCCTCTACTTCTACAGCTCTCCCAGGGATCCTACTTGGATCTGGGAGCTGCGCCAGACCTCCTGTCTCAGGAGGAGGGGACTTTGTGGCACCCAAACCCCAAATCCCTTCACCTCAGTGCTTGGTTACTGAAGGCTTAAGCCTTCAAGACTTTCATCTTTCCCAACCAGTGAAAGATATCCTTTCTGCCTCTAGGAAACCCTCTACCAGGCGTTCCTATGCTTTCAAATGGAAACGTTTTTCCATTTGGTGTGCTCAGCAGGGTCTTGACCCTCTGGCACTTCCTTTGAATTCTCTTCTTGATTATCTCCTGCATCTATCCAATGCAGGCCTCAAGACGAATTCGGTAAGAGTCCATTTAAGTGCTATTGCAGCATCCTTGCAACATATAAATGGACAACCTATCTCCTCTCATCCTCTTGTTGCAAGATTCATGAGAGGCCTGACTCTCACTAAACCTCCCATCAGACCACCCCCGGTCGCATGGGATTTGAATCTAGTGCTCGGTCAACTTATGAAGCCACCTTTTGAGCCAATGTTTTCCACCTCCTTGAAATTTCTTTCCTGGAAGGTCATCTTCCTCATTGCAGTCACTTCGGCTCGCCGCATCAGTGAGCTGCAGGCTTTAGTGGCCAATCCACCTTACACAAGATTTCATCATGATAAGGTGGTCCTTAGGACGAATCCCCACTTTATGCCTAAAGTGGTCTCGCCTTTTCATCTTAATCAAGAGGTATATCTACCTGTCTTTTTTCCAGCTCCTCATGCATCCAATGCAGAGAGGAACCTTCATACTCTGGATTGTAAAAGAGCTCTCGCTTTTTACCTTAATAGGACTCAGCCACATCGAAAGTCTTCTCAACTTTTTGTGGCCTTTGATCCTTCCCATTTGGGACTTCCAGTCTCCAAGCGTACACTTTCCAATTGGATTGCTCAGTGTATTTCTTTTGCTTACCAGAGCAAAAACATTTCTCTGGAAGGCCATGTCACTGCTCACAATGTGAGGGCCATGGCAACTTCTATGGCTCATCTGCACTCTGTTTCCATAGATCAGATCTGTCGAGCCGCTACCTGGGCCTCGGTTCATACCTTCACAGCCCATTACTGTTTGGACAAGGACTCCCGCCGGGATGCCTTGTTTGGCCAGGCTGTCCTCAAGCACCTGTTCCATTCCTAAACAACTCCTGCCCACCTTCCCAGAATGGATGCCTGAGATCCATACGAAGATGGCGAACCTTTACAGGGGATCCCATGCATCTAAGCTAGGGAGTCCCCATATGTGAGGACTTATTCCTGCTTGTTCCTGGAGATAGCACAGTTACTTACCTGTAACAGGTGATCTCTGGGAACAGCAGGAATTAGTCCTCACAACCCACCCACCTCCCCTAGGAGTTGTATCTTTTATCTATCTATCTTCCTGTCCTCTCTCTGTTGACTCAGCTATAAACTCGAAACTGAGGAGAGCTGTTCAGGAAGGCGGGAAGGCAGTGCGCATGTGCAGTGGGAGGTCCCAAAAGCTTCTATTCTAAGAAGCTGGGGAGCTTTCCCGCACGGGCTCCGTCGGTACCGACGTACCCATATGTGAGGACTAATTCCTGCTGTTCCCAGAGATCACCTGTTACAGGTAAGTAACTGTGCTTTCCAGGGACTCACAATCTGGGTGATCTCCCAGGCATCTCTAGCTGGGGAGTCCCCATATGTGAAGACTCATTCCTGCTTGTTCCTGGAGATAGCACAGTTACTTACCTGTAACAGGTGATCTCTGGGAACAGCAGGAATAAGTCTTCACAACCCACCCACCTCCCCTAGGAGTTGTATCTCTCTATCTATCTTTCCTTTCCTCTCTCTCTCTTTGTCTCAGCTTTAAAACTCGAACTGGAGAGAGGCAGTTAGGAAAGGCGGGAAGGCAGCGCGCAGGCTCTGTGGGATGCTCCCAAAAGCTTTCCTTTTGGACGCTGGGGAGCATTCCCGCGCAGGCTCCGTCGGTACCGACGTACCCATATGTGAAGACTTATTCCTGCTGTTCCCAAAGATCACCTGTTACAGGTAAGTAACTGTGCTGTGCAGTGGGTGGAGACTGACTGTGCCCTCTGCTGGTGAATGTCAAATAGTGGTGGGGGACAGCTGAGATTCTCCAGCGTTCTGCTTGTCTGCCATTGCCTTATGTGATGCGTACAGATCTGCATCGACTGCCCTGTAGGATGCCTGTTCCCCAGCAGGACTGGTGTTGATGGTCCTCTCTACTGCCACCATTGCAGAGATGTACAATGTGGATCTGTTGGTGGGAGATCCTGTCCCCCCACCCTGAGCCACAGAGGGTGGGTTGGGTCCAAACACCCCCCTTCACCTGTATCATGTGACCATGGCAGCCACACAGGATATAGCCAATGCAATAAAATGGGGGGATAAGACATTTTTCAGATATATTAATGAGAAGAGGAAGGGCAAAAGTGGTATTGTCAGACTCAAGGGTGCAGGGGGGAATATGTAGAAGCTTATAAGGATAAAGCGGAATTGCTTAACAAATATTTTTGTTCTGTGTTCACAGATGAAGAACCAGGAGCAGGACCTCAGAAAACACCCACAAATAAGAACAGAAGCTAGGGACATCTTGAACAATTTTCAGAAGACTGTGTTCGTGAGAAACTAGCTCAACTTAAAGTAGACAAAGCGATGGGACCGGATGGGATACACTCTAGAATACTGAGGGAACTTGGGGACGTTCTAGCAACTCCACTGACTGACCTTTTCAATGCCTAGTTGGAGTCGGGAGTGGTGCCAAAGGACTGGAGAGAGGCTCATGTGGTGCCTTTACACAAAAATGGAAGTAAGGATGTGGTTGAAAACTACAGGCCGGTTAGTTTAACTTCGGTGGTGAGTAAATTATTGGAAACGCTGCTGAAAGAGAAAATAGTGAGGTTTCTGGAGTCCAGCGGATTACAGGATCCGAGGCAGCATGGATTCAGCAGAGGCAGGTCTTGTCAGACAAATCTGATTGATTTCTTTGGGTGACCAGGGATGTTGGACCGAGGGAGAGCTCTAGATGTGGTGTATTTAGATTTCAGTAAAGCCTTTGACACTGTTCCTCACAGGCGACTTATAAACAAACTGAGCACCCTAGGGATGGACCCTAAAGTTACTGCTTGGGTTAGAAATTGGTTGGGTGGGAGGCGACAAAGAGTACAAGTAAATGGAGCTCACTCTGAGGAGAAGGATGTTACCAGTGGTGTGCCCCAGGGATCTGTCCTTGGTCCGATTCTTTTTAACATCTTTGTTAGTGATATAGCGGAAGGGCTGTCGGGTAAGGTTTGCCTCTTTGCAGATGATACCAAAATCTGCAATAGAGTAGACACCCAGGAAGGTGTAGATAACATGAGGAGGGATCTAGCTAAGCTTGAAGAATGGTCTAGAATTTGGCAGCTGGGATTTAATGTTAAAAAATGTAAGGTCATGCATTTGGGCTGCAGCAATCCAAGGGAGCAATACAGTATAGGAGGTGAAGTACTTTTGTCCACTAAAGAAGAGCGGGACCTAGGCGTGGTTGTGTCTCATGATCTTAAAGTAGCTAAACAGGTAGAAAAGGTGACGGCAAAAGCTAGAAGGATGCTTGGGTGCATACGGAGAGGAATGGCTAGCAGAAAAAAGGAGGTGATAATGCCTCTGTATAAGTCTTTGGTGCGACCTCATTTGGAGTATAGTGTGCAATTCTGGAGACCACACCTTCAAAAGGATGTGAACAGGATGGAGTCGGTGCAGAGGGTGGCTACTAAAATGATTAGTGGGCTTCATTATAAAGCATATGAGGACAGACTTAAGGATCTTAATATGTACACCTTAGAGGAAAGGCGGGATAGAGGTGATATGATTGAGATGTTTAAATACCTCCGTGGCATAAATGTTCAGGGAGAGAGCCTCTTTCAATTGAAAGCAAGTTCTGCTACGAGGGGACATGGGATGAGGGTGAAGGGAGATAGATTCAGGAGTAATATGCGGAAATATTTCTTTACAGAAAGAGTAGTGGATCCATGGAATAGTCTCCCAGTGGAGGTGGTAGAGATGAGGTCAGTAACTCAATTCAAAAAAGCATGGGACCAACACAGAGGATCTCTAAAGGTAAAAAGTGGACTGTTGTAATTGTTGTTATGGAAGGACAGACTAGATAGGTCATGTGGTCTTTTTCTGTCATCATGTTTCTATGTTTCTATATGCACTGTTCTGGGTGCATCATAGTCCACAAGGGCTAGACGTGACTGTGAAATACAGATGGACACAGGTGTATCCTAGGTGTGTCTGCAAGGACTACCTATCACACACTAGCACTGATGGGGACCTGCAGCATAGCCTATCTCAGCCAAGTCAGGTGCTGCGGACCTGGTGCTGGGTGCCCCACCTCACCCTCAGGGTGAGCACAGGACCCGCACAATGTCACGGTCTGTAGCTACTCTGTGCCAGCAACACACACGGTCAGTTCCCCCTACCAGGCCTAGGTGCTGTGGGGTTGCATACCCCATTATGTGATCAGCTATAGACTGCTGATCTTCATGTGCAGTGCATCATGGGTACGGGTGGGTCTACCCTATCCTGGTAACCACAGCATACAGTTTGTGTGGTGACCTGACGTCTTTCTGTAGCCAGCCAGCAGTGTGGTAGTAGCTATAGAGATGTAGCCTACTGGTTACTTCAATGACTGTGGAGTCAGAGGTCATAGGTTTGATCCCACAGTGGTGTTATTTAATAAGTCTCTCTGAGGCTTTTCCTTTTAATTTAAATCTGTGCTGCCAGCAAAATGCACCCTCACAGTGCTGTAACCTTAAGGTGACTCATAAGGCACCCTATAGGGCACATTAGAAGGTGCCTTGGCGGACAGGGCACTTTATAATGTGCCCTATGGAGTGCCTTATGCGGCACCTTATGTTACGGCACTGAAGGTGTTTTTGCTGGCAGCACTGATTTAACTTAAAAAAGGAAATGCTTCAGACAGCACTGATTTAAATTAAATATGGAAACTGCCTCAGACAGCACTGATTTAAATTATAAAAGGGAAATGCCTCAGACAGCCTTCGTACATAACACCACTGCGGGATCGAACCCATGACCTCTGCCTCCACAGTCATTGCAGTAACCAGTGGGCTACATCTTTATAGCTTCTAACACTGCGCTGCCATGAACTTAGGGTTAACGTGCCACGGCGCACACTATTGCGCAATGCAGATTCTTGCTACCTTGCACCGGAATGCCCACTCCTTATATGGCATTCTTCACATTATCGCTGCAACTAGCCCCGGTAACATTAAGACGGTTTAGTAAACGTACCCCTAAGAGAAAATACTTTTTCACTCAAAACGTAATCAAACTCTTGAATTTGTTACTGGAGGATGTAATAAAAATTGTTAGTGTAGCTGGGTTTATAAGAGATCTGGACAGATTCCTGGAGGAAAGGTCCATAAGCCATAAATTAAAGAGGACTCCTGAAATCCACTGCTTATCCCAGGATGAGCATTTTGGAAGCTGTGGACTTTGGGTACATGACAGGTAATTGTGACCTGGATTTGCCACTTTGGAAACAGGATATTCTCCAGGAACAAGCAGGAAGTCAGTCCTCACATATGGGTGACGTCCACACCGACAGAGCCCTCATAGAAGTATCCCCCCAGCTTTCAAAGAAAGCCTTTGAGAGATGCCACCTGTAATGTCGCTATTACCCCACAGCTTGTGCTTGTAGAGTTAAGCGGCCTGATCCCTTCTTCCGGTAGGAAAATAGTGCTTGGGGAAAGCACTGCCTCCTGGGAGTTGTAGTTTTCACCAACTGAAATAAAGAGAGTAGTGGAGCTCGAGTGGTTCAGGCAAATAACAGGATTTTAATTCCCCTTCCAAACGGCTTTTACATAACAGAAAATAAAGAACAGTTGGCCATGTATCTTCTGGCAGGAAATAATATAAGAATGAAACATAAACAGCTTCCTATATCAGCATCACAGTAATCCAACTTAAAGAGCAATTCTCTGTTCCAAAAACCTTTGGTGCTTTTTCTTCTAGCTGCTACCTGCAGCTCTCTCTCTGCACAGCTTAATCCTAGCACACAGGTCTTATCTTCTCAGACACAGATATTATACAGTCCATTGACTCAACAGGCAGGTATTCTAAAGATGGTTCTGTTTCCATCGGTTCATATTGGTTCTCAGCTGGAAATGTCTGTAATTGACTACAGGGTGTTTCCAAGTACACACCTATTCCTTCAGCATGAGACTTTTCCCTGCAGCCTTCTGCTATACAAGGTTGGGAATGGTCACAGTATTCAGCACATGTAAAGCCCCACCCTTCTGGGCTAATATCAGAGCACTTCTTAAAAACAGCTTTGCTTCTATACCAGTCACTCAGCCTACCTTTTGGCCTTCTTATGGTAGATTCCTTCTGCCCTCCAGGATCAGCTACAGATACAAGCCTTGGAGTTTCTACGTGCACACAAGTCTGCCTTCTTGGTACATTTCCCTTCTGGCTGCCTTTTATATACGGCACCAAACCTGGGCTGCTTGTACCTGGCTCCTTTGCACTGGTTCTCTGCTCGTTTCTTTTGCTGATTTCCCTTTCTGAGTCAAAGGTCAGAGAATCTTCTGTTACCATTAGTTCCTCTGAATCTTCACTCCCAAGCTAATCCTCTGCTTCTCGTGACTGCTCTCTTGGCTGTGTTCCCGGCTGTGCTAACTTCCTTCCTAATGAGCTTCCCTTATATCTCTGGCTTCCTGGGTTTAATCTGACCCCTCCCTCCAGCAGGTGTTCTGCCTCAGCTCGTGACCGATGAGCTGAACTGCAGCAGGGGCGTGTCTTCCTCTCCTCTGATCTGCTCTGTTTGTGGTTTCCCTGGAAGCCAGGAGCCATGTGCATTTGTTTTCTTTCTTCAACTGAAGTTAAATCCTGCGTTTTACCTCTCACTAAGGGATCTGAGGGACCTTCTACACCACACACTGTGCATGCATGGTCCCCTTCCTGCCCAAGGGTGCCATTTTGCTCAGTCTCCTTTTTTCTGCGGAGCCCTTCAGACGTTGTCTGCTTTGTCCCCAGAAAAAGTTGATCATTTCTCTCTCTGAGTTTTACACTCGCCTCCGGTATTGCATCGGTACTCTTCCCGCCTACCAACCTCTGTGCCTCGGCATCAGGTTCAGTTAATTTTTTTAGTCTTTCTTTATTTTGTTTTCCTGGCGTCTTTTTGCCTTTTTTATTTCTCCCGTTGGCAGCCCAGATGGTCTTTGACCTCGCAGGGGTACTTTTTTCTCCCTAGGCTACCAGTGGCTTTGAGAAGTGTGATCGGTGCTCTAAAATCATGTCTTTGACTGACACACACGAATGCTGTCTTCGCTGCCTCGGGCCAGACCATGAACCAGCAGCCCCCAGTCTCTGCAAGAGGATGTCTAGCAAGGCCCTCAAGAGCCGCTAGGAGCAGCATGATGTTTTTTTTCCCCAAGTCCCTGATTCCTTCGAAGGCCAGGGCATCATCTGAAGTCCCGACATCTCGGGCAGAACTCTCCAAACCCATGCCTCATCGTGGGTCCTCAGAAAGGGGGTCTCCCTCTAGGGAACTCAGAAAGAAGAAGAAACCCTTGAAGGCAGTGTCCTTGGATGGTTCTGATTGGCCGGGAGCTGCCCGGTCCCACAATCTGAGACGCTCATCTGACACTTTGGAGAAGGAGCGACCTGTGAAGGTCCCCTGGAAGAATCCGACCGTGGACCAGCCTCGGTCCCCAGACACCATCCTCATCAAGGATTCCCCTTTGAGGGAGCCGGCGTTCTGCCAGTCCCTCAGTGCCTGCGTCGAAAGCTGTGGAGCCTTCTGGTCTGGAGTCCAGAATGACGGTCCTGGAGCACAGTTCGTCTTCATGGACCAGCAGCAGGCGCAACTGGCACAACTGGTTCATCTGCCTGACCACCAGGCCATTGATGTTCAAGATGTCACCTGAGACCGAGCCAATCCTTCGGTCTCGAGTCGATCCTCGGCCGAGGTCATGCTTTGAGTCCCACTCGATGGGACTGCGATCATCCCCAGCAAGTTTACCGGGTGCCGGCTGCGGGAGCCCCGAGGGCTGCAGTGCAGCCCCCCTACGAGTCCTCAATGGATTACTCCGAGTGGGAGACGGGAGGACGAGGGGTCCCCCAATACCTGTTGCCACCGAGACATCCCTTCTGACTCTCCCATCTCGGAACCTTGGCGGTGATCCCTGCCCAAGGACATGGACTTCCTGGATTTTGTCAAGGACGCGTCAAAGGCCCTGGCATTCCCGACCGATTCAGATGAGGACCCTTGGGCAGATGAGTTGGAAATATTCCAGTACGAGGCCCCTCCGTGGGAATCGTTCACGGTACCCATTCCTCCCATCCTGGAATGGCTCATGCTCCAAATGTGGGAGATACCAGTGTCTGTGCCAGTGGTGAGCAAATGGCTCAACTCGATGTATCGAGTCTGCCGGAGCCCGGGCTTCCAGAAGTTACAGCTGCCGCATAACTCCATGTTGGTGGAGTCGGTCATGCGTCTGCTGAAAGCCAATAGACGCACTCCTCGGTGCCTCCCAGCAAGGAGGCCCGCAATTTGGACGCCCTCGGCAGAAAGTTCTACCAGGGTTCAATGCTCATCTGCTGCATCCAGGCCTCCCGGCTATACATGGGCATTTACGTGAGAGACCTGGCAAAGGAACTCGCTAGGGTCTCGTCTCGTCTCTCCGAGTAACCTTTGCAGCAGTTCAAGAACCTGGCCAAGGCAGTATGTGAGTGCTCCAAATTCATGTCTCGAGCGGCCTATGATGGGTTTGAGTCGGCGGCCCAGGTCATCCAACCTCGAGCAATGGGTTCAGGACAAATTAGTCGATGTCCCATGCCAAGGAGAGAACCATATTTGCAAATCCATGACCAACAATGCTGCCGAGCTGGTGACCGAGTTCATGACGTGGACCAGGCTCTCTACAAAGACCGCTGCCCCTCCCCGACGGAATGACTCTGATAAAAAGTCCTTTACCCAAGGAAAGGAGCTGCTTACCGAAACTACCCACCTTATCAGACCTCCCCAGCTCCCCAACAGGGTCAGCAGGCCACGTGACATGGGCATGGCCCACATAAGCAGAAAGCTCACAAACACCAGGCCCCGGCCAAGCCTGGGGGTAGCTTTTGACTCCTTGACCCTCTCTACCCCAAGGAAATCAGCAGCCCCCAGAGAGATGTCTAGCTCTCTATACCAATTCCTGGGCACTAAAGGTAGTCAAGGAGGGTTAGCTTCTCTACCAGACTCGTACACCTCTCCTTTATTTCCCGGCAGCGCCCTTCAAGTCTCTCTTCCACCGGGACCTTCTTCTGAAGGAGTTGGTAGGTCTTTCTGTGGAGAAAGTGGTGGAACTGGTGCCCCACCACCTCAAGGGAAATGGGTTCTACTCCAGATACTTCCTCATGCCAAAGAGGACAGGGGGCCTAAGGCCCATCCTCGACCTGTGCAATCTCAACATATTTGTGGTGAGGGAGAAGCTCAAGATGCTCTCCTTTGGAACATTGCTGCCATACCTCCAGCAGGGAGACTGGCTGTGCTCCTTAGACCTCAAGGATGCTTATACCCACATCCTCATTCACCCAACCACAGGCAGTACCTGCATTTTGTAGTGGGGGGCAGGTACTTTCAATACAGGGTGCCTCCCTTCGGCCCAGCCTCTGCCCCAAGAATCTTCACAAAAGTCTGGCAGTTGTGGCCGCCTTCCTCTGGCTCCAGGGGGTCTTCGTCTTTCCTACCTGGATGACTGGCTCATAAAGGGAGGCACAGTCTCAGAGGTGCAGCAGTCCATCACACGCGCCATCCATGTTTTGCAACATTTTGGCTTTGTCATAAACTACCCCAAGTCTCACTTCTTCCCAACACAGTGCCTGGAATTCATTGGGGCAAAGATCGACACTCTCCAGTCCAAGGCTTTCTTGCCCTGGGACCGAGCCATTCATCTCAGGTCTCTAACTTGGGACTTACAGTACCGTTCCTTGGTGCCCGCCCGGCTTCTCCTGCAGCCTCCTCGGTCACATGGCTTCCACAGTCCATGTCACCCCAGACGCTGGCCTACACATGAGGACGGCACAGTGGTGTCTCCGGGACCAGTGGTCTCAAGCCACAGGCAGCCTCCAAGACAGAGTTTAGTGACCTGCCAATTGGCAGACTCCCTGGTCTGGTGGCAATCGCCTCGCATCTCAAGGCGGGCATGCCCTTTCAGGCCCCAAGCCACTCGAGGGTTCTCGCCACGGACGCCTCCCTGCCCGACTGGGGAACCCACTGCGGAGATCTCTGCAGTCAGGGCAACTGGTCGACAGATTAGAGCACCCAGCAGAGCAACCTCCTGGAGCTTGAAGCCATACACCTAGCCCTGAGGGTCTTTTGTCACCACCTGCGTCACCAGCTGGTACTGGTCCAGACAGACAACCAGGTGACAATGTTCTACGTCAACAAACAGAGGGACACAGGGTCTCTTACCCTTTGTCAGGAGGCACTGGTCCTCTCCTCGGTCGCAATCCAACACGGTATCCTCTTGCAGGCAGTGTACCTGTCAGGCCAGGAGAACCTGCTGGCCAACAGACTCAGCAGGGTTCTCCAGCCACACGAGTGGCAGCTGGACCCCAGGGTGGCCATTTGGTTTTTCTGGCTCTGGGGGGAACCCATGATGGATCTGTTCACCAGCCCGGACAACTTTCATTTGCCCCGCTTCTACTCCCAGCAGGCCCACCCCTCCAAGGTGGCAGCAGACACGTTCCTAGTCTCATGGTCGGAAGGCCTCATGTATGCCTTCCCTCCAGTGCTGCTGATCGCCAAGACCTTATTCAGTACCCTCCGCGATAGGGCCTCGCTCATCCTGATAACTCCTTGGTGGCCCAGGCAGCCGTGATTTCTGCTGCTTCTACAGTTGATGGTAGAGGCCCCCAATGCCTTGGAGACTGCCCCAGTACTCCTATCTCAGGAGGGGAGGCTCTCTCCTGCACCCCAACCTGGAATCTTTGTCGCTGACTGCCTGGCTGCTGAGAGGGTGACTCTGGCCCCTTTCAACCTTCCGGTTGAGGTGGAGGACATTCTGCTGGCCTCTCGCAAGGCCTCCACTAGGAAGGATTAAAGTTTTGCAGGAAAGGATTAAAGTTTTGCAGGAAACAAAATCTGCTGTAGAATCTATATGGATTGAAATTCCATGTAAAAGGGGGAAGGCGATGGCAGTGGGGGTGTACTATCGACCGCCTGGCCAGAATGACCAAATGGATGATGAAATGTTCAAAGAAATCAAGGAAGCTAACAAAAGTTACAGCGCAGTAATAATAATGGGTGATTTCAACTACCCCGGTATCGACTGGGTCAGTGTCACGTCAGGACATGCTAGGGAGATAAAGTTCCTAGATGAAATAAATGACTGCTTCTTGGAGCAGCTGGTTCATGAACCGACCAGAGGGGAAGCCATATTAGACCTAGTCCTTAATGGAACACCAGATCTAGTGCAAGAGATAAGGGTGTTGGGGCCACTTGGCAATAGTGATCATAGCATGATTGCCTTTGATTTAATTAGTGGAGGAGGGATAGTAAGGAAATCCACAGTACTATCTTTTAACTTCGAAAGGGAGACTATGATAAAATGAGGAAAATAGTTAAGAAAAGACTAAAAGGAGCAATTGGAAAGGTTAAAGACTTACATCAAGCTTGGGTGTTGTTGAAAAATACTATCTTGGAAGCCCAGATCAGCTGTATTCCACGCTTTAAGAAAAGTGGAAGGAAGTCCAAAAAACTGCCAGCATGGTTTAAAGGTGAGGTCAGAGAGGCTGTTGCCAAAAAAGCATCTTTCAGGAAATGGAAAAAAGAGCCAAACGACGAAACCTGGAAACAGCACAAGCACTGGCAAGTCAAATGCAAGGCATTGATAAGGCAGGCAAAGGGA
This sequence comes from Ichthyophis bannanicus, assembly GCA_033557465.1. Taxonomy (NCBI): domain Eukaryota; kingdom Metazoa; phylum Chordata; class Amphibia; order Gymnophiona; family Ichthyophiidae; genus Ichthyophis; species Ichthyophis bannanicus. The sequence continues at coordinate 615,652 of CM066050.1, forward strand.
GAATTTGAGAAGAAGCTTGCTGCAGAAGCAAAAACGCGAAGTAAAGACCTTTTCAAGTACATTCGTAGCAAAAAACCTGTGAGAGAGTCAGTTGGTCCATTAGATGATAAAGGGGTTAAAGGAGCACTAAGAGGCGACAAGGCGATAGCGGAGAGACTGAATGAATTCTCTGCTTCGGTCTTTACTGAGGAAGATGTAGGGATGTTACCCATGACTGAAGTGGTATTTAAAGGTGCGGAAGAATTGAAGGAAATATCGATACATCGAGAAGATGTATTACAACTATTAGATAAACTGAAGAGTAGCAAATCACCTGGGCCGGATGGTATACATCCAAGGGTGTTGAAAGAACTGAAATATGAGATTGCAGACCTGCTATTAGTAATCTGTGAACTATCATTAAAATCATCTCTAATACCTGAAGATTGGAGGATCGCCAATGTAACACCAATTTTTAAAAAGGGTTCCAGGGATGATCCGGGAAACTACAGACCGGTGAGCCTGACGTCAGTACCGGGAAAAATGGTAGAAACCATCATAAAGAATAAAATTACTCCGCATGTAGATAGTCATGACCTAATGGGAGAAAGCCAACATGGCTTTAGACAAGGAAGATCTTGTCTTACTAATCTGTTATGTTTTTTTGAAGGAGTGAATAATCAGGTGGACAAAGGTGAGTCGGTTGATATTGTGTATCTGGACTTTCAGAAAGCCTTTGACAAGGTCCCTCATCAGAGACCTTTGGCAAAACTAAAGAGTCATGGGATAGGAGGCAGTGTACTATTGTGGATCAGGAACTGGTTAAAAGATAGAAAGCAGAGGGTAGGGCTAAATGGCCAATTTTCCCAATGGATAAAGGTGAATAGTGGTGTACCCCAGGGATCTGTGCTGGGTCCGTTGCTTTTTGACATATTCATAAATGACCTGGAAAGTGGAATAACGAGTGAGGTTATCAAATTTGCAGATGACACAAAACTATTTAAAGTTGTTAAAACCCAAGAGGATTGTGGAAAATTGCAAGAGGATCTTGATAAATTGGAAGACTGGGCATCAAAATGGCAGATGAAATTTAATGTGGACAAGTGCAAGGTTATGCACCTAGGGAAGAACAACCCAAACTATGGTTACACGATGCAAGGTTCCACATTAGGAACTACCACCCAGGAAAAAGATTTAGGCGTCATTGTGGATACCATGTTAAAACCCTCGGCCCAGTTTGCAGCAGCGGCCAAGAGAGCAAATAGAATGCTAGGTATCATAAGGAAAGGAATGGAAAATAAAACAAAAGATATTATAATGCCTCTATATCGTTCCATGGTGAGACCGCACCTTGAATATTGTGTGCAATTCTGGTCGCCGTATCTTAAAGAGGATATAGCGATTTTAGAAAAGGTTCAGAGAAGAGCCACCAAAATGGTAAAGGGGATGGAAGGATACTCCTATGAAGAAAGGCTAAAAAGGTTAGGGCTCTTTAACCTGGAAAAGAGACGGCTGAGGGGAGATATGATAGAAGTCTATAAATTAATGAATGGAGTGGAACGGGTAAACGTAGATCGATTGTTTACCTTATCAAAATATAGAAAGACTAGGGGACATGCAATGAAGCTACAGGGTAAACTATTTAAGACTAATAAAAGAAAATAATTTTTCACTCAACGTGTAATCAAACTCTGGAATTTGTTACCGGAGGATGTAGTAAAGGCTGTTAGTGTAGCTGGGTTTAAAAAAGGTTTGGACAAGTTCCTGGAGGAAAGGTCCATAAACCATTATTAAGAAGGGACCTAGGATATCAATGCTTGAACCAGTACAAGCATTGTGGAACCTGTGTCCCTTGGGGAAACTGCTAGGTACATATGACCTAAATTGTCCACTGTTGGAAACAGAATACTGGGCTTGATGGACCTTGGTCTGACCCAGTATGGCATATCTTAAGGTGTATGCCTTCAAATGGCCGCAGGTTGTCTGGTTGGTGTGCCAAACATGGGGCTGATCCTTTCTCCTGCCCAGTGACTCTGGCGTTACAGTATCTTCTCCACCTTTCTGTCCAGGCTCAACTCCATCCAAGTGCACCTCAGTGCCTTGGCGGCGCACCACCATCTGGTGGATGGTAAGCTTCTCTCTGTCTAACCTTTGGTGATCTGTTTCCTTCGGACTCTGCTCTTATCGAAGCCCCCAGTTCACCCTCCAGCAACCAAATGGGACCTCAACGTAGTGTTGGGGCAGCTCACTCGCCTACCCTTCAAGCCTCTGGCTACCTGCCACCACTACCTCTTTTGGAAGGTGGCTTTCCTGGTTGTGTTCATCTCTGCTTGCAGAGTGAGCTCCAGGCCCTTGTGGCAGAGGCGCCATATACCACGGTCTACAAGAACAGAGTGGTGCTTCGCATGCAACCCAAATTCCTGCCCAAGGTAGTGTCACCCTTCCATCTCAACCAGGAAGTGGTGCTCCCTACCTTCTTTCCAAGACATCACTCCAGTTGGGCGCAGACGGTCCTTCACATCTTGGACTAAGAGGGCCTTGTCCTTGTATATCCAATCCACTCAGGGCCACCCCAACGCTTCTCACTCAGGGCCATCCCAAAGCTTCCTACGACTCCAGTAGGCTGGAGGAGGTGGTGACCAAGCATACGTTGCCCACCTAGATGGCAGACTGTATTGCCCTCGCTTATGAGCAGACGAGGCTCCTGATGGAAGGTTGTGTCACGGCGCACTGTGTCAGTGTTATTGCTGTTTCGTTGGCAAACCTGCGCTGTGTCCCAATGGTGGACATCTTCTGGGCCGCCACTTGGTCTTCAGTCCATACCTTTACAGCTCATTACTGCCTGGAAAGAGAGACCCGACGGGACAGTGTCTTTGGCCAGGCTGTGCTCTGTAACCTTTTTGGGGTTTAGGCAACTCCTACCTTCCAACCCTTCTGTGTTTAGACTACCGGAGCGCTGGTTTCATCGGACACAAGAGTTCTACTATGGCCTGTGTACATGGACTAAATTGCTGCTGCTTGCTGCTCCCCATGAGAGAGCCCTATTTTTGCTACGGGTTTTCGGTAGCCTGTAGCTGGGGTTGTCCCATATGTGAGGACTGACTTCCTGATTGTTCCCAGAGAAAGCGTAGTTATTCATCTGTAACAGGTGTTCTCCGGGGACAGCAGGAATCCGTCCTCACAACCCTCCCTCCTCCCCTTGGAGTGCTCCTTTACCATCTTTTATTTTTGCCATCTTTTAGCTATGTCATTTAACTGAGCAAGATAGCACCCTTGGGCAATAAGGGGACCATGCATGCATGGTGGCATCTCCCAAAGGCTTTCTTTGAAAGCTGGGTGAATGCTTCCGCGAGAGCTCCATCAGTGCCGACGTCACCCATATGTGAGGACTGATTCCTACTGTTCCCGGAGAACACCTGTTACAGGTGAGTAACTACACTCTGGGCTTGATGGACCTTGGTCTGACCCAGTATGGCATTTCTTATGTTCTTATTCTAATCATCCCAAAGTCTCACCTGTTTCAATCCCAGCAACTCTAGTTCATCGGAGCATGCCATACTGCAAGGCCTGCCAAAGAAAACTATAAATATTCTACAAATGGCACAAAATGTTGCTGCCAGAATCATTATGCAAAAAAACCTCTCTGACCACATTACACCAGTTCTAATTGAGCTACATTGGCTCCCCATCGCGGCCCGCATTCAATACAAAATGATAGTCACTACTTTCAAACTCATCCATAATGTAGCGCCCTCACACCTCAACAGCTTAATATCCAATCTACCCAACAACAGAAATAGAAGAACAGCGAACCTCAATACCCTCTGTCTCCCGAAGTGCATCAGAAAAGTTAATGCATGTACTAGTAACGGAGCTTTCTCATTTATAGCTCTGGCACTCTGGAACCGGCTGCCATGTGAACTGCGTGCAAACTGTGACCTGAAGGACTTCAGAAAAAAGCTTAAGACCCACCTCTTCCAATCGCATTATAATATAACCTAGGCCCTGTACCCCACTACCATCATTTCCCACTACAAACTGTCTTCCATGCGTGGGCAACCACGGTACCCTATGTAAACTCACAACGAGAACTGCATTCAGTCATGTGTAAATATGTATATAAAGTATCCTGTGTGAAGTCTTAACATCAATCAACTGTAATCTGTAACCCTATGTTTGCTGTGCACTACCTCTCCCTCCCTAATCGCAATGTATATATTTCTAATTCATGGCCGGTACAGCCACTCTCACCATGTATAGCAACCGCTGCTGATCTCTGGAAGCAGCGGGATACAAATGTACACTAAATAAATAAATAAATAAATTTTTAGACACTCGTCAGGACCGAGCTTTCCTTTCTCAGGATCGCTCTGCTTGTCTCGTCTAGCTGGCCATCACCTTGTAATGTCAAAGTGCTGTGACAGCTTGAGACATACTGCATCTTCTGGGACACATGTTCTCCACTGTCCACATCGTTCCATATGCCCGCCTGCAAATGAGACAAGTCCAATAGACTCTTTCGTGCCAGTGGACTCAGGCAACCGTGCGTCTCTCAGACAAGATTTACATCACTCCTCCTCTTTTCATCTCCCTTCACTGGTTGTGCTTCCACCAAAATCTTCTAGGAGGATCAACTTTTCAGATGCCTCCACCTCAATGCACCCTAACATGGATACCTCCAAACTAGGATGGGGAGCACATCTGGACAGTTTCACTACATAGGAGCAGTGGACAGCACAGGAATCTCAAATGCTGATCAGTCTCCTAGAGCTTCGTGCTCTCACCAATGCCCTTTGGGTTTTTCAACCCCATCTTTCAGGCAAAAATGTCTTAGTTCAGACAGACAACCAAGTAGCCTTGTTCTATGTGAACAAGCAGGGAGGGACGAGACCTACAGGGATATAGTCCTGAAGTCACACCTCCAGTCTGGCAGCATTCCTGTTGCCATGGAGGAGAGAGGTCACGTGACAGGAGAGCATCACCCTAGAGTGGCAGGAAGTGATCCTATAGCAAGGACCTGTCCTCCAGGTGATGTAAAACCCTCTCGCACCGAGGAAGTTTCTCCAGGTCCAAGTGCCCATGAGGGAAGGGTTAGGACAGCCATTATAGTTGATGATTCGATCATTAGGCATGTAGATAGCTGGATGGCTGGTGGACATGAGGATCGCTTGGTAACATGCCTGCCTGGTGCGAAGGTAGTGGAACTCACGCGCCATCTAGACAAGGTCTTAGATAGTGCTGGGGAGGAGTCTGCTGTCTTGGTACATGTCAGTACCAATGACATAGGAAAATGTGGTCAGGAGGTTCTGGAGGCTAAATTTAGGCTTTTAAGTAGGAAGTTGAAATCCAGAACTTCCAGGGTAGCTTTCTCCGAAATGCTTCCTGTTCCACGTGCAGGACCCAAAAGGCAGGCAGAGCTCCGGAGTCTCAATGCATGGATGAGACAATGGTGCAAGGATGAGAGTTTTGGATTTGTCAGGAACTGGGGAACATTCTGGGGAAAGGAGGGGCTCTTCCGAAGGGATGGGCTTCACCATAACTGGGATGGAACCAGGCTGCTGGCATTAACCTTTAAAAAGGAGATAGAGCGGGGGGGGGGGGCGCTCGTGAGCCTGCAGCGAGATGGCCGCACTTTTTTAGAGCTCCGTCCCCACAGCCCCAAAACCTTCGCAAACATTCGCTAAAACCAGCAATTTGCCCCCCTCTACCTACCCTGGATCAGAGCGAGCAGGCGGTCCCCCGGTTTGGTGGCTGGGTGGGTCCTCGGAAGACCGGAGAATCGCGGGGATCACCCCTGGAGCGCGGCCTGCTGAGTGCCTCTGCTCGGTGAAGGATCCGGGCCTGACTGCTCCCGCGGCTGACATCTGAGCCCTACGCGGGTTTGCACACTCTTGTAGCGGAGCCCTGCAGGATCGAGCGGCTGCTTTCTGGGCGCCGTGTTGAGGAGCGTGTGGCAGCCCATTGGTTGGGGGAGACGGCTGCTCCTGGCGCTGAGGCCTATACACGTGCCGCTAAATTCTTGCCTGTGAAGCCTGCGTGGAGACCACGTGGCAGCTGCCGGCGTCTGCTATCCTCTCCTGCAATTGCGAATCACCCCGAGGGGGGTAAGTCTGTGCATCCACTCTCTTCTCTCCCGCACTTTGGCTTGCATCTGGAGCTGGTGACAGGGGCTATCCTCTAGCAGCTTGGAGTCCCGCCGAAGCTTATGTCCCCCCCTGCGTGGACCTTGGGGGCCCTTTTAAATGCTTGTTGCCCTAGGAGGGCTGGGGCAGCTTTTTTCTACTGCCTCACTGTTTCTCCAGTGCCCTAAGTTTTGCTGACATTGTTTATACCTGTCTCCTGACACTGTGTGGTGGTGACTGTGCTGCGGATCTGTGAGAGCCTGGACGCTGCTGTCTCCTGGGTGTCCCCATTTTTGCTGGCATTGGATATTTCTCTCCTACCACTGTGTGACTTTGGTGACTTTGTGAGATGGCTGCTAAAGCCAAAAGCTCTGAAACTCGGGAGGGGATGCGCTCCTCTCAGCGCCTGCAGAGCAAGTCCGGAGCCCCAAGTAGCCCGCACGAACAACCCCTCCCATCAGGTTCTGATGATGAGACTGTCAGCGAGGAGGACTTGGACCCGCATAAGCAACTCTCATCGGCTCAACTCAAACAGGAACTCCGTAGGGGCTTTGCGGAATTAGCTAATGAGTTTCGCGCGCTACGGGAGGACCTGATGAAAGATGTCGCCGAGCTCAGGACTGACGTCAAGGAGCTGGGAGCCCGAGTGGAAGACGTGGAGACCAAGATGGTAGACCAAGATGGGACTCTGATGGATTTACAATGTGCTTTAGACCGACAACATGCGCAAGCAATGGAACTGACCTATAAAATTGATGATATTGAAAACCGTGCCTGCCGCAACAATATGCGTTTCCGAGGAATCCCAGAGGCGGTCGGGGGTGGAGAAGACCTACCAACTGTACTTAAATTGCTGATAGCTGAATTGCTCACGACGGAGGACTTGGCTGCTCACACCTCTGATATGGAAATTGAACGAGTTCACTGCGCTTTGGGGAAACCCCCCAATAACCAACCTCGTGATGTCATTGCGAGATTTCTGCGCTACTCTGATGCTGAGCTCCTTATCCGTCGAGGCAGGGAGAAAAAGACGGTCCGATTTCAGGATGCGACAGTGTCCATCTACCAGGACCTCTCGACGTTCACCCTGGCGCGGCGGAGGGAGATGAAGCCAGTCTCAGCGGTCCTGAACAGCAAGGGGATTCGCTATTCCTGGTCCTTCCCATTTAGGATGAACTTTCTCTTGGGCAACAAGAAGATTTCCGCAAAGGACTACACTGAAGCTTGGCGAGCCCTTCGCCAAGCGGGTTTAGTAGATGACAATGCTCAGCCTCACCCGCCGCCCCCTAAGCCCCAGCACTCCAGGTGGACTCGGGTAGGCAAGTCCACTTGATCTCTTCTTGTGGACTTGAGGAGCTCCGCTTACTTTTTCTTTTTTTGGGAGTCTCCTACTGTGGGTCCTCTGATTTTTGGATACTGGGTGGTGGGAATTAGCCTGGGGTCCCTACCTCTTTGATACATGGGGGGCGGCGGATGATCTGCAAATGTTTTGTTGATGTTATTGCTTTGATATAGGGGCATGGTGAGTTTGATGATCCGGGGGAGGTGGAGGAGTAGTGGGGGGTATGTTTTTCTCTGTCTTTTACTGTTTAGGTTGAGATTTTGCCTTGGGAGGTTCGGGGGGGGTTCTGGGTTTGTGGTCAATTTACCGTGTCCTGTAATAATTTAAACAGGCAGGTGGTATTGACGGGAAGGGGGGGGATGGGTGGGAGGGGCGGCTCTTTTGCAATATGGAATTGGGGGGTATGCTTGGGCTTGGGAGGAGGGACTATGGCTCTTGTTCCTGGCAGGTGGAATGGGTGGGCCCGACTAACTAATTCCCCAGGCTTGATGGGGGGGAGCTACCATTGGGACCTTCTGGATAGTGGGCGGCAGCGAGGGAGTGGATTGTAATTGCTAATGGTGCGCTTTATCTCTTTGAACGTTAAGGGCCTTAATTCCCCGAGGAAGAGATCCCTGTTGTTCTCAGAACTGCGCACTTTGCAGGGGGACATTGTTTACTTGCAGGAGACCCATCTTCAGAACTGTAAGCAGGGCTGGCTGAAGAGGTCCCCGTATACTGAGGTGCGGGTGGCCTCAGATGCACAGGGACGGAAGAAGCGGGGAGTGGCCTTACTATTTCACCAGAGCCTCTCTCTACAGATAGAGGAGACAAAGCAAGACACTCTGGGGCGGTGGCTTTTCTTGAATATCCGTTTAGAAGGGCACTTGCTAACTTGAGCTAATGTTTACGCTCCCAATACAGGTCAGGGGGCCTTTTTTGCACGGTTGAAAGCCTTACTGGCGGATTTTGCACGGGGTCCTATTGTACTGGGGGGGGACTGTAACACGCACCTGGTGCCCCACCTGGATTCCACAAGTCGCGCTGGGGGGCGAGTGGGGGGGTCGGCAAGAGCCCTGCAACGTTTTATGCTTGATTTAGGATTGAGGGACGTCTGTAGGGACACCCATGGGGGGGAAAGAGGCTATACGTATTACTCTCCGGTCCATCAGGTTCACACTCGCATTGACTATTTTCTATTGGATCAGCGCCTGATGGACGGGAGAGTGAAGACTGGACAGGAGCGCTGACCTGGTCAGATCATGCTCCTTGCTGGCTTGCTCTTCCGGCCGGATTGTACAGTGAACACCAGCGGCTTTGGCGCCTAGACGTGAGGTTCCTACGGCGGCAGGGTGCAGTGCAGGACCATGTCCGTTTTATTACAGAATTTTTTGAGCTTAACAATTCTGGGGATGTACCTCTCCCCACGGTGTGGGATGTTTATAAGGCTACGGCTCGAGGTCAACTTATGGCGGAGGCGGCCCGCACGCGCAAAATGTGGACGCGTGACCACGATCAGTTGGTGGAGGAGGCTACCCGCCTAGGTTTGGAACACGCCTGAACTGGTTCGCGACAGGTCCTGCGCCAGTGGCGGACTGCTCGAGCCAATTTGGATGCGTGTTTGCAGAAAGAATTAGATAATAAACGCCGGAAGTTACGGCAAACATTTTATGAGCATGGGAATAAAACAGGCCGCTTCCTGGCCTTGCGTCTTCGCCAACAACAATCCGCGAGAGTGGTGCACGAACTGCGCGATGCTGGGGGACGGAAGAGGGTTATTTCCCAGGAGATACGTGAGCTTTTTGCTGACTTTCTGGAGCAGCTTTATAAGGCGGAGCCCTTTGAGCGGGATCGTGTACAGGATTACTTGCAAGGGATTGATCTGCCGCATCTCTCCGATCCTGATCGGGCTCAGTTAGACTCTGAATTAACGGTAGATGAAGTGGAAACCGCAATCCGGCGATTGAAAACTGGTAGTGCGCCGGGTAGTGATGGCTTTCCAGCAGAATATTATAAGAAGTTTCGGATACAATTAGCACCAACCTTGACTATCTTATTCAATGAGATCTTGGGAGGGATCTCCTTACCACTGTCCCAGCGCGAGGCATTGATCGTGATGATACCCAAGCCTGGTAAGCCACTGCACGACGCGGCGTCGTACCGCCCTATCTCCCTGTTAAATGTTGATGTTAAAATATTTGCCTCTGTGCTGGCGGCGCGCCTGAATTGGGTCCTTCCGGGTTTGGTTCACCCGGATCCGGTTGGATTCGTGCCCGGTCGTCAGGCTGCAGACAACATTAGGCGTATGTTGCAGGTCATTCACGTAGCCCAACGGGAACCACAACCAGCCCTGCTGGTGGGGATTGACGCAGAAAAAGCTTTTGATCGGGTCGATTGGGAATACCTATGGTGTGTTCTGGAGAAAATGGGCTTTGGCTCTAACTATATCTGTTGGGTTCGGAGTCTTTATCAGATGCCCCAGGCGTGCGTTCGGATCAATGGGGGACACTCGAGACACTTTTTGCTGGAACGGGGCACGCGACAGGGTTGCCCGCTCTCGCCCCTACTCTTTGCACTTGCGATGGAACCCTTGGCTCAGAGCTTCCGAGAACATCTAGGCTTGAGGGGGGTCCATATTGGCCTTGCGGAATATAGGATTGCACTCTTTGCGGATGACATCATACTGTCCCTGGTGGATCCGTCCAGTTCCCTTCCAGTTGCGATACAGTTGTTCGAAAACTATGCTCGGGTATCCGGTTTTAAAATTAATTATACTAAATCGGAGATCTTGAATGTTGGGGTCCCTGGGGCGGTTTGTGCGGAGCTTCAAGCGGCTTATCCTCTTCGCTGGGTGTCCGGAGCTTTACGTTATTTAGGGGTGCATTTGACCGTGGAGTGGGCATACCTCTTTAAGGCCAACTATGATCCCTTGCTTCGTCAGATTCGGCGGGACCTAGAGGTTTGGAATGGCCTGCTTCTGTCCTGGTTCGGGCGTATCGCCGTAGTCAATATGGTGGTTGTTCCCCGCTTCCTCTACTTTTTTCAGGTTCTGCCACTACCCATCGCGCGGGCTACCTTGGCGACCTGGCAGCAGCTGCTTATGAAATTCATCTGGCATTATCGTCGTCCGCGCTTGGCGCGACAGGTTCTGTATGCCCGTACGCGCTCTGGAGGTATGGGCATGCCCAATTTATATTGGTACTACGCGGCGGCGCAATGTCGGGCGGGAGTGGAGTGGATGATTGCTGATAGCACTAAGCGATGGGTACAATTTGAAATGAACTTGGCGGGGGGAGCCGGCTTGGGAGACTGGCTGTGGCTTGGTCCAAAACTACGCCGTGGTAAGCGCACTAGCAATCCCTATATTCTTCATACCCTCCGTTGTTGGGATCAACATTTTCGATCTCGAGACATGGACTTAACCCCTTTAGCTCCTATAGTAGATAACGCCTCTTTCCCGCCGGGGTTAAGTGATATAGTCTTTCAACAGTGGGGACATCACGGCCTCAGTCGGGTCGGACAACTTTTTGAGGATGGTCAATTACAATCTTTTCGTGCGTTACAAGCTGAATTTGACATTCCGGACAGGCAACATTATCAATATATGCAAGTGACACACTGGGCTCGATCCAGGCTTGTTCGGCCCCAGGTTGCTCGGGCTCTGACAGACTTGGAACGTTGCTGTGAGGGGTGCACTACCACTAAGGGACTCGTGGCGACCCTGTATGCCCACTTGCAGGGATCTCAATCATCTTCTACTAGACACCGGGAACTTTGGAACTCCGACTTGAACCTCTCCTATACTGAGCAGCAATGGGAAAAGGCAGAAACTCACTTGTGGAAGAGTGCGTTAGCGATTAATGCCCGTGAAACCAATTATAAAATATTGTACCGTTGGTACATGACTCCGGCGCGGATTGCGCGCATATATCCTGGGGCGGTGGACCTCTGCTGGCGTTACTGTGGGCAACGGGGTACCCTAGGGCACATTTGGTGGGATTGCCCCCGTATTCGCGCCTTTTGGAGGGGTATACAATTCCGGCTGCAATTGCTTTTGGGAGTGAGTGTCCCTTGGGATCCAGGGATTTTCCTGTTTGGGGCCCCGGTGCCGGGTGCACGGGCTCCGCAGTTGGCTCTGCTGCGCCATGGCTTGAATGCAGCTAGGCTATCCCTTGCAGCAGCTTGGAAGCGTGTCTTGGCCCCCTCCTTTCAGGCTTGGCTGGAACGGATGTGGGATATGTATACCATGGAACGAGGGTTAGCGGTCAGTAGGATGCGCCTGGCGCGCTTTGAGTTGGTGTGGGCACCCTTTGTCTCTTGTTACGGTACATGACTGTGTTGGATAAGAGGGGGGAATATGCAAACTTTAAAGGAAGCTCGTCCCCCGAGTGTGTCTTTTGCTCACCACTTTCCCGTCCTTGAACACTAGCAAGCCATAGTTGGGGGGACTGGGAGGTTGGGTATGAGAGGGGTTCTGGGTTAGGGAGGTCTTGGGGGGGGGGGAGAAAGGGAGGCTGGGGGGTTACTGTTCCCAGTTTCCTTATCCTAAAACTGCAAAAATGAAGGCATATTGTTGTATGTTGATGTGATCTGAAGTTATGTTATTTCTGCCGCATCTTCTTTGAAGATCTTTGTGGTTTATGATTCTATGTATTCTTTGGAAGCCTTTCAATAAAAAAAAAAAAAAAAAGGAGATAGAGCAGCTTTTAAACTAGATAATAGGGGAGAGCCGACAGTCGCCCAAGAGCGCATGGTTCGGAACAATATAATTATTGTCAATAACAATGTAATTATTATCTCATGTATATAGTTCAACCCTGTTAGCCAAGTTGGTACTCCTGTTCCTTGTAAAACCAAACAGATTGTTGTCTTGGTCGTTTTGTTATATTGTAAACCGCGCTAATACCGAATAGTGCGGTATATAAGCAACTGTAATAAAATAAATAAAATAAATATATCCTTGAAGGATACTACCAAAAAAATGAAGTAAGGGCACATCAGCAGAGAGGTTACATTAAAGACAAAGGTATCCCAAATGCCGTTGAGTACAGAGCAGAGGGAGCTTAAAGATTCCAAAGTACACCTGCCTACAGATATCCAGATGAATATGAATAAAATACAATCTCCAAAATGCTTATATGCAAATGCTAGAAGTCTAAAAAAATAAGATGGGAGGGTTAGAATATATAGCACTAAATGAGAAGTTAGATATGATTGGTATCTCAGAGACATGGTGGGAGGAGGTCAACCAGTGGGACACTGTGATACCTGGGTACAAACTATATCGTAATGACAGAGAAAATCAAATTGGTGGAGGGGTTGTTCTCTGTGTTAGAAAGAGCATTGAGTCACAAAGGATTAAAGTTCTACAGGAAACAAAATTCGCTGTAGAATCTCTATGGATTGAAATTCCATGTAAAAAGGGGAAGGCGATGGCAATGGGGTTGTACTATCGACCGCCTGGCCAGAATGAACAAATGGATGATGAAATGCTCAAAGAAATCAGGGAAGCTAACAAAAGTTACAGAACGGTAATAATAATGGGTGATTTTAATTACCCCGGTATTGACTGGGTCAGTGTCACTGCAGGACATGCTAGGGAGATAAAGATTCTAGATGAAATAAATGACTGCTTCTTGGACCGACCAGAGGGGAGGCCATTTTGGACCTAGTCCTTAGTGGAACACCAGATCTGGTGCAAGAGATAAGGGTGTTGGGGCCACTTGGCAATAGTGATCATAGCATGATCGTGTTTGATTTAAGAAAAGTGGAAGGAGGTCCAAAAAACTGCCAGCATGGTTTAAAGGTGAGGTCAGAGAGGCGGCTGTTGCCAAAAAAACATCTTTCAGGAAATGGAAAAAAGAGCCAAATGAAGAAAACTGGAAACAGCACAAGCACTTGCAAGTTAAATGCAAGGCATTGATAAGGCAGACAAAAAGAGAAATTGAGAAAAAACTTGCTGTGGAAGCAAAAACGCGTAATAAAGATTTTTTCAAGAACATCCGTAGCAAAAAACCTGTGAGAGAATCAGTTGGACCATTAGATGATAGAGGGGTAAAAGGGACAGTAAGAGGGGATAATGCTATAGCAGAGAGACTGAATGAATTCTTTGCTTTGGTCTTTACTAAGGAAGATGTAGGGATGTTATCCATGACTGAAGTGGTATTTAAAGGTGATACTGTGGAAGAACTGAAAAGAAATATCGCTACACCAGGAAAATGTATTACAACTATTTGATAAACTGAAGAGTAGCAAATCACCTGGACCGGATGGTATCCATCCAAGGGTGCTGAAAGAACTGAAATATGAGATTGCAGACTTGCTATTAGTAATCTGTGAACTATCGTTAAAATAATCTGTAATACCTGAAGATTGGAGGATCGCCAATGTAACGCCAATTTTTAAAAAGGGTTCCAGGGGTGATCCGGGAAATGACAGACATCAGTACAGGGAAAAATGGTAGAAACCATCATAAAGAACAAAATTACTTAGCATGTAGATAGTCATGGCTTAATGGGAGACAGCCAACATTGCTTTAGACAAGGAAGATCTTGCCTTACTTATCTGCTATGTTTTTTTTGAAGGTGTAAATAAACAGGTAGACAAAGGTGAGTCAGTTGATATAGTGTATCTGGACTTTCAGAAAGCCTTTGACAAGGTCCCTCATCAGAGACGCTTGGCAAAACTTAAGTCATGGGATAGGAGGCAACATACTTTTGTGGATCAGGAACTGTTTAGAAAGCAGAGGGTAGAGCTAAATGGCCAATTTTCCCAATGGAAAAAGGTGAATAGTGGAGTTCCCCAGGGATCTGGGCTGGGTCCGCTGCTTTTTGACATATTCATAAATGACCTGGAAAAGGGAATAACGAGCGAGGTTATCAAATTTGCAGATGACACAAAACTGTTTAAAGTTGTTAAAACACAAGAGGATCTTGATAAATTGGAAGACTGGGCATCCAAATGAAATTTATTGTGGACAAGTGCAAAGTTATGCACCTAGGAAAAAACAACCCAAACTATGGTTACACGATGCAAGGTTCCACATTAGGAACCACTACCCAGGAAAAATATTTAGATGTCATCGTGGATAACATGTTAAAATCCTCTGCCCAGTGTGCATCAGCGGCCAAGAGAGCAAATAGAATGCTAGGTATCATAAGGAAAGGAATGGAAAATAAAACAAAGGATATTATACTACCTCTGCATCATTGCATAGTGCGACCGCACTTTGAATATTGTGTGCAATTCTGGTCTCCGTATCTTAAAAAGGATATAGCATTATTAGAAAAGGTACAGAGAAGAGTCACCAAAATGGTAAAGGGGATGGAAGGATACTCCTATGAAGAGAGGCTAAAAGGGTTAGGGCTCTTCAACCTGGAAAAGAGACGGCTGAGGGGAGATATGATAGAGGTCTATAAATTAATGAATGGAGTGGAACGGGTAAATGTAGATCAGCTGTTTATGTCATCAGAATATAAAAGGACTAGGGGACATGCAATGAAGCTACAGGGTAGCTTTCTCTAAGAAAAAATATTTTTTCACTCAACGTGTAATCAAACTCTGGAATTGGTTACCGGAGGATGTAGTAAGAGCTGTTAGTGTAGCCGGGTTTAAATAAGGTTTGGCAAGTTCCTGGAGGAAAGGTCCATAAACCATTATTAAAAGGGATCCGGGATATCACTGCTTGATCCAATACAAGCATTGAGGAAGCTGTGTCTATTGGGGAAACTGCTAGGTACTTATGACCTAGATTGGCCACTGTTGGCAACAGGATACTGGGCTTGATGGACCTTGGTCTGACCCAGTATGGCATATCTTATGTTCTTATGTCCCCTTTACCAAGAAGTCCTTTGCTTCTGGTCCTTTGCTATTACATACCACATTCACCTCTGAGTGGTGCATCCCCCAGGCAAACTTAATGTCCTGGCGGACAGACTCAGCTGTATCCTACTTCCACATGAGTGGGCTGCATTAGGACATGGCATCTTTGATCTTCAATATGTGGGGGGACCCCCTAATAGATCTATTCGCCACTCCAGAGAATACGCACCTTTTGCCTTTTTTGTTCAAGGATTCTCTCTAGACAGTCTTGCAATGGATGTCTGTCTTTCTCCTTCACTGGGGCAAGGGCCTGCTTTATGCATTCCCGCCATCCCCCCCGATACCCAAAATGCTATTCAAATTGCAGGTCGACAGGGGCTCCATGATTATAATAGCCTTTTTTGGCCCCATCAGCCGTGGTTTCCTCTGCTGTTTCATCTAGCGCAGACTCCTCCTCTCAATTTGGGTCATGCCCCCAACCTCCTCTCTCAGGATCAGAGAGAACTCGTCCACCCCAATCCATAAGCCCTCCGTCTCACAGCGTGGCTGCTGAAGGCATGATCTTTGATGACCTTGACTTCCCTCCACCGGTCAGGGACATCTTGCTCTATTCTCGCAAACCATTTACCAGATGTTCTTATGCCTTCAAATGTCAGTGTTTCACCCTTTGGTGCGCCCTACAGCAAATTAACCCTTCTAATTGCCCAGTGGAGCAACTTCTACAATATCTTTTCCACTTGTCTTCCACAGGACTTAAGACTAACTCTGTTAGAGTTCATCTCAATGCTATTACAGCCTATCACAGCCCACTGAATAGGCATCTCATTTCCTCACACCAGTTGATGCAGTGATTCATGTTGTGTCTTCTGCTTTCCAAGCCACCGATTCAACCACTTCCAGTGGCTTGGCACCTCAGTGTGGTCCTAGCACAGCTTCTAAAAGCCCCGTTTGAGCCCCTGGCTACCACTTCTCTAAAACTTTTATTTATTTTATTTATTTATTTAACACTCATTTTTATACCGCATCTTCCAGAGATCAGTTGCGGTGTACAAATAACAACAATTAACAAAGCTAAGTTTGTTTTACATAGAACATCTTTTATCTTAGAAGGTCTTCTTCCTCATTGCCCTCATCTCAGTTCATCGCATCAGCGAACTGCAAGCTTTTGTGACAGATCCCCCCTACATTTGATTCCATCATGACAAGGTAGATCTCCAGGAACAAGCAGGAATAAGAACATAAGAACATAAGAAATGCCATACTGGGTCAGACCGAGGTCCATCAAGCCCAGTATCCTGTTTCCAACAGTGGCCAATCTAGGTCATACGTACCTAGCAGTTTCCCCAAAAGACACAGGTTCTGCAGTGCTTGTACTAGGTCAAGCATTGATATCCTGGGTCCCTTTTTAATAGCGGTTTATGGACCTTTCCTCCAGGAACTTGTCCAAACCTTTTTTAAACCCAGCTATACTAACAGCCCTTACTACATCCTCCGGTAACAGATTCCAGAGTTTGATTACACGTTGAGTGAAGAAATATTTTCTCTTATTTGTCTTAAATAGTTTACCCCGTAGCTTCATTACATGTCCCCTAGTCCTTCTATATTCTGATAGCGTAAACAATTGATCCACGTTTATCCGTTCCACTCCATTCATTAATTTATAGACCTCTATCATATCTCCCCTCAGACGTCTCTTTTCCAGGTTAAAGAGCCCTAACCTTTTTAGCCTCTCTTCATAGGAGTAGCCTTCCATCCCCTTCACCAATTTGGTGGCTCTTCTCTGTACTTTTTCTAATAACTCTATGTCCTTTTTAAGATACGGTGACCAGAATTGCACACAATATTCAAGGTGCGGTCGTACCATGGAGCGATACAGAGGCATTATAATATCCTTTGTTTTATTCTCCATCCCTTTCCTTATGATACCTAGCATTCTATTTGCTTTCTTGGCCGCCGCTGCACACTGGGCGGAGGGTTTTAACATGTTATCCACGATGACTCCTAAATCTTTTTCCTGGGTGGTGGTTTCTAATGTGGAGCCTTGCATCGTGTAACTATAGTGTGGGTTGTTCTTTCCTAGGTGCATAACTTTGCACTTGTCCACATTAAATTTCATCTGCCATTTGGATGCCCAGTCTTCCAATTTATCCAGATCCTCCTGCAGTTTTCCACAATCCTCTTGGGTTTTAACAACTTTAAACAGAATGAGTCTTTAAACAGAATGAGTCTTCACATATGGGTACGTCGGTACCGACGGAGCCTGCACGGGAATACTCCCCAGCATCCAATCAGAAATCTTTTGGGAGCATCCCTCGCGCCTGCGCGGTGACTTCCCGCCTTTCCCACTGCCTCTCCTCAGTTTTCGTTTTTCCGCGGAGCCAACAGGACGTCCTCTTGTCACCGCAGAAATTTTTTTCTTTAAAAATCCTTATTTTTCTTATTTTCTTGTGGTCGCGGCTGTTTTCCCGCCGATACCGGTACCGCCGGTGCTTTATTATTTTCTTTTTCAAACTTAGAGAAATATTTCTCCTCAGTTTTCGTTTAACTTTTTTGGGCCTACTAGGCCTTTTTTCCAACATGGAGCCTTCTTCTCCTAAGAAGTGCCTTCATTGTGGAAACTTAGTTTTCTTTTTAGACTCCAATGCTTGGTGTCTAACCTGTTTGGGTCCTGACCCTTTTTACCCTGATACCTCAGGCTATTTTATTGGGAGAAGACCTTCCCTTTTTCGAGTTTCCCTCGATGCCGTTTTTCCTCCTGAGGTGAGGACACCGGTTTATTCTTCTCTCCAGGATCAGGTAACCCACAAACAGTCTGTTAAGACTAGCCAATTCTTGAAGGGTAAGTCTCATGCCCAGCATGATGACGGCTCCAGCCTTACCCTCAAGACCTCATTGGCAATAAAACCTCGGCGGGAGTCTTCGGGCTTCAAAGCATTTACGGGGTTTCAGGTTGTTCCTGGGGCTCACCCCTCACAGAACATACCTGAGCCGTGCCAGGGGGTGGCATCCGCTTCGAGCGGTACCGATAACCTGGCATCGATGTCGAGTGCTGCACTCTTCACCAGGAATCGTCATCTGGTGTCCTCGGTACCTTCGGGGCTGATCGATACGACCCAGATTGGCTTTCCTATATCCCAGCCATGCTCGGGGTTGGTACTGGCTTCGAGCGGTACCGATACCCCGGCATCGGCATCGGTGCCGAGTGTTCCACTCTTCACCTGGGATTGTCATCTGGTATCCTCGGTACCTTCGGGGCCGATCGATACGACCCAGATTGACTGTCCTGTACCTTCGCCATGCTCGGGGTTGGTATCGGCTTCGAGCGGTACCGGTACCCCGACATCGGCGCCGGTGTCGAGTGTTCCTCTCTTCACCGGGCATCGTCTTCGGACGTCCTCGGTACCTTTGGTACCGATCGATGCGACTCCGATTAACCTTCCTGTATCGGCATCGCCGATACCACAAACAACGTCGGTACTTTCTAGACATGTATCGATGGACTCGCTCGCTTCGATGCCGAGTCTGGAATCGATATCCAGTCTAGATGATTTCATACCGACGCGCTTCGGAACCGATCCATATCGTTTCCGGCTTCACAGTACTGAGGATATTCATCAAGGCTCTTGGCTTACCTCGGTACCGCTTCAGCAGCCCCCGAATACTGCTTCGATGACATTATTGTCCCCAATACCGATACCGGTGTCGGGGTCGATTCCTGCAGTTCCATCGGTGCCATCGATCCTTTCTATGCCTACTTTGGAATCGATACCAGGCACTCACGATGCAGTACTAACTGCTTCAAATCAGAACTCTCAAGATCACTGTCCATCGAGCAGGATTCTTTTTCTGCACCAGTCTACTATTTCTTCTGGTGCTCAAGCTGCTCCTTCAACCTCAGCTTGCCCAGGATTAGTTCCTATTGGAAATCCTTCTTTTCAGAACTTTCTCCTTGACATGGCAACTTTTCTTGCCATTCCTATTCCTGGTTTTTCTCTTGACCAAGATCCTGTAGAAAAGGAAAATATAATGCTTCCTTTACATCATTCTTTACAGGATCTTCTTCTGAGGATATGGGAATCACCTATGAGGGTTCCCTTGCCTTCTACAGTCATGGACATTCTGTATCAGGTACCTCCCTCTCCAGGGTTTCAGAAAAACCAACTTCCACATCATTCCATGGTAGTGGAATCAGCATTGAGAAAGGTAAGAAGTAAGAAGAAGCATTCTTCTTATCCGCCAGGTCGTGCATCTAAAGCACTTGATGCCTTTGTACGTCAAACCTTCCAAACTTCTATGCTGGCTTCAAGAATTATTTCATATATTTTCTATATGAGTCTGACACTTCAGGAGGTCACAGAGAAATTATCTCTCTTGTCTCCTTTTTTGTCAGAACCTAAGGCCTCTGACTATTCCTTGCTTCTTAATCATAGCAGGAATATCTCTTGGTTCCTTTCTCGTGCTTCTCTAGACTCTTTTGAGTCTGTCAGCAGATCCTCTGCTATTGCCATTGGAGCACGTCGTACAGCCTGGCTGCAAGCTTCAGACTTGAGCAGATGGGCACAACATACACTGGGTAATTCTCCTAGTACTGGAGAAAATCTCTTCAATAAAGAGGCTTTACGTCAGGTTGCTCATTGCTCCACTGACTTTCCTAGTTCTGGAAACCGTCCTAAGCCTTCTTTTTCCCCAGGATGTAAGAAATGTCCTACCAAACCTTCTTTTCCTAAGAAAAGAAAGTTTCACCCTTCTCCTGCCCATCCTCCAGATGTACCCAAACAAGGGACATCTCCTCCTAGTCTGAAGTCTCCAGACTCTAAGCAGGCTAATTTTAGCCAGAAACCATAGGTTCCTGTATGTTGCAATTCTACAGTTAACTTCTTTTTACCAGAAGTTATTCTTCAAACTCTACACTGGTTTTTTCTTTTCAGTATATTCAGCTCTTAGGATTTTGTCCGTGGGTTACAGACTTCTCCCTTTCTTTTTATCATAAAGGGAGATTACAATTATCCCATGATAGTTCTGTCCCCACATGGACATTTTTTCCTTTAGCTGACTTATCCTATGGTACGTCACCTTCCAAACCCTTCTCTTCCAGGGTTTCCCCTGCTCGAGTTGGTACCATACTGAAACACTTCTCTTCTTTCCAGTGTAGATTTTCTACTATCCTTCAATGCATGCTCTGAACAACTCATCAGACAGGGACGGGAATATCTCCGCTCCCTTTGTCTGTTTTCTCTCTGTTTTTCATACAGGAGAATCCCTTCTGTTCTTTTGTTCAGTTACTGTGCATGCAGAAGTTCCAGTGCTTACTTTAATGCTTCTTGCAAGCTACTTTCAACTATCTTGCATGATACTATTCACTGCAGGTTATCCTCTTTTAGCCATATCCTTACCTAGGATGTGGCAACACATCTGACTGCTGTCAGTTTTATCTCATAATTCTCCTGCACAATGCTCTCTGCAATCTTCAGAGAAGCTTTCTACTATGGGCCCTTGCTGTAGAGCATTGAACTTTGTCTCTAAGGGTTTTCCATATAATAGTAAAAGCTTATATAGTCATTCCATGGCTATATAGTTTCTTTATACCCTCTTGTCTCCTGTTGTGATACAGAAGACAAGCTTTTTCTGCGTGAATGTCCAAGGAGTTCCCAATCTGGCAGGAATCTACGCCTTTTTTCCTTACAGCTTGGCATTATCTTTTCTGCTCCACTTGGACAACGCATACTCTTTTACTGTACATGATACCCCTGAGTCCCTTGGCTGAATCATCCAGGTGTCTTAGTCTATGCGTTTCTTGTCCTTTGGACGTGTCAGAGTCCTCAAGTACTCCTGACGTGCTCTTACCAGACTGCTATTATCCTCTGTTTTTCACGCAACCATACTGGTTATTCCACGGAAATACATTCCTGCACCACGGAAATAGATTCTCTTTATATCTTCAGGTGGTTTTCAACCCCTTATTATTAGATAAATCTTTTCCCATCACATTCCCCATGTGAATGTTCTTATGGGGTCCAGTTGCAGGCATGTATCCTCAGACTTATATTCATGTCTGTATATGTCCTATACATACATATTTTTTGTAATCTGTATGGGCATAAGCCATGCCCATCTATATCTATATATATATATATCACACATATCTGGACATATATATATAGATATGTATGTATCTCCATATATATATATATATATATATATATATATATGTATATATATATATATATATATATATATATATATATATATATATATATATTTATACCCTTTGGGAGACGTCCATAGGACATAATGTATTACCTACTATCTCCCTAACTGTCTGTGCTATAAAGCTTTTACCCTCTTAAGGGGTCCAGACAGTCAACTTGCCTATTCTCATATGGCTCAGTAACTGGGAGCGGTTATACACACAATTACTGCTGTGACGTCAACAGCTTCTATTTTTGTTATAGATCTCCCTATCCATGAAGTATCAAACTTCATTGTCTTCCTATCTCTTACCAGCTAGGAATGACAGTGTACATCTTCTGTATTTCTGAGTACACTTCTGTTCTCCTTGGGAATAGGGGCTTTTTTCCATACCCCCTCTTCCCTTCCGGACTGGGCTAATTCTCCAGATCGGTCAGTCTTCTTTTAGTCCTCAATGTTAATAACTCTGTACCTAAAAGAGTTTTCAGCTTTTTCCCATAAAGCTTTCCATTGAAGACCTGTCGTTCTTCTCCTGCCCCAGTTGACACCTGGGTCACCTTCCCATTCCAGGTTTGGCACTTCATCCTCACTGCTGTGAAGTTACCTTGAAGATTCCGCTACTGCATCTACAGTACACTCCATCACAGTTCTACTTCCTACAATCCAGTAGGTAAGTTCTATATTGTACTGGTTCATTAAATATTTTAATGATACTTGACATACATTCTAAAGACTCCTCTCTCCTGTAGTCTTTAGACTTGCTGTTCCTTGCAGCTCTTCTCTATTCAACTCCTACCCCCCATCCCTCAGGGGATGCCGGGGATCCAGGTTTGGGAAATGCCATCCTGTCCCAGGAATACACATTTTAAGGGATCTCCCCTGGCATCCACAGCTAGGGAGTCCCCATATGTGAAGACTCATTCCTGCTTGTTCCTGGAGATAGCACAGTTACTTACCTGTAACAGGTGATCTCTGGGAACAGCAGGAATTAGTCTTCACAACCCACCCACCTCCCCTAGGAGTTGTATCTATCTATCTCCTTTCCTCTTTCTCTCCTTCTGTCTCAGCTATGAAACTCAACTGAGGAGAGGCAGTGGGAAAGGCGGGAAGTCACCGCGCAGGCGCGAGGGATGCTCCCAAAAGCTTTCTGATTGGATGCTGAGGAACATTCCCGCGTAGGCTCCGACGTACCCATATGTGAAGACTAATTCCTGCTGTTCCCAGAAATCACCTGTTCTCCAGGACCAAGCAGGAAGTCAGTCCTCACATATGGGTGACGTCGGCGCCGACGGAGCCCTCGCGGAGCAATTTTCCCCAGCTTTCAAAGAAAGCCTTTGGGAATTGCAGAGCGCATGCGCGGTTCCCTTCCCGCCCAAAGGTGCCATCTTGGCCAGTCTTCTTTTTTCCGCTGAGCCCTACAGACGCTGTCTACAAGTCACCGCTGAAAAGTTGATTTTCTTTATTATTTTATTATTTTCTTCGGTTCGACGCCGGTCCCTTTTCCGTCCGGCCTCGCGACGCCGGTTGCGAGGCCTCCCCTTCTTTTCGGTTTTTTCACTTTTCCCTGGCGGCACGAACGTTCGACCTCGCAGGGGCCCTTTTTCCCCCGATGGCCGCCAGTGGCTTTAAAAAGTGTGTTAAGTGTAAGAAACATATGTCTCTTACTGACACACATGATTGCTGCCTCCGTTGCCTGGGCCCAGATCATGAAGAAATGATCTGTGGAGCCTGTGGCAAGATGTTCCCCAAATCCTTGCGGAGTCGGCAGCATCAGAGGGAGAGAATCTTCTCTGACCCCAGCCGTACCCGGACCTCGTCAGAGGCGTCGGTGTCCAGGGAATCTGGCTCTGAACACTGTCGGAGCTCCTCTGAGAGGGGATCTCCTACCCGGGGGCATCATCGGAGGAAGAAACCCGCGAGGACGGCGTCGGTGGACGCTCCTGGCTCCGCGAGGGCCAGGTCGCATAGCCCCGATAGCCGTCCCGGGTCTTTGGAGCTGGAGCGGCCGTCCAAACAGCCTCGTCTGGAGATGGACTCATCTGCTCACGTAAGTCCTGTTGTCCTCGTGGACTCGCCTCCGAGGGTTCCGCCGTCGGGGCCCAAGTCGGGGGCTGCTGGGTCTCCTGAGTTCGGACTCAGGTTGACGGCCTTGGAGAGCAGCCTGGCTGCCTTCATGGACCAGCAGCGGGCATTGATCGCTGGCGCTTCTGCCCTGACCGCCGGGACGTCGACGTCTAAGTCGACCCCGGAGACCGAGCCGATCCTCGAGTCCATGCCGGCTCGAGTCGATCCTCGGTCGAGGTCCCCTTCGGCCTCCCGTTCGGGGCCGAGGTCGTCGACGCCGACTCCCTCGGCGTCGGGGCGGACGGCGTCTGTGCCCGCCCGGCCTGAGCCTCTCGACTCCTCCTCTGAGGAGTCCGCCTGGGAATCCGAGGTGGAAGAGTCACCTGATTCTTTTCGGACTCGGTGTATCCCTTCGGACTCCCCCGAGTCTGAACCTCGGAGACAGTCTCCCCCGGAGGATGCACGGTTCTCGGACTTCGTGAGGGATATATCCAAGGCCTTGGCCTTCCCTGCGGATCCCGAGGAGGAGCCTCGAGCCGAAGAGCTCGATGCCCTCCAATATGACTCTCCTGCAAAGGAGCATTTTACTGTACCGGTTCCTCCGATGCTGGAACGACTTCTCTTCCGCATGTGGGAGAGCCCGGCGTCGTCGCCGGTATTAAGCAAGCGGGTCGATGCCATATATCGAGTCCGCAAGAGCCCTGGCTTCCAAAAAGCACAGCTGCCGCACCATTCCATGGTGGTGGAATCGGCCATGCATAGGCTCAAGAGCCAGAAGATGCACTCCTCGGTGCCTCCCGGCAGGGAAGCCCGCAGCCTGGATGGCATCGGTAAGAAGTGTTTCCAGGGCTCTATGCTTGCTTGTCGGGTCCAGACTTACCATCTCTACATGGGCATGTATCTCAGGGACCTGGCTAAAGAAATAGCCGGATTCTCTGCTGGTCTCTCCGAGGAACCTTTGCGGAGGTTCCTGGCCCTGTCCACCGGTATTCGGGAGTGCTCAAAGTTTATCTCTCGAGCAGCCTACGATGGCTTTGAGGCATCGGCTCGGGTAGCCGCAGCTGGCATCGGGGCCCGCCGACAGGCTTGGCTTCAGTCCTCCGACCTCGAGCCCTGGGTGCAGGACAAGTTGGTCAATGTCCCCTGCAGAGGTGAAAACCTCTTTGGCAAACCTATGGACGAGAAGGCTGCACAACTCGAGACAGAGACTCTCACCAGGACTTGGCTCTCCAGGAAAACCTCTGCCCCTTCCCAGAAGAAGAAGGGCTCGGGGAAAAAGCCCTTTTACCCGAGGAAGGCGGCTGCCTATAAACACTACCCTCATTATCAGGCCTCAGCAGCTCCCCAACAGGGTCAGCAGGCCAAGGGACGGGGTAACGGGTCCCGTAGGCAGCAAGCCCCCAAGCCTGCGCCACCGGCCCCTGCTCCGCAGGGTGGGGGTTTTTGACTCTTTCAGCATAGCCTCTCCCCCTCCGCTGGTGTCTCTCAGCACGGGAGGCCGGCTGGTCCACTTTGCCCACAGGTGGTCCAACATCACGTCAGATACCTGGGTGCTCCACATAGTCCGAGAGGGCTATCTTCTACACTTCCACCAGGTACCTTCCCCCTACTTTCCAGGGGAGCCTCTGCGACCCCCTCTTCACCGGGACTTACTCCTTCAAGAGTTGGCAAGTCTTCTTCTGGAACAGGCGGTGGAGCCGGTGCTCCACCACCTGAGAGGGCAAGGCTTCTATTCCAGGTACTTCCTGATACCAAAGCGTACTGGAGGCCTCAGACCCATCCTGGACTTGCGGAACCTCAACAAGTTCCTGGAAAGGGAAAAGTTCAAGATGCTTACCCTTGGAATCCTGCTGCCCTACCTCCGGCAGGGAGATTGGCTATGCTCCTTGGATCTAAAGGATGCCTATACTCACATCCTCATCCTTTGCCCAAAGGTGGTCCAACATCACCACAGATACCTGGGTACTTCACATAGTTCAAAAGGGTTATCTTCTTCACTTTCACCAGGTACCTCCCTCCTACTTTCCAGGGGAGCCTCCCAGACTACCTTTGCACAGGGACTTACTCCAGGAGTTAGCAAGTCTTGTTCAGGAACAAGCCGTGGAACCGGTACCCCACCACCTGAGGGGCCAAGGGTTTTACTCCAGGTACTTCCTGATTCCAAAAAGAACAGGAGGCCTCAGACCCATCCTGGACTTGCGAAACCTCAACAAGTTCCTTGCAAAGGAAAAGTTCAAGTTGCTTACCCTTGGAATCCTGCTGCCCTACCTCCGGCAGGGAGATTGGCTATGCTCCTTGGATCTAAAGGATGCCTATACTCACATCCTCATCCACCCAAGCCACCGACAATACCTAAGGTTTGTGGTGGCAGGCAATCATTACCAGTACAGAGTACTGCCCTTTGGCCTATCCTCCGCACCATGAGTCTTCACAAAATGTCTCGCAGTGGTGGCGGCTTATCTCCGGCTTCAAGGCCTCTTTGTCTTCCCTTACCTAGACGACTGGCTCATCAGAGCTCCGTCCTCCACGGAGGCCACTCACGCCACGCAACGTACTGTGACTCTGCTCCAGTACCTGGGCTTTGTCATAAACTTCGAAAAGTCCACTTTGCTCCCCTCTCAGGATCTCGAGTTCATCGGCGCCAGGCTAAACATTCTTCAAGCGCGCGCCTTTCTGCCGCTCGACAGAGCACAACGGCTCATGGCTCTAGCCAGCCGCTTCTGCAGCCATTCCCGGGTCTCGGCCAGGCACTTTCTGAAACTGCTCGGCCATATGGCTTCCACGGTCCATGTGACCCCCAATGCCCACCTGAATATGCGGCCTGCTCAATGGTGCCTTCGCTCACAATGGCGTCAGGCCTCGGGGAGACTGGCGGACTCCGTGCGAATCTCCAGCCCGCTGGTCTCTTCTCTACGGTGGTGGCTTCATCTGCCCAACCTAGTGCTCGGCATGCCCTTTCAGTCTCCTCCGCCTGTTCAGGTACTGACGACCGACGCTTCTCTCCTGGGTTGGGGAGCACATTGCCAAGGGACATATACTCAGGGTCTCTGGACCCCGTGGGAATCTGCCCAACAGATCAACTTCCTGGAGCTCAGAGCGATCCGCCCGGCTCTCCGGGCCTTCTCCCACCTTACCGCTCGCCAGTCCGTCCTCGTCCAGACAGACAACCAAGTGGCCATGTTTTACGTGAACAAACAGGGGGGCACGGGCTCCTTCCTTCTCTGTCGGGAAGCACAAAAGCTCTGCGCTTGGGCCGTCAGCCGAGGAATCCTCCTCAAAGCTGTCTATCTCCCAGGTCAAGAAAACTACCTGGCCGACAAACTGAGCAGAATCCTCCAACCACACGAGTGGAGATTGGACCCGTTGGTGGTTCAAAGGATCTTTCTCCAGTGGGGCCTCCCCACGCTGGATCTCTTTGCCAGTCCTCTGAACAGGCAACTTCCTTGGTTCTGCTCTCGGGAACCGCATCCCCTCCGAGTAGCGGCGGATGCTTTTCTGCTCTCATGGTCCACGGGCCTTCTGTATGCCTTTCCTCCCATGCCGCTGGTGTCTCGAACACTTTTCAAGGTTCTCCAGGACAAGGCTTCGCTGATCCTGATAGCTCCCCGGTGGCCCAGGCAACCGTGGTTCCCGCTTCTGATGCAACTGGCGGTAGATACCCCGTTGCCTCTGGGGTTTCAACCCGATCTCCTGACCCAGGATCAGGGGTCTCTCCTACACCCCAACCTCAGATCTCTTCATCTGATGGCCTGGCTGCTGAAAGGGTAGTACTTGCTCCCCTCCTGCTGCCTCCAGAGGTGGAAGAGGTCGTGCTAGCTTCCAGGCGACCCTCTACCCGGAAATCCTACGCCCTTAAATGGCGTCGCTTCTCCACCTGGTGTACTCAACAGTCTCAAGACCCCTTCTCCTGCTCGGTGTCGGTGGTCTTGCAGTACTTGCTTTCCCTCTCCAATCTTGGATTAAAGTCCTACTCGGTCAAAGTTCACCTCAGTGCTATTTCTGCACATCTTGTTCCGGTGGAAGGCAGGCCTCTTTCCGGCCATCCTCTCATGGCACGGTTCTCCCGAGGTCTCCTTCTCCTTAAACCACCTTTGCGCCCCCCAGCCCCCGACTGGGACCTGAACGTGGTTTTGCAGCGGATCACCTGTCCGCCTTTTGAATCCATGGCTACCTGTCCTCTCCGTTTCCTTTCTTGGAAAACCTTATTCCTGGTAGCCCTCACTTCCGCTAGACGCGTTAGTGAACTGCAGGCCCTAGTGTCTGATCCCCCTTACACTAGGTTCTACAAGAACAGGGTAGTCCTGCGGACTCACCCTAAGTTTCTTCCAAAGGTGGTCTCCCCTTTTCACATCAATCAGGAGGTGGTGCTTCCGACCTTCTTTCCCAGGCCACACTCCAGCCGAGCTGAGATGGTCTTGCATACCCTGGACTGCAGAAGGGCGCTTAACTTCTACCTTGATCGTACGCGGGAGCACCGTAAGACTGTTCAGCTCGTCCTGTCTTACGACCCTAATAAATTAGGGCTCCCTGTCTCCAAGCGTACTCTGTCCATCTGGGTAGCTGACTGTATCGCTTGGACTTATGGGGCGGCAGGCCTCTCGTTGGAAAGTCGAGTCACGGCTCATCGGGTTAGGGCGAAGGCTGCGTCAGTGGCTTACCTCCGCTCTGTTCCATTGTCAGACATCTGCCGGGCCATTACTTGGTCTTCGAGCCAGACTTTTGCAACCCATTACTGCCTCGAGAGGGAGTCCTGCAGGGACAGTGCTTTCGGACAGGCAGTCCTCCGTAATCTCTTCGAGGTTTAAGCAACTCCTACCCTCCATCCCGGATGTTGGGCTACCGGTTGGAGATTAGTCGGAGAAGATTCCTTCCTTCTGTGCTGCTGAGCTAGAGGGAGCTCATTTTTGTGCTTAGGGTCTCCGGTAGCCTTAAGCTTGGGAGTCCCATATGTGAGGACTGACTTCCTGCTTGGTCCTGGAGAAAGCATAGTTACTCACCTGTAACAGGTGTTCTCCAGGAGCAGCAGGAATCAGTCCTCACAACCCTCCCTCCTCCCCGTGGAGTTGCAGTCATATGATTTCGTTTTTGCAAATTTTTTTTTGCTGTCTTTTCGCTATGTCATCAGACTGGCCAAGATGGCACCTTTGGGCGGGAAGGAGACCGCGCATGCGCGCTGCAATTCCCAAAGGCTTTCTTTGAAAGCTGGGGAAAATTGCTCCGCGAGGGCTCCGTCAGCGCCGACGTCACCCATATGTGAGGACTGATTCCTGCTGCTCCTGGAGAACACCTGTTACAGGTGAGTAACTACGCTTTACAGGTGAGTAACTGTGCTTTCTCCGTACACATCTGCATTTCCTTCCAAAATTAGTCTCAACTTTTCATCTCAACCAGTCTGTGATGCTGCCGGTCTTATTTCCCCCGCCATATGCCTCGAGAGCTGAGGAGTGTTGCATACCTTAGACTGCAAGTGCGCTCTTGTTTACTACTTGGACAGGACAAGGCTTTTAAGAAATCTTCTCAATAATTTATTTCCTTTGACCCAAGCCACTTTGGCCTTCCCATATCAAAATGCACACTATCCAATTGGATTGCGGACTGCATTTCTTTCGCCTATGCTCAAGCAAAACTCTCTCTTGAGGGTCATGTTACTGCTCACAACGTGAGGGCCATGGCAACCTAAGTTGCCAGCCTCTGTTCTGTCTCCATAGAGGAGATCCACCAGGCAGCTACTGGTCCTCTGTTCACACCTTCGCTGCTCACTACTGCCGTGACAGGAACTTCCGTCGGCACGCTGTCTTTGGCCGTGCTTTTCAACATCTTTGTGGGACTTACAACTCCTGCCATTCCACTTATTTGGCACCTGACTCCTTGCTCCATGCTCTTGCTTGCTGCACTCGAGTCCTCTGTGGCCACTTTGTGTCCATACCTTCTTGGCTCTATTCCTTAGCCTCAAAGATGTCTTTTCCGTCTGGTGCCTGGGAGTTAGTGAGTCCCATATGTGAAGACTGCATTCCTGCTTGTTCCCGGAGATAGCATACTTACTCACCTATAGCCGGTGATCTCCGGGAACAGCAGGAATCAGTCTTCACAACCCACCCTCCTCTCTAGAAATTGTTGGGTATTTTTCTCCTCTGTTCTCAGCTACAAACTCAACTAAGGAGAGGAGTTGGGAAGGCAGATGCGCAGGCACGGTGGAGTGCTCCCAAAAGCTTTCCTGTTGGGCGCTGGGGAGCGTTCCTGCACGGGTTCTGTCGGTACCGATGATACCTATATGTGAAGACTGATTCCTGCTGTTCCCAGAGATCACCTGTTACAAGTGAGTAACTTTGCTTTCATAGATAATCTCACTTTACCCTATGCCATTCTTAACATATAGTGCCACCTCACCACCAGTTTAATTTACTCTTTTGTTTATGTATTTTTTTTAACCCTGATGTCCAGGTATCCCTTTGGTTATCTTTTTTTCCAGATCTCCGAGATGCTGAGTAGGTCTATATTTGTTTTATATGTTTTAGTCCATATTTTTGAAAGGAAATTGTATTTGATGCTGTTTTATATTATTATTATTATTATTGTAAATCACTTTGTGTCTATACACTTGAAGGGCAGGCAAGCAAAATTTTATATATGAATAATTTAATATAGCCATTTAAAATCCATATATTCATTTATTTATTTACATTCTCTTATATACCATGCTATCTCCAGGAACAAGCAGGAATGAGTCTTCACATATGGGTATCGTCGGTACCGACGGAGCCTGCGCGGGAACGCTCCCCAGCGTCCAGAAAGAAAGCTTTTGGGAGCATCCCACAGCACCTGTGCGCTGCCTTCCCGCCTTTCCTAACCGCCTCTCTCCAGTTCTTCTTTTCCGTGGAGCCAGCAGATCGTGTTCCTGTCACCGCTGAAGAAGTTCTTTATTTTTCTTTATTTCTTTGGTCGCACGCCTGCCTTCTTCGACGTCGGACCAGTACCGCCGGTCTTTTCTTCTTTCTTCTTTAAAAAAAAAAACAAAAAAACCTACCGTTTCCCACTTCTGTGCAACCTTTCCTTTTGGGCCTTAGGCCTTGAAAAATTTTCCTCATGGAAAAGCCCGCTTCTGGGTTTAAAAAGTGCATGAAGTGCAGCGGTACTCTTTCTATCACCGACACCCATGACTGGTGTCTAAAATGTTTGGGTCCTGACCACTCCATCACCGATTGTGAGTCCTGTTCCATGATGTCTAAAAGAGGTCGACAGAATCGAGCGGCCAGGGAGAAGTTACCTGACTGGGATACAGACGCGGCAGTGTTTTGTGCCGCGGGAGCAGCTAGCAGGTGCCAGGAGGCCCTGCTTGGATTCGGGCAGGCAGAGCGAGGGCAGTCCCTGGCTGAGGAGGGACCCCTCTTCACTCCTGCATTTAAACTGGTGGCTGCAGGAGGTTGGTGGAGAAGTTACCTGACTGGGATACAGGCGCGGCGGTGTTTTGTGCCGCGGGAGCAGCTAGCAGGTGCCTGGAGGCCCTGCTTGGATTCGGGCAGGCAGAGCGAGGGCGGTCCCCGGCTGAGGAGGACCCCTCTTCACTCCTCCATTTAAATCGGCGGCTTCTACACGCGGCCGCGTGTTGCGGCCTGCGTGGCGTGATCGAAGGGGCGTGATTCAAGGGGCAGGACACGCCCCTTTGGCGCCCCTTCGGCGCATCTGAGAAGACGAGATCATCATTGTTTATTGCCATGGGGAAACGTAAAGTTAAATCAATTGTTAAATCTGGAGCTAAGGCCCAAGGAGATAAAGTGGTGGGGCCCATGGATAAACATTTGATCTCCCAGCTATCTGCCACATCGTCGCCTGAGGGAGTCTCTTTGAGCCCCCATTCTAGGACACCACCGCCTTTCCCTCTTCCACCCCTTTCATCTACGGTGTTGGAGTTGTCTCCGGAATTTGTTCCACCTATGCCACAACCTGTTTTGCCAGGGAATTTAGAAGGGACAACCGGGAGTCCAGGTTCTGGTGAGGTAACTCTAAAGGATATTTGGACTGCTATTAATGGCATTGATATGCGTTTAACTACCACTGTGTCTTCCCTTTGTAAATTTACCTCTGATGTTGTCAGTAAAATGCAAAGCACTGATAAGCAATTGGTTACTATTACTAGATCATTGGCGAAGACAGATTCTCAACTCCAATCTTGTTTGGATAATAATTGTGCTTTGATTCGGGACATATCGTCCTCCAATTATCGTTTAGAGATTCTTGAGAATCAGTCTAGGGCCAAAAATCTACGTTTCTTAAATTTTCCTGTTACCCACTTGTTGTCTCCCGATATTTTACTTAAAAAATATTTTACTGAAGTGTTAAGGTTGGATGGGAACATAGAGGTTGCATATCTGTATTATTTGCCTTGCGACTTCCCCTCCTTTAATTCAGGATGATGATGACGCTCCTCCTCCTTTAGATGTAACGGCAGGTCAAGACCTTACTGCTTTCTTAGAAGACTCCGCAGACATTATCTCCAAACGTAACACTTTGGTTGTTACCTTTGGTTCTGAATTTATTAAAATGAGTGTTCTTCGTGCCTATTTTAAGTATCGGGAGTCCCTTTTCTGTGGTCAAAAGCTACAAGTTTTCCCGGATGTAAGCAGGGCGTAGGCAGTTCCTGGCGTTAAAATCGCGAGTGTTGGCTGTCGGAGCTTTCTTCTATTTAAAATTTCCTTGCAGGTGTGTAATTACTTTTGAGGGACAGTCCTCTGTGTTTATGGACGTGACCCAACTTAAGTCATTTTTGAATCAAAAGGAGGTTCCTGTTCGGTAATCCAGTTTAGTCCTCCACAATCGGGTAGTGCCCCTCCTCCTGCAGCCGGGAGACTGGACCAATCAAATCTTCTGTAGTATATATGCAGCAGGAGCTCCCAGAAGTCCCCAGTGTGTCCAGTCTCCCTGCAGCTGGAGGACTTCTGTGCCCCTGCTGGGCATGCTAAGTGACACTTGGAGGAGCAACACTAGTTAGTTAGTTCTTTTGGGGTTTATTTCTGGCCCTTTATATTCTATTTCTTTTGCTAGGTAGCTGTATCTTTAAAAAAAGAAAAAGACACAGGGGACTTTCTGGGGAAAGCCAGACCTGCCTTGGGCTCCTGCCTTTCTGCCTGGGAATCTCTGAAGCCTGGGTTGAGCTCTCCCCAAGGCTGTTCGGGGAAGAGCCATACCGGCTGCAACATTGCCTGTCACTTGGAGAAGTGGGCTGAGTTCCTTGCTGTTCCCAGAGCTGGTAGGAATTTTCCTTGTTTTAAGCTTTCAGCTCTCTGTTCTTTGCTTGGGCAGAGGCTCTGTCGGCTCCCCTGGCTTCCAAATTGCACTTTTTCCTGCCTTTTTTCGCTTGCCCTGTATTAGAGGGTCGTTTTCTTTCTTTTCCATATTATTTGGGTACCTTTGTATTTTCGCGCCGTTTTTTACCGCGGGTGAAAAAGTGTGGCGGCCATTTTGGATTTCTAAAGTGTGCTTTTTAAGGGCACTTTTTAACACTTGCGCACGGGTTCCCCTGGTGTTTTTGGAGTTTCTTTTGCTGGCGATTTTGATCACGGCACCCCTAGGATTCTGGGGAGTATTTTGTTTACTGTAAAAAAAAAAAAGGTTTTAAAATTAA
Organism: Ichthyophis bannanicus; assembly: GCA_033557465.1. NCBI lineage: Eukaryota > Metazoa > Chordata > Amphibia > Gymnophiona > Ichthyophiidae > Ichthyophis > Ichthyophis bannanicus. The sequence goes on from CM066050.1 coordinate 648,767, forward strand.
TACTGTGCTGAATTGAATAAGGTTAGTCCCCTTGGTGTGGGCTTCCCTGTTCCTGTTGCCTTATTTTTCCCTGAGAGCACGTGGCCTTGGCATGGCTGCCAAACCTCAGTGTGTAATTTGTGGCTCCCGCAGAGGTACAATGACTGACTCTGGAATCTGTAAGAGCTGTGCTGCAGTTTCTTCAGAACTGGAGCTGCCTATTGAAATTAAGGAATAGCATGTGCCCGGGGACCCTTCTCTTTCGGGGGACAGTGTCCCTTCACCGAGCATCCTTCCTTCTGGTCTGGGCCCGGCGTCTAATACGTCGGTCCCTGAGCTCCAGCAGGCGGCTAGGGTGGCGTCGCCTATAGACCTTTCCCCGGATTTTGTTCTTCTCATGCATCAGGCCTTCCGCTTAAGACGGGCTGGTCATTTGCCGGAGGCTTGGCCCGCCTCTCTCCCCCCAGCTCCCGCAGGGGGGGTTCAGCGGTCTTCTCAACCCGCTGTCAAGCGGCCCAGGTTGGGGGACCAGGATCAGGACGCCCTTTGCCTCCCGGATTCCGAGGCTGAGGGGATCCAGATATTGAGGCGGAGGAATTAGAAGACGGAGAGCTTCCAGAGCCGGAAGATCAGGCTCGCATCATTCGGGTGTTTCGAAGGGACGAGCTGGTACCTTTGGTCACGGAGTCCCTCCAAGCACTTAACCTCTCTGCGGTGCGGGCCGCTGGAGGAGGAGGGTCTCGAGGATCCTCTCATTCAGGCGGTCAGGGATGCCCAGGTAGTTTTTCCCGTGCACCGAGTAGTTGAGCAGATGATCCATGCGGAATGGGAGCAACCGGAATCCGCTTTGAAGGGGATTCGGACCATGAATCGTCTTTACCCCCTCGCCGACAAGGACAGGGACTTGTTTAAGTCTCCACGGGTGGATGCTGCCGTTTCGGCAGTGACTAAGAAAACCACCATCCCAGTTGAAGGGGCCGTGGCCCTGAAGGATGTTCAGGACAAAAAGGTTGATAATTTGTTGAAGCAGGCCTTCGAGACCAACGCCTTATCGTTACAAGCTTCTATATGTGGGGCGTGGGTAGCTCGAGCTTGTTTGCGATGGTCGCAGCACCTGCGCTCGGGGTCCGGTATGGACCAACAGGGGCTGTTGGACGTTACCCGCGTGGAGTCGGGATCGGCCTACTTGGCGGATCTGTGTTATGATTTAATACGCTCCCTAGCTAATAGCATGGCCTCCATGGTAGCGGCACGACGGTCCATCTGGTTGCGCAATTGGGCGGCCGACGGTTCTTCCAAGTCTCGCCTCAGTAAACTACCCTTTAAGGGCAGGTTGTTATTTGGGGAGGCTCTGGATAAGTTGGTGAAGGATCTCGGTGAGTCGAAGGGTGGTCGACTTCCAGAGGATAAGCCTAAGCTTAATAGGTCGTCCACCTCAGCGCGCGGCCAGTTTCGGGATGCGCGCAGATTTCGTTCTTCCCGGCTGTGGACTTCGCAGCGCGGTCGTTTTGGAACCCGTCATCAAGGGTTTCGTGGTTTCAGAGGAGCGGGAAGGGGCTTCTCCGGAGCCGCCTCTTCCTCGGCCTCTTCCTTTAATCGCAAGCCACAATGAAACGAGGCGGGCTCTAGAGGAAGACCCGGTCATCGGGGGTCGTTTGCGCGACTTTCTTCCTTCTTGGGCCCAAATTACGTCAGATCGGTGGGTGCTGCAGATTATAGAAGAAGGTTATGCCCTAGAGTTTGCGCACCCACTTCCGGATTCGTTTGTTCTGTCTCCCAGCAAGGGAGCTCAAAAGGCGCGGGACATCCGCGTGACCCTGGATCGGCTTCTCTCTCTGGGGGCCGTGGTTCCGGTCCCACCTTTGGAAAGAGGCGCAGGTCGCTACTCCATCTATTTTGTGGTTCCCAAAAAGGGTGGTTCCCTTCGTCCGATATTGGATCTCAAAGGCGTGAATCGCACTCTCAGAGTACCGCACTTTCGCATGGAGACCCTGCGGTCAGTCATCGTAGCGGTGCGTCAAGGGGAATTTTTGACATCCCTCGATCTTACAGAGGCCTATTTACACATTCCCATCCGGCCCTCCCATCAACGGTTTCTCCGCTTTGCGCTCCCGTGGGGCCATTTTCAATTCCGGGCCATGCCGTTCGGACTCGCCACGGCTCCCCGCACCTTCACAAAGGTAATGGTTGTAGTCGCGGCGGCGTTGCGCAAGGAGGGCATCCTGGTCCATCCATATCTCGACGACTGGTTGATTCGAGCGAAGTCCAGTCGGGAGTGTGTGCAAGTCACGAGCAGGGTGGTGGATCTCCTTCGGTCCCTCGGATGGGTGGTGAACGAATGCAAGAGTTCTCTGTCTCCGACACAGGATCTCGAGTATCTGGGAGTCCGCTTCGACACAGCAAGGGGCTTGGTGTGCCTTCCGGAGCGCCGCGTGCTGGCGTTGCGGGCTCTGGTCCGTCTCTTCTGGGGGATGCCAGTTCCGTCAGCGTGGTGGTACCTACGGCTCCTCGGCACGATGGCGGCGACCTTGGAGGTGGTGCCTTGGGCGCGCTTCCACATGCGTCCGCTGCAGAGTGCTCTTCTGCGACGTGGTCCAACCAGTTCGACTCGTTGAACAAGAGAGTGCCTTGCCCAAAGACAGTTCGCCGATCCCTCCGGTGGTGGCTCTCCGCCGAGAACCTGTCGCGAGGGATTCCCTTGGAGCCTCCTCTGTGGGTTCCGTTCACGATGGATGCGAGCTTAACCGGCTGGGAGGCTCACTGCGAGTTCCGCTTTGCTCAGGGGGAATGGTCTCCCCTGGAGGCCTCTTGGTCGATCAACCGTCTCGAATTGCGGGCAGTCCGGCTAGCCCTGGTGGACCTGGAGACCCTGGTTCTCGGACGGCCGGTGAGAGTCCTGTCGGACAATGCGTCCACTGTAGCTTACATCAATCGCCAAGGGGGTACCGGCAGCGTGGCCCTGGAGGCAGAAGCGGCGGCCTTGTTCAACTGGGTGCAAACTCGCCTTCCAGCAATCTCGGCTGCTCACATTGCGGGCGTGGACAATGTCCAGGCCGATTTTCTCAGCAGAGTGCGGGTGGACCCCGGAGAATGGGAGCTAAACCCACAGGTTTACGCACAAATCGTCCGGCGGTGGGGTCCACCCATCATGGATCTCATGGCGACCTTTCAATCAGCCAAGACAGGGCGCTTCTTCAGCAGGCGAAGGGAGCGCATGTCCGAGGGGCTCGACGCTCTCATTCAGCCGTGGCCCACGTCCGGTCTTCTTTATGTCTTTCCTCCGTGGGCTCTGATCGGCCGGGTCATACAACGTATCGAGAGCCACCGGGGTCGCGTGTTACTGGTGGCCCCGGATTGGCCCCGGAGGCTCTGGTATGCCGATCTGGTCCGGTTGCGCGACGGGGTTCCTTGGCTCCTGCCCGCTCTACCGGATCTTCTTCTTCAGGGTCCCTTGCGGATGCCCCAAGTGGATCGATTCTCGCTTATGGTTTGGCCATTGAGAGGGCTCGGCTGAAAAGGAAGGGCTACTCCCCCGCGGTGATCTCTACCCTGCTGCGGGCGAGGAAAACGTCCACTTCTCTTACTTACGTTCGGATTTGGAGGATTTTTGAAGACTGGTGCTCCCGGCGGGGAGTCCGGGCAGCGACGGTTTCAGTGCCCGTCGTTTTAAGTTTTCTTCAGGATGGTTTCGATAAGGGCCTTGCGGCTAGTTCCCTAAAAGTCCAGCTGGCGGCTATCTCGTGTTACCGCGGCAAGGTTTTGGGTCGTCTGCTCGGGGCTCATCCGGAAGTACGCCGATTCCTTACGGCTGTTTTTCATTTGCGGCCCTCCCGCAGAGTTTTCGTTCCTCCTTGGGACTTGAATTTAGTTCTGAGGGCCCTGGTTCGTGAACCTTTTGAGCCCCTGCGCAGGGCGTCTCTGAAAGATCTCACGCTGAAGGCGTTTTTTCTTGTAGCCATCTGTTCGGCACGGCGCATTTCAGATCTGCATGCATTGTCCTGTCGAGAGCCTTTCTTATCTTTTTCCGCGGATCGGATCGTTCTCCGTCCGGTTCCTTCCTTTCTGCCAAAGGTGGTGTCTCCCTTTCACATGAATCAGGCAGTGTTTCTTCCAGTGCTTTCTTCGCAATCTGTCGGGTCAACGGACAAAGGGCTTCTCCGGCTCGATGTGGGTCGTACGCTCCATCGTTATTTGAAGGTTACCGAGTCTTTTCGGAAATCTGACCGGCTTTTTGTGCTCTTCGGGGGTGCGCGTAAAGGGGAAGCGGCGGCTAAAGCCTCCATTGCTAGATGGCTCAAAGAGGCGATCGCGTCCGCGTATCTGTTGCAACAGCAGTCTGTTCCGGAGGGTCTGAGGGCTCATTCCACTAGGGCTCAGGCGACCTCTTGGGCGGAGTATAGCCTGGTTCCGCCGGCAGATATCTGTAGGGCGGCCACTTGGTCGTCTCTGCATGCTTTCAGTAGACACTATCGCTTAGATGTGTCAGCGGCTCGGGATTCCTGTTTTGGTTCGGCGGTTCTGCGCGCCGGATGGCAAGGTCCCGCCCGGTCTTAACTGCTCTGTTACATCCCGATTGTGGAGGACTAAACTGGATTACCGAACAGGAAATGGAAATTACACTAACCTGGTAATTGTAGTTCCTGGAGGGTCCAGTTTAGTCCTCCTTCCCTCCCGACTATCTGCTAATGTGGTGCGGCGCGCCTTTCCGAACGGTTGATATTAAGACGGTTCCTCTTGCCGTTCGGTCCCTCTGTGGCAGCCGCGTTTTTTGCAGAGGCTCTTCCCTGTCTCGGGGGTTCAGGCAGCCCCTGAACTTCTGGTGGGGAGCAGGGTTTTGATTCCTGAGGCGTCGGTGCCGGCGCAATGCAGTGTTCTGACTTCCTCGTTTGGGGAGGGGGTTGGATATTCCTTGGGGGGGAACAAATTGTTCTTTAATTAGGTCATTTTGTATATTAATCTAATGTGTTGCTTCGTTAAGTATGCTTTGTTACTAGTACACTGGGGACTTCTGGGAGCTCCTGCTGCATATATACTACAGAAGATTTGATTGGTCCAGTCTCCCGGCTGCAGGAGGAGGGGCACTACCCGATTGTGGAGGACTAAACTGGACCCTCCAGGAACTACAATTACCAGGTTAGTGTAATTTCCATTTGTTAAGGGTTTGAGTGGTGAGATCACTGGTCCCCATAGTGGAGTTTGATACTTCTGTTTTCCTTATTTTCTTTTTTTGGATTCAGGGTAACGTTCTCCCTTGATGTGTTATGCTTTTTGTGATGTAATAATTTTCTTCTTGAATATTGTAAGGATGTGGATGATTGTATTGCTTTACTTTTCTGTTTTGTTATTCAAGAAAACCTAAATAAAAATTAAAAAAAAAAAAAAAGAATCGAGCGGCCAAGCTCAGTACCCTGTTTCCCTCTGATGCAGCTTCGGTGGCATCGACATCTTCCAGGGCTGCTTCTTCCTCCCATGGATCTCAGGTAACCAAACATAAGTCCAGCCGGTCCTCGAAGGGTAAATCTCCCTCTAAGTGTCGAGATGCCTCCGGGCTTGCTTTCGAGGATCCTGCACCGGCAAAATTACCCCGGCGGGAAGCTCCGGCTTCCAAAGCTTCATCTATGGGATCACAGGTTGACATCGATGGCGTTGCCTCGACCGATCACCTGTTGACATGTTCTGGGGTACCGGTGGTTTCCACTGGTACCGACATCCAGACATTGGTTGCGTCGATGGATCAGAATATTCTGACCATGCAGCGTGCCATTACGGCATTCATACAAGCTGTGACGCCTCCGGTACCGCAACAAACTCCATTGTCGGTTCCGGCACCGATATTGGTTCCGGCGCCGGCATTGATATTGGTTCCGGCGCCGGCACCGATATTGGTTCCGGCGCCGGCACCGATATTGGTTCCGGCGCCGGCACCGATATCGGTTCCGGCGCCGGCACCGATTGCATCGGCTTCGGTGTCGACAGCAGCGGTACCCTGTTCTGTGATGCCCATCGGTACCGATCACTCCCGATGTCGATACTACTCGGTACGCGTATCGGGCTCTGCAAGAGCATCCAGACAGGCGATACTTCGATTCCTCCGAAGACTCTGAATCAGAGGCTTTTGTCAAAGCATCGGTACTCCTTCCTCAGGAGCCCTCTTCTCCAAAAAGAAGAATGTCTCCTCCAGAAGACTTGTCTTTTCAAGACTTCATTAGGGAAGTGGCCAGGGGCCTCTCTATTTCAGTGGCCCCTGAACCAGAGCCTAGAGCCAAGAAATTGGATATTTTACAATATCCTAAGGCTCCTAAAGAGGCAGCTACTTTACCAATTCATGAGATCCTTTATGATCACATGTTGGGCATATGGGAGACACCTCTTACTACCTCCCCTCATTCTCGTAGGTTGGACACCATGTACCGTGTTCCTCCTTGTTCTGGCTTTCATAAGGCTCAGCTTCCTCACCACTCTATTGTGGTAGAGTCTGCTATGAAGAAGATAAAGAGTGCAAAAAGACACTCATCTAATCCTCCAGGAAGAGAATGCAGAACCTTGGATGCTTTTGGCCGGAGAATCTTCCAGGCCAATATGCTTACTGCCAGAATCAACTCCTATAGTCTCTATATTGGGATGTTTCTAAAGGAAGTTACAGATCATCTGCAAACTTTATCTCCTTTTATCTCAGAAGATAAAAGGGAGGAGTTTCTCACCTGGCTTAAACATGCCCAGGATGTTTCCATATTTTCCAACCGTGCAGCCTTTGACTCTTTTGAGTGTGCCAGCAGAGCCTCGGCTAATGCAATAGGTGCACGCAGACTTGCTTGGTTACAAGCTTCTGATTTGGAACCCTGGGTCCAGGATGGATTAGGAAATCTTCCTTGTACAGGTGAAAACCTTTTTGGCAAGGATTGGCAAGCAAAGGCCACTCAGATGGATGCTGAAAATTCTGCCTTAGATAGACTTTCAAAGTCTACTTCTGCTCCTGTTAGAAAAAGGTTATTCAAAAAGGCTTTCTTTCCCAAAAAAGGGAAATATTATCCTGGTTATGGTCACCAGGGATCTTCTGCAGGTCGTTTTGCTGCAAAGCGTCAGCAACAACCTAAACAAGCCAAGCCTGAGGCTGCAAGGACTGCTACGGCCCAACAGCCTCAGCCTTCTCAGGGCCTTTGACTTACAACTAGAGAACTTAGCCTTTCTGGCTCTAGAAGAACCAGAGCCTCTCACCATTCCAGGAAGGTTAGCTCACTTTGCTCCCAGATGGGAACAAATCACAGCAGAACAATGGACCCTCTCCATCATAAGGGAGGGGTACAAGCTCCATTTCTTAAACCTTCCTCCTCACACCATGGTGAGACAGTTCAATTCTCCAACATCTCTCCTCGACCTTCTGAGTCAGGAGATTGCTACCCTCCTTGCCCAAAGGGCGATAGAAGAAGTACTCCTTCTTCAACAGGGTTCAGGGTTCTACTCCCCCTATTTTCTTATCCCAAAGAAAACAGGGGGCTACAGACCCATATTAGATCTCAGAGAATTGAACAAGTTTCTATGCAAGGAGAAATTCAAGATGATTTCTCTCGGTGCTCTCCTTCCATACCTTCAGAGTCAGGATTGGCTTTATTCTCTAGATCTCAAGGATGCGTACACCCATGTCCTCATCCATCCAACACACAGAAGGTTCCTTCGGTTCCTTTATCAGGGAAAGCACTACCAATACAAAGTGCTTACTTTCGGTCTGGCCTTTGCTCCAAGAGTGTTCACAAAATGCATGGCAGTAGTAGCTGCATTTCTACGCACTCTAGGAATATTTGTATTCCCATATCTGGACGGCTGGCTCATCCGAGCTCCATCCCAGACAGAGGCCCAGTCTTCCCTAGCCTGCACAAGGCATGTTCTCCAGTATCTGGGATTGGTAATAAACATCCCAAAATCACATTTCACCCCTACTCAGTCATTAGAGTTCATAGGGGCCTTGCTGGATACCACAACTGCAAGGGCCTATCTTCCCCAAGCCCGTTGTCTACGATTGGTGCAGTTAGCCTCACAAGTTCAGTTAAAGTCCCATTTAACTGCTCAAGAGATGTTACAACTGTTAGACCACATGGCATCCACCGTGCATTTGGTTCCTTACGCTCGCCTTCACATGCGAGCAGCTCAGTGGACTCTGTCCACCCAATGGACCCAGGCATCAGGGTGCCTGTCAGACAAAATAGCAACCTCCAGTTGCCTCTTTTGGTCTCTCCAGTGGTGGAAGTCCACTCAGAATCTGTTGCTGGGGTCCCCCTTTCAACAGTTGCTACCCTTACAACAGATGCCTCTCCAAGGGGTTGGGGAGCTCATCTACAAGATCTCTCCACCCAGGGCATCTGGTCTCCACAGGAGACATCTCTACATATCAACCTCTTGGAGCTCAGAGCAATTTTTCTAGCTCTCAGAGTCTTCCACACCCTGCTGAGCTACAAGACAGTCCTCATCCACACGGACAACCAAGTAGCCATGTTCTACCTGAACAAGCAGGGCGGGACTGGCTCTCTGTCGCTTTGCAACGAAGCTTTGAGATTGTGGGCCTTCGCCAGAGAGCATCAAATTCATCTCATGGCAGTGTATCTTCCAGGGGTCCAAAACTCTTGGGCAGACAGACTCAGTCGAGTTCTGCTTCCACACGAATGGTCCCTCCATGGGGACCAGATAGCCAGGGTCTTTCGAATTTGGGGAACCCCGGACATAGACCTGTTTGCAAGTCCGTGGAATGCCAAACTTCCCCGGTTCTGTTCCAGGATTACGTGTCAGGGAGTTCAGGCCAGGGATGCCTTCCTCCTCCATTGGGGGCAAGACTTCCTCTATGTCTTTCCACCCATTCCCCTAATTTCCAAGACACTGTTCAAGCTTCAGAGAGACAAGGGGCCTATGATCCTCATAGCTCCACGTTGGCCACGCCAAGTGTGGTATCCTCTACTTCTTCATCTCTCTCAAGCTCCCTCCCTGGACGGGATCTCTCCAGACCTTCTGTCCCAGGAGGAGGGAACGTTGTGGCACCCAAATCCCCAGTCTCTTCATCTCAGGGCCTGGTTGCTGAAGGCCTAGACCTTCAAGATTTGCATCTTTCTCAGCAGGTGAAGGATATCTTTCATGCTTCCAGAAAGCCTTCCACTAGACATTCCTATGCTTTTAAATGGAAAAGGTTTACCATTTGGTGTGCAGAGAAGGGTCTTGACCCTCTTGCAATACCTCTGAATTCTTTACTAGAGTATTTGCTGCATTTATCCCATGCAGGCCTTAAAACAAATTCAGTGAGAGTCCATTTGAGTGCTATTGCAGCATCCCTTAAGCCTCACAATGGACATTCTATTTCCTCTCATCCTCTTATTGCTAGATTCATGAGAGGCCTTCTTTTAACTAAACCTCCCATTAGACCACCTCCAGTGGCATGGGATTTGAATTTGGTTCTTGGCCAGCTCATGAAGCCACCCTTTGAACCCTTAGCCACTACCTCCTTGAAATTCTTTTCCTGGAAGGTTATTTTTCTCATTGCAGTCACCTCATCTCGCCGTATCAGTGAGCTGCAAGCCTTGGTGGCTAATCCTCTATATACAAGGTTCCATCATGACAAGGTAGTCCTCAGGACTAATCCACACTTTATGCCTAAAGTGTTCTCACCTTTTCATCTGAACCAGGAGGTGTATTTACCTGTCTTTTTTCCAGGACCTCATGCCTCAAGTGCAGAGAGGAATCTTCATACCCTGGATTGTAAGAGAGCACTTGCTTTTTACTTACAAAGGACACAGCAACATAGAAAGTCCTCTCAACTATTTGTTGCTTTTGATCCCTCTCATTTAGGACTTCCAGTCTCTAAGAGAACGCTGTCCAATTGGATTGCTCAGTGTATTTCCTTCACCTACCAGAGTAAGAACCTTTCTCTGGAGGGCCATGTCACAGCTCACAATGTGAGGGCCATGGCAGCCTTTATGGCTCATCTAAACTCTGTGTCCATCGACCAAATCTGTCGAGCGGCCACCTGGGCCTCGGTTCATTCCTTTACAGCCCATTACTGCTTGGACAAGGACTCCCGCCGGGATGCCTTATTTGGTCAGGCTGTTCTCAAACACCTGTTCCATACCTAATCAACTCCTACCCCCCATCCCTGGTTGGATGCCCGAGATCCATGGGAGGAGGTAGAGCCCTTCTCAGGGACTCACAACCTTGGAGATCTCCCTGGCATCTCTAGCTGGGAGTCCCCATATGTGAAGACTCATTCCTGCTTGTTCCTGGAGATAGCACAGTTACTTACCTGTAACAGGTGATCTCTGGGAACAGCAGGAATAAGTCTTCACAACCCACCCACCTCCCCTAGGAGTTGTATCTCTCTATCTATCTTTCCTTTCCCCTCTCTCTCTCTTTGTCTCAGCTTAAAACTCGAACTGGAGAGAGGCGGTTAGGAAAGGCGGGAAGGCAGCGCGCAGGTGCTGTGGGATGCTCCCAAAAGCTTTCTTTCTGGACGCTGGGGAGCGTTCCCGCGCCGGCTCCGTCGGTACCGACGATTCTCATATGTGAAGACTTATTCCTGCTGTTCCCAGAGATCACCTGTTACAGGTAAGTAACTGTGCTATTCTGCATCAGTGCGGTTTACATTGAACAAACTGAAATTACATTGAACAGGGCTTTATAACTTGGAGATAACTATTTTACAGGGAACATGGGCTATGGAGGGTTAAGTGGCTTGCCTAAGACCACAAGGAGCACCTGTGGGACTAGAAACCCCAGTCCTTCCGGCCCAAGGTTGCTGTCCTCTAGTGGGATTTGAACCCCCGACCTTCCGGCCTGAAGTACCTTGCCCCAACCACTAGGCCACTCCTCCACTCCACGATATATACAGTGCAAGTTCTAAGCTGATTACAGGAACATTGCAAAATCTCCAGCACAATTACAGTATTCATGGAACTCAGTTTAATCACAATTTCTATCTAATCAAAACCTCCTAAATGAATTTGATTTAAGAGATTGTCCAAACATCAGAAAGATTCTTGATTTAATTTGGTACACAGTTCCATTCAATAGCAGCATCATAAGCAAATAATCTACCCAACATATGCTTAAATTTAAATTTCTATAGTGATATAACTGCCAAAGAGATACTCTTAACCCAGAAACTCTTGAAGAAACAGTGAATGAAACAGTCAACCATGCATATTGGAATACAGTTATTTAAAATCTTAAATTCAGAGCATAATAATTTAAAAGTAATCCTAGCTTTTATTAGAAGCCGTGTAGTTGTTTGAGAAAGGGTGTAGCTCTTACATGTTTTTACCTCTTAAAATAAGCTTAGCAGCTGTATTTTGTAATTTTTTCATATAAGTCAGATGTTTCTTTGTTTTTGTTAAGTGCCGTCTAGTCAGTGTTAACTCATGGCGACCCTCTGGATAGTTGTCCTAAACTGTGTTCGGTCTTCAGTCAGGCGGCTCATTGTTGACAGTGGCACCCGTAGCTGCTGTTATTGTATCAATCCTTCTCATTGCTGGCCTTCCTCTTTTGCGTTGACCTTCTGCCTTGCCAAGTATGATGTCTTTCTCTAATGATCTCTCTCTTTGCATGATGTAACCAAAGTATGAAAATCAAAGTCTTGTCATCTGAGCTTCTAAAGAAAGCTTAGGTTTGATCTGCTCTAGTACTGACTTGTTTGTTCTTCAGGCAGTCCATGGTATGCATCGCCTGAAAAGTCAGAAGATGCACTCTGCGGTGCCCCCGGGCAGGGAGGCCCGAAACCTGGATGGTTTTGGTAGAAAGTGCTTCCAGGGCTCGATGCTTGCTTGCCGTGTCCAGTCTTACCAGCTGTACATGGGCATGTACTTGCGAGCCCTGGCCAAGGAACTGGCCGGGTTCTCTGCTGGTCTCTTCGGGGAACCCTTGCAGTGGTTCGAGTCCTTGTCCTCGGGGATCCGGGAATGCTCTAAGTTTATGTCCCGTGCTGCCTACGATGGCTTTGAGGCTCCAGCCCGTGTTGCGGCAGCCGGCATCGCGGCTCGACGTCAGGCATGGCTGCAGTCATCGGACCTTGAGCCATGGGTTCAGGACAAGTTGGTCGATGTCCCTTGCCGAGGTGAAAACCTTTTTCGCAAGCCCATGACCAAGAAGGCCGCACAGCTCGAGACCGAGCACCTCACACGGACAAGGCTGTCTAGAAAGACTTCTGCCCCTTCTCACAAAAAGAAGGGCTCGGGTAAAAAGTCCTTTTACCTGAGGAAGGGCTCTGCCTACAAACAGTACCCGCAGTACCAGGCCGCCCAAGCTCCCCCTCAGGGTCAGCAAGCCAAGGGGCAGGGTAATGGGCCCCGTAGGCAGAGGACCCCCAAGCCTCCGGCCCCTGCTACCACTCAGCAGGGTGGGGGGTTTTGACTCCTTAGGCATAGCCTCTCCATCCCTACTCGCCCAACCCTGCACAGGAGGTCGCCTCGCCCTGTTTGCCCACCAGTGGCCACTCATCACTGGAGACAGTTGGGTGTTAAGCATAGTCCACAAGGGCTATGCACTGCACTTCCAACAGCTGCCTCCTCCATACTTCCCAGGGGAGCCTCCAAGGCCTCCCCTGCACACAGATCTTCTCCTTCAGGAGCTCCAGGGTCTGTTGGTGGACAGGGCGGTGGAGCCTGTGCCTCCCCACTTATACGGTCGAGGGTTCTATTCCAGGTATTTCCTGGTACCCAAAAGGACCGGTGGCCTGCGACCTATTCTGGATCTCAGAAACCTCAACAAGTTCCAGGGGAAGGAAAAGTTCAAGATGCTTACTCTTGGAACACTTCTTACCCTACCTCCAGCAGGGAGATTGGCTATGCTCCTTAGATCTAAAGGATGCGTATAATCACATCCTCATTCACCCAGACCACAGAAAGTACCTCAGGTTCATTGTGGGAGGAAACCATTATCAGTACAGGGTACTGCCTTTTGGCCTTACCTCCGCTCCCAGGGTCTTTACCAAATGCCTGGCAGTGGTGGCGGCCTACCTGCAAAATCAGGGAGTCTTTGTCTTCCCATATCTGGACGACTGGCTCATAAGGGGTCAGACTTGCCAGGAGGCCCGACAAGCTACTCTCAGAACGATTACTCTTCTTCAAAACTTGGGGTTTGTCATAAACTTCGCAAAGTCCACTTTGCTCCCCTCCCAGAACTTGGAGTTCATAGGGGCGAGGTTGGACACTCTGCTTGCAAAAGCATTCTTGCCAGAAAACAGAGCCCAAAGACTGATAAGCTTAGCACACCAGTTTCTCAGCAGGTCACTGGTCTCCGCCAGACTCTGCTTGCGTCTTCTTGGCCACATGGCTTCGACAGTACATGTGACCCCCAATGCCTGGCCCCATATGAGGCCTGCACAGTGGTGCCTTCGGACTCAGTGGTCACAGGCCACAGGCAGCCTCAGAGACAGGATAAGGGTGTCCAGACAATTTCTGAACTCCCTCAGCTGGGGGCTGCACCCACCCAATCTGCTGCAAGGGGTACCCTTTCAGATTCCTGGGGTCACAGTGGTGTTGACCACGGACACCTCCCTGCAGGGTTGGGGTGCTCATTGTCTAGGCAAGTGCACCCATGGCCTGTGGTCTCCCTGGGAAGCCGCACAACAGATCAATCTACTGGAACTCAGGGCTATTCGGTTAGCCCTGAAGACTTTCTCTCTTACCCTGGCTCATCAGTCTGTCCTAGTTCAAACAGACAACCAGGTAGCTATGTTTTATGTGAACAAGCAGGGCGGAACTGGATCCAGGCTCCTTTCTCAGGAAGCACAGAACCTTTGCTTGTTTGCCCTCCAGCACAACATGATTCTCAGGGCTGTGTACCTTCCTGGCCAGGAAAACTACCTGGCCGACAGGTTGAGCAGGATTCTGCAGCCCCACGAGTGGCAGCTCCATCCTTTGGTGGTTCAGAGGATTTTCCTGAAATGGGGACTTCCATCCATAGATCTGTTTGCCAGTCCTCTGAACAAACAGCTCCCAAAGTTCTGTTCCAGACAACCGCATCCTCTGCGGATAGCAGCAGATGCTTTTCTGATCCCATGGTCTCTCAGCCTCCTGTATGCGTTTTCTCCCACGCCCTTGGTGGCTCGAACCCTGTTCAAGATTCTTCAGGACAAGGCCTCGGTCCTGCTGGTGGCTCACAGGTGGCCCAGACAGCCTTGGTTTCCACTTCTACTTCAACTGGCAGTGGATCTCCCACTGCCTCTGGGGTTGCAACCCGCCCTTCTCTCTCAAGATCAGGGTTCCCTTCTGCACCCCAATCTCAAAGCTCTCAATCTGATGGCCTGGAGGCTGCAAGGGTAGTTTTGGCTCCTTGGGGCCTACCTCAGGAAGTTGAGGAGGTTGTCCTAGCCTCTAAGAAACAGTCCACTAGGAAAACCTATGCTCTCAAATGGAAAAGGTTTTCTGTGTGGTGTCAGCTACGTACAGAAGATCCTTTCTCCTGTACTGTACCAGTAGTGCTTCAGTACTTATTGCACTTATCAAATCAGGGGCTTAAGTCCAATTCTGTTCGGGTCCACCTCTCAGCTCTAGCAGCTCAACACTCACTGGTAGACGGACATTCCCTGTCGGTTCACCCCTTGGTGTCCCGCTTTCTCAGAGGCTTGCTCTTGCTCAAGCCTCCAATCCGTCCTCCTGCTCCTGAGTCGGAGTTGAATGTGGTCTTGCAACAATTGACTCGCCCACCTTTTGAGCCGATGGCTACTTGTCCTCTCTGCTTCCTGTCCTGGAAGACTCTCTTCCTGGTAGCCCTAACCTCGGCCAGGCGAGTGAGTGAGCTTCAGGCCCTGGTCTGTGACAGGCCTTACATCAGAATCTATAGGAACAGGGTAGTCCTCAGGACTCATCCAAAGGTCCTCCCAAAAGTTGTCTCCTCTTTCCACCTCAACCAGGAGGTGGTTCTTCCAACATTCTTTCCTAGGCCTCATGCAAGCCAGACTGAAGCAGTTCTGCATACCCTGGACTGTAGGAGGTTCTTATCCTTTTACCTTGACCGTACGCAAGGGCACAGAAGGGCTACTCAGCTCTTCGTATCTTTTGACCCTAATAATTTGGGGTTAGCTGTGTCCAAGCGTACCTTGTCCATCTGGGTGGCTGACTGTATCACCTGGGCTTACAAGGCGGCTGACCTTCCTTTGGAGGGTTGGGTCACGGCCTATCGTGTCAGGGCAATGGCTGCCTCAGTGGCTCATCTCCGCTCTGTACCATTGGTGGACATCTGCAGGGCTGCTACTTGGTCCTCAAGCCAGACTTTTGCGGCCCACTACTGTCTGGAGAGGGAGTCCCGTAGGGACAGTGCTTTTGGCCTGGCAGTACTCCGGAATCTCTTTGAGGTTTAGGCAACTCCTGCCCTCTGTTGGGCTACCGGTGGATGTTCTGTCAGTGAAAAGCCTTTCTTTGATGCTGGGACTAGAGGGAGTTCTCTTGTTCAGCCTGGGTTCCTGGTAGCCCAGAGCTAGGGAGTCACCCATATGTGAGGACTGACTTCCTGCTTGGTCCTGGAGAAAGAGTAGTTACTCACCTGTAACAGGTGTTCTCTAGGAGCAGCAGGAATCAGTCCTCACAACCCTCCCTCCTCCCCTTGGAGTTGCAGTTGTACATAGTTTGTTTTGTTTTTTTGTGTGCTGTTCTTAGCTATGTCATTTGACTGAGGTAAGATGGCACCTTTAGGCGGGAAGGGAACCGCGCATGCGTGCCTGCATTCCCAAAGGCTTTCATGGAAAGCTGGGGAAATGCTCCGCAAGGGCTCCATCGACGTCGATGTCACCCATATGTGAGGACTGATTCCTGCTGCTACTGGAGAACACCTGTTACAGGTGAGTAACTACTCTGTCAAGAGCAATGCATCGTCAGATTTCTTGACTGCTTGTTTCTTTATTGATAGTTGATCCAAGTAAGTTAAATTTGTCCACTATTTTGATTTCTTCTCCATCAACGATGAACTTACTAATTTTGCCAGTTGCCAGGATCTTTGCCTTCTTTACATTAAGGTGCAGGCTCATTTTAAGACTATGTTCCTTGATCTTGAGAAGCAAATGTTTAAGATCATCTTCACTTTCGGCCAGTAAAGTGGTGGTATCAGCATAGCGAAGGTTGTTGATGAGTTTTCACACCTCTGTTGTCTTCATACAGTCCTGCTTCTCTGATGATTTGTTCTGCATATAAATTAAACAGGTAGGGGGAAAGTATGCAGCCTTGTCATACATCTTTGCTGATTTTAAACCATTCTCTTTCTCCTTGTTCTGTTCGAACTGTTGCTTCTTGATCAATGTAAAGAATGTGCAAGAGAACTATCAGGTGTTCTGGTATATCCATGCTTCTTAATGTGGCCCAGAGTTTCTCATGGTTTATACAGTCAAAAGCCTTGCTGTAGTCAATAAAACACATATAGATATCATTTTGGTATTCTTCTTTTCAAGGATCCATCTCACATCCACAATGATGTCTCTCAATCCTCGCCCTTTCCTGAACCCTGCTTGCACTTCAGGAAGTTCTTGTTCCAGGTATGGTTGAAGTCTCTTCTGATTAATCTTCAGTAGAATCTTGCTGGCATGTGGGATCAGAGCTATTGTGAGAGAATTTCCACAGTCAGTTGGATCGCCTTTCTTTAGTATTGGTATAAACACAGATCTTTTCCAGTCAGTTGGCCATGATGTTGTCTTCCAAATTTCCTGGCAGAGCCTTGTAAGTATGGTAACAGCTGCATCCGATTGCTATAATACTTCAGTGGGAATACCATCAATGCTGGGTGCTTTGTTCTTTTATGATGCTTTCAGTGCTGCTTTGACTACTTCTTCCATCACCAATGGTTCCTGATCATAAGTTACAGATTGAAACGGCTGTTTGTCCACTTGATCTATATCATATAATAGCTCTGTATATTCTTTCCACCTTTTCATGATCTTCTTAGCATCATTCAACGTGGAGCCTTGAGCATCTTCTAACATTCCAATTCGAGGCTGGAATTTTTTCTTTAACTCTCGTAACTTTAGGAAAGCCGATCTTGTTCTTCCTCTAATAGTTTCTGCTTCACTTTCCTTGCATGCATTATTGTAGTACTTCTCCTTGTCTTGTCTTGCTGCACGTTGGAAATCTCTGAGTTCTGTGGTTGCCTCTCTTTCTCCTCTGGCTTTAGCTTCTCTGCATTTCTGTGCAATTTTCAGAGTTTCTTTGGTCATCCGTTTTGGCCGTTTTTGCTTTTTACCTTTTGTAGAGACTTCTTGCTATCTCCAGGAACAAGCAGGAATGAGTCTTCACATATGGGTACGTCGGTACCAACGGAGCCTGCGCGGGAACGCTCCCCAGCTTCCCAAAAAGGAAAGCTTTTGGGAGCATCCCACAGCGCCTGCGCGCTGCCTTCCCGCCTTTCCTAACCACCTCTCTCCAGTTCTTCTTTTCCGCGGAGCCAGCAGGTCGTGTTCCTGTCACCGCTGAAGAAGTTCTTTATTTTATTTTATTTCTTTGGTCGCGTCTGCCTTCTTCGACGTCGGACCAGTACCGCCGGTCTTTTCTTTCTTTTTCTTCAAAAAAAAAAAAAAAAAAAAAGAATACTTTCCGTTCCACTTCAGTGTATTTTTTCTCCGTTGGGCCTTAGGCCTAACAGAAAATTCCTCATGGAAAAGCCCGCCTCCGGGTTTAAAAAATGCACTAAGTGCAGCGGTACCATCTCTGTTACCGACACCCATGACTGGTGTCTTAAGTGTTTAGGTCCTGACCATTCCATCACGGATTGTCTGTCCTGCTCCATGATGTCTAAAAGAGGTTTATAGAACCGAGCAGCTAAGCTCAGTACTCTGTTTCCCTCTGATGCAGCTTCGGTGGAATCGACGTCTTCCAGGCCTATGGATCTCAGGTAACCAAACATAAGTCCAGCCGGTCCTCGAAGGGTAGATCTCCCTCTAAGCATCGAGATGCCTCCGGGCTTGCCCTCGAGGATCCTACACTGGCAAAAGTACCCCGGCGGGAAACTCCGGCTTCCAAAGCTCCTCCTATGGGGTCACAGGTTGACATCGATGGCACGGCCGCGACCAATCACCTGTTGCAATGTTCTGGGGTACCGGTGGAATCCGCCGGTACCGACCTCCAGACATTCATGGCGTCGATGGATCAGAATGTTCTGACCATGCAGCGTGCCATTACGGCATTCATACAAGCTGCGACGCCGCTGGTACCGCAACAAGCTTCGTTGTCGACACCGGCTCCGATATCTGTTCCGGTGCTGGTACCGGTTGCATCGACATCAGCTTCGGTGTCGACTGCAGCCGTACCCTGTCCGATGATGCCTATCGGTACCGATCCGGTACCGATGACTCCCGATGTCGATACCACCCAGACAGGCGATACTTCGATTCCTCCGAAGACTCTGATGCATCGGAGGCCTCTGTCGAAGCATCGGTACTTCTTCCTCAGGAGCCTTCTTCTCCAAAAAGAAGAATGTCCCCTCCAGAAGACTTGTCTTTTCAAGACTTCATAAGGGAAGTGGCCAAGGGGCTTTCTATCTCAGTAGCCCCTGAGACAGAGCCTAGAGCCAAAAAATTGGATATTTTGCAGTATCCCAAGGCTCCTAAAGAAGCAGCCACTTTGCCAGTTTATGAGATCCTTTATCACCACATGATAGGCATATGGGAGACTCCTCTCACCACCTCTTCTCATTCTCGTAGGTTGGATACCATGTATCGTGTCCCTCCTTGTCCTGGATTTCATAAAACTCAGCTCCCTCACCATTCTATTGTGGTGGAGTCTGCTATGAAAAAGTTAGAGTGCAAAGAGGCACTCATCTTCTCCTCCAGGAAGAGAATGTAGAACCTTAGATGCTTTTGGCAAGAAAATTTTTCAAGCCAGTATGCTTGTTGCCAGAATCAACTCCTATAGTCTCTATATGGGGATGTTTCTGAAGGAAGTTACAGATCATCTACAAACTTTCCTCCCTTTTCTTCCAGAAGATAAAAGGGAAGACTTTCTTACCTGGCTTAAGCATGCCCAGGGTGTTTCCAAGTTTTCTAACCGTGCAGCCTTTGACTCTTTTGAGTGGGCCAGCAGAGCCTCGGCCATTGCCATAGGTGCACGCAGAATTGCTTGGTTACAAGCTTCTGATTTGGAACCCTGGGTCCAAGATGGATTAGGAAATCTTCCTTGTACAGGTGAAAACCTGTTTGGCAAAGATTGGCAAGCAAAGGCCACTCAGATGGATGCAGGAAATTATGCTTTGGATAGGCTTTCAAAGTCTACCTCTAATCCTGTCCAGAAGAGGTTGTTCAAAAAGACATATTTTCCCAAGAAGGGAAGATATTATCCTGCTTATGGTCAGCAGACATCTTCTGCAGGTCGTTTTGCTGCAAAGCGTCAACAACCTAAACAGGCCAAGTCTAAGGCTGCAAGGCCAACTGTAGCCCAACAGCCTCAGCCTCCTCAGGGCCTTTGACTTGCACCTAGAGAACTTATCCTTTCTGGCTCTAAAAGAACCAGAGCCTCTCACCATTCCAGGAAGGTTAGCTCACTTTGCTCCCAGATGGGAGCAAATCACAGCAGAGCAGTGGACCCTTTCCATCATAAGGGAAGGGTACAAACTTCATTTCTTAAACCTTCCTCCCCACACCATGGTGAGACAGTTCAATTCTCCAACATCTCTCCTCGACCTTCTGGGTCAAGAGATTTCTACCCTTCTTGCCCAAGGGGTAATAGAAGGGGTACCTCTTCTTCAACAGGGCTCAGGGTTCTACTCCCCCTACTTTCTAATTCCAAAGAAAACAGGGGGTTACAGACCCATATTAGATCTCAGAGAATTGAACAAATTCCTATGCAAAGATAAATTCAAGATGATTTCTCTGGGTACTCTCCTTCCATACCTTCAGAGTCAGGATTGGCTTTGTTCTCTAGATCTCAAGGATGCGTATACCCATATACTCATCCATCCAGCACACAGAAGGTTCCTTCGGTTCCTTTATCAAGGAAAGCACTATCAATACAGGGTGCTTCCCTTTGGTCTGGCCTCTGCTCCAAGAGTGTTCACAAAATGCATAGCAATAATAGCTGCATTTCTACGCACTCTGGGAATATTCATATTCCCATATCTGGACGACTGGCTCATCTGAGCTCCATCCCAGTCAGAGGCCCAGACTTCCCTAGCTTGCACAATGCGTGTCCTGCAGTATCTGGGACTGGTTATAAACATTCCAAAGTCCTAACTCACCCCTACTCAGTCTCTAGAATTCATAGGGGCCTTTCTAGATACCACAACTGCAAGGGCCTATCTTCCCCAGGCCCGTTGCCTACGCTTAGTGCAGTTAGCCTCTCAGATTCAGTTAAAAACCCACCTATGCTCGAGAGATGTTAAAACTACTAGGCCACATGGCATCCACGGTGCATGTGGTCCCTTATGCTCGCCTTCACATGAGGGCAGCTCAATGGACTTTGTCCACCCAGTGGACCCAGGCATCTGGAAGTCTGTCAGACAAAATAGCAACCTCCAGGCGCCTCTTTTGGTATCTCCAGTGGTGGAAGTCCACTCAAAATCTGTTGCTGGGGTCCCCCTTCCAACAATTGTTACCCCAAGCAATCCTTACAACAGATGCCTCTCCAAAGGGTTGGGGAGCTCATCTTCAAGACCTCTCCACCCAGGGCATTTGGTCTCCACAGGAGACCTCCCTACATATCAACTTCTTAGAGCTCAGAGCAATCTTCTTGGCTCTCAGAGTCTTCCATACCCTGCTCAGCTACAAGACAGTCCTCATTCACACGGACAACCAAGTAGCAATGTTCTATGTGAACAAGCAGGGAGGAACTGGCTCTCTGTCGCTTTGCAACAAAGCTCTGAGATTGTGGGCCTTCGCCAGTGAGCATCATATTCATCTTCTGGCAGTATACCTTCCAGGAGTTCAAAACTCTTGGGCAGACAGACTCAGTCGAGTTCTGCTTCCACACGAATGGTCCCTCCATATGGACCAGATAGTCAGAATCTTTCGAATTTGGGGAACCCCAGACATAGACCTCTTTGCACGTCCGTGGAATGCCAAACTTCCCCGATTCTGTTCCAGAATTCCGTGTCAGGGAGTTCAGGCCAGGGATGCCTTCCTCCTTCATTGGGGTCAAGACTTCCTGTACGCCTTTCCACCCATTCCCCTAATTCCCAAGACCCTGTTCAAGCTTCAGAGAGATCAAGGGACTATGATTCTCATAGCTCCACGTTGGCCACGCCAAGTGTGGTACCCTCTACTTCTGCATCTCTCTCAAGCTCCCTCCCTGGACTTGGGGTCTGCTCCAGATCTCCTGTCTCAGGAGGGGGGAACGTTGTGGCACCCAAACCCCCAATCTCTCCATCTCAGGGCTTGGTTGCTGAAGGCTTAGACCTTCAAGATTGGCATCTTTCTCAGCAAGTAAGGGATATCCTTCATGCTTCCAGAAAGCCTTCTACTAAACGTTCCTATGCTTTTAAATGGAAAAGGTTTACCATTTGGTGCGCTGAGAAGGGTATTAACCCTCTAGCAATACCTTTGAATTCTTTACTAGAGTATCTCCTGCATCTTTCCCATGCAGGCCTCAAGACGAATTCAGTAAGGGTCCATT
The DNA here is from genome assembly GCA_033557465.1 of Ichthyophis bannanicus. Taxonomy (NCBI): domain Eukaryota; kingdom Metazoa; phylum Chordata; class Amphibia; order Gymnophiona; family Ichthyophiidae; genus Ichthyophis; species Ichthyophis bannanicus. Next base: position 670,297 of record CM066050.1, read on the forward strand.
TGAGTGCTATTGCAGCATCCCTCAAGCCTCTCAATGGACAACCTGTCTCCTCTCATCCGCTTATTGCAAGATTCATGAGAGGCCTTCTTTTAACTAAACCTCCCATTAGACCACCTCCAGTGGCATGGGACTTGAATCTGGTTCTTGGTCAGCTCATGAAGCCACCCTTTGAACCCTTAGCCACTACCTCCTTGAAATTTCTTTCCTGGAAGGTTATCTTTCTTATTGCAGTCACCTCAGCTCGCCGCATCAGTGAACTGCAGGCCTTAGTGGCTAATCCACCTTATACAAGGTTCCATTATGATAAGGTAGTCCTTAGGCCCAATCCACACTTTATGCCTAAAGTGGTCTCACCTTTTCATCTTAATCAAGAGGTGTATTTACCTGTCTTTTTTCCAGGTCCTCATGCATCAAGTGCAGAGAGGAATCTTCATACCCTGGATTGTAAGAGAGCTCTTGCTTTTTACTTACAAAGGACACAGCAACATAGAAAGTCTTCTCAACTCTTTGTTGCTTTTGATCCCTCTCATTTGGGACTTCCAGTCACTAAGAGGATACTGTCCAATTGGATTGCTCAGTGTATTTCTTTCGCCTACCAGAGTAAGAACCTTTCTCTGGAGGGCCATGTCACAGCTCCTAATGTGAGGGCCATGGCCACCTCTATGGCTTATCTAAATTCTGTGTCTATCGACCAGATCTGTCGAGCAGCCACCTGGGCCTCGGTTCATACCTTCACAGCCCATTACTGTTTGGACAAGGACTCCCGCTAGGATGCCTTGTTTGGTCAGGCTGTTCTCAAACACCTGTTCCATGCTTAATCAACTCCTACCCTCCATCCCTGGTTGGATGCCTGAGATCCATGGGAGGAGGTAGAGCCCTTCTCAGGGTCTCACAACCTTGGGGATCTCCCTGGCATCTCTAGCTGGGGAGTCCCCATATGTGAAGACTCATTCCTGCTTGTTCCTGGAGATAGCACAGTTACTTACCTGTAACAGGTGATCTCTGGGAACAGCAGGAATAAGTCTTCACAACCCACCCACCTCCCCTAGGAGTTGTATCTCTCTGTCTATCTTTCCTTTCCTCTCTCTTTGTCTCAGCTTTAAAACTCGAACTGGAGAGAGGCGGTTAGGAAAGGCGGGAAGGCAGCGCGCAGGCGCTGTGGGATGCTCCCCAAAGCTTTCCTTTTTGGGAAGCTGGGGAGCGTTCCCGCGCAGGCTCCGTCGGTACCGACGTACCCATATGTGAAGACTTATTCCTGCTGTTCCCAGAGATCACCTGTTACAGGTAAGTAACTGTGCTTTCTTCCAACACAACCTTCTTGATGTTATCCCATAACTCTTCTGGAGCTCTGTCATTTGTATCTAAAGCAGCAAATCGATTTTGCAGGCAGTCTTTAAATTATGGTGGTATATTCTCAAGGTCATATTTTGATACATTCATGAGTGGCTTACCTTTTTTCAACTTTAGCTTCAGTTTGCATACTAGTAGTTGGTGATCTGTATCACAGTCAGCTCCAGGTTTTTGTCTTTTTTGATGTTAGAGCTTTTCCATCATTGACTTCCACAGATGTAGTCAATTTGATTTTTGTACAGTCCATTGGGTAAAGTTCATGTGTATAGTTACTGTTTGTGTTGCTGGAAGAAGGTATTTGAGATGAATAGATCATTGGTTTTGCAGAATTCTGTCAGTCTTTCTCTAGCTTCATTTCTGTTGCCAAGTCCATATTTTCCAACCACTTTGCCTTCTTCCTTGTTGCCAACTTTTGCATTCCAGTCATCCATGGCTATCTGGATATCCTTTTTGCATGTTCTGTCAATTTCAACTTGTACTTGTTCATAGAACTCATCAACTTTGTCCTCTTGTGCAGCTGTTGTTGGGGCATATACTTGAATTATAGTTGTGTTGATGGGCATTCCTTGTAGACGAATAAAAATTAAGCGTTCACTGATTGCATTGTATTTCATTACAATTCTTGCAAGTTTCTTCTTAATTATAAATGCAACACCATTTCTTCTTTTGTCTTTCATTTCCAGCATAGTAGACCATGTGATCATCAGAGGCAAAGTGCCTGATGCCAGTCCATTTCAGTTCGCTGACACCCAACAGATCGAGTTGTATACATTCCATTTCATTCTTGATCACCTCCATCTTTTGGTTCATGCGTCGTGTGTTCCATGTCCCAATATGTAAGCTTTTTGCAGCTTCTGACTCTCATTTTACACGCAGCTAGCTACATCAACAGTCAGATATCCCGAGGACTTTGATCCAACCACATCATAAATGCTGGCTTTACTCTGAAAAGTCTTCAGTTCCTCCCCAGTAGACAGTTGAGTGCCTTCTAACCTGGGGGTCTCATCTTCCAGCACTATGGTGCAATTTGTTTTGTTGTGACTATCCATTGGGTTTTCTTGGCAAGATATGGAAGTAGATTACCAGGTCTTTCTTCTGTGCAGTTTAATTCTAGTGTTGTTGCCGTTGTCACAGAAATGTAATCCTCCACTGCCAACTCCGTCCCATTCTGCTGCTGCCTAGATGAGTAGTTTGTCTTGGTCTGGCACCTCAGCTGAGACCTGTCCATCTTGGGAGACCTCCTAGTAGTTAACATACCTATAGCTTAGCCCTCAGCATCACTGATGCACACAAGCCCTCACAGCATGACAAGCTGCAAATCAAGTGTTTCTTTGCAATACTCAAATAGGTAATGTTGCAATAATCTGATTGTGATATGATAGTTGCTTATACCAAGAGCTTCAAATGATCAACATTACAATTTGATCTGATTTGTCTAAGATGGCGTAATTTGTGAAAGATCTTTCTTCTTAATGTCTTTACCCATTCTTCCATAGTTAAAATGTTATCTAATACAATCCCCAATATTTTCACTTTTTTTAATAGTGGAATTTCTCTACCTAATATAGTTGGAAAGAGGATTACATTATGACTTACCTATATTAACTTTGCTTTTTCTGGGTTTAATTTCATCAGATGCCTACTTATACAATATTCTGTGACTTGGAAACAACTTGCCAACTTCTTATAGACAGAATTTGACACCTTGAGATGGAAGAGTAACAGTAATATCTGCTTGTATGAATATAGGTAGATTTGGACTCTGTAAGTTTATCCCTGAGTGCTGTAATACACATTAAAAGTATAGGTAATAAATGCAAGTCCTGTGACTTCCCACGTTTCTTTCTCCATGATGATGATAATAGTTCATTTCCCCACTTAGACCTCAAAGATCTGTTTTATAGAAACCCTCTCATCCATTTCTAAACGCTTACAGAAACCCCAGTCTCATTTAGTTGTATCAGTAGAAATCATGATCCAATAAATCAAATGTTGATTAGATTGTATCAGAATAGTCTGGCCACCCTTACACTAATCATTTAATGTCATATATTCTACCTCTCACAATTCAGACAGCTGCAGATTAATACTGTCAGCTGACCAGTTCTCCTTTCTTTTCAGGTAAATGTGAGCTCCTTGCCAGGTACCCCGGTTTCTTCCTATCTTGGTATTCCTGACACCCCTCCACCAGCCTCGGTCTCTCTGGATGGCCCCTTGACTCCTGTGACAGATGATTCACCTCAGAAGAAGCTGATGGGGCAGAAGGGAACTCCACCACCTTCTCCTCTGCTCTCAGAGCTCCTAAAGAAAAGCAGTTTGTTATCCACCAGTCCTCGCCTGGTATGTCTCATTGCATCCTTGCACAGCAGCAAATGTATGTGTTAGCTTCTTCTCTTTACTTTTGTAAGGAAGTTCCTCCCCATCACATTTGCTTATGTTCCCTTGTAGGCACACGTTCTAATCCCTATCTTCTTTCAGCAGGTCAGTGAAAACGAGATGACTTTAACTTCAAGTCAGACCTGTAGTATGGTTTCCCACATGGACGTAGGAGTGAACCTCTCAGCACTACATTCAGGAGACCTCCCCTCAGCACCTATTGCAATCCCATCATCCCCTGCAGCTTCAGGTAACCAATAAGGCAACTTAGGATACATCAGAATCATCACTATTCCCCTACCTCTTCAGAGGCCTGTCATTCATTTTGCAGGTACTTCTTTACTCCTGCTTGCTTTCCCCACCCACCCCCTTTCTCCCTCCTCTCACAATGAGATGAGATCTCTGTCCTTGCTTAGAGGCCATCACTCTTCACTCCTATTTTCTCCAAACCCTCTCTATCCCTTTTACTAGTTGGAGGCCCATTTGTCATCCTCTTACCACCCCTCTTCTTGACAGCCTTTTCACAGTCTTCCCACTCCATGCCGTTTATCCATCCCCTTTGTTCCTTATCTTTCCTTCAGAACCCTTCCCTTTCTCCAGGAACAAGCAGGAAGTCAGTCCTCCCTTATGGGTGATGTTGGCACCGACGGAGCCCACGCAGAGCAATTCCCCAGCTTTCAAAGAAAGCCTTTGGGATTGCTGCCACGTATGCGTGGTCTTTTTCCCGCCCAAAGGTGCCCTCTTGCTTAGTCTCCCTTTTTCTGCGGAGCCCTTTGGACGCACATCCTTATCCCTCAGAAAAAGTGTTTAGTTTTTTGGCCTCTGGGCTGTGTTTTTCCGGTGGCACCGGTCCTCTTCCGTCCTCCCCTGCTTTTTTCCTCGAGCGAGGGGATATCCTTTCTTAAAAGCTTTTTTCCCTGTTGCTGGTTTTGTGCCCTTTTTTCTCTCCCAACCGCTGGCCACAAAAGTCTTTGACCTAGCGGGGGTCCTTTTTGTCCCTATGGCCACCAGTTTTAAGAAATGTAACGGATGCTCCAAAAACATGTCGCTCATGGACACCCATGACTGTTGTCTTCGGTGTCTTGGTGTCGGCCATGACCCGGAGCTCTGCTCTCTTTGCAAGAAAATGTCTTCCAAGGCCCTGCTTAGCTGTAAGCAGAAGTCCGATGACATTTTCCGGAAGATGGCCCCGGAATCCTCAGCGGCACCCTCGGTTGCCCCTCCGCTGGTGGGATCCCCCACTTTGGCTCCGCATTCTCGGCCGCACTCCAACCAGGGGTCCCCTGAAGTGGAGCTGCGTAAGAAGAAGGTCTCGAAGTTGCTGTCAGGGGCTCCAGATAAGGGGAGCGTTCCTGCGCTCCGTCACTCAGCCTCCCATGGCATTCGCGAGAGTCGGACAAGGAGCGCCTGGAAAGGTACCTTGTACAGATACAGAGGCCTCTGGCAATGACGCCCGGTCTCCTGAGGGTCGTCCCGGTGAGGACCCCCTCTCCTTCTCCACGCCAGACCCTGTAACCCTGGTGTCGGCTTCGCAGGGTCCCATGCCCACGTGGGTCCCAAATGCTGGCACTAGAGTGCAGCATTTCTGCCTTCTTAGCTGCCCAGCAGGCGCTCATGCCCAGCACGGCTGGCCCACGCCGTGAGGCCGAGGTTCCCTCGAGAGCGACACCATAACCCGCCCTGGAAACTCCCGAGAGCCACAGGCCTCATGAGGGTCCTCGGCACCAGTCTTGTTTGCCTTCCCGGTCCTCTGGAGCACGATCCTCCAAGGCCTCTGACTCCAAGCGGACCTCGGCTTCTGGACGGGGCGACCTCCCTGAATCAGATGGGGATACTTCCCCGGAGACCCGTGCCCACAGGGACCTCCCTTCGGACCCGTCCCTGCCCGCTTCTCAGAGGCGTTCGCTGCCCGAGGACACATTGTTCCCGGCATTCGCACGGACATGGCACGGGCCCTCAGCCTGGCTACGCAGACTGAAGAGGAGCCACGAGCTGAGGAGCTCGATATTCTACAGTATGAGTCCCCACCTCTGTAGTCTCTTACTGTCGCGGTTCCCCCCATATTGTCACGGCTGCTCCTCCGCATGTGGGAGACACCTGCTTCGGTCCCCATTGTGAGCAAGTGCCTCGATGCCATGTATAGGGTCCAGCGTGGCCCAGGGTTCCAAATGACCCAGCTTCTGCACACTTCCATGGTTGTGGAGTCGATGATGCAGAAGCAAAAAAGCCCGAAGTCTCACTCTTCGGTCCCCCCAGGTAGAGAGTCGAGAGCCTTCTACGCCCTGGGGCATAAGGCCTATCAGGGTTCCATGCTCGCTTACTGTTTGCAGGCATACCAACAAAGAGTGCGAAAGGAAGCCGGCATCACACGTACCGAGGATCTCGAGATCCTCCAACACGAGGCTCCTCCTCGGGAGGCACTGATTATACCCATGCCCCCCATCCTGGAGCAACTGCTCTTCAGGATGTGGGAGACCCCAGTGATGGTGCTGATTGTGAACTGTCGACTTGATTCACAGTATCGAGTCAGCCGGAGCCCTGGCTTCCAGAAAACACAGCTGCCTATAACTCCATGGTTGTGGAGTCAGCTGTGCACCGCATTAAAAGCCAGAAGGTGCACTTCTCAGTGCCTCCAGGCAGGGAGGCGCACACCATGGATACTTTTGGCAGAAAGTGTTTCCAGGGCTTCATGCTCATGGCCTGGACCCTGGTGTCATAGGTCAGAGGGTGCTTCAAGTTTCAAACTTGAGCAGCCTTTGACGGCTTTGAGTCGGTGTCTTGGGTAGCTGCAGTGGGCATTAGTGCCTGACGCCTTGCCTGGCTACAGTCCTCTGACTTGGAGCAGTGGGTTCAGGACAATTTTGCCGATGTCCTGTGCCCAGGGGAAAATCTGTTTGGCAAACCCATGACGGAGAAGGCAGACGAGATGGAGAAGGAATTCATGGTCTGAACCTTCCCATAAGAAGGCATTGAGGAAAACGTCCTTACACTTGAAGACCAAGAATGCTTACGTAAACTACCCCAAGTTTCAGGCCTATCACGCTCCCCTGCAGAGGTAGCATACCAAGGGCCAGGGGCATGGCTCCTGCAGGCCAAAGCCCTCCAAACCCCAAACAGTACCCCAGCCACAGCCTGGGTGAGTTCTGACTCCTTGGGCATATCCTCCCTCCCCCAGGTGGTGCAGGGTCCAGAGTTCACAGGAGGATGGCTTGTCCACTTTGCTCACCCGTGGCCAAGCATTACCACTAACGCCTGGGTGTTGCAGGTGGTTGGAGAAGGGTATCTCTTCCACATTGCCCAACTGCATCCTCCCTTCTTCTTTGGGGAATTACCTATGGGCTCCTTGCCACAGGGAGCTTCTACTAAAGGAGCTTGAGGGTTTACTCGAAGATCAAACGGTGGAGCCTGTCCCCCTGCCACTTCAGGACAGGGGATTCTACTCCCGCTACTTCCTTGTCCCCAAGAAGACCAGGGGCTTCTGGCCCATCTTGGGTTTAGAGGATCTAAACCGCTTCCTGGTCAAGGAAAAGTTCAAGATGGTATCCCTTGGAACCTTTCTGCCCTACCCTCCTGCAGGGAGATTGGTTATGCTCCTTGGATCTCAAAGATACCTACACCTGTATCCTGATCCACCCAAAGCACTGTCAGTACCTCCGGTTTGTCGTCAGCAGACGGCACTATCAGTACTGGGTACTCCCCTTCAGCATCACCTCGGCTCCCAGGGTATTCACAAAATGCCTGGCAGCCATGGCCACTCACTTCCGACTCTTGGGGGTGTTCATCTTTCCATATCTAGATGACTGGCTTATTCGAGCCACTGCACCGGTGGAGGCGCGCAATGCAACACAATGCACGAGAGGGCTGCTGCAGAGCCTGGGCTATGTGGTGAACTTCCTGAAGTCTCACCCATGGCCCTCCCAGCAATGGAGTTCATCAGCGCCCTACTCGATTCCACTCAAGCAAGGGTGTTCCTGCCTCTTGACTGAGCTCAGCACCTATCAGCCCTGGCCCAGGCCATTCAAGGCAGTCCAGTAGTGACCGCTAGACAAATGTTCTGTCTCCTGGGACACATGGCCTCCACTGACCATGTCACCCTTTTTGCCCGCCTCCGCATGAGGCAGGTGCAGTGGATGCTCAGCGCCCAGTAGACACAAGCTTCCAGCTGTCTGGAGAACCATATCCTGGTAACGCTGGCCCTGGCGACCTCCCTTGCCTAGTGGCAGGACCACTTCAACCTCAGAGCTGGCCTGCCCTTCCAGGCTCCTCCGGCACATCGCATCCTCATAGTGGATGCATCGAAGCTGAGTTGTGGGGCCCACTGCGATCATCTGTAATCGCAGGGCCCAAGTTCACCACAGGAGAGTGCCTCGCAGGTCAACCTTCTAGAACTCCAAGCTTTCTACCATGCTCTGCGCATCTTCTATGATTATCTGGAAGGGCAAGTAGCCCAGGGGTCCAGATGGACAATCATGTGGGGATGTACTACATCAACAGGCAAGGGGGCACGGGATCGTACCGCTTCTGCTGGGAAGCAGTGTGCCTCTGAAACTTTGCAGTGGCGAAGAACAAGGAAATGTTCCTGTTGATGAGAAGCGTAAGGTGACTTACATTTCTGTTCTTCTCAGAGACCCAATTTGGATACTAGTTCGGGGGAAGAGATCAGTCTGGAGGATGGTGAGTTCATTGGAAGAAGCAAGATGAATTCCCTCCTTATCCCACCTATTCAGGAGAGATGAATTGGTGGCCTTGATTTCTCATGTAACCTCCTCCTCCCTGTAACTATCTGATGATCCCGCTGGAGGTGAAGAACTGTAGAGATACCCCATCTTGCAGGAGGACCGTAAACCTACCAATGCCTTTCCATTCCCAGAGGTTCTTAAGACCATGGTGTCTGCAGAGTGAGACTTGCCAGACTCTCCAGTGCAGAGCATCAGATTTATGAGCCAGCTGTATGTATTTCCTCAACAGAATTTGGATAAGTGGCTGTGTTTTCTGAAGGTGGACGTGCATGTTGCAGCTGTTGCTGGGCATACTGCCATTCCAGTAGAGGGTAGAGCCACCCATAGAGATCAGTTGAATTGCAAAGTGGAGGTACTACTCAAGACAGGGTTCTCATTCTTCCCTTATCCTCCATGCAGAGATTTGCAGAGGCTTGATGGCTCGTTTCCTTCTCCAGTGGGTGCAGTTACTCCCTGTCTGATCTTCTTCAGTTTCACACCCCCTCTTGCAGTTTCTGCACAGCCCACATAAACAGACTGCATCTCCCTTCCCCATCCTGTGCACACCTGGAATCCACCCGCCACTTCGGTGTTTTCTTTTTGGGTCCATCCCTATGGAACTCCCTGCCAACTGACCTCCGCTTAGAACCTTCCTTCCCAAATAAGTCCCTCCTCAAGACCCACCTATTTCTTGCTGCTTTTATTTATTTATTTATTACAAGCTCTTATATACCGCACTATTTGGGATCAGCGCGGTTTACAGTACAACAAAAGACCAGAACTACAAGCTGTTTGGTTTTACATTGAACAGGAAAACGAACTTGGATAATACATGGGGAAAATTTAACTGAAACAATTTACAAAGTATTTACATATACATATAACAGTATTATTCTTAGATCAGGTTGGGTGTTCAATGGGGGTTGGAGGTCAGGAAGGTGATTTTGATTTCCCACCCCACCTCCTTGACTGTTCCATCCTCTTCTTTTCGTTTCCTCCTACTCTTTCAACTGTGTGATTAATAACCTCTGTCCTATCCAAATATGTAGTTCCTTTCTTTTTTTTGGTATTGACCATTTCTCTGTATATTTTTATGAAATTTTAAACTACCCTGATGTAACAAAGGGCAGTATAGCAAATGTGCAATAAAGATGCTTTGACTCATATGGAGTCGGCAGCGGGCTTTTTGACTGATACCATGTATGATCTTGTCCAGTTAGCACCTAAGGACATTGCAATTGCCACAGTGGCAAGGAGGTGGCTTTGGCATTGGGTGCTGTACATGGATTCTAAGTCCCAGTTGCCCAAGTTCGCCTTTAAGGGAAAGCTCCTGTTTGATGAAGACCTTGAATGTCATGCAGCACTTGATGGAGTCCAAGCCCCAGCATCTCCTGGAAGATAGGCCCAAGGGTCCTGGAGGCATGCGCTGCCTACTGTCTTCCCAGAGGTGCTCAAGGACCTGTTTGGTTGGAGTAGGATTCCGACTCCCTGCCAAAGGGGCTGAGGGGTGTATAAGATGAGGTATGCTCTCCCAGACTCCCAGAGAAGGAATGCGTTGTGTGTTTGATGTTCCCAAGGGGAATGCACATATCACAGCGGTTACCAGATGGACCACCATTTCTATGGAAGGTGGATCCACTTTAAAGGATGTTCTGGACCGAAAGATGGATTTGAGTTGAAGAATCAGTTTGCTGTGGTGGCTGCTATTCTTCAGTTGGCAGTATGTGCAGGCCTGACATCTTGATTATACCCCTCTTTTGGAGTCTGCTCCGGCCTTACTTTCTGATGCCATGTACGGCTTGATACGTCTAAATGCCAGGGATTGTGCCCTGTCGACAGTGACGTGGCATTGGCTTGGATCTGACAAAGGGGCAGCGGTCTCATCTTCCAAAACCCGGTTGCCCATCTGGCCTTCTCTCTGGTCCGATTTGGAGAAGCTGGTGAAGAACGTGATCTTATATTCTTATGTTTTCCACCTTCCGGAGGACAGGTCAAAGGAGCCTGTGAAGCTGGAAGGAGCCCCTTTTCCATCAGCCCCTGTCTGCTCCCAAGGGTCTTGGACTCCTGTTGCCACTGGCCTGAATAGCCTTTCTTCCCCTCTGCTTATGGACTTTGGGCTCGTTCTGTCCCTTCATGGAGTGCATGGGCCCAGAGTCCTGGTCCCATCCAGAGGTGGACCCTCTTGGGCTGCGCAATGAAGTTTGAGGGTCCATTCCCTGATTCCTCCAGTTTGGGGCAGATTTCACATCTTCCTTTAGGAATGGACTTTCATCAAGGGTAGTTGGGTACAGCTATGTACTGGAATGCAACAAGCCGATCCCGGCCACTTTTTCGTCTTCTCCCCTTTTGGTTCTGCAAAAAGCAGGGTCGCTGACAAGTTGCCTCTCCTGAGGCCGTGGTGTCCATTCCCCTGGACAGTCATGGCAAGGGCAGAAATTCCATTTGTTTTGAGATGCCAACACGAAAAGAATATTCTAGCCCAATCTGGACCTGAAATGTGTCATGAGCTCTTGTGCATTATGTGTTTCTAGATGGAAACTTTGTGATCCATGTTTCATGCAGTGCGCAGAGGGGGGGGGGGGGGTTCCCAGCATTTCTCCAGGACCAAACAGGAAGTCAGTCCTCACTTATGGGTGACGTCGGCGCCGACGGAGCCCTTGCGGAGCAATTTTCCCCAGCTTTCGCAGAAAGCCTTTGGGAATTGCAGCGCGCATGCGCGGTCCCCTTCCCGCCCATGGATGCCATCTTGCTCAGTCTTCTTTTTTCCGCGGAGCCCTACAGACGTAGTTTGTTACCGCCGCTGAAAAAGTTGATTTCTTTAGTTTGATTTCTCGTAAAAATTTTTCTCGGTTCGTGTGTCCTCTTCCCGCCGGGCTTTTGAGCCCGTTCACGTTTTTATTTTATTTATTTTATTCCAACTGGCGTCCCCGCCACTTTTTCCTTCTTCCCTGGCAGCGCGGTCTTTCGACCTTGCAGGGGTCCTTTTTCCCCCGATGGCTGCCAGCTGGTTTAAAAAGTGTGATCGTTGTGTCAGACTCATGTCTCTTACTGACACGCATGACTGCTGCCTCCGCTGCCTAGGGGCCGAGCATGACACTATGAGTTGCGGCCCGTGCAGCAGGATGTCCTCGAAGGCCCTGAGGAGTCGGCAGTCGCAAAGGGATCGTATCTTCTCTGACTCCACGCGGACCTCGTCAGAGGCCTCGACGCCTCGTGGCTCCGGCTCAGACCATCATCGGAGTTCTTCTGAACGGGGCTCCCCCGGCCGGGAACACCGGCGGGAGAAGAGGCCCGCGAGGGTGGAGCCGGACGGCAATCCTGGTTCCTCGAGGGCCAGGTCGCTCAGCCCGGCCCGACTCCCCGGGCCCTCAGAGGGGGAGAGGCCTTCGAAGCTTCCTCATCTCGAAGTGGAGACTCCTGGACACGTGAGTGATATAGTCCTCCTGGACTCCCCCACGGATGATCCGACGTCGGGCCCGAGTCGGCGGATGCTGGGTCTTCTGAGCTTGGTTTCAGACTGACTACCTTGGAGCTCAGTATCTCTGCCTTCATGGACCAGCAGCGGGCATTGATCACCGGCCTCGCCAGTGCATCTGCCCCAACCACTGGGACGTCGACGCCCAAGTCGACCCCGGAGGCCAAGTCGATCCTCGAGTCCATACGAGCTCGAGTCGATCCTCGACCTAGGTCTCCCTCGGCTTCCCGTTCGGGACCGAGGTCCTCGACGCCAGCCTCGGCGTCGGGGAGGAGGTCTCCGGGCCCCGCGCACACAGAGCCGCTCGACTACTCCTCGGAGGAGTCGGGCTGGGACACGGAGGAGGATGAGTCACCCAGTTCCTTTCAGACCCGGTGCGTCCCCTCCGACTCGCCCGAGTCGGAGCCTCGGAGGCAGTCCCCCCCCAGAGGATACCCGGTTCTCCGATTTCGTGAGGGATATGGCCAAGGCCTTGGCTTTTCCCGCGGATCCGGAGGAGGAACCCCGAGTCGAAGAGCTTGAGGCCCTTCAATATGACTCCCCCCCTAGGGAGGCCTTTACTGTACCCGTTCCCCCGATGCTGGAGCGGCTTCTCTTCCGCATGTGGGAAAGCCCGGCCTTGATGCCGGTGTTGAGCAAGCGGGTCGATTCCATGTATCGAGTCCGCAAGAGCCCCGGGTTCCAGAAGGCGCAACTACCGCACCACTCCATGGTGGTGGAATCGGCCATGCATCGACTTAAAAGTCAAAAGATGCACTCCTCGGTGCCTCCAGGTAAGGAGGCCCGGAATCTGGATGCCCTCGGTAGGAAGTGCTTCCAGGGCTCTATGCTTGCTTGTCGGGTCCAGACATATCAGTTGTATATGGGTATGTATCTCCGCGACCTGGCGAAAGAAATGGCGGGTTTTTCCGCCGGTCTCTCCGAGGAACCCTTGCGCGGTTCCAAGCCCTGTCCACAGGGATTCCAGAGTGTTCGAAGTTCATTTCTCGAGCGGCCTATGATGGCTTCGAAGAATCGGCTCGAGTAGCCGGAGCCGGCATCGGGGCTCGCCGCCAAGCTTGGCTTCAGTCCTCCGACCTCGAGCCGTGGGTGCAGGACAAGTTGGTCGATGTCCCTTGCAGAGGGGAAAACCTCTTCGGCAAGCCCATGGCCGACAAGGCGGCGGAGCTCGAGTCAGAGACTCTCACCAGGACTCGCCTTTCCAGGAAAATCTCTGCTCCTTCTCAGAGGAAGAAGGGCTCGGGAAAAAAGCCCTTTTACCCGAGGAAGGTGTTCGCTTATAAGCAGCACCACCATCACTATCAGGCCTCGACAACCCCTCATCAGGGGCAGCAGCCTAAGGGGCAGGGTAACGGATCCCGGAGGCAGAAAGCCCCCAAGCCCACCACGCAGGCCCCGGCCCAGCAGGGTGGGGGTTTTTGACTATGCCAGCATAGCCTCTCCCCCCCAGGGGCCCTCGCTCAGCACGGGGGCCAGCTGACCCACTTTGCTCACAGGTGGTCAGCCGTAACATCCGATGCCTGGGTGTTGCAGGTGGTTCAAAAGGGCTACCTCCTACATTTTCACCAGGAGCGGGCGGTGGAGCCAGTGCCCCAGCATCTGTGCGGTCACGGTTTCTACTCGAGGTACTTCCTGGTGCCAAAGAGAACAGGAGGCCTCAGACCCATTCTGGACTTACGCAACCTCAACAAGTTCCTGCAGCGGGAAAAGTTCAAGATGCTTACCCTTGGAACCCTACTGCCCTACCTCCAGCAGGGAGATTGGCTATGCTCCTTGGATCTAAAGGATGCTTATACCCACATCCTTATTCACCCGGACCACCGACAATACCTAAGGTTTGTGGTGGCAGGGAACCATTATCAGTACCGGGTACTGCCCTTTGACCTATCCTCCGCTCCCAGGGTGTTCACGAAGTGCCTGGCAGTGGTGGCAGCCTTCCTAAGGCTTCAAGGCCTCTTCGTCTTCGCATACCTGGACGACTGGCTCATCCGAGCATCGTCTGCTCCAGAGGTCGCCCAGGCCACCTAGCGTACGGTGGCTCTGCTTCAGCACTTGGGCTTCGTCATAAACTTCGAGAAGTCCGCTTTGCTTCCCTCTCAGGACCTCGAGTTCATAGGGGCACGGCTGGACACTCAGCAGGCTCGTGCCTTCTTGCCTCTGGAACGGGCCAACAGGCTTATGGCTCTAGCCGGCAGGTTCAACAGCGAGTCGCCGGCCCCTGCCAGACATTTCCTGCAACTGCTCGGACACATGGCCTCCACGGTCCATGTCACTCCGAATGCCCGTCTACATATGAGACCTGCTCAGTGGAGCCTTCGCACTCAATGGCATCAGGCCACAGGGAGACAGTCGGACCTGATACAGATTTCCGACCGTCTGGTCTCCTCCCTGCAATGGTGGCTTCACCTGCCCAACCTAGTGCTCGGCATGTCCTTTCAGTCGCCCCCACCGTCCTGGGTGCTCACGACAGATGCCTCCCTCCTGGGCTGGGGGGCGCATTGTCGGGGGACATGCACTCAAGGCCTTTGGACACCTTGGGAGGCCGCCCAGCAGATAAACTTTCTAGAGCTACGGGCGATCCGCCTAGCTCTGCGGGCCTTCTCTCACCTGACGTTCGGTCAGTCCGTACTGGTGCAGACGGACAATCAGGTGGCCATGTTCTATGTGAACCAACAAGGGTGCACGGGCTCCCTCCTTCTATGTCAGGAAGCCCGGAGGCTGTGCTCTTGGGCTGTCAGTCACGACATCCTCCTCAAAGCGGTTTACCTGCCAGGGCAGGACAATTGCCTGGCAGACAAACTGAGCCGGATTCTGCTGCCGCACGAATGGAAGTTGAACCCCGCGGTGGTCCAGCAGATCTTCCGCCGGTGGGGCTCTCCCACTGTGGATCTATTTGCCAGTCCCCTGAACAGGCAGCTCCCCAGATTCTGCTCCCGGCACCCTCACCCTCTTCGAGTGGCGCCGGATGCTTTCCTCATCCCGTGGTCCACGGGTCTGCTGTATGCCTTCCCTCCCACACCACTGGTGTCCCGGACCTTGTTCAAAGTTGTCCAGGACAGGGCCTCCGTGATCCTGGTAGCGCCCCGGTGGCCGAGACAACCGTGGTTCCCTCTGCTTCTACAGCTAGCGGTGGACACGCCTCTTCCCCTGGGGTTTCAGCCCGATCTCCTGACCCAGGATCAGGGTACTCTTCTGCACCACAACCTCAGGGCCCTGCACCTGATGGCCTTGCTGCTTAAAGGGTAGTCCTAGCCCCACTGCTGCTACCCCCGGAGGTGGAAGCCGCCGTCCTAGCATCTCGGCGACCTTCCACCCGGAAGTCTTACGCCCTCAAATGGCGTCGCTTCTCGGTCTGGTGTTCTCAGCGATCTGAGGACCCCTTCGCCTGTCTAGTATCGGTGGTACTGCAATATTTGCTTCACCTCTCTGACCTAGGTCTCAAATCCAATTCTGTCAGAGTCCACCTCAGTGCTCTCTCTGCACATCATTCACCGGTTGAAGGCCAGCCTCTCTCTTCGCACCCCTTGGTGGCGCGTTTCCTCAGAGGCCTCCTTCTGCTTAAACCTCCGTTGCGCCCTCCAGCTCCTGACTGGGACCTCAACGTGGTTCTGCAAAGGCTTACCTGCCCGCCTTGTGAACCCATGGCTACCTGCCCTCTTTGTTTCCTCTCCTGGAAAACTCTCTTCTTGGTAGCCCTCACTTCCGCGAGGCGCATAAGTGAGCTGCAGGCCCTAGTGTCGGAGCCTCCGTACACTAGGTTCTACAGGAATAGGGTGGTCCTGCGGACCCACCCTAAGTTCCTTCCAAAGGTGGTCTCCCACTTTCACATCAATCAAGAGGTGGTTCTTCCGACCTTCTTCCCCAGGCCGCATGCCAGCCCAGCTGAGACTGTCCTGCACACCCTGGATTGTAGAAGAGCCTTGTCCTTCTACCTTGACCGTACGCGGGAGCATAGAAAAGCGGTTCAGCTTTTCGTGTCTTTTGATCCCAATCGGTTGGGGGTGCCTGTCTCTAAGCGCACTCTGTCCACCTGGGTGGCCGACTGTATCGCCTGGATGTACGGGGCAGCCGGCCTCTCCTTGGAAAGTCGCATCACGGCTCATCGGGTCAGGGCGAAGGCCGCGTCCGTGGCTCACCTCTGCTCTGTTCCGTTGGCAGACATCTGCCGGGCCGCTACTTGGTCTTCAGGTCAGACTTTTGCAGCTCACTACTGCCTGGAAAGGGAGTCCCGCAGGGACAGTGCTTTCGGTCAGGCAGTCCTCCACAATCTCTTTGAGGTTTAGGCAACTCCTACCCTCCGGCCCCGGTGTTGGCTACCGGCCGGATGTGTATTCAGAGAAGATTCCTTCCTTCTGTACTGCTGAGCTTCAGGAAGCTCTTTAGGCTTGAGGTCTCCGGTAGCCTTGAGCTTGGGAGTCCCATAAGTGAGGACTGACTTCCTGCTTGGTCCTGGAGAAAGAGTAGTTACTCACCTGTAACAGGTGTTCTCCAGGAGCAGCAGGAATCAGTCCTCACTACCCTCCCTCCTCCCCTTGGAGTTGCAGTCATTCTTATTGCATATCTTGCAAATTTTTTTTTTGCTGTCTTTCCGCTATGTCATCAGACTGAGCAAGATGGCATCCCTGGGCGGGAAGGGGACCGCGCATGCGCGCTGCAATTCCCAAAGGCTTTCTGCGAAAGCTGGGGAAAATTGCTCTGCGAGGGCTCCGTCGGCGCCGACGTCACCCATAAGTGAGGACTGATTCCTGCTGCTTCTGGAGAACACCTGTTACAGGTGAGTAACTACTCTTTCTGGTTTTGGCAGAAGCATATTTTCATATCACGTTGTGTGAGATCAGCAAATTATCTGTATTTTGTCATGCTTGGCTCTCCCCTTTAGTTCGCCACCATCCTATTCGGACTCTCCATTGCCCCAAGGACGTTGTCCAAGGTCATGGTGTTGGTGGCTGTGGCATCAAGGGATTTGTGTGCATCCATATCTGGACTACTAGCTCATCTGAGCCCATTCTTTTTCAGAGGTATCTCGGGTAGCTCCTGAGTGGTTTCCTTTTTAGTGTGCCTCAGCTGGGGTGATAAATTGGGGAAAGAGCCAGTTGTTGCATTCCCAGTCCCTGAAGTTCCTGGTAGCACCTTTTGATACTCGAGTGTGCGGAGACTTCCTGCCAGAGGAGAAAGTAATAGGCTGTTGGATTGCCTAGCGCTGTTCTGTTTGCAGCAGGCTCCGGGAGTCCAGGTTGCTCTCAAGCTCCTCAGAATCATGGTGGCGACAATCAAAATGTTGCTGTGGGTGCATGCTCATATGTGGCTGCTCCAACGGTCATTCCTGGCTCAGTGGTCCCTGAGTTTGCAGTAGTTCAAGCTCAGGCTCCCGCTCCCAATGATGCTGATGGCCAGCCTGCGCTGATGGAAGCAGCCCAGTCTTCTGACGAAGGACATCTTACTATACGATTGCTCATGGATCCTTCTGACGATGAGTGCCAATCTCTTGGGCTGGGGAGCCCATTGCCAAGGCTGAATAGCCTAGAGCCCTTGGAACTGCAGGGAGCCAATGTGGTCCATCAACTGCCTTGAGGCGAGGACCTTTAGGTTGGCTCTTCCGTGTTTCTGGCCCCTGGTCTAGGGCCGGGTGCTTCGGGTCTTCTCGGACAATGCTGCGGTAGTGACTTATGTCACTCAGCAGGGCAGCACGAGGAGTAACAGGGCAGCCCTGGTGGTATCTCTCCTGTTTGCCTGAGTGGCAAAGAACCTCCTAGTTGTCAGCTCTGCACACTGCCGGGGTGCACATTGTAGAAACAGATTTTCTCAGCCGACACTGTCTAGTTCCAGGAGAGTCGGAGTTGAGTCAGGAGGTGTTTCAGTTGTTTCTGTGCTGCTTGATTTGCCCCAGGAGGAATCTGAGGGTGATCCACTCTAATACCAAGTATGCTACTTCTTCAGCATTTGTTAGTGATATAGTGGAAGGGCTTTCAGGTAAGGTTTGCCTCTTTGCGGATGATACCAAAATCTGCAATAGAGTAGACACCCAGGAAGGGGTAGATAACATGAGGAGGGATCTAGCTAAGCTTGAAGAATGGTCTAGAATTTAGCAGCTGGGATTTAATGTTAAAAAATGTAAGGTCATGCATTTTGGCTGCAGCAATCCAAGGGAGCAATATAGTATAGGGGGTGAAGTACTTTTGTCCACTAAAGAAGAGCGGGACCTAGGCGTGGTTGTGTCTGATGATCTTAAAGTAGCTAAACAGGTAGAAAAGGCAACGGCAAAAGCTAGAAGGATGCTTGGTTGCATACAGAGAGGAATGGTTAGCAGAAAAAAGGAGGTGACAATGCCTCTCTATAAGTCTTTGGTGCGACCTCATTTGGAGTATAGTGTGCAATTCTGGAGACCGCACCTTCAAAAGAATGTGAACAGGATGGAGTCGGTGCCGAGGGTGGCTACTAAAATGATTAGTGGTCTTCATTATAAAGCATATGAGGACAGACTGAAGGATCTTAATATGTACACCTTAGAGGAAAGGCGGTATAGAGGTGATATGATTGAGATGTTTAAATACCTCCGTGGTATAAATGTTCAGGGAGAGAGCCTCTTTCAATTGAAAGCAAGTTCTGCTACGAGGGGACATGGGATGAGGGTGAAGGGAGATAGATTCAGGAGTGATATGCGGAAATATTTCTTTACGGAAAGAGTAGTGGATCCATGGAATAGTCTCCCAGTGGAGGTGGTAGAGATGAGGACAGTAACTGAATTCAAAAAAGCATGGGACAAACACAGAGGATCTCTAAAGGTAAAAAGGGGACTGTTGTAGTTGTTATGGAAGGACAGACTAGATAGGCCATGTGGTCTTTTTCTGTCGTCATATTTCTGTTTCTATGTTTCATTCACCATACCGAGATAGGGCCTGAAGGCTTTGGCGCCCTACCTCAACCTTGGCCGAGTCAACACCTGCTGAATGGGTTTCCTCCATGGCTCCTGGTGGGGCATGTGATTCAGCATATGGAGTGCTTACCTGAGAGGATTATTCTGGCAGCGTCAGATTGACAGAGGAGAGCATAATTCAGAGCTCTGATGCTACTCCTGCAAGCGTCACCTCATCGTTTCCTTCCATCTCAGAGCCTATTGTGGTGAGGGCTGCTTGTTCTGGAGGACCCGACTCCCTCCTCGCTTACAGCTTGGCTCCTGTAAGAGACGGTTAGCGCATATGGGCTACTCTCCAATGATGGTTTTCCACTCTGCTCAGAGCCTGGAGGAGGTCTACCAGCCTGGCATAATGATGGGTCTGGTGCCTTGCGTGCTGATGCGGCGCATGGCCGCTGGCTCCTGAGGCAGCTAAAGTGGCTTTTTTCTGCAGGAAGATCTGGAGAAGGGCCTTTTCTCTTAGCTTCCTGAAGGTACAGGTGGCAGCTTTGGCCTGTTTCAGAGGTCTGTTGGCTGGTGAATCTTCAGCCTTACACCCAAATGTTTCTTGCTTTCTTCAGGGGGATCAGCGTCTGTGTCTTCTGGTCTAAGCCCTGATGTCTGAGCCTCTTGAGCCGTTGAAGTGCACCACTTTGAAGGATTTGATGCTCTATACCAGGCATGTCCAACTTCGAACAGGTCGTGATCTACTTTTTCTGGCCAAAAGTGCCGGTGATCTACCACCATGAAAATTAAGTTTCAGATTAGTTTCAAATTAAATTTTAACCCAATAAAGTTGGAGGATCCCCCCCCCCCCCCCCCCCAATTTTTAATGAGCCTTCTGTCAAATATTTACTTGGATATGATCAGCAAAACCAAAACAGAGAGACAAAGATCCAGTAAGAACTATGAGGGGAAATGGAAAGTATATTTTTTCTTAAAGTTTTATTGAGTAATAACTTTCTTTAACTTTTATTGAGTAATTTGTGTTAAATTTAGGTCGAGTATTGATCCAGGCTGATCTTGTACAATCTTTAATATTTCGCTCTTGCTCATTAGTGAGACGTCTGAGCCTGCATTTCATCCACCAGCTTTTTGAAGTTTATTTATTTATTTATTTTATTTATTTAACTGTATTTATATCCCGCTTTTCACCGGGTCAAAGCAGCGAAGCGTTTCACCGGGTCGAAGCGGCAAAGTTGGGTGAATATTGCATGAGGGCCAGTTTCAGGGAATCCTGGAGATGTTTATTTATTTATTTAGCTACATTTATATTCCGCTTTTCACCGGGTCAATGTTCATCTGTCATGTTGGAACGTTGTGTACTCTTTGTCATTTTCAGATGGGAAAATGCAGATTCACACAAATAAGTTGAACCGAAACAGGAGTGTACAGCTTCACTGCATCTTCTCAAGTTGGGAAATTTGTCTCTAGGCACTAGCTTCCAAAACAATTCTTGCTCAGCACGGGTCTTGAGAAAAATGTCATTTATAAGAGTTAATATTTTGTTTTCAAGAGATGGCTTGTTCAATGAGCAATTTTTACTGATAGCAGCTGAAGTTTCTTTAATGTCTACATCTACTTTGAATGGGTATGACAAGTACTCCACAACTGTTCCAATTTTTTGGAAGTCACAGAATCCATTTTCAAATTCCTGGATAACAACAGATTTCTGTCACATACTTCTCGTTCTGAAAAACAAAATTTGGATATTGTCCCAGATGGTCCTGCGTATTAGGAAAATGATCAGAAGTGTTGTTTGCAAGGTCAGTCATCATTAGCTCAAATTTGCTCTTGTAGGATGAAACTGTACTCATCTCGCCAATGCATTTGTTTTTACCTTGTATTTCAAGGTTCATATCATTTAGTTCGCCTGTAAAGTCAGCAAGAAATGCCAGATCACATAAACACTCCTCATCTTCCAACTCTGCTTGGTCTTCTCCCCTCTCCTTCAAAAACTTCTTATTTCATTCAGCAAATCACAAAATCTCAGCAGAAATTTGTGCCTACTTAGCTACCTTACATCTGTGTGCAAAATGATTTCCGCTGCCCCTTCATCAAGAGTAAGATTGAAAAGCCGTTTTTTAAGTGATCTTCCTCAAACTGAATTTACAGTTTTGAAAGTGATGTCCATGACAGTCTTTGTATTGAGTCTCTTGCTTGCCAAAACTTGCTGGTGAATGATGCAGTGGTAAGAAAGGAAATCTGGGAAGTCGTCGTGCTGTCTACAGAGGGCTATGAAACCGTTAACCTCACCTGTCATTGCTCTTGCTCCATCAGTAGTGATGGAAACAAGTCTATGCAATAGAAGATTACACTTTGTCATAAAAGAATGGAAAGAACTGAATATTTCCTGACTTGTAGTTCTCCCTTTTAAAGAAATCATTCCAAGTAGTTCTTCTTTAACACTGAAGTCTTCAAAAACCATCCGAATAAAGACTAGTAACTGGGCTATGTCTCTTATGTCTGTAGATTCATCCAGTTGGAGTGAGAAAGCAACACAATTTGAAACATCCCCCAACAATTGTTCAGTTGTGTCTCCACATATCTTTTCTATTTGCCGCACGACGGTGTTTCTTGACAATTGTACATCTTGAATAGCAGCTATGATCTCTATCTTATTTTTAAATCCTTCAAAAAGATTGTCAGCTGCTTCAAGAAAACAATCTTTTCCAAATTCCCCTTCAGTGAAAGGTTTGCATTTCTCTGCGATCAGATTGCTGATCTTGAAGGATGCTGTGGTTGCATTGACCGAATGTGACCTTGGTTTCTCCATCAACTGTTGCTGAGTAGCCAATTTCAATTTAAGTTCTTTGAGCTTCAGTTTATGAATTTCACTTTTGGGTGGAAAATCAGCATCAAACTTACTGCTATGCAGAGCCTTATAATGACGTTCCAGATTACCCTTTTTGGGCAAGGGTACTGGGGCATTACAAATTAGACAACACTTGTCTTTCACCATTTATTTATTTATTTACATTCTCTTATATACCGCGCTATTCTGCATCAGTGCGGTTTACATTGAACAAACTGAAATTACATTGAACAGTGCATTATAACTTGGAGATAACTATTTTACAGGGAACATGGGCTATGGAGGGCTAAGTGGCTTGCCCAAGACCACAAGGAGCACCTGTGGGACTAGAAACCCCAGTCCTTCCGGCCCAAGTTTGCTGTCCTCTAGTGGGATTTGAACCCCCGACCTTCCGGCCTGAAGTACCTTGCCCCAACCACTAGGCCACTCCTGCACTCCATGATGTAGTAGTCCATTTCCCATTCATCATGAAAGTGGTAGGTTTTGCTCTTCTTTGGAACACTCATCTTCATTATACTAGGGTGGCTGGATGGAAGAAGGCCAAATCTGCTAAGTTAGTATAATCACTGGCTGAATCTGGTCTAAAATTGTCACTGTCCCAAAGTATTAAAGATGAACAAGAACTGAAGACCTCTGGATGATGTGCAATACAAGGACTGGAGATGCCAAAACCAAAAATGCAGTTCTAAAAGTAAAAATAAGAATTCATCATACTGGCACCAATAATCAAATACCACCAAACAATCATCAAAAAAACTCAAACACCTGTCCAGCAAACCAGATAAAATCAAATACCGCCAAACAAGTTCAAATACCACCACCCGCAATTTAATAAATTCTGCACACAGTGTAGAATCAACGCAAAGGCAAGGCGAAATAAAATTGCAGAGGCAAGCAAAAGTCACAGTGGTTTGAACTCGTCGTCACCGATGACAACGCCGCAATAACAAACCAAATAATCACTCCCGGATACAAGATATTCAACTGCCCTCGAGCAACTAAAAGGGGAGGAGGAGTCCTAATTGCAGCCAAATCCTCCTTATCACTTACTGGCACCTCCCACAGCCCAACCAAGGACATTGACATACTCAAAGTGGAAAACAACGCTATAGCAATCTGTCTAATCTACAGACCCCCATCATCACATCTCGAGACACTGGCTACAGCACTAGAAAGCGTCTCAACCACAGCAATCAGGAAATACCAAATCCTGGGAGACCTAAACCTACCATCACTACCACTATGTCAAGCCAACACTTTCATTGAAGCCATGGAACAACTTGGTTACAAACAAATAATAAATGATGCTACCCATAACAAAGGAAACACCCTGGATATGGTATTCACACCCACAGAACAACCACCTGACAGGGGAAGAAATCCTGTAGCAAAAATAACTCCAGTCCCGTGGTCCGACCATTACCAAATTGAGATCAAGATGTACCTACCCACGCTACCTAGAAACCCAAAATCTGAACAACCAACACACACACGCAGAAGCTTTAATAAATGCAACAGTGAAGCCCTCATTAGCTCCATAACATCACATATAGATCTGGAAAGCACTGACCTCGACAGTCTAGTAACCAGCTGGAACTCAGGAATTCAAGAGACGTCAGAACCAAAATGGAAAGCAACAAAAAACAAACCCAAGTCCAAAACCGAACCATGGTACACAGAAACTCTGACCAGACTAAAGAGAGAACTACGAAGATTAGAGAGAAAATGGCGACAAAGCAAAACCGACGAACACAAAACAGAATACCTAACCCTACTCTCGAAATACAAAAACGAAGTCAACCTGTCAAAGCGTACGTATCACACAAACGTACTAAACAAAGCATTAAACAAGCCCAGAGAACTGTTCGCCCTGGTGAAATCCCTCACCAAAACAGTGCAAGAGGATCAATACAATGACAAAATCAAGGTCCAAGCCCTAGCAGATCACTACGCCAGCAAACTAAACCCACAGATGGGCTCTAAACCCATACAACCCCTGGACAAAACCCCCCCAGCGCCACAACCTAGCACGATGACGAATCAAACCTACATCACCCACTGGAACAATTTTTGCAGCATTGGAGACAAGCACGTCATGAATATAATTGCCAGCATTAACACCACAACCTCTCCACTAGACCCCTGCCCAGCTGCATGGGTTAAAGCAACGAAAGCAGAAACTGCCCACCAAATCGCTCATATAGTAAACCAATCACTCCAACAGGGAACCATGCCAGCACAACTTAAGAAATTTATCATAAGACCAATACTAAAAAATAAAACACTCAATAAAGAAGACCCAGCATCCTACCGCCCAATATCCAGCATAGCACTGCTAGCAAAAATTATTGAAAAGGCGGTCCTACAGCAATTACAAGACCACCTGGACAACAACGGAACACTAGACGAGCACCAATACGGCTTCAGGCCACACCATGGGGTCGAAACTCTGCTTATTGCACTACTGGACAACCTACTCAAAGGGATTGAAAACAAAAAGAAAATGTTCATTCTCATATTCATTGACATCTCAGCGGCTTTCGATATGGTTCACCATCAAACACTCCTAAACAGAATAGAAGCAATAGGAATATCGGGAACCCCCCTAAAATGGTTCTCATCGTATATCTCCAACAGAATGCAACAGGTACAGTTTAACAACGAAAAAGCAAAGGCTTTCCCCCAAACTCAGGGCATACCACAAGGCTCAGCCCTATCCTCGCTTCTTTTCACTGTGTACATGAAACCAATCTGCGAAATATTCAAAAAGCATAAAATCTGCTACCACATATACGCTGACGATATGCTGTATACTCAACTTGACACAAACAACCCAAACTACTCCCAGCTAGAAGAATGCATAAGAGAGTTGCAAACATGGCTTCAACGAAACAACATGGCCATAAACCATAAAAAAAACGAAGTCATGTACATCTCAAGAAAACCGGAGTTCAACCCGCCTGCTACAATCTCCCTATGCAAAAATACCTATCACACAAAGAATGAAATAAAGTACCTTGGAGTAACACTTGATAGTGAACTAAAGATGGTAAAACACCTCCGTTTAGTAAACAGGGCCATTTTTCACAAGCTCAAAGTTATACAGCCGCTAAGGAACATCATTGAAGCTACCGATTTTAGGACAGTAGCTCAAGCCCTCATCATACCTCATTTTGATTACTGTAACGCAATTCTACAGGGCCTTCCAAAGAAAACCCTAAGCATTCTCCAGATGGCACAGAACGTCGCGGCCAGAATCATCATGAAAACAGGCTTTGCTGAGCACATCACACCAGTGCTAATCGAACTACACTGGCTCCCCATCGTAGCTCGCATAAAATACAAAACCCTAGTAACCACTTTTAAGCTCATCCACAACCTGGCACCAACTTTCCTCACTAACCTAATCGACATGCAACCTGCTAACAGAAACAGGAGAACCACCAACCTAAACAACCTACATTTACCAATAAGTATAAGATCAGTTAAAACAGCCACAAGCAACAGAGCATACTCCTATACTGCACCCACACTCTGGAACCAACTCCCACCTGAGCTGCGCTCAATCAACGACCTGATGGACTTCAGAAAAAAACTAAAGATGTACTTATTTCAACAGGCCTACAACATGTCCTGAACAGTAATGAAGTCAGCCATTGTCCTGAACAGTAATGAAGTCAACCATTATCTGCAGAACCAAAACGTAGTCAAATGTAAAATGTATATATGTAAATCTTCCTCTCTCCCCTCCTAACTGTGTGTTGTGCATATCCCGTGAATCACGTTGTACATATTGTGAAAATGTTTTGCCTTTGATGTGACAACCTTGTCATATAATCCTGTAAATCACACTGTAATTTTTGAAATTTGTCTTTGATCTGACAATCTCCGTTACATAATCAAACCGCTCCTGATCGCTGGAAGTAGCGGTATACAAATATATGCTAAATAAATAAATAAACCAATTCGAAGACAAGGCATAGGCAAGTTAGAACAAAATTGGAAAAGCCCGCCAAAATCACCAAATTCTTGACACTTTGTTGTGTCTGCCCAAAAACGTTTAATGAAAGCGAACTATAAAGCGACCAACGACCAGCGTACGACACAACTGATACGCTAAGGGTATTCAGGTAAAGCCTGGGCGAATGGATATCGCCTGATATATAACATACTTCTAAGGGGTGTTGGGGCGGGGGCAGGAATGAGTGATTCTGAGAGGCAGGAGACCAGTTATGACACCGGGCCTGTGGCATCTCATCACGGGGCGCGGGCAGCAGCCCTCTGGGGTACCCACAAACTATTGGCACGAAAACAACAAGTGCCCCCAATACCCCCGCTGGCAAGATTCCCGCAGGCAGGGAAAAAAGACAGGCAAAGGATCAGCAGCAGCGGCAAGCCCTCGGCAGATGACCTGCCGGCATGAGCTCTTTCCTAGCAACGGGGCGAGCTGCTGGAGAGATGGAGCCAAGTGGGGCTGGCGATCTACCTCTGATCCCTCCGCGATCTACAGGTAGATCACGATCTACCTGTTGGACATGCCTGCTCTATACAGTGAGCTTGGTTGCATTTTGTTCCTCAAGGCAAATTCTGAGCTGTCAGGTTTGTCTTGCCAAGATCTTTACCTATATTTCCTAAGAAGGCCGTTTCCTTTTAGCCTGTGCCTTCCTTTTTCCCTGAAGTGATTTCTCCCTTCCGTGTGAACCAGGTGGTTTGCCTGTCGTCTCTTTCTCTAAGAAGCAGGATCAGGGGAATGGTCAGGATCTTCACCTTGTGGATGTCCGGAAGGTGCCTCTCTGGTTCTAGGAGGTTAAGAATTATTTTCATAAGACAGACCATCTATTTTGTGCTCTTTGCTGGCCCATGCAAGGTGGCATTGCAGCTAAGTCTGCATTGGAGCACTGGGTTAAGGAGGCTGTTGACTCAGCGGATCTGTTGCGAACCGGCTAGTTCCGAAGAGTTTGCACACCTACCCAGCATTAGCATCCCCAAATGCTGCACAGAGCTCAGTAGCCCCTGCAGACATTTGTTGTGTGGCAACATGGGCATCACTTTACATTTTGGTCAAATATTCTTGGATGTCTGTGCTTTGACCTTTGGCTCTAAGGTTTTTCAAGCTGCTGTGTCTTCTTCCAACTTAGTAGAGTCGTAGCTTTGGTATACCCCACTTGTCTGGACTGTTCTAACAGGATGATACGTAAGGTGACATTTTATTTACCTGATGATGTCCTTTTCTTGAATCCTGGTAGACCAGTCCATGCCCCTCCCTCACCCCCTGGAACTATGTTTTTTCTGTTCTGCAGCGGTACCCTTGGGTCCGTTACAATTTATGTACTTGGCGCTCTGCAGGTCCATCTTTTGTGGACAGCCTTCTTTTCATTCTTTCCTGTACATAGTTCTCTCCTCTTTGATTACTCATTGTTGCCCACGTTGAGGTTGTGTGAGGTTTGCTATGTTTTCCCATTTGCTGTGGGTTGAATATTGAAGAGACCTCTGGTGGCTGAGGTGGATAGAGGCAAGGGAGTGATGTCATTGAAACCTGGGCTTTTCATTGCTTCTTTGTCTCTACCAGTCTGCTGGTAGGGGAACACAACCTACTTGTCTGGACTTGTCTAGTAGGATTCAGGGAAAGGACATTCTGGTAAGTAAAATGTCACCACCTTCTTATGCATGAAAGTATACACTAATGAGTCTGAATTTGTGTGGCTGCTAGTGCTCATTGTTTTGATTTGACTCTAGCTGCTCTTTGCTGCCCTTCCCCCCTCCCCCAAAAAAAGAGAAAAAGCTGCTGCCCTAGGCAACCTCTAAGTTTTTGTCTAGTGGTTCGGCCAGCCCTGCATTTACGTGACATTATGCAACTGTGGGAGAGGTGTAATAGAAGTTCATTAGTCTGGCCCTAGTTCATGACAAAAGGAGTATTTGCTAGGTGGGAACATCCTGGACTGATCTGGTTCTTTTAGCTCTTTGAGGATAGAAAGCTTCTGACTTTCCGTGAAGGCAAAATTTGATATCCTGCAAGAAGATTCCTTTCAAGTTTTACAAGTCCAACATTAAATAATGAAAAAGGGAAGAAGTTGCTGGGGGAAGGTGGCTTACTATGCTGGAGCAAATGTGGTTGTTCCAGTGTGGGTGGAAGAGGGAAACAACAAAATTTTATATTTATAATAAACATAAGCTTTAGAATGGTACAGAGCAGTGGTTCCAAACTGTAGGCTGAGACTGTAGGAAATAGCAGCCAAACAAAATATGCTCTGTTATATCAAGTGGAGTCTGCTGCTTCCCTTCCCGATCAGGTCACACTGTCAGCTAATAGGATCACACATACGCACAGGGCTGCCCCCCAATAGACCCAGATAGTATGGGGCCTGTGAATCAGTAAACATCCATGGGCCCTGTAGCCTCCTCCTCTGTAGACTTTCTTTTAGACTGGAAACCCATGCAGTGTACTGGGATCTGTGCTGTTGCAGCATCACTGCTGCTGCTGCATTCATGCTTTGGATAAATAGGACAGAAGACTGGGAGTTTGTTCTTTTCTTATCATCCTCATTGGGGGGGGGGATGGAGTGGTTTGTATTGGATAAAAGATTGGGATGCCCTGAAACAGAGGGTTTTTTTCAATTTAAATATATGTTAGCATGGGAGAAGGATTTAGGTGAAGAACTTGCAAAGAAACAATGGACTATATTTATTCCTGCTGGAATTGTGCACACACAATTCAAAGTTCTGTGTCAGAAAGTCTGAATTATTCAAAATTCAGAATTCTTTCTTTGTCAAAATAATAAAGCCTATTGTTTTTGAGTAATACTTAATTTAAAATAGAATACAGAACTAAAATAACACAAAGAAGTACAAAATTTGTAATTATTATATGCAGAATTCCAGCAAAAGTGTATATTCCAAGAAGTAGTTTCATTTCGCTTAGTGCTCTTCTTGAAGAGAACTCTTAGAAGATCCTATATATGTGGTATCGGACTCATAATAGAGTTAAAATGTTCTAGCTAGGTGTTTAGAAGAAGACTCCTTTTTTCACAATTGGTGGCGGTGTCCTAAATTATTGTGGTTTTGTGGGTAAATTAGGAATTTTATTGCATAGTGTGGAGGCCCCTGGCTCAAGGCAACAGCCTATTAGCCTAGGGCTGCACTTGTTAGTCCTTTAATTAAAGAGTTTGCTTCCTCATCCAGCGCCGGGGCTGCTGGGATTTGTAGTTGTGGTGTTTAGAAAAACAAGTAGTGTGGAGACCGAGGGTTTACAAGGCAAAGCACAGGAATTTATTTCTTTTCCAAAAGAGCATTAAGGCTCAATGCAAACAAACAGGATTCTCTCTCCAAACAATAATCCATAGGCATTTATACCAAACAAAACAATGTAGCTGCTTTTAGCAGCCTTTTAACATTGATTGCTGAATAGTTTGAAAACAGCAACCTAACATGGTTTTCTCCTTTTTTCAAACCCATAAGAAATATCCTCTCTTCAGCAAACAGGGTTCTTAGCATTCCTGGCTAAACACAATTCTCCCTGTTTTCACACTGCCTTTGAGGACAGTCAGGTTATACCTTTCTCTCTTATCCAAGAACTTTTATTCTGCCTTCTCACATGAAGAACAATCCATTACTGAATCTTCAGAGCTTCCATCAGATTCATAATAGTCTATCTGCATTTCTTCAGGACCTGTGCCTGGTAAATCTGGCTCTAAACCAGCATGAGAAACTTCAGGCTTAATTTTCTCTAAAAGTTCAAGAACCTTTCTCCACTGAGGCTTTTCCCCATGCAGAGGGTTTCCACCAGGAACGTGGAGATCCTTCTCTTGCATCAAACGACACAGTGCCTCTAACTGGCTCACAGCACTTTTGGCTACACTTTTATTCACGCACCTTTTTGGACGTTGCAGCTCTTTAGCTGTTTCAGGAACAGTTGTCACTGCAGCCTGACGCTAGTCAGCACTTCTCTCTGGCACAGCTCTCCCAGTTTTAAAACCAATTGCAGTTTCCTTGCAATCCTGGCTTTCTTTCTGACTAGGGCTTTCACCTCTGAGAATCCCCCGGAAGTCTCCACCGTTCTCCTCTATAGTGAACTCTCTGGGCCTTCCTCTGGTGCTTCTCTCACCACTGAATTCTCCAGCGTGCTGCTTCCCTGTCTCTCCCTTTCCAGGGTGTCGCTTTGTGTGCTGCCCTCTCGTAATGCTGCCCCTCTCAAGCTGAGTCTGAGACTGAATCTGAATCTGACTTCCTTCTGTTTCCCTGGGTTTATAAGAGTGTCTGTGAACTACCACTGCACTGCCCTTCCCCCAGGTGTCTCCCATTAACTTCCAAGCCTGTCCTTAGATTAGCAGAGCTTGGGTGTGTCCTGTCCTCAGTAGCTGCGTGTTTTTTTTCTCTGCCTGCTGTTTGAGAGCTACTGATTCCTAGTCTGTCTCTTTCCTTAAAGATAAATGACTGATTTTCTTCCAATTCCATGGACTCAGCCATACTCTCCTCATCACAATAGTTAGTTGAGGTATATTTAAAACTAGACCCCAAAACATTTGTGTTAGGTTTTTTGCCAAGAGTGAGAATACATCAGAAAATAGCCCATTTCCAGGAACAAGCAAGAATGTTAGTCTTCACATATGGGTTATGTCGGTACTGATAGAGCCTGCACGGGAATGCTCCCCAGCATCCAATAGGAAAGCTTTTGGGAGCATCCCACTGTGCCTGCATAGCTTTCCAGCTCTCCCCCCTCGGTTCTTTGTTTTCCGTGGTGCCGACAAGAAGCAATTCCTGTCACCGCAGAAAATTCACGGGGTTTTTTTCATATTTTTTGTGGTTCACATCTGTCTTCCAGTCAACGCTGGTACCAACCTCTGTCAGTGCTTTTTCTTTCTTTCTTTTCAAAAAAAAAAGTCTGTGAAGAAAAGAGTTACTACTTTTCTTCAGGCGCTTCGACGCCATCTTAGGCTTAGGCCTTCCATTTTGTCACAGACACAATGGAAAAACCATCCAGTGGTTTTAAGAAGTATTCCAAATGTGGTACCATTTCGGCCACAGACACCCATGACTGGTGTCTAAAATGCTTAGGACCAGATCATCAGCCATCAGA
This sequence comes from Ichthyophis bannanicus, assembly GCA_033557465.1. Taxonomy (NCBI): domain Eukaryota; kingdom Metazoa; phylum Chordata; class Amphibia; order Gymnophiona; family Ichthyophiidae; genus Ichthyophis; species Ichthyophis bannanicus. Next base: position 700,996 of record CM066050.1, read on the forward strand.
ATGTCCTCTCTGTAGGAAGATGACAAAGAGAGGCCTACAGAATTGAGCTGCAAAGCTGGGCACCCTCTTTGCCTCCGATACAGTATCTTTAGCATTGACGTCATCTAAAGCTTCATCTTCCTCCCAAGGATCTCAGGTATCGAAATCTAAGTCTTTATTGAAGGCTGGCCAGCCCTCCAAGAATAGATCTCCTTCTAAGCATCGAGATGCCTCGGGCATTTCCCTGGAGGGGGACACACCGGCCAAGCAACCCCAGTGGGAGGACCTTGTCTCCAAAGCCTTAGTGGGGTCCCAGGATGCTCCCGAGGCCTCCACCTCTGGAGAGCTCCTGGTGCCATGCTCAGGGATTGTGGCCAGCAATTCCGATACCAATACCCAAACATCGGCAAGCTCCATGGAGTAACGTATTGAGCAGAGCTTAGCGGCCTTAGTCTGTTCCGCAGGCATCTGTACTGGCTTCGGTACCAATACAGCCTGCATCTACTTTTTTGCTGCTTTTTACACTACCTCCCATGCCGGCCCTCAAATCCGTTTCCGCTACCGAGGTACTGACAGCACAGGCTTCAACTACCGGTTTCTATTGGTACCGAGTTCATGCGGAGCGGAAACACACTGCCTGTCGATAATTCGAGTCTTTGGATTCCAATTCATCGGATAATGAATCGGCCGATACCCGAGACATGAGAACTATCCCGGTAGACCCATCTCTACAACGTTGCATGTCCCCACCAGAGGACATGTCTTTTCAAGACTTTATTCACGATGTTGCTAGGGGCCTGTCCATAATAGTGACATCGGAGAAAGAGCCTAGGGCCGAAGAACTTAAAAATCTTCAATACCTTACAGCTCCAAAAGAGGCTGCTACGCTCCCTATCCATTGGATTCTTCATGACCTTATACTTCGTATGTGGGAGACACCTCTTACCGTTTCTCCCCATACCCAGCAACTCAGTACCATGTACCCTGTACCGGAGTGCCTGGTTTCCAAAAGATACAATTGCTGCACCATTCCATAGTAGTGGAATTGGCAGTGTGTCAAATAAAGAGTGCTAAGACACATTCCTCGAACCCTCTGGGTAGTGAATCGAAAACCCTCGACGCCTTTGGTTGACGTTTTCAGGCCTCCATGCTGTCGGCCAGGATTAGTTCCTACATAATCTGTATATGTATGTTCCTTAGAGAGGTGGCTAAGGATTTGGAGTTAATGGCTCCTCTTCTCCCCGATGACAGAGCAGATTATCTCACCCTTGTAAAGCATGCTCAGAATATTTCAAAGTTTAACAGAGCAACTTTTGACTGTTTTGAGTGCATCAGCAGGACTTCATCCATCTGCATCAGTGCATGCAGGATTGCTTGGCTTCAAGCATCGGATCTTGAACAGTGGATTCAAGACAAGCAGGGTAATCTCCCTTGTACCGGTGAAAACCTTTTTGGCAAAGATTGGCAGGACAAGGCCTTTCAGTTAAAATCTGAGAACACTACCCTCAATAGACTATTGAGATCTACTGCCAACCCAGCTAGGAAAAAAGCAGCAAAGAAAGCTTTTTTCCTATCCTTCTTATACCCCTGCTGTTCAATGTCAGCATCATGCTCCTCAGAAGGGGCAGCAACCACCAAAGTAGCAAAAGAAGGTTCAGATTCCTAAGTCACAGTCGCCTCAAAAGACCCAGACTACTCATAGTCTTTGACTTTTTTTCTAGAGAACGTAGCTGTCCTTCCTCTAGAGAGTCCAGATCCCGTCCACATACCTGGAAGACATCTTTCGCTTTGCCCACAGGTGGCATCTCATCACATCAGAGCAGTGGACATTGTCCATAGTATGGGAGGGGTACAAGCTTCATCTATGAAGCCTACCCCCCCCCCCCCGACTTCTCCAAGAGAGTTACGCTCTCAACCCCGTCTCACTGCTCTTTTGCTATAAGAGGTCACCTCCCTTCGATTGCAGGGTGCAATAGAAGAGGTTCCATCATCCCAATAGGGAATGGGTTTTTATTCTCCATACTTTCTCATTCCAAATAAAACAGGGGGATACAGGCCCATTCTGGACCTCAGAGAACTGAACAAGTACCTACTACTGGAAAAATTCAAAATGATCTCCTTAGGGACCCTCCTCCCCTATCTCCAGAGTCAGAATTGGCTCTAGATCTACAGGAAGCGAACAGTCACATACTTACTCATCCACAGCACAGAAAGTTCCTGCGCTTCATATTCCAAGGAAGACATTATCAATACAGAGTCCTGCCTTTCGGCCTCGCCTCTGCCCCGAGAGTCTTCACAAAATGCATGGCGGTAGTAGCTGCATTCCTAAGGACTCTAGGGATATTTGTTTTCCCTTACTTAGACAACTGGCTCATTCGAACAAGCACCTCTTTAGGCTCATTCGAACAAGCACCTCTTTAGAGGCAAGCATATCCCTCTCATGTACCATGCAGGTGCTACAACACTTGGGATTTATAATAAATCTTCCAAAGTCCCAACTCATAAGAACATAAGGTATGCAAAACTGGGTCAGACAAAGGTCCATCAAGCCCATTATCCTGTTTCCAACAGTGGCCAATCTAGGTCATACATACCTAGCAGCTTCCCCAAAAGACACAGATTCCACAATGTTTGTATTGGGTCAAGCATTGATATCCTGGGTCCCTTTTTAATAATGGTTTATGGACCTTTCCTCCAGGAACTTGTCCAAACCTTTTTTAAACCCAGCTACACTAACAGCCTTTACTACATCCTCCGCTAACAAATTCCAGAGTTTGATTACACGTTGTTTGAAAAATATTTTCTCTTATTTGTCTTAAATAGTTTACCCTGTAGCTTCATTGCATGTCCCCTAGTCTTTCTATATTCGGATAACGTAAACAATCGATCTTCATTTACCCGTTCCACTCCATTTATGAATTTATAGACCTCTATCATATTTCCCCTCAGCCGTCTCTTTTCCAGGTTGAAGAGCCCTAACCTTTGTCCCCTTTCAAATTCTAGAGTTCATAGGGGCTCTCCTAAACACTCAGCAATCAAGGGCATTCTACTCCAGCTCTGCTCACTTGATTCAATCAGCATCTCAAGCATGCCTCAAGAACTTTCTCACTGCTCGAGAAATGGTACAGATTCTGGGCCATATGGCATCAACGGTGCATGTTGTTCCATATGCTCACTTATATATGCGTACAGCCCAATGGGCATTGACGTCCCAGTGATCTCAGGCATCGGGTCACCTGGGAGACAAGATAACGGTCTCTACTCTCCTAATCTCGTCTCTCCAGTGGTGGCAATCCCCAGAAAACCTCCTTGTAGGGTCACCTTTTCAGAGGCCAGTACATCAATGTACCCTGACAACAAATGCGTCCAGATTGGGCTGGGGAGCTCATCTAGACACTCTCAGGGACTCAGATCTCATTAGGAGTCACAGCTCCACATAAATCTGCTGGAACTCAGAGCCATTATCAATGCTTTCAAGGTGTTCCAGGACCATCTTCATTGCCGCAGAGTCCCAGTCCAGATGGACAATCACGTTGCCATGTTCTTTGTGAACAAGCAGGGCAGAACAGGCTCTTGGACCCTCTGCAGCGAGACTCTACATTTCTGGTCCTTTGCCATACATCATCGCATTCACCTACATGCGGTGTATCTTCCGGGCAAATAATGTCTTAGTGGACAGACTGAGTCAAATCCTTCTCCCCCACGCGTGGTCTCTTCATGTAGGCAGTCTCTCACATTTTTCAAATCTTGGGGACTCCAGAGATAGACCATTTCGCAAATCTTCAGAATGCCAAGCTTCCCCGCTTCTGCACCTGGACTCCTGCACCGGACAGCCAGCAAGTGAATGCTTTTCACCTACACTGGGTTCAGGGCTTCCTATATGTCTTCCCTCCCATACCCCTAATTCCCAAAACTCTCTTCAAACTCCAGAGAGACAATTGCTCCGTGATACTCATAGCTCCATGCTGGCCACACCAACTGTGGTACCCTCTCCTTCTATGTCTGTCTCAGGCTCAACTCATAGATCTGGGGTCTGCTCCAGATCTTCTCCTCTCAGGAGGAGGGGACGCTGCTCCGTCCAAATCCACAGTCTCTCCATCTCACAGCATTGCCGCAGAAGGCATAGCTTTCTAAAGGTAAACAAACTGAAGCAACAAAGTATCTGTAGAAACCACAGGAGCAAAGAAACAGATACCAAGACTGGCAGTGATTCAGGTTAGAAAACCCCTTTTATTGATGACCCCTACGCGTTTCGGCCAACGGCCTTCTTCAATAAATAAATAAGAGTACTTGACAGTTCATATTAAGTTTTTTTATATTTTTATTTATGGATTCACTATGGATTGTTTCTATCTTTTTATCATTTTAGTACTAATATGATTGTTATGATTTCATAAGAACATAAGATATGCCATACTGGGTCAGACCAAGGTCCATCAAGCCCAGTATTCTGTTTCCAACAGTGGCCAATCTAGGTCATATGTACCTAGCAGTTTCCCCAAGAGACACAAGTTCCACAATGCTTGTACTGGGTCAAGCATTGATATCTTCGGTCACTTCTTAATAATGGTTTATGGACCTTTCCTCCAGGAACTTGTCCAAACCTTTTTTAAACCCAGCTACACTAACAGCCTTTACTACATCCTCCAGTAACAAATTCCAGAGTTTGATTACACGTTGAGTGAAAAAATATTTTCTTTTATTAGTCTTAAATAGTTTACCCTGTAGCTTCATTGCATGTCCCCTAGTCTTTCTATATTCTGATAACGTAAACAATCGATCTACGTTTACCCGTTCCACTCCATTCATTAATTTATAGACTTCTATCATATCTCCCCTCAGCCGTCTCTTTTCCAGGTTAAAGAGCCCTAACCTTTTTATCCTTTCTTCATAGGAGTATCCTTCCATCCCCTTTACCATTTTGGTGGCTCTTCTCTGAACCTTTTCTAAAATCGCTATATCCTTTTTAAGATACGGCGACCAGAATTGCACACAATATTCAAGGTGCGGTCTCACCATGGAACGATATAGAGGCATTATAATATCTTTTGTTTTATTTTCCATTCCTTTCCTTATCATACCTAGCATTCTATTTGCTCTCTTGGCCGCCGCTGCACACTGGGCCGAGGGTTTTAACATGGTATCCACAATGACGCCTAAATCTTTTTCCTGGGTGGTGGTTCCTAATGTGGAACCTTGCATCGTGTAACCATAGTTTGGGTTGTTCTTCCCTAGGTGCATAACCTTGCACTTGTCCACATTAAATTTCATCTGCCATTTTGATGCCCAGTCTTCCAATTTATCAAGATGCTCTTGCAATTTTTCACAATCCTCTTCGGTTTTAACAACTTTAAATAGTTTTGTGTCATCTGCAAATTTGATAGCCTCACTCGTTATTCCACTTTCCAGGTCATTTATGAATATGTCAAAAAACAGCAGACCCAGCATAGATCCCTGGGGTACACCACTATTCACCTTTCTCCATTGGGAAAATTGGCCATTTAGCCCTACCCTCTGCTTTCTATCTTTTAACCAGTTCCTGATCCACAATAGTACACTGCCTCCTATCCCATGACTCTTTAGTTTTGCCAAAAGTCTCTGATGAGGGACCTTGTCAAAGGCTTTCTGAAAGTCCAGATACACAATATCAACCGACTCACCTTTGTCCACCTGTTTATTTACTCCTTCAAAAAAACATAACAGATTAGTAAGACAAGGCATTCACCAGTAATAGAGCATTCACTTACACTGCTCCAACACAATGGAACAAACTCCCAGACACCTTAAGAACGAACAAAGATCTCATATCATTCCGTAAGAGCCTAAAAACACATCTATTCAAAGAATACTTCAATTTGACAGAAATAACATAAAGTAATTCCAGGATTAAATCAACTTGTCAGAGACTTTTTACACCTTTGCCAGTTAAAAATTTCAAATCCACGGAGAATGAAATAAAAATCTACCTTTACTATCGTTCACAAATAATGTATATATGGTAGTTAATTGTATAACATGTATGATTGACATTACTTCATGTATATAGTTTTTCTATTTCATTGAGCTATCCTAATGTTCAAAAGTTATCATCTTAGTTTTATGTATACAGTTATTATTGTTCTACTCATTGAGTTATCCTAATGTTCTAATGTTATTATCCTACAGTTTTATGTAACTGCTAAATCTATGCAGAGTTAATTGTTAGATGTAAACCGCTGCTGATCACTGGAAGGAGCGGTATAAAAATGTGCTCAAATAAATAAAAATAAAGATCTTCCTTGTCTAAAGCCATGTTGACTGTCTCCCATTAGGTTGTGGCTATCTACATGCTGAGTAATTTTATTCTTTATGATGGTTTCTACCATTTTTCCTGGTACTGACGTCAGGCTCACCAGTCTGTAGTTTCCCGGATCACCCCTGGAACCCTTTTTAAAAATTGGTGTTACATTGGCGATCCTCCAATCTTCTGGTATTAGAGATGATTTTAATGATAGTTCACAGATTACTGATAGCAGGTCTGCAATCTCATATTTCAGTTCTTTCAACACCCTTGGATGTATACCATCCAGCCCAGGTGATTTGCTACTCTTCAGTTTATCTAATAGTTGTAAGACATCTTCCCGATGTATCGATATTTCCTTCAATTCTTCCGCACCTTTAAATACCACTTCAGTCATGGGTAACATCCCTACATCTTCCTCAGTAAAGACCGAAGCAAAGAATTTATTCAGTCTCTCCGCTATCGCCTTGTCGCCTCTTAGTGCTCCTTTAACCCCTTTATCATCTAATGGACCAACTGACTCTCTCACAGGTTTTTTGCTAAGAATGTACTTGAAAAGGTCTTTATTTCACGTTTTTGCTTCCGCAGCAAGCTTCTTCTCAAATTCTCTCTTTGCCTGCCTTATCAATGCCTTGCATTTGACTTGCCAGTGCTTGTGCTGTTTCCAGGTTTCGTCGTTTGGCTCTTTTTTCCATTTCCTGAAAGATGCTTTTTTGGCAACAACAGCCTCTCTGACCTTACCTTTAAACCATGCTGGCAGTTTTTTGGACTTCCTTCCACTTTTCTTAAAGCGTGGAATACAGCTGGTCTGGGCTTCCAAGATAGTATTTTTCAACAACACCCAAGCTTGATGTACGTCTTTAACCTTTGCAACTGCTCCTTTTAGTTTTTTCTTAACTGTTTTCCTCATTTTATCATAGTTTCCCTTTCGAAAGTTAAAAGGTAGTACTGTGGATTTCCTTACTATCCCTCCTCCACTAATTAAATCAAAGGCGATCATGCAATGATCACTATTGCCAAGTGGCCCCAACACCCTTATCTCTTGCACTAGATCTGTTGTTCCACTAAGGACTAGGTCTAATATGGCTTCCCCTCTGGTCGGTTCATGAACCAGCTGCTCCAAGAAGCAGTCATTTATTTCATCTAGGAACTTTATCTCCCTAGCATGTCCTGACGTGACACTGACCCAGTCGATACCGGGGTAATTGAAATCACCCATTATTATTACTGCGCTGTAACTTTTGTTAGCTTCCTTGATTTCTTTGAGCATTTCATCATCCATTTGGTCATTCTGGCCAGGCGCTCGATAGTACACCCCCACTGCCATTGCCTTCCCCCTTTTATATGGAATTTCAATCCATATAGATTCTATAGCAGATTTTGTTTCCTGCAAAACTTTAATCCTTTCTGAGTCAATGCCCTCTCTATATATAGTTATTTGATATATTCTGCATGGTTTACTCTTATTTATTTATTGATTTTAAATGGTGTTACTTACATTATTTATATGTTTTAATTGATCGATTCTTATGTTATTGATTATTGTTTTTAATTTTATTTTTGAGGTTTGCCCTCTCACATGTTACCCCCCTGAAGAAGGTCGTTGGCCGAAACGCGTAGGGGTCATCAATAAAAGGGGTTTTATAACCTGAATCACTGCCTGTCTTGATATCTGTTTCTTTGCTCCTTCCAGCATAGCTTTCCAAGACATTAACCTTCCTCAGGAGGTTAAAGACACCCTCTTAGCTTCTAGGAAGCCATCCACCAGACAGTCCTATGCTTTCAAATGGCATAGGTTTTCTTTCTGGTGCTCTCAGAAGAATCTTAATCTCTTCTGAGCTCCAATGGAGACACTCCTCCAGTACCTCTTTCACCTTCTGGATTCAAAACCAATTCAGTGAGAGTACACTTAAGTGCAATTGCGGCTTCTCACCTGCCCTTAGATGGCCAACCCATCTCTTCTCAGCCGCTCGTAGCACGCTTCATGAAGGGTCCTTCTATTAACCAAACCTCCCTTTAAGCTGCCTCCAGTGGCATGGCACCTTAATGTTGTTCTAGGACAGCTTCTCAAGCCGCCCTTTGAACCTCTATCCATTACTTCACTTAATTTTCTCATGTGGAAGGTCATCTTCCTTATTGCCATCACTTCAGCAAGGCGTATAAGCAAGCTCCAGGCTTTGGTGGCTGATCCTCCTTATACACTGTTCCACCATGATAAGGTTGTCCTTAGGATTCATCCTCGCTTCATGCTGAAGGTGATCTTGCCCTTAAATTTAAACCACTCAGTCTACCTTCGTGTCTTTTTCCCCAGACCTCATTCCTCTAGGGCAGAGGCAACCCTTCACACTCTGGACTGCAAACGTGCCTTAGCTTTTTATCTACAGAGAACTCGAGAACACCGAAAAACTTCCCAGCTGTTCATTTCCTTTGACTCAATTCACCTTGGCTTGCCAGTATCCAAACAAACTCTCTCCGAGTGGATAGCTGACAGCATCATTTTTGCCTATGAAAAGTCAGGACTTTCTCTCAAGGGTTAAGTCACTGCCCATAATGTTCGAGCCATGGCTGCCTCTATAGCAAATCTACGCTTTGTAGCTTTTGACGAGATATACAAAGCAGCAACTTGGTCTTCGCTCCACACTTTTGCTGCTCACTACTGCCTGGACATGGACTCCCACGGGGATGCCTTATTCAGCCAAGCTGTTCTCCAGCATTTCTTTCAGACTTAGAACAACTCCTATCCTCCGTCCCGGGTTTCAATATCAGACATCCATGGAGGATACATGACCTCTAGGCATATCTGTGCAATCCACAGCTGATCCCTGAGGTCATCTCTCTGGCATCTCCTAGCTAGGGAGTGCCATATGTGAAGACTACATTCCTGCTTGTCCCTGGAGATAGCATAGTTACTCACCTGTAACAAGTGATCTCCGGGAACAGCAGGAAATTAGTCTTCACAACCAACCCTCCTCCCCTAGGAGTTGTAGGTCTTCTTCTCTTTCTTTCCTTTTATCTCAGCTACAAACGCAACTGAGGAGGGAGAGCTGGAAAGGCAGGAAGGCAGCTACGCAGGCGAAGTGGGATACTCCCAAAACCTTTCTATTGGACGCTGTGGAACGTTCCTGTGTGGGCTCCGTCGATACAGATGTCACCCATATGTGAAGAGACTAAATTTCTGCTGTTTTCCGAGAACAAGCAGGAAGTCAGTTCTCACATATGGGTGACATCGGCACGGACAGCCCTCGCGGAAGCATCCCTCCAGCTTTCAAATAAAGCCTTTGGGAGATGCTACGACTCATGTGTGGTCCCCTTCCCACCCTAGGGTGCCATCTTGCTCAGTCTCCTTATTTTTCCACGGAGCCTTTCAGACGTCGTCAGGCTTGTCCCTGGAAAAAGTTGATTGTATTGTTCCTCGAGTTTCCAACTCACTTCCGGTATTGCATCGGTACTCTTCCTGCCTACCAACTTCTGTGCCTCTCGGTGTTGGGTTTGGTTTAAATTTTTGTAGTTTTCATTCCTTTTTCATTTCTGGTGCCTTCGCGCCTTTTTTCTCCCGCTGGCAGCTCGGAGAGTCTTCAACCTCGCAGGGATGCTTTTTTCCCCCATGGCTACCAGTGGTTTTAAGAAGTGTGATCAGTGCACTAAAATCATGTCCTTGACCAACACACATGACTGCTGTCGTCTTTGCCATGGGCCAGACCATGACCAGGCGACCTGCGGTCTCTGCAAGAGGATGTCTAGCAAGGCCCTCAAGAGCCATCAGGAACTACATGACAAGTTCTTCCCCGAGTCCCCGGTACCACCCAAAGCCAGGGCCTCGTCTGAGGCTCCGACACCTCAGGCGGAGCTTTATGAGCCCAAGCACCATCGTAGGTCCTCAGAAAGGGGGTCTCCCTCGAGGGAACTCAGAAAGAAGAAGAAGCCCTCGAAGGCGGAGTCATTTAGTCCGAGGCGCTCGTCTGAGGCATCTGAGAAGGAGCAACCTGCAAAGGTCCACCGGAAGGATCCGGCCGCGGACCGGCTTAGGTCCCCAGAAACCATCCTCTTTGAGGATTCCCCTTCACGGGAGCCAGCTTCGGGCCTGAGTCCCTCCGTGCCTGCGCCAAAGGCTGCGGAGCTCAGAGTCCCACTTGTTGGGACCATGGTCATCCCCGGCAAGTCTATTGGGTGCCGGCCGTGGAGCATTGTGGCTCTCAAGTCCCACAGAGCAGCCCTCGGGCAAGTCCTCCACGGACTACTCGAAGTGGGAGTTGGAGGACAATGAGTCCCCCGATACCAGTCGTCACTTCGATGTCCCTCCTGATTCCCCCATGTCGGAACCTCAGCGGCGGTCCCCACCAGAGGACATGGACTTTGTCCAAGGACATGTCCAAGGCCCTTCCATTCCTGACTGAGTCGGAGGAAGACCCTCAGGCAGATGAGTTAGAGATCCTCCAGTACGAGGCCCCTCTGCAGGAATCGCTAACTGTATCCATCCCTCCCATCCTGGAACAGCTCATGTTCTGCATGTGGGAGACACCGGCCTCCGTGCCAGTGGTGAACAGATGGCTCGACTCAATGTATCAGGTCTGCCAGAGCCCGGATTTCCATAAGACACAACTGCCGCATAACTCCATGATGGTGGAGTCGGTCATGCGTCGGCTGAAAAGCCAGAAAACGCACTCCTCGGTGCCCCCCGGCAGGAAGACCTGCACCTTGGACGCCCTCGGCAGAAATTGCTATCAGGGCTCGATGCTCCTCTGCCGCATCCAGGCCTACCAGCTGTACCTGGCATGTACCTGAGAGACCTGGCGAAGGAACTCGCCAGGTTCTCGGCTGGTCTCTCCGAGGAACCCTTGCAGCTAAGGCCATCCGTGAGTGCTCCAAATTTATGTCTCGAGCGGCCTATGACTGGTTCGAATCGGTGGCTAGAGTAGCCGCGGCGGGCATAGGTGCATGCCGCCAAGCTCGGCTTCAGTCATCCAATTTCGAGAGGTGGGTTCAAGACAAACTGGTCGATGTCCCATGCCAAGGGGAGAACCTCTTTGGCAATCCCATGACTAACAAGGCTGCTGAGCTGGAGACCGAGTTCTTGACGAGGACCAGGCTCTCTAAAAAGACCACTGCCCCTCCCTGATGGAATGGCCAGGTTAAAAAGCCCTTTTACCTGAGGAAGGGAGCTGCTCACCGAAACTACCCACCCTAGCGGGACTCCCCAGCTCCCCAACAGGGTCATCAGGCCAAAGGACAGGAGCATGGCCCGCGTAAGCAGAAAGCTGCAAAACCCCAGGCACCAGCCCAACCCATCCAGGGGGGAGCTTTTGACTCCTTGAGCATAGCCTCTTTACCCCAAGGAGGTCAGCAGCCCACAGGGGGATGCCTGACCCTCTATGTCCAGAGATGGATGGCTATCACCACCAATTCCTGGGCACTGAGGGTAGTCAGGGAGGGTTATGTCCTCCATCTGGCTCAGACACCTTCCATTTATTTTCCTGGGAGAGCCCCTCAGGTCTCCCATACACTGGGACCTTTTCTTGAAGGAGTTGGCAGGTCTTCTAGAAGACAAGGCGGTGGAACCAGTGCTCCACCACCTCAGTAGCAAGGGTTTCTACTCCAGATACTTCCTCGTCCCAAAGAGGACAGAGGACCTAAGGCCCATCCTCAACCTGTGCAACCTCAAGAAATTCCTGGTGAGGGAGAAGTTCAAGATGCTCTCCCTTGGAACATTTCTGCCATACCTCCAGCATTCATACTGGCTGTGCTCCTTAGACCTCAAGGATGCTTATACTCACATCCTCATCCACTCCAACCTCAGGCAGTACCTGCAGTTCATAGTAGGGGGCAGACACTTTCAATACAGGGTGCTCCCCTTGGGTCTAGCCTCTGCCCCACGGGTCTTCACAAAATGCCTGGCAGTCATGGCTGCTTTCCTCCTCCTCCAGGGGATCTTCATTTTTCTCCAGGACCAAGCAGGAAGTCAGTCCTCACATATGGGTGACGTCGGTGCCGACGGAGCCCTCGCGGAGCAATTTTCCGCAGCTTTCAAAGAAAGCCTTTGGGAATTGCAGCGCGCATGCGCGGTCCTCTTCCCGCCCAAGGGTGCCATCTTGCTCAGTCGTCTTTTTTCCGCGGAGCCCTACAGACGTTCTCTGTGCATCCCCGCAGAAAAGTTGATTTTTCTCTATTTTTCTCTTTTTTTCTTTGGTTCGATGCCGGTTCTTTTCCCGCCCGGACTCGCGACGCCGGTTGCGAGTCCGTCCCTTATTTTTCAGTGTTTTGTCCTTCGTGACAGATTTCGCGCCTTTTTCCTTTTTCCCTGGCAGCCCGGTCATTCGACCTCGCAGGGGCCCTTTTTCCCCCGATGACTATGATAGAATGAGAAAAACAGTTAAGAAAAAACTAAAAGGAGCAGTTGCAAAGGTTAAAGACGTACATCAAGCTTGGGTGTTGTTGAAAAATACTATCTTGGAAGCCCAGACCAGCTGTATTCCACGCTTTAAGAAAAGTGGAAGGAAGTCCAAAAAATTGCCAGCATGGTTTAAAGCTGAGGTCAGAGAGGCTGTTGTTGCCAAAAAAGCATCTTTCAAGAAATGGAAAAAAGAGCCAAATGATGAAACCTGGAAACAGCACAAGCACTGGCAAGTCAAATGCAAGGCATTGATAAGGCAAGCAAAGAGAGAATTTGAGAAGAAGCTTGCTGCGGAAGCAAAAACGCGAAATAAAGACCTTTTCAAGTACATTCGTAGCAAAAAACCCGTGAGAGAGTCAGTTGGTCCATTAGATGATAAAGGGGTTAAAGGAGCACTAAGAGGCGACAAGGCGATAGCGGAGAGACTGAATGAATTCTTTGCTTCGGTCTTTACTGAGGAAGATGTAGGGATGTTACCCACGACTGAAGTGGTATTTAAAGGTGTGGAAGAATTGAAGGAAATATCGATACATCGGGAAGACGTCCTACAACTATTAGATAAACTGAAGAGTAGCAAATCACCTGGGCCGGATGGTATACATCCAAGGGTGTTGAAAAAACTGAAATTTGAGATTGCAGACCTGCTATCAGTAATCTGTGAACTATCATTAAAATCATCTCTAATACCTGAGGATTGGAGGATCGCCAATGTAACACCAATTTTTAAAAAGGGTTCGAGGGGTGATCCGGGAAACTACAGACCGGTGAGCCTGACATCAGTACCGGGAAAAATGGTAGAAACCATCATAAAGAATAAAATTACTCAGCATATAGATAGTCATGACCTAATGGGAGACAGCCAACATGGCTTTAGACAAGGAAGATCTTGTCTTACTAATCTGTTATGTTTTTTTGAAGGAGTGAATAAACAGGTGGACAAAGGTGAGTCGGTTGATATTGTGTATCTGGACTTTCAGAAAGCCTTTGACAAGGTCCCTCATGAGAGACTTTTGGCAAAACTAAAGAGTCATGGGATAGGAGGCAGTGTACTACTGTGGATCAGGAACTGGTTAAAAGATAGAAAGCAGAGGGTAGGGCTAAATGGCCAATTTTCCCAATGGAGAAAGGCGAATAGTGGTGTACCCCAGGGATCTGTGCTGGGTCCGCTGCTTTTTGACATATTCATAAATGACCTGGAAAGTGGAATAACGAGTGAGGTTATCAAATTTGCTGATGACACAAAACTATTTAAAGTTGTTAAAACCCAGGAGGATTGTGGAAAATTGCAAGAGGATCTTGATAAATTGGAAGACTGGGCATCAAAATGGCAGATGAAATTTAATGTGGAGAAGTGCAAGGTTATGCACCTAGGGAAGAACAACCCAAACTATGGTTACACGATGCAAGGTTCCACATTAGGAACCACCACCCAAGAAAAAGATTTAGGCGTCCTTGTGGATACCATGTTAAAACCCTCGGCCCAGTGTGCAGCGGCGGCCAAGAGAGCAAATAGAATGCTAAGTATGATAAGGAAAGGAATGGAAAATAAAACAAAAGATATTATAATGCCTCTATATCGTTCCATGGTGAGACCGCACCTTGAATATTGTGTGCAATTCTGGTCGCCATATCTTAAAAAGGATATAGCAATTTTAGAAAAGGTTCAGAGAAGAGCCACCAAAATGGTAAAGGGGATGGAAGGCTACTCCTATGAAGAAAGGCTAAAAAGGTTGGGGCTCTTTAACCTGGAAAAGAGACGGCTGAGGGGAGATATGATAGAAGTCTATAAATTAATGAACGGAGTGGAACGGGTAAACGTAGATCGATTGTTTACCTTATCAGAATATAGAAAGACTAGGGGACATGCAATGAAGCTACAGGGTAAACTATTTAAGACTAATAAAAGAAAATATTTTTTCACTCAACGTGTAATCAAACTCTGGAATTTGTTACCGGAGGATGTAGTAAAGGCTGTTAGTGTAGCTGGGTTTAAAAAAGGTTTGGACAAGTTCCTGGAGGAAAGGTCCATAAACCATTATTAAGAAGGGACCCAGGATATCAATGCTTGAACCAATACAAGCATTGTGGAACCTGTGTCCCTTGGGGAAACTGCTAGGTACGTATGACCTAGATTGGCCACTGTTGGAAACAGAATACTGGGCTTGATGGACCTTGGTCTGACCCAGTATGGCATATCTTATGTTCTTAAAAAGTGTGATCTCTGTAAGAAACTCATGTCTCTTACAGACACTCATGACTTCTGCCTCCGCTGCCTCGGACCAGATCATGACTCCATGATCTGTGTGCCATGCGGCAAAATGTCCTCAAAAGCATTGAGGAGTCGGCAGCATCAGCGGGAGCGTATCTTCTCTGACTCCGGCCGGGCTCGGACCTAGTCAGAGGCTTCGACGTCTCGGGACTCTGGTCCTGAGCATCGTCGAAGTTCCTCTGAAAGGGGGTCTCCTACCCGGGAACATCATCAGAAGAAGAAACCCGCGAGGGCGGGATCGGTGGACGCTCATGGTTCCTCGAGGGCCAGGTCGCATAGCCCCGATTCCCGTCCCGGGTCCTCGGAGATGGAGAGACCGTCAAAACATCCTCGACTCGAGGTGGACTTGCCCGCTCACGTGAGTACTGTTGTCCTCGTTGACTCGCCTCCGAAGGACCCAACGTCGGGCCCGACGCTGTCGGGGCCCGAGTCGGGGGCTGCTGGGTCTCCTGAGCTCGGACTCAGGTTGACGGCCTTGGGGAGCAGTCTGACTGCCTTCATAGACCAGCAGCGGGTATTGATCGCTGGCCTCGCCAGTGCTTCTTCCCTGACCGCCGGGACGTCGACCTCCAAATCGACCCCGGAGACCGAGCCGATCCTCGAGTCCATGAGGGCTCGAGTTGATCCTCGGTCGAGGTCTCCTTCGGCCTCCCGTTCGGGACCGAGGTCGTCGACGCTGACTCCCTCGGCGTCGGAGCGGATAGCATCGGTGCCCGCCCGACCGGAGCCGCTCGACTCCTCCTCCAAGGAGTCGGCCTGGGAATCTGAGGACGAAGAGTCACCTGGTTCCTTTCGGACTCGGTGTGTCCCTTCAGACTCCCCCGAGTCCGAACCTCGGAGACGGTCCCCCCCCCGGAGGATACCCGGTTCTCGGACTTCGTGAGGGATATGGCCAAGGCCTTGGCCTTCCCCGCGGATCCCGAGGAGGAGCCTCGAGTCGAAGAACTCGATGCCCTCCAATATGACTCTCCCCCGAAGGAGGCCTTTATTGTACCGGTTCCTCCGATGCTGGAACGACTTCTCTTCCGCATGTGGGAGAGCCCGGCGTCGTCGCCGGTATTAAGCAAGCGGGTCGATTTCCATTTATCGAGTCCGCAAGAGCCCCGGCTTCCAGAAGGCACAACTACCGCACCATTCCATGGTGGTGGAATCGGCCATGCATAGACTTAAGAGTCAAAAAATGCACTCCTCGGTGCCCCCTGGTAGGGAAGCCCGAAGCCTGGATGCCCTCGGTAGGAAGTGCTTCCAGGGCTCTATGCTTGCTTGTCGAGTCCAGACATACCAGCTCTACATGGGCATGTATCTCCGAGATCTGGCTAAGGAAATAGCCGGGTTCTCTGCTGGTCTCTCCGACGAACCTTTGCAGAGGTTCCAAACCTTGTCTACTGGTATTCGGGAGTGCTCCAAGTTTATATCTCGAGCAGCCTATGATGGTTTTGAGGCTTCGGCTCGAGTAGCTGCAGCCGGCATCGGTGGACGCCGCCAGGCTTGGCTTCAGACGTCCGACCTCGAGCCCTGGGTACAGGACAAGTTGGTCGATGTCCCCTGCCGAGGTGATAACCTCTTTGGCAAGCCCATGGATGAGAAGGCTGCACAAATCGAGACGGAGACTCTCACCAGGACTCGTCTCTCAAGGAAGACCTCTGACCCTTCTCAAAAGACGAAGGCCTCGGGGAAAAAGCCCTTTTACCCGAGGAAAGGTGCTGCCTATAAATACTACCCTCAGTATCAGGCCTCAGCCACTCCCCCACAGGGAAAGCAGGCCAAGGGACGGGGTAATGGGTCCCGTAGGCAGCAAGCCCCCAAGCCTGCAGCACCGGCCCCTGCTCAGCAGGGTGGGGGTTTTTGACTTCCTCAGCATAGCCTCTCCCCCTCAGCTGGTTTCTCTCAGCACAGGAGGCCGGCTGGTCCACTTTGCCCAAAGGTGGTCCAACATCACCACAGATACCTGGGTACTTCACATAGTTCAAAAGGGTTATCTTCTTCACTTTCACCAGGTACCTCCCTCCTACTTTCCAGGGGAGCCTCCCAGACTACCTTTGCACAGGGACTTACTCCAGGAGTTAGCAAGTCTTGTTCAGGAACAAGCCGTGGAACCGGTACCCCACCACCTGAGGGGCCAAGGGTTTTACTCCAGGTACTTCCTGATTCCAAAAAGAACAGGAGGCCTCAGACCCATCCTGGACTTGCGAAACCTCAACAAGTTCCTTGCAAAGGAAAAGTTCAAGATGCTTACCCTTGGAATCCTGCTGCCCTACCTCCAGCAGGGAGACTGGCTATGCTCCTTGCATCTGAAAGATGCGTATACTCATATCCTCATTCATCCGGACCACAGACAATATCTCAGATTTGTTGTGGGATGAAATCATTACCAGTACAGAGTGCTGCCCTTTGGCCTATCCTCCGCACCCAGGGTGTTCACCAAATGCCTCGCAGTGGTGGCGGCTTATCTGAGACTTCAAGGTCTGTTTGTGTTCCCATACCTGGACGACTGGCTCATCAGAGCCCAGTCTTCCCAAGAGGCCACTCAAGCCACTCATCGCACTGTGGCTCTGCTCCAGCACTTGGGTTTTGTCATAAACTTCGCAAAGTCCACTTTGCTCCCCTCTCAAAATCTCGAGTTCATCGGCGCCCGGCTGGACACACTTCAGGCGCGGGCCTTCCTCCCTCTGGACAGGGCCAAGCGGCTCATGGATCTCGCCGGCCACTTTCACAGCAATGCGCTGGTCTCAGCCAGGCACTTTCTGCGACTGCTCGGCCATATGGCTTCCACGGTCCATGTGACCCCCAATGCCCGACTGAACATGCGTCCTGCTCAGTGGTGCCTTCGCAATCAATGGCATCAGGCCACGGGGAGCTTAGCGGACTCTGTGCAGATCTCTGACCAGTTGGTCTCCTCTCTGCGATGGTGGCTTCATCTACCCAACCTAGTGCTAGGAGTGGCGTTTCAGTCCCCTCCGCATTCTCAGGTCCTGACGACCGATGCTTCCCTCCTGGGTTGGGGAGCACATTGCCAAGGGTCATGTACTCAAGGACTCTGGACTCCTTGGGAGTCTGCTCAACAGATAAACTTCCTGGAGCTCAGAGCCATCCGCCTAGCACTCAAAGCCTTCTCTCACCTGGTGTCCCACCAGTCGCTGCTGATACAGACGGACAACCAGGTTGCCATGTTCTACGTAAACAAACAAGGCGGAACAGGCTCCTTCCTCCTCTGTCAGGAGGCGCAACGGCTATGCTCTTAGGCAGTCCGCCAGGGCATCCTCCTCAAGGCTGTCTATCTCCCAGGTCAAGAAAACTACCTGGCCGACAAGCTCAGCAGGATCCTCCAGCCACACGAGTGGAGGTTGGATCCGCTGGTGGTTCAGCGGATCTTTCTCAAGTGGGGCCTCCCCACCATGGATCTGTTTGCCAGTCCTCTGAACCGGCAGCTGCCCAGATTCTGCTCTCGACAGCCGCATCCTCTCCGGGTAGCGGCGGATGCTTTTCTAATTCCATGGTCCACCGGCCTCTTGTATGCCTTTCCTCCCATGCCACTGGTGTCTCGGACGCTCTTCAAGGTTCTCAGAGACAAAGCATCGCTGATCCTAGTGGCTCCCCGGTGGCCGAGACAACCTTGGTTCCCGCTTCTGATGCAGCTAGCGGTAGACACTCCTCTTCCACTGGGATTTCAACCCGACCTCCTGTCGCAGGATCAGGGGACTCTCCTACACCCCAATCTCCAGTCCCTTCATCTGATGGCCTGGCTGCTGAAAGGGTAGTCCTTGCTCCGCTGCAGCTACCTCCAGATGTGGAGGAGGTCGTCTTGGCCTCCAGGAGGCCCTCCACCCGAAAGGCCTACGCTCTCAAGTGGCGTCGGTTCTCCGTCTGGTGTACTCAACAGTCTCAAGATCCTTTCTCCTGTTCAACATCAGTGGTCTTGCAGTACTTGCTCTCTCTCTCAAACCTTGGACTTAAGTCCAACTCGGTCAAGGTCCACCTCAATGCTCTTTCTGCGCATCACATGCCGGTGGATGGTAGACCTCTTTCCAGCCACCCTCTGGTGGCTCGGTTTCTCAAAGGCCTCCTTCTCCTTAAGCCACCTTTGCGCCCGCCAGCCCCGGACTGGGATCTTAATGTGGTGTTGCAGCGGATTACCTGTCCGCCTTTTGAGCCTATGGCTACCTGTCCGCTACGTTTTCTTTCATGGAAAACCTTGTTCTTGGTAGCCCTCACTTCTGCTAGACGCGTTAGTGAGCTGCAGGCCCTGGTTTCTGATCCTCCTTACACTAGGTTCTACAAGAACCGGGTAGTCCTACGGACTCACCCTAAATTTCTTCCCAAAGTGGTTTCCCCTTTTCACATCAACCAGGAGGTGGTACTTCCGACCTACTTTCCCAGGCCACACTCCAGCCGAGCTGAAATGGTCCTGCAAACCCTGGACTGTAGAAGGGCGTTGACCTTCTACCTTGACCGTACGCGGGAGCACCGACAGGCTGTTCAGCTCTTCGTGTCTTATGACCCCAACAAGTTGGGGCTCCCTGTCTCCAAGCGTACTCTGTCCATCTGGATTGCGGACTGTATCGCTTGGGCTTACGAGGCAGCCTCGTGCTGGAAAGTAGAGTCACAGCTCATCGTGTTCGAACGAAGGCTACGTCGGTAGCTTACCTCCGCTCTGTTCCATTGGCAGACATCTGCCGGGCCGCTACTTGGTCTTCAAGCCAGACTTTTGCAGCCCATTACTGCCTGGAGAGGGAGTCCCGCAGGGACAGTGCTTTCGGACAGGCAGTCCTCCGTAACCTCTTCGAGGTATAGGCAACTCCTACCCTCCGTCCCGGATGTTGGGCTACCGGTTGGAGACATATTCAGAGAAGATTCCTTCCTTCTGTGCTACTGACCTTGAGGGAGCTCATTTTTGTGCTTAGGGTCTCCGGTAGCCTTAAGCTTGGGAGTCCCATATGTGAGGACTGACTTCCTGCTTGGTCCTGGAGAAAGCGTAGTTACTCACCTGTAACAGGTGTTCTCCAGGAGCAGCAGGAATCAGTCCTCACAACCCTCTCTCCTCCCCTTGGAGTTGCAGTTATATGCTTTCGTTTTTGCTAATTTTTTGCTTTCTTTTAGCTATGTCATCTGACTGAGCAAGATGGCACCCTTGTTCGGGAAGAGGATCGCACATGCGCGCTGCAGTTCCCAAAGGCTTTCTTTGAAAGCTGGGGAAAATTGCTCCGCGAGGGCTCCGTCGGCGCCGGCGTCACCCATATGTGAGGACTGATTCCTGCTGCTCCTGGAGAACACCTGTTACAGGTGAGTAACTACGCTTTCCCTACCTGGATGACTGGCTCATAAGAGGAGGCACAGCCTCTGAGCTGCAGCAGGCCACCGCTCGCACCATCCAGGTTCTGCAACACTTGGGCTTTGTCATAAACTATCCCAAGTCTCACCTCCTCCCCACACAGTGCCTAGAGTTCATCGCAGCAAAGCTCGACACCCTCCAGTCGAGGGCTATCCTGTCCAAGGACCAAATCGATCAGCTCCAGTCCCTTGCTCGGGACATACAGCACCATTTCTTGGTGCCTGCCCGGCTTATTCTGCACCTCATCGGGCGCCTCCACATGAGGATGGCGCAGTGGTGTCTCCGGGACCAGTGGTCTCAGGTCATGGGCCGTCTCCGGGACCGAGTCTCGGTGACCCGCCAGTTGGCAGACTCCCTGGACTGTTGGCAGTTGTCCTGGCATCTTGAAGTGGGCATGGCGTTTCAGGCCCCAAGTCATTCGAGGGTCCTCACCATGGACGCCTCCCTGATCACCTTGGACTGCAAGAGGGCCTTGTCCTTCTATATCCAACGCACTCGGGTCCATCGCATGGCTTCTCAGCTGTTTATCTCCTACAACCCCAGTAGGCTGGAGGAGGCAGGGACTAAGCGTACGCTGTCCACCTGGGTTGGCGGACTGTATCACCCTCGCTTATGAGCAGGCAGGCTCCTGCTGGAGGACCGCGTCACAGCGCACCATGTCAGGGCCATGGCAGCTTCGGTGAGTTCCGACAGGACATTGCCTTCGACCAGGCTGTGCTCCAGAACCTTTACGAGGTGTACCCTCCGTCCCTTCTGTGTTCAAGCTACCGGAGTGCTGGTTCATCGGACACAGGGGTCCTACTGTGGTCTGTGGGCACGGACCAAATTGCTGCTGCTTGCGGCTCCCCTGGGGGGGAGTCGTATTTTTTTGCTATGGGCTTTCGGTAGCCTGTAGCTGGGGAGTCCCTTATGTGAGTGCTGACTTCCTGCTTCTTTCCGAAGAAAGCGTAATTACTCACCTGTAACAGGTGTTCTCCAGTAACAGCAGGAATCATTCCTCACAACCCTCCCTCCTCCTCTTGGATTGATCATGCAATAGGTTGGGCAAAATATGGCTCATGGAAAAACAATTTTCTTCGTAATACTAAGTATTATACCTTGTATTGCTATTCGGCATCAGCTTAAGAGTTTTGTGGAAACAAAGGCAAAATGAATGATTGTTTCCTGGAGAGAGGGCAGTGTAACTATGGAAAGGATTCATTCATTGGCAGATGAAGTAACCTGTGAAATCCTCTTTCAGATATTTGATATGAGAACCTGCTTTCTTTTGAGAGTTTGGGGGCCTGTGGGAATTGACTGGGGAAAACTATAAACTCCTGAATTATTATTGTGCTTTTTCTAATTAATTGGGGAAATACTTGTTTATTTCTTGGAATAACTAAAAAAAAAAAAAATTAAATCACACAAAAATGGAGATTCCATATTGTCCTGCTAGACCAGCCCAAACAAGTGGGTTGTGTTCCCCTACCAGCTGATTGGTGGAGACAAAGAACCAATGAAAAGCCCGGGTTTCAATGACATCACTCCCATGCCTCTATTCATCTCAGCCAGCAGAGGTCCTTTTAGTATTTCTTTGTCATCAGCAGATGGTGGATGGATTTTCTCCTCTCTGAAGAAAATCTGAGGATTGAGAGGAAAAGATTGATTCTCCAGGACCAAGCAGGAAGTCAGTCCTCACATATGAGTGACGTCGGTGCCGACGGAGCCCTCGTGCGGAGCATTTCCCCAGCTTTCAAAGAAAGCCTTTGGGAATTGCAGCGCGCATGCGCGGTCCCCTTCCCGCCCAAGGGTGCCATCTTGCTCAGTCTTCTTTTTTCCGTGGAGCCCGACGGACGTAGTTCGTTTTTCCCCGAGGAAAAAGTTGATTTCCCTATTTTTTCTCTTTTTTCTTCGGTTCGACGCCGGATCCTTTTCCCGCCTTGGACCGATACGCCCGTATCGAGTCCACTCTCTCTTTTTCGGTTTTTGTCCTTTGTGACTAGCGTTCGCGCCATTTTTCTTTTTTCCCTGGCAGCCCGGTCTTTTGACCTCGCAGGGGCCCTTTTTCCCCCGATGGCTACCAGCGGGTTTAAAAAGTGTGATCGGTGTAAGAAACTTATGTCTCTTACCGACACACATGACTGCTGCCTCCGCTGCCTCGGACCCGATCATGACCCGATGATCTGTGGTCCGTGTAGCAAAATGTCCTCGAAGGCGTTGAGGAGTCGGCAGCACCAGAAGGATAGGATCTTTTCTGACTCCCCGTCCGGACGGGCCCGGACCTCCTCAGAGGCCTCGACGTCTCAGGACTCCGGCCCCGAGCAGCGTCGGGGTTCCTCTGAACGGGGGTCTCCTTTGCGGGAACATCGCAGGAAGAAGAAACCCGCGAGGGCGGCGTCGGTGGACGCTCCTGGTTCCTCGAGGGCCAGGTCACATAGCCCCGATAGCCGTCCCGGGTCTTCGGAGTCGGAGAGGCCTGCCAAACATCCTCCTATCGAGATGGAGTCTCCTGGACACGTAAGTGCTGTAGTCCTCGTGGACTCTCCTCCAGGGGAGCCGACGTCGGGCCCCGAGTCGGGAGCTGCTGGGTCTCCTGAGCTCGGACTCAGGTTGACGGCCTTGGAGAGCAGCATCGCTTCCTGCATGGAACAGCAGCGGGCATTGATCGCCGGTCTCGCCAGTGCATCTGCCCCGACCACCGGGACCTCGATGTCCAAGTCGACCCTGGAGGCTGAGCCGATCCTCGAGTCCATGCGGGCTCGAGTCTATCCTCGGCCACGGTCTCCCTTGGCCTCCCATTCAGGACCGAGGTTGTCGACGCCAGTACCCTCGGCATCGGGGCGGATGGCATCGGTGCCCGCCCGCCCGACCGGAGCCGCTCGATTCCTCCTCCAAGGAGTCAGGCTGGAAGACGGAGGACAAAGTCACCCGGTACTTATCGGACTCGGTGTGTCCCATCGGACTCGCCGGAGTCCGAACCTCGGAGACGATCCCCACCGGAGGATACCCGGTTCTCGGACTTCGTGCGGGATATGGCCAAGGCCTCGGCCTTCCCCGCGGATCCCAAGGAGGAGCCTCGAGCCGAGGAGCTCGAGGCCCTCCAGTATGACTTTCCCCCGAAGGAGGCCTTTACTGTTCCGGTTCCTCCGATGCTGGAGCGGCTGCTCTTCCGCATGTGGGAGACCCCGACCTTGACGCCGGTGTTAAGCAAGCGGGTCGATTCCATCTATCGAGTCCGCAAGAGTCCCAGGTTCCAAAAGGCACAATTACCGCACCACTCCATGGTTGTGGAATCGGCCATGCATCGACTGAAAAGTCAGAAGATGCACTCCTTGGTGCCTCCCGGCCAGAAGGCCCGGAACCTGGATGCCCTCGGTAAAAAGTGCTTCCAGGGCTCTATGCTTGCTTGTCGTTTCCAGACCTACCAGCTGTACATGGGCATGTACCTCCGAGATCTGGCAAAGGAGATTGCCGGGTTCTCTGCTGGTCTCTCCGAAGACCTTTGCAGAGGTTCCAGGCCTTGTCCACTGGTATTCGAGAGTGCTCGAAGTTTATCTCTCCAGCAGCCTACGATGGCTTCGAGGCTTCGGCCCGAGTAGCTGGGGCCGGCATCGGTGCCCGCCGACAGGCTTGGCTACAGTCATCCGACCTCGAGCCATGGGTGCAGGACAAGTTGGTCGATGTCCCCTGCCGAGGTGAAAACCTCTTTGGCAAGCCCATGGCTGAAAAGGCTGCAGAACCCGAGACCGAGACTCTGACCAGGACTAGGCTGTCCAGAAAAACCTCTGCCCCTTCTCAGAAGAAGAAGGGCTCGGGGAAAAAGGCCTTTTACCCGAGGAAGTCATCTGTCTATAAACCATACCCTCATTATCAGGCCTCTGCAGCTCCCCAACAGGGTCAGCAGGCCAAGGGGCAGGGTTATGGGCCCCGTAGGCAGAAGGCCCCCAAGCCACCCACATCGGCCCCTGCTCAGCAGGGTGGGGGTTTTTGACTCAGCCAGCATAGCCTCTTCTCCTCACCTGGCTCACATCAGCACAGGAGGCCGGCTGACCCACTTTGCCCACAGGTGGTCAGCTGTCACATCAGATACCTGGGAACCTCATATAGTCCAAAAGGGCTATCTTCTCCATTTTCACCAGGTACCTCCCTCCTATTTTCCAGGGGAGCCTCCAAGACCCCCTCTGCACAGGGACCTACTCCTTCAGGAGTTAGCAAATCTGCTAAAGGACCAGGCTGTGGAACCGGTGCCCCACCACCTGAGAGGTCACGGCTTTTATTCCAGGTACTTTCTGGTACCAAAAAGAACAGGAGGCCTCAGACCCATCCTAGACTTGCGCAACCTCAACAAGTTCCTGGAGAGGGAAAAGTTCAAGATGCTTACCCTTGGAATCCTGCTGCCCTACCTCCAGCAGGGAGATTGGCTATGCTCCTTAGATCTAAAGGATGCTTATACTCACATCCTTATTCATCCAGACCACAGACAGTATCTCAGATTTGTTGTGGGGGGAAACCATTACCAGTACAGAGTACTTCCCTTTGGCCTAGCCTCCGCTCCCAGGGTGTTCACCAAGTGCCTGGCAGTGGTGGCGGCCTACCTGAGGCTTCAGGGTCTTTTTGTGTTTCCATACCTGGACGACTGGCTCATAAGAGGCCAGTCTTCCCAGGAGGTCAGTCAGGCCTCCCTTCGCACTGTGGCTCTGCTTCAGCACTTAGGGTTTGTCATAAACTTTGCAAAGTCCACTTTGCTCCCGTCCCAGAACTTGGAATTCATAGGAGCAAGGCTAGACACTCTTCAGGCGAGGGCTTTTCTGCCAGTGGACAGGGCCCTCCGGTTGATGGATGTAGCCAGGCAGTTTCACAGCAATTCCCTGGTCTCAACCAGGCAATTCCTGAGACTTCTCGGCCATATGGCTTCCACGGTTCATGTCACCCCCAATGCCCGCTTGCACATGCGACCTGCTCAGTGGAGCCTTCAAACTCAGTGGCATCAGGCCACAGGGAGCCTTGCAGACTCGGTGAGTGTATCCACCCTGCTCGTCTCTTCTCTACAGTGGTGGCTTCATCTTCCGAATCTGGTACTCGGAGTGGATTTTCAACCCCTCCGCATTCTCGAGTGCTGACGACAGATGCTTCTCTTCTAGGTTGGGGAGCACATTGCCAAGGGACATGTACTCAGGGTCTCTGGACTCCTTGGGAGACTGCTCAGCAGATAAACTTCCTAGAGCTACGGGCGATACGCCTAGCTCTGAGAGCCTTCTCCCATCTCACGTCGCACCAGTCTGTACTGTGTCAACAGCTCTCCTTAAACCCCCGAGTAGAGGTTAAGGGAGTGGGTTTTTCCCTATTGAAATAGCTATTTCTCAGATCCTGGAGCAATGCCCCTTGGGAAATGTAGTCTTTTCACCAAATCAATAAGGAGCAGTTGTGGAAAAAGTGGTTAAGCAACCAAAGGATTTTATTTCCCCTCCCGGGGTGGATTTTACCATGAACAGAAAACACAATCCAGGCATTTACTGGTATTTGGACAAACAAAAGTTCCTTAACAGAAAAAGGCTTTCTTCAGCATTAACCAAGGTGAAAACAAACATTCAAACAAAACCACGCTGTTTCCTCACAGCTCTCTGTTTCCACGTGCTATCTGTGCTGTACTCTCTTTTCAAACAGGCTTTCAACGCAATGAAATTATTCCATTGGCCAGAGATAATGTACAGTCCATTATATCTATATCTTCTCCAGTATCAATACACTCTGGTTCACAGTCCATCAATTCCTCCTGCTCATAAGGAAATATTTGAACCGGCACTGCTGGTGCCACGCCCTTTCTTACTGCTCCAGGCTTTATGCTTGGGTCAAATACTGGCTTCCACACAGACTATCAGGCCCAGTATTCTTTTCCCAGCACCACCCTTCTGGGTACAAACAGTCACTGTAATTAAGTATATTCAAGCCTTTTGGCTTACCTTTCAGCCTTACTGGTGGAGGTTTTCTCTGGTGCTTTTGAATAGCTGTAGGTTCCCAACCTAAGCCCTGCTCATAGCATTTCACTTGCCTCCTAGGCTTTCTGTCTCTCCCGTGCTCCCCAGGATATTGCAGACAATCTCCTTTGCCCTTGTTATATCCTGTCCTCGGGGTTTCTTTCTTTCTCCTCAAGAAGGAATCTGTCTCTCCTTTCCATAGAGACTCTGGCTTACTCTGGGCATAGCTGTCTTCAGTGTAGCTCTCAATAGCTTCTCTCTCCAGCTCATATGCCTCACTTCCTGCTTCTTCAGCCAACTCTTCATTCCCTCCTTCTCTGCCTAACTCCATAAGCTCCACTGAAGTTTCCTTAATAGGGTGAATTCTGGGGCCGTGCTCAACTCCACCCCCTAACAGGTGTCCTGCATTACCTTGTGATTCACCCCTTGAATGATAGCACCGGCGTTTCTCTTGCCTCTGTGCCTGGTTCCCACGGTAACCAGGAGCCATGTGCTTCTGTTTACAGCTCAGCTCTACTTTTGTTCCTGGCTTTTTAGCTTCATTAAACGGGCTAGAAGGACCCACTATGTCACAACTGGTCCAGACGGACAATCAAGTTGCCATGTTCTACGTGAACAAACAGGGAGGCACAGGCTCCTTCCTTCTCTATCAGGAGGCACAACGGCTCTGCTCTTGGGCCGTCAATCACGGAATCCTCCTCAAGACTGTCTACCTTCCCGATCAGGAAAATTGCCTGGCGGACAGGCTGAGCAGGATCCTGCAACCACATGAATGGAGATTGAATCCCTTCGTGGCTCAGCGGATCTTTCTCAGGTGAGGTCTCCCCATCATGGATCTCTTCGCCAGTCCTCTGAACCGGCAACTCCCTAGATTCTGTTCCAGACAACCGCATCCTCTCAGAGTAGCAGCGGATGCCTTTCTGATTCCATGGTCCCAAGGCCTGCTATATGCCTTTCCTCCCACGCCACTGGTGTCTCGGACACTGTTCAAGGTCCTCAAGGACAGAGCCTCAATGATTCTGATAGCCCCCAGGTGGCCGAGGCAGCCGTGGTTCCCACTCCTGTTGCAACTGGCGGTGGACACTCCCCTGCCTCTGGGACTTCAACACGATCTCCTGTCTCAGGACCAGGGGTCTGTCTTGCACCCCAACCTCCAGTCCCTTCATCTGATGGCTTGGCTGCTGAAAGGGTAGTCCTGGCTCCCCTACTCCTGCCTAGAGAGGTGGAAGACATTGTCTTAGCCTCTAGGCGGCAATCCACCAGGAAATCCTACACTCTTAAGTGGCGTAGATTCTCCACATGGTGTGCTCAACACAGCGAGAATCCCTTCTCATGCTTGGTAGCGGTAGTATTGCAATATTTGCTTTACCTCTCCAATCTAGGCCTTAAGTCCAACTCTGTCAGGGTTCACTTCAGTGCCCTCTCAGCGCACCACTCGCCGGTAAATGGGAGGCCTCTTTCCAGCCACCCTTTGGTGGCTCGTTTTCTCAGAGGCCTCCTCCTGCTTAAGCCTCCTTTGTGTCCACCAGCCCCTGAGTGGGATCTGAATGTGGTTTTACAGCGGCTTACTTGTCCGCCATTTGAACCTATGGCTACCTGCCCTCTCCGTTTTCTCTCCTGGAAAACCTTGTTTCTGGTAGCTCTTACCTCTGCTCGGCGAGTGAGTGAGCTTCAGGCCCTAGTGTCTGATCCCCCTTACACTAGGTTCTACAAGAATTTGGTAGTCTTACGGACTCACCCGAAGTTTCTTCCTAAGGTTGTCTCCCCTCTTCACCTCAATCAGGAGGTGGTTCTTCCGACCTTCTTTCCCAGGCCGCATGCCAACCGGGCTGAGATGGTTCTGCACACCCTGGACTGTAGGAGGGCGTTGTCCTTCTACCTTGACCGTACACGGGAGCATCGAAGGGCTGTTCAGCTCTTGGTTTCTTTTGACCCCAATAAGTTGGGGCTCCCTGTCTCCAAGCGTACTTTGTCCATATGGGTCGCTGATTGTATCGCCTGGGCTTATGGGGCAGCCGGCCTCTCGTTGGAGGGTCGAGTCACGGCTCATCGTGTCAGGGCGAAGGCTGCGTCAGTGGCTTATCTCCGCTCTGTTCCGTTGGCAGACATCTGCCGGGCCACTACTTGGTCTTCAAGCCAGACGTTTGCGGCCCATTACTGCCTTGAGAGGGAGTCCCGCAGGGACAGTGCTTTCGGACAGGCAGTACTCCATCATCTCTTTGGGGTTTAGGCAACTCCTACCCTCCGGCCCTGGTGTTGGGCTACCGGTCGGGGGCGTTCTCAGAGAAGATGCCTTCCTTACGTGCTGACGAGCTAGAGGGAGCTCATTTTTTCGGCTTGAGGTCTCCGGTAGCCTTAAGCTGGGGAGTCCCATATGTGAGGACTGACTTCCTGCTTGGTCCTGGAGAAAGAGTAGTTACTCACCTGTAACAGGTGTTATCCAGGAGCAGCAGGAATCAGTCCTCACAACCCTCCCTCCTCCCCTTCGAGTTGCAGTCATATGATTTATTTTGCTAATTTTTTGCTGTCTTTTAGCTATGTCATCAGACTGAGCAAGATGGCACCCTTGGGCGGGAAGGGGACCGCGCGTGCGCGCTGCAATTCCCAAAGGCTTTCTTTGAAAGCTGGGGAAATGCTCTGCACGAGGGCTCCGTCAGCGCCGACGTCACCCATATGTGAGGACTGATTCCTGCTGCTCCTGGAGAACACCTGTTACATGTGAGTAACTACTCTTTCTGCATTTGTGAACGGCCACCTTGAGATACAAAGGTGTGTCTCTCACTTGAGTACAACATGGGAGGCTCCACTAGACTCTGGTCTTTTCAGTAGCCATAGGAGGAGGGGAAATTGGTTCAGCTCCACACTCTTACTCTGGATAACAGCCTGTTGAGCAGCCAGAAAACTGGAAGGATCTGGAAGGATAGAAAAATTTAGCAGCCTCACACATCCTCAGTGCTCCCTCCCTCCTCCCCTGTCCCCCCCCCCCCCACGCTCTCTCTAGAAGATCGCAGAAGGCTCTCAGAGGGATCTGCCTGCCAGCCACCTTAAATGTAATACTGCACAGCCAGCCAGTAACACAGTTTCAGGGAAATAGAGCTGAGCCCTGCACGGATCCTCTGCCCGGGGCTCTCAGGGAGTGAGTATCAAGGCTTGACCTCCTCATTGTCCTTATTGATGGCTCACGATTATATTTTCCAGGGATGCAATTCGGGGTGGACCTCTGGTGACCCTTGGTGCGGTATGGGGGTTTCCTGCAATTTTCTGCACACGTTAGTAGCATTTCTACCTTTTGTTTGCCTGGTGGTCACACGGTCTTAACGCATGTTTAGCCCAAGTGGCTCTAACACACACTTTTTCCCTAGTGCCTGAAACGTGTGTTGCATAAAAGCTCAGTTAACGCGCGTCTCCAGGTCACCACAGCCTTAGTGCATAATTCTCTATATCTTCTTCCAGGAAACGTTTGACCTGTGGCAAGCTAGGTGCCTCATCCCCAGATTCTCGATACTGCTCTTCCTGCATGGCAGCTTCTGAGTCATTCCTGGAGGGGCCTGCTTTCCCCCTCCCAGTCAGTGGATACAGTTAGTCCGGCCTTGCCTGCCTGCCTGCCTCAGGGCAGGAGTTGACGGATGGCGCTATGGTTAAGGATATATCTCCAGGAACAAGCAGGAATGTAGTCATCACATATGGGTATCGTCGGTACCGAAGGAGCCCGCGCGGGAACATTCCCCAGCGTCCAATCAGAACGCTTTTGGGAGCATCCCACAGTGCCTGCGTGCTGCCTTCCCGCCTTTCCCAACTGCCTCTCTCCAGTTCTTCTTTTTCCGTTGAGCCAGCAGGCTGTGTTCCTGTCACCGCAGAAGAACTTCTTTTTTTATTTCTTTCTTTTTGTGGTCGCGTCTGCCTTTTTCGACGCTCTACCGGTACCGGCGGTCTTTCTTTCTTATTTCTGTAAAAAAAAATATATATATATATATATTTCTTTTCTTCAGTGCACCCGCCTTTTTTGGGCCTTAGGCCCAAAAACCTTTCCTCAACATGGAAAAACCTGCTTCAGGGTTTAAAAAGTGCACCAAGTGTGGCATTACCATCTCCGTCATCGACACCCATGAATGGTGTTTAAAATGTTTAGGTCCTGACCACTCCATCACGGATTGTGTGTCCTGTGCCATGATATCTAAAAGAGGTCGGCAGAACCGAGCTGCCAAGCTCAGTACCCTGTTTCCCTCTGATGCGGCTTCGGTGGCATCGACGTCTTTCAGGGCTGCTTCTTCCTCCCGTGGATCTCAGGTAACTAAACATAAATCCAGCCGGTCCTTGAAGGGTAGATCTCCTTCTAAGCATCGAGATGCCTCTGGCGTTGCCCTCAAAGATTCTGCACTGGCAAAATTACCCCGGCAGGAGGCTTCGGCTTCCAAAGCATTATCGGGATTCCAGGATGTTCTAGATGGCTCGGCCTCGACAGATCTCCTGGTGCCATGCTCTGGGGTACCAGTGGTCTCCACTGGTACCGACATCCAGGCATTGGTAGCATCCATGGACCAGAGAATTCTGAGCATGGAATGCAGTCTGGCGGCTTTCCTTGCGGCATCGACACCCTTGGTACCGCGATAGACAACTCCACCGGTACTGGCATCGGTATTGGTACCAGTACCGATAGCATCGGCATCGGTGTCTGCTATGCCGGTACCCTGTCCTCTGATGCCCTCCAGTACCGATTCTCTGGTACCGGTTTTTCCCGGTACCGACCTAGGTCGGTACGGGTATCGGGCTCTACAGGAGCATCCGGACAGACGATACTTCGAGTCCTCAGAAGAATCTGAGGATTCTGATAGTTCTGTCGATGCAGCAATGCTTCTTCCAGAGGAGTCGTCCTCGCCTAAAGGTAGGATGTCTCCTCCAGAGGACATGTCTTTCCAAGACTTCATCAGGGAGGTGGCTCGGGGGCTGTCTATTACTGTGGACCCTGAAACAGAGCCAAGAGCTAAGGAGTTGGAAATTTTACAATATCCTAAAACTCCTAAAGAGACAGCTACCTTACCCATTCATGAGATTCTATATGATCTCATGTTGAGGATGTGGGAAACACCTCTTATCACCTCTCCTCATTCTCGTAGATTAGATACTATGTATCGAGTCCCTCCTTCTGGGTTCCATAAGACTCAGCTTCCTCACCACTCCATTGTGGTGGAGTCAGCTATGAGAAGGATCAGAAGTGCAAAAAGACATGCCTCTAATCCTCCAGGATGTGAGTGCAGAACCCTGGATGCTTTTGGACGTATAGTCTTCCAAGCTTCCATTCTTGCTGCAAGAATCAGTTCCTATAGTCTCTACATGGGAATGTTCCTAAAGGAGGTCATAGATAATTTACAGACTTTAAGTCCTTTTATTTCTGAGAATGAAAGACAGGATTTTCTCACTTGGGTCAAACATGCCCAAGATGTGTCTAAGTTCTCCAACCGTGCAGCCTTTGACTGCTTTGAGTGTATAAGCAGAACCTCGGCTATTGCCATAGGTGCACGTAGAATTGCTTGGCTCCAGGCATCTGATTTAGAGCTCTGGGTACAAGATAAATTGGGAAATATCCCTTGTACTGGTGAGAACCTGTTTGGTAAAGATTGGCAGGAAAAGGCCAATGAAATGGATGCTGAAAATTCCAACTTCGATAGATTATCCAAGTCCACTGCTGATCCTGTTAGAAAGAAATTGTTCAAGAAAACATCTTTTTCTAAAAAGAAAAGATTTTATCCTACTTATGGTCAGCAGGCATCTGCTGCAGGTCAGTTTTCAAGCAAACGTCAGCAACCACCCAAACAGAAGAAAGCAAAGGCTGCTAGGCCTCCACTGTCCCAGCAGCCTCAGCCTCCTCAGGGCCTTTGACTTTCAGCTAGAGAACTTGGCCTTTCTGGTTCTGGAAGGACCAGAACCGTCCACCATTCCAGGAAGGTTATGTCATTTTGCCCCCAGATGGTGGCAGATAACAGCAGAGCATTGGACACTCTCCATCATAAAGGAAGGGTACAAACTTCATTTTCAAGCATGCCCCCTCACACAATAGTGAAGCTGTTCAATTCTCCGACCTCTCTCATCATCCTGTTAGGTCAGGAGGTTGCCATTCTTCTTGCCCAAGGGGCAATAGAAGAAGTGCCTCTTCATCAACAGGGCACAGGGTTCTATTCCCCTTATTTTCTTATTCCAAAGAAAACAGGGGGATACAGACCTATCTTAGATCTCAGAGAACTGAACAAATTCCTTGTCAAGGAGAAATTCAAGATGATTTCTCTCGGAGCTCTGCTACCATACCTTCAGAGTCAGGATTGGCTTTGTTCTCTAGATCTCAAGGATGCGTACACCCATGTCCTCATCCATCCAACCCACAGATGGTTCCTTCGGTTCCTTTTTCAAGGAAAGCACTACCAATACAGGGTGCTTCCTTTTGGTCTGGCCTCAGCACCAAGGGTGTTAACGAAATGCATGGCTGTGGTAGCAGCATTTCTCCGCACTCTAGGAATTTTCTTCTTCCCTTACTTGGACGACTGGCTCATTCGAGCTCCAACACAGTCAAAGGCCAAGACTTCTCTATCCTGCACAATGCGTATCCTTCAGTATTTAGGGCTGGTAATAAACATCCCAAAATCCAGTCTAACTCCCACTCAGTCTTTAGAGTTCATAGGAGCTTTTCTGGATACCACAAAGGCAAGGGCCTATCTTCCCCAGGCCCGTTGCCTTCGCTTGGTGCAGTTAGCTTCTCAAGCAGTGCTAAAGCCTCATCTAACTGCTCGAGAAATGTTGCAATTGCTAGGCCGCATGGCATCCACTGTGCATGTGGTTCCGTATGCTCGCCTCCACATGAGGTCAGCTCAGTGGACTTTATCCACCCAATGGACCCAGGCATCATTTTGTCTCTCCAATGGTGGAGGTCCACTCAAAACCTGTTGCTGGGGTACCCCTTTCAACAACCCTTACCCCAAGCAACTCTCACAACAGATGCTTCTCCAAAGGCTTGGGGAGCTCATCTGCAAGACTTCTCCACCCAGGGCACCTGGTCTCCTCAAGAGAGTTTTCGGCATATCAATCTCTTGGAACTCAGAGCAATTTTCCTAGCTCTGCGAGTGTTCCAAAGACAGTTGAAAGAACTGAAATATGAGATTGCAGACCTGCTATTAGTAATCTGTGAACTATCATTAAAATCATCTCTAATACCTGAAGATTGGCGGATCGCCAATGTAACACCAATTTTTAAAAAGGGTTCGAGGGGTGATCCGGGAAACTACAGACCGGTGAGCCTCACGTCAGTACCGGGAAAAATGGTAGAAACCATCATAAAGAATAAAATTACTCAGCATGTAGATAGTCATGGCCTAATGGGAGACAGCCAACATGGCTTTAGACAAGGAAGATCTTTATTTTTATTTATTTATTTATTTGAGCACATTTTTATACCGCTCCTTCCAGTGATCAGCAGCGGTTTACATCTAACAATTAACTCTGCATAGATTTAGAAGTTACATAAAACTGTACTGTACTAATCTGTTATGTTTTTTTGAAAGTGTGAATAAACAGGTGGACAAAGGTGAGTCGGTTGATATAGTGTATCTGGACTTTCAGAAAGCCTTTGACAAGGTCCCTCATCAGAGACTTTTGGCAAAACTAAAGAGTCATGGGATAGGAGGCAGTGTACTACTGTGGATCAGGAACTGGTTAAAAGATAGAAAGCAGAGGGTTGGGCTAAATGGCCAATTTTCCCAATGGAGAATAGTGAATAGTGGTGTGCCCCAGGGATCTGTGCTGGGTCCGCTGCTTTTTGACATATTCATAAATGACCTGGAAAGTGGAATAACGAGTGAGGTTATCAAATTTGCAGATCACACAAAACTATTTAAAGTTGTTAAAACCCAAGAGGAGTGTGGAAAATTGCAAGAGGATCTTGATAAATTGGAAGACTGGGCATCAAAATGGCAGATGAAATTTAATGTGGACAAGTGCAAAGTTATGCACCTAGGGAAGAACAACCCAAACTATGGTTACACGATGCAAGGTTCCACATTAGGAACCACCACCCAGGAAAAAGATTTAGGTGTCATTGTGGATAAGATGTTAAAACCCTCGGCCCAGTGTGCAGCGGCAGCCAAGAGAGCAAATAGAATGCTGGTTATCATAAGGAAAGGAATGGAAAATAAAACAAAAGATATTAGAATGCCTTTATACCGTTCCATGGTGAGACCGCACCTTGAATATTGTGTGCAATTCTGGTCACCGTATCTTAAAAAGGATATAGCATTATTAGAAAAGGTTCAGAGAAGAACCACCAAAATGGTAAAGGGGATGGAACGATATTCCTATGAAGAAAGGCTAAAAAGGTTAGGGCTCTTTAACCTGGAAAAGAGACGGCTGAGGGGAGATATGATAGTAGTCTATAAATTAATGAACGGAGTGGAACGGGTAAACGTAGATCAGCTGTTTACGTTATCAGAATATAGGAAGACTAGGGGACATGCATTGAAGCTACAGGGTAAACTTAGACTAATAAAAGAAAATATTTTTTCACTCAACGTGTAATCAAACTCTCGAATTTGTTACCTGAGGACGTAGTAAAGGCTGTTAGTGTACCTGGGTTTAAAAAAGGTTTGGACAGGTTCCTGGAGGAAAGGTCCATAAACCATTATTAAGAAGGGACCCAGGATATCAATGCTTGACCTAGTACAAGCATTGCAGAACCTGTGTCTTTTGGGGAAACTGCTAGGTACATATGACCTAGATTGGCCACTGTTGGAAACAGGATACTGGGCTTGATGGACCTTGGTCTGACCCAGTATGGCATATCTTATGTTCTTATTTTCCACTCCCTGCTCAGCTACAAGACAGTCCTCATTCATACGGACAATCGAGTAGCCATGTTCTATGTGAACAAGCAGGGAGGAACGGGCTCTCTGTCGCTTTGCAACAAAGCTTTGCGACTATGGGCCCTCGCCAGAGAGCATCAGATTCATCTGCTGGCAGTATATCTTCCAGGCATTCAAAACTCTTGGGTGGACAGACTCAGTCGAGTTCTGCTTCCACACGAGTGGTCTCTGCATGCAGACCAGGTGACCAGGATATTTCAACTTTGGGGAACCCTGGACATAGACCTCTTGGCAAGTCCGTGGAATGCCAAACTTCCCCTGTTCTGTTCCAGAATTCCGGCTCAGGGGGCTCATGCCAGGGATGCTTTCCTCCTTTACTGGGGTCAAGACTTCCTGTATGCCTTTCCACCCATTCCCCTAATTCCCAAAACCCTCTTCAAGCTTCAGAGAGACAGAGGCCACATGATTCTCATAGCACCACATTGGCCACGGCAAGTGTGGTACCCTCTGCTTCTACATCTCTCTCAAGCTCCCTCCCTGGAGTTAGGGTCTGCTCCAGATCTCCTATCTCAGGAGAAAAGAATGTTATAGCATCCCAATCCCCAGTCTCTGCATCTCAGGGCTTGGTTGCTGAAGGCCTAGATCTCCAAGATCTTAATCTTTCTCAGCAAGTGAAAGATGTTCTTTATGCTTCCAGAAAACCTTCCACCAGACGCTCTTATGCTTTCAAGTGGAAAAGATTTACTATTTGGTGTTCGGAAAAGAGTTTTAACCTCCTTGCGATACCTCTGTAATCTCCTCCATTTATGTATATATTATCACAGATTTTTTCACTATTACTAATTTTCTCTTTTGTTAAACCGCTTTGATTGTATGATAAGGCGGTATAAAAATCCAATAAAATAAATAAAAATTTATCTAATGCAGGCCTTAAGACAAATTCAGTAAGAGTCCATTTGAGTGCTATTGCAGCTTCTCTTAAACCTCTAAATGACCAGCCTGTTTCCTCTCATCCTCTCATAGCAAGATTCATGAGAGGCCGCCTCCTAACTAAGCCTCCCATAAGACTACCTCCGGTAGCATGGGACTTAAACCTGGTTCTTGGGCAGCTCATGAAGCCACCTTTTGAACCTTTAGCTACAACCTCCTTAAAATTCCTTTCTTGGAAGGTTATCTTTCTCATTGCAATCACATCAGTACGCCACATTAGTGAGTTGCAAGCGCTAGTAGCTAATCCACCTTATACAAGGTTCCATCATGACAAAGTAGTCCTTAGGACTCATCCACACTTTATGCCTAAGGTGGTCTCGCCTTTTCATCTAAGCCAAGAGATCTACCTACCTGTCTTTTTTCCAGGATCTCATGCATCAAATGCAGAAAGGAATCTTCATACCTTGGACTGTAAAAGAGCTCTAGCTTTTTACTTACAAAGAACACAGCAACATAGGAAGTCCTCTCAGCTCTTTGTTGCTTTTGATCCGTCTCATTTGGGACTTCCAGTTTCCAAGAGAACACTATCTAACTGGATTGCTCACTGTATTTCCTTCGCCTATCAGAGTAAGAACCTTTCTCTGGAGGGACATATCACAGCTCACAATGTGAGAGCCATGGCAGCCTCAATGGCTCATCTGCACTCTGTGTCTATTGACGACATCTGTCGAGCAGCCACTTGGGCCTCGGTTCATACCTTCACAGCCCATTACTGCTTGGACAAGGACTCCTGCCGGGATGCCTTGTTTGGTCAGGCTGTTCTCAAACACTTGTTCCATACCTAATCAACTCCTGCCCACCATCCCTGGTAGGATGCCAGAGATCCATGAGGGGAAGTGGAGCCCTTTTCAGGAACATACAACTTCTGGGGTCTCTCCCTGGCACCTAAAGCTAGGGAGTCCCCATATGTGGAGGAGTGGCCTAGTGGTTGAGGCAAGGTACTTCAGGCCGGAAGGTCGGGGGTTCAAATCCCACTAGAGGACAGCAACCTTGGGCCAGAAGGACTGGGGTTTCTAGTCCCACAGGTGCTCCTTGTGGTCTTGGGCAAGCCACTTAACCCTCCATAGCCCATGTTCCCTGTAAAATAGTTATCTCCAAGTTATAATGCCCTGTTCAATGTAATTTCAGTTTGTTCAATGTAAACCGCACTGATGCAGAATAGCGCGGTATATAAGAGAATGTAAATAAAATAAATAAAAAATAAAATGTGATGACTGCATTCCTGCTTGTTCTTGGAGATAGCATAGTTACTCACCTGTAACAGGTGATCTCTGGGAACAGCAGGAATTTAGTCCTCACAACCCACCCACCTCCCCTAGGAGTTGTATCTCTCTATCTCTTTCCTTTCCCTTTCTCTCTGTCTCAGCTTTAAAACTCAACTGGAGAGAGGCAGTTGGGAAAGGCGGGAAGGCAGCACGCAGGCACTGTGGGATGCTCCTAAAAGTGTTCTGATTGGACGCTGGGGAGCGTTTCCGCGCAGGCTCCGTCGGTTCCGACGATACCCATATGTGAGGACTAAATTCCTGCTGTTCCCGGAGATCACCTGTTACAGGTGAGTAACTATGCTTTAGCCAGCCGGAAGATCCAGTGACTGTGCTTTGAGTTGCTCCTTGCCCTCTAGTGGGTCTGTTGTGGCTATGCCCCGTAGCGTTTGGGAGTCATGTCCAAAAGGAGAGCTTCCGGACTCCGGATTGTCCTCCCCAGAATTCTTTCCCTTTTGCAGTAGGCCTGGTCCTTCTGGTGTGGAAATTCAGACCCTGAATCCTCTGGGTACCCCTGAACGCAGTTTCATACAGGGCAGGCTGAGAGTTGAAGCCTTGTTCAGTTGTCTTTGGCCAAGCGTCCCAGGCAAAGGGCGACCCCCCTGTCCGAGATTTTGACTATGACTTACATTCAGATGGCTCAGTACTGGGCTCTGATGTGGATGAAGATGTGCTTACGCTTTCAGAAGATTGTGCAGAGTGATCCGCCTATTCCAGAAGGAGGAGCTGGCAGTATTGATTGCCAGGGTCTCATCTGCTTTAAGCGTGGCAGATGCTTCCGGCACGGAGCAGGAGCAGAAGGTACACCTGCTCCTTCAAGGGGTGCAAAAATCCACTACGGTCTTCCCATTCCTGAATGTGATCAAAGATATGATCCGGACTGAATGGGCCTCTCCTGACTCCAAGCTTAAAAGGTTCTTTATTCTTTCTTTATTTCACACTTTTTATACTGCAGCCTTAATTATGTTAGGGCGGTTTACAATGCCAAAAAAAAAAAGAAAGAAAGAGGCCGGAGCCAGGAAAAAGGAAAAGAACTACATAATTAGATTGGCCAGAGGCATACAGTCATATAGCTAGGAGAGTAGGAGAAAGGAGGAGAGAAGAGAAAAAGGGTCAAGGAGGGAAGTTAGGAATGTGTAAGAAGACCTCCGCTCTCCCAGAGGAGTGCGTTGAGTGATTTTGCATTCCCAAGTTGGTTGCGCAGGTTATAGCAGTTACCAGATGGACCACCATTCCACTGGACGGCAGATTGGCTTTAAAGGATTTTCTGGATGTAAGATGGATTTTTTGCTTAAGAACCAGTTCACCGTGGCAGCTGCTGTTCTGCAGCTACATAAGAACATAAAATATGCCATACTGGGTCAGACCAAGGTCCATCAAGCTCAGTATCCTGTTTCCAACAGTGGCCAATCTAGGTCATACGTACCTAGCAGTTTCCCCAAAAGACACAGGTTCCGCAATGCTTGTACTGGGTCAAGCATTGATATCCTGGGTCCCTTCTTAATAATGGTTTATGGACCTCTCCTCCAGGAACTTGTCCAAACCTTTTTTAAACCCAGCTACACTAACAGCCTTTACTACATCCTCCGGTAACAAATTCCAGAGTTTGATTACACGTTGAGTGAAGAAATATTTTCTTTTATTAGTTTTAAATAGTTTACCCTGTAGCTTCATTGCATGTCCCCTAGTCTTTCTATATTCTGATAACGTAAACAATCGATCTGCGTTTACCCGTTCCACTCCGTTCATTAATTTATAGACTTCTATCATATCTCCCCTCAGCCGTCTCTCTTTTCCAGGTTAAAGAGCCCTAACCTTTTTAGCCTTTCTTCATAGCAGTATCCTTCCATCCCCTTTACCATTTTGGTGGCTCTTCTCTGAACCTTTTCTAATAACGCGATATCCTTTTTCAGATACGACGACCAGAATAGCACACAATATTCAAGGTGCGGTCTCACCATGGAACGATATAGAGGCATTATAATATCTTTTGTTTTATTTTCCATTCCTTTCCTTATGATACCTAGCATTCTACTTGCTCTCTTGGCTGCCGCTGCACACTGGGCCGAGGGTTTTAACATGGTATCCACAATGACGCCTAAATCTTTTTCCTGAGTGGTGGTTCCTAATGTGGAACCTTGCATCGTGTAACCATAGTTTGGGTTGTTGTTCCCTAGGTGCATAACTTTGCACTTGTCCACATTAAATTTCATCTGCCATTTTGATGCCCAGTCTTCCAATTTATCAAGATCCTCTTGCAATTTTCCACAATCCTCTTGGGTTTTAACAACTTTAAATAGTTTTGTGTCATCTGCAAATTTGATAACCTCACTCGTTATTCCACTTTCCAGGTCATTTATGAATATGTCAAAAAGCAGCGGACCCAGCACAGATCCCTGGGGCACACCACTATTCACTATTCTCCATTGGGAAAATTGGCCATTTAGCCCAACCCTCTGCTTTCTATCTTTTAAACCAGTTCCACAGTAGTACACTGCCTCCTATCCCATGACTCTTTAGTTTTGCCAAAAGTCTCTGATGAGGGACCTTGTCAAAGGCTTTCTGAAAGTCCAGATACACTATATCAACCGACTCACCTTTGTCCACCTGTTTATTCACACTTTCAAAAAAACATAAGAGATTAGTAAGACAAGATCTTCCTTGTCTTAAACCATGTTGGCTGTCTCCCATTAGGCCATGACTATTTACATGCTGAGTAATTTTATTCTTTATTATGGTTTCTACCATTTTTCCCGGTACTGACGTGAGGCACACCGGTCTGTAGTTTCCCGGATCACACTGGAACCCTTTTTAAAAATTGGCGTTACATTGGCGATCCTCCAATCTTCAGGTATTACAGATGATTTTAATGAAAATTCACAGATTACTAATAGCAGGTCTGCAATCTCATATTTCATTTCTTTCAACACCCTTGGATGTATACCATCTGGCCCAGGTGATTTGCTACTCTTCAGTTTATCTAATAGTAGTAATACATCTTCCCGATGTATCGATGTTTCCTTCAATTCTTCCGCACCTTTAAATACCACTTCAGTCATGGGTAACATCCCTACATCTTCCTCAGTAAAGACCGAAGCAAAGAATTCATTCAGTCTCTCCGCTATCTCCTTGTCACCTCTTAGTGCCCCTTTAACTCCTCTATCATCTAATGGACCAACTGACTCACAGGTTTTTTGCTACGTATGTACTTGAAAAAAAAATATTTCGCGTTTTTGCTTCCGCAGCAAGCTTCTTCTCAAATTCTCCCTTTACCTGCTTTATCAATGCCTTGCATTTGACTTGCCAGTGCTTGTGCTGTTTCCAGGTTTCGTCGTTTTGCTCCTTTTTCTATTTCCTGAAAGATGCTTTTTTGGCAACAGCCTCTCTGACCTCCCCTTTTATTTATTTATTTTATTTATTTATTTATTTAACAGTTCTTCTATACCGCGCTTTTCAGATCAGTGCGGTTTACATTCAACGTCAACTATACAACACAGGCATTCTGAGTTGTAAACTTTACAATAAACAATAAACTTTAAACCATGCTGGCAGTTTTTTGGACTTCCTTCCACTTTTCTTAAAGCGTGGAATACAGCTGGTCTGGGCTTCCAAGATAGTATTTTTCAACAACACCCAAGCTTGATGTAAGTCTTTAACCTTTCCAATTGCTCCTTTTAGTCTTTTCTTAACTATTTTCCTCATTTTATCATAGTCTCCCTTTCAAAGTTAAAAGGTAGTACTGTGGATTTCCTTACTATCCCTCCTCCACTAATTAAATCAAAGGTGATCATGCTATGATCACTATTGCTAAGTGGCCCCAACACCCTTATCTCTTGCAGTAGATCTGGTGTTCCACTAAGGACTAGGTCTAATATGGCTTCCCCTCTGGTCGGTTCATGAACCAGCTGCTCCAAGAAGCAGTCATTTATGTTATCTAGGAACTTTATCTCCCTAGCATGTCCTGCCGTGACACTGCCCCAGTCGATACCGGGGTAATTGAAATCACCCATTATTATTACTGCGCTATAACTTTTGTTAGCTTCCTTTATTTCATTGAGCATTTCATCATCCATTTGCTCTTTCTGGCCAGGCGGTCGATAGTACACCCCCACTGCCATCGCCTTTCCCTTTTTACATGGAATTTCATTTCATAGAGATTCTACAGCAAATTTTGTTTCCTGCAAAACTTTAATCCTATCTGACTCAATGCCCTCTCTAACGTAGAGTGCAACCCCTCCACCAATCTGATCAGCTCTATCATTACGATATAGTTTGTATCCAGGTATCACAGTGTCCCACTGGTTGTCCTCCTTCCACCATGTCTCTGATATTCCAATCATATCTAACCTCTCATTTAGTGCTATATATTCTAACTCTCCCATCTTATCTTTTAGACTTCTAGCATTTGCATACAAGCATTTTAGAGACTGCATTTTATTCATATTAGTTTGGTTGTTGGTAGACATGGGTAATTTGGGATCTTTAAGCTCTGTCTGCTAGCGGTATGTACTATGTTGATTATTGTTTAGCCCCCATATTTAACTCCAAGCTTATCCTCCCATGTTCTGTATAACACAGCTCTCTCAAGCTTGTACACTGTTGGCTTAAAGGCGATATATTTAAAAAAAGCAACCTAATAAATAAATAAATATACTAGCTTGATATCTTGAACCCTGTTCCAGTGGATTTAGTCTCTTCCCCAGATGATACTACCCCTCTTTTGGAGTCTGATGTGGCTTTCCTTCTGATGCCATGTATGACCTGGTATGCATGGCGGCCAAGGATGTTGCCCTGACGATAGTGTCATGGCATTGGATTTGGCCTAGGCATTGGGCAGCGGACACATCTTCCAGAGGCCGTTTGACCCAACTTGCTTTTATGGGGAAGCTTCTGTTTGGAGCAGATTTGGAGAAGCTGATGAAGGACCTGGGTGAGACAAAATTGTATTGCCTTTCAGGCTACAGGTCCCAGGAGCTTGGGAAGTGGGCTGGTGCCTCTTTCTCATCAACCTCTGCCCGTTCACCAAGGCCGGATTCCCAGGGGACTCTCGGGGGTTACTGACCTAAAAAACTTTTCTTCCTCTCTGCTTCTGGGCTTTGATTTCATTCTCAGTCCTTTTTTGTGGAGCGTGTGGGCCCAGGGACTCGGCACCCTCCAGAAGAGGACCCTCCCAGGCTGCACAATGAAAATTTGGGAGCCCATTCCCAGGTTCCTCTAGTTGGAGGCAAGCTTTGCCTTTTC
Source organism: Ichthyophis bannanicus (assembly GCA_033557465.1). Lineage (NCBI taxonomy): Eukaryota > Metazoa > Chordata > Amphibia > Gymnophiona > Ichthyophiidae > Ichthyophis > Ichthyophis bannanicus. Next base: position 743,528 of record CM066050.1, read on the forward strand.
TTCCAAAATGGGCCCGAGATACCAAGTATCATTGGGTGCTAGACACCATTCAGTTCAGCTATGTCCTGGAGTGCAAAGAGCCGATTCTAAATGCCTTCGTCATCTCCCCATGTCTTCGTCATCTCCCCATGTCTGTCTGTGAGCAAAACATACTACTGTGCAAACCACCTTGGACGAGTTGCTGTGCCTAAAGGCAGTGGTGCCCATCCTGCTGGATGATTGGGGCAAAGGCAGATAATCCATTTATTTTGTGGTTGCCAAAAAGGACGGTTCTTTCCCTCCCATTCTGGACCTTAAGAGTGTCAATAGTCGCTCTGCACGTCCTGCGCTTCCGGATGGAAACATTGCGCTCCGTGATTCAAGTAGTGTGCCGAGGGGAGTTCTTGGTTTCTCCAGATCTGACCAAGGTGTATTTTTATATCTCGATACAGGCAAATCAGCAGAAGTATCTGCGTTTTGCCATGTTTGTCTCTTGCTTTCATTTCGTCACCTTCCCTTTTGGGCTATTCACCACCCCGAGGACGTTCTCCAAGGTCATGGTGTGCGGTCGCGGCACCAAGGGATCTGTGTCCATCCATATCTGGATGACTAATTCATCTGGGCCCGTTTCCTTTCAGAAACATCTCGAGTGGCGTCCCAAGTGGTATCTTGTTTGAAAAGCCTCAGCTTGGTATCAATCAGGGAAAGAGCCATCTATTACCTTCCCAGTCCCTGGAGTTTTCTGCGAGCACATTTCGACACTCAACTGGGCAATGTTTTCCTACCACAGGAGAAAGTCAAAAGTATATTGGATTACCTGGCTCTGTTTTGTGCACAGCAGGCCTCCAGAGTCTGGGATTATCTTCAGCTGCTCGGATTGATGGTGGCGACCATAGAGATGGTGCCATAGGCGCATGCTTGCATGCTACCACTCCAGCGGTCCTTGCTGGCTTTGTGGTCCTTCAGTTCTCAGGAGTTCAAGCACAGGCTTCTGCTCCCATTAATGGTGAGGTCCAGCCTGTGGTGGTGGCAGCGGTCCTGTCATTTAAGGAAGGGTATGCCACTGGATGATTTCTCCTCGATCCTCCTGATAACAGATGCCAGTCTCTTGGGCTGGGGAGCCCATTGCCAAAATATATATAGTCCATGGCTGTTGGAACCGCAGGGAAGCAGTGTTGTCTATCAACTTCTTCAAGGCGAGGACCATCAGGTTGGCTCTTCTGCGTTTCCAGCCCCTGGTCAAGGGATGGGCGGTTCGAGTGTTTTCAAAGAATGCCAATGCCAGGGCACTGGCTTATGCCAATTGGCAAGGTGGCATGAGGAGTACTGGTGTAGCTCTGTAGATTGCCTGGGCAAAGAAGAACCCCCTAGCCTTGTCGGTTTAGCCATTGCCAGGGTGGACGGTGTGGAAGCAGACTTCCTCAGCCAGCACCCTCTGGATCCTGTAGAGTGGGAGTTGTTAGGAGGCGTTTCAGTTGATTCTGCGCTACTACTGAGGTCGTCCTGAAATGGATCTTACAGTGACCCCTGCCAGTGCCAAAGTTTGCCACATCCTCAGTCTCCGCACAGAGATTTGGTCTGAGAGCATCAACACCCTGATCCACTCTTGGCCAAGTCAGCACCTGCTCTATGTGTTTCTTCTGTTGCCTCTGGTGAGGCGTGTGCTTCAGCGTATAGAACACCATCCAGGCAGGATTGTTCTGATGGTGCTGGTTTGGTCTAGGAGAGCATTATTCGGAGACCTGATGTGACTCCTGCAGATGGCTCCTTTTTGGTTGCCTCCATCTCGGGGCCTATTACTGTAGGGACAAATCATCCTAAAGGACCTGATTTCCTTTTCACTTACGGCTCTTGGCTCTTGAAAGGGGACGGCTAGCGCGTAAGGGCTATTCTCCTGTGGTGGTCTCTACTCTGCTCGGCACCCAGAGGAGGGTCTACCCAGCTGGCATGCGTGCGGATCTGATACCTTTTTGAGCAATGGTGGTGTGCTTGGCATTTGGCACCTGAGGTGATCAAGGTGCCATCTCTGTTAGTCGTTCTATAGGATGGCCTTTCCCTCAGCTGCCTGACAGTTTGTGGCAGCTTTATCTTGTTTGTGAGGTCCAGAGTCTGGCACGTCTCTAACCTTGCACCCAGATGTCACGTGCTTTCTCCTAGAGGTTCAACGTTTGCGTCCTCCCATTCGACCTGTGATCCCTTCCTGGGATCTGTGTCTGGTGCTCAGGGCCCTGATGGTGGTGCCTTTTGAGCCTTCGAAGTGCACTAATGTAAGGGATGTTACACTCAAGATGGTTTTTTTGTTCCACAAGGCGGACTTGCCGAGATCCTTATCTGCCTATTTCAAAGGATGTCATTTCCATTCGGCCTGTACCTTCTTTCTTGCCTAAGGTGCTATCACCCTTTCAAGTGAACCAGGTGATCTGCCTGCCCTCCTTCTCTAAGGAAGAGTGTCAGGGAACAGATAAGGACCTTTGCCTTATGGATGTCCGGAGGGTGCTTCTCCGGTACTTGGAGGTTACGAATTCCTTTCGTAAGTCCGACCATCTTTTTGTGCTGTTTGCTGGCCCATGCAAGGGTGACATGGCAGTCAAGTCAACAGTGGGGTACTGGATTAGGGAGGCCGTTGCCTCTGTGTATCTGTTGCGGAACTGGCTGGTTCCGGAGGGTTTGCGCGCCCATTCTACCTGAGCACAAGTGTCCTCGTGGATGGAGTGGAGCTCGGTAGCTCCTGCAGATATTTGTCGGGCAGCAACATGGGCATCCCTTTCCACTTTTGTCAAGTATTACTGCTTGGATGCCCACGGGTGGGGGGTCACAGCCTTTGCGTCAAGGGTTTTGCGAGTTGCTTTGTCTTTTTCTCGCCCAGTGGAGTGTAGCTTTGGTACATATCACTTGTCTGGACTGGTCTTGCAGGACAATATGAAAGGTGACATTTTACTTACCAGTTAATGTCATTTCCTTGAGTCCTGCTAGACCAGTTCAGGGCCTGTCCCTGAAACTGTGCTGCTCTGTTCTTCTGCTGCGATACTCTTGGGTCCACCAGGATTTTTATACTTTGACTCATTCATATTTTACTGACAGCTTCCTGTTTATGCTTTCCTGTACATAGTTCTCTACTGTTGATTAGTCATTGTTGCCCACGATTGAGATTATTAGAGGCTTATCCTGTTTCTCCTGTATGCTTTGAGATAAATACTGAAGAGACCTCTCATGGCTGAGGCGAATAGAGGCATGTGAGTGATGTCACTGAAGCCTGGGCTTTCATTGGTTCTTTGTCTCCACCAATCTGCTGGTCGGGGAACACAACCCACTTGTCTGGAGTGGTCTAGCACGACTTGAGGAAAAAACATTAACCATTAACTGGTAAGTAAAATGTCATCTTTTATGGGCCAATAAGGCCAAATGGATCACTTTGATTGTTATGCCAGCACTACAGGGGCAAGAAATAAGTTTGAAAAATAAATGTGTCTGTGTCGTTTTTGATTCCATCTTATTCATGGTTGCTTACATCTTGGCAAATATCAGAGTTACTTATATACTGGGCCAGTCCATCCACTAGGTGAAATAGACGGTCGCCTAGGGCAGCAGTCTCTGGTAGGCAGCAACATTCCTCCTCCTTACAGCGAAGTGGCAGTTCATCCTCTCCCAGCATCTGTCCTCTCACCTGGAGGAGGGGAAGGCAGCATGGTGATGCTAGTACGCTCACGGCCTGCCACTCCTGCCCCCCTTTGTTGTAACTTCCTGTTGCTCCTGCCCCTCCAAGAGGAAGTTGCATTGGAGGGGGATAGGAGTGGCAGCCGTGAGTGCACTAGCGTGAGCATTTTAAAACCTGTCACAGCATAGACAGCCCTTTGCCACCCCCTCCCCCAAATGACAAGATGGATGCAAGGGGGGGGCAATCTTCTCACCTGGGGGAGGGGGTGGCATGGAGGGTCTGGCTAGGGCAGCAGAAACCCTCTGGCTGGTCCTGCTTATATAAAATGACAATCAATTCATCAGCTGAATCTTTTTTTTTTTTTTGAAAAATGTGATATGGTTGATGGGTATCTATGCTTATATAACACTCATTGACCATTACTCCTCTTCTGTGTTTAGGACTACAAAGATCAGTTATAAATGCAAGCACTTGTCCATTACTAGGAGCAGGCTGCTGCAGTCATATTAGTCCTTATCTGAAGGACTGGCTATCAGTACATTATCACCTAGAGTTCCCTGTTTGGTATTTAAAGCACTTAAGGAGTTGGACCATTGTTTTAAAAGCTGTTTGATTATCTAGTAACTGACTGTACTGTCACATTTTGCACAAGGCTTTCTTGCAGATGCCATCCCCATCTGAAATAAGGTTTATGAAAACATCCACCTGCTTTTTAGGATTGCCCCTTGCCCTTGGAATTCTTTTCCTAAGGAGACTTATCTCCATACCAAGTATTTAACATTCAGGTGGACGGCTGGATAAGCATTTGTTGATAACCCGATTTATTTAGGGTTTAGTGTGCTCTGGTTTCCATCATTTTATTCACAGTTAAATAAAATTTGTTAGAACAAACAAAATTAATTTCCAGTACTTGATAACACTCCTCACCAGTTATCCAAAGCATGTTACAAGTGATAAAGGGGATGGAAGGCTATCTCTGAGGAAAGACTTAAAAGGTTAGGGTTCTTTAGGTTCAAAAAGAGATGGCTGAGGGAAAGTATGAGTGGTGTGGAACAGGTAAACATAGAGTGGTTGTTTACTCCTTCAAAAAGTAGAAAGACTAGGGGACACACAATAAAGCTTGAAAAGCACTGGGATCATGACCCAAAAAGGATTACAGAGAATGAAGAGGTTATGATCACCTGGGATACTCCCATTCCGTCTGACAAAAAGCTGAATGTGAGGAAACCGGATATAGTGGTAAAGGAGAAAAACACCAGAACGGCATTATTATAGAGGTGTCTTTTCCAAGCGACTACTCTGTGAATTGCGTTGAGAGGGAGAAGATCTTCAGGTACCAAGAAATGCAGTTGGAAACCAAGAAAATATGGCAGAAAGATACTGAGTTATTTCCCATCATGTTGGATGCCACAGGCCTACTACTACTGAATGTTTGTATAGCGCTACAAGATGTACGCAGCGCTGCACAGACACATGTAAAAGACTGTCCCTGCTCATCAGAGCTTACAATCTAGTCAAGACAGACAACACAGTAGCTGTGGACATGGGATACAGCTAGGGGAATAGTAAGGAAACACAAAGGAGATCAGGCGAGTCAAGAACCGAAAGCGGCAGCAAAGAAGTGAGTTTTCAGCCTGGATTTGAAAAGGGTCAGGGAAGGCGCTTGATGTACAGACTTAGGTAGTTTGTTCCAGGCATAAGGAGCAGCAAGGTGAAGGCCTAATTAAGAGAAACCTCCAAGCGCACCTTGATAAATTACCCACATACGTAACATCTTATGAACTCCAGAGGGAGGCTCGCTTTGGCACGATGCAAGTACTGCACCGAGCTTTAGCAATAAATTTGAGAAACTGAGATCATACTCCACATGGCTTAGAAGTGAGGATCATGACTGTCATGGTATGCGCAAAATTCACCCATTTGGAGAAATTGCCCTGAGAAAAGCTACAATGTAACACATTTACAGCTAATCAGAGAAAATATTTTTTCACTCAACGTATAATCATACTCTGGAATTCATGGCCAAATGATGTAGTAAAAGCTGTTAGTGTAGATGGGTTTTAAAAAGGTTTGGACAGGTTCTTGGGAGAAAAGTCTATAAACCATTATTAAAATGGAATGAGACATCAACTGCTTACCCCTGTGATAAGTAGCAGGAATCTGTCTACCTTTTGAGAACCTGACAGGTACTTGTGACCTGGATTGGCCACTGTTGGAAACAGGATACTGGGCTTGATGGACTGTTGGTCTGATCCAATATGGTATATCTTTTGTTCTTATGATGATGATGATGTACAAATTCTCCCATCTTCCTTGACCTCCCCTTTCAATATTGCATGTCATTACCCTTCCCCCAACCGTTTTCGGTAAACCACTGACCTACCTACACATAATCTGACATCCCTCTCTAGTTTAGATTAACCAGCCCACAGATTTGCTTCCTGAAGGCAGGAATTCCACAATCTAGGCTTTTGCACTCCAAACACATATGCATCGTATGCTGTAACCTAGTATTCCCAGGAAACAGAAACTGTTATAGATCTTATTTTTTTTATTAACTATTTTCCATACTGTTCTACAAGAAACTGTTAACATGCTCACATTTGTAAATACATTTAGTAACAATGTTAGTTATTAACATTTCTGAATGGGGGAGGGGGAAAAGTTAACAAGACTGCTAGGATATAAACTGGGTAACTGATTGGAGAGGGGGAGCATTTATATGATAGGATCATTGGGTTGTCTGTATACACCTTCCAAAGTGTTCAATTAATTATAATTGAGTGTTTAGTTGTTTGTGGATCTTAACTTCCTCTAGTTGTATGTCTTTGTTGCTGAATTGGTTTCTGCTACAACTACAGCTATTATAACTTGACCTTTTAGAGGTGTTTTGCACCTGAGTGAAAGTACCTTTTATGGATGCTCAGTTTGTCTCTGTCTATCTGTCGGTATGCATTAGGGAATGGAGGCATATACAGCTACATAGCTTTACTGAGGCAACTGTGCAGGTAAGAGCCGTGTGATGGTGCACTGAAGATTTCTATGGATTCTGTATAACGATAGCTGAATGGGTGGCTGGGGTGTGAGTGAGGTCTACCAGAAAATCAGTTTACTTACTGAAACGTATGGAGAAAAGATATATGCCGAATTCTAAGCAATTTAGTTCAAAATGGAGCCAGAAATCAGAGCTCTACTTCTCTCGCTTACAGAAAGCATTGAGACCCAGTCCTATATTGGACAATTTCTGAGTGTCTGATTCTATATACGGCCAACCTGTTGTAAAACTTGACCATCAGCCTTGTTATAGGAAGAGTTTTGCTGGTTGAATCCAGGAAACTGGTGTTCTTAAGGTGTGGCTGGTTAGTTACATAAGAGCTGAGTGAGGTTTTCCTATTTCTGACCCCTTGGATTAAGGTTTGTTGATTTGCTTTTAAAAGATTAAGTAAGATGCATACTTGTAATAAGATTTGCTGTGGACTTGCAGTAAAAATCCCTTTAGTTTGTATAGCTTGCTTTGTAAGTGCCTGAATGAAATATGTCTCTTTTACTGAGGTCATATACAAAAATTGGCTTGCCCAAAAATCAATATCCCTGCTTACTTTAAATAACCAAACATGTCTCAGATGTATTTTTGTTGGACAATGATCACGGGTGGGGGTATAGCCACTACTGCAAGTTGGGTCCTTTTGCTCATTTGCAGTAAAATTCAGGCAAACATCTTATCTCCAGGAACAAGCAGGAATGAGTCTTCACATATGGGTATCGTCGGTACCGACGGAGCCTGCACGGGAACGCTCCCCAGCGTCCAGTAAGAAAGCTTTTGGGAGCGTCCCACAGCGCCTGCGCGCTGCCTTCCCGCCTTTTCCAACCGCCTCTCTCCAGTTCTTCTTTTCCGCGGAGCCAGCAGGTCGTGTTCCTGTCACCGCAGAAGTTGTTCTTTATTTTTTCTTTATTCTTTTGTGTCACGTCTGCCTTCTTCGACGTCGGACCGGTACCGCCGTTTTTTTCTTTTCTTTCTTTTAAAAAAACAAAAAAAACCAAAAACTTATACTTTCTTCACTGTGCATTTTAGTTTTTGGGCCTTAGGCCTAAAAATATTTCTCCTCATGGAGAAGCCCGCCAATGGGTTTAAAAAGTGCACAAAATGTGGCGGTACTATTTCTGTCACCGACACCCATGATTGGTGTCTAAAATGTTTGGGTCCTGACCATTCCATCACGGATTGTATGTCCTGTACCATGATGTCTAAAAGAGGTCGGCAGAACCGAGCAGCCAAGCTCAGGTACCCTGTTTCCCTCTGATGAAGCTTCGGTGGCATCGACGTCTTCCAGGGCTTCTTCTTTCTCCCATGGATCTCAGGTAACCAAGCATAAATCTGGCCGATCCTCGAAGGGCAAATTTCCCTCTAAGCATCGAGATGCCTCCGGGCTTGTCCTCGAGGACTACGCACCGGCAAAATTACCCTGGCAGGAAGTTCCGGCTTCCAAAGCATTGTCTATGGGGTCACAGGTTGACATCGATGGCTCGGCCTCGACTGATCACCTGTTGCCGTGTTCTGGGGTACCGGTGGCTCCCACTGGTACCGACATCCAGACTTTGGTGGCGTCGATGGATCAGAAGATTCTGACCATGCAGTGCACCCTGACGGCATTCATGCAGGCTGCGACGCCTCCGGTACCGCAACAATCCCCGTTGCCGGTACCGGCTCCGGCACCATTCCCGGTGCCGGTACCGATTGCATCGACATCAGCTCCGGTGTCGACTGCAACGGTATCCTGTCCTATGATACCCATCGGTACCGAACCGGTACCGGTTACTCCCAATGTCGATCCCACTCGGTACGCATATCGGGCTTTACAGGAGCATACAGACAGGCGATACTTTGATTCCTCCGAAGACTCTGACGAGTCTGAAGGATCTGTCGAGGCATCGATTCTTCTTCCTCAGGAGTCTTCTTCTCCTAAACGAAGAATGTCTCCTCCAGAAGACTTGTCTTTTCAAGACTTCATTAGGGAAGTGGCTAGGGGCCTCTCCATCACAGTGGCCCCTGAGTCAGAGCCTCGAGCCAAGCAGCTGGATATTTTACAATATCCTAAAGCTCCTAAAGAGGCAGCTACTTTACCTGTTCATGAGATTTTGTATGATCTCATGTTGAGCATGTGGGAGACACCTCTTACCACCTCTCCTCATTCTCGCAGGTTAGACACCATGTATCGTGTCCCTCCTTGTCCTGGCTTTCATAAGGCTATATGAAAACCTCATTCAACTCTTCACCAATATTGCCAGATATAATAATACTAAATGTCACAGCACAGCCTCAGAAATAACCGTGGGCACTCAATTGTTCTGGATTAAATGTGTTACACTTCCAGACTCGTGCCGGTTCTTACATCAATGGCTGAGTAGTATATTGTGTTGATGATATCACAAGTTCATGTTATGAGCAATAATACCAAAAAGTAATCAAAAAATAATCAAAAAATACTTAGCTCAAGCTGAACCGTAGAACTGTGCTGTGTGTTTCACTCTTTATTTATAAAAGTGTCACGTTCTCCTTCTCCTTCATTCTCTTTTTTTATTTTTTTATTTTTTCATTTTTTATATAGGAAACATCCTTCCACTCGCTGGTACTGAATATAAAACACGTCCCAACGCCAATTTATCACGGCGCCCATGCGTTTCGCCAAATGGGTTTTTCAAGGGACTATGGCATAAAGTGGAATTTATTTCTGTAAATAAAGACATTAAAAGTGACTAATCTGTGCAAAAAGATTCAATCAAAGCAGAATGTAATCTAGTACCACATTTGAAATACTATATCAACTGAAACCAGAATAAAAAAGAGCCAAAAATGCAAAACCTGTGGGTAGCGCGGTTCGGTTACTTGACAACTGGTCTCCTGCTGATGCATTCGGTAGACTCAATGAACGCCGCGCATGCGAGTTTTCGGCTGCAACATCCTGGTTTAAATGCCTTGAACCGGGGTATCCTATTGGTTGATCAAGCAATGCAGGCCGCCCAATCAATGCTCTGATTTAACCCAGTGGGCTGTACCGTGGCCAAGGTATAGATCCATCTTTGTTCCTTATAGAGAAGTCGCTGATCGAGGGTTTTACCCGAGGCAGGTCCGGACACCATTTCTATACACCAACAGCGAAGCTGTGAAAAAGTGTGATGGTGAGATAAACAGTGTTGTACCAGGGGAGCTTCCCTCCGGGCACAACGGAGCCGGCTAGCATGTTCCTGCATGCGAACCCGGAAACAGCGAATCGTCTTGCCAATGTATAGAAGAGCGCATGGGCACCGCACGGCATACACTACCCCAACAGAATCACAAGTGGTAGCTTGTCGTAGTTTATAGGTGACACCCTTGTGGAGGAAATTCTGACATTCATATGTAATTTCACAAATCATACAGCTCCCACATTTGCGGTGTCCTAGCTCTTGAGGTACACTCAGTGGTGAAAATAAAGGTCATAACTGAGTGGGGCTCAAATATTCTTTTAGATTTCGGCTCCGTTTCCACACACAACGGATGGATTTATCTTGTAAACCTGGTACTGCAGATAGAACGTTCCCATGTTTCCGAAGAATACGTTGTATGCTCAAACTTACTGGCGAATAAGCTGTAATTTTTACACAGAAGCTATCCTCCTTCAGTGATACATCGTGCTTACCAGCAGGCGCTTTATTGCAATAGGGACTTACTTTTAACTCCCAGGAATCGTATAGCATCCATGGATGATGCACAGCACGTGAATTTAATTACAGCTTATTCGCCAGTAAGTTTGAGCATACAACGTATTCTTCGGAAACATGGGAACGTTCTATCTGCAGTACCAGGTTTACAAGATAAATCCATCCGTTGTGTGTGGAAACGGAGCCGAAATCTAAAAGAATATTTGAGCCCCACTCAGTTACGACCTTTATTTTCACCACTGAGTGTACCTCAAGAGCTAGGACACTGCAAATGTGGGAGCTGTATGATTTGTGAAATTACATATGAATGTCAGAATTTCCTCCACAAGGGTGTCACCTATAAACTACGACAAGCTACCACTTGTGATTCTGTTGGGGTAGTGTATGCCGTGCGGTGCCCATGCGCTCTTCTATACATTGGCAAGACGATTCGCTGTTTCCGGGTTCGCATGCAGGAACATGCTAGCCGGCTCCGTTGTGCCTGGAGGGAAGCTCCCCTGGTACAACACTGTTTATCTCACCATCACACTTTTTCACAGCTTCGCTGTTGGTGTATAGAAATGGTGTCCGGACCTGCCTCGGGTAAAACCCTCGATCAGCGACTTCTCTATAAGGAACAAAGATGGATCTATACCTTGGCCACGGTACAGCCCACTGGGTTAAATCAGAGCATTGATTGGGCGGCCTGCATTGCTTGATCAACCAATAGGATACCCCGGTTCAAGGCATTTAAACCAGGATGTTGCAGCCGAAAACTCGCATGCGCGGCGTTCATTGAGTCTACCGAATGCATCAGCAGGAGACCAGTTGTCAAGTAACCGAACCGCGCTACCCACAGGTTTTGCATTTTTGGCTCTTTTTTATTCTGGTTTCAGTTGATATAGTATTTCAAATGTGGTACTAGATTACATTCTGCTTTGATTGAATCTTTTTGCACAGATTAGTCACTTTTAATGTCTTTATTTACAGAAATAAATTCCACTTTATGCCATAGTCCCTTGAAAAACCCATTTGGCGAAACGCATGGGCGCCGTGATAAATTGGCGTTGGGACGTGTTTTATATTCAGTACCAGCGAGTGGAAGGATGTTTCCTATATAAAAAATGAAAAAATAAAAAAATAAAGAGAATGAAGGAGAAGGAGAACGTGACACTTTTATAAATAAAGAGTGAAACACACAGCACAGTTCTACGGTTCAGCTTGAGCTAAGTATTTTTTGATTATTTTTTGATTACTTTTTGGTATTATTGCTCATAACATGAACTTGTGATATCATCAACACAATATACTACTCAGCCATTGATGTAAGAACCGGCTCGAGTCTGGAAGTGTAACACATTTAATCCAGAACAATTGAGTGCCCACGGTTATTTCTGAGGCTGTGCTGTGACATTTAGTATTATTATATCTGGCAATATTGGTGAAGAGTTGAATGAGGTTTTCATATAGCCTATAGTATTCATTCACAGAGACCGATCCCCCTTCTGGCTTTCATAAGACTCAGCTTCCTCACCACTCTATTGTGGTAGAGTCTGCCATGAGAAAGATAAAGAGTGCAAAAAGACACTCATCTAATACTCCAGGACGTGAATGCAGGACCCTAGATGCTTTTGACCGTAGGGTTTTTCAAGCTTCTATGCTAGCTGCCAGAATCAACTCCTATAGTCTCTATATAGGGATGTTTCTAAAGGAAGTCACAGATCATCTGCTGACTTTAACCCCTTTTATTTCAGAAGATAAAAGGCAGGAGTTTCTCACTTGGCTCAAACATGCCCAGGATGTTTCCAAATTTTCCAACCGTGCAGCCTTTGACTCTTTTGAGTGTGTAAGCAGAACCTCGGCTATTGCCATAGATGCACGCAGAATTGCTTGGCTACAAGCTTCTGGTTTGGAATTCTGGGTCCAAGATGAATTAGGAAATCTTCCTTATACAGGTGAAATCCTTTTTGGCAAGGATTGGCAAGCAAAGGCCACTCAGATGGATGCTGAGAACTCCGCTTTGGATCGACTTTCAAAGTCCACCTCTGCTCCTGCTAAGAAAAGATTGTTCAAAAAGCATCTTTTTCTAAAAAGGGAAGATATTATCCTGCTTATGGTCAGCAGGCATCTTCTGCAGGTCGTTTTGCTGCAAAACGTCAGCAACAACCTAAACAGGCCAAGTCAAAGGCTGCTAGGCCTTCCACAGCCCAGCAGCCTCAGCCTCCTCAGGGCCTTTGACTTGCAACTAGAGAACTTAGCCTTTCTAGCTCTGGAAGAACCAGAGCCCCTCACCATTCCAGGAAGGTTGGCTTACTTTGCTCCCAGATGGGAACAAATCACAGCAGAGCAATGGACCCTCTCCATCATAAGGGAAGGGTACAAGCTTCATTTCTTAAGCCTTCCTCCTCGCACCATGGTGAAACAGTTCAATTCTCCAACATCTCTCCTCAACCTTCTGGGTCAGGAGATTGCCACCCTTCTTGCCCAAGGGGCAATAGAAGAAGTACCTTTTCTTCAACAGGGCTCAGGGTTCTACTCCCCTTATTTTCTTATCCCAACGAAAACAGGGGGCTACAGACCCATATTAGATCTCAGAGAGTTGAACAAGTTTCTATTCAAAGAGAAATTCAAGATGATTTCTCTCGGTGCTCTGCTTCCATACCTTCAGAGTCAGGACTGGCTTTGTTCTCTAGATCTCAAGGATGCGTACACCCATGTCCTCATCCATCCAACACACAGAAGGTTCCTTTGGTTCCTTTTTCAGGGAAAGTACTACCAATACAGGGTGCTTCTGTTCGGTCTGGCCTCTGCACCAAGGGTGTTCACGAAAAGCATGGCAGTAGTAGCTGCATTTCTACGCACTCTAGGAATATTCGTTTTCCCTTACCTAGACGACTGGCTCATTCGAGCTCCATCCCAGTCAGAGGCCCAGAATTGTCTAATCTGCACAATGCGTGTTCTCCAGTATTTGGGACTGGTAATAAACATCCCAAAATCAAATCTCACCCCTACTCAGTCTCTGGAGTTTATAGGGGCCTTGCTGGATACCACAACAGCAAGGGCCTATCTTCCTCAGGCCCGTTGCCTACGCTTAGTGCAGTTAGCCTCCCAGATACAGTTAAAGTCCCATTTAACTGCTCGAGAGATGTTACAACTCTTAGGCCACATGGCATCCACCATGCATGTGGTTCCATATGCTCGCCTTCACATGAGGGCAGCTCAATGGACTTTGTCCACCCAATGGACTCAGGCATCAGGTTGCCTGTCAGACAAAATAGCAAACTCCAGTCGCCTTTTTTGGTCTCTCCAGTGGTGGAAGTCCTCTCCAAATCTGTTGCTGGGGTCCCCTTTTCTGCAGTCACTACCCCAAGCAACTCTTACAACAGATGCTTCTCCAATGGGTTGGGGAGCTCATCTGCAAGATCTCTCCACCCAGGCCATCTGGTCTCCACAGGAGACTTCTCTGCATATCAATCTCTTGGAACTCAGAGCAATATTCTTAGCTCTCAGAGTGTTCCATTCCCTGCTCAGCTACAGGACAGTCCTCATCCATATGGACAACCAAGTAGCCATGTTCTATGTAAACAAGCAGGGTGGGACTGGCTCTCTGTCGCTTTGCAACGAAGCTTTACAACTGTGGGCCTTCGCCAGAGAGCATCACATTCATCTTCTGGCAGTATATCTTCCAGGCATTCAAAACTTTTGGGCGGACAGACTCAGTCGAGTTCTGCTTCCACACGAGTGGTCCCTCCACATGGACCAGGTAGCCAGGATTTTTTGAATTTGGGGAACCCCGGACATAGACCTCTTTGCAAGTCCATGGAATGCCAAACTTCCCCGGTTCTGTTCCAGAATTCCGTGTCAGGGAGTTCAGGCCAAGGATGCCTTCCTCCTTCACTGGGGTCAAGACTTCCTTTATGTCTTTCCACCCATTCCCCTAATTCCCAAAACACTATTCAAGCTTCAGGGAGATCGAGGGACCATGATCCTCATAGCACCACATTAGCCACGCCAAGTGTGGTATCCTCTACTTCTGCATCTCTCTCAAGCTCCTTCCCTGGATTTGGGCTCTGCACCAGACCTTCTATCCCAGGAGGAGGGAACGTTGTGGCACCCAAACCCCCAGTCTCTTCATCTCAGGGCTTGGTTGCTGAAGGCCTAGACTTTCAAGGTTTTCATCTCTCTCAGCAAGTCAGAGATATTATTCATGCCTCTAGAAAGCCTTCTACTAGACGTTCCTGTGCTTTCAAATGGAAAAGATTTACCATTTGGTGTTCAGAGAAGGGTCTAAACCCTCTTGCAATACCTTTGAATTCTTTACTAGAGTATCTCCTGTATTTATCCCATGCAGGTCTTAAAACGAATTCAGTAAGAGTCCATTTGAGTGCTATTGCAGCGTCCCTCAAGCCTCTCAATGGACAGCCTATTTCCTCTCATCCTCTTATAACAAGATTCATGAGAGGCCTTCTTCTAACTAAACCTCCCATTAGACCACCTCCAGTGGCATGGGACTTAAACCTGGTTCTTGGCCAGCTTATGAAGCCACCCTTTGAACCTTTAGCCACCACCTCCTTGAAATTTCTTTCTTGGAAAGTTATCTTTCTCATTGCAGTCACCTCAGCACGCCACATCAGTGAATTGCAAGCTTTGGTGGCTAATCCACCGTATACAAGGTTCCATCATGATAAGGTAGTCCTCAGGACCAATCCACACTTTATGCCCAAAGTGGTCTCGCCTTTTCATCTAAACCAAGAGGTATATTTACCTGTCTTTTTTCCAGGACCTCATGCATCAAGTGCAGAGAGGAATCTTCATACCTTGGATTGTAAAAGAGCTCTTGCTTTTTACTTACAAAGAACACAGCAACATAGAAAGTCTTCTCAACTCTTTGTTGCTTTTGATCCTTCTCATTTAGGACTTCCAGTTTCTAAGAGAACACTGTCCAACTGGATTGCTCAGTGTATTTCTTTCGCCTACCAGAGTAGGAACCTTTCTCTGGAGGGCCATGTCACAGCTCACAATGTGAGAGCCATGGCAGCCTCAATGGCTCATCTAAACTCTATGTTCATCGACCATATCTGTCGAGCAGCCACCTGGGCCTCGGTTCATACCTTCAGAGCCCATTACTGTTTGGACAAGGACTCCCGCCGGGATGCCTCGTTTGGTCAGGCTGTTCTCAAACACCTGTTCCATTCCTAATCAACTCCTACCCACCTACCCTGGTTGGATGCCAGAGATCCATGGGGGGAGGTAGAGTCCTTTTCAAGGACACACAACCTGGGGTCTTCCCCTGGCATCTGCAGCTAGGGAGTCCCCATATGTGAAGACTCATTCCTGCTTGTTCCTGGAGATAGCACAGTTACTTACCTGTAACAGGTGATCTCTGGGAACAGCAGGAATAAGTCTTCACAACCCACCCACCTCCCCTAGGAGTTGTATCTCTCTATCTATCTTTCCCTCTCTCTCTCTCTCTCTCTTTGTCTCAGCTTTAAAACTCGAACTGGAGAGAGGCGGTTGGAAAAGGCGGGAAGGCAGCGCGCAGGCGCTGTGGGATGCTCCCAAAAGCTTTCTTACTGGACGCTGGGGAGCTTTCCCGCGCAGGCTCCGTCGGTACCGACGATACCCATATGTGAAGACTTATTCCTGCTGTTCCCAGAGATCACCTGTTACAGGTAAGTAACTGTGCTTTACATGCACTTATTTTAAATCCATGGTAGAGCCAGGAGCTAAGCGGCCATGGTGAATCCACGACACAGTACTATGTTTCGGATTTAAACATTTATAACCCTGCATCAGGTCAGCATTCGCCACCGCAATGACTACAGAGGATTTTCTTCAGAATAAGCGGGGATATAAATTTTTGGGCAAGCCCATTTTTGTATATGATATTGTGGGCAGGCTTGTCAGCTTGTGACTGTAGATTGCTTTTACTGAGGTGGCATGGTAAGTAGTAAGGGGAAACATCCTAATTCAGTTCTTGATAGAATATTAGCTTATAATTTTAGGTTAGGGTTGAATTTGGATATTTATGCCCATAAAGTATAATTTTCAGAACTGGAATTTACTTAGATAAGAACCGTGTTTGAAAATTGCCTCCCATGAGTGGGTTTGCATATGTACTTTTACCTAGTAGGAAAATGGTAGGAGTTAGATTGATGGAAGAAAAGTATTGTTGACATTTCAGTCCTCTCTACTTTGCACCTTCATTTCCCCACTATTTAGTTTACATTTACACCCATAGCGTAGAATTGGTTGATTGAAGATGATCAGTAGATTTATGAGGTGGAGGGAAGTTAAGTCGATTAGTGTTTATTGCATAAAAGGCCTTAATTTTTCCCCCATGTTTTCTGTTATCAGCATTTCAGCTAGGGCTAGCTTGAGATTCATTTGGGAGACCTAAGTTTGATTTCTCAGGCTGTGCAGGGCTGGGGCTGGAGACACCGCAGATGCAGCAATTATTTTCCTTGGGAAGGAGTCATGCAAGAACAATACCTGCAGATTGATTCAAGGGTGCATGTGTTCCAGGTTCCAGAGGGAATCTCAGCCCATATTTCACAGCCAGGACTGTGAAGAAAATCCTCTGTAGCCCCAGTTTGGGCCAGTACAAAGCCAATGAGCCTCAAGGCCCAGTGGAGTGGGAGGAAGTTAGTGATTTTTAAAGAAATAAAGCTCCCATATGCTTTTGATAACCCAAAGTAGTCATAGTTTTGAATATCCACTTAGTCATAAAGGTGAAAATTTTAATTATATATGTGCGATTATGCCTTCTCTCTTTGTTTGGCAGGGGTGGAAGCAGAGTGGGTAGAGTGCTATAGACATGACTGCTGCTTCTTTTTTATGTTCTGTTTTCCCTTCTTTCTGTATTTTCTGTCAGGTGCTCCTACTCTTTCCCGGCTTTTAGAAGCTGGCCCTGCGCAGTTCAGCACTCCTCTTCCTTCCTTCTCTGCGGTCAGCTGTGACTGTCCAGCAAACACACCATTGCCCCCTCTTGAGTCTGTGTCCCAGCACACCATTCTCATGATGCCAACACTGGTAGCATCAAAGCCAGTCTCAGCAGCTCCAGGTGTGTCTTTAAAATGCTTGTGGCCTGTGAGGACAGCAGCAAGTCTTCCCTGTTCTGTCTTATGCACTTTTCATGTACAGCACCCACTGAAAATCAAACCACCATGTTTCCTTTGCGTGATGAACACTGTAGAATCTGTCCTGTTTGGGAAGCTCCTTGGTTCTTAGGTGGATTGGATTTTGGGGAGGAGAGGAAAGAGTTGTGGAAGATATCCGAGTTGGTGGCAGGAGCTCCCTGGAGGTGTTTAGTGACAAACTAGATGTCTGTGTGTTTTGTAATGTTCGCTTTTGCTCTCTTACATCTAGTAACCCCGCCGGACACCTGTGCTTCAGTTTCCAGTATTGGTGATCCTCATACAATGTCTGTATCAGTGGATAGCAGTGACATCTCAATGATCATAGACACCATTAACAAGGAGTGTCTAGGGGCTGGGGACGTTCCAGGGATATCTAAAGATGAAGGTGTCGATGGGAAGGAAGATCTTGATCTGGCAGAGAAGATGGACATAGCGTCATCCTATACTGGGGAAGAACTCGACTTTGATACAGTTGGTGACATTATAGCTATCATTGAGGATAAGGTAAATCTTTGAGGTTTTTTTCCTTCCTCGTTTCCTCTCTTAGTACTTCTTTTAAATATCTTATTGATAACAAAAAAGCTAATTTTCAGTTTTATAATACAGTTAAGCTACAATAACTATAAACTGCATAACCTTTTTAACCCCATTGCATATGCAACTGTTTGTTTTGTTTTTTTATTTTAATGGTTGCCCTTCATAATTTCCTGTTTGTGAGTCTGACAAGGACTAAGGCCAGTTTGGAGTCATCAGGTTCTGTTGCAGCTTGGAGACTTGTTTGTGAATGGGATGCGTAGCCTCATATAGCAAGCTGTTACTGCTGTTTCTGCTCTTCTGCCTTCTTTTATTGTCTTTTGTGGCAGATTCTCCATCCATTTAGAGTGATCTTAGGCACTAGTTTCCTAGCAGATGGTACCGATGTTGCACTTCTCCATATCAGCCTTGAGGATATGCTTTTGAAGTGCTTTCTCTGCCCTCACCTCGTGTATGTCAAGGATGACCTTAAGCAGCAACAAATAAGTTGACCTCTCTAGGTCCTGTGCTCAGAGGTTTCACACCAGCTTTCTCTTGCCCTGCCCACTTGCTAATTAATTGTTCCTTTTCGTCCCTCTAGTCCAGTCCCGGAACCATAGAGTTTAGAATCTCCTCCAGCAGCCTTGGAGACTGAATGACATCATCGCTTTACTAACACTAGTATAACTAGGCAAGGACTGCCCCCTTTCACCAGTACTTTCAGTCTCCAAGCAGCTGAGGAGATTCTGAGCCTAGGGCTGGGCTCAGCACAAATAAGCAGAGCTGGGGTTTATAGCCCCTATTAGATTTTTCTTTAAGATTTTTAGGCTTTCCTTTTTTGTTGAACAGGTTCAGGACTGCTGCTGCTGAAGAGGAGTTTTCCCCTTGCTCTGGCTCCATCCTACTCCCTAACCCCCTCCCCCTGCGCTGATTTCCCCATCGCTTAAATGAGCAAGGGGTGAAAAGACGTAGTGTTAGCCTCCCTGCTCCCGAACCCGCGATTAGGGGTGAGGAGCAGGAAGCAGGCCCAGTCACAGTGCCTCGAGTACCCGAGGAGGCTCCGGGTGCAGAATTAGGCGGTTGGCAGTGTCGGAGCCGAAGCCGCGGTCAGGCTGAGCTCCGACGCGTGTGTGACTCACTGCAGCACAGCGGTTCAGACACTGTGAGTGATGGCGCCGGTTTTCATGGCGCTTGTTTTAATTTGTTAAATTTATTTAATTTAGTGGGGTTTGCTTTCACATTGGGGGGGGGGTGTGTGGGAGCTGAGTTACTTAGTAAGTAAGCTTGCCTCAGCCTCATGTGGTCACGCAGGAAAAGTGCCGGCAGCCATTTTAGGAGCCGCGTTTTGGCTACTCCTTCACATGTGACGGTGGTTTTGGCGGGGTTTAAAGCCTTGTTTGTGCAAGGCACTATTTCAGCCTAACTAGGCACCTCTAGAGGGTGACTTGGTTTTAAAAAAAAAAAAAAAAAAAGGCTGAAGGATTTAACTCGGCTGGGCTCAGTTTGTTCAGTTCAGGGGGTTATAACCACCTCTGCGGGAGGTAGAGTGCAAGCAGGGAGCAAATTCAAGGGGGGGAGGATTCGCTATTGGTTTGGGGGGTTGTTCCCCAGGTACTCGACTATGCCCTGTAAGCCACGTTGTTTGATGTGTGGCATGAGGCGAAGCACAGTGCAGGACTCGGGTGTGTGTAGCGCTTGCACGCTTGAGGCAGAGGAGATGGACAAGGCGCCGGTGCAGCCTTTGGCAGGTCGGGAGGCGCTAAGGCTGGAGGGGGAGGAGTCGTTGCCTCTGTCCCTAGGCCTAGCAGAGCCGGTGGCGGGGCCTTCCTCGGGAGAAGATTCCTCTGCGTCTCTAGGACTGGGCCAGGGGGGAGCCTCCCCAGTGATTCCACCAAATTTTTTTTCCCTGATACAACAGGCGTTTGCCTTGCTCCAGCCTGCGATGCCGGTTCCCCCTCAAGGGTCCCAAGGTCAGAAGAGGTCAGGGTCCTTGGACATTCCGGCGGAAGACACTCCTACGGCTAAGAAGTGTAGGGGGGCCGGGGTTGAGAATCCGGCCTCTCGCCTCGGGGAGGACCGGGGAGAGTTGGACGCAGAGATGGAGGAGATATCGGATGAGGAGCTGGAAGAGGGAGAGTTGCCTGACCCTGAACAGCAGAGTAGGGTGGTCAGGGTGTTTCGGCGGGAAGAGCTCCCGGCCCTGGTCACCGAGACTCTCAAGACAATAAACATGCCAGCGGGCGAAGCGACGGTGGAGTACATCTTGGAAGATCCACTATTGCAGGCGGTTCGGACGTCCCAGAAGGTTTTTCCCCTACATAGGGTGTTTAGGAATATGATCCAGGAAGAATGGGACTTGCTGGAGTCAGCCCTCAAGGGTTCCAGAGCCTTGACTCGCCTTTATCTGTTGGTGGACCAGGATAGGGAGCTGTTTCGCTCTCCAAAGGTAGATGCGGCGGTATCGGCGGTTACTAAGAAGACTACGATTCCGTTTGAAGGAGCCGCAGTGCTGAAGGATGTTCAAGACAGGAGATTGGATTCCCTGCTGAAGCAGGTCTTCGATGTTTGCGCCCTTTCCATGCAGGCCTCCATAGCGGGGGCCTGGGTGGCTAGGGGCTGCTTACGGTGGTCCCAAAGGTTGCAGGGGGACCATTTTGAAGGGCACTTGGATGATGTGGCGTGGCTGGAGTCCGGGTCTGCGTACTTAGCAGACATCCATTATGATCTTATCCGCGGTTTGGCTAAGAGTATGGCCTCGGTAGTAGCGGCTCGGCGGTACCTCTGGTTGCGTAATTGGTCGGCCGACAGTTCCTCTAAGGCTCGCCTCAGCAAGCTTCCGTTTAGGGGGAAGCTCTTGTTTGGAGAAGATCTGGAGAAGTTGGTCAAGGATCTCAGGGAGTCCAAGGGGGGTCGACTCCCAGAGGATAAGCCCAGGCAGGGCCGAAGTTCTAGGGGGTTCAGAGGGACCGCTAAGGAGTTTCGTAGATTTCGATCCTCTTGTTTTGGCCAATCTCAGCGGGGGAGATTCCCGGTTAGAGGTCATGGGTTTCGAGGCTTCCGGGGTGCAGACAGAGGGTTCGCTCCTTTCCAGTCCTCAGCCCCTAAGAAGGCACAATGAGATGAGGCGGGCTCAGGTGGGATAGTTCCCGTGGGAGGTCGCTTGCGGAACTTTTACCCTGCCTGGGTCCAGATTACGTCGGACCAGTGGGTCCTGGAGGTCATTCGAGAGGGGTACGCGTTGGAGCTCCACTGCCCCGTGTTAGATTCCTTTGTTCGATCTCCCTGCGCAGCTCCGGCCAAGTTGCAGGCGGTCTCGGACACTCTACAGCGGCTGCTACAGCTGGAGGCGGTTGTGCCGGTTCCAGCGGATCAGTGCGGGTGCGGTTGTTACTCCATATATTTCGTGGTGCCAAAAAAGGAAGGCATATTTCGGCCGATCCTGGATTTGAAGAGAGTGAATTGGTGTCTCCGGGTGACCCATTTTCGGATGGAAACCCTACATTCCGTGATAGCGGCAGTCCAAGCTGGCGAATTTCTGACGTCCCTAGATCTCACAGAGGCGTATCTCCATATCCCGATTCGACAGGAACATCAAAGATATCTGAGGTTTGCGGTACCTATGGGGCACTACCAGTTTCAGGCGTTGCCCTTCAGGCTGGCTACAGCACCTCAGACCTTCACCAAGATCATGGTGGTGGTGGTGGCAGCGCTCCGCAAGGAGGGGGTACTGGTCCACCCATACTTGGACGACTGACTGATTCGAGCGAAGTTGAGGGAAGAGAGTTCGGCTGCGACCACCCGGTGGTACAGATGTTGGAAAGCCTGGGCTGGGTGGTCAACTTTGAAAAGAGCAGATTGGTTCCTTCGCAGTCCCTGGAATTTCTGGGAGCCCGCTTCGACATGAAACAAGCTGCGGTGTTCCTGCCAACCCCTCGGGCACGGGGGCTGTGAGAACTTGTGAGGCGGTTCTTGTCGACTCCAGCGCCAACGGCATGGCGGTATCTACAATTGTTAGGCACGATGGCTGCCACGATCGAAGTTGTGCCGTGGGCCAGGGCTCACATGCGGCCTTTGCAGAGTGCGCTGCTTCGACGGTGGTCGCATCAGCGGGATGCATTGTCTCAGCAGTTGGTGTGTCCTCAGGGGGTGCGACAAGAGCTTCAGTGGTGGTTGAGAAAGGAGAGTTTGGTAGCCGGCATGCCTCTAGAGCCTCCATCCTGGAGACTGCTAACTACAGATGCGAGTCTCTTGGGGTGGGGTGCGCGTTACGAGGGCAGATTTGCCCAGGGTCGTTGGTTTCAGGAGAAGATTTGGTCCATCAACAGGTTGGAGATGAGAGCGGTTTTTCTTGGCACTGCAGGAGTTTCAAAACAGCTTACGTCAGGAGGCGGTTCGGGTTCTGTCCGACAATGTGACAATGGTAGTCTATGTCAATCGGCAAGGCGGCACGGGCAGTGTGTCTCTAGAAGCCGAGGTGAGTCAGCTGTTAGGGTGGGCCGAGCGGCACCTAAGAGCTCTCTCAGCTCAGAATGTGGCTGGCGTAGACAATATCGAAGCGGATTTCCTAAGCCGCCGCAGAGTGGACCCGGGAGAGTGGAGGCTGCACCCGGGCGTGTTTGCACTGTTGGTGCGGCGTTGGGAGATTCCGCTGATGGATCTCATGGCGAGCTTCGAGTCGGCGCAGGTAGCGAGGTTCTTCAGCAAGCGCCGAGAACGGATGTCAGAGGGGCTCGATGCGTTGGCGCAAAGGTGGCCAGAGGAGGGCCTTCTCTGTTTTTCCACCTTGGGCTCTCATAGACCGGGTGGTGTAGCGCATAGAAAGGCATCACAGTCTGGTGATTCTGGTGGCGCCCGACTGGCCCAGAAGGCCTTGGTATGCGGATTTGGTGCGGTTACTGGCAGACAGTCCGTGGAGGTTGCCACAGCGGAACGATCTCTTAGGGCAGGGTCTGTTACGCATGCCCCAGGTGAATCAATTCTCGCTTACGGCTTGGCTCCTGAAAGGGCTAGAATGACTGCCAAGGGGTATTCGGCTACAGTCATTTCTACTTTGCTGAAAGCACGTAGGCACTCCACCTCGTTGGCGTACATCCAAGTTTGACGTATCTTTGAGGCTTGGTGTGCGGAGCGTAATGTTCGGCCCTTGGGGGCTTCAGTATCACAGATCCTTTCGTTCTTGCAGGATGGTGTGGACAAAGGCCTGGCGGCTAGTTTCTTGCGCATGCAGTTAGCGGCCATTTCCTGTTACTGTGGGAAGGTGCACGGTCAGTCATTGGGGACTCACGGCAACATTAGGCATTTTTTGCAGGCGGTGTTGCTTATGCGTCCGCCGGTGCGTAGTTCAGTGCCGACATGGGATCTGAATTTGGTGTTGGAGGCCTTACTTGGGGTGCCATTTGAGCCGTTGGACAAGGCCTCTCTGAAAGATCTGACGTTGAAGACGGTTTTTCTAGTGGCAATTTGTTCCCCGCGGAGAATTTCAGAGTTGCAGGCGTTGTCCTGTAGGGAACCTTATCTGTCCTTCTTCCATCACAAAGTCGTGCTGCGTACAGTGCCGGCTTTTCTGCCAAAAGTGATTTCTGCTTTTCATGTTAACCAGGTGGTTTCGCTTCCGGTGTTTTCTGACCAACAGAAGGAACAGTCGGGAGGACGGTTGCATCTCTTAGATGTTCGTCGAGTTCTTAGAAAGTACCTTCGTAGGACGGAGCCCTTTCGAAGGTCGATAGGCTGTTTGTGGCTTTCGGGGGTCTGTGGAAAGGGGAAGTGGCGGCGAAAGCGTCCATTTCTCGTTGGTTGAAGGCAGCTATTGCGTCGGTGTACCTTTTAAAGGGTAGAGTAGTTCTGGAAGGTCTCAGAGCGCACTCGACTAGGGCGCAAGCGGCGTCTTGGGCAGAGTTCAGTTTGGTTCCGGTTGGGGACATTTGTAGGGCGGCAACCTGGTCGTCGTTGCACTCATTTGCAAAGCACTATAGGCTAGATGTGCAGGCAGCGGGGGATGATCGTTTTGGCTCAGCGGTACTTCAGGCTGGGCTCGCTGATCCCTCCTGTTGATGTTTACTGCTCTGTTACATCCTCTATGGTTCCGGGACTGGACTAGAGGGACGAAAAGGAAGAGAAAATTAGACTTACCTGCTAATTGTTGTTCCTTGAGGAACTCTAGTCCAGTCCCGGAGCCCTCCCTGGATTTTATAAGTGCTTCAGCCTGAAGTTATGAGATCTGTTTTGAAGTACAAAAAAAAAAAATAATAATAATAATACGAAGGATAGGGTTCTCGGAGGGCGCAGAGTGGAGCCACGGTGGCAGCCCCTTCGTGGC
The DNA here is from genome assembly GCA_033557465.1 of Ichthyophis bannanicus. Classification (NCBI taxonomy): domain Eukaryota; kingdom Metazoa; phylum Chordata; class Amphibia; order Gymnophiona; family Ichthyophiidae; genus Ichthyophis; species Ichthyophis bannanicus. The sequence goes on from CM066050.1 coordinate 767,808, forward strand.
ACTGTTGGATTGTTTTTGTTTGTCACTTTTGAAAGAGGGACTTTATGCAAGGAGGGAGGTGTGTCACGTCCCTAGTTACGACTATTTCACATTACCTGGTCTTTTTTATGCTAGGTTATCTACTTATTTGTTGCTCTGCTGAGTTTGCTTTGTCAATAGGTACTAGTGAAAGGGGGCAGTCCTTGCCTAGTTATACCAGTGTTAGTAAAGCGATGCCATTCAGTCTCCAAGGCTGCTGGAGGAGATTCTAAACTCTATGGTTCCGGGACTGGACTAGAGTTCCTCAAGGAACAACAATTAGCAGGTAAGTCTAATTTTCTCTTCGCATCTTATAAAACATCCTATTAAGTCAGTCCTTGCATTCGTGTATCTCCAGAAAAAAAGCAGGAATCTAGTCTTCACATATGGGTGACGTCGGTACTGGTGGAACCCTTGCGTCCAATAGAAAAGCCTTTAGGAGCATCCCACTTCACCTGCATTGCTGCCTTCCTGCCTTTGTGACTCTCCCTCCTCAGTTCTTCATTTTCCATGGAGCCAGCAGGAAGCAAATCCTGTCACTGCCAAAAATTCCTTTATTCTTCTATTTTTGTTATTTTTTGTGATTGCATCTGCCTTCCCATCAACGCCGGAACCAACATCCTAGATTCTGTTACTTTCTTCTAAAAAAACAAAAAAACCCTTAAACTTCTTCAGGCACATCGATGCCATTTTAGGCCTTACCAACACGATGGAAAAACCAGCCAGTGGTTTTAAAAAATGTTCTAAGTGTAGTAGCACTACCTCTGCTACTGATACCCATGACTGGTGTCACAAATGCCTCGGCCCAGATCACCAGCCGTCCAAATGTCCTCTCTGTAAGAAGATGACAAAGAGAGGCCTACAGAATTGGGCCGCAAAACTCTGCTCCCTCTTTGCCTCAGATGTGGTTTCACTCACTTCAGCTTTGTCAAGGGCATCATCTTCCTCTCATAGATCTCAGGTATCGAAACACAAGTCTTCATCGAAGACAGGCCGTCCTCCCAAGGGTAGATCTCTATCTAAGCATAAAGATGCCTCGAGTGCTGCCAAACAACCCCGGCAGGAGGACCTCCCTTCTAAAGCCACCAAGGGGTTCCAGGATGCTCCCGAGACCTCCACTTCAGGAGAGCTCCTGGTGCCATGCTCTGGGACGGAAGCCCATGCTTCTGGTACCAATACCCAGGCATTGGGGGGTTCCTTGGGCCAGCGTACCCTGACCATTGAGTGGAGTCTAACTGCTCTAATGGCGGCATCGGTACCAGTTAGAACATTTCCAGCGGCTCTGCCAACACTGGTGCCGATGCATTCAGCATCAGGTTTCATGCCACTTGCCACACTCCTGCCCATGCCGGCCCTTGAGTCCATTCCCTGTTCTGAGGTACCGGTCAGACAAGTTTCTCGGGCTGATACCAATATTGATCAGTACCAGAACTTGCAAGAACATGAACATCGTTCATACCGATACTTTGACTCTACTGATTCCGATTCTTTGGATGATGAATAAATCGGTACCCGAGAAATGCAAAGTCTTCCGGAGGAACCCACTTCGTCACCTACATCTGAGAAAGAGCCCAGAGCAGAGGAATTGGAAATCCTCCAGTATTGAACAGCTCCTAAGGAGGCGACTACTCTGCCTATTCACCGTATACTCCAGGACCTCATTCTCTGGATGTGGGAAACGCCTCTCACCATTTCTCCCCATACTCGACAACTCTATACCATGTATTGGGTACCAGAAAGTCCCGGTTTCCAGAAAACACAGCTTCCACAGCACTCAATGGTAGTGGAATCGGCTATGCGTTAAATCAAGCGTTCTAAGACGCATTCCTCCAATCCCCCTGGTAGGGAATCAAGAACCCTCGATGCCTTGGGCATTGGTGTTTTCAGGCTTCCATGCTTTCAGCCCACATAAGTTCTTACATACTCTATATGAGTATTTTCCTTAAGGAGGTAACTAGAGATCTGGAATCAATGGCTCCTCTTCTCCCGGATGATAAGAGGGCAGACTATCTTACATTGGTCAAACATGTCCAAAATGTTTCCAAGTTTGTCAATAAGGCAACTTTTGACTGTTCTGAGTGCATTGGCAGAGCAACATCTATCTACATTGGTGCACATAGAATTGCATGGCTTCAAGCATCAGACCTTGAACAGTGGGTTCAAGACAAACTGGGTAATATTCCCTGTACAGGAGAGAACCTGTTTGGGAAGGATTGGCAGGATAAGGCTTCTCAGTTAGAATCTAAGAATACCACCCTCAACAGGCTTTCTAAAACCACTGCCAACCCTGCTAAAAAGAAAGCAGCTGCAAAGAGAGCTTTCTTTGCTAAGAAGAAAAAAATTTACTCTTCTTACCCCCCAGCTTCTCAATACTAACCTCAGGGTACCCAGAAGATGCAACAGCCTCCCAAGCAACAGAAGAAGCCTCAGGCTCCTAAATCTCAACCAACTGTGCAGACCCAATCTGCATCTGTTTTTTTACTTCTTCCTAGAGAATATAGCCACCCTGCCTCTGAAAAACCCCCACAGGCAGGCAGACTCTGTCATTATGCCCACAGATGGCATCTCATAACCTCAGAGCAGTGGACACTAACCATAGTGCAAGAGGGATACAAGCTTCATTTACAAAACACTCCGCCCTAGTGGGGGAATATTATTCTCAAATCCCCCCACCTTCACTGCTCTCCTGCTGCAAGAGGTCACCTTTCACAGGGTTCTTTAGAAGAGGTTCCAACATCTCAGCAAGGGATGGGGTTCTAGTCTCCCTACTCTCTCATACCAAAGAAAAACTGATACAGACCCATCTTAGACCTCAGAAACCTAAACAAGTTTCTAGTCCAGGAGAGTTCAAGATGGTCTCACTAGGAACCCTTCTGCCATCTCCAGAGTCAGGACTGGCTCTATTCTCTAGATCTAAGGGAAGCATATACACATATTCTCATTCGTCCAGAACACAGGAAGTATTTACGCTTCATCTTCAGGGAAAATCACTATCAATACAGAGTCCTTCCGTTTGGACTCGCCTCTGCCCCAAGAGTTTTCACAAAGTGCATGGCAGTCGTAGCTGCATATCTAAGGACTCTTGGGATATTTGTCTTCCCTTACTTAGGCAACTGGCTGATAAAGGCAGCCACCTCACAAGAAGTTCATCTATCCCTCCTTCATACAATGCAGGTGTACTGCAAGATCTGAGATTTGTGATAAATCTTCCAAAATCCCATTTAGCTCCCACTGAAACACTAGAATTCATAGGAGCTCTTCTGGACACTCAGCGGTCAAGGGCCTTTCTACCCCAGGACTGTTGTACTTGCCTAGTGCAGCTCGCATCACAAGTGCGGCTCAGAGACAATCTCTCGGCCAAGGAGATGCAACTTCTAGGACATATGTACTGCATGTTGTTCCATATGCCCGTCTGCACATGCGGACTGCTCAGTGGACCCTTGCTTCCCAGTGGAAGCAGGTCTCTGGGGCCCTCAGGGACCGGATCCAAGTCGCAGACTTTCTCAACGACTCCCTTCTATGGTGGTTTACCCCCAGGAAATCTCCTCATAGGTTCGCCTTTTCAGATGCCTCCACATCAATGCATCCTGACAACGGATGCCTCCAAACTTAGCCTCTCTTTCCACTCGGGGTCCCTGAACGGAGCAGGAATCACAGCTTCGTGCTATCTTCAATGCCCTCAAGGTGTTTCAACAACAACTACAGGGCCACAGAGTTCTCGTCCAGACGGACAATCAGATGTTCTATGTAAATAAGCAGGGAGGAACGGGTTCTTGGCCCCTCTGCAATGAGGCTCTCCATCTTTGGTCCTTTGCCATTGCTCATTAGATACACCTCCAAGCAGTATTTCTGCCAGGACAGCAAAATGTCCTAGCAGACAGGTTGAGTCAGATCCTCCTTCCACACGAATGGTCCCTCCATCAGGAGACAATCTCCTTCATCTTTTAGACCTGGGAAACTCTGGACATAGACCTTTATGCCACTCCGCAAAACTCCAAACTTCATCATTTTTGCACCAGAACCCAATTTCCAGCTTCCAACATGTGAATGCTTTCCACCTTCACTGGGGTCAGGATTTCCTGTATGCCTTTACTCCCATACCCCTGATTCCCAAAATGCTTTTCAAGCTTCAAGCAGACAGGGGCCACATGATCCTCATAGCCCCGCGCTGGCCACATGATCCTCATAGCCCCGCGCTGGCCACATCAACCATGATTTTCTCTCCTACATCTATCCCAAACTCGCCCCCTGAGTCTCGGGTCATCTCCCAATCTCCTCTCCCAGGAGGAAGGGATGCTACTCCATCCCAATCCGCAGTCTCTCCATCTTATGGCTTGGCTGCTGAAAGTGTAGTGTTAAAGGATCTTCACCTTCCTCAGGAAGTAAAGGAGATCCTGCTAGCCTCCAGGAAATCATCCACCAGACGTTCTTATGAGTTAAAGTGGCTTGGTTCTCCACCTGGTGTTCCCAGAAGGATCTCAATCCCTTCTCAGCTGCTGTGGAGGCTCTCCTTCAGTATCTCCTCCTTCTTTCATCCTCTCGTCTCAAGACAAACTTGGTGAGGGTTTACCTCAGTGCAATTGCTGCTTCTCACCATCCCTTGGATGGGCAGCATATCTCCTCACAACTGCTTGTGGCAAGTTAAATGAGAGGGCTCTTACTGACCAAGCCTCCCATCAGACCACCACTGGTGGCATGGGATCTTAATGTCGTGTTAGGGCAGCTCCTCGAGGCACCTTTTGAAACTTAAGCCATATAAGAACATAAGATATGCCATACGGGGTCAGACCAAGGTCCATCAAGCCCAGTATCCTGTTTCCAACAGTGGCCAATCTAGGTCACAAGTACCTAGCAGTTTCCCCAAAAGACACAGTTTCCACAATGCGTGTATTGGGGCAAGCAGTAGATTTCCCAGGTTCCCTTTAATAATGGTTTATGGACTTTTTTCTCCAGGAACTTGTCCAAACCTTTTTAAAACCCAGCTACACTAACAGCTTTTACCTCATCCTCCAGTAACGAATTCCAGAGTTTGATTATGCATTGAGTGAAAAAATATTTTCTCTTTTATTAGTCTTAAATAGGTTACACTGTAGCTTCATTGCATGTCCCCTAGTCTTTTTATATTTTGATTGTGTAAACAATCGATCTGTTTACCCGTTCCACTCCATTTATTAATTTATAGACCTCTATCATATCTTCCCTCAGCCATCTCTTTTCCAGATTGAAGAGCCATAACCTTTTTAGCCTCTCTTCATAGGGTATCCTTCCATCCCCTTTACCATTTTGGTGGTTCTTCTCTGTATCTTTTCTAATAACGCTGTATCCTTTTTAAGATACAGAACTGCACAGAATAATTAACGTGCGGTCACACCATGGAACAATACAGAGGCATTATAATATCCTTTGTTTAATTCTCCATTCTTTTCCTTATGATTCCTAGCATTGTATTTGCTTTCTTGGCCGCCACTGCACACTGGGCGGAGAGTTTCAGCATGTTATCCATGATGACGCCTAAATCTTTTTCCTGGGTGGTGGTTCCTAATGTGGAACCTTGCATTGTGTAACCATAGTTGGGTCGTTCTTTCCTAGGTGCATAACCTTGCACTTGTTCACATTAAATTTCATCTGCCATTTGGATGCCCAGTCTTCCAATTTATCAAGATCCTCTTGCAATTTTTTCATTATTCTCATGGGTTTTAAGAACTTTGAATAATTTTCTGTCATCTGCAAATTTAATTACCTCACTCGTTATTCCCATTTCCAGATCATTTACAAATATGTTAAAAAGCAGCGGACCCAGCACAGATCCCGGAGGTACTCCACTATTTGCCTTTCTCCATTGGGAAAATTGGCCATTTAGCCCTACCCTCTGCTTTCTATCTTTTTTTTTTTATTTATTGAAAGGCTTCCAAAGAATACATAGAATCATAAACCACAAAGATCTTCAAAGAAGATGCAACAGTAATAACATAACTTCAGATCACAGCAACATTCAACAATATGCCTTCATTTTTGCAGTTTTAAAATAAGGAAACAGGGAACAGTAACCCCCCAACCACCCTTTCTCCCCCCCCTCCCCGAAACCTCCCTAGCCCAGGACCCCCCTCCCACCCAACCTCCCAGCCCCCCCAACTATGGCTTGCTAGTGTTCAAGCACGGGAAGGTGGTGAGCAAAAGACACACCCAGGGGGCGAGCTCCCTTTAAAGTTTGCATATTCCCCCCCTCTTATCCAGCACAGTCACGCACCATAACGAGAGACAAAGGGAGCCCACACCAACTCAAAGCACGCCAGGTGCATCCTACTGACCGCTACCCCTCGCTCCATGGCATACATATCCCACATCCGTTCCAGCCAAGCCTGAAAGGAGGGGGCCAAGGCACGCTTCCAGGCTGCTGCAAGGGATAACCTAGCTGCATTCAGGCCATGGCGAAGTAAAGCAAGCTGCAGAGCCCGTGCACCCGGCACCGAGGCCCCAAACAGGAAAATCCCCGGGTCCCAAGGGACACTCACTCCCAGAAGCAATTGCATCCGGAATTGTATACCCCTCCAAAAGGCGCGAATGCGGGGGCAATCCCACCAAATGTGCCCTAGGGTACCCCGTTGCCCACAGTGACGCCAGCAGAGGTCCACCGCCCCAGGATATATGCGCGCGATCCGCGCCGGAATCATGTACCAACGGTACAATATTTTATAATTAGTTTCACGGGCATTAATCGCTACCGCACTCTTCCACAAGTGAGTTTCCGCCCTTTCCCACTGCTGCTCAGTATAGGAGAGGTTCAAGTCGGAGTTCCAAAGTTCCCTGTGTCTGGTAGAACACGATTGAGATCCCTGCAAATGGGCATTCAAGGTTGCCACGAGCCCCCTAGTGGTAGTGCACCCCTCACAGTTACGTTCCAAATCTGTCAGGGCCCGAGCAAACTGGGGCCGAACAAGCTTGGATCGAACCCAGTGTGTCACTTGCATATATTGATAATGTTGCCCGGCCGGTATGTCAAATTCATCTTGTAACGCACGGAAAGGTTGTAATTGACCATCATCAAAAAGCTGTCCGACCCGACTAAGGCCATGATGCCCCCACTGCCGAAAGACTGTATCACTTAACCCCGGCGGAAAAGAGGCGTTATCTACTATAGGGGCTAAAGGGGTTAAGTCCCTATCGCGAGATCGAAAGTGCTGGTCCCAACAACGGAGAGTATGAAGAATATAGGGATTGCTAGTGCGCTTACCACGGCGGAGTTTTGGACCAAGCCACAGCCAGTCTCCCAAGCCGGCTCCCCCCGCCAAGTTTATTTCCAGTTGTACCCATCGCTTAGTGCTATCAGCAATCATCCACTCCACCCCCGCCCGACATTGCGCCGCCGCATAGTACCAATGTAAATTGGGCATGCCCATACCTACAGAACGCGTGCGGGCATAAAGAACCTGTCGCGCCAAACGCGGGCGATGATAATGCCAGACGAATTTCATAAGCAGCTGCTGCCAGGTCGCCAAAGTGGCCCGCGCGATGGGAAGCGGCAGAACCTGAAAAAAGTAAAGAAAGCGGGGAACAATCACCATCTTGACTACGACTATACGCCCGAACCAGGAAAGGAGCAGGCCATTCCAAACCTCTAGATCCCGCCGAATCTGACGAAGCAAGGGGTCATAGTTGGCCCTAAAGAGGTCTGCCCGCTCCACAGTCAACTGCACCCCTAAATAACGTAACGCTCCGGACACCCAGCGAAAAGGATAAGCTGCTTGAAGCTCCGCACAAACCGCCCCAAGGACCCCAACATTCAAGATCTCCGATTTAGTGTAATTAATTTTAAAACCGGATACCCGAGCATAGCTTTCGAACAACTGCATCGCAACTGGAAGGGATGTGGACGGATCCACCAGGGACAATATGATGTCATCCGCAAAGAGTGCAATCCTATATTCCGCAAGGCCAATATGAACTCCCCTCAAGCCCAGATGTTCTCGGAAGCTCTGAGCCAAGGGTTCCATCGCGAGTGCAAAGAGTAGGGGCGAAAGAGGGCAACCCTGTCGCGTGCCCCGCTCCAGCAAGAATTGTCTCGAGTGTCCCCCATTGATCCGAACGCACGCCTGGGGCATCTGATAAAGACTACGAACCCAACAGATATAGTTAGAGCCGAAGCCCATTTTCTCCAGAACACACCATAAGTATTCCCAATCGACCCGATCAAAAGCTTTTTCTGCGTCTATCCCCACCAGCAGGGCTGGTTGTGGTTCCCGTTGGGCTACGTGAATGACCTGCAACATAAGCCTAATGTTGTCTGCCGCCTGGCGACCTGGCACGAATCCAACCTGATCTGGGTGAACCAAGCCCGGAAGAACCCGGTTCAAGCGCGCCGCCAGCACAGAGGCAAATATTTTAACGTCAACATTTAACAGGGAGATGGGGCGGTACGACGCCGCGTCGTGTAGTGGTTTACCAGGCTTGGGTATCATCACGATCAATGCCTCACGCTGGGACGGTGGTAAAGAGACCCCGCCCAAGATCTCATTGAACAAGATAGTCAAGGTTGGCGCTAATTGTATCCGAAACTTCTTATAATATTCTGCTGGGAAGCCGTCACTACCTGGCGCACTGCCAGTTTTCAAACGCCAGATTGCTGTTTCCACTTCGTCTACCGTTAATTCAGAATCTAGCTGAGCCCGATCGGGGTCGGAGAGATGTGGCAGACCAATCCCCCGCAAATAGTCCTGTACACGATCCCGCTCAAAGGGCTCCGCCTTATAGAGCTGCTCCAGAAAGTCAGCAAAGAGATCACGTATCTCCCGGGAAATAACCCTCTTCCGTCCCCCATCGTCGCGCAGTTCGCGCACCACTCTCGCGGATTGTTGTTGGCGAAGACGCAAGGCTAGGAAGCGGCCTGTTTTATTCCCATGCTCATAAAAAGTTTGCCGTAACTTCCGGCGCTTATTATCTAATTCTTTCTGCAAACACGCGTCCAAATTGGCTCGAGCAGTCTGTCACTGGCGCAGGACTTGTCGCGAACCAGTTCGGGCGTGCTCCAAACCTAGGCGGGTAGCCTCCTCCACCAACTGGTCGTGGTCACGCGTCCACACTTTGCGCGTGCGGGCCGCCTCCGCCATGAGTTGACCTCGAGCCGTAGCCTTCTAAGCATCCCACACCGTGGGGAGAGGAACATCCCCAGAATTGTTAAGCTCAAAAAATTCCGTGATAAAACGGACATGGTCCTGCACTGCACCCTGCCGCCGTAGGAACCTCACATCTAGGCGCCAAAGCCGTTGGTGCTCACTGTACAATCCGGCCGGAAGAGCAAGCCAGCACGGGGCATGATCTGACCAGGTCAGTGCTCCATGTCCAGCCGTCACTCTCCTGTCCATCAGGCGCTGATCCAATAGAAAATAGTCACTGCGGGTGTGAACCTGATGGACCGGAGAGTAGTACGTATAGCTTCTTTCCCCCCCATGGGTGTCCCTCCAGACGTCCCTCAAACCTAAATCAAGCATAAAACGTTGTAGGGCTCTTGCCGACCCCCCCACTCGCCCCCCAGCGCGACTTGTGGAATCCAGGTGGGGCACCAGGTGCGTGTTACAGTCCCCCCCCCCCCAGAACAATAGGACCCCTTGCAAAATCCGCCAGTAAGGCTTTCAATCGTGCAAAAAAGGCCCCCTGACCTGTATTGGGAGCATAAACATTAGCTAAGGTTAGCAAGTGCCCTTCTAAACGGATATTCAGGAAAAGCCACCTCCCCAGAGTATCTTGCTTTATCTCCTCTATCTGTAGAGAGAGGCTCTGATGAAATAGTAAGGCCACTCCCCGCTTCTTTCGTCCCTGTGCATCTGAGGCCACCCGCACCTCAGTATACGGGGACCTCTTTAGCCAGTCCTGCTTACAGTTCTGAAGATGGGTCTCCTGTAAGTAAACAATGTCCCCCTGCAAAGTGCGCAATTCTGAGAACAGCAGGGATCTCTTCCTCGGGGAATTAAGGCCCTTAACATTCAAAGAGATAAAGCGCACCATTAGCGATTACAATCCACTCCCTCACTGCTGCCCGCTATCCAGAAGGTCCCAGTGGTAGCTCCCCCCCATCAAACCCGGGGAATTAGTTAGTCGGGCCCACCCATTCCACCTTCCAGGAACAAGAGCCATAGTCCCTCCTCCCAAGCCCAAGCACCCCCCCCAGTTAGTTCACCAGGTCCACCTAGTCCACCCTCCAGAAACAAGAGCCATAGTCCCTCCCCCCAAACCCGAATTTACCCACCAGTTCCAAATGAAAAAACCCTCCCTCCAACCCGAGCCCCCCCCCTTCCCATCAATGCTACCTGCCTGTCAAAGTTAATACAGGACACGGTAAATTGACCACAAACCCCGTTCCCCCCAAAACCCCACAAAGCAACAATTCAACCTGAACATTTAATAACGTTTCCCCCACTACTCCCCCACCCATCCTGGGTCATCAATCCCATCATGCCTCCCCATCAGGACAATGTCATCATCAGAACATTTGCAGATCATCCGCCGCCCCCTGGGTGTAAAGGAGTATGGGCCCAGGCTGATCCTCGCCAATGGCCAATAACTCAGTGGGAAATATTACAAAAACAGAAAAGAGGGGAGACAAACAGAAAAAAGCCAAGCACCAATGGCCACTCATTCCATCACTTATCCGAAGGTCAGGAGACCCACAGGGTGAGGCTCCCTGAACAATAGGGAAGGCTCTGCAATTATACAAAAAAAAAAAGGATTCATCATGTGGGCTTGCCCACTCGAGTCCATTTGGAGTGCTGAGGCTTAGGGGGCGGCGGGTGAGGCTGAGTATTATCATCAACTAGACCCGCCTGGCGAAGAGCTCGCCAAGCTTCAGTATAATCTTTTGCTGAGATCTTTTTATTTCCCAAAAGAAAGTTCATCCTAAATGGACCAAGAGTAGCGAATCCCCTTGCTGTTCAGGACCGTTGTAACTGGTTTCATCTCTCTCCGGCGTGCCAGGGTGAACGTCGAAAGGTCTTGGTAGATGGACACTGTCGCGTCCTGGTAGCGGATCGCTTTTTTCTCCCGACCTCGACGTATGAGAAGCTCCGCATCAGAGTATCGCAAAAATCTCGCAATGACATCTCGAGGTTGGTTGTTGGGAGGTTTTCCCAGGGCGCGGTGGACTCGCTCTATTTCCATCCCAGAAGCATGCGCAGCAAGGTCCTCCACCGGGAGCAACTCCGCCATCAACAGTTTAAGCACAGTTGGCAAATCTTCTCCGCCCCCTACCGCTTCTGGAATTCCGCGGAAACGCACGTTATTGCGGCGGGAGCGGTTTTCAATGTCATCAATTTTATAACGTATCAGTAGGTCAACTCGTAAACGCTGTACTGAATACTCCAAAAATAAGGCGTTTAATAAAACACAACTGGGAAATACATCCAAAAACAATTGCTTGTTTGAGCAAAAAAATGGTTAAATAAACTATATCTAACCACTACCGGAAGGTCTCAGAATTGCACAGCTGCTCACCCAAAGACTCAAGGTCAAACTCAAGGGAGCAGAAGCTGAATAACATCAACGACCCCCATTGGTAGTTAGCGGTGATATAGTTATATAACTTGACCTATATATAGCAAAATAGCTCTCTCTTCACTAATAGTAGCACTAAGCCAGGTATAAAGTTTTCTTCTTCGCACCGCTAGAACACACTCAAACAAACTTTTTTAAGCAGATCCAAGCTCCACAATCATCCCGACGCCTCCCCCCAGCGCCTTCGGAGCGTTTCTCCGCAGAGGGTTCTTCAGGGGATTTACTGGATCACCTGCAAACACAACGAACAACGTGTATAACCCAAAAAACCAACGTTCTAAAATCACTCATTAAAAACCCGTGGGTAAAACTAATATCAGCAGTTACTTACAAAAATGCTGCCCACGTCAAACACCACAAAACTATGCCAGCTTCAAATCTTTCTCAACTCGTAAGAAGCTTTCAACAGAGAGACGCCGCGCATGCGGACTAACAGCAAATGGTTCAATTAAATAGCACTAACTCAAAACGAGGCTCTATACTGCCCCATTCAAAGGAATAGCCTCCAAAACGATAGACTACCTATACATACACATACTACAGACAAGCCACCCACTCACTAATCACCACTATATTCTACACAGAACTCCCAAAGGCCAGCTGACACATTGATCTGAAATAAACATGCTCTCTAAACAGAAAAGTTCTCATAAACAAGCCGCCCACTCTATCATACCGTTCAACCCATTCGGCATTACAGTATCTAGTTCATAAATCCAGCGCTGTTCGCGCTGGATTAGAACCTGAACTATGGTACGATTACCAAAACCATGGGTGACCTGCTCAATACAGAAACATATTAACTGTTCAAAAGTGTGTCCACAGTCAATACAATGTTGAACAAGCGGGGCTGTCATTACTCTACAACGCAACCTAGATGTCCGTGTTCATAGGGGGAGGGGGCACTGGGAAACCTCTATCTTTAAGAAACCTACTGATAGGAATACACTCCTCCATTATAAGAGTGCCCACCCAAAGCCATTGAAGGAGGGGCTCCCTTTTTCGCAATTTCTGCGTTTTCGCAGAAATTGCTCTAGTGATCGGGAGTTTAAATTACAGTCACAGCAGCTTAAGTTGAGTTTTTTGGAAAGAGGATATCCGGAACAGGTAGTGAGGAGAGCATATCGGCGAGCATTGTATAATAACAGAGCTCTACTATTGACCCCTACGTGCCGTGAGGTGGGGGGTGACATAGACACAATAAACTTAGTCACGAGGTTTTCTCCTCTGAGCCGCGAGATACAGCGGAGTTTACAGAGGCATAAGAATGTATTATCCACCATGACGGGGATGGAGGGTAAGAAGTTGCGGTGTGTATGGCAGAGACACCGTAACTTGAAAGAATATGTGAGTCCCACGGTTCTGCCGATGTTGACCAGTGTGGTAGTGGAAAAGGGTCACAGACGGTGTGGATCATGTGAAATTTGCGAGATAACTTCGGAGACCACTTTGTTTAGTTATCGTCACGTTAATTATGCTGTGACTTCTTCCACTACATGTAACTCTGCCGGAGTGGTTTATGTGGTGAAATGTCCTTGTGAGTTTCTCTACATTGGTAAAACCACAAGGATATTTCGAACGCGTATGAGAGAGCACCACAGCAGGTTGCGTTGTAGAGTAATGACAGCCCCGCTTGTTCAACATTGTATTGACTGTGGACACACTTTTGAACAGTTAATATGTTTCTGTATTGAGCAGGTCACCCATGGTTTTGGTAATCGTACCATAGATCAGGTTCTAATCCAGCGCGAACAGCGCTGGATTTATGAACTAGATACTGTAATGCCGAATGGGTTGAACGGTATGATAGAGTGGGCGGCTTGTTTATGAGAACTTTTCTGTTTAGAGAGCATGTTTATTTCAGATCAATGTGTCAGCTGGCCTTTGGGAGTTCTGTGTAGAATATAGTGGTGATTAGTGAGTGGGTGGCTTGTCTGTAGTATGTGTATGTATAGGTAGTCTATCGTTTTGGAGGCTATTCCTTTGAATGGGGCAGTATAGAGCCTCGTTTTGAGTTAGTGCTATTTAATTGAACCATTTGCTGTTAGTCCGCATGCGCGGCGTCTCTCTGTTGAAAGCTTCTTACGAGTTGAGAAAGATTTGAAGCTGGCATAGTTTTGTGGTGTTTGACGTGGGCAGCATTTTTGTAAGTAACTGCTGATATTAGTTTTACCCACGGGTTTTTAATGAGTGATTTTAGAACGTTGGTTTTTTGGGTTATACACGTTGTTCGTTGTGTTTGCAGGTGATCCAGTAAATCCCCTGAAGAACCCTCTGCGGAGAGAAACGCTCCGAAGGCGCTGGGGGGAGGCGTCGGGATGATTGTGGAGCTTGGATCTGCTTAAAAAAGTTTGTTTGAGTGTGTTCTAGCGGTGCGAAGAAGAAAACTTTATACCTGGCTTAGTGCTACTATTAGTGAAGAGAGAGCTATTTTGCTATATATAGGTCAAGTTATATAACTATATCACCACTAACTACCAATGGGGGTCGTTGATGTTATTCAGCTTCTGCTCCCTTGAGTTTGACCTTGAGTCTTTGGGTGAGCAGCTGTGCAATTCTGAGACCTTCCGGTAGTGGTTAGATATAGTTTATTTAACCATTTTTTTGCTCAAACAAGCAATTGTTTTTGGATGTATTTCCCAGTTGTGTTTTATTAAACGCCTTATTTTTGGAGTAATCAATTTTATAAGTCAGTTCCATTGCTTGCGCATGTTGCCGGTCCAGCGCACATTGTAAATCCATCAGGGTCCCATCATGATCAACCATTTTGGTCTCCACGTCTTCCACTCGGGCTCCCAGCTCTTTAATGTCAGTCCGCAGTTCTGTGACATCTTTCAACAGCTCTTCGCGTAACGAGCGAAACTCATTGGCTAGCCCCTCAAAGCCTTTACGGAGTTCTTGCTTGATTTGAGCAGAGGATAGTTGTTTGTGAGCGTCCAATTCCTCTTCATTCACAGTCTCATCATCAGAACCTGATGGGGGAGATAACTCCCGCGGGCTACTTGGAGCCCCAGACTTGCTCTGCAGTCGCTGGGAGGAGCGCATCTTTTCCCGGTTCTCTGTACTTTTGGCTTTAGCAGCCATCCCACAGAGCCACCTGTGTCACACAGTGTTAGGAGAGAGATGCAACCAATGTCAGCAAGGGCAAAGACACCAGAAAAACAGCAGCAGATAGAACCTCACAGGCCCACAAAGCAGTCACTGCCACACAGTGTTAGGAGAGATATTAAATCAATGTCCGCAAGGCCCAAGGTATCAGGTAGACAGCAGGGCAATGAGACGAAAGCTGCTTTTGGCCTTCCCAGGGAGACAAGCCGCCGAGGATAGTGCCCAGAGTATTCTATTAAGCAATGTGGAGGAAGAGCACACAGAGTCCACAACTACTGGATGTTAGGCTCCGATGAAAAATCTGGAATCAAACAGAGCGCAAGAGCCTTTCATCGGGGCATCCGGGATCCACGCTGATGAGCCAGGACCCCGGCGGGGCTTTGGGGTGCTTATAGGTGCTGCTGTCCCTGGCGCTATTTGCAAACCAGAAGGTATGGAGAGAGAAGTTTAGCCCTCGTACCTACCCCCCCCCCCCCAGGGGGATTCGCGCTGGTAGGAAAGAGTGAGTGGTGGTTGCCATGAGGTTTCCAGGCCTTCTCCTCGGCCCCGCTTGCAAAATTCTGGCCCCGCGTTCAGTCGCCCCAACCTTGAGGATATTTCGTCACCTGGCAGAGGGTTGCCGCACGTCCTCCAACCCGGCACCGGGCGTTCAGCAGCACGGCCCGGAGAAAGTCCGCAGGGGCGCCGTCCGATCCGCGCAGATCGCTGGGGTCGACTGCAAGGTTAAGCAAGCCTGGAGCAGGCGGCGAGGAGGGCACGCGGCAGCAGCAGCAGGCCTCACTCAGAAGATGAACTCCGCGGCGTTCCAGTTGTCCGAGGCTTTGCTGAGCAGTTGAGTCCGACTCAGGGGGAGACCGCTTGCCTGTGCTGACCCAGGGCTGTGAGAGACGGGGGAAATTTGCAGCTGTTAGCGCAAGTTAGCTGTATTTTTGAGGTAGTGGTGACGGAGCTCAATCAAAATGCGGCCATCACACAGCGGGCTCACGAGCGCCCCCCCTGCTTTCTATCTTTTAACCAGTTCCTTATCCACAATAGTACACTGCCTCCTATCCCATGACTTTTTAATTTCACCAAGAGTCTCATGAGAAGTCGGTCTCGCTCGCTCTCCCATTCCTTGGAGGCGAGGTCATCCAGGACCTCTGGCTCCAAGCGGGCACCGGCCATTGGACAGGGCGATCTGCCCAGCTCGGAGTGGGAGTCTGATTGGGATACCTCCCCGGAATCCCGTACCCACTGGTATCTTCCGTCGGACCCCTCACCGCCCGCATTCCAGCAGCACTCACCTCCTGAGGACACCACCTTCCTGGTGTTCATTCAGGACATGGCACGGGCCCTTAACCTGGCCACCCAGGCCGAGGAGGGACCCTCATGCAGAAGACATTCTTCAGTACGAGTCTCCCGCCTAGGGAATCCCTCACTGTGCCTGTACCTTCTATTCTATCTTGGCTGCTGCTCCGCATGTGGGAGGGCTCCCCACCTCAGTTCCCATCGTGAGCAAGCGCCTTGACACGATGTACAAGGTACAATGTGGGCCAGGCTTCCGAAAGACCCAACTCCCACACACCTTGATGGTGGTGGAATTGGCCATGAGGATGCAAAGGAGCCCGAAATCGCACTCGTATGTACCACCCAGCCGAGAGTCGTGAGCCCTTGATGCCCTGGGCCGCAAGACTCCATACTCTCTTGTCGCATCCAGGCATACCAACTGTACATCGGTATGCTCTTGCACGATTTGGCTAAGGAGCGCGGAGGTTTCTCCGCGGGCCTCGAGGGAGAGCCCCTCAATAGATTCAGCACTCTGTTGAAGTCTGTCACAGACTGCTCTAAGTACCTCTCCCGAGCCTTCTATGATGGGTTCGAGACAGCGGCTCGAGTGGTGGCTGTGGGCATTGGGGCCCGCCGCCAGGCATGGCTCCAATCCTCGGACTTGGAGCAGTGGGTGCAGGAGAAACTTCTAGATGTGCCCTGCCTCAGCGAGCAGCTCTTCGGCAAACCGATGGAGGATAAATCAAAACCATTCAACCTCCATCAAGGCCTACCTCAAGGCTCAGCCTTATCAGCCTTTCTCTTCAACATATACATTCAACCAGTCTGCAAGATCATACAAAAACACAATATGCACTATCATTTATATGCGGATGACGTTATGATATACTCCTCAATAGACACTACAACCCCGGACTTCTCACCCATCTCTGCATGCATGGCAGAAGCAACTGAATGGCTAACCCAGAGAAATTTAACAATCAAATACAAAAATTCTGAAGCCCTTGTGATCACAAGAAATGCCTCTTTTACACCCCCAAACAATATACTAATTGGAAGCTGCCCAATCCCAATAAAGAACGAAGTAAAATATCTGGGAATGCACCTGGACCAGAGTCTCAATTTCCAAGCTCATATCAACAGGACTACCACCAAAGCTTATTACAAAATCAAGATGCTACAAAACGTATGACCCAGAGCCACTTTAGAACCGTATTCCAGGCTATAATCACTCCACAGCTAGACTACAGTTATATGATACTCCACAGCCTACCCAAGAGCACAACTCACTCACTGCAACTGGCACAAAATATGCATCGGTGCACGCAGGATTGCTTAGCTCCAAGCATCTGATCTTGAACAAGGGGTTCAAAATAAGCTGAGTAATATCCCTTGCACTGGTGAAAACCTTTTTGGTAAGGATTGGCAGGACAGGATCTCTCAGCTAGAATCTGAGATCACCACTCTTAATAGACTGTCTAGATCCGGGGTCTCAAACTCAAATTGCTTTGAGGGCCAAATGAGGACTTGTAAAGTAACCCGTGGGCCGCATAAGATGTGGGGCCTCATTTGCATAAATATTTGCATAATGTTACCATACAAAGCGCAGACGTTAATGATGCACATTTCCCAGAGCTGACATATTCCAGTTAATAAATTCAAAATAGATATTTTTCTACCTTTTGTGCATTTTTTTCAGTTGCAATTGTTCCAGCCACTTTCTTCTGGTTTCTTCGTGTCTTCTGCTAACTCTCCATCGTCTGCTGTCCATTTGTCCTTTCTTCTCTCTTCTAGTTTTTTTTCCATTCTCTCTCTACATCTGCTTTAACATACTAATCTTTCTCCTTTTGCTCCTTTCTCATTCCTATTTCATCACCTCAAATTTTACCCCTCCATCCTCAATCACCACTTACTCTCCCAATACCCGGCCAATTGTATATTTTTCTTCCCTCTCACACAAAATATTTTTCCCCTCTCCATTTCACTCTCCCAGCGCCATCCCATTCTAATCCTCCCCCAACATCAGCTCCCTTCTAGTTCCAGCCCCACCCGGCATCCGCTCCCTTCTAGTCCCCGCATCAGCCCATTTCCAGTCCTATCCTAGCCCCACCATCAGCCCATTTCCAGTCCTAGCAACCCCCTCAGTCCATTACCATTTCTAGCCCCCCCATAGCTCATTACCAGTCCTAAGCCCCCCAACAGCCCACTTCCAGTCCTAACCCTCCCATCACCCCATTTTCATTCTTAGCCCCCCCCCCATAGCCCATTACCAGTCCTAACCCACCAATCAGACCACCTCCAGTCCTACCCCCCTTCTGCCCATTTCCAGTCCTAGCCCCCACCATAGCCCATTAGCAGTCCTAGCCTCAAGAGCTTTCTCACTGATCGAAAAATGCTGCAACTTCTGGGTCATATGGCATCAACAGTACACATTCCATATGCTCGTCTACATATGCATGCAGTTCAATGGACCTTGTCTTCCCAGTTGTCTCGGGCATCAGGTCTCCTGGGAGACAGAATAATGGTCTCTATCCGCCTAATCTCGTCTCTCCAGTGGTGGCAGTCCCCAGAAAACCACCTAGTAGGGTCACCTTTTTCAGATGCCTCCACATCAATGTACCCTGACGACGGATGCGTCCAAATTGGGCTGGGGAGCTCATCTGGACAGTCTTTTCACTCAGGGACTTTGGTCTCATCAGGAGTCACAAATCCACATAAATCTGTTGGAACTCAGAGCCATCCACAATCCTCTCAAAAGTGTTCCAGGACCATCTTTGCTTCCGTACAGTTCTAGTCCTGACGGACAATCAAGTAGCCATGTTCTGCTTGAACAAGCAGAGCGGAACAGGCTCTTGGACCCTTTGCAGCGAAGCCCTACACCTGTGGTCTTTTGCCATACAGCATCACATTCACCTACTTGCGGTGTATCTTCCAGGCAAGCAGAATGTCTTGGCGGACAAACTGAGTCGAGTCCTGCTATCCCATGAGTGGTCTCCATACAGACGAGGTTGCTCACATTTTTCAGATCTAGGGAACCCCAGATATAGACCTGTTTGCAAGTCCTCAGAATGCTAAGCTTCCCCGCTTCTGCTCCAGGACGCCCGCACAGAACAACCAGCAGGTAGATGCCTTTCACCTTCACTGGAGTCAAGGTTTCCTATATGCCTTCCCTCCCATTCCCCTCATTCCCAAAACTCTCTTCAAACTCCAGAGAGACAGGGGCTATATGATACTTATAGCCCCACGTTGGCCACGACAATCATGGTATCCTCTCCTTCTACGTCTGTCTCAAGCTCAGTCAGTAGATTTGGGTTCTGCTCCAGATCTCCTCTCGCAGGAGGACGGGACGCTACTACATCCCAATCCGCAGTCCTTACATCTTACAGCATGGCTGCTGAAGGCATAGCCTTCCAGGACATCAACCTCTCAACAGGTAAAAGATATCCTTTTAGCTTCTCGGAAGCCTTCCACCAGGCGCTCCTACGCCTTCAAGTGACGTAGATTCTCCCTGATGTTCTGAGAGGGATTTTAACCCTTTCTCAGCTCCGGTGGATGCATTACTTGAATATCTTCTCCACCTGTCTTCTGGACTCAAAACAATTTGGTAAGAGTACACCTAAGTGTAATTGCGGCCTCTCATCTGCCCTTAGATGGTCAGCCCATCTCTTCTGAGCCACTTGTAGCATGCTTCATGAGGGGTCTTCTATAAACTAAACCTCCCATTAAGCCCCCTCCAGTGGCATGGGATCTTAATGTTGTTTTAGGACAGCTTCTCAAACCACCCTTTGAACCTTTAGCCACTACTTCTCTGAGGTTTCTCACCTGGAAGGTCACCTTCCTTATTGCCGTCACTTCAGCAAGACACATTAGTGAGCTCCAGGCTTTGGTGGCTAAGCCTCTTTACACACTGTTCCACCATGATAAGGTTGTCCTTAGGATTCATCCTCGCTTTATGCTGAAGGTGGTCTTGCCTTTCCATTTAAACCAATCGGTTTACCTCCCTGTCTTTTTCCGTAGACCTCATTCCTCTAGGGCAGAAGCAACCCTTCATATTCAGGATTGCAAACGTGTTTTAACTTCTTATCTCCAGAGAACTCGAGAGCACAGAAAAGCTTCCCAGCTTTTCATCGCCTTTGACTCGAGTCACCTGGGATTGCCAGTATCCAAGCAAACTCTCTCCAGTTGGATAGCGGATTGCATCTCCTTTGCTTACGAAAGTGCAGGACTCTCTCTCGAGGGTCATGTCACTGCACATAATGTCCGAGCCATGGCTACTTCTATGGTATTTATTTTATTTTTATTTATTTAGTGTACACTTATATCCCGCTACTTCCAGCGATCAGCAGCGGCATTCCAACACAGAAAAAGAGTGGCTGTACTGGCCATAATTTACAATACACAGGATGATTAGTGGAAGAGGTACAGTTCACAGCACACAGTATGATTAGTGGGAAAAGTACAGTTCACAGCACACAGGGATAAGGTTTAGACAAATTGAGAAGGGAATATTTACAATTAGTATTTACAAAAGAAGTTACAATTTACACAAGCAGATACATATTCACACATCAGTGAGTCTATTGGTGGCGATCTCATTGCTGACATGATTCATACAATTTGCTTTGTGGATTAAGATTATGTAGTGTTGAAGTGTGACTGGAATAGGTACGTCTTGAGTTGTTTGAGCTGAGAAGCTAAGGGGACTGGATTCGCACACTCTGCTTTAGCTAAGTAGCTTCCCTATCATTATTTGAAGTAATTTTGGTGCTGGGGGAGAGCTGCTCTCAGGGCCGAATTTATTGTGGTTTTCCACTAAAAAAAGATAAAATAGGAACATTTCACCTCGAGAGGAAGTTATTCTTCATGGTGAACGTTCCAACAAAAATTTGTTTGTTTGTCTCTGTTTCCCTGTTTGATTGGGTTTAGATGTGGGATAGAGTTTCAGGTTTTTTCTCAGTGTGTAGTCAATGGCTACTTCTATGGCAAATCTACACTCTGTAGCGATCGATGAGATAAGCAAAGCAGCAACCTGGTCTTCTGTCCATACTTTTGCTGCTCACTATTGCCTAGACAAGGATGCCTTGTTTGGCCAAGCTGTTCTCCAGCATATCTTTCAGACTTAGATCAACTCCTACCCTCCATCCAGGGTTTCGATAAAGACATCCTTGGAGGATATATGACCTACTTACTTATGCCTGTGATCCACAGCTCACCCTGAGATCATTTCTCTGGCATCTTCGAGCTAGGGAGTTCCATATGTGAAGACTACATTCCTGCTTGTTCCTGAAGATAGCGTAGTTACTCACCTGTAACAGGTTATCTCCGGGAACAGCAGGAATTTAGTCTTCACAACCCACCCTCCTCCCCTAGGAGTTGTACTTTTCCTCTCTTCTCCTTTTATCTCGGCTACAAACTCAACTGAGGAGGGAGAACTGGGAAGGCAGCTACGCAGGCACCGTGGGATGCTTCCAAAAGTTTTCCTGTTGGACGCTGGGAAGCGTTCCTGCGCAGGCTCCATCAGTACTGATGTTACCCATATGTGAAGACTAAATTCCTGCTGTTCCTGGAGATCACTGTTACAGGTGAGTAGCTACGCTTTATGCCTCTCTTGCCCTCTCATTCTGATGTTGCATACCACTTTTAGCATCTTGTTCTAAGATCTAATCTTTATTCCCACATTCCTTTGTTTTCACTTCTCATATCACGGTATATATTGAATTCACTCATAAAAATCTTTTATTTTCTCTTTGAATTTCCTACTTGCTGTCTTTTTTCCATTGCTCCAGGTAGACGACCATCCTGAAGTGTTGGATGTTGCAGCAGTCGAAGCTGCTCTTTCTTTCTGTGAAGAGAATGATGATCCTCAATCTCTTCCTGATCCCTGGGATCAGGCATTGCGGGAAGAAAACCCTGGTAAGCAAGTGTCTGTCCCAGAACTAGTGACTGTGAAGGAGGAGAAATCCTGCTGTGAAGAGACTGAAGGAGCTGGGATCAGAAACATGATGGGCATTAAAGAGCTGGGATCAGAAATCAAATCTGAATCCTCAGAACGGGATCACATGAATCTGGATGAGGCGGGACACATTCTCAAATCAGAACCTGCAGAATTCACGAGTGGGGCAGAGAAACGGAAAGGTGCAGGAGAGATCTCTGAAACAGAGGTCAGTTCCAGACAAGGAGATCAACTGCCATTTTCTGTGAAAGTTGAGGTATGTGCAGAGATGGGACAGGGGAATGTGGGAAAGCTGCAGAATAGGAAGTTAGGGGCAGAAGCCTAGAACAGAGAACAATGAGAACAGAACTCTAGTTGGAGGTTATGGGATCGGTAGAAGCAGAGTAATTCCCCTTGAATGAAGATGGAGGGTGTGAGGAGGGAGCATAGGTGAGAAATAGGAAGGATGTTGGGCGATAGGGAAGACAGGGCTGGGCCACAAGGAAAGAGGTTAAAAGGTGGGGTGGGCCTCTGGAAAGCAGTTGGGAATGGGCAAAGGGAAGGCTCTGAACATAAGATATGCCATACTGGGTCAGACCAAGGTCCATCAAGCCCAGTATCCTGTTTCCAACAGTGGCCAATCCAGGTCACAAGTACCTAGCAGTTTCCCAAAAAGACACACAGGTTCCATAATGCTTGTATTGAGGCAAGCAGTGGGTTACCTGGGTCCTCTTTAATAATGGTTTATGGACCTTTCCTCCAGTTACTTGTCCAAACCTTTTTTAAACGCAGCTACACTAATAGCTTTTACTACATCCTCTGGTAACAAATTCCAGAGTTTGATTACGTATTGAATGAAAAAATATTTTCTCTTATTAGTCTTAAACGGGTTATACTGTAGCTTCATTGCATGTTCCCTAGTCTTGCTACTTTTTGAGGGCGTAAAGAATCGAACTACGTTGAACCGTTCCACTCTATTCATTAATTTATAGATCTCTATCATATCTCCCCTCATCCATCTCTTTTCCATGTTGAAGAGTCCTAACCTTTTAAGCCTCTCCTCATAGGGGGTATCCTTCTATCCCCTTTACCATTTTGGTGGCTCTTCTCTGTACCTTTTCTAATTCCGCCATATCCATTTTAAGATATGGTGACCAGAATTGCAGACAATATTCAAGGTGCGGTCTCACCATGGAACGATACAAAGGCATTATAATATCCTTTGTTTTATTCTGCATTCCTTTCCTTTTGATTCCTAGCCATTCTGTTTGCCTTCTTGGCTGCTGCTGCACACTGGGTAGAGGGTTTCAACGTGTTATCCTTGTTGACACCTAAATCTGTTTCCTTTGTGGTGGTTCTTAATGTGGAACCTTGCATCATGTAACCATAGTTCGGGTTGTTCTTTCCTAGGTACATAACTTTGCACTTATTCTCATTAAATTTAATCTGCCATTGGAACCCTTTTTAAAAATTAGCGTTTCATTGGCCATCCTCCAATGTTCAAGCGTTACCGATGATTCTCCAGGACCAAGCAGGAAGTCAGTCCTCACATAAGGTTGGGTGACGTCAGCGCCGACGGAGCCCTCGCGGAGCAATTTTCCCCAGCTTTCAAAGAAAGCCTTTGGGAATTGCAGCGCGCATGCGCGGTCCCCTTCCCGCCCAAGGGTGCCATCTTAGCCAGTCTTCTTTTTTCCGCGGAGCCCTACAGACGTACCCGTCGTGTCCCCGCGAAAAAGTTGATTTTATTCTGAATATTCTCTTTTTTCCTTCGGTTCGACGCCGGTCTTTTTCCCGCCCGGACTCGCGACGCCGGTCACGAGTCCTCTTCTTCTTTTTCGGTTTTTTCTGATTTAGTCAGTTTCGTTTTCGTTTTTTTCACTGGCAGCCCGGTCCTTTGACCTCGCCGGGGCCCTTTTTCCCCCGATGGCTGCCAGTGGTTTCAAGCGGTGTGGTCAGTGTGACTGAAATATGTCACTAACTGACACACACGATAATTGCCTCCGCTGCCTGGGCCCGGATCATAACGAAATGATCTGTGGGGCCTGTGGCAAAATGTCCTCCAAAGCGTTGAGAAGTCGGCGGCATCAGCGCGATAGGATCTTCGCTGACCCCAGCCGTACCCGGACCTCGTCGGAGGCCTCGGCGTCTAGAGGTTCCAGCTCTGACCGTCGCCGGAGTTCCTCCGACAGGGGTTCTCCCTCCGGGGACCATCGACGGAAGGTGAAACCCGCGAGGGCGGCGTCGGTGGACGCTCCTGGCTCCGCGAGGGCCAGGTCGCATAGCCCCGATAGCCGTCCCGGGTCCTTGGAGAAGGAGCACCTCTCGAAGCGACCTCGCGTGGAGTCGGAGCTGCCTACTCGGGTAAGTCCTGTGGTCCTCCTGGACTCGCCTCCGAGACCGCCGACGTCGGGCCCGACGCCGTCGGGGCCCGAGTCGGGGGCTGCTGGGTCACCTGAGGTCGGACTCAGGTTGACGGCCTTCGAGAGCAGACTGTCTGCCTTCATGGACCAGCAGCGGGTACTGCTCGCTAGCCTCCCTGGCGCCGCTGCCCTGACCGCCGGGACGTCGACGTCTAAATCGACCCCGGAGACCGAGCCGATCCTCGAGTCCATGCGAACTCGAGTTGATCCTCGGTCGAGGTCACCCTCGGCCTCCCGTTCGGGACCGAGGTCGTCGACGCCGACTCCCTCGGCGTCGGGGCGGCCGGCGCCGCAGCCTGCCCGGGCCGACCCCACCGATTCCTCCTCGGAGTCGGTCTGGGAGTCTGAAGAGGAAGAGTCACCTGATTCTTTTCGGACTCGGTGTGTCCCCTCGGACTCGCCTGAGTCCGAACCTCGGAAGCAGTCCCCTCCGGAGGATGCCCGGTTCTCGGACTTCGTCAGGGATATGGCCAAGGCTTTGGCCTTCCCTGCGGATCCCGAGGAGGAGCCTCGAGCCGAAGAGCTCGACGCCCTCCAGTATGACTCTCCCGCCAGGGAACACTTTACTGTACCGGTTCCTCCCATGCTGGAACGACTACTCTTCCGCATGTGGGAGAGTCCGGCCTCCTCGCCGGTCCTCAGCAAGCGGGTCGATTCTATCTATCGAGTCCGCAAGAGCCCTGGCTTCCAGAAAGCACAGCTACCACACCATTCCATGGTAGTGGAATCGGCCATGCATCGTCTTAAGAGCCAGAAGATGCACTCCTCGGTGCCTCCTGGCAGGGAGGCCCGTAACCTGGATGGCCTTGGTAAGAAGTGTTTCCAGGGCTCTATGCTTGCGTGTCGTGTCCAGACATACCAGCTATACATGGGCATGTATCTCCGAGACCTGGCTAAAGAGCTAGCTGGATTCTCCGCTGGATTGTCCGAGGAACCTTTGCGGAGGTTCCTAGCCTTGTCCACTGGCATTCGGGAATGCTCAAAATTCATATCCCGAGCAGCCTATGATGGCTTTGAAGCATCGGCTCGAGTGGCCGCAGCTGGCATCGGTGCCCGCCGACAGGCTTGGCTTCAGTCGTCTGACCTTGAGCCCTGGGTGCAGGACAAGTTGGTCGATGGCCCCTGCCGAGGTGAAAACCTCTTTGGCAAACCTATGGACGAGAAGGCTGCACAACTAGAGACAGAGACTCTCACCAGGACTAGGCTTTCTAGGAAGACCTCCGCCCCTTCCCAGAAAAAGAAGGGCTCGGGAAAGAAGTCCTTTTACCCGAGAAAGGCGGCTGCCTATAAACACTACCCCCAATATCAGGCCCCCGCAGCTCCCCAACAGGGCCAGCAGGCCAAGGGATGGGGTAACGGGTCCCGTAGGCAGCAAGCCCCCAAGCCTGCACCACCAGCCCCTGCTCAGCAGGGTGGGGGTTTTTGACTCCTTCAGCATAGCCTCTCCCCCTCCGCTGGCCCCTCCCAGCACCGGAGGCCGGCCGGTTCACTTCGCCCACAAGTGGTCCAACATCACTTCAGATGCCTGGGTGCTTCAAGTCGTAAGAGAAGGCTATCTTCTCCACTTCCACCAGGTCCCTCCCTCTTATTTCCCGGGAGAACCCCCACGACTCCCTCTGCACAGGGACTTACTCCTTCAGGAGTTAGCAGGTCTTCTACAGGAACAGGCGGTGGAACCGGTGCCCCACCACCTGAGAGGTCAAGGCTTTTATTCCAGGTATTTTCTAGTACCAAAAAGGACAGGAGGCCTCAGACCCATCCTGGACTTGCGCAACCTCAACAGGTTCCTCGTGCGGGAAAAGTTCAAAATGCTTACCCTTGGAATCCTTCTGCCCTACCTCCAGCAGGGAGATTGGCTATGCTCCTTGGATCTAAAGGATGCCTACACGCACATCCTCATCCACCCAAGCCACCGCCAATACCTAAGGTTTGTGGTGGCAGGACATCATTACCAGTACAGGGTACTGCCCTTTGGCCTGTCCTCCGCACCGCGAGTCTTCACAAAATGTCTCGCGGTGGTGGCGGCCCATCTCCGGCTTTACGGCCTCTATGTCTTTCCGTACCTCGACGACTGGCTCATCAGAGCAGCGTCCGCTCCGGAGGTCACCAACGCCACACACTGCACGGTGACTCTTCTGCAGTATTTGGGCTTTGTCATAAACTTCGCAAAGTCCACTTTGCTCCCCTCACAGGATCTCGAGTTCATCGGCGCACGACTGCACACTCCTCAGGCGCGAGCTTTCCTGCCTCTCGACAGGGCTCAACGGCTCATGGACCTAGCCGACTGTTTTCGCAGCCAGTCCCTGGTCTCCGCCAGGCGCTTCCTGAGACTGCTCGGCCATATGGCTTCCACCGTCCATGTGACCCCCAATGCCCGCCTGAATATGCGGCCTGCTCAATGGTGTCTTCGCAAGCAGTGGCAACAAGCCACAGGCGGCCTAGCAGACCTAGTGCGCGTCTCCGAGCCGCTGGCCTCGTCTCTCCAGTGGTGGCTTCATCGGCCGAACCTGGTACTCGGCATGCCTTTTCAGTCACCTCAGCCGGCCCAGGTGCTGACGACAGATGCGTCCCTCCTGGGTTGGGGAGCACATTGCCAAGGGGCACGTACTCAGGGCCTCTGGACCACGTGGGAGTCTGCTCAGCAGATCAACTTCCTGGAGCTCAGAGCGATCCGCCTGGCTCTCAAGGCTTTCTCCCACCTGACCTCTCACCAGTCCGTCCTTGTCCAGACGGACAATCAAGTTGCCATGTTCTACGTGAACAAACAAGGGGGCACGGGCTCCTTCCTTCTCTGTCGGGAAGCACAGAAGCTCTGCTCTTGGGCCGTCAGTCACGGCGTTCTTCTCAAGGCAGTTTATCTCCCAGGCCAAGAAAATTGCCTGGCGGACAAACTCAGCAGGATCCTCCAGCCGCACGAGTGGCGCCTGGATCCCTTGGTAGTTCAGAAGCTCTTTCTAAAGTGGGGCCTCCCCACGATGGATCTCTTTGCCAGTCCTCTCAACCGGCAACTTCCTCGCTTCTGCTCTCACCAGCCACATCCCCTTCGAGTTGCGGCAGACGCTTTTCTACTCTCATGGTCGGAGAGCCTTCTGTATGCTTTTCCTCCCATCCCGCTAGTCTCTCGAACTCTTTTCAAGGTTCTCCGAGACAAAGCTTCCATGATCCTGGTGGCCCCTCGCTGGCCCAGACAGCCGTGGTTTCCACTCCTGCTGCAATTAGCGGTAGAGGATCCATGCCCTCTGGGGTTTCAACCGGATCTCCTCACTCAGGATCAGGGGTCTCTGCTACACCCCAACCTCAGATCTCTCAATCTAATGGCCTGGCTGCTGAGAGGGTAGTCCTTGCTCCCCTTCTCCTGCCGGCAGAGGTGGAAGAGGTCGTCCTAGCTTCTCGGCGACCTTCTACCCGCAAATGCTACGCCCTTAAATGGCGTCGCTTTTCCGTTTGGTGTACCCAACAGTCTCAGGATCCCTTCTCCTGCTCGGTGTCGGTGATCTTGCAGTACTTGCTCTACCTCTCTAATCTGGGACTTAAGTCCAACTCCGTCAAAGTTCACCTCAGTGCTCTTTCAGCACATCATGTACCGGTGGACGGCAGACCTCTTTCCAGCGACCCTCTCGTAGCGAGGTTTCTCCGAGGTCTCCTAATTAAACCACCTCTGCGCCCGCCAGCGCCTGACTGGGATCTGAATGTGGTTTTACAGCGGATCACCTGTCCGCCTTTTGAACCTATGGCTACCTGTTCTCTCCGTTTTCTTTCTTGGAAAACATTGTTCTTGATAGCCCTCACTTCCGCTAGACGCGTAAGTGAATTGCAGGCCCTCGTGTCTGATCCCCCTTACACTCGGTTCTACAAAAATAGGGTAGTCCTACGGACTCACCCAAAATTTCTTCCAAAAGTGGTCTCCCCTTTTCACATCAATCAGGAGGTGGTACTTCCGACCTTCTTTCCCAGACCACACTCCAGCCGAGCTGAAATGGTCCTCCATACCCTGGACTGTAGAAGGGCATTGAACTTCTACCTTGACCGTACGCGGGAGCACCGTAAAGCTGCTCAGCTTTTTGTGTCTTTTGATCCCAATAAATTGGGGCTCCCGGTCTCCAAGCGTACTCTGTCCATCTGGGTTGCGGACTGTATCGCTTGGGCTTATGGGGCAGCCGGGCTCTCCTTGGATGGTCGAGTCACGGCTCATTGTGTTCGGGCAAAGGCTACGTCAGTGGCTTACCTCCGCTCTGTTCCGCTGGCAGACATCTGCCGGGCCGCTACTTGGTCTTCGAGCCAGACTTTTGCAGTCCATTACTGTCTCGAGAGGGAGTCCCGCAGGGACAGTGTTTTCGGACAGGCAGTCCTCCGTAATCTCTTTGAGGTTTGAGCAACTCCTATCCTCCATCCCGGATGTGGGCTACCGGTGGGTAATAATTCAGCGAAGATTCCTTCCTTCTGTGCTGCTGAGCTAGAGGGAGCTCATTTTTGTGCTTAGGGTCTCCGATAGCCTTGAGCTTGGGAGTCCCATATGTGAGGACTGACTTCCTGCTTGGTCCTGGAGAAAGCGTAGTTACTCACCTGTAACAGGTGTTCTCCAGGAGCAGCAGGAATCAGTCCTCACAACCCTCCCTCCTCCCCTTGTAGTTGCAATCATCTGCTTTAGTTTTTTTGCAAATTTTTATGCTGTCTTTTAGCTATGTCATCTGACTGGCTAAGATGGCACCCTTGGGCGGGAAGGGGACCGCGCATGCGCGCTGCAATTCCCAAAGGCTTTCTTTGAAAGCTGGGGAAAATTGCTCCGCGAGGGCTCCGTCGGCGCCGACGTCACCCAACCTTATGTGAGGACTGATTCCTGCTGCTCCTGGAGAACACCTGTTACAGGTGAGTAACTACGCTTTTTAATGATAGTTCACAGATTAGTAATAGTAGGTCTGCAATCTCATTTCAGTTCTTTCAACACCCTTGGATGTATACCATCCGATCCAGTTGATTTGCTACTGTTCAGTTTATGAAGTAGTTGTAATACATCTTCCCAGTTTATCAATATTTCTTTCAATTCTTCTGCTGCATCAGCTTTAAATTTTATCTTTTAACCACTTCCTGATCCATTATAGTACACTGCCTCCTATCTCATGACATTTTAATTTCACCAAGAGTCTCTCATGAGGGACCTTGTCAGAGGCTTTCTGAAAATCCAGATACACTATATCAACCGGCTCACCTTTGTCTACCTATTTATTCACATCTTTAAAAAAATATAACAGATTAGTAAGACAAGACCTTCCTTGGCTAAACCCATGTTCGCTTTCTCCCATTAAACCATGACTATATACATGATCAGTAATTGTATTCTTTATAATGCTTTCTACCATTTCGCCCTGATCAGTCGTACTGATGTCAGACTCACAGGTCTGTAGTTTCCCAGATCACCCCTGAAACCCTTTTTAAAAATTGGCATTACATTGGCCATTCACCAATCTTCAAGAACTACAGATGATTTTAATGATAGTTCACAGATTACTAATGGTGGGTCTGTAAGCTCATATTTCAGTTCTTTCAACACCCTTGGGAGTATACTATCCAGTACGGGTGATTTGCTACTGTTTAGTTTATCAAATAGTTATATCTTCCTGGTTTATCGATATTTTTTTCAATTCTTCTGATGCATCATCTTTAAAGATGAGTCATGGGTTAGAGAAGAGTCATGGTTCTTAAGATCAGTGAACTGTAGTTGAGGAATTATGCTACTTCATGAGTAATTGCTTTTGTGAGTGATTGGCTTCATAATATTTGATATGAGTAAAATTGTGGTATGTTTCCATGTGAGGACAACTGCAGCCAAATTGCATTTCAGAGAAAAACATGTTTGTTCATCTCTAGGCTTCCCCTGAAAAGACGTCCCAGACTGAGCACTTCTTGAACGACAGTGGACATGGACCCAGACTGGATCCAGAACCAAGATTAGAGCTACTGGGTAGGAAAATACCTGAGGCTGGGGCTTGGAATAGTGGGCAATCAGAGAGCAGTGCATGGGGGAAGAAGCTCTTCTTTAATCATGGACACCAGTCTTACTGTGGCATCTTTCTCTCAATCCTAGACACTGTGAAAGAGGAACCAAGAGGTTTATCTGGGAACCAAGACAAGGTAAAAGAGCACAAACAGGAAAGCCTCTCTCCGTATCTCCCTGTCCTTTTATTCTGTTTTCTGTTTAAAGCTTTCTCCGGAGGCAAGCAGGGGGGATGCAGCTACATGCTAAGGTGAAGTCCAGACAGAGCATTGTGTGCCCGTATCTCTCTCAGTTCAGAGAAGTTTTGTTGAGCCTTCCTGATCATTCATGCCTGCTTCCCGCCTGCTGCCTCTGGAAGTCATATTTTTCTCTGACCATGTCAGAATCACCACAGTTTCTCTCCTCAAGAACCTGCAGTCCTCTTTATAAACCCATTCTCCACAAGCCACTGTGTCACGCTCATGAATACACTTCCTGTCTGTGTGAAAATTAAAAAAAAACAACCACTAAACAAGAGTGCCGCCTTGGCCGTAGCAGCACTGCTGACTGCGATGATCCCATGTCGCCGGAGCTCAAATCCATCTATTTTCAGCAGCAGCCAAACCATCTCCTGGGTCAAGCTCTGCTTGGCATCATGCTCCTCTGTGGAGCCCTCCTTCTTTGGTTGAACACTCATCCTCTCTCCCCATATCTGGCCCAGCACAGTCACGATTGGGCTCACAAAGGATAGCCATAACACTGGATGTGCCTTCCCCAGCTATGGCTTCTGGATCAGGGGGTCCCCCTCGATTAGTACTGCTGACCGGTTCCACCTTTCCATCACCGAAGCTCACTCCAAACCTTGCTCCTGCTGAGGAGACAGCTTCATCGTCAGGCCAAAAAGCAAAAGGACAGCAAAAGCACCACCATAGCCATTCCACCTTTTCGGGGACTTCGGGTAAGCTACTGCATAAACTTAAGCTACCTTCCCCCTGCCCTGATAGCCCTCCTCCACTTTCCGGGGGTCTGGCAAGCCCTCCCTCCTCATCCTCCTGCGGAGGTTCATCTAGGACAGCTCAGCCATTTTACAGGCAGCCTCCTGTAATCCTGCACTGCCATCGGAGGTGGGATCTCTTCAGGCTTACCATCTTTCCTCTGAATTCATCTGAAGTTTCTCCCCAAGGTTGTCTTGGACTTCCACATCAACCAGCCCCTCATCCTTCCAGTGATCTCTCCAGCACCCCTTCAGGGCTCCCCGTAAGAAGAGCTTCATACCTTGGACTGTAGATCGGCTCTCTTATATGATCTACATCACACAGCTGCAAATCGTCGCAGCTGTTCGTCGTATTCAGCCCCAGCAAACTGGGGCAGCCGGCGGCGAAACAAGCCATCTCATCATGGACAACGGACTGTATCACCTTCTGCTATGAGGAAGCTGTCCTGCTGTCCCGCAGGCGCATAGGCCCTCATGACCTCCGAGGGCTTCTGTCTCATCGGCAGAGCAGCAACATGGTCCTTTATCCACATTTTCGCAAAGCACTGCAGTCAGGACTGTTCATCACCAAAATGTATTTATTTAACATGTTTTTATATACCACCTTTGAGCCAAGGCAGTTTACATAGAACAACAGTATACAGCTCACATGAGTTGTGTTACATTAAACTTGGGAATGTAAACTTGGAGTTAAATATGGGGGATTTCTAGAAATCAACAGTAGGTGAATGAATTATGATGTGTACTATTAAGTGATATCATTGGAACTGAAATGTTCAATGAAGAGGTGATGTTTTAAAAGTTTCTTTAGGTCTTGTATAGACTGTGCAGATCTGATGGCTTCAGGAAGTGAGTTCCAAATTGTTGGGACATATAGGGTGAAGGCTCTTTTGTTTGCTGTGTACATTTAGTCTTGAAGGGAGGGATGATAAGGAGATTCCCGTTTGCTGATCTTCTGGGCCTTGTTGTAGATGTTCTTGTGATAAAATTCTCAAGTCAGGGAGCTGATAGGTTGTGGGTCTTTTTGTAGATGGTAGTTGTGATCTTGTGTTTTATCCTTTGAGCAATTGGTAGCCAGTGAAGGCTCCTGAGGATTGGGGTGATATTTTGGCTTCTAGATTTGCCCATTAAGATTCTGGCCACCGTGTTTTGCACTAATTGGAGTGGGTAAAGTGCTTGTTTCAGCAGGCCCTGGTAGGGTATGTTGCTGTAATCGAGGTGCGGTATATGATGACCTGGAAAACTGATCTGTAGTCATTGTATTGGAGTATAGGTCATAGATGCTGGAGAGATTTGAGTTTCAAGTAGGCAGTATTGGCTGACTTCTTGATGTATGAGAACATATTCAAAT
This sequence comes from Ichthyophis bannanicus, assembly GCA_033557465.1. NCBI lineage: Eukaryota > Metazoa > Chordata > Amphibia > Gymnophiona > Ichthyophiidae > Ichthyophis > Ichthyophis bannanicus. Next base: position 800,409 of record CM066050.1, read on the forward strand.
TGCTGTCCAGAATTATACCAAGGTATTTGACTTTGCTTTTTATGGTAATCACTGCATGTTGAAGTATGAGTTTCTCTGGCGGAATGAAGGAAGGGTCTCATGTGATTAGTAGTGCTTCAGTCTTCTTGTTATTTACTACTAAGTTTAGTTCTGCCAAGTGGTTTGTAATGTCTATGAAGCAGTCAGATATGACTGAGAAGTCTGGGGAAATAGTATGGAAGGGCATGTAGAACATGTCTGCATAAATATGAAAGTTCATGTTCCATTTTCTTAACAGGTTGCAAATAGGTTGTAAGTAAATGTTAAATAGAAGGGCTGATAGGGCTGTTCCCTATGGGATGCCTTGCCTTAGGTTGAATTGCTTAGATTTGAGGAGTCCGACTTTTACTTGTAGCATTCTGTCAGTGAGGTAGGATGTGAACCAGTCTAATGTGCTCTTGTGGAGGCCAGTGTTATTGAGGCTGGCTTGCAGGGTGTGGTGTGATATAGAGTCAAAAGCAGCACTAATATCCAGGAATATCATAATGACTCCTTGATGAGGCTTATACAGTGTCTACTCTACGCTGTGGGCGGAAGCCATGTTGATGGGTGTCCAGGGGGGCATGGTGTTCTTGGAGTTGGTGCTGTACTGTCTTTTTGATTATTTGGATAGGAATGGGATGCTGGCATTCAGTCGATAAGAGCTGGGTTCAGTTGGATCTGAAGATGATTTCTTCAAAATGGGGCGTATTGAGGCCTAATTCAAGGCAGGGGATATGTATTATAGAGTGAGGGAGGTGTGGACTATCTTAAGTATAATCTTTGTGAACTCAGTATAAAGGGATTTTATCCATGAGACTGGGAGTGGATCCAGTGGGGAGGTTGTGGTATTGATGCTGTGGATAATGTCGGTGAGTTCTGTCTGTGTAATTAGTCTAAAGGAGTGCCAGATGTGATCTTGGGATGGGTTATCTTTTTTGGGTAGGGGTACTTTGGACAGGGTGGAATGGAGGATTGTCTGTTTTAGAGGAAGTCAGCCACGGTCTGTGGGTCTAGTTGATCTCTTGATTTTGTGGAGTATATTGATGTAGGATCGCTGGTGAGGGAGGAAACGATGGAAAATAATTCTCTGGGACTCTTGAGAGCTTTCATGAGTGTATTAGAGTAGTATTCCTTTCGGCAATTGTTGATAAGATTGCTGTATTCGAGTTGCTTGGCGATGAATTGTTGCTTAATGGATGTATCTTGTGTTAGTTTCCATCTTCTTTCTTTCTTTCAGTCTGAGCTCTTCTCTGATAGTAGTGAGATTGCATGAATACCAGGGCGGATGTGGAGAGTTGGGGGAAATCATCATAGGACATTGTGGCGTGAACACTGCTGCTTTGTTAATTGCTGTGTTCTAAGAGTGGATGAGATTGTCCAAGTCGTCTATGTCAGATTCAATGAGAAGGGATACATTGTCAAGAAAGGAGTGCATGTTGAATGCTTTAAAACTGCATATTTGTTGCTGTTGCTGGGAGAGCTGTGGAATCTGTATACTGGCTGGTAGTATGAGTGAGATCATTGCATGGTCTGACCAGGACACTGGGTCAATCTGGGTGTTAAGGGCGGTTGTGGGCAGACTTTTAAGTACAAATATGAGGACTAGGGTTGCATCTTTAGAGTGTGTGGGTGCATTGATGATCTGTTTGTGTTGAAGGGCTTCCATGGCGTTCATGAACACACTTGCTTCTTAGATTTTAATGGGACTTTGTTTTTGGCAGACGGTCCTCCGGAACCTGTTTGCTGCATGTCTATATTTTGTCCTCCCCACCCCCAACTACAGTCTCGCGGGCTGCCACAAAAAAAAAAAAAAAATCCAAATGACCTGAATCGGCCGCCCTCAACTCTGGACTCACCTTAGAGTGTGCGTAGTTGTTTACCTGTAATGGGGGTTCTCCATAGACAGCAGGGGTATGCAGCCATACTCACTCTCCTGCCATTCCCTCGACATAGCAGAACAGAGCATGATGCCTCTGTCATCATAGTATCATGTCAGCAGAACTACACAACCCATTTCATCTCTTTCTGTTGCTTTGGTATGAACTGATTTCTGTAGGCAAGAGGTGGGAAGCAAGCATGTATGTTCAGGGAGGCTCAACAAAGCCTCTCTGAACTGAGGGAGATCTGGGCACACGAAGCTCTGTCAGTACTTCACCTTAGAGTGTAGCTGTTACTGTGTACGGAGAACTCCCATTACAGGTAAGCAACTATGCTTTCTTTTCCCCCTCCATCAACATTTTTTTGTACCTTAAGATATTAAAAACAGACTAATAAAAGCATGAGGGAAGCAAGGGGGGTAGGTAGTTGGGTAAAGTTAGGTGGTTTTAATTGTGGAGTGTGGTGCCTGTTTATAAAAGGGGGAATTTTCAAATAGCCCATGCAATCATGAAGTATACAAGTACTTTCTCTGTCAGTAGGCAAGCTGAATCAGTCTCACACGCAGATGACATCATCCAACACTGCTAGCATAATTGGCTCTCACAGAGCTCAGAAAAACTGAGAAGGATTTTCTAAGCATGCAGAGAACTTCCCACGCTGTTGCTACCTCACATGCCCCCTCATTCTGTTGTTGCGCGAGGAATCCTAGAGGCTTGATTTTTGGAGCTCCAAAATGCTTTTACTGTTTGGCAAAATTAGTAGAGCCATCCCTTAAAACTGAGTTCAGTTTAACAGACCATCTCTTCAGCATGTCAGCAGGATGTTGAAAATGGCCCACACGGACACTTACCAAAGATGTTACTGATGTCTAGGTCTAGAGTGTGAGGTCCTGAATCGCTGTCTCTACGATAGGATTTCCCTAAGGCCCAGGCAATTCATAGGATTCAAAATAAAGGCACTTAAGTCCTCCACATCAGGATCACCTGCATTACCTAAGACAACTGAGAAAGATGAGGAGTTCTCTGCAGTCTCTTTGCAGGTATCAGAAAATAAACGCCAGAAGTTAACCAGTGAGTAGTTTCTCCTTGGACAAGCAGGATATAATCAGCCACACACATGGGTGATGTAATCCGTGACAGCACCAGATTGGACTACCTTCCCAGAGCCCAGAAGAACCTAAAAAACTCTTCTGGATTTGTGCTAGTGATCTCTTGAGGGCAATTTCTCCAAATGGGTTAGTTTGGCACATACCATGATAGTAATGAAACTCCATCCTAAATCAGGGTATGTGCAGTATCAACTCAGTATCTCAAATTTACTACAACTACTACTAATCATTTGTATAGCGCTACAAGGCTTATGCAGTGCTGTACATACACAGGTAAGACTAAGCTCTGGAGCAGGGACAATCTATTCAAGACAAACATGCTCTGCATAGAAACATAGAAATATGATGACAGAAAAAGACCACATGGCCTATCTAGTCTGTCCTCCCATATCAACAACTACAACAGTTCCCTTTTTACCTTTAGAGATCCTCTGTGTTTGTCCCATGCTTTTTTGAATTCAGTTACTGTCCTCATCTCTACTACCTCCACTGGGAGACTATTCCACGGATCTACCACTCTTTCTGTAAAGAAATATTTCCGCATATCATTCCTGAATCTATCTCCCTTCACCCTCATCCCATGTCCCCTCGTAGCAGAACTTGCTTTCAATTGAAAGAGGCTCTCCCCCTGAACATTTATGCCACGGAGGTATTTAAACATCTCAATCATATCACCTCTATCCCGCCTTTCCTCTAAGGTGTACATATTAAGATCCTTCAGTCTGTCCTCATATGCTTTATAATGAAGCCCATTAATCATTTTAGTAGCAACCCTCTGCACCGACTCCATCCTGTTCACATCCTTTTGAAGGTGCGGTCTCCAGAATTGCACACTATACTCCAAATGAGGTCGCACCAAAGACTTATACAGAGGCATTATCACCTCCTTTTTTCTGCTAGCCATTCCTCTCCGTATGCACCCAAGCATCCTTCTAGCTTACTTTAAGATCATCAGACACAACCACGCCTAGGTCCCGCTCTTCTTTAGTGGACAGAAGTACTTCACCCCCTATACTATATTGCTCCCTTGGATTGCTGCAGTCCAAATGCATGACCTTAACATTTTTTAACATTAAATCCCAGCTGCCAAATTCTAGACCATTCTTCAAGCTTAGCTAGATCCCTCCTCATGTTATCTATACCTTCCTGGGTGTCTACTCTATTGCAGATTTTGGTATCATCCGCAAAGAGGCAAACCTTACCCGACAACCCTTCCGCTATATCACTAAGAAATATGTTAAAAAGAATCGGACCAAGGATAGATCCCTGGGGCACACCACTGGTAACATCCTTCTCAGAGTGAGCTCCATTTACCTGTACTCTTTGTCGCCTCCCACCCAACCAATTTCTAATCCAAGCAGTAACTTTAGGGTCCATCCCGGGTGCTCAGTTTGTTTATAGGAACTGCATCGTGCCAAAGAGAGCTTCCTTCTGGAGTTTATAAGATATAATATGTATAGACAATTAAGGTGTGCTTGGAAATGCCCCTTAATTAGGCCTGTGGCACCCAAAAAGATTCTTCCCACTCTGGGCTTCTCTGTTGCTTCTTCTTTCTTACTAGATAATATTTTTCTTTCCTAAACCCTCCCAATACCCTAAAAGACAAAAAAAAAGTTTTCTTCAAGATTGTTGACCGTTATGCACAACCCAGGCCCTTTTCAGCTGCACCATCCAGAGTAGTTTCCCTCTGGAAGTGACAATCTCCAGGAACAAGCAGGAATGAGTCTTCACATATGGGTACGTCGGTACCGACGGAGCCTGCACGGGAATGCTGCCCAGCTTCCAATCAGAAAGCTTTTGGCAGCATCCCTCGCGCCTGCGCAGTGACTTCCCGCCTTCTCCACAGCCTCTCTTCAGTTTTAGTTTTTCCGCGGAGCCGGCAGGACGTCCTCCTGTCACCGCAGAAACTTTTCTTTTTAATTGCTTTAATTACTTTAATTTTTTGTTTTCTTGTGGTCACGGCTGTATTTCCCGCTACCACCGGTATCGCCGGTGGATTTTTGGCTAAATTCTGAGAAACTTTTCTTCAGTTTTTTTACCTTAACTTCTTGGGCCTACTAGGCCTTTTTCATTATGGAGCCGCCTTTTCCTAAGAAGTGCATTCAATGTCGAAACACTTGTTTCTTTTTAGACACCAATAGTTGGTGTCTCAACTGTGTGGGTCCTGACCCTTTTTCCCCTGACTTGTCAGGAGATAATTTTGTGAGGAAACCTTCAGTATTTAGAGTTTCCCTCGATACCGTTTTTTCCTCGGCAGTGAGGGTACCCGGTTTCTCTACTTCACAGGATCAGGTAACCCCAAAACAGTCTGTTAAGACTAGCCAATGCTTGAGTGGTATGTCCCATGCCCAGCATGGTGACGGCTCCGGCCTTACCCTCGAGAACCCATTGGCATTACCCCTGCGGGAGTCTTCGGGCTCCAAAGCGTTAAAGGGGTTTCAGGATGTTCCTGGGGCTCACCCCTCACAGAACATACCTGAGCCATGCGCGGGGGTGGTATCCGCTTCGAGCGGTACCGAACCTCCGGCATCGGCACCGGTGTCGAGTATTCCACTCTTCACCAGGGATCCTCATCGGGCATCCTCGGTATCTTCGGGACCGATCGATACGCACCGCATTGACTTCCCTCAATCTCAGCCATGCTCCGGGACGGTACCGGCGTCGATCGGTTCCGATACCCTGGCATCGGCATTGAGGTGGTGTCCAACAGATAAGCACAGTCCACGTACCAACAGCAGACCCAGTAAAAAACGTGGAGGCAAGGAAGGAACTGTTTATATACCACCTTTATTTCATAAAGCCAGGCCCGACACAGGCCGTGTTTCGTTTATGCCTTCATCAGGGGCTTTGGCTATAACAACATATAAAAACTTCATTAAAAACAAACAATCAGAAATCATGAAGTAAATTATAGGTATAATCATATAAGGCACTTCTGAACTTAAAAATACATAAGAACTCAAATATAAATAAATAAATAAATGTTAACTACTAAAGTACAGCGAAAGGTCTATAAACTAAAAGGGCAAATAAATAAATAAATAACTGCATACGTGTAATACATGTAAAATCACACATATAAGAACCTATGAACTTATGGACACAATAATAAATAATTAATAAATAAATTACTGATTAGTAACGTACAGCAAAATATCTATTGACTAAAAAATAAATAATTAATAAAATTAATAATTAATTACATATATATAATATGCACATAATACATGTAAAAACACACAGTTATAAAACTCAACTAAAATTAAAATTAAATAACCCATATAAACCTCAAAGCTGATGTTTGAACAAGAAACAGCATAACCTACAATTTTATGCACTGAAAATTACTGATTTCATTCTTACCTATATGATTTTCCTGCCACACTGCAATGACTGGAGGAAAAAAGAGGAAAAGAAGAAAATAAATAGAGGGGCCATTCCAAATGACTACATCCTACAAAATTCATTGTTGGTGCACAAATCAATTATAAATAAAAAATTATTATGTAGTTAAAAAATGCGATTAAAATTATAAAAAATAATAAATTAAGTAAACAAAAACCACACATTTAGAGGAACACTAAAACCGGGAAAGCGCAACAGGTCAATTAAATATCTAAGATATCTATAATTTGACATTAATATTTAAAGCAGAATCATATTAATATTTTTCTGATGTTTTATAGATGGCTTTAAATTATAATGTAATTCCTTTGGATCCACCATAAACGTTCTTCAATTGGACGTTTTTTTTGTTAATTTATTTATTTATTTATTTATTTATCTATTTCTTCTATACCGCCCCTTCCAGAGATCAGGGGCGGTTTACATGGAACAATTAATTAAGTGATTCACTAATTCTCCCTCTACCAAATTACATCAATACAGTCAAACCTCGGTTTTCATTTGCCCCGGTTTTCATACGCTTCGGTTTTCAACGTCTTTTTTGACTGAGATTTTGTCCCGGTTTTCATACATCGCTTCGGTTTTCAATGTCTTTTGACTGAGATTTTGTCCCGGTTCTCGTACATCGCCTCGGTTTTCGTAAAGTACAGTACTGTAAATACATACACCCTCGCGCTGCACACCATTCTGTATACACTGCCAGAACACCTGCCCGGTCCCGGCAGCACTGCCCCCCGGACTCACCGATCGCCAGCGTGATGAGAAGCAAAAGCCAGCTGAGCACGTAAATGAAACACATCCTCGAGCCTGGTCAGAGTCAGAGAGGCAAGGATTGCACAGAGAGGAAGGCCCCGATCTCGTCCACCGCCTGCCCGTTCTCTGGAGCGCCCCCTCAGGCTCGGAGGGTAGGCAGGGAAGAAAAGCTGTCAACGTAAGCAGGAGATGTTGCATGAATGTGGGAGGCAGTTCTTTCTTTTGCATGGTACATCTGAAGCTATATCATTAAGATTTTCTGCCATTCTGAAGCATTGAGCAGATAATGTAAAGGTATTTTAATGGGCTGAATCCAATGTGATTCCGAAGAGAGCTGGGCACAGCAGCTTGTCAGGGGTGGCTAAGGCCAGATGTTAACATACTGTACTGTACAGTACTGAACTTAGCTTGCTTTCAGTGATGTTAAATGTTCATTTATCCATTTCATTAGTCATTTATATTTATTTCTCATTGTTTTCTGTATGTAAAAATATAGTTATTCTCTATAAAATGTATTTTTGTGAATATTTTTGGGTGTCTGGAATGGATTAATTGGATTTACATTATTTCTTATGGGAAATATTGCTTCAGTTTTCATACGTTTCGGTTTTAGTCAGACTTTTTCGAACGGATTAATCATGAAAACCGAGGTTTGACTGTACTTGAATCCATCCTACTCAGAGACTCTTTAAACCTACTATTTTCTATATAATTTGATGTAATAATTGCTACATTTAATTACAAAGTACCTTCTCTCATTTCTTAACAATCCCTACCTCAGGTATCACTCATGACTATTGATCATTCGTTCGATTATATTATGTTTTTAATAAAGCTAACTAAACATTTAAAATTTAAAAATTAAAATAATTAAATTAATTAAAATTAATGTTGACCCTAAACCATAATTCAATCTGTGGAATTCTTTAAAAACGCCTTGTATTATTATTAAATTATTATTTAAATATTAATGTCAAATTATAGATATCTTAGATATTTAATTGACCTGTTGCGCTTTCCCGGTTTTAGTGTTCCTCTAAATGTGTGGTTTTTGTTTACTTTATTATTTTTTATAATTTTAATCGCATTTTTTAACTACATAATAATTTATTTATAATTGATTTGTGCACCAACAGTGAATTTTGTAGGATGTAGTCATTTGGAATGGCCCCTCTATTTCTTTTCTTCTTTTCCTCTTTTTTCCTCCAGTCATTGCAGTGTGGCAGGAAAATCATATAGGTAAGAATGAAATCAGTAATTTTCAGTGCATAAAATTGTAGGTTATGCTGTTTCTTGTTCAAACATCAGCTTTGAGGTTTATATATGGGTTTTTTAATTTTAGTTGAGTTTTATAACTGTGTGTTTTTACATGTATTATGTGCATATTATATATATGTAATTAATTATTAATTTTATTAATTATTTATTTTTTAGTCAATAGATATTTTGCTGTACGTTACTAATCAGTAATTTATTTATTAATTATTTATTATTGTGTCCATAAGTTCATAGGTTCTTATATGTGTGATTTTACATGTATTACACGTATGCAGTTATTTATTTATTTATTTGCCCTTTTAGTTTATAGACCTTTCGCTGTACTTTAGTAGTTAACATTTATTTATTTATTTATTTATATTTGAGTTCTTATGTATTTTTAAGTTCAGAAGTGCCTTATATGATTATACCTATAATTTATTTCATGATTTCTGATTGTTTGTTTTTAATGAAGTTTTTATATGTTGTTATAGCCAAAGCCCCTGATGAAGGCATAAACGAAACACGGCCTGTGTCGGGCCTGGCTTTATGAAATAAAGGTGGTATATAAACAGTTCCTTCCTTGCCTCCACGTTTTTTACTGCATCGGCATCGAGGTGGACCACCTTACCCTTTGCAAGAGGTGCTCATCGGGTATCCTCGGTACCGTCGGTATCGATCGATGTAACCCAGTCTGCCTTAGTGGTATCGGCATCGCTGATACTGCCATCGGCGTCGGCACCTTCGCAACATGCATTGATAGTATCTCTTACTTCGATGCCGAGTCTTGAGCCGATATCTAGTCTCGAGGACTGCGTACCGACGCGTCCCGGAACTGACTCCTGTCGTTTCCAGATAGGCAGTTCCGAAGATCATAGCCATAACTCCCTCATGATCTCGGTACCACTGCAGCAGTTCCCGATGGCTACTTCATCTGCTAATCCTGTATCAGTATCGATGCCTATTCTTGCACCGATGCCTACTTTGGAACCGATACCTGGTGTTGGTGCAGTACCCTGTACCTCCTCTGGTGCTCAGGCTCTTTCTTTAGCCTTACCAGGGATGGTTCCCATAGGAGATCAGTCTTTTCAGGCTTTTCTCCGGGATATGGCAACCTTTCTTAATATTTCTATCCCTGGTTGTGATCCTACTCATGGCTCACCGGCACAAATAGAAAATATAAAGTTTCCTTTACATCCTGCTCTGCAGGATCTCCTTCTCAGGGTCTGGAAATCGCCCTTACGACTTCCTCCAGTCTCTACAGACATTGAGGTTCGGTACCGGGTGCCACCCTCTCCAGGGTTCCAAAAGCCTCACCTTTCTCATCGTTCCCTTGTAGTGGAATCGGCACTGAAGAAAGTTAAGAGCAAGAAGCATTCTTCTTATCTGCCGGGTCGTTCTTCAAGAACACTCGATGCTTTTGGTCGTCAAGCCTTCCAAAACTCTATGCTGGCCTCCAGAGTTCTTTCATATATTTTTCATATGAGTCTAACACTCCAGGAAGTCACAGAGAAATTGTCTCTTTTGACCCCTTTTTTACCAGAGCCCAAGGCTACGGATTATTCCTTGCTCATCAATCACAGCCGGAATATATCTTGGTTCCTATCTCGTGCTTCTATAGACTCTTTTGAGTCCATTAGCAGATCCTCTGCTATTGCCATTGCAGCACGTCGCAGAGCCTGGCTTGAAGCTTCAGACTTAAGCAGATGGGCACAAACTATACTGGCTCATTCTCCTTGTACAGGAGAAGGTCTCTTCAATAAGGAGGCTTTACGTCAGGTTGCTCAATGCTCCACTGACTCTCCTTCCACTAAAAACCATTCTAAGCCACCTCCTTCTTCAAAGAGTAGGAAATGTCCTACCAAACCATCTTTCCCTAAGAAAAGAAAGTTTTATTCATCTCCTGCCCATCATTCGGCTGTACCTAAACAGGGGACGCCTCAGCCTAGTCTGAAGTCCTCCAGTTCTGGCCAGTCTCAGCATTCCCAGCAACCATAGGGGCCGGGAATTGTAACTTACACTTCACTTCTACATATTAGAAGTTTATTCACTGTGCTTTTCTTATCTCCAGGAACAAGCAGGAATGAGTCCTCACATATGGGTACGTCGGAACCGACGGAGCCTGCGCGGGAAAGCCTCCCAGCTTCCCAGAAAGGAAGCTTTTGGGGCCTCCCACAGCGCATGCGCACTGCCTTCCCGCCTTCCTGACCAACTCTCCTCAGTTCTTCTTTTTCCACGGAGCCAGCAGGTCGTGTTCCTGTCACCGCTGAAGAAATTGTTATTTTAATTTGTTTCTTTGACCGCGTGCCTGCCTTCCCCGATTCCGGACCGGTACCGCCGGTCTTTTTTTCGTTTATTTCTTTAAAAAAAAATAATTTACTTTTTCCTCACTTGGTGTATTTTTTCTGTGAGGCCTCTAGGCCTTCTCAGGTTCTCCCTCATGGAAAAACCAGCTTCTGGTTTTAAAAAATGCACCAAGTGTACCAGTACTATTTCAGTCACAGATACCCATGAGTGGTGTCTTAAATGTTTGGGGCCTGACCATTCCGTTCCGGATTGTCCATCCTGCTCTCTGATGTCCAAACGGGGCTTACAGAACAGAGCAGCTAAGTTTCATATGCTGTTTTCTACCGATACTCCAGCATCAACATCCTCCAGGTCTTCTTCTCCTGATGGATCTCAGGTAACCAAACATTCTTCAGGCAGGTCCTCAAAAGGCAAATCTCCCTCTAAGCAGCGAGAGGCCCTTGCATTTGACCCTGAGGACCCTGCCCCAGCCAAACAACCCCGGCGGGAAGCTCCGGCTTCCAAAGCTCCTCCTATGGGATTATAGGTAGACATCGATGGCACGGCCTCGACCGATCTCCTGTTAGACTGCTCTGGGGTACCGGCTAACACCGGTACCGACATCCAGGCAGTTGTGACGACTATGGGTACTACGGTACAATCCATGCAGCAGGCCTTATTGGCTTTCATTAATGCTGCAACGCCATCGGTACCGCGACAATCGGTTCCGACTCCGATTCCGGTACCCAGAGCATCTACTTCCAGTAGCATGCCGGTACCGGTCCCCGGTTCCGGAGATTTCCTCGATACCGCTCCGATTCCCGGTACGCCCGATGTCGATACCGGTCGGTACGCGTATCGATCTCTGGAAGCAAATAGGCGATACTTTGAATCCTCTGAAGATTCTGATACATCAGATGATTCTGCTGATGCCTCTTTTACTCTTCCTGAGGACTTGTCCTTTCAAGACTTCATTATTGAAGTAGCTAAAGGACTTTCCATATCTGTAACCTCTGAAAAGGAACCTAGAGCAAAAATATTGGATATTTTAGGATACTCTAAGGTTCCCAAAGAGGCAGCCACCTTACCCATACATGAAATTCTTCAAGAACACATGATGGACTTGTGGGAGGCTCCTCTCACCCTATCTCCACATTCTCGACGTTTGGACACCATGTATCTGGTTCCTCCTTCTCCTGGTTTTCAAAAAACTCAGCTTCCTCACCACTCTATTGTGGTGAAGTCTGCTATGAAAAAGATAAAGAGTACCAAAAGGCACTCTTCTACCCCTCCAGGTAGAGAATGTAGGACTCTGGATGCTTTTGGGAGAAAGATCTTCCAAGCTAGCATGCTTATTGCCAGAATCAATTCATACAGCCTCTATATGGGCATGTTTTTGAAAGAGATTGCATTAAAGATACGTCAGTTTCTCCCCTTTATCCCAGAGGATAAACAGGAGGAGTTCCTTCTTTTGCTAAAGCAAACTCAAGATGTTTCTAAGTTCTCCAACAGAGCAGCCTTTGACTCTTTTGAGGGGGAAAGCAGAGCCTCTGGCATTGCCATAACTGCTCGCAGACTGGCTTGGCTCCAGGCCTCTGACTTGGAACCCTGGGTACAAGAAGGCTTGGGCAATCTGCCCTGTACAGGTGAAAATCTGTTTGGCAAGGAGTGGCAAATCAAAGCCACTCAAATGGATGCAGAGAATGCTGCTTTAGATAGACTTTCTAAGTTTACCTCTACCCCTGCCAAGAAAAAACCTTTTAAGAAACCTTTCTATAAAAAGACCAGATTTTCCACGAATACTGGCCAGCAATCTTCCCAAGTTCGCTTTGTTCCTAAGCGTCAGCAAACTAAACAGGCCAGAGCGAAGTCTACAGGGGCTGCTACAATCCAGCAGTCTCAACCCCCTCAGGGTTTTTGACTTGATTCTAGAGAACTTAACCTTTCTGGCTCTGCAACAACCAGAACCTCTCACCATTCCAGGAAGGTTGACTCATTTTGCTCCCAGATGGGAACAAATCACATCAGAACTGTGGACCCTCTCTATTATCAAAGAGGGCTACAAACTACATTTCTCCAGCCTTCCTCCCCATTCCATGGTGAGACAATTCAATTCTCCCCCTTCTCTCCTGTACCTGTTAGGCCAGGAGGTGACCACTCTTCTCGCCCAAAAGGCAATAGAAGAGGTTCCTCTTCCTCAACAAGGGTCAGGTTTTTACTCCCCTTATTTTCTCATTCCCAAGAAAACAGGGGGGTACAGGCCCATTCTGGATCTCAGAGAATTGAACAAATTCCTATACAAGGAGAAATTCAAGATGCTTTCTCTGGGCACTTTCCTTCCATACCTACAGAGTCAGGACTGGCTTTGTTCTCTAGATCTCAAGGATGCGTACACACATATACTCATCCATCCATCCCACAGAAAATTCCTACGGTTTCTGTTCCAGGGAAAACATTTCCAATACAGAGTACTTCCCTTCGATCTAGCCTCTGCTCCAAGGGTATTTACCAAATGCATGGCAATAGTAGCTACATTTCTACGCACTCTGGGAATCTTTGTCTTCCCATACCTGGACGACTGGCTCATCCGAGCTCCATCTCAGTCCGAGGCTCAGACTTCCCTGGACCACACCAGACGCATACTGCAGTATCTGGGACTTGTCATAAATCTGCCAAAGTCTCAACTCGCCCCTACTCAGTCCCTCAAATTCATAGGGGCCTGGCTAGATACCACCACTGCAAGGGCCTATCTTCCTCAGGCCCGTTGCCACCGTCTAGTGCACTTGGCCTCTCAAATTCAGTCCAGAAGCCACTTGACTGCCAGGGAGATGCTACAACTGCTAGGCCACATGGCATCCACAGTTCATGTGGTGCCTTATGCACGCCTACATATGAGAGCAGCTCAATGGACTTTGTCCACCCAGTGGACCCAAGCATCAGGAGCTCTCGCAGACCAAATAGCAACCTCAACACGTCTTTTTTGGTCTCTCCAATGGTGGATATCCACTCAAAATCTGTTGTTGGGGGCCCCCTTCCAACCCTTGTTACCCCAAGCAACTCTCACTACAGATGCCTCCCAAACAGGTTGGGGAGCTCATCTCCAAGACCTCTCCACTCAGGGCACTTGGTCTCCACAGGAGACTACCCTTCATATCAACCTTTTGGAGCTGCGAGCAATATTCCTTGCTCTCAAGGTCTTTCATACCCTCCTCATCAACATGACAGTCCTTGTTCATACCGACAATCAAGTAGCCATGTTCTACATAAACAAGGAGGGATTGGCTCTCTGTCGCTTTGCAACAAAGCTCTAGAATTGTGGGCCTTCGCCAGAGAGCATCAGATCCATCTCCTGGCAGTGTACCTCCCAGGAATCCAAAACTCTTGGGCAGACAGACTCAGTCGAGTTCTGCTTCCACACGAATGGTCCCTGCACATGGATCAGGTACTCAGAATCTTTCAGAAATGGGGAACCCCGGACATAGACCTCTTCGCAAGTCCGTGCAATGCCAATCTTCCCCGGTTCTGTTCCAGGATTCCGTGTCAGGGAGCTCAGGCCAAGGATGCCTTCCTCCTTCATTGGGGTCAGGCCTTCCTGTATGCCTTTCCGCCCATTCCTTTGATTCCCAAGACTCTATTCAAACTTCAGAGGGATCAAGGGTCTATGATCCTCATAGCTCCTCGCTGGCCACGCCAAGTGTGGTACCCTCTACTTCTGCATCTCTCCCAGGCACCCTCCCTGGATCTAGGAGCTGCTCCAGACCTTCTGTCTCAAGAGGAGGGGACTTTGTGGCATCCAAACCCCAAGTCCCTTCACGACTTAAATCTTTCTCAGCAGGTGAAGGATGTCCTCCATGCATCTAGGAAACCTTCCACCAGGCGTTCTTATGCTTTTAAATGGAAAAGATTTTCAATTTGGTGTGCTGACAAAGGTCTTAACCCTCTAGCACTACCTTTGAATTCTTTACTCGAATATCTCCTGCATCTTTCCAATGCAGGACTTAAAACCAATTCTGTAAGGGTCCATTTGAGTGCTATTGCAGCATCTCTTCAGCCTATCAATGGACAATCTGTTTCCTCTCATCCTCTTATTGCGAGATTCATGAGAGGCCTAACCTTAACTAAACCTCCCATTCGACCTCCTCCGGTGGCATGGGACTTAAATGTGGTTCTTGGTCAGCTTATGAAGCCACCCTTTGAACCCCTTAGCCACTACCTCCTTGAAATTTCTTTCCTGGAAAGTCATTTTCCTTATTGCAATCACTTCTGCTCGCCGCATCAGTGAACTGCAGGCTTTAGTAGCTAATCCACCTTATACAAGGTTCCATCATGATAAGGTAGTCCTTAGGACAAATCCCCGCTTTATGCCTAAAGTGGTCTCGCCTTTTCATCTTAATCAAGAGGTATATCTACCTGTCTTTTTTCCAGGTCCTCATGCATCAAGTGCAGAGAGGAATCTTCATACCCTGGATTGTAAGAGAGCTCTTGCCTTCTACTTACAAAGGACACAGCAACATAGAAAGTCTTCTCAACTTTTTGTTGCTTTTGATCCTTCTCATTTAGGACTTCCAGTCTCAAAAAGAACACTGTCCAATTGGATTGCTCAATGTATTTCTTTTGCTTACCAGAGTAAGAACCTTTCTCTGGAAGGCCATGTCACAGCTCACAATGTGAGAGCCATGGCCACTTCTATGGCTTATCTTCATTCTGTATCCATCGATCAGATCTGTCGAGCAGCCACTTGGGCCTCGGTTCATACCTTCACAGCCCATTACTGCTTGGACAAGGACTCCCGCCGGGATGCCTTGTTTGGTCAGGCTGTCCTCAAACACCTGTTCCATTCTTAAACAACTCCTGCCCACCTTCCCTGAATGGATGCCTGAGATCCATAGGGACATGAGGAATTTTTACAAGGGGATCTCCCCGGCATCTTAGCTAGGGAGTCCCCATACGTGAGGACTCATTCCTGCTTGTTCCTGGAGATAGCACAGGTAACATTGTTCTCTGTAAACTCAATGTTACCTGTACACATTGCAGTATATTTTGTTCAATGTACACCGCACTGATTTTAATAGCGCGGTATATAAGAGATGTTAAATAAATAAATAAATAAATACTTACCTGTAACAGGTGATCTCTGGGAACAGCAGGAATTAGTCCTCACAACCCATTTCCTCCCCTAGCAGTTGTATCTCTCTCTCTCTCTTTCCTTTCCTCTCTCTATTGTCTCAGCTTTAAACTCGAACTGAGGAGAGTTGGTCAGGAAGGCGGGAAGGCAGCACGCATGTGCTGTGGGAGGCCCCAAAAGCTTCCTTTCTGGGAAGCTGGGGAGCTTTCCCGCGCAGGCTCCGTCGGTTCCGACATACCCATATGTGAAGACTCATTCCTGCTTGTTCCTGGAGATAGCACAGTTACTTACCTGTAACAGGTGATCTCTGGGAACAGCAGGAATTAGTCTTCACAACCCTCCCACCACCCCTAGGAGTTGCATCTCTTTATCTTCTTCTTCCTTTTCTCTCTCAGCTTTGAAACTCAACTGAAGAGAGGCTCTAGAGAAGGCGGGAAGTCAGCGCGCAGGCGCGAGGGATGCTGCCAAAAGCTTTCTGATTGGAAGCTGGGCAGCGTTCCCGTGCAGGCTCCGTCGGTACCGACGTACCCATATGTGAAGACTAATTCCTGCTGTTCCCAGAGATCACCTGTTACAGGTAAGTAACTGTGCTGTACCGGTTTGGGACCATTCAAAGTCTGTCTGCCAGCTGCACCAATTGGAGCAGTTCCTTTCTCCACAGACAAGCAGGGGTATGCAGGCACACTTAATGTTGCCAGTGTGCTGGGTGCTCCCCCCAGCTCAGAGAAGTCTTTTTGACTTCTCTGAGCATGTGTCAGACTTCCTGCCCAGAACCCCGGCTGTTTGCACACCAGTATCTCTTTTCCGTAATCAGCATCAGCTACAGATCTTCCCCTTTCCTCTTTCATGATCAGCTTGACTTAAAAACAAAAGCTACTGCCATCTCCACAGCTCCAGAACAACGCTCTTAAAGGCATGGGGCCCAATATTGCAAGGCATTTACATGGTTTACAGAGCTGTAAACCATGTAAATGCCTCTAAGCAGGATATCCGGCCGCACTAACACAGCGCTGATGCATATCCCTGAGTAACACCACTATATGCCCCGTTGCTAACCTGCTTTGCATTGGGGTGTGTCGGAGACGTTCCAGGGGCAGTACCTGGGGATAACTGGTCAGCAGCGATATTCAGCCGCTACCCAGTTATCCCTCAAAAGCTGTACTAACTTTTGCCACCGAAGTTAACCAGGTAACAGTTGAATATCGCTGCTTCCCGGTTAGCTTCTGCACTGTGTGCAGCTCTGTGGCAAACCCAGATATTCAATGCTGGTGGCCGGATATGGTCTTGGCATTGAATATCTGGGTTAACTCTTCAGCAGCAACAGCTAGGGTGCTGTACTTGCTGCTGAATATAGGGCCCAAGATTAATACAGCATTGTTCTGAAGCAGCAAGATTGGGGAACCTACTTCAGCTGCAGCTTTCTGTAGACAGATCTCCTGGCTGCAAGCCCACAGTGATCAGCCTCGCCAGTTCTGACCCCACTGGCTCCAGACAAGGCACAGTTGGGGTTCTCTCCAAAGGCAGTCGCATGTCCAGAGGCAGATCTACCGGCATCTGCTCAGTGGATGGCAGCACAGAGCCCATGGACTTAGGACTGTTGCTGCACTTCAGTCCTTTACTGCATGGGTCTCCTATTCCTCTTGTCTCCTCACTCAGATACCTTGGTATTCTCCAGGACCAAGCAGGAAGTCAGTCCTCACTTATGGGTGTCATCGACGCCGATGAAGCCCCAGTGGAGCATTTCCCCAGCTTTCCATGAAAGCCTTTGGGAATGCTGGCACGCATGCGCGGTTCCCTTCCTGCCTAAAGGTGCCATCTTACCTCAGTCTCTTTTTTTCCGTGAAGCCCATCGGACGTGTGTCCTTTTTTTCCCGGAAAAGAGAAGATTTTTCTTGGCGTTATTTCGCTTTTTTCCTCGGATTCGACGTCGGTTCTCCTCCCGCCGGGTTCGGTACACCGATATCGAATCCCTTTTTTCCCTTTTCGGTTTTTGCCCTTAGTGGCTTGGCGCTTGCGCCAAATCTTTTTGTTTTTCCCTGAAAGGCCGGTCCTTTGACCTCGCGGGGACCATTTTCTCCCCGATGGCTTCCAGTGGTTTTAAAAAGTGTGATCAGTGTAAAAAGATAATGTCTCTCACCGACACACACGACTGCTGCCTTCGGTGCCTTGGCCCGGACCACGATTCTAAAACGTGCGGCCCATGTGGAAAGATGTCTTCCAAGGCCCTCCGAAGTCGTCAGCAACAAAAGGGAGGAGTAGCCTAGTGGTTGGGGCAAGGTACTTCAGGCCGGAAGGTCGGAGGTTCAAATCCCACTAGAGGACAGCAACCTTGGGCCGGAAGGACTGGGGTTTCTAGTCCCACAGATGCTCCTTGTGGTCTTGGGCAAGCCACTTAACCCTCCATTGCCCATGTTTCCTGTAAGTATTAGTGTATGTGTCTCATATCCCTGCATGTTAAATGTATCCCCCAATTGTGTTGTGACCGCTTTGATTGAAGGATAAGGCGGTATACAAAACTGTGTAAATAAAAATAAAAAAAAAAAGTGAAAGGCTTTACTCGGACTCGGCCTCTGCCCGGGCCCGGACCTCGTCTGAGGCCTCGACATCTCGGGAGTCCGATCCCAAGAGGCGTCGGAGCTCCTCGGACAGGGGGTCCCCCGACCGGGAACATAAGAGGAAGAAGCGGCTCGCGAGGGCGGCGTCGGAGGAGGTCCCTGAGCCCTCGAGGGCCAGGTCTAAGACCCCCGACCGTCGTCCCGGGCCCGTGGACCAGGAGAAGCCAACTAAAGTTCCTCGCATGGAGCCAGAGTCTGCTGGACACGTAAGTCCTGTTGTCCTCGTGGACTCGCCTCCCCGAGTACCGACGTCGGGCCCGGCGCGTCACCCGAGCTGAGTCTCAGGTTGACAGCCTTGGAGAGCAGAATGTCTGCCTTCATGGATCAGCAGCGGGCACTGATGGCCAGCCTGTCTGGCGCATCTGCCCCGACCACCAGGACATCGACTTCGAAGTCGACCCCGGAGACCGAGTCGATACTCGAGTCCCTTGCGGCTCGAAGTCGCCCTCGGTCGAGGTCTCCCTCGACCTCCCATTCGGGACCGAGGGTCTCGACACCGGTGCCACCGGCGTCGGGGCGGGTGCCTAGAGGCCCCGCGGGGTCGGACCTCGACATCGGATGAGTCTGCTTGGGAAACCGAAGACGAGGAGTCTCCTGACACTTTCAAGACTCGGTGTGTCCCTTCGGACTCACCAGAGTCTGAGCCCCGGAGTAGATTCCCTCCGGAGGACACTAGGTTCTCGGAGTTTGTCTGGGATATGGCCGCTGCCCTGGCTATCTCGGCTGACTCCGAGGAAGAGCCGAAGAGCTCGATGCTCTGCAGTATGACTCTCCTCCGAAGGAGGCCTTTACTGTCCCGGTTCCTCCAATGCTGGAACGGCTCCTCTTCCGGATGTGGGAGGCACCGGCCTCGGTGCCGGTTTTGAGCAAGCGAGTCGATTCCATCTATCGGCTCCGGAAGAGTCCTGGCTTCCAGAAAGCACAGCTACCACACCATTCCATGGTTGCGGAATCGGCCATGCGTCGTCTGAAGAGTCAGAAGATGCACTCCGCGGTGCCTCCTGGTCGGGAAGCCCGAAACCTTGATGGCGTCGGTAGAAAGTGCTTTCAGGGCTCGATGCTTGCTTGCAGTGTCCAGACTTACCAGCTGTACATGGGCATGTATTTACGAGACCTGGCCAAGGAGTTGGCTGGATTCTCTGCTGGTCTCTCCGGGGAACCCTTGCAGAGTTTTAAGTCCTTGTCTTCGAGGATCCGGGAATGCTCTAAGTTCATGTCCCACGCCGCCTACGATGGCTTCGAGGCTTCGGCCCGAGTAGCAGCAGCCGGCATCGCGGCCCGACGCCAGGCATGGCTGCAGTCATCGGACCTCGAGCCATGGGTTCAGGACAAGTTGGTCGATGTCCCTTGCCGAGGTGAAAACCTTTTTGGCAAGCCTGTGGCCGAGAAGGCTGCTCAGCTCGAGACAGAGCACCTCACGAGGACAAGGCTGTCGAGGAAGACCTCTGCCCCTTCTCATAAGAAGGGCTCGGGTAAAAAGTCCTTTTACCCGAGGAAGGGCACTGCCTACAAACAGTACCCTCAATATCCGGCTACCCAAGATGCCCCCCAGGGTCAGCAAGCCAAGGGCCAGGGTAATGGGCCCCGTAGGCAGAGGACCCCCAAGCCTGCAGCCCCTGCTTCCACTCAGCAGGGTGGGGGTTTTTGACTCCTTGAGTATAGCCATACCTCCCTTGCAGACCCAGCCCTGCACAGGAGGCCGCCTAGCCTTGTTCGCCCACAAGTGGCCCTTGATAACCCAGGACAGTTGGGTGCTGGACATAGTCCGTCGAGGCTATGCCCTGCACTTTCACCAACTACCTCCGCCATACTTCCCAGGGGAACCTTCCCGGCCTCCCCTGCATACAGCCCTTCTCCTCCAGGAGCTAAAAGGTCTGTTGCTGGACAAGGCGGTGGAGCCTGTGCCTCCCCACTTCCAAGGTCACGTTTTTTTACTCCAGGTATTTCCTGGTGCCAAAAAGAACCGGTGGTCTTCGACCCATTTTGGATCTCAGAAACCTAAATAAGTTTCTAGTAAAAGAAAAGTTCAAGATGCTTACGCTTGGAACACTTCTGCCCTACCTCCAGCAGGGAGATTGGCTATGCTCTTTAGATCTGAAGGATGCTTACACTCACATCCTTATTCATCCAGACCACAGAAAGTACCTCAGGTTCATTGTGGGAGGACACCATTATCAGTACAGAGTCCTGCCTTTTGGTCTGTCCTCCGCTCCCAGGGTGTTTACCAAGTGCCTGGCAGTGGTGGCAGCCTACCTGAGAAATCACGGCATCTTTATGTTTCCTTACCTAGACGACTGGCTCATCAGAGGCCAGACTTCCCTAGAAGTTCAACAGGCCACCAACAGGACCATAGAACTGCTCCAAAAGGTGGGCTTTGTCATCAACTTCGCAAAGTCCACTTTGCTCCCCTCCCAAAACTTGGAGTTCATAGGAGCAAGGTTGGATTCTCAGCTGGCAAGAGCATTCTTACCAGTGGACCGAGCACAAAGGCTCATGGACCTCGCCAGCAAGTTTCTGCACAGGTCCCTGGTCTCCGCCAGACTCTGTCTCAGGCTTCTGGGCCACATGGCGTTGACGGTACAGGTGACCCCCAATGCCATGCTCAATATCAGACCTGCCCAGTGGTGCCTTCGGACTCAGTGGTCACAAGCCTCAGGCAGTCTCAGAGACAGGATCAGAGTGTCCCACCATTTCCTGGCCTCCCTCAGCTGGTGGTTACATCCCCCCAATCTGCTGGTGGGGGTGCCCTTTCAGATCCCACCTCATACAGTTGTCCTAATCACCGATGCCTCTCTACAGGGTTGGGGAGCACATTGCCTAGACAAGTGCACCCAGGGCCTGTGGTCTCCTTGGGAGGCATCCCAGCAGATCAATCTGCTGGAACTCAGAGCTATCCGCTTGGCCCTCAAGGCCTTTACTGCCTCCCTGGCACAACAGTCTGTCTTGATCCAAACAGACAACCAGGTAGCCGTGTTCTATGTCAACAGACAGGGCAGAACTGGTTCCCAGCCCCTTTGCCAGGAGGCCCAGGACCTCTGTTCCTTTGCCCTGAAACACAACATGCTCCTCAAAGCAGTCTATCTTCCAGGCCAGGAGAATTCCCTGGCGGACAGATTGAGCAGGATTCTGCAACCACACGAGTGGCAGCTACATCCTTTAGTGGTTCAAAAGATTTTCTTGAGATGGGGGCTTCCCTCCATCGACCTGTTTGCCAGTCCACTGAACAACCAGCTGCCAAGGTTCTGCTCCAGGCAACCACATCCTCTGAGAGTAGCAGCAGATGCTTTTCTGATTCCCTGGACTCAGGGCCTACTCTATGCGTTTCCTCCCACCCCTCTGGTGGCCCGAACACTGTTCAAGATTCTCCGAGACAGGGCCTCAGTCCTCCTGGTAGCTCCCAGGTGGCCAAGGCAGCCTTGGTTCCCCCTCCTGCTTCAGCTGGCAGTGGATCTGCCTCTGCCTCTGGGATTGCAACCCGACCTTCTCTCTCAGGATCAGGGCTCCTTGTTGCATCCCAATCTCAAAGCTCTCAATCTGATGGCATGGAGGCTGCAAGGGTAGTGTTGACTCCCTGGGTCCTGCCTCCCGAGGTTGAGCAAGTTCTCCTAGCCTCCAGAAAACAATCCACTAGGAAGACCTATGCTCTCAAGTGGAAAAGGTTCTCTGTGTGGTGTCAGCTGCATGCTGAGGATCCTTTCTCCTGTACTGTGTCAGTAGTGCTTCAGTACCTGCTGCACTTGTCCAATCAGGGTCTCAAGTCCAACTCTGTTCGGGTCCACCTCTCTGCTTTAGCAGCTCACCACGCCCTAGTTGAGGGCCATTCCTTGTCTGTGCACCCTTTGGTGTCTAGGTTTCTCAGAGGCTTGCTTCTGCTCAAACCTCCCATACGTCCTCCTGCTCCTGAGTGGGAGCTTAATGTGGTCTTGCAGCAACTGACTCGCCCACCTTTTGAGCCTATGGCTACTTGCCCTCTACGCTTCCTTTCCTGGAAGACTCTCTTTCTGATAGCCCTTACTTCGGCTAGGAGAGTGAGTGAGCTTCAGGCCTTAGTCTGTGATAGACCTTACACCAGGTTCTATAAGAACAGGGTGGTCCTCAGGACTGACCCTAAGTTCCTTCATAAGGTTGTCTCCTCTTTCCACCTCAACCAGGAGGTGGTTCTTCCTACTTTCTTCCCTAGGCCTCATGCGAGTCAGGCTGAAACAGTTCTCCATACCTTGGACTGTAGGAGGGCCTTATCCTTCTACCTAGAACGTACGCAAGGTCACAGGAAGGCTTCTCAGCTCTTCCTTTCTCTTGACCCCAATAACTTAGGGAGGCCTGTGTCCAAGCGTACCTTGTCCATCTGGGTGGTTGACTGTATCACCTGGGCTTACCTGGCGGCTGACCTTTCTTTGCAGGGTAGGGTCACGGCGCACCGTGTGAGGGCAATGGCTGCATCAGTGGCTCACCTCCGCTCTGTTCCATTGCAAGACATCTGCAGGGCTGCTACTTGGTCTTCAAGCCAGACTTTTGCAGCCCACTACTGTCTGGAGAGGGAGTCCCGTAGGGACAGTGCTTTTGGCCAAGCAGTACTCCGGAATCTCTTTGAGGTCTAGGCAACTCCTGCCCTCTGGTTGGGCTACCTGTGGAGGGTGTGTCCTTGCATGGCCTTACTGTGTTGCTGAGACTAGAGGGAGTTCTCTTGTTCAGCCTGGGTTCCTGGTAGCCCAGAGCTGGGGAGTCACCCATAAGTGAGGACTGACTTCCTGCTTGGTCCTGGAGAAAGAGTAGTTACTCACCTGTAACAGGTGTTCTCCAGGAGAAGCAGGAATCAGTCCTCACTACCCTCCCTCCTCCCCTTGGAGTTGCAGTTGTACATAGTTTAATTTTTACATTTTTGTGTGCTGTTCTTAGCTATGTCATTTGACTGAGGTAAGATGGCACCTTTAGGCGGGAAGGGAACCGCGCATGCGTGCCAGCATTCCCAAAGGCTTTCATGGAAAGCTGGGGAAATGCTCCGCTGGGGCTTCATCGGCGTCGATGACACCCATAAGTGAGGACTGATTCCTGCTTCTCCTGGAGAACACCTGTTACAGGTGAGTAACTACTCTTTACGGTTGACTCCCAACTTTCTTTCGCTCAGCAAATTATCTTTGTGGTGAGTTCCTTGTTTAATTTGCTTCGACAATTCCAAGCTATCTGACTTTTTTGAATCCCTCAACACACAAAAAAAATTTTCCTTATTGTCCCTCCAGTCTAGTCCCGACATCTAGGGTTAAAGCAACTCCTCCAGCAGCTATGGAGATTGAGAAACGTCATTCTTCTGATGACCCTGGTACAAATACCGTTGGGACCGCCTCCTCTGTCCAGTAATCTTAATCTCCATAGCAGCTGGAGGATGGTGAGCCTAGATGTTGTAGGCTCACTGGAGAAACAGTTAAGGATATTAGTTTAGAGAGGACAGTGGTATCTGTTCAATTTATTCTTATTGAAAGAAAAAAAAAGAAAGTAAAGAGGAGATTTACTGGATAAACGTCGAAGCTGTGCTAAGGCCCCCTTCCTATCTCCCTCCTCTCTTCGGGCAGGGGAGGAAGGTGTATTGCAGAGTTCCAGGGCCGGGCTCCGGTTCCCGAACCCACAGGTGGGTGAGGAACCGGCAGCGAGCACACGAGCACAGCGGCAGTCTGCAGCGTGTGTGGAAGGAACGCGTAGCAGGTCCGCTAACGCCAAAACCTTCTGGCTCCTCTGAAGGCGTCCCTTTCCTGTTGCGGAAGCCGCGGTTCGGCTGAGCACGGGAAGACGCGTGGCACATCAGCTCAGCCGGTTGAGTCCCATGTAAGCGGCGAATTTTCACCGGAAGGGGGGCTCAACGAAGAGCAAGAGGCCGTGACTGCATGTCTGAAGCGCGGGAAGGCCGCACGAGTTTTGGGCCGGCAAAAAGCTCCGGGGGGGAGAGCTTTTCGCGGGGAATCCTGTTTCGGAGTGATTTCATTGCGGTACAGAAAAGTCAGAAGGTTTTCTTCAGCGATTTAGCCTTGAATTAGATGCTGGGAGAGAAGGTATCTATCTATCTGTCTATATATCTATATATATATATATATATATGGATATGTAGATATATATAGCTGTGCAACAATTTGTGGAACTGCCATAGATCTGTTTATAGCTGGGGAGATCTTTCTCTGGTAGGGCTGGCAGCCTAGTTAGAGATAGAAAGATTTTTTTTTCAGTTGGTCCACAGGTTGGAGTTGAGATGCCTTCTAAGCAGCTTTGTCTGCTCTGCGGTCTTAGAAAGGGCTCGGTGTCAGAAGCAGGGGCTTGCAAGTCCTGCTGTCTGGAAGCCCTCTCTATGGAACCCCTAGTAGAGGTGGCTGTTGAGGGGCCGAAAGGAGTTTTGCCGGTTCCTTCATCTCCCTCTGTTCCGGTGCTGGAACCGGTGGCCGGGCCTTCCTCGGCTTCGGATAAGTCTGGGGCTCTGCCCGCTTTGCCTAGTGGGTTAGGAGCAATTTTTTCACAGGATTTCGTGGCCCTTTTGCAACAGGTCTTAAAGTGCAGTGATAAGAGCACGGAAGTGCCTTCGCTAGAAACGAACGTGGGCAAAAAGCGACCAGGGACCCCTCTGGGCTTGGGGCTAATGGAGGTTCCTTCAAAGAGGGCACGAAAGGAAAAGAATTTGCAGGAGCAATCAATAGCCTCCGAGAGTCCTTTTTCAGAGGACTGAGAACAGGACACAGAAGTTCAGGAGGAGTTAGAGGAAGGAGAGTTGGCGGAACATGAAGATCAAGCACGGGTGGTCAGAGTCTTTAGACGGGACGAGTTACCGGCGTTAATAGGGGAAACTCTAAAGGCACTGAATATACCGGCTGCAGGACCGGCAGAGGATACAGCCTTAGAGGACCCTTTATTACAGGCGTTTCGAAAGACACAGAGAGTCTTCCCGGTTCATAGAATGATGCGGGAAATGATTCATTAAGAATGGGATATGCCTGAAGCAGGACTGAAAGGTTCCCGGATTATGGCTCGCCTATACCCGCTGGTGGATCAGGATCGTGAATTATTTAAGTCGCCGAAGGTAGATGCCGCGGTATCGGCAGTAACCAAGAAGACAACAATCCCTTTGGAAGGTAGTGCCGCCCTTAAGGATGTTCAAGATAGGAAGCTGGATACCTTGTTGAAACAGATATTTGACATCTGTGCGCTTTCCTTACAGGCATCGGTTTGTGGGGCCTGGGTGGCGCGTGCCTGTTTCCGGTGGTCACAACATGTTCAGGGAGACCAAGCGGAGGAGACTGAAGGGGAAGCATCCAAGTTAGAGTCCGGGACTGCTTACCTAGCGGACATTCATTATGACCTGATTAGGAGTCTGTCTAAGAGTATGGGGTCGGTAATAGCGGCTCGGCGTTATCTATGGCTGCGTAATTGGGCGGCGGATGGTTTCTCAAAGTCGAGATTAAGTTACCTTTTAGGGGGAAACTGCCGTTTGGAGAAGATTTGGATAAGTTGGTAAAAGATTTGGGGGAGTCCAAAGGAGGGAGACTCCCAGAGGATAAGCAGCAGCAGAGGAGACCGTTGCCAGCTAACAGAAATCAGCAGAGAGATTTTCGTCATTTCCGACCAACTCGGTTTGGTCAATTTCAAAGGGGACGTTTCTCCTATAGAAATCAAGGGTTTCGAGGGTTTAGGGGAGCAAACAGAGGTTTTGCAGCTCCCTCCCCCTCGAATATTAGAAAGTCACAATGAAGCCAGGTGGGCCCAAGAGGAACTGGTGGCCGTAGGAGGGCGGTTATAAGAGTTTTATCCTGCTTGGGCCCGGATTACTACCGACCGGTGTGTGTTGGAAATCATTCGAGAGGGCTATGCTCTCGAGTTCCAACACCCAGTAGCCGATGCTTACGTTCAGTCCCCATGCAAAACGCCTCTGAAAGCTCAGGCAGTGCGAGAGACGTTACAACGATTTCTGAGTCTCAACAGTGATTCTGGTGCCAAAGGAACAGTGCGGGTACGGTCGATACTCCATTTATTTTGTAGTACCAAAGAAGGAGGGATCCTTCCGTCCCATCTTGGATCTCAAAAAGGTAAATCGAAGTCTTCGCATATCACATTTTCGGATGGAAACGCTGAGATAGGTTATTGTGGCCATCAGGGCAGGGGAGTTTCTCACCGCCCTGGATTTGTCAGAAGCATATCTTCACGTACCCATTCGTCAAGAGCATCAGAAGTTCCTCAGATTTGCACTCCCGATGGGGCATTTTCAATTCTGCGCCTTGCCGTTCGGTTTAGCAACAGCTCCTCGGACATTCACCAAGGTCATGGTGGTAGTAGCAGCGGCGTTGTGGAAAGAAGGAATTCTGGTACACCCGTATTTGGACGATTGGTTGATACAGGCAAAGTCCAGGGAAGAGAGCAAGGTGGCGACTGCCAGAGTGGTGGAGTTCCTTCAGAGCCTAGGCTGGGTGATCAACAGAGCGAAGAGCAGACTGGAACCTTCGCAAAGCCTGGAATATCTCGGAGCCCATTTCGATACACAGGGGGGGAAGGTGTTCCTGCCTCGAGTGAGGGCTCAGGGTCTGAGAGGCCTAGTCAGAGCCTTTCTAAGCCGAAAGATTCCCACGGCGTGGCATTATCTGCAGTTGCTAGGTACAATGGTGGCGACGCTAGAATTGGTGCCATGGGTGAGGGCGCATATGCGACCGCTGCAGAGGGCATTGCTCAGACGATGGTCACACCAAAACGATCCTCTGTCCCGGGGGCTCCCATGTTGGCCGGAGACGAGGGAGGCTTTACAATGGTGGTTACGGCCAGGGGTGCTGGAGAGGGGTGTGCCTCTAGAAGCCCCCAGCTGGGTATCGCTAACGACGGATGCCAGTCTCTTGGGATGGGGGGGCGCACGTCGAACAAACTTTTGCTCAGGGTCAGTGGACCAATGTGGAGAAGACTTGGTCCATCAACAGATTGGAGTTGAGAGCGGTGGCTCTAGCGCTGAGAGAATTTCAGTCTTCCCTGGAGCGCAGAACGGTGCGTGTATTTTCCGACAACACAACCGCAGTGGCCTACATCAATTGGCAGGGCAGCACTGGCAGTGCGCCACTAGAGGCCGAGGCCGATCTCCTGTTGGAGTGGGCCGAAGCTCATCTTCTGGCACTGTCGACGACACATGTGGCAGGAGTGGACAATGTAACGGACGATTTTCTGAATCGGGTCAAGGTGGACCCAGCAGAGTGGGTTCTGCATCCAGAGGTGTTCAAGTTGATAGTGGACCTCTGGGGTCGGCCGGCAATGGATCTAATGGTGACGTTGGAGTCAGCAAAGGCAAACAGATTTTTCAGCAGAAGAAAGGAAAGAATGTCGGAAGGCTTCGATGCTCTCATTCAAGGGTGGCCGAAGGGCCAGCTCCTGTATGTCTTTCCCCTTTGGGTGTTAATAGGTCGAGCTCTGCACTGCTACCTGTACCCGCAAAGAGGCAGCCGCCAAACCCTTGTCAAAACCATCCTGCAAGAAGGCCAACACGTGCGACACCGCCGCACTCAACGCCTGAACCTTCCTGTCCGTACACCATCCTTCAAAGATCCGCCAGATACGTACATACGCTAGCGACATCAATCTCCTCCTAGCCTTTAACATTGTAGCAATCACGGCTGCGGTATACCCTCTCGCTCTCAGCCTCACCCTTTCAAGAGCCAAGTCGTAAGCGAGAACCGATCCACCTGGGGCATAAGTATAGGACCTTGAAACAACAGGTCCTTCCAAATCGGCAACCGCCAGGGCCGGTCCACAAACAGTCTGACTAGGTCCGCGTACCACGGCCTTCTCGGCCAATCTGGAGCTATCAGAATTACAGTTCTTGTACCTTTCTGGCTTGCGTTGGCTCTTTCCCGCCTTGGGACACGCTGCTGCTGCACCAGGCGTCAAACCTTTTAGCTTTTTGTTGTATTTTTGTCTTTCAGCACTTTCGTGCCCTTTTCAACCACTGGCCTCGCGGGGATCCTTTTCACCTCAATGGCCACCAGTTTTAAAAAATGTAATTGGTGTTCTAAAATAATGTCCATCACCGACATGCATGATTGTTGTCTCCGATGTCTGGGCTCTGACCACGACTCGGAGGAATTCCCCTTGTACAAGAAAATGCCCATGAAGGCCACCCAGAGCCATCGGCTTAAGCAGGACGACATCTTCCACAAGGCAGACTTCACTCCGATAGTATCACACTCAAAGTCCCGCACTGCTCCTCCGAGCCGCACAGGCAGTCCGAACAAGGTACTCCAGAGAGCATAAGAAGAAGACCCCAAGGGCCTCTTCCAGAGAGGTGGACAAGCAGGGGAAGTCCTGTGCCCGTTCCCTCAATCCCTGGTGAGATCCCGAGGAGTCGGAGCGGGATCATCCCCAGAAAGTGCCCAGAACGGATGTTGTGGCCTCCGGTGACAGACCTCGGTCTCCCGAGAGCCGCCCCGTCGAGGACCCCCTCTCCTTCTCGACGCCTATCGTCTGTGTCAATGGCTGCTACCCCTGAGTGGGAAGCCCGTATGTTGGCCTTGGAGCTCAGCATTTCTGCGTTCATTGCCTCCTAGCGGTGCCACCTGGCCCCACAGAGACCTCAGGGCCCTCAACCTTGAGGACTCCCCAGGCCACCGAAGTGATTGCCGAGAGCCAGATGCCTCGGTCAGATCCTCAGCAAAGGTCTCACTCTTGTTCCCGTTCCTTGGGAATGAGGTTTTCAGAGGCGAGCGCCTCTGGCTCCAACATTGCCTCAGCCTCGAAGCACTCCAGACCAGAGCTGTCAGTGCTCCTGTAGCCGGCAGGCTTCAAGGCCTTCACGGAATACTCTGACTGGGAATCCAACATCGACATCAAGACATTCCCAGAGACTCAATCCCTCCAGGACCTTCTCGCGAACCCATCTCTGCCGGCTGCCAATCTCCACTCACCCGAGTACACCACCTTCCTCGAGTTCATCAGAGACATGGCTCTGGCACTCTCCCTCATGACGGACTCTAAGGAGGACTCTCATATGGAGGAACTTGACATCCTCTAGTACGAGGCACCACCGAAGGAGATCTTGATGGTCCCCGTCCCCTCCATCCTTATCCGGTTCCTCCTCAGGATGTGGGAAACTCCTGCATCGATACCCATCATCAGCCGTCAGCTGGATACGATGTACCGGGTCCAGCATAGCCCAGGCTTCCGTAAGGTACAGCTCCCCCCACACCTCATGGTGGTGGAATCTACCATGTGCTTGCAAAAAAGCACGAAGTCACACTCTTTGGTGCCCCCAGGCAGGGAATCCTGCTCCCTCGATGCCCTCGGCAGGAAATGCTACAGGGCTCGATGTTGACATGCTGTATTCAGACTTACCAGCTCTATATTGACATGTTCCTCCAGGACCTGGCCAAGGAGCTTGCAGGCTTCATGGCTGGCCTCGATGGAAACCACCTCCGGCATTTCCAGACTCTCTTGAAGTCTGTCATGGAGTGCTCCAAGTACTTGTCTTGAGCCGCCTACAATGGCTTTGAGTCCAGTGCAAGGGTGGCGACTGCGGGCATAGGCGCTCTACGCCAGGCCTGGCTCCAATCGTTGGATCTCGAGCAGTGGATGCAAGAGAAGCTTCTTGATGTCCCCTGCCTTAGTGAACAGCTTTTCAATAAGCCTATGGAGGACAAAGCAGCTGAAATCGAGAGAGTATGTCACTCGTACCCGTTTCTCGAAGAAAAGCTCCACCTTGCCTGGGAAGAAGCCGCAGGGCAAGAAACCACCCTTCCTCCAGAAGGGCCACTCCTACTGGGGCTATCCCTCGTACCCTGCCACCCAGACCCCTCAGCAAGGTCCTCATCTCAAGGGAGCAGGCCAGGACCTATGCAAACTCATAAGAACATAAGATATGCCATACTGGGTCAGACCAAGGTCCTTCAAGCCCAGTATTCTGTTTCCAACAGTGGCCAATCTAGGTCATATGTACCTAGCAGTTTCCCCAAGAGACACAAGTTCCACAATGCTTGTACTGGGTCAAGCATTGATATCTTCGGTCACTTCTTAATAATGGTTTATGGACCTTTCCTCCAGGAACTTGTCCAAACCTTTTTTAAACCCAGCTACTCTAACAGCCTTTACTACATCCTCCGGTAACAAATTCCAGAGTTTGATTACACGTTGAGTGAAAAAATATTTTCTTTTATTAGTCTTAAATAGTTTACCCTGTAGCTTCATTGCATGTCCCCTAGTCTTTCTATATTCTGATAAGGTAAACAATCGATCTACGTTTACCCGTTCCACTCCGTTCATTAATTTATAGACTTCTATCATATCTCCCCTCAGCCGTCTCTTTTCCAGGTTAAAGAGCCCTAACCTTTTTAGCCTTTCTTCATAGGAGTATCCTTCCATCCCCTTTACCATTTTGGTGGCTCTTCTCTGTACCTTTTCTAGAATCGCTATATCCTTTTTAAGATACGGCGGGCTCCAAACCCCAGCTGCCAGCCCCGGCCCAGCCAGGGTCGGGTTTTTGATGCCATCGGCATAGCCTCTCTTCCGCTGGAGGACCAGCTTCCGACAGGGGGGCACCTCATTCATTTTGCCCACTGGTAGGCCTCCATCTCCACCGACTCTTGGGTTCTTCAGGTAGTCAAGGAGGGCTACCGCCTCCTCCTTGACCAGGTCCCTCCACCCTTTCCCGGGGAGCCCACTCGGTCTCCCCTTGCTAAGGCAAGAGCTCATGGTGCTTCTCAGGGACGTAAGGGGGAGAAGGTTTTACTCCAGGTACTTTGTGGTCCCCATGAGTACATGGGAGCCTGAGGCCAATCTTGGATCTGAGAAACCTCAACAAGTTTCTGGTGCAGGAGAAGTTCAAGATGCTCTCCCTTGGAACACTGCTGCCCTACCTCCAGCAGGGAGATTGGCTATGCTCCTTGGATCTGAAGGATGCTTATACCCACTTCTTGATCCACCCACATCACAGGCAGTACCTCAGGTTCATGGTAGGAGGTGACCACTACCAGTACAGGATACTCCCCTTCGACCTCGCCTCTGCCCCAAGAGTCTTCACCAAGTGCCTGGCATTGGTTGCGGCCTAACTCCGCTTCCACGGGGCCTTCGTCTTCCCCTGCCTCGATGACTGGCTTGTCAAGGGGGGCACAGCCTCAGAGGCCGGACAGGCCATCGGCCGCACCATTCAGGTGTTACAGTACCTGGGCTTCGTGATAAATCATCCAAAGTCCATCCTCATTCCAACACAGGCTCTGGAGTTCATCGGGGCCCTCCTGGACTCCATCGAGGCCAGGGCTTTCCTTCCTCTCGACAGAGCAGACCGCTTCATTGCCCTCACGGTCAAGGTAAAGAGGCGCCGCGCCGCATCAGCTCAAGCGCTCCCCTGCCTTCTGGGCCACATGGCCTCCACGGTCCATGTAGTCCCCAGTGCTCACCTCCATATACGAACAGCTCAGTGGTGCTTCCGGTCCCAGTGGATTCAGGTCACAGATAGGCTTTGGGACAGGGTCACCATTTCTTGCCAGTTCATGGAGTCCCTCACTTGGTGGCAGGATTATGGCACCTGCGGGAGGGCGAGCATGCCCTTCCAACCCTTGAATCCCCATAGGATGCTTCCTGGATGGGTTGGGATGCCCACTACAATGAGCTGCATACTCAAGATGCTTGGTCCTTCGAGGAGAACCAGCAGTAGATCAGTCTGCTCAAGCTCAGAGCCGTCTTCCTCGCACTGATGGTCTTCAGACACTACCTACAGCACCAGTTGGTGCTCATCCAGGTGGACAATGTGAACAAGCAGGGCGGCATGGGTTCCTATCCCCTCTGCTCCTTTACGGCCAGCCAGGGGATGCTCCTCAGAGCTATCTCCCGGGCCAGAACAACGTTCTGGTGGACAGGCTGAGCCGGGTCCTCCAGTTACACGAGTGGCATTTGGACCCCGAGGTAGCGCTAAAACTCTTCCGGCTATGCAGAACCCCCAGCATAGACCTCTTCGCCAGCCTGTTCAATGCTCAGCTGCCCCAATTCTGCAGCCCTCAACCCCACCCCTCCTGGGTGGCCACAGGCGCCTTCTTCCTCTCGCTTTGTCCCCCGCACCACTGATTGCTTGGACCCTCTTCAAGGTCCAGTGCAACAAGGCATAGATCATCCTAGTAACCCTGCGGTGGCCCAGGAAACCATAGTTGCAATCAGTATCCGGGACAAATCCATCAATGTGAAGGGCAAGATAAAATACCTCGGAATCACCCTAGACAGCAAACTAAACCTCCACTTGCACATCAAAAAAAACGCGGCAAAGGCATACTACAAATTGAATACCATAAGAAGACTCAAACCATTCCTAAGCCAAGACCACTTCAGAATAGTTTGCCAGGCATTCATCACGCCCATCCTAGACTATGGCAACCATCTATATATTGGTCTTCCTAAGTAAACCATGCACCCCCTTCAACTGGTGCAGAATACAGCAGCCAGAATCATCACGAATACACCAAGAAATCCCACAGGTGCTCCTTGTGGTCTTGGGCAAGCCACTTAACCCTCCATAGCCCATTTTCCCTGTAAAATAGTTATCTCCAAGTTATAATGCCCTGTTCAATGTAATTTCAGCTTGTTCAATGTAAACTGCACTGATGCAGAATAGCGCGGTATATAAGAGAATGTAAATAAATAAATAAGAAATGAACACATCACGCCAGTACTCCAGAACCTCCACTGGCTGCCCATTCAAGGCGACGTTAAACATTTTCAAAATCATCAACAACATATCAGCAAATGTCCTCCAGAACCTAATAACCAAACGCACCAGCGCAAGAGCACTGAGAAGCAGCATGGACAATAAGCCATCCCACCTGAATACCAAAGAACTACACAGACATCATCCAGAAGGGCACCATCGCTCTACGCACCTGAATTATGGAACACCCTGCCTGACAGCATGAGATCCATGAGTGACATAAAGAACTTCAAAAGTATGCTCAAAACCATACTATTCATACAATACTGTGGACCTTCCCAGAACCCACAAACCACTGTATGAGCATAATCGCAACCAAGCAAGTCGCAAACTACCCCCAAGTACCCGTCCCCTTTTACCTTTACCTATCACCATCTAACCCAAATGTACACCTAGCAACATGTAAACCACTCTAATTGAAGGAAAAGGTGGTTTCTCCAGGACCAAGCAGGAAGTCAGTCCTCACATATGGGTGACGTCGGCCCCGACGGAGCCCTCGCGGAGCAATTTTCCCCAGCTTTCAAAGAAAGCCTTTGGGAATTGCAGCGCGCATGCGCGGTCCTCTTCCCGCCCAAGGGTGCCATCTTGCTCAGTCTTCTTTTTTCCGCGGAGCCCTACAGACGTTGCCTGTGAATCCCCGCAGAAAAGTTGATTTTCCTTTATTTTTATCTATTTTTTCTTCGGTTCGACACCGGTTCTTTTCCCGCCCGGACTCGCGACGCCGGTTACGAGTCCGTCCTTTATTTTTCGGTTTTTTGTCCTTCGTGACAGATTTCGCGCTTTTTTCCTTTTTCCCTGGCTGCCCGGTCGTTCGACCTCGCAGGGGCCCTTTTTCCCCCGATGGCGGCCAGTGGTTTCAAAAAGTGTGACCTCTGTAAGAAACTTATGTCTCTTACAGACACTCATGACTTCTGCCTCCGCTGTCTCGGCCCAGATCATGACCCCATGATCTGCGGGCCATGCGGCAAAATGTCCTCAAAAGCATTGAGGAGTCGGCAGCACCAGCGGGAGCGTATCTTCTCTGACTCCGGCTGGGCTCGGACCTCGTCAGAGGCTTCGACGTCTCGGGACTCTGGTCCTGAGCATCGTCGGAGTTCCTCTGAAAGGGGGTCTCCTACCCGGGAGCATCATCGGAAGAAGAAACCCGCGAGGGCGGGATCGGTGGACGCTCCTGGTTCCTCGAGGGCCAGGTCGCATAGCCCCGATTCCTGTCCCGAGTCCTTGGAGTCGGAGAGGCCGTCAAAACATCCTCGACTCGAGATGGATTTGCCCGCTCACGTAAGTACGGTTGTCCTCGTGGACTCGCCTCCGAAGGACCCGACGTCGGGGCCCGAGTCGGGGGCTGCTGGGTCTCCTGAGCTCGGACTCAGGTTGATGGCCTTGGAGTGCAGTTTGTCTGCCTTCTTGGACCAGCAGCGGGCATTGATCGCTGGCCTCGCTGGTGCTTCTGCCCTGACCGCCGGGACGTCGACCTCCAAGTCGACCCCAGAGACCGAGCCGATCCTCGGTCGAGGTCTCCTTCGGCCTCCCGTTCGGGACCGAGATCGTCGACGCCGACACCCTCGGCGTCGGGGCAGATGGCATCAGTGCCCGCCCGACCGGAGCCGGTTGACTCCTCCGAGGAGTCGGCCTGGGAATCTGAGGACGAAGAGTCACCTGGTTCCTTTCGGACTCGGTGTGTCCCTTCGGACTCCCCCGAGTCCGAACCTCGGAGACGGTCCCCCCCCGGAGGATACCCGGTTCTCGGACTTCGTGAGGGATATGGCCAAAGCCTTGGCCTTCCCTGCGGATCCTGAGGAGGAGCCTCGAGTCGAAGAACTCGATGCCCTCCAATATGACTCTCCCCCGAAGGAGGCCTTTATTGTACCGGTTCCTCCAATGCTGGAACGGCTTCTCTTCCGCATGTGGGAGAGCCCGGCGTCGTCGCCGGTGTTAAGCAAGCGGGTCGATTCCGTTTATCGAGTCCGCAAGAGCCCCGGGTTCCAAAAGGCACAACTACCGCACCATTCCATGGTGGTGGAATCGGCCATGCGTAGACTGAAGAGTCAAAAAATGCACTCCTCGGTGCCCCCTGGTAGGGAAGCCCGAAGCCTGGATGCTCTCGGTAGGAAGTGCTTCCAGGGCTCTATGCTTGCTTGTCGAGTCCAGACATACCAGCTCTACATGGGCATGTATCTTCGAGACCTGGCTAAAGAAATAGCCGGGTCCTCTGCTGGTCTCTCCGACGAACCTTTGCAGAGGTTCCAATCCTTGTCTATTGGCATTCGGGAGTGCTCCAAGTTTATCTCTCGAGCAGCCTATGATGGTTTTGAGGCTTAGGCTCGAGTAGCCGCGGCCGGCATCGGTGGACGCCGCCAGGCTTGGCTTCAGACGTCCGACCTCGAGCCCTGGGTGCAGGACAAGTTGGTCGATGTCCCCTGCCGCGGTGATAACCTCTTTGGCAAGCCCATGGATGAGAAGGCTGCACAAATCGAGACGGAGACTCTCACCAGGACTCGTCTCTCCAGGAAGACCTCTGCTCCTTCTCAAAAGAAGGCGGCCTCGGGGAAAAAGCCCTTTTACCCGAGGAAGGGTGCTGCCTATAAATACTACCCTCAGTATCAGGCCTCCCCAGTTCCCCCACAGGGAAAGCAGGCCAAGGGTCGGGGTAATGGGCCCCGTAGGCAGCCAGCCCCCAAACCTGCACCACCGGCCCCTGCTCAGCAGGGTGGGGGTTTTTGACTTTCTCAGCATAGCCTCTCCCCCTCAGCTGGTTTCTCTCAGCACAGGAGGCCGGCTGGTCCACTTTGCCCACAGATGGTCCACCATCACCACAGATACCTGGGTGCTTCAGATAGTTCAAAAGGGCTGTCTTCTTCATTTTCACCAGGTACC
Source organism: Ichthyophis bannanicus (assembly GCA_033557465.1). NCBI lineage: Eukaryota > Metazoa > Chordata > Amphibia > Gymnophiona > Ichthyophiidae > Ichthyophis > Ichthyophis bannanicus. The sequence goes on from CM066050.1 coordinate 836,417, forward strand.
TCCCTCCTACTTTCCAGGGGAGCCTTCCAGACTCCCTCTGCACAGGGACTTACTCCTTCAGGAGTTAGCAAGTCTTGTTCAGGAACATGCTGTGGAACCGATGCCCCACCACCTGAAGGGTCAAGGGTTTTATTCCAGATACTTCCTGATTCCGAAAAGAACAGGAGGCCTCAGACCCATCCTAGACTTGCGCAACCTAAACAAGTTCCTTGCAAAGGAGAAGTTCAAAATGCTTACCCTTGGAATCCTGCTGCCCTACCTCCAGCAGGGAGACTGGCTATGCTCCTTAGATCTGAAGGATGCGTATTCTCATATCCTTATTCATCCAGACCACAGACAATACCTCAGGTTTGTGGTGGACGGACGCCATTACCAGTACAGAGTACTGCCTTTCGGCCTATCCTCCGCCCCCAGAGTGTTCACCAAATGCCTCACAGTGGTGGCGGCCTATCTGAGACTTCAGGGTCTCTTTGTGTTCCCATACCTGGACGACTGGCTCATCAGAGCCCAGTCTGCCCAAGAAGCCACTCAGGCTACTCATCGCACACTGGCTCTGCTCCAGCACTTGGGATTTGTCATAAACTTCGCAAAGTCCACTTTGCTCCCCTCTCGGGATCTAGAATTCATCGGCGCCAGGTTGGACACTCTTCAGGCGCGGGCCTTCCTGCCTCTGGGCAGGGCCCAAAGGCTCATGGATCTGCCAGCTGTTTTCAGATCAATTCCCTGGTCTTGGCCAGACAATTTCTGAGACTGCTCGGCCATATGGCTTCCACGGTCCATGTAACCCCCTATGCCCGCCTGAACATGCGACCTGCGCAATGGTGCCTTCGCAAACAATGGCATCAGGCCACTGGGAGCCTAGCGGACTCCGTACAGATCTCCGACCAGCTGGTCTCCTCTCTGCGATGGTGGCTTCACCTGCCAAACCTAGTGCTCGGGGTGACTTTTCAGCCCCCTGCACATTCTCAGGTCCTGACGACTGATGCTTCTCTCCAGGGCTGGGGAGCACATTGCCAAGGGACTTGTACTCAGGGTCTCTGGACTCCTTGGGAGTCCGCTCAGCAGATCAACTTCCTGGAGCTCAGAGCCATCCGCCTAGTGCTCAGAGCCTTCTCTCACCTGATTTCTCACCAGTCAGTACTTGTCCAGACAGACAATCAGGTTGCCATGTTCTACGTGAACAAGCAAGGCGGAACCGGCTCCTTCCTTCTCTGTCAGGAAGCACAGAAGCTCTGCTCTTGGGCCGTCCATCGCAACATCGTCCTCAAAGCTGTCTATCTCCCAGGTCAAGAAAACTATCTGGCAGACAAACTGAGCAGGATCCTCCAACCACACGAGTGGAGATTGGATCCGCTGGTGGTTCAGCGGATCTTTCTACGGTGGGGCCTCCCCACCATGGATCTGTTCGCCAGTCCTCTGAACCGGCAGCTTCCCAGATTCTGCTCTCGACAGCCGCATCCTCTCCGGGTAGCGGCGGATGCTTTTCTGATTCCATGGTCCACAGGCCTCTTGTATGCCTTCCCACCCATGCCTCTGGTGTCTCGGACGCTCTTCAAAGTTCTCAGACAAGGCATCGCTGATCCTAGTGGCTTCCCGGTGGCCGAGGCAACCTTGGTTCCCGCTTCTGATGCAGCTGGCGGTGGACACCCCTCTTCCTCTGGGGTTTCAACCCGACCTCCTCTCGCAGGATCAGGGGACGCTCCTGCACCCCAACCTCCGGTCCCTTCATCTGATGGCCTGGCTGCTGAAAGGGTAGTCCTTGCTCCTCTCCAGCTGCCTCCAGATGTGGAAGAGGTCGTCTTGGCCTCCAGGAGGCCTTCCACCCGGAAGTCCTATGCTCTTAAGTGGCGTCGGTTCTCCGTCTGGTGTACTCAGCAGTCTCAAGACCCCTTCTCCTGTTCGGCATCAGTGGTCTTGCAGTACTTGCTTCTCTTTCCAATCTTGGCCTTAAGTCCAACTCGGTCAAGGTCCACCTCAGTGCTCTTTCTGCGCATCACGTGCCGGTGGATGGTAGACCTCTTTCCAGCCGCCCTCTGGTGGCTCTTTTTCTCAGAGGCCTCCTTCTCCTTAAACCACCTTTGCGCCCGCCAGCCCCGAACTGGGTTCTCAATGTGGTTTTACAGCGACTTACCTGTCCGCCTTTTGAGCCTATGGCTACCTGTCCTCTTCGTTTTCTTTCCTGGAAAACCTTGTTCTTGGTGGCCCTCACTTCTGCTAGACGCGTTAGTGAGCTGCAGGCCCTGGTATCTGATCCTCCTTACACTAGGTTCTACAAGAACCGGGTAGTCCTACGGACTCACCCTAAGTTTCTTCCTAAAGTGGTTTCCCCTTTTCACATCAACCAGGAGGTGGTACTTCCGACCTACGTTCCCAGGCCACACTCCAGCCGAGCTGAAATGGTCCTGCATACCCTGGACTGTAGAAGGGCGCTGAACTTCTACCTGGACCGTACGCGGGAGCACCGAAGGGCGGTTCAGCTCTTCGTGTCTTATGACCCCAACAAGTTGGGGCTCCCTGTCTCCAAGCGTACTCTGTCCATCTGGATTGCGGACTGCATCGCTTGGGCTTACGAGGCTGCGGGCCTCGTGCTGGAAGGTAGAGTCACCGCTCATCGTGTTCGGGCGAAGGCTACGTCAGTGGCTTACCTCCGCTCTGTTCCGTTGGCAGACATCTGCCGGGCCGCTACTTGGTCTTCAAGCCAGACTTTTGCAGCCCATTACTTCCTGGAGAGGGAGTCCCGCAGGGACAGTGCTTTCGGACAGGCAGTCCTCCGTAACCTCTTCGAGGTATAGGCAACTCCTACCCTCCATCCCGGATGTTGGGCTACCGGTTGGAGACGTATTCAGAGAAGATTCCTTCCTTCTGTGCTGCTGAGCTAGAGGGAGCTCATTTTTGTGCTTAGGGTCTCCGGTAGCCTTAAGCTTGGGAGTCCCATATGTGAGGACTGACTTCCTGCTTGGTCCTGGAGAAAGCGTAGTTACTCACCTGTAACAGGTGTTCTCCAGGAGCAGCAGGAATCAGTCCTCAGAAACCTCCCTCCTCCCCTTGGAGTTGCAGTTCTATGCTTTCGTTTTTGCTAATTTTTGCTGTCTTTTAGCTATGTCATCTGACTGAGCAAGATGGCACCCTTGGGCGGGAAGAGGACCGCGCATGCGCGCTGCAATTCCCAAAGGCTTTCTTTGAAAGCTGGGGAAAATTGCTCCGCGAGGGCTCCGTCGGCGCCGATGTCACCCATATGTGAGGACTGATTCCTGCTGCTCCTGGAGAACACCTGTTACAGGTGAGTAACTACGCTATATAAAACTGGTTAAATAAATAAAAAACAGTTCCCTCTCCTGTTCCATCTCTCGCTGGAGCCCCTGGTTCCCATCGGGAGCTTTCCGGAACTCCTGACTCAAGAGGAGGGCTCAGTCACCATTACCACATCCCCCAACTCCCCTCATACAGCCCTTTCACAAATTAGACAAACTGAGTGCCTCACCACAGACTCCAGGCCACCTGTAAATAGTTACTTTTTGTACTTTTGTTCCATGTAATGTTGTATCATCTGTACCAAAATTACCTGTACATAGTTTTAATCATTCCATGTAAACGTTCCTTTTTTGTTCATTGTAAACCGTTTTGCCTTGCAGAAAAACGGTATATAAAATCTGTTAAATAAATAAAATAAAATCCTTCCTCTCAACCTGGGAACCCTATCCCTCATAGCATGGCAGCTGAGCAGATCACCCTAGCCTCACTACACCTTCCCTGGGAGATGGAAGAAATCATCCTCGTCTCTCGCAAGGATTCCACAAGACAGGCTTATGCCTTCAAGTGGTGGCAGTTTGCCGTGTGGTGCACAGAGTACTGCTTCGACCTGTTCTCTTGCCCGGTGCACTCGCTCCTTCAGTACCTCCTCCAGCTCTGTCAGGGTGCATCTCGGCGCTCTTTCGGCTAATCATCACCCCATTGAGGGCAAGCCCCTTTACATACAGCCCCTCATCACCAGGTTTATGTGGGGCCTCTTGCTCTCCAGACCTCCCTTGCGGCCGCCGCCAGTGGAATTGGGACTTCAATGTAGTCCTCGTGCATCTCACCAAACCGCCATTCAAGCCCTTGGCTACCTGCTCCCTACGCCACCTGTCTTGGAAGGTCGCCTTCCTCGTGGCACTCACTTCGGCTTGCAGGGTCAGTGAATTCCAGGTGCTGGTGGCCAAGCCACCCTACACTAGGTTCTATAGGAACAGGGTGGTGCTCTGCACTCACCCCAAGTTCCTACTGAAGGTAGTCTCCGACTTCCACCTCAATCAGGAGGTGGCTCTTCCTATCTTCTTTCTGCAGCCTTATGCTGACGCAGCATCGGCCATCCTCATACCTTGGACTGTAAACGAGGCCTGTCCTTTTAGTTACAACGGACCCAACGCCACTACAAAGCCTCACAACCTTTCGTCTCCTTTGACCCTGGTCGCATGGGGCAGGCAGCCACTAAATGGACCATATCCGTCTGGGTGGCAGATTGCATCGCCTTCACTCATAGCCGTACCAGAGTCCCCCTGGAATGCCAGGTCAATGGAAACCTCTGTTGCGAACCTCCTGGTCAGTGCCGATGGCTGTCATCTGCCGGGCTGCCACCTGGTCCTCTGTTCATATCCTTGCAGCCCACTACTGCCGATGGGACAACGCTTTTGGCCAGGCCGTACTCGTAACCTCTTCAGGGTTTGGGCAACTCCTACCCTCCAACCCTTCTTGTCCAGGCTACTAGAGCCATGGTTCTCCCTGGACACTGGGGTCCTCAGTCTGCTTTCAAATTTGCTTATGGCTGCTCACAGCTGGACCGTGTTTTTTCTACCGGTCTTGGTAGCGTGGAGCTAGGGAGTCCCATATGTGAGGACTGACTTCCTGCTTGTTCCTGAAGAAAGCGTAGTTACTCGCCTGTAGCAGGTGTTCTCCAGAGACAGCAGGAATCAGTCCTCAAAATCCTCCCTCCTCCCCTTGGCGTTGCGGTACATTTTTGGCCATCTTCTTGGTTGGGCTCTAGCTATGGCACCCAACTGATCAAGATGGCATCCTTAGGTGGGAAGGGGATCATGCATCGTGGTGGCATCTCCCAAAAACTTTCTTTGAAAACTGGGGAGATGCTTCTGCAAGGGCTCCACCGGCATCGACATCACCCATATGTGAGGACTCATTCCTGTTGTCCCTGGAGAACACCTATTACAGGTGAGTAACTATGCTTTTCCAGAATATATTAAAACAGAAAGTCATTGAAAAACCACCAATGGATTCTCCCAAAACTTTCAATATGCTTGTCTGAATATTTTTTTGTCGGGACCAACCGACATGAGAGGGGAGAAGTAAAACTCCCGCCTCAGCGTCGGGAGGGCCCTTTTATTCAACAAGATTGAATTACTGTGATGCTTGGTAATAGTGTAACTAACACTTATCTGAAAAAACAGGTGATATGACCTCAGCAGTGATTAAATTCCGGGTTCCCAAATGGCACAACATGCATGTTTCGGGCTTGCAAAGAGCCCTGTATCAAGTGTTCCCCTCGGTCTAAACCGGAAAATCGCCTCTGTGTAAACCATAATCCATTCTTGAACCTTTGTCTCAATTCAGTGATGTATTTTTAAGACAAGAAGCCCGATGTGTGAAGTTTTACTTGAAAGATACTTCTCATTTTCTTACCATTCTTTCTGAATTTACGGAACCATTGGATAACCTCAAATTAGTCACTTTGGACGTAACAGCGCTGAACACGAACATCCATCAGGAGGAAGCTTTGGCCCTCCTTGAATCAGCTTTCACGACAGCACCGCCCATTATACCTAAAGCTTTTTTATTGGACATTATTAGGTTAGTTTTGACAAAAAATTATTTTCTTTTTCAGGGGCAGTTTTATCAACAGTGCTACAGTATCGCAATGGGAGCTACTCTAGCCCCTTCTATAGCCACTCTGTATCTGGCAGCTATGGAGGAACAGTTTATTTATCCTGCAGAATATTTTCAACACGTGAAGCTTTGGCTTCGGTTTTTGGATGACATTTTCTTATTGTGGTCATCAACAGTGGAGCAATTGAATGGCTTTCTTAGCTGGTTGAATACCATCAAGCCTAACATCCAGTTTACGGCTCATGTAAATGATCAACAAATAGAGTTTCTTGATGTGTTGGTCTTTAAACATGAGGGGAGTTTTTCCACTACGTTATTCCGTAAACCAAGCCAGCGTAACAGCTTACTTCGATACCACAGTCATCACCCAGCCGCCTTACGGCGGGGTCTTCCTTATGGTCAGTTTTTGCGTTTACACCGAATCTGTTCCTCTTTGCAGGATTATAAACTTCAAGCAAAAGCTCTCCGCCTCCATCTTCTTGATAGGGGATGTCCACGGAGGGTTGTCCGTAAGGCATATATTAGAGCGCGATTTTCGCACAGAGAATGGTTGATGAGTGTTTCAGATTCACGTCCATCTTCAGGGGCGGAGGGGGACTTGGATGTCATAACGGGGGTACTCCCTTTTATGGCCAAAATGGCACAGGTCACAAGTCTTTTGAAAAAACATTGGCGTATTCTACAATTGCATTCTTGCTTCCAAAAACCTTTGCGGTTAGCTTACACTAGGGGTCAGAATTTGCGTGATAGATTGGTTCATGCTCAGCCACCTTCTTCTTCCCAAATAGAGTTCAGACAAGGTCACTGGGCTTGCCGGAATTGCAAATATTGTTCTACCACCGTAGAGGACATACAATGGTCTCATCCGACCACGAGAAAATCGTTTGCCTTCCTCGAGGGTTCCACTTGTCAGTCCTCTTTCGTGGTTTACATGTTAACCTGCCCATGTGATTTGACCTATATAGGCAGGACGATTCGCCCGGTGAGGATTCGGTTGGGCGAACATGCCTCTAGACTACGGAATAAGATTATTTCAGCACCCATAGTTGACCATTGTATTCAAAAGCAACATTCTTTCACTGATCTGCGATGGTGGGTCATCGACTGGGTCCCTGCAAATTTGCGGGGGGGCGATCGGGAACATAAACGCCAACTACGTGAACAACGTTGGATTTTCCGTTTGAACACAGTGGAACCCACGGGACTTAATATGGAGTGTGACTGGTGGAGTGTGATTTAAACGGTCTTTCATTGAGCAGAGATACGTCATTTATCAACAGTTTTATTGTCCGATCCCTCCTTCCATCATGTGCTTTGAGCAACCAATCAGCTGCCACTTCTGCTACGAATAAGTAACCATTGGATTATGTTTTACACAGAGGCGATTTTCCGGTTTAGACCGAGGGGGAACAGTTGATACAGGACTCTTTGCTAGCCCGAAACATGCATGTCGTGCCATTTGGGAACCCAGAATTTATTCACTGCTGAGGTCACATCGCCTGTTTTTTCAGATAAGTGTTAGTTACACTATTACCAAGCATCACAGTAATTCAATCTTGTTGAATAAAAGGGCCCTCCCGACGCTGAGGCGGGAGTTTTACTTCTCCCCTCTCATGTCGGTTGGTCCCGACAAAAAAATATTCAGACAGGCATATTGAAAGTTTTGGGAGAATCCATTGGTGGTTTTTCAATGACTTTCTGTTTTAGTATGATTTTGTAGTCATTTGATGGTGGAGGTTTATTGTACATGGATTTCCAGAATATATAACAATCCATAATGACAGGCTACTGGGTGCTCAGTGTCATGGCATAAGGCTACAGATACCTGGTTCATCAGTTTTCCGCTGCCATACACTGATGTTTCCAAGCCAACACATCTCAGTCCTTTAACAAGAGATTGTTGGAAACCTTGACAACAAAACTATTGAGACTGTTCCCCAAGATCAGAAACATCATAACAGACTGAATAGGCCGTATGGTCTTTATCTGCCATCATGTATCTATGTTTTTAAGACTTATATTTCAGATTCTGTCCCCCGCAGCCCCCTCTAGTGGCGGCGTAGTGGTTCCACAGGGGCTGGGGAGCGCATAAGAATTAAAAGGTTCAGGGTTGAGGGTCACATGATACGAGCACGATAGTGGTTGCATCCCGAGTGAGCTCCGCTCCCCCCTTAGCCTAATCGGAGCAGAAAACCGGCTATTTCTTACCCAGCGCCGACGGGCAGATTGCTCATTGCACAAATATTCAGTGGGGACCAGCAGCGACCGGCATTAGACTGCTTCTGCCATGGCCTCGGCAATCAAGGCGACCCGGAGAGACAGGGACCGCATGGCGGGTACCGGTAAGATGGCCGATGTAGTGGGGGCACCGGCTTCTCCCAAATCGGCGGCATCCCTCGACGAAATGTCAGCCGCAGTGGCGGCGGTTCTTGCGCCCCAGTTCGCCGCACTCCACGAAAAGATGGATGGACTGCAGACTTCCGTGGATTCTCTGGGCAGCCGACTGCGGGAGGTTGAGGAGCGTTTGGGGCAGGCTGAAGACAGTGCCACAGCCCTAGCCCAGGAGGTAGAGGGCCTCAAAACACAACTGGTGCAACACGCGGCGAAATTAGACGACTTAGAAAACCGTTCACGCCGGAACAATCTCCGCTTTCTGGGTATTCCGGAGGCAGTGCTGGACAAGGATCTCCGGGGTTACCTTGAGGCCTTTGTGACTCACCTCCTGGGCCCAGCTGAGATCGCGGAGCCCCCCTGCATCGAGCGTGTTCACCGCGTAGGAAAGCCCCACGCTCAGGATCGTCGACCACGGATCGTGCTGGCCAAATTCCTCAGGTATCCGATCAAGGAGAGGATATTACGGGCTGCAAGGCAGAAGGGAGACGCCACCTATGACAACGTGAAGATCCGTGTTGCTCCGGATTACTCGGTGGACCTTAGTCAACGGCGGAGGGAGTATGCGCCCTGGTGTGCGAAGCTGATTGCCGTGGGGATCCGCTTTACTGTGCAGTACCCGGCACGTCTCCATGTCTTCCACAACACTTCTCATCGCGTGTTTGACTCTGCTACAGAAGCTGGGCCCTATGTGGAGCAGGTGGTGTCACGGGCACAAGCGACATCGGCGACGCCTTGATGGACTTGGGCCTGCGGCCCTGTCCTCTCTGTTTTGGCGCACACAGCTGGATTCTTTTGGGGGATAGGTTGGGGGGTGCTGGGGGGGGGGGGGAGACCCGATGGCCTGAAGGCACTGAATGACACGGATTAACGTTGGTCCCCTTCCACCCATCTCCATGCTTTAGCTCGAATGTTTGATTGCGGGGTGGCCCGTAGAGTTCAGTGCCTAAGGTGGAAATTGCGGGGCTTACCGCAGTAGAGGACGGTGTAGCCACCGCGTCCCCCCTCGGTGGCTCCCTCGTTCCGGTTTTGTTTTTTATTATATATCTTTGCTACTTCTGTATAACCTGGTTTATATGCAGTTTGGGAGCTCTGAATGAGGGATATTACTGCTGTGAGCTCTCGGGCTCGAGGGCCTGGGGCTCTTCGATGGGGACTTGGTAGCTTTGTTTCCAGACGACTGAGTCGGTCTGCTCCCTCTTTGTTCTAGCGGGAGGGGGGTTTCTATGGATAGCCCCCCTTGAGGCCTGGGGCTGCTAGGGCGGGGTTATCGTTGTTTAGGTAGAATATGCTTGGGGTCAGGGGCTAGCCGACGCCTGTTAACGCGTTGGGGGGGTAGGGGGTAGGGTTTGGCGCTGTATCTTGAGGTGGGGGGGAGGGGGTTGAGCTCAGGGTGACCTTAGCATCTCTCCTACGGTGGGGAGTGGAGAGTGGTATAAGTTAGGGGACTTAGAGGGGTTGGGGACTTGGACGGAGGGGGGTAAGGGGAGGGGGGAGGGAGGGGTGGAGGTAGAGGCGGGAGGGATGGGTGGGCAGAGGGGGTGGGGGGGAGCGCAGCAGCACTACGGGGGGAGCGGGTTTGGTCCGTACAGGGACTTCTTATGGTCACGGGGGGGGCCCCAGGCTGGGGGGGTCTTGCCTTCTTATTTCCATGGCACCGGTACAAATTGTCTAGGACTCCATGAGCCGCCCTGAAGGTTGTCTCTTGGAATGTTTGTGGGATAGGTAGCCCTATTAAGCGATATAAGATACTGCAGGCCCTGGCTCGGTCGAAATGTGATATAGCAATGTTGCAGGAAACCCACCAGACAGCCGCGGAGCACGCTAAATTGCAGAAACAGTGGGTGGGGCAATGTTGGGGATCTCCGGCCAAGGGGAAAAAAGGGGGGAGTGGTCATACTGATCAGCAAGTCAACTCGTTTTGAGTTACTACAGGAGTACTCTGACCCGGAAGGCCGTTATATTTTACTTCATGGTAACCTGGATGGCCGGCCGATCGTGCTGGGTTGTTTGTATAGCCCCAATGTATTAAACCGGGTGTTTTACGATCGCCTTGCATCCCGCCTGGAGCAACTACCTGATGCCCCTCTGATTTTGGCCGGTGACTTGAATGGAGTGTTGGATGTGGGACTTGATACATCTGGTGGGGGGGGAGCGCATCTGCGCATTCCGACGACTAAAGTTTTGAAGGCTTTTTGCAGAAGGTTGGGCTTGGTGGACCCATGGCGACTACTCCACCCCAGTGAGCGGGATTTTACCCACCTGTCGCGGGCTCATGGTACCAGCGCTCGCCTGGACTATGTGTTAGTCTCGGAACAGTTGTTTGTACGGGTTGAGGATGCGGGGATTGGCCCCTCGGAGGTGTCCGACCACGCCCCCGTCTGGATTGAACTTAGTAGCGGGGGCCCGGCTGTATCAATGCGGCTATGGCGGTTTCCCTTGGGCTTGTACCAAGATGCGGAATTTCGAATCTACCTTGCAAAACAGTGGCAGGATTTTCTGCATCACCATGTGCAGCATCAGGATGATCCGGAATTGCTCTGGGAAACGGCCAAGGTCGTTTTACGGGGGGATATTATTGCATTTGTGGCCCGGAAGCGGCGGCTGGTGGCGCGGCAAATTGTACTGTTAGAGAAGCAAGTGGTGCGAGCTCGGCGTCGTTGTGCGGGGGATCCTAGCGTCTTGAACAGGCGACGACTTTGGGAGCTGCAGGTGTCTCTCAATGAGTTACTCCACCAGCGGGCAAAGAAATCCTACGTATATTATAGATACCAGCTTTTCCGCTTCGGTGATAAACCCGGGAAACTCTTGGCGCGTTGCCTGCGGGGTCACCGGGGCTATCGCTTGGTGGCAGCGCTGCGGAATGATCAGGGAGCCTTGTATAAGGATAACGTTGGTATTGCTCGAATCTTCCGTTCCTTTTTTCAAAACTTGTATGCCCGGAGGGAGGGTGCGCCGATTGTCATGCAGCAGTACCTGCAGGAGTTGTCGTTGCCGCGGTTGTCTGCCGAACAGAGGGCTCACCTTGACGCGCCGGTAACGGTAGAGGAGGTTCGGGGCGTCATACAACGGGCTGCTTGTTGTAAGGCCCCCGGCCCGGACGGGTTCGGAGCGGAGTTTTATAAGTTGCTGGGTGATTTGACACCCCCAGCATTAGTGGAGGTATATCATCGGCGAGTGGCTCAGGGGCGCTTTATTTGGGGTAATAACCACGCACACATCTCTTTAATTCCTAAGCCGGGGAAGGACCTTACTTTAGCGGCTTCGTACCGGCCCATTTCATTGTTGAACTTTGACTTGAAAATCTTTGCAAAGGTGCTGGCGGACCGGCTGGCTTTGGTGCTAGGTGACTTGATTCATGAGTCACAGGTCGGGTTTGTTAAAGGGCGCTATGCCGTGCGAAATCTACGACGGTTGTTGGCATCTCTTGAATGGGTTCGGGAACGGGACCTCCAGTCTTTGGTGATTAGTTTCGATGCTGAAAAGGCGTTCGATCAGGTCCAGTGGGAGTATTTGCAGTTTTTGTTGCCTCAATATGGGCTGGGTGCCCCCTTTTGCAAGATGGTGGAGCTGCTCTATACCGATCCTACCGCGGGGGTCCTTTGTAATGGGGTGTGCTCGGACTCGTTTCAACTGGAGCGCGGTACGCGTCAGGGCTGTCCGCTTTCCCCTCTACTTTTTGTGCTATCCTTGGACCCGTTGATACGCAAGATTGAGAGCTCCCCCGACATCTGCGGGACTTGCATCGGTACTTGTGGATTCAAGGTGGCCGCCTTTGCCGATGATCTCTTAGTCCATCTCTCCTCTCCCCAGCAGTCACTTCCGAGGTTGCTTGAGGAGCTCTCGCTCTATGGACGATTCGCGGGACTGCGTATTAACATGGCAAAGTCGGAAGCCTTAGATGTGGGGGGTCGGTTACGGGAGACTTGGGCTGGGAGTTTCCCGCTTCGCTGGGCTGTGGATTCGATTGTTTACTTGGGTGTTGTGTTAACCCGGAAATTAACTTTGTTGTACCCCACGAACTTTGAGCGCATCTTTGCCAGGGTCCGCGCGCAATTGCGGGCATGGGCCCCTCTCCCTTTGTCCTTGCTCGGTAGGGTGGCCGCCCTGGGGATGGTGATCTTCCCGCGCGTGCTTTATTGGTTGCAAACGCTCCCGGTGTGGCTTTTGAAACGTGACCTGGTGCGTTTGGAGAGGGAGATCCGGAGATTTCTTTGGAAAGGCCTCAAGGCCCGTATACCGATGGCAAGGTTGCGTGGCAGCTGGCGCTCCGGAGGGGTGGGGGTCCCTGACCTTTGGAAGTATGCGTTGGCTTGTCAGGCCCGCCATTTAAGCGATTGGTTGGGGGACACGGAGACCTATACCCCGCGGGGGCTTGAAGCAGCATTTGCAGCGCCCCACTCTTTAGAAGCGACCTTACACCTACCGCGGGCGGCTTTGCCGCCCCGCCTGCTGAACAGCTTGTTAATACAGGCGACCCGACGAACTTGGCAGCAGCTCAATAAGTGTTGGGGTAGTAATGCCGCAGTTTCCTGCTGGCTGCCTATACAGGGGAATGCCTGCTTCTTGCCAGGCTCGGATTCGGCCCCTTTTCGTCGGTGGAGGCGAGTAGGTATATACCGCCTGGGACACGTAGTGGATTCTGCTGGTGGTTGTAAGTCCTTGGGGGAGCTCTGTGGGGAGTACGGGTTGCCTATGGGAACATCGGCGTTCGCCTATGCCCAGCTCTCCCACTATATCGGTTCCCTGCCACGGCAGGAGCTTACGGTAGAACATTCGGGGCGTATCCTGGAGTTCTTTGCGCTGGGGGCGGACATTCCGCCGACAATCGCAGACTTGAAGAAACGGCTGGATCAACTGGATGTGCCCCCGGACTACTCGCGGGTGGAAAGCCTTTGGGCGCGCGAGCTGGGTAGAGAAGTCGCGCCGGGATCGGTTCGGGCGGCCTTGTGTAGGATCGCGCAACTTGTGGTTGGCGCTCGCTGGCGTGAGGTGCAGTTTAAATGCGTTCTTCGCGCTCATTTCTCCCCGAGGCGGGCGTTTCGGAGCCACCTTGCCTCCCATGGGGGATGCCCCAAGTGTTCGTGCACATTGGCCGATCTGGGCCATATGTGGTGGGGCTGTCCTGCTATTCGCCAGTATTGGCGGCATATTGCGGCCTATATGAGTGGGCTGTTGGGTCAGAGGCTCTGTTGGACAGGGACTCTCGTAGTGCTGGATCAGATGGGACCACTCCAACCAAAGGGCAAATGGGATAGAGTACTGATGCGTAAGGCATGTCTGGTGGGTAAGGGCCCTATTTTAAGCCGCTGGAGAGAGCCTGTGGCCCCTACTTTCTGTGAGTGGCGAAATAGCCTACATCAACTCATGCTTCTGGAGCGGCGGCTGGCGTTGAGACACCCCCAGGCCTGGGCCTCCTTTTCGTTGATTTGGATGCCATATATTCAGCGTTTGGGCCCCAAGGCTCGGAGTGACGTCCTTAAACTAGGATAACGGGGGCTGGGGGATGACGTGTCCCCTGTGGGGGTGCTTGTGTCTGTGGAGCTGGTGCTGCTGCGCCCCCCCGGTGGAGGGGGAGGGGGGGGATGGGGGGGGAAGGGGTTTCTCTTTTTTTTTTTTTTTTGTGGTTTTTTTTTTAGTTTCAGTATTAGCAGGTATTGGATTGGTGGGTTAATTGTCTTGCTGGGTTCCCAGGGTGGTGGATAAGACACAACCCCACCCGGGACCGCTGTTGGATTTGGTACTGTGAAAACTGTTTGCTGGTTTGTCGTTTGTTGTTTGTACCCTACCATATTAAATAAAAAGAGTTTTGGAAAAGGTTCAGGGTTGATCTGTTGTGAGGGTCAATGGGATAGCAAGTCACATTGTCAGCCTCAGGGTCAACAACCTAAAAAGTAACTCTTGCCAAGTGTAGGGTACAAAAAGGCTTTTATTTCCCCTTTTCGCATGAAGAAATTCAAAATATGAGGTAATGAGTAACAGAACATAAATTCAGTTGCATCAAAACGTGAGTCAGCAAAACACTCAAAATAACATGGTTCCTTCACCAACTTAAAGCATAAACTTTCCAGTACAATTTGCACACATTAGATTGGTTTGCCTTTTACTCAAAGATATCTTCTTGTGCAAAAGTCACATTCCATTGATTCTATATCTTCAGTGCTCTCAGATTCCCCTGGCAGCCATTCCATGTCAATGGGATCTGAAACTGAGGTCTCTGAGATCTCTTGGATATTAAAACCTGGTTTCCTAAAAGCCTGCCATACTGTATCCCAGTGCTGGCTTGGTAGTTTGGGGCGTCGGCTTTTAGGTCTAGTATATCTCCCTGGGCTTGCTGTCGTTTCAGGACTAAAAGTTTGCTCCTTCCATTCTCTGGCAACATTAAACTTTTTCCTGTAAAACTTATCAGTTATATCTGGTTTAAAACAGTCCTTATTGTCCAGATAAAAACTAGCCCTTTGTTCCTCTCTAGGCTTCTTGAAAAAGGCTTGAGGCCTAGTCTGAGAGTTTTGTGCTCCAGGTATATCCTTTCTCTCAAGGCTATGAACTTTTCCTTTATCTTTCAAGTTACTTTTGTAAAAGCTTTTAAAAGTACCTTTTTTCTCTTGAAGGTTTCTTCTCCAACCGGAGGGATAAACACTTCCTTCCTTGGCTGCAGTCCGTGATACTGCCCCTTGAAGTTGTGTGTGGCCTTTCTCTAGGCCTGCTCTCCCAGTAGCTTCCTTTCCTTTAGCTCTGCTGGGTTTGTCAGTGACCTCACCTCGGTCTCTGAGTCTGGCCTCTGGAGCTTCCCTTGGCACTGCCTCCTGTTCTCCACATGAAGGTCTCTGCCAAGCTCCTTGCCTCCTCCTGTGCTTCTCCTCTGGGTTCTTCCCTTCGGGATTTCTCTGTTGCCTTTCTGGCTCTCTTGACTGCCTTCCTGGCACCTTTGCCTCTCTTGGCTCTCTCCCTCTTGGCTCTCTCCCTCTTGGCTCTCCTCCTCTTGGCTCCCTCTCTTGCAGTGCTCTGTTCCTACTTAAATCCAGAGCAGCTGCTTCTGAGTCCTGCCCATAGAGGTGTGGTTCTTCCACTTTCAGGTTTGTTCTCCTGCTCCCTCTATGTGTCCCTTCTCGTAATTGCAGGCAAATCCTGTTTTTTTCAAGATTTAAAAGTTTCCTTTCTTGCCTCAGAGGGCTTGCGGTATCACAATTCTTCCTAATCCCCCAAGAAATCCAGGGGTCTACATACCATCTTCCATTTCCACGATCTCAATATTCACATCAAAAAAAGAAGTTCAGAATGTACTCCCTCACCACAATACTCCCACTGCTGTGTCGCGATAACTGGCTTGTCTCCCTGGATCTGTGAGATGCCTGCACTCATATCCCTATTTACCTGCACCACTGGAAATTTCTTCGTTTCACATTCAAAGATCAGTATTATCAGTGCAGAGTGCTTCCCTTTGGCCTCTCATCAGTCCCCAGAGTTTTCACAAAGTGCCTTGCAGTGACTGTGGCTTATAGCCGCTACCATGAACACGGTATGTATCCCTACCTCCACGACTAGCTCATTTCGGCCCTGTCAGAAGACAGGGCCCGCCACACATTACAGGCCACCATCCATGTTCAAGATCTGGACTTTGTAGTCAGCATGCCAAAATCAGAACTGCATCCTCAGCAGTGCCTGCAATTCATAGGTGCCAACATAGACACCATTGCAGCAAAGGCATTCCTTCTGACCGAATGAATGCATATCATTCAACAGCACTTTACCGGGCTCAGTCAGTTGTGCTTCACGTTTTGTCCGCACCATACTGCAACTCCTGGGGCATATGGCGGCATTGGTACATGTTCCTCTAGCATGGCCGCACATGTACCCTCTTCAGTGGCATCTCAAGCTATATTGGAATCAACACTGGTACCCCTCCGGATGAGGATACCATTAACAGAAGACATCCAATGCCTACATTGAAACTTGCGGTAGTGGAGCACACCTGTCAATCTTACCCATAGGTGTCCTTTTCAGATTCACCTCATCACTGACTCCTCTATATACAGATGGGGCATACATCTGCTACATCTCTCCACATAAGGCAAGTGGACGTCCACGGAGTGCAGCATACATATCAGCCTCCTTAAGTTTCAAGCAGTCTCTTATTTATTTAACCATTTTTTTCGTCTTATGCATTCACAGTCTTCCATTCCTAGGTTCAGAACAAAATCTTCCTTATCCAGACCAACAACCAGGTCACCATATTCTGTGCCAACAAGCAAGGAGGTTCGGGCTCCTCAAGGCTTTGCCAAGAAACCAGCAGACTCTGGCACTTTGCCACTCTCTCAGCACCATACTCAGAGCTACCTATATGCCAGGAGCCAGAACCGTCCTTTGGAAACCCTCAGCAGGCTCTTAGACCTGTATGGGTGGTCTCTGGATCCCACAGTGCTCAATCGGATCTTCCAGAGAGAGGGTTCTCTAGAAGCAGACCATCTTGCATCAACGGAAAATGCAAAATAGGCCCTCTTCTTATCCCCGCGCCCATGCGACTACAAATAAGCGTACGATGCTTTTACAATCACCTGGAGTCACTATCTCCTCTATGCTTTTCCACCATTTTTAGTGATTACTCGAGTCTTGCTCAAGATCCAGCAAGACAAAGTGAACATTATATTCATAGCCCTCCAGTGGCCCAGATAGGCATAGTATCCTCATCTTCTAGATTTACTTTGCGACAACTCCATACCCTTGGGGACACACCCTGCCCTGCTGATGCAACAGTAGGGGCAACTGCTACATCCCAACTTCAGCAGTCTTTCCTTCATAGCATGGAGATTGATCAGCACTTGACACGCGATATCTCCATCCCAGACTGTCTGCGCAGTTCTCCTTGCTTCACGAAAACCTGCAACTACGCAGTTATATGATTGTAAGTGGGTCTGCTTCACCTACTGATGAGTCACAGCACAGGGGCATGACATGGTCTCCTTCCTTGTTATCCTTGAATCCTTTCCTATCTGCTCTACTGCTCTGGTCTGCAAACATCATCAGTTCACTACCATCGCTCAGCTATAGCGGCTTGTCATGCTTGGTCGAGGGGAAGCCCATCTTGGTACACCCTCTCATCTCTAGAGTTATGAGAGATCTCATGAACATCAAGCCTCCAATCATAGCACTGGTCCCAGCATAGGATCTCACTGTCACCCTAGCACAGCTTATGCAATCTCCCTTTGAGTCTCTAGGACATAGGTTTTCAACCCAGTCCTCGAGGAACTCCAGGCCAGTCAGGTTTTCAGGATTCCCACAATGAATATGCATAAGATAGATTTGTATACAATGAAGGCAGAACATGCAAATCTCTCTCATGCATATTCATTCTGGGAATCCTGAAAACCTGACTGGCTTGGGGTTCCCTGAGGACTGGGTTGAAAACCCCTGCTCTAGGACTTGCATCACTCAAACATATGTTCTGGAAAATCACCTTTCTTATATTTATTTATTTATTTATTTACATTTTCTTATATACTGCGCTATTCAACATCAGTGCGGTTTACATGGAACATAAAACATACACGTTGCATATAATGAACTATGCTTACAGGAAATCAAACTTGGAAAACTTCGGGGAACTATTTACACCTGAATTTCACGAGAATCGTATTACACTGACAGTGCTCATGAATGTTTTGTAGAGTCTAATTTGTTGTACTCTCTAGACTGCGGGTGAAACTACTATATCTTCGTCTACCTGGTAGTACAAGAGGAATAGATAGTGTTTTACTGCCTTCCTAAATTGGACCAGGTCAGGGATTGCACGTAAGTTGGGTGGTAGAGAATTCCAGCATCTCGGAGCACATAGTTTGAAGGCTCTGTTAACTGTTGCTTGGGTGCATTGGGTTATTTCTTTTGGGACTACTAATGTATTGATCGCTGCTGATCTTCTGGACATGTTGGAGGGTGTATTTTGTATAAGCTCTGCTATTGAAGCGGAAGTTAGCCCATTGATGGATTTGAAAGTAATCAGCAAAATTTTGAAGGTGATTCTGGCCTGTATGGGGAGCCAGTATAGCTGTTTCAGAATAGGAGTTATATGATCTTTCTTCGACGCTCTGATTAGAACTCTCGCTGCCGCGTTCATTGCGAGCTGTAGAGGGTTTAAGGTAGTTTGGGGGAGACCTTGCAGGATTGAATTAGCGTAGTCAAAATGGGGTGTGATTAGCACCTGATAGAATATATGGAAGTCATCTGGTTCTAGAAGAAAACGGAGGTGCCTCAGAGAGCGGATCTTGTGGTATATCGCTCTGACTACATTGCTTATGTGTACCTTCACGTCCAGGCGCTGGTCCAAAGTGACACCAAGGTATCTGATCGTGGATTTAGTCTGAAGTTCAGCTTCCTTGACTTTTATATGTGGTGGTGTGGTGAATTTTGGATTCCTCGTGAACAGAACCTCAGTTTTCTTGTGCTGAATTCTCAGATTCTGGGATTGGAGCCAGTTGGATACTGCGTCAAAGCAATCTGTAAGTGGAGAGAGGTCTGGAGTTTCTGTCGAGAAAGGCATGTAAAGTAGAACGTCGTCCGCATATATCAAGCAGTTTACCCCGAAAGAACGAATGAGGTTACAGATAGGCTGCATGTATATATTGAACATCAGCGCGGAGAGGGATGATCCTTGAGGAACTCCTTGCTTCTGGTGGAAAGGTTTAGATGTTGAGGCACCTGAACGTATGTGCTGCCATCTGTTCGAGAGATATGATTTGCACCAGACTATGGCTGTCTCAGAAATACCCTTCTCTCTGAGGCGCATTGGTAGTATCTCGTGACATACTGAATCGAAAGCAGCTGCTATGTCGAGGAAAATGAGGACAAATCCCTGGCGGATGTTATCGATTCCTGTAGTTATGTTATTGATGAGGGTGGTGGGAGCGTTTCCACGCCGTGCTGTTCTCTAAAACCGTGTTGGCAGGGGTCTAGTGGTGAAACGTTGTCCACGTGGTCTTGAATTTGTCTTTGAACTTCTTTTTCTATTATTTTGGCCAGAAGTGGTATACTTGATATCGGTCTGTATGAGCCCACCTTCTGGGTATTGAGCTTGCTGTTTTTGAGCAGTGGTCTAATGGAAGTGTTTTGAGGGACTGAGGGAACACCCCTGTTGTGAAGGATTGATCCATGAGTCTGGTTATAAAAGGGCTAAGTTCAGACCGTAGCTCCTTTATCCAGAAAGCAGGGCAGGGGTCAGTCTGGGCAGTAGTGGTGTTGATCGTAGCGATAGTGTTTTCAATGTGTTTCTTGGATGGCGTAGTGAAAGTGGTCAGTGGTATTATATTGCTTTGTACAAATGCCACAGATGGTACTAGGGATTTGTTGATGTGGCCTATCTTTGATTGTAGATAATCAGCAAAGTCTTGAGGGTGGATTTTGTTTGATTGTTCGAGTTCCGGTTCCTTAGTTAGGTTCTTTACAAGGCTGAAAAGATCATGGGGCTTGTTCAGTGATCGTTTCAAGGTGTCTGTGTGAAAACGCCTTGTCACCATTACATCAGCTCAAAGAATTTGTGAATTACAAGCATTAATCCACTACCCACCTTACATGCAATTCTTCCATATCCAGGTTGTGCCCTGTACAGACCACAAACTCCTTCCAAAGGTGGTCTCTGTAGCCCTGGGCATGATGGACCCTTGGTCTGACCCAGTATGGCACATGTTATTTTCTTATGTTCAATCCATCATAATGCCCCAAAACAGGCTCTCTCCATACGCTGAACTGCAATGGGCACTGTTGTTCTACCTGGAGGCAACAAAAATAATTTGATCGTCCTCCCAACTGTTCGTTATGCATAATCCAAATGATCCGGGTCGTCCAGTGCCAAAGCATACTATTTCGTCCTGGATATCAGAATGCATCTTCTTTTGCTTACACTCAGGCCAACCTACAATCACAAAATGAGTGGGGCCTCATCTCCAAACTAAAGCAACCTCCCACGCTAGCCTTGCCTCCATCTCTATGGAGGACATTTGAAAAGCAGCTACATGGACTATAATTCATATGTTCACAAAGCACTACAGCTTGGATCACTCCTCCGCTAAGGGTTTGGCCTTAGGACAAGCTGTTCTATGCAAGCTTGTTGCTCCTTGATTGTTCAAGGGCGTTTATGACTCTGGGTGGTAAACACAGTGTGGTAGAAGCAATCTACACCCAGGGCACTAAAGTAGCACTGTGGTACAGATGGATCTCAGCTTTGGATTCACCATCAAGTGTGCCTGCATCCTTCTGATTGTCTGTGGTGAAAGCATAGTTGCTTCTCCGGGAGCAAGCAGGAAGTCACATATGAATGACGTAGACTTTGATGGGGTCATTGCTGTATTCTCCAGGAACAAGCAGGAAGTCAGTCCTCACATATGGGTGACGTCGGCATCGACAGAGCACTCATGGAAGCATCCCCTCAGCTTTCAAAGAAAGCATTTGGGAGATGCCACCATGCATGCGTGGTCCCCTTCCCGCCCAAGGGTGCCATCTTGCTCAGTCTCCTTTTTCCATGGAGCCCTTCAGACATTTGTCTGGCTTGTCCCCAGAAAAAGTTGATTTTTCTCTCTGGGTTTCACATTCATCTCTGGTATTGCACCGGTACTCTTCTCGCCTACCGACCTTGTTGCCACAGCATTGAGTTCGGTTCGATTTTTTTAGTCTTTTCCTGGCGTCTTTGCGCTTTTTTTTCTCCCACTGGCAGCCCAGAGAGTCTTCAACCTCGCAGGGGTACTTTTATCCCCCATGGCTACCATTGGTTTTAAAAAGCGTGATCGGTGCTCTAAAATTGTGTCTTTGACTGACTGCTGTCTCCGCTGCCTTGGGCCAGACTACGACCCTGCAGCCTGCGGTCTCTGCAAGAGGATGCTCAGTAAGGCCCTCAAGAGCCGCCAGCAGCAGCACAATAAGTTTTTTCCCGAGTCCCCGGAGCCTCCGAAGGCCAGGGCCTCGTCTGAGGCCCCATCTCGGGCAGAACCTCCCAAACCCGAGCCTCATCGTGGGTCTTCAGAAAGGGATCTCCCTTGAGGGTACCCAGGAAGAAGAAACCCTCGAAGGTGGCGTCCTTGGACGGTTCCAACTGGTTGGCTGCTCCCTGGGCCCGGTCCCGCAGTCCGAGTCATTCTTCCGAGGCATCGGAGAAGGAGCGGCTTGTGAAGATCCCCTGGAAGAATCCGAACGTGGACCGGCCTCAATTCCCAGACACTATCCTCTTCGAGGATTCCCCTTTGGGGGAGCTGGCGTCAGGCCTGAGTCCCTCGGTGTCCGCACCAAAGGCTGCGGAGCCTTTTGGTCTGGAGTCCAGAATGGCGGCCCTGGAGCGCAGTTTGTCTGCCTTCATGGACCAGCAGCAGGCACTGTTGTCCAGCCAGTTCATCCGCCCCAACCATCGGGCCCTCGACATCCAAAATGTCCCCAGAGGCCAAGCCGATCCTCGGCCGAGGTTGTGATCCGAGTCCTGCTCGAAGGGACACCGCAGTCATCCCCAGCAATTTTGCCATGGACCGACTGCAGGGCATCGGGGGCCCTGAGGCCTACAGAGTAACTCTTCTTTAAGTCCTCGACGGACTACTCTGAGTGGGAGACGGAGGGTGAGGAGTCCCCTGATACCCTTCACCACCACGACGTTCCATCTGATTCTCCCCTCGGAGCCTCGACAGCGGTCTCCGCCCGAGGATATGGGCTTCCTTGATTTTGTCAAGGACATGTCTAAGGCCCTGGTGTTCCCAACCGAGTCAGAGGAGGATCCTCAGGCAGATGAGTTGGAAATCCTCCAATACGAGGCCCTCCGCGGGAATCGCTCACGGTGTCCATCCCTCCCATCCTGGAATGGCTGATGCTCCAAATGTAGGAGACACTGGCTTGGTGCCGCTGGTGAGCAAACGGCTTGACTCAATGTATCCAGTCTGCTAGAGCTCGGGCTTTCAAAAGTCACAGTTGCTGCATAACTCCACAGTGTTGGAGTTGGCCATGCATCAGCTGAAAAGCTAGAAGATGCACTCCTCTGTGCCACCCAGCAGGGAGGTCTGCACCCTGGATGCCCTCGGCAGAAAGTGCTACCAGGGCTCAATGCTCATCGGCCCCATCCAGGCCTACCAGCTGTAAATGAGCATGTACCTGAGAGACCTGGCTTAGGAACTCGCCAGGTTCTCAGCTGGTCTTTCCAAGGAGCCCTTGTAGCGGTTCAAGAACTTGGCCAAAGCAGTTCTTGAATGCTCCAAATTCATGTCTCGAGCGGCCTACATCCTCCGGTAACAAATTCCAGAGTTTGATTACACATTGAGTGAAAAAATATTTTCTTTTATTAGTCTTAAATAGTTTACCCTGTAGCTTCATTGCATGTCCCCTAGTCTTTCTATATTCTGATAACGTAAACAATCGATCTACGTTTACCCGTTCCACTCCGTTCATTAATTTATAGACTTCTATCATATCTCCTCTCAGGTGTCTCTTTTCCAGGTTAAAGAGCCCTAACCTTTTTAGCCTTTCTTCATAGGAGTATCCTTCCATCCCCTTTACCATTTTGGTGGCTCTTCTCTGAACCTTTTCTAATAACGCTATATCCTTTTTAAGATACGGTGACCAGAATTGCACACAATATTCAAGGTGCGGTCTCACCATGGAACGATATAGAGGCATTATAATATCTTTTGTTTTATTTTCCATTCCTTTCCTTATGATACCTAGCATTCTATTTGCTCTCTTGGCTGCCTCTGCACACTGGGCTGAGGGTTTTAACATGTTATCCACAATGATGCCTAAATCTTTTTCCTGGGTGGTGGTTCCTAATGTGGAACCTTGCATCGTGTAACCATAGTTTGGGTTGTTCTTCCCTAGGTGCATAACGGGTTTGAGTCGGTGGCTCGAGCAGCAGCGACTGGCATCTGTGCACGCCGCCAAGCTTGGCTACTGTCATCCGACCTCGATCAGTGGGTTCAGGACAAATTGGTCGATGTCCCCTGCTAAGGAGAGAACCTCTTTGGCAAACCCATGACCGACAAGGCTGCCGAGCAGGAGACAGAGTTCATGACAAGAACTAGGCTCTCCAAAAAGACTGCTGCCCCTCCCCGACGGAATGGCTCGGGTAAAAAGTCTTTTTACCAGAGGAAAGGGGGGTGCTTACCCAAACTACCCTCCTTATCAAGCTTCCCCAACAGGGTCAGCAGGCCAAGGGACATGGGCATGGCCTGCATAAGCAGAAGGCTCCAAAACCCCATGTACTGGCTCCGGCCCAGCCAGGAGGGAGTTTTTGACTCCTTGAGTATAGCCTATCTATCCCAAGGAAATCAGCAGCCCACAGGGAGACATCTGGCCCTCTATGCCCAGAGGTGGATGTCCATCTCCACCGATTCCTGGGCACTTTGGGTAGTCGGGGAGTGTTTTCTCCTCCACCTGATTCAGACACCTCCCTCTTATTTCCCGGGAGAGCCCCTCAGGTCTCCCCTCCACCGGGGCCTTCTTCTGAAGGAGTTGGCAGGTCTTCTCGAGGACAAAGTAGTGGAACCGGTGCCCCACCACCTCAAGGGCAAGGGGTTCTACTCTAGATACTTTCTTGTGCCAAAGAGGACAAGGGGGCCTAAGGCCCATCCTCGACCTGCGCAACCTCAACAAATTCCTGGTGAGGGAGAAGTTCAAGATGCTCTCCCTTGGAACATTGCTGCCATACATCCAGCAGGGAGACTGGCTATGCTTCTTAGACCTCAAGGATACTTACACCCACATCCTCATCCACCCCAAACACAGGCAGTACCTGCGGTTCGTAGTGGGGGGCAGGCATTTTCAGTACAGGCGCTCCCTTTCGACCTGGCCTCTGCCCCAAGAGTTTTCACAAAATTCCTGACGGTCGTGGCCGCCTTCCTCCGCTTCCAGAGGATCTTTGTCTCCCTGCTCAGCTGGGGAGCCCACTGCGGAGCTCTCCGCACTCGGGGCAACTGGTCACCAGGCGAGAGCACCCAGCAGGTCAACCTCCTGAAACTCTGAGCCATACGCCTAGCCCTGAAGGTCTTCTCTCACCACCTCTGTCACCAGCTGGTGCTGGTCCAGAATGACAACCAGGTGGCGATGTTCTACATGAACAAACAGGGGGGCACGAGTTCCCGTACCCTTTGTCAGGAGGCACTGGCCTCTGCTCATATGCAATCCCGCCGGACTCCCCCAGCACCAACAGCAGCACCGTCCCGTGTGCAGCTCTCCTGGGAGGGATCGAGCCTCTGGGACCGAAGCTCCGCCCACACTGCAGGCTGAGCTGCCCAATCAGGGCAGCCAGCCAGGAGTTTAAAAAACAGAGCGCCATCGGGCGCAGGACTCCCACCGGACTCCCCCCAGCACCAACAGCAGCACCGTCCGGCGTGCGGCTCTCCCGGGAGGGAGGCACTGGCCTCTGCTCATATGCAATCCTGCCGGACTCCCCCAGCACCAACAGCAGCACCGTCCTGTGTGCAGCTCTCCTGGGAGGGATCGAGCCGCTGGGACCGAAGCTCCGTCCACACAGCAGGCTGAGCTGCCCAATCGGGGCAACCAGCCAGGAGTTTAAAAAACAGAGCGCCATCGGGCGCGCCCACGACTGAGGGCCTTGCCAGAGGGCCTTTTGGCGTGGCCCTTAGGCGTGGCCACATGAGCAGCCACAACACATCCACAACCCCCCAAAAAAAGGCCCAACAAGAGATCAACAGTATCAAGCTCCAGGAGAGGTCCCTTTCAGCAAAAGAAAAAAACCCAAAGCTACAACACCTTAAGTAAGTCCACACAAACTCAACATGGCCACAGCCATATACCTGCCGATATGCCTCCTCCTAACCCAACTCATCCCCCAGCACACAGCCAATCACTACCCATCCACCAACACCCTATGGCTATCAACAACCATGCCCACCTACACCACCCCACAGCACACAACCTGGAGCACACTCAAGAGGGACAAACACAACAAACAATCAAACCACAAGCCCAACTCACACACAAACCTAAAAAGAGACACCAGAACAGCAAACACTCCAGACACCACCTCCATAGAGCTCATCAGCACCAGATCAATAAGAAACAAAATAAACACGATTACAGACCACATAGAAGATCAACAACCTGATATCCTCTGCATCACCGAAACATGGCTTACCCCCACTGACAACGTACTCCTCAATCAATCAGTCCCCCCCGCATACACAGCATTCAACAGCCCACGCACACACAGGAGATGAGGTGGGGTTTTGATCATCGCAAAGAACACCCTAAAGCTTAAACCCCGAAGCTCCCCAAACTCAGACCAATGCAACACAATCATCGTAGAAAACAAACAGATGGCCCTTTGCCTCATCTACAGAGCTCCCCATGCTCCAACAGACAAAATAGCCTCCACACTACAGGCTGTCTGTGCAGTCAACACAAACCACAAGCCACTACTACTACTAGGAGACTTCAACCTCAGATACGCTACCAGCAAGGACAAAGAAACCTTCCTACAAGCTATGGACTCCTTACAATACACTCAACTGATCAACACTCCGACACACAGACATGGCTCGTCACCAGACCTCATATTCACCCCCAAATACCTACTAGACAGAGGTGGCATCTCAACACCCACAGTTACTCTGGTACCTTAGTCAGACCACCACATAATTAAAATAGAAATCACACCACAAGGGGAGAGACACAACAAACCACACGACACACCACCCGTGCATAGAAGATTCAAAAACTTTGACAAGGACCAGTTCCTACAGGACACACTACCTCACCTGGACCCCGAAACAGAGGATCTAGACGAGCAAGTAAGCAAATGGAACAGAGTCATCAATGTTGCAGCCAAAGCCAACGAACAAAAAGCAAGGAAAGCATCCATCACCAAAAGACAGCACACCCCATGGTACTCAAAAGACATACGCAATGCAAAAAGAGATCTAAGAAAGCTAGAACGCCGCTGGTTGTTGTTGTTAAGTGCCGTCGAGTCGGAGTCGACTCATGGTGACCCTCTGGATAGCTATCCTAAATTGTGTTCGGTCTTCAGTCAGGCGGCTCATTGTTGACAGACTGGTACCCGTAGCTGCTGTTATTGTATCGATCTATCTCATTGCTGGCCTTCCTCTTTGGCATTGACCTTCTATCTTGCCAAGCATGATGTCTTTCTCTAATGATCTCTCTCTTCGCATGATGTGTCCAAAGTATGAAAGTCGAAGTCTTGTCATCTGAGCTTCTAAAGAAAGCTTAGGTTTGATCTCCTCTAGTACCGACTGGTTTGTTCTTCGGGCAGTCCATGGTATACATAGTATTCGCCGCCAGCACCATAATTCAAAGGCATCAATTTTCTTCCTGTCTGTCTTTTTCACTGTCCAGCTTTCACATCCATATGATGTTATTGAAAATAGCATGGCTTGAACAAGTCGAATCTTTGTATGGAGAGAGACATCTTTGCTCTTGAGAATCTTATCTAGGTCTTTCATAGCCATTCTGCCAAGAACAATGCGTCGTCTGATTTCTTGACTGCTTGTTGCTTCTTTATTGATAGTTGATCCTAGTAGGTTAACGTTGTTCACGATTTCAATTACTTCTCCTTCAACGATGAACCTGTTGATTATGCCAGTTGTCATGATCTTTGTCTTCTTTACATTAAGGTGCAGGCCCATTTTGAGACTGTTCTTTGATTGTGAGAAGCAAATGTTTCAGATCATCTTCACTTTCAGCCAGTAATGTGGTATCATCAGCATAGTGAAGGTTGTCTTCCACCAATCTTCACACCTCTGTTGTCTTCATACAATCCTGCTTCTCTGATGATTTATTCTGCATATAAATTAAACAGGTAGGGGGAAAGTATGCAGCCTTGTCTTACACCTTTGCTTATTTTAAACCATTCTGTTTCTCCTTGTTCCGTTCGAACTGTTGCTGCTTGATCAATGTACAGATTGTGCAAGAGTACGATCAGGTGTTCTGGTATACCCATGCTTCTTAATGTGGCCCAGAGTTTCTCATGGTTTACACAGTCAAAAGCCTTGTTATAGTCGATAAAGCACAAATAGATACCCTTTTGGTATTCTTTAGTCTTTTCAAGAATCCATCTCACATCCGCAATGATGTCTCTCGTTCCTCGCCCTTTCCTGAACCCTGCTTGCACTTCAGGTAGTTCTTGTTCCAGGTATGGTTGTAGTCTCTTTTGAATAATCTTCAGTATAATCTTGCTGGCATGTGGGATCAGAGCGATTGTGCAATAATTTCCACAGTCAGTTGGATCACCTTTCTTTAGTATTGGTATAAACACAGATCTTTTCCAGTCAGTTGGCCATAATGTTGTCTTCCATATTTCTTGGCAGAGCCTTGTAAGTACGGTAACAGCTGCATCAGATTGCTGCAATACTTCTGTGGGAATGCTATCAATGCCTGGTGCTTTGTTCTTTGATAAGGCTTTCAATGCTGCTTCAACTTCTTCTTTCATCACCAATGGTTCCTGCTCATAAGGTACAGGTTGAAACGGCTGTTGGTCCACTTGATCTTTATCATATAAAAACTCTGTATATTCCTTCCACCTTTTCTTGATCTTCTCAGCATCATTCAACATGGAACCTTGAGCATCTTGTAACATTCCAATTCGAGGCTGGAACTTTTTCTTTAACTCTCGTAGCTTTAGGAAAGCCGATCTTGTTCTTCCTCTAATAGTTTCTGCTTCTATTTCCTTGCAAGTGTCATTGTAGTACTTTTCCTTGTCCTGTCTTGCTGCACGTTGGAAATCCCTGTTGAGTTCTGTTATTGTCTTTCTTTCTCCTCTGGCTTTAGCTTCTCTGCGTTTCTGGGCAATTTTCAGAGTTTCTTCCGTCATCCATTTTGGCCGTTTTTGCTTTTTCACCTTTTGTAGAGACTTCTCGCTTTCTTCCAACACAACCTTCTTGATGTCATTCCATAACTCTTCCGGAGCTCTGTCATTTGTATCTAAAGCAACAAATTGATTTTGCAGGCAGTCTTTAAATTCCAGTGGTATATTCTCAAGGTCATATTTTGCTGCATTCATGAGTGGTTTGCTCTTTGCTCTCCCACCATCCAGGCACTATACCTAACGAAGCAAAGGAAATACAATGAACTCATTAACCAGACAAAAAGAGAACACCACACAAACATCATTCTAAAAGCCTACAACAAACCAAGGGAACTATTCGAAATAGTAAAAAAACGAACCAATGAACCCAACCCTGAAAAAGAAGTGCAGATAGACCCATAAGCATTCACAGATCACCTACAAGAAAAACTGGACTCTACACCATAACAAATGACAAACAGAACCGCCACCCCAACCAAACCCACCAAAACATGGGATAAATTCAGCACCCCATCCACAAGACAGCTGTCAGATATCATCACCGCACTCAACACAAGCACCGCACCAACAGACCCATGCCCGGTAACATGGATTAAGGCAACGAAGGAAAGCTTCATCCACACCATTCAAAACATAGTACACAACTTACTGGCACAAGGAACCATGCCAGACCAACTGAAGCTAGCTACTATAAGACCGATCCCGAAGAAATCCACACTAGACAAGAACAACCCGGCAGCCTACAGACCCATCTCCAGCATAACGCTACTGGCAAAGATTATAGAAGAAGCTGTTCAACACCAATTCCAGGACCATGCCCCACTGGACATACACCAGCATGGCTTCCGCCCAGACCACGGAGTCGAAACTCTCCTATTATATCTATTCAACAACATAATCCAACTCATTGACAACCACAAAAAAGGAACACTAATGATCTTCCTAGACATCTCAGCTGCGTTCGACACAGTGGACCACAGAATCCTCCTAACCAGACTACAGAGCATTGGCATAAACGACACCACCCTAAGATGGTTCAACTTTTACCTAACAGACCGATAGTTCCAGGTTAAGATTGGTTCCATCACCTCACGACCCACAAAGATCAAACAAGGGGGAACCACAAGGCTCCGCCCTATCCGCGCTTCTATTCAACCTGTATATTCAACTGATTTGCAACATCATGAAAGAACACAAGATACATTACACAATCGACGCAGACAACATCATGATCTACACCCTAGTCAACCCTGACTACACCAAAATAATAGACTGCCTCAACCACATGTCCAACTGGCTCCAAGACAACAACCTGACCATAAACTACAACAAGACAGAAGCACTTCTCATCACACGAAACACCAGCTTCATCCCTCCACCCTACATCAATGTCAACTATACAACAATACCTTTAAAACAGGAAATGAAATACCTCGGAGTGATGCTCGACAGAGAGCTAAACCTACAGTCACACATCAGCAGGACCACCAAAAACGCATACTTCAAGATGAGAATAATCAGACGCCTCAAGCCCCTCCTCACCCAAGATCATTTCCGCATGGTCTGCCAAGCCCTAATAACTCCTATCCTTGACTTCTGCAACCCGATCTATATCGGCATGCCTAAACAGTCACTCAAACCACTCCAAATGGCCCAAAACACGGCAGCACGAATAATATCCAGATCATCAAAACAAGACCACATCACCCCTATACTAAAAGACCTCCACTGGCTCCCAATCAGCTCCCGCATCAAATACAAACAATCCTAAACATATTCAGAATCAAACACAGGAACTCAGCACTCAGCCACCAACCTCTCATACAACCCAACACTAGCGCAAGACCTAGGAGGACAGCCACATCGGACACAATCAACACTCCAAAAGACTACACAAAGGCGTGCAAGTCTACCGCACGAAGAGCACTATCAGTGGCAGCACCTATGATGTGGAATGCACTCCCCGATGAATTTCGATCAACAGATGACACTTAAGAACTTTCAAAAGCAACTACAGACTTTGCTCTTCACAGAGCACTACGGCCTGAACACATAATGGGATAACCAACCTGGACTAATGACATACCTGCATGCTCATTGCACATAACACTGTATAAAAGCTCATGCTGTAATTAGCGCACTCCAATCAACCTACCACACTCACACACATTCACTGTACAGTATAAGAACACATGAGAACACAAATGGCAATTTAAATTTATTGTTTGCTGTGTACACCACCTTGATTGAAGGATAAGGCGGGATATAAATACCCTTTAAATAAATAAATAAATAACAGGGTATCCTCCTGCAGGCAGTGTACCTGCCTGGCCAGGACAACCTGTTGGCCGACAGGCTCAGCAGAGTTCTCTAGCCACACAAGTGGCAGCTAGACCCACGGGTAGCCAGCCGGCTTTTCCGGCTCTGGGGGGATCCCATGATAGACCTGTTCACCAGTCCGGACAACTTCCAGTTGCCCTGCTTCTGCTCCTGGCAGGCCCATCTCTCTAGGGTGGCAGTGGACGTGTTCCTGGTCTTATGGTTGGAAGGCCTCATGTACACCTTCCCTCCTACGCTGCTGATGGCCAAGACCTTGTTCAGGACCTTCTGCGACAGTGCCTCGCTCATCCTGATATTCCTGGATGAAATAAATGACTGCTTCTTGGAGCAGCTGGTTCATGAACCGACCAGAGAGGAAGCCATATTAGACCTAGTCCTTAGTGGAACACCAGATCTAGTGCAAGAGATAAGGGTGTTGGGGCCACTTGGCAATAGTGATCATAGCATGATCGCCTTTGATTTAATTAGTGGAGGAGGGATAGGAAGGAAATCCACAGTACTACCTTTTAACTTTCGAAAGGGAGACTATGATAAAATGAGGAAAACAGTTAAGAAAAAACTAAAAGGAGCAGTTGCAAAGGTTAAAGACGTACATCAAGCTTGGGTGTTGTTGAAAAATACTATCTTGGAAGCCCAGACCAGCTGTATTCCACGCTTTAAGAAAAGTGGAAGGAAGTCCAAAAAACTGCCAGCATGGTTTAAAGGTGAGGTCAGAGAGGCTGTTGTTGCCAAAAAAGCAACTTTCAGGAAATGGAAAAAAGAGCCAAACGACGAAACCTGGAAACAGCACAAGCACTGGCAAGTCAAATGCAAGGCATTGATAAAGCAGGCAAAGAGAGAATTTGAGAAGAAGCTTGCTGCGGAAGCAAAAACGCGAAATAAAGACCTTTTCAAGTACATTCGTAGCAAAAAACCTGTGAGAGAGTCAGTTGGTCCATTAGATGATAAAGGGGTTAAAGGAGCACTAAGAGGCAACAAGGCGATAGCGGAGAGACTGAATGAATTCTTTGCTTCGGTCTTTACTGAGGAAGATGTAGGGATGTTACCCATGACGGAAGTGGTATTTAAAGGTGTGGAAGAATTGAAGGAAATATCGATACATCAGGAAGATGTCTTACAACTATTATTAGATAAACTGAAGAGTAGCAAATCACCTGGGCCGGATGGTATACATCCAAGGGTGTTGAAAGAACTGAAATATGAGATTGCAGACCTGCTATCAGTAATCTGTGAACTATCATTAAAATCATCTCTAATACCTGAAGATTGGAGGATCGCCAATGTAACACCAATTTTTAAAAAGGGTTCCAGGGGTGATCCGGGAAACTACAGACCAGTGAGCCTGACGTCAGTACCGGGAAAAATGGTAGAAACCATCATAAAGAATAAAATTACTCAGCATGTAGATAGTCACAACCTAATGGGAGACAGCCAACATGGCTTTAGACAAGGAAGATCTTGTCTTACTAATCTGTTATGTTTTTTTGAAGGAGTGAATAAACAGGTGGACAAAGGTGAGTCGGTTGATATTGTGTATCTGGACTTTCAGAAAGCCTTTGACAAGGTTCCTCATCAGAGACTTTTGGCAAAACTAAAGAGTCATGGGATAGGCGGCAGTGTTCTATTGTGGATCAGGAACTGGTTAAAAGATAGAAAGCAGAGGGTAGGGCTAAATGGCCAATTTTCCCAATGGAGAAAGGTGAATAGTGGTGTACCCCAGGGATCTGTGCTGGGTCCGCTGCTTTTTGACATATTCATAAATGACCTGGAAAGTGGAATAACGAGTGAGGTTATCAAATTTGCAGATGACACAAAACTATTTAAAGTTGTTAAAACCGAAGAGGATTGTGAAAAATTGCCAGAGGATCTTGATAAATTGGAAGACTGGGCATCAAAATGGCAGATGAAATTTAATGTGGACAAGTGCAAGGTTATGCACCTAGGGAAGAACAACCCAAACTATGGTTACACGATGCAAGGTTCCACATTAGGAACCACCACCCAGGAAAAAGATTTAGGCGTCATTGTGGATACCATGTTAAAACCCTCGGCCCAGTGTGCAGCGGCGGCCAAGAGAGCAAATAGAATGCTAGGTATGATAAGGAAAGGAATGGAAAATAAAACAAAAGATATTATAATGCCTCTATATCGTTCCATGGTGAGACCGCACCTTGAATATTGTGTGCAATTCTGGTCGCCGTATCTTAAAAAGGATATAGCGATTTTAGAAAAGGTTCAGAGAAGAGCCACCAAAATGGTAAAGGGGATGGAAGGATACTCCTATGAAGAAAGGCTAAAAAGGTTAGGGCTCTTTAAACTGGAAAAGAGACGGCTGAGGGGAGATATGATAGAAGTCTATAAATTAATGAACGGAATGGAACGGGTAAACGTAGATCGATTGTTTACGTTATCAGAATATAGAAAGACTAGGGGACATGCAATGAAGCTACAGGGTAAACTATTTAAGACCAACAAAAGAAAATATTTTTTCACTCAACGTGTAATCAAACTCTGGAATTTGTTACCGGAGGATGTAGTAAAGGCTGTTAGTGTAGCTGGGTTTAAAAAAGGTTTGGACAAGTTCCTGGAGGAAAGGTCCATAAACCATTATTAAGAAGGGACCCAGGATATCAATGCTTGACCCAGTACAAGCATTGTGGAACCTGTGTCTTTTAGGGAAACTGCTAGGTACGTATGACCTAGATTGGCCACTGTTGTAAACAGGATACTGGGCTTGATAGACCTTGGTCTGACCCAGTATGGCATATCT
Organism: Ichthyophis bannanicus; assembly: GCA_033557465.1. Lineage (NCBI taxonomy): Eukaryota > Metazoa > Chordata > Amphibia > Gymnophiona > Ichthyophiidae > Ichthyophis > Ichthyophis bannanicus. The sequence goes on from CM066050.1 coordinate 869,587, forward strand.
TATGTTAAACTGAGCTGCAGGAAAAGTTGTTCCCCAGGTCTGACTCAGTGCCCATCTCCCCCGGCACTGGGCTCCAAGCCCTGCACATCCAGAGACACCCAGACGTCCTCAGAGTCTCGCGGCCGCGGGGCCTCTGAGAAGACTTTGGAGCCAGAGAAGAAAAGCAACAATCCGCCAAGGTTGCACCAGAGAAACCTGGTAAAACCCCATGTAGGAACTCGGGTGACTCCGAGAAGCACCCCACAAGGTCCTCTAGAAGGATTCCTCGGCCAGCGCAGACCGTAGAGGTTCCTCGAGGACGCACTTTTGAAAGTGCCAGCTCCAGGCCCGAAATCCTCGGTGTCTATGCTGAAGGCTGCGTAGCCTTCTGGCTTTGAAATCAGAATGGCGGCTCTGGAGCAGAACATCACTGCTATCCTGGCCCTGCAGCAGACAACGATGACCATTTCCTCTGCCTGATCTGTCCTGACGACCGGGCCCTCTACTTCGAGGGAGTCCCCAGTCATTGAGCTGAGCATCGAGCGCCCTCGGCCTCGAAGTTCTCAGTGCCAGTTGAGATCCCAGTCCCGTTCCTCGGCCATCCAGTCCTTGCCAGCCAGTGTCTGTGACTCAGACCCCAGGTCGTCCGCAGGCCGTTAACCCTTTGGCACCAGCCTCAACAAAAGGTCACAGGGCCTTGGAGTCATCATCACCGCTCGACTCCGAGTGGGAGATGGAGGACGAGGCATCCCCTGATATCAGAGGGCACAGAGATATTCCCTCGGATTCGTCTCCCCAGCGCCTAGGCGCCACTCAATTCCCAAGGATGTGGCCTACCATGACTTCATCAGGGATATGGCCAGGGCCTTCTTGTTGAAACAGAGGTGGAGAAGGACCCACGCACCAAGGAGTTGGAGATTCTCCAGTATGAGACTCCACCCAGAGAAACCCCTCACGATGCTCATATAGCCAATCCTCAAGATGCTCTTACTCCCAATTTGGGATATTCCAACATTGGTGCCGATAGTTAGCTGTTGGCTCAACGCCATGTACCATGTCTGGAAAGGACCGGGGTTCCAAAAACCCCAGCTCTCACAGAATTCCATGGTCATCAAGTCGACCATACAAAAGCTCAAGAGCCAGAAGTCCCACTCCTCCATATCTCCCAAAGGGAGGCCCAGGCCCTCAACGCCCTCGGGAAAAAATGCTATTAGGGCTCGATGCTGGGTTGCCGGATCCAGGCCTATGAACTTTACATAGGCATGTACCTAAAGGCACCATCCAAAGAGCTGTTGGTGTTTTCAGCAGTCCTCATCGAGGAACCCCTCCAACGATTCCAGATCCTGACTTCGGGCTTGAGGGACTGCCCCAGTTTCCTCTCCCGGGCTGCCTATGATGGCTTCGAGTCGGCGGCTCGAGTTGTGGTGGCCGTCATTGGGGCCTGACGTCAAACCTTGGGCAAGCCACTTAACCCTCCATAGCCCATGTTCCCTGTAAAATAGTTATCTCCAAGTTATAATGCCCTGTTCAATGTAATTTCAGTTTGTTCAATGTAAACCGCACTGATGCAGAATAGCGAGGTATATAAGAGAATGTAAATAAATAAATATAAATAAATAAACCTGGCTGCAATCTTCCAACCTCGCGCGGTGGGTCCAGGACAAACTGCTTGATGTCCCCCTGTACTGGTGAGAACCTCTTCGTCAAACCTATGGCCGACAAAGCTGCTGAGATCGAGGCAGACTTCATGACCCGTCAGAGGCTCTCTAAGAAGACCTCATCTCATCCCTGCAAAAAAACATTGTGGAAAAGGACGCCTTTTACACAGGGTCAACAGTACCAGCCCTACTCGGAACATCAGCAGGGTTCTCACCCCAAGAGGCAGGGATACAGGATTCAGAAGACAAAAACACCTAAGCCCCTGGCTCCAGCTCCCACCCAGCCTCTCCTCCCCCAGGAGACTTTCATCAGCCCACAGGGGGGGGGTGACAGGCGCTCTTCACCCACAGATTGGCCTCAATCACCTCGGACCTTTGGGTACTGCAGGTAGTCAGGGAAGAATATCTCCTCCACTTGAAAGAGATTTCACCCAGGTTCTTTCCCGGCGACCCGGTACTACCACTCCTTCACCAGACCCTGCTGCTCACCGAGCTCTCAGGGACAATGCAGTAGAACCTGTACCCAGACACCTGTGGGGCAAAGGCTTCTATTCCAGGTACTTTGTTGTCCCAAAGAGGACTGGGGGCCTCAGGCCCATTCTAGACCTGCAAAACCTAAACAAATTTCTGGTGAAGGAGAAGTTCAAGATGCTCTCCCTTGGAACACTGCTGCCCTACCTCCACCAGGGAGACTGGCTTTGCTCCTTGGTTCTCAAGTATGCTTACACACACATCCTGATCCACCCCTCCCACAGGCAGTACCTAAGGTTTTTGGTAGGAAGAGGACATTACCAATACGCAGTGCTACCCTTTGGCCTGGCCTCCTTACCGAGGGTTTTCACAAAATGCCTAGCAGTGGTTGCTGCCCACCTACGTCTGAAAGGGGCCTTTGTCTTCCCCTACCTGGACAACTGGCTTATCGGGGGCAGCATGGCCACAGAGGCCCACCAGGCCATGGGAATGCAATTCTCCTACTGCAGCACCTGGGGTTTATCATCAACTACCCTAAATCTCATCTCACTCCAGCCCTGCTACCTCCGGCCCAGAAAGCCTTTCCAGGCACCCCCACCCCAAAGGGTCCTGACCACGGATGCCTGTTGAGGGACATGTTGCAAGACCGTCACACACAAGGCAGTTAATCCCATGCAAAATCCCTGCTACAGATCAATCTTCTGGAACTCAGGGCAATCTTTCTGGCCCTACAGGCGTTCTGCCACCGCCTGCGACACCAGTCAGTGCTGGTACAGACAGACAACCAGGTCACCATGTTCTAGGTCAACAAGCAGTCATACTCCCTCTGCCAGGAGGCATAAGATATGCCATACTGGGTCAGACCAAGGTCCATCAAGCCCAGTATTCTGTTTCCAACAGTGGTCAATCTAGGTCATATGTACCTAGCAGTTTCCCCAAAAGACACAGGTTCCACAATGCTTGTACTGGATCAAGCATTGATATCCTGGGTCCCTTCTTAATAATGGTTTATGGACCTTTCCTCCAGGAACTTGTCCAAACCTTTTTTAAATCCAGCTACACTAACAGCCTTTACTACATCCTCCGGTAACAAATTCCAGAGTTTGATTACACGTTGAGTGAAAAAATATTTTCTTTTATTAGTCTTAAATAGTTTACCCGGTAGCTTCATTGCATGTCCCCTAGTCTTTCTCTATTCTGATAACGTAAACAATCGATCTACGTTTACCCGTTCCACTCCGTTCATTAATTTATAGACTTCTATCATATCTCCCCTCAGCCGTCTCATTTCCAGGTTAAAGAGCCCTAACCTTTTAAGCCTTTCTTCATAGGAGTATCCTTCCATCCCCTTTACCATTTTGGTGGCTCTTCTCTGAACCATTTCTAAAATCGCTATATCCTTTTTAAGATATGGCAACCAGAATTGCACACAATATTCAAGGTGCGGTCTCACCATGGAACGATATAGAGGCATTATAATATCTTTGTTTTATTTTCCATTCCTTTCCTTATGATTCCTAGCATTCTATTTGCTCTCTTGGCCGCCGCTGCACACTGGGCGGAAGGTTTTAACATGTTATTCACGATGATGCCTAAATCTTTTTCCTGGGTTAAGGTTCTTAATGTAGAACCTTGCATCGTTTCAACATAGTTTGGGTTATTTCCTAGGTGCATAACTTTGCACTTGTCCACATTAAATTTCATCTGCCATTTGGATGCCCAGTCTTCCAATTTATCAGGATCCTATTGCAATTTCCACAATCCTCATGTGTGTTAACATCTTTAACATCTGCAAATTTGATAGCCTCATTCGTTAGTCCCCTTTCCAGGTCATTTATGAATGTGTCAAAAAGCAGCAGACTCAGCACAGATCCCTGGGGTACACCACTATTCACCTTTCTCCATTGGGAAAATTGGCCATTTAGCCCTACCCTCTGCTTTCTATCTTTTAACCAGTTCCTGATCCACAATAGTACACTGCCTCCTATCCCATGATTCTTTAGTTTTGCCAAAAGTCTCTGATGAAGGACCTTGTTAAAGGCTTTCTGAAAGTCCAGATACACTATATCAACCGACTCACCTTTGTCCACCTGTTTATTCACTCCTTCAAAAAAGCATAACAGATTAGTAAGACAAGATCTTCCTTGTCTAAAGCCATGTTGGCTATCTCCCATTAGGTTGTGACTATCTACATGCTGAGTAATTTTATTCTTTATGATGGTTTCTACCATTTTTCCCGGTACTGACGTCAGGCTCACTAGTCTGTAGTTTCCCGGATCACCCCTGGAACCCTTTTTAAAAATTGGTGTTACATTGGCGATCCTCCAATCTTCAGGTATTAGAGATTATTTTAATGATAGTTCACAGATTACTAATAGCAGGTCTGCAATCTCATATTTCAGTTCTTTCAACACCCTTGGATGTATACCATCCGGCCCAGGTGATTTGCTACTCTTCAGTTTATCTAATAGTTGTAAAATACATCTTCCCGATGTATCAATATTTCCTTCAATTCTTCTGCACCTTTAAATACCACTTCAGTCATGGGTAACATCCCTACATCTTCTTCAGTAAAGACCGAAGCAAAGAATTCATTCAGTCTCTCCGCTATCGCATTGTCGCCTCTTAGTGCCCCTTTAACCTCTCTGTCATCTAATGGACCAACTGACTCTCTCACAGGTTTTTTGCTACGAATGTACTTGAAAAAGTCTTTATTTTGCGTTTTTGCTTCCGCAGCAAGCTTCTTCTCAAATTCTCCCTTTGCCTGCCTTATCAATGCCTTGCATTTGACTTGCCAGAGCTTGTGCTGTTTCCAGGTTTCGTCGTTTGGCTCTTTTTTCCATTTCTTGAAAGATGTTTTTTTGGCAACAACAGCCTCTCTGACCTCACCTTTAAACCATGCTGGCAGTTTTTTGGACTTCCTTCCACTTTTCTTAAAGCGTGGCATACAGCTGGTCTAGTCTTCCAAGATAGTATTTTTCAACAACACCCAAGCTTGATGTAAGTCTTTAACCTTTGCAACTGCTCCTTTTAGTTTTTTCTTAACTATTTTCCTCATCATAGTCTCCCTTTCGAAAGTTAAAAGGTAGTACTGTGGATTTCCTTACTATCCCTCCTCCACTAATTAAATCAAAGGCGATCATGCTATAGAAACATAGAAACATGATGACAGAAAAAGACCACATGGCCTATCTAGTCTGTCCTTCCATAACAACAACTACAACAGTCCCCTTTTTACCTTTAGAGATCCTCTGTGTTGGTCCCATGCTTTTTTGAATTCAGTTACTGTCCTCATCTCTACCACCTCCACTGGGAGACTATTCCATGGATCTACCACTCTTTCTGTAAGGAAATATTTCCGCATATCACTCCTGAATCTATCTCCCTTCACCCTCATCCCATGTCCCCTCGTAGCAGAACTTGCTTTCAATTGAAAGAGGCTCTCTCCCTGAACATTTATGCCACGGAGGTATTTAAACATCTCAATCATATCACCTCTATCCCGCCTTTCTTCTAAGGTGTACATATTAAGATCCTTAAGTCTGTCCTCATATGCTTTATAATGAAGCCCATTAATCATTTTAGTAGCAACCCTCTGCACCGAATCCATCCTGTTCACATCCTTTTGAAGGTGCGGTCTCCAGAATTGCACACCATACTCCAAATGAGGTCGCACCAAAGACATATACAGAGGCATTATCACCTCCTTTTTTCTGCTAGCCATTCCTCTCCGTATGCACCCAAGCATCCTTCTAGCTTTTGCCGTCGCCTTTTCTACCTGTTTAGCTACTTTAAGATCATCAGACACAACCACGCCTAGGTCCCACTCTTCTTTAGTGGACAAAAGTACTTCACCTCCTATACTGTATTGCTCCCTTGGATTGCTGCAGCCCAAATGCATGACCTTACATTTTTTAACATTAAATCCCAGCTGCCAAATTCTAGACCATTCTTCAAGCTTAGGTAGATCCCTCCTCATGTTATCTACACCTTCCTGGGTGTCTACTCTATTGCAGATTTTGGTATCATCCGCAAAGAGGCAAACCTTACCCGACAGCACTTCCGCTATATCACTAACAAAGATGTTAAAAAGAATCGGACCAAGGACAGATCCCTGGGGCACACCACTGGTAACATCCTTCTCCTCAGAGTGAGCTCCATTTACTTGTACTCTTTGTCGCCTCCCACCCAACCAATTTCTAACCCAAGCAGTAACTTTAGGGTCCATCCCTAGGGTGCTCAGTTTGTTTATAAGTCGCCTGTGAGGAATAGTGTCAAAGGCTTTACTGAAATCTAAATAGAGCTCTCCCTCGGTCCAACTCCCTGGTCACCCAGTCAAAGAAATCAATCAGATTTGATCACTATTGGCTATTGGCTATGATCACTATTGGCAAGTGGCCCCAACAACCTTATCTCTTGCACTAGATCTGGTGTTCCACTAAGGACTAGGTCTAATTTGGCATCTCCAGGAACAAGCAGGAATGAGTCTTCACATATGGGTATCGTCGGTACTGACGGAGCCTGCGCGGGAACGCTCCCCAGCGTCCAATAAAAAAGCTTTTGGGCGCATCCCACGGCGCCTGCGTGCTGCCTTCCCGCCTTTCCCAACCGCCTCTCTCCAGTTCTTCTTTTCCGCGGAGCCAGCAGGTCGTGTTCCTGTCACCGCAGAAGAAGTTCTTTATTTTTTCTTTATTCTTTTGTGTCGCGTCTGCCTTCTTCGATGTCGGACCGGTACCGCCGGTTTTTCTTTTCTTTCTTTCAAAAAAAAAAACAAACGCTTTATCTTTACTGTGCATTTTCAGTTTTTGGGCCCTAGGCCTAAAAATATTTTCCTCATGGAGAAGCCCGCTTCTGGGTTTAAAAAATGCACAAAATGTGGCGGTACTATTTCTGTCACTGACACCCATGACTGGTGTCTAAAGTGTTTGGGACCTGACCGTTCCATTACGGATTGTATGTCCTGTACCATGATGTCTAAAAGAGGTCGGCAGTACCGAGCAGCCAAGCTCAGTACCCTGTTTCCCTCTGATGCAGCTTCGGTGGCATCGACGTCTTCCAGGGCTGCTTCTTCCTCCCATGGATCTCAGGTAACCAAGCATAAATCTGGCCGGTCCTCGAAGGGCAGATCTCCCTCCAAGCATCGAGATGCCTCCGGGCTTGCCTTCGAGGATTCCTCACCGGCAAAATTACCCCGGCGGGAAGCTCCGGCTTCCAAAGCATTATCTATGGGGTCACAGGTTGACATCGATGGCTCGGCTTCGACAGTTCACCTGTTGCCGTGTTCTGGGGTACCGTTGGCTCCCACTGGTACCGACATCCAGACTTTGGTTGTGTCGATGGATCAGAAGATTCTGACCATGCAGCGTACCTTAACAGCTTTCATTCAGGCTGCGACGCCTCCAGTACCGCAACAATCCCCGTTGCTGGTACCGGCTTCGGTGTCGACTGCAACGGTACCCTGTCCTATGATGCCCATCGGTACCGTACCGGTACCGATTACTTCCGATGTCGATCCCACTCGATACGGTTATCGGGCTTTACAGGAGCATCCAGACAGGGGATACTTCATTTCCTCTGACGACTCTGATGAGTCTGAGGGTTCTGTAGAAGCATCGATACTTCTTCCTCAGGAGTCTTCTTCACCTAAATGAAGAATGCCTCCTCCAGAAGACTTGTCTTTTCAAGACTTTGTTAGGGAAGTGGCTAGGGACCTCTCTATCACAGTGGCCCCTGAGTCAGAACCCAGAGCCAAGGAGTTGGATATTTTACAATATCCTAAAACTCCTAAGGAGGCAGCTACTTTACCTGTTCATGAGATTCTGTATGATCTCATATTGAGGATGTGGAAGACACCTCTCACCACCTCTCCTCATTCTCGCAGGTTAGACACCATGTATCGTGTCCCTCCTTGTCCTGGCTTCCACAAGACTCAGCTTCCTCATCACTTTATTGTGGTAGAGTCTGCCATGAGGAAGATAAAGAGTGCAAAAAGACACTCATCTAATCCTCCAGGGCGTGAATGCAGGACCCTGGATGCTTTTGGCCGAAGGGTTTTCCAAGCTGCTATGCTAGCTGCTAGGATCAATTCCTATAGTCTCTATATAGGAATGTTTCTAAAAGAAGTCACAGATCATCTGCAGACTTTAACCCCTTTCATTTCAGAGGATAAAAGACAGGAGTTTCTCAATTGACTCAAACATGCCCAAGATGTCTCCAAATTTTCCAACCGTGCAGCCTTTGACTCTTTTGAGTGTGTAAGCAGAGCTTCGGCTATTGCCATAGGGGCACGCAGAATTGCTTGGCTACAAGCTTCTGATTTGGAGCTCTGGGTCCAAGATGAATTGGGAAACCTCCCTTGTACAGGTGAAAACCTTTTTGGTAAGGATTGGCAAGCAAAGGCCACTCAGATGGATGCTGAAACTCTGCTTTGGATCGACTTTCAAAGTCTACCTCTGCTCCTGTTAAGAAAAGATTGTTCAAAAAGACATCTTTTTCCAAAAAGGGAAGATACTATCCTGCTTATGGTCAGCAGGCATCTTCTGCAGGTCGTTTTGCTGCAAAGCATCAGCAACCACCTAAACAAGCCAAGTCAAAGGCTGCTAGGCCTTCCACGGCCCAGCAGCCTCAGTCTCCTCAGGGCCTTTGACTTGCAACTAGAGAACTTACCCTTTCTAGCCCTGGAAGGACCAGAGCCCCTTACCATCCCAGGAAGGTTGACTCACTTTGCACCCAGATGGGAACAAATCACAGCAGAGCAGTGGACACTCTCCATTATAAGGGAAGAGTACAAGCTTCATTTATTAAGCCTTCCCCCTCACACCATGGTGAAACAGTTCAATTCTCCAACATCTATCCTCAACCTTCTAGGTCAGGAGATTGCCATCCTTCTTGCCCAAGGGGCAATAGAAGAAGTACCTCTTCTTCAACAAGGCTCAGGGTTCTACTCCCCTTATTTTCTTATCCCAAAGAAAACAGGGGGCTACAGACCCATCTTAGATCTCAGAGAATTGAACAAATTTCTATTCAAGGAGAAATTCAAGATGATTTCTCTCGGTGCTCTGCTTCCATACCTTCAGAGTCAGGACTGGCTTTGTTCTCTAGATCTCAAGGATGCGTACACCCATGTCCTCATCCATCCAACTCACAGAAGGTTCCTTCAGTTCCTTTTTCAGGGAAAGCACTACCAATACAGGGTGCTTCCTTTTGGTCTGGCCTCTGCACCAAGGGTGTTCACGAAATGCATGGCAGTAGTAGCTGCATTTCTACGCACTCTAGGAATATTCGTCTTCCCATATCTGGACGACTGGCTCATTCGAGCTCCATCTCAAGCAGAGGCCAAGACTTGTCTAACCTGCACAATGCGTGTCCTTCACTATTTGGGACTAGTAATAAACATCCCAAAATCCAATCTCACCCCTACTCAGTCCCTCGAGTTTATAGGGGCTTGGTTGGATACCACAACTGCAGGGCCTATCTCTCTCAGGCCCGTTGCCTACGCTTGGTGCAGTTAGCCTCCCAAATACAGTTAAAGCCCCATTTAACTGCTCGAGAAATGTTACAACTCTTAGGCCACATGGCATCCACTATGCATGTGGTTCCATATGCTCGCCTTCACATGAGGGCAGCTCATTGGACTTTGTCCACCCAGTGGACTCAGGCATCAGGTTGCCTGTCAGACAAAATAGCAAACTCCAGTCACCTTTTTTGGTCTCTCCAGTGGTGGAAGTCCTATCAAAACCTGTTGCTGGGGTCCCCTTTTCAACAGTCACTTCCCCAAGCAACCCTTACAACAGATACCTCTCCAGTGGGTTGGGGAGCTCATCTGCAAGATTTCTCCACCCAGGGCATCTGGTCTCCACAGGAGACTTCACTACACATCAATCTCTTGGAACTCAGAGCAATTTTCTTAGCTCTCAGAGTGTTCCACTCCCTGCTCAGCTACAGGACAGTCCTCATCCACACGGACAACCAAGTAGCCATGTTCTATGTGAACAAGCAGGGAGGGACTGGCTCTCTGTCGCTTTGCAACGAAGCTTTGCGACTGTGGGCCTTCGCCAGAGAGCATCAGATTCATCTTATGGCAGTATATCTTCCAGGCATTCAAATCTCTTGGGCAGACAGACTCAGTCGAGTTCTGCTTCCACACGAATGATCCCTCCACAGGGACCAGGTAGCCAGGATTTTTCGAATTTGGGGAACCCCGGACATAGACCTCTTTGCAAGTCCGTGGAATGCCAAACTTCCCCGGTTCTGTTCCAGGATTCCGTGTCAGAGAGTTCAGGCCAAGGATGCCTTCCTCCTTCACTGGGGTCAAGACTTCCTTTATGCCTTTCCACCCATTCCCCTAATTCCCAAAACACTGTTCAAGCTTCAGAGAGACCGAGGTTCTATGATCCTCATAGCACCACATTGGCCACGCCAAGTGTGGTACCCTCTACTTCTGCATCTCTCTCAAGCTCCGTCCCTGGAGTTGGGCTCTGCTCCAGATCTTCTGTCCCAGGAAGACGGAACGTTGTGGCACCCAAACCCCCAGTCTCTCCATCTCAGGGTCTGGTTGCTGAAGGCCTAGACCTTCAAGTTTTCCATCTCTCTCAGCAAGTCAGAGATATTATTCATGCTTCTAGCAAGCCTTCCACTAAACGTTCCTATGCTTTCAAATGGAAAAGATTTACCATTTGGTGTTCAGAGAAGGTTCTTAACCCTCTTGCAATACCTTTGAATTTTTTACTAGAGTATCTTCTGCATCTTTCCCATGCAGGCCTCAAAACGAATTCGGTAAGAGTCCATTTGAGTGCGATTGCAGCGTCCCTCAAGCCTCTCAATGGACAGCCTGTTTCCTCTCATCCTCTTATAGCAAGATTCATGAGAGGCCTTCTTTTAACTAAACCTCCCATTAGACCACCTCCAGTGGCATGGGACTTAAATCTGGTTCTTGGCCAGCTTATGAAGCCACCCTTTGAATCTTTAGCCACCACCTCCTTGAAATTTCTTTCTTGGAAGGTTATCTTTCTCATTGCAGTCACCTCAGCACGTCGCATCAGTGAGTTGCAAGCCTTGGTGGCTAATCCTCCTTATACAAGGTTCTATCATGATAAGGTAGTCCTCAGGACCAATCCACACTTTATGCCCAAAGTGGTCTCGCCTTTTCATCTGAACCAAGAGGTATACTTACCTGTCTTTTTTCCAGGACCTCATGCATCAAGTGCAGAGAGGAATCTTCATACTTTGGATTGTAAAAGAGCTCTCGCCTTTTACTTACAAAGAACACAGCAACATAGAAAGTCTTCTCAACTCTTTGTTGCTTTTGATCCTTCCCATTTAGGACTTCCAGTTTCTAAGAGAACACTGTCCAACTGGATTGCTCAGTGTATTTCTTTCGCCTACCAGAGTAAGAACCTGTCTCTGGAAGGCCATGTCACAGCTCACAATGTGAGGGCCATGGCAGCCTCAATGGCTCATCTAAACTCTGTGTCCATCGACCAAATCTGTCGAGCGGCCACCTGGGCCTCGGTTCATACCTTCACAACCCATTACTGTTTGGACAAGGACTCCTGCCGGGATGCCTCGTTTGGTCAGGCTGTTCTCAAACACCTGTTCCATTCCTAATCAACTCCTACCCACCTACCCTGGTTGGATGCCAGATATCCATGGGGGGAGGTGGAACCCTTTTCAAGGACACACAACCCAGGGGTCTCTCCCTTGTATCTGCCGCTAGGGAGTCCCCATATGTGAAGACTCATTCCTGCTTGTTCCTGGAGATAGCACAGTTACTTACCTGTAACAGGTGATCTCTGGGAACAGCAGGAATAAGTCTTCACAACCCACCCACCTCCCCTAGGAGTTGTATCTCTCTATCTATCTTTCCCTCTCTCTCTCTCTCTCTCTTTGTCTCAGCTTTAAAACTCGAACTGGAGAGAGGCGGTTGGGAAAGGCGGGAAGGCAGCACGCAGGCGCCGTGGGATGCTCCCAAAAGCTTTCTTATTGGACGCTGGAGATCGTTCCCGCGCAGGCTCCGTCGGTATTTATTTATTTATTTATTTATTTATTACAATTTCTTATATACCGCACTATTGTCAGCGCGGTTTACATACAACAAAATGACCATAACAAACTGCTTGGCTTCACATAGAACAGGAGTAACAACTTGGATAGCATGTTTTTGCTTTACAGAGAACAGGAGTAACAACTTGGATAACACAGGGAATGCAAACTGAACTAATTACATATGTACAATGAGATCGAGTGCTGAGAATTTAGGGTGTACATGTGTACGATAGGGTTGATATGTTAACTTGAGGGGGTAAGGGAGAGGCAATTATGTAGGGGTTGGGTTAATCTGGTAGTACTGAGTAAATAAATGGAATTTGAGAGCCTTTCTGAATTGTGTTAAGTCAGTAATCGCACGGATGCCTGGTGGTAATGCGTTCCAACATTTTGGGGCATAGATACTGAATGCCCTGTTAGATGTTGCGGTTGTGTACTTTGTTGAAGCCTTTGGTATTACTAGCGCATTTGTAGATGGGGTTCTCCTTATTCTGTTGGGAGGAATGGGCTGGATGATGTCGGTTAATGAGGGGGAGGTGATGCCATGGATGGATTTGAAGGTGAGTAACAAAGATTTGAATGTAAGCCTTCCTTGTATGGGGAGCCAATGAAGTTGTATTAGGATAGGCGTTATATGGTCGCATCTTGCTGCTCCCACTAAGACTCTGGCTGCGGCATTCATGGCAAGTTGCAACGGATTGAGAGTTGATTGAGGGAGACCTTGGAGAATAGCGTTGGCAAAGTCAAAGTGTGGCAAGATCAGGGCTTGGTATATTGTCCGGAAGTCTTCAGGGCTTAGAAGGGATTGCAGGTGTCTGAGTGACCGGATTTTGAAATATATGGCTCTGACTATGTTGGATATATGGGTTTTCATATCTAGTCGTTGATCGAGGGTGACCCCTAAGTACCGAATTGCTGATTTGGTTTGGAGCTCAGCTTCTTTAACCTTTATATGAGGTGTAGGGCAGAAACTCTGGTCTCTGGTGATGAATAGCACCTCAGACTTTTTGTGTTGGATCCTGAGGTTTTGTGACAGAAGCCATTCGGAGACTGCGTTGAAGCATTCAGTCAGTGGCGAAAGGTCCATTTGTTCTGTGGAAAATGGCATGAAGAGGAGGATGTCATCAGCATAAATTAGACAGTCGACCTTGAATGATCCGATAATGTTGAAGATAGGTTGCATGTAAATATTAAATAAGAGAGATGAAAGGGAAGACCCTTGGGGGACGCCTTGTCGTTGATGGAAGGGTTCGGAAGATCTTGATCCTGATTTTACATGCTGCCATCTGCCTTCAAGGTATGATCTGCACCAATCGAGGGCGATGCCATTTATGCCCTTTTCTTTTAGTCGTTCTACTAGCAGACCATGGTGTACAGAGTCAAAGGCTGCTGTGATGTCTATGAAGATGAGAGCGAAACCTTGATGGATGTTGTCGATACCTGTGACGATTTTATTGAAGAGAGAGGTAAGTAGGGTTTCGACGCCATGGTATTCCCTGAAGCCATGTTGACGATGGTCTAGTGGGGAGGCTAAATCTATATGGTCTTGTAGTTGCCTTTGTGCTTCCTTTTCGATTATTTTGGCTAAGAGAGGTATACTGGCTATGGGTCTGTAGGATTCGACTTTGCTTGGGTCCAGTTTAGGGTTCTTTAACAGAGGTCTGATGGATGTTTGCTTGAGTGCTGCAGGGAAGGATCCATTTGTGAAAGATAAGTTCATCATTTTTGTGATAAGTGGGCTGAGCTCTGTTCGTAAATTTTTAATCCAATAAGCGGGGCAGGGGTCGGTTTGTGCAGTCGTGGTGTTGAGGGCTGCAATAGTATCTTCCACAAGTTTCTTGGATGGTGTGGAGAACTTAGAAAGGGAAGTTGGACTAGCGGTGTCTTGTGCTATGAACGTGTTAACTTTATCAGTTTGAAGTAGCTTGGATTGCAAATGGTTGGCAAACTCTTGTGGGTGGATCTCTTCAGGTTGACATGGGGATGGTTCCTTAGAGAATGATTTAACTAGTTCGAAAAGGTCACGTGGTTTGTTTAGTGATCTTTTGAGGGTGTCGGTATGGTATTGTTTCATATTTGTTAGGATAGTCTCTCTGTAGATTGCAAGGTGAGTTCTGTAAGCTGACTGGTCTCCGGCGGAGTGGGACCGCCTCCATCTTTTCTCTAGTTTCCGTAAATGTGAGCGGGAGACACATAGTTCAGGAGAGAACCAAGGAGAATGTTTTCTATTCTTTGAGATGTTGTTCTTCGTAGGTTTTTGAGCAATAGAGCTAAGACACTTATTCCATGAGGAGATTAAATTGTCGAGGTTGAGGGTTGCATTGTTGTATAGGGGAAGAGTTTCTGCCATTATGAGATCTTTATTGAAGGCTCTGAAGTTTCGAGAAGTGGTGTTGCTTGAAGTTCCATTGTTGTGTAGTGAACTGTTGTTGATAGGTATGCTGAAATTGATTAGCTTGTGATCTGACCATGGTACAGAAGTGAGTGATGTCACCAGTTTTTCATTTGGTTCTTGTACTGACAGAGGGGCAAAAATCATGTCCAGTATGTTCCCTTTGGTGTGGGTGGGTTTGTTGATAATTTGTCTGTAGCCCAGATCATTAATTGCTTCTAGGAGGGCAGTGGCATGACTGGAGTGAAGTGATGGGAGATTGAAATCTCCTAGTATCCAGTTTGATAAGTTGAGGTTGCGAGTGTTGGTTGCTAGGTCGAGGATGTTGCAGAGATCGTCAGTTGAGGATGAGGGAGCTCTATATAGAAGGTTGATGGCGCATTGGTCGTTTGCAATGGATACGATATCAAGATTGTTGGTACTGGAGGAGTCTGTTGTATGAAAATGCAAGTCCGTTTTGGTCAAAATAAGGGCCCCTCCTCCTCTTTTGATTTCTCTATGCCGGGAGTGGATTGTGAAGTTGTTGGGTAGTAGTTGGTTGAGAATTACATTGTCTACGTCGGATAACCAAGTTTCAGTTATTAAGAGAATATCCAGGTTGTGGGATGCAATTAAGTCAGTGACAACTGGCCATTTATTACGAATTGATCTCGCATTTATAAGGGCGCAATTAAGAACTAGAGTGGATTTCTCTGGTTTCGTTTGTTTGGTATGTTGGAGGGCTATGTGTAACAAATATGATTGACGTGTGTGTGTGTTCTTTAGGTGGTTAGGATAGGAAGAATTTGTCCATGTTTTGGCATGGTGCTGGAGTATTGGAATTTGATTAGTAGCGTGGAATAGGGCTAAGGACTCAACAATCATCCAAGAGAAGATCAGGAGGCCGCTCATTATGGCCGTGATGGGTGGAGCCATTTCAGTGTTGATCTTGAATGCTGAAGATCTGGTGTCGGCCTTGATGTTAAGGTGATGGTGGTAAGTCTATGCTGTGTTGGTGGGTGTCACTGACTACTGCGAGTTGCCAAAGGGAGATAATGCAATATTTTGTACTAGTTTGGATGTGCGAAGAGGGCAGGGTGTACACAGATGTAAATTATGCAAGTTCTCTAGTAGTGTGCATCAGGCAAAATGGGATCAAACATATCAACAAGACAGTATTTTGAGGTAAAGCTATTAAGTAGTACACAAAGTATATGAAAGATTTCAGAATATATCTATCTCTGACTGAGTTTTAGAGACAAGGCTGATACCCATATGTGAAGACTTATTCCTGCTGTTCCCAGAGATCACCTGTTACAGGTAAGTAACTGTGCTTTCCTGAGCGGTAATCCAGTTTAGTCCTCTACATCCGGGTAGTGCACCTCCTCCTGCAGCTCGGAGACTGGACCAATCAGAATCTTCTTATGCTAGGATGTCTGCTGCTGGATCTCCCATCATCCCCCAGTGTGTCCAGTCTCCTGGCAGCTGGAGGACGTGTGTGCCTGGGGTTAGGCTCACTTAGGGACCTTTAGAGGCAACACTAGAGAGTTTTTTCCTTTGTATTGCTTTTCTTTTGCTTTGCTTTCTGTTTTTAGGTAGCTGTCACTTTAAAATTACCAACATAACAAGAGAGCCGGCTGCTCTTAGAAGCCGTGCCTGCACTACGCTGCTGACTTGTCTCTGAAGGCTGTTTCTGCAGTCCAAGGCTGGCTCCTTCCTCCACGACTGTTCGGAGGAGGACTTTGCCTTTCCGGTCACCTGGCAGCGTTTAGGAAGCCCCTCTTCAGCAGCCTGGCTTCCCTCTTATGCTCCGTGCTGCTTTCCCTCTTTGACTGACAGCCGGTGCCATTGTTTGCTCCCGCTCAGGATTCGAGTGAGGAGTTTGCTGCGGCGATTATAGTCAGGTGCGGTGAGTGCCGGCAGTTTTTTGGTGGCTTTTTCCCCCTTTGCCTTCTTTACCTTGCTATTTCTTTTTACATTTCATTTTTCTTTCGGTGGTTTTTCGCGCCCTTTTTTCCCGCCGGCTAAAGGTGTCGGCGGCCATTTTACAGACCCGGTTTTTTCCCGCCCAGCAAGAAGTGTGCTTTAACTGCCTTTTCCTTCCACTTAGCGCACCTTTGGCATAGCGTTTTTGCTGGGAGGGGGGGGGGCACTGCAGTTCCCAGTTGCTGGTTCTTAAAAAAAAAAAAAAAGAGAGAAAACGGAGCTTTTTATTTTTGTTTCTTAGCTTTGCTTTCTTTAAGTTTTCATTTACGTTTACTTTAAATTTACTTTTCCTTTCACTGGGGACTGCTGTAGCATGGCTGCCAGATCACAGTGCGTTATCTGCGGGTCACGCAGGGGGGCAGTGGATGACTCTGGGGCCTGCAAGGGCTGCGCCTCAGTTTCCACCAGTTTAGAACACCAACTGGAGCATAAGGAATTGTCCGGCCCCGGAAGCCCGACGGTGCAGGCGGACGGTGGTCCCTCTCCTGACCCTCTTGAATCTGCGTCTACGGCCCCTCCTAAAGAGCAGGGGGGCACATGGCCGATTGCAACGGCAGCATCTTCCTTTCCGGATTTTTCCCCGGACTTTGTCCTGCTTATGCACCAGGCCTTTCGCTTGGGGCGCTCGGGCAAGTTGCCAGACGCTTGGCCGTCACCCCTGTCTTCCCTTCAAGGTGGAGAGGCCAGGCAGGAAGGCAGCCTTCGGCCAAGCGCCTTCGCGCCATGGACCTGGACCATGACGACTTGAGCTGGCAGGATGCTGAAGCTGAGGTGGACCCGGAAGGTGCTGTTGACGAATTGGAAGACGGGGAAATTCCAGAACCCGAGGATCAAGCCCGGATAATTTGGGTCTTTCGTAAGGAGGATTTGGTGCCTTTGATTACGGAATCTCTCCACGCTCTCAATCTCGCTGCTCCTCATTCTGCTGAGGAGGACGGCTTGGAGGATCCTCTCATTCAAGCGGTGCGGGACTCTCAAGTGTTGTTTCCAGTGCACCGTGTTGTGGAGCAGATGATTCAAACTGAGTGGGATCATCCCGAATCCGGCCTTAAGGGCATTCGGACTATGAACCGCCTTTATCCGTTGGCGGATAAAGACAAGGAGAGGTTTAGATCGCCCCGAGTGGACGCTGCGGTGTCGGCAGTCACCAAGAAAACTACCATTCCGGTGGAAGGCAGTGCGGCTTTGAAGGACGCACAGGACAAGAAGATAGATGGGTTGTTGAAACAGTCCTTTGAGACCAATGCTTTGTCTTTGCAGGCCTACATTTGTGGGGCCTGGGTGGCTAGGGCCTGCTTACGTTGGGCTCAACACTTGAGGCAGCTCTCCGGCTTGGATCCAGCAGGGCTTGCTGGAGGTTACTAGGCTGGAGTCCGGATCAGCGTATCTGGCGGATGTGCAGTATGATTTGATTAGAACATTGGCGAATAGTATGGCCTCTTTGGTGGCGGCGCGCAGATCCTTATGGCTGCGGAATTGGGCGGCCGATGGTTCTTCTAAGTCCCGACTCAGTAAGCTACCCTTTAAGGGTAAGTTGTTGTTCGGTGACGATCTGGATAAATTGGTAAAGGATCTTGGGGAGTCCAAGGGTGTTCTTCTGCCCGAAGATAAGCCTAAGCTGAGTAGAGGTATGTCGTCGGTGCGGGGTCAGTTTCGAGACTTTCGCAAATTTCGTTCTTCCCGATTTTGTGGTTCCCAGCGCGGCCGATATAGTTCCAGGGGCCACGGTTTTCGGGGGGCGGGTAGAGGATTCGCAGCGGCGTCCTCTTCGGCGTCCTCTTCCTTTGGTCATAAGCCACAATGAAGCGAGGCAGGTTCCGGAAGGGGGGTTAGTCATCGGAAGACGTCTTCGGGACTTTCTGCCTTCCTGGGTCCAAATCACGTCAGATCAGTGGGTGCTCGAGATAATCAGAGAAGGTTATGCCCTAGAGTTTGCTATGCCGATTACCGACACCTTTGTCCTTTCCCCCTGCAGAGGCGAGCAGAAGATTCAGGCCATTCGGGAGACGTTGAGTCGGCTCATCGCATTGGGCGCGGTGATTCCCGTTCCTCCTTCCGAGCGCGGCGTCTGTCGCTACTCCATTTATTTTGTGGTGCCCAAGAAAGATGGGTCGCTACGCCCGATTCTAGATCTCAAGGGCGTGAATCGTTTCCTTCGGGTCCCACATTTCCGGATGGAGACCTTGCGGTCCGTCATAGTAGCGGTGCGTCAAGGAGAGTTTCTTACCTCTCTCGATCTCTCGGAGGCCTATTTACACATTCCCATCCGAGCGGTCCACCAGAGGTTCCTGCGGTTCGCGTTCCCGTGGGGTCACTTTCAATTTCAGGCATTGCCCTTCGGTCTCGCCACAGCTCCGCGCATCTTCACCAAGGTCATGGTGGTTGTTGCGGCGGCCTTGGGCAAGGAAGGTATCTTAGTCCACCCTTACCTCGACGATTGGTTGATTCGTGCAAAGTCCAAAGAGGAGAGTGTGCAGGTCACGGACAGAGTAGTGGCCTTGCTACGGTCCCTCGGCTGGGTGCTCAACGAGAACAAGAGTCATTTGGTGCCAACGCAGTCCCTCGAATACCTCGGAGTTCGTTTCGACACGGCGAGAGGGTTGGTGTGCTTGCCGGAGCGCCGTGTTCAGGCCTTGCGAAGTCTCGTGCGCTCTTTCTTGGGGATTCCCACTCCGTCAGCGTGGTGGTACCTGCGCCTGTTGGGCACCATGGCAGCGACGTTGGAGATGGTGCCTTGGGCCCGGTTTCATATGCGGCCGCTTCAGAGAGCCCTGTTACGCCGCTGGTCGAACCAGTTGGATTCGTTGAACAAGCGGTTGCCGTGTCCGAGATCGGTCCGTTTGTCTCTCCGGTGGTGGCTGTGCTCGACAAACCTCCGGATGGGGCTTCCTCTGGAGCAACCCTCTTGGATCCCGTTCATCACGGATGTGAGTCTGTTGGGCTGGGGAGCCCACTGCGAAGGCCGTTTCGTGCAGGGAACATGGTCCCCTCTCGAAGCGTCTTGGTCGATCAGCTGCCTCGAGCTGCGGGCGGTGAGACTCATGCTGCAAGCCCTCGAGGCGTTGGTGCGGGGGCAAGCAGTGCGCGTTCTCTTGGACAACTCGGCGATGGTGGCCTACATCAACCGCCAGGGCGGCACTGGCAGTGTGACCATGGAAAGCGAGGCAGAGGTCTTGTTCGCTTGGGTGGAGACCCGCTTGCCGGCTCTGTCGGCGGCGCATATCGCCGGAAAAGACAATGTGATGGCGGACTTTCTCAGCAGAGTGCGGGTCGACCCCGGGGAGTGGGAACTGAACCCGCAGGTGTTCGCGCAGATAGTCCGCAAATGGGGACCTCCGATTATGGACGTTATGGCAACGTTCCACTCGGCGAAGACGGGTCGGTTCTTCAGCAGGCGGAGAGAGCGCATGTCCGAGAGCATCGACGCGCTAATTCAGCCGTGGCCGGCGGACGGACTTTTTTATGTCTTCCCCCCATGGGCACTGATCGGTCGGGTCGTTCAGCGCATCGAAGCGCACCGGGGGCGGGTTTTGCTGGTGGCTCCGGATTGGCCCAGAAGACCGTGGTATGCGGATCTGGTTCGCTTGCGTCACGGAGTGGCTTGGAAACTGCCTCCGCTTCCGGATCTGCTTCTTCAGGGGCCGTTGCGGATGCCTCAGGTGGATCAATTCTCGCTTACGGTTTGGCCCTTGAGAGGTCTCGGTTGAGGAAGAAAGGTTATTCCCCTGAGGTGGTTGCCACGCTCCTCCGGGCGCGGAAGTTTTCCACATCGCTGGCGTATGTGCGCGTGTGGCGCTTTTTTGAGGATTGGTGTTCGCGACGTGGGGTTCGCGTGGCTACGGTTTCGATGTCGGTAATTCTCAGTTTTTTGCAGGACGGTTTTGATAAAGGTTTGGCGGCCAGTTCTCTGAAGGTGCAAGTGGCAGCGCTGGCATGCTACCGCGGCAAGGTTCTCGGGGTTTCGCTAGGGATGCATGCGGACGTCCAACGTTTTCTCAAGGCGGTCTTGAGGTTGCGCCCTGCGCGCAGAGTGTCCGTTCTTTCCTGGGATTTGAACCTAGTGTTACAGGCCTTGGTTCGCGCACCCTTTGAGCCCCTTCGGAGAGCGTCGGTTAAGGATCTCACTCTGAAGACGGTGTTTCTGGTGGCGATCTGTTCGGCGAGGCGCATCTCTGAGTTGCAGGCGCTGTCGTGTAGGGAGCCGTTTTTGTCCATTTCTCGAGATCGCGTGGTTCTTCGGCTGGTGCCCTCATTTTTACCTAAGGTGGTTTCGCCTTTTCATTTGAATCAGCCGGTATATCCTCCGGTCCTTACTTCGGAAGCGGAAGGTCCTACGGACGGGGGTTTACATTGTCTAGATGTGAGGCGCGTCCTTCGTCGTTACTTAAAGGTGTCCGATACGTTCCGTAAGACGGATCGCTTGTTTGTGCTTTTTGGCAGAACCCGCAAAGGAGAGGCGGCGTCTATCGCCAGGTGGATTAAGGAGGCGATTGCATCGGCTTATATTTTACAGCATCGACCGGTTCCGGTGGGTTTGCGGGCCCACTCTACCAGGGCTCAGGCGACGTCCTGGGCGGAGCATAGTTTTGTTCCACCTGCGGACATTTGTAAGGCAGCTACTTGGTCATCTCTTCATACCTTTAGTAGACACTACCGCTTGGATGTGCTCGCCGCTCAGGATGCTAGGTTTGGTTCGGCGGTGTTGCACACCGGGTGGCAGGGTCCCGCCCGGTGTTGACTGCTCTGTTATATCCCAGATGTAGAGGACTTAACTGGATTACCGCTCAGGAAATAGAAATTACACTTACCTGGTAATTGTAGTTCCTGGAGGATCCAGTTTAGTCCTCCTTCCCTCCCAAGTGTCACGGTTGTTAGTAACGGCGCGCTTCGGGTGATCGGCAAAGACTTGTTTCAGTCTGTTGCTTCGGGTTTTCGTATCCCGGGCTCGCTTTTTCTTTCTTTTTCCAGCCGTTCAGTACAGGTGGCTGGCTTAGGACTGCTTCTTTCTTCAGGTGCAGTCAGAGGCGCTGTGCAGAATTTTGGCTTCCTCGTTTGGGGAGGGGGTCGCTAAGCAATTAAGGGGACTAAGTTCTTTTCTGGTTTACTATTTATAGTTATCTCATGTGTTGCTTCTTTGAGTCTGCTTTGTCAATAGTTCACTGGGGGATGATGGGAGATCCAGCAGCAGACATCCTAGCATAAGAAGAATCTGATTGGTCCAGTCTCTGAGCTGCAGGAGGAGGTGCACTACCCGGATGTAGAGGACTAAACTGGATCCTCCAGGAACTACAATTACCAGGTAAGTGTAATTTCTATTTCCCTTCTGGTCGGTTCATGAACCAGCTGCTCAAGAAGCAGTCATTTATTTAATCTAGGAACTTTATCTCCCTAGCATGTCCTGCCGTGACACTGACCCAGTCGATACCGGGGTAATTGAAATCACCCATTATTATTACTGCGCTGTAACGTTTGTTAGCTTCCTTGATTTCTTTGAGCATTTCATCATCCATTTGTTCATTCTGGCGAGGCGGTCGATAGTACACCCCCACTGCCATTGCCTTCCCCTTTTTACATGGAATTTCAATCCATAGAGATTCTACAGCAAATTTTGTTTCCTGCAAAACTTTAATCCTTTCTGACTCAATGCCCCCTCTAACATAGAGCGCAACCCCTCCACCAATTTGATCAGCTCTATCATTACGATATAGTTTGTACCCAGGTATCACAGTGTCCCACTGGTTGTCCTCCTTCCACCATGTCTCTGATATTCCAATAATATCTAACCTTTCATGTAGTGCTATATATTCTAACTCTCCCATCTTATTTTTTAGACTTATAGCATTTGCATACAAGCATTTTAGAGACTGTATTTTATTCACATTAATTTGGCTATTGATAGACATGGGTAATTTTGGATCTTTAAGCTCTTTCTGCTCCATACTCAAGGGCATTTGGGCTAGTTTACTCTTTTTTGGAACCTCTCTGCTTTTGGTAGTATCCTTCAAAGATACATTCTTCCGAACCATCCGCTCTTGGGCAACTGTCGGCTTTCCCCTGTTATCTAGTTTAAAAGCTGCTCTATCTCCTTTTTAAAGGTTAATGCCAGCAGCCTGGTTCCATCCCGGTTAAGTTGGCCCTCCTCTCCTTTGCAGCTCGCAATAGCATGCTCCTGCGGGCAGTCTACCTCCCGGGCCAGGACAGCCTCCTGGCAGATAGACTCAGCAGGGTGCTCTAGCCGCTTGAATAGCACCTGAACCCCAGGGTGGCCTCACAACTCTTCTGCCTCTGGGGGATGCTTGTGATGGACCTCTTTGCCACCCTGGACAATGCATAGTTGCCCCGCTTCTGCTTGCAGCAGCCACACCCAGTGAGTGACAGATGACTTCCTGAACCCATGGATTGAAGATTTCTCTATGCCTTTCTGCCAACCCCTCTGGTTGCCAAGATTCTCTTCAAGGTCCAGCTCGAGGAGGCAACACTGATACTAATTGCCCCCAGGTGGTCCAGACAACCGTGATTCCCACTGCTGCCCTTTCTGTCAGCGGCACTCCAGGTTCCGCTGGGCTGTGCCCCTGACCTCCTGTCTCAGGAGGAGGGCTCCCTCCTGCACCCCAATCTGGGGTCTCTACCTTTATCAGTTTGGCTGCTGAAAGGGTAGCCTTGGCCCTTTTCACCATCCCACAAGGTGTCGAGGAGGTCCTGTTGGCCTCCCGCAAGCTCTCCACGAGGCAAGCATATGCCTTTAAATGGCATAGATTCTCAGCATGGTATGTGGAGAGGCGGGAGAACCTGTTCTGCCCGGTGCAACTGGTACTCCAATACCTATTGCAGCTGTTGCTCACTAGACTGAAGTCAAATTCAATGCAGGTGCACCTGAGTGCAATTGCTGCATGCCACATCCTATCGGAGGGAAACCTCTCTCAGATCAGCCCCTGGTCTCTTGGTTCCTCCGTGGCCTCCTGCTATCTAAGCCTTCCGTTCGGCCCCTGGTGGTCAAATGGTACTTCAATGTGGTGTTCTCACAGCTCACTAGGCCGCTATTCGAGTCTCTAGCTACTTGCCATCTGCGGTATCTTTCATGGAAGGTGGCCTTCCCGGTAGCTCTCACATCTGCTCGCAGAGTAAGCGAGCTTCAGGCCCTGGTGGCAGAGCCATCATACACAAATTCCTCCCAAAGGTGGTATCTCCTTTCCACCTCAACCAGGAGGTGATCCTTCCCACCTTTTTCCCACGGCCTCATGCCGGTCGGGAGGAATCTATACTCCATACACTTGACTGCAAACAGGCCCTGTCCTTCTTTTATGGGTTTTTATTTTTTTGTATCTTTATTTATTGTCAAATCACAGAGGTGCCATGATACAAAGTTTGGACAGTATCATATACAAACATTTTAGAACTGTGCAAAAAAAAAAAAGATTGACATTGATAATTATTGAACTCCATTCTGAACAGTAAGTTAAACATTACACTATTCCGTGCCCAGATCCCTTAGGACTGTACATCCCCTTACAAGGAGAGGTGGGCTTCTCTGGGATTTCTTTTCTATTTTTGTGTCTCCCCTCCCCCCTTCCCTCCACCTCCCTCCATTCCCCCCATGCACTTTTAGCAATGTACATTTCCTAGGTTCCTCTCAGACCAGCAGCGAATGCTTCCCAAAAGGCCCCATACTAGATTTGGGCCCCCAAGTCTTTCGGAGCCAGGATAATTCACACCCAATCCCTCATCTCTCTTAAAGTTGAGCCATTGGATCCCCCCAGGGGTGTGGGCGATATCCATTGAGCCAAAATGGTTTTCCTTGCTATCATTAAAGCTACCCTAGCAAACCACCGCCTGCAGTCCCCTTTTTTGTAGTGGAGTTTCATCTCCCAGCAGGAGTGCGCTATAGGTCTAATCTGCAGGAATGTAGTCTTCACATATGGGTATTGTCGGTACCGACGGAGCCTGCGTGGGAACGCTCCCCAACGTCCAATTAGAAAGCTTTTGGGAGCATCCCACAGCGCCTGCGTGCTGCCTTCCTGCCTTTCCCAACTGTCTCTCTCCAGTTCTTCATTTTCCGCGGAGCCAGCAGGTCATTTTCCTGTCACCGCAGAAATAATCCCATATTTTTTCATTCATTTTTGTGGTAGCGTCTGCCTTCCTCGACGCTATACCGGTACCGGCGGTTCTTTCTTTCTTCAAAAAAAAAATTTTTTTTGTAATCTTTTATCTCCAGGAACAAGCAGGAATGTAGTCATCACATATGGGGTATCGTCGGTACCAACGGAGCCTACACGGGAACGCTCCCCAGCGTCCAATTAGAAAGCTTTTGGGAGCATCCCACAGCGCCTGCGTGCTGCCTTCCCGCCTTTCCCAACTGCCTCTCTCCAGTTCTTCATTTTCCACTGAGCCAGCAGGTTGTGTTCCTGTCTCCGCAGAAAATTGTTCTTCTTTTTGTGGTCGCGTCTGCCTTCCTCGACGCTTTACCGGTACCGCCGGTTTTTTCTTCTTGCTTTCTTTTCTTTAAAAAAAAAAAACTTTTTAGTACTTTTCCCGGTTTTTTTCCAGGTGCATGCGCCTTTTTGGGCCTTAGGCCCAAGATTTTTTCCACGATGGAAAAACCCTCCTCTGGGTTTAAAAAGTGCACCAAGTGTGGCGGTACCATCTCCGTCACCGACACCCATGACTGGTGTCTGAAATGTTTAGGTCCTGACCATTCCATCTCAGAATGTATGGCCTGTGCCATGATGTCCAAGAGAGGTCGACAGAACCGAGCTGCCAAGCTCAGTACCCTGTTTCCTTCTGATGCAGCTTCGGTGGCATCGATGTCTTCCAGGGCTTCGTCTTCCTCTCGTGGATCTCAGGTAACTAAACATAAGTCTAGCTGGTCCTCAAAGGGTAGATCTCCTTCTAAGCATCGAGATGCCTCTGGCGTTGCCCTTGAAGATTCTGCACCGGTAAAATTGCCCCGGTGAGAGGCTTCAGCTTCCAAAGCATTATCGGGGCTCCAGGATGTTCTCGAGGCCTCGAACTTGGCAGAACTACTGGTGCCATGCTCAGGGGTACCGGCGGTCTTCTCTGGTACCGACATCCAGGCATCGGCAGCGTCGATAGACCAGAGAGTCCTGGCTATTGAGCGCAGTCTGGCGGCTCTCCTTGCGGCATTGACGCCCTCGGAACCGCGACAGACAATCCAGCCGGTACAGGCACCGACCCCGACATCGGTACCGATGGCATGGACATCAGTATCGGTGTCTGCATTGCTGGTACCCAGTCATCCGATGCCTTCCGGTACCGATACCCAGGTACCGACTACTCCCGGTACCGACTTTGTTCGGTATGGGTATCGGGCTCTTCAAGAGCATCCGTACAGATTGTACCTCGAGTCCTCAGAAGAATCTGAGGATTCAGACATTTCTGTCGATGCAGGAATGCATCTCCAGGAACAAGCAGGAATGAGTCTTCACATATGGGTACGTCGGTACCGATGGAGCCTGCGCGGGAACGCTCCCCAGCGTCCAATCAGAAAGCCTTTGGGAGCATCCCACAGCGCCTGCGTGCTGCCTTCTCGCCTTTCCCAACTGTCTCTCCTCAGTTCTTCTTTTTCCGCATAGCCAGAAGGTCATGTTCCTGTCACCGCAGAAGAATTTCCTTATTTTTTCTTTATTTCTTTTGTGTCGCGTCTGCCTTCTTCGACGCTCTACCGGTACCGCAGGTCTTGTTCTTTTCTTCTTGTAAAAAAAAACCCATAAAAAACCCTTTTTTCCATTCTTTTTCTTCAGGTGCACTTGCGTTTTGGGCCTTAGGCCCAAAACTTTTTTTCCTTAAATATGGAAAAGCCTGCCTCAGGATTTAAAAAGTGCACAAAATGTGGCGGTACCATTTCCGTCACCGACACCCATGACTGGTGTCTAAAATGTTTAGGTCCTGACCATTCCATAACAGATTGTGTGTCCTGTTCCATGATGTCTAAAAGAGGTCGGCAGAACCGAGCTACCAAGCTCAGTACCCTGTTTCCCTCTGATGCGGCTTTGGTGGCATTGACGTCTTCCAGGGCTTCTTCTTCCTCACATGGATCTCAGGTAACTAAACATAAATCCAGCCGGTCCTTGAAGGGTAGATCTCCTTCTAAGCATCGAGATGCCTCTGGTGTTGCCCTCGAGGATTCTGCACCGGCAAAATTACCCCAGCGGGAGGCTTCGGCCTCTAAAGCATCATCATCGGGGTTCCAGGATGATCTCGATGGTGTGGCCTCGACAGATCTCCTGGTGCCATGCTCTGGGGTACTGGTGGCTTCCACCGGTACCGACTTCCAAGCATTGGCAGCGTCAATGGATCAGAGGATTCTGTCCATAGAACGCAGTCTGGCGGCTTTCCTTGTGGCATCGACGCCCGTGGTACCGCAACAGACTACTCCGCCGATACCGGCTTTAGCATCGCCATCGGTACCGATCCCGGTACCGGTGGCATCGGCATCGGTGTTCGCTATGCCGGTACTCTGTCTGCTGAAGCCCTCTGGTACCAATACCACGGTACCAGTTATTCCCGATCCCGGTCGGTACGGGTATCGGGCTTTGCAAGAGCATCCGGACAGACGATACTGCGATTCCTCTGAGGATTCTGAAGAATCGGTCGATGCAATGATGCTTCTTCCACAGGAGGAGTCCTCTCCTAAACGAAGAATGTCTCCTCCAGAAGACTTGTCTTTTCAAGACTTTATCAGGGAGGTGGCTCGGGGCCTCTCTATTACAGTGGCCCCTGAGACAGAGCCCAGAGCCAAGGAGTTAGATATTTTACAATATCCTAAAACTCCTAAGGAGGCAGCTATCTTGCCTATTCATGAGATTCTGTATGATCTCATGTTGAGGATGTGGGAAGCACCTCTAACCACCTCTCCTCATTCTCGCAGGTTGGATACCATGTATCGTGTCCCTCCTTGTCCTGGTTTCCATAAAACTCAACTTCCTCACCACTCTATTGTGGTTGAGTCAGCAATGAGAAAGATTAGAAGTGCCAAAAGACATGCCTCTAATCCTCCAGGACGTGAATGTAGAACCCTGGATGCTTTTGGAAGGAGAGTCTTCCAAGCTTCCATGCTTGCTGCGAGAATTAATTCTTATAGTCTCTACATGGGAATGTTCTTAAAAGAAGTCACTGACCATTTACAGACTTTAAGTCTTTTTATGTCTGAAGATAAAAGGCAGGACTTTCTCACTGGGCTCAAACATGCCCAAGATATCTCCAAATTCTCCAACCGTGCAGCTTTCGACTCCTTTGAATGTGTAAGCAGAGCCTCAGCTATTGCCATAGGTGCACGTAGGATTGCTTGGCTTCAAGCATCTGATTTGGAGATCTGGGTTCAAGATGAATTGGGAAATATCCCTTGAACAGGTGAGAACCTGTTTGGTAAGGATTGGCAAGCAAAAGTCAATCAGATGGATGCTGAAAATTCTGCTTTGGATAGACTATCCAAATCCACGGCTGTTTCTTCTAAGAAAAGGTTATTCAAGAAAACACCTTTTTCTAAAAGGGGAAGATTCTATCCTGCCTATGGTCAGCGGGCATCTTCTGCAGCTCAGTTCCCTACCAAACGTCAACAATCCTCCAAACAGAGCAAAGCAAAGGCTGCGAGGATTGCTCCAGCCCAGCAACCTCAGCCCCCTCAGGGCCTTTGACTTTCCACTAGAGAACTTAGCCTTCCTGGCTCTAGAAGGACCAGAGCCCTCCACCATTCCAGGAAGGTTATGTCACTTTGCTCCCAGGTGGGGGCAAATTACAGCAGAGCATTGGACACTCTCCATCATAAGAGGGGTACAAACTTCATTTTTCAAGCTTGCCCCCTCTCACAAGAGTGCACCAGTTCAATTCTCCAACCTCCCTCCTCAGCCTGTTGGAGCAGGAGGTTGCCACTCTTCTCGCCCAGGGGGCAATAGAGGAAGTGCCTTTTCAACAACAGGGCACAGGGTTCTACTCCCCCTATTTTCTTATTCCAAAGAAAACAGGGGGCTTCAGACCCATCTTAGATCTCAGAGAATTGAACAGATTGCTAGTCAAGGAAAAATTCAAGATGGTTTCTCTAGGAACTCTGCTGCCATACCTTCACAGTCAGGATTGGCTTTGTTCTCTAGATCTCAAGGATGCGTACACTCATGTTCTCATCCATCCAACTCACAGAAGGTTCCTAAGGTTCCTTTTTCAGGAGAAGCACTATCAATACAGAGTGCTCCCTTTTGGCCTGGCCTCTGCACCAAGGGTGTTCACGAAATGCATGGCAGTAGTAGCTGCTTTTCTGCACACCCTGGGAATATTCATCTTCCCTTACCTGGACGACTGGCTTATTCGAGCTCCCACTCAATCAGAGGCCAAGAGTTCTCTAACCTGCACAATGCGTATCCTTCAGTATTTAGGGCTGGTAATAAACATCCCAAAATCCATTTTGATTCCTACTCAGTCCCTGGAGTTTATAGGGGCGTTGCTGGATACCACAAGGGCAAGGGCCTATCTTCCCCAGGCCCGTTGCCTTCGCTTGGTGCAGTTAGCTTCTCAAGCAGAGTTGAAGCCCCTACTAACTGCTCGAGAGATGTTACAGTTGCTAGGCCAGATGGCATTCACCGTACATGTGGTACCATATGCTCGCCTTCACATGAGGGCAGCTCAGTGGACTTTATACACCCAATGGACCCAGACACTAGGCTGCCTGTCAGACAAAAAAGCAAACACAAGTCGCCTCATTTTGTCCCTCCAGTGGTGGAAGTCCCCTCAAAACCTGTTGCTGGGGTCCCCCTTTCAACAGCCTCTACCCCAAGCAACTCTTACAACAGATGCTTTTCCAATGGGGTGGGGAGCTCATCTTCAGGACCTCTCCACCCAGGGCATCTGGTCCCCACAGGAGACTTATCTACATATCAGTCTCTTGGAACTCAGAGCAATATTCCTTCCTCTGCGAGTTTTCCACACCGTGCTCAGCCACAAGACAGTCCTTATCCACACGGACAATCAGGTAGCCATGTTCTATGTGAACAAGCAGGGAGGAACTGGCTCTCTGTCGCTTTGCAACGAAGCTTTGCGACTGTGGGCCCTTGCCAGAGAGCATCACATTCATCTTCTGGCAGTTTATCTTCCAGGTGTTCAAAACTCTTGGGCGGGCAGACAGACTCAATCGAGTTCTGCTTCCACACGAGTGGTCCCTACATATGGACCAGGTATCCAGGATTTTTCAAATTTGGGGAACCCCGGACATAGACTTCTTTGCAAGTCCGTGGAATGCCAAACTTCCCCGGTTCTGTTCCAGAACTCTAGCTCAGGGAGCTCAGGCAAGGGATGCTTTCCTCCTTCACTGGGGTCAAGACTTCCTTTATGCCTTTCCACCCATTCCCCTAATTCCCAAAACCCTGTTCAAGCTTCAGAGAGACAGAGGCCACATGATTCTCATAGCTCCACATTGGCCACGGCAAGTGTGGTACCCTATGCTTCTACATCTCTCTCAAGCTCCCTCCCTGGAGTTAGGGTCTGCTCCAGACCTCCTCTCTCCCAGTGTTATGGCATCCCAATCCCCAGTCTCTGCATCTCAGGGCTTGGTTGCTGAAGGCCTAGATCTCCAGGATCTTCATCTTTCTCAACAAGTGAAAGATGTTCTTTATGCTTCCAGAAAACCTTCCACTAGATGTTCTTATGCTTTCAAGTGGAAGAGGTTTACTACCTGGTGTTCTAGGAATGGTCTTAACCCCCTTGCCATACCTCTGGAATCTTTGCTGGAGTATCTCCTCCGTCTGTCTAATGCAGACCTTAAGACAAATTCAGTAAGGGTCCATTTGAGTGCTATTGCAGCTTCCCTTAAGCCTCTAAATGGACAACCTATTTCCTCTCATCCTCTTGTAGCCAGATTCATGAGAGGCCTCCTTTTAACAAAGCCTCCCATTAGACCACCCCCGGTGGCATGGGACTTAAACTTGGTTCTTGGTCAGCTTATGAAGCCGCCTTTTGAACCTTTAGCTACCACCTCCTTGAAATACCTTTCTTGGAATGTTATCTTTCTCATTGCAATCACATCAGCACGCTGCATTAGTGAATTGCAAGCACTCATAGCTAATCCACCTTATACAAGGTTCCATCATGACAAGGTGGTCCTTAGGACTAATCCACACTTTATGCCTAAGGTGGTCTCGCCTTTTCACCTCAACCAGGAGGTCTACCTACCTGTCTTTTTTCCAGGTCCTCATGCATCAAGTGCAGAGAGGAATCTTCATACCCTGGACTGTAAAAGAGCTCTGGCTTTTTACTTACAAAGGACACAGCAACATAGAAAGTCTTCCCAACTCTTTGTTGCCTTTGATCCTTCTCATTTGGGACTACCAATCTCCAAGAGAACACTATCTAACTGGATTGCCCAGTGTATTTCTTTCGCTTATTACAGCAAGAACCTTTCTTTGGAGGGCCATGTCACAGCTCACAATGTGAGAGCCATGGCAGCCTCAATGGCTCATCTGAACTCTGTGTCTATTGACGACATCTGTCGAGCAGCCACTTGAGCCTCGGTTCATACCTTCACAGCCCATTACTGCTTGGACAAGGACTCCTGCCGGGATGCCTTGTTTGGTCAGGCTGTTCTTGAGCACCTGTTCCATACTTAATCAACTCCTACCCACCATCCCTCATGGGATGCCAGAGATCCATGTGTGGTAGTGCAGCCCTGTCCCAGGGACACACAACTTCTGGGATCTCTCCCTGGCATCTAAAGCTAGGGAGTCCCCATATGTGAAGACTCATTCCTGCTTGTTCCTGGAGATAGCACAGTTACTTACCTGTAACAGGTGATCTCTGGAAAAAGCAGGAATAAGTCTTCACAACCCACCCACCTCCCCTAGGAGTTGTCTCTCTATCTCTCTTCCTTTCCCTCTCTCTCTCTCTCTCTCTCTCTCTCTTTGTCTCAGCTCTAAACCTCAACTGAGGAGAGACAGTTGGGAAAGGCGGGGAGGCAGCATGCAGGCGCTGTGGGATGCTCCCAAATGCTTTCTGATTGGACGCTGGGGAGCGTTCCCGCGCAGGCTTCGTCGGTACCGTCGTACCCATATGTGAATACTTATTCCTGCTGTTCCCAGAGATCACCTGTTACAGGTAAGTAACTGCTTTCTCCCAGAGGAGCCCTCCACCCTTAAGCGCAGGATGTCTCCTGCAGAGGATATTTCCTTCCAGGATTTTATCAGGGAGGTGGCTCGGGGTCTGTCCATTACTGTGGCCCCTGAAACGGAGCCCAGAGCTAAGGAGTTGGAAATTTTACAATATCCCAAAACTTCTAAGGAGGCAGCTACCTTGCCCATTCATGAGATTTTGCATGATCTCATGTTAAGAATGTTGGAGACACCTCTTACCACCTCTCCTCATTCTCGCAGACTAGATACTCTGTATCGAGTCCCTCCTTGTCCTGGTTTCCAAAAAACTCAGCTTCCTCACCACTCTATTGTAGTGGAATCAGCTATGAGAAGGATCAAGAGTGCAAAGAGGCATGCCTCTAATCCTCCAGGACGTGAGTGCAGAACCCTGGATGCTTTTGGACGTTGTGTCTTCCAATCTTCCATGCTTTCTGCCAGGATCAGTTCCTATAGTCTATACATGGGAATGTTCCTGAAGGAGGTCACAGGTGATTTAGAGGCTTTGAGTCCTATTCTTCCTGAGGATAGAAGAGAGGATTTTCTCACATTGGCCAAACATGCCCAAGAGGTTTCTAAATTTGTCAACTGTGCAGCTTTTGACTGCTTTGATTGCATAAGCAGAACCTCTGCCATTGCCATAGGTGCATGTAGAATTGCTTGGCTCCAGGCATCTGATCTGGAGCTCTGGGTACAAGACAAATTAGGAAATATCCCTTGTACTGGTGAGAACCTGTTTGGTAGAGACTGGCAGGAAAAGGCCAATGAGTTGGATGCTGACAACTCCACCTTGGATAGATTATCCAAGTCCACAGCTGATCCTGCTAGAAAGAAATCTTTCAAGAAACCATTCTTTTCTAAGAAGAAAAGGTATTATCCTGCTTATGCTCAGCAGGGACGTTCTGCAGGTCAGCTTGTCAGAAAAGATCAGCAACCACCCAAACAGAAGAAAGCAAAGACTGCTAAGCCTCAACCGTCCCAGCAGCCTCAGCCTCCACAAGGCCTTTGACTTTCAGCTAGAGAACTTAGCCTTCCTGGCTCTCATGGGACCAGAGCCTTCCACCATTCCAGGAAGGTTATGTCACTTTGCCCCCAGATGGGGGCAGATAACAGCAGAGCATTGGACACTCTCCATCATAAAGGAGGGGTACAAGCTTCATTTTTCAAGCATGCCCCCTCCCACAATAATAAGGCAGTTCAATTCTCCGACCTCTCTCATCAACCTGTTAGGTCAGGAAGTCACCATGCTTCTTGCCCAAGGGGCAGTAGAAGAAGTACCCTTCCATCAGAAGGGTACAGGTTTTTACTCCCCCTATTTCCTTATCCCAAAGAAAACAGGGGGATACAGGCCTATCTTGGACCTCAGAGAATTGAACAAATTCCTTGTCAAAGAGAAATTCAAGATGATTTCTCTCGGAACTCTGCTGCCATACCTTCAGAGTCAGGATTGGCTTTGTTCTCTAGATCTCAAGGATGCGTACACCCATGTTCTCATCCATCCAACTCACAGAAGGTTCCTTCGTTTCCTTTTTCAAGGAAAGCACTACCAATACAGGGTGCTTCCTTTTGGCCTGGCCTCAACACCAAGGGTGTTCACGAAATACATGGCTGTAGTAGCAGCATTTCTCCGCACTCTAGGGATATTCATCTTCCCCTACTTAGACGACTGGCTCATTCGAGCCCCAACAGAGTCAGAGTGCCAGAACTTCTCTATCCTGCACAATGCGTATCCTTCAGTATTTGGGGCTGGTAATAAACATCCCAAAATCCAATATAACTCCCACTCAGTCTTTAGAGTTCATAGGGGCTTTGCTGGATACCAGAAAGGCAAGGGCCTATCTCCCCCAGGCCCGCTGCCTTCGCATGGTGCAGTTAGCTTCTCAAGCAGTGCTAAAGTCTCATCTCACTGCACGAGAAATGCTACAACTACTAGGCCACATGGCATCTACTGTGCATGTGGTTCCCTATGCTCGCCTCCATATGAGGGCAGCCCAGTGGACTTTATCCACTTAATGGACCCAGGCATCAGGATGCCTGTCAGACAAAATAGCAAACACAAGTCGCCTTATTTTGTCCCTTCAGTGGTGGAAGTCCACTCAAAACCTGTTGCTGGGGTCCCCTTTTCAACAACCCTTACCCCAAGCAACCCTAACAGATGATGCTTCGATGGGTTGGGGAGCTCATCTGCAAGACCTCTCCACCCAAGGCACCTGGTGTCCACAGGAGACTCATCTACATATCAGTCTCTTGGACCTCAGAGCAATCTTCCTTGCTCTTCGAGTGTTCCATACCCTGCTCAGCTACAAGACAGTCCTCATTCATACAGACAATCAAGTAGCCATGTTCTATGTGAACAAGCAGGGGGGAACAGGCTCTCTGTCGCTTTGCAACGAAGCTTTGCGACTATGGGCCCTCGCCAGAGAGCATCAGATTCATCTCCTGGCAGTGTATCTTCCAGGCATTCAAAACTCTTGGGCAGACAGACTCAGTCGGGTTCTGCTTCCACACGAGTGGTCTCTGCATGCAGACCAGGTGGCCAAGATTTTTCAGATTTGGGAAACCCCGGACATAGACCTCTTTGCAAGTCCGTGGAATGCCAGACTTCCCCAGTTCTGTTCCAGAATTCCGGCTCAGGGGGCTCAGGCCAGGGATGCTTTCCTCCTTTATTGGGGTCAAGACTTCCTGTATGCCTTTCCACCCATTCCCCTAATTCCCAAAACCCTGTTCAAGCTTCAAAGAGACAGAGGCCATATGATTCTCATAGCTCCACTTTGGCCACGGCAAGCTCCCTCCCTGGAGTTAGGGTCTGCTCCAGATCTCCTATCCCAGGAGGACGGAATGTTATGGCATCCCAATCCCCAGTCTCTGCATCTCAGGGCTTGGTTGCTGAAGGCCTAGACCTCCATGATCTTAATCTCCCTCAGCAAGTAAAAGATATTCTTTTTGCTTCCAGGAAACCTTCCACAAGACGCTCTTATGCTTTCAAGTGGAAAAGGTTTACCATATGGTGTTCGCAAAAGGGTCTTCACCCCCTTGCGATACCTCTGGAATCTTTACTGGAATATCTCCTTCATTTATCTAATGCAAGACTTAAGACTAACTCAGTAACAGCAGAAGAATTGACTCTTTCCATTGTAAGAGAGGGGTACAAGCTTAATTTTTTCAACATGCTCCCTCCTACAGTGATAAGACAGTTCAATTTTCAGACTTCACCCAACACTCAGTTGGGTCAAGAGGTCAGTTTACGTCTTGCCCAGGGGGCAATAGAAGACGTACCCTTTCCCAACAGGGTACAGGGTTTTTTACTCCCCCTATTCCCCCTATTTCCTTATTCCAAAGAAAACAGGGGGGCCCAGACCCATTTTAGATCTCAGAGAATTGAACAAATTCCTGTTCAAGGAGAAATTCAAGATGATTTCTCTGGGAACTCTGCTGCCATACCTT
Source organism: Ichthyophis bannanicus (assembly GCA_033557465.1). NCBI lineage: Eukaryota > Metazoa > Chordata > Amphibia > Gymnophiona > Ichthyophiidae > Ichthyophis > Ichthyophis bannanicus. Next base: position 904,662 of record CM066050.1, read on the forward strand.
CAGAGTCAGGATTGGCTTTGTTCTCTAGATCTCAAGGATGCGTACACTCATGTTCTCATCCATCCAACTCACCGAAGATGCCTTTGTTTTCTTTTTCATGGAAAGCACTACCAATACAGGGTGCTTCCTTTTGGCCTGGCCTCAGCACCAAGGGTGTTTACAAAATGCATGGCTGTGGTAGCAGCATTTCTTCGCACTCTAGGAATATTCGTCTTCCCCTACTTAGACGACTGGCACATTCGAGCTCCATCAGAGTCAGAGGCCAGAATTTCTCTATCTTGCACAATGCGTATCCTTCAGTATTTGGGCCTGGTCATAAACATCCCAACATCCAGCCTAACTCCCACTCAGTCTCTAGAGTTTATAGGAGCTTTGCTGGAAACCAGAAGATCAAGGGCCTATCTTCCACAGGCCCGCTGCTTTTGCATTGTGCAGTTAGCCTCCCAGGCAGTGTTAAAAACTCATCTCACTGCTCGGGAAATGTTACAACTACTAGGCCACATGGCATCTACCGTGCATGTGGTTCCCTATGCTCGCCTCCATATGAGAGCAGCCCAATGGACTCTATCCACTCAGTGGACTCAAGCATCAGGCTGCCTATCAGACAAAATAGCAAACTCAAGTTGCCTTATCTTGTCCCTACAATGGTGGCAGTCAACCCAAAACCTGTTGCTGGGGTCCCCTTTCCAACAGCCCCCACCCCAGGTCACTCTAACCACAGATGCCTCACAAGTGGGTTGGGGGGCTCATCTGCAAGATCTCTCCACCCAAGGCACCTGGACTCCACCGGAGACCCACTTACATATCAATCTCCTAGAACAAAGCAATCCTCCTTGCTCTTCGAGTGTTCCACATCCAGCTGAGCTACAAGACAGTCCTAATTCAGACGGACAATCAAGTAGCTATGTTCTATCTGAACAAGCAGGGAGGAACAGGCTCTCTGTCGCTTTGCAACAAAGCTTTGCGACTATGGGCCCTCGTCAGAGAGCATCAGATTCATCTCCTTGCAGTGCATCTGCCAGGCATTCAAAACTCTTGGGCAGACAGACTCAGTCGAGTTCTGCCTCCACACAAATGGTCTCTCCATGCAGACCAGGTAGCGAAAACTTTTCAAATTTGGGGAACTCTGGACATAGACCTCTTTGCAAGTCCGTTGAATGCCAAAACTTCCCCGGTTCTGTTCCAGAATTCCAGCTCATGGTTCTCAGGCCAGGGATGCTTTCCTCCTCCATTGGGGTCAGGATTTCCTATATGCCTTTCCACCCATTCCCCTAATTCCCAAAACCCTATTTAAGCTTCAGAGAGACAAAGGCCATATGATTCTCATAGCTCCACATTGGCCATGGCAGGTGTGGTACCCTCTGCTCCTACATCTCTCTCAAGCTCCATCTCTGGAGTTAGGATCTGCTCCAGGTCTCCTGTCTCAGGAGGACGGGATGTTGTGGCATCCCAATCCCCACTCTCTGCATCTCAGGGCCTGGTTGCTGAGAGCCTAGATCTTCATAGTCTTAACCTTTCTCAACAAGTAAAAGATGTCCTTTGTGCTTTCAGGAAACCTTCCACAAGACGCTCTTATGCTTTCAAGTGGAAAAGGTTTTCCATATGGTGTTCGCAAAAGGGTCTTCACCCCCTTGCGATACCTCTGGAATCTTTACTGGAATATCTCCTTCATTTATCTAATGCAGGACTTAAGACTAACTCAGTAAGAGTCCATTTAAGTGCTATTTCAGCTTTAAAGCCTTTAAATGGACAGCCTATTTCCTCTCATCCTCTCGTAGCGAGATTTATGAGAGGCCGCCTTCTAACTAAGCCTCCCATTAGGCCACCTCCAGTGGCATGGGACCTGAATCTGGTTCTGGGGCAGCTCATGAAGCTGCCTTTTGAACCTTTAGCTACTACCTCCTTGAAATTCCTTTCCTGGAAAGTTATCTTTCTCATTGCAATCACATCAGCACGTCGCATCAGTGAATTGCAAGAATTAGTTGCTGATCCTCCTTACACGAGGTTCCATCATGATAAGGTAGTCCTTAGGACTCATCCACATTTTATGCCAAAGGTGGTCTCACCTTTTCATTTAAACCAGACTGTTTACCTGCCTGTGTTTTTTCCAAGGCCTCATGCTTCAAATGCAGAAAGGAATCTTCATACTTTGGACTGTAAAAGAGCACTTGCCTTTTACTTGCAAAGGACACAGCAACATAGAAAGTCCTTCCAACTCTTTGTTGCTTTCGATTCCTCTCATTTGGGACTTCCAGTCTCCAAGAGAACATTGTCCAACTGGATTGCACAGTGTATTTCTTTTGCCTATCAGAGTAAGAACCTTTCTCTGGAAGGCCATGTCACAGCTCACAACGTGAGAGCCATGGCAGCCTCAATGGCTCATCTACACTCTGTGTCTATTGACGACATCTGTCGAGCAGCTACTTGGGCCTCGGTTCATACCTTCACAGCCCATTACTGCTTGGAGAAGGACTCCCTCCGGGATGCCTTGTTTGGTCAGGCTGTTCTACAACACCTGTTCCATACTTAATCAACTCCTACCCTCCATTCCCGGTAGAATGCCAGAGATCCATGGGGGGAAGTGGAGCCCTTTCACAGGGGCACACAACTTCTGGGGTCTCTCCCTGGCATCTGTAGCTAGGGAGTCCCCATATGTGAAGACTACATTCCTGCTTGTTCCTGGAGATAGCATAGTTACTCACCAGTAACAGGTGATCTCCGGGAACAGCAGGAATTTAGTCTTCACAACCCACCCACCTCCCCTAGGAGTTGTATCTCTTTTCTTTCCCTCTCTCTCTCTTTGTCTCAGCTTTAAAACTAAACTGGAGAGAGGCAGTTAGGAAAGGCGGGAAGGCAGCACGCAGGTGCTGTGGGATGCTCCCAAAAGCTTTCTAATTGGATGCTGGGGAGCGTTCCCGCGCAGGCTCTGTCGGTACCGACGATACCCATATGTGAAGACTAAATTCCTGCTGTTCCCGGAGATCACCTGTTACAGGTGAGTAACTATGCTTTCTATTTGCGTCCCAATAACCCAATGGATATGCTGTAACACTGTCTGCAAATATGCGTGCAGATAATTTTGCTCCAAAAAGGCATGTACCAATGTATCCCTTTGGCTTTTGCAGCGCTGGCAGTTTGATCCCTCCCACAATTGCCTTTTGGCTCCCTTGTCCCTGGTGATGTATGCCCTTTGTAATGGAGTGTCCATATGGGGATTTTTAACCTGATGCAGGGTTTGAGAAATACACTTCATCCCAAAACATGGTGCTAATTTTCAGATTGACCTCTGAAGTGCTGTTTGCTATATACTGGACTCTTTATTCAGATAAGTGAACTAAGTGAATTAAGTTATAATGTGTTATAATGGTGGGAGGAGTGGCCTAGTGATTGGGGCAAGTTACCTCAGGCCGGAAGGTCAGAGGTTCAAATCCCACTAGAGGACAGCAACCTTGGGCCGGAAGGACTGGGGTTTCTAGTCCCACAGTTGCTCCTTGTGGTCTTGGGCAATCCACTTAATCCTCCATTGCCCATGTTCCCTGTAAGTATTAATGTATGTTTCTCATATCCCCTCGTGTTAAATCTATCCCCCAATTGTGTTGTGACCACTTTGATTGAAGGATAAGGTGGTATAAAAAACTGTCTAAATAAATAAATGTGCGGCTTGAAAGCTGTAGTTTTAATGCATATGATTAAAATGGACGAGACTTGCTGTAGTGGGTGACTCCTCATGCAGTCACTGTCCGTCACTAAAAGTTTTAATATAAAATTATTGGAGGAAAGTTTCTGTTCAGTTTGTTTAGGCCAATGAAGATTTATTGATATAATGGCGGCATTGCAGATACGCCCAGAAGTGTTTGCTTGGTATCGTCCATTTTTCCTCCTTCTTATTGAAGGTCTGGAATCCTTGCTGTTCTAAATCTATAATCTGCCCTACGTATCGGCAACCCTTGGCAGCCCAGGTGTCAAATATTGTTTTACCCATCCCTGGTGCAAATTCCATGTTTCCCGCTAGTGTCCCAAATGAGGAGCGGCCTCTGCCGCCTCCCACATTTTTCCTCCACCTTCGCTATGCCTTTCTTAGTGGGTCAAGTAGCTAGCCCTTTCCCCTCATGCCTTTGCATCTCTCCCGGAGCAACTGCAGCAGGCTAAATGAGTAGGGGCAACAGCTGTCATCCATGAGGCCCTTTGGTGCATATCATTCCACCCCAGCCTGTAGTTTATGTATCCACCTCATCATGGCCGCTACATTATACAGACGCAGGTCAGGCAGACCCACTCCCCCCTGATCCTTCCCTCCCCCTGTTTTTATGTGGCTAATCCTTGCCCCTTTCCCCCTCCATAAGAAGGATTGGATCATGCTTTTTTTTCCTGGTTTATGATCCAAAAAGGGCAATATCTGTATTGTGTATAGCAGGCATGCCCAACTTCGAACAGGTCGTGATCTACTTTTTCTCCAGGACCAAGCAGGAAGTCAGTCCTCACATATGGGTGATGTTGGCGCCGACGGAGCCCTCGTGCGGAGCATTTCTCCAGCTTTCAAAGAAAGCCTTTGGGAATGCAGCTCGCATGCATGGCCCCCTTCCTGCCCAAGGGTGCCATCTTGCTCAGTTTTTCTTTTTCCGCGGAGCCCAACGGGCGTAGTTCGTGTCACCTGGGAAAAGTTGATTTTTTTCTGCGATTTTTCGCGTCTCTTTATACGGTTCGATGCCGGTTCCCCATCCCGCCTGGGCTCGGTACACCGGTATCAAGTCCGGAACTTCTTTTTCGGTTTTTGTCCTTTGTGACTAGCATTCGTACTTTTTCTGTTATTTTCACTGGCAGCCCGGTCTTTTGACCTTGCAGGGGCCCTTTTCCCCGCCGATGGCTGCCAGCGGGTTCAAAAAATGTGATCAGTGTAAGAAACTTATGTCTTTCACCGACACTCACGACTGCTGCCTCCAGTGCCTCAGGCCCGACCATGACCCACTGGTCTGTGGCCTGTGCGGCAAGATGTTGTCGAAGGCGCTTCAGAGCCGTCAGCATCAATGTGTGAGAATTGTTTTGGATTCCGCGTCCGGCAGGGCCCGGACTTCGTCAGAGGCCTTGACATCTCGGGAGTCTGACCCTGAGCGCCGTCGTGGGTCCTCTGAAAGGGGGTCTCCCACCTGGGAGCAGAAAAGGAAGAAGCTCATGAGGGCGGCGTCAGTGGAAGCACCTGGATCCTCGAGGGCCAGGTCATGCAGCTCTGACCGCCGTTCTGGGCTTTCGGAGTCGGAGAGGCCAACCAAACTACCTCATTTGGAGCCGTAGTCCCCGGGTCAGGTAACCTCTGTTGTCCTCATGGACTCTCCTCCGGGAGAACCGCCGTCGGGGCCCGAGTCGGGGGCTTCGGAGTCTCCGGAGCTCGGTCTTAGGTTGACGGCCCTGGAGAGCAGCCTGGCTGCCTTCATGGAGCAGCAACAGGTACTGATCGCCGGTCTGACCGGTGCATCTGCCCCGACCACCGGGTCCTCGATGTCCAAGTCGACCCCGGAGGCCAAGCCGATCCTCAAGTCCATTAAGTTTCGAGTCGATCCTCAGCCAAGGTCTCCCTCGACCTCCCGTGCGGGGCTGAGGTTGTCGACGCCGGTGCCCTCATCGTCGGGGATGGTGGCATTGAGGCTCGTCGTCGGGGATGGTGGCATTGAGCCACTCAACGACTCCTCGGAGGAGTCGGCGTGGGAGACGGAGGATGAGGAGTCTCCTGACACCACTTCTGGACCCAGTGCTTCCCGTCGGATTCCCCGGAGTCCGAGCCTCGGAGAAGGTCCCCCCCAGAGGATACCCGGCTCTTGGATTTCATCAGGGACATGGCCAAGGCTTTGGCATTCCTGGCGGACGTCGAGGAGGAGCCTCAAGCCAAAGAGCTCGATGCCTTCCAATATGATTTTCCTCCGAAGGAAGCCTTTACTGTTCCGGTTCCTCCGATACTGGAACAGCTGTTCTTCCATATGTGGGAAACACCGGCCTCGGCGCCAGTTCTGAGCAAGCGGGTCGATTCCATTTATCGAGTCTGTAAGAGCCCTGAGTTCCAAAAGGCGCAGCTACCGCACAACTCCATGGTTGTGGAATCGGCCATGCACAGGCTGAAAAGTCAAAAGATGTACTCCTCGGTGCCTCCCGGCTGGGAGGCCCAGAACCTAGATGCCCTCGGTAGAAAGTGCTTCCAGGGCTCTATGCTGTCTTGCCATGTCCAGACTTGCCAGCTGTACATGGGCATGTATTTACGGGACCTAGCAAAGGAGATTGCGTGGTTCTCGGCTGGCCTCTCCAAGGAACCCTTGCAGAGATTCAAAGCCTTGTCTTCAGGGACCCGGGAGTGCTCGAAGTTTATATCTCGAGCAGCCTATGACAGCTTCGAGGCTTCGGCCTGGGTAGCCGTGGCCGGCATCGGTGCACGCCGTCAGGCCTGGCTACAGTCGTCGGACCTAGAGTCATGGGTACAGGACAAGTTGGTCGATGTCCCTTGCCGAGGTGACAACCTGTTCGGCAAGCCCATGACTGAAAAGGCTGCAGAAATCGAGACCGAGACTCTCACCAGGACAAGACTGTCCAGAAAGACTTCTGCCCCTTCTCACAAAAAGAAGGGCTCAGGAAAGAAGCCCTTTTTTCCAAGGAAGGGTGCTGCCTTCAAAACCTACCCTTAGTATCAGGCCTCTCCAGCTCCCCAACAGGGCCAGCAGGCCAAGGGGCAGGGGCATGGGCCCTATAGGCAGAAGAGACCCCCAAGCCGCCAACTCCAGCTCCTGCACAGCAGGGAGCGGGGATTTGACTCCCACAGAATAGCCTCTCCTCCGCCGATGGCTCCACTCAGCACTGGGGGTCGGCTGACCCTGTTTGCCTACAGGTGGCCAGCCATCACAGGGGATACCTGGGTACTGAGCATAGTCCAGAAGGGCTAAATGCTCCATTTCCACCAACTACCCCCCTCCTACTATCCAGGGGAGCCTCCAAGACTCCCTCTACACAGAAACCTCCTCCTTCAGGAGTTGGCAAGTCTTTTAAAGGAACAGGCGATGTTACCAGTGCCACACCACCTGGAAGGTAAAGGCTTCTTAGTACTAAAGAGAACAGGAGGCCTCAGGCCTAGACAAAATCTGAACTAGTTTCTGGAGAGGGAAAAGTTCAAGATGCTTACCCTTGGGACACTGCTGCCCTACCTCCAGCAGGGAGACTGGCTATGCTCCTTAGACCTAAAGGATGCTTATACTCACATCCTCATCCATCCAGACCACAGACAATATGTCAGATTTGTGGTGGGAGGAAACCATTTTCACTACAGGGTACTTCCCTTTGGCCTGATCTCTGCCCCCAGGGTTTTCAGCAAATGTCTGGCGGTGGTGGCGGCTTTTCTCAGAAATCAGGGGATTTTTGTCTTCCCGTACCTGGACGACTGGCTCATCAGGGGCCAATCACTCCAGGAGGCCCGACAGGCCACTCTTCACACTGTCTCTCTTCTTCAGCATCTGGGCTTTGTCATAAACTACGCAAAGTCCACTTTGCTCCCTTCTCAAAATCTACAGTTTATAGGGGCGAGGCTAGACACCCTTCAGGTAAGAGCTTACTTGCCTGATGACAGGGCCCACAGACTGATGGAGTTGGCCAACCAGTTCCAAAGCAATTCTCATGTTTCCGCCAGGCATTACCTGCGGCTCCTGGGCCACATGACATCCACGGTACATGTGACCCCGAATGCCTGTCTGCACATGCGGGCTGCTCAATGGTGCCTCAGAGATCAGTGGACACAAGCCACCGGCGACCTCCAAGACAGAGTAAAGATGTCCAGACAACTTCTGAACTCCTTACAGTGGTGGCTACATCTGCCACACCTGCTCAAGGGCGTACCTTTTCAGACCCCAACAGACACCAGGGTGCTGACGACAGATGCATCCTTAAAGGGCTGGGGAGCACATTGCCTAGGCACATGCACTCAAGGCCTGTGGTCCCCTCGGGAAACCACACAGCAGATCAACCTTTTAGAGCTGCGAGCAATCCGCTTAGCTCTGCAAACTTTTTGCCATGCTCTTTCTCGACAGTCTGTCGTAGTTCAGACGGACAATCAGGTAGCAATGTTCTACGTGAACAAACAAGGAGGCACAGGGTCCAGGCTCCTATGTCAGGAGGCACTGGACCTTTGCTACTTTGTGGTCAGACAAGGCATGGTTCTCAAAGCAGTTTATCTACCTGGTCCGGAGAACTTCCTAGCAGACAAGCTAAGCAGGATTCTCCAGCCCCACGAATGGCAGTTGAACCCATTGGTGGTCCAGCAGATCTACCTCAGATGGGGACTTCCATCCATCGATCTCTTTGCAAGTCCACTGTATGCATTTCCTCCCATGCCCCTGGTGGCCCGAACTCTGTTCAAGATCCTCCAGGACAAGGCCTCGGTGATTCTGGTAGCACCCAGATGGCCAAAGCAGCCGTGGTTTCCGCTTCTTCTGCAGTTGGCGGTGGAAGCTCCGTTCCCTCTGGGGCTGCAACACGATCTCCTGTCTCAAGAACAGGGTTCCCTTCTGCACCTCAATCTCAGGTCCCTCAATCTGATGGCTTGGCTGCTGAAAGGATAGTGCTAGCTCCCTTACTTCTACCTAAGGAGGTTAAGGAGGTGGCCTTGGCCTCTAGGAGGCAGTCCACCAGAAAGTCCTATGCCCTCAAGTGGCGTAGGTTTATGGTATGGTATGCTCAGCGCAATGAAGATCCTTTCTCTTGCCTGGTGCCAGTAGTACTGCAGTATCTACTTCACCTTTCAGACCTAGGCCTCAAGTCTAACTCTGTTCAGGTCCACCTCAGTGCTTTGTCAACGCACCACTCACCGGTGGACAGACAGTCTCTGTCGATTCACCCCTCGGTGTCCCGATTTCTCAGAGGTCTGCTTCTACTCAAGCCTCCGGTTCGTCCACTGGCGACTGAGTGGGATTTGAACGTGGTCTTGCAGCAACTTACTCGCCCACCGTTTGAGCCAATGGCTACATGCCATTTGCGCTTCCTCTCTTGGAAGGCGCTCTTCCTGGTTGCTCTTACCTCGGCCAGACATGTGAGTGAACTACAAGCTCTGGTTTCTGATAGACCGTACACGCGGTTCTATAGGAGCAGGGTGGTCCTCAGGATCCATCCCAAGTTCCTCCCAAAAGTGATCTCCTCTTTCCACCTCAGTCAGGAGGTGGTTCTTCCAACCTTTTTTCCCAGGCCGCATGCCAGCCGGGCTGAAACAGTCTTGCATACCCTGGACTGTAAAAGGGTGTTGTACGAAGGAGCATCGAAGGGCTACTCAGCTCTTCGTCTCGTTTGACCCTAATAGGATGGGGTTACCTGTCTCCAAGCGTACGTTGTCCACTTGGGTAGCAGATTGTATCGCCTGGGCGTACAGGACAGCCGACCTCCCCTTGCAGGGTCGGGTCACAGCCCACCGTGTCAGGGCGAAATCTGCGTCAGTAGCTCATCTCCACTCTGTTCCGTTGGCAGACATCTGCCGGGCCGCAACTTGGTCTTCAAGCCAGACTTTTACAGCCCATTACTGCCTGGAGAGAGAGTCCCGGCGGGACAGTGTTTTCGGCCAGGCGGTACTCTGTAATCTCTTTGAGGTTTAGGCAACTCCTACCCTCCGTCCCTTGTGTTGGGCTACCGTACGGGGTGCGTTCTCAGAGAAAATTCTTATCATGGATGCTGAGGCTTTTGAGAGGGAGCCATTTTTTCAGCTCTGGGTTCATGGTAGCCTATAGCTGGGGAGTCCCATATGTGAGGACTGACTTCCTGCTTGGTCCTGGAGAAAGCATAGTTACTCACCTGTAACAGGTGTTCTCCAGGAGCAGCAGGAATCAGTCCTCACGACCCTCCCTCCTCCCCTGGAGTTGCAGTCCTATCCTTCATTTTGATTTTTGCTGTCTTTTAGCTATGTCATCAGACTGAGCAAGATGGCACCCTTGGATGGGAAGGGGACCGCGCATGCGCGCTGCATTCCCAAAGGCTTTCTTTGAAAGCTGGGGAAATACTCCGCATGAGGGCTCCGTCGGCGCCGACGTCACCCATATGTGAGGACTGATTCCTGCTGCTCCTGCAGAACACCTGTTACAGGTGAGTAACTACGCTTTCCGGCCAAAAGTGCCGGTGATCTACCACCATGAAAATTAAATTTCAAATTTGTTTCCAATTAAATTTTAACCCAGTAAAGTTGGAGGATTCCCACCCCCACCCCCTTTTTTAATGAACCTTCTGTCATTTACTTGGATGTAATCAGCTGTTAAGCAAATTAAGCAAAAACAAAACAGAGAGACAAAGATCCAGTAAGAACTGCGTGGGGAAATGGAAAGTACATTTTTTCTTAAAAGTTTTATTGAGCAATAACGTTCTTTAACTGTCTTTAACTTTTATTGAGTAATTTGTGTTAAATTTAGGTTGAGTATTGATCCAGGCTGATCTTGCACAATCTTTAATATTTCGCTCTTGCACATTAGTGAGACGTCTGAGCCTGCATTTCATCCACCAGCTTTTTGAAGTTGGGTGAATATTGCGTGAGGGCCAGTCTCAGGAAATCCTGGAGATGTTCATCTGTCATGTTGGAACGTTGTGTACTCTGTCATTTTCAGATGGGAAAATGCAGATTCACACAAATAAGTTGAACAGAAACAGGAGTGTACAGCTTCACTGCATCTTCTCAAGTTGAGAAATTTGTTTCTAGGCACTAGCTTCCAAAACGATTCTTGCTCAGCACATGTCTTGAGAAAAATGTCATTTTTAAGGGTTAATATTTTGTTTTCAAGAGATGGCTTGTTCAATGAGTAATTTTTACTGATAGCAGCTGCAGTTTCTTTAATATCCACATCTACTTTGAATGGGTATGACAAGTACTCCACAACTGTTCCAATGTTTTGGAAGTCACAGAATCTATTTTCAAATTCCTGGATAACAACAAATTTCTGTCACATACTTCCCGTTCTGAAAAACTAAATTTGGATATTGTCCCAGATGGTCCTGCGTATTAGGGAAATGATCAGAAGTGTTCTTTGCAAGGTCAGTCATCATTAGCTCAAATTTGCTCTTGTAGGATGAAACTGTACTCATCATCTCGCTAATGCATTTGTTTTTACCTTGTAGTTCAAGGTTCATATCACTTAGTTCACCTGTAAAGTCAGCGAGAAATGCCAGATCACATAATCACTCGTCATCTTCCAACTCTGTTTGGTCATCTCCCCTCTCTTTCAAAAAACTTCTTATTTCATTCAGCAAATCACGAAATCTTTGCAGAAATTTGTGCCTACTTAGCCACCTTACATCTGTGTGCAAAATGATTTCCGCTGCCCTTTCATCAAGAGTAAGATTGAAAAGCCGCCTTTGAAGTGATCTTCCACAAACTGAATTTACAATTTTTAAAGTGATGTCCATGACAGTCTTTGTATTGAGTCTCTTGCTTGCCAAAACTTGCTGGTGAATGATGCAGTGGTAAGAAAGGAAATCTGGGAAGTCGTCATGCTGTCTACAAGGGGCTATGAAATCGTTAACCTCACTTGTCATTGCTCTTGCTCCATCAGTAGTGATGGAAACAAGTCTATGCAATGGAAGATTACATTTTGTCACAAAAGAATGGAAAGAACTGAATATTTCCTGACCAGTAGTTCTCTCTTTTAAAGAAATCATTCCAAGTAGTTCTTAACACTTAAGTCTTCAAAAACCATCCGGATAAAGACTAGTAACTGGGCTATGTCTCTTATGTCTGTAGATTCATCCAGTTGGAGTGAGAAAGCAACACAATTTGAAACATCCTCCAACAATTGTTCAGTTGTGTCTCCACACATCTTTTCTATTTGCTGCACGACGGTGTTTCTTGACAATTGTACATCTTGAATAGCAGCTATGATCTCTCTCTTATTTTTAAATCCTTCAAAAAGATTGTCAGCTGCTTCAAGAAAACAATCTTTTCCAAATTCCCTTTCAGTGAAAGGTTTGCATTTCTTTGCGATCAGGTTGCTAACCTTGAAGGATGCTATGGTTGCTTTAACCGAATGTGACCTTGGCTTCGCCATCAACTGTTGCTGAGTAGCCAATTTCGATTTAAGTTCTTTGAGCTTTAGTTTACGAATTTCACTTTTGGGTGGAAAATTAGCATCAAGCTTATTGCTATGCAGAGCCTTATAATGACGTTCCAGATTACCCTTTTAGGGCAAGGATACTGGGGCATTACAAATTAGACAACACTTTCACCATGATGAATGGGAAATGGACTACTTCTTCATCATGAAAGTGGTAGGTTTTGCTCTTATTTGGAACACTCATCTTTGTTATACTGGGTTGGCTGGATGTAAGAAGGCCAAATCTGCTAAGTTAGTATAAACACTGGCTGAATCTGGTCTAAAACTGTCACTGTCCCAAAGTATTAAAGATCAACAGGAACCGAAGACCTCTGGATGATGTGCAGTACAAGGACTGGAGATGCCAAAACCACAAATGCAGTTCTAAAAGTAAAAATAAGAATTCATCATATTGGCACCAATAATCAAATACCCCAGTAATCAAATACCACCAATCATCAAAAAGACTCAAACACCTGTCCAGCAAACCAGATAAAATCAAATACTGCCAAACAAGTTCAAATGCCACCACACGCGATTTAATAAATTCTGCACACAGTGTAGAATCAACGCAAAGGCAAAGCAAAATAAAACTGCAGTGTAGAATCAACGCAAATGCTAGGCAAAATAAAATTGCAGAGGCAAGCAAAAGTCACAGTGGTTCGAACCGATTTGAAGGCAAGTTAGAACAAAATTGGAAAAGCCCGCCAAAATCACCAAATTCTTGACACTTTGTTGTATCTGCCCGAAAACGTTTAATGAAAGCGAACTATAAAGTGACCAACGACCAGCACATGACACAACTAATACGGTAAGTGTATGCAGGTAAAGCCCGGGCGAATGGATATCGCCCGGTATATAACACACTTCTAAGGGGTGTTGGGGTGGGGTCAGGAATGGGTGATTCTGAGAGGCAGGAGACCAGGTATGATGCCGGGTCTGTGGCATCTCATCGTGGGGCGCAGGCAGCAGCCCCCTGGGGTACCCACAAACTATTGGCACGAAAACAGCAAGCGCCCCCAATACACCCGCAGGCAAGATTCCCGCAGGCAGTGAAAAAAGACAGGCAAAGGATCAGCAGCGGCGGCAAGCCCTTGGCAGACGACCTGCTGGCACGAGCTCTCTCCTAGCGACGGCGCGAGCTGCTGGAGAGATGGAGCCAAGTGGGGCTGGCGATCTACCTCTGACCCCTCCGCGATTGATCGCAATCTACCTGTTGGACATGCCTGGTGTATAGTATGTTGGTAAGGATTATCATCTTGACTAGCGCCACTCTTCCCAGCAAGGACACAGGGAGATCCCGCCAACGGTCCAATAGATCTTTTATATTTTCCATCTTGACTGGGATCCGCACATATGTACAGCTTAAGATATTTAACTTACTCTTTTGCCCACACCATCAGGAAGTCTGTTTGGTTCTTGTTGCAGCAGCCCCGTGATGCCACTATAGCTTCAGATTTGTTTCAGTTAATATTTAACTCAGAGAAAGCTCCAAAGTTAGCAAGAACCTCCATAACCTTGCCTATCTTACTACTGGCCTGACTGAGGAACAGGAGCATGTTGTCTGCAAAAAGATTGATTTTATATGTCTCCTGTCCTTGGGTTATGCCCTCCCATTCTCTAGTTTGGCAGACTTTGCTCGCCAGGGATTCCAGCGTCAGGATAAATAACAGGGGTGACAGGGGACATCCTCGTTGCGTGCCGTTGGCCTGTGTGAAGGGCTGTGTGAGGGTCCCATGTATGAGAATTTGCACCATCGGCATGTGGTAAAGCATTTATCTCCAGGAACAAGCAGGAATGAGTCTTCACATATGGGTACGTCGGTATCAACGGAGCCTGCGCGGGAACGCTCCCCAGCTTCCCAAAAAGGAAAGCTTTTGGGAGCATCCCACAGCGCCTGCGCGCTGCCTTCCCGCCTTTCCTAACCTCCTCTCCTCAGTTCTTCTTCCCGCCAAAAATAGCGCTTTAAAAGGAGCACGCATGTGCAGTTCACTGCGATGCTATAATCAGTGCGAGGCGCCTGGCTTCATGGTGATATCGAGTGTTTTTCAAGTTCGGATAATCATCACATGTGGTATGTTCTTAGGGACTACAGGGGTGTCTCACATTTGCTAATGCGTTATAGATTTTGTTTGGTCCTTTAAAACAATATATACACATGGTTAGCACGCGTTTTATTTCACATTTCCATTTATGTCAGTGTGCGGAGGTCAGTCGCTCACTGTCTCCGGTAAAATTTCTTTGGAATTTTTTTCATTTCATGTTTCATTATTACTGTTACTGTTGTTATTCACATGCCATCTCCCGTTTTTTAAAAATTCTTTCAAAGAAATTCAGATACTATTTGTTGTAGCAAAAGATTTTTCACGGTACTTTTAATATGGTGACAGTCTGGGTTTTGAATGTTTTGTCTCCCGCCAAAACGGCGCTTTAAAAGAAGCAGGTATGTGCAATTGATGGCGATGTCAATTTTAGCGCGTGGTGCCCGTTTCACGGCGGTGTCGAATGACTCTTAGGTTTGATATTTTTTATCAGATGCGGCTTTTTTATGGGCTACGGGGGTATCCTTCAATTGCTCAAGAGTGTTTTTTGATTCTCACTGCTTCTCTACGAACAATGGGTATACGGGGCAAGCGAACGTTCTCATTAACATTTATAATTATGTTATAAGTAGATGGTGGCCAGTCACTTCTTGTCTCCGGTATATATTTTCATTAAACTCATATTTTCTAATCATCGCTTTTTGTCGCAAAAAGAATAATTCTACCAGTTTGAGCAGGAATAGTTGAGAAATATATGTGAGGTTTTGGCTTCTGACTTTTACTTGTTTTCTATTGTATCCCGCGTTTGTTTTTATGGTCCTGTATTTTTTACAATAGAAGTCAACTTCATACATATTTTCATTTTAGTAGCCCCTAGTCGTAAGAACAAGGACTCTATAACATTGAGCAGGTCAACATCTTGTTCTGCCTGAATATTTGAGAAATGTACGAGAGCAGTTGGCCTCTGACATCCATCTGTTTTTTATTGCACTTTGCCTTTAATTTCACGGCCTTGTACTCTTCACAGCAGAAGTCATCACAGGTTTGGCGACATGCCAATAGTGCTTTGCATGATTTAAAATAAGTCGTTTTGGTAAAACCTCCGTTTTTGGTTTATATTTAGAAAATTAGTACAGCATTAAATTAGGACACATTTTGTACCTTTCAATTCACAATCACAATTTTAAAGGACATCAAAATATAGGTTTTTGAATCACAGCACATAATGGTTTGTGTATAATCTAGTTAGTGGAACACTGGTCTCTCCCAATGTTATGGAGCTCTTCATGTTTATGATCCCTCTGAAAGATAAATTTTATCCTTTGTTTATCTTTGCCAATGTCTAAATTATTTATTGATTTTAATTGTTTATTTATTTGTTTAGTTTTTTTCACATACAATCATAAGTGCATCGCGCACCAGAGGCAGGTGGGATCCGTGCCTCTGCTCAGCAAAAGGTTTTTTCTGAAATTGGCTTGGTGCAGTGGTAGGTTGTATTATTATTTTATTTTTATGGTTATGCTAAATTTTATTTTAGTAATATTTAATAATTTTTGTTTTTATGTTTATACAATTTTCTATTGTGTTCTTTTTTTATGCTTTTTTATAATATAATTTTATTGTATATTTATTGTATATATGCACATATTTATACTTTTTTATTAATATTTTTTGTGTTTTTATTTAATTAATTAATTATTTATTATCTTAGTTTTTATATAATTGTTTAATTTTTATTTATTTATTTTCATTTTTAGTTTTATTTTGGACATTGGCATTAATAATCCATATCATTTTTTCCTCAAGTCCTCCTTTTCTCCGTTTTCTTTTGTTCTTGTGGTTATAATTAAGAAAGGCCTTATGAAAAAAATATATATACATAGTTGATACATCTATTTTTTAAGTTGTTCTATTATTATATTCCACTTTGTTATTATCATTATTATTAATACTACTATATATATTCTCAATGGAAAAATTTTTATATTTATATTAAGTGAGTTATCGCATTAAGAGTGTTTACATGTTTTTAACTTTTTTAATTTATTTATTGTTAATTGTTTATTATTATTATTAAAGTTTTTTAATTATTTTTTTATATAGTTTATTTTAATATTTTTTGATATATTTTTTAATGATTTATCTTAGTTACTTTATTTAATGTGGTTTAACATGATTTGTTTTTTAGTATTTATGTTTACACATTAATTACTGTTTGCTGTTGGTTTTACATGTATGTATATTTTGTAGTGAGCCTATAACCCCTGAGGAAGTGGTGTACGAAACACGGCCTGTGTTGGGTTTGGCGCACCTTATCCGTGGATCAATAAAGGTTACGTTTGAACCTCCTGCCACGGTTTCTGACTGGTTCCTGTTGCCCACGTGGTAGTTTGCTGTTTCTTGGTGGACCACAAGGTGCCACCTTCTCCAGGTTTTCAAAAGACTCAACTTCCTCATCATTCTATTGTTGTAGAATCAGCAATGAGGCGTATTAAGAGTGCAAAGAAGCACTCCTCTTATCCGCCAGGTCGTGAGTCTAGGACTTTAGATGCCTTTGGACGTCGATGCTTCTAGGCATCCATGCTTTAAGCAAGAATTATCTCATATATTTTCTATATGGGATTATCTCTTGAAGAGGTCACAAAGAACTTAAAGCTTTTGAACCCTTTTCTTCAAGAACATAAAAGAGCAGACTATTCCTTATTAGTCAGTCATACTCAAAATGTCTCCAAGTTCCTTAATCGTGCTACCCTGAACTGTTTTGAGTCTATTAGCAGAACTTCTGCTATAGCCATAGGGACACGACGCATGGCCTGGCTCCAAGCTTCAGACTTGGACAAATGGGTGCAAGAAAGGCTGGCAAATACTCCTTGTACTGATGAGAATCTCTTTAACAAGGATGCTTTATTCCAAGCTAATCAGTTAAACACTGATATTCTTGCTTTCAGAGGATTGTCAAAACTTTCCTCTAATCCAACTACTAAAAAATCTCCTAACAAACTTTATCCCCCTGGGGGGAAAAAGTTTTATCCATCTTCTACCCATCATGCAGATGTTTCCAAAGAAGGGCAACATCAAACCAGGCTAAGAAAATCAAAGCCTCAACAGGCTCAGCAAACCCAGCAGTCGCAGGGTTTCTGATTTTTTTATTCATTGAATCTCTTTTTCCTGTTGAGGTTTAGAACCAGTAACCTACTTCTTATGAAAAGTAGCTTTTACAGTTAATCTCATCCTTACTGAGATATCAGTGATACACTGACTCAATCCTCGGCTCTAGGCATGAATCTCTTGCCACAAGAGAAATCCATTCTTTTAGCTCCAAGAGCTACTGAGGACAATCATGCCTTACAGGTAACAGGGTTCTCCTCTCCTTTTTGAAGGAAAAAGAGGAGTAACAACTAACAACAAGGTAGGCTATGTCCTTCACCTTGACAGTTTTCCTGTACGAGGATATCTCTTAGTTTGGTCTGCAAGGGACTTACCAAATTGTAAGTCTTCTCAACTCTGTATTGCTTCTATCCCTCTTAGTCGGAACATCTAGTCTCTAAGAGTGATACTATTCAACTGGAGGGCTTACTTTTTGAGCCATAGGTTTTTCTTCAATACCTACTCCAGTAACTGATTTCCATACAGAGTTTTCTTTCCCTTTACAATTTTCTCAAACATTTCTTTTAAGACAGCTTATCAGACACTAATTGAGCTTTACCACTCTTAATTATGTCTGTCGGTCCTTTTCCAATCTATAGGACCTAACTTTTTCTGCTGCCTTGATAACAGAAAATTCCAAGAGAGGTTCCATAACCCACTTGGACATTTTATCATTGCAGGCAACCGGCCTGTCTACTATTCTTAGCCATTTTTAATTCTTTTTGGCTCCAACAGAATAGATTAGGTTGCACACTGGCAGTTGAACTGCCAGATCTCACCTAAGCAACCTACAACATGCTCTCTGCAATTATACAAAAAGCTCTGCAACTATGTTTATGTTTATTGTATTTGATAAAAACCGCCTTTCCAAAATAACCAAGGCGGTGTACAATAAAATTCAATAAAAGAGGCTGGAAGCCAATAAAAAGGAAAGGAAATTACAATATCATGGTAGGATAGAAAAGAGGAGAAAGCGGACAGGACAGGACAAGACAAGAGAAGGCAAACATGATAGGGATTCAGAGGAGGGGGAGAGAAGGATCACACAAAGGGGGAAGGAACATCAAATGCCAGGGAAAACAGATGTGTCTTTAAGTTTTGCTTGAAAGTGGTATATTGGGGGTCCAGACGGAGGGAGGGGGGAAGAGCATTCCAGAGGGCGGGACCGGCAAAAAAGAAGGCAGAGGTACGGGTGGACTGCAGGTGAGCGCGCGAGGGAGAGGGGAGAGTAAGGCGGTTGAGGTGAAAAGAACGTGGTGTGTGTCTGGGGGAATGAAAGAAAATGAGATCCGTTAGATATTGCGGAGTGCTGGTATGAAAGGCTTTGTGTACAAGGGTCAATAATTTAAAGGTGGCACGGAAAGGAACAGGCAACCAGTGGAGGAGAAATAATACAGGGGTAATATGATCTCTGGGGGAGGAATGTGTAATGAGGCGTGCTGCAGTATTTTGGATTCGTTGGAGACGGGACAACTGATATTTAGGGAGACCGATGAGAAGTGAATTAGAGAAATCTACTCTGGACATAACTAGGGAGAGTACCAGGGTGGTAAGGGCCGAAGGAGAAAGGAAAGGACGAATGGAGCGGATTTGCCAGAGAAAAAAAGGATGTTTTGGTGACATGGGATATGTGAGTGTTGAAAGATAAATCGGAGTCAAAGTGCACACCAAGATAACGGAAAGTTGAAACCAAGGGAACGGGAGTGCCGGAAAAAGAGGGAGCTATAGAAGGGGGTGGACTGCCGTGGGAGAACCAGATGGCAATAGTCTTGGTGAGATTTAGGTGAAGACAGTTAAGTGTTAACCAATTTGTGACAGCTGTGAGGCAAGAGTCAAGAGCGGAGAGATAAGGGCAAGAGGGGGAAGTGTGGTGGAGTAAGAGGATGTCATCAGCATAGAAGAAAGCAGATATACCAAATTGTTGGATTAGAGACGCTAGGGGGGCCAAGAAGAGATTGAAAAGAAGAGGGGCAAGGACAGAGCCCTGGGGAACCCCGCACGGAAGATGGTGAGAGTCAGAAGGGGGGTAGAGGGTGAAGAAGAAAGAACTGCACAGGACCGGGTGGAGAGAAAAGAATGGAACCAGTGGTGAACCGTGCTACAAAGACCCGCTTCCCGCAGGCGTTGAAGGAGAAGAGAGTGATCAACCAAATCAAAAGCAGCCGAGAGATCCAGTGCAACTGCCACAGAAATGTCACCACGATCGTGAGCTACATATAGTGCATTTGTGAAAGCCGAAAGAATAGTCTCAACACTGTGACCCTGACGGAACCCAGATTGCCGGGGGTGAAGGAAATTAATAGAGTCGAGATGGTGGGAGAGTTGTGCAAAGACAAATTTCTCAAGAAGTTTAGACAGAAAAGGGAGGTTAGAGACAGGGCGGTAGTGGGCAGGAATTAATGGAATAGGGCGTATCAGAGCGTGTTTCCAGGGTCGGGGGAAAGTTCCTGTGGAAAGGCTAGAATTAAACATGGAGAGGATGTAAGGGAGAAGCCCCAGTGAAGGGGTAAGGAGCCAGGAGGAAGGGATGGGATCGAGTGAACAGGAAGTTTTCTTAGAGGAGGAGATGAGACGGTGAAGTTCGGAGGCAGTGATCAGATCAAATGAAGCCCAGGAGTGAGAAAGCTGGGAGACAGGTGGGGGAGAAGGGGCAGGGGGAGGAGAAGTGATTGGAGCGGGACAGGAGGGTAAGGATGCTCTTAGAGATATAACCTTGTCGCTGAAGAAGGAAGCTAGTTGCGAAGGAGGAGGAAAGGGATGAGCTGAGGGGTCTGATGTAGGGGTGCGTAAAGAGATGAGAGATTGGAAAACGGAATAGAGGTGTCAAGTCTGGTTAGGGGCATTGGAAATGGCAGTGGAGAAGAAAGAGCGTTTAGCAGAGTGAATCTTGGAGCGGTAATAGGAATAGTGGGGTTGAAAAGCTGCTAAGGTGGCCGGAGAGGGAGCCTTACGCCACAATCGCTCTGCTCTGCGAAGGTGGGTTTGCAGTAGCCGGAGACCGCTATGATACCAGGGATGCGTAGGGTGACGCCGAAGTGGGCGGGGTCGTAGAGGGGCTATATGATCAAGGGTAGTGGACAACGAGGAGGACCGAAGAGTTGCCTGAGAATCAGGGGAAAGGAGGGGAAAGTCTGAAGGCAAAAGATCATCAGCCGCGGGGAACTGCTGGAGAGTAAGAGGAGTGAGAGCACGTGAAAGCTGCTTTGGCGGAGATGGAGGGGGGGAGGTGGGGGGAAAGGAGGAGGGCCTTTGCTAGAGAGCGTCAGAGCCATTCCTAGTAGGTAGCTTCTAGATGGTTAAAAAAGCTTTGCCCAGTCATGCTCCTACATGACTGTTTTTTTCCTACTCTTACCATCTTCCTTAAAATTTCCTTTTAGGGAAAAGGAACCAGGGCTTAGACCACGTGAAAACATAAAGAATTGCTTGATTCCCTGGGTTGTTCCACATTTCCAGTGGAACTCTTTCAACAGGGATGCATTCTTTTTCACTGCAGTCAGTCCTTGTCCACTGTTTTTCCTTCTAATTCCCGAAACTTCATTGAAGCTTATGCTGAACAAAGAATGAATGATACTCATATTGCCCTCATAGAGGGGCAAACATGGTATCCCCTTATATTGCGTCTTCTCCACATTGAAGTTATAGAAGGATCCAGACTTGTTTTAAGACTAAGGATCTCCTCCTGCACCCCTTCACGTAGGTCTCCATTCTGGTTATTCAAAGGCTAGAATTTTTAAAGAATTGTAGACCTCTCCTTCTAAGTAAGAACATTCCACTGGTTTCCATGTAACCTTCCACGTGTAACCAGAAAGAGATTCTCTATCTATATTCTCAAGCAGGTCTTATCCCTTCTTGTTATTAAGTGGATCTCTCTCTATATCTATCTATCTATCTATCTATCTATCTATCTATCTATATCTAACTTTGAAAGATTTGTTACTGTCCATAGTAATGCTGTTCCAGCATACCATAACCTTTTAAATGGACAGCCAATTTCTATGGTAATTACAAACAACCTTCTTTTACCGTAACCTGTCCGGTTACGTTGCATCTCAGGCTTTCCATGTAAAGTCATTATCCTAAGTGACATCACTTAGGGAAGACATTACTGATCTTCAATGAGTTGGAGGCTACACTGCCTACCACAAATGTTTCTTTCTTTCATTTGGATAGAGGGGTCTTAAAGACCCATCCTTTTTCTGCAAACTAGTCAGATTATCTCCTCTCTTTCCTAGAGCCTTATTCTGCTCCAAGGACAAAGAGCTTCCAACTTTGGCCTACAGAAGCTTTAGCTTCTCCTCCAAAGTCCAACCTCATTAAACTCCCCCAGTTTTTCTTCTGTGATTAGTTTTAGCCATTAAGGCTTCTGACCTCTGCTTATATTGCAAAAATTATGTTCCTGTACTTCACAGTGAGGTAATTTCTTTGAGGATAATGTACTGGCTCTGGGCACCAGATCATATTACCCTCAACAAATACTTTCGCAATACTTTGAGTAAGGTCCACATTAGAAAATTGAAATTCAATATTTGCTAACAATTATGGTCTACACAAGGACTCCCCTCTAGACACCTTGTTTATTCAAGCTGTTCCACAGCACACCCTTTTTTATTCAACTCCTACCCTCCATCCCTTGGATGCCTGAGGTTCTGGAAAATAGCATGGCCCATCCATTAGGTTTGCAACATGCTGGGACCTCCTCCAGGCATCTTTAGCTTGGGAGTCCCCATATGTGAAGACTCATTCCTGCTTGTTCCTGGAGAAAGCACAGTTACTTACCTGTAACAGGTGATCTCTGGGAACAACAGGAATAAGTCTTCACAACCCACCCACCTCCCCTAGGAGTTGTTCTCTCTCTCTCTCTCTAATTTGTCTACTTCCCTCCTTCGGACTCAGCTACAAACCCAACTGATGGAGAGGAAAGTGAATGGGCGGGAAGGCAGCACGCATGCATGTGGGATGCTCCCAAAAGCTTTCTTTTTGGACGCTGGGGAGCGTTCCCGTGCAGGCTCCGTCGGTACCGATGTACCCATATGTGAAGACTTATTCCTGCTGTTCCCAGAGATCACCTGTTACAGGTAAGTAACTGTGCTTTCTTGCTCTTCGAGTGTTTCACACCCAGCTCAGCTACAAAACTGTCCTAATTCAAACGGACAACCAGGTAGCCATGTTCTATGTGAACAAGCAGGGCGGAACAGGCTCTCTGTCGCTCTGCAACGAAGCTTTGCAACTTTGGGCCCTTGCCAGAGAGCATCAGATTCATCTCCTTGCAGTGTATCTTCCAGGCATTCAAAACTCTTGGGCAGACAGGCTCAGTCGAGTTCTGCTTCCACACGAATGGTCTCTCCATGCAGACCAGGTGGCAAACATTTTCCAGTTTTGGGGAACCCCGGACATAGACCTCTTTGCAAGTCCGCTGAATGCCAAACTTCCCTGGTTCTGTTCCAGAATTCCGGCCCAGGGTTGTCAGGCCAGGGATGCCTTCCTCCTCCATTGGGGTTGGGACTTTCTGTATGCCTTCCCACTCATTCCCCTAATTCCCAGAACTTTATTCATGCTTCAGAGAGACAGAGGCCATATGATTCTCATAGCCCCACATTGGCCACGACAAGTGTGGTACCCTCTGCTCTTACATCTCTCTCAAGCTCCATCTCTGGAGTTAGGATCTGCTCCAGATCTCCTATCCCAGGAGGACGGGATGCTGTGGCATCCCAACCCCCAGTCTCTACATCTCAGGGCCTGGTTGCTGAAAGCCTAGAACTTCATGGTCTTAACCTTTCTCAGCAAGTAAAGGATATCCTTTATGCTTCCAGGAAACCATCCACAAGACGCTCTTATGCTTTCAAGTGCAAAAGGTTTACCATATGGTGTTCGCAGAAGGGTCTCAACCCTCTTGCAATACCTCTGGAATCATTACTGGAATATCTCCTTCATTTGTCTAATGCAGGGCTTAAGACCAAGTCAGTGAGAGTTCATTTCAGTGCTATTGCAGCTTCCCTCAAACCTTTAAATGGGCAACCTATTTCCTCTCATCCGATCATATTTATTTATTTTATTTATTTATCAGTTTCTTCTATACCGCCCCTTCCAGAGATCAAGGGGGCGGTTTACATGAAACAATTAACAATTTTGTATACTAGTGTATACTTTACATAGAACGGTGTTTGGAACTATGTACAAATAATACTACATGGAACAGTAATAAAACTATTTGTAACTATTTACAGAGAACTATTCACAAGGATCATCAACAACAGTTTGCATAAGACATTTTGCAGAAATATAAATGAGTTAATAGTGAGAGGTCTGGCAGTGTTAGTCATTTGTTATATCTTGAGTCATGTGGGTATGTTTCTGTGATTGTTGGGGGGAGGTGCTCTGTTGGTAGGGGATTTCAAAATGGTTCGTGAAGAGGTAGGTTTTGAGTTCTCTTTTGAATTGATGAAGGTCTTTCATAGCGAGATTTATGAGAGGACTTCTCCTAACTAAGCCTCCCGTTAAGCCACCATCGGTGGCATGGGATCTAAATCTGGTTCTTGGCCAGCTCATGAAGCCGCCTTTTGAACCATTGGCTACTACCTCTTTGAAATTCCTTTCCTGGAAGGTTATTTTTCTTATTGCAATCACATCAGCACGTTGCATCAGTGAGTTGCAAGCATTGGTGGCTGATCCTCCTTATAAAAGGTTCCATCATGATAAGGTAGCTCTTAGGACTCATCCTCACTTTATGCCAAAGGTGGTTTCACTTTTTCATCTAAACCAAGCAGTTTACCTTCCTGTTTTTTTCCCCAAGGCCTCATGCCTCTAATACAGAAAGGAATCTTCATACTTTGGATTGTAAAAGAGCTTTGGCCTTTTACTTACAAAGGACACAGCAACATAGAAAGTCCTCTCAACTTTTTGTTGCTTTTGATCCTAGTCATTTGGGACTTCCAGTCTCCAAGAGAACACTGTCCAACTGGATTGCACAGTGTATTTCTTTTGCCTATGAGAGTAAAAACCTTCCATTGGAAGATCATGTCACAGTTCACAATGTGAGACCTCATGCACAACATGTAGACGGCTCCGGCCTTGCCCTCGAGGGCCCACTGGCTTCAAAACCCCGGCGGGAGTCTTTGGTCTCCAAAGCCTTTCAGGGGTTTCAGGTGGTTCCTGGGGTTCACCCTTCACAGAACATACCTGAGCCGTATCCGGTGGTGGCAGCCGCTTCGAGCGGTACCAATACCCCGGCTTCGGCACTGGTGTTGGATGAGATACTCCTCACCATGGATGGTCATCTGGCCTCCTCGTTGCCTTCGGGACCGGTGGATACACTCCAGACTGACTTTCCATTATCGGTACCAGCACCGATACTACCACCGACGTCGGTACCCTCCAGATGTGCATCGATAGCCTCGCTTCTTTCAATGCCGAGTCTCGAATCGATCTCCAGTCTGGAGGACTGCGTACCGACTCGCCTTGGTACCGGCTCTCGGCGGTACCGAAGGCTCGGTTCCGATGATTCAGATCCGCAACTCTCGGTTCCCTCGAGGCCGATTGAGCTGCCCTCGATGCCGAGTTTGGAATCGATCTCTAGTCTGGGCGACTGGGTACCAATACGCTTTGGTATCGACACTGATCGATACCGGTGGCTCAGTACCGAGGATAGCACCCGGAGGTTTTCGGTTACCTCGGTACCGATTGAACGGTCACTGATGACTGCTCCGATGTCTCTGTCGGGCTCGACTCCGACATCGGTACCGGTATTGGCATCGGTACCGGTATCCACAGTAGCATCGTGGCCAACTCCTGCCATGCTTTTTTCAACAGGATCGCTCCCTTCTATACCAAGCTTGGAGTCAATACCTGGCATGGACAATGTGGTAATGACGGTCGCTGCTCCTGACAGCCATTACCGGCGACCATCCTTTAAGCATTCCACACTGCACTCTGCAGGATCTTCTATTCCTATATATTTGGATAGCTCTGTCGGTGCTCAGGCTAGTTCTTCAGATCTAACCTGTCCAAGGGAGAGTCCTGTTGGGGATCCCTCTTTTCAGAGTTTCCTCCTGGATATAGCAAGATCTCTTGCCATTCCTATCCCAGGACATGATCCTGCACAAAGCTCTGTTTCTACCAAAGCAAAGGAGAACATAATGCTTCCTTTGCATCATTCCTTGCAGGATCTCCTTCTAGGAATGTGGGAAACACCTTTAATGGTACCAACACCTTCCAGAGCAACTGATCTCTTATATCAGGTGCCCCCCTCTCCAGGGTTTCAAAAGACTCAACTTCCTCATCATTCCATAGTAGTGGAATCAGCAATGCGGCGGGTAAAGAGTAAGAAAAAGCACTCTTCTTATCCGCCAGGTCGTGAGTCTAAGACACTAGATGCCTTTGGACGTCAAACCTTCCAGACATCTATGCTTTCTGCAAGAATTCTCTCATATATTTTCTATATGAGTCTATCTCTTGAGGAGGTCACAAAGCAATTACATCTTTTGACTCTTTCCCTTCCAGAGTCCAAGAGTGCAGACTATTCTTCACTGCTCAAGCATCTCCAGAATATCTCTTGGTTTCTTACTCGTGCTTCCCTAGACTCTTTTGAGTCTGTTAGCAGGACTTCTGCTATAACTATAGGGGCACGACGTAGAGCCTGGCTCCAAGCTTCAGACTTAGACAAATTGGCACAGCACAGACTGGGACATACTCCTTGCACTGGAGACAATCTTTTCAACAAGGAGTCTTTACGTCAGGTTACTCAGTTGTCCACTGACTTACCTGTTTGTAGGGGCTGTTCTGCACCTTCTTCTGTCCCAGTAGGTAGGAAATGTCCTGCCAAACTTTCTTCCCATAGGAGAAGAAGGTTTTATGCATCATCTGCCCATCATACAGATGTTCCCAAACAGGGGAAGCATCGTCCTGGTCTGCAGAGTTCAACCTCTCACCAGGCTCAGCAAACCCAGCAACCACAGGGTTTCTGATCAATCCATCAGATGCTTGTGACTCTTGGGATTAGAATCTGCAGTTGCTTCTTCTCAATAGAGGCAATCCACTGCTGTCATTCTAAATCCTAAACATGGATCTCTTCCCGAAAGATATCCATTCTTTCTATGTTCTATGAGCTGTCAGGATGTTCATGCTTCTAGGTCACAGGGTTCTCCTCTTCTTCCTGCTAGGGAAAGAGGTCTATCCACTATCAAACGATAGTTTCCTGTGTCAGCATGTCTTTTTTCCTTTCTATAAACTTACTACTTTGTAAGTTTTCTTCAGCTCCATTCTCTTTACCCTCTTACCAGGTTTTTCCTCTGTAAGAGCGGTATTGCTTCACTGGAGGGCTTTTTCTTCAGCCTCTCTAGTTTTCTTACTTTTCCAGTGCGGAGTTCTCTTCTCTGAGTTGACTCCTCTTTTTCAGTCTTGCTTTGAAGCAGTTCATCAGACACGTCCAGAGTTTTCTATTCTTGTTTTGTCTGTTCTTTCTGTTTTTAAACAGTACCATTCTTTCTGCTGTCTGGCAAGCAGCTGCCAATGCAGGAGCCTTAATGTTTGGACCACTGGTTCTTGTCCACCAGCAACCAGATTTGTCCTCCACTAACATTCTGTCTGGTCTTAGTAGTGGCTCCAAGTCAGTGCTGTCATCTGTCTTGGAAATGTTTTCACTACAAGCTTGTTGGATTGTCTTCTCTTTCTGCCATCTCCATTCCCCTGGGTTTGGCAGCATAGTTGACATAGGTACTGGCTGTCCTGCAGCCAGTTCTATCTCCTCATTCTCCTGCATCATGCTCTCTGCAATTCTACAGAGAAGCTCTCCACTATGGGCCCTTGCTAGAGAGCATGGGGGGCTTTTTCTCCAACAGCTATACTAGATGGTTGAAAAAGGCTTTTTCAGTCATGTCTCCCATGACTAGAAAAGTTCTCCTTTTTAATATAAAGGACATAGGCCGCCTCTTACGTGAAAGCTTAAGGAGTTGCTAATTCCCTGCTTTGGTCCATAGTATTTCCAATCAGGAATATGTTTTCTCCTTCCCAGCTCGTCCTCATGGTAAGAACGCATGATACCTTTTTGCCCTTAAGCAGGTCAGCATGGTATCTCATTCCTATGCGTCTTCTGTTCACTTACCATGCTAGAGTTCTAGAATACTCGGGACTTGCTGGCTGCAGACTGATATCCTCTGCTTTCACATAACCATCCTTTATTTATTTATTTAATTTATTTATTTAGCTGCATTTATATCCCGCTTTTCACCGGGTCAAAGCGGTTGGGGGATACATTTAACACGAGGGGATATGAGACACATACACTAATACTTACAGGGAACATGGGCAATGGAGGGTTAAGTGGCTTGCCCAAGACCACAAGGAGCACCTGTGTGACTAGAAACCCCAGTCCTTCCGGCCCAAGGTTGCTGTCCTCTAGTGGGATTTATTTATTTATTCTTATATACCGCGCTATTCATTCTCAGTGCGGTTTACATAAAACAATAACAATTGCATTACATCAGAACAAAGATATCAATGCTTACATTACAACAGGTAAAATAAACTTGGAATGAACTTGAAGAGATTTGAACCACCAACCTTCCGGCCTGTGGTACCTTGCCCCAACCACTAGGCCACTCCTCCCATCCTGGTTATTCTACTACCTAGCATCCCTGTAGCCATAACCAGTGGGAATTGATTCTCTATATATCTTCTCAAGTAGGTTCCACCTTCTTGTTATTAGATGAATCTTTCCTCTCCACATTTTCCTATGTGAATACTTTTTTGTAGGCATATCTCTGTCTGCTTCATTGCAGACTTCCATATAGAGGCCTATATATTCATACCTATAGACAGACATCTGTAAGATGTGTCCTATCATTTGTGTGTATTTTATGCCCTTCATATCTCACTATAGATATATTCTCATATATCTGTATGTTATATACGTATCTGTCGAGATATTTTACTATCGGTAGATATGTATTCTGCTTTATCTATCTGACTGTCGAGGCTCATAGAGCTATATGATTCTGACAGATGGGCTTTATCCATACTTATGCTATCCAGCATGTTTTGGGGTCCTACACTCACAACCACTTTGGTGGTAGTTAACACCTACCATAACCTTAAGGTTAGGTACCTCTGAAGCTCTCCATGTTCCAATATCTCTCCCAGCTGACTTCAGTTAGGAGAGACATTGCGGATCTTCAGCTAATCACAGGCTCTAATGCCTCCGGCGTTTGTCCATTTTTTTGGGATACAAGGGGTTCCCATACCCTTTCTCCCCACAAGGACTGGGCCTGTTTGTTCAAATCGGTTAGCCTTTCTATTTTTGTTCCTAAGAGTGAGCCACTCTGCCGCCAAAAGAGTTCGGCTTTTATCATAAAGCCTTCCGCTGAAGGCCCACCGTTTTTGTACTACCCCAGTTTTTCCTACTGGGGTTACCTGTTACCTTTCAGGATTCTGACCTCCATTGCTTTTCCTACAGGTTTACTACCTCCACTTACAGTGAGGTCCTTCTCGAGGTTCCTCTACTGGGTTCCCCAGTAGATCCCATGAACCTCCATACTTCTCTGAAGTCCTGTTAGGGGAGGTCCATATTGCAATATTTTTTCTTTGCAATATCATTGATGACAATTATCATCCACACATGGACTCCTTGTCTGCAATCCTATGCTAGGTT
Organism: Ichthyophis bannanicus; assembly: GCA_033557465.1. NCBI lineage: Eukaryota > Metazoa > Chordata > Amphibia > Gymnophiona > Ichthyophiidae > Ichthyophis > Ichthyophis bannanicus. Next base: position 933,572 of record CM066050.1, read on the forward strand.
AGCTGTTCCACAGCACCTTTCTTTCTTCAACTCCTACCCTCCATCCTCAGGATGCCTGGTGTTGTGGGGGATAGCATGTTCCAACCTATGACATGCTGGGACTCCAGGCATCTCAGCTTGGGAGTCCCCATATGTGAAGACTCATTCCTGCTTGTTCCTGGAGATAGCACAGTTACTTACCTGTAACAGGTGATCTCTGGGAACAGCAGGAATAAGTCTTCACAACCCACCCACCTCCCCAGGAGTTGTATCTCTATCTATCTTTCCTTTCCTCTCTCTCTCTTTGTCTCAGCTTTAAAACTTAACTGAGGAGAGGCAGTTGGGAAAGGCGGGAAGGCAGCATGCAGGCATGGTGGGATGCTTCCAAAAGCTCTTTGATTGGACGCTGGGAAGCGTTCCCTGCGCAGAGTCCTTCGGTACCGACGTACCCATATGTGAAGACTTATTCCTGCTGTTCCCAGAGATCACCTGTTACAGGTAAGTAACTGTGTTTTTGCTGTACTTGGAGCCACAAGAGCAATATGCAGAATGCAAACAGAGTGACTTCAGAATTTTAGCAATGGCTACTGAATGTCAGACCTCAGACATTGAGGCTGCTCAAGAACTGGTATGTAGTAAACCTACTGTGCAATCAGGACATCATTTTGTTCTTATGTAGCGCCCCTGTTAAGTAGGCTGCAACTATGGAATATGGATTGTGTTTCTGGACCCCACACAGGAGGATAGCTTCCAAAGGAAGATGTCCTCTTTTTGTCTCTGCATTCATCAGAGCAGGTGGACAGACTTACTGGTGCATACGAACTTCCGAAGCGCTGAGGATCATGTTTACATTTTAGATGCCGAATCAAGAGACGCAGTGAAGGTAATTCTTCCATTGGGAGTCCTATGACAATTTAGGGCCTGATATTTTAAAACATAGATGGTGCTGACCAGGATGAACCTCTGATTTATCCAGATAATGCCATTTAAAATCCAGTGCAGGGGTGGAGTCGGAGCAGAGAGATAGATTTTCCAGATAGTGGCTTCTTATCTTCGAAATTGCCGTTTATAATTGACTGTGAACCATCTTGTATGAGCAATTCAAAAAGAGGGCATATAACCTTTTATAAATAAATTAGTTATGTGCAGGGCTTTTTTTGAGGGAACACGTGGTCCTTTTTTATTGCCTACTGAAAGTGAAGACGATCTGAAATATTTGCTTCTCAAGATCAAGGAACATAGTCTTAAAATAGGTCTGTGCCTTAATGTAAAGAAGACAGAGATCCTGACAACTGGCAAAATCAGTAAGTTTATCATTGATGGATTAGAAATTGAAATAGTTGACCATTTTAACTTACTTAGATCAACAATCAATAAAGAAGCAGCAAGCAGTCAAGAAATCAGAAGACTCATTGCTCTTGGCAGAATGGCTATGAAGGACCTAGATAAGATTCTCAAGAGCCGAGATGTCTCTCTCCTTAAAAAGCGTTGACTTGTTCAAGCATGGTATTTTCAATAATTTCATAAAGATGTGAAAGTTGGACAATGAAAGAAAATAGACAAGAAGAAAATTGATGCCTTTGAATTATGGTGCAGGCAAAGAATACTGCACATACCATGGACTACCTGGAGAACAAACCAGTCCGTACTAGAGGAGATGAAATCTAAGCTTTCTTTATAAGCTCAGATGACAGAACTTTGACTTTTATACTCTGGACATATCATGCGAAGAGAGATCATTAGAGAAAGACATCATGCTTGGCAATGTAGAAGGTCAATGCAAAAGAGGAAGACCAGCAATGAAATGGATCAGTACAATAACAGCAGCTATCGGTGCCATTCTATCAACAATGAACCGCCTGACTGAAGGCCCAACACAGTTTAGGACAACTATCCAGAGGGTCACCATGAGTCAATACAGACTCAATGGTACTTAACAAGAACAAGAAAATTGACCTTTCCTTTTCGTATCTCCGGGCCAGTCCAGGGAACGATAGGGTGGTCAATCCCTTCCAGCAGCTGAGGACTGTAAAATCAAACTTTTGCCAGCAGCTTAAGCCCCTCCTCCTGCTGTTCCACTCCAGTCTTACAGTCCTCAGCAGCTGGAATGGACGTGGGTTCGATGCCTCTCCTTCCTCTCTGCCTGCTCATTCAAAGATTTAGACGACTACAGCAGTTTAATTAAGCAGATAGGCTCTAGCTGAGCTGTGATCTTGCTTATTTCCCTGGCACAGCAACAACTTTTGCTTTTAGCGGTGAGCCGGTACTGAGACTTATCTCAGGAGCGAGGCAGAGCCTGCCTCAGAGAGACCGGGCTCGTGCGTCTGCAGGAGGTACGATCTGGGAGCCCCAGAATCCGCCCGACATTGCAGAAACTCGTGTTCTCTGGCCCCCGCTAGCTGCGGTGCGGCGGAGACACGCTCAGGAGCACTGCGGTCAAAAGGTAGGTGCTTAATTGGCAATTGGACACTTTTTCTTTCGCGGCGGCGTGTCTAAGTCTTCGCGGGGTCAGCGCGTCGCGTGCCGGTAACAGAACGGTTTTAGGCCGGCTGTCAGTGCTCCCCTCGCCTTCCCACGGTGGATCGCTGCTTTTTTTTCGGGGCGCGATGGACGGCAAGACCGAGCAGAAGCAGGGGGATAAGCAGCACCCTCCTTCTGAAAAGGCGGGAACGGCGGCCATGTTAAATGAGCCGGCCGCTTCTCCCGCAGGGCAGTCTAGGCCTGGCAAACGCAAGGCAAAGGCGCATAAAGAGGCTCCAGTGCCTGTATCTGCAGCTCCTGCCCCACCTGAAGCTCAGGGGGAGCTGGCTGCATTGTTTTCACCGGATTTCATTTTGGCATTACATAAGGCCTATACGCTTAAGGCTTCTCAGCTTCTATGCCCCGCACGGTCAAAGACTGGGGAGGACACGGTCCAGCATATACCGTCGGCGTTGGATCCGGATGAGGGTCCTTCCCAGAGGGGGGCAGTCCTGGACCCTGCGCTCGAAAGCGCAGAGCAGCAGTTCTCCTCCTCTCTAGGAATGGAGGAGGGGGAGATTGCTTCGGAAGCAGGTCTGGACTGGCCTCTGGAACTAGAAGACGGTGAACTAACTCCTGGGGAGGATCCTAACGTATTTCGAGTCTTCCGTAAGGAGGAGTTGGGGGCGCTTATTGCGCAGTCCTTATCCACGCTCAATCTTGTGGTACCTTCGCTGCCTCAAGAACCCTTGGAGGACCCGTTGTTGCAAGGGGTTAAGGCTGAGCAGCGCTGCTTCCCGGTTCATCGAGTAATCCGCCAGATGGTGGAGTCCGAGTGGGAGTTCCCGGAGGCTACCCTTCGGGGGACCCGCGCTCTGGGGCGTCTTTACCCTATTCCCCTGGAGGAAAAGGAGTTGTTGAAAATGCCTAAGGTGGATGCCTTAGTCTCGGCGGTGACTAAGAAGACCACCATGCCCGTCGAAGGGGGAGCAGCGCTTAAGGACTTGCAAGATCGCAGACTGGAGGGTCTCCTGAAACAGGCCTTTGATTCCAGTGCTCTGGCGTTGCAGACGTCCATTTGTGGGGCATATGTCTCCAGAGCGTCGATTCGTTGGTTGCAGGGTGAGTCTGCGACGCAGTCTCCGGAAGGTTCGTCCGCGGAGGGAGCTAAGTTGGAGTCGGCAGCGGCGTACCTGGCGGACGCTTTCTATGATCTGGTTCGGATCTCGGCAAAATCCATGGCGTCTGTGATTGCAGCTCGCCGTTTCCTCTGGCTGAGGAACTGGGCGGCGGACGCTTCTTCGAAGGCCAGACTCAGCAAACTCCCCTATAAGGGCAAACTGCTTTTTGGGGAAGCCTTGGAGAAGATTGTGAAGGATCTTGGAGACTCCAAGGGGGGTCGTTTGCCGGAGGATCGCCCTAAGACACCTCGAGGGGGCTTGGGATTTAAAGGTCCCAGTCTAGATTCTCGTAAGTTTCGAGGAGCTCGTTTTGCTCCCTATCCGAAGTCTCGTTTCGGCCCTCGCAATCAGTCCTTTCGAGGAGCTCGGGGCTACGGCAGGGGATATTTCAATGCTCCCCAGGGGGCTGCAAAGAAACCTCAATGAAGGTCGGCTGGTCCAGGTGGAGAGACCTGTCGGGGGTCGATTGCAGGGTTTTCTCTCTGCCTGGACCGAGATTACATCAGATCGATGGGTTCTCGAGATCATTCGGGAGGGCTATGCGTTGGAATTTGCCCTTCCGTTATGAGAGGCCTTCATGGTGTCTTGCGCGGGCACGGCACAGAGAAAACGAGCGATAAGCGATACTCTGCACAGATTGTTACAACTACGGGCGGTAGTTCCCGTGCCCCCCGACCAGTGCGGACTAGGTCGATACTCGATTTATTTTGTCGTGCCCAAGAAAGAAGGTTCTTTTCGTCCGGTTCTCGATCTCAAGCAGGTCAACCGCTCCTTAAAAGTTACGCATTTTCGGATGGAGACGCTCCGGTCCGTCATTCGGGCCGTGCGAAAGGGGGAATTTCTCTCCTCTCTGGATCTCACCGAAGCTTATCTGCACATTCCGATCCGCCACGATCACCAGCGGTTTCTGAGATTTGCGGTGCCCGAGGGGCATTTCCAGTTTCGGGCTATGCCGTTCGGCTTGGCAACGGCTCCCCGGACGTTCACAAAGGTGATGGTAGTGGTGGCGGCGGCGTTGCGCAAGGAAGGTGTTCGAGTTCATCCTTATCTGGACGATTGGTTGATCCGAGCCGATTCGTATCCGGAAGCGGTGACGGCTACGGAGCGCGTGGTGCAAGTTCTCGAGCAGCTCGGTTGGGTCGTGAACCGGGCAAAGAGTCAGCTGCTACCCGTCCAACAGCTTACTTACCTGGGTGCTTTGTTCGACACCAACGTGGGGACGGTAGCCCTGCCGGAGCCCAGAGTCTTGAAGATCTTGGGTCAAGTGCAGGCGTTTCTAGCTCAGGCCGCGCCGTCGGCGTGGTGGTATCTGCAGCTCTTGGGCTCCATGGCAGCGACGCTGGAAATGGTCCCTTGGGCCAGGGCTCATATGAGGCCTCTGCAACAAGCATTGTTGTCCAGATGGTCTCCGCAGCTTCAGCCTCTTTCTCAGAAGCTTGTGTGTCCGGACGCAGTGCGACTCAGCCTCACATGGTGGTTAGATGCCTCGCATCTGCGCGCGGGGGTGCCGTTGGCAGAGCCGAGGTGGATACTTCTCACCACCGACGCCAGTTTGTCCGGCTGGGGGGCTCATTGTCAGGCTCAAGTGGCACAGGGCCGGTGGTCCCCGTCCGAGAGCTCATGGTCGATCAACCGATTGGAACTCAGAGCGGTGCGCTTGGCGCTGGAACGATTCCGCCCCTCCGTCGAGGGCAGAGCAGTCAGAGTGTTCTCCGACAATGTGGCGACCATCTCCTATATCAATCGGCAAGGCGGGACGGGCAGCGCCGGCCTGCTGGAGGAGAGTCAGCTGCTCCTGAGTTGGGCGGAAGCTCATCTTCGGGCCTTGTCAGCAGCGCATGTAGCAGGGAAAGACAATGTACAAGCGGATTTTCTCAGTCGCCACCTCCTCGATCCGGGGGAATGGGAGCTGAATGCAGCGGTGTTTCATTCCATCGTTCAGCGCTGGGGTCAGCCAGCGATGGATCTCATGGCTTCTCTATCCAGTGCCAAGGCGTCTCGCTTTTTCAGCAGACGCAGGGAACACATGTCAGAGGGGCTCGATGCTCTGGTTCAGGTATGGCCGGAAGATCTGCTGCTGTATGTGTTTCCTCCATGGCCTATGATCGGTCGCGTGATCCAGCGCGTGGCATGCCACAACGGCCGAGTGATTCTCATTGCGCCGGATTGGCCCCGGCGGCCATGGTATGCGGATCTGGTTCGGCTACTGGTGGATGCGCCGTGGCGTCTGCCTCGTCGTTGCAACCTCTTACATCAGGGCCCAATCTTAATGCCTCAGGTGGATCGCTTCTTGCTTACGGCTTGGCTCTTGAAAGGGAAACGAGTCGTAAAGGCTACTCGGCTGCCGTGATAGACACCATGCTTCGTTCACGGCGTCGGTCGACTTTGTTGGCCTACATTCACGTCTGGTGTGTCTTCGAATCGTGGTGTTCTCAACGTAATGTTCGTCCTTTTGCAGCGGCGGTATCGCATATTTTGTCATTTTTGCAAGCAGGTCTTGATAAAGGCTTAGCGCTGAACACGCTCAAGGTACATTTGGCGGCCCTGGCCTGCTTTAGGGGTTTGGTGCGCGGTCGTCGTTTGACGTCGCATGGCGATGTTCGTCGTTTTTTTCAGAACGGCTTCCCTTCTCAAGCCTCCCGTGCGTCTGGTGGTTCCGGCTTGGGATTTGAACATCGTTCTCGAAGCTCTGACGGAGCCACCCTTTACATCGCGGGGATCCGGAATATTGAAAGAATTATCCTGGAAGACCGCGTTCCTCGTCGCTATCTGTTCGGCTCGGAGGGTGTCTGATTTGCAGGCTCTATCGTGTAGGGAACCTTACCTGCAGTTTCTGGCGGAGAAGGTGATTTTGCGGCTGGTTCCTTCATTTCTTCCTAAAGTGGTTTCGAGCTTTCATGTAAATCAGTCGGTGTCCTTGCCTGTGTTCTCTGACCTCGTGGGTTCTCCAATGGATGCCGCGCTCAAGAGTTTGGATCTCGGCAGAGTATTGCGGAAGTACCTTAGGGCTTCTGAGGATATACGTAAATCGGATCGCTTGTTTGTTCTGTATGGAGGCCCGTGGAAGGGGCAGGCGGCGTCTAAGGCGACTATTGCTCGATGGGTCAAACAGGCCATTGTGACAGCTTACGAGACTAAGGGGAGATCTCCGCCGGAGGGTCTCAAAGCTCATTCTACTCGGAGTCAGGCGGTGTCCTGGGCTGAGTGTGCCGCAGTGCCTCCAGTTGATATTTGTAGAGCCGCGCCCTGGTCTTCGTTGCATACTTTTACGAAACACTACCGGTTGGATGTTCAGGCCCGGACGGACGCGAGGGTGGGGGCGGCCGCTATTATTGCGGGGCTCGCCGGTCCCTCCCAACTTTAGGTACTGCTTTGGTACTGCCCTATCGTTCCCTGGACTGGCCCGGAGATACGAAAAGGAAGGAGAAATTAGGTCTTACCTGCTAATTGTCTTTCCTTGAGTTGTCTCCGGGCCAGTCCAGGGCCCACCCGGGGGATTTTTTGCCATATGCGGATTTCTTCCGTGGTCTTCCACCTGCCACAGGTCTCCGCGGGCTGTGTACTTTCTGTGAGCGGGGCTTCTGTTCGGGTGGTTGCTGGAGCTCCCAGGCGTTCCCCAACAGCGGGGTTTTGTCCACAGTGGGGAGTATAATAAAAAAAATTAAAAAAAAGGAGATATATATCGGTAGATGGTTCAGCAATTGTTCCGTACAGGGTGCATATGTTTTCCTAAAGCATTTGTGGCCTGGTTGTCCGGGAAATATGCAAGGTTCTCAGTGATTTTTGTTGTGTTAATAGTTTCACAGTTATCTTCTAGGCTGCTTTGGCAATAGGAGACTGGAGTGGAACAGCAGGAGGAGGGGCTTAAGCTGCTGGCAAAAGTTTGATTTTACAGTCCTCAGCTGCTGGAAGGGATTGACCACCCTATCGTTCCCTGGACTGGCCCGGAGACAACTCAAGGAAAGACAATTAGCAGGTAAGACCTAATTTCTCCATGGTCCTCATGTATTGATGAAAGAGCTCTGAATATGAGTACCAGCACCTTTTTTTCTAGGAAAAATCACTGGTTACATGGATGGCTATCCAGATAACAGCACTGAAAATTGTCGTTTTCAGATAGTGGAGGTGGTCACCAGCATACCCGGCTATTCATTGCCATTATCTGCATATTATCTAGTGCTGAATATCTGGTTATATCTTTAAAAGCCAAAGCTGGCATTTAAAAAAATTGTTGACCATGGAGTTTAAATATTGGCTCATTAGGTTTTCCTTTACCTGTATCATCAATTGTGGGAACTACCGATGATGAATGAAAACAATTGAAAAAATTAACTTTTGGTCCCCTTTAATCCTGGTCCATCATATTAAATATGTAAAATGTCGGTGAAAGCAGCCATATCAGTTTTTATAACTTTTGTAAGGGTTATTGGGGCAGTGGGCATGGGGGAGTATATATATTTCTGTGCTTGGGGCTCTATGAATTGAGGGAAGCTTGCGTGCTGCTACCCATGCTTTGTCTGTTCTGTGACAACACACTGTGAGTATGTGACTCTTGCACTGTGGTGTGCCTGTTACATGCTGATCTGTGGTGAAGCAGTGTGTGTGTGTGAAGCTTGCACTGCTACTGCTTGATGCTATATGGGACAAAGAAGCATAAGATATGCCATACTGGGTCAAACCAAAGAGGTCCATCGAGCCCAATAGTGGTCAATCCATATCTCAAGTATCTGTCAAGTTCCCAAAGGGTAGATAGGTTCCATGCTGCTTATCCCAGGGGTAAGCAGTGGATTTCCCCAGTTCACTTTAATAATGGTTTATGGACTTTTCCTCAAGGATCTTGTTCAAATCTCTTTTAAACCCAGATACACTAATAACTTTTACTACATCCTCCAGCAACGAATTCCAGAGTTTGAATGCACGTTCAGTGAAAAAATACTTTTTCCAAATAGTCTAAAATGTTTACACATTTCTAATAGTAAGTGCAATTTAATTTTTGAGTTCTTTCTGCACCCTGGGATGTCTCCATCTGGTCCAGGTGATTTTCTACCGTGTGTGTGTGAAGCTTGCGCTGCTGCTGGCTAGAGCTGTGTGAAGGACAGCTGACAAGTGCCCTTGGGAAAGGATTTTGACAATAGAATTTTAACATTTGTACACTGCCTTTTTTATAATAGAATCAAAAGGCAGTTATTCAAATAAATAAACATAATGGGCCCGATTCCATCCGGGACGTACAGACCTTCTGTGCACCCGGTCAGAACCAGACGCACAGAGGGAGTTGCAATTCTGATCCCGCGGGCCATGTCTACCCCCGCGGGATCAGAATCACGAACAGGCCTGTACATGCAGGCTAAGACTGCGATTCAGCCCAGCCTGCACGTACAGACCTTCCCAGCTAACTCAGTTTGGACTTTTAATTGGCGCCGCGGTGCCATGGCACTGCTGCTTCATTTAAAAGTCACGGCCACTAGCTCCCAAAGTGCTTTCCCTGCAGCCCGACCCCCGATCTGGCCTCCCAGGACCAGGGTCAGGCTGTAAGGAATGCCCTCTGCCCCCTGCCGCCCCATCCGCAACCCGGTCCTGCAATTCCTGCCTCATTGGGGAAGTTATTCCACCTCAGAGGTGGAATAACTTCCCCATTCAAGTCGCCGGCCCGACATTAGAATCGACCTTGTACGTCTGGGACTGGCGACCACCCATTGCCCACCCTAACGCTGCCCCCGATCCGCCCCTTTCCCGCCCCATCTAACTTCCTTCTACAACGCGCGGGAAAGGGCATGAATAGCAGAGATGCTCAGAATGACCCCCAATGTGTATAGTGGTAGAGAAAAGAAAAGAGACTTAGAAGTAATAGCCAAAGTGAGCTGCATTGGTACCAGAATTTGTGGTGTTGCTGACAATGACGGGGCCTATACATGTAATATGTTGTTTTGTGTTTTTAAATTGTAATTTGCCAAGAGGGAGATTTCTTGAATTTGTGAAAGATACACTTCCACCAAATAAATAGCATTTACCCTGCTGAGTCCCTAAGCCCCTTTCACACAATGTTTTTTTTTCTTCCTCAGGGAGAGGATGAGGATGAGGAAGATGGTACAAGTGAAGCTGGCAGCCTGGAGGAGCCCAAGGAGGATGAGATGGGGACAGGGTACCTGTCTGAGACAGATAATGAGCCCCCTGTCAGTGAAAGTGATGATGGATTCAGCATCCACAATGCACCCCTGCAGTCGCACACGCTGGCTGACTCCATTCCCAGCAGCCCGGCCTCCTCTCAATTGTGAGTTGGTGGTTAGATTCAGTTTCTACGGTCCCCTTGAGGTTTGGGTTCTATATGTTCACTTAAAGGGGGAGCACTCACAGATGTCTCTAGGAATGCTGTCTGCTGCAAAACAGCCTCATAGGAACTAATCAGGAAAATTTGTTGCATTTGCTCCACTGTGATCGGGAAGTAATTTGCTAGAGCAGAACAAAAATGTTAGCTGAAGAAAGACTGAGAGCAGAATATGACAACAGTAGAGGGAGTTCCCAGACACTGTAGAGGAATCACCTCTCAAGACACCATAAAGAATAACTATGCAGGTATCACTGTGCAGAACCATATGCTCTCCCAGTCACTGTGCAGGAATCAGCAAGCAGGATTCAGTTATCTCATACACCATAAAGAATCACTGTGTCAGGACCATGTGCTCTCTCAGACATTGCAGGAATCACTGTGCAGGACTGTGAGCTCCCCCAGACACTGCAGCAATCACTGAGCAGGACTGTGAGCTCCCCCAGACACTGCAGCAATTACTGAGCAGGACTGTGTGCTCCCCCAGACACTGCAGGAATCACTGTGCAGGACTGTGAGCTCCCCCAGACACTGCAGGAATCACTGTGCAGGACTGTGAGCTCCCCCAGACACTGTGCAGGAATCACTGAGCAGGACTGTGAGCTCCCCCAGACACTGCAGGAATCACTGTGCAGGACTGTGTGCTCCCCCAGACACTGCAGCAATCACTGTGCAGGACTGTGTGCTCCCCCAGACATTGCAGCAATCACTGAGCAGGACTGTGAGCTCCCCCAGACACTGCAGCAATCACTGAGCAGGACTGTGAGCTCCCCCAGACACTGTGCAGGAATCAATATGCAGAATTCTGCAGTGTGTCTCAAACACTGGCCATGACTGTGCATTTTTGGAGGCTCCTGTAGCTGCCAAAATATTGCTATTATGTTAATGAGCTTCATGAACTATTTTTTTCTATAACTAAAGAATATAGCTGAATTTGCATATCTTGGATAAAGGGACACTGTTGGGCCTGCATGGAGAAGGGTCTTTTAGTGGGTCGCTCTTGAAGTATTGCCTCCAAATGGGGTAGTTTTGCGCATACCATGAATGTCATGAACCTCACTTCTAAGCCCCAGGATATGTGGAACATATAATAATCTCAATCCCTCAAATTTACTGATAATGCTCGGCGTAGTACTTGCATCGTGCTAAAGAGAGCTTCCTCCTGGAGTTTGTAAGATGTAACATGTACTGTATGGGTAGTTTGTCAAGATGTGCTTGGAAATTCTTTTTTATCAAGCCTATGGCTCCCAATATAATGGGAAATATTTCTGTTTCCAGATCGTACAGTTAAACCAGTCCAGACAAGTGGGTTAAGTCCCCCTGACAGCAGATGTCGAGACAGAGAAAGTGTGAAGAGCCAATCAGAGCTGTGACAACATCCCTGGTATATTCTCCAGGCACAGCTAGGGGGTCTCCTCAGTACTCTCGTAGAAAGCAGTGGGGTGAAGAAACGGTTTCAGAGACCCCGGCTCTACTATTATAAGTTCATGATATACACCAAGTCAACTATGTACAGAGTTAAGTACAGAATACTATGAAGTGACTGCTTTGAGCACAATATACACAGACTGCAGGGGCGGTGCTGGACTGGTCTAGCAGGACTCCAGGAAAGGAAATTAACAGTAAGGAAAATTTCACCTTCCAGATTATCTAGCTAGACCAGTCCATATAAGTGGGATGTACCCAAGCTAAATCCCCTGCTGGGTGGGACGAGAGTACAGTAGATAGGACCCATGACTCTTGAACGTCGAGGCGGTAGTGGCGCGCAAAGGTCAACCAGTACGACCACGTCACGGCTCGACAAATATTCAGGGGTGTCACGAAGGCAGACTCCGTCCACAATATGGCCTGTGTGCATGTGGAATGCGCCTTGAACCCCGAGGAGCACAGGCCGGTGGGAGAGGAAGTAGGCTGAGACAACTGTCTCCCAAATTTATCTGCCAAATGTCGCTTTGGACGCTGTGTGGCCCTTCCGAGGTCCGGAGAAGAGAACAAAGAGATGATCAGAGGGAGGGAAGCGATTCGTGATCTTCAGGTAGCACAGGAGCACGCGCCTGACATCGACAAACCGTAGATACCTGTCTGGACCCATACATTGCTCAAGAGAGAACGCAAGAAGGGAGAGGACCTGATGTGGAAAGCGGAAAGCACCTTCGGCAAGAAAGATGGAACAGTCCACAATGTAACCCCCCTCCGGAGAGAAGGAAAGATGGGGATACCGACACGACAAGGCTTACAATTCTGAAATGCATTGTGCGGAGGAAATAGCCACCAAAAGAAACGTTTTGAGAGTAACATAGAAACATAGAAATATGATGACAGAAAAAGACCACATGGCCTATCTAGTCTGTCCTTCCATAACAACTACAAAAGTCCCCTTTTTAGATCTTTAAGCATTGCCCACTTGAGAGGCTCGAAAGGTGGACGCATGAGAGCATGGAAGACGAGTCCAAGGTCCCAAGACGGAACCACTGGCTAGATTGGGGGCAGCAAGGCCCGAACCCCTCTCAGAAAAAGACGGGCATTGTGTTGAGCCGCTATGGACCGGCCAGCTATGGTCTGCGAAAGGATGAAAGAGCTGTGGCATGCAGCTGCTTTTCTCCTTTACCACTGTATTGGGTTTCCTCACATTCAGTTTCTTACCTGTCAGAATGGGAATGTCACAGGTGATCATAATCTCTTCATTCTCTAATTCTCTTAGGGTCATGATCCCAGTGCTTTTCAAGCATAGCGATGTAGTAGTGTTTAAAGAGTTTTCAATATATGAGGTGTGATACTTTGTTGTGCTTTTCTGTATAGAAATTTCCCGCCATCAGAACTTCACAGCCAGCTATAAGATGAGTCACTGTTTCCAGGTCTTTATTATAGAATTGACATATCTTTGTTTTGCCAGTTTTTTCAATACTTGCTATAGACCATCTCATCTGTAATCTGCTTTCCTAGGCTGCAACTATCAGTCTCTCATCTTTTGGCTTCAGTTCACCTCTCCTTAACCATTCAGGTGTTCTTGATGAACAAAGGGTTCCTGGAATAATACTTTGGATTTCTCACCATATTTTTGAAATTGCTACTTGTTTTTCCATGTTTGCTGATTTAATTCTTTGAAGAGTGTTTTCTCTTCTTTTGCAAATTCTGTTGCTTCTTTTCTCCAGGACCAAGCAGGAAGTCAGTCCTCACATATGGGTGACGTCGGCGCCGACGGAGCCCTCGCGGAGCAATTTTCCCCAGCTTTCAAAGAAAGCCTTTGGGAATTACAACGCGCATGCGCGGTCTCCTTCCCGCCCAAGGGTGCCATCTTAGCCAGTCTTCTTTTTTCCGCGGAGCCCTACAGACGTACCCGTCGTGTCCCCGCGAAAAAGTTGATTTTCCTAGTAATTTTCTCTTTTTTCATTCGGTTCGACGCCGGTCTTTTTCCTGCCCGGACTCGCGACGCCGTCACGAGTCCTTCTCTTCTTTTTCGGTTTTTCTGATTTTAGTCAGTTTCGTTTTCGGTTTTACCCTGGCAGCCCGGTCCTTTGACCTTGCAGGGGCCCTTTTTCCCCCGATGGCTGCCAGTGGTTTCAAGCGGTGTGGTCAGTGTGACAAAAATATGTCACTCACTGACACACACGATAATTGCCTCCGCTGCCTGGGCCCGGATCATGAAGAAATGATCTGTGGGGCCTGTGGCAAAATGTCCTCCAAAGCGTTGAGAAGTCGGCGGCACCAGCGGGATAGAATCTTCGCTGACCCCAGCCGTACCCGGACCTCGTCGGAGGCCTCGGCGTCCAGAGGATCCAGCTCTGACCGTCGCAGAAGTTCCTCCGACAGGGGTTCTCCCTCCGGGGACCATCGACGGAAGGTGAAACCCGCGAGGGCGGCGTCGGTGGACGCTCCTGGCTCCGCGAGGGCCAGGTCGCATAGCCCCGATAGCCGTCCCGGGTCCTTGGAGAAGGAGCACCTCCCGAAGCGACCTCGCCTGGTGTCGAAGTTGCCTGCTCGGGTAAGTCCTGTCGTCCTCCTGGACTCGCCTCCGAGACTGCCGACGTCGGGCCCGACGCCATCGGGGCCCGAGTCGGGGGCTGCTGGGTCACCTGAGGTCGGACTCAGGTTGACGGCCTTGGAGAGCAGACTGTCTGCCTTCATGGACCAGCAGCGGGCACTGATCGCTAGCCTCGCTGGCGCCACTGCCCCGACCGCCGGGACGTCGACGTCTAAGTCGACCCCGGAGACCGAGCCGATCCTCGAGTCCATGCGAACTCGAGTCGATCCTCGGTCGAGGTCACCCTCGGCCTCCCGTTCGGGACCGAGGTCGTCGCCGCCGACTCCCTCGGCGTCGAGGCGGCCGACGCCTCAGCCTGCCCGGGCCGACCCCACCGATTCCTCCTCGGAGTCGGTCTGGGAGTCTGAAGAGGAAGAGTCACCTGATTCCTTTCGGACTCGGTGTGTCCCCTCGGACTCACCTGAGTCCGAACCTCGGAAGCAGTCCCCTCCGGAGGATGCCCGGTTCTCGGACTTCGTCAGGGATATGGCCAAGGCTTTGGCCTTCCCTGCGGATCCCGAGGAGGAGCCTCGAGCCGAAGAGCTCGATGCCCTCCAGTATGACTCTCCCGCCAGGGAACACTTTACTGTACCGGTTCCTCCCATGCTGGAGCGACTACTCTTCCGCATGTGGGAGAGTCCGGCCTCCTCGCCGGTCCTGAGCAAGCGGGTCGATTCTATCGAGTCCGCAAGAGTCCTGGCTTCCAAAAAGCACAGCTACCACACCATTCCATGGTAGTGGAATCGGCCATGCATAGGCTTAAGAGCCAGAAGATGCACTCCTCGGTGCCTCCTGGCAGGGAGGCGCGTAACCTGGATGGCCTTGGTAAGAAGTGTTTCCAGGGCTCAATGCTTGCTTGTCGTGTCCAGACCTACCAGCTCTACATGGGCATGTATCTCCGAGACCTGGCTAAAGAGCTAGCCGGATTCTCTGCTGGATTGTCCGAGGAACCTTTGCGGAGGTTCCTAGCCTTGTCCACTGGTATTCGGGAATGCTCCAAATTCATATCCCGAGCAGCCTATGATGGCTTTGAAGCATCGGCTCGAGTGGCTGCAGCCGGCATCGGTGCCCGCCGACAGGCTTGGCTTCAGTCGTCTGACCTTGAACCCTGGGTGCAGGACAAGTTGGTCGATGTCCCCTGCCGAGGTGAAAACCTCTTTGGCAAACCCATGACAGAAAAGGCTGCACAGATCGAGACGGAGACTCTCACCAGGACTAGGCTTTCTAGGAAGACCTCCGCCCCTTCCCAGAAAAAGAAGGGCTCGGGAAAGAAGTCCTTTTACCCGAGAAAGGCGGCTGCCTATAAACACTACCCCCAATATCAGGCCCCCGCAGCTCCCCAACAGGGCCAGCAGGCCAAGGGACGGGGTAACGGGTCCCGTAGGCAGCAAACCCCCAAGCCTGCACCACCAGCCCCTGCTCAGCAGGGTGGGGGTTTTTGACTTCTTCAGCATAGCCTCTCCCCCTCCGCTGGCTCCTCCCAGCACCGGAGGCCAGCTGGTTCACTTCGCCCACAGGTGGTCCAGCATCACTTCAGATGCCTGGGTGCTTCAGGTCGTACGAGAGGGTTATCTTCTCCACTTCCACCAGGTCCCTCCCTCTTATTTTCCGGGAGAACCTCCACGACTCCCTCTGCACAGGGACTTACTCCTTCAGGAGTTAGCAGGTCTTCTACAGGAACAGGCGGTGGAACCGGTGCCCCACCACCTGAGAGGTCAAGGCTTTTATTCCAGGTATTTTCTAGTACCAAAAAGGACAGGAGGCCTCAGACCCATCCTGGACTTGCGCAACCTCAACAAGTTCCTCGTGCGGGAAAAGTTCAAAATGCTTACCCTTGGAATCCTTCTGCCCTACCTCCAGCAGGGAGATTGGCTATGCTCCTTGGATCTAAAGGATGCCTACACGCACATCCTCATCCACCCCAGCCACCGCCAATACCTAAGGTTTCTGGTGGCAGGAAATCATTACCAGTACAGGGTACTGCCTTTTGGCCTGTCCTCCGCACCGCGAGTCTTCACAAAGTGTCTCGCGGTGGTGGCGGCCCATCTCCAGCTTCACGGCCTCTATGTCTTTCCGTACCTCGACGACTGGCTCATCAGAGCTGCGTCCGCTCCGGAGGTCACCAACGCCACACACCGCACGGTGACTCTTCTGCAGTACTTGGGCTTTGTCATAAACTTCGCAAAGTCCACTTTGCTCCCCTCACAGGATCTCGAGTTCATCGGCGCAAGGCTGCACACTCCTCAGGCGCGAGCTTTCCTGCCTCTCGACAGGGCTCAACGCCTCATGGACCTAGCCGGCCGTTTTCGCAGCCAGTCCCTGGTCTCCGCCAGGCGCTTCCTGAGACTGCTCGGCCATATGGCTTCCACCGTCCATGTGACCCCCAATGCCCGCCTGAATATGCGGCCTGCTCAATGGTGCCTTCGCAAGCAGTGGCAACAAGCCACAGGTGGCCTAGCCGACTTAGTGCGCGTCTCCGAGCCGCTGGCCTCTTCTCTCCAGTGGTGGCTTCATCGGCCGAACCTGGTACTCGGCATGCCTTTTCAGTCGCCTCAGCCGGCTCAAGTGCTGACGACAGATGCGTCCCTCCTGGGTTGGGGAGCACACTGCCAAGGGGCATGTACTCAGGGTCTCTGGACCGCGTGCGAGTCTGTTCAGCAGATCAACTTCCTGGAGCTCAGAGCGATTCGTCTGGCGCTCAAGGCTTTCTCCCACCTGACCTCTCACCAGTCCGTCCTTGTCCAGACGGACAATCAAGTGGCCATGTTCTACGTGAACAAACAGGGGGGCACGGGCTCCTTCCTTCTCTGCAGAGAATCTCAGAAGCTCTGCTCTTGGGCCGTCAGTCATGGCATCCTTCTCAAGGCAGTTTATCTCCCAGGCCAAGAAAATTGCCTGGCGGACAAACTCAGCAGGATCCTCCAGCCGCACGAGTGGCGCCTGGATCCCTTGGTAGTTCAGAAGCTCTTTCTGAAGTGGGGCCTTCCCACGATGGATCTTTTTGCCAGTCCTCTCAACCGGCAACTTCCTCGCTTCTGCTCTCGTCAGCCACATCCCCTTCGGGTTGCGGCAGATGCTTTTCTACTCTCATGGTCGGAGAGCCTTCTGTATGCTTTTCCTCCCATCCCGCTAGTCTCTCGAACTCTTTTCAAGGTTCTCCGAGACAAAGCTTCCATGATCCTGGTGGCCCCTCGCTGGCCCAGACAGCCGTGGTTTCCACTCCTGCTGCAATTGGCGGTAGAGGATCCATTCCCTCTGGGGTTTCAACCGGATCTCCTCACTCAGGATCAGGGGTCTCTGCTACACCCCAACCTCAGATCTCTCAATCTAATGGCCTGGCTGCTGAGAGGGTAGTCCTTGCTCCCCTTCTCCTGCCGGCGGAGGTGGAAGAGGTCGTCCTAGCTTCTCGGCGACCTTCTACCCGCAAATGCTACGCCCTTAAATGGCGTCGCTTTTCCGTTTGGTGTGCCCAACAGTCTCAGGATCCCTTCTCCTGCTCGGTGTCGGTGATCTTGCAGTACTTGCTCTACCTCTCTAATCTGGGACTTAAGTCCAACTCCGTCAAAGTTCACCTCAGTGCTCTTTCAGCACATCATGTACCGGTGGACGGCAGACCTCTTTCCGGCGACCCTCTCGTAGCGAGGTTTCTCCGAGGTCTCCTTCTCCTTAAACCACCTCTGCGCCCGCCAGTGCCTGACTGGTTTCTGAATGTGGTTTTACAGCGGATCACCTGTCCGCCTTTTGAACCTATGGCTACCTGTTCTCTCCGTTTTCTTTCCTGGAAAACTTTGTTCCTGATAGCCCTCACTTCCGCTAGACGCGTAAGTGAATTGCAGGCCCTCGTGTCTGATCCCCCTTACACTCGGTTCTACAAAAATAGGGTAGTCCTACGGACTCACCCAAAATTTCTCCCAAAAGTGGTCTCCGCTTTTCACATCAATCAGGAGGTGGTACTTCCGACCTTCTTTCCCAGACCACACTCCAGCCGAGCTGAAATGGTCCTACATACCCTGGACTGTAGAAGGGCATTGAACTTCTACCTTGACCGTACGCGGGAGCACCGTAAAGCTGCTCAGCTTTTTGTGTCTTTTGACCCCAATAAATTGGGGCTCCCGGTCTCCAAGCGTACTCTGTCCATCTGGGTTGTGGACTGTATCGCTTGGGCTTATGGGGCAGCCGGACTCTCCTTAGATGGTCGAGTCACGGCTCATTGTGTTCGGGCAAAGGCTACGTCAGTGGCTTACCTCCGCTCTGTTCCACTGGCAGACATCTGCCGGGCCGCTACTTGGTCTTCGAGCCAGACTTTTGCGGTCCATTACTGTCTCGAGAGGGAGTCCCGCAGGGACAGTGCTTTCGGACAGGCAGTCCTCCGTAATCTCTTTGAGGTTTGAGCAACTCCTACCCTCCATCCCGGATGTGGGCTACCGGTGGGTAATAATTCAGCGAAGTTTCCTTCCTTCTGTGCTGCTGAGCTAGAGGGAGCTCATTTTTTGTGCTTAGGGTCTCCGGTAGCCTTAAGCTTGGGAGTCCCATATGTGAGGACTGACTTCCTGCTTGGTCCTGGAGAAAGCGTAGTTACTCACCTGTAACAGGTGTTCTCCAGGAGCAGCAGGAATCAGTCCTCACAACCCTCCCTCCTCCCCTTGGAGTTGCAGTTATCTGCTTTAGTTTTTTTGCAAATTTTTATGCTGTCTTTTAGCTATGTCATCTGACTGGCTAAGATGGCACCCTTGGGCAGGAAGGAGACCGCGCATGCGCGCTGCAATTCCCAAAGGCTTTCTTTGAAAGCTGGGGAAAATTGCTCCGCGAGGGCTCCGTCGGCGCCGACGTCACCCATATGTGAGGACTGATTCCTGCTGCTCCTGGAGAACACCTGTTACAGGTGAGTAACTACGCTTTCTTGTGGATTCTCACTCATCCTCAAGCACCTGGACCAAATGGTATACATCCAAGGGTGTTGAAAGAACAGAAATATAAGATTGCATAACTACTATTAGTAATCTATGAACTATCATTAAAATCATCTGTAATACCTGAAGATTGGAGGCTCGCCAACGTAACGCCAATTTTTAAAAAGGGTTCCAGGGGTGATAAGGGAAACTACAGACCGGTGAGCCTGACGTTAGTACTGGGAAAAATGAAAGAAATCATCATAAAGAACAAAATTACTGAACATGTAGATAGTCATGGCTTAATGGGAGACAGCCAACATGTGTTTAGATAAGGAAGAGGTTGCCTTACTAATCTGTTATATTTTTTTTGAAGGTGTGAATAAACAGGTAGACAAAGGTGAGTCGGTTGAGATAGTGTATTTGGATTTTCAGGAAGCCTTTGACAAGGTCCTTCAACAGAGACTTTCAGCAAAACTAAAAAATCATGGGATAGGAGGCAGTGTACTATTATGTATCAGAAACTGGTTGAAAGATAGAAAGCAAAGGGTAGGGCTAAATGGCCAATTTTCCCAATGAAGAAAGGTGAATATTGGAGTACCCCAGGGATCTGTGCTGGGTCCGCTGCTTTTTGACTCATTCATAAATGACCTGGAAAGGGGACTAACGAATGAGGTTATCAAATTTGCAGATGTTAAAGATGTTAACACGCATGAGGATTGTGGAAAATTGCAATAGGATCCTGATAAATTGGAAGACTGGGCATCCAAATGGCAGATGAAATTTAATGTGGACAAGTGCAAAGTTATGCACCTAGGAAATAACCCAAACTATGTTGACACGATGCAAGGTTCTACATTAGGAACCACCACCCAGGAAAAAGATTTAGGCATCATCGTGAATAGCATGTTAAAACCTTCCGCCCAGTGTGTAGCGGCGGCCAAGAGAGCAAATAGAATGCTAGGTATCATAAGGAAAGGAATGGAAAATAAAACAAAAGATATTATAATGCCTCTATATCATTCCATGGTGAGACCGCACCTTGAATATTGTGTGCAATTCTGGTCGTCATATCTTAAAAAGGATATAGTGATTTTAGAAAAGGTTCAGAGAAGAGCCACCAAAATGGTAAAGGGGATGGAAGGATACTCCTATGAAGAAAGGCTAAAAAGGGTAGGGCTCTTTAACCTGGAAATGAGACGGCTGAGGGGAGATATGATAGAAGTCTATAAATTAATGAACGGAGTGGAACGGGTAAACGTAGATCGATTGTTTACGTTATCAGAATATAGAAAGACTAGGGGACATGCAATGAAGCTACAGGGTAAACTATTTAAGACTAATATGATATGATAGAGGTCTATAAATTAATGAATGGAGTGGAATGGGTAAGCATAGATCGGTTGTTTACGTTATCAGAATTTAGAAAGACTAGGGGATAAGCAATGAAGCTACAGGGTAACCTATTTAAGATTAATAAGAGAAAATATTTTTTCACGTAACGTGTAATCAAATTCTGGAATTTGTTACCAGAGGATGTAGTAAAAGCTGTTAGTGTAGCTGGGTTTAAAAAACAAGTTCCTGGAGGAAAGGTCCATAGACTGTTATTAAAAGGGACCCAGGTTATCACTGCTTGACCCAATACAAGCATTGTGGAACCTGTATCTTTTGGGGAAACTGCTGGTATGACCTAGATTTGCCACTGTTGAAAACAGGATTCTGGGCTTGATGGACCTTGGTTTGACCCAGTATGGCATATCTTATGTTTCCCCTAGTCTTTCTACTTTTTGAAGGAGTAAACAACCGATCTACGTTTGCCCATTCCACTCCATTCATTGTTTTATAGACCTCCATCATATCTCCCCCCCAGCCATCTCTTTTCCAAGTTGAAGAGCCCTAACCTTTTATGCCTTTCCTCATAGGGGTATCCTTCCATCCCCTTTACTGTTTTGTGGTTCTTCTCTGTACCTTTTCTAATTCTGCTATATCCTTTTTAAGATATGGTGACCAGAATTGCACACAATATTCAAGGTATGGTCGCACCATGGAATGATTCAGAGGCATTATAATAACCTTTGTTTTATTCTCCATTTCCTTTCCTTAATGCCTAAATCCTTTTCCTGGGTGGTGGTTCGTAATGTGGAACCTTGCATTGTGTAACCATAGTTTGGGTTGATCTCCAGGAACAAGCAGGAATGAGTCTTCACATATGGGTACGTCGGCGCCGACGGAGCCCGCACGGAAATGCTCCCCAGCATCCAATCAGAAGCCTTTGGGAGCATCCCTCGCACCTGCGCGGTAACTTCCCGCCTTTCCCACTGCCTCTCCTCAGTTTTTGTTTTTCCGCGGAGCCAACAGGACTACCTCCTGTCACCGCAGAAACTTTTTTCTTTAAAATCTTTATTTTCTTGTTTTGTGTGGTCGCGGCTGTCTTCCCCGCTGATACCGGTACCGCCGGTGCTTTATTCTTCTCTTTTCCTTTCGAGAAATAATTTCATCAGTTTTTTCTTTTATCTTTTGAGGCCTACTAGGCCTTTCCAACATGGAGCCTTCTTCCCCTAAGAAGTGCCCTCACTGTGGAGACTTGGTTTTCTTTTTAGACTCCAATGCCTGGTGTCTAACCTGTTTGGGCCCTGACCCTTTTTCCCCGGGTCCATGGGGCTTTAGCATCGGGAGAAGACCTTCTCTTTTTCGGGTATCCCTCGATGCCGTTTTTCCTCCTCGGGTGAGGTCCTCGGTTTACTCTTCTCTCCAGGATCAGGTAACCCACAAACAGTCTGTTAAGACTAGCCAATTCTTGAAGGGCAAGTCTCATGCCCAGCATGATGACGGCTCCGGCCTTGCCCTCAAGACCCCATTGGCAATAAGACCCCGGCGGGAGTCTTCGGGCTCCAAAGCATTTACAGGGTTTCAGGTTGTTCCTGGGGTTCACTCCTCGAAGAACATACCTGAGCCATGCTCGGGGGTGGTATCCGCTTCGGGCGGTACTGATTCCCCGGCATCGGCACCGGTGTCGAGTGCTCCACTCCTCACCAAGGATCGTCAGCTGGTGTCCTCGGTGCCTTCGGGGCCGATCGATTCGACCCAGACTGGCTTTCCTGCATCCCAAAAAGAACCAGTCAGAAAACGTGGCAGGAGGTTCAAAAGTAACCTTTATTGATCCACAGATAAGGTGCGCCAAACCCAACACAGGCCGTGTTTCGTACACCACTTCCTCAGGGGTTATAGGCTCACTACAAAATATACATACATGTGAAACCAACAGCAAACAGAAATTGTTGTGTAAACATGAATACAAAAAGACAAATCATGTTATACCACATTAAATAATTAAAATACTGAGATAAATCATTAAAAAAATATTAAATAAACTGATTATAAAAAATAATAAATAATAATTAAAAAACTTTAATAATAATAAACAAATAATAAATAAATTAAAAATTAATTAAAAACATGTAAACACTCATAATGCGATAACTCACTTGATAAAACTATAAAAAATACGTCACATTAAGAATATATATAGTGGTATTAATAATAACGGTGATAACAACAATAAAAATGAAATATAATAATAAAAAAACTAGATGTGTCAAATGTATGTATATATTCATAAAACCTCTCTTGATTATAACCACAAAAACAGGAGAAAAACAGGAGAAAACGGAGAAAACCGGAGAAAAAGGAGGAGGACTTGAAGAACAAAATTATATAAATTGTTAATGCCAATGTCCAAAATGAAATAAAACTAATTATAAAATAAAGATTAAAAAATAATAAATGTAAAAAATAAAAAGTAAAAGTAAAAAATATTAGAATTAAAATAAAGATAAAAATGAAACAATTTTGTAAAAAATTAAAAATTAAAAATTAAAAATTGTATTAAAATAATAAATATATTAAAAAATAAATAAATAAATTAAAAATATAAATAAAAAATTTTAAAAGGAAAAAATTATTAAAATGTATATATATACATATATACAATAAATATACAATAAAATTATATTATAAAAAGGCATAAAAACAAAACAACACAATAGGAAATTGTATAAACATAAAAACAGTAATTATTAAATATTACTAAAATAAAATTTAGCATAACCATAAAAATAAAAAAGTTAAAAATAATACAACCTACCACTGCACCAAGCCAAATTCAGAAAAACCTTTTGCTGAGCAGAGGCACGGATCCCACCTGCCTCTAGTGCGCGATGCAATTATGATTGTGTGTGAAAAAAACTAAACAAATAAATAAACAAACAAAATCAATGAATGATTTAAACATTGGCAAAGACAACATAGGGTAAAATTTATCTTTCAGAGGAATCGTAAACATGAGGAGCATCATAAAATGGGGAGAGCCCAGTGTGTAGATTATATACAACCCATTACGCGCTGTGATTCAAAATCCTGTATTTTGCTCTCCTTAAAGAGACTTGTGATTGTGAAGCGAAAGGTGTAAAATATATCCTAATTAAATGCTGTACTAATTTTCTAAATTTGAACCAAAAAAAATGGATATCTTAAACCGTGCAAACCGCTATTGGCATGTTGCCAACACTTTAAAACCCAAAAAAAAGGGAGAAGAGGAAAAGAAAAAGTTCGTCATCCTTATACTGTATTTATTAAAGGCTAACCTATATTGATATTGTTGGCACTAAGTACTACTAGAATGAAAATATGTATGTAAATTGACTTCTGCTGTGAAGAGTACAGGACCGTGAAAACAACGACGGAGTGCAGTAAAAAACAAATGAATGTCAGAAGCCTAATGCTCTCATACATTTCTCAAATATTCAGGCAAAACAAAATGTTAAACCTGCTTAATCTTGTAGAATCATTGTTCTTGCGACTAAGTACTACTAGAATGAAAATATGTATGTAAATTGACTTCTGCTGTGAAGAGTACAGGACCATGAAACCAACGGCGGAGTGCAGTAAAAAAAACAGATGAATGTCAGAAGCCAAATGCTCTCATACATTTCTCAAATATTCAAGCAGAACAAAATGTTAAACCTGCTCAATCTTGTAGAGTCATTATTCTTGCGACAGGAAGAAAAAATGAAGAGAAAATATGTGTTTAGTGAAAATCAAAAACTTTGTGTACCGGAGACAGTGAGCGACTAGCCGCCATGTACTTCTAGCATAATTGTAGATATTAATGAAGACGTTTGCTTGCCCCGTATACCCGTTGCTTTTGGGGAACAGTGAAAATCAAAAAACACTCTTGAACAAATGTGAGATACCCCTGTAGCCCATAAAAATGCCGCATCTGATAAATTGTCCAACCTGAGAAACACTCGATACCGCCGTGAACCGGGCACCCCGCGATGATAATGACAATATTAAGCAGGTTTAACATTTTGTTTTGCCTGAATATTTGAGAAATGTATGAGAGCATTAGGCTTCTGACATTCATTTGTTTTTTACTGCACTCCGTCGTTGTTTTCACGGTCCTGTACTCTTCACAGCAGAAGTCAATTTACATACATATTTTCATTCTAGTAGTACTTAGTGCCAACAATATCAATATAGGTTAGCCTTTAATAAATACAGTATAAGGATGACAAACTTTTTCTTTTCCTCTTCTCCCTTTTTTTGGGGTTTTAAAGTGTTGGCAACATGCCAATAGCGGTTTGCACGGTTTAAGATATCCATTTTTTTTGGTTCAAATTTAGAAAATTAGTACAGCATTTAATTAGGATATATTTTACACCTTTCGCTTCACAATCACAAGTCTCTTTAAGGAGAGCAAAATACAGGATTTTGAATCACAGCACGTAATGGGTTGTATATAATCTACACACTGGGCTCTCCCCATTTTATGATGCTCCTCATGTTTACGATTCCTCTGAAAGATAAATTTTACCCTATGTTGTCTTTGCCAATGTTTAAATCATTCATTGATTTTATTTGTTTATTTATTTGTTTAGTTTTTTTCACACACAATCATAATTGCATCGCGCACTAGAGGCAGGTGGGATCCGTGCCTCTGCTCAGCAAAAGGTTTTTCTGAATTTGGCTTGGTGCAGTGGTAGGTTGTATTATTATTTTTAACTTTTTTATTTTTATGGTTATGCTAAATTTTATTTTAGTAATATTTAATAATTACTGTTTTTATGTTTATACAATTTCCTATTGTGTTGTTTTGTTTTTATGCCTTTTTATAATATAATTTTATTGTATATTTATTGTATATATGTATATATATACATTTTAATAATTTTTTCCTTTTAAAATTTTTTTATTTATATTTTTATTTATTTATTTATTTTTTAATATATTTATTATTTTAATACAATTTTTTATTTTTTACAAAATTGTTTAATTTTTATCTTTATTTTAATTCTAATATTTTTTACTTTTAATTTTAATTTTTTACATTTATTATTTTTTAATCTTTATTTTATAATTAGTTTTATTTCATTTTGGACATTGGCATTAACAATTTATATAATTTTGTTCTTCAAGTCCTCCTTTTTCTCCGGTTTTCTCCGTTTTCTCCTGTTTTTCTCCTGTTTTTGTGGTTATAATCAAGAGAGGTTTTATGAATATATACATACATTTGACACATCTAGTTTTTTTATTATTATATTTCATTTTTATTGTTATCACCGTTATTATTAATACCACTATATATATTCTTAATGTGACGTATTTTTTATAGTTTTATCAAGTGAGTTATCGCATTATGAGTGTTTACATGTTTTTAATTAATTTTTAATTTATTTATTATTTGTTTATTATTATTAAAGCTTTTTAATTATTATTTATTATTTTTTATAATCAGTTTATTTAATATTTTTTTAATGATTTATCTCAGTATTTTAATTATTTAATGTGGTCTAACATGATTTGTCTTTTGTACTTTGCTGTTTCTTGGTTTCCTGCATCCCAGCCATGCGCGGGGTTGGTACCGGCTTTGAGTGGTACCGCTCCCCCGGCATCGGCTCCGATGTCGAGTCTCGCCACCAGGGATTGCGGTCTGGCTTCGAGCAGTACCGCTTCCCCGGCATCGGCGCCGGTGTCGAGTGCTCCACTCTTCACCAGGGCTCGCCGTCTGGTATCCTCGGTACCTTCAGGACCGATAGACCAGACCCAGACTGGTTTTCCTGCTTCCCAGCCATGCGCGGGGTTGGTACCGGCTTCGAGCGGTGCCGATCGCTCCGCTCCTCACCAGGGATCGTCGTCTGGAGTCCTCGGGGCCTTCGGGGCCGCTCGATACGACCCAGTCTAGCTTTCCTGTATCCCAGCCAACCGCGGGGTCGATACCGGCGTCGAGCGGTAACGATGCCCCGGCATCGGTGTCGAGTGTTCCACTCTTCACCGGGGATCATCATCGGGTGTCCTGGGCGCCATGCTTAGGGGGGGTACCGGCTTCGTGCGGTGCCAATACCCCGACATCGGCGCCGGTGTCGGGTGTTCCTCTCTTCACCGGGCGTTGTCCTCGGACGTCTTCGGTGCCGATCGATACGGTTCCGATTGACCTTCATGTGGCAGCTTCGCCGATTCCACCATCGACGCTCGTCTCGATGCCCAGTCTGGAATCCATATCCAGTCTAGATGACTTGGTTCCGACGCGTTTCGGAGCCGATCCTTGTCGCCTCCGACTACGCAGTATCGGGGATAATCACCAAAGCTCTCTGGTTACCTCGGTACCGCTTTGGCAACCTCCGATGCCTGCTACGAGGGCATTAACGTCCCCGATGCCGGTACCGGTATCGATGTCGTTTCCTGAAGTTCCATCGGTGCCATCGATCTTTTCCATGCCTAGCTTGGAATCGATACCGGGAACCGACGATGCAGTACTAACTGCCTCGAATCAGAACTGTCAGTATCGTTTTCCATCTAGCAGGATTCCTTTTATGCACCAGTCCAGTAGATCTTCTGCTCATTCAACCTTAACCTACCCAGGAATAGTTCCTCTGGGAGATCCTTCTTTTCAGGAATTTCTCCTTGACATGGCAACCTTTCTTGCCATCCCTATTCCTGGTCCTACTCTTGGCCAAGATCCTGCAGAAAAGGAAACCATAATGCTTCCTTTGCATCAGTCTTTGCAGGACCTTCTTCTGAGGATTTGGGAATCACCTTTAAAGGTTCCTGCGCCTTCTACAGCCATGAATGTTCTGTATCAGGTGCCTCCCTCTCCGGGGTTTCAGAAATACCAACTTCCGCATCATTCTATTGTAGTGGAATCAGCAATGAGGAAGGTCAGAAGTAAGAAGCATTCTTCTTTCCCACCAGGTCGTGCATCTAAAGCACTTGATGCCTTTGGACGTCAGACCTTCCAAACTTCTATGTTGGCTTCAAGAATTATTTCATATATTTTTTATATGAGTCTCACGCTTCAGGAGGTCACAGAGAAGTTATCTCTTTTGTCTCCCTTTTTGTCGGAACCTAAGGCCTCGGACTATTCCTTGCTTATTAATCATAGCAGGAATATCTCTTGGTTTCTTTCCCGGGCTTCTCTAGACTCTTTTGAGTCTGTTAGCAGATCCTCTGCTATTGCCATTGGAGCGCGCCGTACAGCGTGGCTGCAGGCTTCAGACTTGAGCAGATGGGCACAACACACACTGGGTAATTCTCCTTGTACTGGAGAGAATCTCTTCAATAAAGAGGCTTTATGTCAGGTTGCTCATTGCTCCACTGACTTCCCTGGTTCTGGAAACCATCCTAAGCCTTCTTTTTCCCCAGGACGTAGGCAATGTCCTACCAAACCGTCTATCCCGAAGAAGAGAAAGTTTCATCCTTCTTCTACCCATCCTCCCGGTGTACCCAAGCAAGGGACATCTCATCCTAGTCTGAAGTCTCCAGACTCTACCCAGTAACCAGCACCCATAGGTTCTTGTGTATTGCACTCTGCAGTTAACTTCTCCTCAGCGGAGGTTTATTCTTCAAACTCTACACTGTTTTTTTTTCTTTTCCAGTATGCTGTGCTCTTGGGGTATTTTTGTCCATGGGTTACTGAATTCTCCCATTCTACTACAACGAAGGGAGGTTGCAACTATCCCATGATAGTTCTGCCCCATATGGACATTTTTTCCCTCGGCTGACCTTCCATTGGGTAAGCCACTTTCCGACCCCCTCTCTTCCAGGGTCTCCCCTGCTTGAGTTGGTGCCATACTGAAACACAGTGTAGACTGTTGTTTTTCCTTCAATGCGTGCTCTGAACACCTCATCAGACAGGAACGGAAATCTTCTCCGCTGCCTTTGTCTGTTTTCTCTCTGTTTTCATACAGGAGAATCCCCTCTGTGGTTTGGTTCAGTTGCTGTATGTGCAGGAGTTCCAGTGTTTACCTTAGTGCTCATTGCAAACTACTTGAAACTAGCTTGCTTAATACTCTTCGCTGCAGCTTATCTTCTTCTAGCCATATCTTTTCCTAGGATATGGCAACACACCTGACCTCGGTCAGTTTTATCTATAATTCTCCTGCACAATGCTCTCTGCAATCCTCAGAGAAGCTTTCTGCTATGGGCCCTTGTTACAGAGTATTGAACTCTGTCTCTGAGGGTCTTTCATATCCAGCGGACAAGTTTTTCTACGTGTGTGTCCACAGAGTTTCCAATCTGACCGGAATATACTCCTGTTCCTTCCAGCTTGGCATTATGCTTTCTACTCCGCTTGGACAACGCATACTCTTTTACCGTACGTGATACCCCTGAACCCCTTGGCTGGGTCACTTTGGTATCTTCGTCTCTGCGTTCTTCTTGTCCTTCGGACATATCAGAGTCCTAAGGTACTGCAGCGGTACTCTTACCAGACTGCTGTTATCCTCTGGTTTTCACACAACCATGCTGGTTCTTCCACTGACCTACAGAAATAGATCCTCTATATTTCTTCAGGTGGGTTTCACCCCCTGTTATGGGATGGATTTTTCCCATCACATTCCCCATGTGAATGTTTCTGTGGCTCAGTTGCAGGCATGCATTCTTAAAATTGTTTTCCTGTATGTGTGTCCTGTGCATACATGGTTTTATACCCTGGGTGGGCATCAGCCATCCCGCCTCTATCTGTACATATATCTATCTGCATTTCTATATGTAGATTTATATGTATCACACTTGTCTAGACATATATCTTCTCATACGTATAGATATGTATGTCTTTCCTTATATATATACTTATATATATATATATATATATATATATATATAAGTATATATATATCTAGGTATGCGCATATTGGGAGATGTCCATAGCGCCCTATGCCTAACCTATCTCCCTGACTGTCGGTGCTTAGGTTTTTATTTTCTTATGGGGTCCAAACAGTCAACTTGCCTATTATAATACGGCTCAGTAACTGAGACTGGTTATACTAACAATTACTGCTGTGACGTCAACAGCTTCTATTTTTGTTATACATTTCTTTTTCTATGCAGTCTCAAACTTCAATGTCTTCCTATCTCCTACCAGCTAGTAAAGACAGTGTACATTTTCAGTATTCCTACGTACACTTCTGTTCTCCTTGGGAATAGGGGCTTTTTTCCATACACTCTCTTCCCCTCCGGACTGGGCTACTTTCCAGATCGGTCAGTTTTCTTTTGTTAGTCCTCAATGTTTATGACTCTGTACCTACCAGAGTTCTCAGCTTTTCCCATAAAGCTTTTCATTGGAGGCCTGCCGATCTTCTCCTGCCCCGGTTGACACCTGGGTCACCTGCCCATTCCAGATTGGAACTTCTTCCTCACTGCAGTGGAGTTACCTTGAAGATTTCGCTACTGCATCTCCTGTCTACTTCCTACAATCCAGTAGGTAAGCTCTGTATTGTGCTAGTTCATTAAATATCTACTGATACTTGACATACATTCTAAAGACTCTTTTTCCCTGTAGTCTTTAGATTCGCTGTTCCTCTGCAGCTCTGCTCTGTTCAACTCCTACCCCTCATCCCCCAGGGGATGCCGGAGATCCAGGTTGGGAAATGCCGCCCTGTTCCAGGGATACGCATTTTATGGGATCTCCCCTGGCACCCGCAGCTAAGGAGTCCCCATATGTGAAGACTCATTCCTGCTTGTTCCTGGAGATAGCACAGTTACTTACCTGTAACAGGTGATCTCCGGAACAGCAGGAATTAGTCTTCACAACCCACCCACCTCCCCTAGGAGTTGTATCTATCTATTTCCTTTCCTCTTGCTCTCCTTCTGTCTCAGCTATGAAACTCAACTGAGGAGAGGCAGTGGGAAAGGCGGGAAGTCACCGCACAGGCGCGAGGGATGCTCCCAAAGGCTTCTGATTGGATGCTGGGGAGCATTTCTGTGCGAGCTCCGTCGGCGCCGACGTACCCATATGTGAAGACTAATTCCTGCTGTTCCGGAGATCACCTGTTACAGGTAAGTAACTGTGCTATCTTTCCTAGGTGCATAACTTTGCACTTGTCCACATTAAATTTCATCTGCCATTTCGATGTCCAGTCTTCCAATTTATTAAGGTTTTCTCGCACTTTTTCACAATCCTCTTGCGTTTTAACAACTTTAAATAATTTTGTGTTATGTGAAAATTTGATCACTTCATTCATTATTCCCATTTTCATGTCATTTATGAATTTGTTAAAAAGCAGTGGGCCCAGCACATATCCCTTGGGTACTCCACTATTTACCTTTCTCCATTGAGAAAATTGGCCATTTATTTTTTATTTATTTGTATTTATTTTATTGCTTTTATATATCGCACTCTTTAAAATCAGTGCGGTTTACAGATAACATTTTTGTACAGAACAGGAGGCCTGTTATGCACTTACATTGAAAGGGTGATACAACTTGGATTTCAAACTGGGGAAACTATCTACAGCTATCTATAAATATCTACAATATAAACACGAGTAGCCTTAACTCTTTGCTTTCTATCTTTTAACCAGTTTCTGATCCACACTACAAACATAGTAACATGATGGCGAAGAAAAAGACCACATGACCTATCTAGTCTGCCCTTCCATATAGACTACTACGATAGTCCCCTCTTTTCCATTAGAGATCCTCTGTGTTTGTCCCATGCTTTTTTTTAATTCAGATACTGTCCTCATCTCGATCACCTCTACTGGGAGACTATTCCATGTATCTGCCACTTTCCATAAAGAAATATTTCCACATTTTACTCCAGAATCTATCCCCTTTCACCCTCATCCTATGTACCCTCATAGAAGATCTTGCTTTCAATTGAAAGAGGCTCCCATCCTGTGTGTTTATGCCATGGAGATATTTAAACATCTCTATCATATCTCTTCTATCCTGTTTTTCCTCTAAGGTATACATATTAAGATCTTATCCCATGACTTTTTAATTTTCCCAAGAGAGACTTTTTTTTCCCTCTTTGGGCAATTTCTCCAAATGGGTTAGTTTTGTGCAGACCATAACAGTCTTGAACCTCACTTCTAAGTCAGGGCATGGGGAGTATGATCTAAGTCTCTCAAATTTACTGTCAAGGCTCTGCGTAGTACTTGCATTGTGCCAAAAAGAGCCTCCTGCTGGAGTTTGTAAGATATAACATGTATTGGTAGTTTATCAAGATGTGCTTGGAAACTCTTCTTTATCAAGCCTGTGGCACCCAACACGATGGGAAATATTTCTGTATTTTTCTGCCACATTTTCTCCACATGATTCATAGAGTAGTTGCTTGGAACTGACTCCTCTATTTTCAATGCCGCTCCTTAACCACTATATACGGCTTCTTTGCATCCAGCTTTTTATTGGTCAGAATGGGAGTATCCCAGGTGATCATAACCTCCTTGTTCTCTGTAATTCTTTTAAGGTCATGATCCCAGTGATTTTTGGGCACAGTAATGTTGTAGTGCTTATAGAGTTTCCAATGGATGAGGTGCGCTACTTTATTATTTCTTTCTGTATAGACATTTTCTGCAGTCAGTGCTTCATAGCCAGCTATGAGGTGAGTCACCGTTTCTAGGTTTTTCTTACAGAATCAACATATGTCTGTGTTGCCAATTTTTTCAATGCTCACTGTAAACCATCTCGTCCATAAGCCGCTGCCCTGGGCTTCAACTATCAACCTCTCATCCTTCAGTTTCCTTTCACCCCTCCTTAACCATTCATGTGCCCATTCCTGATTAACAAAGGGTTCCTGGAGGAACACTTTCCCACTGAATTTTTGCATATGCCACTTGTTTTTCCTTGTTTGTTGATCTTATTCCTTGATGAGTGTTTTTTATTGCAAATTCTTTACTGCCTTCCCTGTGCATGCTTGTGGATTTTCACTTATTCCTTCTAGTCGTCTGAACATGTCCAAGTTTGATAAAGAAAACAGATTCTGGAAGTTTACTCTCATATTTCAGAACTTTTTGCATATTTGGATCTGAGGATGCAGTTAAGTAGGCCTGTATGCATAATCAGTCTCTGAGTCCTAGGCCTCCTTCAGCTCTAGGGATGGTACAGTCTTGCATATATTGATTCTTGTAAATGACTTCATGGGCATGGAGGAGTTTTCATGTTTACACATCCAGTTTTTCAAGATCTTTTAAGAAGCCAGTTCACAACCCCAAATCTGTATGAAAGTACATAAGAACATAAGATATGCCATACTGGGTCAGACCTAGGCCCATCTAGCCCAGTATCCTGTTTCCAACAGTGGTCAATCTAGGTCACAAATACTTAGTAGTTTCCCCAGAAGACACAGGTTCCTCAGTGCGTGTATTGGGACAAGCAGTGGATTTCCCAGGTCCCCTTTAATAGTGGTTTATGGACCTTTCCTTCAGAAACTTGTCCAAACGTTTTTTAAACCCAGCTACACTATATCCTCTTTATCTTTATCTTTATTCGTAGAATTTGATTGACCGCTCTTGCCGGGGCGTCAGGGCGGTGTACAATACAAAAACAATGGCTACAGAAAAAAATAGTCAGAAAGGAACGCCAATGGTGATAGGACAGAGAGAGGCAAAGAGAAA
Organism: Ichthyophis bannanicus; assembly: GCA_033557465.1. Taxonomy (NCBI): domain Eukaryota; kingdom Metazoa; phylum Chordata; class Amphibia; order Gymnophiona; family Ichthyophiidae; genus Ichthyophis; species Ichthyophis bannanicus. The sequence continues at coordinate 966,322 of CM066050.1, forward strand.
GTAGGGAACCAAATAGTTCATAAAGTATAAAAGGAGACAGCAGAAGGGCAGGACATAGGGGACGGGTCAGGTAAGACTGTATTTGAAAGGGTGCTACGAGGAGCGGGGGATGCGGCTGGGGAGCAGAGCGTCACCGGCAGGGGGGGAGAGGTCAAAGGCTTGGCAGAAGAGGTGGGTTTTGAGAAGGGCTTTGAAGCGGGGATAAGACAGTAACAAATTCCAGAGTTTGATTATGCATTGAGTGAAAAAATATTTTCTCTTATTAGTCTTATATGGGACTTCATTGCATGTCCTTTAGTCTTTCTACATTTTGATGGTGTAAACAATTGATCTACGTTTACCCGTTCCACTCCATTCATTACTTTATACACCTCTATCATCTCTCAGCCATCTCTTTTCCAGGTTGAAGAGCCCTAACCTTTTAAGCCTCTCCTCATAGGGGTATTCTTCCATCCCCTTTACCATTTTCATGGCTTCTCTTTGTACCTTTTCTAATTCTGCTATATCCTTTTTAAGATACGGTGACCAGAATTGCACACAATATTCGAGGTGCGGTCGCACCATGGAACGATACAGAGGCATTATAATATCCTTTGTTTTATTCTTCATTCCTTTCCTTATGATTCCTAGCATTCTATTTGCTTTCTTGGCCGCCACTACACAGTGGGCAGAAGGTTTTAACCTGTTCTCCAGGAACAAGCAGGAAGTCATTCCTCATTTATGGGTGGCGTCGGCACCGATGGAGCCTGCGCGGAGCAATTCCCCAGCTTTCAAATAAAGTCTTTGGTATTGCTGCCACGCATATGTGGTCCTCTTCCCACCCTAAGGTGCCATCTTGCTCAGTCTCCCTTTTTCTGCAGAGCCCTTCGGATGCATGTCCTCATCCCTTGGAAATAGTGTTTAATTTTTGGCCTCTGGGTCGTGTTTTTCCAGTTGCACCGGTCCTCTTCCTTCCTCCCTTGCTCTCCTTTTTACCTCGAGTGAGAGGATATCCTTCTTTAAAACATATTTTTCCCTGTTGTAGGCTTTGTGCCCTTTTTTCTTCCCCAACCGCTGGCCGCAAAGGTCTTTGACCTAGCGGGGGTCCTTTTTGCCCCTATGGCCACTGGTTTTAAAAAATGCGACAGATGCTCCAAGAACATGTCACTCACAGACATCCATGACTTGTTTTCGGTGTCTTGGAGCCAACCATGACCCAGAGTTCTGCTTTCTTTGCAAGAAAATGTCCTCCAAGGCCCTGCTCAGCTGGAAGCAGAAGTCCGATGACATATTCCAGAAGGCGGCCCCAGAATCCTCGGTGGCACCCTTGGTCGTCCCTCTGCTGGTGGGATCCTCCACTTCGGCTCTGTGTTTTCAGTGGCACTCCGACCAGGGGTCCCCTGAAGTGGAACAGTGTAAGAAGTGGAGCAGTGTAAGAAGAAGACCTCAAAGTCGCTGTCAGGGGCTCCAGATAAGCGTGAGCGCTCCCACACCCGGTCGCTCAGTGTTCCATGGTGTTCCCAAGAGTCAGACAAGGAGCGGCCTCAAAAGGTACCTCGTACAGATACAGAGGCCTCCGTGATGGTGCCCAGTCTCCTGAGGGTTGTCCTGGTGAGGACAGGGGGTCCTCCTCCATGCCAGAACCTGGTAACCCCTGTGTTGGCGTTGCAGGGTCCCATGCCTGCATGGGAGTCCCTTATGCTGGCACTAGAGCGCAGCGTTTCTGCCTTCTTAGCTGCCCAGCAGGTGCTCACGCCTAGCACGGCTGGCCCGCGCCTTGAGACCAAGGTTCCCTCGAGAGGGACACCAGAGTCCACCCTGGAAACCCCTGGGAGCCACGGGCCTCGTGAGGGTCTTCTGCATCGGTCTCACTTGCCTTCCTGGTCCCCGGGAGCGCGATCCTCCAAGGCCTCTGGCTCCAAGCGGACCTCGGCCTCTGGACGGAGCGACCTGCCCGAGTCTGACTCCTCCTCGGACCTCTCGAGCTGGGAGTCAGATGGGGATACTTACCCGGAAACCCGTGCCCACAGGGACCTCCCTTTGGACGCGTCCCCGCCCGCCTATCAGAGGTGTTCGCCGCCTGAAGACACATCGTTCCTGGCGTTCGTGTGGGACATGGCACAGGCCCTCAGCCTGACTACGCAGACTGAAGAGGAACCGCGAGCTGAGGAGCTCGATATTCTACAGTATGAGTCCCCGCCTCGGGATTCTCTTACTGACCCGGTTCCCCCCATATTGTCAAGGCTGCTCCTACACATGTGGGAGACACCTGCGTTGATCCCCATTGTGAGCAAGCACTTTGACACCATGTATAGAGTTCAGCGTGGCCAGGGGTTCCGAAAGACCCAGCTTCTGCATACTTCCATGGTTGTGGAGTCGGCGATGCGGAAACAACAAAAGCCCCGAAGTCTCGCTCTTCGGTCCCCCCCCCCCCCCCAAGTAGGGAGTCGAGAGCCGTTGATGCCTTGGGGCGTAAGGCCTATCGGGGTTCCATTCTCACTTGCCGTATCCAAGCATACCAACTGTATATGGGCATGTTCCTGTGTGACCTTGCCAAGGAACATGGCGGTTTCGCCACGTGCCTCGGGGGGGGGGGGAACCCCTCCTAAGGTTCCAAACCCTCCTGAAATCCGTCATGGAGTGTTCAAAGTAACTTTCCCGCGCCACATATGACGAGTTAGAATCCTCCGCTCGGGTGGCGGTGGCCGACATCGGGGCCCGGCGCCAGGCATGGCTCCAGTCTTCGGACCTGGAGCAGTGGGTCCAAGAAAAGCTTCTGGATGTCCCTTGTCTTGATGAGCAACTGTTTGGTAAACCTATGGAGGATAAGGCCTCTGATATAGAAACGGATTTCGTGACCCAAACTCGTCTCTCGCGCAAAACCTCCTCCCTCCCTAGGAAGAAGCAGCAGGCCAAGAAACTGTTCTTCCAAAGGAAGGGACTCCCTTACTGGGGTTACCCGCCTTTCCTGCCCACCTCTGCACCGGCTCCCAGCACGCAGGGGAAGGGAGGTGCACATGGCCACCATAAGCCTAAAGGGCCTAAAACCCAACCACCGGTGCCGCCACACCTTGTGCAGGGGTTTTGACGCTGTTGGCATAGCCTCCCACCCCCCTCCCCCCGGCAGCTTTTCCGCCAGTGGGGGTGTGCCAGTCCCTGTTTGCCCCAGAGTGGGCGTTGATCACGTCGGACACCTGGGTCCTCCGGGTAATCCGAGACGGATACCATCTCCGCCTGGACAGGCACCCTCCTCCCTTCTCCCCAGCGGAGCCTGCTCGGCTCCTCACACACCAGACCTTCTTGCAGCAGGAACTATCCAACCTCCTCGCCCAGCGGGCCATCGAGAAGGTACCGCGACACCTTCAAAGTCAGGGGTTCTACTCCCACTACTTTCTCGTCCCGAAAAAATGGGGGGCTTGTGCCCCATCCTCTACCTCAGAAACCTCAACAAGTTCCTGGTGCGGGAGAAGCTCAAAATGTTATCGCTTGGTGTCTCCTGTCCTTCCTTCAGCAGGGCGATTGGCTATGCTCCTTGGACCTCAAGGACGCTTACGCCCACATCCTAGTTCACCCTCAGTACAGGCAATACCTGCACTTCAGGGTGCAGGGCGAACACTGCTGGAACAGAGTGCTCAACTTCGGGCTCGCGTCCGCACCACAGGTTTTTCACAAAGTGCCTCTCTGTGGCCGCTGCCTCCTTCAGGCGGCAGGTCATACCCATCTTCCTCTACCTCGACGACTGGCTCTTCACAGGGTCCTCGATCTGCAAAGCCCGCCTGGCAGCGGCGCACATCATCCTCCTCGAGAGCCTCAGCTTCCTGGTCAACTACCCCAAGTCCCACTTCGAGCCGGTGCAGACCCTGGAGTTCGACACATGCCTCGACACGATGCGGGCGACGGCCTTCCTTCCCACAGCCCGCGCAGGCTGCCTTCAGGCCGTGGCATCCCAAATCCAAAACAAGGCTTGGGTCACTATGCGGGTGATGCTGCGTCTCCTCGGACACATTGTCTCCACCGTCCATGTGGTCCCCCACACCCGCATGCACATGCGGACAGCCCAGTGGTGCCTCAGGGCACAATGGAGCCAGGCCTCCGGCCACTTCAGAGGTCCTATCTGGATCTCCCACAGCCTCCACGACTCCCTGAATTGGTGGCGGGAACCCTGAAGTCTCCTTCGGGGAATGCCCTTCCGGAACCTGCAGCATGAGCACCTCCTAACGATGGATGCTTCCCTGCTGGGGTGTGGAGCTCACTGAGGTGCATTGTGCACCCAGGGGCAGTAGTCACCCGAAGAGTCTCAGCAGCAGATCAACCTGCTCAAGCTTCGGGCGGTCCGATGGGCCCTGAGGGCCTTCGAGGGCTACCTGAGTGGGAAGTCGGTGCTCATGCAGATTGATAACAGGGTAGCCATGTTTTATATCAATAAGGAGGGGGGAACAGGATTATGCCTCCTCGGCCGAGAGGCAATTCTCCTTTACTCCTTTGCATCTCGCCGGAGGATGACCCTGTGAGCGGTCTACCTCCCTGGCCAGGAGAATTTCCTCGCGGACAAACTCAGCAGGATCCTCCGCCCACTCGAGTGGCGCTTGGATCCGGAGGTTGCTGGCGTTTTGTTCCATCGGTGAGGAGCCCCATCCATGGACCTGTTTGCCAGGCTGGAGAACGCACAGCTTCCCCGCTTCTGTGGCCAGGTTCCTCACCCAAGCAGGGTGGCCCCGGATGCGTTCCTCTTGAGCTAGACCTCGGGCCTTCTATACGAGTTACCTCCCACTCCTCTCATTGTGAGGACCCTCCACAAGGTTCAGTGGGACCAAGCTTTGATGATTCCGGTGGCCCCCTCGTGGGCTCGACAGCCTTGGTTCCTGCTTCTGTTCTGGCTCGCATCCGAGCTCCCAGTCTCCCTGGGCAGCACCCCAGGCCTGTTGATGCAGGAGGAGGGTCGGGCGCTCCACCCGAATCTGGCCTCGCTGTCCCTTTCAGCCTGGCGGCTGAATGGGTCGCCTTAGCTCCACTGCGTCTTCCGGAGGACGTCGAGGAGATCCTCCTCGTGTCGAGGAAGGACTCAATGAGGTGGTCATATGCCTTTAAGTAGTGACGTTTCTCGACCTGGTGCTCTGAGCTTCGGATCGACCCGTTCTCCTGCTCTACCCTCTTGGATCCTTCAGTACCTCCTCCTCCTCTCAAAGGCAGGATTGAAGTCCAATTCGGTCAGAGTACATCTGAGCGCTATTTCAGCGAACCACCTCCCTGTCGAAGGAAAACCCTCTCGGGACAGCCTTTGGTCTCTCGCTTCATGTGAGATCTATTGCTTTCCAAGTCTCCCATCTGGCATCCGCCAGCGGAGTGGGACTTCAACGTGGTGCTGATGCAGCTCACACGAGCACGCTTCGAGCCAATAGCGATGTGCTCACTTCGGCATCTCTTCTAGAAGGTGGTTTTCCTGGTTTCTTTGACCTGGGCTCGCTGAGTCAGCAAACTTCAGGCCCTCATGGCTGAGGCTCCATATCCCAGGTTCTACGGGAACAGAGTGGTCCTCCACACCCATCCCAAGCTCCTACTGAAGGTGGTCTTGGATTTTCATCTCAACCAGGAGATAGTCCTGCCGACCTTCTTCCCGAGACTGCTTCCCGACCAGGCATCGGCGGTGTTGCATACACTCGACTGCAAGAGGGCTCTTGCCTTCTACCTGCAGCGTACCCAGGTTCATCGCAAGTCCGACTGGCTTTTTGTCGCCTACGACCCCAATCGCCTGGGACAGGCAGTCACCAAGCGCACCACCTCCGTCTGGGTGGCGGACTGTATCGCCTTAACCCAAGCAAAGGTGGGTGCACCACTTGATCGGCGGGTCACCGTGCACGGCATCCGAGCCAAGGCAGCGTCGGTGGCATTGCTGCACTCAGTGCTTCTAACGGACATCTGCCAGGCTGCAACCTGGTCTTCAGCAAACACTTTCGCTGTCCACTGCTGCCTGGAGAGGGAGTCCCGCTGGGACAGCGCCTTCGGCCAGGCTGTACTCCGTAATCTGTTCGGGATATATCAACTCCTGCCCTCCGACCCTTCTTCGATGGCTACCGAGAGCTTCGCCCCGGGGACCCGAGGACTCAGGATCCTTCGAGCATCGACTTCTGCTCACGGCCTCGCAGAGGTGTTTTTGGGTTACAGGCTCGGTAGCTTGTAGCTGGGGCGTCCCATAAGTGAGGACTGACTTCCTGCTTGTTTCTGGAGAAAGCGTAGTTACTCACCTGTAGCAGGTGTTCTCCGGGAACAGCAGAAATCAGTCCTCACTACCCTCCCACCTCCCCTGAACAGTTGCTTTTTTTATCCTTTCCTTGCCATCTGCTTGGTAGGGCTCTAGCTAGGGTACCTGACTGAGCAAGATGGCACCTTTGGGCGGGAAGAGGACCACATATGCATGGCAGCAATCCCAAAGACTTTTGAAAGCTGGGGAATTGCTCCATGTGGGCTCAGTCGATGCCGACGTCACCCATAAGTGAGGACTGATTCCTGCTGTCCCTGGAGAACAGCTGTTACAGATGAGTAACTACGCTTTCTCCAGGACCAAGCAGGAAGTCAGTCCTCACATATGGGTGACGTCGGCGCCGACGGAGCCCTCGCGGAGCAATTTTCCCCAGCTTTCAAAGAAAGCCTTTGGGAATTGCAGCGCGCATGCGCGGTCGCCTTCCCGCCCAAGGGTGCCATCTTAGCCAGTCTTCTTTTTTCCGCGGAGCCCTACAGACGTACCCGTCGTGTCCCCGCGAAAAAGTTGATTTTATTCGGAATATTCTCTTTTTTCCTTCGGTTCGACGCCGGTCTTTTTCCCGCCCGGACTCGCGACGCCGGTCACGAGTCCTCTTCTTCTTTTTCGGTTTTTCTGATTTAGTCAGTTTCGTTTTCGGTTTTTTCACTGGCAGCCCGGTCCTTTGACCTCGCAGGGGCCCTTTTTTCCCCCGATGGCTGCCAGTGGTTTCAAGCGGTGTGGTCAGTGTGACCGAAATATGTCACTAACTGACACACACGATAATTGCCTCCGCTGCCTGGGCCCGGATCATGACGAAATGATCTGTGGGGCCTGTGGCAAAATGTCCTCCAAAGCGTTGAGAAGTCGGCGGCATCAGCGCGATAGGATCTTCGCTGACCCCAGCCGTACCCGGACCTCGTCGGAGGCCTCGGCGTCCAGAGGTTCCAGCTCTGACCGTCGCCGGAGTTCCTCCGACAGGGGTTCTCCCTCCGGGGACCATCGACGGAAGGTGAAACCCGCGAGGGCGGCGTCGGTGGACGCTCCTGGCTCCGCGAGGGCCAGGTCGCATAGCCCCGATAGCCGTCCCGGGTCCTTGGAGAAGGAGCACCTCTCGAAGCGACCTCGCGTGGAGTCGGAGCTGCCTGCTCGGGTAAGTCCTGTGGTCCTCCTGGACTCGCCTCCGAGACCGCCGACGTCGGGCCCGACGCCGTCGGGGCCCGAGTCGGGGGCTGCTGGGTCACCTGAGGTCGGACTCAGGTTGACGGCCTTGGAGAGCAGACTGTCTGCCTTCGTGGACCAGCAGCGGGCACTGCTCGCTAGCCTCGCTGGCGCCGCTGCCCCGACCGCCGGGACGTCGACGTCTAAGTCGACCCCGGAGACCGAGCCGATCCTCGAGTCCATGCGAACTCGAGTCGATCCTCGGACGAGGTCACCCTCGGCCTCCCGTTCGGGACCGAGGTCGTCGACGCCGACTCCCTCGGCGTCGGGGCGGCCGGCGCCGCAGCCTGCCCGGGCCGACCCCACCGATTCCTCCTCGGAGTCGGTCTGGGAGTCTGAAGAGGAAGAGTCACCTGGTTCTTTTCGGACTCGGTGTGTCCCCTCGGACTCGCCTGAGTCCGAACCTCGGAAGCAGTCCCCTCCGGAGGATGCCCGGTTCTCGGACTTCGTCAGGGATATGGCCAAGGCTTTGGCCTTCCCTGCGGATCCCGAGGAGGAGCCTCGAGCCGAAGAGCTCGACGCCCTCCAGTATGACTCTCCCGCCAGGGAACACTTTACTGTACCGGTTCCTCCCATGCTGGAACGACTACTCTTCCGCATGTGGGAGAGTCCGGCCTCCTCGCCGGTCCTGAGCAAGCGGGTCGATTCTATCTATCGAGTCCGCAAGAGCCCTGGCTTCCAGAAAGCACAGCTACCACACATTCCATGGTAGTGGAATCGGCCATGCATCGTCTTAAGAGCCAGAAGATGCACTCCTCGGTGCCTCCTGGCAGGGAGGCCCGTAACCTGGATGGCCTTGGTAAGAAGTGTTTCCAGGGCTCTATGCTTGCGTGTCGTGTCCAGACATACCAGCTATACATGGGCATGTATCTCCGAGACCTGGCTAAAGAGCTAGCCGGATTCTCCGCTGGATTGTCCGAGGAACCTTTGCGGAGGTTCCTAGCCTTGTCCACTGGCATTCGGGAATGCTCAAAATTCATATCCCGAGCAGCCTATGATGGCTTTGAAGCATCGGCTCGAGTGGCCGCAGCCGGCATCGGTGCCCGCCGACAGGCTTGGCTTCAGTCGTCTGACCTTGAGCCCTGGGTGCAGGACAAGTTGGTCGATGTCCCCTGCCGAGGTGAAAACCTCTTTGGCAAACCTATGGACGAGAAGGCTACACAACTAGAGACAGAGACTCTCACCAGGACTAGGCTTTCTAGGAAGACCTCCGCCCCTTCCCAGAAAAAGAAGGGCTCGGGAAAGAAGTCCTTTTACCCGAGAAAGGCGGCTGCCTATAAACACTACCCTCATTATCAGGCCTCAGCAGCTCCCCAACAGGGCCAGCAGGCCAAGGGACGGGGTAACGGGTCCTGTAGGCAGCAAGCCCCCAAGCCTGCACCACCAGCCCCTGCTCAGCAGGGTGGGGGTTTTTGACTCCTTCAGCATAGCCTCTCCCCCTCCGCTGGCTCCTCCCAGCACCGGAGGCCGGCTGGTTCACTTCGCCCACAGGTGGTCCAACATCACTTCAGATGCCTGGGTGCTTCAAGTCGTAAGAGAAGGCTATCTTCTCCACTTCCACCAGGTCCCTCCCTCCTATTTCCCGGGAGAACCTCCACGACTCCCTCTGCACAGGGACTTACTCCTTCAGGAGTTAGCAGGTCTTCTACAGGAACAGGCGGTGGAACCGGTGCCCCACCACCTGAGAGGTCAAGGCTTTTATTCCAGGTATTTTCTAGTACCAAAAAGGACAGGAGGCCTCAGACCCATCCTGGACTTGCGCAACCTCAACAGGTTCCTCGTACGGGAAAAGTTCAAAATGCTTACCCTTGGAATCCTTCTGCCCTACCTCCAGCAGGGAGATTGGCTATGCTCCTTGGATCTAAAGGATGCCTACACGCACATCCTCATCCACCCAAGCCACCGCCAATACCTAAGGTTTGTGGTGGCGGGAAATCATTACCAGTACAGGGTACTGCCCTTTGGCCTGTCCTCCGCACCGCGAGTCTTCACAAAATGTCTCGCGGTGGTGGCGGCCCATCTCCGGCTTCACGGCCTCTATGTCTTTCCGTACCTCGACGACTGGCTCATCAGAGCAGCGTCCGCTCCGGAGGTCACCAACGCCACACACCGCACGGTGACTCTTCTGCAGTACTTGGGCTTTGTCATAAACTTCGCAAAGTCCACTTTGCTCCCCTCACAGGATCTCGAGTTCATCGGCGCACGACTGCACACTCCTCAGGCGCGAGCTTTCCTGCCTCTCGACAGGGCTCAACGGCTCATGGACCTAGCCGACCGTTTTCGCAGCCAGTCCCTGGTCTCCGCCAGGCGCTTCCTGAGACTGCTCGGCCATATGGCTTCCACCGTCCATGTGACCCCCAATGCCCGCCTGAATATGCGGCCTGCTCAATGGTGTCTTCGCAAGCAGTGGCAACAAGCCACAGGCGGCCTAGCAGACCTAGTGCACGTCTCCGAGCCGCTGGCCCGTCTCTCCAGTGGTGGCTTCATCGGCCAAACCTGGTACTCGGCATGCCTTTTCAGTCACCTCAGCCGGCCCAGGTGCTGACGACAGATGCGTCCCTCCTGGGTTGGGGAGCACATTGCCAAGGGGCACGTACTCAGGGCCTCTGGACCACGTGGGAGTCTGCTCAGCAGATCAACTTCCTGGAGCTCAGAGCGATCCGCCTGGCTCTCAAGGCTTTCTCCCACCTGACCTCTCACCAGTCCGTCCTTGTCCAGACGGACAATCAAGTTGCCATGTTCTACGTGAACAAGCAGGGGGGCACGGGCTCCTTCCTTCTCTGTCGGGAAGCACAGAAGCTCTGCTCTTGGGCCGTCAGTCACGGCGTTCTTCTCAAGGCAGTTTATCTCCCAGGCCAAGACAATTGCCTGGCGGACAAACTCAGCAGGATCCTCCAGCCGCACGAGTGGCGCCTGGATCCCTTGGTAGTTCAGAAGCTCTTTCTAAAGTGGGGCCTCCCCACGATGGATCTCTTTGCCAGTCCTCTCAACCGGCAACTTCCTCGCTTCTGCTCTCGCCAGCCACACCCCCTTCGAGTTGCGGCAGACGCTTTTCTACTCTCATGGTCGGAGAGCCTTCTGTATGCTTTTCCTCCCATCCCGCTAGTCTCTCGAACTCTTTTCAAGGTTCTCCGAGACAAAGCTTCCATGATCCTGGTGGCCCCTCGCTGGCCCAGACAGCCGTGGTTTCCACTCCTGCTGCAATTAGCGGTAGAGGATCCATTCCCTCTGGGGTTTCAACCGGATCTCCTCACTCAGGATCAGGGGTCTCTGCTATACCCCAACCTCAGATCTCTCAATCTAATGGCCTGGCTGCTGAAAGGGTAGTCCTTGCTCCCCTTCTCCTGCCGGCAGAGGTGGAAGAGGTCGTCCTAGCTTCTCGGCGACCTTCTACCCGCAAATGCTACGCCCTTAAATGGCGTCGCTTTTCCGTTTGGTGTACCCAACAGTCTCAGGATCCCTTCTCCTGCTCGGTGTCGGTGATCTTGCAGTACTTGCTCTACCTCTCTAATCTGGGACTTAAGTCCAACTCCGTCAAAGTTCACCTCAGTGCTCTTTCAGCACATCATGTACCGGTGGACGGCAGACCTCTTTCCAGCGACCCTCTCGTAGCGAGGTTTCTCCGAGGTCTCCTTCTACTTAAACCACCTCTGCGCCCGCCAGCGCCTGACTGGGATCTGAATGTGGTTTTACAGCGGATCACCTGTCCGCCTTTTGAACCTATGGCTACCTGTTCTCTCCGTTTTCTTTCTTGGAAAACATTGTTCTTGATAGCCCTCACTTCCGCTAGACGCGTAAGTGAATTGCAGGCCCTCGTGTCTGATCCCCCTTACACTCGGTTCTACAAAAATAGGGTAGTCCTACGGACTCGCCCAAAATTTCTTCCAAAAGTGGTCTCCCCTTTTCACATCAATCAGGAGGTGGTACTTCCGACCTTCTTTCCCAGACCACACTCCAGCCGAGCTGAAATGGTCCTCCATACCCTGGACTGTAGAAGGGCATTGAACTTCTACCTTGACCGTACGCGGGAGCACCGTAAAGCTGCTCAGCTTTTTGTGTCTTTTGATCCCAATAAATTGGGGCTCCCGGTCTCCAAGCGTACTCTGTCCATCTGGGTTGCGGACTGTATCGCTTGGGCTTATGGGGCAGCCGGGCTCTCCTTGGATGGTCGAGTCACGGCTCATTGTGTTCGGGCAAAGGCTACGTCAGTGGCTTACCTCCGCTCTGTTCCGCTGGCAGACATCTGCCGGGCCGCTACTTGGTCTTCGAGCCAGACTTTTGCGGTCCATTACTGTCTCGAGAGGGAGTCCCGCAGGGACAGTGCTTTCGGACAGGCAGTCCTCCGTAATCTCTTTGAGGTTTGAGCAACTCCTGCCCTCCATCCCGGATGTGGGCTACCGGTGGGTAATAATTCAGCGAAGATTCCTTCCTTCTGTGCTGCTGAGCTAGAGGGAGCTCATTTTTGTGCTTAGGGTCTCCGGTAGCCTTAAGCTTGGGAGTCCCATATGTGAGGACTGACTTCCTGCTTGGTCCTGGAGAAAGCGTAGTTACTCACCTGTAACAGGTGTTCTCCAGGAGCAGCAGGAATCAGTCCTCACAACCCTCCCTCCTCCCCTTGGAGTTGCAATCATCTGCTTAAGTTTTTTTGGCAAATTTTTTATGCTGTCTTGTTTAGCTATGTCATCTGACTGGCTAAGATGGCACCCTTGGGCGGGAAGGCGACCGCGCATGCGCGCTGCAATTCCCAAAGGCTTTCTTTGAAAGCTGGGGAAAATTGCTCCGCGAGGGCTCCGTCGGCGCCGACGTCACCCATATGTGAGGACTGATTCCTGCTGCTCCTTGAGAACACCTGTTACAGGTGAGTAACTACGCTTTATCTAGGAATTGCCAGCTGATTGAGGCTTGTATCTTATTCTGTGATATTAAAGCACTTTTCACTAATGATTTTAATCTCCTGTAGTATTCTTTACTGATCTTTTCTCTCAGTAATTTCTTCTTGAGTGTCGTTCCTTCTTCCACTCCGAGATACTTATATATTCTCCAGGACCAAGTAGGAAGTCAGTCCTCATATGGGTGACGTCGGCGTCGACGGAGCCCCCATGCGGAGCATTTCCCCAGCTTTCAAAGAAAGCCTTTGGGAATGCAGGCACGCATGCGCGGTCCCCTTCCCGCCCAAAGGTGCAATCTTGCTCAGTCTTCTTTTTTCCGCGGAGCCCTACGGACGCCTGTCCTTGTCACCCGTGAAAAAAGTTGATTTTTCTGCGTTGGGTCGAGTTTTTTCTTCGGTTCGACGTCAGTTCCTTTCCTGCCTGGACTCGGTACACCGGTGCCGAGCCCGGATCTCTTTTTTCGTTTTTTGTCCTTAGAGACTGCGTTCGCGCCTTTTTTCTTTGCCCTGGCAGCCCAATTTTTTGATCTTGCAGGGGCCCTTTTTCCCCCGATGGCTGCCAGTGGCTTTAAGAAGTGTGATCGGTGCAAGAAACTGATGTCTCTCACTGACACACACGACTGCTGCCTCCGGTGCCTAGGGCCAGACCATGATTCTGCGGTCTGTAGCCCCTGTGGCAAAATATCTTCCAAGGCATTATGGAGCCGTCAGCACCAGCGTGAGAGGATCTTCTCCGAATCTGCCTCTGGACGGGTCCGGACTTCGTCAGAGGCCTCGACGTCTCGGGAGTCTGACCCCGAGCATCGTCGGGGCTCCTCTGAAAGGGAGTCCCCCTCGAGGGAGCATCGAAGGAAGAAGAAACCCGCGAGGGCAGCATCGGTGGACGCTCTTGGCTCCTCGAGGGCCAGGTCACATAGCCCCTATCGCCGTCCCGGGTCTTCGGAGTTGGAGAGGCCTGCAAAGCATCCTCGTGTAGAGTCGGAGGCCCCGAGTCACGTGAGTACTGTAGTCCTCGTGGACTCTCCTCCGAGGGAGCCGATGGTGTCGGGCCCCGAGTCGGAGGCTGCTGGGTCTCCTGAGCTCGGACTCAGGTTGACGGCCTTGGAGAGCAGATTGTCTGCCTTCATGGAGCAGCAGCGGGTGCTGATCACCGGTCTCACTGGCACATCTGCCCTGACCACCGAGACATCGACGTCCAAGTTGACCCCGGAGGCCGAGCCAATCCTCGAGACCATGCGAACTCGAGTTGATCCTCGGCCGAGGTCACCCTCGGCCTCCTATTCGGGACCGAGGTCGCCGACGCCAGTTCCCTCGGCGTTGGGGCGGATGGCGTTGGTGCCCGCCCACTCGGAGCCGCTCCATTCCTCCTTGGAGGAATCGGCTTGGGAAACGGAGGAGGAGGAGTCCCCTGACACCTTCCGGACTCGGTGCGTCCCTTCGGACTCACCGGGATCCGAGCCTCGGACAAGGTCCCCCCCAGAGGATACCAGGTTCTCGGATTTCGTAAGGGACATGGCCAAAGCACTGGCATTCCCTGCGGACCCCGAGGAGGAGCCTCAAGCCAAGGAGCTCAATGGAGGAGTGGCCTAGTGGTTGGGGCAAGGTACTACAGGCCGGAAGGTCTGTGGTTCAAATCCCACTAGAGGACAGCAACCATGGGCCGGAAGGACTGGGGTTTCTAGTCCCGCAGGTGCTCCTTGTGGTCTTGGGCAAGCCCCTTAACCCTCCATTGCCCATGTTACCTGTAAGTATTAGTGTATGTGTCTCATATCCCCTCGTGTTAAATGTATCCCCAACCGCTTTGACCCGGTGAAAAGCGTGATATAAATGCAGCTAAATAAATAAATAAGGCTCTGCAGTATGACTCTCCTCCCAAGGAGGCCTTTACTGTCCCGGTTCCTCCGATGCTGGAGCGGTTGTTCTTCTGCATGTGGGAGGCGCCAGCCTCGATGCCGGTTCTAAGCAAGCGGGTCGATTCCATCTATCAAGTCCGCAAGAGCCCCGGGTTTCAAAAGGCACAGCTAATGCACCACTCCATGGTTGTGGAATCGGCCATGCATCGCCTGAAGAGTCAGAAGATGCACTCCTCGGTGCCCTCCGGCAGGGAAGCCCGGAACCTGGATGTCCTCGATAGAAAGTGCTTCCAGGGCTCTATTCTTGCTTGCCGTGTCCAGACCTACCAGCTGTACATGGGCATGTACCTTCGAGACCTGGCAAAGGAGATTGCCGGGTTCTCTGCTGGTCTGTCCAAGCAACCTTTGCAGAGGTTCAAGGCCTTGTCTTCTGGTATTCGAGAGTGCTCGAAGTTTATATCTCGAGCAGCCTACGATGGATTTGAGGCTTCGGCCCGGGTAGCAGGGGCCAGCATCGGTGCACACCGCCAGGCCTGGCTACAATCCTCAGACCTCGAGCCATGGGTACAGGACAAGTTGGTCGATGTCCCTTGCCGAGGTGAAAACCTCTTTGGCAAGCCCATGGCCGAAAAGGCTGCAGAACTCGAGACCGAGACTCTTACCTGGACAAGGCTGTCCAGGAAAACCCCTGCCCCTTCTCAGAAGAAGAAGGGCTCGGGGAAAAAGACCTTTTACCCGAGGAAGAACGCTTCCTACAAAACCTACACTCGCTACCAGGCCTCTGCAGCTCCCCAACAGGGCCAGCAGGCCAAGGGGCAGGGTCATGGGCCCCGTAGGCAGAAGGCTCCTGCTCAGCAGGGAGGGGTTTTTTGACTATGCCAGCATAGCCTCTCCAGGGCACAGGAGGTCAGCTGACCCTGTACGCAGACAGAGACCTGTGTCTCTTGGGGAAACTGCTAGGTACATATGACCTAGATTGGCCACTGTTGGAAACAGAATACTGGGCTTGATGGACCTTGGTCTGATCCAGTATGGCATATCTTATGTTCTTATCTTATGTTTTTATGGTCAGCCATCACAGGGGATACTTGGGTGTTGAGCATCATCGAAAGGAGCTATCTGCTCCACTTCACCCAGATACCCCCCTCCTACTTTCCAGGGGAGCCTCCAAGACCCCCTATGCACAGAAACTTACTCCTTCAGGAGTTGGAAGGTCTACTAAAGGACCAGGCGGTGGAACCGGTGCCTCACCACCTGGAAGGGCAAGGTTTCTACTCGAGGTACTTCCTGGTACCAAAAAGAACAGGAGGCTTCAGACCCATCCTCGACCTGAGAAATCTGAACAGGTTTCTGGAGAGGGAAAAATTCAAGATGCTTACCCTTGGAATCTTACTGCCCTACCTCCAGCAGGGAGATTGGCTATGCTCCTTAGACCTGAAGGATGCTTATACTCACATCTTCATCCATCCAAGTCACAGACAATTACTCAGATTTGTGATGGGAGGAAAACACTTCCAGTACAGAGTGCTTCCTTTTGGCCTCACCTCCGCCCCCAGGGTTTTTACAAAATGCCTGGCGGTGGTTGCGGCCTACCTCAGGAACCAGGGGATCTTTGTGATCTCCAGGAACAAGCAGGAATGAGTCTTCACATATGGGTACGTCGGTACTGACGGAGTCTGCGTGGGAACACTCCCCAGCATCCAATTAGAACGCTTTTGGGAGCATCTCACCACGCCTGCGTGCTGCCTTCCCGCCTTTCCCAACTGCCTCTCCTCAGTTTTTGTTTTTCCGCGGAGCCAGCAGGACGTCGTCCTGTCACCGCAGAAAATTCTTCCTTTATTTTTGTTTTTTCTTGTGGTCGCGTCTACCTTCCCTTGACGCACCGGTACCGCTGGTGTTTTCTTTTTTCTTCTACAAATATTTCCTTTTGTGGGAAATTTTTTTTCCTGTTTAGTGCCTGACAGGTTTCGGCCTGCTAGGCCTCTCCACTTTCCCTCATGGAAATGCTAGCCACTAGAATGTGTTTCAACTGTGGCGCTACCAAATCAGTTTCAGACACCCATAATTGGTGCCTTCCATGTTTGGGACCTGAACACCATCCGCTGGAGTGTCCCTCCTGCACTATTATTTCTGCAAGAAGTTTTCAGCATCGAGCTCAACTCGATACGCCATTCCCCTCAAACCTGAGGGTACCAGCTAGATCTTCTTTTTCGCAGGATCAGGTAACCAAACAAAAGTCTGTAAAGACTAGCCAGTCCTCGGGTGGTAGATCTCATGTACATCATAGAGATGCCTTAGAGCTTGCCCCCGAGGACATACTGGCTTTAAAACCCCGGCGGGAGGCTTCTGTCTCCAAAGCATTAACGGGGTTTCAGGTTGTTCCCGGGGATTTTACCTCGGTGAACATACCTGAGCCATGCCCGGTGGTGGTATCCGCTTTGAGCGGTGCCGGTACCCCGGCATCGGCAATGGTGCTGGATGAAACATTCCACACCGATGATCGTAGTCGAGCGCTCTTGGTATCTTCGGTGCCGCTAGAGCTGCTACCGACCAATCTTCCCACATCGGCCCTGGTACCGATGCTGGTATCCACGTCGGTGCCCTCCAGATATGCATTGATAGACTCGTTTCTTTCGATGCCGAGTCTAGAATCGATCTCTAGTCTGTATGACTGGGTACCAACTCGTCTCGGTTCCGACTTCAGACGGTACCGAAGACATTCTACCGATGATCAAGGTCTGCCACGTTCGGTTACCTCGGTACCGATAGTGCCGTCACAGACTGATCTTCATATATCGGTGTCACCAACGGTACCGGTCCCGATACCGGTATCGACATCAACATCGGTGTTGGTACCTCCCATGCTCCTTTCAACCGGCTCACTTCCTTCCATACCGAGTTTGGAATCGATCCCTAGCATGGACGATTTGCTACCGACGATTTGCGGTACCGATTTTCAGCGGTACCGACAGCTATCTTTCAAAGATAATCCGATGCTCCACCCCTCCAGATCTTCTATTCTACAGAATCTGAATGAACCGGTGGATGCTAGAGCTAGTTCTTCAACAGATCTAGTTCTTCCTCCTCTTCCTCGAGGACTCCCCTCGGGGGAGATTTCTTTTCAAGCTTTCCTGCTTGATATGGCCAAGTTACTTGCAATTTCTATACCTGGTCAAGACCCTGCACCAGGGGATCCACAACCTATACAGATTCCCTGCAATCCAAAGGAGGTCATTATGTTTCCTTTGCATCAGACCTTGCAGGATCTCCTATTTAGAACGTGGGAAACTCCTTTAACGGTATCCCCACCTTCTAGGGCAACTAATCGTCTATACAAGGTGCCCCCTTCTCCAGGTTTTCAGAAGCCTCAGCTCTCTCATCATTCTCTTGTTGTAGAATCAGCAATGAGGCGTATTAAGAGTACTAAGAAGCACTCTTCTTATCCGCCAGGTCGTGAGGCTAAGACTTTAGATGCCTTTGGATGTCAAACTTTCCAGGCATCCATGTTTTCAGCAAGAATCCTTTCATATATTTTCTATATGGGATTATCTCTTGAGGAAGTCACAAAAGATCTACTACTTTTGATCCCTTTCCTCCAAGAGCCTAAAAGAGCAGATTTTTCTATGCTAGTCAATCATGCTCAAAATATTTCTAAGTTCCTTACTCGTGCTTCCCTGGACTCTTTCGAGTCTGTTAGCAGAACGTCTGCTATAGCCATAGGGGCACGACGTAGAGCCTGGCTCCAAGCTTCAGACTTGGACAAATGCGTACAAGATAGACTGGGAAATGCTCCTTGCACTGGAGAGAATCTCTTTAATAAAGAGACTTTACTTCAGGCTGCTCAGTTAACCACTGACACTATTGCTTTCAGAGGCTTGTCTATGCCTTCCTCTATCCCAGTTTGTAGAAAATCTACTAATAAGCTTTGTTCCCTTAATGGGAGAAGGTTTTATCCATCTTCTACCCATCCTACAGATGCTCCCAAGCAGGGGAAACAACCAGCCACGCTCAGGAAACCACAACCTCAATGGGTTCAGCAAACCCAGCAGCCGCAGGGTTGCTGATAGACTCTTCCCTGAATCCTTTTTCCTGTTTGAGGTTTAGATCTTGTAGTTTGCTTCCTACCGCTACAAGCATCTACATCGGTTCCATCCTAAACTTTACATATGTCCCTTTAAAGAGACATCCTGACTATCAGCTCAAAGAGCTTCTTAAGATGATTATGCTTTACAGGTAATACAGTTTCTCCAGGACCAAGCAGGAAGTCAGTCCTCACTTATGGGTGACGTCGGCGCCGACGGAGCCCTCGCGGAGCAATTTTCCCCAGCTTTCAAAGAAAGCCTTTGGGAATTGCAGCGCGCATGCGCGGTCGTGTTCCCGCCCGAGGGTGCCATCTTAGCCAGTCTTCTTTTTTCCGCGGAGCCCTACAGACGTCCCCGTCTTGTCCCCGCGAAAAAGTCGATTTTCTTCATTATTTTATTCTTTTTCCTTCGGTTCGACGCCGATCTTTTTCCCGCCCGGACTCGCGACGCCGGTCACGAGTCCTCTTACTTTTTTTCGGTTTTTCTGACTTTGTCAGCTTTCGTTTTCGATTTTTCCCTGGCAGCCCGGTCCTTTGACCTCGCAGGGGCCCTTTTTCCCCCGATGGCTGCCAGATGGTTTAAGCGGTGTGGTCAGTGTGACCGAAATATGTCACTAACTGACACACACGACTTTTGCCTCCGCTGCCTGGGCCCGGATCATGAGGAACTGATCTGTGGGCCCTGCGGCAAAATGTCCTCAAAAGCGTTGAGAAGTCGGCGGCATCAGCGTGATAGAATCTTCGCTGACCCCAGCCGTACCCGGACCTCGTCGGAGGCCTCCGCGTCGAAAGGCTCCAGCTCGGACCGTCGCCGGAGTTCCTCCGACCGGGGTTCTCCCTCCGGGGACCATCGTCGGAAGGTGAAACCCGCGAGGGCGGCGTCGGTGGACGCTCCTGGTTCCGCGAGGGCCAGGTCGCATAGCCCCGACAGCCGCCCCGGGTCCTTGGAGAAGGAACACATCCCGAAGCGACCTCGCCTGGAGTCGGAGATGCCTGCTCGGGTAAGTCCTCTGGTCCTTCTGGACTCGCCTCCGCGACAGCCGACGTCGGGCCCGACGCCGTCGGGGCCCGAGTCGGGGGCTGCTGGGTCACCTGAGCTCGGACTCAGGTTGACGGCCTTGGAGAGCAGACTGTCTGCCTTCATGGACCAGCAGAGGGCACTGCTCGCTGGCCTCGCTGGCGCCGCTGCCCCGACCGCCGGGACGTCGACGTCCAAGTCGACCCCGGAGACCGAGCCGATCCTCGAGTCGATGAGAACTCGAGTCGATCCTCGGTCGAGGTCACCCTCGGCCTCCCGTTCGGGACCGAGGTCACCGACGCCGACTCCCTTGGCGTCGGGGCGGCTGGCGCCGCGCCCTGCCCGGGCCGACCCCACCGAGTCCTCGTCGGAGTCGGTCTGGGAGTCTGAGGAGGAAGAGTCGCCTGATTCTTTCCGGACTCGGTGTGTCCCCTCGGACTCACCGGAGTCCGAGCCTCGGAAGCAGTCCCCCCCGGAGGATGCCCGGTTCTCGGACTTCGTTAGGGATATGGCCAAGGCTTTGGCCTTCCCTGCGGATCCCGAGGAGGAGCCTCGAGCCGAAGAGCTCGACGCCCTCCAGTATGACTCTCCCGCGAGGGAACACTTTACTGTACCGGTTCCTCCTATGCTGGAACGACTACTCTTCCGCATGTGGGAGAGTCCGGCCTCCTCGCCGGTCCTGAGCAAGCAGGTCGATTCTATCTATCGAGTCCGCAAGAGCCCTGGCTTTCAAAAGGCACAGCTGCCACACCATTCCATGGTAGTGGAATCGGCCATGCATCGTCTTAAGAGCCAGAAGATGCACTCCTCGGTGCCTCCTGGCAGGGAGGCCCGTAGCCTGGATGGCCTTGGCAAGAAGTGTTTCCAGGGCTCTATGCTCGCATGTCGTGTCCAGACTTACCAGCTATACATGGGCATGTATCTCCGGGATCTGGCTAAAGAGCTAGCCAGATTCTCCGCTGGTTTGTCCGAGGAACCCTTGCGGAGGTTCCTAGCCTTGTCCACTGGCATTCTGGAATGCTCAAAGTTCATGTCCTGGGCAGCCTATGATGGCTTTGAAGCATCGGCTCGAGTGGCCGCAGCCGGCATCGGTGCCCGCCGACAGGCTTGGCTTCAGTCGTCAGACCTTGAGCCCTGGGTGCAGGACAAGTTGGTCGATGTCCCCTGCCGAGGCGAAAACCTCTTTGGCAAGCCCATGGCGGAAAAGGCTGCGCAAATTGAGATTGAGACTCTCACCAGGACCAGGCTTTCTAGGAAGACCTCCGCCCCTTCCCAGAAAAAGAAGGGCTCGGGGAAAAAGTCCTTTTACCCGAGGAAGGCGGCTGCCTACAAACAATACCCCCATTATCAGGCCCCTGCAGCTCCCCAACAGGGCCAGCAGGCCAAGGGACGGGGTAACGGGTCCCATAGGCAGCAAGCCCCCAAGCCTGCACCACCAGCCCCTGCTCAGCAGGGTGGGGGTTTTTGACTCACAAAGCATAGCCTCTCCCCCCCCGCTGGTTCCTCCCAGCACCGGAGGCCGGCTGGTTCACTTCGCCCACAGGTGGTCCAGCATCACCGCAGATGCCTGGGTGCTTCAGGTCGTGCGGGAAGGCTATCTTCTCCACTTCCACCAGGTCCCTCCCTCCTATTTTCCGGGAGAACCTCCACGACCCCCTCTGCACAGGGAATTACTCCTTCAGGAGTTAGCAGGTCTTCTGCAGGAACAGGCGGTGGAACCGGTGCCACACCACCTGAGAGGTCAAGGCTTTTATTCCAGGTATTTTCTAATACCAAAGAGAACAGGGGGCCTCAGACCCATCCTGGACTTGCGCAACCTCAACAAGTTCCTTGTGCGGGAGAAGTTCAAAATGCTTACCCTTGGAATCCTTCTGCCCTACCTCCAGCAGGGAGATTGGCTATGCTCCTTGGATCTAAAGGATGCCTACACGCACATCCTTATCCACCCAAGCCACCGCCAATACCTAAGGTTTGTGGTGGCAGGAAATCATTACCAGTACAGAGTACTGCCCTTTGGCCTGTCCTCCGCGCCGCGAGTCTTCACAAAATGTCTCGCGGTGGTGGCGGCCCATCTCCGGTTTCACGGCCTCTATGTCTTTCCGTACCTCGACGACTGGCTCATCAGAGCAGCGTCCGCTCGGGAGGTCACCAACGCCACGCGCCGCACGGTGACTCTTCTGCAGCACTTGGGCTTTCTTATAAACTTCGCAAAGTCCACTTTGCTCCCCTCGCAGGATCTCGAGTTCATCGGCGCAAGGCTGCACACTCCTCAGGCGCGAGCATACCTACCGCTCGACAGGGCTCAACGGCTCATGGACCTAGCCGACCGTTTTCGCAGCCAGCCCCTGGTCTCCGCCAGGTGCTTCCTGAGACTGCTCGGCCATATGGCTTCCACCGTCCATGTGACCCCCAATGCCCGCCTGAATATGCGGCCTGCTCAATGGTGTCTCCGCCAGCAGTGGCGACAAGCCACAGGCGGCCTAGCAGACCTAGTGCGCGTCTCCGAGCCGCTGATCTCGTCTCTCCGGTGGTGGCTTCGGCAGCCGAACCTGATATTCGGAATGCCTTTCCAGTCACCTCAGCCGACCCGGGTGCTGACCACGGATGCATCCCTCCTGGGCTGGGGAGCACATTGCCAAGGGGCACGTACTCAGGGCCTCTGGACCACGTGGGAGTCTGCTCAGCAGATCAACTTCCTGGAGCTCAGGGCGATCCGCCTGGCTCTCAAGGCCTTCTCCCACCTGACTTCTCACCAGTCCGTCCTTGTCCAGACGGACAATCAAGTTGCCATGTTCTACGTGAACAAGCAGGGGGGCACGGGCTCCTTCCTCCTCTGCCGGGAGGCACAGAAGCTCTGCTCTTGGGCCGTCAGTCACGGCATTCTCCTCAAGGCAGTTTATCTCCCGGGCCAAGAGAATTGCCTGGCGGACAAACTCAGCAGGATCCTCCAGCCGCACGAGTGGCGTCTGGATCCCTTGGTAGTTCAGAAGCTCTTCCTAAAGTGGGGCCTCCCCACGGTGGATCTCTTTGCCAGTCCTCACAACCGGCAGCTTCCTCGCTTCTGCTCTCGTCAGCCACACCCCCTTCGGGTTGCGGCGGACGCTTTTCTAATTTCATGTTCAGGGAGCCTTCTGTACGCTTTCCCTCCCATCCCGCTAGTCTCTCGGACTCTTTTCAAGGTGCTCCGAGACAACGCCTTCATGATCCTGGTGGCCCCTCGCTGGCCCAGACAGCCGTGGTTTCCGCTCCTACTGCAATCCATTCCCTCTGGGGGTACAACCGGATCTCCTCACTCAGGATCAGGGGTCTCTACTACACCCCAACCTCAGGTCTCTCAACCTCATGGCCTGGCTGCTGCGAGGGTAGTCCTTGCTCCCCTTCTCCTGCCGGCAGAGGTGGAGGAGGTCGTCTTAGCTTCGCGACGCCCTTCTACCCGCAAATGCTACGCCCTTAAATGGCGTCGCTTTGCCGTCTGGTGTACCCAACAGTCTCAGGATCCCTTCTCCTGCCCGGTGTCGGTGATCTTGCAATACTTGCTACACCTCTCTAATCTGGGACTTAAGTCCAACTCCGTCAAAGTTCACCTCAGTGCTCTTTCGGCACATCATGTGCCGGTGGACGGTAGACCTTTCTCCAGCGACCCTCTCGTAGCGAGGTTTCTCCGAGGTCTCCTTCTACTTAAACCACCTCTGCGCCCGCCAGCGCCTGACTGGGACCTGAATGGTTTTGCAGCGGATCACCTGTCCGCCTTTTGAACCTATGGCTACCTGTTCTCTCCGTTTTCTGTCTTGGAAAACACTGTTCTTGATAGCCCTCACTTCCGCTAGACGCGTAAGTGAATTGCAGGCCCTCGTGTCTGATCCCCCTTACACTCGGTTCTACAAAAATAGGGTAGTCCTACGGACTCACCCAAAATTTCTTCCAAAAGTGGTCTCCCCTTTTCACATCAATCAGGAGGTGGTACTTCCAACCTTCTTTCCCAGACCACACTCCAGCCGAGCTGAAACGGTCCTCCACACCCTGGACTGTAGAAGGGCTTTGAACTTCTACCTTGACCGTACGCGGGAGCACCGTAAAGCTGCTCAGCTTTTTGTGTCTTTTGACCCCAATAAATTGGGGCTCCCGGTCTCCAAGCGTACTCTGTCCATCTGGGTTGCGGACTGTATCTCTTGGGCTTATGGGGCAGCCAGACTCTCCTTAGAAAGTCGAGTCACGGCTCATTGCGTTCGGGCAAAGGCTACGTCAGTGGCTTACCTCCGCTCTGTTCCGCTGGCAGACATCTGCCGGGCCGCTACTTGGTCTTCGAGCCAGACTTTTGCGGTCCATTACTGTCTCGAGAGGGAGTCCCGCAGGGACAGTGCTTTCGGACAGGCAGTCCTCCGTAATCTCTTTGAGGTCTGAGCAACTCCTACCCTCCATCCCGGATGTGGGCTACCGGTGGGTGATAATTCAGCGAAGATTCTTTCCTTCTGTGCTGCTGAGCTAGAGGGAGCTCATTTTTGTGCTTAGGGTCTCCGGTAGCCTTGAGCTTGGGAGTCCCATAAGTGAGGACTGACTTCCTGCTTGGTCCTGGAGAAAGCGTAGTTACTCACCTGTAACAGGTGTTCTCCAGGAGCAGCAGGAATCAGTCCTCACTACCCTCCCTCCTCCCCTTGGAGTTGCAATCGTCTGCTTATGTTCTTTTTGCAAATTTTTATGCTGTCTTTTTTAGCTATGTCATCTGACTGGCTAAGATGGCACCCTCGGGCGGGAAGACGACCGCGCATGCGCGCTGCAATTCCCAAAGGCTTTCTTTGAAAGCTGGGGAAAATTGCTCTGCGAGGGCTCCGTCGGCGCCGACGTCACCCATAAGTGAGGACTGATTCCTGCTGCTCCTGGAGAACACCTGTTACAGGTGAGTAACTACGCTTACTCCTTGTCCTCTGAACTACACAGAGGAGTAACAGCTGTCAATAAGGTTGCCATGCCTTTACCTTTGACTTTTTCTCCTGTATCAGCATCTCTCATATTACTTTTCAAAGATTTACTCCACCGTAAGTCTTCTTTTCAACTCTGCCACTCTTACTAAGACATTTGGTCTGTAAGAGTGATACCACTCTACTAAGGGCTTTTTCTTAAGCCCCTAAGTTTTATTTCAGAGTTGTCTCCCCCTTGCATTCTTAGTTTTCCTGGCAGCTTCTCAGACAATAGCGGAGTCTTAACACTTCTACTTATGTCTGCATTTCTTTCCCAACCTTGGGACCTACTGCTGCCCTATCAATAGTTAGAACTGCAGGGGCTCTTACTGGTTAGACCACTGACTTGCTGTCCAAGCAACCAGGGCTTGTTCTCCAATTTCAATGGTTTCTGGCCTTACCACTAAGTCCCAGACGGTTTAAGAATCTTTTCTGGCTATTGTTGCAGACCTTACCTTCTATCCTTAGCCTTCCCCAATCCTTGGGCTTGGCGGAGTAGTTCATGATACCTACTGGCTCTTAAACACCAGTTTTTCTTCTAATTAACCTGCAACATGCTCTCTGTATCTCTACGGAGCAGCTCTACACTATGGGGCCTTGTTAGAGAGCACATAATGTCAGATGGTTAAGAAGGGCTTTACCTAGTCATACCTACTGGGTTCTCCCTGCCCTTACCATTTTCATTAAAGGCTTCTTAGATAAAGGACACAGGCCTTTAATTAAGGAAAGACCTAAAGAATTAGCCAATTCCCTGGATTGCTTCACATCTCCAGGGGACCCCTTCACCAGGGATGGTTTTTCTTTCAGTATAGACAATCCTTGTCTTGTATTTTACTTCCATCCTCAATTCTTCATGGCGTAATCCATGTTGAGCACAAGAATGCACCATGCCCTTTTTACCCTCCTTAAGGGTAAATATGGTTTTTTCATTGCATCTTTTTCTCCAGCTACCTGCTGGAGTTATGGAAGGATTCAGACTTACTGTCTGCAGATTAAAAACATCCTTTGCATTTTCCAGGTAGGTCTCCATTCCTGGTTTTTCAGGGGCGAGAGTTCTTAGAGGACTCTAGACTTCTCTTGCCAGTGAGAGAACTCCCTGGGCTTCCTACTCATAACCAGGAAGTAGGGATTCTCTAAATATCTTCTCAAGCAGGTACCTCCCTTCTTGTTAGATAAATCTTTCTCTCTCCACATACCCTATGTGCGGACATGGGTATGTATACATATATATATATATATATATATATATGTTTACATGTATATGGACATCTGCATGTCTGTGCCCATATATATATATGTTTTATGTTTTATGTTTTATTGCATTTGATAAAAACCGCCTTTCATATACAGTCAAGGCGGTGCACAATTAAAATAATTCGTAAAAGGAGGCCAATGGCCAATTAAAAAGAAAGGAAATGTACAATTCTTCAAAAGGACAGGGATAGTAAAAGTAAGACGAGACATAGGGAGAGGATAATAGGGGGAGGGGAGAGGAGGAAGGAGGTTACACGAAAGGGGAAGGAACATCAAACGCTAGGGAAAACAGGTGGGTCTTCAGATTCTTTTTGAATATGTTGAAGTGTGGTTCCAAACGGAGGGGAGGGGGGAGGGCATTCCAAGCAGCGGGTCCAGCAAAAAAGAAGGCAGAGGAGCGTGTGGATTGCAGGTGAGCACGGGAAGGGGATATATGATGGATATATCTGTATTTACCTATCTATATATATGTATTGCAATATATGATAGTTGGTAGATATATGTCTATATACTATTTCTGGCTGTTTGCATATATATATATATACTTATACATATATATATATATACTTATACATATATATATATATTCCCCTACGGACCCGACAGATACTCTCTAGCCCTTTCCATGCTGTCCCAGCATACTTAGGGTTCTCCATAATCAACCACTTCCTGTGGTACTTGAGGAGGTTTTGTACCATGACCTCCAGTTTAGGTACACCTGAAGCCCTCCATATACTTTCCTTTTCAATTAAGAGGGACTTTCTGGATCTTCAGAAAATGGGAGGCTACAATGCCTCATTACTCCCTATCCTTCTTGTTATCGGATATAGGGATCGTCGAAACTCCCTTCTCCTATAAGAACTATGTCTCTTAAAGTCAAAAGAGCTTCAGTTTTTATCTAATAGGGACTTCCGCGTTTTTCCGCAAAGTCCTACCTCATTGAACTACCCCAGTTCCACTGGGATTGTTTCTTCTCACCCTAAGGGTTCTAACCTCAGCCTGTTTTTTTACACAGTTATTTACCTCTCCTTACATTGAGGTACTCCCTGGGGATATTCTGTTGGTTCATATTCACAAATCCGCATGAACCTCCATATACCCCTTTTCAATACCACCAGCTGAGGTCCATATTGGTTTATTGCTCCCAATATTACCACTAAATATCACCTGCACAGAGACACCTATCTAGGCATCCTGCTTGGTCCAGCTGTTCCACAGCACAACGTTTTAGTTCAGCTCCTACCCTCCATCCCTAGGATGCCTGGGGTTTTCGATAAAATAGCATGGCTCTCAGATTCGCAACATGCTGGGACTCCTCCAGGCATCTTAGCTTGGGAGTCCCCATATGTGAAAACTCAATCTCCAGGAACAAGCAGGAATGAGTCTTCACATATGGGTACGTCGGTACCGACGGAGTCCGCGCGGGAACGCTTCCCAGCGTCCAATCAGAAAGCTTTTGGAAGCATCCCTGCACGCTGCCTTCCCGCCTTCCCAACTGCCTCTCCTCAGTTTTCGTTTTTCCGCGGAGCCGGCAGGACATCCCCCTGTCACCGCAGAAAATTCTTCTTTTATTTTTTAGTTTTCTTGTGGTCACGGCTGCCTTCCCCGACGCCACCGGTACCGCCGGTGTTTCTTTTTCTTTTCTTGTAAAACATTTTCCCTTTAAGGAATATATTTTTCTTTGTTAGTGTCTCACGGTTCTCAGGCCTTCTAGGCCTCTCCATTTTTACTCATGGAACTGCCAGCCACTTTCCCCAAGAAATGTACAAACTGTGGCGGTACAACTTTATTTTTAGACACTCACAATTGGTGTCTAACCTGCTTGGGTCCTGACCATTTTCCTCCGGAGCTCTCGGGCACCAGTATGGTGAGAAGACGTTTTCAACATCGAGTTCCCCTCGACACGCGGTCCCCCTCCAACTTCAGGGCACCGACCATATCTTCTTCTGCACAGTCAGGTAACTCAAAAACAGTCTGTTAAGACTAGCCAGTCCTCGAGCAGCACTTCTCATGCACAGCATAGAGATGCCTATGGCCTTGTCCTTGAGAATCCACTGGTTTCAAAACCCCGGTGGGAGTCTTCGGCCTCCAAAGCCTGTGTGGGGTTTCAGGTTCTCCTGAGGTTCACCCCTCACAGAACATACCTGAGCCATGCCCGGTGGTGGCATCTGCTTCGAGCGGTACCGATACCCCGGCATCGGCACTGGTGTTGGATGAAACATTCCTCACCAAGGATCGTCGTCTGGCGTCCTCGGTACCTACGGGCCCGGTGGATACGCTTCAGACCGACTTTCCAGTATCGGTATCGACACCGATACTAGTACTGACGTCGGTACCCTCCAGACGTGCATCGATAGACTCGCTTCCTTCGATGCCGAGTCTGGAATCGATCTTCAGTCTGGAGGACTGGGTACCGACTCGCCTTGGTACCGACTCCCGTCGGTACCGAAGGCTCGGTTCCAATACTTCGGATCCGCAACTCTCGGTTCCTCCGACACCGTTAGAGTTGCCACCGGCTGGTATTCTTCCACCGGTATCAGATACGGTACCGAGATCGGTACTGATATCCACAGTACCATTACTGTCGGTACCTTCCATGCTTCTCTCTTCGGGCTCGCTTCCCTCAATGCCGAGTCTGGAATCGATCCCTAGCATGGACGATCTGTTACCGACTGTTGCTGGTTCTGACCTGCAGTACCAGCGACCACCATCTAAGGATCCCATACTGCACCATTCAGGATCTTCTATTCCTATATACTGGAATAGATCCCTCGGTGCCAACGCTAGTTCTTCATCAGATCTAGCCTATCCAAGGGAAGTTCCCTCTGGGGATCCTTCTTTCCAGACTTTCCTCCTGGATATGGCAAAATCACTTGCCATTCCTATTCCTGGACAAGATCCTACACAAGGGAATACAGAATACCTCTCTGTTCCTAGCGAAGCAAAGGAGAACATAATGCTTCCTTTGCATCATTCTTTGCAGGATCTCCTTCTACGAATGTGGGAAGCTCCTTTAAGGGTACCCCCACTTTCCAGAGCAACTGATCTCCTATATCAGGTGCCCCCCTCTCCAGGATTTCAAAGGACTCAACTTCCTCATCATTCCTTTGTAGTGGAATCAGCATTGAGGCGAGTGAAGAGTAATAAAAAGCACTCTTCTTGTCCGCCAGGTCGTGAGTCTAAGACACTAGATGCCTTTGGACGTCAAACCTTCCAGACATCCATGCTTTCAGCAAGAATTCTCTCATATATTTTTTATATGGGTCTATCTCTTGAGGAGGTCAGAAGCAAACTACATCTTCTGACTCCTTGTCTTCAAGAGCCCAAACAAGCAGACTATTCCTCACTGGTTAGTCATGCTCATAATATCTCTAGGTTTCTTACTTGTGCTTCCCTAGACTCCTTTGAGTCTGTTAGCAGGACGTCTGCTATAGCTATAGGGGCACGACGTAGAGCCTGGCTCCAAGCTTCAGACTTGGACAAATGGGCACAAGAAAGACTGGGAAATACTCCTTGCACTGGAGAAAATCTCTTCAACAAGGAGTCTTTACTCCAGGTTACTCAGTTATCCACTGACTTTCCTGTTTCCAGGGGCTATTCTACGCCGCCTTCTTTCCCAGTAGGTAGGAAATGTCCTACCAAACTTTCTTCCCCTAGGGGAAGATTTTGTCCATCATCTGCCCATCATACAGATGTTCCCAAACAGGGGAAACATCGCCCTGGTCTGAAGAATCTACAAACTCAACAGGGTCAACAAACCCAGCAGTCGCAGGGTTTCAAATAGATCATTGTCCCTCTTGGTTGCTGGTTAGGGTAGCAGTCTGCTTCTTTTCACTTGCAGTATCTACACTAAATTATCCTAACCTGCCTAGATATCTCTTCATGAGACATTTTTTCTCTAAGAGTCTTATGATGATCATGCCCATACTTAACAGATTTCCTTTTCCTCTTGGAGGAAAGAGAGGTAACAACTATCAATAGACAGTTGTTTCCCTGTATTGGCATGTATCATCTCACCTGTCTGAGACTTCCTCCATAGTTGGTCTCTTGCAACTCTGTCTTACCTCCCTCTTACTACAACATTTAGTTTGTAAGAGTGACTTTTTTACACGGGTAAGCCCTTATGGTCCTCTACCTGTTCTACCGGGGGATTCTCCCTTCTGGAGTTGTCTTCCCCCTTGTTACCTTAGGGCAGCTCCTTAGACAATGGGAAGTCCTACCATGTCTGTTTCTTTTTCCCAATCTAAAAAGAGGAGGGAAACAAAATTCTCCATGCTGCCCTGATAGTTCCTGCAAATGCAGCAATTCCTAGTGGTTAAACCACTGGTTTTGTTCACTACACAACCAGGGTTTCCCCTCCACTAGCAATCCTCCTAGCCTCAGTGCTAAGTCCCAAACAGGGTATCAACCTCGTTTGGGAAACCCTATTATCACAGTTTGGTTGGTTACCTTCTATTCTTTGCCCCTTGCCCTTGGCAGAATAGCTGGTTACCTACTGGCTTTCCACAGCCAGTTTTTTCTTCTGACCAACCTGCAGCATGCTCTCTGCAACTCTACTAGGGTAGCTTTGCACTATGGGCCCTTGCTAGAGAGCATTAGTATCTGGCCTAGCAGATAACCCCAGATGGTTAAAAGGGGTTTCCCCAGTCATGTTTCATGCCTGGCAGGTATTCTCTACCCTTTCCATCTTATCTTAAAAATCTTTGAGGCTTAAGCCTCAGGCCTTTTCATTACGTGAAAGCCTAAAGAAGGGCCAATTCCCTGGCTTGGCCCATATCTCCTGGGGTCTCCCGTCAGAGATAAATTCTTCACTGGCAGCTAGAGGATACCTAATACCCATCTTGCCCTCATAGGCGGATCACTAGGGTATCTTCCTCCAGAGGCCTCCTCTCTCCAATCTCCATACTACAATTCTGGAGATATCTGGACTTCCTGTCTGCAGACTGCTGTTATCCTCTGCCATTTTCATGTAGGCCATCCTGGTTACTCAAGAGCTCAAATTCTGCAAAGAATTAAGCCGCCTTCTTGTCAGGGACACCTTCCTCTGACTATTCCAGTCATAACCAGGAGAAGAGGATTTTTTTTTCTATTTTATCTATTCAAGCAGGTATCAACCTTCTTGCTATTAGATAAATCTTTCTCTCTCCCTTTAAGGGGGGATGGGGTTCACTGGACATCTCTCCATCCATATACCTGGAGACATGTCTCTATATGCCTGCCTATTCATCTATATATCTATATCTATATCTATATATATCTATATATATCTATATATATATCTATATATATATATATATATATATATATATATACTGATTATATCTATCTGTGTGTCTTCTGCCCATATATATATATCTTTATAGATATATGCATATATACCCTATATGTGTATATATTTAAATCTACATATATATATATATATATATATATATATATATATATATTTACATATATATTAATACATATAATGAGATATATTGTTAGATAGATCTGTATCCATCTACTTATCTATCTGTCTGTTAGGATCAGATATCCTGACATTCCTCTATGATCCTGACAGATGGGCACTAACCCTATCAATGCTGTACCAGCATACCTAGGGGACTACACCTAGAACCACTCCTGTGGTAATTAACCTTTTCAGGTTTAGGTATTCCTGAAGCTCTCCATGTACCTTTCTTTCCTAATTGACCCCATTTAGGAAAGACATTGCGGAGCTTCCGTTGCTCTAAAGCTTAGCGCTCCTGAGTCTGTCCTTACCTTTTTATCAGATACAAGGGTTTCCATACCCTTTCTCCCCTACATGGACTGATTCTAACCCCAGTCCAGTTGGGTCAGACTAAATTTTTCTCTTGGTCCTAAATTTTATACTATTTTTGGACCAAAGCAGCTTAAGCTTTCCTTAATAGTACCTTCTGCGTCTCCGCTGAAGCTCTACCTCTTATACTACCCCAGTTTTCCTCTGGGGCTATTTTTCTCACCCTAAAGGGTTTTGACCTCCACTTGTTTTTTGTTCTACTTTATTACCTCTACTTCTCAGTGAGGTATCCCTTGCGCACATTCACTGGCTCTTCTATCAGATCCATATGTCGGAGACTTCCTCCATAGTTGGTCTCTTGCAACTCTGTCTTACCTCCCTCTTACTACAACATTTAGTTTGTAAGAGTGACTTTTTTACACGGGTAAGCCCTTACACGGGTAAGCCCTTACCTCAACCTCACCCCCATTCCAGCAACATCAAGGAGTACCTCAAGGATCCACATTATCAGCCATGCTTTTCAACATTTACCTCCGTCCACTCTGTTCAGTCATACGCGCACACAACATCAACTTCCACATATACGCTGACGACATAATGCTCTACGCCCCAATTACAACCACAGACCCAAAAAACGACCAGCTATCAGCCTGCTTCATCGACATATCCAACTGGCTACAAGAGAACAACTTATCCATTAACATAAGGAAGACCGAAGCTCTTATAGTGACAAAAGACCCAGACTTCAAACCACCCACTCACCTCACCATGGGAACCACGCAAATTCAAATACAACCACACATAAGATATCTCGGAATTATCATTGACCAAGCCCTCACCCTTAAACAGCAAATCAACAAGACCACCGGAACTGTATTCCACAAGGCAAAAACGGTACAACGTCTCCGACCTCTCCTCGAACCACAGGACTTCAGGACAGTAATACAGGCTCTGACACTCCCTCATCTGGACTATTGCAACATAATTTACCATGGCCTACCTGCCACACAAACCAATCCCCTCCGAACTGCCTTAAACACCACAGCGAGAATAATCCACAACGCAAAGAAACGAGACCACATCACCCCAATACTAAGAGACCTTCATATTCTCCCCATCGAAGCAAGAATCAAGTACAAAGCTCTTCTACTCACCCACAAAACCATCCATCAAACACAAGGCACCCCACTCCACACCCTTCTACCTCGCCCAACCCACAACAGAACAACCAGACAATCCTCCAACAGCTCCATTGCCGTCCCCCACAAAAGAACCAAAGCAACACAACGGACTTGCAACAGAGCCTTTGAACTCTATGCCCCATCCCTCTGGAACTCTCTACCAAACCACATCAAGAACAACGGTGATCTCCCTTCATTCAAAAAGCAGCTAAAAACCATCCTATTCCAAGAACATCTCTGAACAGGAACCCTACTCTCTTCAAGATCCTCAGACCATAAACTGTCTATCTTGTCAGTCTCTATGTCCATCCAAAATCATTAATGTAGACCCTGGTGATGCCCCCCCCCCCCCCCCCCCCCCACTTTTTTTTTCCCCCCCCCCCCCCTGTTATATGTTCCACCGCTTTGACCCGGTGAAAAGCGGGATATAAATACAGATAAATAAATATGTAGCTCAGTGCACTTGTGCAATGCCAACAAGGGAGGCCCAGATTACAATATCTTAATACTAAATGTCCTCGATACAGGGTCTTCCCCTTTTGAAGCCCTGTTCTAGCCAGCTGTTCCACAGCTCTTTTTCTGTATTCAACTCCTACCCTCCATCCCCAGGATGCCTGAGGTCCTGAGGAATAGCATGGCTCGTTCTAGACTTGCAACATGCTAGGACTCCCTCCGGGCATCTGAGCTTGGGAGTCCCCATATGTGAAGACTCATTCCTTCTTGTTCCTGGAGATAGCACAGTTACTTACCTGTAACAGGTGATCTCTGGGAACAGCAGGAATAAGTCTTCACAACCCACCCACCTCCCCTAGGAGTTGCATTTCTCTTTCTCTATCTTTCCCTTCCTTGCTCTCTCTCTCTCTCTTTGTCTCAGCTTTAAAACTTAATTGAGGAGAGGCAGTTGGGAAGGCAAGCGCGCAGGCGTGTTGGGATGCTTCCAAAAGCTTTCTGATTGGACGCTGGGAAGCGTTCCCGCGCGGACTCCGTCGGTACCGACGTACCCATTTGTGAAGACTTATTCCTGCTGTTCCCAGAGATCACCTGTTACAGGTAAATAACTGTGCTTTCCTGCTTGTTCCTGGAGATAGCACAGTTACTTACCTGTAACAGGTGATCTCTGGGAACAGCAGGAATAAGTCTTCACAACCCACCCACCTCCCCTAGGAGTTGTATTTCTCTATCTTTATCTTTCCCCTCTCTCTCTCTCTTTGTCTCAGCTTTAAAACTTAACTGAGGAGAGGCAGTTGGGAAAGGCGGGAAGGCAGCACACAGTTGTGGTGGGATGCTCCCAAAAGCGTTCTAATTGGACGCTGGGGAGCGTTCCTGCGCAGACTCTGTCGGTACCGACGTACCCATTTGTGAAGACTTATTCCTGCTGTTCCCAGAGATCACCTGTTAGAGGTAAGTAACTGTGCTTTCCCTTACCTGGACGACTGGCTTATCAGGGGCCAGTCTCCACAAGAAGCCAGGCAGGCCACCTTCAGAACCATATCCCTGCTTCAGCACCTAGGGTTCGTGATAAACTTCCCCAAGTCCACTTTAGTCCCCTCCCAGGACGTGGAGTTCATAGGGGCAAGATTGGATACCATCCATGCAAAGGCCTATTTGCCTGTGGACAGAGCTCACAGGCTGATAAAGTTGGCCGGCCAGTTTCGGGCGAACTCTCTGGTCTCGGCCAGACACTTCCTCTGGCTCTTAGGTCACATGGCTTCCACAGTGCATGTCACCCCACATGCCCGGCTGCACATGAGGCCGGCTCAGTGGTACCTCAGGGCACAATGGCTACAGGCCACAGGGAAGTTGTCAGACAGGATAAAGATGTCCAAACTCTTGGTGAACTCCTTACGCTGGTGGAGGCATCTCCCAAATCTGGTCAGGGGTGTTCCTTTTCAGGCCTCCCCACACACTCAGGTACTGACAACCGATGCTTCCCTGCAGGGCTGGGGGGCACACTGCCAAGGGGCCTGCACCCAAGGCCTGTGGTCTCCGTGGGAGGCTGCCCAGCAGATCAACCTGTTGGAATTGAGAGCCATTCGACTAGCCTTACGGACTTTCTCTCAGATCCTGTCTCACCAGTCTGTCCTAGTTCAGACGGACAACCAGGTGGCTATGTTCTACGTCAACAAGCAGGGAGGCACAGGATCCAGACTCCTGTGCCTGGAAGCACAAGCTCTCTGCTCCTGGGCTGTCAATCAAGGCATGACCCTCAGGGCGGTCTACCTCCCAGGCTAGGAAAACTACCTGGCGGACAGGCTAAGCAGACTCCTGCAGCCTCACGAGTGGCAGTTGGATCCTCTGGTAGTTCAACAGATCTTTCTGAAGTGGGGACTGCCGACCATGGATCTTTTTGCCAGTCCGCTGAACAGGCAACTACCCAGGTTCTGTTCCAGACAATCGCATCCCTTGAGAACAGCGCCAGATGCATTCCTGATCCCCTGGTCAGAGAGCCTGCTGTATGCTTTTCCTCCCACACCTCTGGTGGCCCGGACTCTATTAAAAATCCAGCAGGACCGAGCCACGGTGATCCTGATAGCCCCCAGGTGGCCCAGGCAGCCATGGTTCCCTCTTCTTCTGCAGTTGGCAGTAGATACTCCACTTCCTCTGGGGCTGCAACCTGACCTTCTGACTCAGGATCAGGGGTCCCTCTTGCATCCCAACCTCATATCCCTCAATTTGATGGCCTGGTTGCTGAAAGGGTAGTCCTTGCTCCCTTGCTCCTATCAAGGGAGGTTGAAGAGGTGGTATTGGCCTCCAGAAAGCATTCCACTCGGAAGGCCTATGCTCTGAAGGGGCGTAGGTTCTCTACTTGGTGTTCTCAACAACAGGAGGACCCCTTCTCCTGCTCGGTCCAGGTGGTGCTACAATACCTGCTCCACCTTTCCAACCTAGGACTTCAGTCCAACTCTGTCCGGGTTCACCTCAGTGCCCTCTCAGCTCACCACTCGCCGGTGGATGGACAATCTCTCTCAGGCCACCCTCTGGTGTCTCGCTTTCTCAGAGGCCTGCTTCTGCTTAAGCCTCCTATTCGTCCACCGGCCAATGAGTGAAATCTCAATGTGGTCTTGCAGCAACTGACTCGCCCACGATGGCGACCTGCCATTTACGTTTCTTCTCCTGGAAGGTGTTGTTCCTTGTGGCACTCACCTCGGCTAGGCGGGTGAGTGAGCTTCAGGCCCTGGTCTCGGATAGGCCGTATACCAGGTTCTATAGGAACAGGGTAGTCTTGCGGACTCATCCTAAGTTCCTTCCAAAGGTAGTGTCCTCCTTCCACCTCAACCAGGAGGTGGTACTTCTGACATTCTTTCCCAGGCTTCACGCCAGTAGGGCCGAAACTGTCTTGCATATCCTGGATTGTAGAAGGGCGCTGTCCTTTTACCTAGAACGTACGCAGGGGCATAGAAGGGCTTCTCAGCTCTTCATTTCCTTTGACCCTAATAAATTGGGATTGCCTGTCACTAAGCATACGTTGTCCATTTGGGTGGCAGACTGTATCGCCTGGGCGTACAGGGCAGCCGGCCTCTCCCTGGAGAGTCGGGTCACGGCCCACCGGGTCAGGGCGAAGGCCTCATCAGTAGCTCACGTCCGTTCTGTTCCGTTGGCAGACATCTGCCGGGCCGCTACTTGGTCTTCAAGCCAGACTTATGCGGACCACTACTGCCTCGAGAGGGAGCCCCGTAGGGACAGTGCTTTCGGGCAAGCGGTACTCCGTAATCTCTTTGAGGTTTAGGCAACTCCTACCCCCTCCGGCCCTGGTGTTGGGCTACCGTTCAGGTGTGGTCTCAGAGAAGATTCTCTCACTGTTGCTGAGGCTCTAGAGGGAGCTGTATTTTTCAGCCTGGGTTCCTGGTAGCCCAGAGCTAGGGAGTCACCCATATGAGAGGACTGACTTCCTGCTTGGTCCTGGAGAAAGAGTAGTTACTCACCTGTAACAGGTGATCTCCAGGAACAAGCAGGAATGAGTCTTCACATATGGGTATCGTCGGTACTGACGGAGCCTGCGCGGGAACGCTCCCCAGCATCCTGAAAGAAAGCTTTTGGGAGCATCCCACAGCGCCTGCGCGCTGCCTTCCCGCCTTTCCTAACTGCCTCTCTCCAGTTCTTCTTTTCCGCGGAGCCAGCAGGTCGTGTTTCCTGTCACCGCTGAAGAATTTCTTATTTTCTTTTATTTTTCTTTAGTCGCGTGTCTGCCTTCTCGATTCCACACCGGTACTAGCGGTTCTTTTTCTTTCTTTTAAAAAAAAAAAACTTCTACTTTTTTTCTGTGCATTTCTTCTGGGGCCTCAGGCCCACAGAAATATTTTCCCTCATGGAAAAACCCACCTCCGGGTTTAAAAAATGCACAAAGTGCAGTAGCACTATTTCTGTTACCGACACCCATGACTGGTGTCTAAAATGTTTAGGTCCTGACCACTCCATTGCGGATTGTGAGTCCTGTTCCATGATGTCTAAAAGAGGGTTACAGAATCGGGCAGCTAAGCTCAGTACCCTGTTTCCCTCCGATGCAGCTTCCGTGGCATCGATGTCTTCCAGGGCTTCTTCTTCATCCCATGGATCTCAGGTAACCAAACTTAAATCTGGCAGGTCCTCAAAGAGTTCATCTCCCTCTAAGTATCGAGATGCCTCCGGGCTTACTCTTGAGGATGCCACACCGGCAAAATTACCCCGGCGGGAGGCTCCGGCTTCCAAAGCATTACCTATGGGATCACAGGTTGACATCGATGGCTCGGCCTCGACCGATCACCTGTTACAATGTTCTGGGGTACCGGCGGCTTCGACCGGTACCAATATCCAGACATTGGTGGCGTAAGTGGATCAGAATATTCTGACCATGCAGCGTGCCATTACGGCATTCATTCAAGCTGCAACGCCTACGGTACCGCAACAAACCCCGTTGTCGGTACCCGTTCCGATTCCGGTACAGGATCCGGTTCCGATACCAGTACCGCTTGCATCGACGGCAGCGGTACACTATCCAGTGATGCCTATCAGTACCGGCCCGGTACCGATTACTCCCGATGTCGATACCTCCCGGTACGCGTATCGGGCTCTACGAGAGCATCCAGATAGTCGATACTTCGATTCCTCTGAAGACTCTGATTCCTCAGAGGCCTCAGTTGAAGCATCGGGCATCCTTCCTCAGGAACCCTCTTCTCCAAAAAGGAGAATGTCTCCTCCTGAAGACTTGTCTTTTCAGGACTTCATCAGGGAGGTGGCCAAAGGCCTGTCTATCTCAGTGACCTCTGAGACTGAACCTAGAGCCAAAAAATTGGATATCCTACAATATCCTAAGGCTCCTAAAGAGGCAGCCACCTTACCAATACATGAGATTCTTTATGAACACATGTTGGGCATATGGGAGACTCCTCTTTCCACCTCCCCTCATTCCAGAAGGTTGGACACCATGTATCGTGTTCCTCCTTTACCTGGTTTTCATAAAACTCAGCTTCCTCACCACTCCATTGTGGTAGAGTCTGCTATGAAAAAGATCAAGAGTACAAAAAGGCACTCTTCTGCTCCTCCAGGAAGAGAATGCAGAACTCTAGATGCCTTTGGCAGGAAAATCTTCCAGGCCACTATGCTTGTAGCCAGAATCAACTCCTATAGTCTCTATATGGGGATGTTTCTCAAAGAAGTTACAGATCATCTGCAAACCTTATCTCCTTTTATGTCAGAAGATAAGAGAGAAGAATATATCACCTGGCTTAAACATGCAGAGGATGTATCCAAGTTTTCCAACCGTGCAGCCTTTGACTCTTTTGAGGGGGCCAGTAGAGCCTCAGCTATTGCCATAGGTGCACGCAGAGTTGCTTGGTTGCAAGCCTCTGATTTGGAATCCTGGGTGCAGGATGGTCTAGGTAACCTTCCTTGTACAGGCGAAAACCTGTTTGGCAAAGATTGGCAAGCAAAGGCCAACCAGATGGATGCTGAAAATTCTGCTTTAGATAGACTTTCAAAGTCTACTACTGCTCCTTTTAGAAAAAGGTTGTTCAAAAAAGGATCTTTCCCAAAGAAAGGGAAATTTTTTTCTTATGGTCAGGCCTCTTCTCAAGGTTGTTTTGCTACAAAGAAACAGCAACAACCAAAACAGACCAAAACTCAGGCTGCGAGGACTGCTATGGCCCAACAGCCTCAGCCTCCTCAGGGCCTTTGACTTTCTACTAGAGGACTTAGCCTTTCTGGCTCTAGAACATCCAGAGCCCCTCACCATCCCAGGAAGGTTAGCTCACTTTGCTCCCAGATGGGAACAAATTACAGCAGAACAGTGGACCCTATCCACCATAAGGGAAAGGTACAAACTTCATTTCTTAAACCTTCCTCCTCACACCATGGTGAAACAGTTCAATTCTCCAACATCTCTCCTCGACCTTCTAGGTCAGGAGATTGCTACCCTTCTTGCCCAAGGGGCAATAGAAGAAGTACCCCTTCTTCAACAGGGCTCAGGGTTCTACTCCCCCTATTTTCTCATCCCAAAGAAAACAGGGGGCTACAGACCCATATTAGATCTCAGAGAATTGAACAAGTTTCTATGCAAGGAGAAATTCAAGATGACTTCTCTCGGAACTCTCCTTCCATACCTCCAGAGTCAAGACTGGCTTTGTTCTCTAGATCTCAAGGATGCGTACACCCATGTTCTCATCCATCCAACACACAGAAGGTTCCTTCGCTTCCTATACCAAGGAAAGCACTACCAATACAAAGTGCTTCCTTTCGGTCTGGCCTCTGCTCCAAGAGTGTTCACAAAATGCATGGCAGTAGTAGCTGCATTCCTAAGCACTCTAGGAATATTCGTATTCCCATATCTGGACGACTGGCTCATCCGAGCTCCATCCCAGTCAGAGGCCCAGATTTCCCTAACCTGCACAATGCGTATTCTTCAGTATCTGGGACTGGTAATCAGCATTCCAAAATCCCATCTAACCCCTACTCAATCACTGGAGTTCATAGGGGCCTTACTGGATACCACAACTGCAAGGGCCTATCTTCCCCAGGCCCGTTGCCTACGCTTGGTGCAGTTAGCCTCCCAGATTCAGTTAAAATCCCATTTAACTGCTCGAGAGATGTTGCAACTTTTAGGCCACATGGCATCCACGGTGCATGTGGTTCCCTATGCTCGCCTTCACATGAGAGCAGCTCAGTGGACCCTATCCACCCAATGGACCCAGGCATCAGGTTGCCTGTCAGACAAAATAGCAACCTCCAGTCGCCTATTTTCGTCCCTCCACTGGTGGAAGTCCACTCAGAATCTGTTGCTGGGGTCCCCCTTTCAACAGGTGTTACCCCAAGCAACCCTTACAACAGATGCCTCTCCAAAGGGTTGGGGAGCTCATCTACAAGATCTCTCAACCCAGGGCATCTGGTCTCCACAGGAGACACATCTTCATATCAACCTCTTAGAGCTCAGAGCAATTTTTCTGGCTCTCAGAGTCTTCCACACCCTGCTCAGCTACAAGACAGTCCTCATCCACACGGACAACCAAGTAGCTATGTTCTACGTGAACAAGCAGGGGGGAACTGGCTCTCTGTCGCTTTGCAACGAAGCTCTGAGATTGTGGGCCTTCGCCAGAGAGCATCAAATCCATCTCATGGCAGTATATCTTCCAGGAGTTCAAAACTTTTGGGCAGACAGACTCAGTCGAGTTCTGCTTCTGCACGAATGGTCCCTCCATGGGGACCAGATAGCCAGAGTTTTTCGGATTTGGGGTACCTCAGACATAGACCTGTTTGCAAGTCCGTGGAATGCCATACTTCCCCGGTTCTGTTCCAGGATTCCATGTCAGGGAGTTCAGGCCAGGGATGCCTTCCTCCTTCA
The DNA here is from genome assembly GCA_033557465.1 of Ichthyophis bannanicus. Classification (NCBI taxonomy): domain Eukaryota; kingdom Metazoa; phylum Chordata; class Amphibia; order Gymnophiona; family Ichthyophiidae; genus Ichthyophis; species Ichthyophis bannanicus. Next base: position 1,006,555 of record CM066050.1, read on the forward strand.
TTGGGGGCAAGACTTCCTTTATGCCTTTCCACCTATTCCCCTAATCCCCAAGACTCTGTTCAAGCTTCAGAGAGACAAAGGGACTATTATCCTCATAGCACCACTTTGGCCACGCCAAGTGTGGTACCCTCTACTTCTGCATGTCTCTCAAGCTCCCTCCCTAGACCTGGGGTCTGCTCCAGATCTCCTCTCCCAGGAGGAGGGAACCTTGTGGCACCCAAATCCTCAGTCTCTTCATCTCAGGGCCTGGTTGCTGAAGGCCTAGACCTTCAAGATTTACAACTTTCTCAGCAAGTGAAGGATATCCTTCATGCTTCCAGAAAGCCTTCCACCAGACGTTCATATGCTTTTAAATGGAAAAGGTTTTCCATTTGGTGTGCAAAGAAGGGTCTCAACCCTCTTGCAATACCTTTGAATTCTTTACTAGACTATTTACTGCATTTATCCCATGCAGGCCTTAAAATAAATTCAATCAGAGTCCATCTGAGTGCTATTGCAGCATCCCTTAAGCCTCTCAATGGACAACCTTCCTCTCATCCTCTTATAGCAAGATTCATGAGAGGCCTTCTTTTGACTAAACCTCCCATTAGACCACTTCCAGTGGCATGGGACTTGAATCTGGTTCTTGGCCAGCTTATGAAGCCACCCTTTGAACCCTTAGCCACTACCTCCTTGAAATTCCTTTCCTGGAAAGTTATTTTTCTCATTGCAGTCACCTCAGCTCGCCGTATCAGTGAGTTGCAAGCTTTAGTGGCTAATCCTCCTTATACAAGGTTCCATCATGACAAGGTAGTCCTCAGAACTAATCCACACTTTATGCCTAAAGTGGTCTCACCTTTTCATCTGAACCAGGAGGTGTATTTACCTGTCTTTTTTCCAGGACCTCATGCATCAAGTGCAGAGAGGAATCTTCATACACTGGATTGTAAAAGAGCACTTGCTTTCTACTTACAAAGGACACAGCAACATAGAAAGTCTTCTCAACTCTTTGTTGCTTTTGACCCCTCTCATTTAGGACTTCCAGTCTCTAAGAGAACTCTGTCTAATTGGATTGCTCAGTGTATTTCCTTCGCCTACCAGAGTAAGAACCTTTCTCTGGAGGGCCATGTCACAGCTCACAATGTGAGGGCCATGGCAGCCTCTATGGCTTATCTTAGCTCTGTGTCCATCGATCAAATCTGTCGAGCAGCCACCTGGGCATCGGTTCATACCTTCACAGCCCATTACTGCTTGGACAAGGACTCCCGCCGGGATGCCTTGTTTGGTCAGGCTGTTCTCAAACACCTGTTCCATACCTAATCAACTCCTACCCTCCATCCCTGACTGGATGCCTGAGATTCATGGATAGAGGTGGAGCCCTTCCCAGGGACTCACAATCTGGGTGATCTCCCAGGCATCTCTAGCTGGGGAGTCCCCATATGTGAAGACTCATTCCTGCTTGTTCCTGGAGATAGCACAGTTACTTACCTGTAACAGGTGATCTCTAGGAACAGCAGGAATAAGTCTTCACAACCCACCCACCTCCCCTAGGAGTTGTATCTCTCTATCTATCTTTCCTTTCCTCTCTCTCTCTCTGTTTCTCAGCTTTAAAAAACAAACTGGAGAGAGGCAGTTAGGAAAGGCGGGAAGGCAGCGCGCAGGCGCTGTGGGATGCTCCCAAAAGCTTTCTTTCAGGACGCTGGGGAGCGTTCCCGCGCAGGTTCCGTCGGTACCGACGATACCCATATGTGAAGACTTATTCCTGCAATTCCCAGAGATCACCTGTTACAGGTAAGTAACTGTGCTTTCTCCAGGAGCAGCAGGAATCAGTCCTCACAACCCTCCCTCCTTCCCTTGGAATTGCAGTTGTATATAGTTTATTTTCTTTTTGTGCTGTCTTTTAGCTATGTCATCAGACTGAACAAGATGGCACCTTTGGGCGGGAAGGGGACCGCGCATGCGTGCCTGCATTCCCAAAGGCTTTCTTTGAAAGCTGGGGAAATGCTCCGCATGGGGGCTCCGTCGACGCCGACGTCACCCATATGTGAGGACTAATTCCTGCTGCTCCTGGAGAACACCTGTTACAGGTGAGTAACTACTCTTACATTCCTATTCAAGGTCCTTGATGTCACAGCCTTCAGCCTGGGAGATCTTTTCTGTTTTGCTCAATTTTCCACTGATGTCCTTCAGCCTGGGCGGTATATGTTCCTCACAGGCGACTTATAAACAAACTGAGCACCCTAGGGATGGACCCTAAAGTTACTGCTTGGGTTAGAAATTGGTTGGGTGGGAGGCGGTACATGGAGCTCACTCTAAGGAGAAGAATGTTACCAGTGGTGTGCACCAGGGCTCTGTCCTTGGTCCGATTCTTTTTAACATATTTGTTAGTGATATAGTGGAAGGGCTGTCGGGTAAGGTTTGCATCTTTGCAGATGATACCAAAATCTGCAATAGAGTAGACACCCAGGAAGGTCTAGATAACATGAAGAGGGATCTAGCTAAGCTTGAAGAATGGTCTAGAATTTGGCAGCTGGGATTTAATGTTAAAAAATGTAAGGTCATGCATTTGGGCTGCAGCAATCCAAGGGAGCAATATAGTATAGGGGGTGAAGTACCTTTGTCCACCAAAGAAGAGCGGGACCTAGGCGTGGTTGTGTTTGATGATCTTAAAGTAGCTAAACAGGTAGAAAAGGCAACGGCAAAATCTAGAAGGATGCTTGGGTGCATACGGAGAGGAATGGCTAGCAGAAAAAAGGAGGTGATAGTGCCTCTGTGTAAGTCTTTGGTGTGACCTCATTTGGAGGATAGTGTGCAATTCTGGAGACTGCACCTTCAAAAGGATATAAACAGGATGGAGTCGGTACAGAGGGTGGCTACTAAAATGGTTAGAGGTCTTCATTATAAAGCATTTGAGGACAGACTTAAGGATCTTAATATGTACACATTAGAGGAAAGGCGGGATAGAGGTGATATGATTGAGATGTTTAAATACCTCTGTGGCATCAATGTACAGGGGGAGAGCCTCTTTCAATTGAAAGCAAGTTCTGCTACGAGGGGACATGGGATGAGGGTGAAGGGAGATAGATTCAGGAATGATATGCTGAAATATTTCTTTATGGAAAGAGTGGTGGATCCATGGAATAGTCTCCCAGTGGAGGTGGTAGAGATGAGGACAGTATCTGAATTCAAAAAAGCATGGGACAAACACAGAGGATCTCTAAAGGAAAAAAGGGAACTGTTGTAGTTGCTGATATGGAAGGACAAACTAGATAGGCCATGTGGTCTTTTTTCTGTCGTCATATTTCTATGTTTCTATCAAGAAATTGCATAAACAAACATAAAAAAAGTTGTTTTAGCACATTTGTTAAGGCCAAAGGTCATCCTACTGTGATCAGAAAAGCTTTTCACCACATGGAGTTGCTCTGCTAATTGTTAGTCGCTGGAACTATAGAGCTTCAGATTGTCTACAAATAAATGAGATGTCGTTTCTGGGTGGTTACCTTCTTTCATCGTCCCTCACCTCTGGGGTTTAAGCACCTCCTCCCGCAGCTTGGAGACTGAGCATGCCACCCTTTTTTGTGTCACCAGTATAAGTAGTCCAGGGACGCCCTCCTGCTCCAGTAATTTCAGTCTCCAAGCAGCTGGGGAGTCGTGAGCCTAGAGGTCCGGGATTCACTGGAGGAATGATTAAGGAGATGTAGGATTAGTTAGTTAGTGGAGCTTAGCTAAGATTAATTGGTTTAATAAAATAAATAAATAAATAAATAAAGGGGTTTATATCCTTTTAAAACATTTTGGGAAAGTAGGTTACCTCTCTGGCAAAACGTTTTGAGCAGTGCTGCAGGCTCATGCTGTCCCCCTCTCTCCCCCCTCCCTGCAGGTACCGATGCTCAGGGAAGTGTGTGGGAGTGCTTGTTGGGGCCTCCGGCTCCCGAACCCGCGAATCGGGTAAGGAGCCATGGAGGAGAGTGAGACGCGCAGCAGAGGAAAATTAAAGCTGCCAGTCTCCCAGAGCCGCGCTGAGGAAAAAGAAGTTGCAGAGACATCCCTCGTGGTCCGTGGCACAGTACGAGGTGAGCGGGACTGTGCGCGTTGTCCACGGGGTGATTCAAATTTCTGCGGAGAGTGTGGCAGTGAGACGCGGTTCGTGCCGTGTGCAGCCTCTGAGGGACAGCGCGGCTGAGAGGCAGGCGGATGAGAGCTGACAGGCCAGAGCCATGCGGCATACGCACGAGAAAAAGGTGAAGGGGCCTTTTTCTTCAGTTTTTCGATTACGAATGTTCAATAATGAAGGGCTGCTCAGGTTAGGTGATTAGACAGTCTTCGGTTGTGTTGTTTGAGATGCGTGTGTTTAAAAAAAAAAAAAATAAACCTTTTAAATCTTTTTCTCTGTCAGGTCTGTGTTGGAGCTTGACTGTTTTATGATTATGCCTTCTAGACTTCAGTGCATGATGTGTGGGGCCAAGAAAGAGTCCGTTTCGGAGAAGGGTGTGTGTAGAGCCTGTATGCAGGAAGCGGCGGTAGGGGGCAAAGCTGCAGAAGAACAGGTTCTTAGAGAAAAAGCTGCTGGCTCTCCCGAGCTCATTTCACCTGTTGCGCCTCCTCCGGAGCCTACGCTGGGACCTTCCACAGCACCAGAGGCCGCCAGTTCACAGCATTTGTTGCAGGGGGGGGGCTGGCGGCACTTTTCTCCCAGGACTTTATGGCACTGCTTCAACAGGCTATTGGGAAACGGGGGTCTGAGGAAGCAGAGGAGGAGCTCAGAGGGAAGCGCTCAGGGGCTCCCCTAGGAGGGGGAGCGGATAGCGTTCAGTGCAAAAAGCCTAGGTTAAGGACAGACAAGACGGAACAGGCTGTGGAGTTGGAAGTTTTGGATGATTCGTACGTGGAGATGGACCTGGAGCAAGGCGAGATAGCAGAGCCAGAGGATCAAGCACGGATAGGGTCTTCAGGCGTGAGGAGTTGTCAGCTCTGATTTCGGAGACTGAAAGCACTGAACATGCCAGCAGCAGAGCAAGTGGCGGATTCCTCTTTGGAGGATCTGCTGTTGCAGGCATTTCGGAAGTCCCAGAGAGCCTTCCCAGTCCATAGAGTGTTTAAGGAAATGATTCAGGAAGAATGGGACACGCCAGAGGTGGGAATGAAAGGCTCTAGAGTGATGTCGCGCTTTTACCCGCTGAAGGAACCGGATAGGGACCTTTTCAAATCTCCCAAGGTAGATGCAGCGGTTTCAGCAGTTTCTAAAAAGACGATTCCTGTGGGAGGGCAGTTCCACCCTTAAGGATGCGCAAGATAGGCATTTAGATAGTTTGTTGAAGCAAGTCTTTGAGGTCAATGTGGTTTCCATGCATGCTTCCATTTGTGGAGCGTGGGTGGCAAGGGCTTGTCTGCGTTGGTCCCAGAAAATGAAGGGGAACCAAGAAGCTGAGGCAGTTGAAGAAGCGGCTCGAATGGAGTCGGGGGCAGCTTATTTGGCAGATATACAATATGACCTCATTCGCGGTCTTGCGAAGAGTATGGCGTCATTGGTAGCGGCGCGCAGATATCTGTGGCTGCTAACTGGGCAGCAGACGGTGCTTCTAAGGCAAGGCTAGCTAAACTCCCTTTTCGAGGTGGATTTGGAAAAGTTGGTTAAGGACCTCGGAGAGTCTAAAGGAGGTAGGCTGCCGGAGGATAGGCAGAAGCAGGGTCGTCCGCTAGCATCTTCTAGAAGCCAGCAAAGGGAATTTCTGAGATTTCGACAGGTGAGGTTCGGTCAGTTTCAGAGAGAGTGTTTTAATTACTGGTCCCATGGGTTTTGAGGGTTCAGAGGAGTGGGTAGAGGTTTTGGAGCCTCCTCTTCCTCGAACCTCAAGAAGTCGCAATGAAGCCCAGGCAGGGGGGCCCAGGCAGGATTAGTGCCCGTGGGGGGGTCGACTAAGGGATTTTTATCCTGCCTGGGCCCGAAACACATCAAATCAATGGGTGTTGGAGGTCACACAAAGAGGTTACGCCCTAGAATTCCAATGCCCAGTGCGAGAAGCGTTTGTTCTATCTCCATGCCGGACAAAGTCAAGGCTGCAGGCAGTGCGAGAGACTTTGGAAAAGTTGCTAGCTCTCCAGGCAGTAGTACCATTTCCGGTAGACCAGTGCGGTTCCGGTCGATACTCAGTATACTTTGTGGTGCCAAAAAAGGAGGGCTCGTTAAGGCCAATTCTAGACCTCAAGAGTGTAAACCGGTGTCTCAGAGTATTGCACTTTCGCATGGAAATGCTGAGATCGGTCATAGTAGCGGTCAGATGGAGAATTTCTCACCTCGCTAGATCTCTGAGAGGCATATCTGCATATACCGATCCAAATGGAACACCAACAATACCTGCGTTTTGCAGTCCCCATGAGACATTTTCAGTTCCAGGCATTGCCGTTCGGTTTGGCAAATGCGCCACGCACCTTCACCAAGGTGATGGTTGTGGTGGCGGCGGCGTTGCGCAGGGAAGGGGTATTGGTACACCCTTACCTGGACGATTGGTTGATTCGAGCAAAGTTGAAGAGCGAAAGCGAGAGAGCTACCCTCCGGGTGGTACAGTTTCTGCAGAGTTTATGATGGGTAGTGAATGTGGAGAAGAGTAAGTTTGAGTCTTCACAGGAGTTGGAGTACTTGGGGGCTCGCTTCGACACAAAGAGGTGCTTAAGCCCCAGAGGTCTGGGACTAGACTGGAGGTTCCTTAAGGAACAACAATTAGCAGGTAAGTCTAATTTCACCTTAGGATTCATGCTAAATCCATATACCAAAGAGTTCATAAGAGTATTCATTGGATTAAGCACCACACAAAACAGAAAGGGGCGACAAGGAAGCCCCCTGAAATATTCCTCATTGGATCCTGATATTAGGCATGATATACTGACCATCTTTGTATTTAAAAAAGAGTGTAGTTTGTGACATTTTCTCTTGCTTTGTGGGGACCCTAATAAGCATTGAGGTTAGAGTCTCTATATTTGTAGGTGGTTGTTCTGGGTGCTCTGTGAGAGGGAGTAGGGGGCTTTGAAGCTGAGATAAGTGATGGTCTCTGCCTTTCTTATTTTCCTTGATAAGAAATTCCTTGTGTTTTCAGTTCTGTCTGCAGTGAAGATCAAGAAGCTATTCAAGCCCAGAAAATCTGGAAGAAAGCCATTATGTTAGTATGGAGAGCTGCAGCCAATCACAGGTCAGTGGGTCAGTGATGGTGAATTAATCATTCCCCTGCATGTTTTTTGTTGATAATGCTTTTAATGTTCGCTTAGTTTGCTATGGGATTGCAAGATAAGATAGCTAACAAGGAGACCCCAACCCACATTTTCAAAAGCATGTGCAAAATGCTTCCTTGCTCCCATCCACCTGCACAAAACAGTAGGTGCAAGTTCATAGGTAGTTTTAACACATTTATTTTACATATATTTTCAAAGAGAGTTTGCCCATTTGAGCTCCTTTTGAAAATGTGTGTTTATGAGCTGCACAGGCTGTGTGCAAACTGCCCTTATAAAGAAAGGAATGAAGAATAAAACAGAGAAAATCATAATGTCTCTGCATCACTCCATGGTGCGACCGCACCTTGAGTACTGTGTTCAGTTCCCTTCAGCACATCTCAGAAAAGATATTTAGAGGAAGTGACATCACCATTAGTGATGGCAGCCTAACTTCTGGGCTCCCATCAGAGGTGTTGAAATTATCAAAGCGGCTCCAAGTTGCTTATTTACCAGCGGAACAGCGAGGCACTCTTCAGGACTTTGGTGGATGTCAGTGAGAAAGAAACTGGAACGGTTCAAGTCCTCCTATGCCCTCAAAGGCAGGACGGCATGAGACGGGAACGGACGCAGAGCTGAGTGCCGAATTGGAGGAAGAGATAGAGCACGCTGATGTGCAATGCACCCGCGGGGGTGACTTTGCGAGCTTAGAAAAGAGTTTACGACAGTGAGGGAGGAATTGAGAGAAGGCTTGGAAGATTTCCACAGGGAAATTAGAGACATTGGCACGTGTCAGGAGGCAGTGGAGCTGCAGATGGAACAGCATGAGGAAGTCACAGGAACACATGTGGTATGTATACAGCAACTTGAATTGGAGCAGGGATCTCTGCGGGACAAAGTTGAAGATTTAGAAAACCACTCCAGATGCTGCAATATTCGCCTTGGTGGCATCCGTGAGACTGATGCTTAAAAAGATGCCACCAAGGTGGTTCACGAAGTATGTCAAGCCTTGTGGACAGGGACTGCCGAAGAAGAATCAGATGATCTATTTGTTATCGAGTGGGCTCATAGAGCATTGGGCTCCCTTTCTGGGACAAAACCATGAGACATAGTTGCCTGCATGGGCTCCTATGCAGTTAAAGATAAACTCTTGCACCTTGCCCGGAAGAAGAGGCAGTTCCAATGGGACACTCATGTAATTGACCTTTACCAAGATTTAGCCCTGGCCATCTTACAGCATCGTCAGGACATGCGGGGAGTTACCCCTGCATATTCGGTATCACTGGCTTTCCCCCTTTGCGCTCTAATTCGAAATCAATGGGTGCTCTGAGGATCCACTCAGCAAAAGAGGCATGGACCTGTTTGAAGGAGGAAGGAACTACTAATAACGGACAGTGTCTGTGGTGAAAAGTGAAGGGCCAGTCGAGCCTCTTGGAGACTGGCAGCAGAGACCAGATGGATGTGGTGGACTGACCAGCTGTTGCTTTATTTTGGGGGCAATTGTTGACTCACTGGGGACTTTACTTTCTGCTGGACTCCCAGTTACATTGACCTGCTAAGGTATCTAATGTTCTTAATGTCTGATGTTGTTTGATAATGATGTGTTGGGATGGGGAGGGAGGGGACTAAATGGGGAGAGGGCTTGTTCAGAGAGCACAGATGGATGGTGTGCTTGTGTTGATTGCAAAGGGAGAAGGTAGTGAGGGGATGGGAGGGAAGAATGAGGCCCGAAAGGGAGCAAGAGAAGATGCAGGGGGTGCCATTAGAGGGGGGCCTTCCGGAAGCCTATATGTATGGAGGGACACCTCCACGGAGTCACTTCCTCATAACTGATGGCGGAGGTTTACTCCACAATGTGGGGGGTGAGGGGTAGGGGAATGGGGGTGCACTGGGGATTTCACTCAGCAGTGGAGTGCGTGAGGGGATGGTTTGCCTCCAGGTGATGGGACAAGAGGCTTTTGGATAGATACTCTGAATATCAAGGGCCTCAAAACACTGCAAAAGCGTCGGCTGCTTTACAATGACCTTAAGTGTTGGGGTTGGCAAATTGTGTTTATAGAAGAGATGCATCTGCTTAGTAAGGATGAGCGTTCGGTGTGCCCTAATGCCTATCCTCAGGTATATTTCGTGGGGTCGGACTCCGGGAGAAAGAGGGAGGGCGTTGCGACATTGATTCAGTGGGATGTACCTTTCAGTTGGGAGGGGTGGAGCATAGGAGGGATGGGGGAACTAAGTGGTATAGAGACTACGTTTTTGAACATTTATGCCTAATGTTGATAGCCAGGAGTTTTGGGAGGCCTTGGGAAGCTGGTTAGAGGGGCGGGTGCGGGGCCACTTGTGTCAGGAGATTGCAATGCGGTGCTCGATGCAAAGAAGGATTGATGCCAAGATCAGGATCGGGTGAGTGTCCCGGGTCAGAGTGATTGGGTCTGAGTAAATGAATAAGCGCCTGGGGTTTGGTAGATCTGTGGCGCATAGCCCACCCTACATCCCAGGATTACACTTTTTACTCGGCAGTGCATGGTAGCTATAGTCGTATTGACTATTTGTTGGGCGCTCAATATTGGGGTGATAAATTGGAGGGTGCAGATGTTGGCACCATTACTTGGTCGGACCATGCGCCGTTTTGGGCATTGTTTGGAGGGGACCCTAAGGAGGGGCCAGCGACCCTTCTGGCACCTTAACGAGGCCTTAATGCAATGGGCGGACGTGGTCAGAACATTGGAAGTACTATTAAAGACTATCTAGAGTTTAATGACACCGGAGAGGTGGGATTGGGCTCATTATGGGATGGGTTGAAAGCTGTAGTGCAGGGTAAACTGATCCAGCTGGGAGGCCCGGGTAAACGGGAGCGAGCAGAGTGGATCCAGATAATAGAGCAATGGCTTGAGCACTTGGAACGCCAGCATAAAATGTCTAGGGATAGACGCATAACAGCACAGCTGGAGGCAACGCAATTAGAGCTTAAGGCAACGCAGACAGAATGGGTCTCCTTTCAACTGCAGCATGTGAACCAGTTGTACTATGAATTTGATAACAAATCAGGGAAGCTCTTGGCACATAGTTGCGAGCGCGGGAAAGGGCTACCCAGGTAGACAAATTGAAGGATGAACGAGATTGTATGCTTTTTAAGAGACTGGAGATTAGAGAGTACTTTGTGCAGTTCTACCAACATCTGTACCAAAGGGAGGAAGGGTGTTCTCCAACTCAGGCATATTTACAGGGGATAGATGGTCTGGCCCGATTGGGGGAGGAGGATAGGACTGGGTTGGATAGGATTATTGGGGAGGAGTTGGTATGCACTATCAAGGGCTTTGCGGGGGGCAAGGCCCCAGAATTAGACTGGTTTACCAGCCTTTTTTATAAAAAAAATTAGCTCTGATTCTTGTGCCGGTCTTACTTAGGGTTTTTAATGGGGTGTTACAGGGAGGAAGCCTGCTATGGTCCTTGGGGGATGCGGCTATAGTGGTGATCCCAAAGCCCAGATGTGTCCCCATGGCTTGCGGGTCATCCCAACCCATATCCCTTCTCAATACAGATGCAAAATTATTGGCGAAAGTACTGGCCAGTTGACTCGGGCCCATGTTACCGGGATTGATCCATCCAGATTAGGCAGGCTTTGTTCAGGGGCACCAGACAGGAGATAATATTAGGCGTGTTCTCCAACTTGTATTGTAGGCACGGAAGAAGCAGATGGCAACTTTATTGCTGGCCATTGACGCTGAAAAGGTGTCTGAACATGTCCATTGGGACTTTGTTTGAGGTGCTAGACAGCGTGGGGATGGGTCTGCAATTTAAGGTCTGGGTTCGTGCGCTGTATACCAACCCGCGAGCGTTGGTGAAGGTTAATGAGGGACACTGCATTTTTTTGATCATCAGAGGGATTCTAAACAGGGGGTGCCCCTTGTTTCCTCTGTTGTTCGCGCTTGTTATGGAACCTCTTGCGATATTGCAAGAGTGCTGGTGTAGAGAGACCAACACAAGATTGCGCTTTTTGCTGATGACCTCCTCTTTGCTCTGACTCATTCAGTGCTGTCATTGCCAGTGCTCATGCATGAACTCCAACAGTTTGGAGCCTTTTCGGGATTTCGGATCAATAGGGTAAAACGGAAGCGCTTAATGTCTCCCGGGGGGGGAGGGGGGGGGTCTAAGAAATTCCAGCTTTGAAAAGCGTATCCCTTTCATTGCAATTCTTTGCCATATCTAGGAGTACATACCACATGGTCACTAGAGGGGACTGTACCAGGCCAATTATCCAGCTTTCTCCAGGAACAAGCAGGAAGTCAGTCCTCACATATGGGTGACGTCGACGCCAACTGAGCCCTTGCAGAAGCATCTCCCCAGCTGTCAAAGAAAGCCTTTGGGAGATGCCACCATGCATGCGTGGTCCCCTACCCGCCCAAGGGTGCCATCTTGCTCAGTCTCCTTTTTTCTGCAGAGCCCTTCGGACATAGTCCTTGTGTCCCTGAAAAAAAGTTGATTTTTCTCTTGACCAGTCGACACCAGTACCTCTTCCCGCCTTTCGCTCAATACGCCGGTATGGAGTCCATCTCTATTTTCGTTTTTTGTCCTTCGTGACTGGCGTTCGTGACTTTTTTTTTTTTTTTTGCACTGGCAGCCCGGGTCTTCGACCTTGCAGGGGCCCTTTTTCCCCGATGGCTGCCAGCGGGTTTAAGAAATGCGATCGGTGCATGAAACTTATGTCCCACACCGATACACACGACTGCTGTCTCCGGTGCCTCGGGCCCGACCATGACCCGTCGGTCTGTGGCCCGTGTAGGAAAATGTCTTCTAAGGCCCGGAAGAGCCACCGGCAGAGGCATGATAGGATTTTTTCTGAGTCCTTGCCTCCAAGAGCTCAGATCTTTTCCAAGGCCTCCACGTCTCGGGGGGAGCATTCCGAGCCTGAGCAACGTCGAGATTCCTCGGAAAGGGGGTCCTCCTCAAGGGAGCACAAGAGGAAGAAGAAATCCTCGAAGGCGGCGTCTCTGGATGGCTCCGAGCGACCCGGCTCCTCCCGGGGCCTGTTGCTGAGCTCCGAGCGCCAGCTGGAATCTTTGGAGTAGGAGTGCCCAGCAAAGATGCCTCATCTGGAGACGGATCAGGTGAGGCAAGTACCTACTGTCCTCATCAAGGACTCTCCTCCGGGGGAACCGGCAACAAGCCGGCAGCTGCGGAGCCTTTCGGACTCATCCAGAATGTGGCCTTGGAGCGCATTCACTTCCTTCATAGACCAGCAGGGGGCGCTGATAGCCAGCCTCAAAACCTTTTGGGCTCGAGTCGATCCTCACCCAAGGTCTCACTCGGCCTCCCCTTCGGGACCGAGGTCATCGCCACCAAGCCTGCCGGTGTCGGGGCGGTCTGTGCCGGGGCCCTCGATGCCTGATGAGCCTCTTGATTCCTCCTCTGAGGCATCGGCGTGGGAAACCGAAGACGAGGAGTCATGGATACCTGCCGGCATAGGGATATCCCTTCCGATTCCCTGGTATCCGAGCCTCGGAGGACATGAGGTTCTTGGACTTCATGCGGGATATGTCCTAGGCTTTGGCGTTCCCCACGGAGTCCGAGCGAGCTGGCGAGCTTGAGATCCTCCAGTATGAGGTCCCCCTACAGAGACCCTTACTGTACCCATGCCTCCAATCCTGGAATGACTGATGCTCCGCATGTGGGAGACACCAGCGTCAGTGCCAGTGATCAGCAAATGGCTCGACTCGATGTATCGAGTCCCCCGGAGCCCTGGGTTTCAAAAGTCACAGCTCCCGCACAACTCCATGGTTGGGGAAGCGGCCATGCGCAGGCTGAAGAGCCAGAAGACGCACTTCTCGGTGCCTCCCGGCAGGGAGGCCCACAACTTGGATGCCCTTGGCAGGAAGTGCTTCCAGGGTTCAATGCTGGACTTGTCGGATCCAGGCATACCAGCTGTACATGGGCATGTACCTGAGAGACCTGGTGAAGGAACTCGCTGGGTTCTCGGCTGGTCTCTTCAAAGAACCTTTGCAGCAACCTGTCCAAAGCCATCCGTGAGTGTTCGAAGTTTATATCTCGGGCGGCCTATGACGGGTTCGAGTCGGCAGCCCGGGTAGCTGCGGCTGGCATCTGTGCACACCACCAGGCATGGCTGCAGTCGTCGGACCTCGAACAATGGGTTCAGAACAAGTTGGTCGATGTCCCATGCCAAGGGGAGAATCTCTTTGGCAAACCCATGACCTCAAAGACATCAAAGACTTCCGGAAGCAACTAAAGACAACCCTTTTCATTGAACACTATGGGGATGTCACATGATAGACACACCATTCAGATATCTTGACACTGCATGTATAATAGCACACAATGTAAATAGCGCATCATTAATCAAATATACCCCGACACACTCACACACACTCTGGAACACTGCATGACCCTCCCCTAAAAAACACTATTGTGATTGTTTGCTGTGAAAACCGCCTTGATTCAATGAAAAGGAGGGATAGAAATCCATTTAAATAAATAAATAAAATAAATGACCGAGCTGGAGACCGAGTACATGATGAGGACACAGCTCTCCAAAAAGACCTCTGCCCCTTCTCGCAAGAAGGGCTCGGGTAAAAAGCCCTTCTACCCGAGGAAGGGTGCTGCTTACCGAAGCTACCCCTATTTTCAGGCCTCCCCGGCTCCCCAACAGGGACAGCAGGCCAAGGAACAGGGGCATGGCCCGTGTAAGCAGAAAACCCCAAAACCCAGGAAGCAGCTCCAGCCCAGCCTGGTAGTGACTTTTGACTCCTACAGCATGGCCCCTCTTCCCACAGGAGACAGTCAGATCACAGGAGGCCGACTTGCTCTGTATGCCGACAGTTGGACAGCCATTACCACCGATGCCTGGGCTTTGTAGGTAGTCCGGGAGGGCTATCTTCTTCACCTGGCCCAGGTGCTTCCTCATTACTTCCTGGGAGAGCCCTTCAGGTCTCCCCTTCACCGGGACCTTCTTCTGAAGGAGTTGGTGGGTCTTCGAGGATCAGGCAGTAGAACCGGTGCAGGGCAGGGGCTTCTACTCCAGGTACTTTCTGGTGCCAAAGAGGACAGGAGGCCTCAGACCCATCCTCGATTTGCACAACCTCAAAAAATTCCTGGTGAGGGAGAAGTTCAAGATGCTCTCCTAGGAATACTGCTGCCTTACCTCCGCCAGGGAGACTGGCTATGCTCCTTAGACCTAAAGGATGCGTATACACACATCCTAATACACCCCAGCCACAGGCAGTATCTGCGCTGTGTGGTGGGAAGCAATCACTACCAGTACAGGGTACTCCCCTTTGGCCTGCCCTCGGCCCCTAGGATGTTCACAAAGTGTTTGGCAGTGGTTGCCGCCTTTCTCAGGCTCCAAGGGGGGGTCTTTGTCTTCCAGCACCGGCTCCAGCTCTCCATCGAGCTCCCGATCGGCATCGGGACAGGGAGCAGGAGGTAAGAAGCCCCTCCTTCCCCCCATCACAGGCCAATCAGGGCCCGACGTGGGAACTTTAAAATCTTCAGTGCCTCCAGCGCGCCCGTGCCCTTAGGCGTGGCCCTTCGGCACGGCCCATAACGGTCATAACTGTTACCCTTCCGACTACCAACAAGACCCATACCTTCACATTCTGAGTCAAGCTGTCCCAAACTGAGCCACCCAATCCGGTAAGCAGCACACGATAAACTAGCCATCCTGCACTGCATGGCCTGCTGAATCCATTGCTTGTAAGAGGGCTTATGCTGCATGGCCTGCTGAATCCATTGCTTGCAAGATAGCATTCACTGTATTACCCATTACCTCATTGCTGTAGGATAACAAAACTGCTTAGCCTGTAGATCCCATTGCTACCCACTGCTTGTAAAATATCATATACTGCTTAGCCTTTAGATTCCATTGCTACCCACTGCTTGTAAGATATCATTTACAGTATTGCCCCTCTCTGTCCCTCTCCCATGGCTCCACATCACATTGCCCTCCTTTTCCTCATACTCCCTAACTGTTTCCCCTCCTACCAGCACCCTCACTCCTTCCCTCCTCATTCCCCCTCTACCTTCATCACTTCCCCATCCATTCTCGCTTTCACCCTATCATCATCTCTTGAGCTTCATCGCTTTCTCCCCCTCATTCAACCATCTCCTTTCTCCCTAAAGCAACCTCACCCTTGTTTCCGCTGTACTATCTCCTCTCTAC
The DNA here is from genome assembly GCA_033557465.1 of Ichthyophis bannanicus. Lineage (NCBI taxonomy): Eukaryota > Metazoa > Chordata > Amphibia > Gymnophiona > Ichthyophiidae > Ichthyophis > Ichthyophis bannanicus. The sequence goes on from CM066050.1 coordinate 1,021,904, forward strand.
CCCGTACCCTGCTACTTCTCCTCCTCCTCTCATCCGGAGATATCAACCCCAATCCTGGCCCCCCTAGACTTCCATCTCACTCTGAGAAGAGATCTTCACGCAGCATGTCTAATCTCATCCATATCCCTCTCCTTTCCCCTTCCACCCTCCCTTTCTCATGTGCCTTATGGAATGCGCACACTGTCTCTAATAAACTCGCTTTTACTCATGACCTCTTTATCTCCAGTGCTCTACACCTTCTTGCTCTAACTGAGACCTGGCTCCTCCCAGAGGATACCGCATCTATTGCTGCCCTCTGCCACGGGGGCTACCAGTTCTCCCACACGCTTCGCCCCACTGGCCGTAGTGGTGGTGTTGGGCTTCTACTTTCTCCCTCTTGCCAATTCCAACCCCTCCTGCTGCCTCAGTCTCACTCCTTCCTCTCTTTTGAAGTCCACTCCATCCGCCTCTTCACTCCACTTCCTCTCCGAGTAGCTGTTATTTATCGACCTCCTGACAAGCCGGCCTCTACCTTTCTCACTGACTTAGACTCGTGGCTTTCCTTCTTTCTGGACTCCTTTTCCCCCACATGTTCCACCATATCTTATGTTCTTATGTTCACTCTTATTCTTGGGGATTTTAACATTCATGTCGATAACCCCTCCGATCCTCATGCTTTAAAATGCCTCTCCCTTACCTCCTCGTTTGACCTCCAACTTTGCTCCACTGCCCTCACTCACCAGCATGGCCACTGCCTGGACCTGATATTTTCCTCTGGTTCCTTACCCTCGAACCTCCGTAACTCAGTTCTTCCCTTATCTGACCATCACCTTTTAGCTTTAGTCTTCATCTCCCGCTGCCTCATCCCCGTCTTGTCTCCACCAACCTATTCAGAAACCTCCATGCTATTGATCCCTTGACCCTCTTTTCCACCATTTCTCTATCTCTTTCTTCCACTATGTCATCCAAGTCTGTCGATAAGGCAGTAACTTCCTATAATGCTGCACTCTCTTCAGCTCTGGATGCTCTCGCCCCACCCACCCCACATCCTGTGAGACATTCTCCACCCCAGCCCTGGCTTTCATCCACTACCCGCTATCTACGTTCCTGTGCCCGTTCTGCTGAGCATGCCTGGCTCAAATCCCGCTCCCCTGAAGATTGTCTACACTTCAAATTCATGCTTGTCTCTTTCCAATCAGCCATAGCTCTTGCTAAACAAGACTACTATGTCCATCTGAATAACTCTCTTGCCTCTGATCCCTGCCGTCTCTTTACTACCCTCAGCTCTCTCCTCAAAGTGCCTCCACCTCCGATCCCTCCCTCCCTTTCTGCCCAAACCCTAGCTGACTATTTCCATGACAAAATCCTCAAAATCACCCTCCAATTCCCCACAAACTCAGCTAATTCTCCTCCTCCCCCTTTCCACTACCAGCTCTTCCCCCCTCCCTTGCTATTCTCTCTTCCTTTCCTGTCATCTCTGATGAGGAAACTGCACACCTTCTTTCTTCCTCCAAACTCACCACCTGCCCCTCTGATCCTATCCCCACCCATCTTCTAAGTCCCATCTCCTCCACCATTGTCCCCTCTATCTCCCATATTCTCAACCTTTCCCTCTCCACGGCAACTGTCCCTGCAGACTTCAAGCATGCTGTGGTCACACCTCTTCTCAACAAACCCTCACTTGATCCTACCTGTCCTTCTAACTGTCGACCATCTCTCTCCTTCCCTTCACTTCTAAACTACTTGAACGTGCGGTTCACCGCCGCTGCCTCAACTTCCTCTCCTCTCATGCCCTCCTGGATCCCTTACAGTCTGGCTTTCATCCTTTACACTCTACTGAAACGGCTCTTGTCAAAGTCTCCAGTGACTTGTTCCTGGTAAATCCAAGGGCCTGTACTCTGTCCTCATCCTTCTTGACCTCTCTGCTGCTTTTGACACCATTGACCACAACCTTCTCCTCAATACCCTGTCCTCACTTGGCTTCAAGGGCTCTGTACTATCCTGGTTCTCCTTCTATCTCTCCCATCGCTCCTTCAGTGTGTGTTCTGGTGGCTCCTCCTTCTCCGCTATCCCGCTCTCAGATGGTGTACCCCAGGGATCTGTCTTGGGTCCGCTCCTTTTCTCTCTCTATACTCAGTCCCTTGGTGCCCTTATCTCTTCCCATGGCTTTCAATACCACCTCTATGCTGATGACTCTCAAATCTACCTCTCTACACCCGAACTCTCTCCGGCAATCCAGTCCCGGATCTCTGCCTGCCTTTCTGACATTGCTGCCTGGGTGTCTCACCGCCGCTTGAAATTGAACATGGCCAAGACTGAACTTCTTATCTTTCTCCCCAAATCCTCCTCTCCTCTTCCTCCTTTCTCAGTCTCTGTGGATAACTTTGTACTCCTTCCTGCTTCCTCGGCCCGCAATCTGGGGGTTGTCTTTGACTCCTCTCTCTCTTTCTCCACACACATCCATCTCATAACTAAGACCTGCTGTTTCTTTCTCTACTCAAAAATTAAGAAAACGTCGTTCACTGTCAACTATAATCTCAGACTGGAAAAACTAATCAAAAACTGAATTTCTTAGAGGTCTCAGTATAAAATATGGCTAGGTTCTGTAAAATCACTTCTACGTTAAACCAATAGCCAATTCACATCAATGACCTCACCAAGCAGAAAATCAGCACGCTAGTTTACTAGCAAAAATATTTGTTAATTCCTTGCTAACTGGAGGTCGTCTCTGACTTCAGTCAGAAAAGCTCTACAATCATCTGTCAAAGCTTCTAGGGGTCTGCTCGATTTTATCTCAATGCTTTTGATTTCCGTATTTCAATGCTTTTGATTCCAACGTCAATCCCCGGTACCACTAGACGTTTCACATATCTGTTTCTTCAGGGAACCGTAAGGTAGATCTAAAAACAAAATAACGAAAGAACCTTCAAATTCCAATCCTACTCTTTAATATAGAATTAGAAAAATCTTAACCCATACACAAAACCACCCTATCAAAATTTAAAAATTAAAACTTAAAAACCAAACTTACCAATGATGCTGCCCGCGCCTCTACTTACACCCGTTCAAAGTGCAAAAATCCAACTTCAAATTCAAGAAAAACGCCGCACATGTCCACTGGCTCTCCAACCCTCACTTTTGAAAGGGTTCTCTGCCTAATGATCCCCCGCTTTCAGCTGTGCAGCGTGTCACTCACTTCATTCTTAAAGAAAACGCACCCTCTCTCGAACCTAATTCCATATACATCGACCTCTTTTTACCTGAAAATCTATCTGGCCGTCCCACATCAATTTACGACCAATCGCGTTCATCCCGCTTATTTCAAGACAGAAACGATTACTCGACTCCTCACGCAGCATATAGTGTACATCTGTATCGGGTTAAAACTGTTGTATATCCCTTCCTTTACTGTACTCCGCTCACGCGGAGACAATCCCTGCTCATCAGAGCTTACAATCTAGTCAAGACAAGACATACGAAACACGAAAGGTGTGGGCTCGTTCTCGCGCTTTATGTAATCATAGGGCAGCGCTTTTGACAATGCGCTCCCCCAGTTCCACGCGTGGATTGGACGATAGTAATATCAATTTTGTTTCGAAATACTCCCCATTGAGCATGGATATCCAAAAGATCTTTAAGAAATATAGTAATATTCTCACAGTAATACCGGGACTCCAAGACAAAAAGGTTAGATGCGTATGGCAGCACCATAGAAATTTAAAGGAGTGGCTTAGCCCAGCCGTTTTGCCTATAGCTAAGGCATCTCCCGAAAGGTTAGATCAAACAGGACATCAAGCCTGCGGTGGATGCGATATTTGCGATATAACGATTACAGCCTCGTCTTTTGAATATCAGGGTATTTTGGTTCCGTTAAAACGGGCCACGACATGTGCGTCTTGCAATGTAGTATATGCGATAGTATGTCCATGTGGCTTATGTTACATAGGCAAGACTATTCGGCCTTTTAGAGTACGTATGCGAGAGCATCGTAGCAGTTTGAACTGTAAAGTATTAACAGCTCCATTATTTATTTATTTATTTAACATCTTTTATATACCGCACTATTCATAATCAGCGCGGTTTACATAGAACAAGAAAACATCAGATAAGATAAGATACATATTATCTGGTTTTTTTACATAAAACAGGAACAATAACTTGGGTAACCGGGGCAATTATTTACAATAAATAATAGTCATAGAACTATTTACATTTGGAAGGCATAAGGTATGAAAAGCACCTTGTTAGTATGCTTGAATAAGAGTCATGTTTTTGAACAGCTGCGTTGTTTGTCTGACTCAAATCCAGCGAGGGACAAGGGGAAAATCTCTAGATCAAATTTTAATTTTGAATGAACAACGTTTTATATATACCCTTAACACTCTGGAGCCGAATGGCTTGAACAGCACCATAGATTGGGCAGCCTGTATTTAATGTTTAAATGCTAGCATAGTGGAAAAGATTTAGAAAAGATGCACGAGAGCGGAGTACAGTAAAGGAAGGGATATACAACAGTTTTAACCGATACAGATGTACACTATATGCTGCGTGAGGAGTCGAGTAATCGTTTCTGTCTTGAAATAAGCGGGATGAACGCGATTGGTCGTAAATTGATGTGGAACGGCCAGATAGATTTTCAGGTAAAAAGAGGTCGATGTATATGGAATTAGGTTCGAGAGAGGGTGCGTTTTCTTTAAGAATGAAGTGAGTGACACGCTGCACAGCTGAAAGCGGGGGATCATTAGGCAGAGAACCCTTTCAAAAGTGAGGGTTGGAGAGCCAGTGGACATGCGCGGCGTTTTTCTTGAATTTGAAGTTGGATTTTTGCACTTTGAACAGGTGTAAGAGAGGCGCGGGCAGCATCATTGGTAAGTTTGTTTTTTAAGTTTTAATTTTTAAATTTTGATAGGGTGGTTTTGTGTATGGGTTAAGATTTTTCTAATTCTATATTAAAGAGTAGGATTGGAATTTGAAGGTTCTTTCGTTATTTTGTTTTTAGATCTACCTTACGGTTCCCTGAAGAAACAGATATGTGAAACGTCTAGTGGTACCGGGGATTGACGTTGGAATCAAAAGCATTGAAATACGGAAATCAAAAGCATTGAGATAAAATCGAGCAGACCCCTAGAAGCTTTGACAGATGATTGTAGAGCTTTTCTGATTGAAGTCAGAGACGACCTCCAGTTAGCAAGGAATTAACAAATATTTTTGCTAGTAAACTAGGGTGCTGATTTTCTGCTTGGTGAGGTCATTGATGTGAATTGGCTATTGGTTTAACGTAGAAGTGATTTTACAGAACCTAGCCATATTTTATACTGAGACCTCTAAGAAATTCAGTTTTTGATTAGTTTTTCCAGTCTGAGATTATAGTTGACAGTGAACGACGTTTTCTTAATTTTTGAGTATATATCGTTCAAGAAAAAGTGGGCCATAAATTTTGTGTGGGGTTTCTTTCTCTACAACATTAGCAAAATCCGCCCCCTCCTTTCTGAACGCACTACTAAAACCCTTATCAACTCCTTAATCACCTCCTGCAACCTACTCCTTGCTGGTCTCCCTTTGAGTCATCTCTCTCCCCTTCATTCCGTTCAACACTCTGCTGCGCGGATAATCTTCCACCATCCTCGTTATGCCCATATTACTCCTCTTCTCAAGTCACTTCACTGGCTCCCTATCCGCTTCCGCATCCAGTTCAAACTTCTCCTGCTGACCTATAAATGCACTCACTCCGTGGCTCCTCAATACCTTTCATCTCATCTCTCTCCTTATAACCCCCCTCGTGAACTCCGCTCCTCTGGCAAACTGCTTCTATCTATGCCCCGCTCTCTTACTGCTAACTCCAGACTTTGCTCCTTTCACCTGGCTGCACCTTATGCCTGGAACAAACTACCTGAGTCTGTATGCCAGGCACCCTCTCTGGCCCTCTTCAAGTCCTGGTTGAAAACTCACCCCTTTGCTACTGCCTTTGCATCTTGACTCACCTGATCTCCTTTTCTCTCCCTTGTTCTACCCTTGCCCACACCTTTCATGTTTCATATGTCTTGTCTTGACTAGATTGTAAGCTCTGATGAGCAGGGATTGTCTCTTACATGTCTGTGCTGTACAGCGCTGCGTACGACTGGCAGCGCTATATAAATGTTGAGTAGTAGTAGCCTTCCTCTGTCTCGATGACTGGCTCATCAGAGGCACTTCAGCCAGCAAGGTCCATCAGGCCACAACCCACACCATCCAGGTGCTGCAACACCTAGGGTTTGTGATCAACTACCCCAAGTCCAGCCTCACTTCTACTCAACAGCTGGAATTCATTGGAGCCAGAATCGACACCCTTCAAGCAAAGACCTATCTGCCTGCAGACAGAGCAAGCAGGCTTCTGGCTCTGGCAGGACAAGTGAGTCGCAGGTCTGCAGTGTCCGCAAGGCACTTCCTACGCCTCCTCGGCCACATGGCTTCCACAGTCCATGTGACCCCCAGATGCCCGCCTCCGCATGCGGACCACTCAATGGTGTCTCAGAGACCAGTGGTCTCAGGCCACAGGGCGCCTCCAGGACAGAGTCAAAGTTTCCAGGCGTCTGGTACGGTCCCTGGCCTGGTGGCTCCAACCACAGCACTTGGAGGCAGGAATGCCTTTCCAGGCTCCTCTGCACATGAGAATCCTTACCACAGATGCATCCCTGCTGGGCTGGGGGGCCCATTGCCAGGGTTTCCATACCCAGGGGGTATGGTTTCCGATCAAGAGGACCCAACAAATCAATTTCTTGGAACTCCATGCCATCCACCTAGCCCTGGAAGTTTTCAGGCAGCTCCTGGCCAACGAACCTGTCTTAGTACAGACAGACAACCAGGTGGTCATGTTCTATATGAACAAACAGGGTGGTACGGCGTCCCATCCCCTATGTCAGGAAACCCTGGACCTATGCTCCTTTGCAGCCCGGCATGGCATTCGTCTCCGAGCAGTCTACCTGCCGGGCCAGGACAACTGGCTAGCCATAAGAACATAAGATATGCCATACTGGGTCAGACCAAGGTCCATCAAGCCCAGTATCCTGTTTCCAACAGTGGCCAATCTAGGTCATACATACCTAGCAGTATCCCCAAAAGATACAGGCTCAGCAGGATTCTTCAACCCCACAAATGGCAGCTGGACCGCTGGGTAGCCAATTGGCTCTTCCAGACCTGGGGGAGGCCGGTGATGGACCTGTTTGCAAGTCCGGACAATCACCAGTTGCCCCATTTCTGCTCCAGGCAACCCCACCTGCACAGGGTGGCTGCCGATGCGTTTCTGATATCATGGTCCGGGGACCTTCTATATGCGTTCCCCCCGACACCTCTGGTGGCCAAGACGCTGTTCAAGATTCTCCAGGATAGAGCCTCGGTCATCCTTATCACCCCATGGTGGCCCAGGCAACCCTGGTTCCAGCTTTTTCTGCAGCTAGCGGTGGAAGCTCCCATTCCCTTGGGGTCCTCCCCACACCTCCTATCTCAGGAGGGGGGCTTTCTTCTGCACCCCAATCTCAGCTCCCTCAACTTGATGGCATGGCTTATGAAAGGGTAATTCTCGCTCTGCTCCTCCTTCCAAAGAATATTGAAGAGGTCTTGCTGGCCTCACGGAAGCTGTCGACTAGACGGACGTATGCCTTGAAGTGGCGTAGGTTTGCATCGTGGTGCAAGAAACGGGAGGTAGATTCTTTCTTTTGCCCGGTAGGGGTGGCTCTGCAATACCTTCTCCAACTCTCTGATTTGAGCCTCAAGTCCAACTCTGTCAGGGTGCACCTCAGTGCCCTTGCGGCGAACCACTTTTCCGTGGATGAGAAGCCTCTCTCCGCCCACCCCTTGGTGTCTCGGTTTCTGAGAGGCTTACTTCTCTTGAAACCCCCGGTCTGCCCCCCCCCCCCCCCGGCGACCGAGTGGGATCTGAATGTGGTGTTAGGGCAGTTTACTAGGCCGCCCTTTGAACCGATGGCTACCTGCCATCTATGCTATCTCTCTTGGTAGGTAGTTTTCTTGGTGGCACTCACATCCGCTCGGCGGGTGAGTGAGCTCCAGGCTCTAATGTCGGAAAGATCCTACACCATGTTCTATAGGAACCAGGTGGTGCTTCGCACGCACCCCAAGTTCCTTCCGAAAGTGGTCTCCTTGTTCCACCTCAACCAGGAGGTTCTGCCTACCTTTTTTCCCAGGCCGCATTCCAGTCGGGCAGAATCGGTCCTGCATACCCTGGATTGTAAGAGGGCGTTGGCCTTCTATATCCAGCGTACGCAACCACATCGGAAGGCTTCTCAGTTTTTCATATCTTATGACCCCAGTAAGCTGGGGGTAGCGGTATCAAAGTGTTCGCTGTCCACCTGGGCAGCAGACTGCATTGCCTGGGCATACAAGGCAGCCGAGTTTCTGATGGAGAGTCGTGTTATGTCCCATAGGGTCAGGGCCATGGCGGCATCAGTGGCTCATTTGCGCTCTGTTCCTTTGGCAGACATCTGCCGGGCCGCCACCTGGTCTTTGAGTCAGACTTTCGCAACCCATTATTGCCTGGATAGGGAGTCCCGACAGGACAGTGCCTTCAGCCAGGCTGTACTCCATAACCTTTTCGAGGTCTAGGCAACTCCTGCCCTCTGACCCTTCTGTGTTCAGGCTACCAGAGTGCTATTCCTTTAGTTTGGATTTCTACTGCAGCTGCTTGCAGCTCTCATAGAGGGAGCCTTCTTTAGCTATGGGTTCTCGGTAGCCTATAGCTGGGGAGTCCTATATGTGAGGACTGACTGCCTGCTTGTTCCCGGAGAAAGCGTAGTTACTCACCAGCAGGAATCAGTCCTCACGACCCTTCCTTTTCCCCTTGGAGTTGCAGTCCTATTATTATATTTTGGGTTTTTTGCCGTCTTTTTGGCTATGTCATTTGACTGAGCAAGATGGCACCCTTGGGCGGGAAGAGGACCGTGCATGCGTGATGGCAACTCCCAGAGGCTTTCTCTGAAAGCTGGGGATTTGCTGCGCATGAGGGCTCCGTCGGTGCCGACGTCACCCATATGTGAGGACTGATTCCTGCTGTCCCCGGAGAACACCTGTTACAGGTAAGTAACTATGCTTTTTTAACATATTCATAAATAACTTGGAAATGGGAATGAGTGAGGTGATCAAATTTGCAGATGAAACAAAATTATTTAAAGCTCTTAAAACCCAAGAGGATTGTGAAAAATTGCAAGAGGACCTTGATAAATTGGAAGGCTGGACGTTCAAACGGCAGATGAAATTTAATGTGAACAAGTGCAAAGTTATGTACCTAGGAAAGAACAACCCAAACTATGGTTACATGACGCAAGGTTCCACATTAGGAACAGGGCCAGCCCGTCCATTGAGCAAGAATGTTTTTTGCACAGGGCCCTGCGTTTCAGGCTGCCCCGCGCAAAAAACATTCTACATCAGGCCAAATAGATTTTTAAAAAAGCAAACTGGCTGCCGCTGCCGCCATGGCAGCAGCAGAATCAAGCGTCCCACCGCGGGGCCCCCCCCCTCCCCTATCCGGCAAAGCCTCCCAGAAACATCAGCTTCAGACAGAGTCCCAAAGCGCGGGCTTTCAGAGCCGCGAAAGCTTCCCTGACCTCTCGCAGCTCTCTTAAGCCCGCCGGGGCTGATGGGAAATCCCATCAGCCCTTGCGGGCTTAACAGAGCCGCGCGAGAAAGGGAAACTCTTGCGGCTCTGAAAGCCCGCGCTTTGGGACTCTGTCCGAAGCTGATGTTTCTGGGAGGCTTTGCCGGGTAGGGGGGGGGCCCCGCAGCGGGACGCTTGATTCTGCCGCTGCCACGGCGGCAGCAGCAGCTGGTTTGCTTTTTTTTTTTTAAATCTATTTGGCCTGATGGGGGGAGGGGGGTTAGGACTGGTAATGGGCTATGGGGGGGGGAAGCTAAGACTGGAAGTGGGCTGATGGGGGGTTAGGACTAGTAATGGGTTATGGGGGGCTAGGACTTGAAATGGGGGGGTAGGACTGGTAATGGGCTGATGGGAGCTAAGACTGGCACTGGGCTGATGGGGGGTCAGAACTGGAGGCTGATGGGGTGGCTAAGACTGGAAATGGGCTGATGGGGGGTAGGACTGGAAATGGGCTGATAGGGGGGCTAAGACTGGTAATGGGCTATGGGGGGGCTAAGACTAAAAATGGGCTGATGGGGTTAGGACTGGAATCGGGCTGATGGGTTAGGACTAGTAATGGGCTATGGGGGGGTTAGGACTAGTAATGGGCTATGGGGGGGCTAGGAATGGAAATGGGCTGATGGGGGGGTTAGGACTGGAAATGGGCTATGGGGAGGCTAAGACTAAAAATGTGCTGATGTGGGGGGGTTAGGACTGGATATGGGCTGATGGGGGGTTAGGACTGGTAATGGGCTATGGGGAAGCTAAGACTAAAAATGGGCTGATGGGGGGGGTTAGGACTGGAAGTGGGCTGATGGGGGGTTAGGACTAGTAATGGGCTATGGGGGGGCTAGGACTGGAAATGGGCTGATGGGGGGCTTAGGACTGGTAATGGGCTGATGTGGGGCTTAGGACTGGTAAGGGCTATGGGGGGGCTAGGACTGGTAATAGGCTGGGGGGGTTGCTAGGACTGGAAATGGGCTGAGTGGAAGGAGGGCTTGAACTGCAAATAGCTGATGGGGACGGAGGCTTGGAATGGAAATGGGCTGAGTGGAAGGGGGGCTTGAACTGCAAATAGCTGATGGGGAGGGGGGCTTGGAATGAAAATGGGCTGTGAGGGGAGGGAGCTAGGACTGGAAAAGGGCTGAGTGGGGGGGTAGGACAGGAAATGGGCTGAAGTAGGGGCTAGGATAGGGCTGGAAATGGGCTTTTGGGGGGTGCTAAGATTGGAAATATGCTGTGGTGGGGGCTTGGATTGAAATGGACTCATGGAGGGGCTAGAACTGGAAGTAGGCTCATGGGGGGCTTGGATTGGAAATGGACTGAGTGGAGGGGAGCTAGGATTTGACATGGGCTGATGGTGGGGCTAGGAAAGGACTATAAATGGGCTGATGGGGGGCTGGGATTGGAAATGAGCTGATGGAGGGACTCGGATAGGACTGGAAATGGATGAGGGAGCTAGGACTGGAAATGGGCTGATGGTGGGGCTAGGATAGGACTGGAAATGGGCTTATGGGGGCTAGAACTGGAAATGGGCTTATGGGGGGCTAGAACTGGAAATGGGCTTATGGGGGGCTAGAACTGGAAATGGGCTTATGGGGGGCTAGGACTGGAAATGGGCTGATGCGGGGACTAGAAGGGAGCGGATGCTGGGTGGGGCTGGAACTAGAAGGGAGCTGATGTTGGGGGAGGATTAGAATGGGATGGAGCTTGGAGAGTGTATTGGTGTGGGAAAAAATTTTTTGTGTGGGAGGGAAGACAAATCTACAATTGGCCGGATATTGGGAGAGTAAGTGGGGATTGAGGATGGAGGGGTAAAATTTGAGTGGATGAAATAGGAATGAGGAAAGATCAAAAGGAGAAAGATTAGTATGTTAAAGCAGATGTAGAGAGAGAATGGAAAAAAAACTAGAAGAGAGAAGAAAGGACAAATGGACAGCAGACAATGGAGAGTTAGAAGAAGACATGAAGAAACCAGAAGAAAGTGGCTGGAGCAATTGCAACTGAAAAAAAATGCACAAAAGGTAGAAAAATATCTCTTTATTTTGAATTTATTAATTGGAATATGTCAGCTCTGGGAAATGTGCATCATTAACGTCTGCGCTTTGTTTAGTACAAGAGGAAATTAATTTATAGTTTTATTTCTACAGTGTTGTTGTACATTCCAAGTTTGGCTTTTGGGGTTCCCAGTTTAATTATTGTCTTCCTATTTCTAAATTGTGATTCCTTGTTTGGTGATGGTCTATGTTCTGTATGTGTAACTAAGCTGAGGTATTCTGTTTATGTAATTCCTATTTGACATTGCCACTTGTTCTCTTTCCCCAGTAGGTCATGCATTGTTATTCTCTGAAATGTATTGGTTTAATATTTGCAGTGTTGCCTTTTGATAGTTACGGTATGATGCTTTGTGAGTCCTGGTAGTGCTGTTAGGATACTGCGGGTTTGCTATGGGTTCTATGTCAAAATTTCTTTATTAAGACAACAATAGAAAAACAATTGACCACAGTAGGAACAAATGGCATTCCAATATTAATACATCATGGTATTCATTTCTCAACATATAGCTCCGAGAACAACAGCAAACAAAGGGAATTAAAACTTATCTAGACAAGAATTTGTGTCTCAACATTTTCTTTTAAAGTCCCCTTATAACAGAGATCTAAAAATGATAACTATAAAATCAATCCAGCACCGTACAAGGTTGCACAATAAAGTAAAGTACAAAAGGCAGGCAACATAATAACATAAATCAGCAAATAAGGTCATCTCACACAACAGCAGGTACGAAACAAAGCGTAAAGGGGAAACCACCTGCCAGGGATGCCGCCAAAGAGCAACCCCAGAGCCCTGACCCAGGCACGTACCCCAAGGAAACCCTCTTACCCTTGGGCCCCAAAGGAAAGCCCATCGAGAAAAAGAAAAAAAAAAAAAAACTACCGAAAGATGAAGAGAGTCTAAATAGGTCTAACCACCCCCCCCCCTGACCCCCACAACAATCTGACCCAGCATCAGACGAACTCGGGGTGCACTCTTCTCTCACATCCGTCCCGTACCACCCAGGGAGTCAGATCTTCGAAGTACCTCTCCTCCTAGAACCCCCCCACCTGCCCCCCCCTCTCCCCTCCCTCCCAACTGGCATATGCCAACATGAAGGTCGTAAGTATCCATAGATGAACCTAGGGAAATCCTAAGGCCAGTAAGAGCAAGGAGCCTCACACCCCACCCAGAATCCGTCGACGAGTGGACGTCGGTAAAGAATCTAAATGGGATCCCCACCTCAACAAAAAGCGCTGCCACCGCCCAGGATTCCCACCAGCCCGAAGCCGTTCCATTAAGAGCACCTCATGCAGGCGCCCCCTCCACACACCATACGTTGGGCCCCTAGCATCCACCCACCTATGCAAAATAGTCATACGAGCAGTCACTAACACCAAACACACCCATTGCAGTACCCCCTGCCCCACCTCTACCTCCCAAAATTCCTCCCACACATCCAACACCACATTCACCGCTTTAAAAGCCAACGGGCGCCGCACACACCGCCCCAAATAAGTGAACACCCGTCCCTAAAAGGCCTGGACCCGCGCACACCCCCAGAACATATGACCCAGCGTAGCTCTACCTGCACCGCAGCGGGGACAGTCGGTGGAACCCACAATCTCCAGGAACAAGCAGGAATGAGTCTTCACATATGGGTACGTCGGTACCGACGGAGCCTGCGCGGGAACGCTCCCCAGCGTCCAATAAGAAAACTTTTGGGAGCATCCCACAGCACCTGCGTGCTGCCTTCCCGCCTTTCCCAACTGCCTGTCCTCAGTTTTTGTTTTTCTGCGGAGCCGGCAGGATGTCCTCCTGTCACCGCAGAAAATTTTGTTTTATTTCTTATTTTTTCTTGTGGTCGCGGCTGTCTCCCCGACGCCACCGGTACCGCCGGTGTTTTCTTTTCTTTTCTGTGAGATTTTCCTTTTCCAAGGACTATTTTTTCTTCACGTTCTCAGGCTTTTAGGCCTTTCCTCATGGAACCGCCAGCCATTTCCTCCAGGAAACGTTCAGACTGTGGCAGTACAACTTTATTCTTAGACCCTCAAAGTCGGTGTCTAACCTGTTTGGGGCCTGACCTTTTTCCTCCGGAGCCTTTCGGCAACAGTGTGGTGAGAAGAGGAATTCAACATTGAGGTTTCCTCGATACCCGGTTCCCCTCCAACTTCAGGGCACCGTCCCATTCTTCTTCTACACAGGATCAGGTAACCCACAAACAGTCTGTTAAGACTAGCCAGTCCTCGAGTGGTAGGTCTCATGCACAGCATGCAGACGGCTCCGGTCTTGCCCTCGAGGGCCCACTGGCTTCAAAACCCCGGCGGGAGTCTTCGGTCTCCAAAGCGTATGAGGGGTTTCAGGTTGTTCCTGGGGTTCACCTCCCACAGAACATACCTGAGCCGTGTCCGGTGGTGGCATCCGCTTCGAGCGGTACCGATACCCCGGTTCAGGCACTGGTGTTGGATGAAACACTCCTCACCAGGATTTGTCATCTGGCGTCCTTGGTACCTTTGGGTCCAGGGGATATTTCCCAGACTGACTTTCCGGTATCGGTACCGACACCGATACGACCACCGACGTCGGTACCCTCCAGACGTGCATCGATAGACTCGCTTCCTTCGATGCCGAGTCTGGAATCAATTTCCTGTCTGGAGGATTGGGTACCGACTCGCCTTGGTACCGGTTCCCCTCGGTACCAAAGGCTCGGTTCCGATGATTCGGATCCGCAACTCTCGGTTCCTCTGATGCCGTTTGAGTTGCCACCGGTTGGCCTTCTTCCACCGGTATCAGACACGGTACCGAAGTCGGTACCGATGTCCACATTACCTTTACGGTCGGTGCCTGCTGCTAGTCTGGAAGACTGGGTACCGGCACGCCTTGGTACCGACACCGATCGGTACCGCAGGCCTGGTATCAAGGATGGCTGCCGGAGGTTTTCGGTTACCTTGGTACCGATTGAGCTGTCACCGATGGCTACTCCGATGTCGGTGTCCGCTACGGCTCCGACATCGGTACCGGTGTCGGCATCGGCACCGGTATCCACGGTAGCATCGTGGCCAGCTCCTTTTGCCCTTAAGCAGGTCAACAGGGTATCTCATCTCTATGCGTCTTCTGTCCACTTACCATGCTAGAGTTCTGGAAGACTCGGGACTTGTTGGCTGCAGACTGATATTATCCTCTGTTTTTCACATAACCGTCCTGGTTATTTCACTAGCTAGCATCCTGGCAGATCATAACCAGGATGAATAGATTCTCTATATATCTTCACAAGTAGGTTCCACCCCCTTGTTATTAGATGAATCTTTCCTCTCCACATATCCTATGTGAATACCCTTCTGTAGGCATATCTCTGTCTGCTTAATTGCAGACACCCATATATAGGCCTACATATTCATATCTATCTTTTGTGTGTATTTTATGCCCTTCCATATCTCACTATAGATATATTCTTATATGTCTATCTATATATCTATATGTATTGTCACACCCTGGGCCGCCTGTAGCGTTAGCGTACTGGTTGGGCTGCAGGGGGACCTTTTATTGAAAGGTTGTAGTTGGGCTCCTTTTCAATAAGGTAGTTGAGGCACGAATGGTTAAGGTCAAGACAGGGTTTTATTTCCCCTCCCGGGGATGGATTCCAAACACAGGTAATAAAGAAACATAAGCCATACACTCTGGCAAAAAAGATAGGATAAAGTAAAGTCTTGTACTTTTAAACAGGCAGTTAAATTATTTCCACAACTGTATCTCTTCAGCACAGGGAAACCACATCACTTAATACAGCCAATGAACAGTCCATCTGATTGTCAGCTAATTCTGTTTCTGGTGGATCAATTATCATTGATTCAATCTGACTATCATCTGTACCACTCTGCTGCTGCCTATAGAGTGTTGGCAGATTATTCTCTTCTGCCAGCTCCCGTGACCTCCCTACTATCTCCTCTAGCAGGTAAGGGTCTGTATCTCCATATCTTGGCATATAATTGTAATGAGAGTTATGTCCCTTATAACTCCTACGTGAGAAAGTCTTATATCCAGCTTTACATTGGCTAATTGGCCTACTTTCAGGGTTTGAGGCAAGAGAAAGTCTGTGCACTGCTCCTTTTAGAAGGGGTTTAAACCTTAGAGGCTTTTCTCTACGTTCAGGCTGCTCAGCACCCTCTTCCAACATACAAATGTCTGGCACCGTATATTCTCCCTTTCTTGAAGCTTGCAAATACTTTCCAGTTATCCTGACTGGTACTTTCTCCTTGTGAATGCCTTCACCATAAGGAATAGGTTTTGAGGTTTGGTTAAAAGGTTTCTGTGCCTTTCTCCTCCAATTAACTCTATTAGCTGTTAGCTGCCTTTCTCTTTCCCATTCAGAA
This sequence comes from Ichthyophis bannanicus, assembly GCA_033557465.1. Taxonomy (NCBI): domain Eukaryota; kingdom Metazoa; phylum Chordata; class Amphibia; order Gymnophiona; family Ichthyophiidae; genus Ichthyophis; species Ichthyophis bannanicus. The sequence continues at coordinate 1,037,909 of CM066050.1, forward strand.
TCAGAGTCACACACGTAAGTTTTCCTACCAGCCCAGGGCAGACGTTGCTTTCCAGATTCAGACCTCAGCTTGCACACAGACTCCAGCTGGTTCTGATTCACCACGTCTTTCCTGTTTCCTGTTGCTGGCTTCTCTGAATTCTCTGAGCTGCTTTCTCTGGAGCTACCGAAGCCAAAGCTCCTGCTCCTCCTACTGCCACTGCTGCTCACTAACTCTAGTGAACGTCCCTTATACGTTTGCTGAGGCTCTAATCCAGCCCTTCCCCCTCCCAGGTGAAAGTTATTAGAGCTATGAGCTGGGGATTGCTTATCAGCTGTGCGGGGTTCTTTCCCTCGTGGCTGGGAATGTTTGTGTTGCTCTTGGCAAGTGGGTGTCCTGATATCTTCCTTCGTGCTAGAAACAGCCCTATTGCTCATAGGTTCCTCTGTTTTTCTATCACAGGATATCTTTTCCCCATTACATATCCCCCCTCTTAAGATATTTCAGACTGCGGCTCCCTGAGTCTGCCAGCCTGTAATCCTGCTTAATGCATCTGCGTTGCCATGTAGTCGTCCTGGCCTATGCTGTACGTCGAAACTGAAGGCTTGCAGTGCTAAATGCCATCTTGTCAAACGAGCATTGTTATTTTTCATTTGACTGAGCCATTTTAGTGGAGCATGGTCTGTGACCAGGAGGAATCTACGGCCGGTGAGGTAGAACCTCAATGCCTCCACAGCCCATTTAATGGCTAAGCATTCTCGTTCCACTGTGGAATACTTTCTTTCTGCACTGGATAATTTTCGACTAAGATAGGTGACCGGATGCTCTATCCCATCAAACTTTTGGGACATAACCGCCCCCAACCCGGTCTCTGAGGCATCCGTCTGGACTATAAAGGGCAATGTAAAGTCATCCCCTTTCAGGACCGGAGCTTTACAAAGCTTCTCTTTAAGAGATATAAAAGCCTTTTCCGCTTCCGGGGACCATTTCACCGAATTGGGTGCATTCTTTTTAAGCATTTCGGTGAATATAGCGCTTTCTTCCGCGAACCAGGGAATAAACCTGCGGTAGTAACCGATGAGGCCTAAAAAGCTACGCACCTGTTTTTTGTCTGATGGTCTGGGGAAATTCCGAACGCTATCAATTTTGTTCACCATAGGCTTTACTAAACCGTTCCCCATCACATGTCCTAAATATCTGGCCTCTTTACTGGCAGACATTTTCCCGGGTTTAGGGTTAACCCGGCTTTTTGTATGGCCCCCAAAACTGCCTCTACCCTGGATAAGTGTTCCCTCCACGTGCAGCTATAGATGACGTCATCCATATAGGCTAACGCGTAGTCTTGGTGAGGTCTTAACACGTGGTCTACCAGTCGTTGGCACGTAGCCGCTGCACCGTGTAAGCCAAATGGCATACGGCGGAACTGGTATAGACCCACTGGCGTGCTCAACGCCGTCTTGGGTTTCGAATCCCTAGTTAGTGGTACCTGCCAGTACCCTTTGGTTAAGTCGAGTGTGGTTAAATATTGTGCTTGGCCCAACCGATCCAGCAAGTCATCAATTCTGGGCATCGGGTACGCATCGAATTGAGAAATGTTATTGACTTGTCTGAAATCGATACAAAAACGGAGGGTACCGTCGGGTTTTGGGACTAAGACAAAGGGGCTCGACCAGGGCTTCTGGACTCCTCCACTATTCCCATCTCCACCATTTCCTTTACTTGAGAAATAACTTCAGTTTTCTTGGCCTCTGGTAACCTATACGGCCTCTGTCTCACTACTTTCCCCGGTGTTGTAATAATCTCATGTGCCACGACATTTGTCTCGCCGGGCACCGTCGTCAAGACGTCTGAGAACTTTCCTAACACCACCGCTAACTCTTTTTTTTGTTGCGTGGACAAATCCGCGCCAATTATGGGCTTCGGATGTTCCTTCCAATCAGCGGGTTGCGGGCCTAGGTCTTCTCTTTTTTCATCAGCCAAAGCTGTCAGGCTTTTTACTTCCCGTTTTCCAGTCGAGCCAAAACCACTCGCTCCCCGACTTGTGGAAGTCAGCGAGGGTACCTCTACTACCTCTGGAAAGCCTACCCGCTCGCAGATTAGTTGGGCGATCCTATCGCCTGCCTTTACTTCATAGTCCTCTTTGCTAAAGTTGAAAAGTAGGACTTTGAGCGGGCCCCGATAGTCGGGGTCTATTACCCCGGCTCCCACATCTAAAAAGTGCTTAACCGCCAACCCTGACCGTGGTGCTATTCTCCCATAACACCCTTCAGGAGTTTGTATTTGCAAGCCGGTATCAACTAATGTTCTCCCCCCCTTTGGAACTACTACATTTTCCACACTGAACAGATCATAGCCTGCTGAGGCTTCAGAAGCCCTCTGTGGACTTTGGGCCTGAGGAAATGTCTTAGTGAACTGTAAAACAAACGTTTTCGGCGGTAAAGACCTTTCACGTACCTGTGGCTGGGACGGGACATTACCCTTATGGGGTCTCCCAAATAAGGGACTTGGCATTTTGCTAGCCATGGCTTCTATCTTAGGGACCTCGGACTGCACAGTACCCATTCCTGGGGTTTCTTCAAAGGCTGGGTCTGGTTTTTCTTTAAGGCCCTTCTCCATTTCCCTAACAAATGGAGGCCAGTCACGCCCTAGAACTATATCATAAGGGAGTTTTGGTACTACTGCAACCTGCATATCCTCATTAGAGCCTAGGCCCTGTATGGACACTTCATACAGAGGGTAATATGAAGCTGCGCCGTGTACGCACCTTACTTTTACTCTGCCATCTGCTTGGCTCCGGGCGGATTGGTCACGGTCAGAGATGGTCTTCCATAACTTCTGGGAGACCATACTCTGGTCTGCGCCGGAGTCCAGCAGGGCCAGAGCTTCCACCCCTTCTATACAGACCTTCAGTAGAAATCCCTCCTCTAGAGGTGTCTCCTTCCCTGACATCAAGGCAGTGTGTATGGTGCAATCCTTAGGTATGTGTCCTAGCTGACCACAATTATAACATTTTCTCCTAAGAAATTTGTTACATTTTGGTCACACATTTCTCTCCTAGAGGTTTTTTCTAAGCCCCATAGCTTACCAATGCCAGCTGCTTTTAATACCTTTTCCTTAGAGGTTCCGGCTAACTCTGCCTCAAAGTATCTTTCTGAGAGTTCAGCCGCTTCCTCAGTGGAACTGCATTTTTGGAGCACTATAAATGCTTTTACCTCAGGCGGTACAGCCTCAAGGAACTGCTCCATAATTATAGTATCTATCACCGACTCTATTGTTCTCCTCTCAGGAGTGAGCCATTTCAGCGCTAGACCCTTTAGTCACTGAAACAGTGCCTTCGGTGTTTCCTATAGGCCTAGGCCTAAGCCTAGCCTCCCTGAATAAACGCTTGTAGTACCTGGGCGTTAAACCTAGCCTGTCTCTTACGGCATTTCTTACATTCAGGTAATTGGACGCCTGATCAGCGGGCAATGCTTTGTATGCTGCTAATGCCTCCCCTGATAGAGTCATAGCAAAGCGGACAGCCCACTGGTCAGCTGGCCATTTAGCTGATTCTGCTATTTTCTCAAACGCATCATCAAAATCATCAAAATTCTCATTATCTTTAAATTGTCCCAGTGCTAAAGCACCACAGTTATTGAGTCCTACCCCCACTTGTACTGAGGGACTAGTCTCTTCTTTGTCCATATTTTTCTTCAGCAGAGCTCCCAGTAGTTCCAACAATGGCTGCTGCTGAGCATTCATGGCTGCTACAGTTCTCTCCTGGATCCATTGGGCCAGCTCACTCTGGGTCCTCCACTGGGCCTCCATCCAGCTTTTTACGTCCTGGGGATCCATCAGGTTTGCTGTATCTGCAAAGACAAAAACAACAAAAGCCCACCAAGTGCGGTACCAACAGAAATTCTATGCCTCCCACTATAGCACAGAAATGGATACTTCCTCACAGATCCTTTTACACCCGTGCCCCCTCACTTATACCTGAGCACAGAGCAGGATCTCGCCTTGAGAAAGATCTCCTGGGTGGCTCCAAGTCAGGTCTGGATCTGTAGTCCGGTCCGGTTTCTCTCCTTTCCACAGGATAGCCAAACTTCTCCTTATTTTCAGGTAATCCTTATCCTTGGTACTGTCCTTTTTACTGTGTTTTTTTCTTTTTTAAAAATCCTGCCAACTACACCATCTTCCTGTCACACCCTGGGCCGCCTGTAGCGTTAGCGTACTGGTTGGGCTGCAGGGGGACCTTTTTATTGAAAGGTTGTAGTGGGGCTCCTTTTCAATAAGGTAGTTGAGGCACGAATGGTTAAGGTCAAGACAGGGTTTTATTTCCCCTCCCGGGGACGGATTCCAAACACAGGTAATAAAGAAACATAAGCCATACACTCTGGCAAAAAGGATAGGATAAAGTAAAGTCTTGTACTTTTTAACAGGCAGTTAAATTATTTCCACAACTGTATCTCTTCAGCACAGGGAAACCACATCACTTAATACAGCCAATGAACAGTCCATCTGATTGTCAGCTAATTCTGTTTCTGGTTCACCCCTAAACAGAAACAAAAACATGGGGAGGGGTGGCCTGCACAGAGCGACAGGTGCACCTACTCTTGCCATCTTGCTGGGCAGACTAGATGGACCATGCTGGTCTTTATCTGCAGTCACTTACTATGTTACTGTGTTACTATGGTGGATCAATTATCATTGATTCAATCTGACTATCATCTGTACCACTCTGCTGCTGCCTATAGAGTGTTGGCAGATTATTCTCTTCTGCCAGCTCCCGTGACCTCCCTACTGTCTCCTCTAGCAGGTAAGGGTCTGTATCTCCATATCTTGGCATATAATTGTAATGAGAGTTATGTCCCTTATAACTCCTACGTGAGAAAGTCTTATATCCAGCTTTACATTGGCTAATTGGCCTACCTTCAGGGTTTGAGGCAAGAGAAAGTCTGTGCACTGCTCCTTTTAGAAGGGGTTTAAACCTTAGAGACTTTTCTCTACGTTCAGGCTGCTCAGCACCCTCTTCCAACATACAAATGTCTGGCACCGTATATTCTCCCTTTCTTGAAGCTTGCAAATACTTTCCAGTTATCCTGACTGGTACTTTCTCCTTGTGAATGCCTTCACCATAAGGAATAGGTTTTGAGGTTTGGTTAAAAGGTTTCTGTGCCTTTCTCCTCCAATTAACTCTATTAGCTGTTAGCTGCCTTTCTCTTTCCCATTCAGAATCAGAGTCACACACGTAAGTTTTCCTACCAGCCTAGGGTAGACGTTGCTTTCCAGATTCAGACCTCAGCTTGCACACAGACTCCAGCTGGTTCTGATTCACCACGTCTTTCCTGCTTCCTGTTGCTGGCTTCTCTGAATTCTCTGAGCTGCTTTCTCTGGAGCTACCGAAGCCAAAGCTCCTGCTCCTCCTACTGCCACTGCTGCTCACTAACTCTAGTGAACGTCCCTTATACGTTTGCTGAGGCTCTAATCCAGCCCTTCCCCTCCCAGGTGAAAGCTATTAGAGCTATGAGCTGGGGATTGCTTATCAGCTGTGCGGGGTTCTTTCCCTCGTGGCTGGGAATGTTTGTGTTGCTCTTGGCAACTGGGTGTCCTGATATCTTCCTTCCTGCTAGAAACAGCCCTATTGCTCATAGGTTCCTCTGTTTTTCTATCACAGGATATCTTTTCCCCATTACATAATATATATATATATATATATCTGTCAAGATATTTTATTATAGATAGATATGTATCCACATACTTTTCTATCTGACTGTCTCTGCTCATATAGCTATATGATTCTGACAGAAGGGCTTTACGCATACCTATGCTATCCAGCAGGTTTGGGGTTCTGCACACACAACCACTCCTGTGGTAGTCAACAACTTTTATTCCAGGTACCTCTGAAGCTCTCCATGCTCCAATATCTCTCCTAGCTTACCCCAGTTAGGAGAGACATTGCGGATCTTCAGTTAATCACAGGCTTTAACGCCTCAGGCATTTGTCCTCTCTTTTTGGGATACAAGTGTTTCCCATACCCTTTCTCCCCTCAAGGACTGTGCCTGTTTGTCCAAATCGGTTAGCCTTTCTCTTTTTGCTCCTAAGATTGAGCCACTCTGCCGCCAAAAGAGTTCGGCTTTTGTCATAAAGCCTTCCGCTGAAGGCCCACCGTTTTTGTACTACCCCAGTTTTCTACTGGGGTTACCTGTTACCTTTCAGGATTCTGACCTCCACTGTTTTTCCTACAGGTTTATTACCTCCACTTTACAGTGAGGTCCTCTTCGAGGTTCCTCCACTGGGTTCCCCAGTAGATCCCATGAACCTCCATACTTCTGTGAAATCCTGTTAGGGGAGGTCCATATTGCAATATTTCATTTCAATATCATTGATGACATTTATCATCCACACATGGACTCCTTGGCTGCAGTCCTATGCTAGGTTAAGCTGTTTTCCACAGCACCTTTCTCTTTTCAACTCCTACCCTCCATCCTTAGGATGCCTGGTGTTATTAGATATAGCATGTTCCAATCTATGACATGCTGGGACTCCAGGCATCTTAGCTTGGGAGTCCCCATATGTGAAGACTCATTCCTGCTTGTTCCTGGAGATAGCACAGTTACTTACCTATAACAGGTGATCTCTGGGAACAGCAGGAATAAGTCTTCACAACCCACCCATCTCCCCTAGGAGTTGTATCTATATATCTCTTCTTTCCCTTCTCTCTCTCTCTGTCTCAGCTTTGAAACTCAACTGAGGAGAGGCAGTTGGGAAAGGCGGGAAGGCAGCACGCAGGCGCTGTGGGATGCTCCCAAAAGCTTTCTTATTGGACGCTGGGGAGCGTTCCCGCGCAGGCTCCATCGGTACCGACGTACCCATATGTGAAGACTTAGTCCTGCTGTTCCCAGAGATCACCTGTTACAGGTAAGTAATTGTGCTATCCCAGCCTTCCATGCTCTAAGGGGAGCAAAGTATAGACGACGCAACAATTTATATTGCATGTCCCGAAAGGTCACCAACACACTGAGTTTCGGAATAGCAGACAGCCCACCTAACAGCTCTTCACTCGTCACCGCCTCCCCTAGTTCCTGAGTCCAGGCAACAGCCAGTTCGTCCAGTGCAACCGGCTGCACCACTTCCCATAATATTTTGTGTAGCCAAGACACCCGGGCCTCTTGCTCTCCCCTCAGTAGGGCCACCTCAATACCAGAGCTAACTTCACCACGCAGCGCCTCCGGGGGCACAGTACGAATATAGCTACGAAGCTGGGCGTAGAGGAAAACATCCCGGCCCCCCAACGGATACTGCCGACGCAGCATGGAGAACTCCGCCACCGCACCCTCTGGCATTACCACATGCTCTAAATTCACTATCCCCATTTGGGTCCACCGCGCAAAAAGACTCCCCCCAAGTCCTGGTAAAAACGCACCATTACCCCGAATGGGGAGATAAGGAGAATAATTTGCGACAAACTTCCGGCTCTGACAAAAATACTTTCACGCCCTGCGAATGGGATCCAGAACAGCACGAAGATCCCGATCCATCTCCCGCAGCACCCTCGCATGCAAAAGGTAGTGCAAGTGAAAAGGCCGCACAGCCTCCCGCAACATTCCCAGTGGAGTATATTCTCCCAAATCCCAAAGCCAATCCCGAGCATACCGTAATAGGCAAGCTATATTGTATTTCCTAATGTCGGGAAGACCCATACCTCCTGCAACCCAAGGTTGCCGCAACACCTCTAGGCGTACTCGAGGCCGCCGACCCCGCCATAAGATTCGATTAAGTAACTTGTCCATCTTACACAAATCAGAATGTTTCAGCAACAACGGGAGAGTCTGCAGCACATACAAAATCCGAGGAAACAGCGTCATCTTGAACAGGGCAATACGCCCCCCCTAAGGATAAGGGCAGGTCCCGCCATTTATCTACACTAACCGTCAGAGCAGTTAAAAGCTTAGTGACATTCAACTGGTAAAGGCCACCCAGCTCCCTCAGTATATAAATGCCCAAATATTTGAATTGCCCCCGCGCCCATTTCAGAGGAAAGTCACCCTGCCAACCCTGCTGCGCTCCGGGGCCCATTAACATTGCCTCAGATTTATCCAAATTTAAGCTAAAACCAGAGGGCACCCCGTATTCATGAAGAAGTCTAAGCAAGTGGGGCAACCCCTTCTGAGGGTCCGCTAAATGCACAAGCAGATCATCAGATCATCACAAGCAGATCATTCATGGCCCCATTACAGCTGGCCATGAATGCTGCAGCAAGGGTCCTACATGGAGCCGCCAGAAGTGACCACGTGACTCCCATTCTCAAACAACTTCACTGGTTACCTATCCATGGGAGGATCATTTTTAAAACTCTACTCCTTGCTTTCAAGGCGATCAAGGGTATTTCCTCCGCCTCACTCACAGACCTTGTTCACATAGTGCCCCCCAACAGAGCCAGAAGAGCAATAGCCATAAACCTACTAGTAACACCTAAGGCATCGTCGAAGTGCAACATATCAACCACAAACAGGGCGTTCAGTTTCTATGTACCTAAATGCTGGAATGCCCTACCCCCTGACATTAGGGCTATCACCGACCTAGCGCAGTTCAGGAAGGCACTCAAATTCCATCTTTTCCTCCAATGCTACCCAACCACCAATGCCACCTAGACATCCCCTCTGAAGAATTGCCACAGTTAGGAAATAACCCTTACTCCTATTATGATATCGTTACTTATTGCCATATAATTATTTCATGTATGCATATAGTTGTATATAGTTGACCCCTGTTATCCATGTTTGTACCCCTGTTCGATGTAAAACCTAACAGCTTGTTATGGTCGTTGTGTTATAATGTAAACCGCGCTGATGCCGAATAGTGCGGTATATAAAAAATTGTAATAAATAAAAAAATAAATAATAAAAATCAGCAAAGGCCGCAACGCGAAATTCCATCCGCCCCACTGGGACGCCCCGAAACTGAGAGTGTGCCCTAATCCTGATCAAAAGAGGCTTCAGGGTCAGAACAAACAGGAGCGGAGACAGTGGACAACCTTGGCGCGTCCCTTTTTGAATGGGAAAGTCTGAGGTCAGGTTCCCATTCACCATGATGGCCCCTATCGGGTTCACATACAACAGTCGTACCACATCAACAAAGAAACCAGTAAATCCCATGGCTCCCAAAACCTGGTACATGAACCCCCAATTGACCCCGTCAAACGCTTTTTCAGCATCAAAACTGATAAGCAGAGACTCCAATTGAGCCGCCCGCCCCGCACAGACAGAAATCAAAAGGCGCTGCAAACTATAAGCCGCATGCCGGCCCTGCACAAAGCCCACCTGATCCCCATGGATCAGGGCCGGCAAAAGGACCGCCAACCGGTCCGCCATAATCTTGGCTAGAATCTTAATATCGACATTGAGAAGAGAAATGGGCCGATACGAGCCCGGATTAAGCAGGTCCCTCCCCGGCTTCGGCAGTATAGTAACCACAGCTTTATTTGCCTCATAGGGAAAGCCACCACGCTGAACTAAATCTTCAAAGTATCCCACCAATGGAGCCACTATGGCATCCCCCAAGGACTTGTAAAACTCGCCCCGAAACCCGTCCATGCCAGGCGCTCGCCCGTTCTTCAAATTCCGAATCCCATCCTGCACCTCACGCAAGGAGATGGGTTGATTCAAAGTCTGCACCTGCTCTGCAGTCAAATGTGGTAGAACACACCCCGCCAAAAATTCCGCACTCTCCTTTTCTCTGTCCCCATCCCCCGCGTAAAGCTGGCAGAAATAATCAGAAAAGACCCGTTCAATCTCCACCGCCTCCCGACGAAGGGACCCATCTGGGTGCCTAATAGCCCCAATATGACGCGACCCCCCCACCGGCCTCACCAAAGATGACAGCAACCTCCCCGCCCTATTGCTATGCTGGTATAATTGATATCTATAATACAACAGGGATTTCTGAGCACGCTGGTGAAGAAGCATCTCCAACTCTTTCTGTAGCTCCTGCAACTTACACCTATTGACCGCCGTCCGGCTCGCCGCTACCTGTCGCCGTGCCACACCCAGTTCCCGTTCCAGGACAAGGATGCGCTGGTTTCTCCGCTTCCACTGGAGACTGCGATAACTAATAATCTCTCCCCGAAGAACCGCTTTCCTGGCCTCCCAAAAGAGAGCCGGAGAGGTCCCCGGGAGGTCATTAAAGGCCACATAGTCTCTCCATCGATCCCGCAAAAACCCGACAAAGTGTGCATCCCCACTAAGTTCCAACGGAAAACGCCAAAGCCGGCAGCCCCTGGGACTTCGATCGCTCAGTTCCAATATGATCATCGCATGATCAGAGATAACCGAGGGACCAACTTCCGCTGCTAGCACCCCGCTAAACAGGGAGTCCGAGAGCAAGAAATAATCAATGCGTGACCACGTGCCATGGGCCCTAGACATGTGAGTATACTCTCGGTCCCCAAGGTGTAAAACGCGCCAAATGTCCAACAGCCGATTCGCTTCACATAAACCCCACAGTCTCCGCTGACTCCTATCTCTCCCCCCAGCCGACCCAGATCTATCCATGTCCTCATCTAAAACTGCATTAAAATCCCCTCCCATAATGACTTGATAACCAGCAGTGGATGTCAACAACCGAGTCAAAACCTGGTAAAATCGAGCCTCATATACATTAGGGGCATACACCGAACACAGGGCTACTTTAGTACCATCAAGCAGCCCCAACACCATAACATAGCGACCCTCCAAATCTAGTTCCACTTTCTCTTCCACCCAGTGCACGTGCTTTGCAATTAAAATGGCCACCCCTCGTTTCTTCCCAATTACAGGGGCCCCATAAACCTTAGCAATGTAGCCTTTACACAATTTCGCATGTTGAGCCTCAGATTGATGTGTCTCTTGCAGCATACTAATCCCTATTTGCTTTCGTTTTAGTTGTTGTAATACTTTATATCTCTTAATCGGCGAGCCCAGACCGCATACATTCCAGGAGGCTATCTTAAGGCCCTTACACATTACTCCTCCAACCAAAGGGTCTCCAAAGAACAGCAACCATTCCCTTACCGTGGCGAGAACCCCCCCCAGCCTAGGATTCCCCCCCACATCCATTCACCCCGACTCACCAGCACACAGCTACGGACACAAGCACGCACATTCACCAACTCGAACAGATCCACAAAGCCAAGCACATACCAGCCGCCCACCATCCCCCATACCTGAGTAAGCTGAACAACCCCCCCCTGCCCAAGCCCCCCTCCCCCCCCCCCCCACAACTCCCTAACTCCCTCTCCACTCTCCAGCTGTCGCCCTGGCTCCCCAGGTTCCCCCACCGCTTCCATGCCTTCTGAGACATGTAGAGCCCCCCCCTTCCCCAAACCCTCACAGATGTCTGCCCTGTCTTCCCCCCCGGCTACAACAGGCCCTACAACCCCAATCCTCACCCATTCTGCCCTAAGTATCCCAGCCTAAGTATCCCTCCCAGCACAAGTAACAACAGTGGCTACAACACCACCCTCCATCCAGAAGACCCCATAATGACCATAGTGAAAAACACATATTGAAATTGAAAACCCTCCCCAGGGTCAGAAGTAATGGAATGGTAGAGGGCAAATTCTAAGAGAAAAATAAGAGGAAATAAAAGGAATGACGCTCCCCAGTACCCCCACCACCCCCACAATCAGCCCCCCCTATCCCTCCACATACTACAAACACTTAGCAGCACCACACTATAAGGGGGGACAGAGGTGGGTACAATGAAAACAGTGAAAAAGAGAGATAACCCAGAGAACTGCCGAGGTGTGTATGCTGCAAATGGGTAGGCATCTATTACTAAAAAAAAACTAACAAACAAGCAAGTGCCCCAACTAATCTAGGGGGAAGGAACAAATTAACTTTTTCTCCCCACTAGCAGAGGTCAAGTGCTGTCAGATCTACCTCTAGCAGGCCCCTTGAGACCCCAGTCAAGCCACAGGCGCCCAACTCCGCAGCCAGAAAACAAGCACGCCCGCTTGTGGCGGAATAGGGCAAGTGTGAGAAGGGGTCAGCATTTCGCCCATGGTGGCCGTTGACACTACATACATAGCATTTAACACTCAGGAAAAGAAACATGAAGCAACATCCAGTATAACCAACAACATGGCGATATTCCCCCCCAAACACCACACATGCCTACATAGTCCAGGGATAGCTCGAAAACTCTACCGGCCCGCCCAATGGAGGACCCCAGAGTCACCCGCATTGATTGCAATAGTCCAAGGCCTCTTCTGGCGTAGAGAACACGCGGCGTCCACCCGCGCCATCCACCCGGAGCAATGCAGGATAGGCCAAGGTGAAACGGATGCCCTTCTCCACCATCCGGCCACAGACCTCTTTGTAGGCCCTACGCCTCTGTGAGACCCCAGCTGAATAGTCCTGAAAAATCAGCACACTGCTGGCAGATGTACCAGAGCGCCGCGATTGTCTCGCCGCCCGCAAGACCTCCTTCCTTTTGGGACTCGTTGAGGAACCGGGCAATGACCGCTCGGGGCCAAGTATCGCCGGCTCTATAAGGGTCCAGCCGGTGCGCTCTCTCCAGGGTGATCTCGCCGAGCTCCTCCACCAGCGACAGGTTAGCAGGCAGCCACTGCTCCAGATACTGCCGAAGATCTCTATCCTGTACCGACTCCGCGATTCCAATAAAACGTAAGTTGTTGCGGCGACTCCAATTCTTGAGGTCCTCGAGCTTATCCACCTGTTTCCGCAGGGCCTCCTCCAGCTTTTGGATCCTGGCCGCATCGTGCTGCCGCGTGTCCTCCAGGGTGCTAACACGCTGCTCCACTTGCTCCTCACGGCCGGCAAACTCGGAGACCGCCTGTGCCACCGCAGTCATCTGAGTCACTAAGCCCCCCAGGCGGTCCTCCAACGCAGCCACTACTGCCTTAGAGACCTCATCCACCATCGCGCAGGAGGCAGTGGTATTCGGGCCGGGTGTAACAACCTCCGCCATTTTACCTTCTCCACCCCTGGGCCGCTCCCGCCGCGGGGTTTTCATAGCCATGCGATGCACAGCTATTCTCCAGGACCAAGCAGGAAGTCAGTCCTCACTTATGGGTGACGTCGGCACCGACGGAGCCCTCGTGGAGCAATTTCCCCAGCTTTCGAAGAAAGCCTTTGGGATTGCAGCACGCATGCGCGGTCCTCTTCCCGCCCAAGGATGCCATCTTGCTCAGTCTTCTTTTTTCCGCGGAGCCCTACAGACGTAGTTTGTTACCACCGCTGAAAAAGTTGATTAATTCTTTGTTGTTTTCTCGGTTCGCCTGTCCTTTTCCTGCCCAGCCTCGATTTTCCTTATCGAGTCCGTTCACATTTCTTTTTTTTTGTTGTTGTTTTCAATTTTTAACTGGCGTTCCCGCCACTTATTTTCCACCCCTGGCAGCTCGGTCTTTCGACCTCGTGGGAGCCCTTTTTCCCCCGATGGCTGCCAGCGGGTTCAAAAAATGTGATCATTGTTCTAAATTAATGTCTCTTACAGACACTCATAATTTCTGCCTCCGTTGCCTCGGACCCAACCATGACTCTGGGAGCTGTGGTCCGTGTGGCAAGATGTCCTCCAAGTCGCTGAGGAGTCGGCAATCGCAAAAGGACCAAATCTTCTCTGACCCCGAGTCCGGTCCGGCCCGGACCTCGTCGGAGGCTTCAATGTCTCGTGACTCCGGCCACGAGCTCCGTCGGAGTTCCTTTGAGCGGGGGTCCCCTGGCCGGGAGCATCGTCGGCAGAGGAAACTTGCGCGGGCGGCGTCGGAGGACGCACCTGGTCCCTCGCGGGCCGGGTCGCATAGCCCCGCCAGCCGCCCCGAGTCCTCGGAGGCAGAGAGACCTTCTAAACTTCCTCGACTCGAGGTGGAGCCGCACGTGAGTACTATTGTCCTCCTGGACTCCCCTACGGAACCGTCGTCGGGCCCGACACCGTCGGGGCCCGAGTCGGTGGCTGCCGGGTCTTCTGGGCTTGACCTCAGATTGACATCCTTGGAGCGCAGTATCTCTGCCTTCTTGGACCAGCAGCGGGTTTGGATGACCGTCATCGCCAGTGCATCTGCCCAGACCACCGGGACGTCGACGCCAAAGTCGACCCCGGCGGCCAAGTCGATCCTCGAGTCGATGCATGCTCGAGTCGATCCTCGGTTGAGGTCTCCCTCGGCCTCCAGTTCGGGACCGAGGTCGTCGACGCCAGCGTCGGGACGAACCCTCGCCCGCACAGAGCCCCTCGATTCCTCCACGGAGGCGTCGGACTGGGACATGGAAGGGGACGAGTCGCCCGGCTCTTTTCAGACCCGGTGCGTCCCCTCCGACTCGCCCGAGTCGGAGCCTCGAAGGCGATCCCTTCCGGAGGATACGCGCTTCTCTGATTTTGTGCAGGATATGGCCAAGGCCTTGGCTTTCCCCGCGGATCCCGAGGAGGAGCCTCGCGCGGAAGAGCTCGAGGCACTCCAGTACGACTCTCCCCCGAAGGAGGCCTTTACTGTGCCGGTCCCTCCGATGCTGGAGCGGCTGCTCTTCCGCATGTGGGAAAGCCCCGGCCTCGAACACCGGTGTTAAGCAAGCGGATCGATTCGATTTATCGAGTCCGCAAGAGCCCCGGGTTCCAGAAGGCGCAACTGCCACACCACTCCATGGTTGTGGAATCGGCAATGCATCGGCTTAAGAGTCAAAAGATGCACTCCTCGGTGCCCCCGGGTAAGGAGGCCGTAACCTGGATGCCCTCGGTAGGAAGTGCTTCCAGGGTTCCATGCTTGCCTTCAGAGTCCAGACATACCAGCTGTATATGGGCATGTTCCTCTGAGACCTGGCGAAAGAGCTCGCCGGGTTCTCGGCTGGTCTCTCCGATGAAACTTTGCAGAGGTTCCTGGCCTTGTCCGATAGTATTCGAGAGTGCTCGAAGTTCCTTTCTCCGGCGGCCTACGACGGCTTCGAGGCGTCGGCCCGAGTAGCCGGAGCCGGCATCGGTGCCCGCCGACAGGCCTGGCTCCAGTCATCCGACCTCGAGCCATGGGTACAGGAGAAGTTAGTCGATGTCCCCTGCCGAGGTGACAACCTTTTCGGCAAGCCCATGTCCGATAAGGCTGCGGAACCCGAGTCCGAGACTCTTACTCGGACTCGACTGTCCCGAAAGACCTCCGCTCCCACGCAGAAGAGGAAGGGTCCGGGGAAGAAGCCTTTTTACCCGAGGAAGGTGCTTGCCTATAAGCAATCCCACCTTCAATACCAAGTACCGGCGGCTTCCACTCAGGGCCCACAGACTAAGGGTCAGGGGAATGGCCCCCGTAGGCCGCGGGCCCCCACGCCCGCTACACAGCCCCCTGCCACGCAGGGTGGGGGTTTTTGACTATGCCAGCATAGCCTCTCCCCCTCCGCGCCCGTCGCTCAGCACGGGGGGCAGGCTGATCCACTTCGCTCACAGGTGGTCAGCCATAACATCCGATTCCTGGGTGCTGCAGGTGGTTCAAAGGGGCTACCTCTTGCATTTTCACCAGGTGCTTCCCCCCTACTTTCCGGGGGGAGCCTCCGAGGCCCCCTCTGCACAGAGACTTACTCCTTCAGGAGCTGCAGGGTCTACTGGAGGAGCAGGCTGTGGAACCAGTGCCCCAACCTCAGTGGGGTCAGGGGTTCTACTCCAGATACTTCCTGGTCCCAAAGAGGACGGGAGGCCTCAGACCCATTCTGGACTTGCGCAACCTCAATATGTTCCTGCAGCGGGAAAAGTTCAGGATGCTTACCCTTGGAATCTTGCTGCCCTACCTCCAGCAGGGAGATTGGCTATGCTCCTTGGATCTAAAGGATGCCTATACTCACATCCTGATTCATCCGGACCACCGACAATATCTCAGATTTGTAGTGGCCGGGAAACACTATCAGTACCGCGTGCTGCCCTTCGGCTTGTGCTCCGCCCCCAGGGTGTTCACAAAATGCCTGGCGGTGGTCACGGCCTTCCTGAGGCTTCAGGGCCTGTTCGTTTTTCCTTACCTGGACGACTGACTCGTACGGGCGCAGTCGGCCCCAGAGGTCGCTCAGGCCACGCAGCGTACGGTGGCTCTGCTTCAGCACTTGGGCTTCGTCATAAATGTCAGGAAGTCCATGTTGCGCCCCTCTCAGGATCTCGAGTTCATAGGAGCTCGGCTCGACACTCTGCGAGTTCGTGCCTTCTTGCCTCGAGAGCGAGCCGACAGGCTCATGGCTTTGGCCGGCAGGTTCCACAGTGCGTCTCCAGCTCCGGCCCGGAGGTTCCTGCAGCTGCTCGGTCATATGGCCTCCACGGTCCATGTCACGCCGAACGCCCGACTGCATATGAGGCCTGTCCAGTGGTGTCTCCGCACTCAATGGCATCAGGCCACAGGAGGTCTGGCGGACCTTCTACAGATCTCCGACCGCCTGGTCTCCTCTCTGCAGTGGTGGCTCCACCTGCCCAACCTGGAACGGGGTATGCCCTTTCAGTCTCCCGCACCTTCCCAGGTGCTGACGACCAATGCCTCTCTCTTGGGATGGGGAGCGCATTGCCAGGGAGCGCGCACTCAAGGCCTTTGGACTCCTTGGGAGGCGGCTCAACAAATCAACTTCCTGGAGCTGCGGGCGATCCGCCTAGCTCTGCGGACCTTCTCTCACCTCACCTCTCACCAGTCCCGTACTGGTGCAGACGGACAATCAGGTGGCCATGTTCTACGTGAACAAACAGGGGGGCACGGGCTCCCTCCTGCTCTGTCAGGAGGCCCGGCGACTGTGCTCCTGGGCAGTCGACCACAACATCCTCCTCAAGGCTGTTTACCTGCCCGGGCAGGAGAATTGCCTGGCCGACAGGCTGAGCCGGGTCTTGCAGCCCCACGAGTGGAGGTTGAACCCCGGCGTTGCCCAGCAAATCTTCCGCCGGTGGGGCTCCCCCACCGTGGACCTCTTTGCCAGTCCCCTGAACCGGCAGCTCCTCCGGTTCTGCTCTCGGCATCCGCATCCCCTCAGAGTGGCCCCGGATGCTTTCCTCATTTCGTGGTCCACAGGTCTACTGTATGCCTTTCCTCCCACGCCGCTGGTGTCCCGGACGCTCTTCAAGGTTGCCCGGGACGGGGCCTACGTGATCCTGATAGTGCCCCGACGGCCGAGGCAACCCTGGTTTCCTCTGCTCCTGCAGTTAGCGGTGGACACCCCTCTCCCTCTGGGGTTTCAGCCCGATCTTATGACCCAAGATCAGGGTACTCTTCTGCACCCCAACCTCCGGGCCCTTCACCTGATGGCCTGGCTGCTGAGAGGGGTAGTCCTGGCCCCGCTCTCGCTCCCCCCGGAGGTGGAAGCTGTCGTCCTGGCATCTCGGCGACCTTCTACCCGGAAGTCTTACGCACTCAAATGGCGTCGCTTCTCCGTCTGGTGTTCTCAGCGCTCTGAGGATCCATTCACCTGCCTAGTCTCGGTGGTACTGTAATACTTGCTGCACCTCTCCGATCTAGGCCTCAAGTCCAGCTCTGTCAGAGTCCACCTCAGTGCTCTCTCTGCACATCATTCGCCGGTGGAGGGCCAGCCCCTTTCCTTGCATCCCTTGGTGGCGCGTTTCCTCAGGGGCCTGCTTCTGCTTAAGCCCCCGTTGCGCCCTCCGGCTCCTGACTGGGACCTCAATGTGGTTTTACAAAGGCTTACTTGCCTGCCTTTCGAACCCATGGCTACCTGCCCCCTCCGCTTCCTCTCATGGAAAGCTCTCTTCTTGGTAGCCCTCACCTCCGCTAGGCGCGTTAGTGAACTACAGGCCCTAGTGTCGGAGCCCCCTTACACTAGGTTCTACAGGAATAGGGTTGTCTTACGGACTCACCCTAAGTTTCTTCCTAAGGTGGTTTCCTCTTTCCATATCAATCAAGAGGTGGTTCTTCCGACCTTCTTTCCCAGGCCACATACCAGCAGAGCTGAGACTGTTCTGCATACCCTGGACTGTCGAAGAGCCTTGTCCTTCTACCTTGACCGTACGCGTGAGCATAGGAAAGCTGCCCAGCTTTTCGTTTCCTTTGACCCCAATTGGTTGGGGTTATCTGTATCGAAGCGTACTCTGTCCATCTGGGTAGCTGACTGCATCGCCTGGGCGTATGGGGCAGCCGGCCTCTCTTTGGAGGGTCATGGCGCACCGTGTCAGGGCGAAGGCGGTGTCGGTCGCACACCTCCGCTCTGTTCCGTTGGCAGACATCTGCCGGGCCGCTACTTGGTCTTCTAGCCAGACGTTTGCGGCTCATTACTGCCTGGAGAGGGAGTCCCGCAGGGATAGTGCTTTCAGACAGGCAGTCCTCCACAATCTCTTTGAGGTTTAGGCAACTCCTACCCGCCGGCCCCGATGTTGGCTACCGGCCGGATTCGTATTCAGAGAAGATTCCTTCCTTCTGTGCGGTTGAGCTGGAGGGAGCTCTCCTTTTCCAGCTTGAGGTCTCCGGTAGCCTTAAGCTAGGGAGTCCCATAAGTGAGGACTGACTTCCTGCTTGGTCCTGGAGAAAGAGTGGTTACTCACCTGTAACAGGTGTTCTCCAGGAGCAGCAGGAATCAGTCCTCATTACCCTCCCTCCTCCCCTGGAGTTGCAGTCATTCTTATGGTTGCTGTCTTCCGCTATGTCATTCGACTGAGCAAGATGGCATCCTTGGGCGGGAAGAGGACCGCACATGCGCGCTGCAATCCCAAAGGCTTTCTTCGAAAGCTGGGGAAATTGCTCAGCGAGGGCTCCGTCGGCGCCGACGTCACCCATAAGTGAGGACTGATTCCTGCTGCTTCTGGAGAACACCTGTTACAGGTGAGTAACCACTCTTTCCGGAGCGCTAGATTGTCCCCCTCCACGCAGACAATATCTCCCCCTACCCAAATCAAGCAGGGGGGCAGCAATACACCAATTAAATAGGGAGGGGGGGCGATTAGGCTCCGGAGCTAAGAAGGAGACGTCCTTCCTAGTCCACCATGCCACCGGAAGTCTTGCTATGGGTTCTAAATGGGCAGTGTTTGTAGTAGTTCCTAATGTGCCTGGCGTTTGGCACTGGATTATAGTAATATAGAAATCTTTTAGTCTTTCTTTATCCATACACTCATTAAGAGGCATGTTTACTAAAAGTTAGTGTATGGTAACATTATGCAAATATTTATGCAAATGAGGCCCCGCACCGAGTCTCCGCACATGGCCCCACACCCCCCTTGGGCCGCCCCTGATTAGGAACCACCACCCAGGAAAAAGATGTAGGCTTCATCGTGGATAACTCATTGAAACCCTCTGCCCAGTGTGCAACGAAGGCCAAGAAAGCACATAGAATGTTAGGAATCATAAGGAAAGAAATGGAGAATAAAACAAAGGATATTATAATGTCTCTGTATTGTTCCATAGTGCGACCGTACCTTGAATATTGTGTACAATTCTGGTTGCTTGTATCTTAAAAAGGATATAGAGGAATTAGAAAAGGTACAGAGAAGAGCCACCAGAATGGTAAAGGGGATGGAAGGATGCCCCTATGAGCAAAGGCTTAAAAGGTTAGGGCTCTTCAACTTGGAAAAGAGACGGCTAAGGGGAGATATGATAGAGGTCTATAAATTAATGAATGGAGTGGAACGGTAAGCAGAGATAGGTTATTTGCACCATCAAAAAGTAGAAAGACTAGGGGACACGCAATGAAACTACAGTGTAATCCATTTAAGACTAATAGAACATTTTTTCACTCAACACGTTATCAAACTCTGGAATTCATTACTGGAGGATGTAGTGAAAGCTGTTAGTGTAGCTGGGTTTAAAAAGGTATGGACAATCTCCTGGAGGAAAAGTCCATAAACTATTATTAAAGAGGACCCGGGACAAGCATTGTGAAACCTGTGTGTCTTTTTGGGAAACTGCTAGGTACTTGTAACTTGGATTAGCCACTACTGGAAACGGAATACTGGGCTTTGATGTATCTTGGTCTGACCCATGATAGCATATCTTATGTTCTTATGTAATTATACGTCCGTTAACATTTAAAGATGCCACTTTTATCTAAAGCCCAGTCATCATACTGTACGAATATGACAAAGAATCTCTCCACTCTTATTGAGCCTGCACACATCCAAAAATCCCCCCCCCAAGTTATCCCTACCCCAACACTGTCTGCCGCCACACTCACCCCCACTGCATGGAGGACATAACAGCAAAGGTGTGACGGCCAGGTCGAAGACCCCCCACACACACACTCATCAGCAAAATACAGTGCAAATTGCACCACCTTCCCTCTTACCTCAGCACATTTCTAGAACAGAAAAATAGTGTAGTGTTCCAACAGCTTAAAACCAGGTACACAAAATGCACAAATCAATTGGAGGAGTAGCCTAGTGGTTGGAGCAACTGCCTAGATCAAGGGTTCGATTCCCACTGGCACGACTTGTGGATCAGAAACTGGTTAAAAGATAGAAAGCAAAGAATAGGGCTAAATGGCCAATTTTCTCAGTGGAAAAAGGTGACTAGTGGAGTACCCCAGGGATCTATGCTGGGCCCACTACTTTTAAAAATATTCATAAATGACCTGGAATGAGGGAGGTGATCAAATTTACAGATGACACAAAATTATTGAAAGTTGTTGAATCAAAAGAGGATTGTGAAAATTTGCAGGAGCATCTTGAAAAATTGGGAGACTAGACATGCAAATGAAAGATGAAATTTAATATGGACAAGTGCAAAGTTATGTACTTAGGAAGAACAACCCAAGCTACAGTTGCACGATGCAGCTGCAGGTGTCCACAATAGGAATCACACCCAGGAAAAAGACCTGGGCATTATCGTGGATGATATCTTGAAACCCTGTGCTCAGTGTGCAGCAATGGCCAAGAAAGCAAATAGAATCTGAGGAATCATAAAGAAAGGAATGGAGAATAAACCAAGAATATTATAAAGCCTCTGTATTGCTCCATCGTGCGATCGCACCTTAAATATTATGTACAGTTCTGGTTGCCATATCTTAAAGGAGTGACCTAGTGGTTGGGGCAAGTTACCTCAGGCCGGAAGTTCAAATCCCACTAGAGGACAGCAACCTTGGGCCGGAAGGACTGGGGTTTCTAGTCCCACAGGTGCTCCTTGTGGTCTTGGGCAGGCCACTTAACCCTCCATTGCCCATGTTCCTTGTAAGTATTCGTGTATGGTGTCTCATATCCCCTCGTGTTAAATGTATCCCCCAATTGTGTTGTGACCACTTTGAAGGATAAGGTGGTATACAAAACTGTTTAAATAAATAAATAAATAAAAATAAAAAGGATACTGCAGAATTAGAAAAGGTACAGAAAAGAGTGACCAAAATGATACAGAGAATGGAAGAGTACCCCTACGAGGAAAGGCGTAAAAGGTTAGGGTTTTTCAACTTAGAAAAGAGACAGCTTATAGGAAATATGATAGAGGTCTATAAAATAATGATTGGGTAATGTCACGCACCTACTACCCCGGAGGCGGAAGGCCTGGGGTTTCGGTGTGGCCCTCTTCTCTTGGTAGCAGGGACAACGTAGTGCCCCCTGGGAGGTGAAGTCCCACTAGCTTTTCAAATAAAGAGTGTAGTTGTGGAGCGAGCAGCTAGGCTATTTCCCTTCCCGGGAGAATTCTTGCAAACAGAATACAAAGGAAATTAAACCATCATACTGGCATAACACAAAATAGGGGACTACAAAATACAAAGAAAATGCTTCTTGTCAGCGTTAAAGAAACAAAAGTGGAAAAACAGGCTTTTTCTTTCACACAAAACTATTGAGCGAAATCTGTGCTCCTACACAGATTTCTCTTTAGCAGGCTTTCTTAGGCTTTAACAGAAAGAGGTCACATTGTCGGAAAACACCAATGTACAGTCCATTTTACAATCATCTGAAATCTCTGCACAGAAGTCACATTCCATGTCTTCATGAACTTCCTGGCTATTATCTTTGGTAAGGCTGTAGGGTGTATCAGCGTTTAGAAAACTCTCCTCTTCCTGGCCAAGACTTCTCTCCCCTCTGTCAATGTAGAAAGGCAGCTTACCGTGCACTGTGAATTTTCCCCTTATAGGGCCATACACTTCAGGACTATTGTGAGTAAAATCCAGTGCCCCTCTATTACAGGCAATATGTCTTTCCCCAAACTGAGCTCTGCCTGAACGCTTTGCAACCGGGAAGCTGAAACTTTTCTCTCTTTCACTTCCCCTCACAGGGCGTCTTTCTCTTAGCTGAGAAATATCTTTAGGATAAGAGCTTTTGCTCCCCAGGTACCTGCTCTCGTGGGATTTCCCTCTCCCAGCTCCTCGTGGTTTGTTGAATGGAATTCCTCTTGGTCCCCAGCTGGACTCTAGTTCAGTGCAGCCTGACTTTCCAGCACTAACCTCGGGTAATTCCTCCGGTACAAACTCCTCTGAGGTGCAGATGGAATCCACGTCAGAAGCTCTCAGGTATATCCTGGCTCTCACAAGCTCTGTTCTTTCCTTTCCCACGGGTCCTTTCCGTGTGTCTTTCTCCTGTGTCTGTGTTTCTGCCTGCTTGCTCAGAATCTGACTCTGCGTCTGAATCTGACCCTGGAACTGGAACTGCTTTGCTCAAGACTGACCTTAATTTAAGTGCGTCATTTCTTGAGTCCCTTGTTAGCTCAAATCCCTGCAGCTCTTCCTGCCCCTCTGATGAGCTATGACGTAATGCTTCTCCTGGGCGTTTTCCTACAGCCGGTGCTCGTGTTTTGGTTGGTTGCCCGTAGCAACCCCTAGCCATGTGCTTTGCACTGCCGGTTTTAAAACTGCCCTGGACATTTTCCTCTATTTCCATAGGCACTGCCTGCCTTGCGCCATGACAGTAAACATAGATTGTTGATTTCTTCTTCAAAAAGTAGAAAGGCCAGGGGACATACTGTGAAGCTACAATATAACACATTTAAGACAAACTGGAGAAAATATTTTTTCACTCAATTTGTAATCAAACTCCGGAATTCGTTGCCAGAGAATATGCTGTAGTACAATCTGTTAGTGTAGCTGTGTTTAAAATAGATTTGGACAAGTTCCTGAAGGAAAAGTCCATAAACCATTATTAAAGTGGACTGAGAAGGTTCCACATTAGGAACCACCACCCAGGAAAAGGATTTAGGCATCATTGTGGATAACATGTTAAAACCCTCGGCCCATTGTGCAGCGGCAGCCAAGAGAGCAAATAGAATGCTAGGTATCATAAGGAAAGGAATGGAAAATAAAACAAAAGATATTATAATGCCTCTATATCGTTCCATGGTGAGACCGCACCTTGAATATTGTGTGCAATTCTGGTCGCCGAATCTTAAAAAGATATAGCGTTATTAGAAAAGGTTCAGAGAAGAGCCACCAAAATGGTAAAGGGGATGGAAGGATACTCCTATGAAGAAAGGCTAAAAAGGTTAGGGCTCTTTAACCTCTTTAACCATTTCTAATGTTATTAAAGAACTTAATGCCTCAACCTCCACTCTTGACCCTTGCCCTGTTCCCTGGATCAAATCTACCAGGAGTTCTCTCAGCCCTTACATTCTACATATTGTATAATCATCCCTCCAGACTGGTTTAGTGCCCTCTCCACGTAAGTGTGCCACTATTCGTCCTATCATAAAAGGGTCAAAACTAGACCCAACTTTTCCTGTCTCCTACAGACCCATCTCAAGTATCCCTTTCTTGGCAAAAATAACTGAAAAAGTAGTCCAAACTCAACTTCAGAACTTTATCGATGATCACTCCCCCCTTGACTTATTCCAACATGGTTTCAAAAAAAACCATGGTGTTGAAACCCTCCTTACCTCCCTTCTAGATTCATTATACCTCTACACCCAGAACCCTTCCCAAGGATGCCTCTTCATATTCCTTGACTTATCTGCCGCCTTTGACTCCCTTCCCCACCACCAACTCCTAAACAGACTCTATGATAACGGACTGAGAGGCATAACTCTACACTGGTTCCGTTCTTATTTGCAGGATAGAACCCAACAAGTTCGTATTGGAAACGATACCTCCCTTCCTTTCACTCTAAAACAGGGTGTCCCTCAAGGATCCAGTCTTTCTGCTCTTCTCTTCAATATTTTCCTTCAGCCTGTCTGCAAGATTTTCCAAAACCATGGCATTCAATACCAGCTATATGCCGATGACATGATATGCTTCACCTGCGGTGCTCCTGCCCGGCCTTGGGGCTAAAGACAGGAGCGGCGGTCTGATGCTTCGTGAGGAAGGAGAGTAACCTGTATCCAGGGAATGCTGGGTATTGTAGTTCCTGCTCCTCTCGCTCTGAAATAAAGAGTTGTAGTTATGGGGTTTCCAGTATTTTTATTATAGTAAAGGATATTGTTCCATCACATGGCAAATAAATGCAAACAAAATAGGTGCTTCAAATGCTAACAGGAAAACTTAGGATAAAGGCAACTTAAAGTATAACTGCTTCTTTTCACTTCTCAGCAAATTACTCACTTTGCCCCAAGAGGTCAGTTAGATTCACTGCAGCCTCTTTCAGCCACTGTTACCTTCACAGTGCTGGGGAAAATCAGGTGCACATAATTAGAGCTTTCTCAGCAAGGCAATAGAACAGCTCTGTAGCATTCAATTCACATACGGTAAAAAAAACAGTTTCCTTCAGCTTGGCATCTCTACACAGCAGACCGTGCAATCCATGCTCTCACAATCTGGTAAGTCTGTATTATCTTGTGTTAACTCTTCAAGCTGTATGGAATTACTGGCTTCTGGTAACACTGGCTGTCTTCTAGCTTGCAACTCTAAAAACTGCTTAAAACTCTGTAGGAGCAATTCAGCCTGCTGTTTGGGAGGTAGGGAATTGCTATCAGCTATACAACTTCCCTCTGGCTTAAGGCTGTTTATTTTCTCCTCTCTTAGATTAATTGTGTCAGAGTAACTGCTAGTTTCTTTTGCTAATGTTTCACACACAGGAGAGTTAGCTTTACGTTCAGCCTGGAAACTTTGTGGCAATTCACTTACTTGTTGCCATGCCGTTCTGACTTCAGATGGCACCAACGTTCTCCAGCTGTTAGAATGTTTGTTGCTCTCTGGCAAACGGTACTTCACAGAATGATTGTTTTCTTTCTTGTGCCTGCCTTGAAGGCTTCCTTTCCCAGGGCTGTGCCTTCCAACGGTTATCTATTTCAGGGCTAGGTCCTCTCTCTTTGGGACTTCTACTCACTGCCTCTGAATAGAACTTTGCAGGTCTCCTTCCAATGCCAGGTTCCCAAGTATCGGCATACTGTTTTCTGGACTTCCAATCATTCTTCCTCTTCTCCTTCTTTCTCCTCTCCTTCTCCTCATTCCTAATCCCATCCCGACTAGCAAAGCCATGCTCTGGTTTAAAACCACGTTCTCTCCTGGACACGCCCCTTCCAAGGGCAGGGTGTGCCCAATCAGGACTGCAGGACTCCTCCCCTGGGCTGGTCTCCATGCTCAGCTCTGTGGAATAGAGTCTCTCTTTCTTCCTTGGTTTCTCAAATAGGCATAAATCCTGCTGAACCTCAGGATTTCCATCCGTTTCCATAGACTCAGGAGGGTGCTGTTCACCACACACCCCATTTAACCTCTCAAATCCTAACTTTTCTAAACTAAATGAATGCCTAACCAGTCTTAAATCTTGGCTCTCCCAACACAACCTCATAATCAATCCATCCAAAACTGAGGTTCTTCAGGTATTCTCTAATTCTCCAGGACCAAGCAGGAAGTCAGTCCTCACTTATGGGTGACGTCGGCGCCGATGGAGCCCTCGCGGAGCAATTTTCCCCAGCTTTTGAAGAAAGCCTTTGGGAATTGCAGCGCACATGCGCGGTCCCCTTCCCGCCCAAGGATGCCATCTTGCTCAGTCTTCTTTTTTCCATGGAGCCCTACAGACGTTGTTTGTGATCGCCGCTGAAAAAGTTGATTTCATTAGTTTGTTTTTTCTCGGTTCGACGCCGTGTCTCTTTCCCGCCCGGCCTCGATACTCAATATCGAGTCCGTTCACATTTTTTCAGTTTTTGGGGGTTTTTTGTCCCTTGTAACGGGCGTTCCCGCCACTTTTTTTCTTTTTCCCTGGCAGCACGGTCTTTCGACCTCGCAGGGGCCCTTTTTCCCCCGATGGCTGCCAGTGGTTTTAAAAAGTGTGATCGCTGTACCAGACTTATGTCTCTTACCGACACACATGACTGCTGCCTCCGTTGCCTCGGACACAATCATGACTCGGTGGGTTGTAGTCCGTGCAACAAAATGTCCTCGAAGGCATTGAGGAGTCGGCAGTCACAAAAGGAACGTATCTTCTTTGACTCCGCGTCCGGTCGGGCCCGGACCTCGTCAGAGGCTTCGACGTCTCGTGACTCCGGCCCCGAGCATCGTCGGAGTTCCTCTGAGCGGGGGTCTCCCGGCCGGGAACATCGTCGGAAGAGGAAACCTGCGAGGGTGGCGTCGGAGGACACTTCTGGTCCCTCGAGGGCCAGGTCGCATAACCCCGCCAGCCGCCCCGGGTCCTCGGAGGCGGAGAGGTCGTCGAAGCATCCTCGTCTCGAAGTGGAGTCTCCTGGACACGTGAGTACTGTAGTCCTCGTGGACTCACCTCCCAGGGAACCGACGTCGGGCCCGACGCCGTCGGGGCCCGAGTCGGGGACTGCTGGGTCTTCTGAGTTTGGTCTCAGATTGACGGCCTTGGAGTGCAGTATCGCTGCCTTCATGGACCAGCAGCGGGCATTGATGGCCGGCATCGCCAGTGCATCTGCCCCGACCACCGGGACGTCGAAGTCCAAGTCGACCCCGGAGGCCGAGCTGATCCTCGAGTCCATACGAGCTCGAGTCGATCCTCGGCCAAGGTCTCCCTCGGCTTCCCATTCGGGACCGAGGTCGTCGACGCCGGCCTCGGCGTCGGGGCAGAGGTCCTCGGCCCTCGCCCGCACGGAGCCGCTCGATTCCTCCACGGAGGAGTCGGGCTGGGACATGGAGGAGGACGAGTCACCCGGTTCTTTTCAGACTCGGTGCGTCCCCTCCGACTCACCCGAGTTGGAGACGGTCCCCCCCCGGAGGATACCCGGTTCTCCGACTTCGTGAGGGATATGGCCAAGGCTTTGGCCTTCCCCGCGGATCCGGAGGAGGAGCCCCGAGCCGAAGAGCTCGAGGCCCTCCAGTATGACTCTCCCCCGAAGGAGGCCTTTACTGTGCCGGTTCCTCCGATGCTGGAGCACCTGCTCTTCCGCATGTGGGAGAGCCCGGCCTCGACGCCGGTGTTAAGCAAGCGGGTCGATTCCATGTATCGAGTCCGCAAGAGCCCCGGGTTCCAGAAGGCACAACTGCTGCACCATTCCACGGTGGTGGAATCGGCCATGCATCGACTTAAGAGTCAGAAGATGCACTCCTCGGTGCCTCCGTGTAAGGAGGCCCGGAACCTGGATGCCCTCGGTAGGAAGTGCTTCCAGGGCTCTATGCTTGCTTGCCGAGTCCAGACATACCAGCTATATATGGGCATGTATCTTCGAGACCTGGTGAAGGAAATTGCCGGGTTCTCTGTTGGTCTCTCCGAGGAACCTTTGCAGAGGTTCCAGGCCTTGTCCACTGGTATTCGAGAGTGCTCGAAATTTATTTCTCAAGCAGCCTACGATGGCTTCGAAGCATCGGCTCGAGTAGCTGGAGCCGGCATCGGTGCTCGCCGTCGGGCTTGGCTTCAGTCATCCAACCTCGAGCCATGGGTGCAGGACAAGTTGGTCGATGTCCCCTGCAGAGGTGAAAACCTCTTTGGCAAACCCATGGCTGATAAGGCGGCAGAACTCGAATCCGAGACTCTCACCAGAACGCGCCTATCCAGAAAGACCTCTGCCCCTTCACAGAAGAGGAAGGGCTCGGGGAAAAAGCCCTTTTACCTGAGGAAGGTGTCTGCCTATAAACAGCACCACCCACAATATCAAGCCTCAGCAGCTCCCCGTCAGGGCCAGCAGGCTAAGGGGCAGGGCAACGGGTCCCGTAGGCAGAAGGCCCCCAAGCCCACTACACAGGCCCCTGCTCAGCCGGGTGGGGGTTTTTGACTATGCCGGCATAGCCTCTCCCCCTCCGCGACTTTCGCTCAGCACGGGGGGCCGGCTGACCCACTTCGCCCACAGGTGGTCAGCCATAACATCCGATTCCTGGGTGCTGCAGGTGGTTCAAAAGGGCTACCTCCTACATTTTCACCAGGTACCTCCTCCCTACTTTCCAGGGGAGCCTACAAGACCCCCTCTGCACAGGGACTTACTCCTTCAGGAGCTGCAAAGTCTGCTCCGGGAACAGGCTGTGGAGCCAGTACCCCAGCACTTGTGGGGTCACGGGTTTTATTCGAGGTACTTCCTGGTACCGAAAAGGACAGGAGGCCTCAGACCCATTCTGGACTTGCGCAACCTCAACAAGTTCCTGCAGCGGGAAAAGTTCAAGATGCTTACCCTTGGAATCCTACTGCCCTACCTCCGGCAGGGAGATTGGCTATGCTTCTTGGATCTAAAGGATGCTTATACTCACATCCTTATTCATCCAGACCACCGGCAATATCTGAGATTTGTGGTGGCAGTGAATCATTATCAGTACCGCGTACTGCCCTTTGGCCTCTCCTCCGCTCCCAGGGTGTTCACGAAATGCCTGGCAGTGGTGGCAGCCTTCCTGAGGCTTCAAGGCCTCTTCGTCTTCCCCTACCTGGACGACTGGCTCATCCGGGCACAGTCTTCCCTAGAAGTCACTCAGGCCACTCAACGCACAGTGGCTCTGCTTCAGCACTTGGGCTTCGTCATAAACTTCGAAAAGTCCACTTTGCTCCCCTCTCAGGATCTCGAATTCATAGGAGCACGGCTGGACACTCTGCAGGCTCGGGCCTTCTTGCCTCTGGAACGGGCCAACAGGCTCATGGCTCTGGCCGGCAGGTTCCACAGCGCGTCACCGGCCTCTGCCAGACAATTCCTGCAACTGCTCGGTCACATG
Source organism: Ichthyophis bannanicus (assembly GCA_033557465.1). Classification (NCBI taxonomy): domain Eukaryota; kingdom Metazoa; phylum Chordata; class Amphibia; order Gymnophiona; family Ichthyophiidae; genus Ichthyophis; species Ichthyophis bannanicus. Next base: position 1,066,750 of record CM066050.1, read on the forward strand.
GCCTCCACGGTCCATGTCACTCCGAATGCCCGTCTGCACATGCGACCTGCTCAGTGGAGCCTTTGCACTCAATGGCATCAGGCCACAGGGAGACTGACGGACTTAATACAGATCTCCGACCGCCTGGTCTCCTCTCTGTAGTGGTGGCTTCACCTGCCCAATCTGTTACTTGGCATGAATTTTCAGTCTCCTCCACCTTCTCAAGTGCTCACGACAGATGCCTCTCTCCTGGGATGGGGAGCGCATTGCCAAGGAACATGCACTCAAGGCCTTTGGACGCCTTGGGAGACTGCTCAGTAGATAAACTTCCTGGAGCTGCGGGCGATTCGCCTAGCTCTGTGGACCTTCTCTCACCTCACTTCTCGTCGGTCTGTTCTGGTGCAGACGGACAATCAGGTCGCCATGTTCTACGTGAACAAACAGGGGGGCACGGGCTCCCTCCTTCTATGTCGGGAGGCTCGGAGACTGTGCTCTTGGGCAGTCGACCACGACATCCTCCTCAAAGCTGTTTACCTGCCCGGGCAGGAAAATTGCCTAGCCGACAAACTGAGCCGGATTCTACAGCCGCACGAATGGAGGTTGAACCCCGTAGTTGTCCAGCGGATCTTCCGCCGGTGGGGCCTCCCCACCGTGGATCTCTTTGCCAGTCCTCTAAACCGGCAACTTCCCAGGTTCTGCTCCCGGCACCCGCATCCTCTCAGAGTAGCGCCGTATGCTTTCCTCATCTCGTGGTCCACGGGCCTACTGTATGCCTTTCCTCCCACGCCACTTGTGTCCCGGGCGCTGTTCAAAGTTGTCCAGGACAGGGCCTCCGTGATCCTGGTAGCGCCCAGGTGGCCGAGACAACCCTGGTTCCCTCTATTCCTACAACTAGCGGTGGACACCCCTCTTCCTCTGGGGTTTCAGCCCGATCTACTGACCCAGGATCAGGGTACTCTCCTCCACCCCAACCTCCGGGCCCTTCATCTGATGGCCTGGCTGCTGAAAGGGTAGTCCTAGCTCCGCTCTTACTTCCTCCGGAGGTGGAGGCTGTCGTCCTGGCGTCTCGGCGACCTTCCACCAGGAAATCTTACGCCCTTAAATGGCGTCGCTTCTCGGTCTGGTGTTCTCAGCGCTCTGAGGACCCCTTTGCCTGCTTAGTATCGGTGGAACTGCAATATTTGCTTCACCTCTCCAATCTAGGCCTCATATCCAACTCTGTCAGGGTCCACCTCAGTGCTCTCTCTGCACATCATTCGCCGGTGGAGGGCCAGCCTCTTTCCGCGCACCCCTTGGTGGCGCGTTTTCTCAAGGGCCTTCTTCTGCTTAAGCCCCCGCTGCGCCCTCCAGCTCCTGACTGGGATCTCAATGTGGTCTTGCAAAGGCTTACCTGTCCGCCTTTTGAACCCATGGCTACCTGCCCTCTGCGTTTCCTCTCCTGGAAAACCCTCTTTTTGGTAGCCCTTACCTCCGCTAGGCGCGATAGTGAACTACAGGCCCTAGTGTCGGAGCCCCCATACACTAGGTTATACAAGAATAGGGTGGTCTTACGGACTCACCCTAAGTTTCTTCCAAAGGTGGTCTCCTCTTTTCACATCAATCAAGAGGTGGTTCTTCCGACCTTCTTTCCCAGGCCGCATACCAGCCGAGCTGAAACTGTCCTGCATACCCTGGACTGTAGAAGAGCCTTGTCCTTCTACCTTGACCGTACGCGAGAGCATCGAAAAGCTGTCCAGCTTTTCGTATCTTTTGACCCCAATCGGTTGGGGGTACCCGTCTCTAAGCGTACTTTGTCCATCTGGGTAGCTGACTGTATCGCCTGGGCTTATGGGGCAGCCGGCCTCTCCTTAGAGAGTCGAGTCACGGCTCACCGTGTCAGGGCGAAGGCTGCGTCAGTGGCTCACCTCCGCTCTGTTCCGTTGGCTGACATCTGCCGGGCTGCTACTTGGTCTTCAAGCCAGACCTTTGCGGCTCATTACTGCCTGGAGAGGGAGTCCCGCAGGGACAGTGCTTTCGGACAGGCAGTCCTCCACAATCTCTTTGAGGTCTAAGCAACTCCTACCCTCCGGCCCTGGTGTTGGGCTACCGGCCGGATTCGTATTCAGAGAAGATTCCTTCCTTCTGTACTGTTGAGCTTGAGGGAGCTCATTTTTTTGGTTGAGGTCTCCGGTAGCCTTGAGCTCGGGAGTCCCATAAGTGAGGACTGACTTCCTGCTTGGTCCTGGAGAAAGAGTAGTTACTCACCTGTAAGAGGTGTTCTCCAGGAGCAGCAGGAATCAGTCCTCACTACCCTCCCTCCTCCCCTTGGAGTTGCAGTCATTCTTATTATATGTTTTTGCTAACTTTTTTGCTGTCTCTTCGCTATGTCATCAGACTGAGCAAGATGGCATCCTTGGGCGGGAAGGGGACCGCGCATGCGCGCTGCAATTCACAAAGGCTTTCTTCGAAAGCTGGGGAAAATTGCTCGGCGAGGGCTCCGTCGGCGCCGACATCACCCATAAGTGAGGACTGATTCCTGCTGCTCCTGGAGAACACCTGTTACAGGTGAGTAATCACTCTTTCCGCATACAGTCCTCCTCCCACCATCACTATTGGTGATCTCACACTCTCCATAAAAAAACAAGTGAAATATCTTGGCATTATCCTTGATCAGTCCCTCTCCTTCAATGAACAAATAAAGAAAACCACCACTACAATATATGCTAAACTACGTATCCTCAGGAACCTCAAGCCTCTCTTAAACCCAGACTCTTTCCGTACTGTCTGTCAGGCCCTCACAATCTCTTCTCTCGATTACTGCAAACTTATCTATCATGGCCTCCCGAAGAATACTATACAGCCACTTCAACTAGCCCAAAATACCCTAGCACGGCTTATAACCAACAACCCCAGACGATCCCACATTACTCCAGCTCTCTATGATGTCCACTGGCTCCCTGTTCAATATAGAGTTAAATTCAAGGTGATAACTCTTATTCATAAAATCATAACCAATGAATCAGCTCCATGCCTCTCTTCTCTGCTTTCCTCCTCCACAAACTCAAGAACACGCCGCTCTATTACTAAAAATCTTCTCACCATCCCTACATCTAAAAGATATTGCAAGCAAATTACTAATAACAGGGCTTTCTCACTCTATGCCCCATCCTTATGGAATACCCTTCCCCACGACCTGCGGAACTGTTCCAACCACTCTGAGTTCAGGAAGAAATTAAAAACCTTTCTCTTCCTTGAACATTTCTCCCTTCCACCTTAGTAACTAACCCCTATACACTCTCCTCCCTACATTTGGCCTCTCAAATCATATCTTATAGCCTAGTGTTTTTCCTTGTAAATTCCTATGTAAACTTAATCTCTGTTTATTGTAATTAGTTCTCTTTCATATTCATTGTAGTTTCGTTCATATTCATTGTATACCTGTTACCTGTTTCTTGTAAACAGTTGAAACACACTGCCAATTGTTATATGTAAACCGTCTTGACTTTTAGAAAGACGGTATCTAAATCTTGTTAAATAAATAAATAAATAAATAACCTGGAAAAGAGACGGCTGAGGGGAGATATGATAGAAGTCTATAAATTAATGAACGGAGTGGAACGGGTGAACGTAGATCGATTGTTTATGTTATCAGAATATAGAAAGACTAGGGGGCATGCAATGAAGCTACAGGGTAAACTATTTAAGACTAATAAAAGAAAATATTTTTTCACTCAACGTGTAATCAAACTCTGCAATTTGTTACCGGAGGATGTAGTAAAGGCTATTAGTGTAGCTGGGTTTAAAAAAGGTTTGGACAAGTTCCTGGAGGAAAGGTCCATAAACCATTATTAAGAAGGAACCCTGGAAACAGAATACTGGGCTTGATGGACCTTGGTCTGACCCAGTATGGCATATCTTATGTTCTTATGACCCAGTACAAGCATTGTGGAACCTGTGTCTTTTGGGGAAACTGCTAGATACATATGACCTAGATTGGCCACTGTTGGAAACAGGATACTGGGCTTGATGGACCTTGGTCTGACCCATTATGGCATATCTTATGTTCTTATGAGAAAATCCATTGCTTACCCCTAGGATAAGCAGCATGGAATCTCTTACCTTTTAGGAACCTGACAGGTACTTGTGACTGAGATTGGCCACTGTTGGAACCAGGATACAGGGCTCGATGGACCTTTGGTCTGATCCAGTGTGGCATATCTTATGTTCTTGTAGCCTGCTAGCAGATGTCAAGGTATAAATCCTGTTCTGTGGGTAACCTGGTCTGTTTCCCCTAAGGAAGGGGTGAGCAAATCTTTTTACAATAGGCCATTTAGTGGCTTTGCTTGTACCAGGTGCCATGACCAGGTTCCCCCTCAGAGCTCCGGTTGAAGGAGTGCAGATCCTCTTAGAATACTCTCTTTAGTAAAGTGCAAAACAATGAAAAGACTAAATAAAAAAAGGACAATAATATAAAGCTACCATGAGGAAATGCTTTATGTGCACAGGTGTTTACCTTACACATGGAGATCTGAGAGAATGGCAGTGGCCTGGAGATTTGTAAGGAGTATGGCAGACTGCTCTGGGGTGGAGATGCATGACTGCAGATGAACTTGGAAGCAAAATGGACTGGAAAGAGATGACAGTGGGAGTGCTTTTTTCTTTTCTTGGTGGAGAGCGGGGGGGGGGGGGTGTGAAACCCCAAAACTAAAGAAAAAATGCAGAAAAAAAGTAGTTGGTGGCCTTATTCCTTATCCATCCATCCTGGATGTCCATGGACAGACTTAGAAGGCCACTGGCTGTGAGTCGCTCACATGTAGCTCCTCACACTTTGCAAGTTCAGCAGTTATCTCCCTCACTAAGAGCTGTAGCCCACATGCTATCCCTGCCCCCTGCTGATGTTAGGAGCAAGAGGTGGACATGATTCTGGGTTTTTGCTGATATTAGAATGGATGGCCATATTGCTGGTGGGCCAGTGAGTATGCAGTTTTAAGAAGGCAGAGCAGGCCATAGTAAAGAGCCTAATAGGCCATTTATAGCTTATGGACCAAAGTTTGTCCACCCTGATCTGAGAACTTTGAAAGTCATAGAGTTTTAATTCTAGCCCTGTAGAGCACAGATGGTCAATGAAATGGGATTGTGTGGCTCGCTGTCCTCTACTGAGCATGCTGTGACATTCTGGATTATAGTTGCAGTTGGTGTAAAGCCTTTATCAGACCATTATACAGCATGTTACAATAGTTCAGCTGTGATATTAGGATACGGATGAGGAGGTCACAGGATGTGGAAAGTGGCTAGGAGAGTGACAGGGTGTGGTATGTGAAATGGATTAATGTCTTTTTTTTTTCTTTTATGCTCCCCCCTTCTTTTCCAGGTATGCCAATGTCTTCCTGCAGCCTGTAACAGATGATATTGCCCCTGGTTATCACAGTATTGTGCAGAGGTAAAGGCATTTCTATTATAATGATATAAAATATGCTTTCTGAAAGTGAGGAAGAGCCCATCACTAACACCCCTCTTCACTACTTAGGCCCATGGATCTCTCAACCATCAAGAAGAACATTGAAACAGGCCAGATCCGCAGCACAGCCGAGTTCCAGCGTGACATCATGCTGATGTTCCAGAATGCTGTAATGTACAACAGCTCGGACCATGATGTCTATCACATGGCCGTAGAGATGCAGAGGGACGTCCTAGAACAGATCCAGGTAGTCCTGTAAAGGAGGGGCAGTAGTTTTCTGCAATTACATCAGTTCCATATAGTGTGTGGAGGAGAAGCAGTTTAAAAACAGAAAAAAAGGCAAGTGAATGGTCTGAGAGCAGAATATTGAAAGAGAGATTGCATGGAGAAAAGAAGCAGTTGTTAGGCATGCCACATAGTGAATGGAGTGAAAGGGGGGTGGTTCCCAAAAAATGGCATTCAAAGGATGAATAGGAGAATGTGCTTTGCAGACCTCACATGGAGGATGGTGAGTGACTTTTCATGTGTGGAGGCCTTGGAGGGAACTGAATTTTTTTCAAGCTGTGATATACGTATTTTCTGGGCCTCTAAAAATGTTATCCAAGGATAATGTTAGCTTTCAGGACCACACATGCTGTCTTTTGTGCATCTCATTGGGCAGTTGGGCAGGTTTTTAGAGATGATAATCATATTTGTCTCTCTTCTAGCAATTTCTGGCCACACAACTGATTATGCAGACATCCGAGTCTGGTATCAGTGCCAAAAGCCTGCGCGGGAGAGATTCTACTCGCAAACAGGATTCTTCAGAGAAGGTGAGAGCAGAATTGCAGTCCCAGGGCATAAATAGGGCAACAGCAGTTCCCCCAGTCCTGGGAAGAGGAATTCCTCTCATAGCCCAGGGAAATTGGTGGTAGTCATGGTTCAGGTTACAGTGTATCCTGGGGAGTTGGGGCTCTCAGTGCAGGGGGCACAGCATGCCCTTTGGAGGAGGGGATTCCTGCCATGGTCCTAGGGAAGGAGGTGTTTTATTTTTTGTTTGGCTATTCTATACCACTCTTCTTGAAGTCAGAGCAGTTACAGGTAACAGTAACAGATTGAGTTGTTACATTGAACTATGAACAGAATATCATAAGAGGAAGTAACTTACATTGAACTATGTACATGGAGTATGTTTACGTTTATTTTTGCTTGATATACTGCACCTTTGAAACAGCAGGGTGGTGTAAAGTAAAAAAATAAATTACAGAGAAAAAGGTAAAAAAGAAAGGAATGCCATTATAAGAGAGGAAAGGTATACATTCATACTAGCAGCAGAAAGGAATGTCCTTATAAGAGAGGAGAGGTATACATTCATACTAGCAGCAGAAAGCAACGCCATTATAAGAGAGGAAAGGTATAAATTCATACTAGCAGCAGAGAGGAACGCCCTTATAAGAGAGGAAAGGTATACATTCATACTAGCAGCAGAGAGGAACAGCATTATAAAAGAGGAAAGGTATACATTCATACTAGCAGCAGAGAGGAACAGCATTATAAGAGAGGAAAGGTATACATTCATACTGACAGCAGAGAGGAACAGCATTATAAGAGAGGAAAGGTATACATTCATACTAGCAGCAGAGAGGAACGCCATTATAAAAGAGGAAAGGTATACATTCATACTGACAGCAGTGAGGAACGGCATTATAAGAGAGGAAAGGTATACATTCATACTAGCAGCAGAGAGGAACAGCATTATAAGAGAGGAAAGGTATACATTCATACTGACAGCAGAGAGGAACGCTATTATAAGAGAGGAAAGGTATACATTCATACTGACAGCAGAGAGGAACACCATTATAAGAGAGGAAAAGTATACATTCATACTGACAGCAGAGAGGAACGCCATTATAAGAGAGGAAAGGTATACTTTCATACTGACAGCAGTGAGGAACGGCATTATAAGAGAGGAAAGGTATACATTCATACTGACAGCAGTGAGGAACGGCATTATAAGAGAGGAAAGGTATACATTCATACTGACAGCAGAGAGGAACACCATTATAAGAGAGGAAAAGTATACATTCATACTGACAGCAGAGAGGAACGCCATTATAAGAGAGGAAAGGTATACATTCATACTAGCAGCAGAGAGGAACAGCATTATAAGAGAGGAAAGGTATACATTCATACTGACAGCAGTGAGGAACGGCATTATAAGAGAGGAAAGGTATACATTCATACTGACAGCAGAGAGGAACAGCATTATAAGAGAGGTATACATTCATACTGACAGCAGAGAGGAACAGCATTATAAGAGAGGAAAGGTATACATTCATACTAGCAGCAGAGAGGAACGCCATTATAAAAGAGGAAAGGTATACATTCATACTAGCAGCAGAGAGGAACGCCATTATAAGAGAGGAAAGGTATACATTCATACTGACAGCAGAGAGGAACGGCATTATAAGAGAGGAAAGGTATACATTCATACTAGCAGCAGAGAGGAACGCCATTATAAAAGAGGAAAGGTATACATTCATACTAGCAGCAGAGAGGAACGCCATTATAAGAGAGGAAAGGTATACATTCATACTGACAGCAGAGAGGAACAGCATTATAAGAGAGGAAAGGTATAAATTCATACTAGCAGCAGAGAGGAACGCCCTTATAAGAGAGGAGAGGTATACATTCATACTAGCAGCAGAGAGGAACAGCATTATAAAAGAGGAAAGGTATACATTCATACTAGCAGCAGAGAGGAACAGCATTATAAGAGAGGAAAGGTATACATTCATACTAGCAGCAGAGAGGAACGCCATTATAAAAGAGGAAAGGTATACATTCATACTAGCAGCAGAGAGGAACGCCATTATAAGAGAGGAAAGGTATACATTCATACTAGCAGCAGAAAGGAACAGCATTATAAGAGAGGAAAGGTATACATTCATACTGACAGCAGAGAGGAACGCCATTATAAGAGAGGAAAGGTATATATTCATACTGACAGCAGAGAGGAACGCCATTATAAGAGAGGAAAGGTATACATTCATACTAGCAGCAGTGAGGAACGGCATTATAAGAGAGGAAAGGTAAACATTCATACTGACAGCAGAGAGGAACGCCATTATAAGAGAGGAAAGGTATACATTCATACTGACAGCAGAGAGGAACGGCATTATAAGAGAGGAAAAGTATACATTCATACTGACAGCAGAGAGGAACGGCATTATAAGAGAGGAAAGGTATACATTCATACTAGCAGCAGAGAGGAACAGCATTATAAGAGAGGAAAGATATACATTCATACTGACAGCAGAGAGGAACACCATTATAAGAGAGGAAAAGTATACATTCATACTGACAGCAGAGAGGAACGCCATTATAAGAGAGGAAAGGTATACATTCATACTAGCAGCAGAGAGGAACAGCATTATAAGAGAGGAAAGGTATACATTCATACTGACAGCAGTGAGGAACGGCATTATAAGAGAGGAAAGGTATACATTCATACTGACAGCAGAGAGGAACAGCATTATAAGAGAGGTATACATTCATACTGACAGCAGAGAGGAACGGCATTATAAGAGAGGAAAGGTATACATTCATACTAGCAGCAGAGAGGAACAGCATTATAAGAGAGGAAAGGTATACATTCATACTGACAGCAGAGAGGAACACCATTATAAGAGAGGAAAAGTATACATTCATACTGACAGCAGAGAGGAACGCCATTATAAGAGAGGAAAGGTATACATTCATACTAGCAGCAGAGAGGAACAGCATTATAAGAGAGGAAAGGTATACATTCATACTGACAGCAGTGAGGAACGGCATTATAAGAGAGGAAAGGTATACATTCATACTAGCAGCAGAGAGGAACGCCATTATAAGAGAGGAAAGGTATACATTCATACTGACAGCAGAGAGGAACAGCATTATAAGAGAGGAAAGGTATAAATTCATACTAGCAGCAGAGAGGAACGCCCCTATAAGAGAGGAGAGGTATACATTCATACTAGCAGCAGAGAGGAACAGCATTATAAAAGAGGAAAGGTATACATTCATACTAGCAGCAGAGAGGAACGCCATTATAAAAGAGGAAAGGTATACATTCATACTAGCAGCAGAGAGGAACGCCATTATAAGAGAGGAAAGGTATACATTCATACTGACAGCAGAGAGGAACGCCATTATAAGAGAGGAAAGGTATACATTCATACATACATTCATCTGTTGAACAGTATATAAGGGATGTTAACTGCTTTACTAAGTAGCTCCAATGCAACCCACACCTTGTACTTTTATAACATTGTACTTAACTGTGATGCATTTTACATCTCTCTCAAAGCTCTCTCAAAGATTGCCACTTTCTCTCTCCCCCTCTCTTATTACCATTTCATATAGTTACTGAGAAAACAGGTACTATTGGGACGCCTTATCTAAGTAACTGAAAGAACATTAAAGAAGCTAATCATGCCTGTCTCAACCCTAACGTTTGTTTTCCTCTATACCATTGCCATGACCATCCATGACTCTGATGCAACCATACATGACCACAATCCTATCCCAGTACTCCTAGGATCAAATAGAAAACATCACAACAACTATCACCAACCTCATCTAAACTTACATCATAAGAGGCAGTCATGCCTGCTCTACATAACACTGGAGCTCATTAATAGCACAAAGTCCAACAAAGATGACGTGAAACACGAGCTCAGGTGTGCACTCATTAACGCAAGGTCTGTTCGCAACAAATGGCCAGCCATTACAGACCTAATATCCAACTACAATCTAGACCTACTAATGGTCACTGAGTCATGGCTCTCTGACTCAGACACTGCCCTAGTCAACCAAATCACCCCCCCTAACTTCTCACTCTTCGCTTGCAACAGAGATAATAGAAGAGGTGGAGGAGTTTTCATAATAGCAAAATCCGAACTGCAATACCGAGTGTCCCTAACCAGGAGCTCCCAGAACCTAGACACCATAACTATCACAAATAGAAGCAACTCTATCAATCTCATTTACTCGGCACCAAACGCAATAGCAGAAGATCTCTCGGATATAATCAACCTGGCCTGCAACCCTGATAACCCCAAAAAACCGAACTGTTTGTTAGGTGACTTTAATCTCCCCTCTCTACATCGCGATTTATCTAGTACTTTCCTGGATGCAATGACAGACCTTGGATACAAGCAAATCGTGCACAACCCTACACACAATCAAGGGAACATCCTTGATCTGATATTTGCTCCATCAGCAGTCTCGAGCTTAAATAGCCATATCCAACTATCTATTATCCCAGTCCCCTGGTCAAACCATAGCCTGATCACATTTCAGATACCTACAGAGCCAAACACACACACTCAGCCAGTCACTTCAACAGCAAATTCAGGGCAATTTAAGCCGCTTGACATAGAGATCCTCACTAAACAAGCGCTGACAAAATTATACAAGCCAATGGACAACCTGAACGAATTGATCTCTAACTGGAATGACACACTCTATCAATATGCCCAACAACCAATTATGAACAGGAAACTCCTACCCAAGAATCGTTCCAATAAAAAACAGGATGCCCCATGGTTCTCTTCAGAACTGCGAACATCTCTACTTCATCTGAGGAAGTTAGAAAGAAAGTGGAGACACACCCAGGACCAGGAAGAGTATCTTAGTCACCTCAAAGATCATCGCGAACTAACTTGGGCCACAAGGAAAGAATTCCACTCCGATCTTCTCAGCAGAGCACTAAACAGACCACGTGATCTCTTTAACTTAGTAAAGACGCTAACCAAAGAGCCATCACCACCGCAACAAGAATCCATAAAACCACAATTATATGCCAACTTCATCCAATCCAAATTAGTCAAGGCGAATACAACCTCATCACAAATACTAACCCATCTCCCTCAAGCGCAAGCCTCACTCGATAAATTCTCACCTCCATCAAGAAAAACCATCGAAGACATTATTGCCACCATAAACACCACCACGGCACCAAATGATCCATGTCCGGCACATTGGATTAAAACCTTACGTGCAGACCTTAGCCCTTGCATAGCTAAGATTGCAAACCTCTCCTACATAACTGGGGTTTTTCCTACTGCCCTTAAACAAACATCAATCCGTCCACTGCTAAAAAATAACCAAATGGACCCAAAGAAGGAAGAGTCTTACCGCCCAATTTCAAGTATTCCCTTTCTAGCCAAGATACTTGAAAAAGAAACTCAGAGGCAGATACAACAGCACATAGACACAGCAGCCCCGTTGGACCCATGCCAACACGGATTCCGTGAAGCTCATGGAACCGAAACACTCATGACCTCACTATTCAACAAACTCATATGCGGGATTGACAACATTTACAAGGCCATTGCAATGATTTCCCTGGACATATCAGCAGCATTTTACTCAGTCGACCATAAGATTCTACTAGCTAGACTCCACGAAAAAGGCATCAATAACCTTGCATGGGACTGGTGCAAATCATACCTAGAAGATCGATTGCAACAGGTCCGTATAGGCAACAATACATCTGAACCCTTTCAACAGAAACAAGGAGTACCCCAAGGTTCTTCTTTATCTGCGCTGCTTTTTAACATATATATGCAGCCAATCTGCCAAATCTCCAGAGACTTCGGTATATCCTGTCTATTATATGCAGATGACGTGCTAATTTTCACACAGATCAATGTCTCAAATCCTGACTACTCGGGACTAATCAATTGCTTCAATGCTATAACTGACTGGCTCCTCATTCAGAACATGAGAATAAATTTAAAGAAAACTGAAGTACTAATAGCCACAAGAAACAAGCAATTCTCTCCACCACCTACCCTCATAGTAAGAGATGCAGAACTCCCAATCAAGGCCACCATAAAGTACCTTGGTGTGACACTCTATCAACAACTCAATCTTAAGGAGCACATAAAAAACACTGTAAGGACAATCTACTACAAATTAAAAACACTGCGCCACCTGAAACCAATGCTGGAGACCAAAGATTTCTGTACAATTTTCCAAGCAATAGTCACACCCCACTTCGACTATGCGAATATCATTCTTCAGGGCCTCCCAAAGAGTACATTAAGTCCACTTCAACTGGCAATGAACGCGGCAGCCCGCATCTTGTCAGGAGCTTCAAAAAGAGATCATATAACACCAATACTAATCGATCTACACTGGCTCCCGATAAGCTGCAGAATAACATATAAAACTTTACTCATCACGTTTAAGGCCATTAATAAAATATCTCCTGCCTCGATCTCAAATCTCCTCACTCATGCACCAGACAACAGATCCAGGAGACTAGCAACGGAAAACACACTAGTTATTCCTAGCCTCTCCACAAAATGGACTCAATTAACTAATAACAGGGCTTTTGTGTCATATGCTCCCAAGTGCTGGAACAAACTCCCTCCCAGCATCAGATCAATAAGGAATATCACTCAATTCAGAAAGACCATTAAGCACTATTTATTCACTTTGCACTTCCAGCTACAATACATACCTCAGAACTCCCATCAGCCTGACTCACTTAACTCCCCTCCACATAGCAACAACCCAGAACAAATGCTGTAAAAATGTGAAAGTGCTACATCTCTGTAAATACCAAGCCATGATGTTACATATTTATTGTATATAGTTTTCCCCGGTTTATACCCAGTTTACCTTCCTTGTTATCTGTAAGCCTATATCAATTTTATATTGTTAGGTATTTGTTGTTCAATGTGAACCGCACTGATGATAAATAGTGCGGTATATAAAAACTGTTAAATAAATAAATAAATACTGACAGCAGAGAGGAACGCCATTATAAGAGAGGAAAGGTATACATTCCTACTAGCAGCAGAGAGGAACAGCATTATAAGAGAGGAAAGGTATACATTCTTCTCCAGGACCAAGCAGGAAGTCAGTCCTCACTTATGGGTGACGTCGGCGCCGACGGAGCCCTCGCGGAGCAATTTTCCCCAGCTTTCAAAGAAAGCCTTTGGGAATTGCAGCGCGCATGCGCGGTCGTCTTCCCGCCCGAGGGTGCCATCTTAGCCAGTCTTCTTTTTTCCGCGGAGCCCTACAGACGTCCCCGTCTTGTCCCCGCGAAAAAGTTGATTTTATTCATTATTTTATCCTTTTTTCCTTCGGTTCGACGCCGATCGTTTTCCCGCTCGGACTCGCGACGCCGGTCACGAGTCCTCGTACTTTTTTCGGTTTTTCTGACTTTGTCAGCTTTCGTTTTCGATTTTTCCCTGGCAGCCCGGTCCTTTGACCTCGCAGGGGCCCTTTTTCCCCCGATGGCTGCCAGTGGGTTTAAGCGGTGTGGTCGGTGTGACCGAAATATGTCACTAACCGACACACACGACTTTTGCCTCCGCTGCCTGGGCCCGGATCATGAAGAACTGATCTGTGGGCCCTGCAGCAAATTGTCCTCAAAGGCGTTGAGAAGTCGGCGGCATCAGCGTGAGAGAATCTTCGCTGACCCCAGCCATACCCGGACCTCGTCGGAGGCCTCCGCGTCGAAAGGCTCCAGCTCGGACCGTCGCCGGAGTTCCTCCGACCGGGGTTCTCCCTCCGGGGACCATCGTCGGAAGGTGAAACCCGCGAGGGCGGCGTCGGTGGACGCTCCTGGTTCCGCGAGGGCCAGGTCGCATAGCCCCGACAGCCGCCCCGGGTCCTTGGAGAAGGAACACATCCCGAAGCGACCTCGCCTGGAGTCGGAGATGCCTGCCCGGGTAAGTCCTGTGGTCCTTCTGGACTCGCCTCCGCGACAGCCGACGTCGGGCCCGACGCCGTCGGGGCCCGAGTCGGGGGCTGCTGGGTCACCTGAGCTCGGACTCAGGTTGACGGCCTTGGAGAGCAGACTGTCTGCCTTCATGGACCAGCAGAGGGCACTGCTCGCTGGCTTCGCTGGCACCGCTGCCCCGACCGCCGGGACGTCGACGTCCAAGTCGACCCCGGAGACCGAGCCGATCCTCGAGTCGATGAGAACTCGAGTCGATCCTCGGTCGAGGTCACCCTCGGCCTCCCGTTCGGGACCGAGGTCGCCGACGCCGACTCCCTCGGCGTCGGGGCGGCTGGCGCCGCACCCTGCCCGGGCCGACCCCACCGAGTCCTCGTCGGAGTCGGTCTGGGAGTCTGAGGAGGAAGAGTCACCTGATTCTTTCCGGACTCGGTGTGTCCCTTCGGACTCACCGGAGTCCGAGCCTCGGAAGCAGTCCCCCCCCGGAGGATACCCGGTTCTCGGACTTCGTTAGGGATATGGCCAAGGCTTTGGCCTTCCCTGCGGATCCCGAGGAGGAGCCTCGAGCCGAAGAGCTCGACGCCCTCCAGTATGACTCTCCCGCGAGGGAACACTTTACTGTACCGGTTCCTCCTATGCTGGAACGTCTACTCTTCCGCATGTGGGAGAGTCCGGCCTCCTCGCCGGTTCTGAGCAAGCGGGTCGATTCTATCTATCGAGTCCGCAAGAGCCCTGGCTTTCAAAAAGCACAGCTGCCACACCATTCCATGGTAGTGGAATCGGCCATGCATCGTCTTAAGAGCCAGAAGATGCACTCCTCGGTGCCTCCTGGCAGGGAGGCCCGTAACCTGGATGGCCTTGGTAAGAAGTGTTTCCAGGGCTCTATGCTCGCATGTCGTGTCCAGACTTACCAGCTATACATGGGCATGTATCTCCGGGATCTGGCTAAGGAGCTAGCCGGATTCTCCGCTGGTTTGTCCGAGGAACCCTTGCGGAGGTTCCTGGCCTTGTCCACTGGAATTCGGGAATGCTCAAAGTTCATGTCCCGAGCAGCCTATGATGGCTATGAAGCATCGGCTCGAGTAGCCGCAGCCGGCATCGGTGCCCGCCGACAGGCTTGGCTTCAGTCGTCAGACCTTGAGCCCTGGGTGCAGGACAAGTTGGTCGATGTCCCCTGCCGAGGCGAAAACCTCTTTGGCAAGCCCATGGCGGAAAAGGCTGCACAGATTGAGACTGAGACTCTCACCAGGACCAGGCTTTCTAGGAAGACCTCCGCCCCTTCCCAGAAAAAGAAGGGCTCGGGGAAAAAGTCCTTTTACCCGAGGAAGGCGGCTGCCTACAAACAATACCCCCATTATCAGGCCCCTGCAGCTCCCCAACAGGGCCAGCAGGCCAAGGGACGGGGTAACGGGTCCCGTAGGCAGCAAGCCCCCAAGCCTGCACCACCAGCCCCTGCTCAGCAGGGTGGGGGTTTTTGACTCACAATGCATAGCCTCTCCCCCCTCGCTGGTTCCTCCCAGCACCGGAGGCCGGCTGGTTCACTTCGCCCACAGGTGGTCCAGCATCACCGCAGATGCCTGGGTGCTTCAAGTCGTGGGAGAAGGCTATCTTCTCCACTTCCATCAGGTCCCTCCCTCCTATTTTCCGGGAGAACCTCCGCGACCCCCTCTGCACAGGGAATTACTCCTTCAGGAGTTAGCAGGTCTTCTGCAGGAACAGGCGGTGGAACCGGTGCCCCACCACCTGAGAGGTCAAGGCTTTTATTCCAGGTATTTTCTGATACCAAAGAGAACAGGGGGCCTCAGACCCATCCTGGACTTGCACAACCTCAACAAGTTCCTTGTGCGGGAGAAGTTCAAAATGCTTACCCTTGGAATCCTTCTGCCCTACCTCCAGCAGGGAGATTGGCTATGCTCCTTGGATCTAAAGGATGCCTACACGCACATCCTCATCCACCCAAGCCACCGCCAATACCTGAGGTTTGTGGTGGCAGGAAATCATTACCAGTACAGAGTACTGCCCTTTGGCCTGTCCTCCGCACCGCGAGTCTTCACAAAATGTCTCGCGGTCGTGGCGGCCCATCTCCGGCTTCACGGCCTCTATGTCTTTCCGTACCTCGACGACTGGCTCATCAGAGCAGCGTCCGCTCAGGAGGTCACCAACGCCACGTGCCGCACGGTGACTCTTCTGCAACACTTGGGCTTTGTTATAAACTTCGCAAAGTCCACTTTGCTCCCCTCACAGGATCTCGAGTTCATCGGCGCGAGGCTGCACACTCCTCAGGCGCGAGCATACCTACCGCTCGACAGGGCTCAACGGCTCATGGACCTAGCCGACCGCTTTCGCAGCCAGCCCCTGGTTTCCGCCAGGCGCTTCCTGAGACTGCTCGGCCATATGGCTTCCACTGTCCATGTGACCCCCAATGCCCGCCTGAATATGCGGTCTGCTCAATGGTGTCTCCGCCAGCAGTGGCGACAAGCCACAGGCGGCCTAGCAGACCTAGTGCGCGTCTCCGAGCCGCTGGTCTCGTCTCTCCGGTGGTGGCTCCGGCAGCCGAACCTGTTATTCGGAATGCCTTTCCAGTCACCTCCGCCGACCCGGGTGCTGACCACCGATGCATCCCTCCTGGGCTGGGGAGCACATTGCCAAGAGGCACGTACTCAGGGCCTCTGGACCACGTGGGAGTCTGCTCAGCAGATCAACTTCCTGGAGCTCCGGGCGATCCGCCTAGCTCTCAAGGCCTTCTCCCACCTGACTTCCCAACAGTCCGTCCTTGTCCAGACGGACAATCAAGTTGCCATGTTCTACGTGAACAAACAGGGGGGCACGGGCTCCTTCCTCCTCTGCCGGGAGGCACAGAAGCTCTGCTCTTGGGCCGTCAGTCACGGCATTCTCCTCAAGGCAGTTTATCTCCCGGGCCAAGAAAATTGCCTTGCGGACAAACTCAGCAGGGTCCTCCAGCCGCACGAGTGGCGTCTGGATCCCTTGGTAGTTCAGAAGCTCTTCCTCAAGTGGGGCCTCCCCACGATGGATCTCTTTGCCAGTCCTCGCAACCGGCAGCTTCCCCGCTTCTGCTCTCGTCAGCCACACCCCCTTCGGGTTGCGGCGGACGCCTTTCTGATCTCTTGGTCGGGGAGCCTTCTGTACGCTTTCCCTCCCATCCCGCTAGTCTCTCGGACTCTTTTCAAGGTTCTCCGAGACAAAGCCTTCATGATCCTGGTGGCCCCTCGCTGGCCCAGGCAGCCGTGGTTTCCGCTCCTGCTGCAACTGGCGGTGGAGGGTCCGATCCCTCTGGGGGTACAACCGGATCTCCTCACTCAGGATCAGGGGTCCCTACTGCACCCCAACCTCAGGTCTCTCAACCTCATGGCCTGGCTGCTGAGAGGGTAGTCCTTGCTCCCCTTCTCCTGCCGGCGGAGGTGGAGGAGGTCGTCTTGGCTTCGCGACGGCCTTCTACCCGCAAATGCTACGCCCTTAAATGGCATCGCTTTGCAGTCTGGTGTACCCAACAGTCGCAGGATCCCTTCTCCTGCCCGGTGTCGGTGATCTTGCAGTACTTGCTACACCTCTCTAATCTGGGACTTAAGTCCAACTCCGTCAAAGTTCACCTCAGTGCTCTTTCGGCACATCATGTGCCGGTGGACGGTAGACCTCTCTCAAGCGACCCTCTCGTTGCGAGGTTTCTCCGAGGTCTCCTTCTACTTAAACCACCTCTGCGCCCGCCAGCGCCTGACTGGGACCTGAATGTGGTTTTGCAGCGGATCACCTGTCCGCCTTTTGAACCTATGGCTACCTGTTCTCTCCGTTTTCTGTCTTGGAAAACACTGTTCTTGATAGCCCTCACTTCCGCTAGACGCGTAAGTGAATTGCAGGCCCTCGTGTCTGATCCCCCTTACACTCGGTTCTACAAGAATAGGGTAGTCCTACGGACTCACCCAAAGTTTCTGCCTAAAGTGGTCTCCCCTTTTCACATCAATCAGGAGGTGGTACTTCCAACCTTCTTTCCCAGACCACACTCCAGCCGAGCTGAGACGGTCCTCCATACCCTGGACTGTAGAAGGGCATTGAACTTCTACCTTGACCGTACACGGGAGCACCGTAAAGCTGCTCAGCTTTTTGTGTCTTTTGACCCCAATAAATTGGGGCTCCCGGTCTCCAAGCGTACTCTGTCCATCTGGGTTGCGGACTGTATCTCTTGGGCTTATGGGGCAGCCGGACTCGCCTTAGAAAGTCGAGTCACGGCTCATTGCGTTCGGGCAAAGGCCACGTCAGTGGCTTACCTCCGCTCTGTTCCGCTGGCAGACATCTGCCGGGCCGCTACTTGGTCTTCGAGCCAGACTTTTGCGGTCCATTACTGTCTCGAGAGGGAGTCCCGTAGGGACAGTGCTTTCGGACAGGCAGTCCTCCGTAATCTCTTTGAGGTCTGAGCAACTCCTACCCTCCATCCCGGATGTGGGCTACCGGTGGGTGATAATTCAGCGAAGATTCTATCCTTCTGTGCTGCTGAGCTAGAGGGAGCTCATTTTTGTGCTTAGGGTCTCCGGTAGCCTTGAGCTTGGGAGTCCCATAAGTGAGGACTGACTTCCTGCTTGGTCCTGGAGAAAGCGTAGTTACTCACCTGTAACAGGTGTTCTCCAGGAGCAGCAGGAATCAGTCCTCACTACCCTCCCTCCTCCCCTTGGAGTTGCAATCGTCTGCTTATGTTCTTTTTGCAAATTTTTTATGCTGTCTTTTTTAGCTATGTCATCTGACTGGCTAAGATGGCACCCTCGGGCGGGAAGACGACCGCGCATGCGCGCTGCAATTCCCAAAGGCTTTCTTTGAAAGCTGGGGAAAATTGCTCCGCGAGGGCTCCGTCGGCGCCGACGTCACCCATAAGTGAGGACTGATTCCTGCTGCTCCTGGAGAACACCTGTTACAGGTGAGTAACTACGCTATACTGACAGCAGTGAGGAACGGTATTATAAGAGAGGAAAGGTATACATTCATACTGACAGCAGAGAGGAACAGCATTATAAGAGAGGAAAGGTATACATTCATACTGACAGCAGTGAGGAACGGCATTATAAGAGAGGAAAGGTATACATTCATACTGACAGCAGTGAGGAACGGCATTATAAGAGAGGAAAGGTATACATTCATACTGACAGCAGAGAGGAACGCCATTATAAGAGAGGCGAGGTATACATTCATACTAGCAGCAGAGAGGAACGCCATTATAAGAGAGGAAAGGTATACATTCATACTGACAGCAGTGAGGAACGGCATTATAAGAGAGGAAAGGTATACATTCATACTGACAGCAGAGAGGAACGCCATTATAAGAGAGGAAAGGTATACATTCATACTGACAGCAGAGAGGAACAGCATTATAAGAGAGGAAAGGTATACATTCATACTAGCAGCAGTGAGGAACGGCATTATAAGAGAGGAAAGGTATACTTTCATACTGACAGCAGAGAGGAACAGCATTATAAGAGAGGAAAGGTAAACATTCATACTGACAGCAGAGAGGAACAGCATTATAAGAGAGGAAAGGTATACATTCATACTGACAGCAGAGAGGAACGCCATTATAAGAGAGGAAAGGTATACATTCATACTGACAGCAGTGAGGAAGGCATTATAAGAGAGGAAAGGTATACATTCATACTGACAGCAGAAAGGACAGAGCAAAGTAGGAGGAGGGACTAGGAGTCAGGTTTTGGGAGGTCAAAAGCAGTGCAGAACAGATATGTTTTAAACTTAGTTTTGAACTGAAGGTAAGAAAGCTGAGAGAGGTTTATCATACAGGAGGTTTTACAGTAGGCCCCGAGTGAGGGAGGATTTCCATCAATGGGTCTTGGTTAGACCGTATGACAGCATGAGCTTTTCATGCCACAGGGGGTTGGGGCCTGGGAAGGTAAGAGGTAGTAAAGTAAAAAGAAAAAGCTCAGTGTATACTAGTGTCCTTGAATGGTCATCTTGTGGGGGATGTACAGCAGGTTTGGGGAACTGGGATGTTCCATTTGCAAGGGGTGGAAACTTTCTGGGCAGTATATAGCTTATACAGAGGGATGTGGATGCAACATGTCCTTGCTTGAGAGTGCTAGCTGTGTGTGTGTGGGGGGGGGGGGGTGGTGTCACACAATACCTTCTTCCCTACGAAATGCTGTATGTTCAGTTGGGAGCTTTCCATGCATGGGGGTGTACATTGTCATGGGCAAGGAAAGCTTCTGTTTTGGGATGGGAAGTAGAACCTTTTCACTTTGAAGGTGAATCTTTCATGGGAAGAATTAGAGCTCTTTCTGTCCTTTCTGGGTGACTTGGAAGAAACTGTAATCTATTGATCTGACTGCTTTTGATACATACCTTTTTGGAGGAGATTTCATGACAACATATTTTTTCTGTGGACTGGCCCTAAGTCCATTTTTAAAGAATTTTTAGTATGGTTGAATGCAATCAAATTCACTGCACATATTGAATCGCAATCTGTTGATTTTTTGGACATGTATATCAGTCCATTGAGTGTTTACAAACAATGTTGTTTAGGAAGCCAGCACAGCGTAACAATTTACTGCACTTCAGTAGCCATCAGCCGGGTCCCCTTCGCAGGATCATTTGGGCATTTTGTGCATTTGAGACACATTTGCTTATTGTTTCAGGATTTTCAGATTCATGCCAAGGAATTGATGTATAGATTTTTTTGATCAAGGCTACCCTAAAGCAGTGGTCACACATCGTGAATGGCTCTTGACTGACGCATCCTCTGACACTCCTGGAGGTGAGGAGAATATAGTAGGAGTGTTCCCTTTCCTGCAGAACACATCGGAGGTGACCCAATTATTGCGTAAACATTGGTCTGTCCTTCGACTTTACCCTTGTTTTTGTAAACGTTTGATGGTGGCATACACCCGTGTTCCTAACGTCTGAGACAGAGTGGTCCATTCTGCAATGAAGGTATACTGCCCCCCTTCTACGCATAACAACCCAGGCCACTTCTCTTGTGCTAATTGTAGATTTAGCAAAACCACTTTGGAGGGCCCGAATTGGTGAGATCCCAAACCTGATACTATTTTTTGGTCTCGATGACATATCACCTATCTTTCTAATTTTGTGGTATATTTACTTACATGCCCATGTCGTCTTATATACATAGGATGCACTATGAGACTAAAAACACA
This sequence comes from Ichthyophis bannanicus, assembly GCA_033557465.1. Taxonomy (NCBI): domain Eukaryota; kingdom Metazoa; phylum Chordata; class Amphibia; order Gymnophiona; family Ichthyophiidae; genus Ichthyophis; species Ichthyophis bannanicus. The sequence goes on from CM066050.1 coordinate 1,088,051, forward strand.
ACTCGATGAACACTCCTCTCGGATCAATACATCTATGGTCTCTGCTCCAGTTGTAGCACATTGTCTTCGAAATAAGCATCAGTTTCATGATTTACAGTAAGATGGCAAGTTATTGACCATGTTCCTGTTGATCCCGTGGGGGGATCAGACTTTTAAACGACCCGTGGGGGGATCAGACTTATCTCTAGGAACAAGCAGGAATAAGTCATCACATATGGGTACGTCGGTACCGACGGAGCCTGCGCGGGAAAGCTCCCCAGCTTTTCAAATGAAAAGCTTTTGGGGCCTCCCACTGCACATGCGCGCTGCCCTCCCGCCTTCCTGACCAGCTCTCCTCAGTTCTTCTTTTTCCGCGGAGCCAGCAGGTCGTGTTCCTGTCACCGCTGAAGAATTTGTTACTTTTGTTTGTTTCTTTAGACCGCGTACCTGCCTTCCCCATACCGAAACCGGTATCGCCGGTCTTTCTTTCTTTCTATATCAAAAAAAAAAAAAAAAAAAGACTTTTTTTTTATTTTCTTCAGCACAGCTTGGTACCCGGTGTTAGGCCTTAAGGCCTACACAATTTCTCCTCATGGAGAAGCCAGTCCCTGGTTTCAAAAAATGTACCAAATGCAGTGCTGTCATTTCTGTCACAGACACCCATGAATGGTGTCTCAAATGTTTGGGACCTGAGCACTCCATACCGGACTGCCCATCCTGCACCCAGATGTCTAAACGCGGTTTGCAGAACCGGGCTAACAAGCTTCATGTGCTGTTTCCTTCAGAAGCATCACAGTCATCCAGGTCTTCCTCTCCGGATGGATCTCAGGTAACCAAAACTTCTGTGGGCAAATCCTCTAAAAGCAAATCTCTTTCTAAAGATCGAGAGGCTCTCAGTTCTGAGTTCGAGGATTCTGCCCAGGCCAAAAAACCCCGGCGGGAGGTTCCGGCCTCCAAAGCAATCATGGGGTCACAGGTTGACATCGATGGCACGGCCTCGACTGATCACCTGTTGGACTGCTCTGGGGTACCGGCCCATACCGGTACCGACATCCAGGCAGTAGTGGCGTCTATGGGCAGTACTGTCCAGACCATGCAGCAAGCCGTACTGGCCTTCATTAAGGCTGCGACGCCCTCGGTACCAATTTCATCGGTACCGACCCCGGTTCCGGTATCTACACCGGAACCGAGACCATCGACTTCTAAACGTCGATCGGTTCCGCATGCCGGATTCCGGCTTTCGCCCGGTACCGATCCCATGCCCGATACGCCCGATGTCGATACCGATCGGTATGCGTATCGTACATTGGAAGCACAGAAGGAGTACTCAGATTCTTCTGATGAATTCAATTCCTCTGATGACTCTGCTGAGCTTACTCTTCCTGAGGAGTCCTCTTCTCCCAAGAGGAGGATGTCTCCTCCAGAGGATTTATCCTTTCAGGATTTCATTGTTGATGTAGCTAAAGCACTTTCTATTACTACATCTTCTGAAAGAGAACCCAGATCAAAAAAATTGGACATTTTAGGATACTCAAAAGCTCCTAAAGAGGCAGTCACTCTGCCTGTCCATGAAATCCTTCAAGAACACTTGATGGATTTGTGGGAGACTCCTTTAACACTGTCTCCCCATTCCCGCAGGTTGGACACCATGTATCGGGTCCCTCCTTCGCCTGGGTTCCAGAAAACTCAGCTGCCTCACCACTCCATTGTGGTGAAGTCTGCCATGAAGAAAATAAAGAGTCCTAAGAGGCATTCTTCTACCCCTCCAGGGCGAGAATGTAAGAACCTAGACTCTTTTGGAGAAAGATGTTCCAGGCTAGTATGCTTATAGCCAGGATCAACTCTTATAGCCTTTATATGGGCATGTATCTTGGGCAACTTGCCCTAAAAATACAGAATTTTGCCCCCTTTATCCCTGATGATCAAAGGGCGGACTTCTTTTCTATGGTGACACAACTTTCAGAGGTCTCCAAGTTCTCCAACAGGGCAGCCTTTGATTCCTTTGAAGTTGCAGGCAGAGCTTCGGGAATTGCTATTGCAGCCTGACGTCTCGCTTGGCTCCAGGCTTCTAACCTAGAACCCTGGGTTGTAGAAGGCCTCAGGAATCTGCCCTGTACCGGTGAGAACTTATTTGGGGAAGACTGGCAGATTAAAGCTGCTCAAATGGATGCAGAAAATGCCACTCTAGATAGACTTTCCAAGTCTACTTCTACCCCTACCAAAAAGAAGCCTTTTAAAAGGCCTTACTATAAAAAGACCAGATTTCCCACAAATACTGGCCAGCAATCTGCTCAGCCTCGCCTTGCGGCTAAGCATCAACAATCTAAGCAGGTGAAGTCAAAGCCTGCAGTGTCTGCTACATCCCAGCAGGCTCAACCCCCTCAGGGGTTTTGACTTCCCTCTAGAGAACTTGCCGTTTCTGGCTCTAGCACAACCAGAGCCCCTCACCATTCCTGGAAGGCTAGCTCACTTTGCTCCCAGATGGGAGCAAATAACATCAGAGCAATGGACCCTCTCTATTATCCGAGAAGGCTACAAACTTCATTTCTCCAGCCTTCCTCCCCATACCATGGTGAGGCAATTCAGTTCTCCCCCATCTCTTCTGACCCTGTTGGGTCAGGAAGTCTCTTCTCTTCTTGCCCAAGGGGCAATAGAGGAGGTTCCTCCTCCACAACAGGGGTTAGGTTTCTACTCCCCTTACTTAATCATAACAAAGAAGACAACCTATCCTAGATCTGAGAGAATTGAACAGGTTTCTATTCAAGGAGAAATTCAAAATGCTCTCTCTGGGCCTTCTCCTTCCATACCTTCAGATTCAGGATTGGCTTTGTTCTCTAGATCTCAAGGATGCGTACACTCATATACTCATCCATCCATCCCACAGAAAATATCTAAGATTTCTGTTCCAGGGAAAACATTTCCAGTACAGAGTACTACCCTTCGGTCTGGCCTCTGCTCCAAGAGTATTCACAAAATGCATGGCAGTCGTTGCCGCATTTCTCAGAGGCATGGGAATCTTTGTCTTCCCATATCTGGACGACTGGCTCATCCGAGCTCCATCTCAATCAGAAGCCCAGATTTCTCTGGACCGCACAAGGCGTATCCTTCAATATCTGGGACTTGTGCTAAACGTTCCCAAGTCCCAACTCATCCCTACTCAGTCCCTGGAATTCATAGGGGCCCAATTGGACTCCACCACTGCAAGGGCCTACCTCCCTCTGGTCCGAGGCCAAAGGCTAATAAGCTTGGCCTCCCAGGCTCAGTCCAAAAGTCACTTGTCAGCCAGAGAATTGCTGCAACTTCTGGGCCACATGGCCTCCACGGTTCATGTGGTGCCCTATGCTCGTCTCCATATGAGAGCAGCTCAATGGACATTGGCCACCCAGTGGTCTCAAGCATCGGGACTGCTGTCAGACCAGGTACTCACCTCAAAACGTCTGTTTTGGTCTCTCCAGTGGTGGACATCCTCCAAAAATCTGTTGTTGGGGACCCCCTTCCAACCTTCGTTGCCCCAAGCAACCCTCACAACAGATGCCTCCCAAACAGGGTGGGGAGCTCATCTTCAACATCTCTCCACTCAGGGAACCTGGTCTCCCCAAGAGACCACCCTTCATATCAACCTTCTGGAACTGCGAGCAATCTTCCTTGCCCTCACAGTCTTCCATACCCTCCTTGCCAACCTGACTGTCCTAGTTCAAACAGACAATCAGGTGGCCATGTTTTATATCAACAAACAAGGAGGGACGGGCTCTCTGTCGCTTTGCAACGAAGCTCTCAGATTATGGGCCTTTGCCAGAGAGCACCAAATTCATCTTCTGGCAGTATATCTTCCAGGAGTTCAAAACTCTCGGGCAGACAGACTCAGTCGAGTTCTGCTCCCACACGAATGGTCCCTACATATGGACCAGATACGCAGAATCTTTCAGGAATGGGGGACCCCGGACATAGACCTCTTTGCAAGTCCGTGGAATGCCAAACTTCCCCGGTTCTGTTCCAGGACTCCGTGTCAGGGAGCTCAGGCCAACGATGCCTTTCTCCTGCATTGGGGTCAGGAATTCCTGTACGCTTTTCCACCCATTCCTTTGATTCCCAAGACTCTGTTCAAACTTCAGAGGGATCACGGATCCATGATCCTCATTGCTCCACGCTGGCCACGCCAAGTGTGGTTCCCTCTCCTTCTACAGCTCTCCCAGGGCTCCTCCCTGGACCTGGGAGCTGCACCAGACCTTCTGTCTCAGGAGCAGGGGACTTTGTGGCATCGGAACCCCAAGTCCCTACATCTCCGAGCTTGGTTACTGAAGGCTTAAGTCTTCAAGAGTTTAATCTTTCTCAACCAGTGAAAGATATCCTTTATGCCTCTAGGAAACCCTCTACCAGGCGTTCCTATGCTTTCAAATGGAAACGTTTTTCCATTTGGTGTGCTCAACAGGGTCTTGACCCTCTGGCACTTCCTTTGAATTCTCTACTAGACTATCTCCTGCATCTTTCCAATGCAGGCCTCAAGACGAATTCAGTACGAGTCCATTTAAGTGCTATTACAGCATCCTTAAAACCTATCAATGGACAATCTGTTTCCTCTCATCCTCTTATTACAAGATTCATGAGAGGCCTAACCCTCACTAAGCCTCCCATCCGGCCTCCTCCGGTAGCATGGGACTTGAATTTAGTTCTGGGTCAACTTATGAAGCCACCTTTTGAACCGTTGGTATCTACCTCCCTGAAATTTCTTTCTTGGAAGGTCCTTTTCCTTATTGCAGTCACTTCGGCTCGCCGCATCAGTGAACTGCAAGCTTTGGTGGCAAATCCACCTTATACCAGATTTCATCATGATAAGGTGGTCCTTAGGACGAATCCCCACTTTATGCCTAAAGTGGTCTCTCCTTTTCATCTTAATCAAGAGGTATATCTACCTGTCTTTTTTCCGGCTCCTCATGCATCCAGTGCAGAGAGGAACCTTCATACTCTTGACTGTAAAAGAGCTCTCGCCTTTTACCTCAATAGAACTCAGCCACATCGAAAGTCTTCTCAGCTTTTCGTGGCTTTTGATCCTTCTCATTTGGGACTTCCAGTCGCCAAACGCACACTTTCCAACTGGATTGCTCAGTGTATTTCCTTTGCTTACCAGAGTAAGAATATTTCTCTGGAAGGCCATGTCACAGCTCACAATGTGAGAGCCATGGCCGCTTCTATGGCTCATCTTCACTCTGTATCCATAGATCAGATCTGTCGAGCAGCCACTTGGGCCTCGGTGCATACCTTCACAGCCCATTACTGCTTGGACAAGGACTCCCGCCGGGATGCCTTGTTTGGTCAGGCTGTCCTCAAACACCTGTTCCATACTTAAACAACTCCTGCCCACCTTCCCAGAATGGATGCCTGAGATCCATCCGAAGATGGTTACCCTTGGAGGGAGATCTCCCAGGCATCTCAGCTAGGGAGTCCCCATATGTGATGACTTATTCCTGCTTGTTCCTAGAGATAGCACAGTTACTTACCTGTAACAGGTGATCTCTGGGAACAGCAGGAATTAGTCATCACAACCCACCCACCTCCCCTAGGAGTTGTCTCTCTATTCCTCTATCTTCCTGTCCTCTCTCTCTATTGTCTCAGCTTTAAACTCGAACTGAGGAGAGCTGGTCAGGAAGGCGGGAGGGCAGCGCGCATGTGCAGTGGGAGGCCCCAAAAGCTTTTCATTTGAAAAGCTGGGGAGCTTTCCCGCGCAGGCTCCGTCGGTACCGACGTACCCATATGTGATGACTAATTCCTGCTGTTCCCAGAGATCACCTGTTACAGGTAAGTAACTGTGCTTTAAACGCCAGTGGCCTGAACAGCGCTGGATCTTTAAACTACAAACTGTTTCCCCATTAGATTTAAACTTGGAGTAGGACTGGCCGAGCCTCTTTTGAATACACATATCACACATGACCGTTACCTTTTGATGGTGACTTGCCAGTGATGTATAGGTAGATTCAAGGTTTACACCTCTTTGATGACGTCAGATGCCCTTAGTATAAAATTAAAGCAGGTTTAAATGTATTTCACAAGCACGTTTGGTTTTTTTGGAGTAAGATTCCTTAAGACACCTGAAGTAGGGCTGAATGGAGCTCAAAACATGATGCATGTTATGTGTGGACTCTTGGCAACTTACTCCTTTAGCACTTTATAATATAAGTGGATTTTAAAAAGTTACCTTGAATAAAAATAAAAAAGGATGTTCTGTTACGAGAAAGTGGAGGTCTCCCTCTCCTGACAGCTCATCCGACACAAATTAATTTGGTTAATTCTAAATATCTGCTCACTGTTTGGATTGTTTTACTTGTTGGAATTTCTGGGAGGGGGGCATAGAGGGTGTTTACAGTGTGTCCTGGGAAGGCAGGAGTAGGATTTCTGGGGCAGGATATTGTAGAGCGAGAGTGGGTTCCCTGTAAAGTGTGATAGAGAGACAGAGTTGCTAACAGTTAGTAAATTTACAAAAGAAAAAGGGAAAAATGACATTAATATAATCCATAAAAATAATAAAACAACAAGCAATGAGGCCTTTCTCTCCTCAGTTAGGTGCTGGAGACTACATCTCATCTGCTGCTGAGAGAGAAGTTCAAGATGCTCTCCCTTGGAAGCCTGCTGCCCTACCTCCACCAGGGAGATTAGAAGTGCTCCTTAGACTTAAAGAATGCATATACCCACATCCTGATCCTCCCCTCCTACACACAGTACCTAAGGTTCGTGGTGGGGAGAGAGCACTACCATTACAGGGTGCTTCTATTCAGCCTGGCCTCCTCGCCAAGGGTCTTTACAAAGTGCCTGGCGGTCATGGCCACCCACATGCGCCTTCGTCTTCCCCTACCTGGACAACTGGCTCATCAGAGGCAGCACGGCCCTCGAGGCCGGCCAAGCTGCAGAGCGAACATAAGAACATAAGATATGCCATACTGGATCAGACCAAGGTCCATCAAGCCCAGTATCCTGTTTCCAACAGTGGCCAATCTAGGTCATACGTACCTAGCAGTTTCCCCAAAAGACACAGGTTCTGCAATGCTTGTACTAAGTCAAGCATTGATATCCTGGGTCCCTTCTTAATAATGGTTTATGGAAACTTGTCCAAAACCTTTTTAAACCCAGCTACACTAACAGCCTTTACTACATGCTCCGGTAACAAATTCCAGAGTTTGATTACACGTTGAGTGAAAAAATATTTTCTTTTATTAGTCTTAAATAGTTTACCCTGTAGCTTCATTGCATGTCCCCTAGTCTTTCTATATTCTGATAACGTAAACAGTCGATCTACGTTTACCCGTTCCACTCCGTTCATTAAGAACCCTTATTACAGCTTAAAGCTGCAATAGCTGCTCTAGTGATTCTGCCATCATGTACGCCTTTTCAGCACCAAGCAGGGAGATACCATAAAATCTGCACCAATTTGAGCACGTACTCCCTTATGAATCACTTCTGGAATCCACTGGTCTGATGCAATTTGGGTATAAGTGGAATAAAAGGCTTAGACAACCTCCCACAGGAATCAAATGCACCTAGACTCTTAAATCTTCACTGGAAAAGCTTAGAACCACTAGGAGCTCCCGACAACCCATCTCTGCGACCTCTACGACGGACCCTGAAAGAGCAGGGCCCAGGAGAGGAAAAGCGACCATTGAGGCAGCCCAAATCTCATAGGCTGAAACTGCCATGTCAACCGAAAACGCACTCACGAAAAAGTAGTGGACATCACTCCACACAGCTTGTCTTCGACCAAACAAGGAACTTCAGCCTCTCCTAAATCTTTCCAATTTCTCTAAAGACTCACTCCAAAAAAAGAAGGTAAACAGAAGGTTACTAAACAGTCTTGGAAGCCACATCTGCTGACAAATGGCGTTTTGCCACAAAAGCCAGCAGCTTCACCAAGGCTTTCACCAAATCGGAAGGAGGGTCTGCCAAAAAAGCCAAACCAGACTTCAGCCTGGCCACCTCTGACAAGGAGTAATTAAGTTCCTGGGCACTCTTGGAAGGCTTTTCTCAAACATGCCAGAGTCACAAACAATCCACAACTCGACACCTGCAAGGCCAAATGCAGAAAACTCAAAGGACAACTTCAACATGCTGCCAGTTTCCTATCCTGCGAGTCTTTCAGCACTGTAACAACCTTCGATCAAAATTCTAGTTGTCTTCTTGGTGATGGCCATCAACAGCATGTCTACATAGGAAAGTGGAAAAGTTCCTTATTTCGACAGAATGGGGTAAAGCCATGCTATAGACCTGAAAACACGTAGGCTGTCATCTCCCACTTGGTATTATGCAGCAGAAATGATTTTGGCAATCTGCCTCCTGCAGCACCTGGGTTTCATCATCAACTACCCCAAATCCCACCTCTCTCCAGCCCAAAACCTGGAATTCATAGCTGCCCAGCTGGACATACTTACTGGTCAAGGCCTTCCTTACAAAGGAAAGGGCCCATCACCTCATGCAGATGGTGGCGGAAGTGCAGACACGCCAGTCGGTGCCAACTTGCTGCTTCGTCAGATTACTGGGCCACATGGTCTCAGCAGTCCATGTCATGCCCCTAGCCCGCTTATACATGTGACTCAACAAAACTATATGGTCTTGTATCAGAGCGAACATTCAATAATATATAGAAAAAAATTCCTACGCTCTATCACTTTGTAAATTATTAGTCTCTCTATGTTTCAAGATCCAAATCTTAGGGTTTTATGTCTACGGGTCTCAGACTTATAACGACATTTGTTTCAGAGTTTTGTTCTCCAGTACGTATGCCTGTTAGCATCAACGACCCTTTTTTTAATATAAACCCATTTCATTGATTAAAAATCCATCTTTCAGTGAAGATTATTAAATTTTCTACTTAACTTGCAAAAGGATGGAAATGTACAAAAATACTGCAGTCTCGCTATTAAAGCTGAACGCTTATACATGTGGGCAGGCCAGTGGTGTCTTCGCTCCCAGTGGACCCAAGCCACGGGCAGGTTACTTGACAGGGTCAGGGTCACTTGCTAACTGGCAGACTCCCTCGGCTGGTGGCCTCCCTACGCCACCTCCAGGAGGGGAAGCCATTCCAGGCACCTGCACCTCAGATGGTCCTAACCCCAGAAGCCTCCCTTCTAGGATGGGGTGCACGTTCCGCCACCTCCTGTGCAATCGGCCTGTGCTGTTTCAGACTGATAATGAGGTCACCATGTTGTATGTGAACAAGCAAGGGGGCATGGGCTCGAACTCCCTCTGCCAGAAAGCAGTGGCCCTCCTCTCTTTTGTGGTACGCCACAGAATGCTCCTACGAGTGGTGTACCTTCCAGGCCAGGACAATTGCCTGACAGATAAGCTCAGCAGAGTCCTCCGCCCACATGAATGGTGTCTGCACCCAGGGTGGCAAAAAGACTCTTCTGCCTCTGGGACAGGCCCGAGATGGACCTGTTTGCCTCTCCGGACAACACACAGCTGCCCCACTTCTGCTCACGCCAACCACACCTGGGGAGAGTAGCAGCAGATGTCTTCCTAATTCCGTGGTCAGAAGGTCTCCTCTATGCCTTCCACTGACTCTTCTGGTGGCCAAGACCCTTTTCAAGGTTCAGAGTGAGCGGGCATCAGTGATCCTGATCACCCCCCAGATGGGCCTGGCAACCCTGGTTCCCTCTATTACCCTCCCTGTCGGTGGCACTCCAGATCTCAAGGAACAAGCAGGAATGAGTCTTCACATATGGGTACGTCGGTACCGACGGAGCCTGCGCGGGAACGCTCCCCAGCGTCCAATCAGAACGCTTTTGGGAGCATCCCAACACGCCTGCTTGCTGCCTTCCCGCCTTTCCCATCTACCTCTCCTCAGTTTTCGTTTTTCCGCGGAGCAGGCAGGATGTCCTGTCACCGCAGAAAATTCTTCCTTTATTTTTTGTTTTTTTTCCTGTGGTCGCGTCTACCTTCCCTCGACGCACCGGTACCGCCGGTGTTTTCTTCTTCTTTTCTTTTACAGATATTTCCTTCTGTAGGAAATTTGTTCCTATTTGGTGCCTGACAGGCTTTGGCCTGCTAGGCCTCTACATTTCCCTCATGGAAATTCTAGCCACTAGAAAGTGTTTTAACTGTGGCACTACCAAATTACTTTTAGACACCCATAATTGGTGCCTTTCATGTTTGGGACCTGAAAACAATCCGCTGGACTGTCCCTCCTGCACTTCTATTTCTGCAAGACGTTTTCAGCATCAAGCTCAACTCGATACGCCGTTCCCCTCACTCCTGAGGGTACCAGCTCCATCTTCTTTTTCGCAGGATCAGGTAACCAAACAAAAGTCTGTAAAGACTAGCCAGTCCTCGGGTGGTAGATCTCATGTCCTTCATAGAGATGCCTTTTGGCTTGCCCCCGAGGACATTTTGGCTTTAAAAACCCGGCGGGAGACTTCTGTCTCCAAAGTACTAACGGGGTTTCAGGTTGTTCCCGGGGTTTTTACCTCTGTGAACATGCCTGAGCCATGCCCGGTGGTGGTATCCGCTTTGAGCGGTGACGGTACCCCGGCATCGGCAATGGTGCTGGGTGAAAAGCACAGTTACTTACATGTAACAGGTGATCTCTGGGAACAGCAGGAATAAGTCTTCACATATGGGTACGTCGGTACCGACGGAGCCTGCGTGGGAACGCTCCCCAGCATCCAATCAGAAAGCCTTTGGGAGCATCCCAAAGCGCCTGAATGCTGTCTTCCCGCCTTCCCAACTGTCTCTCCTCAGTTGAGTTTTAGAGCTGAGACAAAGAGAGAGAGAGAGGGGGAAAGGAAGAGAGATAGAGAGAGAGACAACTCCTAAGGGAGGTGGGTGGGTTGTGAAGACTTATTCCTGCTGTTCCCAGAGATCACCTGTTACAGGTAAGTAACTCTGCTATTTTATTTATTTATTTATTTAACAAGAACTTATATACCGCTGCTTCCATAGTTCAGCTGCGGTTTACAGATAACAACATTCAACAAAGCATAGTTTGTTTTACATATAACATCAGATAACTATAAGCAATATAAAATAAACAGAGTAATATTAAACTGAATGGCACAGAACAGTGCAACTTATATACATTATTTACATATAGACATTATGTGGGGTATAATCATGGAGAGAAGTTCAGAATCTGATAGGGAGAGTTTTCTTTTTATGTTGTAGTGAGATGTCAGACAAAGAATGGTTAGCCTTTATCTATCTAGCTATCTCCAGGAACAAGCAGGAATGAGTCTCCACATATGGGGACTCCCTAGCTTTAGATGCCAGGGAGATATCCCAGAAGTTGTGTGTCCCTGGGACAGGGCTGCACTTCCCCACATGGATCTCTGGCATCCCATGAGGGATGGTGGGTAGGAGTTGATTAAGTATGGAACAGGTGTTTAAGAACAGCCTGACCAAACAAGGCATCCCGGCGGGAGTCCTTGTCCAAGCAGTAATGGGCTGTGAAGGTATGAACCGAGACCCAAGTGGCTGCTCGACAGATGTCGTCGATAGACACAGAGTTCAGATGAGCCATTGAAGCTGCCATGGCTCTCACATTGTGAGCTGTGACATGGCCCTCCAGAGAAAGGTTCTTGCTCTGATAGGCAAAAGAAATACACTGGGCAATCCAGTTAGATAGTGTTCTCTTGGAGACTGGTAGTCCCAAATGAGAAGGATCAAAGGCAACAAAGAGTTGGGAAGACTTTCTATGTTGCTGTGTCCTTTGTAAGTAAAAAGCCAGAGCTCTTTTACAGTCCAGGGTATGAAGATTCCTCTCTGCACATGATGCATGAGGTCCTGGAAAAAAGACAGGTAGGTAGACCTCCTGGTTGAGGTGAAAAGGCGAGACCACCTTAGGCATAAAGTGTGGATTAGTCCTAAGGACCACCTTGTCATGATGGAACCTTGTATAAGATGGATTAGCTACGAGTGCTTGCAATTCACTAATGCGGCGTGCTGATGTGATTGCAATGAGAAAGATAACCTTCCAAGAAAGGTATTTCAAGGAGGTGGTAGCTAAAGGTTCAAAAGGCGGCTTCATAAGCTGACCAAGAACCAAGTTTAAATCCCATGTCACCGGGGGTGGTCTAATGGGAGGCTTTGTTAAAAGGAGGCCTCTCATGAATCTGGCTACAAGAGGATGAGAGAAAATAGGTTGTCCATTTAGAGGCTTAAGGGAAGCTGCAATAGCACTCAAATGGACCCTTACTGAATTTGTCTTAAGGCCTGCATTAGACAGATGGAAGAGATACTCCAGCAAAGATTCCAGAGGTATGGCAAGGGGGTTAAGACCCTTCCCAGAACACCAGATAGTAAACCTCTTCCACTTGAAAGCATAAGAACGTCTAGTGGAAGGTTTTCTGAAAGCATAAAGAACATCTTTCACTTGTTGAGAAAGATGAAGATCCTGGAGATCTAGGCCTTCAGCAACCAAGCCCTGAGATGCAGAGACTGGGGATTGGGATGCCATAACTTTCCGTCCTCTTGAGAGAGGAGGTCTGGAGCAGACCCTAACTCCAGGGAGGGAGCTTGAGAGAGATGTAGAAGCAGAAGGTACCACACTTGCCGTGGCCAGTGTGGAGCTATGAGAATCATGTGGCCTCTGTCTCTCTGAAGCTTGAACAGGGTTTTGGGAATTAGGGGAATGGGTGGAAAGGCATAAAGGAAGTCTTGACCCCAGTGAAGGAGAAAAGCATCCCTTGCCTGAGCTCCCTGAGCCAGAGTTCTGGAACAGAACCGGGGAAGTTTGGCATTCCACGGACTTGCAAAGAGGTCTATGTCCGGGGTTCCCCAAATTTGAAAAATCTTGGATATCTGGTCCATATGTAGGGACCACTCGTGTGGAAGCAGAACTCAACTGAGTCTGTCTGCCCAAGAGTTTTGAACACCTCGAAGATAAACTGCCAGAAGATGAATGTGATGCTCTCTGGCGAGGGCCCACAGTCTCAAAGCTTCGTTGCAAAGCGACAGAGAGCCAGTTCCTCCCTGCTTGTTCACATAGAACATGGCTACCTGATTGTCCGTGTGGATAAGGACTGCCTTGTGGCTGAGCAGGGTGTGGAAAACTCGCAGAGCAAGGAAGATTGCTCTGAATTCCAAGAGATTGATATGTAGACAAGTCTCCTGTGGGGACCAGATGCCCTGGGTGGAGAGGTTCTGAAGATGAGCTCCCCACCCCATTGGAGAAGCATCTGTTGTAAGAGTTGCTTGGGGTAGAGGCTGTTGAAAGGGGGACCCCAGCAACAGGTTTTGAGGGGACTTCCACCACTGGAGGGACAAAATGAGGCGACTTGTGTTTGCTATTTTGTCTGACAGGCAGCCTAGTGCCTGGGTCCATTGGGTGGATAAAGTCCACTGAGCTGCCCTCATGTGAAGGCGAGCATATGGTACCACATGTACGGTGGATGCCATGTGGCCTAGCAACTGTAACATCTCTCGAGCAGTTAGTAGGGGCTTCAACTCTGCTTGAGAAGCTAACTGCACCAAGCGAAGGCAACGGGCCTGGGGAAGATAGACCCTTGCCCTTGTGGTATCCAGCAACGTCCCTGTAAACTCCAGGGACTGAGTAGGGATCAAATTGGATTTTGGGATGTTTATTACCAGCCCTAAATACTGAAGGATACGCATTGTGCAGGTTAGAGAAGTTTTGGCCTCTGATTGAGTGGGAGCTCGAATGAGCCAGTCGTCCAGGTAAGGGAAGACGAATATTCCCAGGGTGCGCAGAAAAGCAGCTACTACTGCCATGCATTTCGTGAAAACCCTTGGTGCAGAGGCCAGGCCAAAAGGGAGCACTCTGTATTGATAGTGCTTCTCCTGAAAAAGGAACCGAAGGAACCTTCTGTGAGTTGGATGGATAAGAACATGAGTGTACGCATCCTTGAGATCTAGAGAACAAAGCCAATCCTGACTGTGAAGGTATGGCAGCAGAGTTCCTAGAGAAACCATCTTGAATTTTTCCTTGACTAGGAATCTGTTCAACTCTCTGAGAATTAAGATGGGTCTGAAGCCCCCTGTTTTCTTTGGAATAAGAAAATAGGGGGAGTAGAACCCTGTGCCCTGTTGTTGAAAAGGCACTTCCTCTATTGCCCCCTGGGCGAGAAGAGTGGCAACCTCCTGCTCCAACAGGTTGAGGAGGGAGGTTGGAGAATTGAACTGATGCACTCTTGTGAGAGGGGGCAAGCTTGAAAAATGAAGTTTGTACCCCTCTCTTATGATGGAGAGTGTCCAATGCTCTGCTGTAATTTGCCCCCACCTGGGAGCAAAGTGACATAACCTTCCTGGAATGGTGGAGGGCTCTGGTCCTTCTAGAGCCAGGAAGGCTAAGTTCTCTAGCGGAAAGTCAAAGGCCCTGAGAGGGCTGAGGTTGCTGGGCTGGAGCAGACCTCGCAGCCTTTGCTTTGCTCTGTTTGGAGGATTGCTGACGTTTGGTAGAGAACTGAGCTGCAGAAGATGCCCGCTGACCATAAGCAGGATAGAATCTTCCCTTTTTAGAAAAAGGTGTTTTCTTGAATAACCTTTTCTTAGCTGTGGATTTGGATAGTCTATCCAAAGCAGAATTTTCAGCATCCATCTGATTGGCTTTTGCTTGCCAATTCTTACCAAACAGGTTCTCACCTGTACAAGGGATATTTCCCAATTCATCTTGAACCCAGATCTCCAAATCAGATGCTTGAAACCAAGCAATCCTACGTGCACCTATGGCAATAGCTGAGGCTCTGCTTACGCATTCAAAGGAGTCGAAAGCTGCACGGTTGGAGAATTTGGAGATATCTTGGGCATGTTTGAGCCCAGTGAGAAAGTCCTGCCTTTTATCTTCAGACATAAAAGGACTTAAAGTCTGTAAATGGTCAGTGACTTCTTTTAAGAACATTCCCATGTAGAGACTATAAGAATTAATTCTCGCAGCAAGCATGGAAGCTTGGAAGACTCTCCTTCCAAAAGCATCCAGGGTTCTACATTCACATCCTGGAGGATTAGAGAGGCATGTCTTTTGGCACTTCTAATCCTTCTCATTGCTGACTCAACCACAATAGAGTGGTGAGGAAGTTGAGTTTTATGGAAACCAGGACAAGGAGGGACACGATACATGGTATCCAACCTGCGAGAATGAGGAGAGGTGGTTAGAGGTGCTTCCCACATCCTCAACATGAGATCATACAGAATCTCATGAATAGGCAAGGTAGCTGCCTCCTTAGGAGTTTTAGGATATTGTAAAATATCTAACTCCTTAGCTCTGGCTCTGTCTCAGGGGCCACTGTAATAGAGAGGCCCCGAGCCACCTCCCTGATAAAGTCTTGAAAAGACAAGTCTTCTGGAGGAGACATTCTTCGTTTAGGAGAGGACTCCTCCTGTGGAAGAAGCATCACTGCATCGACCGATTCTTCAGAATCCTCAGAGGAATCGAAGTATCGTCTGTCCGGATGCTCTTGCAAAGCCCGATACCCGTACCGACCGGGATCGGGAATAACCGATACTGGGGTATCGGTACTGGAGGGCTTCAGCGAACAGAGTACCGGCATAGCGGACACCGATGCCGATGTCGATGCCACCGGTACCGGGATCGGTACCGATGGCGATGCTAAAGCCGGTACCAGCGGAGTAGTCTGTTGCGGTACCACGGGCATTGATGCCACAAGGAAAGCCGCCAGACTGTGTTCTATGGACAGAATTCTCTGATCCATTGACCCTGCCAGTGCTTGGAAGTCGGTACCGGTGGAAGCCACCGGTACCCCAGAGCATGGCACCAGGAGATCTGTTGAGGCCACGCCATCGAGATCATCCTGGAACCCCGATGATGATGCTTTAGAGGCCGAAGCCTCCCGATGGGGTAATTTTGCCGGTGCAGAATCCTCGAGGGCAACGCCAGAGGCATCTCGATGCTTAGAAGGAGATCTACCCTTCGAGGACCGGCTGGATTTATGTTTAGTTACCTGAGATCCATGTGAGGAAGAAGAAGCCCTGGAAGACGTCGATGCCACCGAAGCCGCATCAGAGGGAAACAGGGTACTGAGCTTGGCAGCTCGGTTCTGCCGACCTCTTTTAGACATTATGGAACAGGACACACAATCTGTTATGGAATGGTCAGGACCTAAACATTTTAGACACCAGTCATGGGTGTTGGTGACGGAAATGGTACCGCCACATTTTGTGCACTTTTTAAATCCTGAGGCAGGCTTTTCCATATTTAAGGAAAAAAAGTTTTGGGCCTAAAGCCCAAAACGCAAGTGCACCTGAAGAAAAAGAGCGGAAAAAAGGTTGGGGTTTTTTTACAAGAAGAAAAGAACAAGACCGGCGGTACCGGTACAGCGTCGAAGAAGGCAGATGCGACACAAAAGAAATAAAGAAAAAATAAGGAAATTCTTCTGCGGTGACAGGAACACGACCTGCTGGCGTCGCAGAAAAAGAAGAACTGAGGAGAGACCGTTGGGAAAGGCGGGAAGGCAGCACGCAGGTGCTGTGGGAAGCTCCCAAAGGCTTTCTGATTGGACGCTGTGGAGCGTTCTCGCGCAGGCTCCGTCGGTACCGACGTACCCATATGTGAAGACTCATTCCTGCTTGTTCCTGGAGATCATTCCACACCGATGATCGCTGTCGAGCGCTCTCGGTATCTTCGGTGCTGCTAGAGCCGCTTCTGACCGATCTTCCCACATCGGTCCTGGTACCGATGCTGGTATCCACGTCGGTACCCTCCTGATATGCATCGATAGACTCGCTTCTTTCGATACCGAGTCTAGAATCGATCTCTAGTCTGGATGACTGGGTACCGACTCGTCTCGGTACCGACTTCAGACGTTACCATAGACATTCCACCGATGGTCAAGGTCTGCCACATTCAGTTACCACGGTACCGATAGTGCCATTACAAACTGATCTTCATATATCGGTGTCACCGATGGTACCGATCTCGGTACCGGTATCGACATCGGCATCAGTGTCGGTACCATCCATGCTAGCCTGCTCGCTTCCTTCCATACCGAGTTTGGAATCGATCCCTAGCATGGACGACTTGCTACCGACGAGTTGTGGTACCGGGTTTCATCGGTACCCACAACTATCTTTCAAAGATAATCCGATGCTCCACCATTCCAGATCTGCTATTTCACAGAATCTGATTGAACAGGTGGCTGCTAGAGCTAGTTCTTCAACAGATCTAGTTCTTCCTCCTCTTCCTCGAGTACTTCCCTCCAGGGAGACTTCTTTTCAAGCTTTTCTGCTTGATATGGCAAAGTTACTTGACATTTCTATACCTGGTCAAGTCCCTGCACCAGGGGATCCACAACCTATACTGATACCCTGCAATACAAAGGAACTCATTATGTTTCCTTTGCATCAGACCTTGCAGGATCTCCTGTTTAGAACGTGGGAAACTCCTTTAATGGTATCCCCACCTTCTAGGGCAACTGATCTTCTATACCAGGTGCCCCCTTCTCCAGGGTTTCAAAAGCCCTCATCATTCTCTGGTTGTAGAATCAGCAATGTGACGTGTTAAGAGTACTAAGAAGCACTCTTCTTATCCGCCAGGTCATGAGGCTAAGACCTTTGATGCCTTTGGACGTCAAACTTTCCAGGCATCCATGCTTTCAGCAAGAATCCTTTCATATATTTTCTATATGGGATTATCTCTTGAGGAGGTCACAAAAGATTTATTACTTTTGACCCCTTTCCTTCAAGAGCCTAAAAGAGCAGATTTTTCTATGCTAGTCAATCATGCTCAAAATATTTCTAAGTTCCTTACTCGTGCTTCCCTAGACTCTTTCGAGTCTGTTAGCAGAACGTCTGCTATAGCCATAGGAGCACGACGTAGAGCCTGGCTCCAAGCTTCAGACTTGGACAAATCTGTACAAGATGCACTGGGAAATGCTCCTTGCACTGGAGAGAATCTCTTTAATAAGGAGTCTTTACTCCAGGCTGCTCAGTTTACTACTGACACTATTGCTTTCAGAGGCTTGTCTACGCCTTCCTCTATCCCAGTTTGTAGAAAGTATACTACTAAGCTTTGTTCCCCTAATGGGAGAAGGCTTTATCCATCTTCTACCCATCATACAGATGTTTCTAGGCAGGGGAATCACCCAGCCAGGCTGAGGAAACCACAACCTCAACAGGTTCAGCAGACCCAGCAGCCGTAGGGTTGCTGATAAACTCTTCCCTGAATCCTTTTTGCTTTTGAGGTTTAGATCCTGTAGTTTGCTTCTTACCTCTACAAGCATCTACATCGGTTCCATTCTAAAATTTACATATGTCCCTCTTAAGGACACATCCTATCTATTAGCTCAATGGGCTTCTTGAGATGATTATGCTTTACAGGTACTACAGTTACTCCTCGTCCTTTGAACTACACAGAGGAGTAACAGCTGTCAATAAGGTCACCATCCCTTATCTTTGACTTTTCTCCTTATCAGCATCTCTCTTACTACTTATTAAGGATTTCCTCCTCAATAAGTCTTCTTTTCAACTCTGCCACTCTTTCCAGGACATTTGGTCTGTAAGAGTGATACCACTTTACTGAGGGCTTTTCCTTAAGCCCCTAACAGTTTCTTTCAGAGTTGTCTCCCCCTTGTATTCTTAGTTCTTCCTGGCAGCTTCTCAGACAGTAGCGGAGTATTACCTCTCCTACTTCTGTCTGTATTTCTTTTCCAACCTTGGGACCTTTCTGCTGCCCTATCAATAGTTAGAACTGCAGGGGCTCTTACTGATTAGACCACTGACTTGCTGTCAAAGCAGCCAGGGCTTGTTCTCCATCTTTAATAGTTTCTGGCTTGCCACTAAGTCCCAGATGGTTTGACAACCTTTTCTGGCTATTGTTGCAGGCCTTACCTTTTCTCCTTAGCCTTCCCAATTCTTGGGCTTGGCGGAATAGTTCATTCTGCCTGCGGGCTCTTGAACATCAGGTTTTCTTCTAATTAACCTGCAACATGCTCTCTGCATCTCTATGGAGCAGCTCTACACTATGGGGCCTTATTAGAGAGCACATAATGTCAGATGGTTAGGAAGGGTTGTACCCCATCAGGCTTACTGGATTCTCCTTGCCCTTACCATTTCCATTAAAGGCTTCTTATATAAAGGTTACAGGCCTTTAATTAAGAGAAGACCTAAAGAATTATCCAATTCCCTGGTTTGCTCCACATCTCCAGGGGACCCCTTCACCAGAGATGGTTTCCTTCTTTCATTATAGACCATCCCTGTCTAGTTTTTTCCTTCCATCCTCAATTCTTCATGGCATGATCCATGTGGAGCACAGCAATGCACCATACCCCTTTTTACCCTCATTGAGGGTAAATATGGTATTTTTATGGCATCTTTTTCTCCAGCTACCTGCTGGAGTTTTGGAAGGATTCAGACTCACTATCAGCAGATTAAAAACATCCTCTGCATTTTCAAGGTAGATCTCCATTCCTGGTTTTCAAGGGCAAGAGTTCTTAAGAGGACTCTAGACTTCTCTTGCTAATGAGAGAACTCCCTGCGCTTCCTACCCTTAACCAGGAGGTAGGGATTCTCTGAATATCTACTCAAGCAGGTACCTCCCTTCTTGTTGTTAGATAAACCTTTCTCCACATACCCTATGTGCGGACATGGGTATGTATACATATATATATATATATATATACATATATATATATATATATCTATGTTACATGTATATGGACATCTCCATGTCTATGCCCATATCCCTATATATATACACATATGTGATGTATATATCTGTATTACCTATCTCCATACATATGGATTACCATATATGATAGTGTGTAGGTATATGTCATATACTTTTTCTGTCTGTCTGCCTAGATATATATATATAACTATACAAATATATATATTCCACCACGGACCGACAGATACTCTCTATCCCTTTCCATGCTGTCCCAGCATACTTAGGGTTCTCTATAATCAACCACTTCCTGTGGTAGTTCAGGAGTTTTTATACCATGACCTTCAGTTTTGAGTACACCTGAAGCCCTCCACATACCTTCCTTTTCCATTACGAGGGACTTTTTTCTGCATTTTCAGAAAATGAGAGGCTACAATGCCTCATTACTCCTATCCTTATTGTTATCGGATATGGAGATCTTTCAAGCTCCCTCTCCTATAAGAACTAGGTCTCTTAAGGTCAAAGGAGTTTTCCGTTTTATCCAATGGAGACTTCCGCGTTTTCTGCTAAGTCCTACCTCATTGAACTACCCCAGTTCCACTGGGATTGTTCCTCTCACCCTAAGAGTTCTACCTCAGCCTGTTTTTTGCACAGTTGTTTACCTCTTCTTTCATTGAGGACCCCCTGGGGATATTCTGTTGGTTCATATTCACAAATCCTCATGAACCTCCATATACCCTTCTACAATGCCACCAGGTAAGGTCCATATTGGGTTATTGATTTTCAATCTTACCACTAAATATCACCTGCACAGAGCCTATCTAGGCATCCTGTTTGGTCCAGCTGTTCAACAGCACATCTTTTTAGCTCAACTCCTACCCTCCATCCCTGGAATGCCTGGGGGTTTTGGTAAAATAGCATGGCTCTCAAACTCGCAACATGCTGGGACTCCTCCAGGCATCTTAGCTTGGGAGTCCCCATATGTGAAGACTCATTCCTGCTTGTTCCTGGAGATAGCATAGTTACTTACCTGTAACAGGTGATCTCTGGGAACAGCAGGAATAAGTCTTCACAACCCACCCACCTCCCCTAGGAGTTGTATTTCTCTATCTCTATCTTTCCCTTTCTTGCTCTCTCTCTCTCTTTGCCTCAGCTTTAAAACTTAACTGAGGAGAGGCAGTTGGGAAAGGCAGGAAG
The DNA here is from genome assembly GCA_033557465.1 of Ichthyophis bannanicus. Classification (NCBI taxonomy): domain Eukaryota; kingdom Metazoa; phylum Chordata; class Amphibia; order Gymnophiona; family Ichthyophiidae; genus Ichthyophis; species Ichthyophis bannanicus. The sequence goes on from CM066050.1 coordinate 1,108,779, forward strand.
GCAGCGCGCAGGCACTGTGGGATGCTCCCAAAAGCATTCTGATTGGACGCTGGGGAGCGTTCCCGCGCAGGCTCCGTCGGTACCGACGTACCCATATGTGAAGACTTATTCCTGCTGTTCCCAGAGATCACCTGTTACAGGTAAGTAACTGTGCTGTCCTGCTGGATCGGGACCCAGAAGGAAGCCTCCCTCCTGCACCCCAACATGGGGTCGCCAGCGTTGATGGCATGGCTGCTGAAAGGGTAACCCTGGCCCCTTTCAATTTCCCAGGGGAAGTTAAGGAGATCCTGCTGGCCTCCTGTAAAACCTCCACCAGATGGGCGTAAGCGTTCAAATGGATAAGATTCTCCGTCTGGTGTATGGAGAGAAGGGAGAACCCCTTCTGCCGCTTTCAAATAGTGCTATAATAGTCCCCTCCCCTTCTCAGGCCCATTTGGAACTCACCCGACACTCTGCATTCTTCTTCTTAGGTCCTGCTTTATGGAATTCTCTCCCGCTTTCTCTCTGTACTGAATTGTCTCACCCTCGCTTTAAAGCGCTCCTCAAATCTCATCTCTTCTGTCAGGCCTTCGACCTCCCCCCTCCTGCCAATGGTGCCTTGCCCCCCAGCCGTGCCCTTCATTCCCCTTAACGTCCTCCCGGATGCCCTTCACCTGTCCTTCCCCCAGCCTCCCTCCCTGCTCTCTACCTCTTTGTCTTCTCTCTTTTTTCTGTCCCTCTCTGTCCTATCATTATTGGCGTTCATTTCCGACTTTATTTTTCAGTAGCCTTACCTTATTTGTATTGTACACCGCCCTGATGCCTTGGCTTGGGCGGTTTATCAAATAATGCGAATAAAGGTAAAGATTTACTGCATCTCTCACACGCCATCCTAAAATCTAATTTGGTGAGGGTACACCTGTGTGCCACAGCCGCTCACCATCACCCAGTGGAGGGGCAATCCCTCTCAAACCAGCTCCTGGTTCCTCCAGAGCCTCTTGCTGTCAAAGCCCCCTCTCCATCCTCCGGCGGTGGAAAGGGACCTTAATGTGGTGCTCTCCCAACTCACCAAGCTGCCGTTTAAGCCTCTGGCCACATGCCATCTCTTGGAAAGTGGTTTCCTGGTGGCCATCACATTCACTCGGAGAGTGAGCGAACTCCAGGCCTTGGTGGCGGATCTGCCATATACAAGGTTCTATAAGAACAGGGTAGTGCTTCACACACACCCTAAATTCCTCCCCAAGGTGGCATCCCCCTTCCACCTCAGTCAGGAGGGTGGTCCTCCACACTTATTTCCCACGGCCCCATGTCAGCAGGGAGGATTTCATCTTGCATTTGCTAGACTGCAAATGGGCCCTGTCCTTCTATCTACAAAGGATCCAGGCCTATCGCAGAGCTCCTCAGCTCTTTGTATCATATGACCCCAGCAGACTGGGGCTCCCGGTAACGAAGCAGACTCTGTCCACTTGGGTGGCAAACTGCATTGCTGTCGCCTATGAGCAAGCAGACCTCTCCCTTGAGCATCGGATCACTGCACATCGCGTGCGGGCTATGGCTATGTCGGTAGCCAACCTCCACTCAGTGCCGGTGACAGAAATTTGCAGGGCCACCATATGGTCTTTGATCCATACGTTTGTAGCTCATTACTGCCTGGAGAGCAAATCCCGCAGGGACAGTGCCTTTGGGGAGGCAGTACTCAGTAATATTTTTGGTGTGTAGGCAACTCCTGCCCTCCGACCCTTCTGTGTTCAGGCTACCGGAGCGATAGTATCGCTGGATGCTAGGGTCATGCAGAATCTCTCTGTGGGACTCATATTCTACAACTCACAGCTACCCGATGGGTCACTGGTGGTACTGTTGTGGTTCAGTCCTCGGCAACCTGGAGCTAGGGAGTCCCATATGTGAGGACTAACTTCCGGCTTGTTCCTGGAGAATCATAGTTACTTCCTGTAACAGCTGTCCTCCAGGGACAGCAGGAATCGGTCCTCACAACCCTCCCTCCTCCCCTTGGAGTTGCCTCTTTACATTGTTTAAGTCCTTTTCTGCTATGTCTTATGATTGAGCAAGATGGCACCCTTGGGCAGGAAGGCTTTGAAAGCTGGGGAAATGCTCTGCGCGGGCTCCGTTGGCACTGACGTCACCCCATATGTGAGGACTGATTCCTGCTGTCCCTGGAGAACACCTGTTACAGGTGAGTAACTACCCTATCTTGGAAGCCCAAACCACATGTATTCCACGCTCAAAATAAGTTGGATGGAAGGCCAAATGACTACCAGCATGGTTTAAAGGTAAGGTTAGAGATGCTGTTGTAGCCAAAAAAGTATCTTTCAGGAAATGGAAAAAGGAGCCAAATGATGAAAACGGGAAACAACATAAGCACTGGCAAATTAGATGCAAGGCACTGATAAGGCAGTCAAAGGGAGAATTTGAAAAGAAGCTTGCCTTGGAAGTAAAAACGCATAATAAAAACTTTTTCAAGTATATTTGTAACAAAAACCTGTGAGAGAGTCAGTTGGACCATTAGATAGAGGGGTAAAAGGGGCACTAAAGGAGGCCATAGTGGAAAGACTGAATGAATTCTTTGCTTCGGTTTTTACTGAAGAAGATGTAAGGAAGTTACCCATGCATAAAATGATATTTAAAAGGCATGTATTGGAAGAATTGAAATAAATCTTGATAAACCAGGAAGATGTATTACAACTGTTTGATGAACTAAAATCATCTAGACTGGATGGTATATATCCAGAGTGCTGAAAGAACTGAATATGAGATTGTAGACTTAGTAATCTGTGAACTATAATTAAAATCATCTGTAGTACCTGAAGTTTGAAGACTGACCAGTGATGTAATACCAATTTTTAAAAGGGTTCTGCGGTGATCTAGGAAACTATAGACCAGTGAGCCTAATGTCAGTACTGTGCAAAATTCTAGAAACCATAATAAATAATAAAATTACTGAACATGTAATGGGATTTAATGGGAAAAGCCAATATGGATATAGCCAAGGAAAGTCTTGCCTTACTAATCTGTTATATTTTTTTGAAGGTGTGAATAAACAGATAGATAAAGGTGAGCCAGTTGATATAGTGTATCTGGATTTTCAGAAAGCCTTTAACAAGGTCCTGCATGAGAGACTCTTGGCAAAATTAAAAAGTAAGTCATGGGATTGGAGGCAGTGTACTACTGTGTATCAGGAAAGGTGTGAGCTGAATACTAATAATAACTAAATAAATAATAAATAAGGAGCTAGTTAAAAGATAGAAAACAGAGAGTAGGGCTAAATGGGCAATTTTCTTAATGGAGAAAGATGAATAGTGGAGTACTCCAGAGATCTGTGCTGGGTGTGTTGCTTTTTAACATAGTCATATTACCTGGGAATGGGAATAACAAATGAGGTAATCAGATCTTCAGATGACACAAAATTATTCAAAGTTGTTAAAACACAAGAGGACTGTGAAGAATTGCAGAGAAACTTGATAAATTGGAAGACTGAGTGTCTAAATGGAATGGAATGTAGACAAGTGCAAACTTATTCATTTGAGGGCCAATGCAGAAAGCCGGCGCTGAAATTGCAGGCTATTATCTATGTGTGCATCTGTGTAGCATGCCAATAGCCTGCGATTTCAGCGCTGGCATGCAGAAAGGGAGCACATATGTAAACTGCGGTGCAAATGTCAGCGTTAAATGGGAGATAAAGCCAAACACATGCACGCAGAAGTTGGCGCAAGTTTGGCATGCTCTCCCGGGAAATGGGGTCATATGAGGGGAAGTTTGACACTTCCCCTTAGATGATCCAGGCATTGGGGAAAGCCCTTGATGCCATCAAAATACTGTCAGGGGGCCAGTGCCCCTGACACAGGCACCCCCTCCTGCGACAGAAACCAAATCCCTGGTGGCCCCGATTCCCCCACCCACCCATTAAAAAAAACAAAAAAAAAACCTGGTGGTCCACTGACCCACGATTCCGCCACCCACCCAATAACAAAAGGCCTGGTGGCCCCTGAACCCCCTCCTTTTTGCCTTTAAGATGGAGCAGGAGCGTTGCCATCTTGAAAAATGGACCAATAAAAATAAATAAATAAAATCACTCCATTAGATTATCAAAATATGGTACTTCAAAACTGGAGCAAAAAAATTAGAAAAGAGGAAAAAATGTCTCAGGTCGACAAGAGACATGCATACAACCCTGAGAACAACTCTCTGAATGGCTGTCCCAACACATCAGTCACCCATATGTATCCCTCCCTCTAAATTAAACAATCAATTTTAACCAAATTCAAACAATAATAACGAGCAGGCTGGAGCACTTTTCTTCCACCCCCTCAAATGATTGGAAAAAACACACACACTTATCTTCATGCAGTGCACCACCAACTCATTTGCAGGTAATCTTAGCATGTGCTGCAGTCCACAATACCCCAATGGCTCATCTCAACGCCTACCGGGCGCCGAGATGAGGCGTCAGGGTATTGTGGACTGCAGCACATGTTAAGATTACCTGCAAATAAGTTGGTGGAGTATTGCATGAAGATAAGTGTGTGTTTTTTTCTGTGGAAGAAAAGTGCTCCAGGCTACTCGTTGTTATTGTTTGAATTTGGTTAAAATAGATTAATTTAGAGGGAAGAATACATATGGGTGACTGATGTGTTGGGACAGCCATCCAGAGAGGAGTTCTCAGGGCAGTCTGTATGTCCCTTGTTGATCTGAGATCTGTTTTTCCTCTTTTCTAATTTTTTTGCTCCAGTTTTAAAGTACCATATTTTGATAATTTAATGGAGTGATTTTATTTTTTGTTGGATTGTTTTTCACTCTGCGAGTGACCTATATTAGATTTGTATTACAAGCTTGAAAAATGGCGGCACCTGGCCTCTTGTGGTGCATCCTGGGATGCAACGGACAGAGTCAGACTGCCATATGGCCAAATGCCACCATTTTCAACATGGTGATATAGCAGTGGAAGCACCTTGGCAATGCTCCCGCTCCATCTTAAAGATATTGGGAAGGGGGATTTGGGGGCCACCAGGCCTTTGTTATTGGGTGGCTGGATGGATGGGATTGGGGCTGCTAGGGTTTGTTTGTTTTTTTTATTGGGTGGGTGGCGGGATTGGGGGTTGGTGGGCCACCAGGAGTTTTTTTTAATGGGTGGATGGGGGAATCGGGGCCACTGGGCGACCAGGGCTTTGGTTTCTGTTGGGAGGGGGTGTCTGTGTCTGGGGTACCGGTCCCCCTGGCAGTACTTTGGTAGCATTAGGGCTTTCCCCAATGCCTTGATCATCTGAGGGGAAGTTTGACACTTCCCAGATGATCCAAGCACCGGGAAAGCACCTGATGTCATCAAAATACTATTGGGGGCTCATGCAAGACATTTAAGCCACCTCAGACTAGGCATAGAAATATTGGCACTACACATTTCTCTGCATCAGGCACAGACAGTATTAGGATGCTATTTTAATACACTCATTTGTGTATAATTTAAATACACTTGGCATTACTGTGTGTGCTTGCTTTTCCTTTGCTGTTTACGTGTGTGTCAATCTCTTTTCTGCATTTGGCGTGTTGGAACATCTGCGTATAAGTTGCAATATCTGCATGCAAAGGGCACGTTAGTCTTTCTGCATTGGCTTGTTAGGGAAAACAACCCAAACTACAGTTACACGATGCAAGATTCCGCACATGGCAATCGCCTTTTCTTACCCTCCCCCACCCAAGCTCACCTTGAATCCACTCGCCACGCTGCCTTTTTCTTCGTTAGCCCCAAGTTATGGAACTCTCTCCGGCATCACATCCGCACCGAGTCATCCTTTCCTTGCTTCAAAGCCTTGCTCAAAACCTATCTCTTCTGTCAGGCCTTTGAGCTTCCTTTCCCTTCTTCCGCCTCTAACCAGTCAGGCACATTCCCCTCTACCCAACCCCTAAAGATTTGACACCTCCCTGTTCTCACTTGGGTCACCCTTCCCTACCGAGCTGTCTATCCCTGTCCGGCTCCCCGCCCTTGACGTTCTCATTGTGTCGTCCGCTGTCTTTTGTTGTGTCACTTGCCACTTGCCAAGTTTATCATTTACTATGTTATTTGTCCCCTACCACTCCGTCCATTGTCCGTTGTGTCGTCTCTCGTCGATTACGTTGCTTATCCTTGTTTCGTTTCTACCGCCTTTCGCTGTCTTTTTCCTTCTTTATCTCCCTGTCACTTTCCTATCCACCTAATGGCGTTCCTTTCTATCTTTTATTTCTGCAGCCATGATGTTTTCATTGTACACCGCTGTAATACAATAGTAATTGGCGGTATATCAAATTTGACAAATAAAGATAAAGATTTTAGGAACTACCACCCAGGAAAAGGATTTCGGTATCATGGATAATACGTTGAAACGCTCTGCCTAGTGTGCAGCAGCGCCCAAGAAGGCAAATAGAATTCTGGGAATCATAAGGAAAGGAAAGGAGAATAAAACAAAGATATTATAATGCCTCTGTATCGTTCTATAGTGCAACCGCACTTGGTAAAGGGGATGGAAGAATGTTCCTTTGAGGAAAGACCCAAAAAGGTTAGGGCTCTTCAACTTGGAAAAAAAAACAGTGGAGGGGGAAATATGATAGAGATCTATAAAATAATGAATGGAGTAGAACGGATAAACGTAGATCGATTCTTTACTGCATCAAAAAGTAGACTGGGAGACGCGCAATGAAGCTACAATGTAGCCTGTTTAAAACTAATAAGAGAAAATATATTTTTCACTCAACACTTAATCAAACTCTGGAATTCATTACCGGAGGATGTTGTAAAAGCTGTTAGTGTAACTGGGTTTTAAAAAGGTTTGGAAATGTTCCCGGAGGAAAAGTCCATAAACCATTATTAATGAGGACCATGGAAATACATTGCTTACCCCAGGATAAGCAACATTGAATCCAAATACCTTTTCCTTATCGTCCCTCCAGCCCAATCGCAACTTCTGGGTAGTGCACCTCTTCCAGTAGCTTGGAGACTGAGCATGTCATCTTTTGATGACACCAGTACTAATACAGCTGGCACTACCCACCAGCCTCCAGTATGCTCAAGCAGCTGGAGGAGGTAGTGAGTTGGATCTGGACTCACTGAAGGGGCAAATAAGAAAGAGATTATCTGGTTTTCTAAATTTAGTTTTTTCTTTAATTTGGATTTCTTTTGTTTAAAAAAAAAGGAGTAAACAGACAGAACAGCCTGGCTGCCAAAGACTTTCCCTGAGGAGAATCCCCCCCCCCCCCCGAGGCCCGGGGGGGTGCTGGAGGCCTTCACTGTGTTCCGGGGCTTTTTGTGCGGCTCCCGAACCCGTTACTGGCTGAGGAGCCACCACTCAGGCACTGAACAGGAGCAAGGAGCATGTTCCTGAGCCCCCATCTCGTTGCCGAAGCCGCCGAGCAGGCTGAGCACGAGGAGTGCAGAGCTATGGCCAGCATTGTGTGTGCAGCGGAGACGCCCCATGGAGCCAGTACAAGCTGAGGTAAAGCTTCGAGGAATGGCGCTTTCTCTGCCCAGGACATCCGGAAGGAGCAGGGAGCTGTATCGCGTGGTTTGCTTTTGGCCAGTGGCCCGGCAGGCGGAGTGAGGCCTGGGTGGCCGCGGTTTTTGTAGCTGCACGGGAACAGCAGCAGAAACAGTTTTCCCTCCCCTTTACTCTGTTGCATTTTCCCGTCCAAGCCCGCCGGGCTGTATTTGCTCTAAGGAAAGTCCTCCCTGGTTAGAGCTCTTTCCCATTCTTTCTCTCTGTGTTTGGGTCCTGTAGGATTGTTTTGGTTTTTTTTTAAGAGTTCAACATAAAGGCTGAAGGGGAGAAGAACATAGGAAACACTAATCTAGTTCCCATTGCCTGGCTGTAATTCTCTGTGATCTGGTGGGCTCTCACAACGGGGTGCCTCTCCCGGGGTAGGCAGGAGGTGCAGAGAATAGACTTAGCGCCCATGCCGGCACGCCCGGAGTACCTGGTGTGCAGCACCCGGCGGGGAGCGGTGTCCGACACAGGGATTTGCCATGGTTGTACTCTGGAAGCCGCCTCCATGGAACAGGCTTTCTCCTAGGACAAGCAGGATGAGTCAGCCACACTTGGTGACGTCATCTGACGGCGCCGAGACGGAAGTACTCTCCATAGCTCAGAAGGGCTTTGCCCTTCTGAGCATGAGCCATCTGGCCCCACCTCCCTGCCCGCCCCTAGCTATCCAGTTTCAGTTCTTCCGCCTTTCCAGCAAGACGGATTTTTCTACTCTCCACCAAAAAAAAAAAAAAATTTACACTTAAGAATTCTATTCTCCCTCTACTCGTATGTTTTTAGCAGCTTACTTGCATTGATGTTTCCAAAGCTTCTCTTCGCAGCTGTCCCAGCGGAGCTCAGATTCCTTCGGACCATGTGCTTCCAGTCTCAACAGCTTATGCGGTGTTCCCTCCTGCAGCGTATGTATGACCAGTTTAAAATTGCATTAATACTGTCCAAGCTTGTTTTTCAGATTGATCCGGTCTGTCCAGGGGCTGTGCTCCTCACCTGCAGCTGCTCCCAGCAGATGGCATTACAGCTGCATACAAGGACCGGGGTTCGCTGGGATGTCCTGGTGCTGGTTACTTGCTCACCGAACCTTCTCCTCGGAACATCTCCAACACCACGCCAGCTCTGCCGCCGCTCAGGGTGTGCCTAAGGGCCTCCACACCCAGCCGCAGGCTTAAGCCACCAGCTGCCGCCGCACAGGGTGTGCCTTAAGGCCTCCACCCACAGCCGCATGCTTCATCCTCCAGCTCTGCCGCCGCTCAGGGTGTGCCCAAGGGCCTCCACCCCCAGCCGCAGGCTTAATCCACCAGCTCGGATTCCATCAAGGTGTGCCTTAGGGCCTCTAACATCCTTGGACATCAAACGGGACTCCCAAGACGCTTTGCCAGGATTCTCCCGGGTATGTAAGCCCTCGCGGCAGTCGGACCCTGCCCTGGACCTCCTCACACGTGTGTGGTCCATGGGGGCGGCCATCTTGCTGCGTCTGTGTGCTGCAACGCAAGCCGCACCCCCTCTGCTTGATTGGCACACAAGCTTGATCATCGCAAGCTGGTCGCACCCAGCACATCGCCTTGACTGGCGCCACATCTGTCCGTCCACATCTATTGGTGGGCGTCACTTCAAGCCTGCCCTCTCGGCGCATCACTTTAGCCTGCCCACTCAGCGCAGCACCGCGGGCTGGGATTGGACGGCATCTCTACTCAGATTGGATGGCTCCATCAAACTGCGCTGCGCTTTGTCCGGCGCCACGGCATTCCGCGCAACTCCTTCTGTGGGCGTCACATTAAGCCGGCTCAATTAGCACCGTGCCATGTCCGCCTGCCAATCACGTCGCCGGAGCCTCTAGGCCATTGCCCACATCAATGGCACCACGGCAACCATTATCAGCAATGTCACAGAGGATCTCTCTGGTGGTGCTTCTGCCTCCACAATCTGGGATCACCGGCATCCATCTGCCACGTGCCTCGGGGCCGAGTCGCGCCGTAAGGACCGGGAGCCGCTTACCACCTCACCCCTCACCTTCGCGTGTGAGCGGGTGGGTAAGCTCTGTATCTCTCTGGTGATGCTTCTGCCTCCACGATCTGGAGCTATGCAGTACTGCGACCTGAGTGCCCGGGATCCGCTTACCACCTCACCTCTCACCTTCGCGTGTGAGCGGGTGGGTAAGCTCGGTGTGCGCATCGGGTCAAGGATAGAACATCTTGTGCGCGCCTCGGGGCCGAGTCGCATCGCAAGGACCCCTAAGCAATAGTGTGACCTGGTTCCCCACACTGCGAGGATATACTCCAGTTCTCCTCTGCATCAAGGCCTACAGCTACACTGTTAGTGCCCAGCCACCTCCTCAGCTACACTACGCCGTTCGAGTGGCCAGCTACCTCAACGCAAGGCCTGCATCGGCAGGCCACTGGGAGGAATCGTCTGCGGTAGAGGGTTCCCCTCCGATCTTGCCATGAACCCTGCTTGGCAGGGAGACCCGGCCTATCAGGAAAGGCATCCGTCACAACGATGGCGATAGTGCTGGGTGCTTCTCCTCCATGTCAACTAAAGTATCACGACCCGGGTACCAGCTCGGCAGCTGCCTCCTTCAACATCAGGCCAGGACATGGCCAGGAATCGTCCAAATTCGGACGAGGAAGGAAAATGTCCCATATGGCGCTGTCCTTTCCCGCTTGCATTACTCCTGACCGGCATGCTACTGACTGACTGCCTGTCTGTGGAATCCCCAACAGCATCTAGAAAAGATGGCAGCACTGCAGGCTGATTAGCTACTTACAACACTCCTGCGGGCCTCGCATGCGGCACTACCGGGCTTCGCTAATGCTCAGAGCTCTACCTTTCTAACCACAACACCGAGGTTGATTCCCGCTAACAACCTGTGTCTTCGCCACAGCAGAGCAAGCCAACGCTAGAGTGGCCAGCTCCAACCATCAGACCCGTAGCAATCCTCAAAGGGAGGCTCGGGTAGCCCAGGACCAGATCAAGAATAGGGCCAGATCTAGAATGGCCAGGATCAGATCCAGAATGGCCAGCTTGGCCACGTCATCTTCCAGCTCCTACTTCCAAAAAAAAAAAAGTGGTAACACGGTGGTGCAGTGCATGGGTTCAGATGCAAAAGGTCATAGGTTCAAGCCCCTGCCGTGACTCCTGCCTTATGTCACACTTCAGCACCCTCTGGTATATATAGGCGGTTGCCTAGGAGGGGTTGGCATGTGATGCATAGGGGAATACATATTTATAAACCTTCTAAGTGCTGTAGCCTGGTATCCGTTGTAGTTGTGGTCCAAGTAAATACAGCAAAGGCCTCCGTGGGTTTAACAATAACTTTATTGCCGCACAGGAGTTTGGTGAACTACTTCCCCAAACACAGACAAAGATGGTGCTACGCAATTGTGTCAAATAAAAGTCCAAGAATCCCCTGATGCTTCTCGGGTACAAACTCAAACAAAACATTCAGCTTTCAAACTTCCTTCAGCTTCAAATACAACAGCTGTTTCTCTCCACTGGCATTGCTTTCATATATATGCTTTAAACACAGGAAAACTTTCACAGCCTTGTACTTCTCTTCACAGCTGAATTAATTAGGCTTGAGTTTCCCACAGGCAGAACGCTGCCTTTCTCCGTGGAAACTCCGGTTATAGCAAATAGGCTTTCTCAGCACTTCTATAGGATATCTTTGTACAGCTTTCACTCCTTTTACAGGATACACTTATATGGCTTTCAGTCCTTATAACAAACCCCACAGTCCATAGCGGATCCACTGCTATCACTTAATAGTGCATCAATTTGCATATCCTCCAGCTCTGGGTCTGATATGTCCTTAAGACCTGGGTTAAGGGAGTCTACAGACTGCCACTGCTTAATTAGTGCTTTAAGCTGCTTCCGTTTGTTATCTCTAAAATATCTAGGCACTTGCAAGGATTCCAAATCACCAGCACCTTTTAAAACATTACAAAAAGGGCTCACCTTCCTTCTGGTCTGCCTAGTATGTGCTTTCTGGTTGAGAGGCAAATATTTCCCTTGATACTGCTTCACTAGTTCTTTTAACACAGCGTGCTCTTCAGAGTCTAACTCTTGCCCGTGTCTGTGCTGCCTGCAATTAGTAACATGCTGAAAGGCACCTGGGCTATACTCAGAGCTAGAGCTCCTGTCACGTTCTCTGTAGTATGAAAACTTTTGCAGTCTTTTGAATGAGACTTTCTCTCTTCCCAATCTCTCCTTTATAATTCTGGCTTTGAGAGAAGATTCCAGAGAACTACTCCTATCCCTTCCAGGCAAGGTATCTGACCTTTTCCCCTGAGGTTTAAAATAGTCTCTGACCTGTTTTTGTTTGCTGTGCAGCTCACGGTAGTTCCTTCCTGGAAGCTTTTTCAGACGGCACTCCTGAGACCTGGCTGTCTCTCTGCAGTCTGGCCAGCAACTCCCCAAGCACCTTGTGCCAACCGGGTATCGGTTGCTCTTGGCTTTGCTTCTCCTGGTCCCCAGATCTCTCCCTGGATCTGACTCTCCTGGACCTTCCTGGAACTGCTCTCTTTCTCCTTGCTGCTCATGGAACTCCACGTAGTGTTCTCTCTCTCTTCCTTGTTCGAGTTCTCCTTCCAGTTCCTGTCCTTGTGCTATCTGACTAACAGTTGCTTCCTGGTTATGTGAATAGGGCTGCCCTATCAGGTGTGACTCCGCCCCTTTTCCTCCCACGTCAGCTCCCTGGGTTTGCCTGAAGCTAGGATGTGGCTCTCTTTCTGCTTTCCTGTGCAGAGCAGCTTTCAGGGCTGAATCCTTAACCCTTTCCTGACCCGATTTACTGACAGCTTCTGAGGACAAAAAGTGTTTTAAACCCCTATTTTTAGGTTCTGCAACCTCTGCCTTGTCACACTACACAGCTCAAACCCTGACCTGAGTGCTGTGTCCATGAATGCTGCAGCATCACTTGAGTTCACATGCGTTCACACAATACCAGGGGTCGAATCCCACTTGACTCACCTACCTACACCATGGAGGCCTCGGGTGGTGCGGAATCCGTAATCCTGCATCCCAACCAGGGTGACCTGGGGCCTCACGACCCCAGACAGTGCACAGAGATTAAGAGACTCCCTCCACATCGCTCTCCTGGGTAGCGCATCGGTATAAGTAGAAAGAAAGGTCCAGCTGCGCTTATTATCTGGCTCAGCCCAGATACCTATGATCCCGACTCCGAAGGGAACAAGGAGTACCGATACAGCCATAAATGAACCTCGCATGTCAAGTTTGCGATTCCACTGACCTCAAGGCATATGCATATATCCATGTATATATATACTGGTCACCCAACGTATGATCGTCGAAAGACCAATATGTGTAAAGGCAATAAGCGGACTTGGGTACTTACTGATGTCACACTGCAGTGGTTAAGCCTAAACAATTGCCTGGTCTTAGAGAAATTCTGCAAGGACTTAGGCGGGTTCCCCCCGAGTGTCCTACATTTCAATTGCCTTCTGACTCATTATGGCCTATCTCCCCGTCCCTCTTTGACGGTGTCTGGCTGGGGTGGGGCTACCGCCAGAACCAGACTGTGGGTGACATAACACCACCCAACGGGTAGTGACTCACTGAGATGGGCTCACCGATTATGGACTCGCCCACTTCCTTCCTTCCTACAAGGAGCATCACTTGCGGCATCCTCCCTGTCTCCCTAGTGGCAAGGCCCTAGGTCAGCAGTGGCCGCATTGTGGTGCAGTATACACCGACAGTGCACTCAAGAGCAGAAGGTCAGGTTTGAATACCAGCTGGGGCCCAGTATCACTCTGGACTGAGCTTACGGTCCTCTACGGTGATGTAGTGTAGTGGTTAAACCTGTGCTTAGGGCCGTACAGACAAAAGGTCAATCCTGCTCAAGTGCAGCCGCTACCACTCCTTACGGTGTGCATGCGCTAATGCCTGTGAAATGTCAATTTTCTGTGCCGTAAAGAGCAAAACATCTATCTGCTAGTGCCTCTTAGGCCTGGACGTCTCGCCCTATCACCAGCACTCGCGCTAAGAAGCCATCCCTGCCTTCCTCCCTAAGGCCAGCGATCCTAATACGGACAACAAGGACCATCGACAAAGGCCCAACCCTTGCCATAGTAATGCTTCAGCCCCGGTACCCAGGGCAGCAGTACCCAGGGCAGCATCGGGATCCCTTCGACTGTCACGCGGTGCCAACTGGATCCTGTCCATGAAGGCTTCGGTTCCTCATCCCCCGACCAGATGTTTTCTCCTGTCGATTGCACCAACTGGTCCCCTCCCATGAGCCTCTCAGTCACCTCTACTTAGAGCGCTTTCTGAGACCAAGGAGTGCACCATGCCAGCTCATGTAAACCGCTGAGAACACCGCCCAGAGAGGCCTACACAAGCCGCCTGGCCTCTGTCAGCTCAACAATTTCCTCAATCAACCCAGGCGTGTGCCATGCCAGCTCTTTTATGCTGCTGAGGGTTGAGTGGCGTCGATCCAGTGTCGACTCTTGGGACCCTCTGGATGGCTCTTCAGATCCTCCAATGGTATCCTCTTCGTCATTACCTCCTCCTTTCTGCGGGTAATTCCTTTGTATGCAGCCATACCTCCTTATGGCTTTGGCCTCTGCCTTGTGACATTGTTCACCACTTGAGATCCTCAGGAACAATGACTCTGATGGCCCTCTCTGGTCCGTCACTCCTATTGCCCCTGTCTAATGCGTTCCCCTTGGATTTCTAATCCCAAGTGCATGACACTGCACTTCTCCACGTTATTCTCAGCTGCAAAATTAGACCTTCTTCCAGCTCTGCAGATCTTCCTCTTGTTTTTCCCATTCCCTCTTGGGAATCCACACTCTAGACGGCATCAGGGCCCGGTGCATCCTGCACCAGCCTCGAGAGACTCTACGTCAGTCGAGAGCCCTGCAACCTGGGGTCCTTGACCCTTCTGCACAGGACACCCTTCACCTGGGAAACAGCTTACAGCAACTCCTTCAGCCTAGACCGGTAGGAGCCCCGGCCGACATGAGAATTATGCATCGGCTACGGAAGCAGGCCACCGGTCCTGCGCATCTTGCACCAGGCTCGAGAGACTCTACGTCAGTCAAGAGCCCTGCAACCTGGGTTCCTTGACCCTTCTACACAGGACACTCTTCACCAGGGAAGCAGCTTACAACAACTCCTTCAGCCTAGCCCGGGAGGAGCCCCGGCCAACATGAGAATAATGCATCGGCCACGGAAGCAGGCCACTGGTTCTGCGCCCGGCTTGCGCCTGCAGCCGCTGGTGCCAACAGAGATATGAGGGCATACTCACACCCTTATGCAGGGTATGTCCGGATTGCTTAACCTGCAACATCGCTGTGCTCGGTATCCGTCAAATGCAGGTCATGTACAACGCTGACCATTCAGGTCATGTCTCCCCTGAGACATAGGTTCCCAAAGCCGGACCGAGCAGTGATTAATGGTCCCCGACAAATCCCTGAGGTGGACTTCAAAAAAAAAAACAAAAAAACAAGGAAATAATTTTATATAAACGATTACAATAAGTAATAATATAACAAGAGATGCCTCTCGTGCCTGTGAGGTATTCCCGCTCCAGTACACCATTGGCACCGTTCTCGCACTGCCGACGGGCCCATATCTCCGTTTTCCACGCAAGTATACCTGGTACACCCTCTGCACATGCGTGCCTCGCGTCTGCAGGCCGCTTACAGTGCCCTATAACTGCACTCCCCTCAGCGTGGCCACGGCACATGCATGCGGTGTACATAGCCTCTACAGGCCTACATGCTCTTGGACAACTCGCGACACCACAAGACTGCATGCTGGCCCGCCTGTAGGCTTCTCTAGCCTAGCCTGAAATAGTGCCTCGGCCTCCCCCTTCCACCACAGCGCATGGTAGCTTGGGAGTCACCAAGTGTGGCTGACTCATCCTGCTTGTCCTAGGAGAAAACGGAGTTACTTACCTGTAACATGAGTTCTCCGTGGACAGCAGGATAAGTCAGCCACACATACCCGCCCACCTCCCCTGGGAAGGGGTCGACCTCCATTCTAGTGCCCGCCTCCTAGCGGCAAAGGCTCAGCTTGTGACGTACTGGATAGCTAGGGGCGGGCAGGGAGGTGGGGCCAGATGGCTCATGCTCAGAAGGGCAAAGCCCTTCTGAGCTATGGAGAGTACTTCCGTCTCGGCGCCGTCGGATGACGTCACCAAGTGTGGCTGACTTATCCTGCTGTCCACGGAGAACTCATGTTACAGGTAAGTAACTCCGTTTTGCAGGACAAGTCCAGTCAGGAGACGACTCTTTCCCTCTCCAAGGAGGCTTTGAACTCTGTTGAGTCTTCGCGTCCACCACCTCCTGCTTCACGGTAGCCCCCAGTCCCTCCATGCTTCGTGGCCTGGTGGAAGGAGGGGTCCGGGGACAATGTTCCCGCTAACCTGCGCTGGGTCCGCCGCCAACATTCCTGCCGGCGGGGGGAGGTGCAGAGCGATTGACGCTCTGCCCCTCCCCCCAACAGCAGGAATGCCGGCACAGATTAAAGAGAACATTGCGAGGGTGCTGTGGCGTGTGTTAGACCCTGTGTCAGCAGATAGTTCCTCCAAGTCCCATCTTGGCAAGCTATCCTTTAAGGGAAAGCTGCTTTTCGGTGAGGACCTAGACAAGTTGGTCAAGGGCCTGGGCGAGTCCAAGGGGGGGCATCTGCCGAAGGATAAACAAAAACAGAACCGCAATCCATCGGTGGCTCGAGGCCAGCCTTGAGGCTTCAGGCTTTTTTCAATCTTCATGCCTTAGCTCCTTCCAAAGGGGAAAGTTTTCCTCCAGAAGGCAAGAGCTCTGAGGGTTTCGGAGAGCCAGCAGAGGTTTTGCCGCCTCCTCGTCCTTGGGCTTCAAGAAGCCCTGAGGGGGGGCTCAGGCAGCAGTGCAGCCCTTGGGAAGTTGGCTGCAGGAGTTTTACCCTGCCTGGGCCCAGATTTGTCCAACCAGGGGGTCCTTCGGATCATCCGCAAGGGGTATGTCCTCATGCTGGCGTGGCCGGTGGGGGATGCCTTCATTCAGTCCCCCCGCAAAGCGCACAGCAAGGCGGAAGCGGTAAGGGAAATCTTTTCTGGCTGATTGGTTCCTGTACCTCAAGATCAATACGGCCCTGCTCAATATTCCTTTTACTTCGTGGTGCCCAAAAAGGATGGGTCATTCCGCCCGATCCTAGATCTCAAATGGGTGAACCACTGTCTTCAGGTCCCACATTTTCACATAGAAAAGCTTTGGTCGGTGATCGTCGCCATAAGAAGCGTGAAGTTTTGACGTCTCTTGAACTCTCGGAGGCATACCTCCACATCCCCGTTTGGCTGGAGCACCAGCCGTTCCTCCAGTTTGTGGTCCCGATGAGACATTTCCAGTTTTGGGCCTTGCCATTTGTTCTGGCAATGGCTCCGCACACCTTCACCAAAGTCATGGTAGTGGTAGCGCTCTGTGAGGATGGGGTACTGGTGCACCCGTACCTAGATGGCTGGCTGAGACAGGCAAAGTCCAGAGACGAGAGCATGCAGGTGACATCCTGTGTGGTGCAATTTCTGGAGAGGCTCGGCTGGGTGGTCAGCATAGCCAAGAACCACTTTGTTCCATTGCAGGAACTGGAATGTGTAGGAGTGTGCTTCGACATCCAGATAGGGAGAGTCTTCTTACCGGAGCATCGAGCCCAGAGCCGGCGTCTCTTGGGGCACCGGTTCCTGAGGCGGCCACTTCCAACGTCTTGGCATTATCTGCAGGTCCTGGGAACCATGTTTGTTTGTTTATTGACTTTATATACCGCTAAACAAATAGACATCAAAGCGGTTTACATAACTCAGTTAGAAAACCATAAGGTAGAGAAGAGGAAACGAAATTACAATATTTGACAGGAAAGCAAACCTAGCAGATTCATGCGACAGGACACTAAGGAGGAGAAAGAGAGAAGGGGGGAGAGAGGGTAGGGTTACACAGGGGGAGCAGGGAGAGCAAAGGCAAGGGCAAAGAGATGGGTTTTGAGACTGTTTCTGAAGGTGGTGTGTTCCTGCTCAAGCCGGATAGAGGAGGGTAGGGAGTTCCATAGGGCGGGGCCGATGAAGAAGAAGGCAGAGGAACGAGTGGATTGGAGGCGAGCACAGACCGGTGAAGGGAGATGTAGGTGGTGCCGTGGACAAGGGCACAAATGTGTCCACTGCAGAGGGCGTTGCTCTGTCAGTGGTTGCGCCAGGCACAGTCTCTGTCACAAAGGCTTCCCTGCCCACCCGAGGTCCGAACAGCTCTCGGTTGGTGGTTTGTCTGGGGAACCTGGAAGCGGGCATGCTCCTTGAGCCTCCTCAGTGGGTCCTGCTGATAACCAGCGCCAGTCTATAGGGTTGGGGAGTCCATTGCAGGGGACACTTTGCTCAGGAGTGCTGGGGCATGCCGGCTGGAGATGCGAGCGGTAGCTTTGGCGCTCCGGTGGCCTACATCAACCATCAGAGAAGCACAAGAAGTGCGTCCTGGAAGAGGAGGAGGCAGAACTGATGTTCAGCTGGGCCGAAGGTCGCCTCCAGGCGCTGTTGGCACGCAAGTAGTGGGGGTCGACAATGGGATGATGGATCACCTCAGCTGGGTACAGGTGGACCCTGAGGAGTGGTCACTCAATCGGAGGGGGTTTTTTCAGATAGTGGGGCGCACCGGTCATGGATCTGATGGCGACATTCGAAACTGCCAAAGCATGCCGTTTCTTCAGTTGAAGGCGAGAAAGGATGTCCGAGGGGTACGAAGCCCTAGGGCAGCCGTAGCCCGTAGGGGGGCCTGCTATATGTTTTCCCTCCGTGGGCCCTCATAGGCCTGGTCGTACAGCGGATCGAGTTGCACAGGGAGCGGTTCATCCTGATGCCCCCGAACTGTCTGCAGTGACTATGGTATGCAACCCTAGTACGGCTCTTGGCGGATTGGCCATGGCGCCTCCCATCTCGGGAGGATCTCCAGGTGCAGGCTGTAGTGTGCATGCCCCAAGTGGATAAGTTCTCACGGCCTGGCTTTTGGAAGGGTGCGTTTGAGAAAGAAGGCTTACTCCACTCCGGTGATCGCAGCCCTGTTGAAAGCGAAGAGGCAATTTACCTCTTGGGCTTACGCTAGAATATGGCGCATTTTTGAAGCTTGGTATGAAGATAAGCAGGTGCAGTCTATGACTGCCTCCGTTCCAGACATCCTAGCATTCTTGTAGGCCGGTTTTGATAAGGGACTAGCGGCTAGCTCCTTGTGGGTGCAAGTGGCGGCAATTGCCTGTTACCGGGGCAAGGTTCTGAGAGCGCCGCTGGAAATGCATCCAGAGGTAATGTGTTTCCTGAAGGTGGTGGCCCGACTTCGTCCTCCATGGCAGTGTTTCCTCCGTGGGAACTTATTGTGGTTTAGCAGCACTGAACAGAGAACCCTTCGAGCCTTCAGGCTGTGCTTCGCTGAAGGATTTAACCCTTAAGACTGTGTTTCGGGTTGCTATTGGCTGCGCACGCAGGATTTCGGAACTGTAAGCCTTATCGTGCTGAGAGTCGTTCCTCGTGTTCTCCAGGGAGAAGGTAGTCTTGCAGCCAGTGCCTTCGCTCCTGCCCAAGGTGGTGTCAGCATTTCATGTGAATCAATTGGTTTCCCTCCCAGTCCTGGGGGGTTCTTAGGTAGATGCCTACAACACTCTTGCGTTTGTTGGATGTTTAGAGTCATCAAGCATTATTTGTAGGAGACAGCGGCCTTTTGTAGGTCAGATCACCTGTTTGTGGTGTTTGGGGGTCTGTGCAGAGGTGAAGCAGCGGTCAAGGCCTCTACTGTCAGATGGATACACGAAGCAATCGCTTCGGCCTACATCTTGAAGAGTCGCCAGGTTCTGACAAGTTTGCGGGGTGCATTCTACGAGGAATCAGGCGGCCTTGTGGGCATAGCTTGGTGCCACTGCTAGAGATTTGTAAGGTGGCAACCTGGTCTTTGCTTCACACTTTGCAATACAAAAATGTATATCTCTGGTCTTCACGGAGTGAATGATAATCCTAATGGTCAAAACGTGACCAGAAAGATTCACCACTAAGTGTGAAGTATTCCCCGAAGGGATCACACGCAAGATCTAGAAAAAGATCTTGACACGCAACAGATAACAAATGTGATCCCTTCGGGGAATACTTCACACTTAGTGGTGAATCTTTCTGGTCGTTTTGACCACTGCTCAAAGTCAGCTTTTGGATAAAGGTCTGTCATTTGTACCTACCATTCAACATGACCCGTTCCAATTTTGGTTGGATCTGGAAGCTCTTCTCAGAAAATTGAGCTTAAAGTTTTATTTCGCCCAACAGCCCTTGAATCGATCAGAGAGCTTAGCTTCTGAATTTTCAGCTCCAATTAAGCGAACACCACTTCAGATAAAATCTACCTGGACGCCTCCTGGCCCCCTCCCTCCTGCGATACAAGTCTTTAGGGACCTTGTCCTAAAGGAAGTTACCCAACTTGAACGACATCAACAATTATCTAAAAAATTTTTACCTCAAGAGGAACGTATTGCTATGCGGGAACTTCAGATGAAATGTGACATTGTAATCCGCCGAGCGGACAAGGGAAGAGCAGTGGTTGTGCTTAACCGTGAGGATTATCTGGAGGAGGCATTTCATCACCTTTCTGATAGTCTAGTCTATGATAAGTTAGATACTGATCCTACCATTTCTCTTCAAAAAGAAATTCATCAAAGTACTCATTTAGCCTTCAAAAATAAAGTTATTTCTAGAAAAGAATTATTGTTTCTAAATGTCAAAGTTCCCGTTATGGCCCGTTTTTATTTGGTCCCAAAAATACATAAACGACTGGAGAAACCACCAGGGAGGCCCATTGTGTCTATACGGGGTACAGTTTTGGAGCCCTTGTCCATGTATCTGGATTCTTTTTTGCGCCCATTGTTACCAGACATACCTTCTTACATCTGAGATTCTGCTCATTTTTTAGAGAAATTGGCTCAACAAAATGAGTGGGCGCGAGATCCTGAAGTGTTGTTAGTTACTCTTGACATCACTGCATTATATACCAGTATACCTCAGGAAGAGGCGTACCGCACAGTAGAAGCTCAATTGAAGAAGAGGGGGGACTTAACAGCGACCCAGTTATCGTTTTTGATGGATCTGACTCGTCTCACGGTTTTTCATAATCATTTCATGTTTGAGACTACTATTTATCACCAAAGATCTGGCATAGCGATGGGAGCCACTTGTGCCCCTTCTATTGCCAACCTTTTTATGGCTGATTTTGAACAACAGTGGCTCATTAGCTCTCTCTATTTTTCAAATATCAAATTATGGGCCCGATTTATAGATGACATTTTTCTTTTGTGGAAGGGATCTGAGGATTCTGTTTTACAATTTGTCCATTGGTTAAATAGTTGTAACATGGCGTTTCAATTCACACATACTATTGACACCAGTAACATCATTTTTTTGGACCTATTGGTTATTTCCACAGGTTGGAAATCTTCGGTGTATATGAAACCTATTGCACGAAATACGTTTTTGCATTACACAAGTGGTCATCCATCTAAGTTAAAGAACAGCCTTCCTTTTTCCCAGTTTTTACGCTTTCGACGCAATTGCTCTGATACGGGAGATTTCAAAGCTTATTCCCGGAAATTATCTTCAGATTTTGTAGATCGGGGATATCCCCAAAATATCATTAGAACTGCATATAAACGAGCGTTGTACAACGATCGCGATTGGTTGCTAGCACCGAGACGAAAACAAGGGATGATTGAGAATACTGATCACATTAACTTTATCACCAAGTTTTCACCCTTGAGTCATAAAATTCAAAAGATAATGTCTCGGCATGTGCATCTTATCCAGACTGTCCCTGGTCTTACTGATAAAACCATTCGCTGTGTTTGGCAACGTAATGGTAATCTTAAAGAACGACTAAGTCCAGCAGTTTTACGGTCTCCTGTAGAAAAAGACAACGATCGAGGACATGTAAAGTGTGGGGAATGTGTGATTTGTCCGATATCAGAAGATATTAAAGAATTCACCTATTTGGAGAAAACCTACAAGAAGCACTTAACATCCTGTACCACTACTTCAGTTGTTTATGCTATTAAATGCCCATGTTCCAAATTGTATATTGGCAAAACCATCAGATCATTTAAAACCCGGATTTTGGAACACAAAAGTCGCTTGCGCTGTGCAGTGCTGACGGCTCCGATAGTTCAGCATTGTGTTGAAGCACGGCATGATTTTGACCAATTACGATGTTTTTGCATTGACCACATTCAACGGCCAATGAGGGGCAAAACTCTAGGTGAGACTTTGACTTTTTATGAACAGCGTTGGATCTTTTTAGTTAACACAGTACAACCTTACGGCTTAAACTCTTCAATAGAATGGCAGGTATGCCTTTAACAGGACTATTGTTATGTTTAATAGGACGACTACCATTGGTTGATCCTACACCATTGAAGAGAGTCTAGTATAAAGCCTGCATTGGGAACATTAGCGCACATGCGCGGCGTTTTTGAGACACTGGGAGAAACATTTGTGTAGACGCGGGCAGCAGTTTTCTTGTAAGTGCTAATGGAATGCATTCCTAAACTGTCCTATTCCTGGCATTATGTACTATAACATTTTATCGAGGTTATTTTAAATAATCACAGTGGGTGAGAATTAGTGAGCTCTTTTGATGTTGCTATATTGTGTCTGTTTTTATAGATCCTCCTGAAGAAACTCCTGTGTGGAGTGAAACGCTATTATGGTACCGGAGGAAGCGTTGAGGCAATAAGACACGAGACACAAAGCTAAGACTTTTTTCCTTCATTGTAAAGTCTTAAGAAACGTTTTCACGTTTGATGGTGGAGAACTGGTGTTCATATTAGCAATCTTAAAAAACTGAAAATATAAACAAAAAAACTAAAAACTAAAAATCCAGGTTGGTTATTGATGTTACCAGTGCGCTGTTGCTTTTTACTAATAAGCATTTGTTTGAGCGTGTCAATGGTCTGAAACCTCCTGGTGGGTTTATACTTTATATAATATATTTAGTATCTCAAGTTTGCGGTTGTTCGAACAGTGATATCCAGGGATCCTGCCAGTTCAATTGATAAACAAGAGAGGAAGAAGTTTGATTAATAAAAAGACATAAACATTTTAGAGGATTTTTCCACTATGGTTATTTGTTTGTATGGAGTGCTCCTGTCATACTTTGCAAGGCATTATCGCTTGGATCTTCAGGCGGCCCAAGAGACCTGTTTTGGTTCAGTCAGCAGTGCTTTAGGCCGTTGTGGCAAGTCCCTCCCGTTAACTGCTCTGTTACATCCCCGAGGTTGGGACTGGACTGGAGGGACGATAAGGAAAGTGAAATTAGACTTACCTGCTAATTGTTGTTCCTTGAGGAACTCCAGTCCAGTCCTGGATCCCACCCGGGTTCTGGAGCTGGCAGTTGGCATCATTTGCTTTCAGGTGTTTCTGGAAATACAAGTACCAGGGAACCAAAGTCCCGGGTTTTTCGGCATTTAGGGGCGGACCGGGAGAGCAGTCTGTCTTCTCTCAGAATTTAGCGTCATCGTACTGGGATTTCTTCAGGTGAGCCTCCTCTCCTGAGGGGGAAAAGGGTTCCTCCTTGGGTGTGGGGGGCATTAGTTTATATAAGGGTATAATTGTTTTATGTCTGATTAACTACTTATTTATTGCTCCTGTGAGTCTGCTTTGTCAATAGATTACTGGAGGTTGGTGGGAAGTGCCAGCTGTATTAGTACTAATGTCATCAAAAGGATGACATGCTCGGTCTCCAAGCTGCTGGAAGAGGTTCACTACCCAGAGGTCGTGACTGGACTGGAGTTCCTCAAGGAACACAATTAGCAGGTAAGTCTAATTTCACTTTTGTGAACCTGACATGTACTTGTGCTCTGGATTGGCCACTGTTGGAAACAGGATACTGGACATGATGGACCTTGGTCTGACCCTGTATGGCATTTCTTATGTTCTTATGTTCTCTTATTCTCAAATCCTACCCTCAACCTCTGTGACCCTTTCTTCCTTTCCTAATGTCACCGAGGAGGAAACTGCACATCTTTTCACCTCCTTCAAACTTACTACCTGCTCCTCTGATCCCATTCCTACCTGTCTGCTAAGCTCCATTTGTCCTGCTGTCATATCTTCAAGTTATCACTTTCCAGTACCTTATACCTCTAAGCCTTCACAGGACCCTTCCTGCTTTTCCAATTATCGTTCCATCTCTCTCCTTCCCTTTCATCCAACTGTCTTGACTTTCTTTCCTCTCAAACCATTTTGGATCCACTGCAATTTGGCTTTTTTCCTCTACGTTCTACAGGAAATGGCCCTTGCCAGTCTCCAGTGACCTGTTCCTAGCCAAATCCAAGGGCCTCTACTCTGTCCTAATCCTTCTTGACCTGTTTACTGCTTTTGACATCGCTGATAACTATCTCGTCCTTAACACCTCTGTTCTCTTCTCTCTCTATACTCATTCCCTTGATGAAGTGATCTCCTCCCATGTGCTGATGACTCTGATTTACCTCTCTACACTGTATTCTGTCCTGGAATCCAGGCCCAAATATTAGCCTGCTTGTCTGATGTTGCTGCCTGGATGTCCCATTGCCATCTGAAACTTAATATAGCCAAGATGGCGTTTCTATACACATCTCCCCCCTTCCTATCTTCTCTGTCTGCAGATAACACACTCTTCCTCCTTGTTCCCTTGGTTCACAAACTTGGGGTCATCTTTGACTCTTTATTTTCTCTGCCCATATCCAAGAGACAACTAAAACCTGTCAGCAAAATTCATCCCTTCCTCTCTGAACATACTACCAAAACCCTTATCTACTCTCTTGTCACTAACTGTTTAGACTATTGCAATCTGCTCCTTGCCGGTTTCCCATTGAATCATCTCTCTCTTCTCCATTCAGATCTCAGCTGCATGGCTTATCTTCCACTGGTGTCGCTATGCTTACATAACCCTTTTCTCAAATCATTTCACTAGCTCCCTATCCATTTCCATTACCTTGTCCCAACCACTAGGCTACTCCTCCAATAAGGGAGGAGTGGCCTAGTGGTTGGGACAAGGTACTTCAGGCCGGAAGGTCAGGGGTTCAAATCCCACTAGAGGACAGCAACCTTGGGCCGGAAGGACTGGGGTTTCTAGTCCCACAGGTGCTCCTTGTGGTCTTGGGCAAGCCACTTAACCCTCCATTGCCCATGTTCCCTGTAAGTATTAGTGTATGTGTCTCATATCCCCGCGTGTTAAATGTATCCCCCAATTGTGTTGTGACCGCTTTGATTGAAGGATAAGGCGGTATACAAAAACTGTCTAAATAAATAAATAAATAAATTTCCATATATAGTTCAAACTTCTCCTACTGGCCTACAAATACATGCCCTATGCAGCTCTCATGACCTCTGTCTTTTTTCCCTTTATCCATCCTCAGGAACATCACTCTTATCTGTGCCTTTCTCTTCTGCTGTCCACTCCAAATTCCCGTCATTCCACCTTGCTGTACCATATGCGTGGAAAGACTACCTGAGTCTGTTTGTTGAGCTCCATCTCTGATCCTATTCAAATGCAGGCTAAAAACCCACTTTATTCTCCTATTTCCCTTAAACTACCCTAGCCCTGTTTTGTTCTGCTGTCTGTTCTGAACAGATTGTTGAGCAGGGACTCTCTCTTGTATGTGTGTACGTACAGCGACACATATGCCTTGTAGCGCTATACAAATGATTAATGGTAGTGAAGGTGCACTGTTAAACACACCTTAATTTACTGTTAGCACGTGTTATTTTCATACAGGTCCCAAGTTATTCAACAGTGCCTAGTTACTAATAACGCTTGTTAATATTGAATTAATGCGCATTTAACATTAGCGCACCTTAGTAACTAGACCCCATAAGTAATAAAAGGAAGATTATTTCTGTTTGATATATTGAAGCCTTTAATAAGATCACAGTACATTGACTGATTTTTGCCATAACAGCAATCTCTAAAGTGTCCACATGCTAATTGCCATTGAAATCTTTTCATTACATTATTATAATTGAGATTTTGAATTTTGAGAAATACTATTCAGCTTTCGACCTTTTAAAATGTATTTTACATTTGTATAATTTTTTGTATATTGTATATTGGTTTTAGTTATATTATTTCTTTCTCCAGGACCAAGCAGGAAGTCAGTCCTCACATATGGGTGTCATCGGCGCCAATGAAGCCCCAGCGGAGCATTTCCCCAGCTTTCCATGAAAGCCTTTGGGAATGCTGGCACGCATGCGTGGTTCCCTTCCCGCCTAAAGGTGCCATCTTACCTCAGTCTCTTTTTTTCCGAGAAGCCCATTGGACATGTGTCCTGTTCTCCTGGATAAAAGTGATTTTTTTCTTCTGCGATTTTCGCTATTTTTTCTCCGGTTCGACGCCAGTTCCCCTCCCGCCGGGTTCGGTACACCGGTATCGAGCCCGTTTTCTTCATTTTTCGGTTTTTGCCCTTCGTGGCTGGCGTTCACGCCCTTTTTTCATTTTTCACTGGAAGGCAGGACTTTTGACCTCGCTGGGGCTATTTTTTGCCCAATGGCTTCCAGTGGTTTCAAAAAGTGTGATCGGTGTAAGAAAATTATGTCTCTCACCGACACACACGACTGCTGCCTTCGGTGCCTCGGCCCTGACCACGACCCAAAGTCGTGTGGGCCATGTGGAAAGATGTCTTCCAAGGCACTCAAGAGTCGACAGCATCAAAAGGAAAGGTTTTTCTCTGACTCTGCCTCCGGCCGGGCCCGGACCTCGTCTGAGGCCTCGACATCTCGGGATTCCGATCCCGAGCACCGTCGAAGCTCCTCGGACAGGGGTCCCACGACCGGGAACGTAAGAGGAAGAAGCGGCTCGCGAGGGTGGCGTCAGAGGAGGTCCCTGGTCCCTCGAGGGCCAGGTCTAAGACCCCCGACCGCTGTCCCGGGCCCATGGACCAAGAGAAGCCTGCCAAAGTTCCTTGCGTGGAGCCGGAGTCTGCTGGACACGTAAGCCCCGTAGTCATTGTGGACTCTCCTCCCAGAGAGCCGACGTCGGGCCCGGTGCCGCCGGGGCCCAAGTCGGTGGCTGCTGCATCTCCCGAGCTGAGTCTCAGGATGACAGCCTTGGAGTGCAGACTGTCTGCCTTCATGGAGCAGCAGCGGGCACTGATGACCAGCCTGTCTGGTGCATCTGCCCCGACCACCGGGACGTCGACTTCGAAGTCAGCCCCGGAGACCGAGCCGATACTCGAGACCCTCGTGGCTCGAAGTCCTCAGTCGAGGTCTCCCTCGACCTCCTGTTTGGGACCCTGACTCCTCCTCGGACGAGTCCACCTGGGAGACAGAGGACGAGGAGTCTCCCGATACTTTTAAGACTCGGTGCGTCCGTCGGACTCACCGCAGTCTGATCCCCGGAGTAGATCCCCTCCGGAGGACACTAGGTTCTCTGAGTTCGTCCGGGATATGGCCGCTGCCTTGGCTATCCCTGCCGATCCCGAGGAAGAGCCTCGAGCCGAGGAGCTCGATGCTCTACAGTACGACTCTCCTCCGAAGGAGGCCTTTACTGTCCCGGTTCCTCCGATGCTGGAACGGCTCCTCTTCCGAATGTGGGAGGCCCCGGCCTCGGCGCCGGTTCTAAGTAAGCGAGTCGATTCCATTTATCGACTCTGCAAGAGCCCTGGTTTCCAGAAAGCACAGCTACCACACCATTCCATGGTTGTGGAATCGGCCATGCATCGTCTGAAGAGCCAGAAGATGCACTCCGCGGTGCCCCCCGGCAGGGAGGCCCGCAACCTCGATGGCGTCGGTAGGAAGTGCTTCCAGGGTCGATGCTTGTTTGCCGTGTCCAGTCTTACCAGCTGTACATGGGCATGTACTTGCGGAACCTGGCCAAAGAACTGGACGGCTTCTCTGCTGGTCTCTCCGTGGAACCCTTGCAGAGATTTCAGACCTTGTCCTCGGGGATTTGGGAAAGCTCGAAGTTCATTTCCTGCGCCGCCTACGATGGCTTCGAGGCTTCGGCCCGAGTAGCGGCTGCCAGCATCACGGCTCGACGCCAGGCGTGGCTGCAGTCATCGGACCTCGAGCCCATGGGTTCAGGACAAGTTGGTCGATGTCCCCTACCGAGGTGAGAACCTTTTTGGCAAACCTGTGACCGAGAAGGCCGCTCAGCTCGAGACAGAGCATCTTACCAGGACAAGGCTGTCGAGGAAGACCTCTGCCCCTTCACATAAGAAGAAGGGTTCGGGTAAAAAGTCCTTTTACCCGAGGAAGGGCACTGCCTACAAACAGTACCCTCAGTATCAGGCTGCCCAAGCTGCCCCCCAGGGTCAGCAAGCCAAGGGCCAGGGTAATGGGCCCCGTAGGCAGAGGACCCCCAAGCCTCAGGCCCCTGCTCCAACTCAGCAGGGTGGGGGTTTTTGACTCCTTGAGCGTAGCCTCTCCTCCACTGCTCTCCCCACCCTGCACAGGAGGTCGCCTTGCCCACCAGTGGCCCCTTCTCACCGGGGACAGTTGGGTGCTAGACATAGTCCACAATGGCTATGCCCTCCATTTTCACCAACTGCCTCCACCATATTTTCCAGGGGAGCCTCCAAGGCCTCCCCTGCACACAGACCTCCTTCTAAAAGAGCTTCATGGTCTGTTGGTGGACAGGGCAGTGGAGCCTGTGCCTCCCCACTTGCAAGGTCACGGATTCTACTCCAGGTATTTCCTGATACCCAAACGAACCGGTGGCCTTCGACCCATTCTGGACCTCAGAAACCTCAACAAGTTCCTAGAGAAAGAAAAGTTCAAGATGCGCTTACTCTTGGAACACTTCTGCCCTACCTCCAGCAGGGAGATTGGCTATGCTCCTTAGATCTAAAGGATGCGTACACTCACATCCTCATTCATCCAGACCACAGAAAGTACCTCAGGTTCATTGTGGGAGGGAACCATTATCAGTACAGAGTACTACCTTTTGGCCTATCCTCCGCTCCCAGGGTCTTTACCAACTGCCTGGCAGTGGTTGCGGCCTACCTAAGAAATCGAGGCATCTTTGTCTTTCCCTATCTGGACGACTGGCTCATCAGGGGTCAGACGTCCCTGGAGGCCAGACAAGCCACCCTCAACACCATTGCTCTGCTTCAAAAGGTGGGCTTTGTCATAAACTTCGCAAAGTCCACTTTGCTCCCATCCCAGAACTTGGAGTTCATAGGGGCAAGGTTGGATTCTCAACTGGCAAAGGCATTCTTGCCAGAAGACAGGGCTCAAAGGCTGATGGATGTGGCAAAGCAGTTTCTGAACAAGCCCCTGGTCTCCGCCAGACTCTGCCTCAGTACATGTGACTCCCAATGCCAGGCTCCATATGAGGCCTGCACAGTGGTGCCTTCGGACTCAGTGGTCTCAAGCCATAGGCCACTTACGAGACAAGATAAAGGTGTCCAAACCCCTTTTGGCCTCCCTCAGCTGGTGGCTACATCCACCCAATCTACTCAAAGGCATGCCCTTCCAAATGCCAGAATACTCAGTGGTCCTCACCACCGACGCTTCTCTGAAGGGCTGGGGTGCTCATTGTCTGGACAAGTGCACCCAAGGCCTCTGGTCTCCCTGGGAGGCAGCCCAACAGATCAATCTGCTGGAACTTCGAGCTATCCGCTTGGCTCTCAGAGTTTTTTTTCCAGCCCTGGCTCACCGCTCAGTCTTGATTCAAACAGACAACCAGGTGGCCATGTTATATGTGAACAAGCACTGGGTCCCAGATCCTTTGTCGAGAGACTCAGGACCTTTGTTCCTTTGCCCTGAAGCACCACATGCTTCTCAAGGCGGTGTACCTCTCAGGCTAGGAGAACTGCCTGGCCGACCGGTTGAGCAGGATTCTGCAACCCCACGAATGGCAGCTGCATCCCTTGGTGGTTCAAAAGATCTTCCTGAAGTGGGGTCTCCCTTGGATAGATCTCTTTGCCAGTCCACTAAACAAGCAGCTACCCAAGTTCTGCTCCAGGCAACCACATCCTTTGAGGATCGCACCAGATGCTTTTCTGATGTCCTGGTCTCAGGGCCTCCTGTATGCGTTTCCTCCCACGCCCTTGGTGGCCCGAACTCTGTTCAAGATTCTTCGGGACAAGGCCTCGGTCCTGCTGGTAGCTCCCAGATAGCCGAGACAGCCTTGGTTACCTCTTCTGCTTCAACTGGCGGTGGATCCCCTACTGCCTCTGGGGTTGCAACCCGACCTTCTCTCTCAGGAGCAGGGTTCCTTACTACACCCCAATCTCAAGACTCTCAATTTGATGGCCTGGAGGCTGCAAGGGTAGTCTTGGCTCCCTGGGGCCTGCCTCAGGAAGTTGAGGAGGTTGTCCTAGCCTATAGGAAACAGTCCACTAGGAAAGCCTATGCTCTCAAATGGAAGAGGTTTTCTGTGTGGTGTCAGCTATGTACAGAGGATCCTTTCTCCTGTATTGTGCTAGTAGTGCTTCAGTACTTACTGCACTTATCAAATCAGGGACTTAAGTCCAATTCTGTTCGGGTCCACTTCTCAGCTTTAGCAGCTCACCACTCACTGGTGGAGGGACATTCTTTGTCAGGTCACCCCTTGGTGTCCCGCTTTCTCAGGGGCTTGCTTTTGCTCAAGCCCCCCATCCGTCCTCCTGCTCCTGAGTGGGAGCTGAATGTGGTCTTGCAGCAACTGACTCGCCCACCCTTTGAGCCGATGGCTACTTGTCCACTGCGCTTCCTCTCCTGGAAGACACGCTTCCTGATAGCCCTTACCTCGGCTAGGCGAGTGAGTGAGCTTCAGGCCTTGGTCTGTGATAGGCCTTACACCAGGATTTATAGGAACAGGGTAGTCCTCAGGACTCATCCCAAGTTCCTCCCTAAGGTTGTCTCCTCTTTCCACCTCAATCAGGAGGTGGTTCTTCCAACATTCTTCCCTAGGCCTCATGCAAGCCAGGCTGAAGCAGTCCTGCATACCCTGGACTGTAGGAGGGCCTTATCCTTCTACCTTGACCGTACGCAGGGGCATAGAAGGGCTACTCAGCTCTTCGTATCCTTTGACCCCAATAAGTTGGGGTTAGCTGTGTCCAAGCGTACCTTGTCCATATGGGTGGCTGACTGTATCACCTGGGCTTACAAGGCGGCTGACCTTCCTTTGCAGGGTAGGGTCATGGCCCATCGTGTCAGGGCAATGGCTGCCTCAGTGGCTCATCTCCGCTCTGTGCCCTTGGTAGACATCTGCAGGGCTGCAACTTGGTCTTCAAGCCAGACTTTTGCAGCCCACTACTGTCTGGAAAGGGAGTCCCGTAGGGACAGTGCTTTTGGCCAAGCAGTACTCCGGAATCTCTTTGAGGTTTAGGCAACTCCTGCCCTCTGTTGGGCTACCAGTGGAGGTTGTTTCCTTGAAAAGCCTTTCTTTGCTGCTGGGACT
Organism: Ichthyophis bannanicus; assembly: GCA_033557465.1. Taxonomy (NCBI): domain Eukaryota; kingdom Metazoa; phylum Chordata; class Amphibia; order Gymnophiona; family Ichthyophiidae; genus Ichthyophis; species Ichthyophis bannanicus. Next base: position 1,139,632 of record CM066050.1, read on the forward strand.
AGAGGGAGTTCTCTTGTTCAGCCTGGGTTACTCGGTAGCCCAGAGCTAGGGAGTCACCCATATGTGAGGACTGACTTTCTGCTTGGTCCTGGAGAAAGAGTAGTTACTCACCTGTAACAGGTGTTCTCCAGGAGCAGCAGGAATCAGTCCTCACAACCCTCCCTCCTCCCCTTGGAGTTGCAGTTGTACATAGCTTGTGTTTTTACATTTTTGTGTGCTCTTCTTAGCTATGTCATTTGACTGAGGTAAGATGGCACCTTTAGGCGGGAAGGGAACCGCGCATGCGTGCCAGCATTCCCAAAGGCTTTCATGGAAAGCTGGGGAAATGCTCCGCTGGGGCTTCATCGGCGCCGATGACACCCATATGTGAGGACTGATTACTGCTGCTCCTGGAGAACACCTGTTTATTTATTTATTTACATTCTCTTATATACCGCACTATTCTGCATCAGTGCGGTTTACATTGAACAAACTGAAATTACATTGAACAGGGCATTATAACTTGGAGATAACTATTTTACAGGGAACATGGGCTATGGAGGGTTAAGTGGCTTGCCCATACCACAAGGAGCACCTGTGGGACTAGAAACCCCAGTCCTTCCGGCCCAAGGTTGCTGTCCTCTAGTGGGATTTGAACCCCCGACCTTACGGCCTGAAGTACCTTGCCCCAACCACTAGGCCACTCCTCCACTCCACTGTTACAGGTGAGTAACTACTCTTTATTTGCACTATTGGATTGATTTTTTTTAAACACAGTCCATTAGAGTGGAGGAGCAGCCTCATGGTTAGAGCAGTAGACTGAGAACCAATGAAGCCAAATCCCACTGCTGCTGCTTGTGATCTAGAGCAAGTTATTTAACTCTCCATTGCCTCAGGTACAAATTTTTAAGTCCTCTGGAGACAGGAAAATATCTACTGTTCCTGAATTTAACTCACCTGGAACATCCCTTATTAATATAATACTTTCTTTCTGATACAGTTGTGAATCCCTTATGCAGGCAACTGATGTCGGGTCACTGTACTCCTAGTGGTTATTGTTAATAAAATTATCTATCTACTGATTGGCTTGAACTACCAATTCTTGACATCTTCTGCTTTGTTCTTTTGTTGTCTTGAGTTTGTGGAGATGGTCCTTCTCTCTTATCAATTCGCCAAAGGGGCTTGCACCAAGTATTGAGTAAAGAAGTGTGAAACTTAATACGATCAACTTTTTCAAGGCACTGCACATTTACAGATTCAGCAAATACTAATCTTTCTGTCCATTGGTGAGATCTCACTTGGAGTATTCTGTTCAGTCTTGGAGACCATACCTTACAAAGGATATAAAAAGACTTAAAATAGTTCAGAGGAAAGTGACCAAAATGATATGGGGCCTATGCCAGAAGATATATGAGAAAAGACTTGAAAACCTAAATATGTATAACCTGAAAGAGTGGAGGAATAAAGGAGATATGATACAGACGTTTAAATACTTAAGAGTATCAATGAACAAGCAAAATCTCTTCAAAGACAAAGAGGATATGAAATGAAGCTGCAAGGAGGTAAATTCAAAGGCAACATCAGGAAATACACTTTCACCGAAAGGATGGTGGATGCCTGAAATTCCCAGTGGAGGTGGTGGTGGCAAAAACAGTGATGGAATTCAAAAAGGCATGGGACAGACTCAATGGATCCCTTTATAGCAAGAAAATGGAATTAAAACAAACAAATAACTTTTAAACGTCACAAAATAGAGGGGAGTAACCTGCCTGGAGCAACAGGTGCAATCCTAAACAAAGTCATGAGGGGGGTAACCTGCATGGAGTGGTGGGTACACCTTTCACCACCTCACTGGTCAGAGTAGATGGACTTTCCTGTTTTTTATTTGCTGTCACTTACCATGTTACTTCTCTTTTCAGCCACCTCTTTTGTGATAGGTGAGGAGATGGTGGGACAAGACTCTGATATTCCTGGCATTAGGTGAGCTAGTTCTTGCATCCGGAATATGGGAAAGTATTCTTTCCTATAAGAGCACAGGTGCCAGACTGGTTTTGGATAGTTTCTTTATTTAAGAGATTTGTATTCTACTCTATACAGTGATCTGAGTGTGTTCAAAACATCCTATAGAAATAAACTTGCTCAATAAGAAAGACCAACAGCATTGTCGGACATAAAGCTTTGAGGTAGCTATTGATCAGCACCCTCTAACAAGTCCTTTTTATTCTTTTTTAAGTAACTTGTAGTACTCAATAGTGTTCTTAAAAAAACCCATTTTGAACTGCTTCAATTAGTTCTGCTTCTATAATCCAAGGATTATAAAAGAACTTATCTAAATGATAGTTGTCCATATCCACCAATGTTCAACGATGTGGAATCTTCAAATCATCTCAGAGCACAACTGGCTGCCAAAAATATGACCGCGGCCATTGTTCCCTCAAACCTGCGCTGGGTCCGCCGCCAACATTCCTGCCGGCAGCGGAGGGGGGGTGCAGAGCGATCGACGCTCTGCCCCTCCCCCCCACCCCCCACCAGCAGGAATGCTGGCAGAGGACCCGGCGCAGATTAAAGAGAACATTGCGAGGGTGCTGCGGCGTGTGTTAGACACAGGGTCTAACACACGCTGCAGCACCCGCGCAATGTTCTCTTTAATCTGTGATGGGTCCTCTGCTGGTATTCCTGCCTGTGGGGGGAGGGGCAGAGCGTCGATTGATCTGCACCCCCCGCTGGCAGGAATGTTGCCGGCGGACCCAGTGCAGGTTAGAGGGAACATTGGCCACGGCGGGTTTTTTTTAATACCAGCAAGGACTCTACTTCCGCTTGTAATTTAAAGAGACAAACTGAAATAAGAGTATTCCAATCAATTTGAGCATTCAGTCCATTTGACTGCAGAGAATTCAAATAGAAAATCCAAAACTGTTCTCGATAATTGAGCAAAGCATCCCAATCCCCTCCACGCCAAGGTAAAGGGACCGATTGTAATCTCCAGGAACAAGCAGGAATGAGTCTTCACATATGGGTACGTCGATACCGACGGAGCCTGCGCGGGAACGCTCCCCAGCTTCCCAAAAAGGAAAGCTTTTGGGAGCATCCCACAGCGCCTGCGCGCTGCCTTCCCACCTTTCCTAACCGCCTCTCTCCAGTTCTTCTTTTCCGCGGAGCCAGCAGGTCGTGTTCCTGTCACCGCTGAAGAAGTTCTTTATTTTATTTTATTTCTTTGGTCGCGTCTGCCTTCTTCGACGTCGGACAGGTACCGCCGGTCTTTTCTTTCTTTTTCTTCAAAAAAAAAAAAAAGAATACTTTCCGTTCCACTTCAGTGTATTTTTTCTCCGTTGGGCCTTAGGCCTAACAGAAAATTCCTCATGGAAAAGCCCGCCTCCGGGTTTAAAAAATGCACTAAGTACAGCGGTACCATCTCTGTTACCGACACCCATGACTGGTGTCTTAAGAGTTTAGGTCCATAAGAACATAAGATATGCCATACTGGGTCAGACCAAGGTCCATCAAGCCCAGTATTCTGTTTCCAACAGTGGCCAATCTAGGTCATATGTACCTAGCAGTTTCCCCAAGAGACACAAGTTCCACAATGCTTGTACTGGGTCAAGCATTGATATCTTCGGTCACTTCTTAATAATGGTTTATGGACCTTTCCTCCAGGAACTTGTCCAAACCTTTTTTAAACCCAGCTACACTAACAGCCTTTACTACATCCTCCGGTAACAAATTCCAGAGTTTGATTACACGTTGAGTGAAAAAATATTTTCTTTTATTAGCCTTATATAGTTTACCCTGTAGCTTCATTGCATGTCCCCTAGTCTTTCTATATTCTGATAAGGTAAACAATCGATCTACGTTTACCCGTTCCACTCCGTTCATTAATTTATAGACTTCTATCATATCTCCCCTCAGGCGTCTCTTTTCCAGGTTAAAGAGCCCTAACCTTTTTAACCTTTCTTCATAGGAGTATCCTTCCATCCCCTTTACCATTTTGGTGGCTCTTCTCTGTACCTTTTCTAAAATCGCTATATCATTTTTAAGATACGGCGACCAGAATTGCACACAATATTCAAGGTGCAGTCTCACCATGGAACGATATAGAGGCATTATAATATCTTTTGTTTTGTTTTCCATTCCTTTCCTTATCATACCTAGCATTCTATTTGCTCTCTTGGCCGCCGCTGCACACTGGGCCGAGGGTTTTAACATGGTATCCACAATGACGCCTAAATCTTTTTCCTTGGTGGTGGTTCCTAATGTGGAACCTTGCATCGTGTAACCATAGTTTGGGTTGTTCTTCCCTAGGTGCATAACCTTGCACTTGTCCACAATAAATTTCATCTGCCATTTTGATGCCCAGTCTTCCAATTTATCAAGACCCTCTTGCAATTTTTCACAATCCTCTTGGGTTTTAACAACTTTAAATAGTTTTGTGTCATCTGCAAATTTGATAACCTCACTCGTTATTCCACTTTCCAGGTCATTTATGAATATGTCAAAAAGCAGCGGACCCAGCACAGATCCCTGGGGTACACCACTATTCACCTTTCTCCATTGGGAAAATTGGCCATTTAGCCCTACCCTCTGCTTTCTATCTTTTAACCAGTTCCTGATCCACAATAGTACACTGCCTCCTATCCCATGACTCTTTAGTTTTGCCAAAAGTCTCTGATGATGGACCTTGTCAAAGGCTTTCTGAAAGTCCAGATACACAATATCAACCGACTCACCTTTGTCCACCTGTTTATTCACTCCTTCAAAAAAACATAACAGATTAGTAAGACAAGATCTTCCTTGTCTAAAGCCATGTTGGCTGTCTCCCATTAGGTTGTGACTATCTACATGCTGAGTAATTTTATTCTTTATGATGGTTTCTACCATTTTTCCCGGTACTGACGTCAGGCTCACCGGTCTGTAGTTTCCCGGATCACCCCTGGAACCCTTTTTAAAAATTGGTGTTACTTTGGCGATCCTCCAATCTTCAGGTATTAGAGATGATTTTAATGATAGTTCACAGATTACTGATAGCAGTTCTGCAATCTCATATTTCAGTTCTTTCAACACCCTTGGATGTATACCATCCGGCCCAGGTGATTTGCTACTCTTCAGTTTATCTAATAGTTGTAAGACATCTTCCCGATGTATCGATATTCCTTCAATTCTTCCGCACCTTTAAATACCACTTCAGTCATGGGTAACATCCCTACATCTTCCTCAGTAAAGACTGAAGCAAAGAATTCATTCAGTCTCTCTGCTATCGCCTTGTCGCCTCTTAGTGCTCCTTTAACCCCTGTATCATCTAATGGACCAACTGACTCTCTCACAGGTTTTTTGCTACGAATGTACTTGAAAAGGTCTTTATTTCGCGTTTTTGCTTCCGCAGCAAGCTTCTTCTCAAATTCTCTCTTTGCCTGCCTTATCAATGCCTTGCATTTGACTTGCCAGTGCTTGTGCTGTTTCCAGGTTTCGTCGTTTGGCTCTTTTTTCCATTACCTGAAAGATGCTTTTTTGGCAACAACAGCCTCTCTGACCTCACCTTTAAACCATGCTGGCAGTTTTTTGGACTTCCTTCCACTTTTCTTAAAGCGTGGAATACAGCTGGTCTGGACTTCCAAGATAGTATTTTTCAACAACACCCAAGCTTGATCTACGTCTTTAACCTTCGCAACTGCTCCTTTTAGTTTTTTCTTAACTGTTTTCCTCATTTTATCATAGTCTCCCTTTCAAAAGTTAAAAGGTAGTACTGTGGATTTCCTTACTATCCCTCCTCCACTAATTAAATCAAAGGCGATCATGCTATGATCACTATTGTCAAGTGGCCCCAACACCCTTATCTCTTGCACTAGATCTGGTGTTCCACTAAGGACTAGGTCTAATATGGCTTCCCCTCTGGTCGGTTCATGAACCAGGTGCTCCAAGAAGCAGTAATTTATTTCATCTAGGAACTTTATCTCCCTAGCATGTCCTGACGTGACACTGACCCAGTCGATACCGGGGTAATTGAAATCACCCATTATTATTACTGCGCTGTAACCTTTGTTAGCTTCCTTGATTTTTTTGAGCATTTCATCATCCATTTGGTCATTCTGGCCAGGTGCTCGATAGTGCACCCCCACTGCCATCGCCTTCCCCCTTTTATATGGAATTTCAATCCATATAGATTCTATAGCAGATTTTGTTTCCTGCAAAACTTTAATCCTTTCTGAGTCAATGCCCTCTCTAACATAGAGCGCAACCCCTCCACCAATTTGATCAGCTCTATCATTACGATATAGTTTGTACCCAGGTATCACAGTGTCCCACTGGTTGTCCTCCTTCCACCATGTTAATTTGGCTATTGTTAGACATGGGTAAATTGGGATCTTTAAGCTCTGTCTGCTCCATACTTGAGGGCATTTGGGCTACTTTACTCTTTTGTGGAACCTCTCTGCTTTTGGTAGTATCCTTCAATGATACATTCTTCCGAACCATCCGCTCTTGGGTGACTGTCGGCTTTCCCCTAATATCTAGTTTAAAAGCTGCTCTATCTCCTTTTTAAAGGTTAATGCCAGCAGCCTGGTTCCATCCCAGTTAAGGTGAAGCCAATCCCTTCGGAAGAGCCCCTCCTTTCCCCAGAATGTTCCCCAGTTCCTAACAAATCCAAAACCCTCATCTCTGCACCATTGTCTCATCCACGCATTGAGACTCCGGAGTTCTGCCTGCCTTTTGGGTCCTGCACGTGGAACGGGAAGCATTTTGGAGAACGCTACCCTGGAAGTTCTGGATTTCAACTTCCTACCTAAAAGCCTAAATTTTGCCTCCAGAACCTCCCTACCACATTTTCCTATATCATTGGTACCGACATGTACCAAGACAGCAGACTCCTCCCCAGCACTATCTAAGACCTTATCTAGGTGGCGCGTGAGGTCCGCTACCTTCGCACCAGGCAGGCATGTTACCAGGCGATCCTCACGTCCACCAGCCACCCAGCTATCTACATGCCTAATGATCGAATCACCAACTATAACGGCTGTCCTAACCCTTCCCTCATGGGCACATGGCCCTGGAGAAACTTCCTCGGTGCGAGAGGGTTTTACATCACCTGGAGGACAGGTCCTAGTTACAGGATCACTTCCTGCCACACCAGGGTGATGCTCTCCTGTCACGTGACCTCTCTCCTCCATGGCAACAGGGGTGCTGCCAGACTGGAGGTGGGACTTCAGGACTATATCCCTGTAGGTCTCGTCTGTGTACCTCTCTGTCTGTCTTATGTTTTCCAAGTCTGCTACTTTAGCCTCTAGAGAACGGACTTGTTCCCTGAGAGAAAAGAGCTCCTTGCACCTAGTGCACACGTAAGACCTCTCACCAACTGGGAGAAAATCATACATGTGACACTCAATGCAAAAGACTGGAAAGCCCCCATCCCACTGCTGGACTGCTGTCTGCATCTTAGTTTTAAGTTTGTGTGTAGATCTTTAAGTTCTTACTTACTGGGGGTTGCTATGGGTATTTATACCAATAAAACTGTACCTAATACGTTTAATATACCTTGTTCACCTGAAGCTTAATTAATCTCTGGTCCTTAGTGTATGACTGATTTGGGTAATGAGCTTCACCTGAAAGCACCTCCTGTCTTTTAAGATGTGTAAGTACCTATAAAGCTATGATTATCCCAGGGGAGGGAGGGAGGGAAACAACACTTATTAAAAGAGGGCTGCTACACAGTACCCTGTCTTGTGCTGCTGAGGTAAGCTAAATTCTGATTTGATTTAAATTATAGCTTTTAGCTGCTGCTTGGCTCTAACTTCTTATGAAATTTAAACTACAAGCTCTCTGCTGGGTACTAAATTTAACCAGAAAGCTCTCTTCTGTGTGTTAAATTTAAACTAAAAGTACTTTGCTGTTACTTGGCCCTGAGTGACTATTAAATTTAAACGACAAGCTCTCTGCTGGGTATGAAATGTAACCAGAAAGCTCTCCTCTGTGTTTTAAATTCAAACTTTAATTGCTGCTACTAGGCCCTAACTGATCCAACAAAAACAGTGGGTTCACAGGTTAAGTAGCTTTAATAGAAAGAATTCTTTTTAGAAAATTACCAGAAGTATATACTCACAGTTGCAGATTTCTCTCCAGAAGTAACAGTCCCCCTTTATAGTCCTTCAAGTCCTGACCATTCCATCACGGATTGTCCGTCCTCCTCCATGATGTCTAAAAGAGGTTTACAGAACCGAGCAACTAAGCTCAGTACTCTGTTTCCCTCTGATGCAGCTTCGGTGGCATCGACGTCTTCCAGGGCTTCTTCTTCCTCCTATGGATCTCAGGTAACCAAACATAAGTCCAGCCGGTCCTCGAAGGGTAGATCTCACTCTAAGCATCAAGATGCCTCCGGGCTTGCCCTCGAGGATCCTGCACCGGCAAAAGTACCCCGACGGGAAGCTCCGGCTTCCAAAGCTCCTCCTATGGGGTCACAGGTTGACATCGATGGCACGGCCTCGACCGATCACCTGTTGCAATGTTCTGGGGTACCGGTGGAATCCGCCGGTACCGACCTTCAGACATTCATGGCGTCGATGGATCAGAATGTTCTGACCATGCAGCGTGCCATTACGGCATTCATACAAGCTGCGACGCCACTGGTACCGCAACAAGCTTTGTTGTCGGTACCGGCTCTGACACCGGCTCCGATATCGGTTCCGGTGCCGGTACCGGTTGCATTGACATCAGCTTCGGTGTTGATTGCAGCGGTACCCTGTCCGATGATGCCTATCGGTACCGATCCGGTACCGATGACTCCCGATGTCGATACCACCTGGTATGCGTATCGGGCTTTACAAGAGCATCCAGACAGGCGATACTTCGATTCCTCCGAAGACTCTGATGCATCGGAGGCCTCTGTCGAAGCATCGGTACTTCTTCCTCAGGAGCCGCCTTCTCCAAAAAGAAGAATGTCCCCTCCAGAAGACTTGTCTTTTCAAGACTTCATAAGGGAAGTGGCCAAGGGGCTTTCTATCTCAGTAGCCCCTGAGACAGAGCCTAGAGCCAAAAAATTGGATATTTTGCAGTATCCCAAGGCTCCTAAAGAAGCAGCCACTTTGCCAGTTCATGAGATCCTTTATGACCACATGATAGGCATATGGGAGATTCCTCTCACCACCTCTTCTCATTCTCGTAGGTTGGATACCATGTATCGTGTCCCTCCTTGTCCTGGATTTCATAAAACTCAGCTCCCTCACCATTCTATTGTGGTGGAGTCTGCTATGAAAAAGTTAGAGTGCAAAGAGGCACTCATCTGCTCCTCCAGGAAGAGAATGTAGAACCTTAGATGCTTTTGGCAAGAAAATTTTTCAAGCCAGTATGCTTGTTGCCAGAATCATCTCCTATAGTCTCTATATGGGGATGTTTCTGAAGGAAGTTACAGATCATCTACAAACTTTCCTCCCTTTTCTTCCAGAAGATAAAAGGGAAGACTTTCTTACCTGGCTTAAGCATGCCCAGGATGTTTCCAAGTTTTCTAACCGTGCAGCCTTTGACTCTTTTGAGGGGGCCAGCAGAGCCTCGGCCATTGCCATAGGTGCACGCAGAATTGCTTGGTTACAAGCTTCTGATTTGGAACCCTGGGTCCAAGATGGATTAGGAAATCTTCCTTGTACAGGTGAAAACCTGTTTGGCAAAGATTGGCAAGCAAAGGCCACTCAGATGGATGCAGAAAATTCTGCTTTGGATAGGCTTTGAAAGTCTACCTCTAATCCTGTCCAGAAGAGGTTGTTCAAAAAGACATATTTTCCCAAGAAGGGAAGATATTATCCTGCTTATGGTCAGCAGACATCTTCTGCAGGTCATTTTGCCGCAAAGCGTCAACAACCTAAACAGGCCAAGTCTAAGGCTGCAGGGCCTACTGTAGCCCAACAGCCTCAGCCTCCTCAGGGCCTTTGACTTGCACCTAGAGAACTTAACCTTTCTGGCTCTAAAAGAACCAGAGCCTCTCACCATTCCAGGAAGGTTAGCTCACTTCAGAGGCGTAGCGTGGGGGGTGCAGGGGGGGCCGGCCGCACCGGGCGCAACATGGGGGGGGGCGCTCGCACTCGCAGCTCTCTGTTGCCGATGAGGGGGAAAGGCAGGTCCCTATGATACATGTTGGCGCGTACGCCATCTGGTGGTGGCACTGCAAAGAGGTTTGCGCTATAGCCCTCGAGCCCGCAGTCCTGGGAGTCGCATTGTTCTTGGCAAACCCTCGGCAACAAAGCGCAGGCGATGCGATTGACCCCCTCTAGGTAGCTATTTCACACAAGCTGCCGGGGCGGGGTGGGAGGGGGACTGTTTATCGCGTCGTCGCCCCTCGATCTCAATGTAAAGCTGGGGTTGGGGTCGGATCGCCCTGTGCGCTCGAGAAGGCGGAGCTGCAGGGCGGCATCGCGAGTTTCTGGTTCCGGATCTCCTCCTCTTCCCTGCTGTTGGGCGTTTAACCATGCTTGTCGGGCTCTTGCTGCTGTGCTGTTCGTTTCCCTGGACTCCGGCTCAGTGAGGTCAGTGCTGACGATCGCTCCCTCCAGGGGTAGGATCACGGTCGGCTCCCCCGCGCAAAGAAGCTCCCCGGCGGCTAAAATCCACGGGTTAGGGGGCGCAAATTACTTGCCTTGCCCCGGGTGCTGACAACTCACGCTACGCCACTGGCTCACTTTGCTCCCAGATGGGAGCAAATCACAGCAGAGCAGTGGACCCTTTCCATCATAAGGGAAGGGTACAAACTTCATTTCTTAAACCTTCTTCCCCACACCATGGTGAGACAGTTCAATTCTCCAACATCTCTCCTCGACCTTCTGGGTCAAGAGATTTCTTCCCTTCTTGCCCAAGGGGCAATAGAAGAGGTACCTCTTCTTCAACAGGGCTCAGGGTTCTACTCCCCCTACTTTCTAATTCCAAAGAAAACAGGGGGTTACAGACCCATATTAGATCTCAGAGAATTGAACAAATTCCTATGCAAGGATAAATTCAAGATGATTTCTCTGGGTACTCTCCTTCCATTCCTTCAGAGTCAGGATTGGCTTTGTTCTCTAGATCTCAAGGATGCGTATACCCATATACTCATCCATCCAGCACACAGAAGGTTCCTTCGGTTCCTTTATCAAGGAAAGCACTATCAATACAGGGTGCTTCCCTTTGGTCTGGCCTCTGCTCCAAGAGTGTTCACAAAATGCATGGCAGTAATAGCTGCATTTCTACGCACTCTGGGAATATTCGTATTCCCATATCTGGACGACTGGCTCATCCGAGCTCCATCCCAGTCAGAGGCCCAGACTTCCCTAGCCTGCACAATGCGTGTCCTGCAGTATCTGGGACTGGTTATAAACATTCCAAAGTCCCAACACACCCCTACTCAGTCTCTAGAATTCATAGGGGCCTTGCTAGATACCACAACTGCAAGGGCCTATCTTCCCCAGGCCCGTTGCCTACGCTTAGTGCAGTTAGCCTCTCACATTCAGTTAAAAAACCACCTAACTGCTCGAGAGATGTTACAACTGCTAGGCCACATGGCATCCACGGTGCATGTGGTCCCTTATGCTCGCCTTCACATGAGGGCAGCTCAATGGACTTTGTCCACCCAGTGGACCCAGGCATCTGGAAGTCTGTCAGACAAAATAGCAACCTCCAGGCGCCTCTTTTGGTCTCTCCAGTGGTGGAAGTCCACTCAAAATCTGTTGCTGGGGTCCCCCTTCCAACAATTGTTACCCCAAGCAATCCTTACAATAGATGCCTCTCCAAAGGGTTGGGGAGCTCATCTTCCAGACCTCTCCACCCAGGGCATTTGGTCTCCACAGGAGACCTCCCTACATATCAACTTCTTAGAGCTCAGAGCAATCTTCTTGGCTCTCAGAGTCTTCCATACCCTGCTCAGTTACAAGACAGTCCTCATTCACACGGACAACCAAGTAGCCATGTTCTATGTGAACAAGCAGGGAGGAACTGGCTCTCTGTCGCTTTGCAACGAAGCTCTGAGATTGTGGGCCTTCGCCAGAGAGCATCATATTCATCTTCTGGCAGTATACCTTCCAGGAGTTCAAAATTCTTGGGCAGACAGACTCAGTCGAGTTCTGCTTCCACACGAATTGTCCCTCCATATGGACCAGATAGTCAGAATCTTTCGAATTTGGGGAACCCCGGACATAGACCGCTTTGCAAGTCCGTGGAATGCCAAACTTCCCCGATTCTGTTCCAGAATTCCGTGTCAGGGAGTTCAGGCCAGGGATGCCTTCCTCCTTCATTGGGGTCAAGACTTCCTGTACGCCTTTCCACCCATTCCCCTAATTCCCAAGACCCTGTTCAAGCTTCAGAGAGATCAAGGGACTATGATTCTCATAGCTCCACGTTGGCCATGCCAAGTGTGGTACCCTCTACTTCTGCATCTCTCTCAAGCTCCCTCCCTGGACTTGGGATCTGCTCCAGATCTCCTGTCTCAGGAGGGGGGGAACGTTGTGGCACCCAAACCCCCAATCTCTCCATCTCAGGGCTTGGTTGCTGAAGGCTTAGACCTTCAAGATTGGCATCTTTCTCAGCAAGTAAGGGATATTCTTCATGCTTCCAGAAAGCCTTCTACTAGACATTCCTATGCTTTTAAATGGAAAAGGTTTACCATTTGGTGCGCTGAGAAGGGTATTAACCCTCTAGCAATACCTTTGAATTCTTTACTAGAGTATCTCCTGCATCTTTCCCATGCAGGCCTCAAGACAAATTCAGTAAGGGTCCATTTGAGTGCTATTGCAGCATCCCTCAAGCCTCTCAATGGACAACCTGTCTCCTCTCATCCGCTTATTGCAAGATTCATGAGAGGCCTTCTTTTAACTAAACCTCCCATTAGACCACCTCCAGTGGCATGGGACTTGAATCTGGTTCTTGGTCAGCTCATGAAGCCACCCTTTGAACCCTTAGCCACTACCTCCTTGAAATTTCTTTCCTGGAAGGTTATCTTTCTTATTGCAGTCACCTCAGCTCGCCGCATCAGTGAACTGCAGGCCTTAGCTAATCCACCTTATACAAGGTTCCATCATGATAAGGTAGTCCTTAGGACCAATCCACACTTTATGCCTAAAGTGGTCTCACCTTTTCATCTTAATCAAGAGGTGTATTTACCTGTCTTTTTTTCCAGGTCCTCATGCATCGAGTGCAGAGAGGAATCTTCATACCCTGGATTGTAAGAGAGCTCTTGCTTTTTACTTACAAAGGACACAGCAACATAGAAAGTCTTCTCAACTCTTTGTTGCTTTTGATCCCTCTCATTTGGGACTTCCAGTCACTAAGAGGACACTGTCCAGTTGGATTGCTCAGTGTATTTCTTTTGCCTACCAGAGTAAGAAACTTTCTCTGGAGGGCCATGTTACAGCTCATAATGTGAGGGCCATGGCCACTTCTATGGCTCATCTAAATTCTGTGTCTATCGACCAGATCTGTCGAGCAGCCACCTGGGCCTCGGTTCATACCTTCACAGCCCATTACTGTTTGGACAAGGACTCCCGCCGGGATGCCTTGTTTGGTCAGGCTGTTCTCAAACACCTGTTCCATGCTTAATCAACTCCTACCCTCCATCCCTGGTTGGATGCCTGAGATCCATGGGAGGAGGTAGAGCCCTTCTCAGGGTCTCACAACCTTGGGGATCTCCCTGGCATCTCTAGCTGGGGAGTCCCCATATGTGAAGACTCATTCCTGCTTGTTCCTGGAGATAGCACAGTTACTTACCTGTAACAGGTGATCTCTGGGAACAGCAGGAATAAGTCTTCACAACCCACCAACCTCCCCTAGGAGTTGTATCTCTCTATCTATCTTTCCTTTCCCCTCTCTCTCTTTGTCTCAGCTTTAAAACTCGAACTGGAGAGAGGCGGTTAGGAAAGGCGGGAAGGCAGCGCGCAGGTGCTGTGGGATGCTCCCAAAAGCTTTCCTTTTTGGGAAGCTGGGGAGCGTTCCCGCGCAGGCTCCGTCGGTACCGACGTACCCATATGTGAAGACTTATTCCTGCTGTTCCCAGAGATCACCTGTTACAGGTAAGTAACTGTGCTATATCTGCCATCGTATTTGTTCAAACGAATGATTGAATTGCACACAATGATCCACTATTGATGCAGTCAATTTTGTCTTTAACCTAGATTTATGTTCCCATAAGCGGGATATCATCGGTCGATGGGTACGTCCCACGTAACTTTTGTTACACAGAAAAAGAAGATGATAAACCACATAATTGGATTTGCAAGTAGTAGAGTCCTGAGATTTAATAAAATGTTTTGATTTTGGGTCCTGCCATTGATGATCTGCAATGGTAATGCTACAAAACTCACAATCTCAACAGGGATAGTGCCCTTGATTGTCGGAACAAACCTCATCAGTACACCAAATCTTGGATGGACTAATCAGGTTATCAATATTCATTCCTCTCTTATAAGCAATAATATGACAAGTATTGAAACATTTTCCAAAGATAACAAAGATCCATTCCAAAAATATAAAATATTGAATCCTTTAACTCATTGCATACCATCCTTTTTGAAGGGTACATGTTTTGTGATTACTGGAAGACTTCACTCTCCCCATAAGGGAAATTTGGTAGTGTCCTTCGATGAGAAGCTTTACATACAAATATTGATCAAGATGAAGCCTTAGATGTTTTGGAGGTGCTGGATTGGCAAACTGTGTTGCCTGCTCGTTTGCCAAAATCTTTTATAATGGCTTTATTGAAAATGGTTTTGACAAATAATTTTTTTTGTTTTAATGGTGTATTTTACTCTCAGCACTTTGGTGTGACAATGGGAGTAACCATTGCCCCAACAATAGCCAATCTTTATATGACCCAATTTGAACAATTTTTGTATGGTTCACATTGGGTGAGTAACGTCCTCCTGTGGAAGCTGTACCTGGATGATAGTGTATTTGGAATGGATCTTTATCTTTGGAAAACTTTACTACATGGTTAAATTCTTTAAAGGCTAATATTCAATTCAAAAGTACATTCCATACATCTCATTTGGCGTTTTTGGATATAATGATATTTCGAGAAGATAAGGGTTTTCACACGTATTTATCAACAGTCAGTGGCAAGAAATAACCTGAGATATTCTAGTCATCATCCTATGAAGTTAAAAAATGGACTTCCAATTAGCCAGTTTTTAAGACTGTGGTGTTTGTGTTCTAAACAGTCTGATTAAAGAATCACGTAAATTAAGCACTAGCTATCAAGAGAGAGGATATCCTGCTTCTTTCATTAAAAAAGCTTTTCTGAGAGGATTATATGCTCAGCATATTTATTTATTTATTACAATTTCTTATATACCGCGCTATTTAGCATCAGCGCGGTTTACATCATAACTTAACGACCATAACAACAAGCTGTCAGGTTTTACA
This sequence comes from Ichthyophis bannanicus, assembly GCA_033557465.1. Lineage (NCBI taxonomy): Eukaryota > Metazoa > Chordata > Amphibia > Gymnophiona > Ichthyophiidae > Ichthyophis > Ichthyophis bannanicus. The sequence continues at coordinate 1,154,965 of CM066050.1, forward strand.
TCGAACAGGAGTACAAACTTGGATAACGGGGTTAACTATATAAGCTATTTACACTGGAAGGATAGGTAAAAATCAGATAATGCGTGAACGGGCCTTTCTAGATTGGGTCATTTCCTGAGAGGTATATCTAGGTACAATTGCTGTCTGGGAAGTATTGGAGGAAAAGGTGGGTTTTGAGAGCCTTCCTGAACTGATATCGATTGGCTATGGCCCTAATGTCAGCATAATTTACTATTGGAGTCCTCATGTAACAGTGAAGCCTCTTCAGAAGATCTTTTAGTTTGTTCATTATCTTTTTCTACTCGAGCATCACAGGTGGCTTCCATAATACATAAACAATGGGCAGTATTATAACTCCATGAATGTTTCAATATATGTCCTATTATTGCTTATAAGAGGGGAATGAATATTGCTAACCTGATTAGCCTATCCAAGATTTGGTGTACTGATGAGGTATGTTCTGACACTCAAGGGCACTATCCCTGTGGAGATTGTGAGTTTTGTAGCAGTACCATTAATGCAGGAGATCAATGGCAGGACCCAAAATCGAAACATTTTATTAAATCTCAGGACTCTACTACTTGCAAATCCAATTATGTGTAACAAAAGTTAAGTGGGACACACCCGTCGACCAATGATATCCCACTTATGGGAACATAAATCTAGGTTAAAGTCTAAAACTTTGTCTGCACCGATAATGGATCCTGGTGTGCAATTCGATCATTCTTTTGAACAAATTAGATGGCGGATATTACAATCTGTCCCTTTACCTTAGCATGGAGGGAATCAGGATGCTTTTCTCAATTACGGAGAACAATTTTGGATTTTCTATTTGAATTCTCTGCAGTCAAATGGACTGAATGCTCAAATTGATTGGAATACTCTTATTTCAGTTTATCTCTTTAAATTACAAGCGGAAGTAGAGTCCTTGCTGGTATTAAAAAAACAAACAAACACCACGGCTATGTTTTTGGTAGCCAGTTGAGCTCTGAGATGATATGAAGATTCCACATCGTTGAACATCGGTGGATATGGACAACTATTCTTTAGATAAGTGCTTCTATAACCATTGGATTTAAAAAAAACATTAACCCTGAAGCAGAACTAATTGAAGCAGTTCGAAACGCATTTGTTTTTTTATTTAAGAGAACTTTTGAATACTTTAAGTTACTTAAAAAAAGAATAAAAAGGACTTGTTGGAGGGTGCTGATCAATAGCTACCTCAGAGTTTTATGTCCAACAATTCTGTTGGTCTTCCTTATTGAACAAGTTTATTTCTATAGGATGTTTTGAACACACTTGGTGAGGGAGATTTTCCTGTAGTTTTAGGTCAATTTTTTAATTTCTATACAGCAATCTAGGCATATGACGATATTTCACCAGTTCTGGCTAATTTACACTGGATTTCTATTTATTTTGAATCTGTTTAAAACCAACTGCCTGACTTTTAAAGCTTTACATGGCCTGAGTCCTGAATATCTTAAGATGAACTTAGAAATACATCCCAGGGCACAGCCTGATGTCAGAGAACCGCTTTGTATTTCCCAGTTAAGTTTTTCTAAACTGGCAGAGATTCAGTTTGTGCTGTCTACAATTCCCTACCTAAATAAATTCATTTGGTTCAGAAAGCTTAAAGTGTTTGATGTTTAACCTCACCAGGTCAAACTTTTCATATAGTGGAGACAGATAGTTTATTTGCCTCCGGTAACTTTTTTTTTTAAAGATAATATGTTTTATTCCAGAAGGTATTTAATTTCTAAAGTGAAACTACTTGTTTTCTTTGTGTCTTGCAATTCAGTTTTAGCTTTAATAGGGACTGGTTTGCTAATTGACATTTTGGCTGTATTTTTAAATCAGTATTGTAATTTTGTTTACTATTTGTTGTATGTTCTTATGGGCTGCATTAACTGCTTTGAATCAAAGGGTCAGGTGATAAATGGAATTGAAATATATAAGACTGGGCTGAAAAAGAACAAAATTTGTTTCAGCGAAGAAAAGGAAATTCCTAGATTCATAGGAGATCCCCAGATATTTAAAATTCATGGGGGGAAGCCTGAATACTAGGTTGAAAGATTTTGGGATAAGATTAGAGGAATGGATGGGCCTCACATTGGGGTTGCTGTTTATCAACATAATATGTCCCAAAAGTGATATTTTAGCTTTGAGATTAGAGGCTGGAAACAGGCTGTGACAGGACCTTGAAATGAGATGTCGTATAGTATAGAGGTCCAGGTTTCTTCCTTTCCTGAGGTTAGAGTGAGTCTGGTGCATTTGCTGCTTTTTCATATCCTTGTTGTACTATCCCCATTTGTAGGAGTGCTCATTCGACTATGCATATGGGACAACAGCAAAACAAACATACACATATGAATGTTTATATTCAGAATAAATATATATAATCACAATGTAATAAAGGATTTTAAAAAATACATATATGTCACATAACAGGTATACATATCATGTACAATATGAGGGTTATTTTTGAAGTCATATTCGTGACTTTTATGTGTAAATAGTGGCATACAGGTATAAATGGCAAGTTTAGAAAGGGCTGAATTTATACGTGGATGTCTCTGCTACATCTAAGTTGCAACGGGGCTAATTGCTGGTGTGGCCAGGGTGGATCAAAAATCAACATGTGTATTTCCCATTTCATTTGGGGATTTACACCTGTTCCCTGGCATGTTTAGGTTTTTAAAAAGTGCTTGTTCAGCTCTTTACAGAGGGAATTAACAGACGTTATTTACCTGTAACAATGCTTCTCCATAGACAACAGAATAAATCTTCCACATATATGGGTGACATCATCCCTGATGGCACCAGTCCACCTGCTTTCCTAAAGCCCAGAAAAGTCTAGAAAAACTCTTTAGGCATGTGTGAACGATCCCTCCTGTGTGAGTGCTGCACTCCCCCACAGTTCCTCTCAAAGTTCAAGTTATTACAACTATTTGTACTGTAAGGGAAAGTGGGAGGGATTACGTGACTGTCCATGGAGAAGCCACTGTTACGTTAAGTAACCTGTCTTTCTCGATAGACAATCAGGATGTAATCAGCAATGTACATGGGTGATTCTCAAGCTGAAAGTGCAGGGATAGGAAAGATTTTCAGAATATTACTGGAAAACCCCTTGCAACAGTGACCTGTTTCAGTGAGGTCACTATCTGGCTATTCATGCACAAATTAAAAATCAACTACAAGACAGAGGTCCTATATATCATCATGGAAAGGACATTCACCCCTCCACCTATTCTAAAAGTAAAGGAAGCAACACTGAAAGTTAAGAATGAAGTACGATATCTAGGTATAATTTTATACGGGCAGTTAAACCTGATCACCCATATCAATAACTCCTCTAGGGCAATCTATACCAAATTAAAAACCCTGCAACACTTGCAACCTCTTCTATCTATGAATGACTTCCGAACAACACTACAAGCTATGGTGTCCCCACACCTTGACTTCTGTAACAGCATCCTCACAGGACTCCCAAAACAAGCCTTACACCGACTGCAAATGGCTCAATGCACAGCCGCCCAACTCATCTCTCAGACTCCAAAATATGAACACATTACTCCTATCTTAAAGCATAGCTAGTAGAATCAAATTCAGAATACTACTGAACACCTTCAAAATCTTCTACAATCAATCCGCTATTTAAGATCTCTTACATTTTACTCCAGACATAAGAACAAGAAGAAGCTGTTTAAAAACACAAACTACTCCTATGAAATACACTAAGAACAATAAGTCCACATGCAGGAGAGCTTTCTCGCTTTATGCACCTGGCCTTTGGAACTCTATCTCAGAAAATATAAGAACCACTATGCACCTGCAATAATTCTGCAAGCTCCTAAAAAACATTCTTCCTCTTCGTCTCTCCAGGCCAGTCCAGGAACTGTAGGGTAGTCAACCTCCTTCAGCAGCTGAAGACTGAATTCTCAAAGACTTGCTGACAGCCTATCCAGCTCCCCCTGGTGTCAGAGAGCCAGTCTTTCAGTCCTCAGCAGCTAGAAGGACGTGTTGCTGACAGGCTCCCGGTCAGACGAAGGAAGACAGAAATAAATTTAAAAAAAAAAAATACTTGCCTGGGTGACCCTAGCAGGGTATTTGCCAGGAGAGCTGATTTGGCTAAAGCTTATTTTGAAAAAAAAAAAAAAAAGACGGAGGTCAGCTGCCGGTTCGTCGGTGTGCAGAGGCAGCGGAGGCAGAGCCTGCCTCAGGGACCGGATCCATTGAAAAGTGAAGAGGAAGGAACTGGGAGCCCCAGAGTCCAGCCCTCTACCTCCGGAGCCCGAACTTACTCTCCCGCTAGCAGGGGTAGCAGAGGGTTTGGAGAGATAAGGACAAGGTGTGCAGGTACATTTAAGGGTTTTTTGCCGTCTGGTTGTGTTTGTGATTAGGCGAGCCTGATTCGGTGCAGAGAACCGCGACCGTCGGGAAGCTCCGGGGAGGCAGTGTTAGTGCAGGCGCATGCTGCTGGGCCCGGCAGCGTGCGCGCAGTGCAGGAGTTGCTGGGGGTTATCAGGTCCGGGACTTTGTCACTTCTGTGTTAGAAGGTTAGAAGGGGTAGCACTTTGGAGCGTTTATTCGGTGGCAAAATGGAAGAGAAGTCAGCGACGCAGGATTCCTTAACCAGACATCAGGCCGCGACGGAAAAGGCGGGAACGGCCACCATTTTAGGGGAGACAGCCATTTCTCGTTTCAAGATAAGACGCTTAAAAAGACATCTAGGTCTAGGAAGTCGGCTCCAGCGGTAGTTTTAGCCCAGGCACCAGTTTCAGAGGTACAAGGGAGTTTACAGTCCTTGTTCTCTCGCTCCACAAGGCCTATTGTTTAAAGTTGGCGCAGGTACAGGGCAAGAGTTGTTCCCCTAACCTGTCTGAGTTATCCCAGAATGACAGCACTGCTATGGACCCAGGAGAGGGGTCTTCCAAGAGTGGCTTGTCAATCGAGGCGGCTACTGATGGCTTCGGGCAGCAGGTCTCTGGCCCTCAGGTAGCGGAAGAGGGGGAGATCCCTTCAGAATCAGGTATGGATCAGTGGCCAGGGGAGCTAGAAGAAGGTGAGATTGGGTCAGGTGAAGACCCTAATATCTTCAGGGTGTTTCGTAAAGAAGAGCTAGAGGCTCTTATTACCCATTGCCTCTTTTCTTTCTCTCTTCTTTTCTTTTGATTTTAATTGGCGTTCCTTTTCTTGTTTCCCGCAGCCTCACATTTTTAATGATTGTAAACCGCTCAGATGCTCATGGTGTGGGCGGTATAATAAGTTTTAAATAAACATAAACATTCACTGGCGGGTCTGAATATTACCCTACCGGCGGTTCAGACTGAACCTCTGGAAGATCCTTTGCTTCAAGGTTTTAGAGCTGAGCAGAAGTGTTTTCCGGTCCATAGGGTGATTAAACAGATGGTGGAGTCGGATTGGGAATGTCCATAGGCCACCTTGAGGGGCGGTCGTGCAATAGGACGCTTGTATCCGGTACCGCAGGAGGAGAGGGAACTGCTGCGGATGCCTAAAGTGGATGTGTTAGTGTCAGCAGTGACTAAGAAGACTATGATCCCAGTAGAGGGCAGAGCAGCTCTTAAGGATCTGCAGGATAGGGAGTTGGAGTCTCTGCTCAAGTAAGCTTTTTACACAAGTGCTCTGGCGTTGCAGGCCTCCATTTGCGGAGCGTATGTATCCAGAGCTTCGATTAGGTGGCTTCAGACTGGGTCTTCTCCGGAGGGGGAGAAGGTTTCTGCCCCGGAGGGAGCGAAATTAAAGTCAGCATTAGCGTATCTCGCAGACGCTTTTTATGATTTGGTAAGGATTTCGGCAAAGTCAATGGCGTCGATAGTGGCCGCTCAGAGATTTCTCTGGCTGAGGAATTGGGCGGCGGACACATCTTCTAAGGCGCACCTTAGTAAGCTCCCTTATAAGGGCAAGCTGCTCTTCGGGGAGGCTTTAGAAAAGATTGTAAAGGATTTGGGAGACTCCAAGGGCGGTCGGTTGCCAGAGGACCGTCCGAAGGGCCCTAAACCTGGGGCTCTGCAGAGAGGTCAAGGCAGAGAGTTTTGAAGATTCAGGGGGTCTCATTTTGCTCCATATCAGAGAGGTCGCTTTGTAGCCAGAGGGCAGTCCTTTTGAGGGGCTAGGGGGTTCGGAAGGGGGTATGGCAGTCCCCAACCAAGCTCCTCAAAGAAACCACAATGAAAGGAGGTTGGTCCAGGCGGAGGTTCCAATAGGAGGTCGATTGCAGGATTTCCACTCCATCTGAACCGCCATAAGTACGGACTGGTGGGTGCTGGAGATCATTCACGAGGGTTATGCATTGGAGTTCGCTCAGCCACTAGCAGGAGCCTTCGTGGTGTCTCCATGCGGTTCTCCGGCAAAGACAAAGGCGATAAATGACACGCTTCAATGTTTGCTGCACCTTCAGGAAGTTGTTCGGTTCCTCGAGACCAATACGGGTTAGGTCAATACGCAATATATTTTGTGGTCCCCAAAAAAAGAAGGGTCTTTTCGGCCCATTCTAGATCTCAAGCATGTGAACCACTGTTTAAGGGTGCTGCATTTTCGGATGGAGACTCTGCGGTCGGTAAGGCCGGGCGAGATTCTTTCGTCCATAGATTTGACGGAGGCATATCTGCACATTCCCATCAGACCAGAGCATCAGAGGTTTTTGCGATTTGCCATGCCAGTGGGGCATTTTCAGTTCCGGGTGTTGCCGTTCAGGCTGACTATGGCGCCGTGCACTTTCACGAAGGTGGCGATGGTGGTCGTGGCGGCTTTGCGGAAGGAGGGCATTCAAGTTCATCCCTACCTGGACGACTGGCTGAATTGAGTGCGGTCGGTGGCGGAGTCGTTGGAAGCAACCGTACGGGTGGTAGAATTTCTAGAAACCCTAGGTTGGGTGGTCAATTGGACAAAGAGTCAGTTGCTGCCAGTGCAGCGCCTAGTATATCTAGGGGCCTTATTTGACACGAGAGTCGGAGAGGTGTTTCTACCAGAAGACAGGGTACAAAAGATTTTAAGACAGGTGTCAGCGTTTTTACACATCAAGGCTCCAACAGCATGGAGATACTTACAACTTCTAGGCTCCATGGCGGCGGCCTTGGACTTGGTACCGTGGGCCAGGGCGCATATGCGGCCTCTGCAGCGAGCCTTGCTATCCCGTTGGTCGCCGCAAAAGCACCTGCTGAGTCAAACGTTGGTATGTTCCACAACGGTCAGCAAATGTCTACAGTGGTAGCTGAATCCCATGCATCTTCAGGCGGGAATGCCACTGGAGGCACTGGAGTGGGTGTTGGTCACCACGGATGCCAGTCTCTCTGGCTGGGGAGCGCATTGTATGGCCCAGATAGGGCCTCTGGTCGGCAGAGCTGAGCAGTTGCTCCATCAATCAGCTAGAGATGAGAGAAGTGTGGCTGGCACTGCAGGAGTTCAAGAGTCTACTGAATGGGAAAGCAGTGCAAGTTTTCTCCGACAATGCGGCGATGGTGTCCTATATCAATCGGCAAGGGGGCACAGGCAGTGCGGTCTTGTTGGAGGAGAGCCAATGGTTGATGCAGTGGGCAGAGAGCCATCTGTTAACCCTGTCGGCGGCTCATGTGGCAGCAAAGGACAATATACAGGCTGATTTTCTCAGCCAATCTAAAAATTATAGCCCCGGCTCCAAACCTCCGTATGTGATATATAATATGTAACCCTTATAGTATGCTCATAAAAAACACTTTCTTTTTGTCGGAGTAACCAGCCAGAGGAGGCAGGAACTACAACCCATCCCTCGCCATGGTCACTCCATTTTAATCATTTTAAATGCTTGAGAAAAATCTATAACTTTAACTTATCTTGCTTGAATCCAGCCAACAAGGAATTCAAAGGACACAACGTGCCACGTTTCGAGCCATCCAGCAGTCACTGGCTCTGCATCAGGTGAAAAACTAGAATCCCAGAAAAATGGCTTTTGCAAAACTCAACACAACGGTCAGGTTTAAAGAGATGGCGTGTGACGTCAAACACACGTGAGAAGATCAGGTAGCCAATCAGTGATAACTCTATTACAAGCATTGAGAATTGGGGAAACCCACTGCTAGGGAATCCCAATAACGGTAATATGACGTAAACTCCCAGCTCATAGTAAAGTATACCATTCTACTGAGGCATTTAAACCCCGAGGGGAGACAGTATCTAAACGGAAAATCCATTGTTGCTCCATCCGTTGTAACTTTGCAACTCGGTCCCCTCCTCGGGGATCCGGTGGTATAAAGTCCAGCACCCTCCAACGCAACTGTTGAAACGAGTGATCCTCCTGAAGACAGTGGCTGACCATAGGCGCTGATACTGTTTTAGTCCGTAAACGAGACGCATGTTCCCCCAAACGAGTCCTAGCACTACGAGTAGTGCGACCAACATAAAACAACCCACATGGGCAAATGATAAGATACACAACATAAGATGAGTTGCAGGTGGTACGCCATTGAGAGCTATAGACGATAGATGTAGAAATGTCCAACCAACTAGGACCCGTCAATGCCATGGCACAATAATTGCAAGTGCCACATTCAAAATGACCCGGGTTATCATGAGACGTGGGGGGGGGGGGCGATCCGAAGGCCATGTAGACTTCACAATGCGATCTCGTAAATTTGGCGCCCGTGAGTAAGCCACCCGAAGCCGCTTGTTTGCAAAACAGGGGTGAACTGATAAGACCGGCCAATATCGGCGTAAAATGGTCACAACTTTCGGGATTCCCGCCAAATATGGAAAAATGCCGGTGAAATCTTCCCCCTCAGAGGTATTAGATGAAGAACGGGGAAAAAACAACCACTCTCACTGTATAAACCGAGCCTGTTTAAAAGCTTTCTTAATCAATGAAAAAGGATACCCTCTGGACAGTAACCGATTCTGCAAATCAAACGCATGTTTATAAAATTCGTCCAGCGATGAACAATTTCGTCGGAGGCGCAAAAATTGGCCGAACGGGAGACCTCGCTTCAACGGTGAGGGATGAAAACTTGAAAACTGCAACAAAGTATTCCGTTGAATAGGTTTGCGGAACAGAGTAGTTGTAAGACCCTCCGATGACAAAAAGACTGTAAGGTCCAAAAATTGAATGGACCGTCTATCAAAACTTGCAGTGAATTGAATATGTGGGGAATGTTCATTCAAGGAACTGACAAATCGCTGTAGATCATCCTGAGATCCGGACCAAAGAAAAAACACATCATCTAAGAACCGACGCCAAAAAGGCACATATTGAAAAAGTGAAGAGGGATACACATAATTATCCTCAAAAATAGAATTAGGGTTATCGTTTGTCCCGACTTCCCGGTACAATGGTTTTCAGGTTCGCATGGCACTTCATCGCCTTTTCCGTAAATTACGTGTGAGTCTCTATTTTTCTCAACATGACCTGGGTGGAGGGGACCCCTCGGTCATTTCGGGTCCCTCTAGGTGGCTCCCCCCAGGAGTAGTGGATCCAGTCATTTCAACATTTCAAGATCTTGTTCTCAGAGATTTGACTATTCTGGAGACAGCTTTACCTGCAACTTTTCCAAATCTGTCACGGGAGCAGTTTCAAGCTATGCGGGACCTTTCTGCCTCTGACCTTATAATCCGCCGAGCGGATAAAGGAGGGGCAATTGTTGTGTTGTCCCCTGATCAATACAATACTGAGATCCAGGTTCATCTTCAGAATCGACAGCATTATCAGCTGCTTCCACAAGATCCGATGCCAATAGTACTACAGAGTGTTCGGTCTTTAATGCTGCAGGCTTTACAGAATGGATGGATCACTGGACGTGAATTTAGGTTCTTGATTAATCCAGTTCCAAAGATCTCTGTGTTTTATCTCGTTCCTAAATTGCATAAGAATGCGCAACAACCCCCAGGGCGACCGATTGGGAATCCCTTTTGGAACCTCTCTCCAAATTCTGTGATGTATTTCTACAGCCTGCGGCATCAAAGGTCTCTTCGTACATTCGTGACACAGGGGATTTGCTTACACAGTTGTCTTCATGTACTGATTATTCGGCATACACTTTTTTGGTATCCCTTGATGTACAAGCACTCTACACCAATATTAACCAGCAGGAAGTGCTTCATTATTTAGCTGATTATCCATTGGATCTCCCTACGAGGATCCCGCGATCCTTTTTGATAGCTATGTTAGATCTAGTGCTGAATAGCAATTATTTTTTACATGATTGCAGATTTTATAGACAAATATTCGGTATAGCGATGGGGGCTACGGTGGCCCCCTCAATTGCCACCATCTACATGGCTATTTTTGAGGATAATTATGTGTATCCCTCTTCACTTTTTCAATATGTGCCTTTTTGGCGTCGGTTCTTAGATGATGTGTTTTTTCTTTGGTCCGGATCTCAGGATGATCTACTGCGATTTGTCAGTTCCTTGAATGAACATTCCCCACATATTCAATTCACTGCAAGTTTTGATAGACGGTCCATTCAATTTTTGGACCTTACAGTCTTTTTGTCATCGGAGGGTCTTACAACTACTCTGTTCCGCAAACCTATTCAACGGAATACTTTGTTGCAGTTTTCAAGTTTTCATCCCTCACCGTTGAAGCGAGGTCTCCCGTTCGGCCAATTTTTGCGCCTCCGACGAAATTGTTCATCGCTGGAAGAATTTTATAAACATGCGTTTGATTTGCAGAATCGGTTACTGTCCAGAGGGTATCCTTTTTCATTGATTAAGAAAGCTTTTAAACGGGCTCGGTTTATACAGCGAGAGTGGTTGTTTTTTCCCCGTTCTTCATCTAATACCTCTGAGGGGGAAGATTTCACCGGCATTTTTTCATATTTGGCGGGAATCCCGAAAGTTGTGACCATTTTACGCCGATATTGGCCGGTCTTATCAGTTCACCCCTGTTTTGCAAACAAGCGGCTTCGGGTGGCTTACTCACGGGCGCCAAATTTACGAGATCGCATTGTGAAGTCTACATGGCCTTCGGATCGCCCCCCCACGTCTCATGATAACCCGGGTCATTTTGAATGTGGCACTTGCAATTATTGTGCCATGGCATTGACGGGTCCTAGTTGGTTGGACATTTCTACATCTATCGTCTATAGCTCTCAATGGCGTACCACCTGCAACTCATCTTATGTTGTGTATCTTATCATTTGCCCATGTGGGTTGTTTTATGTTGGTCGCACTACTCGTAGTGCTAGGACTCGTTTGGGGGAACATGCGTCTCGTTTACGGACTAAAACAGTATCAGCGCCTATGGTCAGCCACTGTCTTCAGGAGGATCACTCGTTTCAACAGTTGCGTTGGAGGGTGCTGGACTTTATACCACCGGATCCCCGAGGAGGGGACCGAGTTGCAAAGTTACAACGGATGGAGCAACAATGGATTTTCCGTTTAGATACTGTCTCCCCTCGGGGTTTAAATGCCTCAGTAGAATGGTATACTTTACTATGAGCTGGGAGTTTACGTCATATTACCGTTATTGGGATTCCCTAGCAGTGGGTTTCCCCAATTCTCAATGCTTGTAATAGAGTTATCACTGATTGGCTACCTGATCTTCTCACATGTGCTTGACGTCACACGCCATCTCTTTAAACCTGACCGTTGTGTTGAGTTTTGCAAAAGCCATTTTTCTGGGATTCTAGTTTTTCACCTGATGCAGAGCCAGTGACTGCTGGATGGCTCGAAACGTGGCACGTTGTGTCCTTTGAATTCCTTGTTGGCTGGATTCAAGCAAGATAAGTTAAAGTTATAGATTTTTCTCAAGCATTTAAAATGATTAAAATGGAGTGACCACGGCGAGGGACGGGTTGTAGTTCCTGCCTCCTCTGGCTGGTTACTCCGACAAAAAGAAAGTGTTTTTTATGAGCATACTATAAGGGTTACATATTATATATCACATACGGAGGTTTGGAGCCGGGGCTATAATTTTTAGATTTGAAGTTTCTCTGCCTTGCGCTGGGTGTTTTCTTTGACTGAACGATTTTCTCAGCCAGCATATATTGGATCCAGGAGAGTGGGAACTGAATGAGGCGGTCTTTCACGACATTACGGTGCGCTGGGGACAGCCGGTCATGAATCTGATGGCCACATTCGGCAATGCCAAGGCATCACGGTTTTTCAGCAAGTGCAGGGAGCACATGTTGGAGGGGCTCGATGGGCTGGTTCAGCCTTGGCCGTTGGTCGGACTTCTTTATGTGTTTCCTCCGTGGCCGATGATTGATCGAGTCATTCAGAGAATAGCAAGTCACGAAGGACAGGTAATTCTCATAGTGCCGGATTGGCCGAGGAGAGCGTGGTATGCGGACCTGGTGTGGCTGCTGGTGGGACCGTCCTTGGAGGCTTCCCAGTCGAGTCAATCTGTTATACCAGGGCCCAATTCTAATGCCGCAGGTGGATCACTTCTTGCATACGGCTTGGCTCTTGAAAGGGAACGTCTGAAGCGTAGAGGATATTCCGCAGCGGTAGTGGCTACCATGTTGCAGGCGAAAAGGAGATCTACGTCTCTTGCCTATATCCGTATTTGGCACATTTTTGAAGGTTGGTGTGAGAGGCGCAGAGTTAAATCATTTTCTGCGGCGGTACCAAACATCTTGTCGTTCCTACAAGGGGCTCTGGAGAAAGGTCTAGCGCTCAACACTCTAAAAGTTCACCTGGCGGCCCTGGCTTTGTTATAGGGGCAAGGTACAAGGAAGCATCTTGTCACTACATCCGGATGTGCTGAGATTCCTGAGAGCGGTTAAGAATGTAAGGCCGCCGGTGAGACCAGTAGAGCCGGCTTGGGATTTGAATTTGGTCCTAGAGGCCTTGACGCGGCTCCTTTTGAGTCCGGGAGGGGGGCGGTAGCTCTAAGAGAACTTTCTTGGAAGACCGCCTTCTTGGTAGCGTTGTGCTTGGCAAGAAGAATCTCGGATCTGCAGGCGCTGTCCTGTAGAGAACCGTACATTCAGTTTTCAACGGAGAAAGTGGTGTTGCGGCCGGTACCCTCGTTTCTGCCGAAGGTAGTATCTGTGTTTCATGTGAATCAGTCAGTTTTGCTGCCAACCTTTCAGAGTTGTGAGGGGAATGGTAGGCAGAGTTCAATCGCAGATTGGATCTCGGTAGAGTACTCCATAGATATCTCAGGAGGACTGAGTCCTTTAGGAAGTCAGATAGGTTGTTTGTACTGTTTGGAGGAGCACGTAAAGGGGGGACCGCTTCCAAGGCCTCAATTGCCCGGTGGGTAAAGAAGGCGATAGCAGCAGTGTATCAGGCAAGCAGGAAGTTGCCGCCCAAAGGTCTTCAAGCTCATTCAACTCGAGGCCAGGTGACGTCCTGGGCCGAGATGGCATTGGTTCCGTCGGTGGATATTTGTCGAGCGGCTCCTTGGTCGTCCCTGCACACTTTTGCGAAACGTTATCGTTTGGATGTTCAGGCATCGGGAGACGCAAAAGTCGGGGCTTCAGCCATACTGGCGGGGCTAGCGGGACCCTCCGAGAGTAGGTACTGCTTTGGTACTGCCCTACAGTTCCTGGACTGGCCCGGAGAGATGAAGAGGAAGATGAAATTAGACCTTACCTGCTAATTGTCTTTCTTTGAGTTCTCTCCGGGCCAGTCCAGGGCCCACCCAGGATATTACGGTTTTCAAGGGGGGATCAGTAATTCAACATTTAAGTCAGGACGTGATGGTCACATGAAGTCCGTACAAGTTACGGATTACTGTAAGAGTAAATAGGATTGGTCTCGAGTTGGTCCGGGCGGTTCTGGAGTGCCGCTGGTTATGGGGCTCCCTTAAGGTGTCTGGGGGAGGATGGGTAGTAGCCAATTCGGGGTCATGAAAATAAAAAAAAAGAAAAACATAATAAGGGAGTTTATAGTAGTTAATGGACTGCTTTGACAATGGTAAACTGACTCTCTGACACCAGGGGGAGCTGGATAGGCTGTCAGCAAGTCTTTGAGAATTCAGTCCTCAGCTGCTGAAGGAGGTTGACTACCCTACAGTTCCTGGACTGGCCCGGAGAGAACTCAAGGAAAGACAATTAGCAGGTAAGGTCTAATTTCATCTTATTCAAGGAACATTTAAGGGCCCGTAACTTGAATATATGTCTGCCCAATCCTATATCACCCCAGTTACGTAAGACATCTCGCCCTATTACTGAGGCCCACCACCTAGTTGACACTATCCTTAGCCACACTGCATCCCCTATGCGTATAACCTCACTGTTCATTCATTCTACTGTACCTAGCCCTAAGTACATTGATAATTTACCCTCAGAAAAACATTTTTTGTATATATTTATTTATTTATTTATGTAACAGTTTTTGTATACCACTTTATTGTATGGTCAAAGCAATTTACATACCTTTAGCTGTTGCACATGTTCATTGATACTTGTAAATAGTTACATAAGACTAATGTTATCTGCATAACGGCTAGTTATTGCACTTGTTCACAGTTACTTGTTCCATGTAAGCCAGTTTGATTTTAGATAAAGTGGTATAAAAGATCACATAAATAAATAAACAAACAAACAAACTGTGTTGCATTGCTGATCTAGGTTGAAGCTAGTTAGTAAGCCTCATTGAACATGGAATCAAGTGAATGGATAGTTCAACAACAACTCAGATTAGTGCAATTTGAAGTATGGACTGTTCCTAACTGGTGCTTGTTGGAAGAAACTGAGGTTATCCCAGAGTAGGATATATTTGCATTGAAATGGAGTGCCAAGGGGGAGGGGCTGCCAGGGGAAGGCATAGAAGAGACACTTGGGGCACTTAGGCAGAGTTCTGAAGAGACAACCCTCACAGTTTAGTTTGTATTGGTCTGCTAACACAGAGATATATAAAGTCGTAGTGTAAAGTGATATGTCACTAGAGGTGAAAGAAGAAAGAACGGGTGACTTCTTTTCTTCCTTTGTTTTTCCTTTTAGTGTCGTCATTAATGACAGGAGCTGGTCTCAGACATTATAATGACTCTTGAGACAGAGAGTAACAGTCTTCCAAGAGTTGCTATTCTTCTCCTCTGTATTATTTAATTTTGTTGTTGTACATGTAGAATACCCAAAAAAAACCAGAGGAAACCGGCCATGGGGGAGCAATCACAATAACAGTGGCAGACCCAATAAATTACTAATCAAATAAATAGACAGAAAAAAAATAATATACAAAAATAAATTCTAAAAACATAATCATGCAATCCTTTATAAAAAAAAAAAAACCCCAAATGTCTTAATACATAAACATGAAGCATAACATAAATAGCCATGCAAGTCTTTATAAAAAACTCAACATGTTTTAGCCTAAGCCTGCGTCAGGGGCATTTACTAAAAATGATGTCAGACACTTCTTCCTGTGTGCTGTGCAATCTAAAGCATACAAAATACAGGCGTAAAGAATATAAAAGCACAGTCTTCAAAGAACATAAATACATACAAATGATGCAATGCAATGTGTGCCTTCGAGTCAGTCCTGACTCCTGGCGACCCAGAAGCTCCTGGGTTTTCTTGGCAGTGTCACCGGAAGTAGATTGCCAGGCCTTTCTTCCGAGGCAATGGAGGGTTAAGTGACTTGCCCAAGGCCACAAGGAGTTCTAGTGGGAATCGAACCCTGGTTGCTTGGTTACCAAGCCAGTGTTCTAACCACTAGGCTACTCCTCCACTCCAAATGATAACAAATAATAATTACATAACACTGGCTCCCGATTCAATGCCGAATACAATATAAAACTCTCCTAACCACATACAAAGTCCTAAATAATACAGCACCCCCTACATTAAACATCCTTATCAATAAAGAACCCAATCATAATCTTCAAAGGAGAGACCAAATAAACTAAAAACACCAAAGGAATTTATAAAGGCTAAAAAATCAACAAACATGAAAGCATTCTCCCATGCTGCCCCTATAATTTGGAACAACATTCCATCGGAACTCAGATCCTTACCTCAAATCATGGAGTTCAGGAAAAAACTCAAAACATATTTATTCTCAACATACTACGGTTCTTTGACAAATTCACCTTTTCAACAAGAAAAAGGATAGTTTCACCAGCTAACCTTATCCATCTCTGAACTGGAATAAGTACCAAAACCCCATACCGATGTTTTTGAATCATACATACCTTGTACATAGTTTATAATCCTGTTCTTTGTACATAGTTACAACTGTTAATTGTAAGTTTGATCTGAATTTTTGTAGCTTCACATTGTTATATGTAAAAACAGCATTGCCTTGTTTACTGTTGTTCAATGTAAACCGCAACTGATCATTGGAAGGTGCGGTATATAAAAACTTGTTAATTAAATTAAATTAAATAACAATATTGAAACATAAAAAAGGCAAACCATAACCCCTAAAAACAAACCTTGGTCTGAGATGTCCTATCCTCAGATATGAGGAGCCACCAAAGTGCAGCCAAACTCTCCTACAAAACAGCTTAAACCATAAGAAAAAAAGTATATAAAAAAAATAAAACTCGGGTGAATAGAAGGCTGTCCGAGGGACTCAAAGGTGAAACTAGACCTTACCTGCTAATTGACTTTCCTTAAGGACCTCCAATGCAGTCCCAACATCTGGGTTGTCTGCTCTCACCAACAGCTTGGAGACTAAGCATATCACCTCTGATGACATCAGTATTCTTAGGCAGCTGGCACCACCCACCAGCCCCAGTAAATTATTGACAAAGCAGATTCACAGGAGCAACAAATAAGATGCCATAAATTTGAACATAATTTTGAACATGCTAGCCTCAACACAGAGCAAGACCACCCTCCTCCCAAAGGAAGAAACAGCTTGCCCATTAACACATGGGGCAGACTTGTCTAAATAACTAAGGCTTCGGCCACCCTGACGAAAGCCTTGCAAGCACTCCTCTCCTACTACTTACTCACACCATCTCCTTTACCCTTACTCACACAATGATGCTATAAAATGAAAGTGCCATTTTCAGCCCACCGAACCATCGCATAAAGATGAACTTCTCTTGGTCCGGGATCGCAACTTCCATAACCACTCGGGAGGGTCTGGGACTGCACTGGAGACCCTCAAGGTAAGTCAATTAACAAGTGAGGTCTAATTTCACCGTCCTTATCATCCCTCCAGTGCAGTCTCACCATCTGGGATGTACCATAGCAGTATTAAACTCAGGAAGGACCTGCGAGCCCAGCCTGAATGACTGCCACCCCAAAACTCACATCTCCCTTTGCCTGTACATCCAGATGATAATGTTTCACAAAGGTATGCAGGGACGTCCAGGTGGCTGCCCTACAGATATCCGCTGTGGGAACCAGGCTACATTCAGCCCATGAAGCTGCCTGCGCCAGGGTTGAATGTGCCCTCAGCCCTGCCGGCGCTGAAGCAAGTAAGCCAAAGAAGTAGCCTCCTCTAGAGATAGAGGCCTTGGAATTAGCCTCTCCCTTATGTGGTCCGCCAAACAGAACGAACAAACAGTCTGACTTTTGAAATGGCTCCATCCTCTTCAGGTAGTGCCCTTCGGACGTCCATGAGGTGTAGCACCGGCTCTAGCTGCGCCTCTTCATCCCTATGAAAACCGGTAAGGTAACCAGCTGATTCAAATGAAAAACTGAGAGCACCTTAGGCAGAAAGGAAGGTACAGACCACTTTCTCCTTGGAGAAGGAGAGGAAAGGTTCCCTGCAGGACAGTGCCTGTAACTCCGATATCCTCCTCGCTGAACAGATGGCCATGAGAAAGACAGTCTTTAACATCAGATCCTTTAATATATTGGCCCTCAGTGGTTCAAAAGGCTCTGCTGCCAGAGCCGACAATACCAGATTAAGGTCCCATGGAGGAACAACCACTTTCACTGGAGGCCATACCTGCTTTACAGCTCTAAGGAAATGGACCAAATCTGGATGGGGGAAGCCAAGGAAACCCCTTGGAGCCTACCGTGATAACAAGTAATCGCTGCCACTTGCACGCACAAGGAACTACAGGCCAGTCCCTTTTCCAGCCCTGCCTGCAAGAAGGGCAGGACATCGGACATTGACACAGACAGAGGCCTACAGCTATTCTCCTGACACCAAGCCTCAAAAATCCTCCAGACCCAAACATACAACAGCGAGGTCGACCGCTTACAGGCCTTCAACAAAGTGGCAATCATCGTGGCTGAATAGCCTCTCTTTCTCAAACGCCCCCTCTCGAGAGCCAAGCCATAAGTGAGAATTGATCCATTTGTAGCATCAGGACCGGCCCTGGCAAAAGGAAGTTGGATCGATTGGGTAGTCGCCATGGCTGGTCCACAGTTAATCAGAGCAGATCAACATATTACGGCTTGCGGGGCCAGTCGGGAGCAATGAGGACTATAGAACTTTCAGGCCGGGATGCGCCTCGATCCTTTGAACTAGACGCCCAATGAGTGCCCATGGGGTAAAAAGCTACAATAGGCCGGTCGTAAGCCAGTGTTGAACCAGGGCATCCAGACCTTCCGACATGCACTCCCTCCGTTTGCTGAAGAAGCAACTCGCCTCGACTGACTTGAAGGTTGCCATTGGATCCATGATCGGTTGCCCCCACCTGCGCACTATTTGTGCAAAGACTGTCTCGCTGAGTGACCACTCTCCAAGGTCTAGGCAAAAGCGACTGAGGTAGTCCACCATTATGTTCTCTTTTCCGGTGACATGAGCAGCCGAGAGCACCTACAGATTTTCCTTTTCACAGTCCAACAATGGGCCTATCTCACTCTTGAGCTGCACGCTGCTTGTGCCTCCCTGTCGATTGATATAAGCCACCTTAGTGGCATTGTCTGAGAACCTTGTCGTGCAATAGGCTGCGAAACTCTCTCAGCACTAAGAACACACTGCTCTCATCTCTAGTCGATTGATGGGCCACCCCCGTTGTTTTGTGGACCAGCAGCCCTGTGCTATCCGCTCCTGACAGTGGGCTCTCCAGCCCGAGAGGCTGGCATCGGTCGTCATTGGGACCCAGACGGGCATCTCCAGTGGCATGCCGATTAACAATTTCTCCAGCCTCCACCACCAATGAAGCGCTAGCCGTGCCACCTGCGGACACAGCAACGAATTCGTAAGGAGCTGACGCTGTGCCAACTACCTCCTCTGTTTAGCTCTTTGCAACGGTCTCATGTGGGCTCTGGTCCATGGGACTAACTCAATGGATGCTGCCATGGTTCCCAAGAGCTGCAGATAATGCCAAGCTGTAGGAAACCGCATCCTGCGGAATTGTCTTTCTCCGGGAACAAGCAGGAAGTCAGTCCTCACATATGGGTGATGTTGGCGCCGACAGAGCCCTCGTGTGGAGCAAATCCCCAGCTTTCAGAGAAAGCCTTTGGGAATTGCATCACGCATGCGTGGTCCCTTTCCCACCCAAGGGTGCCATATTGCTCAGTCTCCTTTTTTCCGCGGAGCCCTCCGGACGTTGTCCCAGTGTCCCCATGAAAAAAGTAAAAAAAAAAGTTAAGAATTCTGTTTTTTTATTGGATTGACACTGGTTCCTCTTCTCGCCTTTGGCTTGGTACACCAGTATCGAGTCCGGCTAGAATTTTTCAGTTTTTGTCCTTCGTGACTGGCGTTCGCACCCTTTTTCTTTTTCACTGGTAGCCCAGGTCTTCGACCTCGCAGGGGCCCTTTTTCCCCCCAATGACTGCCAGCGGGTTTAAAAAATGCAATCTGTGTGCAAACCTCATGTCCCTCACCAATACGCATGACTGCTGTCTCCAGTGCCTCGGGCCCGACCATGACCCGACGGTCTGCGGTCCATGTAGAAAGATGTCCTCTAAGGCCCTGAAGAGCCACCAGCAGCAGCACAATAGGATTTTTCCTGAGTCGGTGCCTTCGCAAGCCTGGACCTCGTCTGTGGCTTCTACGTCTCAGGGGGAGCATTCTGAGCCCGAGCGTCGTCAGGGTTCCTCAGAGAGGGGATCTCCTTTGTGGGAACACCGAAGGAAGAAGGCGTCAGCGGCGCAGAGCCCAAGCACCGGCCGGGATCCTCTGAGACAGAGCACCTGGCAAAGGTTCCTCACCGGGAGACTGATCAGCCAAGGCAGGTAACAACTGTCCTCGTCGAGGACTCCCCTCGGGGGAACTGGCGTCAGGCCCCGACCCGGTGGCTGCGGAGCCTTCTGGACTCTAGTTCAGAATGGTGGCCTTGGAGTACAGTGTGTCTGCCTTCATGGACATGCAGCGGGCGCTGATTGCCAGTCTGTCTGGTTCTTCCGCCCCGACCACCGGGCCATTGACATTGAAGTCGACCCTGGAGGCCGAGCCGATCCTCAAGGCCATTCGGGCTCGAGTCGATCCTCGGCCGATGTCGTCGCTGCCGAGCCTCCCGGCCTCGGGGTGTTCAGTGCAGGGGCCCTCGATACTGGAGCCCATCGATTCCGCCTCAGAGGCATCGGGGTGGGAAATGGAGGAGTCGTCGTCCCCGGACACCTGTCAGCACAGGGATGTTCCATCCGATTCCCCAGTGTCCGAACCTCAGAGAAGGCCCCTCTGGAGGACACGAGGGTCTTGGAGCCGACGAGCTCAAGATCCTGCAGTATGAGGCCCCCCGTCGGGAGGCCCTTACTGTACCCGTGTCTCCGATCCTGGAACAGCTGATGCACCGCATGTGGGAGACACCAGCGTCGGAGCCAGTTATTAGCAAACAGATCGACTCGATGTATTGAGTCCGCCGGAGCCCTGGCTTTCAAAAGTCACAGCTGCTGCACAATTCCATGGTTGGGGAAGCGGCCATGCGCAGGCTGAAGAGCCAGAAGACGCACTCCTCGGTGCCTCCTGGCAGGAAGGCCCGCAACTTGGATGCCCTCTGCAGTAAGTGCTTCCAGGGTTCAATGCTGACTTGTTGGATCTAGGCCTACCAGCTGTACATGGGCATGTACCTGAGGGACCTGGTGAAGGAACTCGCTGGGTTCTCGACTGGTCTCTCCGAGGGGCTTTTGCAGCACTCGGAGCGCTTAGAGCCATCCAACAACGCTGCCTTTGAGGACTTCTTCTTCCTTTTGGTGTTCCCGCAAGGGAGACCCCCATCTCCGAGGAACCCCGACGATGCTCAGGTTCAGAATGCTCCCCCCGAGACATAGAGGCCTCAGACGAGGTCCGGGCTCGCGAAGGCACCGACTCAGGAAAAATGCTATTGTGCTGCTGCTGGCAGCTCTTCAGGGCCTTAGAGGACATCTTCCTACACAGACCGGAGCACTTCAGGAGCCTGTCCACCGCCGTCCGTGAGTGCTCGAAGTTTGTCTCGAGCGGCCTATGACAGGTTCGAGTCGGCGGACCACATAGCCATGGCCGGCATCAGTGCACGCCGCCAGGTATGGCTACAGTCGTCGTACCTCGAGCAATGGGTTCAAGACAAGTTGGTCGATGTCCCATGCCAAGGGGAGAACCTCTTTGGCAAACCCATGACCATCAAGGCCGCAGAACTGGAGATAGAGTACATGACGAGGACACGGCTCTCCAAGATGACCTCTGCCCCTTCTCGCAAGAAGGGCTCGGGTATGAAGCACTTTTACCTGAGGAAGAGTGCTGCTTACCGAAGCTACCCCCATTTTTATTCCTCCCTGGCTCCCCAACAGGAGCAGCAGGCCAAGGGACAGGGGCATCACCCACGTAAGCAGAAAGCCCCCAAACCCCAGGCACCAGCTCCGGCCCAGCCTGGTAGTGGCTTTTGACTCCTACAGCATGGGCCCCTCTTGCTGGCTGGCTTGCTCTGGCTTGCCCACAGGTGGACAGCCATTACCACCGATGCCTGGGCTATCTTCTTCACCTAGCCCAGGTGCCTCCTAATTAGAAACATAGAAATAAGGCGACAGAAATAGACCACATGGCCTATCTAGTCTGTCCTTCCATATCAACAACTACAACAGTCCCCTTTTTTACTTCCTGGGAGAGCCCTTCAGGTCTCCCCTTCACTGGGACCTTCTTCTGAAGGAGTTGGTGGGTCTTCTCGAGGATCAGGCGATAGAACCGGTGCCCCACCACCTGCAGGGCAGGGGCTTCTACTCCAGGTACTTTCTGGTGCCAAAGAGGACAGGAGGCCTCAGACCCATCCTCGACCTGCACAACCTCAACAAATTCCTTGTGAGGGAGAAGTTCAAGATGCTTTCCCTTGGAATATTTCTTTATTTATTTTTATTTTTTATATACCGCGCTATTGAAATCAGCGCGGTTTACATTAAACCTGAACAGTGCAACAATGCATTAATATCACAATGTGCTTACATGGAACAAGGAATACTCAAAAATGGGATAACAGGGGAACTATTCACATGATATCTACAAAGTATTTACATAGAGTTAAATATTCTAGTAATTGAGGTCTACGGTAATCATATAGGTCAGGTGGTAGAATGGATAGAACTAAAGGGGGGGAGCACCTAACCATTCTCATATTGGGTGTTAAGGCAGTTAAGGTGTGAGGTGAGTGCGAATGATTTATGTTCTTCGGGATTTGTTTCAGAATAGTGAATTAGAAAGAGATGGTGTTTTATTGCCTTTCTGAAGGAGATGAGGCTGGATATGGATCGAATACCAGTGGGAAGGTCATTCCAGGCTGTCGGAGCATAAATTGAAAAAGCTCTTTTGGTAGTTGCCTTCGTACATCTTGTGGTGAGCTTAGGTACCATTAGCATGTTCGATAGTGTAGATCTTCTGGTTCTGATGTTGGGTGTGTTGTTAAGCAGTTTACTGATTGGTGTGGGAGAATGGTTCTTCAGTGCCTTGAAGGTCATGACCAGTACTTTGTATTGAATTCTGGCTTGTAGTGGTAGCCAGTGTAGATTTTTCATTACTGGAGTTATATGTTCCGATCTTGATGTACCTGTAAGCACCCTAGCAGCTGAGTTCATAGCCAGTCGAAGCGGGCTGAGGGTTGCTTGTGGAAGACCATGGAGGATGGTGTTCGCGAAGTCTAGGTGTGGGATCACTAGGGCTTGAAATATGGTTCAATATTCTGAAAAGTCCAGTAGTGGGCGGAGGTGGCGTAGGGTTCGTATTTTGTGATATATTGCTCTGGTAACGGTCTTTACGTGGGTTGTCATATCCAATCGCTGATCTAGGGTGGTGCCTAGGTATCGAATGGAGTCTCTTGTCTTAAGTTCAGCATTTTTAACTTGTAGGTTGGGTGGTGGGGTGAACTTCTGATTCCTTGTGACAAAGAGGACATCAGTCTTGCTATTATTAATCCTCAGGTTTTGAGTGAGAAGCCATTCAGCAACTGTATCAAAGCATCTGATGATAGGGGAGAAATCAGGTTGTTCGATGGTAAATGGAATGTATAGTAGTATGTCGTCAGCATACAGGAGGCATTCTACATTTAATGAGCGAATCAAGGAGCAGATAGGCTGCATATAAATGTTAAATAGTAGGGCAGACAGGGAAGATCCCTGTGGCACTCCTTGCTTCTGTAAGAATGGTTCAGAGGACGCGTTACCTGCTTTTACTTGCTGCCATCTATTAGTTAGGTATGATTCACACCATTGAAGTGTGATGCCCTGTAATCCTTTTTCTTGAAGGCGTTGTAGTAGTATCTTATGATTCACAGAATCAAATGCGGCAGCAATGTCGAGAAATATAAGGATGAAACCTTGGTGTATGTTGTCGGTTCCTGTGATTAGTTTATCGAATAGGGTAGTTAAGATGGTATCTACCCCATGCGATTCTCTGAATCCATGTTGGGCTGGATCGAGGGGTGCCTCGTCATCGATGTGCTGATGGATCTGTCTCTGTACTATTTTCTCGATGATTTTAGCAAGCAGTGGAATGCTTGATATAGGTCTGTATGATTCAACTTTGGATGTATCAAGTCGACTATTCTTTAGCAGGGGTCTGATTGACGTATGTTTTAAGCTTTGTGGGAAGACACCCCTTGATAATGATTGGTTGGTTATGTTGCTTAATGACTGGCTTAGTTCATGTCGAAGTTCCTTTATCCAGCTCGCTGGACAGGGGTCATTAGGAGCCGTGGTGAGATTGATGGACGTGATGGTGTCTTCAATTTCTTTAGCAGATACTGCAGCGAATTTAAGTGGTGGTGTAGGTTTTGGTGTACTGAGTGGATTGGACGTGTTGCAATTAGATGAAGTCATGTTGGATTGGATCATTTTGGATTGTAGATAGTCCGAGTAATCCTGGGGTTGGGGCATGTGTGGGCTTGCTGGTGATGGATCCCCTGTTAATGATTTTACAATATTAAATAGGTCGTGTGTTTTGTTCAATGATCGTTTTAGAATCATTGAGTGATATTGTTTCCTTTTTTCACTTATTTTCTCTCTGTGTAATGCTAGATATGCATTGTAGTTTTGATGGGCTATGGTAGTCTGTTTTTTGCGCCATCGTCTTTCTAGTTTACGTAGTTGTAAAAGGGAAGTTCGAAGGTCAGTCGAGTACCAAGGTGCATGCTTGCGTTTTTTGGGTAGCTTGTTGGTGGACGGGATACAAGCTATGGCTCTGATGCTATTGTTCCAATTCATTACAAGTTCGTCCGGGTCAAGGGTTGGTACATCTAGTTGTGGAAGTAGCTTGACAAGTGCATCCTCTTTGTTGAGTGTGCAGAATCGTGTAGTTGGTGTTCCGGAATCTTGGATGTTAGTCCTATCCTTGTTATTGGGTAAGCAGGTGCTAGGTATTTGGAATTTTAGGAGATTATGATCGGACCAAGGTACTGGGGATATGGAGGTCAACAGTATCACTCAATGATTACTGCTACATATGTAAATAGTTGATGTGCATGTTTCCCTAAGTTATCCAAGTTGTATTTCCTTGTTCTCTGTAAAACTAACGTTTGTTCATTATGTTTCACTGTTCCATGTAAACCGCGCTGATACTAAATAGTGCGGTATATAAGAAACTAAATAAATAAAATAATAAAATAAAATAAATAACAGTGGAAGAGAGGTGTTGACTATAGACTGAGGAGCAAAAATAAGGTCGAGGATACCGCCTTTCGTATGTGTTGGGGAGTTCACTAGCTGCTTGTAGTCCAGGTCACATAGTGCTTCAAGGAAGGTTCTTGCTTGAGCTTCAGGCAGTGAGGGGAGGTTGAAATCTCCCATTAACCAGTTGGAAGATCGTGAGTTGTTTGAGCTGCATGCAAGATTGATGATTGTTGGTAGGTCATCAGATGAA
Organism: Ichthyophis bannanicus; assembly: GCA_033557465.1. NCBI lineage: Eukaryota > Metazoa > Chordata > Amphibia > Gymnophiona > Ichthyophiidae > Ichthyophis > Ichthyophis bannanicus. Next base: position 1,180,015 of record CM066050.1, read on the forward strand.
GATGTTGGGGCTCTGTATAGTGCATTGATTGTGCAGTGGTTGTTTGATATTGTAACAATGTCAAGGTGTTTGCTGCCTTACCTCCACCAGGGAGACAAGCTATGCTCCTTAGACCTAAAAGATGCGTATACACATATCCTAATACACCCAGACCACAGGCAGTATCTGCGCTTTGTGGTAGGGGGCAATCACTACCAGTACAGGGTACTCCCCTTTGGCCTGGCCTTGGCCCCCAGGGTATTCACAAAATGCCTGGCTGTGGTGGCCACGTTCTCAGACTCCTAGGGGTCTTTGTCTTCCCCTACCTGGACGACTGACTCATCAGAGACTCCTCAGCAAGCAAGACCCACCAGGCCACATCTCGCACCATCTGGTTGCTCCAGCGTCTGGGGTTTGTAATCAATTACCCCATGTCCAGCCTTGCTCCCACTCAACAACCAGAGTTCATTGGGGCCAGACTCGACACCCTTCATGCAAGGGCCTACCTGCCTGTGGACAGGGCAAGCAGGCTTCTGGCCCCGGCACGTCGGTGAGTCGCAGACCCTCAGTGTCAGCAAGACAAGTTTCTGTGCCTTCTCAGGCACATGACTTCCACGGTCCATGTGACACCAGACGCCCGCCTCCACATGCGAACTGCTCAGTGTTTATGTTTATGTTTATGTTTATTAAAACTTGATTGACCGCCCTTCAGTAAAAGCAAAGCGGTGTACAATAAATAAAAATCAATAAAAGGCATGAAGCCGGAAAGGAAAGGAAATTTACAATTTAAAAGTAAATTGGGGTAAGAAACAGTAGGGGAGAGAAATAGAATTATAGGGGGGAAGAGGAGGTAGGGAGGTTAAAGGCCATGGAGAAAAGGTGGGTTTTTAGCTGCTGTTTGAATGTTGCATGACAGGGTTCTAAACGAAGGGAAGTGGGAAGTGCCTCAGAGACCAGTGGTCACAGGCTACAGGTTGTCTCAGGGACAAAGTTAGTGTCCAGGCAGCTAGTACGGTCCCTGGACAGGTGGCTTCAGCCACTCCACTTGGAGGCAGGGATATCTTTCCAGAGTCCTCTGCACCCAAGGATCCTGACCACGGATGCCTCCTTGCTGGGCTGGGGAGCCTATTGCCAGGGGTTCTGTACTCAGGGAGTGTGGTGCCCAAACGAGAGAACACAACAGATCAATTTCTTAGAGCTCCGTGCCATACGCCTGGCTCTACGAGTTTTCTGGCAGGTCCTGGCCCACGAACCTGTCTTGGTACAGACAGACAACCAGGTGGCCATGTTCTATGTGAACAAGAAGGGTGGCACGGGGTCCCACCTTCTATGTCAGGAAACCATGGATCTGTGCTCATTTGCAGCCCAGCATGGCATGCATCTGCGAGCCGTCTACCTGCCGGGCCAGGACAACTACTTGGCCGAAAGACTAAGCAGGATTTTCTAGCCCCACGAGTGGCAGCTGGACCAGGGAGTAGTCCTTTGGCTTTTCCAGGCCTTGGGATGGCCAGTGATGGATTTGTTTGCGAGTCCGGTCAATCAGCAGTTGCCTCGCTTCTGCTCCAGGCAGCCCCACCCGAACAGAGTGGCCACCGTTGCTTTTCTCATATCATGGTCAGTGGGCCTCCTGTATGCGTTTCCTCCGACGCCTCTGGTGGCCAAGACTTTTTTCAAGATCCTCCAGGACAAGGCCTCAGTCAATCTGGTAGCCCCAAGGTGGCCAAGGCAACCCCGGTTTCCACTTCTACTTCAGCTAGCGGTGGAGGCTCCCATCCCCCTGGGGTCCTCCCCAAGCCCAAGAAGGGGGCACTCTCCTGCATCCCAACTTCAGTTCCCTCAACCTAATGGCATGGCTGCTGAGAAGGTAATGCTCGCTCCTCTCCTCCTCCCAAAGGAGGTTGAGGAGGTCTTGCTGGCCTCAAGGAGGCCCTCGACTAGGAGGACCTATGCCTTGAAGTGGCGTAGGTTTGTGTCATGGTACGAGGGGCAGGGTGTGGATCCCTTCTCCTGCCAGGTTTTTGGTGGTTCTACAGTACCTTCTCCATCTTTCAGATTTGGGCCTCAAGTCCAACTCCGTCAGAGTGCACCTTAGTGCCCTTGCAGCAAACCACTTCCCGGTGGAGCAGAAGCCTCTCTCTGCCCATCCCTTGGTTTCTCGATTCTTGAGGAGCCTGCTTCTTCTGAAGCCTCTGGTTCACCCTCCGGCGACCGAGTGGGATCTCAATGTGGTTTTAGGACAGCTTACTCGGCCGCCATTTGAGCCGATGGCAACCTGCCATCTGCGCTACCTTTCTTGGAAGGTGGTTTTCTTGGTGGCCCTCACGTTGGCTCGGCAGGTGAGTGAGCTTCAGGCCCTCGTGTCCAACAGGACAGAGAAGTACTGCATACCCTGGACTGTAAGAGGGCATTAGCCTTCTATATTCAGCGCACGCAGGGCCATAAAAGGGCTTCTCAGCTCTTTGTATCCTATGACCCCAGTATGTTGGGGATGGCTGTTTCCAAGCATATGCTGTCCACTTGCCATTGGAGGGTGGCATCAGTGGCTCATTTCCACTCTGTTCCACTGGCAGACATCTGCCGAGCTGCCACCAGGTCTTTGGTTCAGACTTTTGCAACCCATTACTGCGTGGATAGGGACAGTGCTTTCGGCAAGGCTGTACTCTATAACCATGCACCCGCCCCTTGACCTTGAGGGTTTAAGGAGGGGTGTGCCTTGAGGTTGAATTGTAGTTGCGGTGGTTGAGTGACAAGGCAGGTATAAAGAATATTTATTTTATAAGGATTTTATTTCTCCCGCTCCGTGGTGGAATTGGAACAGGCGTAAAGGCAAAGTATTTTTACAGCCAAAACAAGAACAAAGAAAAGATAGGCTTTTCCACACTGTGTTTCAAAACAGCGCTTCACATTCCAGTCATGTGAGCTGTATTTGAAAACAGTTAAACCAAAGGCAAACAATAAAGTTCATGCAGTGTTTCCAACTTCTGCTTTAGCTTATTCTTATCTTTCTCATAAGCTCTTCAGGCAAGGAACTTTGACAATGTACAGTTTTTCACTTTATAATGAATGACCACACAAGCTTTGCTTGACTATCATTACTTATCTACAAGGCACGTTGAGCAGTCCATTGGCTGACTCAAATCCTGCGTCTGTAAGGGATGAGGCAATGGTACTGGTGCTTCTGGACTCTGTACTGGTTCAACTATCCTAGGTCCAGGAATATTACTTTCTCTAGAAACGTTTTAAAGTCTCTCAGGAGTGCTTCAGCTTGGTTACTCTGCTCATTCACTGCACTGGAGTTACCCCTCCCCCATTTGTCTCTGTCAGCAAGTGCTGGGTAAATCAATTCCTTTGCAGGTGAAGCATTCATAGGCAACAAATCAAACTTAGAGCTTCCTGAAACTTTCTGGCAAATGTCTCTGGCCAATATCTCTGCTATATCTTTATAGCTAGCCTGCTTATTAATCTTGTCAGCAGTTTGAGGAGACAAACAGGGTTTAACTGAACAAGCTTCTGGCTGTAGCCAACTGCTCTCATAAAACCTGGGCTTTTCCTGGGTTTTAAAATATGCACTCACACAGTCTGGCTTCTCATAAAAGCTGTTATCAGTATTAAAAGTACCCTGTACCTTGTGCTGAGGAATATCTGGATGTTTTTCAGCCATCTGCCATTCATTCCATTGATCAGCTCTTCTCCAAAAGCCTAGGCTTTACCCTTGGGTCTCTCAGTGCCATGCCCTTCTCCTTCTCCCAGAAGGTTCTGCTGTGCACTGAGTCTCCCTGGTACCTGCTTCTTGGCTTTACACGCCTTCTCCTGGAATTGCAGCTGGGGAACATTTCTCCTTCACATTCAAAGGCTCTGGCATCCAAGGCTACTTCATCTCTAAAGCACACACCTGCTTCATCTGGTTCCAGTATTTCCTTCCACCTCCTCGGTTGGTTCCTTCTCTGAGTCTCCAACTGCTTCTGAAGCTCCAACTGCTTCTGAACGTCCAACTCTCTCTCCAACTCTCTTCCTTCTTCCGGTTTAACAAGCTGTTTCTGCTCTGGGGAGCCCGCCTCCAGCTAGGGCGTGCCCAATCAGCAACTCTGCTTCTCCCCTCCCCCGAGGTGAGTTGTGTTGGCTGATTATCTATGTCCATCTTGTGCTGAGAAAGGAATATCTTACTTTCAGGTGCAGTATCCGGACCTTCCACCAGGTCACTATCTGTTTCTATAGCTCCCAGCACTGCTGCAGCGTCACAACTCCCTAACCTTTTTGAGGTCTAGGCAACTGCTGCCCTCTGACACTTCTGTGTCAGGCTACCGGAGTGCTACTCTCTTAGTTAGATTCCTATTGTGGCTGCTTGCGACTCTTGTAGAGGGAGCCTATTTTTCAGCTGTGGGTTCTTGGTAGCCTTTTGCTGGGGAGACCCATATGTGAGGACTGACTTCCTACTTGTTCCCGGAGAAAGCGTAGTTACTCACCTGTAACAGGTGTTCTCCGGGGACAGCAGGAATCAGTCCTCACGACCCTCCCTCCTCCCCTTGGAGTTGCAGTCTCATTATTATTTTTATTCTTTTGTCGTCTTTTTAGCTAATGTCATTTGACTGAGTAAGATGGCACCCTTGGGCGGGAAGGGGACCGTGCATGCGTGATGCAATTCCCAAAGGCTTTCTCTGAGAGCTGGCGATTTGCTCCGCACGAGGGCTCCGTCTGCACCGATGTCACCCATATGTGAGGACTGATTCCTGCTGTCCAAGGAGAACACCTGTTACAGGTGAGTAACTACGCTTACCTGCCATTGCAACACCTACACCCTGTCTATCGGCAGTGACACTCTGCCTATGCTTGTCTGGAAACGAACCCCTAGGTAAACCAGGTCCTGGGCTGTAAAATTGACTATCCAGCCAACCTTTTGTAGAAACTCGATAACTCGTACTGTGGCCCGTGCACTCTCCTTTGCAGACTGTGCTCTGATGAGCCAGTTGTCCAAGTAGGGGTGCACCGGAATGCCCTTTTGATGTAGAGCCGCTGCCAACACCACCTTGATCTTGGTGGAATATCCGCGGAGTGGTAGCGAGGCCGAAGGGCAGTGCCCTGAATTGAAAGCGCCCCATTGGCACTGTGAACCGGAGGTACAGTTGATGCTTCAGGTGAATTAAAATGTGCAAGTAGGCCTCTGTTAAATCGAGAGAAGTCAGAAATTTGCCTTCCTGTGAAAATGGGGTATACGTTGCATTGCATACGTAAACACCGATTTACTCGCTTGAGGTCTAAGATGAGAACCACAAAATAAATGGAATATCGACCACATCTGCACTAGCTTTTGGGAACCTCCACTATGGCCTGCAACAGTCTGAGGCAATTGAGTGTGTCCTGCACCACCTTGACTTTGCCCACCGTCCTTCAGAGCGACCTTACAAAGTCATCCACCAGAGGGCAGGCAAACTCCAAAGTATTACCCTTCTCTGATTATTTCCAAGACCCACTGGTCGGAGGTGATGCAGACCCAGGCCGGATAAAAGTCCTGCAGATGACCTCCCACAGGAACTACCTCCGGCCCAGCTGCCCTCGTTTCATTGTGCCTTTTTGGGTGGTGTGTAGGTGGAGGAGTAAAAACCTTGGCCTGCTCCTCGAAACCCACGAAAACCTTGCCCGCAGGATGGAAAACGTCCCATCTGAAAGGGTGTAAAATGCACTGATCGGAAATGGCAGAAATCCCTCAGCTGGCCTCGATAGCATGGACAGATGCTCTAGCTTCTGCTTATTTTCTTGCAATCTGCCCCCTTTAGACTCTCTAAAGTCTTTAACTAACTTATCCAAAGCTTCCCCAAACAACAACTTCCCCTTAAAGGGAAGCTTACTCAAATGTGACTTGGAGGAAATATCTGCTACCGAATTTCACAACCAGAGGTAACACTATGCGGCCACAACCGATGCCATTCTCTTGGCCAGGCCTCGAATCAAGTCGCATAAGGCATCCACCAAGTAGGCAGCCCCGGACTCCAGTTGAGCTGCTTCTGGTGGCAAGGACTGCCCCTCTCCAGAATTTTCCAAAATGCCCTGTGATCAGCGCAGACAGGCCCTGGCCACAAAAGCCCTGCAAAACAATGCCTGCAACGACAGTGCATTTATGCCAAAGGCTTGCTTCAGCAACATTTCCAATTTTCTGTCCTGTGCATCTCTTACGGCAGAGCTACCTTCCACTGGTATTGTGGTCGTCTTAGTTACTGCCGACACTACAACTACTACTGAACATTTGTTTAGCACTACAAGACGTATGCAGTGCTGAACAAATGCAATGCAATGTGTGCCTTCGAGTCAGTCCTGACTCCTGACGACCCAGAAGCTCTCCTGGGTTTTCTTGGCAGTGTCACCGGAAGTAGATTGCCAGGCCTTTCTTCCGAGGCAATGGAGGGTTAAGTGACTTGCCCAAGGCCACAAGGAGTGCTAGTGGGAATTGAACCCTGGTTGCTTGGTTACCAAGCCAGTGTTCTAACCACTAGGCTACTCCTCCCTTATGCAGTGCTGAACAGACATGTGTAAAAGACAGTCCCTGCTCATTGGAGCTTATAATCTAGTTCAGACAGACAACACAGTAGCTGTAGACATGGGATGTTACCATCTAGGGGGAATGGTAAGGAAACACAAAGGATATCAGTGAGTCAAGATCTGAAAGCTGCAGCGAAGAGGTGAGTTTTCAGTAGTAGTAGTGAGTGCAGGAGCTCTTTCCTGTTCCGGGAGAGGATAGAGCCTGGCCATCATGCATGTATCCTTAATGGGACTCTCTGGAACATCCTATTCATCCTGTATCATCTGTTTAATCATCCTATGCAGGGGAAACACTGACTGCATTTTGCAAATGGCCTGAAGCAGCGGATCATCCAAGGGAATGTCTTCCTTGGGCATTGCTGCTGACATGTTCAGTGCTTTCAAGGACTGTGATATGAGAGCCGGCAACTCCTCACTGTGAAAAACACGTACAATGCGAGATTCCTCTTGTGGAATTCTCCTTCCTCCCGTTCTCCCAGCTCGGGCCCCAGGTCCACCTCCTCCTTGAGGCCCACCAGGTCTTACGAGTGAAACTACCCCTTCTCCCCTCAGGGGTCTTCCAGGTGGCATGTATTAACTGTAGGCTCCTCGCCAACCGTTTCCTCTGAGAATCTTCTCTTTTTTTTTTTTTTTGTCTTTCCAGTTCTCTGGAGGATTCTCCACCCCGCAGCTTCGTGCAAAAGACATGATGCAGAAGCAGCACAAAGTCAGGCAAAAACAAACCTGTCTGTGTGCTATTCTTAGGCACTTCATGGGATGTAGAAGCCCAAGAGGACAAAAACTCTGTGTGCTCGCACAACAGGGGCAGGCCCTGTGCGACAGTTTCATCCACTCCTGCCGTGCCCCTGGGCATTGTGGCAAGTACTCTATGGTTCCCAGAGACTAGCAAGGTCTCTCCTGGCCTCTCAGAGGTTCCCTGCCTTCACTGCTCAGTCCTGGAAGCCTTCCTCTGCGGAGCGCGATTCTGCCTCGCAGCTGCGACAAAATCCTGCGGCTGAGACCGAGCTTCTCTTGGTGCTGCATTCCAAGCATGTGACCTTGGATGAGGTGGTGCTACCATAGGGAACATAAGAACATAAGATATGCCATACTGGGTCAGACCAAGGTCCATCAAGCCCAGTATTCTGTTTCCAACAGTGGCCAATCTAGGTCGTATGTACCTAGCAGTTTCCCCAAGAGACACAAGTTCCACAATGCTTGTACTGGGTCAAGCATTGATATCTTCGGTCATTTCTTAATAATGGTTTATGGACCTTTCCTCCAGGAACTTGTCCAAACCTTTTTTAAACCCAGCTAAACTAACAGCCTTTACTACATCCTCCGGTAACAAATTCCAGAGTTTGATTACACATTGAGTGAAAAAATATTTTCTTTTATTAGTCTTAAATAGTTTACCCTGTAGCTTCATTGCATGTCCCCTAGTCTTTCTATATTCTGATAAGGTAAACAATCGATCTACGTTTACCCGTTCCACTCCGTTCATTAATTTATAGACTTATATCATATCTCCCCTCAGCCGTCTCTTTTCCAGGTTAAAGAGCCCTAACCTTTTTAGCCTTTCTTCATAGGAGTATCCTTCCATCCCCTTTACCATTTTGCTGGCTCTTCTCTGTACCTTTTCTAAAATAGCTATATCCTTTTTAAGATACGGCGACCAGAATTGCACACAATATTCAAGGTGCGGTCTCACCATGGAACGATATAGAGGCATTATAATATCTTTTGTTTTATTTTCCATTCCTTTCCTTATCATACCTAGCATTCTATTTGCTCTCTTGGCCGCCGCTGCACACTGGGCCGAGGGTTTTAACATGGTATCCACAATGACGCCTAAATCTTTTTCCTGGGTGGTGGTTCCTAATGTGGAACCTTGCATCGTGTAACCATAGTTTGGGTTGTTCTTCCCTAGGTGCATAACCTTACATTTGTCCACATTAAATTTCATCTGCCATTTTGATGCCCAGTCTTCCAATTTATCAAGATCTTCTTGCAATTTTTCACAATCCTCTTGGGTTTTAACAACTTTAAATAGTTTTGTGTCATCTGCAAATTTGATAACCTCACTCGTTATTCCACTTTCCAGGTCATTTATGAATATGTCAAAAAGCAGCGGACCCAGCACAGATCCCTGGGGTACACCACTATTCACCTTTCTCCATTGGGAAAATTGGCCATTTAGCCCTACCCTCTGCTTTCTATCTTTTAACCAGTTCCTGATCCACAATAGTACACTGCCTCCTATCCCATGACTCTTTAGTTTTGCCAAACGTCTCTGATGAGGGACCTTGTCAAAGGCTTTCTGAAAGTCTAGATACACAATATTAACCGACTCACCTTTGTCCACCTGTTTATTCACTCCTTCAGAAAAACATAACAGATTAGTAAGACAAGATCTTCCTTGTCTAAAGCCATGTTGGCTGTCTCCCATTAGGTTGTGACTATCTACATGCTGAGTAATTTTATTCTTTATGATGGTTTCTACCATTTTTGCCGGTACTGACGTCAGGCTCACCGGTCTGTAGTTTCCCGGATCACCCCTGGAACCCTTTTTAAAAATTGGTGTTACATTGGCGATCCTCCAATCTTCAGGTATTAGAGATGATTTTAATGATAGTTCACAGATTACTGATAGCAGTTCTGCAATCTCATATTTCAGTTCTTTCAACACCCTTGGATGTATACCATCCGGCCCAGTTGATTTGCTACTCTTCAGTTTATCTAATAGTTGTAAGACATCTTCCCGATGTATCGATATTCCTTCAATTCTTCCGCACCTTTAAATACCACTTCAGTCATGGGTAACATCCCTACATCTTCCTCAGTAAAGACTGAAGCAAAGAATTCATTCAGTCTCTCTGCTATCGCCTTGTCGCCTCTTAGTGCTCCTTTAACCCCTTTATCATCTAATGGACCAACTGACTCTCTCACAGGTTTTTGCTACGAATGTACTTGAAAAGGTCTTTATTTCGCGTTTTTGCTTCCGCAGCAAGCTTCTTCTCAAATTCTCTCTTTGCCTGCCTTATCAATGCCGTGCATTTGACTTGCCAGTGTTTGTGCTGTTTCCAGGTTTCGTCGTTTGGCTCTTTTTTCCATTTCCTGAAAGATGCTTTTTTGGCAACAACAGCCTCTCTGACCTCACCTTTAAACCATGCTGGCAGTTTTTTGGACTTCCTTCCACTTCTCTTAAAGCGTGGGATACAGCTGGTCTGGGCTTCCAAGATAGTATTTTTCAACAACACCCAAGCTTGATGTACGTCTTTAACCTTTGCAACTGCTCCTTTTAGATTTTTCTTAACTGTTTTCTTCATTTTATCATAGTCTCCCTTTCGAAAGTTAAAAGGTAGTACTGTGGATTTCCTTTCTATCCCTCCTCCACTAATTAAATCAAAGGCGATCATGCTATGATCACTATTGCCAAGTGGCCCCAACACCCTTATCTCTTGCACTAGATCTGGTGTTCCACTAAGGACTAGGTCTATATGGCTTCCCCTCTGGTCAGTTCATGAACCAGCTGCTCCAAGAAGCAGTCATTTATTTCATCTAGGAACTTTATCTCCCTAGCATGTCCTGACGTGACACTGACCCAGTCGATACCGGGGTAATTGAAATCACCCATTATTATTACTGTGCTGTAACTTTTGTTAGCTTCCTTGATTTCTTTGAGCATTTCATCATCCATTTGGTCATTCTGGCCAGGCGCTCGATAGTACACCCCCACTGCCATTGACTTCCCCCTTTTATATGGAATTTCAATCCATATAGATTCTACAGCAGATTTTGTTTCCTGCAAAACTTTAATCCTTTCTGAGTCAATGCCCTCTCTAACATAAAGCGCAACCCCTCCACCAATTTGATCAGCTCTATCATTACGATATAGTTTGTACCCAGGTATCACAGTGTCCCACTGGTTGTCCTCCTTCCACCATGTCTCTGATATTCCAATCATATCTAACCTTTCATTTAGTGCTATATATTCTAACTCTCCCATCTTATTCTTTAGACTTCTAGCATTTGCATACAAGCATTTTAGAGAATGTATTTTATTCATGTTAATTTGGCTATTGTTAGACATGGGTAAATTGGGATCTTTAAGCTCTGTCTTCTCCATACTTGAGGGCATTTGGGCTACTTTACTTTTTTGTGGAACCTCTCTGCTTTTGGTAGTATCCTTCAAGGATACATTCTTCTGAACCATCCGCTCTTGGGCGACTGTCGGCTTTCCCCTAATGTCTAGTTTAAAAGCTGCTCTATCTCCTTTTTAAAGGTTAATGCCAGCAGCCTGGTTCCATCCCGGTTAAGGTGAAGCCCATCCCTTCGGAAGAGCCCCTCCTTTCCCCAGAATGTTCCCCAGTTCCTAACAAATCCAAAACCCTCATCTCTGCACCATTGTCTCATCCACGCATTGAGACTCCGGAACTCTGCCTGCCTTTTGGGTCCTGTGCGTGGAACAGGAAGCATTTCGGAGAATGCTACCCTGGAAGTTCTGGATTTGAACTTCCTACCTAAAAGCCTAAATTTTGCCTCCAGAACCTCCCTACCACATTTTCCTATGTCATTGGTACCGACATGTACCAAGACAGCAGACTCCTCCCCAGCACTATCTAAGACTTTATCTAGGTGGCGCGTGAGGTCCACTACCTTCGCACCAGGCAGGCATGTTACCAGGCGATCCTCACGTCCACCAGCCACCCAGCTATCTACATGCCTAATGATCGAATCACCAACTATAACGGCTGTCCTAGCCCTTCCCTCATGGACACATGGCCCTGGAGAAACTTCCTCGGTGCGAGAGGGTTTTACATCACCTGGAGGACAGGTCCAAGTTACAGGATCACTTCCTGCCACACCAGGGTGATGCTCTCCTGTCACGTGACCTCTCTCCTCCATGGCAACAGGGGTGCTGCCAGACTGGAGGTGGGACTTCAGGACTATATCCCTGTAGATCTCGTCTATGTACCTCTCTGTCTGTCTTATGTTTTCCAAGTCTGCTACTTTAGCCTCTAGAGAACGGACTTGATCCCTGAGAGCAAAGAGCTCCTTGCACCTAGTGCACACGTAAGACCTCTCACCAACTGGGAGAAAATCATACATGTGACACTCAATGCAAAAGACTGGAAAGCCCCCATCCCGCTGCTGGACTGCTCTCTGCATCTTAGTTTTAAGTTTGTGTCTAGATCTTTAAGTTCTTACTTACTTGGGATTGCTATGGGTATTTATACCAATAAAACTGTACCTAATATGTTTAATATACCTTGTTCACCTGAAGCTTAATTAATCTCAGGTCCTTAGTGTATGACTGATTTGGGTAATGAGCTTCACCTGAAAGCACCTCCTGTCTTTTAAGATGTGTAAGTACCTATAAAGCTATGATTATCGCAGGGGAGGGTGGGTGTGGGGAGGGAGGGAGGGAAATAACACTTATTAAAAGAGGGCTGCTACACAGTACCCTGTCTTGTGCTGCTGAGGTAAGCTAAATTCTGATTTGATTTAAATTATAGCTCTTAGCTGCTGCTAGGCTCTAACGTCTTATGAAATTTAAACTACAAGCTCTCTGCTGGGTACTAAATTTAACCAGAAAGCTCTCTTCTGTGTGTTAAATTTAAACTAACAGTACTTTGCTGTTACTTGGCCTTGAGTGACTATTAAATTTAAACTACAAGCTCTCTGCTGGGTATGAAATGTAACCAGAAAACTCTCCTCTGTGTTTTAAATGCAAACTTTAATTGCTGTTACTAGGCCCTAACTGATCCAACAAAAAACAGTGGGTTCACAGATTAAGTAGCTTTAATACAAAGAATTCTTTTTAGAAAATTACCAGAAGTATATACTCAGTTGCAGATTTCTCTCCAGAGGTAACAGGCCCCCTTTCTGGTCCTTCAAGACAGAGGTTCAAAGAGCTCTGGTTGAGCTATTTATGCCTCTGCTGCTGAGGTAATGCTGTGACCAACTTCCTTGGTAATTAACAGTCCTTGCTTGGATAGGAGGAGTCTTTCAAAATGGCCTTTTGATCTGCCACCTGGTGTTAACACCTATTGAAAAGTTTTCACAGGTCTCTTGCCCCTTAGGTAGAAGGCCTCTTTGTAAAGGTCTCTAGAAGACTTTATTTGTTGCTCAAAGAGTACAGAACCTGTTTTGCCTTTTGTGCTAAGCTAAATTCTGATTTGATTTAAATTATAGCTCTTAGCTGCTGCTAGGCTCTAACTTCTTATGAAATTTAAACTACAAGCTCTCTGCTGGGTACTAAATTTAACCAGAAAGCTCTCTTCTGTGTGTTAAATTTAAACTAAAAGTACTTTGCTGTTACTTGGCCCTGAGTGACTATTAAATTTAAACTACAAACTCTCTGCTGGGTATGAAATGTAACCAGAAAGCTCTCCTCTGTGTTTTAAATGCAAACTTTCATTGCTGTTACTAGGCCCTAACTGATCCAACAAAAAACAGTGGGTTCACAGATTAAGTAGCTTTAATACAAAGAATTCTTTTTAGAAAATTACCAGAAGTATATACTCAGTTGCAGATTTCTCTCCAGAAGTAACAGGCCCCCTTTCTCCAGGACCAAGCAGGAAGTCAGTCCTCACATATGGGTGACGTCGGCGCCGACGGAGCCCTCGCGGAGCCATTTTCCCCAGCTTTCAAAGAAAGCCTTTGGGAATTGCAGCACGCATGCGCGGTCCTCTTCCCGCCCAAGGGTGCCATCTTGCTCAGTCTTCTTTTTTCCGCGGAGCCCTACAGACGTTGTTTGTGAATCCCCGCAGAAAAGTTGATTTTATTTCTCTTTTTTCTCTCGGTTTCGACGCCGGTTCTTTTCCTGCCCGGACCCGCGACGCCGGTTGCGAGTCCGTTCTTTATTTTTCGGTTTTTTGTCCTTCGTGACAGATTTCGCGCCTTTTTACTTTTTCACTGGCAGCCCAGTCTTGACCTCGCAGGGGCCCTTTTTCCCCTGATGGCTGCCAGCGGGTTTAAAAAGTGTGACCTCTGTAAGAAACTCATGTCTCTTATAGACACACACGACTTCTGCCTCCGCTGCCTCGGACCCGATCATGACCCGATGATCTGTGGTCCGTGTGGCAAAATGTCCTCAAAAGCGTTGAGGAGTCGGCAGCATCAGCGGGAACGTATGTTCTCTGACTCCGGCCGGGCTCGGAACTCGTCAGAGGCTTCGACGTCTCGGGACTCTGGTCCTGAGCATCGTCGAAGTTCCTCTGAAAGGGGGTCTCCTACCCGGGAACATCATCGGAAGAAGAAACCCACGAGGGCGGGATCGGTAGACGCTCCTGGTTCCTCGAGGGCCAGGTCGCATAGCCCCGATTCCCGTCCCGGGTCCTCGGAGGTGGAGAGGCCTTCCAAACATCCTCGTCTCGAGATGGACTTGCCCGCTCACGTGAGTACTGTTGTCCTCGTAGACTCGCCTCCGAAGGAGCCGATGTCGGGCCCGACGCCGTCGGGGCCCGAGTCGGGGGCTGCTGGGTCTCCTGAGCTCGGACTCAGGTTGACGGCCTTGGAGAGCAGTCTGACTGCCTTCATGGACCAGCAGCGGGCATTGATCGCTGGCCTCGCCGGTGCTTCTGCCCTGACCGCCGGGACGTCGACCCCGGAGACCGAGCCGATCCTCGAGTCCATGAGGGCTCGAGTCGATCCTCGGTCACGGTCTCCTTCGGCCTCCCGTTCGGGACCGAGGTCGTCGACGCCGACTCCCTCGGCGTTGGGGCGAGTGGCATCAATGCCCGCCCGACCGGAGCCGCTCGACTCCTCCTCCGAGGAGTCGGCCTGGGAATCCGAGGACGAAGAGTCACCTGGTTCCTTTCGGACTCGGTGTGTCCCATCGGACTCCCCCGAGTCCGAACCTCGGAGACGGTCCCCCCCCCCGGAGGATACCCAGTTCTCGGACTTCGTACGGGATATGGCCAAGGCCTTGGCCTTCCCCGCGGATCCCGAGGAGGAGCCTCGAGTCGAAGAACTCGATGCCCTCCAATATGACTCTCCCCCGAAGGAGGCCTTTATTGTACCGGTTCCTCCGATGCTGGAACGACTTCTCTTCCGCATGTGGGAGAGCCTGGCGTCGTCGCCGGTGTTAAGCAAGCGGGTCGATTCCATTTATCGAGTCCGCAAGAGCCCCGGCTTCCAAAAGGCACAACTACCGCACCATTCCATGGTGGTGGAATCGGCCATGCATAGACTTAAGAGTCAAAAAATGCACTCCTCGGTGCCCCCCCGGTAGGGAGGCCCGAAGCCTGGATGCCCTCGGTAGGAAGTGTTTCCAGGGCTCTATGCTTGCTTGTCGAGTCCAGACCTACCAGTTCTACATGGGCATGTATCTCCGGGACCTGGCTAAGGAAATAGCCGGGTTCTCTGCTGGTCTCTCCGACGAACCTTTGCAGAGGTTCCAAACCTTGTCAACTGGGATTCGGGAGTGCTCAAAGTTTATCTCCCGAGCAGCCTATGATGGTTTTGAGGCATCGGCTCGAGTAGCCGCAGCTGGCATCGGTGGACGCCGCCAGGCTTGGCTTCAGACGTCCGACCTCGAGCCATGGGTGCAGGACAAGTTGGTCGATGTCCCCTGCAGAGGTGAAAACCTCTTTGGCAAGCCCATGGATGAGAAGGCTGCA
The DNA here is from genome assembly GCA_033557465.1 of Ichthyophis bannanicus. Taxonomy (NCBI): domain Eukaryota; kingdom Metazoa; phylum Chordata; class Amphibia; order Gymnophiona; family Ichthyophiidae; genus Ichthyophis; species Ichthyophis bannanicus. Next base: position 1,195,131 of record CM066050.1, read on the forward strand.
CAGATCGAGACCGAGACTCTCACCAGGACTCGTCTCTCAAGGAAGACCTCTGCCCCTTCTCAAAAGAAGGGCTCGGGGAAAAAGCCCTTTTACCCGAGGAAGGCGGCTGCCTATAAATGCTACCCTCAGTATCAGGCCTCAGCAGCTACCCCACAGGGTAAGCAGGCCAAGGGACGGGGTAATGGGTCCCGTAGGCAACAAGCCCCCAAGCCTGCACCACCGGCCCCTGCTCAGCAGGGTGGGGGTTTTTGACTTCATCAGCATAGCCTCTCCCCCTCAGCTGGTTTCTCTCAGCACAGGAGGTCAGCTGGTCCACTTTGCCCAAAGGTGGTCCAACATCACCACAGATACCTGGGTACTTCACATAGTTCGGAAGGGCTGTCTTCTTCACTTTCACCAGGTACCTCCCTCCTACTTTCCAGGGGAGCCTCCGAGGCTCCCTCTGCACAAGGACTTACTCCTTCAGGAGTTAGCAAGTCTCCTTCAGGAACAGGCTGTGGAACCGGTGCCCCACCACCTGAAGGGTCAAGGGTTTTACTCCAGGTACTTTCTGATACCAAAAAGAACAGGAGGCCTCAGACCCATCCTGGACTTGCGAAACCTCAACAAGTTCCTTGCAAAGGAAAAGTTCAAGATGCTTACCCTTGGAATCCTGCTGCCCTACCTCCAGCAGGGCGACTGGCTATGCTCCTTGGATCTAAAGGATGTGTATACTCGTATCCTTATTCATCCAGACCACAGACAATATCTCAGGTTTGTTGTGGGAGGAAATCATTACCAGTACAGAGTACTGCCCTTTGGCCTATCCTCCGCCCCCAGGGTGTTCACCAAATGCCTGGCAGTGGTGGCAGCCTATCTAAGACTTCAAGGCCTTTTTGTGTTCCCATACCTGGACAACTGGCTCATCAGAGCCCAGTCTTCCCAAGAGGCCACTCATCGCACTGTGACTCTACTCCAGCACTTGGGATTTGTCATAAACTTCGCAAAGTCCACTTTGCTCCCCTCTCAAAATCTCGAATTCATCGGCGCCAGGTTGGACACTCTTCAGGCGCGGGCCTTCCTCCCTCTGGACAGGGCCAAGCGGCTCATGGATCTCGCCAGCCACTTTCACAGCAATGCCCTGGTCTCGGCCAGGCAATTTCTGAGACTGCTCGGCCATATGGCTTCCACGGTCCACGTGACCCCCAATGCCCGCCTGAACATGCGACCTGCTCAATGGTGCCTTCGCACACAATGGCATCAGGCCACTGGGAGCCTAGCGGACTCCATACAGATCTCCGACCAGCTGGTCTCTTCTCTACAATGGTGGCGTCATCTGCCAAACCTAGTACTAAGAGTGACTTTTCAGCCCCCTACGCATTATCAGGTCCTGACGACCGATGCTTCTCTCCTGGGTTGGGGAGCACATTGCCAAGGGACATGTACTCAAGGCCTCTGGACTCCTTGGGAGTCTGCTCAGCAGATAAACTTCCTGGAGCTCAGAGCCATCCGCCTAGCGCTCAAAGCATTCTCTCACCTGGTTTCTCACCAGTCGGTGCTGATACAGACAGACAATCAGGTTGCAATGTTCTACGTGAACAAACAAGGCGTAACAGGCTCCTTCCTTCTCTGTCAGGAGGCACAAAAACTATGCTCTTGGGCAGTCCACCACGGCATCATCCTCAAAGCTGTCTATCTCCCAGGTCAAGAAAATTACCTGGCCGACAAGCTAAGCAGGATCCTCCAGCCACACGAGTGGAGGCTGGATCCGATGGTGGTTCAGCGGATCTTTCTCAAGTGGGGCCTCCCCACCATGGATCTGTTTGCCAGTCCTCTGAACCGGCAACTTCCCAGATTCTGCTCTCGACAACCGCATCCTCTCAGAGTAGCGGCGGATGCTTTTCTAATTCCATGGTCCACAGGCCTCTTATATGCCTTTCCTCCCATGCCGCTGGTGTCTCGGACACTCTTCAAAGTTCTCAGAGACAAAGCCTCGGTGATCCTAGTGGCTCCCCGGTGGCCGAGACAACCTTGGTTCCCACTTCTAATGCAGCTGGCGGTGGACACCCCGCTTCCTCTGGGGTTTCAGCCCGACCTCCTGTCACAGGATCAGGGGACTCTCCTGCACCCCAACCTCCGGTCCCTTCGTCTGATGGCCTGGCTGCTGAAAGGGTAGTCCTTGCTCCCCTCCGCCTGCCTCCAGAGGTGGAGGAGGTCGTCTTGGCCTCCAGGCGGCCCTCCACCCGGAAGTCCTACGCTCTTAAGTGGCGTCGGTTCTCCGTCTGGTGTGCTCAGCAGTCTCAAGATCCCTTCTCCTGTTCAGCATCAGTGGTCTTGCAGTACCTGCTTTCCCTCTCCAATCTTGGACTTAAGTCCAACTCGGTCAAGGTCCACCTCAGTGCTCTTTCTGCGCATCACATGCCGGTGGATGGCAGACCTCTTTCTAGCCACCCTCTGGTGGCTCGTTTTCTCAGAGGCCTCCTTCTCCTTAAACCACCTTTGCGCCCACCAGCCCCGGACTGGGATCTCAATGTGGTTTTACAGCGGATTACCTGTCCGCCTTTTGAACCTATGGCTACCTGTCCTCTTCGTTTTCTTTCTTGGAAAACCTTGTTCTTGGTGGCCCTCACTTCTGCTAGACGCGTTAGTGAGCTGCAGGCTCTGGTGTCTGATCCTCCTTACACTAGGTTCTACAAGAACCGGGTAGTCCTGCGGACTCACCCTAAGTTTCTTCCCAAAGTGGTTTCCCCTTTTCACATCAACCAGGAGGTGGTGCTTCCGACCTACTTTCCCAGGCCACACTCCAGCCGAGCTGAAATGATCCTGCATACCCTGGACTGTAGAAGGGCGTTAACCTTCTACCTTGACCGTACGCGGGAGCACAGAAGGGTTGTTCAGCTCTTCGTCTCTTATGACCCCAATAAGTTGGGGCTCCCTGTCTCCAAGCGTACTCTGTCCATCTGGATTGCTGACTGTATCGCTTGGGCTTACAAGGCAGCCGGCCTCTCGTTGGAAAGTCGAGTCACGGCCCATCGTGTTCGGGCGAAGGCTACGTCAGTGGCTTACCTCCGCTCTGTTCCATTGGCAGACATCTGCCGGGCCGCTACTTGGTCTTCAAGCCAGACTTTTGCGGCCCATTACTGCCTGGAGAGGGAGTCCCGCAGGGACAGTGCTTTCGGACAGGCAGTCCTCCGTAACCTCTTCGAGGTATAGGCAACTCCTACCCTCCATCCCGGATGTTGGGCTACCGGTTGGAGACGTATTCAGAGAAGATTCCTTCGTTCTGGGCTACTGAGCTTGAGGGAGCTCCTTTTTGTGCTTAGGGTCTCCGGTAGCCTTAAGCTTGGGAGTCCCATATGTGAGGACTGACTTCCTGCTTGGTCCTGGAGAAAGCGTAGTTACTCACCTGTAACAGGTGTTCTCCAGGAGCAGCAGGAATCAGTCCTCACAACCCTCCCTCCTCCCCTTGGAGTTGCAGTTCTATGCTTTCTTTTTTTGCTAATTTTTTTTTTTGCTGTCTTTTAGCTATGTCATCTGACTGAGCAAGATGGCACCCTTGGGCGGGAAGAGGACCGCGCATGCGCGCTGCAATTCCCAAAGGCTTTCTTTGAAAGCTGGGGAAAATTGCTCCGCGAGGGCTCCGTCGGCGCCGACGTCACCCATATGTGAGGACTGATTCCTGCTGCTCCTGGAGAACACCTGTTACAGGTGAGTAACTACGCTTTCTGGTCCTTCAAGACAGAGGTTCAAAGAGCTCTGGTTGAGCTATTTATGCCTCTGCTGCTGAGGTAATGCTGTGACCAACTTCCTGGGTAATTAACAGTCCTTGCTTGGATAGGAGGAGTCTTTCAAAATGGCCTTTTGATCTGCCACCTGGTGTTAACACCTATTGAAAAGTTTTCACAGGTCTCTTGCCCCCTAGGTAGAAGGCCTCTTTGTAAAGGTCTCCAGAAGACTTTATTTGTTGCTCAAAGAGTACAGACCCTGTTTTGCCTTTTGTGCTATGCTAAATTCTGATTTGATTTAAATTATAGCTCTTAGCTGCTGCTAGGCTCTAACTTCTTATGAAATTTAAACTACAAGCTCTCTGCTGGGTACTAAATTTAACCAGAAAGCTCTCTTCTGTGTGTTAAATTTAAACTAAAAGTACTTTGCTGTTACTTGGCCCTGAGTGACTATTAAATTTAAACTACAAGCTCTCTGCTGGGTATGAAATGTAACCAGAAAGCTCTCCTCTGTGTTTTAAATGTTTGAATATTGTCTATTTATTTGATTGGTAATTTATTGGGTCCTCCACTGCTATTGTACGTGTAGAACAGCCAAGGCGCTGAACATTAAGCGTGTACGGAAAGTTGAAACCTTTTTCCTCTTAAGAAAGAATTTTTCTAAGTAGGTACTATGACGTTGATATGGTTGAGGTTTAATGCCTAATATGCTTATGATTTTGGGTCGAACTGGTAGCATTGGACCTTGGAGAGCCATCGTGGGGAAATTCCAGCTAAGTCTTCATTGCAGTTTATAAGGAAGGATTGATGTATCCCAGCTTCAGTATCTACCCTAAGAAATGATGAGGCAATTCAGTAGAGTAGAAGAAAGAGAAATGAGGTGTGTCTTAGACTTATTCTCCTTTGTGGCCCTTGCTACAGGCTTTAGAGGCATGCAGATGCGAGAAGATAGAAGTAGAAGGATCAAAGCTAGGAATCGACTGGAGAAAAACCTTTGACTGAACAGCATTACCCCTCTGTTTGTGACAAAATATATATGCTCGGTTTTGGGTTGCAGCCCATCACAGAAAGTAGGACACATGAAGACTGCCTAGTCGGTTGGAGATATACATTCAGGTTAGCTGGGGGTAACCCTGCTCCCAGCTAACTGCCCCATTGCCTAAATGCAACTCGTGGGCTAGAACTAAAATGTGGACATGGATAGATTCAATCAAAGAAAGAAAGAATGAGTAGTTTACTGCAGTTCTTCTGCAACAGGCAATGTGCCTTTGAGAGAAAGACCTATGGTAAAAAATCTGGAAATTGTCAAAGAATGTTGAGTTTGCGAAAAGTATGGTCCCATCTACAGAGGTTCCTTTTTTGTGCTGGAATGGGAGACAGTAGAGGGTAAGTGAATTGGCCAAGTCCACAGGATGGACAAGACGTGAGAATGATGATGAAGACATATGAATAACAGCTAGAAGAGAAAACCCTCTTGCTTTGTTTTTTGGGGGTTTTTTGTAAGTCAAAGAGCCAATGTGTCTTATACCTATGGACAGTGCACTGCATAGATGGTAGTGTAATTGCTCAGTATGTGATGAATTTAGTTAGAGAAGGCAAAAGAGTGGTCCTAAAGGGAGAAACATGAGACTACTATAGCTATTGCACAAATAGTCTTCTGCCTTTATCATTATTTTGTTTTGGGGGGGAGGGGGATGTAAATATCTACACAAGGTGGAGGCTGTGCATGGACAGCTGTGAGCATCTGTTGTATGGGCTCTAATAAAAATAAGGGTATGTGGCCCCCTAATCTCCTGTGAAAAAAAGTGGTTGGTGCCTGGGGATGATATCCAGTTAGAGGGAAGAAATGCCAATGGATGAACAGGCATGGAATTGTATTTTCTACTAATGTTTGCAAAACAGGTAGAATTTCTTTCTTTCTTTGTTGAACAATGTGGAACTATAAGACGATATGGAGAAGATGCACTGGCTTATTATGCTCTTTCACTGGCAGGTTAAGACAAGATCTGTCTGAGGTGGATAGATATTCGTCTGCCTAGAACAAACCTATTCCCTACATGCCCAAGGTAGTAGATTTTCACAGAACATAGTGGTGAGCTCTGTATACCAATGGAAATGGGACAACCCCCTTGAGCAGTCTGAGCAATGGCATGGTCAATTAAAGTGAGGATTTCAGGGAGAAAATGGTGATTAGCCTGATCTAGGATTAAAGAGAAGACTGAGATGAACGTGATTATAACTATTTAATCAACTGATCTGTGTCATGCATGGTTGCTGTTATATCGTTTCTTCAGATAGACAGGAAGCTTGCAGTTTAGACTTCCATTGAAGATGAGACAGGAGGAGTAATATGGAGCATACCTGTGGGCAAGGTGTTTTGAAATTAGCAAGCCGATATTTCCCCGTTTTTTTTTCTTTTTATTTTAGTATTACAATATGTGAAGGCAGAAGACATTTTCCTTTTGAGTTGACCTATAATTGATCTGCCTGTAATTGGAGTTGGAGGGTGAAGCAATAAGGCACAATTATATTGTCTTGCTTCTTATGAAACAGGATGGGCCTTTGTGAAAGCATTCGGTATCCTGGAAAGAAAAGAAACCTTGTTTCTCCTAGGACAAGCAGGATGAGTCAGCCACACCTGGTGACATCATCCGACGGCGTTCCATGAGAGTAGAGTTGCAAAGGTGATGCAGGCTTAATGGAGCACTAACTCAGTTTGCATGACTGCCGGATAGACACAAATGTGTGCCCAGTTTCACCTAAAGCAAGCCAACCGTGTTTATTCTAACTTACCAGCCTCTAAGGCTACTATGGAGAAGTTTCCTTTGACTGGTGTCTGGTCACAAATACATTGTCCTGAGGTGAGAGAGACACACCATACAAATAATTTGTGTAGAAAAATAAATTAAAAAAGTAAAATCACAATATAATTATTTATCTTGAAATGCTGACCAACGCTATCAATCAGGAGCAGATTGCTTTAAGAAACCAGAGACATGGAGGACGCTGAAGGCTTTAAATGGCTAATTGTGCAGGCATGTACTGGCTGTGATTGACACTCTAATGGCATAAAAGCAACAGCAATGCATTGTCATGGAGATTTGCGATGCTAGTGATGTATCATGTTCAAATTCAAAGAGGCGTCTGCTATTATTCAAACAAAAATGCAGTTAGAAGGAAAGCACCAAAAAATGCTCATGTCCTTTATAATGTATGTTAAAAAAAAAGGAGGGGGGTACATATAACATAAAAATTAAAACAAAAAAAAATAAGATGTACATTTATAAAATAACATTTAAGGGCATGTTTACTAAATGCTGCACCCATTTATTTCTACGAGTAGTGCATGTTAACCTTCTGTAAACATACCCCGTGATGTAAAAAAATGGGGAAACCCTTCTTTAATATTTCTGTGATAAGTATACAGTGAATAAATAGGTTTTATTTAATATGTAAGTGTGCATATCAGAAATATATATATAAATAATACAAAATAAACATAAAATATTAAGATATAACCTTTAAAATATTTGATCTCTCTTGCAATATTTAAAACAATAAACTGAAATAAAAAATAAATAAATTCAAAGTTAACTAAAACATAAAAATGTTAAAATATACATTAAGCATTTGTCATTATGTTCTATTATCATGGTAAGTGCATGTGTGTGTTTATGATTTTTATACTGTAAGATACCCCTAACCTGGGTGTGGTTTACCAAAATATGGCCGTGTCAGTTTTTTGGGTTTTTTTGGCTAATAAAACCACTTGACATTACACCATTTGGAGATCCTGTTTTTGTCCCCATATGGTATTTTTTTGCTTGTGCTATAGTCAGGACTGTTTTGCCCTAGTCTTTGAGCCTAGCCCCCTTGTTTGTTCACCTATTTACTACCTCTGTAATGTCTTCATGCTCCTCAGCTTGTGCTCACATATATATCCCATTAGATGGCTGTACCTGTATGGGATTTGTGTGTGGCATGCAAGCCGATAGACACTTGTACCTATCTGTGATGGTGCTGCATGCATGTCCCAATATACCATAGGATGGAGGAGCAGGCAATGCAGCAGGGAAGAACAGAAGAAATAGGATGCAACTTAAGAAAAGGAGAAGTAGAAGGAAGTTTTGGGGGAAAGAGTCACAGAATAGTAAAGGGCAGGGTGAGAATGGGATGTAGGAAATGGGAGGCAGAAGACATGAAGAGCTCCAGTCAGCAGGGCGGATGCAGAAAGCTTTGGGGAGAGAGTGACATGAATGGAGAGAGTTGGAGAGCAACATGTGGGGGAAACTGCGTACAGTAGCTGGGGAGGAGAGCACCATGGGGGATGGTATGAGAGAGGTGAGACAGCAATGTAGTAAGGAGGAGAGGACGAGAGAATGTGAGAGTTGGAGAGCAACATGTGGGGAAACTGCGAACAGCAGCTGGGGAGGAGAGCACCATGGGGGATGGTATGAGAGAGGTGAGGAGAGGAAGAGAGAATGTGATGGGAATGTGAGGATTTATGTTTGGATGGTATAGGTTTCAGGGTTAGGTCACCACACTGGCTTCAGTAATCTGTTCTTTCAAAATTTTCTGGAATAAATGTTTGTATTCATGATTGTACAAATTAGAGAATTGCAAGTATTTGGTGCAACAGAATGACTAAATTTTGCCTGTGATGGAGGTGAGGTAGCCATGTCTTACTGTACTGTCTGCAGCACATATGTTATGCTGTTTGTACCTGTAGCTGAGGTCCTACTGTACTGTTTACAATACATATGTTACGCTCTATGTGCCTGGTTGTGTGTATTTTTGGATGCATGTAGGCCTAGTTGTGTTACATATGTGTTTAGGTGATTTGGGTGTGTAAGGCTTTTGTTGCAATCTGATCCGTGTTTCTATTTGTCCTCTAACAGGACAGTGTTCCCATGGGCTCTCCTGCCTTCCTTCTCTCTCTCTTTGTAAGTATTGAGTGACTGCTGTGTGTGAGGGGGAATGGGAGGGAAGCTTCCAAATGCCTTCAGTCAGTTCTTAAAAAGAGAGCTGATGGGCAGAGTAGAGTAAAACTCTCAAATTGTTGCTTTTGATTTGTTTTTGAGGGTTAATTTAATAGCTCATCATGCTATGTTTGAACCTACTGTGATGCAAGCTCTCAGGATGAGCCCTCCCCACCCTTCCTTTTCTCCCTCAGCATAGTTCATTTAGTAGTGCGAAAGCCTCAAGGCAAGCCACATGCGGGTGTTGAGCCCTGCATCAGCCATCAGGCGTAGTATTTTAATCTGAACTGCACTGTACAAAAACCTTGGAAGATGATCAAGTCAGTTAGTGGAGGATTTGATCCTGGGAAATAAAAGTTCATATAGAAAATTCATGCTCTCCTAATCTTCCAGAAAGGGAATCTCCAAGGAAAAAAAGCTATACGCAGAACTTGGAATGGGAAGAGGAAATAGTATGTCAGCCTTATTATTTTGTATTTTAGTTCTTAATTAGAATGAGCAGCCAGAGTAGCAGGCCATGCCCTGGAATTAGCAAGAGTAAAGAACTGCATTGTAGGAGCTAGCACAATTCACGAGCAGAAGGAAGGGCCACATTGAGAGAAGGGAGGATCATATACTGGGAACAGACATTCAGAGAAGGGGAGCAGAGCGAGAAGAGGACCCCATCTCAGGGCCCTGTAATTCTCGGCTTATCAAACCTTACCAAGTGATGGTGCTATTTACAAGCACCCTAAACCAGGGCACTTTATATACAGTTCACACAGGAACAATAAGTCCCTACCTCAGAAAGCTTACAGTCTAAGTCAGGGGTGTCAACCTGCAATCCTGGAGGGCCGCAAACCAGTTAGGTTTTCAGGATATCCCTAATGAATATGCATTGGCTCTATTTGAATGCAAATCTCTCATGAATATTAATTTGGAATATCGTGAAAACCTGACTGGTTTTGGCAGATTGACACCCGTGGTCTAAGTGATATGTGACACAATGGCAGAAAGTGGTTTGTCTAAGGTCATAGTGAATGTTAGCGACAGAAGCAGAATTTGAACCCAGGTATCTTAAACCTTTCTTTGATTTTGCACTTACAGTAACAATAAAGAAACAAGAAGAGTTGAGGAAATCTCTGCAGATAGATAGCCAAAGGAATATGAAAGTAGAGAGGAAACACAAATGACCTTTTATGGGTCTCTTATCTACAAAAAATGTTTCCTAATTTAATAGCCCCACTTTGATGGGGTTTTTTTTACCTAGATTGGCCAGTGTTAGAAATAAGACACTGGGCTTGGAGAACCTTTGGTCTGACCCAGTATGGCAGTTCTTATATTCTTATGTTTTGTCATTAAAAAAAAAAACTGGTCGCTGTTTCCCAGCTGTGTAGCAGTCTCAGGTAGCCACATTTATTTACTGGGCTTTTAAGGGCCATCTGCTCCGTGCTGAGCTATTGAGTTTCCCCCCATGCTATGATAGGGTTCCCCAGTCTAATGAGTTGTATTTATTTCTCTGTGTTGACGACGCCGTCTATGCTGACACTCGCTAATTCATTGCTAATTGCTCATTTTCTTGAATGTTTGGCAGGATGGAGGCACAAGAGGCCGGCGCTGTGCTATGGAGGCCGATATGAAGATGAAGAAGTGATAGAACGGCAGCTGTCTGACATCTGTTTATATTCCAGGCTAGGGCATGAATATGTGGTTCTTTGCCTTCAGCTGAGCGATAATTTGTTATTTATTGTCCTGAGTGCTTTAGATCAAACTCCAAGATCCCAAGTGAAAGCAGGCACTTCAGAGAGGGTGCAGTAATTGTTGCCGTAAAGCATACCTGTGTTTATCTGTGCTATAAAGCTGGAATGGAAAGATACTGAAATGTAAAGTGTAAAGAACAATTTTATTAATAAAATGTAAATGAGTTAACGTTAAGATTCTGTGAAACATTCTTTTTAAATCGATACATATAAGGTGCATATGGTCTTAGGTGGATGTTAGATGTGTGTGGCTGGATTTGAGCTGTGCATAAATGTTGAAAGTGTTTTATTTATTTATTTGCAGTCTCTTTTATACCGCGCTATTCGACATCAGTGCGGTTTACAATGAACATAAGAGTTGCACATCTCAATTTCGTGATTTGTGCTTACAGTGAAACAGGTATAATAACTTGGGTATACATTAAACAGGAAAATTAAACTTGGGTTTTAAAAGGCTGTGTGTATAAATATATCTAAATTTAAGAGTATAGTTTTGCTTTCCAGATCATCCTGCTAGACCAGTCTAGGCAAGTAGGTAGTGCTGGAGATAGACTAGAAAATTCCATTGACGACATCAGTATTTCTCGGTCTTCAGCAGATAGTGGTTGTTGGACTGGTGCAGCTTCTGGAATCCGGTGGCTGCTGGACAGCTGTCCTACAGGGGCCCCTTCCAGTAGAGCCAGGACAGCAGATACCTCTAGGGTCTATTCACAAATACCTCTCTAGAGTTTCCCACTAGGAGCGGGGGTGCCAGGCTCCCCCCATCAGATTTCTTGACTGGTTGAGCTCCCACTTGGCCTAGGCCTTGCTGGAGAGCTGTCCTGAGATTCCTCCCACAGCCTCCTTTGCTCTTGCTTCCTTTCTTTCGTCTCCTCCCTCCCTTAATATAGAAAAAATATTAAAGTGACTTCTATCTGGCTACAGCCCCTGCCTTCAGGGTTTACAGCTTTGTGGGACTGGTATTTTTCCATTACATAAGAACTTCCATGCTGAGACCAAAGGTCCATCAAGCCCAGGGTCCTGTTTCCAACATTGGCCAATCCAGGTCACAAGTACCTGACTTTTCCCAAAAAGGTCAGTTCCATATTACTTATCTCCAAAGATAAGCAGTGGTTTACTCTTGGACTACCTTAATAACTGTTCCTGTTCGGTAATCCAGTTTAGTCCTCCAACATCGGGTAGTGCCCCTCCTCCTGCAGCCTGGAGACTGGACCAATCAAGTCTTTTGTAGTATATATGCAGACGGAGCTCCCAGAAGCCCCCAGTGTGTCCAGTCTCCTTGCAGCTTGCAGACTTCTGTGCCCTTTCTGGGCACACTAAGTGACACTTGAAGGAGCAACACTAGTTAGTTAGTTCTTTTGGGGTTTTATTTTGGGTCCTTTATTTACCATTTCTTTGCTAGGTAGCTGTATCTTTAAAAAAAAAAAAAAAAAGGAGGGGGACATCCTGGGGGAAGCCAGACCTGCATTGGGCTCCTGCCTTCCTGCCTGGGAATATCTGAAACCTGGGTTGAGCTCTCCCCAAGACTGTTCGGGGAAGAGCCATACCTGCTACAGCATTGCCTGTCACTTGGAGGAGTTGGCTGAGTTCCTTGCTGTTCCCTGAGCTGGTAGGAATGTTCCTTGCTTTATCTTTTCAGCTCTGTTGTTTTTTGCATTGTCAGAGGCTCTGTCGGCTCCCCTGGCTTCCGAATTGCACTTTTTCCTGATTTTTTTCGCTTGCCCTGTATTAGAGGGTCGTTTTCTTTCTTTTCCATATTATTTGGTTACCTTTGTATTTTCGTGCCTTTTTTTATTGTGGGTGAAAAAGTGCGGCGGCCATTTTGGATTTCTAAAGTGTGCTTTTTAAGGGCACTTTTTAACACTTGTGCACGGGTTCCCCTGGCATTTTTGGGGTTTCTTTTGCTGGCGATTTTGCTCAGGGCACCCCTAGGATTCTGGGGAGTATTTTGTTTTCTGTAAAAAAAAAAAAAAAAAAAAAAAAAGTTTTAAATTTAAAGCTGTACTGATTTGAATACGGTTAGTCCCTTTGCTGTGGGCTTCCCTGTTCCTGTTTCCTTCTTTCCCCCTGGAAGCAGGTTGCCTTAGCATGGCTGCCAAACCTCAATGTGTGATTTGTGGGTCCCGCAGAGGTACAATGACTGACTCTGGCATCTGCAAGAGCTGTGCTGCAGTTTCTTTAGACCTGGCATGTCTTCTCCAACTGCTGTTTGCAGCTCTGTGGTAACTCGATTGATTTTTCTTGATTTTTCAGCGATTTTAGGCATTTCTCTCATGCCTGCAACCCTCCCACCTTCTTCTGTGACTTTTTAAGTTATTTCCTTAGCTTTTGGGGGTTTTAATTCACTCTTTTGGTGTTTTATTTTTGCTGGTGGCCATTTTGAATAGCTAATGAGCCTCGGTTTTTGGCGGGAAGCCAGATTACTTCTCTGCTGGCTTCTAAAAGCTATATTGTTGTTTTCAGTTTTTTTCCACAACACTTGCTAGATGTCAGTTGTGCAGAGGTTACTTTTTTTTCTCTGCCTATGTATGAACATAATGGATAAAAAGTACAGAAGGCATGGATAGAGAACAGTATGCAATTCAGAGCCACAGTACAATGCTGAGTCACTGACGAAGGGTGCAGGGCTCATGGGTTCCATTCCCCACTGTGCCCAACAAAGACGGCTGGCTGAGGCATTACCTATTATGGGGAATATTGTTAAATACCTGTTCCTGCGGGACGCAGTTATTTCTTTTTAGTTCTCCCTGTGCCTTATTCAGGTTTACGCTGCATAGGCTGTCAGAAGAAACACAGGGACCTCAGGCATCAGCTGTGCTCTTCCCCCAGCATCTTGCTTCCCCTGAGGAACTTGGGAACTCCGGAGCTTGGCTTCGGGGGAGCTCTCCATTGGCTTTACGCTGCACTGAGTCTTTACCACGAGAGTTTGGATACCTCCAGGAAGTTCAGGTATCATTTTCTGTAAGAAAACTGTGAGTACTCTGTTTTTGTTTTTTCTTCCTTGCCTCAGCTGCTCTGGGATGCTTTCAGCTGTATCCGGACCGGCTGCCCCGGAGTTTGGAAGTGCCTACTTTGACTTTTTAGTCCACAAACTGCAACCGGGTTACTTTGTATGTCCTACTGATTATTGTACCTGTCTTATTCAATATACCATTTGGTTGAGGTTTTAAGTCAGGGTTTTGGATCCTGACTGTTTTGGGCTCGGCCTAATTAAGCATGCTTCCTGTAATTTTCCTATGGCTGGATTGAGCTTCTACATCCCTCCCCAGAAACACCTTTCAGCCCCTAACATGGAGGTCTGAATGGCTGCGGAGGGATCCCACTCTAATTTCCCTACTTTCTGTCACTGTAATTGCCTTACCCTGACCTTGAAAGTTTCTCTATGCCAGCACAGTGAATGACTGACAGTTCCCTTCTCAGTTCTGCGAATACCTGACAGTTTTTTCGGTGCCAGCGGCTGTTTTGTTTTTCTCTTCAGTGTTTCTTTTTAGAGGAAACAGCTCTAAACAGCAGTTTCCACACACTTAATCATGCTGTGGAGGCACGTGGAGTTTCAAAATCCTTTTTCTTAAACAGTCTTGGGTTTCCCTGAGCCTTCCTTGCTTTTTGTTTTAAATGTATAAATAAATAAATAAATGAAACCCCACACAAGAAGAGGAAAGGTGGTTTAAGTCTCTACAATGCTTTTTTCTCTGGCTGTATTATATGTGAAATGTAATCAGCCGAAGGGTACATTAATAGCTTGCTTGTGTTACACCTGCACGCTGCATCCCGGAAGCTTTCCCCATACCCACTGCGTTGCTAGCTGGGTCCTTCAGCACCTTATCTCCCCCCTCCTCAGAGCCCCTGCTGCAGGATCTTCCACAGCCGCTGCAGACCACATTACACATTCCCATCCGGCCGTCTCATCAACGGTTTCTCCACTTCGCTCTTCCGTGGGGCCACTTCCAATTTACGGCCATGCCGTTTGGTCTCGCCACGGCCCCCCGCACCTTCACAAACGTGATGGTAGTGGTCGCGGCGGCCTTGTGCAAAGAGGGCATCCTGGTCCTTCCGTATCTCGACAACTGGTGGATTCGGGCAAAGTCCAGTCGGGAGTGTGTGCACGTCACGAGCAGGGTGGTGGCTCTGCTGCGGTCCCTCGACTGGGTGGTGAAAGAATGCAAGAGTTGTCTGTGCCCGACTCAGGATCTCGAGTATCTGGGAGTGAGCCTCGACACAGCACGGGGCTTGGTGTGCCTACCGGAGCGCCGCATTCGGTCTCTTGTCCGACTCTTCAGGGGGATGCCCGCTCCGTCTGCATGGTGATAGCTACAGCTCCTCGGTACGATGGCAGCAACCTTGGAGGTGGTGCCCTGGGCGCGCTTCCACATGCGCCCGCGGCAGAGTACTCTGCTGCGCCATTGGTCCAACCAATTCGACTCGTTGAACAGGAGATTGACTTGCCCAAGGGCGGTTCGCCGATCACTCCGGTGGGGGCTCTCCTCCGAGAACCTGGCGCGGGGGATTCCCTGGAGCCTCCACTTTGGGTTCCGTTCACAACGGATGCCAGCTTAACTGGCTGGGGGGCTCACTGCGAGACCCGCTTCGCTCAAGGGGAATGGTCTCCCCTGGAGACTTCTTGGTCGATCAACCGCCTCGAATTGCGGGCGGTGCGGCTAGCCCTCTTGGCCTCAAAGCCCTAGTTCTCGACCGGCCGGTGCGAGTCCTCTCGGACATTGCGACCACCGTAGCTTACATCAATCGCCAAGGGGGCACCGGCAGCATGGCCCTGGAATCAGAAGCGATGGCCTTGGTCAATTGGGTGCAGTCTCGTCTTCCGGCCATCTCGGCAGCGCCTATTGCAGGCGCAGACAATGTTCAGGCCGATTTTCTCTGCAGAGTGCGGGTGGACCCCGGAGAGTGGGAGCTAAACCCGCAAGTTTACGCGCAAATAGTTCGTCGGGGGGGGGGGCGCCCTTCATGGATCTCATGGCGACATTTCAATCGGCCGAGACAGGACGCTTCTTCAGCAGGCAAAGGGAACGCATGTTCGAGGGGCTCGACGCTCTCATTCAGCCGTGGCCAACGTCCGGCCTTCTTTATGTCTTTCCTCCGTGGGTTCTGATTGGCCGGGTCGTTCAGCGCATCGAGGGCCATCGGGGTCGGGTGTTACTGGTGGCCCCGGACTGGCCTGGGTGGCCCTGGTATGCCGATCTGGTCCGGCTGAGCGACGGCATTCCTTGGCTCCTATCCACGCTGCCGAATCTTCTTTTTCAGGGACCCTTGCGGATGCCCCAAGTGGGTCGATTCTCGCTTACGGTTTGGCCATGGAGAGGGCTCGGCTGAAAAAGAAGGGTTACTCCTCCCGCGGTGATTTCTACCCTACTGCGGGCGGGGAAAACGTCCACTTCTCTTACTTATGTTCGGATTTGGGGGATCTTTGAAGACTGGTGCTCCCGGCGTGGAGTCCGGGCGGCGACGGTTTCCGTTTCCGTCGTTTTAAGTTTCTTCAGGTTGCTTTTGATAAGGGCCTTGCGGCTAGTCCCCTGAAAGTCCAGTTGGCGGCTATCTCGTTATCGAGGCAAAGTTTTAGGCCGTATCCGCGGTTCTTATCCGGACGTACGTCATTTTCTTACGACTGTTTTTCATTTGCAGCCCTCCCGCAGGATCTTCGTTCCTCCGGGGGACTTGAATCTAGTGATGCGGGCCCTGGTTCGTGAACCTTTTGAACCCCTGAGTAGGGCGTTTCTGAAAGATTTTACGCTGAAGACGGTTTTTTCTTGTAGCCATCTGTTCGGCACGGCGTATTTCAGATCTACATGCGTTGTCCTGCCGAGAACCTTTTTTGTCTTTTTTGTCTTTTTCCCCGGTCCCTTCCTTTTTGCCGAAGGTGGTTTCCCCTATTCATGTGAATCAGGTAGTGTTTCTTCCAGTTCCTTCTTCCCACTCTGTCGGGTCGGCGGACAGAAGTCTTCACCGTCTCGATGTGGGTCGTGCACTTCGTCGTTATTTGAAGGCTACCGAATCTTTTCGGAAGACTGACCGGCTATTCGTGCTCTTCGGTGGTGCACGTAAAGGGGAAGCGGCGGCTAAGGCCTCCGTTGCAAGATGGCTCAAGGAAGCGTTCGCGTCTGCGTATCTGTTGCAGCAGCGGTCTGTTCCGGAGGGGCTACTGGATCATTCCACTAGGGCTCAGGCGACCGCTTGGGCGGAGTATAGCCTAGTTCCGCCAGCAGATATCTGTAAGGCGGCCACCTGGTCGTCTCTGCATCCTTTCAGTACACACTATCGTTTAGATGTGTCAGCGGCTCGGGATTCCTCTTTTGTTCGGCGGTTCTGCGCGCCGGATGGCAAGGTCCCGCCCGGTCTTAACTGCTCTGTTACATCCCGATGTTGGAGGACTAAACTGGATTACCGAACAGGAAATGGAAATTACACTAACCTGGTAATTGTAGTTCCTGGAGGGTCCAGTTTAGTCCTCCTTCCCTCCCGACTATCTGTTATAAAAATGAGGCGTGCTTTCCGAACGGTGGATCATAAGACAGTTCCTCTTGCCGTTCGAACCTTTTTTGCAGCCGCGTTTTTGGCCATGGCTCTTTCTTTCTCAGGTGTTCAGTCAGCTCCTGAGATTTCTGATACAGAGCTGTATTTTGATTTCTGGGGCGTTGGTTTCAGCGCAATACAGTGTTCTGACTTCCTCGTTTGGGGAGAAAGTTGGATATTTTTGTGGGGGGAAACAAATTGTTCTTTAATTATGTCATTTTCATTATGTCATTTTGTATATTAATCTAATGTGTTGCTTCGTTAAGTATGCTTTGTTACTAGTACACTGGGGGCTTCTGGGAGCTCCGTCTGCATATATACTACAAAAGACTTGATTGGTCCAGTCTCCAGGCTGCAGGAGGAGGGGCACTACCCGATGTTGGAGGACTAAACTGGACCCTCCAGGAACTACAATTACCAGGTTAGTGTAATTTCCATTTTATTACTCCTACAGTGGTGTGCAAAAGTCTGGAATCACTTGTGAGTTTTTCGTACTTTCTAACGTTTTTTCTAAATTTTGCGTTAGCCCAGCATATTCATCTTTCTACCACGTTAAAAGGGATACATTTAGCTATTAGAGTTTACTTTTTTGCATTCCTTGCTTCCAATTTAAATACTTTACAGACACTGGGAGATAGCTACTGTGATTTTTGTGGATCCTGCGTCAAAACTGGATCGAGATTATCCAATATGCACATATTATTTCTGACCAATCAGGAGGCCGGTTTCACTAACCAATCAAAATGCAGATATCTAGCCAACAGTGCAGCTATAAAAACGTGCAGAATTTTTGAATTTCATACGCTTTCTGGATCGACCATGAAGATGACTCTGACCCTGACATTGGAGGAACGTGTTCGTGTGTCCTTTATGAGCGAGGAAGGATTTTCAAACCGTCAGATAGCCAGGAAAGTTGGCTGCAGTCAGAGCGCTGTTAAGATTATACAGAAGAAGAAAGAAACGGGTTCAGTGGTGGACAAGCCTCGTTCAGGTCGTCCACGTGCATCAACATCACGTCAGGAACGCGCACTATGATGCATTTCACTGACTAATCGCAAGTTGACCTCTCCTCAGCTACTTCGAGAGTGGTCATACAAGAGTGAGGTCAGTGTCAGCTCATCAACAGTTCGTCACCAGTGCCTGCAGTTTGGTCTCTGGGGATGCAAAGCACGGAATAAGCCACCGATGACTGACATACAAAGGCGCAACTGGATCGTGTGGGCGAGAAAGCACTCAACCTGGTCGACTGAAATGTGGGAAAAGGTGCTATTCAGCGATGAAAGCACCTTCTGCCTGTTTGGTAACCAGGCCCACACCTATGTGAGGTGATTTCCTGGAGAGGAATTCAAGCCTGAGTGTCTCAACCTCACTGTGAAGCATCCTTTGAAGGTCATGGTCTGGGGCTGCATGGCTGCCAGTGGCGTTGGACATCTTCACATAGTCGATGGAATGGTCAATTGGGCCAAGTACATCACCATACTGCAAAAGTGCATGGTGCCATCAGCACACCAGCTGTTTCCTGGCCAGTTCCTTTTCCAAGATGACAATGCACCCTGCCATCACTCCAGACAGGTGATCAACTGGAAGCAGCGAAACAACATCAAGTCAATGGACTGGCCTGCCCAGTCTCCAGATTTGAATCCAATCGAGAACCTGTGGCACAAGGTGTCCTTGGAAATATCCAAGAGGCATCCGACATCAAAGCGTGAGCTGATTGAGTCCCTCATTGCAGCTTGGAACCGCATTGTCACCAACGATCACCTTGTTAGACTGGTTCATTCAATGCCGACAAGGTGCAGTCAGGTGATCAAGAACAAAGGGTGGCCCATCAAATACTGTCTACTGATTGAGAGCAGGCATTATTTGTAGTTAGTATTTGCTCTTATACAGCTATTTCAGTGGCCATCAAATACTGAGCCATCACTGACACATAAATACGGCCTTTTTCAAGGCCACATACATTAATTTGAAGGAAACCTGGCGTGCGTCCATAATATTTTAAAGCATACTTACAATAATATATCGTTGGCCAACGATGTACATTACGCGATTTTCACAGAAAATCTATCAACAGGACAACTATGGGGAACAAACTCAGAAAATAAGGGCCAAACCAATACTAAAAGTTGGCCCTAATAGCCAAATCTATCACTTATCATGAGATACAGAGAAAAAGCCACTGGGAGGAAAAAGAAATTAAGATATAAGGTTACAAAGTTGAAAAAACGTCAAATTTACAAGTGATTCCAGACTTTTGTACACCACTGTATTTTCCAAGTCATCCTGCTTAGTCCAGTCCAAACAAATGGTTAAGTCCCCCTGCCAGCAGATTTGGAGACAGAGGAAAAACTACCAGAAGCTTGATTGGTTGAGCCCTGGTAGACATACAGCTGCACCTCTAGAGGTTGCCCTCAGTATTTTCTGTCTCCAGCAGATGCTGGTGTTCTGTTTTTCTCTTCAGGTTTTCTTTTAAGTTATTAATTTCAGCTGGATGTTTTCAGGGCACACAGGAGGTGCCCCTCTGAAATTTCCCAGCTTATCGCCTTGGGGATCTGGATGAGCTTATGGTCAAGAAGAAGACTAGTTGAGCTCCCATTATGCGAGGGGAAGGCCACCTCCTGATCACGAGGACCTGGTAGACCGGCAGCAGTGGAAGCCTTCATTGCTCTTATAGAGCTTAGCTACAGCCACAGTTTGTCAGCCTTCTTGGAGCATCTGCCTTGGCTCCCCTGCTCTACTACTAGGATCGCATGGGGCACAGTGAGTAAGTTCCTCCCCCTCCTCCCAGTCTGCCGCTCTTCTTTAGCTTCTGGGATATGGAGGCAGCGAGCGCTTGTACAGCAGGGGTTCCAGCAGGCCGGCAGCAGGGAGAGCCTTTTATGTTTGCTAAGCGCTCTGAGTCAGTCTCTTGCAGCGCTCCTGCCTTGGGTCTCCTGCTCCTCCAGGAGGATACAGGGAGTTTGAATCCCCCCCCCCACCTCCGTTTTGAGCGCTGGGTCGCGCTGCCACTATCGCAGAGACACTGTTTTTTTCTTTACTTCAAGACTGCTGCGGCTGCACTGCCCTGCTTTCCGCACTACTGTGTTTCTGTTTCTCTGCTTCCTGACTTTTTGTTCGGACTGATCCGATGTGTGCGGCAGCCATTTCCTCAGCCACGGAGGGTGCAGCGTCCATTTTAAATCTCAGAGCCGCGCGGCATTCTCAGCCACGGTGGCTGGTTTGGAGCGGGAAAGTTAGCTGTGCAGCTTGCGAGAGCCGCAGTGTATTCTTTCTCCTTTTGTGTAACATTATTTCGGGGGAACATTTTATTTACAGTGCCGCCCTCCTTTCTGGGCATTTCCACACATAGTTCGCACCTGGGGGTTGCCCACAGTGGATCTCAGGCCGTAGGCACAGAACGCCAAGACACAGGCCTTTGTCGGTCAGCGGAAGGAGCATGGACCTTGGGGCCTGGCCGCGTTAGTTCAGTCCTGGCCTTCTGCTCCCCTGTTGTGCATGTTTCCTCCTTGTGTCCTGCTTGGGAGAGTTCTCTGTCTGATCGAAGCTCATTCTGGCATGGTGATCTTCGTATTATGTGACTGGCTTCAACGGCCGTAGTATGCTAATCCTGTTCGACTAACCCAGTCATCTCCCTTCCTTCGAAAGGTCTCTTGCGGCAAGGTCCAATCACCATGGCCGATACTGCTCCCTACTCGCTTATGATCTGGCGCTTGAAAGACGCTAGGTGAGTTATAGAGGTCACTCATCACAGGTAGTGGCTCTCCTGTCCAAGGCAGGACGGCCTATTACATATTTAGTCTACACGAGAATGTGGCATCCTTGAGTCTTGGTGCTTTTGGCAGCGCCTTTCAGATCCTGGACATTCTGTAATTCCTTCAGAATGCTCTCAACTCTGGTCTGGCCCTAGGCTCTCTCTGGGTTCACATCTCTGCATTGACCTGTTTGAAGGACGCTCAATGGTGTCTCCTGCAGAAGTTGCTAGCTTTCTCAGGGGTATGTGAGTGCTTGCTCCTCAGGGCCTTATCCGGGCATCCTTCAAGCTACTCAAACATACCTCATTCCGGGACTCGTCCCTCAAGACGGCATTTCTAGTAGCCATTAATCTTGGCCAGGGAAGTCTTTGCGTTGTGTGTCCCTCTGGGTGCTGCCTTCCTTCCTGCCTAAGGTGGTTACACCTTTTCAATCAAACTGGATGATTTTGTTTCCTGCCTTTCAAGAAAACAATGTGGGCATCAATATAGGACTTCGCACCATAGATCTTAGTAGGGTGCTACGGTGCTCTCCGGGGTCACCAATTCCTTTCGCAAATCCGATCTCCATTTGTACTGTTTGCAGGGCCTTGCAGCCTCCACTACAAATGCCTCTGCACAACCACTGAGTCGAACTACATCCTCCAGGGTAAGCTGGTGCCCATGGGACTCACGGCCTGCTCTACCCGGTCTTAAGCAGCACCATGAGCAAAGGGCTCACAACCTGGGCACCGTCACCTTGATCTCCAAGCGTGCGATGTGATGCAATTTGGTGCCAGTGTGGTGGCAGCTGCTGTCTCTTCCCGCCCTGAAGTGGGTTAGTTTGGGTACTTCCCATTTGTCTTGGCTGGTCTAGCAGGATGACTTGGAAGGAGAAATTTCACTTACCGTTAATTTCCTTTCCTGGAATCCTGCTAGACCAGTCCAGGACCCACCCGTTCTGGGTACTTTTAGACAGCCTATGCTCACATTTTTATGTGGCAGTTCATTCATTGCTGCACCTCATGAAGGGTTGTTGCTTCATGTCACTTCCTTGACAACCTAGCTGCTGCCTGCTATAGGCCGTATATCAAGTAAAATTAACTATAATCTATAGTTCTAGCCGTTGCATGAGAGCAGCTCTCAGTTGTCCGGGTATCATGCCTTATTCAGTGACTGTTTCATGGTTTGTCAGTGTATACTGAGGGCAACCTCTAGGGGTACAACTATATGTCTACTAGGGCTCAACCAATCAAGCTTCTGGTATTTTTTCTCTGTCTCCAACATCTGCTGGCAGGGGGACTTAACCATTTGTCTGGACTGGTCTAGCAGGATTTCAGGAAAGGAAATTAACGGTTTAAGTGAAATTTCTCCATCTTGCTGCTTGGAACAAACTACTCTGGTTAGGACGCCAGGCTCCTCCTCAGGTCCTTTTCAAATCCAGGCTAAAGTCCCACCTCTTTGAGGCTGCATCTGGATCCTAATCCCCTTATTTGAAGGACTACCAAAAGGGACTGCTACTGCTAGAAAGAAATCTGCACGTGTAAGTATTTACTAATGAGGAATTTTCTAAATCTTGGTGAAAAGGAAATTTTTTGGCTTAAAGCTGATAAATCTGAATATTCCTTTGCGTCCCTCTAGTCCAGTCCCGGAACCATAGAGTTTAGAATCTCCTCCAGCAGCTTTGGAGACTGAAAGATGTCATCGCTTTGATGTCACTGGTATAAATAGGCAAGAACCGCCCCCTTCCACCAGTACTTTCAGTCTCTAAGCAGCTTGGAGTAGGTTCTGAGCCTGGGACTGGGTTCAGTTGAAACAAATAAGCAGAGCTTTTTTCTGTTTAAGTTAAAAATTTTTAGTTTGCCTTTATTTTTTGTGTTCTAGGTCCCATGCTGCTGCCAGAAGTGTTCCTGCTTGTCCTGTGGGTCCCCCTTCTCTCTCCCTCTCCCCCCCCCCCTCCCCTTGTTTTTTCACTTTTCCCCAGCCTCTAAACGAGCAGTGCTGTCTATGGCAGAGACTAATTAGGGCAGCATATTTGCCTCCCTGCTCCCGAACCCACGGAAAAAGGGTGAGGAGCAGGTGGAAGGTCAGAGGCAGCAGCGCTGAATTGCCGGGACCTAGCAGCCCTCTGGTGCGAGGTTTACAAACCGCCGGAGCGGAAGCTGCAGTAGGGCTGAGCTCCGGCGTCAGAACACTTCTTCTCCGGAGTCTCCACGGGGAGTCCTTTTTTGGCGGCTTGCAGCGCGTTTTCGGGAGGCACAGTGACAGGGCTTCAGAGAGCAGAAGGCGCAGACGGCGGAGCTGCAAGCCGGTGCTCGGAGACCGCTTCAGTCCGCTGCGTGTTTAAGAGTGGGAAGAACTGCGGTGGCCATTTTGGGAGCCACGATTCAAATTTTGGATGGTTAAACAGCTGCTTTGACAGGCTTCTGGGCTTCGTTTTGGGATATGTTTGGTCAGTAGGAGCTAGGGGGCCTGCTGGGTGCCTTTTGTGGGGGTAGGTAAAAAAAAAAAAAAGAAAAACCCGACAGAAGACAAAGAGAAACCCCTTGCAGGACTCAGGCTTCGGGTCAGCTTTTGTTCCGGTATAGCCCGCCTGGTTCGGTTGTCTATAGGGTAGTAGCTTCTCCTTTAGGACCTGCATAGCGGGGGTAGTTTGTCCTTGAGTGCCATGCCTGCTAAGCCTCGCTGTTTGGTCTGTGGCACAAGGCGAGGCGAGGTGTTGGACTCGGGAGTCTGTAGAGTCTGCTCCCTGGAGTTGGAAGTTATGGATAGAGCTCTAGGAGGTCCCGCTAAGGATCAGGCAGCGGTTCCTTTGGAGGCGGGGGAGTTATTGCCTCGATCTTTGGATTTAGCGGAACCCGTAGCAGGGCCGTCCTCCGAATTTCCTTTCTCTCTTGCAACAGGCTTTTGCCTTGCTACAGCCTGCCCTGGAGGCTCAGTCTCAGGAGGCGCGGGGGCTGAAACGGCCCGGATCAGTGGCTTCACCGGAGGAGGCGGTGGGGCCGGCGAAGAGAAGTAGGGGGGCACTGGAGCACTGTTCCCTCTAAGCTGTGCGCGTGTGCGCGCGCACACACCTCGCCGAGAGAGCGCACATACTTTACAACAGAGCGCACAAAAATTACAGCTCTGATTCTGATAGAAAACAACACAGACTTCTTAAAATTTAAAAGTTATGATTGTAATTACTAGAAATTTCCCGCTTCATTTAGTAATCGTCTATTTTCATTTAATTTGATTAAAATCAATGTGGTGTACTTACTGTATTCTGACGCGTAGTCAAATTTTAAAGTATATAACTCTGAATGTCGTTATGTGGCGCACAAAAATTTAACCTTCCTTCAAAAGCCGCACACAGCTGATATTTTATGCGCACACAGCCTACAGAAAATTAGAGGGAATATTGCACTGGAGGATAGTCCGCCATCCAGGCCGCAGGAGGAGTTGGTGGGGGCGGAGTTGGATGTTGAGGAGCCCTCCGATGAGGAGTTAGAAGAGGGGAGAGTTGCTGGACTCTGAGCAGCAGAGTAGAGTAGTCCGTGTGTTTCGGCGTGAGGAGCTGCCGGCCTTGATTGCCGAGACGCTGAACATGCCCCTGGGGGGGCCGATAGCGGAGGAAGCGTTGGAGGATTAAAGTTTTGCAGGAAACAAAATACATTGGAAAATCTCTATGGATTGAAAGGTAAAAAGGGGAAGGCGATGGTGGTGGGGGTTTACTACCAACCACCTGGCCAGAATGAACAGATGGATGATGAAATGCTGAAAGAAATCAGGAAAGATAACAAAAGTTACAACACAGTAATAATAGATTATTTCAGTTACCCCAGTATCAACTGGATCAATGTCACAGCAGGACATGCTAGAGAGAGTTTCTAGATGAAATAAATGACTGTTTTTTGGAGCAGCTGATTGATGAACTGACAAGAGGGGAAGCTATTTTGGACCTAGTCCTTAGTAGAACACAGAATCTGGTGCAAGAGGTAAGGATGTTAGAGACACTTGGCAATAGTGATCATAGCATAATCGCATTTGATTTAATAAATGGCAGAAGGACGGCAATGAAATCCACAGTACTACCTTTTATCTTTCAAAAGGGAGACTGGTAAAATGAGGAAAATATAAGAAAAAACTAAAACGAGCAGCTGCAAAGGTTAAAGATTTATATCAAGCATGGGCATTGTTTAAAAGTACTATTTTGGAAACCCAGACCAGATGTATCCCACGCACTGAGAAAAGTGGAAGGAAGGCTAAAAAGCTGTCAGCATGGTTTAAAGGCGAGGTCAGAGAGGCTGCTTTTGCCAAAAAAGCATTTTCAGGAAATGAAATAAGGAAACAACAGGAGCATTGGCAAGTTAGATGCAAAGTATTGATAAGGCAGGCAAAGAGAGAATTTGAAAAGACACTTGCCGTGGAAGCAAAAACGCATAATAAAAATCTTTTCAAGTACATTTGTAGTAAAAGACCTGTGAGAGTCGATCCATTGGATGAGAGAAGGGTAAATGGGGCGCTAATTGAGGACAAGGCCATAGCGGAGAGACTGAATGAATTTGTTGCTTTGGTCTTTACTGAAGAAGATGTAGGGAAGTCATCCGTGCCTGAAATGGTATAGAAAGGAGAGATATCAGAAGACTTGAAAGAAATATTGATAAACCTTGAAAGATGTCTTACAACTATTTGATAAACTGAAGATTAGCAAATCACCTGGACCAGATGGTATACATCCAAGGGTATTGCAAATGCAATGTGTGCCTTCAAGTCAATGCTGATTCCTGGCACCAAGTAGCTCATCGGTTTTCTTGGCAGTGTGACCAGAAATAGATTGCCAGGCCTTTCTTACAAGGCAATGGAGGGTTAAGTGACTGGCCACAAGGATTACTAGTGGGAATCGAACCCTGGTCTTTTGGTTACCAAGCCAGTACTCTAACCATTAGGCTACTCCTCCATTTCGAGGGTGTTAAAAGAACTGAAATATAAGATTGCAGACCTATTAGTAAATTGTTACTATCACTAAAATCATTTGTTGTACCGAAGATTGGAGAATGGCCAATGTAACACCAATTTTTAAAAAAAAGTTCCAGAACAGGGAAACTACAGAACAGTGAGCCTGATGTTAGTACTGGGCAAAATGGTAGAAACCATTATAAAGAATAAAATGACTGAACTTATAGAGTCCTGGTTTAATGGGAGAAAGCCAACATGGATTTAGCCAAGGAAAATCTTGTCTTACTAATCCGTTATATTTTTTTGAAGGTGTGATTAAACAGGTAGACAAAGGTGAGCTGATTGACATAGTGTATCTGGATTTTCAGAAAGCCTTTGACAAGGTCCCTCATGAGAGACTCTTGGTGAAATTAAAAAGTCATGGGATTGGAGGCAGTATAGTTTTGTGGATAAGGAGCTGGTTAAAAGATAGAAAGCAGAGGGTAGGGCTATATGGCCAATTTTCCCAATGGAAAAAGGTGAATAGTGGAGTACCCCAGGGATCTGTGCTGGGTCTGCTGCTTTTTAACATATTCATAAATGACCTGGAAATAGGAATAACGAGTGAGGTGATCAAATTTGTAGATGACACAAAATTATTTGGTTGTTCAAACACAAGAGGATTCTGAAAAAATCACAAGAGGACCTTGATAAATTGGAAGACTGGATATCCAAATGGCAGATGGAATTTAATGTGGATAAGTGCAAAGTTATGCACCTAGGGAAAGATCAACCCAAACTATGATTACACGATGCAAGGTACCATCTTAGAAACCACCACCACAAGAGGGGGCTTAGCTCCAGCGGGGCCAAGGAAAATAGTTACAAGGTTATGATGCGTTGGTATTATACTCCTAATCGCTTGCATAAAATATATCAGGAGGTATCTCCTCTCTGTTGGAGGGGGTGTGGGGAGATAGGGACGTTTTGGCATGTTTGGTGGAGCTGTGAGAAGGTACAGAGATATTGGAAGTGGCTAACGTGGTGGATTAAAGAGAAATTGGGGATAGAGGTGCAGTTGGTGCCCAATATCTTGTTGTTGGCTTTGTGGGGGGAGGGGGGAGGAGGACCGGGGGTAAGATGTTGTTGGCCTGCTTAAGTGCAGCCCGGTGTGAAATTGCCGCAGCGTGGAAACAAAAAGAGATGCCTTAGGTAGAGCAGTTTGAAAGGCGACTTAGGTTTATAGTTCTTATGGAAAAGTTAACGGCAGCAAGGAGGCAGAGATTAGCCGGGTTTGAAGAAAGGTGTGGTGTGCTGGGACGTGTTCTGGGGTTGGGGGGGGGCAGGGACAGGGGATGGGGGGGGATAAGATTGTATGGGGGTTCTGAATGTCCGGCTCTCTGCAGCAGGGAGAGAGGGAAAGGGCATGGCAGTTCCTATCTAAGGAGGCCAAGGGGGTCTCAGGGGGAGAGGGGGGGCAATGGAGGGTTGAGAGAGTTTATTGCATAAGAGGGGGTGGGTGAGGGGTGGGGTGAATTAAAATAAGGTAAAAGGATGAAGAGGGTGCTAGATACTTTTGTATAGTAGTATATGGTGAATTATTGATGTATGTGTTTGGTTATGATACTGAAATGTTGACAATAAAAATTTATAAATATTAAAAAAAGAAACCACCATCAAGGAAAAAGATTTAGGCATCATCGTGGATAGTGGTGGTTGGTGACTCTATACTGAGGGGTGCTGAGGCGTCCATTTGCTGACCAGACTTGATGTCCAGAGAGATATCTGTCTGCCTGGTGCCAAAATCCAAGATGTTAAGAGAGTTTGCCAAGGCTCATCAAGCCCACTGACTATTACCCAACGTTGCTAATCCATGTCGGAACAAATGATACTGCCCGGTATCCCTCTCAGCATATCAAAAGTGACTTCATAGCTCTGGGACAGAGGGTGAAGCAGATAGGTGCACAGGTGGTGTTCTCTTCAATCCTCCCTGTTGAGGGTAAAGGCCAAGGCAGAGAGGCTCGCATCCTGGAGATGAATGCATACCTGCGTGGATGGTGTCATCGAAAGCGTTTTGGTTTCCTGGACCATGGGATGCTGTTCCAAGGGTTGCAGAGCAGAGATGGTGTCCATCTGTCCAAGAAAGGTCAACACGTCTTCAGTAGTAGATTGGCTAATCTACTGAAGAGGGCTTTAAACTATTCGTTGGGGATGGGTGAAGAATGCCCCCAGGTAAGTGAAACATTAAATACTTTATGGAAATAGGTATAAGGGGTAACACATGAAAAAGCAGTGTGTATAAATGCCCGTAGCATGGGAAATAAGATCTCTGATGTTGAAGCTTTGGTGAGAGTGGCCAACTTCGATTTAGTGGCAGTTACAGAAACATGCTTAACAGAAAACCATGACTGGGATGTAACTATACCAGGCTATACTTTATTCAGAAAGGACAGGGTAGGAAGAAGGGGAGGAGGAGTGGCACTACATGTAAAAAATAATATTAAAGCTTTGGAATTACAGAGCTTAAAAAGGGAGAGAGGAGGCACTGTGGGTTAAACTAGAAACCTCCCTCACAAGAGGAAGAGGTGGACGGAGAGTTAATTGAAGACATACGCAGCATTGCTAAGAATGGGGAAGTGTTACTGATAGAGGATTTCAATATCCCAGATGTTGATTGGCACATTCCTGCTGCAGTATCATCTAGAAGTAAGGAGATCCTGGATTCTCTACAGGGAGAACTATTCAGGCAATTGGTAATAGACCCCACACATGAAGGGGCCATACTGGACTTGGTGCTTACCAATGATGAAAGTGTTTCTGATGTTATAGTGGGAGATCATTTTGCATCCAGTGATCACCAGATGTTGTGGTTCAGTATTAGGACTAGGGTTGTTAGAATTCATTCAAAAGTAAGGGTCTTAGACTTCAGGAAAACTCATTTTGCTAAGATGGGCCAATACCTCAGAGAGTCGTTAGCGTGATGGGAACAGCTGGGGGATGTAGAAAAACTGTGGGCAAAACTGAAAGGGGATATTTTAAGGGCAACCAACCTTTTTGTTAAAATGGTAAATAAAGGTGAAAGGAAAAAAAGAAGTAGCTGAAAGGGTGAAGAAAAAGAGGGAAGCCTTCATGAAATACAAGAGATCACAGAGAGAGGAAGACAGGCATCTATATTTGGAAAAACTTAGAGAAGCTAGCAAAGTAGTCAGGAAATTAAAGATTCAAAAAGAGGAAGAAATAGCCAATGCAATAAAATGGGGGGATAAGACATTTTTCAGAAGAGGAAGGGCAAAAGTGGTATTGTAAGACTCAAGGTTGAAGGGGAGGAATATGTAGAAGCTGATGAAGATAAAGCTGAATTGCTTAACATATTTCTGTTCTGTGTTCACAGATGAAGAACTAGGAACAAGACCTCAGAAAACACCCACAAATAGGAACAGAAGCGAGAGGTAATTAGACCTTACCTGCTAATTATTGTTCCTGAAGGAACGACAGTCCAGTCCCTTTACTTCAGGGTTACGCAACCCTTCCAGCAGCTTGGAGGCTGAGCCCAACCTTTTTGGGGAGGAGCGGTATATATACCACTGGTACCACCCACTCACTCCAGTAGACTACTGTAAAAGCAGACTTAACAAACCTATATAACTGTGAAAATGGAAATGAACCAACTCAAGTCAAACACCCTATAAAATAACTATTCATCTTTTTTTTTTTTTTTTAAACAGGAATAGGTAGTAGGAGCTGAGGCCAAGGGAGGGAGGAAGGAGAACTGCTACAGCGCGGGCCTTTCCTCCCGCTTGACCCGCCAGCGCAGCCTGAATCCATCCTCGGGCCGTAGACCTGCCTCTAAGAACGTCCGGAATGGCTAAAGAGCTAGGGAGGGGAATAGGGACTGGACTGTCGTTCCTTCAGGAACAATAATTAGCAGGTAAGGTCTAATTACCTCTTCCTTATCGTCACTCCAGTCCAGTCCCTTTACTTCAGGGAAGTACCAGAGCAGTACCCGCCCGGGTGGGATTCGCCATTCCGGACCGTAGCACTGCCTGCGCAAACCTGGAGTCCGCCGAGCTCTGCACGTCCAGCCTGTAGTGCTTGGTGAAGGAGTGCAGCGAGGACCAAGTTGCTGCCCTGCAGATATCCAAAGGAGGAACCAGGCTAAACTCCGCCCAAGAGGTAGCCTGTGCGCGCGTTGAGTGAGCGCGCAGGCCCCCTGGGACCTGTTTCCCCTTAAGGATATAGGCGGAGGCGATCGCCTCCCTGATCCATCTGGAAATTGAGGCCTTGGCCGCCGCCTCTCCCTTGTGAGGCCCTCCGAACTGCACAAAGAGTCGTTCTGATTTCCGGAAGGGCGCCGTGCGAGAGAGGTAACGCTTCAAGGCTCTGGGGACGTCGAGCATTGAAAGCTTACTATCTCCTCCTCCCGGTCCCTCCGGAGAGAGAGTTGGGAGAGAGATGGACTGGTTAACGTGAAAGGGAGAGATCACCTTAGGCAAAAATGAAGGGACCGTCCGAAGGACTACCTTATCTCTGAGGAAGGACAGAAAGGGAGGCCGAGCAGACAGGGCTTGTAACTCGGAGACTCGTCTAGCTGAGCAAATGGCCACCAGGAACACTGTCTTCAGCGTCAGGTCCTTCAAGGAGGCCTTCTTCAAAGGCTCAAAGGGTGCCGCGGCTAGGGTATTTAGTACCCGGTTGAGGTCCCAAGGGGGGATGACCGATCTTCGTTGCGGTCTGAGCCGCCTGACCGCTTTCAAGAACCTGACCACGTCCGCATTGGCTCCCAAAGCTTTTCCGCCCACTTTGCCCCTATAGCAAGCGATGGCCGCCAACTGTACCCTCAAAGAGCTGTGGGCTAGACCCTTGTCGAGACCCGCTTGCAAAAATTCCAGCACCTCCGGGACCGAGGCTAACAGAGGATTCTTCCGGCGCTCCGCACACCATGCCTCAAAGATACGCCAAACTCTTACATAGGAGAGACAGGTGGAGCGTTTCCTTGCGCTTAACATGGTCGCGATTACTGCCGGCGAATAGCCGCGCTTCAAGAGCCTCGCCCTTTCAATAGCCAAGCCGTAAGCGAGAATCGATCCACGTGCGGCATCAGAACCGGTCCTTGTTTGAGTAGGTCCTTCCTGACGGGAAGGCGCCAGGGACGGTCGGCAATCATCCTTACCAGGTCCGCATACCAAGGACGACGAGGCCAATCCGGGGCGATGAGGACTATTAGGCCCCGGTGAGCTTCCACCCGCTGGAGGATCTTCCCGATTAGGGCCCATGGGGGGAAGACATAAAGAAGACCCTCCGAGGGCCACCTTTGAGATAGGGCGCCCAGGCCCTCGGACATCCTTTCCTTCCGCCGGCTGAAGAATCGGCTTGCTTTGGCGGATGCGAACCGAGCCATGAGGTCCATGACTGGGGGACCCCACAGGGCTACTATCTGGTCGAAGATCTCCTGATGCAGCTCCCACTCGCCGTGGTCTATCCTGTACCTGCTGAGGTAATCGGCCATGATGTTGTCCGTACCGGCCACGTGCTGCGCAGAAAGCGCTTCCAGGTGAACTTCCGCCCATTTGAACAGGGAGTCCGCCTCCTTTTCCAATGCCGGACTGCTGGTGCCGCCCTGGTGATTGATGTACGCCACGGTCGTGACGTTGTCGGAGAGAACGCGAATCGCTTTCCCCAGTACCGAGGGCTGGAGAGCCCTGAGTGCCCGGGCGACGGCTCTCAATTCCAGACGGTTGATGGGCCAAGAGGCTTCCACTGCCGACCACCGCCCCTGGACAAACTGGTCCTCGAGATGTGCTCCCCATCCTGCCAGGCTGGCGTCTGTCGTCAACAGCACCCACTGAGGAGGCTCGAGGGGCATGCCGCAACACAAGTTCCTTGGGCACCTCCACCAGAGGAGAGAGTGCTTGGTCCGAGGGGCGCAGGGAAGCTGCCGGGACAAGGCGTGCTGTTGGGGAGACCACCGCCGCAACAGGGACCGCTGCAACGGGCGCATGTGTGCTCTGGCCCACGGAACCACCTCTATTGCTGCTGCCATGGTTCCCAGCAATTGTAGGTAATGCCACGCTGAAGGGAGCCGCCTGCCCAAGAACTGCGAGACTAGGGTTCTCAGGTCCTTCATCCTTGAGCTGGACAGGAAGACCCTGCCTCTGCCTGTGTGGAACTTTGCTCCGAGATATTCGAGCTCCTGTGATGGCAGCAAGCTGCTCTTTGCTCGATTGATGACCCATCCTAGCTCCTCCAGGAGTTGAACCACTTTGGCTGTAGCTCGGAGACTTTCCTCTTCTGATTTCGCCCTGATCAGCCAGTCGTCCAGGTAGGGGTGCACTAAGATTCCCTTCTTTCGTAGGGCGGCCGCCACCACCACCATCACTTTGGTAAAGGTTCGCGGCGCTGTCGCTAGCCCAAAGGGTAGCGCCTGAAATTGAAAATGACCTCGAGGGACAGCGAATCTGAGGAACTGCTGATGTGCCCTTCTGACCGGGATATGCAGGTACGCCTCTGTCAGATCCAAGGAAGTTAAAAACTCTCCGGCTCTCACAGCCGCTATCACTGATCTCAGGGTTTCCATCTGGAAGTGAGGGAACTTGAGGCAGCGGTTTACCTGCTTTAGGTCCAGGATCGGTCGAAAGGAGTCCTCCTTTTTTGTGACGACAAAGTAAATCGAGCATCGACCCGTACCGCATTGGTCTGGAGGCACCGGAACTACGGCCCCGAGATCTATGAGGCGAGAAAGCGTTGACTCTATGGCTTCTCTTTTTGCTGCGGACCCGCAGGGAGACTGAATAAAGGCTGGGAGTATTTGCTTTGCAAATTCGAGGGACTATCCTTCTCGAATCACTTCCAGCACCCACTGATCGGATGTGACTCGGGACCAGGCGGGAAGAAACTGCCTCAGGCGACCGCCTATCGGCCCTCCGCCCTCCTGGGCCCCCGGTATCTCATTGTTGCTTTCTGGGGCCCGAAGAAAAGGAGGAGGAAGAGGATGAGAACCCTCTGCCCCGAAACCCCCGGGATCCTTGGCCCCTAGCGTTAAAACGACCCCGGAGGAAAGGGTTGGGTCTAGATGAGCGAAACCTCCGAGGTTCTCTAGGCTGGTTCCGAGCTGGGGCAGAAGACCGAGCTTGCTTGGGCCTGTCCTCGGGAAGCCTGCCGCCCTTGGACTCACCCAGGTCCTTTACTAACTTGTCAAGGTCCTCTCCGAATAAGAGTTTCCCCTTAAAGGGAAGGCGACTCAGGCGAGCTTTGGAGGAGGCGTCCGCAGCCCAATTCCGGAGCCATAAATAGCGTCTGGCTGCCACCACCGAGGCCATGTTCTTAGCTAAGCTCCGGATGAGGTCATATTGGCTATCCGCCAAGAAGGCCGTACCTGACTCCAACCTCGCCGCGCTGGCTAGGGACCCCTCGGAGGAGCTCTCCTCTGCCTGGAGTTGTTGAGACCACCTCAAACAGGCTCGAGCCACCCATGCCCCAGAAACTGAGGCCTGTAAGGCGAGAGCGCTCACGTCGAAGGCTTGCTTAAGGAGCGTGTCCAACCTTCTGTCCTGTGCATCCCTCAAAGCCGCGCTGCCCTCCACCGGGATGGTGGTTTTCTTCGTCACTGCCGAAAACCGCCGCATCCACCCTGGGGGACTTCAGGAGCTCTTTGTCTGCTTCTGGGAGAGGGTAGAGCCGAGACATGGCCCTGACCCCCCTCAACGCTGACTCTGGTTGATCCCATTCCTCCTGAATCATCTGACGCACCACTCTGTGGACGGGAAAAACCTTCTGATGGCCTGAATCAAGGGATCTTCCAAAGTTTCCTCCTCTGCGGAGGCGTCCGAGGCCACATTGAGAGCTTTCAGGGAGTCATTTATTAACGCGGGCAACTCCTCCCGCCGGAAGACTCTGACTATGCGCGAGCGGTCCTCCTCAGGGATCTCCCCCTCCTCTAGCTCCTCCTCATTTTCCGAGGTCTCCTCTTCAGGGATGTCCTGGGAAAAAGAAGGGAGGGTCTCCTCCATTACCAACCTGGGGCGTTTTGGGGGTATCCCAGAGTCCTGAGAGTTAGGCCTCAAGGGTTTGACCAGCTTGCCTTCGGCCGCAGGGCCCGCTTCTCCCGAACCAAGACCCTTTTTACGCAAACAGTAGGCTTGGTGCACAAATTCTGGGGAGAAGAAATCCCCGGCTCCCCCTACTTCTGCGGGCAGAGAGGAGGGAGGAACAGGGGGAGGGGGGCTCTCTGAGCGAGAGGGCAGGGATAACTGGGATACTACTTCCCCTTCAGAGGGATCCGAGGACCCCTGTGAGACCTGGGACATGGCTAGGCTGAGTTCTTGCTCTACAGAGGAAGCAACTGCAGCGCAGCCCCTGCAGACCCCTGCCTCCGATGTAGTGCCTCTCCGGGTGCCGCAGGAAGGACACCTGGGTTTGGCCGCCATGCTCCTCTGAGGTAGTTCCGTAGATGTACCCCGAATTGAGCCTCACTCCCAGGATAAAATACAAAGTTAATCAAAGGGAGCCAAAAGAATTAAAATAAATTAAATAAAATAAATCAATAAAATAATAAATAATACCTAACTCCAATAAACCCCCAATTAGGAATGCAGGCTCTACAAATGCTGGCCGGGAACAGGCCCACGATAAATATTTTAGGATAAGATTACTTTCCCCAAAGAAACAGTACAATAGGAAAACAAAAATTCAGGCGAAGCCCTTCTTAAAATCTCTTTCCTGTAAATGCAGAGTACTTGCGTTTCTGGAGCTTCTCTGAGGCCCGAGGCCGCGAACTTCCGTAGAGGGCTCCACACGTGGTAGGCCGCGACCACGTGGAGCCCTTAGCAGGGGAGCTGCAAACAATTGTCTTTGCGCTGACCCGCACGTCCTCCGACGGTGTGTGAAGGCTGGGAACTGCGACCCGCACGATCCTGGGTCTTGTGTTACCCCAGAGCCTCTCTGCTCGTCGCCGCCTCCTACCGCGTCGCGAACTGCCTGAGGGAGGGGGGCTGAATCGCACGAACTCCTCCGTGTGAGGTGCGTCCTCAAGCGCTCAGCCGCCGGCGGGGCTTCGGCGCGAGGACGGATTTCAGGAAGGTAGGCAGAGAAACCGACTGCACCGGCCGCGAGAGGAGCTCTGTCCGCTCCTCCTCGCTGCTGCAGGGACTGCCAGACAGATCTCCTCCGGCCCCCGGGACGCCGCGGGTTGAAGGGGGGGGGGGAGGAGAAGGCAGGAAGAAGCAAGTAAACCTATGAAATCAATAAGACTATGAAGCTTTAGGAAACTAAATGGAGTAAATTAGATGAAAATAAATGAAATTAAAAGAAATAAAACCAGATTTAAGGGAAGTTAGGACTCCAGTAAGGCCTAGGCTTACGGAACCCTCCAGCTGCTTGGAGGCTGAGAATACTGGAGTGAGTGGGTGGTACCAGTGGTATATATACCGCTCCTCCCCAAAAAGGTTGGGCTCAGCCTCCAAGCTGCTGGAAGGGTTGCGTAACCCTGAAGTAAAGGGACTGGACTGGAGTGACGATAAGGAAGGGACATCTTTAACAATTTTCAGAAGACTGTGTTCGTGAGAAACTAGCTCAACTTAAAGTAGACAAAGCGATGGAACCGGATGGGATACACCCTAGAGACTACTGAGGGAACTTGGGGACGTTCTAGCAGTTCCACTGACTGACCTTTTCAATGCCTCGTTGGAGTCGGGAGTGGTGCCAAAGGACTGGAGAAAGGTCATGTGGTGTCTTTACACAAAAGCGGAAGTAAGGATGTGGTTGAAAACTACCGGCTGGTTAGTTTAACTTCGGTGGTGAGTAAATTATTGGAAACGCTGCTGAAAGAGAAAATAGTAAATGGTGAGGTTTCTGGAGTCCAGCGGTTTACAGGATCTGAGGCAGCATGGATTCACCAGAGGCAGGTCTTATCAGACACTAACTATAACCAACAAGTATCTAACCATCTCCCTCACATCCAGACCACCTGGAACCACAACTGAATACTTATCCACAGTAATTGAAACGATATGCGCATATAACAGAAAGCACAAACCCCTCGTTCCACTAGGAGACTTACAACCTAACATCTGCACCCACCAGAGAATCTGCAATGTTCCTAAAAGCCATGGAGTCATTAAAATACTGCCAGACAATTAACGCCCCAACATGGTTCAACTCCGGAGATGGTATTCATGCCAACACAACTAGTGGAACAGAACAAAACCACAAACCCAACAATCACCCCAGTCCCTTGGTCGGACCACCATGTAATTGAATTCACCATGACCCTGAATAGCCCCAGCCAATGCAAAGAAGAAGAAAGAATAACCAGACGGTTTAAAACATTTGACAGAGACTCATCCATAAACGACATCACCCCACAACTTCAACAGGATAACGACACCCTGGACCTAAACATAGAAGAATGGAACACAATAATATTCAACACAGCATCTGCCCCAGCCATTAAAGAACCACAAACCCACAAAAGATATAATGCCCCATGGTACTCACATGCAGTCAGAGTCGCAAAGCGCACACTAAGAAGAATAGAAAGAAAATGGAGACGGAACAAATCAAACAACCTCCTAACACAATACAGAGACAAACAATGGGAATACAACAATCTAATAAATGAGCGTAAACAGCAACACCATACTAACCTAATCATGAAATCTACCAATAGACCAAGAGCTTTTCAGCATTGTACAAAAGCTCACCAAGGATGACACGCAACAAAGCACCCACCATCTTGACCCACAAAAATATGCAGACTACATGAAGTCAAAAAACACTAACCAAACATACTCTGCTTCACCACAAACAAATGACCACAAGATAAAAAAGCAACACCAAGCATGGGAAAGCTTCAATATACCAACAAAACAGCAAGTAGAAGACATCATATCTGGACTAAACACAACAACTTCACCATCAGACTCATGCCCAGTGTCATGGATCAAAGCCACAAAAAGTCAGCTCTCTCATCACATTCAAAAAATTGTCAAAGATTCACTCCAACAAGGATACATGCCACAACCCCTAAAGCATGCAATGATACGACCAATACTTAAAAGTAGCAATCTGAGCCCATCTGAACCAAAGTCATACCGTCCTATCTCCAGCCTTCCTTTCCTTGCTAAAGTCATGGAAAAAGCAGTCCAAAGGCAACTTCAAGACCACATAGATATCAATGCCCCACTGGACATACATCAGCATGGATTCAAGCCCCAACACGGAGTGGAAACACTACTCACCTCCCTCTTTGACAATCTCCTAAGAGGCATAGATAATATATAAAACGGCTTCCTACTAGTGTTCATGGACATCGCTGTGGCCTTTGACACTGTGTCACACCCTAAGCTATTGCAACGCTTACAACAGATAGGACTTTGCGAGAATACCCTGAAATGGTTCACATCCTACCTGGAAGGGCGAACGCAACAAGTCAGATGCGATCAAAAGAAATCCCTACAATTCCCCGTCACGCAGGGAATACCTCAAGGCTCAGCCCTATCCTCAATGCTCTTCAACATCTACATACAGCCCATATGCAACATCATCAAGCACCACAAATGACAGTACTACATTTATGCTGATGACATCATGGTGTATGCTCCAATCAACTTACTAGCACTAAACACTACAACAATAACAAAATGCCTCGAAGATATGAATGAATGGTTCATAGCCAACAATCTAACGGTCAACTACGAAAAAACGGAGGTAATGTTCGTCACCAGGAACCCCACCTTCATGCCTCCACAAACTATCAGCATCCTGGACAAACACATAGTAGTCAAAGAAGAAGTTAAGTACCTGGGCATAACACTAGACAGAGCTCTGAACCTAAAATCACACATCACCAAATCTGCAAACAAGGCATATCATTGATTGAAAACAGCCAGACAAATCAAACCAATGCTCCATCAAGACCACTTCCGCACAGTGTGCCAAGCACTCATTACACCGTTGCTTGATTATGGAAACTCACTATATCAAGGCCTTCCTCATCAGACACTACACCCACTACAGATGGTACAAAACACCACAGCACGCATCAACACAGACATCCCAAGAACCGAGCACATCACTCCCATCCTACAACAACTACACTGGCTTCCAATGGTGGCAAGAGCTAAATACAAAACAATCATGATAATCTTCAAAGTCATTCACCATCTCTCAGCAGAAGTACTACAAAACGTTATAACTAGAGACATCAGCAATAGACCAAGAAGAACCAATAACAACAAAAACATGATCGGCACACCTGCAGGCTACCACAAAACCAAACAAAACCTCAAAAACAGCACCATCATTACTGGCATCCTCAATATGGAACTCCCTACCACTGAGCCTGAGAGCTTTAGAAGATCTCACAGACTTCCGCAAAGACCTCAAAACATGGTTATTTATAGAAACCTATGAGCATTCAAGCAACATCTCTTACCCAAACAGCAACACTTCTACCTCTGCCAACTAAACACACACTCATTCCATCCACACACACAAATTCAACACACCTCATTAGTATATACCTTTATGTTAAATGTTACTTCAATTGTACTGTCTAAACATTGTCTAAATATCTAAATAGTTACGTAACTGTGCTGTCTAAATGTTTACACGTACCCTAATGTTAAATGTAACCCTCCAATTGTGATGTGACGTGACCACCTTGATTGAAGGAAAAGGTGGCATACAAATCTGTCTAAATAAATAAATGGTTTCTAGACCTGTGAAGTATGTAAATGCTGTTAGGAAGGCAGCGGCAGCACTACCATAGCCACAATTAACGCTGCTCTATGGCCTAAGTAGCGCACTGGTTAGCTTCTATGGCATCTTTGGCTGTGCGGTGACTGCACATGTTGAAGGCGGAGCTGCATGTGTCACTCGCATTGAAGTTGTTGTTGTTAAGTGCCATCGAGTCTGAGTCGACTCATGGTGACCCTCTGGATAGCTATCCTAAATTGTGTTCGGTCTTGAGTCAGGCGGCTCATTGTTGACAGACTGGTACCCGTAGCTGCTGTTACTGTATCGATCCATCTCATTGCTGGTCTTCCTCTTTTGCGCTGACCTTCTATCTTGCCAGGCATGATGTCCTTCTCTAATGATCTCTCTCTTCGCATGATGTGTCCAAAGTATGAAAGTCGAAGTCTTGTCATCTGAGCTTCTAAAGAAAGCTTAGGTTTGATCTCCTCTAGTACCGACTGGTTTGTTCTTCGGGCAGTCCATGGTATACACAGTATTCGCCACCAGCACCATAATTCAAAGGCATCAATTTTCTTTCTGTCTATCTTTTTCACTGTCCAGCTTTCACATCCATATGATGTTATTGAAAATACCATGGCTTGAACAAGTCTAATCTTTGTATGGAGAGAGACATCTCTACTCTTGAGGATCTTATCTAGGTCTTTCATAGCCATTCTGCCAAGAGCAATGCGTCGTCTGATTTCTTGACTGCTTATTGCTTCTTTATTGATAGTTGATCCAAGTAGGTTAAAGTTGTTCACGATTTCAATTTCTTCTCCTTCAACGATGAACCTGTTGATTATGCCAGTTGTCATGATCTTTGTCTTCTTTACATTAAGGTGCAGGCCCATTTTGAGACTATGTTCTTTGATTGTGAGAAGCAAATGTTTCAGATCATCTTCACTTTCAGCCAGTAATGTGGTATCATCAGCATAGCGAAGGTTGTTGATGAGTCTTCCACCAATCTTCACACCTCTGTTGTCTTCATACAATCCTGCTTCTCTGATGATTTGTTCTGCATATAAATTAAACAGGTAGGGGGAAAGTATGCAGCCTTGTCTTACACCTTTGCTTATTTTAAACCATTCTGTTTCTCCTTGTTCCGTTCGAACTGCTGCTTCTTGATCAATGTACAGATTATGCAAGAGTACGATCAGGTGTTCTGGTATACCCATGCTTCTTAATGTGGCCCAGAGTTTCTCATGGTTTACACAGTCAAAAGCCTTGCTATAGTTGATAAAGCACAAATAGATATCCTTTTGGTATTCTTTAGTCTTTTCAAGGATCAACTCACATCTGCAATGATGTATCTCGTTCCTTGCCCTTTCCTGAACCCTGCTTGCACTTCAGGTAGTTCTTGTTCCAGGTATGGTTGTAGTCTCTTTTGAATAATCTTCAGTAGAATCTTGCTGGCATGTGGGATCAGAGCGATTGTGCGATAATTTCCACAGTCAGTTGGATCACCTTTCTTTAATATTAGTATAAACACAGATCTTTTCCAGTCAGTTGGCCATGATGTTGCCTTCCATATTTCTTGGCAGAGCCTTGTAAGTACGGTAACAGCTGCATCAGATTGCTGTAATAGTTCTATGAGAATGCTATCAATGCCTGGTGCTTTGTTCTTTGATAAGGCTTTCAATGCTGCTTTAACTTCTTCTTTCATCAGCAATGGTTCCAGATCATAAGGTACAGGTTGAAACGGCTGTTGGTCCACTTGATCTTTTATCATAGAAAAACTCTGTATATTCCTTCCACCTTTTCTTGATCTTCTCAGCATCATTCAACATAGAACCTTGAGCATCTTGTAACATTCCAATTCGAGGCTGGAACTTTTTCTTTAACTCTCGTAGCTTTAGGAAAGCCGATCTTGTTCTTCCTCTAATAGTTTCTGCTTCTATTTCCTTGCATGCATCGTTGTAGTACTTTTCCTTGTCCTGTCTTGCTGCAAGTTGGAAATCTCTGTTGAGTTCTGTTATTGTCTTTCTTTCTCCTCTGGC
Organism: Ichthyophis bannanicus; assembly: GCA_033557465.1. Classification (NCBI taxonomy): domain Eukaryota; kingdom Metazoa; phylum Chordata; class Amphibia; order Gymnophiona; family Ichthyophiidae; genus Ichthyophis; species Ichthyophis bannanicus. The sequence continues at coordinate 1,235,452 of CM066050.1, forward strand.
TTTAGCTTCTCTGCGTTTTTGGGCAATTTTCAGAGTTTCTTCCATCATCCATTTTGGCCGTTTTTGCTTTTTCACCTTTTGTAGAGACTTCTCGCTTTCTTCCAACACAACCTTCTTGATGCCATTCCATAACTCTTCCTGAGCTCTGTCATTTGTAGCTAAAGCAGCAAATCGATTTTGCAGGCAGTCTTTAAATTCCAGTGGTATATTCTCAAGGCCATATTTTGCTGCATTCATGAGTGGTTTGCTCTTTTTCAACTTTGGCTTGAGTTTGTATACTTGTAGTTGATGATCTGTACCACAGTCAGCTCCAGGTTTTGTCTTTGTTGATGTTATAGAACTTTTCCATCGTTGACTTCCACAGATGTAGTCAATTTGATTTTTATACAATCCATTGGGTGAAGTCCATGTGTACAGTTGTCGCTTGTGTTGCTGGAAGAAGGTGTTTGAGATGAATAGAGCATTGGTCTTGTAGAATTCTATCAGTCTTTCTCCAGCTTCATTTTTGTTGCCAAGTCCTTATTTTCCAACTACTTTGGAATGCAAAAGTTGGCAACGAAGAAGAAGCGCAGTTACTTACCTGTAACATGAGTTCTCCAGGGACAGCAGGATAAGTCAGCCACAAGTGGGTGACGTCATCCGACGGCGCCGTAGACGGAAGATACTCTCACTAGCCCAGAAGGCTTTAGCCTTCTGGGCTTGGCTAGTAGCCACGCCTCCCGGACCGCCCCTAGCTGGTCAGATTTTCCCAGCCGAGGCGAGAGGAGCTAGGAGGCGGAAGCAAGCTAGGAGGGATCCCCGCCGGGGAGGAGGGAGGGAAAGTGTGGCTGACTTATCCTGCTGTCCCTGGAGAACTCATGTTACAGGTAAGTAACTGCGCTTTCTCCCAGGGCAAGCAGGATGAGTCAGCCACAAGTGGGGTCTCCCCAGCTAATTGTGCAGCGGCGGGGATTTACACAGTAGGCACCTGGACACGGAGGTTGCAGGAAGTGTTTATTTGGGAGTGCAGCAGCATTCCCAATGAAGGCATACAACCATAACCGTTAACAGTACATAGCTAGTAACAGTACATAGCCAACAGTGTAAGAACATGTAACAAAATCAGGCATTGTGCAAAACAGTGCATAAGAAGTGTAACTAGACATGCATTGTGCAAACACGCATAAGGCACGCATAAGAATTGTGCAACATGAATAGGCATAGCTGTGCAATAACAAATGTGCAACAAGATTAGCATAGTTGTGCAAAAATAGGCATAAGGAGATAGCAATGAGATGATGTGCATAGCACAGGTCAATGTGAGATTTCAAGGGGGCGTGCCGATAGCACGGCAAGGCCAAAAGCGGCGCCCCCGTGGTCTGTCCTGTCCAGGCAATAGTGTTTCTGGAAGGTCTGGATCGAGGACCAGGTAGCAGCTTTGCAGATTTCAGGCACTGGAATGTCGCGTAAGTTGGCAATGGATGCGGCCAACGCTCTTAGGTGATGCGCCCTTACTCCTGCGGTGGGGCGTGAACCCGCGAGTGATAGGCAAAAGGATATGCACGTGGTTATCCACTTGGACAGGGTGCGCTTGGAGACGGGAACACCCGGCTTGTTGGGGTCATAGGAGACGAAGAGCTGTGACCCTTTGCGTAATGGTGCAGTTCTGTTGAGGTAGCAACAGAGGGCCCTGACGCAGTCGAGCGTGTGCAGGCGATGCTGAGCAGGGTCAGAAGAGGGGCCTGGTTGGAAGCTAGGCAGCTCGATGGTCTGGTTGATGTGGAAGGCCGTGGCGACCTTAGGCACAAACTTGGGGTGAGTCCTGAGACAAGCACGGTCGTGATGGAGGATGGTGTAAGGTTCATAGTCCACGAGAGCTTGAAGCTCGCTGATCCTCCTGGCCGATGTGATGGCGATGAGGAAGAGTGTCTTCCATGAAGCGAACTTCATATGCGAAGACTGGATGGGTTCAAAAGGTTCCTGCATGAGTTGTTGAAGGACAATGTTCAAATCCCAAGGGGGTACAGGTTCCCTAATTGGTGGGTGCAGGTTGTTCAAACCTCGCATGAAGCTGGAAACCAGGGGCAGGGCCGCCACTGAGGAATCATCGCTGCGTAGGTGGAAGGCAGCGATGGCGGATAGATGCACTTTGATAGATTGAGTTCTGAGGCCCAGGGCGGAGAGGTCGGCCAGGTACTGAAGAAGGCTGGGGACCGGGCACGTGAAGGGGTCAAGTTGGTGCTCTGCGCACCATAAGCTGAAGCGGCGCCATTTGAGGCTGTATGATTTTCTAGTTGAGGGGCGTCGTGCGGCAAGTATGATGTCCTGAACTTCAGAGGGCAGGTTGAAGGGAGCAAGGGCTACCCTTTCAGCTTCCAGGCTGTCAGAGATAACATCCGGAGGTTGGGGTGGAGTAAAGTGCCGTTGTCCTGCGAGAGGAGGTCCGGTCGCTGCATCAGGCGGATTGGTGGTTCCAACGATAGGCGGTGCAGGTACGGGAACCAGATTTGTCTGGGCCAGTATGAAGCCACCAGAATGACCTTGGCATGGTCCCTGATGATACGTTGCAGAGTCCGTGCAATGAGCGGAGTTGGTGGAAACGCGTAGGCCAGTTGCCATCGGTCCCACGCGACATCGAAGGCGTCCGCCGCTAGCCTGTGAGGGGACGGTCTCTTCGAGCAAAAGAGGCGGCATTTGGTGTTTTCTTGAGAAGCGAAGAGATCGATCTGTGGGTGGCCCCATTCCGTGAATAGAGATGCTGATGTCTCCGAGTGGAGGGTCCACTCGTGGGGGTCTAGTTGTCTGCTCAGGCGATCTGCCAGAATGTTCTCCGCCCCGGGCAGGTAGCTCGCTTGGAGAGTGCATTGTAGTGAAAGGGCCAGGCTCCAGGTGAGGAGAGCTTCTTTGCACAGAGTTCTGGAGCCGGTGCCTCCCTGCTTGTTTATGTAGAACATGGCTACTTGATTGTCCGTCAGGACCTTGACCACTTTGTGTTGGACCATGTCGCGGAAGGTGTGAAGAGCTCGGCGGACAGCTCTGAACTCCAGGACGTTGATATGAAGGTTTTTCTCCTGGGGTGACCAGGACCCTTGAGTGCGAGCTCCAGCGCAGTGCGCTCCCCATCCGAGCGCTGAGGCATCTGTAGTCATGGTGACATTCGGGGGGGCGGCCTGCAGAGGTTTGCCCTTGGATAGGTTGCTGGGGTTCATCCACCAGCGTAATGCCTCGTCCGTTCTGGGGTCTCTGTGAATGCGAGCGGAGAGTGGTTGAGAGTGTTGGCACCAGCGGCTTCGGAGGTGCCACTGAAGGGTCCGCATCCGCAGCCTGGCGAAGGGAAGGACGTGTGTGGTGGCCGCCATGTGGCCCAGCAGGCGTAGGATTGCACGAGCAGATGCGTGCGGGGAGCTGAGCACTTTTCTTGCCAATGCGATGATGGGGGCAAGAAGGCTCTTGCCAGAATGGTGTCTATATGCGCCCCGATAAACTCGAGCTGTTGAGTTGGGGATAAGTGGGATTTCTGGTAGTTGATGAGAAAGCCAAGTTCGGAAAGAAGTGAGGTGGCCTTTCCGACTGCCTTGCGCAGTTGGCTGGGGTTCGGAGCTGAGAACAGCCAGTCGTCCAGGTAAGGGAAGACGCACACACCCTGTTTGCGTAGATGGGCAGCGGCCACAGCAACGCACTTCGTGAACACTCTGGGGGCAGGAGAAAGTCCGAAGGGCAACACCCTGTATTGGTAGTGGTTGTCCGCTATTCGGAATCTCAGGAATTTTCTGTGCTGAGGATGAATGAGGATGTGTGTGTAGGCATCCTGCAGGTCCAGGGCGGCCAGCCATTCCCGAGGTTGTATTAACGGAAGGATGGTGGACAGAGAGTGCATCCTGAACTTCTCCCTGGCGATGTGTTTGTTGAGCTTCCTTAGGTCGAGGATGGGGCGTACGCCTCCGGACTTTTTGGGGACAAGGAAGTATCTTGAGTAGAAGCCTTTGTTGACTTCGCTGCTGGGGACAGGCTCGATCGCTCTGGATGCGAGCAAAGCTTTGATTTCCGCGTCCATAGCAGCTGCGTTCTGTTGATGTGGAGTGCGGCCAGGGGGTGGACGAAAGGGGGGGCAGAGTTGAATTTTATGCGGTATCCGTGTTCGATTATGGAGAGCACCCAATGGTCCGTTGTGATCTTTTCCCAGGAATGCAGACAGGCATCCCCCGGTCGGAAGCTGTGAGGGTGAGTCAAAAGCTGGGATTATTCTTTGCGGGGGCGGTGGGGGCTTTCTTCGTAGAGCGCTCCCTCTGCCGTGGTTTCAGCCTATATGGAGCAGAGTAGTGCTGTTGTTTGTAGCGGGGCTGCTGCTGCCATTTGCGGTAGTGGTTGTACCGCTTGTATCCCGATGTGGCATAGTGGGGTGTTTTGCGGTAGGTCTTAGAGCGATCGGACCCCTCTTCCAGGGTCTGGAGAGTGGTACAGCGCTCGCGCATGTCATCTACAGTTTGCTTTACTTTTTCGCCGAAGAGTGAGTCCCCGGCACAAGGAGCGTCTGCGAGTTTGTCATGGGAGTCAGTCTGCAGACCTGAGGCCTTGAGCCAGGCTAGTCGTCTGGTGGAGATGGCGATTCCCGCAACCTTGGAAGATGTCTCGAAGGCGTCGTGAGCCGAACGACCTTGGTGCTTGGTGCATTCTTCTAGGTCAGAGACGACAGAGGAGAGTGTTATGGGCAGATCAGTGCCCTTGGAGGCGTCTTTTATTTTGGAGATTAGAGTGTCCTGGTAGATGGCAACTTGAAATAAGTGGGCGGCGATTCTTGCATTTAACATGGCGCCTTGGTAGATGCGCTTCGCAACGTCGTCCAGAAGTTGTTATCTTTGCCAGGTGGAGCATTGATGGACGGGCGCAAGGATTTATTCCGTTTCAGGGCGGATTCCACCACAATGGATTGGTGGGGGAGATGATGTTTGTCAAAGCCAGGTGTGGACTGGACGACGTATTTTGAGTCCATTTTCCTGGGGCAAGGATGGTTGGATGCTGGCGTTGCCCATGTTTTCAGGAGGTTGTTCCTGAGGAGCTGGTGTATAGGGAGGGAAGGAGCAGCCCTCGGAACGTCGACAAACTTCAGAGCTCCCTGGACTTCATCGCTCTTGTCAGCGCTCTCAGTGGCAGAGATAAAGAGGGCAGTCAGGACCTTACTGATGAACTTCGGATACGTGAGGTCTTCTGGTGGTTCCTGAGGGTCAGGGTTGTCGTGGTCCACCATGGAGGAGGAGTGCGACAGAGAAGAGTCTGCTGTGCAGTCAGTCAGTACAGGGGCGGTTGCTGGAGCCAAGACTGGCACAGCAGTGGCCGGTGCTTGCGCGGTCTGACTAGATGCTGTTTCTCCCTCATTTTGTGCAGGGCCAGACACTGCTTGGTGGTTGGTATTAGCTGAGCGCTGAGAGACCATATCAGAGATGGTGGAAGTCCATTGTTTCATCATGTCATTGAGTAAAGACAGCATGTCAGGATTGTTTGGGTTGTGTGAATCCTGTGCTGGCTGAGTGACAGTGGAAGGTAATGCAGATTGTCCCTGGCAGGCGTCATGGGCTGGGGAGTCAGACAGGTAAAGAGCAGACTCATCAACGCCCTGGAGCTCATGCACATATTGGGGGGACCCAGAGGAGGGAGAGCTGTGTGCATCACCCTCATAATAGGGAGCATAGTGATGTGGAGAGGAGCTGTGTGAGTGTCTGCGCCGTTTGTAGTACCGATGGTACTTACTGGCGTATATCTGTGCCGGTTCTCCGTAGCGCTGATGTGGTCTCCTCCTGCTCCGTGCGCGGCTCCGATGTCGGCGCTTCCTGCTACGTCCTCCGGAGCGGCTTCTGTGTCTGCTGCTGCGCGGTGAATAGCTGTCGGAGCTGGAGCCGCTGGTATAATCAGCGCGGGCACGGCTGTGCTGTATGCGCTGGTAGGGAGGACCGGAAGTAGTCACCGATGCCAGCGGAAGTTCCGGGTAGGAGGGAGGAGCCCGAGATTGTGAGATGGCGGCCTCCACGGGAGCACACGTGGAGGGAGTACCAGCATCACGGTGGGGAACGGAGGCCGGGAGAGGCGCGTCCCCGGCCGGAAGAGAGGCGGCAGAGGCATTGGAGGATCGCAGGACCGGCGGTGCCTGGATTGCCTGAGCGCTGGTGGAAGGCTGCACACTCACGGGATTCGTTGGAGACAGGAGGTCTCTAAGCGCATGCCGCCGATACTTGAGGGCCCTCGGGGACATACGGCCGCAGGCAGGGCAGTCTAGGACGGCATGATCCTTCCCCAGGCATAGCAGGCAGACGAGATGAGTGTCGGAGTTAGCCATACGTCGTGAACATGTGGAGCACTTCTTGAATCCAGGTTTTTTTCATCTTGAGGTGAGAGTAAAAAAATAAACGTCTAACTCGGCAAGGCGGAAGACGAAGACTGACCAGCTAGGGGCGGTCCGGGAGGCGTGGCTACTAGCCAAGCCCAGAAGGCTAAAGCCTTCTGGGCTAGTGAGAGTATCTTCCGTCTACGGCGCCGTCGGATGATGTCACCCACTTGTGGCTGACTCATCCTGCTTGCCCTGGGAGAAAGGCAGTCACCCATGACAATCAGGATATCCTGTTTGCATGTTCTGTCAATTTCAACTTGTACTTGTTCATAGAACTCTTCAATTTCATTCTCTTCTGTAGCTGTTGTTGGGGCATATACTTGAATTATAGTTATGTTGATAGGCATTCCTCTTAGACAAATAGAGATTAAGCTTTTGCTGACTGCATTGTATTTCATTACAGTTCTTGCAAGTTTCTTCTTTATTATAAATGCAGCACCATTTCTTCTTTGTCTTTCATTTCCAGCATAGTCGACCATGTGATCATCTGAGGCAAAGTACCTGATACAGTCCATTTCAGTTTGCTAACACCCAACAGATCAAGTTGTACACATTCCATTTCATTCTTGACCACCTCCAACTTCCCTTGGTTCATGCTTCATACGTTCCATGTTCCAATGTGTAAGACATCTTTACAGCTTCTGACTCTTATTTCATGCGCAGCATTGAAGATCTGCGGCTAAAGTTTGGAGGCATCGCTGTTGCAAATGACTATCCTGCTTATCAGATCCGACGACAAGACTTCGCCTTTCATACTCTGGACCGATCATGTGAAGAGAGAGATCATGCTCGGCAAGAGGAAGGCCGGCAACGAGATGCATCGATACAGTTACAGCAGCTACGGCTACAACAAGGAAGCGCGGACCCGAGGGCCGCCGGCAGTCTGCAGCGACTCACCGGCACTTAGTTAACAGCAGGAAGAGAGGGAGATTCGTCGCGACATCGCGTTACTTCCGCTATAGGAGCGAGTTGGGCATTGGGATTCCGTTCAGTGCCCGTTGCTGAAGCAGGATTCATGACGTGTCCCCGACGGCTGCTTTCAACATTGCCTAAGTGTGAACCGAACCTAAAATGGGGGGGTGGGGGGGGGGAGCTGGAGCAAGGCCAGAAAGCAACACCCTGTCTGCAAAGCTCTCAGCGAGTCTAGTTTCGGGCATACAGCAAAACGTGCAGATCAGCTGAGCGCGTAGACTCCGTTTGCATGAGGATAACCTACAATTCAAACTGTGCTTCAATTCAATCCCGGCCATCAGACCGGCGCATGCCCCGCGCACACCTCACCGTACTGCGCATGCTCCACACACGCCTCCCACCCTACTGCGCATGCCCCGCGGGCTCCAGTCCTCGCACTGCGCATGCTCCAGGCGCTTCTGTCCCGGTACTGCGCATGCCCCGCGGGCTCCAGTCCTCGCACTGCGCATGCTCCATGCGCTTCTGTCCCCGTACTGCGCATGTCTTTTATGCAGTATACCGGAAGTGGATGTGCTGGCTGGTTCTCGTTTGTGTGTGCCGAGGTTTATTTTCCTTCTGGAACTTCGGTAGCCGTTTCGTTATCAATGACGAAGGTGAAGAAGGAGACCAAGAGTCTTGAGAGACCTTATCAGGAGTTGCTGCTGAATCTCAATCCGGTAGCGCAGCCGTTGGCGTCCCGCAAGCTCACCAAGAAGCTATACAAGTGCATCAAAAAAGGCACGAGCGGGGAGAGGAAAGAACTCGAGTGAAGGGGTCGGGGGGGGGGGGGAGAGAGCAGAGGAGAGGAGAGGAGAATAGGAAGTGGGGCTGATGGTGATATCCCGGGGTGGGGTGGGCAAGAGGAGATTAGGAAGTGGGGTTGAAGGTGAGAGTCCGGGGTGGGGGGCAAGAGGAGATTAGGAAGTGGGGCTGAAGGTGAGAGGGTGGGGTGGGGTGGGGTGGGGGGCAAGAGGAGATTAGGAAGTGGGGCTGAAGGTGAGAGTCTGGGGTGGGGTGGGGGGCAAGAGGAGATTAGGAAGTGGGGCTGAAGGTGAGAGGGGAGGGTGGGGTGGGGGCAAGAGGAGATTAGGAAGTGGGGCTGAAGGTGAGAGGGTGGGGTGGGGGGCAAGAGGAGATTAGGAAGTGGGGGGCAAGAGGAGATTAGGAAGTGGGGCTGAAGGTGAGAGTCGGGTGGGTGGGGGGCAAGAGGAGATTAGGAAGTGGGGCTGAAGGTGAGAGGGGAGGGTGGGGTGGGGTGGGGGGCAAGAGGAGATTAGGAAGTGGGGCTGAAGGTGAGAGTCTGGGGTGGGGTGGGGTGGTGGGGTGGGGTGGGGTGGGGTGGGGGGCAAGAGGAGATTAGGAAGTGGGGCTGAAGGTGAGAGGGGAGGGTGGGGTGGGGGCAAGAGGAGATTAGGAAGTGGGGCTGAAGGTGAGAGGGTGGGGTGGGGGGCAAGAGGAGATTAGGAAGTGGGGCTGAAGGTGAGAGTCTGGGGTGGGGTGGGGTGGGGGGCAAGAGGAGATTAGGAAGTGGGGCTGAAGGTGAGAGGGGAGGGTGGGGTGGGGGCAAGAGGAGATTAGGAAGTGGGGCTGAAGGTGAGAGGGGAGGGTGGGGTGGGGGGCAAGAGGAGATTAGGAAGTGGGGCTGAAGGTGAGAGGGTGGGGTGGGGGGGCAAGAGGAGATTAGGAAGTGGGGCTGAAGGTGAGAGGGGAGGGTGGGGTGGGGTGGGGCGCAAGAGGAGATTAGGAAGTGGGGCTGAAGGTGAGAGTCGTGGGGTGGGGTGGGGGTGGGGTGGGGGGCAAGAGGAGATTAGGAAGTGGGGCTGAAGGTGAGAGGGGAGGGTGGGGTTGGGGGGCACAAGAGGAGATTAGGAAGTGGGGCTGAAGGTGAGAGGGTGGGGTGGGGGGCAAGAGGAGATTAGGAAGTGGGGCTGAAGGTGAGAGGGGAGGGTGGGGTGGGGTGGGGGGCAAGAGGAGATTAGGAAGTGGGGCTGAAGGTGAGAGTGTGGGGTGGGGGGGGCAAGAGGAGATTAGGAAGTGGGGCTGAAGGTGAGAGTCTGGGTGGGGTGGGGTGGGGGCAAGAGGAGATTAGGAAGTGGGGCTGAAGGTGAGAGGGGAGGGTGGGGTGGGGGCAAGAGGAGATTAGGAAGTGGGGCTGAAGGTGAGAGGGGAGGGTGGGGTGGGGTGGCAAGAGGAGATTAGGAAGTGGGGCTGAAGGTGAGTCTGGGGTGGGGGGGCAAGAGGAGATTAGGAAGTGGGGCTGAAGGTGAGAGTCGGGTCGGGTCGGGTGGGGTGGGGTGGGGGCAAGAGGAGATTAGGAAGTGGGGCTCAAGAGGAGATTAGGAAGTGGGGCTCAAGAGGAGATTAGGAAGTGGGGGGCTGAAGGTGAGAGGGGTGGGGTGGGGGGGGCCAAGAGGAGATTAGGAAGTGGGGCTGAAGGTGAGAGGGGTGGGGTGGGGGGCAAGAGGAGATTATGAAGTGGGGCTGAAGGTGAGAGTCGGGTGGGGTGGGGTGGGGTGGGGGCAAGAGGCGATTAGGAAGTGGGGCTGAAGGTGAGAGTGGGGTGGGGTGGGGGGCAAGAGGAGATTAGGAAGTGGGGCTGAAGGTGAGAGTCTGGGTGGGGTGGGGTGGGGGCAAGAGGAGATTAGGAAGTGGGGCTGAAGGTGAGAGTCTGGGGTGGGGTGGGGGCAAGAGGAGATTAGGAAGTGGGGCTGAAGGTGAGAGTCGGGGGGGGGGGGGGGGGGTGGGGGCAAGAGGCGATTAGGAAGTGGGGCTGAAGGTGAGAGTGGGGTGGGGTGGGGGGCAAGAGGAGATTAGGAAGTGGGGCTGAAGGTGAGAGTCTGGGTGGGGTGGGGGCAAGAGGAGATTAGGAAGTGGGGCTGAAGGTGAGAGTCTGGGGTGGGGTGGGGGCAAGAGGAGATTAGGAAGTGGGGCTGAAGCTGAGAGTAGGGTGGGGTGGGGTCAAGAGGAGATTAGGAAGTGGGGCTGAAGGTGAGAGTCTGGGGTGGGGTGGGGTGGGGCGCAAGAGGAGATTAGGAAGTGGGGCTGAAGCTGAGAGTGGGGTGGGGTGGGGGGGCAAGAGGAGATTAGGAAGTGGGGCTGAAGCTGAGAGTCGGGTGGGGTGGGGTGGGGTGGGGGGCAAGAGGAGATTAGGAAGTGGGGCTGAAGCTGAGAGTCGGGTGGGGTGGGGTGGGGTGGGGTGGGGGGGGCAAGAGGAGATTAGGAAGTGGGGCTGAAGGTGAGAGTCTGGGGTGGGGTGGGGTGGGGTGGGGTGGGGGGGCAAGAGGAGATTAGGAAGTGGGGCTGAAGCTGAGAGTGGGGTGGGTTGGTGTGGGGGGGGGGGTGGGGGGCAAGAGGAGATTAGGAAGTGGGGCTGAAGCTGAGAGTCGGGTGGGGTGGGGTGGGGTGGGGGGGCAAGAGGAGATTAGGAAGTGGGGCTGAAGGTGAGAGTCTGGGTGGGGTGGGGTGGGGTGGGGGGTCAAGAGGAGATTAGGAAGTGGGGCTGAAGGTGAGAGGGGGAGGGTGGGGTGGGGTGGGGGCAAGAGGAGATTAGGAAGTGGGGCTGAAGGTGAGAGTCTGGGGTGGGGCGGGGCGGGGTGGGGTGGGGTGGGGGGGCAAGAGGAGATTAGGAAGTGGGGCTGAAGCTGAGAGTCGGGTGGGGTGGGGTGGGGGGGGCCAAGAGGAGATTAGGAAGTGGGGCTGAAGCTGAGAGTCGGGTGGGGCGGGGCGGGGCGGGGTGGGGGGGGGCAAGAGGAGATTAGGAAGTGGGGCTGAAGCTGAGAGTGGGGTGGTTGGGTTGGGGTGGGGTGGGGTGGGGGGGCAAGAGGAGATTAGGAAGTGGGGCTGAAGCTGAGAGTCGGGTGGGGGTGGGGTGGGGTGGGGGGCAAGAGGAGATTAGGAAGTGGGGCTGAAGCTGAGAGTCGGGTCGGGTGGGTGGGGTGGGGTGGGGTGGGGTGGGGGGGCAAGAGGAGATTAGGAAGTGGGGCTGAAGGTGAGAGTCTGGGGTGGGGTGGGGTGGGGTGGGGGGCAAGAGGAGATTAGGAAGTGGGGCTGAAGCTGAGAGTGGGGTGGGGTGGGGTGGGGTGGGGGGGCAAGAGGAGATTAGGAAGTGGGGCTGAAGCTGAGAGTCGGGTGGGGTGGGGTGGGGTGGGGGGGCAAGAGGAGATTAGGAAGTGGGGCTGAAGGTGAGAGTCTGGGGTGGGGTGGGGTGGGGTGGGGTGGGGTGGGGGGGCAAGAGGAGATTAGGAAGTGGGGCTGAAGGTGAGTGTGTAGTATTCCAGTTCCTTTATGGTAATATTGTGATGTAGTTTGCACTAGTTCGTCTTTCTAGTAGACATGAAAGTGAACTGCTGTAGAATGTAAGGTCTAAGATGCGCATTAAAGCAGTGAAGGTTTAAGTTAGACAACGCTCTGCCGCAGATTCCGTCAGCAGCTTCAGCGCACGTGGATCAGAAGCGGCAGATCGGTAAATGAAGTAGTGGCACAAAGCCGCCCAGCTCACCTAGTGGACGGGCTGGCTGGCTGTCTGTCTCGCCCTGCAATAAGCATAAGTAGTCTAGTCCACTGCTCCAACCAGTAGGTTGTTTTTGCACGCCAACCCTTGGGAGTTAAGCAAAGCTCTAGGCTAACTACTGAAATTTGTTTTATTTTAGCTGTTAAGCAGAAACAAATTCGCAGAGGAGTGAAAGAAGTGCAGAAATTCATCAACAAAGGCGAGAAAGGGTGAGAATAATTTCAGATGTTCTTTGTAGTCTTTATTTTATCTTAGTACCATTTCATTAATATAAACAAACTGGATAACAATCATTAAACCTGATTTTATTTTCTTTCTGTTCATTTTTAAATAGTTATTTAAATACTGTGCTGGTGTTTTTTGTTTAATTTGTTAAGTGCCGTCAAGTCGGAGTCGACTCATGGCGACCCTCTGGATAGCTATCCTAAATTGTGTTCGGTCTTCAGTCAGGTGGCTCATTGTTGACAGACTGGTACCCATAGCTGCTGTTATTGTATCGATCCATCTCATTGCTGGCCTTCCTCTTTTGCGTTGACCTTCTATCTTGCCAAGCATGATGTCTTTCTCTAATGATCTCTCTCTTCGCATGATGTGTCCAAAGTATGAAAGTCAAAGTCTTGTCATCTGAGCTTGTTTAATTTTGAAATAGATTATAATAAAATCTCATTACAAACGTGTTAAAGCTATACTTATAGTCTCAAAAATGAATTATTGGTTCTGACACACACTTTATCTGTCACAGAAGTAAAAAAACAATAGTTACTGTTTATAAATATTTTATTATAGAAATTTCATGTGCTGGTTTATAAATAGAGGAAAATAGATTGATAACACCACTAATAGAGGACCTCAGCATTTTACAAGTAGAATGGCTATCTAAAAAAACCCTCTTTAACATATTTGATAAAGCCAACATAATACTGAAAGGGGTTTTTTTTCTTCATCGTCCGTCCAATTCAGTGGGTTATGCCCTATCACCAGAAGATGGAGACTGAGATCCACTGACTTTGATGGTATCACCCTATAAGAGATCTATACAGACCTACTGAAGCCAGTATTTCTCATTCTCCAGCAGATGGTGATGTGTGCCTGTGCAGACTGGATTTCACTGTAGGAAAAAAATATTTGAAAGAGGAATCAGATACTACTCCGCAGAGGACCTAGTGCTGGGCTTAGCTATGCAGTACCTGATAGTCCGGGTCCCTCCCCCTTAATCCTCCACCTCGGATCCAGGTTTCTGTGGCCCTTGGGAATAACTCAACCCTTCTCCCTAACATTTGGGAGAAGGCTTGAGTACAGAGTCATTGTGGAGCTTGGCCTTTTTAATTAAAAAAAAAAAAAAAAAAAGCGAAGGAGAGGAAAGGTAGTTGGAGTGTCTCCCCTTAAGGCATGACCATCTACATGTTCAGTAATTTTGTTCTTTATAATGGTTTCTACCATTTTTCCCAGTACTGAGGTCACGCTTACTTTCTAGTAGTTTCCTGGATCACCACTGGAGCTCTTTTTAAAAATTGACATCCTTGAGGGGGAAAGGCTCCGGCTCCTGCATGAGATCGCTTGAGAGAGCTATGTATGGGCAAGGGGGTCATGCTTCACTTCCTTTCAGATGTCCCACTATCCTCCATGGGGGCCAGCCCTTTTGAGTGGGTCGTGAGGGAGGTCGGGGACAATTCAGGAGGGGCTTCGGGCACCCCAAAAAGTCCCAGTGAGGCGTTGCGGGCAGAGGTAGTGCCAGTAGGGAGTCCAATTAACTCTCTGAGTCCAGTTAACGTCCAACTAGTAGGTCCTTGAGGTCATTTGCGAGGGTTATGCACTCGAGTTGGTGCAGCCCCTCTGACACTTTCTGCTGTCGCTCTGCAAGGCTCCGGCCAAAGTGGAGGCAGTAGCTGAGACTCTCAAGTGGTTGCTGCAACTCGAGGCAGTAGTAGAGGTTCCCATAGCAGAGGCGCAGGCTTGGACGATACTCAATATATTTTGTGGTGCCCAACAGGGAGGAGTCATTTTGGCCCATTCTGGATCTAAAGCACATCCTCCAATGCTGACTTCTCTGAATTTTTCTGAGGCTTATCTTCATATTCCCATTCAGCAAGAACATCAGCGCTATTTGTGCTTCGTGGTACCCATGGAGCACTATCTGTTTCGGGCCCTGCCTTTTGACTTTGCCATGGTGCCTCAAACTTTCACAAAGGAGATGGTAGTGATAGCTGCTTCCCTTCAGTGGAGGGGTCATCCCTTTCTGGACGATTGGCTGGTTTGGGCGAAGTCTGCTCAGAAAAGCATACAGGTTCTTTGGAGCGGGTGCGTGGGGAACTGCAGGCTTTGCAGGTCGATAAGATCGCATTTGACCTGCAGTGTGTGCAACAGTTATATTATGAATTTGGGGATAAAGCAGGGCGTTTGTTAGCCCGTAAGCTGAAGAAACAACAGGGGGCCTCCATGATCTACCAAATCAGGGAGCGGGATGGGGGGGTGTTGTGGGAAGAGCAGGCGGTCAGGCGGCGATTTGAGCAATTCTACCGGGAGTTGTATCGGCGGCAAGAAGGGGTGGAGGTTGAGCATATGCACTCGTATTTGGCGGGTTTGGAGATGCCTCGCCTGGGGGAGGCAGCCCGGGCAGGATTGGAGGGGGCTTTGACCGAGGAGGAGGTTGGTAAGGTAGTGAGGGGGTTACAGGGGGGTAAATTGCCAGGACTAGATGGGCTTCCAGGGGTATTTTATAAGCAGTTCTGGGGAGAGGTGAGGGGGCTTATGCTGAGAGTCTTTAATGGGATGCTCGCAAATGACGGGGAGCTCACTCCTGAAATACTAACAGCAGGGATCTCGATCTTGCTGAAACCCGGGAAAGACCCTCTGGAATGTGGATCTTATAGACCAATTTCTCTGTTTAATGTGGATGTCAAGATCTTAGCAAAGGCTTTAGCCGATAGACTCGCTCCATGGCTTCCTGGTTTGGTGCGGGAAGATCAGACAGGGTTTATTATGGGGCGGCAAACGGGGGATAATGTTAAGAGGGCCATAGAGGTAATTGAAATTGTGAGAACGAAGGACGAGGAGTGTATTTTAATGTCCATTGATGCCGAAAAGGCATTCGATCGGGTGCACTGGGACTTTGTTTGGCAGGTGTTAAGGAAGATAGGGTGTGGGCCGAATTTCCTACGGTGGGTAGAGGGACTGTATAACGGACCGAGGGCTCGGGTGAAGGTTAATGGCAGTTACTCCGCAGACTTTGAACTGGAGAGGGGAACCCTGCCCCCTATCCCCGTTGCTGTAGCAGCGGCTTGGAAGCGCAAAGACGCGCCGGGGATGGGTGAGTTCGAGGGGCGCTTGCATCATATTCTGTTAATGGAGAGATTAACAGCAGCACGGAAAGGACAGAGGGGTAAATTTGCCGTAAAATGGGGGGAGTTATGGCGGGGGCTATATCCAGAGGGAGAGGAGGTCGGGGGGAACTCAGGGTAAAGGGGGGGAAGAGGGAGGGGGGAACGGGAACTTTATCTGTTTTATTTGGGGGGGCTTTTGACATTCCTGATGTATATGGTGTGGTTATGTTGATTGTTTTGGTTGAAATTTAATAAAAGATTTAAATTCAAAAAAAAAAAAGAAAGAAAAGCATACAGGTGCCGGAGCAAGTAGTGGCGTTGCTCCAGCGCCTTGGCTGGGTATCAGATTTTCCAGCAGTCGGTGTATCGATATTTCTTTCAATTTTTCTGCGGCATCATTTTTAAATACCATTTCAGTCATGAATAACATCCCTACATCTTCCTCACTAAGACAGAAGCAAAGAATTCATTCAGTCTTTCCGCCATGCCTTGTCCCCTTTTAGTGACCCTTTTTACCCCTCTATCCTCTAATGGTCCAACTGACTCTCACATATTTTTTGCTACAAATGAACTTGAAAAAGTTTTTATTATGTGTTTTTGTTTCCACAGCAACCTTCTTCTCAAATTCACTCTTTGCCTGCCTTATCAATGCCTTGCATCTGACTTGCCAGTGCTTATGTTGTTTCCAGTTTTCATCATTGGGCTGCTTTTTCCATTTCCTGAAAGATGCTTTTTTGGCAGCAACAGCCTCTCTGACCTCACCTTGAAACCATGCTGGCAGTTTTTTTCGACTTCCAGTTTTCTTAAAGCATGGAATACAGCTGTTCCCATGATAGTATTTTTAAACACCACCCATGCTTGTTGTCTATCTTTAACCTTTGCAACTGCTCCTTTTAGTTTTTTTTTCTTAACTATTTTCCTCATTTTATCATAGTCTCCCTTTTGAAAGTTAAAAGGTAGTACTGTGGATTTCCTTGCCATCCATCCTTCATTTATTAAATCAAATGCAATCATGCTATGATCTCTTTTGCCAAGTGGCCCCAACACCCTTATCTCTTGCACCAGATCTTGTGTTCCACTAAGGACTAGGTCCAAAATGGCTTCCACTCTGGTCAATTCATGAACCAGATGCTCCAGGAAGCAGTCATTTATTTCATCTAGAAACTTAATCTCCCTAGCATGTCCTGCCGTGACACTGACCCAGCCAATACCGGGGTAATTGAAATCACCCATTATTATTATTACTGTGCTGTAATTTTTGTTAGTTTACCTGATTTCTTTGAGCATTTTGTCACCCATTTGTTTATTCTGGGCAGGCAGTGGATAGTACACCCCCACTGTCATTGCCATCACCATCACCTTCCCCTTTTTACATAGAATCTCTATGGATATAAATTCTATAGTGAATTTTTTTTTCTGCAAAACTTTAATCCTTTGTGACTCAATGCACGCTCTAACATAGAGTGTTACCCCTCCACCAATTTGATCTGCTCTGTCATTACGATTTTAGTTTATACCCAGGTATCACAGTATCCCACTGATTGTCCTCCTTCCACCATGTCTCTGAGATACCAGTCATATCTAATCTCTCATTTAGTGCTATATATTCTAACTCTTCTTTCTTAGTTTATAGTCTTCTAGCATTTACATACAAGCATTTTAGAGACTGTATTTTATTCATGTTAATCTGGTTATCTGCAAGCAGGGGATAATTTGGAATATTTAAGCTCTGTCTGCTCTGTAAAGAGCATTTGGGTTACTTTTGTATTTATTGGAACCTCTCTGTTGATATGCCCTAACGTCAGTCTTTTGCTAGTATCTTTCAAGGATGCATTGTTCTGAACCATGCGCTGTTGTGCGACTGTTAGCTTTCCCCTGTTATCAAGTTTAAAAGCTGCTCTGATTATTTATTTTATTTTATTTATTTTTTTTAATTCAAAGGCAGCAAACATTTACAACAGTCAATAACCGTACACCTGCACACAAAACACACGTACATGATAACAGTGCAGACTCTGCAATCAAAAGGAATGCTACATCTAAGCCTTTCTTTGTTTTTTGTATGTTCCCCCATTTAGCATAGTATAGCTATAAGCATCAAACCATTTGACTACCCCCAAAAAAAACCCTACCCGCTCTCCCTCCCCACTTCCTTTCCTGCAGCCCCCCTACCATTGCCCCAAATCCCCCCCCCCATCTTCCCTTACCTTCCCCCCCCTCCCCAATCCCACCCACCCTACTAACGCTGTCCAATATTATAGGAGGTGCTCCAACGGACCAGATCACACTGGGAGTGAGAAACAGCCCATGCCCCCACAACAAGGAAGGACACAAATCCAGAATCCCCAACAAAAGTATAAAGAACCCTATGGGTTATGATCCATATTTTAAAACAGGCTTCCCACAATTGCTCAAATTGGGGTAGACGCAGTCGTCCAACCACCACCCCACGTTCCATTATATTTAAGTCCCACATATGCTCCAACCAGCTCAAGAGTGCTGGAGGCAATATCTGCTTCCAGGCAGTGGCCAAAGTCAGCCTAGCTGCGTTCAGACCATGACGAATCAAGGCCAACTGAGGAAGTCGGCCACCAGGAACTTTCTTCCCAAACAGAAAAATGCCTGGATCCTAAGGAATGGTCAACCCAACCATTTGCTTCAACCGATATTGTATCCCCCTCCAGAAAATTTGGACTCGAGGGCAAAGCCACCAGACATGCGCCAGAGTGCCCTTCTGCCCACAGTTCCGCCAATACCGATCCGACACCCTCAAACGCTCGAGCCACCCACGCAGGCGTCATATACCATCTATAAAGTAGCTTATAGTTAGTTTCATGGGCATTAATCGCCACCGAGCTTCGCCAAAGCCGACCTTCAATTTGTTCCCACTGTTGCTCATCATAAGCAAAATGCAGCTCGCGGGACCACTGTTCTCTATTATTGTCGCTGCCCTGCTGTTGAGCCTGCAGGTGTGCATACAAGGCGGCGATAAGGCCCTTAGTGGTTGTACGGTCCTCGCATAAGTGTTCCACATCGGACAGATCCCACGCAACTTGTGGCCGAACAGCTCGACTTCTCACCCAATGAGCCACCTGCGTATAGTGATAACCATGACAATCAGGAAAGCGTAGTTACTCACCTGTAACAGGTGATCTCCGGGAACAGCAGGAATTTAGTCCTCACATATGGGTATCGTCGGTACTGACGGAGCCTGCGTGGGAACGCTCCCCAGCATCCAATAGGAACGCTTTTGGGAGCATCCCTCGGCACATGCGCACTGCCTTCCTGCCTTTCCAACTGTCCCTCTTCAGTTAAGTTTTGTAGCTGAGTGAAAGGATAGAGGGAGAGAGAGAGAGACAACTCCTAGGGGAGGTGGGTGGGTTGTGAGCACTGTTCCCTCTAAGCTGTGCACGTGTGCGTGCGCGCACACCTCACCGAGCGAGCGCACATACTTTACAACAGAGCGCACAAAAATTATGGTTCTGATTCTGATAGAAAACAACATAGATGTCTTAAAATTTAAAAGTTGTGATTGTAATTACTAGAAATTTTCCGCTTCATTTAGTAATTGTCTATTTTCATTTAATTTGATTAAAATCAATGTGGTGTACATACTGTATTCTGACGTGTAGTCAAATTTTAAAGTATATAACTGAGTGTCATTATGTGGCACACAAAAATTTAACCTTCCTTCAAAAGCTGCACAGATGATATTTTATGCGCACACAGCCTACAGAAAATTAGAGGAAACATTGGTTGTGAGGACTAAATTCCTGCTGTTCCTGGAGATCACCTGTTACAGGTGAGTAACTAAGCTATCTCCAGGAACAAGCAGGAATGTAGTCCTCACATATGGGGACTCCCTAGCTGAAGATGCCAGGGAGATATCCCCAGGAAGGTGCCACCGTCGAAGGTGAGAATCCTTCCTCCCATGGATCTCTGGCATTCCACCAGGGTTGGTGGGTAGGAGTTGGTTTAAGTTTTGAAAGAGATTTTGAAGAACAGCTTGGCCAAAGAAGGCATCCCGACGGGAGGCTTTATCTAGGCAGTAGTGGGTTGTGAAGGTGTGTACCGAAGCCCATGTGGCTGCTCGACAAATGTCATCGATAGACACAGAGTGGAGATTAGCCATAGAAGCCGCCATGGCTCTCACATTATGAGCTGTGACATGGTACTGAAGAGGAAGACCCTTACTCTCATAAGCAAAGGATATGCATTGGGCAATCCATTTAGATAAAGTTCTTTTGGAGACTGGAAATCCCAAATGACACGGGTCAAAAGCTATAAAATTTGAGGACTTTCTATGTTGCTGTGTTCTTTGTATGTAAAAGGCTAAGGCCCTTTTACAATCCAAAGTATGAAGGTTTCTTTCTGCATTAGAGGCGTGAGGCCTCGGAAAAAATACAGGAAGATAAATTGATTGGTTTAAATGAAAAGGCGAAACCACCTTTGGCATAAAGTGTGGGTGAGTTCGAAGAACAACCTTATCATGATGAAATCTAGTATAAGGAGGATCAGCCACTAAAGCTTGCAATTCACTAATGCGATGGGCAGAGGTGATTGCAATCAGGAAGATGACCTTCCAAGTCAAAAACGTAAAGGCTGTAGTGGCTAAAGGTTCAAAAGGCGGCCTCATGAGCTGCCCAAGAACTAGATTTAGATCCCATGCTACTGGTGGTGGCTTGATGGGAGGTTTAGTTAATAAAAGACCTATCATAAATCATGATAGGAGTGGATGAGAGGAAATTGGTAGTCCATTTAGAGGCTTATAAGAAGCTGCAATTGCACTAAGATGGACTCTTACTGAATTGGTCTTTAAGCCAGAATTCGATAAGTGAAGGAGATACTCTAGTATCGATTCTAAGGGTATGACCTGGGGGTTTAATCCCTTCTTGGAGCACCATAGTAAAGGGTTTCCACTTGAAGGCATAAGATCTTCTTGTGGAAAGTTTCCTAGAAGCCTGAAGGATATCTTTTACCTGCTGGGACAGGTTGAAATCCTGGAGGTCTAAGCCTTCAACAACCAGGCCGTGAGGTGCAGGGACTGGGGATTCGGGTGCCGTAGCGTCCCGTTCTCCTGGGAAAGGAGATCTGGAGCATGCCCTACTTGCAGAGGTGCACCTTGAGAGAGATGTAGAAGCAGGGGATACCACGCTTGGCGTGGCCATCGTGGTGCTATGAGAATCATGTGACCCCTGTCTCTCTGAAGTTTGAAGAGTGTTTTGGGGATAAGGGGAATGGGTGGGAAGAGATAAAGGAAGTCCTGACCCCAGTGAAGGAGGAAGGCATCCCTTGCCTGACAGTTGTGCACCGGAATTCTGGAACAGAACCGGGGAAGTTTGGCATTCAGTGGACTTGCAAAGAGGTCTATGTCTGGAGTGCCCCAGAGATGAAATATCTTTTCCACCTGGTCTAGGTGGAGTGACCACTCGTGAGGTAGCAGTACTCGACTAAGTTTGTCTGCCCAAAAGTTTTGAATGCCTGGAAGATATACCACTAGAAGGTGAATTTGATGCTCTCTGGCGAGGACCCATAGTCGTAAAGCTTCGTTGCATAACGACAGAGAGCCTGTCCCGCCCTGCTTGTTCACATAGAACATGGCTACCTGATTGTCCGTCTGGACTAGGACTGTCTTGTAGCTGAGCTGGGCGTGGAATACTCGAAGAGCTAAATAAATTGCTCTTAACTCCAGGAGGTTTACGTGTAAACCAACCTCCTGTGGAGTCCAGGTGCCCTGGGTAGAGAGATGATTCAGGTGTGCTCCCCAATCCACCTGTGATGTATCTGTTGTTAGGGTAGCCTGAAAGAGGGGTTGATGGAAAGGAGACCCTACTGTCAGATTTTCTAATGATTGCCACCATTGGAGGGACAAAATTTAATCATTGAGAGATTATTTTGTCCAACAAATGACCCGTGCCCTGTGTCCACTGTGTGGAGAGGGTCCACTGAGCTGCTCGCATGTGGAGGCGAGCATATGGTGGTACATGAACTGTGGATGCCATGTGTCCCAGTAACTGCAGTAGCTACCAAGCAGTGAGGGAGGATTTGCCTGCTGCTTGGGAAGCTAACTGCATTATGCGAAGACACCGGGCTTGTGGAAGGAAAGCCCTTGCCTGTCTGGTATCCAGACAGGCTCCTATGAATTCTAGGCATTGGGAAGGAACTAGTTGAGATTTCGAGAAGTTTATTACCAATCCCAAGTATTGGAGGATTCGTTACAAGACAGTGCAGTGCTGGCCTCTGTTACTGTGGAGGCTCGGATGAGCCAGTCTTCTAAGTAAGGGAAGACAAAAATCCCCAGGGTTCGTAGAAATGCAACTACTACTGCCATGCGTTTCGTGAATACCCTTGGTGCTGAAGCCAGACCAAAAGGAAGAACCCTGTATTGGAAATGCCTTCCCTTGAAAAGGAAACGTAAAAATTTCCTGTGATCTGGATGGATCAGAATGTGAGTGTATGCATCCTTTAAGTCTAGAGAGCAAAGCCAGTCCTGGCTTTGAAGGTATGGCAGAAGAGTTCCCAGAGAAATCATTTTGAATTTCTCTCGAAACAGATATTTGTTCAATTCTCTGAGGTCTAGAATGGGTCTGTGTCCTCATGTTTTCTTTGGAATAAGAAAATAGGGGGAGTAGAACCCTGCACCCTGTTGAAGAATGGGTACTTCTTCTATTGCCCCTTGGGCAAGAAGTGTGGAGACCTCGTGATCTAGCAGATTGTCTGCAGAGGTTTGTGAATTGAACTGCTTTAGAATTGTAGGAGGGGGTAAGCTGTGAAAATGAAGTTTGTACCCCTCCCCTACAATGGACAAAGTCTAATCGTCTGCTGTTATCTGATGCCATCTGTTGACAAAGTGGCATAACCTGCCGGGAATATTGGGGGGTTGAGGACCCCTCAGAGGCAGGAAGGCAAAGCTCTCTAGGAAGGAGTCAAAGCCCTTAAGGGGGCTGAACCTGGAGAGCTGGTTGGGCTCTCGGGCCTTCTGGTTTCTTTTGTTGTCTAGTTTGTCCCTTTTGGGCAACCTGACCTGGAGCTTGAGTCTGATGGGTATAGGAAGGATAAAACTTCCTCTTTTTGCCAAAAGAGGGTTTTTTTTATAAGGCTTTCTTTTGACTGGAATGGCTGTAGACTGACTATCTAAGGTAGAATTGTCAGCATCTAACTCGTTAGCCTTCTCCTGCCAGTTCTTGCCGAAGAGATTCTCTCCCGTGCAAGGAATGTTGCCTAACTTGTCCTGTACCCAAGTCTCCAAGTCTGATGCCTGTAGCCAGGCAATCCGTCATGCGCCAATGGCAATAGCAGAAGTTCTGCTGATGCATTCGAAGCAGTCAAAGGCTGCACGATTGACAAACTTGGAGACATCCTGAGCATGCTTAACCAGAGTAAGAAAGTCTTGTCTCTTATCATCTGAGAGAAATGGGCTCATAAGTTCCAAGTCTCCTGTGATTTCTTTGAGGAACATTCCCATATATAGGATATATGAGCTGATCCTAGCTGAAAGCATGGAAGCTTGAAAAGTTCTGCGTCCAAAAGCATCCAGAGTCCTGCATTCACGACCTGGAGGACTGGATGCATGTCTTTTAGCACTTTTCATCCTACGCATGGCTGACTCCACTACCATTGAATGGTGTGGCAGCTGAGTTTTCTGAAATCCAGGACATGGTGGGACTCGATACATAGTATCAAGTCTCCTAGAGTGAGGAGAAGTAGTCAGAGGTGTCTCCCACATTCTGAGCATCAAGTTATGCAGAAATTCATGGATAGGCAGAGTAGCTGCCTCCTTAGGAGCTTTAGGATATTGGAGGATTTCCAATTCCTTTGCTCTGGGTTCCTTTTCAGGAGCTACTGTGATTGAAAGACCTTTAGCCATATCACGGATGAAATCCTGAAATGACATGTCCTCTGGAGGTGACATTCTGCGTTGGGGAGAAGAGGGATCTTCTAAGAGAAAACCTCTAGTGCCAGCAGAATTGTCAGAGTCTTCGGAATCGGAGGAATCGAAGTATTCGTGACACCGATGCTCCTGCAAAGCACGATCCCGGTACCGATCGAAGTTGGTACCGAGGTGACCCAGTACCACTTTATCCACTCCTGCCGGAGGTGGAATGGGAAGAGTTACCATTGGGGTCGGTGTCGGTACCGGCATCAGTGTCGATGTCTGCACCGGTGCCCTTGGGACAACCGGTACCGCAGCTGAGAGAAAAGCTGCGATACTGTGTTCGATAGAAAGAAATCTCTGGTCTATCAACGCTGCCGATGCCTGGGTGTCGGTACCGGTAAGAACGGCCAGAACCCCTGAGCATGGCACAGGTAGTACTTGCGAGGTTGAGGCCTTGAACATCCTGAAGCCCCATCGATGCTTTGGAAGCCGAAGCCTCCCGCCGGGGCTGTTTTGTCGGTGTGGTTCCCTCAAGGGCAATGCCAATGGCCTCTCGATGCTTAGCAGGAGAGCTACCCTTTGAGGACCAGCTTTTGTGTTTAGTTACCCGAGATCCATGGGAGGAAGAAGAGGCTCTTGACGATGTCGATGCAATAGATCTGGCATCTGAAGAAAAGAGGGTACTGGGCTTTGCGGCCCGGTTCTGTCTTCCTCTTTTAGTCATCCCCATGCAGGAGAGACATTCAGTTGGAGAATGAACAGGTCCTAAACATTTTAGACACCAATCATGGGCATCAGTGACGGAAATGGTACCACCACACTTAGTACATTTTTTAAAACCACTAGTTGGCTTTTACATGATTTTGGAAAAATGGGGCCTAATGCCCAAAATGGCGCCTAGCACCAAAAACAGGAAAGTTTCTGAAAAGAAACAGAGAAATTCTAGGGTTTGTTTGGTTTTTTTTAGGAAAAGAAAAGAAAAGAACCGGCAGTACCGGTAGGCGTCGTGCGGTAGGCAAACGCAACCACAAAAATGAATTTTTTAAAGACGGAATTTTCTGCGGTGACAGGGAATGGGTCCTGTTGGCTCCGCGGAAAACGAAGAACTGAAGAGGGACAGTTGGAAAGGCGGGAAGGCAGCGCGCATGTGCTGAGGGATATTCCCATAAGCATTCCTATTGGACGCTGGGGAGCGTTCCCGCGCAGGCTCCGTCGGTACCGACGATACCCATATGTGAGGACTACATCCTGCTTGTTCCTGGAGATTATCAAATTCCTCCTGAAGCGCGCTAAAAGAACGGAATACGCCATTCTTAAAGAGTTGACCAGTACGACTGAGTCCCCCATTCCCCCACATCCGAAAAGCCGGATCACTCATACCCGGAGGAAAGGAAATGTTATCCACTATGGGCGCCAAAGGGGTCAAGGTCACCCCATGGGGCCAGAAAAACCGGTCCCAGCAATGTAGGATATGCGCCATGTATGGATTAGTTAAACGTAGACCTCCTCGTAGCTGGGAACCAAGCCACAATCAGTCCCCCAACCCAGCCCCCCCCCCCCCCGAAAGGTTCATTTCCATTTGTACCCAACATTTTGTGGTATCAGTACACATCCATTCCACCCCGGCGTGGCACTGTGCTACTGCATAGTACCAATGAAGATTAGGTGCCCCCATCCCCCCACGCCGCTTGTGGGCACAAAAGATCTGATGGGCCAGACGGGGGCGTTTAAACCACCATATGAACTTCATAATCATCGTTTGCCATGCTTCCAAGGCCCCATGAGGCAAGGGTATGGGAAGCACCTGAAAAAGGTAGAGAAACCATGGTACCACCACCATCTTTGCCACCGCTATTCGCCCAAACCAGGAAAGCAGCAGTCCGGCCCAGGTCTCGATTAACCTGTTGGGTTAATGGCCCATAATTTGCCTTATATAAGGCAGCCCGATCCACGGTCAAGTTCACCCCCAAATAACGGAGAGCACGTTCCACCCATTAAAAAGGGTAACTCGCCTTCAAATGTGTACATGTCGCCTCCGGAACCCCTACATTCAAAATATCAGACTTCGCGTAATTTAATTTTAAATCCTGACACCTGCGAGAATGCCGCAAAAAGTTGCATCGCCGCCGGAAGGGAGATAGTCGGGTTCACCAATGATAGTATGATATCATCCGCAAAGAGGGTAATTTTGTAGTCACTAGGGCCGACCCAAACCCCAAATACACCCGGATGGTCACAGAAACTCTGCGCCAGAGGCTCCATTACCAACGCAAACAACAACGGGGACAATGGGCACCCCTGCCTGGTACCCCTCTCCAACTCAAAGCTCTCCGTTTGACCTCCATTAACCTTGACACAAGCCATAGGTCTCTGATAAAGACAATGAACCCAGCGTGTAAAGTTGGGCCCGAACCCCATTTTATCCAGAACACACCAGAGAAATCCCCAGCTGACTCAGTCAAAGGCCTTCTCGGCGTCAACTCCCACCAAAAGTGCCGGCTGAGATCCCTGTCGCGCGACATGGATCACCTGCAGCATCCGTCGAACATTGTCCGCTGCCTGCCGGCCCGGCACGAAGCCAACCTGATCAGGGTGTGCCAACACCGGTAGAGCCTGATTCAATCGAGCTGCTAGCGCAGAGGCCAATATTTTAACATAAGTGTTTAATAAGGAAATAGGACGGTACGATGCCGCCTCCTGTGGCGGCTTAGGAATTATGGCAATAAAGCACAGTTACTTACCTGTAACAGGTGATCTCTGGGAACAGCAGGAATAAGTCTTCACATATGGGTACGTCGGTACCGACGGAGCCTGCGCGGGAACGCTCCCCAGCTTCCCAAAAAGGAAAGATTTTGGGAGCATCCCACAGCGCCTGCGCGCTGCCTTCCCGCCTTTCCTAACCGCCTCTCCCCAGTTCGAGTTTTAAAGCTGAGACAAAGAGAGAGAGGAAAGGAAAAATAGATAGAGAGATACAACTCCTAGGGGAGGTGGGTGGGTTGTGAAGACTTATTCCTGCTGTTCCCAGAGATCACCTGTTACAGGTAAGTAACTGTGCTATCTCCAGGAACAAGCAGGAAGGAGTCTTCACATATGGGGACTCCCTAGCTAGAGATCCCTGGGAGATCCCCAAGGTTATGAGACCCTGGGAAGGGCTCTATCTCCTCCTATGGATCTCAGGCATCCATCCAGGGAAGGAGGGCAGGAGTTGATTAAGCATGGAACAGGTGTTTGAGAACAGCCTAACCAAACAAGGCATCCCGGCGGGAGTCCTTGTCCAAACAGTAATGGGCTGTGAAGGTATGAACCGAGGCCCAGGTGGCCGCTCGACAGATCTGGTCGAATGACACAGAATTTAGATGAGCCATAGAGGTGGCCATGGCCCTCACATTATGAGCTGTGACATGGTCCTCCAGAGAAAGGTTCTTACTCTGGTAGGCGAAAGAAATACACTGAGCAGTCAAATTGGACACTGTCCTCTTAGAGACTGGAAGTCCCAAATGAGAGGGATCAAAGGCAACAAAGAGTTGAGAAGACTTTCTATGTTGCTGTGTCCTTTGTAAGTAAAAGGCAAGAGCTCTCTTACAATCCAGGGTATGAAGATTCCTCTCTGCACTGGATGCATGAGGAGCTGGAAAAAAGACAGGTAAATATACCTCTTGATTAAGATGAAAAGGTGAGACCACTTTAGGCATAAAGTGTGGATTGGTCCTAAGGACTACCTTATCATGATGGAATCTTGTATAAGGTGGATTAGCCACTAAGGCCTGCAGTTCACTGATGCGGCAAGCTGAAGTGACTGCAATGAGGAAAATAACCTTCCAGGAAAGAAATTTCAAGGAGGTGGTGGTTAAGGGTTCAAAAGGTGGCTTCATAAGCTGACCAAGAACCAGATTTAAGTCCCATGCCACCGGAGGAGGCCTAATGGGAGGTTTAATTAAAGTTAGGCCTCTCATGAATCTTGCAATAAGAGGATGAGAGGAAATAGGCTGTCCATTGATAGGCTTAAGGGATGCTGCAATAGCACTCAAATGGACCCTTACTGAATTTGTCTTAAGGCCTGCTTTGGAGAGATGCAGGAGATATTCCAATAGAGAATTCAAAGGTAGTGCTAGAGGGTCAAGACCCTTCTCAGTACACCAAATGGAAAACCTTTTCCATTTAAAAGCATAGGAACGTCTAGTAGAAGGTTTTCTGGAAGCATGGAGGATATCCTTCACCTGCTGAGAAAGATTCCAACCTTGAAGGTCTAGGCCTTCAGTAACCAAGCTCTGAGGTGAAGGGACTTGGGGTTTGGGTGCCACAAAGTCCCCTCCTCCTGGGACAGAAGGTCTGGAGCAGCTCCCAAGTCTAGGGCGGGAGCATGAGAGAGATGTAGAAGTAGAGGGTACCACACTTGGCGTAGCCAGCGTGGAGCTATGAGGATCATGGATCCTTGATCCCTCTGGAGCTTGAACAGAGTCTTTGGAATTAAGGGAATGGGTGGAAAGGCATACAGGAAGTCTTGACCCCAGTGAAGGAGGAAGGCATCCTTGGCCTGAACTCCCTGACACGGAATTCTGGAACAGAACCGGGGAAGTTTGGCATTCCATGGACTTGCAAAGAGGTCTATGTCCGGGGTTCCCCACTCTTGAAAGATTCTGAATACTTGGTCCATGTGCACGGACCATTTGTGTGGAAGCAGAACTCGACTGAGTCTGTCTGCCCAAGAGTTTTGGATTCCTGGAAGGTATACGGCCAGGAGATGGATTTGATGCTCTCTGGCGAAGACCCACAATCTTAAAGCTTCGTTGCAAAGCGACAGAGAGCCAGTTCCTCCTTGCTTGTTTATGTAAAACATGGCTACCTGATTGTCCGTATGAATGAGGATTGCCTTGTAGCTGAGCAGGGTATGGAAGGCCTTGAGAGCTAGAAAAACTGCTCGGAGCTCCAAGTGGTTGATATGTAGAGAGGTCTCCTGTGGAGACCAAGTGCCCTGAGTGGAGAGGTCTTGTAGATGAGCTCCCCAACCTGTTTGGGAGGCATCTGTTGTGAGGGTTGCCTGGGGCAACAACTGTTGGAAGGGGGACCCCAGCAACAGATTTTGGGTGGACATCCACCACTGGAGAGACCAAAAGAGGCGCCTGGAGGTTGCTATTTGGTCTGAGAGAGCTCCTGATGCTTGAGTCCACTGGGTGGACAAAGTCCATTGAGCTGCTCTCATGTGAAGGCGAGCATAGGGGACCACATGCACTGTGGATGCCATGTGGCCTAGCAGTTGTAGCATCTCCCGGCCAGTTAAATGGCTCTTTGACTGAATCTGGGAGGCTAACTGCACTAGGCGTAGGCAACAGGCCTGAGGAAGATAGGCCCTTGCAGTGGTAGTATCCAGCCAGGCCCCTATGAACTCTAGGGACTGAGTAGGGGTGAGCTGGGACTTTGGGAGGTTTACCACAAGTCCCAGATACTGCAGAATGTGCTTTGTGCAGTCCAGGGAAGTCTGGGCCTCTGACTGAGATGGAGCTCGGATGAGCCAGTCGTCCAGGTATGGGAATACAAATATTCCCAGAGTGCGTAGAAATGCAGCTACTACTGCCATGCATTTGGTGAACACTCTTGGAGCAGAGGCCAGACCAAAAGGAAGCACCCTGTATTGGTAATGCTTTCCTTGGAAAAGAAAACGGAGGAACCTTCTGTGAGATGGATGGATGAGGACATGTGTGTACGCATCCTTGAGATCTAGAGAACAAAGCCAATCCTGACTCTGAAGGTATGGAAGGAGAGTGCCCAGAGAAAGCATCTTGAATTTCTCCTTGCATAGAAATGTGTTCAATTCTCTGAGATCTAATATGGGTCTGTAGCCCCCTGTTTTCTTTGGGATCAGAAAGTAGGGGGAGTAAAACCCTGACCCTTGTTGAAGAAGAGGTACTTCTTCTATTGTCCCTTGGGCAAGAAGGGCAGCCACCTCCTGACCTAGAAGGTCAATGAGAGATGTTGGAGAATTGAAATGTCTCACCATGGTGTGAGGAGGAAGGTTTGAGAAATGAAGCTTGTAGCCCTCCCTTATGATGGAGAGGGTCCACTGCTCTGCTGTAATTTGCTCCCATCTGGGAGCAAAATGAGCTAACCTTCCTGGAATGGTGAGAGGCTCTGGCTGTCTCAGAGCCAGAAAGGCTAAATTCTCTAGCATCAAGTCAAAAACCCTGAGGAGGCTGGGTCTGCTGTGTTGCAGCAGCCCCTGTAGGCTTAGGCCTGGCCTGTTTAGGTTGCTGACGCTTAGCAGCAAAACAACCTGTAGATGATTGTTGGCCAGAAACAGGATGGAATCTGCCTTTCTTGAAAAAAGACTTCTTGAAAGGTTTTTTCTTGGTAGGAATGGAGGTTGACTTTGAAAGTCTACCCAAAGCAGAATTTTCTGCATCCATTTGAGTGGCTTTTATTTGCCAATCTTTGCCAAATAAGTTTTCTCCTGTACAGGGAAGATTTCCCAAGCCATCCTGGACCCAAGATTCTAGATCAGAAGCTTGGAGCCAAGCAATTCTGCGTGCAGCTATGGCAATGGCTGAAGCCCTGCTGGCACCTTCAAAGGAGTCAAAAGCTGCACGGTTGGAAAACTTTGAAATATCTTGAGTATGCTTAATCCAAATAAGAAATTCTTCCCTTTTATCCTCTGGAAGAAAAGGGAGGAAAGTGTGCAGCTTATCTGCAACTTCTTTCAGAAACATACCCATATAAAGACTATAGGAGTTGATTCTGGCAATGAGCATATTGGCTTGGAAGATTTTCCTACCAAAAGCATCCAAGGTCCTGCATTCTCTTCCTGGAGGAGCAGAGGAGTGTCTTTTTGCACTCTTTATCTTTTTCATAGCTGACTCCACCACAATAGAATGGTAAGGAAGCTGTGTTTTATGAAACCCAGGACAAGGGGGGACACGGTACATAGTGTCCAATCTACGAGAATGAGGAGAGATAGTGAGAGGAGTCTCCCATAAGTCAATCATGTGATCATAAAGAATCTCATGAATTGGCAAGGTGATTGCCTCCTTAGGAGCCTTAGAATAACCTAAAATATCCAATTTTTTAGCTCTAGGCTCTGATTCAGAGGTTACTGAAATAGAAAGCCCTTTAGCCACTTCTCTTATGAAGTCTTGAAAGGACAAGTCCTCTGGAGGAGACATTCTTCTTTTTGGAGAAGAAGGCTCTTCAGGAAGGGCTATGGATACTTCAGCAGACTCCTCCGATGCATCAGAATCTTCGGAGGAATCAAAGTATCGACTGTCAGGGTGCTCTTCCAAACCTCGATACGCGTATCGAGCGGTATCGACATCGGGCGTCATCGGGACCGGTTCGGTACCGATGGGCATCCCTGGACAGGGAACTGCTGCAGTCGGCATCCTGGTCGATGTCAATGCAGTCGGTGCCGGTACCGGAGCTGATACCGACAATGGAGTTTGTTGTGGTATCAGCGGTGTCGCAGCTTGAATGAAGGCCGTGATAGCCTGCTGCATGGATAGAACATTCTGATCCATCGACGCCATGAATGCCTGGAATTCAGTACCGGAAGGTTGTGCCGGTACCCCAGAGCATTCTAACAGGTGATCGGTCGAGGCCGTGCCATCGATGTCAACCTGTAACCCCATAGGTGGAGCTTCCCGCCGGGGTTGTTTTGCCGGTGCGGGATCCTCGAGGGCAAGCCCGGAGGCATCTCGATGCTTGGAAGGAGATCTACCCTTCGAGGACCGGCTGGATTTATGTTTGGTTACCTGAGATCCATGGGAGGAAGTAGAAGCCCTGGAAGACGTCGATGCCACTGAAGCTGCATCAGAGAGAAACAGCACATGGAGCTTAGCTGCTCGGTTCTGTAAACCTTGTTTAGACATCAAGGAGCAGGACGAACAATCCAAAATGGAGTGGTCAGGACCCAAACATTTAAGACACCATTCATGGGTGTCGGTGACAGAAATAGTTCTGCTGCACTTAGTGCATTTTTTAAACCCGGAGGCTGGTTTTTCCATGAGGAAAATTTCTCGTGAGGCCTAAGGCCCAAAAGAGGAAAAACACACTAAGTGAGGGAAAAATGTGTTCGTTTTTTTTTTTTTTAAATAAGAAAAGAAAGAAAGACCGGTGGTACCGGTCCAACGTCGGGGAAGGCAGACGCGCGAGCAAAGAAATAAAATAAAACAAAGAACTTCTTCAACGGTGACAGGAACACGACCTGCTGGCTCCGCGGAAAAGAAGAACTGGGGAGAGGCGGTTAGGAAAGGCGGGAAGGCAGCACGCAGGCGCTGTGGGATGCTCCCAAAAGCTTTCCTTTTTGGGATGCTGGGGAGCATTCCCGCGCAGACTCCATCGGTACTGACGTACCCATATGTGAAGACTCATTACTGCTTGTTCCTGGAGATTAGCTTCTCTTGGGAAAGTGGAAGCGGCCTCCCCTGCAACACATTATTAAAGAGCACTACTAGGGTCGGCGTTAATTGAGCTCTATATTTTAATAATATTCCATGGGGAACCCATAATTACCCGGCACCCTGCCAGCTTTCAAGCGACGAACTGCCGTGTCTATCTCCCTGCGGGGCAAGTTCAGCATCCATCTGTACTCTGTCTGAATCGACCAGCCGTGACAAGGAGATAGCAGCCAAATAGTCCTGCACTCGGACCAAGTCAAAGGGTTCAGCCCAATACAGCTGTTCCGAGAACCGAGCCAGTACATCCCGTATCTCCCGGGATACCATCCACAGGCTTCCTCGGGAATCTCGAATTTCACGTACCACCCTCGAAGTATGCTCTGAGACTCCGTCAGCAGCAAGGTAGCAGCCGACTTTATTCCCCTTTTCATAAAAAGTTTGGCGTAACCTATGACGAATGTTATCCAAGTCTCTTTGCACACAAGTGTCCAGTTTTGCACGCGCAGCCCGCCATTGACGACAAACTCATGTAGAGCCTGTCCGGGCATGCTTAGCTTGTAGACGTCTAATTTCCTCCTCCAATTGGCGTGATTCCTGTGCCCAGGCCTTCCGAGTGTGAGCCGCCTCAGTTATTAGACGTCCACGAGCTGCTGCCTTAAAAGCATCCCAAACCGCTGGTAGTGAAACCTCTCCAGTGTCATTGAGCTCGAAAAATTCTTGTATTAAGTGCCCGTGGTCATGGACAGCAGACTGCTGCCAAAAAAAGCGTCCATCTAACCGCCACAATCGCTGCCGCTCTCCACTTAGATCAGCAGGGAGATCAGTCCAGCACGGAGCATGATCTGACCACGTCAAAGTACCATACCCAGCTCTCACTCCCCCATCCATCAAACGCTGGTCCAGCAAAAAGTAGTCAATACGGATATACACCTGGTGAACGGACGAGTAATAAGTATAACTTCGTTCCCCAGTATGAGTGTCCCTCCAAACATCGCGCAAACCCAGATCAAACGTGAACTTCCTCAATGCCCAGCTTTTCCCTTTAGTCCCCCTCCCAATTTGACCTGTCAAATCCAAATGTGGCTCCATATGCGCATTAGTCTCCTCCCAATACAATGTGGCCCTTCGCAAACTCTGCCAACAGGGCCTTCAGCCATGCAAAAAAGGTCACCTGCCCGTCATTAGGGGCATAGATATTGGCCAATGCTAATAGATGGCCCTCTAAACGAACATTCATAAAAAGCCACCACCCCAAAGTTTCCCGCTTAACTTCTTCCACCTTCAAGGATAAGCTCTGATGGAACAACAGAGACACTCCACACTTCTTCCTACCAGCCGCATCTGACGTTACCCAAACTTCAGAATAAGGTTTACCTTTTAGCCAACCTTGATTTCTATTGCAAAGATGCGTCTCCTGCAAGAACACAATTTCCCCTTTCAGGGATCTCAACTCTTAAAACAGCAACAAACGCTTTCTAGGGAAATTAAGACCTTTTACATTAAAGGACACAACTCTCAACATCGGTAATCAACCTCCCTTCCACTACAGCCCTGTCGTGCCTCCCACACCGTGTGATCCAGCTCCCCTCCATTCCCCTCAGTCCATCTCCCCTTTGTAATAAAAGTACACAGTGAAACACCCAGCAGTCGCAGTACTTCCGCACCCCCTGGAATTATGTTAAAATCCACACCCAAATCTTCCCCCCCCCCCCCCACCATATCTCACACAAGTTCACCTCCCTCCCAGTATACTGTGATGGCCAAAATGTTCCCGAGCCCTTAGAAGTAGGAAAAGAGCACACTTTTACCTGGAAGGAGAGAAGCAGGAGGCGGGGATGTGAAACACAAAATGTTCTTGAACAGAAAAAAACTCATCTAGTGCCTAGCTACAAGCCACGCCCTAGCTCAAGAACAAGCTGTAGGGTTAATGAAGGCCAGCTGAGGAAGCAGCACGTGGTTACTGCTCAAACACGGGCAGGGAGAGTCCTTAGGGGATTACAAAAGGAAGAGGGCAGTAACAGGAGTTATGCTAATGCTAGTGCTGATGCTAATGCTCATGCTCAGAACACTCACACTGATCAGGATCCGGACGCTGATGCAGAGGCTGAGGTTGAGGGGCAGTATCACAGGAGGAGTGAGGGAGTTCCCAGGGGAGGAGCTACCCGAGACTCAGAACACAGCAGAAGTCCTAACGTGCTGGAAGGAGGAAGGAGCTCCCGGGCAGCTAGAGTGAAAGGTATTTCCCAGGACAGCCCAGGGGAGGAGAAGGAACTGCTGAGACAGACTTCTAAGAGAAGCCCAGCCTTAGAGGACACTGTAGAATCTGCTGGAACACTCGGGAAAAAGCCATAAGCCAGGGAGGAATCCAGAATGCAGGAGAGTTGCTTTGGAACCTGGAGGCAGGAGATTTCCTTCTGAGAGAGCCTTAAATGAGGACACTTTTACTGCAAGCCAAAGGCTTCGTGAAAGCTTATCTGGTACAAGGAGAACCCTGAGTAACCCTGTGTCCAACAGCAAGTTAAGCCAGCTGCAGACAATAAGCCAGTTAATGAGAGAGAGAGAACTGCCAGTATATGCTGAGAATTCTAGAGGCAAAGGAAAGTCTTGCTGGAAGAAAATTCTTGAGCTGTTAGAAAGGGCAGAGTCTGGGTTTACCCAGAGAAGTTTAAACCACGATACACAAGAGTCAGATATTGAGGAAATGGAGACAGGAAGTTCTCCTTCTGATATTGACTCTGAATGTTCTGCAATGGAATGTGCTCTGTGTCACAAGACAAGTTAAGTGTTTGAGCACTATAGAGTGTGAAGCTCAAACAACTGCATTAGCCAGGAAAGAAAAAGAAACAGGCTGGACAGTGTTTTAAAGTCCTGTTTGCTTTTAGAAATGTTTCCTTGAATGAAGCCAGAAAGTTTGTTTGAAAGTTGGGAAGTTTCAAGAAGGGCAAACTGGCATTTATGTTTAAAGGCTAGAAGAAGTAATGAAGCCTGAGTTGTGAATTCTGGAAGTGACAGAAGCTAATTGTGTTAGGAGAAGAAATCCTACTTTTTCTTTCTTCTTGCCCTTGCGCTGAGTTTTCTAAAAGCTCTGTATGGAGAAGTAGTAAAAAATCAATAAATTTCCTGTGTTAGCCTTAAGCCTCTCGGACTTCAATTTATTTGAAACCCACAACTACAGAAAGAGTGCTCGCCCTACCTTAGGCAACTGCCTAGGGTGGCAACAATAGGCGACAATACCCACCCTCCCACCTCCTCCTTACCACCGGCCTGCCAAATGTGCAGGACATGGAAAGAATGTACCCAGACTGACTCCGGCCAGTTCCCCCTGTGCATGACTTATGAGATCGCAGGATTGTGTTTTTATATATCTATATACATTTTTAAAAATATAATTTAATATATCCCCTCTAAATGTTTAAACTTGAAGCTATTTTCTCTAATGTTCTCCCCCTGAGTCTCCTCCGCAATTATCCCCCCCCCCCCCCACACTGGGAAATAACAGCCCCAAACATTACCAACAGCAATGCATTTGGCAAAAAGAAGAATAAGAGTGAAAAACACATTAAGTGCAAGAAGGTCAAATAACTAGCCAATTCATTAGGTCCAAAATACAGCGTATCGCCTAATAGAATTAACTCACTAACAGCGTCTCAAGTACAGATAGTCCTCAGTATGTTATCTGGAGAAGGTCAAGTAGCTCAGCCCACCTGTGCCCACTTTGAATGTTGCAGTTTAAGAACCGGTTTAACCAGTAACGCATGATCTTCCACAAGGCCATCTTGATGCAGCGCTCTCCACGCTTCAGTGTGATCTTTCGCCAAAATTTTTCTGTTGTCTAGCAGAAAGTTCATCCTAAAAGGAAGGGACCAGGAGTAACGGATCCCCTTTCTGTTCAGGACCTCTATGATCGGCTTCATCTCCCTCCGTCGGGACAGGGTAAAGACCGAAAGATCTTGGTACAGGGACACCATCGCTTCATGATATGGGATCGTCTTTTTTTCCCGACCTCTCCGCAAGAGCAGCTCTGCATTACTGTATCGGAGAAAACGGGCAATAACATCCTGTGGCTGATTATTGGGGGGCTTCCCCAAAGCACGATGCACCCTTTCTATCTCCATAGTTGATCTGCGGGCTTCCAATTCCTCCGCTGTTAGTAGCTCAGCAGTCAGCGTTTTGATCACCTCTGTTAAATTCCCCGCTCCCCCCGCAGCCTCCTTGATACCCCGGAAGCGTACGTTGTTTCTACGGGATCTATTTTCTATATCATCTAGCTTGTAGGTTAATTCCAATACTTGTGACTGCTGCCGGTCTGCTGCACATTGCATGTCCACCAGAGCTTCATTGTGTTCCTCCACTTTAGTCTCGACCTCTTCCACTTGGGTGCCCAGCTCTTTAATATCGCCTCGAAGCTCCATGATCGTACTCATCACCCCCTCTCGCATGGATCTGAATTCGCTAGCAAGTTCCTCAAAGCCCCTCCACAGCTCACATTGCAAAAGAGAGTGCGTAGATGGTGTTGCACGACCCTATTTCAACTCACTGAGTACTTCATCTCCAGATTCCTCAGACAGCAGCTTTCGCAGCGGACTGTCCTGGGTCCCAGTCTTATCCATCAATCTTTGGGAGGCCCGCGTTCTATCTTTGGCCTCGAGTCCTTTGGCTTTAGCAGCCATTTAAGTCCCAGATTCACTCCCACAAACCAGGCAGATATTACAGAACACTGTCAGTTTCCCAGTCTGCACCCTGGAAATCCCACAGACAGTTCAGCAACTTGCTAGCAGGCAGTCTTTTTGCTCATAAAAACTGGTCAGAAGCCAGTATAAGAGAGACTCCAACAGAGGTAGTTCTACCTCTACACAGCAGATGGCGCTCCAAACTTACTTTAAATCACACCGTTCCCCAGGCATCTGAAATCTGAATTCAAAACTGCTCATTCGCTCCCACAGTGGCAGGCTTTACTAAAAGTACTGATCCTCAGACAGGAACATATTGTACGCTGCAATCTGCATCGGGAACAAAAATCAGGCAGCGTGGCATGTGCTGTTGATGAGAGCACTAATCGGCTGTCCGCTCACGTCACCCTCCGCTTTGGCTTCCCGCTCAAATTCCATGGAACGCAAAGACAGGCATGCGTTCCACCGCCTCGTGTCTATGGCCGCTGCACCCCAGGATCACTCCATTACCTTCGGTCAGCAGTACAGCAGTATATCAGCACCATCTGGAGTATCGCACCGCTCCCCGCAGCAATCACTCATTCCAAGCCACTGCTCGCTGCCGGCCAGCCCACCCGGAGACTTAGCACTTGCTCGCCCCAGCGCGATTAACTCCCACACCTCCGATGTCAGCTGGTGAGCGACCGTATGGCCAGTTAAGCAGCGCGCCCGACCCGATCTTCAAAAATTACAGCAGAGGGATGGCGATTCAAACAGAGACTCTCCCAGGGCACATCAAAAGTCAGAGCCCCTAACAGATCCTTAGAAGCAGTCGCAGGGAAAGCCGCTCCAGCCACAATTCATGCGCCGGTTATTATTCACTCCAGGGTCTGCTGATCGTCTCCAGGGAGTGACCAGAGGGACCCGCCACTATCAGCAATTACTTATCAGGCAGACATAAGGGAATTTTAGCATTGAATACCGCGAAGCCTCCAATAGTAGGGAGACACCGGGTCAGAGCCAATTTAAAAGGCAGCCATCACGCCTCGGGCTCACTAGCGCCCCCCGCTGTATCTGATTTTTAAAGGTTGATTTATTTTATTTAACAATTCTTATATACCGTGCAATTTCTCATCAGTGCGGTTTATATCGAAACAATAAACACTTGGACATACAAATAGTCCTACGTTTACAGAAAACAGGAATTTGAACCTGGGTTAACTGGGGAAACCATATGCATTTGAGATTTAGCTACAGGCAATTCAGGTTGGGCTCATAACAAGGTTTTGCTGTCAAGTTTAGCTTACAGCATGTTTGTACTCTGTTGGTAAAGAAAAGTTAGAGAGCTGTAATATCGTATGGGGTAGAATTAGATTGTATTTTTATTGTGAATATGGTTTCAATTGCCATATATGAGTGAGTGTGTGGGTGGGGGGGATGCCAGCAGCTTGGTTCCATCCCAGTTAAAGTGGAGCCCATCCCTTCGGAAAATCCCCTCCTTTTCCCAGAATGTTCCCCAGTTCCTAACAGATCCAAAACCCTCTTCCTTGCACGATCGTCTCTTCCGCGCATTGAGACTCCAGAGCTCTGCCTGCTTTTTGAGTCCTGCGCGTGGAACAGGAAGCATTTCGGAGAATGTTACTCTGGAAGTTCTGGATTTCATTTCCCTACCTAAAAGCCTAAATTTGGCCTCCAGAAACTCCCTACCACACTTTCCTATGTCATTGGTATTGACATGTACAAAGACAGCAGACTCCTCCCCAGCACTATCTAAGACCTTGTCGAGGTGGCGCGTGAGGTCTGCTACCTTCACACCTGGCAGGCATGTTACCAGGCAATCTTCATGTCCACCAGCCACCCAGCTATCTACATGCATAATGATCGAATCACCAACTATAACGGCTGTCCTAACCTTTCTCTCATGGACACATGACCCTGGAGAAACGTCCTTGGTGCGAGAGGGTTTTACATCACGTGGAGGACAGGTCCTAGCTACAGGATCATTTCCTGCCACATCAGGGTGATGCTCTCCTGTGACATGACCTCTCTCCTCCATGGCAACAGGGTTGCAGCCAGACTGGATGTGGGACTACATCCCTGTAGATCTCGTCTATGTACCTCTCTGTCTTTTTGTCCTCCAAGTCTGCTACTCTAGCTTCCAGAGATCAGACTCGATCCCCTAAGAGCAAAGAGCTCCTTGCACCTAGTTTCACACACACGACCCCTCACCAACTTGGAGAAGATCATACATGTGACACGCAATGCAAAAGACTGGAAAGCCCCCATCTAGCTGCTGTATTGCTGTCTGCTTTTGAGTTTTAAGGTTGTGTTTAGGTATTTAAGTTGTTTGTTTGTTTACTTGGGTTTGCTGGGGATCCCCATACTAATAAAAAAACTATACCTAATACGTTTAATAGACTTTGTTCACTTCAAGATTAATAAATCTCAGATCCTTAATGTATGCCTGATGGAGGATAAACAGCTGCACCTGAGAGTGAATATGGCACCTCCCTTCCCTTTAAGCACCTATAAAGCTACAATTATCCCAAGGATGGGTGGGAGTCAGGGAGGGAGGGAGGGAGGCAAAGAAGACTTATTAAAAGCTGGCTGCTACACAGTTCCCTGTCCTGTGCTTCTAAGGTAATCTGTGTCCAATTTCCTGGATGATTCACACAGCCTTGCTTTGATAGAGGGAGTCTTTCAAAATGCCCCTTTGATTTGTCACTTGGCTTTAATATATATTTAAAACAATTTCACAGGTCTCTTGCCCCCTGTCTAGAAAGCTTCTTTGCAAAGGTTTCTAGAAACAATTGCTCAAAGAATATTGACCCTGTTTTTCCTTTTATGCTATATTATACTCTGATTTGGTTTAAATTAATGCTCTTTACTATTACTACGCCCTGACTATTACATTTAAACTGACAGCTCTCTGCTGGGTTTTAAACTTAAACTGAAAGCTACCTGTTTGAGTGTTTAGTATAACTAAAAGCTTTTTGCTGATACTAGGCCCTGACTGAATTAACAAATACACTGGATTCTAATTTACACAGATTAATTAGCTTTAATCTAAAGAATTCCTTTTTCCCCAAGATTTAGAAAAATTCCCTGAAGTAAATACAAACAATTGCAGATCTCTTTCCAGAAGTAGCAGTACATTTTTGTAGTCCTTCAAGCAATCATTTCTTAGCTTTGGCAGATCTCACTTGTCTAAACTGGTCTAGCTGGATAATCGGGAAGGTGATTTTTCAAAAACTATAAAAAAACAAAACAAACAACAATTATTCCTGAACATTAAAATTTTTGTCATATATAATTCCACACACCTACATAATTTCACACAATCCAAAAAACTCCCATTTATTTATTTTATTTATTTAGACAGTTTTGTATACCGCCTTATCCTTCAATCAAAGCGGTCACAACACAATTGGGGGATACATTTAACACGCGGGGATATGAGACACATACACTAATACTTACAGGGAACATGGGCAATGGAGGGTTTAGTGGCTTGCCCAAGACCACAAGGAGCATCTGTGGGACTAGAAACCCCAGTCCTTCCGGCCCAAGGTTGCTGTCCTCTAGTGGGATTTGAACCTCCGACCTTCCGGCCTGAAGTACCTTGCCCCAACCACTAGGCTACTCCTCCCTCCTTGTCATGTACTTCTAATTTTCTAATTCCCCTCCCCCCTCCCCAGATTTCCATCTACACACCCATCTGACACAATACAATGCCTATACATAATTGAACAATTACTGCATTGCTTTTTTTTTTTAGTGCCATCAAGTCAGTGTTGACTCATAGCGACCCAGCTACCTCTGGGTTTTCTTGGCAATGTATCACCGGAAGTAGATTGCCGGCCTTTTCTTCCGAGGCAATGGAGGGTAAAGTGACTTGTCCAAAGTCACAAGGAGTGCCAGTGGGAATCGAACCCTTGATCTGGGTACTAGGCAGTTGCTCTAACCACTAGGCTACTCCTCCATTGCTATCCACTGTATATATT
This sequence comes from Ichthyophis bannanicus, assembly GCA_033557465.1. Classification (NCBI taxonomy): domain Eukaryota; kingdom Metazoa; phylum Chordata; class Amphibia; order Gymnophiona; family Ichthyophiidae; genus Ichthyophis; species Ichthyophis bannanicus. Next base: position 1,275,504 of record CM066050.1, read on the forward strand.
TCCCCCACACATGCAAACATTTTTGTGGTCTACCTCTTTTAAGCGCTGTTAATTTATTCATTAAGTATATCTGTGCCAGTGATCCCTTATACTCTGTCATACTTCTGCTTGCTTCCATTTCCTTGCAATTAAAACTCTAAGGGCCACACACCCCAAGTCCACAAAAGCACCCTCTGCCTTATTCAGATTTGGGGGCTTGATTCCCAGCATAGCCGTCGCAGGTTGTGTGACAATATCTTTCCCCAGTATCCTCCCCAACAAACCAAACACCTCTGACCATACCTGATTCACTGCCATACAACTCCACCAAATATGAAGGTATGATCCTATCCCACCACAAGCCCTCCAACATTTATCTTCCACATGTCCATAAATCTTATGTAGCCTTACTGGCGTCATATACCATCTATATAAAATTTTGTAATTGTTCTCAAATTTATAGCTAATATTCCCTTATACCGACCCAAATGTATTCGTTCCCATGTTAAATCCTCTCACTGTATTTCCAGTTCTGCCTCCCAGGCCTTTTGGTAACTTTCCCGTCCCGTTTCCCTAGACAACATATTGTAATATCCTGCCAATACCTTCTTCTTTGGCCCCAGCAGGAAAAACCTCTACACCCTTGTGAGCTGATCTGGGAGCTCTGGTAAGATCCTCTGTTGAATATAATGACGGAGCTGTAAATAACTATACATATCATTTGTCATCTAATTTATACAACTTTACTAGCTCAGCAAACTCTCTTACCTTCTACCATTTGGCCTACCCTTCGTAACCCATTCTTTTCACATTTTTCAAAAATATTCCTCCCTAATGCCGGCGGGAACTCTGGATTCCTCCTAATTGGTACTAACCTAGATATTCCGTCCCCCGTGTCCCCCCCCCCCCAACCATATCTGTTTCCACTTATTCCATACTTGTAATGTACCTTGTACATAGGGATTTTCATCCTGGTACACTTTGTATATTTTTAGGTATCCACACGTAGACGCCTATCAACCCCTCTATTAATTTCTCTGATTCCATCTGTACCCATTCTTTTTGTTCATCTGCCCCCCATTCCACAAATCGCAGACATTTGCACAGCTTCCCAGTACTTTAATAAATTCGGTACCGCCATTCCCCCTTGGTCTCTCTGCTTCATCAGGATCCTTCCTGCTACCCTATTATTCTTTCCCCCTGCAATAAACTGTATAATACTCCGCTGTAATTTCCCAAGATAGTTCCTTGATACCCTTATAGGGAGACTGGAAAAAAGATATAGCCATTTAGGTAGAACCATCATTTTTACAGCAGAAATCCTCCCCATCCATGACAGTGATTTACTCTTCCACTCTTCCAGCTCCTTCCTTATAATTTTTTCCACCCGGAGATAATTTTCTTTGAACCGGTTAGCTTCTCTAGAAGTTAAATAGATTCCAAGATATCGAATACTATGTTTTACCCATCTGAAAGGGAATTCTGCTTTTATCTTTGCCTGCTAATCTACTCCTGTCGAGATATTCAAAATCTCTGATTTTGTAGCATTAATTTTAAAGCCTGAATAGTTACCAAACTCCATGATCAATTTTATATAGTGCTGTCAACGACTCCCTCGGTTTAGTCAGCATAAACAGCAAATCATCTGCAAAAAGAGATTTTGCTTTCCAGCTTTTTCCATTTTATTCCCTGAATGTCCACACTTTCCCCGCACCTTCTGAGCTAAGGGTTCCATGGAAAGCACAAATAGCATCGGGGACAGAGGGCACCCCTGCCTTGTTCCTCTAAACAATACAAATGGCCTTGTATATTCCCCATTGACCCTGATCTTTGCCATTGGTTTCTCATAGAGAGCTTTAATCCACTTCAAGTAATTTCCCTCCATCCCCATTTGTTCTAATACTTTGAATAAAAAAGGCCAAGATACCGCATCAATAGCCAATAAAATCATCTGTTCCCGCCCCCCCATCCTTCCCTTCCACATTGCATTTAACACTTTCCGCATCTTATCCATTGTGTGTCACCCAGTAACAAACCCCGCTTGGTTTTCATGTACCAGTTTGGACATACTGTATATGGAAGTATCCTATTTGCCAAAATTTTAGTGAATATTTTAAAATCTATACCTAGAAGGGATATGGGTCTATATGATCCACATAAAGTAGGATCCTTTCCCTCCTTCGGCAGGATTGTAACCCCTGCTGTCCTCATTGTTTCTGGTATTTCCTCTCTATCCTTAAAGGAATTGAACAGTCTGGTCAAGGGGCCACTCACTACATCGCTAAACGTTTTATAAAACCTATTTGTAAAGCCATCTATCCCCGGTGCTTTATGCATTGGAAGTGCTTTAATCACCTCCAATAATTCCATTTCTTTATGGGACGTGAAATCTGTTCTGTTTCTTCCCTTGCTAGCCTCGGTAAGTCCATCTGTAAGTAATGATCCAGCGTTCCCCCTACATTAGTAGTCTCAGCTGTATATAATTGTTTAAAAAATTCCACAAATCTTTGCTGATTTTTTTCCGTGTGCCTCACTACTTTCCCCTTTGCATCCCTTATTTTAGTTATATAATTTCTATTCTGATGTTTTAATTTGTGTGCTAGCAAGCGACTAGGTTTATTTCCCAACTCAAAAAATTGTTGTTTTAGCATATCCTGTGCATGTTTAATCTCTAATTTAATTCCAGTTCATTTAATTCCCTTTTCACCTTAGTCAACTCCTGTAGTATTGTGTTCTCCACTCTGCCCCGCATTTGCATCCCCTCTGAGTCTCTAATCCTTTCCCTCAAGGCTTCCTTTCGGCGTTCTTTAGTTTTCTTCACATATGTACCTATGGATATTAAATCCCCTCTTATCACCACTTTCAAACATTCCCACAATGTAGCAGTCTTACAGTCCTCCCTATCATTCACCTCCAAATATTGTTTAATTTTCCCCCTTATTATTGTATAGTTTCCGGATTCTCTAATAAAGATTCATTGAGGATCCATCCCCTTTTCCTCCTCCCCATACTTCCCATATTGAGTTCAATCCAGACGGGTGCGTGGTCCGACCAGGTTCTCTCTCCAATCTCATACCTTCCTATTCCCGCCACTAAAGATTTGGATACCCGTATCATATATATTCTTGAGAAAGATTGATGTAGTGGTGAATAGAACGTAAAACTTTCTCCTTCCCTTTCAATTCCCTCCAAACGTCTACCAACTCCAAATTTTTACCCATTAACTTCATGTTCCTCCTACTCTTAGCACATCCCATCCATTTCCCCGGGGAATTATCTATGACAGGGTTGGTTGTTAGGTTGAAGTCCCCCCCCTCCCCCCCATAATTATTTGTCCTTCTGAAAACTGTGTCACCAACCCATTCAAACGTTCGTAAAAGGCCCCTTGAGCCACATTTGGTCCATAAATGTTCATTTAACCAATATACCTACCTGGACGACTGACTCATAAAGGGAGGCACAGCCTCAGAAGTGCAGCAGGCCACCGCACACACTATCCAGGTTCTACAACACCTGGGCTTTGTCATAAACTACCCCAAGTCTTACCTCCTCCCAACACAGTGACTGGAGTTCATTGGGGCAAAGATCGACACTCTTCAGTCAAAGGCTTTCTTGCCCAAGGACCGAGCCGACCATCTCAGGTTTCTAGCTCGGGACTTGCAGCACCATCCCTTGGTGCCTGCCCGGCTTCTCCTGCACCTCCTCAGGCACATGGTCACCCCAGACACTTGCCTCCACATGAGGGCAGCACAGTGGTGTCTCTGGGACGCCACCTCTGAGACAGAGTTTCCGTGACCCGCTATTTGGCGGACTCCCTGGTCTGGTGGCAGTCGCCCCAGCATCTCGAGGCGGGCATGTCTTTTCAGGCCCACTGCAGAGATCTAGACACCCAGGGCCACTGGTCACCAGACGAGAGCACCCAGCAGATCAACCTCCTGGAGCTCCGAGCCATATAACCCCTGAGGGCCTTCCGTTGCCACCTGCACCACCAGCCAGTTCTGGTCCAGACGGACAACCAGGTTGTGATGTTCTACGTGAACAAACAAGGGGGCACGGGGTCTCATGCCCTTTGTCAGGAAGCTCTAGCCCTGTGCTCGTATGCAGTCTGACAGGGCATCCTCCTGTGGGCAGTGTACTTCCCCAGTCAGGACAACCAACTGGCCGACAGGCTCAGCAGAGTTCTCCAGCCGCATGAGTGGCAGCTGGACCCCAGGGTAGCCAGTCAGCTCTTCCGGCTCTAGGGAGAACCTGTGGCGGGATGTTCGCCAGCCCGGACATCTTTCAGTTGCCCCTTCTGCTCCCGGCAGGCCCACCCTGGTATCATGGTTGGGAGGCTTCATGTACGCCTTCCCTCCTACCCCGTTGATCACCAAGACCCTTGTTCAGGACCCACCGCAACAGGACCTCTTTCATCCAGATAGCTCCTCTGTGGGCCCAGGCAGCCATGGTTCCCGCTGCTTCTACAGTTGACGGTGGACATCCCCATCAGGACCGCCCTGGGACTCCTGTCTCAGGATGAAGGCTCTCTCCTGTACTCCAATCTGGGATCCCTGTCACTGACAGCGTGGCTGCTGAGAAGGTGACTCTGGCCCCCTTCAACCTCCCAGTTGAAGTGGAGGACATCCTGCTGGCCTCTTGCAAGGCCTCTACTAGGAAGGCTTATGCCCTCAAATGGCGCAGGTTCTCTGTTTGGTGTGCCGATCACAGGGCTACCCTTTCTCCTGCCCGGTGACTCTGGTGTCACAATACCTTCTCTATTTCTCAGTCTGGGCTCAAGTCTAACTCCGTCCTGGTGCACCTCAGTGCCTTGCTGATGAAACATTTACGTCACGTGCCGGTTCTTATAAAAGTTGAACGGCTCTGTCCTTTGGTTATTAAAGCTTTAACTGCTACAGGATCTTGTTCAACCTGATGCAGGGTCATGGTTTTTCTGACCCAAAACGTGCCACATTGTCCATCGTAGACTCTGTGGTGCCGTAAAGCTTGTGAACTTAAGCTCTACACACACAGCTAAGTGTTTTAAATTTGATACACTGCTTTTGAATTAAATAAAAGGAGCAATCACGGCGAGGGGGAGGATTTAATTCCTTCTTCTTTTGAAGGATTGCTCCGACAAAAAGTAAAACAAGGGGTTCCTCTTTATCACGCTGGGGTTTATTTTGGATTGGACTAACAGTTTACCCTAACAGGGGTTTGTTTGTAGTTCTGGTCTTTTAACTGTGTCGTCTGACTGAGCAAGATAGCATCCTTGGACGGGAAGGGGACCACACATGCGTGGTAGCATTCCCAAAGGCTTTCTTTGAAAGCTGGGGAAATGCTCCACATGGGCTCAGTCAGTGCCAACGTCACCCATATCTGAGAACTGATTCCTGCTGTCCCCAGAGAATGTGAAATTAGACTTACCTGCTAATTGTTGTTCCTGGAGTAGACCCAGTTCTAGTCCCGGACCTCTGAGTTGTCCACCTCATTCAGCAGCTTGGAGACTAAGGAACCTCCTCCTTTTGTGATGTCATCCGTATATCCCTCTGGGATCCGCCTTCCTCCATCAGTACCCTATTGACAAAGCAGACTCACCAGAGAAAACAAGTAAGTCTCAACCTCACTAGCACCCCGTAAGGTGCCACTTACGAACTCTAGCCACTCCCCAAAACTAAACTGTATAACAAATTATCTAAGAACTGTTAACAACTAAACGTGCTGAGGCTGTGCTCTAACGTGCTTGAACGCCAACATGCAAGATGACCATAAGTTCCCCAGGGAAATCGTCTCCTTTCTCCACTCTTCTTACCTGTCATCTTCAACAACTTGGACTGTGCTTCGTACGCCCTCAACACTGGGACGGGACTCGGGACTACACTGGGTCTACTCCAGGAACAACAATTAGCAGGTAAGTCTAATCTCACCTTCCTGATCGTATCCCCGGTCTAGTCCCGGACCTCTGAGTAAGTACCAGAGCAGTAAACCTAACGGGAGGGCCCCGCTACACCACCTGAAGCACCACAGCTCCAAAACAGGCATCCTGTGCCGACTGCACATCTAGCCGGTAGTGCATCACAAACAAATTCAAGGATGACCACGTGGCCGCCTTGCAAATCTCTACCGGCGGCACCAACCGAACATCCGCCCATGAAGTCGCCTGAGCCCTAGTGGAATGGGCCCGCAGCCCTTCCGGTACCGGCTTGCCTCCCAACAAGTAAGCAGACGCAATCGCCTCCTTAATCCATCTCGTGATGGAAGCCTTTGACACCGCCTCTCCCCTTCTAGGACCTGCGAAGAGGACAAACAGCCTCTCGGATCTGCGAAAGCTCGCAGTACACCGTAGATACTACTTCAACGCCCGCCGGACATCTAACTTCCTCTTTACCAACCCTGCCAGGTCACAACTGAACACTGGCAAAGAAATGTCCTGATTCAAGTGAAACGGCGACACAACCTTGGGCAAGAACGCCGGAACTGGTCTCAATACCACCTTTGAATCAAAAAAGGTGAGAGAGGGTTCCTTGCAGGACAATGCTTGCAGCTCTGAAATCCGTCTTGCAGAACAAATGGCCACCAGGAACACAACCTTCAAAGTGAGATCTTTCACTGAAGCCCTACCCAATGGCTCAAACGGCTCCCGCTCCAGCGCCTCCGGGAGCTGCCATTTGGGCATCAGGCGCCTACTTGGTGGTCTCAAGGGTGAAACCGCTCTCAGAAACCGCTTGACATCCAAATGGTCTCCGATAGAACAGCCAGCAATCCGTCCTCTGTAACACGACAAGGCCACAACCTGCACCCTAAGCGAAGCAGCAGAAAACCCCTTGTCAAGCCGTCCTGCAGAAACTCCAAGATCTGTGAAGTGGACATCCTAAGCGCCTCCGAGTCTCCCTCTCTCTGCACCACGCCTCAAACACTCTCCAAACCCGGACATACGCTAATGACATAGACCTCTTCCTGGCTTTTAACAGCGTGGAGATCACCGCCGTGGAGTAACCTCTCGACATCAACCGAGCCCTTTCAATAGCCAAGTCGTAAGCGAGAACCGATCCACGTGAGGCATGAAAAGAGGACCCTGCGACAACAGATCCGGTCGTACTGGGAGCCGCCACGGCCGCACTACCAGGAGCCTTAAAAGATCCGCAAACCAAGGCTTACGGGGCCAATCCGGGGCAATTAAGATCACCTGCCCCCGAACCTCTCTATCCGTTGGACCACCCTGCCTATTAGCACCCACGGAGGAAAGACGTACAGGAGCTGTCCCTCAGGCCAAGACTGAATGAGAGCATTGAGGCCCTCCGACATTCTTTCTCTTCTTCTGCTGTAGAAGCGACTGGCTTTTGCCGACTGAAAGGTTGCCATCAAATCCATCACCGGCATGCCCCAACGGCGTACTAGCATGTCGAACACCTCCTGATGCAGGACCCACTCTCCTGGGTCCACCTTTACTCGACTGAGGAAGTCGGCCTCCACGTTGTCCACCCCTGCAACATGCGCTGCCGACACTGCTAGGAGATGCTCCTCGGCCAAGCCGCACAGCCTCTCTGCTTCAGCCTCCAGTGCCATACTGCTGGTTCCCCCTTGCCAATTGATGTATGCCATCGCGATTGCGTTGTCGGAAAACACTCGAGCCGCTGTCCCGCAGAGACATGCCTGGAAGCTCTGCAGAGCCAGGGCCACTGCTCTTAACTCCAACCTGTTGATCGACCAAGACCTCTCCTGGATGCTCCACTACCCCTGCGCAAACTGTCCCTGGCAGTGGGCTCCCCAGCCCCGAAGACTGGCATCCGTCATTAATGCCACCCAATCGGGCACCTCGAAAGGCTTCCCGCTCTCTAGAGAACTGGGAGCCAACCACCAACGAAGTGCTACTCGTGTCTCGTCCGGACAGATAAGTCTCCGAGATAGCGGATCCTGCTGATGAGACCAGCGCTGGAGTAGCACTCTTTGCAAGGGTCTCATGTGCGCTCTCGCCCACGGCACCAAGTCTGTGGTCGCCGCCATAGTGCCCAGAAGCTGCAGGTATTGCCATGCTGTGGGTGCCTTCCTCCTTAAGAACTTCCGGACTAACCTCCGTAACCTTCGCGTCCTCTGCTGGGGGAGAAACACCTGTCCAGACACCGTGTCGAACCGAGCCCCTAAGTATCATATCCCCTGAGAGGGCACTAACTTGCTCTTTGCCCGGTTAACTACCCAACCCAGGCTCTCTAGGAAACTCACTACCCTGAACGTAGCTCGTTCGCTCTCGCTCCTTGACTTTGCTCGAATCAACCAATCGTCCAGGTATGGATGCACCAGAATGCCGTCCCTGCGCAAGGCTGCCACAACTACCACCATGATCTTTGTGAACGTGCACGGCACTGTCGCCAGACCAAACAGCAAGGCTCGGAACTGAAAGTGACCGAAGGGAACCGCGAAGCGGAGATACTTGTGATGCTCCGGCCGAATGGGAATGTGAAGATACGCTTCTGACAGGTCCAGGGAAGTGAGGAATTCTCCCCTCCGAACTGCCACAATTACCGAACGCAGGGTCTCCATGTGAAAGTGAGCCATGCGAAGGCAACAATTCACTCCCTTGAGATCCAGAATGGGCCTAAAACCTCCGTCCTCCTTCGGTACCACGAAATATATAGAGTATCGACCGCAGCCGTGTTGGTCCCAGGCAACCGGCTCTATTGCCCTGAGGTCTAGGAGCCTTCTTACCGTCTCCCGCACCGCCTCGCACTTGGCTGCCGCCCTGCAGGGAGACTGCACGAAGGTGTCGCGCACTGGCCGCTGCAGTTCCAGTGCGTAGCCCTCTCGGATGACCTCTAGGACCCACTGATCTGAGGTGATTTGGACCCAGGCGGCATAGAACTCCTGCAACCTCCCTCCCATGGAGACTAGAGGCCCCTGGGTCCGCCTGATCTCATTGTGATGTTCTGAGGTTAGAGGAGGGAGAGGAAGCGGAAGGGGACGCCCCAAATCCTCGAAAGCCCTGGCTTCTGCCGGGAAATCTGCCTCTCTCTCCAGAACTGAACCTTTGGAAACGAAACCTGCGAAAATCACGTTGTTGACCCCTGCCAGCCGTAACTACTCGGCCCTGCTTGGGCTTGTCCTCAAGCAACTTGCCGCCCTTCGATTCGCCCAACTCCTTGACCAACTTCTCCAGGTCCTCGCCGAACAGGAGATGTCCCTTAAAAGGAAGCTTGCTCAACCATGCTTTAGATGAATTATCAGCCGCCCAATTACGGAGCCACAGATAACGCCTTGCTGCCACCGCCGATGCCATACTCTTAGACGAGCCACGCATCAGATCATAGTGAATATCCGACTAATAGGCTGCCCCCGACTCCAAGCGAGCGGCATCACTGGACTTGTCACCTTCCTGTCCCGCTTGGGCCTGCTGAGACCACCGCAGGCATGCCCTGGCCACCCAGACCCCGCAAATAGCCGCCTGGAGAGACAGGGCATTGATATCAAAAATCTGCCTCAGTAAGGCATCCAGCTTTCTATCTTGCACATCCTTAAGGGCCGCGCTGCCCTACACCGGAATGGTGGTTTTCTTTATCACTGCAGCCATGGCCGCATCCACCTTGGGATGCTTGAAGACCTCCCTATCCTGGTCCACCAGCGGGTATAGCCGACTCATCACTCTGGAGCCCTTGAGCGCAGACTCCGGTACGTTACACTCTTCCTGTATCAACTCCTGGAACACCCGGTGTACCGGAAACGCTCTCTGAGATTTTCAAAAGACTTACAACGGATCCTCCAGAGTCTCATCCTCCGCCAGCCCCTGGGCCGGCATGTTCAGGGTTCTCAGCGTCTCCGCGATGAGAGCCGGGAGCTAATCCCTTCGGAATACCCACACCACTCTAGCTTGCTCCTCTTTGTCCTCAAGCTCTCCTTCCTCTAGCTCCTCCTCTATGGCCAGACTCCCACCTTCCTCATCTGAGAGCTGCCCCTCTGAGGCAACAGACTGAGCCCCGAACTCCGCATCCAAACGCGGCCTCTTGGCTCCTTGCTGGGCCTCTGTGGTGGAGGCTTGTCCAAGTCTCTTCGCTCCTCCCCCTTCAAGGTTTCCCTTTGCCTGCTTTGGCGGTAAGCCTCCCACTGCCTGCTGCAGAAGGGCCACAAACTCTGCCGAGAATATGGACTCCAGCCCCTTGGGCCAGGCTGCTTGCAGAGCAGAGATGTCCGGAGCAGAAGATGGCCCCGCTACCGGTTCCCCCAGGGGTAAACTGGCCCCGAGAGCGACCGAAGGGCCTGCCTCTGCCCCTAGCCGCTCCTCCGCATCCTCTCCGGGAAGCTCCATGGCCGCAGCCTCTTTAGAACAGTTCTTACACACACCTGAACCCGAAACTGAACTTCTCTTAGCCCCACAAATAAAACACTGAGGCTTTGACGGCATAACCCCCTTGAGCAGGCCCCACCACCCCCCTTCGGCCACAACTACCGCACTCTGCCAACCCCTCAAGGGAAGGCCCACCGGAAGCCCACAGAACCCCGAGAAAAGAAAACTCCCTTTCTCTCCTTTTTTTTTTTTTTTTTTTTTTAAACTCAAACTCACACCTCATAACTGGGCTCTGAACCTATTCTGCGGGTTTTCAGCTGCCGCGCCTTCCAACCGCGGCTTTATCCAGCCGGGAAACCCTGCTGCTAACTCTGACTCTGGTCCTGTGCTCCCCGCGCTGCTACCACGTGGCCGGGCCTGCTCTTGGATTCGCGCTTCCTCGTGCTGCCTGACCAATGCTCACCAGCCGCCCCCTTACCTCTGCCGATCATCCAGCATGGTTCTCAGCAGGCCTCCGCCGTCTCTGCGCTACCGGAGACGAAATCAGGCTCGGGTTATGCCCTGTGCACCGTGCAGAGGTCCGACACTGGGAACCTCTGCGGCCAGCCAGAGACGCTCTCACAGGCAACTCCTCTGCTTTGCGTCTGGCTGTGCACCTCTCCTCCCCCGGTTCAGCTCTCCCGCTGCTAACAGAGAGTGAATCCGGCCTTTCCAGCGCCCACTGCTTAGATACCCACCCGAAACAGGGACACAAACAGATTTGAGGAGAGCCTGTCACACCTTTAACGAACAGCCCTTGTGCAAATCTTAAAGGTATATCCTCACTTTCTCGATTTGTATTTATTTTATTTTATTTCTAACTAAAATCCCACTACTTTAAACAACTATCCTTAATTGTTCCTCCAGTGAACCCGGACCCCCAGGCTCACTGACCTATTCAGCTGCTTGGAGACTGAGGTAACTGATGGAGGAAGGCAGATCCCAGAGGGATATACGGATGACATCACAAAAGAAGGAGGTTCCTCAGTCTCCAAGGTGCTGAATGAGGTGGACAACTCAGAGGTCCGGGACTAGACTGGGGATACGATCAGGAACACCTGTTACAGGTGAGTAACTACACTTTCCTAGAGTCTTGTTAGACAGTCTGCCCTCCCTGGGGAGTTTACTGCTGCCTCTGCTGTGTTGATGCATCTGTAGTATTGATGGTCGTAAAAATCTTGGTTGTATTCATGGAAATGCAGATTCCTGTATATAATTGGCCCTGTTAGCCCTTTATTCCAAGCGTTCATACAAAGGTTGAATTTTGCTGGGCTTACCCTCTTAAAGGTTGTTTCATCTTATGTGTCAAAGGAGCTTTGCAAAAGAAATACTGAAGGGTGCACCAAGCCTAATACGAGTGATCATATAACTGGAACCTTCTAGTTTTTTTCTTTCTCCGTCTGCTGGCAGGGGACACTACCCATTTGTCTGAACTGGTCTAGCAGGGCTCCAGGAAAGGAAATTATTAGATAAATGAGGATCTAGAAAGTGACCCTTTATTTTTTTCTAGATTTTCTTATTTTATTTAGTTCACACCTGAGTAGTAGTTAGACAAGTTACTTTCAAGTACAGTAGACATTTCCCTATCCCCAGAGGGGGAGTTACACAGTAAGGCTGATAACATTTCACCAAGACAGCACTGTTTCGGACCCACAGCACTTCAATCCAGTCAGGATTAGCCAGCATAAATCACTCTGAGGAAAAAAAACCACACAGCTCATATAGCATTATCTTGCTCCACAAGCTGTGTTGTTTTCTCCCCCCCCCCCCCCCCCCTCAGAGTGATTTATGCTGACTGACCCTGATGGGTAATGAAGTGCTGTTCCCAAGCCAGTGCTCTAACCATTAGGCTACTCCTCCACTCTTCCCCCCCCCCCCCCCATGCTCTAAAGCCCGACTTGTGCTGTGTGATTTGTCAGTGCTTTTCCTTGGGTTTATTTATTAGTAAAATTCAAACACTTCTGGAGGGTAGTTTCAACTGTTGTGACGAAGGCCTGTCTGGTCAGCTCTCGGAGACTAGAGAGCTTTAGCACTCATGAGCAGCACAGTGCTGTACTCTTAAGACAAATGCTCTTATTTACATTTTTAAATGATAGCTTCAACATAGCCCACTTATTCTTAGCTGCACACAACTTACGTGGGGCATGTTTACTAAGCCCTGCCCTGGTAATGTGCATCTGGGCCATGTTACTGGCACAGGGCCTCAAGCTAATTGTAGGGAGCAGGTACATCCGCTCCCCTGCAGTTTCCATATTTCAGCATGGCAAAACAGCCATGGGTGCAGCTAACCCCACCCATGGAGATGTGTTGGTTGCACTGGCACTACTTGTGCCAAAAGCAGGTAGCATGGGCTGCAAACGCTCATCCTTGCTATGCCAAAGTGAGAATACCCCCATCCTGTCCAGTCAACACCCCGACATGTGCTACCAAGGTAGCTTGGGGTCATGGCATATGGCCCTACGCTAGAGGTGCCCAAACTGTGTGCTGAACTCTGCGCTACCTGATAGCATGCTTTAGTAAACATGCCCCATAGTCTTCTGCACCAGTTAAACCCAGTAACGTTCCTCACAGCTTATAAGATCATAAGATATGTCATACTGGGTCAGACCAAGGTCCATCAAGCCCAGTATTCTGTTTCCAACAGTGGCCAATCTAGGTCATATGTACCTAGCAGTTTCCCCAAGGGACACAGGTTCCACAATGCTTGTATTGGTTCAAGCATTGATATCCTGGGTCCCTTCTTAATAATGGTTTATGGACCTTTCCTCCAGGAACTTGTCCAAACCTTTTTTAAACCCAGCTACACTAACAGCCTTTACTACATCCTCCGGTAACAAATTCCAGAGTTTGATTACACGTTGAGAAAAAATATTTTATTTTATTAGTCTTAAATAGTTTACCCTGTAGCTTCTGCAGAGTTACAGGCCCTTTCCCCACCTAATCCCTTGTAAATACTTCAGTCTGAGATTTCTAATAAATCAGCTCTTAAAATCCAACCTTGACTTCCCAACGCCCCATAAGTCCCAGGTTTAGTGCTGATTCTAATCAAAAGGTCAGTGTATCTGGTTTCCCTGTGAATAACCTGCCCAACACCATTGGGATGCCTCTTATGACCTTGGGCTTGCTCATAATTTCCATAGGGGAGCATACCATGAAAGCTTTTTCTATAATATTAAATGGACCCATCCCCCAGAAGAGCCTTAATGCTGGTGAATGGCAGCTAATGCTCCTCCCTTTAGTAATGGAGAGACCCTTTCCCTACAGGCTTTATCCAAAATCAATCGGACCAAAGCATTTTTTTAAGACTCATTTATTTGACATTTTTTATATACCATATTTTCTAAGGTCAATGGGCTTACATTAACGTTTTATTATTATTTACAATTTTTACAAGTTACAAGACTTGCAACTTTGTTAATAATTGTGCAGGAAGGCTTACAAAAAGAGCATTTAAATTAATCTAAATGCACAGTTATCGAGCAAACCACCACCTTCAACACTTCCAAATCCATAAAACAATCACAGCTTCCTTAATGTAAGTAATTTAATAAAAGCTTTCCTGACTCTCTCTAAAATGTTCTCCAAAACAAAATCCACTCCCCCCTCCATAAAACTCTTAGGACCCCCCATCTTAAGACTTCTTACAAGGAACCTCATTGGCAGACAAAACTGTAGACACCAGTGGACCAGGGATGGAACCAGGCTGCTGGCATTAACCTTTAAAAAGGAGATAGAGCAGCTTTTAAACTAGATATTAGGGGAAAGCCGACAGTCGCCCAAGAGCGGATGGTTTGGAAGAATGTATCCTTGAAGGATACTACCAAAAGCAAAGAGGTTCCACAAAAGAGTAAAGTAGCCCAAATGCCCTCGAGTATGGAGCAGACAGAGCTTAAAGATCCCAATTTACCCATGTCTAACAATAGCCAAATTAACATGAATAAAATACATTCTCTAAAATGCTTGTATGCAAATGCTAGAAGTCTAAAGAATAAGATGGGAGAGTTAGAATATATAGCACTAAATGAAAGGTTAGATATGATTGGAATATCAGAGACATGGTGGAAGGAGGACAACCAGTGGGACACTGTGATACCTGGGTACAAACTATATCGTAATGATAGAGCTGATCAAATTGGTGGAGGGGTTGCGCTCTATGTTAGAGAGGGCATTGACTCAGAAAGGATTAAAGTTTTGCAGGAAACAAAATCTGCTGTAGAATCTATATGGATTGAAATTCCATATAAAAGGGGGAAGGCAATGGCAGTGAGGGTGTACTATCGAGCACCTGGCCAGAATGACCAAATGGATGATGAAATGCTCAAAGAAATCAAGGAAGCTAACAAAAGTTACAGCGCAGTAATAATAATGGGTGATTTCAATTACCCCGGTATCGACTGGGTCAGTGTCACATCAGGACATGCTAGGGAGATAAAGTTCCTAGATGAAATAAATGACTGCTTCTTGGAGCAGCTGGTTCATGAACAAACCAGAGGGGAAGCCATATTAGACCTAGTCCTTAGTGGAACACCAGATCTAGTGCAAGAGAGAAGGGTGTTGGGGCCACTTGGCAATAGTGATCATAGCATGATCGCCTTTGATTTAATTAGTGGAGGAGGGATAGTAAGGAAATCCACAGTACTACCTTTTAACTTTCGAAAGGGAGACTATGATAAAATGAGGAAAACAGTTAAGAAAAAACTAAAAGGAGCAGTTGCAAAGGTTAAAGACGTACATCAAGCTTGGGTGTTGTTGAAAAATACTATCTTGGAAGCCCAGACCAGCTGTATTCCACGCTTTAAGAAAAGTGGAAGGCAGTCCAAAAAACTGCCAGCATGGTTTAAAGGTGAGGTCAGAGAGGCTGTTGTTGCCAAAAAAGCATCTTTCAGGAAATGGAAAAAAGAGCCAAACGACGAAACCTGGAAACAGCACAAGCACTGGCAAGTCAAATGCAAGGCATTGATAAGGCAGGCAAAGAGAGAATTTGAGAAGAAGCTTGCTGCGGAAGCAAAAACGCGAAATAAAGACCTTTTCAAGTACATTCGTAGCAAAAAACCTGTGAGAGAGTCAGTTGGTCCATTAGATGATAAAGGGGTTAAAGGAGCACTAAGAGGCGACAAGGCAATAGCGGAGAGACTGAATGAATTCTTTGCTTCGGTCTTTACTGAGGAAGATGTAGGGATGTTACCCATGACTGAAGTGGTATTTAAAGGTGCGGAAGAATTGAAGGAAATATCGATACATCGGGAAGATGTCTTACAACTATTAGATAAACTGAAGAGTAGCAAATCACCTGGGCCGGATGGTATACATCCAAGGGTGTTGAAAGAACTGAAATATGAGATTGCAGACCTGCTATCAGTAATCTGTGAACTATCATTAAAATCATCTCTAATACCTGAAGATTGGAGGATCGCCAATGTAACACCAATTTTTAAAAAGGGTTCCAGGGGTGATCCGGGAAACTACAGACCGGTGAGCCTGACGTCAGTACCAGGAAAAATGGTAGAAACCATCATAAAGAATAAAATTACTCAGCATGTAGATAGTCACAACCTAATGGGAGACAGCCAACATGGCTTTAGACAAGGAAGATCTTGTCTTACTAATCTGTTATGTTTTTTTGAAGGAGTGAATAAACAGGTGGACAAAGGTGAGTCAGTTGATATTGTGTATCTGAACTTTCAGAAAGCCTTTGACAAGGTCCCTCATCAGAGACTTTTGGCAAAACTAAAGAGTCATGGGATAGGAGGCAGTGTACTATTGTGGATCAGGAACTGGTTAAAAGATAGAAAGCAGAGGGTAGGGCTTAAATGGCCAATTTTCCCAATGGAGAAAGGTGACTAGTGGTGTACCGCAGGGATGTGTGCTGGGTCCGCTGCTTTTTGACATATTCATAAATGACCTAGAATGTGGAATAACGAGTGAGGTTATCAAATTTGCAGATGACACAAAACTATTTAAAGTTGTTAAAACCCAAGAGGATTGTGAAAAATTGCAAGAGGATCTTGATAAATTAGAAGACTGGGCATCAAAATGGCAGATGAAATTTAATGTGGACAAGTGCAGGGTTATGCATCTAGGGAAGAACAACCCAAACTATGGTTACACGATGCAAGGTTCCACATTAGGAACCACCATCCAGGAAAAAGATTTAGGCGTCATTGTGGTACCATGTTAAAACCCTCGGCCCAGTGTGCAGCGGCGGCCAAGAGAGCAAATAAAATGCTAGGTATGATAAGGAAAGGAATGGAAAATAAAACAAAAGATATTATAATGCCTCTATATCGTTCCATGGTGAGACCGCACCTTGAATATTGTGTGCAATTCTGGTCACCGTATCTTAAAAAGGATATAGCGATTTTAGAAAAGGTTCAGAGAAGAGCCACCAAAATGGTAAAGGGGATGGAAGGATACTCCTATGAAGAAAGGCTAAAAAGGTTAGGGCTCTTTAACCTGGAAAAGAGACGGCTGAGGGGAGATATGATAGAAGTCTATAAATTAATGAACGGAGTGGAACGGGTAAACGTAAATCGATTGTTTACGTTATCAGAATATAGAAAGACTAGGGGACATGCAATGAAGCTACAGGGTAAACTATATAAGACTAATAAAAGAAAATATTTTTTCACTCAACGTGTAATCAAACTCTGGAATTTGTTACCGGAGGATGTAGAAAAGGCTGTTAGTGTAGCTGGGTTTAAAAAAGGTTTGGACAAGTTCCTGGAGGAAAGGTCCATAAACTATTATTAAGAAGTGACCGAAGATATCAATGCTTGACCCAGTACAAGCATTGTGGAACTTGTGTCTCTTGGGGAAACTGCTAGGTACATATGACCTAGATTGGCCACTGTTGGAAACAGAATACTGGGCTTGATGGACCTTAGTCTGACCCAGTATGGCATATCTTATGTTCTTATATGCAGTGGCTCCATTTTCCAGTTTATCCTGCTAGACCAGTCCAGACAAGTGGGTTGTGTCCCCCTGTCAGCAGATGAGACACAGTTTGTTTAATGTAAACCGCACTGATGCAGAATAGCGCGGTATATAAGAGAATATAAATAAATAAAATAAATAAATAAATAAAATACAAGAAGCTTAATGACGTCACCCTTGATAGAAACTGTTGTACCCCTAGGGGTTAGCTTCAGTATTTTCTCTGTCTCAGCAGATGGTGGACATCTCTTAGGCTCTTGACTACTTCTTTCTAGCGTCTGTCAGTGTAGCTTCTCTTTAGAGGCTATTAGGCAAATTCTGTTGCGCTTTTCTTGGAACTTTGCCCCAACTCCTGCCAGAGGTGTTTCTGATCAGGATGATCAGAGTTCCACCTCTGAAGGGTAGGGCTCCTGCTTAGGAGCAGAGCAGCCCTCCATGGCGCAGACTGCCTCAGACTCAGTATATTCAGCAGATTCCAGTTTTAAAGATGCGGCTGTGGAAAGTGAGCAACTAAGCAAACAGCTCAGCCATCCACTTTGAAGGAGCTTTCAAGGAATTCTCGACAGGTTCAATGGTGTGGCTGCAGGCCAGCAAGGACAGTGAGTAGTCCCCCCTCCCCCCCCCCCCGAGCTTCGCAGCTGTTCAGAGTCCTACTGCTCAATCTTCTCTAGAAGGGCGTTTTTGTAAGGGCGTTTTTTCATTCGGGCGAGGGTCTCTTCTACGCTATCCTCGAGTGGCGGTTTGTCCGTGTCTCGCTGCTCTTGACAAAAACTCACACCCGCCATTTTGTTCAGCTCCCATTTTTTTTCTCCGGCGCCATTTTAAGACTGTTGCCTACCTCTGCGGCTCCCTACATTCCCAGTCTTCATGGCCTCCATTTCCTCTGGCAAGCATGCTCTCCTCCCTTCCGAGATGCCTCAGATGCAGCAGAAAGTCCCGATTTTTGGCATAAGAACATAAGATGTGCCATACTCGGTCAGACCAAGGTCCATTAAGCCCAGTATCCTGTTTTCAACAGTGGCCAAAATAGCTCATACGTACCTAGCAGTTTCCCCAAAAGACACAGGTTCCACAATGCTTGTACTGGGTCAAGCATTGATATCCTGGGTCCCTTCTTAATAATGGTTTATGGACCTTTCCTCCAGAAACTTGTCCAAACCTTTTTTAAACCCAGCTACAGTAACAGCCTTTACTACATCTTCCGGTAACAAATTCCAGAGTTTGCTTACACGTTGAGTGAAAAAATATTTTCTTTTATTAGTCTTAAATAGTTTACCCTGTAGCTTCATTGCATGTCCCCTAGTCTTTCTATATTCTGATAACTGTCACCACGCTCCCTGCTGGAAGCTTGTTGAAGGGACACGTGGTGCATTTTAATTATTTTGTAGAAGTAGGAAACCTTTTTGAACCAGAGGGATCATGGTCCTTGTAGTCCTTCTTAAAGAATTGAGTTGTGTACGCCTTGTGTTGGGTCAAACCAAAGGTTTTTATTCCCCTTTAGCACTAAGGTTCGCTAAGAAACCAAAAGTAGAATTTACCTTATTTTCAGGTTTATGCTAAAGTAATTACAGAGCAAGAAAACTGTTATGAGAGCTTCACAGTTCCTTGTAAAAGTACAAAGGGTTTTCAACACTGTAGTAAAACAAATAAACAAGCTCTTCTTTAGCTCAACTCAGGCAAAAGATATTGTTAAAGCATGTTCTGGTAATTACAGCTCTGGGAGAGACTCTAGGCTTTGAGCAATACACATCGAACAGTCCATTTTTTCTTTATGCATCAATGGTTCTGGTTCCCCAAGCTCAATCTGCATGGGTTCCAGCTCAGCCGTGCTTTCTTCTACACCTGAGCTTTTCCTGGCTGAAATAGTTTGCAGTTCAGAAGTTCTCTTCCCTAGTTTCCAGCCTGGCAGTTCTGGGTTTTGCAAACAAGTGTTATGGCTTGTTCTTATGCTTCTTTGTAGTGGTTTCCAAAACTTCTGCCAGCTTTCTTTCCTCTCAGTATTGCTATCTGAATTATAAGTTTTTCTAGGACCTGGCTTCTTTGTGAGAAATAAAGTATCACTGTACCTTGGCTCCTTGAAGTCTGTGCCACTGGTATTCTCTCTACCAGGCACTCTCCTTCTGATACCGTCTCCTCTGAAGACTGTTCCTTATCGTCACTCCAGTCCAGTCCCTTTACTTCTGGGTTGCGCAACCCTTCCAGCAGCTTGGAGGCTGAGCCCAACCTTTTTGGAGGGGGGGCGGTATAAATACCACTGGGACCACCCACCAACTCCAGTATTCTCAGCCTCCAAGCAGCTGGAGGGTTCCGTAAGCCTAGGGCTTACTGGAGTCTTCCTAATTTTTTTTTAAAAAATACCTTATTACTTTTATTATCTTTTATTATCTTTAATTTTACTTATCTTAATTTCCTCTGTGTTTTCTTTCGTTTAAAATTAAGCAGTCTCTGCCTCTTTAATTGCTCCTGCCTGCTCTCTCCTCTCCCTCCCCCCCCCCCCCCCCCGAGGATTCCATACTCCTCTGCCTTGCAGTATAGGAGGTTCCTCTATCAGGTCCTTTCTTCCCAGTATCCTTGGGTTGTGTTCCAGATCCTTTCTCAGAGCTTCTCTCTATGCGTAGGCCTCTCTCCGCTGCCGTGGCTCTCACCGCTGCCGTGGCTCTCTCCGCTAGCCGTGGCTCTCTCCGCTAGCCGTGGCTCTCCCTCTAGCTGTGGCTCTCTCTGCTTCCTTCCTGCAGAGCTCTGTTTATAAAGCCATTTTTCCCTTGAGTTTTCTGACCCTCTCCTCAGGTGCACCTGATTAGCTTCTGCTTCATCAGTACCTGGGTGTGTCAGCTCAGCATCTGCAGGCTCGTGCCTGCTCCCTCTAGCTGTACTGCTAGGTAATTGCACCCTCTGCAAGTCAGTTGCTTTATGAAAAACAGCGTTTTTTTCTAAGATTCACAAACTCATATCCAACAAGTTAGCCCCATGCCTCTCCTCACTCCTATCTAACTCCAATATCAACAGAACACGCCGCACCTCCACCATAAATCTCCTTACCATCCCAACCTCCAAAAGACATAGCAAGCAATCCACCTGTAACAGAACTTTCTCCCTCTATGCCCCCTTCTCTTTGGAACACCCTTCCATATGAACTAAGGAACTGCTCAGACCACATAGATTTCCGGAAGAAACTAAAAACACACCTCTTCCAAGAACATTTTTCCCTACCACCATAGCCTACACCTGACAACCCCTCTCGTATCCAACCCCCCTACCCCTAGCCTACATTCCTCACCTTCTCCTAGTAACTGGTACAAACCGTTGTAAATAGTTGTCATTGCAAAAGTGCAATTCTATGTAAATACTTGATTATTGTAAAAAGTTCTATTATACACATGTTCAATATGAGCAGTCGAAACACACTGCATTGTTATGTTTACTGTAAACTGTCTTGATTTTCAGAAAGACGGTATATAAAAACTGTTAAATACATAAAAAAATAAGTTCATAGCTTCACTAGCTTCAGCTCTATCACATAACGTAAACAATAGATCTACGTTTACCTGTTCCACTCCGTTCATTAATTTATAGACTTCTATCATATCTCCCCTCAGCCGTCTCTTTTCCAGGTTAAAGAGCCCTAACCTTTTTAGCCTTTGCAACTGCTCCTTTTAGTTTTTTCTTAACTGTTTTCCTCATTTTATTATAGTCTCCCTTTCGAAAGTTAAAAGGTAGTACTGTGGATTTCCTTACTATCCCTCCTCCACTAATTAAATCAAAGGCGATCATGCTATGATCACTATTGCCAAGTGGCCCCTTATCTCTTGCACTAGATCTGGTGTTCCACTAAGGACTAGGTCTAATATGGCTTCCCCTCTGGTCGGTTCATGAACCAGCTGCTCCAAGAAGCAGTCATTTATTTCATCTAGCAACTTTATCTCCCTAGCATGCCCTGCCGTGACACTGACCCAGTTGAAATCACCCATTATTATTACTGCGCTGTAACTTTTGTTAGCTTCCTTGATTTCTTTGAGCATTTCATCATCCATTTGAGCATTTCATCAACCTCTCATTTAGTGCTATATATTTAGTGCTATATATTCTAACTCTCCCATCTTATTTTTTAGACTTCTAGCATTTGCATACAGGCATTTTAGAGGCTGTATTTTATTCATATTAATTTGGCTATTGGTAGACATGGGTAATTTGTGCTCTTTAAGCTCTGTCTGCTCCATACTCGAGGGCATTTGGGCTACTTTACTCTTTTTGGAACATCTTTGCTTTTGGTAGTATCCTTCAAGGATACATTCTTCCGAACCATCCGCTGTTGACGGCGGATCTTTTCTCGGGTTGTGCTGCAGATAAGGGGGAGGTCCTTCCACAGGTCCTAGTCATGCTGCTGTGCCTGCCCCCTCGGGCCTTATAGCTCTCTCAGCACTCTTGGTTTCGGGCCTGCCAACCTCCCCTGCTGTACAGGATTTTGCGTCTCTGGTCCTCATCCCGGAGCAGCAGTCTGTGCAGCCTGCACAGCTTTAAGGCCCCAGCCAGCAGCAGTCTTAGCCTCCACCAACTCCTTCTGCCTCAGACACGCAATTTATGCATCTCTTTCGCCAGGCATTGGATCTCTGCGCTCAGGCTCCTCGCTCAGTCCACTTGTTTAAGCTTCGCTGCTCACTAAGCACTCCAGGCAGACCACTGTGGCTCCTACTCCCCCAGGGGCTGGCACCCTGTCAAGGAGGACGGTGATGCCCTCTGATGACCGTTCTTTCCATTCAGACTTTGAGTGTGAGGAAGAGGAGCTTTTGGCTCCTGTGAAGGAGAGGGAGGACGGGCAGGATATACATCTTTCTCAAAGAGGAGTTCCCTGCCCTTATTGCCCAGATCTCTGAGGCCCTACATCTGTTGGTTCCGTCTGCACAGCCCACACAGGACCAAGAAAATCTGCAAGCGGACCCCATCATTGTAGGGATTAAGAGCGCATAGGTCCCATGCTTGGCAAAAGAGATGCATAAATTGCGTGTCTGAGGCAGAAGGAGTTGGTGGAGGCTTTTCCTTTTCCTCCGGAATTACAGCAAATGCTGCCCTTGGAGTAAGACTGTCCAGACCTTTTTGTGATCCACATGTTGTCTGGGCTGCTGTTGTGTGGGCTCCCGAAGATCTGAACAAGTGGCTCCATATTCCCAAAGTGGATGTTCTAGTAATAGCTGTCACTAAGCATACCACCATTCCCGTAGAGGGTGGAACAGCTCTCCAGGACCCGACATATCGCAAGGTCGCGGGTCTACTGAAGACTACATTTTCTTTATCCTCCCTTGCTCTTCAGGCTTCATTGTGTGGTGGCTTGGCTGCACGTGTGTTGATCTGCTGGCTGCAGTTGTTTCCAGAGGATCCCGCCCTCGCACGTTTGGAGTCGGCCAAGGCTTTTCTTGCAGAAACATTCTACGATCTCCTTCATCTATCGGCTCGGTCAGTGGCAGCGGCTACCATAGTTCGGCACTGGCTTTGGCTTTGCCATTGGAATGTGGATGCCATTTTCAAAGCCCAGCTCACAAAGCTTCCTTTCAAAGGCAAGCTGTTTGGCGAGGATCTGGACAAGCTGATAAAGGACTTGGGGGAAGTCAAGCTTCAGCGTTTGCCAGAAGACAAGCTTAAATCTGGGTCTCGGCACCCCACGACTACTTCTACACCATACAGAGGGTGCTTCAGAGACAAGTGCTGTTACCGCCAAGGAAGATTGAATGCCTATTCCACAAGCGGGCTCTAAGCCTTGGTCTTTTCAGGGAGTCTGTCAAAGGGAGAATTTCTCAGTGGCCAATAAGTTTGCTGCGGCCGCCACTCCTCCCGTTGATGGGCTCGTGGCCCATTCTGGGGTGCCACCTGTGGGTGGTCGGCTCCAACTATTCTGCAAATGGGCCAATATCACCTCGGACAAATGGGTGCTTGAGGTGATTGCTCACGGATACTCCATGGACCTTGCAAAGCCTGTCCTGCCTTCATTTCTCCTATCCCCAAAGGGGGCACATGACAAGTGGGTGACCATGCCGGTGACTCTGCAGCGCCTTCTCCAACTCCAGGTTGTCTGCCCAGTCCCTCCCTTAGAGGTGGGATCGGGGCACTAGTCCATCTATTTGTCGTGCCCAAGAAGGACGGTGCCTTCTGACCTATCCTAGATCTGAAAGACGTCAATAAATGTCTGAACGCACTACTCAGGTCTTTCATTCAGGCAGTTTGCCCCGGAGAGTTCCTAGCATCTCTCGACCTTGCCGAGGCTTATTTTTACATTCCCATTCATCCAGATCACCAGCAATATCTGTGCTTTGCGATACTGGGTGGGCATTTTCAATTCAGAACTTTACCATATGGCCTGGCCACAGCACCTTGAACCTTCTTCAAAGTCATGGTAGTAGCAGCGGCCTCCTTCTGTCACCAAGGCATCAGGGTGCACTCTTATCTGGACAATTGGCTCATCGATGTGAAGTCTCGCGAGGAAGCATTTTTGGCAGTTTCTCAGGTGGTCCAGCTCAGTTGCCTTGGTTGGGTAGTCATTCAGGCCAAGAGCTGCTTGCACCCTTCTCAATCTTTGGAGTTTCTGGGCATTCGATTTGACACATTACAAAGTCGTGTCTTCCTTACCCAGGCAAGATGCGTCTCATTTCTCACGTAACCTTGGTCCTTTCTGTTGTTCCCGATTTCCTCGGCTTGGGAGTACCTGCAAGTGCTGGGCACCATAGCAACTACCTTAGATGTTGTGCTCTGGGCGATGGCCCACATGCATCCGCTCTCTTATACCGATGGTCGCCTGGAACACAGGATTACCAGGCCCGCCTTCCCCTCTCTCTAGGTGTGCGTTTCAGCCTCAAGTGGTGGCTACCGATAACCAGATTAATATGAATAAAATAGTCTCTAAAATGCTTGTATTCAAATGCTAGAAGTCTAAAAAAATAAGATGGGAGAGTTAGAATATATAGCACTAAATGAGAAGTTAGATATGATTGGTATCTGAGACATGGTGGAAGGAGGACAACCAGTGGGACTCTGTGATACATGAGTACAAACTATATCGTAATGACAGAGCTGATCAAATTGGTGGAAGGGTTGCGCTCTGTCAGAGAGGGCATTGAGTCACAAAGGATTCAAGTTTTGCAGGAAACATAATTTGCTGTAGAATTTATTTATTTAGTATACATTTGTATACCGCTACTTCCAGCGATCAGCAGCGGTTTGATTACAGATTGGAAATTGTCAAATCATGACGGGAAATTTTGGGGTATAAACACATTGATTAGACAGGAAAGCACGGCACACAGTAATAAGGTCGTAAGGAGGTTCAGAATTTACATATGTACATTTTTTACATAATTTTTACATAATTTTTATATAACAGGATATATGTTTCAGTTTGGGGTCCACAAAGAAACAGCGCTAGCCACTCGAACGAGCAGAGACAAAAACAGGAAGCGGCAGATTCAACACCCAATGAATTTATTATAACCAAATAAGTGGCCTAAGCCCAACACAGGCCGTGTTTCGTATATAACTTCCTCAGGGGCTATCAGGACACACTAAAAAATAAATTGTAAAACCACATTAGTATAATTAAACCATAAATATACCAAAAAATACAGGGTTAAAATAAAAAGTTATAACGTGAATATACAATATACATATAAAATAAGGCAAATTTGGACTATATCAAATGACTAAAGTCTCAAGGAAAACACATCTATAAAATTCAAAGAACAGTCAAAAATAATCTATTAAAATCATAAAAAAACCATATACAGTCCCTAAAAATGAATCTTAATCTATTCAATAAACTATTCTATAGATCAGATGACATATAAATATGTATACATACATATGTATAAGTACATAAATAGGATAAATAAGTAAATAAATAATTAAAAGTGCTAATTCGAATACAATAAAAACACCAAACCATTAATAATCGTACAAGCATATGCAACAGAAGATGTAAAAAATGCCCTATACAAACACTTAAAATTGAATCCTCATATATTCAATAAACTATGCTATAGGTCAGTAAACATATAAATATGTATACATACATATACATAAGTGTATAAATAATAAAATTATTAAATAAATAAATAATTAAAAATATAAGTGCTAATAGGAATACAAGAAAAAAATATAAAATCACCAAACATTTATAATTGTACAAATATATACAACAAAACTGTAAAAAACAACGATATGCAATCAAAGATGGGAAGGGATGAGGAGACTAAAGGAGTAGGTTCGATTGAGAAACAATTATGCTAATAATAAATAAATAAAACCTATGCTGTAAAGTTGAACATTACCTGTGGGTGTGATGTGCATAGACTTCACCAGGCTCAAAAGAGACAATGGAAGTCGCTACTATCAGAAAAGCTTCTAAAAATTAAAAATAAAGACGGAAAACTTACGCCAAAATAGATGACTAAATACTATGTCATCTACGAATATTGCACTCTACTTTAAAAAAAATAATAACAATAAATAAAATTATATAAAAAGATAAGAATATACTTCTTTATATTGAGATATAGAAGATATTGGATGCCACCCCCATAAAAATATAAATATATTTCTAATTGTAAAAAACTGCCCCCATTAAAAATACATGACCATACACATAAGCCAATAATAGAATAATTAAATAGATAAAAAATGTATAGGTCATATGAACAAAAAAGATAGAAAAAGGGGGGAGGGGAGGGGGGAAGGGGAGGGAGGGGAGGAGAGAGGGGGGAGGGGGAAGGGGAGGGGAGGAGGAAGGGTAAAGAGGAACTGTTTTAAACCGTTTTAAACCCAAACGGACTCCGATATTTAAGGAACATATTGTATCTCTAAAAATCAATGCAGGGGAGTCCCATACAGTTAAAAAATAGGGACACCGGACAGTGCTCGAAAAGAAGGCTAAATAGACACATCTAAACATTCTAATCTTTCTTGCCTTCACAAAATCCGATGGACACCTCGTACCACGTGATCCACTACAGGATTCTGACACAATGTTCATAGAACCTTAGAAGAAATACATATTGGGTTATTATAGTCTCAAAAACATAGGGTGCAAGGAAGGTCTGATACAAGCACTGAAATAATGAGCGCGATCCTAAATCTTCAAAACAAAGGAGCATTATAAACTTCTACGAGAAGACTGAATCGGCTGCACACGTCCGTTTGAAAATGCGTTGAGGAGAGCCAAAACAAAAGTGTTAAAATCATGATAAATTCTCAAAAGAACCCTACTCTAACACCAGATCACATTAAAAAGCAAGGGGCTGTTAAATAAAAGGGCTATAAATATAGAACTTCACCCAACCCGAGGGGAACACGAATCATAATGCATCGCCTTAAACTTTCAAATGCAAAAAACTGCTGTGAAAGCAAAATTAAAAAAGACATGATTAAAACATTAAAACAATAATAATGAATACCCACAATAATGTTAAGTACATAAATACAGAGCCTGCTACATTGTATATGTCAAAAACCTAATGAGAACCGGACAAACAACCCACCTACAAAAAGCCGTTTCGAGTTACTCATAGAAAAAATACAATAAAACATTCAAACTGTGATAGTTAGCGCCCACAATAATGTCGAATACATAAATACAGAGCCTGCAACATTATATATTTAAAAAGAACCTTAAGAATGCCGGACAAGCAAAACACATACAAAAAGCCGTTTCAAGTTTCTCAAAGAGATGAAGAACGCCGGCACATGCGCATTAAAAAAGAGGGCAAACCGGAAGTATGAAAGAACAAGTGTATGAATAATTAAAAACCAAATATACCATATTATAAAACAAAGCACTTAAAGAAGCCATGAATAAAAATCATATGATCCACCCAAGGGGGATCATTTTAAAAGCTGAGATCCTGCCGATAGAATCCAGACCCAGTTAAACAGAAAATAAAAGGTGCTTTACTCTTAAAAAATGTTAAAACCCTTGACTACAATTGCAAGCAACCAAAATTAATAATACATAATGAATCTAATTAGCTAAGCTTGGGAAACCAAAACAGGGAAAGGAAGGGAAGAGGGGGGAGGGGGAAGCGAGGGGAAGGAAAGGGAAGGGGGAGGGGAGGGGAAGGGGAAAGGAAGAGGGGGGGAGGGGGAGGGAAGGGGAAGGGGAGGGGGGAAGGGAAGGGGAGGGAGAAAAAAGGAAAACACAGCTCGAATTCAAAATACTAAAAAACTTGTGAACAAGTATCCTAAAGGAACACGGAGAAGTCTTGTTCTAAGTTCAAACCCCGAGGAGTTAACGTATCCATCAAAAAGATATATTTTTGTTCAAGCCTTAATAATGTCTTATCGTTATCCCCGCCCCTCCAATTGGGTATCTATCACAAAAAACCGCAAATCCGATAGGGAATGATTCTTCTCGAGCCAATGCTGAACCAATGGTTTATCCTCCAACTTCCTTCTAATACTACTCTTGTGTTCAATTATCCTGACACGTATTGTACGTTTAGTTTTTCCAACGTATAGCATCTTACATGGGCATATAATTACATATATTACGTTTGTAGTAACACAATTAGAGTGATCATGTATGTAATATTTTTTCTGGGTAATAGGATGTGTGAAGAATCTTCGAACCGGAAGAGAGTGTATACATACAGAGCAGTGTCCACAATGATATTGACCTTTATAACTTGAGAGGGGTTTTCTCTCAGTAAGAGCTGAAGATACAAGAAGATCTCGAAGATTGGCACTTCTTCTATGTGCTACCATTAGTTCCATTTTTTCAAATCCTGGAACGGCTTGTAACAAGTGCCATTCTTTTTTGAGAATATCAATAATCTTATGGGAGACCAAAGAATAGTTTAGAGGACAAACCATTTTGTCTTGGCCATTTTTCCTACCACGTAGTCTGAGTAAGTCAGCCCTTGATGAATCCCTCGCTCTGACATATGCCTTATTGATAGCGCAAATAGGATATTTACGTTCTTGGAATCTCTCTCGCAAAGCTGAAGATTGATTCTCAAAATCTGCATCCGAGGTGCAAATCCTCCTGACCCGTAGGAATTGTCCAACCGGTAAGTTATCTTTGAAAGCGGGATTATGGAAACTTGAATGATGAAGTAGAGTATTACGATCGGTAGGTTTTCTGTAGAGTGTAGTGGTAAATCCTGACCCATCTCTCTTAATCAGTAGATCCAAATAGGAAATCTTGGCCGCATCATAGGTAACTTGAAACCGTAAATTGCTATCCAGGCTATTGATCCATACATTGAATTCTGCTAATAATTCAACTGTACCTTCCCATATAATAAAAATGTCGTCGATATATCTTATCCACAACCGGACATTATCCTTATATAAAAAATCTTTCAAAAAAAGTTCTTCGAAATTATGTACATAGAGATTCGCAACATCTGGCGCAAAGGATGACCCCATGGCCACACCCTTAATTTACTGGTAAACCAACCCTCTGAAGCAAAAATAATTTTTACAGAGTGCAATTTCAGCTAAACCAAACAAAAAGGCGGTCGGGATACGCTGATGGGACTCTCTAATCAAAAAACACTTTTCAACAATACGTAGGGCTTCTACTTGTGGCACGTTGGTATACAATGATTCTACATCCAAAGTAACCATGATTATATCTGGACCCAAATTGTTGAAAGCGGAGAGAATTTCAATTACATGAGCTGAGTCTCTAACATACGAACTCATTTTCAACACAAAGGGTCTAAGGATGACGTCCAAAAACTTTGAGATGGGTTCTAGCAGGGACCCTATAGCCGAAACTATGGGTCTACCGGGAGGGTTGTCTAAAGACTTGTGAATCTTAGGTAATACATATATGGTGGGCATGATAGGATTAGTGACTGTGAGAAAATCTCTTTCTTTTCTTGTCAGATGTCCGGTTTCGTAAGCAATCGAAACTAGATTGTCAATACTACTCTTAAGGGCTTCTGTCGGATCTTCATTTAATCTAAAGTAAAATGCTTTATCATGAAGTTGTCTATCAATTTCTGCAATGTACTTTTCTTTATCAAGAACAACAACCGCGCCCCCCTTGTCTGCGGGTTTAATAATAATCTTAGAATTAGTTTGCAATGATTTTATAGCTTTCTTTTCATCTAAGGTCAAATTGTTGAATGGTAAACGAGTATTAATTTTTAAATCGTGTATCTGTTTTAGAACAAGTTTTTCAAATGATTCTATTAAGGGATCCGTTTTAGGAGGTGGTACCCAAGTGGAGGCATTACTAATGATAGACTGATCGGCTACTTGGGTCTTAGAGTCTTTAAAAAAAATCCCGTATTCTGATTCTGCGGAAAAATTTATACAAATCAATCTCAGTTTCAAAAGGGTCAAAATGATGTACAGGTATAAAAGATAACCCCTTAGCAAGAACCGATATCTCATCAGTAGTAATGTTTGGTGATTTTATATTTTTTTCTTGTATTCCTATTAGCACTTATATTTTTAATTATTTATTTAATAATTTTATTATTTATACACTTATGTATATGTATGTATACATATTTATATGTTTACTGACCTATAGCATAGTTTATTGAATATATGAGGATTCAATTTTAAGTGTTTGTATATGGCATTTTTTTACATCTTCTGTTGCATATGCTTGTACGATTATTAATGGTTTGGTGTTTTTATTGTATTCCAATTAGCACTTTTAATTATTTATTTACTTATTTATCCTATTTATGTACTTATACATATGTATGTATACATATTTATATGTCATCTGATCTATAGAATAGTTTATTGAATAGATTAAGATTCATTTTTAGGGACTGTATATGGTTTTTTTATGATTTTAATTGATTATTTTTGACTGTTCTTTGAATTTTATAGATGTGTTTTCCTTGAGACTTTAGTCATTTGATATAGTCCAAATTTGCCTTATTTTATATGTATATTGTATATTCACGTTATAACTTTTTATTTTAACCCTGTATTTTTTGGTATATTTATGGTTTAATTATACTAATGTTTTACAATTTATTTTTTAGTGTGTCCTGATAGCCCCTGAGGAAGTTATATACGAAACACGGCCTGTGTTGGGCTTAGGCCACTTATTTGGTTATAATAGATTCATTGGGTGTTGAATCTGCCGCTTCCTGTTTTTGTCTCTATATGTTTCAGTTTGGGACATCTCGTAGCCTCCTGGGATTTACATCAAATTGTATTGACACTGGAATAGATGTGTCTTTAGTTTTTTCCTGAAAGCAATAAGGTCTTTGGTCGCACGTAGTTCAGGTGGTAGTTGGTTCCAGAGGGTCGGGGCAGAGTATGAGTATGCTCGGCGGCTAGTACTGGATTTGACAGATCTGATATCGGTTGGAACGTGTAGTGTGTCTGAGTTGCCGGTTCTTCTGTCTCTGTTGTGCGGTTGCGTGTTGATAAGGGTGGAGAGAAAGGATGGAGCAATGTTATGTACGAGTTTGAAGGTGGTTATCAATGCTTTATATTGTATCCGAGCAGTGATGCGGAGCCAATGCAGCTCGATCAATACGGGCGTGATGTGTTCAGTAATACTTTTTTGCATGATGATCCTCGCCGCCACATTTTGGGCCATTTGCAGGATGTTTAGCGTTTTCTTTGGGAGACCCTGAAGGATGGCGTTGCAGTAGTCTAAGTGTGGTATAATGAGTGCTTGCACAACAGACCTAAAATCGTGAGGGTCGAGGATGCTCCGTAGAGGTTGTAACACTCTAAGTTTGTGGAAAATGGCCTTGTTGGTTTTTCGTAGGTGCTTTTCCATCTTTAGGTTGCTGTCAAATGTGACTCCCAGTATTTTATTTCATTCTTTGTGTTGTACGTATTGTTACACAGGGTAATTGTCGCAGGAGGTTCAAAGTTTGGTTTACTGGAGATATACATCACCTCAGTTTTCTTATGGTTGATTATCATGTTGTTTTGCTGTAACCATATTAACATCTCGTTCAGGCATGTTTCGAGCTGAATATAGTTAGGGTTGACGGTATCCAGTTGCGTGTATAGCATAATATCATCTGCATAAATGTGGTATTTGATATTATGCTGCTGGAAAATATCACAGAGGGGCTGCATATAAATGTTGAAAAGTAGTGCTGAGAGAGCCGAGCCCTGAGAGAATGCCTTGTGTTTGAGAGAATGCTTCTGCCTTTTCACCATTGAATTGAACCTGTGGCATTCTGTTTGATATGTAGGAGGAGAACCATTTTAGGGGGGTTCCCACTATTCCTATTGATTCGAGCTTGTTAAGGAGGATTCCATGATGGACTGTATCAAAGGCGGCAGAGATGTCAATGAAGATGAGTATAAACATTTTCTTTTTGTCTTCAAGGCCTTTGAGAAGGCTGTTAAGGAGTGCTATTAACAGCGTTTCAACCCCATGATGTCTGAATCCGTATTGCTGTTTATCCAGGTATTCGTGGTCATCCAGATGATCTTGTAGTTGTATAAGTACTGCCTTTTCAATGATCTTTGCTAGGAAAGATATGCTGGAGATGAGGCGGTAGGATGCTGGGTCGACCTTGTTGAGTGATGTGTTCTTTAGAATTGGTCTTATTATGGATTTCTTGAGTTGCGCTGGCATGATTCCTTGTTGTAGGGATTGGTTCACAATATGCGAGACTTGTTGGACAATATCTTTTTTTTGCCGCCTTGACCAATGCAGCTGGGCAGGGATCTAGCGGGGAAGTGGTGGAATTGATGTTCGTTATTATGTTGATAGTTTGCTGATCATCAATGTTGTGAAAGTTGCTCCATGCCTGATCCTGTTCTATACTGGTTTTCCGATATTTTGTGTTCAGACAGATAGTGGGCGAGGTTGCAGTAAGTTTGCTTGCGTAGTGGTCTGCAAGGATTTGGGGTTTGATCGCGTTATCATAGTGGTCTGCCTAGGCTGTTTTGGTTAGAGATTTCACTAGTTCAAAAAGTTCACGAGGCTTATTGATAGCTTTGTTCAATAGGTTGGTGTGATGGGTCCTTTTGGCGGCGTTGACCTCTTCTTTGTATTTTGAGAGGAGATTTAGGTACTCAGACTTGTGTTCGATGGATTTGATTCGTCTCCATTTTCTTTCGAGTTTTCTGAGTTCCCTCTTTATTTTGGTCAGTGTTTCTGTGTACCAGGGTTCGGATTGGTGTTTCGTTTGAATTGGGGGGGTGTTCCATGTGGGGTGCGCTGCCGCCTGGATTCCGGTGTTCCAGCTGTTTGTTAGAGCATCAAGGTCCTTGTTTTCCAAATCTATGTGAGTTGTAATGGTACTTATAAGATTTTCCAAGTTGAGTTTGTTGAATTTTCTTTGTTGGTATATCACTCTCTGTGCTTTCGAGTCCTTGGGTAGTGTGGGTAGTTTTATCTGGATATCAATTTGATGGTGGTCGGACCATGGTTTTGGGGTTATCTTTATCAGAGGTTTCTCTTTGTTTTGTTTAACCGTGGGGGTGAAGACCATGTCAAGAATATGTCCCTTGTTATGGGTGGCGTCATTTATTAGTTGTTGATACCCTAGTTGGGTCATGGCTTCTAAGAAGGTATTTGCGTGCGTAGGTGGAATCGATGCAAGGTTTAGGTCTCCTAGGATGATTTGGAATTTCTTGGGCTGAGTGGAGGATTTGTTTTCTAGTGCTGTGGCAAGTGTTTCGTGGTGCGGCGAGGGGGATCTGTAAATCAGGCAGATGGATAAAGCTGTGTTTTCCACTTTGAGCAAGTCTATGTCTATATTTGATTTCAGATATGTGATTGAGAGTTGCAGGTTGGTCTTGACTACGTTGAGAACTCCTCCACCTCTTTTGTTGTTGCGAGGGCAATTGTACAGGTTGTAGCCTGGTTTGCTTATCTGGTTCAATATTGCTGAGTCGGTGTCCGTGATCCAAGTTTCCGTTATACAGAGGATGTCGGGCTGCTCATCCTTGATGATGTCGTAGATGATGTGTGTCTTGTTTCTGATTGATCTGGCATTGATGAGGGTGATGTTACAAGGGTCATGAGATGTTTGAGTAGGCTGATTGTGTATGGTCTGGGTTAGGACGGTCTTGTTTATATTTGTCCTTATTGGTTTAGGTTTGCGGTGCCTCTGTGCTCTACTATGTCTGGTAACAGAGGGCCCCTGAGAGGGTGCGAGTGTTGGTTCATTGATGGTGCTGTGGTAAGGGGTGAGTGGAGGTAGCGAAGGTGTTTGTATGGGGTAGAAAAAGTAGATTGGACTAAATATGTGTGGTAGAGAATAGTACAAATTTGGGCTGAAAGTGTAAACTGGGACCAGCGTGAGCAGACATATGCTTAGAAAGAGGTTGAGGGGTTCCATACCTCAGCTGTTTAGTGGGATATTGTAACTGATCCTGACCTAGGAAACTAAAGTATCCGCAGACACTTTACAGTCCAAGAAATTATTTCGGAGACAATGACTTAGTATCAGTATACACTTAACAGTAACAAGCAATTGAAATTCCATGTAAAAAGGGGAAGGCGATGGCAGTGGGGTTGTACTATCGACCATCTGGCCAGAATGAACAAATGGATGATGAAATGCTCAAAGAAATCAAGGAAGCAAACAAAAGTTACAGCACAGTAATAATAATGGGTGATTTCAATTACCTCGGTATTGACTGGGTCAGTGTCATGGCAGGACATACTAGGGAGATAAAGTTTCTAGATGAAATAAATGACTGCTTCTTGGAGCAGCTGATTCATGAACTGACCAGAGGGGAAGCCATTTTGGACTTAGTCCTTAGTGGAACACCAGATCTGGTGCAAGAGATGAGGGTGTTGGGGCCACTTGGCAATAGTGATGATAGCATGATCGCGTTTGATTTAATTAATGGAGGAGGGATGGTAAGGAAATCCACAGTACTACCTCTTGACTTTCAAAAGGGAGACTATGAGGAAAACAGTTAAGAAAAAGCTAAAAGGAGCTTTTGCAAAGGTCAAAGACGTACATCAAGCTTGGGTGTTGTTTAAAAATACTATCTTGGAAGCTCAGACCAGTTGTATTCCACAATTTAAGAAAAGTGGAAAGAAGTCCAAAAAACTGCCAGCATGGTTTAAAGGTGAGGTCAGAGAGGCTGCTGTTGCCAAAAAAGCATCTTTCAGGAAATGGAAAAAAGAGCCAAATGACAAACTGGAAACGGCACAAGCACTGGCAAGTTAAATGCAAGGTGTTGATAAGGCAGGCAAAGAGAGAATTTGAGAAGAAACTTGCTGTGGAAGCAAAAATGCGTAATAAAGACTTTTTCAAGTACATTCGTAGCAAAAAAAACCTGTGAGAGACTCGGTTGGACCATTAGATGATAGAGGGGTAAAAGGAGCAGTAAGAGCAGACAAGGCTATAACATAGAGACTGAATGAATTCTTTGCTTCGGTCTTTACTGAGGAAGATGTAGGGATGTTACCCATGACTGAAGTGGTATTTAAAGGTGATACTGCAGAGGAATTGAAAGAAATATCGATACACCGGGAAGATGTCTTACAACTATTAGGTAAACTGAAGAGTAGCAAATCACTTGCACCGGATGGTATACATCCAAGGGTGTTGAAAGAACTGAAATATGAGATTGCAGACCTGCTATTAGTAATCTGTGAACTATCATTAAAATCATCTGTAATACCTGAAGATTGGAGGATCGCCAATGTAACACCAGTTTTTAAAAAGGGTTCCAGGGGTGATCCGGGAAAAATGGTAGAAACCATTATAAAAAAACAAAATTACTCATCATGTAGATAGTCATGGCTTAATGGGAGACAGCCAATATGGCTTTAGACAAGGAAGATCTTCTTATTAATCTGTTATGTTTTTTTGAAGGTGTGAATAAACAGGTAGACAAAGGTGAGTCGGTTGATAGTGTATTCAAACTTTCAGAAAGCCTTTGACAGGGTCCCTCATCAGAGGCTTTTGGCAAAACTAAAAAGTCATGGGATAGGAGGCAGTGTACTATTGTGGATCAGGAACTGGTTAAAAGATAGAAAGCAGAGGGTGGGGCTAAATGGCCAATTTTCCCAAAGTAAAAAGGTGAATAGTGGAGTACCCCAGGGATCTGTGCTGGATCTGCTGCTTTTTGACATATTCATAAATGACATGGAAAAGGGAATAACGAATGAGGTTATAAAATTTGCAGATGACACAAAACTAAAGTTGTTAAAACCCAAGAGGATTGTGGAAAATTGGAAGACTGGGCATCAAAATGGCAGATGAAATTTAATGTGGATAAGTGCAAGTTATGCACCTAGGAAAGAACAACGCAAACTATGGTTCCACGATGAATGGTTCCACATTGGGAACCACTACCCAGGAAAAAGATTTAGGTGTCATCGTGGATAACATGTGAAAACCCTCTGCCCAGTGTGCAGCGGCGGAAAAGAGAGCAAATAGAATGCTAGGTATCATAAGGAAAGGAATGGAAAATAAAACAAAGGATATTATAATGCCTCTGTATTGTTCCATGGTGCGACCGCACCTTGAATATTGTGTGCAATTCTGGTCGCAGTATCTTAAAAAGGATATAGGAGTGGAGGAGTAGCTTAGTGGTTAGAGCACTGGTTTGGGAACCAAGAGACCAGGGTTCGATTCCCACTAGCACTCCTTGTGGCCTTGGGCAAGTCACTTAACTTGGATTTTTCTGAGCAATGGAGGGTTATCAATGTCCCTGTTTAATGTACATTTACCAAGTTTAAGTTACAATATAAACTGCTTTGATTGAACTGATAAAGCAGAATAAAAAATATTAAATAATAGCGTTATTAGAAAAGGTACAGAGAAGAGCCACCAAAATGGTAAAGGGGATTGAAGGATACTCCTATGAAGAGAGGCTAAAAAGGTTAGGGCTCTTCAACATGGAAAAGAGACAGCTGAGGGGAGATATGATAGAGGTCTATAAATTAATGAAAGGAGTGGAACGGGTAAACATAGACTGATTGTTTACACCATCAAAATATAAAAAGTCTAGGGGACATGCAATGAAGCCACAGGGTAACCTATTTAAGACTAATAAGAGAAAATATTTTTTCACTCAACGTGTAATCAAACTCTGGAATTTGTTACCAGAGGATGTAGTAAAAGCTGTTAGTGTAGCTGGGTTTAAAAACGTTTTGGACAAATTCCTGAAGGAAAGGTCCATAAACCATTACTAAAAGGGACCCAGGATATCACTGCTTGACCCAATACAAGCATTGAGGAATCCTGTCTCTTTTGGGGAGACTGCTAGGTACCTATGACCTAGATTGGCCATTGTTGGAAACAGGATACAGGGCTTGATGGACTTTGGTCTGACCCGTTATGGCTTTGCTGCCATCTCTTGCGGGGAGTCCCGTTGGACACTCCTCACTGGCCCCCTGCCACCATGAATGCCAGTCTGAGAAGCTGGGGTGCCCATTCCCTAGGATGGACAGCATAGTGTTCCTGGTCAGCACAAAAAGCTACCTGGCCAACAAATCGCCTTGAAGCCCGGGATGTTTGACTAGCATTACTTGCCTTCCAGCCCCTTTTCCGGGACAAAGCTGTTTGGATACTAACTTTATCTTTCATTTGATATACCGCCCAGGCCAAGGCATCAGAGAGGTTTACAATAAAACAACCATATTGTAGAAAACATGAAAAGAACACCTTTTATGTGATAGGAAAGTGATAAGAGGCAAAAAGATAGCCAACAGAGAAGGAAAGAAGCAGGAGGGAAGGAGACTGAGGATCAAAACCAGGAATGTTATAAGCCTGTTGAAATGAGTATGTTTTGAGTAGTGTGTTAAATTTCAAGTAGGAAGCTTATAAAACATAACATAAACATAAAAATATGATGACATAAAAAGACCACATGGCCTATCTAGTTTGTCCTTCCATATCAACAACTACAACAGTCCCCTTTTTACCTTTAGAGATCCTCTGTGTTTGTCCCATGCTTTTTTGAATTCAGTTACTGTCCTCATCTCTACCACCTCCACTGGGAGACTATTCCACGGATCCACTACTCTTTCCGTAAAGAAATATTTCCGCATATCACTCCTGAATCTATCTCCCTTCACCCTCATCCCATGTCCCCTCGTAGCAGAACTTGCTTTCAGTTGAAAGAGGCTCTCTCCCTGAACATTTATGCCACGGAGGTATTTAAACATCTCAATCATATCACCTCTATCCCGCCTGTCCTCTAAGGTGTACATATTAAGATCCTTCAGTCTGTCCTCATATGATTTATAATGAAGACCACTAATCATTTTAGTAGCCACCCTCTGCACCGATTCCATCCTGTTCACATCCTTTTGAAGGTGCGGTCTCCAGAATTGCATACTATACTCCAAATGAGGTTGCACCAAAGACTTATACAGAGGCATTA
Source organism: Ichthyophis bannanicus (assembly GCA_033557465.1). Lineage (NCBI taxonomy): Eukaryota > Metazoa > Chordata > Amphibia > Gymnophiona > Ichthyophiidae > Ichthyophis > Ichthyophis bannanicus. The sequence continues at coordinate 1,312,990 of CM066050.1, forward strand.
TCACCTCCTTTTTTCTGCTAGCTATTCCTCTCCGTATGCACCCAAGCATCCTTTTAGCTTTTGCCGTCGCCTTTTCTACCTGTTTAGCTACTTTGAGATCATCAGACACAACCACGCCTAGGTCCCGCTCTTCTTTAGAGGACAAAAGTACTTCACTCCCTATACTATATTGCTCCCTTGGATTGCTGCAGCCCAAATGCATGACCTTACATTTTTTAACATTAAATCCCAGCTGCCAAATTCTAGACCATTCTTCAAGCTTAGCTAGATCCCTCCTCATGTTATTTACACCTTCCTGGGTGTCTACTCTATTGCAGATTTTGGTATCATCCGCAAAGAGGCAAACCTTACCCGACAGCCCTTCCGCTATATCACTAACAAAGATGTTAAAAAGAATTGGACCAAGGACAGATCCCTGGGCCACACCACTGGTAACATCCTTCTCCTCAGAGTGAGCTCCATTTACTTGTACTCTTTGTCGCCTCCCACCCAGCCAATTTCTAACCCAAGCAGTAACTTTAGTGTCCATCCCTAGGGTGCTCAGTTTGTTTATAAGTCGCCTGTGAGGAACAGTGTCAAAGGCTTTACTGAAATCTAAATACACCACATCTAGAGCTCTCCCTCGGTCCAACTCCCTGGTCACCCAAAGAAATCAATCAGATTTGTCTGACAAGACCTGCCTCTGCTGAATCCATGCTGCCTCGGATCCTGTAATCCGCTGGACTCCAGAAACCTCACTATTTTCTCTTTCAGCAGTGTTTCCAATAATTTACTCACCACCGAAGTTAAATTAACATCCTTACTTCCGCTTTTGTGTAAAGGCACCACATGAGCCTCTCTCCAGTCCTTTGGCACCACTCCCCACTCCGAGGCATTGAAAAGGTCAGTCAGTGGAGCTGCTAGAACGTCCCCAGGTTCCCTCAGTATTCTAGGGTGTATCCCATCCGGTCCCATCGCTTTGTCTACTTTAAGTTGAGCTAGTTTCTCACAAACAGTCTTCTGAAAATTGTTTAAGATGTCCCTCGCTTTTGTTCCTATTTGTGGGTGTTTTCTGAGGTTCTGCTCCTGGTTCTTCATCTGTGAACACAGAACAAAAATATTTGTTAAGCAATTCCGCTTTATCCTCATCAGCTTCTACATATTCCTCCCCTGTACCCTTGAGTCTGACAATACCACTTTTGCCCTTCCTCTTCTCACTAATATATCTGAAAAATGTCATCTCCAGGAACAAGCAGGAATGAGTCTTCACATATGGGTACGTCGGTACCGACGGAGCCTGCGTGGGAACGCTCCCCAGCGTCCATTCAGAAAGCTTTTGGGAGCATCCCTCAGCGCCTGCGTGCTGCCTTCCCGCCTTTCCAACTGTCTCTCCTCAGTTTTCGTTTTTCCACGGAGCCGGCAGGACGTCTTCCTGTCACCGCAGAAAATCTTTTCTTTAAATCTTTTACTTTTTGTTTTCTTGTGGTCGCGGCTGTTTCCCCGACTCCACCGGTACCGCCGGTGGTTTTTTCTTTTCTTTTTCCTAAAACTCAGGGAGTTTTTTCCCCTCTGTTTCTGTCTTGAATTTTTGGGCCTGTAAGGCCTCTCCATTATGGAGCCGCCTTCTCCCAAGAAGTGCCTTAACTGTGGAAATACAGTTTTCTTTTTAGACTCCAATAACTGGTGTCTAACCTGTTTGGGTCCTGACCCCTTTCCTCCAGAGCCATCAGGCTACAATTATATGAGAAGAAATTCTCCATTTCGAGTTTCCCTCGATGCGGTTTTCCCTTCCAGTGTAAGGGCACGACCATTTCTTCTCTACAGGATCAGGTAACCCACAGTCTGTTAAGACTAGCCAATCCTTGGGTGGTAGGTCTCATGCCAAGCATGATGACGGCTCCGGCCTTGCCCTCAAGACCTCATTGGCTTCAAAACCCTGGCGGGAGTCTTCGGTCTCCAAAGCCTTTCAGGGGTTTCAGGTTGTTCCTGGGGCTCACCCCTCACAGAACATACCTGAGCCATGCTCGGGGGTGGCATCCGCTTCGAGCGGTACCGATAACCCGGCATCAGCACTGGTGTTGAGCGATCCACTCCTCACCAGGGATCGTCATCTGGTGTACTCGGTGCCTTCGGGACCGATTGATACCCAGATTGACTTTCCAGTATTGGCAGCTCCGTCGATACGACCCCTGACGTCGGTACCATCTAGACATGCATCGATAGATTCGCTTCCTTCGATGCCGAGTCTAGAATCGATATCTAGTCTGGAAGACTGGGTACCGACGCGTCTTGGAACCGACATGCACCGATTCTGGATGCGCGGTACCGAGGATATTCACCGAGACTTTCGAGTTTCCTCGGTACCGTTTGAGCAGCCTCCGATGACTGTTTCGATGTCGGTATCGCCTTCGATTCCGGCTCAGCTACCGGTATCGGTGTCGATGCTGGTACCTGCAGTAACATCGGGACCAGCTCCATCCATGCTTTTTTCACCAGGATCGCTCCTTTCTATTCCTAGTTTGGAGTCGATACCTAGCATGGACGATACAGTACTGACGGTTTCAGGTCATACCCGCCAGTCCCAGTATCCATTCATTAGAGATCCTGTTTTGCACCGGACAAGTACATCCTCTGGTGCCCAGACTAGTTCTTTGAGTTTAGCCTGTCCAGGGATTGTTCCCATTGGAGATCCTTCTTTTCAGAAATTTCTCCTTGACATGGCAACATTCCTGGCTATTCCTATCCCTGGCTATGATCCTACACAAGGCTTTTCTGGGGAAAAGGAAAATATAATGCTTCCTTTACATCATTCTTTACAGGATCTTCTTCTGAAAATATGGGAAACACCTTTAAGGGCTTCGTCACCTTCTACAGCAACTGCTCTTCTGTATCAGGTGCCCCCCCCCCCCTCTCCAGGGTTTCAAAAGACTCAACTTCCCCATCATTCCATTGTAGTGGAATCAGCAGTGAGGAAGGTAAAAAGCAAGAAGAAGCATTCTTCTTTCCCGCCAGGTCGTGCATCTAGAACACTAGATGCCTTTGGACGTCAAACCTTCCAAACATCTATGCTGGCAACAAGGATTCTCTCATATATTTTTTGTATGAGTCTATCCCTTCAGGAGGTCACAGAGAAATTATCTCTTTTGACTCCTTTTCTTTCAGAGCCCAAGGCTGCAGACTATTCCTTGCTTCTTAGTCATAGCCGGAATATCTTTAGGTTTCTTTCTCGTGCTTCCCTAGACTCCTTTGAGTCTGTTAGCAGAACCTCTGCTATAGCCATAGGAGCACGACATAGAGCCTGGCTCCAAGCTTCAGACTTGAGCAGATGGGCACAACAAAGACTGGGTAACACTCCTTGTACTGGAGAAAATCTCTTCAACAAGGAGTCTTTGTGTCAGGTTGCTCATTGCTCCACTGACTTCCCTGCTTCTGAGGGCCATCCTAAACCTTCTCCTTCCCCAGCAGGTAAGAAATGCCCTACTAAACCTCCTTTTCCTAAAAGAAGAAGGTTTTATTCTTCTCCTGCCCATCCTGCCGATGTTCCCAAACAGGGGAAACCTCGCCCTGGTCTGAAGAATCCAAACTCAAGCCAGGAAAATTAACCCTCAATAGGTTTCCAATTAATCTGTTATAATATACAGTTCACTTCTTCTCATTAGAAGTTTTTTCACTGTTTTTTCATTTAAACCTCTACACTTGGATTCCTGTTTCCAGGACGTCCACTTGTTTTTAGGTATTCTGAGCTGTCAGGATTTTCATGTCTATGGGTCACAGGATTTTCCTCCTCTTCCTACACTGAAGAGAGGTTTGCCAACTATCTCATGATAGTTTTTCTGTACCACCATGAATTTTTCCTTCTACAGACTTACCATATGGCAAGTCTCACCTCAGCTCCTATTTTTTCTTTACTTTCTTTTCCAGGGTTCCCCTGTAAGAGTGGTATCATACCAATGGAAGGCTTTCTTAGCCTTTCCAGTCTTCCTTTCCATTCCAGTGCAGAGTTCTTTCTCTTGAGTAAACCCCTTTTTTTCCTGATCTGGGCAGCTTGTCAGACAGGGACAGGATATTCTCCTCTTGTTCTGTCTGTGTTCTCTGTTAAAAACAGAAAGATCTTTCTGCTCTGTCATTCAGCAGCTGCCCATGCAGGAGCTTCAGTGATTGGTCTACTGGTACTTTTCTATAAGGTCCAGTATTGTCTTCCACTACTTTTTGTCTAACCTTAGTAGTGCTTCCAAGATAGTGCTCATCTATCTTGGATAATCCTTATAACTTCTTTTCTGCCATTTCCAAATCCTTGGAGTTGACAGCATAGTTGAGTTGGCAGCTGGTTGTCTCCAACAGCCAGTTTTCTTTCCCAACTCTCCTGCATAATGCTCTCTGCAATCCTACAGAGAAGCTTTCCACTATGGGCCCTTGCTAGAGAGCATGGGGGGGGGGGTGTTTCTCTAATGACTGTCCTATATGGTTGAAAAGGGCTTCCCCAGTCACCTCCCATGACTCTGAGGGTTCTTACACCCTTCTATTTCCTTTTAATAAAGGACATAAGCCTTTCCTACGTGACAGTCTAAAGAGTTACCAAATTCCTACAGGAAATATGCTATTTTTCCTTGCAGCTCGTCCTCATGGTATCCTAATCCTTCATGGACAGCACATATTTAACTAAATAACGCATGATACCCCACCCCTTGTCCCTCAAGTGGGTCTACCTGGTGTCTCTTCCTATGCGTATTCTGTCCCTTCACCATGTTAGAGTTCTACTGAACTCAGGACTTGCTGTTTACAGACTAATATTATCCTCTGTGTTCTCGCAACCAGCCTGGTTATTTTACTGGGTAGCATTCTACTCCATCTTAACCAGAGGGAATAGATTCTCTATATCTTCTCAAGTAGGTTCCACCTTCTTGTTATGAGATGAATCATTCCTCTTCACATCTTCCATGTGAAGATTCCTGTAGACATCTCTTTCTGCTTAATTGCAGACATTTCTCTTTAGACCTATATATATATATATAATATATATATATATTCATGTAGGTTCATATGTCTATATGCTTTCTTTAGATGCATATGTCTGTCAGCCATGTGTGCATAGACTATACCCCCTGGATCTCGCCATAAATAAATAAATAAATAAATATATATATATGCCCCTATATTATATATATCTACACACACACACACATATATATATCTATATATATATATATGTATATATATGTGTGTGTTTATCTGTCGAGATACTTCTTTTAGGTAGATATGTATTCACATACTTATCTCTCTAACTGTCTGTGCTCATAAAGGTGTGTTTTCCTTCCTATCTGTTCCAGACAGTGGGTTTTCACATGTTCATACTATTTCACAGTATGTTTTGGTTTTATGCACACAACCACTACTGTGGTACTGAGAGCTTTTACCATAACCTTAGGTTCAGGTATCCCTGAAGCTCCCTATTCCTTTATCTTCCTACCTCTCGTCAGTTAGGACAGAAATGGGGGATCTTCAGTAGCTCTGAGGTTTCCAACTTCTCAGACATCTGTCCTTCCTTGGGATTACGGGGTTTTTCTCCTTACCCCTTCTTCCCTCAAGGACTAAGCCAATTTTGTCCAGCTCGGTCAGTCTTCCTCTTTTGCTCCTAACTATAATTAACTCTGTAGCCAAAAGAGTTTTCAGCTTTTTCCATAAAGCTTTCTACTAAAGACCTACCGTTTTTGTTCTTCCCCAGTTGAATCCTGGGGTCACCTGTCAGTTCCAGATTTTGACCTTCAACTCACTTCTGTGAGGTCGTCTTGAAGATTCCTCTACTGGATCCCCAGTAGATTCCATCAGCCTCTCTACTTCCTGCAATCCAGTAGGTGAGGTCCATATGGTGATTGTTCATTTCAATACATTTCATGATGCTTATCATATATACAGGGACTCCTTGTCTGTAGTCCTATTTTAGGTCAGCTGTCTCCTACAGCTCCTCTCTTCTTCAACTCCTACCCTCCATCCTCGGGATGCCTGGGCATATGAGGTGGAGCGTGTTTCAATCACCAACATGCTAGGGCTCCAGGCATCTTAGCTTGGGAGTCCCCATATGTGAAGACTCATTCCTGCTTGTTCCTGGAGATAGCACAGTTACTTACCTGTAACAGGTGATCTCTGGGAACAGCAGGAATAAGTCTTCACAACCCACCCACCTCCCCTAGGAGTTGTATCTCTCTATCTCTCTTCCTTTCCTCTTTCTCTCTTTTGTCTCAGCTATAAAACTCAACTGAGGAGAGACAGTTGGAAAGGCGGGAAGGCAGCACGCAGGCGCTGAGGGATGCTCCCAAAAGCTTTCTGATTGGACGCTGGGGAGCGTTCCCACGCAGGCTCCGTCGGTACCGACGTACCCATATGTGAAGACTTATTCCTGCTGTTCCCAGAGATCACCTGTTACAGGTAAGTAACTGTGCTTTATCCCCCCATTTTATTGCATTGGCTATTTCCTCCTCCTTTTGAACCTTTGCCTTCTTGACTACTTTGCTAGCTTCTCTAAGTTTTTCCAAATACAGGTGCCTGTCTTCCTCTCTCTGTGATCTCTTGTATTTCATGAAGGCCTCCCTCTTTTTCTTCACTTTTTCAGCTACTTCCTTCAAAAACCATAGCGGTCTCCTTTTCCTTTTACCTTTATTTACCATTTTAACAAAAAGGTTGGTTGCCCTTAAAATATCCCCTTTCAGTTTTGCCCACTGTTTTTCTACATCCCCCAGCTGTTCCCATCCCACTAACGACTCTCTGAGGTATTGGCCCATCTTCGCAAAGTTAGTCTTCCTAAAGTCTAAGATCCTCACCTTTGAATGCATTCTAACAGCCCTAGTCCTAATACTGAACCACACCATCTGGTGATCACTGGATGCAAAATGATCTCCCACTACAACATCAGAAACACTTTCACCATTGGTAAGCACCAAGTCCAGTATGGCCCCTTCACGTGTGGGGTCTGTTACCAATTGCCTGAATAGTTCTCCCTGTAGAGAATCCAGGATCTCCTTACTTCTAGATGATACTGCAGCAGGAATGTGCCAATCAACATCTGGCATATTGAAATCTCCTATCAGTAGCACTTCCCCTTTCCTAGCAATGCTGCTTATGTCTTCAATTAACTCTCTGTCCACCTCTTCCTCTTGTGAGGGAGGTCTGTATATCACACCAATGCAAATAGATTTCTCTTTCCCTCTTTTTAGTTTAACCCACAATGCCTCCTCTCTCCCTTTTAAGCTCTGTAATTCCAAAGCTTTAATAGTAGTTTTTACATATAGTGCCACTCCTCCTCCCCTTCTTCCTACCCTTCTCCCTTTTAAGCTCTGTAATTCCAAAGCTTTAATAGTAGTTTTTACATATAGTGCCACTCCTCCTCCCCTTCTTCCTACCCTGTCCTTTCTGAATAAAGTATAGCCAGGTATAGTTACATCCCAATCATGGTTTTCTGTGAACCATGTTTCTGTAACTGCCACAAGGCGAAGCTAGAATGGCAAAGCATGACAATGCGACCACAGTGGCCTACCTGAACAGGCAGGGCGGCACCAAGTGCCCTGGAGTGGCATACAAAATGGCCCTTCTGTTTCTTTGGGCAGAGAATATTTTGCAGTTCATCTCCGTGCAACATATTGCAGGGGTGGAGAATGTTCACGCAGATTCTGTTGCCATCTCCTCGACCCCAGTGAGTGGGAGCTCGCTCTATGGGCGTTTCAGCTGATTGTGACCCACTTGGGCCATCCGACCGTGGACTTGATGGCCACTGCGTCCAACTCCAAGGCCTCTACTTTTTTCAGTTGGCGGAGGGAGCTGGGATCTCGCGGACTCAATGCTCTAGTCCAGCCCTGGGACAGTTTCTGTATGCCTTCCCGCCATGGCCACTGATAGGCAGACTTCTCCGCTGAATAGAAGCACACTCGGTGCGCATCATCCTTATAGCACTGGATTGGCCACGGCGCCCATGGTATGCCGATCTCCTTCGACTCTTGAGAGACGCGCCTCTTCTCCTCCGTGCCCGCAAGGGCCTCCTACAGCAAGGCCCAATTCTCCTGGACGACCTCTCTCCCTACTCACTCACTGCTTGGCTCTCGAGTGGCGCTGCCTAGTGTGCAAGGGTTATTCGCCATGCATGGTAGCTACTCTGCTGCAGGCGCAATGACCCTCCACTTCTCAGGCATATGCCAGGGTCTGGCGTCGGTTTGACTTGTGGTGCTCTCTCAGATTCCTATTCCCATAGAGAGCTCAGGTTCCTGACTCTCCTTTCTTCAGGCCGGCTTTGATCAAGGCCTAGCCTTAAATTCCCTTAAGGTTCATATGGCAGCACTCGCCTGTTTCTGAGGACCTATACGGGGGCACTCCCTAGCTTCACATCTGGACCTGGTGTGTGTTTTGCGAGGGGTGAGAGCACTGTGGCCACCACTACGGCCAATTGTCCCAACCTGGGACCTCTCCTTTGGTGCTTTGGGCACTTACAAGGTCACCCTTTGAACTCCTCCGTCACACTTCGCTGAAAGATTTAACTCTGAAGACTGTCCTCCTGGTCGCAGTCACCAGACGGAGCCTGTGCGGGAACGCTCCCCAGCGTCCAATAGGAAAGCTTTTGGGAGCATCCTGCGTGCTGCCTTCCCGCCTTTCCAACTGTCCCTCTCCAGTTCTTCATTTTCCGCAGAGCCGACAGGTCACATACCCTGTCACCGCAGAAAAATGTTGTCTTTAATCTTTGTTTTTGTGGTCACGTCTGCCTTCAACGCCATACCGGTACCACCGGTTCTTTCTTCTTTCTTTAAAAAAAAAAAAAAAAAAAGTTTCTGAGGTGTTTTATTTTAGAAACTTTTTTTCCTTGGTACTAGGCGCCATTTTGGGCACTAGGCCCAATTTTTTCCTTAAAAATGGAAAAACCTACTTCAGATTTTAAGAAATGTTCTAAATGTGGCAGTGCTATTTCCATCACTCACCCATGATTGGTGTCTCAAATGTTTAGGTCCTGACCACTCTACTTCAGAGTGCCACTCCTGTGGAATGATGTCAAAAAGGGGCCAGCAGAACCGAGCTGCTAAACTTAGCACCCTTTTTCCCTCAGACATGGCATCTGTTGCATCGACATCCTCCAGGACCTCATCTTCCTCCCATGGATCTCAGGTAACTAAACATAAATCTAGCCGGTCCTCAAAGGGTAGATCTCCTAAGTATAGAGATGCCCCTGGCGTTGCCCTTGAGGATTTTTCACTGGCAAAAATGCCCTGGCGGGAGGCTTCAGCTTCCAAAATACTAACGGGGCTCCAGGATGTTCTCGAGGCCTCAACCTCTGCAGAACTACTGGCGCCATGCTCTGGGGTTCTGGCCGCTTCTATCGGTACCGACACCCAAGCATTTGCAGCGTCGATAGACCAGAGATTCCTTGCTATCAAAAGCAGTCTAGTGGCTCTTCTCACGGCTTCGGTACCGTTGAAACCGCTTCAGACACCTCAACCGATACCAGAACCAGTAAAGACTGCATTAGCCACCCATACTGAGTCATGCGTATGTCTCCGGCATTGACAGATCGGTACCGGAACAACCCGATACCGACTTCAATCGATACCGGTACCGTGCTTTGCACGATCACCGGGATCGGAGGTATTTTGAATCCTCTGAGTCTGAAGACTCTGCCGATACAAGAGTACTTCTCCCCGAGCATTCCTCAGCGCAGAATGTCTCCGCCAGAGGATATGTCCTTTCAGGACTTTATCCGTAATGTGGCCCGAGGCCTTTCCATCACAATAGCTCCTGAAAAAGAGCCTAGAGCAAAGGAATTGGAAATTCTCCAATACCCTAAGGCTCCCAAAGAGGCAGCTACTCTGCCTATTCATGAGATTTTACATGATCTTATGCTAAGGATGTGGGAAACACCTTTAACCACATCTCCTCATTCTCGAAGACTCGGTACCATGTATCGAGTTCCACCTTGTCCTGTCTTTCAAAAAACTCAATTACCACACCATTCAGTGGGGTGGAATCAGCCATGAGAATGAGAAGTGGAAAGAGACATGCATCCAATCCTCCAGGTCATGAATGTAGGACTCTCGATGCCTTTGGGCGTCGATGCTTCCATGCTCTCAGTTAGGATCAGTTCCTATATCTTGTATATGGGAATGTTCCTTAAAGAGGACAAGGAGATTTGGAGCTTATGAGTCCCCTCCTTCCTGATGACAGAAGGCAAGACTATCTTATTTTAGTCATGCTCAGGATGTTTCCAAGTTTGTAAATCGTGCAGCCTTTGACTGTTTTGAGTGCATAAGCAGAACCTCTGCTATTGCCATTGGTGAACGTCAGATAGCCTGGCTTCAGGCATCTGACCTGGAAATTTGGGTACAGGATAAATTAGGAAACATTCCTTGCACAGGAGAAAATCTCTTTGGCAAGAATTGGCAGGAGAAGACTAATGAAATAGATGCTGACAATATCACCTTGGATTTATTGTCCAAATCTACAGCCGATCCTGCAAGGAAAAAATCCTCTAAGAAACCATTTTTCAATAAGAAAAATAAGTTTTATCCTTCCTATACCCAACAGGGACACCGTCCAGGTCAGACTGCCCAAAGGGGACAACAGCAACAACCTAGACAACAAAACAAGCCAAAGCTGCAAAACCTCAGCCTCCTCAGGGGCTTTGACTCCTCTCTAGAGAACTTTGCCTTCCTGCCTCTGAACGGTCCAGAACCCTCGACCATCCCAGGCAGGTTATGTCATTTTACCCACAGATGGTACCAAATAACAGCAGAAAATTGGACTCTGTCCATTATTTATTTATTTACATTCTCTTATATACCGTGCTATTTTCCATCAGTCCGGTTTACATGGAACATTTTACATACACATTTCAAACGACTTGATTTGTGTTTACAATTAACAGGAATAGGAACTTGGAAAGAAACAGGGGTAACTATTTACATCTGTACAATGCGAATTGACTGGACATTTGCATAGATTTACCTAGCTAGATGGTGAGTGATCAGTGGTGCTGTCATCTGGGTAATGTAAGAGGACGAGGTAATGTTTCACGGCTTTTCTAAACTGGGTTAGATTGGTGATTTCACGGATACTTTGTGGAAGGGTGTTCCAGCATTTAGTTGCGGCAAGCTTAAAAGCCCTGTTTGTTGTGCTCTGGCAACACTTGGTCATTACTTTAGGGACTACTAGTATCTCCAGGAACAAGCAGGAATGAGTCTTCACATATGGGTACGACGGTACCAACGGAGTCTGCGCGGGAACGCTTCCCAGCATCCAATTAGAATGCTTTTGGAAGCATCCCAACACACCTGCGTGCTGCCTTCCCACCTTTCCCAACTGCCTCTCCTCAGTTTTCGTTTTTCCGCGGAGGCGGCAGGACGTCGTCCTGTCACCGCAGAAAATTGTTCCTTTTATTTTTTTTTTTTCTTGTGGTCGCGTCTACCTTCCCTCGACGCACCGAGTACCGCCGGTGTTTTCTTCTTCTTTTTCTTTTTCAGATTTTTTCCTTCTGTAAGAAATTGTTTCCTATTTGGTGCCTGACAGGCTTCGGCTTGCTAGGCCTCTCTATTTCCTTCATGGAAATTCTAGCCACTAGAAAGTGTTAACTGTGGCGCTACCAAATTACTTTTAGACACCCATAATTGGTGCCTCCCATGTTTGGGACCTGAACACAATCCGCTGGACTGTCCCTCCTGCACTTCTATTTCTACAAGAAGTTTTCAGCATCGAGCTCAACTCGATACGCTGTTCCCCTCAGTCCTGAGGGTACCAGCTCCATCTTCTTTTTCTCAAGATCAGTTAACCAAACAAAAGTCTGTAAAGACTGGCCAGTCCTCGGGTGGTAGATTTCATGGCCTTAATAGAGATGCCTTTCGGCTTGCCCCCGAGGACATTTTGGCTTTAAAACCCCGGCGGGAGGCTTCTGTCTCCAAAGCACTAATGGGGTTTCAGGTTGTTCCCGGGGTTTTTCCCTCAATGAACATTCCTGAGCCATGCCCGGTGGTGGTATCTGCTTTGAGCGGTGCCAGTACCCCGGCATCGGCAATGGTGCTGGATGAAATATTCCACACCGATGATCGCAATCGAGTGCTCTCGGTATCTTCGGTGCCGCTAGAGCCGATGCCAACCGATCTTCCCACATCGGTCCCGGTACCGATGCTGGTATCCACGTCGGTACCCTCCCGACATGCATAGATAGACTCGCTTCTTTCGATACCAAGTCTAGAATCGATCTCTAGTCTGGATGACTGGGTACCGACTCGTCTCGGTACCGATTTCAGATGGTACCGTAGACATTCCACCGATGATCAAGGTCTGCCACATTCGGTTTCCATGGTACCGATAGTGCCATTACAGACTGATCTTCATATATCGGTATCACCGACGGTACCGATCCCGGTATCAGCATCGGTGTCGGTACCTCCCATGCTAGCCGGCTCGCTTCCTTCCATACCGAGTTTGGAATCGATCCCTAGCATGGTCAACTTGCTACCGATGAGTTGTGGTACCGGTTTTCATTGGTACCCACAACTATCTTTCAAAGATAATCCGATGCTCCACCCCTCCAGATCTGCTATTCCACAGTATCTGAGTGAGCAGGTGGCTGCTAGAGCTAGTTCTTCAACAGATCTAGTTCTTCCTCCTCTTCCTCGAGGACTCCCCTCTGGGGAGATTTATTTTCAAGCTTTCCTGCTTGATATGGTGAAGTTACTGGCCATTTCTATACCTGGTCAAGTCCCTGCACCAGGGGATCCACAACCTATACAGATTCCCTGCAATCCAAAGGAAGTCATTATGTTTCCTTTGCATCAGACCTTGCAGGATCTCCTATTTAGAACGTGGGAAACTCCTTTTAGGGTATCCCCACCTTCTAGGGCAACTGATCTTCTATACAAGGTGCCCCCTTCTCCAGGTTTTCAAAAGCCTCAACTTCCTCCTCATTCTCTGGTTGTAGAATCAGCAATGAGGCGTGTTAAGAGTACTAAGAAGCACTCTTCTTATCCGCCAGGTTGTGATGCTAAGACTTTAGATGCCTTTGGACATCAAACTTTCCAGGCATCCATGCTTTCAGCAAGAATCCTTTCATATATTTTCTATATGGGATTATCTCTTGAGGAGATCACAAAAGAGTTATTACTTTTGACCCCTTTCCTCCAAGAGCCTAAAAGAGCAGATTTTTCTATGCTAGTCAATCATGTTCAAAATATTTCTAAGTTCCTTACTCGTGCTTCCCTAGACTTTTTCAAATCTGTTAGCAGAACTTCTGCTATAGCCATAGGAGCACGACGTAGAGCCTGGCTCCAAGCTTCAGACTTGGACAAATCTGTACAAGATAGACTGGGAAATGCTCCTTGCACTGGAGAAAATCTCTTTAATAAGGAGACTTTACTCCAGGCTGCTCGGTTTACCACCGACACTATTGCTTTCAGAGGCTTGTCTACGCCTTCCTCTATTCCAGTTTGTAGAACGTCTACTACTAAGCTTTCTTCCCCTAATGGGAGAAGGTTTTATCCATCTTCTACCCATCATACAGAGGTTTCTCGGCAGGGGAATCACCCAGCCAGGCTCAGGAAACCACAACCTCAACGGGTTCAGCAAACCCAGCAACCGTAAGGTTGTTGATAAACTCTTCCCTGAATCCTTTTTTCCTCTTGAGGTTTAGATCCTGTAGTTTGCTTCTTAACTCTACAAGCATCTACATCGGTTCCATCCAAAAATTTACACATGTCCCTTTCAAGGGCACATCCTAACTATTAGCTCAATGAGCTTCTTGAGATGGTTATGCTTTACAGGTACTACAGTTACTCCTCGTCCTCTGAACTACACAGAGGAGTACCAGCTGTCAATAAGGTCACAATCCCTTACCTTTGACTTTTCTCCTGTATTAGCATCTCTCTTACTACTTTATAAAGGATTTCCTCCACAATAAGTCATCTTTTCAACTCTGCCACACTTTCCAGGACATTTGGTCTGTAAGAGTGATACCACTTTACTGAGGGCTTTCCCTTAAGCCCCTAACAGTTTCTTTCAGAGTTGTCTCCCCCTTGCATTCTTAGTTCTTCCTGGCAGCTTCTCAGACAGTAGCGGAGCCTTACCTCTCCTACTTCTGTCTGTATTTCTTTCCCAACCTTGGGTCCTTCTGCTGCCCTATCAATAGTTAGAACTGCAGGGGTTCTTACTGCTTAGACCACTGACTTGCTGTCCAAGCAGCCAGAGCTTCTTCTCCAATTTCAATTGTTTCTGGCCTAGCCACTAAGTCCCAGACGGTTTAAGAACCTTTTCTGGCTATTGTTGCAGACCTTACCTTCTCTCCGTAGCCTCCCCAATTCTTGGGCGTGGCGGAGTAGTTCATGTTGCCTACGGGCTCTTGAACATCAGGTTTTCTTCTAATTAACTTGCAACATGCTCTCTGCATCTCTACGGAGCAGCTCTACACTATGGGGCCTTGTTAGAGAGCACATAATGTCAGATGGTTAGGAAGGGTTTTACCTAATCAGGCTTACTGGATTCTCCTTGCCCTTACCATTTCCATTAAAGGCTTCTTAAATAAAGGTCATAGGCCTTTGATTAAGAGGAGACCTAAAGACTTATCCAATTCCCTGGTTTGCTTCACATCTCCAGGGGACCCCTTCACCAGAGATGGTTTGTTTCTTTCAGCATAGACCATCCCTGTCTGGTTTTTTCCTTCCTTCCTCATTTACATAAGAACATAAGATATGCCATACTGGGTCATACCAAGGTCCATCAAGCCCAGTATCCTGATTTCTTCATGGCATAATCCATGTTGAGCACAGGAATGCACCATACCCCTTTTTACCCTCATTGAGGGTAAATATGATATTTTTATGGCATCTTTTTCTCCAGCTACCTGCTGGAGTTATAGAAGGACTCAGACTCACTGTTTGCAAATTAAAAACATCCTCTATATTTTCCAGGTAGGTCTCCATTCCTGTTTTTTCATGGGCAAGAGTTCTTAGAGGACTCTAGACTTCTCTTGCCAATGAGAGAACTCCCTGCACTTCCTACCCTTAACCAGGAAGTAGGGATTCTTTGAATATCTTCTCAAGCAGGTACCTCCCTTCTTGTGGTTAGATAAATCTTTCTCCACATACCCTATGTGCGGACATGGATATATATATATATATATATATAACATGTATATGGACATCTGCACGTCTATGCCCATATATATATATGTTACATGTATATGGACATCTGCACGTCTATGCCTATTTATATATATATATATATATATATATATATATATATATATATATATACATATATATATATATACACACACACATATGTAATGTATATATCTGTATTTACCTATCTCTATTGATATATATTACAATATAACATAGTGGGTAGGTATATGTCTATATACTCTTTCTGTCTGTCTCCCTAGATAGATAGATATACATATATATATATATTCATTCCACCACGGACCGACAGATACTCTTTATCCCTTTCCATGCTGTCCCAGTATACTTAGGGTTCTCCATGATCAACCACTTCCTGTGGTAGTTCAGGAGTTTTTGTACCATGACCTTCAGTTTGGGTACACCTGAAGCCCTCCTCATACTTTTCTTTTCCATTACGAGGGACTTTTTCTGAATCCTCAGAAAAGGGGAGGCTATAATGCCTCATTACTCCTATCCTTCTTGTTGTCGGATATGGAGATCTTTGAAACTCCCTCTCCTATAAGAACTAGGTCTCTTAAGGTCAAGGGAGTTTTCCGTTTTATCCAATGGAGACTTCCGCGTTTTCCGCTAAGTCCTACCTTATTAAACTACCCCAGTACCACTAGGATCGTTTCTCTCACCCTAAGGGTTCTACCTCAGCCTGTTTTTTGCACAGTTGTTCACCTCTTTTTACATTGAGGTACCCCTTGGGGATATTCTGTTGGTTCATATTTACAAATCCTCATGAACCTCCATATACCCTTCTACAATGCCACCAGGTGAGGTCCATATTGGTTTATTGCTCTTCAATATTACCACTAAATATCACCTGCACAGAGCCTATCTAGGCATCCTGTTTGGTCCAGCTGTTCCACAGCACATCTTTTTAGCTGAACTCCTACCATCCATCCCTAGAATGCCTGGGGGTTCGGTAAGATAGCATGGCTCTCAAACTCGCAACATGCTGGGACTCCTCCAGGCATCTTAGCTGTGAAGACTCATTCCTGCTTGTTCCTGGAGATAGCACAGTTACTTACCTGTAACAGGTGATCTCTGGGGAAAAGCAGGAATAAGTCTTCACAACCCACCCACCTCCCCTAGGAGTTGCATTTCTCTATCTCTGTCTTTCCCTTTTTTGCTCTCTCTCTTTGCCTCAGCTTTAAAACTTAACTGAGGAGAGGCAGTTGGAAAAGGCGGGAAGGCAGCACGCAGGCGTGTTGGGATGCTTCCAAAAGCGTTCTGATTGGACGCTGGGAAGCGTTCCTGCTGAAGACTTATTCCTGCTGTTCCCAGAGATCACCTGTTACAGGTAAGTAACTGTGCTTTATTGGCGGCATGAGATCTTCTAGATCTATTAGGGGGGGTTATCAGTATGAGATTGGATAAGGAAGATGGGGCGAGTCTGTTTATGATCTTGAAGGTCATTAATATGGTCTTGAATGTGATCCTGCCTTTTATAGGGAGCCAGTGTAATTGTTTCAGGATGGGTGTCATGTGTTCCCTCATGGAAGCGCCATTGTACGAGAGGGGTACAAGCTTCATTTTCACAGCATGCCCCCTCCTACAATTGTAAGACAGTTCAAGTCTCAGACCTCTCTCGACAATCTCTTAAGTCAAGAAGTCACAATGCTCCTTGCTCAAGGAGCAATAGAGAACTTGCCCATTCATCATCAGGGTACAGGGTTCTACTACCCCTATTTCCTTATTCCAAAGAAAACAGGGGGACACAGACCCATTTTAGACTTCAGAGAATTGAACAAATATTTGTTCCAAGAGAAGTTCAAAATGGTCTCTCTAGGAACTCTGCTGCCATACCTTCAAAGTCAGGATTGGCTTTGTTCTCTAGATCTCAAGGATGCGTATACTCATATTCTCATCCATCCAAATCACAGGAGATTCCTCTGATTCCTGTTTCAAGGAAAGCACTACCAATACAAGGTTCTTCCCTTTGGCCTGGCTTCTGCACCAAGAGTGTTCACAACATGCATGGCTGTGGTAGCAGCATTTCTCCGCACTGAGAATATTCGTCTTCCCTTACTTAGATGACTGGCTCATTCGAGCCCCTACAGTGCCAGAAGCCAGCTCTGCTCTGTTTCGCACAATGCGAATCCTTCAGTATTTGGGACTGGTCATAAACCTCCCAAAATCCAATCTTGCTCCCACTCAGTCCCTAGAGTTCATAGGAGCTCACCTGGATACCAGACAGACAAGGGCTTTTCTTCCGCAGCCCCGCTATCTTTGCATAGTACAACTAACTTCACAAGCAGTGCTCAAACCTTGTCTCACTGCTCGGGAAATGCTCGCCTCCATATGCGAGCAGCCCAGTGGACTTTATCCACTCAGTGGACACAGGCCTCAGGCTGCCTGTCGGACAAAATAACATACTCAAATCATCTTATTTCATCCCTCCAATGGTGGCAATCACCCAGAAACCTTCTGGTGGGGTCTCCTTTCCAGCAACCCCTATCCCAAGCCACCCTAACAACAGATGCATCACAGGTGGGATGGGGAGCCTACCTGCACGATCTCTCTACCCAGGGTACCTGGACTCCACAGGAGGCCTGTCTTCACATCAACCTCCTGGAGCTCAGAGCAATCTTCTTTGCTTTTCGAGTATTTCACGCCCAGCTCAGCTACAAGACAGTCCTAGTTCAAACGGACAATCAGGTAGCTATGATCTCCAGGAACAAGCAGGAATAAGTCCTCACATATGGGTACGTCGGTACCGACGGAGCCTGAGCAGGAAAGCTTCCCAGAAGGAAAGCTTTTGGGGCCTCCCACTGCGCATGCGCGCTGCCTTCCCACCTTCCTGACCAACTCTCCTCAGTTCTTCTTTTTCCGCGGAGCCAGCAGGTCGTGTTCCTGTCACCGCTGAAGTTGTTATTTTAATTTATTTCTTTGGCCGCGTGTCTGCCTTCCCCGATTCCAGACCGGTACCACCGGTCTTTTTTACTTTATTTAAAAAAATAAAAAAAAAAATCTTCTTTTTTTCCCTCACTTGGTGTGTTAGTTTTGTGAGGCCTTTAGGCCTTCACTAATTCTCCCTCATGGAGAAACAAGCCTCTGGGTTTAAAAAATGCACCAAGTGCAGCGGTACTATTTCAGTCACAGACACCCATGAATGGTGTTTTAAATGTTTGGGGCCTGACCATTCCATTCCGGATTGCCCATCCTGTTCTTTGATGTCTAAACGTGGCTTACAGAACCGGGCAGCCAAGTTTCACATGCTGTTTTCTACAGATACTCCAGCATCGATATCTTCCAGGTCTTCCTCTCCTGATGGATCTCAGGTAACCAAACATTCCTCTGGCAGGTCCTCAAAGGGCAAATCTCCCTCTAAGTATGGAAATACCCCTGGGCTTGACCCTGAGGACCCTGCCCCAGCCAAACAACCCCGGCAGGAAGCTCCGGCTTCCAAAGCTCCTCCTATGGGGTTACAGGTTGACATCGATGGCACGGCCTCGACCGATCACCTGTTAGACTGTTCTGGGGTACCGGCTCAATCATCCGGTACCGACATCCAGACAGTCGTGGCGTCCATGGATCATACAGTTCAATCCATGCAGCAGGCCATTTTGGCTTTTATTAAGGCTGCGACGCCCTCGGTACTGCACCCTGCGGTACCGACTCCGGTTCCGGTACCACAACCGATACCAGTACCCATGCCTTCCACATCGACCAGGATACCGATTCCGGTTCCCAGTTCCGGGGGTTTTCCCGATACCGATCCGGTTCCGGGTACCCCCGATGTCGATACCGGTCGATACGCTTATCGATCCCTGGAAGCAAACAGACGATACTTTGAGTCTTCTGATGATTCTGATTCATCAGATGACTCTGCTGAAGTATCCCTTACTCTACCTGAGGAGCCCTCTTCTCCAAAGAGGAGAATGTCTCCTCCAGAGGGTTTATCCTTTCAAGACTTCATCATTGAAGTAGCTAAAGGTCTTTCTATTTCTGTATCCTCTGAAAAAGAACCTAGAGCAAAAAAGTTAGACATTTTAGGATACTCTAAGGTTCCCAAAGAGGCAGTCACCTTGCCCATCCATGAAATTCTTCAAGATCACATGATGGACTTATGGGAGACTCCTCTCACCCTATCTCCACATTCTCGTCGTCTGGACACCATGTATCGTGTCCCCCCTTCTCCTGGGTTTCAAAAAACTCAGCTCCCGCACCACTCCATCGTGGTGCAGTCAGCTATGAAAAGGATCAAGAGTACTAAAAGATACTCTTCTATTCCCCCAGGAAGAGAATGTAGGACTCTGGATGCTTTTGGAAGAAAAATCTTCCAAGCAAGTATGCTTATTGCCAGAATCAACTCATACAGCCTCTATATGGGCATGTTTCTGAAGGAAATTGCATTAAAAATACGCCATTTTCTCCCCTTTATCCCAGATAGAAAGGAGGAGTTCCTTCTTTTGCTGAAGCATACCCAAGATATTTCAAAGTTCTCCAACAGAGCAGCCTTTGACTCCTTTGAGGGTGCTAGCAGAGCCTCAGGTATTGTCATAGCGGCTCGCAGAATTGCTTGGCTCCAGGCCTCTAACCTTGAACCCTGGGTCCAGGATGGGTTGGGAAATTTGCCCTGTACAGGTGAGAATCTGTTTGGTAAGGAGTGGCAAATCAAAGCCACTCAAATGGATGCAGAAAATGCTGCTTTAGATAGACTTTCTAAGTCTACCTCTACCCTGTCAAGAAGAAATCTTTCAAAAAGCCTTTCTACAAGAAGGCCAGATTTGCCACAAATACTGGCCAACAATCTTCTGCAGCTCGCTTTGCTCCTAAGCGTCAGCAGCCTAAACAGGCCAGGGCAAAACCTGCAGGGGCTGCTACAGCCCAACAGTCCCAACCCCCTCAGGGTTTTTGACTTAAAACTAGAGAACTTAACCTTTCTGGCTCTAAAACATCCAGAACCTCTCACCATTCCAGGAAGGTTAACTCATTTTGCTCCCAGATGGGAGCAAATCACATCAGAGCAATGGACCCTCTCTATCATCAGAGAGGGCTACAAACTACATTTCTCCAACCTTCCTCCCCATACCATGGTGAGAAGTTTCAATTCTCCCCCATCTCTCCTAGACCTGTTGGGTCAGGAGGTGACCACTCTTCTCGCCCAAAAGGCAATAGAAGAGGTTCCTCTTCCTCAACAAGGGTCAGGTTTTTACTCCCCTTATTTTCTCATTCCCAAGAAAACAGGGGGGTACAGACCCATTCTGGATCTCAGAGAATTGAACAAATTTCTATACAAGGAGAAATTCAAGATGCTTTCTCTAGGCACTCTCCTACCATACCTACAGAGTCAGGACTGGCTTTGTTCTCTAGATCTCAAGGATGCGTACACACATATACTCATCCATCCATCCCACAGAAAATTCCTACGGTTTCTGTTCCAGGGAAAACATTTCCAATACAGAGTACTTCCCTTCGGTCTAGCCTCTGCTCCAAGGGTATTTACCAAATGCATGGCAATAGTAGCTGCATTTCTAAGTGCCCTGGGAATTTTTGTCTTCCCATACCTGGACGACTGGCTCATCCGAGCTCCGTCTCAGTCCGAGGCTCAGACTTCCCTGGATCGCACCAGGCGAATTCTACAGTATCTGGGACTTGTGATCAATCTGCCAAAGTCCCAACTCACCCCTACTCAATCTCTAGAATTCATAGGGGCCTGGTTGGATACCACCACCGCAAGGGCCTATCTACCTCAGGCCCGTTGCCAACGTCTAGTGCACTTAGCCTCTCAGACTCAGTCCAGAAGCCACTCGACTGCCAGAGAGATGCTACAACTATTAGGCCACATGGCCTCCACAGTGCATGTGGTGCCTTATGCTCGCCTACATATGAGAGCAGCTCAATGGACTTTATCCACCCAGTGGACTCAAGCATCAGGAGCTCTCTCAGACCAAATAGCAAACTCCAATCGTCTCTTTTGGTCTCTCCAATGGTGGATATCCACTCAAAATCTGTTGTTGGGGGCCCCCTTTCAACCATTGTTGCCCCAAGCAACCCTCACAACAGATGCCTCCCAAACAGGTTGGGGGGCTCATCTCCAAGATCTCTCCACTCAGGGCACTTGGTCTCCACAGGAGACCACCCTTCATATCAACCACTTGGAACTTCGAGCAGTCTTTCTAGCTCTCAAAGTTTTTCATACCCTCCTCAGCAACATTGACAGTCCTTATTCACACGGACAATCAAATAGCCATGTTTTACATAAACAAACAAGGAGGGACTGGCTCTCTGTCGCTTTGCAACGAAGCTCTAAGATTATGGGCCTTCGCCAGAGAGCATCAAATCCATCTCCTGGCAGTATATCTGCCAGGAATCCAAAACTCTTGGGCAGACAGACTCAGTCGAGTTCTGCTTCCACACGAATGGTCCCTGCACATGGATCAGGTACTCAGAATCTTCCAGAAATGGGGAACCCCGGACATAGACCTCTTTGCAAGTCCGTGGAATGCCAAACTTCCCCGGTTCTGTTCCAGAATTCCGTGTCAGGGAGTTCAGACCAAGGATGCCTTCCTCCTGCATTGGGGTCAGGGTTTCCTGTATGCCTTTCCACCCATTCCTTTGATTCCCAAGACTCTGTTCAAACTTCAAAGGGATCAAGGGTCCATGATCCTCATAGCTCCACGCTGGCCACGCCAAGTGTGGTACCCTCTACTTCTGCATCTCTCCCAAGCCCCCTCCCTGGACTTGGGAGCGGCTCCAGACCTTCTGTCTCAGGAGGAGGGGACTTTGTGGCACCCAAACCCCAAGTCCCTTCACCTCAGAGCTTGGTTACTGAAGGCCTAGACCTTCAACATTTCAATCTTTCGCAGCAAGTGAAGGATATCCTACATGCCTCTAGGAAACCTTCCACTAGGCGTTCTTACGCTTTTAAATAGAAAAGATTTTCCATTTGGTGTGCTCAAAAGGGTCTTAACCCTCTGGCACTCCCATTGAATTCTCTTTTGGAATATCTCCTGCATCTCTCCAATGCAGGACTCAAAACGAATTCAGTAAGAGTCCATTTGAGTGCTATTGCGGCATCACTTAAGCCCATCAATGGACAACCTGTTTCCTTCTCATCCTCTTATTGCAAGATTCATGAGAGGCTCAACTTTAACTAAACCTCCCATTCGACCTCCTCCGGTGGCATGGGACTTAAACTTGGTTGTTGGTCAGCTTATGAAGCCACCTTTTGAACCCTTAGCCACTACCTCCTTGAAATTTCTTTCCTGGAAGGTTATTTTCCTCATTGCAGTCACTTCAGCTCGCCGCATCAGTGAACTGCAGGCCTTAGTGGCTAATCCACCTTATACAAGGTTCCATCATGATAAGGTAGTCCTTAGGACAAATCCTCACTTTATGCCTAAAGTGGTCTCACCTTTTCATCTTAATCAAGAGGTATATTTACCTGTCTTTTTTCCAGCTCCTCATGCATCCAATGCAGAGAGGAACCTTCATACTCTAGACCAGTGGTTCTCAACCCTGTCCTCGGGACCCCACTAGCCAGTCGGGTTTTCAGGCTATCCACAATGAATATGAATGAGATATATATGCATTAGAAATTTGCCAAACTGACTGGCTTGTGGCCCTCCAATGCTGGATTTGGGGACCCCAGCCTTACACCTCTGTCATTTAAGATTGTGAGTGGGCAAGGTACAGATGTCCAAGACATCAAAAAGATTAGATGGAATATGTCACATACCTCCTCGCCTCTCACCACCACCAAAATATTGTCTATTAGACAACTTTTTGGTGGTGGTGAGAAACTAGGAGGGATGTGACACATTCTATCTACCCTTTTGATGTCGAGGACATCTGTACCTTGCCCACTCACAATCGTACTTGACAGAGGTGTACGGCAGGGGTCCCCAAATCCAGCACTGGAGGGCCACAAACCAGTCAGTTTGGCAGGCTATTTCTAATGCATATATCTCATTCATATTCATTGTGGATAGCCTGAAAACCCGACTGGCTAGTGGGGTCCCGAGGACAGGGTTGAGAACCCCTGCTCTAGACTGTAAAAGAGCTCTTGCCTTTTACCTCCACAGGACACAGCAACATTGAAAGTCTTCTCAGCTTTTTGTTGCTTTTGATCCTTCTCATTTAGGACTTCCCATCTCCAAAAGAACACTCTCCAATTGGATTGCTCAGTGTATCTCTTTTGCTTACCAGAGTAAGAACCTTTCTCTGGAGGGCCATGTCACGGCTCACAACGTGAGGGCCATGGCCACCTCTATGGCTCATTTAAACTCTGTGTCCATTGACCAGATCTGTCGAGCAGCCACCTGGGCCTCGGTTCATACCTTTACAGCCCATTACTGTTTGGACAAGGACTCCCGCCGGGATGGCTTGTTTGGTCAGGCTGTCCTCAGACACCTGTTCCATTCTTGAACAACTCCAGCTCGCCTTCCCTGAATGGATGCCTGAGATCCACAGGAAGATGAAGAACCTTTCAGGGTCTCATACCCTTCAGGGGATCTCCCGGGCATCTTAGCTAGAGAGTCCCCATATGTGAGGACTTATTCCTGCTTGTTCCTGGAGATAGCACAGTTACTTACCTGTAACAGGTGATCTCTGGGAACAGCAGGAATTAGTCCTCACAACCCGCCCACCTCCCCTAGGAGTTGTATCTCTCTCTCTTCCTTTCCTCTCTCTATTGTCTCAGCTATAAACTCGAACTGAGGAGAGTTGGTCAGGAAGGCGGGAAGGCAGCGCGCATGCGCAGTGGGAGGCCCCAAAAGCTTTCCTTCTGGGAAGCTGGGGAGCTTTCCCTCTCAGGCTCCGTCGGTACCGACGTACTCATATGTGAGGACTAATTCCTGCTGTTCCCAGAGATCACCTGTTACAGGTAAGTAACTGTGCTTTCTATGTGAACAAGCAGGGCGGAACAGGCTCTCTGTTGCTATGCAACGAAGCTTTGCGACTATGGGCCCTCGCCAGAGCATCAGATTCATCTCCTTGCGGTGTATCTTCCAGGCATCCAAAACCCTTGGGCAGACAAACTCAGTCGTTCGGCTTCCACACAAATGGTCTCTCCATGCAGACCAGGTTGCCCAAATATTTCAGATTTGGGGAACCCCGGACATAGACCTCTTTGCAAGTCTGCTGATTGCCAAACGTCCCCGGTACTGTTCCAGAATTCCGGCTTGATGTTGTCAGGCAAGGGACATCTTCCTCCTCCACTGGGGTCAGGACTTCCTATATGCCTTCCCACCCATTCCCCTCATCCCCACAACCCTATTCAAGCTTCAGAGAGACAGAGGTCATATGATCCTCAAAGCTCCACGTTGGCCACAGCAAACATGGTACCCTCTGCTCCTACATCTCTCTCAAGCTCCGCCTCTGGAGTTGGGATACACTCCAGATCTTCTCTCCCAAGAGGACGGGATGCTCTGCCATCTGAATCCCCAGTCTCTGCATTTCAGGGCCTGGTGGCTGAAAGCCTAGAACTTCAGGATCTTAACCTTTCCCAACAGGTAAAGGATATCCTTCATGCTTCCAGGAAACCCTCCACAAGACGCTCGTATGCCTTTAAGTGGAAAAGGTTTACCATATGGTGCTCGCAGAAGGGTCTTTACCCTCTTACGATACCTCTGTAATCGATACTGGAGTATCTCCTTCATTTGTCAAATGCAGGTCTCAAGACAAATTCAGTAAGAGTCCATCTTAGTGCTATTGCAGCTTCTTACAAGCCTCTAAGTGGACAACCTATTTCCTCTCATCCTCTCATAACGAGATTTATGAGAGGCCTTCTTTTAACAAAGCCTCCCATTAAGCCACCACCGGTGGCATGGGACTGAAATCTGGTGCTTGGGCAGCTCATGAAACCGCCCTTTGAACCATTAGCCACTACATCTTTGAAATTCCTTTCTTGGAAAGTCATCTTCCTTATTGCAATCACATCAGCACGTTGCATCAGTGAATTGCAAGCATTAGTGGCTGATCCTCCTTAAACAAGGTTCCACCATGATAAGGTAGTTCTTAGGACTCATCCACACTTTATGCCAAAGGTGGTTTCGCCTTTCCATTTAAACCAAGCGGTTTAACTTCCTGTATTCTTTCCGAGGCCTCATGCCTCCAGTGCAGAAAGGAACCTTCATACCTTGGACTGTAAAAGAGCTTTGGCCTTTTACTTGCAAAGGACACAGCAACATAGAAAATCTTCTCAACTCTTTGTTGCTTTTGATCCTAGTCATTTGGGACTTCCAGTTTCCAAAAGAACTCTATCTAACTGGATTGCTCATTGCATATCCTTTGCCTATGAGAGTAAGAACCTTCCTCTTGAAGGCCATGTCACAGCTCACAGTGTGAGAGTACAAATAAATGGAGCTCACTCTGAGGAGAAGGATGTTATCAGTGGTGTGCCCCAGGGATCTGTCCTTGGTCCGATGCTTTTTAACATCTTTGTTAGTGATATAGCGGTAGGGCTTTCAGGTAAGGTTTGCCTCTTTGCTGATGATACCAAAATCTGCAATAGAGTAGACACTCAGGAAGGGGTAGATAACATGAGGAGGGATCTAGCTAAGCTTGAAGAATGGTCTAGAATTTGGCAGCTGGGATTTAATGTTAAAAAATGTAAGGTCATGCATTTGGGCTGCAGCAATCCAAGGGAGCAATATAGTATAGGAGGTGAAGTACTTTTGTCCACTAAAGAAGAGCGGGACCTAGGCGTGGTTGTGTCTGATGATCTTAAAGTAGCTAAACAGGTAGAAAAGGCGACGGCAAAAGCTAGAAGGATGCTTGGGTGCATACGGAGAGGAATGGCTAACAGGATGGAGTCGATGCAGAGGGTGGCTACTAAAAGGATTAGTGGACTTCATTATAAAGCATATGAGGACAGACTGAAGGATCTTAATATGTACACCTTAGAGGAAAGGCAGGATAGAGGTGATATGATTGAGATGTTTAAATACCTCTATGGCATAAATGTTCAGGGAGAGAGCCTCTTTCAGCTGAAAGCAAGTTCTGCTACAAGGGGACATGGGATGAGGGTGAAGGGAGATAAATTCAGGAGTGATATCTGGAGTGGAGGAGTGGCCTAGTGGTTGGGGCAAGGTACTTCAGGCCGGAAGGTCGGGGGTTCAAATCCCACTAGAGGACAGCAACCTTGGGCCGGAAGGACTGGGGTTTCTAGTTCCACAGGTGCTCCTTGTGGTCTTGGGCAAGCCACTTAACCCTCCATAGCCCATGTTCCCTGTAAAATAGTTATCTCCAAGTTATAATGCCCTGTTCAATGTAATTTCAGTTTGTTCAATGTAAACCGCACTGATGCAGAATAGCGCGGTATATAAGAGAATGTAAATAAAAAAAATATGCGGGAATATTTCTTTATGGAAAGAGTAGTGGATCCGTGGAATAGTCTCCCAGTGGAGGTGGTAGAGATGAGGACAGTAACTGAATTCAAAAAAGCATGGGACAAACACAGAGGATCTCTAAAGGTAAAAAGGGGACTGTTGTAGTTGTTATGGAAGGACAGACTAGATAGGCCATGTGGTCTTTTTCTGTCGTCATGTTTCTATGAGAGCCATGGCAGCCTCAATAGCTGATCTTCACTCTGTCTATCGACGACATCTGTCGAGTAGCTACTTGGGCTTCAGTACATACCTTTACAGCCCACTACTGCTTGGACAAGGACTCCCGCCGGGATGCCTTGTTTGGCCAGGCTATTCTTCAACACCTTTTTCAGACTTAATCAACTCCTACCCACCGTCCCTGGTAGGATGCCAGAGATCCATGGAGGGGGGGGGGGAGTATGGCCCTTTCACAAGGCCTAACAACTTCCTGGGGCCATCTCCCTGGCATCTGCAGCTAGGGAGTCCCCATATGTGAAGACTACATTCCTGCTTGTTCCTGGAGATAGCGTAGTTACTCATCTGTAACAGGTGTTCCTTATCATCACTCCAGTCCAGTCCCACCCACTCGCGTCGCTGCCTCCAGCGCTCAGCCGCCTCCGGGGCTTCGGCGCGAGGCAGGGCAGCTCCTCGAGGATGGTGCAATTAAACCCCAGCAGAGCAGGAAGGAGAGCTTTCTTCCCCCTGCAGCAGGCAGCTCCGGTATCCCCTTTGGTCTCCGGCCCGGCCAGAAGGGGAAGGAGGGGGAGGGGGGGAGAAGGAGAGATTGCAGGAAATTAAAGGTACAGGCAAGAAATAGAGGAAAACACAAGGTAAAAACAACTTCCTTAACTAAAATAAAGAAGGTAAATAACTAAATAAAATAATTAAACACATTAATTAAACAAATTAAATTAGGAGAAGGCAGGACTCCAGTAAGCCCTAGGCTTACGGAACCCTCCATCTGCTTGGAGGCTGAGAATACTGGAGTTAGGGGGTGGTCCCAGTGGTATTTATACCGCTCCATCCCCAAAAAGGTTGGGCTCAGCCTCCAAGCTGCTGGAAGGGTTGCGCAACCCAGAAGTAAAGGGACTGGACTGTTGTTCCTTCAGGAACACTAATTAGCAGGTAAGGTCTAATTACCATATCTCCGGGAACAGCAGGACTTGTCTTCACAACCTGCCCACCTCCCCTAGGAGTTGTTTCTCTCTCTCTCTCCCTCTCTCTTTTGTCTCAACTATAAACTCAACTGGAGAGGGACAGTTGGAAAGGCGGGAAGGCAGCACGCAGGCGCTGTGGGATGCTCCCAAACGTTTTCCTATTGGACGCTGGGGAGCGTTCCTGCGCAGGCTCAGTCGGTACCGACAATACCCATATGTGAAGACTAAATTCCTGCTGTTCCCGGAGATCACCTGTTACAGCTGAGTAACTACACTTTCGCTGCTGGTTGTTTGCCAGTAGATTCTTGTGTATCTGGTCGAGCCATTTTGCAGCCATCTGCTTACTACAGATATATTGAAGCTGACCCCTAGGGGTACGAGGTTTTCTACCAAGGGTGATGTCATTAAGCTTCTTGTATTTTCTCTGTCTCATCTTGTCTGGACTGGTCTAGCAGGAATTCAAGACAGGAAATTCCAGTAACCTTATCCACCTTTTAGCTGTAATTTACTCATGGAATTAAAAAAACAACTCCGTGCTATAAATTAATGTACTCACCTGACTGCTGTTGCTTTTCTGCTTTCAGTATTGTGGTTCTGGCTGGTGATACTCTGCCTATCGAGGTTTACTGCCACCTCCCTGTGATGTGTGAGGACCACATGCTTCCTTATACTTATGTCTCTTCTAAAGTGGTAAGTGATGACAATGTATTGACTTCAGGAAACCATATTTCCTTATCATCCAGTCCAGGTGTGTGGGTTCATGTTCTACCACTAACAGATGGAGACTGAGAACACTGGTTTGATGATGTCATGCTATAAGGGAACTGAGCATCTCTCCTCACACCAGCATTTCTCAGTCTCCAGTAGATGGAGGTGAATTCCTGTGCAGTCTAGACTCCTGTAGGGAAAAATAAGATAAAAGGAGGAATTTTGGCTCAGCAGCTCAAAGGGCCTAGCACTGGGAAACCCTGTAGCTGTCAGGTTTGGGGTGCAGAACCTGGCGCGCCGGATCCCCACTCCCTTAAATTTCCCCTTGCTTTTTTGGGATTAACACTCCAGAGTTCCCTGGGGTTCTCTGTTCTTCCTCCCCAACATTTGGGAGGGGGACTGGGTTAGAACTCCACAGCAGGACACTGGCCCTTTACCATTTTTTTTTAAAGACTGCTTAAGGGTCTGCTACGGAGTTTTGTGCAAGAGCACTTTTACGGTACAGTGTCTGCAGATCTGCTTTCTGGGGAGCAGCATCTGAGTAGGTGAGAAGGACAGACCAGTGTAGTGGTGGAGCAGCTTCGGAAGCATGCTGGCGAAACATGTGGCCTGTAGCAGCCCCCAAAGCTTCTTGTTGGGCAGCTGGGTTCTGCAGCAGCTGCGAGCAGGAGCGTCGCTTGGCAGAAAACTTCAGGGGTCCATCTAGATGTTACGGAGGTGACTAGAATGGTTGTAACTGCAGCTCTGTGCAGGTCAGCCCCACTCTGTTGAAGTATAAAAATATTTGTTTGCTTAGATTTTCATCCTCTTGCTATAAAGCAGGGGTCTCCAAATCTGTCCTGGAGGGCTGCACGAGATGTATTTGCATGCATTTCCCCCATTTGAATTGATCTCATGCATTTCATTAGGAATATACTCAAAACCTGACTGGTTTGCAGCCCTCCAGGACTGGATTTGGAGGCCCCTGCTATAAAGGGAACCACTTTATCTGTCCTGTGCCATTTTGAATTCCGTCACTCTGTTTGTCCCATCACCTCCATTGGGAGGGCATCCCAAGCATCCACCATCCTTTCAATGAAAAAGTATTCCTGGCTTTTTACCACCTTGCAGCTTCATAGTATGCCCTCTAGTTTTACAGCTTCCCTTTCTTTGAAAAAGGTTTGTTTGTTTATTGATACCCTTTAAGTATTTAAAGGTTTGTATCATATCACTCCTATCTCTACTCTAGGGTATACATATTTAGGTCTTCGACCCTTCTTATATGTCATTTGGAGCCTGCTGGGCTTTAGGCAAAGCAAGGGCAGTAGCTGAAACTCTCAAGAGGTTGCTGCACCTCGAGGCCATAGTTAATGTTCCCCCAGAGGAGAGGGGACAAGGTGGTGATTAAGTCTTTCCAAGGCGTCCCTAGAGTCTAGTCGAGACAAGTGGGTTATTCTCACCAACCAGCAGGTGGAGACTGAGAAAGCCAAGCGCTCAGATCAGTACAAATAGCCTGCGCCCATTGATCTGAGACAGTATTTTCTGTCTCCAGCAGGTGGTGAGAATAGCCTGTGCTGAGGACTGCGGAGCCTTGGAGGGGGGCATTGCTATACCCGAGGTGGAGAACCTGGAGTTTCTGGGTCCCTCCCCCACTCATCCCCAGTAGCCCCCTCTGGCCAGCTCCCTCCTTTCTCCCCTCCCCAACTTTTGGGAGGGGGCTGGAGGTGGAAGCTCTTCTGCCCCTTTAATTCTGCCTCTAACGGAAGGGGGACGGGGGGGGGACGACAGGACAGAGAGCAGAGCAGAGTGAACGTGGCATGTGCTGAATCAGGGAACTGGTTAACTGGGCAGATGCATTCATGATGTTGCATAGGACGTGAACAGTGCATGCTGTGTGACCGTCGCAGAGCACAACTCATGCATGATGTCGCATAGGACGTGAACAGTGCGTGCTGTGTGGCCGTCGCAGAGCACAACTCTGACGTTGGCCTATGCTGCGGTTGCCAGCAAACTGGAGAATCTGCGGCAGAGGGACTCGGGGGCACTTGGGACGATCCTGAACTCGGTGGAGCAAGGGTGCAGCATGACATTGCGGTCTGTGTGGATGGCAATGGGCCTGTGCAGCAGGAACTGCCTCCATCTTGGAAGATTCACTGCAGATGTCTGGAGTGAGCCCTGGGACTCCACTTCTGCAGTCCATGGTGGATTTTGCTTCTCGGAGCATTGTGGGTCGATCAGGGGGAGTTTTGGGGACAGGTTCTACCCTGCTTTCCCCCCAAGTTTGTGCTACTCCTTCATTGGACTTTTCTGATGAAGCAGGACACAGGAGAGATTCCCCCCCGAGCCCCTTTGGGGCAGGGGCAGGCATCCAGTGGTAAGCGTCCGTGTTGGAATCATACAGAGGAGGAGCCTGATTTTGGCTCAGTGGCCTCCCTGGAATCGTTTAACCCCCACAAGGACCCAGTGGATTTCTTGGAGCAGTTCCAGGAGAGCTCCTGGGAGCTGAGGATCCAACGGGTTGTCCGGATCTTCCAAAGGAATAAACTCCCAAAGCTGATCAGAGTCTCTGGTGGTTCTCAAGATAGTGAAGGATACTGGACTGTCGGGCCCTGAGTTGACCAAGGACCCGCTGATGAAGAGTATCTATAAGCCCCCTCAGTCCTTTACGGTCTACAGGGCACTGCATGGATTAATTGATGAGGAGTGGAGTACTCTGACGCGGGGTTCTGCGTAGGGTGCAGTATGGCTAGACTTTACCCTATCCTACATGAGGAAAAGCTGCACCTACCCTGTCGGACTCCATTGCAAAGCAAGGTAATACTCAGCCTGAAAGCTCTCAAAGAGGTTTAGGTGTTCCCTTTTAAAAGTTAATTCTCAAAGAGGTTTTGCTGTTCTTTTTCAAAGGATAAATCGTCTTTTTCTTTTCTATATTGCAAAGGGGGAATTTTTTAGTGTACTTGTGGTGTTGGGCAAGGCTCTGACAGAGTTCATTATCTTTGTTCTAGCTACCCATTCACAGCTAACTCTTTGAACCCACTGACCTCATCAGGTGTTAGGTCCCTTCCTCCCCACCCCGACACCCGCCCTCCCCATGTGAACATTCTTGCTTTATATGGCATCTCCATGATTAGCTACACGCAGGGACATAGACTAGCATTGTTAGAACACACTTAAAAGGACAGCTGAGGAACAGGTAGGGACTTTGGTAGGTCTCTCTCCTTTATTTCAACAGGTACTAAAGCTCCATCAACTAAACAATGGCTGGGAAAAATCATATTGCTAAAGCTGTTGCCCCCATTACAGCTTCTGCCTCTGTCCAGACAGATTCCAATGCCAGTTGAAGGACCGGTTCTATGTGCAAGATGCCTCTATGCTGAGGAGCTCAGGGAAGAGGTGGTGAGGCTGAGAAACATTCGAGACAGTGAGAAGTACATTGTTGAGATGCTTCTTGAGTCCAAAAAACAAAACAATCCACTCTAGTATATCATAGGCTTAACTAAATATCAGATATCAACATCTCATACACAGGCATTAAAAAGAGGAGAAAAAGGCCTCAGAATACACGGATCAGGCTAGGGCGCCTAAACACACCTATGCCTCCATCCATCACATCAACGGCCACAAAAAAACTCCTCTTATAAGCTTATATAACATTTACAAAATTATTTTGTTTCTCATTTTGTTACTCAAATCTTCATTTCTTTCTCCAATGTTCATATTCATAGAGCATATCACCATAAAACTTAAATGAAGCAGTCTCACATCCAAATATCAAGGGCTTCATCTGATACCCCGATGCCAACAATCATGTCGACTAAGCATTTTGCATAGCGCTTTTTCAAGGGGTCCTAAACAGATGCATAATGCCCAACCGAGGAGAGGGAAGAACCACAGCTCAAGCACCTCAAAGTTGCAGAATCAGTCACCACAATGAAGCAAAGGAGAATAGTGGTTGGTGACTCTCTTCTGAGGGGTACTGAGGTGTCCATCTGCCGAACAGATTTGATGACCATAGAGGTGTGCTATCTGCCAGGTGCCAGAATTTGAGATGTTACGGAATGTTTGCCAAGACACATCAAGCCTACTGACTATTATCTGATGTTGCTCATCCATGTCAGCACAAATGATACTGTTAGGTATCCCTCCAAGCATATCAAACATGACTTCATGGCTCTGGGACAGACGGTGAAGCAGACAGGTATGCAGGTGGTGGTCTCTTCAATTCTCCCTGTTGGGGGTAAAGGCCGAGGCAGAGAAGCTCGCATCCTGGAGATGAATGCATGGCTGCGTGGATGGTGTTATGGAGAGCGTTTTGGTTTCCTGGACTGTGAGGAGATGATCCAAGGGCTGCAGAGCAGAGATGGTGTCCGTCTGTCCAAGAAAGGTCAAAGTGTCTTCAGCAGCAGACTGGCTAACCTACTGAAGAGGGCTTTAAACTAGATTTGTTGGGAATGGATGAAGAGAGCCCTCAGGTTAGTGAAACATTAAATACCTCTGTAGAAATGGTTAATAGGGTCAACATTTGGAAAGCGGTGTGTATAAATGCCTGCAGCATGGGAAATAAGATCCCAGATGTTGAGGCTTGAATGGAAGAGGCTGACTTGGATTTAGTGGCGGTTATGGAGACATGGTTCACGGACAGCCATGACTGGGATGTAATTATACTAGGCTATACTTTATTCAGGAAGGTCAGGGTAGGAAGAAGGGGAGGTGGAGTGGCACTATATGTAAAAAAATTATATTAAAGCTATAGAATTGCAAGGCTTAAAGGGAAGAGAAGAGGCACTGTGGGTTAAACTAGAAAGAGGGATAGGGAAATCCATTTGCATTGGAGTTATATACAGTTCTCCAGGAACAAGCAGGAAGTCAGTCCCCACAGGTGACATCTGCGCTGATGGAGCCCATGCGGAGCATTTCCCCAGGTTTCAAAGAAAGCCTTTGGGAATGTTACCATGCATGCATCGTTCCCTTCCCATCCAAGGGTGCCATCTTGCTCGGTCTCCTTTTTTCTGCGGAGCCCAACAAATGCATGTCCTGTTTCCCTGGAAAATTCCTTAAAAATTATCCTCTATAGTGAGTTTTTCCCAATTTGCGTACTGATTACTCTTCACGCCTCGAGCCAGAGCCATTCCCGGCACTGTTCTCTGCTCCTCTTAATTTTTTCCAATGAGGCATGCCTCGACCAGCATTTGTGCCCTTTTTTGCCCGGAGGTCCTTGACCCTGGCTGAGCGTGATCCACCATATTTCCTGGTGGTTTTAAAAAGTGTGATTGTTGCAGTCAAATTGTCTGTCACAGACACCCATGACTGCTGCTTGCACTGCCTCGGCCCGGACCACGACAGTACCTCCTGTCCCAGGCCATGACTCTGCAAACCAACAAGAAAAGGTCAGAAAAAAAAAAAAAAAAAAGGTCAGAGTTGCAGGAGATGATGATCCTGCGATCCGGCTCAGCCCTGGCTTCACTGACGCCGTGCAAAACGGAGCATCTTCTGTGAGACCCAAGCGTCTTCGGAGTCCCGCAGTGGCAGCTCCTCCGGAAAGATGCCGGACCCTGGCAAGAAAAAATCCTCAAAGCCTAGTCAAGGTTCCACCGGGGAAACCCAGTATGGTCCTGCGGCGGGACTTGGGTGACTCCAAGCAGCGCTCCCTTAAGGTCTCTAGGAAGGAGTCCTCAGCCGGTGGTGACTGTGCGAGGCTCCCTGAGGCCATGGTCCTAGTCGAGGATACGCTCGCAAGATTGCCAGTGCTGGGCCAGTGAACTTCTGTGCCTGCATCAAAAGCTGCGGAGCCTTCTGTCATCGAGGCCAGAATGGCGGTCCTGGAGTAGAATATCCCTGCCATCCTGGCCATGCAGCAGGCAATGATATCAGGTTTGTCTGCATCATCTTCCCCGACAACCGGGCCCCTTGTGGTGGCGTCCCTGAGCACCGTTGGCCTCAGACGAGCCCTCAGCACTGATCGAGGTCCTGATCCTCGGGTGTCTGGTCCTCCCCGACTAGTGTCTGGGAGTCTGACCCGAGACCCGTCAGGGGATCTCTATTCCCTGATGCAGGCCTCGTGGCGCGGGCACTCTGAGCCTCGGGTTCAGACTGGGAGACCAATGTCAAGGCCTCACCCAAGACCCCTCGACACAGAGACATCCCCTCTGAGCTGTGTCCCCGGAACCCTGGTGCCATTCACCACCCAAGGACATGGCATTCCACGACTTCATCCAGGACATGGCCCGAGCCCTCTTGGTCCCAACAGAGTCCAAGGAAGACCCGCGCACTGAAGAACTGGAGATCCACCAGTATGAGTCCCTGCCAAAAGAGACTCTGTCACTGCAACACATCCTCGAGTGGCGGCTCCTGTGAATATAGAAAACCCTGGCCTCTGTGCCGGTGGTCAGCTGGTGCCTCGTTGCCATCTACCGCGTCAAGAGGAGACCAGGCTTCCAAAAGTCCCAGCTTCCCCACAACTCTATGTTGGTGGAATCATCTGCTGAAGTAAAGAATCAGAAAACTTAATTTTCTGTACCCCTGGGTAGAGAGGCCAGAGCCCTTGATACCCTTGGGCACAAGTGCTTCCAGGGGTCCATGCTGGGATGCCAGATACATACCGATGTAGAGCTCATAGGTTTGTATCTGAAAAGCCTCATTTAGGAGCTCGCAGGCTTTTCAGCAAGACTCGCCGGGGCACCCCTGTGTAAGTTCCTGTCCTGTGCTACCTACAATGCTTTTGAGGCTGCAGCCCGGGCAGCAGCTGCAGGCATCGGGGCTTGACACCAGGCCTGGCTGCAGACCTCAGACCTCAAACAATGGGTCCAGGAAAAGCTACTGGATGTCCCCTGCACCGGGGAGAATGTGTTTGGAAAATTGATGGCCGAGATTGAGGCCAAGGTGGTGACCAGGCAGAGGCTGTCAAAGAAGATCTCTTCCCTTCCCCATAAGAAAACCTTGCAGAAAAGGCCAGCCTTCTTGAGGAAGAAGGGCCCTTTCCACCAGTGTCACCACTTTTGAGCCTTCCCGAGCCAGCAGCAGCAAGGGATCCCAGCCTAAGGGCCAGGGACATGGACCCAGGAAGCCAAAAGGCCCCAAAGCCACGGACCCAGCTTCGGCTCAACCTGTAGGGAGCTTTTGACTCACAAGGTGGGGCCTCCCTCTCCCCTGGGAGACCCTCACCGGCCCAGAGGGGGCTGCCTGGTGCTCTTTGCCCACAAGTGGCCTGAGGTCACCTAGGACCAGTGGGCATTCCAGGTGGTAAAGGAGGGTTACCACCTCTGCTTCCAGCTGCTACCACCAGAGCACTTTCCAGGAGAGCCAGTGTGACGTCTCCTTCACCAAGCCCTCTTGCTCTCAGAGCTGGCAGATCTACTAAGGGACAAGGCAGTAGACCCTGTTCCCCAGTACTCTGGGGCAGAGGCTTCTACTCAAGGTACTTCCTTGTCCCCAAAAGAAGCAGGGGCCTCAGGCCCCATCCTGGACCTCCAAGACCTAAACAGGTTTCTGGTAAGGGAGAAATTCGATGCTCTCCCTTGGAACACTGCTGCCCTACCTCCACCAGGGAGACTGGCTTTGGCTTTTCTCCTTGGACCTAAAGGATGCCTACACCCACATCCTGGTCTACCTATCTAACCTCTGTAATACCTGAGAATCATGGTAGGGGGAGGCCACTACCAATACATGGTACTTCCCTTCAGCTTGGCCTCCTTGCCAAGAGTTTTCACAAAGTGCCTAGCAATGGTAGTTACCCATCTGCGCCTACATGGGATGTTCATCTTTCCCTACTTGATTGACTGGCTCATCAGAGGTGGCACAGCCACAGAGGCCAGTCAGGCCACATAGCATACCACCCGCCTCCTGCAGCACCTGGGGTTCGTCATCGGGTACCCCAAATCACATCTCTCTCCGGTGGAAAACCTAGAGTTCATCAGTGCTCAGCTGGATACGGTGCAGGCCAGAGCCCTCTTCCCTCAGGACAGGGCAGAATGTCTCCGACAGCTGGCAGGGGAGGCCCAATACCGCAGAACGGTGCCGGGTCACCTCTGCCATCTGCTAGGACACATGGCTTCCACGGTCCATGTAACACCTCTA
Organism: Ichthyophis bannanicus; assembly: GCA_033557465.1. NCBI lineage: Eukaryota > Metazoa > Chordata > Amphibia > Gymnophiona > Ichthyophiidae > Ichthyophis > Ichthyophis bannanicus. The sequence goes on from CM066050.1 coordinate 1,349,389, forward strand.
CCCTGTCTGCACATGCAGATAGCTCAGTGGTGCCTGAGTTCTCAGTGGACCCAGGCCACGGGCAGTCTCCGGGACTGGGTCAAGGTCACCCACCAGCTGGCGAGATCCCTTGACTGGTGGCAGGACTGCCCTTCCAGGCACCCTCACTGCTGAGGACCCTGACCACAGATGCCTTTCTAGAGCTGGGGAGCTCATCGCACTCAGGGCTGCTGGTCATGGGAGGAGTCTCTGCTACAGATCAACTTCCTGGAACTCCGGGCAGTATTCTGTGCCCTACAAGCGTTCTGCACCCTCTTGCAGAACAGACCTCTTCTGGTCCAGATGGACAATCAGGTCGCAATGTTCTACATAAACAAGCAGGGGGACATGGGCTCATACTCCCTCTACCAGGAGGTGGTAGCCCTCCTCTCTTTCGCAGTGAGCAGTCTACCTCCCAGGCCAGGACAACTACCTGGTGGACAGACTCAGCAGAGTCTTGCGCCTCCATGAGTGGCGTCTCGACCCCACAGTGGCAGAGAGCCTCTTCTGCCTTTGGGGCTGACCTAAGATGAACTTGTTTGCTTCGCCAGACAACATGCAGCTGGCTCGCTTCTGTTCCTGGCAGCCACACCCACAGAGGGTAGCAGCAGAAGCGTTCCTGATCTCATGGTCCTACAGACAGCTATATGCATTCCCACTGACTCTGGTCGCCAAAACTCTGTTCAAAATTCAGAACAAGAAGGCATCAGTGATACTGATTGCCTCCAGGTGGCCCAGGCAACCCTGGTACCCACTACTGCTCTCACTGGCAGCGACACTCTCAGTCCCCCTTGGTCGAGCCCCAGACCTTTTAACTCAGGAGGAGGGCCCCCTCCTGCACCCCAATGTGGGGTCGCTGACACAGCCTGGCTGCTGAGAGGGTAGCCTTGGCCCTGCTTAACCTGCCACAAGAGGTTGAAGAGATCCTGCTGGCCTCCAGGAAGCCCTCCACAAGGAGGGCCTACACCTTTAAGTGGTGCAGGTTCACCCTGTGGAGCGCAGACAGGAAGAAGAACCCATTCTCCTGCCATGTCCACCTGGTAGCTAATGCATCTGTCTGGGTGCACCTGAGCGCCATAGCCGCTCACTATCACCCAGTAGGGGGCAAGCCCTTATCGAGCCAGCCCCTGGTCTTCCGATTCTTATGGGGCTTTCTGCTATCCAAGCCCCCTATCTGGCGGCAGAATGGGACCCAACCTAGTGTTCTCCCAGCTGACCAGACCACCGTTCGAACCCCTGGCCACTTGCCACCTCAAATACCTATCTTGGAAAATGGTTGTCTTAGTGGCCCTGACTTCAACTCGCAGAATCAGCGAGCTTCAAGTGCTGGTGGCGGACCCCCCCCATACACCAGATTCTTCAAGACCAGGGTAGTGCTCCGCACCCACTGTACGTTGCTCCCGAAAGTGGTATCCCCTTTTTCACCTCAACCAGGAGTTGGTACTTTCCACCTTGTAACAGCCTCATGTTGGCAGGGAGGAGCTCATATTCCACACACTGGACTGTAAATGGGCCCTGTCCTTCTATCTACAGTGGACCCAGGACCATCACAAAGCACCTCAGCTTTTTGTGTCCTATGACCCTAGCAGACTGGGGCTCCCTGTGACCAAGCATACCCTATCCTCTTGGGTGGCAGACTGCATTGCCCTTGCTTATGAGTGGGTAGGCCTCCCACCTTGAACACCGGATCACAGTGCATTGCCGCCTCTGCTCTGTTCCGGTGACAGAGATTTGCAGAACTGCCACTGGATCATCCATTCACATGTTCGCAGCTCATTACTGCCTAGAAAGCGAGTTCTGCAGGGACAGCACATTTGGTCAGGCAGCACTGTGTAATATTCTTAGAGTGTAGGCAACTCCGACCCTTCTGCGTTCAGGCTACCGGAGCGCTTGTGTTGCTGGATGCTAGGGTCTTGCAGAGTCTCTTAGCAGGGACTCGCCTTCTGCAACTCATGGCCACTCGACTGGTCACGGTTGGTACTGTCGTGGTTCGGTCCTCGGCTTGAGCTAGGGTGTCCCATATTCCGCAAAAAAGTGAAAACCCATCTATTTTCTAAGCATTACAACAATACAGATCATCCCGCAATAGTTTTAGATAAAGGCTAACCAGTTTTTTGTCTTATATATCCCAATGACCTAAACATACAATTCTTTTTAGCTGATACTGTACCTTGCACAATGCTTAAGCCCTACATAATGTGTATCTGTATATAATGTATATAGTTTGCACTGTTCCGTGTTGTTCAGTTTTAACATTTGTTGTTTATTTATTTTATTGCTTTTGGTTATATGATGTTACATGTAAAACAAACTCTGCTTTGTTAATTGTTGTTAATTGTGAACCGCAACTGATCTATGGAAGATGCGGTATATAAATGATTGTTAAATAAATAAATATGTGAGGAATGACTTCCTGCTTGTTCCTGGAGAAAGCGTAGTTACTCACTTGTAACAGGTGTTCTCCAGGAACAGGAACCGGTCCTCACAACCCTCCCTCCTCCCCTAGGAGTTGTTGTCTTAGCTATGTCACCTGACTGGGCAAGATGGCAACCTTGGGCGGGAAGGGGACCACACATGCATGGTAGCATTCCCAAAGGCTTTCTTTGAAAGCTGGGGAAGGGCTCCGCATGGGCTCTGTCGGCGTCGATGTCGCTCATATGTGAGGACTGATTCCTGCTGTTCCTGGAGAATACCAGTTAGAGGTGAGTAACTACGCTATCTCCCTCACAGGGAGTAGAAGTGGATGAACATAAGAACATAAGATATGCCATACTGGGTCAGACCAAGGTCCATCAAGCCCAGTATTCTGTTTCCAACAGTGGCCAATCTAGGTCATACGTACCTAGCAGTTTCCCCAAGGGACACAGGTTCCACAATGCTTGTATTGGTTCAAGCATTGATATCCTGGGTCCCTTCTTAATAATGGTTTATGGACCTTTCCTCCAGGAACTTGTCCAAACCTTTTTTAAACCCAGCTACACTAACAGCCTTTACTACATCCTCCGGTAACAAATTCCAGAGTTTGATTACACGTTGAGTGAAAAAATATTTTCTTTTATTAGTCTTAAATAGTTTACCCTGTAGCTTCATTGCATGTCCCCTAGTCTTTCTATATTCTGATAAGGTAAACAATCGATCTACGTTTACCCGTTCCACTCCGTTCATTAATTTATAGACTTCTATCATATCTCCCCTCAGCCGTCTCTTTTCCAGGTTAAAGAGCCCCAACCTTTTTAGCCTTTCTTCATAGGAGTAGCCTTCCATCCCCTTTACCATTTTGGTGGCTCTTCTCTGAACCTTTTCTAAAATCGCTATATCCTTTTTAAGATACGGCGACCAGAATTGCACACAATATTCAAGGTGCGGTCTCACCATGGAACGATATAGAGGCATTATAATATCTTTTGTTTTATTTTCCATTCCTTTCCTTATCATACCTAGCATTCTATTTGCTCTCTTGGCCGCCGCTGCACACTGGGCCGAGGGTTTTAACATGGTATCCACAAGGACGCCTAAATCTTTTTCCTGGGTGGTGGTTCCTAATGTGGAACCTTGCATCGTGTAACCATAGTTTGGGTTGTTCTTCCCTAGGTGCATAACCTTGCACTTCTCCACATTAAATTTCATCTGCCATTTTGATGCCCAGTCTTCCAATTTATCAAGATCCTCTTGCAATTTTCCACAATCCTCCTGGGTTTTAACAACTTTAAATAGTTTTGTGTCATCAGCAAATTTGATAACCTCACTCGTTATTCCACTTTCCAGGTCATTTATGAATATGTCAAAAAGCAGCGGACCCAGCACAGATCCCTGGGGTACACCACTATTCACCTTTCTCCATTGGGAAAATTGGCCATTTAGCCCTACCCTCTGCTTTCTATCTTTTAACCAGTTCCTGATCCACAGTAGTACACTGCCTCCTATCCCATGACTCTTTAGTTTTGCCAAAAGTCTCTCATGAGGGACCTTGTCAAAGGCTTTCTGAAAGTCCAGATACACAATATCAACCGACTCACCTTTGTCCACCTGTTTATTCACTCCTTCAAAAAAACATAACAGATTAGTAAGACAAGATCTTCCTTGTCTAAAGCCATGTTGGCTGTCTCCCATTAGGTCATGACTATCTACATGCTGAGTAATTTTATTCTTTATAATGGTTTCTACCATTTTTCCCGGTATTGATGTCAGGCTCACCGGTCTGTAGTTTCCCGGATCACCCCTCGAACCCTTTTTAAAAATTGGTGTTACATTGGCAATCCTCCAATCTTCAGGTATTAGAGATGATTTTAATGATAGTTCACAGATTACTGATAGCAGATTCAATAGAAGACATACACAGTATTGCCATGAAAGGAGACTACTGATAGGCGATTTCAATATCCTGGATATGGATTGGCACATCCCTACAGCAGTGTCCCCAGCAGTAAGGAGATCCTGGAATTTTTCTACAGGGAGAACTATTCAGGCAACTGGTAACAACCCACACGTGATGGGCCATACTGGATTTAGTGCTTACCAATGGGGAAAGTGTTTCTGATGTCATAGTGGGAGATCATCTCGTATCCAGTGATCACCAGCTGGTTTGGTTCAGTATTAGTACGAAGAATGATAAAATCCATTCAAAAGTGAGGGTTTTAGACTTTAGGAAAACTAACTGTGCAAAGATGGGACAATACCTCAGTGTCTTTAGTGGGATGGGAACAGCTGGGGATGTAGAAGAACGGAGGGCAAAACCGAAAGGGGATATTTTAAGGGCAACAAATCTTTTCGTTAGGTAAATAAATGTAAAAAGAAAAGGAGGCTTCTATGGTTATCAAAAGAAGTAGTTGAAAAGGTGAAGAAAAATGAGGCCTTCATGAAATACAAGAGATCTCAGAGAGAGGAAGACGGGCATCTATATTTGGAAAAACTTAGAAAAGCTAGCAAAGTGGTTAGGAAAGCAAAGATACAAAAAGCAGAAGAAATAGCCAATGCAATAAAATGCAGGGATAAGACATTTTTCAGATACATTAGTGATAGGAGGAAGGGCATAAGTGGTATTGTCAGACTCCAAAGGTGCAGGGGAGGAATATACAGAAACTGATGAGAATAAAGCAGAATTGCTTAACAAATATTTCTGTTCTGTGTTAACAGATGAAGGGCCACGAATAGGAACCGAAGCGACGTGGATCTAGAACGATTTTCAGAAGACTGTGAGGAACTAGCTAAACTAAAAGTAGATGCAGTCATGGGTCCGGATGGGATACATCTGAGAATACTGAGGGAACATGGGGACGTGTTAGCGGCTCCACTGTCTGACCTTTTCAGTGCCTCTTTGGAGTCTAGAGTGGTGCCAGAGGACTGGAGAAAGGCACATGTGGTCTATTTACACAAAAGCAGACGTAAGAATGACATTGAGAACTACAAGCCGGTTAGTCCAATCTCTATGGTTAGTAAATTATTGGAAAGGCTGCTAAAAGAGAATAGTGAGGTTTCTGGAGTCCAATGGATTGCAGGATCCGAGGAAGCATGGATTCACCAAAGGCAGGTCTTGTCAGACAAATCTGATAGATTTCTTTGACTGGGTGACCAGGGAGTTGGACCGAGGAAGAGCGCTAAATGTGATGTATTTAGATTTCAGTAAAGCCTTTGACACCGTTCCGCACAGGCGACTTATAAACAAACTGAGCACCCTAGGGATGGACTCTAAAGTTACTGATTGGGTTAGAAATTGGTTGAGTGGGAGGCGACAGTGGGTACAGATAAATGGAGCTCACTGAGGAGAAAGATTAGCAGTGGTGTGCAACAGGGATCTATCCTTGGTCCGATTCTTTTTAACATCTTTGTTAGTGATATTGCGGAAGGACTGTTGAGTAAGGTTTGCTTGTTTGTGGATGATAACAAAATCTGCAATAGAGTAGACACACAGGAAGGAGTCAATAACATGAGGAGGGATCTAGCTAAGCTTGAAGAATAGTCTAGAATTTGGCAACTGAAATTTAATGCTAAAAAATGCAGGGTCATGCATTTAGGCCGCAAAAATCCAAAGGAGCTATATGGTGTAGACGGTGAGGTACTTCTGTCCACAAAAGAAAAGTGGGACCTTGGCGTAATTGTCTGACGATCTTAAAGTAGCTAAACAGGTAGAAAAAGTGACTGCGGAAGCCAGAAGGATACTTGGGTGTATAGGGAGAGGAATGGCCAGCAAAAAAAAGGTGGTGATAATGCCTGTATAAGTCTCAGGTGTGACTTTATTTGGAGTGTTGTGTGTAATTCTGGAGACCGCACCTTTAAAAGGATATAAGCAGGATGGAGTCTGTGCAGAGAATGGCTACTAAAATGGGTAGAGGTCATGAAGCATATGAGGACAGACTTAAAGATCTTAATATGTATACTTTAGAGGAAATGCGGGATAGGGATGATATGATAGACCTTTAAATAACTCTGTGGCATAAATCTATAGGAAGGTCTCTTTCAATTGAAGGCAAGCTCTGCTACAATGGGACATAAGATGAGAATAAAAAGTGATAGACTCGGGAGTAATATGCGGAAATATTTCTTTATGGAAAGAGTGGTAGATACGTGAAATAGTTTCCCAGTGGAGGTGGTGGATGCAAGGACAGTATCTGAATTCAAAAAAGCATGGGACAAACACAGGATCTCTAAAGGTAAAAAGGGGACTTTTGTAGTTGATATGTAAGGGCAGACTAGATAGGCCATGTGGTCGTTTTCTACCGTCATGTTTCTATGTTTTTTACCCAAGGTGGGTGCATTGATGACGGCGGTCACATGAAAAACAACTATTCCGGTGGAAGGTGGCCTGTCCCTGAAGGACCCACAGGATTGGCGCATAGAAGTGCTGCTTGTGCAGGCCTTTAAAATATCAGCGGTGGATCTGCATTGAGCTATCTGTGGGGCCTATGTGGCCCGGTGTCGCTTGGAGTCGAGGGCTGTCTTTCTTGCTGATTTGCTCTATAACCTGCTGCGCATCTCCGCCAAGAGCATGACCACGGTGGTCACCGCCTGATGCCTTTTGTGGTTGCACAACTGGTCTGCTGATATGGCCTCTAAGATGAGGCTCAGTTAACTCTGGCAATGGTCCTTGTGACCAGGTGTCTGGCCTCTCCCCCCAAGGGAAGCTCTACTGGTGGTCCTGACCAGGAGCTCAACTGTAGAGCTCAAAGGCTGCATCTGGGGATTCCAGAGGGGCCCTTCCTGTGCACACTGCAGACGTCCAGCCAAAAAAGGATTCCCAAATAGGAAAACTGTCAGGAGAAGAACAGGAATAACTACCATCATCTGCTGAAGACAGAGAAATATTGAAGGTGACCCCTAGGGGTACAGCTATATATCTACCAGGGCTCAGCCAGTCAAGCTTCTGGTATCTTTCTCTGTCTCCAGCATCTACTGGCAGGAGGCTTAACCCACTTGTCTGGACTGGTATAGCAGGATCCCAGAAAAGAAAATTAAAGGTAAGTGAAATTTCTCCTTTGCTGGGCAGGTTGCACTTTGGGGAGGATTTATAGAAGCTGGTCAGGTTCCTGGGCAAGGTGTCCTGGCTGCCAGAGGACAAGCCCAAGGCAGGCAGAGGCTGCTCCATTAGGGGCTGCGGTAGAGTGTTCTGGGGTTTTCACCCCTCCTGGGCAGCTAATCCACAGAGAATCTAGTTCCTCCAGTGTGGCTCTTCCTTTTGAGGGGTCGCCTCTGCTGCCTTGGGATCAGCCAGGCCCTCACAATGAGGGTTTGAAGGCCCTGGCAGGAGCACAGCCAGTACGTGGTCGCCTACGGGGCTTTCTTCCTGTTTGGACTCAGATTACGTCTGACTTTTGGGTCTATCTATGCCCTTGAGTTTGCTCAGCCCTTGGCGGAGCTCTTCATGTTGGAGTCACAGACAGTTAAGATGTGTTCTATGTATTACTGTTTTATTGTAAATTGCCCATCATCGCAGGAAGGGACGGTATAAATAAACAAATGTTCTCCCTATGCAGGTCGGCCCAGAAAGCACGAGCAGTGGAAGAGACGCTCTAACACCTCTTGCAGTTCGGGGTGGTGGTGCCAGTGCCTCGAGCTATGTGGGGTTCCGCAAGATATTCCATCTACTTCATGGTGCCCAAGAAAGAGGGGTCCTGGTGATCTATTTTGGATTTGAAGGGTATCAATAGGGCTCTGAGTTACACTGTTTCACATGGAGACCTTGCGATCAGTGAGCGTGGCGGTGCGCCAGGGTGAGTTTCTTACCTCCTTGAACCTACTACTATTAATCATTTATATAGCTTTACAAAGCATATGCAGTGTAGTACTGACACATATAAAGATGGTCCCTGCTAATCAGAGCTTACAATCTAACTAAGACAGACAAGAATAATGGTAAAATAGGGAAGGGTAAGGAGACACAAGGAAAAAACCCCAAGGGATCAGGATTCAAAAGCAGTATTTAAGAGGTGAGCCTTTAGCATGAATTTGAAAAGGGGCAGAGATGAAGCCTGACATACAAAGGAAGTTTATTCCAGGCAAAAAGAGAAGCAAGGTGAAAGGAACAAAGTCTGGAGTTGGCAGTGGAAGAAAAGGGCAAAGAGAGAAATAAGCCAGTAGAAGAGTGGATGGAGTTCACAAGGAGGGGTGTAAGGAGAGAGGAGCAGAAGAATTAATGCATTTATAGGTCAGAAGGAGAAGTTTGAATCAGATACGGAAACGAAGGGAAGCCAATGAAGTGATTTGAGAAGAGGGTTTATATGAGTATATTAAAGTTGCCGAAAGATTAGTCGCACAGCAGAGTTCTGAACAGATTAAAGGGGAGAGAGATGACTCGGAGGGGGGCCAGCAAGAAGGTTGCAATAGTCTAGACAGGAGGTAATTACAGAGTGGACAGAGGCGTACTTGCACATCCTGGTGAAGGCAGAACACCAGTGCTTCCTTTGCTTTGTGGTGCTCAAAGGGCAGTTTCAGGTGTTGCCCTTTGGCCATGGTGGTGGAGGTGTACCTTCGCAAGCAGGGGGGTGTTGGTTCATCCATACCTGGACTGGTTGATTTGGGGGAAGTCCCTCAAGAGAGCCAGAACTCGACCGAGATGGTGGTCTGTTTGCAGGAGCTGGGCTAGGTGGTCAATTTCACCTAAAGCCAGCTACAGCTGTCGCAGACCCTGGAATATCTGGGAGCCCACTTTGACACACGCAGGGGCATGCTCTATCTCCTAGAGGGCCACATCACGAAGCTGCAGACTCAGGTGCGGGGCCTTTGCAGGATTCTGTGTCCCCAGGCTTGAGACTATCTTCAGGTTCTGGGCTCCATTGCAGCCTCTCTGGAGCTGGTTCCTTGGGCTTAGTTCCATATGCGGGACCTTCAGGCACATTTGGTCTCCTTTGGTACAGTCCATGGAGGTTTGCCTTCTGCTGTTAGGGGCGACCCAGGTGAGCTTGCAGTGGTGGTTCAAGCCAACGAACCTGGGGACGGGGATGCCTCTGGAGGCTCTAGGCTAGATGGTGGTCACCACAGATGTGATCAGTCTGGCTGGGGTGGCCACTGTCTGTCACACATAGTGCAGGACCGGTGATCTGCTGAAGAAGGGCAGTGGCCCATCAATCACTTGGAGACTAGGTTATTGCGCATTGCCCTGGAAGCCTGTCTACCTTTGATGCAGCAGAGAGCGGTGCAGGTTCTGTCAGACAGTGCCACTACAGAGGCTTATATCAATTGCCAGGGTGACATGCAGAGCTCGTTGGTAGCGGTGGCACCCTATTTGAGGGCTCTCTCGGTGGCACATGTTGCTGGAGCAGCGAATGTTCAGGCAGATTTACTTGAGTCACCATACTCTGTATCTGGGAGAATGGTCTATCTTGGAAGTGGTGTTCAAGTCATTCATGGAGTGACAGGGGCTGCAGGTAATGGACTTGATGGCGTGTCTGGAAAATGCCAAAGCCTCCCGATTTTTTTTTTTTTTTTTTTTTTTTCCCCCCTGTCACCAAATGTCCCCAGTGTCCGAGGACCTTGATGCTCTGGTGCCGTATGTCTTTCTGCCTTTGCCCCTGATAGGGTGGGTGCTGCAGTACATAGAGGTGCATCGCGGTTGAGTGCTGCTGATAGAGCCAGACTGGCCCCGCCGACCATGGTGCATGGATCTGGTGAGGCTCCTGGTGGGAGGAGCCTATCTGTCTGCCATTGGTGCTAGACCTTCTGACACAGGGGCCAGTGTGCATGCCAGTGGTGGATCGATTCTCGTTTATGGCTTGGGTCTTGAAAGGGCTTGGCTGAGGCGCTGGAGCTATTCCTCACAGGTGATAAGAGCGCCAACAGGCCTGCAAAAGCATGTCAATCTCCTTGGCCTATGTGCGTGTTTGGTGATCTTTGAAGCTTGGTGCAAGGAGCATGGGACCCGTCCCCTTGGGACTCCTGTGTCGGCCATTTTGTTTTTTTTTGCAGGCAGGACTCAAGAAGGGCCTGCTCATTATGATGGCAGCTTTATCTTGCTTTCGTGGCCAGGTGCAGGGCGTTTCTTTGGCATCCCACTCGGACATGGTCTGTTTTTTGCGGGGGGTTCAAGCACCTTTGGCCCCCATGCCAACCGCTGGTTCCCACCTGGGACCTCAACTTAGTGTATCTGCCCTGAGTGGCCTCCTTTTAAGCCTCTTAAAGGGGCCTCAGTCAAAGATCTGACCTTGAAGGTTGGCTGTTTTGTGGCGATTTGTGCCCGTCTGATCTCTGAAATCCAGGCTCTTTCCTGCAGAGAGACCTATTTCGTTTTTTCCAAAGAAAAGGTCATCCTGCAAGACAGTTCATTCCTTTCTTCCCAAGGTGGCTCAGATTTTCATTTCAACCAGGTCGTAGCCCTGCCCTCCTTGAGTTGGCAAGGTTTGCTGGAGGCCTCCCTCTTGCACAAGTTGGATATTTGTCAGGTCTTGAAATGGTACCTGGCAGTGACCCAACTGTTTTGACGCTTGGAGAGACTTCTTATCCTTTTTGGCAGACCCCGGGAGGGGGAGGCAGACTCTGAGGCCTCCATCGTCATTGGATCCAGGAAGCGATTGTGTCAGTTTATCTGTTGAAGGGGCAGCAGGCACCCGTGGGCCGGTGTGCCCATTCAATGAGAGATCAGGCTTCCTTCTGGGCTGAAATGGGGAGGGGTCCGCATCTGGACATTGCCACTTGGTCGTCCCTTCATTCCTTTGTGCAGCACTACCATCTGGATGTGCAGGTGAAGCAGGATGCCTGCTTTGGTGAAAGGGTGTTGTGAGCTGGGCTTTCAGTTCCCACTCAGCATTAGTACTGCTTGCTACGTCCCACTTGTCTGGACTGGACGGGAGGGACATCTTGGAAGGTGAAATTAGATCTTGCCTGCTAATTTTCTTTCCTGTAGTCCCTTCAGTCCAGTCCCCTCCCTAGAAGACTTCAGTCTGTTGGTGAGTCAAGCATGTTTGCTCAGGAGCTTTTGGTCGAGAGGGTGTGTGCTCGCGGTGGGTCCTTTTGTCCAGGTTCCTATGTTGCTATCTATTTCTTTGATTTGAGTCGGAGGCCTGTAGACCACACTACTATGTATGACAGTGCCATCTCCTCTTTCCAACACAACAGTCTATCTGGCACTGCAGCACTTTGCTCAGAGGTTGCAGCACAAGGCGGTGAGAGTCTTCTCAGACAATACGACCATGGTGGCTTACATCCGTCATGAAGGAGAGAGTGGAAGTGGTCCCCTTGCTTTGGTAGGCAGAGGCCCATCTTTTGGCCTTGACAGCAGCTCACGTAGCCAGAAAAGAAAATCTTCAAGCAGATTGTCTCAATCAAAATATGTTGGATTCAGGAGAGTGTTCTCTGCTAGAGTTGGTGTTTCAGCAAATTGTGAGCCATTGGGGGGTGCCCATGATCCACCTGATGGCATCAGTGGATAATGCGAAGGCCTCCAGGTTCTTCAGTCACAGAAGAGAGGATGTCCGAAGGTCTCTGTGCGCTGGCACAGTGATGGTCGAGAAGTGGTATTCTCTGTCTTTCCTCCATGGCTTTTGATCAACCAAGGTACTTCAGAGGATAGAGGCTCATCGAGGCATGGTGATCTGGTAGCGCCAGATTGCCCCGAAGGCCATGGTACGCGGACCTGATGTGGTTGACTGTAGAGAGTCCTTGGCGGCTCCCAGGACAATCTCCTATCTCACTGTCCAATTCTAATGCCAGATGTGGGTCAATTGTCACTTCCGGCTTGGCTCTTGAGAGGGCTAGGTTGAGAAAGCGGGGTGGTTATTAAGTGAAAGCCACTTTGCTCTGGGCAAGAAAGTGTGCTGCCTCTGGCCTACATATGTATGTGTGTGGCATGTGTTTGAGAAATGGTGTAAGAGGAGCTTTTGTTTCCTAGCAGAGACTCTGACTGATACATTGGCTTTTTGACAGGCAGGGTTGGAGAAGTGTCTTGCTTTAAATTCTTTGCGGCGTTGACCTGCTTTTGAGGAAAGATCCATGGAGTGTTCTTAGTTTCCCATCCAGATGTGATGTATTTTTTGAGGGGCGTCAAACATGTTTGTCCTCCATGTTGACAGCAGGTTCTGACATGGGACTTTAATCTGGCGATGCTCTTCTTGCTAGTAATTTGCTCGTCACATCGGATTTTGGAACGCCTACCCTTGTCCTGCAGGGAACCTTTTCTTCTGATTTCTGAAGAGAAGGTGGCCCTCTGGTGCTGTCTTTTCTGCCTAAAGTAGTTTTGATGTATCACCTAAATCAACCAGTAACGCTGCCTGTATTTTCTGATCCACGTGAGAGCTCAGATTCTCAGGTGTTGCACAAATTGGACATTTTGTTAAGTGTTTTTTATTGATACTTGAAGAAAACTGAGATTTTCTGGCATTCAGATAGTCTCTTCATTCTTTTTGGAGGACCGCGTAAAAGAGTGGTGGCTTCTAAGGCCTCAATCACTTATTGGCTGAAGGAGGTGATTGCCTCCACATATTTGCTCAGACATCGCCCAATTTTGGCAGGACTTCAGGGCTCACTCAACCAAAGTGCAAGCAACTTCTTGGGCCGAGTGTGCGTTTTGTCCCGTTGGTGGACATTTGCAAAGCAGCGATGCAGTCTTCTCTGCATTTTTTTGTGCGTCACTACTGGCTAGATGTTCAGGCAGGAGTGATGCGATTTTGGGCATGCATGTGTTAAGGCTGGGCTCACTTGTCCCTGCCCCCCCCCCCCCCCCCCTTAGGTACTGCTCTGATACATCCCATGTGTCTGGACTGGAGGGATTATGAGGAAGGTGAAATTAGACCATCCAGTACAGTCCAGAACCTGCCCTGTCTGTATTGTTCATTCCGAGCATACTGGGTGCTGTTGTACCTGCGTGTTTGTGCTGTACCTGTTGTGCACACTTCTTGGATTTCTTAAATTTTTGATGGGAGAATCCAACCTTGTGCTGTGTCTGCTGTTCCGGACCCTTTCCAGAGCAAGAGCAGTCAGTTCTTTGTTTGGGACATGTATATAGCTATTAATACTGAATTGATACATTTACTAATGACAGTTTTTGGTAGTCTGCTTTGTTACAGAAATACTGGTGTGAGGAGAGATGCACAAGTCCCTTATAGCATAACATCATCAAACCAGTATTCTCAATCTCCATTTGCTGGTGGTGGAACATAAAGCCATGCATAAAGACTGGACTGGAGAGACTCAAGGAAAGAAAATTAGCAGGTAAGGTCTAATTTCACCTTAAACCATCCACTATTTAATGTAGCAAACTCATTGCTTGCTGGTGTGGGAGGCTGCCTCTCCCTGCTGTTTACAACAAAACAAAGCACAATGTAAACAAACTCTATCCAATATGGGTACATTTCAAATGAATGTAAAAAGCACAGTTCACCCCTAGCACGCCAGCAAAGCTTGCCTTCCTGGGAAACTCACAAATAAGTCACTCTTCTCTTTGAGAGCTCAGGTTGAAGCATTCCACATAGCATCCAACACAGAAAAAGCCCAAGTGTGAGATGATACCAGTTTAATCTTGGAACAAGATGGAGCTACTAGTTGATGCTTATCTTCAGATTGCAGCAAGCACACTGGACAGTAAACCTTGATTATGTGGGAGCCTCTCCATGCACCACCCAAAACATCAAAATTCCCACTTTCCAGATCAACCTACTAGACCAGTCCAGACAAGTGGGCAGTGTCCCTCTGCCAGCAGATGATGGAGACAGAGAAAAACTAGATGTTTTCAGTGGTGATCACTAGTATTGGGATTGGTGCAGCTAGAGGCACTCACCAGTATTTTTTGATCTACAGCAGATGGTGGTTGTTGGAGTGGTGTAGCTCCAGTGATCTATGGGCTTCTGGGTAGCTGTGCTGTGGGTGGTCTCCCTCTGGGGATTCTGCTTGGAGGGAGGTCTAGGCTCCCTTTTAGCTCTGGCTGGCTGGTTGAACCCTAACAGTGTATCAGTAGGTACAGGCTGAGTGCCAGTTCTAGAAGTGTCCTTGCACATCCTCCCTTTACTGCTCTTACCTAACTTTCTTCCCCCCCCCCCCCTCTTTTAGAAAAAGGTCAGGAGCCCTATCCAGAAAGGAGTTTCCTTATGGTACCTCCAGTCCAGCCCCAAACCTCTGGGTAATGCTCCCCCCCCCCCCCCCAAGCTTGGAAACTGAGCATGTCTTCATTCCAGTACACTCAGTCTCCAAGCAGCTGGAGGTGGTGAGCCAGAGGGCTGGACTCGCTGAAGACAACTAAGGAGCATAAAGTTAGTTAGGTTTTGGGATTTGCTTTGGCTGTTGCAGTCTCTATTTAGAGCACTTTAATTTTCCTTTAGTTAAGTTAAAAAGAGAGAAAAAAGGGCTAAGGCACCAGGAACATTTTGAATGGAGGTTCCCCCTCCCCCCCTTTGATTCTAGTTGTGGGGTGGTGAGCAGGAGGTGGATTGCCTGGGGATGTGGAGCTCCCAATCCCTCTGTTAGGAGTGTTGCTGTCGGATATGGGTTTGCTGGTGAGCATTTCCTCTCCTCAGAGTCCCCCGCCATGCCAAAACCTTTTTTTCAGGCTGAGCGCAGGGGGAACCGTTCTCAGGCACAGCGTGGGAGCACATCATCTTCTGGTAGAGCACTGTTGGCTTGGGCCCCGTTTGCTGGGCTGCGGTGGCAGTGAGCAATGGTTTGAAGGAGAGGGCAGGAGACAGCATGGTGTAGCCTGTATTCCGATTGGAGGCCTGCTTGAGCCTGGAAGACTCACGGCTGTGTAGAAGTGTAGGGCCTGCAGTTTTTTCCTTTATTTGGTTTTAGTTTAGTTAATTTTTTTTTACTTTGCTGCCTTAAGATAGGTTTAGTGGTTCTCTCTCCCTCTCCCTTCAGTTTGGGGCATTTCCACAAAAAAAAAAAAAAAAAAAAGAGCAGCTCAGGTAAGACAGAAAGGCAAGCAGTAGGGGCTACAGCTCCTTACATGTTCTGTTTTTGGTAGGGCATGGTTTTTACCACGCTTTGCTATTCTATTTGGGCCCATGCTGGCTGGTAGGAGAAACAGCATAGGCTAAGGGCTCGAACTCCGGGTCTGCTGAGCTGGTATGTCAGTAGGGCTGTAGTGTCTGGTTTGTGGGACCAGGCAAGGCACAGTCTCAGAGGTGGGCATTTATAGGGGTGCTCAGGAGGCTGCCACCATGGAGCAGTCCCTGCAGGGGGGGGGGGCCCTACTGTCCCACCTCTGGTCGAGCAGGTGGTAGCAGGGGCCACGCCTGCCTCTCTGCTCTGGAGCCATCCTCTGTCTCCCGGACCACCATCCTCCTAGGGGCTAGCGGAAGCAGGATCTCAGGGTTGTTTTCGCCAGAGCTTGTCCTGCTGCTCCACCAGGCATTCTGTTTGCACCAGGAATGGTGGGAAGGTCTGCGACGTTGGAGCAGAGCAGGAAGAGGCCAGAGTTTGCCCGGTGAGGAACCAGGGACACACTCCTGGCGAAGCACTCTAAGCCCGCCGAGGAGAGGCAGGGCAGTCTCTGGTATCGGAGGAACTCGAGGGGGAAGACATTGACATGGAGATGGATGAGCTCGAGGAAGGTGAAATCCTCGAACAGGAAGACCAAGCAAAGATGGCCAGGGTCTTTCGTAGAGAGGAGTTGCTGGCGCTTATCATGGAATCGTTGAAGGCGCTAAATATGTCTGTGGGCCCTTCGGCAGAGAGTTTGGAGGATCCTCTTCTGAGAGCAGTACAAAGGATGAAGTCGCTCTTTCCCCATACATAGGGTGGTGGGGCAGATGATCCAGGATGAGTGGGATCTGCTGGAGACTGACCTTTGGGGAACTAAGCTTATGCCTCACCTCTATCCCTTGGCGGATCAGGATAGGAAGCTGTTTGTCTCTGAAGATAGAGACAGCTGACACTGCTGTCTCTAAGAAAAGATGATTCCTGTGGAGGGGGCGGGGGCAGCGGTGAAGGATGTGCAGGATAGGAAGCTGGATGTGCTGCTGAAACAGGCCTTCGATGTCAATGCCCTCCAAACCTCCATTTGTGGAGATTGGGTAGCGTGGGCCTGTCTCCATTGGTCTCAGTGGGTGCAGCAGCAGGAAGATCCAGACCAGTCAGGGGAGGCCGCCTGGTTGGAATCCAGGGTGACTTACCTGGTGGATATTTATTATGACTTTCAAAGTGTATGGCCTCAGTGGTGGCAGCGGCCTGCTGTTGTTTGTGGCTTTGTAATTTGGTGGCAGATACCTCATCCAAGGCCTGGCTCAATACTGCCCTTCAGGGGCAAGCTGCTCTTTGGAGAGGACCTAGAAAAGTTGGTTAAGGAACTCAGAGAGTCAAAGGGCAGCTAGTTGCTAGAGGACAAACAGAAACGGATCCGTATTGCATCAGCCCCCAGGGGCCAGAAGCAGGAATTCGGGTGTTTTCGATCCTCACACCAGACCCCTTTCCAGAAGGATCAGTTTCCCACTAGGACGCAGGTGTTTCAAGGTTTTCAGGGAGAATCCAAATGCATGCGCTCCTACAGATAGAGCACTGTCAGCTAAAGTGATACTAAAAAAAAATCAATTTTTGACCATATGGCATAAGAACATAAGATATGCCATACTGGGTCAGACCAAGGTCCATTAAGCCCAGTATTCTGTTTCCAACCATGGCCAATCTAGGTCATACGTACCTAGCAGTATTCCCAAGCAACACAGGTTCCACAATGCTTGTATTGGGTCAAGCATTGATATCCTGGGTCCCTTTTTAATAATGGTTTATGGAGCTTTCCTCCAGGAACTTGTCCAAACCTTTTTTAAACCCAGCTACACTAACAGCCTTTACTACATCCTCCGCTAACAAATTCCAGAGTTTGATTACACGTTGAGTGAAAAAATATTTTATCTTATTTGTCTTAAATAGTTTACTCTGTAGCTTCATTACATGTCCCCTAGTCTTTCTATATTCTGATAGCGTAAACAATCAATCTATGTTTACCCGTTCCACTCCATTCATTAAATTATAGACCTCTTATCATATCTCCCCTCAGCCGTCTTTTTTCCAGGTTGAAGAGCCCTAGCCTTTGTAGCCTCTCTTCATAGGCGTAGCCTTCCATTCCCTTTTACCATTTTGGTAGCACTTCTCTGTACCTTTTCTAATAACACTATATCCTTTTTAAGATACGGGGACCAGAATTGCACACAATATTCAAGGTGCGGTCGTACCATGGAACGGTATAGAGGCATTATAATATCTTTTGTTTTGTTTTCCATTCCTTTCAATATGATACCTAGCATTCTATTTGCTCTCTTGGCCACCGCTGCACACTGGACGGAGGGTTTTAACATGTTAGCCACGATGACTCCTAAATCTTTTTCCTGGGTGGTGGTTCCCAATTGGAACCTTGCATTGCATTGTGTAACCATACTGTGGGGGGTTCTTTCCTAGGTGCATAACTTTGCACTTGTCCACATTAAAATTCATCTGCCATTTGGATGTCTTCCAATTTATCCAGGTCCTCCTGCAGTTTTCCACAATCCTCTTGGGTTTTAACAACTTTAAACAGTTTTGTGTCGTCTGCAAATTTGATAACCTCACTAGTTATTCTTAAATGACCTGGAAAAGGGAATATGTCAAAAAGTAGCAGAACCAGTACAGATCCCTGGGGTACACCACTATTCACCTTTCTCCATTGGGAAAATTGGCCATTTAGCCCTACCCTCTGCTTTCTATCTTTTAACCAGTTCCCGATCCACAATAGTACACTGCCTTCTATCCCATGACTTTTTAGTTTTGCTAAAAGTCTCTGATGAGGGACCTTGTCAAAGGCTTTCTGAAAGTCCAGATACACTATATCAACCGACTCACCTTTGTCCACCTGTTTAATCACACCTTCAAAAAAACATATCAGATTAGTAAGACAAGAACTTCCTTGTCTAAAGCCATGTTGGCTGTCTCCTATTAGGCCATGACTATCTACATGCTGTATAATTTTGTTCTTTATGATGGTTTCTACCATTTTCCCTGGTATTGATGTCAGACTCACCGGTCTGTAGTTTCCTGGATCACCCCTTGAACCCTTTTTAAAAATTGGCATTACATTGGCGATCCTCCAATCTTCAGGTATTACAGATGATTTTAATGAAAGTTCACAGATTACTAATAGCAGGTCTGCACTCTTATATTTCTGTTCTTTCAACACTCTTGGATGTATACCATCCGATCCAGGTGATTTGCTACTATTCAGTTTATCAAATACAGTCAAACCTTGGTTTTCATTTGCCCCGATTTTCATACGCTTTGGTTTTCAACGTCTTTTTTGACTGAGATTTTGTCCCGGTTCTTGTACATCGCCTCAGTTTTCGTAAAGTACAGTACTGTAAATACATACACCCTCGCGCTGCACACCAGTCTGTATACACTGCCGGAACGCCCGCCCGGTCCCGGCAGCACTGCACCGATCGCCAGCGTGATGAGAAGCGAAAGCCAGCTGAGCACGTAAATGAAACACATCCTCGAGCCTGGTCAGAGTCAGAGAGGCAAGGATTGCGCAGAGAGGAAGGCCCCGATCTCGTCCACCGCCTGCCCGTTCTCTGGAGCGCCCCCTCAGGCTCGGAGGGAGCAAGGAAGAAAAGCTGTCAACGTAAGCAGGAGATGTTGCATGAATGTGGGAGGCAGTTCTTTTTCTTGCAGGGTACGTCTGAAGCTATATCATTAAGATTTTCTGCCATTCTGAAGCATTGAGCAGATAATGTAAAGGTATTTTAATGGGCTGAATCCAGTGTGATTCCGAAGAGAGCTGGGCACAGCAGCTTGTCAGGGGTGGCTAAGGCCAGATGTTAACATACTGTACTGTACAGTACTGTACTTAGCTTGCTTTCAGTGATGTTAAATGTTCATTTATCCATTTCATTAGTCATTTATATTTATTTCTCATTGTTTTCTGTATGTAAAAATATAGTTATTCTCTATAAAATGTATTTTTTGTGAATATTTTTGGGTGTCGAACGGATTAATTGGCTTTACATTATTTCTTATGGGAAATATTGCTTCAGTTTTCATATGTTTCGGTTTTAGTCAGACTTTTTCGAACGGATTAATCATGAAAACCAAGGTTTGACTGTTGTAATACATCTTCCCGGTGTAGCAATACTTCTCTCAATTCCTCTGCAGTATCACCTTTAAATACCACTTCAGTCTTGGGTTAACATCCCAACATCTTCCTCAGTAAAGACCAAAGCAAAAAATTCATTCAGTCTCTCCGCTATAGCCTTGTCTCCTCTTACTGCCCCTTTTACCCCTCTATCATCTAACGGTCCAATTGACTCTCTCACAGGCCTTTTGCTACGAATGTAGTTGAAAAAGTCTTTATTTTGTGGCAGCCTGTTGTTGTCATTAACCTCATGCTGTCATAATGAGATCCTAAATGTAATTAAAATTTTGGGGCAGGGGAGGAATATTCTGTTGTACTTTGTTTTGTTTATTGGAGGTTATTTATATGATGAAGCCCAATAAAAATAATTTAACCTAATTAGCTGTCTAAATTCCTTTCAAAACTGCCCTACTGCTTCTGTCCTCGCCATTGCATCAAAGAAAGTAAATATTTTATGTTTCTTCCTTTGGTGAAACCTCTTTGACACTTAAATCTGTCTAGATTTGTACCTTGAACAAATTGACTGTAAATATCAGCCTTTAAGGCAGTCCACGCTTGTCATGTCTGGTTTGTAGCAGAGGTGAAAGATGATGAAAATGACTTGTCTAGCTTTCCTGATTGTCAGCTCACTGCTCTTTTCAAAGCATGTGCCTGCACACTGACAACCTGCTGGTTATAATCAGACCAGAACTAGGCTCTACAATTTTCCTTATGCTACTTCTGGATATACAAAATTACAGGGATGTAATATATGTGAACCTGTAACAAATATACAATGAGCTAAAATTCAGGTATGTACAAATATGGTCTCATCTACATGTCTATTGTCACTATAGGTATAGAAATAACTCTTGTACCATCCAGATAGATAAGATGAAATTAGACTTACCTGCTAATTGTTGTTCCTGGAGTGTAGCCAAGTCTAGTCCCGAACCTCTGGGTTGCCCATCTCATCCAGCAGCTTGGAGACTGAGAAACCTCCTTTTGTGATGTCACTGGTATATCCTCTCGGGAGCCACCTTCCTTCACCAGTAGCCTATTGACAAAGCAGACTCACCAGAGCAACAAGAATCAACTGCAAGTATTGACTAACAGTGATCAACTGACTGAACCAATAATGCTTAACAGAGGGAAACCCCCCCCTCACGTACATAGACTTTAAACTTGTCGAGGCCACTCCCTCACCCGATATGAAAGAAAGTGTCCCCAAAGTAAATGCCATCTTACTGGAAAAACCCCCACCCCAGGACACCAAAGCCCCAGAATTGCAGACTCCTCTTACCTGTTAATCATATAGGCACTTCAGGCTTCCATTCTTCGAAGAATACTGGGGAGGGATACGGGACTAGACTGGCTACACTCCAGGAACAACAATTAGCAGGTAAGTCTAATTTCATCTTATCTATCTTATACTCCAGGAACAACAATTAGACTTACCTGCTAATTTCACCTTCCTGATCGTGCATCCAGTCTAGTCCCGAACCTCTGGGTCTGTACCAGAGCAGTGAAAAAATCCATCCACGGGAGGGACCCGCCAGGCCAGCCTGAAGTACTGCTGACCCAAAATCGGTCTCCTCCGCCATTTGAACATCCAGCCGGTAGTGCTTAACAAATGAATTTAAAGACGACCAAGTCGCTACTTTACAAATCTCCACCGGCGGCACTAACCAAACTTCTTCCCAGGACATTGCTTGTGCTCTAGTGGAATGGGCTCTAAGCCCCTCCAGTACCGGCCTACCTTTCAGCACATATGCCGACGCAATGGCCTACTTAATCCACCTTGCAATGGAAGCCTTTGACACCGTTTCCCCCTTCCTGGGTCCCGCGAAGAGTACAAAAAGTCTGTCTGACCTGAGGAAACTCGCAGTCTGACGAAGATACTTCTTTAATGCCCGCCGGACATCCAAGAGGTTCAACTTCCTCGTCGCTGACCTTCCTATACTGTCTCTGAAAACCGATAAGGATATTTCCTGATTCACATGAAACGCTGAGACCACCTTTGGCAAAAAGGCCGGCACTGGCCTCAAGACTACTTTTGTCTCAAAAGAAAGAAAGCTAGGGTTCCGTACAGGATAGCACTTGCAACTCCGAGACTCTTCTCGCCGAACAGATAGCCACCAGAAAAAACACCTTTAGAGTGAGGTCCTTGACCGACGCTCGAAGGGCTCCCGTTCCAACGCGCCTAGCACGAGCGGCAGATGCCATTTAGGGATGATCTGTCTACACAGCAGCCTCAGTAGAGACACTGCCCTTAAAAACCGTTTCACAGCCCACTGATTCCCGCGCATCTGAACTCCTATCTTACCTCTAACATGACAGCGCTGCTACCTGCACCTGTAAAGACGCAGCAGCTACCCCTTTGTCAAACCCATCCTGTAGGAAGTCTAAGATCTGGGGGATGGTGGATCTTAACGCCTCGCACTTCTTGGCTATGCACCAAGCTTCAAAAAATCCTCCAGATGCGACCATATGCTAGCGATGTGGATATCTTCCTGGCTTTCAGCAAAGTAGTAATGACTGCCGCTGAGTACCCCTGAGACTTCAACCGAGCCCTCTCAATAGCCAAGCCATAAGCAAGAACCGATCCACGTGAGGCATGAGTAGTGGGCCCTGCGACAACAGATCTGCTCGAGGGGTAAGACACCAGGGCTTTGCCACTAACAGCCTCCTCAGGTCCCCGTACCAGGGCCGGCGTGGCCAATCTTGGGCTATCAGAATTACCTGACCTCTGTACCATTCTATCCGTTGCACCACTGCCTATCAAGACCCACGGCGGGAAGACATACAGCAGCAGCCCCACCGGCCAGATCTGAATGAGAGCATCCAAGCCCTCCGACATTCTTTCTCTTAGCCTGCTGTAGAAGCGACTGACCTTTGCCGAGTTGAAAGTCACCATGAGGTCCATGACTGGCGTGCCCCACCAGTGTACCAGCATCTCAAACACCTCCGGATGCAGGACCCATTCCCCTGGGGATCCACTCTTACTCGACTGAGGAAATCGGCCTCCACATTGTCCACCCCTGCTACATGCGCTGCTGACAGATCCAGAAGGTTTGCTTCGGCCCATTCGCACAGGCCTTCGGCCTCTGACTCTAGCGCGATGCTGCTGGTTCCCCCTTGTCGGTTGACATAGGCTACCGCGGTTGCGTTGTCGGAAAACACTCAGACTGCCCTCCCTCCGAGAGATGCCCGAAAATCCTGTAAGGCCAGCACCACTGTCCTCAACTGCAACCTGTTGATTGACCAAGTCCTTTCTTGCGAATTCCACTGCCCCTTCGTAAACCTGCCTTGACAATGCGCTCCCCAGCCCAGAAGGCTGGCGGCTGTCGTCAATGGCACCCAGTCCGGAGTCTCCAAAGCTTTCCCACTCTCCAGTGATTCGGGTAGCAACCACCATCGCAGGGCCTGACACGCCTCCTCCAGACAAGGTAACTTCCGAGACAGCAGATCCTGCTGATGCAACCAGCGCCGAAGCAACGCTCTCTGCAGCGGTCTCATGTGAGCCCTTGTCCAGGGCACCGTCTCTATTGTCGCCACCATTGTACCCAACAGTTGGAGGTAATGCCAAGCTGAGGGCACCTTTTAGAGTAAGAATCTCTTGACTAGCTTCCGCAAACCCTGCGCTCTCTGTTGCGTCAAACACCTTTCCAATTATCATGTCGAATCGAGCCCCCAGGTATTCTAGACTCTGAGAGGGGACCAACTGACTCTGACATATTGACTACCCAACCGAGACTTTCCAGGAAGGA
Source organism: Ichthyophis bannanicus (assembly GCA_033557465.1). Taxonomy (NCBI): domain Eukaryota; kingdom Metazoa; phylum Chordata; class Amphibia; order Gymnophiona; family Ichthyophiidae; genus Ichthyophis; species Ichthyophis bannanicus. The sequence continues at coordinate 1,372,666 of CM066050.1, forward strand.
CACCACCCTGGCCGTTGTGCTCTCGCTCTCGATCCTTGACTTTGCTCAGATCAACCAATCGTCTAGATAAGGGTTATGAGGATTCCTTCCTTCCGCAAGGCTACCGCAACCACCACTATGACCTTGGTAAAGGTTTGCGGAGTCATTGCTAGGCCAAAGGGTAACGCTCGGAACTGAAAATGCCCAAAGGGAACCGGGAATCTGAGAAACTTGTGGTGATCCGGTCTTATGGGAATGTGAAGGTATGCCTCGGACAAATCCATGGACGTAAGGAATTCTCCTCTTTGCACCGCCACTATTACCGATCGTAGCGTTTCCATGTGAAAATGTGACACTCGAAGACAACGATTCACTCCCTTGAGATCTAGAATCGGCCAAAACCCTCCGCCCTTCTTTTGCACCTCAAAGTAAATGGAGTATCGACCGTAGCCGCATTGGTCTGGCAGCACTGGCACTATCGCCTCGAGGTCTAGAAGCCTTCATACTGTCCCCCACAGGGCCTCGCACTTGGAGGTCAACTTGCCAGGGGGACCTCATGAAGGTGTCTCGCACTGGCCTTAGCAATTCCAGCGCATAGCCCTCCCGGATTACTTCCCGCACCCACTGATCTGACGTGACTCGGACCCAGGCAGAATAAAACTCCTGCAACCGCCCCCCCCTATGGGAAGTAAGGGCGCCTGGGTCCCCCTGATCTCATTGTGGCTTTCTGGGGTTGAGGGAAGCGGAGGAGGAAGGCCCAAAGCCTCTTCCCGCTCCACGAAACCCCCGGAATCCCTGGTTCCTATTGGAGAACCGTCCTCTTTGACCTGAATTAAACTTCTGGAACCGACGAAAATCCCACTGTTGCCCCCTGCCCGCAGGAGTCATCCGGCCTGGCTTAGGTTTGTCCTCTGGTAACCTACCTCCTTTAGACTCCCTGAGGTCCTTGACCAACTTCTCTAAATCTTCCCCAAAACAAGAGACGCCCTTTAAAGGGAAGTTTACTTAACCGAGCCTTAGAGGAGGTATCTGCTGCCCAATTGCGCAGCCACAGATAACGCCGTGCTGCTACGGCTGCCGCCATGCTTTTTGACAAACCGCGTATCAGGTCATAATGAATATCTGCAAGATAGACTGTGCCCAATTCTAACCTGGATGCCTCACCGGGCAACTCGCTCTCCTGCCCACCTTGCACCCGCTGCGACCATCGCAGACATGCTCTAGCAACTCACGCTCCGCAAATAGCTGCTTGGAGCGACAGAGCATTCACTTCAAAAACCTATTTCAACAAAGTGTCCAGCTTCCTGTCTTGGGTATCCTTGAGGGCCGCACTACTCTCTACGGGTATGGTGGTCTTTTTCATCACTGCTGAGACGGCCGTGTCCACCTTGGGCGACTTAAAAACCTCCCTATCCTGGTCTACCAACGGATAGAGACGGCTCATAACTCTGGAACCCTTCAGAGGCGCTTCTGGTATGTTCCACTCCTCCTGAAACACCATGTGCACCGGGAATGCTCTTTGATTCTTTTGGAAGACCTGCAATAATGGATCCTCTAGTGCCTCATCCTCCGCTGACCCCAGAACCAGCATATTCAGCACCTTTAGCGTCTCCATGATGAGCACCAGCAGCTCCTCTCTCCTGAAGACCCGTACCACTCTTGCCTGGTCCTCTTTCTCTGAGAGTTCACCTTCCTCTAACTCCTCTTCTAAGTCCAAACTGTGGCCTTCCTCGTCCGACAGCGGACCCTCCGAAGTCACTGACTGCTGTCTAGGCTCTCCCTTGACTCATGGTCTCTTAACCGCACACGGCTCCCCACCCTGCAGCGGAGCCGTGAGCCTCTTTACTCCGCCATTCTCCATGGTACCCTTTCGCTGTTGAGTGTTGCCAAACACAGCTTGCTGCAGGAGAGCTACAAACTCCTGCGAAAAAATGGACGCCAGCCTGGGCAAGGCTGCCTGAGAGCTGGGGGTGTCCGGGGCAGAAGACAGCCCTGCCATAGGCTCACCAAGAGGCAACTCTTCCCCTCCTGCTACCATCCTCAGCTCTCCCCAGTCCGGGGATAGAGCCTCCGACAGCAGGAGGGCAGCGGCAGCAAAATCGCCCAATCAGGGCTCACCAGCAGGCCTTAAAAGGCCGCGCCAGTCGGGCACGTGGTCTCTTCCCCTCCTGCTACCATCCTCAGCTCTCCCCAGTCCGGGGATAGAGCCTCCGACAGCAGGAGGGCAGCGGCAGCGAAATCGCCCAATCGGGGCTCACCAGCAGGCCTTAAAAGGCCGCGCCAGTCGAGCGCGCCCGCGCCTGAGGGCCTCGCCAGAGGGCCCTTTGGCGGGGCACTGGGAAAACAGCAGTATAGATCATACGCCTACCCCCATGGAGATCATAGTGCCACAACCTGTTCAACAAATCTCAACAATAGCTCAAGCTATCATTTAATCCACCCGGACTCCAAGCTACTCTAACCAGCTTCCTCAGGTGAACCATTTATGTCTCATTATGTAACCAGTTGTAAATGTGCAGTCTGTAAATGTGCAACTGTAGATGCTAACCTAAATGTGCAACTCTAAATGCTATGCAATATAATTTTATTTTATTCTATAGTATTGTACCTCTCATTAAGTAAGCTTCTGTAACATTTATCTGTACTTAACTAAACTCCAGTGAATTGTCTTTGCCTAGCCAGATATTAAGCACTTTACCACAGAATAGTACAAACCCTATCTTGAAGCAAACATTTGTTAATAGCTATTCATGCCTCACTAAAAACTTGACCTTCTCTTACAATCTTTTACCAATCATTTGACAAACAATTCTATATTCTCCTGCAATAAAATCTCCCTCTCAAGCAATTTTCTTCACATTTAGACAGGCTGAGAATGGCCCTCCACATCAAGATAACATTAGGCCTATACCTCCTCCTCATAGGTCTGATACCAGACATTCTAGCTCTAATTTCTTCAGGCAATTCCATATCTATCTTACATAACTGGAGAAAATGGTCAGGCACCACTCACCACAATGGAAACGGGGCCCACCGTTCTCATCACCATTATCTATTACACATACCTCTTCAACACACTACAAACTTAAATATAGAAAATTACAATCAACCCTGCTCTCTCAAATGTGCCCTCATTAATGCTCGCTCTCTTTGTAAAAAATGGCCAGTTGTCACAGACATAATAACATCTTACAACCTTGACATCCTTATGGTCACCGAAACATGGCTGTCTCCCAAAGATAATATAATTCTTAACCAGCTCCTCCCCAACAACTTCGTGGTCTTCACCAGCAGCAGACAAGGTAAAAGAGGAGGAGGGGTACTTATCCTCGCCAAGACAGAACTCCATTTTAAAATGGTCGACTCTTCTAGCAACAACCACCTGGAAACCGTCTCTATCTCTAATAACCTATGTTCTATAAACTTAGTATACAGAGCGCCATCATCCTCCCCAGACGATTTGTCAACTATTATAAACCTCGCCTCCAACTCACAGAACCCAACTGGATCTTAGGAGACATTAACTTACCATCTCTACAAGACAACCAATCTGACGCCTTTATAGATGCACTAGAAACTCTAGGTTACAAGCAAGTTGTACAACAATCCACACACATAAAAGGCAACATCCTTGACCTTATATTTGCCCCACAATCCGCACACAATCAACTTCAAAATATTCCACTAGCAATTACAGCTGTCCCATGGTCAGACCATAATCTCATTATGTTCCAGATTCCCATTCAAAAGAAACAATATTCAAAAGACAAGGACCTAAACAAATACTCAAATACCACATCCAGATGCTTCCAACCTTTTAACAGGGAACAGATCCTCGATGAAACTGATCCACTCTTCAAAGACTCTACCCTAAACCTGGAAGAGATTATCACTTCTTGGAATAACAGACTCAACCGCATTTTGTCTCGTCCACCCAGAAACAAGTCCTCAAGAAAAAAGGCTACAGCACCTTGGTTTACATCAGATCTGAAAGAATCCCTAAAACTTTTGCGAAAGCTCGAGAAGAAATGGAGGAGGTCACGCACCAATACCAATCAGACTACATACATGCAACATATTGACGCCCACCGTAAAGCTATTTCAGAAAAAATGAAACTATATCATACAGACACCCTGAGACGTGCTCTAAATAAACCCCACGACCTATTTACTCTTGTCAAGAAACTAGCCAAGGAACCTTCACCGGAACACCAGTGTGAAATCAACCCACAAGAATACGCTCTTTACATACAATCTAAGATGTGCTGTACAAATAAAATTACAATACCCCCTGTCCCGAGCATTCAGGGGCTCCCAGCTCCTTTAGTATCATTCACCACCCCTTCTTTGAAGCTGATTGAAGATATGATCTCATCTCTCAACTTATCCACAGCACATACTGATCCTTGTCCAGCCTTCTGGATAAAGGATCTTCGCAAAGAGCTTGCTCCAATAATATCCAAGATCATAAGGCTATCATTCGACACCGGCTCATTCCCTGCTGCCCTCAAACAGACATCTATCAGACCTCTACTGAAAAACCTCGTTAGATCCACAAAAAACAGACTCTTACCGACCCATTTCCAGCATACCCACTCTTGCAAAAATAATTGAAAAAATAGCCTACAGACAACTACAAGACCATATTGACACTGAAGCGCCTTTGGATACCTGTCAAAATGGTTTCAGAGAATCACACGGGGTCGAGACGCTCCTCACTTCACGCCTCAACAGCCTAATCTCTGGTATCGATAACATCAAACAGGGTTTTGTTCTCATCTTTTTAGATATTGCGGCTGCTTTTGATTCGATCTGTCACGATCTTCTCATTTTCCACCTAAGAGAGAAGGGCCTTTGTGGAAATGCTCTCGAATGGTGCAACTCATACCTCTCAGAGAGATGGCAGCATGTTCGCTCAAATGGTGAAACATCAGATCCGTTTCACCAAGGACAAGGAGTCCCGCAAGGTTCCTCTCTATCATCACTACTGTGTAACATATACATGCAACCTATATGCAACATTATCAGGTCCTTCAATGTCAACTGTATGATCTATGTTGATGACGTGTTACTATATATGCCGTTCTGCATAGATAATATGATCCTCACCCCCATAACCAACTGTTTTAACGCCATCTCAAATTGGCTACTGACTCAAAATCTCAGAATCCAGCACAAAAAAACGGAAGTTCTTTTTATCTCAAGGAACTCTAATTTCACACCACCCACATTCCTTGAGGTTCAAGATGCCAAGTTGCAAGTAAAATCCCACATCTGATACCTTGGAGTGACTCTGGATCAGAATCTGGATATGAAGTCCCACATAGCCAACACAGTAAGGGCAGTGTATTTCAAGATTCGCTCCCTCAGACACCTCTGCCAACTAATTGATCCAGATGATTTCCGTACGGTCTACCAGGCTCTAATTATTCCCCATTTTGACTTCGCAAACTCTATATTACAAGGGCTCCCTCAATCTACCCTAAACCCGCTTCAACTAGCCTTAAACAGTGCAGCAAGAGTGCTTTTCGGGATACCTAAAAGAGAACATGTAACACCTCTCCTGAAACAACTACATTGGCTCCCTATTCAAGCGAGAATCACCTTCAAGACTCTGCTCCTGGCCTTTAAAGCTCACAAAGGACTCGCTCCCTCATCATTATCAGAGATGATCCAATCAATCCTTAACAGGCTAAGAAGAACCACGGAATTAAACATGCTAATGGTACCAAAAGAGTCCTTAAGATACAACTCCACAACAGTAAACCGATCCTTCAGTTTATGCGCTCCAAAACTTTGGAACACCCTCCCACCACACATTAGGGCCATCGCTGATCTCTTCCAGTTCAAGAAGGCCTTGAAACATCACCTTTTCATCAAATATTTCCCAGAGAACATAGTAACACAGGCACACTCAAATAGCAACAATCCCGTTCTTTCCACGTAACCTCTGCTATCCCAACAACACTTCACACCTCTCTCTCATATTAACAAGGTTCATTTTATACAATGTCTTCCAAATGTAAATAGTTACACTGACTATTATTTGTTGTAAATAATTACCCTGGTTACCCAAGTTATTGTTCCTGTTATATGTAAACAAAAAACAGATAATTGTATCTTGTCTGATGTTTTCTTGTTCTATGTAAACCGCGCTGATTATGAATAGTGCGGTATATAAAAGTTGTTAAATAAATAATAATAATAAAATAAATAACTGCGCTATCTGCGAGGCTGATCCCCCCCCCTGCTTCGGCCCCCGTACCACCTCCTTCTGTTCTGGTGTATGAACCTCCATAGTAGATGCTTCTTTTACACAGGCCTTACAAACTCCTGAGCCTGTGCCCTTTCTAGCCCCACACACACCACACACTGTGGCTTTGAAGGCATCCCTGCTCTGAGAACAGCTGTCACATCCCTTTGCACACCTCGACTGTCCCCCTCCCAGCCGGGATCAGGCCCTGCCACTACGCCGCAGAACCTGAGGAAAAAAATACTTCTCTGACCTTTTTCTTTTTTTTTTTCCTTTCACCTAATCAGCTAGAAGCTTAACACCAAAACAGCCACAGCTAGGGCTCCAAAGGAAGGCTTCCCCGCTAATAAAAAACCTCCAGACCAAGTCCTTTCACCGACGCAGCACTTCCCATGCTGGTGCCACACGGCTGGGCCTGCTCTTTGCTTTGCGGCAAAACGCGCTGCTATGAGAAGTGCTCCTGATCAGGTCCCCCTTACCTCCGCTGTCTTCAGAACAAAGCAGCAGCAAACTTAGCCATGATGTGCCTGCTGCCGGTCCTGGAGCAGAGCCGTTGAAAGGAGCAGGTTGCGATCGTCGTCCAGCTTGAACCCTCGCCTCCAGACGACCGTGACAAGCAGCCAGAACACGCTAACAGGCACAGCTTCTGTGAAGCGCCAGCTGTACACTGCTCCAGTTCCTCAACCCCTCTGATGGATTGCAAACCGGAGCTGCCCCACTCCCCCTACCTGCTGTCCAACCTGTGCTGAAATCCACAGCATCAGTAGAAGCAGGGGGGGGGGGGGGGAAGGATGAAGGAGGGCCTCCTGCAAATTTAAAGGCACAGTCCTTTAAGATAAAGGATCTTGTCACCTCTGATTTATTTTAACAAATTCTTTTAGCAACTAATCTAACCTATTCTCAATTGTTCCTCCAGTGAGCCCAGGCCTCCAGGCTCACCGTCCATCTAGCTGCTTGGAGACTGAGGCAACTGGTGAAGGAAGGTGGCTCCCGAGAGGATATACTAGTGATATCACAAAAGGAGGTTTCTCAGTTTCCAAGCTGCTGGATGAGATGGGCAACCCAGAGGTTTGGGACTAGACTAGATGCACAATCAGGAAAAGTGTCTAGGGATGAGACTTTCAATATTGAAGAAATAGACAGAGCAGACCAGATCAGACAACTGCTTGTTTAGAAACTACCTATTTCTTTGTTGTTTTTTAAAATTACTATTTAATAATCTGTTCTAGTTTTGGAACTCCAGATGTTTTTGATCTTAAGCAGATACTGCTGCTGATATTTATTGACCTTTATGAAGCAATTGTCATAATCTCTCTCCTGCAGGACCTAGGTGCAGCAGCTGGGTCTAAGCGCCCCACCTGTGTGATACTGATCAAAGCCCATGAGGATTACCAGGAGGCCTATGATGAGTGCCTGGAAGAGGTACAGGCCCTCCCTTTGCCCTTGTGAAGTATGCTGCTACCCCACATGTTGAAGCGACAGTAGCGCACCAGCACCACCTGCTCCCCACCAGGCTGGCAATGGACTGATTGCACTGGATCTTTACTGACTATTTCCTTTGGCAGGAAGGAGCTCCCATTATTGTCATTTGATTGCCCCCTTTTCTAAAGAAATGGAATACTGGAGCTAATCCTTTTTTAAACAGTTAAGTGAAAATGCTGGTTTACAATGAAATGTTCTGATACAGCTGTGTTGTGGCTGGACTATTTGTAGAGAAGAATAAAATGTACATGTAGGCAAGAGAACTAATTTGCTGATTTCAGTCTTTTCTAAAATCTTATTAGTAACTAGGCTCATATCTTTCTTTCCTTTAGTTACCTTGGCACCATATCCTTTTGCACACAAAGCTCTTCCAACATAGAGGTATTGGCATCTCCAAGTAAAAACAGTCTGAGTGTTGGATTAGTCTCATATACATAATTGCTTAATGAAATAAGAAGAAAATGGATTTAGTTCGTGTCTGTCTTTTCTTTCTTTCTCTGAAGTTTAAGGCAAGTTCGATCTGGACACAGTGGGTATTTTCCTATCCCACACAAGTTTACAATCTAATCTGTACCTGAAGCAATGGAGGATTAAGTGACTTACCCAAGATCACAAAGAGCAGAAGTGGGATTTGAACTTGACTTCCTCAGGTCTTAGTTCCACTATCTTAACCACCAGGCTACTCCACGCCAGATAAATGGCATGTAAATCTTTATTTTCTGCTATGTAGTGTAGAATTTGAGTAACATGATGATCCTTACATTTAAAGTATACCAAGAAAAAGCAGCATGCCTCTTTGATACTAAAACATAGAATGACCAAATGGATGATGAAATGCTCAGGGAAAGTAACAAAAAGGTTACAGCACAGTAATAGTAATGGGTGGTTACAACTACCCCTGGGTCAGTGTCACAACAGGAGATGCTAGGGAGATAAAGTTTCTAAATGAAATAAATGACTGCTTCTTGAGCAGCTGGTTCATGAACAGACCAGAGGGGAAGCCATTTCAGACCTAGTCCTTAGTGGAACACAAGATCTGGAGCAAGAGATGAGGGTGCTGGGGCCAGTTGGCAATAATGATCATAGCATGATTTTGTTTGATTTAATAAATGGAGGAAGGACGACAAGGAAATCCATAGTACTACCTTTTAACTTTCAAAAGGGAGACTCTGATACAATGAGAAAAATAGTTCAGAAAAAAATAAAAGCAGTAGTTGCAAAGGTTAAAGATTTACATCAAGCTTGGGTGTTTAAAAATACTATCGTGGAAGCCCCGATCAGCTGTATTCCACACTAAGAAAAATGGAAGGAAGTCCAAAAAACTGCCAGCATGTTTTAAAGGTGAGGTCAGAGAGACAGCTGTTGCCAAAAGAGCATCTTTCAGAAAATAGAAAAACAACCCAAATGACAAACTGGAAACAACATAAGCACTGGCAAGTTAGATGCAAGGCATTGATAAGGCAGGCAGAGAGAATTTGAAAAGAAGCTTGCTGTGGAAGCAAAAACACCTGTGAGTCAGACCATTAGATGATCGAAGGGTAAAAGGGGCATGAAGAGGGGACAAGGCCATAGCAGAGACTGAAATGAATTCTTTGCTTCGGTTTTCACTGAGGAAGATGTAGGGAGGTTACCCATGACTGAAATAGTATTTAAAGGTGATAACGCAGAAGACTTGAAGAAATAGCGATACACCAGGAAAGCGTAGTTACTCACCTGTAACAGGTGATCTCCGGGAACAGCAGGAATTTAGTCTTCACATATGGATATCGTCGGTACCGACAGAGCCTGCACGGGAACGCTCTCCAGCGTCCAATAGGAATGCTTTTGGGAGCATCCCTCAGTACATGCACGCTGCCTTCCCAACTGTCCCTCTTCAGTTAAGTTTGTAGCTGAGTGAAAGGATAGAGAGAGGAAAGAGACAGAGAGTTGTGAAGTTGTGAAGACTAAATTCCTGCTGTTCCCGGAGATCACCTGTTACAGATGAGTAACTACACTATCTCCAGGAACAAGCAGGAATGTAGTCTTCACATATGGGGACTCCCTAGCTGAAGATGCCAAGGAGATAGCCCAAGTAAGGTGGGCCATGCTTCCTCCCATGGATCTCTGGCATCCCACCAGGGTTGGTGGGTAGGAGTTGAATTAGGTCTGGAAGAGATTTTGAAGAACAGCTTGGCCAAAGAAGGCATCCCGACAGGAGGCTTTATCTAGGCAGTAGTGGGCTGTAAAGGTGTGTACCGAAGCCCAGGTGGCTGCTCGACAAATGTCATCAATAGACACAGAGTGAAGGTTAGCCATAGAGGCTGCCATGGCTCTCACATTATGAGCTGTGACATGGCTTATGTTGCTCTCATAAGCAAAGGATATGCATTGTGCAATCCATTTGGAGTGGAGGTGTGGCCTAGTGGTTGGGGCAAGGTACTTCAGGCCGGAAGGTCGGGGGTTCAAATCCCACTAGAGGACAGCAACCTTGGGCCGGAAGGACTGGGGTTTCTAGTCCTACAGGTGCTCCTTGTGGTCTTGGGCAAGCCACTTAACCCTCCATAGCCCATGTTCCCTATAAAATAGTTATCTCCAAGTTATAATGCCCTGTTCAATGTAAACCACACTGATGCAGAATAGCATGGTATATAAGAGAATATAAATAAATAAATTTGGACAGAGTTCTCTTGGAGACTGGAAGTCCCGAATGACTAGAATCAAAAGCCTTAAAAAGTTGAGAAGACTTTCTATGTTGCTGTGTTCTTTGTAGGTAAAAGACTAAGGCTCTTTTTCAATCCAAAGTATGAAGGTTCCTTTCTGCATTAGAGGCATGAGGCCTCAGAAAGAATACAGGAAGATTGATTGATTTAAATGAAAAGGCAAAACCACCTTTGGCATAAAGTGTGGATGAGTTCTAAGAACAACCTTATGGTGAAACCTAGTATAAGGAGGATCAGCCACTAAAGCTTGCAGTTCACTAATGTGATGGCAGAGGTGATTGCAATTAGGAAGATGACCTTCCAGGACAAAAGCTTTAGGGTTGTAGTGGCTAAAGGTTCAAAAGACGGTTTCATGAGCTGCCCAAGAACTAGGTTTAAATCCCATGCCACTGGTGGTGGCCTGATGGGAGGCTTTGTTAATAGAAGACCTCTCATAAATCTGGTTATGAGTGGATGAGAGGAAATTTGTTGTCCATTTAGAGGGCTTATAGGAAGCTGCAATTGCACTTACTGAATTGGTCTTTAGACCAGAATTTGATAAATGAAGTAGTGTGGTGAGGAGAGCTCCCAGGAAGAGATGGAAGTGGAGGAAAACCCTGTTTTTCCCTTTAAAACAAGTGACAGTTCACTTGTGCACAGTGCTTGCAAGAAAAAAAAACTCAGCTCTCTGCTAAGGCCAGGCCACGCCCTAGTTCAGACAGGGAGCCAAGCTTGCTCAGTGATTGGTCACACCTGTGCAAAGGCAAGGGAGTGCCCAGCAGCAAACAACTTTTAAAAACACATTCAGAGCAGAGAGAGAGATACGATGGAACACAAGGGAGACACGAGAGACAGGAGACACACACACAGGAGACGCAGCAGAGAGAGCAAGCAGGAGAAGCTCAGAGATCCTGGAAAGGGAGAAAGTCACACTCTTGAAAGTTTCCTTGGAACCTATCTGGGAAGGAGTGGAGAAAGACACCAGAAGGCTGAGTTCCATGGCCTGAAAGATATCAGGAGGAAAGGAATCAGTAGTTGTCTGAGAGACCCGCCCCAAGAATTGAGCATTGTTGAACAGGGTTGAAAGACTGTGAAACAATATAGCAACTAATTCTTATGACTGCAAAGAATTGGGAAAAGCCAAGAAGGTGTTTTACTAAGTATGTGAGCTTCTGAAGCCCAGGAGCTGTCGTTAGTAAAAGTTTGGTTTGGAAAAGAAAACAGCAGCTGTGAAACATTTACCTGTTATGTTGAATGACCACCAGGAGCTGTGCTCTGTGAAAGTTTATTTGGATGAAAGCTGCTGCCCAGTGAAAGAAGGCTTTTTTGTTGCATTTTCCTCTGTTAACCTGATTCACTCTTATGTTGGAGAAGCATCCTTTTTGCTTTTGTGTTTTGAGCTTTAATGCCTTGGAATCCCACAAAAAAATAAATTTTCTTGCTGCCTTAAACCACTGGACTCACAACTACATTTGTCCTTATATAAGTAAGCCAACTACAAGTCCCAGAATCCCTCTGGTGACAAACAAGGGAAGCTTTATTTAAAAAGGACATTAAAAAGGCTGCTCTATGCTTGTAAGCCCTCGGGCCCAAGCTAGGGCATCGCAGTAGATACTCTAGTACCAATTCCAAAGGTATCATAAGGGGGTTTTAACCCCTTCTGTGAACACCATATAGTAAAACGTTTCCACTTGAAGGTGTAAGAGTATCTTGTGGAAGGTTTTCTAGAAGCCTGAAGGATATCCTTTACCTGTTGGGAAAGGTTAAGATCCTGAAGGTCTAAGCTTTCAGCAACCAGGCCCTTCTATGCCGGGACTGGGGATTCGGGTGCCATAGCATCCCGTTCTCTTGGGAGAGGAGATCTGGAGCATAGCCTAACTCCAGAGGTGCAGCTTGAGAGAGATGTAGAAGCAGGGGATACCATGTTTGGCGTGGCACTATGAGGATCATACGACCTCTGTCTCTCTGAAGGCTTGAAGAGTGTTTTGGGGATGAGGGGAATGGGTGGGAAGGCATAGAGGAAGTCATGACCCCAATGAAGAAGGAAGGCATCCCTTGCCTGGCAATTTTGAGCCAGAATCCTGGAACAGAACCAGGGAAGTTTGGCATTCAGTGGACTTGCAAATATGTCTGGGGTTCCCCAGATCTGAAATATCTTGGCCACTTGGTCTAGGTGGAGAGACCATTAGTGAGGCAGCAGTACTCAGCTGAGTTTGTCTGCCCAAAGGTTTTGAATGCTTGGAAGATATACCACAAGAAGGTGAATTTGATGCTCTCTGGCGAGGCCCATAGTTGTAAAGCTTCATTGCATAACGACAGAGAGCCTGTTCCCCCTGCTTGTTCATGTAGAACATAGGTATTTGATTGTCTGTTTGGACTAGGACTGTCTTGTAGCTGAGCTGGGCATGGAATACTCAAAGAGCTAGATAGATTGCTCTGAGTTCCAGGAGGTTTATGTGAAGACAAGCCTCCTGTGGAGTCCGGGTACCCTGGGTAGAGAGATGATGCAGTTATGCTCCCCATCCCACCTGTGATGCATCTGTTGTTAGGGTGGCCTGGAATAGGGGTTGCTGGAAAGGAGACCCCACTAGATGATTTTCCAGTGATTGCCACCATTGTAGGGACAAGATCAGTCGTCGTGAGTTTGATATCTTGCCGACAGATGTCCTGTGGCCTGTGTCCACTGTGTGGATAGGGTCCACTGGGCTGCTCGCATATGAAGGCGAGCGTAGGGAACCACATGAACCGTGGATGCCATATGTCCCAATAGTTGTAGTTCTCGAGCAGTTAGGGAGGACTTCACCGCTGCTTGAGAAGCTAGCTGTATTATTTGAAGACAGGGTTGTGAGAGAAAAGCCCTTGACTGTCTGGTATCTAGATGAGCTCCTATGAACTCTTGCAATTAGGAAGCTGAGACAGAGCAAGTTGGGATTTTGGGAGGTTTATGACCAATCCCAAGTATTGAAGGATTCGCATTGTGCGAGACAGTGCAGATCTGGCTTCTGGAACCATGGGGGCTCGAATGAGCCAGTCGTCCAAGTAAGGGACGACAAATATCCCCAGGGTTTGCAGAAATGCAGCTACTACTGCTATGCATTTCGTGAATACTCTTGGTGCCGAAGCCAGACCAAAGGGAAGAACCCTGTATTGGAAATGTTTTCCCTTGAAAAGGAATCGTAAGAATTTCCTGTGATCTAGATGAATCAGAATGTGAGTATATGCATCCTTTAGATCTACAGAACAAAGCCAATCCTGACTTTGAAGGTATGGCAGAAGAGTTCCCAGAGAAATCATTTTGAACTTTTCTCGGAACAGATATTTGTTCAATTCTCTGAGGTCTAGAATGGGTCTGTGTCCTCCTGTTTTCTTTGGAATAAGAAAATAGGGGGAGTAGAACCCTGCACCCTGCTGAAGAATGGGCACCTCCTCTATTGCTCCTTGAGCAAGGAGTGTTGAGACTTCTTGATCCAGTAGATTGCCTGTAGAGGTTTGAGAATTGAACTGTCTTACGATTGTAGGAGGGGGCATACTGTGAAAATGAAGCTTGTACCCCTCTCCCACAATGGACAGAGTCCAGTTTTCTGTTATTTGGTGCCATCTGTTGGCAAAATGACACAACCTGCCTGAAATGTTTAGGGGTTCTGGTCCCTTCAGAGGCAGGAAGGCTAAGTTCTCTAGGAAGGAATCAAAGCCCTTGAGGGGGCTGGGCCTGTGGAGCTGGTTGAGTTCTAAGGCCTTTTGGCTTCTTTTGTCTGGATGATTGTTGTTGACCCTTCTGGGCAACTTGACCCTGAGCTTCCCCTTGCCAGGTATAGGATGGATAAAACTTCCTCTCTTATGTAAAATCATTTTTATTGTTTTCCATATAAAAGCATACATTCGGTCATCCCACCATATAACCCACCTACAAGCTTGCTGGGAAGCTATTACAGAGAAAGACGGTACTTCTATGTCCACATTACACAGAGGTTGAGGGTGATCTAAGACACCCAGTACATTCTGCCAACTATGACATCTCAAAGTATTTATAAATTGGTCCCTAGAAACCCATCACAAATGGCATATTGGCAGAGTTCACACACTTATCAAACAGCAGTTTTTAAGACATGACTTCACCAAGAACCCCACCACACCCTGGTCCCCAATCCCCCCCCCTCCCTCCCTTGAGAGCAACACCCCCCCCCCCCCCCCCCATTCCAGGGATGCCCTTAAGTGCATCCGGACCGGACCTGACCTCCCTATCGCTTCATCCCACAACATCCAAACCGCAAGCTAGAGCCACTCCCGATAAGCACTAACCCTACTCCCCCTCTTGCGAATGGCCAGAGGATTCTAACAAGAGCTCCCAAATAGTTTGAAAACGTGTCCAAGTTTTCCCCCCCGATGAGATGGGCCGTTCTACGCTCCATCTGCATAGTATCCCACAACTGATGCTCCCATTCCACAGGTGATGGACCCCCCCTCTGATAACCAGTGTCGTAAGATGCATTGTTTGGCCACTAAGAAACTCTTTTCATAGAACTGCCGCTGGGCTTTTGTCCCCCTGATCCCTGGGTAAACCAGATGAAACAAACACCACAATGGGCAAAGCTCTATCCTCTCTTTCGTCCACAGGACCAATTTCGTCCCTATTGCCTCCCAGAAAAGTTGAGTGATGGAACAGGACCAGAACCGGTGTAGTAGTGTACCCACCTCCCTCTTGCAGAGACCACACACATCCGCCGTTAGGATACCCATCTTTAAACGCTCAGACCTCAGAGATATAGGCTCTCCACAACAACTTAAATTGTAGTTCTCGATACCGCACCGCTTCCGAGAGCTGCTGTACTCTTCGAAAAGCCAGCCCCAATGTCTCCTCTGTGAGGTCCTCAAACCCTTCTTTTCGCCATCGACCTACCAAACACTCCACGTTTTCAATGGGAGTTAATTCCGCTCTCAACTTACTGGCGGAAGCACTCTCCTGAAGTTTCTCCATCAATAACCAGAGACTACTGCTTCGCGACAGAAGCACTGCCCCACTGGGCATACTAGCCACGTAATGGCGCACCTGTAAATAAAAGTAAAACGTCTTACTCTGCAGGTTATACCATCTAGCCAACTTTTGAAACGACTCAAGCTGGTCCGAATTCTCCATTCTCAAATGCCCGACACATTCAATACCCGCTTGAAGCCAATTCTTGGCCACCCCGCCATCTCTACCCGGCACAAAGCCTCTGTTGCCCAGCAGAGGCAGGCAGTCCGTGGCCGCCCAATACCCTCCTCTGGACCGACACAGGACTCTCCATACCATCCGTAGCGTTCGTAGATAGTACGACGCCCTCCAGAACGGCGGTAGCATTGCTCCCATGCAGTGCAGCAAGAATGCCCTATGCCATGTCTCAGAAAATTGGTCAATCAGGGTTACAGGGACGCGCTCTTCATTACCCACAACTAGATCGCTCAATCTCCTCCCTAAGTAACAGATTATAATTCCTCAACAAGGTCAAGCCCACACCTCCTTCGCTCACCGGATGCATGAGCGTCGCCAACGCTATGCGTGCTCTCCTGGACTTCCAGAGAAACCGACCAATCTGCTTGTGTAGCTCCAACAGAACCCTTCTATTTAACCATAGTGGTAAGTGCCTCAGTAGGTACAACCAGCGTGGCCACTCTACCATTCTTACTAACGCTATGCGTCCCATTAGAGAGATCGGGAGGTCTCTCCAACTCTGCAATTTCGCTATTGTCGAAGTAAGTAGGGGTCGCACATTAACCTCATAGAGGCTCTTCGGGTGTTCGGGGATTTGGATGCCCAGGTACCGGAAATACCCCCTGCCAAGTCTTTCGAGACTGATTATCCACATCCAACACCATCGATTTTGACCGATTAATTCGGAGCCCTGAGAACCCCCCAAATTGTTCAATGTCTCGAAGGGCCGCCAGCAAAGACCGCGCCGGACGTGTAAGGCAGAGCAAGAGATCGTCCGCGAATGCGCTTACCTTAATGCCCCCACCCCGCCATTCAATTCCCACTATCAGGGAAGACTCAGTCAATGAGACCAATAATGGTTCTAATTTTAACACATACAGCAGTGGGGAGAAAGGGCACCCCTGTCTGGTGCCCCTATGTAGCGAAAAAGGCTGGGAGCGCACACCCCCATGCTCGACCACCACCAAGGGGGCTACATATAACGCCTGAATCCATTGCAGGAACTGACCCTGAAAGCCAAACTTCCGTAGGGCCGCAAACATGTATCTCCAGGATACCCTATCGAAAGCCTTCTCAGAGTCCAAACTCACAAGAATCAGCGGCTCCCGAGCCAACTAGCTCTTCTCAATACCCAGTAGCACCTTACTGATGTTCACACAGGCCTCTCTACCCTTGACAAAACCCACTTGGTGAGGGCCCACTAAGGCTGGAAGGATCAGTTGAAGTCAGTTCGCCAACACCGAGACAAACAGCTTCAGATCAACATTTATCAGCGAGATCGGTCTATAGGAAGCCGGATCCTCTCCCTGTTTTGGAATCAAAATTACACTAGCAGTTCGCATATCTCTCGGAAAGTTACCCAGCTCCACGACCTCTCCATACACCTCTAACATCTTATAAGCTTCATAGGTGAACCCGTCTGGACCCGGAGCCTTATGTGATGCCCCCGCTCGGATCGCCTTTTGTATTTCCTCTCCTGCTATGGGCTGATTCAACACTTCCCTCTGCTCTTCCGAGAGCATGGGAAGCGAGACCCGATCCAAAAATTTGTCCATCTGGACCCCATCGCCTTCTTCAGGTGCATACAGCTCTTCGTAAAAGGTTTGAAATACATGCGCCACCTTGTCCGCTCTCATGTGCTGCCTCCCCTCAGTGTCACGGATCACCGTTACCCCGTGGGGGCCAGCTTTGTCCCTCACTAGGCGAGCCAGTAGCTTCCCCGACCGATCACCATACCGGAAAAACTGGTGTCAGTAGTACTGCTGAGATTGGATGGCTCTCTCCTGTAACAAACCATTCAATTGTTTCTGAATCTTGACATACTCTGGGACTCCTCCCGAGTGCTGCATTGCCAGAATCTTAGCTCTGCGGAGTTCCCGGGTCAATCTAAGTACATCCTCATTTACTCGCCGCCTCTCTGCTGCTACATAGGCTATGATATGACCCCGGAGGATTGCCTTTCCAGCCTCCCAGAACGCTGCCACCGAACTGGCCGTCACCTCGTTAAACTGCACATATTCTGACCAGTGCCAACTCACATAAGCACAGAACTCCTGCTTCTTCCATAAGTAGCCGGGAAAGGTCCATTTACTGCCCACTGTCCGCTCACATCGCCAGTCCAGGCTAACCATAGCATGATCTGACACAATGATAGAACCCATCTCCGCTTTGAGCACTTTTCCGAACCACTGCCTCGACACCAGAATATAATCAATTCTCAACCACGTTTGATAGGCCCGCGACAGATGTGTGTAATCTCTGCTCTCCTGGTGAAGCACTCTCCAAGAGTCAACCAACTCTCCCAAATCGCATAGGTAGCCCACTCCCCTAGTGCTCCAACCCCGACCAGTTTGTGCATGTGACCTGTCCAAAGACAGATCATGGGGGCAGTTAAAGTCTCCCGCAAGAATTATTGGTATTTTTGGGGCACCCAAAACCTTATCCAGGCTATGCCTGAAAAAAAACATGATCATAGGTGTTAGGGGCATACAGGTTTCCAATGAACAATTCTTCTCCCTGGATCTTAGCATGGATAAATAAATATCTACCCATGGGGTCCCCCTCCATCGCCAAAACTTCGCAGGACAGACTCTTATGTACCAGTATTGCTACCCCCTTCCGCCTCGTGCCCGAGGAGGCTGACAAGACCGTCCCCACCCAATCGCATTTCAGTTTGGCGTGCTCTCTGGAATTTAAATGCGTCTCCTGCAACAAAGCTACCTGAGCCTTCCTTCTCTTAAGGGCCTGTAGGATTTTGGTGTGTTTCACAGGAGTACTAATC
Organism: Ichthyophis bannanicus; assembly: GCA_033557465.1. Taxonomy (NCBI): domain Eukaryota; kingdom Metazoa; phylum Chordata; class Amphibia; order Gymnophiona; family Ichthyophiidae; genus Ichthyophis; species Ichthyophis bannanicus. The sequence goes on from CM066050.1 coordinate 1,391,028, forward strand.
CCCCCTACATTCCAGGTTATAATTTTCAAATCAGGGGGCATGTTGTACCCTCTTGGTGTATAAATCAGTGACATGAAATATCTTTACAGGGGCGCGGGGCAGCCCAGCCTCCACCCCACACCCAAGAGAATCACCACCTAACCAGGGGCCTCTACGTCCCGGGAGCTTCCCCGTCCTCTCCGGAGGTTCCTGTGAAATGTTACTTCCCCATCCCTGGAATTCCCTTCCCCCCTCTTCCCATCCCCCCCTCCTCCTCCTACCCCTACCCAAAACCCCCTTAAAACAAAACCAGCCATGGCCCTCAGTTACCTTCACTGAGGTCTGGGCCTAAAGCGATGCTGCAGGGCCACCTCGACTTCCCCCCCCCCCCCCCCTCTCAGCACGGTAGCAATTCCACCCCATGCCCGAGGAGACGAACATTATACAACACAGCAATAACAAAATAACCAGTAGGATATTATAACAGCATAGGAAAAGGAAGAAATAGGGAAAAAAAACCTGAGCAATCATGGGAGGCTGTTTCTATAATCGGGGACCTACACTTCTGGGGGCGAAGTAGTACATCATGTCCATTATTCAGATAGGCTTATGGGTATCAGTGGGAGCCCAGTCAACAGTCCTCCACTGTCGCATCTTTTAATTGCGTCAATAACTGTTTCGCCACTCCCGCCTGATCGAAGGTGTGGGTCTGCCCCTGGACAGAGACTCTCAGCATGGCTGGAAAAGCCAGGGTGAACCGGGCGCGTTGACGAAACAATTCACATATTGGCGCGAACTCTCTCCATTTGGATGCCACTGCCGCCGAATAGTCCCGGAACAGTAAAATCTTTCGATTATCCATCATTAGGTTCAGTGTGTTTTCCTATAAGCTTGCAGTATCTGAGCCTTATGTTGGAAGTTGAGGACCCTCAGGATCACAACACGGGGCCGAACTCCAACATCTCGTCGGGCTCCCAGCCGATGCGCCCTTTCTATTTTAAACTGACCACACAGCTCGTCAAGGCCCAGGGCCTCTGGCAGCCAGTTTTCCAGAAAAGAAAGCAGCTCTTGTTCTGATTTCTCTTCCGAGACCCACAATCCTCAGATTGTTTCGCCTTGACTGATTTTCCAAATCATCAAGTTTCTGCTAGATCTCCCGCAGTAGCTGTTTTTGCCCTGCTACTTCTCTATCTTGGCTTCCCTCACCACCTTCGATGCTCCAGCTCATCGACCCGCTTGCCAAAGTCAGCAAGCGATTCCTCCACGCCGTCTAGCTTTTTCATTAGGAGATCGAACTTTGGGTCCAAAAGCTTGACCACCTCTTTTGCCAGTTCTGCCGGGGACGAATCCATGCTCCCCCCCCCCCCCCCCCCGAGGACGGTTGTGGCATGGCTGATGTAGAGGGCCCAGTTTTAGGCAGCCTCTCCCGGTCTCTCTTCTTCGCTAACGGCATCAGAGGACAGCACTGCAGCCCACTGTAAGTTGCCCTCGAGCACGTAGGCACTCTTAAAGCCTAGGTGGAAATTTTTGAAGAAAAGAGCAGATTTAATTGCAGATTAATTGCCAAGGCTGCCCCGGAGCGAGCGGGACGCGTCTGCACTCACTCACGCATCACGTGACCCAAAACTTCCTCTTTTTGTTGAAAGGATTTTTTATAGGGTTTCTTTTTGGCTGGAGTGGCTGTAGATTTTGACAATCTGTCTAAAGTGAGATTGTCAGTATCTATCTCATTAGCCTTCTCTTGCCAATTCTTGCCAAAGAGGTTTTCTCCTGTGCAAGGGATGTTTCCCAATTTATCCTGTACCCAAATCTCCTAGTCTGATGCCTGAAGCCAGGCAATCCGACGTGCACCAATGGCAATAGCAGAGGTTCTGCTGATGCATTCAACACAGTCAAAGGCTGCACGGTTTACAAACTTGGAGACATCTTGAGCATGCTTGACCAGAGTGAGAAAGTCCTGTTTGTCCTCAGGGAGAAGGGGGCTCATAAGCTCCAAATCTCCTGTGACCTCTTTGAGGAACATTCCCATTCTGCGTTGGGGAGAAGAGGAGTCTTCCGGGAGAAACACTCTGGTACTGGCAGAATTATCAGAGTCATTGGAATCGGAGGATTCGAAGTATCTCTGATCCTGATGTTCATGCAAAGCATGGTCTCGGTATCGATCAAAGTCGGTACCGAATTGGTCCAGTACTGATCTGTCGATGCCAGAAAATGTCTGCATGGGAAGGATTCCCACCGGGGCCAATACCATCGGTGCTGATTCCGGTATCTGTACCGGTGCCTGTTGAACCACTGGTGTCAACGGTACCGCAGCTGTATGGAGCGCTATAAGACTGCATTCAATAGCGAGGAATCTCTGGTCTATTGATGCTGCCGATGCCTGGGTATCGGTACCGGTAAAAGCAGCTGGAACTCCTGAGCATGGCACCAGTAGTTCTGCCGAGGTTGAAGCCTCGAACATCCTGGAACCCCGTTGATGCTTTGGAGGCTGAAGCCTCCCGCCGGGGCTGTTTTGCCAGTGTAGTTTCCTCAAGGGCAATGCCAATGGCCTTTCGATACTTTGAAGGAGAGCTACCTTTTGAGGACCGTCTCTTATTTAATTTAACAATTTTTCTATACCGTCTTTCTACAAGTCAAGACGGTTTACATAGAACAGTTTTGGCAGTATATTTCAACTGTTTACATGGAACATGATAACAATGGATACATATGGTAACGAGAAGAACTATGTTTAGTTACCTGAGATCCATGGGAGGAAGACGAGGCTCTTGAAGACGTCGATGCAATGGACCTGGTATCTGAAGAAAAGAGGGTACCAAGCTTCTGTCTTCCTCTTTTAGTCATCCCCATACAGGAGGAACACTTAGATGGAGAATGGTCAGGGCCTAAACATTTTAAACACCAGTCATGGGTGTCGGTGACGGAGATGGTACCGCCACATTTAGTACTTTTTTTTTTTTAAACCACTAGCTGGTTTTTCCATCTTTTGGGAAAAATAGGGTCTAATGCCCAAAATGGCACCTAGCACCAAAAGAAAATGTTTCTGAAGAGAAACAGTTCAAAAATAGATTTTTTTTTTTTTTAAGAAAGAACCGGTGGGTGTCATGTGGAGGCAGGCGTGACCACAAGAAAACAAGTTTAAAGAAGACATTTTCTGTAGTGACAGGGTATGTGTCCTGTCGGTTCCGTAGAAAACAAAGAACTGAAGAGGGACAGTTGGAAAGGCAGAAAGGTAGCATGCATGTGCTGAGGGATGCTCCCAAAAGCATTCCTATTGGATACTGGCAAGCGTTCCCACGCAGGGTCCTTCGGTACCGACAATATCCATATGTGAAGACTATATTCCTGCTTGTTCCTGGAGATGAGGTATTACAACTATTTGATAAACTGAAAAGTAGTAAATCACCTGGACCAGATGCTATACATCCAAGCATGTTGAAAGAACTGAAATATGAGATTGCAGACCTACTATTCGATGAACTACCTGAAGATTGGAGGATGGCCAATGTAACATCAATTTTTAAAAAGGGTTCCAGGGGTGATCTTGGAAACCACAGACCGGTGAGGATACTGGGCTTGATGGACCTTGCTCTGACCCAGTATGGCATTTCTTATATTAGGTAGGGGAGCTCCAGCAAGGGTTTGAAAATCTCTCACTTGATTTTGCTTCAGTGCTTGTGTGTGCTATTGGGAACTTGGTGACCAGTTATGATAAAATACCAAAAAATTATTTTAACCTGGCAAAGTGTAGTTACTTACCTGTAACAAGTGATCTCTAGGAACTGCAGGAATTTAGCCTTCACAACCCACCCTCCTCCCTGAGGAGTTGTACATTTTCTCTTTTCTCTCCATTTATCTCAGCTACAACCTCAACTGAGGAAAGAGAGTTGCAAAGGCAGGAAGGCAGCAACGCAGGTGCAGTGGAATGTCCCTAAAGGCTTTCCTGTCTGATGCTAGGGAGCGTTCCTGTGCGGGCTTTGTCAGTACCGATGTCACCCATATGTGAATCGGTACCAACGAAACCCACACAGGTAAGCCTTTAGGAGCACCCCACTGCACCTAGGTTGCTGCCTTCCAGCCTTGGCAACTCTCCTTCCTCAGTTAAGTTTGTAGCTGAGAGAAGAGAAAACGTACAACTCCTAGGAGAGGAGGGTGGCTTGTGAAGACTAAATTTCTGCTGTTCCTGGAGATCACCTGTTATAGGTGAGTAACTAGGCTATCTCCAGGAACAAGCAGGAATGTAGTCTTCACATATGGGACTCCCTTGCTCCCAAATGCCAGAGAAATGACTTCAGAATTGGTAGGTTTGCCTCAGAGTAGGCATCAAGAGGTCATGGAACCTCCATGGATGTCTGGTATCGTTAGGGCAACTCCTTTCCAGAATTTAAGTCTGAAAGAGATGCTGGACTACAGCCTGACCAAACATGGTATCCCACTAGGAGTCCTTGTCAAGACAGTAATGAGCAGCAAAGGTATGGTACCAGACCAGGTAGCTGCTTTGCAGATTTTGTCAATGGCCACAGAACATAAGTTTGCTGTCAAGGCAGCCATGGTAAAAACATGGGCAGTGACAGCCCCTCAGGAGATAGTCCTGCCCTATCATAAGCAAATGAGATGTAATCTGCTATCCATCTAGATGGAGTATGTTTAGAAATGGAGAGACCCAAGTGACTCGGGTCAAAGGAAATTAACAACTGCAAAGCTCTGCAGTGCCCTCGAGTCCTGTGAAGATAAAATGCTAAGGCACGCTTGCTGTCAAGGTTGTGCAGGGTTGCCTCTGCCCTAGAGGAATGTGGTCTAGGGAAAAAGACAGGAAGGTAAACTGACGGACTGAGATGGAAAGGAGACACCATCTTTGGCATGAAATGGAGGCATGTCCTAAGGACAACCTTATGGTGGAAGTGGGTGTAAGGTGGGTCTGCCACCAAAGCCTGAAGCTCACTAATGCGTCTAGCTGAAGTAAGGGCAATTAGGAAGAAAACCTTCCATGAAAGAAACTTGAATGAGATTGTGACTAAAGGTTCAAAAGGCGACTTGAGCTGCCCTAACATGACATTAAGATCCCATGCCACTGGTGATAGTCTGATGGGAGGCTTGGTCAATAAGAGCCTTCTCATGAAATGTGCTACAGCTGGCTGGGAGGAGATAGGCTGCCCATCCAAGGGACAGTGAGAAAGTGTAGTTACTCACCTGTAACAGGTGTTGTCCGGGGACAGCAGGAATCAGTCCTCACATATGGGTGATGTCGGTGCTGACAGAGCCCACCTGGAGCAAATCCCCAGCTTTCAAAAAAAGCCTTTGGGATTGCTACCACACATGAATGGTCCCCTTTCTGCCCAAGCATGCCATCTTACTCAGTCAAATTACAGCTAAAGATGGTATGACTGCAACACCAAGGGGAGGAGGGAGGGTTGTGAGGACCGATTCCTGCTGTCCCCAGAGAACACTTGTTGCAGGAAGTTCATCCTCACATATGGGACTTCCCAGCTACAAGCTTACCAAACCTATAGCCAAAAAAGGGCTCCCTCATGAAGAGCCACAAGCAACAGCAATGAAGTCCGTATAGACGGACCCAACAGGACCCCTGTCCGATGGAGCTAACACTCCAGTAGCCTGAACACAGAAGGGTAGGAGTTGCCTATACCCCAAAAAGGTTACAGAGCATGGCCTGGCCGAAGGCACTGTCCCATCGGGATTCTCTATCCAGGAAGTAATGAGATGCAAAGGTATGGACTGAAGACCAGGTGGTGGCCCGGCCGATGTCTGCTAGCAGGACCAAATGCAGGTTGGCTACTGAGGTCATCATAACCCTGACCCGTTGCACCATGACCCGGCCTTCCAACAGAAACCTTGCCTCCTCATAGGCCCAGACAATACAGTCTGCCACCCATGTGGACAGCGTACGCTTGGACAACGCCTCCCCCAGCTTACTGGGGTTGTAAGAAACGAAAAGCTGGGAGGCTTTCCGGTGGCCTTGAGTGCATTGGATATAGAAGGACAAGGCCCTCTTACAGTCCAAGGTATGGAGGACTGTCTCTGCCCAACTGGCGTGCGGACTGCAAAAGAAGGTAGGGAGGACCGCCTCTTGGTTGAGATGGAAAAAGGACACCACCTTCGGAAGGAATTTGGGATGTGTGCGAAGCATCACCCTATTGTAAAACCTGGTGTAAGGCGCCTCAGCCACGAGGGCCTGGAGCTTACTTACCCCTAAGGGAAGAAGTGAGCGTGACCAGGAAAACCACCTTCCAGGAGAGATAGCGAAGGTGGCAAGTAGCTAGGGGCTCGAAGAGTGGCAGGGTGAGCTGCCCCCACACCACATTGAGATCCCATTCGGTGGTGGTGGTGGTGGTGGTGGTGGTGGCGGGGGGGGGGGGGGGGGCCAAACCAGGGGCTTAGACAGGAGTAGGCTCCGTAGGAAGTGGGACACCACTGGATGGGCCGAGAGGGGTTTCCCGTCCACCTGATGGTGGTTCGCCGCCAGGGCACTGAGGTGTACCCTAACCAAGTTTGACTTCAGCCCCACATGAGAGAGGTGAAGCAGGTATAGCAACACTGTGACCACCGGACAAGAGAAGGGGGTCGGCCCCCAGCTCAGTGCACCAATGTGCCAATCTGCGCCACTTAAAGGCGTAGGCCCATCTAGTAGATGCCTTGTGCGAGGCTAGCAGAACATCCTCCACCTCTCGGGAGTTGGAGCAGGGCTAAAGTCACCCTCTCAGCAGCCATGCTGTCAGCAAGAGGGAGCCAAGGTTGGTATGCAGAGGAGAGCCCCCCTCCTAGGAAAGGAGTGTCAGGGGGGGGGCAGACCCCAGGGTTATGGGGTCCTCCACCACCAGTTGTAGAAGCAGTGGAAACCACGGTTGCTTGGGCCACCTTGGAGCTGCCAAGATGATCGAGACCCTGTCGTGGAGAGTCTTGAACAGAGTCCTGGCGATCAGTGGCATCTGAGGGAATGCGTACAGAAGTCCCTCTGACCATAAGATCAGAAAGGCATCGGTGGCCACCCTGGCGGGTGAGGCTGCCAGGAGCAGAAGCAGGTGATTGTCTGGGCTTGCAAGCAAATAGGTCTATAACCACCAGTTCCCCCCCAGGTCTGGAAAAGCTTGCTAGCTACCCCTGGGTGCAGCTGGTGAATCCTGCTGAGTCTGTTGGTCAGCAAGTTGTCCTGGCCTGGCAGGTATACCACTCTGAGGAGGATCCCCTGTTGGACTGCATAAGAGCACAGATCTAGGGCTTCCTGGCAGAGGGCACAGAACCCCGTGCCTCCCTGCTTGTTCACATAGTTCAGATAAACAACCAGGTGGCCATGTTCTAAGACTCACCGGTGGCCTAGGTGATGATGAAAAGCCTTCAGTGCAAGATGAATGGCTTGCAGCTCTAGGAAGTTGATCTGCTGCGCATTCTTGTCTGGAGACCAAATGCCCTGGGTGCGGTAGCCCTCACAATGGGCTCCCCAGCAGGGAGGCATCTGTGGTGAGGACACTCGAGTGGTTGGTGGTCTGGAAAGGCATGCCCACCTCCGTGCTGGGGCAACAGCCACCAGATCAGGGACTTTACCAGCTGGCAGGTCACTCAGACTCTGTCCTGGAAGTGGCCCATGGCCTGGGACCATAGGTTCCTGAGGCACCACTGTGCTGTTCGCATGTGGAGGTGGGCATCTGAAGTGACATGCATCATGGAGGCCATGTGCCCAAGAAGGCACAGAAGATGCCTGGCTGGCACCATGAGTCTGGCTGCCCTGTCTGCGGTCAGGAAGGCCTTCAACTGAAGGGTGTCTATTCTTGCCCCAATGAATTCCAGCCCTTGTGTTGGGCAAAGGTTCATTGTGGTAGTTTATAACGAAGCCCACGTGTTGCAGGACCTGGGTGGTGCTTGTCGTGGCCTGCTGCACCTTAGGGGCTGTAGTACCTTTGATGAGCCAGTCGTCGAGATAGAGGAAGACAAATATCCCGTGGAGCCTGAGAAAGGCGGTGACTACTGCCAGACACTTTGTGAATACCCTAGGGGCCAGAGGGAGGAGTAGCCTAGTGGTTGGGGCAAGGTACTTCAGGCCGGAAGGTCGGGGGGTTCAAATCCCACTAGAGGACAGCAACCTTGGGCCGGAAGGACTGCGGTTTCTAGTCCCACAGATGCTCCTTGTGGTCTTGGGCAAGCCACTTAACCCTCCATAGCCCATGTTCCCTGTAAGTATTAGTGTATGTGTCTCATATCCCTGCTTGTTAAATGTATCCCCCAATTGTGTTGTGACCGCTTTGATTGAAGGATAAGGCGGTATACAAAAACTGTCTAAATAAATAAATAAATAAAGGGAAGCACCCTGTATTGGAAATGATTGCCTCCCACCACAAAGCATAGGTATTGCCTGTGGATTAGGATGTGAGTATAGGCAACCTTTAGATCTAAGGGGCATAGCCAGTCTCCCTGGCAGAGGTAAGGCAGCAGTGTTCCAAGGGAGAGCATCTTGAACTTCTCCCTCACCAGGAATTTGTTGAAGTTGTGCAGGTCGAGGATGGGCCTTAGGCCCCCTGTCCTCTTTGGCACGAGGAAGTACCTGGCGCAGAACCCCTTGCCCTTGAGGTGGTGGGGCACCGGTTCTACTGCTTGGTCCTCGAGAAGACCTGCCAACTCCTTCAGAAGGTGGTCCCGGTGGAGGGGAGACCTGAGGGGCTCTCCCAGGAAGTAGTGTGGAGGTACTTGGCTCAGATGGAGGAGGTAACCCTCCCTGACCACCTTTTATGCCCACAGGTGGGGAGCTATAATCACCGACTCCCCCCCGTAGGCTGCTGATCTCTGTCTGGGAGAGAGCTATGCTGTCTGAGTCAAAAACTCCCTCCTGGCTGGAGCCGGAGGCTTGGGAGCCTTCTGCTTATGTGGGCCATGCCCTTAGCCTGCTGCTCTTGCTGGGGAGCCAGGGAGGCCTGGTAAGGTGGGTAGTTTTGGTAAGCAGTGGAGTTCTATGGGTAAAAGGGCTTTTTACCTGAGCCCTTCCGTCAGGGAGGGGGCAGTGGTCTTCTTGGAGAGCCTAGTCCCCCTCATGAACTCAGGCTCCAGCTCTGCAGCCTTGTCAGTCATGTCCCTTGTCAGGGGGAGAACCTCTTCAGCAAGCCCATTGACCAACTTGTCCTGTACCCATTGCTCAAGGTCAGATGACTGGAGCCAAGCATGGCAGCCTGCACCCATGCCCGCCGCAGCTACCCAGGCCGCCCGAGACATAAATTTAGAGCACTCATGGACTGCTTTGGACAGGCTCTTGAAGCGCTGCAAAGGTTTCTCAGAGAGACTAGCTGAGTACCCGGCAAGTTCCTTCACCAGGTCCCTCAGGTACATGCCCATGTACAGCTGATAGGCCTGGATCTGGCAATTCAGCATCGAGCCCTGGTCGCACTTTCTGCCGAGAGCGTCCAAGGTGCGGGCCTCCCTGCCGGGGGGCAACGAAGAGTGCATCTTCTGATTCTTCAGTCAACGCATGGCCAACTCCACAACCATGGAGTTGTGCGGCAGCTGTGACTTCTGAAACCCAGGGCTCCGGCAGACTCGATACATCAAGTCGAGACGCTTGTTGACCACTGGCATTGATGCCAGTGTCTCCCACATGCAGAACATAAGCTGCTCCAGGATGGGAGGAATGGACACCGTGAGCGATTCCCGGGGAAGAACCTCATATTGGAGGATCTCACGCTCGTTGGCCTGAGGATCCTCCTCGGACTTGGTGGGAAAGGCCAAGGCCTTGGACATATCTTTGACGAAGTCCAAGAAGCCCATATCCTCCAGTGGGGACCTTCTCTGAGGTTCAGAGACAGGGGAATCGGAGGGGACATCTCGGTGCCAATGGGTGTCCAAGGACTTCTTTGTCTCCCAATCAAAATACTCCGAGGAGGATGCGTGGTGTTCCTTGGGCCTCAAGGGCCCTGGTGCCATATGCCCCAAGCTTGGGAGACGACCTCGGCCCTGACGAGTGGGAGACAGAGTGCAACTTTGATTGAGGATCTACTCGGGTTTGCATGGCCTCAAGGATAAGCTCGGCCTCTGGACTGTCTACTTGCCAAGACTGGTCCACCATGGGATCCTTCCAAGGGATCTTGGCCGGCTGTTCCCTCTCAGACAACTCGAGCGGTCATCTGTGGCTCTGTGACCGGGAGGATCCCGGCTGATCACAGCCATCCAAGGATGCCATCTTCGAGGTCGTCTTCTTCCTCTTCGGTTCCCTCTCCGAGGACCCACGCTGAAGAGAGGCTAAAAAGGTTAGGGCTCTTCAACCAGGAAAAGACACAGCTGAGGGGGGATATGATAGAGGTCTATAAATTAATGAATGGAGTGAAACAGGTAAACATAGATCGATTGTTTACATCATCAGAATATAGAAAGGCTAGGGGCCATGCAATGAAGCTACAGGGTAACCTATTTAAGACTAATGAGAAAATATCTTTCCACTCAACGTGTAATAAAACTCTGGAATTTGTTATTGGAGGATGTAGTAAAAGCTGTTAGTGTACCTGGTTTTAAAAAAGGTTTGGACAAAAGGGACCCGGGATATCCTGCTTGACCCAATACATTGTGTAACCTGTGTCTTTTGGGGAAACTGCTAGGTACTTGTGACCTAGATTGGCCACTGTTGGAACAGGATACTGGGCTTGATGGATCTTGATCTAACTCAGTATGGCATATCTTATGTTCTTATACACAAGATCTTGCGACAAGACCAGGTGGCTCTTGGTGAAGTTGACTGCCCAGCCTAGCTGCTGAAGTCTACAACGCACTGGGTGGTCTCGTAGCTTTCCTGTACTGACTTTGCTCTGATCAACCAGTCATCTAAGCAAGGGTGCACCAGATTCTCTTTTCACTGCCACGACAATCATCACCTTCGTAAAGGTCTGTGGAGCCGTGGCCAGACCAAAACGGCAATGCCCGAAATTGGAAGTGACCTATCAAGGCTGCAAACTGCAGAAACCACTGGTGATCGGGCAAATGAGAATATGAAGGTAAGCCTTCGTAAAGTCAAGTATCCTGAGGAACTTTCCTTTTTACACCGCCACTATCAGAGTGCAGGGTTTCCAAGTGAAAGTGCGGCTCCCACAAGTATCTGTTGACGTGCTTGAGGTCTATAATAAAGCAAACAGAATCCTCCATTTTGGGCACCACAAAATAAATGGAGTATAAAACTTAACCTAACTGGTCGGGGGGGGGGACCTCAACCACCGCTTTGAGTTGGTATGCACGGTTCAGGAGAAAGACCTTGGTGTGATTATCTCTGATGATCTCAAGGTGGCAAAACAGTGCGACAAGGCGGTGGCAAAAGCCAGGAGGATGTTGGGCTGCATACAAAGAGGGATTACCAGCAGAAAGGAAGAGGTACTTATGCCACTGTACAAGTCACTGGTAAGGCCTCACTTGGAATACTGTGTTCAGTTTTGGAGACCGTATCTTGCAAAAGATATAAAAAGACTGGAAACTGTTCAGAGGAAAGCGACCAAAATGATTTGGAGCCTGCGTCAGAAGCCTTATGAGAAGAGACTTGAAGACCTAAATATGTACACTCTGGAGGAGAGGAGGAACAGGGGAGATATGATTCAGACCTTTAAATACTTAAAAAGAAATGATGAACAAACAAACCTCTTCCAAAGACGTGGAAGCTGTAAAACTAGAGGGCATAACATGAAGCTGCAAGGGGGTAAATTGAAAGGCAATGTCAGGAAATATTTCTTCACTGAAAGGGTGGTGGATGCTTGGAATGCCCTCCCGATGGAAGTGGTGGGGGCAAACACGGTGATGGAATTCAAAAAGGCATGGGAAAGATACAGTGGATCCCTTTACAGCAATAGGATAAAAACAAAATAAACGGTACCATCTAACTTCTGAACCATATAACGTCTCAACAAATAGGGATGTCCTACATGAGTGGTGGGTTTACCCCTAAAAAAAGACATGGGGAGGGGTGGCCTGCAAAGAGCGACAGGTGCACCTACTCTTGCCGTATTGCTGGGCAGGCTAGATGGACCATGCTGGTCTTTATCTGCCGTCACTTACTATGTTACTATGTTCTACATGGTACTGCACTAGGAATATGTTAATCAACATCTGACAAATTGACATCTCTTACCATAGTACTTCCTCTTTTGTAGCAATATTGTGAATGTTTTCAATTAAATCTCTTATCTGTTTCTTCTGCCTGCAAAAGTGGAGTGGAGGAATGGCCTAGTGGTTGGGGCAAGGTACTTCAGGCCGGAAGGTCGGGGGTTCAAATCCCACTAGAGGACAGCAACCTTGGGCAGGAAGGACTGGGGTTTCTAGTCCCACAGTGCTCCTTGTGGTCTTGGGCAAGCCACTTAACCCTCCATAGCCCATGTTCCCTGTAAAATAGTTATCTCCAAGTTATAATGCCCTGTTCAATGTAATTTCAGTTTGTTCAATGTAAACCGCACTGATGCAGAATAGCGCGGTATGTAAGAGAATGTAAATAAAAAAATAAAAAATGTCTGTATATCACACCAATGTAAATAGATTTCCCTCTTTTCACACTAACCCACAGTGCTGCTTCTCTTCCTTGTAAGTCATGCAGTTTTGTGTCTTTAATATTAATATATTTACATATAATGCCACTCCTTCCTTTCCTCCAGCTCTCTTTCCTGAAATGACTATAGCCTGCTATCACATCCCAAGCATTGTTTTCTGTGTACCATGTTTCTGTGACTGCCACTACTGTATATCTAAAGTCAACTTATTCCATTATAGCTTCTAAACCTATAACTTTATTTGCATACCATGGGCATTAGTTTATGCAGGTCTCTAGATATTGCCTCTCTTCCCACTTTTATGTACTATTTTTTTTAATAGTTTACTTTCCTGGTTGCTTCGTTCACCCACTGAACAATCCCAATCCCAGAACTGATCCCTGAGGCACGCTGCTATTCATTTTCCTTTCTTCTGATTGAATGCCGTTTGCCACTGCCCTTTCTTGTCTGTAAGCTAGTTCACCACCAGGGGACCCAGCAACAGACTACTTAGCTTATTCATAAGCCTCATATGAGGAACACTATCAAAACGCTTTGCTGAAATCTAATTAGATCATATCCATTACATATCTTCGATCCATTGCTCTGGTCACCCAATCAAAGAAATCTGATTTGTTTGGCACAATCTTCCTTTGGTAAAACCATGTTGCCTCGGATCTTGCAACCCACTGGATTCTAGAAATTCACTATCCTTTCTTTTAGCAGTCTCTCCATTATTTTTCTACCACTGAGGTATGGTTTACTGACCTGTAGCCAGCCAGGTTCTTCTCACTTATTACTTTTGTGAAGAGGGACCAATACCACAAAATCTTCCCAGTCTCAAAAAATCCCTTTAAGTACATCCTTTAAAGGTGCCGTCAGAACCTCTCTGAGCTCTTTCAGTAGCTCATCTGGGCCCAAGGTCTTGTCCACTTTGTTTTGCTAACTGTTCATAAACATCTTCTATGAATGGTGTGGGATCCATTCTATTCCCATTATAGCTTTTGTCAGTCATGCATGGTCCTTCAAGATTTTCTTTTGCAAACGGAATCAAAATATTTGTTTGGCATGTCTGCTTTTTTCTTGTTACTTTCCATAAATCAACCTTCAGCAACTCTGAGCCTTGCACGCCCACCTCTCGCCTTCCTCATCTCTCCAATATACCTGAAAAGTCTTGCCACCTTGTTTCACATCCTTAGACAATTTTTCTTCTGCAGGTGCTTTTGCGATCATGTGTCTCTCTATGCCTCTTTCAGCTTCTTCTGATATTTTTTTCTGTGATCTTCTGAATTGTGTGAACACTGCCTTTTCTGCCTTTATTTTTGCAGCTACATTTTGGAAAAACATGTTTCTTTTTCTTATTTGTATTTACTTTCCTAACATTTAGATCTGTGCCCTCTTTATAGCCTCTTTACTTCCCTTATCTCTTCCTATCCTCCTAGATCCTCCTTCGGGTACTTTCCCATTTTACTGAAATCAGAATTTTTGAAATCTAGGACTTTGAATTTGCTAAGATCGGACGCTGCTATGGCTTTTATCTTGAGCCACACCATGTGGTCATCACCGCTGCACAACTGGGCACCCACACAGACATTAGTACTCATCAATGGAGATAGTGTATCTAGATCTAGGGTCGACCTTTCCCTGGTGGGTTCCATCACCAACTGTCTGTGACTGCCTTACAGGAGGCTTTGCTAAATCTTTCTTCTACTTTCCAGATTTGTAGACTGGCTACTCCAGTCCACATCTGGTAGATCAATTCTGCCTTCATTACCGCCTATGCAGTATCATTGATCAAGCCTCCCCTGCCATAAAGCATAGTTACTCACCTGTAACAGGTGTTCTCCAGGGACAAGAAGAATCACTCCTCACTTGTGGATGATGTTGGCACAGACGGAGCTCATGCGTAGCAATTCCCCAGCTTTCAAAGAAAGCCTTTGGGATTGCTGCCATGCATGCGTGGCCCTCTTCCTGCCCAAGAGTGCCATCTTGCTCAGTTAGGTCTCATAGCTACAGCCCTACTAAGCAGATGGCAAGGGAAGGACAAAGAATAGCAACTCTTCAGGGGAGGTGGGAGGGTAGTGAGGACTGATTCCTGCAGTCTCTGGAGAACACCTGTTACAGGTGAGTAACTACGCTTTCTCCAGGAACAAGCAGGAAGTCAGTCCTCACTTATGGGACTCCCCAGCTATAGGCTACCGAGCCTGTAACCCAAAAACGCCTCCACGAGGCCGTGAGCAGAAGTCAACGCCCGAGGGAGCATGAGTCTTCAGGTCCCTGGGGAGAAGCTCTCGGTAGCTGTTTGAAAAAGAGTTGGAAGGCAGGAGTTACTTATACCCTGAACAGATTACGGAGTACAGCCTGGCTGAAGGCGCTGTCCCAGCAGGACTCCCTCTCCAGGCAGTAGTGCAAAGCGAAGGTATTCGCTGAAGACCAGGTTGCAGCCCAGCAGATGTCTATCAGAGGCATGGTGCGCAGCGAAGCCACCTTGGCCCGGACACTATGCACGGTGACTCGGTGATCCAGTGGGGCTCCAGCCTTTGTCTGAGCAAAGCGATGCAGTCCGCCACCCAGATAGAGATGGTGCGTTTGGTGACTGCCTGCCTGCCCCAGGCAATTAGGATTGTAGGCAACAAAGAGCTGGTCGGACTTGCGATGAACCTGGGTACGCTGCAGTTAGAAGGCAAGAGCCCTCTTGCAGTCGAGTGTATGTAATACCGCCGATGCCCGGTCAGCATGCGGTCTTGGGAAGAAGGTCGGCAAGACACTCTCCTGATCGTTATGAAGTCAGAGACCACCTTCGGTAGGAACTTGGGGTGGGTACGGAGGACCACCCTGCTCCCGTAGAACCTAGTGTAGGGGGGCCTCGGCCATGAGGGCCTGGAATACGCTGTCTCGCCGAGCCGAGATCAGAGCCACTAGGAAGACTACTGATAGGGGAAAATAAAATAAGGTTTAAAGTTTAAAGTGTATGTACAGGAGGATTCAGAGGCCCGCAGAGGGGAATAGGAATCCTGTATATATCTATATATGGAAAGGAATGTGCTGTGCTAAGACAAATTGATTGTTCTACACAGAGACGACTAACATCTGAGAAGTTACTGATAAGCTGTGGTGGGCCTCAGGGGATGAGTTGATGACGTATGTATATGTTTCTGTTAATGTATAAAAGACAGAGAGCCCCTCTAACCTGTGGAATAAACTTACATACTACTTATGTGCGAGTGTGTGTGTTTGTTCCCCTGGAATTTCAGACAGAGAAGGTAAGGTGATTCCTCAGCCCAGAGGATTAACAGACGTCCCGAGGGTAAGTGATATAAAGTGCTGGGAAAGGAAAAAACCCACACTAACTACCACCTTCCCAGAGAGGTGTCAAAGCGAACATGTCGCCATCGGCTCGAAGAGTGGGTGCGTAAGCTGCATCAGCACGATATTCAGGTCTCACTCCACCGGTGGTGGCCGGATGGGGGGGCTTGGAAAGTAAGAGGCCCTGCATGAAGCGGGAGATCAGGGGCTGCCTCAAGAGGGGTTTACCCTCGATGGGGAGGTGGTCCCTGACCAAGTTAGACTTCAGCCCCACTTTAGAGAGATGGAGGAGGTACTGGAGGTCTAGGACCCTCACGAGGCTCTCGGGGGTTTCCAGGGTGGGTTTAGGTACCCCTCTCAAGGTAACAGAGGTCTCAAGGCTCGGGCCAGCCGTGCTGGGCACGAGCGCCTGCTGGGCAGCTAAGAAGGCAGAAACACTGTGCTCTAGTGCCAGCATGTGGGACTCCCGCTTGGGTCCCTGCGCTGCCGACACCGGGGTTACTGGGTCGGGCGTAGACGAGGAGAGGGGTGTCATCGCCGGGACAACCCTCATGAGACTGGACGCCATCTCCGGAGGGCTCCATGTCTGTACGAGGTACCTTTCGAGGGCGCTCCTTGTCCAACTCTCGGGAACGCCGGGAAGGGCCAAGCGACCAAGCGCAGAAGCGCTTGTCTGGAGCCCCTGACAGCTACTTCGAGGTCGTCGTCGTCTTCTTGCGCCTCTCCACCTTAGGGGACCGCTGATCGGAGTGCTGCCTTGAACGTGGAGCTGAAGTGGGGGATTCCACCAGCGGAGGGACGATTGAGGACACAACTGGGGATTCCGGGGCCACTTTATGGAAAATGTCATTGGACTTTTGCTTACAACTTAGCAGGGCCTTGAAGGACATTTTCTTGCAAACAGAGCAGAGCTCTGGGTTATGGCTGACCCCAGACACTGAAGACAGCAGTCATGGGTGTCCGTGAGTGACATTTTTTGGAGCATCTGTCTCATTTTTTAAGATCTGTAGCCATTGGGGCAAAAAGGGCCCCCGCTAGGTCGAAGACCCGCAAGGCCAGCAGTTGAGGAAAAGGGCAGGAAGCCTGCAAAAGAAAGAAGTTTTAACAATAGGACGTCCCCTCACTCAAAGGTAAAGGAGAGCAGGGGAAGGATGGGAGAGGACCAGTGCTACCAGAAAAAACACAGGCCAGAGGCCAAAAAACTAACTTTTTCCGAGGGATGAGGACGTACGTCCAAAGGACTCCATGGAAAAAGGGAGACCGAGCAAGATGGCACCCTTGGGTGGGAAGAGGACCACGCATGCATGGCAGCAATCCCACAGGCTCTCTTTGAAAGCTGGGGAATTGCTCCGCGCGGGCTCCGTTGGTGCTGATGTCACCCATAAGTGAGGACTGATTCCTGCTGTCCCTGGAGAAAGCTAGCTCATCCTAGCGTCATCTTGACATTAGTTAAGTTACATGTACAGGCATAGACAGACAAAACCTCCTGTATTCTGCCCACCCCAAACAGCAGGGAGGGTGGGCTCTTTGGGGGTATGTGAATGTTTGGGGCCCCAGAGCCTCCCTTAACCAGTTTTAAGGGGGATTCAGTAGGTAGTGGTGAATGCACATCTTGCAAAACACAGATGAAAAAGCATAAAAATAAAGACAGAAATGCATTCAGTGGATTTAATAACCATGAATTCTTTGTATTTAGTGGTGAGGAGGTGGGCTGCTCTCCACCGGGAGTGGGACAAGAGTTGATTGTAGTTAAGAAAAATTACTGAATTCTGTTCTTAGTGGTGGCAAGCGGCCATGACTGTTCTGATGAGAGGAAGGTATTAGTGGAGATATTATGGCACTTGGAGCAGCAGTAGCTATGGATAGTAGGGTGGTCCATAAAAATGAATTCCTGAATTCCTTTGCTCCCTGGCCTGATTCTAGTTCCACTTAGGTAGAAAACAGTGTGTACAAAGTTTGAAGCCAATCAAATAATATTTAGGGGTGGCTCAACAAGTCTTGAGATTTCCCCCTGGGAGCAGATGATGAAATGTTGCATCATCTTGTATCATCCACTCAGTTCCACGCTGATTACATTTGATTGCGTCATATTTGAACTAATCTCGTCTCTGAGAGGTGGCAAAGACATTGTACTATTATCTTTGTATCTTTATTCTTTTCAGATGGCGAAAAAACGTGGTTTTTATCTCATTGAAGAAATGTCCACCACAATTCTGGGGGCCAAGTTCCCCAGCAAGGAGCAAATGTTAAGTGTATTTTTACATCACCATATGACATTAAACAAAGGCGTTAGTGAAAGTGCATCTATCGTAACAAGTGAAGTAGAAGCTTACTGGGAAAAGGCCAGGCTTCCTGTTCAAAGAAATGACAAAATTCAAGAAAAAGTAAAGAAATTGTTCAATCAGTGGAAACGTTTGAAGAAAAACAAAGGGAGAGGAGGGAAACAAGAGGCAAATAAAAAAAGAATTCCAGGTTGCAATGAAAAACCTATTTGATGTGGCGCATGCCAATGCAATGTCTTTAATTCATATTCAAGAAGACAAAGAATTCTTAATAGCGCAACGAGAACCAGGGCGCCGCGGCTCAATGTGCACGATGGACAAGAAACTGGCCAACACGGAAGCAAGATCGCAACAGTGAGAAGAAGAACTGAAAAGGCGCAGACAAAAACATGTTGCCGAAGCCAAGGCAACTACAAGCCAAGTTCAGCTGGAAGGATCTTCTTCCTCAGCAGAGTCAGGTGAAGACTTGTCAACATCTGCGGATTCAGATAACGGACAGAAGAAAGCAACTCCACAAACGAAGCAGTTTCGACCTAACAATGTCTGGACCCCAGAGCTTACAGCAGCCCTGGATCGGACAGGGACAACGGATCGCAATGCTCTGTGGTAGCTGAAACCGCCAGAAGTCTGGGACATTATCCTGGGGAGCTCAATATCAGCCGCTCCAGCGTCAAGCACCATAGAGAAAAGCACCGTCAGCAACAATGGACGGACCTGCACAACACATTCAAAGCCGAAGGCAAAACATGCATTGTGCATTGGGATAGCAAGTTATTGCCATCTCTCCTCTGTTCAACCACATCCGTTGACCGCCTTCCAGTTTTGATAACGGCTGTCTCCACTGGAGAAACACAACTGCTTGGTGTACCAAAACGGACATCAGGAACGGGCGAGAATCAAGCTGAAGCAGTTTATGAACTGTTACAGGAATGGTGTTTGGATGAAAAGGTTGCAGGCTTCTGCTTTGATACAACTGCATCGAACACGGGACGTCGATCAGGAGCGTGCATTCTTCTAGAACAGAGACTCCGTTGCACAGTCCTTCATTTGGCATGCCGCCATCACATTTACGAAATAATTCTTGGTGCAGTATTCTCTACATGCTCTGGAGCTTCATCGGGTCCCGATGTCCAACTCTTTCGCCGGTTCCAAAAGAATTGGGGCTCCCTTGACAAGTCCAACTATCAAACTGGAAAAGACTTGAAGGTGCTGCAACCTGACAGGGATCGCATCATGAAGTTTGCGGAATCCAAGTTGGCACAGGGAAATCACCGAGATGATTACCTGGAATTCTTGGAGTTAACGATTGTCTGCCTTGGAGGGAATCTTCCTAGTTTCAATTTCAAGAAACCCGGAGCTTTCCATCATGCCAGATGGATGGCAAAAGTCTTGTACTGTCTCAAGATTTGGATGTTCCGAGGATAACTCAAAGATCTTACCCAACGGGAGGAGTCCTGTGTTCGTGATGTGAGCATTTTCTCCATCCTGATTCATGTGGAAGCCTGGTTTTCTGCCCCTGATGCCACAGTTGCTCCTCGAACAGATTTGGAGATGCTGAAGAAACTACACTCTTACCACAATGACCGTGTTGGAAGAGCGGCCAGAGACAAACTGCAACAGCATCTGTGGTATGTGTCAGAGGAGCTTGTGGCACTGTCACTGTTCGATGAAGCTGTTTCAGCACCGACAAAGCGGGCCATAGTGTCGGCCATGATCCCGGCAGAATCAGATGAAAGCGATGAGGATGATGATGAAGACGAAGATCCCCCAAAGCAGGTCGAATTGAAAAGTTCCATGATTCCACCACTTTAATCTTTTGCAACTCGCAAGTCAATCCGTTTCCTGAAACACCTTGACATCAACAGTGATTTTCTTAATGCAGACCCAGAAGACTGGGAAGAGAATGCATCATTCAAAGACGGTCTGAAGAAAGTAAAAAATCTTCCAGTGATCAACGATGTGGCTGAGCGAGGGGTCAAACTCATTGAGGAGTTCAACGGCCGACACACCACAAAAGAGCAACTCCAGTTCCTTCTGGGTGTAGTCTCGCAACACCGTACGATGTTCTCCACATCGTCAAAGTTCTTACTAGCATCTGGACCACATTGAGTGCTTGGCAAGCATGATACCCCCGTCTATGAGCGGATAATACCCAGTGGTCTGACGAACCCTGGGGGGGATCCAGGGGCCTGATAGATAGGGACCTTGAGCCACCCCTAAATATTATTTGATTGGCTTCAAACTGCACACATTGTTTTCTACATAAATGGAACCAGAATCAGGCCAGGGAGCAAAGAAATTCCTACTTTTATTTTTTCCCCTATGGCAGTGGACCACCCATTGGATAGTGTTGCTAGTGTTCCTGGCTAAAACAAAATTACGCAATCCTATATAGGGACAAAAGTAAATCCAGAAAAAAATGTGGTGCTTGGAGACTTCTCCTGTGAGGGGTCCTATACCCTTCTGTTGGAGCCATGCTTTGAAACATTGAATAGAAAAAGCTTAATTCTCGATGGAATCTGTGACATGTGGGGTTGATGGAGGTTGGACAGGGTTAGCTGCCAGTCTAGGCTTTGGATGGCTAGTGGGGAGGCAATATCCAGTGAGGAACGTTTTGTAGTTGAATTCCTAAAGGTTGAAGCTGAAACAAGAGACTGCAGGAGTTACTCAGATCGTCCTCTTGAAAGGGCAGAAAAAGAGAAAGGCATTTCCCTTTATTTTTATTTATGGGCAATGGTGGACTAGCAGTCTTTTATTGCTAGTTTTGAGTAATCATTTCTTAATGAATCTCACAGGGTAACCAACTTATTCAGGTGTCTTATGAAAGCAGGACAGCTCAGTGTCCTAGGAGAGGTTTTATTCAAGGAAATTAAAAAAATAATAGAATAGAAGGCAGTGTACTATGTGGATCAGAAACTAGTTATAAGATAGAAAATAGAGAATGGCCAATGTTCTCAAAGGAGAAAAGTGAATAGTCGAGTACCCCAGGGATCTGTGCTGGGCACCCTGCTTTAACATATTCATAGATGACCTGGAAATGAAAACGAGTTAGGTAATCAAAATTACAGATGACACAAAATTATTCAAAGGTGTTAAATCATAGGAGGATTGTGAAACATTGCAAGAGGACCTTGATAAATTGGGAGACTGGGTGTCCAAATTGTATTTATCCACATTCAATTTCACATGCTAAGTTATGCATTTAGGGAAGAAGATGAAATTAGACTTACCTGCTAATTGTTGTTCCTTAAGGAACTCTAGTCCAGTCCTGGAACCATAGAGTTTAGAATCTCCTCCAGCAGCCTTGGAGACTGAAAAGACATCACCGTTTTGCTGGCACCAGTATAAGTAGGCAAGGACCGCCCCCTTCATCCAGTACCTATTGACAAAGCAAACTGAGCAGAGCAACAAATAAGAAGAGCAAAAGTAATAAAACCTGCAACTAACCCAAAAAGGGGAGGGAAGTTTTGTTTTTTGGTTTTTTTGTATTCTGAATTCTCTATTAGTGCATGTGATGAGAGAGTCTATTAAACAGTGCTACGGAAAGGATCCCCCTAATGGCTCCACCTTCTGCCAGTGGGGAAACCCTAGAGACCCAAGCCGCACTGCCTATCGTGTACTTCAGGCTGACAAACCCCAACACTCGGGGTGGGCTCCGGGACTGGACTAGAGTTCCTTAAGGAACAACAATTAGCAGGTAAGTCTAATTTCATCTTCCTTTGCGTCCCTCTAGTCTAGTCCTGGAACCATAGAGGACGTAACAGAGCAGTGAATATTAACGGGAGGGACCTACAAGTCCAGCCTGAAGTACCGCTGAACCAAAATGCACATCCCCCTCCGCCTGCACATCAAGCCGATAGTGCCTCACAAAGGAATGCAACGATGACTACGTCGCCACCCTGCAAATGTCAGCGACCGGAACCAAACTGAACTCCGCCCAAGACGCCGCCTGCGCCCTAGTCGAGTGAGCTCGCAAACCTTCCGGCACCACCTTACCTTTCAAAAGATACGCCGAAGCAATCGCTTCATTCACCCAACGGGAAAGCGAGGACTTCGCCGAGGCCTCCCCCTTATGCGGGCCCCCGAAAGCGACAACCAACCTATCAGACTTGCAGAATGGTGCCGTCCTTAGTAAATACTTCTTAAGGACTCGCCGAACATCTAACCTCTGCAACCTGCCTGCTCCTTTTGCCGGTCCGAAAACACCGGAAGTGACACCACCTGATTAACATGAAACGCGGAGACCACCTTTGGTAAAAACCCCGGAACCGTACGTAGAACCACCTTATGATTGAAAAAAGATAAATACGGCTCCTGACAGGATAACGCTTGTAGTTCAGAAATCCTCCTCGCGGAACAAATAGCTACCAGGAAGACTGTCTTCAACGTCAGATCTTTTAGCGAAACCTTGGACAAAGGCTCGAACGGCGCCCCGAGCAACGCCGCCAACACCAAGTTCAAATCCCACGCCGGAACCATACAATGCTTCGGAGGACGCAAGAGTAACATTCCCCGCAAAAAACGTTTTACATCAGCGTGAGCCCCCAACTGTTGCCCCTGCACCTTACCGCGGGTAACAGGAGAGGGCCGCTAACTGCACTCGCAAAGAGCTTGCCGCAAGGCCCTTGTCCACCCCGTCCTGCAAAAAGGAAAGAATGTGCGAAACCGAGGCTCCCAAGGGTCTCAGACCCCGCTCCTCACACCAGGCCTCAAAAATACGCCAAATCCGAATGTACGCCAACGAAGTAGATCTTCTACGCGCCTGCAGCAAGGTAGAAATGACCGCTGCCGAATACCCTCAGGCCGTCAGCCGAGCCCTTTCAAGAGCCATGCCGTAAGCGAGAATCGATTCACCTGGGGCATTTGCAACGGACCCTGCCGCAACAAATTCGCTCGCTGCGACAGCCGCCGCGGCTTGTCCGCCAGCAGCCGCACCAAATCCGCATACCAAGGTCTTCTGGGCCAGTCGGGCGCCACCAGGACCACCAAACCGCGATGACGCTCTATGTGCTGTATCACCCAGCCTATGAGCGCCCAAGGCGGGAACACATAGAGAAGACCCCCTTCTGGCTACCACTGGGCCAGCGCGTCGAGCCCTTCCGACATTCGTTCCCGCCGCCTGCTGAAGAAACGTTCCACCTTTGCTGACTCGAACGTTGCCATCAGATCCATTAGCGGGCGACCCCAGCGGCGCACCAAAAGCGAAAACACCTCCGGGTGCAGAACCCACTCTCCGGGATCCATCCTGCGCCGACTGAGAAAATCTGCCTCGACATTGTCCACGCCGGCCACATGCTGCGCCGACAGACCCTGCAGATTTCGTTCGGCCCAAGCTAAGAGCCGGCTGGCTTCTGCTTCCAGCAACGCACTGCCAGTACCGCCCTGACGATTGATGTAGGCCACTGTCGTCGCATTGTCCGACAACACACGCACCGCCTCCTGCCTGAAGCTGACCTGAAACTCCTGCCGGGCTAGAAACACTGCTCTCATTTCCAACCTATTGATGGAGCAAGCCTGCTCTTCCTGAGACCACCGACCCTGAGCAAAGCAGCCGTCGCAATGCACTCCCCAGCCCAAAAGACTGGTGTCCGTCGTCAGCAGTCTCCAGGATGGAGGCTCTAACAGCAGCCCTGCCGACAAACTCTCCGGACGCAACCAACGAAGATCCTGACGCACGTCCTGCGGACAAACCAGCTGATGCGCCAACGCATCCCGTTGATGAGACCAACGCCGAAGAAGCGCACTCTGCAACGGTCGCATATGCGCCCTTGCCCACGGTACCACCTCTATCATGGCCACCATCGTCCCGAGCAATTGAAGATAATGCCATGCTGAGGGCGCTGGTCTGGCTAGAAACCCGCCGCATGAGCTCCCTCAACCCCTGAGCTCGGTGGGCTGGAACAAACACCGCTGCCTGTTGCGTCTCGAAACGCACCCCCCAAGTACTCTAGGGACTGCGAGGGAACCAAATTGCTCTTTGCAAAGTTCACCACCCAGCCCAGGCTCTTCAACATCTGTATCACCCGAGTGATGGCCGCCGCACTCTCTTCCCGCGACTTTGTGCGAATCAACCAATCGTCTAAGTATGGATGCACCAGCACCCCCTCTTTGCAGAGCGCTGCCGCTACAACTACCATGATCTTGGTGATAGTCCGAGGTGCTGTCGCCAGCCCGAACGGCATCACTTGAAACTGAAAATGCCCCATTGGAACCGCAAAGCGTAGGAACTGCTGGTGCTCCTGCCGCACCAGGATATGGAGATACGCTTCCGTCAGATCCAGCAAGGTCAGGTATTCTCCCGCCCTGACCGCCACTCTGACGGAACGCAGCGTCTCCATACAGAAATGTGTGACCCGGAGACACAGATTCACCCTCTTTAAGTCCAGAATCGGCCGAAAAGTGCCCTCTTTCTTCAGCACTACAAAGTAAATGGAGTATCAACTGTACCCGCACTGATCTACTGGCACAGGCACCACAGCCTTGAGCTGTAACAGACGCTGTAGGGTCTCCGAAACTGCCTGGCACTTTAGCGGGGCTTTGCAAGGAGACTGAACAAAGGAATCTAATACGGGTCGATGAAGCACTAACACATAACCCTCTCGAATGACCTCTAGGACCCACTGGTCTGATGTAATTTGGACCCAGGCAGGGTAAAACTCCCACAAACGACCTCCGCCCGGGATCACCTCCACCTGAGTCCCCCTCATCTCATTGCGACTTTTTAACGGCTGAGGATTGGTAAGGGGCAAAACCTCTACCGGCCCCCCGGAAACCACGAAACCCCTGGCTCCTCGTTGGAAATCTCCCTCGCTGAGATTGGATGAAGCGGGAGGACCGAAACCTACGAAAATCCCTGGGAACCCCCCGGGACCCCGCAGCACTCCTTCCTTGCTTAGGCTTATCCTCCGGAAGGCGACCCCCTTTAGACTCACCTAAATCCTTCACCAACTTTTCTAAATCCTCTTCAAACAAAAGCTTACCCCGAAACGGCAGCTTGCTGAGTCGAGTCTTAGAGGAAGTGTCCGCCGCCCAATTACGCAGCCAGAGGTACCGTCGGGCTGCAACCACCGAGGCCATACTCTTAGCTAAGCCGCGGATGAGATCATAATGAAAGTCCGACAAATACACGGTACCCGATTCCAGGCGCGCTACATCGTCCAGCCGCCCTTCCAGGTGGTCTCCTTGCAATCTCTGAGACCACCGCAAACAGCCTCGCGCCACCCACGACCCCGCTATCGAGGCTTGCATCAAGAGGGCACAAACATCGAACACCTGCTTCAACAGAGTATCCAATTTCCTGTCTTGTACATCCTTTAGCACCGCGGCTCCCTCAACCAGAATCTTAGTCTTCTTAGTGACCGCCGATACCGCCGCATCTACCTTGGGAGAGCGAAAAAGGTCTCTATCCTGATCAGACAACGGATAAAGCCGAGCTAAGACCCTGGACCCCTTCAGAGCCGACTCTGGTAAGTCCCACTCTTCCTGAATCATACTCTGAAACACTCTATGAACCGGAAAAACTCTTTGGGACGTCCGAACCGCCTGCAGCAACGGATTCTCCAAGGAATCCTCTGCCCCCGTCCCTTCCGAGGGCATATTCAAGGTCTTAAGAGTCTCAGCAATCAAGGCGGACAACTCTTCGTGCCGAAACACTCCGACTACCCTGCTCTGCTGTTCCGAATCAGGCAGCTCTCCCTCCTCCAGCTCCATGTCCAAGCCTCCCAGGTCTTCCCCAAGGCACGACACAGGGGTCTTCCCCAAGGCACGACACAGGGCTCTCCCCCCCCCCCTCCCCCCGGCCACTCTGCTTCTCTTCGCCAAGGGAAGGCCCTCGCCAGCCGGATCTACCGATCCCCACCGCTTCTGTGCAGGCTATCCTGGATGATGATGGATGATGAAATGCTCAAAGAAATCAAGGAAGCTAGCAAAAGTTACAGTGCAGTAATAATAATGGGTGATTTCAATTACCCCGGCATCGACTGGGTCAGTGTCACAACAGGACATGCTAGGGAGATAAAGTTCCTAGATGAAATAAATGACTGCTTCTTGGAGCAGCTGGTTCATGAACCGACCAGAGGGGAAGCAATATTAGACCTAGTCCTTAGTGGAACACCAGATGTAGTGCAAGAGATAAGGGTGTTGGGGCCACTTGGCAATAGTGATCGTAGCATGATCGCCTTTGATTTAATTAGTGGAGGAGGGATAGTAAGGAAATCCACAGTACTACCCTTTAACTTTCGAAAGGGAGACTATGATAGAATGAGGAAAACCGTTAAGAAAAAACTAAAAGGAGCAGTTGCAAAGGTTAAAGACGTACATCAAGCTTGGGTGGTGTTGAAAAATACTATCTTGGAAGCCCAGACCAGCTGTATTCCACGCTTTAAGAAAAGTGGAAGGAAGTCCAAAAAATTGCCAGCATGGTTTAAAGCTGAGGTCAGAGAGGCTGTTGTTGCCAAAAAAGCATCTTTCAAGAAATGGAAAAAAGAGCCAAATGATGAAACCTGGAAACAGCACAAGCACTGGCAAGTCAAATGCAAGGCATATTGATAAGGCAGGCAAAGAGAGAATTTGAGAAGAAGCTTGCTGCGGAAGCAAAAACGCGAAATAAAGACCTTTTCAAGTACATTCGTAGCAAAAAACCCGTGAGAGAGTCAGTTGGTCCATTAGATGATAAAGGGGTTAAAGGAGCACTAAGAGGCGACAAGGCGATAGCGGAGAGACTGAATGAATTCTTTGCTTCGGTCTTTACTGAGGAAGATGTAGGGATGTTACCCACGACTGAAGTGGTATTTAAAGGTGTGGAAGAATTGAAGGAAATATCGATACATCGGGAAGATGTCCTACAACTATTAGATAAACTGAAGAGTAGCAAATCACCTGGGCCGGATGGTATACATCCAAGGGTGTTGAAAGAACTGAAATTTGAGATTGCAGACCTGCTATCAGTAATCTGTGAACTATCATTAAAATCATCTCTAATACCTGAGGATTGGAGGATCGCCAATGTAACACCAATTTTTAAAAAGGGTTTGAGGGGTGATCCGGGAAACTACAGACCGGTGAGCCTGACATCAGTACCGGGAAAAATGGTAGAAACCATCATAAAGAATAAAATTACTCAGCATATAGATAGTCATGACCTAATGGGAGACAGCCAACATGGCTTTAGACAAGGAAGATCTTGTCTTACTAATCTGTTATGTTTTTTTGAAGGAGTGAATAAACAGGTGGACAAAGGTGAGTCGGTTGATATTGTGTATCTGGACTTTCAGAAAGCCTTTGACAAGGTCCCTCATGAGAGACTTTTGGCAAAACTAAAGAGTCATGGGATAGGAGGCAGTGTACTACTGTGGATCAGGAACTGGTTAAAAGATAGAAAGCAGAGGGTAGGGCTAAATGGCCAATTTTCCCAATGGAGAAAGGTGAATAGTGGTGTACTCCAGGGATCTGTGCTGGGTCCGCTGCTTTTTGACATATTCATAAATGACCTGGAAAGTGGAATAACGAGTGAGGTTATCAAATTTGCTGATGACACAAAACTATTTAAAGTTGTTAAAACCCAGGAGGATTGTGGAAAGTTGCAAGAGGATCTTGATAAATTGGAAGACTGGGCATCAAAATGGCAGATGAAATTTAATGTGGAGAAGTGCAAGGTTATGCACCT
Organism: Ichthyophis bannanicus; assembly: GCA_033557465.1. Lineage (NCBI taxonomy): Eukaryota > Metazoa > Chordata > Amphibia > Gymnophiona > Ichthyophiidae > Ichthyophis > Ichthyophis bannanicus. The sequence continues at coordinate 1,418,747 of CM066050.1, forward strand.
AGGGAAGAACAACCCAAACTATGGTTACACGATGCAAGGTTCCACATTAGGAACCACCACCCAAGAAAAAGATTTAGGCGTCCTTGTGGATACCATGTTAAAACCCTCGGCCCAGTGTGCAGCGGCGGCCAAGAGAGCAAATAGAATGCTAGGTATGATAAGGAAAGGAATGGAAAATAAAACAAAAGATATTATAATGCCTCTATATCGTTCCATGGTGAGACCACACCTTGAATATTGTGTGCAATTCTGGTCGCCATATCTTAAAAAGGATATAGCAATTTTAGAAAAGGTTCAGAGAAGAGCCACCAAAATGGTAAAGGGGATGGAAGGCTACTCCTATGAAGAAAGGCTAAAAAGGTTGGGGCTCTTTAACCTGGAAAAGAGACGGCTGAGGGGAGATATGATAGAAGTCTATAAATTAATGAACGGAGTGGAACGGGTAAACGTAGATCGATTGTTTACCTTATCAGAATATAGAAAGACTAGGGGACATGCAATGAAGCTACAGGGTAAACTATTTAAGACTAATAAAAGAAAATATTTTTTCACTCAACGTGTAATCAAACTCTGGAATTTGTTACCGGAGGATGTAGTAAAGGCTGTTAGTGTAGCTGGGTTTAAAAAAGGTTTGGACAAGTTCCTGGAGGAAAGGTCCATAAACCATTATTAAGAAGGGACCCAGGATATCAATGCTTGAACCAATACAAGCATTGTGGAACCTGTGTCCCTTGGGGAAACTGCTAGGTACGTATGACCTAGATTGGCCACTGTTGGAAACAGAATACTGGGCTTGATGGACCTTGGTCTGACCCAGTATGGCATATCTTATGTTCTTATATGTTCTTATGACATCGCTGGTTGCAGCAGAGCAAATGCCTGCTGCATGAGGGAAAAGAAATTTGGTGGGATCGCCAGAGCAGTCCCACCCAGACTTTGCTGTGGAGACACAGAAGCCGGCTCACCGGAAGACAACCCCGGCAGAGGCTCCGCAGGGTCAAGGAGCGGGGGCAAGCCGTCTGCCCCTGCAGGTGGAACCGCCTCCTCGGTCCTCCGAGGACCCCTCCGTCAGCCCCTCCATAACCTGCGCTTCACGGGTGCAAGCCCCACACACACCTGAGCCCAGCACCAAACTCTGCTTCGCGCCACAAACCAGACACCTGAGCTTCGCCGGCATGCCACTGCTAAGCAGCGCCTCCCCCACAGCATCTTTCCAAGCAAGCGCACTGGTGGAAATCAGCCAAAAGGTACTCAGGCAAGCAAAGCCCAGGCCCCAGGCATCTGCCTGCTGTGGGACTCCCGTTTCTTTCCTTTTTTTTTTTTTTTTATACTACGCGCTACACCTAGAGTCCCCTGGCTAGGTTAAACGAGATGCCAGCTGCCAAAAAAACGCCGAAATCAAAAAAGAAACAGAATTCGCAAAGGTGAGGTTTATCTTTAAAATGGCTGCCACCGCGGTTTCCCGCACGGAGACACGCGGTGTGCCGTTCCTGCTCCCCAAGAGCTGGGTGACGCTCCCAAGACTGTCCTTCACTTAAAATTAAAATGGACGCTTACTGGCCAACTCACTCACCGACGGTGAGGAGAGATGCTGCAACCACGCCGGAGCTCAGCCGAACAGCGGCTTCAGCTCCGGTGCCTGCTTTCCCCTGAGGCAATGCTGCTCTTCGCATCCAGCTCCAGCCACTGCGATGTAGCCTTCTACCTGCTCCTCACCCTTAATCTCGGGTTCGGGAGCAGGGAGGCAGTACCCATACAGGGTGAAAACTGTCAAGACTGTGCCTTTTGCTAATGCTCGTTTAAACCACGGGGAAAGGAGGGGATGGAGGGGGGGGGAGGAGGGAAAAAGAGGAGAGCAAGCAGGAGAGAGATGGAGCCACAGAAAGGAGCCTCCAGCTACCGCACTGCCCCTGCAAAATAAAGAAAAACAAAACAACTTAGGCTCTGAAATCAAACACCCCCTAAATTTAAAAGGACCTAGTAAGCTTTTAGCTCTGCTAATTTGTTTAAACTGAGCCCAGTCCCAGGCTCAGAATCTCCTTCAGCTGCTTGGAGACTGAAAAGTACTGGATGAAGGGGGCGGTCCTTGCCTACTTATACTGGTGCCAGCAAAGCGGTGATGTCTTTCAGTCTCCAAGGCTGCTGGAGGAGATTCTAAACTCTATGGTTCCAGGACTGGACTAGAGGGACGCAAAGGAACAACCTGAATTATAATTCTTCACTAGGAATCACCACCCAGGAAAAAGATCTAGGTGTCACTGTGGATAATATGTTGAAACCTACCTCTCAGTGTGCCACAGTAGCCAAGAAAGTAAATAGAACATTAGGAAAGGAATGGAGAATAAAACCAAGGATATTGCTCCATGGTGAGGCCGCCTTGAATACTGTGTGCAGTTCTGGTTGCCATATCTAAAAAGGATATAGCGGAATTAGAAATGGTACAAAGAGGAGTAACTAAAATGATGAAGGGGTTGCAAGGATTGTAGGGAGTATTAGCAGCAAAACAAAATAAGGCGATGGCCTAGTTCATCCTGTAGCAGAGGCCTGTCAGCTAGGCCTGAGTCCCCCTCCCTTACTTTAGAATATTATAACTGACTTTGGAATATTATAGCAGAACCAGACAGAAAATACCAGTAGCTGCTTTGCTCTGCTTTTGATAAGAATGCTTCTGATAAACAAAAGTAAAACTTTTCCACTGTTATGATACTCACAGCTGTGCTTTCCACTATCTCTGCTGGCTAACTGACCTTGCAAAAGTAGCGAAATGTACTGTAGCAGAAGTATTATGTCTAGAGATTTGAGTCACTGTTAGAAATGCCTGCACAGAATAAGAACAGGTACAAGCCAGATCAGAGGTGGCTATTGGGAGAGGGAGGGGGGCCACCGAGACCAATGAGGAGTTTTGCCTGTATTAGACTGGAGAAGAACAGTATATAAACTGTCGTTTTTCTGAGCTCAGGGCTCAGACATTTTGTATGTGACATTGGCCTGAGACTGTGCACATTAAACTGGTTTGAATTCTAGTCAATAGACTCCTGGTTTTATTCGTTGCGGGCCCTTCGCTATTACAGTATGCTTCGTTACGTCTAGAGGAACCTGCTGCTTCCCTATCCAGGGTTCGGTGAGACTTTCTGGCAAATGAGCCATGAAAGAGAGCCAAGTCTGTATATATACTAGGTTTTATTATGAATAGAAAAATAAGAAATATATATATATTATATATATATATATATATATGTGTGTATGTTAGAGATATGAGGTAGCAAGTTGTAGCAGCACCATGATTACAATTATGCAAAAGTAATAAATCACCGATTAGCAACCAGAGGTCATAAGCACACTCTGCACTTAGAAAAAGTACCGAAAACAACTAATAACCACTCACCGGGGAAGAAATAAGACCAGTACCGTAGCTCTCTGCCTGGTGGACAATTGCAGCTGGAGTCCTAGGCAGTCTCCCGAACAGCATGAAGTCCAAACGAGGCAGCTAGGCTAGATAACACTGGCTCCAGCCATTTGGAGGCGAAGCCGCATGAGGACACAGAACCTTAGGAATCTATGTAAGTCTTATTTAGTCTCGAGGTTAGTGGAACAGCCTTGACAACACACAGTGCGCATCTGTCTTTGCAGAAACAGCAAGGCAGGCAGAAGGTAAGAAAGGTGTGAAATTCTTCTGTGCATATTATTTGTGATGAGTCCCTGTCACATTTTGGTAATTGGCTGGCATGAGATAGCGAATCAGGAGGTAGTCATCAGGTGGTTATCCTGCAGACAAAGGGTCCATGGTGAAAGACAAAATGCAGAAGAAGATTTTATTTATTTTTATTTTATTTATTTAATTGCTTTTCTATACCGCACTATTTATTCTCAGCGCGGTTTACAGGAAACTTTTGTGCAAAGAGGGTATTTCAATGCACTTACAATAAACAGGGTAAATAAACATGGATAACAGGCTAACAGGTAAAAAACAACTATTTACAATTTAGTATAAAGGCTTGTAGAATTCTCTCGTTAGTAAGTACAGTTGCTACGACAATGACATTCTGTAAATTAAATAGAGGTGGGTTCAGAAGGTAGAGGTATTGTGGGCATGGAGCCCGTGTGGAGAGAGTTGGACATGATTGAAGGTGGCTGAGAGCTGTCATTTGAGATGGAGAAGTACTGGGTAAATAGGTGACGTTTCAAGCGCTTTCCTAAATTGAAGAAGGTTGTTGATGGCGCGGATGTCAGGTGGGAGAGCATTCCAGCAGGAGGGTGCGTAGAAGGCAAAGGCACAGTTGCTCGTGGTCTTGGAGCATTTAATGATTGCTTTGGGAAGGATGAGTGTGTTAGTAGCAGCTGACCTCCTCATCCTGTTGGGGGGAGTTATCTGGACTAAGAGAGGGAGGTGGACGTGCAGTTATGGATGGCCTTGAAGGTCATTGTTAAAATCTTAAATGTAATCCTGTAGTGGACAGGGAGCCAGTGTAGGTGTTTTAGTATGGGGGTAATGTGTTCCATTCTAGAGGCTCCATGTAGAGTTCTTGCTGCAGTGTTCATTGCCAACTGTAAAGGATGTAGGGTGCTCTTCGGAAGTCCGTGCAGTATGGAGTTAATGTGATCGAAATGAGGCATTACTAGAGCTTGAAATACTGTTCTGAAGTCAGTCGGGTCTAGCAGTTGTCTGATGTGGCGGAGTGTTCGGATTTTATGGTATACTGCCTTTACCATATTAGATATCTGCTCCTTCATATTGAGTTGTTGGTCAAGGATGATACCAAGGTATCGTATCGTAGGTTTGGTGAAGAGTTCGGCATCACGCACTTTTATGGATGATGGTGGAGTGAATGCTTGGTCTCTGCAGACGAATAGGACTTCTGTGTTCTTGAAGTTTATTTTTAGCTTCTGAGTGTGTAGCCAGTCTGTAACCGCGTCGAAGCATGAGGACAGGCGGGAGAGATCTGGGTGCTCAGTTGATATTGTTGTGTACATCAGAACGTCATCAGCGTATATTAGACAATTGATGTGGAAGGATCTAATGATAGCACAGATGGGTTGCATGTAAACATTAAAAAGAAGTGCTGAGAGTGAGGACCCTTGAGGTACACCCTTCGCTTGCAGGAATGGATCTGATCTTGAGGGGCCGGAGCGAACATGTTGCCATCTTTCATTTAGATATGATGTGCACCATGATAGCGCAGTGCCGTGGACTCCCTTCTCAGCAAGGCGGGAGAGAAGTAGGTCGTGACTGATGGAGTCGAAGGCAGCTGCGATGTCTAGGAAAATGAGAGCAAAGGCTTGCCTGAGGTTGTCGATACCTACAGTTAGGGTGTTAAATAACGTGGTTAGGAGAGTTTCAACCCCATGTGACTCGCGGAACCCGTGTTGGCAGGTGTCCAAGGGTGAGTTATTTTCAATGTGGTGGTCTAGTTGTCGTTGGACTATTTTTTCCATAATTTTGGCTAGGAACGGGATGCTTGATATTGGTCTGTAGGAGTCCATTTTAGCAGGGTCAAGTCTGTTGTTTTTGAGCAGGGGTCTGATTGAAGTTTGCTTCAGGCTGTTGGGGAAGGTTCCGGTCAGGAAGGAAGTGTTAATAAGATTGGTAAGGAATGGGCTGAGTTCAACACGTAGTGTTTTTATCCATTGTGCTGGGCAAGGATCATTCGGTGCCGTGGTGGTGTTTATGCTGTTGATTATGTCTTGGAGTTCTCTGGTGGATGGGGTTATGAATGTCGTGAGCATTTGATGGGTGCCGGCTAAATCTGAGGTCAAGGTGGAGAGGGGGAGCCACCCGGATTTGTCATCCAGGACAACGGTATCGGAAGGTACGTTGACCTGACTGGTTTTGGTTCGGAGGTATTCGGCATATTCTTGGGGGTCAGGATGGTTAGGTTGGCTGGGGGAAGGTTCTTTTGCTAGTGAGCTGACAATGTTGAATAGCTCGTGTGGCTTATTCAATGATTTGTGCAGCCTCTTAGCGTAGTATTGTTTCATGTTTGTTGAGACTGCTGCACGATGTTTAGCTAGTTGAGTAGTGTAGGCTTCATGATTCTCAGTTGATCTTGAGTGCCTCCAGCGCTTTTCGAGACGTCTGAGCAGTTGTAGAGACTTCTTCAACTCGGGTGAGTACCATGGTGCTTTTGTTCTCTTGCGAGATTCTCTGGTGGAGGGTAGGTCAATTCTGGCATCTAGGTTTGAGTTCCATGCTGCAATCATATCATCGAGGTTCTGTTTAGGTGGGTTAAGGAGGTGGTGTGCTTTTTTCAGGATTTCATCTTTGTTAAATGGACGGAAAGACTTATGTGTTGAGGCATAAGATTTGTCTGAAGACTGGGGGATGGTGGGCTCAGGGCATCCTGGTATTGAGAAGTTGATTAAGCTATGGTCAGACCATACATTGTTGCAAATGTCCAAGGCCAGTAGAACAGTCTGTGGATGAGAAAAGCCTGATAAGCAGATTATCTTGCACGTAGTCATGGCCAGAAACAATGGTCTTCTGTATGCACACACAAACACTTGGCAAGCAGTTGCTTGGAGGTAAGCAGGTCTGAGGCTTGGAACACAGCAGAACTTTCTTGTAGCAGGAATACATCTTGTTTGGTACAGGCTTTGGTTCAGGGCAGGCTACAGGGTACCAGTCCTATAGGATAACCTTATGGAGAAAGGCTTCAGAGGTTAGAGTTTTTTCAGCTTGGAAAAGAGATTGCTGAGGGGAGATATGATACAGGTCTATAAAATAATGAGTAGAGTAGAACAGGTAAACATAGATTGGTCATTTACTCCTCCAAAACTTAGAAAGACTAAGGGACACGCAATGAAGCTACAATGTAGAACATTTAAGACTAATTAGAGAAAATATTTTTTCTACTCGACACGTAATCAAACTCTGGAATGCCTTATCAGAGGATATAGTAAAAGCTACCAGCATAGCTGGGTTTAAAAGAGGTCTGGAAAGTTCCTGGAGGAAATGTCCATAAACCATTCTTAAAGTGGACTAGGGAAATCTACTGCTACGGAACATTTATAAAGCTGTTTACCCCTGGGATAAGCAGCATTGAAACCTTTGGGATCCTGACACGTACTTGTGACCTGGACTGCCACTGTTAGAAACAGGATACTGGGCTCAATAGACCTTTGGTCTGACCCAATATGGCATATTTATTTATTTGGTTTTATATACCGTGCTATTTAAAATCAGTGTGGTTTACATATGAACAAACAAGACAGTCCCTGCTCTTACGAGCTCACAATCTAAATTAGGACAACCCTGGCAGGTGCACACATGGGTAGAACAATATCTTATGCTCTTATGACCAATTATGACAGCAACTACTCCCTTGGGTCACACACGCTGCAACTCAAGTAATCTGCTTGCACAGTGCGAACCAGGTGATGCTCAGCCCAATGAAGGAGCGGAATCACTTCCACCGCAACTAGCAAACTTCTCTTGTCCCCTTGCTGACTGATCTAAGCCAACATCGTCGCACTGTCGGACAGGATCCTCACTGCTTGCCCCACATGGGGAGAAAGGTCTGCAGGGCTAATACCACCAGAGTTCTCAAGCGTCCTTGAGTCACCTGCGAAAGGCAATGGTTCCCCAGTCTGGTGGCTCGAGAGACATGCCCACCAAGAGCTGAGCTGGGCTGGGTCCAGCCACCACTGGAGACTTGTCCTGGCCTCTCCCTACGGGGAAAGCTGCACCCCCATGGATTGTAACAGACGACCAGTGCAACAGAAGAGCTCCTGGTAGAGGATGCATGTGCAAGCGAGCTCAAGGCACCCAATTCCAGGATCGCTGCCATTGAACCTAGGACCTAGAGGTAATCCCACATTGTCAGACATGAAATATACTGCAATCCCCACACCTGGAACTGCAGCTCTATGCTTGCCTTCGTATTAAAGCGGATCCCCAAGTACTCCAGGGACTGCGATCGGACCATGCTGCTTTTCGCAAAGTTGTCCACCCAGCACAACGCCTGCAGGCAAGAAACTATGAGCTTAATCACCTCCCAACTCTCATGAGGGGCCTTTGCCAAAATATGGATGGACCAGAACTTCCTGCTTCCTCAGAGCAGCCGCCACTATAATCAGTTTAGTGAACACCCAAAGCACGGTAGACAAACTAAAGGGTGGAGCTTGAAATTGAAAATGTTCAATTGAAACTGCAGACCACAGGAAATGCTGATGTTCCAGGTGAATAGGGATATGCAGATAAGCCTCAGTCAAATCCAGAGAAGTTAGATACTTCGTCTTTTGGACAACCACAATCACAGAGTGCAGGGTCTCTATACGGAACTGGAGCACCTTTAGTATCCTGCTCACGATCTTGAGGTCCAGAATTGCCTGCCAAGTTCCATCTTTCTTGGGAACGACAAAGTAAATAAAATACTACCTGTGCCCCATTCACCCTGCAGCACCATAACCACAGTCTCAAGTTACAACAGATGCTCCAGGGAGGCCTGCACTGCCTGTTCCTTAGACTGAGCCCAGCATGGCAAAACCACAAAAGCATTGGAGAGTGGTCATGCCAGCTCAAGCATACAACCCTCTCGAACAACCTCCAACATTTAAGCATCTGACATAATTTGGGCCCAGGCAGGGTAAAAGCGCTGCAGGTGACCACCCACCAGCTGTAACCCCACCCACACCCCAAAATCCTCATTGAAAGGACCTGAGGGCCACAGCTCCTCCTGAAGTGCCATCTCTACTGCCCTGGCATCCTCCACAAAAGGACTGGCCCCGAGGGAGAAACCTGGATCTCTGCAAAATACCAGACTTGGCTATTTGAAACTTGCTACACCCTGCGAGGGAGTCCCCCCTGCCAGAGCCTTTGGGTCTGTCCTCTAGATGCCAAGGGGGCTTTGAATTGCCAAGGATCTTAACCAACTTTGCCAGGTCTTCACCAAAATACAAACTGACCTACGAAGCTTGTTGAACTGGTTGGTAGATGTTGCCTGCAATACAACTCAGCAGCCAAAGAAACATCAAGCTGCCATAGAGAACATTAGTGAAAAAGGCCAAACCAGACTTCAGCTGTGCCATGTCCTCCAGGTCCGCTGACTTCACAAGAGATTCCTCTAGAACCCTCTACGACCATCTCAAGCAGGCCCAAGCCACAAGAATCCCACAAAGATACCTGCAGCACCAGAGCAGAGATCTCAAAAGACTGCTTGAGCAGGGCTTCTATCCGATGATCCTGTGGGTCCTTCAAGGTGGCCCTGCCTTCACACAGGTATGATCATCTTTCTAGTGACAGCCGCCACCAGGGCCATCCACCCGTGGAAAATGCAGTTTCTCTTCAGGAGGGATAGGATAAAGCTTTGCCATACTCCGGGGCTCACATGCAGGTCAGCATTCTGCAGCAATCATGTCCTTTACTACCCTATGAAAGCAAAAAGGACCTTGAAGGCTTCCAAATACCCTCCAGCAACGAGTCCTCTGCCATCTCTGCAGTTTCCAGCTGGGGTTCCTCGGTAATCTGCAAGGCTGCCAGTGTATGAGAGACCAGGGAGGGTAGCTCATCCCTGTGAAAGATCTATACTACCAACGAATCCTCGCCCTCCTCCAGCTTCTCCTGAGGCAGGTCCTCCAAGAGATCAAAGAGCTCCTCAAGGGGCCCCAAGTAATCCAGCAACCCCTCAGAGTCCACATATTCCTCAAGAATCTGCTCTTTGTAAGGACGCTTAACTGTCATAGGGGTAGCCTATCCCTGGGCACCGAGGAGCCCTCCCCTCTTTGGCTCTGCTTCAAGCAGAACACCTGATGCAGCAACACCACAAATTCTGGAGAAAAAGGAGAAGATCCTCCTCCAGCACTCATCTCTGCTGGACTAACAGCACCTCCAGTTGTCACTGACTGCAACAGTTGCAGCTCTAGGGGCTGGGATCACTCTCCCTGAGAGGCAGAGACTGCAGCAGAAATGGTGGCAGTTCCCACCAAAACACTTGAGCCTACATCACTAAGATTGCACATGGAGCAGTTGGGGGCCCCCCAGGAGCTGCTGTTGTGCAATCAGACCACCAAACAAATCATCTGCAGCAGCTGTACTCTCCTCCAAATAGTCACAGCACAGCCCTTCCTTGGAGAGCTGTGCCCAACAGCTGATGCAAGCCACACTCAGGCGGTGCCACGGCCCTCGTGGTGCTGACCTTTCCTTGGTTCTGATCCCCCTCAGACACTGGAAACAAACCCCTAGGCTTACTGGGCTGTACTGGTATTGCTGCCCTGTACTCAGAGACTTATTCTCTGCCTCTTCTTCGCTTTTCTTTTTTTAAACTAACTGCTCAGCACAAGGCTCAACCTTTGGCCTCCTCCCAAAAGTCAGGGAGGGGAAAAAAGAGGAGCGTTCAGGGGGTGGCAGGGGGAGGACCAAGACAACTGGGTTCTGCACCCCCAAGGCCCAGTCAAGTGTGCCCCCAGTGCCACTCTCTTTCAGTTCAGTCAGACTACATAGGCTATACTTACAATCATCTGCTGGAGACTGAGAACTACTACAGACTGACTACTGCTTGCACGGGCTTCTTATAAGGTGAGTTTTCAGATCAATGTATGCCTTACACACACATTTGGATTGGACTACAGAGATAATTAGGAATAAGGGGTTAAAATGTAAGAGTAGCTTTCAAAAGGTGGCCAGCAAAGGAGCAGTCTGGCAGCTGAAGACTAGGTTAGTGGTCAGACTGGATGGGCTGATCGGTCTTTCTGTGCTGTCTGAAGCAGAATTCTTGGCGATCCATGCCCTGATACCATTTCCATATTCTATATAAATTAAAAATAAAGATCGCTAATGGCATAGGTTCGTTCCATGGCAAAAGAAAAACACAAGTGCACATTTATTCTTCCAAAAGTAGTAAATACATTTGAGGCACAGATGCCTGAAAGGTGGAATTTTTTTTTTTTTTAACTGGAATCTGTTGCTAGAGTAAGTGGTCAAGTCGACTGACATAACGGGATTTAAGAGGTTTGAACAAGTTCCTGAAGGAAAAAAATTCAATAAAATTATTAGCCAGGTAGATTAGTGGTTAGAGCAACAGATCAGGATTTGATCCCCACTGGCGCTCCTTGTGACCTTGGGCCAGGCCTTTTCTTCCATTGCCTTGCCTTGGAAGAAAAGACCTGGCAATCTACTTCTGGTTATACCTTGCCAAGAAAACCCAGGGGCTGCTGGTTCGCCAGGAGTCCCCACTGACTTGACAGCACTTAAAGAGAGATTTGAGAGAACATGACATGAGCTTTGAGAAACAGACCTACTTTTAGGTATCTTCTAAGCACTTGTAACCCAGAGTAGCCACTGTTATAGAAAGGATGCTGGCCTCAATATCGCTTTTCTTATGTTCTTAAGTGGTGTGGATGTTTAGCTGCTGGTAGGCTAGGGAATGGGTGGAATGTCTACAATCACCTTCTGCACACCCCATATTTATTAGACATAGCAGATGAAATGTTTGCTTGCTCCAAATTAACTCTTTTTATAAGATTTACTATGTGGATACCACTGGCAGAAACATAGGCTAAAGCACTGAGGGTAAACGAATGCCAGGTGAAGGCAGCAGAATATCCAAGACATGGAGTAGACAAACAGCAAGAAGTAAGGAAGGCTGAATTGTGTATCTGTGAACGGAAGAGCAGAGGGCATCTGTATGAGAAAAGATGAAAAGTGATTGTATCAGTGCTCATTCACAGATATCATAAAAGACTTGTCAGTTTAGGCAAAGGGATTCTTTACTCGACTACCCAGAAAGCAGACTTCACCCAAAAAAACAAATCCAGACCTTCCAAAGGAATTGTTTTCATTCCAACCTGAAGTAGCTATAAATAGTCAGAAAAAAAGTGTCACTCGATTGGCCTCTAGTCTTATTACAAGCTGACCAATAATCTATCTAAAATATTATCTAGTAGTCTCTACCAGTCACTCTCACCACCCATGTTGAGAGTGCCCCATCCACAGACAGCACAGGAGAAAACACCTCATGTGAGCTTACCTACACCTAAGTGTGAAAGGAGAAACCCTCCTCCCGCCAATTTCAAAGCCCATCTCTATTACCATACTTTTGCATGACCTTCAGTGAAGCACTTCAGCTGTCTGTGCCTCAATGAACCTAGGCGAAATGGATACAGACAGCTGCATCTGAGATGAGAGTAATAATGAGGGAGCTTAGGAATAAAAAGTGTAAGAGTCAGATCTGCTGACGCATCTCTACAGCCAAGAAAACCATGGCAAGTCCTTAGGCAGCAGCAAACCCTAAATTCCCAACTCTGCATTTAGTGCAGTCCCCAGGGACAGACCCAGGAGAGCGCCAAAGGTCCATGAGGCTGTGGTAAACAGGACATCTAGAGAACTGTCTCCTCATAGCAGAGACAGGACAAAGTGAGATGAGGAAGTAGTCTTCTCATTTGCCTTTGGTGCTGTTCCGTCATGTGATCCAACAATGTCAGCACCAGGACCAACATCAGCTAAGCACACACCAGGGGGTCTGGTTCTGATCACACTCCAACAAGATGTTCAGCACAGTGCAAGGGGCTCCAGCAATGGTGACATCTGTACGTGACTGCAGACTGTATTTCACACTGTTCAGTCCCCCATCCCGATCCACTTTGAACTGCTCCTGGGACCAGAGAAAGAGAGAAGATCGAGATCAACGAAAAAACATGCAGGTAGAGAGATTCCATCTATAACACACAGAGCATATACCAAGGTGTGCACACATCCACCTTCCAAACCAAGACCAGGGCCCATCATCCTCTACAATTTTATGGTCATGGAAAGGGCTGCAAAATCTAGCCTTGCCGACCAAATTCCTTGTTCCCTGCAAAACTGTCACAAGAGAGCAGGGGCATCTGGATCTCCACATTTGGCACAATAATATTGGATTGTTCTCAGAGCTTGATGGTTCAATTGCAGACGTTTCATCACCATTTGAGGAGACATCATCGATGCAGGGTTCCAGATAGTAATGTGCTTGAATGATTGCTTTTGTACTTGGGGTTGTGGTGACTCAGCTCTTTGGTTCACAGGGATTGGTTGGTTGATTTTTCCTGAGTGTTGCTGGGGTATGGTTGCTGTTTCTGAGCCTTGTTAGTGATGATTCAGCTCTTTGGTCCACAGGGATTAATTGATTGGAGTTGGTGGTACCTCAGCTCCTTAGTTCGCAGGGATTGATTAATTGGTCTTCCTGAGGGTTGTGGGGTGTGGTTGTTGTTTGAGCCTTGCTGGTGATGACTCAGCTCTTTGGTCCGCAAGGGTTGGTTGGTTTCCCCGAGGGTTGCTGCGGTGTGGATGTTATTCCTAGGTGGTGGTGGTGGTGGTGGTGCCTCAGCTCTTTGGTCCATAGGGATAGGTAGATTGGATCTAGGTCAATATGCCTGTCTCTCAATACAAGCATTGTGGAACCTGTGTCTGCTGGGGAAACTGCTAGGTACTTGTGACCTAGATTGACCACTGTTGGAAACAGGATACAGGGCTTGATTGACCTTGGTCTAACCCAGTATGGCATATCTTATGTTCTTATGTCTATCAATTTTGCTGTGAAAAACTAGGCTTCCAGAAATTCTCTCTCTATTTTCGTTTGTGCTAGTGCTATGATTTTGGTTGTATTCCAGTTGAATGTGTCTTTCCGCATCTTCATGGATTGAGACCAGGGAGAGTGGGTCATGTCTTTTGCTGGCTAGCTGGTGTTCATATAGCCTGGTGGATAGTTTGTTTGGCCAATGTAGTTCTTGTGCCAAGGACAACCAGAGAAAGATCAAAGGACAAACGTTATGTACAAAATTCAATGCAGTGGGAAACCAACCAACCAATCAATCCCTGTGGACCAAAGAGCTGAATCACCACCACCAAGGCTCAGAAACAGCAACCATACCCCAGCAGCACTCAGGGAAAAATCAACCAACCAATCCCTGCGAACCAAAGAGCTGAGTCACCACCAACCCCAAGTACAAATGCAAACATTCAAGCACATTACCATCTGGAACCCTGCACTGATGATGTCTCCTCAAATGGTGACAAAACATCTGCAATCAAACCATCAAGCTCAGAGAACAATCTAACACCATGATCACAAACCTGAGCTACCAGCATTCACAAACATCTCTAATTTGGCACAATACTAGATTTTTAACAGCACTGTGCTTCAGGCTGTACCCTCCCTCTCCGATTCCAGGCCCACAATGTAGCGCTTTGAACTGCACAGCATTATTGTGCCTCTGGTGAGTAGAGGGAGAGGATGCTGCCTCTGTTCTCTTGCAGCAAGGTCAGTATTGAAGGGCGAGTGGAGTGACACAATGGCAAGAGAGGAACAGGTGTAGAGAAGCAAAGAGGAAATTTCACTTGATAATTTCCTTTCCTGGAGTCTTGCTAGACCAGTCCAGACAAACAGGTTATCACCCCAAACCAGCAGACGAGACAGAGAAACTACTAGAACGGTTGTGAAATCACCACCAGTATTGATAGTACAGCTAGGGGCACCCTTAAGTATGTGTGCAAAGCAATGGTACCCTAGGAAGAAAACCTCAAGGGCTTCCCAAGCCCAACTATATAGAAATAGAATCTGAAGTCTGACAGGCAAGCAAACATTGGGGGTCCCCTTGATAGGTGAGGTGTGGGTCCTGAACTGGTCTAGCAGGACTCCAGGAAAGGAAGTCATCAGTAAGTAAAATTTCCTTCTGGATCGTCCTGCTAGATCAGTCCAGACAAACAAAGTGCCAGAGCTACTCCTCATCAGTACCCCAGAACCAAACCAGGCCGTGGAACGCGCTTGAATGTCCACCCAGTAATGCCGCATAGGGTCGACCATGTCGCTGCCATACAGACCAAATGGAAAATTACACTAACCTGGTAATTGTAGTTCCTGGAGGGTCCAGTTTAGTCCTCTACAATTGGGTAGTGCCCCTCCTCCTGCAGCCGGGAGACTGGACCAATCAAATCTTCTGTAGTATATATGCAGCAGGAGCTCCCAGAAGTCCCCAGTGTACTAGTAACAAAGCATACTTACCGAAGCAACACATTAGATTAATATACAAAATGACCTAATTAAAGAACAATTTGTTCCCCCCCAAGAAATATCCAACCCCCTCCCCAAACGAGGAAGTCAGAACACTGCATTGCGCCAGCACCGACGCCTCAGGAATCAAAACACCGCTCCCCACCAGAAGTTCAGGAGCTGCCTGAACCCCCGAGACAGGGAAGAGCCTCAGCAAAAAACGCGGCTGCAACAGAGGGACCGAACGGCAAGAGGAATCGTCTTATCAACCGTTCGGAAAAGCGCGCCGCACTACATTAGCAGATAGTCGGGAGGGAAGGAGGACTAAACTGGACCCTCCAGGAACTACAATTACCAGGTTAGTGTAATTTCCATTTCCTGTTCGGTAATCCAGTTTAGTCCTCTACAATTGGGATGTAACAGAGCAGTTAAGACCGGGCGGGACCTTGCCATCCGGCGCGCAGAACCGCCGAACCAAACCAGGAATCCCGAGCCGCTGACCCATCTAAGCGATAGTGTCTACTGAAAGCATGCAGAGACGACCAAGTGGCCGCCCTACAGATATCTGCCGGCGGAACCAGGCTATACTCCGCCCAAGAGGTCGCCTGAGCCCTAGTGGAATGAGCCCTCAGACCCTCCGGAACAGACCGCTGTTGCAACAGATACGCGGACGCGATCGCCTCTTTGAGCCATCTAGCAATGGAGGCTTTAGCCGCCGCTTCCCCTTTACGCGCACCCCCGAAGAGCACGAAAAGCCGGTCAGATTTCCGAAAAGACTCGGTAACCTTTAAATAACGATGGAGCGTACGACCCACATCGAGCCGGAGAAGACCTTTGTCCGTTGACCCGACAGATTGCGAAGAAAGCACTGGAAGAAACACTGCCTGATTCATGTGAAAGGGAGACACCACCTTTGGCAGAAAGGACGGAACCGGACGGAGAACGATCCGATCCGCGGAAAAAGACAAGAAAGGCTCTCGACAGGACAATGCATGCAGATCTGAAATGCGCCGTGCCGAACAGATGGCTACAAGAAAAAACGCCTTCAGCGTGAGATCTTTCAGAGACGCCCTGCGCAGGGGCTCAAAAGGTTCACGAACCAGGGCCCTCAGAACTAAATTCAAGTCCCAAGGAGGAACGAAAACTCTGCGGGAGGGCCGCAAATGAAAAACAGCCGTAAGGAATCGGCGTACATCCGGATGAGCCCCGAGCAGACGACCCAAAACGTTGCCGCGGTAACACGAGATAGCTGCCAGCTGGACTTTTAGGGAACTAGCCGCAAGGCCCTTATCGAAACCATCCTGAAGAAAACTTAAAACGACGGGCACTGAAACCGTCGCCGCCCGGACTCCCCGCCGGGAGCACCAGTCTTCAAAAATCCTCCAAATCCGAACGCAAGTAAGAGAAGTGGACGTTTTCCTCGCCCGCAGCAGGGTAGAGATCACCGCGGGGGAGTATCCCTTCCTTTTCAGCCGAGCCCTCTCAATGGCCAAACCGTAAGCGAGAATCGATCCACTTGGGGCATCCGCAAGGGACCCTGAAAAAGAAGATCCGGTAGAGCGGGCAGGAGCCAAGGAACCCCGTCGCGCAACCGGACCAGATCGGCATACCAGGGCCTCCGGGGCCAATCCGGGGCCACCAGTAACACGCGACCCCGGTGGCTCTCGATACGTTGTATGACCCGGCCGATCAGAGCCCACGGAGGAAAGACATAAAGAAGACCGGACGTGGGCCACGGCTGAATGAGAGCGTCGAGCCCCTCGGACATGCGCTCCCTTCGCCTGCTGAAGAAGCGCCCTGTCTTGGCTGATTGAAAGGTCGCCATGAGATCCATGATGGGTGGACCCCACCGCCGGACGATTTGTGCGTAAACCTGTGGGTTTAGCTCCCATTCTCCGGGGTCCACCCGCACTCTGCTGAGAAAATCGGCCTGGACATTGTCCACGCCCGCAATGTGAGCCGCCGAGATTGCTGGAAGGCGAGTTTGCACCCAGTTGAACAAGGCCGCCGCTTCTGCCTCCAGGGCCACGCTGCCGGTACCCCCTTGGCGATTGATGTAAGCTACAGTGGACGCATTGTCCGACAGGACTCTCACCGGCCGTCCGAGAACCAGGGTCTCCAGGTCCACCAGGGCTAGCCGGACTGCCCGCAATTCGAGACGGTTGATCGACCAAGAGGTCTCCAGGGGAGACCATTCCCCCTGAGCAAAGCGGAACTCGCAGTGAGCCCCCCAGCCGGTTAAGCTCGCATCCGTCGTGAACGGAACCCACAGAGGAGGCTCCAAGGGAATCCCCCGCGACAGGTTCTCGGCGGAGAGCCACCACCGGAGGGATCGGCGAACCGTCTTTGGGCAAGGCAATCTCTTGTTCAACGAGTCGAACTGGTTGGACCAACGTCGCAGAAGAGCACTCTGCAGCGGACGCATGTGGAAGCGCGCCCAAGGCACCACCTCCAAGGTCGCCGCCATCGTGCCGAGGAGCCGCAGGTACCACCACGCCGACGGAGCTGGCATCCCCCGGAAGAGACGGACCAGAGCCCGCAACGCCAGCACGCGGCGTTCCGGAAGGCACACCAAGCCCCTTGCTGTGTCGAAGCGGACTCCCAGATACTCGAGATCCTGTGTCGGAGACAGACAACTCTTGCATTCGTTCACCACCCATCCGAGGGACCGAAGGAGATCCACCACCCTGCTCGTGACTTGCACACACTCCCGACTGGACTTCGCTCGAATCAACCAGTCGTCGAGATATGGATGGACCAGGATGCCCTCCTTGCGCAACGCCGCCGCGACTACAACCATTACCTTTGTGAAGGTGCGGGGAGCCGTGGCGAGTCCGAACGGCATGGCCCGGAATTGAAAATGGCCCCACGGGAGCGCAAAGCGGAGAAACCGTTGATGGGAGGGCCGGATGGGAATGTGTAAATAGGCCTCTGTAAGATCGAGGGATGTCAAAAATTCCCCTTGACGCACCGCTACGATGACTGACCGCAGGGTCTCCATGCGAAAGTGCGGTACTCTGAGAGCGCGATTCACGCCTTTGAGATCCAATATCGGACGAAGGGAACCGCCCTTTTTGGGAACCACAAAATAGATGGAGTAGCGACCTGCGCCTCTTTCCAAAGGCGGGACCGGAACCACGGCCCCCAGAGAGAAAAGCCGATCCAGGGTCACGCGGATGTCCCGCGCCTTTTGAGCTCCCTTGCTGGGAGACAGAACAAACGAATCCGGAAGTGGGTGCGCAAACTCTAGGGCATAACCTTCTATAATCTGCAGCACCCACCGATCTGACGTAATTTGGGCCCAAGAAGGAAGAAAGTCGCGCAAACGACCCCCGATGACCGGGTCTTCCTCTAGAGCCCGCCTCGTTTCATTGTGGCTTGCGATTAAAGGAAGAGGCGGCTCCGGAGAAGCCCCTTCCCGCTCCTCTGAAACCACGAAACCCTTGATGACGGGTTCCAAAACGACCGCGCTGCGAAGTCCACAGCCGGGAAGAACGAAATCTGCGCGCATCCCGAAACTGGCCGCGCGCTGAGGTGGACGACCTATTAAGCTTAGGCTTATCCTCTGGAAGTCGACCACCCTTCAACTCACCGAGATCCTTCACCAACTTATCCAGAGCCTCCCCAAATAACAACCTGCCCTTAAAGGGTAGTTTACTGAGGCGAGACTTGGAAGAACCGTCGGCCGCCCAATTGCGCAACCAGATGGACCGTCGTGCCGCTACCATGGAGGCCATGCTATTAGCTAGGGAGCGTATTAAATCATAACACAGATCCGCCAAGTAGGCCGATCCCGACTCCACGCGGGTAACGTCCAACAGCCCCTGTTGGTCCATACCGGACCGCGAGCGCAGGTGCTGCGACCATCGCAAACAAGCTCGAGCTACCCACGCCCCACATATAGAAGCTTGTAACGATAAGGCGTTGGTCTCGAAGGCCTGCTTCAACAAATTATCAACCTTTTTGTCCTGAACATCCCTCAGGGCCGCGGCCCCTTCAACCGGGATGGTGGTTTTCTTAGTCACTGCCGAAACGGCAGCATCCACCCGTGGAGACTTAAACAAGTCCCTGTCCTTGTCGGCAAGGGGGTAAAGACGATTCATGGTCCAAATCCCCTTCAAAGCGGATTCCGGTTGCTCCCATTCCGCATGGATCATCTGCTCAACTACTCGGTGCACGGGAAAAACTACCTGGGCATCCCTGACCGCCTGAATGAGAGGATCCTCGAGACCCTCCTCCTCCAGCGGCCGCACCGCAGAGAGGTTAAGTGCTTGGAGGGACTCCGTGACCAAAGGTACCAGCTCGTCCCTTCAAAACACCCGAATGATGCGAGCCTGATCTTCCGGCTCTGGAAGCTCTCCGTCTTCGAATTCCTCCGCCTCAATATCTGGATCCCCCTCAGCCTCGGAATCCGGGAGGCAAAGGGCGTCCTGATCCTGGTCCCCCAACCTGGGCCGCTTGACAGCGGGTTGAGAAGACCGCTGAACCCCCCCTGCGGGAGCTGGGGGGAGAGAGGCGGGCCAAGCCTCCAGCAAATGACCAGCCCGGCTTAAGCGGAAGGCCTGATGCATGAGAAGAACAAAATCCGGGGAAAAGTCTATAGGCGACGCCACCATAGCCGCCTGCTGGAGCTCAGGGACCGACGTATTAGACGCCGGGCCCAGACCAGAAGGAAGGATGCTCGGTGAATGGACACTGTCCCCCGAAAGAGAAGGGTCCCCGGGCACATGCTGTTCCTTAATTTCAATAGGCAGCTCCAGTTCTGAAGAAACTGCAGCACAGCTCTTACAGATTCCAGAGTCAGTCATTGTACCTCTGCGGGAGCCACAAATTACACACTGAGGTTTGGCAGCCATACCAAGGCCACGTGCTCTCAGGGAAAAATAAGGCAACAGGAACAGGGAAGCCCACACCAAGGGGACTAACCTTATTCAATTCAGCACAGTATTAATTTTAAAACCTTTTTTTTTTTTTTTTTTTTTTTTTTACAGTAAACAAAATACTCCCCAGAATCCTAGGGGTGCCCTGAGCAAAATCGCCAGCAAAAGAAACTCCAAAAACACCAGGGGAACCCGTGCACAAGTGTTAAAAAGTGCCCTTAAAAAGCACACATTAGAAATCCAAAATGGCCGCCGCACTTTTTCACCCGCGGTAAAAAACGGCGCGAAAATACAAAGGTACCCAAATAATATGGAAAAGAAAGAAAACGACCCTCTAATACAGGGCAAGCCAAAAAAGGCAGGAAAAAGTGCAATTTGGAAGCCAGGGGAGCCGACAGAGCCTCTGCCCAAGCAAAGAACAGAGAGCTGAAAGCTTAAAACAAGGAAAATTCCTACCAGCTCTGGGAACAGCAAGGAACTCAGCCCACTTCTCCAAGTGACAGGCAATGTTGCAGCCGGTATGGCTCTTCCCCGAACAGCCTTGGGGAGAGCTCAACCCAGGCTTCAGAGATTCCCAGGCAGAAAGGCAGGAGCCCAAGGCAGGTCTGGCTTTCCCCAGAAAGTCCCCTGTGTCTTTTTCTTTTTTTGTTTTTTTAAAGATACAGCTACCTAGCAAAAGAAATAGAATATAAAGGGCCAGAAATAAACCCCAAAAGAACTAACTAACTAGTGTTGCTCCTTCAAGTGTCACTTAGCGTGCCCAGCAGGGGCACAGAAGTCCTCCAGCTGCAGGGAGACTGGACACACTGGGGACTTCTGGGAGCTCCTGCTGCATATATACTACAGAAGATTTGATTGGTCCAGTCTCCCGGCTGCAGGAGGAGGGGCACTACCCAATTGTAGAGGACTAAACTGGACTACCGAACAGGAATTGTGAGATCTACCCATGTCCAGGCAGTTTCTAATACGCCTGCAGCCCTGACAGAACAGGCTTTCCGGCCAGCAAAGAGGCGGAAGATATAGCCTCCTTCACCCAGCAGCCAAGAGTGGCCTTGAATTCCCTCTGGCACCTACAGGGTCCAGCGAGAAGGACAAAGAGGTGATCAAACAATTGAAAAGCATTGGTAGCTACTAAGTACTGGAGTAAGACTCTCCAGACATTCAGGCGGTAGAGATGCTTATCCTTACCAATGCACTGATCCCTAGAAAAGGACTTCGGCAGAAAAGAGGGTACAGTCCTAAGTTCATGCACTCCTCTGAAAAGACCAGAAAGGAGTCGCAACAGGACAGTGCCTTTAGTGCTGACAGGTGCCTAGCAGACATCACGGCCTCAAAAAAGACCATCTTAAGGGTCAGATCCTTGAGTGTGGCCTGGTTCAAAGGATGCTTGAACGGGGCCCGTAGAACTACCAGGAGCTGCCATGGAGGCACTGCCAGGTGTATCAGGGGCTGAAGGAAGTGGGCACCATCACAATGGATGGCCAACGGACCCCGGAAGGCAGCCAGTACTGCCACCTGAACATGCAAGGAATTCCAAGCAAAACTGTCCTGAAATCCCTGTTGCAAGGACGACAAAATTGCAGGCAGATGGGCTCTGCATGAAGTGAGCTGTCGCACTCAACGCACTTGCTCAAAGAGGGCCCAGACATGAACATAGGCTAAGGAGGTACATAAGAACATAAGATATGCCATACTGGGTCAGACCAAGGTCCATCAAGCCCAGTATCCCGTTTCCAACAGTGGCCAATCTAGGTCATAAGTACCTAGCAGTCTCTCCAAAAGACACAGGTTCCTCAATGCTTGTATCGGGTCAAGGTAGAGTGGCACCTAGAATGTAACAAGGTGCCGATTACCGCCACCGAGTAGCCCTTCCACTTCAGGCAGCGGCTTTCAATAGCTAAGCCGTAAGTGAGAAGGGATCTGGGTCATCCATGAGGATGGGGCCCTGTCGTAGCAGCCCACATGATTCGCGAAGTTCAGGTGGCGAGTCCACTGCTGCCATATCAGATCCACATACCATGGGCATCGTGGCTAGTCCGGGGCCACCAGGACCACCAACCATGGGTGCAGTTTGATCTGGAAGAACACTCTGGAGATCATAACCCATGTGGGAAAGATACAAGTGGGACAGTGGCCACCGCTGTACGAGCGCATGCACACCAGTTGAACTGGCTGCTCGTTGCTGGCTGAAGAAGGTTGGGACCTTCTGTTCCTGGGGGATGCCATCACATCCATCTCCGGCCATACAATGTGCAGGAATGTCCATGGGGCCAGTTCCCACTCACCGAGGTTGAGACTGTGTTGGCTAATGTAGTTGGCCAAACTACCAATACGGTCACTTATCAGAGCAATTAACGTATTGACAATATATTAATTTATGTGCTCTAGCTACTAACTTAGAGATTATGACGCTATAATAGTTCAGTTAGAGTGTTGTGCATGAACATGGTGTTGCAATCCCCTACCGTTGCACTGTAATTATTGTTCTTTCAGTGTTCTCCTTTTCATCTATTTCATGGCGTTCCTTTCTTTTTCATGCAGCCTGTTTTTAATTTGTTTTATATTGTTTTATTGTGAACCGCTCAGGTGCCTCTGGTGTTGGGCGGTATATCAAATTTTAATTAAACAAACAAACAATTAATAAACATCCAATTTTGTATTAAGCGACAAGGTCTCAGACTGGTTTGGGGCTATAATTCAGACTTTAGCATGTCTGATCTCAACGCACCCTATTGCATCAATGACCTTTTAGCGTCGCTTAATGTCTCTCCATTTCTTTTAAATAAGAAGTTAAGCATTATTTTTTCATCTAAAGCAAGCAATTGTTTGTGGAAAGAAAGATGGCTGATTTTGTCCGTTTAGGATATTGTTCAAGATATTGTGATAAGGAAGCTTATCATAGTTCAGGAAGGAGCTATAATAGAGGTGAATTGGCTCTGAACAAGCAACCTGTCTTTGCTGGTAGAAATAATAAAACAGAATGTTTCCATAAAAGACTACCAGTCCCAGAATGCACCAGGTTTCAAACAGCCACTAGAAGAGCTGAAGTGGGGAAACGTGTGTTCAATCAGGAGAGCTATGAGGTAATCCCCAAGCATTCATCTCCAAGGGCAGGGCTTGATTCAGCACAGCTGCGCTGTGCTAGGGTGGAGCATCCCTCTAAGCAGGTTAAAAGTAAAGCTTATTCTACACAGCAGAATCTTCATGATCATCATCAGCAGCAGCAGGAGCAGAGGCAGCAGAAGCCAGAGCTCAAGGACAGAGAGAGCAAGAAACACTTTGGAAGAAAGAAGAGAGAAGCATCATCTTGGAGGTCTAAAGGAGTCCATAGCAGTACGTGTGCTGGGAGGCATTCCAGAGGCAAGCATACTCCATTGGACTGGAGGAAACCAGAGGAGTGGGGTTGCAGAGCCAGGAATCCCCGGACGGGACCTGTGAGGGAGACGGCTGCATTTGGAAGGGGCCCCAAGACCAGTGCAAGAAGGTATGTGAAGAGAGACCCAGTGTCCAGGGATCTTGATTGGAAGGCTGGACATAAAAACTGGACTACATACTGGCCAGGATATTTAGAGAGGAACCCTAACAGCAATGGAAGCTCAGGTATGAACACTGATCTATGCCCTAGCTATTCACTTGGAGGACAGCAGGGAAACAAGTATTGTTCTGAGAGTGATCAATTAAGAAATTCCTCTGTGCCAATCCATGATATTGATTCTATGATAGTTGAGGAAGAAGGGGATATTGTAAATGAGCAGTGTGAATACATGGATTGCTCTCTGTCTAAACTTCTGTGGTAATATACTTTTACAAAATACAACAACCATCACAAAGAAATATAAACTTGTTCTTTGATCTACTCAGAAAAGCTTTTGAGTCGGATTTGAGCCACGTTTAGAAAGTAAACCAGCCAAGAGGTTTGCAGCTGGTTAATTGTTAGCAATTGAGCCTTGCCTAATTGCCTGTGAGCTCTGAAGAGACACTTCTGGGTGTGTGTGAAAATACCAGAAGTTAGCCTTGAAAAAGAACAGTTTTTCATTACTTTGTGGGTTTTGTTTGTTTTTGAAGCACTGCTAAAAAGATATTAGCAGGAGCCCACAGAAAAAGACCTTTCTGTTCCCATCAAGGTCTTTATGATTTGATTTGATTGCTTAAGAAGTTCAGTTGTTGTTTTTCCTGATTTTGTTTTTCTAAGTATAATACTGAAAGCAAGTATCCTTTCTGTGCTACCAAGCAAATCTGTGTTGGGAGAAATAACCCCATAAATAAAATATATTTTATTTGCTTTACACTCGAGCAAGCACAACTAATTTATTGTGAACGGCTGATTCTGGTATGAATGGACTACATTTCCCACAATCCTTTGCAAGTCATATTAATATTTGCCTTTGCCAAGACTGTGGACATTCTCACCCAGCGCCCCCGTTTACAATATTTAAAAGAAATGGAGAGACATTAAGCGACGCTAAAAGGTCATTGATGCAATAGGGTGCGTTGAGATCAGACATGCTAAAGTCTGAATTATAGCCCCAAACCAGTCTGAGACCTTGTCGCTTAATACAAAATTGGATGTTTAGAGTGTTATGCATGAACAATTAAGAATAAAGTAACTGAACTATTATAGCGTCATAATCTCTAAGTTAGTAATGTAGTTGGCCGGCATATTGTCCTCCCCTGCAATCTTGCTGTGCTGAGAGAGTCAGAAGATTGGCCTCTGCCCAAGAAAAGAGCAGGTGCATTTCATGCGCAACCCCGAAGCACTTTGTGTCCCCTTTGCGTTTGACAGATTACTGCTGTGGCACTGTGAGAGCACTCAGACTGCTTTCCCCTTCAGCAACGAGCAGAAGTGCAAGAGCACTAACCGAATGGCTCGTGCTTTTAGGCGGTTGATCACATACATGGCCCCACAAGCGACCAGGAGCCCTGGGCAGACCAATCCAGGCAATGGGCACCCCAGCCCAACAGACTGGCATCCATCATCACTACCACCCATGAGAGAGTCTCCAGCAGGGAAGGACCCCCCAGAGCAGATAGCTGGTGGAGTTCCACATGGAATGCAGATGGGAGAGACTGATGGAGTAATCCTGCGAGTTGGGAGATCACCGAGCTAACAATATCCTCTGTAAGGGGTGCATGTGGGCTATCATAGCTCTGAGCAGGTGCAGGTAGTCCCACACCTGCGTGGCCGGTGTCCCCTGGAAGTAGTGAAGCTACTGTCGAAAACGGAGTCACTGGTTCTGCGTGAGACACACCTTTGCCTGAGCAATGTTGAAGCAGGCTCTGAGAAACTCAAGGGTCTGGGACAGATGGAGACAGCTCTTTTCACAATTGACGATCCAACCAAGCTTCTACAGCAATGCCACCACAGTCCACATGGCCTGCCCAGCTACGGGCAAGGACTGCACAAATGAACCAGTCGTCCAAGTAAGAGTAGAGAGCCACAGCGACCACCACCATGACTTTAGAGAAGGTGCATGGAGCCCTAGTGAGCCCGAAAGGGAGCAGGCAGAACTGGAAGTGCTGGCCCAGAACTGCAAATCGGAGGAAACATTGGTGGGCATGCTGAATAGGGATATGGAGATATGCCTTCATGGGGTCCAGCATAGCAAGAAACTCCCCAAGGTGGACAGCTTGCATGACCTACCAAAGTGTTTCCATGAGGAAGTGGAGCACGCAAGGCTGCGATTGACCTCTGTAGATCCAGAATGGGATGAAATGCACCATCCTTCTTGGGCACCATGTAATAAATTGAATAACGGCCTGCAACACGTCCCCCAGGGGGTACTGGTACAATGGCTCGAAGGAGTCACAGTACTTAAGAGTGGAGCAGATGGCCTTGTGTTTCAGGGCAGAACCGCACGGAGATACAAGGAAGCACTCATGGATGGTCTCCAGGACCCAGCGATCTGAGGTAATCTGAGCCCACTCATGCCTAAAGTGCTGCAGTCACCCCCCCCCCCCCCATCTGTGGCACCATGGAACGGGCCCGCTGCCCATCAGTGTGAGGAACGTGAAGTGGGAACGGGCTTCCAGAAGGAAGTGGAACCTCTTTGAGACTGGCATGGTCCACGAAAGGACTGGGAGCAGTCTTTGGAGCCAGAGGAGGAGGAAGTTACCCGACCCTGTTGGTAGCAACCAGAGTCTCGGAAGCCGCATCGCGAGACCCCGATCTGGAGGAAACTGAAGCCGTAGAAGAGGACAAATGCTTGGTGGGCTTTGGTTTATTATCCTTAGGTAATTTTTTTTTTTTTTTAATTTATCCATCCAGATTTGTATTCCACTTTCTCCTTCAATCAAAGTGGTGGGTTACACACATTGGGTTTACATTGAATAGGGGTGACACTACATACATAAAATGTTGGACAATACGTACATAAAAGGTTAGAAGTAGGTTATCATTATGTTCATGCGCAGTTAGTGGGTCCTCTGTAAATGCTAAGGTTTGACCTCACCGAGATCTTTAACCAGCTTTTCCAAATCCTCTCCGAACAGGAAAGAACCCTTGAAGGAAAGGCCGGCCAGGCGAGTCTTAGACACGGTATTGGCTGACAGCAAGCGACATTCACAGCTGCCACCTCCTGAGCAGCAAGTTGTAGGAGATCATAAAATGTGCCTGTGAGGAACACTGCCACAGACTCTAGGCGTGCAGTGTGGTTATCCTCTGGTAGTAGCTGAATCCAGCTTAACAATGCCTGGCCTGCTAGCCCACCACAGGCTGACATCTGTAGCCCCAACGAGGATGTTGAAAACGCCATCTTCAGCCGCCCTTCCATCTTGCGATCATGTTTCACACGCAAGACTGCACCACCCTCTACTGGAATAGTCATATGTTTGGTGATGGCCATAACCAAGGAATCAACCTTAGGGAACCGCAGCCAATGCTGCAGGTCATCTGGAGACTAGGGATAAATGCAACTTAATTGCCTGACCGCCTGAAGGGTGGCATTGAGTTTGTCCCATTCTTCAGCCACCATTTGCTGAAGCTCAGGTGGAAAGGGAAAAGCCAGAGCTGGAGGCTCGATCCCTTTAAGGATGGGGTCAGAACCAGATAGAGGTGGCTGCAGTGGCTTCAGGAAATGTGGAGCTCTTTGGCCACCTGAACAATTAATGGAGCCATCTCTTCCTTGCAGAAGAGCCTATCTGTGCATCACTCTTCTCCTCCGGGGAGGGAATGGGGGGGGGGGGGGTGCTTCACTGTCCTCTGACCCAGAGCCCCCCCCAGGATGCCACATCCAATGCTTCAGACCCTGGGGCCCCTTCATCCTCCTCAGGGGACTCCAGGTCATCAAGGACCCATGCCAGGGACTTACATGGCCTGACAGGACCTTAAGGATTGTCCGGTCCATAGGCATGCTTCCTAGCGCTGCTGGTATCGGCAGGAGGTCATCCAGTAGGCGGAGGAGGGTGAGCTGCAGCCCAGTTCCTTTTCCAAAGGGCCAAAGCTTGATGAAAAATCGCAGCGAACTCAGCTGCTTCCTGGCCTTGTCCCATCAGATCTGCTGTCGACTGCCCGGTCTCATCTGGCCTAGATGGTGACAGGACAGGCAGGGAGGGCTCTCAAAGCAGGCGCAGGGTTCAAGAGCCCTAATGTTTCCAGTGCTGATGGTGTAGTTTGCACTTCTGAATTACCACAGAGGGACGGTGTCGACATGACTGAAGACTCTCTCAGATGCTTCGAGGGTGCAGAACAGCGCTTCTTTCTGCAAGGCAGTTGATTGGGCATGCTTCAGAGTGCATGCTTGGCGGGAACTAGGCCATGATTTGTAGTGCGTCTGAAATGCAAGGCTGCCGTTTACCACCGACGGAGGAGCAGGAGCTGCTACAACAGCAGGAACTGCACCCACTCGAGCGATCGCCTTGGCTCCTCACTGTCTGCTTCTCAGGCTAGGAGAAACCATGAGTGGGTGAGGAAAGAGGAGATGAGTGAAGCTAGTTGCAATCCTCAATAAGACTTCAGAATAGTCAATCAAGAATGCCTCTCAGAATTTTTTTTTTTTTAAACACAAAATAAAAGGACAGGCTAGGCAACACCAAGAGGCAATCTCCGGCAACTGAATTGGCTCTCGAAGCCAGAAGTTGCCCCCCACCTCTCCCAACTACAGCAGCTCACCAGAAGGGGTATCTCATATATTCCCAGGGACAGAGTCCAATAGGACTGGCTTGTGTCCACTGACGGTCCTCAGCCTTTGAACGCCAAGCTGTACCGAAATCCAACCACCATCTGCCGAGAAAGAAAATACTGAAGTGTCCCTAGCTGTACTGAGGATACTGGTGGTGGTGTCATAACTCTTCTAGTAGTTTCTCCATCTCATCTACTGGTTGGGTGATAACCCATTTGTCTGGACTGGTCTAGAAGGATGATCTGGAAAGAGTATTAACTGTGGGGATTAGAGGAAAGAGTATGCAAGAGGAAAGTGGACGGGGTAAGAGGGTGTGAAAAGGAGGAGAATGAATGAGATGAGAGGGAGAAAACTGGTCTCGGACTATGGAGATTAAGGTCAACAAAGGAGCAGAGAAAGGTGATGGATATCAAGATGGCTATCAGGAGGGGTGTGAATGAATCATCCGTACCTCTGTCTCCTAACATTGGGGCCCACGCTCTCCTGCTCTGTCTACCACCTCCCACCTTTCTCTGTTCCTTAATTTTTTTCTATCCTCCCCCCCATTCCCCTCTCTCCCTACATCTTTTGTGTGAGATCTTGTTTCTCTTTCCCTCCTGTGAGATACGCTTCTTCTGAGATTCTTCCCTTTCCCCATTTCCCATATTCATTCCCCTATTTCACCACTCTCCTCCTCCCTGTCCAGCACCAATTACTAAGATCCATTCCCCCCCCCCAGTAAAAAAACAAAAAAATAAACGGACTATTTGTAAACAAAACAAAACCAACAAAATCTATTTGATTTTCCATTATTTAACATATATGTAAACGTATGAAAATGCTACAGAAATGCAGAATGTGCCTGAGCTAATGCAGGAAAGTAGGAGCTATGAGCAAAGTGTCACAGAGATGTTGTGTCAGTGCGCCTGGGATGTTTGCGTTTTACCTGTTTCTGAGCTGCAATTCGTTTCTGGTCTCTCTTTCTCCAGGCAGGATCATGAAGGTGGCGGAAGGTCTTATAGCCGGTATGGATTCCAGAAGGCCGAAGAAGCTAGGGGGTGGAGGGAGAAGGAAAGAAAGATGATTCACAGGAAAACAGACTGGGGGAAAAGGAGGATACGGGGAAAGAAGGATAGCCGCAGCTGTGGACAGCCATCTAGAAAATACGAGATCCAGAAAAGTACATAAGAACATAAGATATGCCATACTGGGTCAGACCGAGGTCCATCAAGCCCAGTATTCTGTTTCCAACAGTGGCCAATCTAGGTCATACGTACCTAGCAGTTTCCCCAAAAGACACAGGTTCCGCAATGCTTGTATTGGTTCAAGCATTGATATCCTGGGTCCCTTCTTAATAATGGTTTATGGACCTTTCCTCCAGGAACTTGTCCAAACCTTTTTTAAACCCAGCTACACTAACAGCCTTTGCTACATCCTCCAGTAACAAATTCCAGAGTTTGATTACACGTTGAGTGAAGAAATATTTTCTTTTATTAGTCTTAAATAGTTTACCCTGTAAGAGATAGACCTGGGGGGGGGGGGGGGGCTGGCATAAGGGACTGAATTATATAAGAGCAGGATTGCCAACTGTATGAGGAAATGTGGCATTTTATTTACCAGATAATGTGCTTTCCTGAAGTCCTGCTAGACCAGCCCAGACAAATAGGTTGTGTCCTCCTGTGTGGGTCCTGGACTAATCTAGCTGGACTTCAGGAAAGGACATTCAGGCCAATGTAGAAAGCTAGCGTGAGTTTTATGAGCCCATAATGCCATGTTTAAGCACATTTTTACGATCCTTCCCATACAGGAAATAGACGTAAACGCTGATGGAAAAACTAGCACCCCATTAATGCCATGTGTATTTAAAATTAATACCAATTATTTAAATGTATTTTAATCTGATGGGCTGGTATGCAAATCATGGCTACGCCCGATGCAGAGACAGGCGTTGATGATTTCGCAACCAGCCATAACGCCAGAATTTTTACTGCAGGGTCTGAGAGAATTTAAACCTCTAACGCTGCCCCCGACAGTATTGTGATGGCATTGGGTGCTTTCCCCGATGCCTAGATTATCTTCTCCCTAGATAATCAAGCATCGGACAAAGGCTCTAATGCCATGAAAACACTGTCAGGGCTGTGCTGACAGAAAAGAATCCCTGGCACCGCCGCACGGCCCCCCCCCCCCCACGACAGTAGGAGACAGAGATAATCTCCTGCAGCTCTGGTAACCAGCTGCTCCTGCTCCCTGTAGCCAGCAATAGACCCTTATGAGCATTTTTGTAGCAGAACCTCTGTTTTCATATTAGTCTCGTTTTGGTAGTACAGTAAAAGAAATGTAAATTAGCCACCGGTGCTTGGAGAGCAAGCCAAACTAGCGGACTTCTTGTGCATGTGTTTGGCTTGCTCTCCCAGTTTAACGCTGCGGTGGCTCATTTGCACGCGCAGGGTTACCATGGTGGGCATTTGCATACCCTAACCTTCCTGCATCGCACTTTAAAATGTGTGCATTGTCAGGAACGTTCAAAATAATCAATCCAGTGCGGGTCTAGCTCTGGCTTTCTGCATCGGCCTGATTATCTGGCAAGTAAAGTGTCACCTTCCATAGCATCCTGTTAGACCAGTCCAGACAAGTGGGACATATCAAAGCAATAATTCCACTGGTGCCGGCTTCAAATCTCGGTCTTTGGCCTAGTGTCTATCCGCAATAGTGCTTGACGAAAATGAGAGGCGAAGCTCAACAAGTGTCAATAGGAGCAACTAAGGTAGGCCTGCGCCCGAGTGGAATTTGCACACAAATCCTCCAAAAGCAGCTGGTTCTGCAACGGATAAGCAGAGGCTATCATCCCCTTTAACCATCGTCCCAGGATAGCCATAGTGGCTGCATTACCATTACCTGAAATTGTAAAGACAACAAAAGGCCAGTCCGACTTTCAGTAGTACTACTACTAATCATTTGTATGCACTACAAGGCGTAATGCAGCACTGTACACTTTAGATGTAGGATAAGTCCCTGCTTATCAGATCTTACAACTATCAAGACAAAACACACAGCAAAACTGGGGACTAAAGTATGGTAAGATACACATGCAGTGGACAAGAGAGAAGAAGGAATTAGTGACCATAAAGTACTAAAGCAGCACCCTTCTGACATCCACCAGACAAAGGCTTCATTTTCCCCGGCACTGCTCCTTAGGAAAGGAAAGCAGACAAGACATGAAAAGATAACATTACTGGGGGCAAGAAGGAAAGGAGGGGCCAAAACAACAGATAAGGATCTATGCACGACCAGGCCAGCAGTTTATGGTTTATTATATTACCGCCTGTCAACAAGCAAAGCAGTTTAAAAAAATCAAAACAAAATTAGAAAATGGAAAGGAACTCCAAAAGGAATAGGACAGGAAATGAAGGAACTAATAGAAACAGAAACCAGATGGGACAGAGACCAGTAAGCACACGATAGGCAGACAGACGGTCCCTGCTGGGAGTCCCAGACACCTCAGGAATCCTGGTATCAGGAACGAGGATAATGGGAGGATGCAGAGAAAGAAGCTGGACTGACCGTTTCACAGGCCCTGTGGCTTATCCTCCAGAAGGGAATAAGGCTTGGACTCTCCCAACTCCTTAACTGGCTTCTCCAAACAGTAAACTTCCCCCTGAAGGCAAGCTTAGGTAACTGGGATTTGGAGGCTGTATCCACTGCCCAATGGGGAAGCTGAAACCAGCATCGTGCAACTGTTGTGAAAGCAATATCTTTGGCAGACCAGATCACAGTGTCCGAAAAGAGAGCTGCTGCAGATTCCAGAAGGTCCAAGCTGTCATCCTGAGGGAACAATTGTATCCACTGAAGGAAGGCATGAGCAGTCAACCCTCCACAGAAAGGAAGGGTGGCTGATGTCTGGTTCTTAAGGGAAGCCTCCACTTTGTGATCCACTCTCTACAGGGCTGCTGGTATGCTTAGTGACTACATCCATATGCTACTACCGATATACCATTGATATATTTATTTTATCATTGTTAGTGTGCTATTTATCTGTACCATTGTTAGGTACGAATGGAGAAAACTGAACAAGCTTACAGATAAATAGCACACCGTCTCCTGCATATCCTCAACTTGTATCCCCTCCCTCCCACCTCTCTACCCATTCAGTCCTTGCGTTCAGTCTCTTATAACCATCTTCTGCTCATTACCATGATTATTCACAGGTGCACCTAATCCCCTGTGATCTCTCCCCCACCTATCCTTATTTCTTCTGACCTCTGTTCACCTCTCCATCTCTCTCTTATAGGCTCCTCATCACTTTCTCTTCCTATTCCTCAGACTTCCCCAATTGTCTCCCCCCCCCCCTTATCGCCCCTTTACCATCCTCACCACTTCCCCCACCACCTTGTCTACCTCGTTTTCAGCTCGAGCTTCACCACTTTCTCCCTCTCATTCAGCCATCTCCTCTCTCTAAACCACCTCACCCTTGTTACCACCATGCTGTTTCCTCTCTGCCCCGCCTTCTTCTACTCCTTCTCTTATCCAGAGATATCAACCCCAACCCTGGCCTCCCCAGACTTTTTGTCACACTCGCAGAACAGATCTTCACGCAACACCTCAAATCTCATCCATAGCCCCCTCCTTTCCCCTTCTTCTCTCCCTTACTCATGTGCCTTGCGGAACGCACACTCTGTCTCTAATAAATTCGCCTTTACTCATGATCTTTATCTCTAATGCTCTACATCTTCTGGCTCCTCTCAGAAAACTAAGTTCAGTCGCTACCCTCTGTCATGGCGGTTATCAGTTCTCCCACACCTCGTCCCACTGGCCATGGTGGTGGTGTTGAGCTTCTACTTTCTCCTTCCTGCCAATTTCAACCCCTCCCCTGCTGCCTCAGTCTCACTCCTCTCACTCCTTTGAAGTCCACTCCATCTGCCTTTTTACTCCACTACCTTTCCGGTTAGCTGTTATTTAAATCGACCTCCTGACAAACCCACCTCTAACTTTTCCATCAACTGACTTGTAGCTATCCTTCTTTCTGGATTCCTCTTCCCCCTCATTCTCAGGGATTTTAACATTCATGTTGATAACCCCTCTGACCCTTATGCTTTAAAGCTCCTTTCCCTCTACCTCCGTTCTACTGCCCTCAGACACCGGCACAGCCACCGTCTCGACCTTGTATTCTGGTGGCTTTCTTCCAACTGCCTAATCTTTTGCATTAGGGCTTGCTCTGCCCGTTCTTGAGCTCTTTTCGCCTTTACTGCCATCCCTATCAAGTGCCCCCTAACCACTGCCTTGAGACCATCCCCGACCATCCCCAATGCCACTTCCCCATTTGCATTAAATGAATGTACTCCTTTATAACTTTGTTTAACACCATCCACATTTTCCACTTAAGAACATAAGATATGCCATACTGGGTCAGACCAAGGTCCATCAAGCCCAGTATCCTGTTTCCAACAGTGCCCAATCTAGGTCATAAGCACCTAGCAGTCTCCCCAAAAGACACAGGTTCCTCAATGCTTGTATTGGGTCAAGCAGTGATATCCTGGGTCCCTTTTAATAATGGTTTATGGACCTTTCCTCCAGGAACTTGTCCAAACCTTTTTTAAACCCAGCTACACTAACAGCCTTTACTACATCCTCCGGTAACAAATTCCAGATTCTGATTACATGTTCAGCAAAAAAATGTTTTCTCTTTTAATCTTAAATAGGTTACCCTGCAGCTTCATTGCATGTCCCCTAGTCTTTCTATATTCTGACGACATAAACAACCGATCTATGTTTACCCGTTCCATTCCATTAATTAATTTATAGACCTTTATCATACCTCCCCTCGGCCGTCTCTTTTCCAGGTTAAAGAGCCCTAACCTTTTTAGCCTTTCTTCATGGGGGTATCCTTCCATCCCCTTTACCATTTTGGTGGCTCTTCTCTGTATCTTTTCTAATAACACTATATCCTTTTTAAAATACGGCGACCAGAACTGCACACAGTATTCAAGGTGCGGTCGCACCATGGAACAATAGAGGCATTATAATATACTTTGTTTTATTTTCCATTCCTTTCCTTATCATACCTAGCATTCTATTTGCTCTCTTGGCTGCCGCTGCACACTGGGCGGAGGGTTTTAACATGTTATCCAAGATGACGCTTAAATCTTTTTCCAGGGTGGTGGTTTCTAATATGGAACATTGCATCGTGTAACCATAGTTTGGGTTGTTCTTCCCTAGGTGCATAACCTTGCACTTGTCCACATTAAATTTCATCTGCCATTTTGATGCCGAGTCTTCCAATTTATCAAGATCCTCTTGCAATTTTCCACAATCCTCTTGGGTTTTAACAACTTTAAATAGTTTTGTGTGTCATCTGCAAATCTGATAACCTCACTCGTTATTCCCTTTTCCAGGTCATTTATGAATATGTCAAAAAGCAGCAGACCCAGCACAGATCCCTGCGGTACTCCACTATTCACCTTTTTCCATTGGAAAAATGGGCCATTTAGACCTACCCTCTGCTTTTTATTTTTTAACCAGTTCCTGATCCACAATAGTACACTGCCTCCTATCCCATGACTTTAGTTTTGCCAAAAGCCTCTGATGAGGGACCTTGTCAAAGGCTTTCTGAAAGTCCAGATACACTATATCAACTGACTCACCTTTGTCCATCTGTTTATTCACACCTTCAAAAAAACATAACAGATTAGTAAGACAAGATCTTCCTTGGCTAAAACCATGTTGGCTGTCTCCCCTTAAGCCATGACTATCTACATGTTCAGTAATTTTGTTCTTTATAATGGTTTCTACCATTTTTCCCGGTACTGACATCAGGCTCTCCAGTCTGTAGTTTCCCGGATCACCCCTAGAACCCTTTTTAAAAATTGGTGTCACATTAGCGATCCTCCAATCTTCAGGTATTACAGATGATTTTAATGATAGTTCACAGATTACTAATAGTAGGTCTGCAATCTCAGACTTCAGTTCTTTCAACACTCTTGGATGTATACCATCCAGTCCAGGTGATTTGCCACTCTTCAGTTTATCAAATAGTTGAAAGAAATATCTATACACCAGGAAGATGTATTACAACTCTTCTGCAGCATCACCTTTAAATATCATTTCAGTCATGGGTAACATCCCTGCATCTTCCTCAGTAAAGACTTCATTCAGTCTCTGCGCTATGGCCTTGTCCCCTCTTAGTGCCCCTGACTCTCTCACAGGTTTTTTGCAATGAACGTACTTGAAAAAGTCTTATTACGCACCTTTGCTTCCACAGCAAGCTTCTTCTCAAATTCTCTCTTTGCCTGCCTTATCAGTGCCTTGCATCTAGCTTGCCAGTGCTTATGTTGTTTCCAGTTTCCGTCATTTGGCTCCTTTTTCCATTTCCTGAAAGATGCTGTTTTGGCAGGTGCCGCCTCTCTGACCTCATCTTTAAACCATGCTGGCAGTTTTAGGACTTCCTTCCACTTTTCTTAAAGCACGGAATATAGCTGATCTGGGCTTCCAAGATAGTATTTTTAAAACACCACCCATGCTTTATGGTTAGCGTCATTAAAACTTTAAACAAAGTTAATGGAATAACAGGCCAGAGACAGTTGAATATAGATATCATTGCTTATCAATAATAAACATTGTAACAAGGAATAATGTTAAGGTTAGAGAATAATGCTCACTAAGCAGGTTGCTTTTCCTTATATAAGCTAAAATGAGGTATAAGTTGCACAATGTATCTTTGTATGAACAATACATGCAAATACCTGTGCCATAGTAAATATCTCCCAGCATCCAAAACTCCCAACCACTATTGCAGACACTCACCCTGCACAGCCGCCACCTGGCTGTCTCAAAATGGAGCCGCCAAGCCTGTCACTCACCCTCCAAGAACTGCAGATGTCCAGGCACAGCAGCATTCAGATCCACTGCAGCTGCCATTCGTCTGTGATTTCCCCGACAGAGCTACTGATACTGCTGCTGAGCCACTATCGCGGGACTGCCTGCAAATGGCGGTTCCCACTCTCTCACAAACCTTTCACACACACCATGCTCTCTCCCTTCCCTGAGCAGAGCTGCTCTCCCCAGCAGGGATCAGGAGATGCTCAGCCGACAGGCTGTGGCCGCAGCAATCAAGGCCGCATCGACTGCCCTGTGGCCTGTTTCTGTCCTCTGGCGGTTTCTAATGCTTAACGTTTTTGTTTTTTTTATAAATGCTTTACCAACAAATCCTATTAACATCTGAAAACCCCGGTGAAGCCAATCAATACCAACGCCTTTCGTATTGTTTCCTCAATGGAGTTCACACTACAGTGAAAAACACCCGATGCTGCATTTGAGAACACTGACCTTGTAGGAGCTGCCGACTACCTAAATATGGTGACAAAATCAATAAGATAATCACTCCACCAGATTAACAAAACCTCACATCAGGCATTCAACAAAACATTTACACAAGATTGCAAAAGCAGGAAGGAAGGAACAAAAAGCCCCAGAACACAAGGCAATAAATCCAGCCTCAAGCCAACCTTCCACACATCACAGGCTCTCTGTGCTTCCCTCCAACCCCCAAACATATTCCTCAGTAATAACTTTCCATTTTATAACAGTCAGTGCACAAAAGGAACAATGCTGTTAATACTGTTAGGGAAACACGCCCCTCACACTACAAGTAAGCAATGCTATTAGGGAAACACACCCCACACACTACAAGCAAGCAATGCTATTAGGGAAGCACACCCCTCACACTACAAGCAAGCAATGCTATTAGGGAAGCACACCCCTCACACTACAAGCAAGCAATGCTATTAGGGAAGCACACCCCTCACACTACAAGCAAGCAATGCTATTAGGGAAACACACCCCTCACACTACAAGCAAGCAATGCTATTAGGGAAGCACACCCCTCACACTACAAGTAAGCAATGCTATTAGGGAAGCACACCCCTCACACTACAAGTAAGCAATGCTATTAGGGAAGCACACCCTAATAGTGCACAAAAGGAACAATGATGTTAATACTGTTTGTGTGAGGGGCGTGTTTCCCTAACAGTATTAACAGCATTGTTCCTTTTGTGAACTGACTGTTATAAAATGGAAAGTGATTACTGAGGAATGTGTTTGGGGGTTGGAGGGAGGTACAGAGAGCCTGTGATGTGTGGAAGGTTGGCTTTTTGGCTTGAAACTGGCTTTATTACCTTGTGTTCTGAGGCTTTTTGTTCCTTCCTTCCTGCTTTTAAAATCTTGTGTAAATGTTTTGTTGAGTACCTGATATGAGGTTTTGTTAATCTAGTGAAGTGATTATTTTATTGATTTTGTCAGTGTTTTGTTCACTCTGGTATAGATTGACTGTTTGTGATTTTCACCTAAATATGGTGACATCATCAAGACTTGGCATGCTCAGTCTCCAAGCTGTGGGTGGGGAGTGAAAACGCCAAAGTATGGACTGGAGGGAAAGATAAGGAAATGGAAATTACACTTACCTGGTAATTGATGTTCCTTGAGGGAGTACAGTTCAGTCCTCCACCACTGGGTAGTGCACCTCCTCCTGCAACATGGAGACTGGACAAGTCAAACTTGTGACATCACCGGGTATATCCTGCTGGTCTTCTCCCATGATCCCCCAGTGACCTACTGTCAAAGCAGACTCAAAGGAGCAAACAAACAACCAGTTAAAGTACTAAATACAAAGCTATGCTCAAACTTCAACTTTAAAATCACAAGGCCCCAAAAAGAAAGGCCGAAAACACCCTCCTCCGTGCCCCTGTCCCCCTGCGCACCAAACAGCGGAAGACAGAGAGCTAGAAGGAGGGAGAACTAAGGAAGAGTATAGGCAGAAAAGGTTGCTCTCGCGATTACCTGCCAATCAGAGCCCGTTGCCGATGCTAGGATCCAAAAGCACACTCGGAACTGACGCCTTGCGTCTGAAACATCCATCCCCGGGCGGGAATGAGGACTGAACTGTACTCCCTCAAGGAACATCAATTACCAGGTAAGTGTAATTTCCATTTCCTTATCGGTCCTACAGTTCAGTCCTCCACCACTGGGATGTACTAGAGCAGTAATCATTGGGAGGGACCTATCCAGTCGGCTTGGCCCCTAAACGAACAGAGCAGGCACCGACCTCAGCCCACTCCTCACGTCAACAGGCGGTAAGCCAACCAGGAAGACACGACCGAGAGCCCTCTTGGATCCTCTTCACTGGTGAAAACAGCACAAAACTCTGCCCCAAGCAGCGCTAGTGCTTCAGAAAGACAAACTCGCCATCGCAAACACACTGAACGCCCTAGAAACAGACCTACTGAGAAGGCTATCGGAGCTCCGCCTGAAAAATCCGCTTGAGCTCCCCCTTGGCTCTCGACCCCACCAGGGTGTCAAGTGTTAGCAACCGCTGCTCTCCCGCAGAACCCACCTCCACGGAGGGACAGGCAGCGAAGAGACCTCCCAGAAAGCGAAGGAACCTTCACCTAAGGTCCAAGAAACGCAGGTTACAAGCAAAGTGTTCTTGCGTAAGTCCCAAACCGACAACTAGACAGGCACAGCCGGATTCCACGAGGGAGAACGGAACCGAGGTCCATCCAGACAGAGGTGGGAAGCAAAATGAGGGAAATGGAAAAACCACCAGCGTCAAACACCCTATTTGTCACACCTCTTAAGGGCTTTATTCTTTGCAACACAAAGTAGCTCTACAGCTATGTCCTGGACCAGTTGGAGTCTTTTTAATTGAGAATGTGGAATGCAGCTAAGCAATGAGTTGCAATAAACCAAGCGTGATCCACCAAGGGCATATAAGAGGGTGTCAAGTGCCCCAGAGTCCAGCGTTGTTTCAGAAGATGTGGAGTCTTACATGGTGTGACAAAAAAGAAAGGAGACTCTGGTAGCCACGCCCACGACGCAATGCCAGTAGGCCAACCGCTTACATCACCTGGATATGCCCTCCGGAATTGGAGGAACCATGCAGAAGTAGCAATCGCCAACGTGATCCATGGGCCCTCTCCAGATCATTGGAACCGCAAAAGACTTTGATGGTCTTTTCCCATCCATCCACAGCCTGAGATCTGCTACACATGTATTGCAGCATGTGTGTGGCGCCTAGCTTTTATCCTGATCTTTTATTCTGCAGCCAAAATATAAATTGTAGGCTTTCTGAACCGCCACAGTCATATGCCATTTTTGTGATGTAAAAGTCACATCACCACAACTAGAGCAGAAATGATCTGCATGATTAACACCAGTACGAGGAATCGCCAAATATGCTGTGAGTGACCTATCGGTATAAAATAAATATGTCTTTTTTTTTTTTACTGTCAAGCGAGGCAAATTTAAGTAGTGACTGCATCAACTGGTTTTGGACAGTTATTTCGATTGGTTGCAAGTAAAGATTATGCAAGCTCACGCAAATGTTGCAGAATACACTGGTAATGGTCCCCACTGACGAATGAAGAGCACATATCTTAGCAACCAGACCCAGTCGGCCATTTTCACTATGACCTCTGAAAGGCATAGAATGGACCGGGCCACGGCCCCGTACCAATGCGTCGATGCTATCCAGTAGCCTCATATGTCCTCTGCTAAACATCGACCCGTCGCCGCAGACTGACAGGTCGCCATGAGGTCCAATATGGGCTGACCGCATCTGAGCACACGCGGCGCGCACACCGCCTGATGCAATCTCACTCCTCCGGCAAACACTCGGACCCTGCTAAGGACATTCGCCACCACAGTGTCCCCACCGAAACGCAGGCCGCCAAGGCTTCAACCGCGCACGCTGTCCCTTCGCTCGGGCCACCCTGACCACCCGACAGACTCCACCCTGCCGATCGAAATAGGCCACCATCCCGGAGATCTCAGATAGCACCTATAGCGCTCGATCCGCTACCGTGTCCGCGAATGCCTGCCACGGCTGACATACCACGTACCGTTCCAGTCAGACGATGGAACACTGGGCGTGCTGCGTACACTAAAACGCCTTGTACATAAAGGATCCCCAAAATGTAGCTGAGTCTAACCACGC
This sequence comes from Ichthyophis bannanicus, assembly GCA_033557465.1. NCBI lineage: Eukaryota > Metazoa > Chordata > Amphibia > Gymnophiona > Ichthyophiidae > Ichthyophis > Ichthyophis bannanicus. Next base: position 1,458,663 of record CM066050.1, read on the forward strand.
TCCGGTCAAGCTCCCGGAAGAAAGGGACAGAACCTTATAAAAAAGAAGTGGGGACAATTAGGAAGGCTTTCCTGTTTGATTATTCTTTTTTTTTTTTTTTTTCCTTTTTACAACTCCATAAGGGCCACAAGGCACACAACCAAACAGGGCATTGTCCAGAGAACGCAAGGCCCCTCCTCCTCCAGGCTGACTCCACATCCACAGCCTAAACCGGCAGTCACCTTGGCTGATGCCGAGCAGCGCGGAAGCCAACTTGTAAGCCCAGCATATGAAGTATGCCTACTAGTACAGCATTCCACAATGGAGGGACATGTAACCGGACGGCTTTGAATATGAACCTACAGATATCCCGCGCTTGCTCCAAGACAAGCACTGTGCAGCCTACTGGTCTTCTCGGAGCACCGCCACGACCCGAAGACCTAAACCGGCCAGCAAAAGACGACGTACGCTGGGCCCGAAGGAACCTGGTTGAACGGATCCCAGCACTCCCTGTATCGTTAGGATCGCAGCCTCCCCCCAAGGACTCAGCCCTGGCTGGAACCGGCTGAGCATAACTCCAGGCCCTGCGGCGAGCCCCCACGAAGAAGTGGGACACAACGATGCCTTGAGGAAAGGGAAGGCGCAATGGGTGAAGCAAGTTGCTAGCCGACCAAGGGAGTAAACCCCACACGCGCACCTCAACGGAAGGACGGAAGAACCGAGGATTCTGGTCCCACAGGTGCGCCTGCTAGCCTTTAACAACATACACCTCCGCAGGTACAAAAAACTTAAATTGTGAGCACCTTCAGGGGTAAGGGGAATAGACGACAGCCTCCGACTGTGGACCACCTTGTCTTGCACAACAGACAGCAGCACCCCACCAAACAAATGATTGGGAATATATGACCTCAGAACCCCAAGGCAGAGGTAAAACAGTAGAACGTGCAGTAGACGTGAATTTCCAGATCTGCCAGCCCCCCTGCCCACATTGAGAAGAGGCAGAGAAGAACTGGACCGGCGGATCTGGAGGGGTGCCTCCTGGACAGCCGGGCCACCGAAGGGAAAGCTGATGACTGAGGCCCAAACTCCTCAGGATGGCCCCGTCTTGCATTGGCAACCCCATGCAACACCATGACAACCCCGCTCACGATATCCCAAGCGATCTCTGTCATTGCTGCAACAATCACCTGAGCATGAGATCACAGACGGAACACGGACATGCAGACGCACTCAAGGAGAGTGCACCTAAGAAGTATGAGCTTATCCAACATCCAGCACCACATGTCCAGGTGTCCCACTCCTGTCACCCAAAACACAGGACGCTTGAACCTAGGTGACCGTCATAGCAAAGACAGGGAGGCCTGACTGCCGCTATCAACCCTTCCAGGACCCTGGAACACTAAGCCCCGGACTGTGCCATCCAGCAACACTTCTCACGATCCCCAGCAGGGGCCTTTCCCCAGATGGCCCAGAAGGGCAGTGTTCCCGCCAAATGGGCAAGCTGCGCTCTGATAACATAGTGCAGAAAACCAAATCAAAGTGTCTTAACCTAGCTAATTTTTGTCTAATAGTGATCATTCATAATATCAGCCAGGCTCAATCATAACATTAGTATTAATGATCTCTAAAGATTGAGGAGTTACTAATGTAACACTAATTGGGTTTTTTTGTTTGTTTTTTTGTTTTTGTTTTTGTTTTTTTAAAGAGCTTCAAAGGCGATCTTGGAAACTGCAGACCAATGAATCTGAGTTCAGTGCCAGTTAAATGATAGAACTTGTTCTGAAAAGCAGCACCAAGCTGTCTTTTCAAAGGGTTAATAAACATGTGAGTAAGCCAAATGATATGTATCTGGATGTTTTAGAAGGTACTTGACAAAGCCCCTTATGAACTTCTCCTGAGGAAGGAGATGATGTGCTATTATAGAATGGGAAATGGATCAAAAACAGGAACACAATAGGACTAAATGGCCAGTTTTCTCACAGGAGACCCGTAAATAGTGGAATGTCTCGGGATCTGCACTGGAACTGGCATCTGGTAACATCTACTGCACTGAAATGATCTGGAAAAGAGATCAGCAAGCATGGCGATCAAATTTGCAGATGGCATAATGACATTTAGAGGCTGTCTGCACAATTTCCAAGCGTATAAACATGGAAATAGCATCCTTATGTAAATGACAATTTCAGAAAGGGCTCAATTTGTAGGTGGTTGTGCCGCCGATGACCCTGAATGGCCAAATCCTAGCACGGAAACCTGCTGCTGACAGACGTCACTAACTGCCAGAATGCAGACAAAGGTAAAGGCACCCCCCAAGAAGTAAAACCCAAACCAATCACATTGCATTCAAAGAACTATAAACTATCATGAAATTAAAAGGAAATTAAAATTCGAATTAAAATTAAAAGTAACAGCAAAAGGAAGTCCTTATCTGGGTGTAGCCGCGTGGAACAGCGTCGTCTGCTCAAACGCGGGGCTGCTCTGCTCTCCGCCACGAGGCCTCAGCCCTGCCGAGAAAATAGCGCCAATCCGAAGCAGGCCCGTTTGACGCCAGACACCACAGAGGCGGCAAGAGCTCAGAGCCCCTCCATGCGGACTCATGAGACTCCCTTGTGGCGTCGGGATGCAGTAGTTACCCCGCTGTAGCTGCGGGGTGAAGAGCTGTCCAGACACGCTGCTGCCTCGCGCCACCAGAAGTAGCAGAAGCTGCGAGCCCCGGCCCACCGGCTAAAGAACCTCGAACGGCCTGAGGCTCCCGCCGCGATGGGAATCTGCCGCATGGACACTGCCAAAATGCAGGTGTTCCACAGAGCTCTCCCCCGTACAGTCCTGGAGGAGAGATCATCACCGGGCACAGAGACCGAAGAATCCCAAGCAGAGAGGCTAGCTGGCAGCGTGAACTTTGAAAAGGGACAGAACCCCCCTTTACACTAAGGCAGACTAGGTGAAAATAAATAAAGTAAAAGTAAATGAAATTAAATGAAAATGAATACAATTTACAGGATTACCCCTAAAGAAGGGCAAAAGGAATGCAAGGTAAATCAAATCCTGACTAACTGCTTCTCAAGTGAGCCCAGCACCTAGGCTCACTACGTCCTCATGCTGCATGGAGATTGGACACACTGGGGGATCATGGGAGAAGACCAGCAGGATATCCCCGGTGATGTCACAAGTTTGACTTGTCCAGTCTCCATGTTGCAGGAGGAGGTGCACTACCCAGTGGTGGAGGACTGAACTGTAGGACCGATAAGGAATAGATGGGTTTTTAGTGTCTTGTGGAATGCTTTAAGTTTGGATACATTTCTGAATTCCATAACCCTGGAGCATAAAGAAAGAACGAGCCGTTGCAGCATATTGGCTGCTTTTTGTTCTTTCGATGGGTGTCATTAGCAGACTGTGTGAGCTTTGTCTTCTGGCCCTCTTGTTGTGTGTCATGTGTAAGAGCGTGTTTAGGTATGTGGATGATAAATTATGCATGGATTTTGAATATTAGTAGCAGGATTTTGTGTTTAATTTGACTTATTGGGAGCCAGTGCAGTTGTTTCAGTATTGGCATAATGTGTTCAAATCTGGATGCTCCCTGGATGACTGAGGTCGCTATATGTTGTGCCATTTGTAAAGGATGGCGAGTACATTTTGGTAATCCATGGTATATAATGTTGCCATAGTCTAGCAGGATGATATGGAAGGTGAACTTTACAGAGAAACATGGCCAGGGGTGCTTGATGGAATGTACAGAGGTCAAAGCAGTAGATCGCTTAGGGCCAGGTAACTGTAGATCGCTTAGGGCCAGCTGTAAGAGATGATCTGAGAGGAAAAGGGAATATTACCTGCAGGCCAGCACCTTTAATTCTGCGGTAAAACTCATCATCTTCACGACCCCATCCCCAGAAACGATTAGACATTCCATTACACTGCAAGCAGAAGAAAGGCAGCATCAGAACAAGTCCTTTCCCCCCCTATATCTCCCTCCTGCCTCTCTCTCACCCCTAGTAAAACTCCAGTACATAATACATCATCAGTCCTCACAGCTCAACCAAACTCCCCTCCTCAGTAACCACACCATGCACCACTTCCATTAACCCCTATGCCTTCACTCCTCTCCCACTTCTTTCTAGACACGGCATATCTTGTGTGTGTGCTCACACAGGTTTCTAAATGCCTCACCATTTCATAATGTTGTTTAGTGAGCAGCAATATTCCTCCCACATATGTTTTGTAATGGTATAGAGGGTGGAGCTCTGGTGAGGCCACATGGTAAGGGCCTCTAGCAGGATAGCCATAATCCAAGTCCTTATTGAGGGGCAGCAGGTCCACATCATGCATTGCGATGTAATCTGTGTCATTACCACTCTCCTTGAAGCCAGCATTTATCAGTGAGGCCCTGTTAAATCTAACACAAACATATGAGCAGCACGAGCTAAAGAGAGAGAACATACACCTCCATGTTAAGACAGGCACACCAGCAGCAGCCAGAGAGAAAAATGCTTTAGCCAAACCAAGTAGCTAATATCAACTCTTTTTATTGCTGTTCCCCTTTATCACTTTCTAGCAAGATAGTAGGACATTTGACAGAAACCCTATGCCTGAATGTCCATCAAGGAAACTACAGTCCAATACCAACTCCCTTTCCTTTTATGGTACACCACATTAGCATTTCTCAAATGCAGCTGCCAATAATAAGGATATCAGCTAATGTCAACAGAGTACTTTAGGAAAAATTGTCAGGGAGACCATCGGCAAGGGTCAGTGGCCGTGCTCTGAAGCCACCAAAAAACTGTTGTGAGAAGTCTTGTTTTTAGTGGAAGACAAAGTTGGCAGCCAATCAGTACCAGGCGTGGAGGAGCAGTTTAATGCTAGAGCAGCCGGCTAGAACCAGGGAAGCCAGGGTTCATCATATCCCATTGCCGCTCCTTCTGATCTTGGGCAAGTCACTTAACTTTCCACTGCTTCAGGTATGAACTTAGATTGTAAGCCCTCCAAGGGATAGGAAAATACCTACTGTACCCCAATGTCTGAGGAAAGGTGTGAGCTAAATCCATTTCCCATTCCCTTACCATTTATGTCCTCCAAGAACACTAACACAAGGGTGTCAAACTCCAGTCCTGGAAGGCCACAAACCAGCCTTGTGTTTGGGATTTCCATAATGAATATGCATGAGGTATATTTGCATACAAGGGACCCATACATGCAAATATATACCATGAATATTCATTAGGGATATCCTGAAAACCAGGCCAGTTTGCAGCTCATCGGAACTGGAGTTTAACAGCCCTGTCTCTTAGCAGCAGCTTGACCCACTGCAATATGAGATTAAAGCACAAGAGTAGCTATGGGGGAGAAAGGAAAGTGAAGCAGAAAGAGCACCAAACAAAAGAGGGGTAGGTACAGGGGTTGAGAACAGACAGCATCACATTGGTGGAGGGAAAGAAAACACAAACCAGGACAGTGCGTCACCCTTACTGCAATCAAAATGAGCTTCTTTTCTGTAGGATAGGGATTCTCACCCAGTCCTCGGAACACACCTTGTCTATCAGGTTGTTGGGAAAACCACAAAGATTACAGAAGAGAGACACTTGTATACAATGGAGGCAATGCATTCAAATCTCTCAAATGCATATTCATAGAGTATGGCTAGATGTATTTGAGGACTGGATCTAGAACCATTGCTCTAGGAAATAGCACACAATACATATAACACACCTCATACCAAGAGCCCAACACACTGAATTTATTTATGCAGTATCTGGAATCATTATGGACCAGTCTTCTACAGAGTAATAAGGTGAAATTAGACTTACCTGCTAATTGTTGTTCCTTGAGGAACTCCAGTCTAGTCCCGAACCTCTGGGTTTAAGCACCTCTTCCAGCAGCTTTGGAGACTGAGAAACGTCATTCTTCTAATGACTCTGGTACAAATACTCCAGGGACCGCCCCCTCTGTCCAGTAACCTATTGACAAAGCAGACTCACCGGAGCAACAATTAAGCAGCAATATGATACTCAAACTGTAAACTAACGTAACTCTTACCTAAGGAGCGGGAAAAAAAAACTGTCCCCGCTTTAGCTCTTCTGAAAAAACAAGGTACTTACTTCATTCTGCACTGATTAGGTCTGCCCCCCTCGATACAGAGGATAATGACCCCTCCAGACCCCTCCCCGCCCCTTTATGGCCCGCATCCTCACAGCAGCTTCTCCGGCTTACCCTATGAAACATCTCTTTGCTTCAGGCCACAGAACCAGAAAAAAACAACGAGGGAGGGATGGGGGACTAGACTGGAGTTCCTCAAGGAACAATTAGCAGGTAAGTCTAATTTCACCTTCCATATCATCCCTCCAGTCATGTCCCGAACCTCTGGGGTTGTAAGAGCAGTGAAAAAATTCAACGGGAGGGATCTGCTAGAGCAGCTTGAAGCACCGCTGAACCAAACAGTATCCCTTTCCGCCTGAACATCCAGACAGTAATGTTTCACGAACGAACTTAAAGACGACCAAGTAGCTGCCCTACAAATCTCAATAGCCGGCACTAAGCTGTACTCTGCCCAGGACGCCACTTGCACCCTAGTCGAATGAGCTCTAAGTCCTTCAGGCACTGCTTTGCCCTTCAGAATGTAAGCTGACCCTATAGCCTCTTTAAGCCATCTGGCAATGGAAGCTTTAGAGGCTGTCTCCCCTTTTCTTGCCCCTCCAAACAGGACAGTTTATCCGTCTTTCGGAAACCTGCTGTACTCCGTATATACTTCTTTAACGCTCGACAAACGTCTAGCAAATGCAACTTCACTGAGCCTGTATCTCCGCTACCCTCTTCAAAAACAGGCAGAGAAACCACTTGATTCACATGAAAAGGCGATACTACTTTGGGCAAGGAGGACGGGACTGGTCTCAACACCACCTTCTTATCATAAACGGTCAAAAAAGGCTTCCGACAAGACAGAGCCTGCAGCTCTGAAATCCTACGAGCTGATCACCACTAAACACTACCATGAGAGTAAGGTTAAAAGAGGCTTCCGACAAGACAGAGCCTGCAGCTCCAAAATCCTACGAGCTGAACCTATCGCCACTAAAAACACTACCATGAGAGTAAGGTCTTTAATCGACGCCCTAGACCAGGGGTCTCAAACACGCGGCCCGCGCATGACAACTTTGTGCGGCCCGCGACGGAGGAAAACAAAAAACCCCCAAAACCCTGGCTTCTGCCGTTGCCGCCGTGGCAGCGGCAGAATCAATTGTCAAATTTTAAAAAAACCTGGCTTCTGCTGCTCAAGCAGCAAAATCAGCTGTCCTGCGGCCCCTTCCCCTGTGCCCGGAGATCCGAGTCTGCTCTATCAGCGGCGTGCTTTTCAAGCCGCGAAGAGAGTATTCCCCTCTCGCGCGGTTTCAAGCCGCGCGAGAGGGGAATACTCTCCTCGCGGCTTGAAAAGCACACCGCTGATAGAGCAGACTCGGATCTCCGGGCACAGGGAAGGGGCCGCAGGACAGCTGATTTTGCTACTTGAGCAGCAGAAGCCAGGTTTTTTTTTTAATTTACCGGGGGGGGGGGGGTGTAGGACTGGAAATGGGCTATTGGCGGGGGGGGTATGACTGGAAATGGGCTATTGGCAGGGGGGGGGGTATGACTGGAGATGGGCGATTGGGGGGGGTCTGACTGGACATGCGCGATTGGCGGGGGGGGGGGTGTGACTGGAGTTGGGCTGTGGGCAGGGGGGGGTTTTGTCTGGAGAGGGGCTATTGGCAGGGGGGGTTATGACTGGAGATGGGCGATTGTCAGGGGGGTGGTTTATGACTGGAGATGGGCTATTGGCAGGGGGGGGGTTATGACTGGAGATGGGCTATTGGCAGGGGGGTTATGACTGGTAATGGGCTATGGTGGGGGCTAGGACTGGAAATGGGCAGGTGGGGGTTAGGAAGGACTGGAGGTGGGCTGATGGGGGGAGTTAGGACTGGTAATGAGCTATGGAAGGGCTGACTGAAATGGGGTAATGGGGGTTAGGGCTGGAAGTGGGCTATTGGCAGGGGGGTTATGACTGGTAATGGGCTATGGGGGGGTAAGACTGAAAATGGGGTGATGGGGGGTAAAACTGGAAGTGCGCTATGGGGAGGTTAGGACTGGTAATGGGCTATGGGGGGTCTAGGACTGGTAATGGGCTGGGGGGGTTGCTAGGACTGGAAATGGGCTGAGTGGAAGGGGGGCTTGAACTGCAAATGGCTGATGGGGAGGGGGCTTCGAATGGAAATGGGCTGTGAGGGGAGGGAGCTAGGATTGGAAATGGGCTGATGGGGGGCTAGGATTGGAAATGGGCTGATGGTGAGGCTAGGATAGGACTGGAAATGGACTAATGGGGGGACTAGAAGGGAGCGGATGCTGGGGGAGGATTAGAATGGGATGGAGCTGGGAAAGTGAAATGGAGAGGGGAAAAATATTTTGTCTGGGAGAGAAGACAAATCTACAATTGGCCAGGTATTGGGAGAGTAAGTGGGGATTGAGGATGGAGGGGTAAAATTTGAGTGGATGAAATAGGAATGAGGAAAGAGAAAAAGGAGAAAGATTAGTATGTTAAAGCAGATGTAGAGAGAGAATGGAAAAAAAAAAACTAGGAGAGAAGAAAGGGCAAATGGACAGCAGACGATGGAGAGTTAGCAGAAGACATGAAGAAACCAGAAGAAAGTGGCTGGAACAATTGCAACTGAAAAAAATGCACAAAAGGTAGAAAAATATCTCTTTATTTTGAATTTATTAACTGGAATATGTCAGCTCTGGGAAATGTGCATCATTAATGTTTGCGCTTTGTTTAGTACAAGAGGAAATTAATTTATAGTTTTATTTCTACAGTGTTGTTGTACATTCCAAGTTTGGCTTTTGGGGTTCCCAGTTTAATTATTGTCTTCTTGTTTCTAAATCTTTTAGTCTTTCTTTATCCATACTCATTAAAGAGGCATGTTTACTAAAAGTTAGTGTATGGTAACATTATGCAAATATTTATGCAAATGAGGCCCCGCGTCTTATGCGGCCCCCGGGTTACTTTACAAGTCCTCATTTGGCCCTCAAAGCAATTTGAGTTTGAGACCCCTGCCCTAGACAAAGGCTCAAAAGGCTCTCATACTAACGCCTCCAGCACCAACTGGAGATCCCACGTCGGAACTGCCGACCTACATGATGGCCTCAAGAGACACCGCTCTCAAAAAACAATTAATATCTGGATGTGCTCCCGGCGCCTCTCCTTTTATCTTTCCTCTATAACAAGACAGAGCTGCTAAGTGCACCCGCAAGGATGCTGCCGCTAACCCTTTGTCAAATAGATGCTTGAATGGATATAGCATTGATGTCAAATACTTGTTTCAACAAGGTGTCAAGCTTCCTATCCTGAGCATCCTTGAGGGCGGCACTACCTTCCACCAGAATGGTAGTCTTCTTGGTCACCGCTGAGACCGCGGCATCTACCTTCGGAGACTTAAACAACTCCTGATCCTGATCTACCAACGGGTAAAGTCGGGCCATTATCCTGGACCCCTTAAGACCTGACTCGGGCATGTCCCATTCTTCTTGGATCATTTCTCTCACTACTCTGTGCACCGGGAAGGCTTTTTGTGTCTTATGGGATCCTCTAAGGTCGCATCCTCCGCCGGACCTGTAGACGGCATATTAAGAGCTTTAAGCGTCCCTGCTATGAGGGCCAGCAATTTGTCACGTCAGAACACCTGAACCACTCTGGTCTGGTCCTCGTGCTCCATAAGCTCACCCTCTTCTAACTCATCTTCTAGCTCTAACTCTGGATCCACGTCCTCCGAAAGGTGGCCTTCCGAAGTTACTGACTGGTCTTGTCTATCCTTCCCTTTTCTAGGCTTCTTTAAAGGAATCTCGTTAGTCCCAGAGCCTTGGGGGGTCCCCAGACGCTTCACACCCAGCTCTGGTTCCGCTGAACCGGCACCTGATCTACTCTTACTGCCACTGAAGGCTTGCTGAAGCAGAGCCATGAAATCTGGAGCAAAAGTCGCCGCCAGCCCTCCCGGGAAATGCGCTTGAGCAAGAGGAAGATCTGGAGCCCAGGAAGGCCCCTGTACCGGCACGGAAGGGGAAACAGGCTCTGGAATGACTAAGGATGTCTCTTTTGGGTTCTCCATACCCACTTCTAAGGCCTGCTCCCTAGAGGCTGCTTCCTGGACGCAGCCTCTACAGACCCCTGTCTGACACTGCTGCCCTTCTAGTACTGCACAATAAACACTGCGGCTTAGAAGGCATCCCGCACACACTTCTCTGCTTGCCCCTCAGTTACTCTAATTATACTGAGTGCCTGTAACCAGAAGCAGCTTCTTTGACTGAAGCCTCGTGAAAATGTGTAGAGACTTTTTTTTTTACTTTAAGTATATTGCACCCATTCCTTTCAATCTGAATTGAATCGGGAAGAAATACTAGCTAAAAAATGAAGGAGCACCACCAAAACCAAGCCTCCTGCAAGCCCCGACCAGCCGAGAGCTTTCCCGCACTTCTACCATGCGGCCATGGCCTACATGCCTCTAAACTCCACATTTGCGACCTACACTGCCTGTTAAAACTGCTCGTTCACTAGAACTCCTTACCTCCGTCAACTGTCTGCGGGTGCCACGTCCGTTTCTCCCTGTGCTCAGCCAGAACAGCAGCTTCTGTGTCGGGAGAGAAACCGGAGCTGATGGGAAACTGCTGCAGTGATCCTCAGGCCTGCCACGCGTCCAGCAACTGGACTGCTCAGTGCTCTCCGCCGTGCACGCTGCCGGTTCCTCACCCAGAAATGGGGGTTCGGGAACCGGAGCACAGCCCCCCACGATTCTTGATTCTCCTCTCCACTTGCCGACCGCAAGGAGAATGGAGGGGGCACACCTCAGTCTTTTTTTTTTTGTAAATATCTTTAAAAGACAAAATTTGAAACTCTCACTAATCAAACCAAAGTCTCTCTAAAAACTCTCCTTAAGTGTTCCTCAAGTGAGCCTCAAACCTCCAGGCTCACCAACCTCCAGCTGCTTGGAGACTGAGATAACTGGACAGAGGGAGCGGTCCCTGGAGTATTTGTACCAGAGTCATCAGAAGAATGAGGTTTCTCAGTCTCCAAAGCTGCTAGAGGAGGTGCTTAAACCCAGAGGTTCGGGGCTAGACTGGAGGGACGATAAGGAAATATTAATTGAACACGGATTAATCTGTATTCTGCTTTTCAGACTTGCAGCAAACAATTAAAAATTCTATATAGTCATATAGCAAGTTAGGAAGTTCTCAGTTATGCATGATGTTTACATGAATGTGGACTTGAAAAAGATGCTATTCAAATATATCAACCAGTGAAATGCTTATGAGATGGTACCGGCTTGTGTGTGTGTTGGGGGGGGGGGAGGTGTACGTAGGTGTGTGTGAATGACAGTGAGGGGCAAGAACGTGCTTATATCTCTGTAGGGGTGATGGGGCTAGGTAGGTGTGTGTCAGAGGGGGTGAGAATGCGTGTGCTTCTGTATGGGGGGGTGTGGGGGGTTAGTGTATAGGAGCCGGTGCATGTCTGTCAGTGGGTGTGAGAATGCGTGTGCTTCTGTATGGGGGGGGGGGGGTTAGGGTATAGGAGCCGGAGCATGTCTGTCAGTGGGGGGTGAGAATGTGTGTGCTTCTGTATGGGGGGGGGGGGGGGGGTGGGGGTTAGTGTATAGGAGCCAGTGCATGTCTGTCAGTGGGGGGTGAGAATGTGTGTGCTTCTGTATGGGAGGAGTGGCCTAGTGGTTGGGGCAAGGTACTACAGGCCAGAAGGTCGGGGGTTCAAATCCCACTAGAGGACAGCAACCTTGGGCCTGAAGGACTGGGGTTTCTAGTCCCACAGGTGCTCCTTGTGGTCTTGGGCAAGCCACTTAACCCCCCATAGCCCATGTTCCCTGTAAGTATTAGTGTCTGTGTCTCATATCCCCTCGTGTTAAATGTATCCCCCAACTGCTTTGACCCGGTGAAAAGCGGGATATAAATGCAGCTAAATAAATAAATAAAATAAATTGGGGGGGGGGGTTAGTGTATAGGAGCCGGTGCATGTCTGTCAGTGGGGGGTGAGAATGCGTGTGCTTCTGTATGGGGGGGGGGGGGGGGAGTGGAAAGGAGCCAGTGCATGTCTGTCAGTGGGGGGTGAGAATGCGTGTGCTTCTGTATGGGGGGGGGGGGGGGTGAGTGTATAGGAGCCGGTGCATGTCTGTCAGTGGAGGGTGAGAATGCGTGTGCTTCTGTATGGGGGGGGGTGAGTGTATAGGAGCCAGTGCATGTCTGTCAGTGGAGGGTGAGAATGCGTGTGCTTCTGTATGGGGGGGGGGGGTTAGTGGATAGGAGCCAGTGCATGTCTGTCAGTGGGGGGTGAGAATGCGTGTGCTTCTGTATGGGGGGGGGGGGGAGTGTATAGTAGCCAGTGCATGTCTGTCAGTGGGGGGTGAGAATGCGTGTGCTTCTGTATGGGGGGGGGGGAGAGTGTATAGGAGCCGGTGCATGTCTGTCAGTGGAGGGTGAGAATGCGTGCGCTTCTGTATGGGGGGGTTAGTGTATAGGAGCCGGTGCATGTCTGTCAGTGGAGGGTGAGAATGCGTGCGCTTCTGTATGGGGGGGGTGTGAGTGTATAGGAGCCGGTGCATGTCTGTCAGTGGAGGGTGAGAATGCGTGTGCTTCTGTATGGGGGGGGGTGAGTGTATAGGAGCCAGTGCATGTCTGTCAGTGGAGGGTGAGAATGCGTGCGCTTCTGTATGGGGGGGTTAGTGTATAGGAGCCGGTGCATGTCTGTCAGTGGAGGGTGAGAATGCGTGCGCTTCTGTATGGGGGGGGGGGTGAGTGTATAGGAGCCGGTGCATGTCTGTCAGTGGGGGGTGAGAATGCGTGCGCTTCTGTATGGGGGGGGGGTGAGTGTATAGGAGCCGGTGCATGTCTGTCAGTGGGGGGTGAGAATGCGTGCGCTTCTCTATGGGAGGGGGGGGGTTAGGGTATAGGAGCCGGTGCATGTCTGTCAGGGAGGTGAACAGGTCTGTACTGGAGTACATGTGTACACGGGCATGTGGTGGTATCTGTCTGTCCGTACCTGAAGCGGTCCGCCTGGTTGAGGATGAGGATGCGGTGCTGAACCTTCTGCTGCTGCAGGAAGCGGTGCATGTGCGGCACAAAGCTCACGAGCTCCTCGAAGCGCTCTCTGAACGGCACGAGCACCGCCAGCCGGTGGCGGCCCCGGGGGCCCTGCTCCAAGGGGCCGTGCGGCGGGGGCGAGCAGGACTTCTGCGGAGCCGCCGCCGCTTCCTCTCGGCGGCGCCAACTCAAGTCTCCCGAGCAGGTGAAGTGCAGCCAGAGCAAGGACAGGACGCCGAGCGCCGAGCAGCCGATGAAAAGCCCAAAGATGCTGCAGTGCAGAGACGGGAAGCGCGCGAGCAGGCCGGACCTGTGCCAGAGAACAGCAGCGAGACCGTCAGAAGCAGAACCCGGAGCCGCGCCCCAAGCCCGGCAGCAACCGCCTCACTCACCTGCCGCCTCCTCGCAGGGCCAGCGCCGGCTTCCTCCGAGCCAGGTACATCCCCCGCACCGGGGAGGAGGATCGCGACTCACGCCACTTTCCGGTCCAGCGAAGAGACTCAGTCAAACGAGCACAGGAAGCGGAAATACCTCCGCCGGGACCCCGCAGCCGCGGCACAAAGGTTCCGAGCAGGACGGAAGCCCCGCGGCCTGATGACGTCAGCAGTGACGGAGTGCGCGGTCCCGCGCTCGAGCCGGAGCACAGCGTGGCAATTCTCATTTTGTCCACTTGGTGGTGGCGTATTTCCAAAGGTCCTACCGACCGTGCCGCATTATATCATTGGGCATTGGCCGAGAAGAAGTGCCCACAGCGTGGGAGGAAAATGGCTCTAACGGACTCTCACAAACTTTGTCTTCCATGCACCATCGCACAGCCTTAAAGACGGCTGCATGTGTTAAAATACATCCTCGGGCCCGTAAACCTAGGGAGCTCACATTAAACGATTATCTCGCCACAAAAATAGCTCCTGAAAGCACCTCAATTAAAAGTAAAAAATAAACAAACAAACCGCCAGATTCAAAGCAGCACTGAGCCTTGTATAAATCAGAGCATGCCGTCGTCAAACTAAGCTCGTCTGCAAAAGCGTCCAAGAAGTCGCCATTATCAGCACCGTCCTAGCATCAGTCCTGAGGTGAACAAAATCCATTAAATGTATTAGATATAGTTGTATTAGTATTCGATTTTCCTTGGGTTAGTTGGGAGGTTAAGACGACTTAATAAAAGCTGGCTTGCTAGACAGGGCCCTGACTTGTGATTCTAAGGTAAAGTCTTACCAATTTACTGGGTAATTCACACAGCTCTTGGTTTGATACAGGGTGTGAGCACTAAATCCAGCGTTTGAGCTTTCCCTGGTTGGTTCCATGACTATTTGTTTAAGGAATGCATCCTGGAGAGCATCTACAATTTTTTTTTCTTCTTTCCAGATGTGCAGGACTAATCCAATCCACATCAGGTAGATTAAAGTCACCCAAAATAATTACTTTCCCCTTTGTGGCTATCTTGGCAATATCTTTAATCAAATCGTTATCTATCTCTTCAATTTGAGTCGGAGGTCTGTAGACTACAGCAGTATGGATGACAGTGCCATCTCCTCTTTCCAACGCAATCCAGAGCACTTTTTCTTTTCCCCATACCCCCTGCATTTCAGTAGCTTTAATATTGCTTTGGACATACAAGGCTACTCCTCCTCCTTTTCCATTTTCTCTGTCTCTTCTGAATAGATTATAGCCAGTTATGGCTACATCCCAATCATGCGATTCATTGAACCATGTTTCTGTAATGGCCACAATGTCCAAATCCATTTCCACCATTAGGGCTTCCAGGTCCAGAACTTTGTTGGCTACGCTTTGAGCATTTGTGCTCATTGCTTTCCAGCAGTTACCTGGCTTGTATGTATTTTGCATTGATTTTGTTCTGCCCACATCTTTCCACTTGTTTGTGATGTGTGGTTTAAAAGTGTGTCTGTTTCTGATATTATTCTACTTTTGCAGGGGGTGGCGTGCCGATCTCGACCTTCCACATCCATCACCCCCTTTTCCTAGTTCCTTATCGGTCCTACAGTTCAGTCCTCCACCACTGGGTAGTGCACCTCCTCCTACAACATGGAGACTGGACAAGTCAAACTTGTGACATCACCAGGTATATCCTGCTGGTCTTCTCCCATGATCCCCCAGTGTGTCCAGTCTCCATGCAGCATGAGGACGTAGTGAGCCTAGGTGCTGGGCTCACTTGAAAAGCAGTTTAGGAGCAGTTAGTCAGGATTTGATTTACCTTGCATTTCTTTTTTATAAGGTTCTGTCCCTTTCTTCCGGGAGCTTGGCCGGAGCGTGGTTAGACTCAGCTACATTTTGGGGATCCTTTATGTACAAGGCGTTTTAGTGTACACAGCCCGCCCAGTGTTCCATCATCTGACTGGAACGGTACGCGGTACGTCAGCCGTGGCAGGCATTCACGGACACGGTAGCGGATCGAGCGCTGTAGGTGCTGTCTGAGATCTCCGGGATGGTGGCCTATTTCGATCGGCAGGGTGGAGTCGGTCAGGTGGTCAGGGTGGCCCTAGCAAAGGGACAGCGTGCGCGGTTGAAGCCTTGGCGGCCTGCGTTTCGGTGGGGACACTGTGGTGGCGAATGTCCTTAGCGGGGTCCAAGTGTTTGCCGGAGGAGTGAGATTGCATCAGGCGGTGTGCGCGCCGCATGTGCTCAGATGCGGTCAGCCCATATTGGACCTCATGGCGACCTGTCAGTCTGCGGCGACGGGTCGATGTTTAGCAGAGGACATATGAGGCTACTGGATAGCATCGACGCATTGGTACGGGGCCGTGGCCCGGTCCATTCTATGCCTTTCAGAGGTCATAGTGAAAATGGCCGACTGGGTCGGGTTGCTAAGATATGTGCTCTTCATTAGTCAGTGGGGACCATTACCAGTGTATTCTGCAACATTTGCGTGAGCTTGCATAATCTTTACTTGCAACCAATCGAAAAAACTATCCAAAACCAGTTGATGCAGTCACTACTTGAATTTGCCTCGCTTGACAGTAAAAAAAAAAAAAAAAAAAAAAAGACATATTTATTTTATACCGATAGGTCACTCACAGCATATTTGGCGATTCCTCGTCCTGGTGTTAATCATGCAGATAATTTCTGCTCCAGTTGTGGTGATGTGACTTTTACATCACAAAAATGGCATATGACTGTGGCGGTTCAGAAAGCCTACAATTTATATTTTGGGTGCAGAATAAAAGATCAGGATAAAAGCTAGGCGCCACACATATGCTGCAATACATGTGTAGCAGATCTCAGGCTGTGGATGGATGGGAAAAGACCATCAAAGTCTTTTGCGGTTCCAATGATCTGGAGAGGGCCCATGGATCACGTCGGCGATTGCTACTTCTGCATGGTTCCTCCAATTCCGGAGGGCATATCCAGGTGATGTAAGCGGTTGGCCTACTGGCATTGCGTCGTGGGCGTGGCTACCAGAGTCTCCTTTCTTTTTTGTCACACCATGTAAGACTCCACATCTTCTGAAACAACGCTGGACTCTGGGGCACTTGACACCCTCTTATATGCCCTTGGTGGATCACGCTTGGTTTATTGCAACTCATTGCTTAGCTGCATTCCACATTCTCAATTAAAAAGACTCCAACTGGTCCAGGACATAGCTGTACAGCTACTTTGTGTTGCAAAGAATAAAGCCCTTAAGAGGTGTGACAAATAGGGTGTTTGACGCTGGTGGTTTTTCCATTTCCCTCATTTTGCTTCCCACCTCTGTCTGGATGGACCTCGGTTCCGTTCTCCCTCGTGGAATCCGGCTGTGCCTGTTTAGTTGTCGGTTTGGGACTTACGCAAGAACACTTTGCTTGTAACCTGCGTTCCTTGGACCTTAGGTGAGGTTCTGTCGCCTTCTGGGAGGTCTCTTCGCTGCCTGTCTCTCCGTGGAGGCGGGTTCTGCGGGAGAGCAGCGGTTGCTAACACTTGACACCCTGGTGGGGTCGAGAGCCAAGGGGGAGCTCAAGCGGATTTTTCAGGCGGAGCTCCGGTAGCCTTCTCAGTAGGTCTGTTTCTAGGGCGTTCAGTGTGTTTGCGATGGCGAGTTTGTCTTTCTGAAGCACTAGCGCTGCTTGGGGCAGAGTTCTGTGCTGTTTTCACCAGTGAAGAGGATCCAAGTGGGCTCTCGGTCGTGTCTTCCTGGTTGGCTTACCGCCTGTTGACGTGAGGAGCGGGCTGGGGTCGGTGCCTGCTCTGTTCGTTTAGGGGCCGAGCCGACTGGATAGGTCCCTCCCAATGATTACTGCTCTGGTACATCCCAGTGGTGGAGGACTGAACTGTAGGACCGATAAGGAAATGGAAATTACACTTACCTGGTAATTGATGTTCCTTGAGGGAGTACAGTTCAGTCCTCATTCCCGCCCGGGGATGGATGTTTCAGACGCGAGGCGTCAGTTCCGAGTATGCTGTCGGATCCTAGAGTTGGCAACGGGCTCTGATTGGCAGGTAATCGCGAGAGCAACCTTTTCTGCCTATTCTCTTCCTTAGTTCTCCTTCCTTCTAGCTCTCTGTCTTCTGCTGTTTGGTGCGCAGGGGGACAGGGGCACGGAGGAGGGTGTTTTTGGCCTTTCTTTTTGGGGCCCTGTGATTGATTTTAAAGTTGAAGTTTTGAGCATAGCTTTGTATTTAGTACTTTAACTGGTTGTTTGTTTGCTCCTTTGAGTCTGCTTTGACAGTAGGTCACTGGGGGATCATGGGAGAAGACCAGCAGGATATACCCGGTGATGTCACAAGTTTGACTTGTCCAGTCTCCATGTTGTAGGAGGAGGTGCACTACCCAGTGGTGGAGGACTGAACTGTACTCCCTCAAGGAACATCAATTACCAGGTAAGTGTAATTTCCATTTTAAATGCATATCCACATAGTGCCTTAATTTTTAACTTAAGATTCTTTTCCCTGCGACAGAGATGTAGTCCATCAGTACCATATAGTCTCTTGTTGGTCCACCTGTTTCCCCAGTCGCCAATAAATCTGAATCCTTCTTGTTTGCACCAGGTCTGGAGCCATGTATTAAAGCTGTTAATGCGATGCAGCCTTTTTGTCCCCTTACCAAGAACAGGTAGAACCTCTGAGAATGCAACAGTGTTCACAATGGGCTTGAGTTTCTCTCCCAGAGATTGGAAGTCCTTTTGGACTGTAGAGGCACTGTTTCTAGCCAGGTCATTTGTACCCAAGTGGATAACATCATCAAGTTTGGAGTGTTCACTTTTTGTGCTAAGTACTATTTGTGCAATTCTATTTCCAGTTGTAGCAGTCCCTTTTAGTAATCCTTCAAGACAATTTCAATATCAGTTTTCTCACTTTTTTGCAAAGAAAGTGCCCTTACTGTTTAAGATGGTTAAGGAATTACTGAACTTCAAACTAAGCTAATAGATTCTTATAGGCCTAAAACAAAAAATGTAACTAATTCTAAGACAAATTCTATTACATCTTCTAGATTTATAGTGATATGCTTTAGTTGCTCCAATTCCTCATGATCAAAGATGGTTTCTAGTGTGGGTGAGACCCCAACATACTCTTTGAGTAAAGATTGAAGCAAAGAGTTCATTCATTTTTTCTGCTATGGCCTTGTTCTCCCTGAATACTACCTTTACCCCATTGTCTACTTGACTTCTTGTGGGCTTTTTGATTTGAATGAACTCATCCTCATTTTGTTCTTTTGGGTCTACGTTCCATTTTTTATAAAGTATAGTTACCTCTAACATGTGTTCTCCAGGGACAGCAGGAATCTGTCCTCACATATGGGCAACATCGGCACCAACGGAAACATTTCCCCAGCTTTCAAAGAAAGCCTTTGTGATATGCTACCACACATGCATGGTCCCCTTCCTGCCCAAGGGTGCCATCTTGCTCAGTCAGATGACATAACTAGGATGGTAGTAAAAACAAAAACAAGGTAGGGAGGCAACTTCCAGGGGGGGTGGGAGGGTTGTGAGGACTGATTCCTGCTGTCCTGGGAGAATACCTGCTACAGGTAAGTAACTACGCTTTATCCAAAAACAAGCAAGAAGTCAGTCCTCACTTATGGGATTCCCTAGCTCCAGGCTGCCAAGGACCAAACCACAACAGCACCAATGGCAGCCAAGTTGGGTAGCTGTAAGTTGCAGAAGATGAATCTCCAACTGAGAGACTGCAACTGTACACTCAAACCTCAGTTTTCGTTTGCCCCAGTTTTCGTATGCTTCAGTTTTCAACGTCTTTTTTCATTGAGATTTTGTCCCAGTTCTCGTACATCTGCTCGGTTTTCGTACAATTTTAAAATGGTCCGTTCCAGGGGGGGTCGTTCAGTAAAGTACACTACTTAGCTTGTTTTTGCGATCCAGACCTCTTTGCTTTCAGCGATCCTTTGAGAAATACAATAGCAAGAATCAAGGAGTGAGAGTCTGGCTGATCTGATGCTTCCAACACGCTCAATTAGAGGACTCCCTGCTGACAGCAAAACTTTGATGGGTCTTCCAAACATGCCAGTCCTGATGGGTCTTTCAAACTTGCTGCTGAGCATTTCTTCCAGCTTGTAATTTGCTTTTGAGACGGAATCGGAGGCCGGTGAGAGAGTCGGGATCAGATTACAGTGCTGTATCTGTGTGTGTGTGCTGTCCTGTGACGATCGGGCAGGTGAGAGAAGTGACAGGAGCTGTTCTGCTGCCTGGCTGAGGCTTTGGGGCCCGTGCTGCTGCAGCCATTGCCACATGGCTCTGGAACGCATGCTCAGCTCTGCGTTCCAGATTGCCAGAGCGGGAGAATGGTGTTTCCGGTGGCTGTGGCTGGTGCCTTTACTGGAGGCTTTATTTTTGTGGATCCTTCTTGTTTTTTCTTTTTCTTTTTTTTTTTTAATTCCTGTGCCAGTAAAACACAACGAAGGGAAGTAACCCCGGATAGGGCCTTGATACCTGAGGTCCTTATGGAGAGGGATTCCCCTTCCAAACAATAACCTCTCCTCCTCCTCCCTCTCCCCTCCTCACCGTCTTCCATATGCCAACAAGAGTCTTCAATAAAGGTAAAAGTGATGTTAAATGTTCATTTATCCATTTCATTAGTCATTTATATTTATTTCTCATTGTTTTCTGTATGAAAAATATAGTTATTCTCTATAGAATGTATTTTTTGTGAATATTTTTTGGTGTCTGGAACGGATTAATTGGAGTTACATTATTTTTTATGGGAAATATTGCTTCAGTTTTCATACGTTTCGGTTTTAGTCAGACTTTTTTTGAACGGATTAATCATGAAAACCGAGGTTTGACTGCATTACAAATTAAAGATTTGAATCAGCAAGGAATATTGAACTTTTAAACCATCCCATATGTGAGGAATCATGCTGAGCCAGCTGTTTACTAGCCCGGAGACCAAATTGTTTATTAACTCTGAGAACAAACACAAGGCTGGAGAAGGACTGGTCAGAAATTACTGTTTAGCAAAGGTGTATGGGTTGGAGAATATCTGTAGGGAAAACCTTAAGTGAGGAGTCATGCGGTCCAGCTGCAACACATTTGTTATAGTTTATAAAAAGAGCTAGAAAATCCAGAACAGGTAGAGAGCTGATGTCCGCATGGCCAGCACGGGAGGAATCCCAGACTTTTCTTCAGCCTTCGCTGTGGCGCTCCCAGCTGATAAAAAGGGGCTGTGATGACATCAGAAGTTTGGTGATGCATTGTTCTATGTGTTGTCCTTGTAATATTGTTATATTGTCAACCTAATTGTCATATTAAATAGCTTATTAAATACCATGCACGTGTGGCTGTTTGATCTTGAATTTAATATCATAGCGGGCAATACAGAAAGACCCTGGGCATGCAGCTTTACCAGTACTCCAGTAGTCTGAACACAGAAGGCTTGAAGGGCAAGAGTCGCTTACACCCTAAACAGATTGCAGAGTACTGTCTGGCTGAAGGCACTGTTCTGATGGGACTTGCTCTCCAGGCAGCTGTGAACGTGTGAAGACTAATTGGCAGCCTTGCAGATCTCCATCGCTGGTACCGAGTGCAAGTTCACCACCTATGTGGCCATCGCTCTTATGCGATGCACTGTGACCTGGTGTTCCAGGGACAGTCCAGCCGCCGAAGTAGACAGAGTTCACTTAGTCACGGGAAGCCCCAGTCTGCTGGGGTCATAAGAAAAGAAACAAAACGTTGAGGAGCTTTGCGATGGCCCCAAGTCCACTGTAAGTAGAAGGACAGGGCCCGTTTGCAATCCACTGTACGCAGTATCATTTCCTCCCGACTGGCGTGAGGCCGTGGAGAAAAGGTGGGAAGAGCCACCCCTTGGCTGAGGTGGAAAGGAGATACCACCTTAGAGAGGAATTTGAGGTGGGAGCAGAGCACCACCCTCTTCTTGTAGAATCTTGTATATGGTGGTTCCGCCACCAGAGCCTGAAGTTCGCTTACTCTTCTGGCAGACGTGAGAGCCACCAGGAAGGCAACCTTCTGTGAAAGATACCACAGATGGCAAGTGGCTAGCGGCTCAAATGGCAGTTTAGTGAGCTGAGAGAGCACCACATTAAGGTCCTACTCCGCCACCAGAGGGCAGACAACAGTAGGCCCCAGAGGAACCGAGAAACCAGGGGCTGACTGGAGAGGGGTTTTCCCCTCAATAGGGTAGTGGTGTGCAGCTATTGCACTCAGGTGCACGCTCACTGAGTTGGACTTCAGCCTGGTGTACAACAGATGCAGTAGGCACTGGAGCATTAACTGCACCTAGCAAGAGAACGGGTTCTCCCTCCACTCCACACACCATATGGAGAATCTTTTCCATTTAGAAGTGTAAGCTCGCCTGGCTTTTGGGATGCCAGCAGGACCTCCTCGACCTCCTCTGTGAGGTTGAAAGGGGCCAATGCTATCCTTTCAGCAGCCACACTGTTAGCATTAGAGATCCCAGATTGGGGTGCAGGAGGGAGCCCTCCTCCTGTGTCAGGAGGTCCAGGGCACAGCCCAGCAGGACCGGGAGTGCTGCCAACAGGGAGAGCAGCAATAAGAGCCAGGGCTGTCTGGGCCACCTGGGAACGATTAGTATTAGAGATGCTCCCTTGTGCTGGACCTTGGCAACCAGAGGGATCGGCAGAAAGGCAGAGGAGGCCTTCCGTCCGCAGGATCAGGAAGGCATCCACCGCCGCCACCACCCTCTCTGGGTGTGGCTGCTGTGAGCAGAAGTGGGGCAGCTAGGTATTGTCCGGGGTTCATCACGGGCCTGACCCAGAGACGGAAGAGCCGAGCCTCCACTCTGGGGTCCAGGCGCCACTCATGTGGCTGGAGAACCCTGCTCAGTCTGTCCACCAGGAGGATGTCTTGGCCCGGGGGATGAACTACTTGCAGGAGCATGTTACGCACTGCAAAGGAAAGGGAAGGTTATTGCCTTCTAGCAGAGGGTGTACGACCCTGTGCTCCCCCCCTTTTGTTTATGTAAAACATAGCGACTTGATTGTCCATCTGAATCAATACGGACTGGGGTCACGGGTGGTGGCAAAACACACATAGGGCCAGGAAGATCACCCTGAGCTCTAAGAGATTGTTCTGTAGATGAGATTCTGCCTAGGACCAGCTGCCTTGTGTGCAGCTACCCCCGCAGTGTGCCCCCAGCCTAGGAGGGAGGCATCCGTGGTCAGGATCCTCTGGGGCATGGGTGCCTGGAAGGGCATACCTGCTAGGAGGTGGCAGAGATTGCTACCAGCTGAGGGAGTCTGCCAGTTGGCGGGTTACCTTGACAGGCACCACTGAGTCGTCCGCATGTGTAAGCAGGCTAACAGGGTCACATGGACCGTGGAGGCCATATGGCCCAGCAGGCAAAGGAGAAGACAGGTTGGCACAGACCTGCAGTATTGAACTTCTGCCGCCAGCTGTCTGAGGCATTCTTCCCTCTCCCTGGGGAGGAGAGTCTTGGCTTGTAATGTGTCGAGCTGAGCACCTATGAACTCCAGACTCTGGGCTGGGGAGAGGTGGGATTTGGGGTAGTTGATGAATCCCAGCTGCTGCTGCAGCCGCAGGTTTGCACGTCCTGCGGCTTGACTGGCCTCTGCAGCTGTGCCACCTCTGATGAGCCAGTCATCCAGGTAGGGAAAGACGAAGGCCTCTTGAAGATGCAGGTGGGCAGCCACCACTGCTAGGCATTTTGTGAAGACCGTTGGCGAGGATGCGAGGCAGAAGGGTAATACTCTGTACTGATAGCACTTTCCTCCTATCACGAACCTCACGTACTGCCTGTGGGAGGGGTGGATTAGGATGTACATGTACACATCCTTTAGGTCCAAGGAGCACAGCTAGTCTCCCTGGCAGAGATAGGGCAGCAGTGTTCCAAGTGAGAGTATCTTGAACTTCTCCCTCACCAGAACCTTGTTTAAGTTTTGCAGGTCTAGGATGGGTCTGAGGCCCCCAGTCCTCTTTGGGACAAGGAAGTACCTGGAGTAGAAGCCTTTGTCCCACAGGTGTTTGGGCACAGGTTCCATTGCATTGTCCCTGAAAAGATCTATGAGCTCTGTGAGCAACAGGGTCTGGTGAAGGAGAGGTCGCACTAGCTCTCCGGAAAGGAACCTGGGTGGAATCTGCTGTAGGTGGAGGAGGTATCCCTCCCTGACCACTTGCAGTACCCATTGGTCCAATGTGATTGTAGCCCACCTGTGGGCAAAAAGAAATCAGGCACCCTCCTGTGGGCTGGTGAAGGTCTCCTGGGGGAGGGGAGACCCTGCCCTGGGAGTCAAAAGCTCCCCCCAGGCTGGGTGGGAGCTGGGGCTTAGGTGCTTTTGGCTTCTGAGCCCCATGCCCTTGCCTTCTGGGGTGAGAAGGCTGCTGCTGCTGGCCTGAGAAGAGCTGATATTGGTGACCTGCCCGAAGGACTCCTTTTCCCTCAGGAAAAGGGGTCTCTTCCCTGAGTTTCTTGCAGGGATGGGATGAGGTCTTCTTGGAGAGCCTCTGGTGGGTCACCACGTCTGCCTCAATCTCAGCCGCCTTGTTCACCATTGGTTTGCCGAACAGGTTTTTCCTGGTGCAGAGGACGTCGAGCAGCTTGTCTTGGATCTATTGCTCGAGATCAGAAGATTACAGCCAGGCCTGGCGTCGGCCCTGATGCCAGCCACTGCTACCGGAGCCACTGACTTGAAGCAGTCATAGGCTGCACGGGAGAGGAACAGTCCTTGATCCTCGAGGTCAGGGCTTGGAACCGTTGGAAGGGTTCCTCGACGAGGCCTGCCATAAATCCTGACAACTCTTAGGCCAGAGCCTTCAGGTACATGCCCTATGTAACGTTCATAGGCCTGGATCTGGCACCCGAGCATTGAGCTTTGGTAGAACTTGTGCTCGAAGACATCGAGGGTCCTGGCCTCCCTCCCAGTGGGTACCAAGGAGTAGGTCCTTCTGGTTATTGAGTTTCTGCATAGTTGACTCGACAACCATAGAGTTATGCGGGAGCTGGGGTTTGTGGAACCCTGGGCCCTTGCGGACGCGGTACATGGCGTTGAGGCACCAGCTCACCACAGGCACAGATGCCGGCACTGCCCACATTTGAAAGAGCAGCCTCTTGAGAATTGGCTGCACAGGCATTGTGAAGGGTTCCTTGGATGGAGACTCATATTGGAGGATCTCCAACTCCTCGGTGCGCAGTCTTCCTCTGACTCAGTTTGGACCGAGAGGGCTCTGGCCATATCCTTGATGAAGTCATAGAAGGCCACGTCCTCAGGAGGAGAGGGGCACCAGGGGCAACAGGTCAGAGGGAATATCTCTGTGCCGCTTGGTGTCCGGAAAGGCCTCGTCATCTGTTTCCCACTTGGAGTCGAGCGATGACGACAAGTCCAAGGCACTGTGACTCCTAGTCTCAAGGCGAAGGGTCAGCAGCCTCCCGAAGACCTGGGGTCTGAGTCATGGACACTGGCCGGCAAGGACCGGATGCCCGAAGAATGGGACTGGAACCTAGAATGACGCTGAGAACTTACCAGAGGCCGGTGGCACTTGGACCTTGGCTCAACGACCAGGGACTCTCTTGCAGTCGAGGGTCCAGTCGTCGAGGTGGATATGTACGAACTGGCCATCACTGCTTGCTGCAGGGACAAGACAACAGTGATGTTCTGCTCTAAGGCCGCCATTCTGGTTTGTAGGCCAGAAGGCTCTGCAGCCTTCAGCGTGGGCACAGAGGATCTCAGGCTCAGCGCTGGCACTCTTGCAAGTGTGTCCTCGATGAGGACTATGGCCGGTCAAAGGAAACTCGATGAAAAAATGAGCTGAGAATGGCATCAGAGATAGCATTGGTTCGAGGCGAGAAGAGGAACCGGTTGCTAACTGGGAAAACTCAACTTTTAAGGGTGATATACTGGAATTTTTCCAGGGGAACAGGACTCAGGTCCGTTGGGCTCTGTGGATAAAAGGAGACTGAGCAAGATGGCACCCTTGAGCGGGAAGGATACCACGCATGTGTGGTAGCATATCCCAAAGGCTTTCTTTGAAAGCTGTGGAAATGCTTCCGTGGCGCTCAGTCGGTGCCAACGTCACCCGTATGTGAGGGCTGACTTCCTACATGTTCCTGAAGAACTGCCTCTTTCACCTCAGCTTTAAACTGCACTGGCAGCCATTCAGTATTCCATGGAATATATACTACAGCTGGGCAAAGGATGGCAATACACCACTTAAAGTCTGGGCCTAGGGGAGCCTTGTAACTACGAGTAGAGATTGGAAAGAAAAAATGGAGTGTGTAGGATAGAACAGCTGAAGGAAGGGAAGAGAAAATGGTGGATGAAGGAGGGAACAAGAATGATAAGAAATATTAAAAGTTCTGCCAGAACCCAGCCCAAGGGTTTCTACTGCCGCAGGCAGAAGCTCTGGCTATGCTGCATCACCCCCCCCCCCCCCTCGTGCTGAGTCGTGCCACATCCCCCACTGCTACTGATTCTGGCATGGGGGTTCTGGCATGGAGGGCCAGCTCGGCAGGCAATGTGCTTTGGCACACATGGTCTGCTACTTCTGACCTCCTCCGACAACTTTGGGGGAGGGGGGGTCAGAAGCAGCAGACCATGTGTGCCGAAGCACATAGCCTGCTGCAGAGCCTAGCTGCCCTCCCCCTGCTGCTGGAATCAGCAATGCAGCTCAGCAAGAGGAGGGTGGAAAGCCATGTGTGCCGAAGCCGCCCACAGAGGTCTGCTGCCCTAGGCGGTCACCTAGTGGACGGGCTGGCCATGTACACATGGGTTCTGGGAGAGAGTGGAACAAGGGTAGGCCAGAAGCAATTTGATTGGTAAGAGACATGTGAAATAAGCCAATGGCCCAAAACAGAAAAGTATTAAACAAAAGGGGATCAGGAACTGCCAGAGTCTCACACAGTATTGTACTCGATTACTAAAGGAAAAAGCAACAGGACAAGCGGAATCCAGTGAAGTCTTTATTACAAAATGAATTATCCAGTTTCAGTCACCAAGACGGAAGGCAGATGACATTCACAATTACAGCAAAGGGACTTCATGTCTCAAAGAATTTGATTCCATAAAGAAGGGTGAACTGACAGTAGCTACAGCTGCAGCTTTAATGACTGGCACTACTGTTCACAAATCCAATTTTTTTTTTTGTTTTATAAATGAAATCTAACTATAACAACCATCACCCTTCCCCAAATCTGCCTCCCTCTTCTAAGTGAAGTCATATTTACAGCAGTTTGTTGTTAGGGGTTTTTTTTTCTTTTTTGGGGGAGGGGGTGGGGGGGCAGGGCGGTAGGAGTACCACCAACTCAGTCGGTCATGCAACAGGTTCAATGTGTGTATGAAGCAGCCCCATTCCCAGAGCTTAAGTAGCGTCCGTACTGGATCTCCCAAATGTGCCATTGCCAGGGTCCAGGTCCTCACTAGCCAACAAATAATTAATCAAGGTATTATGCAGTTTGGCCATTTTCCATCACAAACCTAAAAAAAGGCTAGGGGTGGGCTCACCTGAACCACAGCTATGAGTGACAAAATCTCCTCAATATACTGCACCAAACAGGACAGGACAGGAAAGAGGTGAGGATACTGCAGATTATTCAGGAGAGCTGTGTCGGTGCAGAAAATGTATTTCAGGCTCTCAATCACTAGAAACACTGGAAAACTGTACTAAATATTTAAGAATGACTTAAAATTAAAACCCTTAGCCCAAGGAAACCAACCCCTTAACATGAAAGGGAGGGAGAACCGAGCATAATCAATAAACAGGCACCAAGACAAGCCAACATTGAAAGCTACATGGACAGTGGAAAGTAAGGAGTTAAGCTCTATGGGCTGCCTTTTAGCCTTCCCACTGTAACTTCATTAATAACACAAATGTTTTTCAAGTGTAAGAGCCATGTAGTGGGGGGCAATGCTGAAGTCGATCCAAACAGTCTCTCAGCTTTACTTTTGCCACAGGTTGATGTATGTCTAGTTCTGGGTTCCTATCCTACTATACCAACTTCTTGGCTTCAAAGAAGCTCTTGAGGTGTCTCATTTGCCAGATACCAATGGCAACAAGAATGAGGGTCTGCAATACAGACCACCAGAGAACTCGCTGATTTGTGCTCTCACTGGTTTGTCGGAAGCGCTCCTCTCGCCACTGCAACAATTCAAGAAGAAGAGAGTCATTGTAGCATGAACATAACACCACTGACTGGATGAGAACACACTGTATGGCTAGGTCAGGCTAGAGATGTGTATGAACAGAGTTGGGATAGTGTAGATATGATGCTTATCTATACAGAATGTGTGTGTATATAGGTGTAGGGCCATTACCACCTTTAAGCTACAATATAAACTGCTTTGCATAAAATGATAAAAGTGGTATAAAAATGTTAAATAAATAAAATACATTTTGCACATGGGGAAGATACAAGTACATGGCAGGTGGGAGGTATGAGCAAGGATAGGGATTGAAGTCCTCATTGGGTCCTCTAATGTCTTCCCTCATTTTTTAAATCCCTACATATATTAGCCTCCTTCCATCTGTTTTATTCTGTCTCCCTCTTCAGCCGCAATAGCATGAGCTGGTATCACAGGTAAAGAGCAAGTGTGCATCCTTGTATCTTTACAGGTCCTAGGATTGCTTCCCTCTTGCCCCTACGGGTGTTCTGTTTTAGAAAGAAGCATCCATTAGTTGGGGGCAGAATGAGCTAAAGTAGCGATGAGATTAGGAGCAAACACTGCATCCATGTTCTACTAGCTTGATGTCTCTGTCTACAACTACAATGCCAGGAAAAGCAGGAGCTAAAAATGTGTCATCCCCAGAACTTTACTGCTGGTTGGCCCACTGGACTATGCTAGTCAAGATCAGGTCCGCTTTCACACCCCCCACCGTTCCCTTCGTTCCATTCATCTTAATCGTATGTTCCTTCCCCCACCCTCACATGCCCATCTGGAATCCACCCGCTCTTCCGCTTCTTATTTCTTGGGTCCACAACTTTGGAATTCGCTCCCTCTTTCCCTCCGCTCTGAAACATCTTTCCAGCACTTTAAAACAAAGCTAAAAACCCACTTATTCACCACGGCATTTAACCTCCCCCCATAAGCCCTGCCCTTTTGTTTGCTTTTCTTTCTTGCTCTTCTTCTGACCCACCCTTGCTGTCATGTTTTTCGTCTTATTTGTCTTGTAATTTTCTTCTCCTCTTTACTGTTTTTAATTTGATGGCGTTCTTTTCCTACTTCTGCAGCCATGTAATTTTAATTGTAAACCGCCCAGATGCCTAATTTGGTGTGGGTGGTATATCAAATTTTAATAAAACATAAAACATAAGATTGCTCCTCATTTCACCAGGCCTATAATGGGCTGGAAAGATGGTACAGATACAAGCATATGGATAGAAATAAAGAGGAATACAGATGCAGAGCTCTTTCACGGGGAGTGGGGGAGTTGTTAGAAATATAAGGCATGTACAGAGGTCTCTTACAGACTCACCCGCTGATAGTTCTGCTCCTTCTGGATCTGCTCCACCTGTTCTATCAGTTGTCTCACCCGGAGCTGCAGTTCACTCAGTTTATCCTTGGCAGCAATCTCAGCATAGTCATTAGCATGTTCTCCCACCTGGATATCCAAGTGCACTCTCTGCAGAGTAAAATTTCACATCTTTACTTAAATCACTGCAGTTGTCTACATAGAGCTCCATAGCCAGACTCTCCACCCCAATCTACCTGTCCATTAATATTCTTCCTAATCAGTTATCCATGCCCACCATACCTCCCCCTCCCTGTCTTCCTCCCAAGTCAGCTTTTCTCAGACTCCATCCAAGTTAGCACATCTTGCCAGCCACATCCTCTTTCCTGACTCCCATTAACACACGCCTCACCTTACACCCTCTGCTACCAACTCCCTCCCCACTAGTTAGCCCTCCTCCTCATGAGAACATAAGAATGCCATACTGGGTCAGACCAAGGTCCATCAAGCCCAGTATCCCGTTTCCAACAGTGGCCAATCCAGGTCACAGGTACCTAGCAGGTTCCCAAAAAGACACAGAGGTTCCACAATGCTTGTCCTGGGGCAAGCAGTGGATTTCCCAGGTCCTCTTTAATAATGGTTTATGGAACTTGTCCAAACCTTTTTTTTAAACCCAGTTACACTAACAGCTTTTATTACATCCTCCAGTAACAAATTCCAGAGTTTGATTACGCGTTGAGTGAAAAAATATTTTATTTGGTTAACTCAAGACCCTTCTGTTCATAGAATACTATTGAAACGTCACCCCTGCCTCGAACCTGTCAAACCATTTTAACTGCTTTCTGTTAACCTGCCCAAACTATAAATGACATGCTCCGATTGTAAGACAAACCAATTTGTAAATAGGTAATACTTTTGTTAAGTACCCTGCATGCCAACTTCTTGATCCTAGTTCACTATACCAAGTTTAAGTTCAAGTTGCAATGTAAACCGCTTTGATTAAAGGATAAGGCAGGATAATCTTAGCTTTATAGGCTCTTAAACCTATTAAACTGAGGAGATGCCCATAATCACTTTCAGGTGCGGATGGTTATCCTCATCAGGAAGACATTTATTAAGGACCTGAGATTAATTATTCTTGAGGTGCACAAAGTCCATTTAACATATAAGGTATAGTTGTATTAGTATCCCCTGCAAATCTAAGTAAACAAACAACTTTAATATCTGAACAAAACCTTAAAACTAAGATGCAGACAGCAGTCTAGCAGCAAGACTTACTATTTACTATGAGATGGGGGTCTTCCAGTCTTTTTGCATTGAGTGTCATATGTATGATTTTCTCCCAATTAGTGAAGGGTCTTCTTATGTGTGCACTAAGTGCAAGGAGCTCTTTGCTCTCTGGAGGCTAGAGTAGCAGACTTGGAGGACATAAGGAAAACAGAGAAGTATATAGATGAGGCCTACAGGGATATAGTACTGAAGTCCCACCTCCAGTCTGGCAGCATCCCTGTTGCCAAGGAGGAGAGAGGTCACATGACAGATCACCCCCCTGGTGTGGCAAGAAGTGATCCTGTAACTAGAACCTGTCCTCCAGGTGATGTAAAACCCTCTCGCACAGAGGTGGTTTCTCCAGGCCATATGCCCACGAGAGGAGGATTAGGACGGCTGGTGATTCGATCATTAGGAATGTAGATAGCTGGGTGGCTGGTGGACGTGAGGATCGCCTAGTAACATGCCTGCCTGGTGCGAAAGTAGCGGACCTTATGCGCCACCTAGACAAGATGTTAGATAGCGCTGAGGAGGAGTCTGATGTCTTAGTACATGTTGGTACCAATGACATGTGTGGTGGAGAGGTTCTGGAGGCCAAATTTAGGCTTTTAAGTAGAAAGTTGAAATCCAGAACTTCCAGGATAGCATTCTCAGAAATGCTTCCCATTCCACATGCAGGACCCAAAAGGCAGGCAGAGCTCCAGAGTCTCAATGCGTGGATGAGACGATGGTGCAAAGAAGGAGGTTTTGGATTTGTTAGAAACTGGGCAACATTCTGGGAAAATGAAGGGCTTTTCCAAAGGGATGGGCTCCACCTTAACCAGGATGGAAACAGGCTGCTGGCATTAACCTTTAAAAAGGAAATAGAGCAGCTTTTAAACTAGATAATAGGGGAAAGCCGACAGTCGCCCGAGAGAGCATGGTTCAGAACGATGTATCTGTGAAGGATACTAGCAAAAGATTGAAGTTAGTGCATATCGACAGAGAGGTTCCAATAAAGTCAAAAAGTAACCCAAATGCTCTTAAGTACGGAGCAGACAGAGCCTACCAAAAGCTAGAAGGATGCTTGGGTGCATACGGAGAGGAATGGCTAGCAGAAAAAAGGAGGTGATAATGCCTCTGTATAAGTCTTTGGTGCAACCTCATTTGGAGTATAGTGTGCAATTCTGGAGACCGCACCTTCAAAAGGATGTGAACAGGATGGAGTCGGTGCAGAGGGTGGCTACTAAAATGATTAGTGGTCTTCATTATAAAGTATATGAGGACAGACTGAAGAATCTTAATATGTACACCTTAGAGGAAAGGCGGGATAGAGGTGATATGATTGAGATGTTTAAATACCTCTGTGGCATAAATGTTCAGGGAGAGAGCCTCTTTCAATTGAAAGCAAGTTCTGCTACAAGGGGACATGGGATGAGGGTGAAGGGAGATAGATTCAGGAGTGATATGCGGAAATATTTCTTTACGGAAAGAGTAGTGGATCCGTGGAATAGTCTCCCAGTGGAGGTGGTAGAGATGAGGACAGTAACTGAATTAAAAAAAGCATGGGACAAACAGAGGATCTCTAAAGGTAAAAAAGGGACTGTTATAGTCGTTATGGAAGGACAGACTAGATAGGCCAAACAAATAACAGGAGCAGACGTTCCCCGAGCCTCCTCACCCTACTGGTCCCCGGCCGCATGAGGCACGTCAATGTCCATACCAGCAACCGAGCATTCTCGTTCATAGCACCTCAACTCTGGAACAAGCTACCAGTCGATCTAAGAGCGTGCAGTGACTTACTGGTCTTCAGAAAACAACTCAAGACGTACCTATTCCAGTCACACTTCAGCACTACATAAGCACAACGCTCTCGGTTCATTGAACCCACAAAGCAAAATGTATGAATCATGTCAGCAATGAGCTCGCCACCACTAGCCTCACTGATGTGTGAATATGTAACTGCTTGTGTAAATATGTAACTGCTTTTGTAAATACTAATTGTAAATACCCCCTTCTCAATTTGTCTAAACCTTAACCCTGTGTGCTGTGAACTGTACCTTATCCACTAATCATACTGTGTACTGTGTGCTGTGAACTGTACCTCTTCCACTAATCATCATGTGTATTGTAAATTCTGGCCAGTACAGCCACTCTATTTCTCTGTTGGAATACCGCTGCTGATCGCTGGAAGTAGCGGGATATAAGTGTACACTAAATAAATAAAATAAATAAATAAATGTGGTCTTTTTCTGTCGTCATATTTCTATGTTTCTACCAATAACCACATTAAGTATGAATAAAATAAAACCTCTAAAATGTTTGTATGCAAATTCTAGAAGTTAAAAAAATAAGATGGGAGAGTTAGAATATATAGCACTAAATGAGAGGTTGGATATGATTGGTATCTCAGAGACATGGTGAAAAGAGGACAACCAGTGGACACTGATACCTGGGTACAAAGGATATCACAATGATGTAGTTGTTAAATGCCGCTGAGTCGGTGTCAACTCATGGCGACCCTCTGGATATTTATCCTAAATTGTGTTCGGTCTTCAGTCAGGCGGCTCATTGTTGACAAAGTGGTACCCGTAGCTGCTGTTATTGTATCGATCCATCTCATTGCTGGCCTTCCTCTTTTGCGTTGACCTATTTTGCCAAGCATGTCGTCTTTCTCTAATGATCTCTCTCTTTGCATGATGTGCTCAAAGTATGAAAGTCGAAGTCTTGTCATCTGAGCTTCTAAAGAAAGCCAATCTTGTTCTTCATTGTCATTGTAGTACTTTTCTTTGTCCTGTCTTGCTGCACATTGGAAAATCTCTGTTGAGTTCTGCGATTGTCTTTTTATTTATTTAGACAGTTTTGTATACCACCTTATCCTTCAATCAAAGTGGTCACAACACAATTGGGGGATATATTTAACATGAGGGGATATGAGACACATACACTAATACTTACAGGGAACATGGGCAATGGAGGGTTAAGTGGCTTGCCCAAGACCACAAGGAGCAACTGTTGGACTAGAAACCCCAGTCTTTCCGGCCCAAGGTTGCTGTTGCTGGCTTTAGCTTCTCTGCTTTTCTGGACAATTTTCAGAGTTTCTTCCATCATCCATTTTGGCCGTTTTTGCTTTTTCACCTTTTGTAGAAACTTCTCGCTTTTTTCCAACACAACCTTCTTGATGTCATTCCATAACTCTTCTGGAGCTCTGTCATTTATATCTATAGCATCAAATTGATTTTGCAGGCAGTCTTTAAATTCCAATGGTATATTCTCAAGGTCATATTTTGCTACATTCATGAGTGGCTTGCTCTTTTTCAACTTTAGCTTGAGTTTGCATACTAGTAGTTGGTGATCTGTACCACAGTCAGCTCCAGGTTTTGTCTTTGTTGATGTTATAGAGCTTTTCCATCGTTGACTTCCACAGATGTAGTCAATTTGATTTTTGTACAATCCATTGGGTGAAGTCCATGTGTACAGTCGTCGCTTGTGTTGCTGGAAGAATGTCTTTGGGATAAATAGATCGTTGGTCTTGCAGAATTTTATTAGTCTTTCTCCAGCTTCATTTCCCAAAGTTTCCCAAAGTTATAATCCCAGTTGAACTCTCCTGTTATATGTAAACTCACCACAGCCTGTTGCTTGCAATGAGTATTCCTGTTTTAATGTAAACCGTGCTGATGAGAAAGAGTGCGGTATAAAAGAGCTATAAATAAATAAAATAAATAAATAAATAAATTTCTTTTGCCAAGTCTATATTTTCCAACCACTTTGCCGCCTTCTTTGTTGCCAGCTTTTGCGTTCCAGTCACCCATGACTATCAGAATATCCTGTTTGCATTTTCTGTCAATTTCAGCTTGTACTTGTTCATAGAACTCATCAATTTCATCCTCTTTTGCAGCTGTAATTGGGGCATATACTTGAATTATAGTTGTGCTGATAGGCATTCCTCATAGAGGAACAGAGATTAAGCGTTCACTGACTGCATTGTATTTCATTACAGTTCTTGCAAGTTTCTTCTTTATTATAAATGCAACACCATTTCTTTGTCTTTCATTCCCAGCATAGTAGACCATGTGATAATTTGATGCAAAGTTCCCGATGCCAGTCCATATTAAAGTGTTGCAGGAAAAGCAAAGTTATTTATCCTGTAACAGGTGTTCTCCAGGGACAGCAGGAATCAGTCCTCACATATGGGTGATGTCGGCACCGATGGAGCCCGCACAGAAACATCTCCCCAGCTTTCTTTGACCGCCCAAGGGTGCCATCTTGCCTCAGTCAAATGACATAGCTAATACGGCAAAAAATAAAAGATGGTAAAAAAGCAACTCCAAGGGAGATGGGAGGGTTGCAAGGATTGATTCCTGCTGTCCCCAGAGAACATCTGTTACAGATGAGTAACTACACTTTCTCCAGGAACAAGCAGGAAGTCAGTCCTCACTATGGGACTCCCCAGTTAAAGGCTACTGAAACCTGTAGAAAATGCCACAGTGACCTGCAAAGATGAACCATGATCAGCAGCAGTTGAATCCCAAAAGAGACTCTCGAAAGACCAAGTGTCCAGTGAGAACCAGCACTCCAGTAGGGTGGTGGCACAGAAAATTTCCATCATGGGGATGGAACGTAGACTGGCGACAGACATAGCCATGGCACTGACGTGGTGTGCCGTGGCTCTGTGGTCCAGTGGGATCTCTGCTTGCTCACAGGTCAGGGTAATGCAGTCCACCACCCAAGTGGACAGAGTTTGCTCAGTCACTGGGAGCCCCAGACGGCTGGGATCATAGGATACGAAAAGCTGTTGAGCTTTGCGATGGCCCCGAGTCTGTTGCAAGTAGAAAGACAGGGTTCTCTTGCAATCCAGAGTATGGAGAACAGTCTCCGCCCTACCTGAGATGGAATGGGGACACCGCCTTTGGCAGAAACTTGGGGTGTGTGCGGAGCACCACCCTGTTCTTGTAGAACCTCGTGTAAGGAGGCTCTGCCATCAGAACCTGGAGCTCGCTGACACTGCGAACTGATGTTAGTGCTACCAAGAAGGCAACATTCCAGGAGAGGTACCGCAGGTGACCAAAGGCTCAAACGGAGGCTTGGTGAGCTGTGAGAGCACCACATTAAAGGTCCCACTCCGCCACTGGAGGGCAGACGAGTGGTTTGGACAACATGAGGCACCGTAGGAACCTGGACACAAGGGGTTGAATCGAGAAGGATTTCTCTTTGGTGGAGTGGTGATGTGCTGTGATGGTGCCCAAGTGCACTCTGAGTTGGACTTCGGTCCCACTGCGATAGGTGGAGCAGGTATTGGAGTACCACATGCACTGAGCAAGAGAATGGGTTCATCCAATTTTCTGTGCACCACAAAGAGCAACGGTGCCACTTTAAAGGCATACGTTCTTCTTGTGAAGGCCTTACAAGAAACCAGGAGAATCTCTTCTACGTCTCGTGGGAGACTGAAGGGGCCTAATGCTACCTTTTATCAGCAGCCAAGCCGTGAGCGAGAGGGACCCCAGGTTGGGGTGTAGAAAAGAGTCCTGCAGCTGTGAGAGTAGTCCTGTGGCTCGGCCCAGGGGAATCGGCAGTACCATTGATAGGGAAAGGAGCAGTGGGAACCAGGGCTGTCTGGACCACAGAGGGGCTATCAGCACTAGTGATACTCTGTCATACCAAGCCTTCAACAGGGTCTTGGCTATCAGCAGCAATGGAGGGAAAGCGTACAGGCCTTTCGTCCACGGGATGAGGAATACATCCTTCGCTCCCCGGGACGGGTGCAGTCAGCGGAAGCAGAAATGGGGCAACTGCACATTGTCCAGGCTAGCTAACAGATCCATCACCAGGATGCTCCAGAGCCGGAACAGCTGCGAGGCTACTGCTGTGTCCAGGCGCCACTCGTATGGCTGGAGTATTCTGCTCAGTTTGTTCACTAAGACAATGTCCTGGCCCAAAAGGTAGACCACCCTTAGGAGCATCCCTCTGCGTGTAGCATTGGAGCAGAGGGCTACTGCCTCATGGCAGAGGGGGTACGACCCCGTCCCCTCTTGTTTGATCATGTAGAGCATCGCAACCTGATTTGTCAGTCTGGATCAGCACTGTGTGGTGCTTTAGTTGGTGGCGGAAGGCTCCGAGGGCCAGGAATATCGCCCTGATTTCCAGCAGGTTGATCTGCATTTCAGATTACCTCTGGGACCAGCAGTCTTGTGTCTGGAGCAATGCACTCCCCAAACCATTAGAGAGGAATCCATGGTGAAGACCTTTTGGGGGATGGGTGCCTGGAAGGGCATCCCGGCCCGACGGCGACATGGGTTCTGCACTCTGTCCTTGAGCCTGCTTGTGGCTTGGGCCTACTGAGAGCGGAGGCACCACTGGGCTGCTGTCATGTGCAGGTGGGCGTTTGGTGTCACATGAACCATGGAGCCCATGTGTCCCAGCAGAGGAGAAGCTGGGCAGGTAATGTCCTGCACCATCGCACCTCTGCGGCTAATTCCCTGAGGTGTTCTGATCTCTCCTGAGGCAGAAAGCCTTTTGCCTGAAGGGTGTCCAGCCAGAGTGAGGTGGGACTTGGGGTAGTTTATGACAAATCCCAGGTACTGCAGGGCATTTATGTGCGTCTGGTGGCGCACTGTGCCTCTGTAGTGGTGTTCCCCTTTATGAGCCAGTCATCAAATAAGGGAAGATGAAGACCCCTTGAAGCCTAAGGTGGGCTGTGACCACCGCAAGGCACTTTATGAAGACCCTTGGAGACATAAGAACATAACATATGCCATACTGGGTCAGACCAAGGTCCATCAAGCCCAGTATCCTGTTTCCAACAGTGGCCAATCTAGGTCATATGTACCTAGCAGTTTCCCCAAAAGACACAGGTTCCACAATGCTGGGTCAAGCACTGTACTGGGTCAAGCATTGATATCCTGGGTCCCTTCTTAATAATGGTTTATGGACCTTTCCTCCAGGAACTTGTCCAAACCTTTTTTAAACCCAGCTACACTAACAGCCTTTACTACATCTTCCGGTAACAAATTCCAGAGTTTGGATTACACGTTGAGTGAAAAAATATTTTCTTTTATTAGTTTTAAATAGTTTACCCTGTAGCTTCATTGCGTGTCCCCTAGTCTTTCTATATTCTGACAACGTAAACAATCAATCTACGTTTACCCGTTCCACTCCGTTCATTAATTTATAGACTTCTACCATATCTCCCCTCAGCCGTCTCTTTTCCAGGTTAAAGAGCCCTAACCTTTTTAGCCTTTCTTCATAGGAGTATCCTTCCATCCCCTTTACCATTTTGGTGGCTCTTCTCTGAACCTTTTCTAAAATCACTATATCCTTTTTAAGATACGGCGACCAGAATTGCACACAATATTCAAGGTGCGATCTCACCATGGAACGATAGAGGCATTATAATATTTTTTGTTTTATTCTCCATTCCTTTCCTTATGATACCTAGCATTCTATTTGTTCTCTTGGCCGCCGCTGCACACTGGGCCGAGGGTTTTAACATGTTATCCAAAATGACGCCTAAATCTTTTTCCTGGGTGGTGGTTCCTAATGTGGAACCTTGCATCGTGTAACCATAGTTTGGGTTGTTCTTCCCTAGGTGCATAACTTTGCACTTGTCCACATTAAATTTCATCTGCCATTTTGATGCCCAGTCTTCCAATTTATCAAGATCCTCTTGCACGTTTCCACAATCCTCTTGGGTTTTAACAACTTTAAATAGTTTTGTGCCATCTGCAAATATAACCTCACTCGTTATTCCACTTTCCAGGTCATTTAGGAATATGTCAAAAAGCAGCGGACCCAGCACAGATCCCTGGGGTACACCACTATTCACCTTTATCCAATGGGAAAATTGGCCATTTAGCCCTACCCTCTGCTTTCTATCTTTTAACCAGTTCCTGATCCACAGTAGTACAATGCCTCCTATCCCATAACTCTTTAGTTTTGCCAAAAGCCTCTGATGAGGGACCTTGGGTCAAAGGCTTTCTGAAAGTCCAGATACACTATATCAACCGACTCATTTTTGTCCACCTGTTTATTCACAACTTCAAAAAAACATAACAGATTAGTAAGACAAGATCTTCCTTGTCTAAAGCCATGTTGGCTGTCTCCCATTAGGCCATGACTATCTACATGCTGAGTAATTTTATTCTTAATGATTGTTTCTACCATTTTTCCCGGTACTGACGTCAGGCTCACCGGTCTGTAGTTTCCCGGATCACCCCTCAAACCCTTTTTAAAAATTGGTGTTACATTGGCGATCCTCCAATCTTCAGGTATTAGAGATGATTTTAATAATAGTTCACAGATTACTAATAGCTGGTCTGCAATCTCATATTTCAGTTCTTTCAACACCCTTGGATGTATACCATCCGGCCCAGGTGATTTGCTACTCTTCAGTTTATCTAATAGTTGTAATACATCTTCCCGATGTATCGATATTTCCTTAGAGATCCCATGTTTTTTTTTAATTCAGATACTGTCATCTTTACCACTGGGAAACTATTCCATGCATATACCACTCTTTCCGTAAAGAAATATTTCCGCATATTAGTCCTGAGTCTATCCCCTTTCACATCCTCATCCTGTCCCCTTGTAGCACAGCTTGCTTTCAATCAAAACAGGCTCTCCTCCTGTGCATTTATGCCATAGAGATATTTTAAGACGTATATCAATCTCCTCTATCCCGCCCTCCCTCTAAAGTATACATATTAAGATCCTTAAGTCTGCCCTTGTATGCTTTATAATGAAGACCACTAACCATTTTTAGTAGCCACCCTCTGCACAGACTTCAACCTGTTCATATCCTTTTGAAGGTGTGGTCTCCAGAACTGCACACAATACTCTAAATGAGGTTGCACCAAAAGACCTATACAGAGGCACTGTCGCCTCCCATTTTTCTGCTAGCCATTCCGCTCCCTATGCACCCAAGTGTCCTCCTAGCTTTCGCCATCGTCTTTTCTACCTGTTTAGCTACTTTAAGATCGTCAGACACAATCATGCCCAGGTCCCGCTCTTCTTTTGTGGATGGAAGTACTCCCCCCCCCCCCCACTGTACCGCTCATTTGGATTTTTACAGCCCAAATGCATGACCCTGCATTGCTTAGCATTACATCTCAGTTGCCAAATTCTAGACCATTCTTTAAGCTTAGCTAGATCCCTTCTCATGTTATCTACACCTTCCTGGGTGTCTATTGCAGATTTTGGTATCATCTGCAAAGAGGCAAACGTTACCCGACAGCCCTTCCGCAATATCACTAACAAAGATGTTAAAAAGAATCGGGCCAAGGACAGATCCCTGCGGTAAAAAGGTTAGGACTCTTTAACCTGGAAAAGAGACGGCTGAGGGGAGATATGATAGAAGTCTATAAATTAATTAACGGAGTGGAACGAGTAAACGTAGATCGATTGTTTACCTTATCAGAATATAGGAAGACTAGGGGACATGCAATGAAGCTACAGGGTAAACTATTTAAGACTAATAAAAGAAAATATTTTTTCACTCAACGTGTAATCAAACTCTGGAATTTGTTACCGGAGGATGTAGTAAAGGCTGTTAGTGTAGCTGGGTTTAAAAAAGGTTTGGACAAGTTCCTGGAGGAAAGGTCCATAAACCATTATTAAGAAGTGACCGAAGATATCAATGCTTGACCCAGTACAAGCATTGTGGAACTTGTCTCTTGGGGAAACTGCTAGGTACATATGACCTAGATTGGCCACTGTTGGAAACAGAATACTGGGCTTGATGGACCTTGGTCTGACCCAGTATGGCATATCTTATGTTCTTATGTTCTTCAATTCTTCCGCACCTTTAAATACCACTTCAGTCATGGGTAACATCTCTACATCTTCCTCAGTAAAAACCGAAGCAAAGATTTCATTCAGTCTCTCCGCTTTTGCCTTGTCGCCTCTTAGTGCCCCTTTAACCCTTCTATCATCTAATGGACCAACTGACTCACAGGTTTTTTGCTACGAATGTACTTGAAAAAGTCTTTATTTCGCGTTTTTGCTTCCGCAGCAAGCTTCTTCTCAAATTCTCTCTTTGCCTGCCTTATCAATGCCTTGCATTTGACTTGCCAGTGCTTGTGCTGTTTCCAGGTTTCGTCGTTTGGCTCTTTTTTCCATTCCCTGAAAGATGATTTTTTGGCAAGAGCAGCCTCTCTGACCTCACCTTTAAACCATGCTGGCAGTTTTTTGAACTTCCTTCCACTTTTCTTAAAGCGTGGAATACAGTTGGTCTGGGCTTCCAAGATAGTAGTTTTCAACACCACCCAAGCTTGATGTAAGTCTTTAACCTTTGCAACTGCTCCTTTTAGTTTTTTCTTAACTATTTTCCTCATTTTATCATAGTCTCCCTTTCGAAAGTTAAAAGGTAGTACTGTGAGGGATCCCCGCTGGATATGATGGAGTACTTTCGGGAGCTGCAGCTCCCCAAGCTTACGGAAGACCAGCGGACACATCTTGATTCGCCAGTGTCTGTGGAAGAGGTGATTAAAGTGATACGTGGTGCTAATTGCTGCCGTGCTCCGGGCCCCGATGGATTCGGGGCAGAATTCTACAAGTTGCTAGGGGAGAAGATATCTCCAGTCTTAGTGGAAATGTATCGCAGCCGGATTGCTCGCGGCACCTTTACATGGGGAAACAACCATGCCCACATCATTCTGATACCCAAGTCGGGGAAGGATCCCACTCAAGCCGCCTCATACCGGCCTATCTCTCTCCTAAACTTCGATCTGAAAGTGTTAGCTAAAATTCTGGCTGACCGATTGGCGGAAGTCCTGGGCGAGCTGGTACACGAGTCACAGGTGGGGTTTGTAAGAGGACGTTACGCTGTCCGGAACTTACGTAAAATATTGGCATCATTAGAATGGGTTCGCGAACGAACGAAACTTATCATCCTTGTTAATCAGTTTCGACGCCGAGAAGGCCTTTGATCAGGTTCACTGGGACTATTTGCAATTTCTCTTGCCTAAGTATGGTATTGGAGAGATGTTTTGTAAAATGGTGGACTTACTTTATACAGATCCGACCGCGGGTATTTCCTGTAATGGGGTGCTTTCCGACTCCTTTCTACTAGAACGAGGTACGCGACAGGGCTGTCCCCTTTCCCCACTGCTTTTTGTGTTATCCTTAGATCCATTGGTGCGTAGAATTGAGTCTTCTCCAAGTATACGGGGAGTAAGGGTAGGAGCTCAAGAATTTAAATTGGCGGCATTTGCGGACGATTTATTAGTACATGTGCTCTCACCTCAGCAAT
Source organism: Ichthyophis bannanicus (assembly GCA_033557465.1). Classification (NCBI taxonomy): domain Eukaryota; kingdom Metazoa; phylum Chordata; class Amphibia; order Gymnophiona; family Ichthyophiidae; genus Ichthyophis; species Ichthyophis bannanicus. The sequence goes on from CM066050.1 coordinate 1,500,045, forward strand.
CGCTCGCCAACTTACTAGAGGAGTTTGCTCTTTTTGGAGCCTTTGCAAGATTGCGGATAAACATGGATAAATCTGAGGCGCTGGATGTTGGGGGTCAATTAAAACGAACTTGGCAGGGAGTCTTCCCTCTTCGTTGGGCGGAGGAGGCCTTTTTATATCTGGGTATCTTGCTGTCTAGGGATCCTGCGGCGCTTTATAAACTTAATTTCGATCGATTCTTTTTGAAGATACAGACTCAGCTGCAGGCTTGGACCCCTCTTCCCTTGTCATTGTCTGGACGATTGGCGGCTATAGGGATGGTTGTGTTCCCTAGGTTGCTGTAGTGGCTGCAAATATTACCGGTGTGGCTGTTACATAAGGATCTTCAAAAGATAGAAAAAGAAGTCCGAAAATTTCTCTGGGGGGCAGTTAGAGCTCGGATACCCTTGTCTAGACTACGGGGTGGTTGGAAAATGGGCGGAATGGGACTTCCTGACTTATCTCAGTATGCTTTGGCATGTCAGGCCAGGCACTTGGGGGATTGGCTGGGTGCTACTGATCATTATACGCCTCGGACCCTGGAGGCGGCCTTCCTAGCCCCCCACGCGCTAGAGGCGGTGGTGCACCTGGATGGTGCGTTGTTGCCGCCTCGGGTGCGGAACAGCGTTTTGGTGGCCCCGCTTCGGCAGACTTGGCAGAAGTTGAATAATATCTGGGGCAGTTCTCCGCGGGTGTCTAGCTGGCTTCCCCTGCAGGGCAATGTTACTTTTGCTCCGGGTACGGACTCCGTTTTATTCCGGCAGTGGAGGGGGAAGGGGATAAAGTGTCTCGGGCATGTGGTCGCGCTCGACGGTCGTTGTAAACCCGCGGATACGCTCTGTCAGGAATACGAGTTGAATCAAGGTACTTCCCGCTTTGCCTACATCCAGCTTCGGCACTACGTGGACTCTTTGCCACGGACGGGTTTGCAGGAGGCTCACTCGGCAAGAATTATTGACTTTTTGGCCCTGGGGATGGATTGCCCACCTCGGGTAGCGGACTTTAAACGTAAGCTGGATCAATATGGTACCCCCCGAGACTTCTCCAAAGAGGAGGCGGCCTGGGCGCAAGAACTAGGGTGTGTGGTCCCTTTAGGCGCGGTTGGAGCGGCCTTACGGCGGATTGCCCGACTAGTTGAAGGCACCAGATGGCGAGAGACGCAATTCAAGTCCATCATACGGGCTTATTTCTCCCCAAGGCGAGCGCTGCGAACGGGGCTAGCTGACTGGGGAGGTTGTCCTAGGTGCGCCTTACCTTTGGCAGACTTGGGCCACATGTGGTGGGGCTGTGGGCGCATCAAAGCATACTGGGCGCGTATTGAGGCTTATTTAAGCGTCTTATTATGTCAACCCGTCCGATGGTCGGGTTTGTTGGTTGCATTAGACTGTTTGGGCCCTCTACAAGTCAAAGGGAAATGGGGGCGCATCTTAACGCGTAAAGCTTGTTTGGTAGGGAAAGCCCCCATTCTTCGTAGGTGGAGAGAAGCGTCAGCCCCTACTTTTTGGGAGTGGCGCAACAGTTTTCACCAGCTCATGCTACAGGAGAGTAGGGCGGCTAGGGGGACCCCCCAGCGATGGGCCTCTTTCCTGCTGATATGGACTCCCTACATCCAGAGTTTAGGTCCTAAAGCTAGAAGTGAGGTTTTAGCTATGGGGTAACTCTGCATTTCAGAGTTGTCGGGTGCGGGGCGGGAGTTGGTGATGGTCTGGGATGGAAGATGTGCAGGTTCCCTGTGGGGGGCGATTCGGCTCTGGCTTGGGGGGGGAGGGTATGGGGGACTGGGGGGGGGAGGGTGTTCGTTAGTATACCACTAGGGGAGGAGTCTTTAGCGGGTCTCTATGTTTACTGGTGTTTTCTTGCTCTTTCTTTCCTTTTTCCCTCCCTTCGGGAGTCGAGGGCTCTTGGATGGGGATAAGACACAACCCTGTCCAGGAAATTGTTTGGGAAGGTTTTTTCTTTGTTCTTTGTTGTTTTTGCTATAGCTGTCGGAGGGAGGGGGGAGGTGCAAGGGGGGGGAAGAAATTATGAAAACAAGCATCTCTGTTCTCAAAATGGTTGTATTGTTGACTTGATGTTGAATAAACAGATTTTGAAAAAAAAAAAAAAAGGTAGTACTGTGGATTTCCTTACTATCCCTCCTCCACTAATTAAATCAAAGGCGATCATGCCATGATCACTATTGCCAAGTGGCCCCAACAACCTTATCTCTTGCACTAGATCTGGTGTTCCACTAAGGACTAGGTCTAATATGGCTTCCCCTCTGGTCAGTTCATGAACCAGCTGCTCCAAGAAGCAGTCATTTATTTCATCTAGGAACTTTATCTCCCTAGCATGTCCTGCCGAGACACTGACCCAGTCGATACCGGGGTAATTGAAATCACCCATTATTATTACTGCACTGTAACTTGCTAGCTTCCTTGATTTCTTTGAGCATTTCATCATCCATTTGTTCATTCTGGCCAGGCGGTCGATAGTACACCCCCACTGCCATCGCCTTCCCCTTTTTACATGGAATTTCAATCCATAGAGATTCTACAGCAAATTTTGTTTCCTGCAAAACTTTAATCCTTTCTGACTCAATGCCCTCTCTAACATAGAGTGCAACCCCTCCACCAATTTGATCAGCTCTATGATTACAATATAGTTTGTACCCTGGTATCACAGTGTCCCACTGGTTGTCCTCCTTCCACCATGTCTCTGATATTCCAATCATATCTAACCTTTCATTTAGTGCTATATATTCTAACTCTCCCATCTTATTTTTTAGACTTCTAGCATTTTACATACAAGCATTTTAGAGACTGTATTTTATTCATATTAATTTGGCTATTGGTTATGGTTGTTGTTGTTAAGTGCTGTCGAGTCGGAGTCGACTCATGGCGACCTTCTGGATAGCTATCCTAAATTGTGTTCGGTCTTGAGTCAGGCAGCTCATTGTTGACAGACTGGTACCCGTAGCTGCTGTTATTGTCTCGATCCATCTCATTGCTGGCCTTCCTCTTTTGCGTTGACCTATCTTGCCAAGCATGATGTCTTTCTCTAATGATCTCTCTCTTCGCATGATGTGTCCAAAGTATGAAAGGCGAAGTCTTGTCATCTGAGCTTCTAAAGAAAGCTTAGGTTTGATCTCCTCTAGTACCGACTGGTTTGTTCTTCGGGCAGTCCATGGCATACACAGTATTCGCCACCAGCACCATAATTCAAAGGCATCAGTTTTCTTCCTACCTTTTTCACTGTCCAGCTTTCACATCCATATGATGTTATTGAAAATACCATGGCTTGAACAAGTCGAATCTTTGTATGGAGAGAGACATCTCTGCTCTTGAGAATCTTATCTAGGTCTTTCATAGCCATTCTGCCAAGAGCAATGCGTCATCTGATTTCTTGACTGCTTGTTGCTTCTTTATTGATAGTTGATCCAAGTAGGTTAAAGTTGTTCACGATTTCAATTTCTTCTCCTTGGGCTACTTTATTCTTTTTTGGAATCTCTCTGCTTTTGGTAGTATCCTTCAAGGATACATTATTCCAAACCATCTGCTCTTGGGCGACTGTCGGCTTTCCCCTATTATCTAGTTTAAAAGCTGCTCTCTCTCCTTTTTAAAGGTTAATGCCAGCAGCCTGGTTCCATCCTGGTTAAGATGAAGCCCATCCCTTCGGAGGAGCCCCTCCTTTCCCCAGAATGTTCCCCAGTTCCTAACATATCCAAAACCCTCATCTCTGCACCATTGTCTCATCCACACATTGAGACTCCAGAGCTCTGCCTGCCTTTTGGGTCCTGCGCGTGGAACGGGAAGCATTTCGGAGAACGCTAACCTGGAAGTTCTGGATTTCAACTTCCTACCTAAAAGACTAAATTTAGCCTCTAGAACCACCCTGCCACATTTTCCTATGTCATTGGTACCGACATGTACCAAGACAGCAGACTCCTCCCCAGCACTATCTAAGGCCTTTTCTCGGTGGCGCGTGAGGTCTGCTACCTTCGCACCAGGCAGGCATGTTACCAGGCGATCCTCACGTCCACCAGCCACCCAGCTATCTACATGCCTAATGATCGAATCACCAACTATAACGGCTGTCCTAACCCTTCCCTCATGGGCACATGGCCCTGGAGTAACTTCCTCCGTGCGAGAGGGTTTTACATCACCTGGAGGACAGGTCCTAGTTACAGGATCACTTCCTGCCACACCAGGGTGATGCTCTCCTGTCACGTGAGCTCTCTCCTCCATGGCAACAGGGATGCTGTCAGACAGGAGGTGGGACTTCAGGACTATATCCCTGTAGGTCTCGTCTATGTACCCTCTCTGTCTTTCTTATGTTTTCCAAGTCTGCTACTCTAGCCTCTAGAGAATGGACTCGTTCCCTGAGAGCAAAGAGCTCCTTGCACCTAGTGCACACGTAAGACCTCTCACCAACTGGGAGAAAATCATACATGTGACACTCAATGCAAGAGACTGGAAAGCCCCCATCTCACTGCTGGACTGCTGTCTGCATCTTAGTTTTAAGTTTGTGTTTAGATCTTTAAGTTCTTTACTTACTAAGGGTTGCTATGGATATTTATACTGTACCTAATACGTTTAATATACCTTGTTCACCTGAAGCTTAATTAATCTCAGGTCCTCAGTGTATGACTGATTTGGGTAACGAGCTTCACCTGAAAGCACCTCCTGTCTTTTAAGATGTGTAAGTACCTATAAAGCTACGATTATCCCAGGGGTGGGTGGGTGTTGGGGAGAGGGGGAGGGAAATAACACTTATTAAAAGAGGGCTGCTACACAGTACCCTGTCTTGTGCTGCTGAGGTAAGCTATATTCTGATTTGATTTAAATTATAGCTCTTTGCTGCTGCTAGGCTCTAACTTATTATGAAATTTAAACTACAAGCTCTCTGCTGGGCGAGGCCAGACCAAAGGGCAGACTCTGTACTGGTAGTGCTGTCCACCCACCATGAACCAAAGATATTTTCTGTGGCTGGGGTGAATTAGGATGTGAGTGTAGGCATCCTTTAGGTCTAAAGGATCAAAGCCAATCTCTCCGCTGGAGGAACGGTAGCAGTGTTCCAAAGAAGAGCATCTTGAACTTTTCCCTGACCAGAAACTTGTTGAGCTCTCACAGGTCTAGGATGGGCCCGAGGCCTCCAGTCCTCTTGGGGACGAGGAAATACCTGGAGTAATAGCCAGTGCCCCAGAGAGATTGTGGCACTGGCTCTATTGCTTTGTCTCAGAGTAGTCCCGTTAGCTCAGTGAGGAGCAGGGTCTTGGCCTGGTGGGTTATCCCGGGAAGTACAAGGGTGGTGGTTGATGTTGGTGGAGGAGATAGCTGGGTGCTACAAGTAGTCAAGGAGGGCTATCAGTGGTGGTGGGCTGACCACCTGTGGGCAAACAGAGCTAGGTGCCCCCCTGTGGGCAGCAGAGGACCTCCTGGGGGACAGGAGGTCGCGCCCAGGCAGTCAAAAGCTTCCCCTGGGCTGGGCCTGAACCAGTGCATGGGGCTTCAGGGCTTTTTGTTTTCTGGGACCATTTCCCTGGTCCTTCTATTGCTGGCCCTGCTGAGGGGCCAAGAAGGCCTGGAAGTACACTATCTCCCCTCAGCCGTCTCTTTTCCAGGTTGAAGAGCCCTAACATTTTTAGCCTCTCTTCATAGGGGTATCCTTCCATTCTCTACCATTTTAGTGACTCTTCTCTGTACCTTTTCTAATAATGCTATATCCTTTTTTAAGATACGGCAACCAGAACTGCACACAATACTCAAGGTGCAGTCAACAGAGGCATTATATTATCCTTTGTTTTATTCTCCATTCCTTTCCTTATAATACCTAGCATTCTATTTGTTCTTTTGGCTGCCGCTGCACATTGGGCGGAGGGTTTTAACATGTTATCCACAATGACGCTTAAATCTTTTTCCTGGGTGGTGGTTCCTAATGTGGAACCTTGCATCATGTAACCATAGTTTGGGTTTTTCTTTCCTAGGTGCGTAACTTTGCAGTGGTCTACATTAAATTTCATCTGCCATTTGGATGCCCAGTCTTCCAAATTTATCAAGATCCTTTTGCAATCTTCCACAATCCTCATGGATTTTAAACAACTTTGAATAGTTTTGTGTCATCTGCAAATTTGATAACCTCACTCATTATTCCCATTTCCAGGCGATTTATAAATATGAGGTGTGACAAAAAAGAAACGAGATTGTGGCAGCCACGCCCATGACTCAATGCCAGTTGGCTAACCGCTTATGTCACTGTGTTGTGCAATATCTTGCCACTATTCTGCTATAATATTTTTCATCTCTCTCACTCTGTTTTTCTTTTTCAGGTTTTTTTGTAGCACACTGCCCTATCGCTTTGTCACGCAACTGGAGGTGGCAGAAATATGGAGCAAAGAATCAACTTCAAATTTCTGGTTAAGTTGGAGAAGGGCCCAACTGTGTGTCTCCAACCTCTCCAAAAGGCTTATGGAGAAGATGCAATGTCAAGGCCGCGAGTCTTCAAGTGGCAAAAACGCTTCAAGACTGGCTGCAAGGAGGAGGAGGAGGATGACCCCAAGTCAGTACGGCCTTCTACAACAAAGACGGCCGAGAACATTGACAGAGTGAACCAGCTGGTGTGGAGTGATCGCAGATTGATGGTACGGATGATAGCCGAGGTGTTCAGTCTGAACAGGGAGTTAGTGCGGACCATCTTGGTGCAGGAGCTTGGGATACGGAAGGTGTGCGCCAAGATAGTGCCAAGTTTTTAATCGGATGACCAGAAGGAGCACCGGGTCAATGTTTGTCAAGACTTGCTAGAGAAGATCCAGAGTTCGTTGGCAGAGTCATCACAGGAGACGAGACTTGAGTCTTCCAGTACGACACAAAGCAAGAGTCAGAGCCTGCAGTGGAAAACTCAACTGTCACCCAGACCCAAGAAGGCGCACATGTCCAAATCAAGGATCAAGGTCATGCTGATCGCTTTCTTCGACCAGACTGGAGTGGTCCATCATGAGTTTGTGCCTCAGGGTCAGACAGTCAACCAGCACTTCTACAAGCAGATCCTCAATCACCTCCATGACCGGGTTCGACACAGCAGGCAGGCTCTGTGGAGAGACAAGTCGTGGCTGCTCCATCACGACAATGTGCCCGCACACATCGTGCTCAGTGTGAGGCAGTTCTTGGCCAACAAACAGATCACAGCTCTTGACCACCCTCCTTATTCCCCAGATCTCACACCGTGCGACTTCTGTCTCTGCCCCAGGCTGTAGACTGTGCTCAAAAGGAACTCATTTCACCTCTGTAGAAGAGATCAAGGCCACTGTGATGAGGGAGCCGAGGGACCTCAAGGAGAAGGACTTTACCGAGTGTTTCTGTTTTATTTATTTATTTAACAATTTCTTCTATACCGCCCCTTCCAGAGATCAAGGGCGGTTTACATGGAACAATTAACAAAATTTGTATACTTCAGTATACTCTACATGGAACAGAGATTTTAACTATATACAGGTAATGTTACATGGAACATAACAGGACTAATTTCAAGTGGTCATTTACAAGAGCAGTAAAACATCAGTTTGGATAAGACTTTTCCGCATTGGGTGGAATGGTTAAGTACTGTAAGGTCTTCTTGTGTTAGTCATTTGTCCTATCTTGAGTACTGTGTATGTGTTTGTGATTGTTGGGGAGATGTTCTCTGTTGATAGGGGATTTCAAAATGGTTTGTGAAGAGGTAAGTTTTAAGTTCTTTTTTGAATTGATGAAGGTCTTTTATCATGCAGAGGGTTAGTGAGATTTCGTTCCAGAGAGTGGGGGCAGCGAAGGAGAAGGCCCTATCACTTGTAGTTGCTTTAGTTTTTCTGAAGGTTGTTTTTATGTTGAGAGAATGGGTTGCGTTTTTTCTGCGCATTCTAGTTTCTGATGGGGGCTGTATTAAGGTAGACAGGTGTGAGGGGGAGATGTTAAGGAGTTTGAAGGTAGTTAGTAGGATTTTATATTTTATTCGGCTATTTATAGGGAGCCAATGCAAGTCTAAGAGTATTGGGGTCACGTGGTCTGTTAGTTTAGCTTTTGTGATCATCTTGGCGCATATGTTTTGTGCTCTTTGTAGTAGGTAGATGCTCTTTAGCGGTAAGCCATTTAGGAGACTATTACAATAGTCGAGGTGTGGGGTGATGAGGGAATTGACTACTGATCTAAAATCATGTGTGTCGAGTAGGGGTCTTAGGTGTTGTATTGTCTTGAGTTTGTAGAATATGGTTTTTACTGTCTTTTATGTGAGGAAGCATGGTGAGTGAGTGGTCTATTATTAGTCCTAGGTACTTTACCTCCTTTTTAACAGGTATAGGTGTTTTGTTTATTGTGATTGTTGCTGGGTAATTGAAGTCAGCGTCTGGCTTTCTCGTTATGAACATTGCTTCTGTCTTTTTAAGGTTGATGCTTAGATAGTTGTCTTCAAGCCATGTGGTGGTCTCATTCATGCATTTGAGTAAGTTGTCATATTTAGGGTTGTTAGGGTTTATGGGGATGGCCAGCATAATGTCATCAGCGTATATAAAATGGTTGATTTTATGTTTTTTAAATATGTTTGTAATGGGTTGTAGGTACAAGTTGAAGAGGAGGGCGGAGAGGGCTGAGCCTTGGGGGATGCCCTGACCTTGGAGGAACGTTTTCGATGTTTCTTGACCTATTTGCACCCGTATTAGTCTATGTGAGATGTATGATTTGAACCATTTGAGGACTGTCCCTCCTATTCCTAAGTTTTCTAGTCTATTCATGAGTGTGTTGTGATTGATGCTGTCAAATGCTGCAGATAGATCTATAAAGAGGAGTAGGAAACCTTGGTTTCTGTACGTGGCAAAAGTGAATGCAGCAATGCATTAACTCTGGGGGGGGATTACTTTGAAGAGGACAATGTATAATTTCTCTGTAGATTTTGTAATAAAACATTTATGGGACAGTCTTGTTTCTTTTTTTGTCACACCTCGTATGTTAAAAAGCAGCGGAACCAGCACAAATCCCTGGGGTACTCCACTATTCACCTTTCTCCATTGGGAAAATTGGCCATTTAGCCCTACCCTCTGCTTTCTAACTTTTAACCAGTTCCTGAGCCACAATAGTACACTGCCTCCTATCCCATGACTTTTTAATTTTGCCAAAAAAGTGTCATGAGGGACTTTGTCAAAGGCGTTTTGAAAGTCCAGATACACTATATCAACCGACTCAACTTTGTCTACCTGTTTATTCACACCTTCAAAAAAACCATAACAGATTAGTAAGACAAGACCTTCCTGTTCTCGTGACATACTCTGTCTCTATCTCCGCTGCTTTATCTGCCATGGACTTCCTCAACAGGCTTCACCTATGCAGGGGACATCCATTAGTTTGTCCTGTACTGTTGCTCCAGGTTGCATGACTGCAGTCATGCTTGGCGTCGTGCCCCGATACCGGTGGCGGCCACCCTGGCCAACGATTCAAAGCCATCATAGGCTGCTCGGGACAGAAACTTTGAGCATTCTTTTACTGCTGAGGTTAGGGTCTTGAACCTCTGCAGGGGTTCGCCATTGAAGGCCTGCCGAGAATCCCCTGAGCTCCTTCGACAATTCCTTCAGGTACATGCCGATGTAGAGCTGGTAGGACTGGATTTGGCATGTTAGCATCAAGCCCTGAAAGGATTTCTGGCCAAGGGTATCAAGGGCTCTTAAGCCTACGTATGGCCGACTCCACGATCACAGAGTTGTGGGGAAGCTGGGTGCTTTGGAACCCAGGGCTTTGGCACCTGCTAACAATTGGTACCGATGCCGGTGTTTAACATATATATATAAGAGAAGGCAGTCGAGGATCGGGGGCACTGGAACCGTAAGGTTTTCCTTCAGGGGTGCCTTGTATTGGAGGATCTCCAATTCCTCAGTTCGAGGGGTCCTCCTCAACCTTGGTCTTGATAGCGAGAGCCTTGGCCATATTCCTCATGAAACTAAGGAACGCCATGTCCTTGGGAGGGGAACAGCATCGGGACACCGGGAGAGATGGGTCCTAGGGAACGTCACGTTGGCACCTCGTGTCTGGGGACTCTTCGACCTCCGTCTCCCATTCGGAATCGAAGTCTGAGTATGAGTCTGACGCTGCACGATCATCTCTGTCAAGGACCGCTGTTTGCGGTGCATGACCTCCGGAGGATCATCGGTCCGAGTCACGGGCGCTTGCTGGGGAGAACTTGTGTCCTAAAGAACGGGACCGGGACTTCGACAGATGCCGGGGGCTCTCTCAAGGCTGATGGTACTCGAGGACTGGTTTGACGTCCGGAGAAGCCCTCAATGTTGAGGGTCCCATCGTCGGGGCGGATGAACCGGATGAGCTGGACAAATGCCTGTTGCATGGCCACTAGGGCTCTCTAAGGCTGCCATTCTGGTCTCCATGCCAGTTGGCTCCACAGCCTTCAACGTGGGCAGAGGATTTCAGGCCCGGAATTGGTACCGTTGAGGGAGAGTCCTCGATGAGGATGGCCTCCGAGGTCAGAGGCCAGTCGGCGCAAGCCGATGACTCCTTGCGGGGCATCTTGGTGGGCCGCTCCTGCCCCAACTCCCCTGACTCATGCCTGGGACTGCGGAACCTGGGGTGGGATTTCATCTTTTTCCCCGATCCATCCTCCAAGGCGGTCTTTGAGGATTTTTTTCTTCTTATGCCCTACCTCTGGGGACTTCAGCTTGGAGGAACCGCGGCTGAGGACTCTGAAGAGGCTCTGGCTTTGTGGGGCACTGAGGTATTGGAGGGGGCCCTGGAGCGTGGTGTACTGGAAAATCCAGGGTGGATTCAGACTTCTGAAAGAACTTTTCCTGCTGCTGATGGCAGCTCTTTAAGGCCTTTGGCGTCATGGTTCTGCAGAGCCCGCAGTTGGAGTCGTCGTGCTCCGAATCAAGGCATCAGAGGCAGCAGTCCTGTGGGTTGGTGAGTGACATCGTTTTGCCACATTGAGGCCTTCGGGTGAAAAAGGGCACAAACGCCGGTCGAGGGAGACCTTGATGAAAAACTAAGAAAAAAAAATAAACAAACAGACCTGAGGAGTGACACCGATGTGAGCTGGCTTGGGGGCGGGAAGGAACTAGCACGCAAACCGGACAAAGCTTGAGGATAAAATGAGGCTTTTTCCAGAGAAAACTGGACAGCGTCCGAAGGGCTCCATGGAAAAAAGGAGACTAAGGCAAGATGGCACCCTTGGGCAGAAAGTGGACCATGCATGTGTGGTGCATAACCCAAAAGCTTTCTCTGAAAGCTGAGGAGATGCTTTCGCACAGGCTCCGTCGGCGCTAACATCACCTATATGTGAGGACTGATTTCCTGCTTGTTCCCAGAGAATAAAATACACGGTAGAATCTCTATGGATTCACATTCCATGTAAAAAGGGGAAGGCAATAGCAGAGGGGGTGTATTACCGACTGCCTGGCCAGAATGAACAAATGAATGATGAAATGCTGAAAGAAATCAAGGAAGCTAACAAAAGTAACAATACAGTAATAATAATGGGTGCTTTTAATTACCCCAGCTGTATTCCATGCTTTAAGAAAGGTGGAAGAAAGTCCAAAAAACTGCCAGCATGGTTTAAAGGTGAGGTCAGAGAGGCTGTTGTAGCCAAAAAAGCATCTTTCAGGAAATGGAAAAAGGAGCCAAATGACGAAAACTGGAAACAATATAGCACTGGCAAGTAAGATGCAAGGCATTGATAAGGCAGGCAAACAGAATTTGAGAAGCTGCTGCCCGTGGAAGAAAAAACATATTAAAAAAATAAAAAGACTTTTCAAGTACATTCGTAGCAAAAAAAACCTGTGAAAGATTCAGTTGGACGATTAGATGAAGAGGAGTAAAAAGGGGCACTAAGAGGACAAGGCCATAGCGGAGAGACTGAATGAATTTTTTGCTTCGGTCTTTAGTGAAGAAGCTGTAGGGAAGTTACTCGTGACTAAAATGGTATTTAAAAGTGATGCATCAGAAGAATTGAAAGAAATATTGATAAACCAGGAATATATATTACAACTAATTGATAAACTAAACAGTAGCAAATCACCTGGACTGGATGGTGTACAACCGAGGGTGTTGAAAGAACTGAAATATGAGATTGCAGACCTATTATTAATCTGTGAATTAATCATCTGTAGTACCTGAAGATTGGCGAATGGCCAATGTAATGCCAATTTTTAAAAGGGGTTCTAGGGGTGATCCAGGAAGCTACAGGCCGGTGAGCCTGCCATCAGTACCGGGCAAAATGGTAGAAACCATTATAAAGAAACACTATAATACCATGGAAAACCTTGCACTCAACTTAGATAAAGGCTAAACAGGTATCTGACCACAAAGTACAAACCTTCCCACTTAAATGGACAACACACATAGCTTAAACGAATTGACGACCCAATCTCTTATGCCCTATTACCTCCACATGTATATAGTTGTATCTGTTATGTACTGTTTTACGCTTTATAGACACTACATTATTAGTTAATTGTTATTCACACTGTTCCAGTTTAAATATACTGTTTAGTTTACTAGACTTAGCTTTGTTTAATTTAAGATGTTCTATGTAAAACAAACCTCGCTTTGTTAATTTGTTGTTAATTGTACACCGCAACTGATCTCTGGAAGATGCGGTATATAAATGAGTGTTAAATAAAAATAAGAACAACATTACTGAACATATAGTCATGGTTTAATGGGAGAAAGCCAACATGGCTAATCTGTAAAGAGTAATTAGACCTTACCTGCTAATTAGCATTCCTGAAGGATCTCCAGTCCGGTCCCTTCTACTGGGCTGTGCCCCTCTACCAGCAGCTTGTGGACTGAGCATGTCATCTTTTGATGACCCTGGGGTATAAGTAGCCTGGCACCGCCCACCAACTCCAGTGACCTATTGGCAAAGCAGACTTAACGGAGAGACAAGTGAATACATACCAAACTTAACACTAAACCTGCACTAGAAACTTAAACAAAAGAAACTTTGATACCCCCTCCCCCGGGAGGGCTTCCCACCGTCCCCGGAGAAGAAAGGCTTACCTGACCCGCTCGCACTGGCGAGGCGCCTGAACCATCCATCCCGCCTCACCGAAAAGGCCTCAGAGGAGCAACCAACCGCTCCCATCTCTGCTTACTTCTTCGGGCCGAGCATAACTGCAAAGAGACATCCAAGAACCGGGAGGGAACAGGGACCGGACTGGAGATCCTTCAGGAACGCTAATTAGCAGGTAAGGTCTAATTACTCTTTCCTTAGCGTCTCTCCAGTCCGGTCCCTTCTACTGGGATGTACCAGAGCAGTTCCAAAATCGGGAGGGCCCAGCAACGCCAGACTGAAGAACCGCCCCCCCAAAACCTGCCTCCTCAGACGCCTGAACATCCAACCGATAATGCTTAGCAAAGGTATGCAGGGATGACCAAACCGCTGCTCTACAGATGTCCAGCGGAGGGAACAGGCTGGACTCTGCCCACGAGGCCGCTTGGGCCCGAGTGGAGTGCGCCCGGAGCCCCGCCGGGACCTGTTTGCCTCTCAAAATGTAAGCCGATGAAATGGCCTCCCTGATCCATCTGGAAATTGAGGACTTCGCGGCTGCCTCCCCCTTACGCGGCCCCACAAACAGCACAAACAACCGTTCCGACTTGCGGAAGGGCTCAGTGCGATCTAAGTAGCGCTTTAGAGCTCTGCGCACGTCCAGGAAATGCAGACGAGCATCATCCCCTTCCCGGCGATCCGCAAAGGAGGGGAGAGAAACCGACTGATTCACATGAAAGGCCGAAACCACCTTCGGCAAGAAGGACGGGACAGTACGGAGAACCACCTTTCCTTAGAAAAAAACAGTAAGGGCAGACGGCAAGATAACGCCTGCAACTCCGAAATGCGTCTGGCAGAACAGATGGCCACCAAAAATACTACCTTAAGAGTAAGATCCTTCAGAGACGGTCCACTGCATGGGTTCAAAGGGCTCAGCGGAAAGGGCGTCCAAAACAAGGTTGAGGTCCCACGGGGGAACCAGCGATCTCTGTTGCGGCCGAAGCCGCCGCACCGCCTTCATAAACCTACCTACATCCGCTTGCTCGCCCAAGGACTTTCCCTGAATCCTGCCCCTATAACAGGAAATAGCCGCCAGCTGCACCCTCAAAGAACTAGCGGCTAGGCCCTTATCGAAGCCTGCCTGCAAAAATTCCAGAACCTCAGGCACCGAAACTGAGAGGGGCCTCATATTCCTTTCTGCACACCAGGCCTCAAAGATACGCCAGACCCTCATATAGGACAGACAGGTCAAACGCTTGCGGGAACCGAGCAGGGTGGAGATCACCGCTCCTGAGTAACCTCTCTTTCGCAGCCTAGCCCTCTGAAGAGCCAGGCCGTAAGCGAGAATTGATCCACCTGCGGCATGCGCACCGGCCCCTGGAACAGAAGGTCGTCCCTCACCGGCAGGCGCCACGGCCGATCGGCTAGAAGATGCATGAGGTCGGCATACCACGGACAGCGCGGCCAGTCCGGGGCGACAAGGACCACCAGCCCCGCGTGAGCCTCTATCCGTTGAATGACCCTGCCGATGAGCGCCCACGGCGGAAACACGTACAAGAGACCGCCGGTCGGCCAGCTTCTCACTAGGGCGTCCAAGCCTTCTGACATCCTCTCCTTCCCTCGACTGAAGAAACGGCTTGTCTTAACTGACTCCCACGTCGCCATCAGATCCATGATAGGGGAACCCCATCTGCACACTATCTTTTGGTAAATTTCCTGCGACAGCTGCCACTCTCCGTGATCCACTTTGTGACGACTTAAGTAATCCACTGTCACGTTCTCTGTTCCTGGCACGTGCTGCGCTGAAAGGGCCACTAGATGTGCTTCGGCCCAAGCCATCAGCTCCTCCGCTTCTTCCTCCAAGGCAGGGCTGCTCGTTCCGCCCTGACCATTGATATACGCCACGGCGGTCATGTTGTCGGACAGAACTCTGACCGCCCTCTGACCCTTCCGAATTCCCTGAGGGCTAGGCGAACCGCCCTCAGTTCCAGTCTGTTGATGGGCCACTGTGCCTCCTGCACACTCCACAGCCCCTGAGTGATCCAACCCTCGCAGTGGGCCCCCCAACCTGAGAGGCTGGCATCCGTCAGCTGCAACCACACCGGCGGTTCGAGGGGCATCCTGAGTTCCAAGGGCCCTGGTAGGAGCCACCACTGCAAGGATTCCTTGACTGACACCGGGCATGGCAGTGTTACTGACAGGGCCTCTCTCTCGTGGGACCACCGACGGAGCAGAGCTCGCTGAAGGGGCCGCATGTGAGCTCTGGCCCACGGGACCAGCTCTATTGTCGCTGCCATGGTCCCCAATACCTGAAGGTAGTGCCACGCCGAGGGCGCCCTCAAGGCCAGGAACTGGCGGAGCAATTCCCGAAGCGTCCCTATCCGGCGCTCCGGCAAGAACACCCTGCCCCTGCCCGTGTCGTACCTTGCTCCTAAATACTCAACTCCCTGGAGGGAACTAACTTGCTCTTTGATACATTGATGACCCAACCTAGGCTCTCCAGAAAGGTGACTACCCGGTGTGTGGCCTCTCGACTCTCTTGCTCGGACTTCGCTCAAATCAGCCAAATCGTCAAGATACGGGTGTACCAAGATCCCTTCCTTGCGTAGGGCCGCCGCTACCACCACCATGACCTTTGTAAAGGTGCGTGGTGCCGTTGCTAAGCCAAACGGCATCGCCTGAAACTGAAAAAGTGTCCCTGCGGAACCGCAAACCGCAGGAACTGTTGATGGGACTCGCGGATGGGAATATGCAAATATGCCTCCGTGAGGTCGAGAGAAGTCAAACTCCCCTTGTCATACAGCTACCAGCACCGACCTTAAGGACTCCATGCGAAAATGCGGTACCCATAGGTACCTGTTGAAGCCTTTCAAATCCAGGATCGGATGGAAGCAGCCCTCCTTTTTGGGCACCACAAAGTAAATGGAGTACTGTCCGGTCCCACACAGTGCTGCGGGAATGGGAACAACCGCCCCCAGCGCCTGCAGTCTCCTGAGCGTCACCTCTACCGCCGCCCGCTTGGACAGAGAACGGCAAGGAGAAAGAAAAAAGGAAGGAAAGACGGGCTTTGCGAACTCAAGCGCATAACCCTCTCGGACCACTTCCAAGACCCACTGGTCTGTTGTGACCCGGGCCCAAGCAGAGAGGAACCGCTGCAGTCTGCCCCCCACTGGCAGGTCCCCTCCCCGGGACCCCGTGGCTTCATTGGGACTTCCTGGCAACCAAGGGTGAGGCTCCAAAACCTCTTCCTGCCCCCCAAACACCTCAGAAGCCCTGTCCCCTAGAGGAGAACCTCCCTCTCTGAAAGGACGAGGAGCGAGCGGTACAAAACCTCCTCATCTCCCGAGACTGAGCCCTCCCCAAGGAGGGGGCTCTATTCTGTTTCAGCCTATCCTCCGGGTGTCTACCCCACCTAAGAACATAAGATATGCCATACTGGGTCAGACCAAGGTCCATCAAGCCCAGTATTCTGTTTCCAACAGTGGCCAATCTAGGTCATATGTACCTAGCAGTTTCCCCAAGAGACACAAGTTCCACAATGCTTGTACTGGGTCAAGCATTGATATCTTCGGTCACTTCTTAATAATGGTTTATGGACCTTTCCTCCAGGAACTTGTCCAAACCGTTTTTAAACCCAGCTACACTAACAGCCTTTACTACATCCTCCGGTAACAAATTCCAGAGTTTGATTACACGTTGAGTGAAAAAATATTTTCTTTTATTAGTCTTAAATAGTTTAACCTGTAGCTTCATTGCATGTCCCCTAGTCTTTCTATATTCTGATAAGGTAAAAACAATCGATCTACCTTTACCCGTTCCACTCCGTTCATTAATTTATAGACTTCTATCATATCTCCCCTCAGCCGTCTCTTTTCCAGGTTAAAGAGCCCTAACCTTTTTAGCCTTTCTTCATAGGAGTATCCTTCCATCCCCTTTACCATTTTGGTGGCTCTTCTCTGTACCTTTTCTAAAATCGCTATATCCTTTTTAAGATACAGCGACCAGAATTGCATAAAATATTCAAGGTGCGGTCTCACCATGGAACGATATAAAGGCATTATAATATCTTTTGTTTTATTTTCCATTCCTTTCCTTATCATACCTAGCATTCTATTTGCTCTCTTGGCCGCCGCTGCACACTGGGCCGAGAGTTTTAACATGGTATCCACAATGACGCCTAAATCTTTTTCCTGGGTGGTGGTTCCTAATGTGGAACCTTGCATCGTGTAACCATAGTTTGGGTTGTTCTTCCCTAGGTGCATAACCTTGCACTTGTCCACATTAAATTTCATCTGCCATTTTGATGCCCAGACTTCCAATTTATCCAGATCCTCTTGGAATTTTTCACAATCCTCTTGGGTTTTAACAACTTTAAATAGTTTTGTGTCATCTGCAAATTTGATAACCTCACTCGTTATTCCACTTTCCAGGTCATTTATGAATATGTCAAAAAGCAGCGGACCCAGCACAGATCCCTGGGGTAAACCACTATTCACCTTTCTCAATTGGGAAAATTGGCCATTTAGCCCTACCCTCTGCTTTCTATCTTTTAACCAGTTCCTGATCCACAATAGTACATTGCCTCCTATCCCATGACTCTTTAGTTTTGCCAAAAGTCTCTGATGAGGGACCTTGTCAAAGGCTTTCTGAAAGTCCAGATACACAATATCAACCGACTCACCTTTGTCCACCTGTTTATTCACTCCTTCAAAAAACATAACAGATTAGTAAGACAAGATCTTCCTTGTCTAAAGCCATGTTGGCTGTCTCCAATTAGGTTGTGACTATCTACATGCTGAGTAATTTTATTCTTTATGATGGTTTCTACCATTTTTCCCGGTACTGACGTCAGGCTCACCGGTCTGTAGTTTCCCGGATCACCCCTGGACCCCTTTTTAAAAATTGGTGTTACATTGGCGATCCTCCAATCTTCAGGTATTAGAGATGATTTTAATGATAGTTCACAGATTACTGATAGCAGTTCTGCAATCTCATATTTCAGTTCTTTCAACACCCTTGGATGTATACCATCCGGCCCAGGTGATTTGCTACTCTTCAGTTTATCTAATAGTTGTAAGACATCTTCCCGATGTATCGATATTTCCTTCAATTCTTCCGCACCTTTAAATACCACTTCAGTCATGGGTAACATCCCTACATCTTCCTCAGTAAAGACCGAAGCAAAGAATTCATTCAGTCTCTCCGCTATCGCCTTGTCGCCTCTTAGTGCTCATTTAACCCCTTTATCATCTAATGGACCAACTGACTCTCTCACAGGTTTTTTGCTACGAATGTACTTGAAAAGGTCTTTATTTCGCGTTTTTGCTTCCGCAGCAAGCTTCTTCTCAAATTCTCTCTTTGCCTGCCTTATCAATGCCTTGCATTTGACTTGCCAGTGCTTGTGCTGTTTCCAGGTTTCGTCGTTTGGCTCTTTTTTCCATTTCCTGAAAGATGCTTTTTTGGCAACAGCCTCTCTGACCTCACCTTTAAACCATGCTGGCAGTTTTTTGGACTTCCTTCCACTTTTCTTAAAGCGTGGAATACAGCTGGTCTGGGCTTCCAAGATAGTATTTTTCAACAACACCCAAGCTTGATGTACGTCTTTAACCTTCGCAACTGCTCCTTTTAGTTTTTTCTTAACTGTTTTCCTCATTTTATCATAGTCTCCCTTTCGAAAGTTAAAAAGTAGTACTGTGGATTTCCTTACTATCCCTCCTCCACTAATTAAATCAAAGGCGATCATGCTATGATCAGTATTGCCAAGTGGCCGCAACACCCTGATCTCTTGCACTAGATCTGATGTTCCACTAAGGACTAGGTCTAATATGGCTTCCCCTCTGGTCGGTTCATGAACCAGCTGCTCCAAGAAGCAGTCATTTATTTCATCAAGGAACTTTATCTCCCTAGCATGTCTTGACGTGACACTGACCCAGTCGATACCGGGGTAATTGAAATCACCCATTATTATTACTGCGCTGTAACATTTGTTAGCTTCCTTGATTTCTTTGAGCATTTCATCATCCATTTGGTCATTCTGGCCAGGTGCTCGATAGTACACCCCCACTGCCATCGCTTTCCCCCTTTTATATGGAATTTCAATCCATATAGATTCTACAGCAGATTTTGTTTCCTGCAAAACTTTAATCCTTTCTGAGTCAATGCCCTCTCTAACAGAGCGCAACCCCTACATCAATTTTATCAGCTCTATCATTACGATATAGTTTGTACCCAGGTATCACAGTGTCCCACTGGTTGTCCTCCTTCCACCATGTGTCTAATATTCCAATCATATCTAACCTTTCATTTAGTGCTATATATTCTAACTCTCCCATCTTATTGTTTAGACTTCTAGCATTTGCATACAAGCATTTTAGAGAATGTATTTTATTCATGTTAATTTGGCTATTGTTAGACATGGGTAAATTGGGATCTTTAAGCTCTGTCTGCTCCATACTTGAGGGCATTTGGGCTACTTTACTCTTTTGTGGAACCTCTCTGCTTTTGGTAGTATCCTTCAAGGATACATTCTTCCGAACCATCCGCTCTTGGGCGACTGTCGACTTTTCCCTAATATCTCGTTTAAAAGCTGTTCTCTCTCCTTTTTAAAGGTTAATGCCAGCAGCCTGGTTCCATCCCGGTTAAGGTGAAGCCCATCCCTTCGGAAGAGCCCCTCCTTTCCCCAGAATGTTCCCCAGTTCCTAACAAATCCAAAACCCTCATCTCTGCACCACTGTCTCATCCGCGCATTGAGACTCCGGAGCTCTGCCTGCCTTTTGGGTCCTGCGCGTGGAACAGGAAGCATTTCGGAGAATGCTACCCCTGGAAGTTCTGGATTTCAACTTCCTACCTAAAAGCCTAAATTTTGCCTCCAGAACCTCCCTACCACATTTTCCTATGTCATTGGTACCGACATGTACCAAGACAGCAGACTCCTCCCCAGCACTATCTAAGACCTTATCTAGGTGGCGCGTGAGGTCCGCTACCTTCGCACCAGGCAGGCATGTTACCAGGCGATCCTCACGTCCACCAGCCACCCAGCTATCTACATGCCTAATGATCGAATCACCAACTATAACGGCTGTCCTAACCCTTCCCTCATGGGCAAATGGCCCTGGAGAAACTTCCTCGGTGCGAGAGGGTTTTACATCACCTGGAGGACAGGTCCTAGTTACAGGATCACTTCCTGCCACACCAGGGTGATGCTCTCCTGTCACGTGACCTCTCTCCTCCATGGCAACAGGGGTGCTGCCAGACTGGAGGTGGGACTTCAGGACTATATCCCTGTAGGTCTCGTCTATGTACCTCTCTGTCTGTCTTATGTTTTCCAAGTCTGCTACTTTAGCCTCTAGAGAACGGACGTTCCCTGAGAGAAAAGAGCTCCTTGCAACTAGTGCACACGTAAGACCTCTCACCAACTGGGAGAAAATCATACATGTGACACTCAATGCAAAAGACTGGAAAGCCCCCATCCCGCTGCTGGACTGCTGTCTGCATCTTAGTTTTAAGTTTGTGTCTAGATCTTTAAGTTCTTACT
Source organism: Ichthyophis bannanicus (assembly GCA_033557465.1). Lineage (NCBI taxonomy): Eukaryota > Metazoa > Chordata > Amphibia > Gymnophiona > Ichthyophiidae > Ichthyophis > Ichthyophis bannanicus. The sequence goes on from CM066050.1 coordinate 1,520,587, forward strand.
TACTAGGGGTTGCTATGGGTATTTATACCAATAAAACTGTACCTAATATGTTTAATATACCTTGTTCACCTGAAGCTTAATTAATCTCAGGTCCTTAGTGTATGGTTGATTTGGGTAATGAGCTTCACCTGAAAGCACCTCCTGTCTTTTAAGATGTGTAAGTACCTATAAAGCTACGATTATCCCAGGGGAGGGAGGGAAATAACACTTATTAAAAGAGGGCTGCTACACAGTACCCTGTCTTGTGCTGCTGAGGTAAGCTAAATTCTGATTTGATTTAAATTATAGCTCTTAGCTGCTGCTAGGCTCTAACTTCTTATGAAATTTAAACTACAAGCTCTCTGCTGGGTACTAAATTTAACCAGAAAGCTCTCTTCTGTGTGTTAAATTTAAACTAAAAGTACTTTGCTGTTACTTGGCCCTGAGTGACTATTAAATTTAAACTACAAGCTCTCTGCTGGGTATGAAATGTAACCAGAAAGCTCTCCTCTGTGTTTTAAATTCAAACTTTAATTGCTGCTACTAGTCCCTAACTGATCCAACAAAAAACAGTGGGTTCACAGATTAAGTAGCTTTAATACAAATAATTCTTTTTAGAAAATTACCAGAAGTATATACTCACAGTTGCAGATTTCTCTCCAGAAGTAACAGTCCCCCTTTCTAGTCCTTCAAGACTTAGACTCCCCCAGCTCCTTCACCAGCTTATCCAGGTCCTCCCCAAACAATAATTTGCCCTTAAAGGGCATCCTACCAAGACGAGCCTTTGAAGAACTGTCCGCTGCCCAATTGCAGAGCCACAGATACCGCCGGGCCGCAACTACCGAGGCCATATTCCTCGCTAGGCTCCTAATGAGATCGTACTGACCGACTATCAGCCAGATACACTGCGCCCGACTCAATCTTCGCTGCCTCCCCCGTGCCTTCAACGGGGTGCTCCCCCGCCAGCTGGATCTGTTGGGACCAGCGCAAGCAGTCCGGGGCGACCCACGCCCCACATACAGAAGCCTGAAGCGCTAGCGCACTTACATCAAAAGCCAGTTTCAACAGCGTGTCCAGCTTCCTATCCTGGGAATCCTTAAGGGCCGAACTGCCCTCGACCGGCATTGTGGTCTTCTTGGTGACAGCTGCCACCGCCGCATCTACCCTGGGAGAGCGCAGCAACTCCTTCTCCCCTTCCGGTAGCGGGTACAATCTAGACATGGACCTTGCTCCCCGTTATGGCCGATTCCGGCTGATCCCATTCCTCCTGGATCATTTGGTGCACCACACGATGGACCGGGAAAACCTTTTGAGATTTCCTGACCGCCTGAATCAAAGGATCACAAGAGGAAGAGGTGGACAGAGAGTTAATTGAAGACATACGCAGCATTGCTAGGAAAGGGGAAGTGCTACTGATAGGAGATTTCAATATGCCAGATGTTGATTGGCACATTCCTGCTGCAGTATCATCTAGAAGTAAGGAGATCCTGAATTCTCTACAGGGAGAATTATTCAGGCAATTGGTAACAGACCCCACACGTGAAGGGGCCATACTGGACTTGGTGCTTACTGTGATACAGTGGATAAATATAGAGCCCAGGGAGGTTAGTGAAAAGGAGGAACTTACCTCAGATTTAGCTAGACAGGAAGACTCAGCACATGTAGAAACAGCTGAGCAACAAGTGCCGTCAGCACAAGAAAAGCTAAAAGGATTTAAAGTGAAGTTTCCCTGTAATAGTTCTGACGCAGGCAGAAACAGAAAAGCTCATCAGGAGCACCTGTGCTCGGAGTCCCACGTAACGTGCAGAGAAGGGAAGCACATAAGTTCCTGGTTAGAACCAGGAAGGGGAGGTCTTTGGAAAGACAGGAGTAGAGGTCTCTGGAAGGAGAGGATTGGAAGTCTCCGGGCAGAGAAGATTGAGGGAGGTCTTTGGAAAGACAGGAGTGGAGGTCCTTGGCAAGAGAGGATTGGAGGAGGTCCTTGGCAAGAGAGGAGTGGAGAAGGAGGTCTCTGGAAAGGCAGTCCTAGAGAGAGTTCCCACAGAAGCAGGAAGTGTGGCAGTAACTCAGGAGGACTGAATGAGCAACCGAGGAGCATAGCTCAGGCTAGAGGAAGTGTGCCAGGGGAGAGAAAGCCCAAGCGTGACTTCAAAGCCAGAAACAAGGTAAAAAGCTGAAAGCCTTGTTTTTATAAAGAAGAGGCTGGAAGCTCTGCATGTTTTAAAGGGCGTGGCCCTGAGCATAGCTTTAATCCAGGAGGATATACAGAGTTCTCACTAGGTGGGACAGGAGAGAGAAACCAGCAAGAAGCCTTTCATGCACCAGGCATTTATAACCCTGACTTTAAAGAGCACTTTATAGGAAAAGGGGTTTGTCTGCCACAGGGGAATGTGCCCTGCTCCAACACATGTAAAGAGTGTGACACAGAGTATCGGGAGTGGACCCGAGATAATGCAATGGGAGAATAATAACTATTTTCCAGACCCAGTACCGATGGACTGTACGATTTGTTTGTCAGACGACATCACTTCTTTATGTTGACCTTCAGGAGAATGACCTTGTGACCTTAACAAGGTAGAAGAAGAGATATTTTTGTAGCCGCTTTTGTTCTAATGCTGTTTTGTTCTGTGTGCACTTCCAAGAATGTTTTTCTGTTTCGGGAAAGGGAATAAATCCCCAATTTTTTGTTTAACCACTCGACTGACTGACTCTGTTTAAAGTAGAGAAGCAGTTTAAAACTCACAATACCCTAGGCAGTGGCCTAATAGGGTTCACAGAGGCTCTACCATAAGGGTCTCCGTGACATTACCAATGGTGAAAGTGTTTCTGAAGTTGTAGTGGGAGATCATTTTGCATCCAGTGATCACCAGATGGTGTGGTTCAGTATTAGGACTAGGGCTGTTAGAATCCATTCCAAGGTGAGGATCTTAGACTTTAGGAAGACTAACTTTGCGAAGATGGGCCAATACCTCAGGGAGTCGTTAGTGGGATGGGAACAGCTGGGGGATGTAGAAAAACAGTGGGCAAAACTGAAAGGGGGTATTTTAAAGGCAACCAACCTTTTTTTTAAAATGGTAAATAAAAGCAAAAGGAACCGGAGACCGCTATGGTTTTCGAAGGAAGTAGCTGAAAAAGTGAAGAAAAAGAGGGAGGCCTTCATGAAATACAAAAGATCACAGAGAGAGGAAGACAGGCAACTGTATTTGGAAAACCTTAGAGAAGCTAGCAAAGTAGTCAAGAAGGCAAAGATTCAAAAGGAGGAGGAAATAGCCAATGCAATAAAATGGGGGGATAAGACATTTTTCAGATATATTAGTGAGAAGAGGAAGGGCAAAAGTGGTATTGTCAGACTCAAGGGTGCAGGGGGGGAATATGTAGAAGCTGATAAGGATAAAGCGGAATTGCTTAACAAATATTTTTGTTCTGTGTTCACAGATGAAGAACCAGGAGCAGGACCTCAGAAAACACCCACAAATAAGAACAGAAGCTAGGGACATCTTGAACAATTTTCAGAAGACTGTGTTCGTGAGAAACTAGCTCAACTTAAAGTAGACAAAGCGATGGGACCGGATGGGATACACCCTAGAATACTGAGGGAACTTGGGGACGTTCTAGCAACTCCACTGACTGACCTTTTCAATGCCTCGTTGGAGTCGGGAGTGGTGCCAAAGGACTGGAGAGAGGCTCATGTGGTGCCTTTACACAAAAGCGGAAGTAAGGATGTGGTTGAAAACTACAGGCCGGTTAGTTTAACTTCGGTGGTGAGTAAATTATTGGAAACGCTGCTGAAAGAGAAAATAGTGAGGTTTCTGGAGTCCAGCGGATTACAGGATCCGAGGCAGTATGGATTCACCAGAGGCAGGTCTTGTCAGACAAATATGATTGATTTCTTTGACTGGGTGACCAGGGAGTTGGACCGAGGAAGAGCTCTAGATGTGGTGTATTTAGATTTCAGTAAAGCCTTTGACACTGTTCCTCACAGGCGACTTATAAACAAACTGAGCACCCTAGGGATGAACCCTAAAGTTACTGCTTGGGTTAGAAATTGGTTGGGTGGGAGGCGACAAAGAGTACAAGTAAATGGAGCTCACTCTGAGGAGAAGGATGTTACCAGTGGTGTGCCCCAGGGATCTGTCCTTGGTCCGATTCTTTTTAACATCTTTGTTAGTGATATAGCGGAAGGGCTGTCGGGTAAGGTTTGCCTCTTTGCGGATGATACAAAAATCTGCAATAGAGTAGACACCCAGGAAGGTGTAGATAACATGAGGAGGGATCTAGCTAAGCTTGAAGAATGGTCTAGAATTTGGCAGCTGGGATTTATTTAATGTTAAAAAAATGTAAGGTCATGCATTTGGGCTGCAGCAATCCAAGGGAGCAATACAGTATAAGAGGTGAAGTACTTTTGTCCACTAAAGAAGAGCGGGACCTAGGCGTGGTTATGTCTGATGATCTTAAAGTAGCTAAACAGGTAGAAAAGGCGACGGCAAAAGCTAGAAGGATGCTTGGGTGCATACGGAGAGGAATGGCTATCAGAAAAAAGGAGGTGATAATGCCTCTGTATAAGTCTTTGGTGCGACCTCATTTGGAGTATGGTGTGCAATTCTGGAGACCGCACCTTCAAAAGGATGTGAACAGGATGGAGTCGGTGCAGAGGGTTGCTACTAAAATGATTAATGGGCTTCATTATAAAGCATATGAGGACAGACTTAAGGATCTTAATATGTACACCTTAGAGAAAAGGCGGGATAGAGGTGATATGATTGAGATGTTTAAATACCTCCGTGGCATAAATGTTCAGGGAGAGAGCCTCTTTCAATTGAAAGCAAGTTCTGCTACGAGGGGACATGGGATGAGGGTGAAGGGAGATAGATTCAGGAGTGATATGCGGAAATATTTCTTTACAGAAAGAGTAGTAGATCCGTGGAATAGTCTCCCAGTGGAGGTGGTAGAGATGAGGACAGTAACTGAATTCAGAAAAGCATGGGACCAACACAGAGGATCTCTAAAGGTAAAAAGTGGACTGTTATAGTTGTTGTTATGGAAGGACAGACTAGATAGGCCATGTGGTCTTTTTCTGTCATCATGTTTCTATGTTTCTATCTTCCAGCGCCTCTTCCTCCTCTGGTCCTCCGGCCGACATGTTCAGTACCTTGAGGTCCTCTCCGATCAAAGCTGGCAATTCCTCCCTGCGGAAGACCCGAACAATCTTGGCCTGGTTCCTCAGGGATCTCACCTTCTTCCAGCTCCTCTTCGTCCCCCCCTTCCCTGTCAGACAGATCCCCCTCCAAGGACTCTGGCAATGGGGTGTGGGACTCCTCCTCCTGCGACTTTCTGGGACGCTTCGCCGGCAGTGGGCCTGCCTCCGCCAGCTCCCTGGTGTCCAGCTGCCGGGCCTTTGCCCCCGCCTGCGCTGGCTCCTGCTCATGCCGCCCCTGCTTGCGGAGGCAAAATGCCTTATGCAGAAGAACAAACTCCGGGGAGAAGTCGCCAGCAACCTCCTCCTCCATCTCCAGCCCCGTGGAGGAGGGACCCGGCTTGGGAGGTGGCTGAGTGGGGAAGTCCCCTGGCATATTCAGGGGGGACTCAGGACGGCCTACCTCCCCAGAAGGAGTACCCAAATCCTGGGAAGAAGAGGGAGGTCCTGCCGGCTCCCCTCCCGGCTCCCTAACTCCCGAGGCCGCCTCTGCCATACAGGCTTTGCAGATGCCTGAGTCCAAGGCTCCCCCCCTTGCGGGACCCGCACACCATGCACTGGGCTTTAGCTGGCATAGTTACCTCAGCTAGCCCCCGGGATGGGAGAGAAAACGAGGGAGAGGGGAACAGAGAGGCAGGCCGAAGCCTAACACACCTTTCCCACTCTCTTTAATTACTTGACTAAATGTAATGTAATTTTTTATTTTTTTTTTTTAACTAGCTCTTGCTGACTCCCCCTTTAGCCCCTTGAGTTCCCTCTTTTTTTTTGCGTGAAAAAACGGCCCCTTAAGGCCACAAGTACCGGAGACTTACAGCCCCGGTCAATTCTGCGCGCGCGCTCACCACGTGAGGGAAAACAGCGTGGAACTCACCTCCCGAATCATGGGCCTCACCAAGCCTGTGGTCCGCAACTGCATGGAGAGCCGCTCCTCCGACGGCGTACTGCCGCGAACCTCCCCCTCAGGCGCGCTTCTCCTCAGCACCGCAAGGCCAGGTGACTCTTCGACCTTCCGCACGCCTGCTCAGCCGCCTTGAGGGCTTCCGCAGCGAGGCGGAAAGGACAGTAAGGCTCACTCCTCTCATCCGCGAGGAAGAGGGAACGGCCCCAGCTCTGCCGGCCTCACCCAACTCCCTCTTCAGCGGTAAGGCCTCCTTCCGACCTCTCCCACACCAGGGGGGGGGGAAGTCTCCAAATGGGTATTAAATAAAATAAAGGAAATGAAATAAAAGGTAAATAGAAGTTAAAACAAAAGTAAAAATAAACCCAAGATCTGCCTAAGCTAATCTCTCCAGTAAGCCAGATCCCTGGCTTGCTGTACCCCTACCAGCTGCTAGCAGACTGAGCACAAAAACTGGAGTTGGTGGGCGGTGCCAGGCTACTTATACCCCAGGGTCATCAAAAGATGATGTGCTCAGTCCACAAGCTGCTGGTAGAGGGGCACCGGACTGGAGAGATGCTAAGGAATATTTTTTTTTGAAGGTGTGAATAAAACAGGTAGACAAAGGTGAGCCGGTCGATATAGTGTATCTGGATTGGAAGAAAGCCTTTGACAAGGTCCCTTATGAAAGACTCTTGACAAAATTAAAAAGTCATGGGATAGGAGGCAGTGTACTATTGTAGATTAAGAACTGATTAAAAGTTAGAAAGCAGAGGATAGGGCTGAATGGCCAATTTTCCCAATGGAGAAAGATGAATAGTGGAGTACCCCAGGAATCTGTCCACTGCTTTTTAACATATTCGTAAATGACCTGGAAATAGGAATAACGAGTGAGGTAATCAAATTTGCAAGTGACATAAAATTATTCAAAGTTGGTAAAACCCAAGAGGACTGTGAAAAATTGCAAGAGGATCTTGATAAATCTGAAGAATGGACGTTCAAATGGCAGATGAAATTTAATGTGAACAAGTGCAAAGAACAGGAAAGAACAATCCAAACTATGGTTACATGATGCAAGGTTTCATATTAGGAACCACCACCCAGGAAAAAGATTTAGGCGTCATCATGGATAACTCGTTGAAACTCTTCGCCCAGTGAGCAGCGGCAGCCAAGAAGGCAAGAAACAAGATGCTAGAAATCATAAGGAAAGGAATGAAGAATAAAACAAAGGATATTATTTATTTATTATTTAACAAAGCTTATATACCGCTCCTCCCTGAGATCAGGGGTGGTTTACATAGAACATCAGAACAAGTTTTACATTGAACATTGGAACTATATACATTTAACATGCCTCTATATCATTCCATGGTGCGACCGCACCTTGAAAATGGTGTGCAATTCTAGTCACTGTATCTTAAAAAGGATATAGCGGAATTAGAAAAGGTACAGAGAAGAGCCACCAAAATTATAATGATGGTGGAAGGATAAACCTATGAGGAGAGACTGAAAAGGTTAGGGCTTTTCAACCTGGAAGAGAGATAGCCGAAGGGAGATGTGATAGAGATCTATAAATTAATGTATGGAGTGGAACGAGTAAAAGTAGATTGATTCTTTACAGCATCAAAAAATAGAAAGACTAGGGGGCATGCGATGAAGCTACAGTGTAGCCCGTTTAAGACTAATAAGAGAAAATATTTTTTCACTCAACACATAATCAAACTCTAGAATTTGTTACTGGATGTAGTAAAGGCTGTTAGTGTAGCTGGGTTAAAAAAAGGTTTGGACAACTTCCTGGAGGAAAGGTCCATAGACCATTATTAAAGAGGACCCAGGTAATCCACTGCTTGCCCCAATAGAAGCATTGTGGAACTTGTGTCTTTTTGGAAAACTGCTAGGTACTTGTGATCTGGATTGGCCCTTGCTGGAAACAGGATATGGGCTTGATGGACCTTGGTCTGACCCAGTATGGCATTTCTTATGTTCTTAAGTCTGGTTAAATAAATAAATGGGTTACATTCTAGCTTCATCGCGTGTCCCCTAGTATTTCTACTTTTTGATGGCGTAAACAATCAATCTACGTTTACCCATTCCACTCCATTCATTTATTTATAGACCACTATCATATCTCCCCTCAGCCGTGTCTTTTCCAGGTTGAAGAGCTCTAACCTTTTAAGCTTTTCCTCATGGGGGTATCCTTCCACCTCCTCTACCATTTTGGTGGCTCTTCTTTGTACCTTTTCTAATTCCACTATATCCTTTATAAGATATGGTAACCAGAATTGCACACAAAATTCAAGGTGCGGTCGCACCATGGAATGATACAGAGTCATTATAATATCCTTTGCTTTATTCTCCATTACTTTCCTTATTATTCCGAGCATTCTATTTGCCTTCTTGGCCACCGCTGCACACTGGGCTGAGGGTTTTAACATGTTATCCACAATGACGCCTAAATCTTTTTCCTGGGTGGTGGCTCCCAATTGTGTAACCATAATTCCACCACATCCTGCTAGACCAGTCCAGACAAGTGGGTTGTCGCCCCCTACCATTAGATGATAGAAACAAACTCAGAAACGTTAGCCACACTCCTCTTGGTGACAACCCTCAGCCCCCTAGGGGTCGGCCTCTGTTTCTCTCTCTCTCCAGATGATGTTGGACTTCAATTTCTGTAGCTCCTGACAGCCATCTAGAGTGGACCCTGTCAGTGTAGCCTTTCAGTCTTGGACATCTGCAGGGAGCACAGGAGGTGCTGCCCTACAGTTTCCCATTTTTTCCCCAGAGGCTTGCTTCTGATTAGGAGGATCAGTAGAGCATCTCAGTGAGGGGGAGGGGGAACACCTGCTCAGTGAGGAGGTCAGCCCAGTGTGAGCCTTGGATCCCTTTCACCAGCACTTCACCTCCAGTCAGGTTCAGCTCTCTATTATTTTCATTCAAATTAGTTTCCGGCAGTACTCTGCAAGCTGATCAAGACAGCCATCCTTTTTCAAGTACCACAGTGAGTCTACAGTTGCTTTCACTGCCTCACAGTGGGCCGAGGACATTCGTGGCCGTCATTCGCGACTGACAGCCCTCCTCCCTGCATTCCTCCAGGCCGCATCTTGTTTTGTGTTCCGCGTCTCCCCCCCCCCTCCCGTCACACCTCGGGCTGCGGTGTTCCATTGACCCTAGTTCTCTGTGTCAGTTCCTTCACACGACTGTATCTACAGTGCAGTTCTCGTTCTGGGACGATTTGCGCCAGTCAGTCTGCTTAACCCCTGTCAGTGTGCGGCGATTTGGGCGGCTTTCAGATACGAGGGTTCTAATCGGTTTAGCTCAGTTATTTTTTCCTGAGCCACATTTTTTTCTACCTTTTTGTTCCTTTTGTCAGCAACGAACACCATCTTGCAGCATGCTTTCTTTCAGCAGGAATTACCATTTTATCTCAGTGATTGCTGTTCACGACCACTCCATTCAAGTAAACAATCATTGTGTTGACATCTTCAGCTCATTTCCAGTGTTCCAAGCTATATCGCTGTGCTGCCCAGGATGTCTGCGGGTCTGCAGCACTGCCTGGGATGTGGCAAGAAATGACAGCACCTTCAAGAGCAACTTTGCTCCACGTGTGCAGCAGATCCTGGTGAGATGTCTTAGGCCGTCCCTTCTGCTCCTGTATGGGACAAAGTGGGTATGGCTCGAGACTCACAAGGTTCCACTAGCACTCCTCGGTCTAGAGACGTGCTTCCTCCAATTCTTCTACCAGAGCAGCAGGATTCACAGTCTCAGCTGCAACATCCATCCAATGTGAATTCCCAATTCATGAGCCTATTCAAGCATGCGTGGAAATTATGGTACTCTGGGTTGGCCTCCATGCCTATGCAGACCTCAGCTGCAGCGCCACAGTCTAGAAGCAGGCAAGGCAACTGCTATCTCTCAGTTTAGCCCCCGTCCTAAGGGGGGCCTTCTCCCCAGCGGAGATTGGACCCCACCTAAGAATGAATGCGGAGATCTCTCCGAGGGACTCTCAGAGAACAGCGACTCCAAGAGTGAAGAGAGTGAGCTGTCTCCCCAGGAAGACGATCTCGAGGATCAGGAGGCAGACCAGGATGTTCACCCATAGGGATAAGCTTCTGGCCTTAATCACTCAAATCGGGGACGTTCTCCCTTTGGTGGAGCCACTAGTGCCAAAGGATGCCACTCGGTCTTCCTCACAGGCAGATCCAATTATTGTGAGAATATGGAAGCCTTCCAAGGCCTTTCCCTTTCCCACAGAACTTCAACAGATGAGTTCCCTGGAGTGGGATTCACCAGAGGCATCCCTACGTTTGGCTCAGTGAATCAGCCGGATCTATTCCTGGTCTCCTGATCTGGATCATTGGCTTCACTTCCCTAAAGTTGATGTGTTCGTGACTGCAGTCACTAAGCATGTGACCATTCCAGTTGAAGGGGAACAGCCCTCCCAGACCACCAGGTTACAAGGCTGAAGGGCTCCTAAAGACTGCCTTCTCCTCCTCCTCCCTTGCCCTTCAAGCCTCAGTTTGCGGTGGCCTAGCAACACATGCCCTCCTGCGATGGATTCAGCTTTTACTGGATGACCCTTCCCTGGCGCGTCTGGAGTTAACTACGACATTTGTGATGGATGCATTCTATGACTTACTCCACTTGGCAGCTCGTTTCATCGCAGCAGTGACCATCGCAAGGTATTGGCTCTGGCTATGCCATTGGAATGCAGACCCTGCCTCTAAGGCTCGCCTCACCAGACTTCCTTTTAAAGGTCAGCTTCTGTTTGGTGAGGATCTGGAGAAGCTGGTGAAGGACTCGGGAGAGGTTAAGTCCCAATACTTACCGGAGGATAAGCCCAAATTTAACATGTGTTGGATGAGTGGAACTCTGTCAGCGTTTTTGTCTTCCAAGTCGTGTTTCTGGGAATCGCGGAGGTACCGACCCGGAAAGTCTGCATCCATTTCATCAAAACCCTCTTCAAAAGTCTCAATCCTTTTGGGGGTTTCATTGATCTCAGGACAATTACTCTTCCTCCAGCAAGTTCTCAGGAGCTGGTCAGCCCCTCCCGCTGATGGGCTCTGAGCCCGCTCTGGGCTTCTGCAGGTCGGTGGTCGACTTTGTGGTCCCCTTCCCACCCAAGAGTGCCATCTTGGTTATTCAGATGACATAGCTAAAAGATGGCAAAAAATAAAATATGATAAAGAAGCAACTCCAAGGAGAGGAGAGAGAGTTGTGAGGACTGATTCATGCTGTCCCCGGAGAACACCTGTTACAGGTGAGTAACTACGCTTTCTCCAAGAACAAGCAGGAAGTCAGTGCTCACATATGGGACTCCCTAGCTACAGGCTACCGAAAGCCCATAGAGAAAAAGCACGTTTACCCTCAGGGGAAGCCATGAGCTAAAGGAATTGAGTCTGCATGTGCAGAATGCAGTAGGACCTGTGTGTCCCAAGGAAACCAGTACTCTGGTAGCCTGAACACAGAAGGACCGGAGGGTAGGTGTTGCCTAAATCCCAAAATGATTACGGAGCACAGCCTGGCTGAAGACACTGTTCTGTCTGGACTCCCTCTCCAGGCAAAAATGAGCTGCAAAGGTATGGACGGAAGACCAAGTGGCAGCTCGGCAGATGTCCACCATCGGGACAGAGAGCAGGTTTGCCATAGAGGCTGCAATGGCCGTGACATGGTGCGACATGACCCGGCTATCCAGCGAAAGCTCCGCCTGCTCATAGGCAAGGTTTATACAGTCCGCCACCCAGGTAGATAGCGTGTGTTTGGTCATCGCTTCCCCCAGTCTACTGGGGTTATACAAGAAAAAAAAGCTGAGCAGCTTTATTTATGGTGGCCCTGGGTACATTGAATGTAGAAGGATGGGGCCCTCTTTCAGTCCAAGATGTGGAGGACAGTCTCCACCCTACTAGATTGAGGCCTTGGAAAGAAGGTGGGGAGCACCACTTCCTGGTTGAGATAAAAAGGTGATACCACCTTCAAAAGGAATTTGGGGTGTGTGCAGCGCACAACCCTGTTCTTGTAGAACTTGGTGTAAGGCACCTCCGCCACCAAGGCTTGGAGCTTGCTGACCCTGCGAGCGGAGGTGAGTGCAACCAGGAACACTACCTTCCACAAAAGGTATCGCAGGTGGCAGGTAGACAGAGGCTGAAAAGGCGGGCGAGTAAGCTGTGCCATTACAACATTTAGGTCCCACTCGGTCGCCAGAGTCCCTTCATGAAGCGGGTCATCAACGGCTGGGCTGAGAGGGGTTTGCCATCTACTGGATGGTGATGTGCCACCAGGGCACTGAGGTGCACTCTGCCAGAGTTCGATTTGAGTCTGGAGTGCGAGAGATGGAGAAGGTACTGCAGGACCAGCTGCAACGGACAGGAGAACGGGCTAATCCCATGCTCTGTGCACCAGACTAAAAGTCTGCGCCACGTGAAGGCGTATGCTTTCCTTGAGGACTTATGGGAAGCCAGCAGGCTCTCCTCCACTTCCTCCGAGAGGTTGAAAGGGGCTAGGGTCACCCTTTCAGCAGCCATGCTGTCAGCGACAGGGGCCCCAGATTGGGGTACAACAGATAGCCCCTCTTCTGCAACAGGAGCCGGGGAGCTCCCCAATGGAATGGGAGTCCCCACCGAGAGCCAGAGGAGTAACGGGAACCATGGCTGCCTGGGCCATCGAGGGGCTATCAGGATCAGCGAGGCCTTGTGCGGAAAGTCCTGAATAACGTTTTGGCAATTAGTGGTGTGGGTGAGAAGGCATACATGAAACCTTCCAACCACGAGATGGGAAACACATCAGCTGCCACCCTCGAAGGGTGGGCTTGCTGAAAGCAGAAGTGGGGCAATTGGTAGTTGTCCGGGCTGGCAAACAGGTCTATCCATGGTTCCCCCCAAAGGTGGAAAAGCCAGCTGGCCACTCTGGGGTCCAGCTGCCACTCATGCGGCTAGAGAATCCTGCTTAATCTGTCGGCCAGTGCATTGTCGTGACCTGGTGGGTATACTGCCCATAAGAGTATGCCCTTCAGGACTGCGAAGGAGCAGAGGGCACAGGACCCCGTGCCACCCGTTTGTTCACATAGAATATAGCCATCTGGTTCTCTGTTTGGACCAACATTGGTTGGCGCCGTAGGCAGAGACAAAAGGCTCTGAGGGCTAGGTATATCACCCATAATTACAGAAGGTTGATCTGCTGGTTGCTCTCGCCCTGCGACCAGCTGCCCTGGGTGCAGAGGGGAGGCGTCCGTCGTGAGAACTCTTAAGGGACACGGAATCTGGAAGGGCATCCTGCCTCGAGGTACTGGGGATTTTGCCACCAGGTCAGGGATTCTGCCAACTGGTGGGTCACTACAATTCTGTCATGAAGAGGGCCTATAGCCTGCGTCCACTGGTCCCGAAGGCACCACTGTGTGGCCCTCATGTGGAGGTGGGCATCTGGGGCGACATGGACCATGGAGGCCATGTGTCCGAGTAGGCGCAGCAGGAGCTGAGCAGACACCGAGGGATGGCATTGTATGTCCAGGGCCAGAGCCCTGAGCTGGGCAGCTCGGTCCCCTGAAAGGAAAGGCCCTTGCCTGGAGGGTGTTGTCTTGCCCCTATGAACTCCAGACACTATGTCGGGAGGAGGTGGAACTTGGGGTAGTTTATTACACAACCCCAGATTTTGCAGGACCTGGATGGTACATGCGGTTGCCTGCTGTAATTCTGAGGTCGTGCCTCCCTTTATGAGCCAATTGTCCAGGTAGGGGAAGACAAACACCTCCTGGAGGCGGAAGAAGGCAATCACGACTGCCAGGCACTTGGTGAAAACGAAGCCAAGCCGAAGGGCAGCACCCTGTACTGGTAATGGCTGCCCCCCACCATGAATCTCACGCCTGAGGCTGGGGTGAATGAGGATGTGGGTATAGGCATCCTTCAGATCCAAAGAGCATAGCCAGTCTCCCTGCTGGAGGTAAGGCAGCAATGTTCCAAGGGAGAGCATCTTGAACTTCTCCCTCACCAAGAATCTGTTCAGATTGCGCAGGTCGAGGATGGGCCTTAGGTCCCCAGTTCTTTTTGGCATGAGGAAGTACCTGGAGTAGAATCCCTTGCCCCTGAGATGATGGGGAACTGGTTCTACCACTCTGTCTTCAAGAAGACCTGCCACATCCTTCAGTAGAAAGTCCCAGTGAAGGGGAGACCTGGGAGGCTCTACCGGAAGAAAGTGGGGAGGTGTCTGGGCCAGGTAGAGGAGGTAGCCCTCCTTGATCACTTGGAGTGCCCAACAATCTGTGATGAAGGCTGGCCACCTTTGGGCATAGTGAATGAGATGTCCCCCTGTGGGTTGCTGACCTCCTTGGGGTAGAGAGGCTATGCCCAAGGAGTTAAAAGCTCCCCCTTGGCTGAACCGGGACCGACAACTGGGGCTTGGGAGCCTTCTGCTTATGAGGGCCATGCCCATGTCCCTTGACCTGCTGACCCTGTTGGGAAACAGGGAGGCCTGAAAAGGTAGGTAGTTTCTGTAAGCAGCCCCTTTTCTTGGGTAAAAGGGCTTTTTATCTGAGCCCTTCCGTTGGGGAGGGGCAGCAGTCTTTTTAGAGAGCCTGGTCCTCATCATGAACTCGGTCTCCAGCTTGGCAGCCTTGTCAGTCATGGGTTTGCCAAAGAGGTTCTCTCCTTGGCATGGGATTTTATTTATTTTATTTATTTTTATTTATTTATTTATTTAACTGTATTTATATCCCGCTTTTCACCGGGTCAAAGCGGTGGGACATATAACCAGGGGGGGGGGAATCAAATGTGGGGGGGGGGGGCCATCACCGGGGATTCAACATTGATGATTTTTGGGGTGAACATAGAGACTGACAAGATAGCATAGTTACTGGTTTGGAGATCCTGGAGAGAAATAGAGGGGGGGGGGGGGGTTCCTATTCAGAGACGTTCTTGGAATAGGATGGTTTTTAGCTGCTTTTTGAATGATGGGAGATCACCATTGTTCCTGATGTGGTTTGGTAGAGAGTTCCAGAGGGATGGGGCATAGAGTTCAAAGGCTCTGTTGCAGGTCCGTTGAGTTGCTTTGGTTCTTTTGTGGGGGATGGCAACGGAGCTGTTGGAGGATTGTCTGGTTGTTCTGCTGTGGGTTGGGCGAGGCAGTAGGGCGCGGAGTGGGGTGCCCTGTGTTTGGTGAATGGTTTTGTGGGCGAGTAGAAGAGTTTTGTACTTGATTCTTGCTTCGATGGGGAGAATATGAAGGTCCCTCAGAATTGGGGTGATGTGGTCTCGTTTCCTTGTATTGTGAATTATTCTCGCCGTGGTGTTTAGGGCAGTTCGGAGGGGATTGGTCTGTGTGGCAGGTAGGCCATGGTAGATTATGTTGCAGTAGTCCAGATGAGGGAGTGTTAGAGCTTGCATTACTGTCCTGAAGTCTTGTGGTTCGAGGAGGTGTCGGAGGCGTTGTACCGTTTTCGCCTTGTGGAATACAGTTCTCGTAGTCTTGTTGATTTGTTGCTTAAGAGTTAGGGCTTGGTCAATGATAATGCCGAGATATCTTATGTGTGGTTGTACTTGAATTTGCGTGGTTCCCATGGTGAGGTGAGTGGGTGGTTTGAAGTCTGGGTCTTTTGTCACTATAAGGGCTTCAGTCTTCTTTATGTTAATGGATAAGATGTTGACCAATTTGTCCTGAACTCATTGCTTGAGGTCAGACGACTGAAGCCAAACCTGGCGTAGGACACTGATGCCTGCTGCCGCTACTCGAGCTGCCGGCTCGAAGCCTTCATAAGCTGCCCGAGACAAACTTGGAGCACTCACGGACAGCTTTAGCCAGGTTCTTTAACTGCTGCAGGGGTTCCTCGGAAAGACCAGCTGAGAACCTGGCAAGTTCCTTCGCCAGGTCTCTCAAGTACATGCCCATGTACAGCTGGTATGCCTGGATCCAGCTGATGAGCATCGAGCCCTGGTAGTACTTTCTGCCGAGGGCATCCAGGGTGCATGCCTCCCTGCTGGGGAGCACCGAGGAGTGCATCTTCTGACTCTTCAGGTGACGCATGGTCGACTCCACCACCATGGAGTTGTATGGAAGTTGTGATTTCTGGAAGTCCAGGATCCGGCGGACTCAATACATCGAGCCAATCTGCTTGCTCACCACAAGCACTGAGCCTGGTGTCTCCCACATACGGAGCATTAGCCGTTCCAGGATGGGAGGGATGGGCACCGTAAGCGATTCCCTCAGAGTGGCCTCATATTGGAGGATTTCTACCTCCTCCGTCTGAGGGTCCTCCTCTGATTCTGTCGGGAATGCTAGGGCCTTGGACATGTCCCTGACGAAGTCGAGGAATGCCATGTCCTTGGGTGGGGACCGACACCAGGGCTCCAAGGGAGGGGAGTCCGAGGAGACGTTGCGGTGGCGATGGGTGTCTGGAGACTCCTCGTCCTCCATTTCCCAGTCAGAATAGTCCATCAAGGACTTGAGGGAAGGATGGCTCGTGGGCTCCGGGGCTGATCCCAGCCCGTGGCCCTCAGAGGCCCCCATGGCCGGTGCCAAGCACACTGGCTGGAGAAGATCTCGGCCCCGTGGAACGGGAGCCAGATCGAGACCTTGGCCTAGGATCAACTTCGAAGCCGAAAGACCTTGAGGATCGGCTCGATCTCCGGGGAAGTCCTCGACATCGAGGGCCCAGTGGTCTGGGCGGAAGAACTGGTGGCACCAGACACCACCACCCACTGCTGGTCCATGACAGTAGACAAGCTGCGCTCCAGGGCCGCCATTCTAGACTCCAGACCAGAAGGCTCCACAGCCAGTGGCACAGGCACCGAGGGAATCGGGCCTGCTGCCTGTTCCCCCGAAGGGGGGGAGTCCTCTATGAGGATGGTGTCAGGCGACCAAGGCTTGCCTGATGTAAAGTCCTTTCGGGGGACCTTCGCAGGTCGCTTCTTCTCCGATCCCTTGGACGAGCATGTAGGACTACGGGACCTGGCTCAGGACTTACCCAGACTGTCTAAGCCGTCCAGGACAACCGCCTTCGAGGCCTGATTCTTGAGTTCCCTCGAGGAAGACTCCCTTTCCGAGGAACCACGGCGTCTGTTGGGGTCCGAAGGCTACCCCAGAATTCCGCAGTTCTGGAGGAGGCCTTGGCCTTCGGAAGTACCGGGGACTGCGGGAAAAAAAACTTATGGTGCTGCTGCTGGCAGCTCTTGAGGGCCTTGGTTGACATCATCTTACAGAGGCCGCATGCCATGGGGTCATGGTTCAGTCCCAGGCAATGAAGGCAGCAGTTGTGTATGTCAGTCAGGGACATTATTTTGGCACACTAATCACACTTTTTGAAACCACTAGTAACCAAGGGAGAAAAAAGTAACCCAACGAGGTTGAAGACCTGCAGTGCCACCAGTTGGATAAAAAGGCATGAAGGCACCAAGAGGGAAGAAAAAAAAAAAAAAAAAGACTACGAACCCAAGACTCGATGATGGGGCAGCGGGCTCAGATGGCGGGAAGAGGACTGATGCACTACCAGAGGAGAGTATGAAACTCAGGTCGATAAAATCAACTTTTTCCAGGAGAAGAGCAGACAGATGGATGTCTGAAGGGCTCCGTGGAAAACAGGAGACTGAGCAAGATGGCACCCTTAGGCAGGAAGGGAACCACACATGCGTGGTGGCATCTCCCAAAGGCTTTCTTTGAAAGTTGGGGGGGGGTTGCTTCCGCGAGGGCTCCGTCAGCACCGACGTCACCCATATGTGAGGGCCGACTTCCTGCTTGTTCCCGGAGAACAGCTCAGACAGTTGGGTTCTCGAGGTCGTGTCATAGGGTTACACTCTCAATTGTTTCAAACCCATAAGTCTCTCATCGCCCTTGCACATCTATCACCAAGAGAGCCACGGTGCGAGTCACTCTTCAATGACTGTTACAGCTTTGAACTATTTGCCCAGTGCCATACACAGAAAGAAGCTCCAGGAGGTATTCCATCTACTTTGTCATACCCAAGAAGAACAGTTCCTTCTGGTCCATTTTGGATCTCAAAGGTGTCACCGCTGCCTCATTTTCACATGGAAACACTAAGGTCAGTCATTCAGGCTGTTCGGCCAGGGGAGTTCCTGGCTTACTTCGACTTCGTGGAAGCGTACCTTCATATACTGATACATGAGGAGCATCAGTGTTACCTCTGGTTCTCCATCCTGGGGCATCACTATCAGTTTTGGGCCCTACCATTCGGACTTGCCATGGTGCCCCGAACCTTCTCAAAGGTTATGGTTGTGGTAGCAGCGGCTCCACATCGCGAGGGCATTCGGGTCCATCCTTACCTGGACGACCGGTTTATCTAGGCCAAATCTTTTGAGGGTGCTCAGTCAGCTGTAGCCCGAGTGGTTCAATTTCTAGAAAGCATAGGCTGGGTGGCCAATCATGCCAAGAGCTCTCTTCATCCCATTGTGATGGAGTGCATAGGAAACTTCCCATTCCCTGCAGGGACTCTCCCCAGCCAAGGCCAGAACTGGTGAGGTATTGCTCTGTTAAGTGCTTAAACCCCTGTCCCTTTAAGAGAATAGGCTGGAGAATGCCTGGGGATGGTGTGGCCAGATCTGGGGAGAAAGGAGCCCGGGTTCTGGAGCATACCTGAAGACCACATACCTGTAAAAGAGCCTAATGTGAAGGTAGGAAGCGTGTTTGAATTTATTACTGTCTGCTCAGCCTTGCTGCTGGAGTACTACTCAGCTGGAGAGACTGCTGCTGAGTTATGCTGCCCCAAGTGAAGAAACTGAGGAGCCAGTTTTGTTTTGTTTTGGAAGTGCTGTCTGTACTGGAGCATCATTGGGCTATTCAGCAGAGTAGCCCTGCTGAGAGCAATTAAGGATATGCTACAGCTGGAGAAAAGCCTAGAGCAACAATGGGTTTAACCCTACGTGTGCTTAAAATCCAAGGAAGGCTAGGGCAGTTGTCTGGATGCTTGTCCCCAAATAAAATATATTTTCTTTAATCCTCTCTTGGCTGTAGAATCCTATGTGGTGCTTCACACTGGCTGTATCTACCATACACATTCAGTCCCTCAAGTTTCTCAGAGCTCAGTTTGACACGCAAAACGGATGTGTTTTCCTCACAAGGGACAGATGGCAAAAGCTTCGCACACATGCACCCGGAGCATGGGATTATCTACAAGTCCTTGGGTCCGTGGCAGCCACCCTGGAGGTGGTCCCTGAGCATGGGCTCATATACATCCACTGCAGCGGGCCCTCTTATCACGCTGGTCTCCTTGCACTCAGGTGTACAATGTGCAACTCATGCTTCCATCTGTGGTTCTCTGCATTCTTCAGTGGTGGCTCTCTCGGAACCACGTGATGAAAGGACAACCATTTGAGATACTACACTGGGTTCTTTTGACAACCAATGCCATTCTGCCGGGTTAGGGGTTGCACTGCCTCAGACAGATGGCTCAAGGGACTTGGCGGACTGAGGCCAGCTGGACTATCAACTGACTGGAAGCCCGGGCAGTACGAATGGCATTCCGCTATTTTGAGGCCTTATTTTAAAATCAGGCAGTCCGCATACTGTCTGACAATGCTATGACTGTGGCCTACATCAACAGATAGGGTGGTACTAAGTGTTCAGGGGTAGTCCGGAAAATGACGCTTCTCTTCCTCTTGGCAGAATCACATCCGCAGGCCCTGTCGGCACAGCATATTGTGGGAGTGGACAACATACAAGCGGACTTCCTCAGTTGACATGCCTTGGACCCCGGCGAATGGGAGCTTGCCCCCCTGGGCAATCAACTGCATTGTTCCGTGGTGGGGGGCATCTGTCCCTGGACCTGATGGCCACATGAACCAATGCCAAGGCACAGGCATTTTACAGTCGACGAAAGGAACCGGCCACACGGAGCATAGATGCCCTGGTACAACCATGGCCTCTGACTCAGCTACTGTAGGTCTTTTCCCCATGGGTCTTGATCGGTCGCATTCTCCATCATGTGGAGCAGCATCCAGGATGGGTGATGCTGGTAGCCCCAGACTGGCCACATTGTCCTTGGTACACGGATCACATTTGCCCGAGGATGGTGATGCCAATAATCCTCGAGTTCTTCAGGGGGCTCCTCAGTCAATGGCCGATTGTCATGGATGACCTCGCTCCTTACTTGCTTACAGCCTGGTTCTTGAAAGGTGACGGTTGAGTTGCAAAGGCTACTTAGCAGCCATGATTGCCATTCTGCTCAAGGCACACCGGCCTTCCATGTCTTGAACATATGCTGTATCTGACATCTGAGTCCTGGTGCTCTCAGCGGGCCCTCTCCCCCTGACTAGCACAGGTACCACATGTACTAGCCCTTTCTTTAGGCTGGCTTCATAAAGGGACTTGTCCTCAATTCCTTAAAGGTTCAAATCACTATCACCTGTTTTCAGGGTCTGCTTCGTGGTCGATCTCTTTTCTCTCATGCAGATGTCATTCACTTTCCGTGGGGCACTCGCATGTTACGGCCTCCTCTTCGGCTGCTGATTCTGCAGTAGAATCTTTCCCTGGTCTTACGGGCACTTAGCAAGGCCCCTTTTGAGCCCTTAAAGAGAGACACTCTAAAGGACTTAATGCTCAAGGTGGCGTTTGTGGCAATTACATCAGCCCGGTGTATCTCTGAGCTTCAAGCCTTATCTTGCCGGGACCCCTTTTTGCTCTTCTCTTCCGAAGGAGTTACTTTATGGATTGTACCTTCCTCTTTGCCAAACGTTTTGTCCAACTTTCATGTGAATCAACCTAATGGTGCTCTTCCTTCTCGGAAGAGCAGTGTGCCAGGTGCAATGCAGACCTGCACTTATTGATGTCAGCAGGGCTTTGCGTTTCCGATCACTTGTTTGTCTTGATATCAGGACCCCGTAAAGGGGCAGATGCATCCAAGACTACTATTGCGCGTTGGATTAAGCAGGCTATTGAGTCAGCCTACATCCTGTAACACAAACCAGTCCTGCAAGAACTTGGGCTCAAGCGGCCTCATGAGCAGAGCATTCTTGAGTAGCCCTGATTGACATTTTCCATGCAGCAACCTGGTCTTCGCTCTCAACCTTTGTCCATCACTATCGCTTGGATGTCCAAGCCAGGGAAGCAGCTTGCTTTGGGGCCTCCGTGTTGGCAGCAGCTCTGGATTCCCACCCAGGGGTGGCATAGCTTTGGTACTTCCCACTTGTTTGGACTGGTCTAGCAGGATGTGGTGGAAGGTGAAATTTTACTTCCATTAATTTCCTTTCCTGGAATCCTGCTAGACCAGTCCCAGACCCATCTGTTTTTTGCTACTAGTCCTGTGCATAGTCGGTTGCAATAACTGGCAGACCTTCTTGCCTTTGTAAATACTTTGTTGTACTTCAGTTTGTTGCTGCCTAGCATGGATGGTGGTGTGCTGGGCAAAAGGTTCAAATCCTCATGCTTTGTCAGTAACAAAACTGAAGCTGACCCCTAGGGGGCTGAGGGTTGTCACCAAGAGGGTTGTGGCTAACGTTTCTGAGTTTGTATCTCCATCGTCTGCTGGTAGGGGGCGACAATCCACTGGTCTGGACTTGTCTAGCAGAATTCCAGAAAAGGAAATTAATGGTAAGTGAAATTTCCTCTTTGGGTTGTTCTTTCCTAGGTGCATAACTTTGCACTTGTCTACATTAAATTTAATCTGCCATTTGAAATCCAGTCTTCCAATTTATCAAGATCCTCTTGCAATTTTTCACAATACTCTTGTGTTTTAACAACTTTGACTAATTTTGTATCTGCAAATTTGATCACTTCACTTGTTATTCCTATTTCCAGGTCATATATGAATATGTTAAAAAGCAGCAGACCCAGCACAGATCCCTGGGGTACTCCACTATTCACCTTTCTCCATTGAGAAAAATGGTTATTTAGCCCTACTCTCTGCTTTCTATCTTTTAACCAGTCCCTCATCCACAGTCCTACATGACTTTTTAATTTTGCCATTCAGTCTCTCATGGGGGACCTTGTCAAACGCTTTCTGAAAATCCAGATACATTTTATAATCAAGCAGCTCACCTATGTCTACCTGTTTATTCACACCTTCAAAAAAATAACACAGATTAGTAAGACAAGACCCTTCCTTGGCTAAATCCATGTTGGCTTTCTCCCATTAAACTAAAACTATCTATATGTTCAGCAATTTTGTTCTTTATAATGATTTCTACCATTTTGCCCGGTACTTACGTCATGCTCACCTGTCTGTAGTTTCCCGATCACCCCTGGAACCCTTTTTAAAAAAATTGGCATTAAAGTGGCCATTTACCAATCTTCAGGCACTATAGACGATTTTAACGATAGTTCACGGATTACTAATAATAGGTCTGCAATCTCATAGTTCAGTTTTTTCAACACCCTCGGATGTATACCATCTGGTCCAGGTGATTTGCTACTCTTCAGTTTATGAAATAGTTGTAATACATCTTCCCGGATTATCGATATTTCTTTCAATTCTTCTGATGCATTACTTTTAAATACAATTGCAGGCATGGGCAACATCCCTACATCTTCTTCAGTAAAGACTGAAGCAAATAATTCATTCAGTCTCTCCGCTATGGCCTTGTCCCCTCTTAGTGCCTCTTTTACCCCTCTATCATTTAATGGTCCAACTGACTCTCTCATTGGTTTTTTTTTTGCTATGAATGTACGTGAAGATGATTTTATTATGCCTTTTTGCTTCCATGGCTAGCTTTTTTTCAAATTCTCTCTTTAACTGCCTTATCAATGCCTTGCATCTAACTTGCCAGTGCTTGTGTTGTTTCCAGTTTTCATCATTTGGCTCCTTTTTCCATTTCCTGAAGGATGCTTTTTTGGCTACAACAGCCTCTCTGACATCACCAGCTTTAAATCATGCTGACCTCACCTTTAAACCTTCCCACCCTGTCACTACTCTCCTCCTCCTCCTCCCCTTCCCATTCTGTCCCACCAACATTCTTTTCCAAAGGGTGCTTCTTGCATCCTATTCGACAGCCAAATCAGCCCCTTTCATTTGCCTTGACATTCATCTACAACCAGCTCACATCTCCTCCCCCAGCAGCCAGTCATCAACTGACTATCTAATGGCTATAGGCCAGGTACCTAAGTAGCTAGTCACTCAGCTGAGTCTTACCAACATCCCCCCAGCAAAGAGGGAGAATTTAGTAGAATTGGAGTGCAAGCAGAGCTGGTGTTCCCCGGGAGTGTGCGAAGTGAAGGTAAATCTACCCTCTGAACCATACTGCCGAGAAAGGATCACCTGCAAGAGAAAAAAAATTATCTGTGCTTGGGGAGATTGAAATGCAGGGGCTGGCCTGTTCTATTAGCACTTCTACATGGCAGCTTTCTGTTGATGTTCAACCAAATGAAAGTTAAAGAAAATTTAGCAAGGAGTTCCCAGTAGACTTCAATATATTTATGTACTGTGATTATTACATGCATTTCCATTAGATGCCCAAGGTGAGAAGGAGAAATTTTACATACCCAATAATTTTCTTTCCTTATCATCCTGCTAGACCAGACTAGATGAGTGGGTTATGCTCCCCAGCCAGCAGGTGGAGGCAGACGAGCAATTTTCAGCTATGATATATCCTCTGGTGCAGTGCTGAGAGAAGTTAGTATGACACTTTCCAAACAGTAAGCAAACCTGAAAAAACTCAGAACTATGAACATTATTGTGCAAACACCATAACTTGGAACAATCAGCAAGAACAGTATTTGTAACTGTTACCATAATTGACTGCATCAGGCCCTGAATCAGACCATATATCTTGCAAGCAGCAGCAGGACTCCCAAACCTGTATGAAAAGTCTTACAGGATAGGCCCTGGACTGGTCTAGCAGGATTCAAGGAAAGAAAATGATCTCCTTCCTTACCCTGCTAGACCAGTCTAGATGAGTGGAATGTATGCCAGCAGCCAAGACCCAGGGTGGGAGAAGAGGCTGCTCTGGACAGATTTACCCTGTGCCATCTGCTCCAGCTCCCAAATGCAAACTGTGGTGCTCAGACACTACCAGGTAGCTGCCTTACAGATAACCTATGGCGACACCAAGACGAACTCCGCCCAGGAGGCGGCCTGTGCCCTAGTGGAGTGAGCTCTAACTTTCTCCAGCATGTGCTTTCCAGACTATAGGACTACTGAGAGAAACTGCTCTTACTGGGAAGAAATCTGCAAATCAGTGCTTACTCCTGGCAACCCAGCTGCCTCTGGGTTTTCTTGGCAATGTATCACCGGAAGTAGATTGCCAGGCCTTTTCTTCCATGGCAATGGAGGGTAAAGTGACTTGCGCAAGGTCACAAGGAGTGGCAGTGGGAATCAAACCTTGATCTTTGTGGGTACTAGGCAGTAGCTCTAATCACTAGGCTCCTCCTCCACTGTAAGTATTTACCTACTGGGAATTTCTCAGACTCTTAGGTAGAAGGGAATTATTTGGGTTTCAGCTGATAAAAAATCTGCATCTGTTTTAAAGTTCTGTGTTTTATAAAGTCAGTTAGCGTACTGTGGACCAAGCCAGCTTTCAGTTAGTGTTTCGTTCCCACCCACCTGTGATACAGTGGCCAGCACAGAACCCCTGGGTACAGGAGAAAAGGAAGAGCTTACCTTGCAGTCACCTGGGCAGAAAGCATGTTCAGGTTATGAGAAGCCAGAAAATAGTAAAACAAACTTTCCCTACACTGGCTGTGATGCAGTAGAAAGCCAGGAAGCTAATCACGTCCACCTGGGCCAGGAAGCATGTACAACGTGCAGGAGCCAGGAGGATAAAAATGGCTGGGAAATCCCAGTAGGGGGAGGTGCATTGGAAGGCAAGGGAGGTGCTCGTGCACAGGTCTCCCAAGCCAGAGGGGGCATCGTCCCAAGGATAGTGAGTAAGCAGCTGGAGGGCAGAGGTCACAAGCAGGAGAGCTTGCTGGGACCAGGAAGCATCGGATGTGTCCCTGCAGTGAGGAACAGCAGAAGGGAAGCCTTTCCTGGAGGTTACCACATCCCAGACCAGACAATTGCTGAGGAGAACTCTCATGGCAAAGCAGGCTACAGCCCAAGTAAAGGTGCCTGGTTAAGAGAGGAAGGAGTGGAAGCTGGTTATCCAAGAAACAAAGCTAAGTACACTAATTTCTCCAGGGGGCAAGAGGTGGGCTCGGCTAGAAAAGCAAAAGGCTAATTGCTGGAAGGAAAACCCTTGGTGGAAGGAAGAGGGAAGCCTCAGAGAAATAGGCTCCAGTACAGGTCCCCAGGACTTTCCTTATACGGAACGGTTCCTTGCCCCAAGAGCTGCTGCCTCTAGAGAGAGTTCTGTGAATGATCGATGTGGAAAGTGTTACCCACTTACAAGTTTAGACGCTGAGCAGATGCAGTGGGAGAGCACTAATCAGGACATTGATTATAGCCCAATGGATTGCACACTCTGTATCTCAGATGAGATTACCTCTTTATGTTAACCAAGGAAGCAAGAGCATTGTTATACCTGATTTTGAAAGAAGGTGCAATTTTTGGTTATTTTGCTGTGAAGAAACAGTTTGTTTAATCCTTTGTTGCTGTATAAACAGAAATCCACACGGGAAAGGGAATAAATCCTCATTATAATTTTGCCTTAAACACACTGCTACAGAGTATTCTTTACAAAGGCAGCTTGCACCACACGCCCTAGGCAACCGCCTAACAAGGACTATGGTAGCAAGCGTCTGACACACCCCAGGCATACTTTTAAATTTATAGGCTCTTAAACCTCTTAAGGGGAAAGAGGTGGCTAATTCATTTTCAGGTGTTACTGGTTATCCTCAGCAGGAATAGATTAAGGCCCTAAAAATCACCTTAAACAAGTATCCCTAGTAATTTTAAATAAGTAAACAACTTAAATAGATAAACAAATTTTAAAAACTGCAGTCAAACAGTAAGATGAGGGCTTTCCAGTCTTTTGCTTCAAGTGTCACATGTATGATTTTCTCCCAGTTGGTGAGATGTCTTACATGGGCACTAGGTGCAAGCAGCTCTTTACTCTTAGGGAATGTGTCTGATCTCTGGAGGCTAGAGTAACAGACTTGGAGGAGCTAAGGCAGACAGAGAGCTATATAGACGAGATCCTACAGGGACATAATAGTGAAGTCCCACCTCCAATCTGGCAGCCTCTCTGTTGCCATGGAGGAGAGGGGTCATGTGACAGGAGAGCATCACCCTGGTGTAGCAGGAAGTGATCCTGTAGCTAGGACCTATCTTCCAGGTGATGTTAACACTCTTGCACTGAGGAGGTATCTCTAGGGCCATGTGCCCAGGAGGGAAGGGTTAGGATGGCCTTTATAGTTGCGATTTGATCATAAGGCATGTAGATAGCTTGGTGGCTGATGGACGTGAGGATTATCTGGTGACATGGCTGCCTGATGCAAAAAGGTAGCAGACTTCACATACCACCTAGATAAGGTTTTAGATAATACTGTCTTGGTACATGTTAGTACCAATCACATAGGAAAGCGTGGGAGAGAGGTTCTGGAACCCAAATTTTGGCTTTTAGGTAGGAAGCTGAAATCCAGAACACCCAGGGTAGCATTCTCAGAAACACTTCCCATTCCACATGCAGGAACCAAAAGGTTAAGGGTAAGGGTTATTGTTTATTAGGAACTTTCTTTACCACCCTTCAAACTTCAGCGCAGTTTACAAATAAACAAATCATGAAAGAGAAAGTAAGGCAGGCAGAGCTCCAGAGTCTCAATGCGTGGATGAGATGATGGTGCAAGGAAGATTGTTTTGGATTTGTTAGGAACTGGGCAATATTCGGGAGGACAGGGGGTCTTTTCCGAAAGAAGGGGCCCCACCTTAACCAGGATGGAACCAGGCTGCTGGCATTAACCTTTAGAAAGCAGAGAGAGAAGCTTTTAAACTAGATCATGGAGGAAAGCAGACAGTCGCCCAAGAACGCATAGTTCAAAATAATGTACCTTTGAAGGATACTAGCAAAACAGGGAAGTTAGGCATCCTGATAGAGAGGTTCCAATAAAGGTACAATCAATGGGACACTGATGCCCGAGGTACAAATTATATCGCAATGATAGGGTCGATCAAATTGGTGAAGGGGTTGCACTTTATGTTACAGTCAAACAGGATAAACCTTTTTCCAAGAAACTATACTATAGAATCTCAGTGGATAGAAATTCCATGTGAAAGGGGGAAGGCAATGGCTGTGGGCCTGTACTACCTTCTTGCCTGGCCAGAATCAACAGATGAAATGCTAAAAGAAATTAGGGAAGCTAGCAAAAGTTACAACACAGTAATAATGAGTGATTTCAATTACCTCGGTATCAACTGGGTCAATGTCACAGCACGACATGCTAAGGAGATAACGTTTTCAGATGAAATAAAGCATAGTTATTCACCTGTAACAGGTGTTCTCCAGGGACAGCAGGAATCAGTCCTCACAGATGGCTGATATCGGCATTGACGGATCACGTGCGGTAACCACTCCACAGCTTTCAAAGAAAGCCTTTGGGAGATCCACCACACATGTGTGGCTGTCTTCCCGCCCCTGGTGCCATCCTGCCTCAGTATGATGACATAGCTCAAGACAGCAAAAAAGAAAAAACTCCACGGGGAGGAGAGAGGGTTATGAACCGACCAGAGTGGAAGCCATATTGGACCTAGTCCTTAGTGGAACACCAGATCTGGTGCAAGAGATAAGGGTGTTGGGGCCACTTGGCAACAGTGATCATAGCATGATCTCGTTTGATTTAATTAGTGGAGGAGGAATGGTAAGGAAATCCGCAGTACTACCTTTTAACTTTCGAAAGGAAGACTATGATAAAATGAGGAAAATAGTTAAGAAAAAACTAAAAGGAGCCGTTGCAAAGGTTAAAGACTTACATCAAGCTTGGGTGTTGTTGAAAAATACTATCTTGGAAGCCCAGACCAGCTGTAGTCCACACTTTAAGAAAAGTGGAAGGAAGTCCCAAAACTGCCAGCATGGTTTAAAGGTGAGGTCAGAGAGGCTGCTGTTGCCAAAAAAGCATCTTTCAGGAAATGGAAAAAAGAGCCAAATAATGAAAACTGGAAACAGCACAAGCACTGGCAAGTTAAATGCAAGGCATTGATAAGGCAGGCAAAGAGAGAATTTGAGAAGACATTTGCTATGGAAGCAAAAACGCATAATAAAGACTTTTTCAAATACATTTGTAGAAAAAAACCTGTGAGAGAGTCAGTTGGACCATTAGATGATAGAGGGGTAAAAGGGGCAGTAAGAGGGGACAAGGCTATAGCGGAGAGACTGAATGAATCCTTTGCTTCGGTCTTTATTGAGGAACATGTAGGGATGGTACCCATGACTGAAGTGGTATTTAAAGGTGATACTGCAGAAGAATTGAAAGAAATATCGCTACACCGGGAAGATGTATTACAACTATTTGATAAACTGAAGAGTAGCAAATCACCTGGACCGGATGTTGAAAGAACTGAAATATGAGATTGCAGACCTGCTATTAGTAATCTGTTAACTATATCATTAAAATCATCTGTAATACCTGAAGATTGGAGGATCGCCAATGTAAAGCCAATTTTTAAAAGGGTTCCAGGGGTGATCCGAGAAACTACAAACCGGTGAGCCTGACATCAGTACCGGGAAAAATGGTAGAAACCATCATAAAGAACAAAATTACTCAGCATGTAGATAGTCATGGCCTACTGGGAGACCGCCAACATGGCTTTAGACAAGGAAGATCTTGTCTTACTAATCTGTTATGTTTTTTTTGAAGGTATAAATAAACAGGTAGACCTCCCCCACCTCCCTCCCCTCTCTCCCCTCCCCCTCGCTGATTTCTTACAGCCCCTATTTGTTACCTGATCTCTCTCTTTAGCTCTTTCCTTCTCTCTTAACTATCCTATCATACATTTGGCGTTCCTTTCCTTTTTCCATGCAGCCTTTTTGTACATTGTGCACCGCTCTGACGCGACTGCATTGAGCGGTATATTAAGCCTCAAATAAAGATAAAGGTGAGTTGGTTGATATAGTATAGTATATAGTATATCTGGACTTTCAGAAAGACTTTGACAAGGTCCCTCAGAGACTTTTGGCAAAACTAATAAGTCATGGGATAGGAGGCAGTGCACTATTGTGGATCCAGAACTGGTTAAAAGATGGAAAGCAGAGGGTAGGGCTAAATGGCCAATTTTCCCAATGGAAAAAGGTGAATAGTGGAGTACCCCAGGGATCTGTACTGGGTCCGTTGCTTTTTGACATATTCATAAATGACCTGGAAAAGGGAACAACAATGAGTGAGGTTATCAAATCTGCAGATGACACAAAACCATTTAAAGTTGTTAAAAACCAAGAGAATTGTGGAAAATTACAAGAGGATCTTGATAAATTGGAAGACTGGGCATCCAAATGGCAGATGAAATTTAATGTGGATAAGTGCAAAATTATGCACCCAGGAAAGAACAACCCAAAACTATGGTTACACGATGCAAGGTTCCACATTGGGAACCACCACCCAGGAAAAACATTTAGGCGTCATCGTGGATAACATGTTAAAACCCTCTGCCCAGTGTGCAGCGGCGGCGAAGAGAGCAAATAGAATGCTAGGTATCATAAGGAAAGGAATGGAAAATAAAACAAAGGATATTATAATGCCTCTGTATCGTTCCATGGTGCGACCGCACCTTGAATATTATGTGCAATTCTGGTCGCTGTATCTTAAAAAGGATATAGCGTTATTAGAAAAGGTACAGAGAAGAGCCACCAAAAATGGTAAAGGGGATGGATGGCTTCTCGTATGAAGAAAGGCTAAAAACGTTAGGGCTCTTCAACCTGTAAAAGAGACGGCTGAGGGGAGATATGATAGAGGTCTATAAATTAATAAATGGAGTGGAAGGGTAAACGTAGATTGATTGTTTACGTTATCAGAATACAGAAAGACTAGGGGACATGCAATGAGGCTACAGGGTAAACTATTTAAGACAAATAAGAGAGAATATTTTTTCACTCAACGTGTAATCAAACTCTGGAATTTGTTACCGGAGGATGTAGTAAAGGCTGTTAGTGTAGCTGAGTTTAAAAAAAGGTTTGGACAAGTTCCAGAAGGAAAGTCCATAAACCATTATTAAAAAGGAACCCAGGATATCAATGCTTGACCCAATACAAGCATTGTGGAACCTGTGTCTTTTGGGGAAACTGCTAGGTACGTATGACCTAGATTGGCCACTGCTGGAAACAGGATACTGGGCTTGATGGACCTTGGTCTGACCCAGTATGGTATATCTTATGAGGACTGATTCCTGCTGTCCTTGGAGAATACCTGTTTCAGGTGAGTAAAGCATAGTTACTCACCTGTAACAGGTGTTCTCCAAGGACAGCAGGAATCAGTCCTCACTTATGGGTGATGGCACCGACGGAGCCCGCACGGAGCAATTTCCCAGCTTTCAATAAAAGCCTTTGGGATTGCTGCCACATATGCATGGCCCTCTTCCTGCCCAAGGGTGCTATCTTGCTCATTCAGGTCCCTTAGCTTGAGCCCTCCCAAGCAGATGGCAAGGGAAGGATAAAAATCCAGCAACTCATCAGGGGAGGTGGGAGGGTATTTAGGACTGATTCCTGCTGTCCCTGGAGAACACCTGTTACGAGTAACCGCTTTCTCCAGGAAGAAGCAGGAAGTCAGTCCTCATGTACTGCACTGTAAATAGATCAAGGTTGCTCCTCTGGCAACCTTTTGTTATGTATATAGTTATGAATCGGTTATATGTATGTAGATAATTTTAAAACCCATTATATGTAACTGTTGTTTTTGCTGTGTTAAAAGTTATAATGTAAACCGCTACTGATCACTGGAAGAAGCGGTATAAAAATGTAACCAAATAAATATGGGACTCCCCAGCTACAGCCCACCGAACATGTAACTAAAAACGCCTCCGCGAGGTCGTTAGCAGAAGCAAATGCCTGAAGGAGTCAGAGTCCTCTGGTCTCTGGGGCAAAACCCTCAGTAGCCGTCAAGAAGGGTCGCAGGGCAGGAGTTGCTTATACCACAAAAAGATTACGGAGTACAGCCTGGCCGAAGGCACAGTCCCGGCAGGACTCCCTCTCCAGGCAGTAGTGCGAGGCAAAAGTGTTCGCTGAAGCCCAGGTTGCAGCCCGGCAGATGTCGGATAGCGGCATGGAGCGCAGCAAAGCTACCGAAGCTGCCTTGGCTCGGCCGCCATGTGCGATGACCCGCTGATCCAGCAGGGCGTCACGCGAAGGCGATGTAATCCGCCACCCAGATGGAGAGGGTGCATTTTGTGACTGCCTGCCCCAGGCGGTTGGGGTCGTAGGTCATGAAGAGCCGGCCAGACTTGTTCCTATAGAACCTGGTATAAGGGGCTTCAGCCATGAGAGCCTGGAGCTCACTGACTCGGCGAGCGGAGGTCAAAGCCACCAGGAAGGCCACCTTCCAGGAGAGATGAAGAAGTGAGCACGTCTCCATTAGCTCGAAGGGTGAATGCGTAAGCTGCATGAGCAATATGTTCAGGTCCCATTCCGCCAGAGGAGGTTGGATGGGAGGTTTAGACAGGAAGAGGCCCTGCATGAAGTGGGAGACCAAGGGCTGTTTCGAGAGTGGTTTGCCCTCTACAGGGAAATGATTCGCCAAGATGGCGATCAGGTGTACCCTAACAGTTAGACTTCAGCCCCTCCTTCGAAAGATGGAGAAGGTACTGGAGGACCCACCGAGTGGGGCACAAGAAAGGGTCGATGTGGAGCTCGAAGCACCAGACCCAGAAACCTAGCCACTTGAAGGCGTAAGCTCGTCTCATTAAGTCCTTCCTCGATACGAAGAGGACCTCCTTGACCTCCTTCGGGAGGTCTAGCGCGGCTTGGGTGACCCATTCAGCCACCGGGCTATGCGGGACAACAAGGCCATCCCTCTTCCTCCATTAGCAGGCCTGGGGCACAGCCCAGGGGAATCAGAGGCTCGGACACGAACTGAAGCAGGAGTGGGAACCGTGGTTGCCGAGGCCACGAAGGAGCGACGAGTATCATCGACGCTCACTCCCGCTGAGCTTTGTGGAGGGTCCTCGTGATGAGGGGAGTGGGAGGGAACGCATAGAGCAGGCCTGAGGACCAGCTCAGAAGGAACGCATTCGGACCCTCCCTGCTTGACTGGGCTGCAGAAGTGAGGAAGCTGTGCATATAATGGACTGGCAAATAGATCCATGGTTGGAGTCCCCCACCGATGGAACAGCCAGCCGGCCACCCCTGGGTCCAATCGCCACTCGTGAGGGTGAAGGATTCTGCCGAGTTTGTCCGCAAGGACGTTCTCCTGGCCCGGGAGGTAGACCGCTCTGAGGGTCATTCCCTGACGGAAGGCAAAGGAGCAGAGGAGGACCGCTTCCTGGCAGAAGGGGTGTGAGCCTGTGCCCCCCTCCTTGTTGATGTAGAACATCGCCACTCGGTTGTCGGTCTGCACAAGCACCAACTTCCCCTTGAGGTGGTCTTTGAAGGCCCTTAGGGCCCATCGAACCGCCCTGAAGCTCGAGAAAGTTTATTTGCTGTTGAGACTCCTCGGGCGACCATTGCCCCTGCGTGCACAATGCGCCACAGTGGGCTCCCCAGCCCAGCAGGGAGGCATCTGTTGTCAGCACTAGCTGGGGCTGTGGGGCCTGGAAGGGCAGTCCCCGGAGGAGATTGCGGTGGTTCTGCCACCAGTCCAGAGACAGGCGAAGGTTGTGGGAGACCCGGATGGGGTCCCTGAGGTGGCTGACGGTCGGGGCTTCACTGAGCACTGAGGCATCACTGGGCCATCCGCATGTGCAGGTGGGTGTGGGGGATCACATGGATGGTGGAGGCCATGCGATCCAGGAGGCGCAGCATAGTCAGGGCTGTGACCCGAGGGGTGCCTGGGCCGCCAGGGCTCGGAGGCGATCAGCGCAGTCTGCTGGCAGAAAAGAGGTCACCCACTGAGTGTCAAGGTGTGCGCCGATGAATTCTAAGGCCTGCACCGATTTGAGGTGGGACTTGGGATAGTTGACCAGGAAGCCCAGGTGCTCGAGTATGAGAATTGTGCGTGTCGCCGCCAGGCGGATTTCCTCGACAGAGGACCCCGTGACAAGCCAGTTGTCGAGGTAAGGGAAGACTGGTATGCCCTGTCACCTGAGGCAGTCAGCGACCGCAGAGAGGCACTTCGTGAAGACCAGCGGGGTTGACACGAGGCCAAAGAGGAGCACCCTGTACTGGAAATACTCCCCTTGTATCCTGAAGTGCAGGTACTGCCTGTGCTGGGGGGGGGGAGGGGTGGATCAAAATGTGGGTGTAAGTGTCTTTTGGATCCAAGGAGCATAGCCAGTCGCCCTACTGGAGGAAGGGCAGCAGAACGCCAAGGGATAGCATCTTGAACTTCTCCTGCAACAAGAACTTGTTCAGTTTTCGGAGGTGGGCCGCAAACCCCCCATCTTTTTCGGGTTGAGGTAGTACCAGGAATAG
Source organism: Ichthyophis bannanicus (assembly GCA_033557465.1). Lineage (NCBI taxonomy): Eukaryota > Metazoa > Chordata > Amphibia > Gymnophiona > Ichthyophiidae > Ichthyophis > Ichthyophis bannanicus. The sequence goes on from CM066050.1 coordinate 1,553,987, forward strand.
AAGCCCCGACCTCAGAGGTGCGCCGACACTCGCTTGACCGCCTGTTGGGCAAGGAGGTTGACTAGCTCCCGCTGAAGAAAAACCTGATGCGTGGGGAGTCGAGGAGGCTCCGCTGGGGAGAAGGGAGGGGGGAGCCTAGCCAGGCGGAGTCGATAGCCATCCCAGATAACCCGGAGGACCCAGGTGTCAGAGGTGATGGAAGCCCACTGAGGGGCGAAAGAGGACAGGTGTCCCCCCCAAGGGCTGCTGTGTTTCCGGGGGATGAAAGGCTATGCAGCTGGTGTCAAAACCCTTGCGAGGGTTGGGGTGGTGCCGGGGATTGGGCCTTGGGCCCTTTCGGCTTGCGGTGACCTTGGGATCCTGACTTCCCTTGTGCCACAATGGCTGGTATGGGAGTGGGCAGATATGGTGGGTAACCCCGATAGGGTAAGCCCTTCCATGGAAAGAAAGGCTTTTTGGTTTGCCGTTTCTTTCAAGGGAGGGTGGAGGTCTTGCGCGACAGACGGGTTCGGGTGACAAACTCAGTCTCTATTCTCAGCAGCTTTGTCCTCCATCGGTTTGCCAAAGAGCTGCTCACCGAGGCAGGGTACGTCCAGGAGCTTCTCCTGTACCCACTGCTCCAAATCCGATGATTGGCGCCATGCCTGGTGACTGGCCCCAATGCCAGCAGCCGCCACTCGAGCCAAGGACTCTAATCCATCGTAGGTGGCACAGGAGAGATATTTTGAACACTCTGTGACGGACTTCAACAGAGTCCGGAACCTACTGAGGGGTTCGCCCTTGAGGCCTGCGGAGAAACCTCTGAATTCCTTGGCCAGGTCGCGCAAGAACATACCCATATATAGCTGGTATGCCTGAATACGGCAAGAGAGCATGGACCCCTGGTAGGTCTTGCAGCCTAGGGCATTGAAGACTCTTGACTCCCTGCCTGGAGGAACCGAAGAATGTGACTTTGGGCTCTTTTGTTTCCTCATGGCTGACTCCACCACCATGGATGTGTGGAGAAGCTGGGTTTTTCCTAAACCCGGGGCCACGCTGGACCTTGTACATGGCGTCGAGGCACTTACTCATGATGGGAACTGAGGCAGGTGCCTCCCACATGCAGAACAGCAGCCTGGACAGGATGGGAGGAACAGGGACAGTAAGATTCCTGAGGTGGGGACTCATACTGAAGAATGTCAAGCTCTTCGGCTCAAGGGTCCTCCTCAGCCTGGGTAGCCAGGTTGAGAGCCCGTGCTATATCCTGCACAAACATCAGGAAGGAGGTGTCCTCGGGTGGTGAGCACTGCTGAAATGCGGATAGGGACGGGTCTGATAGAAGATCCCAATGGGCATGGGTTTCCAGGGAGGCATCCCCATCAGACTCCCAGTCTGAAAAGTCAGAGGAGGAATCCGATCCGAGCTGGTCACTCCGTCCTGCAGCCGAGGCGCACTTGGAGCCGGAGGCCCTGGAAGACCTCGCCCCCAAGGAACGGGAAGGCGAGCGAGACTGATGCCGAGGAACCTCACGAGACCCACGGCTCTCGGGGGCTTCCTGGGCGGATTTCTGAGCCCACGTGAGGGAACCTCTGTCTCTAGGACCGAGCCAGTGAAGCTGGATGTGAGCGCTTGCTGTGAAGTGATGAATGCAGAAATGCTGTGTTCTAGCGCCAGCAGGCGGGACTCCCATATGGGCGTGGGGCCTTGTGACACCGACACCGGGGTCACCGGGTCGGCATCGAGGAGGAGGGGGTCCTCGCCGGGACGACCCTCAGGAGACCAGACGCCATCGCCGGAGGCCTCTGTATCTGTACGAGGTACCTTGCGGAGCTGTTCCTTGTCCGACTCTTGGGAACACCGAGGGGGGCTAAGCGACTGAGCCTGGGAGCAAACGACAGCAACTTCGAGGCCTTCTTCTTTGTACGCCGCTCCACTTCAGGGGATCCCTGGTCGGAGTGCCACTGTAAACGCGAGGCCGAGATTGGGGACCCCACCGGAGGAGAGATGACCGAGGGTGCCACTGGGGATTCCGAGGCGGCCTTCCGGAAAATGTCTTCAGACTTCTGTTTACAACTGAGCAGGGCTTTGGAGGACATTTTCTTACAAAGCAAACAGAGCCCTGGATCATGGTCAACCCCGAGACATCCCAGACAGCAGTCATGGGTGTCCGTAAGCGACATGTTCTTAGAGCACCAATTGCATTTTTTGAATCTGGTGGCCATAGGGGCAAAATGGCCACTGCGAGGTCGAAGACCCATGCGGCCAGTGGTTGGGAGAAAAAAAGGGCGCGAAGCCCGTTAACAGCAAAATGCTAGGAACAAACGTCCCCTAATTGCTCATTAGACATCTTTGGGCCTACTATGTGCACTCTTTCAATGACCACTTGGGAGGTCACCCCCTCTTCCCCCATCAACGAGGCTGAGAAAGAGACTCCAAATAGGATCTAAGATCCCTATCACCAATCGAGCCAGGAATCCCCAGAAACCGGAGGTTACTACGCCTCGAACGATTTTCCAAATCCTCCAATTTCTCCTCTTGAGCCCTCTGAGTGGATCGTACCTGCGCCAGTTCCTGGACAAGCCTCCCCACCTCCTCCTCTGTGTGAGAAATGCAGGCCTCAGTCTGCTGCATGCAAACTCCAACAGCGTCCACAGAGGTTTGCACGTCGTCCAGCTTGCTGCGCAAGGTTTCAAATTGTACAGTCAGTGCACCCGAAACCGCCGATATCTCTTCCACAGAGACCGCTGGGGCTGATGCAGGCAAAACCCCAGGGATCGGGGACGACTCCGCCATTTTGTGAGTTCCCACAATGCGGTCTTTCTCCCTCCTACCGGACCTCGCAACTGATGCCATCCTTCCCAGGCAACTCTGAGTAAACTGCTTGCGTCTTCTGCACAAAAGGGGGAGTTGATTTTTCGTTATTGTGCCGCTTAAAAAGGCACACTGTCGCCGGTTTGGAGCAGGGGGGATCCCGGAGCTCAAGAACAACGTGACCTCCCGAGCTCACCACATCACATGACCTCTCCCCTAATTGCTCAAAAAGGATAGAGCAGGGGAAGGACGAGTAGAGGACCAGTGCAACCGGAAAAGTAATAGGCCTGAGGCCGAAAAATGAAACACTTTTTCCGAGGAACAAGGATGTGCGTCCGAAGGGCTCTGCAGAAAAAGGGAGACTGAGCAAGATGGCACCCTTAGGCAGGAAGAGGACCACGCATGCGTGGCAGCAATCCCAAAGACTTTCTTTGAAAGCTGGGGAATTGCTCTGTGCGGGCTCCGTCAGTGCCAAGGTCACCCATAAGTGAGGACTAACTTCCTGCTTGTTCCTGGGGAACTACTCTTTCTCTGGGAACAAGCAGGAAGTCAGTCCTCACATATGGAACTCCCTAGCTACAGGCTACCAAAAAGAACTATAAGCCACAGGTGGTCCCAAAAAGTGAACCATGAGGAACAGTAAGAGTACAATTCGGTGCAAGACTTCAGCAGTGACCCCAGCATCGACTAGGGAAACTAGCTCTGGTAGCCTGGAGACACAGAATGGCAGGAGTTGCTTTAAAACTAAAAACAAATGACGGAGTATGGCCTGGCAGAAGGCGATGTCCTGCTGGGACTTCTCCTCTAGGTAGTAATGTGCTGCGAAAGTATTGCTTACTTGTAGTGTGAGGGGTGTGCTTCCCTACTCTAGCATTGCTTACTTGTAGTGTGAGGGGTGTGCTTCCCTACTCTAGCATTGCTTACTTGTAGTGTGAGGGGTGTGCTTCCCTACTCTAGCATTGCTTACTTGTAGTGTGAGGGGTGTGCTTCCCTACTCTAGCATTGCTTACTTGTAGTGTGAGGGGTGTGCTTCCCTACTCTAGCATTGCTTACTTGTAGTGCGAGGGGTGTGCTTCCCTACTCTAGCATTGCTTACTTGTAGTGCGAGGGGTGTGCTTCCCTACTCTAGCATTGCTTACTTGTAGTGCGAGGGGTGTGCTTCCCTACTATAGCATTGCTTACTTGTAGTGTGAGGGGTGTGTTTCCCTAATAGCATTGCTTACTTGTAGTGTGAGGGGTGTGCTTCCCTAATAGCATTGCTTACTTGTAGTGTAAGGGGTGTGCTTCCCTAATAGCATTGCTTACTTGTAGTGTGAGGGGTGTGCTTCCCTAATAGCATTGCTTACTTGTAGTGTGTGGGGTGTGCTTCCCTAATAGCATTGCTTACTTGTAGTTTGAGGGGCGTGTTTCCCTAACAGTATTAACAGCATTGTTCCTTTTGTGCACTGACTGTTATAAAATGGAAAGTTATTACTGAGGAATATGTTTGGGGGTTGGAGGGAAGCACAGAGAGCCTGTGATGTTGGAAGGTTGGCTTGAGGCTGGATTTATTGCCTTGTGTTCTGGGGCTTTTTGTTCCTTCCTTCCTGCTTTTGCAATCTTGTGTAAATGTTTTGTTGAATGCCTGATGTGAGGTTTTGTTAATCTGGTGGAGTGATTATCTTATTGATTTTGTCACCATATTTAGGTAGCCGGCAGCTCCTACAAGGTCAGTATTCTCAAATGCAGCATCGGGTGTTTTTCACTGTAGTGTGAACTCCATTGAGGAAACAATACGAAAGGCGTTGGTATTGATTGGCTTCACCGGGGTTTTCAGATGTTAATAGGATTTGTTGGTAAAGCATTTATGAAAAAAACAAAAACGTTAAGCATTAGAAACCGCCAGAGGACAGAAACAGGCCACAGGGCAGTCGGTGCGGCCTTGATTGCTGCGGCCACAGCCTGTCGGCTGAGCATCTCCTGATCCCTGCTGGGGGGAGCAGCTCTGCTCAGGGAAGGGAGAGAGCATGGTGTGTGTGAAAGGCTCGTGAGAGAGTGGGAACCACCATTTGCAGGCAGTCCCGCGATAGTGGCTCAGCAGCAGTATCAGTAGCTCTGTCTGGGGGAAATCACAGACGAATGGCAGCTGCAGTGGATCTGAATGCTGCTGTGCCTGGACATCTGCAGTTCTTGGAGGGTGAGTGACAGGCTTGGCGGCTCCATTTTGAGACAGCCAGGTGGCGGCTGTGCAGGGTGAGTGTCTGCAATAGTGGTTGGGAGTTTTGGATGCTGGGAGATATTTACTATGGCACAGGTATTTGCATGTATTGTTCATACAAAGATACATGGTGCAACTTATACCTCATTTTAGCTTATATAAGGAAAGGCAACCTGCTTAGTGAGCATTATTCTCTAACCTTAACATTATTCCTTGTTACAATGTTTATTATTGATAAGCAATGATATCTATATTCAACTGTCTCTGGCCTGTTATTCCATTAACTTTGTTTAACTAAAGTTTTAATGACGCTAACCATAAAGCATGGGTGGTGTTTAAAAATACTATCTTGGAAGCCCAGATCAGCTATATTCCGCGCTTTAAGAAAAGTGGGAGGAAGTCCTAAAACTGCCAGCATGGTTTAAAGATGAGGTCAGAGAGGCGGCGGCTGCAAAAAAAGCATCTTTCAGGAAATGGAAAAAGGAGCCAAATGACGGAAACTGGAAACAACATAAGCACTGGCAAGCTAGATGCAAGGCACTGATAAGGCAGGCAAAGAGAATTTGAGAAGCTTGCTGTAGAAGCAAAGGTGCATAATAAGACTTTTTCAAGTACATTCATAGCAAAAAATCTGTGAGAGTCAGGGGCACTAAGAGGGGACAAGGCCATAGCGCAGAGACCAAATGAAGTCTTTACTGAGGAAGATGCAGGGATGTTACCAATGACTGAAATGATATTTAAAGGTGATGCTGCAGAAGAGTTGTAATACATCTTCCCGGTGTATAGATATTTCTTTCAACTATTTGATAAACTGAAGAGTGGCAAATCTCCTGGACCGGATGGTATACATCCAAGAGTGTTGAAAGAACTGAAGTCTGAGCTTGCAGACCTACTATTAGTAACCTGTGAACTATCATTAAAATCATCTGTAATACATTAGCGATCCTCCAATCTTCAGGTAACACCAATTTTTAAAAAGGGTTCTAGGGGTGATCCGGGAAACTACAGACTGGTGAGCCTGACGTCAGTACCGGGAAAAATGGTAGAAACCATTATAAAGAACAAAATTACTGAATATGTAGATAGTCATGGCTTAAGGGGAGACTGCCAACATGGTTTTAGCCAAGGAAGGTCTTGTATTACTAATCTGTTATGTTTTTTTGAAGATGTGAATAAACTGGTAGACAAAGGTGAGTCGGTTGATATAGTGTATCGGGACTTTCAGAAAGCCTTTGACAAGGTCCCTCATGAGAGACTTTTGGCAAAACTAAAAAGTCATGGTATAGGAGGCAGTGTACTATTGTGGATCAGGAACTGGTTAAAAAATAGAAAGCAGGAGGAAGTGACGTCATCGGAGTGGATGGCAGCTTAAGTGAGGAGCTCCAGAGCTAAATCCCGAAAGTTGTGGCTGGAGCGGCACCCCCCCCAAGCGATCATACCCCGGACCAAAGGGAGCGGTGGAGGAAAAGGTGGAGAGTGTACCGGCGGGATGACCACGCGGAAAAAAACGGCAGACTTGAAGGAGTTTGCCTATGGAGGTGGACAGGCTGGCAGCAGAGAGGCCAAGATGGCGGCGGGAGACCGCGTGTCTCGGGACTCAGGAGAGTGCTCCCTGCAGCGGGCCGCCGATGCAGAGAGAGGCGCGATGGTGGTAAATAATGTGAGCCGCGCTGAACTGAAGGCCTGGTTCGACGAACTCAAGTCGGAGCTGGCGGCTGTTAAGACTGAAGTGGGGGAGGTTTGTAGTGAATTACGAGAGGAGGTCGGGGAATTAAGCCGGAGAACAGCGGAGCAGGAGCAACACATGGTGCGAGTGGAAAGTAAGCAAGAGGTGCTGGCGCAATCTTTTCGTGAGTGGGAGCGATGAAAAGACCAACTGGCTCTTAAGATGGAGGACTTAGAGAACCGTACGCGGCAAAATAACACAGGTACACTACCAAAAAACTGCCTCCAGTTTTGCAACTGATTCCTATAGATTTTGGGGTGCTGAATCCAGGAAAAATAGTCAAAATGTTCCATCACGTCACGTTTTCTTGCAAAATTAGATTTCTTACCCATATAAGGAATGTTCACATAATTTCTTTTTAGCCGACTGCAGTTTATTTTCTTGGCCCAAAATAGAGGTTGTAATGGTTAACTAACTAGAAACACTCCCTCATGATATTTTAGAGTGTTTTGTATTCATTTTATACATTAACAGGAAAATTGGGAGGCGGGGGGGCTAAATCCAGTACTCGCGCTGGCGCATGTTCTTTCCTGTTCGCCTCGCCTCGTTCGCTCGCTCAAACACGGTGGTTGCGACATGAACGTTCCTGTCAAATTTCAGTTTCTTGCAAGTTCATTATTACCTTTTGTTTGCTCAGTCGTAATCCAGCTTTATTCTGAAGTGTTTCACTACAGTTATAGTTTGCAGTGCTGTGTATTTGTGATGGCTCACAGAGCCAGAGGTTGCGTCAACTCTCCGTACAGTTTTTGTTTTATTTGTGGGGAATATACCGTGAAAAAGCGGCAGAGGAACATTTCTGCATTTATTAAAAAAGTATATTTCGCCTATTTCGGTTTGAAGTTAGGCGATCAAGACAAACCGTGGGCTCCTCACAAAGTGTGCAAGACATGTGAGGAAGATCTACGCTTATGGATGAAAGGTAAAAAAACAAGCATTTCGTTTCGGAATACCTATGATGTGGCGGGAACAAAGAGACCACAGCAGTGACTGCTATTTTTGCTCTTGCATTGTGAAGGGATACAACTTAAAAAATAAGAACGTAATAAGTTACCCCAACCTTCCCTCAGTAATTAGGCCTATGCCTCATAGCAACGAAGTACCTGTGCCTGAACCACCAAAATCTTTGGATCATATTTGTGTGGACGGTTCTGATCATGATGAGACTCATCAGATGGCTTTTCCCGATGAGTCCAGTACTTCCGAGTTTGAAACTGAACCAGATCCGAAACCTGAACTTTTCTCTCAAGCTGAATTGAATGATTTAGTCCGGGATTTAGGACTCCCAAAAGATGCTGCCCAACTGCTAGGTTCTCGGCTTAAACAGAAAAATCTATTGTCACCAGGAACAACTTTTTATTGGTACCGCAACCGCGAGACACAATTTTTGAAGTATTTCAGCAAAGAGGAAGATTTGGTATTTTGCAACGATATATACGGAGTGATGGAAAAGTTTAAACTCAAGTATGATCCTGCTGAATGGCGGCTGTTCATTGATTCGTCAAAAGACAGCATAAAAGGTCTTCTTCTTCATAATGGCAACACATTTGCTTCAGTTCCTATTGCTCACTCTGTTATTCTCCAAGAAAAATATGAGAATTTGGCCCTGATTCTTCAGAAGATTCGTTATGATGAGCATAAGTGGATGATTTGTGGAGACTTTAACATTCTATCCATGCTATTAGGGCAGCAATCCGGTTTCACCAAATATCCCTGCTTCCTTTGCTTGTGGGATAGCCGGGCCCGCGACCTACACTGGGGGAAAAAAGACTGGCCAATTCAGGAGTATTTGAGACCCGGTGAGAAAAATGTTCTTCATGAGAGCTTGGTACCTCGTGATAAAATTCTATTACCACCTCTCCACATTAAGTTGGGTCTCATTAAGCAATTCATCAAGTCCCTTCAAAAAGATGGTGAGTGCTTTCGGTACCTTTGCTCAAAGTTCCCCCGACTTTCTGAAGCAAAGCTAAAAGAAGGAGTGTTTGTTGGCCCTGATATAAGGAAACTCATTTCAGATGGAGCATTCGCTGAAACGATGTCTGAGAAGGAAAAAGAAGCCTGGGATTCCTTCAAGGATATTGTTCTCAAATTCTTGGGGAACAGGCGGGATGAGAACTATAAGGATATTGTTGCCAGGATGCTCAATGCCTTCAAAGAACAAAGCTGTAACATGAGCCTGAAAGTCCATTTCTTGCACTCCCATGTGAACTACTTTCCCGAAAACTTGGGGGCGTACAGTGAAGAACAAGGTGAAAGGTTTCAACAGGACATCAAGGACGCAGAGAGAAGGTACCAAGGAAGATGGAACACCACTATGATGGCTGATTTCTGCTGGTTGCTGCTGCGGGAAACCCCAGATGAAAAATACGCCAAGCAGTGCACCAAGAGAAGCATTCGGGGGAAGAAGAAACGGGCCCACCAGGAGATTGATTGACCCAAGAATGACTTTAAAATCTAAACTGTGTTGACAAATATCGTGTTTTTACTAAACTTTGAAATAACAATTTGCTAGTTATTACCACAGTGTCGGATCTCATTTATTAGAATTTTATTTTCACACCATCGGGTGTTTGTCTTCATGTATTGCAATGGTGCGGTTTGCGTTTTCTATTCTTACATACATACCTGTACAACATTTTTTGCACAATTTCTTTGCTTTGCTTTGTGTCTAACCTCGCTCTTATATGCTCAATGTTTGTGCACATGTATGTGGCTGTTTTAAGTGCAGACAATTTTGCTACCATCACAGTGTGTTTTGTTGACATTACTCTATTCTTATGTGCTGCCTTGTTACAATTTTCTTTATTCTTATTTGAATAACTACTAAACAATTAGTATAAAGAATTCATCCAAGAAACTTTTATCTCGATCGCACTCAATCTGAAACGTTCACCTCAAACTGCTAACCCAATGTAGCAAAAAATCTGTACGTGATGGAGCAAATTGGTTACCAGATTTGGATTTAGCGCACCAAAAAACGTAAAAATCAATCGAAACATTAGAGGCAGTTTAAAAAAAAAAAATTTTAGTGTACCTGTGTAATTTGCGTATCCGGGGGGTTCCTGAAGAACCTGAGTTTCAGGATAGCCGGCGGGTGGCGGAGGCTATCTGTAAAGACATTTTAGCGGAGGGAGAGGAGGAGGAGGATCCCCCCTCAGTGATTCTCGATAGAGCACACAGGGTGCTTGGGCCGAGTCGCCCTTATCGCCCACGGGACATTGTGATCTGCATGCATAGTTTTTCATTGAAGGAGAAAATTATGGCGAAGTTGAGGAAGGCCCGTGAATTCACTTGGCAGGGCTACACTTTGGCAATCTATGCAGATTTGGCAGCGGGGACCCTGCAACAGCGACGGGACTTGCAACATGTAACTGCCTGGCTGCGCAATGAGAATGTGCGGTATCGTTGGTTATACCCCTTCGGATTGTCTTTCACAGTGGGCACACATACCTGGAGGGTACAGACACGTCCGGAGGCTGAGAAGGCCCTGAAAGATGCTGGACTGGCGAGTGCCAAGGGGAAGCTGGTGGAGGCATCGAGAGTTGAGCCAGCGTGTGGTACTCTGGCAGCGAGGGTAGATGAGGGGACGTCGGGCGTGGAGCGGCGCGGAAGGGCGCAGGAGAATTTATCTGAGCCCACCTGAAGCAGCGTCAAGAGCCTATTGAGGACTTTATTGCTAAATTGTTCTTCCCTGTTCCCCCCTTATGATGGTTGCCCCTGTCCTTTTCTACAAAGGCTGGGGGATAAGCTTTGACTGCTTGGGGGAGTGGGGTTATTGGCCGGGATATTGGCGAGATTGAACATAAGAACATAAGAACATAAGATATGCCATACAGGGTCAGACCAAGGTCCATCAAGCCCAGTATTCTGTTTCCAACAGTGGCCAATCTAGGTCATACGTACCTAGCAGTTGGAGAGATCTGTTGATTTTTTGTTTGTGTTATGCACTGTTCAAGATTTTGGGGAGGATATTGTGGGGGGATTGAGTGGTTGGGGGGAGGAGGGTTGGGGGGCAATGAGGAGAGGGCAAGGGCGGGAGCAGGCACCGGGGGTTGCGGGGGAGTCTAAGTTACGTGTGGTTACGGTTAACGCTAAAGGTCTCCGCACCTGGCGGAAGCGTCGGTTGGCGGAAAAGGAAGGAGGTAGGACCCGGGCAGACTTTGTGTGCCTCCAAGAAACCCATCTCATGGTGGGGCAAGAGAAGTTGTTGGAGATGCGGAAATACCCTAAGGTAGTTCTGGCGGGGCAACGTGCGGAGTCGAGGAAGGGGGGGGTGGGTATAATGGTGGGGGCTAGTATGGTAGATCGGGTGGTGGGGGAACACCGCGATAAAAAGGGGAGGTATGTGGAGGTCCAGGTGCAGCTAGGAGAGGAGAGGGTGTGGATTTTTAGTGTGTATGGTCCCAACGAGGGCCAGGGGGTATTTTACGAACGTATGCGGGCCGAGTTGGAGCTCCTGGGGGAGGTACCTATTATTGTTGGGGGGGGGATTTCAATTTGACAGTAAATCCTCGACTGGACAATAGTGGTGGGCGCGGGGAGGGGAAACGGAGGGAGCGGCAGCAGTTGATACAGATGAAAGAAGGGCTGGGGTTAGTGGATGTCTGGCGTTGTCGAAACCCGGGGAGGAAGCAATACACTTATTATTCCGCGCCTCATGGGACGTATAGTCGCATAGATATGATTTGGGCAGGAGGTGGGTGGATGAGTAGGGTGGAGGGGGTTGAACAGGGGTCTATCACGTGGACGGATCATGCGCCTGTGAGTGCAGAGTTTAATTTGGGTTACAAGGATACTGGCGTGAAATTTTGGAGGCTCAACGATTCGTTGTTGGACGACCCGGCGATTGTAGAACGGACTGGGAGGGTGCTACAGGAGTATCAGGAATTTAACTGGAATGGTGAGGTTGGCTTGGGCATGGTGTGGGACGGTTTGAAAGCGGTGGTTCGGGGGCATTTGTTAGGGGAGGTCTCGTGTAAATGTAAACAAAGGGGAGAAACGGAGCGTCATCTTCTGGGGGAAATTAAGAAGCTGGAGGAAAGTCATCAATGTGATCGGCGGGGGGGAGTACTGACGGAATTGCAGAGGCTCCGGGGGCAGTTGAGTCAGCTTCGGGCGGGTAAGTTAGCCTATGAGCTCAACGTTATGCGGCAAGCCATGTTTGAAGGGGGCAATAAAGCGGGCAGACTGCTTGCTCGTCGCCTCAGAGCGCGGGTGGCACAAAACACAATTGGGAGTATTAGGAATGGGCGGGGGCAGTTAGTTACTGGGAACAATGACATCCGTCAGACGTTTAAGGACTACTATCAGAAATTATATAGTAGTGAGGTCATTGGGGGGCAAGAAAAGAGTGCCCGTTATTTAGCTGGGTGTAGCTTACCCACGTTGGAGGCGGGGGAGGCGGAGTGGCTAGGTAGGCCGATAGAGGAGGGGGAGGTCACTGCGGCGATTAAATCTTTGAAAATGGGGAAGGCACCAGGGTTGGATGGCTTGACAGGTAAATTCTATAAGGTGTTTCAGGCGGGTCTTCGACCCTTGTTGCTGGAGGTCTTTAATGGCGTTCTGGCGACTGGAGCAGTTCCAGGTTCCATGACGGTAGCAGGGATTACAATTTTGCTTAAGCCGGGCAAGGATCCTATGGTCTGCGGTTCGTATCGGCCAATATCTCTATTGAATGTGGACGCTAAACTCCTCGCCAAAATTTTAGCTACTCGTTTGCAGCAGTTCCTCCCTAAATTGATTCACGCGGATCAGATGGGTTTTGTAGCCGGGAGACAGGGCGGGGACAATATACGTCGACTGTGTAACCTAACATGGGAGGTGCAGCGGACGGGGCAGAAGGCGGTTTTTATCTCGGTAGATGCAGAAAAGGCCTTTGACCGGGTGGAGTGGGATTTTCTGTTGGCAGTTCTGGAGAAGGTAGGGTTGGGAGAGAACTTTATTCAATGGGTCAAGGCTTTTTATACGGGGCCGCAGGCCAGGATTAGAGTGAATGGTAGCTATTCTGAAGTGATTCAGCTTGGCCGAGGTACTAGACAGGGCTGCCCGCTTTCGCCCTTGCTGTTTGCCCTTGCCATAGAGCCCCTAGCTGATCGGGTGCGGCGTGGGGTCGATGTCAAAGGGGTGCAGATGAATACGTGGGAATCTAAAATTGCCCTCTTTGCAGATGATGTTATCTATACACTTCGGGAACCCTTAATCTCGCTGCCAGTATTGATACGGGAAGTGGACTTGTATAGTGCGGTTTCGGGCTATAAAATTAATGGAAGCAAGACGGAACTTCTCGGGTTCAATCTGGGGAATCGGTTAGAAGAGAGCTTGCGTAGTAGCTTCCCCTTCAAATGGGTTACGGGGACCTATCGTTATTTGGGGATCCACATGGGGAAGGATTGGCGGCAGCTTTGGGACCAGAATTTTCTTCCGTTATTGCGGGCGGTGAAGGCAGACCTGGCCCGTTGGAAGGGTCTATATTTGACTTGGATTGGGAGAATTGCGGTTATAAAAATGAATGTTTTGCCACGTTTTCTTTTCCTCTTTAGTTCAATTCCCAGTCGGATTCCCCCTGGATATTTGAGACAGGTACAGCGGTTGATTTTGGACTTCATTTGGGGTGGCAAGAAAGCTCGGGTGTCGCAATACACTCTTTATCGGAGTCAGCGGGAGGGGGGGATGGGGGTCCCATGGTTGGATAAATACTTTGTGGCGGCTCAATTACAGGCTTTAGGTAGTTGGCAGGCGGTGGCCGAGACCCCTATCTGGGTCGAGCTGGAACAGGACAGAGGGGGGGGGGGGAGAGTCTTTGGGCATGTGGATATGGGATCCTGGGGCGCGGAAAGGGGGGGGGCGGGGAGGTAACCCTTTCACAGAGTTTACCCGGGGGTTGTGGTTAGGGGTTAAGCGCCGGATGTTAGGGGGGAAGAGATATACGAGGGCAACGCAAATCCGGGGTATGCAGGACTTTGGGCCGGGGAGGGACGGCGGTGTCTTTCGGGAGTGGGGTGTTAAAGGTTTATGCACGTTGGGACAACTCCTTACTGATACTGGGCAACTTCGCACCTTTGGGGACTTATGTGACGCCTATGGGCTGGCGGCTAGGGATTACTTTGCTTATTTCCAGCTAGTATCATATTTGCGCAGGACTAGGGGTTGGGAGGATTTGCGGCGAGTGGCCACCCCTTGTGAGTTGGCGCTGCAGATGGGGGGGGTGAGGAGGGGATTGATCTCCCGATTATATGTGGAGCTCTGCCAGCAGGCACGAGAAGGGGGTTTGGGGAAGAGTGTGGGGGAATTGGCATGGGAGAAACAGTTGGGGGGAGAGTGGAATGAGGGGCGATGGCACCATATTTATCGGTGGACGCGGAGGTTGGCCCCAGGGACGGCTTATTTGGAGGCTAGTTTAAAGGTCCGGTATCAAATGTACTGGACGCCTTGGAAGTTAAAGGTCCTGCGTCCTGAGGACTCCGGATCCTGTTGGAGGGGATGCGGGCAGAAAGGGGACCTGGAGCACATTATCTGGGGCTGTGTGGCTATTCAGCGGATGTGGGAACGCTGGGGTGTATGTGTTCGGGCGATGGTTGGGGTGCCCGTTGATCTCACAGCTTCTATGGTGCTCTTAAATGAGATGCCTGAGGAGGGGGACAGGAGTATTTTACAATTGGTGGGGTATTGTGTGGGGGCGGCCAGGGGGGCTATTATGGCGCGGTGGAAGTGTACGGAGGTGCCTACGATATCTATGATTGTGCAGAGGGTAGAATATCTCTGGAGTATGTGCGCAGTCTCTGCCCACAAGAATTCTACGGTGCCAGCATTTCGGGCGGTGTGGGGTGGGTATGAGGTTTGGAGGGAGCAGGGGGGGTCATGAGTGAGAATGGAGGGTGGGGAAGGGGGAGGGTGGGGAAGGGGAAGGCTGGGGGGGATGGTAGGAGGGTTGGGGCTGGGGGAGGCGGATGGGGGGGGGGAGTCTGGTTTAGATACATTGTTTGGGTTGTTTGTGGAATGGAGCCTGTTGTATTGCTAATTTTGTATTGCTAATTTTGAGGTGTTATTTTGTGCTCTTTCTGCTGTGATGTTTTGGGTTGTTCTTTATTTTTTCAATAAAAATAAAAAAAATTGTTAATCAAAAAAAAAAAATAGAAAGCAGAGGGTAGGGCTAAATGGCCCATTTTCCCAATGGTAAAAGGTGAATAGTGGAGTACCGCAGGGATCTGTGCTGGGTCTGCTGCTTTTTGACATATTCATAAATGACCTGGAAAAGGGAATAACGAGTGAGGTTATCAGATTTGCAGATGACACACAAAACTATTTAAAGTTGTTAAAACCCAAGAGGATTGTGGAAACTTGCAAGAGGATCTTGATAAATTGGAAGACTCGGCATCCAAATGGCAGATGAAATTTAATGTGGACAAGTGCAAAGTTATGCACCTAGGGAAGAACCCCCCAAACTATGGTTACACGATGCAAGGTTCCACATAAGAAAGCACCACCCCCCCCCCTTGTATTTCCTTATTATTTTTTTGTTGATATGACAATTGTATATCTCTTGTATTACTTAATTCTCCTTCAGATTTTGTTTTCTGGAGGTTTTTTTTGTTAAACCTAATAAAAAAAAATAAGAAACCACCACCACCCCAGAAAAAGATTTAAGCGCCATCTTGGAAAACATGTTAAAACCCTCCGCCCAGTGTGCAGCGGCGGCCAAGAGAGCAAATAGAATGCTAGGTATCATAAGGAAAGGAATGAAAAATAAAACAAAAGGATATTATAATACCTCTGTATCGTTCCATGGTGCGACCGCACCTTGAATATTGTGTGCAATTCTGGTCGCCATATCTTAAAAAGGATATACCGTTATTAGAAAAGGTACAGAGAAGAGCCACCAAAATGGTAAAAGGGATGGAAGGATACCCCCATGAAGAAAGGCTAAAAAGGTTAGGGCTCTTTAACCTGGAAAAGAGACGGCTGAGGGAAGATATGATAGAGGTCTATAAATTAATTAATGGAATGGGTTAACATAGATCAATTGTTTACATCATCAGAATATAGAAAGACTAGGGGACATGCAATGAAGCTGCAGGGTAACCTATTTAAGACTAAAAGAGAAAACATTTTTTCACTGAACGTGTAATCAGAATCTGGAATTTGTTACCGGAAGATGTAGTAAAAGCTGTTAGTGTAGCTGGGTTTAAAAAAGGTTTGGACAAGTTCCTGGAGGAAAGGTCCATAAACCATTATTAAAAAGGGACCCAGGATATCACTGCTTGACCCAATACAAGCATTGAGGAACCTGTGTCTTTTGCGGAGACTGCTAGGTACTTATGACCTAGATTGGCCACTGTTGGAAACAGGATACTGGGCTTGATGGACCTTGGTCTGACCCAGTATGGCATATCTTATGTTCTTATGATCTTGAGCTCCTCCGCCCAAGGCACCTCCTTGGATTCTGTGATGAAGGCCAAGGCCTTCGCCATGTCCTGGACAAACTCCAAAATGGAGAGATCTTTGGGAGGGGGACCTGCGTTGGTCATTCAGAGGAGAGGGGTCTGAAGGGACATACCGATGGAGGCACTAGCTGGAGACGTCCTCCGCCCCGAGTGGGACCAAGAACAAGGCCTGAAATAGTCTTGAGGCTGATGGTGCTCTAGGATTGGTTCCACAACCTCTGGAGACACCCTCGTGGTGGAGGGGCCGGTGGTCGGGACTGATGACCCAGAGGAACAGGACACTGATTCGCACTGTTGGGTCAAGAAGGCAGCGATGCTGCGCTCAAGTCGCCATTCTGACCTCTATGCGAGAAGGCTCTGCAGCCACCAGCATGAGCACAGAGGTCTTCGGGCCCAACGCTGGCTCAGTTGAGGGGGTATCCTCAACAAAGATGGGTTCGGGAGATTGGGGTCGATCTCCAGATGCCGATGGCATTTTCTCCCACCGGGGCAGCTTGGAGGGCCATTCCCGGCCATCGCCCTTGGCATTGTGCCAGGGGCTCCGATTCCTGTGACTGTGAGACTTACCCACAACTCTGGCATCATCACCCAATGATGCCACTGACGTCCGGCTCCTCGGGGGATAGGCCTCGGAGGATCCGCTATCCAACGCCCCACAAACTTGGGGCTCAGAACGGACATGGCCATCATGCAAGGCAGAGGACACCGTGGCAGCCAAGGGCTTTGGTTCCATGAATGACTCTGGGGCCAAAATAGAGGTCTTCCTAAACATGGACACTCACTGCGTCACATAGTTCTTCCGTCCCTTGTTCATCATTTTCTGACAGAGCCCACAGGAGTCATCACTGTGGTCCACACCAAAGCAACAGAGGCAGCAGTCGTGCATGTCCGTGTGGGACATGGTATGCCCACAGTGGTTGCACTGCTTGAACCCACTGGCCGAGGACATAGCAGGGAAGGCGGCGCCCACAAGATCAAACTCAAGTGCCCTGGTCAGGGAGGGCGCGAAGATTCCCACACACCGAGGAAAAAGACCCCGAAGAGCAAAAGGACCAGAGAAAAACATGGCGCCGAGGCAGCAGCAGACTTGGGAAATAAGAACAATCAACCTTTTCCAGGGTGCAGATGAATGTCCGATGAGCTATGCAGAAAAAAAGATGCCACCCTTGGGTGGAAAGGCAGCCATGCATGTGTGGTAGATCTCCCAAAGGCTTTCTTTGACAGCTGGGAGAGGTTACCAATGTCACCCATATATGAGGACTGACTTCCTGCATGTTCCCAGAGAAATGACTGCTTCATGGAGCAGCTAGTTCATGAACCAACACAAAGGGAAGCTATTTTAGATCTAGTCCTTGGAGTAATGAAGGATCTGATGTGAGAGATAATGGGTGTTGAGGCCACTTGGCAATAGTGATCATAACATGATCACATTTGATTTAATAAATGGAGAGAGGACAGCAAGAAAACCATGACACTAGCATTTAACTTTCAAAGGGGAGACTGATAAAATGAGGAAAACGGTCAAGAAAAAAATAAAAGGGGGCAGCTGCAAAGGTTAAAAGGTTTACATAAAGCATGGGCATTGTTTAACAATACTACGCAAACTCAATCCTGCAAGAACTCCCTCAAACCACGCTGAACCCTCTACAACTGGCGATAAACGCTGCGGCAAGAATCCTCCATGGAGCTTCCAGGAAAGACTATGTGACCCCCATCCTGAAGCACCTACACTGGCTCCCAATAAGCGGCAGACTCACATACAAAATCTTAATGCTGACATTCAAGGCTGTCAACAGGCTCTCAGCAACATCACTGGCAGAGCTGATCCAGCCCACACCACCCAATAGGTCCAGAAGATCTACAGCAGTTAATATGCCGATTGTCCCAAAATCAATAACCCAATGTACATGTTCAACCATGAACAGGGCCTTCAAATTCTGTGCACCAAAATGCTGGAATGCCCTACCACCCAGCATACAAGCAATCCCAAATTTCTCACAGTTTAGAAAAGCATTGAAGCACCATCTCTTCCTTCAGCATTACCCCCTAGACAGCACCTCAATAGCCTCATCCACCACTTAGCCGACTTAGTTTAGTAAGACCTATCACACAGCCAACCACAACTACATCCAGCGAGATGACACCGATCTGCCACATAGATGTACACAGTTTACCCCTTGTTATCCAAGCTTTTGCACCTTGTTCAATGTAAGCGCAAATCAGTTAATGAGATGTGTAAGTTGTTGTTTGTAAACCCCACTGATGCCAAATAGCGCGGTATAGAAGAGATTGTAATAAATAAATAAATAAATACTAACTTGAAAGCCCAGACCAGATGCATTCCATGCTTTAAAAAAGGTGGAACTACTGCAGGCATGGTTTAAAGGTGAGGTCAGAAAGGCTGTTGTAGCCAAAAAAGCATTTTTCAGGAAATGGAAAAAAAAAAAGAGCCAAATGATATAGATAAGGCAGGCAAAGAGAACCTGAAAAGAAGCTTGCTATGGAAGCAAAAACGCACAATAAAAACTTTTTCAAGTACATTTGTAGCAAAAACAAACCAGTGACAGAGTCAGTTGGACCATTAGATGATGGATAGGTAAAAGGGGTGCTAAGGGATAACAAGACCATAGCAGAGAGAATGAATGAATTCTTTGTTTCGGTCTTTACTGAAGAAGATGTAGGAAAATTACCCATGCTTGAAATGGTTTTTAAAAAGGTGATGTATTTGAGGAATGGAAACAAAATTTTAAAACAGAAGATGTGATACAGCTATTTGATAAACTAAGGAGTAACAAATCACCTGACAGGATGGTTATACATCCCAGGATGCTAAAAACTAAAATTAAAAACAGACCCCCGATCAGCACCCCACAACAGAGGAGCAGGAACACAGGATTCTCCCGCCCCTTTGCTGCAGCAGACCTATCGGGGCCCCCCAATTCCACCAACGAGAGCAACCACTGGACTTTTAAAAGAAAGGAGCGCTCAGGCGCGCCTGCACCTGGCAGGCTGGCACCTCAGGGCCTCACCAGAGGGCCCTTTGGTGGGTACTGACAGTGGCAATGAAAAGCAAAAAACAAAAGCAAAACCCATCCGCAAACCTAACTCCAAAAACCATTGACCAGGACACCCTCCACAAAGTGAAACAATGGACAACATTGGTAAATCGGACTACTACAGGCAATGTCACATAGACCTCCAGAAATAGGCAACAGCAACAACTGCATCCAGAAAGTAAAAGCATAGAGGGTATAGAGGGTAGGGCTAAATGGCCAATTTTCCCAATGGAGAAAGGTGAATAGTGGTGTACCCCAGGGATCTGTGCTGGGTCTGCTGCTTTTTGACATATTCATAAATGACCTGGAAAGTGGAATAACGAGTGAGGTTATCAAATTTGCAGATGACACAAAACTATTTAAAGTTGTTAAAACCCAAGAGGATTGTGAAAAATTGCAAGAGGATCTTGATAAATTGGAAGACTGGGCATCAAAATGGCAGATGAAATTTAATGTGGACAAGTGCAAGGTTATGCACCTAGGGAAGAACAACCCAAACTATGGTTACACGATTCAAGGTTCCACATTAGGAACCACCACCCAGGAAAAAGATTTAGGCGTCATTGTGGATACCATGTTAAAACCCTCGGCCCAGTGTGCAGCGGCAGCCAAGAGAGCAAATAGAATGCTAGGTATGATAAGGAAAGGAATGGAAAATAAAACAAAAGATATTATAATGCCTCTATATCGTTCCATGGTGAGACCGCACCTTGAATATTGTGTGCAATTCTGGTCGCCGTATCTTAAAAAGGATATAGCGATTTTAGAAACAGGTTCAGAGAAGAGCCACCAAAATGGTAAAGGGGATGGAAGGATACTCCTATGAAGAAAGGCTAAAAAGGTTAGGGCTCTTTAACCTGGAAAAGAGACGGCTGAGGGGAGATATGATAGAAGTCTATAAATTAATGAACGGAGTGGAACGGGTAAACGTAGATCGATTGTTTACGTTATCAGAATATAGAAAGACTAGGGGACATGCAATGAAGCTACAGGGGAAACTATTTAAGAGTAATAAAAGAAAATATTTTTTCACTCAACATGTAATCAAACTCTGGAATTTGTTACCGGAGGATGTAGTAAAGGCTGTTAGTGTAGCTGGGTTTAAAAAAGGTTTGGACAAGTTCCTGGAGGAAAGGTCCATAAACCATTATTAAGAAGTGACCGAAGATATCAATGCTTGATCCAGTACAAGCATTGTGGAACTTGTGTCTCTTGGGGAAACTGCTAGGTACATATGACCTAGATTGGCCACTGTTGGAAACAGAATACTGGGCTTGATGGACCTTGGTCTGACCCAGTATGGCATATCTTATGTTCTCACCATTTACCCTCTGCTCTACCTGCTGCCAGCACTCCTGCTACTCACCACAGCCCACAATACTCCACCCAACACAGCACCCCTACTATGGCTCACAAACCAGCTATCCAACATAGCAAATGCACAATCTCCCACACAACACGCACCGTTCCACAAGACGACTAATTCACATAAAAACACACCACACCATAAGCCACCCCGACACCACTCATCACACCACACACTCCTTACACGGTGCCCTAATAAAACTCCTGATCCATACAAAATAAAATCCAAATCATCAAAGACCTTTTGGACTCAAAAAAAATGGAAATTACACTTACCTGGTAATTGTGGTTCCTTGAGGGAATCCAGTTTAGTCAGATACTTCTGGGTAGTGCACCTCCTCCTGCAGCCCGGAGACTGGGCATGTGCAAAAAACGTGACATCACTGCATGTAGCTCCTCCGCTCCCCCAGCCATCTCCAGTGAACTATTGACAAAGCACACTTAAAGGAGCAATAACTAATTAACTAATCTATAAAAATAGAACAACTCATTAACTGCCCGCCATTGCAGACAACCCCTACTAGGGTTTTAGTACTACCGTTTTGTTTGTTTGTTTTGTTTTTTTTTAAATCTCACAATTACGGCTGAGCTGAATGCGGGCTCATGAAGACAGATTAGCTTTCTTCTACCTGCCTCCCCCAGAGCGAGCCATCATACAGACAGAAAAGAACAGAAAGCAAGCTCCGAATAGAACTTACCCGTAATTCCAGCGAACCGGAACAAGTCCACCGCCCTAAAGCATCCCGGTTGGGAATAAGAACTAAACTGGATTCCCTCAAGGAACCACAATTACCAGGTAAGTGTAATTTCCATTTCCTTTTCGGTCATCCAGTTTAGTCAGATACTTCTGGGATGTAACAGAGCAGTAACTATTGGGAGGGACCTTTCCAACCGGCATGCAATACTGCTGACCCGAAGCCCGCATCCTGCGCTGACAGCACGTCCAAGCGGTAATGCTTGCTGAAAGTATGAAGGGAGGACCAAGTGGCCGCCCGACAAATCTCCGCCGGAGGCACCAAGCTGTGCTCCGCCCAAGACGTCGCTTGAGCTCTAGTCGAATGAGCCCGCAAACCTACAGGAACCACTCTGCCCTCCAAGATATAAGCGGAAGCAATGGCCTCGCGAATCCACCGCGAGATAGATGCTTTAGCCGCTGCTTCACCCCTGCGCTGTCCCCCAAACAACACAAACAGCCGATCCGACTTACGAAAACTCACAGACACCTTCAAATACCGACGCAACACGCGCTTCAAGTCCAACCGCCGCAAATGGCGATCCGCCTCTGTGTCCCCGTGCGAACTGAGAACCGGCAAGGACACTGTCTGATTCAAGTGAAACGGCGAAACCACCTTCGGCAAAAAAGACGGAGCAGGCCACAGAACCACATTGTCCCCATAAAAAGACAAAAACGGTTCCCAACAAGATAAAGCTTGAAGTTCAGAGATCTGTCTCGCTGAGCAGATGGCTACTAAAAACACAGTCTTCAGCGTCAAATCCTTTACAGATGCCCGGCGCAATGGTTCAAAAGGCTCCTTTGCCAGGGCCCCCAAAACTAGGTTGAGATCCCACGAAGGAACAAGGACTCTACGAGCTGGACGGAGGTTGGACACCGCCTTCAGGAAACGCAACACATCCGGATGCGTCCCCAACGCAACCCCCTCCACCTTGCCTCGATAGCATGCCAAGGCCGCCAACTGCACTCGCAAGGAACTAGCAGCCAGGCCCTTCTCAAAACCGTCCTGCAAAAAACTGAGCACCACCGGCACCGACGCTGTTGCCCCCCGGATCCGTCCCCTAGAACACCAGTCCTCAAATATGCGCCATATGCGCACGTAAGCTAGCGACGTAGACTGCTTCCGCGCCTTGAGCAAAGTCGTTATTACCGCCGCCGAATAACCTCTCTTCCTCAGCCTCGCCCGCCCGCTCAATGGCCAGACCGTAAGCGAGAATCGATCCACCTGAGGCATCCGAAGAGGTCCCTGCTGTAATAGATCCTCTGACACCGGCAACCTCCACGGCTCCCCGCTGAGGAGCCGAATTAGATCTGCGTACCAGGGACGCCGCGGCCAGTCCGGAGCCACCAACAACACACTTCCGCGATGCGCCTCGATTCTTTGCACCACTCTGCCGATTAGGGCCCACGGAGGAAAGACGTAAAGCAGACCGGACGTCGGCCAAGGTTGCATCAGCGCGTCTATCCCCTCTGACATCCTTTCCCGACGCCGGCTGAAAAATCGAGTGGCCTTTGCGGATTGGAAAGTCGCCATGAGGTCCATGACGGGAGTTCCCCACCTTTGGGCTATCTGTGCAAAGATCGCGGGATTTAACTCCCACTCTCCGGCATCTACCTGCACTCTGCTGAGAAAATCCGCTGTCACATTGTCCTTCCCGGCAATGTGTGCCGCCCACAGCGCCAACAACCGAGTTTCCACCCACTGAAAGAGCCGTTCCGCCTCGGCTTCCATGGGCCTGCTCCCGGTGCCGCCCTGACGATTGATGTACGCCACCGTCGCCGAGTTGTCGGACAGCACCCGGATCGCTCTCCCCGTCACAGCGGCCTCTAACGCCTGCAGCGCCAGAGCCACTGCCCGAAGTTCCAATCTGTTGATGGACCAAGTGGACTCCTGGGCCGACCAACGCCCCTGCGTGAAAAGCTCCCCGCAGTGCGCTCCCCAGCCCACCAGGCTTGCATCCGTCAAAAGAGGAAGCCAATCCGGTTGCTCCAGACTCATCCCTGTCGTCAACGACCCGGGAAGCAGCCACCACCGAAGCGAGCTCCGGACCTTGGCGGGACAAGGAAGTCGTGCGTTGAGCGAGTCCTCCTGGTGAGACCAGCGACGAAGCAGCGCTTTCTGCAATGGACGCATGTGAAACCTGGCCCAAGGAACCGCCTCTAACGTCGCCGCCATGGTTCCCAAAACCTGGAGGTAACTCCAGGCTGAGGGAGCCGGAGAGACTAGAAACCGATGAAGTAAGGCCTGAAAACCCTGCACTCGTCGAGCCGGTAGAAACACTCTCCCTACCCGAGTGTCGAACCGTACCCCGAGGTATTCGAGCTCCTGCGTAGGGACTAAATGACTCTTTGCCCGATTGACCACCCAGCCGAGCTGCTCGAGAAACCTTACTACCTTGTCCGTCACCCGAATACTCTCTGTAGCGGACTTTGCTCGAATCAACCAATCGTCCAGGTAAGGGTGAACCAGGATGCCGTCCTTGCGCAATCTTGGTAAAGGTGCGCGGCGCTGTCGCGAGGCCGAAGGGCAAGGCTTGAAACTGGTAATGACCCCACGGAAGGGCAAAGCGAAGGAATCTGCGATGGTTCTCCCTGATCAGAATATGCAGATAGGCCTCCGTCAGATCGAGAGATGTTAAGTACTCCCCTTGCCGCACGGCGACAATGACGGACCTTAGGGTCTCCATCCGGAAATGTGAAACGCGTAAGCAGCGGTTCACCCCTTTGAGATCCAAAATGGGCCGAACCGAACCATCCTTTTTCGGGACTATGAAATAGATGGAGTATCGACCCCTGCCGTAGTCGTCGGAAGGCACCGGACCTACCGCCTCCAACTGCAACAAGCGGTCTAGCGTCTGCCGAAGAGCCAGGGATTTCTATAGACCCCTGCAGGGGGAGAGAACAAAGGAATCTCGAACGGGCCGGGCGAACTCCAAAGCGTAACCGTCCCGAATGATCTCCAGGACCCACTGATCCGACGTGATTTGGGCCCAAGCCGGCAGAAAAGCCCGAAGCCTTCCTCCTAAAGGCTGGCTGCCGACCAGAGCCCGCCTCACTTCATTGG
The DNA here is from genome assembly GCA_033557465.1 of Ichthyophis bannanicus. Classification (NCBI taxonomy): domain Eukaryota; kingdom Metazoa; phylum Chordata; class Amphibia; order Gymnophiona; family Ichthyophiidae; genus Ichthyophis; species Ichthyophis bannanicus. The sequence continues at coordinate 1,578,355 of CM066050.1, forward strand.
GACTTTCTGGGCAGGGCCGAGGACGCCGCCGCAAACTCCCTACCGGCGCCTCAAAACCCCCGAAAGCCTTGCGCCCGTGGAGCAAAGCGTCCCCGTTGGAAGCCCCCCAACCGGGAAGAACAAAATCTCCGAAAGTCACGGAATGACCCACGGAAGGACTGCGAGGACCGCCCCTGCTTAGGCTTATCTTCCGGGAGTCTACCCCCCTTGGACTCCCCCAAATCCTTCACCAACTTATCCAAGTCCTCACCAAACAACAGACCCCCCCGAAATGGCAGCTTACTGAGCCGCGCTTTCGAAGAGCCGTCCGCCGCCCAATTCCTCAGCCAAATGGACCGGCGAGCCGCCACCAACGACGCCATGCTATTAGCGAGGGCCCTGATCAAATCGTAATGAACATCGGACAAGTAAGCCGCCCCGGACTCCAGACGGTCTAACTCCCGCAGACCCTCGGGCTCCAGATGCATGACCCTGCGCAACCCCTGAGTCCATCTGAGACAAGCCCGAGCCACCCAAGCCCCGCAGATGGAAGCTTGAAGTGAGAGGGCATCCGCCTCAAAGGACTGCTTCAACAAGCCGTCCACCTTTCTATCTTGTGCATCCTTTAGAGCAGCACTGCCCTCGACAGGAATGGTGGTCTTTTTCGTCACCGCCGACACCGCCGCATCAACTTTTGGAGAGCGAAATCTCTCCTTGTCCTTATCTGCCAACGGATATAAGCGCGACATAGTTCGAATGCCCTTGAGACCAGCCTCAGGCAAATCCCATTCCTCCTGAATCATCCGGTCAACTACCCGATGCACGGGAAAAACTACCTGAGACTGCCGTACCGCCTGAATAATGGGATCTTCCTCCCCCTCGTCCGTCACCGGCTGTTCGGTTACTAATTTGAGAGTTTGCAGAGACTCTGTAATAAGCGGCACCAATTCCTCTCTGCGGAATAACCTAATAATTTTCGCCTGATCCTCCGGCTCGGGAATCTCCCCCTCCTCCAGCTCCTCTACGCCAGGCTCCAACTCTGACTCACGTTCTTCTGAGTCCTGCCAGGAGGCGAGGGATCCCGCACCTTAACTCTTTTAGACGGACGAAGGGATCCGCCGCTCACCCCCGCTGCAGAAGCCTGCGGAGATGGCGCGGACGACGCCAAGGCATCCGGCAGCTTACCCTGCCGCTGCCTACAAAAGGCCTCGTGCATAATTAACACAAAATCAGGGGAAAAGACACCAAGCAGAGGCTCCGCTCCCCCGGACAGGGAAGCCAAACCATGCCCCTCCTGGGAAGGCTGTACGGGTGGCTGTGGAGGCACTGATGGTGCAAGTCCTACTATCCCCGGCTCCACCTCCTGAGTCTCAGTCGTCTGAATCTCCATCTGATGTTCTAGAGAGGCGGACACTGCCGTACACCCTCGGCAGATCCCAGAATCCGTAATCGCGCCCCTTCGGCTGCCACACACCACACACTGAAGGCGTGCCGCCATAAAGGTTATGCCACCCCAGAAACCAAAAATGCTTAATAATTTTTTTTTTTTTTAATTATTATTAATCTTTTTTTTTTTTGTTACACTCTATGCCAGCACTAAAAAGGGGTAAAGGTGTCCCCAAAACAGTAGCAACACCAAAAAACGCACAGTCCCCAATCTCCTACCTCAGAAAAATAGAAAAAGGGGCCAGGAAACTGCCTACAGGAAAATATAGCAAATTGAAGAAAACCAAAAATAAATAAAACCAAAACGCTCTCTAAGGAGAAAGGGCCCGAAGAAAAAGATCTCCCAGCGCCACTTCACTCCCCGCACTCAATGCAAGTGAGGACCACGCGGCTGCCACGAGGTCAAAATGGCCGCCGGCGATCAAGGGGAAAAAGAAAAAGGCGCCAAAACCACCCGAGGCTGCTCCCACCACGGCAAAGAAAGCAGCCGCGCTAACCTTGCTGGATCCCTGCTTACCTTGGCATACCCAGAAAGGGAAGAAGGGAGAAGCGAGGTATGCACACTCGCACACCCGCACCTGCGGGAGAAACGCTGCACCACGGAGCAAGTGCCGAGATGTCAGCTGGCCGCGACCGCCGAAGCGGGAAGGAAACACTGAGGCAAAGCAATCCGCGTCCCGCTGTCGGCCAAGAGCTCTCCCCCGAACTGGCAAGGGTGAAGAGATCTAAAGGCGAGGCAAAGCTCATACAGACACAAAACAGCACAGCAGAGACAGGTAGAAGAAATCCTGCACTGCTTGTGCGTCGCACGGTCGCTCACTTTCTTTTTTTTTTTTTTGTAAATTAAAGGAACAGTGCCCAAATAAAACAGAATCAAAGATAGAACACCCAAAATAAAGTAAAACTCCTAAGCTCCTTAACCTAGCCCTAAAGTGAGCCCAACACTAGGCTCACACGTCCTCCTGCTGCACGGAGACTGGACACACTGGAGATGGCTGGGGGAGCGGAGGAGCTACATGCAGTGATGTCACGTTTTTTGCACATGCCCAGTCTCCGGGCTGCAGGAGGAGGTGCACTACCCAGAAGTATCTGACTAAACTGGATGACCGAAAAGGAACTGGACATACTCTGTATTACTGAAAAATGGATCACAGAAACATACTCCTTAACAGACTCATGCCAAACGGATACAACACATACCAATGTCCCAGAACGTGACGACAAGGTGGCATGATGATCATAGCCAAGAAAAACATCAACCTACAATTCCAGGCAAGCAACAGCACCAACAAATCTGACTCCATCACAGTCTCCAACAAAACAACCACAATCTGCCTCATATAGGACATTGACCTCCAACACCAGTGACTTAACAATACTCAATACAGTCATAACAGCAGAGAGAACAGGAAAAGATTTAATGGTTCTAGGAGACTTCAACCTCCCCTCCCTACACCAAACCATGCATAGTCCTTCCTTCAAGCCATGACAGTGATGGACCTAACACAACTAATAAAAACACTCCCACCCACGAAACACATTGGACTTAATATTCTTTAATAGCCATATCGCCAAACCTTCACCCCCCCCCCACACTCTATACAAGTACACCCAGTACCATGGTCAGACCACGAACTCATTGAATTCTCGCTCCCACAAGACCTCACCAATACAAGCCCCAACCATCAACCTGCAACCAGACGATGATTTAAACCGTTTGACAAAGAGAGCTTCCTCAAAGAAACCATTGAACAAATGCCTACCAACTCCACTGACCCGGAAATACTCATAGAAAACTGAAACACACCATCAAGAAAGCAGCAACCACCCCCAACATCCCAAAGACCAAAACAAAGGCACACACACAGCAACCCAAGACCGACTGGTATACCCCAACCCTCCAACTCCTAAAGAGACAACTCCGCAAACATGAAAGAAAATGGCGAAGACCAAAACAAGACAGAGACAAAGCACAATATCTACAGCTGATGAAGGAATACCATACCAAAACAGACAAAGTAAAATGTGAACACCATACCAAACTACTAAACACCGCAATCAATTGACCAAGAGAACTCTTCTCCATTGTGAAACTACTGACAAAAACACCAGCCATTGACAACCAAGACGTCAAGATCACTCACCAACAACTTACCCAACATTACAAACAGCTACAGCCACTACCAAATAACACCCTGCCCTCTAACATGGACACCTGGAGACCTATCATAACCACTTGCGATCACAAACATCTGGAGCTCCTTTGATCCAATCAATGAAAGACAAATAGAGAACACCATTACATCCCTGAACACAATTACCTCCCCCCTTGATCCCTGTCCCACATCATGGATAAAGGTAACCAAAAAAAGGAACTCAGCAGAATGATCACCAAATTCACACAAGAAATACTCCACCAAGGAATCATGCCCACAAGTTTAAAAACATCCTCCATTCGTCCCACGCTGAAAAAAAACACAACCCTAAAACACATCAGACCCAGCATCATATAGATCTATTGCAAGCCTACCCTTCACAGCAAAAGTCATAGAAAAAACAGTCCAGTAGCAACTACAAGAACACATTGACAGACACAATCTCCTAGATCCCCAGCAACACGGCTTCCGACCAAAACATGATGTTGAAACTTTATTAATCACATTAATAAACACACTCACACAAGGAATGCAGCAGATCAACCAAGGCTATCTATTAATCTTCCTAGACATTGGCCTTTAACACCGTGAATCACCAATTTTTGCTGCAATGCCTCCACACAAATGGAATACAGGGAACCATCCACAAATGGTTCACATCCTACCTCACTGACAGATATCAAGAGATAAGTATTGAAACAACTCTTCAAACCCATACAAGCAAACCCAAGGTGTGCCACAGGGATCCACCCTCTCTGCTATGCTCTTCAACCTATAACCTCCAACCACTCTGCACAACTATAAGGTAACACAAACTAAACCTACGCATCTACCTATAACTATGCCATGTATAAACTACTGCTGCTTTAATGTAAATAGTTGTTGTTAATACATCCCTTGAACCCCATATAATCATCCAAGTTCAACACCCTGTTCTATGTAAATGTTTGGTTGGTGACATATTTTCTAGAAACCGGCTTGAATTGATGATAAGGCGGTATAACAAACTGTTAAATAAATAAAATAAATACATCTATGCTGACGACATTATGATTTATGGACCAATCGACACTCGCCAGCCTGAAATAACAGCCCACCAAGAATGCTTCACCGAGGTAACAAAATGGCTAACAGAAAACAACCTACAAATAAACTATAACAAGACAAAGACCCTCTACATAACAAGAGACACTGCATTTGCCCCACCCCGCATGATAACACTGATCACCACCACAATCAAAATCAAAACCAAAACCGAGGTGAAATACCTAGGAGTCACCAATGACCAACAGCCAACCTTCAAAACGCACATATGCAAAACCACACAAATAATTTACTTTAAAGCAAAGACACTTCAGCGCTTCCGACCACTACTTGAACCAGAAGACTTCCGTACCATATTCCAAGCATCAGTAATACCCCACCTGGACTACTACAATGCCATCTTACAAGGATTACCGCATGCCACACTCCTACCGCTTCAGACAGCCTTCCATGCCACAGCAAGAATCCTGCAAGCAACAACGAGAAAAGAACATATCACCCCGATATTCAAAACAGCTTCACTGGCTCCCCCTGCAAAGCCGCATAACATACAAAACCATCATGCTAACGCACAAAGCAATTCATTCGGACTTCCCCCCCCTACAATCACTTGTACAGCCCTCACAACCACACAGAGCCAGAAAGACCTAGACAAGGAATATCCTCAGCATTCCCCACTCCAAAACCCAGTCAAATCAACAGACATACAAAAGAGCCTTCCAACTCTACGCACCCTCCATTTGGAATAGCTCGCACCAGCTCAGGAACATCAGACATCAAAATCTTCCACAAAAATTTAGACACATCTTTTTACCGAACACTTTCATTGCAGTGAATAACCCCCCCCCCTCCTGAAGAAAAATGCACACCCGCAAATCACTAACTGTTGTATATAGAAAGAAACCTGTATATAGTTATTTATTTATTTATTTATTTATTTAACATCTCTTATATACCGCGCTATTAAAATCAGTGCGGTGTACAATGAACAAAATATACTGCAATGTGTACAGGTAACATCGAGTTTACAGAGAACAAGGGAATATATAACATGGAATAACAGGGATAACTATGTACAATCAACATTATACTATGAATATATATAGTTAAGAGTCAACGCTCTTTGTTTGCATACTGTAAATAGTTAATACAAAATTGTTTCAATATAAGTTACATCTTCAGTTCTATGTAGGCAATCAATCAATCAATAAATATGAGATCACAGATTACTCATCGTAGGTCTGCAAACTATCATTAAAATCATCTGTAGTACCCGAAGATTGGAGAGTGGCCCATCTAATGCCAATTTTTTAAAAAAAGGTTCAGGTGCGATACAGGAATCTTCAGAATGGCGAGTCTGACATCAGTACCAGGTAAAATGGTAGAACCATTATAAAGAAAAAAAGTTACTGAGCATGTAGATAGTCACGGTTTAATGGGAGCAAGTCAACATGGATTTAGCCAAGGAAAGTCTTTCCTAACTAATTGCTTTATTTTTTTTTTGAATGTGTGAACAAACAGGTAGATAAAATGTGAGCTGGTTGATATATCATATCTGAATTTTCAGAAAACCTTTGGTGATGTCCCTCATGAGAAGCTCTTGGTGAAATTAAAAAGTCATGGGGTAGGAGGCAGCGTTCTATTACTATTAGTAGTATTATTGTGGATTAGAAACAGGTTAAAAAGATAGAAAACAGAGAGTAAGGCTAAATGGCCAATTTTTATTTTTTTATTTATTTTTATTTTTTATTTACATTCTCTTATATACCGCACTATTCTGCATCAGTGCGGTTTACATTGAACAAACTGAAATTACATTGAACAGGGTATTATAACTTGGAGATAACTATTTTACAGGGAACATGGGCTATGGAGGGTTAAGTAGCTTGCCCAAGACCACAAGGAGCACCTGTGGGACTAGAAACCCCAGTCCTTCCGGCCCAAGGTTGCTGTCCTCTAGTGGGATTTGAACCCCCGACCTTCCGGCCTGAAGTACCTTGCCCCAACCACTAGGCTACTCCTCCACTCCAATGTCAATGGAGAAAGGTTAATAGTGGAGTTTTCCAGGGATCAATGCTGGGCCCGACGCTTTTTAACATATTCATAAATGACCTGGAAATGGGAACAAGAAGAGAGGTGATTAAATTTGCAGATGACACAAAATTATTCAACGTTTAGGACCTTGATAAATTGGGAGTCTGGGCATCCAAATGGCAAATGGAATTTTGTGTGGACAAGTGAAAAAAAGTTATGCACTTAAGGAAGAAGAACCCAAACTATGGTTACACGATGCAAGATTCCACATTAGGAAACACCACCCAGGAAAAGGATCTAGGTGTCAGAGGATAACATATTGAAAATTTTTCCTCAGTATGCAGCAGCAGCAAAGAAAGCAAATAGAATGCCAGAAATCATAAGAAAAGAAATGGATAAAACCAAGGATATTATAATGCCTCTGTATCGCTCCATGGTGTGACCGCACCTTGAATATTCTGTGCAATTCTGGTCGCGATACAGTATCTTAAAAAGGATATAACAGAATTAGAAAAGGTACAGAGAAGAGCCACCAAAATGATATAGAGGATGGAAGTCTGCAAGGAAAGTCTTAAAAGGTTAGCGCTCTTCAACTTGGGGGAAAAAAAAGATGGCTGAGGGGAAGCTATGATAAAGGTTTATAAAATTATGAGTGAACTGGAATGGGTAAATGTAGATTGGTTGTTTACTCATTCAAAGAGTAAAAAGACTAGGGGACACACAATGAGGCTACAATGTAGCACATTTAAGACTAATCAGAAAAAATATTTTTTCACTCAACACAAATTCTAGAATTAGATGCTGGAGGATGTAGTAAAAGCTGTAAGTATAGATGGGTTTAAAAAAAAAAAAAAAAAGACTTGGACACGTTCCCGAGTAAAAGTCCATAAACATAGAAACATAGAAATATGACAAAAGAAAAAGACCACATGGCCTATCTAGTCTGTCCTTCCATATCAACAACAGTCCCCTTTTTACCTTTAGAAATCCTCTGTTTGTCCCATGCTTTTTTTTTAAATTCAGTTACTGTCCTCATCTCTACCACCTCCACTGGGAGACTATTCCATGGATCCACTACTCTTTCCGTAAAGAAATATTTACGCATATCACTCCTGAATCTATCTCCCTTCACCCTCACCCTCGTAGCAGAACTTGCTTTCAATTGAAAGAGGCTCTCTCCCTGAACATTTATGCCACAGAGGTATTTAAACATCTCAATCATATCACCTCTATCCCGCCTTTCCTCTAAGGTGTACATATTAAGATCCTTAAGTCTGTCCTCATATGCTTTAGAATGAAGACCACTAATCATTTTAGTAGCCACCCTCTGCACCGACTCCATCCTGTTCACATCCTTTTGAAGGTGCGATCTCCAGAATTGCACACTATACTCCAAATGAGGTCGCACCAAAGACTTATAGAGAGGCATTATCACCTCCTTTTTTCTGCTAGCCATTCCTCTCCATATGCACCCAAGCATCCTTCTAGTTTTTGCCATCACCTTTTCTACCAGTTTAGCTACTTTAAGATCATCAGACACAACCACGCCTAGGCCCCGCTCTTCTTTAGTGGACAAGAGTACTTCACCCCCTATACTATATTGCTCCCTTGGATTGCTGCAGCCCAAATGCATGGCCTTACATATTTTAACATTAAATCCCAGCTGCCAAATTCTAGACCAAGCTTAGCTAGATCCCTCCTCATGTTATCTACACCTTCAGTCTACTCTATTGCAGATTTTGGTATCATCCGCAAAGAGGCAAACCTTACCCGACAGCCTTTCCGCTATATCACTAACAAAGATGTTAAAAAGAATCGGACCAAGGACAGATCCCTGGGGCACACCACTGATAAACATCCTTCTCCTCAGAGTGAGCTCCATTTACTTGTACACTTTGTCGCCTCCCACCCAACCAATTTCTAACCCAAGCAGTAACTTTAGGGTCCATCCCTAGGGTGCTCAGTTTGTTTATAAAGTCGCCTGTGAGGAACAATGTCAAAGACTTTACTAAAATCTAAATACACGTCTAGGGCTCTCCCTCGGTCCAACTCCCTGGTCACCCAGTCAAAGAAATCAATCAGATTTGTCTGACAAGACCTGCCTCTGGTGAATCCATGCTGCCTCGGATCCTGTAACCCGCTGGACTCCAGAAACCTCACTATTTTCTCTTTCAGCAGCGTTTCCAATAATTTACTCACTACCAAAGTTAAACTAACCGGCCTGTAGTTTTCAACCACATCCTTACTTCTGCTTTTGTGTAAAGGCACCACATGAGCCTCTCTCCAGTCCTTTGGCACGACTCCCAACGAGGCATTGAAAAGGCCAGTCAGTGGAGCTGCTAGAACGTCCCCAAGTTCCCTCAGTATTCTCGGGTGTATCCCATCCGGTCCCATCGCTTTGTCTACTTTAAGTTGAGATAGTTTCTCACGAACAGTCTTTTGAAAATTGTTCAAGATGTCCTTTGCTTCTGTTCCTATTTGTGGGTGTTTTCCGAGGTCCTGATCCTGGTTCTTCATCTGTGAACACAGAACAAAATTATTTGTTAAGCAATTCCGCTTTATCCTTATCAGCTTCTACATATTCCTCCCCTGCACCCTTGAGTCTGCCAATACCACTCTTGCCCTTCCTCTTCTCACTAATATATCTGAAAAATGTCTTATCCCCCCATTTTATTGCATTGGCTATTTCCTCCTCCTTTTGAATCTTTGCCTTCTTGACTACTTTGCTAGCTTCTCTAAGTTTTTCCAAATACAGATGCCTGCCTTCCTCTCTCTGTGATCTCTTGTATTTCATGAAGGCCTCCCTCTTTTTCTTCACTTTTTCAGCTACTTCTTTCGAAAACCATAGCGGTCTCCTGTTCCTTTTACCTTTATTTACCATTTTAACAAAAAGGTTGTTTGCCCTTAAAATATCCCCTTTCAGTTTTTCCCATTGTTTTTCTACATCCCTCAGCTGTTCCCATCCAACTAATGACTCCCTGAGGAATTGGCCCATCTTCGCAAAGTTAGTCTTCCTAAAGTCTAAGATCCTCACCTTTGAATGGATGCTAACAGCCCTAGTCCTAATACTGAACCACACCATCTGGTGATCACTGGATGCAAAATGATCTCCCACTACAACATCAGAAACACTTTCACCATTGGTAAGCACCAAGTTCAGTATGGCCCCCTCACGTGTGGGGTCTGTTACCAATTGCCTGAATAGTTCTCCCTGTAGAGAATCCAGGATCTCCTTACTTCTAGATACTGCAGCAGGAATGTGCCAATCAACATCTGGCATATTGAAATCTCCTATCAGTAGCACTTCCCCTTTCCTAGCAATGCTGCGTATGTCTTCAATTAACTCTGTCCACCTCTTCCTCTTGTGAGGGAGGTCTGTATATCACACCAATGTAAATAGATTTCTCTTTCCCTCTTTCTAGTTTAACCCACAATGCCTCCTCTCTCCCTTTTAAGCTCTGTAATTCCAAAGCTTTAATAGTAGTTTTACATATAGTGCCACTCCTCCTCCCCTACTTCCTACCCTGTCCTTTCTGAATAAAGTATAGCCAGGTATAGTTACATCCCAATCATGGTTTTCTGTGAACCATGTTTCTGTAACTGCCACTAAATCCAAGTCAGCCACTCCCACCAAAGCTTCAACATCAGGGATCTTATTTCCCATGCTACGGGCATTTATACACACTGCTTTCCATGTGTTACCCCTGTTACCCATTTCCATAAAGTTATTTAATGTATCACCTACCTGGGGGCTTTCTTCACCCATCCCCAACGAATCTAGTTTAAAGCCCTCTTCAGTAGATTAGCCAGTCTACTACTGAAGATGCGTTGACCTTTCTTGGACAGATGGATGCCATCTCTGCTCTGCAACCCTTGGAACAGCATCCCATGGTCTAGGAAACCAAAACGCTCTCGATGACACCATCCACGCAGCCATGCATTCATCTCCAGGATGCGAGCTTCTCTGCCTTGGCCTTTACCCTCAACAGGGAGGATTGAAGAGAACACCACCTGTGCACCTAACTGCTTCACCCTCTGTCCCAGAGCCATGAAGTCACTTTTGATACGTTCTGAGGTATACCTGGCAGTATCATTTGTTCCAACATGGATTAGCAACATTGGGTAATAGTCAGTGGGCTTGATGAGTCTCGGCAAACTCTCCGTAACATCTTGGATTTTGGCACCAGGCAGACAGCATACCTCTCTGGACATCAAGTCTGGTTGGCAGATGGACGCCTCAGTACCCCTCAGAAAACCACTAATCATTTTAGTAGCCACCCTCTGCACCGACTCCAACATGCTTATATCCTTTTGAAGGTACAGTCTCTAGAATTACACAAAATACTCCAAATGAGGTCACACCAGAGACTTATACAGAGGCACTATCACCTCCTTTTTTCTGCTGGCCATTCCTGTCCCTATGCATCCAAGAATCCTTCTGGCTTTCGCTGTTGCCTTTTATAACCGTTTAGCTACTTTAAGATTGTCAGACAGAATCACGCCCAGGTCCCACTATTTTGTGGACAGAAGTACTTCACCCCCTACACTGTATTGTTCCCTTGGATTTTTGCAGCCCAAATGCATGGCCCTGCATTTTTTAGCATTAAATCTCAGCTGCCAAATTTCAAGCTTAGCTAGATCCCTCCTCATGTTGTCTACTCTGTTGCAGATTTTGGTATCATCCACAAACAGGCAAACCTTACCAGATAGCCCTTCTGCAATATCACCATTTACCTGTACCTTTTGCCACCTCCCATTCAATTTCTAACCCAATCAGTAACTTTAGGACCATCCCTATGGTGTTCAATTTGTTTAAGTGCCGCCTGTGTGGAACAGTGTCAAAGATTTTACTGAAATCTAAGTACACTACATCTAGAGCTCTCCTTTGGTCCAACTCCCTAGTCACCCAGTCAAAGAAATCAATCAGATTTGTCTGACAAGACCTGCCTCTGGTATACCCATGCTGCCTCAGATCCTGGAATCCATTGGATCCCAGGAACTTTACTGTTCTCTCTTTTAGCAGCATTTCCAATAATTTACTTATCACAGAGATTAGACTAACTGGCCTATAGTTTTCAACCTCATCCTTACTTCCACTCTTTTGTAAAGGGACCATATGTGCCCGTCTCCAGTCCTCTAGGACTACTCCCGACTCCAAGGAAGCACTGAAAAGGTCAGTCAGTGGAGCCACTAGAACGTCCCCAAGTTCCTTCAGTATTCTTGGATGTGTCCCATTGCTTCATCTACTTTGAGTTCAGCTAGTACCTCACAAACACAGTCTTCTGAAAATCATTTGAGCTCCCTGTCACTTCTTTTCCTATTTGTGGGTGTTTTCTGAGATCCTGCTCTTGGCCCTTCATCTGTGAACACAGAACAGAAATATTTGTTAAGCAATTCCGCTTTATCCTCATCAGCTTCTACATATCCCTCCCCTTCACTCTTGAGTCTGACAACAAAGAAGTCATCAGACAGGCAAAGACTTAGCCTCAGTACTCACCCCAGGCAGTAAACACCGTGTCAGGCTCAGCGCTACTCCCCTGTCGCTGGACCTTCAGTCATATAACTCTGAAAATCCTTCTTCAATCTTCAAGGGGAGAACAGGGGGAAAGCACCAAGGTTGTGAAGAATACTTTCCAGACTCCTTTTCCTAGCGGCCTAGTGGTTGGGGCAGGTTGCCTCGGGCCGGAGGTTCAAATCCCGCTGGAGGACAGCAACCTCAGGCCAGAGGCACTGTGGTTTCTAATTCCACAGGCACCCCTTGTGTCCTTGGGCAAGCCACTTAACCCTCCATTGCCTCAGGTAAAGAAACAGATTGTGAGCCCTTCGGCGACAAGGGAAATATATACCGTACCTGAATGTGTACCGCTTTGACTCAGTGAAAAGCGGTATATAAGCACTGCTAAATAAATAAAATTATCTGGCTGATGCTGGCGAGAATACTGTGTATACCATGGACTGCCCGAAGAACAAACCAGTCACTACTAGAGGAGATCAAAACTAAGCTTTCTTTGGAAGCTCAGATGACAAGATTTCAACTTTCATACTTTGGATGCATCATCTGAAGAGAGAGATCATTAGAGAAAGACATCATGCTTGGCAAGGTAGAAGGTCAATGCAAAAGAGGAAGGCCAGCAATGAGATGGATCGATACAATACCAGCAGCTACGGGTGCCAGTCTGTCACCAATGAGCCACCTGACTGAAGACAGACCACAATTTAGGACAACTATCCAGAGGGTCACCATGAGTCAATACAGACTTGATGGCACTTAACAACATCTCGCTGCTTAACAGGTCCTTAACAGGATAAGGACGTGGAGTTGAATCAATTTCCCTCCTCCTATAGTTTCCAAATAGAGCACCAGTTTGAATAGTGTCTAGTGGAGCCTCCTGTGTTGTGCTCAAGTGAAAGTCACCCGTAGGTGTCTTTCATTAGTGAAATCAATCTTTCCTTCTTCAAATTCTCCTTTGTTTCAGCTTTAGTGAAATCTGAACAAGCAATGTGTATCCAACATCTGCTGGAGACAGGAAAATATTGAATATGTCCCTAGTAGCTCAGGCTGATAATGGTACAATGATGTCATTAAGAAGCGTCTGGAATATTTTCTCTATTTCCACATCTCCTGGTAGGGGGACACAACCCACTTGTCTGGACTGCTTTAGCAGGACGATATGGAAGCTGGGATTTGGAAGCTACATCAGCTGACCAGTTATGCAGCCACAGAAGGTGGCAAGCCATTATCACAGAAGCCATATTCTTCACCAAGGCCCTAAGTTGTACAACGCATTGCCAAGGATGCTTATTTGGACTCCAAGGTAGCCACCTCCAACAAAGAACCATATAGCTCCTAGAAGGTCTCTGAAGATTTTGTGACCACAGTAAACATGCTCAAGGCACATATGTCCACAGAGCTAGGGCAGAAACTTCAAAGTACCACTTCAGCAAGGGCTCCAGCATTTGATCTTGGAGAGTTTTTTTAGCATGGCTTCATATTCAAATGGGAATCAGTCTTTTTGGGGACTGCTGTCAAACGCATCCAATTCCAGGTGCCACAAGAGCTCTCTCATCTGGCAGAATGAGATACAACCAAGTCATGGCCTTGCTAACCCCCAGGCCAACATCCAGGGACTCTCACTCCGTTGTAATCATATTCTTTATAGCCCTATGCAGCGGAAAGAACTTAGGAGGCTTCCAGGTATCGTCCAGTAAAGGATCCGCCCCCATGCATTGCAATGCAAGGGGTTCCTCCATAATATTCAAGGCCAACAGGGTCTGAGAGATGTGTGGACGCCTCATCTCTACGAAAGACCCTTACCCTCTGTGCACTCTTCCCCCACCAGGATCTTGAGCTCCTCACCTGGGGACCCATCCCATGGGCCTGATGTATCTTCCATGGGATCATTGACTCCCTTGCGTCCTTCAAAGTCTTCTTCTGGTTCCTTGTGCGATCACTTGGCTGCTGGGAGAGGACCTTCTGCTTGAAGCATGGTTGAAAGCACTGCGGAGCCTTGTTGTGATCCCTGCACCAGGCCTTGCTTGAGGCAAAAGGCCTTTTGCAATAACAATGCCAACAAAGAGCAGGGAAAACATTTCTTCAATAAAATTACATACACACCAAATTTCAGTCAAAGTATAATAAATACATAAACCATGAGCAATACATGAGCAAACATTAAAAAAGCAGACACATTAAATAGTCAGTAGAACATATAGAAAAACAAAAACATTGGGCCTGATTTTCAGTTGGGCAGGCTATGTGCCACGTCGGCGCAAAACCTGCCCGCTGACCCCTTTATCCCAGACTTTCACTTCCGTGTCTGCTTGGACACGCCGGCAGCCGCCAAGGCTAAGCGGGTAACAGCGATTTTCGATGCTACCCGCTTAGCCCCTGCGCCTGAAAGATAGGCGAGGAAAAACCTTTCCTATCTTTAAAGCACAGAGGACTAAGTGGGTAGCATTGAAAATCGCTGCTACCTGCTCCGCCCCGGAATGCTCCCAACACGCCCTGATGCTAACCGCATAGCATATGGGCGCATTAGGGACTTAGCCGGGATTTTCCAAAGGCACTACCAGTGTAGGTAGGTGCCTTTGGAAAATCCCGGTTAAGGCATTTACACTGGTAATTAGGGCAGTTACCCAGGTAAATGCCTTTGAAGATTGAGCTCATCATCTTCAAGTCATATTAAAACACACAAAGCCCGATATAGCTGTTTACATAGAAACATGATGACAGAAAAAGACCACATGGCCTATCTAGTCTGTCCTTCCATTAATGTTTTGACGTAGTGTCTGCATCAGTGGCATATATAAGAAACATTTATAAAAATAAAGCAACAATTCAATAGGTTCATTGGTCAGGGTTCCCCTAAGGCACTGTATAAAAAGGAAGAAAGAAAGAAAAAAAAGTTAATGTCCTGAGTGGCAGCCAAAAACAGATACGATAATAACTAATAAAATCCAGCCAATTTAAAAATGTATATATAAAGACATCTTAGCACCATCTAAAACCACAAATAAAAAAGAAAAAAAGCTAGCTGAAAATTATATACAATTTGTAAACATAAAACTAAAGTTGCTGGGCTCAAACAGTGTTACCTTCTAGCTTCTTTTTTTTCTTTTTAAGGTGGTGCTAAGATGTCTCTTGTTTTTTAGAAATTGGGTGGTTTGTAGGAGTTATTGGGTATCTGTACCTTAAGGAGTATTTTTGCCGATGTCTACTGAAGGTAACATTAATGCTTGAGCCCAGGAACTTTAGTTTTGCGTTTATGAATTTTATATAATTTTTAAGTATCCCTAGGCTCATGACATTTTAGCCTTTAAATTTAAAGGGTCCGACACCTATTTTTGTTAGGTAATGTTTAACTTAGCTAGCTTTTTTCATTTTATTTCTTATTCATGGTTTTTAGGTGATGCTAAGATGTCTTTTTATATATATTATTTTTTTTAATTGGTTGGGTTTTAGCAGTTATCTGTTTTTATCAGTTTTGCTGCCCCTCAGGGCACTTTAAGGTTCTTTTTCCTCTTTTTTTCTTCCTGCTATACCAGGGGTTCCCAAACCCATCCTGGAGCCTCCCCCAGCCAGCTGGGTTTTCCAAATATAGACAATGAATATGCATGAGAGAGATTCGCATACAGCAGAGACAGGGCATGCAAATCTCTCTCATATTCATTCTGGATATCCTGAAAACTTGATTGGCTGAGAGGCTGGTTTTGGAACCCCTGTTCTATACAGTGCCTTAGGGGAACCCTCACCAGTGAACCAATTGAATTGCTGCTTTATTTTTATAAATATGTTCTATATATGCCCCTGATGCAGACACTATGTCGGACTTTGTGTGTTTCAATATGGCTTGAAGATAAAGCTTTTATATGTTTTTATGACTGTATAATGTGTTTATGTTGTTTGTTCAATATGGTTTATGTATTTATTAGACTTTGGGAATAAAATCTGGTGTAAAAGGTTTCACAGGATTTCCTGCGCTTTGTCGGCATTGTATTATTTTGCAGTGGATTGTTTTTCTGGTATTAGTGTGCTGTTCAGCTTTTGCAATAATACACATTTGAGGGAAATGGGGGGGCTCCCTGATTCCAGGGCAGAGCATGCGGAGCATATCCCCAAACCTTGTCCTGAAACCACCAAAGTTTCTAGGGCCAAGGCCTCTGGGGCTCGAGAGAAACCTTGGTCTTCTTCACCTTGGCAGCACTTCCTGCCGAAAGGGCACCGAGATTATGCCAAGGGGAGGCTGCTTCTATCAAGACCATGGTCCCCTTGGCTGTCCACTCGAGATGAACTACCTTCTGAGGAAGCAAAACATTTTTTTTCAGTTGAATGTCATTCTTTCTCACAGGTACGAGAGAAACCAGCGCCAGAGAACTGATTCCAGCAACTGCTGCAAAGCTGCACAGACTACTTGTTGAGATGCCATGCCTTGTGCAGTGTCATTTCCCCTCCTGCCAGCCTAGGTTGGGCCCTGCTCACTTGTTCTCCGATGAGCAGCCCAAATCCTTCCCAAAGCCTCACTGCATTCTCTGAAGCCCGTGCCATGCTGCTGCAGAAATTTCACCGCTGCAGCCCAATGTATTTTTCTTCCTATGGCCTTCAAAAGTAAGAGCCTCTGCCAACACTGTGCTAATCTGTGCCCCCTCCCAGAAGTTGGGGAGGAAGAATAGAGGAGCCACCCGAAGAGCCCCTACCAAGGATACCTCTGCCCAAGAGCCTGCAGCAAGAGAGGAAGGAGCAAGGGGAAGGGATCTAGACTCACAAGGTTCTGCACTCCTAGGCTCTCTACAGAGCTGTGGCCAAAGTCAGAGAGCTCCAATCATTTTCCTACTTTTCCTTCTTGATATTAAAAGTTTTTCAACGATCCAGTAGAAGCCAGACGGCATAGGACAGCTTATGTCACCTCCATCTGTTGAAGACTGAGAAATATTGGCAAGAGGTTGGCTGTACAGGACCCTTATAGGGCAACATCAGACTAGTGGTTCTCAGTCTCCATTTTCTAGTAGGAAGGCATAAATCCAATATGTCTGGACTGGACTGGAGGGACAATGAGGAAGATATTTTACTATATCAAATGTGCTTTAGGGCAATTATTTAATCTGAGTAACTGAAGAAAGAATTTTAAACATTTTCACAGCTATAGACCAGCATTTGCCTTTTTGTGTAACTTACATTGTTTTAGCCTTTTGGCAAGATTTTTTTATTTTTTTAAAGTAAGAAGATCTGTAAACCAAAGGAGAGGCCTTGGAGAAATTAAATTTCTGAGGCAGAGAGTAAAGATTATATCAAGGCTTGACAAATCCTGGGCACTTGGTCACTATGGCAGTTATAAATTGCACCCTAATGCCCAGGATTTCATTGCCTCCCCTCCCAGCCTTCACCAAATATCCTATGATTCCTGCACTGCTTTACACTCCTCGACCATGATCAGCTCTCTGTATGTTGATCTCACAGTTTCAAGTTTTGCAAGACTAAAAGCCAGGTCAGCCCAAACACTGCAGGGCTCAAGCTACATGCAGAGCTGATTACAGTAGAGAAGTGAACAGCTTGGGAATGGTATGACAGCGGCTGATGGCTGCAGAAGGGGGGGGGGGGTGGAAGCGCTTGAAAGAGACTGGATGATGGCAGGCAATGAGAGGGAAGACAGGGTGTGAGGGTTATGAGAGGTTTGGGGTTTTTTGGTTCTCAGATTACCAGAGCATGGTGATATGTGAAATAAGAAAGGACGTTGTCTCAGGCGCAGATATAAAGGGTCACCAATATGCTGCTGACAACGTACTCATTGGGGGTGGTGGGAGGGGGATGAGGAGAAGGGTCACTGCCTTCTGTTGGCATGTTAAGGGCTTGATTTATTAAGCTTTCTTTTTTCATAGAAAATGGGAAAAACAGTAAATCACATCCTTAAAAGGAGCCAATACACCTTTTGGTGGTGGGGTGGGGTGGCAGCTCCTACGAGTTAAGGTGGCTTCTACATTTCAAGTAAATTTGTCAAGACCTGGAATATATTCAAGCTTTATTTAGATTCTCATTCCATTTTAGAGCCAAGGAACTGATCGACTCATTTTCACACTCATGTGCTTTATTACACTGGGTGACTATAAAATCAGCAGCTCTTTATTTTCTTCTTTAAATGCGTCAACGTTAAATGCCAGTATACTGTGATCTGACCACTCCTGGACCTAGTGGTGAAATTAGACCTTACCTGCTAATTTTCTTTCCTGGAGTCCCTCCAGTCCAGCCCAGACGAATGGGTTATGCTCCTCTACCAGCAAGTGGAGACTGAGATCACAATTTGAAGTGTGCGATAAGCAGCCTGTGCTAGCCGACCAAGCCCGTATGAACCTCATAAAGCAGGAAGAAAAGGAGCCCAAACCCCAATTCTCCAACTACTAAAGCACTCTTTTTTATTTTTTTCAAACACACAGCACAGAGGGAAATTACACAGCCACCTCCAAAGGAAGATGCCCCAACTGTCTCAGGCCCTTAAATTTTAATTTCCAATACATCCTGCTAGATTAGTCCAGACTGGTGGGCTATGTCCCCCTACCAGCAGATGTTGAAGACAGAGAAACAAAATATATAAAAGCTTTGCGACATCACCAGGGGTACATAACCCAGGATCCCTAGGGGTCAGTTTCAGTATTTTCTCTGTCTCCAGCAGATGTTAAGTTCAGCCAAGCTTCTGGCCGTCTTTCTTGGTTTACTGTCAGTGTATTTTTTTTCTTGGGACCTGTTCAGAGCTCACTTGAAATGTTTCTCTAGTATTTTACAGAACCCTTTAGTCTTCCAGAGGCGGGCTCCTGCTCAGAAGGAGCAGTACAGCCCACTGGCCTTCTATGAGACAACCTGTCTGGTCAGAACTGCCTCCCCAGCCCCTTTTTGTTTTTTTGTTTTAACTTAGAGGTTATAGAAAAAACAACATAGTGTAACAGCCTTTCTACTGCTTATGGCTATCAGCATGTCTCTGAGGCTCCCGACTGTTCAACAGGCTCTCACTTCAGCAATACACTGTTTAGGCAGTGAGTTTACGCCCCCCGCTCTCCTTCTCTCTTTTCATCAAGTACTTTGCCTTACTTTTATTTCTGATGCTAGTTTCCCTCGGACTTTCTGTACTGTCCCTCATGGATGGCAATAAGTGTGTTTTCTCTTTGTTGCCATCATTCTCTGTGTAGCTGCAGTTTTTTCTTTGCGATTAAGGACTGCTGCTTTGGGGGGGGGGGGGGGGTTTCAGACTTTTCTTAATCCTGTTCGACAATTGTGTCCAACAGTTTCACTTGCTATTTTTCATTCCCACTTTTACTTTTGGTTGCGGTGGCCATTTTGTTTAGGCGTAAACATATCTAATCCTGCGAAAGTCATTGTTTAAGGTCTTGCTGGCATCAGGGAACTGGTTTTCTTCCCTCTTTTTGCACTATTATGCCTTCCTCCATGTAACGGTGTGAAGGATGTGAGAGGAAACACCGCCATTTAGAAAAGGACCTTTGTACAGCCTGTACTGCGGACCAAGAGAGTCCCTCTTTAGCTACAGAGCAACCTTTTATTGGTTCAGCTGCGACATCCTCCTTAGGGTCCTCTATGGAGGCCACTGAGATGCTTGCTCTATCTACCCGCCAAGGGGACAAGCTGCCTCCTTTACTGCTGCCTGAACAACCACCTTCTCAATCTCTGCGTCCTCTCCAATCTCCAGAGGTAGATGCAGTTTTTACAGCTTTTTAGGCAGGCTTGGGATATGTGGCATTCTGTAACTCTGACTACAGCATCCTCTTCCTCCCAAAAGCATGCCAGGCCTTCTCCTGTGCAGGATAAAGATCAGGCCACGGTTCTTCCAGGGTCCGTAAGTGATTGGGTCCTTGTTGAAGTCAGGGAGGACCTTTCAGAACAATCTCTTATCAGTGGTTCAGATCGTGAAGCAGGTGAGCTTTCACCACCAGAAGTGGACTACGAGGAGCGCAACAAAGGCACGGATGTTGGTCTATTCTGCAGGGAAGAACTTCCAGCTCTAATCTCACAAACTGTGGAATCTCATCATCTGGTCGATCCGTCATCAGAACAAGCCTCAAGTAGACCCTGCTTTTCCTTTTCCCTCAGAGTTGCAACAAATCGTTATTCTGGAGTAGGACTCTCCAGATACATCCTTGCATTCAGCGTGTCGCCTTGGCTGCTTCTTTCTCTGAGCTCCAGGTGACCTAGATAACTGGTTGTGTTTTATGAAGATCGATGTTCTCATAACAGCGGTCATAAAGCATACGATGATCCCAGTAGAGGGTAGAGTGGCTCTCTGGGATCAGACTAACCGGAAGAAAGCCTTAAGACAGCCTTTTCTTCCTTGTCTTTGGCTTTACAAGCCTCTGTCTGTGGAGGTTTGGCTACCTGCACCCTACTGCATTGGATCCAGTTCTTGCCAGAAGATCACGTCTTGACTCATTTGGAATCTGTAACCATCTACGCAGCAGATTCTTTTTATGGATTTGATACACTTGGCGACTCGTTCAGTTGCTGCCGTTACAGTGGCCAAAAGGTGGCTTTGGCTTTGCCACTGGAATGCTGATGCAGCCTCCACGTTTCATTTGGCCAAACTCCCCTTTAAGGGCAGGCTTTTTATTTTTATTTATTTAATGCTTTTATATACTGCGCTCTTTAAAATCAGTGCAGCTTACAGATAACATTTTGTGCAGAGTGGGAAGAGCCTGCTCTGCACTTATATCGAACAGGTAATACAACTTGGCTTGATAACAGGGGAAACTATATACAATGTGGGCAGGAAGTTGCTATGCAGTTGTAGCAACATGGCTTGCCCTGAGAGCTATGTACAGGGATGTAATTTATTTATTTGGTTGTCTGTTCTTTACGGTTAGGTCATAGGGCTGTGTCAGGTGAGGATGTGCTGTTAGCCTGGGCATAGTGTAGGAGAAAAAGGTGGTGATTTAGTGCCTTTCTAAATTGGGCAAGGTCAGTGATCGCGCGGATGGTCACTGAGAGCTCATTCCAGCAGGTAGGTGCATAGAACATGAAAGCTCTGTTCTTTGTTGCCTGGGTGCATTTTCTTACTTCGCTGGGGGTTATTAGTGTGTTAGTGGCGAAGGACCTTCTTGCTCTGGTTGCGGGTGTGGGGTGGATAAGGTTTGTCAAGGAGCTGGAGTTGTTGATGGCCTTGAAAGTTAAGAGTGCTACTTTGTAGATGAGCCGGCAGTAAATTGGTAGCCAGTGCAGGTCCTTTAGGATTGGAGTGATGTGGTCTCTTCTAGAAGCCGCGTGTAGGAAGCGGGCAGCAGCGTTCATTGCTAACTGTAGTGGGTTGTGTGTTCTTAGGGAGTCCATGAAGGATCACATTGGCGTAGTCAAAGTGGGGGTTACTAGTGCCTGGAAAACTGTTCGGAAGTCCTCTCGTTGCAGCAAGGGTTGAAGATGTCGAATTGTCCTCATCTTATGGTAGACTTTGACAGTGTTACCTATGTGCACTTTCAAGTCGAGGTGCTGGTCCAGCATGACTCCTAGGTAGCGGATGGTGGGTCGACTCGGGAGCTCGGCGTATCTTGTCTTTAATGTTGCCGATGGGGAGAAGGTTTGATTTCTCGTGATGAACAGCACCTCTGTCTTGCTGAAGTTTATCTTGAGACTCTGAGTGGAGCCAGTCAGTGACGGCGTCAAAGCATTTTACTAGTGAAGAGAAGGCTGGTTGGACGATAGTGAATGGGGTGAAGAGTAGTACGTCATCTGCATAAATCAGGCAGGAGATGTTGAAGGAGCAGATGATTGCAAATATGGGCTGCATATATATATTGAATAATAGGGCAGATAGCGAGGAACCCTGGAGGAACTCCATGTTTTTGTTAAAAAGGCTTGGAAGTCGTAGAGCCTGTCCGCACCTGCTGCCATCTATCTGTTAGGTACGATCTGCATCAGCTCCAGGCTGAGCCTTGGATTCCCTTTTCCTGGAGATGTATCAGGAGCTGCGTGTGGTTTGAGTCGAAAGCCGCGGAGATGTCCAAGAAGATCAGGGCATATCCTCGTCTGTTGTTGTTAATCCCTGTGATTAATGTGTTGAAAAGCATGGCAAGAAGCGTTTCGATGCCATGTGATTCCCTGAAGCCATGTTGGCATGGATCGAGGGGGGCAGTGGATTCGATGTGTTCTTGGATTTGCCATTGGACTACCTTCTCAATAATCTTGGCTAGAAGTGGGATGCTTGAGATTGGTCAATAGGATTCAACCTTCTGGGGGTTCAGCTTGTTGTTCTTCAGAAGGGGCCGGATTGATGTCTGTTTGAGGCATGCTGGGAATGTTCCTGTGGAGAAGGACCGCTCCATGATCATGGCTAGAGTTGAACAGAGTTCTTTACGGAAAGATCTTATCCAATATGCTGGACAGGGATCGTTTGGAGCAGTGGTGGCGTTAATGGTTGCAAAGATGTCCTCGATGCCTCTGGCTGATGGTGTTGTAAGCGAGTTGAGTGGTAGTAGTTGGTATGGGTTGTGTCCAGGAGTGGGTTTCATGGCTACGCTGATGTTGCTGGATTTGGCTAGTATGTAGTCTGCGTATTCCTGCAGGTGTAACATTGTAGTCTGGGTGGGCAAAGGTTCTGTCGTCAAGGTCTTCACTAAGTTGAAGAGGTAGTGAGGTTTGTTTAGTGAGCGGCATAGGAGTTCGAAGTGGTATTCTTTCATTTTCACTGATATAGAGTCTCGGTGTGGGTTCAGGTGGGCGGTGTAGGTTGCCTGGTTAGGTGGGGACCAGGATGGCCGCCATCTTCTTTCTAGTTTCCTAAGGAGAAGTAGTGAGGACCGTAGCTCTGCGGAGTACTATCATGCCGGTTTCCTACCTCTTGGTGTCTTGTCTGGGGTAGTTGGCTTGTTTGAGGTAGGTAGGCATGCGAAGGAATTCAGGCTGTTATTCCATGTGGCCATCATTTCATCCAGGTCAGGCAAATCTAGCTTGAGGTTTGGAAGGACTTCGTTGAGGATTGCCTCTTTGTCGAATGGTCTGAACCATCCTGTGGGTGAAGATGAGCTTTCGGCTGCTTTCCTAGGCAGGTTGCTGTCCTGAAGCATGGGTATCTGGAATTTGATTAGGTTGTGGTCAGACCATGGGATTGGGGTGATATCTAGGTCAAAGTTGTAGCTCAGGCTTATGTCAAGTCGTGGGATGAATATGAGGTCTAGTGTATTTTCTTTCCGGTGGGTGGGTGTCTCAACTATCTGTTCGCAGCCAAATTCTTTGAGTGCTTCAAGGAAGGCTTTGGAGTGGATATTTTGAAGAGCTGGTAGGTTAAAGTCTCCCAATACCCAGTTTGGCCTGTGAGTGTTCTTGGGGTTACAGGCAAGGTCAATTATAGTAGCAAGGTCCTCAGGGGAGAAGGATGGTGATCTGTAGATTAGGTTAATGGTGCTGTGGCTGTTGGTTATGGTGAGTGTATCAAGGTGTGTTGTGCTGCTGGATTTGATCAGTTGATATTGGAGCTCTGTTTTTAATAGGATGAATGTGCCACCTCCTCTGCAGTTAGGTCTGTAGCAAGTGTGGATTGAGAAGTTGGGGGGGATGAGTTGGTTGATAAGGACTGAGTGAGTTTGTAAGCTATGATTCAGTGACCAGTAGGATGTCTAGCTCAAGGTGGGTTATAAGGTCGGTGATGGCTGGCCATTTCCTGCAGACTGAACATGCACTTATGAGGGCACATTTCAGGTTTCGCTGGCTTTGGGGCTGTGCCGCTTTGGATTTTGCAGAATGTTGGATTGGTATATGGATTAAGTGTGGGTGTGAGTCTTGATATAATTCTGATGGCTTACGTGTGCTGCCGTGGTATCTCCTTCCTCGGCCTTGAAGGTTTGGAATAGGGTTGTAGATGGAGGCCAAAGTTAGGGAGCCGATGAGTGCATTGCTATGGAGGTACAAGCTAGTTAGGGTTAGGATGGATATGGCCATGTTGAATTGTGGGGCAACAATAGTGGCTAGCTTGTACAGCAATAGATACTTTGCACTTCAATGAGGACTTTTCAAGCAACCAAGAATACTTTGTGTAGGACTAGCAATGGTTACTTCGCACTTCAATGAGAATTTTAAGTGACTAGCGTACTTTGTATAGAATTGGCTTGCTTAAAAATGGTGTCTAACTTGTACAGCAATGGATACTGAGAGCTTTTTAGAAACAATGGCTGCTTGAATAAGAGTAACTAGCAACACAGTGACTATTAAAACAATAATGGCTTTTTCAGAAACAATGGCTACTTGTATAAGAGTAACTAGCTACACATCTGTGACTAACCCGTTCAACAGTGTGCAATGAATACTTTGCACTTCAATGAGTCCTTTGAAAGGCAAAATAATACTTGCAGAGGAATGGCTACCTTAACAATGGTGGCTGCTGGTTATTTTAGTTCTTACAAGTATGTCCAGTATTTAGCATGTGCAGTTTCATGCAATGTTGCACCGTAATGTTTTTATCTACATACGTTTTGCTGAAAGCGCAGCGTTCCATAAACTGTTGCCTGCTACCATGATTCTGGCAATATTCGCTGAGCGGTTCGTCTTCTGATTGCTTCTGTTTGGGGAAGATCTGGAAAAACTTGTGAATGATTTAGGGGAGGTCAAGCCTCAAAAGGTTGCTGGAGGATAAGCCCAAATCCGGATCCCGGCGTCCCTCTGCTCAACCTTTGTCATCTTTTTCTTTTAAAAACCATTTCAGAGATTCATGTCATTACCACTGTGGAAAGTCTAGCTATTCTTCCACTAAAGTAGGTTCCAAGCCCCAGTCCTTTTGGGGTTCCCACTCTTCAAGAAATTTCACCTCCCACAATAAGTTTGCAGGTACCGTGCGGTCCTCCCGTTGACAAGTTTGGGGTCCATTTAGGGTGCTGCGGGTCGGCAGGTGGCTGCACTTTTATTCCTCAAGAATAGAGCCGTATAACCTCTGACAAGTGGGTGCTAGACGCCGTCTCACAGGGCTATGCGCTCAATTTTGCCAGGCCCATCTGGGATGCTTTCCTCCTCATTTCTCCTTGAAGGTCAACTACCAAGAAGGCAGTGGTTCAGGTAACACTCCAGGGCCTCCTCTAACTTCAGAGGAACTGAATAGACCACCTGTCAGAAAGGAAATCTGAACATTATTCCATCTAATTTTGTGATTCCTAAAAAGGACGGCTCCTTCCGACCTATCCTAGACCTTCAGAGCATAAACCACTCTCTTTGAGTACCTCACTTCTGGATGGAAACTCTGTTATTCAAGCGATCCGACCGGGCGAGTTCCCAGTGTCTCTCGATCTTGCAGAGGTATATTTTCACATTCCACTTCGTGAAGACCATCAGCACCATCTGTACTTTGTTGTTCTGGGTCAGCATTATCAGTTATGTGCTCTTCCATTTGGACTTGCCACGGCTTCATATACCTTTTCCAAAATCATGGTGGTCGTCACTGCATCCTTGCGTTGCCAGGGCATCAGGATGCATCCCCATCTGGACGACTGGTTGATCAGAGCAAAGTCAAAGGAGGAAGCAGTTTTGGTGGTTTCTCGGGTCGTTCAGTTTCTAGGACATCTCAGTTGGGTAATTAATCACGTCAAAAGTTCTCTGTAACCCTCTCAGTCTCTCGAGTTAATGGGTGTGTAGTTCGACACAGAGGCAACATGCATTTTTCTCACGCAAGAACGCTTCAGGAAGCTTCATGCCCAGTTCCAGAGGTTTCAGTACCTGGCAGCTCCCAAAGTGTGGGATTATTTGCAAATTCTTGGAACCATGGCAGCCACTCTGGATGTAGGTTTCTTGGGCTCGTGCTCACATGCACCTGCTATAGCGCTCCTTCCTCTCGTGTTGGTCCCCTTGTTCGCAGGATTACCAGATCAGTCTTCTTCTGCAACCATTTGTGCACCACGGTCTTCAATGGTGGCTCTCTCAGTGTCATCCGTTACAAGGCATGCCTTTGGAGACTTCACATTGGGCTCTTGTGACCTCGGGATGCCAGCCTAACTGGGTGGGGAGCACATTGTCTGGGACAGTCAGAGGAAGGAGTTTGGTCTCATCCTGAAGCTGCTTGGTCGATCAATCTTCTCAAAGGCTGGGCAGTACGTCTTGCCCTGTGTCATTTCAGCCTCTTCTCAGGGACTGGGCAGTCCAAGTCCTGTTAGACAAGGCCATAACAGTGGCTTATCTCAACAGACAAGGGGGCACCAAGTGTCCTGGAGTAGTGCGAGAGATGTTTCTATTCTTTCCATGGGCAGAGCACAATCTCTGAGCACTCTCAGCACAACAAATTGCAGGCATAAAGAATGTTCAGGCAGACTCCTTCAGTTGTCCGGAGGATGTAGTAAACGCTGTTAGTGTAGCTGGTTTTAAAAAAAGGTTTGGACAAGTTCCTGGAGGAAAGGTCCATAAACCATTATTAAAGGGAACCCGGGAAATCCACTGCTTGCCCCAATACAAGCATTGTGGAACCTGTGTCTGTTGAGGAAACTGCTAGGTATTTGTGACCTCGATTGGCCACTGTTGGAAAGAGGATACTGGGCTTGATAGACCTTGGTCTGACCCAGTACGGCAACTCTTTACGTTCTTATGTTTATTTTTCACCAATGAGGACGTCCAGATCTAGATCTCATGGCCACTGCCTCCAACACCATGGCACCGACCAACCATTGAAAAGAGCTACGATCTCAGGGCCTCAATGCCTTAGTCCAACCTGGACCTTTACCCCAGCTTCTGTACATCTTTCCTCTGTGGCCAATGATCGTCAGAGTTCTCTGACGGGTAGAGCAACACTCCGGTCAGATAATTCTCATAGCACTAGACTGGCCACATCATCTGTGGTACGCCAATCTGGTTCACCTGCAGATAGCAGAGCCATTACCTCTTGGGTCAAGATGAAGTCGCCTTCTGCAGGGTCCCATAGTCATGAACAATCCTGCTCCTTACTCGCTTATGACTTGGCTCTTGAGCAGCGCCGCTTGACTCTTAAGAGTTACTCGCCTTCGTTAGTAGCCATTTTATTGCAGGTGTACCATCCTTCCACTTCTCACACGTATGCCCGTGTTTGGTGCCTCTCCTCTTCCTGGTGTTCCCAGAGGTTTTGGCGCCCTGGATAGTGCAGGCAACAGACGTTCTTTCTTTCCTTCAGGATGGTTTTGAAAAGGGTCTTGTTCTCAGTTCCCTTAAAGTGCTGGTCGCTGCCTTAACTTGCTTCAGGGGCCCACTGCGCAGACTGTCATTAGCCTCTTATCCCGATGTATCTAGGTTTTTGCAGGGGGTTCATATCCTCCGGCCACCTCTTTGTCCAGTTGTGCCGACTTTGAGCAGAGCTACCTTAAAAGGATTTAATGCTCAAGACGGTTTTCCTGGTGCCTATTACTTCTGCTCACTACGTATCTGAGCTTCAGGCGCTTTCTTGCAGAGATCTCTTTTTATCTTTCACTCCAGAAGGGGTTATTTTACACACAGTTCCCCCTTTTTTGCCAAAGGTACTCTCCTCTTTCCATGTGAATCAAACGGTGTTGCAATGAAGCTAACCCTATAAGGCTAATAAGAGAAACTTTTTCACTCAATGTGTAATCAAATTTTGGAATTCGTTACCGGAGAATGTAGTAAAAGCCGTTAGTGTAGCTGGGTTTAAAAACGGTTTGGAAAAGTTTCTGGAGAAAAGATCCATAAATCATTATTAAATGAGACTCGGGAAATCTACTGCTTGTCCCAGTACAAGCAACGTGGAACCTGTGTCTTCTGGGGAAACTGCTAGATACCTGTGACCTAGATTGGCCACTGCTGGAAATAGAGGATACTGACTATGATGGACTTTGGCATATCTTATGTTCTTTACAAAGTAACACTGTACCGGAAACGATGCAGAGCTTCATTCTCTCGATGTTGGTAAAGCCTTGCATTGCTGTCTCAGGCGACCAATGTCTTTCGCCTCTTCAATTTAACTTTTGGTTCTCGTAAAGGGATGGCTGATTCTAAAGTAACTATTTCATGTTGTATTAAAAACAGGCCATTGAATCAGCCTATATTTTGCAAAATAAACTTCTTCCTGTGGGGCTTTGTGCCCACTCGATGAGGGTGCAGGCAGCTTCTTGGGCAGAAGGATCCAGAGTGCATCCACTAGATATTTGCAGGGCTGCCACTTGGTCCTTCCCTGTCTACTTTTGCCCAGCACTATCGCTTGGATCTCCAAGCCAGGGAAGCAGCCCCAGCAGGATGTACTGGAATGAGACATTAAAAAACTTAATGGAATCCTGCTAGACTAGTCCAGGACCCATCCTTCTGTCTTGAGTTTAGCCTGACATTTAGCAGAGAGCGTGTATCTGTGTCAGGTAGCCTCCAGCTATTCTCTGCCTTGTATATTTCTGTGCCATTTCTAGCTGTTTTGATTATGTGTGTACTTTGTTTGATCTTTGGCTGGTTGGGTCTTATTAGTCTACTTTATTTTTCTAAGTCCTCATGCTTTGACACTGGCATACTGTATTGAACCCTAGGAGTCATGGGTCATGTACCCCTGGTGATGTCACAAAGCTTCTGTTATTTTTTTCTCCGTCTCCAATATCTGCTGGAGGGGAACATAATCTACTAGTCTTGACTGGTCTAGCAGGATTCAAGGAAAGGAAATTAACAGTAAGTGAAATTTCTCCATCACCCTTATTGGCGTCTTTAATTTTTTATTTTTTGAAACTTGCAATCAAGAACAGAAAACATGAAAACCCGGTATATACTGAAGACAACCGGCCAAAATCCTACACCAAAACTCACATAGTCTCGAACGTGTCCACCCCCATCAACCTCTGCAAGAACAAAAGATGCAAGACAGGCATCCACAGAAAACCATACCCAGGTGGGCCTTGGACTGGACTGGAGGGACTCCAAGAAAGAAAATTAGCAGGTAAGGTCTGATTTCCCCTTCCAGTTTGTCTCTCCAGTCCAGTCCAGAGAAGTGGGATGTAGCAAAGCAGTACTAGTGACAGGTGGGAGTCGAGACCCTGGCCCGTAACACCCTGGCTCTGAAAGCCGTGTCCTGTCAGGCCTGCACATCTAGACGGTAACGCCGCACAAAGGAATGAAGAAATGACCACGTTGCCGCCTTACAAATGTCCTGGAGAGGAACTAATCCTAATTCTGCCCAGGACAATGCATTCGCCTGCATGGAATGCGCTCTCAAGCCCGAGGGCACCTGGTGCCCCTTCAACAGATACACAGATGCAATGGCCTCCCAGATCCAAGATTTGGAGGCCTTTGATGCCACCTCACCTTTGTGAGGGCCACCAAACATGACAAAGAGCCTCTCAGAGTGACAAAAATCCTTTTTCACCTTGAGATACCACCAGAAAGCCCTCAGGATGTTCAACTTGTATAGAAGACAAGCCTCCGATGAATCCCATGTCTCAGTAAAGGAAGGCAGGGATACCACCTGATTGAGGTGAAAACTGGACATCACCTTTGGCAAAAAAGGAAGGCACTGTCCGAAAAAACCCGCATTGCCCTGTGACTCAGAGAAAGAAACTCCTCCAAAGCCAGATACACCGCACTCATCTCCAAGCAATTGATTAAACATTGGCATTCCACCAGGGTCCATTGGCTCTGAGCCACCTGAGAATGTCTGCACCAGCCGGTCATACTGGCATCTATGGTCATAACTGCAGCAAGCTTGTTCGGCATCCAAAGGGAAAGGAAAACCTCCATGGACTGCCACTGAGGGGACTATCGGGACAGGAAGTCCAACTGCAGGGCCCTCATGTGCAGCCATGCCCAGGGCACCAAGCTCCAACGTGGCTGTCATTGACCCCAGCACCTGTAGGCACAGGACCCTCTGCAACCCCCAAATCTGGGCCTGCAATTTCACAATCCTGCCCTCTGGGAAGAAAACTCATACTGCCGGGGTTAAACCGGGCTCCCAGATACTCCAAGGACAGAGATGGCTCCAGCTTGCTCTTGGCCAGGTGGATTATCCAAGCCAAGTCCCGAAGGCACCGAATCACCTGAGCTGTCACTTCCAGGCTCTCCGAGAAAGACTTGGCCCAGACCAGCCAATTCTCCAAATATGGATGGACAAGGATGTCTTGCCTGTGCAAGTCCGCCACCACAGCTACCATAATCTTGGTAAACACCCAGGGTGCAATGGCAAGAACGAAGGGCAAGGTCTGAAATTGAAAATGTCTCCTTTGCACCATGAACCATAGAAAACACTGGCGAGTATGGCAAATGGGAATATGCAAATAAGCATTGGTCAGATCCAGAGAGGTCAGAAACTCTCCCTGCCACACCACCACTATCACCAAGCGCAAGGTCTCCATGCAGACATGTGGGACCTTCAGGGTCCTGTTGATACCCTTCAGGTCGAGAATGGGATGCCAAGATCCCTCCTTCTTGGGGACCACAAAATAGATGGAATACCACCCCGAGCCCCAGTCTTCAAGAGGGATAGGGACGATCACCTCCAGTCACAGCACGCCCTTAAGTGTCTCCTCCACTGCCCGAGCCTTGTTGGGTGCCCAATATGGCAACACAATGAAGGTGTCACAGAGAGGCCCGGTGAACTTGAGGGCATAAACATCTCGGATCACCTCCAGTACCCAGGTGTCCAACGTAATCTGGGCCCAAGAGGAAAAAACAGATGAGATGGCCACGCACAGGCTGAAAACCCACCAGGGCCTTCACAACTTAATGGGGGGGGGGGGTGGGTTCCCTTCCCCAGTCGCCTCGCAAACCTCCATGAAAGAATGGGCCGTGCTGCAAGAAATGAATCCTCTGCAGTTTAAATGACCAGGGGGGTCCAAACCTGCGAGCATCTTGACCACAACTCCTTAGAGGGGTCACTGTGTCTTGGGTTTATCCTCCAGAAGCTTGGAGTCGCCCAAATCCTTGACCAGTTTCTCTAGGTCATCTCCAAAACAGCAACTTCCCTGCAAAGGGGAACTTGCTAAGCCTTGTTTTAGAGGCCATGTCCACAGACCAGCTGTGTATCCAAAGTAAACGGTGCACCGAGACCACCATCACCATACTCTTGGCTGACATACGAAGCAGATCTGCCAGGAAAGCCAAACCAGACTCCAACCAAGCAGCCACCACCCGGCCAGATCTAACCCCACCTCTTCTGGGATCCTCCAAGACCATCGGAGGCAGGCTGTAGTCACATAAAGCACCACAAATTGCCCCCTGGAGGGCCAATGCCGACACATCAAAAGCCTGCTCAAGAAGGGCTTCCATCCTACTGTCCTATGGGTCTTTTAGGGCTGCAATCTCCTTTAACTGGAATGTGGTCTTGCGAGTAAATGCTGTCACAAGCACATCCACCTGAGACAAGTGCAACTTTTCCCTCTCGTCAGGGGGAATCGGATACCGCCATGCCATACTCTGACCCACATGCAAACCTGCATCAGGGGATTTCCATTCCTCCTCGATCACAGCCTTCAAAGCCCTGTGGAACAAGAAGGAATGCAGAGGCTTGCAGATACCCTCCATCAGCAGATCCTCTTGATACTCCTTCACAATGTTCAACACCACCAGGGACTCAGATCAGGAAGGGGAGCTCATCCCGTTAAAAGATCCGGACTGCTATGGGATCTTCCTCACCTGGGAGTTCGCCCTCCTCTAGGAGACCCCCCGAACCCTCCATAGAATCTAAGAACTCCACCGACTCAGTAGTCATGTCCTCCTCCAACCTGTCCCGGCGTGGACGCTTGGCCACTGTCGAAACCCATGGTCCCTTGCCCAAAGAGAACTTGGGGGAGACAAAGGCGCCCTCTCCCAAGATCTGCTGCATAACAAAGGCTTGGTGCAGTAAGAGGACAACTCGTGGGAAAAGAGAGAGCCCCAGGGCCCCCAACTGTCTCTCACCATCCCAGCCGAGGTACTTGGTGAAGACTCAGCTACCAGTTGCAGGAACAGGGGACTCCAGGCCCTCCAGAGAAGCAGACCCTGATGCCCAAAATGGCAGCAGTTCCCACCAAAACCACGGGGATGCCACCAACACGGGAGCTCCAGATTGCTCCCCCATTCCAGCCTGCGTGGATCTACCCCTCCCCCCCGGGACTCCCCCCAAGAGTTGGGAAGGAGGACAGAAGCAGCCCGCTAGCTGGGGAGCGGCTGGTGGGGAGGGAGGGACCCAGTTCTGGAAATGGACATCAGCCACAGATTAACCCCACATAGCACAGGCTATGCACCTCAACTACCTACTTGAGACTGAGAATACAGGCTTGGTCAGCTAGCACAGCCTGCTTATAGCACACTTCAAGCTGCGCTCTCAGTCTCCACCTGCTGGTGTAAAAGCATAACCCACAGGGTGAGAGGGATGAAGTAGAACTATTCTTAAATCTTGACAAATCCTAGGCACCAGGTTGTCATTGTACCTAGAATTTCATGATTCCAAAATTTATCTTTTTTGGCCGCAGCAGCTGAAAAACACCATGTTTCCAACTGTCCCACTGCAATCCACTCTCTGCATGCTTGAACTGCACATAATGGAGGGGGAGGAGTAGTCTACTGGTTAGGACAAGGTTCTTCAGGCCAAAGGGTCGGGGGTTCAAGTTCCACCTGGGGACAGCAATCTCAGGCTGGAGGGACTGGGATTTCTAGTCCTATAGGCACTCCTTGTGGTCTTGGGCAAGCCACTTAACCCTCCATTGCCCATGTTCCTTGTAAGTATTAGCGTATGTGTCTCATATCCCCTCGTGTTAAATGTATCCCCCCAATTGACCGCTTTGACCCGGTGAAAAGCGGGATATAAATACAGCTAAATAAATAAAAATAAATAGATTGGACTGATCTTGCAGTTTCATGTTTCACAAGACTTGAAACTGCGAGATCAATCCAAACTTCTTCCATTTGCAGCTCAAGGATGCAGAAAGCATTGGGAAAGTTAGAAACATGGTGTTTTTCAGCAGCAAGGTAGACAAACTGATGAGAAAGCACAGTTACTTACCTGTAACAGGTGATCTCTGGGAACAGCAGGAATTAGTCATCACATATGGGTACGTCGGTACCGACGGAGCCTGCGCGGGAAAGCTCCCCAGCTTTTCAGATGAAAAGCTTTTGGGGCCTCCCACTGCACATGCGCGCTGCCTTCCCGCCTTCCTGACCAGCTCTCCTCAGTTCGAGTTTAAAGCTGAGACAATAGAGAGAGAGGACAGGAAGATAGAGGGACAACTCCTAGGGGAGGTGGGTGGGTTGTGATGACTAATTCCTGCTGTTCCCAGAGATCACCTGTTACAGGTAAGTAACTGTGCTATCTCCAGGAACAAGCAGGAATAAGTCATCACATATGGGGACTCCCTAGCTGAGATGCTTGGGAGATCCCCCTCCAAGGGTAACCATCTTCGTATGGATCTCAGGCATCCATTCTGGGAAGGTGGGCAGGAGTTGTTTAAGTATGGAACAGGTGTTTGAGGACAGCCTGACCAAACAAGGCATCCTGGCAGGAGTCCTTGTCCAAACAGTAATGGGCTGTGAAGGTATGAACCGAGGCCCAAGTGGCTGCTCGACAGATCTGATCTATGGATACAGAGTGAAGATGAGCCATAGAAGTGGCCATGGCTCTCACATTGTGAGCTGTGACATGGCCTTCCAGAGAAATGTTCTTACTCTGGTAAGCAAAGGAAATACACTGAGCAATCCAGTTGGAAAGTGTGCGTTTGGTGACTGGAAGTCCCAAATGGGAAGGATCAAAAGCCACGAAAAGCTGAGAAGACTTTCGATGTGGCTGAGTTCTATTGAGGTAAAAGGCGAGAGCCCTTTTACAGTCAAGAGTATGAAGGTTCCTCTCTGCACTGGATGCATGAGGAGCCGGAAAAAAGACAGGTAGATATACCTCTTGATTAAGATGAAAAGGCGAGACCACTTTAGGCATAAAGTGGGGATTCGTCCTAAGGACCACCTTATCATGATGAAATCTGGTATAAGGAGGATTTGCCACCAAAGCCTGCAGTTCACTGATGCGGCAAGCCGAAGTGACTGCAATAAGGAAAAGGACCTTCCAGGAAAGAAATTTCAGGGAGGTAGATACCAACGGTTCAAAAGGTGGCTTCATAAGTTGACCCAGAACTAAATTCAAGTCCCATGCTACCGGAGGAGGCTGGATGGGAGGTTTAGTGAGGGTTAGGCCTCTCATGAATCTTGCAATAAGAGGATGAGAGGAAACAGATTGTCCATTTATAGGTTTTAAGGATGCTGTAATAGCACTTAAATGGACTCGTACTGAATTCGTCTTGAGGCCTGCATTGGAAAGATGCAGGAGATAGTCTAGTAGAGAATTCAAAGGAAGTGCCAGAGGGTCAAGACCCTGTTGAGCACACCAAATGGAAAAACGTTTCCATTTGAAAGCATAGGAACGCCTGGTAGAGGGTTTCCTAGAGGCATAAAGGATATCTTTCACTGGTTGAGAAAGATTAAACTCCTGAAGGCTTAAGCCTTCAGTAACCAAGCTCGGAGATGTAGGGACTTGGGGTTTGGATGCCACAAAGTCCCCTGCTCCTGAGACAGAAGGTCTGGTGCAGCTCCCAGGTCCAGGGAGGAGCCCTGGGAGAGCTGTAGAAGGAGAGGGAACCACACTTGGCGTGGCCAGCGTGGAGCAATGAGGATCATGGATCCGTGATCCCTCTGAAGTTTGAACAGAGTCTTGGGAATCAAAGGAATGGGTGGAAAAGCGTACAGGAATTCCTGACCCCAATGCAGGAGAAAGGCATCGTTGGCCTGAGCTCCCTGACACGGAGTCCTGGAACAGAACCGGGGAAGTTTGGCATTCCACGGACTTGCAAAGAGGTCTATGTCCGGGGTCCCCCATTCCTGAAAGATTCTGCGTATCTGGTCCATATGTAGGGACCATTCGTGTGGGAGCAGAACTCGACTGAGTCTGTCTGCCCGAGAGTTTTGAACTCCTGGAAGATATACTGCCAGAAGATGAATTTGGTGCTCTCTGGCAAAGGCCCATAATCTGAGAGCTTCGTTGCAAAGCGACAGAGAGCCCGTCCCTCCTTGTTTGTTGACATAAAACATGGCCACCTGATTGTCTGTCTGAACTAGGACAGTCAGGTTGGCAAGGAGGGTATGGAAGACTGTGAGGGCAAGGAAGATTGCTCGCAGTTCCAGAAGGTTGATATGAAGGGTGGTCTCTTGGGGAGACCAGGTGCCCTGAGTGGAGAGGTGCTGGAGATGAGCTCCCCACCCTGTTTGGGAGGCATCTGTTGTGAGGGTTGCTTGGGGCAACGAAGGTTGGAAGGGGGTCCCCAACAACAGATTTTTGGAGGATGTCCACCACTGGAGAGACCAAAACAGACGTTGTGAGGTGAGTATCTGGTCTGACAGCAGTCCCGATGCTTGAGACCACTGGGTGGCCAATGTCCATTGAGCTGCTCTCATATGGAGACGAGCATAGGGCACCACATGAACCGTGGAGGCCATGTGGCCCAGAAGTTGCAGCATTTCTCTGGCTGACAAGTGACTTCTGGACTGAGCCTGGGAGGCCAAGCTTATTAGCCTTTGGCCTCGGACCAGAGGGAGGTAGGCCCTTGCAGTGGTGGAGTCCAATTGGGCCCCTATGAATTCCAGGGACTGAGTAGGGATGAGTTGGGACTTGGGAATGTTTACCACAAGTCCCAGATATTGAAGAATACGCCTTGTGCGGTCCAGAGAAATCTGGGCTTCTGATTGAGATGGAGCTCGGATGAGCCAGTCGTCCAGATATGGGAAGACAAAGATTCCCATGCCTCTGAGAAATGCGGCTACGACTGCCATGCATTTTGTGAAGACTCTTGGAGCAGAGGCCAGACCGAAGGGTAGTACTCTGTACTGGAAATGTTTTCCCTGGAACAGAAATCTTAGATATTTTCTGTGGGATGGATGGATGAGTATATGAGTGTACACATCCTTGAGATCTAGAGAACAAAGCCAATCCTGACTCTGAAGGTATGGAAGGAGAAGGCCCAGAGAGAGCATTTTGAATTTCTCCTTCAATAGAAACCTGTTCAATTCTCTCAGATCTAGGATAGGTCTGAAGCCCCCTGTCTTCTTTGTTATGAGAAAGTAAGGGGAGTAGAAATCTAACCCCTGTTGTGGAGGAGGAACCTCCTCTATTGCCCCTTGGGCAAGAAGAGAAGAGACTTCCTGACCCAACAGGGTCAGAAGAGATGGGGGAGAACTGAATTGCCTCACCATGGTATGGGGAGGAAGGCTGGAGAAATGAAGTTTGTAGCCCTCTCGGATAATAGAGAGGGTCCATTGCTCTGATGTGATTTGTTCCCATCTGGGAGCAAAATGAGCTAGCCTTCCAGGAATGGTGAGGGGCTCTGGTTGTTCTAGAGCCAGAAACGGCAAGTTCTCTAGAGGAAAGTCAAAACCCCTGAGGGGGTTGAGCCTGCTGGGGTGTAGCAGACACTGCAGGCTTTGACTTTACCTGCTTAGATTGTTGACGCTTAGCCGCAAGGCGAGGCTGAGCAGATTGCTGGCCAGTATTTGTGGGAAATCTGGTCTTTTTAATAGTAAGGCCTTTTAAAAGGCTTCTTTTTGGTAGGGGTAGAAGTCTTCCCCAAATAAGTTCTCACCGGTACAGGGCAGATTCCTGAGGCCATCTACAACCCAGGGTTCTAGGTTAGAAGCCTGGAGCCAAGCGAGACGGCGGGCTGCAATAGCAATTCCCGAAGCTCTGCCTGCAACTTCAAAGGAATCAAAGGCTGCCCTGTTGGAGAACTTGGAGACCTCTGAAAGTTGTGTCACCATAGAAAAGAAGTCCGCCCTTTGATCATCAGGAATAAAGGGGGCAAAATTCTGTATTTTTAGGGCAAGTTGCCCAAGATACATGCCCATATAAAGGCTATAAGAGTTGATCCTGGCTATAAGCATACTAGCCTGGAACATCTGTCTTCCAAAAGAGTCTAGGTTCTTACATTCTCGCCCTGGAGGGGTAGAAGAATGCCTTTTAGGACTCTTTATTTTCTTCATGGCCGACTTCACCACAATGGAGTGGTGAGGCAGCTGAGTTTTCTGGAACCCAGGCGAAGGAGGGACCCAATACATGGTGTCCAACCTGCGGGAATGGGGAGACAGTGTTAAAGGAGTCTCCCACAAATCCATCAAGTGTTCTTGAAGGATTTCATGGACAGGCAGAGTGACTGCCTCTTTAGGAGCTTTTGAGTATCCTAAAATGTCCAATTTTTTTGATCTGGGTTCTCTTTCAGAAGATGTAGCAATAGAAAGTGCTTTAGCTACATCAACAATGAAATCCTGAAAGGATAAATCCTCTGGAGGAGACATCCTCCTCTTGGGAGAAGAGGGCTCCTCAGGAAGAGTAAGCTCAGCAGAGTCATCAGAGGAATTGAATTCATCAGAAGAATGAGTCTTCCCTCTGTACTGCCAATGTACGATACGCATACCGATCGGTATCGACATCGGGCGTATCGGGCATGGGATCGGTACCGGGCGAAAGCCGGAATCCGGCATGCGGAACCGATCGACGTTTAGAAGTCGATGGTCTCGGTTCCGGTGTAGATACCGGAACCGGGGTCGGTACCGATGAAATCGGTACCGAGGGCGTCGCAGCCTTAATGAATGCCAGAACGGCTTGCTGCATGGTCTGGACAGTACTGCCCATAGACGCCACTACTGCCTGGATGTCGGTACCGGTATGGGCCGGTACCCCAGAGCAGTCCAACAGGTGATCTGTCGAGGCCGTGCCATCGATGTCAACCTGTGACCCCATGATTAGTTTGGAGGCCGGAACCTCCCGCCGGGGTTTTTTGGCCTGGGCAGAATCCTCAAACTCAGAATTGAGAGCCTCTCGATCTTTAGAAAGAGATTTGCTTTTAGAGGATTTGCCCACAGAAGTTTTGGTTACCTGAGATCCATCCGGAGAGGAAGACCTGGATGACTGTGATGCTTCTGAAGGAAACAGCACATGGAGCTTGTTAGCCCGGTTCTGCAAACCGCGTTTAGACATCTGGGTGCAGGATGGGCAGTCCGGTATGGAGTGTTCAGGTCCCAAACATTTGAGACACCATTCATGGGTGTCTGTGACAGAAATGACAGCACTGCATTTGGTACATTTTTTAAAACCAGGGACTGGCTTCTCCATGAGGAGAATTTGTGTAGGCCTTAAGGCCTAACAACGGGTACCAAGCTGTGCTGAAGAAAAATAAAAAACGTCTTTTTTTTTTTTTTTTTTTAATATAGAAAGACCGGCGATACCGGTTTCGGTATGGGGAAGGCAGGTACGCGGTCTAAAGAAACAAACAAAAGTAACAAATTCTTCAGCGGTGACAGGAACACGACCTGCTGGCTCCGCGGAAAAAGAAGAACTGAGGAGAGCTGGTCAGGAAGGCAGCGCGCATGTGCAGTGGGAGGCCCCAAAAGCTTTTCATCTGAAAAGCTGGGGAGCTTTCCCGCGCAGGCTCCGTCGGTACCGACGTACCCATATGTGATGACTTATTCCTGCTTGTTCCTGGAGATAATGAAAGACTGGATGATGCATGGGAGGGGGGGTAGCAAAGAGAGATTAGGCGAAGTCAAGGTGTGAGGGCATAAGAGCCTTTGTTTGCTCTACATAACAGCAGCCCATGGTGATATGTGAAGCAAAAACAGAAGCCACCTCAGGTGCAGCTATAAAGGGTCACTAGGGGAGAAGAAATGGCAAGGATCCGCTGCCTTCTTTTGGCACTATGCGGTGTCACATTAAGGCACCGATTTAATAAGCTTTCTTTTTTCCCCACAGAAAATGGGAAAATTAGCTGTCTTAGTAAATCAGACCCTAAAAAAGCAACTGTGATACACCTTTTGGATGTGGACCCGCACTGTAAGCTAGGTCTTAATGATCAGCTCCTAAAATTACAATAAAATTTGTCAAGGCCCATCTTAAATCATCCATGAGCAGCTTCAATAGCCAGCTGAGATAGTACCAAGACAGACATTAGGTTCAACGATGCATCTTCAATGTGCAAGTTAAAATACCTTTTTGGCATTCTAATGCTACTTCAGACACAAGATGGAATTTCCCTGCATTACATGCTGCTCAGTACCATTAAGATGACCAATTTCCATGTGTGCTGATATTTTAAGGAGACATGCTCTTCCTCCTAGTTGTTTAGAGGAAACTGCTACCACAGAGAAACGTAAAACATTTTTATTTTATTTAGTAAAATTTGATATACTGCCATTCTGTAAAAACAACTGTCACAGAGGTTTACACAAGTCCAAAATCCAATATGGAACTATAATGGCAACAACATAAATAAAAGAAAGGGCACACTAGGACAAGGATGAATAGCACAACACCTGCTAACCACCCAGCGACCTCATGCACAACAGAAAAACCCATTATGCACTACCAGCCCCTGGCTGACATATAGCATATCCAATTCTTTATCTACAATGAAACAGAAATTTTACATTCACTGATCCCACAATTATGAAAGACATTCACACACAAGAAAACAAGTCATTTTACTACTCAAATATTTTGACACTGTAATTGGAGATCTTATCAGTAATTCTTCTTTGTTTGACCCCATCCAGCCTCTGACCTTATCATCAGGATCCTTCACTTCTACAAACATTCCAAGGCCTGGAGTAGCTGGAAGGTACTCCCCTCGCTGCTGGTCATACAACTGGGTGCGGTAGTTACCTGCAGCAGGGAAGAGAGAACAGGTGGCGAGGTTCAGCTGCTCCCCTATCCTAGGCTCAGGAGATCCCTCCCTTACCACTTTGTAGTGAAGAACCCAGAGACCCCCTGTCATCCACTGCACAGAATCCCTTTCAGCCCCCACCATTCCACATTCTTTCCACAACTTCAGAAACAGACTATAATATCTGCAAAACCTTTTAGCTTGCTCATTTTCCCATCTGTTTCAGTAAATTAATTCTCTCTTACAACCCGAGGTAAAGGCAGAGAGCAGCAATTATAAGCTAAACTTAAAGTACCTTACTGCATAGGCTGGACGGGCCATTCTGGTCTTTATCAGCTGTCATTTAGTGTTACTTCCCCGTAGACAGTGTGGAGTATATTGTGTGGATCAAGGTGACATTTTACTTACCAGTTAATGAACTTTCCTTCAGTCCTGCTAGACCAGTCCAGACAAGTGGGTTGTGTTCCTCTACCAGCAGAATGGTGGAGACAAACATACAATGAAAAGCCCAGGTTTTCATGACATCACTCCCATGCCATTATTTGCCTCAGCCACCAGAGATCCCTTCAGTATTCATCCCAAAGCATATGGAGAAACATGGCAAGGCTCACACCACCTCAATCATGGGCAACAATGAGTAAGCGATAGTAGAGAACTATGTACAGGAAAACAAACAGTAGGTTGTCAGTAGAAAATGAAACAAAATACACTGCAGAATCTCTGTGGATAGAAATTTCATGTAAAAAGGGGAAGTCGATGGCAGTGGGGGTGTACTACCAACCGCCTGGCCAGAACGAACAGATGGATGACAAAATGCTGAAAAAAATCAGGGAAGCTAACAAAAGTTACAATAATAATGGGTGATTTCAATTACCCTGGTATCGACTGGGCCAATGTCATAGCAGGACATGCCAGAACATAAGACATGCCATACTGGGTCAGACCGAGGTCCATCAAGCCCAGTATCCTGTTTCCAACAGTGGCCAATCTAGGTTATACATACCTAGCAATATCCCCAAAAGACAGGTTCCACAATGCTTGTACTGGGTCAAGCATTGATATCCTGGGTCCCTTTTTAATAGTGGTTTATGGACCTTTCCTCCAGGAACTTGTCCAAACCTTTTTTAAACCCAGCTATACTAACAGCCCTTACTACATCCTCCTCCGGTAACAGATTCCAGAGTTTGATTACACGTTGAGTGAAAAAATATTTTCTCTTATTTGTCTTAAATAGTTTACCCTGTAGCTTCATTACAAGTCCCCTAGTCTTTCTATACTCTGATAGCGTAAACAATTGATCCACGTTTATCCGTTCCACTCCATTCATTAATTTATAGACCTCTATCATATCTCCCCTCAGCCGTCTCTTCTCCAGGCTAAAGAGCCCTAACCTTCTTAGCCTCTCTTCATAGGAGTAGCCTTCCATCCCCTTCACCAATTTGGTGGCTCTTCTCTGTACTTTTTCTAATAACGCTATGTCCTTTTTAAGATACGGTGACCAGAATTGCACACAATATTCAAGGTGCAGTCGTACCATGGAGCGATACAGAGGCATTATAATATCCTTTGTTTTGTTCTCCATCCCTTTCCTTATGATACCTAGCATTCTATTTGCTTTCTTGGCCGCCGCTGCACACTGGGCGGAGGGTTTTAACATGTTATCCACAATGACTCCTAAATCTTTTTCCTGGGTGGTGGTTTCTAATGTGGAGCATTGCATCGTGTAACTATAGTGTGGGTTGTTCTTTCCTAGGTGCATAACTTTGCACTTGTCCACATTAAATTTCATCTGCCATTTGGATGCCCAGTCTTCCAATTTATCCAGATCCTCCTGCAGTTTTCCACAATCCTCTTGGGTTTTAACAACTTTAAACAGTTTTGTGTCATCTGCAAATTTGATAACCTCACTAGTTATTCATAAATGACCTGGAAAAGGGAATATGTCAAAAAGCAGCGGACCCAGTACAGATCCCTGGGGTACTCCAGTATTCACCTTTTTCCATTGGGAATATTGGCCATTTAGCCCTACCCTCTGCTTTCTATCTTTTAACCAGTTCCCGATCCACAATAGTACACTGCCTCCTATCCCATGACTTTTTAGCTTCGCCAAAAGTCTCTGATGGGGGACTTTGTCAAAAGCTTTCTGAAAGTCCAGATACACTATATCAACCGACTCACCTTTGTCTACCTGTTTATGCACACCTTCAAAAAAAACATATCAGATTAGTAAGACAAGATCTTCCTTGTCTAAAGCCATGTTGGCTGTCTCCCATTAGGCCATGACTATTTACATGCTGCGTAATTTTGTTCTTTATGATGGTTTCTACCATTTTCCCTGGTACTGACGTCAGGCTCACCGGTCTGTAATTTCCTGGGTCACCCCTGGAACCCTTTTTAAAAATTGGTGTTACGTTGGCGACCCTCCAATCTTCAGGTATTACAGATGATTTTAATGAAAGTTCACAGATTACCAATAGCAGGTCTGCAATCTCATATTTCAGTTCTTTCAACACTCTGGGATGTATACCATCCGGTCCAGGTGATTTGCTACTATTCAGTTTATCAAATAGTTGTAATATATCTTCCCGGTGTAGCGATATTTCTCTCAATTCCTCTGCAGTATCACCTTTAAATACCACTTCAGTCTTGGGTAACATCCCTACATCTTCCTCAGTAAAGACCGAAGCAAAGAATTCATTCAGTCTCTCTGCTATAGCCTTGTTTCCTCTTACTGCCCCTTTTACCCCTCTATCATCTAATGGTCCAAATGACTCTCTCACAGGCCTTTTGCTACGAATGTACTTGAAAAAGTCTTTATTTCGTGTTTTTGCTTCCATAGCAAGTTTCTTCTCAAATTCCCGTTTTGCCTGCCTTATCAATGCTTTGCATTTAACTTGCCAGTGCTTGTGCTGTTTCCAGTTTTCATCATTTGGCTCTTTTTTCCATTTCCTGAAGGTTGCTTTTTTGGCAGCAACAGCCTCTCTGACCTCACCTTTAAACCATGCTGGCAGTTTTTTGGACTTTCTTCCACTTTTCTTAATGCATGGAATACAGCTGGTCTGGGCTTCGAGGATAGTATTTTTAAATAACACCCAAGCTTGCTGTAAGTCTTTAACCTTTGGAACCGCTCCTTTTAGTTTTTTCCTAACTATATTCCTCATTCTATCATAGTCTCCCTTTTGAAAGTTAAAAGGTAGTACTGTGGATGCCTTTACTATCTGTCCTCCACTAATTAAATCAAACATGATCATACTATGATCACTATTGCCAAGTGGTCCCAACACCCTTATTTCTTGCACCAGATCTGGCGTTCCACGAAGGACTAGGTCCAGTATGGCTTCCCCTCTGGTCGGTTCATGAACCAGCTGCTCCAAGAAGCAGTCATTTATTCCATCTAGAAACTTTCTCTCTTTAGCTTGTCCTGCTGTGACACTGACCCAGTCGATACCAGGGTAATTGAAATCACCCATTATTACTACTCTGTTGTGACTTTTGTTAGCTTCCTTGATTTCTTTGAGCATTTCATCATCCATTTGTTCATTCTGGCCAGGGAGATAAAGTTTCTAGATGAAATATATGGCCGTTTCTTGGAGCAGCTGGTTTATGGTTAAGAGAAGCAATTTTGAACCTAGTTCTTACTGGAACAAGAGATAAGGGTTTTGGGGTCACTTGGCAACAGTAATCATAAC
Source organism: Ichthyophis bannanicus (assembly GCA_033557465.1). Lineage (NCBI taxonomy): Eukaryota > Metazoa > Chordata > Amphibia > Gymnophiona > Ichthyophiidae > Ichthyophis > Ichthyophis bannanicus. The sequence goes on from CM066050.1 coordinate 1,621,772, forward strand.
ATGATCGCATTTGATTTAATAAACGGAAGAAGGACGGAAAGGAAATCTACTATCTTAACTTTCAAAAGGGAGACTATGAAAAAATGAGGAAAATAGTTAAGAAAAAACTAAAAAAAAAAAAAGTATAACTGCAAAGGTTAAACATTTACATCAAACATGGGCATTGTTTAAAAGTACTACCTTGGAAACCCAGAACAGATGAATTCCACACTTTTAAGAAAAGTAGAAAGCCAAAAAACTACCACCATGGTTTAAAGACGAGGACAAAAAGGCTATTGTTGCTAAAAAAAGTATCTTTCAGGAAATGTAAAAAGGAGCCAAATGACGAAAATGGGAAACAAGCATTGGCAAGTCAGATGAAAGGCACTGATAAGGCGGCAAAGAGAGAATTTGAAAAAAAGCTTGCCAGGGAAGCAAAAACACATTAAAAAAAAAAAAAAAAAAAAAAAAAATTTCAAGTACATTCGTAGCAAAAAACTTGTGTGTGTCAGTTGGACCACTAGATAGAGGGGTAAAAGGGGCACTAATTGAGGACAAAGCCATAGCGGAGAGACTGAATGAATTCTTTGCTTTGGTCTTTACTGAAGAAGTGTAGGGAAGTTACTTGTGCCTCAGATGATATATAAAGGTGATGTATCAGAATTGAAAGAAATAATCGATAAACCAGGAAGATTTAATACAACAATCGGATAAACCAAGGAGTAGCAAATCACCTGGACTGCATGGTATACATCCAAGGTGGTTGAAAGCACTGAAATATGAGATTGCAGACCTACTATTAGTAATCTGTGAACTAATCATTAAAACCATCTGTAGTAGTGGAAGATTGGAGCGTGGCCAATTTAATGTTAATTTTTAAAAAGGATTCCTGGGGTGATCCGGGAAACTACAGACCTGTGAGAGTGACGTCAGTACCGGGTAAAATGATAGAAACCATTATAAAGAATAAAATTACCGAACATGTAGATAGTCATGGTTTAATGATAGAAAGCCAACATGGATTTAGCCAAGGAAGATCCTCTGTCTTACTGTTATATATTTTTTTGAAGGTGTGTGAATAAGCAAGTAGACAAAATGAGGTGATCGATTATAGTGTATTTGGATTTTCAAAATGCCTTTGAGAAAGTCTCTCACGAGAGACTCTTGGTGAAATTAAAAAGTCATGGGATTAGAGGCAGTGTACCATTGTTGATCAGGAACTGCTTAAGAGATAGAAAGCAGAGGGTAGGGCTAAATGGACAATTTTCTCAATGGAGAAAGGTGAATAGAGGAGTACCCATGGGATATGTGCTGGGCCCGCTGCTTTTTAAACATACATAAATGATCTGGAAATGGGAATAACGAGCGAGGTGATCAAATCTGCAGATGAGACAAAATTATTCAAAGTTGTTAAAACACAAGATTGTTAAAAACTGCAAGAGGACCTTGATAAATTGGAAGACTGGGCGTCCAAATGGCAGATGAAATTTCATGTGGACAAGTGCAAAGTTATGTATCTAGGAAAGAACCTAAACTACGGTTACACAATGCAAGGTACAACCTTAGAAACCACCACCCAGGAAAAAGATTTAAGCATCATTGTGGTCAATATGTTGAAATCCTCCAAGTGTGCAGCAGCCGCCAAGAAAGCAAATAGAATGTTAGGAATCATAAGGAAAGGATATTATAATGCCTCGTTATCATTCGATGGTGCAACCACACCTTGAATATTGTGTGCAATTTTGGTCGCCATATCATAAAAAAAAGATATAGCAGAATTATAAAAAAGGTACAGAGAAGCGTCATCAAAATGGTAAAGGGGATGGAAGGATACTCCTATAAAGTAAAGGCTTAAAGGATTAGGGCTCTTCAACTTGGAAAAGAGGCAGCTGAGGGGATATATGATAGGAGGTCTATAAATTAATGAGTGGAGTAAAACAGATAAACGTAGATCGACTGTTTACGCCATCAAAAAGTAGAAAGACTAGGGGACACGCAATGAAACTACAATGTAACCCATTTAAGACTAATAAGAGAATTTTTTTTTATTCAATACGTAATCAAGTTCTGGAATTTGTTACTGGAGGACGTAGTAAAAGCCATTAGTGTAGTTGGGTTTAATAAAGTTTGGACAAGTTCCTGGAGGAAAGATCCATAACGACGAAATTAGACTTACCTGTTAATTGTTGTTCCTTGAGGAACTCCAGTCTAGTCCCGCAACTCTGGGTAGTGCACCTCTTCCAGCAGCTTGAAGACTGAGCATGACACCAGTACTAATAGAGCGGGGATCGTCCCTCATCTCCAGTAACCTACTGACGAAGCAGATTCAAAGGAGCAACGAATAAATAGCTAAAACTCAAAGAATACCATCTCTCTAGAACTAGAAACAACTTCCCCCCCCCATCCTGGAGAAGAGATTCCCCCTCCCCCAGGATGAGGAAGCTTACCTGAGCCCTACCAGGCAACGAAATCGAGCAGAGTGTGAAACAGACCATTTGTTTGGTCCACTGTCAACACCTCCCTCCCCCGAATTTGCAGAGCCTCCCCAGGCTCTACCTTCAGCCATGGGAAACCGCTGCAGACTCCTGTCACAGACCACCACTATATGGAGTGGGATACAGGACTAGACTGGAGTTCCTCAAAGAACAATTAGCAAGTCAGTCTAATTTTGTCTTCCTTATCATCCCTCTAGTCCAGTCCTGCACCTCTGGGATGTAGCAGAGCAGTTAACACTAAATTGGAGAGACCTGCCGAACCGGCCTGAAGCAACGCCGATTCAAGAGGCATTCCTGGCCGCCTGGATATCCAGGCGATAATACTTAGCAAAGGTATGAAGCAAAGACCAGGTTGCCCCCTTACATATTTCAACTGGTGGCACCAAACTGTATTCTGCCCACAAGGCCACCTGTGCCCTCATGGAGTGAGCCCGCAACTCCGCTGGCACTTGCTTACCCCTCAGGATGTATGCCGACGTGATCGCTTCTCTGATCCATCTAGAAATAGACGCCTTGGCTGCTGCCTCCCCTCTGCACAGACCTTCAATCTGCAAAAGGACAGAGTCTTCTTCAAATAACGGCGCAAGACGCAACGAACATCCAGACACCGCAACCACGGGCTGGTGTCACCATTCTCTGGGTTCGCCAGGACCAGAAGAGAAATCGACTGATTCACAGGAAAAGGCGAAACCACCTTGGGCAAAAAGGAAGGTACTGGGCACAACACCACCTTCTCCTTTGAAAAGGAGAGAAAGGGCCCCTGGCAAGTCAAGGCTTGAAGCTCCAAAATTATGCACGCCGAGCATATCACCACTGGAAATACTGCTTTAAGAGTCAAATCCTTCATAGAAGCCAGAGCTAAGAAGCTAAGAGCTCAAAGGGTTCCTCAACATAGATCATCAGCCATCAACTCCTTAAAACTCCCAAAGGCCCTTACAAGCTGCTCTTCTTCCACAGCCAATAGAGCCTTTACCCTCTGTGCCCCTAGGTGCTGGAATACACTACCTCCTGACATACGGGCCATTGACAGCTTAACACAATTCAGGAAAGCCCTCAAATTCCACCTCTTTAACAAACATCTTATTGAGCCATTTACACCCATCGACTTCAGTGATTCCTCCCAGCTATTCAGTTTCATGGTATCTCAATAACAGAATTAGGACAAATCGCTTTGTTTATTGAACATATTATTAGCACCTGTTCCTAATAACTTGTAGCCATGCTGTAGTATTATATCTGTAAATAGACTGTAAATAGTTTCCCCTGTTATCCAAGTTCCTCCCATTGTTATCTGTAAACTCATGCATGTTATTGTACTGAGACTTTTTGTTCTATGTGAACCGCGCTGATGCCGAATAGTGCGGTATATAAGAGAATGTAAATAAATAAATAAATAAATAAAATAAATAGGGCTGCTAACACTAAATTGAGATCCCATGGCAGGACCACCGCCTGCCATGGAGGGGGGGGGGTGGTGGTGCAGGTTGAGCAGTGCCCTCAGAAATCATACCACATCCGGGAGCATCCCAAAGCTACCCCTTGGACCTTTCTGCGATAGCATGCAATCACCACCAGTTGTACTCTCAAGGAGTTCGCGGCCAGGCTCTTATCGAACCCGGCCTGCAAGAACGCTAAGATGTTGGGCATGAAAGCCACGGATGACCGAACCTGCCTGTCTGAAGACCACGCTTCAAAGAGACACCAGACCAAAATATAGGCTAGAGAAGCAGACCTCCTTGCCTTCAGCAAAATTGAAATCATTGGGGCCCAAATAGCCTTTCTTTCTCAATCGCACCCTCTCAAGAGCCAGGCTGTAAGCAAGAATTGATCCATCTGAGGTATGAGCACCGGCCCCTGTGACAAGAGATCCGCCCGCAATGGGAGACGTCGTGGCTGATCTGCCAGAATCCTCACAAGGTCAGCATCCCACAGGTATCATGGCCAGTCCAGGGCGATGAGATCAATCATCCACAAATTGGCTTCGATCCTCTGTATGAACCTGCCTGTGAGAGGCCAGGGTGGGAACACATGAAGCCCCTCTGAAGACCACTGCTGTACCAGGGTGTTTAACTCCTCTGACTTTCTCTCTCTTTTTCTGCAGAAAAAGCATTCTCGAAATTTGCCATTAGATCCATGACCGGGATGCCCCTGCAGTGCACCACCTGGGTGAACACCTCCTGGTTGAGGACCTAATCTCCGGGGACCACTCATACTCGACTCAGGTTATCCGTCATGACATTGTTGACTCCTGCCCCATGCGCTGCCAACAACGCTTAGAGGTGACTTTCCTCTGCCTCCAAGGCTGCGCTGTTCGTGCTGCCCTGCTGGTTGATGTAGGCTACTGTGGTTGTGTTGTCTGGAAAAAAAAAAAAAACGGTACTGCCTTCCCTTGCAATCCTGTCTCGAAACTCCATAGCGTGAGAGCCACCGCCCACATTTCCAGACGATTGATAGACCAACAAGCTTCCAGAAGGTTCCACTGTCCCTGTGCAAACTGCCCCTCGCAATGAGCTCCCCATCCGGAGAGACTAGCATCCGTCATCAATGGGATCCATGATGGCGACTTGAAGGGCATTCCTCTTCCCAGATTTTCTGGCGAAAGCCACCACACCTGAGCACTCTTGGCCATCAGCAGGCAGGGAAGCTTCTGGGATAAGGGATGAGACTGGTGCGCTGGAGCAAAGCCCTCTGAAGGGGCCGTGTGTATGCTCTTGCCCACAGGACAAACTTGAGAGTGGCTGCCATGGTTCCTAGGACCTGCAGGTAATGCCACTCTGTCAGCTCTGACATTTTCAGGAACTCCCGCACTGAGTACCAAAGCCCCTGTGCACGCTGTTTCAGTAGGAAGACTCTCCCCATGCGGTTATCAAAGTGCACTCCTAAATACTCTAGTACCCGAGTTGGGTGCAACTGGCTCTTGGTCACATTGACCACCCAACAGAGACTTTGAAGGAACTGCATTACCCGGGCTGTTGCATGTTCGCTTTCATCCCTTGACTTTGCCCAAATGAACCGGTTGACGACATATGGATGCACCAGCACGCCTTCCTTGCGTAGCACCACCACGACTTTGGTGAAGGTACGCAGTGCTGTTACGAGACCGAAGGGCAATACCCAAAACTGAAAATGTCCATTGGGCACCGCGAACCGGAGGAGCTGCTGATGTTCCGGCCGTATGGGAATATGCAGGTATGCCTCCATTAGGTCAAGAGACGTCAAGAATTCTCTGCTCCTGACCGCCACTATGCCAGACCACAAGGTTTCCATGTGAAAATGCAGTACCCGTAGACAGTGGTTTACTCGCTTGAGGTCAAGGATCAAGCGGAAGGCCCTGTCCTTCTTTGGCACCATGGCCCTGAGTGACACCAATCGCATCAAGGTGCCTTGATCATCAAATCCTTTAAGGTTGCATGCTTCAGAAGGCTCAAAGGGCACCGCCATCAGGGCCCTGAGCACTAGACATAGATCCCAGGAAGGGATCACAGATGGAAGGGGCAGATGGAGAAGTCAAACCCCCTGGAGAAAGCACAAGACATGCGACTTACCAGCCACCAGACCTTGGATACAGGGAGCTGAGGGAAAAGGCCCTTCTCCAAATTATCCTGTAGAAAGGCCACCAGTGATGGCATCTTGGCCACCTCAGGAATCAACTGCCGTGCGCCACACCATCGCTCAAAGAGGCACCAGATCCACATGTATGCTAGCATGGTAGACCTCCTCCGGGCTCCAAGCCGAGTAGAAACCACTGTGGAAGAGTAGCCCTTATGCACTAGCCATCTCCTTTCAACAGCCAAGCCATAGGCGAGAAGGGAACCGGGTCCTCTTGAACGATCGGTCCCTGTCATAATAGGCCTCGAGACAGAGGCAAATGTTGTTCATTTGTAAACCGCTATGATTACCTGAAATAGCGGCATAAAAAAAACAAACACCAAACACACACAAATAAATAAATAAATAAAATAAATAAACTGAAGAGGAGGCACCTGCAGGAGCTGCATCAGGTCTCCAAACCATGCTCTCCTTGGCTAATTCGGCACCACCAGAACAATCCTGCCCAGATGGTGTTCTATGTACCAAAGCACACACTCCACCCAGGGCCATGGAGGAAACATGTACAGCAGGTTTTGACTTAGCCAAGGCTCGGTCAGGGCATTGACACCCTCTGACCCCATCTCCATGTGGTGACTGAGGAAGTCTGCTTCCACATAGTCCATTCCAGCGATATGCTGAGCTGACAAGGCTAGGAGGTTCATCTCTGCCCAAGCAAACAGTGGAGCATTCCTAAGAGAGTCTTCATTGCAAGCAAGGTAAGACTGTGGCTTTTAATTATTAGCTCTCTGCCTGCGAGCCCCTAAAATGGTTTTGGTATACATTTTTAAAAAGTTACATTCTTTTTTAGGTGCTATATGTCAAAGGGGGAATTTTTTTTGTAGTATAGGTTTATAACTCTGCCTTTAGTTTCCCTTTTCCTGTTCTTTGAAGCCTCAAGAGTTAGTTCCCTCCCTATCCACTCCAGCTGCCACCCACCCCATGTGAGCATTCTTGCTTTATAGGGCAACTCCCCAATTAGTTACACACAGGAACATAGAACAGCACTTTTAAAACACACTTAAAAGAGGTTAACTGCTTTTTTCTGAAAGGACAGCTGAGGAACAGGCATGGAATTTGATAGGTCTCTCTTTTACTTTAACAGGTACCAAAGCTCCACCAACTGAACAATGGCTGGGAAAAATTGTATCGCCAAAGCTGCTGCCCCTGTTACAGCTTCTGCCTCTGTCCAGATAGACAGCCCAATGCCAGTTCAAGGAGCACGCTGAAGCTCCCAGGAAACAAGTGGAGGAGCTCAGAGAGGAGGTGGCGAGGCTGAAAAGCATTCAAGACAGTGAGAGGTACATTGATGAGATGCTTCTTGAAACATCCAAGCTCTCCAGCAGGAGGAGAAGATGGGAGCCTACAGAATGACAAAAGTTGGAAACGAGTCACCAGGGCCTACAGAATCACCAATCCAAGTCCAGCCCTTGAACTGAAGAACAATTATGCAGCCCTGGAGGCGGAGGTATCCCAGGAAAGGGAACAATCAGAGTTGGAGCACCCCACAGTTGCCAAATCAGTGACCACAAGAAAGCAAAAGGGTGGTGGTTGATGACGCTCTTCTGAGGGGTACCGAGATGTCCATCTGCCGACCAGACTTGATGTTCAGAGAGAGATGCTGTCTGCCAGGTGCCAAAATCCGAGATGTTATGGAGAGTTTGCTGAGACTCATCAAGCCTACTGGCTATTACCCGATGTTGCTCATCCATGTCAGTACAAAATGATACTAAACCAGTCCAGAGCGTGGTATTAACAAACCATACTTTATTCATAAATTCACAAATCCAGGGTGAATAGAGCCAGATCTGACACGGTCGTGTTCCAGCAATGCCTTCTTCAGGGGTTCTACAGCACTCTAAGAACACAAATATAAACATAAATAATTATTACTAAAAGAAATACCAAACACATAAAAACTATTTGGTAAAATATATAAAACATAGCCATTCTTAAAAAGACATTAAGAAACACTGAAGGAGAAATTAGACCTTACCTGCTAATTGTCTTTCCTCGAGTTTTCTCCGGGCCAGTCCAGGTACAGTTGGGTAGTCAATCCCTTCTAGCAGCTGAGGACTGAATGTTGAAACTTTTGCTGGCAGTTGCTATAGCTCCCTCTGGTGTCCGAAAGCCAGTCACCTACTGTCAAAGCAGCGAATGAAAAAACAAAAAACTCGAAAGATCGTCCACCTGCAGGAAAAAACAACTCGTATTCAACCAACTCACAAGAGGAACCCCCCTCTTAAAAATACTTTGTTCCTAGCTAGAAAGCTCCAATATCTTCCTCAATACGCCTGTGCGGTACCGATCCCCGCGGACAGCCGAGAAGACCGAACTGGAAACTAAGGCACTCCAACTCCCAAAAGAAACCAAACTGCTGCTCGCAGACCAATGGGGTGGGACCTGGACTGGCCCGGAGAGAACTCAAGGAAAGACAATTAGCAGGTAAGGTCTTATTTCTCCTTCCTCTTCGTCTCTCCAGGCCAGTCCAGGTACAGTTGGGCAGTACCAAAGCAGTACCTAAACTGGGGAGGGTTCGCGAGCCCCGCTATAATGGCCGAGGCCCTAACCTTAGCAGCGGAGCGCGCCTGTACATCTCAGCTATAATGCTACGTGAAGGCATGCAGAGACGACCAGGCAGCCGCCGGACAAAGATCCGCTGGCGGAATGAAGGCCATCGCAGCTCACGAAGTCGCTTGCGCACTAGTCGAATGCGCCCTGAGCACACGTGGAGGCATCTAACCCTTTGCCTCAGAAGCCCCCGCTATTGGCCGGTTCACTCAACGAGCAATAGAAAACTCCGTAGCGGCTTGTCCCTTGCGAGGACCCCCACACAGAACAAACAATCGAAGAAACTCCCGAAACAGCTTCGTTCGCCGAAGATACTGCCGCAACACGCGACCCAAATCCAACTTCCGCAAGGTGCCGGACACGGAACTGCTGCCCTGCAACTGAAAAGTAGGCAGCGAAACGGGCTGGTTCATGTGAAACCCTGAGACCACCTGTGGCAAATACACAGGACCGAGCCGCAGAACCACCTTCACCGCCAATAAACGGAGATACGGCCCTTTACAGGAGAACGCTTGTAAATTGGAAGATCTCCGAGCCGAACACAAGGCCATGAGAAAGGCTGTTCACCAAGACACCTCCCGCAAGTTGTCAGGAAGCGCGGACTCAAACGGTGGTCCCGGCAAAGCCTCGAGAACGAAATTCTAAACCCATGGAGACACCACGAGTCGAAGAGGCGGACGGAAATCCCTAGCCGCCCGAAGGAATCTCTGCACAGCCGGGTGCGACGAGAGCGAAAGCCCCGCACTCTACCCCGAAAAACAAGCAAGAGCGGCTAAGTGCACCTTGAGAGTGTGTAAGGCGAGACCTCTTTCCAGACCGCTCCGAAGAAATGCCAGAACCTCCGGTAAGCCGGCGGAACAGGGCGAAACCCCTCTGTCGCTAGCCTATGCCTCAAAAATGCACAATATGCGAATAAGCGCTAAGGAAGTCGATTGCCTCCGGGACCTTAACATAGTAGCGAACACAGAAGCCGAGTACCCTCTGCGCCGCAATCGATCCCACTGAAGAGCCAAGCCGTAAGCAAGAAGCGATCTACCTGCGGCATCAAACCGGACCTCAAGCCAAGAGGTGGATGCGCGAGGGGAACCACCAAGGAGGAGCAATCAGCAAACGCACCAGATCTGCATACCAGGAACGCCTGGGCTAATCCGGAGCAATGAGAATTACCTGGCCTTTGTGACTCGATATCCTCCGGATGACCCTCTCTAGCAATGGCCAAGGAGGAAACACATAAAGAAGCTGCTCTGTCGGCCAGGCTGAACCAGACCATCTAGGCCCTCCGACACGTGCTCTCTGCGCATGCTGAAAAATCGGAACGCCAAGACATGGTCCAGAGTCGTCCAAAAGGCCACCACTGGCTGACCCCAACGCAACGTGATCTCGTGAAAAATCACCCAGGTCAGCTCCCATTCTCCGGGAACCAGACGATAACGACCTAGAAATCGGCCTGCACATTGTCCTTCCCTGCCACATGCATCCCGACAGTGTTCAAAGAGGCAACTCTGCCCACTGAAACAGAACTGGACGCTCCGGCAGCAAAAGCGCACTGCCAGTGCCCCCCTGCTTGATGATTCAGGCCACAGGCACTAGACGGACGGAAAACACCCGAACCGCTTGCCCTCCGAGAAATGCAGGAGCGCTAAACGAACCGCTCGCAGCTCCACGCGATTGAACAACCAGGTGCTCTCTTCCACCGACCAACAGCCGTGCGCTATTTGGGATAGACAATGAGCCCCCCAACCTGAGAGGCTGGCATCCGTCGTGACCAGAACCCACTCCGCATCTTCAGACAGGGGTTCCTCTGGAGGATCCGCTGGAAACTGCCACCACCGCAGACTGACGCGGACGGCCATCAGACACCACAGCCGTTGAGTGGGGGGGATGAACCTGAGACCACCATCTGGAGAGCAAGGCGTGCTGCAGCGGACGCATGTGGGCTCTGGCCCAGGGTACCGGGTCCAAAGCCGCTGCCATCGAAAGCAACCCTGTAAGTATGTCCAAGCTGTTAGCGCCGGCAGAAGGAGGAAGGCCGTTCCTTGAGCAATCAGCATTTGTATCCTGACGGGCGGCAGAGAAACCCTTCCGCAGCTTGTGCCGAACAAAGCTCCAAGGGACAGCAACTGTTGCACAGGAAGCAACTGACACCTTGCCCGGTTGACGACCCAACCGAGGCGGTGCAGAAACTGCACGACCCAAGCCGTCGTAGCGGCCGACTCCTCCCGAGAACTTGCCCGGATCAGCCAAACGCCAGGTATGGATGATCTGAATACCTTCCTTGCGAAGAGCCGCCGCCACCACCAGCATCACCTTGGTGAAGTTGCGCGGCGCGGTCGCCAGACCGAACGCTAACGCCCGAAACTGAAAAAGCCCCATGGGAACTGCAAAACGCAGAATCGCCGATGTTCTGGTCGTAACGGAATGTGCAGGTAAGCTTCCGTGAGATCCATGGAAGACAGCCACTCTCCTGGCTTCACTGCTCGAATAACCGACCGCAGGGTCTCCAACTGAAAGAGCGGAACCCGTAAGCAACGGCTCACATGCTTGAGATCCAGAATCGGACGAAACGACCCTTCTGTTGTGTGGGCACAACAAGGAAATCGAGTATCGACCTAACCCGTACTGGTCCAGCAGAACCGGCTCCACGGTCCGCAACTGGAACAAATGTTGTAGCGTGTCCCCGATCGCCTGCCTCTTTGAGCGCAGACCGCAGGGGGAGAACACAAAGGCACCTCCTCATAAAATTACCCCAATGTGAGGGAAAAAGCAGTGATTTGCAGTGCATACAAATACATGCAAAGCACTTCCGTGTCATGCAAAAGGACTGAAGTGGTGGCTGCTAATATTTTCAATGCACCTTTTACCTAGAAAGTTACGCAGAGACCCCTAAGGCTCCGCTGCGGGCATCTGCAGAGAGATTTAGTGGTTCCACCAAAATAGACTATCATGAGCCAGAGTTTCCGGAACATGGGTGGCTCCTCCTGACCGGTGAAGTAATTGTGGGAGGAGACTGGAAGGAAACCTGACTAGCATAAGGGCCAAGCCTAAAGGGAGTTTCCTGTGTTTGGCTGGCTAAGGCACGATACCACAGTGGCCGGTGCCTCCTGGCTCTAACAGCCAGGGCGCCACAAGGGAGGAGATGGGATCTCTGGCTAACCGAGCCATTGACCCAAAAAAAGAGCAGTGGCCAGGACAGAGTAGGACACTACGCTAGGTTTAAGGAGCCACACGATAGGAGGAAGCCTCTACATATCCAAAAGGAAAGAAGTACCACTGATCCTGGAGAAAGGGAAGAAGAGGAACAAGTGGACATCTCTAAGAATGGAAACAAGGAGGGCTAGGCTCTACGGGAGTGCAGTGCCTGTGATGACATATGAACATAAGATATGCCATACTGGGTCAGACCAAGGTCCATCAAGCCCAGTATTCTGTTTCCAACAGTGGCCAAACTAGGTCATATGTACCTAGCAGTTTCCCCAACAACAACTGGATTCAACAGGGACTGAAGAGGAGAAGCTCCCTGACTCAGGGAAAAGTCCCAGCAGAAGGAAAAGTGTCTGTTTTCGTCCTATTTGTATATCATGCTGTCAATTTCTACTATTGTCTGACTCTTAAGAACTTCCAGTAAACTTCGGGATCAGAACAAAACCTGGCCTGAATTAAGATAATGGAAGTGGTGAGGTGTGGAGTGACAGAAATAAGGAGCCAATGATCTTCCTGTTAAGTTGGTTCTAACCTGGAAACCAGAAACTGCACAAATTAAACCGGAAAGTAACAGTGTTATTTCCAGGAAGCTGTACCCCTGCTTTACTACAAGGGAAATACAGACAATGAGGCCTCTCAGACCGGTAGGGGTTGCAGTGCAATGCACCCACAAGTTAATGGAAGCAGGGGAAATTTCCAGTTGCTCCTATTTCTGCAGTGCCATGTGTCCAAAATGGCACCACCTGACCCCCCTAGTGGTGTGTTCCAATGTACCACACTAGGGATCAGGAGAGACTAGGGATTTCTCCTGCCCTCAACAGACCATGAGACATTCCCAGTAAGAGACAATAGAGGAATTGCAGGATTTAGGGGAGCCACAAGATTTGGTTCTTATTGTGTCACTGGAGAGAAGTGTGAACAGGAGGAAGGCAGAGCCTATACCATTATTAGACCAGTTTTTTAAAAAAAAGTGAGCAGCTTGTCTTTTAAACATCGACTGGTCCTGGTAAAAAAAGAGGAAATCTAACGAACCCTGAGCCTCAGGGGACGAAGATTTACCAGTTTCTGCCTTCACAGGAGTCTCATTGTGACTTAGAGTTCTGCTTCCCTGCACGCTGCAAAAGCGCGGGAGAATCAGTAGTTTCTGAGAGAATCGGGGCTGCTGATCCTGCTTGAAGCAACGGAACCGGAAGCCGCTCCCCAGACAGCTCTCCAGATCCCGCACCTGCCATCACGGGTCGAAAGAAACCCAAAATAAAACTAATCCAGAAGCAGCAATGCACGACGCAGACTGCCGCTCAAAAATACCAGCGAAAATAAAATGGCGCTCCCGCCTCACCCGCCGGTCTAAAAACCGCCAAACACTGACCCTAGTAACAACCTTTCACACTAAAAATGAGTTGCCACACCAGGACCAAACCCAGGGGACAGTAAGAAGACCGCAGCTTACCTTAAACACAACCCACAAGGCTTCTGTCTCTAATCGCCTGCTGCTAGCAAGGCACTGAGACGAAGGGAACAGCGGCGGGAAGAGGATACTGGGGCTCCCAGCACCTACTAACTCCTTCTTGCAATAGCGGATCCTCAGGAAGCAGGCTCTTCCCCCAGTTAGTTAAAAAATCAAAAAGAACAAACAAAAAGTAACCGAGGATCGCTGTACTGCACTTCCACTTACTGCCACTCCTGTGAAGGAATAAGGGAGCGCTTCCTGCTATGATGCTCTGCTAGAGCCAGTGAGCAAGGTTCCCTTTTGCCAAGTTTAAGCTGTCTCTCGAGATTTAGATATAGATAGATAGATATAGATATGTTGTCTACTTCCTATTTCCCAATAAACAAAACTATTCCACAGCCTGTCCAAATCCGTCTCTCCTGGGAGCCTGCCAGAGATACGTCCTCTCTAGCTGCTGAGGACTGAAGACTGGCTTTCGGACACCAGAGGGAGCTATAGCAACTGCCAGCAAAAGTTTCAACATTCAGTCCTCAGCTGCTAGAAGGGATTGACTACCCAACTGTACCTGGACTGGCCCAGAGAGACGAAGAGGAAAGTGACATTAAAAAGAACATTAAAAGATGAACAAATAAAATGATGAAATGTTACAGAAAGTTATCCTTAACGGATAAATCAATACATAATTACATAAATAACTAAAAGCTTAAACAAAAGTGTATCAAATAGGTATTATGCAAACAAAGAAAATCATAGACAAATAGTTGTAGAGTCATATGGAGTGAAAACTCCTTTCTCTCTAAAAAAACAAAAAAAACAGAACATCAAACAGTCATTCATCGTATTCTCATTTCTAACTGCACTGAGAGATCAAGGAGCAGGAGTGAAAAGAACTAGAGTCCATGGATATTCATTTAGTCCCCAAGCTTGAAAATGAAAACTTATCTATAAAACTCTATTAAAATCAAGGGATTAGAGTGTACATGCATAAGTAGTACCTCAGCAAGCAGCTGTATATGGCAATTACATCAGCTGAAAAGACACTGCCACTCAATGTAATTGTCATATATATAGCTTGCTTGTGTTTGTTAGGAACTAGCTCAACTAAAAGTAGACAAAGCGATAGGACCAGATGGGATACATCTGCGAATACTGAAGGAACTTGGTGATGTTCTAGCAGCTCCACTGACTGACCTTTTCAATGCTTTTTTGGTCGGGAGTGGTACCAGAGGACTGAAGAGAGGCACACGTGGTACCCTTACACAAAAGCGGAAGTAAGGATGTGGTTGAAAACTACAGACCAGTAACTTTGTGGCGAGTAAATTATTGGAAAAACGAGAAAATAGTGAGGTTTCTGGAGTCCAATGGATTACCGGATCCAAGACAGCATGGATTCACCAGAGGCAGGTCTTGTCAGACAAATCTGATTGATTTCTTTGACAGATTCATCAGGGAGTTGGACCGAGGGAGAGCCCTAGAAGCGGTGTACTTGGATTTCAGTAAAGCCTTTGACACTGTTCGGCACAGACGACTTATAAACAAACTAAGCACCCTAAGGATGGGCCCTAAAGTTACTGATTGGGTTAGAAATTGGTTGAGGGGGAGGCGACAAAGGGTACACGTAAATGGAGCTCACTCTGAGGAGAGGGAAGTTACCAGTGGGATACATAAGAACATAAGATGGGTCAGACCAAGGTCCATCAAGCCCAGTATTCTGTTTCCAACAGTGGCCAATCTAGGTCACATGTACCTAGCAGTTTCCCCAAGAGACAAGTTCCACAATGCTTGTACTGGGTCAAGCATTTATATCTTTGGTCACTTCTTAATAATGGTTTATGGACCTTTCCTCCAGGAACTTGTCCAAACCTTTTTTAAACCCAGCTACACTAACAGCCTTTACTACATCCTCCGGTAACAAATTCCAGAGTTTGATTACATGTTGAGTGAAAAAATATTTTCTTTTATTAGTCTTAAATAGTTTACCCTGTAGCTTCATTGCATGTCCCCTAGTCTTTCTATATTCTGATAAGGTAAACAATCGATCTACGGTTTACTCGTTCCACTCCGTTCATTAATTTATAGACTTCTATCATATCTCCCCTCAGCCGTCTCTTTTCCAGGTTAAAGAGCCCTAACCTTTTTAGCCTTTCTTCATAGGAGTATCCTTCCATCCCCTTTACCATTTTGGTGGATCTTCTCTGTACCTTTTCTAAAATCGCTATATCCTTTTTAAGATACCGCAGGGATCTGTCCTTGGCCCGATTCTTTTTAACATCTTTGTTAGTGATATTGCGGAAGGGCTGTCGGGTAACGTTTGCCTCTTTGCAGATGATACCAAAATCTGCAATAGACACCCAGGAAGGTGTAGATAACATGAGGAGGGATCTAGCTAAGCTTAAAGAATGGTCTAGAATTTGGCAACTGAGATGTAATGCTAAGCAATACAGGGTCATGCATTTGGGCTGCAAAAATCCAAATGAGCGGTACAGTGGGGGGGGGGAGGGGGGGGAAGGGGAAGTACTTCCATCCACAAAAGAAGAGCGGGACCTGGGCATGATTGTGTCTGACGATCTTAAAGTAGCTAAACAGGTAGAAAAGACGATGGCGAAAGCTAGGAAGACACTTGGGTGCATAGGGAGCGGAATGGCTAGCAGAAAAATGGGAGGCGACAGTGCCTCTGTATAGGTCTTTGGTGCAACCTCATTTAGAGTATTGTGTGCATTTCTGGAGACCACACCTTCAAAAGGATATGAACAGGTTGAAGTCTGTGCAGAGGCTGGCTACTAAAAATGGTTAGTGGTCTTCATTATAAAAGCATACAAGGGCAGACTTAAGGATCTTAATATGTATACTTTAGAGCAGGGGTCTCAAACACGCGGCCCGCGAGACAACTTTGTGCGGCCCGCCACGGAGGAAAACAAAAAGAAACCCCAAAACCCTGGCTTCTGCCGTTGCCGCCATGGCAGCGGCAGAATCAATTGTCAAATTAAAAAAAAATTGACTTCTGCTGCTCAAGCAGCAAAATCAGCTGTCCTGCGGCCCCTTCCCCTCTGCCCGGAGATCCGAGTCTGCTCTATCAGCGGCGTGCTTTTCAAGCCGCGAAGAGAGTATTCCCCTCTCGCGCGGCTTGAAAAGTGAATAGGCTTAAACCGCGCGAGAGGGGAATACTCTCTTCGCGGCTTGAAAAGCACGCCGCTGATAGAGCAGACTCGGATCTCCGGGCAGAGGGGAAGGGGCCGCAGGACAGCTGATTTTGCTGCTTGAGCTCTCCCAAGGGAGAGGCGCCCGAAGGAAATGGAGTTCTAGAAGGTCATAGGGACAGTAGCCGGACGCTGCTTGCAGCATTGGAAGGAGGGAGAGAGGGAAGAGGAACTGACTATAGTAGCCGGTGTACTATCGGACCTGATCAGGTGTGCTATATAGTAGAATACTTACCGTTTGCCTGATGCTAAGTCATACGAGAGCCATTTCGGAGACCCCATCACTCATCAACAAAACAACACCTGACCTTGATGAACTAATCTCTCACTGGAATTCCAGCCTGCTTGCCATCTCACAACACCCAAACCCTAAAAATACAGCAAGAGCGAAAAGAAAATCCACCCCATGGTTCTCTCCTGACCTACGCGCTTCCCTCATGCAACTACGTAGACTCGAACGCCGATGGCGCCGATCACGCTCACCGGAAGATCAGACCGCATACCTAACCCACCTTGCAATACATCGAGGAACAATCTCTATCAGAATGAGACAATATCACACTGACACCCTAAAGAGGTCATTGAATAAACCTCGTGACCTCTTCAATTTGGTCAAATCCCTCTCAAAGGAACCATCACCCGAGCAACACATCAACATACACCCACAAGATTTCGCTGATTATCTGCAATCCAAGATTGTACAAACTAACAAGGTCACAGCAGTCCAATATCAAGAACCAGCGGACCTCTCTCCACTTAACTTTTTTTCCACACCATCCATTAAATGTATTGAGAACACCATAGCATCACTCAACACCTCCACTGCACAGACCGACCCATGTCCAGCTTTTTGGATCAAGGAACTACGTGATGTGCTCAGTCCTGTCATCGCAAATATAATGAAACTCTCCTTTACAACAGGTTATTTTCCCACTTCACTCAAGCAGACTTCCATTAGACCATTACTGAAAAACCCCAAACTGGACCCCCAAAGGGTGGACTCCTATCGACCAATAGCTAGCATCCCATCTTAGCCAAAATAATTGAGAAGGAAGCGCAACGGCAAATTCAAGATCACATAGACTCTGTTGCTCCCTTAGATAACTGCCAACATGGGTTCAGAGAACATCATGGGGTTGAGACACTACTCACTGGTCTAATCAACAATATCATCACAGGAATTGACAACATCCATCAAGGTTTTGTCCTCATTTTCCTAGACATCGCCGTGGCTTTTGACTCCGTCAGTCACGAAATCCTCCTGGGAAGACTAAAAGAAAAGGGTGTCTGCAACAAGGCACTAAAATGGTGCAAGTCTTATCTGGACGATAGATGGCAATATGTGAAGTCTGGATCAGAAGAGTCTAGCCACTTCCATCAAAAACAAGGGGTACCTCAAGGATCCTCATTATCCTCCTTACTCTTCAATATCTACATGCAGCCCATATGCAATATCATAAGATCATTCAACGTAAACTGCATGATATATGCAGATGACATTCTTTTATACATGCCTTTCTCCACAACCCACATGGACCTGACCCCACTCACAGATTGTTTCAATGCAGTTTCAACATGGCTCCAGACACAGAACCTACGTATCCAGCATAAAAAAACAGAGGTCCTTTTCATCTCCAGAGACTCCAGCTTTACGCCCCCATCCCACGTCAGTGTCAAGGAAGCTGATTTGCAAACTAAAGATGCAATAAAATATTTGGGAGTGACCCTGGACCAACATCTAGACATGAGACGCCACATAAGCAGCGTAGTCAAAGCCATCTACTTCAAAATCCGTTCCCTCAAACACCTACGCTCCCTGCTGGACCCAGACGATTTCCGTACCATATATCAAGCGCTGATCCTGCCGCATTTTGACTTTGCAAATGCCATCCTACAAGGTCTCCCCCAATCCACACTAACCCCCTTACAGTTGGCCATGAATGCCGCAGCTAGGGTCCTCTACGGTGCATCCAGAAACGACCACGTGACTCCTATTCTCAAACAGCTACACTGGCTACCAATTCACGGGAGAATCACCTTCAAATCCCTTGTATTAGCATTTAAGGCAATCAAAGGCACCTCATCCCTCTCACTCACGAATCTAATCCACATGGTCCCCCCCAACAGAGCAAGAAGAACATCAGCTGTAAACTTGCTAGCAATACCAAAGGCTTCAACAAAGTCCAACACGAACACCACAAACAGGGCATTCAGTTTTTATGTACCAAAATGCTGGAACACCCTACCCCCTGACATTAGAGCCATTACCAATCTATATCAGTTCAGGAAGGCTCTCAAAACATACCTTTTCTGCCAATATTTCCCAGACAGCAACTGAACTAGATATCCCCTCCAAGAAATGCCCCAATCTAGAAATGCCCTCACACTGCAGTGTAGATAGTTTATGTATATAGTTAACCCAGTTATCCAAGTTTGTATTCCTGTTCAATGTAAAACCTGACAGTTTGTCGTTATGGTCGTTTTGTTATGATGTAAACCGCGCTGATTCTAAATAGCGCGGTATATAAGAAACTGTAATAAATAAATAAATAAATAATAAATAAATAATTTTCAGTATCTTTCCTCCGAGGAAATGTCTTTATTGCATGTTAACTGCATAGCAGGTAATACCAGCTCAGTAGGTGTTACTGAATGCATCGCATTAAGGAGCGCTACCTGTTAACGCAGCCAAGAGCAAGAATGGGCGAGATATGGCAGAGAGTGGGCATGGGGGTTACCGCCGGCATCAACAGCGCGCAGTCACAAAGTTACAGAGAACACTACTTCAATGGGGTGGCATTCTTTGCATCCACAGTGCTGCCGGGCTGCCTTATCTGCTGGAGAAATGCTGTGCATGCCCCCAAACGATAGCACACAGTGCTGTTTGCATAATAACAGCACTCTAGCTGCAAAAGTGTAACAGGTTTGTAAACATACCTCTTAATAATATATGAGGTGTGTCACCTTTGCATCAGGTGGGCACATTAATAAGCAGTCCTTCTAATCTAGCGGCTGCTCAGATATTTACATTTCCAATGATCAAAGCACCAACTACATCAGTAGTGACCCTTCTTTCCTGAGCATCCTTGGTACCAGAGGATACTGCATCACCTTGAGGACAGGTCCCAGTTACAGGATTGCTTTCTGCCACAGCAAGGTGATGCTGTCCTAGGTGACATTTCTCCTCCAAGGTAGCACAGAGGCTGCCAGACTGGATATGAAGGTCTCCTCTGTCTGCCTCAGCCAGGTCTGACAATCTAGCCTCCAGTGATCATATTTGTTCTCCAAGAGCCAGGAGCTCTTTCCACTGAATGCATATATATAACCTCTTACCAGCTGATAGAGAATGGTACCTTTGACACTTAGGGGCATGTTTACTAAAACTTAGGATGGGGTTAGCTATTGGCAGGGGGGGGGGTTATGACTGGTAATGGGCTGGGGGGGGGTTATAACTGGTAATGGGCTATGGTGGGGGCTAGGACTGGAAATGGGCAGATGGGGGTTAGGACTGGAAGTGGGCTATTGGCAGGGGGGGGTTATGACTGGTAATGGGCTATGGTGGGGGCTAGGACTGGAAATGGGCAGATGGGGGTTAGGACTGGAAGTGGGCTATTGGCAGGGGGGGTTATGACTGGTAATGGGCTATGGTGGGGGCTAGGACTGGAAATGGGCTGATGGGGGCTAGGATTGGAAATGGGCTGATGGTGAGGCTAGGATAGGACTGGAAATGGACTGATGCAGGGACTAGAAAGGAGCAGATGCTGGGTGGGGCTGGAACTAGAAGGGAGCTGATGTTGGGGGAGGATTAGAATGGGATGGAGCTGGGAAAGTGAAATGGAGAGGGGAAAAATATTTTGTCTGGAAGAGAAGACAAATCTACAATTGGCCAGGTATTGGGAGAGTAAGTGGGGATTGAGGATGGAGGGGTAAAATTTCAGTGGATGAAATAGGAATGAGGAAAGAGCAAAAGGAGAAAGATTAGTATGTTAAAGCAGATGTAGAGAGAGAGAATGGAAAAAAACTATAAGAGAAGAAAGGACAAATGGACAGCAGACGATGGAGATAGCAGAAGACACAAGAAACCAGAAGTGGCTGGAGCAATTGCAACTGAAAAAAAATGCACAAAAGGTAGAAAAATATCTCTTTATTTTGAATTTATTAACTGGAATATGTCAGCTCTGGGAAATGTGCATCATTAATGTTTGCGCTTTGTTTAGTACAAGAGGAAATTAATTTATAGTTTTATTTCTACAGTGTTGTTGTACATTCCAAGTTTGGCTTTTGGGGTTCCCAGTTTAATTATTGTCTTCCTATTTCTAAATCTTTTAGTCTTTCTTTATCCATACTCATTAAAGAGGCATGTTTACTAAAAGTTAGTGTATGGTAACATTATGCAAATATTTATGCAAATGAGGCCCCTTATGCAAATGAGGCCCCGCATCTTATGCGGCCCCCGGGTTACTTTACAAGTCCTCATTTGGCCCTCAAAGCAATTTGAGTTTGAGACCCCTGCTTTAGAGGGAGGGCGGGATAGAGGAGATTGATATACGTCTTAAAATATCTCTATGACATAAATGCACAGGAGGAGAGCCTGTTTTGATGGAAAGCAAGCTGTGCTACAAGGGGACAGGATGAGGATGTGAAAGGAGATAGACTCAGGACTAATATGCGGAAATATTTCTTTACGGAAAGAGTGGTAGATGCATGGAATAGTTTCCCAGTGGTAAAGATGACAGTATCTGAATTTAAAAAAAACATGGGATCTCTAAGGGAAAAGAGGGGACTATTGTAGCAGTTGATATGGAAGGACAGACTAAATAGAAAGAGACCACATAGCCTGAAGTCATGTTTTTATATTAAGAAAGACCACATAAATACTGTTTCAAATAATCTAATGTTGACAAAACCAAAGTTTGAACCACAGTGTGCAAATTTTCAGCTGATAAATACGGTTTGAATTTCCAAATTAAGTGCAATTTAAACAAAAGCAGTCTTAGTAATTTGTTGTATACAAGTCTGCATATTCAGCTGGATATTTAATACAACTCCCAAATCCCTAGCTTGAAGGTCCACCGAGAAAGAAATATACTGTCTGTTATGTTCCTTGTAAACCGTCTTGAATTGTAGAGAGTCGGTATATAAAACCTGTTAAATAAATAATCAATCCCCCGTTTTCATAATCAATGACAATGGGTCCAGATGTATTCAACAAAGAAAAGCTAAACTTAAGTTTACCATTTGGTACCAATTTATTAAAAGTCACCCAAGATTTACAGTTACAATTTGACTTGATGATCTAAAATAGAGCGGTATAGAAGAACTGTTAAATAAATAAATAAATAAATAAATATACCACTTATGGTAGCTAATACACAACTTGGTATGCGCCATAGCATCATCCAATGGAGGAGACTACAGGAACCACAAACTGATCAATATCTACATAAATCCAATAAACAGCATCCAAACTATTAAAAATCTTAAAGATGGGAGCGATATAGATTTTAAATAAGACAGTAGACAGTGCAGACTCTTGCAGCACATCAGCAAAAATAATCAATAACGAAATGACAAGCAGTCAAGAAATCTGATGACTCATTGCTCTTGTCATAAGAATATAAGAACATATGATATACCATACTGGGTCAGACCAACGTCCATCAAGCCTAGTATCCTGTTTCCAACAGTGGCCAATCTAGGTCATACGTACCTAGCAGTTTCCCCAAAAGACACAGGTTCCACAATGCTTGTACTGGGTCAAGCGTTGATATCCTGGGTCCCTTCTTAATAATAGTTTATGGACCTTTCCTCCAGGAACTTGTCCAAACTTTTTTTTTAAAGCCCAGCTACACTAACAGCCTTTACTACATCTTCCGGTAACAAATAAGTTTGATTACACGTTGAGTGAAAAAAATATTTTCTTTTATTGGTCTTAAATAGTTTAGCCTGTAGCTTCATTGCATGTCCCCCTAGTTTTTCTATATTCTGATAACGTAAACAATTGATCTATGTTTACCCGTTCCACTCTGTTCATTAATTTATCGACTTTATCACATCTCCCCTCAGCTGTCTCTTTTCCACGTTAAAGAGCCCTAACCTTTTTAGCCTTTCTTCATAGGAGTATCCTTCCATCCCCTTTACCATTTTGGTGGCTCTTCTCTGAACCTTTTCTAATAACGCTATATCCTTTTTAAGATACGGCGATCAGAATTGCACACAATACTCAAGGTGCGGTCTCACCATGGAACAATATAGAGGCATTATAATATCTGGTTTTATTTTCCATTCCTTTCCTTATGATACCTAGCATTCTATTTGCTCTCTTGGCTGCCACTGCACACTGGGCCGAGGGTTTTAACATGTTATCCACAATGACGCCTAAATCTTTTTTCCTGGGTGGTGGTTCCTAATGTGGAACCTTGCATCTTGTAACCATAGTTTGGGTTGTTCTTCCCTAGGTGCATAACTTTGCACTTGTCCACATTAAATTTCATCTGCCATTTTGATGCCCAGTCTTCCAATTTCTCAAGATCCTCTTGCAATTTTCCACAATCCTCTTGGGTTTTAACAACTTTAAATAGTTTTGCGTCATCTGCAAATTTGATAACCTCACTCGTTATTCCCTTTTCCAGGTCATTTATGAGTATGTCAAAAATCAGCAGACCCAGCACAGATCCCTGGTGTACACCACTATTCACCTTTCTCCATTGGGAAAATTAGCCATTTAGCCCTACCCTCTGCTTTCTTTTAACCATTTTCTGATCCACAGTAGTGCACTGCCTCCTATGCCATGACTCTTTATTCTTGCCAAAAGTCTCTGATGAGGGACCTTGTGAAAGGCTTTCTGAAAGTCCAGATACACTGTATCAATGGTCCTTCATAGCCATTCTGTCAAGATTCTCAAGAGCAGAGTTGTTTCTCTCCATACAAATATTTTACTTATCCAAGCCGTGGTATTTCAATAACATCGTATGGATGTGAAAGTTGGCCAGTGAAAAAAAGATACAGGAAGAAAACTAATGCCTTTGAATTATGGTGCTGGTGACGAGTACTGTGTATACCGTGGACTTCCAGAAGAACAAACCAGACAGTGCTAGAGGAGATCTAACTTAAGCTTCCCCTAGAAGCTCCGATGACAAGACTTCCACTTTCATACTTTGCGCACATCATGCGAAAAGAGAGACCTTTAGAGAGAGAGACATCATGCGAAGAGAGAGACCTTTAGAGAGAGAGACATCATGTTTGGCAAGGTAGAAGGTCAGTGCAGAAGAGTTAGGCCGGCAGTGAGATGAATGGATACAATCACAGCAGCTACGGGTACCACGAGCCGCTGACTGAAGAGCGGACACAGTACCGGAAACCAGCCCGAGGCCGCCGGGAGTCTACAGCGACTCAACGGCACTTAGCATCACAAATTACTAACACCAAAAACGTCTTCACTTTGCTTTTCTGCCTTAGCTGTGTGTCGCCCTCCAGTTTCCCATCTAGCATCCTGCCCTCTACGGCTGATTTACCACTTCTTACCGGTGTGAAAACGGTCGAGTATAGTCTCATAACCTTCCCGCCCTGGCACTGCCCCTCGGGCCCTTACCTATCACCATGGTCTCGTCAGGGATTTCCTCAATGAAGCATTTCTTCTCCGTCTCGCCAATGTGGAAGTAAAGGCCGGAGGAAAGCGGGACACAGCCCGAGAGCAAAACCAGCAGCACAACTCCCAATAACGCCATTCGGTCTCCGCTCCACCATCAGACGGAAGTAGTCAGCGCGTAGCCTAGCCGACCGCCACGTATCCCGTCCCACGTGCGCGCCCTCCAATCAGCTGCCACGCTTCCCGGAAGTCGAGGGCTAGGGCGCAAAGCCTTCTGGGTCCCGAGCTTCTTTAAGCCACCGGAAATTACATGTGCAATCCCTTGTGCGCCTAGTTTGAAGCATTAGTATTTCTTTCTTTGTCAGCGCTGAAATAAAACACTGCGCAACATGGAAAAGTGCGCATCAGAAACGGAACTGGGTGGAACTGTACAGCAGTCTGCAGCCTGCCTTATGAAAAATTCCTTTCACTATTGTCAATTGTGCATGGTAGAGTCCTGGCCCAGGATAAAACAGCTCTGATGAGACAGCCATGAGGCTCTTACACAAGTGATCAGCCTGACCCTTCCCCCAAGCCATGAGGGTATCAGCCTGCTAAGAGAAGACATTAAGATTCTCCAAGGACAAGCAGGATGAAGTCAGCCACATGTGGTGTCGTCTCCTGACGGCGCCGAGAGGGAAGTACTCTCTCTAGCCCAGAAGGGCTTTCCCTTCTGGGCGGGATAGCCCTCCCCAGGGACCGCCCCTAGCTCGGTCACTTTTTCATCTTCCGCCTTGCCAGCAAGACGGATCTCCAACTCTCTCATCTTTTGTTTTGTTTCTTTGTTTTAAATTATATCTCTGGCAAAGATTGGACTACCATGCCTAAGCCCGGGTTCAAAAAATGCCCCCGGTGCTCCCGCAAAATGAACTCAACGGACGCCCATACCTGCTGCATCCTCTGCCTGGGACCTTCCCATCAGGTCAACGACTGCGCCCATTGCAGCAAGATGTCTCCGAGGGCGAGAAAGTGCCGTAAGAATCTCCTCCGGGAGCTATTTCCAACGTCAACGCTCCTCAGCACTCCGGCTCAGCTTGCAGGCCCATCAGCTGTTCCGGCTACCTCCGGCCCGCAAGTGCTCCCCTCGGCCTCGGGCACACCTCTCATGGCCATGGCCATGGCCTCCGCCCCCGGCCGCTGTGCCTCGGAGCCAGCGCACCCAGCCCCCGGCCTCTCCGCTGCACCCCGGGAGTCTCGGCAGCCCTCCGGAGACTATACCCGCGTGGCAGGCATCTTGGAGGACGGCACTTCCGGCTCTAGCTCCTCCCCCCCCCAGCGCAGACTACCAGTGCCGACGGAGTCACAAGAGGAGGAGGAGGAGGAGTCCCTCCCCGCGCCGACAGAGCCGACGCGGACATAGAAGACAGGAATCTTCAGGGTCCGAATCGCACCATCGCGGGCAGCAGCAGGGCGGCAGCAAGGCGGCAGCAGCTACCGGCACGGCCGAAAGCGCCACCACCGCACCTCCAGGAACCAGTAACACAGAGACAGCTCCTCACCAGCCTCCAGCAGGTACGCCTCTCCTCTGCCCCTTCTGGACCTCAGGCCCTCTCCCCCGCCGCGGGTCCTCAAGGCCAGGATTCCCTTCCAGGTTTAGTGGGTGCACTCCCCGAATGGGGCTAACAAGGACCTCGTGTCCCTCCTCTCCAACTTCTTCCAGCAGTGGACTAGAACGTCAACCCCGGCAGCCACGATTGCCCCGGAGCCAGAGGCCGCCGCCCGCGGCTTGACCCCTGCACCCCCGGCCGGCAAAGCTAACACCATGGGAGAGGAAGAGGTGATGGACAGATCTTTAGACCAGGGGAAAGCCTCAACGCCGGTGTCCCCCGAAGTCACGATTGATCCGGAGGTCTCAGGCCACGGCGTGGAACCCCCTCCTCCAGAGGACCTCACCTATTTTAAGTTCCTCCTGAAAATTGCCGGCACCCTCAACTTGCCTAGTTCGGGCGACACCCCTGACCAGCGCCCGGAGACACTAGCAGCGCGCAAGTTCTTGGAAGCCCCTAAATCCACGGCCTCCATCCCTGTTTACCCACTACTGCGTGAGAACCTCATGAATCTCTGGAAGAACCCCTCCTCCGCACCCCCAGTGTCTCGGAAGCTCGACGCAAAGTACCAAGTTCAAGCCGCCCCCGGCTTCGACAAACCTCAGCTTCCCCATCACTCCATCGTGGTGGAATCGGCGCTGAAACGCTCCAAATCCACGCGTACCCACGCCAACTGCCCCCCCGGGAAGGAACAAAAATTGCTTGACGATACGGGCAGAAAGGTGTATCAAGGAGCCATGCTGTGCGCCAGAATCTCGGCCCACCAGCTGCAACACACCCTTTACCAGGATGCTCTCCTGGAAAAGCTGAAGGCAGCCACCTGCAGCCAGGAAACGCAAGCAGCCACCATCACAGATCTGCAAGAATGTACAAAGCATCAGGTGCAGGCGGCCTTCGACGCCTTTGACTCGGCAGCCCGCACAGCCGCATCCGCCATCTCCGCCCGCCGCCTAGCTTGGCTTAAGGCTTCCGGTTTACAGGACGATACCCACGACCGGATCGCCGATGCCCCCTGCTCTGGAGAATCCCTCTTCGGGGACAAAGTCACGGAAACCGTCAACGCGCTGAAGGACCACTGCTCAACCTTAAAGACCTTGTCAGACGAAGGCCTGGAACGCGGTCGCAAGAATCCCTACCACCCAAGGCAACCCTTCTCGGGCCCCAAGCACCACTATAGTTCCTACCAGAGGTGGCAGCCTCGCTACAAGTCACAATCTGCCCAGCACTCATACCGACAGAAACCTCGACAACGAGATAGGAAGCAGCAGAAGCCCTCCCAACCCGGCGCAGGGAAGACCAGCCAGCCCTTTTGACGTCCAGCACTCGGCCAAACCCCCTACGGGGGGTCACCTGGCCATGTTCCTCCCAGCCTGGCGATCCATAACCTCGGACAAATGGGTGATCAGCATCATCAAGGACGGCTACCGCTTAAAGTTCGTCTCACCGCCAGTACAACATGGACTTCCCTCGTGCAGAGCATCAGAGGACCCCTCTTCTCCACTGGCGGAGGAGATCCAAACTCTCCTATCTTCCAAGGCCATCGAGCCTGTTCCAGAATCAGAACAGCACTTTGGCTTCTACTCCAGATACTTCCTGATCCTCAAAAAATCAGGAGGCACGCGCCCCATCCTCGACCTACGGGCACTCAACAAATTCATCATCAAGGAGAAGTTCCGAATGCATTCCCTGGGATCCATTCTCCCACTCATCCAACACAATGAGTGGCTAACGTCCCTGGATCTCCTGGAGGCGTACACGCATGTTCCGATACACCCGGACTTCAGGCAGTACCTGCGCTTCCGAGCGATGGGGAGACATTTTCAGTACAAAGTCCTCCCATTCGACTTGTCCCCGGCTCCAAGAGTATTCACGAAATGTGTGGCGGTCGTGGCAGCCCACCTCCGCAAGCAAGGAATCTGCCTGTTCCCCTACTTGGACGATTGGCTCATCTCAGCCCCCTCCTTCAAGGAAGCCAGGAGGGCGACTCGCGCAACCATTGCCCTGCTATCAGCTCTGGGCTTCCTGGTAAACTACCAAAAATCCCGCCTTCACCCTTCACAGCGGCTGGAGTTCATAGGGGCGCTTATAGACACCACCAAAGCGAGGGCTTTCCTGCCGCAGCTGCGAAAGGAATCCATCAAGAGCCTGGTGCTCCGGGTACAAGCGGACAGGACGCTCCTCCGTCTCCTAGGCCACATGGCAGCCGTGACCCAGACAGTCTCCCTGGCAAAGCTCCACATGCGCCGCCTGCAGTGGCACCTGCGGGCACACTGGTCCCAACACAGCCAGCCACTGAGCACAGCCATTCCACTGACCGACACGGTCTCCGCCTCCATCGGGTGGTGGACCAACGAAAGCAACCTCTCACAGGGCAGCCCCCTTTCACAGCCGACACACCACTTGACCATCACCACCGACGCATCCCCGGTGGGCTGGGGGGCGCATTGCCTGCATCTCCGGACACAGGGCGCCTGGTCGGAGCAAGAAAAACACCAGCACATCAACCTCCTGGAGCTCCGAGCCATTCGCTATGCCCTGGAGGCCTTCCAGAACCTACTCAGCGGAAAAATTGTCCTGATACGGACGGACAACCAGGTTGCCATGTTCTACGTGAACAAGCAGGGGGGCACGGGATCCCGCCCTCTCTGCAGGGAAGCGCTCCTCCTCTGGGCATTCGCAATCTCCAAACGCTGCTTTCTCCGGGCCTCTTACCTGCCAGGAATGGAGAACGAGTTAGCGGACAGGCTCAGCTGCCAGCTCAACCCGCACGAGTGGTCTCTCAAAACAAGCATTGCCCGCTCCCTCTTCAAGGACTGGGGCCACCCGGAGATCGACCTCTTCGCGTCAGAACAGAATGCGAAGTGCAAAACCTTTTGCTCCAAGCGCCCATCCGCTCTCAGCCTTACAGCGGATGCCTTCGATGTGTCATGGGGGGAGTGGTCACTAGTGTACGCCTTCCCCCCCATTCCCCTAATCTCCAGGGTGATACAGCGCATCATCTCCGACAAGACACGAGCGATTCTGGTGGCTCCAGCCTGGCCTCGCCAAGGCTGGTTCCCGATACTGAAGCGTCTAGCGATATACCCGCCACGGCGGCTCCCGCTAGTGCCCGACCTCCTCTCCCAAGAAGACGGACACACCGTCTAGTGGTTGGGGCAAGGTACTTCAGGCCGGAAGGTCGGGGGTTCAAATCCCACTAGAGGACAGCAACCTTGGGCCGGAAAGACTGGGGTTTCTAGTCCCACAGGTGCTCCTTGTGGTCTTGGGCAAGCCACTTAACCCTCCATAGCCCATGTTCCCTGTAAAATAGTTATCTCCAAGTTATAATGCCCTGTTCAATGTAATTTCAGTTTGTTCAATGTAAACCGCACTGATGCAGAATAGCGCGGTATATAAGAGAATGTAAATAAATAAACCTGCAAGCCCTTGCTCTGACAGCCTGGCGGCTGAACGGGTAGCCTTGTTCCCCCTTGGCTTGCCTCAAGAAGTGGAGGAGGTAGTCCTCGCCGCACGGCGCCCCGCAACAAGAAAGTCTTATGGCCTCAAATGGCGCCGCTTCACCTTCTGGTGCTCCGCACAGGGACTGGACCCCTTCTCGGCTCCAGCACCCAAAGTTCTCCAGTACTTGACCTCTCTGGCAAAACAAGGCCTGCAACCCCAGTCCATTCGGGTTCACCTAGCAGCTATCGCGGCCCTTCACGACCGCATCGAGGACAACTCAATCGCTCAACTCCCCTTGGTAACCCGTTTTATGAAGGGCTTGACCAACCTGCACCCCCCAGTCAGAGACCCAGTGCCTCACTGGGACCTCAACGCTGTCCTCAACCAGCTCACGCTGCCCCCCTTTGAACCCATGCAGTCGGCGGGCTCCAAGTTCGTCTCCTGGAAGACCTTGTTCCTCATCGCCATCACTTCGGCCAGGCGCATCAGCGAGCTCCAGGCCCTGGTGACACATCCACCGTACACGCAACTTTCCAGCGAGCGCGCCTCCCTCCGGACTCACCCAAAGTTCGTACCGAAGGTAGCCTCAGCCTTCCACATCAACCAGACCATCGAGTTACCTACCTTCTGCCCGGAACCCCACTCCTCGCCAGAAGAGGAGCGGCTCCACACACTGGACTGTGTTAGGGCGCTACGCCTTTACCTACTCAAGACTGCGGCACAGAGACGCAGCACCCAACTTTTCGTCTCCTATGACCCAAACAAACCTGGGCGCCCCGTCACCAAGCGCACCCTGTCGCTCTGGATCTCCTCCGTTGTTGCCTTCTGCCTTAGCCAGGCTGGGGTCGCGGACGCACCAACAGTCAACGCCCACCAGCTGAGGGCACTAGCCGCCACCATGGCCAACCTGCGTTCGGTCCCAGTAACCGACATCTGCAAAGCGGCCACTTGGTCATCCATGCAAACATTTCAAAGACACTATTGCCTCGACCTGTTGGATAACCAAGCTCTCGGTCAAGCGGTTCTTGCGACTGCGCAAGGACCAGCCCCTTGACCGACATGGCCGCCGCCTAGGGCGGAGAAGGAGGAGACTTTCTGACTGTCGCCATTGTGGCACCTGCAGTCGCCTGCCAAAATCTGCACATGTTGGTTGTTCTTGCACATACTGTTGTTTCACATATATTGCACATGTTGTTATTGCACATGCTGTTGTTGCACATATACTGCGTATGTTAGCTAGTACGCTGCACTTTACATTGTGTATCTGTTGCACTCGTTAAGTTGTTGATGCTCGTGACTGTCGCTATGTTTGTATATGCCATTACCGGTGACAAATAAAAAACCTATGTTGCACCACGTGTCCTCCCCTTCCTTCTTGGAGAGGGCCCCTTGCACCACAGCCTTTTCAGCTCGGGAGGCACCACATGTGGCTGACTTCATCCTGCTTGTCCTTGGAGAAATCGAGGTTACTTACCTGTAACGGGAGTTCTCCGAGGACAGCAGGATAAGTCAGCCACACAATCCCACCCTCCTCCCCTCTGGGGCCTCTCCTGACCTACCTACGCCCCTAGCTCCTCCTGGCTCAGCTTGGGACATAGTGACCGAGCTAGGGGCGGTCCCTGGGGAGGTCCTGGGGGAGGGCTATCCCGCCCAGAAGGGAAAGCCCTTCTGGACTAGAGAGAGTACTTCCGTCTCGGCGCCATCGGGAGACGACACCACATGTGGCTGACTTATCCTGCTGTCCTCGGAGAACTCCCGTTACAGGTAAGTAACCTCGATTTTCAGTAGGCACCCTTCCCTCACTCCAGGTCTGAGCACAATATCCCCTTGCCCAGAAATCAGCATACCGGTTTGGACAGGTCACCCAGGTACCTTCCCCAGGGGCTACTGATTGGTGGACAGAAAATATCTGAGGCGAATGAGATTGTAGAATGAGTTTAAAATTGTACTGTATATAAGGCATTGTAGGACGTCCCTCGGGGCTCAGATTTTTGTGGAGGGTACCGGCTCTCTGAACCTGTGTGCACATTAAAGATCCCGTTTGCATACCAGCCTGTCTGTGAGTTTTCCTTCTGTGGGTGAGTGAGAGAATTAGAGCTTTAAGCTGATTGGCTGCTTCATTCTGGAACCCAAGGTGGGACAGGACAAAATTAAATTAAAAGAAAAGCCTCTCTCTCATCACACCCACGGTGGGAAGACTACTGCTTTTTGCAGGATCAGGGCCTCCACCAGTCAGGGACCGGCTCCTCCAGGTGATTAACGGTCCTTGGCGCCCCGGGCCACTTTGTGCTCCGGAAGGACACCTTGATTTGTCTGGTCAGTCGGTCCCTGCGGCTGAATCCCCGATTGAAAACCGACTGGATAGACTGGCATCCAAACTCCCTGTCTCATCAGAGTTCTGGTGAGTACTGCTACCTTATTACTGTTTTGGCTAGTTCTGTACTCTGTATCTGGAAATCCTGGAAATTTCTGTAAACCTGTAGCGGCCCGATCACCCTCAACGAGCAGTCCGAATAGGGGCCTTAGTGGCCCTGAAACCATTGCTCGTCCTGTCTGTATCTGGTATCTGGTTGGAATAGGGAGGGGGGGGCGCTTGCGAGTACCGGTAAAGAACTGCAGTATAAATTTACCTTTGCCACCTCGGGCCCCTTAAAAGGTATTTAGAGTGCAGCGCTGCCAAAGCTATTAAATATATTTTTGCCCCGAGCTAATTATTAAAAATTTTTGTACTGACCGCAATTTATCCGTGGACGCCGGCTGGCTCTTCCCCTTTGATTTGGAACTGTTCATTTTTGCACGCCGCAGCCCGGCTGGCTCTCTCCATTTGATTTTTTTTTTCTCCTCTCTCTCTGTGTTGTTTGCGCGCCACGGCCCGGCTGGTTCTCCCCCTTTGATTTTTGTTGTTTGCCTGTCAGCAAGTGAGGGCTCGGCGCGCTGGAGCGTCCGTTTCGGGCCTGCCGCCGCTTATCTCTGCTGATCTCCTTTTGTTTGTGCCGGACCGCTCCCCATTCCCTGGGAGTCCCGATCTGTGTTCCCCTGCTTCCCTTTGGATCCAGAGCTGTTCCCCTGCTTCCCTTTAGATCCAGAGCTGTTCCCCCTGCCTCCTTTTCAATCTGGAGCTGTTTGTCCCGATGCCTATCCTTTTTTAAGTCCAGGAGCAGCTGAATCGGTGTCTGGAGTTGTGCAGTGCCATGAAGACCGAGAGAGCTGAAGGCGGTGTGGAACACACGTGGAGGCAGCCATCTTGTGAAGACCACGTGTAAGCTACACTGAAATACTAAAGAAAACAGCACTTAAAGTGATTCTGGAGCTCCATCTAGTGGACATTGGCTGTATTTCTTATATTACTATTCCTCATGGTTAAAGTGATCATGGAGCTCCATCTAGTGGACATTTTAAAAATAGCTAGCTATACTTTAACACACTATTATCCCAATCAAACCTCATGCTGCAGCTAGAGTGTAATGTATATTGTAAATTGCAGATGATGTATTTTGTAATATTGCAATGTCCAGAATTGAGATTAGATTAGGAGACCCATATTGTACATTGCAATGTCCAGAACTGAGATTAGATTAGAAGATCTGATCCACACTGTATACTGCATTTAGTCATTGAACTAGAATTTGAGCATGGGGTCGGGAAAGTCAAAAGTGAAAATGCCCCTGCAGTGCATGCTTCGCAATTTTAAATCTGGGTTTAGAGAGGATTACGGGGTACCCCTCTCCGCCTCCAGATTATCCTTTCTGTGTGAGAGGGAATGGCCAGCCTTAGTTAAGCTGTGGCCTCCCCAGGGGTCCACTGACCTGGCCACTGTGTCTTTGGTCCATCAAATTGTAGCAAAAGAGCACACTGATCAGTTTCCATATATTGATTCATGGCTGGCCATATGCCAGCTCAGACCAAGATGGTTCCAGCGCTGTCACGAGGATCAGTGTAGAATAATGGTGGCAGCCATCGGTCGCCAAAATGGACGGACGCCCGCCCCTATCTACCAGGGGCGGGACTCTCCAGATATTCCTCCACGCCCCTTTCCTCTACTTCAACCCCGTGTCCCATCTGCACCACTGCAGAATCCGCCCATAGCTGATAGGTCAGGAAGACCTCCTCTCGGGGTGGGTGATGCCAGATGTAGGGAAGATTCTACGGATTCCGGCCCCTCATCTTCAGATTCTCCTCCCACATCCTCCACCCCTCCCACTTCTGGTGCCACCTCCAGTGCCACCATCTCCTCCCCTGAGAGCACAGAGGCTGAGCTTGAATCGTCCACCCCGGTAGCCTGCCGCCTGCGGTCGCATGATCTTCAATTGCCACTACGACAAGTACAGGGGCTCCCGTATATTGATGCTACTGGAAAGGTGGCAGTGGGACCATCCAGCCTGATTTATGTTCCTTTCTCCACTATGGACCTGTTGAACTGGAAAACCCACTATGCCTCCTATACTGAAAAGCCCCAAGAACTGACAGATCTTATGACCAGTATTATGCAAACACACCAGCCTACCTGGTCAGACACTAAACAATTACTTTCCACCTTATTCAATACAGAAGAACGGGCGCGCATTGTACGGGCCACCCTCAAGTGGCTGGAGACACATCCTGCCCGTGAGGGAGTTATAAATCCACGGCAGCAGGCAGAGGCAGATTTCCCGAATGAAGACCCCTGCTGGGACCCGAACAACCCTGTTGAAGCAGTGGCTCTCACCCGTTTCCGGACTGCGCTCCTTGAGGGCCTTAAGAAGGGGGGGGGGGGTAACGAGCTATGAACATCAGTAAAATCGCATAAGTTCTCCAGCTTCCTGATGAAAGTCCGGCGGTATTTTATGAGCGTCTAACTGAAGCATACCGATTATACACCCCCTACGATCCAGCGGCCCCTGAGAGTCTTCAGATGGTGAATAATGCCTTTGTGGCACAGGCACAAGGTGATATACGGCGGAAGCTGCAGAAACTGGAAGGGTTTGCGGGCATGAATGCAACACAATTGATGGAAGTGGCACAAAAAGAGTAAATTAGACTTACCTGCTAATTGTTGTTCCTTGCGGAACTCTAGTCCAGTCCCGGAACCATAGAGTTGTGAACCTCCACCAGCAGCTTTGGAGACTGAACATCTTCATCTCTTTGATCATCCAGCTATATGCAGCCCCAAGGACCGCCCACACATCAGTACCTATTGACAAAGCATACTAAGCAGAGCAACAAATAAGTAGATATAACAACACAGTGGAAAAAAAGATCCTGACCCTAAAGTTCCCACTACTAGCAAAAATGTTTTTTTGTTTTTTTTTCCAATTGCGTAAGAACAACCTCCCGCCTACGGGAAGGCGGACCAGAACAGCCGTGGCGACCCTTGTGCAAAACGCATGCAACAAGAGACGCCACCGCTCACCCCCAAGATTTGACCCCAAAAGGAAACTAAGGCGAAAGTATAGAGAACAAAAACCCTGGCAGACTCCTATAATGAAGGTACCTTCTTGGCTGGCAGCGAGAACAGATAGGGAGGGATCCGGGACTGGACTAGAGTTCCGCAAGGAACAACAATTAGCAGGTAAGTCTAATTTACTCTTCCTTAGCGTCCCTCTAGTCCAGGCCCGGAACCATAGAGGATGTAACAGAGCAGTAAATCTCACCGGGAGGGCCTCGCTAGTCCAGCCTGAAGCATCAGAGACCCAAACCGCGCATCCGATGCCGCCTGCACATCCAGACAATAGTGCTTTACAAAGGTGTGCAAGGACGACCACGTCGCTGCCCGACAAATATCCACCGCCGGTACCAAGCTAACTTCCGCCCAAGACGCCGCCTGCGCCCTAGTCGAGTGAGCCCGAAGCCCGGCCGGAACCATCCTGCCGTGTAAAAGGTATGCCGACGAAATCGCCTCTTTCAACCAGCGGGAAATGGAAGACGCCGCTTCCCCCTTGCGCGGACCGCCAAATGCGACAAATAGGCGATCGGACTTACGGAAGGCCGCCGTTTACCTCAAATACTGACGAAGAGCTCGACGGACATCCAATGCGTGCAAGGAGTTATCCGCGTGCTTGCCCCGTTCCTTGGCAAACACTGGGAGAGACACCACCTGATTCATGTGAAACGCCGAAACTACCTTAGGCAAAAACGCGGGAACCGGTCGCAATACCACCTTGTCGGCAGAGAAAGACAGATAGGGTTCCCTACACGAAAGAGCCTGCAACTCTGAGATCCTGCGAGCTGACGAGATCGCTACCAGAAACACCGTTTTCAACGTCAAGTCCTTCAACGAAGCTTGCACCAAGGGTTCAAACGGCGAAGCCACCAGAGACCACAACACCAAATTCAAGTCCCACGAGGGCACTAAAGCCCTGCACGGAGGACGCATAAGCAACACCGCTCGCAAGAAGCGCTTCACGTCCGCATGGGACCCCAATAACTGGCCCTGAACCTTGCCTCGAAAACACGTAAGAGCTGCAAGTTGTACCCTCAACGAACTGGCCGCCAGGCCCTTGTCCACCCCTGCTTGCAAGAAGGAGAGGATCTGAGGAACGGAGGTCCGCAAAGGCCGCAACCCGCGAGCCGCACACCAGCTCTCAAAAATACACCAGACCCGGACATACGATAGCGACGTAGACCGACGCCGCGCCCGCAACAAGGTAGCAATGACCTCCGGAGAATAACCTTTGGCTCTCATTCGCGCCCTCTCAATAGCCATGCCGTAAGCGAGAATCGAGCCACCTGAGGCATCTGCAGCAGCCCCTGCCGAAGGAGATCCGGCTGAGGAGGAAGGAGCCACGGATCGGCCACACTCAACCACACCAGATCCGCATACCAAGGCCGACGAGGCCAGTCCGGGGCAATCAGAACCATGGGACCCGGATGCCGCTCGATCCGCTGTACCAGGCGACCCAGCAGAGCCCACGGAGGAAAGACATAGAGCAGCCCGTACCTTGGCCACCTTTGTGCCAATGCATCGAGGCCTTCCGACACGCGTTCCCGACGCCTGCTGAAGAACCTTTCGACCTGCGTGGACTTGAAGGTCGCCATGAGGTCCATTATCGGCACACCCCAACGACGGACCAGCAACGCAAATACCTCGGGATGTAGAGACCACTCTCCGGGGTCTATCCTGCGACGACTCAGAAAGTCCGCCTCCACATTGTGAACCCCCGCAATATGCTGGGCCGACAGACACTGAAGATGCCGCTCTGCCCAATCCAGAAGCAGATCCGCCTCCGCTTCCAACGCCGCGCTGCCTGTGCCTCCCTGGCGATTTATGTAGGCTACCGTGGAGGCATTGTCGGACAGCACCCTGACCGCCGCTCCCTGCAGCCAAGGCTGAAACGCTGTCAGAGCCAACCACACGGCTCTCATTTCCAGTCGGTTGATGGACCACCGGCTCTCCCGCGAGGACCACTGGCCCTGAGCAGTCTGGCCCTCGCAATGAGCCCCCCAGCCGCTCAAACTGGCATCCGTCATCAGCAGACGGGAGACTCCAAGGGCATACCGTTCTCCAGAGAGCGCCGACGCAACCACCAGCGAAGGCTGCGCCGAACCTTCAAGGGGCAAACTAACTGACGAGCTAGCGAGTCGGACTGATGACACCATCGACGCAGCAGCGCTCGCTGCAGAGGCTGCATGTGCGCCCTTGCCCACGGAACTACCTCGATGGTCGACGCCATCGTGCCAAGAAGCTGAAGGTATTGCCAAGCCGAGGACGCCCGTCTCGCTAGAAACTGCTCCACCAGCGCCTCAGGGCCCGCGCTCTGTGCACTGGGAGGAAAACCTTCCGTTGCCGGTCTCGAAACGCGCCCCCAAATACTCCAAGGTCTGCGAGGGAAGAAGGCTGCTCTTCGCCCGATTGACCACCCAACCTAACGACTGCAAAACCTGTACGACCCGCGCCGTCGCCCGGAGACTCTCCTCCCTCGACTTCGCCCGGATCAACCAGTCGAGATAGGGATGCACGAGAACGCCCTCCTTCCGCAGGAACGCCGCTACCACCACCATGATCTTCATGAAGACCAGTGGCGCCGTCGCTAGGCCGAAGGGCATGGCTTGAAACTGAAAATGGCCCATCGACAGCGCAAACCGCAGAAATCTTTGATGTTCCCGGCGAATGGGAATGTGCAAATAGGCCTCCGTAAGGTCTAGGGACGTTAGGAATTCCCCCTCGCGGACCGCCGCTATGACCGAGCGCAGCGTTTCCATGCGAAAATGCGACACCCGGAGGCACCGATTCACTCTCTTTAAATCCAGGATTGGTCGAAAGGTGCCCTCCTTTTTCGGCACGACGAAGTAGATGGAGTATCAACCAGACCCTAACTGCCCCTCCGGCACGGGGGCGACCGCCCGGAGCCAAAGCAGCCGGGAAAGTGTATCGGATACGACTCGTCGTTTCCAGGGAGCGCTGCACGGGGACATAACGAAGGAATCGAGCACCGGTCGATGTAGCTCGAGTGCATATCCCTCTCATATCACTTCTAACACCCACCGATCGGATGTGATAGCGGCCAGGCAGGGTAGAAATCCCGCAGTCCGCCCCCTACGGGAATCACCGCCACCGGAGCTGGCCTCGCTTCACTGCGACTTTTTGGGGACCTGCGCCTGGAAGGAGCCAAAACCTCTACCTGCCCCCCGAAATCCGCGGAAACTCTGTCCGCGCCCCAGATATCTGGAACGCTGGGACTGACCAAAGCGGGAGGCACAAAACCTCCGAAAGGACTGCTGAGACCCCCGGAAGGTGAAGGTCGGCTTCCCCTGCTTGGGCTTATCCTCCGGAAGCCGACCCCCCTTAGAATCCCTGAGATCTTTTACCAATCTATCCAAGTCCTCTCCAAATAACTGCCTGCCCTTAAACGGCAGCTTACTAAGGCGAGCTTTAGAAGAGCCATCAGCCGCCCAATTGCGTAACCAAAGAGAACGACGCGCCGCTACCACCGACGCCATGCCGTTAGCTAACCCCCTAATGAGGTCATAGTGGATATCCGCCAAATAAGCGGTACCCGACTCCAATCTGGACGCCGCGGCCTCTTGTTCCGCCGACTGGGGCCCCTGGAACTGTTGAGACCAGCGGAGGCAGCCGCGCGCCACCCAGGTCCCGGCCACCGCCGCCTGCATTGACAGGGCAGCAACATCAAACGCCTGTCTCAGCAAGCTATCAACTTTCCGATCCTGCGGGTCCTTCAACGCCACAGCACCTTCCACCGGGATAGTAGTCCGTTTAGTAACCGCGGAAACTGCTGCGTCCACCTTCGGCGAACGAAAGAGCTCTCTATCAGCCTCCGACAGAGGATACAACTTAGGCAACAGTCTAGCCCCGCGCAAAGCGGACTCTGGACTGTTCCACTCCTCCTGGATCATAGCTTTAAAAACCCTATGGAGCGGAAAGACTCTGTGGGAAGTGCGCACCGCCTGCATCAAGGGATCCTCCAACTTGTCCTCCGCAGTGGCATCTTCCACGGGTATGTTCAATACCTTGAGGGTTTCGGCAATCAGTGCCGGAAGTTCCTCTTTACGAAATACACGCACTATTCTACTACTCTGCTCGTCATCCAACAACTCGCCGTCTTCTAAATCCTCCGCAGACTCCAGCTCGAGAGCCTCCCCCAGCCCCTCGTGGAACTCGTCCCCAGGAGGCGCAGAATCCACAACACTCGGGGGCCGGCTCTTCTTTTGTGGACCAGTGTCTCCCTCCACTGAAAGTGGATGCTTTAGTCCACGGCGGGGCAGGACCGAGCCTCCCCCCGCCAGCTGCAAGAGAGTCAGAGCCTCCTGCATGAGAGAGAAAAAGGCAGGTGGAACTCCCAGGGATCCCTCCTGGACACCCCCCGCCAACAGGCGCTCCGGCACCGCAGAAATCCCCGGACCAAGGACCGTCTCTGCCTGCTCTGATGTCCCCTCTGTAGATACAGGTGGGAGATCTGCACTGGAGCCCTCCAGAGGATCCTCCATGCCAGCACCCACAGCAGAACAAGTGGCACAGACTCGGGCTTCCAAATTACTACTTCTACGAATGCCACAAACCAGACACCGAGGACTAGGAGGCATGGCTATGCACACAGCCCTTTGCCAGCAAAGCAGGAACACCTTGCTGAAGCAAACAGAGCAGAAAAAAAATTGCGATTTTAAAAGTGCTCAAAAACGCTCCAAATTGCAGGATTAGATAGAGCTGGAGTCAATTAGCTGATATCTGACCAAGAAATGCAAAAACGAAGCTCCTATCCCTAAAAAAAAAACACGAAGAAAAACAACTTTGAAAAAAAATCCAAAATGGCCGCCGGACCCGATCCCGCCAAAAAAAGGACCAGAAAAAATACCCAAAAGGTCTAAAACACTCCCCAGAGCTGATTCCAGGCCACCCCAAGGCCTCCACCACTGCCTTTAGAAAGAAAAAGCTTCAAACTCTACTCACCCACACACAGGAGTGGAGGGGTGGTCAAAACACAGAATGCTGTCCAGCGTGCCTGTCACAAGCTCTGAGTAGCAGTTATCAGAGTCAATAACAGAGTAATAACCGCTCAGGGCAGCTCGGGGAACCCCTAAATCAGTCAGGGGACCCTCAGAGCCTACTGCTGTATTCAATTGCTGCCTGTAATTGTCTTCAACCTTCTCCTCACCCACCAAGGGGGTTCGGTAGAAAGGAGACCTGTGTCCTGTGCAGCCCCCCTGCTTGTTTGACCTATGGGGAGACTGACAGAGAGAGACAGAGAGAAAAAAACAGATTGGAGAAAGACAGAAGGGACACAGTCAAAGATTTCCTCCACAGCAGCAGCCCAGCACCTAAACCTAGAAAATAATAAAACACTAAAGCTCTGCTTATTTGTTCCTAAGGAGCCCAGTTCTGGGCTCTGACTTCCAAGCTGCTTGGAGACTGAGATACTGATGTGTGGGTGGTCCTTGGGGCTGCATATAGCTGGATGATCAAAGAGATGAAGATGTTCAGTCTCCAAAGCTGCTGGTGGAGGTTCACAACTCTATGGTTCCGGGACTGGACTAGAGGGACGCTAAGGAAATGTATGTAAATCGTGACCAGGAGCAGAAGCGAGAGTCGGAGCGTCGGATGAAGAAAAAGGCAGACTTCCTAGCGGCCGCCCTAGCCGAGCGACTACCAGTTCCAGCCTGGGCCAGAGGAGAAAATAGGGGGCAAGGACGAGGCCGCGGATATGGGGGGCCGAGGTTTCCCCTAGGCCCCACTCAATGTGCCTACTGCAAAGAGGAGGGACATTGGAAGAATGACTGTCCAAATCGTAACACAAGGCGAGGGAGATATCCATCCACGAGGGGTGTAAGAGCACCCGTAGGAACTACACGGGAGCAAGACCAGCATGATGCTTTCCCGCCTCCACCGGTTCCAGCTTTCGAAGGCCTTGCAGCTATGGAACATTATGACTCGGATGGCTACTAGGCCGGACCGGGCTCCAAGTTTCTGTTGGGTCCCCAGGAGCCTATGGTCAACATGAATTTAGGGGACTGGAAAATGCAATTCATGGTCGATACCGGAGCAACACACTCAGTGGTCACCCAACAAGTAGCCCCGATCTCCTCCCAGTCAGTAACTGTTGTGGGAGCTACGGGGGGAGAGGGCCCAGAGACGTTTCCTGCAAAACCGCACGTGTCAGTTGGGGGGACGGACCATCACTCACCAGTTCCTGTATATGCCTGAATGTCCCACACCCTTGCTGGGTCGGGATGTTCTGGAAAAAACTCCAGGCCCAAATCTCATTCGGGTCTGACGGCCAGGCTGAGCTCGAAATACCCAGCCTGGACCCAACAGTTTTGGTACTGTCCGTCCCCCGAGAAGAAGAATGGCGGTTATATGAGAACAGGCCCAAATCTGATGTGGCTACCCTGGATACGTGGGAATCAGTGCCCCCTGGAGTATGGGCTGAAAGAAACCCCCCTGGAATGGCCATCAACATCCCTCCCGTATGCATTGAAATGAAGCCGGGAGCTTCCCCGGTACATGTGCGACAATACCCGCTGCCGCGGGCAGCTGAGGGAGGAAGCAGTGTGCCGGATCCCAATGCCAACAACCTGCAAGCAAGTACGTGCCTTTCTCGGGGCCACTGGGTACTGTCGTATCTGGATTCCCAACTTTGCAAAGATCGCAAAGCCCCTCTATGAGTCTACAAAGGGCCCAGAGAAGAGCCCCCTTGAATGGGGTCATGACCAACAGGAGGCCTTCGAACATTTGAAAAGGGCATTACTGTCATCACCAGCCCTAGGCCTAGGCCTTCTGGATGTCACCAAGCCTTTCACCCTCTATGTGCACGAAGCAGCAGGAACAGCTTTGGGGGTCTTGACCCAACAACTGGGGTCTGGGCCGCGACCAGTCGCCTACCTGTCTAAACTGCTGGATCCAGTGGCCAAGGGATGGCCACCTTGCCTGAGAGAAATAGCAGCAACAGCCTTGTTGGTGGAAGAGTCTGATAAACTGTCCATGGGCCAAGGCCTTCTAGTCACCGTCCCACATTCAGTCCAAACATTGCTAGAGCAAAAAGGAAGTCACTGGTTCACCAGCTCCCGGATGTTGAAATACCAGAGCATGTTATGGGGAAATCCCAGAGTGCAAATAACTACCAGCCAAGCCTTAAACCCTGCTACATTCCTGCCTGTTGGCCCAGGACCACCTGATCACGACTGCCTGGAAGTGATGGATACAGTCTTCTCCAGTCGCCCTGATCTGACAGATGTGCCGTTAAGCAATCCGGATGAGACCTACTTCGTAGATGGAAGCAGTCTGGTGTTGGAGGGCCGCAGGTGTGCGGGGTACGCGGTGGTGACGATGGAAGAGAGAGTCAAAGCTCAGCCTTTACCCCCTGGAACATCCGCACAGAAGGCGGAACTCATTGCCCTTACCCGTGCCTTAACCCTTGGGACTAACCATCATGTGAATATATACACAGACTCCCGGTATGCCTTTGCCACTCTCCATGCCCACAGGGCCCAGTACAGGGAAAGAGGGTTAGTTACTGCAGCTGGCTCTGAGATAAAGAACGGCCCCCAGATATTGGCCCTGTCCCAAATACACCTCTCTGCGGCTTGCCTCCAGTAATACAGCCCTCTACCGCCTCTAGCGGTTGAGGTCTCACTTAAAAAAAAAGGGGGGAGTGAGGCAGCCATGAGGCTCTTACACAATTGATCAGCCTGACCCTTCCCCCAAGCCATGAGGCTATCAGCCTGCTAAGAGAAGACATTAAGATTTCAGTAGGCACCCTTCCCCCACTCCAGGTCTGAGCACAATATCCCCTTGCCCAGAAATCAGCAGACCTGAGCATACCGGTTTGGACAGGTCACCCAGGTACCTTCCCCAGGGGCTACTGATTGGTGGACAGAAAATATCTGAGGCGAATGAGATTGTAGAATGAGTTTAAAATTGTACTGTATGTAAGGCATTGTAGGACGTCCCTCGGGGCTCAGATTTTTGTGGAGGGTACCGGCTCTCTGTCTGAACCTGTGTGCACATTAAAGATCCTGTTTGCATACCAGCCTGTCTGTGAGTTTTCCTTCTGTGGATGAGTGAGAGAATTAGAGCTTTAAGCTGATTGGCTGCTTCACTGATAGAGATCGCCCCAATCGTGCTCGGCTTTTAAACGTGTTTATTCAAAAAGTACTATTCTAACTTGTCTCTGACAGTATTTCATATAGGCAATTTACATTTAGACTCAGCGCCCGTGGTATGGGGGCTCAGTTCACAAACTCTGAAAGTTAAGGAATTTAACAGTAGTGTGACACAGCCAATGGTCCTTATGCACTTCCTCATATTATTTTTGTCAAAAAATATGTTGGAAGGGTTGTCAGGTAAAGTATGCTTCTTTGTGGATGATAACAAAATAAGGTATGTCATGCAAGGTGTGCACAATATGAAGAGGAGCCTACTAGTGTGAAGAATTCTCTAAACGTTGGCAACTAATATTTTCTTATTCTCCAACAGAGCAATCCAGAATGCATAGGTTGTGATAGATAAAGACAGACTACAGCTGTGAGCTTTGGCACTGCAGCCACATACTCCTTAGTATTCTCTGTGTACAGCAGCACTAGTCTAGTGGA
Organism: Ichthyophis bannanicus; assembly: GCA_033557465.1. Lineage (NCBI taxonomy): Eukaryota > Metazoa > Chordata > Amphibia > Gymnophiona > Ichthyophiidae > Ichthyophis > Ichthyophis bannanicus. The sequence goes on from CM066050.1 coordinate 1,664,887, forward strand.
CAAGAATTGCCCTACTTTATTCATATTAATCTCACTCCTGATAGCCAGATTAATATGAATAAAATACAGCCTCTAAAGTGCCTGTATGTAAATACTAGAAGTCAAAAATAAAATGGGAAAATATATAGCATGAAATGAGAGGCTAGATATGATTGTCCTCCTTCCACCATGTCTGTGAGATAGCAATCAGTAGGACACTGTGCCACAAACTATATCATAATGATAGAGCAGATCAAATTGGTGGAGGGCTTGCGCTCCATACTAGAGAGGGCATTGAGTCAAAAAGGATTAATTTTGCAGGAAACAAAATTCACTGTAGAATCTCTATGGAGTGAAATTCCATGTACGAAGGGAAAGGCAATGGCAGTGGGGATGTACTATCAAACACCTGGCCAGAGTGGATGATGAAATCCTCAAAGAAATCAGGGAAGTTAACAAAAGTAATAATAATAATAGGTAATTTCAAATTCACAATATCTATAATCAATAACAAATTGATTATACATATTGCCAAGCTAGCCACAAAGGGGGAAGCGATCATATTGGGTGACTAATCTACCTGATGTGGATTGGATTACTCCTTCTGCACATCTGGAAAGAAGCAAAACAATTGTGGATGCTCTCCAAGATGCATTAGCTAGACAAATGGTGATGGAACCAACCAGGGAAAGCTCAATGCTGGGTTTAGTGCTCACCAATGATGATAGCGTGTTGAATATCTGCATGAGTGCCCCTGTGAGCAACAGTGACCATCACCCGGTGGGGTTAGAGATAAAAGCCATGGTACAGGCCAATCATAGCAAGCTCAAAGTCCTAAACTTCAAAAACACTGACTTCAAAAAAATGGCCGAGTACTTAAAGGAGAAGATGACAGGGTGGAAGGAGATAAGGGAAGTGGAATTGTGTCATACCCCTTGCCTAGGGCCAATGGCTGAACAGCAAAAGGGCTGCCTTATTTGTTTTCGAGCAATGTCTCAAGCCTAGTGCACCAACAATGGATGCTGGGACTTGAAGTTTAATTACTCTCCAACAAAGTATTGTGACCACACGGGGTTCAAGGCAAACAAATAAATTTTATTCAGGGTTTTCCCCCTTACATAGAATTCTTAACGCAAGACATGGCATGGATTATTTCTCCAAAATAATAGGATAACAGGAACAACTGAAAGTTGAGAATCAAATGACAGTAGTACTGTTTCATTCACAGCTCTGCTCAGGCTTCTCTGCAATACCAGCTTTCCACAGCCAAGGCTGAAGAACTGATCAGACAAACTTAAAAAGTTTCAACAAAATATCTTTTTTTCTCAGGTTTAGAAACAGCTATGCACTTCTCTCATGCAGAGGTAACTCAGCGTAAGTCCAAGCTGTTTGCTTCACATAAAAAGCAATCCATTTCACATACGTCACTATCAACAGGTGCTTCATCAACATCTATTATTATATGGAGGAGGAGTGGCCTAGTGGTTAGGACAAGGTACTTCAGGCCAGAGGGCCGGGGGTTCAAGTCCCACCTGGGGACAGCAATCTCAGGCCGGAGGGACTGGGATTTCTAGTCCTATAGGCACTCCTTGTGGTCTTGGGCAAGACACTTAACCCTCCATTGACCATGTTCCCTGTAAGTATTAGCGTATGTGTGTCATATCCCCTCGTGTTAAATGTATCTCCCAATTGACTGCTTTGACCCGGTGAAAAGCGGGATATAAATACAGATAAATAAATAAATATCTTCACAAGCTCCATTAGCATTCTCTTCTAAGGAACTTTTATAATCAGGTTTAAACTGAAGCTTATTTAGAATCTCTTGCAGTTGTCCTATAAACTGTTCTCTCTGGTTTTCACGTACTCTGCTTAGGGAAGGAGTTTGATTCTCTTGTAAGAATTTGAACACAGAATCTGAAGCTGTCTCAGGGCACTTACTTGGAATACTTTTACTCCTGGCTGAAGTTGGTTTTACTGCGTTCCTGTCCTGACTTTGTTCAGCGCTGAACCTTAGCTTCTTAACAATATCCTCAGCACCACTCTTGTTAGGGACTGAAGCACACGTACCTTTCCAACGTGCAATGCTTTCTCTACAGTCAGAGCTCTTTCCCCGGGTAAACGTAAGCCCTTCTACCTTCTCTCTGGGTTGCTTTGGCAGAAGCTTCAGGTTTGCTTTCAGTGCTCCTTGAGAATAGGGATCAGCAGCCTCTCCAGAATCCTCCTTAGCTTGTTCTGAGTTCCGTGATTTCCCTGCTAGTTCGCTTCCTGGTTCACCTCCTGACTTCCTTTCTCCTGGCTTCCTCCCCTTACTAAACTCTGAGGCAGCCTTAAAACGGCTTCTCTCACCAGCCACTCCCTCCTTGCTGCACATGTGAAGTTCGTTAGGGCTCAAACTAGCTCTTACGTCACTGCTGGGGCAGGGTTTAGCTCTAGCTAGTACATGCTCTGAAAGCTTGTGGTTTCCATGGGAACCCTGTTTGCCTTTACTTTTAAAGGTGTATCCTTCATTTCCTTCCCATTCCATCTGGTCCACACAACTCTCGTTATCACAATTGCAATGGGCTAAACTAAAGGTGGCAATAAAAGGGGCAACAGATAAATATGTAAGAAAAGTAAATAACAAGGAGAAGGAAACCTATTTGGTTTTCGAAAGAGGTGGCTGCTCAAAGGCAAAAAACCCACAGCTTTTGCAAAATTCAAAAGCTTGCAAACAGAAGAACACAGAAATGAATACAGGATCAAGCTTAAAGAGTCTAAAAGAGAAATAAGGATAGCAAAATCAAAGGCAGAGGAAAAGATGGATAAAGATGTTAAGGGTGGCGACAAAACTTTCTTCAGGTATATTCGGGAAAGGAAGAAGATCAGAGTTGGAATTGCAGGACTCAGAAGTGCTGGGAAAGGACTCTTGGAAAATGACACTGAAAAAGCAAAATTGCTAAACAAATACTTCTGTTCTGTTTTTACTAAAGATGATCCTGGAGATAGACCAGCTGTGACTCCCAAATATAAAAATGGGAATGAAGTAGATACCACACCATTCACAGAAGATGAGGTGTTAGAACAACTTGCTAAACTGAAAGTGGACAAAGCCATGGGACCGGATGGGATACATCCCAGGATACTGAAAGAGCTCAGAGAGGTTCTTGCAGGACCGTTAAAGGATGTCTTCAACAGATCCTTGGAAACAGGAGAGGTTCCTCAGGACTGGAAAAGGGCTGATGTACCTCTACACAAAAGTGGTGACGGAAGAAGTGTCAAACTACAGGCCCGTGAGCCATACCTCGGTGGCGGGAAAAGTAATGGAGGCGCTCCTGAAAGAGCAAATAGTGAATTTTCTCAAAACCAACAGGTTGCAAGATCCGAGGCAACATGGTTTTACCGAAGGACGGTCTTGCCAAACAAATCTGATTGAGTTCTTTGACTGGGTGACCAAGGAACTAGATCAGGGGCATGCAATGGATGTCATCTACCTGGATTTCAGAAAAGCCTTTGATACTGTTCCTCATAGGAGGCTTGTCAATAAACTCAGTAGCTTGGGTATGGGTCCCAAGATGGTAAACTGGATCAGAAATTGGTTGACGGACAGAAGGTAATGGTACATGGAGCTCACTCGGATGAGAGGAAGCTGATTAGCGGGGTGCCCCAGGATTCGGTCCTGGGCCCAGCCCTGTTCAATGTATTTGTGAGTGATATTGCTGAAGGACTGAATGGAAAAGTCTGTCTTTTTGCAGATGACACAAAAATTTGCAACAGAGTGGACTTCCCCGAGAGAGTGATTAACATGAGGAAAGATCTACAAAAGCTGGAAGACTGGTCTAATGCTTGGCAACTACGATTTAATGCGAAAAAGTGCAGTGTCATGCACTTGGGTAGCAGAAATCCAAGGTAAATGTACACGATAGGGGGCGAGAGGTTGGTATGCACGGTTCAGCAGAAAGACCATGGTGTGATTATCTCTAATGATCTCAAGGTGACAAAACAGTGCGACACGGCGGTGGCAAAAGCCAGGAGGATGTTGGGTTGCATACAAAGAGGGATTACCAGCAGAAACCTGGAAAAGAGATGGCTGAGGGGAGATATGATAGAAGTCTATCAATTAATGAACGGAGTGGAACGGGTAAACGTAGATTGATTGTTTACGTTATCAGAATATAGAAAGACTAGGGGACATGCAATGAAGCTACAGGGTAAACTATTTAAGACTAATAAAAGAAAATATTTTTTCACTCAACGTGTAATCAAACTCTGGACTTTGTTACCGGAGGATGTAGTAAAGGCTGTTAGTGTTGCTGGGTTTAAAAAGTTTGGACAAGTTCCTGGAGGAAAGGTCCATAAACCATTATTAAGAAGGGACCCAGGATATCAATGCTTGACCCAGTACAAGCATTGCGGAACCCGTGTCTTTTGGGGAAACTGCTAGGTACATATGACCTAGATTGCCACTGTTGGAAACAGGATACTGGGCTTGATGGACCTTGGTCTGACCCAGTCTGGCATATCTTATGTTCTTATGAAGAGGTACTTATGCCACTGTACAAGTCACTGGTGAGGCCTCACTTGGAATACTTTGTTCAGTTTTGGAGACCATATCTTGCAAAAGATGTAAAAAGACTGGAAACTGTTCAGAGGATGGCAACCAAAATGATTTGGAGCCTGCGTCAGAAGCCTTATGAGAAGAGACTTGAAGACCTAAATATGTACACTTTGGAGGAGAGGAGGGACATAAGAACATAAGATATGCCATACTGGGTCAGACCAAGGTCCATCAAGCCCAGTATTATGTTTCCAACAGTGGCCAATCTAGGTCATATGTACCTAGCAGTTTCCCCAAGGGACACAGGTTCCACAATGCTTGTATTGGTTCAAGCATTGATATCATGGGTCCCTTCTTAATAATGGTTTATGGACCTTTCCTCCAGGAACTTGTCCAAACCTTTTTTAAACCCAGCTACACTAACAGCCTTTACTACATCCTCTGGTAACAAATTCCAGAGTTTGATTACAAGTTGAGTGAAAAAATATTTTCTTTTATTACTCTTAAATACTTTACCCTGTAGCTTCATTGCATGTCCCCTAGTCTTTCTATATTCTGATAAGGTAAACAATCGATCTGCGCTTACCCGTTCCACTCCGTTCATTAATTTATAGACTTCTATCATATCTCCCCTCAGCCGTCTCTTTTCCAGGTTAAAGAGCCCTAACCTTTTTAGCCTTTCTTCATAGGAGTATCTTTCTATCCCTTTTACCATTTTGGTGGCTCTTCTCTGAACCTTTTCTAAAATCGCTATATCCTTTTTGAGATACGGCGACCAGAACTGCACACAATATTCAAGGTGCGGTCTCACCATGGAACAATATAGAGGCATTATAATATCTTTTGTTTTATTTTCCATTCCTTTCCTTATCATACCTAGCATTCTATTTGCTCTTTTGGCCGCCGCTGCACACTGGGCCGAGGGTTTTAACATGGTATCCACAATGATGCCTAAATCTTTTTCCTGGGTAGTGGTTCCTAATGTGGAACCTTGCATCGTGTAACCATAGTTTGGGTTGTTCTTCCCTAGGTGCATAACCTTGCACTTCTCCACATTAAATTTCATCTGCCATTTTGATGCCCAGTCTTCCAATTTATCAAGATCCTCTTGCAATTTTCCACAATCCTCTTGGGTTTTAACAACTTTAAATAGTTTTGTGTCATCTGCAAATTTGATAACCTCACTCGTTATTCCACTTTCCAGGTCATTTATGAATATGTCAAAAAGCAGCGGACCCAGCACAGATCCCTGGGGTACACCACTATTCACCTTTCTCCATTGGGAAAATTGGCCATTTAGCCCTACCCTTTGCTTTCTATCTTTTAACCAGTTCCTGATCCACAATAGTACACTGCCTCCTATCCCATGACTCTTTAGTTTTGCCAAAAGTCTCTGATGAGGGACCTTGTCAAAGGCTTTCTGAAAGTCCAGATACACAATATCAACCGACTCACCTTTGTCCACCTGTTTATTCACTCCTTCAAAAAAACATAACAGATTAGTAAGACAAGATCTTCCTTGTCTAAAGCCATGTTGGCTGTCTCCCATTAGGGGAACAAACGAAGCAAGAGGAAAGAGCAGGTTTGGAACAGACTGCTTTATTGAAGATGGTCCCATGGGACCATCTTCAATAAAGCAGTCTGTTCCAAACCTGCTCTTTCCTCTTGCTTCGTTTGTTCCCCTCTACACCTGCAAGAGTCACGCTCCTCCTTTGCACTCGTTGGCTGTCTCCCATTAGGTCATGACTATCTACATGCTGAGTAATTTTATTCTTTATGATGGTTTCTATCATTTTTCTCGGTACTGATGTCAGGCTCACCGGTCTGTAGTTTCCCGGATCACCCCTGGAACCCTTTTTAAAAATTGGCGTTACATTGGCGATCCTCCAATCTTCAGGTATTAGAGATGATTTTAATGATAGTTCACAGATTACTAATAGCAGGTCTGCTATCTCATATTTCAGTTCTTTCAACACCCTTGGATGTATACCATCCGGCCCAGGTGATTTGCTACTCTTCAGTTTATGTAATAGTTGTAGTACATCTTCCCCATGTATCGATATTTCCTTCAATTATTCCGTACCTTTAAATACCACTTCAGTCATGGGTAACATCCCTACATCTTCCTCAGTAAAGACTGAAGCAAAGAATTCATTCAATCTCTCCGCTATCGCCTTGTCGCCTCTTAGTGCTCCTTTAGCCTCTTTATCATCTAATGGACCAACTGACTCTCTCACAGGTTTTTTGCTACGAATGTACTTGAAAAGGTCTTTACTTCACGTTTTTGCTTCCGCAGCAAGCTTCTTCTCAAATTCTCCCTTTGCCTGCCTTAATGCCTTGCATTTGACTTGCCAGTGCTTGTGCTGTTTCCAGGTGTCGTCGTTTGGCTCTTTTTTCCATTTCTTGAAAGATGTTTTTTGGCAAAAACAGCCTCTCTGACCTCACCTTTAAACCCATGCTGGCAGGTTTTGGACTTCCACTTTTCTTAAAGCGTGGAATACAGCTGGTCTGGGCTTCCAAGATAGTATTTTTCAACAACAGCCAAGCCTGATGTACGTCTAACCTTTGCAACTGCTCCTTTTAGTTTTTTCTCAACTGTTTTCCTCATTTTATCATAGTCTCCCTTTCGAAAATTAAAAGGTAGTACTGTGGATTTCCTTACTTTCCCTCCTCCACTAATTAAATCAAAGGTGATCATGCTATGATCACTATTGCCAAGTGGCCCCAACACCCTTATCTCTTGCACTAGATCTGGTGTTCCACTAAGGACTAAGTCTAATATGGCTTCCCCTCTGGTCGGTTCATGAACCAGCTGCTCCAAGAAGCAGTCATTTATTTCATCTAGGAACTTTATCTCCCTAGCATGTCCTGACGTGACACTGACCCAGTCAATACCGGGGTAGTTGAAATCACACATTATTATTACTGCGCTGTAACTTTTGTTAGCTTCCTTGATTTCTTTGAGCATTTCATCATCCATTTGGTCATTCTGGCCAGGCGGTCGATAGTACACCCCCACTGCCATCGCCTTCCCCCTTTTACATGGAATTTCAATCCATAGAGGTTCTACAGCAAATTTTGTTTCCTGAAAAACTTTAATCCTTTCTGACTCAATGCCCTAACATAGAGAGCAACCCCTCCACCAATTTGATCAGCTCTATCATTACGATATAGATTGTACCCAGGTATCACAGTGTCCCACTGGTTGTCCTCCTTCCACCATATCTCTGATATTCCAATCATATCTAACCTTTCATTTAGTGCTATATATTCTAACTCTCCCATCTTATTTTTTAGACTTCTAGCATTTGCATAGAAGCATTTTAGAGAATGTATTTTATTCGTATTAATTTGGCTATTGTTAGACATGGGTAATTTGGGATCTTTAAGCTCTGTCTGCTCCATACTTGAGGGCATTTGGGCTACTTTACTCTTTTGTGGAACCTCTCTGCTTTTGGTAGTATCCTTCAAAGATACATTCTTCCGAACCATCCGCTCTTGGGCGACTGTCGGCTTTCCCCTATTATCTAGTTTAAATGCTGCTCTATCCCCTTTTTAAAGGGTAATGCCAGCAGCCTGGTTCCATCCCGGTTAAGGTGAAGCCCATCCCTTTGGAAAAGCCCCTCCTTTCCCCAGAATGTTCCCCAGTTCCTAACAAATCCAAAACCCTCATCTCTGCACCATTGTCTCAACCACGCATTGAGACTCCGTAGCTCTGCCTGCCTTTTGGGTCCTGCGCGTGGAACAGGAAGCATTTCGGAGAACGCTACCCTGGAAATTCTGGATTTCAACTTCCTACCTAAAAGCCTAAATTTAGCCTCCAGAACCTCCCTACCACATTTTCCTATGTCATTGGTACCGACATGTACCAAGACAGCAGACTCCTCCCCAGCACTATCTAAGACCTTATCTAGGTGGCACGTGAGGTCCGCTACCTTCGCACCAGGCAGGCATATTACCAGGCGATCCTCACGTCCACCAGCCACCCAGCTATCTACATGTCTAATGATCGAATCACCAACTATAACAGCTGTCCCAACCCTTCCCTCATGGGCACATGGCCCTGGAGAAACCTCCTTGGTGCGAGAGGGTTTTACATCACCTGGAGGACAGGTCCTAGTTACAGGATCACTTCCTGCCACACCAGGGTGATGCTCTCCTGTCACGTGACCTCTCTCCTCCATGGCAACAGGGATGCTGCCAGACTGGAGGTGGGACTTTAGGACTATATCCCTGTAGGTCTCGTCTATGTACCTCTCTGTCTGTCTTATGCTTTCCAAGTCTGCTACTTTAGCCTCTAGAGAACAGACTCGTTCCCTGAGAGCAAAGAGCTCCTTGCACCTAGTGCACACGTAAGACCTCTCACCAACTGGGAGAAAATCATACATGTGACACTCAATGCAAAAGACTGGAAAGCCCCCATCCCGCTGCTGGACTGCTGTCTTAATCTTAGTTTTAAGTTTGTGTTTAGATCTAAGTTCTTTACTTACTAAGGGTTGCTATGGATATTTATACTAATAACACTGTACCTAATACGTGTAATATACCTTGTTCACCTGAAGCTTAACTAATCTCAGGCCCTTAGTGTATGACTGATTTGGGTAATGAGCTTCACCTGAGAGCACCTCCTGCCTTTTAAGATGTGTAAGTACCTAGAAAGCTACAATTATCCCAGGGGTGGGTGGGTGGGTGTGGAGAGGGAGGGAGGGAAATAACACTTATTAAAAGAGGGCTGCTACACAGTACCCTGTCTTGTGCTGCTGAGGTAAGCTATATTCTGATTTGATTTAAATTATAGCTCTTAGCTGCTGCTAGGCTCTAACGTCTTATGAAATTTAAACTACAAGCTCTCTGCTGGGTTCTAAATTTAACCAGAAAGCTCTCTTCTGTATTTTAAATTTAAGCTAAAAGTACTTTGCTGATGCTAGGCCCCGAGTGACTATTAAATGTAAACTACAAGCTCTCTGCTGGGTATGAAATGTACAAAAAGATAGTGGGTTCACAGATTTATTAGCTTTAATACAAAGAATTCCTTTTAGAAAATTACCAGAAGTATATACTCACAGTTGCAGATCTCTCTCCAGAAGTAACAGTCCCTTTTTCTAGTCCTTCAAGACAGGGGAGATATGATTCAGACCTTTAAATACTTAAAGAGAAATGATGAACAAACAAACCTCTTCCAAAGACGGGGAAGCTGTAAAACTAGAGGGCATAACATGAAGCTGCAAGGTGGTAAATTGAAAGGCAATGTCAGGAAATATTTCTTCACTGAAAGGGTGGTGGATGCTTGGAATGCCCTCCCACTGGAAGTGGTGGGGGCAAACACGGTGACTGAATTCAAAATGGCATGGGACAAACACGGTGGATCCCTTTACAGCAACAGGATAAAACCAAAATAAACGGAACCATCTAACATCTCAAATAGGGGTGTCCTACATGGAGTGGTGGGTTCACCCCTAAACAAAGACATGGGGAGGGGTGGCTTTCACAGAGCGACAGGTGCACCTACTCTTGCCATCTGGCTGGGCAGACTAGATGGACCATGCTGGTCTTTATCTGCAGTCATTTACTATGTTACTTGGGTACTGACTGGGCCAGTGTCACAGCAAGACATGCTAGGGAGATAAAGTTTCTAGATGAAATAAATGACTGCTTCTTGGAGCATCTGGTCAATGAACTGCCAAGAGGGTAAGCCTTTTTGGACCTAGTCCTTAGTGAAACATAAGATCTGGGGTAAGAGAAAAGGGTGTTGGGGCCACTTGGCAATAGTGATCATAGCATGATCACGTTTGGTTTAACCCTTTCCAGGCCGAGCCCAAAACTCTCGGGATCCAAAATTCTGACTAAATATTCCTATCAAATGGTATATAATACATGACCATAGCAGAAGGAAAATCACTATTAGAACATATTGAATAAGACGGGTACAATTTTCCTGAAATATGCAAAAATTAACCCGGCTGCAGAATGTGGATTAAAAATTTAAAGTAGGCCTTCAAAGGGTTAATTAATGAAGGAAGGTTGGTAAGGAAATCCATAGTACTACCTTTTAACTTTCAAAAGGGAGACTGATAAAAGGAGGAAAATAGTTAAGAAAAAAACTAAAAGGAGCAGTTAAAAGTTAAAGATTTACATCAAGCTTTGGTGTTTAAAAATACTATCTTGGAAGCCCACACCAGCTGTATTCCACGCTTTAAGAAAAGTGGAAGGCAGTCCAAAATAAAATCCAGAATGGTTTAAAGATGAGGTCAGAGAGACTGTTGTTGACAAAAAAGCATCTTTCAGGAAATGGAAAAAGGAATCAAATGACAAACCTGGAAACAACACAAGCACTGACAAGTTAGATGCAAGGCATTGATAAGGCAAGCAAAGACAGAATTTGAGAAGAAGCTTGCTGTGGAAGTAAAAACATAATAAAGACTTTTTCAAGTACATTTGTAGCAAAAAACCTGTGAGTCAATTGGACCATTAGATGATGGAGGGGTAAAGGGGCCACTACGAGGGGACAAGGCCATAGCAGAGAGACTGAATGAATTCTTTGCTTCAGTCTTTACTGAGGAAGATGTAGGAATGTTATATAGTAACATTGTATATGACGGCAGATAAAGACCAGTATGGTCCATCTAGTCTGCCCAGCAAGGTGGCAAGAGTAGGTGCACTTGCCATTCTGTGCAGCTCACCCCCCCCCCCACACCTTTGTTTAGGGGTGTACCCACCGCTCCGTGTAGGACACCCCTATTTTATCTTCTTGCTATAAAAGGGATCCACTGTGTCTGTCCCATGCCATTTTGAAATCTGTCACTGTGTTTGCCCCCACCACTTCCTTCGGGAGGGCATTCCAAGCATCCACCACCCTTTCAGTGAAAAAGTATTTCCTGACATTGCCTTTCAGTTTACCCCCTTGCAGCTTCATGTTATGCCCTCCAGCTTCTCCATCTTTGGAAGAGGTTTGTTTGTCCATTAATACTCTTAAGTATTGAAAGGTCTGAATCATATCTCCCCTGTCCCTCCTCTCCTCCAGAGTGTACATATTTAGGTCATCAAGCCTCTTCACATAAGACTTTTGACGCAGGCTCCAAATCAGGTTACCCATGAATGAAATGGTATTTCAAGGAGATGGTATGGAAGAATTGAAAAAAATATCGATACACCGACAAGATGTAAAGAACTATTTGATAAACGGAAGAGTAGCAAATCACCTGGACCGGATGGGTATACATCCAAGGGAGTTGAAAGAACTGAAATAAGAGATTGCAGAATTACTATTAGTAATCTGTGAACCATCATTAACATCATCTGTAACACCTGAAGATTGGAGGATGGCCAATGTAACGCCAATTTTTAAAAAGGGTTCCAGGAGTGATCCAGGAAACTACAGACCTGACGCCAGTACCAGGAAAAATGGTGGAAACAATCATAAAGAACAAAATTATTGAACATGTACATAGTCATGGCTTAATGGGAGACACCACCATGGCTTTAGACATGGAAGATCTTGTCTTACTAATCTATTATGTTTTTTTGAAGGTGTGAATAAACAGGTGGACAAAGGTGAGTCTGTTGATATAGTGTATCTGGACTTTCAGAAAGCCTTTGACAAGGTCCCTCATCAGAGACTTTTGGCAAAATTAAAAAGTCATGGGATAAGAGGCAGTGTACTATTGTGGATCAGAAACTGGTTAAAAGATAGAAAGCAGAGGGTAGGGCTAAATGGCCAATTTTCCTAAAGGAGAAAAGTGAATAATGGAGTACCCCATGGATCTGTGCTGGGTCTGATGCTTTTTAACATATTCATAAATGACCTGAAAATGGAACTAACGAGTGAGGTTAACAAATTTGTAGATGACACAAAACTATTCTTTTATTAGTCTTAAATAGGTTACCCTGTAGCTTCATTGCATGTCCCCTAGTCTTTTTATATTCTGACGACAAACGATCGATCTACGTTTACCAGTTCCACACCATTCATTAATTTATAGACCTCTACCATATCTCCCCTCAGCCGTCTCTTTTCCAGGTTGAAGAGCTCTAACCTTCTTAGCCTCTCTTCATAAGAGTATCCTTGCATCCCCTTTACCATTTTGGTGGCTCTTCTCTGCACCTTTTCTAATAACGCTATATCCTTTTAAAGATATGGTTGCCAGAATTGCACACAATATTCAAGGTGCAGTCGTACCATGGAACGATATAGAGACATTATAATATCCTTTGTTTTATTTTCCATTCCTTTACTTATGATATCTAACATTTTATTTTCTCTCTTTGCCGCCGCTGCAAGTTGGGTTTCAACATGTTATCCACGATGACTCCTAAATCTTTTTCCTGGGTAGTGGTTCCCAATGTGGAACCTTGCATAGTGTAACCATAGTTTGGGTTGTTCTTTCCTAGGTGCATAACTTTGCACTTGTCCACATTAAATTTCATCTGCCATTTGGATGCCCAGTCTTCCAATTTAACATGTTAAAACCCTCCACCCAGTGTGCAGCGGCAGCCAAGAGAGCAAATAGAATGCTAGGTATCATAAGGAAAGGAATGGAGAATAAAACAAAGGATATTATAATGCCTCTGTATCATTCCATGGTGCAACCGCACCTTGAGTAGTGTGCAATTCTGGTTGCTGTATCTTAAAATGGATATAGCGCTATTAGAAAAAGTACAGAGAAGAGCCACCAAAATGGTAAAGGGAATGGAAGGATACCCCTATGAAGAGAGGTTAAAAAGATTAGGGCTCTTCAACCTGGAAAAGAGATGGCTGAGGGGAGATATGATAGGGATCTATAAATTAATGAATGGAGTGGAACAGGTAAGTGTAGATCAATTGTTTACATCTTCAGAATATAGACAGACTAGGGGAAATGCAATGAAGCTACAGGGTAAACTATTTAAGACTAATAAGAGAAAATATTTTTTCATTCAACATGTAATCAAACTCTGGAATTTGTTACTGGAGGATGTAATGAAGGCTGTTAATGTAGCTGCATTTAAAAAAGGTTTGGACAAGTTCCTGGAGGAAAGGTCCATAAACCATTATTAAAAGGGACCCAGGATATCACTGCTTGACCCAATACAAGCATTGTGGAACCTGTGTCTTTTTGGGAGACTGCTAGGTACTTGTGACCTAGATTGGCCACTGTTGGAAACAGGATGCTGGGCTTGATGGACCTTGGTCTGACCCATTATGGCATATCTTATGTTCTTATACTGGAGAACCAGTTGCATGTGACAGGAGAAGGGATGCTCCTTCTTCTCTGCATACTAGAAAGAGAATCTTCTCCACTTAAAGGCATTAGACTGTCTGGTGGAGGTTTTTTTGGAGGCCAGTAGGAACGCCTTGATGTTCCCTGGAAGGTTGAAAGGTGCCAAAGCTACCCTTTCAGGAACCACGCTGTTAGTATTAGGGACACTAGGTTGGGGTGCAGAAGGGAGCCCTCCTCCTGGGACAGGAGGTCCAGCCCAGCAGGACTGGGAGCACCATTGACAGGGAAAGCAACAGGGGGAGCCAGGGTTGCCTGTGCCATCTGGGTGTGATCAGTATAACTGACGTCCTCTCGCTCTCAACCTTTAAGACGGTCTTGGCGATCGGGGGGGGGGGGGGGAGTGGGGTCTGTGGGAACACAGAGTAGGCCCTCCGACTACGAAATCAGGAAGGCCTCTGCCACCACTCTCCCCAGGTGCAGCTGGCATGAGCAGAAGCAAGGCAGCTGTGCTTTGTTCGGGGAGGCAAACAGTCCATCACAGGCCTGCCCCAGCAGTGGATGAGTTGCTTCATTACCCTGGGGTTGAAGCGCCACTTGAATGAGCGAAAGACTCTGCTTAGCCTGTCTGCTAAACAGTTGTCCCTGGCCTGGCAGGTATACTGCTCGCAGGAGCATGTTGTGCACAGCAAAGAAGAGAAGGTTACTGCCTCCTGGCAGAGGGAGTACGAGCCCGTGCCCCCCTGCCTGTTGATGTGAAACATTGCAACCTGGTTGTCCATCTGGATCAGCAGAGATAGGTGCCGCAGGTGGTGGCAGAATGCTCACATGGCCAGGAAGATTGCCTAGAGTTCCAGGCTGGTTTGCAAGAGCGACTCCTCCTAGGACCAGCTGCTTTGTGTGTGGTGGTCCCCACAATGTAACTCCCAGCCCAGGAGGAAGCCATTTGTTGTCAGGGTCCTCTGCAGTGCGAGTGCCTAGAATGGCATGCCCACCTGGAGGTGGTGCAAGTTTTGGCATCAGGTGAGGGATTCCGCCAGCTGGCAGGTGACTCTGACCCTGTCCCATAGTCTGCCCATGGCTTGTCCACTGTGAGCGGAGGCTCCAATGGGCTGCCCGCTTGTGGAGGCGAACTAAAGGTATGACGTGGACCATTGAGACCATGTTGCCCAACAGGCAGAGGAGGAGGCGAGCCAGTACCGACTGGCAGCATTACACCTCTCCTGCCAGTTACCTGAGACGTTCTACCCTCTCTCTTGGGAGGACAGCCTTAACCTGTAATGTGTCCAACTGAGCACCTATGAACGCCAGGCTTTGGGTTGGGGCAATATGAGATTTGGGGTAGTTGATGGCAAATCCCAGGTGCTGCAGTAGGAGGGTTGTACGCTGTCCAGCCTGACAGACCTCTGAGGCTGTACCGCCCCTGATAAGCCAGTCGTCCAGATAGAGGAAGACGTAGGCTTCTTGTAGACGCAAGTGGGTGGCTACCACTGCCAAGCACTTGGTAAAGACCCTTGGGAGGAGGCCAGGCCAAAGGGCAGAACCCTGTACTCGTAGCGCCCTCCTCCCACCACTAACCTCAGGTATTGCCTGTGGGAGGGGTAGATCAGGATGTGAGTGTATGCATCCTTTAGATACAAGGAGCAGAGCCAATCTCCCTGGTGGAGGTAGGGCATCAGTTTTGCAAGGGAGAGCATCTTGAATTTCTTCCTCACCAGAAATTTGATTAAGTTTTGTAGGTCTACTATGGGCCTGAGGCCCCCTGTTCTTTTGGGGGCAAGGAAGTACCTTAAGTAGAAGCCCTCTCCCCATAGCTGTTTGGGTACAGGCTTCACTGCATTGTCCCTGAGCAGAACTGTGAGCTCTGAGAGCAGAAGGGTCTGGTGAAGGAGAGGTCGCATTGGATCTCCTGAAAAGAACCTGGGTGGCAATTGCTGTAAGTGAAGGAGGTATCCCTCCCATATCACCTGTAGCACTCACTGGTCTGAGATGATCCTAGACCATTTGTGGGCCAAGAGCACCAGGCAGCCCCCTGTGGGGTGGTGAAGGTCTCCCAGAGGAGGAGAGGCCCTGTCCTGGGAGTCAGAAGCTCCCCCCAAGATGGGCTGCAGCTGGGGCCTGAGGCTACTAGGCTTTGGGCTTTTGAGCTCCTTGGGCCTGCCTTTTAGGGTGAGGATCGTGTTGCTGGCCCGAGAAGGGCTGGTAGCGGTAGCTTTGCTGAAAAGACTCCTTTTTCCACAGGAATAAAGGGCCTCCCCCCCCCCCCCCCGAGGGTTTTTTTTACAGGAAAGAAAAGGTCTTCTTCAAGAGCCTTTGGCGGGTTACCATCTCGGCTGCCTTGTCAGCCAAGGGCTTGCTGAATAGGTTCTCACTGGTGCAGGGTACGTTGAGCAGCTTGTCCTGGACCCACTGTTCGAGGTCCAAGGACTGTAGCCGGGCTTGGCGTCGAGCCCTGTTGCCTCAAATCTGTTGTAGGCCTTCTGTGAGAGGAACTTTGAGCAGTCCTTGATCCTGGAGGTTAGGGCCTGGAACCACTGGAGAGGTTCCCAGGCTAGTCCCAGCTGAGAACCCAGACAACTCCTGGGTCAGGGTCTTCAGATGCATTCCTATGTACAGCTCATTGGCCTGGATTTGACACCCTGGTAACATCCCTGAGGGTGTCGAGGGCTCTAGCATCCCTTCCAGGGAGGACAGAAGAATAGGTCTTCTGGCTTTTGAGTTTTTACATGGTTGACTCAACTTAACCCTTCTAAATCGGCAGTCATGTGTTTCTCATTTAGTATCCCTTGTCCCTCCTTGGCTCGGCTCCTCTTCTCAATTCTGCCCCTATCCCTTTGGTGTCTTCCCTCCACTATCTAGGTATC
The DNA here is from genome assembly GCA_033557465.1 of Ichthyophis bannanicus. NCBI lineage: Eukaryota > Metazoa > Chordata > Amphibia > Gymnophiona > Ichthyophiidae > Ichthyophis > Ichthyophis bannanicus. Next base: position 1,681,458 of record CM066050.1, read on the forward strand.
ACTTTGGATTCAGCACTCTCATTCCAAGAGCATTTGTCCCTCCTCATTCGTCGCTCCTTCTGTTCACTACGTCAGATCAGAACGGTTCAACCATTTCTGTCCCCTTCCTTGGTCACTACCCTCCTACTGTCCTTAGTAATGAGTAGACTGGACTATTGCATTGTTGCATTGGCAGACCTGCCTCAGTGTCAATTGCAGCGCCTACAGCTGCTACAAAATACTGCAGCGTGCATTATCACACATGCCAGGCGTTCAAATCACATCACATCACATCACATCACTCCTCTTCTCATGCACCTCCACTGGCTTCCCCTTCGTTTTAGAATTCAATATAAAATTTTGATCATGACACACAAAGCTCTTAATACTTCCACCCCCCCAGTATCTGGCTGACCTTATATGTTTACATACCCCTTACCACTAGCTCCGGTCCATTCACGTTAATCGGTTATTCCTACCTTCGCCATCACAAGCTCACCTACAACTTACTCGTCATGCCACCTTTTTTTTTTTTTTTTTTTTTTAAATCAGTCCCGCACTCTGGAAATCCCTGCCGTCCACACTCTTCCCTGAACTTTCCTACCAGAAATTCAAAGCACAACTAAAAACCCACCTATTTCACCAAGCCTTTAACATTCCATTTAGTGATCCACATTAGCTCCCCACTATCTTACCTATCCTGTTGCTCTTCCCTAGATGCTGTCCTATCATTCTTCTATCCTATTAATTTATGGTGTTCTTTTCCACTTCTTAGCTCCGCAGCAGTTAATATTGTAAACCTTCCTGATGCCATGGCCTGGGCGGTATATCAAATGTGAAATAAAGACAAAGACAACCATGGAGTTATATGGGAGTTGGAGCATGTGGAACCCCAGCCCCTTCCTGACACAGTACATGGTGTCGAGGCTTTGACTAACCACCGGCACAGATGCTGGGGTCTCTCACATTTGAACAGCAGCTGCTCGAGAATCAGCTGCACTGGCACCATGAGAGTTTCCTTGTGTGGAGACTCGAACTGGAGGATCTCCAGTTCCTTGGTGCATGGGTCCTCTTCTGCCTCGGTTTGCACTGAGATGACCCAGGCCATATCCCTGACAAAGTCGTGGAAGGCCATGTCCTCCGGAGAATGGCACTGGGGGAGATGGGTCCAAGGGGATGTCTCGGTGCAGTCTGGTTTCTAGGGAGGCCTCATCATCTGTTTCCCACTCGGAATCGAGGGAGGACGAGTCTGAAGCCATGCGGTCCTTTGGCTCGAGGCCTGTGCCGAAGAGCCAGAGCCAACTCAAGGACCTGGGGTCAGAGTCTTGGAAATTGGCCGGGGAGGACCGGATACCCAAGGAACGGGACCAGGACCTCGACTGGGGCAGAGGCAGGTTGTGCTCTGAACTTGGCTCGACGACCGGGGTTTCCCCTGCCGTCGGGGCAGATGATGCAGACAAACCTACCATCATTGCCTACTGCATTGCCAGGATGGCGGTGATGTTCTGCTCCATGGCTGCCATTCTGGATTCCAAGCCAGAAGGCTCTGCAGCTTTCGGCGCAGGCACTGAGGATCTCAGACCCAGCACCAGCACTCTCACAAGGGCATCCTCAACGAGGACTGTGGCCTCGAGGACCCTTCACATGGTCTCCACCGGCCGAGGCATCCTTCCCAAGGACCTTGGTGGAACACTTGTCAGAGCTGTCCGAGTCACTCCGGGCAGTCTTACCAAGTTTCTCCAGTAGAATCTTGACAGAGGATTTTATTTTTTTCCGCTCGGGGTTAGAAGTCTTCTTGGAGGAGCTGCTGCCATGGAACTCAAAGGAATGCTCGGCCCTTCTGGGAAGTACTGGGCTTGAGGCGGGAAGAGGAACTGGGAAGAGGATATAGCAAGGATCTTTTCCGGACGTCCGTTGAGCTCCACGGAAAAAAGGAGACTGAGCAAGATGGCACCCTTGGGCGGGAAGGGGACCATCCATGTCCCATATTTGAGGACTGATTTCCTGCTTGTTCCTGGAGAAACATCAGTATCATAGCTCTCCTCTCCTCCAAAGCATACTAAGTCTATCCCCAGATGCCTTAAGACAAAGCCCACTGACCATTTTGGTAAGCACCCTCTGCACCAACTCCATCCTGTTCATAACCTTTTGAAGGTGTGGTCTCTAGAATTACACAGTACTCCATAGACTTAAGCAAAGGCACTATTCATCTTCTTTCTGCTGGCCATTCCTCTCTGTATGCACCCAAGCATCCTTCTGACTTTCAACGTTGCTTTTTCTACCTGATTAGCCACCTTAAGATTTATTTATTTAATACACTTTCTATACCGCCTTCAAAGATCATCAAAAACAATCACAGGACCTGGGTGTGATTGTTTCTGAGGATCTTAAGTTGGCTAAATAGGTAGAAAAGGCAACGGCGAAAGCCAGAAAGATACTTGGGTTCATAGGGAGATTGAATGGTCAACAGGAAGGGGGTGATAGTACTTCTGTGTAACTCTTTGGTGAGACCTCACTTGAAGTATTGTGTGTAATTCTAGAGACCACACTTTTCAAAAAGATATAAATAGGATGGGGTCGGTGCAGAGGGTGGCTACCAAAATGGTCAGTGGGCTTCATCATAAGGCTTATGGGGATAGACTTAAAGATTTCAATGGAGATCTTTGGAGGAAAGGCGGGAGAGGGAAGATAGAGTAGTTACTCACCTGTAACAGGTGTTCTCCAGGAGCAGCAGGAATCAGTCCTCACATATGGGTGACGTCGGCGCCGACGGAGCCCTCGCGGAGCAATTTTCCCCAGCTTTCAAAGAAAGCCTTTGGGAATTGCAGCGCGCATGCGCGCGGTCCTCTTCCCGCCCAAGGGTGCCATCTTGCTCAGTCTGATGACATAGCTAAAAGACAGCAAAAAATTAGCAAAAAACGAAATCATAGAACTGCAACTCCAAGGGGAGGAGGGAGGGTTGTGAGGACTGATTCCTGCTGCTCCTGGAGAACACCTGTTACAGGTGAGTAACTACTCTTTCTCCAGGACCAAGCAGGAAGTCAGTCCTCACATATGGGACTCCCAAGCTTAAGGCTACCGGAGACCCTAAGCACAAAAAAGGAGCTCCCTCAAGCTCAGTAGCACAGAAGGAAGGAATCTTCTCTGAGTATGCCCTCAACCGGTAGCCCAACATCCGGGACGGAGGGCAGGAGTTGCCTATACCTCAAAGAGATTATGGAGGACTGCCTGTCCGAAAGCACTGTCCCTGCGGGACTCCCTCTCCAGGCAGTAATGGGCTGCAAAAGTCTGGCTTGAAGACCAAGTCGCGGCCCGGCAGATGTCTGCCAATGGAACAGAGCGGAGGTAAGCCACTGACGCAGCCTTCGCCCTAACACGATGAGCCGTGACTCGACTTTCCAACGAGAGGCCGGCTGCCCCATAAGCCCAAGCGATACAGTCAGCAATCCAGATGGACAGAGTACGCTTGGAGACAGGGAGCCCCAACTTATTGGGGTCATAACACACGAAGAACTGAACAGCCCTTCGGTGCTCCCGCGTATGGTCCAAGTAGAAGGGTAACGCCCTCCTACAGTCCAGGGTATGCAGGACCATTTCAGCTCGGCTGGAGTGTGGCCTGGGAAAGAAGGTCGGAAGTACCACCTCCTGGTTGATGTGAAAAGGGGAAACCACTTTAGGAAGAAACTTAGGGTGAGTCCGTAGGACTACCCTATTCTTGTAGAACCTAGTGTAAGGAGGATCAGATACTAGGGCCTGTAGCTCACTAACGCGTCTAGCAGAAGTGAGGGCTACCAAGAATAAGGTTTTCCAAGAAAGAAAACGAAGATGACAGGTAGCCATAGGTTCAAAAGGCGGACAGGTAATCCGCTGCAAAACCACATTCAGATCCCAGTCAGGGGCTGGTGGGCGCAAAGGTGGTTTAAGGAGAAGGAGGCCTCTGAGAAAACGAGCCACAAGAGGGTGGCTGGAAAGAGGTCTGCCATCCACCGGCATGTGATGCGCAGAAAGAGCACTGAGGTGGACCCTGACCGAGTTGGACTTAAGTCCAAGATCGGAGAGGCAAAGCAAGTACTGCAAGACCACTGATACCGAACAGGAGAAGGGATCTTGAGACTGCTGAGCACACCAGACGGAGAACCGTCGCCACTTAAGAGCGTAGGACTTCCGGGTGGAGGGTCGCCTGGAAGCCAAGACGATTTCCTCCACATCTGGAGGCAGCAGGAGGGGAGCAAGGACTACCCTCTCAGCAGCCAGGCCATCAGATGAAGGGACCGGAGGTTGGAGTGCAGGAGTCCCCTGATCCTGTGACAGGAGGTCGGGCTGAAACCCCAGAGGAAGAGGAGTGTCCACCGCCAGCTGCATCAGAAGCGGGAACCAAGGTTGTCTCGGCCACCGGGGAGCCACTAGGATCATCGAGGCTTTGTCTCTGAGAACTTTGAAGAGTGTCCGAGACACCAGCGGCATGGGAGGAAAGGCATACAAGAGGCCTGTGAACCATGGAATCAGAAAAGCATCCACCGCTACTCTGAGAGGATGCGGTTGTCGAGAGCAGAATCTGGGAAGTTGCCGGTTCAGAGGACTGGCAAACAGATCCATGGTGGGGAGGCCACACTTGAGAAAGATCCGCTGAACCACCAATGGATCCAATCTCCACTCGTGTGGTTGGAGGATCCTGCTTAGCTTGTCTGCCAGGTAATTTTCCTGACCTGGGAGATAGACAGCTTTGAGGAGGATGCCGTGGTGGCCAGCCCAAGAGCACAGTTTTTGTGCCTCCTGACAGAGAAGGAAGGAGCCTGTTCCGCCTTGTTTGTTCACGTAGAACATTGCAACTTGATTGTCCGTCTGGACCAGCACAGACTGGTGAGAAGTGAGGTGGGAGAAGGCTCTGAGAGCTAGGCGGATGGCTCTGAGCTCCAGGAAGTTTATCTGCTGAGCAGACTCCCAAGGAGTCCAGAGGCCTTGAGTACATTTTCCTTGGCAATGTGCTCCCCAACCCAGGAGAGAAGCATCGGTCGTCAGGACCTGAGAAGGCGGAGGAGGCTGAAAAGCCATTCCTAGCACTAGGTTTGGCAGATGAAGCCACCATTGCAGAGAAGAGACCAGTGGGTCGGAGATCTGTACGAGTCCGCTAGGCTCCCAGTGGCCTGATGCCATTGTGTGCGAAGGCACCATTGAGCAGGCCGCATGTTCAGGCGGGCATTGGGGGTCACATGGACTGTGGAAGCCATATGGCCGAGCAGTCGCAGAAATTGCCTGGCAGAGACCAGGGAATTGCTGCGAAAGTGGCTGGCAAGATCCATGAGCCTGTTTGCCCTGTCGAGAGGCAGAAAAGCTCGCGCCTGAAGCATGTTCAATCTTGCGCCAATGAACTCGAGATCCTGAGAGGGGAGCAAAGTGGACTTTGCGAAGTTTATGACAAAGCCCAAGTACTGGAGCAGAGCCACAGTGCGGTGCGTGGCGTGAATGGCCTCTTGGGAAGACTGTGCTCTGATGAGCCAGTCGTCCAGGTATGGAAATACAAAGAGGCCTTGAATTCTTAGATAAGCCGCCACCACTGCTAGACATTTGGTGAACACCCTTGGTGCTGAGGATAGGCCAAAGGGTAGTACTCTGTACTGGTAATGATTGCCCCCCCACAACAAACCTGAGATATTGTCTGTGGCTGGGGTGGATGAGGATGTGAGTGTAGGCATCCTTTAGATCTAAGGAGCATAGCCAGTCTCCCTGCTGGAGGTAGGGCAGCAGGATTCCAAGGGTAAGCATCTTGAACGTTTCCTTTGCGAGGAACTTGTTGAGGTTCCGCAAGTCCAGGATGGGTCTGAGGCCTCCTGTTCTTTTTGGTATCAGAAAGTACCTGGAGTAAAAACCTTGACCTCTCAGGTGGTGGGGCACCGGTTTCACAGCCTGTTCCTGAAGAAGACTTGCTAACTCCTGAAGGAGTAAGTCCCTGTGCAGAGGGAGTCTGAGAGGCTCCCCTGGAAAGTAGGAGGGAGGTACCTGGTGGAAGTGCAGAAGATAGCCCTCTTGGACTATGTGAAGCACCCAGGTATCTGTAGTGATGTGGGACCACCTGTGGGCAAAGTGGACCAGCCGGCCTCCTGTGCTGGGAGAAACCAGCTGAGGGGGAAAGGCTATGCTGATGAAGTCAAAAACCCCCACCCTGCTGAGCAGGGGCCGGTGGTGCAGGCTTGGGGGCTTGCTGCCTACGGGACCCATTACCCCGTCCCTTGGCTTGCTTACCCTGTTGGGGAGCTGCTGAGGCCTGATAATGAGGGTAGTGGTGATAGGCAGCCGCCTTCCTCGGGTAAAAGGGCTTTTTCCCCGAGCCCTTCTTCTTCTGAGAAGGGGCAGAGGTCTTCCTTGAGAGACGAGTCCTGGTGAGAGTCTCGGTCTCGATCTGTGCAGCCTTCTCATCCATGGGCTTGCCAAAGAGGTTTTCACCTCTGCAGGGGACATCGACCAACTTGTCCTGCACCCATGGCTCAAGGTCGGATGACTGAAGCCAAGCCTGTCGGCGGCCACCAATGCCGGCTGCGGCTACTCGAGCCGATGCTTCAAAGCCATCGTAGGCTGCTCGAGAGATAAACTTTGAGCACTCCCGAATACCAGTTTATTTATTTATTTTATTTATTTATTTAGCGTACATTTATATCCCGCTGCTTCCAGTGATCAGCAGCGGTTGTTACACATGGTGATGTTGGCTGTACTGGCCAGGAATTAGATTAAAAACACTCTGATTAGAGGGGGGGGGGGGGGCACAGCAGAATACAGGTTACAGGCTTACAGTTGATTGCTATATACATATTTACACATGATTGTTATATACATATTTACAATTGACTAAACTGTAAAACTTTATAAGTGGTCTGCATATGTATATGTATATTTACACGCGGTTGCGTGTAGCTCATGATGTTAGGTTGTAATGGGACTTGAAAAGGTGTGTCTTAAGCTCCTTTCTAAAGTCCTTTAGATCATAGATTTCACGCAGATCACTTGGCAACCGATTCCAGAGTGTAGGAGCTGTAAACGAGAAAGCTCTGTTAGTGGTACAGGCATTAGCCTTTGTGAATGATCTCGGGAGGCAGATGGTGTTGAGGTTCGCTGCTCTCCTACTTCTGTTGTTGGGTGGATTGGAAATCAAGCTGTTGAGGTGAGAGGGTGCTATATTATGGATAAGTTTGAATGTAGTGACTAGTAATTTGTACTGAATGCGGGCCGTGATGGGGAGCCAATGCAGCTCAATTAGGGTGGGTGTAATGTGGTCAGAGAGTTTTTTTTGCATGATGATTCTGGCTGCAACATGTTGTGCCATTTGCAGAATATTTGTAGTTTTCTTTGGCAAGCCTTGCAGTATGGCATTGCAGTAATCTAGGTGTGGAATGATGAGGGCCTGAGCGACAGATCTGAAGTCATCATGATCAAGGATGTTACGTAAAGGCTGCAGTATTCTTAATTTGTGGAATATGGCTCGATTGGTGTTTCGCAGGTGCCTGTCCATATTTAGGTTGTTGTCAAGCATCACACCTAAGTATTTTATTTCTGATTTTATGTTGTAAATATTGTTGTTCATGGTGACATTTTTAGGGGGCTCAAAACCTGGTTTCCTGGAGATGCACATTGCTTCTGTCTTCTTATGGTTAATGAGCATGTTATTTCGTTGGAGCCAGATTTGAAGCTCGAGTAGGCAATTTTCAAGCTTACTGATGTTCGGGTTGTTTGCATCCAGTTGTGTGTAGAGCATTAGGTCATCAGCGTAGATATGGTAGTTGATGCCGTGGGTCTGGAATATTTTGCACACTGGTTGCAGGTATAGATTGAATAAGAGAGAGGAGAGGGCGGAACCTTGCGGAATGCCCTGGGTTTGTGGGAAGGGAGTTGCTTTGTCGTTGTTGAAATTGACCTGCTGCATTCGGTTTGTTATATAGGAGGTGAAACCATTTTAGTGGGGTCCCTGCAATGCCTATGGACTCAAGTCGTTCCAGTAGTGTTGGGTGGTGCACTGAGTCAAAGGCAGCTGAGATATCAATGAAGATAAGCATATACATCGTGTTCTTGTTCTCCAGCCCCTTAAGTAGATTGTCCAGCAAGGCTAGCAGGAGGGTTTCCACACCATGATGTTGTCGAAACCCGTATTGATGCACATCCAAGGCATTTGTATCATCAATGTGGTCCTGCAGTTGCTGCTGTACTGCCTTTTCAATGATTTTGGCGAGGAAGGTTATGCTTGAGATTGGGCGGTATGAGGTAGGGTCATCTTTGCTGAGTGTTTTGTTCTTCAAGATGGGGCGTATAAGTGACTTCTTGAGGAGTGATGGCATGAGACCTTGCAGCAGTGATAGGTTCACTATATGGGAGATGTGCTGCGCTATTTCCTCTTTGGTTGCCTTGATCCAGGAGGCTGGACAGGGGTCAAGGCTTGGAACCTCTGCAAAGGTTCTTCGGAGAGACCAGCAGAGAACCCGGCTATTTCTTTAGCCAGGTCTCGGAGATACATGCCCATGTAGAGCTGGTAGGTCTGGACTCGACAAGCAAGCATAGAGCCCTGGAAACACTTCCTACCGAGGGCATCCAGGCTTCGAGCCTCCCGACCGGGAGGCACTGAGGAGTGCATTTTCTGACTCTTAAGTCTATGCATGGCCGATTCCACCACCATGGAATGGTGCGGTAGTTGTGCCTTTTGGAACCTGGGGCTCTTGCGGACTCGATAAATGGAATCGACCCGCTTGCTTAACACCGGCGACGACGCCTGGCTCTCCCACATGCGGAAGAGAAGTTGTTCCAGCATCGGAGGAACCGGTACAATAAAGGCCTCCTTTGGGGGAGAGTCATATTGGAGGGCATCGAGCTCTTCGACTCGAGGCTCCTCCTCGGGATCCGCGGGGAAGGCCAAGGCCTTGGCCATATCCCGCACGAAGTCCGAGAACCGGGTATCCTCCGGGGGGGACCGTCTCCGAGGTTCGGACTCGGGGGAGTCCGATGGGACACACCGAGTCCGAAAAGAACCAGGTAACTCTTCGTCCTCAGATTCCCAGGCTGACTCCTCGGAGGAGTCGTCGAGCGGCTCCGGTCGGGCGGGCATCGATGCCGTCCGCCCCGACGCCGAGGGAGTCGGCATCGACGACCTCGGTCCCGAACGGGAGGCCGAAGGAGACCGCGACCGAGGATCGACTCGAGCCCTCATGGACTCGAGGATCGGCTCGGTCTCCGGGGTCGACTTGGACGTCGACGTCCCGGTGGTCAGGGCAGAAGCACCGGCGAGGCCAGTGATCAATGCCCGCTGCTGGTCCATGAAGGCAGCGAAACTGCTCTCCAAGGCCGTCAACCTGAGTTCGAGCTCAGGAGACCCAGCAGCCCCTGACTCGGGCCCCGACGTCGGCTCCTTCGGAGGCGAGTCCACGAGGACAACAGTACTCACGTGAGCGGGCGAGTCCATCTCAAGACGAGGATGTTTGGAAGGCCTCTCCAACTCCGAGGACCCGGGACGGGAATCGGGGCTATGCGACCTGGCCCTCAAGGAACCAGGAGCGTCCACCAACCCCGCCCTCGCGGGTTTCTTCTTCCGATGATGTTCCCGGGTAGGAGACCCCCGTTCAGAGGAACTTCGACGATGCTCAGGACCAGAGTCCCGAGACGTCGAAGCCTCTGACGAGGTCCGGGCCCGGCCGGAGTCAGAGAAGATACGTTCCCGCTGATGCTGCTGACTCAACGCTTTTGAGGACATTTTGCCACACGGACCACAGATCATCGGGTCATGATCAGGTCCGAGGCAGTGGAGGCAGTAGTCGTGTGTGTCGGTAAGAGACATGAGCTTCTTACACCGATCACACTTCTTAAACCCGCTGGCAGCCATCGGGGGAAAAAGGGCCCCTGCGAGGTCAAAAGACAGGGCTGCCAGTGAAAAAGAAAAAAAGGCGCGAAATCTGTCACGAAGGACAAAAAAACCCGAAAAATAAAGAACGGACTCGCAACCGGCGTCGCGGGTCCGGGCGGGAAAAGAACCGGCGTCGAATTCGAGAAAAAGACAAATAAAATCAACTTTTCTAGCGGGGAATTACAAACAACGTCTGTAGGGCTCCGCGGAAAAAAGAAGACTGAGCAAGATGGCACCCTTGGGCGGGAAGAGGACCGCGCATGCGTGCTGCAATTCCCAAAGGCTTTCTTTGAAAGCTGGGGAAAATTGCTCCGCGAGGGCTCCGTCGGCGCCGACGTCACCCATATGTGAGGACTGACTTCCTGCTTGGTCCTGGAGAAATAATAGAGACCTTTAAAATATCTCCATGGCATAAATGCACAGGGAGAGCACCTCTTTGAATTGAATATCCTACTATCCCTATCTGTTCACTCTTCCAGACGCACCAGCCCCTATTTCACATGATGCTTCTGTTCAGAGCCAGCTATAGGCTCATCTCTGCCTTGTTCAACAACTGAAATTGGTCCCTTGAAACTAATTTACTTTACTTATATCACTACTTGCATCCTCATTAGGGATCTCTCCTACCGATAATCTCAATTCCCATCTCCCATTGACAAATATAGGCTTTTGCCACCCCCCCTTGGAAATGCAGGTGCCATCACTTCTGCATCCCCACTCACAAAAAAAGGGAGACAATCACCACCAAAATCTGCAAGCATTTAAGCAACATTGGACAGAACCACAATATAAACCCCTGCATAGAAACTTCACCAGTGGACGCAGAATAGCAGTAGTTCTCTTCAACTTGCCATATCAAACAAATATTTACATTTTGGTGTTACCTCGACTATGGCAATAGAAACTCCCTCCAATACTAGTCTCAACCCAAAATCCTACATAAAAATCACTCAGAATCTAGACATCAAATCTAGACATCAAACAGCACTAATTGCCAGGACTCAAAACAGCACTAAACCTGGATCCTCAATTATACACGAACACGTTGATATGACTATTGTACTTAGTGAATAATCCCTAGTAACAATAGAACATAAGAACATAAGATATGCCATACTGGGTCAGACCAAGGTCCATCAAGCCCAGTATTCTGTTTCCAACAGTGGCCAATCTAGGTCATATGTACCTAGCAAAAACGGGGCTTGCATTAAATAAAAGGTATTAGATTGCAGACTTACTTGGGCAGGGAATACACAATGCCTAACTAACTCATCTTAGCTTAGATTCAGAAAGAATTAAATCCAAGTCCATACAAATCCTTCATGCACAAGAGACCAGGGTGAGGTGGGGTCCTTTTCTATAGTCAGTTTTAGATGAGAGTTTACCAGCCTGATTTTCCAACCATCTGCATATATGAGGGCTATATAATAACACAGAACAAGGTTTTACGAAATCCCTCACAAATATGCATGAGATTAAGTTGCAGACAATATTTAAGCAGTGGGGATAGTATGCTTTGTGGATATATCACATGCATATTTATGAGGGGTATCCTGAAAACATGGCCAGTTTGCAGCCAGAGGATTGAATTTGTGCTCCTTAGTATACATTCTAACTATGAGACTTGTACAAATTAATTTTTCCCAATTATTAATCTTCACTCTGAATTTTATAGCAACCCCCTTTCTCCCCCTCTAGCTATATATCTTTGCATTTAAGCTTCTGATAAAATTGAATTATTTAATTTAAGCTGTTTTCCAAGTGAATTTGTTAGTCAGTCCATCCATAGGTTTTGACCTATCAGGGCAGAAGATTCCAACCTCCTTTGGTTCTACGTTTGACTCCGTGAACTTTCAAGCAGAATTTAATCAATAGGTCAACCAGCTCAAAATAAATGCCCCCTCCCTTCACTAAAAAATCTCTCTCAGTCCACAAAAAAGGAATCACCGCTTTGACCCGGTGAAAAGCGGGATATAAATGCAGCTAAATAAATAAAATAAATAAAAAAATAAATCAGAGAAGTGGAAGAATACATAGGAAAGTGAAGAGAAGAAAAGACGGTAACAGAGCAGATAAAGACCCCCACAGTCCATCCAGACTGCCCACAACGACTTTCTGGGTAAGAAGCACTTATCCAGCCATGTGATCTGTGATTGGCCTAACATCCCTCCCCCCAGCCCCCCATCAAACTTGTCATTGGGCCCATAGGCCCTACCCCTACCATGCGACAAGTGGTGCATGACCTTCTGCTGGCATAGGCTTCAAATTTTGCATCTTGTTCACCTAAACAGTGCATGGGGATTACACCCTTACTGTACAAGTGCTTGAGTGTGCCATCCCAGCCTTATGTCATCATGTTACTTTCCCCATGGTTCCTTAGGAGAAGCAGAACAGTCATACTGAAGCTCTCAGAAAACAAGTGGAGGAACTAAGAGAGGAGGTGGCAAGGCTGAGGAGCATTCAAGACAGTGAGAAGTACATTGATGAAATGCCTCTTGCAACACCCAAGATCTCCAGCAGCGGTGAAGATGGGAGCCTACAGAATGAAGAAGGTTGGACACAAGTCACCAGGGCCTGCAGAATCACCAATCCAACTTCTCCAGCCCTTGAACTGAAAAAACCCTAGACGTGGAGGAGGTGGAAAGCATCCCTGGAAAGGGAAGAACCAGAGCTCGAGCACCCCAAAGTTGCAGAATCAGTGACCACAAGGAAGTGAAGGGTAGTGGTGGTTGGTGATTCTCTTCTGAAGGGTACTGAGGAGTCCATCTGCCGACCAGACTTGATGTCCAGAGAGGTATGCTGTCTGCCAGGTGCCAAAATCCGAGATGTTACGGAGAGTTTGCCAAGACGCATCAAGCCCACTGACTATTACCCAATGTTGCTAATCCATGTCAGCACAAATGATACTTCCAGGTATCTCTCTGAGCTTTTCAAAAATGACTTCACGGCTCTGGGACAGAGGGTGAAGCAGATAGGGGTGCAGGTGGTGTTCTCTTCAATCCTCCCTGTTGAGGGCAAAGGCCAAGGCAGAGAAGCTCGCATCCTGGAGATGAATGCATGGCTACATGGATAATGTCATAGAGAGTGTTTTGGTTTCCTGGACCATGGAATGCTGTTCCAAGGGTTGCAGAACAGAGATGGCATCCATCTGTCCAAGAAAGGTCGACGTGTCTTCAGTAGCAGACCGGCTAATCTACTGAAGAGGGTTTTAAACTAGATTCGTTGGGGATGGGTGAAGAAAGCCCCCAGGTAAGTGAAACATTAAATACCTTTATGGAAATAGGTAAAAGGGGCAAGCGGTGTGTATAAATGCCCGTAGCATGGGAAATAAGATCCCAGATGTTGAAGCTTTAATGGGAGAGGCTGACTTGGATTTAGTGGCAGTTACAGAAACATGGTTCACAGCTATCTATATGAGGCTATACTTTATTCAGAAAGGACAGGGTAGGAAGAAGGGGAGTAGAAGTGGCACTATATGTAAAAAAAATATGAAAGCTTTGAAACTACAGAGCTTAAAAGGGAAAGAGGAGGCACTGTGGGTTAAACTAGAAAGAGGGAAAGAGAAATCTATTTGCATTGGCATGATATACAGACCTCCCTGACAGGAGGAAGAGGTGGACAGAGAGTTAATTGAAGACATACGCAGCATTGCTAGGAAAGGGGAAGTGCTGCTGATAGGGGATTTCAATATGCCAGATGCTGATTGGCACATTCCTGCTACAGTATCATCTAGAAGCATGGAGATCCTAGATTCTCTACAAGGAGAACTAGTCAGGCAACAGAACCCACACGTGAAGGAGCCATACTGGACTTGGTGCTTACCAATGGTGAAAGTGTTTCTGATGTTATAGTGGGAGATCATTTTGCATCCAGTGATCACCAGATGGTGTGGTTCAGTATTAGGACTAGGGCTAGGGCTGTTAAAATCCATTCAAAAGCGAGGTTCTTACTTTAGGAAAACTAACTTTGCCAAGATGGGCCAATACCTCAGGAAGTTGTTAGCGGGATGGGAACAAGCTGGGGGATGTAGAAAAACAGTGGGCAAAACTGAAAGGGGATATTTTAAGGGCAACCAACCTTTTTGTTAAAATGGTAAATAAAGGTAAAAGGAAAAGGAGACCGCTATGGTTTTCGAAAGAAGTAGCTGAAAAGGTGAAGAAAAAGAAGGAGGCCTTCATGAAAAGTGTAGTTACTCACCTGTAACAGGTATTCTCCAGGAACAGCAGGAATCAGTCCCTCACTTCTAGGTGATGTCGGCAGCCCAAGCGGAGCAATTCCCCAGCTTTCAAAGAAAGCCTTTGGGATTGCTGCCACGCATGCGTGATCCTCTTCCTGCCCAAAGGTGCCATCTTGCTCAGTCAGGTCCCAGAGCTAGAACCCTACTAAGCAGATGACAAAGGATGGACAAAAAAAAAAATTGTAACTCTTCAGGGGAGGTGGGAGGGTAGTGAGGACTGACTCCTGCTGTCCCTGGAGAACACCTGTTACAGGTGAGTAACTACGCTTTTTCCAGGAACAAGCAGGAAGAGTCCTCACTTATGAGACTCCCCAGCCACAGGCTACCAAACCTGTTAGCCAAAAATACTTCCACGAGATTGCGAGCAGAAGCTAATGTCCGAAGGAAGCCTGAGTCCTCGGGCCTTTGGGGCAAGCTCACGGTAGCCGCAGAAGAAGAGTTGGAGGGCAGGAATTGTTTATACCCCGAACAAACTATGGAGTACAGCTTGGCCGAAGGTGCTGGCGAACAGGTCCATGGATGGAGTCCTCCAGCGGCACAACAGGTGGAGAACCATCTCCGGACTCAGGCACCACTCGTGCGGGCAGAGAAGCCTACTGAGCCTGTCCACGAGGACATGGTCTTGGCCCAGGAGGTAGACGGCTCTTAGGGTCATGCCCTGGTGCACTGCGAAGGAGCAGAGGAGGATTGCCTCCCGACAGAGGAGGCAGGAGCCCGTGCCCCCCTCCTTGTTTATGTAGAACATCGCTACTCTGTTGTCGCTCTGCATGAGCACCGACCTGCCCTTCAGGTGGTACTCGAAGACCTTCAAGGCCAAGCGGACCACTCAAAGCTTGAGCAGATTGATCTGCTGTCGAGATTCCTCGGGTGACCATTGTCCCTGGGTGCAGAGATGGCCAAAGTGGGCTCCCCAGCCCAACAGCGAGGTATCCGTCGTCAAGATGAGTTCGTGCGGACAAGTCTGGAAGGGCATGCCACCAGGCCAGGGACTCGACTAGGCTGCAAAACACCCAGACAGGGTCCCGGAGGTAGCCCTGAGGCCCCATTGGGCTGCTCAAATGTGCATGCGAGCACGGGGAACGACATGTACAGTCAAGGCCATGTGCCCCAGGAGGCACAGCATGGCCCGCGCCGAGACTCTGGGCCTGCCTTGGACCAAGGCAGCTAGAGCGCGGAGCCTATCCGCATGTGCTCGAGGGAGAAAGGCGGTCGCATGTTGTGTGTCAAAAAGAGCACCAATGAACTCCAGGGTCCGCACCAGTGTGAGGTGGGATTTGAAATAGTTGATCAGGAAACCGAGGAGCTCGAGGAGGACGACTTTGCGTGACGCCGAAAGATGAGCCTCCTCCGCCGAGGTGCCCGAGACAAGCCAATCGTCCAGGTAAGGATAGACGGGTATGCCCTGCAGCCAGAGGTGGGCCGCAACTGCTAACAGGCACTTGGTGAAGACTTGCAGAGCAGACGCAAGCCCGAAGGGAAGCACTCTGTATTGTAAGTGCTCTCCCTGCACCCTGAAACGCAGGTAATTCCTGTGCTTCGGGTGGACAGGAATGTGGGCGTAAGCATCTCTGAGATCCAAGGAGCATAGCCAATCGCCCTGCCGGAGGTAGGACAGTAGTACCCCAAGGGATAGCATTTTGAACTTCTCCCGCATCTGAAACATGTTCAGGTTCCTGAGGTCAAGGATGGGGGCGCAGGCCCCAACGTCCTCTTCGGAATGAGAAAATAGCAGGAATAAAATCCCTGACCTCGGAGGTGCGGTGGAACCGTTTTGACCGCCTGTTGACCAAGGAGATTGTTCAGCTCTTGCTGCAAGCAAGCCTGGTGTGAAGGAAGGGCTCTGCCAGAGAGAAGGGAGGAGGGAGTCTGTCTACACAAAGATGATACCCGTCCCAGATCACCTGTAAGACCCAGTTGTCCGATATAATGGCCGCCCATTCGGGGGCAAAAAAAGACAGTTGTCCTCTCATGGGCATAAGCGTCCCCGGGGAGCGAGAGGCTATGCTTCAGCATCAAAACCCCACGGCTAGCTAGGGTGGTGCCGGTGTCTGGGTCTTGGGCTCAAACTCTAGAATATGCTACCGGAGGATGTAGTAAAAGCTGTTAGTGTAGCTGGGTTTAAAAAAGGTTTGCACAAGTTCCTGGAGGAAAGGTCCATAAACCATTATTAAAAACTGCTTGACCCAATACAAGCATTATGGAACCTGTGTCTTTTGGGGAAACTACTAGGTACGTATGACCTAGATTGGCCACTGTTGGAAACAAGATACTGGGCTTGATGGACCTTGGTCTGACCCAGTATGGCATATCTTATGTTCTTGAGTTTCCGGTGACCCTGAGCACCTCCTTTGCCCTGAGTGATGGTTGTTGGTGCAAGGGTAGGCAGGTATGCTGGGTATCCCCAGTAGGGGAGGCCCCTTCCTCTGGAAGAAAGGCCTTTTGGTATGCTGCTTCTTCCATGGAAGCGAGGAGGTTTTGCGAGAGAGACAGGTGCGAGTTACGAACTCCATCTCAATCTCAGCTGCCTTATCCTCCACGGGCTTGCCGAGGCAGGGGACATCCAGGAGCTTCTCTTGGACCCACTGCTCCAGGTTCGAGGTCTGGAGCCACGCCTGCGGTCCGGCTCCTATGCCAGCCCCCACTACAGGGGCAGAAGACTTGAACCTGTCATTCGCGGCACGGGAAAGGTATTTTGAGCAGTCTATGACCAACCTCAGGAGGGTCTGGAACCTGAGGAGGTGCTCCCCACTCAGGCCTGTGGAAAAATCACTGAGCTCCTTGGCGAGGTCATGAAGAAACATGTCCATATACAATTGATACGCCTGGATGCAGCACGCCAGCATGGATCCCTGGCAAGCCTTGCACCCGAGGGCATCGAGGGCACAGGATTCCCTACCAGGCCAGACCGAAGAGTGTGACTTCGGGCTCTTCTATTTCCACATCGCGGATTTGACTAACATGGAGGTGTGAGGAAGTTGGTCTTCTGAAACCCCGGGCCGCGCTAGACCCTATTCATGGCACTTAGTCTTCTACTGACAATAGGGACCGAGGTGGGTGTTTCCCACATGCAGAGAAGCAACTGGGACAGGATGGACGGTACCAAAACCGTTAAGAGACTCCCTGGGTGGAGACTCACACTGCAAGATGTCAAGTTCCTCCGCCCTTGGCTCCTCCTCGGTCTGCGTTGGCAGATTGAGGGCCCGAGCCATATCCCACACATACGCCAGGAAAGAGGTGTCCTCGGGAGGCAACTTCCTCTGGGAGGCGGGCGGGGATGGGTCAGAGGGGAGATCCCTATGGGCATGGGTTTCCAGGGACGTGTCCCTCTCCGATTTCCAGCCCAAGAGGTCAGAGAAGGACTCTGAGTAAGGCTGATCCCCACGACTTGTGGCCAATGCCCGTTTGGAGCCAGAGGCACTGGATCTGGAAGACCTCGCCCCCAAGGAACGGGACGGCAAGCGAAACCAGTGCAGAGGACCCTCACGAGGCCCACAGCTCTCAGGGGTTTCCAAGGCAGTTTTCGGGACCCCAGTCAGGTGACCCTTGGTCTCGGGGAGCGAGCCAGCCATGCTGGGCAAAAGCGCCTGCTGGGCAGTGAGGAAGGCAGAAATGCTGCGCTCCATTGCCAGCATACAGGACTCCCACTCGGGAGTGGGTTCCTGCAATGCCGACACCAAGATTACTGGGTCTGGTGTGGAGAAGGAGAGGGGGTCCTCACCAGGACGACCCTAAGGGGACCGGGAGCCTCCGTGTTTGTACGAGGTAGCTTTAGAGGCTGCTCCCTGTCCAACCCTCGGGAACGCCAGGGAGAGCTAAGGGAATGAGCACGAGACCGCTCGCACTTATCCGGAGCCCCTGACAGCGACTGAGGTCGTCTTCTTCTTTTGCCATTCTTCTTTGGGCAAACTTGATCAGAGTGACACCTGATCGGGTCACGGGGTCACTACAGGGGACCCCACCAGCAGTGGATTGGTAGGGCGAGGTGCCACTGGGGATCCCGGGGCTGCCTTGTGGAAAATGTCGTTGGACTTCTGCTTATGGCTTAGTAATGCCTTAGCGGACATTTTCTTACAAAGTGAGCAGAGCTCCAGGTTGTGCTCAGCCCCAGACACCGTAGACAGCAGTCATGGGTGTCCATGAGCAAAATATTTTTGGAGCATCTGTCACACTTCTTAAAACCGATGGCCATGGGAGCAAAAAGGGCCCCTGCGAGGTTGAAAACCCTCGAGGCCAACGGTCGGGGAAAAACTTAGAGAAGCCAGCAAAGTAGTCAGGAAAGCAAAGATTCAAAAAGAGGAGAAAATAGCCAATGCAATAAAATGAGGGTATAAGACATTTTTCAGATATGTTAGTGAGAAGAAGAAAGGCAAAAGTGGTATTGTCAGACTCAAGGGTGAAGGGGGGGGGGAGGGGAATATGTAGAAGCTGATTAGGATAAAGCTGAATTGCTTAAGAGATCTCTCTGTTCTGTGTTCACAGATGAAGAACCAGGAGCAGGACCTCAGAAAAAACCCACAAACAGGAAAAGAAGCGAGGAGCATCTTGAACAATTTTCAGAAGACTGTGTTTGTGAGAAACTAGCTCAACTTAAAGTAGACAAAGCGATGGGACCAGATGGGATACACCCTAGAATACTGAGGGAACTTGGGGACGTTGTAGCAGCTCCACTGACTGAGCTTTTCAATGCCTCGGAGTTGGGAGTGGTATCAAAGGATTGGAGAGAGACACATGTGGTCCCTTTACACAAAAGCAGGAGTAATGATGTGGTTGAAAACTACAGGCTGGTTAGTTTAACTTTGGTGGTGAGTATTGGAAGCACTGCTGAAAGAGAAAATAGTGAGGTTTCTGGAGTCCAGCAGATTATAGGATCCGAGGTAGTATGGATTCCCCAGAGGCAGGTCTTGTCAGACAAACCTGATTGATTTCTTTGACTGGGTGACCAGGGAGTTGGACCGAGGGAGAGCCCTAGATGTGGTATATTTAGATTTCAGTAAAGCCTTTGACACAGTTCCTCACAGGTGACTTATAAACAAACTGAGCGCTCTAGGAATGGACCCTAAAGTTACTGCTTGGGTTAGAAATTGGTTGAGTGGGAGGAGACAAAGGGTACAGGTAAATGGAGCTCATTCTGAAGAGAAGGTGGTTACCGGTGGTGTGTCCCAGGGATCTGTCCTTGGTCCGATTCTTTTTAACATTTTTGTTAGTGATATAGAAACAGAAAAATGACAACAGAAAAAGACCACATGGCCCATCTAGTCTGTCCTAGCGGAAGGGCTGTCGGGTAAGGCTTGCCTCTTTGAGGATGATATCAAAATCTGCAATAGAGTAGACACCCAGGAAGGTGTAGATAACATGAGGACAGATCTAGCTAAGCTTGAAGAATGGTCTAGAATTTGGCAGCTGAGATTTAATGTTAAAAAATGCAAGGTCATGCATTTGGGCTGCAGCAATCCAAGGGAGCAATATAGTATAGGGCGTGAAGTATTTTTGTTCACTAAAGAAGAGCGGGACCCTAGGCATGATTGAGTCTGATGATCTTAAAGTAGCAACATGTAGAAAAGGCAACAGTAAAAGCTAGAAGGATTCTTGGGTGCATAGGGAGAGGAATGGCCAGCAGAAGAAAGGAGGTGATAGTGCCTCTGCATAAGTCTTTGGTGTGACCTCATTTGGAGTATTGTGTGCAATTCTGGAGACCGCACCTTCAAAAGAATATAAAACAGGCTGAAGTCAGTACAGAGGGTGGCTACTAAAGCGGTTAGTGGTCTTCATTGTAAAGTATATGAGGACAGACTTAAGGATCTTAATATGTACACCTTAGAGGAAAGGCGGGATAGAGGTGATATGATTGAGATGTTTAAATACCTCCATGGCATAAATGCACAGGAAGAGAGCCTCAATCATTTGAAAGCAAGCTCTGCTATGAGGGGTCATAGGATGAGGGTGAAATGGGATAAAATCAGGAGTGATATGCAGAAATATTTCTGTATGGAAAGAGTGGTGGATCCGTGGATTAGTCTCCCAGAGGAGGTGGTAGAAATGAGGACAGTAACTGAATTCAAAAAAGCATGGGACACACACAGAGGATCTCTAAAGGAAAAAAGGGGACTGTTGTAGTTATTATGGAAGGACAAACTAGATAGAAACATGATGATAGAAAAAGACCACATGGCCTATGTTTCTATTTTACATCTGTTTTAAGGTGAGACACACAATTCCCGGTTCCATCCTCTTTCCCCTTAGGGGATCCACTGTGTTTATCCCCCTCTTTTTGAATTCCAGCACTGCAATACCTTCTTCTGGAGGGTATTCCAGGCATCCCACACTCCTTCCATGAATAAATATTTAGTGATGCTGCTTTAATTCTACTTCCTTGTGACCATCTGGTTCTAGATTTTCCCCTCATTTGAAAAAGGCTCATTTGTTTTATACCTTTCACTTTCGCTCTCAGGAAAACCTGTGGCTCAGGTGCATCAGTACCTAGCAGCAAACTGCAAATATTTATTTATTTTTCTTATATACCGCGCTATTCGATATCAGTGCGGTTTACATGGAACATCAAGGTATTTTACGGTGGGGGATTACAACGTAATTACAAATAACAGGGATCTCAACTTGGATAACCATATTAACTATTTACACATATATTTACAGGGAACATGGGCTATAGAGGGTTAAGTGGCTTGCCCAAGACCACAAGGAGCACCTGTGGGACTAGAAACCCCAGTCCTTCCAGCCCAAGGTTGCTGTCCTCTAGTGGGATTTGAACCCCCGACCTTCCGGCCTGAAGTACCTTGCCCCAACCACTAGGCCACTCCTCCACTCCATATATTAGGTGTTGCATGCCTGGAATGGTCTCCTAAAAGACATAGTGAGAGCAAAACCAGTTACAGAATTCAAAAGCATGGGAAAAGCACAGAGAACCCTTAATTGCAAAAATGGGAAGACAAACCTAGAGATCAGCTGGGATCTCTGGCCTTGCACCAGTGAATCAACCAGGCAGAGTAGATGGGTCTACTGTCATGTTCTATGTTAGGAAAAATAAATGCAGGTGCACACAATTTTCTATTCTGTTTAATACACAATTCCTTTATTTACAGACATAATTCAATACCATTTCATTATATCTTCTTCAGACCACAGTCCCCAAACTCGCATAAGGGGAGCAGAACTGTTTGGAAAGCGTAGTTACTCAGCTGTAATAGGTGTTCTCTAGGGACAGCAGGAATCAGCCCTCACATATGGGTGACATCAGCACCGACGGAGCCCGTGCAAAGCATTTCCCCAGCTTTCAAAGAAAGCCTTTGGGACATGCAACCACACATGCTTGGTCCCCTTCCTGCCCAAGGGTGCCATCTTGCTCAGTCAGATGACATAGCTAGGATGGCTGTAAAAACTAAAACAAGGTAGGGAGGCAACTCCCAGGGGAGAAGGGATGATTGTGAGGACTGATTCCTGCTGTCCCTAGAGAACACCTGTTATAGGTGAGTAACTACGCTGTCTCCAGGAACAAGAAGGAAGTCAGTCCTCACATATGGGACTCTGTAGCTCTAGGCTGCCAAGGAATGAGCCAGGACAACAACACAGCAACCAATCGGGTAGCAGTGAGTTGTAGAAAAGTGAGTCCCCACAGAGATTCTGCAAGACCCTAGCGTCCAGCAATACTATCATCACTCCAGTAGCCTGAAAACAGAAGGGTTGGAGGGCAGGAGTTGCCTACACTCCGAGAATATTACGGAGTACTGGCTGGCCAAAGGCACTGTCCCTGCAGGACTCGTTCTCCAGGCAGTAGTGAGCTGCGAACATGTGAACTGAAGACCATGTGGCGGCCTTGCAGATCTCCGTCACCAGCACTGAGCGGAGTTTGCCCACCGATGTGGCCATCGCCCTCATGCAATGTTGCTGTGATCCGGTGCTTGAGGGAGAGGCCAGATTGTTCATAGGCAAGGTCAATACAGTCCACACACTCTATCACAGGGAGCCCAAGTCTGCTGGGGTCATAAGACACAAAAAGCTGAGGAACTTTGCAATGGTTCCGAGTCCACTGTAAGTAGAAGGACAGGGCCCATTTGCAATCCAGTGTATGGAAAAGTAGTTCCTCTCTGCCAGCGTGAGGCCACGAGAAGGAGGGGGGGGGGGGGGGAAGGACCTCCTCTTGGCCGAGGTGGAAAGGAGATACTACCTTCGGGAGGAATTTGGGGTGTGTGCAGAGCACTACCCTGTTCTTGTATATGGTGGATCTGCCACCAGGGCGTGGAGTTCACTCACTCTTCAAGTGGACATGAGGGCCACCAGAAAAGCCACTTTCCAAGACAGGTATCACAGGTGGCAATTGGCTAGGGGCTCGAATGGAAGTTTGGTGAGCTGGGAGAGCAGAGAGAGGGCTTGGATAACAGGAGGCCCCAGAGGAACCTGGAGACCAGGGGCTGGCTAGAGGGGGGGGGGTTTCCCCTCAATAGGGTAGTGGTGAGTAGCTATGGCACTCAAATGTACTCTCACAGAGTTAGATTTCAGTCTAGTGTGCGACAGATGCAGTAAGCACTGAAGTACTATTTGCACATGGCAGGAGAAGGGATTCTCCACCTTTTCTGCACCCCAGGCGGAGAACCTTCTCCACTGAAAGGCATAAGCCCGTCTGGTGGAGAGTTTTCGGGAGGCCAGTAGGATCTCCTCGACTTCTCCTGGAAAACTGAATGGGGCCAATGCTACCCTTTCAGCAGCCAAGCTGTTAGCATTAGCGAGCCCAGACTGGAATGCAGAAGAGCGCTCTCCCTCCTGGAGCAGGAGGTCCGGGGCCCGACCCAGCAGGACTGGGAGTGCCACCGACAGAGAAAGCAACAGAGGGAACCAAGGTTGCCTGGGCCACCTTGGGCTGTCAGTCTGACGCCTTCTCGCTCTGGACCTTGAAGAGGGTCCTGGTGATCTGAGGGGTGGGGGGGGGGGGTCTGTGGGAATGCATGGAGTAGACCCTCGGACCACAAGATCAGGAAGGCATCTGCTGCAGTATCCTGGATGCAGCTGACGCGAGCAGAAGCGTGGCAGCTACATGTTGTCCAGGGAGGCTATTTGGTCCATTATGGGCCTGCCCCAGAGGAAGAAAAGCTGCTTAGTTACCCTGGGGTTTGAGCGCCATTCGTGTGGACAAAGGACTCTGCTCAGCCTGTCCCCTAGGCCATTGTCCTGGCCTGGGAGGTACATCGCTTGCATAAGTATGCTGTTGCGTGCTGTGAAGGAGAGGAGGGCCACTGCCTCCTGGTAGAGGGAGTACAAGCCTGTGCCCCCCTGCTTGTTGATATAAAACATGGCAACCTGGCTGTCCGTCTGGATCATTACAGGTCAATGTCTCAGGTGGTGGCAAAACGCTCATAGGGCCAAGAAGATTGCCCTGAGCTCTAGGAGACTGATCTGTAAAAGTGACTGCTCCCAAGACCAGTCACCCTTTATGCAGCGGTCCCCACAATGCGCCCCCCAACCCAGGAGGGAGGCTTCTATGGTCAGGGTCCTCTGCAGCGCAGATGCCTGGAAGGGCATTCCCACCTGGAGGTGATACAAGTTTTGCCACCAGTTGAGGGACTCTGCCAGTTGGCAGGTAACCCTGACCCTGTCCCATAGCCTTCCAGTGGATTGAGTCCACTGTGAGTGGAGGCACCATTCGGCTGTCCGCATGTGTAAATGGGCTAAGGGTGTGATATGGACCATCGAAGCCATATGGCCCAGCAGGCAGAGGAGGCGGTAAGCCAGTACTGAATGGCGGCATTGTACCTCTCCTGCCATTTGTTTGAGGCATTCTACCCTCTCTCTTGGGAGGACAGCCTTGATCTGTAACGTGTCCAACTGAGCACCTATGAAATCCAGACTTTGGGCTGGAGAGAGATGGGATTTGGGGTAGTTGACGATGAACCCCAGGTACTGCAGAAAGAGGGTTGCCCGCTCTGTGGCCTGACTGACCTCTGAGGCCGTACCACCTCTGATTAGCCAGTCATCTAGGAAGGGGAAGACAAAAGCCCTTTGTAGGCACAGGTGGGCAGCTACCACCACCAGGCATTTGGTAAAGACCCTTGACAAAGAGGCAAGGCCAAAGGGTAGCATCCTGTACTGGTAGTACCCTCTTCCCACCACAAACCGTAGGTACTGCCTGGCCTGTGGGAGGGGTGGCTCAGGATGTGAGTGTATGCATCCTTTAGGTCCAAGGAGCACAGCTAATGTCCCTGGTGGAGATAAGGCATCAGTGTTCTAAGAAAGAGCATCTTGAACTTCTCCCTCACCAGAAACTTGATTAAAGTTTCTCAGGTCTAGTATGGACCCGAGGCCCCCCAGTTCTCTTTGGGACAAGGCAGTACCTGGAGCAGAAGCCTTTTTCCCATAGGTGTTTGGGTACAGGCTCTACTGCATTGTCCCTGAGCAGAACTGTGAGCTCTGAGAGCAGAAGGGAGTGGTGAAGGAGAGGTCACACTGGTTCTCCTGGGAAGAATTTGGGTGGTACCTGCTGTAGGTGGAGGAGGTATTCCTCCCTTACCACCTGCAGTACCCACTGGTCCGAGGTGACCTTGGTCCACCTGTGGGTGAAGAGCGCCAGGCGGCCCCCTGTGGACTGGTGAAGGTCTCCCGGGGGAGGGGAGGCCATGTCCTGGGAGTCAAAAGCTCCCCCCAAGTTGGGTTGGAACAGGAGCCTGGAACATCTGAGCACCATGGCCTTGTCTCTTAGGGTGAGAACCCTGTTGCTGGCCCGAGAAGGGCTGGTAGTGCTGACTCTGTTGGAAGTGCCCCTTTATCCTCGGGAACAGGGGGTAGTATCCCCCGAGGACTTCCTACGGGGAAGGGAAGAGGTCTTTTTTGAGAGCCTCTGACAGGTCACCACATTGGCCTCTATCTTGGCCACCTTATCGGCCATAGATTTGCCAAACATGTTCTCTCCGATACAGGGGACGTCTAGCAGATTGTCTTGGACCCTCTGCTCGAGGTCCGAAGACTGTAGCCAGGCTTGGCATCGGGCAATGATGCCGGCCACTGCTACTCAAGCTGCTGACTCAAAGCAGTAATAGGTCGCCTAGGAGAGGAACTTAGAGCAATCCTTGATCCTGGAAGTAAGAGCTTGGAACCGCTGGAGGGGTTCCCTGGCAAGCCCCGCCGAACCCGGACAATTCCTGGGTTAGGGCTTTCAGATACATGCCTATGTACAGTTCATAGGCCTGCATTCGACACCCCAGCATCGAGCCTTGGTAGCATTTGCACCCAAGGGCGTCGAGGGCCCTAGCTTCTCTTTGAAGGGAGACAGAAGAGTGGGTCTTCTGGATGTTAAGTTTTCACATGGCTGACTGGACATGCAAAACCATGTGGGACTTGGGGCATGTGAAATCCCAGCCCTTTTCTGATGCGGTATATGGCATTGAGGCACCGGCTGACTACCGGTACCGACGCCGGAGTCTCCCACATTCTCAAGAGTAGCTGCTCCAGGATCAGTTGCACCGGCACCATGAGAGTTTCCTTGGGTGGAGACTTGTACTGGAGAATCTCCAATTCTTCGGTGCGTGGATCCTCCTCCACCTCAGTTTGCACCAAGGGGACTCTGGTCATATCCTTGACAAAGTCGTGGAAGGCCATGTCCTCCAGAGGAGAATGGCGCCAGGGGAGATTGGTCCGTGGGAATGTCTCAGTGCCATCTGGTTTCTGGGGATGCCTCATCGTCGGTCTCCCACTCGGAATAGAAGGGTGACAACAAATCCGAGGCCCTACGACTCCTTGCCTTGAGGCCAGCACCGAGGGGCCGGGGGCCTCCCGAGGACCTGGGGTCCGAATCGAAGAAACTGGCTAGGGGGGACTGGATGCCCAAGGAACGGGACCAGGACCGGAACCAGAACCTCAACCAGTGCTGAGGGTTTACCTGATGTGGTGGCGCTTGGAGCTTGGCTTGATGACCGGGGACTCCCCTACAGTCATGGGCCCGGCCGTCAGGGCAGATGATGCGGACGACCCAGCCATCCTTGCCTGCTGCAGGGCCAGGATTATAGTGATGTTCTGCTCCAGGGCCGCCAATCCGGTTTTCAAGCCAGAAGGCTCCGCAGCTTTTGGCGCAGGCACAGAGGATCTCAGGCCTGGTGCTGATACTCTCATGAGTGCGTCCTCAATGAGGACTACGGTCTCTAAGAACCTTCCACGGTCTCCGCCAATCGAGGAATCCTTTTTGAGGACCTTGGTAGGGCACTTCTCAGAGCCACCAGAGTCTCTCTGAGTGGTTTTAATGGGTTTCTCCAGTGGAACCTCAACTGACTTAGAGAATTTTTTCTTTTCTTTCTTTCTCTCGGGGTCTGGTGTCTTCTCTGCCGCTGGACTCTGGAGGACGCTTGGGCCTCACAGGAAGTTCTGGGCTTGGAGCTCAGCATCGGGGAGGCTGGTGCCAAATTGGACCTTGGGAACTCAAACCTCTTTGTATTGGTCTTAGGCGTCATGGCCTGGCACAGGTCACAGGAGGTACTGTCATGTTCTGGTCCCAGGCAGCGTAAGCAACAATCATGGGTATCGGTGACTGACATGGTTTGACTGCAGCGGTTACATTTTTTGAACCCACCGGGGGACATGGTGGGCAACACCTGGCCAGGGTCGATGACCCCTGGGCGAAAAAAGATGTGAACACCAGCCGAGGCAAGCCTCGATCAAAAAGGGGAAAAGAGCTAAGAACAGCACCAGGTCTGGCGCTGGCTTGAGGCAGGAAGAAGAACCAGTATGCAAACTGGGAAAAGCTAACTTTTAAGGATATAGCAAGGATTTTTTTCTGGGGAAATGGGACAGATGTCCGTTGGGCTCCGTGGAAGAAATGGAGATTGAGCAAGATGACACTCTTGGGTGGGAAGGGGATCATGCATGTGTGGTAGCATGTCCCAATGGCTTTATTTGAAAGCTGGGGAAATGCTCCACTTGGGTTCCGTCGGCACTGTCGTCACCCATATGTGAGGATGGACTTCCTGCTTGTTCTTGGTGAAAGCTCCAATCACAGGTGAAAACATACTGGCTGTACAGGCCAGGGGCAATGTCATATTAAGGATACAGCAATGTCCTCCTAATATGTAACCAGAGGGTCAAGAATGTGCATAGTTCATCACATCTGAAAGTACCCACCATGAGCAGCAATACTGTAAACATCTCTACACAGATACGTTACAGTTCTTTACACATTTATGGAACAGTTTCACACAGAATGGGATCCAATTGCATTGCATGAGGCTGTTTTTACTTTGCTTATAAACGAAAGCATGCTAGTGTAGAGTCCGCCACACTTCAAAGCAGTGAACATGCCTCTAGAAGCAGAAAGAGAATGCAAACCAATTCACCGCCGCTTTCCTTCTACAGGTAGGGGAACAGGGAACCTGCTGCAGGGGTGGAAGGGGGAAAGGCTCAGGAGTGAAGGGGGTATTGGTTATGTCTCTTCTCCCCATTCCTTACTGAGAGTACTCATAAAACCTACTCTTTCAAGATGATGCACAATACTAGATTTGTTTTATTTTGACTTAGCGACTTTTCTCTAACTCCTATGGAAGGACCTCTACTAGATGACAGTGCCATGAACTTTCATTCACGACTACCTGGCATTCTTTTAAACCCTCCAGGCCAATTTTAGCTCATTCATGGCAATGACAATCCTTGGTCCAGCAACTTACTGAACTAGGTATGCATATAATCAAGTATGTGACCACTAGGTGTAGCTGTAGTGCAGTGCCCCCCCCCCCCTTCCCACAAACTTCACCTCGTTACAGAATTGCCACCTAACTGGTCCATGTAATGTGATAGCAAAAAAGAGACCAATCAGAGCCAATGACACAACTGTCAGGAGCAAAGGAAATTTGCAGGAAGCTGGTTGAAGAAATTACAAAAGGAATGAGTTCAGTGTACAAGTCTTCAGTGATGTAGGATAAGAATTCTGAAAGCCTGCAAAGGACACGGTGTGAGCAAGCAGCCGATAGCATTCCAAGCCCCCTTCAGAGCAGGTCTCTCCTACAGTTTGCAAGATCTCAGCCTCAGAAACAGATAAGATCTGTTCTTCCTTTAATTCCTAGTATGATTGATTTATTACTGCCTCTCAAGTAAACATTACTACATCAAGCTATCATTTAACACAAGAAAGGTACAGTAGAGTGTGCTCCTAGAAATCGACCCTCCCCATTATTTAAACAAATCTAACCAGAGATCCAAAAACTGCTTGCAGTAACTGCCTTCCCTCCTTGGAAAATGACCAACTACCAGACTCTCTCATTTCTCAAAAGGCCTCAGCAGAGATGCTCATTGTCCTTCCCTTGTACTGCAAACTTTTCTTACCCTTGGTTCTCACTTCATTTCTATCCTGACCTTAAATCAAAAAAGATTAAATTGAGGGGGGAAAAAAAGCAAACCTTCCAGTCCCTCAAAGAGCAGACAAAATGTGAATGTATTAGCACAGAATCCTTCTCCTAAGCATCCACTACCTGCTCCAACTCTGCATGGCTGGTTCCAGCTCCTCAGGAAAAATATGAAAATACTCTATTTTGTTTGAAATAGCTTTTAAAAATAATCTCTTAAGCAGTCTGTAAGTAAAAAAAAAAAAAAGTTCCCAGTTCCTGTAGTGGTCATCAGTAGAAGCGTTTGTTTCTCTCTTTACGTTTCTGGAAAACGACAGCTCCCACCACTGCACAGACAATAATTCCAAGAAGTGCACAGAGTAGTAGAAGAAAAACTTTCCAGCCTGTTAGAGGCCCACTTCGGAAGTTCCCTGTAGGGTCATCCACGTTGTCTTCAAAGAAAGAAGAAAGGAAACATTAAAATCAGCAGCAATGAAGATAAAACAAAAGTTACTTAGCTGTAGCAGCTGTTTCTGTGGACAACAGGATAATTCCTCACACGACACCTCCCTCAGCTCACTCTAGAAGCTTTTGAATTGGTTGCTCTATGCAAGGAGTGGAGGAGCCGCCTAGTGGTTAGAGCACTGGCTTGGGAACCCAGAGACCAAGGTTTGATTCCCACTAGCACTCCTTGTGGCCTTGGCCAAGTCACTTAACCCTCCATTGCCTCAGAAAAATCCAAGTTATCAGTGTCCCTGTTTAATGTACATTACCAAGTTTAAGTTACAGTGTAAACTGCTTTGACTGAAATGATAAAGCAGTATAAAAAAAACCTTAACTAAATAAATAAATATCCAGCTACAGCAGCTATGCCTCATCTCCTCTGTCTGGGAGCTGGGCTGGGTTGTGAGAACATACCCTGCTGTCCACAAATACCTGCTACAGGTGAAAAACTATTTTTGCTGCAGACAAGCAGGGTAAGTGCTCACATATGGGATTCTCCAGCTACGGGTTGCCTCGTAAACACATAACAAGGGAAACAAAGTGTTGCAAATAGCATCAGAAAACAGAACAACTTCTGAAATGTTTTTTTTTAAAGCAGAGAGGAACAATAAGGCAGCATGGAACAGAAGAAAAATGACCTAGAGATAATGGAGTTGGATTCTAATCCCAAATCAGAATAGCTGAATCTGCTGTCATAGCAAGAATTCAGATGAATGTGGGCACCAGTTTCAGCCTTGAACATCTCTTCCATGGAGGCCAAGCACAAGAGGACCTTGCCACAACAATGGCTCAGTAGTTATGTGCCACGACATGGCCCTAAAGCTTCAGACCTGCCAAAGCAGAAGTGAAAGAGATGCAGTCTGAGAGCCAAAAGAATGTTTGTTGATGGCAGCCCCCAAACTACTGGGGTCAAACGAAACAAAAAGGTTGAGCAGACTTTCTTTGGGTTTCAGTCTGCTTCAAAAAGTAGGCTCTCTTGCAGTCCAACATATGCAATGCACTTTCCCCTTTAGAAGCATAGGTCTTGGGAAAAATTGGGAGGATGATTAACTGATTAAGGCAGAAGTCATAAGAACATTAAGAAATGCCATACGGGGTCAGACCACGGTCCATCATCATGTTTCCAAAAGTGGCTAATCCAGGTCACAAGTACCACCAGGTTCCCAAAAACGTACACAGATTCCATGTGGCTTATCCCAGGGTAAGTAGTGGATTTCCCCGGTCCTCTTTAATAACAGTTTATGGACTTTTCCTCGAGGAACTTGTTCAAACCTTTAAGCCCAGCTACACTAATAGCTTTTACTACAGCCTCTGGTAATTAATTACAGTATTCGATTACATGAGTGAAAAAATATTCTCTCTTATTAGTCTTGTGGGCTACATTGTAACTTCATTGCATGTCCTCTAATCTTTCTACTTTAAAAAGTAAACAGATTTATATTTACCCATTCTACTCCATTCATTATTTTATAGACCTCTATCATATCTCCCCTCACTCATCTTTAATCCAAGTTGAAGAGCCCTAACCTTTTAAGACCTTTCCTTGCATTCACCACATAGTTTTATAGGATCTGTCCTTGTCTGATTCTTTTCAACATCGTTGTTAGTGATATAGCAGAAGGGCTTTCCTTAGGATTCCTAGCATTCTATTTGCCTTCTTGGCTGCCATTGCACATTGGGTTTCAATGTGTTATCCACTATGACACCTAAATCTTTTTCCTGGGTGGTGGATCCTAATGTGGAACCTTGCGTCATGTAACCATAGTTTGTGGTGTTCTTTCCTAGCATTTGTCCACATTAAATTTAATCTGTCATTTGAACATCCAGTCTTCCAATTTATCAAGGCCCTCTAGCAATTTTTCACAATCCTCTTGGGTTTTAATAACTTTGAATAATTTTGTGTCATCTGCAAATTTGATAACGTCACTCATTCCCATTTCCAGGTCATTTATGAATATGTCAAAAAGCAGCAGACCCAGCAGAGATCCCTGGGGTACTCCACTATTCACCTTTTTCCATTGGGAAAAGTGGCCACTTAGCCCTACCCTCTGCTTTCTATCTTTATTTATTTACATTTCTTATATACCGCACTATTCGACATTAGCGCGGTTTACATCGAACACAAATCTTTTAACCAGTTCCTGATCCACAATAGTACACTGCCTCCTATCCCATGACTTTTTAATCTCACCCAAGAGTCTCTCATGAGAGACCTTGTCAAAGGCTGTCTGAAAATCCAGAAACACTATATTGGCCGGCTCACCTTTGTCTACCTGTTTATTCACATCTTCAAAAAAATATAACACATTAGTAAGACAAGACTTTCCTTGGCTAAAGCCATGTTGGCTTTCTCCCATTACACCATTACTCTCTATACGTTCAGTAATTTTGTTCTTTATAATGGTTTCTACCCATTTTGCCTGATACTGATGTCAGGCTCACCAGTCTGTAGTTTCCCAGATGACCCCTGGAATCCTTTTTAAAAACAGACATCAATATTAGCCATATTTATTTATTTATTTTATACACATTTATATACCGCATCTTCCAAAGTTCAGTTGCGGTTTACAATGAACAAATAATTAACAAATCAAGTTTGTTTTACAGTGAACGTCATATTATAACATAACATATTTACAAGGAACATCATAATATAAATAGAATATACAGTCTAAACAGTGAGAAATAATACAGAACAGAGTAAACTATATACAATTTTATATATGTATATATATACATGGAAGTAAAAGGACATAAGTTGTGAAATCATCATGAGCGTGTGTTGTCAGTGTAGGTTAAGGGTTTTTTTGCTTGATGCAGATAGATACCTGTTTAACCTTTGTCTAAGGCAGGTGATGAGTTGTCTATGTTATAGTGTTTGGTGAACAGATAAGTTTTCAGTTTTTTTACGGAGTTCCATGATCTCCGTTAGTGTTCGTAGTTCTTCTGGGAGTGAATTCCAAGTTGTTGGGGCTATGTGGGAAAAGGCTCTGTTATTTGTTGATTTATGGGCTCTTGTGTAATCTTTCGGGATCTTTAATCTGTTCATTTGTCCTTTTCTGTGTGTGGGCTTAGATGGTTCTTTGTTTATTAAGTTGCATAGCATAGTTGGGGCCATATCATACAAGGCCTTGAATGAGGTTATTATTGTTTTATAGATTATTCTACTTTGAATTGGCAGCCAATGGAGGGAGGCTAGTATTGGTGATATGTGTTGGAATGAGTTGATTTTCAGTATAATTCTGGCTGCTGCGTTTTGCGCTAATTGCAATCGTTTGATGTTTTGTTTTGATAATGCCTATTAGAATTAGATTGGCAAAGTCAAAATGTGGAGTTATGGTGGCCTGGATTATGTTGATAAAGTCTTGCATAGATACTAACGGATGAAGTTGTTTGAGGGTTTTGAGTTTGAAATAGATTTTCTTTATGGTATTGCTAATGTGTGTATCCATTGTAAGGTGTGTGTCTAGTAAAACGCCTAGATATCTTATTTCATTTTTTATTTTAATTTCTTGGTTTTGTAGTCTTATGTGTGTTGGGGGGATATAAGATTTGTTCTTAGACACGATTAGAACTTCAGTTTTAGTGTGGTTTATGTGGAGGTTTTGTGCTTTTAGCCAGGTTGTAATTTCATTATAGCAGTCTGATAGGATTTGTAGAGGTAGATTGGGTATCGTGAATGTGATATACATCATTATATCGTCTGCGTATAGATGATATTTTACTCCAAATTTTTTGAATATGTTGCAGACTGGTTTTATGTATATATTGAAAAGCAGAGCTGACAGCGCTGAACCTTGTGGTAAACCAATTTCTTGTTTATATGTGGTTGAATTTTGATTTCCTACTCTAACATTTTGCGTTCTATTATTTAGGTAGGATGAGAACCATTTATGTACTGTGGAGTTTAAGCCTATTTGTCTCAAGTTGTTGAGCATTATGGTGTGGTGTACGCTATCGAACGCAGCTGAAATATCAATGAAAAGTAGAATGAAGGCCTGGTTATGGTTGTCAATCCCTCTTAGGAGTGCATCTATTAAAACTGTGAGGAGTGTGTCCACTCCATGGCGGGGCCGAAAGCCATATTGTTGCTCATCTAGTGGGTAAGAGGAGTCTAGGAAGTCCTGTGTCTGTAGCTGAACCACTTTTTCAATTATTTTAGACAAAAATGGTATGCTTGATATGGGTCTATATGATGTAGGCATAGTTTTATCAAGTTTGCTGTTCTTGAGGATTGGCCGTATTTGTGCGTGTTTGAGTGATGGTGGGAGATAACCTTGGGTTAGGGAGAGGTTCACTATTGAGAGAATGTATGGTAATAAAATTGGTAGTGTATTTTTTATCCATGTTACTGGACATGGATCTAAATATGATGTTGTGGTATTGAGACTGGTGATGATGTTTTTTAGTGTCTCTTTATAGGATTAAACTCTAACCATTCATCTGATGGCTGGTGTAATAAGTTAATAATGTCAATAGACATTGATGGTAGTTTTGCTTTATTTTGATAATGGTGGGCTAAGGTTTGAACTGAGATGTCAGTAATTTCGCTGTCAGAATTTTGTGGGTTGGTTAGATTTCTGATAATGGTGAATAACTCTCTTGGCCTATTATACGATTTTGATAGTATTTTAGCATAATATTCTTTTTTTATGCTGTCCAGGGTTTCTTTGTATTTGGTGAGGTGGGTATTGTATATTTCTTTGTGTATTGTCAATTTAGATTTGCGCCAATTGTGTTCTAGTTTTCTAAGATTCCGTTTCATTTGTTTTAGTGTATTATTGAACCATGGTTTGGTTTTATTCTCTGGGTAAGTGATCTTTTTGTGTACGTAATTAATTTTGGCTGCATTGTTGATGGTATCATTCCAGTTCATGATGGTGTCATCTAAATTCGTTGCAGGTGATAAGAGGTGGGGGATTGTTAAATCAATAAATTCTTCATTGTTGAACTTCCTAAATCTTGTGGTTGGGACATTTCTAGAGTGACTGTGACTGGATATGTAAGAATTAATTTGATGATGTAGTGAACAGACCAGGGTATCTGTGTATATTCAACTGTATTTGGATTGATTAGTTTGGAGAGTGTATTAGGGATAAGGACAAGATCGAGAGTTCCACCTTTTATGTGTGTAGATTTGTTTATTATCCGATGATATTCCATGTCTGTTATGGTATCAAGGAATAGTTTAGAGTCTTTTGTTGGTAGTGAGGGGAGATTGAAATCTCCTAGCATGATTATAGGGTGTTGTTCAGTGGAAGAGCTAAGTAGTTCAATAAAGGCGTCAAGGCAGTCTGGCTTTTGGTCTGGGGGTCTATATACTAAGCAAAGTTTCATGGGACCAATTTTTATTAATAATGTATCTATGTTGTTGGAGATGTTTGATTGCATTGCTTTGGCACTTAGTACCTTTTTCGTCATCATTAGTACGCCTCCGCCTTTCTTATTGGTTCTGTGTTTATAGAAAGTGTCAAACAAATACACAACAAAGGGACAAGAAAATCTGCTCTATCTACTCATCCTCCCTATCATGTATCCTAATTAATGCACGATCAATGAAAAATAAATTACCCATATTTAATGACCTGATAACTGACTTAAAACCTGACATCTTATGTGTCACAGAGACATGGCTTTCTGAAACAGATACAGTCTATCTAAATCAACTTGATAAAGAGAACTACGACACATTCTACAAACATAGATCCAACAAAAAAGGTGGTGGAGTTCTAATGATGACTAAAAAAACATTAAACGCCAAGCCAATCCAATCAAATTTCAATAATAACATGGACACATTATTAATAAAAATCGGCCTCATAAAAATTTGCTTAATTTATAGACCCCCAGACAATAAAACAGATGGCCTGGATTCTCTTATTGAACTCCTCAGCTCATCTACTGATCAAAATCCTGTAATCATGCTAGGCGACTTTAACCTTCCATCCCTACCAACACTAGACTCTAAACTATTCCTAGACACCATAGCAGACATACAGTACCATCAAATAATTAAAACAGCAACACATATCAAAAGAGGAACATTAGATTTGGTTCTTCTTCCTGAGATACTCTTCAAATTAAGTAACTCAAATTCCATTGAATGCACTGAGACACCTTGGTCTGATCATTCTATTATCAAAATAAATCTCACATATCCCATCCCTAGCACCAATAATCTCACAAGAAGCACCCCCACTTCAAAATTCAAAAAATTTAATGAAACAGACTTCCTTGATTCTACAATCCCCTACTTCTTATCAACAACAAATTTGGATGACGCTGTTAACAACTGGAATGACACTATTAATAATGCAGCTAAAAATAACCAACCAAATAAAAAAACCATATACACTAAAACAAATAATTCACCTTGGTTTAATAGCACTATAAGACTAATGAAAAAAGAACTAAGAAAACTTGAAACGAAATGGAGGAAATCCAAGCTGTCTGTACACAAGGAAATATACAATAACTATCTAACAAAATATAAGGAAACAATAGACAGCACGAAGAAAAATTATTACGCAGCAACCTTAGCAAAATCATACAATAGACCTAGAGAGCTATTTTCCATAGTCAGAAAATTAACCAATAATGAGCAAACTTCTAACAATGAAATCACAGACATCTCAGTTCAAACCCTAGCTAATCACTATCAAAACAAAACAAAGAAACCCGCCATGCCCTTAGAAAATATCAACATCTCTTATCAACCTGTAGATAAATGGTCAGAATTTTACCCCATTTCAAAAGTGTCATTAAAAACAATCATCTCCGGCCTAAATACCACAACTTCGTATTTAGATCCATGCCCTGTATCATGGATAAAAAACACACTACCAACTCTACTATCCTTTATTCTCCCAATAGTAAATCTTTCACTTACCCAAGGATACCTTCCATCCCCGCTCAAACATGCACAAATACGTCCAATTTTAAAGAACAGCAAACTAGATAAAACATCCCCTACATCATATAGGCCCATCTCTAGCATACCATTCTTGGCCAAAATAATTGAAAAGGTAGTGCAACTACAGACACAGGAATTTATAGACTTATCTTACCCACTAGATGATCAACAATATGGATTCCGGCCCCGCCATGGAGTAGAAACACTTCTAACAGTATTAATAGATACACTCCTAAAAGGAATTGACAATCATAAACAGGCGTTCATCTTACTTTTCATTGACATATCAGCAGCTTTTGATAGCGTGCATCACTCAATTTTGCTCAACAACCTACGACAGATAGGCATAAACTCTACCGTACATAAATGGTTCACCTCATATTTAAATAACAGAACACAAAATGTAAGAACAGGTAATCAAACATCCAACACATACAAACAAGAAATAGGTTTACCACAGGGTTCAGCGCTTTCAGCCCTACTTTTCAATATCTATATAAAACCGGTCTGCAACATCTTTAAAAAATTCGGAATACAATATCACCTTTATGCGGATGATATTATGATGTATATACCTTTTACGATTCCTAACCTACCGATTCAACGTCTATCAGACTGCTACAATGAAATTACACACTGGCTAAAAACCCAAAACCTCCATATAAACCATGCTAAAACCGAAGTCTTGATCGTAACAAAAAACCAATCATTTATTCCCCCAACCCACATAACACTACAAAACCAAGAAATTAAAATAAAAAATGAAATAAGATATCTAGGAGTCATTTTAGATACACACCTCTCTATGGAAACTCACATTAGAAACACCTTAAAGAAAATCTACTTCAAACTTAAAATCCTCAAACAATTGCGCCCCCTGGTATTTATGCAAGATTTTATCAACATAACACAGGCCACCATTACTCCCCACTTCGATTTCGCTAACTTAACACTTATAGGCATTCCAAAACAAAATATCAAAAGAATCCAACTCGCACAAAATGCAACAGCTAGAATTATATTAAAGATAAATTCACTCCAACACATTACACCAATACTAGCTTCCCTGCACTGGTTACCAATACAAAGCAGGATAACCTACAAAACAATAATAACTACATTCAAAGCCCTAAACGACATGGCCCCGAAGACACTATGTAATTTAATAAGCAAAGAACTACCTAAGTCCACTCATAGAAAAGGACAATCAAATAAACTAAAGATTCCAAAAGAATATATAAGATCTCACAAAATTACAAATAATAGAGCCTTTTCCCACATAGCTCCAATAACTTGGAACTCGTTACCAGAGGACTTACGATCACTAACAGAGATAACAGAATTCAAAAAAAAATTGAAAACATATCTATTCACTAAACACTATAATTCCATAGAAAACATTCCACTCAACTTAGATAAAGACTAAACATGAACCTCCCCAAATCAAGCGTATACTCCCTTCTTCAAGGGATAACATACAAAACATAATCGAATGAACATTCCACTCCTATGCACTGATACCCTACTTGTATATAGTTGAAACTGATATGATCTGCCTATGCGGTAGAGTCAGTACTTTGTTTAAATTGTTACACAATCTGTGTTAGTTGAATTATTCTGCTTAGTATTTAAACCTATGTGTGCATGTTAAGATGTTCTATGTAAAAAGTTATTTTGTTCCATGTAAAACAAGCTCTGCATTGTTAACTGTTGTTAATTGTACACCGCAACTGATCGCTGGAAGATGCGGTATATAAATAAGTGTTAAATAATAATAATAAATATTCTTCATTATTAAGTTGATTTATGTAGACTGTGTCGGTATCGGAGAGCCAGGTTTCAGTAACACATAATATGTCTGGATTTAGGTCAGTTATTAAGTCATTAAATATGGGCAGTTTATTTTTCATCGAGCGTGCATTGATAAGGATGCATGAAAGGGATGTAGTGTTATTTGTGCATGTTCCCTTGGTTATTTGATGTAGGTTTGTTTGTTTTATGTGGCATATTTTTAGCCATATGCCAATTTTCAGGTACTACAGATCATTTTAATGACAGTTCACAGATTACTAATGTGGTAGGCTATGGCCTATATAATAGCCTGTACATGTATGAGCCTGCAAGCTAGGCCTGAGTCCCCACCCCCACTGCTAGAGAAATAGTAGTGCTGAGAAAGACCAAAGTCAGTGAAGGCTGAGGATCTGCCTTAAACCGCTCTAAACTGCTTTTGATAAGTTTGTAATAATACTTTATTCAATGCTTTTATGCTGATGCAATGACCTTGTAGCAGGAATGTATTATGTCTAGAAACTGAGTCTGTGTTAGCATAGCGTGAGAAGGGGGAACAGGGCCCAGCAGTGAGGGTCCCCGATTGGATAGGTGCAGGGGGCGTTGGGACCAATAGGAGGTTTGCATGTATCAAGCTGGAACCAATAGAAAGTTCTCATGTATCAAACTGAAAAAGAGGTATAAATGAGTATGTCTCTGTAAAAGCTTTGCTCAGTCCTTTGATGCTTGGGCCTTGTGCACAATAAATTGGTTTGGATCCTTGCACTGACTCCAGGTATTATTTATTGCATGCTATCAGTGCTGCCACACTAATAGCAGATCTGCAATTTCATATTTCATATTTCAGTTCTTTCCACCCCCTCTGATGTATACCATCGGTCCAGGTGATTTGCTACTCTTTAGTTTATCAGATAGTTGTAATACATCTTTCCCAGTTTATCAATACTTCTTTCAATTCTTCTGACACACCACCTTTAGATACCGAAGCAAATATTCATTCAGTCTCTCCACTGTGGCCTTGTCCTCTCTTTGTGCCCCTTTTATCCCTCTATCATCCAATGGTCCAACTGACTCTCACAGGTTTTTTGCTATAATGTACTTTTTATTATGCATTTTTGCTTCCATGACAAGCTTTTTTTTTCAAATGCTCTTTAAAAGCCTTATCAGTGCCTTGCATCTAATTTGCCAGTGCTTATTGTTGTTTCCAGTTTGTCATTTGGCTCCTTTTTTCATTTCCTGAAAGATGCTTTTTTGGCTACAATAGTCTCTTTGACCTCACCTTTAAACCATGCTGGCAGTTTTTTGGACTTCCTTCCACTTTTCTTAAAGCATAGAAGACAACTGGTCTGAGTTCCAAGATAGTATTTTTAAACACCACCCATGCTTGATGTAAATCTTTAACCTTTGTAGTGGCTCTTTTTAGTTTTTTCTTAAATATTTTCTTAATTTTATCATAGTCTCCCTTTTGTAAGTTTAAAAGGTAATACTATGGATTTCCTCAATTTATTAAATCAAATGTGATCATTCTATGATTACAATTTCCAAGTAGCCCCAACACTTCTCTTGCACCAGATCTTGTGTTCCACTAAGGACTAGATCCAAAATAGCTTCCCATGTTGTCTGTTCATGAACCAGCTGCTCATCGATACTGGGGCAATTGAAATCACCCATTATTATTACTGCGTTGTAACTTTTGTTAGCTTCCCTGATTTTTTGAACATTTCATCATCCATTTGTTCATTTTGGCCAAGCAGTCGGTAGTAGAACCCCACTGCGACTGCCCTCCCCCTTTTACATGGAATTTAAATTCATAGAGATTCTACTATTTTTTTTCCTACAACTCTTTAGTCCTTTGGAAAAGCCCCTCTTCTCCCCAGAATGTTGCCCAGTTCCTAACAAATCCAAAACCATCTTCCTTGCACCATCTTCTCACACATGCATTGAGATTCCAGAGCTCTACCTGCCTTTTGGATCCTGCGCATGGAATGGGAAGCATTCCGAGAACGCTACCCTGGAAGTTCTGCATGTCAACTTCCTACCTAAAAGTCTAAATTTAGCCTCCAGAACCTCTCCCCCACACTTTCCTACGTCATTGGTACCAACATGTACCAAGACAGCAGACTCCTCCCCAGCGCTATCTAAAACCTTGTCTAGGTGGTACATGAGGGCCACTACCTTCACACCAAGCAGGCGTGTTACCAGGCTATCCTCATGTCTACCAGCCATCCAGCTATCTACATGCCTAATGATCGAATCATCAGCTATAACAGCTGTCCTAACCCTTCCCTCATGGGCACATGGCCCTGGAGAAAATTCCTCAGTGTGAGAGGGTTTTTACATCACCTGGAGGACAGGTCCCAGCTACAGGATCACTTCCTGCCACAGTAGCCTGATGCTCTCCCATCATGTGACCTCTCTCCTCCATTGCAATAGGGAGGCTGCCAGACTGAAGGTGGGAATTCAATATTACGTCTCTGTAGGTCTTGTTTATATACCTTTCTGTCCTCCTTATGTACAATTCTGCTTCTCTAACCTCCATAGATCGGACTCATTCCCCGAGAAAAAAAAGCTCCTTACATCTAGTGTACACATTAAGATCCCTCACTAACTGCAAGAAAATCAGACATGTGACAATACAAAAGACTGGAAAGGCCCACCCCCCCATCTCGTTGCTGGACTGTCTGCATCTTAGTTTTAAAGTTTTTGTTTAGGTATTTAAGTTGTTTACTTAGGTTTGCTGGGGATACTTATACAACTATACCTAATACATTTAATGGACTTTGTTCACCTCAAGATTAATTAATGTCAGGTCCTTAATTAATGTATTCCCGATGAGGATAACCAGCTGCACCTGAAAGTGAATATGGGCATCTCCTTTCCTTTAATAGATTTAAGAGCCTATAAAGCAAAGATTATCCCTGGGGTGGGTGACAGGGAAAGAGGACAATTAAAGCTGGCTTGCTACACACAGTGCCCTGACCTGTGCTTCTAAAATAAAGTCTTATCAATTTCCTGGGTGATTCACACAGCCCTTGGTTTGATAGAGGGAGCCTTTCAAACTGCACTGTCACTTGCCTTCAACACCTATTTAAGACAATGTCACATATCTTTTGCTTCCTAGAAACAAGTTTATTTCTTTGTACTCAGACAATTTCTTCTACTGGTAGGCTTACTCGGATTTGCTTTAAATAAAAAAAAAAAAACTCTAGAAACAAATGTATTTCAGTAATTATTTACTCTTTCTATACTAAGCTATACTTTGATTTGATTTAATGAAAAGTTCTCTGGTGTACTAAGATCTGACCGACTCAGCAAAAACACTGAATTCTAAAATATACAGATTTATCAGCTTTAACCCAAAGAATTCCCTTTTCCCCCAAGATTTAGAGTGTATTCCAGAAGATAAATATTTATTTGTGTAGATATATTTTCAGCTGTAGCAGTCCCTTTTGATAGTTCTTCAAGTTTATCAAAGCATCGTAATATATCTTCCCGATTTATCAAGATTCATTTCAATTCTTCTGATACATCACCTTTTAAATACCATTTTGGGAATGGGTAACTTCCCTACCTCATCTTAAGTAAAGACCGTAGCAAAGAATTCATTCAGTCAGTCAGTCAGTCTTTCTGCTATGGTCTTATCCTCCCTTAGCATCCCCCTTTCACTCCTCTATCATCTAATGGTCCAACTGACTCTCAATAGGGTTTTTTTTGTTATGAATGTACTTAGTTTTAGCTTCCATGGCAAGCTACTTTTCAAATTCTCTTTTTGCCTGCCTTATCAATGCCTTGCATCTAAACTTGCCAGTGCATATGTTGTTTCCCATTTTCATTATTTGGCTTCTTTTTCCATTTCCTGAAAGATGCTTGTTCGGCTACAACAGCATCTTTGACCTCACCTTTAAACCATGCTGGCAGTCATTTGGCCTTCCTTCCACCTTTAAGGTGTGGAATACATCTGGTCTGGGCTGCCAAGATAGTATTTTTAATCATCATCCCTGCTTGATGTAAACCTTTAACCTTTGCTGCTGCTCTTTTTAGTTTTTTCTTAAATTATTTTCCTCATTTTATTATAGTCTCCTCTTTGAAAGTTAAAAACTAGTGCTGTGGATTTCAAGGGCATTTGAGGAAAGAATTTAGGATGAATATGCAACAAAAGCCTATTGTTGAAAAATGTAAAGGGTGCATCTTCTATTAGAGTTAGCGAGCTCCGAGCTCTATGTGCTGAAGTAACCGCCACAAAAAAAGAAGACCTTCCAGTTCAGGAACTTCAGAGTACAGGTAACCAGTGGCCCAAATCAAGCTTTCATCAGCTGAGTTAAAACCATACTAAGGTCAGAAGACACTGTGGAAGGCTTACGGAGAGGTTTCATAAGAAGCAAGCCCTGCATAAAGCAGACAACTAAAGACTGTGAAGAGATGGGTTTACTTTCTACAGGATCGTGGTAAGTGCCAATTGCACTGAGGTGAACACCCTTACCGAGTTGCTCTTTAAGCCAGATTCAGATAAAAGTAAAAAGGTATTCACGGAGGTTTCATGTGGGATATGAGTAAACAGTTTAGGGCCTGCCCCTCACACTAGATGCAACCTTCTCCATTTGAAGTCATATGTCCTCCACATAGAATTTTTCTGAAGACCAGGAGGATGGTTAATGCCAACCTGTAGGTTCTGAGCAAACAGTTATCACATCAACATCCAAGATGTGAAGGGGAAGGACTTTATGTTGAGATGTAAGAATGCCTTTTTCCTGCAAAATAAGTTATTGAGTCACCCAAGCAAACCAGGTCTCAAATGGGAAGTTCCAGAAGAGGAAACCACAGTTGCCTGGACCAATAAAGCACTTCATTGTGCCCCATTATTCCTGAATTTCAGAAGAGTTTATCATCAAAGGAACAGAAGGATATGTGTACAAAAGACCCTCCCTTCAAAGGAGAAGGAAAGCATCTGAGACTAGTTTGCCATGCGTTCCCACTCTCGAAAAGAACTGAGGCATTTGCCTGTTTCGAGGAGTAGCCAACAGATCCACTGAGGGAATGTCACACTCTTGGAAGATGGGCTGAGCCACTCTCCAGTCCATGGTCCATTCATGAGGCTGAAAGTTGCAGCTCAGCCTGTCCACTAAGGCAGTGTTC
The DNA here is from genome assembly GCA_033557465.1 of Ichthyophis bannanicus. NCBI lineage: Eukaryota > Metazoa > Chordata > Amphibia > Gymnophiona > Ichthyophiidae > Ichthyophis > Ichthyophis bannanicus. The sequence continues at coordinate 1,724,189 of CM066050.1, forward strand.
TCACCAGGTAGATAAGTGGCTCTGAAAGTCATCCCTTGAGAGATGGCGAAGTTCCATATCCTGGGCTGTTTCCCAATACAGGATATACAACCTCCTTTCCCCCTTCTTGTTGATGTAGTTCATTGTGATTTGATTGTCCATCTGGATTATGATAATTTGGTTGGTTGACTAATCTCTGAAAGCCTTTAAGCATTCGCTCTTGCACTTAAACTCCAAGAAAATCTGAGGAAGGCATTTCTAGATGGACAAGAGTCCCCAGCCCAGCTTGGACGCATGTCGTTAGCAACTTTTGATATAGAGGAATTTGAAAAGGGAGACCTTTTGCCAGATTAAATTGATCCATCTACCAGGACAGGGACTCCGAGTGAAGAGAAGTGACAGAAATGATATCCTTGAGCCTATGAGTGGATTGCATCCACAGCAGAGTAAGGGTCCACTGAGATAGCATAGTTACTCAGCTGTAACAGATGTTCTCTGGGGAAAGCAGGAATCAGTCCTCACATATGGGTGATGCCGGCACCGACGGAGCACTCACTGAAGCATCTCCCCAGCTTTGAAAGAAAACCTTTGGGAGATGTCACTACGCATGCATGGTACCCTTCCCATCCAAGGGTGCCATCTTGCTCAGACTCCCTTTTTCCACGAAGCCTTTCAGACGTCCGTTTCCACTGGAAAAAGTTGTTTCTCTCGACCTGCGTTTTAAACTAACTTTGGTTGTGCATCGGTACTCTTCCCGCCACCCGAACCCACTGCCCAGGCATACAGTCTCGGGTCCCTTTGGGTGTTTTTTTCTCTTTCCTTCCTTTAGGCACCTTCACACCCTTTTTCCCCCAACTGGCAGCACCATGGGTATTCGACCTCGCTGGGGTACTTTTTTCTCCCCCATAGCTACTAGTGGTTTCAAGAAGTGTGATCGGTATGCCAAGAAAATGTCCCTCACCAATACATATTACTGCTGCCTACACTGCCTAGGGCCGGAACACGACCCCTCAACTTGCAATCTGTGTAAAAAGATGTCCACCAAGGCCCTCAAGATCCGTCAGCAGCAGCAGCACAACAAGTTCTTCCTGGAGTCCCCAGCTCCAAAGACCAAGGCCCCCTCTGAAGCCGCAGAATCCCATGATGCCCCCACGGACCCCGGTCGACACCTTGGCTCTTCAGAAAGGAGGTCTCCCTCGAGGAAACACAAGAAGAAGAAACCCTCAAAGGCAGCACCTCTGGACAGCTCTGGTAAACCCCAGACCAGGTTCCGCAGTCCTTGACAGTTGAAAGAGGGATCGGAGCAGGAGCGGCCTACCAAGACTATCCAAAAGGAGTCGACTGCAGATTGATCTCAGTCACCAGAGCCTATCCTCGTTGAGGACTCCCCTTTAAAGGAACTAGCACCAGGCCAGAGTTTCTCAGTGCCTACGCTGACAGCTGCGGCGCCTTCTGGACTCAAATCCAGGATAGCATTTCTGGAGCACAGTCTGACTGCCTTCATGGTTCAGCAGTGTGTATTGCTGTCTGGTACTATCTGTTCTTCTGCTCTAAACACAGGGCCTCAACGTCGAGGACCTCTCCAGAGACTGAGCCAATCCTCGAAACCATAGGGCCCCGAGTGGATCTTCGACCTAGGACTCCCTCTGGGTCCCGCTCGATGGGACAGAGGTCTTCCCCGGCTAGCGCTCATGGCACTAGCCATGGGCTTCCGTGAGATGTGGGCAGGGCTCCGGCCTTGAGCCCAAGAGCCACCCTTCCCTTGAGTCTTCCTCCGACTACCTGGAGTGAGAGACCAAGAACGAGGAGGCCCTGGACACCAGACATCACTGCAATGTCCCCTTGGAGCCCCGGCATAGGTCCCTGCCCGAGGACATGGCATTCCTCGACTTCATGCGAGATATGTCAAAAGTCCTCGCATTCCCAATGGAACTGGAGGACAAACCTTTGACAGAAGAATAAGAAAACCTCAGTACAAGGACCCGCTGAGGGAATCGCTCACAGCTTTCATCCCACTCATCCTGAAACAAGTAATGCTCTGTATGTGGGAGACACTGGCATCAGTGTCTGTAGTGAGCGACTCAACTTGATGTATCGGGTCCGCCGCAGCCCAGGCTTCCAGAAGTCACAGCTGCTGCAGAACTCCATGGTGGTGGAGTCAGCCATAGGTCAGCTCAAGAGCCAGAAGATGCATTCCTCAGTGCCCCTGGGTAGGGAGGCCTGCACCTTGGACGCCCTTGGCAGAAAGTGTTACCTGGGCTGGATGCTCATTGGCCGGATCCAGACCTACCAGATGTACATGGGCATGTACCTAAGACCTGGAGAAGGAATGCACCAGGTTCTCAGCTGGGATCTCAGAGGAACCCCTGCAGCGGTTAAAGAACTTGTCCAAGGCCATCCATGAGTACTCCAAATTCATAACTCCAGCAGCTTATGACAGCTTTCAGTCGGTGTCTTCAGTAGCCATGGCAGGCATCGGTGCCTGATGCCAGGCCTGGCTACAGTCTTCCAACCTCAAGCAAAGGGTTCAGGACAAATTGGTCAATGTCCCATGCCAAGGGGAGAACTTCTTTGGCAAACCCATGACAGAAAAGGCTGCCGAGTTGTAATCCAAGTTCATGATAAAGACCAGGTTCTCCAAGAAAGCCACGGCCCTTCCCCGACAGAAGGGCTCGGGTAAAAAGCCCTTTTACCTGAGGAAAGGGGCTGCTTACAAAAGCTGCCTGTACATTTTCAGGCCTCCACAGCTCCCCAGCAGGGTCAGCTGGCTAAGGGACATGTGCAAGGCCCTCGTAAGCAGAAGATTCCCAAGCCCCAGGCCCCGGCTCCGGTCCAGCCAAGGGGGGAGCTTTTGACTCCTTGAGCATAGCCTCTCTACCCCAAAGAGGACAGCAGCCCACAGGACGTCGTCTAACCCTGTATGTCCAAAGGTGGCCAACCATCACCACTGATTCCTGGGCCCTCCAGGTGTCAGGAAGGGTTACCTCCTCCACCTGTCTCAGACACCTCCTCCTTTCTTCCCAAGAGAGCTTCCTAAGTCTCCCCTTCACCGGGTCCTCCTACTGAAAGAACTCGCAGGCCTTCTTGAGGACAAAGTGGTAGAACCAATACCCCGTCATCTCTGGGGCAAGGGGTTCTACTCCGGTATTTCCAAAAAGAATAGGGGGGCCAAGGCAAATCCTGGATCTGAACAAGCTCCTGGTGAGGTAGAAGTTCAAGATGCTCTCCCTTGGAAAATTGCTGCCTTATCTCCAGCAGGGAAGACTGGCTATGCTCCTTGGATCTGAAGGATATCTATACCCACATCCTCATTCACTCCAGCCACAGGCAGTACCTTCGCTTCATGGCAGGGGCTGGTCACTACCAGTATAGTGTACTACCCTTTGGCCTGGCCTCCGCCCCCAGGATCTTCACCAAATGCTTGGCAGCAGTAGCCACCTTCCTCCATCTCCAAGGGTATTTGTCTTCCCCTACCTCGACGACTGGTTCATAAAAGGAGGTATGGCTAAAGAGGTGCAACAGGCCACAGCACGCACCATCAAGGTCCTGCAACATCTGGGGTTTGTGATAAACTACCTCAAATCCCACCTCCTCCTGACACAATATCTGGAATTCATAGGAGCAAGGCTGGACACTCTTCAGGCAAAGGCCTTCCTTCGTACGAGCCGGTGGAGTGAGCCTCTTTGAAGGATTTGACTCTCAAGGTCGTTTTTCTGGTTCCTATCTGTTCGGCTAGGCATATTTCGGAGCTGCAGGCTCTGTCGTATCATCCACCATTCATTTCCTTCTCAAGGAAAAAAGGTGGTCTTGCGGATGGTACCTTCCTTTTTGCCCAAGGTGGTCTCGCTTTTTCATGTGAATCAGTCGGTCTCTCTCCCTTCCTTCTCCAAAGTTGGACAGGGGGCTGACAATGTGCAGTTACGCCATTTGGACATGCGCAGGGTTCTGAAGGATTACCTGAGTCGCACAACAGCATTCCACAAATCGGAACAATCGTTTGTCTTGTTCGATGGACTGCGCAGAGGAGAAGCTGCAGCCAAGGCTTCCATCTCCAGGTGGATCAGGGAAGCCATTGCTTCAGCATACATCCAGAAGGGAAGACAAGTTCCGGTGGGGTTCCGGGCACATTCTACACGAGCCCAAGCGGTCTCATGGGCCGAGTTAAGTCTGGTGCCGCAGCTTGACATTTGTAGAGCGGCTACTTGGTCTTCCCTGCATACTTTCCCCAAGCATTACCGGTTGGATGTTCAGGCAATGGGAGATGCTGGGTTTGAGGGAGCGGTACTTCTGTCCGGTCTTGCAGGTCCCTCCCAGGCTTGAACTGCTCTGTTACATCTCAGAGGAAAGGGACTGGACTGGAGGGACGATTAGGAAAGAGCAATTAGGCCTTACCTACTAATTAGTGTTCCTGAATGAACTCCAGTCCAGTCCCTGATCCCACCAGTTTTAGGTTTCAGGTGAATGAGGCGTCGCCAGCTCAAAGCTTTAAGTAGGCAAGAGCAGAGAAAGGTTCTGAAGACCTTTCGCGAAGGATTCCAGTGGCGTGGTGGTGTGGACAGGCAAAGTATCCTGGAGGCTGAGTCAGTAAGGGCAACGGCTATTTCAGGTAAGCCGCCGCCACCTCCTCCTCCTCCTCTTCAGGAGGGTGGGGGGGTGGGAAGTCCCTTCCGTTGGGAGGCATGAGGTGGTATTCTAGAGTTGTGTTTTTTTCCAAGTTGGATATGGTTAATTATTTGTTCATTTGCTTAATTGTCTCTCTGTTAAGTCTACTTTGTCAATAGGATACTGGAGCTGGTTGGAGTTGCCAGTGGTATTTATATCCTAATGTCATCAAAAACATGACGTGCTCAGTCTCCAAGCTGCTGGAAGGGGAGCACAACCCAGAAGAAAGGGACTGGACTGGAGTTCCTTCAGGAATACTAATTAGCAGGTAAGGCCTATTTTCTGTGTTCACCGATGAAGAACCAGGAACAGGACCTCAGAAAACACTCAAACAGGAACAGAAGCGAGGGGCATCTTGAAGGATTTTCAGAAGACTGTGTTCGTGAGAAACTAGCTAAAAACTTAAAGTAGACAAAGCGATGGGACCGGATGGGATATACCCTAGAATACTGAGGGAACTTGGGGACGTTCTAGCAGCTCAGGGAGTTGGACCGAGGGAGAGCCATAGATGTGGTGTATTTAGATTTCAGTAAAGCCTTTGACACTGTTCCTCACAGGCGACTTATAAACAAACTGAGCACCCCAGGGATGGACCCTAAAGTTACTGCTTGAAATTGGTTGGGTGGGATGCGACAAAGGGTACAGGTAAATGGAGCTCACTCTGAAGAGAAGGTGGTTACCGGTGGTGTGTCACAGGGATCTGTCCTTGGTCCGATTCTTTTCAACATCTTTGTTAGTGATATAGCAGAAGGGCTGTCAGGTAAGGTTTGCCTCTTTGCAGATGATACCAAGATCTGCAATAGAGTAGACACCCACGAAGGTGTAGATAACATGAGGAGGGATCTAGCTAAGCTTGAAGAATGGTCCAGAATTTGGCAACTGGGATTTAATGTTAAAAAATGCAAGGTCATGAATTTGGGCTGCAGCAATCCAAGGGAGCAATATAATATAGGGGGTGAAGTACTTCTGTCCACAAAAGAAGAGCGGGATCTGGGTGTGATTGTGTCTGATGATCTTAAAATAGCTAAACAGGTAGAAAAGGCGATGGCAAAAGCTAGAAGGATTCTTGGGTGCATAGGGAGAGGAATGGCTAGCAGAAAAAAGGAGGTGATAGTGCCTCTGTATAATTTCATTTGGAGTATTGTGTGCAATTCTGGAGACCGCACCTTCAAAAGAATATAAACAGGATGGAGTCAGTACAGAGGGTGGCTATAAAATGGTTAGTGGTCTTCATTATAAAGCATATGAGGACAGACTTATGGATCTTAATATGTACACCTTAGAGGAAAGGCGGAATAGAGGTGATATGATTGAGACGTTTAAATTCCTCAGTGGCATAAATGCACAGGGAGAGAGCCTCTTTTGATTAAAAGCAAGTTCTGCTATGAGGGGACATGGGATGAGGGTGAAGGGGGATAGATTCAGGAGTGATATGGGGAAATATTTCTTTACGGAAAGAGTGGTGGATCCGTGGATTAGTCTCCCAGTGGAGGTGGTAGAGATGAGGACAATATCTGAATTCAAAAAAGCATGGGACAAAACAAACACAGAGGATCTCTAAAGGAAAAAAGGGGACTGTTGTAGTTGTTGATATGGAAGGACAGACTAGTTAGGCCATGTGGTCTTTCTGTCGTCATTTTTCTATGCTTCTGTTTCTATCAAAGAAGAACTAAATGCTTTCTCGAGCATCTGCAACAATTGTGATGGGATAGATTTACTCAAGATTCAAAATAAAAACCTAGCAATCTGCCTCCTTTATAGACCACCCTCTAGCAACCACCTTAAACTCACTTCAAAACTCAAATCAGCCTGTACCTCTCCCACAAAGAAACCTCATTATCCTGGGTGTCTTTAATCTAGCATCACTCCAATTGTACCAAGCCATGACCTTTCTAGAATTCATGGAAGATATGGGCTTCCAACAAATAAACATTCCCACCCACACCAAGGTTAATATACTTGACCTGGTTTTCCTCCCAAAACCCCTTACTGAACACCCTAAATACTCCCTTCCCAGCTCTAACAAGATACCCTGGTCTGACCATATAGTAACATAGTAAATGACGGCAGATAAAGACCAGTATGGTCCATCTAGTCTGCCAGCAATATGGCAGGATTAGGTGCACCCCTTCCCATGTCTTTGTTTAGGGGTGCACCCAACAGGAGCTGGTGCATCCCTCCCCATGTCTTCACCCCTCCCCATATCTTTGTTTAGGGGTGAACCCACGGCTCCTCCCCCCATCGCTCCATGTAGGACACTCCTATTTGTTGAGAATTTAGATGGTTCAGTTTATTTTGATTTAATCTTGTTGCTGTAAAGTGATCCACTGTGTCTGTCCCAGGCCACTTTGAATTCCGTCACTGTGTTTGCTCCCACCACCTCCATCGGGAGGGCATCCAAGCATCCACCACCCTTTCAGTGAAAAAGTATTTCCTGACATTGCCTTTTAATTTACCACCTTGCAGCTTCATGTCATGCCCTATAGTTTTATAGCTTCCCCGTCTCTGGAAGAGGTTTGTTTGTTCATTATTTCTCTTTAAGTATTTAAAGGTCTGAATCATATCTCCCCTATCCCTCCTTTCCTCCAAAGTGTACATATTTAGGTCTTCAAGTCTCTTCTCATAAGGCTTCTGACGCAGGCTCCAAATCATTTTGGTTGCCTTCCTCTGAACAGCTTCCATTCTTTTTACATCCTTTGCAAGATACGGTCTCCAAAACTGAACACAGTATTCCACGTGAGGCCTCACCAGAGACTTCTACAGTGGCACTAGTACCCCTTTCCTTTCTGCTGGTAATTCCTCTTCGAATGCAGCCCAACATCCTCCTGACTTTTACCACCGCCTTGTCGCACTGTTTTGCCACCTTGAGATCTACAGAAATAATCACACCGAGGTCTTTCTCCTGCTCCATGCACACCAACCTCTCACCCCCTATCGTGTACATTTCTCTTGGATTTCTGCTACCCAAGTGCATGACACTGCACTTCTTCGCATTAAATCTTAATTGCCAAGCATTACACCATTCTTCTAGCTTTTGTAGATCTTTCCTCATGTTACTACGTATAGGCCTGCAAATCTCCTACGCTCCTTACCAGAAAAATCCTTTCAGACACTTTGACAAAGATAAATTCCTCAATGACATACTACCATAAACTTGCTTCACCCTCTTGTGACCTCAATGAGTCAATAAAGAACTGGAACACCATAATCAACAAAAGCAGTCTCATCCACAAGCACCCATACAAAAATCATCCGCAGACCCTCTGAAAAGTGGTACACCCACGACTTGTACACCCTAACATAAGAGCTCCAAAAGCTTAAAAAAAGATGAACAAAACAACAACTGAACAAAAAGCACCCTACACAGCACATCTGAACACCTATAAGGAATCCATACACAGAGCACTTGGTTTGCAGCTTGTTGTGCTGTGAGGGCTTGTGTGCATCAGTGATGCTGAGAGCTAAACTATCGGTAGTTTAACTACTGGCAGGGTCTCCCAAGATGGACAGGTCTCAGCTGAGATGCCAGACCAAGACAAACCACCCATCTGGGCAGTAGCAGAATGGGATAGTGTTGACGGCAGAGGATCACATTTCTGTGACAACGGCAACACCACCAAACTTAAACTGCGCGGAAGAAAGGCCCGGCAATCTACTTCTGTATCTTGCCATGAAAACCCAATGGATAGTTACAACAAAACAAATTGTGCTGTAGTGCTGGAAGATGAGACCCCCAGGTTGGAAGGCACTCAACTAGCTACTGGGGAAGAGCTGAAGACTTTTCAGAGTAAAGCCAGCATTTATGATGTGGTTGGATCAAAGCCCTCGGGACATCTGACTGCTGATGTAGCTGCGCATGAAATGAGAGTCAGAAGCTGTAAAGATGTCTTACACATTGGAACATGGAACGTACGAAGCATGAACCAAGGGAAGATGGAGGTGGTCAAGAATGAAATGGAACATGTACAACTTGATCTTTTGGGTGTCAGCGAACTGAAATGGACTGGCATGGGGCACTTTGCATCAGATGATCACATGGTCTACTATGCTGGAAATGAAAGACAAAGAAGAAATGGTGTTGCATTTATAATAAAGAAGAAACTTGCAAGAACTGTAATGAAATACAATGCAGTCAGCGAACGCTTAATCTCTAATTGTCTACGAGGAATGCCTATCAACACAACTATAATTCAAGTATATGCCCCAACAACAGCTGCAGAAGAGAATGAAAATGAAGAGTTCTATGAACAAGTACAAGCTGAAATTGACAGAACATGCAAACAGGATATCCTGATAGTCATGGGTGATTGGAACGCAAAGGTTGGCAACAAAGAAGAAGACAAAGTAGTTGGAAAATATGGACTTGGCAACAGAAATGAAGCTGGAGAAAGACTGATAGAATTCTGCAAGACTAACGATCTATTCATCTCGAACACCTTCTTCCAGCAACACAAGCGGCGACTGTACACATGGACTTCACCCAATGGATTGTATAAAAATCAAATTGACTACATGTATATCCATGTATATAGTTACCATGTATATAGTTATTTATATATAATTACCATGTTTTACCAAGTTTATTTACCTTGTTCATTGTAAAAACCAATGCTGTTTGTACAATTGTGTTTATATTTGTTCATGTGTAAACCGCACTGATTTAAGAGCGCGGTATATAAGAAAAATAAATAAATAAATAAATAAATAAAAGTCAACGATGGAAAAGCTCTATAACATCAACAAAGACAAAACCTGGAGCTGACTGTGGTACAGATCACCAACTACTAGTATGCAAACTCAAGCTAAAGTTGAAAAAGAGCAAACCACTCATGAATGCAGCAAAATATGACCTTGAGAATATACCACTGGAATTTAAAGACTGCCTGCAAAATCGATTTGCTGCTTTAGATAAAAATGATACTAAGAGTTATGGAATGACATCAAGAAGGTTGTGTTGGAAGAAAGTGAGAAGTCTCTACAAAAGGTAAAAAAGAAAAAACAAGCAAAATGGATGACGGAAGAAACTCTGAAAATTGCCCAGAAACGCAGAGAAGCTAAAGCCAGAGGAGAAAGAAAGACAATCACAGAACTCAACAGAGATTTCCAACTTGCAGCAAGACAGGACAAGGAAAAGTACTACAATGACGCATGCAAGGAAATAGAAGCAGAAACTATTAGAGGAAGAACAAGATCAGCTTTCCTAAAGCTACGAGAGTTAAAGAAAAAGTTCCAGCCTCAAACTGGAATGTTACAAAATGCTCAAGGTTCTATGTTGAATGATGCTGAGAAGATCAAGAAAAGATGGAAGGAATATACAGAGTTTTTATATGATAAAGATCAAGTGGACCAACAGCCATTTCAACCTGTACCTTATGATCGGGAACCATTGGTGATGAAAGAAGAAGTTGAAGCAGCATTGAAAGCCTTATCAAAGAACAAAGCACCAGGCATTGATTGCATTCCCATAGAAGTATTACAGCAATCTGATGCAGCTGTTACCGTACTTACAAGGCTCTGCCAAGAAATATGGAAGACAGCATCATGGCCAACTGACAGGAAAAGATCTGTGTTTATACCAGTACTAAAGAAAGGTGATCCAACTGACTGTGGAAATTATCGCACAATCGCTCTGATCCCACATGCCAGCAAAATTCTACTGAAGATTATTCAAAAGAGACTACAACAATGCCTGGAACAAGAACTACCTGAAGTGCAAGCAGGGTTCAGAAAAGGGCGAGGAACGAGAGACATCATTGCGGATGTGAGATGGATCCTTGAAAAGACTAAAGAATACCAAAAGGATATCTATTTGTGCTTTATCGACTATAACAAAGCTTTTGACTGTGTAAACCATGAGAAACTCTGGGCCACATTAAGAAGCATGGGTATACCAGAACACCTGATCGTTCTCTTGCACAATCTGTACATTGATCAAGAAGCAACAGTTCGAACGGAACAAGGAGAAACAGAATGGTTTAAAATAAGCAAAGGTGTAAGACAAGGCTGCATACTTTCCCCCTACCTGTTTAATTTATATGCAGAACAAATCATCAGAGAAGCAGGATTGTATGAAGACAACAGAGGTGTGAAGATTGGTGGAAGACTCATCAACAACCTTCGCTATGCTGATGATACCACATTACTGGCGGAAAGTGAAGATCTGAAACATTTGCTTCTCACAATCAAAGAACATAGTCTCAAAATGGGCCTGCACCTTAATGTAAAGAAGACAAAGATCATGACAACTGGCATAATCAATAGGTTCATCGTCGAAGGAGAAGAAATTGAAATCGTGAATAACTTTATCCTACTTGGATCAACTATCAATAAAGAAGCAACAAGCACTCAAGAAATCAGACGACGCATTGCTCTTGGCAGAATGGCTATGAAAGACCTAGATAAGATTCTCAAGAGCAGAGATGTCTCTCTCCATACAAAGATTCGACTTGTTCAAGCCATGGTATTTTCAATAACATCATATGGATGTGAAAGCTGGACAGTGAAAAAGATAGACAGGAAGAAAATTGATGCCTTTGAATTATGGTGCTGGCGGCGAATACTGTGTATACCATGGACTGCCCGAAGAACAAACCAGTCTGTACTAGAGGAGATCAAACCTAAGCTTTCTTTAGAAGCTCAGATGACAAGACTTCGACTTTCATACTTTGGACACATCATGCGGAGAGAGAGATCATTAGAGAAAGACATCATGCTTGGCAAGATAGAAGGTCAACGCAAAAGAGGAAGGCCAGCAATGAGATGGATTGATACAATAACAGCAGCTACGAGTACCAGTCTGTCAACAATGAGCCGCCTGATTGAAGATCGAACACAATTTAGGATAGCTATCCAGAGGGTCGCCATGAGTCGACTCCGACTCGACGGCACTTAACAACAACAACACAGAGCAAAGAGGATCTACCACACAAACATACTGAATAAAGCCATTAACTGTCCAAGAGAGCTATTTGAAATTGTCAAATCCTTAACCAAAACCCATCTAAATGAACCAACCTCAAAATCCATTAATCCCCACTACTAGCCAACCATTTTGCAGCCAAATTAAAAAGTAAAAACCTAATTTCCATCCCCCCTTCCAAATATCAAACTTTACCCAATAACTGGGATACCTTTCATCTTACTGGCAAAAAACGACTACTCGAAACAATCACAAAAATCAACACTACCACCTCTCACCTAGTTCCATGCCCTGCATCATGGATAAAAAGCAACAAAAACAGAATTGGCCCCTTTCCTACTTAACATAGTCAATCATTCTCTCCGCTTGGGCTTAATGCCAAATGAACTCAAGCTCTCCACCATCCGCCCCATCCTCAAGAACAAAACCCTTAAGACGACCCCATCTTGTATAGACCAATTGCCAGCATCCCATTGCTAGCAAAAATAATTGAAAAAAAAATAGTGCAAACACAGCTCCAGGACTTCACAGACCTTCATGCACCTCTTGATAAACAGTATGGTTTCTGCCCCTTCCATGACGTTGAAACACTACTCCTAGTACTATTCAACTCTCTTATCCGTGAGATGGATAACACTAATCAGGCCTTCATTCTGGTATCTATAGACATTGCCTCTGCCTTTGACAGTGTGGACCATAACATCCTATTGACAGGGCTTTCACACTTGGGTGTAGAGGGAATAGCCCTGCAATGGTTCAAATCCTATACATCCAGCCGCTTTCAATATGTAAAAATTGATCAAGAATCATTCCCTATCTTCCCCCAGGAACAGGGAATCCCGCAAGGCTTGGCATTATCTGCCCTCCTCTTCAATCTCTACCTCCAACCGATTTGTGCAATCTTCAAAAAACACAAAATAAAATATCACATCTATGCAGATGACATTATGGTATACACCCCAATAGACAAAAAAACCCTACATACCACAACCTCTCGGAATGCATCAACAAAGCAGAATCCTGGCTAAATGAAAATAACCTGCACATCAACTTCAAAAAAACGGAAATACTCTTCACAGCGAGAAATCAAAACTCCACCCCCCCCAAACAATCCACATTCACAACACCACCCTTCCGGTAAAACAGAAAGTGAAATACTTAGGTATCATACTTGACAGATCCCTCAGAATAACATCCCGTATCAAACAGACAGCAAGAGCTATATTCTTCAAAGGACCATTCAACACCTTAGATCCCTCCTTGACACCCATGACTTCAGGACAGTAGAACAAGCACTAATCATGTCTCACCTCGACTACTGTAACAGCCTGTTACAGGGGTTACCCAAAAAGAACCTACACGCCACAAATAGCACAAAATGTCACAGCTAGAATCATAGCCAAAGCGCGCTTAACCAATCGTATCACCCCCCATCCTCCACACTCTCCATTGCCTCCCCATAGCAAGTAGGATATCATACAAAATAACCACCACTTTTAAGTTGATAAACAACATCTCCCCATCTTTCCTTGCATCACGATTACAAACCCAAACCGATATTAGAAACAGAAGAAAGAGCAACCAAAACCTCTTCTCAGTTCCGTCATCTATACGCAAGACCAAACAAACAGCAGCAACAGGGCCTTCACTTACGTAGCGCCCACCCTATGGAATTCTCTGCCAGACTACTCCAGATCAATAAAAGACCTCCAAACCTTTTAAAAGAATTAAAGATCTTGCCTTCACTGAATACTATAAAACCACCAGTTACTCTCTAGCTAATCCTTATAGTCCCCCCCCCCTTTTGAATCAATAACCCTTCCCTCAGCCACTATACATCTACATTGGCACATTTCCCCCAGCAACTGGTATATAAGCTGTGATCTTGTAAATAGTCTATGTTTTACTTTTAACCACCTCTAACAATGCCTCTGTTGGATCATTTACTATGTAAATAGTTAGTATGTTACTTTGTAAATAGTTATTGTACTTTATCAAAATGTTCTCTGTACCTGGTTTGTTCAATGTAAACCACCCCTGATTGTTGAAAGGGGCAGTATAAAAAACTGTTCAAATAAAATTAATAAAATAAAAATTAAAAAAGGTACAGAGAAGAGCCACCAATATGGTAAAGGGGATGGAAGGATACCCCTATGAAGAGAGGCTAAAAAGGTTAGGGCTCTTTAACCTGGAAAAGAGACGACTGAGGGGAGATATGATAGAAGTCTATAAATTAATGAATGGAGTGGAACGGGTAAACATAGATCGATTGTTTACAGCGCGCCATCAAAATATAGAAACAAAGAAACATAGAAATATGATGACAGAAAAATACCACATGGCCTATCTAGTCTGTCCTTCCATATCAACAACTACAACAGTCCCCTTTTTTCCTTTAGAGATCCTCTGTGTTTGTCCCATGCTTTTTTGAATTCAGTTACTGTCCTCATCTCTACCACCTCCACTGGGAGACTATTCCATGGATCCATCACTCTTTCTGTAAAGAAATATTTCCGCAAATCACTCCTGAATCTATCCCTTCGCCCTCATCCCATGTCCCCTTGTAGCAGAACTTGCTTTCAATTGAAAGAGGCTCTCCCCCTGTACATTTATGCCATACCTTAGATCCCTCCTATAGAAAGACTAGGGGACATGCAATAAAGCTACAGAGTAACCTATTTAAAAATGATAATTACACTTACCTGGTAATTGTAGTTCCTTGAGTGACGACAGTTTAGTCCTCTACGGCTGGGTAGTGCACCTCCTCCTGCAGCATGGAGACTGGATCAATCAAAATCCTGACAACGGTGGATGTAGCGTACTGGAATTCCCATCAGCCCTCAGTGTACTATTGACAAAGAAGACTCAAGAGAGCAATAAACAAACAAGACCTACAAAGGATATATAATCCAAATTTTTTTTTTTAAACTTAGATACCGAACAGAATATGAATCCCCCCTTTCATACAGAAGGGAAGAGGTCTCTGATATCGAAGCCTTCCCGCTCTGCCGAATTAGACAAGAGTCAGAGGAAGAAAAAGAAAGAACAAGAACAGCGATGAACCAGAGAGAAAACACTCACCTGTAAATGTATTCCGCGCATCTAAATGTGTGCCGCACTGACGACGAAGGAAACCAATAGGACTGGGTGGGACGGAGGACTAAACTGTCGTCACTCAAGGAACTACAATTACCAGGTAAGTGTAATTATCATTTCCTTATCGTTCCTCCAGTTTAGTCCTCTACGGCTGGGATGTAACAGAGCAGTACTAACGGGAGGGACCTTGCCAGCCGGCATGCAACACCGCCGACCCGAAACAGGCATCCTCCGCTGCCAACACATCCAAATGGTAGTGTTTGCTGAAAGTATGAAGCGATGTCCAGGTTGCCGCTTTACAAATTTCCACCGGTGGAACTAGGCTGTATTCCGCCCAAGAAGTTGCCAGCGCCCTAGTAGAGTGAGCTTTCAAACCAACCGGCGCCTGGCGCCCTTGCAACAGGTAAGCTGAAATTTAATTTAATTTAATTTAATTAGCAAGTTTTTATATACCGCACCTTCCATTGATCAGTTGCGGTTTACATGGAACAACAGTAAACAAGGCAATGCTGTTTTTACATATAACAATGTGAAACTACAAGAAGTTCAATCTTACAATTAACAGTTGTAAACTATATACAAAGAACCGGATTATAACTATGTACAAAGTATGTATGTTTTCAATGGTTTCCTTAATCCACCTGGCTGAAGCAATGGTTTCCTTAATCCACCTGGAAATGGAAGCTTTCGCCACAGCTTCACCCTTCCGAGGTCCTCCAAACACCACAAACAGACGATCCGACTTACGAAAAGACTCGGACACCACCAAATAACGCCGCAAAGCTCTCTTCACATCTAAACGACTCAATCCGTGATCCGCAGCATGAGCCGCGTCTGACCAAAGAACCGGCAGAGACACGGACTGATTCACATGAAAAGGAGAGGACACCTTCGGCAGAAAGGAAGGTACCGGTCGGAGAACCACCTTTTCCTTAGAAAAACAGAGAAAGGGCACTCTACAAGACAGAGCTTGCAACTCCGAAACGTGTCTTGCCGAGCAAATAGCTACCAAAAATACAGTCTTAAGAGTTAAATCCTTGCGAGAAATCTGACTTAAGGACTCAAAGGGAGCTTTACTCAGTGCCCGTAAAACCAAATTGAGATCCCACGGCGGCACAGAAATCCGCTGCGAGGGACGTAATCTTGAAACCGCCTTCAAAAAACGTAGGACATCGTCGTGAGCTCCCAGAGGCACGCCTTGAACCTTACCCCTGTAACAGGCAAGGGCTGCCAGCTGCACTCTCAAAGAGCTGGCGGCGAGACCCTTCTCGAAACCGTCCTGCAGAAAATTCAAAACTACGGGTACTGAAGCCGTGGCGGCCCGATTCTGATGCCGGGAACACCAGTCTTCAAAAATTTGCCAGACGCGCACATAAGCAAGCGATGTTGAGCGTTTCCGCACCTGAAGAAGAGTTGAGACAACCGACCTAGAATAACCTCTCTTTCTCAACCGCGCCCTTTCAATGGACAAGCCGTAAGCGGGAATCAATTCACCTGCAGCATTACTAACGGACCCTGTACGAGAAGCTCCTGCGACACCGGAAGCCGCCATGGGGTCCCGTCGAGCAACCGGATGAGGTCGGCATACCACGGACGGCGGGGCCAGTCCGGCGCCACTAACAGTACACGCCCCCGATGCGACTCGATGCGCTGAATCACTCGACCGATGAGAGCCCACGGCGGGAACACAGAGAAGCCCCGCCGATGGCCACGGCTGAATCAGAGCGTCTATGCCCTCTGACATGGGCTCCCGCCATCTGCTGAAAAAGCGGTTCGCTTTCGCGGACTGGAAGGAGGCCATCAAGTCCATGACCGGCCTTTCCCATCGGAGAACCAATTGCGCGAACACGTCTGGATGGAGCTCCCATTCGCCCGCAACCACTTGAACTTTGCTGAGAAAATCCGCTGTCACGTTGTCCTTTCCGGCGATGTGCGCCGCTGATATTGCTAGGAGATGCAACTCTATCCATGAGAACAGCCCCTCTGCCTCTTCTTCCATTGCTGCGCTCCCGGTACCGCCCTGTCGATTTATGTATGCCACTGTTGCCGCATTGTCCGATAGCACCCTCACTGCACGATTTTATTTATTTATTAACATCTTTTATATACCGCACTATTCGTTATCAGCGCGGTTTACAGAGAACAAGTGAAAGCCTCAAAGCTGTTCAGGGCTAGAAAGACTGCTCGCAGCTCCAGCCGATTGATCGACCAGCCGTTCTCCTTTGCCGACCAAACTCCATGCGCAAAGGCCGTTCCGCAATGTGCCCCCCAGCCCAAGAGGCTGGCATCCGTGAGAAGCAGGATCCACACGGGCTGCTCCAAGGGCATTCCCGTTCGCAAGGACGCAGGGATTAGCCACCATTTCAACGCCCGCCGGACCTGCAGGGGACACGGAAGCCGTTTGCTCAAAGGGTCTGACTGGTTGCACCACCATCAAAGCAAGGCCCGTTGCAATGGACGCATGTGAAACCTGGCCCAAGGAACCACCTCCAGGGTTGCCGCCATGGTCCCGAGGACCTGCAGGTACTGCCATGCCATCGGGGCAACTAGTAACCGGAAGCTGTGCACCAGAGTCTGAAGAGCGTGGACTCTTTTCTCTGTCAGGAACACCGAGCCCAACCGAGTATCGAACCGCACACCTAGATATTCGAGGACTTGCGTAGGCACCAGATGACTCTTGAGGGGATTGACTATCCAGCCTAGACTTTGAAGAAAGGCTACCACTTTTTCCGTGGCTCTTTCGCTCTCGTCCCTGATGAGCCAATCGTCTAGGTATGGATGGACCAACACTCCTTCCTTCCTCAGCGCAGCTGCTACTACTATCATTACCTTCGTGAACACTCGTGGAACTGTGGCGAGACCAAAAGGCAGAGCCTGAAACTGGAAGTGTCCCCACGGAAGCGCAAACCGCAGAAACCTTTGATGCGCCTCCCTGATCGGGACGTGGAGATAAGCCTCCTTGAGATCGAGGGACGTAAGGAACTCCCCTTGACGGACTGCTACAATAACGGAACGCAGCGTTTCCATGCGAAAATGTTGCACCCGAAGGCACCGATTCACCCCTTTGAGATCGAGAATAGGCCGCAGCGACCAGTCCTTTTTTGGCACCACGAAATAAATGGAGTAGCGACCTATACCGTACTCCGCTGGTGGCACTGGCACAACGGCCCCCAGCTGCACCAAATGGTTCAACGTCTGACGCAGCTGTAGAGCCTTTTTCAGTCCTCTGCAGGGCGAACTCACAAACGAGTCCAGCACGGTTTTGCGAGATCCAGAGCATAACCGTCGCGGACAATCTCCAACACCCACTGATCGGTAGTTATATGGGTCCAGGCAGGCAGAAAATCCTGAAGTCAACCTCCAATCGATTGACTGTCTGCCGGGACCCGCCGTCCTTCATTGTGGTCTGCGGGCGGCACCGGCAGATGCCGCTGCGAAACCTCTACTGGCTCCTCGAAATCCACAAAACCCCAGGGATCATGAGGCAAACCTCTCTCTTTGGGACCCCGCGAAATGGGGAGATCGAAACCTCCGAAAGTCCCTATACTGCCCCCGGAAGGAAGAAAACACCTTCCCTTGCTTTGGTCTATCCTCCGGGAGCCTACCGCCTTTGGATTGCCCCAAGTCTTTCACCAACTTATCCAAATCCTCTCCGAACAAAAGCTTACCCTTGAAGGGAAGCTTGCCGAGGCGGGCCTTGGAAGAGCCATCGGCTGCCCAATTCTTAAGCCAAAGGGATCTGCGCGCAGCTACCACAGAAGCCATACTATTCGATAATGCCCTAATTAAGTCGTAGTGTACGTCGGCCAGATACGCCGAACCTGACTCTAAACGCTGCACTTCTGCGACTTCGTCAGGCCTCAAAGAGGTTGACTGCTTGAGGTGCTGAACCCAACGGAGACAGGCTCTCGCTATCCAAGCCCCACAAATAGAAGCCTGCAGAGAAATTGCATCAGCTTCGAAGGACTGCTTCAGGAGGCCATCTACCTTCCTATCCTGTACATCTCTCAGGGCCGCGCTGCCTTCCACCGGAATTGTGGTCTTTTTAGTGACTGCTGAAACCGCCACATCTATCTTAGGGGAACGGAACCTTTCCTTGTCTTTATCAGCCAAGGGATAGAGCTTACTCATAAGCCTAACTCCCTTAAGCCCTGCCTCCGGATGATCCCACTCGCTCTGAATCATCTGATCTATGACTTTATGGACAGGAAAGACCACTTGTGTTTGCCGTAACGCCTGAATAATGGGATCCGCGCTATCTTCGTCTTCGATCGGCTGCTCGGGAGATAGTCTAAGGGTTTGCAAGGCCTCTAAAATAAAAGCCGACAACTCATCCCTGCGAAACACACGAATAATCCTAGCCTGGTCCTCTGGCTCAGGAATCTCACCTTCCTCTAATTCATGGTCCTCGATGTCCATTGTATAATCCACCTCCTCTACCTCGTGCCACGCCAAGTCCGAGGTACAAGGCTCTGAGGGCCGCTGCCTCTTGGCCCCCCGTAACGATAAAGGCTCAGCCTCTCCAAGTCCGGGTCCTTGGGAGGGAGCAGGCAAAGAAAGGGAAGGAGGTAACTGACCCTGCCTCCTACGACATAAGGCCTGATGTAAGAGCAAGATAAAATCAGGGGAAAAATCCTCTAGGAGCGCAGAAGCAGCAAAATCTGTAGCCGCTCCAGCAGGACCAGAAGAGACCTCTGGAGTCGGAACAGAAGGACCCGCTATCCCAGCACCACCCTCCGTCCCCTTAACCATGTCCTGGGGCCCAGAAGGCGCGAGGGACTCCATCTGCTGTACTCCGCTGCTAGGCCCTGTAACACAGCTCAAACAGACACCTGTCCCACTCGTAGTGCCCTTCCAGGTTCCACAAATTATGCACTGGGAACTGAGAGACATGGCTGGGGCCAAAAAGCAGCCTAAACGCAGCGTGTCCCTGAGGATAGCGCCCCACTGAAGCCTTTTCTTATTGTTTCTTTCTTTTTTTTTTTTTTTTAAACATTTAAATGACTGAGGGCTGATGGGAATTCCAGTACGCTACATCCACCGTTGTAAGGATTTTGATTGGTCCAGTCTCCATGCTGCAGGAGGAGGTGCACTACCCAGCCGTAGAGGACTAAACTGGAGGAACGATAAGGAACTAATAAGAGAAAATATTTTTTCATTCAACGTGTAATCAAAGTCGGGAATTTGTTACCGGAGGATGTAGTAAAAGCTCTTAGTGTAGCGGGGTTTAAGAAAGGTTTGGACAAGTTTCTGGAGGAAAGGTCCATAAATCATTATTAAAAAGGGACCCAGGATATCAATGCTTGACCCAATACAAGCATTGTGGAACCTGTGTCTTTTGGGGATACTCCTAGGTACGTATGACCTAGATTGGCCACTGTTGGAAACAGGATACTGGGCTTGATGGAACTTGGTCTGACCCAGTATGGCATATCTTATGTTCTTATGCTGGCAGGACGACGCACAAGCCACTGGTCTGGTCTGGTCTAGCAGGGTGTATTTAGAAGGGTGTCTTGCCTCCCTTACTAACTTAAGATGCAACTCCTTCCAGTTAGTCCACAGAATTTACTGAATAGCACAGTTACTTACCTGTAACAGGTGATCTCTGGGAACAGCAGGAATAAGTCTTCACATATGGGTACGTCGGTACTGACAGAGCCTGCGTGGGAACGCTCCCCAGCATCCAAAAAGAAAGCTTTTGGGAGCATCCCACCCGCATGCGCGCTGCCTTCCCGCCTAAATACGTCCCTCTCATCAGTTGGGTTTGTAGCTGAGACCGAAGGAGGGAAGTAGACAAATTAGAAAGAGAGAGAGCAACTCCTAGGGGAGGTGGGTGGGTTGTGAAGACTTATTCCTGCTGTTCCCAGAGATCACCTGTTACAGGT
Source organism: Ichthyophis bannanicus (assembly GCA_033557465.1). Taxonomy (NCBI): domain Eukaryota; kingdom Metazoa; phylum Chordata; class Amphibia; order Gymnophiona; family Ichthyophiidae; genus Ichthyophis; species Ichthyophis bannanicus. Next base: position 1,744,730 of record CM066050.1, read on the forward strand.
AAGTAACTGTGCTATCTCCAGGAACAAGCAGGAATGAGTCTTCACATATGGGGACTCCCAAGCTAAGATGCCTGGAGGAGGCCCCAGCATGTTGCAAATCCGATGGATGGGCAATGCTTATCCTTTAGAACCCCAGGCATCTAAGGGATGGAGGGTAGGAGTTAAATTAGAAAAGAAAAAAGGGTGCTGTGGAACAGCTTGACTAAACAAGGTATCCAGAGGGGAGCCCTTGTGTAGATCATAATTGTTAGAAAAAATTGAATCCCAATTTTCTAATGTGGATCTTACTCAAAAATATTGCAAAAGCATTTGTTGAGGCTAATATGGGTCTATAATTGAGAGCCAGTATATTATCCTCAAAGAAATTCCCTCACTGTGAAGTAGAGGAAAAATAAATTTTGCAATACAGGAAGAGATAAGAAACCTTAATGGCTAGAACTAACCCCAGAATAATATTTGGGAGTTTAATGGGGTTGGACTTTGGAGAAATAGGTAAAGCTTCTGTAAAGTCCAAGTTTGAACTCTTTGTCCTTGGAGCAGAATAAGGCCCTAGGAAAGAGTGGAGATAAATCTGACTGGTTTGGATGAAAAGGTAGAAATAGCCTTTGCAGAAAAAAGGGGTAGGTCTTTAAGACCCCCTTTATCCAAAAGAAAGACAAAGTTAATTGTATTAGGCGTTGGGCCTCCAACTTCTTGAAGATCAGTAAAAATCTTTCATAAGTGATGTCACTTATGATAATGACTTTACATGGAGAGCTTCAGATGTGACGTAACCGAAAAGGTTACGGTAAAGAAGGTATTTCCTAATTTACCATAGAAATTGGTTGTCCATTAAGTTTTATGATATGCTGGGACAGCATTAATATGGACAGTAAACAAATCTTTCAAAGTCAGATATTGTATAGAGATTGACCCAATAACAAGAAGGATTAAGACCTACTTGAGAATATTGATGGAGAATCTCTGCCTGGTTAAAAATGGAAGAACTATAGGGAAAGTTTCGTTGAAACTGGTATTATGTTCTTCACTTACAAGGAGAGGACTAGATTTCTTTAAAAGATCTAGGTCCTGAATAACCAGATCTGGAGACCTACGTGAAGGAGTGCAGAGGAGATCCTTAGTCTTAAGACAGCAAGTCTGGATCCTTCTATAACTTCAGGTAGTAGCTGGAGAAAAAGACGCAATATAAGGAGATACTCATATTGCCCTCATGGAGGGGCAAACATGGAATCATGCATCTTTTTATTCATTATAAGCTACAATGAAGTATAGGGAAATTAGAAAGAAAGTAGTAATTAAGGACCGACTGCAGTGAAAAGAATGCATCCCTGTTGAGGAGTTCCAGTGAAATGTGGAACAACCCAGGGAATTGTGTAATTTGTTACGCTTTCGCGTGGTCTAAGCCCTGGTTAGTTTTCCTTAGAAGAAAATTTTTAAGGAAGATGGTAAGAGTAGGAACAAACCAGTCATGTAGGAGCATGACTGGGTAGAGTCTACCAGCTGAAGCCCTTTTTAACCATCTGGAAGCTACCTGCTAGGAGTAGCTCTGAGGCTCTCTGGCAAGGACAATAGTTGCAGAGCTTCCTTATATAATTGCAGAGAGCATGTTGTAGGTTGGTTAGATCTGGCTGTTTAATTGCCAGTGTGCAACCTAATTTATTCTGTTATAGCCAAAAAGAAATGAAGAAGGCTAAGAATAGTAGACAGGCCTGATGCCTGCAACAATAAATTGTCCAAATGGGTTTTGGAACCTCTCTTGGAGTTATCTGTTATTAAGGCAGCAGAAAAAGTTAGGTCCTATAGGTTGGAGAGGACCGACAGACATAATTTGGAGTGGTAATACTCAATTTCTGTCTGATAAGCTGTCTTAAAAAAGTATCTGAGATACATAGTTAAGAAGATGAACCACAAAGGGGAAGAAAACTCTGTATGGAAACTACTTACTGGAGTAGGTATTGAAGAAAAATCCTATGGGCTTAGAGAATAAGCCCTCCAGTTGATTAGTAGTACTCTTAGAGACTGAAAGTCTGGACTAAGAGGGATAGAAAGTAATACAGAGTTGAGAGGACTTACAATTTGGTAAGTCTTTGAAGAGGTAGGGTCCCCTTGCGGTTTGTCAGACGGCTGCCTGGGTGAGAATGTTCACAGTCTTGGCAAGTGCATATATCAATATGATTTGCAAGGGATTGTGGGAAATGCAGTCCATTCACACCAGACACAGCTGCTCACAATAATTAGTTGTGCTTGAGTGTAAAGCCAATAAGATATTTATTTATGGGGTTATTTCTCCCAACACAGATATGCTTGGTAGCACATAAAACAGGATACTTGCTTTCAGTGTTAAACTTGGAAAAACAAAATCAGGAAAACAGTTGAACTTGTCAGGCAATCAAAGCAAAAGAATAAAGACCTGGTTGGTAACAAACTGGTCTTTTCTGTAGGCTTTAGCTAATATTTTCTTAGCAGTGTTTCAAACAACAAGCAAAACCCACAAAGAAGGGAAAAAACTGTTCTTTTCAGGTTAACTTCTTATATCTTCACACATAGACTCAGAAGTGATTCCCTCAGAGCTCACAAGCAATTAGGTAAGGCTCAATTGCTAGCAGTTACCCAGCTGAAACCCCTTAGCTGGCTTGCTTTCTACTGCGTGGCTCAAATCCTACTTCAGGAGCTTTTCTGAGTAGATTAAAGAACAAGTTTGTATTTCTTTGTGATGGTTGTTGTACTTTGTAACAGAAAATTACCAAAGGAGTTTAGACAGAGAGCAATCCATATATTCACAGCCTGTATCTAAGACCGCTCCCCCTTCTTCAACAATCATGGGTTCAATATCATGGATTGGCACAGAGGAATTTCTCAAGGTAGCACTCTCAGGAGAATACTTGTTTCCCTGCTGTCTTTCAAGGTTGTAGCTAGGGCATAGATCAGTGTTCATACCTGAGCTTCCATTGCTGTTAGTGTTCCTCTCTAAATAGCCTGGCCAGTATGTAGTCCAGTTCTTATGTCCAGCCTTCCAATCCAGATCCCTGGACACTGGATCTCTCTTCACATACCTTCTGGCACGGGTCCTAGGGTCCCTTCCAAGTGCAGCCGTCTCCCTCACAGGTACCCTCTGGAGATTCCTAGCTCTGCAGCACCATTCCTCTGGCTTTCCCCAGTCCAATGGTGTATGCTGGCCCTTGGAATACCTTCCAGTATACGTACTGCTCTGGACTCCTTTAGACCTCCCAAATGCTTTTCTCTTCTTTCTTCCAAAGGGTTTCTTGCCCTCTCTGTCCGTCCGGTCTGGCCTCTGTTCCTGATGATCCTCCAGATAATGAAGCTGTCCAAGATGAGGATCTCCCAGACGAAACTGAGGATGAGGATAATTCTCTGTAGAATAAACTCTACCTTTATTCTGCTTTGATGAGTGCTCCACCTTAGCACAGCGCAGCTGTGCTGAATCAGGCCCTGCCCTTTGAGATGAGCGCTTAGGGATTACCTCATAGCCCTCCTGATTGAACACACGTTTCCCCACTTCAGCTCCTCTAATGGCTGTTGGAAACCTGGTGCATTCTGGGACTGGTAGTCTTTTAAGGGAAAATTCTGTTTTCTTATTTCTACCAGAACTGACAGGTTGCTTGTTCAGAGTCACTTCACCTTTTCTATAGCTCCTTCCTGAGCTATGATAAGCTTCCTTATCACAGGTTAAAAATATAAGATATCCTCGTACAGAAAAACTGTCAAGGTGAAGGGTATAGCTCACCTTGTTGTTAGTTGTTACTCCTCCCTTTCTTTTAAAAGGAGAAACCTGTTATCTCTAGGGTATGATGGTCCTCAAACGCTCTTGGAGCTAAAAGGATGGCTTTCCCTTGTAGCAAGAGATTCATGCCCAGAGTCGAGGACTGAGTCAATGTATGACTGGTATCTCAGCATGGATTAGATGAACCTTAGATGCTTCTGTTAAAAAGAAGTAGGCTCAGAGGTTCTAAACCTCACACAGAAAAAAAATAGAAATATCAGAAACCCTGCGACTGCTGGGTTTGCTGAGGCTGTTGAGGTCTTGATTATCTTAGCCTGGTTTGATGTTGCCCTGTCTTTTGAAACATCTGCATGATGGGTAGGAGATGGATAAAACGTTTTTCCTTTAGGGGGATAAAGCTTTTTAGGAGATTTTTTATTAGCTAGGATAGAGGAACGTTTTGACAATCCTCCGACAGTAACAGCATCAGTGTTTAACTGATTTGCTTAAAATAGAGCATCCTTGTTAAAGAGATTTTCACCAGTACAAGGAGTATTTCCCAGCCTTTCCTGTACCCATTGTCCAAGTCTGAAGCTTGGAGCCAGGCCATGCGTCGTGCTCCTATGGCTATAGCAGATGTTCTGCTAATAGACTCAAAACAGTCCAGGGAAGCACAATTAAAGGAACCAAGAGATATTTTGAGCATGATTGACTAGTAAGAAATAGTCTGCTCTTTTATGCTCTTGAAGAAAAGGGTTCAAAAGCTTTAAGCTCTTTGTGACCTCTTCAAGAGATAATCCCATATAGAAAATATATGAGATAATTCTTGCTGAAAGCATGGATGCCTGGAAGCATCGACGTCCAAAGGCATCTAAAGTCCTAGACTCACGACCTGGCGGATAAGAGGAGTGCTTCTTTGCACTCTTAATACGCCTCACTGCTGATTCTACAACAATAGAATGATGAGGAAGTTGAGTCTTTTGAAAACCTGGAGAAGGTGGCACTTTGTACCTGGTTTCAAGTGTCTCAGAATGTGGTGATACCGTTAAAGGAGTTTCCCACATCCTTAAAAGTAGATCTTGTAAGATCTGATGCAAAGGAAGCATGATTAGCTCCTTTGGCAACCAGGGGGATTGCAGGGTCTCTAAATCCCCTGGTAAGGATTCTTTACCAGGTATAGAAATGGCAAGTAACTTTGCCATATCAAGCAGAAAAGCTTGAAAATAAATCTCCCCTGAGGAGGACCCGCTAAAATGAGGGGTAAAGGCTAGACTTGTTGAAGATTCAGCCTTGGTACCGATGGGCTCATCCCAGTCATCGGTATCGGAAGACTTGAAAGGATGAAGCATCGGATTTTCCTTAAAGTGATGTCTTCGGTACCACCCGAAGTCGGTACCGGGACGAGTCGGTACCGAATCATCCATGCTAGGGATCGATTCCAGGCTCGGCATCGAAGGAATCGAATCTGTCGAAGCAAGCATGGACGGTACCGACACCGATGCTGATACCGGTACTGAAGGCAATACCGATACTGGAGGAATGGTCTGCAGCCTCTAGCGGTATCGAAGTAACCGAGAGTGCTAGACTATGTTCATCGGTGAGGAGTGTTTCATCCATCACCATAGCCGATGCCGGGGTGTCGGTACCGCTCAAAGCAGCCACAACCACCGAGCATGGCCCAGGTATGTTCACCGAGGTGGGAACCCCGGGAATGACCTGAAGCCCCGTTAATGCTTTGGAGCCCGAAGACTCCCGCCGGGGCTTTATTGCCAAGATGTCCTCAAGGGCAAAGCCGGAGCAATCTCGATACTGGAAAGGAGATCTACCACTCGAGGACTGGTTAAGTCTTTACAGACTTTTGTTTGGTTACCTGATCCTGTGGAGATATTCTAGTATGTGACATCGAGTGCGATGTGAACTGGGTATCGAGCTGTGCTCGATTCTGAAGATTCCTTCTGTTTGAACTCCAGCAGGAAAGACACTCCAGTGAGCAATGGTCAGGACCCAAACATTTTAGACACCAAGTATGGGTGTCTGAAAAAATATTTGTACTGCCACACTTAGAGCATTTCTTAAGGGTAGTGGCTGGCTTTTCCATAACGGAAAAATGGAGGCCTAGTGGCCTAGAAACTGTCAGACACTAACAGGAAAAAATTTCTGTCGAAAAGAAGAAATTATTTAGAAAAAAAAAAACAAAAGAAAAGCACCGGCGGTACCGGTGGCGTCGAGGGAAGGCAGATGGGACCACAAAAAACTAAGAATAAAAAGAAGAATTTTCTGCGGTGACAGGAATACGTCCTGCCGGCTCCGCGGAAAACTGATGAGAGGGAAGTGTTTAGGCGGGAAGCCAGCGCGCATGCGTGTGGGATGCTCCCAAAAGCTTTCTTTTTGGACGCTGGGGAGCATTTCCGCGCAGGCTCCGTCGGTACCGACGTACCCATATGTGAAGACTCATTCCTGCTTGTTCCTGGAGATAACCATAAGATGAAATTGCGTCGGCATGGAAACGAATGAATACACCTTCTAGGGATTCATTATTATGTATAATGCTACAGCAAGGCTACAATGAGGAAATTCAGGAAGGACTGGACACTTACTGGCTCCAGGCTAAGACTACAATGTAGAGCCAAACTTTGTGTTTTTCTTTTTAGGTTATAAGTGCAGTTGAAAGATTATTGTTGGCATAACCACTTCTCCATGGGAAAACAAGAAGGGAGGGAGGGTTGGGATAAAATGTGGGATCATTAGAGGGATTGTGCTATGATTTTGTGTATTCTTATTCTGCTATATGACCCAATGAAACTTTAATTACAAAAGTAAAAGATTTATTGAATGGCGCTACACAGGCCAATGAACCTGCTGAAGACAGAAGGATATCGGGCAAGGAAAGAAGCTGCCCTAGACCGACAGCCAGTACTGATCATCTCCTATTGCGGCTCTGGAAATCCTGTTGCAGGATCGAACCTTGAGGTTTGTCAAAGCCTAAATTACTAGAAACAAAATGATGGTTCAGTAATGTGAAAAAGAAGGGTCTATGTCTAAAGGCACTAAGTGCTTCTGGGAACAGGAGACAGACATCAGAAATGAGTCTGCCAACAATTTAGGATTGTGCAGGATATAAACAAACAGGATGATGATGCTCATAGAAGGGTGGTAACAGTAACTTATCTTGGAAATGCAGCTGCATGGTGCAGAGGACCTGCCTTGGGATTTTCACTTTTCTAAAGTTATAGAAAAAGACATCTGTTTAAGGCAAGGAGCAGGAAGAGTTGTGCCTTTACAGCCGTAAGCTCATCACTCCTACATACAGATTTGCCCTTTTTTTTTAAACCAATAGCACTTGTCTGAAATCTCTCCAAACAGAAGGTAAAGTCTGTTTCTTCTGCCAACTCCATGACCATCTTGGGAGGCTTCTTTTCCTTAAATTATTTCCCATCTGGCTTAGTCAGCCAGATTACACAGAGCTGTACCATGGGCCTGTGCCTACCACCTGCTGGAATGGGAATGCTGCACAGGACTACCTCCACCTGCCGGTAAGAGAGCATAAGCCCATATGTCTGGGCTGATCTGGCTAAGGACGGAAAGGAAGACACTCTCCCTGCTGTCACTTTCAGAGATATCACCTTTTGGGGACTTTAGCAGACTGACACTTGGCTCTATCTTGGTCCAATCAATATTCTCCTCTTCCGGAGTATGCTCCACCATCAGTTGAAACAACTTCATGGAAATAATGTCGTGGTTGTCTGGGAAACGAAGAGACAATGGAACAAAAACACATTAGGAAAGCAAAATTCAAACTATATATATACATATACACACATATATATATACATATATATAATTTTATATTTTTTTATTAACTTTTCCACACACTTTATAAACAGCATCAACCAAGAAAATCCAAACAATGTAAATCATAGACCCATTTTCCATTCCCACCCCCTAACCCCTTCCATTTACAGCATATGAAGGTTATATAATACCATCAATAATATATCCAATAACTTGAAGTACAATAAAACATTTTATGTATTCTCTTTTACAGTACTCTAAATTTTAAACTCCTCAGTCTCTCCCCTGCGCCCTCCCCTCTCCACCTCCTTCAACCTTATTATCTTCTCAGTTTGCACACCCTAAGACTTTCTATAATCCCTCCTTCCTCCATTCCTCATATTTGTGCCACATGTCTTTATAAAAACTCTCAATTTTGTTGTCTATAGACCACTACCGCACATAGGTTCCATATCTGTTCCAATCTGTGCGTATAAAAGCCCAATTTAACAGCCGAGATTGGCTCTTGCAACCACGGTTACGGGCGGTGGGGTCATTTAATGACGAGAGTGAGTTTGTCCATTTTGTGACACAATTTTACCCACTTAGTTATCAGATGCAAAGGATTATTTGGAAACATTTTTGAGTTACTCATGTTTTTCCAGGTTTACAGGGCAAAAAAGCACGGTGTATCTGCACCCGTAATCACAATCTGAAAGAACTTTTGAGTCCAGATGTACTATGGTTTCAGGCCCAGCGGTTTCATGTCCTCGGTGGACATGTGGTATGTGGCAGTTGTGCCATCTGTGAGGTATCTGAGAATGTTGCTCTTTTACTTATAACAGCTGCTGCTATGTGATTCCTTGTAATACAACGTGCACATCAAGTTACGCAGTGTACTTTATTCATCGTCCCTGCGGCCTGGCTTATGTGGGCAAGACGGTGAGGTCCCTTCAGATACGGCTCCAGGAGCACAAGAGCAGGTTGAAGTGCTGACGGCGGGAAGCCCCTTTAGTTCAACATGGTCTGGATTTGGGTCACTTATTTACTGATTTATGCTATTTTTGCATTGATCAGGTGTTTAAAGGGCATGGGAATCGAAGCAGAGATAAGTATCTTCTAATGTGTGAACAGAAATGGATTTTCTGTTTCTCCAGGGGGGCTTAATGCACAGTTAGATTGGAATGTTTGTTTGTGAGCCTGAGTTTGGGTCCATGTTTTTGCTTTTTGGTAGAATCTGACACGTTTTGGGGTGTCTTATGTGTGCGGCGGTGTTTCTTCTCTTGTGGGTTAGCTGTTTTGAATAAGGAGGAGATCCCCTGATGTGTTTTCGGGTGACGTCATGGTGAGTTTCCATTTAATGCGACGCATGCGTGGCGTTTTTTGGCGACGTCAACTGTTATGTCTGTGGTGTATTCGTTTGGTTCGCGGTGCCAGTTGGAATTGGTATGTCTCTTTCTTTTTCGCTGTTTGGGAGTTTAGAGATTGGTGCTGGCTTTTTGAGTTTGTTTTTGGTTGCTTTTTCTCTCATAGAGCACTGTATGGGCAGGGGTATCCCCTTGAAGAAGCTTTTCAGCGAAATACTTTGGCGGCCAATGTATGGCGTCGGGTGCGTTTCCCCTGCTACTGTGTGTTTGCTCCGTGGCATGTTTAGCTATCAGCGATGCTCTGCACCACTCAGATAAGTGCTTCTTAAAGTTTTGAGAGTTTAAACATTTGAGAATTGTGTTAATGGACTATCAATGAAGAATGTAAGAGTGATAGTTTAAGAAATGAGAGGTCTGTGGTGTTCTGGGAGGTATGCTTTGTGTTTTGAAGCACTATTTATTGCAGCTCATTGGATTCTGAGGTTTTCTCCTTTCATCAGTACCTGACGTGTGCTTTTGCTATACTAGTAGAGCGACTTTAGACATTTTTTGCCACAGGGGGAAATGACAAAAGCATCTGGAATCAGCTCTTTGCAGTCCAAGACACTGCCAAACTGAACATTGTCTAGCACCCGGCCGTCCTTGGTAACCCAGCTCTATTCCTGAAAGAAACCTGCCTCCAACCAGAGGGCCAGGGAATGGGCCCCCCAAACCTTCAATGTGTAGCTCGAAGAGGGCCCTTCTATGGAGGGCCATGGGCCCACGTGCGCCAAAAGGACCGAGAAAGCAGAGGGGAAGAAAGGTCTTCCAAATCGCCCTGAGACCTCCTGCCAGAGGACAGGCAGAGGCTGCCGAGAAAGGGGCACCAGCCTGCTTTACAGGCTCCTTGAACCTGTCTTCCAGAAGGTGGCAAGATTTTGTCTTGCCCAGGTCCCTTCACCAGCTTCTCGAAATCTCCAAACAGATGCTTCTCCTTAAAAGCAAACTGGGCCGACTTCCAGTGACGTCACCAGACTGCATGGCGGTGCTCTAGAAGGGCTCAGCCACCGAAGCCAGAGCACCCCACGAAATAGCGGGGCAATGCAGGGGAAGTGAGCAGATCAACCCCCAAAGACGTAAAATGAGAGTGCAAGTGGGCAGCGGCAGATAAAAGAGACGCTAGCATCGGCGGCTGGTGGGAGGGAGTGTGGTACCACGTGGCAGTGAAGAGCAGCGGGACAACAGGCCACGGCTACAGCGGGCTGAGACGGAGACCGCAAAGATCATAGGAGCAGCACCAGGGAGCTGACGGACGCAGCATCAGTGTATTGGCAGGCGGAGCAACAGGGATCTGGCAGCGAGTGGGAACTAAGAGCGGTAAGCGGTGGGGGCTATCAGAAGGAGAAGTGGGCCGGGAGGCAGATGCTGAGAGGCTGCAGGAGACTGAGGAGGGGAGCCGGCTCGGGGAGCGAGAGGAAGCCCAGACAGGAAAGACGCAGCAAGCGGATCGAAGGGGAAGAAGAAGCAGTGCACAGTGAGTAGCAGGGGCAAACAGGTGAATGCTGCAGAGTTCCAGGCTCCGGAGGAGAAGAAAGAAAGCTAAACAGCACGAAACCACTAAAGTACTCAGCAGTGCACCAGCTATTAGAATTTAAAGAAATGGACTATAACATTACAGGAGGAGTAGAGAACAGTGTTCAGCAGGGGTAAGAGGAGAAAGCTGAAAGGTTATCAACAACGGAGGGGAAGAAAGGAAAGTTGAAATGGCAGATTGCTAAAGCAAGCAATAGCAAGTAGCAATTAAAGTATTAAGCAATGTGCTAGTTGTTGGAACCCAAAGGAACTGAATACAACATTAACAAAATAAAAAAATAAATATTGGAGAGATAACTACAGTAAGAGACCATCCTGATAGAGTATAACACAAAAGAAAAAGAAAGAGAAAGCGGTCTTGCCTGGTGGGAGCGAGGTGCTGAGGGAGGACGCTGCCTTCTACCAACACCAATATTGAATATTGGGAATAAGCAAGACAGGAGGAGGGGGAGAGGATAGAGAAAGCAAAGGGTGGGATGTCTGCCAAGAAAAAACTGGCAGAATTCCACTCGCCATACGCAGTATCAAAAGGACAAAATGAGGGGGAGAAAGAAAATAAAATGGCAGCGGACCACGCGGACGAGCAGGAGATTGAGATGGAGGGGCCATGGAACCCGGGAGTAGCAGACATGATTAAGACGTGGTTGGAGAAATTGAAAGAGGAACTCAAAGTGGAAATTAGTGGAGTCAAAAATGAGTTAAAGGAGACGATGCAATCTTTAAGACAAGATATCGTGGAACTGGGATCCAGGGTGGAAGAAATGGAACAGCAGGTGGAACAACAGGGGGAAGTAACAAAGAATTTACAAAAAGGATGGGAAGATTTAAAGCAAGCTCAGGAGGACTGAAGGAAAAAACAGAGGATCTGGAGGATCGGTCCCGGAGATGTAATATTAGAGTGAGAGGCATTCCTGAAGACCTTAAATATAAAAATTGTGAAGCAGTAATTACTAAAGTCTTCGCTCAAGTGCTACAAGAGGCAGCATTGGAGGACGGAGGTGAGGATGAACCTCTGCAAACAGAGAGAGCGCATAGAGGGCTGGGGCCCATCAGGGAAAACCGACCAAGGGACATTGTGGTGTGTCTGAACTCATTCAAAACTAAAGAACGCATTTTGAGAGCTTCCAGGAAAGTGGGACACCTCAAGTGGGAGGGAGAAGTGGTGGAATTGTTTCAGGACTTGTCCCCGGGAACGCTTCAACGCAGGAGAAAGAGGTAACAGTGTTGCTGAGGCGGGATGGGATGCGCTATAAGTGGCTATACCCCTTTGGGTTACTAATGACTGTGAAAGGAGTGTCCGGGAAAGTGAGAAATAGGGAAGAAGCATGGACAGAACTCAGAAATTTGGGACTAACCACTGTTCCAGAAGAGAGGGTGGGGACAGCTACAACAAAAGCAAAGACAGCATCTGCATCCAGGGAGGACCGTTCGAAATGGCACAGAGTAACGAACACAGGACGAAGGTTGATGCGGCTTAAAACCGGGAACCAAGGAGCAACGGCAGCAGCGCAGGAGACCACCTGAGGAGGATGGACTGAGCAGCTGCACTGCAATATTTCCAATTAAAGAATTGGACTGCTTACTGATGTTGGACGATTTGTGATGTAATGTGTTATTAAATCAAAAAAAGGGTGTAGGGGGTAGAGAGGGTGGGGGAGGAGGATATGGTAAGGACTATAAGGTAGGACGAGGAGAGGAATGGTAAGGAAGGATGAGGGGGTGGGGCAGGAAAGGGGGGGCTAACAAGGAGAGGGGAGGAGGGCAAGACAGAGTGGAATAGGAGAGAGGAGATGAATAGCGGGTGTGGGGGGGAGGGGGTAGAGAAGAGCATAGGCAGGCGGAGGTCTGATGGGTAGTCACAATTTATGGACATCGAGTCTCTTTGGAAGAGATGGGGGAAGGGGAAGGGGTGGGGGGGAGTTGGAGCAGAGTAGCTCTAGGAGGGGAGGGGGAGCGGGGGGGGGGGGAGCGGAGGGGGAGCGGGGGGGGGAGGGGAGGCAGAGGGGGGGTCAAGTGCTAGGGGGTAAAGGGTGGGTAACAGTTACCGGTGAGTTAACAATAGTATCACTAAATGTAAAAGGGCTTAATTCACCATTTAAACGACAAAAATTGTATAAAGAAATGTTACGCCAAAAGGCGGCAGTGGTGCTTACACAAGAAACACACTTGACAAGAGCGACAGAGTAGCTGGTTAAACCCAGGGGATATGGAGTCTGTGTACACACCTCTAACACTGTGGAAAAGAAAAAAGGCGGGGTGGCTATTTTGACTGATACAAAGTTGAAGATGTTATTGCACACTGTGGTAAGGGATAAAGAGGGGAGATATGTGTTAATGCGGTTAAAAGTGGGGAATGAATGGTATTTTATAGTCAATGTCTATGCGCCAACGGGGGTGCAAAGTGAGTTTTGGAAAAAACTGCATGAGGAGGTGGGGAAATTGGGGGAGGGACACCTAATCTGTGGCGGAGATTTCAATTTAACGTGGAACCCTGCAAGAGATGCCACAGGGAAAAGAGAGAGGGTAAGAGGGCGGATAGGATGAAGTACCGTAGTTTTGTCATACAACATTGTTTGATTGATGCTTGGAGATTCCATCATCCGGGGAAGAGACAATTCTCTTATTTTTCACCAGTACATGGCTCATATTCTAGAATAGATGCTATCTGGGTTTCAAAGGAGATGGGGGGACGGATCAAGGGAGCGGAAATGGATTCGATTACATGGTCAGATGATGCACCTGTGCAGGTTCGATTGGCACTAGAGGAGGAGGGGAAAGGTAGACAATTTTGGAGACAATGAATCCTTATTAGAGGATGGGAAGGTAAGAGAGGGAATAGAGAGGGAAACCAGAGAATACTTCAAATGGAATGATAATGGGGAGATAGCATGGGGAGGAGTATGGGATGGGTATAAGGCAGTGGTGAGAGGAATACTAATTAAATGGGGCGCGCGGAAAAAGAAGGAAAGGGAAGGGAGAGAGACGGAATTGAGAGTAAAATTGATGGAGCTGGAAGATTTAGATGCGCAACATTTGTCAGGAGCCTACCGAGGTCAGGTGCTAGCATTACGAGCACAGTTAAATGAACTGCTGGCGGCCAAGATAAGGTACCAAATGCAGCTTTTGAGACAGGACTTCTTCGAGGGAGGAAATAAAGCAGGGAAATACATGGTGCAGAAACTGAAGCAGAGGAAATTGCGCTCCCACATAATGAAAATTCGGAATCAGGGAGGGGTGCTGGTACATAAGGATGGGAAGATTAGGGAAGCATTTAGGGGATATTATCAGGGGTTATATTAAGCAAGGGATTCTCCGCAGAGGGAGAGAATACAGAGCTATCTGGACTCAATGAAATTGCCGAAATTAGACGAGGGGGGAACAACAAGAATTAAACAAGGCCATAAGAGTCGAAGAAGTGCAATCAAACAATTAAAAGTAGATAAGGCTCCGGGGTTAGATGGGCTCACAGTGCGATTTTATAGACGCTTTGGAGAGATATTAACAGCACCGCTCGTGAGGCTCTTTAATATGCCAAGGGAGGGAGGGGGATTAGCGGATACTATGGGGTGGGCAGGAATAACCATAATACATAAAGAATGAAAGGACCCACAGGAGTTTTCCTCATATTGCCCTATCTCGCTGCTCAACTTAGATGCCAAATTACTAGCTAAAATACTCGCTATGCGCTTAAATAAGTTGATAGGGAAACTGATACATCCTGATCAAGCGGGATTTATTCCCGGTAGACAAGTAGCTGACAATATCAGGAAGATTTTGAATATGATTTGGTCCATGGAACATTATAGGGAAGAGGCCTTATTGATGTCTCTAGATGCAGAAAAGGCCTTTGACCAGGTGTCTTGGCCATTCCTCTTCCAGGTAATGGAAAGAATGGGTTTTGGGGCAGAATTCATAAGCTGGGTAAAAGCGCTATACCGTAATCTGAAAGCCTGCGTTAGGGTAAATGGGGCCTATTCGGAGTTCTTTGGGCAGGGTAGAGGAAAGAGACAGGGTTACCCATTATCATCGCTGCTTTTTGCCATCTCCCTGGAACCGTTTGCGGAGAGGGTGCGGGAAAGGGCTGAGGTACAGGGAATAAAAATAGGGCGGGGAGAATACAAAATAGCGCTATTTACAGATGACAATCTTGAGTGTAGTCAGACCTCGCTTTTCTATCCCAATTTTAATGTGGGAATTAGAAGAATTTGGCAAGTTATCGGGTTTTACCATTAATTGGACCAAACCGGAATTATTAAATTTAACAGTATACGGGGACACACAGGGAATACTACAAGAGAAGTACCCATTTAAGTGGACGAAAGAAAGTATTAGATATCTCGGAATTCAAATAAGTAATAGGATAGAAGCATTATATAAGCTGAATTATCAAAAGCTATTTGGGCAGGCAGAGAGATTGTTGGATGGGTGGGGCGGGGATACCTCTCCTGGTTCGGACGGATTGCCACAATAAAGATGATGCTCTTGCCACGATTTTTATTTTTGTTCCAGACACTACCAATAAAGGTACCACCTAGCAAGCTAAAACAGTTACAAAGAATCGTCCATCGGTTCATCTGGCAAAATAGAGGAGCGCGAGTAGCTAGGGACGTAATGCAAAGAGCTAAAGGAGAGGGAGGGTTAGGGGTGCCTAATTTTAGGAAATACTATGAGGCAGCGCAGCTGAAAACAATCTATGAGTGGCACCGAGGAACACAGAAACAATGGGTTCAAATGGAGGAGGATTCAATCAGGGGAGAGAGACTGGACAAACTAGAGCGGAGGGGCAGTAATATTTCAGAAAATAAACACCAAAATCCCCTAATAGCGCATAGTTTGCAAATGTGGAAACAAAACAGAAATATATTAGTGCAAGATAAAAGCTATACACAGGGCATGACATTGGAGACCTGTTTTGAGAGGGGACAGGGACCAGGGGTACATATTCTGCGCAGATGGGCACAGGTGGGGTTAACACACATCTCTCAAACAGTGAGCAAGGAGGGCACTCTAGAGTTGGAGGGCATTAAGGATTTATATAGATTGAGGGATAGTGATTATTATGCACATCTACAATTGAACCATTTTGTGAGACAGCAGAAGGTGTGGAAGGACCTTTGGGAAAACAGGGGGTGGTTTGAGGCGCTTTGCACAGGGTCCATAGGGTAAAAAGGAGTTTTGTCCAAGATTTACAAAGGGTTAATGGAGGTGGGGAGGGTAAATTGGGGTATATGTTAAAATGGGAGGAAGATTTGGGGGTGAGCTGGAACGATGAGGTATGGAATAAGATAATACAGATGGTGGACAGTATTTAGATTGCCACACAGGTAAAGGAGAATGCTTATAAAGTATTGTTCCGCTGGTATTGGACTCCAGTACGTAACAAGAGGGCTGGAAGGGTACCTACTGACCAATGCTGAAGGGGTGTCAGGAGAGAGGGGATTGGTTGCATATGTAGTGGAAGTGTGAATGGATACAAGCTTACTGGATGGAAATTTTAGATATGATATTATGATATATAACATGACAGGATACCGCTTGCAAAGGAAAGCAGAGATCTGCTTACTGCACCAACTAGAGCAGGACATTCCAAAAAGGGATAGTGGTGTGCCGCATCATTGTACAACAGCAGCATTATGTGAGATAGCACAGCACTGGGGGGGGACAGAGGTGTGTTTGATGCACAGTTTGACGGAGATGAGGCGGGAGAAAGGGGGGACAAGTGCGGAACAATGGAAGAGAGTAGGTAAGTGGGTGGGCGGGCAGAAGCAGCAGGTTGGGAGGCTATAGAACACGCTATCAGGAAGACTGCATGGTGATTAGCTGAAATGAGAGATACGGACACGGGAATGGCTGAGCCCAGAGCGAGAGAGGGGAGGGGGGATGATATAAGGCAGGGCACAAAGAAGGGGAGTACGCATAAAAAGGGATTGTCTATGTTAGCATATGGAAATGTTATGGAAATCGTACAGAGTTGATCATGCATAGTAAATGACGGCAGATAAAGACCAGCATGGTCCATCTATATGTAAACCGCCTTTGATCTATGGAAGAGGCGGTATATAAGAAAGTTTTAAATAAATAAATAAAATAAATAAATCTAGTCTGCCCAGCACAATGGTAAGAGTAGGTGCACCTGCCGCTCCGTGCAGGCCACCCCTCCCCACGTCCCTGTTTAGGGTGAACCCACCACTCCATGTAGGACACCCCTATTTGTTGAGAAATTAGATGGTTCCGTTTATTTTGATTTTATCCTGTTGCTGTAAAGGGATCCACTGTGTTTGTCCCATGCTGTTTTGAATTCCGTCACCGTGTTTGCCCCCACCACTTCCATCGGGAGGGCATTCCAAGCATCCACCACCCTTTCTGTGAAAAAGTATTTCCTGACATTGCCTTTCAAATTTACCACCTTGCAGCTTCTTGTTATGCCCTCTAGTTTTACAGCTTCCCCGTCTTTGGAAGAGGTTTGTTTGTTCATTATTTAAAGGTCTGAATCCTATCTCCCCTGTCCCTCCTCTCCTCCAGAGTGCACATGTTTAGGTCTTCAAGTCTCTTCTCATAAGGCTTCTGACGCAGGCTCCAAATCATTTTGGTCGCCTTCCTCTGAACAGTTTCCAGTCTTTTTACATCCTTTGCAAGATACGGTCTCCAAAACTGAACACAGTATTCCAAGTGAGGTCTCACCAGTGACTTGTACAGTGGCATAAGTACCTCTTCCTTTCTGCTGGTGATTCCTCTTTGTATGCAGCCCAGTATCCTCCTGGCTTTTGCCACCACCTTGTCGCACTGTTTTGCCACCTTGAGATCTTCAGAAATAATCACACCAAGGTCTTTCTCCTGATCCGTGCACACCAACCTCTCGCCCCCTAACGCGTACATTTCCCTTGGATTTCTGCTACCCAGGTGCATGACTCTGCATTTCTTTGCATTAAATCTTAATTGCCAAGCATTAGACCATTCTTCCAGCTTTTGTAGATCTTTTCTTATGTTAAGCACTCCCTCAGGGGAGTCCACTATGTTGCAAATTTTCATGTCATCTGCAAAAAGACAGACTTTTCCATTCAGTCCTTCAGCAATATCACTCACAAATACATTGAACAGTGCCGGGCCCAAGACCGACCCCTGGGGCACCCTGCTAATCACCTTCCCTTCATCCGAGTGAGCTCCATTTACCATCACCCTCTGTCGTCTGTCAGTCAATCAACCAATTTCTGATCCAATTTACCATCTTAGGTTCCATCCCTTTGCTACTTCATTGAAAAGGTTAATAACATTTTAAAATGGAAAAAAGAAAAAAAGCAAACTGGGCCAACCAGGGTTTGAAAGATGTCCCCGCTGCCCAGTGCCGGAGCCAAATCCAATGCTGTGACACCATCGTCCGGGCACCATCCCTGGCTGCCAAACATACCAGGTCATACATGGCATCAGAAAGGAGCAATACAGAGACGCTATAATATTCTTTGTTTTATTCTCCATTCCTTTCTTTATGATTCCTAGCATTCTATTTGCTTTCTTGGCCGCCGCTGCACACAGGGCAGAGTGTTTCAAAGTATTAATGCACAATGACACCTAAATCCTTTTCTTGGGTGGTGGTTCCTAATGTGGAAACTTGCATTGTGTAATCAGTTTGGGTTGCTCTTCCTTAAGTGCATAACTTTGCACTTGTCCACATTAAATGTCAACTGCCATTTGGATGCCCAGTCTCCCATTTATCAAGGTCCTCTTGCAATTTTGTTTACAATCCTCTTTGTCTTTTAACAACGTTGAATAATTTGGTGTCATCTGTAAATCTGATCACCTCACTCGTTATTCCCATTTCCAAGTCATTTCTAAATAAGTCAAAAAGCAATAGGCCCAGCACAGATCCCTGAGGTACTCCCCTATTCACCTTTCTCCATTGAGAAAATTGGCCACTTAGCCTTACTCTTCATTTTTTTTTTATCTTTCAACCAGTTCTTAATCCACAATAGTACATTGCTTCCTATCCCATGGCTTTTTAATTTCCACAAGAATCAAAGGCTTTCTGAAAATCAACCAGCTCACCTTTATCTACCTGTTTATTCATGCCTTCAAAAAAAAAAAAAGATTTTCTTTGGCTAAATGCTGGCTTTCTTCTACTAAACCATGACCATCTTACATGTTCACTAATTTTGTTCTTTATAATGGTTTCTACCATTTTGCCTGGTCCTGATGTCAGGCTCACTGTAATTTCCCAGATCACCGCTGTAACTCTTTTTAAAAACTGGCGTTAGATTAGCCACTTTCCAATTTTCGGGTACCACAGATGATTTTAATGACAGAATTACTATTAATAATCTGATCTATAATCTCATATTTCAGTTCTTTCAGTACCCTGGGATGTATGCCATCTGGTCCATGTGATTTGCTGCTCTCTTGTTTATCAATTGGAGGAATAGCTTAGTGGTTAGAGTACTAGTGGTTCAAATTCTCACTAGCACTCCTTGTGGCCTTGGGCAAGTCACTTTACATAAGAACATAAAATATACCATACTGGGTCAGACCAAGTTCCATCAAGCCCAGTATCCTGTTTCCAACAGTGGCCAATCTAGGTCATACGTACCTAGCAGTTTCCCCAAAAGACACAGGTTCCACAATGCTTGTACTGGATCAAGCATTGATAGCTTGGGTCCCTTTTTAGTAATGTTTTATAGACCTTTCCTCCAGGAACTTGTCCAAACCTTTCTTTAACCCAGCTACACTAACAGCCTTTACTACATCCTCCGGTAACAAATTCCAGAGTTTGATTACACATTGAGTGAAACAATATTTTCTTTTATTAGTCTTAAATAGTTTACCCTGTAGCTTCATTGCATGTCCCCTAGTCTTTCTATATTCTGATAACGTAAACAATCGATCTACGTTTACCCGTTCCATTCCATTCATTAATTTATAGACTTCTATCATATCTCCCCTCAGCCGTCTCTTTTCTATGTTAAAGAGCCCTAACCTTTTTAGCCTTTCTTCATAGGCGTATCCTTCCATCCCCTTTACCATTTGGGTGGCTCTTCTCTGAACCTTTTCTAAAATCGCTATATCCTTTTTAAGATATGGCGACCAGAATTGCACATAATATTCAAGGTGAGGTCGTACCATGGAACGATACAGAGGCATTATAATATCTTTTGTTTTATTTTCCATTCCTTTTATGATACCTAGCATTCTATTTGCTCTCTTGGCCGCCGCTGAACACTGGGCCGAGGGTTTTAACATGTTATTAACAATGACGCCTAAATTGTTTTCCTGGGTGGTGATTCCTAATGTGGAACCTTGCATCGTGTAACCATAGTTGGGTTGTTCTTCTCTAGGTGCATAACCTTGCACATGTCAACATTAAATTTCATCTGCCATTTTGATGCCGTCTTCCAATTTATCAAGATCCTCTTGCAATTTTCCACAATCCTCTTGGATTTTAACAACTTTAAATAGTTTTGTGTCATCTGCAAATTTGATAACCTCACTTGTCATTGCCTTTTACAGGTCATTTATGAATATGTCAAAAAGCAGCGGACCCAGCACAGATCCCTGGGGTACACCACTATTCACTTTTCTCCATTGGGAAAACTGGACATTTAGCCCTACCCTCTGCTTTCTATCTTGTAACCAGTTCTCGATACACTGCCTCCTATCCCATGACTCTAGTTCTGCCAAAAGTCTCTGATGAGGGACCTTGTCAAAGGCTTTCTGAAAGTCCAAATACACTATATCAACTGACTCACCTTTGTCTACCTGTTTATTCACACTTTCAAAAAAAACATAACAGATTAGTAAAACAAGATCTTCCTTGTCTAAAGCCATGCTGGCTGTCTCCCATTAAGCCATGACTATCTACATGCTGAGTAATTTTATTCTTTATGATGGTTTCTACCATTTTTTTTTTACTCTCCAATGCTTCGGAAGAAAAAGGCCTGGCAATCTACTTCTGGTCCATACCTCATCAAAAAAAAACCCCAGGGGCTGCTGGGTCGCCAGGAGTTGGTATTTTTCTTGAAGGCACTTAAAAAAAATGTTTGGGTTAGCTGTATTATATCTTCCCGCTTTATCGAGATTTGTTTCAATTCCTCTGGTACATCACCTTTAAATATCATTTACGGCATGGGTAAGTTTCATACATCTCATATCCTACAGGTGTCAAAGATCTGAGCAGCATGGCCAGGAAATACTGAGCAGACTGAACAGGCAACTTGGTGCTTTTCTACCATCATTTACTAAGCTACCCAGATGGTTGCAGAGCGATTTCAAGTAAAATAAGGGTTGTGCTTGTATCAGATGCACAGCTCTTACTCCAGAAAAAATGTTAACAATTTAGGAGTAAAAGACAGCTTAGGAGTATAGCAATACGGGAAAGCAACAGAATAAGATAACAGTCAAGGACATATTACTATAGTTAGAAAAGTGCAGAATATAAAATATGAAATTATATTCCGAGCATTATACAATGCTGTTTTCAGCAAAGAACTCTTGTGCATTCATCACTGTTTACTTGAGGAAGCAAGACCCTAAACATATGCAATGCTTGCTTAGGCTGCATTGATTTCAAACCTCTTCGTCCCATTTAAAATCAAATAAATTGTCTGACCAGCAGTTTATTGCCTAGAGCATGGTGAGGAGCATTGGGATTGACAGCACAAATGGACCAAGAACCACTCTTTCAAGAAGGATTTTCAGATTAAGAGAGCTCACCAGACAAGTCTCCAGTGGCTGCAGAGGCCCCAAAAAAATAGCCAGTAGGCAAACGAACCCCCAAGATATCAATGCAGTTTTTCCATTCATTTTTATCTTCTATATCAGTCATCACCTGCAGAAGAAGGAAAATGGGAGAGGGGAAACAAGGTGAGCAGACAGAAAAGCTCAAGATAGAACAAACATAGGAGAAAGCGTAGCTACTCACCTGTAACAGGTGATCTCCGGAAACAGCAGGAATTTAGTCTTCACATATGGGTGACACTGGTACAGATGGAGTCCGTGCAGGAACGCTCCCCAGCGTCCAATAGGAAGGCTTTTGGGAGCATCCCGCTGTGCCTGCATTGCTGTCTTCCCAACTCTCCCTCTTCAGTTGAGTTTGTAGCTGAGAGACAAGGAGAGAAAAAGAAAATCTACAACTCCTAGTGGAGGAGGGTGGGTTGTGAAGACTAAATTCCTGCTGTTCCCGGAGATCACCTGTTACAGGGAGTAACTATGCTATCTCCATCAACAAGCAGGAATGTAGTTTTTCATCTGGGACTCCCTAGCTTCCAGATGCCAGAGGGAATGACCTCATAGCCGGTAGGTTTGCTTCAGGGCAGAGTTGAAAATGTCACGAATCCTTCATGGAATGTCCGGTATCATTAGGTTCCGGGACGGAGGGTAGAAGTTGCCCTTAAGTCTGAAAGACGTGCTGGAAGACAGCTTGACCAAACATGGCTTCCAGGCAGGAGTCCTTGTCTAGACAATAGTGAGCAGCAAAAGTATGTACTGAAGACCAAGTTGCTGCTTTGCAGATCTCATCAATGGCTACAGAGCGTAGATTTGCCATCGAGGTAGCCATGGCACGAACATTATGGGCAGTGACATGACCCTAAAGGGATAGTCCTGCTTTATCATAAGCAAATGAGATGCAATCTGCTATCCATTTAGATAGAGTACGTTTGGATACTGGCAACCCCAAGTGACTAGGATCAAAAGAGATGAACAACTGAG
Organism: Ichthyophis bannanicus; assembly: GCA_033557465.1. Lineage (NCBI taxonomy): Eukaryota > Metazoa > Chordata > Amphibia > Gymnophiona > Ichthyophiidae > Ichthyophis > Ichthyophis bannanicus. Next base: position 1,766,855 of record CM066050.1, read on the forward strand.
ACCCCTTACGGTGCACTGCAGTCCTTTGAAGATAGAATGCTCAGGCACGTTTGCAGTCAAGTGTATGGAGGATTGCCTCTGCCCTAGACGAATGTCATCTAGGGAAAAAGACAGAAGGTAGACTGACTGATTCAAATGAAAAGGAGACACCACCTTCGGCATGAAGTGCGGGCGAGTCTTTAGGAACAAGCTTGTCATGGTGGAACCATCTATAAGGTGGGTCTGCCACCAAAGCTTGAAGTTTACTAATGCATTTAGCTGAAGTGAGGGCAATAAGGAAGATGACCTTTCATGTTAGAAACTTTAGCAAGGTAGTGGCTAAGGGTTAAAAAGGCAGCTTGAGAAGTGATCCCACGCCACTGATGGGAGGTTTGGTGAGCAAGAGGCCTCTCATGAAGCACGCTACGAGTGGCTGCAAGAAAATGGGCTGTCCATCCAAGGGATATGAGAGGCCACAATTGCACTCAGGTGAACTCTTACCGAGTTGATCTTGACTGGATGAGGATAAGTCGAGGAGATCTGGAGGAGCACCTCCACTGGAGCCGAGAAGGGATTAAGGAAAAGGGTTCCAGGGGTGATCCGGGAAACTACAGACCGGTGAGCCTCACGTCAGTACCGGGAAAAATGGTAGAAACCATCATAAAGAATAAAATTACTCAGCATATAGATAGTCATGGCCTAATGGGAGACAGCCAACATGGCTTTAGACAAGGAAGATCTTGTCTTACTAATCTGATATTAATGAACGGAGTGGAACGGGTAAACGTAGATCGATTGTTTACCTTATCAGAATATAGAAAGACTAGGGGACATGCAATGAAGCTACAGGGTAAACTATTTAAGACTAATAAAAGAAAATATTTTTTCACTCAACGTGTAATCAAACTCTGGAATTTGTTACCGGAGGATGTAGTAAAGGCTGTTAGTGTAGCTGGGTTTAAAAAAGGTTTGGACAAGTTCCTGGAGGAAAGGTCCATAAACCATTATTAAGAAGGGACCCAGGATATCAATGCTTGAACCAATACAAGCATTGTGGAACCTGTGTCCCTTGGGGAAACTGCTAGGTACGTATGACCTAGATTGGCCACTGTTGGAAACAGAATACTGGGCTTGATGGACCTTGGTCTGACCCAGTATGGCATATCTTATGTTCTTATATGTTTTTTTGAAGGAGTGAATAAACAGGTGGACAAAGGTGAGTCAGTTGATATAGTGTATCTGCACTTTCAGAAAGCCTTTGACAAGGTCCCTCATCAGAGACTTTTGGCAAAACTAAAGAGTCATGGGATAGGAAGCAGTGTACTACTGTGGATCAGGAACTGGTTAAAAGATAGAAAGCAGAGGGTTGGGCTAAATGGCCAATTTTCCCAATGGAGAAAGGTGAATAGTGGTGTATCCCAGGGATCTGTGCTGGGTCCGCTGCTTTTTGACATATTCATAAATGACCTGGAAAGTGAAATAACGAGTGAGGTTATCAAATTTGCAGATGACACAAAACTATTTAAAGTTGTTAAAACCCAAGAGGATTGTGGAAAATTGCAAGAGGATCTTGATAAATTGGAAGACTGGGCATCAAAATGGCAGATGAAATTTAATGTGGACAAGTGCAAAGTTATGCACCTAGGGAAGAACAACCCAAACTATGGTTACACGATGCAAGGTTCCACATTAGGAACCACCACCCAGGAAAGAGATTTAGGCATCATTGTGGATAGCATGTTAAAACCCTCGGCCCAGTGTGCAGCGGCAGCCAAGAGAGCAAATAGAATGCTAGGTATCATAAGGAAAGGAATGGAAAATAAAACAAAAGATATTATAAATGCCTCTATATTGTTCCATGGTAAGACCGCACCTTGAATATTGTGTGCAATTCTGGTCGCCGTATCTTAAAAAGGATATAGCGTTATTAGAAAAGGTTCAGAAAAGAGTCACCAAAATGGTAAAAGGGATGGAAGGATATTCCTATGAAGAAAGGCTAAAAAGGTTAGGGCTCTTTAACCTGGAAAAGAGACGGCTGAGGGGAGATATGATAGAAGTCTATAAATTAATGAACGGAGTGGAACGGGTAAACGTAGATTGAATGTTTACATTATCAGAATATAGAAAGACTAGGGGACATGCAATGAAGCTAAACTATTTAAGACTAATAAAAGAAAATATTGTTTCACTCAACGTGTAATCAAACTCTGGAATTTGTTACCAGAGGATGTAGTAAAGGCTGTTAGTGTAGCTGAGTTTAAAAAAGGTTTGGACAAGTTCCTGGAGGAAAAGGTCCATAAACCATTATTAAGAAGGGACCCAGGATATCAATGCTTGACCCAGTACAAGCATTGCGGAACCTGTGTCTTTTGGGGAAACTGCTAGGTACGTATGACCTAGATTGGCCACTGTTGGAAACAGGATACTGGGCTTGATGGACCTTGGTCTGACCCAGTATGGCATATCTTATGTTCTTATTTTATGTTATGTCCGTCTGGGAACACCAGAGAGAAAATCTACACCACTTAAAAGCATCAGAACACCTGGTGAATGGTTTTCTAGAGGCTAAGAGGATCTTGAGTAAGGTTAAGATCCTGTAATACTATGCTTTCAGCAACCATGCTGTGAGGTGGAGAGACTGCGGATTGGGATGGAGCAGTGTCCCCTCCTCTTGAGAGAGGAGAATCTGGAGCAGATCAGAGATCTAGGGGTTGAGTCTGTGAGACATAGTAGAAGAGGAAACCACAGTTGACGTGGCCAACGCGGGGCTATGAGAATCATGAAGCCCCTGTCCACCTGGAGCTTGAAAAGCATCTTGAGAATTATGGGAATGGGAAGAAAGGCATACAGGAACTCTCGACTCCAGTGGAGGTGGAAAGCATCCACCTCCTAGTTGCCAAACATGGAAGTCCTGGTGCAGAAGCAAGGAAGTTTGGCATTCTGCGGCGTGTCAAACAGGTCTAATCCCTAAAATACCCCAGGTCTGAAAAATGAAGGATGCTGTCTGTGTGGAGAGACCATTCGTGGGGGTGGGGGGGGGGGGAGGATCCGACTCAATCTGTCTGCTAAGACATTTTGCTCCCCTGGAGGTGTATCTGATGAGAAATGGCAAAGGACCAGAGATGGAGGGCCTCTTTGCAGGGAGGCCAAGATCCTGTTCCTCCTTGTTTGTTCAGATAGAACATGGCTACTTGATTGTCCATCTGAACCAGGACCCTCTGGGAGCTTAGATGCCCTGAAAGCCTTTGAGGGCATTGAAGATCACCCAAAGTTCCAGTAAGTTTATCTGGAGCTTGGACCTCTTCTGTCCAGAGGCCCTGAGTGGAGAGGGTCTCTAGATGGGCTCCCCACCCGAGTCTGGAGGCATCCGTCATCAGGGTACATTGATGTGGAGGCATCTGAAAAGGTGACCCAACAAGGAGATTCTCAGGGAACATCACCATAAGAGAGATGTGGCCAAGGGTCAGACACTCTGATTTTGTCCGTGAGACGGCCCGAGGCCTGTTTCCACTGGGATGCCAAAGCCCATTGGGCTGTGCGCATATGCAGGCGGACACATGGTACTACATGTACTGTGTCATGAGGCACAAGGATCAGAGCCCATGGAAACAGGGACTATACCTCAGAATGAATACACTTTTGACATTTCAGAGGAAAACAGGGAGAAGGGTTGGCATAGAAACCCCAAACAAATGATGTCACACAGTGCTAGGGAACGCCCGAGCCAAGTGCTAACCCATGACTCATTAGGAGAGGGGAAGCAGCTGATGGGGGGCGGAGCCCAAGCAAACGGAAAAGGCAACACATTTAAAAATCCTCTAGTTGGGAGAGAGGAGAGGGGTGAAGAACAGGAGAGAGAGGAGGAGTTGATCAAGAAGGAGAGAACAGTGTGGAAGGCCAAGAGAAGGGAAGGGAATCCCCATCTTATCCAGGAAAGCTCATCTGGAGAAGGGAGCTGTGAGAGCCATGCTGACTCCAGGAATCAGGCAGTTCCATGCTGTGGAAAGCAGTACACGGCTGGTCAGTGCACTGAGGAACTCCATTCTCCTGAAGGCAAGGAATATTATTTTAAACCCCTGAGAAGACAGTCTCAGCCTTCTAATATCAAATATACTGAAAGGAAAACTTGTTTCCCTGAAGCTGAGTTTCTGCCTGTGAGAAAGCTCAGGCAAAGCAAAAGGGAAAAGTTTTACCGTGAGCCGTATTTCAGCCAAGGGAGGTCTCTGGACAAGCAGTTGCTGGAAGGTAGGAAAATACTTCCAAATAGCATAGCAGAAGATTTTGATCAAAACCCTTGTACGTACCAGGAGCTGTGTGAAAGAGCCAACCGTGATTCTTATGCTAAACACCTAAGCTCCTCTAGGCTGTTGGGGGATGGGAACACTTTACCCTTCACAGAGGAAGTGATTGAGCAGGGGGAAGAGTTCACCCCACAGGAAGCTGAGGACGACGTGAATGGGATGCAGTGTGAGTTTTACCAAGCTCCAGACACAGAGGTTTACATGGACTGTACGTACACGATGTCAGACAGCATACAATCTTTATGCTAGCATTGCTATAACACTGCTATAAGAGAGAAAACAGTCCAAAGAATGTTTGGAGGTTTAAACGGTTTTCTGTACCTTATTTTTCTGTTACCTTAAAGAAGCTGAAGATAAGCGTTGCCTAAGTTTGATTACTCTTTTGTTTCATTGTACCAGAAGTATGGACTTTATGTTGCTGTATTTTCAAGGTTAAATTCCAACCCTGGGAAGGGAATAAATCCCATTTATACCTTACCATTTTGTGCACAACTATTTTCTTCATTGAGCTAAAGGACTACAATACCCAGGAGGCTTTGCCAAGCCTCAAATTAGTGGTTCATAGTCTTAAGAAGAACATCACCCCGCTCACCTTACCCACGCTAAGGCCTCTGGGAGTGAGAGGCGGTGACAACTGTTGAAGCAATATAACCTAGAAGCTGCAGCATTTCTCGGGCAGTTAGGTGGTCTCTGACACGTACCTGAGATGCCAGCTGAATGAGACTAGAACAGTGGGGCTGAGGTAGAAACGCCCTTGACTGTTGAGTGTTTAAGAGAACTCCTATGAACACTAGTGCCTGAATAGAAGCGAGATGGGACATTGGAGAATTTATTAAAGCCCAGATGCCGAAGTACCCGCATGGTACGGGACAAACACAGGTGAACCTCTTGGGAGGTGCCTGCCTTTATGAGCCAGTCGTCTAAGTAAGAGAAGACAAATATCCCTAGAGATCTTAGAAATGCGGCTACGACAGTCATGCACCTTTGGGGCAGAGGCGAGTGTGAATGGCAGGACCTTGTATCAATGTTTTCCCTGAAGCATGAAGCGTAGATACTTCCTGTGTTCTGGATGAATGAAGATGTGTGTAAATGCTTCCTTTAGATCTAGAGAACAGAGCCAGTCCCGACTGGAGATTGGTCTCTCTAGGGAACCTCCTGCCCTTTTTGAACTTCTCATGGACAAGAAACTTGTTCAGGTTTCTGAGATCTAGAATGGGTCTGTATCCTCCAGTTTCCTTTGGTATGAGAAAGTACGGAGAATAGAAATCTATTCCCTGTTGAGATGTTGGGACTTCCTCTATGGCACCTTCTGAAAGAAGAGGCGTGACCGCTTGAAGCAAAAGAGCAGTAAGAGGAGGCTGAGAAGGATATTCTCCTACTAGGATGGAGGGGGGGGGGGCAGATTTTCCAGGTAAAGTCTGTACCCCTCTGTCACTATGGTCAGAATCCAGCACTCTGAAGTGATCAGATGCCACCTGTGGGCATAATGACAGAGTCTGCCAACAATGTTAGGAGGGGGGAGGGGTCTCCAGAGGCAGAGTGGCTATGTTAAGAACATAAGAACATAAGATATGCCATACTGGGTCAGACCAAGGTCCATCAAGCCCAGTATTCTGTTTCCAACAGTGGCCAATCTAGGTCATATGTACCTAGCAGTTACCCCAAGAGACACAAGTTCCACAATGCTTGTACTGGGTCAAGCATTGATATCTTGGGTCCCTTCTTAATAATGGTTTATGGACCTTTCCTCCAGGAACTTGTCCAAACCTTTTTTAAACCCAGCTACACTAACAGCCTTTACTACATCCTCCGGTAACAAATTCCAGAGTTTGATTACACGTTGAGTGAAAAAATTTTCTTTTATTAGTCTTAAATAGTTTACCCTGTAGCTTCATTGCATGTCCCCTAGTCTTTCTATATTCTGATAAGGTAAACAATCAATCTACGTTTACCCGTTCCACTCCGTTCATTAATTTATAGACTTCTATCATATCTCCCCTCAGCTGTCTCTTTTCCAGGTTAAAGAGCCCTAACCTTTTTAGCCTTTCTTCATAGGAGTATCCTTCCATCCCCTTTACCATTTTGGTGGCTCTTCTCTATACCTTTTCTAAAATCACTATATCCTTTTTAAGATACGGTGACCAGAATTGCACACAATATTCAAGGTGGGTCTCACCATGGAACGATATAGAGGCATTATAATATCTTTTGTTTTATTTTCCATTCCTTTCCTTATCATACCTAGCATTCTATTTGCTCTCTTGGACGCCGCTGCACACTGGGCCGAGGGTTTTAACATGGTATCCACAATGACGCCTAAATCCTTTTCCTGGGTGGTGGTTCCTAATGTGGAACCTTGCATCGTGTAACCATAGTTTGGGTTGTTCTTCCCTAGGTGCATAACCTTGCACTTGTCCACATTAAATTTCATCTGCCATTTTGATGCCCAGTCTTCCAATTTATCAAGATCCTCTTGCAATTTTTCACAATCCTCTTGGGTTTTAACAACTTTAAATAGTTTTGTGTCATCTGCAAATTTGATAACCTCACTCGTTATTCCATTTTCCAGGTCATTTATGAATATGTCAAAAAGCAGCGGACCCAGCACAGATCCCTGGGGTACACCACTATTCACCTTTCTCCATTGGGAAAATTGGCCATTTAGCCCTATCCTCTGCTTTCTATCTTTTAACCAGTTCCTGATCCACAATAGTACACTGCCTCCTATCCCATGACTCTTTAGTTTTGCCAAAAGTCTCTGATGAGGGACCTTGTCAAAGGCTTTCTGAAAGTCCAGATACACAATACCAACCGACTCACCTTTGTCCACCTGTTTATTCACTCCTTCAAAAAAACATAACAGATTAGTAAGACAAGATCTTCCTTGTCTAAAGCCATGTTGGCTGTCTCCCATTAGGTTGTGACTATCTACATGCTGAGTAATTTTATTCTTTATGATGGTTTCTACCATTTTTCCCGGTACTGACGTCAGGCTCACCGGTCTGTAGTTTCCAGGATCACCCCTGGAACCCTTTTTAAAAATTGGTGTTACATTGGCGATCCTCCAATCTTCAGGTATTAGAGATGATTTTAATGATAGTTCACAGATTACTGATAGCAGGTCTGCAATCTCCTATTTCAGTTCTTTCAACACCCTTGGATGTATACCATCCGGCCCAGGTGATTTGCTACTATTCAGTTTATCTAATAGTTGTAAGACATCTTCCTGATGTATCGATATTTCCTTCAATTCTTCCGCACCTTTAAATACCACTTCAGTCATGGGTAACATCCCTACATCTTCCTCAGTAAAGACCGAAGCAAAGAATTCATTCAGTCTCTCCGCTATTGCCTTGTCGCCTCTTAGTGCTCCTTTAACCCCTTTATCATCTAATGGACCAACTGACTCTCTCACAGGTTTTTTGCTACGAATGTACTTGAAAAGGTCTTTATTTCGCGTTTTTGCTTCCGCAGCAAGCTTCTTCTCAAATTCTCTCTTTGCCTGCCTTATCAATGCCTTGCATTTGACTTGCCATTGCTTGTGCTGTTTCCAGGTTTCGTCGTTTGGCTTTTTTTTTCCATTTCCTGAAAGATGCTTTTTTGGCAACAACAGCCTCTCTGACCTCACCTTTAAACCATGCTGGCAGTTTTTTGGACTTCCTTCCACTTTTCTTAAAGCGTGGAATACAGCTGGTCTGGGCTTCCAAGATAGTATTTTTCAACAACACCCAAGCTTGATGTACGTCTTTAACCTTCGCAACTGCTCCTTTTAGTTTTTTCTTAACTGTTTTCCTCATTTTATCATAGTCTCCCTTTCGAAAGTTAAAAGGAAGTACTGTGGATTTCCTTACTATCCCTCCTCCACTAATTAAATCAAAGGCGATCATGCTATGATCACTATTGCCAAGTGGCCCCAACACCCTTATCTCTTGCACTAGATCTGGTGTTCCACTAAGGACTAGGTCTAATATGGCTTCCCCTCTGGTCGGTTCATGAACCAGGTGCTCCAAGAAGCAGTCATTTATTTCATCTAGGAACTTTATCTCCCTAGCATGTCCTGACGTGACACCGACCCAGTCGATACCGGGGTAATTGAAATCACCCATTATTATTACTGCGCTGTAACTTTTGTTAGCTTCCTTGATTTCTTTGAGCATTTCATCATCCATTTGGTCATTCTGGCCAGGTGCTCGATAGTACACCCCCCCACTGCCATCGCCTTCCCCCTTTTATATGGAATTTCAATCCATATAGATTCTACAGCAGATTTTGTTTCCTGCAAAACTTTAATCCTTTCTGACTCAATGCCCTCTCTAACATAGAGCGCAACCCCTCCACCAATTTGATCAGCTCTATCATTACGATATAGTTTGTCCCAGGTATCACAGTATCCCACTGGTTGTCCTCCTTCCACCATGTCTCTGATATTCCAATCATATCTAACCTTTCATTTAGTGCTATATATTCTAACTCTCCCATCTTATTCTTTAGACTTCTAGCATTTGCATACAAGCATTTTAGAGAATGTATTTTATTCATGTTAATTTGGCTATTGTTAGACATGGGTAAATTGGGATCTTTAAGCTCTGTCTGCTCCATACTTGAGGGCAGTTGGGCTACTTTACTCTTTTGTGGAACCTCTCTGCTTTTGGTAGTATCCTTCAAGGATACATTCTTCTGAACCATCCACTCTTGGGCGACTGTCGGCTTTCCCCTAATATCTAGTTTAAAAGCTGCTCTCTCCCCTTTTTAAAGGTTAATGCCATCAGCCTGGTTCCATCCCGGTTAAGAAAAAAGTTAAAAAAAAAACCAAAACCCTAGGAGCAGATTGAGCCTGCGTAGCTGGTTGATTTTTAGGAGCCTGTGGCTTCTTTTGCTGTTTGGGAGGCTGTTGCCTCTTCTGAGTACCCCGAAGTTGGTATTATGAAGTAGGGGTGTAAGAAGGGTAAAACGTATTTTTCTTATTGAAGAAAGTTTTCTTTGCAGCTGCTTTATCTTAGCCGGGTTGGTAGTGGCTCTAGAAAGCCTATTTAGGGCAGTATTCTCAGATTCCAACTGAGCAGCTTTATCCTGCCAACCCTTGCCAAAGGTTCTCACCTGTGCAAGGAATATTACCCAGCTTACACTGTTCCCTCTAAGCTGTGCGCGTGTGCGCGCGCACACACCTCGCCGAGCGAGCGCACATACTTTACAACAGAGCGCACAAAAATTACGGCTCTGATTCTGATAGAAAAAAACACAGACGTCTTAAAATTTAAAAGTTATGATTGTAATTACTAGAAATTTCCCGCTTCATTTAGTAATCGTCTATTTTCATTTAATTTGATTAAAATCAATGTGGTGTACATACTGTATTCTGATGTGTAGTCAAATTTTAAAGTATATAACTCCAAGTGTCGTTATGTGGCGCACAAAAATTTAACCTTCCTTCAAAAGCTGCACACAGCTGATATTTTATGCGCACATAGCCTACAGAAACTTAGAGGGAACAATGCCAGCTTATACTGAACCCATTGTTCAAGATCTGATGCTTGAAGCCAAGCAATCCTGTGTGCTCCAATGCAGATCGAGGTGGCTGTACTGGTGCATTCAAAGCAGTCAAAAGTTGCCCTATTAACAAACTTTGATACGTTTTGGGCATGTTTGACCAAGGCAAGATAGTCAGCTCTCTTGTCATTAGGGAGAAGAGGAGACATTGACTCAAGATTCCTAGTAATCTCCTTGAGGAACATACCCATATAGGAGCATGTCCAACTTATTCTGGCTGAAAGCATGGAGGCCTGAAAACAGACACCGAAAGCATTGAGAGTCCTTGATTCTCTACCGGGAGGGTTAGAAGAATGAGTTTTTGAACTTTTAATTTGACACACTGCCGATTCCACTACCACTGAGTGATGTGGCAATTGTGTCTTTTGGAAACCGGGAGACTCCAGTACTTGATACACAGTATTGAGTCGTCAAGTATGCAGAGATATAGTAAGGGGCGTCTCCCGCATCCAGAGCATGAGATCCTGGAGGATGTGATGAACCAGAAGAGTGGCCGCCTCCTTAGGAGCAATAGAGTATTGGAGGATCTCCAATTCCTCTGCTCTAAGCTCTTTTTTGGATGTTACCGCTATGGACAGGCCTCTGGCTAGGTCCTAAATAAATTCTTGAAAAGACATATCCTCAGGAGGGGACATGCGCCTTTCCAGGGAGGGAGATGGATCATCTGGTATACTTTGAAGCCTTCGAGTATCAAACAATTAATCATCGGATGAATCGGAATCTGAAGATTCAAAGTATCAGCATGAACGATACCCATGTTCCACTAAGGCCCAGTACTGATCAAAATCTGTATCGGACCAGGGAACTTGCCTGGACGAGCCATTGGTACCAGGAATGGATTCAAAGGCAGGCATGGATGGTAGCAGATTGAGCGATACAATGCAGTCTGCAATCAGTACCATAGACCATGCCAGTGGTACCACTGGTATGGATTTGATTGGAACTGACGCTGTTAGTAGAGCCGCTAAGCTGTGCTCGATGGCCAGGATGCATTGATCCATAGAGCCTGCTGATGCTTGGGTTTCGGTACCCGACATGCAGGCTACCATCCCAGAGCAGGGCACCAGGAGCTCTCCAAAGGTAGAAGCCTCGGGAACATCCTGGGTTCACTCAATGGCTTTGAAGGAAAAGGTCCTCCCGCCGATCCACTTCTAGGGCAATGCTCAAGGTATCTCAATGCTTGGAAAGAGATCTACCCTTGGGGGAACGGCGTATCTTCGAAGAAGACTTATGTTTTGATACCCGAGATCCATGAGAGGAAGACTATGCCCTTGATGACGTCGATGCTAAAGACACTGTGTCTGAGGCAACGAGTGCCTAACTTTGCAGCTCGATTCTGCAGGCCTCTTTGTCATCTTTCTACAGAAAGGACACTCTGATGGCTGGTGGTCGGGTCCAAGACACTTGAGACACCAGATGTGGGTGCCGGTAGCCAAAATGGTACCATCACACTTAGCACCACTGAAATAGCTGTACAAGAGCAAATACAGACTACAAATAATGCCTGCTCTCAATCCAAGAATTACTCAAATCAAATACTAATACTAATATTTTGAAGTCAACTCAACACACTAATTAAAGGCAAAAAATGACCCCAGGATGGCTTATAGCCTGCATTTAGTGAGAACCTCACTATAGGGAGTAGCTGACGCTCACATCACAGGTCAAAAAGCCTCCATGCATTTATCTCAATCATATAAAATTTCCAATCTCTCAACAACTCCAACTACTACTGGGAAACAATACATTTAATACAACACTATAACAATCAACATACACACTCATTCAAAAAGTGTCATTGTATATTAATTACTGCGCAAGGCAGCACTGGAACAGGCTATTCCCTCCTGCACAAAAGAGAGAATGAAGTAAATAAGTATAGTATAACACATGCCCAAAGAGGTCCACAATTACTTATCTTCTCAAAATCGCTCCTCGACTCTTTAGGCCTTCAGTTCCATAGCCACCTCACCACATCACGGCAGACTTAAAGTCAATGATCTTCGAAGATTAAACATAGCAGGGAAACTAATAGCTACCGAAACTCAAGTCGGCTTGTACCAAAACCCTACAAAAGTTTTCGTTTCGCCAAAACAAGGCTTCTTCAGGGGTTAAGAATGCTACCCTTTAATACACTACTCTACACTTTGTCATGCTCCCCGCCATCTAAAAAAGACAGCATGTGATGCACTACTTATTACACACCAACATCCAATCAAAGTGAGACCTGCCAAAAATGTCACCACCTACGTAAACCACTAAAATACATTCTTAGACTCAACAAACAATAAGGAAATGAAAAAGGCAGAGCTCCACAGACACACAACGCAGAGCAGTCGAATCTCTCAAAGACACAAAGATACCTCATGGACTCCAAAATATTCAACGTCCAAAGGCATTCACATGAACAATGTCCATTCAATTTTATCATTCAAGCCGTGTGGATACATAGTGTTGAGTGAGTAAATCCACCGTTGCTCTTTTTGCAGCAGTATTCTGTTACGATCTCCCTGTCGAATGTTGTATGGAACATGTTCCAATACTGTACAACGTAAATCCTCAAAGCGATGATTAAGTTCAACACAATGTTGTATCAAAGGCGTATCAATACGAGTTTTATGAAGGCTGTATTTATGTTCAGTAAGCTGCGTCCTCAAAGGACGTGTAGTTTTTCCTATATATAATTTCGGAAAGGAACACCACAGTCCATAGATAACATGTGTAGTAGTACAAGTTGTGTTACTTTGCAAGCGTCGAACTTTACTTTGGTATTCCACACAGATCAAGTTAACCATAATACTGCACACTTAGAACATTTCTTAAAACCACTAGCTGTTTTTTCTATTATGTCAGTAGACAAATGGTAGGCTTAAGGCCTAAAATGGCGTTGATGCACCCAAGAAAGTTCTACTTTTTTTTGTTTTTTTAAACAGAAACAAAGAATTGATAGGAGTCTGTTCTGGCGTCGAGAGGAAGGCAGATGGAAACCACAAAAATCAAAAGAAATAAACAAATTTTCTGCGGTGACAGGATTTGCTTCCCGCTGGCTCCGTGGAAAACGAAGAACTGAAGAGGGAGAGTTGGGAAGGCAGCAATGCAGGTGCAGTGGGATGCTCCCAAAAGCCTTCCTATTGGACGCTGGTGAGCGTTCCCACGCGTCTCTGTCAGTACCGACATCACCCATATGTGAAGACAACCAGAGAGACCTGAGGCACAGAAGGTAAAGGTAGAGCAATAAGGAGCAGCTCACCGTCAGCCTGCCTCGCGAGTAACGGATGGCCAGGAAGGTATCATGGTTCTGGTTGCGCAAATCTGCTGTGCAGCCTGCTAATTCCACACTGCGCCCATCTTTACTGTGCTCATATTCCATGGAACCATTGTTCACCATCACCGAGATATAGGGGAAAACTCGCTGATGGGACAAAGACAATTGCCGATCAGCATACTTCAATTACCTATTTTTTTCTATAGCACTACTAGATGCATGCAAAGCTGTACACATACACATAAAACGGCCCCCTACTCCACAGAGCTTATCTATTCAAGAAGAACATGACAAATAAGAGAATTTGGGAAGTTAATTTATGATGAAGGGCAGCAAGGACCAAGGCATGGTGGAAACCCCACCCTCCCTTAATTGGGGTGCAGTCCCTACACTGTCAAGTGACCTCTTTAGCTGATGTACAGCTGGGCAGCCAACCCAAACTCGTATAGCTATGATGTGGGTGAGAGAACAGACAACGTCTACCTCAGGACAGGACATGCAGACAAGACAAACAGTGGGAAGAGACTTAAGGAATCCCAGAGACAGCACAGATTCTCACCTCTGTGGTTTCATCATTGGGATACGTATCAAGAAAAATGGCCAGACCATGAAATTTGTCTTTGCTTCCAAAGACAGGACCTGGAAGGAAAAGAGAACTGAAGACAGCTTTCTCCTCTTCTGAGTGCTAGTGACAGGAAGTGAGCGATACTTGCACCGAGAAAGAGACCATGAATGAGACAAATAAGAAAACAGCAAAGACAGTGACAGGAGATTAAAGAGACTAAGATAAGAATGTCAAGCTGCAGCAGCAGGAGGCCTGAGCACCGCACTGTAGGTTAAGCCACAGGACTCCTCCCACCCTTGATTTCTGGCTCTGGAAGGAGATTAGAAAGCTGTGCTGTACCTGGGGAGAGCCTGTCTCTGGTGTACCACAATGCTAAGCCATCTCCATGCAGGTTCTTCTTCCCAATCCCATGAATGTGGAACTGGATGTGCAGCTCCCAGTCCTTCAGGAAACAAGGCTGCAAAGAAAAACAAACTTGTATCAACTGCTGCTGTGGCCTAAGGAGATGAGGTTTTATATTTGAAGGTGAATACTGTAATCTGCCCTTAATGGTCTAATTGCTAAGGCAGAACACAAACTGAACACCCCCCCCCCCCACAAGCCCAGGATCCATGGGGGATTCTTGCATGCAACCCACATCTGTGTCCCTAGGGACGCCAACCACCATAACCGTTGATGGAAGGGCCCCTACCTACACATATTAGATGTATCCTACATTACATTATCCATGGGGGTTTCAGCATGTACCGCACAAACTAATCATAGTTGAGGGCTCCGTTTGCATCTCTATGCTGAACTATCTGTGTGCCCACCACGCTCTGCTTATTTGACTCACATAATCAGCACCTTCCCCTCACTGTGCATCCATCATAATGGGAGCCACAGGCTTGACAAAGAATTTACAAGCACATCTTGACAAAACTCTCCAGACATGTTACATCTTACAAGCTCCTAAAGGAGGCTCTTTGGCACTATGCAAGTACTATGCCGAGCATTAGCAGTAAATTTGAGAGCTTGAGATCAGACTCCACATACCCTGGCTGAGAAGCGAGGTTCATGACTGTCATGGTATGCGCAAAACTACCCCATTTGGAGAAACTGCCCCTGCACCATTACTGGAGCCGTAGCCAGGAGAAGTCTTAGTTGGTTTCTTTGTAATAGGAACTCCCTACAGATACTAAAGTCATTACTGCATCACATGTGTAAACAAAGCCAATTCAAACATACAAGGTCTATTTAAAGTACTCTTATGACTCACCCTCCCCAACTGGGTGGAGGTAGCCTGAACCCAGTGCAACTTACCATTCTGTTCCAGATAGAGCCCTGACGGCTACGTTCATCTGGAGTCAGACGCACATACTGGCTGGTCAGCATAGTGCTGCCCCCAAAATCCCAAAGTGGCATTGAACTGGAGCCGACCCCTAGAGTAAAGACACAAGGGATCAAAGAGAGGAATGTGGGGCACCAGGGAGAGAGGAAAGTAAAGCAAAAGGAGATTCTTCATTCTGTATCTTTCTCCTCACCCTGCCTCCCCTCCAATCCCACTTCCTCCCATCATGGTTCCTCCCCAATATCTTCAGTCACTATCCTTTCGCTCTGGCTCTCCCACTTTCTTCAAAGTCTCTCTCTCTCCCCCCTCCTCCACCTGTCAAAATTTCTCTCTCTCAAGATTAACATTAATGTTAAAGTAACATTGGTTCTCTTTACAAATTTGGTTAAAGCAGTGGTTCTCAACCTAGTCCTCTGGGACTCCCAGGCCAGCCAGGTTTTCAGGATAGCCATAATGAATATGCATGAGATAGATCTGCAGAAAAAGGAAGCATCACACACAGATCTACCACGTGCCTATTCATTGTGGATATCCTGAAAACCTGACAGGCCTGGGGGTCCCAGAAGACTGGGTTGAGAACCACTGCTTTAACCAAATTTGTAAAGAGAACCAATGTCATTTCTATTTGAAACTTATCAAGTGGAAAAGTACATAGAAACATAGAAATATGACGACAGGAAAAGACCACATGGCCTATCTAGTCTGTCCTTCCATATCAACAACTACAACAGTCCCCTTGTATTTGTGTTTAAAGGGTCCACTTAATTTGCATCTCTGTGTGGGTGGAGAAAAATAACTCATATACATTTTTTTTTTGTAAAAAAATTGAAGTTGCTTATCTGTAACAGATGTTCCCTATCAATAGGAGGATTAAATCAGGCCCACAAATGAGAGATATATGTCAGCATAAGGGCAGAAGAGCTCTCAAAGCTCAGAACAAGTGCAAGCTTCTGAGCATGCATGCCTGCCCTACCTGTACACAGTAAGCCCCTCAGTGACTTCAAAGGTTGGCATCAACTGTAGAGGTGGATAGGATTGTGTGGCTCAGTAATCCCACTGTTTATGAAGCAAACATGCGACAGATGAGCAATTTTGCTTTCTCTGTCAACAAGCAGGATTGAATAAGACGCACAACTGTGCAAGTCCCAAGCTCAGGGTTGCTTCAGTGATAGAAAGAATTGTCCCACTGTTTAGAGTTCATTTCTGATTTGGTATGCCACTCTATTGCATTGTATCAGAGTGGTTTATAATATAAAATTAAACTAAGATTACAATACAAGAGAAGGAAATTAGTAAAGGAGGGGAAAGAAAAAGGTAAAAATACAATATGGAAGGGAAGGAATAGATCACTGTCCATGCTCCCGCAATAATCAATAAGTCCAACCATCACAAACCGAGATAGTAGACTCCTCCCTGAGGTAAAGGTAAAAATACAATATGGAAGGGAAGGAATAGATCACTGTCCATGCTTCCGCAATAATCAGTAAGTCCGACTGTCACAAATCGAGATAGTAGACCTTTTTCAAGATTTTCTCAAAAGATGGCTCCTCCCTGAGGTAAAGCAGGGGGGGGGGGGGGAGAGAATACCATAACTGTGGAGCCAGATAATAGAATGCTAAGGGAGATGGAAATTAGACCTTACCTGGCAAAGTAGTCAGGAAAACAAAAAGGTACAAAAGGAAAAAGAAATAGCCAATGCAATAAAATTGGGGGGAGGGGGGGGATAAGATATTTTTGAGATATGTTAGTGAGAGGAGGAAGGGCAAAAGTGGTATTGTCAGACTCAAGGGTGCAGGGGAGGAATATGCAGAAACTGATGAGGATAAAGCGGAATTGCTTAACAAATATTTCTGTTCTGTATTCACAGATGAAGGGCCGGGAGCAGGACCTGAAGGAATTTGGGGGCGTTCTAGCAGCTCCACTGACTGACATTTTCAATGCCTCTTTGGAGTTGGGGGTGGTACCAGAGGACAGGGAAGCACATGTGGTCCCTTTACAAAAAAGCAGAAGTAAGGATGTGACTGAAAACTACAAGCCAGTTAATCTAACCTCAGTGGTGAGTAAACTACTGGAAACACTAGTGAGGTTTCTGGAGTCCAACGGATTACAGGATCCGAGGCAGGATGGATTCACCAGGTGCAAGTCTTGTCAGACAAATCTGATTGATTTCTTTGACTGGGTGTCCAAGGAGTTGGACCGAGGGACAGCTCTAGATGTGGTGTATTTAGATTTCAGTAAAGCCTTTGACACTGTTCCTCACAGGCGACTTATAAACAAATTGAGCGCCCTAGGGAAGGACCCTAAAATTACTGCTTGGGTTAGAAATTGGTTGAGTGGGAGGCGACAAAGGGTACAGGTAAATGGAGCTCACTCTGAGGAGAAGGATGTTACCAGTGGTGTGCCCCAGGGATCTGTCCTTGGTCCGATTCTTTTTAACATCTTTGTTAGTGATATTGCGAAAGGGCTGTCGGGTAAGGTTTCCTCTTTGTGGATGATACCAAAATCTGCAATAGAGTAGACACCCAGGAAGGGGTAGATAACATGAGGAGGAATCTAGCTTCGGCCCTGCACAGCTCCCTGGAGAGAGTGTGCTCTACTCACATCTCGGGCCATCTCAGACGTCCCAGCCAGCTCCTCCTGCCCAATCGGGGCTGATCTACACGTTTAAAAAGGAGCTCCAGAGGGTGCACCCGCGCATGAGGGCCTCGCCAGAGGGCCCTTTGGCGTGGCCCTTAGGCAGTGGCACACACGGAGCATCAACAAAACCAACCAAAATCTCAAGGATATATCTGCATCACTTCAACGATTCAGTAGCTTGAGCTCCCCCATGGTTGAGCTCGCACATCTCCAACGTCACAGCCATCCTCCCAAATTTTACACCGTCAACACAGCCATCTTCACCTCAACAGCAACAGAACTTAAGAACTGGATGCTAAACGACGAACTCTGAAATTGTAAGTGTACCGGAACCCTATAACCCGTAAAGCACATGTAACGCATCAAATTTTCGTAAAGTAAACCCACCTACCTCTGTCTACATACCTGCCTGTTGTAATTTAGCCTCCTGTACAAAGTCTGCATACTCCTGCTACTAGCCTGATGTAACTTTGACTGCCATACAAAGTATCTGTTACATAGTATAGTATAATTATAGACCTCAGTTACAAAGTATCTAGTACATACACCTGTTATAAGTATCTGCTACTAAGTAACCAAACCGTTGTACTAAGTATAACTAATCCAGAACATAACACTCAAAAGCATCCCCTGAGCTGTATATCCCCGAACTCATCCATACTTTGCACACTGACCTACCTGCTCCCACCCCTCTCCCCACCAGAAGCGCATAAACCCCCCTATACATTACTCACTGACACAGAGCAAACCATTGCAACAACAAAATGGCCCCCTCCTTATTTACTCTAGCCCTAGTCTACGCACTAGCCAGCACATTCCATGATTCTGATGCCGCTGCAAATGGATACAACCCTATCCAACTAATCCAATACGCCAGCCGGAAACACCACAACAACCAATACCAACCACCCACAAGCCCTCATCATAGAAGCAAGCACACTTGCTGTATGTATCCTTGGAAATCACAACCCCCACAAAATACAAAGAAGCCAAGCCTCAGCAGGATCTTAGATGTGCACTCATCAATGCACGCTCGGTCCGTAATAAATGGCCGGTAGTCACAGATCTAATAGCCACCCACAATCTGGGCATACTGATGGTCACGGAAACCTGGCTCTCCGACACCGACAACGTAATTCTAAACCACCTCACACCACCTAACTTCTCAATTTACACCTGTAACAGGGAAAACAAAAGAGGTGGAGGTGTACTAGTAATTGCAAAAACAGCGCTACAATATAGGGCTAGCCTGATCAGGAGCACACAGAATCTGAACACGCTAACTATTACCAATAAACTCAACACTATTAACCTCATTTATAGGTCACCAGGGACTGAGGCAGATGAATTCTCAGACATTATTGACTTAGCCTGTAACCCGAATGACCCCTCCAAACCTAACTGGCTGTTGGGAGACTTTAATCTTGCTTCCACGCAACCCAACCTAGCCAAAACCTTCCTAGAAGCAATGTCCAACCTTAACTACAAGCAAGTAGTGATCAATCGCACCCATCAAGGAGGAAACCTCCTGGACCTAATCTTCGCCCCCCAGCCAGCCTTGAGTATGATAAAGCAAATCGACATTGCCATCACCCCTGTTCCATTGTCAGACCATAACCTGGTAACATTTCACATACCAACGCAACAAATCACATGCCAGCGCTCGAACAAAAAGGAGACATCAAGAGCCGCCCGCTTCAAGCAACTTGACAGAGAGATGTTCACGAACTGCGCAATCCCAAAGCTCGCTCGATCCAGTCAGCCTCAACGAAATGGTCTCCAACTGGAATGATACACTCTCATCATATGCTCATCAACCAGCCTTCACCAAAAAAGCCACACCCGACAACGGAGTTACCAAAAAGCAGTCTGCTCCATGGTTCTCCCCTGATCTCAGAGCTTCCCTGCTCCACCTAAGAAAGCTCAAGAGAAAATGGAGAATTACCCACAGAACCTCTGACCAGATCATCTACTTAGAATATCTGAAACATCGCGAATCAGCATGGGCCAAGAGGAAGGAATTCCACGCAGAGATCCTCAACCGCTCACTAAATAAGCCAAGAGACCTATTCAACTTAGCAAAATCTTTTACCAACCAACCTTCCCCACTTCAGCAAGAAAGCATTCAACCCCAGGCATATGCGAACTACATTAAATCCAAAGCAATAAAGATCACCACAACAACAGCACATGAACCCCCCATGACTCCCCACATGCAGTTTCCACTCACCAAACTCTCACCTCCCTCAGCAAAGACCATTGAAGAGATCATCGCCACAATCAACCCTACGACTGCACCAACCGATCCTTGTCCAGCCCACTGGATCAAAACTATGT
This sequence comes from Ichthyophis bannanicus, assembly GCA_033557465.1. Classification (NCBI taxonomy): domain Eukaryota; kingdom Metazoa; phylum Chordata; class Amphibia; order Gymnophiona; family Ichthyophiidae; genus Ichthyophis; species Ichthyophis bannanicus. Next base: position 1,786,816 of record CM066050.1, read on the forward strand.
GCTCTCAACTCAGCCCATTCATTGCCAACATTGCCGAGCTGTCCTTTGAAGCCGGAGTCTTCCCAGATGCTCTCAAGCACACATCAATCCGCCCACTACTTAAAAACAACCAGTTGGATCTGAAGAAAGAGGATTCTTACCGACCAATCTCTAGTATCCCATTACTAGCTAAAATTCTAGAGAAGTTGACCCAGAGGCAGATTCAGCAACATGTTGATACGTCCTCCCCATTAGATCCATGTCAACATGGATTCAGATAAGCCCACGGTGTAGAAACTCTATTAACAGTATTAACCAATACACTCATCAATAGAATAAACAGCATCAAAAATGGCTTTGCACTCATTTTCCTTGATATAGCAGCAGCGTTCGACTCTGTAGATCATGTGCAGCTCCTGCAGCGGCTTCATGAGAAGGGAATCCAAGACCAAGCATGGAACTGGTGTAAATCCTACCTCGAACACAGATGGCAGCAAGTACGCATTGGTAATGACACATCTGAACCTTTCCAGCAGAAACAGGGTGTACCCCAAGGCTCCTCCCTGTCTGCTCTGCTCTTTAATATCTACATGCAGCCAGTCTGTGACACTGCCCGCTCTTTCGGCATATCCTGCCTTATGTACGAGGATGATGTGCTGCTGTTTACACCAAAAACTGTCACTTGCCCAGACTACACTGTACTAATCAACTGCTTCAATGCAATAACGGATTGGCTACTCACTCAGAACCTCCGTATAAATTTAAAAAAAAACAGAAGTCCTAATAATAACAAGAAATAAAGGTTTCTCTCCTCCACCAGCACTGAAAGTCAGAGACACAGAACTCCCGGTCAAATCCAATATACATTATCTTGGGGTCATATTGGATCAACAGCTGGACTTCAAGGAACACATAAAACGCACTGTAAAAGCTATCTATTACAAGGTCAGAACCCTGAGGCACTTGAGACCAATGATTGAACCCGGTGACTTCCGCACCATCTTCCAAGCGCTAGTCACACCGCACTTCGATTACGCCAATATAATACTTCACGGTCTCCCGAAAACCACCCTCAACCCTCTACAGCTAGCCATGAATGCAGCAGCCCGCGTACTATGTGGAGCCTCACGGAATGACCACATCTCCCCCATTCTAAAAGAACTTAACTGGCTCCCAGTGTGCTCCAGAATCCTTTACAAGGCCCTCCTCACTACCTTCAAGGCCTTCAACAAAATGTCACCTGCATCTATTTCCAACCTCATCATACACACTGCAAACAACAGACCTAGGAGACCGCTGGCTGCTGACACGCTTCTCATACCAAGTGAATCTACAAAGCTCAACCAGGCCACCATCAATAGGGCATTCCAGAACTATGCTCCTAGATGTTGGAACAAGCTCCCTCCCAACATTAGAGCAATCAAGGACCTTAGGCTGTTCAGAAAAGCCCTCAAACACCACCTTTTCCTCACGTATTTTACACATCTAGATATTCCCCCCAACACCCTTCCCCACCCTCCCAACCCCAAACCGCAGCTATATGAGTCCAAAAACCTACAGCAAATCCAGACCTAAATGTACTTGTACTAAGAATGTAAATAGTTCACCCAAGTTACCTCCATATTAAATCCCTGTTCTATGTAGATGACGGTCTAATTCAATTGACCAAGTGTGATATTGTCCAATGTAAACCGCACTGATGACAAAGAGCGTGGTATATAAGAAATGTTAAATAAATAAATAAAATAAATAAATAGCTAAGCTTGAATAATGGTCTAGAATTTGGCAGCTAAGATTTAATTCTAAAAAAATGTAGGTTCATGCATTTGGGCTGCAACAATCCAAGGGAGCGGTACAGTATAGGGGGTGACGTATTTCTGTCCACAAAAGAACAGGACCTAGGCGTAATTGTGTCTCATGATCTCAAAGTAGCTAAACAGGTAGAAAAGGTGACAGCGAAAGCTAGAAGGATGCTTGGTGCACAGGGAGAGGAATGGCCAGCAGAAGAAAGGAGGTGACAGTACCTCTATATGAGTCTTTGGTGCGACCTCATTTGGAGTATAGTGTGCAGTTCTGGAGACCGCACCTTCAAAAGGATAGAAACAGGTTGGAGTCGGTGCAGAGGGTGGCTACTAAAATGGTTAATGGTCTTTGTTATAAAGCATGAGGACAGACCTAAGTCCTCAATATGTATACTTTAGAGGAAAGGCAGAATAGAGGTGATACGATTGAGACATTTAAATACTTCCATGGCATAAATGCACAGGAGGAGAGCCTCTTTGGATTGAAAGCAAGCTCTGCTACGAGAGGACATGGGATGAGAGTGAAAGGAGCAATATGAGAAAGTATTTCTTTACGGAAAGAGTGGTAGATGCATGGAATAGTCTCCCAGTGGAGGTGGTAAAGAACAGGACAGTATCTAAAATCAAAAAAGCATGGGACAAACACAGAGGCTCTCTAAAGGAAAAAAGGAGACTCTTGTAGCGGGTGATATGGAATCACCCATTATTATTACTATGCTGTAACATTTGTTAGCTTCCCTGATTTCTTTGAACATTTCATCATCCATTTGTTCACTCTGGCCAGGAGGACGATAGTACACCCCCACTGTCATTGCCTTCCCCTTTTTACATGGAACTTCAATCCATAGAGATTCTACAGTGAAGTTTGAGTCACAAACTATTTAAAGTTCTGCAGGAAACAATGTTCTCTCTAACAGAGTGCAACCCCACCACCAATTTATTCTGCTCTCTGATTATGATATAGTTTATAATGATTGTAATGATAGAGCAGATCAAACTATATTGTAATGATAGAGAGAAATAAATTGGTGGAGGGGTTGCACTCTGTTAGAGAGAGCATTGAGTCACAAATGATTGGTTTTGTTTCCTGCAAAACTTTAAAGAGGATGGAAGGATATCCCTATGAAAAAAAGCTATAAAGGTTAGAGCTCTTCAACCTGGAAAAAGAGACGGCTGAGGGGAGATATGATAGGTCTATAAATTAATGAATGGAGTGGAACGGGTAAACGTAGATCAATTTGTTTACGCCATCAAAATACAGAAAGACTAGGGGACATGCAATGAAGCTACAGTGTAACCTATTTAAAACTAATAATAGAAAATATTTTTTCACTCAACGTGTAATCAAACTCTGGAATTTGTTACTGGAGGATGCAGTAAAAGCTGTTAGTGTAGCCTGGTTTAAAAAGGTATGGGCAAGTTCCTGGAGGAATGGTCCATAAACCACTATTTAAGGGGACCCGGGAAATCCACTGCTTGCCCCAGTACAAGTATTCTGGAACCTGTGTCTTGATTGGCCACTGTTGGAAACAGGATACCGGCCTTGATGGACCTTGGTCTGACCCAGTATGGCATATCTTATGTTCTTACATTCTTAGTTTAAACCCAGATATCAGTGTCCCACTGGTTGTCCTCCTTCCAACAGGTCTCTAAAATACCAATCATATCTAACCTCTCAATTATTCTATATATTCCAACTCTTCCATCTTATTTTTTAGACTTCTAGCATTTGCATATAAGCATTTTAGAGGCTGTATTTTATTCATATTAATCTGGTTATCAGTAGGCAGGGTAATTTGGAATCATAAAGCTCTGTCTGCTCTGTACTCAAGGGCATTTGGGCTACTTTTGTCTTTATTTGACTCTCTCTCTGCTGATATACCCTAACTTCAATCTTTTGCTAGTATCCTTCAAGGATACAATGTTCCGAACCATGCGCTCTTGGGCGACTGTCAGCTCTCCCCTATTATCTGGTTTAAAAGCTGCTCTATCTCCTTTTTAAAAGGTTAATGCCAGCAGCCTGGTTAAGGTGGAGCCCATCCCTTGAGAAAAGCCCCTCTTCTCCCTAGAATGTTGCCCAGTTCCTAAACAAATCCAAAACCCTCTTCCTTGCACCATCATCTCATCCATGCATTGAGACTCTGGAGCTCTGCCTGCCTTTTGGGTCCTGCGCGTGGAACGGGAAGCATTTAGAAGAATGCTACCCTGGAAGTTCTGGATTTCAACTTCCTACCTAAAAGCCTAAAATTAGCCTCCAGAACCTCCCCAGCACTATCTAAAACTTTGTCTAGGTGGCGTGTGAGGTCCGCTACCATTGCACCAGGCAGGCATGTTACCAGGTGATCCTCACGTCAACCAGCCACCCAGCTATCTACATGCCTAATGATCGAATCACCAACTGTAACAGTTGTCCTAACCCTTCCCTCATGGGGACATGGCCCTGGAGAAACCTCCTCGGTGCGAGAGGGTTTTACATCACCTGAAGGGCAGGTCCTAGCTACAGGCTCACTTCCTGTCACATCGGGGTGATGCTCTCCTGTGACGTGACCTCTCTCCTCCATGACAACAGGGGTGCTGCCAGACTGGAGGTGGGACTTCAGTACTACATCTCTGTTCCTTATGTCCTCCAAGTCTGCTATTCTAGCCTGCAGAGATTAAACTTGTTCCCTGAGAGCAAAGAGCTCACCAACTGGGAGAAAATCATACATGTGATACTCAATGCAAAAGACTGGAAAGCTCCATCTCGCTGATGGACTGCTGTCTGCATCTTAATTTTAAGGTTGTATTTAGGTATTTAAGTTGTTTACTTACTTGCTGGAGATACTTAAACATATTAGGTATAGTTTTATTATTATAATAAACTTTGTTCACTTTAAACTTAATCTATCTCTGGTCCTTAATGTATGCCTGATGAGGATAAACAGCTGCACCCGAGAGTGAATATGGCACCTCCTTCCCTCTAAGAGGTTTAAGCACCTATAAAGCTATGATTATCCCAAGGGTAGGTGGGAGGCAGAGAGGGAGGGAGGGAAAAACTACTTATTAAAAGCTGGCTACTACACAGTACCCAATCCTGTGCTTCTGATGTAATCTGTGACCAATTTCCTGGGTGATTCACACAGCCCTTGCTTGGCTAGAGGGAGTCTTTCAAAATGCCCCTTTGATCTGTCACTTTGGCTTTAACACCTATTTAAAACAATTTCACAGGTCTCTTGCCCCCTATCTAGAAGGCCTCTTGAAAAGGTCTCTAGAAACAATTTATTTTTCAAAGAATACTGACCCTGTTTTTCCTTTTATGCTTATACTCTGATTTGATTTAAATTAAAGCTCTTTGCTGATACTAGGCCCTGACTGAATATTAAATTTAAACTTAAAGCCCTCTGCTGGGTTTTAAATTTAACTAGAAAGGGAAACTGCTCCTCCACCAGCCGCCAAACCAGATCTGCATACCATGGACGCAGTGGCCAATCTGGCACCACTAGCACTACTCGTCCACCAGTAAAACTATCTACTGAAGAACTAGCCCTATCAAGGGCCAAGAAGGAAACACAAATATGACTGGCACTTGACCAGGGTTGAACCAAAACAAACATAATCGAGCCCCCTGGACATGTACAATCTGTGAAAACTGAAGAACCGGGCAACCATGGCATTTGCCAGCGATGCCATCAGGTCCATCATGGAAACTCCAACGTCCCCGATCTGTTAGGACACCAACTCAGACAGTGCCCACTCCCCTGAATCCAGAGAGTGGCGACTCAGAAAATCTACCTGTGCATTCTCCTTCCCAGCTATACGAGCTGCCAAAATCGCTAGCAAGTGGACCTACACCCACCACAGCAATGGCATCGCTTCCACTGCCACCAACGAACTCAGAGTATGACCCTGTCATATGATATATAGTCTACTGTCGTGGCACTGTCCAACAGAACTCACTGTCTTGCCTTGCAATAGGGGAAGGAAGACCTTAGGAGTCCAACGCACTGTCCTGGTCTCCAAACAATTGACCAACCACTGACTCTCCTGCTGGGTCCATCTGCCCTGAGCCAGACAGACTGGCATTCATGGTCACCGCTATCCAGTCTGGGGACTTAAGAGGCATGCCCACTGCAAGCTGCAATGGGTCCATCCACCACTGCAAGCTCACGCTGGCCTTGTCCTGAAGTGGAAGCTGAACTTCCATGAACTGCAGATGAGGGGACCAATGCGGCAACAGGTCTGCCTGGAGGAAGTCGCATATGCAACCTGGCCCAGGGCACCAACTCCAACATGACCACCACAGAGCCCAAAGTTTGAAGATGGTCCCCACCAGAGGACGGGGGACCTTCCACAATGCCTTAACCTGGGCTTGCTGTCACAATCCTGCCCTCTGGAAGAAACACCATGTTCTAGCAGGTGTCGAACCAAGCCCCCAGATATTCCAAGGGCTGGGAGGGCTCCAACTGGCTCTTTGCAAAGTTGACCACCCAGCCCAACTCCTGAAGATGACAGATTACAAGAGCCTTTGTTTCTTGGTGCTTCTTAAAGGACTTCACCCAAATAAGCCAATCATCCAGGTATGGGTGGAACAAAACTCCTTGCTTTCGCTAATCTGCCACCAGTACCACCATCACCTTGGTAAATACCCGAGGAACTGTGGCCAAGCCAAATGCCCCCTCAGCCCCACAAAGTGAAGAAAATGCAGATAATCGAAGCAGATCGGAATGTGCATGTAAGCCTCAATCAGATCCAGGGAGTTCAGGAACTCTCCCTGTCGGACAGTTAAAATGTCAGAGTGCAAAGTCTCCATATGGAAGCACAGGACCCTGTTGACCCCTTTCAAGTCCAGAACGGGATGCCATGAGCCTTCCTTTTTGGGAACCACAAAATAAATAGAATACTGACCAAGTCCCCACTCATCTTGCAGCACTGGCACAACCGCTTCTAACTGCAACAGGCACTCAAGAGTCTCCAGCACTGCATATGCCTTGCTGGGCGCCCGGCATGGAGAACCCATGAAGGCATTTGAGAGGGGTTGGGTGAACTCAAGCGTATCCCCCATCTCGGATAACCTCCAAGACCCTGGCATCGTGACGTGATCTGGGCTCAGGTGAGAAAAAAATACCACAGACAAGGATCATCTTTATTCCACACTTTATATAACGCCTTTGTCGAAACATGAGAGCGGTTTACAATAAAATATGCTAACACTATAGAAAAGGAAAAGAACTCCATGGTGTGACAGGAAAGGAAAGAATATCCAATAGGTCGATAGAGATAGTCTGAAAACAGCCAATTAAGCAGAACTAGGGGAGGGGAGGTCATGTGATGGAGACGCTCTGAATGGATGCCTCAGTCAAGCTTCGCTCCTGCCAGCCCCAAAACTAGCAAAAAAGCAGCGGAGTTGAAACAGGGATCTCTCCTGGCACTGTGAAACAAGACCTGTTGCATGACTGTATCTGAACACCAATGATGCCGGTGAAACCCGCTCACACTTCCAGAGATAAAGATGGCGGGAACAAGATGTGAGTGCCTGGGTGCATAGTTTGACCACCAATACCCGAGGAGGCCATCAGAGCACTCACCAATATCCTCACTGCTGTCCTAGTTGAACGACCCTATCATATCCAAGAGTCAATAGATGATTTGAAAAGGGACGCTGGAAGGAAAACTAGCACATCTGAGCACGACTGAGGGATGGGTGGACCAACAGGAGGACTGCACAGCGAGCCTGGAGGCTTGAGTGGCAGTGCTTGAAAGTAGCAGACAGCTCCTACTAGATAAGTTCGATGACCAAGAAAATACAGGTAAGCGAAACATCTATATTGTGGGACTACCACAGCTGATTAAAGAAACTGAAGTCTGGAAAATGGTTGAACACTGGCTCCCTGGGCAGCTGGGCCTTGTTTTAACAGGAAGCCTTATGGCAGTAGAAAGAGTGCACCAACTGGGCCCACAGAGGGAGGAGATGGGGCGGCCTAGGCCCGTGATTACCAGGGTGCTAAACTTCAAGGAAAAATACCAATTAATGGGAAAGTACCAGAGCCAACAAGAAATGGAATACAAGGGACACAAGGCCTTACTTTGTAAACGACTATTCGGCTCATATGGCAGAGAACAGGAGAGCCATGGTACCGTACTGTTCAGAGCTGGCCCAGTGAGGCATTAAAGTCACACTTCAATTCCCCACATGGGTCAGAGAGTGATGCACAACAACAAAGCATAACAACTGGACACAGCTGAAGCAGTAAAAGCCTTTGTGGAGGGGCTTAACCCCTCCCTAACATAGTATATGACAGCAGATAAAGCCCATCATGGGCCATCTAGTCTGCCCAGCAAGGAGGCAAGAGTATGTGCACATACCGCTCCGTGCAGGTCACCCCTCCCCATGCCTTTGTTTAGGGGTATGCCCACTGCTCCACACAGGTTACCCCTATTTGTTGAGATAGAGACAGTTAAGGTTATTTTGATTTTATCCTGTTGCTATAAAAGGGATCCACTGCATATGTCCCATTACATTTTGAATTCCGTCACTGTATTTGCCCCCACCACATCCATCGGGAGGGCATTTCAAGAATCCACCACTCTTTCAGTGAAAAAGTATTTCCTGATGTTTCCTTTCATTTTACCCCCTTGCAGCTTCATGTTATATCCTTTAGTTTTGCAACTTCCCCATCTTTGAAAAAGGTTTGTTTGTTCATTAATACTCCCTTAAGTATTTAAAGGTCTGCATCATATCTCCCCTATCCCTCCTCTCCTCAAGAGTATACATATTTAGGTCTTCAAGTCTCTACTCATACGTTTTCTGGCACAGGCATCAAATCATTTTGGTCACCTTCCTCTGAACCGCTTCCAGTCTTTTTAGATCTTCTGCGCGATACAGTCCCCAAAACTGAACATAAAATTCAAATTGAGGCCTCACTAGCGACTTGTACAGTGACATTAGTACCTTCTCCTTTCTGCTGGTAATTCCTCTCTGTATGCAACCCAGCATCCTTCTGGCTTTGGTCACCACCTTCTCACACTGTTGTTTCGCCACCTTGAGATCCTCAGAAACAATCACTCAGAGGTCCTTCTCCTGGTCTGTGCACACCAACCTCTCGCCCCCTATCACATACAATTCCCTTGGATTTCTGCATCCCAAGTGTATGAAACAGCACTTCTTCACATTAAATCTTAACTGCCACGCATTAGACCATTCTTCCAGCTTATGTAGATCTTTCCTAACGTTATCCACTCCCACAGGAAAGTCCACTCTTGCAAATTTTTGTGTCATCTGCAAAAAGACAGACTTTTCCATTCAGTCCTTAAGCAATATAATTCATAAATACACTGAACAGTACTGGTCACTGGGGCACGCCACTAATCACCTTCCTTTCATCCGAGTGAGTTCCGTTTACCATCACTTTCTGCCGTCTGTCATAAGAACATAACATATGCCATACTGGGTCAGACCAAGGTCCATCAAGCCCAATATCCTGTTGGCCAATCTAGGTCATAAGTACCTAGCAGTCTCTCCAAAAGACACAGGTTCCTCAATGCTTGTATTGGGTCAGTCAACTAATTTCTGATCCAGTTCATCACCTTGGGACCCATCCACAGGCTGTTCAGTTTATTGATAAGCCTCCTGTGAGGAACAGTATCAAACGCTTTGTTGAAATCTAGGTAGATCACATCCATTGCATGCCCTTGAGCTAGTTCTCTGGTCACCCAGTCAAAGAACTCAATCATATTTGTTTGGCATGATCGGCCTTTGATAAAACCATGTTGCCTCGGATCATGCAACCTATTGGTGTTGAGATAGTCCACTATTCTCTCTTTTAGGAGTGCCTCCATTACGTTTCCCACCACAGAGGCCTGTAGATAGCTACTTTTTCCCTATTACCACTTTTGTGAAGAGGTACTACATCAGCCTTTCTCCAATCCTGTAGAACTTCTGCTGTCTCCAAGGATCTATTAAAAACATCCTTTAAAGGCCCTGCAAGAACCTCTCTTAATTCTTTCAGTATCCTGGGATGTATCCCATCCGGTCCCATGGCCTTGTTCACTTCAGTTTTGCAAGCTGTTCAAACACATCATCTTCTGTGAATGATGTGGTATCTACACCATTCCCATTTGTATAGTTGTCAATCACAAGTGGTGCTTCTCCGGGATTTTCTTTAGTAAAAATAGAACAGAAATATTTGTATTTTTGTTTTTTCAATGTCACTTTCCACGAATCTGTTCTCGGCACTTTTGAGTTTTCCAATTCCACCTCTGATCTTCCTCTTTTCCCCGAATATACCTGAAAAAAGTTGTCATCACACTTTAGATCTTTAGCCATCTTTTCTTCTGCCTTTGATTTTTGCTATCCTCATTTCTCTTTTAGCTTTATCCTGTATTCTTTTTTGTGTTCCTGTTTGCGAGCTTCTGAATTTTGTGAAAGCTGTGTTTTTTGCCTTTATTTGTGCAGCCACTTTTTTGGAGAACCAGATATTTATTTATTTAGACAGATTTGTATACCACCTTTTCCTACAATCAAAGTGGTTACATCACATTGGAGGGTTACATTTAACATGTGGGTACTTTACAACATTTAACATGAGGGTATTTAATAACACTTGGACAGTACAATTGGTGGGTTACAATTAGCATGAGGGTACTTAACAACACTATAGAATGAACTCGTAAGTCTAGTTGGGATGACTGGGTATTGAGTTGGTGGAGGTAGTTGCAATACCGTTTGGGTGGGGACTGTTGTCTGTCTACTCATAGGTTTCTGTAAAGAGCAGGGTTTTAAAGGGCCTTGTGGAAGTTCCATAGTGTGGACGCCAGTAGTGATGGAGCTCTTCTTGAAGTATTTTGTTTAGTCTTATGGTATCCTGAAGGTGTGCCGATCATGTTGTCATTATTGGTCCTTCTTGGTCTATTACTTATATCCCTGTTATGATATCTTGGAGTGCATATGCCGAGAGATGGTGAATGATTTTGAAGATATGTAAGGGAAGTAAATAAAAACAAGAGGAAAAGGAAATCTATGTATCTGTTACCCCTGTTACCTCCTTTAGTTTAGCCCACTGAAGTTCCACTTCTCTTACCTCCTCCTACCCTGCCAACTCCTCTTTCAGGCACTTGGCCATTTTACTGAAGCTAGCATTTTTGAAGTCTAGGACTTTGAGCTTGCTGTGATTAAATTCTGCCTTGGCTTTTATCTCAAACCACACTGTGCGATGTACGCTGCTGCTCACATGGGCACCCACCCAGACATTTGACAGATTGACTATCTTCATTGGTGAGTATGAAATCCAGCATCAAACTTTCCCTGATCGGTTCCATCACCATTTGTCTAAGTAACACATCTTGGAAGGCAGCCACATTTTTTTTTTTACTTCTTTCCAGGTTTGCAGAAGGAATCCACATCAGGTAGATTAAAGTCACCCAATATGATCACTACCCCCCTTCATGGCTACCTTTGTAACATCAGTAATCAAGTCTTTATCAATTTCTTTGGTTTGAATTGGAGACCTATATACTACACCAGTATGGATGATAGTGCCATCTCCTCTTTCCAACACAATCCACAGCGCTTCTTCTTTTCCCCACGTATTTCAGCAGCTTTAATATTGCTTTTGACATATAGGGCTGCTCCTCCTCCTTTCCTGCCTTCTCTATCTCAACAAAATAAATCACCATTAATATGCAGAATAATATATATAATATTTTGGTGTGCATTATATATACACCAATCAATTTACTCATTGAACCTGGATGTATAAAGTATCTCCATATGCCAAGAATTAAAAAGTAACAATGTTCACTTGTTCATTTATTCATAATTTATGTCTACAAAATGTCTGTAAACACTACATACATAAAATGTACAATGAATAACACAGGTACACTAAAAAATAATTTTTTAAACTGCCTCTAATGTTTCGATTGATTTTTACGTTTTTTGTTGCGCTGAATCCAAATCTGGTAACCAATTTGCTCCATCACGTACAGATTTTTTGCTACATTGGGTTAGCAGTTTGAGGTGAACGTTTCAGATTGAGTGCGATCGAGATAAAAGTTTCTTGGATGAATTCTTTATACTAATTGTTTAGTAGTTATTCAAATAAGAATAAAGAAAATTGTAACAAGACAGCACATAAGAATAGAGTAATGTCAACAAAACACACTGTGATGGTAGCAAAATTGTCTGCACTTAAAACAGCCACATACATGTGCACAAACATTGAGCATATAAGAGCGAGGTTAGACACAAAGCAAAGCAAAGAAATGTGCAAAAAATGATGTACAGGTATGTATGTAAGAATAGAAAACGCAAACTGCACCATTGCAATACATGAAGACAAACACCCGATGGTGTGAAAATAAAATTCTAATAAATGAGATCCAACACTGTGGTAATAACTAGCAAATTTTTATTTCAAAGTTTAGTAAAAACACGATATTTGTCAACACAGTTTAGATTTTAAAGTCATTCTTGGGTCAATCAATCTCCTGGTGGGCCCGTTTCTTCTTCCCCCGAATGCTTCTCTTGGTGCGCTGCTTGGCGTATTTTTCATCTGGGGTTTCCCGCAGCAGCAACCAGCAGAAATCAGCCATCATAGTGGTGTTCCATCTTCCTTGGTACCTTCTCTCTGCGTCCTTGATGTCCTGGTGAAACTTTTCACCTTGTTCTTCACTGTACACCCCCAGGTTTTCGGGAAAGTAGTTCACATGGGAGTGCAAGAAATGGACTTTCAGGCTCATGTTACAGCCTTGTTCTTTGAAGGCATTGAGCATCCTGGCAACAATATCCTTATAGTTCTCATCCCGCCTGTTCCCCAAGAATTTGAGAACAACATCCTTGAAGGAATCCCAGGCTTCTTTTTCCTTCTCAGACATCGTTTCAGCGAATGCTCCATCTGAAATGAGTTTCCTTATATCAGAGCCAAACAAACACTCCTTCCTTTAGCTTTGCTTCAGAAAGTCGGGGGAACTTTGAGCAAAGGTACCGAAAGCACTCACCATCTTTTGGAAGGGACTTGATGAATTGCTTAATGAGACCCAACTTAATGTGGAGAGGTGGTAATAGAATTTTATCACGAGGTACCAAGCTCTCATGAAGAACATTTCTCTCACCGGGTCTCAAATACTCCCGAATTGGCCAGTCTTTTTCCCCCCAGTGTAGGTCGCGGGCCCGGTTATCCCACAAGCAAAGGAAGCAGGGATATTTGGTGAAACTGGATTGCTGCCCTAATAGCATGGATAGAATTTTAAAGTCTCCACAAATCATCCACTTATGCTCATCATAACAAATCTTCTGAAGAATCAGGGCCAAATTCTCGTATTTTTCTTGGAGAATAACAGAGTGAGCAATAGGAACTGAAGCAAATGTGTTGCCATTATGAAGAACACCACCTTTTATGCTGTCTTTTGACGAATCAATGAACAGCCGCCATTCAGCAGGATCATACTTGAGTTTAAACTTTTCCATCACTCCGTATATATCGTTGCAAAATACCAAATCTTCCTCTTTGCTGAAATACTTCAAAAATTGTGTCTCGCGGTTGCGGTACCAATAAAAAGTTGTTCCTGGTGACAATAGATTTTTCTGTTTAAGCCGAGAACCTAGCAGTTGGGCAGCATCTTTTGGGAGTCCTAAATCCCGGACTAAATCATTCAATTCAGCTTGAGAGAAAAGTTCAGGTTTCGGATCTGGTTCAGTTTCAAACTCGGAAGTACTGGACTCATCGGGAAAAGCCATCTGATGAGTCTCATCATGATCAGAACCGTCCACACAAATATGATCCAAAGATTTTGGTGGTTCAGGCACAGGTACTTCGTTGCTATGAGGCATAGGCCTAATTGCTGAGGGAAGGTTGGGGTAACTTATTACGTTCTTATTTTTTAAGTTGTATCCCTTCACAATGCAAGAGCAAAAATAGCAGTCACTGCTGTGGTCTCTTTGTTCACGCCACATCATAGGTATTCCGAAACGAAATGCTTGTTTTTTACCTTTCATCCATAAGCGTAGATCTTCCTCACATGTCTTGCACACTTTGTGAGGAGCCCACGGTTTGTCTTGATCGCCTAACTTCAAACCGAAATAGGCAAAATATACTTTAATAAATGCAGAAATGTTCCTCTGCTGCTTTTTCACGGTATATTCCCCACAAATAAAACAAAAACTGTCCGGAGAGTTGACGCAACCTCTGGCTCTGTGAGCCATCACAAATACACAGCACTGCAAACTACAACTGTAGTGAACCACTTCGGAATAAAGCTGGATTACGACTGAGCAAACAAAAGGTAATAATGAACTTGCAAGAAACTGAAATTTGACAGGAACGTTCATGTCGCAACCACCGTGTTTGAGCGAGCGAACGAGGCGAGGCGAACAGGAAAGAACATGCGCCAGCGCGAGTACTGGATTTAGCCCCCCGCCTCCCAATTGTCCTGTTAATGTATAAAATGAATACAAAACACTCTAAAATATCATGAGGGAGTGTTTCTAGTTAGTTAACCATTACAACCTCTATTTTGGGCCAAGAAAATAAACTGCAGTCGGCTAAAAAGAAATTATGTGAACATTCCTTATATGGGTAAGAAATCTAATTTTGCAAGAAAACGTGACGTGATGGAACATTTTGGCTATTTTTCCTGGATTCAGCACCCCAAAATCTATAGGAATCAGTTGCAAAACTGGAGACAGTTTTTTGGTAGTGTACCTGTGTAATCAATGATCTCCAGGAACAAGCAGGAATGAGTCTTCACATATGGGTATCGTCGGTACCGATGGAGCCTGCGTGGGAACGCTCCCCAGCGTCCAGTAAGAAAGCTTTTGGGAGCATCCCACAGCACCTGCACGCTGTCTTCCCGCCTTTCCCAACCGCCTCTCTCCAGTTCTTCTTTTCCGCGGAGCCAGCAGGTCGTGTTCCTGTCACCGCAGAAGAAGTTCTTTATTTTTCTGTGTCGCGTCTGCCTTCGATGTCAGACCGGTACCGCCGGTCTTTTCTTTTCTTTCTTTCTTCAAAAAAAAAAAAAACAAACAAACTTTTATTTTCTTCAACTGTGCATTTTCACTTTGGGCCTTAGGCCTAAATATTTTCTCCTCATGGAGAAGCCCGCTTCCGGGTTTAAAAAGTGCACAAAATGTGGCAGTACTATTTCTGTCACCGACACCCATGATTGGTGTCTTAAATGTTTGGACCATGATTTCTAAAAGAGGTCGGCAGAACCGAGCAGCCAAGCTCAGTACCCTGTTTCCCTCTGATGCAGCCTCAGTGGCATCGACGTCTTCCAGGGCTTCTTCTTCCTCCCATGGATCTCAGGTAACCAAACATAAATCTAGCCGGTCCTCGAAGGGCAAATCTCCCTCCAAGCATCGAGATGCCTCCGGGCTTGCCCTCAAGGATTCCGCTCCGGCAAAATTACCCCGGCGGGAAGTTCCGGCTTCCAAAGCATTACCTATGGGGTCACAGGTTGACATCGATGGCACGGCCTCGATCGATCACCTGTTGCCGTGTTCTGGGGTACCGGTGGCCTCCACTGGTACCGACATCCAGACTCTGGTGACGTCGATGGATCAGAAAATTCTATCCATACAGCGCACCCTTACGGCATTTATGCAGACTTCGACGCCTTCGGTACCGCAACAATGTCCGTTGCCGGTACCGACTCCGGCATCGGCTTCGGTGTCGGCTGCAACGGTACCCTGTCCTACGATGCCCATCAGTACCGAACCGGTACCGCTTACTCCCGATGTCGATCCCACTCGGTATGCGTATCGGGCTTTACAGGAGCATCCGGACAGGCGATACTTCGATTCCTCCGAAGACTCTGATGAGTCGGAGGTTTCTGTCGATGCACCGGTGCTTCTTCCTCAGGAGTCTGATTCTCCAAAACGAAGAATGTCTCCTCCAGAGGATTTGTCTTTTCAAGACTTCATTAGGGAAGTGGCTAGAGGCCTCTCCATTACAGTGGCCTCTGAGTCAGAGCCTAGAGCCAAGCAATTAGATATTTTGCAATATCCTAAGGCTCCTAAGGAAGCAGCTACCCTACCTATTCATGAGATTCTCTATGATCTCATGTTGGGCATGTGGGAGACTCCTCTCACCACCTCTCCTCATTCTCGCAGGTTAGACACCATGTACTGTGTCCCTCCCTGCCCTGGTTTTCATAAGACTCAGCTTCCTCACCACTCTATTGTGGTTGAGTCTGCTATGAAGAAAATAAAGAGTGCAAAGAGACACTCATCTAACCCTCCAGGACGTGAATGTAGGACTCTAGATGCTTTTGGCCGAAGGATTTTCCAGGCCAATATGCTTGCTGCCAGAATCAACTCCTATAGTCTCTATATGGGGATGTTTCTAAAAGAGGTCACAGATCATCTGCAGACTTTAGCTCCTTTTATTTCAGAAGATAAAAGGCAGGAATTTCTCACTTGGCTCAAACATGCCCAAGATGTTTCCAAATTCTCCAACCGTGCAGCCTTTGACTCTTTTGAGTGTGTAAGCAGAGCCACGGCTATTGCCATAGGTGCATGCAGAATTGCTTGGTTACAAGCCTCTGATTTGGAGCTCTGGGTCCAGGATGAGTTGGGAAACCTTCCTTGTACAGGTGAAAACCTGTTTGGCAGGGATTGGCAAGCAAAGGCCACTCAAGTGGATGCTGAGAACTCTGCTTTGGATCGACTTTCAAAGTCTACCTCTGCCCCTGTTAAGAAAAGATTGTTCAAAGAGACATCTTTTTCTAAAAAAGGGAAGATATTATCCTGCTCATGGGCAGGCATCTTCTGCAGGTCGTTTTGCTGCAAAACGTCAGCAACCACCTAAACAGGCCAAGTCAAAGGCTGCCAAGCCTACCACAGCCCAGCAGCCTCAGCCTCCTCAAGGCCTTTGACTTGCAACTAGAGAACTTAGCCTTTCTAGCTCTGGGAAACCCAGAGCCCCACACCATTCCAGGAAGGTTGACTTACTTTGCTCCCAGATGGGAGCAAATCACAGCAAAGCAATGGACCCTCTCCATCATAAAGGAAGGGTACAGGCTTCACTTTTTAAACCTTCCTCCTCACACCATGGTGAAACAGTTCAATTCTCCAACATCTCTCCTCAACCTTCTAGGTCAGGAGATTGCTACCCTTCTTGCCCAAAGGGCAATAGAAGAAGTACCTCTTCTTCAACAGGGCTCAGGGTTCTACTCCCCTTATTTTCTTATCCCAAAGAAAACAGGGGGCTACAGACCCATATTAGATCTCAGAGAATTGAACAAGTTTCTATTCAAGGAGAAATTCAAAATGATTTCTCTAGGGGCTCTGCTTCCATACCTTCAGAGTCAGGATTGGCTTTGTTCTCTAGATCTCAAGGATGCGTACACCCATGTCCTCATCCATCCCACACACAGAAGGTTCCTTCAGTTCCTTTTTCAAGGAAAGCACTACCAATACAGGGTGCTTCCTTTCAGTCTGGCCTCTGCACCAAGGGTGCTCACGAAATGCATGGCAGTAGTAGCTGCATTTCTCCGCACTCTAGGAATACTCGTATTCCCATATCTGGACGACTGGCTCATTCGAGCCTCATCCCAATCAGAGGACCAGACTTGTCTAACCTGCACAATGAGTATCCTTCAGTATTTGGGACTAGTAATAAACATCCCAAAATCCAATCTCACCCCTACTCAGTCTCTAGAGTTCATAGGGGCTTTGCTGGATACCACAACTGCAAAGGCCTATCTTCCTCAGGCCCGTTGCCTACATCTGGTGCAGTTAGCCTCCCAGATTCAGTTGAAGTCCCAATTAACGCTCGAGAGATGTTACAACTATTAGGCCACATGGCATCCACCGTGCATGTGGTTCCATATGCTCGCCGTCACATGAGGGCAGCTCAATGGACTTTGTCCACCCAATGGACTCAGGCATCAGGTTGCCTGTCAGACAAAATAGCAAACTCCAGTCGTCTATTTTGGTCTCTCCAGTGGTGGAAGTCCTCTCAGAACCTGTTGCTGGGGTCCCCTTTTCAGCAACCGTTACCCCAAGCAACTCTCACAACAGATGCTTCTCCAAAGGGTTGGGGAGCTCATCTGCAAGATCTCTCCACCCAGGGCATCTGGTCTCCACAGGAGACTTCTCTGCAAATCAATCTCTTGGAACTCAGAGCAATATTCTTAGCTCTCAGAGTGTTCCATTCCCTGCTCAGCTACAGGACAGTCCTTATCCATACGGACAATCAAGTAGCCATGTTCTATGTAAACAAGCAGGGAGGGACTGGCTCTCTGTCGCTTTGCAACGAAGCTTTGCGACTGTGGGCCTTCGCCAGAGAGCATCACATCCATCTTCTGGCAGTATATCTTCCAGGTATTCAAAACTCTTGGGCGGACAGACTCAGTCGAGTTCTGCTCCCATACGAGTGGTCCCTCCACATGGACTAGGTAGCCAGGATTTTTCGAATTTGGGGAACCCCGGACATAGACCTCTTTGCAAGTCCGTGGAATGCCAAACTTCCCCGATTCTGTTCCAGAATTCCGTGTCAGGGAGTTCAAGCCAAGGATGCCTTCCTCCTTCACTGGGGTCAAGACTTCCTTTATGCCTTTCCACCAATTCCCCTAATTCCCAAAACACTATTCAAGCTTCAGAGAGATCGAGGGACCATGATCCTCATAGCACCACATTGGCCACGCCAAGTGTGGTACCCTCTACTTCTGCATCTCTCTCAAGCTCCTTCCCTGAACTTAGGTTCTGCACCAGACCTTCTGTCCCAGGAAGACGGAACATTGTGGCACCCAAACCCCCAGTCGCTCCATCTCAGGGCTTGGTTGCTGAGGGCCTAGACCTTCAAGATTTTCATCTCTCTCAACAAGTCAGAGATGTTATTCATGCCTCTAGGAAGCCTTCTACTCGACGTTCCTATGTTTCAAATGGAAAAGATTCACCATTTGGTGTTCAGAGAAGGGTCTAAACCCTCCTGCAATACCTCTGAATTCTCTACTAGAGTATCTCCTGCATCTATCCCATGCAGGCCTAAAAACGAATTCAGTAAGAGTCCATTAGAGTGCTATTGCAGCGTCCCTCAAGCCTCTCAATGGACAACCTATCTCCTCTCACCCTCTTATAGCAAGATTCATGAGAGGCCTTCTTTTAACTAAACCTCCCATTAGACCACCTCCAGTGGCATGGGACTTAAACCTGGTTCTTGGTCAGCTTATGAAGCCACCCTTTGAACCTTTAGCCACCACCTCCTTGAAATTTCTTTCTTGGAAAGTTGTTTTTCTCATTGCAGTCACCTCAGCACGCCGCATCAGTGAGCTGCAAGCTTTGGTGGCTAATCCACCTTATACAAGGTTCCATCATGATAAGGTAGTCCTCAGGACCAATCCACACTTTATGCCTAAAGTGGTCTCGCCTTTTCATCTCAACCAGGAGGTATATTTACCTGTCTTTTTTCCAGGACCTCATGCATCAAATGCAGAGAGGAATCTTCATACCTTGGATTGTAAGAGAGCTCTCGCTTTCTACTTACAAAGAACACAGCAACATAGACAGTCTTCTCAAATCATAATTACACTTACCTGGTAATTGTAGTTCCTTGAGTGACGACAGTTCAGTCCTCTACGCCTGGGTTGTCAATCTCCTCCTGCAGCTTGGAGACTGGTATGTCAGAATGTTGACATCACTGGATATAGCCTGCTGCACTCCTCCTTCCATCCCAGTGTGAACTATTAACAAAGCAGACTCATAGGAGCAACAGATAAGTAGCCAACTATAAACAGTGAACATAACAAGTACTAAACTCCCAATCAGCCACCTCCTCCGGCCAGGCTTTCTTCCACCCTGCCTCGCCAGAAAGAAAGTGAACACCACAGCAAAGCGAAGTAATCTGGACTCACCTGTAACTCTCTTCTGTCCATCAACGTAGCTGGAACCTCCTAGAAACATCCGGGTGGGAAGGAGGACTGAACTGTCGTCACTCAAGGAACTACAATTACCAGGTAAGTGTAATTATGATTTCCTTATCGTTCCTCCAGTTCAGTCCTCTACGTCTGGGATGTACCAGAGCAGTAATCATTGGGAGGGACCTTTCCAGCCAGCGGACAGAACCGCTGACCCAAAACGCGCATCCGCAACGGCTGCTATGTCCAGCCGGTAATGCCTGCTGAAAGTATGTAGCGATGACCAAGTCGCCGCCCTGCAAATGTCACCCGGTGGAACCAAGCTGTGCTCCGCCCAAGAACACGCCTGCGCTCTGGTGGAATGCGCCCGCAACCCGACGGGCACCACCCGACCTTGAAGCAAATAAGCGGAGGCAATCGCTTCCTTAACCCACCGAGCGATGGAAGCCTTCGCCGCTGCTTCCCCTTTGCGCACTCCACCGAACAGAACAAACAACCGATCCGACTTACGGAAGGATTCGGTTACCCGCAAATATTGACGCAAAGTTCTCTTCACATCCAAAAGACGAAGGCTGCGATCCGAACCGCCGCCCTCCAGAGCCCCAAAGAGGGGCAAACATACCGCCTGATTCAAATGAAAGGGAGAGACCACCTTAGACAAAAAGGACGGAACCGGGCGCAGAACTACTTTCTCCCTAGAAAAAGATAAGAATGGTTCCCGGCACGATAATGCTTGCAACTCGGAAATCCTCCGGGCCGAACAAATGGCCACCAAGAACACTGTCTTTAACATCAAATCCTTAAGGGATGCATGGCGCAAAGGTTCAAAGGGCGACTTGACCAATGCCGCGAGAACTAGATTGAGATCCCACAGCGGAACGCACACCCGACGCGCTGGCCGTAATCTAGCGACCGCCTTCAGGAATCGACCCACATCCGGGTGAGTCCCCAAGGGTACTCCATTGATCTTACCACGATAGCAGGCCAGGGCCGCCAACTGAACGCGCAAAGAACTGGCTGCAAGACCTTTATCAAAACCGTCCTGCAGAAACTCCAAGACCACCGGAATCGACACAGAGAGTGCTCGGAGATGACGACGAGAACACCAATCCTCAAAGACACGCCAGACCTGCACATACACCAAGGACATCGACAGTTTTCGCGCCCTAAGCAATGTTGCAACGACCGCCGACAAATAGCCTCTTTTCCTTAGCGGAGCCCTCTCAATGGCCAAACCGTAAGCAAGAACCGATCCACCTGAGACATGAACAGCGGACCCTGCCGCAACAGATCTGCTCGCTGCAGGAGCCGCCAGGGCACGCCCTCCAAGAGGCGCACGAGATCTGCATACCAAGGGCACCGCGGCCAGTCGGGTGCCACCAACAGAACCTTCCCTTTGTGCGCCTCGATCCGTTGAACTATCCTGCCGATCAACGCCCAAGGTGGGAAGACATACAGAAGACAGTCCAGCCACGGACGTAACAGTGCATCTATGCCCTCGGACATCCGTTTGCGCCTTCTGCTGAAGAACCGCGCGACCTTCGCCGATCGGAAGGACGCCATGAGATCCATCACCGGAGCTCCCCAACGATCTACGATCTGAGCGAAAACATCTGGATGCAACTCCCACTCCCCTGCATCCACCTGCTGAGGAAGTCTGCGGTGACATTCTCCTTCCCGGCAATGTGCGCTGCCGAGAGCGCCGCCAACCGAAGCTCTATCAAGGCAAACAACACGTCCGCTTCCGACTCCATGGCGGCACTCCCCGTGCCCCCTTGGCGGTTGATGTACGCTACCGTCGCCGAGTTGTCGGAGAGCACCCTCACGGGTCTCCCCCGGAGCACGTCCTCGAACGCTCGAAGGGCTAGGAATACAGCTCTCAGTTCCAGACGGTTGATCGACCAAGACACCTCTAGCGGAGACCAAAGCCCCTGCACAAACTGGTTCTCGCAGTGGGCTCCCCAGCCGGATAGACTGGCATCCGTCAGCAACGGAACCCACTCCAGCTGTTCCAATGGCATGCCCGCTGCCAGCGACGACCGGAGTAACCACCAGTGAAGCGAGCGCCTGGCGGCGATCGGGCAAGGAAGCCGCTTGCTCAAAGAATCGGCCTGATGCGACCAGCGGCGAAGAAGGGCCCTCTGGAGAGGCCGCATATGGACCTTGGCCCACGGCACCGCCTCCAGGGTCGCCATCGTACCTAGGACTCAGATAATCCCACGCCGACGGCGCCAACACCGCCCGAAACTGTCTTACTAGGGACCGCAAGCCCTCGGCCCGCCTGTGCGGCAGAAACACCTGCCCTCTGTTGGTGTCAAACCGGACCCCGAGGTACTCGAGAACCTGGGTGGGCTTCAACTGACTTTTGGCCGTGTTGACTACCCAACCGAGACTCTGTAAAAAGGTCACTACCTTGTCTGTCACCCGGTAACTCTCCTCCTCGGACTTGGCACGTATCAACCAATCGTCAAGATAAGGATGAACGAGAATGCCTTCTTTGCGCACCGCCGCCACCACCACCACTACCATGATCTTGGTGAAGGTGCGTGGCGCCGTAGCCAGCCCGAAAGGCAAGGCCTGGAACTGATAATGCCCCCAAGGAAGAGCGAACCGCAGAAATTTCTGATGCGCCAAACGGATGGGAACGTGCAAATACGCTTCCGTAAGATCCAGAGACGTCAAGAACTCCCCGCGACGCACCGCCACAATGACCGACCGCATGCTCTCCATCCGGAAATGCGGCACCCGTAAGCACCGGTTCACGGCCTTCAGATCTAGAATGGGTCGAAACGTGCCGCCCTTCTTTGGCACGACAAAATAAATCGAGTACCGACCCAAGCCGTAATCGGCTTTGGGAACCTCCACCACGACTCCCAACTGAAGAAGTCGTGCCAAGGTTCTGCGGACCGCTGCCGTCTTCCTTGGCCCCCTGCAAGGGGACATGACAAAGGAATCCCGCACGGGTTTGGAAAACTCCAGCGCATAGCCGTGCTGAATAATTTCGAGCACCCACTGGTCTGAAGTGATGTGGGTCCAAGCGGAAAGAAACTCCCGAAGTCGCCCGCCTATGGGAGGCCCCTCCGCCGGGACCCGCCTCGCTTCATTGAGACTTACGGGAAGCGGTAGACGGGTTGGAGGCGAAACCTCTATTCGCTCCACGAAATCCCTGGGCTCGAGACGGATACCGGCCCCTCTGGAAACCACCGAACCGCGGCGAACGAAATCTCCGGAAATCGCGAAACTGACCCCAAAAGCCCTGGCTTGACTTGCCGGGCTTCGGCTTATCCTCCGGAAGGCGACCCGCCTTAGACTCCCCTAGGTCCTTCACTAACTTCTCCAAATCGTCTCCAAACAGCAAACCCCCCTTAAAGGGAAGCTTGCTAAGGCAGGACTTCGAGGGGCCATCCGCCGCCCAATTCCACAACCACAAGGAACGCCTGGTGGCTACCACAGATGCTGTGCTATTAGCCAGTGCCCGGATCAAATGGTAATGCACATCCGCCAAGTAAGCCGCCCCGGACTCCAGGCGATCTAGCTCCTTCAGTTCCTCGAGATCCAAATGGGGGGGGACTGACGCAGGCGCTGAGCCCATCTCAGGGACGCTCTAGCCACCCACGCCCCACAGATAGACGCCTGCAGAGACATCGAATCCGCTTCAAAGGCCTGCTTGAGCAGACTATCCACCTTACGGTCCTGGGCATCCTTCAAGGCCGCACTGCCTTCCAACGGAATGGTGGTCTTTTTCATAACCGCGGAAACCACCGCGTCCACCTGCGGAGCCCGGAACCTTTCCTTATCCTTATCGGCTAAAGGGTACAATCTATTCAAGGTCCGTAAGCCCCGCAGACCAGCTTCCGGCTTATCCCACTCATCTTGAATCATCCTGTCCACTACCTTGTGCACTGGAAACACCACCTGCGTCTGACGCACCGCCCGGATAACTGGATCTTCCACCTCATCCTCCACCGCTACCTGCATAGCCAGATTCAACATCTGTAAGGTCTCCGAGATCAAGGCCGCTAACTCCTCTCTGTGGAAGACCCTAACTATCTTAGCCTGATCCTCCGGTTCAGGGATTTCCCCCTCTTCGAGATCCTGGGTACCTTCCTCCTGGTCCCAGTCCGGCGCTGAGACTTCAGGCCAGTCGCCCTCCGTCAGCGCAGGGTCCTTAGCTCTCGCACGCTTAGGCGCCGGAGGCCCCTCATCCAACACCTCAGCCGCCTCCAGCTGCGGAACTGGAGAGACCAGGGACCCGTGGCCCGCTGCTGTACCCTGCTGTCGTAGGCAAAAAGCCTGATGCATCAGCAGTACAAACTCCGGACTAAACTCTCCGAGAGACGGTGCCGAGGCCGGCAGGGAGACACCGGAGGGCCCCGCCAGCCCTTCCAACGGCCCTCCCTGCCCCAAAGGCCGAGGGGACGCAGCCCGCCCCCCCGCGGGCACTCCCTGCGCCTCTGTGGACTCCTGCAATTCCATTTGCTGCTCCACCGCGGATGAGAGCGTCGCACAGCCTCGGCAAACCCCAGTATCAGCCACTGTGCCTCTCCTAGTGCCACACACAATACACTGAGGTCTGGCAGCCATATAGCCCGCAGCCAGACCCCCAGGAACCCACCGGTCACTGGTAGCAACCTCAGCACTAGAGTAGAAGAGGTATAGATTCCTCCGTGGTGTCTTTTTTTTTTTTTTTTTTAAACGCACTGCCTCCACAGAAAGAGATCCCCTTCAGCACACCCCCCCCTCCTTTGTAGGATGGCTGAAACGAGGAACAACCACCAAGCAAGGTAAACCCCAAAAACAGTGCAATAATCAAAACGAAACCAAAAGCACGAAGGAAAAGAAAAAAGTAAAAGAAATTAAAAGAAAGTAAAAGAAATCGGGCCCCCGAGACGCCCTGCACTGAAACGGCAGGCTCTCTGTTAGCACGTGGCTCACCGCGGCACCAAAAATGGCCGCCGCGAAATCACCGACCCGGAAAAAAGGGTGCCAAAAATGCCACGAGTGCCCCCGTACCTCAGAAAAGGCTATCTCCGCAAGAAAAACAGACCGACGCCGGTGGAGGACTTACCGACCCGGTCTGCTGCTGCCCGGCTAAAAATGGAGCTGCTGAATGCTCCCAGCACCGGCTCAAACTGCCTCGCTGAGCTCCCGTGCAGGCAGGGAAGCTGCGGTAAAGGCAGACTGCTGGCCAAAACCTGCTACCGTTTCAAAGATGGGCTCTCCCCCGAAGAGTCCTGGGGGAGAGACCTCTGGGCATCGCAGGGGGGGGGAAGCTTGAACGTCCTGAGCTAGAACCCCCGAAAAACACCTCATAGGCACAAGGAGGGAGCAAGAGAGCCTGGAGCACAGAGACAAAACTGATCTGCCCCCCCCCCTTTTTTTTTTTTTTTTTTTTAAAGAGGTATTACAAATAAAAGCCCAATTTTTTTTAACACTTAGCTACCACTACATCAAAGGCTCCTTATCCATTCCTCCAGAGAGCCCCTCTACAGGGCTCGTCAAGTCCTCCTGCTGCATGGAGACAGGGAACACTGGGATGGAAGGAGGAGTGCAGCAGGCTATATCCAGTGATGTCGTCATCATTCTGACATACCAGTCTCCAAGCTGCAGGAGGATTGACAACCCAGAAGTAGAGGACTGAACTGGAGGAACGATAAGGAACTCTTTGTTGCTTTTGATCCTTCTCATTTAGGACTTCCAGTCTCTAAGAGAACACTATCCAGCTGGATTGCTCAGTGTATTTCTTTCGCCTACCAGAGTAAGAACATTTCTCTGGAGGGCCATGTCACAGCTCACAATGTGAGAGCCATGGCAGCCTCAATGGCTCATCTAAACTCGGTGTCCATCGACCAGATCTGTCGAGCGGCCACCTGGGCCTCGGTTCACACCTTCACAGCCCATTACTGTTTGGACAAGGACTCCCGCCGGGATGCCTCGTTTGGTCAGGCTGTCCTCAAACACCTGTTCCATTCCTAATCAACTCCTACCCACCTACCCTGGTTGGATGCCAGAGATCCATGGGGAGGAAGTGGAGCCCTCTGCAAGGGCACACAACCATGGGGTCTCTCCTTGGCATCTGCAGCTAGGGAGTCCCCATATGTGAAGACTCATTCCTGCTTGTTCCTGGAGATAGCACAGTTACTTACCTGTAACAGGTGATCTCTGGGAACAGCAGGAATAAGTCTTCACAACCCACCCACCTCCCCTAGGAGTTGTATCTCTCTATCTATCTTTCCTTTCCTCTCTCTCTCTTTGTCTCAGCTTTAAAACTCGAACTGGAGAGAGGCGGTTGGGAAAGGCGGGAAGGCAGCGCGCAGGCGCTGTGGGATGCTCCCAAAAGCTTTCTTACTGGATGCTGGGGAGCGTTCCCACGCAGGCTCCGTCGGTACCGACGATACCCATATGTGAAGACTTATTCCTGCTGTTCCCAGAGATCACCTGTTACAGGTAAGTAACTGTGCTTTACAGTACAATGATACACAATACAATAATTAATAACATATAATGCATTACTTTAAAAAAAAAAGGACAAAAACTATCAAAAACCTTATAAGTATTAATTCACATTAATATTGCACTCATAACATCAAATTCACCTTCCCTTTCCTACTGTGAACCATAGAACAGCATCATGTATCACCTATCTCCAGAAACTGTAATCCCCTATATTTAAAATGATTCATAAATGCCTCATGCTACAATATTCATAAACCTCTTAATGCTGGACAAATCACTACAAAGAATCATCAAAAAACTAATACCACAGTTTACAATACACCTATATCTCTAAATCCTTCTCGTTTACACTAGGTTTGGAGCCATGTATTAAAGTTGATTACACAATGCAGCCTTACCAGGAACAGGAAGGACTTCTGAGAATGCTATAGTGTTAACAATGGGTTTGAATTTCTCTCCCATAATCTGGACGTCCCTTTGCACTGTTTCAAGCCATATAAGAGACATACCTGCATTACAGCTGAAATTGAGAGCTGGTTTTATTGAACTATTTTGGTTATGGTTCACATTCCAGACGCCCATTGGTGAAGAATATGGAAGAGGTATAATTGCTTGCTGAGGGGAGCAACCAGTTGAAAGCAAACAGGCGGCCTTGCCGCTGATCCTGGCAACCTAACACCGAAATGGGCAATGGACTTGGGGGCTACTTGGGTCTGAGGCCCAAAACAGTGACAGCACTAGCTTATATGGATTTAACAGTTTTCTTCTGCTCTTTTAACCATTTTAATCATAACCAGGCTAGGATCAGGCACTTATAGCATCATCTTCACTTTTTAGAGAAAGTTCCCCTGTTTTATATTCCCTGCAATGTAACTTGGTTTTCTTCAGAGCCTTACCATCATAACTAATTTTTTTTTGTTTGCATCTTTGTTTTCTTGACTATCTTCCCAGCTTCTCCAGATATTGCTACCTTTCTTTCTGCAATATCTTGCATGTTAAATCTTTTTCCCTTACCTTGTCAGATCTTTCAAAAACCGTAGCTGACTAGTGGTTAGGGCAGCAGCTTAGGACCATCATATCCCACAGACACTCCTTGTGGCCTTGGACAAGTCACTTAACCCCCCACTGACGCAGGTACAAACTCAGACTGTAGGCATTTCCCTGTCCTGGAGGGCTTACAGTACCTGATTGCAACTCACACTGAGCTGCTATTGGAAAGGCATGAGATAAAATAATAAAAGTTAGGTTTCCTGATATCTAGGACACTCAATCTGAATGAAGTATATCCACCCATATCCTAATACTGGAACAAACTACCCGAGTCAATATATCGGGCTCCTTCTCTAGCCTAAAAACTCACCAAGGCTACTTTTGGATTCTGATACCCCTCACTCTCTTGTTCACCACTTATGAGTATCTTCACAAAACTGGGGACTGTGTATGGTATGTTCGTCTTGATTAGATTGTAAACTCTGATTAGCAAGAACTGTCTCGTATATCTATATGTACAGCGCTATACAAATGCAACGAAGTAGTAGTAGAACACCCAAAGTAGATTTAACAAAACAAGGATTCCTTCCCTGCTTCCTTTCCCATATACATTATTAGATCGCTCTCACTTACTTCCTCCTCCTTTGCTCTGATCCAATATGGTATATATCTTCTGCTCCTCCTCTACTGTTGTACATATTATTGAAAATCAAAACAAAAAACTGGACCCTCCGAAAAATGGCTTCTATGGGAAGACCTCTAAACTTGTATGTTTGTTAAGCAATATTCAACACCATTGCATTAACGTTGTCAGAGCTCAACTGATGGAATTACAGGGCCCTAGAGCTGCACCAGACCATACAACTTAAGCCATCATCACTTTCTTCCAAACACTACAAACTTGCAGCATACTTAGCAGAGTACAACAACATAAAACAAAGAAACAATCTTACCTCAGTCAAGCAGCAAAATGAAGAAATTAGACCTTACCTGCTAATTGTCTTTCCTTGAGAACTCTCCGGGCCGGGCCGGGCCAGTCCAGGAACATGAGGGTTTGTCTTCCTTCTCCAGCAACTGAGGACTGAACTCTGAAGTTTTGCTGATCAGGTATCTGGCTCCCTCTACTGGTTGAACTTCAGTCTATTTCTATCCAAGCAGTTGACAAAAGATCACCTATAACTTGACAAAGAAAGTAACCCTATTTTTTTTTAAACTGTGGAAAACAGGCAATGAAAAACAGAGACTGTAGCCACCAAACAACTGACATCCGTTGTATCTCCCCCCCTTTTTTTAAAAATTATAATATATAGATATAAAAACGTGAAATCCCGCAGAAGCCCCAGAGACCACCGTTTCCAGCGATCAAGACCTGCTAAGCGGAATTACCGCCCGTTAGCGCCCTGGCGGCTGAACACCAACCAAGAAAAAAAAAACGCCAGAGCACGGGTGGGTCCTGGACTGGCCCGGAGAGTTCTCAAGGAAAGACAATTAGCAGGTAAGGTCTAATTTCTTCTTCCTTTTCAACCCTCCGGGCCAGTCCAGGAACAGGAGGGAAGTACCAAAGCAGTACATAACCATGGGAGGGACCCACCAAGCCTGCTATGATGGCCGACGCCTCCACATTCGCATCTCCCCTGGCCTGAACATCCAAACGGTAATGCTTCGCAAAAGTGTGAAGCAATGACCAAGTAGCCGCCCCGGCAGATATCAACAGGCGGAATCAAAGCCATCTCTGCCCAGGACGCCGCCTGGCTTCGAGTGGAATGAGCATGGAGCCCCTCCGGAGGCAACCAGCCACTTGCCTGATACACCGCCATGATGGCCTGCTTCACCCATCAAGCAATCATGGCTTTAGACGCAGCTTCCCCTTTCTTAGGCCCCCCAAACAGCACAAACAACCGATCCGTCTTACTTAGCGACCGAGTCTTCTTAAGGTATTTATTGAGCATTGTGCCTAAATCCAATTTCTCGAGAACTCTATTTATCAGAAAATCCTCCTGGGTCCGAAAAGTCGGAAGGGAAATCGTCTGATTCATGTGAAACTTCGACACCACCTTAGGGAGAAAGGAAGGAACCGTACGCAACATCACCTTTTCCTCCAAAAATTGAATGTACGGTGCCCGACACGAGAGCGCTTGGAGATCTGAAATCCTCCGCGCGGAACACACGGCTACCAAATAAAACCACTTTCCAGGAGAGGTGTCGAAGCGAAATCTCTGCCGTTGGCTCAAAAGGAGGCCGCACCAATGCTTCAAGAACTAGATTCAGATCCCAAGCCGGAACCACCGCCCGAATCAGAGGACAAATGTTCCTCACCACTCTGAAGAGCCGCAGAATATCCGGATGAGAAGAGAGCCGCCGACCTCTAACTGGACTTCGAAAACAGGAAATAGCTGCCAAATGAACCCTAATGGTACTGAGGGCTAAACCCTTATCCAGCCCGTCTTACAGAAAAGATAACACCTGCGGCACCAACGCATCACCCGGACGGAGATGTCGTTCCCTGCACCAGTTGTCAAAAACCCGCCAAACACGGATATAACGAAGCCAACGACGTTGAACTCCTGCGGGCCTGCAAAAGGGTGTTAATGACCGAAGCCGAATAGCCTTTACGTCTCAACCTTTCCCTTTCAAGAGCCAAGCCGTGAGCGAGAAGCGATCCACATCTGGCATGAGCAGTGGACCCTGAACTAACAGGTTCTCCCGAACGGGCAGCTGCCAGGGACTGTCTACTAAGAGACGAACTAGATCTGCATATCACGCTCTCCTGGGCCAATCCAGGGCAATGAGAATCACCTGACCTGCGTGACCCTGTATCCTCCGAATGACTCTTCCTATCACTGGCCATGGAGGGAAGACAAAGTAATTCCTTGGCCAGCCATGGCTGCGCCAGGCCGTCGAGTCCCTCCGCCATTCGCTCTCTGCGCCTGCTGAAAAACCGGCTTCCTTTGGTATTGTCGAGGGTGGCCATCAAGTCCATCACTGGCTGACCCCACCTTCGAGTGAGGTCGTGAAACACTGCCACGTTTAATTCCCATTCCCCGGGATCGACTACATGGCGGCTGAGGTAATCGGCCTGAACATTGTCTTTTCCTGTCACTTGCGCCGCCGAGAGGGCTATCAGGTGCGCATCCGCCCAGGCCATCAACCGCTGACTCTCCTCCAACAAGACTGCACTCTTTGTCCCCCCTTGACGATTGATGTATGAGACTGTTAATGCATTGTCCGAGAACACTCTTACTGCTTTGTTCTCTACGAGATGACGAAACTCGCGAAGCGCCAGGGAGACCGCTCTGAGTTCCAGAAAATTTATGGAAGCATTCTGTACCTCTTGGGTCCACGAGCCTTGCGCTATGGAAGCTTGACAATGAGCCCCCCAGCCCAAGAGACTGGCATCCGTAGTTAGGAGTACCCAGTCCGGTTACCGTAAGGGAACGCCCGCTCTCAGATGCTGCGGTTCCAACCACTACCGGAGACTGTCGGTTACTTCTTGAGCTCTGACCAATCTGCGAGCGAGAGAATGCTCCTGCGTAGACCACCTTGACAGCAACGCCTGTTGCAATGGACGCATATGCGCTCTCGCCCACGGCACAAGCTCTAGCGCCGCCATCGTCCCTAGGAGCTGCAAATAACGCCACGCTGTTGGAGCTTTGAGACACAAAAAGCCTGTCACTTGCTGTAAAATCTTTTGAACTCTGCTTTCTGGCAGAAAAACCGCGCCTAACTCCGTATCGAATACCGCTCCCAAGCAGAGGAGCCGCTTCACCGGTTGCAACTGGCTCTTGGCCTGGTTTATCACCCAACCGAGTTGCTCCAAGAGCTGCACCACTCTCGCCGTTGACGACCACGACTCCTCCTCGGACCGCGCTCGAATCAGCCAGTCGTCTAGGTAGAGATGCACCAGGATTCCTTCCCGTCTGAGGGCCGCCGCCACCACTACCATCACTTTTGTGAAGGTTCGCGGCGCAGTGGCCAAGCCAAACAGCAAGGCCCGAAACTGAAAATGACCCATGTGCACCGCAAACTGGAGGAACCGTTGGTGCTCGGACCGGATTGGAATATGCAGATAGGCCTCGGTGAGATCTATAGACGTAAGCACCTCCGCCGGTTGCACAGAACGTATGATGGACCGAAGTGTCTCCATGCGGAAGTGAGGGACCCTCAAACAGCGATTTACGTTTTTGAGATCTAGAATAGGCTGAAACGATTCCTCTTTCTTGGGAACCACAAAATAAATGGAGTATCGACCTGAGCCTAACTGGTCTGGAGGAACCGGAACTACCGCTTGAAGACTCAACAACCTTTGAAGAGTAGTTGATATCGCCCTTCGTTTGTCCGCCGACCCGCATGGAGACATCACGAAGGCCTCCGTCAATGGATGAGCGAACTCCAGCGCATAGCCTTCACGAACAATTTCTAAGACCCATTGGTCGGACGTTATGGTGGCCCAGACAGAAAGAAAGCTCTGCAGCCGTCCCCCCACCGGGATATCTGCCTGGACCAACCTCATTTCATTGCGGTTTTTTTACTTGTACCTTGTTGGGAACCGAAGTAACCTCTACCGAATCCTCTCGCACCCCGAAAGGACTGCCCTCTGGCTACAAAACGCGCTCGCTGATAAGGAGCAAAACGCGATCCTCTGAACTTTCGAAAGTCTCGCGCGGGACCCCTGTGCAGCATTCCGGGCTTCTGAGTCTTTGGTTTGTCCTCTGGAAGACTCCCCCGCCTTTAGTCCCCAAGATCCTTAACAATTTTCTCCAGGGCCGCACCAAAAAGCAAAGTGCCCTTATATGGAAGCTTACTTAATCATGCCTTGAACGAGGCGTCTGCCGCCCAATTCCTGAGCCATAGAAATCGCCTAGCCGCAATGACAGTCGCCATGGACTTTGCTGAAATCCTTACGAGATCATAAAAGGCATCCGCTAGGTAAGCCGCCGCTGACTCCAGCTTCGCCCCTTCGTCTTCCTCCTTGCAGGAAGGAGTACCGCTTTGGATCCATCGAATGGAGGCTCGAGAAACATACGCCCCACAGACAGCTGCTCTCAGAGAAAGCGTGCAAGATTCAAAGGTCTGTTTCAACAGGGATTCTAACTTTCTATCCTGTAAATCTTTCAGCACCGCACCGCCCTCCACAGGGATAGTCGTTTTCTTAGTGACCGCCGACACTAAGGCATCCACCTTAGGCATTTTCAACAAATCCTGCTTCTCTTGCGGCAAGGGATACAAGCGGCCAATAACCCAAGCTCCTCGCAAGGTAGCTTCCGGACATTCCCACTCAGATTCAACCATCTACTTCATAACTCTGTGGACAGGAAAACACCTCTGTTCTGTTTTGAAACCTTGCAAAAGAGGGTATTCCAAAGGCTCCTCCTGAGCTACCGGCACTGACAGGTTTAAAGCTGCCAACGTCTGGGCAATGAGCGCACCCAGCTCCTCTTTCCTAAACACTCGAAACATATTGGGATCCTCACTGCCCCCCTGCTCGGTATCCTCAAAATCTCAAGGTCAGTCCATACCAGACTCTGACAGGATCTCCCCTTCTTCCATTCCCTGGAGCCCCGAGAGTTGCTGCCCGAAGCTATCGGAGCCCCTCCCCACTCCCAGATCTATTTTAGATGACCCTTCCCCTAGGTCTGACAAGGCACATTCTTTCACCAAGGGATCTCTGCCCGGGGGGTGGGGGGGAGGCCCCGCTCTGAGCCTGTTGCCACTTCAAGCAGTAAGCTTGATGTAACGCCAAAATAAAATCTGCAGAGAAAACCGACTTTAAATCCTCCTGTATTGAAGCCTGTGACTGTGGGGGAGGCTTCCTCCACCTGCACTGGCTTTTTAGACTTGTATTTTTTCTTAGCATGTTTCTCCTGAAGAGATCCTGAAACTGGAGCTGCAGCTGGCATGGCCGCCATTCCCGCCATTTCTGAGCTGCTTGTGCTTGCCTCGGATCTATTTTCCATGACTAAGAAGAAGCGGCAAAACTCCACTAGTCACAAAAAACACAAAGGCTGCCAACCCCTGAGCAAAGGAGAACGCCGTGAAACGAGAAGAGCAAAATTTCCCTGGCTTCAGCGTGTTACCGGCTTTTTTTTTTTTTTAATTTATAATATTTTTATTATCCAACCGAAGTTTACAGCACACACTTTTACATATATCATGCGCTCAAATAGAAATATACAATTTAACTGTTGTCATCTTAAACTATGGTACAGAAGGAAACTTAGAGAAATTCCATGCCTTTAGTTGAACAGTATTGTCTCATTAAAACATAATAGTTATGTCTTATATTATTGTTTCAATAAAGACAATATCCTTTGTACTCTGTGTCCTCCAGAGTATTCTGTTATCTGAGGTTGCTTAACGTTTTTGTGAAATTTATATCTTTTAACAACTTTTCAAACCAAGAACCTCCAAATGACTGTACCAATGTTACCAGTCCCACAGTACAACACTTCCCGCACCCCGCACCCACTTCTCAACACTCTTCCTCCCATCCAACCCTCCCCCCTTGACCTAACTAGGGAAAAGACCACCTTAAACCACAACCCATCCCCCCCCATGGACAGGCACTTTGTCCCTCCATAACTGCTCTTACAGCACACTACTAGCCCATGCCCCCCACATACCCCCCCTACCCCACTCCCTTACCTCCGCCCCCCAACCCTTCCCTCCCTCCCTCCCTACCTCCCCTCCTTTCCCTTCCCCTCTTGATGTAACACCCGCCACAACTCTCCCCATCGAACTTCAAATTGTCCCTCTCTCTCTTTCCTCGCCGCCGTTAACTTCTCCATGAGGATTATATGTTGAACCCGCCCTTCAAATTCCCCCAGACCCGGAGCCTCTTTGCGTTTCCATGCAGCTGCCACTGCACATCTTGCCGCACTCAGACATGCCACTACCACCCTCCCCCATCTCCACTGGCTCTCACCCCCCCCCTGACAACAAGAAGAGACCCGGTGACAACTCAACCTCCTCCCCCAATTTATCCCTTATCCACTCCCGAATCCTACTCCAGAAGGCCTGAATTTTTACACACCCCCACCATATATGCCAAAATGAGCCCAACCCCCCCAACAGTCCCGCCAGCAGACGTTCCGGGATACATCCTATGTAATCTCTCCAGAGTATAATACCATCGGAACAGTATTTTATAACTATTTTCTCGTATACTGCTAGATATAGGGGTCTTTTTAATCTGGTCCCAGATCCCCTTCCAATCCTTATGATCCAACTGTACCCCTAGATCAGTCTCCCACTCCCGCATATACTTAAATTTCGTCCCTCCCCCCCTCCTAACCCCTTTATAGAGCTCCAAAATCATACCCCTAGACCCCTCTTTCCCAACCCACAGAGCCTCAACCTCAGTCAGGACCCTCTCTAGCGCCCCAATACCTCTAACCCCCTTGAGATAAGACTGCACCTGTATGTAGGCATACCTATCCTTCTCCTGGAGCCCATAGCTTTCCTTCACCTCCTCAAAAACTCATAAGCTCATCCCCATCCATTAGCTGAAAAAAAACAATGCAACCCTCTAGCCGTCCACTCATCAAACACCCCGCCATCCCACCCCGGCTTAAAATCCTTACACCCCCTCCATGGTACTGCTAATGAAAACCCCCTCCTCCTACCTTTAGATCCTTGAGCCCGTACCTCATCCCACATCGCCGCTACTTGTCGCATAGCGGGAGAACCCATCCCCAATTCCTTCCTATCCTTCCCCTGTGCCCACAGCCAAGCTCCCCCCCTTAACAAAAGTTTGTTCCACCCTAACGCCCATTTTTACCTGCCCCCTTCCCCTCCAATCCATCACGTGACAGAGCTGCGCTGCCCTATAATAATCCCTAACATTTGGCACCCCTAACCCCCCTCCTCTTTAGCCGCATACATAGTTTCCCTCAGAATCCGCGGGGGCTTTCTTTTCCAGATATAATGAAACACTTTCCGCTGGAGGACCCACAACACCTTGTCTGGTACCCGCACTGGTAATACCTGGAACAGATACAGTATCCGGGGCAAGATATTCATTTTAACCCCCGCTAGCCGCCCCAGCCAGGACACCTCTGAGTTCATCCAACAATCCAGATCTTTATTCAGTTCCCCTAAGACCCGGGATAGTTCACCTGATAGATGTCTTCATATCCCCTTGGGAGCTGCACCCCCAGATAACCCAGCGATTTTGTGACCCACCTGAAGGGATAATCCTTCTTTAACCGACTTTCCGCTTCTCTTGATACTGAGATATTTAATATTTCCGTTTTCCCTACATTCATCTTAAACACCGAAACCCCTCCACTTCCTCCATGATGACTGGCAACCCCTCTGTCGGGTTCCGAAGATATAGCAGGATATCATCAGCATATAAGGAGATTTTATGCTCCACTCCACCCACCAGAACTCTTTGAATTGACCCACTGCCTATTATCCGCTGCGCCAGAGGTTCCACCACTAAGTCAAAGATCAGCGGCGATAAGGGACACCCCTGTCTAGTCCCCCTTTCCAATGCAAAGTCCCTAGTATAGCTCCCATTTACCTTCACCCGCGCCCTAGGCTCCTTATATAGACCTTTCACCCACTTTACAAAGTTTGGCCCACACCCTATTTTCCCTAATACCTGCCACACAAAATCCCAATGCACCCTATCAAACGCCTTCTCGGCATCGATAGACATCAAGATGCATTCCTCCCTCCCCGCCCGTGCTACCCCGGTCACCTCTATCGCCCTTTTAATGTTATCCGCCGTCTGCCTTCCCATAATAAATCCCGTCTGATCTTCCCTAATCAGCTCAGGCATCCAGGATGCCAAGCGATCCGCCAATACCTTGGCCAGAATTTTTACATCTACATTAAGCAGGGATATCGGCCTATATACGATCAACATTCGATAGGATCTTTCCATGGCTTTGGCAAGATCGTAATCCCCGCCATCAACATCTTGGGGGGCAACTCCCCCCCCCTCCTTTAACATGCCATTGAATACTCTTATCATTAGATCTCCTATTTCCCCCCCAAAACCGTTTATAAAAGATCCCGGGTAATCCATCTAAGCCCAGCAATTTCCCCCCCTTCAATCCCTTAACCACCTTCCCCACTTCCTCCCCGTCACCTCCCCTTCCATCCCTCCTCCAGCGTAGGTAACTCCAAACCCTCCAGATACCTACTGATTTGCTCTAACCGCACCCCAGACTGCCTCCGATATAACTCTCGGTAATATTGCTCAAATCTCCCCCGGACCTCCTGCTCGTCCCCTGTCACTATCCCATCTTGCCTCTTAATTTGATATATCATAGAGGCCCCCTTCTGCTTTCGGAGTTTACGGGCCAACAACCGCCCTGCCTTATTTCCAAATTCATAATATATCTGTTGCACTCGCTGCATGTCCATAGCTATTTGATCCACCTTTAAGGCCCGTAATTCCCCTCTGATGCGATCCAGATTTTTCCGATCCCTCTCCGTACCTTTTTCCCATAGCTCCCGCTCAGCGACCACCAATTCCTCCTTTAACCGGGCCTCCTTCTCCCCTCTCTCCCTCTTCAACCGCGTTCCCCATTTGATGAACCGACCCCGAATATACGCCTTCAACCCCCCCATACCATAACCCCGCAGACCTGCCCATTATCATTAAATTCTAAATATTCCCTTATCGCCCCTCTAATGTCCTCCCTCACCTCCTCATGTTCAACCGCCAAAATTAGGCCCCACCTGTCGCCTACTTCGAATCCCCACCATTACTGCACTATGATCTGACCATACAATCGGGAGGATCTCTCCCTCTGTCACCTCCACCATCCAATCCGCATTCATCATGATCATATCAGTCCTACTCCAACACTGATGTGGTGCTGAGTAAAAAGTATATTCTCTCTCAGCAGGATTCCGCTTCCTCCAGATATCCACCAGATCATGCTTCTCCATCAATTTTTTAAGCTCCTTCCTACTCGACCCCCTCCCCTCCCACCCTCTAGGATTTCTATCTAAGCTATCCTGTAAGGTGATGTTAAAATCCCCCCCTACCAGCAGCTTCCCCTGCACTTCTCTCTCCGGCAATTGACTCGTCATTTTCCAAAAGGTCCCCTGTACCCCATTCGGTGCATAAACTGAGACAATATTGATCTCCTCATTCCCCCACCTCCCTTTTATGCCTACCACCCTCCCCTCCTCATCCCGAAAGCACTCCCGCACCTGAATCCCTACCCCACCTTTCACCAATATAGCTACCCCCCCCGTTTCCGTTCTCTCCCCCCCCCCCCCCCCGCAGGAGAAAAATTGCTCTGGAAACCCCGGATGTTTTAACCGTCCAACCTCCCCTCCCCTCAGATGTGTTTCTTGCACTAAAATCACCTCCCACTTATTTTTCTTTATTTCTCTAAAAAGGTGCCTCCTTTTGTGTGGGGAGTTCAAGCCTTTCACATTTATAGAGTGTGACATGGTGGATTCCTCCAGCCCTGTGGAAAGAGCCAAAGAGGAGGAATCTGAGGCAGTGCTGGAGTATAAACAAAAGCACATGGCTGGTAGTTACCAGGGAAACCGAGCACAAGAGAAAGAAACACGCCCTTGCTACCGGTTAGCTCAGGACTCAAGAGCTAATTCAGAGCACCTGCTAGGGGGAGGAGTCAGGCACTACCATAAAGGGCAGATACAAAAAGAGGCCTCAGTGGGAAAAAGGGAGAGTCCATTAGAAGCTGGAAGGAAAGGTTCATTTGAAGCTGGAAGGGAGTGTCCAGTAGAAGCCGGAAGAGAGTCTCCGTTAGAAGCTGGAGGGGGTTCTCAATTAGGAGTTCCAGAGAAAGTTCCAGCACAGGCTCAGCTGGAAGGTTACTTACAAAGCCAGCCGAGGGTTCCGGTGAGAGACCAGCTAACAACCCAGGAGGAGGACCAGGGAAGAGTCCAGGTTCCAAGCCCAGGGCCAGAGCTGAGTTCAAAGGTAAAAGGAGACCTTTTACAAAGCTTTATTCAAGAAAAGGATACGGCAGAAGCAAGCCAGGCTGTCTGCAATATCCTGGGGATTACCAAGAGGAGAGAAAGCCAGGAAGGCAGTTTCAACACTCATTGCAGAAAGCAGGTGGAGATTCCACTAACGGGTCCAAAGCCCAGAGAAAACCCTTTGCAGCCAA
Source organism: Ichthyophis bannanicus (assembly GCA_033557465.1). Taxonomy (NCBI): domain Eukaryota; kingdom Metazoa; phylum Chordata; class Amphibia; order Gymnophiona; family Ichthyophiidae; genus Ichthyophis; species Ichthyophis bannanicus. The sequence goes on from CM066050.1 coordinate 1,824,980, forward strand.
GCACAGAGGTAAGCCCAAAGGCTGGGATTTTTATAATCAAGGTGATTCTACTTACCCAGAAGGTTGGGGCATTGATTACAATGACTGTAATGAAAAGGACTGTTTTAAGCAATACATGATTCAAGAATATAGTACAAAGCTTAAAGCAGAGAGGAAGGGCGGAGCCCAAGAAACCACGATACAAACATTTCCTACCTCTCAGGAGGACTTAATGGAAATAGAGCCAGGTTTTGAAAGTGTCTCTGAAGATATGATGGACTGTACGTTTACAATATCTGATGAAGTATTATCCCTGCGCTGAATGTATGCCTTGCAGAGAAGTACAGAGGTATTGAGATAAAAAGTACAGAGCTGGGAAAACAGAGCTGTTTCATTCTGTTTGCTGAGAAGCAACTGTTTTGTGCTGAAGGAAGCTGTTTATGTTGGAAACTTTACTTTGTCCTTTTGCCAGAGGTGTCTGGTTTTGTTACCTTTATTTCCTTGTTGAAAATCCGCCCCGGGAGGGGAAATAAATCCTTGTTGCTTTAACCACTTTTTGAAGTCACACTACTCTTCCTTGGACTGCGAAAGAAACTACATATCCCAAGAGGCTTTGCTTTAGGGACCTGTAGAGTAGCTGTTCAAGAAGAAAACAACCCGCTTAAACCCTACCTGCTCTTGCTGGAGGGCACTAAAGAGGCGGGGTCACAAGAGCCAATCCTCAACATTACTCTGTCACCCCCTTCCCCGCCCACCCCCCTCCTTCTGAGTTGTGCCTGCTCCCTCTTGTTCAGCGCCCCCCTCTCCTCCCCACCTCCCTGCTATCCCTTCCGTGTGAGTCAAGTCCTATCCCGACTCCAGCCCTTGATCACATCCCAAATTATCCCCAAGTATCCCCCGCCCCTCTTCTGACCCGCCTTCCCCTACAATTCAATTCCAGTCTCACCCCAAGCCACTCCCCGCTTCAACCATTCCCCCGATGCAGAAAATCATTACCCCACACTCACAGACCCCCCCTTACTCAACCCGTTACCAAATTATTACCCATACCCATCCCACAATGTTCAGGTAGTCCCTGCTGGATCCGCTCCTTTCAAGTCCTGCGAAAGCCGTTTGAGCCTCTTCCCTTTCTCCGACACTCTCTGCCACTATGACATTCGCTGCTCCTTGCCACGCTCCTCTCTGGCTCCCCCTCCACGTACTCCTTCCTTGGTCTATGGGAGATGTTCACATCCCAATTCCGCCATCACGCTCCAGGCCTCCTCCGCCCCTTTCACTCTCTGAGATATTCCATTTACTGTCAGCAATAGAACGAAGGGGAACAGCCAGCGGTATCTCAGTCCTTTCCCCCGGAGGAACGCCGTCATCTCCTTCAAGCCTCTCCTCCTCTCCAGGTTCCCCTTGGATAAATCATTATAAATCTCCACCTCACAAGATTCCCAGGCGATCCAGCCATACTTCCTAGCCACACTCAGGATACGCTCTTTAAGGGGGAAGCTGCTTAGACACGCAATCACATCCCTTACTTGTTTTTCCCGCCGAGGGCCCAGGCTGCAGTGTGCTCGCTCCACTCCTATGGCTGCCACGTGATCTTCCCCGCTCTCCTCCATTCTCAGTATATGCCAGTACAGGCGTTGCACCGTTTGAGCACAGTCCTTGTAATTCTCCGTTTCAGGAAGCCCTTTAAAGCGCAAATTATTCCTCCGGGCCCGGTCCTCCATCTCCTCCATCTTTTCCTGCATTTCCTCCGCTTATAGCGCAGTCTTCGCTGCTCCACCTCCACTTCCCTCAGAGCTCCTTCCTGGGAGTCCACTTGTTCCACCACCTCCTCCACGCGCTACCCCAAGCCATTCAGCTCTTGTATCGAGTGCAGCGTAATTCAGATCCCTTCTCATCTCCTTGAGATCTCCCTGAAGCTCTCTTTTGAACTCCTTCAGCCAGTCCTTAAGCTCCATTTCCCCTAGCAGCTGTTCCGTCTCTCCGGTGTCTTCCCCTGGGCCCTCATCTCCACTGCCCTCCTCGGCCTCGCCGGAGTTCCACACGCTGGTCTCCTCACACCGCGCATATGCGGACTTAAACCCCTCCAGTTTTTTTTTGGGCTGCCATAGCACTCCCCGGGGTCACTTTTCCCGCCACCTGCGCACACGGGATATCGCTCATTTAGCACCGTTTATCGGGAATCAGACGGAGCTCGGCTACACCACGGCCATATGCTCCGTGACGTCACCGGAAGTCGTGTTACCGGCTTTTAACCCCCGCTGACACCAAAAACCGCCGACAACAGAGCGATCAGAATAAATATACACTCTTACCTGACAAAAAGCAGTATGCCGGTTTGTAATGCCAGCCACTCAGATCCGCTGCTAGCAGCAGAGTGGGGCTGTCCTCGGAGGCGGCCTGATGGTCTCTGGGGCTCCCAGCACCATTTGCCTTCTCCCCGGGAAAAAACGGAGGAGTTGTTTGAGGCAGGCTCTGCCTCCTTTGCCCCGCATGTCTCACACTACCTAAGGGGATAATAAAATATGCGCGCTTGCTTTCCGAGACCCCTGCTAGGGATCCTTTTTTAATACTACTGCAGCCAGAAAATAAAAATAAAACCGAAATAAACTTAAAACGTAACCCTCTGTCGTTTCTCCGGAGCCAGCAAGATCTATCTGCCCTGCAGCTGCTGAGGACTGAAGAGACTGAAGTTCAACCAGTAGAGGGAGTTAGATACCTGATCAGCAAAACTTCAGAGTTCAGTCCTCAGTTGCTGGAGAAGGAAGACAAACCCTCATGTTCCTGGACTGGCCTCGAGAGTCGAAAAGGAAAACACTATCAGCAACCACAGATGTTATTCCAAAAGGATCCATAAACAATATGTATAGAAATATACTTAACTTGCAATGTTTTACGTTCAATGGTAAAGCTGATTATATTGCAGTACTACAGTTTCCACGTGAAAGAGGTTGTGCTACAGAGGGACCAATTTTCTGTTTTGATTTTTAACAATTCTTTTTTGGGTACCCTTTGGATTTTTTTTTAAATTATTGAATACAGAAAATGTAAAGAAGGATGTTACACTGCAGGGAAGGGGAGGAAGAAGACCAGAAGTAAAAAACCACACACACAAAGAATCTCCCACAACCATCACATCAGATGCCAAAAAGCAGATCAACTTGTCACCTCTGTAGGCTAACACTACTTGAGACTAGAGTACTATTAATGACCTTATGATGAGGTTACTAAAAGGGAACTTTAAAACAATAATCCAACGTAAAACTTTTCATATTGAAATTTTAAGTCGTTTTGAAAGTAAAAACAAAGAAAACCCAAATCTTTGTTAAATCCTAATATAAGCCATAAAAATTCTACTGCCTATCACTTCCTGATCATCTCCTTCAGACTATAATCCATTTATAATTTCTAGTACTGCAATGTTTTTCTCACTCACTCCTGAGCAGAGGAAAGATTTTAGCTCCCAAAAACTAGGCAATACATCTAACATGGCCTAATAAAATGTCAGGTTTTATATAAACACATACATATACTTAGTTTTAATTATTAACTTTATTACCCCATTCCCCCCCCCCCCAAAGCCTAGTCAGGTAACATAAGATATGCCATACTGGGTCAGACCAAGGTCCATCAAGCCCAGTATCCTGTTTCCAATAGCGGCCAAGCTAAGTCATACGTACCTAGCAGTTTCCCCAAAAGACACAGGTTCCACAATGCTTGTATTGGGAAATTGTTGGAAATTAGTGGGAGGGTATGGATATGATAATTTAGCTCCCTATTGTGGAGTTTATAACTCCTATTTACTACGTTTATTTCATGTTTATTATGGATTGGCTTCTCTCCCTTGATGTGTTTGTTCTTATGTGGTTTGCATTTTTTGGATTATTGTAATGTAGTATTTTACTTTTCTTTATATTTGTGATGTATTCAAGAAAATATTATATATAAAAGTTTAAAAAAACAATTTATAGACTTCTATCATATCTCCCCTCAGCCATCTCTTTCCCAGGTTAAAGAACCCTAACCTTTTAGCCTCTGTTCATAGGGGTATCCTTCCATCCCCTTTACCATTCTGGTGGCTCTTCTCTGTACCTTTTCTAATAATGCTATATCCTTTTTAAGATACAGCGACCAGAACTGCACACAATATTCAAGGTGCGGTCTCACCATGGAATGATATAGAGGCATTATATTATCTTTTGTTTTATTTTCCATTCCTTTCCTTATGATACCTAGCATGTTATTTGCTCTCTTGGCTGCCGCTGCACACTGGGCCGAGGGTTTTAACATGTTATCCACAATGACACCTAAATCTCTTTCCTGGGTGGTGGTTCCTAATGTGGAACCTTGCATCGTGTAACCATAGTTTGGGTTGTTCTTCCCTAGGTGCATAACCTTGCACTTGTCCACATTAAATTTCATCTGCCATTTTGATGCCCAGTCTTCCAATTTATCAAGATCCTCTTGCAATTTTCCACAATCCTCTTGGATTTTAACAACTTTAAATAGTTGTGTCATCTGCAAATCTGATAACCTCACTCGTTATTCCACTTTCCAGGTCATTTATGAATATGTTAAAAAGCAGCGGACCCAGCACAGATCCCTGGCGTACACCACTATTCACCTTTCTCCATTGGGAAAATTGGCCATTTAGCCCTACCCTCTGCTTTCTATCTTTTAACCAGTTCCTGATCCACAATAGTACACTGCCTCCTATCCCATGACTCTTTAGTTCTGCCAAAAGTCTCTGATGAGGGACCTTGAGTTGTCTTTCTCCCTTGCAAAGAAAATAAAGCAGGTCTTTCTCCGCTCCCCCACCCGCAGATTTACCTTGATTCTGTCTCCCCCCATTTCCCTCCACACCTCACGTCTCCCCAGCCTCCCTCACCTTGATACGGTTTGATCAGTGAGTGTTCACGCTTCATATGCTCGTTGTTCCCGTCCGTCATATCCCCGATGACCCCCTGCAGCCTCACGGCCAACAATAGCAGCGAGAAGGAAAGCGGCGAACGCAGGAAGCCACAAGCTTCAAGAAACAGCTCCGCCATCTTCACAACAACCCACGAACACCTCACTTCCGCAGTGACACCACTTCCGTTTCCGAGCAGGCGAACAAAGGAGACCACGGGACCTGGAGCAACCGCTCAGTCAAGCGAAACTTGCACACAGACACCACGAGCCAGGCCGAGCCCCCGAGACGGCTACGACGCCTTAATGTCACTGACCAATTATTAGTTTGCAAGTTACAGACTTTAACCAATGAGAGCGGAGGATGCGGCGCATGCGCATAGCTGCAGACGATACACTCCCGCAGGCGTAGCTTCCCACCGCAACGATCTCAAAACACTCTCCCCATCCCATCACTTACCCCACACCTTCAGAGCAGAGCGAGACATCTCTAGAGAACAGCTCTAGAAACACGTGTCTCTCTGAGATCACTTCCCCCACTGATAGACTGTCCCCATCCATACACAGCATGATATCCCTGGAGAACAGCTCTAGAAACACGTGTCTCTCAGAGATCACTTCCCCCACTGATAGACTGTCCCCATCCCTACACAGCATGATATCCCTGGAGAACAGCTCTAGAAACACGTGTCTCTCAGAGATCACTTCCCCCACTGATAGACTGTCCCCATCCCTACACAGCATGATATCCCTGGAGAACAGCTCTAGAAACACGTGTCTCTCAGAGATCACTTCCCCCACTGATAGACTGTCCCCATTCCTACACAGCATGATATCCCTGGAGAACAGCTCTAGAAACACGTGTCTCTCAGAGATCATTTCCCCCACTGATAGACTGTCCCCATTCCTACACACCATGATATCCATGGAGAACAGCTCTAGAAACACGTGTCTCTCAGAGATCACTTCCCCCACTGATAGACTGTCCCCATCCCTACACAGCACGACATCCATGGAGAACAGTGTGGTAAGGAGAGCTGTACAGGAGGGATGGAATGGAAAGAAAGTGAGTCCTGTGCCTTTAAAAGCAGAGATCAGCAGAGTTCCCATAGCGACCACAAGCCTCCGAGGCAGACTACAACTAGTACTAAACCCCGCCCACTTAGTGACGTTAGAGCTAGATCGAGCTCTAACAAGTCTCACGTGTGCAGAGAAAGGCGTGGTGCCTAAGAAGCACCAGTTTAAAAGTGCTTCAGTGTTTGAAGAAGCAGAAAGGAAAAGAAAGGAGCCGACGAAGCAGTAGGAGAAGTAAAGGAGGTGTTCCAGGAGAAGCAGTGTTTGAAGCTGGAGAATCGGGGGAGACAGAGGAACAGGAACAGGAGGTTTCTGTGACCCAAAGCAGGCAGCAGCAACCAAGGCAGAAACGTGTCTCAAGGTACCTCAGAGGAAGGGAACTGGAGGAGCCAATTCCCAGATGGGGAAACAGCTCAGGGAAGCAGTGGAGCCCTGGAGGTAAAGAGAATGAGTTGTATGTAATTCCTAACAAGGCTCAGTCTGAAGAAGTAGTCAGAGAGCTAAGGAAGAGTGCCAAACGCTGTGTTAGCCAGAACCCCGTGAAGCAAGCTATAGGCAGGCATAAGAAGTATGTCAGTGACTGCCGTGACTCCACAGTTAGAAGGCTGATAAGAGAGAGAGAAACTCCGTTCCTAAAGCCTGTTGCTGCAGAGTTGCTAAAGTTGAATGAGCTACTGCAGGGTGAGAATTACAAGCCTTATGATATTCATTCACAAGAAGACAGCTGTAGTGAATCTACTGAGGAAATGGAAGTAGATATGTCTGTAAATCAAGGTGAAAGTGATGTTGAAGAAATGCAATGTTCCTATTGCAAGGCAAACAAACTGAACATGTGCTGAGTCTATGCTCATGTGAAGGAGTGGTTTGTGAAAGCAATTAGGAGCTTGTTGCTGTGAAAGCTTGTTGCTCTGAACTGAGAAAAGAGAGAAAACTTACCAGAAGTTTAAAAGCAATTGTAACCTGTTTCAATGTGCTATTGAAGAAAGAAACTTGCTGGAAGTTTTAAAATCAGTTGTGACTTCTTTCCTATGGAATCAGTACAAGTATGGAAGCTTGTTGAAAGTTAAAGTCATTTCCTAATATGGTCAACAGCCTTAGCTTCAGAAGGTGGTTACTGAAGTGAAGCTAATAGTTGACGTTGTAAAGAAGAAAATTCCTGTATATTTCTGTTAAGCCTGTTTGGACTTTATTTCCTTTGCCTTTGGAGAATTATCCTATTTGTGTTGGTGCAACGAATTTTGATGCGGAGGGGAAATCCCGAAAATAAATTTTCTCTGTTTTTGCCTAAACCGTGTGGTCACACTGCTTGCTCAAAGTATATCTAAACTACATCTCCCAGCAGCCCATGCTGGCAGCCATATTAGGAAACAGTATTCAAAAAGGGCAATTAGGCGAGCCCTCCTGCTCTTAGGCCACCGGCCCGGGTGGGAGGACGCGACAACAGCTATGGTATCACTTGTCTCTGAGAGATCACTTCCCCCACTGATAGACTGTCCCCATCCCTACACAGCAGGGCCGGCCTGTCCATTGAGCAAGAATGTTTTTTGCACAGGGCCCCGCGTTTCAGGGGGCCCCGCGCAAAAAACATTCTACATTAGCAAAAAAAGACTAAAAAAAATAAAACGGCTGCTGCTGCCGCTGCCGCCGTAGCAGCGGCAGAATCAAATGTCCCGCTGCGGGGCCCCGCCTGCCCAGCAGAGCCTCCCTTCACCATCAGCTCCGGAGTCCCTCCCAATGCGCGGGCTTTCAGAGCCGCGAGAGCTTCTCTGACCTCTTGCGGCTCTTTTAATCCCGCCGGGGCTGATGGGAAATCCCATCAGCCCCGGCGAGATTAACAGAGCCGCGAGAAGAAAGGGAAACTCTAGCGGCTCTGAAAGCCCGCGCATTGGGAGGGACTCCGGAGCTGATGGTGAAGGGAGGCTCTGCCGGGCAGGCGGGGCCCTGCGGCGGGACATTTGATTCTGCCGCAGCAGCAGCAGCAGCCGTTAGATTTAAAAAACAAACAAAAAAAAATTAGGACTGGTAATGGGCTATGGGGGGGGGGGGGGCTAAGATTGGAAGTGGGTTGATGGGGGGAGGGGGTTAGGACTGGCAATGGGCTATGGGGGGTCAGGACTACTAATGGGCTATGGGGGGGCTAAGACTGGAAGTGGGCTGATGGGGTTAGGACTGGAAATGGGCTGATGGGTTAGGATGTAATGGGCTATGGGGGGGCTAAGACTGGAAATGGGCTGATGGAGGGGGGGTTAGGATGTAATGGGCTATGGGGGGGCTAAGACTGGAAATGGGCTGATGGGGGGTAGGACTGGTAATGGGCTATAGGGGGGCTAGGACTAGAAATGTGCTGATGGGGGGGTTAGGACTGGTAATGGGCTATGTGGGGCTAAGACTGAAAATGGGGTAATGGGGGGCTTAGGACTGGAAGTGGGCTGATGGGGGGGCTAGGACTGGTAATGGGCTGGGGGGTGGCTAGGACTGGAAATGGGCTGAGTGGAAGGAGGGCTTGAACTGCAAATAGCTGATGGGGACAGGGGCTTGGAATGGAAATGGGCTGAGTGGAAGGAAGGATTGAACTACAAATAACTGATGGGGAGGGGGGCTTGGAATGGAAATGGGCTAAGAGGGAGCTAGGACTGGAAATGGGCCAAGTGAGGGGGGCTAGGACAGGAAATGGGCTGATGGAGGGCTAGGATAGGACTGGAAATGGGCTGTTGGGGGGCTGGGATTGGAAATGAGCTGATGGAGGGACTCGGATGGGGGAGCTAGGACTGTAAATGGTGCTGATGGTGGGGCTAGGATAGGACTAGAAATGGGCTTATGGGGGGCTGGGATTGGAAATGAGTTGATGGAGGGACTCGGATGGGGGAGCTAGGACTGGAAATGGGCTGATGCGGGGACTAGAAGGGAGCGGATGCTGGGTGGGGCTGGAACTAGAAGGGAGCTGATGTTGGGGGAGGATTAGAATGGGATGGAGTTGGGAGAGTGAAATGGAGAGGGAAAAATATTTTGTGTGGGAGGGAAGACAAATCTACAATTGGCCGGATATTGGGAGAGTAAGTGGGGATTGAGGATGGCGGGTGTAAAATTTGAGTGGATGAAATAGGAATGAGGAAAGAGAAAAAGGAGAAAGATTAGTATGTTAAAGCAGATGTAGAGAGAGAATGGAAAAAAACTAGAAGAGTGAAGAAAGGACAAATGGACAGCAGACGATGGAGAGTTAGCAGAAGACACGAAGAAACCAGAAGAAAATGGCTGGAGCAATTTCAACTGGAAAAAAATGCACAAAAGGTAGAAAAATATCTCTATTGAATTTATTAACTGAAATATGCCAGCTCTGGGAAATGTGCATCATTAACGTCTGCGCTTTGTTTAGTACAAGAGGAAATTAATTTATAGTTTTATTTCTACAGTGTTGTTGGGATTTTGGGGTTCCCAGTTTAATTATTGTCTTCCTGTTTCTACATTGTGATTTCTTGTTTGGTGACAGTCTTTGTTCTGGACGTGTAACTGAGCTGAGGTATTCTGTTTATGTAATTCCTATTTGACATTGCCACTTGTTCTCTTTCCCCAGTAGGTCATGTATTGTTGTTCTCTGAAATGTATTGGTTTAATATTTGTAGTGTTGCCTTTTGATAGGTAGGGTCTTATGCTTTGTGAGTCCTGGTACTGCTGTTATGATACAGCGGGTTTGCTATGGGTTCTAAATGGACAGTGTTTGTAGTAGTTCCTAATGTTCTTTTGGCCTTCACAAATGCTTTACATGTAGCACAAGATCGTGGTGATATCTCGGTGGCAGTTGCTCTAGATCTCTCTGCAGCTTTTGACTTGGTCGATCACTCCCTACTTCTACAACGCCTACGGGATGCGGGTCTCTGCAGCACAGTCCACCATTGGTTCCACTCTTTTCTCTCCTCTCGGTCCTGTTCAGTTCTTCCTTCCTCCTCTTCTATTCCCCCTTCTGATCCCCACCCCCTCCTCTGTGGGGTCCCTCAAGGTTCTGTCCTTGCACCACTTCTTTTCAATCTCTTCCTAGCCCCTCTTGCCTCTCTAATACAACAGTTTGGTATCTCCTCTTTCTTCTACGCTGATGACATTCTGCTACTTCACCACACTTCACCTTCTAGTCCTGATCTCTCTGCACTGGATTCCTGTCTCTCAGCCGTGGCAAACTGGCTAACACTTAATTGTCTTCATCTAAACTTGACTAAGACTATCGCTATTTGGTTCACTCACGGTGCTCCTTCCCCTTCATTGGCCCCCTCTTTTTCTGGCACCTCTGTGCCTCTGGTCTCCACTTTCCGGTACCTTGGTGTACACTTCGACTCCGATCTGTCCTATCATACACACATTTCTCACATTACTAAAACATCCTTTTTCTTCCTTCGTCAGCTCCGCTCTGTTCGTCCCTTTCTCCCCCTCTGCACTCACGACCTTGGTGCTTTCCCTGGTTATGTCCCGTGTGGATTTTTCCAACTCACTTTTCATTGGTCTCCCCAAATCCCAACTGAATCGCTTGCAACGCATCCAAAATACTGCAGCACGCCTCCTTACGCACACCTCTCTCCGCGACCATATTACACCTCAGCTATTTCATCTTCATTGGTTGCCTGTCCCCTTCCGCACCACTTTCAAACTATTAACTCTGGTCCATAAAGCCTTCCATGACAGCACCCCCCAGTACCTATCAGATCTCCTCTACTTTCATTCTCCCAGATACACCCCTCGCTCTTTTCACCTCAACCGTCTCACTGTGCCTTCCCCCTCCCGTGCTCATCTACAATCCACTCGTTCCTCTGCCTTTTTTTTTGCTGGCCCCGCCCTTTGGAATTCTCTCCCTTCCTCCCTCCGTTTAGAACCCCAATACAATGTCTTTAAGCAAAATCTCAAGACCCACCTGTTTTCCCTAGCGTTTAATCTTCCCTCTCCTTTTGTGTGACTCTACTATCCTCTCTCCTCCTCCTTCTGACGCTCCCCCATGTTGTTCTGTCTCGTCCTGCCTCCTCTCTTCTACTATCCTTTTTAAACAAAAATTGTACATTTCTTTTCCTTCTCGTTGGCCTTTGGCCTTCTTTTACTAAAATTGTTTTAATTGTACACCGCCTTGGTTATTTCAGAAAGGCGGTTTTTATCAAATAAATAAACATAAACATAATGTGCCTGGCAGTTGGCACTGGATTATAGTAATGTAGAAATCTTTTAATCTTTCTTTATCCATACACTCATTAAGAGGCATGTTTACTAAAAGTTAGTGTATGGTAACATTACGCAAATTTAAGCAAATGAGGCCCTTATGCAAATGAGGCCCCGCACCGAGTCTCCGCACATGGCCCCGCACACCCCTTGGGCCGCCCCTGCTACACAGCATGATATCTCTGGAGAACAGCTCTGAAACACTTGTCTCTCAGAGATCATTTCCCCCACTGATAGACTGTCCCCATTCCTACACAGCATGATATCTCTGGAAAGACTAAGAACTTGTCCTAGGAAGATTTTAAAGGCTTAGTAGAACAGGGCACAATCATAGATACCAAATAACAAGAAAACCTGATGGTTGTCTAATGTCTTGCCCTCAAGCATATATTGATATTGTTTCAGTTCCTTGGTCAGATCACTCTATAAATGTTTTCTGTTACACCATTATCCAGGGTTCATGTTAAATATGGGCATGCCATCTGTGAAACTAAAACCTACGATACTTGAATGAGCATAAGAAAAGGAAATGTCACTAGTTGATAGTTGTAATAAAGTGATTACAAAAACATAGAAATATGACGACAGAAAAAGACCACATGGCCTATCTAGTCTGTCCTTCCATATCAACAACTACAACAGTCCCCTTTTTACCTTGAGAGATCCTCTGTGTTTGTCCCATGCTTTTTTGAATTCAGTTACTGTCCTCATCTCTACCACCTCCACTGGGAGACTATTCCACGGATCCACCACTCTTTCCGTAAATAAATATTTCTGCATATCACTCCTGAATCTATCCCCCTTCACCCTCATCCCATGTCCCCTCGTAGCAGAACTTGCTTTCAATTGAAAGAGGCTCTCTCCCTGAACATTTATGCCACGGAGGTATTTAAACATCTCAATCATATCACCTCTATCCCACCTTTCCTCTAAGGTGTACATATTAAGATCCTTAAGTCTGTCCTGATATGCTTTATAATGAAGACCACTAACCATTTTAGTAGCCATCCTCTGTACTGACTCCATCCTGTTTATATCCTTTTGAAGGTGCAGTCTCCAGAATTGCACACTATACTCCAAATGAGGTCGCACCAAAGACTTATACAGAAGCACTATCACTTCCTTTTTTCTGCTAGCCATTCCTCTCCGTATGCACCCAAGCATCCTTCTAGCTTTTGCCGTTGCCTTTTCTACCTGTTTAGCTACTTTAAGATCATCAGACACAACCACGCCTAGGTCCCGCTCTCCTTTAGTGGACAAAAGTACTTCACCCCCTATACTACATTGCTCCCTTGGATTGCTGCAGCCCAAATGCATGACTTTACATTTTTAAACATTAAATCCCAGCTGCCAAATTCTAGACCATTCTTCAAGCTTAGCTAGATCCCTCCTCATGTTATCTACACCTTCCTGGGTGTCTATTGCAGATTTTGGTATCATCTGCAAAGGGGCAAACCTTAAAGAACTTGTAATTGTGGTTGTTAATATTTCGAAATGGCAGAGATTATCATCTCTTTTGTATTTCTGTGAATAACACTGTCATCTTCCCTGTCTCCTTGGCTTGCAATCTTGAGGTCATCTTTGACTTATCTCTGTTTCTCTGCACATATTCAAGGGATAGCTAAACGTGTTGCTTCTTTCTCTATAACATCAGCAAATTTCATCCTTTCTTCTCAGAACATAAGACCAAGACCCTTGCCCACTCTCGCATTACCTCCCAGCTAGACTACTGCAACTTGCTCCTCACTGGTGTCCCATTGAATCATCTATTTCCCCTTCAATCTGTTCAAAATTAAGTTGCATGGGAGGATCCACCAGAATATACACTAAAAGTACAGTGGGAGAGATAGGAAGAAAACCAGGACAACACAGAACCCCTAAATCAAAGTGAGGAGGTTAGTGTATGTTCTGGTGGATCATCCTCTACTGCTATCCCACTCTCAATTGGTGTACCCCAGGTCTCTGTCCTGGGAACTCTCCTTTTCTCTCTCTACACCCAGTCCTTTGGTGCACTCATTTCCTGCCATGGTTTTCAGTTGGGCTGCGGGGAAAGGGCATTTTGGGTCAGTGGCTGGGGATTGCAGCTCCAGGTGCCATGGCAATGAGATGCCATAGCATTGTGACTCCATTAGGGAGCCAGGCTGAGTTAGCTGGATATGTGGCTGGGTGTGTGGCTGATCAGAATCGGGGTCTGGCCAGCACATCAAGGCTGTAGACCAGTTCTGATCTCGTGGGCATATCTAGCCTTCGCGGGATCAGAATTGGATCTACCTCTGTATGCCCTGATTCTGATTGGCCATACAGGGGCTGGACAGCCAGTACGGAATCGGCCTCTTTGTATATAACTTTGCACTTGTCCACATTAAATTTCATCTGCTGTTTGGATGTCCAATCTTCCAATTTTATCAAGGTCCTCTTGCAACTTTTCAGCATCCTCTTGTGTTTTAACAACTTTGAATAATTTTGTCATCTCCAAATTCGATCACCTCACTCGTTATTCCTATTTCCAGGTAATTTATAATTATGTTAAAAAGCACCAGGCCCAGCACAGATCCTTGGGATACTCCACTATTCATTTCTCCAGTGAGAAAGTTGGCCATTTAGCCCTACCCTCTGCTTTCTATCTTTTAACCAGTCCCTGATCCACAGTCCTACACTGCCTCCTATCCCATGACTTTTTTAATTTCGCCAAGATTCTCTCATGAGGGACCTTGTCAAAGGCTTTCTGAAAATCAAGATACGTTTTGGCTCACCTCTGTCTACTTGTTTATTCACACCTTCAAAAAATATAACAAATTAGTAAGACAAGACTTTCCTTGGCTAAATCTATGTTTTTCTCTCATTAAACCATGACTATCTACATATTCAGTAATTTTATTCTTTATAATGATTTCTACAATTTTGCCTTGCACTGATGTCAAGTTCACTGATGTGTAGTTTTCTGGATCACCCCTGGAACCCTTTGTTAAAACTGGTGTTAAATTGGCCATTCTCCAGTCTTCTGATACGTAGATGATTTTAATGATAGTTTACAGATTACTAATGGTATCTCTATCATTTCTTGCTCTATAACATCAGCAAAATTTGTCCCTTCTTTTTGAATACACAACTCAGACTCTTATCCACTCTCTAGTCACCTCCCATCTAGATTATTGCAACCCCCTCCTTGCTGGTCTTCCATTGAATCATCTCTCCACACTTTAATCTGTTCAAAACTCAGCAGCACATCTAATCTTTTGCCCGTGTTGCTGTTCTCACATCACCCCAGTGGCTTCCTATCCGTTTCCACATCCAGTTCAAACTTCTACTATTGACCTACAAGTGCATTCATTCTGCTGCTCTTCATTATCTACATTTTTATCTCTCCCTACACCCCTCCTCAGGAACTCATCTCTTCTGGCAGATCCCTTCTGTCTGTGCCATTCTCTTCCACTGCCATCTCCAGACTTTGATCTTTCCATCTTGCTGCTCCTTATGCTTGGAACAAACTATCCAAGTCAGTATGTCATGTTCCATCTCTGGCCCTATTCAAATCCAGGCTAAAAAACATCACTTCTTTGAGACTGCCATTGGATCCTGATCCCCTTAGAGGCAGATTCCATAAATACCGCATATGTCCCGCAGGCACATGTAAATGAGGCACAGGCCATATCCCATATCCATGGGTATGGACATGCATGCATTTCTGGAATTGCCACAGGGATGTTTTCGCTGCATCCCGTCCAACATTCTGGACACGTGTAGCTGACAAATCGCATGTGTCCATATGCAGGGACATACACGGGCACCTTGCATTCTGAAAACATCCATGTCTCCAGTCAGGCACGTCTCTGGGACATATATGTAGACATTTCAGATAGCCACGCCCCTCCAGTTAAAATGTGCATCTCCTAAGCTTCTGTTCTCACTGGGAAACATCTGTTTTGTGTCAATGCTCCCCTGGCCAGGCCTATGTGGGCATGGGAGGAGGATTGCAGTGTCAGCTTACCCAGTAGCCAACCTCCGCAGTATCCACCACTCTCAAAGCTTGCATAGATCACAAACTGGGTAAGGAAAGATACAATGTGGTATGATCCACGGAAGTTTGCAACAACATCAGTAAATTCTCCCAGTGCATTGTACACTACCTGCGTATTGAGGGAGTAAAATGCTTTTTGATTGTGGAATGTGGCCTCCCTCTGTCGAGGGGGCCTCAGGGAGCAGTCCTGGGCCCTATATGTTCTATGTAATTGCGAGTAATATTGCAGAAAGAGTGAATGGCAGAGTCTACCTTTTTGCAGATGACAGAAATATTTGCTACAGTGTACATTTCTGAGGAAGAACGGTCTAGTTCTTGGCAGTTGCGATTTCATGCAAAGACATGCAGAGCCATGTACTTGGGATGCTGAAATTCAAAGGAATCATATGTGATGAGGGGAGAGAGGTCGGTGTGCATAGACCAGTAGAGGGACCTTGGAGTGCTAGTGTCTGAGGGTCTTAATATGCTGAAACAATGCAAGAAGGCAGTAACCAAAGCCAGAAGGATGCTGGGCTGCATACAAAGAGGAAAAACCAGTTGAAAGGAGGAAGTATTAATGCCCCTGTAGAAGTCATTGGTAAGTATTGTGTTCAGTTTGGGAGACCATATCTCACAAAGGTCCCGATATTCAAAAGGCATTTACATGGTTAACAGCCATATGCGGGTCAAATATCTCAAACTAAGTCCCCTACGAGCCCTGGCTAGCATTGGAGGTGTTCCAGGGCAGAGCGGAGGCCGGTGCTAACCGTGCAGCACCGATATTGTAAAGTGCATGGTTAGCGCTCAAAGGAAACTCTCACCTATCTTATTGGCACCAAGGCTAACCATGCACCATCCAGTATTGATGCTGCACAGTTAGCCTTGGCGGCTTCCAGGTCGCATGGCCAGATCTGGATATTCACTTTCATTGCTGCCCAAGTGAATATCTGGAGTTTGGGGGTCAGTGGGCAGGGCTAAGTGGCTATGGCACTTAGCCCTGCCCAGTTGAATATCGGGCCCAAAAAGACTTGAAATGATTCAGAAGACTGCAACCAAAATGATATAGAGTCTATGCCAGAAGACTTTTGAGAAAGGACTTGAAGACCTAAATATGTATACCCTAGAGGAGAGGAGTAGCCTAGTGGTTAGAGCAACTGCCCAGTACCCAGAAAATCAAGGGTTTGATCCCCACTGGCACTCCATGTGATCTTGAGCAAGTCAGTTTACCTTCCTTTGCCTCAGAAGAAAAACCTGGCAATCTACTTCCAGTGATACATTGTGTGGCAAAGTCAACCATTTTGAGCATGGGGGAGGTGAACAGCATAAGGAATTCACCTTAATCAAGGGGCCTCTGTTAGGTGTGCAGGGTCAAAAGGCCAGAGCCACAGTTCAAAGGCAGAAAAAACCCAGCTGGAACAAGTTCCATGAAATGCTTGACAGTGTGAGAAGGATAGATTGCAAGCACGAGGACAAAAACCCTCACTCTAAATGCACTGATTATTCTGATGTCAGAAGGCAGGGGGATTACAAACACCTGGGAGAGAAAGAGGTGGGTTTGGATCCCAGTGAGTATAAACCTTGGTTAAATTATAGCAGTAGGAGAAGTAGTAGTAGGAGAAGGAGCTGGAAGAGGAGTGATTGCAGAGGACAGACTTCAGAGCAGCAAGGATGATGGAATGCTGGAGAAGCCAGAGCAGGTGCTAACGTCTGGAGACAGGCTGAGCTACCCATTGCTGAGAGAGGTGATTTCCCTGAATCACGTTTGCAACAAAGGTGGGAGCCAGGAAGGAGAGAAGCTTTCAGGCCATCAGAGAGGCTGTCAGCAGGGCACTCTCATCAAGTGGGTGAGTCAGAAGCTATGGAATTGGGAGAAGAAGGGTCAGAGCTAGGGGCAGAAGAAGATATGTTGATGGATTGTTCTTTATGCCAAGCTCTAGACTTAAAGTGTCTGAAGAAAGGCCAGCCTGGAAAGAACTGTTCCTCTTGCTGAAGTATCCTCAGAGCTAAGCAGTGAGAAAGTAAATTCCTGTCTGTTCTGAAAGGAGGAATTTACTGCAGCATAAGCTAATGAAGTAAGGCTGTGATTCATGCTTCTGTGTCAGCTGTGTTGAAACTCTACAACGGAGAGAAAGTTAATTAGCTGCTATAAGAGTTTGTGCTTTGCTCCTATTTATAAGAGAAGCCTGCTATAAGAGTCTTGAGGACACTGTGAATGCTTATTTCATAACCTAAGTTTGGTTCTTCACCTGGAAGTACAGCCTAGAGAGAATTATGGCTGAGTGAAGATATTTTGCCATAGAAGAAGTAAAGTTTGTTTTTCTATTGCTCTGATTGACAAAGGACAATAAGAAAAGTGGCATCTGGTTATATGTGAAAAGGCTAAGCTTCTGCAGTGAAGAGGACTTTAAAAGCCAATATTGAGTTCTGTTTGTTTTGCCACCAACCTGCTGAACCTTAAGCAAAAATCCTATAATTTAAAATTCTGTAAATGGTACCAGGAACCTGATCTGTTCTATTGTGTTCAAAATAAATTCTTTTTCTGTCATAAGCCTTACCCTTGGTTTAACACGACTACAATCCTTCTACTTAAAGCATAAATGTTACAGCTGATAGAAGAAGGTTCTCAACCACCACGCCCTCAACAACTAGAAGACTAGTGGTTATGGCATTGTGCTTGTGACAATTGTCAAGAAAATCCAGAAGCAGCTGGGTTACCAGGAGTCAGCACTTAAGGTGAGGGGAGGGGGGGGGGAGAGGAGAGCAGGGACATAAGGTATCAATGAACAAACAAAGCTGTAAAACTGGAGGACATACGATGATGAAGCTGCAAGGTGGTCAACTTAAAAGCAAAATCAGAAACTACTTTTTCACTGAAAGGGTGGCAGATGCATGGAATGCCCTCCCGTTGGAGGTGGGGGCAAATGCAGTGACAGAGATCAAAATGACATGGGACAGACACAGTGGATCCCTTCATAACAAGAGAATGTATTCAAAGCAAACTCATGTATCTCTTCAGAGGGGGTTGACCTGCACGGAGCAGCAGTTACAACCACTCCAGCCACTTTACTGGGCAGACTAACTGGACCATCCTGGTCTTTCTCTGCCGTCTATGTTGCGATATCACTGTCTGCCTCATGTTTATTTCCTCCATGCTTGGCGGATCCCAACACCAGCTCCCCCCATGCAACCCTCCAACCTTACTGTGCACAAACACATTTTCACTTGCAGGGACAAATCCTAGAAGACAGCAGAAAATTGGCAAAGTCCTGGCCTTGTTCCATGTATCTGGCAGGAATAATGTGCACGTCTCCGGGAAAGGCCGGAAACATGCACAGAGCTTTACGGAATATGGTATACATGTCTTTGGGGCTGGCCACGCCCCTATCCCGCCCCCTCAGGGATGTGTGCTGACATCCCCATGTACCACAGCACCATATACCGGAATACATTTGTGTACATTGTCGCCACATAAATGTCCCCGGCGCCCGTCCAATCGCTTATTTGGCTTCTGGAATGATCCTATTAGTCTTCTGTTCACCTCTGAGGTGTTCCCTAGATATATCTCAGTCCCCAGTTGTTGTGTTGTCTGTTTCAACTAGATTGTAAGCTCTGAGCAGGGACTTTTGCTTACATGCTTCTGTACAATGCTGTGTACGTCTTGTGGCGCTACACAAATAATAAGTAGCAGTAGGAGTGGTAGTAATAAGAGTTTCTCTTAGAGTGTTAAGTATCAAGGTTCAGATTAGTGAGGAGATTAGATGACATGTGGCAGTAATTATTTAAGGTTTTGGCACTTGACACACTCATTCACCCTTCTTGATTAGATTAGAAGTTTGTGTTCTGAATCAAGGGTTTACTTAAAATTAGGGTTACTGATTAACAACTTTAACATTTTAACAATTTGGTATGAAGAATAAAACCATATTATGTTGTTGTTAAGTGCCATCGAGTCGGAGTCGACTCATGGTGACCCTCTGGATAGCTATCCTAAATTGTGTTTGGTCTTGAGTCAGGCGGCTCATTGTTGACAGACTGGTACCGGTAGCTGCTGTTATTGTATCGATCCATCTCATTGCTGGCATTCCTCTTTTGCGTTGACCTTCTATCTTGCCAAGCATGATGTCTTTCTCTAATGATCTCTCTCTTCGCATGATGTGTCCAAAGTATGAAAGTCGAAGTCTTGTCGTCTGAGCTTCTAAAGAAAGCTTAGGTTTGATCTCCTCTAGTACCGACTGGTTTGTTCTTCGGGCAGTCCATGGTATACACAGTATTCACCGCCAGCACCATAATTCAAAGGCATCAATTTTCTTCCTGTTTATCTTTTTCACTGTCCAGCTTTCACATCCATATGATGTTATTGAAAATACCATGGCTTGAACAAGTCGAATCTTTGTATGGAGAAAGACATCTCTGCTCTTGAGAATCTTATCTAGGTCTTTCATAGCCATTCTGCCAAGAGCAATGCGTCGTCTGCTTTCTTGACTGCTTGTTGCTTCTTTATTGATAGTTGATCCAAGTAGGTTAAAGTTGTTCACGATTTCAATTTCTTCTCCAACGATGAACCTGTTGATTTTGCCAGTTGTCATGATCTTTGTCTTCTTTACATTAAGGTGCAGGCCCATTTTGAGACTATGTTCTTTGATTGTGAGAAGCAAATGTTTCAGATCATCTTCACTTTCAGCCAGTAATGTGGTATCATCAGCATAGCGAAGGTTGTTGATGAGTCTTCCACCAATCTTCACACCTCTGTTGTCTTTATACAATCCTGCTTCTCTGTTGATTTGTTCTGCATATAAATTAAACAGGTAGGGGGAAAGTATTGTGATAAGGAAGCTTATCAGGACCTAGAAGAGAAGGGTAAAAAGACGGAATTTACCTTAATAAAGGGACCCATTTTAAAAGGTCCAGGACTTAAAACTCCATTTGCTCCTAGAAAGCAGGTAATTCCTGGCTACAATGAGGAACAGAGTGCCCCTAGTGGTGGAAAGGAGAGGGAATACAGGCCCAGGGTAAGGAACCTTTACGTCACTGCATCCCCTAATCACTCAGCTGCCACGAGGGAGTTTGATCTCTCTCACTTGAGAGGGGAGAGGGTGGAGCAGGAGCCTGAGGGGTTTAAGTTTAGCTCAGTTAGGTCAGAGAGACCAAGATGACGAGGAGGGACAAGCAGAACACGTGGAGAGGAACTGGAAGGACTCCTGAGACGTGAGAGTGCTGCAACTGCTGACCAGAGAGAGAGAGAGAGCAGAAGTTTTGCCTACTCAAGAAGGAATGGAGCAGTAAGAGCCAGAAGCACTAATTGGAGAACAGGACGTGCTGGATGGTGG
Organism: Ichthyophis bannanicus; assembly: GCA_033557465.1. NCBI lineage: Eukaryota > Metazoa > Chordata > Amphibia > Gymnophiona > Ichthyophiidae > Ichthyophis > Ichthyophis bannanicus. Next base: position 1,845,452 of record CM066050.1, read on the forward strand.
CCAGAGCATGTAAGAAGTGAAGCTACTACAGGCTTTGATCAAGGTATGAGCCCCAGAAGCTTAGCTAATAAGGAGCACTACGTATTTGCCAGAGACAGTTTTAACCATAACAGAAGGCAGTCAAGTAAGCTATCTGAATCTGAGCCAGAGAGTGAACCCATGGAATTGGGGGAGCGATTTACCTTGTGAAGAAGAGGTCTCATACATGGACTGCTCTGCATGCCAGTCTGCCAATTAAGAAGGGTTACAAGGGATGTCAACCGTAAAGAGAAGCCTCCAGTGTCCAAAGCCCTAAGAGCTGTGTTAGCTTGTTAATGTTCTAAGTTCAGGAGAAGTGTTACTCAGTGAAAAGCTGAAGCTTCTTGATTACCTTTTGAGAAACAGCTGTGAGCAGTGCAGAGCTCACGCTGATGCCTTTCAACTGAGGAAGTAAGAAATGCTTTTGTTTGTCTAACTACTGAGAAAACCTTGAAAAGAGTTTTATCTGTTTGTGTGAATTGGACTATCTGTATGAAGTGCTGTGTTTAAGCACACAAGATAGCCAGGTATTTGTTCTGGACTGGAAAGGGAAAGAAAACCTGGTTTAAAGTTTCTTTCTGTATGTTTTGGACTGCACAGCAAGCTCTGCTAGGAAGCAGGTGCTGTTAATTAAGGCTGAGGAAAGCTGTTTTGTTTCAGTCCAAGTTATCCTGTAATGAGTTACAAGAATTCCTGGTGAAATATTTTAAAAAGGTGAATCTGTGAACCTAGCGTGTCTTTCTTTGAATAAATTCTTGTCAATGCACCTACTCAACCCAACTACAGTGAAGGGGTTTTTTTTTTCATCTGAGCCCAAATGATATCTAACTGAACTACCTTTCCCAGAATGCATTTAAAGGCATCCAGTTAGAAAAAGGCCAGAAGTTGAAGCACCCCAATGGCAAAAACAAAACCACACCCCTCCATACCAATGTAAGGGGCTAAGGGCGTGACAGTATGCAGCCTTGTCTTACACCTTTGCTTATTTTAAACCATTCTGTTTCTCCTTGTTCCGTTCGAACTGTTGCTTCTTGATCAATGTACAGATTGTGCAAGAGTACGATCAGGTGTTCTGGTATATCCATACTTCTTAATGTGGCCCAGAGTTTCTCAAGGTTTACACAATCAAAAGACTTGCTATAGTTGATAAAGCACAAATAGATATCCTTTTGGTATTCTTTAGTCTTCAAGGATCCATCTCACATCTGCAATGATGTCTCTCGTTCCTCGCCCTTTCCTGAACCCTGCTTGCACTTCAGGTAGTTCTTGTTCCAGGTATGGTTGTAGTCTCTTTTGAATAATCTTCAGTAGAATCTTGCTGGCATGTGGGATCAGAGCGATTGTGCAATAATTTCCACAGTCAGTTGGATCACTTTTCTTTAGTATTGGTATAAAACAGATCTTTTCCAGTCAGTTGGCCATGATGTTGTCGTCCATATTTCTTGACAGAGCCTTGTAAGTATGGTAACAGCTGCATCAGATTGCTGTAATACTTCTATGGGAATGCTATCAATGCCTGGTACTTTGTTCTTTGATAAGGCTTTCAATGCTTCTTCAACTTCTTCTTTCATCACCGATGGTTCCTGATCATTAGGTACAGGTTGAAATGGCTGTTGGTCAACTTGATCTTTATCATATAAAAACTCTGTATATTTCTTCCACCTTTTCTTGATCTTCTCAGCATCATTCAACATAGAACCTTGAGCATCTTGTAACATTCCAATTGGAGGCTGGAACTTTTTCTTTAAGTCTCGTAGCTTTAGGAACGCCAATCTTCTTCTTCCTCTAATAGTTTCTGCTTCTATATCCTTGCATGCATTGTTGTAGTACTTTTCCTTGTCCTGTCTTGCTGCACGTTGGAAATCTATGAGTTCTGTTATTGTCTGTCTTTCTCCTCTGGCTTCAGCTTCTCTGCATTTCTGGGCAATTTTCAGAGTTTCTTCCGTCATCCATTTTGGCCGTTTTTGCTTTTTCACCTTTTGTAGAGACTTCTCACTTTCTTCCAATACAACCTTCTTGATGTCATTCCATAACTCTCCTGGAGCTCTGTCACTTGTATCTAAAACAGCAAATCGATTTTGCAGGCAGTCTTTAAATTCCAGTGGTATATTCTCAAGGTCATATTTTGCTGCCTTCATGAGTGGTTTGCTCTTTTTCAACTTTAGCTTGAGTTTGCATACTAGTAGTTGATGATCTGTACCACAGTCATCTCCAGGCTTTGTCTTTGTTGATATAGAACTTTTCCATCGTTGACTTCCACAGATGTAGTCAATTTGATTTTTATACAATCCATTGGGTGAAGTCCATGTGTACAGTCGTCTCTTGTGTTGATGGAAGAAAGTGTTTGAGATGAATAGATCGTTGGTCTTGCAGAATTCTATCAGTCTTTCTCCAGCTTCATTTCTGTTGCCAAGTCCATATTTTCCAACTACTTTGCCTTCTTCTTTGTTGCCAACATTTGCGTTCCAGTCACCCATGACTATCAGGATATCCTGTTTGCATGTTCTGTCAATTTCAGCTTGTACTTGTTCATAGAACTCTTCAATTTCATTCTCTTCTGCAGCTGTTGTTGGGGCATATACTTGAATTATAGTTGTGTTGATAGGCATTCTTCTTAGATGAATAGAGATTAAGCGTTCGCTGACTGCATTGTATTTCATTACAGTTCTTGCAAGTTTCTTCTTTATTATAAATGCAATACCATTTCTTCTTTGTCTTTCATTTCCAGCATAGTAGACCATGTGATCATCTGATGCAAAGTGCCCAATGCCAGTTCATTTCAGTTCGCTGACACCCAACAGATCAAGTTGTACATGTTCCACTTCATTCTTGACCACCTCCAACTTCCCTTGGTTCATGCTTTGTACGTTCCATGTTCCAATGCGTAAGACATCTTTACAGCTTCTGACTCTCATTTCATGCGCAGCTACATCAGCAGTCAGACGTCCCGAGGGCTTTGATCCAACCACATCATAAATGCTGGCTTTACTCTGAAAAGTCTTCAGCTCTTCCCCAGTAGCTAGTTGAGTGCCTTCCGACCTGGGGGTCTCATCTTCCAACACTATAGCACAATTTGTTTTGTTGTAACTATCCATTGGGTTTTCATGGCAAGGTACAGAAGTAGATTACTGGGCCTTTCTTTTGCGCAGTTTAAGTTTGGGTGTTACCATTGTCACAGAAATGTGATCCTCCGCCATCAACACTATCCCATTCTGCTGCTGCCCAGATGGGTGGTTTGTCTTGGTCTGGCACCTCAGCTGAGACCTGTCCATCTTGGGAGACCCTGCCAGTAGTTAAACTACCGATAGTTTAACTCTCAGCATCACTGATGCACACAAGCCCTTACAGCACGACAAGCTGCAAACCAAGTGAGAAAACCATATTATAGTGGAATGCAATTTACCCCATTCCTTTCACAATCTGCACTCTTCTATAATATGTTTACCTTTATTTAAAACCTTCTCAATGCTTCAACCAGTTTACAATATTTACTAGCTTGATTTTCTGTCCTCCGTTGTCTCTATCAAAGTACTTGGGCTTAGGGTTCTTTGCCTTCTGTTCCCCATTACTGCAAGGATTCACTTCCTTTCACCTACATCCCTTTGGGCCAATATTCAAAGCATTGAATATCCTGGTTTATTGTTTAGTGGCGACGGTTAGCTGCTGTAATCGTACTGTCTGTCGCCACTGAATATCGAGCCTCTTGTTTCTTCTTATTTGGTGTAGGTTTTCTCCATGTTTGCTGTTCCGTGCAGGTCTCTGCAGGAATGTCCGTCTTCAGGCTGAGCACCCCTCTACACTTGTGCAGTGGCTCCAAGCCTTTTTTAGTTTAATCTTGCTGGCTAGGATGGTTCATGCAGATCTCACTCTTGAGTGAATGGTGTCCCTGGCTAGGAGCCAGAGGCACTTGCCCCTAGGGGCAAACACTCGCTCAGATATGCATGGTGCAGTGGCTTGAGGGTCAAAGACAGGAATCTTATTTTGGATGAGGGTTTTATAGAGTTTTCTCTTCTCCAGGGAGTCTCCTCTCATCCCAAAATGGTAGGAAGAACATCCCAGGATTCTGGGACGTACCAGTCTTTATCCAAAGTAACTCTGACAGCTCTTGGTTGGGACACTGGATGGCGCTGCTGATCCAAGTAACTTACATATGTGCTAAATACAAATGAATGAAATCCTGTCAGATATGTGCATATTACTCCTTTGTTCTAAGGCTTGCACTGGTTGGCAATAAACGGCATGTGGATTTTGAAATGATAGTTTAGAGTTTAAAGCTTTATGTGAGATAGCTCCAACATATTTTAGAGCAGTATTTGTTCCATATCAGCTGGGGTGAAATTTGCATTCATGTAATCAGAAGTTTTTAGAAATTTCCTCTGTCAAGCAGATTGAGAGGGGTCGGAAAACTACGAGCCCTGTGCCAGAACTGGTCCACCTGCACCAAATGTTTGTCCAACTGGCAAGTATCATTGAAACAATTTTAACCACCCATGAAGCCTCTTTTGTAGCCCACAAACATTTACCTGCAACCCATTGCTGATACAGATCCCACCACAGACATCCTCCTTTAAGACATCACTTTGAGCTGAATGGTTTGCTTTCAACAACGCGTGAAGACCAAGTGTATCATGTGATGACACTGGATGGCGGTGGATAGCTATTCACAGGGTTACAAAGATGCACTGTTAAAAAAACGTTAGCTCTTGAAAGCCTGGGGGAAAAAATCGGTCTGTTTTTGTTTTTATGCAGTTTTGTAGCTTGTCACTGGACATCCACTGGGGTAAGGGGGGACCCCCCCTAAATCCAGACTGATCCAATGCACCCCTTGGACAAAAGGTTTGTCCGCCCCTGTATTTTGATGGAGAGTAAAGCTAAGGCTTTTATTGAGGCTGTCTCCACCCAATAAAGTATAGCTCCAAAATGATTTTTAGACATTTGGGAAACAACCAAAAGCTTTTAGTGGGATAGCGGTGTAGTATTTTTTTTTAAACAGTTTTATGTGTTATGTCATAAGATGAATGGAATATAGAACCATTTAAAAAAAATATAAATAAATTGCCCCAATCCTCCCCAATAAATATTTGAGTGCTGTACCCTGATCCCTAGGGAAATATCCCGGTATGTTACCTAAAAATGTCAGCAAACTGACAAGCTCCAGGCATCCCGTCAGTCTTAGTGTGGGTTGCTTCTCTTCTTGTGTCAGACACACAGCTTTCACAACATTGCTTGATCGTTGGTTAAGTTTCCACCTGTCTCTTTGCAAGAAGTGTCTCTGAAGCTGTACTGCACAAGCCGAAGCCCAGGCTCAGGCCTCTACATTCACGTTATGAGAGGGGAACTGTGTGATTTTAAATACTGTAGATCTGAGTAACATTATTTTATTTCTTTATTTTTCAAAATACTTGGTTCATTTTTTTTGTGTCACAGCAGTTTTTTGAACTCTAGCTCCGCACTGCAAGCTTTCATGAATTTCCGTACATTACTGCCCTGATCAAAGCGCTTGGTGTTGTCACTTTCTTGGCCTTTCTCAAAGATTTCCTCTTTCTCAAAGATATAGTTTCTCAAAGATATATATATATATATATATAGTTTCAGTTAACAATGTTCCCCATGTTTATCCAAGTTCTCGTACCTGTTCTATGTAAAACCAAACAGCTTGTTGCTCTGGTCTTTTGTTATATTGTAAACCGCGCTGATGCTAAATAGAGCGGTATATAAGAGCCTGTAATAAATACATTTCCACATTAGTCCAATTTCATGTCTCACTCACAGCAATCCACATGCAAGGTTCCATCCACATTTGCAAGTACTTTATGCGCACACTGTACAGATTTGCATTTTGTCAGAGTATGTCACACTCTGCACCCTGGGCCTCCTTCTGCTCTTTGACATCCAGTGCTGGGTCTCGCAATCAAGGAGGACAGTGTGAACTGAATTCAGCATTTTCCTCACTTCCATAATGGAATTCCTTTTCCAGTCCTGTTCTTCCATGCTCATGAGAGTGGATGTGCCGGAGGTATAGCTCACCAACGTTTAAGCAGAGGAGACAGTTTGTCTTGGGACAAGAAACATCTGAAGCAGCCTTGTAATTCCAGGAGTAAGGATACTCAGAGCAGTTTTCTATATTTAACATTCTCACGTTTTTTCAGGAGCTCAGTCTAGATAATTTATGGTTCCTTGTTCCATGTAAACCGCGCTGATGCTAAAAAGTGCGGTATATAAGAAAGTTAAATAAAATTAAATTAAATAAAAAATAAATAATGTAGACATGAAAGGAGTTGTACATTTTTTGGAGAATGCCTCAATGTCCATATGAAGAAGATAGTTTTATAAAGAGCTGTAGAAAGTCACATACATCAGCCCATGTAAACCCAATAGATTCAATCATTTGTGTGTCTTTCACTAGTTGCTTTTCTATAAACATGTGCATTTGTCTGATGGCGCATAGGTGGGTGAAGCGCTCAGGTACGCATGCACTTTATAAAATACAGGAGTACATGGCTATAGGGTTCACACTGCCAACTACCTATGCCCCTATTTTATAAAGTAAGCTATGCACATACATTGCTTGATGAAGCAGACATGATTGACGAGTGTTAACTTAGACATGTCTTCTAAACTTACTCTTCAACTGCCCCCCCTTGATCAATGCACTTGTTTAAAATATATGCTGGACATCACAAAGCAATTAAAGCCTCTTTCTACATTCGCTTTAATTTAGCAACACCCCACAGCTGAAGGCTCTTGGTGGCTTGGGGGTGGGGGGTGCAGGAGCAGTCCCAGGTCGCTCCTGTCCAGTTGGCGCCCAGGTTCAGAATGGAACCCAAAGGTCCCTAGCAATAGTCTCACATTTTACTACAGCTTAGTAGCTATCCCTCTTAGTGGGCTAAAAATCAAACTAAGGGTCTCTTTTACTAAAGCCGTCTATGGATTTATTTATTTAGCTATGCTTATATACCAGTTAGTCTAATAGTCAAAGCGGTTTACAGAGAACAAGTGAGCCAACATGGATTAACATAAAACAAGAAGTTAAAACAAGGGGAGATAAAACATGGGTGAGGGCAAGAAAAGAAGGTTAAGCAACCATTAATTAGGTTGAATGTGATTTGCCACTAAGTCACCAATCTCAGGGGCGCTAATGATAAAGGCCGCATGTTAACTGTCAGACATGTTCAGTATGTCCTTGGCAGCTAACACATGAAGGGTTTCCCTAACATGTGCTCCACTAGGTCAGGTTCACTTAATGACTGCTATAGAGGAGTTATTAGATGAACCCACATTAGGAGCTCTGTTGCTGTTGAGTATGTGGCTAGTGCCTGGCATTAGCATCAATAGGCTCTCCATGCCCACTCTCCATCCATTCCCCATTCCATTCCATTCCACAATGGCTGATTAACAGGGGTTTTAATGCAAGAAGACATACAATATTGAGCGTTAATGTTCATAACTGCCTGTAAGCGTGCATTAAAACCCACCCCAGCTCCCACCCACCCCATGTGAGCATTCTTGCTTTATAGGGCAACTCCCCAATTAACTACACACAGGGATATAGAATGGCACTGTTAGAACACACTTAAAAGAGGTTAACTTCTTTTTCTCTTAAAGGACAGCTGAAGTAAAAGTAAGGACTTTGGTAGGTCTCTCTCTTTTAGTTCAACAGGTACCAAAGCTTCACCAACTGAACAATGACTGGGAAAAATTTTATTGCCAAAGCTGGTGCCCCTGTTACAGCTTCTGCCTCTGTCCAGACAGAAAGCCCAATGCCAGTTGAAGTACTGGTTCCATGTGCAGGATGCCTGCAAGCTGAAGCTCTCATGAAACAAGTGGAGGAACTCAGAAAGGAGGTGGTGAGACTGAGAAGCATTTGAGGCAGTGAGAAGTACATTGATGGGATGCCTCTTCAAACACCCAAGCTCTCTACAGAGGTGAAGATGGGAGGCTACAGAATGAAGAGAGTTGGACACAAGTCACCAGAGTCTGCAGAATCAACAATCCAACTTCTCCAACCCTTGAATTGAAGAACCATTATGTAGCCCTGGAAGTGGAGGAGGTGAAAGCATCCTAGGAAACAGAAGAACCAGAGCTCAGGCACCCCAAAGTTGAGGAATCAGTGACCACAAGGAAGCGAAGGATAGTGGTGGTTGGTGATCCTTTTCTGAGGGGTATTGAGGCATCTATCTGCTGACCAGACTTGATGTTCAGAGAGGTATGCTGCCTGCTAGGTGCCAAAATCCAAGATGTTACAGAGTTTGCTGAGGCTTATCAAGCCTACTGACTATTATCCGATGTTGTTCATCTATGTCAGCACAAATGATACTGATAGATATCCCACTGAATGTATCAAAAGCGACTTCATGTCTCTGGGACAGAGGGTGAAGCAAATAGGTACATGGGTGGTATTCTTTTTAATCCTCCCTTTTGAAGGTACAGGCTGAGGCAGAGAAGCTCTTATCCTGAAGATGAATGTATGGCTGCGTGGATGGTGTCATCAAAAGCATTTTGGTTTCCTGGATTATGGCATGATGTTCCAAGGGCTGCAGAGCAGAAACATAGAAACATGATGACAGAAAAAGACCACATGGCCTATCTAGTCTGTCCTTCCATAACAACAACTACAACAGTCCACTTTTTACCTTTAGAGATCCTCTGTGTTGGTCCCATGCTTTTTTGAATTCAGTTACTGTCCTCATCTCTACCACCTCCACTGGGAGACTATTCCAAGGATCCACTACTCTTTCTGTAAAGAAATATTTCCGCATATCACTCCTGAATCTATCTCCCTTCACCCTCATCCCATGTCCCCTCGTAGCAGAACTTGCTTTCAGTTGAAAGAGGCTCTCTCCCTGAACATTTATGCCACAGAGGTATTTAAACATCTCAATCATATCACCTCTATCCCGCCTTTCCTCTAAGGTGTACATATTAAGATCCTTAAGTCTGTCCTCATATGCTTTATAATGAAGCCCATTAATCATTTTAGTAGCAACCCTCTGCACCGACTCCATCCTGTTCACATCCTTTTGAAGGTGCGGTCTCCAGAATTGCACACCATACTCCAAATGAGGTCGCACCAAAGACTTATACAGAGGCATTATCACCTCCTCCTTTTTTCTGCTAGCCATTCCTCTCCGTATGCACCCAAGCATCCTTCTAGCTTTTGCTGTCGCCTTTTCTACCTGTTTAGCTACTTTAAGATCATCAGACACAACCACGCCTAGGTCCCGCTCTTCTTTAGTGGACAAAAGTACTTCACCTCCTATACTGTATTGCTCCCTTGGATTGCTGCAGCCCAAATGCATGACCTTACATTTTTTAACATTAAATCCCAGCTGCCAAATTCTAGACCATTCTTCAAGCTTAGCTAGATCCCTCCTCATGTTATCTACACCTTCCTGGGTGTCTACTCTATTGCAGATTTTGGTATCATCCGCAAAGAGGCAAACCTTACCTGACAGCCCTTCCGCTATATCACTAACAAAGATGTTAAAAAGAATCGGACCAAGGACAGATCCCTGGGGCACACCACTGGTAACATCCTTCTCCTCAGAGTGAGCTCCATTTACTTGTACTCTTTGTCGCCTCCCACCCAACCAATTTCTAACCCAAGCAGTAACTTTAGGGTCCATCCGTAGGGTGCTCAGTTTGTTTATAAGTCGCCTGTGAGGAACAGTGTCAAAGGCTTTACTGAAATCTAAATACACCACATCTAGAGCCCTCCCTCAGTCCAACTCCCTGGTCACCCAGTCAAAGAAATCAATCAGATTTGTCTGACAAGACCTGCCTCTGGTGAATCCATGCTGCCTCGGATCCTGTAATCCGCTGGACTCCAGAAACCTCACTATTTTCTCTTTCAGCAGCGTTTCCAATAATTTACTCACCACCGAAGTTAAACTAACCGGCCTGTAGTTTTCAACCACATCCTTACTTCCGCTTTTGTGTAAAGGCACCACATGAGCCTCTCTCCAGTCCTTTGGCACCACTCCCGACTCCAACGAGGCATTGAAAAGGTCAGTCAGTGGAGTTGCTAGAACGTCCCCAAGTTCCCTCAGTATTCTAGGGTGTATCCCATCCGGTCCCATCGCTTTGTCTACTTTAAGTTGAGCTAGTTTCTCACGAACTAAGTCTTCTGAAAATTGTTCAAGATGTCCCTCGCTTCTGTTCCTATTTGTGGGTGTTTTCTGAGGTCCTGCTCCTGGTTCTTCATCTGTGAACACAGAACAAAAATATTTGTTAAGCAATTCCGCTTTATCCTTATCAGCTTTTACATATTCCCCCCCTGCACCCTTGAGTCTGACAATACCACTTTTGCCCTTCCTCTTCTCACTAATATATCTGAAAAATGTCTTATCCCCCCATTTTATTGCATTGGCTATTTCCTCCTCCTTTTGAATCTTTGCCTTCTTGACTACTTTGCTAGCTTCTCTAAGTTTTTCCAAATACAGATGCCTGTCTTCCTCTCTCGGCGATCTCTTGTATTTCATGAAGGCCTCCCTCTTTTTCTTCACTTTTTCAGCTACTTCCTTCGAAAACCATAGCGGTCTCCTGTTCCTTTTGCCTTTATTTACCATTTTAACAAAAAGGTTGGTGGCCTTTAAAATACCCCCTTTCAGTTTTGCCCACTGTTTTTCTACATCCCCCAGCTGTTCCCATCCCACTAACGACTCCCTGAGGTATTGGCCCATCTTCGCAAAGTTAGTCTTCCTAAAGTCTAAGATCCTCACCTTAGAATGGATTCTAATAGCCCTAGTCCTAATACTGAACCACACCATCTGGTGATCACTGGATGCAAAATGATCTCCCACTACAACATCAGAAACACTTTCACCATTGGTAAGCACCAAGTCCAGTATGGCCCCTTCACGTGTGGGGTCTGTTACCAATTGCCTGAATAGTTCTCCCTGTAGAGAATCCAGGATCTCCTTACTTCTAGATGATACTGCAGCAGGAATGTGCCAATCAACATCTGGCATATTGAAATCTCCTATCAGTAGCACTTCCCCTTTCCTAGCAATGCTGCATATGTCTTCAATTAACTCTCTGTTCACCTCTTCCTCTTGGGAGGTCTGTATATCACACCAATGCAAATAGATTTCTCTTTCCCTCTTTCTAGTTTAACCCACAATGCCTCCTCTCTCCCTTTTAAGCTCTGTAATTCCAAAGCTTTAATAGTAGTTTTTACATATAGTGCCACTTCTCCTCCCCTTCTTCCTACCCTTTCCTTTCTGAATAAAGTATAGCCAGGTATAGTTACATCCCAGTCATGGTTTTCTGTGAACCATGTTTCTGTAACTGCCACTAAATCCAAGTCAGCCACTCCCACCAAAGCTTCAACTTCAGGGATCTTATTTCCCATGCTACGGACATTAATACACACTGCTTTCCATATGTTACCCCTGTTACCCATTTCCATAAAGGTATTTAATGTATCACCTATCTGGGGGCTTTCACTTACCTGGTGATGGTGTCCATTTGTCCAAAAAGGGTTGAAGTAACTTCCGCAGCAGACTGGCTAACCTATTGAAGAGGGCTTTAAATTAGATTCGTTGGCGATAGGTACAGAAAGCCCCCAGAGAAGTAAAAGCCTCCAGGTAAGTAAAAGATTAAATACTTCCACAGAAATGGATAAAAGGGGCAACATCTGGAAAGTGGTGTGTATAAATGCCCGTAGCATGGGAAATAAGATCCCAGATGTTGAAGCTTTAATGAAAGAGGCTGGCTTGGATTTAGTAGTGGTTACAGAGACATGGTTCATGGACAACCATGACTGGGATATAATTATACCGGGCTATACTTTATTCAGAAAGAACAGGGTAGGGAGGAGGAGTGGCACTATATGTAAAAAATAGTATTAAAGCTATAGAATTACAGGGCTTAAAAGGGAGAGAGAGGAGGCAGCACTGTGGGTTAAACTAGAAAGAAGGAAAGGGAAATCTATTTGCATTGGAGTGATATACAGATCCACCTCACAGGGAAAACAAGTGGATGGAGATTAAAAAAAAAAAAGACATACGCAGCATTGCTAGGAAAGGGGAAGTGCTACTGATAGGAGATTTCAATATGCCAGATGTTGTTTGGCACATTCCTGCTGCAGTATCATCTAGAAGTAAGGAGATCCTGGATTCTCTACAGGGAGAACTATTCCGGCAACTGGTAACAGAACCCACACGTAAAGGGGCCATACTGGACTTAGTGCTTACCAATGGTGAAAGTGTTTCTGATTATCTCTCACCCAGTGATCACCAGATGATGTGGTTCAGTATTAGGACTAGGGCTGCTAAAATCCATTCAAAAACAAGGGTCTTAGACTTTAGGAAAACTAACTTTGTCAAGATGGGACAGTACCTTTAAGGAGTCATTAGCGGGATGGGAACAGCTGGGGGATGTAGAAAAACAGTGGGCAAAACTGAAATGGGATATTTTAAGAGCAACAAACCTTTTTGTTACAAAGGTAAATAAAAGGAAAAGGAGGCCAATATGGTTCTCAAAAGAAGTAGCTGAAAAGGTGAAGAAAAAGAGGGAGGCCTTCATGAAATACAAGAGAGAGGAAGACAGGCATCTATATTTTGGTAAAACACAGAGAAGCTAGCAAAGTAGTCAGGAAAGCAAAACTACAAAAAGAGAAGGATATAGCCAATGCAGTAAAATGGGCAGATAAGACATTTTTCAGACATGTTAATGAGAGGAGGAAGGGCAAAAATACTATTGTCAGACTCAAGGGTGAAGGGGAGGAATATGTAGAAGCTGATGAGGATAAAGCACAATTGCTTAACAAATATTTCAGTTCTGTGTTCACAGATGAAGGCCAGCAGCAGGACCCACACCCACAAATAGGAACAGAAGTGATGGGGATCTTGAATGATTTTGAGAAGGCTGTGTTCGAGACAAACTAGCAAAAGGACATAAATAGGATGGAGTCGGTGCAGAGGGTGGCCACTAAAATGATTAGTGGTCTTCCTTATAAAGCATATGAAGACAGATGTTAGAGGAAAGGCAGGATAGAGGAGATATGATAGAGACATTTAAAAACCTCCGTGGCATAAATGCACAGGAGGAGAGCCTCTTTCGATTGAAAGCAAGCTCTGCTACGAGGGGACATGGGATGAGGGTGAAAGGGGATAGACTCAGGAGTAATATACAGAAATATTTCTTTATGGAAAGAGTGACAGATGCGTGGAATAGTCTCCCAGTGGAGGTAGTAGAAACGAGGACAGTATCTGGATTCAAAAAAGCATGGGACTAATACAGAAGATCTCTTAAGGAAAAAAAGGGGACTGTTGTAGTTGATATGGAAGGGCAGACTAGATAGGCCATGTGGTCTTTTCCTGCCGTCATGTTTCTATGTTTCTAAAATATCCATTAACCTGATAATGGGTTTTAGTAAGAGGCCATAAAAATATAAACAGCTTGCATTACTTTCAGCACGTCTCCTCTCATGTTGCTTTCTGCTCTTTATTCTTGTAAATTCATGGGTGACAAGGAAGAAGTTCTTTTCTGTCTATACCCCACTTCCTGTTGTGGTTCAGTTTCCACAGTTACTCTTCCTGTGCTGGAACTGGTAGAAAGAGGAAGCGTCATTGAAGGGTGCAGAACGGAGCATTGCTCTTTCCATCTCTATATGTCTGGTCTAAGCTAACAAGGGCTGCCCTCGGTGCAAAAACTCCAGTCAAAGAGACTGGAAAGAATGAAGTCCCTTGGCGGGATGGTAAGTGAGGCATCTGAGAGCTATTGGGCGGTAGAGATGTGATTGAGTGAGTGACAGGGAAAAGGTGCACCCTCCTCTTTCTAACGAATTAGCAGTGCTACATTGTGCTGCTAAAAAGCAGGCAGAATACTTCCTAATTGACTGTCGTAAACTATCTTTTCATTTTGGTTAAGGTGATTTCAGTCCAGATTTGGTGAAATCCATGATATACAGACAGCTGGTTTCCACATGGCTTTCGTTTTCCTCACGGACAGTGTGCTAATTCCGGCATCTGGTTCCTGGCTCATTCTCCTATACTGTTCAGTGTGTTTGTGGGTTGTTCACTGGTACCCATGTCATCACTGCTGTTCTTCAGGAAACGTAGGAAACTATCATGGCTGTGATTGTTCTTTATAGGGTGAACAAACTAGCAAGAGATAAAACTATTTTTTGTTCTGGCCCACTATGTCCGTGGTGAGCATTTGAAAGCTCTGCTCCGTTAAGGAACTACGCAGAAAAATGCAGGCGCATATATTGGGCACATGTAAGCTGACATTCACAAAATTTGTCTGGGTAGCTTTTGTTTTTCAGATTTCCAACTCATGTACTGTATTATATTTTGTTCAGTTAACATGTTAAATTTAACTGGTTAAATATGGGAAGGGGAGAGAGATATGCTAGGGTTATATTAAACTTGTGGAGGGGAACTGTATAACAGGTTGCCTAGCTCAGGAAGCTATGTAGGTGCCTATTTTAAAATGTTATAAAAACATAGGCACCTCTGTGTCTTTAAAAAAAGCAGCACAAAAGCTTTCCAAATTGCTAAAATATGGCCACATACATGTATATTAGCTCTAGAATTGGCGTAAGTGTACGCGGCTGAAGTTGCGTATAGGCCTCTGTTTTATAATCTACATGCGTAATTCACGGCTCCACCCCAACTCATAAGAACATAAGAAATGTCATACTGGGTCAGACCAAGGTCCATCAAGCCCAGTATCCTGTTTCCAACAGTGGCCAATCTAGGTCATAAGTATCTAGCAGTTTCCCTAAAAGACACAGGTTCCTCAATGCTTATATTGGGGCAAGCAGTGGATATTCTGGGTCCACTTTAATAATGGCTTATGGGTCTTTCCTCCAGGAACTTGTCCAAACCTTTTTTAAACCCAGCTACACTAACAGCTTTTACTATATCCTCCGATAATGAATTCCAGAATTTGATTACAGGTTGAGTGAAAAAATATTTTTTCTTATTAGTCTTAAATGGATTACACTATAGCTCCATTGTATGTCCCCTAGTCTACTTTTGGATGGCATAAACAATTGATCTACGTTTACCCGTTCCACTCCATTCATTAATTTATAGACCGCTATCATATCTCCCCTCAGCCATCTCTTTTCCAAGTTGAAGAGACCTAACCTTTTAAGCCTTTCCTCATAGGGGTATCCTTCCATCCCCTTTACCATTTTGGTGGCTCTTCTCTGTACCTTTCCTAATTCTGCTATATCCCTTTTAAGATATGGAGAACAGAAATGCACACAATATTCAAGGTGCAGTCGCATCATGGAACAGTACAGAGGCTTTATAATATACATGATTTTATTCTCCATTCCTTTCCTTAGGATTCCTAGCATTCTATTTGTTTTCTTGGTTGATGATGCACACTGGGCGAAGGGTTTCAATGTATTATCTTATGTAGATTATAATGTAGATTATCTTATAAAAAACTTCTTATGACCTTCAAAGTGTTCTATAATATTTCACCTCTTTCAATCTCTGATCTACTCATTCATACCCAAAACAACAGATCAAGAAGATCTACAACTGAAAATACTCTAGTGATTCCAAATGAATTAGTAAAATGTACTCAAACTACCATTAACAGATCATTTTCATCCTTTGCTCCAAGGTGCTGGAATAAGCTTCCATTAAACATCAGATTAATAAAAGATATATCGCAATTTAGAAAAGCTTTAAAAACCCACCTTTTTTTACAACACTTCTCTTACATCAATATTTCCCCCCCTCTCATCCCATTATCTCAACTCAGCAATAATAGTTAAATGATGATGTTAGACCGTTCCACCTTATGATATTTCACTGTATATACCTGCTCTGTTAAATGTTATTTATGACTTGTCTCTATACCCACTCAAGATCTCTAGTCTTATGTAATTGCTTTTATTTAATTATTTATATGCTATTCCCCAGTTAATCCTTGTTTTATTCCCCTGTTACCTGTAACTTGGACAAGTTCTCTAAATCTGAGTGTATTCTGTTTAATGTAAACCGCACTGATGTCGAATAGCACGGTATATAAGAGCTGTTAAATAAATACATAAATTATCCATGATGACAGCTATATTCTTTTCCTGGGTGGTGGTTCCTAATGTGGAGCCTTGCATTGTGTAACCATAGTTTGGGTTGTTCTTCCCTAAGTGCCTAACTTTGCACTTGTCCACATTAAATGTCATCTGCCCTTTGGATGCCCGGTCTCCCAAATTATCAAGATCTTCTTGCAATTTCTTTTTTTTAAAATTTATATTCTTTATTAATTTTCAAATACACCAGAGTAAACTAAGTGTAATTAGAATACAGACATGTCAAAAGAAACATTTAAACATCACAAATAACACAAACTTGGTATAGACCTCTAAACAACCCTCCATAAGGTTCCAAGAAAAAAGAAATTTATCTAAGAATAACAACCAAAAGGCTATAACTAATAGAGCTTAGATGGTACATGTGGCAGCCGGTACAGGATCCAATCCCTCCCCTTCCTTACACTCAAACAATTTTAATTGAAGGGGTTCAAAGAAAAGAAACTGCTTGGTATTATGAACTATTATACACTTACACGGATATTTCAACTTAAACTGTGCCCCCAAGTTAAGAGAGCGTTGACGCAAGGCCAAAAACTCTCTCCTCCTCTTCTGGGTATCTCTCGCTAAATCTGGAAAAATCAATATCTTAGACCCCATAAATTGAGAAACATTCATCTTGATAAAATATAGCCGCAGAACAGAGTTCCGATCTGACTCAAAGGCAAAGGACACCAGTAAGGTGGCTCTACTGGTTACCAGCTCAAGCGAGCTTTCCAGAAATCCTGACAGATCCATCTGAGCTGGGACACTAGGCTCCCCCACCCAATTCTTCTGTTGAGGAAATAGAAACATACTGAACCCGAGTAATAGGAGGTAAATTCCCAGAAGGCATGAGTAGGACCTCAGTAAGGAACCTCCGAACCAGCTCCATAGGATCCAACAAAGGAGACCTGGGAAAGTTCAACAAACGCAAGTTATTCCTCCTTGCTTGATTGTCCAAGAACTCCAGATGTCTTCCCATAATTAAAGCTCCTTTTGCCTGAGTAGCACCCAGGTCCTGTAATACAGCAGCCTGAGTCTCCAGTTGTGAGAGCCTCACAGCATGTCCATCCACTCTCGAGCGTTCAGACTCAGCCTGCGCCTTCACCACACTCATCTCATTAGAAAGAACAGCCACAACAGGCATGAGAGATTTTTGAAGGGAAGTTATGGCGTCCCATAAGCTTTCCAAAGTAACTGTTGCCGGTCTACCCAAAGCCTGCATCTCGGAAGTAACCAGAGAGAGAGAAGAAGCCAAAGGTAGCCTCTCCGAACCTCCGCTTGCCCCAACTATCGATGGTATCTCTCCTCCTCCCAACACAACAGCGGGAACGCTCAATCTGGGTCGGGGCAGCACCTTCCACTGCAAGCAATCTCCCGTCATCCGGGGATACGCCGACAGGCAAACCAACCCCAGAAACTCTTCCGGGTTGCGGCGGCAACTGCTGTTGGGGAGTCAAAACCACCCCATTGCTCAGATCAGACGAAGAACACGTCTGATCCGCCGAAGCCATTGCAGGAACCATCGGTGGAAAGAAGCCAGGAATCACCGACTGTGATGCCCCAACGGTAGGAGTAGAGGTTTCGGGGGGTTTCTGCGAACATTGCTTCCTCTTTCTCCCCATAGCAACGTCTCAAGCCGGAGCCAGCTAACACACAGCCGACAGACCATACAGCTCATCCGCCATCTTGGAACCTGTACT
Source organism: Ichthyophis bannanicus (assembly GCA_033557465.1). NCBI lineage: Eukaryota > Metazoa > Chordata > Amphibia > Gymnophiona > Ichthyophiidae > Ichthyophis > Ichthyophis bannanicus. The sequence goes on from CM066050.1 coordinate 1,863,218, forward strand.
CTTCTGCCCCTTCTTGAAATTTCTTACAATCCTCTTGAGGCCCGATATTCGTCTGGGCAGGCTATGCGCTACTTTGGTGCATAGCCCTACCTGCTGACCTTAACCCCGGCTATTCAATTTTCTCTTATTAATCTTAAATAGGTTACACTGTAGCTTCATTGCATGTCCCCTAGTCTTTTTCTATATTTTGATGGCATAATCGATCTACATTTACCCGTTTTACTCCATTCATTAATTTATAGACAACTATCATATCTCCCCTCAGCCATCTCTTTTCCAGAATGAAGAGCCCTAAACGTTTTAGCCTCTCTTCATAGGAGTATCCTTCCATCCCCTTTACCATTTTAGCGGCTCTCCTCTGTATCTTTTCTAATAACACTATATCCTTTTTAGGATACAGGACCAGAATTGCACACAATATTCAAGGTGCGATTGCACCATGGAATGGTACAGAGACGCTATAATATCCTTTGTTTTATTCTCCATTCCTTTCTTTATGATTCCTAGCATTCTATTTGCTTTCTTGGCTGCTGCTGCACACTGGGTGGAGGGTTTCAATGTGTTATCCACGATGACGCCTAAATCTTTTTCCTGAATGGTGGTTCCCAATGTGGAACCTTGCATCGTGTAATCATATTTTAGGTTGTTTTTTCCTAGGTGCATAACTTTGCTCTTGTCCACATTAAATGTCATCTGCCATTTGAACATCCAGTCTTCCAATTTATCAAGGTCCTTTTGCAATTTTCACAATCCTCTTGAGTTTTAACAACTTTGAATAAGTTTATTCCATCTGCATATTTGATTACCTCACTCGTTATTCCCATTTCCAGGTTATTTACGAATATTTAAAAAACAGTGGACCCAGCACAAATCCCAGGGGTACTCTACTATTCACCTTTCTCCATTGGGAAAATTGGCCATTTAGCCCTACCCTCTGCTTTCTATCTTTTAACCAGTTCCTGATCCAAAATAGTACAGTGCCTCCTATCCCATTACTTTTTAATTTTGCCAAAAGTCTCTAATGAGGGATCTTGTCAAATGCTTTCTGAAAATCCAGATTCACTATATCAACTGACTCACCTTTGTCTACCTGTTTATTCACACCTTCAAAAAAATATAACAGATTAGTAAAACAAGATGTTCCTTGGCTAAAGCCATGTTGGCTGTCTCCCATTAAGCCATGACTATCTACATGTTCAGTAATTTTGTTCTTTATAATGGTTTCTACCATTTTTCCCAGTGCTGACGACAGGCTCACCGGTATGTAGTTTCCCAGATCACCTTTGGAACCGTTTTTAAAAATTGGCGTTACAGATGATTTTAATGATAGTTCACAGATTACTAATAGTAGGTCTTCAATCACATAGTTCAGTTCTTTCAACACCCTTGGATGTATACCATCCATTCCAGGTGATTTGCTACTCTTCAGTTTATCAAATAGTTGTGATACATCTTCCTGATGTATCAATATTCTGCTGCATCAGCTTTAAATACCATTTCAGTCATGGGTAACTTCTTTGCATCTTCTTCAGTAAAGAGTGAAGCAAAGAATTCATTCATTCAGTCTCTCCGCTATGGCCTTGTCCCCTCTTAGTGCCCCTATTACCCCTCTATCATCCAGTGGTCCAACCGACACTCTCACAGGTTTTTTGCTATGAATGTACTTGAAAATTTTTATTATGCATTTTTGCTTCCACAGCAAGCTTTTTTTCAAATTCTCTCTCTGCCTGCCTTATCAATGTCTTGCATCTAACTTGTCACTGCTTATGATGTTTCCAGTTTTTGTCATTTGGCTCCCTTTTCCATTTCCTGAGAGATGCTTTTTTTTGGCTACAACAGCCTCTCTGACCTCACCTTTAAACCATGGTGGAAGTTTTTTGGACTTACTTCCACTTTTCTTAAAGCATGGAATACAGCTGGTCTGGGCTTCCAATATAGTATGTTTAAACAACAGCCATGCTTGATGGAAATCTTTAACCTTGGCAGCTGCTCCTTTTAGTTTTTTAAAAACTATTTTCCTCATTTTATCAGTCTCCCTTTTGAAAGTTAAAAGGTAGTACTGTAGATTTCCTTACATATTTATTAAATCAAATGTGATCATGTTATGATCACTATTGCCAAGTGACCCCAAAACCCTTATCTCTTGCACCAGATCTTGTGTTCCACTAAGGACTAGGTCTAAGATGGCTTTCCCACTTGTCAGTTCATGAACCAGCTGCTCCAAGCAGTAGTCATTTATTTTATCTAGAAACTTTATCTCCCTAGCATGTCCTGCAGTGACACTGACCCAGTCAATATTGGGGTAATTGAAATCACCCATTATTACTACTGTTCTGTAACTTTTGTTAGCTTCCCTGATTTCTTTGAGCATTTCATCATCCATTTGTTCATTCTGGCCAGGCGGTTGATAGTACACCCCCACTGCCATCGCCTTCCCCTTTTTACATGGAATTTCTATCCATAGAGATTCTACAGTGTATTTTATTTCCTACAAAACCTTAATCCTTTGTGACGCAATGCCTTCTCTAACAGAGCGCAACCCCTCCACCAATTTGATCTGCTCTGTCATTACAATATAGTTTGTACCCAGGTATCAGTGTCCCACTTGTTGTCCTCCTTCCACCATGTCTCTGAGATACCAATCCTATCTAACTTCTCATTTAGTGCTATATATTCAGCTGTGATTGGGGCCCCCAGTTGGTCCGCTTGCTAAGCAGCCAACTTTGGATGGTGAACCGTGCGGAGGTACTCCACTATTTGAGAAGGAAAACTCTGTTCCTGGTGTACAAGGTCCAATAGAAGTCATGGACCAAGCGAGCAATCCCATTGACATCATGGTGCAATACCCCTCCCATCCTTCAGTGCCACACCACCTGTGAACCAGTGGCACCCTTCAAACGCTGTGCCAGCAACTTCCAGAACGGTCCCCATGTTTGTACAACCGAAGGTTATAATACATTAGGGATTTCTTGGCCCGTTGATGCAACACCTCATTCGGCGCCACTTGTGTCTCCAAAAGCCAAGCATGAGCCTCAGGGGTATGATAACAGGCCAATTGCCACTGCTCCACTGCCACCTGGCGTTCCAAGCACACCATCCTCGCATTAAGAAGCTTCCTCCTCTGAGCTACATAGGCTATAATGTTCCCCTTCAGCATTGCTTTAGCAGTTTCCCAGAACAATTTAGGGACACCCTTATGTTGGGAATTGTGGCACAGATTATCATTCCACCACTCCTGAATATACACAGCAAATTGCTCATCCCTAGATAACGCCAGGGAAAATCGCCACGGCCTAAGTTCCTTTACTGGCCCACCCCACACGAGGTTCACCCAGATTATGGCATGATCCGAGATTTCACTCGGTCCCAAGACTGCATCCTCTACCAAGGCAAACAAAGGCTCCAAGACCTGTAGATAGTCTATTTGCAAACTGGTCCCATGGACCCGCGATAAATGGGGTATAGTCCCTATCCACAGACCGCAGCAAGTGCCAAGGATTGACCAGCTGTAAACAGAAACAAAACCTACTTGAGATGCAAGTAGTCCCTTGCAATCCATCATCTCCTTGAGATGTGTCCACCAATGGGTCCATGATGCTATTACGATCCCCACCGACCACCATGCAGCCCCCTGGAAGCTTTTCAATCTCAGCCACTACATGGGCATTGTAAAGCGAGTCTGGGGACTGTGATAAGAAAGCTTATCATAGTTCAGGAGGGAGCTATAAAAGAGGTGAATTGGCTTTGAACAAGCAACCTGTCTTTGCTGGTAGAAATACTAAAACAGAATGTTTTCATAAAAGACTACCAGTCCCAGAATGCACCAGTTTTCAAACAGCCTCTAGGAGGGCTGAAGTGGGGAAACGTGCGTTCAATCAGGAGAGCTATGAGGTAATCCCCAATCACTCATCTCCAAGGGCAGGGCTTGATTCAGCACACCTGGGCTGTGTTAGGGTGGAGTGTCCCTCTAAGCACTTTAAAAGTAAAAGATATTCTACACAGAAACAGAAAAGGGAGAAACAGAACAGGGAGAACGGTGAGCACAGGGAGAAGCAGAAGCTGCAGATCCAGAAACAGAAGCCATTGGAGAAAGAAGAGAGAGGACTACAACAGCAGAGGCAACGTGGAAGGAAGAACAGAAAGACATCTTGGAGGTCTAAAGAAGGAGCCCACAGCAGTACGTGTGTTAGGAGTGATTCCAGAGGCAAGCATACTCCATTGGACTGGAGGAAGCCAGAGGATTGGGGTTATAGAACCAGGAACTTCCAAACGGCACCTTTGAGGGAGACGGCTGCATTTGGAAGGGGCCCTAAGACCGGTGCAAGAAGGTATGTGAAGAGAGACCCAGTGTCCAGGGATCTTGATTGGAAGGCTGGACATAAAAGCTGGACTACTTACTGGCCAGGATACCAGGAGAGGAAACCTAACAGCAAGGGAAGCTCAGGTATGAACTTTGATCTATGCCCTAGCTCTTCATCTGGAAGACAGCAGGGAAACAAATATTATCCTGAGAGTGATCAATTAAGGAATTCCCCTGAGCCAGACCATGATATTGATTCCATGATATTTGAGGAAGAAGGAGATTTATCAAATGATCAGTTGGAATACATGGATTGCTCCCTGTCTAGGCTGCTGTTTTAAAGTAGTTTCTCACTAATACAACAACCATCAAAAGGAACTGTAACTTGTTCTTTTATCTACCCAGAAAAGTCTCTGCAAGAAAGCTTTAGGGTAGGATTTGAGCCACGTAGAGAGAGTGAATCAGCAAAGGGGTTTTCAGCTGGCTAATTATTTGTAATTGAGCCAGGCACAAGTGCACGTGAGCTCTAGAAGGAAACTTCTTCCTTGTGTGTGTGAATAGAAGAAAGTTATCCTTGATAAAGAACAGTTTTTTTCTACTTTTGGGTTTGTTTTTGCCTTTTGGAGCACTGCTAAGAAGGTCATTAGCAGGAGCCATCAAAAAGACCTTTTCTGTTTCCCATCAAGGTCTTTATTGATTTATTGCTTAAGAAGTTCAGTTACCTTATAACATGTTTTGTTTTCCTGAGTACAATACTTGAAGCAAGTGTCCTTTTGTGTTACCAAGTAAATCTGTGTAGGAGAATTAACCCCATGAATAAAATCTGTTTTTCTTTGCTTACACTCGAGCATCACAACTCATTATTTTGTGAACGGCTGATTCCGGTATGAATGAACTACAACCCCCACACTCCTTTGCAAGTCATAATAATATTTTGCCTTTGCCAAGACTGTGGACATTCACGACCAGCACCCCCGTTTACAGGACTTAGAACATATATATTGCAGAGCACCACAGAAGTTCCCACCAGTGACCCCCTGCCCCCCCAGGAGCACATACTGTCCAGTGGCGTCAGACTACAGAGGCACATTCAGACCAGTTGCATTTATGTATCAATATAGCCACTCCCCCTTTTTCCTTCACTGCCAGTGCCCCATAAATCTGCCCCATCCAATCCCTCCTCAGTCTAGCAAGCTTCACTTCAGATTCAAGGGTTTCCTGTAGAAAAGCCAGGTCACAATGCTGACTGGCCAGGGCCCTCAAAACCTTACAGCACTTGATTGAGGAATACAGCCCACAAACATTCCAGGATATGGCCCTCAGCCGACCTCCCAGCTGTTCAAGCCTGCGATCAAATGGTACCAGACCCTGAAAACGGAGAGGTCCCCCCCAATCTAGGACCCTCCGTTTGACTGCCAAGATGGGCAACCCCACATTATCTAACAGACACCTTCTACTCTGCCCACTAACACCTCCCTTCCCTCCCCCCCCCCCCGCACATGCAACAACCACCATCCTCGAGCATTAAGTTGTGATTAGATGTGTCCAGGCTTCTCTCCCCCCTTCACTGACATACACACTGGCCCATTCATGCCCCTCACTTCCTTGAGCACCACACACACACCCCTTCCCTCTCTGACAGAACACTCCATCACAGCCGCATATTCCATGCACACATTGGCCTGCCCTTACACCTACCAGGAAGAGTAAACTAGGAGAAGGAAGGGTAAGCAGAACTCAGCAGCAAAACAGTGGATCATCTCTGGAGCAATATGGTATAAACCCCCTCTGTAAGCACCTCCCCCCAGCTCTCAGGCCCGCAACAGCCTCCCCCCCCCCCCCAGTCTCCAGAGACAGAGGCCCTCACTGCCTGCAGAGATATAATCGGTTCAGCAAGGCCTGTCAGAGTATGTGCTTCCGGGCATGCTGTTAAGCACTAACATGTCCGGTCCCTGGCAGGGCTTGGGGGGAGGAAGGGCATCAAACCAAATAAGCAGCTGTCCCCCTGATGCCAATGGGCCCCCTGTTCTGACTTCAATAGCCTGGACAGAGGTCAATGTCCAACCTCACTATGCAGTCTCTAGTCCTCCAGCTCTGCAGTGCAAAGTTGAAAAAATAAATCCCTTCTCATCGTCCCTCCAGTCCAGTCCAGTACATGTGAATTATCTCTCTCCTTCAGCAGCTGGGGATTCAGCAAGTCAGATCTCTGTCATAGTATAAGGACTCCCTCTACAGGCTCTAGAGCAGTATCTTAGTCCTTAGCAGCTGGTGGAGAGCTTCTCTGTGGAAGTGGGTTTTTTGTGTTCAAAAGGGCAGAGAGCTGTTCGGAGTAGATGGAATGGCTGATTATACCAGGGGTGGTGGCTGGCTGTGGCTCATACAGGATCCTGGGGGTGCAAACCTGGTGACACCAAGTCCCTCCCTCCCTTCTCCCCTCTCGCATACAGATTAGTGTTTTTTTTGTTATTGGGGGGGGGGGGGGGGGGACAGCTCTACAAAAGATTCTCAAGCTTAGCCTGCTTTCCGGGGCTGTCAGGCTGATGGCAAGCTGTTCTGGGACCTAACTTCCCTATGGAGAAGGATTACTGGTAAACAGAGTGATCTATGCTCAGAGAAAAGAAGAAGAAAAAGAATAAGAGGAGAATACAGCAGGCCACTACATTGATTGATTGATTGTTAAAGCTTCTGGCAAAATTAAAAAGTCATTGAATTGGAATAAGTGTAATACTGTGGATCAGAAACTGGTTAAAAGATAGAAGGCAGAGAGTAGGGCTAAATGGCCAATTTTCTCAATGGTGAAAAGTAAATGGTGGAGTACCCTAGGGATTTGTGCTGGGACCGCTGCTTTTTAACATATTTATAAATGACCTGGAAAGTGGAATAATGAGTGAGATGATCAAATTTGCAGATGGCACAAAATAATTCAAAGTTGTTAAAACCCAAGGGATTGTGAAAAATTGCAAGAGGACCTTGATAATTTGGAAGACTGGGCATCCAAATGGCAGATGAAATTTAATGTGGACAAGTGCAAAGTTATGCACCTAGGAAAGAACAACCCAAATTTTGGTTACACGATGCAAGGTACCACCTTAGAAACCACCACCCAGGAAAAAGATTTAGGCGTCGTGTATAATATGTTGAAACCCTCCACCCAGTGTGCAGTGGCGGCCAAGAAAGCAAATAGAATGCTAGGTATCATAAGGAAAGGAATGGAGAATAAAATCAAGGATATTATAATGCTTCTGTATTATTCCATGGTTCGAACGCACCTTGAATTTTGTGTGCAGTTCTTAAAAAGGGTATAGCAGAATTAGAAAAGGTATAGAGAAGAGCCAGAGAAAATAGTAAAGGAGATGGAAGGATACCCCTGGAGGAAAGGCTTAAAAGGTTAGGGCTCTTCAACTTGGAAAAGAGAAGACTGAGGGGAGATACAATAGAAGTCTATAAATTAATGAATGGAATGGAATGGGTTAACGTAGATCAGTTGTTTACGCCATCAAAAAGTAGAAAAGCTAGAGGACACGCAATGAAGCTACAATGTAATTCATTTAAGACTAATAAGAGAAAATATTTTTTTCACTCAACGTGTAATCAAATTTTGGAATTCATAACCAAAGGATGTAGTAAAAGCTGTTAGTGTAACAGGGTTTAAAAAAGGTTTGGGGAAGTTCCTGGAGGAAAGGTTCATAAGCCATTATTAAAGAGGACCCGGGAAATCCACTGCTTACTCCAGAATGAGCATTGTGGAAGCTGTGGACTTTGGGTACCTGCCAGGGACTTGTGACCTGGATTGACCACTGTTGGAAACAGGATACTGGGCTTGATGGACCTTGGTCTGACCCAGTATGGCATTTCTTATCTTCCATCTTATTTTATAGACTTCTAGCATTTGCATACAAGCATTTTAGACGCTGTATTTTATTCATATTAATCTGGTTATTGGTAGGCAGGGGTAATTTGGAATCTTTAAGCTCTGTCTGCATTTGGGTTACTTTTGTCTTTATTGGAACCTCTCTGTCAATATGCTAACTTCAGTCTTTTGCTAGTATCCTTCAAGGATATATCATTCCGAACCATGCGCTCTTGGGCAACTGTCAGCTTTCCCCTATTATCTAATTTAAAAGCTGCTCTATCTCCTTTTTAAAGATTAATGCCGGCAACCTGATTCCATCCTGGTTAAGATGGAGCCCATCCCTTCAGAAAAGCCCTTCTCCCCAGAATGTTGCCCAGTTCCTACCAAATCCCAAACCCTCATCCTTACACCATTGTCTCATGAACGCATTTAGACTCCAGAGATCTGCCTGCCTTTTGGGTCCTGCGCATGGAATGGGAAGCATTTCGGAGAATGTTACTCTGGAAGTCCTGGATTTCATCTCCCTACCTAAAAGCCTAAATTTGGCCTCCAGAACCTCCCTATCAAACTTTCCTATATCATTGGTACCAACATGTACCAAGACAGCAGACTCCTCCCCAGCACTATCTAAGATCTTGTCTAGGTGACGCGTGAGGTCTGCTACCTTCGCACCAGGCAGGCATGTTACCTGGCGATCCTCATGTCTACCAGCCACCCAGCTATCTAACGATTGAATCACCAACTATAATGGCTGTCCTAACCCTTCCCTTGTGGGCACATGGCCTTGGAGAAGCCTCCTTGCTGTAAGAGGGTTTTAAATCACCTGGAGGACAGGTTCTAGCTATAGGATCTCTTCCTGCCACACCAGGGTGATGCTCTCCTGTCACGTGACCTCTCTCCTCCATGGCAACAGGGATGCTGCCAGACTGGAGGTGGGACTTCAGGACTAAATCCCTGTAGGTTTCGTCTATGTACCTCTCTGTCTTCGTTATGTCTTTCAAGTCTGCTACTCTTGCCTCCAGAGATTGGACTCGTTCCCTGAGAGCAAAGAGCTCCTTGTACTTAGTGCACACGTAAGACCCCTCACCAACTAGGAGAAAATCATACATCTGACACTCATTGCAAAAGACTGGAAAGCCCCCCATCTTGCTGCTGGATTGCTGTCTGCATTTTAGTTTTAAGTTTGTGCTTATGTATTTAAATTGTTTACTTACGTAGATTTGCTGGGGATACTTATACTAATAGAACTATATATAATATGTTTAATGGATTTTGTTCACTTCAAGATTAATTAATCTCAGGTCCTTAATGTATGCTTGATGAGGATAAATAGCTGTACCAGAGTGTGAATATGGTTACCTCCTTCCCTTTAAGAGGTTTAAGAGCCTATAAAGCTATGATTATCCTAGGAGTGAGCGGAAGTTGGGGAGGGAGTGAGTGAGTAAAAGAAGACCTATTAAAAGTTGGTTTGCTTCTAAGGAAAAGGCTTACCAATTTCCTAGATGATTCACACAGCCCTTGGCTTGAAAGAAGGGCCCTTTTAAATTGCCTCTTTGATCTGTCACTTGCCTTTAACACCTATTAAAGACAATTCACAGATATTTTGCCTCCTAATTGAAAGGCCTCTTTGTAAAGGTCACTAGAAACAAGTTTATTTCTTCCTACTCAGGACTATTCTACCTGTTTGCTAAGTTATGCTCTGATTTGACTTAAATAAAAAGCTCTCTAGAAACAACTTTATTTCAGTAACTATTTACTCTATTTAACTTTCTATGTCTAAGCTATACTCTGATTTGTTGAGATGAAAAGCTCTCTAGAAACAAATTTCAGAGTCTATTCAGAAAGTAAATTAAGCTAAGCTAAACTCTGCTTTGACTTAAATACAAAGCTTTCTGGTGGTACTAAGACCTGACTTACTGAGCAAAAACACTGAATTCTAAAATTCACAGATCTATGTTTATGTTTATTACATTTGATATGTGGCCCTTCTGCAAAAAACAGAGCAGTGTACAATCAATAAATTACAAAGATGGCCAAGGGACGGAGAAAGAAAGGAAGTTACAATGCAAGACCAGAACAGAAAATAGTACAATCAATCATACCAAACCAAAAAGGTGGACAACATAGAAAGAACAAAAATCACATGAGGGAGGCAGGGAGGTCAAAGGTGGAAGAAAACAAATGAGTTTTTAGATGGACTTGAAGATACGATGGTTCTGCTCCAGCCTGAGGGAGGTGGGTAGTGAGTTCCATAATGCAGGACCAATGAAAAAAAAGGCAGAAGCGTGAATGGATTGCAAATGGGCACGTGAGAGAGAGGGGTGTTGAAGGCGATTTGTGTGCTGATCGAAGATCGCGACTGGGGGTGTGAAACTGAAGAAGATCCACCAAGTACTGTGGGTTATGAGTGTAAACAACTTGATGAATGATGGTGAGGGTCTTAAAGCGAAAGCAAAATGCTACGGGAAGCCAGTGAAGGTGGATAAGAAGGGGGGTGACATGCTCCTGATGAGTGGAATGAGTAAGGAGACGGGTTGCTGTGTTTTGAATACGCTGTAATCAGTGTAACTGCAACTGAGGAACACTGGCAAGGGCAGTTACAGAAATCAAGAAGAGACATAACAAGGGACAACAGAAGAGTAGTGAGAGCCTATGGAGTAAGGAAGGGACGGACAGCATGGATTTGATGGAGGGAGAGAAAAGAATTTCTAGTGACATGGGAAATATGATCACGAAAGGAAAGATCAGAATCAAGAAAAATCCCAGGAGCGAAAAAATGACATCAAAGGGATGGGAGAGCCTGAAAGGGATGGGGTCACTGAGCGAACCAACTAGCTAGTGTTTTGGCCAGGTTTAGATGTAGGCAATTAGTCGTCAACCAATTAGCCACAGTGAGGAGGCAAGAATTGAGGGGGGAAAGATCTGGCTGAAGGGGATAGGTGTGATGGAGAAGAACAAGATCATCGGTATAGTAGTAAGCGGAAATACCGGACTGTTGTACCAGGAGAGCAAGTGGTGCTAGAAAGATATTGAACAAGAGAGGTGCCAAAACAGAACCCTGGGGAGCACCGCAGTGAAGGGGGATAGGGTCAGAGGAAGCAGTTGGGGGGTACTGGAGAGGACTGCATAAGACCGAGAGAAAAGATAACAATGAAACCACCGGTAAACAGTGCTTTGGAGACCAGCTTCGCACAGGCGAGCAAGAGGAAGAGAATGGTTGACAAGATCAAAAGCTGCTGAGAGATCCAGAGAGACCACCACCGAGATATCACCATGATAGTGAGCAACGTGCAACTCATTAAGGAAAGCAAGAAGAACCGTTTCTACACTGTGGCCAGGACGAAAACTGGATTGATGGGGGTGGAGAAAGTTAGTAGAGTGTAAGTGATGAGACAGTTGAGCAAAGACTGCTTTTTCGAATATTTTGGAAAGAAAAGGAAGATTAGAAACCGGACGGTAGTGGGCAGGCTCAAGAGGGTTAAGTGAGGGCTTTTTGAGAAGGGAACGAATTAGGGCATCTATCAGTTTTAACCCAAAGAATTCCCTTTTCTCCCCAAGATTTAGAGTTTATTTCAGAAGATTAATACTCATAGCTGTAAATCTGTTTCCTTGTAGCAGCCCCTTTCGGTAGTCCTCCTCTCACAAACACGCCTACACCCAGGCTGCATATAATAGATGCCAGTGGTCACAGTGTATGCTTGTGCACGTGGCGGCTTGCATGTCTTTACCGGCGTATATGCTCAGACTGTGCTTTACAGCACCCGGAGACACTGGCAGAGCTCGATGTGGCTTTCTTCTACTTGCTTCATTTGCAGATTTCCAAAGTGTTTGTCCAATTTTCATCTATTTTTCCATGTTTTAAATAAGCGCTAGGACTTTTTTGCTGACACAAATTGGTTGTACTGTATGTGCATTAATCCTAGATACATATGTGTACAAGTGATTTGTGTGCACGGAACATTTTTAGGCACCCAAATGAAGCGAATGCATGCCATAGTACTTTATAGGGGCTATTGCAGGCCAGGACTGAGATCCTCTGACAGAGCTGTGTGAGAGGCCTCACTTCTGAAAAGGTGTGAGGTGCAAGTAATCTGCACAACTCCTGTTTCTGTTCTGTATTTGTGCAAAGGGACTGGAGGGTAATTTTCCAAGCCATTTCCATTCGTAAAGCAATGTTTTACCCTTGGAAATGGGCATGTATAAAACTGCCTCCATCAGGCATCGCCACAGATTGGCCAGCTAAAGTGCTATTCAGGCAAACTGGACATTCAGTGCCAATCATTGGCTATGTCCCAGCACTGAATATCTGCTTTTAAATTAATGCAGCGACAACCAGCCAGCGCTAAATGGTCCTCCCGTATTTTTCACAAATATGGACAATTAGAAAATGGCCCTTTTAAAAACCATAAAGTATAGGGGGAATCAGCAATGGTACAGCTTTGAAAGAGGAAGTTCTGTTACAGATCGGGTTTCCAGAGTTTCACACAGACTTTGGGATTCTGGGGAAGTTGCAGAAATGAGCTGTTTTGTGCGAATGCTGCATCATTCACTGACTTGGGAGACACAGAATCCTACTCCCTCCTTTTTATTTTTCCAAATACTGCAGCAATACCAAAAACCAGGACAACAGCAGTTAAACTTAATCTATATAATACCATGGACTACAGAAGTGACTCAGTATTGTCCCTGTTTAAAGATGAGGAGGCCCAGTACCCAGGGTCATTACCCTACTGGGGCAGGAGCTTTCTGCTGGTAGAGGCAGGTGTAGTTTCCATCAAAAGATGAAAAACACTGATGCTTTCTTCATGACTCAGCTTGGGAGTGGTGTGACAGCTACATACCTGTAAAGACTGCCTCATTCTTCTCTTTTCTTTTTCAGATACTTGCGGCCTCTGATGGAAGTGAGTGACCAAAGCTTTTAACTTTAGCAGTGGGTAACTGGGAAAGAAGATTTTATTGAAATAGTAAGATGGTTATGGTTATGGTTTAGGCATTTGCCATACTGCCCTTTACTTACTCATCAGAGCGGTTTACATGTATATACTAACAGGTACTTTTTATTCCCTTGTCCCTGAAGGGCTCACAATCTAAGTGTACCCGAGGCAATGGAGGGTTAAGTGGCTTGCCCAAGGCCACAAGGAGCGGCCATGGGACTAGAGACCCCAGTCCCTCCGGCCTGAGGTTACTTGTCCCCATTGAACGCCCATGGGAATTGAACGCCCAGCCCTCTGGCACACTAACTGCTTAGCATATTGTGGAGCAGGAACTGGGTAGATTAAAGGTGCAGAACAGGCTTGGACCGGACAGTAAGTGTGGTATTTTGCCGCATGCTGTCAAGGTTTCTGATAGTGCAGGTGCACTTAACACCTCCTCATGGGAAGGTATCAGGTGTACATGTGCTATCGGCGTGCATTAACACACTGCTAAAATAAGAAAAAATATCCTCATAGCCCCCCATGAACATCTCCGATCCCCCATGATCACTATCCCAACCCCTCCTCATAAGCACCCAAACCCGTTTATCAACATCAGGACCTACCCCCATATCAGCAAAAGAATTACCCTCCCAGCAGTTACGGGGCTTTTCCTTGATTGGGTTAATGGTGGGGCAGGAGGGGGGCCCCTGCCGAAGCTCTGACCCTCTAGCAGTAGTCTCACAGTACTGGTTCGCACCTAAGAGGCTTCCATTAACTGCTTTGGCCCTCAGTCAAAGGACAGGCCCAGGAATCAAGATAAATCTTGCTTCCACAAATCAAGCCAAGATAATAACAGGTTTCCTCAGGGTGTACTCAGCAGTTCCCAAAGAACAGAGAGACAAGTGGATCAATGTCTCTGCTGCAAGTTATGCCATAAACAAGTCAGTTTTGATCTTAGTAATAGTTCCGGTCCTGAAAGAAGGCTCAATGAGTCTGGTTCAAATGCAGGCCAAGTCAGAAGAAAGGCTGACTTTGCACAGAAGAAGCAGGTATTGAGAAAGATCCCCATTGGTGCGCTGCGTCACCTGCAGGGCTTCTGCACATGGTTGGGTCAGCAGTTTTAGATGCTGCATCGGTCTTTGGTCAAACACCAACGGTCACTCTCCCAGTGAAACAAAGAATATCAACCCCCCCCCCCCCCACCGGCTTTTAAAGTAAAGCATATAAGCCTTTACTTCTCAGGTTAAAGAAGAACATTTAAAACAATCCATAAGGTTCCTCATAGACTTTCTGCACCTTTACAGTTCTTCTTTTGGGAACAGAACAATTTTCATAAAGAAATACTTCACCAAAAAAGAATAAAGGATCCTTTAAAAATCAGCCATGGCTTCCCAATGTCTAAAGTCATGAACACCCCCCCCCCCAATCCCGTTGAAATGCAGGTCATCGTCTCTTAATAGACAAGTTGGTTCAGGGGTTCCCAGCAGAACATCCAAAAGCTCAGTCCTTTACATCTCAAACCAGTTCCTTTACAGATCAGTCTGATCACTCTATAAGCTAGTCCAGTCCAGGTTTTCCCCACAGCACTGCAGGGCTGGAGCCATCTGGCTGAGCAGTAAGGAATCCTGTCTGGCCCCCTCCCAGTTTCCATCATTTGCCACATGTGCACAGGTCAACCACCCAGCTTTCCCTCTTGCCCTGGGAAATTTCTTCTATGCTTGTTCCACATGAGAAGAAATAAGTAACTTCTAGACCTTCAGTAGCCTGCGTCCTAGTATTCCATGGTATTTCCCCTTTGGGATCCACTTCCATGTCCTCTGCCGGTTCCTCAGGCAGACTGAAAACCTTCCTCCTTTGGACTCCAACACATACTGGTAATAATCCCAAGGGGACTCCAGCTTCCCACAGCTGTCCCTGCCTTTAGGGACTCTTTCCCACTTCTGATCTCCTGACCTCTAGGGAGAGGTGATTTGACTCTATTCCTGGAGACTGAGTGCTGAAAGTAGTCCAGTGCCAGCCTGCCTTGGAGTTGCCCCTTCTCTACCTGGCTCAAAGGACCTATCATATTTAACACACACCTCCTGACACTCCTCTTGCTTTTTTACATCTGACCAAAACCATTTCCTCACACTCTGTTATAGACAGAGACATACACAACCCTTTTAGAGACATGTGTACAAACCCTCGTTTGAGGGATCATTTAACTAATGCTTCTGCTCTCATCTGCAGATTTAAATAACCTGGATGTGGATGGAAGAGGAAGTGACCAGAGCCTGAACAGTTTGCCTAGTGTCCAGACAAGGGCTGCTGAGCGACCAGTGGCCAGATGGGCAGTTTCATTTGAGAGGCTCCTACAGGATCCCACTGGAGTCAAATATTTCACAGTGAGTGCACCTTTTTTGCCACAGTCCTAAGAGTTTCTGAAGAGAGGCTGATACACACTACAGGGGGTTTCCAGTATTCTTAAGAGGCTTCTGGTATTCCTTTGAGATCGGACACATCCTCCATTCTTTGTAACCCAGGGTGCACTGACATTATGTGTGGCATAGACTGAGCCAGTGACATAGGTGACTGGTGGAGAAATAGCCTAATGGTTAGAGCAGCAGGCCGAGAACCAGGGACGCAGAGGTTCATAATCCTAATTCTTCCCCTGTCTCCTTGGGCTAGATGCTTCATCTGACATTGCCTTAGGGACTCATGTGTAAGCAATGCTTAGCACAGCTTAAATAATGCAGGTCCCAGTATTCTCTTTGGGACCTATTGACTATATGGCTCTTTTTGGAAGCCTTATTTGTGTTTTGGAAAATAGGCTTAGAGATGTCCTTCTGGGGATGTCCAATCTGGACGGGGGCGTAGTGGAGGCATGGCTGGGGTATTCTCAGGAACCTGGACGCTCCCACCTGATCTGAGAAATATCAGTTCTCCTTCCTCCCCCTCTTCCCTTATATTAATAATCTTATCCTTAATCTTTCCTCTTATATTTTAATTGGAGTTCTTTTCTATATTTGTTGTTTTTAGAATTGTTTGTAAATTGCAAAGATTGTTGACATTTTGCAGTATATCAAATAAAGCCAACCATCACGGTGTAGGGAAAAAGGCACTCTGTCATCCGCAGCACAACAGCAGTCTTGTTCCTAGACCACTACTCTAATCAAGGTTTGAAATATGGTTCTAGGGCAGTGATGGCTAACCTTTTTGAGCCCGAGTGCCCAAACTGCCGCACAAAACCAAAGAATTTCCTCAAAGTGCCAGCACGTCATTTGCATAAGTGGTCTTATTTGCATAAATATTTGCATAATGTTACCATACACTAACTTTTTTAGTAAACAGAGGCAACATAAGAGCAGCCCGCGTTCGGCGGGAAAAGCACCATTTTAATACTCCCCCGATCCGGGGTAGAGCAACTCTTGCTGCTTCAGCCAGCTGCCCTGCCTGGAGACTCCAGCCCATTCGGGGCTGTGGGAGGAGGAGCAGAGGCAACATAAGAGCAACCCCCTTAGGCGTGGCCCTTTGGCAGCGGCCTTTGGTAAGAGCACAAACAAGTCTCAGGAGCGTCCACCATCTTTGCAACTAACCGGAAGATAACCGCAACAGCCTCTAGAGTTCACACTTTCCGTCTATCTACTACCTACACATATGCTGCAGTCTCGACGGGTCATCCAGCCATCCGGAGAGGGCCCTTTGGCACGGCTCTTAAGATAAGGCACTGAAAATCTCCAAGGATTCCTAAACACAGCAAGTATATCCTCTACAGACACCTCTTATCTGACACTACCAAAGACTAAACAGATTTGATACACCATTATTGTTGCTAGAAGTCTAACTTCAATCATTAACTGTTACCAATACCTGTTTCAGTACTATTGTTAGTACTGTTATTTAATTCTGATACTGTTGTCAGCACTGATAATTATACCTAATAACAAGTGTAAGTAGCTTTTCATTCTACTACTGTTGCCAGTACTTATTGTTAGTTCCAAGAATTACAGTTGTAAGACGATATAACACAACCCACGAATGTAGATGGTACCAATCTTTACTTAATGTTATCAGTGGCCCCACATATAAATACTGTTGTCAGTAGCTAGCATTTGATAACCTACATTTAAATACTGTTGTCAGTAGCCTATTAATAAATAAACAGTACTCAATTACTGTTGTCAGTAGCCAATAACAGATACAATATACCTAATATTGTTGAATACAACCATACTGCTACATTATTGCTATATTACCTCATCAGCTTCTCAATTAGCACCTGTGATCAGTATCATTCTCACATTCTATCACTACTGCCAGACCATCCCAACTGGGCTACTGTTTTCAATAAAACCCTCTTCACTACTATCAATACCTCCTAATACACTACCCTACCCTATACCCATAATTAACAACACAATACCCCTCACCAATGAAGCCAAAATGCCGTTAATTAGCCTCTCCAAAAATAGATTAGCAATAATTTGCCTCATTATCTCTATACTAACTATCATTGTCAACAGCCTAAATAACAATAACTTTAAAAACATACCAATCATACACAGACCAATAAGAATCAGCCCCTCAGAATGGAAACCTTACCAAGAACACCACCCCAAGGTGAACCTCAATAGGCTAATCCATATAAAATACACAGCACACACTCAGACTAAAAACCTGAACCCATGTGTAAGTAATGACTACCTATCTATAACCCTAATTAACGCCAGATCAATGAAGAATAAGTTACCTATTTTCACAGACATACTAGAAAACAATACCCCAGACATTTTGTGTATAACAGAGACATGGTTAACGGAATCTGATAATGTCTACATAAACCAACTAAGCAATAATAACTATGACACCTTTTATACGCATAGAACCCACAAAAAAGGTGGTGGAGTGCTGATAATGTCAAAAAAAGAACTCAAAGCCAAAAAATTACAATCCAAACTACCCACTAACATTGATACTCTCATTATGAAAATTGGCACAATAACAATCTGTCTGATCTATAGACCCCCAGACCAATCAGCAGAAGGCCTTGACCCTCTAATCGATTACCTAAGCTCATCCACTCACCAAAATCCAATACTAATGCTCGGTGATTTTAACCTCCCCTCCTTAGCAGCATCGAATGCCTCTCTCTTTCTCGATACAACTACAGACATGGATTTTCACCAAATAATAACCAACAGCACACACAGCAAAGGTAATATACTTGACCTGGTATTGTTGCCAGATGTCCTCTACAAATCCTATAACCCCAACTCCCTCAAATGCACCCCAACCCCTTGGTCAGACCATCACCTCATCAACTTCAATATCACAATAAACAACACGACAGTAAAACGAACACAAACATCCACTCTACCCCACAGATTTAAAAAATATAATGAAGAAGAATTTCTAGACCTAATAATCCCCAAACTATCTAACACTCCGCAGGACCTCGACACAGCAGTATCAAACTGGCATGAAATCATTCACAATGCAGCTGCTAATAAACAGGTGACCAAAAAAAATACCCGCACTAAAGCTGCCCAAGCTCCCTGGTATAATAACACATTACACCTACTAAAAAGAAATCTAAGGAAAGCTGAATACAAATGGAGGAAAAATAAAGACACCATTAATAAGGACTCATACATCACTCTCCTTAATTCATACAAACACGCAACCAACAATGCCAAGAAAAACTATCATACCTCTATAATAAACAATTCAATAAACAAGCCTAGAGAACTATTCTCAATAGCACAAAAATTAACAAACAACAACCATAATTCCAGCAACGATACTGTAGAAATCTCACCACAGGAAATGGCAAACTATTACATGAATAAAATCACATCCAACCCCCAGTTACCAAGTCCTAACCAACCATCTCAAATCCAACTTACTGATGAATGGACGGACTTCCAACCCCTAACTACTGTCTCACTCAAAAACATTATAACAAATATTAATACAACAACCTCACTCCTGGACCCGTGCCCAGTAAATTGGCTAAAAAACTCAATATCTATACTTTCCCAATTCATACTCCCCATAATAAATCTCTCACTAAAAAATGGATACTTACCCTCATCACTAAAGCATGCTCAAATCCGCCCTATCTTAAAAAACTCCACTCTTGATAAATCATCACCTAAGTCCTACAGACCCATATCAAGTATTCCATTTCTGGCTAAACTGATCGAAAAAGCAGTTCAAATCCAGACACAGGAATACATTGACAGCTCAGCACCCCTTGACAATCAGCAGTATGGGTTCCGCCCTCGACATGGGGTGGAAACACTGCTAACAGTCCTAATTGATACACTCGTAAGAGGCATTGATAGTACAAAACAGGCATTCCTGCTCATTTTCATTGACATATCTGCAGCTTTTGACAGTGTTCACCATACAACGATGATAAGTAAATTGCAACAAATAGGAATAAAATCCACGGTCCTAAAATGGTTTTCCTCATACTTAAACAACAGAACCCAAACGGTCCGCATCGGTGACCGTACATCAAAAACTTACAATCAGGAACTAGGACTCCCCCAAGGCTCTGCCCTGTCAGCGCTCCTATTTAATATATACATAAAACACATTTGCCAAATATTCAAAAAGCACAATGTATTATATCACATCTACGCAGACGATATAATGTTGTATGTACCCTTCACTATACCAAACATCCCTACATTACTGATCAATACTTGCCTCAGCGAAATAAACAATTGGCTAAACGAAAATAACTTATATATTAACCACGCAAAAACGGAAGCCCTTATAGTGACCAAAAACACATCATTCACCCCTCCACCACACATCTCACTGCAAAACAATGATATCAAACTAAAAAATGAAATACGGTATCTGGGAGTTATACTAGACAAACACCTTAGTATGGACTCACAGATAAGAAATATAACAAAGAAAGTCTATTTCAAACTTAAAATATTAAAGCAACTCCGCCCCCTATTACACATACTTGACTTTCAACGCATAATACAAGCGATCATAACACCCCACTTTGACTTTGCAAACCTAACCTTACTAGGTGTAACAAATCAAAACTTAAAAAAACTACAACTAGCTCAAAATGCAGCAGCCAAAACCATCATAAAAACAGTTCCCTTCCAACATATAACGCCTATCTTAGAATCCCTGCACTGGCTCCCAATCCAATGCCGCATACAATACAAAACCTTGTTAACCACATACAAGGCCCTAAACAATACAGCACCCTATACTGTAAATAACCTAATCACCAAGGAACACGGTCACAACCTACAAAGAAGAGACCAATTAAATAAGTTAATAACACCAAAGGAATTTATAAAAGCCAAAAAATCAACGAACAAGAAAGCCTTCTCCCATGCCGCCCCCATTCTGTGGAACAATATCCCAGCTGAACTACGATCATTACCCCAAATCATGGAGTTTAGGAAAAAAACTCAAAACATACCTATTCTCAACACACTATGCTTCTGTATCAAACTCACCAACACAACATGAAAAGGGATAGCTGCACCAACAATGATAATCAGCCCTCGACCAGGAACAAGTACTAATACACTGTAAGATATCCAGAGATTCTATGTAAAACTGTATTTTAGTTCTAAACATGTTCAATGTATATAGTTCTCAACTATCAACCTGTTTCTGATAGTTTGAACCCATTATTGTTATTATAGAAATTGATTTTATTGTTAACACCGTTATATGTAAAAACAGCATGATGCTTATTACTGTTCCTTGTAAAACAGCCTTGCTTGTTAATTGTTGTTCATTGTAAACCGCAACTGATCTATGGAAGTGGCGGTATATAAAACCTGCTAATTAAATTAATTAAATTAAATTAATGAGTGTATGGATAAAGAAAGACTAAAAGATTTCTACATTACTATAATCCAGTGCCAACCGCCAGGCACATTAGGAACTACTACAAACGCTGCCCATTTAGAACCCATAGCAAACCCGCCGTATCCTGACAGCATTACCAGGACTCACAAAGCACCATACCCTACCTATCAAAAGGCAACACTGCAAATATTAAACCAATACATTTCAGTGAATACTGGGGAAAGAGAACAAGTGGCAACGTCAAATAGGAATTTCCTCTTGTACCAAACAAAGCGCAGATGTTAATGATGCACATTTCCCAGAGCTGACATATTCCAGTTAATAAATTCAAAATAAAGAGATATCGTTCTACCTTTTGTGCATTTTTTTTCAGTTGCAATTGGTCCAGCCATTTTCTTCTGGTTTCTTCATGTTTTCTGCTAACTCTCCATCGTCTGCTGTCCATTTGTCCTTTCTTCTCTCTTCTAGTTTTTTTTCCATTCTCTCTCTCTCTACATCTGCTTTAACATACTAATCTTTCTCCTTTTGCTCTTTCCTCATTCCTATTTCATCCACACAAATTTTACCCCTCCATCCTCAATCCCCAATTACTCTCCCAATACCTGGCCAATTGTAGATTTTTCATCCCTCCTACACAAAATATTTTTCCCCTCTCCATTTTACTCTCCCAGCCCCATCCCATTCTAATCCTCCCCCAACATCAGCTCCCTTCTAGTTCCAGTCTCACCCAGCATCCATTCCCTTCTTCAAGCCCCCCACTAACCCTCAGCCCAGTTCCATGCCACGCCCCGTCCCCCACACCCATTTACAGCTCAAGCCCCCCACGTCCCCTCAGCCCATTTCCATTCCAAGCCCCATCCCCAACAGCTATTTGCAGTTCAAGCCCCCGGCCACTCAGCCCCGTTCCAGTCCTAGCCACCCCAACCCATGACCAGTCCGCGCCCCCCAAAGCCCACTCCCAGTCCTAATCCCACCAGCCCATTTCCAGTCCTAACCTCCCCATCAGCCCACTCCCAGTCCTAATCCCCCATCACTCAATTTTTAGTTTAAGCCCCCCCAGCGCCTATCACCACTCCTAACCCCCCCAGCGCCCATCACCACTCCTACCCCCCCCAGCCCAGCGCCCATCACCACTCCTAACCCCCCCAGCCAGCCCAGTGCACATCACCTCTACTAACCCCCCCCAGCCAGCCCAGTGTCCATCACAACTCCTAACCCCCCCAGCCCCGTGCCCATCACCACTCCTAACCCCCCCCACCCCAGCCCATCACTACTCCTAACACCCCCCAGCCCAGCCCAGCCCAGCCCATCACTACTCCTAACCCCCCCCAGCCCAGCCCAGCCCAGCCCATCACCACTCCTAACCCCCCCAGCCCATCACCACTCCTAACCCCCCCTCCAGCCCATCACCACTCCTAACCCCCCAGCCCAGCCCAGCCCAGCCCATCACCACTCCTAACCCCAGCCCAGCCCAGCCGAGGGACAATTAAAAAAAAAAAGAAAACCTGGCTGTTGCCGCTGTCGGGGCCGCCGCGGCAGAATCGAGCGTGCCGCGGGGCCCCCCTGGACCCACCCGGCACAGCCAGCCCCCCCCCTAGCAGCTCTCTCTTTGGAGCTGCAGTCAGACGCGCCGGCTTGCAGAGCGCGAGGGAAGAGTTCCCTCGCTGCTGTTAAGCCCGCGGGGGCTGATGGGAAGTTCCCATCAGCCCCCGCGGGCTTAACAGAGTCGCGAAAGGGAAACTCTTCCCTTCGCGCTCTGCAAGCCGGCGCGTCTGACTGTAGCTCCAAAGAGAGAGCTGCTACGGGGAGGGCAGGATCTGCAGGGTACAGGGGGGCCCCGCGGCACGCTCGATTCTGCCGCGGCGGCCCCGACAACGGCAGCAGACAGGGTTGTTGTTTTTTTTTCGATTGCGGACCTTCCCACGTGCCAGCTGCAAGGCCTTCGCGTGCCACAGCTGGCACGCGTGCCATAGGTTCGCCATCGCTGTTCTAGGGTGTCTATGTTGCCACCGTTGCAGATATCCATTTCAGACACGTCCACATTTGTGAAATCATGTCCGCGTCTGGACATACCTGCTTTTTTTCCACAAACATTCTGGCTTGTATCTCCCAGGTTGCACTTGGATGTCCTTTCTAAAATCCCCCTCCAACTCAAACTCAATATATAGAATATAAATAAACGAGGCCCTCAGTTCATTCCATTCAATTTCCCACTTCTCCATGGACTAACAGGATTGCGTCAGCCACACCTGGTGACGTCCTTCGGGCGGCGCCATGCGGAAGTGCTCTCTAGTAGAAATCTGACCTGCCCAGGTAGCCCACCTCCACGCCCCGCCCCTAGCTGGGCCAGTCTTCTTCCTTCCGCCTTGCCAGCAAGACGGACCCTGCTCTCCTGCACCAAACTTTCACTTTATTTCTTTGTTTTAAATTTTTTTTTTTCGGATAATGCCTAAATCTGTTTTCAAGAAATGCCCGCGCTGCGGGCATAAGACTTACACCGATTCCCATGACTGCTCCCGCTGTGGAGGGACCTCTTCTGGGGCGGGCAGAATTACTGGACTGCATCCGGTATCGAGCTTGGGTTCCCGAGGCACTGTCTGCTCGCCGCCGGCTCAGGATGTGCCCAACAGGGCCTCCATCCCCAGCCGTGCCACCAATTCCAGCCTTCCTGCTCCGAGCCTCCCTGCTCCATCTGGGCCCGCGGCCTGGGAAGTGCCCAATAGGGCCTCCTTCCCCAGCCGGACCTCTCCGACGAACATCCTCGCGGCTGCTTTTCAAAGCCCTGCCGAGGTAAGGCCTGCTCCTACTCCCTCGAAGACTGTTATCCACACCGCGGCAGACCCCGAGGGCTTTAGCCTGTCTACGTCCTCCCCTCGGGGCCATGTGGAGCCTTACAATGGCACCCGGGAGAGGTCCTCCAGGAACGGTGTCCAGTCCTCCAGCTCCGCCCCCCGCCGGCATGACGTCACCGCTGCCGACGCTGATGCTTGCTCCGCCCACCTCTTCAACACCGCGGGCTTCCCTTTCGATGCAGAGCTTGCTCCCCCCGGACGCTGTTTCCTTCTCTGGTGCCACAACGAATCCGGACAGAGGTTCCTCCAGCCTCCAACGCTGGCAACATGCAAGGACTCCTAAAGCACCACCGGAGTCATAAAGGCAGGAAACAGTACAGGAGTACTTCCAGCTCATCTGACTCTTCTCTGGGCAGCCGGGAGCCAGCGCATAAGAGGCTTCGCAGGCATGACCATCATAAGACCAGCAAGGGACATTCTTCCTCCAGCAGAAGATGCCAGGTGAGATCTTGCAGCCACTCCACCGACACGGCTAATAATTCGGCTATTTTGAAGCTCCTGGCGCAGTTAGTCCAGCAAACCGCACCCCCACCTGCGCCTTCCATGCCTTACCCCTCTGCGGGTCCCTCCACAGACGCTCCTCCCACGGAACCAGATGTGCAGCCTCCTTCGCCCTTGAATCCTTCCCCGGACAGCACCGCGGAAGAGCGCGAGATAGAGGCCGTCGTGGGCTCCGCCTCCAATGACGGAACTGCGCCAGAGGGCGGACACTCACCAGAGGGGAAGGGCCCCCTCCTCCCCCGGAGGACAGGTCCTACCCCAAATTCCTGCAAAAGGTAGCAACTGCCCTGGCTCTAACTCCACAGGACCAGACTGAAGAGCCTGACCCGGAGGTTCTCAGGTACCTTGCTTCACCCAAGCCCTCCTTCTCTCTACCTATGCATCGCAAGCTGCGGGACAACTACCTCAAGGTGTGGCAGACTCCCGCTTCCGGACGCCCATTCTCCAGACGTCTGGACTCTAAATACCAGATCCAACCCACACCAGGATTCACGGCGGCACAGCTGCCACATCAATCCATCGTCGTCTCATCTGCTCTAAAAAGGACTAGATCCTCTCGAACGCATGCTAACCACCCGCCTGGCCGAGATCAGAAACTTCTCGACGAGATAGGCAGGAAGGCCTTCCAGGGAGCGATACTTAACGCCAAGATCGCCTCTCATCAATTCCAACACATTCTGTTCCAGGACACCCGCGTGGCAAACAAAGAAGGCCACCTCAGCCCTTCCTAAGGATACTCAGTCGCTGATTGCCAACTCGCTCGCTGATTTATCTGAGTGTAGCAAACATCTGGCCAGCACAGCCTTTGATGCTTTCGACACCTCTGTCCGGACCGCTGGCACCACGATATCTGCCAGGCGATGGGCATGGCTCAGAGCCTCCGGCCTCAGTGAAGACACACATGATAAGATTGCGGACGCTCCTTGCTCGGGTGACTTGCTATTTGGAGAAACGGTGGTAGACGCAGTCAACGTCATGAAAGAACATTGCACCACCCTCCAAATCTTGGCAGAGGAAGGATTCGAACGCCGCAGCGCACCTCTGAAGGGCAGCTACCAGCGAAAAACCTACTATAATAACAATTCCTACAGCTCGAACAAGAGATATCCCCCAAACCGGAAGTGGCAAGCTCCAAAGTACAAGTCTAATGCTTACCCAGCGGCCTCTACCCAGCAGCAAACCCAGAGGGATCGCAGACAGAAAAAAGGCACCAACCCTCCAGCCACCAAAGGAGGCTCCTCCTTTTGACACATCTCCACAGGCGCCCACCCACATAGGGGGTCACCTGTCACGCTTCCTACCGGAATGGGAGAAAATATCCACCGACTCCTGGGTCCTACGAGTCATCCAGGAAGGTTTCCATTTGAGATTTTGCACTCCTCCATACCAAAAAAGCAAGCCAACAACTCCCCTTCCTCCACACCTACAACGTCCCATGACAACAGAACTAATACACCTCCTCGAGTCTCACGCCATAGAGGAAGTACCTCCCTCCGAAATCAACTTTGGTTTCTACTCAAGATACTTTCTCATTCCAAAGAGGACAGGTGGATGGCGCCCTATCCTCGACCTACACAACCTGAACAAGTTCATCATCAAGGAGAAGTTCAGGATGTACTCTCTCAATGCCATCCTTCCCCTGATACAACAAGGTGAGTTCTTGGCGTCTCTGGACCTACAAGAAGCCTACACCCATATCCTCATCCACAAATCACACAGGAGGTTCCTTCATTTTCAGGTACTGGGACATCACTACCAGTACAGAGTTCTCCCCTTCGGCCTCTCCCCTGCACCTCGAGTCTTCACGAAGTGCGTAGCCGTGGTCGCGGCACACCTCCGCAAGCTTGGGATGTCTGTCTTTCCTTACCTGGACGACTGGCTCTTCACGGCGCACTCTGCCCCGGACTTACTGGCATCCCTGCAGAAAGCAACGACAATAATCACTTCTCTAGGATTTGTCATCAACTACAACAAATCACATCTGCAGCCGACACAACAGCTCAAATTCATTGGGGCAGTAATCGATACTCTGACAGCCCGAGCCTACCTCCCGGAGCGCCGGATGAACAACATTGTTTTGCTAGCAAACAAGACAGCCAAGGCACAATTCTCCTCGGCGCGAGCATTCCTTCGCCTTCTAGGGCATATGGCGGCAACTACGTCAGTGCTGCCCATGGCGAAGTTGAGAATGCGACCTCTGCAGTGGCACCTGCACTCCCTTTGGAATCAGCATTCCCAGCCACTATCCACCCCGGTGGCGATACCACCCAGCATCAGAACTCACCTACGCTGGTGGACTACCCTCTCCAACCTGTCTGGGGGCAAGGACATACATCAACAGGCGCATCAGGTGGTTCTCACCACGGACGCGTCCAACACCGGGTGGGGCGCGCACTTCCAACACCTCAGTACCCAGGGCGCATGGTCCAAGAAGGAAAAGAACCTGCATATCAATCTTCTCGAGCTCAGAGCCATCAGATACGCTCTCCTAGCGTTCCTTCCACATCTACGGGACAAAGCCATTCTCATACAAACGGACAACCAAGTAGCCATGTTGTATGTGAACAAGCAAAGTGGAACCGGCTCACGCCCCCTTTGCGACGAAGCGACTGCAATATGGCTTCTGGCAGAGGCAAACGGCTGCAAGCTACGAGCCTCCTACCTGCCGGGGGACATGAATACCCTAGCAGACAAACTCAGTCGCCAGCTGCAACCTCACGAATGGTCACTCTCCCAAGAGGTAACGCATGTTCTCTTCCAACAGTGGGGGAAACCGTCGGTAGACTTCTTTGCCACGGAACTGAATGCGAAATGCCCCCTGTTCTGCTCCAGACACCCAGCGCCCAACAGGCTGGTAGCGGATGCATTCGATGTATCCTGGGGGGAGTGGTCTTTAGTGTATGCCTTCCCACTGACCCCTCTCATCTCAGCAACCTTGCAGCGGATCATCCAGGACAAAGCGCACGTCATCCTGATTGCACCCTACTGGCCATGACAGATGTGGTTCTCACTCCTGCTACGCTTGGCCCACGGGGACCCTGTGCACCTTCCCCCCAGGGAGGACCTGCTGACGCAGAACGGAGGCAACACCAGGCACCCCATCCTCAGAGCCCTCGCGCTCACTGCCTGGAGGTTGAAAGGTTGAGTCTCTCGGCTCTACGCTTGCCTTCGGATGTTCAAGACGTAGTCCTTGCCGCCCGCAGGCCGTCCACCAGAAAATCCTATGGCCTGAAGTGGAAGAGGTTCTCTACCTGGTGTGCACAAAATGGCCTCAATCCCACCTCTTGCCCGGTTGCACAGGTTCTTCAGTATCTCAGCCTGTTGTCTACAAGCGGACTCAAGACACAGTCCATCTGGGTGCACCTCTCCGCTATATCGGCCCTCCATGACCCTGTGGAAGGGGCCGACTCCATCTCGACGCTGCCCATAACCAGACGCTTCATGAAGGGACTAGCGAACTTAAAGCCGCCGATCAGAACCCCGCCCCCTTCCTGAGACCTTAACTCGGTTCTTCATCGCCTAATGCAGGAACCCTTCGAACCACTTCATTCTACAGAGATGAAGTTCGCTTCATGGAAAACACTATTTCTGGTGGCCATCACTTCCGCTCGAAGAATCAGCGAACTGCAGGCTCTGGTGGCGCACCCCCCGTACACTCGCTTACTCCCAGACCGGGCGTCCCTGCGGACCAACCCCAAATTTGTTCCAAAGGTCGCATCGCCTTTCCATGTCAATCAGTCCATCGAACTTCCCTGCTTCTTTCCGGAGCCTCACTCGTCCATTGAAGAACAACGCCTTCATACACTGGACTGCCTCCGGGCGCTCAATCTACCTCCAGCGAACTAGCACTGTCAGAAAGTGTGACCAGCTTTTTGTGTCTTTCGACCCGAACAGGCCTGGCCAACCCATTTCCAAAAGGACACTTTCCATTTGGGTGGCCTCCTGCGTCTCCTTCTGCCTAACTTCACCGGACAATCTGTCCCCGCCGAGAGTTGGCCCTCACCGACTAAGAGCTTTGGCTACCTCTCTTGCAAACCTGCGCTCCGTTCCCATCTCCGACATCTGCAAAGCTGCCACGTGGTCTACTCCGCAAACCTTCCAGCGTCACTACTGTCTGGATCTGCGATCAAAGGAGGACTGCGCGTTGGGAACAGCTGTCCTAGCCTCCGCTGTCAGAGAGAGTCTGACATCCCCAGTGAATAATGGCTAAGGCTCTCCACAGCCAAGGGCTTGGACTTTCTCATGCCCTCTGGACTTGTCACGCAATTTGTATTTGCACATTCTGCACTGTTATTGCACACTATGCACTGTTTGCACTATATTCTGAATTGTGTTTCACTGTGTTGTTACTGCACCTAACTGCACTATACCGCACTGCTTGCACACTTGTTAATGCACCTTATGCAATGTTGCCTTAGTTTACATGTTATCGTACTATCTTGGCTCCATTAAAATTGTTGCCTGACATGCGTTGTCTTCTTATGTACGCTCCCTCTTCCACCTGGTGCTCCGCACGGCTAGGGAGACACCAGGTGTGGCTGACGCAATCCTGCTAGTCCATGGAGAAAGCGGAGTTACTTACCTGTAACAGGGGTTCTCCGTGGACAGCAGGATAAGTCAGCCACACATTCCCGCCCACCTCCCTGGAGGAGGTTCGCTGCATAGTCTCGCCCCTAGCCGGGAAGGCACCGCTAGGAACACACTGGCCCAGCTAGGGGTGGGGCGTGGAGGTGGGCTACCTGGGCAGGTCAGATTTCTACTAGAGAGCACTTCCGCATGGCGCCGCCCAAAGGACGTCACCAGGTGTGGCTGACTTATCCTGCTGTCCACGGAGAACCCCTGTTACAGGTAAGTAACTCCGCTTTCTCCTTACTGCTAAGAGCAGATAGCAAGATAAGTGTAAAATAAACACATCAGTGTTGTTCAGCACAAACCTGTAAAGGGAAGTTTGACGAGAGTGTGCCCCACCTAACCCTGTCAGGGAAGCCTCCCCTTCCAGGCTCAGGCTGCCTAGAGCATAGTGTCAGTCACACCCCCTCATGGATCTGTGCTTTTTTTTATTTTAAATACTTTTTTTATTCATGACAATGGGAAAAATGGTCAAAGAAAGATATAGCAACTATGCTTTAATCCAAGTAAATGCAAAATCATGAATTTAGGATGCAGAAATTCAGGGGTCAGGTTCTTTTTTAGAAGTGAAGAAATGGAAGTCGCTAAACAGGAAAGAGACCGGGGGATTGCCAAATCCATTTTCATCTTCTTATTCCATAACCAGCAACCTACTTTCTCCAGGCATTTATTCAGCCAGTCCATCATCTTCCTCTGATCTAGCGTATATCCGCAAAATGATGACATTTCAATCAAAGGGATTCTATGATGTCAGCTAAGGGAGTTAAACAACTGGTGAAAAGAACCGGGGACAAGACTGAACCCTGGAATACACCTTAAGAAGTTGCCTTATGGATGAACATGTCATAGCAGTTTGAATCATACCTCACAGGGAGGCCACTTTTGGTGCAAATGCATCATAAATGGTCATGATGAGATACTGAAGACCCACATAATTCATAGTGTGAACCCACAAGATACAAGGGATCCAAAGAATTAAGGGGTATTCAGGACTGGCCCAAGGGTATGCGATGCCTTTGCAAACCTTCATACTTAACTATGAGTTCAGTATATTCTATATACTGGGGATTCTATATTTTGTAAGCCCACAGATCGAAACTCACTATTGCACTATTCTAGTGCTCACACTCAAAATCTTAAGAATAGTCTCCCATTCTCGCAGTTCCTCCGTTATCGTAGAAATTGCTCAGAAACATTGGATTACAAAAAACAAGCTAAATTTCTAAAGGACAAATTTTTGGCAAGAGGGTATCCAAAATCCATAGTGTCTCAAGCTTATAAATGCGCTCTATATAATCACAGAGATTTATTACTCTCCAGATCACAAAAATCCTCTATAGATGAGTCGTGTCAATTTAATAACTTCTTACTCCCCTTATAGTTACAAAATACAGAATATCATGCGACGACATAGTAATGTCTTGAAACATACTCGAGGATTGGAAGACAAACACATCCGATGCGTCTGGAAAAGACCTCAAAATCTAAAGGAGATTCTCAGTCCAGCAGAGTTGCGATCCCCGTCACAAACAACGGCATACAGCACTAGGGGTCATTTCAAATGCGGTAGTTGTACTATCTGCCAAATCACCTTGGAAAATCCTCGTTTAACTACAGAGATAAAGAATATTACTTGAGAAGTTATACCACTTGTCAATCTACACATGTGGTATACGGGGTTTTTTGTCCCTGTCAGCTAATATATGTGGGAAAAACGATCCGCCCACTATATGTCCGAATGCAAGAACATCGGAGTAGATTGAAATGCCAGAGAAGGGAGGCTCCTATGGTAGAACATTGTCTCCAGTTTAAACACACTTTTGAGGACCTCTGCTGTTTTTAGCATCGAACAAATTTCTATAGGGGAGAGAGGACGCTCAAGAGAACAACAACTCGTGTTTCAGGAACAGAAATGGATATTCAATCTACAAGCCGTAAACCCAACTGGTTTAAATCTCCAAATAGATTGGCATTTGTGCCAATAGAGATTAGTGGCTGTATCTTTAAAATTCATCCAAATAGCATTCCCACAAGCCTATAAAATAAACAGGAGGCCGAACCCCGCATGCGCGGCGTTTTTTGGTGACATTTGAAAAGAAGAGTACGAGACATAGAAGGAAGGTAACATTTGCTCAATACAATTCTTGAAAGTGTGAACAAGTTTTATGGATCGAGAGTTCAGAATGAAAGAGCTAGTATACACTGTAGAACTTTTATAGTCCGTGCAGGTTGAAAAGTGCGACTAGACGCCCGGAGCTTCATTCCCCTGAAGAAACAAGCAGTGAAACGTGAAAGCGCTTTGGCTTGACGTTGGGAACATCATTCGTTTGAGCTGCATTGAATAACAGCATAGGGGAGAGACACCTCTGATCATCAGATAAGCGCTGGTTTTCAAAGAAATATGGCTATTAGAATGTAGTAGAATTAGAATGATAAGCAATTGTCAGCATGAACATCTGAGTTTTATTCACAGGACTGTCAAAAGATCAAGAACACTACAATTATATAAAAATCTATATATAAAAATCTGTTTAAAAAAAAAAGGAAAAATCCATAGAGTTGATAACAGAGTAAGGTCATTGATGCCAATAAGGCATTTCATTCCAGCAAGTCTGGGTTGAACAAAAGCCTGATAATAGTCTGAGACCTTGTTGCAACCAATGAGTTTTTTCCATAGCAAGATCGATTAAATACTGAACTCATAGTTAAGTATTGAGCTGAAAAATATATAGTTATTACAATTAGTAATCTAAGCTCTATAAGGTGACCATACCAAACCTTCAAGCATGTACCCCTCCCATAGCCCAGCATCTCCCCTACCCTACTGACACCTCCTCAATGCAGCATTTCTCTTCCCTTCTCTTCCCCCCCACCCTCAGTGTCCAGAAGCAGCAGCATATCTCCTTCCTTTTTCTTCCCTCCCCCCCCAGTCAGGATCTCTCCTTCCCTTCTCTTCTCTCCGCACACCCTCAAGGTCCAGAAGCAGAAGCATCTCTCCTTTCCTTCTCTCTTCCCCAGTCAGAATCGCTCCTTCCCTTCTCTTCCCCTCCCCAGTCAGCATCTCTCTGCCCCTTCTCTCCCCCTCCCCAGTCAGCATCTCTCCTTCCCTTCTCTTCCCCTCCCCAGTCAGCATCTCTCCTTCCCTTCTCTCCCCCTCCCCAGTCAGCATCGCTCCTTCCCTTCTCTCCCCGTCCCCAGTCAGCATCTCTCTGCCCCTTCTCTCCCCCTCCCCAGTCAGCATCGCTCCTTCTCTTCTCTTCCCCTCCCCAGTCAGCATCTCTCCTTCCCTTCTCTCCCCCTCCCGTCAGCATCTCTTTGCCACTTCTCTTCCCCTCTCCAGTCAACATCTCTCCTTCTCTTCTCTTCCCCAGTCAGCATCTCTTTCTCTACTCACCACCCAGTCAGCATCTCTCCTTCCTTTCTCTTCCCCTCCCCAGTCAGCATCGCTCCTTCCCTTCTCTTCCCCTTCCCAGTCAGCATCTCTCCTTCCCTTCTGTTCTCTTCCCCTCCCCAGTCAGCATCTCTCCTTCCCTTCTGTTCTCTCCCCCTCCCCAGTCAGCATCTCTTTGCCCCTTCTCTCCCCCTCCCCAGTCAGCATCTCTTTGCCCCTTCTCTCCCCCTCCCCAGTCAGCATCTCTTTGCCCCTTCTCTCCCCCTCTCCAGTCAGCATCTCTCTGCCCCTTCTCTCCCCTACCCCAGTCAGCATCTCTCTGCCCCTTCTCTCCCCTACCCCAGTTAGCTTCTCTCCTTCCCTTCTCTTCCCCTCTCCAGTCAGCATCTCTCTGCCCCTTCTCTCCCCTTCCCCAGTCAGCATCTCCCTTTCCCTTCTCTTCCCCTCCCCAGTCAGCATCTCTCCTTCCCTTCTCTTCCCCTCCCCAGTCAGCATCTCTCCTTCCCTTCTCTCCCCCTCCCCAGGCAGCATCTCTCCTTCCCTTCTCTTCCCCTCCCCAGTCATCTCTCCTTCCCTTCTCTTCCCCTCCCCCGTCAGCATCGCTCCTTCCCTTCTCTTCCCCTCCCCAGTCATCTCTCCTTCCCTTCTCTCCCCCTCCCCAGTCAGCATCGCTCCTTCCCTTCTCTTCCCCTCCCCAGTCAGCATCTCTCCTTCCCTTCTCTCCACCTCCCCAGGCAGCATCTCTCCTTCCCTTCTCTTCCCCTCCCCAGTCATCTCTCCTTCCCTTCTCTCCCCCTCCCCAGTCAGCATCTCTCCTTCCCTTCTCTTCCCCTCCCCAGTCATCTCTCCTTCCCTTCTCTTCCCCTCCCCAGTCAGCATCGCTCCTTCCTTTCTCTTCCCCTCCCCAGTCAGCATCTCTCCTTCCCTTCTCTTCCCCTCCCCAGTCAGCATCTCCCCTTCCCTTCTCTTCCCCTCCCCAGTCAGCGTCTCTTTGCCCCTTCTCTCACCCTCCCGTCAGCATCTCTCCTTCCCTTCTCTCCACCTCCCCAGGCAGCATCTCTCCTTCCCTTCTCTTCCCCTCCCCAGTCAGCATCTCTTTGCCCCTTCTCTCCCCCTCTCTAGTCAGCATCTCTTTGCTCCTTCTCTCCCCCTCTCCAGTCAGCATCTCTCTGCCCCTTCTCTTCCCTTCCCTAGTCAGCATCGCTCCTTCCCTTCTCTCCCCCCCCATCTCCAGGATCACCCGCAGAATTTGGGGCTGGCAGCAAAGCCTGATAGCAGCTCAATTGTGCAGTATGACCCACCTTTTTGCTCTGTCACTGCCTTCATTGCAGCCTTACTCCCCGCCTCCTCCGTGCTCAGGCTTCAAACAGTGAAACAGGATGAGAAGAATTCTGAGGTTTGTGTGTTGGGATCTTAAAGGCCTGGAGTACTGAACTGGAACATTTAGAGAGATATAAAGGAAGACTTGCACGCATGACCTTGTGGATGATGACTAGAACTTTAAAATGAATCCTAAAATTAAAGGAATCCAGTTCAGGCCTTTGCTGTTGCAGCCAAGCTGCTGAAAAAGCTCTAATTCTCTCACTCACCCACAGAAGGAAACTCACAGACAGGCTGGAATGCAAACAGGATCTTTTATAAATTTTATTTATAACCAGAAAGAAAAATAACAGCCATCATCAAGTCAACCAACAAAGAACAAGTCCCCGAGCAGGGTGTACTCTGATCCCCGCCACGGGGCACCATTGTATATCTTTACATGGCAGTAGAAAACATTTCCATAGTATTACAATTTTGTATTTCCATTATATTAAACATTAAAAGAGAGCCCCCCCACCCTTCCCTTCCCCATCGCAGTCTGCAGCCCCCACACCCACCCCTTCAACCAGGTCAAGGGAAGACCCCCCTGATCCCTGCTGATCATTTTCGTGTCTACTAAGACCACTAAAGGCCCACATTAAGCACTTCATTCCTACTATACGGCCCTAGTCTCTGAATATAAGGTTCCCATATTAACATGAAAGTGGTCCACCGCTTTATCTGGCCCCTAGCTCTCCACCGTTCAGTCAGCATTAAGTGATGGAAACTATTGCGCCACTCCAGGAAAGTGGGCGGGGAGGAATCCCGCCATCTATGTAATATCGGACCCTTCCCCACTAGACAAGCCTTATGGATCAGCATTCGCTCACCCTTCCCTTTTGGCAAAGTCTGATTCAACTGATCCAAAAGTATCAATGAGCCCGTCCAAGGGAAAGATTGATGTAACAACCCCACCAGATATTGATGGATACGGGACCAATAGGAGCGAATACGCCTACATGTCCACCACATATGAGTGAGGTCCGCTAGGGGCGCCGAGCATCTGGGGCAGGACCCATCTTGGGTAAGACAACTACGTAAAGCCCGCCTAGGTGAAAAATGAACCCGGGTCAATGCTTTATATTGTACCTCCCGCCAACGGGCCCCATCCGCCAGAGTGACGAAACGCCGCAGAGCCACAAGGAGGGTCCCGCGGGGGATTTCACGTCCCATCTCCCAGGCCCAGGCCTGTTCGACCCGGGCATAGTCCGGCATCACACCAAAACACGCCAGTCTGGTCTTCAACCACGCTATCGACGGCGGAGTCTCCCCCCCGATATCAAAAAATTCAAGAAGGTGCGCTGAACGCTCCGCTGTAAGTTCCCCCTGGGGCAAGGATGCCACATAATGAACCAATTGTAGATAAGCAAAGTGCTGGCGAGAAGAGAGCCCATACTCCTCACACAGCTCCAAGAAGGGTTTGCATTTACCTGAAAGATCCACAGCATGACCTACATTCCGCAATCCCTGCGCCCCCCAAGTCCGAAATACCCAAGTTTCAGAGCCTGGAGTAAAATGCACATTACTGCGCAATGGTAGCCAACTCAATACTCACCAATCCCGATTCCAATAACCATTCAACTGCCGCCAGGTACGCCACGCTGCATTCATCAGGACATGCTGTTGAATTCCACTAGGCAAGAAGGCACTTTCTAAATGCAGGATCCCCAACAAAGACAACGGGGCAACCACGGCCATCTCCAGCTCTCGAGGTGTATAAATATCCGTTCCCCCCAACCAATCTCCCAAATGGCGTGCCTGACAAGCCAAGGCGTATAACCATAAATCTGGGAGACCTATACCGCCACTACGCCAGGGCCCAATCATGCGATTCAGCGGTATGCGAGCTCGGGTCCCCCGCCACAAAAATCCCTGTATTTCCTTTTCCAAGCGACGTAAATCTCGACGCAACAACCAGACTGGTAGTGTCTGCAACCAATATAAGATGCGAGGTAGAACCACCATCTTTACTGCTGCTACCCTGCCCAATAGTGACAATGGTAGGGGATTCCATGCCCGTAATTGGGTTCGCACTCCGGACAGGATTTTTTCCAAGTTCGTGCGATATAACTCCCTAGGATGGCTGGTCAGGACAATGCCTAAATAGACAAATTGCTGTGCCGCCCACTTCAGAGGGAAGGACCCTCTCCACCCACCCTGTAGGTGACCTCCAACATCTAAAGCCTCCGATTTGCCAAAATTAATGCGAAGGCCCGCAAACCGACCATATTCTGCAAACTCAGACATCAGCCGCGGGAGGGATTCTCGGGAGGATAGCAAGTGCACCAGCATATCATCCGCAAATGCCGAAATCTTAAAGCCTTGGGAACCAATGGCCACCCCGCAAATCCTTTTGTCTGATTCGATTCTACGGATGAGAGGATCCAAAGTCAAGACAAACAGCAAAGGAGACAAGGGGCAACCCTGCCGAGTTCCTCGATACAAAGAAAACGGATCTGAAAGGACCCCATTACAAAGCACCCGGGCTGTCGGGTTCGCATAAAGGCTCCGCACCATCCCACAAAAGGAAGGATTCAAGCCATAGCGCGGTAACAAATAATGAAGGTATTGCCAACTGACCCTATCGAACGCCTTTTCGGCGTCAAAACTCACCAGTAGTGATTGCAGCTGTCTCGCGTGTACCCATTCCAGCGACGCTAGTATTCTACGCAAATTACGAACCGCATAGCAGCCCCGAATGAAACCCACCTGTGACTCATGCACTAATTCCCCCATCACAGCTGCTAAACGTTCAGCCAGAATTTTTGCCAGAATCTTCATATCGAAGTTCAGCAACGAGATCGGCCGATACGAGGCCACCTGAGTCCAGTCCTTACCCGGTTTAGGAATTAGCGTTATGTATACCTGATTGTCCCCCCAGTTCATGGCTCCTCTCTCTCCGCTCGGCCCTGAAACGTCTCCACCAGCAAGGGGCCCACCCAATCAGAAAGAATTTTATAGAATTCTTCCCCGTAGCCATCGGGTCCAGGAGCCTTATAGCAACTAGCGGACGAGACTACCCGTTGGACCTCTCGTAGTGTTATGGGTTGTCCCAAAAGTGCACTCTGCTCCTTCGTTACCTGTGGCAGTTCCACATTTTGCAAATAAGTGGCCATCCCCGAGGGTGACAACTCCTCTGCCGTGTACAGGTTTTTGAAAAAATCCCGAAACACCGCACTTATCGCCTCTTTTTTATTTTGAAGTCTACCTTGCTCGTCCCGGAGAGCTGACACCATCCTTCCACTGCGCGGGCCCTTCAAGCACCTAGCCAACAAAGTACCAGGTTTATCGCCAAAGCAGTGTAGCTTATATTTGTAATACATGAGAGATTTTTTAGCACGCTGATGTAACAGTTCGTTTAAAGCAACCTGAAGTTCCCACAATCGCTTCCTATTAGAAACTGTGGGGGAATGCCCACTAATACGGCGGGCGTGAGCAACTTGTTTCTCCAGTCTAATTATATGCTCTGTTAGCAATCTCCATTTTCGGGCTACATAACTTATTTTCTCCCCCCGTAACACCACTTTGGCCATTTCCCACACCAGCTCTGGATCATCTCTATGAGCCTGGTGGTTCTCCTCAAATTCCCGCCATTGCTGGCGCAGGAATCGCTGAAATTGGGTATCCTTATAATATTCAATTGGAAATCGCCATATACGCGTGAGACCAGTCACTCCCCCCCACTGCAGCTCCAACCAAATCGGAGCATGATCCGAAATCTCCAGCGGGCCGATCTGAGCATCCCCCACGCCCGTGAACTGGTTTGCCGAGAGCAAAAGGTAATCAATACGTGCGCTGGTACCATGCGCCCGGGACAAATGAGTAAAATCCTTTTCCAGAGGATGCAGCAATCTCTAGGGGTCCACCAGTCCCAGTCTGGTCTGGAAGCTCTGCAGGGTCCGGGCAAGAAACCACCGCTCCCGAGTGCCACTACCTGTCGAGGTATCTAGATCCACATCAAGGACCCCATTAAAGTCCCCACCCAGAAGCAGTGGCACATCTGGTAGCTGTTCGACCTTAGCCGCAAATCGATTGAACATAAGAACATAAGAACATAAGATATGCCATACTGGGTCAGACCAAGGTCCATCAAGCCCAGTATTCTGTTTCCAACAGTGGCCAATCTAGGTCATACGTACCTAGCAGTTACCCCAAGGGACACAGGTTCCACAATGCTTGTATTGGTTCAAGCATTGATATCCTGGGTCCCTTCTTAATAATGGTTTATGGACCTTTCCTCCAGGAACTTGTCCAAACCTTTTTTAAACCCAGCTACACTAACAGCCTTTACTACA
The DNA here is from genome assembly GCA_033557465.1 of Ichthyophis bannanicus. Lineage (NCBI taxonomy): Eukaryota > Metazoa > Chordata > Amphibia > Gymnophiona > Ichthyophiidae > Ichthyophis > Ichthyophis bannanicus. Next base: position 1,901,156 of record CM066050.1, read on the forward strand.
TCCTCCGGTAACAAATTCCAGAGTTTGATTACACGTTGAGTGAAAAAATATTTTCTTTTATTAGTCTTAAATAGTTTACCCTGTAGCTTCATTGCATGTCCCCTAGTCTTTCTATATTCTGATAAGGTAAACAATCGATCTACGTTTACCCGTTCCACTCCGTTCATTAATTTATAGACTTCTATCATATCTCCCCTCAGCCGTCTCTTTTCCAGGTTAAAGAGCCCCAACCTTTTTAGCCTTTCTTCATAGGAGTAGCCTTCCATCCCCTTTACCATTTTGGTGGCTCTTCTCTGAACCTTTTCTAAAATTGCTATATCCTTTTTAAGATATGGCGACCAGAATTGCACACAATATTCAAGGATCTCGCGCATTGGGTCCATACAGGTCACCCAGAATAATCTCCCGATCTTCCAGCATGCCATGCAATAACAAGAATCACCCATGTGGGTCTACCACCTGTCGCAGCAGCGTAAAGCGCACTCATTTATGAACCAAAATGGGCACCCCACCCTTCTTACCCACGGCGGGAGACCCCCAGACCTGACCCACCCAGTCTCTACAAAGTTTGGCGTGCTCCTCCGCCGTCTGAGTTTCCTGCAGTAGCGCAATATCACAGTGATGCCTAGCTAGTGCTTTCAATATTTTATAGCTCTTGATGGGGCTACCTAATCCACATACATTCCAAGAAAAGACCTTCAGTGTGTTTGCACGTTCAAGGAACCATGAAAGGCTCAAATATCCACATAAGCCACCTACATTTAGAGGAAACCCCCCAGCCCAGGGCCTCCTCTCACACAACTCCCATAGAAGATAGCCAAACAGATGTGGTGGCTGCAGACTGTGACGGCGCCCCCCTAACAACTCCCTCCCCCCCCCCTCTGATGCTCCCCCCTTTCCGACCACTATCCACTCCACCTAGCCTAAACATAGACTAACCTCCCCTAGTGGTATTACAGGCCATCCCCTAAGAACTGAATCCCCACTGATCAAGCCCTTATGCTATCATTCATAAATATTCTCCCTCATTCACTACCCCCCAGGCCCTCTGGTCCCCAACCCAAGCAGCAAACCCCCCCGACTTGCTCCTCTGAGACCATACATCACATTCACACACTCACCCTCAGTCACTCACCATACACCCCAACACATCTATTCCCCCATCCAGGAGGGGATCTGCGGGATCACTCACTGCATCTCAGGGACCAAGTAAATCACTCGAGAGGCGCACAACTGAAATCCCATGCAAGCCTAACAACACTTTTCCCCCTACTGAACTACAAGACCAGGCAATTATCCGACCCAATCATTTACGATACCACTGGTCACAAAGAATTGGGGACTCTTCCACACCAACAAGCTCCCAGGCAAGACCCACCAGTAATCGCAGTATCAGCACAACAATAGGTGCCCCTGACGGGCAACCCAAGGATCCCCAAGGGAGTATAGCTCGGGTCAGGCATAGTATAGGCTGTCAGCAAGTACCGGGTATGTTGCCTCAGAGCAGTGGGTGTGGAATCAAGTGATGAACCAAATATATTATAGGGGTACATTGCAGCCGTGTCCCGGGTGTACATGGTTTTCAGAAAAAGAAAAAAGATTATATTGAGTTAGTCTTTCTCAGGGAACAGATAAAATCTTCCGCCTGCCGTCCCTCTTTAAAGCAGATCAGGTGGTGTGTCCCTCACTGGGCCCCACTAAATACGGGTTCCAGTGGCTATCTTCGAGTCACATCTTTCCAGCAGATAAAAAAAATTAAGCAATTAAAATAAAGATAGCCTCTTGCTGTTATAAAGATACATTGATGTTCCCAAGGTTTCCATGCCCACAAACACAATGACTGTAAGCATTTAGAAGGCCTTGGGGGCTACTAAGAACAGACCAACAAGACCAAAATACCAAATACAATTATACAGGCCCTCCTCTTCTTTCCTTGCATGAGAGATCTATGCTTGGGAGAAATACGAAGAGGGATATAGCATGCCCCGTCCCCGCACTCAAATAGCCCAGGCACATAGGGACAGACGCAAAAAGTTCGCCTCTAGGCCACCCACTGCAAGCAAAGACAGAGCGGGAAAAGAAAGTCTAAGCGCAGCAGAAGGAGCTAGGCCGCGCCGGGCCTCTCACCCAATCCCGCAGTGTCGGCAGGAACTCCAAGCTGCATCACCACTCTCTCGCAGCTAATTAGAGCCTCAGTCCTCAGGGAGCAGGATCCAGAGTTGCAGACAATCGGTCCAGGAACGCTTGAGCCTCTGTGGGCGTCGGTAGCAGTTGAGTCCGGCCCTGATGTTCTACGTGCAGTTTTGCCGGGTACAGCAAGGAAAATCGCACCCCTTGATTCACCAGTTGGGCGCAAATCGCAGTAAATGCCCTGCGCTGTTGACTAACCAGCTGAGAATAATCCTGGAAGATCAGAATGTGATCGGTGCTATCCGCTGGTCTCCGACGGGCACGAGCAGCCCGTAGTACCTCTTATTTTTGACTGAAGTCAAGAAAGCGGGCTATGACGGCACGTGGCCGGCGGTCCTGATCGCGCTTCGGGCCCAAGCAGTGCACACGCTCCAATTTAATAGGACCAGTCACCTTGCCACTCAGATTCTCCTCAATCCATTTTATCAGGAAACCACGTAGGGCACTGTCAGTCACATTCTCCGCTATCCCCACGAAGCGTAAGTTCTTGCGGCGCCCGCGGTTCTCCAGGTCATCCATCTTATCAGCCTGTTGCTTTAGTTTGGATTCCAAGGCCTGCACCCGCGCCGCCAGGGACTGCTGGGTATCCTCCAAATCAGATATTCTGGTCTCGGCCTGCTCCATACGGCCAGTGAACTCAGTGATATTGTGGTTAACACTCTGTATTTGCTCCGTGAGCTCAGAAAAGCGCGCATCAAGTGCTTGTACCACTGCGGCACTGACCTCTGCCACCATCGATGAGTTACTGTCTGAGGCTGGGCTGCGAGGCGCCCCGTCCACCATCTTTACCTCAGAGGCTCGGGGCTTCTCCCTCCTTGGCGGTTTAGCAGCCATAGCCTCCCCCAACGCTCAGAGATATCACGTATCGGCTCTCTCGATCCCCCTTCACTGAGACACAGTGGGAGCAAGATTATTTACCCCCTATAGCTTGGCAATTTTGCAGTTGTTCGGGGAAAAAGCCTGGAGCTGATCACCACACGTCTGATCAGCTCATTACCACACCGGAAGTCTCAAACAGGATCTTTTAATGTGCACAGGTTCAGACAGAGAGCCAGTACCCTCCACAAAAGTCTGAGCCCCGAAGGAAATCCTACAATGCCTTATATACAGTACAATTTTAAACTCATTCTACAATCTCATTCGTCTCAGGTATTTTCTGTCCACCAATCAGTAGCCCCTGGGGAAGGTTCCTGGGTGACCTGTCCAAACCGGTATGCTCTGGTCTGCTGATTTCTGGGCAAGGGGGTATGGTGTTCAGGCCTGGAGGCGGGAGGGGGGGGGGAGGGGAGGGGGGGAAGGGTGCCTACTGAAACCTTTATCTTTTCTTAGCAAGCTGATCACTATGTAAAATCCTCATGGCTTGGGGGGAAGGGTTACCCACAGCTAAACCTTATGGCTGCCTCATTACTATAGTGGTAATAGGATGGTGCCTATTAACGTCTTTAAGTAGTGTAGCTGCAGTATTTTGAAGAAGCTGAAGGTGGTTTAAGCAGAATTGTTTCAGGCCTCATATAATGAATTATAGTAAGTCAAGCAATTAAGTAACATTGCCAAGGTTAATGTTTTTAAATACTGGGAAGTAAAGTAAGTTTTTCACTGAGCATAAATGATGAAGAACCATAAAATCTCACTGAATAACTGAAGTGATATGCAACTCGTTGTGAGGAGTGGGTATAACTTTACCCCAAGAATCGTCATGCAATCCTGTAGGGAATTTTGACACCTTTAAAAAGTAGAGAAAGGCCAGGTACTGGTAGTGAGCGGGTAACCCCCATGGCCTTAGATTTATTGTCCATTTTCTGCTAGCCCATTTGCAATGACGCTTAATCCTGGGGCAGAATGATCTGTAGAAGGCCATCTGCATAGTAATAACCACTTAGAGCCAGTGATTGGACTAATGTCACTAAAGGAGAGATGACGAAATAGGAAATCAACATCTGGCAAATTGAAATCTGTCAACAGCACTTCCCTTTTCAAAGCACTATTGTGAATGTTGTTGTTGTTAAGTGCCGTCGAGTCGGAGTCGACTCATGGCGACCCTCTGGATAGCTATCCTAAATTGTGTTCGGTCTTCAGTCAGGCGGCTCATTGTTGACAGACTGGTACCCATAGCTGCTGTTATTGTAGCAATCCATCTCATTGCTGGCCTTCCTCTTTTGCGTTGACCTTCTATCTTGCCAAGCATGATGTCTTTCTCTAATGATCTCTCTCTTCGCATGATGTGTCCGAAGTATGAAAGTCGAAGTCTTGTCATCTGAGCTTCTAAAGAAAGCTTAGGTTTGATCTCTTCTAGTACCGACTGGTTTGTTCTTCGGGCAGTCCATGGTATACACAGTATTCGCCGCCAGCACCATAATTCAAAGGCATCAATTTTCTTCCTGTCTGTCTTTTTCACTGTCCAGCTTTCACATCCATATGATGTTATTGAAAATACCATGGCTTGAACAAGTCGAATCTTTGTATGGAGAGAGACATCTCTGCTCTTGAGAATCTTATCTAGGTCTTTCATAGCCATTCTGCCAAGAGCAATGCGTCGTCTGATTTCTTGACTGCTTGTTGCTTCTTTATTGATAGTTGATCCAAGTAGGTTAAAGTTGTTCACGATTTCAATTTCTTCTCCTTCAAGGATGAACCTGTTGATTATGCCAGTTGTCATGATCTTTGTCTTCTTTACGTTAAGGTGCAGGCCCATTTTGAGACTATGTTCTTTGATTGTGAGAAGCAAATGTTTCAGATCATCTTCACTTTCAGCCAGTAATGTGGTATCATCAGCATAGCGAAGGTTGTTGATGAGTCTTCCACCAATCTTCACACCTCTGTTGTCTTCATACAGTCCTGCTTCTCTGATGATTTGTTCTGCATATAAATTAAACAGGTAGGGGGAAAGTATGCAGCCTTGTCTTACACCTTTGCTTATTTTAAACCATTCTGTTTCTCCTTGTTCCGTTCGAACTGTTGCTTCTTGATCAATGTACAGATTACGCAAGAGAACGATCAGGTGTTCTGGTATACCCATGCTTCTTAATGTGGCCCAGAGTTTCTCATGGTTTACACAGTCAAAAGCCTTGCTATAGTCGATAAAGCACAAATAGATATCCTTTTGGTATTCTTTAGTCTTTTCAAGGATCCATCTCACATCCGCAATGATGTCTCTCGTTCCTCGCCCTTTCCTGAACCCTGCTTGCACTTCAGGTAGTTCTTGTTCTAGGTATGGCTGTAGTCTCTTTTGAATAATCTTCAGTAGAATCTTGCTGGCATGTGGGATCAGAGCGATTGTGCGATAATTTCCACAGTCAGTTGGATCACCTTTCTTTAGTATTGGTATAAACACAGATCTTTTCCAGTCAGTTGGCCATGATGTTGTCTTCCATATTTCTTGGCAGAGCCTTGTAAGTACGGTAACAGTTGCATCAGATTGCTGCAATACTTCTATGGGAATGCTATCAATGCCTGGTGCTTTGTTCTTTGATAAGGCTTTCAATGCTGCTTCAACTTCTTCTTTCATCACCAATGGTTCCTGATCATAAGGTATAGGTTGAAACGGCTGTTGGTCCACTTGATCTTTATCATATAAAAACTCTGTATATTCCTTCCACCTTTTCTTGATCTTCTCAGCATCATTCAACATAGAACCTTGAGCATCTTGTAACATTCCAATTCGAGGCTGGAACTTTTTCTTTAACTCTCGCAGCTTTAGGAAAGCCGATCTTGTTCTTCCTCTAATAGTTTCTGCTTCTATTTCCTTGCAAGTGTCATTGTAGTACTTTTCCTTGTCCTGTCTTGCTGCACGTTGGAAATCTCTGTTGAGTTCTGCGATTGTCTTTCTTTCTCCTTTGGCTTTAGCTTCTCTGCGTTTCTGGGCAATTTTCAGAGTTTCTTCCGTCATCCATTTTGGCCGTTTTTGCTTTTTCACCTTTTGTAGAGACTTCTCGCTTTCTTCCAGCACAACCTTCTTGATGTCATTCCATAACTCTTCCGGAGCTCTGTCATTTGTATCTAAGGCAGCAAATCGATTTTGCAGGCAGTCTTTAAATTCCAGTGGTATATTCTCAAGGTCATATTTTGGTGCATTATCTTTATCTTTATCTTTATTAAAACATTTGATAAACCGCCCAGGCCAAAGCATCAGGGCGGTGTACAATCATAAAAAAGTGACAGCTGCAGAGAAAGGAAGAGAAGAAAAGAACGCCAAATAATAATAGGACAGTAAAAGAAACAGCAAAAGATAAAGAGGGGCAACAGAAAGCAGCAGAGCAACGGAATTTAAAACCATAATACTAATGATAAAACTTAAAAACTTAAAAACAATAAAAATTAAAGGAGTGAGGGGAGGAGAAGGAGACTCGAACCAGATATAGGCGGAGCGAGAGGCGAGACTAGGGGAACATGACACCAGCGGAGAGGGGAAAATAGAGAAATAAGAGGGAGGGAGGGAATAAAAGGCTAAGTGGGAAGGACATCATCAGTGGGGGGAGGGAGATTGAATGCTTGACAGAAAAGATGAGTCTTGAGAATAGTTTTAAAACGAGTATAGGAGGGTTCTAAACGGAGAGATAAGGGAAGAGAATTCCAGAGGGCAGGGCATAGAAAGAAGAAAGCAGAATGTCGGGTGGATTCGAGACGAGCCTGAGTGGGTGAGGGAAGAAAAAGACGATTACCATGGGCGGACCGGAGAAGGCGGGGAGAGGGCTGGAGATGGATAATATTGGCTAAATATTGGGGGGAGTCAGAGAAGAGGGCCTTGTGTGCAAGGATAAGTAGTTTAAACACAAACCGAAACTTAATAGGGAGCCAGTGTAGAGAAGAGAGACAGGGGGAAACATGAGAGCGGAGAGGGGATAGAGTAATAAGACGGGCGGCAGCATTTTGAACGATTTGAAGGCGGTGAAGTTGGTGAGAGGGAAGACCAGCATAAACAACATTGCAGTAATCGAGTCGCGAAATAACTAGGGATATGACCAAAGTGATAATAGAAGAGTGTGAAAAGTAGGAACGAACAGCTTTAATGCGACGTAGGTGAAAAAAGGAGGAGCGGACAACAGAAGAAATGTGATCGTGGAAAGAAAGAGATGGGTCTAGAGTAACACCTAAATAGCGGAGAGTGGAGGTGGAAGGGATAGAATGAGAACCCATGACAGGAAACACTGAAGGAGAAGGACGACCAAAAGTAACCCAAAGAGCTGCAGATTTAGTAGGATTAACATGCATGAAGTTTGACTCAAACCAGGATGTGATGGAGGAGAGGCAGAGGTTAAGTGGAGTGAGATCAGGGGCAGATGGAGAGGTATGGTGAACCAGAAGGATATCATCAGCATAGATGTAGAAAGAAAGAGTGGATTGCTGGATTAGCAGAGCTAGGGGGGCCAGAAAAATGTTAAAGAGGAGAGGGGCAAGAATAGAGCCCTGAGGGACACCACAAGTGACAGACGCAGGAGGAGAGACTGAAGAACCAGCGTGAACTGAAAAAGTACGACAAGATAAAAAAGAGTGAAACCATTGAAGAACAGTGCCATGAATACCAACATCAGACAAACGAGAAAGAAGGGTGCGGTGATCGACTACATCAAAAGCAGAAGACAGATCCAGAGAGACCACTAGGGAAATATCACCACGATCGTGAGAACGGTGAAGTTCAGAGAGCAGAGCCGTGAGAACAGTTTCGGTACTGTGACCAGGACGAAAGCCAGATTGCCGGGGGTGAAGGGCGTGGGTGGAGTCAAGATGAGAGGTCAGCTGGGAAAAAACAATTCGTTCAAGGATTTTGGACAGAAAAGGAAGGTTGGAAACGGGGCGCCAGTTGGTAGAAAGCGTGGGGTCGAGGATGGGCTTCTTCAAAAGGGGGCGGACAATAGCGTGCTTCCATAAAGAGGGAAAAAGACCAGAAGAGAGACTAGTGTTAAAGATAGAAAGGATGAAAGGCACCAAAGCAATATGCGAGTCAAGTAGCCAGGGAGATGGGAGAGGATCAAGAGGACAGGTAGTTTGGTGAGCGGAAGAAATAGCCTTAATAAGTTCGGGCGAAGAAATAGGAGAAAAGGAACACCAAGTGTGGGAGAGAGTGTGAATGGGTGAGGAGGGGAAGTGGGCAAAGGGTGAAAAGGGGGAGAAGAAGGGAAGGGAGGGAGAAGAGGGGAGAGGGGGAAGGGCATGAAGGAAAGGAGGAACGAATAGCAAGAATCTTATTAGTAAAGAAAGCAGCAAGAGAAGAAGGGCTGGGAGGGGGGGGCTGGGAAAGGGCAGAAGGGAGAGAAGAAGGGGAGGAAATAGATTTGAGGACCAGAAAGAGACGCCTAGCAGAGTTAGAAGATGTAGAGATGAGACGAGAGTAGTATGAATGTTTAGCAGAAGTGATAGCAGAGCGGTAGGAAAGGTGAGCAAGCTGATAGTTGGAATGAGAGTCGGATGAGCGGGACTTCCTCCAAAACCGTTCAGCACGTCGGAGATTGGAGCGGAGGAGAAGGAGACCGGGGTGGTACCAGGGGTGATGGGAAGATGAACGGGGGGCTGAAGAGTGGAGAGGTGCCACAGAATCAAAAGCAACCGAAAGAGAAGAGGAAAAGAGATCAACCTGACGGTCAATGGAGAAGGAAGAAAAATCTGGAGGGAATAGCGTGAGGGCAGATGGAAAAGAGGACCGAGAGTTTTGGAGTGAAACGTCGCCTGAGGGAAGGGATAGGAACTGAAGAAGGGCTAGTGGAGTCTAAAGAAGGAAAAGGGAAAGTAAATAAAAGACAGTAATGGTCAGACCAAGGAATGGGGACAGATTGGATATTGGAGGGAGAAAAAGGAGAGGAATCAAGAGTAAGAATAAGATCAAGGGAGTGACCAGAGGCATGGGTAGAGCAAAGTACGTGTTGAGTGAGAGATAGATCAGAGAACAAAGAGGAAAGGGCCTTGTCACGGGGACGGGACGGGGGAGTAAGGTAGGCATTGAGGTCGCCTAAGACGACTAAATGTGGAGATAGAATGGCGGAGTCAGAAAATGTGTGAAATAGGGAATCCCAGAGATCTGGGCGCAGAGAAGGGGGAACATATAAGAGGAGAAAAAAAAGAGAAGGGGCGGAATCGGACCGAACCAAAAGGGACTCAGGATAAGCAGGTGAGGGCGAGACCAAAGAAAACGACAGAGGGGACTTAAAGATAAGTGCCACCCCACCACCAGAGCGACGAAGGCGGGGGGTGTGAAGGCTGAGAAACCGGGGGTAAGACACTGGTGAAGGAGAGCGTCCTCCCCCTCACGGAGCCAGGATTCAGTGATAAAAAGGGCGTCTAGGGAGTGTTGGATAAGAAGGTCGTGGACTAAGTGAGTTTTTGAGCGAATTGAACGGCAGTTAAGGAGAGCCATGGAAAGTGTAAGGAGAGGGACAGCTGAAGGCGGGGGTACGATGGGGGGTTGAGAGGAAGGCGGAAAAGCAGGGGACGTCATGTTAGAAGAACAGGGAAGGAGATTAAAGGGATTCCGGGCCAAAGGACCGGGAAGGACAGGATGCATACGTAAGGGGCGGTAGCCCCAAGATACAGGAATAGCAGACATGACCGGGACAAGGGAAACAAGTGACACAGAAGAAGACACAGTTAACGCGGTAGGAGGAAAGAGACAGGCTAGGTAAGCAATTAACAGCACAAAGGAATCAAGAGAGAAACGAAAGTGTCCGGAGGACAGAGGGAACAATGTCGGATAAGGCTGGTGAGACCTACGAGTAGGGAGGCTAGAACTAGGGAGATGGTGGCTTGAAACGCCCCAGTCGTCGCCCCAAGGAGCTCGCCCAAGGAGCACGACCTGCTCCTTGTGCGCGCTCCGCCGCGGCGCGGAACGCCGCTCTAGGAAAACCTATATCTGTTCGGGTACCTCGTGGGAGACACGGGTGCGTCGCTTCCGGGAGGCGGGGCTTCACCGGAGAGATGGCAGAGCTCCAGGCAAGCTGCAGAAGGAGAAAGAGTGTAGTAGGCAGCATATGATAGTAACAACAGCGCAAGCAGATTAGCAGGCAGGCAGCAGCAGCAGCAGTGAAGAACGCCGCTCTAGGAAGACCTATATCTGTTCGGGTACCTCGTGGGAGACACGGGTGCGTCGCTTCCGGGAGGCGGGGCTTCACCGGAGAGATGGCAGAGCTCCAGGCAAGCTGCAGAAGGAGAAAGAGTGTAGTAGGCAGCATATGATAGTAACAACAGCGCAAGCAGATTAGCAGGCAGGCAGCAGCAGCAGCAGTGAAGAACGCCGCTCTAGGAAGACCTATATCTGTTCGGGTACCTCGTGGGAGACACGGGTGCGTCGCTTCCGGGAGGCGGGGCTTCACCGGAGAGATGGCAGAGCTCCAGGCAAGCTCGTGGGAGACACGGGTGCGTCGCTTCCTGGAGGCGGGGCTTCACCGGAGAGATGGCAGAGCTCCAGGCAAGCTCGTGGGAGACACGGGTGCGTCGCTTCCGGGAGGCGGGGCTTCACCGGAGAGATGGCAGAGCTCCAGGCAAGCTCGTGGGAGACACGGGTGCGTCGCTTCCGGGAGGCGGGGCTTCACCGGAGAGATGGCAGAGCTCCAGGCAAGCTGCAGAAGGAGAAAGAGTGTAGTAGGCAGCATATGATAGTAACAACAGCGCAAGCAGATTAGCAGGCAGGCAGCAGCAGCAGCAGTGAAGAACGCCGCTCTAGGAAGACCTATATCTGTTCGGGTACCTCGTGGGAGACACGGGTGCGTCGCTTCCGGGAGGCGGGGCTTCACCGGAGAGATGGCAGAGCTCCAGGCAAGCTGCAGAAGGAGAAAGAGTGTAGTAGGCAGCATATGATAGTAACAACAGCGCAAGCAGATTAGCAGGCAGGCAGCAGCAGCAGCAGTGAAGAACGCCGCTCTAGGAAGACCTATATCTGTTCGGGTACCTCGTGGGAGACACGGGTGCGTCGCTTCCGGGAGGCGGGGCTTCACCGGAGAGATGGCAGAGCTCCAGGCAAGCTCGTGGGAGACACGGGTGCGTCGCTTCCGGGAGGCGGGGCTTCACCGGAGAGATGGCAGAGCTCCAGGCAAGCTCGTGGGAGACACGGGTGCGTCGCTTCCGGGAGGCGGGGCTTCACCGGAGAGATGGCAGAGCTCCAGGCAAGCTCGTGGGAGACACGGGTGCGTCGCTTCCGGGAGGCGGGGCTTCACCGGAGAGATGGCAGAGCTCCAGGCAAGCTGCAGAAGGAGAAAGAGTGTAGTAGGCAGCATATGATAGTAACAACAGCGCAAGCAGATTAGCAGGCAGGCAGCAGCAGCAGCAGTGAAGAACGCCGCTCTAGGAAGACCTATATCTGTTCGGGTACCTCGTGGGAGACACGGGTGCGTCGCTTCCGGGAGGCGGGGCTTCACCGGAGAGATGGCAGAGCTCCAGGCAAGCTGCAGAAGGAGAAAGAGTGTAGTAGGCAGCATATGATAGTAACAACAGCGCAAGCAGATTAGCAGGCAGGCAGCAGCAGCAGCAGTGAAGAACGCCGCTCTAGGAAGACCTATATCTGTTCGGGTACCTCGTGGGAGACACGGGTGCGTCGCTTCCGGGAGGCGGGGCTTCACCGGAGAGATGGCAGAGCTCCAGGCAAGCTCGTGGGAGACACGGGTGCGTCGCTTCCGGGAGGCGGGGCTTCACCGGAGAGATGGCAGAGCTCCAGGCAAGCTCGTGGGAGACACGGGTGCGTCGCTTCCGGGAGGCGGGGCTTCACCGGAGAGATGGCAGAGCTCCAGGCAAGCTCGTGGGAGACACGGGTGCGTCGCTTCCGGGAGGCGGGGCTTCACCGGAGAGATGGCAGAGCTCCAGGCAAGCTCGTGGGAGACACGGGTGCGTCGCTTCCGGGAGGCGGGGCTTCACCGGAGAGATGGCAGAGCTCCAGGCAAGCTCGTGGGAGACACGGGTGCGTCGCTTCCGGGAGGCGGGGCTTCACCAGAGAGATGGCAGAGCTCCAGGCAAGCTGCAGAAGGAGAAAGAGTGTAGTAGGCAGCATATGATAGTAACAACAGCGCAAGCAGATTAGCAGGCAGGCAGCAGCAGCAGCAGCAGCAGCAGCAGCAGCAGCATTCATGAGTGGTTTGCTCTTTTTCAACTTTAGCTTGAGTTTGCATACTAGTAGTTGATGATCTGTACCAGTCAGCTCCAGGTTTTGTCTTTGTTGATGTTACAGAGCTTTTCCATCGTTGACTTCCACAGATGTAGTCAATTTGATTTTTATACAATCCATTGGGTGAAGTCCATGTGTACAGTCGTCGCTTGTGTTGCTGAAAGAAGGTGTTTGAGATGAATAGATCATTGGTCTTGCAGAATTCTATCAATCTTTCTCCAGCTTCATTTCTGTTGCCAAGTCCATATTTTCCAACTACTTTGCCTTCTTCTTTGTTGCCAACTTTTGCGTTCCAGTCACCCATGACTATCAGGATATCCTGTTTGCATGTTCTGTCAATTTCAGCTTGTACTTGTTCATAGAACTCTTCAATTTCATTCTCTTCTGCAGCTGTTGTTGGGGCATATACTTGAATTATAGTTGTGTTGATAGGCAATCCTCGTAGACGAATAGAGATTAAGCGTTCGCTGACTGCATTGTATTTCATTACAGTTCTTGCAAGTTTCTTCTTTATTGTGAATATTTTCAATTAAATCTGTCAATTTTCTTTTGCCTGCAAGACAGGTCTGTATATCACAGTGTAAACAGATTTCACATTTCCTCTTTCCAGCCATCTCCTTTCCTTGTAAGCCCTGCAGTAGCTCCACCTTCTCGCATCTCCATGATTCTCACTAGATCCCATTACAGCCTTTAAATCTGGAGCTTTATTTGCCGTTCTATGGGCATTAGTCTGCATTGACCTTTTTCCCTTTTATAGATTATATTTTATCATTTTACTTAACCTGAGGTCTTTTACTTACCTGAGGGCTTTCTTCACCCATCCCTGATGAGCCTAGATTAAAGCCTTCCTTACTAGATTAGCCAGTCTGTTGCAAAAGACACTTCCCTTCTTCGATAGGTCAATTTTGCCTCTGCTCAACAGCCCTTGGTAAACTATGTAATGGTCTAGGAGACACCATCCATGCAGTCGGGCATTCATCTCCAGGATGAGTCTGGAAGATTGAGGAGACATCACCTGTACACCGAATTGTTTCACCTTCTCTCCCAGAGTCACAAAGTCACTTTTGGTACTTTCAGGCAAGACCCTAGCAGTATCAATGATGTCAACATGGATCAGCACCATCAGAAAGTAGTCAGCAGGCTTGAGGAGTCTTGGCAAACTCTTCGTAACGTCTCGCATCTTGGCACTAGGCAGACAGCTCACTCTTGGGACATTGTGTATGGATGGCAGATGGATGCCTCTGTATCCCTCAGAAGGGAGTCACCTGCCAGCACCACCTTTCGCTTCCCAATGGCTGCTGATACTCCAGCTTTGGGGTGTTTGACTCTGGAACCTCCTGGGGTGCTGTCATCTCTTCCACTTCCATAGTTGCTCCTCAGTTCTAGGCAAGGTGGAGTCAGTGTCGATTCTGCAGGTTCTGGTGATGTGTCCAGCTGTCATCTTTTCATACAGTGTCATCTTCCCTTCTGCTGGAGACCTTAGATGCCTCTAGAAGTATTTCATCAGTGTCCCTTTGTTGTCACGGGTGCTTCTTAGCTTTCTCTCTCAGTCCCTCAAATTGTGTCCTGAGGGATTCAACCTGCTGAACCAGTTCCACCCCTCAATCTGGCTGTCCATCTGGACAGATGCAGAAGTCATAATGTGGGCGACAGCTTTGTCACCATGATAGAGCTTTGGTACCTTTAAGAAAAAATGAGAAAAAAGACTGACCAAAGCCCCTATCCTGTCCTAAGCTGTCCTTTCAGTAAAAACTCGCCTTTGTTATGTATGTTCAGATTCCCTGTGCCCTGTCCTGCTGCTTTTCACATCTACGGGGTCTGCAATACTTTACCTTATCTGTTCAGACTGCAAAATGTGTTATTTATCTGGGGTTGTAGTATTGTGTGTCTCCTTTGTTGAATTACCTCAAGGATTTGTTAACATATTACTAATCAAAGACCTCTGAAATATACTTTATGGGAGGTCATATTCAAAATGTTTTAACAGGTTAACAGACAGTCTTAAACTTCTTCTCTTGGCAGATTTCAACAATTTGATCAAGCAACATAAGACATTTCAGTACAGGCTTACAGGAAAAATAACAGCCTCCAATAAACCCCTTTAGTACTCGGTACTTTTTCCCTTCCTTCTCACCAATACATTCTCCATCCTCCTTTCTACCCCCCCCCCCCTCCAGCATTCACTCGTCCTTTGCCCTCTTATTCCCTCCCCAAAGGCAAATGTGTTCTTACCTCTTTCTTCCCCCAAGCCAGTCTCCTGCTTCCTTCCTCCCCCAAGGCGCTTTCTCTTCTTCCCCACCCCCTCTCTGTCCCCTTCCCCAAAGCGCTTTCTCTCCGCCCCCAGCCATTCTCTCTCTGCCACTCCCCCCCCCCTTTACAACTCCCTAGATCCACTCCGGCAGGGTCCTTCCCTGCTGGGGGCCTGTGAATGTTGCCTTCCCCGCCCCCTCTCTGTCCCCTTCCCCAAAGCGCTTTCTCTCCGCCCCCAGCCATTCTCTCTCTGCCACTCCCCCCTCCCCCCACTTTACAACTCCCTAGATCCACTCCGGCAGGGTCCTTCCCTGCTGGGGGCCTGTGAATGTTGCCTTCCCCGCCCCCGCGCTGTCCCCATCCCCAAAGCACTTTCTCTCCCTCCCCTCCCCCAGCCATTCTCTCTCTGCCACTCCCCCCTCCCCCCCTTTACAACTCCCTAGATCCACTCCGGCAGGGTCCTTCCCTGCTGGGGGCCTGTGAATGTTGCCTTCCCCGCCCCCTCTCTGTCCCCTTCCCCAAAGCGCTTTCTCTCCGCCCCCAGCCATTCTCTCTCTGCCACTCCCCCCTCCCCCCACTTTACAACTCCCTAGATCCACTCCGGCAGGGTCCTTCCCTGCTGGGGGCCTGTGAATGTTGCCTTCCCCGCCCCCTCTCTGTCCCCTTCCCCAAAGCACTTTCTCTCCCCTCCCCCAGCCATTCTCTCTCTGCCACTCCCCCTCCCCCCCTTTACAACTCCCTAGATCCACTCCGGCAGGGTCCTTCCCTGCTGGGGGCCTGTGAATGTTGACTTCCCCCCGCCCCTCTCTGTCCCCTTCCCCAAAGCGCTTTCTCTCCGCCCCCAGCCATTCTCTCTCTGCCACTCCCCCCTCCCCCCCTTTACAACTCCCTAGATCCACTCCGGCAGGGTCCTTCCCTGCTGGGGGCCTGTGAATGTTGCCTTCCCCGCCCCCGCTCGGTCCCCGTCCCCAAAGCGCGTTCTCTCTCCGCCCCCAGCCATTCTCTCTCTGCCACTCCCCCCCCCCCCCCACTTTACAACTCCCTAGATCCACTCCGGCAGGGTCCTTCCCTGCTGGGGGCCTGTGAATGTTGCCTTCCCCGCCCCCTCTCTGTCCCCTTCCCCAAAGCACTTTCTCCCCTCCCCCAGCCATTCTCTCTCTGCCACTCCCCCCTCCCCCCCTTTACAACTCCCTAGATCCACTCCGGCAGGGTCCTTCCCTGCTGGGGGCCTGTGAATGTTGCCTTCCCCGCCCCCTCTCTGTCCCCTTCCCCAAAGCGCTTTCTCTCCGCCCCCAGCCATTCTCTCTCTGCCACGCCCCCCCCCCCCCCTTTACAACTCCCTAGATCCACTCCGGCAGGGTCCTTCCCTGCTGGGGGCCTGTGAATGTTGCCTTCCCCGCCCCCTCTCTGTCCCCTTCCCCAAAGCACTTTCTCCCCGCCCCCAGCCATTCTCTCTCTGCCACTCCCCCCTCCCCCCCTTTACAACTCCCTAGATCCACTCCGGCAGGGTCCTTCCCTGCTGGGGGCCTGTGAATGTTGCCTTCCCCGCCCCCTCTCTGTCCCCGTCCCCAAAGCGCTTTCCTTCTCTCTCCGCCCCCAGCCATTCTCTCTCTGCCACTCCCCCCTCCCCCCCTTTACAACTCCCTAGATCCACTCCGGCAGGGTCCTTCCCTGCTGGGGGCCTGTGAATGTTGCCTTCCCCCCCGCCCCCTCTCTGTCCCCTTCCCCAAAGCGCTTTCTCTCCGCCCCCAGCCATTCTCTCTCTGCCACTCCCCCCTCCCCCCCTTTACAACTCCCTAGATCCACTCCGGCAGGGTCCTTCCCTGCTGGGGGCCTGTGAATGTTGCCTTCCCCGCCCCCTCTCTGTCCCCTTCCCCAAAGCGCTTTCTCCCCTCCCCCAGCCATTCTCTCTCTGCCACTCCCCCCTCCCCCCCTTTACAACTCCCTAGATCCACTCCGGCAGGGTCCTTCCCTGCTGGGGGCCTGTGAATGTTGCCTTCCCCGCCCCCTCTCTGTCCCCGTCCCCAAAGCGCGTTCTAGCCGCCCCCAGCCAATCTCGCTCGGCCACTCCCCCTCCCCCCCTTTACAACTCCCTAGATCCACTCCGGCAGGGTCCTTCCCTGCTGGGGGCCTGTGAATGTTGCCTTCCCCGCCCCCCTCTCTGTCCCCTTCCCCAAAGCGCTTTCTCTCCGCCCCCAGCCCTTCTCTCTCTGCCACTCCCCCCTCCCCCCCTTTACAACTCCCTAGATCCACTCCGGCAGGGTCCTTCCCTGCTGGGGGCCTGTGAATGTTGCCTTCCCCGCCCCCTCTCTGTCCCCTTCCCCAAAGCGCTTTCTCCCCTCCCCCAGCCATTCTCTCTCTGCCACTCCCCCCTCCCCCCCTTTACAACTCCCTAGATCCACTCCGGCAGGGTCCTTCCCTGCTGGGGGCCTGTGAATGTTGCCTTCCCCGCCCCCTCTCTGTCCCCTTCCCCAAAGCACTTTCTCCCCTCCCCCAGCCATTCTCTCTCTGCCACTCCCCCCGCCCCCCCGTTACAACTCCCTAGATCCACTCCGGCAGGGTCCTTCCCTGCTGGGGGCCTGTGAATGTTGCCTTCCCCGCCCCCGCTCTGTCCCCGTCCCCCAAGCGCTTTCTGTCCGCCCCCAGCCATTCTCTCTCTGCCACTCCCCCCACCCCCCACTGTACAACTCCCGAGATCCACTCCGGCAGGGTCCTTCCCTGCTGGGGGCCTGTGAATGTTGCCTTCCCCGCCCCCTCTCTGTCCCCTTCCCCAAAGCGCTTTCTCTCCGCCCCCAGCCATTCTCTCTCTGCCACTCCCCCCCCCCCTTTACAACTCCCTAGATCCACTCCGGCAGGGTCCTTCCCTGCTGGGGGCCTGTGAATGTTGCCTTCCCCCGCCCCCTCTCTGTCCCCTTCCCCAAAGCGCTTTCTCTCCGCCCCCAGCCATTCTCTCTCTGCCACTCCCCCCTCCCCCCACTTTACAACTCCCTAGATCCACTCCGGCAGGGTCCTTCCCTGCTGGGGGCCTGTGAATGTTGCCTTCCCCGCCCCCTCTCTGTCCCCTTCCCCAAAGCACTTTCTCCCCTCCCCCAGCCATTCTCTCTCTGCCACTCCCCCCTCCCCCCCTTTACAACTCCCTAGATCCACTCCGGCAGGGTCCTTCCCTGCTGGGGGCCTGTGAATGTTGCCTTCCCCCCGCCCCCTCTCTGTCCCCTTCCCCAAAGCGCTTTCTCTCCGCCCCCAGCCATTCTCTCTCTGCCACTCCCCCCTCCCCCCCCTTTACAACTCCCTAGATCCACTCCGGCAGGGTCCTTCCCCGGCGGCTCCCAGCCTCGGCCTCTCCATGCACAATCATTTCATGAGTGCACAGGCAGCAAAGCTTTGTGGCAGGGGTCAGATAGGAATGGAGGCTTCCACACCCATCCCATCTCCATTGCTGGAGGCAAGGTAGGAACACACTACAGCCCCCACACATGCACATGCGTGCACACTATGGGACATGTTTAGTAAACGTTATCACGCATTAATGAAAGAATGAAAGTTAATATGCGTTACGTGCTGCCATTGCCCATAGAAATGAATGGGCCATGTTAGCACTTAAAGCACATTCATTTTTAGTAGACATGCCCCTATATGACACAGCTAACTGGCTACCCACACTCCTACTTCATATAGATATATATATAGGGCCCAATATTCCAAAAAAGCTGAGCTTCTAAATTTAGGGTCCTAAATATGTGCCCTATTTTCAGCCACACTTTCAGCTGAAAATTCATCTTAATTTAGAAACATAAAATGAATGCTTCTAAACGTAGGCCTGCCATTCATTCACCTCGAATTGTTATGAGGCTACTTTAGATGCCTGGTGCTGAAAAGTAGTGTTAAGCTCCTAACTTCTTTTCCCCGCCCTAAATCCACCCTTCGCCACCCACTTTTTATACTCCTAAATTTAGGAGTTAAGAAAATATTTAGGCACTCAGTCCTAGTAAATTTTCAAAGAGGCAAATTTAAGAGCATAACTCTCGAAGTTAGAAAGAGAAATCCTTTGAATATCAGGTCCATAATTAGGGCCACTTAAATCTCTTATGGGGCCCTGGGAAAACGTTTGCGGATGCCCCCCCCCCCCTCCAGGCAGCATCTTTCTTCCCTGTCCCACACCCTCCCCCAGCAGCATTTCTCCTCCCTTATCCACCAGTGCAGCATCTCTCCTCCCTGCCCCCCGACAGCATCTCTCCTCCCCCCCCCCGGCAGCATTTCTCCTCCCTTATCCACCAGTGCAGCATCTCTCCTCCCTGCCCCCCCGACCGCATCTCTCCTCCCCCCCCCCGGCAGCATTTCTCCTCCCTTATCCACCAGTGCAGCATCTCTCCTCCCTGCCCCCCCGACAGCATCTCTCCTCCCCCCCCCCCCCGGCAGCATTTCTCCTCCCCTATCCACCAGTTCAGCATCTCTCCTCCCCCCCCCCGGCAGCATTTCTCCTCCCTTATCCACCAGTGCAGCATCTCTCCTCCCCCCGCCCCCCCCTAAAGAATCTCTCGTCCCCCCCCCCGGCAGCATTTCTCCTCCCTTATCCACCAGTGCAGCATCTCTCCTCCCCCCCCCCCCAGCAGCATTTCTCCTCCCTTATCCACCAGTGCAGCATCTCTCCTCCCCGCCCCCCCCGACAGCATCTCTCCTCCCCGCCCCCCCCCGACAGCATTTTCTCCTCCCTTATCCACCAGTGCAGCATCTCTCCTCCCCCCCCCCGACAGCATCTCTCCTCCCCCCCCCCCCGGCAGCATTTCTCCTCCCTTATCCACCAGTGCAGCATATATCCTCCCCGCCCCCCCCTAAATCATCTCTCCTCCCCCCCCCCGACAGCATCTCTCTTCCCTTATCCACCAGGGCAGCATCTCTCCTCCCCCCCCCCCGGCAGCATCTCTCCTCCCCGCCCCCCTGACAGCATCTCTCCTCCCCGCCCCCCCCGTCCGCATTTCTCCTCCCCCCCCCCCGGCAGCATTTCTCCTCCCTTATCCACCAGTGCAGCATCTCTCCTCCCCCCCCCCCCCGGCAGCACTTCTCCTCCCTTATCCACCAGTGCAGCATCTCTCTCCCCCCCCCCCCGGCATCATTTCTCATCACTTTTCCACCCGTGCAGCAACTATCCTTCCCCCCCTCCCCCCGGCAGCATCTCTCCTCCCTTATCCACCAGTGCAGCATCTCTCCTCCCCGCCCCCCCCCGACAGCATTTCTCCTCCCTTATCCACCAGTGCAGCATCTCTCCTCCCTTCTCCACCAGTGCAGCATCTTTCCCCCCCCCCCCGACATGATCTCACTTCCCCCCTCCCTCCCCCGGCAGCATTTCTCCTCCCTTATCCACCAGTGCAGCATCTCTCCTCCCCCCCCCGACAGCATCTCTCCTCCCCCCCCTCGACAGCATCTCTCTTTCCCTTATCCACCAGTGCAGCATCTCTCCTCCCCCCCCCCGGCAGCATCTCTCCTCCCCCCCCCCGGCAGCATTTCTCCTCCCTTATCCACCAGTGCAGCATCTCTCCTCCCCCCCCCGACAGCATCTCTCCTCCTCCCCCCCCCCCCCGGCAGCATTTCTCTTCCCTTATCCACCAGTGCAGCATCTCTCCTCCCCCCCCCCCGGCAGCATCTCTCCTCCCCGCCCCCCTGACAGCATCTCTCCTCCCCGCCCCCCCCCCGACAGCATCTCTCCTCCCCGCCTCCCCCCCCCTGACAGCATCTCTCCTCCCCCCCCCGGCAGCATCCCTCCTCCCTTATCCACCAGTGCAGCATCTCTCCTCCCCCCCCCGGCAGCACTTCTCCTCCCTTATCCACCAGTGCAGCATCTCTCCTCCCCCCCCCGGCAGCATTTCTCCTCCCTTATCCACCAGTGCAGCATCTCTCCTCCCCCCCCCTCCCCACGGCAGCATCTCTCCTCCCTTATCCACCAGTGCAGCATCTCTCCTCCCTTATCCACCAGTGCAGCATCTCTCCTCCCCGCCCCCCCCCCCGACAGCATTTCTCCTCCCTTATCCCCAGTGCAGCATCTCTCCTCCCCCCCCCCGACAGCATCTCTCTTCCCCCCCCCCCCCCCGGCAGCATTTCTCCTCCTTTCTCCACCAGTGCAGCATCTCTCCTCCCCGCCCCCCGACAGCATCTCTCCTCCCCCCCCTCGACAGCATCTCTCTTCCCTTATCCACCAGTGCAGCATCTCTCCTCCCCCCCCCGGCAGCATCTCTCCTCCCCCCCCCGGCAGCATTTCTCCTCCCTTATCCACCAGTGCAGCATCTCTCCTCCCTGCCCCACTGACCCTTCCCGGTAGCATCTCTCCCTTCTTCGGTCACTCGGAAGCATCTCTCCTCGCTGCCCTTCCTTTGGCCGCCATTCCACATGCCCTTTCTGATGGAGGCTTCCTGTTTTGGAGGGGGTGGGACAGACACTTTGAGCTGTCACAGGGACTGGAAGGCTCCACGATGCCTGTCACTCTGTTTTCTGTTTCATAGATAGCGAGTTACCTGTTCTGCATTAACAGTGTATTTCTTTCTTGTCCAAACATATTTTCTGTTGCTATACTTTCCTCTCCCAGTAATTATGCAGATTTATTCTACCTCATCTACCTGTCTAAACCAACATATTATGGTAAGAAGACAGCTTCTAGCTCAAGCGTTATTGTTCTAGGGATCATCCTGAATGATCCCCCTTCCCCTTCTCTCTCCCTCATCACCTCTTTCCCCTCCTTCCTCCCCCTCATTTACTGCCCTTCCCCAGCTATTTTTCTGAACGTGATTAAGACCTTTTCATAAACAGACCACAGCAGTTTACAAAGAAACAGAAAAAGCCACTACAGCACAATGAAACCAACAAAAGTAGATCAAGCCCTCCTCAATCACCTTCATCTGAATTCTTTTAGGCAAAGACCTATGAAAAAAGCCAAGAACTGACCGCTTCCCCAAAAGTCAGATCATTGCTTGCTGGTGGGTCTGCTTCTGCTTTGTCCTGTCCCCAATGTGTTGCCTCACTTATGTCTTTCCCCCCCACCTTTTGCAGGAGTTCCTCAGGAAGGAGTTCAGTGAGGAGAACATCTGCTTCTGGGAGGCTTGTCAGCAATTCCAGCAGATCCCACCAGATGACAGTGAGCAGGTACTGGGGAAAGTGGGATTCTCTAGACCACTAATCTACATCTTCATGCTGGTTGATACTCAAAGCACTTCCTTGGACAGTGGTAGAGACAACCGCATAAGAGATTTTTTCCAGAAATTCTCAGGTGTTCATATAAATCATTATATGGCAGGATATGGATCATTCCTGAAGCAATGTTACTTAGATTTCTAATGTATATGGGTAAGCGATAATATTCAGTCACTAAACTTAGACAGCCAACCAGGTGGCAAAAAGAGCGGGCATAATCTAAAACATAGAAATATGACGACAGAAAAAGACCACATGGCCTATCTAGTCTGTCCTTCCATATCAACAACTACAACAGTCCCCTTTTTACCTTTAGAGATCCTCTGTGTTTGTTCCATGCTTTTTTTAATTCGGTTACTGTCCTCATCCCTACCACCGCCACTGGGAGACTATTCCACAGATCCACCACTCTTTCCGTAAAGAAATATTTCCGCATATCACTCCTGAATCTATCTCCCTTCACCCTCATCCCATGGCCTAGTGGTTGGAGCAAGGAACTTCAGACCAGAAGGTCGGGGGTTCAAATCCCACTAGAGGACAGCAACCTTGGGCCGGAAGGACTGGTGTTTCTAGTCCCACAGGTGCTCCTTGTGGTCTTGGGCAAGCCACTTAACCCTCCATAGCCCATGTTCCCTGTAAAATAGTTATCTCCAAGTTATAATGCCCTGTTCAATGTAATTTCAATTTGTTCAATGTAAACCACACTGATGCAGAATAGCGCGGTATATAAGAGAATGTAAATAAATAAATTAAATAAATAAATGTCCCCTCATAGCAGAACTTGCTTTCAATCAAAAGAGGTTCTCCCCTTGAATATTTATGCCACAGAGGTATTTAAACATCTCAATCATATCACCTCTATCCCGCCTTTCCTCTAAGGTGTACATATTAAGATCCTTAAGTCTGTCCTCATATGCTTTATAATGAAGACCACTAACCATTTTAGTAGCCACCCTCTGTACTGACTCCATCCTGTTTATATCCTTTTGAAGGTGCGGTCTCCAGAATTGCACACTATACTCCAAATGAGGTCGCACCAAGGACTTATACAGAGGCATTATCACCTCCTTTTTTCTGCTAGCCATTCCTCTCCGTATGCACCCAAGCATCCTTCTAGCTTTTGCCATCACCTTTTCTACCTGTTTAGCTATTTTAAGATAATCAGACACAACCACGCCTAGGTCCCGCTCTTCTTTAGTGGACAAAAGTACTTCACCTCCTATACTATATTGCTCCCTTGGATTGCTGCAGCCCAAATGCATGACTTTACATTTTTTAACATTAAATCCCAGCTGCCAAATTCTAGACCATTCTTCAAGCTTAGCTAGATCCCTCCTCATGTTATCTACATCTTCCTGGGTGTCTACTCTATTGCAGATTTTGGTATCATCCACAAAGAGGAAACCTTACCCGACAGCCCTTCCGCTATATCACTAACAAAGATGTTAAAAAGAATCGGACCAAGGACAGATCCCTGTGGCACACCACTGGTAACATCCTTCTCCTCAGAGTGAGCTCCATTTACCTGTACTCTTTGTCGCCTCCCACCCAACCAACTTCTAACCCAAGCAGTAACTTTAGGGTCCATCCCTAGGGTGCTCAGTTTGTTTATAAGTCGCCTGTGAGGAACAGTGTCAAAGGCTTTACTGAAATCTAAATACACCACATCTAGGGCTCTCCCTCGGTCCAACTCCCTGGTCACCCAGTCAAAGAAATCAATCAGATTTGTCTGACAAGACCTGCCTCTGGTGAATCCATGCTGCCTCGGATCCTGTAACCCGCTGGACTCCAGAAACCTCACTATTTTCTCTTTCAGCAGCATTTCCAATAATTTACTCACCACCGAAGTTAAACTAACCGGCCTGTAGTTTTCACCCACTTCCTTACTTCCGCTTTTGTGCAAAAGCACATGAGCCTTTCTCCAGTCCTTTGGCACCACGGCCGACTCCAACGAGGCATTGAAAAGTTCAGTCAGTGGAGCTGCTAAAACGTCCCCAAGTTCCCTCAGTAATGTAAGGGTGTATCCCATCCGGTCCCATCA
This sequence comes from Ichthyophis bannanicus, assembly GCA_033557465.1. Lineage (NCBI taxonomy): Eukaryota > Metazoa > Chordata > Amphibia > Gymnophiona > Ichthyophiidae > Ichthyophis > Ichthyophis bannanicus. The sequence continues at coordinate 1,924,891 of CM066050.1, forward strand.
CTTTGTCTACTCATTTGGAGAATTTTAGCTAAATGTGGGTATTCAGTGACATCACATAAACAGATAGCATCACTGAATATGGGTTAAGAAATAAGAATAAGACAACCCCCCCCCCACACAAAAAAAAAGAATGTGATACCATCGTGTTGGACTAATTTAATACATTTTTTAATTAGCTTTCAGAGGTCAAAACCTTCTTCCTCAGATCAGAACAGAATATAATTAAGCTTAGTTTATTCAATTTGATATTCTGCCTTTTAAATATAGGTATAATTTGAAAACATGAATGCTGACTTCTGTATGTTATATTATAATGAAAGGAAATGTGTTTTTGATTATCTGCAATTCCTTCTCTTATCCTGTCACTTAGCCTCTCTCATCTTCTCTTTTTATCTCAGAAGAACATAAGAAATGTCATACTGGGTAAGACCAAGGTCCATCGAGCCCAGTATCCTGTTGCCAACAGTGGCCAATCTAGGTCATAAGTACCTAGCAGTATCCTCAAAAGACACAGGTTCCACAATGCTTGTATTGGGTCAAGCAGTGATATCCCAGGTTCCCTTTTAATAATGCTTTATGGATCTTTCCTCCAGGAACTTATCCAAAGCTTTTTTAAACCCAGCTACACTAACAGCTTTTACTACATCCTCCGATAATGTATTCCAGAATTTGATTATAGGTTGAGTGAAAAAATATTTTCTCTTATTAGTCTTAAATGGATTACACTGTAGCTTCATTGCACATCCCCTAGTCTTTCTACTTTTGGATGGCATAAACAATTGATCTACGTTTACCCGTTCCACTCCATTCATTAATTTATAGACCTCTATCATATCTCCCCTCAGCCGTCTCTTTTCCAAGTTGAAGATCCCTAACCTTTTAAGCCTTTCCTCATAGGGGTATCCTTCCATCCACTTTACCATTTTGGTGGCTCTTCTCTGCACCTTTCCTAATTCTGCTATATCCCTTTTAAGATACGGAGAACAGAAATGCACACAATATTCAAGGTGCAGTCGCATCATGGAACAGTACAGAGGCTTTGTAATATACTTAATTTTATTCTCCATTCCTTTCCTTAGGATTCCTAGCATTCTATTTGTTTTCTTGGTTGATGATGCACACTGGGCGAAGGGTTTCAACGTATTATCCATGATGACAGCTAAATTCTTTTCCTGGGTGGTGGTTTCTAATGTGGAGCCTTGCATCGTGTAACTGTAGTTTGGGTTGTTCTTCCCTAAGTGCCTAACTTTGCACTTGTCCACATTAAATGTCATCTGCCCTTTGGATGCCCAGTCTCCCAATTTATCAAGGTCCTCTTGCAACTTCTTACAATCCTCTTGGGCCCGATATTCGTCTGGGCAGGCTATGCGCCACTATGGTGCATAGCCCTACCCGCTGACCTTAACCCCAGCTATTCAATGCTGGGGAGATATGCAGCCCCGGCATTGAATATCTGGGGATTGCCACACAGCCGGAAGCCGCATTAGGTAACCAGGCAGCAGCAATACTGCATGCTTCCTGGTTAGCTCCTGCGATGAATAGGTGAGGGCTTTCCTCATCTCTTTTTGGCGCAGATCGCTAACTGGGCACATGCAATATCGCTGCTGCCTGATTATCGCTTGTTGCCAACTCTGCTCTGCTTCGGATTGGCCCGACATGCCCCGGTGCTACCCAGAAAGCTTTGGGATACGTAGGGGAGATAGAAGGCGATATTCAACGGTACTAACCATGTAAGTGCTGTGGAATATTCTAATTTAAGGCATTTACATGGTTTACTGGGCTGTAAACCGTGTAAATGCCTTTCGAATATCGGGCCCTTGGTGTTCTAACTTTGAATATTTTGATGTCATCTGCATATTTTGATCACTTCAGTCGTTGTTCCCTCTTCCAGGTCTTTCCAGTTTTATTGGGAGGAGATTTCAATTTGCTAGATGTTGATTTCAGAGGCAAAGGGTTTTTGGGCGAGATGACACAGGTGTTAATGCTGCAGCTTGATGATTGTAATGCCGTTGGTGGGACTACCTCAGAAGGATGTGTGATGGCTGTTACTGCAAAATACTGCAGCTAAATTAATTTAAGGGTTGTGGAGATGCAATCATGTAATGCCAGTTTTGGTTCAGTTAAATTGCCTGCTGGTGGTTTTTCATGTGTGCCTTAAGGTTTTAGTGCTGATGTATAAAGTGTTACACAATCAAGTGCCTCATTACCTGTGCTCTAGGTTGGTGGTTTATTCACCAACTCGTACACTGCATTCCCAATCACATTGCTCGTCAGTAGTGCTGTCTGTTTAGGCAGTTCATAAAGCTTGGCATAGGGATACGGCGTCTTCTGTTCAAGACCTGCTATAGTGGAATTCCCTCCCCCCTTGGGAGCTTTAAGAACATAAGATGCGCCGTACAGGGTCAGACCAAGGTCCATCAAGCCCAGTATCCTGTTTCCAACAGTGGCCAATCTAGGTCATATGTACCTAGCAGTTTCCCCAAAAGACACAGGTTCCACAATGCTTGTACTGGGTCAGGCATTGATATCCTGGGGCCCTTTTTAATAATGGTTTATGGACCTTTCCTCCAGGAACTTGTCCAAACCTTTTTTAAACCCAGCTACACTAACAGCCTTTAATGCATCCTCCGGTAACAAATTCCAGAGTTTGATTACACGTTGAGTGAAAAAATATTTTCTCTTATTTGTCTTAAATAGTTTACCCTGTAGTTCATTGCATGTCCCCTAGTCTTTCTATTTTCTGATAACGTAAACAATTGATCTACGTTTACCCGTTCCACTCCATTCATTAATTTATAGACTTCTATCATATCTCCCCTCAGCTGTCTCTTTTCCAGGTTATAAAGCCCTAACCTTTGTAGCCTCTCCTCATAGGATTAGTCTTCCATCCCCTTTACCATTTTGGTAGCTCTTCTCTGTGCTTTTTCTAATAACGCTATATCCTTTTTAAGATACAGCTACCAGAATTGCACACAATATTCAAGGTACGGTCGCACCAAGAAACGATACAGAGGCATTATAATATCCTTTGTTTTATTTTCCATTCCTTTCCTTATGATACCTAGCATTCTATGTTTAAATCTTTTTATTCATTTTAAACATATTAAAACATTAAAAGCAGCTTACATATAGAAACATTGTAAATAAAAAGCATAATGAAACATTGTAAACAGCATACATATTAAAACATAATAAACAACAATATTCTATCCCACTACAGAGAATAACCCCCCCTTTATTTGTCTACCACCACCCTTCCCTTCTCCCCCCATTCCTCACCTCTACCCACCCCCCACTCCCACCCTTGCCTTCAACCCCCTCCCTTCCCTTTAGCACTCTAGTCCTAATTATGCCAACTTTAACTACTAAGATATATATTTTTTCAACTTAAACTGTTAAAATATCATTTCAAGATATGGAGACCAAGTCATCAAAAAACATGCTCTTCTACGAACGTCTTCTAGAAGCCTCTCCCTCCCATAACACCAGTTGATGTAAAACATTCCTCCATTCCCAGTATTCTGGACCTCCAGATTCTCTCCATTTCTGAAGGATACAATGCTTTGCAAGCAGACAACATTTTCTTACTAATAATCTATTCCCTGATGATAAAAATCCCTGAAGAGGAGCATCCAAAATAGCAAACCCCGAGGTTAATTTCAATGTCTGCCCTAATATGCTCATTAGAAATTTTTGAATACCATTCCAGAACTTCCTTACTCGTTTACATGTCCAGAACATATGCCCCAAATGTGCTCACTCCATTCCACACCACGGACAATCACCATGACATGCAAAACCCGCCTTCCATGCTCTGTATGGTGAGATATAAGCACGCTCTAGTATTTTAAATTGCATGTCACGTAATTTTGCCCCTATAACTATTTTAGGAATTCGCCCAATGGCTTTTTCCCATTCAAACGCTTCAAGATTAATTCCAAGATCCCTCCCCCATTGTAAACTCAAGTGTCTATAGCTCTTGACTTGCGTTAAGTTATTCAAGGCTTTATTATAATCAGCGACCAATATTCTTTCTTTGTCTTTTATCGCAAACCATTTCTCCAACTTTTCTTCAGAATTTTCCTGTTTCAATCCTTGTCTCCCATCTTTCATTGACATCAAATACTTTAATTGTAAGTAAGCATGAAAATGCCCCTGTAGCAATCCATAGCATTTTTTTAATTCCAAGAAAGGTTTAAGTACACCTTCTCCATTTATTACTTGCCACATTTGTTGTAGACCTTTTTTCTCCCATCCCTTAAAAAAAAATAGACGTTGTACTTGACTGAAAGGCTAAATTACCTTGCAATGGCAAATATCCTGACACATCACTTGGAATGCCCAATTTTCCACAGAGCGTCTGCCAACTCCAGCAAACCCCTTGCCATAAAATATTATTTCTAAAATCCTTTAGCAACTTCACTTTCGACACAAGTAACACAGACCGAAGTGAATAAGGGGTTACTAACGAGGACTCAAATCATATGAGGTATATACTGAAGTCCCTACTATCCAATCCCTAACATGTCGAAGCAGACATCCTAAAGATACCTAGCATTCTATTTGCTCTCTTGGCTGCCGCTGCACACTGGGCGGAGGGTTTTAACATGTTATCCACGATGATGCCTAAATTTCTTTCCTGGGTGGTGGATCCCATTGTGGAACCTTGCATTGTGTAACCATAGTTTGGGTTGTTCTTTCCTAGGTGCATAACTTTGCACTTGTCCACATTAAATTTCATCTGCCATTTGTATGCCGAGTCTTCCAATTTATCAAGATCCTCTTGCAATTTTCCACAATCCTCATGGGTTTTAACAACTTTAAACAGTTTTGTGTCATCTACAAATTTGATAACCTCACTCGTTAATCCCTTTTCCAGGTCATTTATGAATATGCCAAAAAGTAGCAGACCCAGCACAGATCCCTGGAGTACACCACTATTCACCTTTCTCCATTGGGAAAATTGGCCATTTAGCCCCACCCTCTGCTTTCTATCTTTTAACCAGTTCCTGATCCACAATAGTACACTACCTCCTATCCCATGGCTCTTTAGTTTTGCCAAATGTCTCTGATGAGGGACCTTGTCAAAGGCTTTCTGAAAGTCCAGATACACTATATCAACCAACTCACCTTTGTCTACTTGTTTATTCACACCTTCAAAAAACAACAGATTAGTAAGACAAGATCTTCCTTGTCTAAAGCCATGTTGGCTGTCTCCCATTAGGCCATGACTATCTACGTGCTGAGTAATTTTGTTCTTTATGATGGTTTCTACAATTTTTCCCAGTACTGACATCAGGCTCACCGGTCTGTAGTTTCCCGAATCACCCCTGGAACCCTTTTTAAAAATTGACGTTACATTGGCGATCCTCCAGTCTTCAGGTATTACAGATGATTTTAATGAAAGTTCACAGATTACTAATAGCAGGTCTGCAATCTCATATTTCAGTTCTTTCAACACCCTTGGATGTATACCATCCGGTCCAGGTGATTTGCTACTCTTTAGTTTATCAAATAGTTGTAATACATCTTCCCGGTGTAGCGATATTTCTTTCAATTCCTCTGCTGTATCACCTTTAAATACCCCCTTCAGTCATAGGCAACATCCCTACATCTTCCTCAGTAAAGAACAAAGCAAAGAAGTCATTCAGTCTCTCCGCTATAGCCTTGTCCCCTCTTACTGTTCCTTTTGACACTCTCACAGGTTTTTCACTACAAATGTACTTGAAAAAGTCTTTATTACGTGTTTTTTACACCTGGGATCCCCTCCTAGGGGCACTTCCAGACGTCCAAGGGGGAAGGGGGGCAGTAGAAGATGTCAACTTAACCCATTAACCACTGATCTTATAAGTCAGTCATTACCGGAAAGGGGGGGGAGGGGAGGAGGTTCGTTGGGGGTTTAGTGGCTGGGGGGACCCCTGAAAGGAAGGAAGCTAGAGAGAAGGATGGATTTGGTGTACTAGCATGGGGGTTTTGGGGGGGGGATTGAGGGGAGTTGTTTAGAAGTTCGGATGGGGAGGGTTAGGAGGGACGGGGGGCATTTGGGGGGTGTGGTGACATAGATACACACTGTATTAGTTTGGGAATAGTGTTTTTGTGTGTCAATTGTATCATGATGTATGCACTGGAATGGTTGTTAGAACACCCTTGCATGGTTATGTTTCTTATTATGTTGAATAATAATAATGATTTTTCATATTACATGTTTTTGCTTCCATAGCAAGTTTCTTCTCAAATTCTTGCTTTGCCTGCCTTATCAATGCCTTGCAATTAACTTGCCAGTGCTTGTGCTGTTTCCAGTTTTCGTCATTTGGCTCTTTTTTCCATTTTCTGAAAGATGCTTTTTTGGCAACAACAGCCTCTGACCTCACTTTTAAACCATGCTGGCAGTTTTTTGGACTTCCTTCCACTTTTCTTAATGCGTGGAATACAGCTGGTCTGTGCTTCCAAGATAGTATTTTTAAAACAACGCCCAAACTTGATGTAAGTCTTTTACATTTGCAACTGCTCTTTTTAGTTTTTTCTTAACTATTTTCCTCATTTTATCATAGTCTCCCTTTTGAAAGTTAAAAGGTAGTACTGTGGATTTCCTTACCATCCCTCCTCTACTAATTAAATCAAACGCAATCATGCTATGATCACTATTGCCAAGTGGCCCCAACACCCTTATCTCTTGCACTAGATCTGGTGTTCCACTAAGGACTAGGTCCAATATGGCTTCCCCTCTGGTCAGTTCATGAACCAGCTGCTCCGAGAAGCAGTCATTTATTTCATCTAGGAACTTTATCTCCCTAGCATGTCCTGCTGTGACACTGACCCAGTCAATACTGGGGTAATTGAAATCACCCATTATTATTATTGTGTTGTAACTTTTGTTAGCTTCCTTGATTTCTTTGAGCATTTCATCATCCATTTGTTCATTCTGGCCAGGCGGTCGATAGTACACCCCCACTGCCATCGCCTTCTTACATGGAATTTCAATTCATAGAGATTCTACAGCAAATTTTGTTTCCTACAAAACTTTAATCCTTTCTGACTCAATGCCCTATCTAACAGAGCGTAACCCCTCCACCAATTTAATCAGTTCTATCATTACGATATAGTTTGTAGCCAGGTATTACAGTATCCCACTGGTTGTCCTCCTTCCACCATGTCTCTGATATTCCAATCATATCTAACCTCTCATTTAGTGCTATATATTCTAACTCTCCCATCTTATTTTTTAGACTTCTAGCATTTGCATACAAGCATTTTAGAGATTGTATTTTATTGATATTAATTTGGCTATTGATAGGCATGGGTAATTTGGAATCTTTAAGCTCTGTCTGCACCATACTCAAGGGCATTTGGGCTACTTTACTGTTTTTTTGGAACCTCTCTGCTTTTGGTAGTATCCTTCAAGGATACATTCTTCCGAGCCATGCGCTCTTGGGCGACTATCAGCTCTCTCCTATTATCTAGTTTAAAAGCTGCTCTATCTCCTTTTTAAAGGTTAATGCCAGCAGCCTGGTTCCATCCCAGTTAAGGTGAAGCCCATCCCTTCGGAAAAGCCCCTCCTTTCCCCAGAATGTTCCCCAGTTCCTAACAAATCCAAAAACCCTCATCCTTGCACCATTTGTTAGTTAGTGGTGCCATCTGTTGGGGCAGTTCATAAAACTTGGTGTATGGATATGGCAACTTCTGTTCAAGACCTTGTTAGTGATGCCGTCTGTATGGGCGGTTCGCAAAGCTTGGTGTATGGATACGGCGTTTTCTGTTCAAGGCCTGCTATTGTGGAATTCCCTCCCCCCTCGGGAGCTTTGTTTGTTAGTGGTGCCGTCTGTACGGGCGGTTCGCAAAGCTTGGTGTATGGATACGGCGTTTTCTGTTCAAGGCCTGCTATTGTGGAATTCCCTCCCCCCTCGGGAGCTTTGTTTGTTTGTTAGATGATCTTTGACTGTTTGAAAGGTTGTTAAGACTTCTTTTTAAGCTAGTTTTTGTTATTGGCAGTGGAGTATTTTGGTTGGGCTGTGTATTGGGAGTGGGATGGTGTAAGAACATTTGTTATTTTATGAAGAGTGCCATTTTGTTATGTTGTACACCATGCTGTGCAGTTTTCTGTGTGATATAAAAATTAGATTAAATAAATAAATATAATTCATCTCTGCATTAACCACATTAGTTCAATCACTACTACTACTATTCAGCACTTCTAAAGCGCCACGCACACAGCGCTGCACAGCTGACCTACAAGAGGTGTCAATATACAAGAGACAGTCCCTGCCCGTCAGTCATGCTCATCAGAGCTTACAATCTAGTTAGAACAGTACAGAGCATTAGTCAGTTCTACGCAAGGTACAGTGTGCTACAGTTTGGACTGTAGTTTGGTCATAAACATTGACAGGGGTTAGGGTGAGATGAGGAAGTCAGGACCTGAATGCAATGGTGAAGAGGTGGGTCTTCAACCTGGATTTGAAGAGGGCCAGGGAGGATGCCTGGCGCACAGACGCAGGTAGGCTGTTCCAGGTGTAAGGTGCAGCAAGGTGAAAGGAGCACGATCGGGAGTTCGCGGTGCAGGTGAAAGGCATTGATAGAAGTAATTTTGTTAGCGGAGCGCAAATTTTGAGAGGGGACGTAGGGAGAGATAAGAGATAAGAGGTACTGAGGGGCCATAGAGTGAATGCATTTATAGGTCAGCAGGAGAAGCTTGAATTGGATGTGGAATTGGACAGGAAGCCAGTGAAGCGACTTGAGAAGAGGAGTAATGTGGGCATGGCGAGGCTGGCAGAAGATTAGTCGAGCAGCGTGATTTTGTATAGATTGAAGGGGAAGGAGGTGGCTCATGGGAAGACCAGTGAGGAGTAGGTTGTAGTAATCGAGGCGAGAGGAGATTAAGGAGTGGATAAGCGTTTTGGTAGTGTGTTCAGAGAGGAAGGGGCAGATTTTGCTGATGTTGTAGAGAAAGAAGCGGCAGGTCTTAGCTACAAGCTGGATATGAGCGGAGAAGGAGAGAGAAGTATCAAAGATAACCCCTAGATTGCGGGCCGATTGAACAGGAAGGATAGTACACCCATCCACATGGATTGAGAGAGGGGGAAGTGGGGGGGAGAAGTTAGGTGGAAAGACAAGGAGTTCAGTCTTGGCCATGTTCAATTTCAATCGTCAATGAGACATCCAAGCAGCAATGTCCGAAAGACAGGCAGAGATCTTGGACTGGGTTGCCGGAGAAATATTAGGTGTAGAGAGGTAGATTTGTGAGTCATCGGCATAGAGATGGTACTGAAAGCCATGGGAGGAGATAAGCGCACCAAGGCCTTGGGTATAGAGAGAAAAGAGGAGGGGGCCCAAGACAGATCCCTGGAGTACACCTACATGGAGCGGGGTAGGGGAGGGGGAGGAGCCACCAGAGCATACGCTGAATGAGCGATGGGAGAGGTAGGAGTAGAACCAGGATAGTATGGAGTCCTTGAAGCCAAGCGACGAGAGGGTGATGAGGAGAAGGTCATGGTCAACGGTGTTAAAGGCAGCAGAAAGGTCATGAAGGATGAGGATAGAATAGAGGCCTTTGGATTTCGCCAGGAACAGGTTGTTTGTAACTTTTGTGAGTGCCGTTTCAGTGGAGTGTAGGGGACGGAAGCCGGATTGAAGTGAGTCGAGGAGGGCCTGGGAGGTGAGGAAGTCGAGGCAGCGACAGTGGACTGCTCATTCTAGTAGTTTGGATATGAAGGGAAGGAGGGAAATGGGTCCATAGTTAGAAGGGCATGTGGGATCAAGTGAGGGTTTCTTGAGGAGGGGTGTGACAACAGCATGTTTGAAGTCAACGGGGACAGTTGCAGTGGCGCGTGAGAGGTTGAGGATATATGAGTGATGGAGGGGGCAATGGTGAGGGGGATGGAACGTAGGAGATGGGTGGTGATAGGGACTGATGAACAGGTGGTGATAGGGTCTGATGAACAGGTGGAGGGTTTGGAGGAGGACAGGAGTGCAGTTTCTTCTTCAGAGATCAGAGGGAAGGAGGAGAGGGTGGCAGAGGGAGTATGGATGGGGAGGAGAATTGAGGAGAAGGGGAGGTAGATGGGGGTAGGGAATTGGAGGGTAATTTTGTGGATTTTGTCGTGGAAGTAATCGGCTAGGGTTTGGGCAGAAAGGGAGGGCAGGATCGGGGGCAGGGGGACCTTGAGGAGAGAATTGAGGGTATTAAAGAGATGGCGAGGATCAGAGGCAAGGGAGTTGGTCAGATGGATGTTGTAATCTTGTTTGGCAAGTGCTAAGACTGACTGGAAGGAGCCAAGCATGAATTTGAAGTGTAGAAGGTCTTTCGGGGAGCGGGATTTGGACCAAGCTCGTTCGGCAGAACGGGCACAGATGTGTAGGTAACGGATTGTGGGTGAAAGCCAGGGTTGGGGAGTAGATCTTTGACAGGACGTGGGGTGGGGGGGGGGGCTAGAGTGTCAAGGGCTGAGGATAATGTAGAATTGTATGAAGATAATGCCTCAGTGACGGATTTGGAGGATAAAATGGCAGAAAGAGATGGAGAGATGGTGGAGGAGAGAGTCAGGGGATCAATATTAAGAAGGTTTCTAAATAGGTTGGAGGAGACAGGATGAGGTTGGGACAGCAGAAGTTGTAGAGTAAATGTTAAGAGCTGATGGTCAGATGAGGGAAGGATTGATTTGCAGAAATTTGAAGGAGAGGAGTTGGAGAATAGTATTAGGTCAAGGCAGTGGCCGTGTAGATGTGTGGGGGCAGTGGAGCAAAGTTGGAGGTCGAACGAGGAGGTAAGAGCGAGGAACTTTGAGGCATAGGGGTTGGAGGGGTTGTCGATGTGAATGTTGAAATTGCCAAGAATAAGAGTGGGGGAGGAGGGATCCATAAAGGCAGAAAGCCAGGAGTCGAAGTCGGTGAGGAAGGTTGATTTGGATTTGTCCGGTGGGCAATAGATAACAGCTATTCAGAGGGGAAGTGGTGAGAGGAGGTGAATGGAGTGGACTTCGAAGGAGAAGGGGGAGTGTGATTGGGGTTGCAGAAGGGGTTGGAATTGGCAGGAGGGAGAGAGTAGGAGGCTAACACCACCACCGCAACCAGTAGATTGAGGTGTATGGGAGAACTGGTAGCCCCCCTAGCAGAGAGAGGCAATGGATGCGGTGTCTGCGGGGGAGCCAGGTCTCAGTCAAGGCAAGAAGGTGTAGGGCATTGGAGATGAAAAGGTAATGAATAAAAGGGATTTTTTGATGACTGAGCATGCGTTCCATAGAGCACATGAAAACGGGAGAGCGGAGGGGGGGAGGAGAGGGATATGGATAAGGTTGGATAAGTTACGTGTAGATTTTTTATCAGAGTAGCATGGGAGTCTATTTCTAGGGTAATGCCGAGATTTAGAGGGAGCAGGGTGTGGGTGGGTGTGTCTGGGTGAGTGTACTCTCGAAGAGGGACATGAGGGAGGGGAAAAGGGTAAATTGATGGTATCAGGTAGGTTATGTGAGGGATTATATTTGGGGGTAGGGTTGGAGTTGAAATTTATGGATAAGTGATTGTGGGATGAATGGGGGAGGGCGGAAGGAGGGAGGAGCGGGATGTGGATGAGATTAGATGGGGTACGTGAGGAACTTTTTTTTAGTGTGGGAAAGAAGTTGGGGGGGGGGGGGGCAGGGTTGGGATTGATGTTACCAGATGAGAGAAAGAGAGAGCGAGGTATAGTGGAGATAGTACGGCGGAAGTGAGGGTGGGGTTGCCTTAAAGAGAGGGGGGCTGGTTGAATGCGGGGGATGGTGTGAAGCTCAAGAGCTGGTGCAAGGCTAGGGGGCAGGATGGAGGGAGAAGTGAGGAAGGTAGAGAAGGGGGCTGGTTGAATGCAGGGGATGGTGTGAGGAAGCTCAAGGGCAGGTGCTAGGCTAGGGGGCAGAGTGGAGGGGGAAGTGAGGAAGGTAGGGGAAGAGTAGGGGGAAGAGGAGGGAGGGTGTTGGTAGGAGGGGAGGCAGTTGGGGAGGATAATGAAGAGGAGGACAATGAGATGTGGGACCATGGTAGTGGGCAGCAAGGTCTGAGCAAGCAGTGGGTAGCAAGTTCGAGGCAGACAACGGGTAGCAATTGATAGGCAGACAAGCAGGCAGAGGGTAGCAGTTCAATGCAAGCAATGGGTAGCAAGCAGAGGATAAGCAGTGGATAACAGTTCTAAGCAACAATGGGTGACGGTACTATGCAACAATGGGTGGCAACAGTAAGCAACAATGGGTAGCAGTACTATGCAACAATGGATAAGCAATGGATAACAGTTCAATGCAACAGTGGGTAACAATACTATGCTCTAAGCGGTTCTCACTATGCAGAGAAGTGTTCTGAATTAGAACAAGCTCTTCTTAGGCCTAGTGTTCTGAGCTTCTGTCCCTTTCTTTGCATCAATAGCTCTTGCAGGAATGCCGTCGAATCTACAATGCCTACCTCTCCAGTGCTTCCTGTAGCCCTGTCAACATAGACTGCCAAGCCTTGCTGAGTGAGGAGGGGTTACGCACACCCACCCCTGACATGTTCCGAGTCCAGCAGCTCCAGGTGAGGCTTTTTTCCAGCTGAGAAACCAAATTAGTTATTACTACCATTGGACTAAGGCTGTCCTCTAATGTTTTCTTGATGTTACAAGAACCCCGGTGCTTAGAGACTATGTAACAGCTTCCCCTCTCCCCAGTCTGTACAGGGTGTTTAGAGCCTATGTAAGATCCCCCTCCCCCCAGTCTGGACAGTGTGCATAGAGCCTACGTAAGATCCCCCTCCCCTCGGTCTGAAAAGGGTGCTTAGAGCCTTTGTAAGATCCCCCTCCCCTCAGTCTGAACAGGGTACTTAGAGCATATGTAAAATCCCCCTCCCCTCAGTATCAACAGGGTGCTTAGTACCTATGTAAGGTCCCCATCCCCCAGTCTGAACAGGGTGCTTAGAGCCTATGTAAGATCCCCCTCCCTGCAGTCTGAACAGGGTGCTTAGAGCCTATGTAAGATCCCCCTTCCCGCAGTCTGAACAGGGTGCTTAGAGCCTATGTAAGATCCCCCCCCCCGCAGTCTGAACAGGGTGCTTAGAGCCTATGTAAGATCCCCCTCCCCGCAGTCTGAACAGGGTGCTTAGAGCATTTAAAGAGCCTCCTCTCCTCAGTCTGTAGTGAGTGCTGAGGATCTTAGTAAAATGCAGCTGGGTTACAGACCCCTGACAGCGGCTGCATCCTGCCCAGCAAGCGCATGAGTCCTAGAGACTTCCTCCTATCTCCACTTGCTCAGCTGTATCTTGGGTAACATTTCCTATTGTCTTTCCCTTGCAGATCTTTAACCTAATGAAATTTGACAGCTATTCTCGCTTTGTGAAGTCGCAGCTGTACCAGGAGTGTATGCTGGCAGAAGTGGAAGGATGTCGCCTCCCTGATCTTTCTGTTTCTCCTACAAGTTGCGCCGCAGATACCTGCACACCATCAAATATCAGCAAGGTCTGCAGGCTACAGGCGCTGTGCTTGTTTTAGTTCACTAGGCATGAGAAGGCAACCCAAGCAGCAAGGTGCGATTCCATTGCTGGTATGCAGAGAGCTTATGCTTCTCACCCTCAGTAGGGTCTCTCTCCTCGACATTTGTGAGTGAGCAATGGCTTTCTCAGTCCCCTCATTTCTTCTGCTCAGTGTGTGCAGCAGCCCTTCTGACTATTGTGGGCATTTCCATCTGAAATGATTTTCTGTTTGTTTAGCAGAAGCTGAAGTCAGCAAAGTCTCTACCAATTTGTGCAAAGGAGGTGGGAACGGAGACAATCCTAGTTAGCCATTCTGCCAAACCATCCAGAAGATCGTTTAAAAAAAGGGAAAAGAGAGACGTGTGGGCAGGTAAAAGAGAAAAGTGGGGCATGAAGGGGGAAGCACATTCAGTGATGGCGACTATGCAATGTAGTATGCCCAGCTGTCATCACTAGATATTCAGTGACGGAAGAGATCCACTTTCTGCCCCTCTATGGCCACCGCTGCTGCTGTCCGTGGAGCAGAGATATTCCGACGCTAACCGGTTAAAGGACAGCCATTCACACATCCTAACTTAAACCACTTAAATTACCTGGCTAGTGGCTGTCGCTGTCCCTGTGCCACCTATAGACTGTCCCAGTTTTTGCTGGGCATTTTTTGGCAGTCTGAGGATATTCAGTGGCAGTAACTGGTTAGTGCTGTTTAATATCGCAGTGACTGCATTTTAGCCGGTTGGCTCAAATCCTGCTCTCAGACTTTCTTCACTTTAAATTCATGCTTTCTTTCCAATCCGTCACTGCACTTGCTAAGCAAAACTATTTTTTCCATCTGACTAACCGTCTTGCCTCTAACCCTCGCCGAGTCTTTTGTACTCTCAATTCTCTTCTTAAGGCACCTCTACCTCTAATACCACCTCCTCTCTCTGCCCAAACCTTAGCAGACAATTTCCTTGACAAAGTGCATACGATTACTCTTCAATTCCCCACTAAATCTTCTTCCCCCCCCCCCCACTTCCCCTTCAGCATCATCGCTCTCCCCTCTTCAGTCTATCCAGAACTCTGCTGTACGGCTAATCTTCCAGCAGCCCTGATACACTCGTATAACCCCTCTTCTAAAATCACTTCACGGGCTCTCCTTCCGTTTCCATATCCAAGTCAAACGTCTCCTTCTAACATATAAATGCATTCACTCTACTGCCCCTCATTACCTTTCCTCTCTCCTCTCTCCTCGTGAACTCCGCTCCTCCTCTGCTTTCTTCTCTCTATGCCCTTTGCTTCTTCTGCGAACTCCAAACTTTCATCTTTTCACCTTGCTGCTCCTTATGCCTGGAACAAACTTCCGCTATCTTTACATCAAGTCTCTTCTCTCCCTTTCTCCAAATCCATGCTAAAGACTTATCTCGCCGCATTTGGATCCTAATCCCTTGTTCTCCTTGTCGTCTTCCCTATTTGAACCCCTTTGTTTCTCTTGTATTGTTTTGTCGGTTTTGATTAGATTGTAAGCTCTACGAGCAGGGACTGTCTTTATATGTTCATACAGTGCTGCGCACATCTTGTAGCGCTATATAAAGGATTAGTAGTAGTAATATCCCCCCTCCTGCCTGATGTGTAAACTAGAGCTTCCATGCAAAGCCCGTAACTGTGACTGGGCCAGGACCAGCACTGAGCCAGAAGGATGGGAAAATAGAGCTTGGGACATTTAAAATGTTTGTTCCTCTGCGGCCTCCTTTAAGAAGGGCAGATGTTATAGCGCCTCTCTCTCTCTCTTCAGCTACTCTCTGGAGCTTTTCTGTTGGATATTTTCAGCACCACCATCCGGATAAGTGCTGACTCTACCTCACTCCACCCAAGGGCGATCTTTATGTTTATTTCATTTGATATACCGCCTTTCAATAGAAAAATCAAGGCGGTTCACAATTTCATAAATACAAAAGAGGGCCAATGGCCTCAAAGGAAAAGAAGTTACAATATTAGACAAGATAGTGGGTAGTACAATCAAGCATACCAGACAATACTGAGAGAGAGGGGGACACAGGACTAGGCACGGGTAGGACAAAGGTCAAATGCAGTGGAGAAGAGATGGGTTTTCAAACGGGTTTTTAATGTGCTGTAATTCTGTTCTAGCCTAAGGGAGTTCCAGAGTGCAGGACCAGCAAAGAAGAAAGCAGAGTTGCGGGTGGATTGTAGGTGGGCACAAGCAGGGGAAGGAAGGTGAAGGCGATTGATATGCATGGACCGGAGAGATCAACTGGGAATATGAGATCTGACTATCCGGATAGTCTTGAGGTAGATGGAGGAAAGATTCAGCGGCACTATCCGAGAAGGGTGGGCAGGGCTTGGAAGGTGCAGAGTAGAGGATGGGAGCAGGAATGATTAGACGAAAGATGGGGCACCCTCTCTTTTTACAGTAATGG
Source organism: Ichthyophis bannanicus (assembly GCA_033557465.1). Classification (NCBI taxonomy): domain Eukaryota; kingdom Metazoa; phylum Chordata; class Amphibia; order Gymnophiona; family Ichthyophiidae; genus Ichthyophis; species Ichthyophis bannanicus. Next base: position 1,940,760 of record CM066050.1, read on the forward strand.
ATCTTTTCATATGTGCCATGAATGAAATTCAGGGTTTTTTCCTACATTTGGTCAAATTGAAAAATGGGAGAATTGTGTGTCCTGTTTTTATTAAGCAGATCATTGGATATTTTCATTAAACAAGAAGATCATCCTGTGTAAAACAGGGCGTTGGGCTAGCCATATGTAAAGCAGCTTGAGGTAGACTGAAGATGGCAGGATAGTCTCCGAGCTGACTAGTGCTAACAGAGGAATACCCCATCCAAATTCAGTCTTTCTTTCAGCTTTATCTTGCTTTTGTTTTTTTCCAGAAATATCAGAAAGAGAAGGTCTTATATTACCACGCTGTGAGTCCCAGGGCTCATTGAAATCTTCTGCAAGCGCGGACTTGGGCTTTCTCTCTTCAGTAAGCAACAAATGTGAGGTACTTTGTGATTTATTCGCCCCAGGAATAGATTTTATTTGTGAAAGCTTTGGAAGGGAAATAGAATAACGGAGGACATGTGGCAGCTATCTACCCTCCCAACCGCAGGTTTCACTTTCACATGCTGCAGTAGGAAGGAGGATTTGGACAGGCAGGTACCGGGGAAATAATGGCACAAGTTAGGCATAAGAACATAAGATATGCCATACTAGGTTAGACCGAGGTCCATCAACCGAGTATCCTGTTTCCAACAGTGACCAATCTAGATCATAAGTACCTAGCAGTTTCCCCAAGGGACACAGGTTCCACAATGCTTGTATTGGGGCAAACAGTGGATATTCTGGGACCCTTTTAATAATGGTTTATGGACCTTTCCTCCAGGAACTTGTCCAACCCATTTTTAAACCCGGCTACACTAACAGCCTTTACTACATCTCCGGTAGTAAATTCCACAGTTTGATTACACATTGAGTGAAAATATATTTTCCCTTATTAATCTTAAATAGGTTACCCTATAGCTTCATTGCATGCCCCCTAGTCTTTCCACTTTCTGAAGGAATAAACAACCGATCTACGTTTCCACACTTCATTATTTTAGAGGCATCTATCATATCTCCCCTCAGCTGTCTATTCCAAGTTGAAGAGACTTAACCTCTTAGGCCTTTTCTCATAGAGATATCCTTCCATCCCCTTTACCATTTTGGTGGCTCTTCTCTATACCTTTTCCAATTCTGCTATATCCTTTTTAAGATATGGCGACAAGAATTGCACAAATATTCAAGATGCGGTTGCACCATGGAACAATACAGAGGCATTATAATATCCTTTGTTTTATTTTCCATTCCTTTCCTTATGATACCTAGCATTCTATTTGCTCTCTTGGCCGCAGCTGCACACTGGGCTGAGGGTTTTAACATGTTATCCATGATGACACCTAAATCTTTTTCCTGGGTGGTGGTTCCCAATGTGGAACCTTGCATCGTGTAACCATAGTTTGGGTTGTTCTTCCCTAGGTGCATAACTTTGCACATTAAATTTCATCTGTCATTTGGATGCCCAGTCTTCCAATTTATCAAGACCCTCTTGCAATATTCCACAATCCTCTTGGGTTTTAACAACTTTGAATAATTTTGTGTCATCTGCAAATTTGATAACCTCACTCGTTATTCCCTTTTCCAAGTCATTTATGAATATGTTAAAAAGCAGACCCAGCACAGATCCCTGCGGTACTCCACTATTCACCTTTCTCCATTGGGAAATTGGCCATTTAGCCCTACCCTCTGCTCTCTATCTTTTAACCAGTTCCTGATCCACAATAGTACACTGCCTCCTATCCCATGACTTTTTAATTTTGCCAAAAGTCTCTCATGAGGGACCTTGTCAAAGGCTTTCTGAAAGTCCAGATATACTATATCAACCGACTCACCTTTGTCTACCTGTTTATTCACACCTACAAAAAAACATAACAGATTAATAAGACAAGACCTTCCTTGGCTAAAGCCATGCTGGCTGTCTCCCATTAAGCCATGACTATCTCATGTTCAGTAATTTTGTTCTTTATGATGGTTTCCACCATTTTTCCCGGAACTGACGTCAGGCTTACCGGTTTGTAGTTTCCCAGATCACCCCTGGAGCCCTTTTTTAAAAATTGGTGTTACATTGGCCAGCCTCCAGTCTTCAAGTATTACAGATGATTTTAATGATAGTTCACAGATTACTAATAGCAGGTCTGCAAACTCATATTTCAGTTCTTTCAACACCCTTGGGATGTATACCATCTGGTCCAGGTGATTTGCTACCTTTCAGTTTATCAAGTAGTTGTAATACATCTTCCTGGTGTATCAATTTTTATTTCAATTCTTCCGTAGCATCTCCTTTAAATAGCATTTCAGTCATGGGTAACATCCCTACATCTTCCTAAGTAAAGACCAAAGCAAAGAATTCATTCAGTCTCTCTGCTATTGTCTTGTCCCCTCTTAGTGCCCTTTTACCCCTCTATCATCTAATGGTCCAACTGACTCTCTCACAGGTTTTTTGCTACAAATGTACTTGAAAAAGCCTTTATTATGCATTTTTACTTCCACAGCAAGCTTCTCCTCAAATTCTCTCTTTGCCTGCCTTGCATCTTACTTGCCAGTGCTTGTGGTGTTTCCAGTTTTCATCATTTGGCTCCTTTTTCCATTTCCTGAAAGATGCTTTTTTGGCAACAGCCTCTCTGACCTCACCTTTAAACCATGCTGGCAGTTTTTTGGACTTCCTTCCACTTTTCTTAAATTGTGGTATACAGCTATTCTGTGCTTCCAAGATAGTATTTTTAAACGACACCCAAGCTTGATGTAAATCTTTAACCTTTGCAGCTGTTTCTTAGTTTTTTCTTAACTATTTTCCTCATTTTATCATAGTCTCCCTTTTGAAAGTTAAAAGGTAGTACTGTGGATTTTCTTACCGTCCGTCCTTCATTTATTAAATCAAATGCGATCATGCTATGATCACTATTGCCAAGTGGCCACAACAACCTTATCTCTTGCACTAGATCTGGTGTTCCACTAAGGACTAGGTCTAATATGGCTTCCCCTCTGGTCGGTTCAGAAACCAGCTGCTCCAAGAAGCAGTCATTTATTTCATCTAGAAACGTTATCTCCCTAGCATCTCCTACCGTGACACTGACTCGGTCGATAGAGGAGTCACTGAAATCACTTATTATTGTGTTCTAACTTTTTTTTTTAGCTTCCCTGATTTCTTTGAGCACTTCATCATCCATTTGTTCATTCTGGCCAGGTGGTCGATAGTACACCCCCACTGCCATTGCCTTCCCCTTTTCACATGGAATTTTAGTCCATAGAAATTCTACAGTGAATTATGTTTCCTGCAAAAAATTAATCCTTTGTGACTCAATGCCCTCTCTAACATAGAGCGCAACCCCTCCACCAATTTGATCTTCTCTATCATTACAATATAGTTTGTACCCAGGTATCACAATGTTCCACTGGTTGTTCTCCTTCCACCATGTCTCTGAGATACCAATCATATCTAAACTCTCAGTTATTGCTATATATTCTAAGTCTCCCATCTTATTTTTTAGACTTCTAGCATTTGAATACAAGCATTTTAGAGGCTCTATTTTATTCATATTAATCTGGCTATCGGTAGGCAGGGATAATTTGGAATCTTTAAGCTCCGTCTGCTCTGTACTCAAGGGCATTTGGTCTACTTTTCTCTTTATTGGAACCTCTCTACTAATATGCCCTAACTTCAGTCTTTTGCTAGTATCCTTCAAGGATACATTATTCCGAATCATGCACTCTTGGGCGATTGTCGGCTTTCCCCTATTATCTAGTTTAACAGCTGCTCTCTCTCCTTTTTAAAGGTTAATTTTATTTATTTATTTAACATTTCTTATATACTGCCTTTCATGATATCAAGGCGGTTTACATTCAACAAACTGAAATTACATTGAACAAGGCATTATAACTTGGAGATAACTATTTTACAGGGAATATGGGCAAAGGAGGGTTAAGTGGCTTGCCCAAGACCACAAGGAGCACCTGTGGGACTAGAAACCCCAGTCCTTCCGGCCCAAGGTTGCTGTCCTCTAGTGGGATTTGAACCCCCGACCTTCCGGCCTGAAGTACCTTGCCCCAACCACTAGGCCACTCCTCCCTCAATCTAGAAACTATAATGCCAGCAGCCTAGTTCTGTTCCGATTAAGGTGGAGCCCATTCCTTCGGAAGACCCCCTCCTTTCCCCAGAATGTTCCCCAGTTCCTAACAAATTCAAAACCCTCATCCTTGTACCATTGTCTCATCCACGCATTGAGAATCTGGAGCTCTGCCTGCCTTTTGGGTCCTGCGCGTGGAACGGGAAGCATTTCGGAGAATGCTACCATGGAAGTTCTGGATTTCGACTTCCTACCTATAAGCCTAAAATTAGCCTCCAGAACCTCCTTACCACACTTTCCTATGTCATTGGTACAGACATGTACCAACACAGCAGACTCCTCCCCAGCACTATCTAAGACCTTGTCTAGGTGGCACGTAAGGTTCGCAACCTTCGCATCAGGCAGGCAAGTTACCAGGCGATCCTCATGTCCACCAGTCACCCAGTTTCTACATGCCTAATCATCTAATCACCAACTATAATGGCTGTCCTAACCCTTCCCTCATGGGCACATGGCCCTGGAGAAACCTTCTCGGTGCGAGAGGGTTTTCCATCACCTGGAGGACAGATCCTAGCTACAGGATCACTTCCTGCCGCAACAGGATGATGCTTTCCTGTCATGTGACTTCTCACATCCATGGCAACATGGATGCTGCCAGAATGGAGGTGGGACTTCAGTACTATATCCCTGTAGGTCTCATCTATGTACCTCTCTGTCTTCCTTATGTCCTCCTGGTCTGCTACTCTAGCCTCCAGATATTGGACTCGCTCCCTGAGAGTAAAGACCTCCTTGCAACTAGTGCACACGTAAGACCACTCAGCAACTTGGAGAAAATCATACATGTGACACTCGAAGCAAAAAACTGGAAAACCCCCATCTCGCTGATGGACTGCTGTCTGCATATTAGTTTTAAGGTTGTGTTAGGTATTTAAGTTCTTTACTTACTAAGGTTGCTAGGGATACTTATACTAATAAAACTATATCTAATATGTTTAATGTACTTTGTTCACCTGAAGCTTAATTAATCTCAGGTCCTTAATGTAAGCTTGATGAGGATAAACATAAGAACATAAGATATGCCATACTGGGTCAGAACAAGGTCCATCAAGCCCAGTATTCTGTTTCCAACAGTGGCTAATCTAGGTCATACATACCTAGCAGTTTCCCCAAAAGACACAGGTTCCACAATGCTTGTACTGGGTCAAGCATTGATATCCTGGGTCCCTTCTTAATAATGCTTTATGGACCTTTCCTCCAGGAACTTGTCCAAACCTTTTTTAAACCCAGCTACACTAACAGCCTTTACTACATCCTCCGGTAACAAATTCCATAGTTTGATTACGTGTTGAGTAAAAAAATATTTTCTTTTTAGTCTTAAATAGTTTACCCTGTAGTTTCATTGCATGTCCGCTAGTCTTTCTATATTCTGATAACGTAAACAATCGATCTACGTTTACCCGTTCCACTCCGTTCATTAATTTATAGACTTCTATCATATCTCCCCTCAGCCGTCTCTTTTCCAGGTTAAAGAGCCCTAACCTTTTTAGCCTTTCTTCACAGGAGTATCCTTCCATCCTCTTTACCATTTTGGTGGCCCTTCTCTGAACCTTTTCTATTAACGCTATATCCTTTTTAAGATACGGCGACCAAAATTGCACACAATATTCAAAGTGCGGTCTCACCATGGAACGATAGAGGCATTATAATATCTTTTGTTTTATTTTCCATTCCTTTCCTTATAGAAACATAGAAATATGATGACAGAAAAAGACCCCATGGCCTATCTAGTCTGTCCTTCCATATCAACAACTACAACAGTCCCCTTTTTACCTTTAGAGATCCTCTGTGTTTGTCCCATGCTTTTTTGAATTCAGTTACTGTCCTCATCTCTACCATCTCCATTGGGAGACTATTCCACGGATCCACCACTCTTTCCGTAAAGAAATTTCCACATTTCACTCCTGAATCTATCTCCCTTCACCCTCATCCCATGTCCCCTCGTAGCAGAACTTGCTTTCAATTGAAAGAGGCTCTCTCCCTGAACATTTATGCCACGGAGGTATTTAAACATCTCAATCATATCACCTCTATCCCGCCTTTCCTCTAAGATGTACATATTAAGGTCCTTATGTCTGTCCTCATATGCTTTATAATGAAGCCCACTAATCATTTTAGTAGCCACCCTCTGCACCGACTCCATCCTGTTCACATCCTTGTGAAGGTGCGGTCTCCAGAATTGCACACTATACTCTAAATGAGGTCGCACCAAAGACTTATAGAGAGGCATTATCACCTCCTTTTTTCTGCTAGCCATTCCTCTCCGTATGCACCCAAGCATCCTTCTAGCTTTTGCTGTTGCCTTTTCTACCTGTTTAGCTACTTTAAGATCATTAGACACAACCACGCCTAGGTCCCGCTCTTCTTTAGTGGACAAAAGTACTTCACCCCCTATACTATATTGCTCCCTTGGATTGCTGCAGCCCAAATGCATGACCTTACATTTTTTAACATTAAATCCCAGCTGCCAAATTCTAGACCATTCTTCAAGCTTAGCTAGATCCCTCCTCTTGTTATCTACACTTTCCTGGGTGTCTACTCTATTGCAGATTTTGGTATCATCTGCAAAGAGGCAAACCTTACCCGACAGCCCTTCCACTATATCACTAACAAAGATGTTAAATGATACCTAGCATTCTATTTGCTCTCTTGGCTGCCGCTGCACACTGGGCCGAGGGTTTTAACATGTTATCCACAATGACGCCTCAATCTTTCTCCTGGGTGGTGGTTCCTAATGTGGAACCTTGAATCGTGTAACCATAGTTTGGGTTGTTCTTCCCTAGGTGCATAACTTTGCACTTGTCCACATTAAATTTCATCTGCCATTTTGATGCCCAGCCTTCCAATTTATCAAGATCCTCTTGAAATTTTCCACAATCCTCTTGGGTTTTAACAACTTTAAATACTTTTGTCTCATCTGCAAATTTGACAACCTCACTCGTTATTCCACTTTCCAGGTCATTTATGAATATGTCAAAAAGCAGCGGACCCAGCACAGATCCCTGGCGTACACCACTATTCACCTTTCTCCATTGGGAAAATTGGCCATTTAGCCCTACCCTCTGCTTTCTATCTTTTAACCAGTTCCTGATCCACAATAGTACACTGCCTCCTATCCCATGACTCTTTAGTTTTGCCAAAAATCTCTGATGAGGGACCTTGTCAAAGGCTTTCTGAAAGTCCAGATACACTATATCAACCGACTCACCTTTGTCCACCTGTTTATTCACAACTTCAAAAAAACATAACAGATTAGTAAGACAAGATCTTCCTTTTCTAAAGCCATGTTGGCTGTCTCCCATTAGGTCATGACTATCTACATGCTGAGTAATTTTATTCTTTATGATTGTTTCTATCATTTTTTCCCGGTACTGACGTCAGGCTCACCGGTCTGTAGGTTCCCAGATCACCCCTGGAACCCTTTTTAAAAATTGATGTTACATTGGCGATCCTCCAATCTTCAGGTATTAGAGATGATTTTAATGATAGTTCACAGATTACTGATAGCAGGTCTGCAATCTCATATTTCAGTTCTTTCAACACCCTTGGATGTATACCATCCGGCCCAGGTGATTTGCTACTCTTCAGTTTATCTAATAGTTGTAAGACATATTCCCGATGTATCGATATTTCCTTCAATTCTTCCGCACCTTTAAATACCACTTCAGTCATGGGTAACATCCCTACATCTTCCTCAGTAAAGACTGAAGCAAAGAATTCATTCAGTCTCTCCGCTATCACCTTGTCGCCTCTTAGTGCCCCTTTAACCCCTCTATCATCTAATGAACCAACTGACTCTCTCACAGGTTTTTTGCTACGAATGTACTTGGAAAAAGTCTTTATTTCGCATTTTTGCTTCCGCAACAAGCTTCTTCTTAAATTCTCCCTTTGCCTGCCTTATCAATGTCTTGCATTTGACTTACCAGTTCTTGTGCTGTTTCCAGGTTTCGTCGTTTGGCTCTTTTTTCCATTTCCTGAAAGATGCTTTTTTGGCAACAGCCTCTCTGACCTCACCTTTAAACCATGCTGGCAGATTTTTGGACTTCCTTCCACTTTTCTTAAAGCGTGGAATACAGCTGGTCTGGGCTTCCAAGATAGCATTTTTCAGCAACACCCAAGCTTGATGTAAGTCTTTTACCTTTGCAACTGCTCCTTTTTAGTTTTTTCTTAACTATTTTCCTCATTTTATCAGTCTCCCTTTCGAAAGTTAAAAGGTAGTACTATGGATTTCCTTACTATCCCTCCTCCACTAATTAAATCAAACGTGATCATGCTATGATCACTATTGTCAAGTGGCCCTAACACCCTTATCTCTTGCACTACATCTGGTGTTCCACTAAGGACTAGGTCTAATATGGCTTCCCTTCTGGTCGGTTCATGAACCAGCTTCTCCAAGAAGCAGTCATTTATTTCATCTAGGAACTTTATCTCCCTAGCATGTCCTGCTGTGACACTGACCCAGTCGATACCGGGGTAATTTAAATCACCCATTATTATTACTGTGCTTTAACTTTTGTTAGCTTCCTTGATTTCTGTGAGCATTTCATTATCCATTTGTTCATTTTGGCCAGGAGGTTGATAATACACCCCCACTGCCATCTTCTTCCCCTTTTTACATTGAATTTCAATCCATAGAGATTCTACAGCAAATTTTGTTTCCTGCAAAACTTTAATCCTTTCTGACTCAATGCCCTCTCTAACATAGAGCGCAACCCCTCCACCAATTTGATCAGCTCTATCATTACAATATAGTTTGTACCCAGGTATCACAGTGTCCCACTGGTTGTCCTCCTTCCACCATGTCTCTGATATTCCAATCATATCTAACCTCTCATTTAGTACTATATATTCTAACTCTCCCATCTTATTTTTTAGACTTCTAGCATTTGCATACAAGCATTTTAGAGAATGTATTTTATTCATATTAATCTGGCTATTGGTATGTATGGGTAATTTGGGATCTTTAAGCTCTGTCTGCTCCATACTCGAGGGCATTTGGGCTACTTTACTCATTTTTGGAACCTCTCTGCCTTTGGTAGTATCCTTCAAAGATACATTCTTCCGAGCGATGCACTCTTGGGCGACTGTCATCTTTCCCCTATTATCTAGTTTAAAAGCTGCCCTATCTCCTTTTTAAAGGTTAATGCCAGCAGCCTGGTTCCATCCCGGTTAAGGTGAAGCCCATCCCTTCGGAAGAGCCCCTCCTTTCCCCAGAATGTTCCCCAGTTCCTAACAAATCCAAAATCCCTCATCTCTGCACCATTGTCTCATTGTTTCATCCATGCATTGAGACTCCAGAGCTCTGCCTGCCTTTTGGGTCCTGCGCGTGGAACAGGAAGCATTTTGGAGAACGCTACCCTGGAAGTTCTGGATTTCAACTTTTTACCTAAAAGCCTAAATTTAGCCTCCAGAACCTCCCTACCACATTTTCCTATGTCATTGGTACCGACATGTACCAAGACAGTAGATTACTCCCCAGCACTATCTAAGACCTTGGTGCGTGAGGTCCGCTACCTTCACATCAGGCAGGCATGTTACCACCCAGCTATCTACATGCCTAATGATCGAATCACCAACTATAATGACTGTCCTAAGCCTTCCCTCATGGGCACATGGCCCTGGAGAAACTTCCTCGGTGTGAGAGGTTTTTACATCACCTGGAGGACAGGTCCTAGTTACAGGATCACTTCCTGCCACACCAGGGTGATGCTCGCCTGTCACGTGACCTCTCTCCTCCATGGCAACAGGGATGCTGCCAGACTGGAGGTGGGACTTCAGGACTATATCCCTGTAGGTCTCGTCAGTATTAACGTGTTAGCATCAGTTTAGGACATATACATTTTCCCAGCGGCGGCATGGCCGCGTGGAGACGGGAAGCATTGCAAACGTCTATCTTTTTAGAATACAGCAAGAATCTTTTGAAAGGGAGACTATGATAAAATGAGGAAAATAGCTAAGAATAAATTAAAAGGAGCAGTTGTAAAGGTTAAAGACTTACATCAAGCTTGGGTTTTGTTGAAAAATACTATCTTGGAAGCCCAGACCAGCTGTATTCCAAGCTTTAATAAAAGTGGAAGGAAGTCCAAAAAACTGCCAGCATGGTTTAAAGGTGAGGTCAGAGAGGCTGTTGCCAAAAAAGCATCTTTAAGAAATGGAAAAAAGAGCCAAACGATAAAACCTGGAAACAGCACAAGCACTGGCAAGTCAAATGAAAGGCATTGATAATGCAGGCAAAGGGAGAATTTGAGAAGAAGCTGGCTGCGGAAGCAAAAACACAAAATAAAGACTTTTTCAAGTACATTCGTAGCAAAAAACCTGTGAGAGAGTCAGTTGGTTCATTAGATGATAGAGGGGTTAAAGGGGCACTAAGAGGCGACAAGGCGATAGCGGAGAGACTGAATGAATTCTTTGCTTCAGTCTTTACTGAGGAAGATGTAGGGATATTACCCATGACTGAAGTGGTATTTAAAGGTGCAGAAGAATTGAAGGAAATATCGATACATCGGGAAGATGTATTACAACTATTAGATAAGAGTAGCAAATCACCTGGGCTGGATGGTATACATCCAAGGGTGTTGAAAGAACTGAAATGTGAGATGGCAGTAATCTGAACTTTCATTAAAATCATCTGTAATACCTGAAGATTGGAGGATCGCCAATGTAACGTCAATTTTTAAAAAGGGTTCCAGGGGTGATCCGGGAAACTACAGACCGGTGAGCCTGATATCAGTACCGGAAAAAATGGTAGAAACCATCATAAAGAACAAAATTTCTCAGCATGTAGATAGTCATGGCCTAATGGGAGACAGCCAACATGGCTTTAGACAAGGAAGATCTTATCTACTAATCTGTTATGTTTTTTTGAAGGTGTGAATAAACAGATGGACAAAGGTGAGTCGGTTGATATATTGTATCTGGACTTTCAGAAAGCCTTTTGACAAGGTCCCTCATCAGAGACTTTTGGCCAAAGTAAAGTGTCATGGGATAGGAGGAAGTGTACTATTGTGGATCAGGAACTGGTTAAAAGATAGAAAGCAGAGGGTAGGGCTAAATGGCCAATTTAACCAATGGAGAAAAGTGAATAGTGGTGTACCCCAGGGATCTGTGCTGGGTCCGCTGCTTTTTGACATATTCATAAATGACGTGGAAAAGGGAATAACGAGTGTGGTTATCCAATTTGCAGATGAGACAAAACTATTTAAAGTTGTTAAAACCCAAGAGGATTGTGGAAAATTGCAAGAGGATCTTGATAGATTGGAAGGCTGGGCATCAAAATGGCAGATGAAATTTAATGTGGACAAGTGCAAAGTCATGCACCTAGGGAAGAACAACCCAAACTGTGGTTACACGATGCAAGGTTCCACATTAGGAACCACCACCCAGGAAAAAGATTTAGGCGTCATTGTGGATAACATGTTAAAACCCTCGGCCCAGTGTGCAGTGGTGACCAAGAGAGCGAATAGAATGCTAGGTATCATAAGGAAAGGGATGGAAAATAAAGCAAAAGATATTATAATGCCTCTATATCGTTCCATGGTGAGACCGCACCTTGAATATTGTGTGCAATTCTGGTCACCGTATCTTAAAAAGGATATAGCGTTATTAGAAAAGGTTCAGAGAAGAGCTGCCAAAATGGTAAAGGGGATGGAAGCATACTCCTATGAAGAAAGTCTAAAAAGGTTAGGGCTCTTTAACCTGGAAAAGAGACGACTGAGGGGAGATATGATAGAAGTCTATAAATTTAATGAACGGAGTGGAACGGGTAAACGTAGATCGATTGTTTACGTTATCGGAATATAGAAAGACTAGGGGACATGCAATGAAGCTACAGGGTAAACTATTTAAGACTAATAAAAGAAAATTATTTTTTCGCTCAACGTGTAATCAAACTCTGGAATTTGTTACCGGAGGATGTACTAAAGGCTGTTAGTGTAGTTGGGTTTAAAAAAAGGTTTGGAGAAGTTCCTGGAGGAAAGGTCCATAAACCATTATTAAGAAGGGCCCAGGATATCAATGCTTGACCCAGTACAAGCATTGTGGAACCTGTGCCTTTTGGGGAAACTGCTAGGTACGTGTGACCTAGATTGGCCACTTTTGGAAACAGGATACTGGGCTTGATGGACCTTGGTCTGACCCAGTATGGCATATCTTATGTTCTTATGATGAAACAGATAAGGTCATGCAACCCAGGCTATAAACACTAGTCTGTTGCATGTCCATAACACTACAAGGTTATTTATGTACACCAAAGCTATTGGAAAAGGCAGCGGAAAGTGAGAAGTTTGGCCTGGCCTGACAGACCCTGCAGCAACACATACACGGCCTGTGATGAGCACCTTAGTTAATCTTTCAGTGGTCATCACTGAAAACAGTACTTGCAATGCAAAGAATGGCCCAGAAAAATAACAAACGGGTCTGTACAGCAACATGTCAAAGCTTATCCCTATCATTCATAGGAAGCCATCACGATGGGCCCATGCAACAGTGCAAACATCAAACACATGCCCAAGGGCACCATCATCCATCCTGCCAAATGAGAGTTCTGAGGGTGCCTTTGGACATGCATTAGTGCTGTCCACACTGCTGGATGCTCCCATTCTGAGAGTCCCCCACCAGAGACAGGGACTTGCCCTGATATGATGCTGCTGTACAGAGGTTATGTCTCATATCCCCGCGTGTTAAATGTATCCCCCAATTGTGTTGTGACCGCTTTGATTGAAGGATAAGGCGGTATACAAAACTGTCTAAATAAATAAATAAATAAATAAATAAATGACCCATTCACACTGGTGCCTGGTGATGCTGCAGTCAGCTCTATGGGCCATGTACTGGCCAGGCATACATGCCCCCCGCCCCGAGTTATGATCAGCACACTGGGGCTTCCCCTTCAGTCCTCATACCGCACGCACACACACACACACACACACACACACTCACTCTTGCTTGAAGTCACAAAAAGCAAACCCCTGCCAAAACATTGCCCTGCACCTATAAACAACTACTGGTAGAACATAATAGCTGGGCATCTCAGGACCACACTTCTCAGCCAGACACACTTCTGCTCCATACTAACTCACATTCCAGCCCTTCATCTACTGTCCCATTTCTCCGGACACAGGAATTGTTAATGAATCCTAGAATAGCCCCTTTAGCACAAACGGCAGATGCCAGCAAAGTCAGAATGAGGAATATTGCCGTGCCTTGTATTTCTTTATTAGTACCTCATCTCACATCTTTACAACTGCATCTTGTGTTCTCCCAGAGACAGCAGACACACCAGGTCACTGCCATTCATTTCTACAGGACGTGTTGGGGATCAGAGCAGAAAATCTAAGTGCTGGCCTTTTCCACGTTGCTGCTGCGGGATACACTCAGGATGTACACGAACCTTTCCTGAATATGCTTTATACGTCTCTGTGGCTTGCTACACCCCTATTCCGCCCCCTCCTGCCCCTGTTTTGAGAGCCCTGTTTTAGTGTCATGTGTCTGCAGGGCCATGTGGTTGCAGAATACAGCTCTAGATGTTTGCGTGAGCAAAACAACTATCCCACATGTCGAGGGGGCCTAATTGCGTTTCAGAATGACCCCATACTGTCCTCATCTCTACTACCTCCACTGGAAGACTATTCCATGCATCTACTACTATTTTAATGCTTATCTAACTTCCTTATAGCGATTGATGATTAGAGATATGTCAATGATAATATTTCAGAAAGCAAGGACAGTTTCAGTTCAGTCTATTAAACTGGTATACTGCTTTTCCTTTAACACATCAAAACAGTTAAGAAAAAAACAAATTGCAAAATTTACAGTAAACTTTCCAGACAGCGTAAGCACAATGCTCCCTATTTTTGGTGTTTCAGGATGGCGGAGTGGAGGCGGAAGCAGAGAGCACCACAGTCAGCTACTGCTGCATTTATCTGCCGGATGGCACAGCCTCATTGACCGCTGTTCGGCCAGGTCTAACTATTCAGGAGATGCTGTTGGGAATTTGTGAGAAACGGGGACTTTCCCTGGCAGATGTGAAAGTGTACCTAGTGGGAAATGAGCAGGTAGGTGGCATATAATTTGAAAACATCCTGGAGTCAAAACCAAATTCTTTCTGCTTGAAATTAAGGCATTAATGCAAACTCATTGCTTTTATTATTGGCCTCACACACTGCAATAGAATCTCACTCACTTTTCCCATTACTGACCTCACGTATTGCACTTGAATCGTCCTCAGTTCTCCCATTGCGGACCTCACACACTGTAATGGAATCTCACTTATTCTTCCCATCACTGATTTCAGAAACTACAGTGGAGTCTTGCCCACTCCGCCCATTGCTTACCTCATGCACTGCAGTGGAATCTCCCTCCGCCCATTGCTTACCTCACGCACTGCAGTGGAATCTCACGCTGCCTATTGCTTACCTCACGCACTGCAGTGGAATCTCCCTCCGCCCATTGCTTACCTCATGCACTGCTGTGGAACCTCACTCTGCCCATTGCTTACCTCACGCACTGCTGTGGCATCTCACTCTGCCCATTACTTACCTCACGCACTGCAGTGGAATCTCACTCTGCCCATTACCTCATGCACGGCAGTGGAATCTCCCTCCACCTATTGCTTACCTCATGCACTGCAGTGGAATCTCACTCTGCCCATTGCTTACCTCATGCACTGCAGTGAATCTTCCTCCACCTATTGCTTACATAAGAACATAAGATATGCCATACTGGATCAGACCAAGGCCCATCAAGTCCAGTATCCTGTTTCCAACAGTGGCCAATCTAGGTCATACGTACCTAGCAGTTTCCCCAAAAGACACAGGTTCCACAATGCTTGTATTGGGTTAAGCATTGATATCCTGGGTCCCTTCTTAATGGTTTATGGACCTTTCCTCCAGGAACTTGTCCAAACCTTTTTTAAACCCAGCTACACTAACAGCCTTTACTACATCCTCCAGTAACAAATTCCAGAGTTTGATTACACGTTGAATGAAAAAATATTTTCTTTTATTACTCTTAAATAGTTTACCCTGTAGCTTCATTGCATGTCCCCTAGTCTTTCTATATTCTGATAACGTAAACAATCAATCTACGTTTACCCATTCCACTCCGTTCATTAATTTATAGACATCATATCTCCCCTCAGCCGTCTCTTTTCCAGGTTAAAGAGCCCTAACCTTTTTAGCCTTTCTTCACAGGAGTATCCTTCCATCCCCTTTACCATTTTGGTGGCTCTTCTCTGAACCTTTTCTAATAACGCCATATCCTTTTAAGATACGGCGACCCGAATGGCACACAATATTCAAGGTGCGGTCTCACCATGGAACGATATAGAGGCATTATAATATCTTTTGTTTTATTTTCCATTTCTTTCCTTATGATACCTAGCATTCTATTTGCTCTCTTGGCCGCCGCTGCACACTGGGCTGAGGGTTTTAACATGTTATCCACAATGACACCTAAATCTTTTTCCTGGGTGGTGGATCCTAATGTGGAACCTTGCATCGTGTAACCATAGTTATTCCACTTTCCAGGTCATTTATGAATGTCAAAAAGCAGCGGACCCAGCACAGATCCCTGGGGTACACCACTATTCACCTTTCTCCATTGGGAAAATTGGCCATTTAGCCCAACCCTCTGCTTTCTATCTTTTAACCAGTTCTTGATCCACAGTAGTACACTGCCTCCTATCCCATGACTGTAGTTTTGCCAAAGGTCTCTGATGAGGGACCTTGTCAAAGGCTTTCTGAAAGTCCAGATACACTATATCAACCGACTCACCTTGGTCCACCTGTTTATTCACACTTTCAAAAAAACGTAACAGATTAGTAAGACAAGATCTTCCTTGTCTAAAGCCATGTTGGCTGTCTCCCATTAGGCCATTACTATCTACATGCTGAGTAATTTTATTCTTTATGATGGTTTCTACCATTTTTCCCGGTACTGACGTGAGGCTCACCGGTCTGTAGTTTCCCGGATCACCCCTGGAACCCTTTTTAAAAATTGGTGTTACATTGGCGATCCTCCAATCTTCAGGTATTAGAGATGATTTTAATGATAGTTCACAGATTACTTATAGCAGGTCTGCAATCTCATATTTCAGTTCTTTCAACACCCTTAGATGTATACCATCCGGCCCAGGTGATTTGCTACTCTTCAGTTTATCTAATAGTTGTAATATATCTTCCTGATGTATCGATATTTCCTTCAATTTTTCCGTACCTTTAAATACCACTTCAGTCATGGGTAACATCCCTACATTTTCCTCAGTAAAGACCGAAGCAAAGAATTCATCCAGTCTCTCCGCTATCACCTTGTCACCTCTTAGTGCCCCTTTAACTCCTCTATCATCTAATAGACCAACTGACTCACAGGTTTTTTGCTATGAATGTACTTGAAAAAATCTTTATTTCGCATTTTTGCTTCCGTAGCAAGCTTCTCAAATTCTCCCTTTGCCTGCTTTATCAATGTCTTGCATTTGACTTGCCAGTGCTTGTGCTTTTTCCAGATTTCATCGTTTGGCTCTTTTTTCCATTTCCTGAAGATGCTTTTTTGGCAACAACAGCCTCTCTGACCTCACCTCATGCACTGCAGTGGAATCTCACTCTGCCCATTGCTTACCTCATGCACTGCAGTGGAATCTCCCTCTGGCCATGACTTACCTCGTGCACTGCAGTGGAATCTCCCTCTGGCCATTACTCACCTCGTGCACTGCAGTGGAATCTCCCTCTGCCCATTACTTACCTCGTGCACTGCAGTGGAATCTCCCTCCACCCATCACTTACCTCATGCACTGCAGTTGAATCTCCCTCTGGCCATTGTTTATCGCACACACTTCAGTAGACTCTCACCCATTCCTTTCATTGCTGACTTTGCACATCACAATAGAGTCTTACCACTTCTCCCATTGCTGAAATCAAATACTGCAATGGAGCCTTACTCCTCTCTTTTCTGACTTTAGGTCACCTATTGTATTGTGAATTCACCTTACAAGTCACATCTTCCAGAGATGCTGGAGAAAGTGAAGTTACTTACTGTAACGGGGTTTCTCTGTGGACAGCAGTCTGAGTCAGTCACGTGTAGGTGTGTCACCCTCTGGGACCGGAGTAGCTCTCCCAATAGCTCAGAGGAATTCTAATCCTTTATGTTTTAAAATTCCTCTGAGCTTTCTGTCCTCCCCTTCCTGTGCCTGGTCTCAGCCCTTCCTGCCTCAATGGTTCCCCAGCCGAGCGGGCTTGACCCAGGGGAGGAGGGTGGAATGGCAAGGCTGACCCATACTGCTGTCCACCGAGAATCCCCTTATGGTAAGTAACCTCACTTTCTCCATGGACAAGCAGTCTTAGTCAGCCACGTGTAGGTGACTCCTGAGCAGGGATGAGGTGGGGAGGCATTAGATGTGCTGATATGAGTAGAGGTTCCCCACCACATCCAAGGGTGCTGTGGTGGGGGACAGCCTGCGAAAGGAGAGACCTCAAGGTGGAGAGCCCTGAGTGACCAGGTATAGAGTCACGAAGGCTGTAACTGTGCAACTAAAACCAATGAAATTTATTTGACTGTAACTGTGCAACGAAAACAACTGGAACAATCCCGAAGGGGCAGCTTTCAAGAGAGGGCAGCCTTCAAAAGGGGGCTGCCAGCAACACGACAACAGTGTAGGTCAATAGTGCAAGTCAACCAGCTAACAATAGTGGCAAAAGTGCAAGCCAACAACAGTAGCGTTCATAGTCAACAACAGTAATGAAAGTATCAATAAATGAGTCCTAAGGTAGCAATGGCTCAGGGGGTGGTTGAGGTAGAAGTGCTTGGTGAAAGTATGGATGGAGGCCCAAGTGGCCATGTTGCAGATGTCTGCTGAGGCTGCAGCATGCAGGTTTGCCAGGGAGGCCGCCATTGCCTGCAGTAGGCGTGCGTGTACCTTTTCTCCCAGATGGGTGTCCGCACGGATGTAGCAGTATGCAATGCAGTCGGATAGCCACCTGGATAAGGTCTGTTTGGTCACTGGCATTCCCAGCCTGTTTGGGTTGTAGTCAATAAACAGCTGTGATGCCTTGCAGGTGGCCTGTGTTCTGTCGAGGTAGGTCCAGAGGGCACTGGTACAGTCCAGCGTGTGGAGGCGGCGTTCCTCCTGAGTGTTGTGTGGTTCTGGATGGAAGCTAGGTAAAATGATAGCTTGGTTAACGTGAAAAGCTGAGGCCACCTTGGGGAGGAACTTGGGGTGGGTCCGGAAGATGGCCTGGTCGTGGTGGATCTGCATGTAGGCAGCATAGCTGACCAGGGCTTGCAGCTCGCTGACGCATCAGGCCACTGTGATGGCCACCAGGAAGAAGGTCTTCCATGTGAGGAATGTCAGAGTCGCCTGCTCAAGGGGTTCGAATGGATGCCCTGTAAGTTGTTGGACAATGTTGAGGTCCCACCCCAGCATCAGGGTCTTCATGGGGGGGGGGGGGTGTAGGTGGTTGAGGCCACACATGAAGCGGGTCACCAGTGGGTGACCCGAGGTTGGCTTGTCGACAACTTTGTCGTGGTATGCCACTATGGCACTCAGGTGAGTCCTTACGGAAATGGGCTTCAATCCTCCCCGGGAGAGGGACCGGAGGCACTTCAGGAGCACTGGGGTGGGGCAGGTGAATGGGTTTTGCTGCTGAGTCACACCATGCGCTGAATCTGTCCCATTTTGAGGCATAGGATCTTTGGTTTGCCGGACATCTGGCTGCCAGGAGGACCTCCATGACATCTTGTGATAGTTGGTGAGGTCTTAGGATTGCCCATTCAATATCCACGCAGTGAGTGCCAGCGATTTCAAGTTTGGGTGGCATCCTGGGTGAGCGGGTAGCCACAGATGCCTGCTAGATAGTTGCAGGAGCAGCAGAAACCATGGCTGCCTGGGCCAGAAGGGGGCCATGAAGATGACTTTTGCCTCGTCTTGCGTGATCTTTTGGAGTGCCTTGGCGATAAGTGGAGTCAGTGGGTAGGCATAGCAGGTTTGCAAGCCCCAGTTGACTGAGAATGCATCCGCCGCTGTCCTGCGTTTGGACGGCTGCCTGGAGCAGAAGGCCTGACACTTGGAGTTGTCCTCACTGGTGAAAAGGTCCTTTGCTGAGTGCTCCCAGAGGCGGAAGAGGTGTGACATGATGGAGGGTTTCAGAGACCACTCATAGGGCGCAAGCTGTTGGCTGAGGCTATCTGACAGTGTGTTGTTGTCTATGGGTAGATAGGAGGCCTGGAAGTGTGCCCCTATGGAGATGGCAAAGGTCCAGATCCTGTAGGCCTCCCTGCACAGGGGGCATGAGCTCGTGCCCCCTTGCTTGTTGACATAGAACATGGCCACCTGGTTGTCCGTTTGTACCTGAATGGCTCTGCCTCAGATCCATGCTTGGAAGGTTTGCAGGGCATTTGATGGCTCTGAGTTCCAGTAGGTTGATGTGGAGCCGTGACTCAGCTGGAGACCAAGTCCCCTTGTTGCAGAGGTTGAGAAGGTGTGCCCCTCACCCCCTCTTTTCGATGCATTGGTGGTGAGGGTGATGTGCGTTTGTGATGGTTGCAGTGGGCGTCCCTTGGTTGTTTTGCCTCATCCACCACCAACGGAGAGGTTCTCTTGGTGTGGATGTCCATGGGGATCCTGTGACACAGGGACTGCCTGTGCCGGTCCCAGTGGCAGCGGAGGTGCCATTGTAGTTGGTGCATATGAAGTTTGGCATGTGTGATGATGTGGTCCGCTGCTGCCATATGTCCAAGGAGGGCACGCACCAAGGTCGTGCTTATCCCTGCAATGTGGGCTGCCAGAGTGATTATCTTGTCTGTGCTCTGGGGTGGTGGAAAGACCTTGCACTGCGTGGTATGGATCAGGGCACCTATGAATTCCAGCGCTTGCGTGGGTTCTATTTGTGACTTCTTGTAGATGATGAGAAACCCCAAGGACCAGAGGAGGCCTGCTATGGCCTTGAGGGCTTCCTGTGATCCCCTTTGAGAACGTGCCACAATCAACCAGTTGTCTAGGTATGGGAGGGGAAGATGCAGATGCCAGCCTTGCATAGGTGAGTGGTGGCCACCACTATGCACTTTGTGAAGACTCTGGTGCGGAGGAGAGGCTGAAGGGGAGTGCCTTGTACTAGTAGTGCTGGTCGCCCACCACAAAGCATAGGATCTACTTCTGGGAGGGGTGGAGGGAGATGTGAGTGTAGGTATACTGGAGGTCCAGGGATGCAAGCCAGTCATTGCCTTGGATGAGGGGGAGAATAGTTCCGAGGGAGTGAATTTGGAACTTCTCATTGTGGACCTGTTTGTTGAGGAGTCCGAGGTAGAGGATGGGGCGCTAGCCCCCTTTCTGGCACAAGGAAATAGCACGAATAGAAACCTTGGTTAAGCTGGGAGAGTGGGACTTGCTCTATGGCTTCTAGTAGTAAGAGGTGCTGAATCTCCCTGAGAAGGTGAGGAAGATTTTTTGATAGCTGTTATTGTGGTTGTGATAGGAGTTGTACTTCTGAGCTGGGTAGTACTGTTTTTGCGAGTTGTGCCACTTTGGCGGGTGCTGATGGGTGAGTCCCTCATTGGACAGGGTCTGCAAGGTCATGCAGTCTTCTTTTAGACCATCCACTGTCTCCTTGATCTTGCTGCCAAAGAGGCTGTTCCCTGTGCAGGGGGCATTCGCTATGCGTTCATGTGTGTCCTCGTGGAGGTCAGACGCTCTTAACCATGCCACCCACCTAGCAGTGATTGTTCCTGCTGTCCTGGAGGCAGTTTCAAAAGCATCAAAAGATGATCTGATGAGGTGCTTCCCTCAGTCCCCAAGATCTTGGATGGAACCAAGGGTGTTGCGAGCATCCAGAGTCAAGGAGGCTAGGGCGTCCCTGGCTTTGGTGAGGAGGGTGTTGTGGTATGCCACCATCTGAAATTGATGGGTGCCAATTCTTGCATTAAGCAGGGCACCCTGGTTGACTCTTTTCCTTACCTCGTCCAGAGTGTGTGGATCTTTTCCTGGTGGTGCGTTGGCCTGAGAGCATGAATTTTTATTGCACTTCAGATGCAGATTCTACTACAATGGAATGGTGTGGGCATTATGGTTTATCAAAACCGGGTATGGATTGGACTTGGTATTTCAGGTCAAGTCACTTGGTGGTCACTGGAGTAGATGCAGGAGTCTGCCAGAGGTGCTCCCTGCAGTCCAATTGTACTTGATGGATGGGGACTACCACCATAGCCTTGGAAGTGTCCAGAAATTTTAGGATCCCCAGAATCTCATTCCTTGGGTTGGGAGTGTCTTCCAGTGACAGCCCGAGGTGCGCTGTGATCTTTTGGAGATATTTTGGGTATGTCAAGTCCTCCAGGGGCAGGGGGGGGGGGGAGGCCAGCATGGTAGGAGGCATGGGTATATCCGGAAGTGGGCTTGAGGAAGGGGGGGGGGGGAGGGAGGCCAGCATGGTAGGAGGCATGGGTATATCCAGAAGTGGGCTTGAGGAAGGCAGAGAAGTGGGTGGATCCTCACCATTGAATTCCCAGGCAGAGTCCAGGATCTTGCCCTCCTCCCCCCGAATGAGTCTCCTCCAGGGAGGAACAGAGTGGGGTGGGGGACCGGGGGTCTCTGGCTGGCTCTTGAGAGAGGTGTTCAGTGGACTGGAGTGATGGTGGGGGGGATTCATAGAGTCCTGGGTTCCCAGGAGTTGCTGTGCCATGAATCTGCCCCACAGCTCCATCAACTCTGGGTTCTGTAAGGCGGCTCTGGGCTCACAGTTGCTGCTGAGCAGTCCTTGAGCTGAGGATGGAGGTGTCCCGGCTGTGGCCTGCAGGTGACGCGAAGGAACAGGCTCGGGAGTGCAGGGCTGAAAAGCTGCGATGGCACTTCCTGGCCAGAGAGTGCAGCAGAGGGTCTACTGGGCCTGTGATACCGGCAGTGCTGGGCATTCCAGGAGCGATGGCACATTGAGGAGGAGTGCCTGGAGGAATGGCGACGGCAGGAGGACCTGATGCATGGATGGTGCCTGCTCCTGTGGTGGTGGTGAGAGTCTGGAGAGCTGTGACTGCTGCTGCGGGAGTAACTTGAGCTGCAGCAATGTCTGAGATATGCAGGAGAGAGGCTCCTGCTGCTGTGGTGGTGCTGGTTGTGGCCAGAGGCCTAAGAAGGTATTGCAGCTGCGGGAGCAGAAGCACGCTGGAGGAGTTGGGGCTCTGAGGCTTCCTGGATCATCGCGGCAGTGCTGTAGATGTCAACGGAAGCCCTGAGGCTAGAGGAGAGGTTGGAGGCATGCATGTTTGGAGGTAAGGGGGGTGCCGGTATGGCTTCCCTCGGGAACCGCAGAGCATGCAGGAGAGATTGTGGGGGGGCTCTGTCTGTTCCCCGACTATGCAATTGGCCGGCTTGCTCCTCAGATTGTCTGGGGGTGCAGCTGTGGCCCGGCTCCCCTTAGTTTTTTCTCCTTGCCTGCTGAGCACGTGTGAGTTCAGGCACTTGGAGCAGTGGTCCTGAGCAGCGCTGGGGCTGATGTTGCATTTGCAGCTGCCACAGTTTGTGTAGGAATGTTTTCTTTTCTTTTTTTTTTTTTTTGGTTACTTAGAAGGAGAGCATTAGTATCCCTCTGTCCAGAATGGCGGATGAAAAAAATTGAGACAGGAAGGACTTGGACCAGGCACAGAAAGGGGAGGGCCAGGAAGCTCAGAGAAATTTTAAAAAATAAATAAAGGATTAGAATTCCGCTAAGCTATTGGGAGAACTACTCTGGTCCCAGAGGGTGACACACCTATGCGTGGCTGACTCAGAATTCTTGTCCATGGAAAATGACATTGCCAAAGGATCCTATGATTTATTTAACCATGATGTGTACCACTTCTAAATATGAATCTAGACAGTTGCCGACAAGAGCTTTCCATATATGTTCCCTGAACTCCATCAGTCTCCCCTCATGGAGTAGAGTAGCCTAGTGGTTAAAACAGCAGTCTAGTAACCAAGGAGGCCATGTTTCAAATCCTACTGATACCAAGGGCTGGTGCTAGGATTAGGCAAACAAGGTGGTCGCCTAGATCACTGGCCCTCTAGGGGACAGCCATTGTGGCCACTGCCTCTTACTGCAGCAGCAATGCTTTTAAAACAGAGCTGGGATTACCTTAAGCTCCAGCACTGCGGTGCCGCTCCTGCTTCCACCCCCATGGAAACAGGAAGTGTGATCGGAAGGGGCGGAAGCCATGTCAGAGCTGAAAGTAACTACGGTGCCGCTGCTGCACATCCTGGTGAGGGGCAGCAATGATGGCAATGTAATAACAAACAACTGTTTAAAGGTTTTACAGGGCTACAGCGTCATTTGTTGTACTGAGCTTTCTTATAAAGAAAGGGGCCAAAATTCAGTGGCTGTAGCTAAGCACCTTTAAAGTGTCTAACCACCATCGCTTTATCTAACCTGCATAATCACCACTGAAGCATGTCTGGAGCTGAATATCTGGTTTCTCTGGATAGTGCTGTTGCTATATGGTCTGTGGCGATATTTAGCCATCTATTTGTCTTAACTTTAACCAGTTTATCTATCTGGTTAGCAAGTGAATTTTGAAAGGAAGCTTGTCTGTACAGGGCTGTGTACACTGTGAGGGTACTTAATAACACTATATTACTGAAAGCCCTCAGAAAGAGTTAACACCACAGATTCAGTAGCTCAGACATTCCAGGGCCTATTACTTAGCTAACGACCTTGAGAGACTCTGCTGAAAAACTAGGCTGAACTTTCACATAACAGAGAAATTAAGTTTGTTTATGAAACAGACAGTGCAGGGAGAAACTTTCTCTTCAGTCTTGAAACAAAGATATGAAAACTGCTTGTGTTAGAATTATTGTTTAAGAAGCTATGTCTGGGAATACATGTATGTCTCCTTATGATAACCTATGCTAATAAGATCTGACCTATGACATAGAGACATAGAGATGCACATTATGAATATACGCGATGCTTGACGTAGAAAAATAAGGTGGAAATTATGCTGTGTAATGGCATTTTGGACAATAAATCTAATAGCTAAAGCCTGTGATATCAGGGAGGCAAGGTGAAAGCTTTGCACTCTCTCCCAAAGCTTTGGTGTTTTTTTTTTTTATAATACAATTGTGTGTGATTTGTATTATTAACTGTACTTGCTTCCTTCTCATTGTTCTGGGTGTGGAAATCCATTACCCAAGAACCCAGGTGCTGTTACTGGTGAGGGGAGGTGCAGAGTTTACTTTCAAATATCACCACTGTTCGCCCCTGATTCCCCTACAGTCCGTTCCAGTTTTAACTGGGCATGTTTTTTTTCTTAATTTTTCGTTTATGGAATTCAAAATACATCCAAGTATTGTTGAATGAAAAGAAATTATAGCAAAAATCACAAAGAATAATAAAGAATTACATAGTATAGACCCCAATCAAACCCACAATAAGGACCAAGGAGGGAGGAATCATTACAGTTGGCAAACCGGGCATCTTTTGTAAAGTCTGTGGGGCTAATGCTACTGAATATCAGGATACTAACTGCTAAAATGCCCCCCAAAGATTCCAGCATTTCTCTGCAAAGTTTGCATTCACAGGCCAGTATGTCTGAACCTCTGTATTATATACTTCTCTCAGAAAGCTCTAGTTTTGGACCAGGAGAGCATGGTTCTCGCAGACCAAGAGATAAAGCTGGAGAACAGGATCAGCTTTGAGTAAGTGTTTTCCTGAACTCAGGATATTTTTTACATGGTGGAATTCTTATTTCTTTTATTGTTTTTGTTGTGTAATGCTTTTGTATATTTTGCATATTTTTTTAAACATTGCGTATTTGTCTTTTATGCTATAATTTACTTTGAACAAAGGGACAGATATTCAGCGGCGATAGCTAGTCCTGGATATTCAGTGCTAGGAAGCTAAGTGGGCATCAGCAACATTCAGCCTTTTCTGTGCCGCATCGCTGCCGAGGGATAAGCAGGCAGCGGCGGAATATCCTCAGGCACTGCCCCTGCTCCACCTGGAATCCCTCCGTGCTGAATAATTAATCTCTTTCAATGTCAAGCCTGAAGCTTTTTAAAGTAAATGATGTGCAAACGTGGATAACGGGGGAAGTTTCAGCAGCGGCGGCTGGTTGTTGCCGTTTTAACATTTCCCTGGATACATGTCCAGGCCCCAGCACTGAATATCTAGGTTGCCTGGATTGTGATTCTGCAGTTTGGGTTTCTATCCCCCTGATCACTTGGTACGGTACAGGATACAGACCAGAAACAAACATCCAGCACTGACTCCCTCTCTGACCCTTTAACATACCCACAGATCTCCCCCCTAAGAGACTAATATCCATTGTTTACGTCCTTAATATCTGTTTAGATCATTAATGTTGGCCTCCCGGTGACAGCCCCCTACCCAAATATTGATTACTGTCCCTCCCCTTTTTTCTGTTAAACCGCTTTGACCCAGTGAAAAACGGGATATAAATAGTTAAATACAGCTTTCTGCGCCTCCTCTCTCCCTGAAGAGCTTTTATGTAGCGTCTTGAACTGATGAGACTATTAAATAAATAAATAACACTATTTTCCTTCTCCTTAGCTGCCACATTATTGATTTTTCACTCCCCTGCTCTAAAGCATTAACTAAAACTTACAAAACTCATCAGTAATCTATGTTGGGAGAGTATGAGAACTAATCTATCATACTGGGTCAGATCAAAGGTCCATGAAGCCCCAAGTCCTGTTTCCAACAGTAGCCAATCCAGCTCACAAGTACCTGATGTATCCCAAAAGTAGTCAGTAACATAGTAACATTTTCTCGTTCTTCACCTGAATCCGAGCAAATCAGCAGCCATATGGTTTACCTTTGGCATTTCACCTCCTTTCCTTCCCCCTCACTTCCTGATCTCCTTATTCCCTTAGTTGATTCTATTCGGCACCTCAGTATTACCCTTCATTCCTCTTTCTTTTGATGCCCATATTTCCTCTCTTATTCAATGTTCTTTCTGTGCTTTCCAACAGATTCATTTGATTTGTCCTTTTCTCTCAACCCCAGCTTTAACTACTCTACTCCTCACTTTAATAATATCACGACTTGATTACTGCAATATTGTTTTTCTCAGTTTATCGTAATACCAATTGCATCGACTTCAACTAATCCAAAATACCACTGTCCATCTACTTACCTTGGCTCATCGATTTGATCATGTCACTCCACTCCTTCTTCAGCACCACCGGCTCCCCATACGGTTCAAACTCCAATATAAACTTTTCACCCTGACTCACTGTGCACTTCATACTGCCTCCCCCCACCCCGTTATCTCTCAGATCATTTGCTTCTCCCCTCCACTCCTTATGTCCTCCATGAAATATATGCTAACCAGTTACACCTTCCCTCGCCCTCTCAGGCTCATTTGGTTTCCACCCATTCCTCAGCTTTCTATTTCGTGGTCCCAGCTTCCTGGAACTCCCTACCCCAGCCCTCACTCAAACTGTCCTACCCAAAATTCAAAGCACTCCTCAAAATCCACTTGTTCTCCATTGCCTTTGACCTCTCAGCCCCCTGACTAGTCTCTTTTTTTGCTTCACCTCCCCCTCGCCTCTGTTTCCCCCCATTTTCTTTCTGTCTTTTGTGTGTGAAGGTTTTTAAACTTTCTTTTAATAATAGAGGTCTCTTCCTCCTGTTTCTTTTAATTTAATTATATTTTGTAAATCTCCCTACTGTTGCCCATGAAGGGCAATCAATCAAATAACAATTAAAAATAAACAAACACTTGCTCCAATCAAGTAGCATGGTGAGCCACAGTCAGCTCATGGTGCTTTTTCTTGCCAGAAACTTGATCCAATTGGGATTTAAAATTACCAGTATATACCGCCAAAGATGAATCCATGGCTTTAATGGCATCCCACAATGCTCCCAGCGTTACCACAGCCGGTCTCCCAGCCACTGCCAAACGATAACCAGAAGAACCCTCCACTGAGGCTCAACGGCTGAAGGGAGCTCAGCCATCAAGGGTTACTCCCTAACTTCTCCTCTGGGGTCATCCTACCTCCCTGCAGTCATCACCAGTCACGGCAGTGGCAGGGCTGTTCTATGTTCAGGGCTCAAAGATGCCTCACTATAGCTAGTGTCTGATGCCAAAGCAGCAGACTGAACCAAAGAAAGCTGCGACACTGGGACAGATGCTGTAAGCAGGAGGAGGGACTGCACCAAAGCCTTCGGCATGCAGGTGGTCATCATTGCTGCAACTTTCCCCTTCCTCTTGTGAGGCATCCAGGCAGGTAAGTGCTCGCCACTCTGCTAAGCCGTCCAT
Organism: Ichthyophis bannanicus; assembly: GCA_033557465.1. Taxonomy (NCBI): domain Eukaryota; kingdom Metazoa; phylum Chordata; class Amphibia; order Gymnophiona; family Ichthyophiidae; genus Ichthyophis; species Ichthyophis bannanicus. Next base: position 1,968,110 of record CM066050.1, read on the forward strand.
GCAGCTGCCCATGCCGCCATCTTGCCATTGGTTCAACCATCACCTCGGAGCCCCCATAATTTTTTAAGGCAATTTCAATCAGTTGTTTAAGAAAAGCAGATGGAACCAAATGTGGCCTTATCCAAATTTCCACTGTATCAAAGTTGTTAAAACCCAAAAGAATTGTAAGAAATTTCAAGAGGACCATGATAAATTAGAAGACTGGGCATCCAAATGGCAGATGAAATTTAATTTAGGCAAGTGCAAAGTTTTGCACTTAGGAAAGAACAACCCAAACTTTGGTTACACAATGTAAGGTTCCACATTAGGAGCCACCACCCAGGAAAAAGATTTAGGCGTCATCGTGGATAATACGTTGAAACCCTCTGCCCAGTGTGCAGCGGCGGCCAAGAAAGCAAATGGAATGCTAGGAATCATAAGGAAAGGAATGGAGAATAAAACCATGGATATTATAATGTCTTTGTATCATTCCATGGTTCGACCGCACCTTGAATATTGTGTGCAATTCTGGTTGTTGCATCTTAAAAAGGATATAGCTTTGGAGACTTCTGGTTTGGTAATGAGCTGATCGGACATGTGTGGATCAGCTCCGGGCCCCATACCCCGCCAAACGGCCTAATTTTCTGCCTGATAGCGGCTGAATGCCCCTGACCCAGTCGAGGGGTAATAGAGAGAGTGGGCAGACTGCAATAGTGCCATCCCCGCGAACTGGGGGTGCCCTGATGGCTGCGAAACCCTCGGAGGGACAAGGCCCGTGTTCCAGACTTGAAGATGGTGGACGGAGCGCCTCAGAGTCCCGCGTCGGAGGGTGATCAAAGCATGGTGGCAGACGTGAGTGCTGCTGTAGTGCGGGCCCTTGACGGTCGATTTCGGGAGCTGGGGGATCAACTACATTCTGTTGCCCAAAGTATCACTGATTTTAAGGACCGAATGGAACACGCAGAAAACCGGATATCGGGCTTGGAGGATACGCAGCAGTCATTGACGGCTAAAGTGCAGGCTTTGGAGGCCACTATAAAGCAGCAAGGGGACAAGCTCGAAGACCTCGAGAATCGGGGACGCAGGAAGAACCTCCGGTTTGTCGGGATCCCGGAGAATATCGCCGACAGTGCTCTCACCGGTTACCTACTCACCTGGATGGCTAAACTTCTGAATGGAGAGGTAGAAACCCCTATTGCACATGAGCGGGTGCACTGGCTGGGCCCCAGGTGGGATCAGGCTCGACGGCCGCGTGCAGTGATAGCAAGATTCCTCGATTACCGTCAGAAGGAAGCGGTGTTACGAGCGGCCCGCAACCGTCGGAGGCAGGCGGGAGACTCCGAGCAGATCCTGGTCTTTCAAGACTACTCACTGTTGGTCAGCCAGCAACGAAAAGCCTTCTCTCCCATCTGTGCGCAGTTGGCGGGTAAGGGACTGCGTTTCTCGCTTCTGTACCCAGCCAGACTGCGAGTTGATCATCAAGGGCAGGCTCGCTTCTTGGGGACTCCCGCGGAGGCTCTTGCTTTCTTGGAGCAGCTTACGGGGTTATCAGCGGCAGCTCCCTGAGGATACTGGCGTGCTTGGATGCGATTCTGAGAAGTCTTGGGAGTGGCTCTCACCTACGGGGATGGTGGTTATGGGCCTTGCGACCGCATTGGGCCTTGGACTAAAGGACCCCTTTGGTCACCCGCCTTTCCTGAGACTATACTTCATGTTCCAGTTTTCAGGCACTCCTGGAGGTGCCACATGGTGAAATGTTTAATGTGCAGAAGGTGTATGTCTCTGCTTTACGAACTGTTCACTGATGTACTTCGCCATGCTCCTGTGCTTCGTTTATGTGGGGGGGGGGGGGGGGTGAGAGGCGGGAGAGTCTGTTTTGTCCTGTCCTTCATCTTTTCTACCTTTTTTCTATATATGGATTACAATTTTGGTTGGATACACTGTTTGGGGGATATGTACTGTTGACATCTTTTGGGGGGCTCTCTTGCTTAAGTAATTTCCATGATGTATATTTCTTTTTTGCATTTGCCCTATTGTACCTTGCCCCCTGACCCAAGAGATGGCTGGTGGGGATTGCTGTTGGGTCTGGGCGCAATGGTAGGTCTTATTCTCCCTGACAGACGGGGTGGCCCTGGGGTACTTCATACTTCTGGGGGCTGCGAGGGCATGGATAGGAGAGGGGTTTCACCTTAGCACAATAGCGGGCTGCTGTATCGGGCGGCGGTCGGGCATTACCTCCTAGCACAGAGTAGAGGTTACATATCTCTTGGATTTGCATATATATGGCCATGGAGTGCACCGGGTGTGGGGGGGGGGGGCGAGGAGGTTAGAGGAATGCTCAGCGGGAGGGTGGTGACCTGGAGAACAAGGTTTGATCAGGGGGGTATATGGAGCATTGACTTCTGGGGGCGTACGGGGGGGCAGCAAAAAAGGGGGGGGGGATGGGCCCACTTACCATAGGAAGTGGACCGACCAGTGCTTAGGCTGGGCGGCGAGGAACGGGTTAGGACATTGGGGGTGGAGTTGGGAGAAGGGAATAGGAGGGGGAAGGGAGGTATAGAGGGTAGCAGAGTAGGAGAGGCGGTGGTAGCGACGGGGATAGGGGGGATGGGGGGTGGGAGGGGAGCTGAACTTGAACTTGGCTTTGGGGTTGGGTTATCAGAGCTCAGGGATATGGGGATAGAAGGGGATGAGCATGTGACTGGTTTCCTTGGTTTGTTAGGGTTGGTGTGCGGATGTGAGTGTGTTTGGGAGTGTGCGTTGATGCTATGGGGTGGAAATGTGCGGGGGGGGGGGACCCTAGGCTGGGGGGAGGGGTTCTCACCATGGAATGGGGATGGTTGTTTGTATTTGGAGATCCTTTTGTGGGTGGTGTAATGGGTAATGGTACTAAGATAGCCTCCTGGAATATATGTGGCATAGGCTCCCCGATAAAGAGATATAAAGTTCTACAACAACTAAAGCGAAAGCAGATTGGGATTATCATGTTGCAGGAGACCCACCAATCCGCGGCTGAACATGCGAAATTATGTACAGGCTATATTGTTAAGGTTTATGGGGCCCCGGCAGAAGGGAAGAAACGTGGAGTGGCCATCTTAATTGCTAAACACGTAGGCTGGGTGGAGGAGAAAGTCGAAATAGACTCGGCTGGCCGATATGTTATGGTGTGGGGACTGCTTGATGGGATTAGGGTTGCCTTATGCTCCGTGTATGCGCCTAATGTCTATGAGGCCTGATTCTACCATGCTTTTACCTGCCTGTTGGCATCTACTGATGGCTATCAGGTAATTGTGGGAGGGGATTTTAACACAGTTTTGGACGATAGTATGGATAGGTCGGGGCTTATTGGGGGGAGAGATCGGCGGAGCCAGCGGAGATTATGGGGGTTGTGTGAGGCACATAAGCTTCTGGATATTTGGAGAGTTTTACACCCGGGGGATCGAGAGTATACCCACATGTCCAGGGCTCATGGTACGTGGTCACGCATTGATTACTTCCTGATATCGGACTTGCTGTTTAGTTGGGTGTTGGAAGCGGCGGTTGGTCCATCTGTTATTTCTGATCATTCAATGATAATCTTGGAACTACGCAAACGTGAACCACACAGCAACCGGTTTTGGTGTTACCCCTTGGAGCTTAGCGGGGATGTTCAGTTCGCCGGGCTTCTTAGGGACAGGTGGAGGGATTATGAGGCCCTTAATGACCAGCCGGGGATCTCTCCGGCTCTCCTTTGGGAGGCAGGCAAAGTGGTCCTCCGGGGGGAGATTATTAGTTACTATAGCTCGAGGCGGAAGCAGAGGAATCAGAGAATTCTCTTCCTGGAGCGGGAATTAGGCAAAGCGCGGAGACAGGTGGCGGCGAAAAGGACGGCGGCAAACGGGCGCAAGATGCAGGAAATCCAGCAGGAGTTGGAGATGCTCCTTCACCAATGCGCCCAAAAATCTCTGCTGTATTATAGATATCAGTTATACCAACATGGGAATCGGGCGGGGAAGTTGCTGTCGGCCTTGGTGAGGCCGGTGGGAGGGTCACGCCACATCGGAGTGATACGGCACCCGGATGGGTCACTTCGCAAGGATACGGTGGAGATCCAACAGGTTTTCTCTGATTTACTTTCGACAGCTTTATGCAGGTGATGGGGATAGAGCGGCGGAAAGTAAGGACTTTTTGGCGGGGTGTGTCCTACCACAATTGAGTGCGGAACACGTGCAGGCCCTGAATAAACCCATATCCTTGCGTGAGGAGCAGGACGGGATTCAGAATCTGAAGAATGGGCGAGCTCCTGGATTGGATGGCTTGCGGGGCGAGTTCTATAAGACCTTGGGGGATGTCATAGTGGCTCCGCTTACAGGATACTTCGAAGATCTGATTCAGCGGGGAGGCTTCCCTTATGAGGCGAACAAGGCCTTGGTCACTGTCCTGCCGAAGCCGGGAAGGGACCCGCTTGTCCCGGGCTCTTATCGGCCCATTTCTCTTCTTAATGTTGATATTAAGCTCCTAGCCAAGATTATGGCGGACAGGTTGGCGATAATTTTGCCGGCCCTGATCCACGGGGATCAGGTGGGCTTTGTGCGGGGTCGACATGCGGCTTATAGCTTGCAACGACTTTTGATCTCTGTTTGCGAGGGGCAGGCGGCTCAGTTGGGGTCTATGCTTATCAGTTTCGATGCTGAAAAAGCATTTGATCTGGTCAATTGGGAGTTTATGTACCAGGTTTTGGGTACCATGGGGTTCACCGGCTTTTTTGTAGATGTGGTACGGCTTCTCTATGCGGACCCGAAGGGGGCTATTATGATAAATGGGAATATGTCCTCAGAGTTTCCTATCCAAAAAGGGACTCACCAGGGCTTCCCTTTGTCTCCGCTCTTGTTCGTTCTGACTTTGGAGCCTCTGCTGAATCGGATTAGGGTTCACTCTCAATTTCGGGGCATCACTGTGGGGGGGGACAGAATTTCGCGTTGCGGCCTTTGCTGATGATTTGCTTGTGCATTTAGCAGACCCTCAGGGAGGGTTACCACACCTGTTAAGCCTTCTTCGTGAATATGGGGTGCCCTCCGGGTTTCATTTAAATCTGGATAAATCCGAGGCGATGTTACTGGGCCCTGGAGCACAGCAGGGGTGGCAGGGTGACGTCCCCCTGAAATGGGCGAGGGGGCATTTCAAATATCTGGGTGTCTATATACCGGAAGAGCTGGGCGATCTCTACCAGCTGAACGTTACCAAGCTACTAGCCGCTCTGACAGTCAGTGTGGATAAGTGGCGAGACTTACCGTTATCATTAGGTGGTCGCATTGCACTGTATAAGATGACGTTGTTCCCTCGGATTTTGTATCTGCTGCAGACACTCCCGTTGTTGTTAAAACACTCGGACCTGCGAAGGATGGACCGCTTGCTTAATCGCCTTTTATCACAACTACAAAAACCCAATATAGTGAATAAAGAACATCAACAAACAAGATTCACCATAAAAACCCCGTCCCACAAAATTTAAATATTTTTGTCGAAGCGTACCGGAGGAGGAATGGAACTACAATCCACCCACACCAGACGGTAGGCTGCTTTTATTCAAAAGGTTCTCCACCATACAAAACTTTAATAACGTAACTTAACTGAATTTGAAAATGTCCATGTTCCACCAGAATGTCACACCGTTGCTGAAGAAAAATACTTGCACGACGTGCTCTTTTCGGGATATACCCGGTATCAAGTGCTTTAGGTTGCGCTCACTAGCAACTGCAGTTAAAGAAACGCCGTCACCGCGGCTCAGGACTGCCTTAGTAAGGCCGACAGGACTGTTTTGAACAGAGAACCCTCCAATCAGAAGAGGGAATACCCCATCGTCATCGGGGAATCCCTACTGTGAATGGATAAAAAATGCTGATGACTAACAAAGATCTACAATAGACTGCTCCAATCAATCTCACGATTTAAACCACGGGGGTCCATAGTATTTAAAAGAAAAATCCAACGCTGCTCTGTCCATTGCAATTTTCTAATCCGATCTCCCCCCCGAGGATCAGAAGGAACATGAGCCAAAATCGTCCATTGAAGATCAGCAAACTGATGATTTGCAGAGATGCAATGTTGTACTATTGGGGCTGACAAGATCTTACATCGTAGGCGTGAAGCATGCTCAGCTAACCGTGTCTTAATTTGGCGAATAGTACATCCCACATATAAAAGCCTGCAAGGGCATTGTAACAAGTAAACCACATAAGTAGATGAACACGTGGTATCCCAATGATGCACAAACACTTGTGATGAAATCGGATGTCACCACTCTGTACCAGGAATTGTCATCGAGCAATAACCACATTCTCCACAAGGGGAATGACTCCCCCTAGGCAATGCTGGCGTAGGACGATCCCGGGGCATTGTAGACTTCACTAGGCGGTCACTAAAATTGGAACCCCTGGAATAAGCGATCATCAGGGTTTTTTTAAAACACTCATATAGCTGTAAAATAGACCAACGATTGTGTAAAATACGCACTATCTCAGTGCTACGATCAGTGAATGGAACCACCCCCACTATCTGTGCAGAAGACGAGGGCTGCGATGTTGCATATTGAAGATCCAAAAGCCAATCACAATGGACGTGGCAGGCACGCCGATAAGCCCTATCAATAACATAAAAAGGGTAACCCCTATCTAGCAACCGGAACTTTAAATCCAAAGCTTGAATTTTAAATTCTTGTAAAGAATGACATATCCTTCGCAGTCTGAGAAATTGACCATATGGAAGTCCTCTCCGAAGGGGACCGGGATGAAAACTCCGATAATGAAGTAAGCTGTTACGTTGAACAGATTTACGAAATAAAGTGGTCAACAAAGCCCCTTCACTTATAGAAATTGTAATGTCCAAAAAGTCAATCTTCTCTGTTGCAATATGTTCTGTGAACTGTATATTAGATTTTAACGAATTCAACCAAATAATGAAGGCCTGAAGCGAAGCTAAATCCGACATCCAAATAAAGAAAATGTCATCCAAAAATCTCTTCCATATAAGAACCTTGTCAAAATAAGCAGATGGTTTTATGTGGGACGTACTATTCGCCAAATTAAGAAACGGTTAGCTGAGCATGCTTCACGCCTACGATGTAAGATCTTGTCAGCCCCAATAGTACAACATTGCGTCTCTGCAAATCATCAGTTTGCTGATCTTCAATGGACGATTTTGGCTCATGTTCCTTCTGATCCTTGGGGGGGGGGAGATCGGATTAGAAAATTGCAATGGACAGAGCAGCGTTGGATTTTTCTTTTAAATACTATGGACCCCCGTGGTTTAAATCGTGAGATTGATTGGAGCAGTCTATTGTAGATCTTTGTTAGTCATCAGCATTTTTTATCCATTCACAGTAGGGATTCCCCGATGACGATGGGGTATTCCCTCTTCTGATTGGAGGGTTCTCTGTTCAAAGTCCTGTCGGCCTTACTAAGGCAGTCCTGAGCCGCGGTGACGGCGTTTCTTTAACCGCAGTTGCTAGTGAACGCGACCTAAAGCACTTGATACAGGGTATATCCCGAAACGTGCACGTCGTGCAAGTATTTTTCTTCAGCAACGGTGTGACATTCTGGTGGAACATGGACATTTTCAAATTCAGTTAAGTTACGTTATTAAAGTTTTGTATGGTGGAGAACCTTTTGAATAAAAGCAGCCTACCGTCTGGTGTGGGTGGATTGCAGTTCCATTCCTCCTCTGGTACACTTCGACAAAAATATTTAAATTTTGTGGGACGGGGTTTTTATGGTGAATCTTGTTTGTTAATCGCCTTTTATGGCAGGGATGGTGACCTCGGGTGCGGCTGGAGGTTTTGCGGCAACCCTGGTCCTCGGGAGGCATGGGGCTTCCCGATATCCGGAAATATAATATAGCTTGCTTGTTACAGTATGTCCGGGATTGGCTTTGGGATCTGGGGGAACATACGCCACTGGGGATGCTACGGGAGGCGGTGAAGCCTCTTCATTTGCGGTATCTTTTGCATTGTGGTGGAGAAGCAGCCGCTGAGGGCAGAAAAAAAAGGGAAAACTGCCTTTTTTTTCTTTTACCCATAAAACTGCAGGCACTGAAAGGGTTAACACCAACACTAAAGGTAAAGATTTCTCACAGAGAAGTGCAGACCTAAGCACACGCCCTGTTCCCATGGAGATAGAGGGAGGAGAAGGGAGTGGTTTGGGGGAGGAGTCAAAGGGGATAGGACAGCCCCAAACATTTAGGAATGGAAGCTGCACTTATACAGGAGAGAAGGGGAGAGAGAAGGGGAGAGAGAAGGAGGACCCGTATCAGAGAGAGAGGACACAGACACAGAGGACACGAGAGTTCCAGGAAGGAAGGACAAGAAACCCATGGAAATCCCGTGCACAGAAGCAATTGAGAACCAGGAGCAAAGAGCTGACAAGGCCAGTGGAAAGCTCAGGGGAGGAGTCCTCAGAGGAGGAAATATTCTCCAAGAGTTCATGGCTCAACTCTTCTCCTAGTAAGGAATCTGTTAGGAGGAAAAGCAGCACTAATAAGGTGAGCCCTTTACAACGTTTGAAAGGCTTATTAGACAAAGAGGGTTTTTCCTGCCCTTCCCCCACAAGCTCACACACTGTTAAGGGTACCTGGGAGAAGCTCCTAAAGGCTGTGCAAGCTAGTGAGGCTTTTCAGGAAGATACCAGGGGAAACAGTGACCAAGAAGAGTCTAGTGTGGAGGATATGGACTTGGGAGACACTGTGGATTTAGACAATGTCTCAGACATGGAAATAAGCTGTGCAATCTGTGCTAAAGAAGTATAAAGGAACCAAATAGGGTTTGAAAGCAGAAAGAAACCCAGCTGGTCTTGATTACTGAATGCATCTGTGTTACCTCGTTTTAAGTAAAAGAACTGAAGGAAGTTGGTCATCTGGAATGAGCCAGAAGTTCTTTTACAAGGACATTTTAAAGCCCATTACTTTTTAGCTGCTTTTAAAGGTAGCCGTCCTGTTTAAAGCTGCTTGGGAAGAAGCTGTGCTGGAATGTTTGTGTTATAATTGGAAAAGAATTCTATTGCTTGTGAAAGTATCTAGGTGGGCCAGGAAGTCTTGCTACACCTACTGTGAAGTAACAGAGGGTTGTATAGCGCCTCCTGGAGACCAGGAAACAGAATACTGCTGAAAATAGAGTTTTACCAGAAAGCAAGTTTAAAAGCTGTATCAAGCCAAGGACTGTATAATAGGCTTGTGTGCTGTTATTTGGGGAAGTATCCTGAATTTTGTTTTTGGTCAACTTCAATCAATTCATGTCAAAGAATTGAGCCGGTTAGGAAATCCTTGTTTCTAAAAATAAAGAAATATTTCCTGCGTCCTTTACACTTGGCTCTAATCCTTTCGGGGACACAACTACATGCTATCGGGCTAATTTCAACAAAGGACAATCGGCACCTCCCCTGTAGCCCTAGGCAACCGCCTGGCCACACGGGGGCGCGCTGACAGCATGCAAGGGCGATACCGGGGCCGGACCGCGATCTTCGAGTCATTATTCTGGATCCCGTCAGGGAGGCGTGGAAGTATTTTTGCAAAAACCGACGGCTCATCGCTTGCCACTCTCCCTATCTCCCCATTAGGGGTAATGGTGAGTTTTTACCAGGACTCGGGGGCAGCCTATTTAAGCGGTGGACACAATTGGGGATAGTGAATTTGGAGCATGTGGTAACACCGGAAGGTGCGGTGGTGGAATTCTCCGTGTTGCGTCAGCAATATCCACTAGAGGGGTGGGACGTTTTCCCCTATGCGCAGGTTCGTAGCTATCTCCGTACGGTGCCCATGGCAGCGCTGCGAGGAGAAGTTATTTCTAATATAGAGGTGGCCCTATTGGGGGGGGGAGCAAGGGGCGCGTGTAGCCTGGTTACATAAATTGTTATGGGAAATGGTGCCGCCGGTTGCTCTGGATGAACTTGTGGCGGTTTGGACTCGGGACTTAGGGGAGGTGGTGACGAGTGATGAGGTGTTAGGGGGCCTGTCCACTATTCCAAAATTATGTGTGTTGGTGACTTTTCGGGATATGCAAACCAAATTGCTGCGTCAGCTATATTATGCTCCCCTTAGGGCGTGGAAGGCTGGGATTGCTGGCTCCCATTGCTGCCCTAGGTGTGGTGAAGGCAGAACCACATTGGGTCACATGTTCTGGGGGTGTATACGGGTCCAGGCCTTTTGGGGGCAGGTGCTGGCTTACTTAGGAAGGTGTGTGCGCCGCCCATTAACCTTTACGGCGGTGAATGTGGTGTTGGATGTATGGGAGGACTCCTGGGAGGAAACAGTGGGGCAGGTGGTATGGAACTGGATGCGATTGGTGTTGGTGACTGCTCGAATGACTATCTTGCATTGGTGGGTGGATGCTAGGGGTCCCACATATGGTTTATGGCGGGGGCGCTTACATGAGGTGTTGTTAATGGAAAGGTTTCGAGCTAGTGGGCATCCTGGGCGGTGGCAGCGGTTTTTGCTGAAGTGGGGACCCCATTTATATTCTTTGCCCAGGAGAACCCGTAGCCAGATTCTGGGAGGGATTTGAAGATTTTTGACCTCTATGGCCTTAGGATCACCTATGTCCGCACGCCGACTCAGATATGGATTGTACCAGTCGAGGAAAAGGGGGGGGGGGGAGGGAGGTAGGCCGGGGGGGTTGGGGGGTAGGCGTGGGACAGGGTGGGATATCAGCTGGTAAGCTCCCTTGGATGGTAAGGGAAGGGCACGGGAGAAGAGTTCACCCCGAGCCTGTCTGCTGCTGGATTTCACGTTTGGGGGAGCAGGGGGGGGGGGTGTGGGGATCCAGGGTCGTTTTGTTAATTGTCGGTCTATTATGGGGTTACCTCCAGAGCCTACTTGATAATCATGTCTATAAGGGGCCCCGGTGTTGGTCAGGGCTCTTTGGGTATCTTTTGGTTGTACTTTGGTATTATCTTTGGTTCGTAACCTTTTTCTGTGGATCTGTGAATTTCTGCTGTACATTTTTTGTACTATAACCTGTTCTGCATAATTGACTTGTATTGTATTGACTTGTTCTGGTGTTGGTTTGGAAATTTGAATAAACAAACTTGAACATAAAAAGGATATAGCTTTATTAGAAAAGGTACAGAGAAGAACCACCAAAATGGAAAAGGGGATGGAAGGATACCCCTATGAGGAAAGGCTTAAAAGGTTAAGGCTCTTCAATTGGAAAAGAGAAGGCTGATGGGAGATATGATAGAAGTCTATTAATGAATGGAATGAAATGGGTTAACGTAGATCAGTTGTTTACGCCATCAAAAAGTAGAAAGACTAGAGGACATGCAATGAAGCTACAATGTAACCCATTTAAGACTAACAAGAGAAAATATTTTTTTCACTTAATGTGTAATCAAACTATGGAATTAGTTACTGAAGGATATAGTAAAAACTGTTAGTATTAGCTGTTAACATTGTGGAAGCTGTAGACCTTGGGTACTTTCGAGGTACTTGTGACCTGGATTGGCCACTGTTGGAAACAGGATACTGGGCTTGATGGACCTTGATCTGATCCAGTATGGCATTTCTTATGTTCTTAAACAAAACAGAAATTGCATCATTCTGAGGGATTACGGGATATAAAGATTGAACATCTAAAGTCACCATCCAAACTTTTTTATTTGACATTGATAACAAGTAGTTGCATGTAAGATGTTCAAATAAATGAACAATGCCCTTTAAACATGCAGGAATAACCACCACCAAAGTTGCAAACATTTGTCAACATAGTGTAACACGGAAGATCTGCCCTCTGCCTCAGAAGCACAGAAATCTGCTGTTTGCAGTTTAGATTCTGACAGGCAGGCAAGTCACAAGGATCCCAGTTACCATAGGTAACGTAAACAACTCAGACACGAGGTCTGCAGTCACGCCTAGCTAGTAAGCATTCCCCAGCTGCTGATGAAAACGGCTTTCACCTGTGCAAGGGAACGCCCAAGAAGCTGTATAAAAAATGCTCAGTGCAGTCAGAGTTAGACTGGCAGGACACGAGAAACTTGCAGGACTCAGAAGAGAGCTCAGAATATTCAGGAAATACAGACACAGAGTCAGAACTGCCTGAAACTTCTAGCAGGAAGTCACAAAGAAATTCACAGAAAGAAACAAGGAGAGTTTCACACAGAGAGGTCAGCTGTAAGAAGCACTTACCTCTGACGCAGCTTGAATTTCCTAAGCACCGGGCTGTGCTGAATGAATGGGAGGCAGCAAAAGGCAAACCGTATGTATCTGAAAAGCATGGCAGCTTAAAACAGTTACAAACCCTAGAGAGGGAAAGAAATGCTATTTATTTTATTTTATTTGTAAGTCTTTTATATACCGCCACTTCCCAAGATCAGTGGCGGTTTACATCAAACAATAAGAGATACATAGAACAGCTTAATAATAAAACTGGAACAAAAAACGGTAATCAGAACTATGAACAAAAGGTGTAAGTATAGTATAAATTTTAAACTATTTACAGATTTTTTATGATATTTATACACATATATTTACAACATGTTTCATCCTATGTTTAGCTATGTGATTGAGTGTCGTGATTATTAGGGCAGAAGAAATCCTTGGTGATTTATGGAGGATGGGAGGCCTTGTCTAAATTACTATCTATGTTAGAGTAATATTGGGAGAATAGATATGTTTTTAAATATCTTCGGAATTGCTTTAGGTCTTTTATCTCCCTTAATTGAGCAGGGAGATTATTCCACAATGAAGGGGCTACGAATGAGAATGCTGTGTTGCTTGTGTTACGTTTTGTTTTTCTGATTGAGTTGGGCACTAAGATGGTATTGAGGTTATTCTTACGTCTTATCCTGTTATCTGAGGGATTATGAATCAATGTGGATAGGTAGGATGGTGCTATCTGGTTAATTCATTTGAATGTGATTAGTAAGATTTTGTATTGTATTCTACTTAGTATAGGTAGCCAGTGCAGGGAATAGAGTATCGGAGTGATGTGATCAGTTAGTTTTGCTTTAGAGATTATCTTTGCTGTTACATTGTGAGCCATTTGCAGAATTTTTAGGTTTTTTTTGGGTACTCCTGATAGAATTCCATTACAGTAGTCAATATGTGGAGTGACTAGTGCTTGCGTGATAGATCTGAAGTCCTCATTTTCTAAGAGGGGCCTCAATTGTTGTATTGATCGTAGCTTATAATAAATTGTTTTGGTTGTTTTCTTAATGTGGCTTGTGAAATTAAGGGCCTTATCGAGGGTGATTCCCAAGTATTTAATCTCATTTTTTATAGGGAGGGTAAAGTTCAAAATTGTGATATCAGTTGGTGGAGTGTAGTTTGTGTTTTTTGACATGATTAGTATCTCTGTTTTCTTAACGTTAATTTTCAAATTATTTGAGCATAGCCATTTTTCGGCTTCCATGAGGCAGCTTGATATTATGTCATAGTTTGGGTCATTTATATTGAATGCAGTGTACAACATAATATCATCAGCGTATATGTGATAATTCATTTTGTATTTCTGGAAAATGGTACAAATTGGCTGGAGATATATGTTGAATAAAAGAGCCGACAAAGCAGAGCCCTGAGGTATTCCTTGTTCTTGAGGAAATGGTTGTGATGAGTCCTGATTCATCTTTACAAATTGTGTACGGTCGGATATATATGATTTGAACCAGTCTAGGGTTGTTTTCCTTAATCCTATTTGAAAGAGCCTTGATAATAGTATGTTGTGGTTTACACTATCAAAGGCAGCAGATATATCTAGGAATACCAGAAGAAATGCCTGTTGTGTGTTATCTAGGCCTTTATTGAGAGTGTCCAACAGTGCAAGAAGGAGGGTCTCTACACTGTGAAATGGTCGAAAGCCGTATTGTTGAACATCAAGAGGGGCATAAGTATCTATAAAGTCTTGGAGTTGTAATTGTACAACCTTTTCGATAATTTTTGTAAGAAAGGGAATGCTAGCAATTGGGCGATATGAGGTTGGGTCGGTCTTGTTTAATGTTTTATTTTTCAGGATTGGGCGGATTGCGGAGTGTTTTAGTTCTTGAGATAATTTCCCTTGTTGAAGGGAATTGTTTACTATATTTAACATAACAGGGGCAAGTTCTTGTTTTATTGTTTTTATCCATGTAACTGGGCATGGATCAAGGATGGATGTTGTGGTGTTAATATTCGATATTATATTTAGTAAATGTTTCTTGTCAATAGTCTGAAAAGAGTTCAGTGTATTGGAGCTGTTTATTGACATTATAGGGTCAGGTATTGGTATCGGAGATAGTTTCAATTTACTAGCAAAATAGTTCGCTAAATCTGATAAGTTAATGGTGTTAGGTTGATTATAGGTGGTAGGATTTTTTGAGAGCAATTTTACAATTTCAAAAAGTTCCCTCGGGCGATTAATAGCCTTGGTTAATATTGAGATATGATATTGCTTTTTGGCATTATTAGTTGCTGTTTTGTATACATTAAGTGTTGAGATATAAAGATCCCTATACTCTGGTGTTTTCTTTACTCGCCATTTATTTTCTATTCTTCTTAGCTTCTTTTTAATTGAAGCAAGTTCTTGCGTGTACCATTTTTCTGAGGATCTTTTGTATAGCTTGTTGTGTTTGGTATGTGATGGTTTGGAAGCTTCTTTTATTACATTATTCCAATTATTAATGGCTTCATCATTGTCGTTTAAATTTGTATTTAACCGTGGTAGTATTGTCCCTAGAAATTTTTCAGGTCTAAATGAACAGAATTGTGGCCCTTGACGGGTTGTAGTTTGCTGAGAGGGGGAGGCAGAGGGAATATTGATAGCAAATTGTATGATAAAGTGATCAGACCATGGGACTTGCGTTTATAGATAGAGGGGTGTAGTGACTCGTCTCTATTATAGATTCAGGGAGGAAGATTAAATCAAGTGTGTTACCCTTTGCGTGTGTGCGGTGTTTGACTATTTGTTTAAATCCCATGTCTTCCATTGATTCTAGGAAAGTTGAGTGGATCGTATTATTAATAGTTGCTAAGTTGAAGTCTCCCAATAAAACATGGGGCTTGTTTAAGGAGGCTTTACAAGAGGTTTCCAATATAGTTGTTATATTTTCCATATCAGTTGACGGAGGTCTATAGAATAGGCAGATGGCTAAGTTTCTATTCTCTATTTTTAGAATATCAATATTATCTTTAGACTCACAAATCGTGGGGGAACAGTTCAGGCTAGATTTAACCAAAATGAGTATACCAGCTCCTTTTTTATGGTTACGGTTACAATTAAAAAGTGAATATCCCTCTACTTTTATTTGGTTTAGTAGTATTGTATCTGAATTGGACAGCCAGGTCTCTGTTATGCAGAGAAAGTCAGGCTTCTCGTCAGTGATGATGTCAGTAATGAGTGGAATTTTGTTTCTAATTGATCTTACATTGATCAGGATAATTTTTAAGTCTTGAGAATGTGTAGCTGGTCCTTTAAATATAGTTTGTGGTAATAACTTTATGTGGATTAACCTATTTGATTGAGTATTTGGGTATCTGGAGTGAGGGTTAATGTTAAGGTGGTTATTATATCTTTGTTTGTAGTTGTGTGGTATGATAGGTATATGGGTTAGTCTAGTATGCTCAAGGAGGGAGCTTGATGCTTGGGGATTGAAGTTAAGTGAATGGGCTAGGCACATGTATATACTTAAGAGATATAAATGTTGAATAGTGAGGTTTATCAGCTTCATTATGAGATATGTAGTGATTCAGTTATTATATTTCAGAGAGAATAGATTATGTAAAGTTAATTATTAAATGGTATTGTCTGTCTGTCTAAGCTAAAAACATACTGGTGAGAGAGGACATAATAAAAAGTCACTCAACCTAGCTACATTGTAATAGTATATAACTTTGTAACCATATGTAATAGTTAGGTTTTTAATCAGGTACTTGATTATCTGTCTGAACTAAGAGACAATACAGACTAGAGAGAGAGGACAAATGTACAGAAGCTATATGCCCTAGGTAGTTTATAACATAAGATATGGAGTTCAATGGTACAATTCCTATAGCAATTTGAGGTAGTTCTAAGTGAGTGAGTAGTTATAGTGTTACATTAGGTGGATACAATGTAGACAATACAATTCCTATTGCGATTACAAGCAGTTCTAAGCATTCCGGTTGAGTAAATGTGCTAGTCCTGGTGTAGTGGTTTTACAATAGTATTTTAAGGTATGAGCATGATATACCAGGAGATTACCAGCACATATTTACAGATATACTACTTATCTTTAGTCACTTGTGTTATTTCAGGCTGTCATGTGTGTCCGTTTCAGGTTGTCGGAACGAGTTTCCCTTTGCTGTTTTGTGGGACTGCAGATTCTGTTGTTGACACGTGGCTAGGGGCCAGTTCTTTCTTTTGCTCCGTGGGATACTTCAGCTAGTTATGTAGGGGTGCGTTCAAGAAGGTTATAGTTAGATGTCAGAGTTTTCAGGTTAGGAAGTAATCACGGCTCGGAGGGTTCACGCCTAAGGGCCACGCCAAAGGGCCCTCTGGCGAGGCCCTCAGGCGCGGGCCCGATCGGCGCGGGCGTGCCTGGCTGGCACTCCTTTTAACAACGGCTTCAGGCTGCCCCAATTGGACAACACGTGTAGTGGAGGCGGTCCGGTGCTCCGGCGGGCTCAATCCTCAGCAGGAGGAGAGCAGATGGGCCGCCGGAGTGAAGGGATGCAGAGAGTGAAGATGTGTGTATGTCTGATCCTGAAGAGCGTGTGCCAGTGAAACCCTGCAAAAGATTTCCAAGAAAGAAATCTTCACATAATAGAAGAGAACAGTGTTATGGTTTACAGCCAAATGTAAAAGGCAGGAAGTTTAAAAGTTTTAAGGATAAAGCTTACTCAGAGAAAGGTGTCTCTCCTTCCTGCTACTACAAGTTATATGACAGCTATTTGCCCTGCTGTGAAGAAGGCTGTTCAGAGAGCACTGATAGAGATACAGGACTAAGAAAGGTGCAAACTTTCTGTTCTAATGAAAATACTGTAAATGATAAAGCAAAGTGTGAGCCTATGATTACAGAGGCTGGTATTGAAAACCCATGTGATGAAGCCATGGATTGTACGCTGTTGTTATCCGATATGGTTTCCTCCTTATGCTGAAGCCAGGATAAGAGTGCCTCGTGAGTGCTGAGAAAGCTAAGAAGAGACAGCTAGCATATCGGATAAACGTTATACTGTGATTTATGAGTTCTGTTGAAGCAAGATGCTATGTTTAAGTTTTCTTCAGTTTACCAGAAGAATGGTTGTATCCTGAGTTCTTTTGTATTATAACCTTTTTTGAAAATCCAACCCCGGGAGGGGAATAAAAATCCTTTTGAAAAACCTGACCACTTGACTCACAACTACAACTTTCTACAAGAAAGGTCAGGCCCAGCAGTCTGGCTGATAGCTTAGGCCACAGTCCAGCTCCTGCTGGTGACATAAATGGCGTAGTATTTTGGATTTTTGAAAAAAAAAAAATACTACAAAAGGCTTTCTTCAAAGATGATACAGCTGGCTGAAAAAAAAAAGCCAAGTGAAGAAAATCCTGAGGAAGAAAAACCTGGTTTGGAGTCTTCCAGCAACTGGATTCCCACATCCTGACCTGGAAGGAGGCGTGGACAAGAACCCTTTTCTCAACGCGAGATCCTACACCGTGCTAAGGTACAAGTAGGTGGGCACGGGTGGTGAGGATATTTGAGAAAGGAGAGGAAATTTGTACCTGGAGAGGCAGGCAGACAGGAAAAAAAAAAAAAAGAAAATTGTGCCGCACTTGGTGGGCCCTGTTTTTTTTTTCTTCCCTGCAGGTATGCTGAAACGCCGAGATGGAGCTCCAGGAGATGCGAGAATGGATGGCAGCCCAGTGGAAAGCCCAGAGTGAGCTTATGAGACTAACACAAGAGCGAACTATGGCAGCGCTTACCGCGCAGCAACAGCCGCTCTTGGACTTACTAGCAGCTCTGGTGAAGAGGACGCATACAGCAGACGAAGCTGGGACACTATTACCACATGTGGTAGGACCACAAAACTGCAGTGCATTGGCACTAGGACAATTGCAAAGTACTGATAACTTTGATGACTAGTCAGACGCTTTTGAGAGAATTGCGGAAGCGGCTAAATGGCCACTAGACCAGTGGGCTGTGAGGTTCGCAATGTCCCTGACCGGAGAGGCATTGGCGGCCTACAAGGCTATGCCCGCAGGCCTAGCATCCAGTTACCCGGATGTAAAGCTAGCAGTAAGGGATAGGTTAGGATTAACTTCTATTCACTACCGGCATCTGTTTAGAGAGGCAAAGCTCATGCCTAAAGAAACGCCGAAAGCATTAATGCAGAGATTAAAAGGCTTGGCAACAAAATGGCTTGCTCCTGAAAAAGCAACTGTTGAGTCTTTGGACGCAGTGCTTCTCGAGCAATATTTTGAGGCCGTACCACTAGAGGTCAAGGCTTTCTTATTGTTACAAAAATGTAAATCCACTAAGGAAGCGGCGGAACTCATGGAGTGCTATTTTGAAGCAGAGTTAGCCGGGACTTCCAGGAATAACGTTTTGAAGGTAACAGGCATGGAGAGAATGCCAGGTTTAGAAAGGCCTGTAATTATGTGGTACAGGAGAAATGTGGGAAAAAGTATGATGTTATGAAATGCTTTCACTGTGGAAAAACTGGTCACATACGCAGGGAATGTAAAGAGCGTACTGCCCTTATCTCAGGAGGAGAAAGACACGCTGGGAAGGGATTTGTGCTCGATGTCCAGGTGGAAGGGGTAGATGCTGTAGCGCTCCTCGATTCAGGAGCAGACCAAAGTATGGTCTCCCACACGATGTGGCAGGCTATACTGGCTCATAATCCCACTGTCCTCTGCAAAACAGGCCAGAATGTGCAAGTGAAGTGTATGCATGGGACCTCCTCATATTACCCATTGTATAGTGTGCTTGTGGAAGGGCTAGGTACTAGTGAGGAAGTACCAGTGGTGGTAATCCCAAACCTCCCGAGAGAGATCGTGTTGGGGAGGGACTGGCCTCCTTTTCGGAAAGGCCTCAAGGAAGGTCTAAGTGAAAGAACAGGCTTAATTTCCACTAGATCCCAGAGTAAGGCCTCAGGGGCAGGGACAAGTTCGCTGACTGAGCCTGAAGAAGTACCTGAGGGTAGGGACATATCCCCAGAACGAGAGACTAGCCTAGATAGGGAACCACAAGACACACTTCCCTCTAATGAGGATTTAATTAACCTTCCTAAAAATACTAGGAAGAGTAAGCCTGAAAGGCGCCAGGAAAGGAGACATAGGTCGCAGGGAAGGGCAGACTTGGAAGCCGGGGAGGGATTACCTTGGGTGCCAGTCGAGCTGGTGAAGAAATTCCCTTCCTTCCCTAAAGAGCAGCAGGGTGATCCAGCTTTAAAAAGGGCATTTGAGTATGCTCAAGAAGCTAGGACAACCTTACCAAGATTCTTCCTAGAGGGAGAATTGTTATATAGGGAAAGTGCTGATCCGAGAACAGGTACCGTACGTAAGCAGCTGGTGGTGCCAACTACCTTTAAGTCGGTAGTCATGAAATTGGCACACGACCACCCCGTAGGCAGTCATAAAGGTGTCCAAGGGACATTAGATGAGATTCTGGCTCGCTTTTATTGGCCGGGAGTATTCAAGGAGACAACTCGATACTGCGAATCCTGTCCCGCGTGCCAAAGGGTCACGGCTGCCAAACTGAAGCCAGTACCGATGGTTTCACCACCCACCATTGCAACCCCAGTGCGGCGATTAGCAATGGACATTGTAGGGCCCTTAGTGAGAACACCGAGGGGTTTTCAATATATTTTAGTAATCATGGACCATGCGACTAGGTTTCCATGGGCCATACCCCTGCGCAATATTTCCGCAAAGACCATATCGATAGAGCTCAAAGTTGTTTTGTGAGATTGGGTTTACCCAGGAGATTTTAACTGATCAAGGGACAAACTTCACCTCAAAACACTTGGCCATGCTTTGGGATGCCTTTGGGGTGCGTCATATCCGCACCTCAGCATACCATCCCCAGTCTAACGGACTGGTGGAAAGAATGAATCAGTCATTAAAGCAGATGTTAAGGCGGAGCCTAGAGGGGAATATGGTTGAATGGGATAATGTACTTCCCTTCGTCCTTTACGCGTGCCGAGAACGCATACAAGCATCATTAGGGGCATCCCCATATGAGCTGTTATTTGGTAGGGCTCCGAGAGGAATCCTGGATATCCTTCGGGAGCAATGGGTTGCACCAGATGAGACAGAGGTAGGGGTACCCCAATTTCTCAAGGACCTCAGAAACCGTTTAGAACGGACATCCCAAGTGTCCATGGACAATCTGCAGGCTAGCCAGAACCGGCAGAAAAAGTATTATGACCGGGGGACCAAAACAAGGCATTTATCTGTTGGTGATAAAGTTTTAATCCTAGTAGAAGATGCCTGTCCAAAGTTTGAGGCCAGATGGAAAGGCCCTGGCACAGTGGTTGAGAAGGTGGGTCCCGTTTCCTACAGAGTAGAGAACGAAAGGGGGCGCTGCCAAATATGCCACCTGAACCTGCTAAAACCTTGGCAGGAAAGGTCTGCAGCAGTGAGGTTAGTACACGTAGAGAGCCGAATGTTTAACTTAAGTGGGATTACGCGCTGTCCGACGAGGGCGTCTGCAGCTCGTAATATCTTAAGGAGGGGGATGTGTAACACGGAAGATCTGCCCTCTGCCTCAGAAGCACAGAAATCTGCTGTTTGCAGTTTAGATTCTGACAGGCAGGCAAGTCACAAGGTTCCCAGTTACCATAGGCAACGTAAACAAACTCAGACACGAGGTCTGCAGTCACGCCTAGCTAGTAAGCATTCCCCAGCTGCTGATGAAAACGGCTTTCACCTGTGCAAGGGAACGCCCAAGAAGCTGTATAAAAAATGCTCAGTGCAGTCAGAGTTAGACTGGCAGGACACGAGAAACTTTCAGGATTCAGAAGAGAGCTCAGAATATTCAGGAAATACAGACACAGAGTCAGAACTGCCTGAAACTTCTAGCAGGAAGTCACAAAGAAATTCACAGAAAGAAACAAGGAGAGTTTCACACAGAGAGGTCAGCTGTAAGAAGCACTTACCTCTGACGCAGCTTGAATTTCCTAAGCACCGGGCTGTGCTGAATGAATGGGAGGCAGCCAAAGGCAAACCGTATGTATCTGAAAAGCATGGCAGCTTAAAACAGTTACAAACCCTAGAGAGGGAAAGAAATGCTATTGAAGATGTGTGTATGTCTGACCCTGAAGAGCGTGTGCCAGTGAAACCCTGCAAAAGATTTCCAAGAGAGAAATCCTCACATAATAGAAGAGAACAGTGTTATGGTTTACAGCCAAATGTAAAAGGCAGGAAGTTTAAAAGTTTTAAGGATAAAGCTTACTCAGAGAAAGGTGTCTCTCCTTCCTGCTACTACAAGTTATATGACAGCTATTTGCCCTGCTGTGAAGAAGGCTGTTCAGAGAGCACTGATAGAGATACGGGACTAAGAAAGGTGCAAACTTTCTGTTCTAATGAAAATACTGTAAATGATAAAGCAAAGTGTGAGCCTATGATTACAGAGGCTGGTATTGAAAGCCCATGTGATGAAGCCATGGATTGTACGCTGTTGTTATCCGATATGGTTTCCTCCTTATGCTGAAGCCAGGATAAGAGTGCCTCGTGAGTGCTGAGAAAGCTAAGAAGAGACAGCATATCGGATAAACGTTATTCTGTGATTTATGTTGAAGCAAGATGCTATGTTTAAGTTTTCTTCAGTTTACCAGAAGAATGGTTGTATCCTGAGTTCTTTTGTATTATAACCTTTTTTGAAAATCCAACCCCGGGAGGGGAATAAAAATCCTTTTGAAAAACCTGACCACTTGACTCACAACTACAACTTTCTACAAGAAAGGTCAGGCCCAGCAGTCTGGCTGATAGCTTAGGCCACAGTCCAGCTCCTGCTGGTGACAATAGATACCAAGTCGTTCTAACAAGGATTCATTAGAAGATACAATGGGGCACCCAGGTGGTTGATAAAGGGATTTATAGATTTTTGGAACTGTGTAAATAACTTGAACACAAGAACATGGATGGTTCAAAAAGCCAAATTTCAATTTTGTAAGATACCCAGAATCAAAAGTGTCCTATGTTTCAGAACGAATGATTGCAAACATTTCGTCGGATCTTATGTCACTTTTCTATGCTGGTGTCATTCTCTCCCGGCTTCATCATTCATCCAAAGATAAAATTTCTCATCTTTACATTCTTCCTTATCACAGAAAACATTTTTCAATTTTGCTTCTTTCAGTTCTTACTTAAACTTATCTAAATTCTTCTGAAGCTCAGCATACTGTTGTAGATATTTATCCTTGTCCAGATCTTTCCAATTTGCTCATCAATAGTAAGTTGTAAATCCTCTTGTTCTGCTTTAGAGATCTCAATCAATAAAAGCATTAAATGTAAGGCACATTTATTAAGAATAGCCAAGTGGAATGCTAAAAAGCTGTTATCCAAATGAGGAGTCTTAACTTTGACTTAAGGGACAATACTAAGGTCTTTTCCCCTTCTTTTTTACCCACTGATCACAAGAATGATGAACTTATCATTCACAACTGGATCCTTCCTTGCAGCACTCAAGCAAACATCCATCAGACCCCTTCTGAAGAACCCTAAACTTGACCCAAGCAAAGTTGAATCCTACAGACCCATAGCCAGTATACCGCTTCTAGCCAAAATAATTGAAAAGGAAGCACAAAGACAAATTCAAGATCATATAGATACAGACTCCCCACTAGACCATCGCCAACATGGCTTCAGGGAATACCATGGCGTCGAAACCCTGCTTACCTCCCTCTTCAATAAAATCATCACAGGTATCGACAACATCCGCCAAGGTTTCGCCCTCATCTTCATAGACATCGCAGCAGCTTTTGACTCTGTACACCACGGTCTGCTAGTAGAACGACTAAAAGAAAAGGGCATAAATGGCGTCGCCCTGGATTGGTGCAGGTCGTACCTTGATGGCAGATGGCAGCATGTAAAATCAGGTTCTGGATCTTCCGAACCCTTCCATCAACGACAGGGCGTTCCTCAAGGGTCGTCCCTATCATCTCTCTTATTTAACATTTACATGCAACCCATTTTCAACATTATCGGATCATTCAATGTCGACCGCTTAATATACGCTGATGACATCCTCCTCTTCATGCCATTCTCCACAGAGCAAATGGACCTCTCGCCACTGATTGAATGTTTCAACGCAGTCTCCGAATGGCTTCTGTCCCAAAATCTTAGGATCCAACACAAAAAGTCTGAGGTGCTATTCATCACCAGAGACCAGAGTTTCTGCCCTCCACCCCATATAAAGGTTAAAGAAGCTGAGCTCCAAACCAAATCAACAATTCGGTACTTAGGGGTCACCCTCGATCAACGTTTAGACATGAAAACCCATATATCCAACGTAGTCAAAGCCATATATTTCAAAATCCGGTCCCTCAGACACCTGCAATCCCTTCTAAACCCTGAAGACTTCCGGACAATTTACCAATCCCTTATCTTACCACACTTTGACTTTGCCAACGCTATTCTTCAAGGTTTCCCTCAGTCAACACTCAATCCGTTGCAACTTGCCATGAATGCCGCTGCCAGAGTCTTAGTGGGAGCAGCAAGATGCGACCATGTAACGCCTATACTAATACAGCTTCATTGGCTCCCCATACAAGGAAGGCTTATATTCAAATCTTTGCTACTCACTTTCAAATCCATCCATGGCATCACCTCCCCTTCACTAACTGACATCATTCAGCTCATCCCTCCCAACAGAACCAGGAGATCCCCATCTACAAATGCGCTAGTAATCCCAAAGGCTTCAACAAAGTACACAACCGCAACATCTAACAGGGCTTTCAGTATCTATGCCCCAAAATGTTGGAACGCATTACCACCAGGCATCCGTGCGATTACTGACGTAACACAATTCAGAAAGGCTCTCAAATTCCATTTATTTACACAGTACTACCAGATTAACCCAACCCCTACATAATTGCCTCTCCTCTTACTTCCTCAAGCTAACATCTCAATATTAGCACACAACCTCACTGTACACACGTAACACCCTAAATTCTCAGCACTCAATCTCATTGTACATATGTAATTAGCTCAGTTTGTATCCCCCGCGTTATCCAAGTTCTTACCCCTGTTCTCTGTAAAGCCAAACATGTTATCCAAGTTGTTACTCCTGTTCTATGTGAAGCCAAACAGTCTGTTATGGTCATTTCGTTGTATGTAAACCGCGCTGATAAATAGTGCGGTATATAAGAAATTGTAATAAATAATAATAAATAATAAAATAAATATCTTTTCAATTTTTTTTGGAAACTGCACTAGGTGTCATCATTGATGTAGTGAAAGAATAATTAGAATAACAAAAATTGTGAAATATTATTTACAGGCAATTTGATTGGTTTCATTATTGGATTTCATCTGCTATAGCCTTTTTTGATATTGGATGTGCAAAACTAACTCATTTGAAGAAATTGCCCCCAGAATTTCATGAATTTCAGGTGATAGGATCTTTCCTTTAATAAGCATCTGGAAAAAAGACCTGGGGTAGAGGAGCTGTTCCATCAGATACTGATTTGCTGAACTGGGGAGAGAGTTGACCCAAGTCATAAAGGACAGATCCCTAAGTTTGTTAGATAAAATTGTGTTTTTGCTTATGAGAGGCTGGGAGAAAGGAAAACATACAAGATAGAAGACCGGTCAAGCAGAGCAAAAGAAAACCTTCCATATGTTGCAATCCTTGCTGGTTACCTAGTCCTCCATTCCCTGCTTGTTCATACCACCAGAAGCCCTTGATGCCATTTGTACCTGGTCCTGTCTAGGCTGGCATATTTAATTCATAGATTTTTATCTTGCCAGAAGGAGGCATAGTGTGCCTTACAGTCTTAGCTTTTTTGTGCATTTTACGATTGGATAAACTGGGAATATTTTTTATCCCTTGGAGGGCTTACAATATAATTGTGTACCCAAGGCAATGGAGAGTGACTTGCCCAAGATCACAAGGAGCAAGCGGTGGGATTTGCACTGTGGCTTATCCTGGTGTTTAGCTCTGCTCTAACCATTAGGCTACAGACCCAGTATAAAGGGCATTTCATATAATGAAGAGCTGGAACATTTGTAATTACTGACATAGAGCTTTTTGTGTAATTTTACTTTGGTTGATCTTTTTCAGGCTTGAAATTGTCCCCATAAAGAAAGCTGTTCGTATTACAGCAAAATCTACGAAGAGCTTGTGCCAAGCACTACAGCCAGTTGTGGGAAAGTATGGGCTTAACACGCAGCAGATGGTGCTCCACAGGGTAGGTTCCAACAGCCCGAAAGCTTTTTCTCACTTTTTCTGTATATTCTCCTGAAACATTCACTTTTTCTGCTTTGGGTATTAGTGGTTCTGGATGTTAGGTATGCATGAAGGCCTATAATTTATTTATTTATTTAACTTTATTTTATTTTTTTAATATCGCCTTTAGGCCAAAGCAGTTTACAGAGAACAAACAAACTAACTCAATTGAGTTGCAGTTACATAAAACTTAGGGGGTGATGATAACTTGGAGTTTACAAAAACGGGGGATTTACATATTTCAGTGGGCGGTGGTAGAGATTATTTGTATGGAGTTATGTGATTTCATTAGGGCCATAGTGTTCAATGAAAAGATGAGTCTTCAATAATTTCCTCAGGTCCTGTGTAGGCTGTGCAGATCTTATGGGGTCCGGGAGCGAGTTCCAGATTGTGGGGGTGAACAGAGTGAAAGCTCTATTGCTCGTTTCTTGAGTGCATCTAGTCTTGAGGGAAGGGATGACGAGTAAGTTCTGTTCGCTGATCTTCTTGCTCTTGTTGTAGGTGTTCTTCTGATTAGTGCATCAAGGCAGGGGGCTGATAAGTTGTGTAGGGTTTTGTAAATAGTAGTTATGACTTTGTGCTTTATCCTTTGGGCTATTGGGAGCCAGTGTAAGCTCTTAGGGGTGGTGTAATGTGTTGACGTTTTGAGGTACCTGTTAAGATTCTAGCAGTAATGTTTTGCCCTAGTTGAAGCGGATATAGTGCTTGCTTTGGTAGCCCCTGGTAGAGTATGTTGCCATAATCTAGGTGGGGTGTTATGATGGATTGGAATACTGCTCTGTAGTCATTGTGGTGGAGTAGTGGTCATAAATGTTGGAGCGATTTCAATTTGAGGTATGCAGTGTTAGTTGACTTCTTAATATGGGAGTGCATGTTGAGGTTCCTGTCAAGGGTTATATCCAAGTATCTGACTTTGTCTTTTACCATGATCTCTGTGTGTTAGAGCATGAGCTTTGCTGATGGAGTTTAGGATGGGTCTTTTGTGACCAGTAGTGCTTCAGTTTTTTCTGCTGTTCACTGCTAGGTTTAGTCCTGCAAGGGAATCTGTGGTGGATGTGAAGCAGTCTGAAATAGCTGAGAAGTCTGGAGTTAGCGTGTGGAAGGGCATGTAGAACATGATATCATCAGCATATAGGTGAATGTGCATGTTGAATTTTGGTAACTCTATGACGGTAATTTTATAACAGTGTGTCAAGGTCAAGTGACCTTATAAAGTAATAGTACAAATCCTATACTGATAGCATCTGGCGCGGACGCTATTACAACAGCTTGTAGTTGTACAACAATTTGCTCATTAGTTCCTTTGGGCATAAACCTTTTGGTTTTTCTTATTTGTGGTCACAGTTCCCTGATGAAGGCCAGTTTGGCCGAAACATGTGTAGGGCCGACAACCAATAAAGATTACTTTTTCCTCCAAGGGTTTCCTGTCACCTGCTTTTGTTGTTGTTTAACAAACTGAAAGTTTACTGCACCCACAGGACCTCGCTATTCACTTTAATAATAAAACCAAATTGATCTCCCATAATATAGGATATACTTGCACAGACATTCCTTATAGTGAAAGTACCAACATCCCTGCTCATTCCACCCATACTCTGCTGAGCAGATTGAAGACATAATAAGAGGACTCAACCCCACCACCTCGCCTGCTGATCCATGCCCATCTCACTGGATCAAGTCTGCTCGCTCTGAATTAAGTCCTCAAATCTCAAGAATTGTGCACCTCTCCTTCACCAAGGGTCTGGTTACATCACCACTGAAAACGGCCACCTTCAGATCCCTCCTAAAGAATCCCAAGTTGGATCCTCAGGACCCAAACTCCTATTGTTCCATATCTAGCTTTCCTTTCTTGGCTAAGATAATGGAGAAGATAGTCCAACAGCAGATCCAAGACCTCATTGATCCCTACGCACCGTTGGATCAGCAACAGCATGGTTTCCGTCAGCAACATGGTGTTGAAAACTTGCTTACCTCCCTTATAGACAATCTGGTTAAGGGCATGAATAAAACAAAACAAGGCTTCATTTTGATCTTCATGGATATTGCATCAGACCTTCGACACAGTCTATCACAGCCTCTTGCTTAATCAAACTACAGCCAAAGGTTTTTCAGAACTTAGCACTAGATTGGTGTCGTTCATATCTAATGGACCGTCAACAGCTGGTTCGCATAGGTACTCAAATATCATCTAAGTACCAACAAACCCAAGGAGTACCACAGGGCTCTTCCTTATCCATCTTGTTTTTCAATTTATACATCCAACCAATTTGCACGATCATCCAATCCTTCAGTATACTTTACCACATGTATACTGATATTGTGCTGCTCTACTCCTCATTCTCCACGGCCAATCCTAACTACATTAGAATCACTGACTGCTTTAATGCCATCTCTGACTGGTTAGGATCTCACAACCTGAAAGTGAACTGTAAAAAGACTGACGTTTTATTCATCACAAAGGATCCAACCTTCATACCACCAGCTACCCTATAGGTTAAGGATGCCAAACTGAAGACTAAACATGAGATTTCATATCTAGGCATCACTTTGGACTGGCACCTGAGTATGGAATCACATATAAACAGTATCATCAAGGCTGTTTACCTCAAAATACGTTCCCTCCATCAGCTACAACTCTTACTGGAACCCGCTGACTTCCGTACTGTTTTGCAAGCTCTCATTATTCCTCACTTTGACTAGGTTAACATTATCCTACATGGCCTACCTGTCTATACACTCCATCCACTACAAATGACCATGAACACTGCTGCACGAACCATTTACAGAGCTTTTAGATATGAGCATGTGACACCTCTCCTAAAGCAGCTACATTGGCTCCCTATAACTAGTCGCCTGAAGTACAAAGCTCTGGAACTCACTCCCTGCTCTGATCCGTCTCATTGCTGACCTGTCCTCCTTTCGAAAGGCAATAAAGACACATCTCTTCCAGCAATACTTTGACCATGTAACATAGCCCACTATTGTCTCGCCTCCTTACCAATGCCTGATCTCACATAGACTTCATAATCCTCCTTTCAGCTTGTAAATAGTTCACCTTTATTGTAGTCTATAGACTTATGCTCACCTTTCTTAGACTACTATTTTATTGACTGATTGTTAAATTCTGTTCACTTGTTCAATGTAAATCTGTTCTATGTATTGAGTTGTTCTGCTGTAAACCGCGCTGATTTAAAATAGTGTGGTATATAAAATCAAATAAATACAGAAATAAATAAGTAGGGTAAAACCAACCTGTCTCACTACGGTCTAATCCTTGCTCACGTTCCCTATTAGTAGGTGAATAGTCCAACCCTTGGTGAATTCAGCAAGTGTACATAAATTAAGTTATTTTATAATCAACGCAAACTCTGTCCATATTCCCCCCAGACTGCACCCTCTGCTGCACCTACTGACAAAGGATTCACCTTTGGGTCAGAGCACACACTTTTACACCAGTTGGAATTTTATAAGAGGTCATTAATGCACATTAACCCACAGAGGTGGCAGTTTATGACATCATAAAATTACTTCCTATATGTGTTATCCATAAGGTCCATACTGCCTTCAGTTCTTGGAATATGCAAAATAACAAAAATGAGTCTAAAGATCACATGGTTTAATGGGACAAAATTGATATGGATTTAGCCAAAATGGATTCAGTGAATTCTTGTCTTGCAAATCTGCTATATATAAACATGTAGATAAAAGTGAGCCAGTAGATATAGGGGGTGTTTACCATTAGTGTGGGGTTTAGTGCACAGTAAGCATTGGGTTGGGCATAGAACATGGGCATTGACGGCACGTCATGGTTAGTGCAGGTGTTATGGGCATCTGCTAACTGCGAATGTTGCTGGTTTCCAGTCACCAGCTTGGCCACTGCCTTGACCTGATATTCTTCTCTAACTGCTTACCCTCAAACTTTTGCAACTCAGTTCTTCCCTTATCCGACCACCACCTTTTACGCCTTAACATTCACCATCCTCCACCCCAGCCTCGTCCTGTCTCCGCCAACCTATTTAGAAACCTTCATGCTATTGATCCTCTAGCTCTCTCCTCCGCCATCTTGTCACCTCTCTCTTCCACTTTGTCTTCTACATCCGTTAATGATGCAGAAACCTCCTATAATGCTGCACTCTCCTCGGCCCTGGATACCCTTGCTCCGATCACCCCATGCCCTGTGAGGCGTTCGATACCCCAGCCCCGGCTCACTTCCACTACCCGTTATCTATGTTCCTGTGCCCGTTCTGCTGAGCATGTCTGGCTCAAATCCCGCTCCCGTGCAGACCTTCACTTCAAATTCATGCTTGTCTCCTTCCAATCTACCATAGCTCTCGCCAAGCAAGATTACTACATCCATCTGACCAGCTCTCTTTCCTCTGATCCTCGCCGTCTCTTTAATACTCTCAACTCTCTCCTCAAGGTCCCTCCACCTCCAATCCCTCCCTCCCTTCCTGCCAAAACCCTGGCTGACTACTTCCATAACAAAATCCATAAGATCACCCTCCAATTCCCCCCTACTCCTACTACCCCTCCCCAATCCCAACTCCCCTCCCCCTACCTCTGCTACCCTCTCTTCCTTCCCTGTGATCTCTGACGAGGAAACCACCCTTCTTATCTCCTCCTCTAAACTCACAACCTGCTCCTCTGATCCTATCCCCACCTGTCTCCTAAGCCCTATATCCTCCACCGTTGTCCCTTCCATCTCTCACATTCTCAACCTTTCGCTCTCCACCGCAACCTTCCCTGCAGAATTTAAGCATGCCATGGTCACACTCCTCCTCAAGAAACCCTCACTCGATCCCACATGTCCCTCCAATTATCGACCCATCTCTCTCCTTCCCTTCATCTCTAAACAACTTGAATGCGCAGTCCACCGCCGCTGCCTTGACTTCCTCTTCTCTCATGCCCTCCTGGACCCTTTACAGTCCAGCTTTCGTCCCCTATACTCTACCGAAACCGCTCTCACCAAGGTCTCCAGTGACTTGTTCCTAGCAAAATCCAACGGTCTCTACTCTGTCCTCATCCTTCTTGACCTCTCTGCTGCTTTTGACCCTGTTGATCACAACCTTCTCCTCGACACCTTGTCCTCACTTGGTTTCAGTGGCTCTGTATTATCCTGGTTTTCCTCCTACCTCTCCCATCGATCCTTCAGTGTGTGCTCTGGTGGTTCCTTCTCCTCCTCTGCCACCCCACTCCCAGTCGGTTTACCCCAAGGCTCCGTTCTGGGACCTCTCCTTTTCTCCCTCTATACCAAGTTCCTTGGCGCGCTTATCTCTTCCCATGGCTTTTAGTACCACCTCTATGCTGATGACTCCCAAATCTACCTCTCTACGCCTCTAATCTCTCCGGCCATCCAGACCAAGATCTCCGCCTGCCTTTTTGACATTGCTACCTGGATGTCTCACCGCCGTCTTAAAATGAATATGTCCAAGACCAAGCTCCTTATCTTTCCCCTCAAAATCTCCCCCAAAACCCCCCTCCTCTTCCTCCCCTCTCTGTCTCTGTCGATAATGCTGTTAACCCCAAGATTGCGGGCTGAGGAAACAGGGAGGATATCTTTGACTCCTCTCTCTCCTTCTCCACTCATATCCAACTAGTAGCCAAGACCTGCCATTTCTTTCTCTATAACATTAGCAAAATTCGCCCCTTCCTCTCCGAACACACTACTAAGATGCTTGTCCACTCTTTAATCACCTCTCGTCTTGACTATTGCAATCTGCTCCTTGCTGGTCTCCCCACGAACCATCTCTTCCCCCTTCAGTCTATTCAACATTCTGCTTCTCGACTAATCTTCCGCCAGCCTCGCCATTCCCATATTACCCCTCTCCTCAAGTCACTCCACTGGCTCCCTATCCGTTTCCGCATCCAATTCAAGCTTCTCCTCCTGACCTATAAATGTATTCACTCTGCAGCTCCTCAGTATCTTTCATCCCTTATCTCTCCATACAACCCCTCTCGGGTACTTCGCTCTTCTGACAGACTGCTTCTATCTGTGCCCTTCTCCTCTACTGCTAACTCCAGACTTCGCTCCTTTCACCTTGCTGCATCCTTTGCCTGGAACAAGCTACCTGAGTCTATACGCCAGGCACCCTCCTTGGCCCTATTTAAGTCCAGGCTAAAAACCCATCTTTTCGCCATTGCTTTTAGATCTTGACCCCTGTCTTTGGTCCTGTCTAGACTACAAGCTCCATATTTTGTGTTTTCACTTTGTATTATATTTTAACTGTTACTCTGTGTTTTGTCTCGACTTAACTAGATTGTAAGCTCTGACGAGCAGGGACTGTCTCTTTTATGTCTGTACAGCGCTGCGTACGAATGGTAGCGCTATATAAATGATAAATAGTAGCAGTAGTAGTAGTTTCCGTGGTGCCCTGTGTTAGCAATGTGCCAATGGCAAGGAGATGGATGCTCACGCCTCCTGAAGTTGGCGCAGGCCCCCATGCTAGCTTCACAGCCTGACTGTGTGCTAACTGTGCTCCTCTTAGTAAACATGCCCCATAGTGTATCTGGTTTTTCAGAAAGCCTGGGAAAGACTCCAGAGGAAATTAAAACTTCATGGGAATGGAAGCAATGTCCTATTCTGGATAAGAAACTGCTTAAAAGAGAAAACAGTAGGATGAAAGAGCCAATTTTCTCATTGGAGGAAGGTGAATCATAGAGCACTCCAGGGATCTGTACCGAGTCTGCTGCTTTTTAACATATTCATCTA
Source organism: Ichthyophis bannanicus (assembly GCA_033557465.1). NCBI lineage: Eukaryota > Metazoa > Chordata > Amphibia > Gymnophiona > Ichthyophiidae > Ichthyophis > Ichthyophis bannanicus. Next base: position 2,000,141 of record CM066050.1, read on the forward strand.
TGATATGGAAATGGGAATAATGAGTGAGGTTATTACATTTGTAGATGACACTTGTTTCAAGGTGCAGCACTTTCTATACAGGGAATGTTCTGTTTATTATGTTATATGGTGTGACGCCAAATATAAATTATTGCAAACATTAAACCTGTTATAACCAATAAATAATGAATATTGCAATTAAGTATTGCAAATATTAAAAAAATTCCCCCAAGTACAATTTCTGGTGTTAACAGTTAAATCACAGTTTCCAAATTATCTCTACATGTGTGACATTCAATTCTTCTGACTTCCATTCATTTGATGGTACTAATGAGCCTGAAGCTGGTGGGGTCAATATTCAGTTATGCATTTCATTTATTTCTAAAACCTTTATATGCCAGGGGTCCCATGCCCACTCCCTCCTCTCCCTCTTTCTAGCTTCTCATTTTATGTTTTCTCCTAACAGTCTGGTGAGTCACAAGCACTGAATCTAGATATGCCGGTGAATGCAGTGACCACTCAGCTCCTTATATTGGAAACCAAATCAGGTGAGTCATCTCCTTATCAATCAATACGTACACATGCCAGCCCAGCACCCTGCCACGGACCATATAAAGAGGGCAACAGCACCCTGCTCCTCACTGAGCATTCCACCATGGACCACAGGTGGGATACATCCAGATCCTCACTGAGCACCCGGCCACGGACCATATAAACAGGGCAACAGCACCCTGCTCCTCACTGAACCTTCTGCCATGGACCATATGTGGGATACATCCAACACCCTGCTCCTCACTGAGCACCCTGCCACAGAGCAAAGGTGGGACATATCCAAACACCCTGCTCCTCACTGAGCACCTGGCCGCGGACCATAGGTGGGATACATCCAGCACCCTGCTCCTCACTGAGCATTCTGCCACAGACAATACGTGGGATACATCCAGCTCCCTGCTCCTAACTGAGCACTCGGCCATGGACCATAGGTGGGACACATCTAACACCCTGCTCCTCACTGAGCACCCTGCCACTGACCATAGGTGGGACACATCCAAACACCCTGCTCCTCACTGAGCACCTGGCCGTGGACCATATAAACAGGGCAACAGAACCCTGCTACTCACTGAGCATTCCGCCACAGACCATATGTGGGACCTGGCCACGGACCATAGGTGAGCACCCTGCCACAGAGTATAGGTGTGACACATCCAAACACCCTGCTCCTCAAAGAGCACCCGGCCGCGGACCATAAGTGGGACACATCCAAACACCCTGCTCCTCACTGAGTACCCATCTGCGGGCCATAGGTGGGACACATCCAGCACCCTGCCACAGACAATATGTGGGATACATCCAGCTCTTCACTGAGCACCCGGCCACGGACCATAGGTGGGATACATCCAGCACCCTGCTCTTCACTGAGCATTCTGCTACAGACAATATATGGGATACATCCAACTCCCTGCTCCTCACTGAGCACCCGGCCATGGACCATAGGTAGGACACATGTAACACCCTGCTCCTCACTGAGCACCCGGCCATGGACCATAGGTAGGACACATCCAACACTGCTCCTCACTGAGCACTCTGCCACAGACTATATGTGGGATACAACCAGCTCCCTGCTCCTCACTGAACACTCTGCCATAGAGCATAGGTGGGACATATTCAAAACCCTGCTCCTCACTGTGCACCAGGCCGCAGACCGTAGGTGGGACACATCCAACACCCTGCTCCTCACTGAGCACCTTGCCACTGATCATATTTGGGACACCCTCAGCACCCTGCTTCTTACTGAGCACCCAGCCACAGACCATAGGTGGGACACATCGAACACCTTGCTCCTCACTAAGCACTCTGCCACAATGCATAAGTGGGACACATCCAAACACCCTGCTCCTCACTGAGCACCCATCCACAGACCATAGGTGGGACATATCCAGCACCCTGCCACAGACCATATGTGGAATACAGCCAGCTCCTCACTGAGCACCCGGCCACGGATCATAGGTGGGATACATCCAGCACCCTGCTCCTCACTGAGCATTCTGCCACAGCCTATATTTATTTTATTTTTATTTATTTTATTTACATTCTCTTATATACCGTGCTATTCTGCATCAGTGCGGTTTACATTGAACAAACTGAAATTACATTGAACAGGGCATTATAACTTGGAGATAACCCTCCATAGCCCATGTTCCCTGTAAAATAGTTAAGTGGCTTGCCCAAGACCACAAGGAGCACCTGTGGGACTAGAAACCCCAGTCCTTCTGGCCCAAGGTTGCTGTCCTCTAGTGGGATTTGAACCCCCGACCTTCCGGCTTGAAGTACCTTGCCCCAACCACTAGGCCACTCCTCCACTCATATGTGGGATATATCCAGATCCCTGCTCCTCACTGAGCACCCGACCATGGACCATAGTTGGGACACATCTAACACCCTATTGCTCACTGAGCACCCAGTCACGGACCCTAGGTGGGACACATCCAACACCATGCTCCTCACTGAGCACTCTGCCATAGAGCATAGGTGGGACACATCCAACATCTTGCTCCTCACTCTGCACCTGGCCGTGGACGACAGGTGGGACACATCCAGGACCATGGGTGGTACACATCCAGCACCCTGCTCCTCACTGAGCACCCTGCCAATGATCATATGTGGGACACCCTCAGCACCCTGCTTCTTACTGAGCACCCAGCCATTGACCATAGGTGGGACACATCCAACACCCTGCTCCTCACTGAGCACCCAGCCATGGATCATAGGTGAGACACATCCAGCACCCTGCTACAGACCATATGTTGGATACATCCAGCACCTCACTGAGCACCCGACCACAGACCCTAGGTGGGAGACATCCAACACCCTGCTCCTTACTGAGCACTCTGCCATAGAGCATAGTTGGGAGACATCCAGCACCCTGCTTCTCACTGAGCACCCTGCCACTGATCATATGTGGGACACCCTCAGCACCCTGCTTCTTACTGAGCACTGTCACACTTCACCACCCTCCGGTATATGTAGGCGGTTGCCTAGGAGGGGTTGGCAGGCGAGACAGGAGAAGAATACATATTTTTAACCTTATAAGTGCTGCAGCCTGGTATCCGTTGTAGTTGTGGACCAAGTAAGTACAGCGAAGGCTTGAATGGGGTAACAATAACTTTTATTGTTGCACAGGAGTTTTTAGTGAACTACTTCCCCAAACACAGACATAAGATGTGGCTACTAGATTGTGTCAAATAAAAGTCCAAGGATCTCCTGATACTTCTCAGGTACTAGATTAAAGCAAAACATACAGCTTTTCAAACTTCTTCCAGCTTTCAATTACAACAGCTGTTTCCCCCCATAGGCATTGCTTTCAGGTACATGCACTAAACAAAGGAAACTTCACAGCGTTGTACTCCTCTTCACAGCTGCTTAATTAGGTTGGAGTTTCCCACAGGCAGAACTCTGCCTTTCTCCGTGGAAAACTCCTAACCTGAGTTTTCCACGGAGAAAGCACTTCTACAGGATACACTTATACAGCTTTCACTCCCTTTGACAAAACCCACAGTCCATATCTGAACCACTGCTATCACTTAGAGGTGCTTCAGTCTGCATTTCCTCAAGCTCAGGATCTGATACGTCCTTATGACCAGGTTTAATGGAGTCTACAGATTGCCACTGCTTAATCAGTGCTCTAAGCTGCTTCCGTTTGTTATCCTTAAAACTCCTAGGCACTTGCAAGGATTCCAAATCACCAGCACCTTTTAAAACATCATAAAAAGGGCTCACCTTCCTTCTGGTCTGCCTAGTATATGCTTTCTGTTTGAGAGGCAAATATTTCTCTTGATACTGCTTTACCAGCTCCCTTAAAACAGCGTGCTCTTCAGGGTCTGACTCTAGCCCTTGGCTGTGATGCCTGCAATTAGTAATTTGCTTAGTGGCACCTGGGCTATACTCTGAGCTAGAACTCCTGCCACGTTCTCTGTAGTGGGAAAACTTTTGCAGTCTTTTGAGTGGGACTTTCTCTCTGCCCAACCTCTCCTCTGTAATTATGGCTTCAAGAGAAGGTTAAAGAGAACTACTCCTGTCTCTTCTATTTATTTATTTATTTTATTTATTTATTTATTTATATTTCTTATATACCGCACTATTTGCGATCAGCGCGGTTTACATAAAACAAACAGTATCCGACAATAAACAAAAGTCAGGTCATTACAATGAACAGGAATAATTAACTTGGATAACAGGGGAAACTATCTACATGTGCGGATTATTGAATAGGTAACTATATACATGTCAGGTGGAGTTATTGCGTGTCGATCATACATGGTGGCAGGGGTTCGGGGCAGTCAGTGAGGTATTTAATAAAGAGAAGGTGTTTTAGGGCCTTCCTGAACTGGCTCAGGTTGGGGATAGCTCTGATGTGTGGTGGTAGGGAGTTCCAGAGACTTGGGGCGCTTAGACTAAAGGCTCTGTTTGATGTTGCTATGGAGCATCTTGTCCTGGCCTTCGTTATTGCTAGCATGTTGGCTACAGCGGTTCTTCTTATCCTGTTGGGTGTGGGTGGTTGGATGATGTCACACAGTGAAGAGGAGGATAGCCCCTTGATGGCCTTGAATGTCATCACTAAGGTCTTAAAGCTGATCCTGGCTTGAATGGGGAGCCAGTGAAGCTGCTTCAGGAGGGGTGTGGTATGCTCTCTCCTTGGCGCTCCGAAGAGGATTCGCGCTGCACTGTTCATGGCGAGTTGTAATGGATGTAAGGTGGCCTGAGGGAGTCCTTGTAGGATGGCATTTGAATAATCAAAATGAGGAATGATGAGGGCTTGATAAATGGTGCGGAAGTCGCTCGGTTCGAGTAGGGGGCGTAAGTGTCTAGGCAAGGTATCTAACCTTTCCCCCTGGGGTTTGAAATAGTTTCTGACCTGTTTCTGTTTGCTGTGCGGCTCAAGGTAGTTCCTTCCTGGAAGCTGTTTCAGACGCCTCTCCTGAGACCTGGCTGTCTCTCTGCAGTCTGGCCAGCAACTCCCCAAGCACCTTGTGCTAACCGGGTATCGGTTGCTCTTGGCTTTGCTTCTCCTGGTCCCCAGATCTCTCCCTGGATCTGACTCTCCTGGACCTTCCTGGAACTGCTCTCCCTCCAAGGCTGAATCCAACTCCAATGCTGAGTCTCTTCCGGATTCTCCTCCTCCCTTGGATGCCAGCTCTCCCTTGGCTGCTTGCTCTCTCTTGGCTGCCTTTTCTCCCTTGAAGGCTCCTTCTCCCTGACTCAGTTGCTTCCTGGTTATGTGAACAGGGCTGCCCTATCAGGTGTGACTCCGCCCCTTTTCCTCCCACATCAGCTCCCTGGGTTTGTCTGGAGCTCGGGTGTGGCTCTCTTTCTGCTTTCTTGTGCAGAGAAGCTTTCAGGGCTGGATCCTTAACCCTTTCATGACCTGTTTTACTGACAGCTTCTGAGGACAAAAAGTGTTTTAAACCCCTATTTTTAGGTTCTGCAGCCTCTGCCTTGTAACAGCACCCAGCCACACACCATAGGTGGGACACATCCAACACCCTGCCCCTCACTGAGCACCCAGCCACAGACCATAGGTGGGACACATCCATCACCCTGCCACAGACCATATGTGGGATACATCCAGCTCAACACTGAGCACCCGGCAGCGGACCATAAGTGGGATACATCCAGCACCCTGCTCCTCATTGGGCACTCTGCCACAGACTATGTGGGATACATTCAGCTCCTCATTGAGCACCCAGCGGACCATAGGTGGGATACATCCAGCACCCTGCTCCTAACTGAGCATTCTGCACAGACTATATGTGGGACACATCCAACACCTGCTCCTCACTGAGCACCCGGCCACGGACCATAGACGGAACACATCCAACTCCTCACTGAGCACCCTGCAAGAGACCATAGGTGGGACACTTCCAACATCTTTTTTTTTTAAACATCTTTGTTAGTGATATTGTGGAAGGGCTGTCGGGTAAGGTTTGCCTCTTTGCAAATGATACCAAAAATCTGCAATAGAGTAGACACCCATGAAGGTGTAGATAACATGAGGAGGGATGTAGCTAAGCTTGAAGAATGGTCGAGAATTTGGCAGCTGACATTTAATGTTAAAAAATGCAAGGTCATGTATTTGGACAGCAGCAATATGGTATAGGGTTGAAGTACTTTTGTCCACTAAAGAAGAGCAGGACCTAGGCGTGATTGTGTCTGATGATCTTAAAGTAGCTAAACAGATAGAAAAGGCGACAGCAAAAGCTAGAAGGATGCTTGGGTGCATTAGAAGAGTGAATGGCCAGCAGAAGAAAGGAGGTGCTAGTGCCTCTGTATAAGTCTTTAGTGTGACCTCATTTGGAGTATTGTGTGTAATTCTGGAGACCGCACCTTCAAAAGGATATAAACAGGCTGGAGTCAGTACAGAGGGTGGCTACTAAAATGCTTAGTGGACATATGAGGACAGATATATGGAGCTTAATATGTAGAGGAAAGGTGGGATAGAGGTGATATGATTGAGATATTTAAATACCTCCGTGGCATAAATGCACAGGAGGAGAGCCTCTTTCAATTGAAAGCAAGTTCTGCTACAAGGGGACATAGGATGAGGGTGAAAGGGGATAGACTCAGGATATATTTCTTTACAGAAAGAGTGGTAGATGCGTGGAATAGTCTCCCAGTGGAGGTGGTAGAGATGAGGACAGTATCTGAATTCAAAAAAGCATGGGACAAACACAGAGGATCTCTAAAGGTAAAAAGGGGACTGTTGTAGTGGTTGATATGGAAGGACAGACTAGATAGGCCATGCGGTCTTTTTCAGCCGTCATGTTTCTATGTTTCTTTCCTGCTCCTTACTGAGTATTCTGCCACAGACCATATGTTGGATACATCCAGCTTCTTACTGAGCACCCAGCCACGGACCATAGGTGAGACACATCCAGCTCTTCACTGAGCACCTTGTCACAGACCATATTTATTTATTTAACATTTCTTATATACCGCCTTTCATGATATCAAGGCGGTTTTACATTGAACAAACTGAAATTACATTGAACAGGGCATTATAACTTGGAGATAACTATTTTACAGGTAACATGGGCAATGGAGGGTTAAGTGAATGTATCCCACCATATGTGGGATACATCCAGCACTGTGCTCCTCATTCAGCACGTTGTCATGAACCATAGGTGGGTTACATCCAATACTCCTCTCCCTGCCACAGAGCATATATACAGGACATGCTCAACGCCCTCTCCTCATTCAGCATCCTGCCATGGATCATATGTACTTTACGCACTTAATACCCTTTCACAAGGCATATGCATAGTACATACTGTTCCTCACCTAACATCCTGCAGAGTCTTTTATAGGATACAGCTATCACCAACACTCATCATATATGAGGCACTCAGCACCCCACCTAACATCCTACCATACATCTTATATTGGACACACCCAGTACCATACTCACCAACCAACTGCATGCCATAGACTGCATATAGACAACACATTGAGTAACCCACTCACCATCCAAGATCTAGCCGCTGGCAATAAAGACCACCAACTAGCATCCTGCAAGGTCACACCGATGTCTCTGCCATAGACCATCTACAGAACATACCCAGACTCGTGAACAGATCATAATGTGTCTTTCTTCCATATTCTTTTATGAATTTCATGGCTTCACATAAAAAAACTAGGATACAGCGATGTGCTATGTGTGTATACAAAATTTCAGAGGAGTTAGTTTGAATCTTCAGGCTAAGAGTGAGAAAGAGATGATTAGAAAGTGCAGGATTGCAACAGACATCACCACTGGTCATCAAATTTGGAATGTTCTTGCTTTCTAGAGTCGCAAATGGACTTTATCTGTAATAATGAAGAAAGGTCAATCCAGCAGAAATTCCAGGTGAGGACGAAGCAGTGAGAGCGTCAATTCCTACTTTATATCATCTGCTTTTCTTCAACCTTACCTATGTTATCACATATTCCTGACACTAGCACAGACTGAGAGAGCCCCCTTCCCGCCTGACACTAGCACAGACTGAGAGAGCCCCCTCCCTGCCTGACACTAGCACAGACTGAGAGAGCCCCTCCCCGCCTAACACTAGCACAGACTGAGAGAGCCCTCTCCCCGCCTAACAATAGCACAGACTGAGAGAGCCCCTCTCTGCCTGACAGTAGCACAGAATCCAATTATGACAGCCAACTCCATTCAGGACTCTTCTCCTGCCCCGTTCCTTCTTTCCCCCATCTCCAGTCTCCAGACCCCACATCAGACAGTGGGGGGAAAGAGGAGGAGGCTGAAACCTTGGGCATCTTCGACACTTGTGACTCTCTAGCAGGGAGTCCTGGAATACGGCATGTTGGAACTGGTGTGCTGCAATACACGCTCCAAGCATGCATACCTGAAATACCTTCTTGCTGATGTTGTCGAGGAGCTTTTGGTCTTTGGGATAGGAGAGGTCCTCAGGCAGAAGCTACCAGCTCCCAACTTCAGACAGCAGCTCCATCTCCTATCCCAAATTCCTTTGCAAAATTGCATCCCAGCTCAACATCATACCACAGGACCCAGGCGAACATAAGATATGCCATACTGGGTCAGACCAAGGTCCATCAAGCCCAGTATCCTATTGCCAACAGTGGCCAATCTAGGTCATACATACCTAGCAGTTTCCCCAAAAGACACAGGTTCCACAATGCTTGTATTGGGTCAAGCATTGATATCCTGGGTCCCTTCTTAATAATGGTTTATGGAGCTTTCCTCCAGGAACTTGTCCAAACCTTTTTTAAACCCAGCTACACTAACAGCCTTTACTACATCCTCCGGTAACAAATTCCAGAGTTTGATTACACGTTGAGTGAAAAAATATTTTCTTTTATTAGTCTTAAATAGTTTACTCTGTAGCTTCATTGCATGTCCCCTAGTCTTTCTTTATTCTGATAACATAAACAGTCGATCTACGTTTACCCGTTCCACTCCGTTCATTAATTTATAGACTATCATATCTCCCCTCAGCCGTCTCTTTTCCAGGTTAAAGAGCCCTAAGCTTTTTAGCCTTTCTTCATAGGAGGCGAGCAGAAGATGGAAGCCGCAGAGGCCCTCAGGTACCTCGATGGCCCTAAGATGCTAGCCTTCCTACTGGTCCACCAACACTTGCTAGACAACCTGACTCAGCTCTGGCTCACACCGGATCCCGCCTGCTTATGCAAGCTCAACTCAAAGTACCAAGTTCAAACAGCCCGGGCTTTTCAAAGACACACCAGTCCATCATGGTCGAATCTGCCCTGAAGCAGGCCCAGTCTTCCTGCCACCATATCAATGCCCCACCAGGCAAAGACCACAAGCTCTTTGACAACATCAGCAAGAAGGTATTTCAGGTATGCATGCTCGGAGCGTGTATCACAGCACACCAGTTCCAACATGCCCTATTCAAGGACTCCCTGCTAGAGAGTCTCAAGAACACAGTGGCTGGCCTGCTTCTGGAGTCAAAAGCGGCCACCTTGGCAGCCCTAGAAGACCTCACAGAATGCACCAAACACCTGGTACAAGCATCCTTCGAAGTCTTTGACACTACCGCCCACTCAACTGGACAATCATCTCAGCTCAGTGCCTCGTCTGGCTTCGAGCATTGGGACTGTGAGAAGACACCCACGACCACATCGCCGATGCTCCCTACATGGGGGACTCACTGTTCGGTGGCAAGGTCAAGGACTTTGTTAATGATATGATGGAGCACTGCACCACCCTGAAGAACCTTGTAGAAGAGGGCCCAGAATGTGGCACCAACAATAGGAAGGGGAGCTGCCACCACTACAAGCTGTACTCCTCCTCCAAATGACACCACCTACAACACATGGCAGGCCCTACGGTACAGACAGCAGCAGTACCAAGCATCCTACCAGCAGAAGCAGACCATATCCTCTGCAGCAAAGGGTGCCCCCGCCTTTTGATGGTGTAATTCCGGCTGCTGCATCTGAGATTGCGGTGGAGGGGGGGGGGTCGCATCTCAGCCTTCCTTGATGCCTGGATACAGATCACGATAGACCAATGGGTCCTTTGGATAGTGGCGCCTGGCTACAGCATCAGATTCTCACTCTCGCCAACCCAACACGTCCCACCTGCACCAGCACCCTCCCTCACCTGTTGCCCACCATGGAGGCGGAGATCCAGTCCCTCTTTGCGGCCCAGGTGATAGAACAGGTCCCAGAGAGAGAGATCAACAGTGGCTTTTATTCCAGATACTTTCTAATTGCCAAGAAATCTGGAGGTATGTGGCCCTTCCTTGACTTACGGAAGCTGAACAAATTCATCTTCAAAGAAAAGTTTTGAATGTATTCCTTGTGAAAGATCCTGCCTCTCATTCAAGCGGGGGACTTGTTGGCAGCCCTGGACCTACAGAATGCTTATACACACATCCCTATCCACAAATCACACCGGAGATACCTACGCTTCCAGGTGCTCAGTACCCACTACCAGTACTGGGTTTTCCCCTTTTGGTCTGTCCCCAGCCCTGAGGGTGTTCACCAAGTGTGTCGTGGTTAACGGCAGCCCATCTCAGCAAACAAGGGCTCTGCATTTTTTCATATCTCAATGACTGGCTCTTTCCGGCACTATCATCACAAGAGGAACAAGTGATAGTGGGACAGACAATATCCTCCTGACATCCCTGGGATTCCTGGTGAACTAACAGAAGTTCCACCTGCTCCTCACCCAATGTCTGGAATTCATCAGAGTGGAATTCAACACGATGCCCACCAGGACATACCTCCCAGCACACAGGAAGAGCGCCATTGCTGTCCTGGCCCTCAAGGGTCTCATTATCCAACCAGGCCACTGCCCGCACCCTCCTCTATCTCTTCGGCCACATCATGGTGACCACTCAAGTGATACCACTCGCCAAACTCCACATGCGCCCTCTACAATGGCACCTTCACTTTCATTGGAATCAACACACCCAACCTTTGTCCTGGCCAAACAGGTCTTGGAGGCCTTCCTATGGTGTACCCACCCAGAGAACCTCCTGGAAGTCAGACCCCTGCAGCAGCACCTGCATCAGCTAGTCATCACCACTGATTCCTTGGTACATGTTGGTACCAATGACATAGGAAAATATGGTAGGGAGGTTCTGGAGGCTAAATTTAGGCTTTTAGGTAGGAAGATGAAATCCAGAACTTCCAGGGTATCTTTCTCTGAAATGCTTCCCATTCCATGCACAGGACCTAAAAGGCAGGCAGAACTCTGGAGTCTTAATACATGGATGAGACAATTGTGCAAGGAGGAGAGTTTTGGATTTGTTAGGAAATTGGGAATATTCTGGGGAAAGGAGAGGCCCTTCCGAAGGGATGGGCTTCACCTTAACCGGGATGGAACCAGGCTGCTGGCATTAACCTTTAAAAAGGGGAGAGAGCAGCTTTTAAACTAGATGAAAGGGAAGAGCCGACAGTCGCCCAAGAGCACATGGTTCGGAACAATGTATCCTTGAAGGATACCACCAAAAAAATGAAGTTAGTGCACATCAGCGGAGAGGTTACAGTAAAGACAAAGGTAGCCCAAATGCCCTTCAGTACAGAGCAGACAGAGCTTAAAGATTCTAAATTACCCCTGCCTACCGATAACCAGATTAATATGAATAAAATACAGTCTCTAAAATGCTTGTATGTAAATGCTAGAAGTCTAAAAAATAAGATGGGAGAGTTAGAATATATAGCACTAAATGAGAAGTTAGATATGATTGTTATCTCAGAGAGATAGTGGAAGGAGGACAACCAGTGGGACACTGTGATACCTGAGTACAAACTATATCGTAATGATAGAGCTGATCAAATTGGTGGAGGGGTTGCACTCTATGTTAGAGAGGGCATTGAGTCACAAAGAATTAAAGTTCTACAGGGAACAAAATTTGCTGTAGAATCTCTGTGGATTGAAATTCCATGTAAAAAGGGGAAGGCGATGGCAGTGAGGGTGTACTATCGACTGTCTGGCCAGAATGAACAAATGGATGATGAAATGCTCAAAGAAATCAGGGAAGCTAACAAAAGTTACAGATCGGTAATAATGGGTGATTTCAATTACCCCGGTATTGACTGGGTCAGTGTCATGGCAGGACATGCGAGGGAGATAAAGTTTCTAGATGAAATAAATGACTGCTTCTTAGAGCAGCTGGTTCAGAAACCGACCAGAGGGGAAGCCATTTTGGACTTAGTCCTTAGTGGAACACCAGATCTGGTGCAAGAGATAAGGGTGTTGGGGCCACTTGGCAATAGTGATCATAGCATGATCGCGTTTGATTTAATTAATGGAGAAGGAATGGTAAGGAAATCCACAGTACTACCTTTTAACTTTCGAAAGGGAGACTATGATAAAATGAAGAAAATAGTTAAGAAAAACTAAAAGGAGCAGTTGCAAAGGTCAAAGACTTACATCAAGCTTGGGTGTTTAAAAATACTATCTTGTAAGCCCACACCAGCTGTATTCCATGCTTTAAGAAAAGTGGAAGGAAGTCCAAAAAACTGCCAGCATGGTTTAAAGGTGAGGTCAGAGAGGCTGTTATTGCCAAAAAAGCATCTTTCAGGAAATAGAAAAAAGAGCCAAATGATGAAAACTGGAAACAGCACAAGCACTGGCAAGTTAAATGCAAGGCATTGATAAAGCAGGCAAAGAGAGTATTTGAAAAGAAACTTGCTGTGGAAGCAAAGACACGTAATAAAGACCTTTTCAAGTACATTCATAGCAAAAAAAAATTGTGAGAGAGTCAGTAGGACCATTAGATGATAGAGGGGTAAAAGGGGCAGTAGGAGGGGACCAAGGCTATAGTGGAAAGATTGAATGAATTCTTTGCTTCGGTCTTTACTGAGGAAGATGTAGGGATGTTACCCATAACTGAAGTGGTATTTAAAGGTGATACTGCAGAGGAATTGAAAGAAATATTGCTACACCGGGAAGATGTATTACAACTATTTGATAAACTGAAGAGCAGCAAATCACCTGGACCAGATAGTATACATCCAAGGGTGTTGAAAGAACTGAAATATGAGATTGCAGACCTGCTATTAGCAATCTGTGAACTATCATTAAAATCATCTGTAATACCTGAAGACTGGAGGATCGCCAATGTAACGCCAATTTTTAAAAAGAGTTCCAGTGGTGATCTGGGGAACTACAGACCAGTAAGCCTGATGTCAGTACCAGGAAAAATGGTAGAAACCATTATAAAGAACAAAATTACTCAGCACGTAGATAGTCATGGCTTAATGGGAGACAGCCAACATGGCTTTAGACAAGCATGATCTTGTCTTAATAATCTGTTGGGGTTTTTTTGAAGGTGTGAATAAACAGGTAGACAAAGGTGAGTTGGTTGATATAGCGTATCTGGACTTTCAGAAAGCCTTTGGCAAGGTCCCTCATCAGGGACTTTTGGCAAAACTAAAAAGTCATGGGATAGGAGGTGATGTACTATTGTGGATCAGGAACTGGTTAAAAGGTAGAAAGCAGAGGGTAGGGCTAAATGGACAATTTTCCCAATGAGTACCTCAGGGATCTGTGCTGGGTCCGCTGCTTTTTGACATATTCATAAATGACCTGGAAAAGGGAATAATGAGTGAGGTTATCAAATTTGCAGATGACACAAAACTAAAGTTGTTAAAACCCAAGAGGACTGTGGAAAATTGCAAGAGGATCTTGATAAATTGGAAGACTGGGCATCCAAATGGCAGATGGAATTTAATGTGGACAAGTGCAAAGTTATGCACCTAGGGAAGAACAACGCAAACTATGGTTACACGATGCAAGGTTCCACATTGGGAACCACCACCCAGGAAAAAGATTTACGCGTCATCGTGGCTAACATGTTAAAACCCTCCGCCCAGTGTGCAGCGGCAGCCAAGAGAGCAAATAGAATGCTAGATATCTTAAGGAAAGGAATAGAAAATAAAACAAAGGATATTATAATGCCTCTGTATCGTTCCATGGTGCGACTGCACCTTGAATATTGTGTGCAATTCTGGTCGCCATACCTTAAAAAGGATATAGCATTATTAGAAAAGGTACAGAGAAGAAACACCAAAATGGTAAAGAGGATGGAAGGCTACTCTTATGAAGAGAAGCTAAAAGGGTTAGGGCTCTTTAACCTGGAAAAGAGACGGCTGAGGGGAGATATGATAGAGGTCTATAAATTAATGAATGGAGTGGAACGGGTAAACGTAGATTGATTGTTTACTTCATCAGAATATAAAAATACTAGGGGACATGCAATGAAGCTACAGGGTAACCTATTTAAAATTAATAAGAGAAAATATTTTTTTCACTCAACGTGTAATCAAACTCTGGAATTTGCTACCGGAGGATGTAGTAAGTGCTGTTAGTGTAGCTGGGTTTAAAAAAGATTTGGACAAGTTCCTGGAGGAAAAGTCCATATACCATTATTAAAAGGGACCAGGGATATCCCTGCTTGATCCAATACAAACATTGAGTGACCTGTGTCTTTTGGGGAAACTACTAGGTACTTATGACCTAGATTGCCACTGTTGGAAACAGGATACTGGGCTTGATGGACCTTGGTTTGACCCAGTATGGCATATCGTATGTTCTTATGTTCCTCCATCACAGGCTAGTTGGCCCACATGGACCACCTGTGCACTCAAGGGTCCTGGACCGAGGAAGAACGCACACAGCATATCAACATCTTGGAACTCTGGGCCATCCGGTTAGTGCTGAAGGCCTTCCATTGGCACATAGATGGCAGGATGGTCCTCATTCAGATGGACAATCAGGTTGCCATGTTTTATGTCAACAAGCAAGAAGGGATGGGGTCCTTCACCCTCTGCAGGGAAGTGCTCCAACTTTGGGCCTTCGCCCTCTCCAAGCGCTGCTAGCTACTAGCATCTTAACTGCCGGGCACACAGAACACCCTGACATTCAGACTGAGCTGCCAACTGTACCCCCACAAATGGGCTCTGGACCCATAAGAAGTAGAGTCTCTCTTCCTCTGCTTGGACCAGCCACAGGTGGACCTCTTCACCACCAAGGAGAATGCAAAATGCACCGCTTCTGCTCGATGCACCTCTTGGCCAAGAGCCTAGCTACTGATGCCTTCGATGTATCATGGGGGGAGTGGTCATTAGTATATGCCTTCCCTCCCACACCAGTTATCTCGAAGACCCTCCAGTGGATAGTTTGGGACAAGACCCATTCCATACTCATCGCACTGCACTGGCCGAGGCAGATGTGGTTCCCTTACCTCCACCGGCTCACACTGGAGCTGCTGGTTCGCCTTACCCTCAAGCCAGCCCTCGTCATACAGGACCAAGGGACTATCCTAATCGCCAACCTGTAAGCCCTCACCTTGACAGCCTGGAGGTTGAGAGGAGCAGTCTAACATCGCTCTGCCTGTCCACAGAAGTACAGTACTTTATCCTCATGGCCCAGTGCCCGTCTATGAGGAAATCCTACGGCCAAAGTGGAAACGCTATAGCACCTAGTGCCTCGCTAAAGGCCTAGAACCAATTTCCTGCCCGGTCCCCCAGGTGCTGCAATTCCTGAGCACCCTCTTCAAAAGTAGCCTCAAGCCGCAGTCCATTAGGGTCCACCTCTCCGCCATTGCCGCCTTCCAAGAGTGTCAAAATGACGAATCCATTGCCACCCTCCCACTGGTCACCCAATTCATGAAAGGCCTGAACAACCTTAGACCATTGGTTCGTCCCCAGGCACCTCCCTGGGACCTCAGCATCATCCTCCATCAGCTGACACAAGCACTGTTTGAACTACTTGCAGCACTCCTCAAGTATGTCTCCTGGAAGACATGCCTCCTGGTCACAATCACCTCAGTCAGGGGGGTCAGCGAGCTGCAGGCACTCATAGTGGGCCTGCCATACACACAGTGGAACCACGACCGAGCTACCTTGCGCACCCCTCCAAGGTTCATCCTGAAGGTAGCCTCGGGATTCCACATCAACCAGACAATAGAGCTCCCTATTTTCTACCCTGAGCTCCATGCCTTACTGGAGGAACAGAGACTGCATAACCTGTACTGTGTCAGGGCACTGTGCACCTACCTGCTCCAGACGCAGCCCCTATGACAGGGACAGCAGCTCTTTGTCTCCTTTGATTCCAGCAAGCCAGGGTGCCCAGTCACTAAAAGGACACTCAGTGGCTGACTTCATCGCCCTTTGCCATGACCAGGCAGGGGCACAGGTCAAGGATAAGGTCAAGGCCCACTAGTTTCGGGTGATGGCCACCACCATCACCAACCTGTGCTCTGTTCTGGTGCCCAGAATCTGCAGAGCCGCCACCTGTTCCACCTTTCACACCTTCCAGAGACTCTACTGCTTAGACCTGCAAGTGCAGGCAGACAGTGCCTTAGGTGAAACGGTATTGGACTCAGCCAAGCCATGTCTACCCGGAACACCTGGCGCACACAACACATAAGCTCTGTTTGTTGACTTATTGCACTCCCATACCCTTCGAGTGGTCTGCACTCTTACAGGATGTTTGCACAATTGATGAGTTATTATGATTTGTTTGCACATTGATTGACAAGTTCTCAATGATTTGTTACATGCTTGTTATAAGTTATGATGAGTTATGATGATGTTTGCTCATTAATTGACTTGTTTGCACGTTGTTCGCAAGTTATGACATAGCCATGTTGTTGCCAGTCTTAAGACTCTGTGGTTGATAGTTACGTTAATAAACTGCCTCCCTGCCACACGATACACGGCTGTCATGGTGTATTTCTATGGTCCTCCCTCATCTATCACAGCAGGTGCCAGTGCCACAGCTCAGGAGGTACCAGGTGTGGCTGACGCATCCTGCTTGTCCAAGGAGAAAGCGAGGTTACTTACCTGTAACAGGGATTCTCTGTGGATAGCAGGATAAGTCAGCCACAGATACCCACTGCCTCCCCTAGATGAGGCCGGCCTCACGACTCCTGATCTAGGCACCTGCCTACCTAGCAGCAAGACTACAGCTAGGGACACCCTGAGCTAGGTAGGGGCGGGCTGGGGGTAGGGCCACTTGGCACATGCCCAGAAAAGTCTTCCTGCTCTGGAGAGCACTTCCATCCTCAGCACTATCAGATGATGTCACCAGGTGTGGCTGACTTCTCCTGCTGTCCACGGAGAACCCCCGTTACAGATAAGTAACTGCGCTATACTTCCTCATGTGTTCTCAGTCCCTCCTTCTTCCCCTTCCTAGGTGAGTGTGATCTTGGTCCCTCAGCTTTGGAGCACACTCCCCAATACTTCCATCATGAAACTTCTCTCAAGAAATTTGAATCACTATTAAAAGCCTATTTCTTTCCTCAGGTTTTTCCCTGACAGCTGGGCTCATGTCGTTGTTTCTCAGGACGGGGACTGGACTCCAATATGGCATTTGCCTCCTATTCCTTTGGGGGATTTTTCTCCTTCATTTAGATTGAGAAAAATAAATTAGCTGTGTCCTTTATTTCTCCTCTTCTTCTTTCTTCACTACTATTTCCTACTTTCTTACTTGTTCTTTTCATTTTATAAAGCACCTGATGCCCTGCAAGGGTCTGAAACAAATACAAACATAACTTACGAAGTACATGAATATCTCACAACATCACCTGACTTCCACCCAAATGCTGCTTCTGGGAATTGCACCTGTGGACTGCATGTCAGCACATGCCCTTCTGCTTAAGTATTCACCTGCACAATTTTCTGCATGTAAAACATGATTTACATACAGAAAATGCTTCATAAAATTACCTCTTATGTTTTTCATGTTCGACTTCTACTTTGTCATAGAAGGGCTCTAGTCCTGTCTCTCACGGAACGACAGATAAACTGAGGAAAGGACGAGATGTTGATTCCACATTTGCAAGAAGCAGGGAAGAAAGGCACATGAAGAATCTCTCGCACCGGCAGACGTCTGACATAGAAGGTGAAGTATGTCATTAGGGTTCTGCCAGGGTCGGACCTAGAGTTGCTTCAAGGTGTTGGTGCCCTAGGCAAACCTTAAGCCTTATAACCCACATGGCTGTCTGAATCTATTGTTTGGCTTTGAATGCCCTGCTCTTTACCATTCCCCCCTCCCACCCCAGAAGCTTCCAGCCTAGGCAGCTGTTTAGTTTGTCTACTGGATTGGGCCGGCTCTGGGTTCTGCATAGAGGAAAGATGAGTGTGATGCTGGCCAATGCCAAGCTTTCTCAGAGGCGATTTGAGAGCTTATGATCAGTAAATTCTGGAAATAGGTATGCTGAGGGTTACTTCTAGACTTACCTTCAGGTTCATCAGGTCTCTCACCTCAGCCTGTGGTTACTTTTGCTGGGTTGTGATGAGCAGTATTTGTGATGCCACATGTCCTGGTATGAGGTCACAGGTATCAGGCTACAATTGCTTAAAAGGTCCTAATGTGATGAACCTAGACAGAGCACTTGCGAGTAATTCTGCTGTGAACATTGTTTAACAGGTCTAGTGGAGCTTCTGAACAGAGTGCAGAGCTGCCGGGCAGAGGACCAGCGGGGTCTGCTCTCTAAAGAGAACCTTCTTCTTCCAGACTTCCTTCAGCTTCCTGATCTGGATCAATGTGGTGGTGAAAGTCCAGAGATACAGCAAGATGATCAGTTCAGTATCCTGAGTCCTTGTGCTTCAGCAGAATCCATGAATCCCTCTTCTTGCTGTCTGTGTTCCTCACTAGAACCCATTGCCCAGCGTCGGCACAAGGATCTGGTAAACATGGTAGCATCACAGACTGAATTTCATTCCCCCTCCAAGTCACAAGTCCCAGACTGCTCTACAAACAACCCAACCTGAGTCATGTGGGCAGAAGCACATCCAGCCAGGACACTTTCCCACCGTTTACTTGTGTCCTTCCTCCCTCTGATTCTCAGGAAGTCACTTGATGGAAAACATCTGAGGAGCATCAGAATGGGTGCTGCCACCCTAGTATGCGAAGCGCCAAGAAAGCATAGCCCATGCTACGAATTCTACAGGACATACATGTAATGACATCTCATCGAAACAGTTCTGATATGGTTCTGGATGGGAACTGCAAAAGCTAAGAAATTCTAAACCCTGGACAGACAACGTCACGCAGTAAGGAAAATGCTGAAAAAGGCTTTTCCTAACGTGATCCCCTCAGTAAAAATGGTTAAAAGTGAGAAGCCTCCTGCCTCCCTCATCTCCTTGTCACTTGCAAGAGAGACTCGCGCGTGGCCTGTGGGGATTATTTTCTCTGCTTCCAGTGAATTAAATGCAATATTTCTCTTTCATGAGACTGTTCTAGGAAAACGGTTTCCTATTTTTATTATTTGGCAGCAGCTTTAAGGATATGCATTACGAGCACCTGAGAAGGAAGAGCAACCCATAGGGTTTATCCACAGGGCCGATGACATCTTGATCTACACACCTTTTTCCACTGGCAACCTGGACTACACAGTTATAGGAAAATGCTTCAACGCAACAGCACAGTGACTCTCTGAACATAATCTAGCTATCAATCTCAAAAAAACAGAAAGCCTGCACATTACAAGAGACCCAACATTCACTTGTCCAACTATGCTAACGCTATCAGATACAGTCCTTGAGGTAAAGGATGAAGTCAGATATCTAGGAATACATAACTCTGGACCAAAGATTAAACTTTCAATCCCATATTAAAAAGGTCATAAATTCTGCATACCATAAAATGAGGACACTGCACAATCTTCACTTGTTGCTCGATATGCAAGGCACTAAAAACTCTGCTACTGGATTAATGCAACATCATTTACCCAAAAGCCACCTTACACACCTATTACAAATGGCATAAAATACTGCTGCCAGGATCATATCAGGTTCATCAAGAAGAGACCAAAGCAATTACACTGGCTCCCGATACAGATGAGAATCAAATACAAAACAACACTACACATCTTTAAGATTCTCCACAACCTATCGGCAGAACACCTACAAACACTAATTCTAATATCCTCCGACACCAGATCAAGGTGGAAAACCTCCCAAAACGTACTAATTGTTCCAGTACTCAAGGCAAAGAGCAACCAAGTGACTTTTCCTTATTGGCACCCACTATTTGGATCTTGCTTCCTGTGGAAAGAAGAGTTATCAATATAATTATGGAGTTCTGTCATAGGCTAAAAACACACCTCTTCACAGAATACTTTGGAACTGACATTTAGCAATAAACAAGCCCACTATACGAGTCATAAAGCCTCACTATGAAGACTTCTCGTCAACAATGTAAGATATACTTCCCATTACCTACCCGCATACCAGCACCTAAATACTCGCCATGCACCAAATGTTAATGTTTCGTTAATGTTAACAATACTTAAAATTATACTTTTCAGTGCTTCTCTATGTATACTAATCTTTTGCTCAATTTCATTGTAAATCCCATTCAATTTAAGTTAATTGTGAACCACTTTGGCTTTTAAATAAAATAAATAAATAAATACAGCAAGATGTGAGTGCAACTTGCTAAAAGGAATTCTTCTGTATAAGGATATCAAAGAGACGTCCCAGCTTATGTGTGCCCACATCCATCTACCTTTTGGGAACCTGCCAGATACTTGTGACCTGACTTGGACACTGTTGGAAAGAGGATACTGGGCTTGATGGACCTTTGGTGTGACCCAGTATGGAAGATCTTATGTATGTTCTTATCCCTGTGCATGATGACAGTGTGTGTTCGAGTACTCATCCAGAAGAAATCTCATTCCCCACTTATGTCCAGCCACAGGAAATTCCAAGTATATTAATTTACCACTCAAAAGATATCCTAATCTAAGTACATGTATACTTGAACCCATCCAAGGGAAATCCTAGTGAAATGATTATATTCACGGAGTGCGAGCCAAGAGCCATCACTTGTATGCGTGTGTACTCATTCCAGTGTACATGTCGTGTACAGTATATGTGTTGTTTCTCTATGTGAGGGTTCGTTTTCAAAGCTAAGTGAATGGAGGAGTAGCCTTGTAGCTAGGAGCCAAGGAAGCCATTGTTCAAATTCCACTGATGTTCCCTGTGACCTTCAGGAAGTCACTCGACTCTCCATTGCCTCAAGTCCAGACAGATTGTAAGCCTTCTGGGGACAGGAAAACACCTACTGTGCCTGAATGTAATTCGCCCTGAACTGTTACTGGAAAGGCCTGAGTTGAAATACAAATGTGAGTGGAAGAAGATTTTACATTTCCTTCCAGTCTGGCATGAAACTGTACAGTATGTTTTCATAAATATACTTTATCGCACCCCACACAATTTCAGTCCAAAATGCATTTAAACTGGTGTCCACCAGCTTATGTACAGTTGTGGTCAACATTATTGGCATTCTTGCATTTTAGAAATGTTGTGTACATTATCTTTAGAAATAATTGGAAATATTCCATCATAATATTTTAATATTATGTTCAAACGTATACAACAAAAAAAGATGTCTGCGCAACTTAGACATAGGGGCTTGTTTACAAAGCCGCGGTAGCGGTTTGCGATCGTAATCGGAGCCGCGGCCCCATTGATTTCAATGGGGCCGCGGCTGCGATCGCGAACCACTACCGCTGCTTTGTAAACAAGCCCCATAGTATTTTCTGAGAAAAGAAAAGCAAAATGTGACCTGGATAGGATTAATGGCACCCTTCACTAATATTTGGCTGCACAACCCTTGGCAGTGATGACCACCTCCAAATGTTTGTTTCTTGTAGCCATCTATAAGTTTCTTACAACTGTCTGCTGATAGTTTCTCCCACTCTTCAACTGTGATTTGTTCCAGCTCATGAATGTTTCCAGGATTCCTTATATCAATGGTAGATTTCAGCTCTTTCCAAAGGTTCTCGATTGGATTGAGATCAGGACTCATTGCTGGACAGTTTAAAACTGCCCATTTGTTCCTTTTTAACCATTCTCTTTTACTTTTGGATGGATGTTTTGGGTCATTGTCCTGCTGGAGGACCCATGACCTTTCACTCAGGCCTAGCTTTCTGATACTAGGTAGCAGATTTTGCTCCAAAATACCTTGGTAGTCCTCTGACTTCATGATTCCTTTAGTACATTCCAGCCTCCAGTTCCTAAGGCAGCAAAACAGCCTCACAACATTATGGAACCTCTACCATATTTAATTGTAGGAAGGGTGTGTTTTTCCTTATAAGCTTCATTTCTTTGCCTGTAAGTATATCACTGGTCTAAATTGTCAAAGAGTTCAAGTTTGGTTTCACCTGCCCACAGAACATTTTCCCAGAAGGATTGTAGTTTCTCAAGGTGGGTTTGGGCAAAGATCAGAAGTGCCTTTTTATGTCTAGTCTTTGAGCAGTGCGGTCCTCCTTGGCCTTCGCCCATGAAGTACTTCTTTGGTGCAAGGCATATGGTGCAGGTTGAAACCACCACTCCAGATTGCTCCAGGTCAGCCTTAGGATGTTGTACGTGGTGTTTTTCCAACAGTTTGACTAACCTTCAAAGACTTCTTGGATTAATTTTCCTCTTCCCACCATGGCCTGGGAAATCTTTGACAATTCTATGAGCAGAAAACTTCTTAATAACATTGCAAACTGGAGACAAGGTCTTTGGAGTTGGCCTTGTACCCCTTTGAAGTTTGATAATGGCTTTTCTAATGGTCTCAGGCAGCTCTCTTGTCTTTGCCATTGTGAAAATGAAACAGGGAGTGAATGTGGCCATTTTAAACATTAGAGCCATCATTCATTGGTTGCTTCAAGTCATGTGAATACTGACAATTGATTAGAGATGCATCCAATTTTACTGCAGTGGGAATGTGGGTTTTTTTTTTATACTTTTATTTATAAAGATACCTTTTCACATAGTCATACTGTGAAAACAGTTACAACCAAGAAATACAGCAAATGTCAAGGAGAATACATACAATATAATCTATAAGAAAACCAGTCCACATCTCGGGGAGACGTTAAACTAAACAATTCAAAATACATCTGAAGAAAACAAGGCAAGACCCAAAGGGCCAATAGCCAACTAATCAGCCAGAAGAGTACCCTCACAACCCTCAATCAATCATACTGTAATACGTGTCTTTTCCTGATCTACAATCCACTTTTCTAGCTCGGACGAGGAAAAAAAGACAAATTTATCATAATGTAATGAAATGCAACATTTGCAAGGGTATTTTAGGAAAAAAGTAGCCTCTAAAGCATGTACTCTAGGTTTCAACAGAAGAAACGACTTCCTACGAAGTTGTGTAGAGCGAGATACATCTGGGAATATCGATATTCTGTCACCACAGAATTGGAACTCTCTCCTCCTGAAATAAGACTTCAAAATAGAAATCTTATTATCCTCTAAGGAGAGAGTAACCAGCAGAGTGGCCCTAGTGGTAATCACATCCTGAGTATCTTCCAGAAAAGCTGTTAGATTAAAATCAGCCTTATCTGATATGGGCAACTCATCCTTGTCCCCAGGACTGGCAGAAATATTGAAAGGAAGGTAATAACATTTAGTCACTGAACAAGACTCAGCCTGAGGAAAAAGGAGAGTATCCTTCAGATATTTCCTAAAGAGCACTAAAGGAGACAACATCGAGCAAATAGGAAAATTTAACAAACGAAGATTTTTCCTGCGACCTAAGTTTTCTAGATTTTCCAGCTTCTGATGCAAAAGAAAACTATCTTTAGCATGAGTTGCTGTAAAATCCGCAAACTTTTTAACTTGAGGCTCAAGTTTCACCAAGACAGAGCAACAAGCCCCAATCTGGGAGTCTAGAGACTGAAACTTCTGAACGGATTCCCTTGTAAATTGACAGAGCTTAGGAACAGTCTCTACAAGCATTTGTTCTGTACGCGAGACTACTGTCCAAACGTCCGACAAAGAAACAGTGGAAGCAGGAGGTTTAGCCACTAAAGGGGTAGGACGACTCCATGAAACTTCTGAACGGATTCCCTTGTAAATTGACAAAGCTTAGGAACAGTCTCTACAAGCATTTGTTCTGTACGCGAGACTACTGTCCAAACGTCCGAAAGAGAAACAGTGGAAGCAGGAGGTTTAGCCACTAAAGGGGTGGGACGACTCCATGAAACTTCTTTAAGGACCATGTCCGAGGAAACAGGAGACACTTCCCCAGGCAATTCAAGAAAACCCGGGGGAAGCAGGGGTGTGCGCTCAAAAGAGCTCAGACTCGCACCGTCAGTTACAGGATCAAGAGGCACAGTACCTGGAATGGCGGTTCGCGGCGTAGAGACAAGATGCTTCTCAATCGCCCCGGCTTGAGATTCATCAGCAGGGGGTTTCGTCCGCTTGCCTCCTGGCATAACTCACTAACTCACAGCACACAGCTCCAAACGGCTCCAAAGGGGCTCACAAGGGGCAGAAAACCCCCTTTGAAAACGCGCCCCTTAGAAGACGCGCCGACGGCTGAGCGCCTTATGGAATCAAATTATAGCGGGACCTGGAGATGACATCAGCAGGCTGCCCGCTCAGCCACCAGCCACGAAACCAGCCTCCTCTCCTCCAACGGAACCGGACAGCAGATGAAAACGCTCCCGAAGAGAGCAGCAAGGCAGAAGCTTTAAACCAGGGCCTGGAGATGATGTCAGCAGGCTGCCTGCTCAGCCGCCAGCCACGAAACCAGCCTCCTCTCCTCCAACGGAACCGGACAGCAGATGAAAACGCTCCCCGGGAATGTGGTTCTTATGTTCAAATTGATTTTAATTGTTTATAAGGGTGCCAATAATCATGTCCTCACAATGTCCCAGTTTATATACTATTGCCTTTTTTAATTGGTCTTCTTTTATTTTTTGTGTGTCAAATACTGGCCACTTTTTAAAGGAGATATTGGACATTAAGGGGTTGAACTGCAGGGGTGCCAATAATGTTGACCACAACTGTAATGTGCTGATACTCAGAGGTATTATTCAGGAAAAATGCCTCAGTTACCATCCTCGCACCTGGAGAACCAGAACCAGTACCAGCTCAACATGACCATTGCTATAACTTTGAATCCCAAGCTGTACAATGTTGAAGATGCAGGAATATCTAACATAAATAAACAGGGAAAGGGAGAGACTAGTGAAGTGATCAATCTGCAGATGACACAAAATTATTTAAAGCTGTTAAGATACAAGCAGATTGGGAGGAGCTGCAGGAGAACTGGACATCTAGGTGGTAGATGATATTTAATGTGCAAAGTGATGCACATAAGGAAAAATAATCTTAACTATAGGTACATAACAGGAGATCTTGGCATCAGTGTGGAGAATCCTCCGCAAAATAAATAAAGCAAATCTATTGTCAGGAATTATTGGGAAAGGAATGGAGAATAACATAGAGACCACATCATGCCTCTGTATTGATTCGTGATGTGCATACTTCTTCAGTATTGTGTGCAGTTCTGATTTTCTCATCTCAAGAAAAGGTACAAAAAGAGACATTAAAAATTATCAGTGGGCTATTCAGCCTCAGTATCCCCTGTTACCCCATTTGTGCGCCCCGCCGCTAACTGCATACATCAGGGTATTCCAGGGAGGAGCAGGGCTGGCGTTGGAAGTTAGCTGGTCAGCAGTGATATTCAGCCACTGGTCAGTTAACCCAAAGTCACTAAATGTAGGCCAGAAAAAGGTGACCTAACTTTTGCCAGTTTAGCTATCTGGCCAGCGGCTGAATATTGCCGCTAAACCTCTATGTGGCCAAAACGAATATTCAATGCAGTGGCCAGATATGACCCCGGCATTGAATGTCCATGTTAGAATTAAAATGCAAAGGCCAGTCACTTTAAATGCAATGACCACTGCTGCTGATATCGCCCCCCTAGATTTCAGTTCACCACAGCAGCCGGTATTTAAAAAAATGCTAACACCGTACATAACTAAATATCGGGCGGAACATCATTAATCAATGTAGTTAACGTTGGTTATAGCTAAATTGGTTAGAGGATTCTCTTGAATTTTTTTAGCAGCTAAATTTACCGGCATCAACCATGATTCTGAATAGGAAATTGACCCAGTCAATAGAGCTGCAAAATGTCTGGTACTGCTGAAACTCTCTTACCCTCTGGTAAGCCCTCAGACATGGATTTCTGGCCTCCAGTTTAAAAATACTATCTTGAAAGCCCAGCCTAGCTGTATTCCATGCTTTAAGAAAGGTGGAAGGAAGTCCAAAAACCTGCCAGCTTGGTTTCAAGGTGAGGTCAGAAAGGATGGAGCCAAAAAAGCATCTTTCAGGAAATGGATAAAGGAGCCAAATAACAAAAACTAGAAACAAAATAAGCACTGGCAAGTTAGATGCAAAGCATTGATAAGGCAGGCAAAGAGAGAATTTGAAAAAAAGCTTGCTGTGGAAGCAAAAATGCATAACTCTTTCAAGTACAATCATAGCAAAAAAAAAAAACCACACCTCTGAAAGAGTCAGTGGACCACTAGATGATAGAGGGGTAAAAGGGGCAGTAAGAGAGGACAAGGCCATAGTGGAGAGATTTGAATAAATTCTTTGCTTTGGTCTTTGCTGAAGAAGATGTAAGGAAGATACCCATGACTGAAATGGTATTTAAAGGAGATGCTGCAGAAGAATTGAAATAAATATCGAAACATCGGGAAGATTTATTACAACTATTTGATAAACTGAAGAGTAGCAAATCACCTGGACCAGATGGTATACATCCCAAAGGTTTTGAAAGAACTGAAATATAAGATTGCAGACCTATCATTAAAATCATCTGTAATACCTGAATATTGGAGTATGGCCAATGTAACGCCAATTTTTAAAAAGGGTTCCAGGAGTGATCTGGGAAACTACAGAACGGTGAGCCTGATGTCAGTACAGGGCAAAATGGTAGAAACCATTATAAAGAACTAAATTACTGAACATGAAGATAGTCCTGGTTTAATGGGAGAAAGCCAACATGGCTTTAGCCAAGGAAGGTTTTGTCTTACTAATCTGTTATGTTTTTTGAAGTTGTGAATAAACAGACAAATGTGAGTCAGTCAATATAGTGTATCTGGACTTTCAGAAAGCTTTTAATAAGGTCCCTCATGGAAGACTCTTGGCAAAATTAAGAAGTCATGGGATAGGAGGCAGTGTACTATTGTGGATCAGGAACTGGCTATTTATTTTATTTATTTATTTGACAGCATTTTTTTTACATCGCCCTATCGTTAATTCAGAGTGGTTTCCAGAGAACATATAATCAAAACCAACTTTTACTTAGAACAGGGTGTTGAACTTGGATGATTATATGGAGTTCAAGGGGTTTGTTAACAATTATGAACAACGATTTACATTGTATATAATTTTACATTGTATCATGTTTCCAGTTCAATGTATTCTGTTCTATTGTATATAGTTTATATAGTTCCATGTAACCGAATATGTACCTGTTCTTCCTGTACTATTCATACTGTTTGTTGTTAATTGCAAACCGCGCTTGATCCTTTGGAAAATACGGTATAGAAATTTTTAAATAAATATAAATAAAAGATAGAAAACAGAGGGTAGGGCTAAATGGTCAATTTTCCCAATTGAGAAGGGTGAATAGTGAAGTACCCCAGGGATCTGTGCTGGGTCTGCTGCTTTTTAACATATTCATAAATGACCTGGAAATGGGAATAACGAGTGAGGTAATCAAATTTGCAGATGACATGAATTATTAAAAGTTATTAAAACCCAGGAGGATTGTGAAAAATTGCAAGAGGACCTTGGTAAATTGGAAGACTGGATGTTCAAATGGCAGATGAAATTTAATATGGACAAGTGCAAAGTTATACACCTAGGAACGAACAACCCAAAACTATGGTTACACGATTCAAGGTTCCACATTAGGAACCACCACCCAGGAAAAAGATTTAAGTATCATCGTGGATAACACATTGAAACCCTTCACCCAGTGTGCAGCGGCGGCCAAGAAGGTAAATAGAACGCTAGGAATCATGAGGAAAGGAATGGAGAATAAGATGAAAGATATTATAATGCCTCTATATCGTTTCATGGTGCGACCGCATCTTGAATATTGTGTGCAATTCTGGTCGCCGTATCTTAAAAAGGATATAGCATTATTAGAAAAGGTACAGAGAAGAGCCACCAAAATGGTAAAGGGGATGAAAGGATAACCTTATGAGGAGAGGCTTAAAATGTTAGAGCTCTTCAACCTGGAAAAGAGACGCCTGAGGGGAAATATAATAGAGATCTATAAATTAATGAATGGAGTGGACTGGGTAAACATAGATTGATTTACACCATCAAAAAAGTAGAAAAACTATAGTGTAACCCATTTAAGACTAATAAGAGAAAATATATTTTCACGCAGCGTGTAATCAAACTTTGGAATTTGTTACCGGAAGATGTAGTAAAAGCTGTTAGTGTAGCTGGGTTTAAAAAAAGATTTGGACAAGTTCCTGGAGGAAAGGTCCATAAACCATCATTAAAGAGAACCTGGGAAATCCACTGCTTGCCCCAGGACAAGCATTGTGGAACCTGTGTATCTTTTTGGGAACCTGCCAGGTACTTGTGAAACAGGATATTGGGCCTGATGGACCTTGGTCTGATCCAGTATAGCATTTTTTATGTTCTCTAGCAAGCTCATAGATAGGTTCATAGTAAAGAGGGGCTGAGACATGCAGGGAAAAAAAATCTTTCTATAGACAAGAAATGCAGGAATCCCAGTCGCTCTCGCTTCCTACCCCTGCAAACATCTCACGTTCTGCAGGGTGAAGAGAAGCAGCTCTCGCTCCCTTTCTCCAACGCAATCTCAGCTTTTTATGCTGGGATCTGTTCTATTAACCAGGGAGAGAGTGAAGGATTCTCTTTCGAAAAGAACCAAGAAACCCTTGATTTTTCCTCTTGCTTATTTTCTAGCACTGAAGTCCATGAAAAAAATTACCAGCAGAAAAAAAGACTGAGGCAAAGAATTTGTTGAGGTGCACGTTTGCTAAAGTTTAGTGCGTGTTAAGTGCTGCCACTGTCCTCTTCTCCATGAGCCATGGCAATATTTAATACCCCGTCGTTTTTCTGCTGTTGCCTTTTCCTCCCTGAGAGCCTTTTTTTCTTGTAGTTGACTAACCGTTCAGTTGACTATATAACAGGTTTTTTCTTCAAATCTACTTGAAAAGTTTTACAATTTCCCTACATGGCAGACTTCTTTTCCAAGTCTCTCTTCACCTGCCTTATTACTGCTTTATATGTAACTTGATAGTGCTTTTGCTCATTCCTATTTTCCTCAGTGGGTTTGCTTTACATTTTTTGAAAGATGCCCTTTTGACTTTCACCTCCTCGTTAAAACATGCTGACAGTCATTTGTCTTTTTTCAACCTCTTTTAAAGCATGGAATATGTTTTATATGGACTTCAAATAGTGTATGGTTGGGGGAATATTGACACTGCGTCTCTCCAGCGCTTGCATCTGGATAGTGAGGGACATTGAATATTGAAGTTCAGCACTGGCTACCTCGCGCTATCCACATAGCAGTGATTTTCAGCCCACTGTCTGGATAGACGCTGCATAGCATTTAGGAAGCTCTTTTGTTGTCCAAGTTCTGCAGATGGATAAACTGCACCATCTAGCTCATCTCCTGCTCCGCCTTGACTCCACCCCCTGGATCACCCAGGCACAGTCAGTAGTGATAAGTGAATGTCATAGTTATGGTGGCGGCTTATCTGGTTAGCAAGTACTGAATATCACGCTGGGTATTTTAAAATAATGCTAACATTGGACCTTGATGACTGCTTCTTTTAGTTTTGTCTAGCTAATTTCCTTATAGAGGGCTACTGCAGCAGTGTACTTCTGTGATTCTGACACTTTCATTGCCAAGTGGCCCCATTTTATCCTGTTTCTAGAAATGACCTCCCTGGCATGTCCTGAGAAGATATTTGCCTAATACGGGGGACTTGAAATTCCCTTTATTATTTTTTATTAGCACGCCAGCGTCCCTTCACCTGCTATTATATACTGGGGGACTTGAAATCCCCTTTATTATTATTATTTATTAGCACGTCCCTTCACCTGCTATTATGCTCGTCCTCATCACACGTGGCATTTCCACCACATTTTGCTTCCGGCAGAACTTGTCTCCTGTTTCACTTAATAGAGCGCCAGCAGTTTGATCCGACCTCTCATTTTAATATTACTTGTGCCCCATTGCTTGTCCTCCTTCCATCAGCTCTGTGATGCTTCTTATGTCTATATCCTAATTCTCCAAGCTTATTTATTTACAAATCATTAATAGAAAAATTGATGCCATGAAGGACATAAAAATTAAGCTAATATAGTGCTCACTATTTCCAAACTGTCAGCATCCTCTCATCGTCCCACTCACTTTCACTTCAGATCCCTCCACCAACATGAGCTCATCTCTCTAGCCTCCCCTACAACAGTCCGAAGAGTGGCGGTTTTCAGCACCAGGCCCTCGTATAGAAATGTTGTATACTCGTATGGCGACCAACAAAGATCAGTATGGTCCATCTCATCTGCATCACTTCTGACAGCAAAGAAGTCTCCAGCTGAATAGCCACCTTCACTTTAAACAAAACCCCGACTGCTGCAGTTAAATATCAGGGGGGCTGTCTTCAACGTGCGAGGAGATATCAGAAATGAGGAGGTGCAACTCCTCCATGGATGCTACGGTACTTGGAGAAGGATGAACGAGAAATAAGAGGAGTCTGCACAGTTCACAAACTAACAGTTGGCTGTAGAAGCACATTTATTTATTTAACAGGTCTTTAGTACTGCTTTATCATTTCAGCCAAAGCAGTTTACACTGTAACTTCGACTCCATAATGGACATTGAACAGGGACATTGATAACTTGGATTTTTCTGAGTCAATGGAGGGTTAAGTGACTTGCCCAAGGCAACAAGCTGTGCTAGTGGGAAATGAACCCTAGCTTCTTGGTTCCCAAGCCTGTGCTCTAACCATTAGGCTACTCCTCCACTCCAAATGGCCACAGTATCTCCCAAGCCACGGTGGGCAGGGCTCAGAGCTCTTGAGAGCTTATGTACATTGTATTTGGCACAGTTGCAAAGAATCCAGATCTCTTAGTTGTTGGCATCAGCAGCAGAGACATTTCCAGCAGGACTTTGCTCCCCTGATCACACCTTTAGGAATCAGTTAATTAATGACGATAATCTGTGAAACTGGAAAAAGATTAATTGTATGTTTGTGTGGGCAGACCGGATGAGCCAATGGGTCTTTTTCTTCCCTCATCTCCTATGGTGCTATGACTTAGTCCTCTCCAGAACTGAGGGCTGAGAGCGGCGTGAGTGAAATAGCCCTTTTTGATTGGTTTGGGATGGCATAGAGGGTCTTCGTACAGCAGCTACACAAACCTTGCCTTCTATAAACCCTAAATGTGGTCTCTTGCTTTGTTACCTTGAATGTGTCTCAGATAGATGCGCGGATGTCAGTTGCTGCTCAGGAGAACCTAAATATTTGGTTACTGTGAATCCAAACAAAAATGAAAACTATGGGGGTGAATCAGCCCCTTAATTCTCTCATAGTCAGGGTCAGACAAGTGGGCAGGAATTCAGAAGTAAATGAATATATCAAATAATCCTTCTTTGTTTGAAGGCCTTGTAATACTGGTACTGGCATGGGTTCAATGTCTGGGACTAATTTACTTAGGTCAGTTTCAAGTAACAATCGGGATGGTTTCTGTGCGTTCTGTGGTTATGCTTAAGTGAGTGTGAAATATTCCTTCTAGGCTTTCATTGGATAATGACTGACACTTAAAGTGCAGGGAAAGGATTCACAGTCACATTCAGATCCATCCCCCTCTCCCGTTTCCATCCTCACAACTGCCCAGAGTATAGCAACGAGTTTTCCATTTAACCCACTGTATTAGGAAGCCAGTTCCCAGGAAAGGCCTGCGGAGCACACAGCCATGACCACAGCCGTCTTGTGAGAAAGGGTTGGGGCACAGGGCAGCACAAAGAGAATCTATAGTAAGAGAAGCAGGGATGCAAAGAGACCCTGAGGCAAACTCTGCTCCAGGAGTATTCTGGAAACCTCTTAACTCAAGCTCCAGGTCTATATTAAAAAAAAAAAAATGAAAGCATTACGTCATCGAAAACTGTTGTTGATATATTGGTAGAAAAAATGAGTTCTCTCCTTAACACAGTCTCCCAACGTATGGGCCTTCGTGTGAGGTCTATGACGTGTTCATGACAAGCCACTGTAGTGAGCAGGTTCCTTCAGACGTGAGCTGCGCTGTGAGATCTATGACATGTTGATGACAAGCCGCTGTAGTGAGCAGGTTCCTTCAGACGTAAGCTGCGCTGTGAGATCTATGACATGTTGATGACAAGCCGCTGTAGTGAGCAGGTTCCTTCAGACTTGAGCTGCACTGTGAGATCTATGACATGTTCATGACAAGCCACTGTAGTGAGCAGCTTCCTTCAGACTTGAGCTGCACTGTGAGATCTATGACATGTTCATGACAAGCCACTGTAGTGAGCAGCTTCCTTCAGACTTGAGCTGCACTGTGACATCTATGACATGTTCATGACAAGCCGCTGTAGTGAGCAGGTTCCTTCAGACGTGAGCTGCACTGTGAGATCTATGACATGTTCATGATAAGCCGCTGTAGTGAGCAGGTTCCTTCAGACGTGAGCTGCGCTGTGAGATCTATGACATGTTCATGACAAGCCACTGTAGTGAGCAGGTTCCTTCAGACGTGAGCTGCGCTGTGAGATCTATGACATGTTGATGACAAGCCACTGTAGTGAGCAGGTTCCTTCAGACGTGAGCTGCGCTGTGAGATCTATGACATGTTGATGACAAGCCGCTGTAGTGAGCAGGTTCCTTCAGACGTGAGCTGCGCTGTGAGATCTATGACATGTTCATGACAAGCCGCTGTAGTGAGCAGCTTCCTTCAGACTTGAGCTGCACTGTGACGTCTATGACATGTTCATGACAAGCTGCGGTAGTGAGCAGATTCCTTCAGACTTGGGCTGCAATGTGACATCTATGACAGGTTTATGACAAGCCGCTGTAGTGAGCAGGTTCTTTCAGATGTGAGCTGCACTGTGAGATCTGCACCGTTGTTCTTAACACAATCTCCCAACGTATGGTCCTTTGCGTGAGGTCTATGACATGTTCATGGCAAGCCGCTGTAGTGAGCAGCTTCCTTCAGATGTGAGCTGCACTGTGAGATCTCTACCGTTGTTCTTAGGGAAGACTCAGCAACTTCTTCCAATTTTGGCCCATAAGTTCTGCCCTTCTTGACTATACTACTACTCATTATTTGTATAGTGCTACAAGGCGTCCACAACTCTGTACATAATGATGTAAGACACAGTTCCTGCTCATCAGAGCTTACAATCTAATCAAGATAAAAAACATTGCAAACCTGTAGACTAGAACATGGTAAGATACACATAAGTAGTGAACAAGAGAATGAGGGGCATCAAGATCCAAAAGCAGCCTCAATGAGTTGTTTTTTTAACCTGGACTTGAATAGGGCTAGAGAAGGAGCCCGATGCGCTGACTCAGGTAATTTGTTCCAGGCATATGAAGCAGCAAGGTGGAATGGACGAAGTCGGAGGTTGGCAGTGGCAGAGAAGGGCACAGATAAAAGAGATCTGCCATAGGAGCGGAGTTCCCGAGGAGGAGTGTAGAGTGAGATAAGAGAGGAAAGGTAGGGAGGAGCTTCAGTATGAATGCACTTGTAGGTAAGTAGATGTTTGAACTGGATGGGGAAACTGATAGGGAGCCAGTGAAGTGACTTAAGAGGGGTTCCATGAACATAGCATTACTGGTGGAAGATAAGACGTGTGGCTGAGTTTTGAACAGATTGAAGGAGAGAAAGATAATTCAGAGGGAGACCAGTGAGGAGCAAATTACAGTAGTCAAGACGGGAGGTGACTAGTGAGTGGATGTGGATCTTAGTAGTGTGTCTAGAAAGGAAGGAACACATGTTCCCAACAAATCCAAAACCCTCTTCGTCTACCTGTTTATTCACACCTTCAAAAAAATATACCAGATTAATAAGACAAGTGAGGGGCTTTTCCGAAAGGAGGGGCTCCACCTTAACTGGGATGAAACCAAGCTGCTGGCACTAACCATTAAAAAGGAGATAGAGCAGTTTTTAAACTAGATAATAGGGGAAAGCTGACAATCACCCAAGAGCGCAAGGTTAGGAAGGATGTATCCATGAAGGATACTAGCAAAAGACTGAAGTTAGGGCATATCGACAGAGGTTCCAATAAAGACAAAAATAACCCAAATGCCCTTAAGTACAGAGCAGACAGAGCTTAAAGATTCCAAATTATTTATTTAGACAGATTTGTATGCCACCTTATCCTTCAATCAAAGTGGTCACATCACAATTGGAGGGTTACATTTAACATGAGGGTACTTAACAACATTATATAATGAACTCGTATGTCTAGCTGGGATGAGTGGGTATCGAGTTGGCGGAGGTAGTTGCATTACCATTCGGATGGAAACTGTTGTCTGTCTGCTCATAGGCTTCTGTAAAGAGCAGGGTTTTAAGGGCCTTGCGGAAGTCTATGATGTAGTTTAATGCCCTCAGGCTCGTTGGGAGTGAGTTCAAATGCCTACCAATAACCAGATTAATATGAATAAAATACAGCCTCTAAAATGCTTGTATGCAAATGCTAGAAGTCTAAAAAATAAGATGGGCAAGTTAGAATATATAGCACTAAAATATGAGGTTAGATATGATTGGCATCTCAGAGACCTGGTGGAAAGAGGACAACCAGTGGGACATGTGATACCTGGGTACAAATTATAACACTGATAGAATAGATCAAACTGGTGGAGGGGTTGTGCTCTGTGTTAGAGAGAGCATTGAGTCACATAGGATTAAAATATTGCAGGAAACAAAAATCATGGTAGACTCTCTATGGATCAAAACTCCATGTAAAAAAAAGGAAGGCGATAGCAGTGGAGGTGTACTACTGACCACCTGGCCAAAATGAACAAATGGATGATGAAATGCACAAAGAAATCAGGGAAACTAACAAAAGTTACAATACAGTATTAATAATGGGCAATTTCAATTACCCCAGTATTATTATTATTATTAAAGACTTATAAAGCGCCGCAACATATGAAGCGCTGTACAAACATAGAAGAGAGACAGTCCCTGCTCATCAGAGCTCACAATCTAATAAGACAGAAAACAAAATAAGTTACATAATACAAATAACAAAAATTTACAGGACAAAGTAAGCAAATTTTGATAGAGAGATCAAGATAGGGTAAGACAGGAATGGAAAGCAATGAAGTGAAGAGGTGGGATTTTAGTCTGGGCTTGAAAATGGCCAGGGAGGACGCCTGGCGCACAGAGATAGGAAGACTATTCCAAGCAAAGGGTGCTGCCAGTTGGAAGGAGCGAATTGGCAGTACGAGTAAAGGGCACAGATAAATGAAGACTGTTAGAAGAGCGAAGCAACCAAGAGGGGGTGTAAGGAGAGATGAGAGATGAAAGGTACTGGGGGCAGAAGAGTGAATACATTTATAGGTCAGGAGGAGAAGTTTAAATTGGATACGGAAACGGATGGGAAGCCAATGAAGCGACACAAGGAGAAGAGTGATGTGGGGAAAACGAGACTGGCGGAAAATGAGTTGAGCAGCGGACTGTTGAATTGACTGAAGAGGAAAGAGGTGGCTTGCAGGGAGGCCGGCAAGGAGAACGTTACAATAATCAAGACGGGAGGTGATTAAGGAGTGGATAATCAATTTAGTGGTGTCAACAGAGAGGAAGGGGCAAATTTTGGAAATATTGTATAGAAAGCAACAACAAGTTTTAGCAATGAGCTGGATATGTGAAGAGAAAGAGAGAGAGAGGAATCAAAGATAACACCAAGGTTACGTGCTGAAGAAACAGGGAGGAGTACAGAGTTATCAACAGAGAGAGAGAAAGCAGAAAGAGGAGGGGAAGCATTCGGGGGAAAGATAAAAAGCTCAGTTTTGGCCATGTTCAGTTTTAAGCGGCGGTGGGACATCCAGGCAGCAATGTCAGAGAGGCAGAGTGAGATCTTAGACTAGATATCAGGAGAGATAACAGGTGCAGAAAGATAGATTTGCGAGTCATCGGCATAGAGATGATAGTGAAAGCCATGGGAAGAGATAAGGGAGCCAAGGGATTGGGTATAGAGAGAGAAGAGGAGTGGACCTAAGACGGAACCCTGAGGAACTCCTACAGGTAGTGGGGTTGAAGAGGAGGAGGAGCCATTGAAGCACATACTGAAAGAGCAATGGGATAGATAGGAAGAGAACCAAGATAGTAGAATCTTTGAATCCTAGTGAGGATAGGGTGATAAGAAGAAGGTTATGGTCAACAGTGTCGAAGGCAGCAGAGAGATCAAGAAGAATGAGGACAGAGTAAAAGCCTTTGGACTTTGCCAAGAACAAATCATTCGAGACCTTAATAAGAGCAGTTTCAGTGGAGTGTAGGGGACGGAAGCCGGATTGTAAAGGATCCAAGAGGGTATGAGAGGAGAGGAAATCAAGACAACGGTGATAGACTGCATGGTCAAGTAGTTTAGAGACAAAAGGAAGGAGAGAGATGGGACAATAGAAGGACAAGTGGGATCAAGTGAAGGTTTTTTGAGGAGGGGTGTAACCACAGCATGCTTAAAAACAGAAGGGAAGGTTACAATGGAGAGAGAGAGAGGTTAAGAATATGAGAAATAGAAGGGAAGAGAGATGAAAAGATGGAGCTAAGGAGGTGGGTGGGGAAGGGATCAGAAGAGCAGGTAGTAGGTATGGAGGAAGAGAGAAGGAGCAACGTTTCCTCGTCAGAGACCATAGGGAAGGAAGAAAGGGTGGCAGAAGTTTGGGGAGGGGAGAAATGAGAAATAGGGGGGGAAGGGAGGAGGAGGGGAACTGGAGGGTGATTGTGTGGATTTTGTCATGGAAGTAGTTATCCAAGGTTTGGGCAGAAAGAGAGGGAGGAATCAGAGGTGGAGGCACACTGAGGAGAGAATTGAGTGTGCTAAAGAGACGACAAGGATTAGAGGAGAGTTAGTCAGATTGAGGAAGTAAATTTGTTTGAAAAGCGCAATGGCTGATTGGAAGGAGGAGAGCATGAATTTAAAGTGGAGAAAGGATAAGAGCGGGATATGAGCCAGGCACGCTCAGCAGAGCGGGCACAAGAGCGCAGAAAGTGGGCAATAGGGGAGAGCCAGGGCTGAGGAGGAGAACGCCTAACAGGACGGGGGATGAGGGGGGCAAAAGTATCAAGGGTGGAGGAGAGTGCAGTGTTATAAGAGGTCACAGCCTCATCAATAGGACTGGAAAGCAGAGTGGATGAAAGAGATAAGGAGAGAGAGGAGGAGAGAGCTAAAGGATCAATGGCAAGGAGGTTTCTAAATAGGTTAGTGCAGACAGGACGAGGTGGGGTGGGGGATGATGAATAGTAAGGCTTAAAAGGTGGTGGTCAGATAAGGGAAGGACAGAGTTACAGAAATTGGAAGGTGAGCAGTACGAGAAGAAAATTAAGTCAAGGCAGTGACCATGTCGGTGAGTGGGGGCAGTGGAACAGAGTTGAAGGTTATGTGAGGAGGTAAGGGAGAGAAGTATTGACTGGGTCAGTGTCACAACAGGACCTGCTAGGGAGATAAAGTTTCTAGATGAAATAAATGAATGCTTCTTGGAGCAGATGGTTCATGAACTGACAAGAGGGGAAGACATTTTGGACCTAGTCCTTAGTGGTACACGAGATCTGGTGCATGATATAAGAGTGTTGGGGCCACGTGATTATAGCATGATCGCATTTGATTTCATAAATGGAGGAAGGACAGCAAGGAAATCCATAGTACTGCCTTTTAACTATCAAAAGGGAGACTATCATAAAATGAGGAAAACAGTTAAGAAAAAACTAAAAGGAACAGTTGCAAAAGGTTAAAGAATTACATCAAGCATGGGTATTGTTTAAAAATACTATCTTGGAAGCCCAGACCAGCTGTATTCCACGCTTTAAGAAAAAGTGGAAAGAAATGAGATTGCAGACCTACTATTAGTAATCTGTGAATTATCATTAAAATCATCTGTAGTACCTGAAGATTGGCGAATGGCCAATGTAACGTCAATTTTTAAAAAGGGTTCCAGGGGTGATCCGGGAAACTACGGCTGGTGAGCCTGACATTAGTACCAGGCAAAATGATAGAAACCACTATAAAGAACAAAATTACTGAACATGTAGATAGTCCTGGTTTAATGGTCAAAAATCAACATGGCTTTAGTCAAGGAAGGTCTTGTCTTACTAATCTGCTATATTTTTTGAAGGTGTGAATAAACAGGTAGACTAAGGTGAGCCAGTTGATATAGAGCGTGATTCAGGTAGGGAGACATACGGATGTCCCCAAGGAAGAGGGGCCCCATTTGGACCCGATTCTGGACCGCAGGAGCAGAACCAGTTCAATCTTT
This sequence comes from Ichthyophis bannanicus, assembly GCA_033557465.1. Classification (NCBI taxonomy): domain Eukaryota; kingdom Metazoa; phylum Chordata; class Amphibia; order Gymnophiona; family Ichthyophiidae; genus Ichthyophis; species Ichthyophis bannanicus. The sequence continues at coordinate 2,038,405 of CM066050.1, forward strand.
AAACAGTTCAATGTCTACTACCACATCTACGTGGACGATATAATGCTATACAATCAATTCATGATTCCTAACACACCAATACAATTAATATCTGAGTGCTTCAATGAACTCACTATATGGCTAAAATAACACATCAACTACTCAAAAACAGACATCTTATTTGTAACAAAAAAATCAATCATACACTCCTCCAACATCTATTACCTTACAGAACCTTGAGATCAAAACTAAAAACGAGGTAAAATATCTAGGTGTGATTCTAGATAAGAATCTCAGTATGGATTCCCACATTAAAAACATCACAAAAAAGATCCACTACAAGCTTAAGATACTCAAACAACTACGCCCACTAGTATATTTACATGACTTTATGAGCATAATACAAGCAATCATCACACCCCACTTTGACTTTGCAAACACAGTTCTCCTCGGAATAACAAAACAGAACCTTAAAAAACTTCAGCTAGCACAAAATGCAGCTGCCAGAACCATCATGAAGGTTCGTACATTCAAACACATAACACCCATACTAGCCAATCTGCACTGGCTACCAATCTACTGCAGGATAAACTACAAAATCCTAATAACTACATTCAAAGCATTAAACAATATGGTACCACTGACTCTGGGTAAGCTTATTAAGTTGGAAACATCAAAAACTGTCAATAGGAGAGGTAATACAAATAAAATTAGGATTCTGAAAGACTTTATAAAAGCCAAAAAGTCAACTAACAACAAGGCATTTTCACACTTAAGAACATAAGATATGCCATACTGGGTCAGACCAAGGTCCATCAAGCCCAGTATTCTGTTTCCAACAGTGGCCAATCTAGGTCATATGTACCTAGCAGTTTCCCCAAGAGACACACACTTGGCTCTCATCCTATGGAATACACTACCTGAAGAAATCTGTACCCTAACCGACATCAAGGAATTCCGGAAGAAACTAAAACCTCATTTATTCACATCTCACTATGGCATACAGAATAATTCCATATCCCTTAATGACAACGGATAACTGAAGACATTTTTAAATGTCAAACCAAGTAACAGCATATAAGGAAAACTTAACTCATTTTCTTTTATCACAGTAACAATTTCTTCATATGATGGTTTAACTACCAACTGCACTGAAATGTATATGGTCCAAACACATTGTAACAGATGTTATGTACATAGTTGCGATACACTCCGCAAAAAGGTTAATATATATATAGTAGTTGGACATTTAATAACTCTAGTTTTATGTATTAAGGCACACGCCTACTGTACATAGTTTGTTGATGTTCCATGTAAGAAGAACAGGCTTTATATCTGTTCCTGTTTCTTTAAAATAGTGTTTTTTGTAAACCGCACCTGATCCACGGGAAAGTGCGGTATATAAGTGTTTATTAAATAAAATAAATAAATAAATAAACCAGGCCCCTGCCGCCTGTGGGGACGTCCCCCTGCAGGCGCCCCCAACTCCCATGGCTTCGGCCCCCCCTTTTCCCCACTGCCCGACCAACAACTGGCCTGCCGGGGCCTGGATCAGGCTGTGGGGACCCTCCTACACTCGGCCCCAGCTCTGGGGGAAGGATCCCCAGGCCCGATCACTGGATTTGTGCTGTTTATTCCATCTTTGAAGGTGGAATAAGCAGCACATGCCCTTTGACCCAGCAGGACATAGAGGGCCGTGACTTGAATCGGGGAGAGCCGGAGGGAGAAATTGGATTTGGATGGCTTGCGGGGCTGCAAGTCATTCTGAGATGTGCAACACCGCAACCCGCATCCAAGAATCGCGCTCATAGTGTATCTGGGTTTGCAGAAAGCCTTTGACAAGGTCCCTCATGAGAGACTCTTGGCGAAATTAAAAAGTCATGGGATAGGAGGCAGTGTACTACTGTAGATCAGGAACTGGTTAAAAGACAGAAAGCAGAGGGTAGGGCTAAATGGTCAATTTTTCCCAACAGAGAAAGGTGAATAGTGGAGTACCCCAGGGATCTGTGCTGGGTCTGCTGCTTTTTAACATATTCATAAATGACCTTGAAATGGGAATAACGAGTGAGGTAATCAAATTTGCAGATGCACGAAACTATTTAAAGTTGTTGAAACCCATGAGGATTGTGGAAAATTGCAAGAGGACCTTTATAAATTGGAAGACTGGGCATCCAAATGGCAGGTGAAATGTAATGTGGACAAGTGCAAAGTTATACACCTAGGAAAGAAAAACCCAAACTATGGTTACACGATGCAAGGTTCCACATTAAGAACCACCACCCAGGAAAAAGATTTCATCGTGGATAACATGTTGAAACCCTCGGCCCAGTGTGCAGTGGCGGCCAAGAGAGCAAATAGAATGCTAGGCTTAAAAGGTTAGGGCTCTTCAACCTGGAAAAGATACGGCTGAGGGGAGATATGATAGATGTCTATAACTTAATGAATGGAGTGGAACTGGTAAACGCAGATCGATTCTTTACGACATCAATGCTGAGACGGAAGTCCTCACCCACTAGCCCAACCCCTTTCTGCCCACCCCTAGCTGGCCAGTTCGTCACTAGCTGAGTTTTTGTTGCTAGGACGTGGGTGCTGATGTAGGCCCCCAGGCCGTCCCCTTGGTAGGGGAGGAGGGTGGGATGGTGTGGCTGATGTATCCTCCTGTCCACGGAGAACCCCCATTACAGGTAAGTAATCTTGCTTTCTCCTAGGACAAGCAGGATGAGTCAGCCACATCTGGTGCCTCCCTAGCTGGGATGTGCAGTGGTAGGGGGAAGCGGTGTGGAACAGAGTCAGCTGCTAGGTTCACAGATAGACGTTTTATTGAACATGACATGCAGTATACCATATAGTGTCTAGTACACCACCTAACATACACAGTTCCAACACTGTATAGTGTCTAGTACACCGCCTAACATACACAGTTCCAAAACTGTATAGTGTCTAGTACACCGCCAACGTACACGGTTCCAACACTGTATAGTGTCTAGTACACCGCCTAACATACACAGTTCCAGCACTGTATAGTGTCTAGTACACCGCCAACGTACACGGTTCCAACACTGTATAGTGTCTAGTACACCGCCAACGTACACGGTTCCAACACTGTATAGTGTCTAGTATACCGCCTAACATACACAGTTCCAACACTATATAGTGTCTAGTACACTGCCAACTGTCATGGGGTAGACAGCACAAAAAGTGAAAGGCTAAAGGCTAGTGCAGAGAATGAGCTTAATTGCCAGGAGATAGATAGCACTAAGCCTGAAACACTAAGAAGCAATACACAGGAGAAGCTCACTTGTCAGAAGCCTGATAGCATTGAGCCTGAGATAGTAAAGGACAGTGTGGGGGAAGGGCTTGCCTGGCAAGAGTTACAAAACACAGACCAGGAAACATTAGGAAATAAAATAGAAGAAGAGCTTACCTGGCAGCTTCGGGGGCAGTTGCTGCAGGCCCGGAGCAGTGAGGCAGGAAAGGGGAAAGCAAACATTCCACAGAGTCTGTGTGACGTAGTGAGAATTGGAAATGCCAATCAGGCCCACCTGAACTCAGAGTCACGTTCCACGTTGAGTGAGTTGGGAGATAAAAGCAGCTGTGAAATCTCACACAGGCAGACTGAGGCCGAGCTGGGAGGTGAAGCATTGCCTGCTGAGCTGGTAGCTGGAGCGTTGGAGCCTGAGCAGAAGTTTGCAACTGAGACAGAGAATGGGAAACAGCAGGAGGAACACTGGCAGAGTAAGCTGGAGCCTGAGTTAGAGGTGAGACCAGAGCTTAAGTGCCAGGTGGAGAGCAGAGCTCCGGGGACCTCTGATTGCCGTTCCAGACAAGCTGGGAGAAAAGCTGAGAGTGAAAATCCCAAGCCATTACCACAAGATACAGTAAGTGAGGGAACCACTGCTGGTGGGAGGCAGGCTGACCAATCCAAGAGACTTAAGCAAAGCTGCAGCCAGGTCTCCCCAGCCAGAGAGGTCCTCATAACAAAGCAAACTGCTCAGCTAACAGGAAGCAGAGATCCCACACAGAGGAGCACCCAGGGAAGAGGGAGTGAGAGGCCATCAGCCAGGCCTCACAAACAGCTTTCCCTCACAGAGAAGTACAGGGCAGAGAGAAAGCCTTGGTTGGAGGCAGACAGATTGGAACTTATCTTTGGCAGAATAGAAGATAATTACTCTGTTTATGCAAAGGGGAGGAAAAGGAATCCCAGGGATAAAAGCCATGCAGACAACCAACAAAGGGTCTCTCTTATAGCCAAGCCAGGGGAAGGAATCCCCAGAACAGCTCCTAATACCAGGGACTCTCCAAGGCAGCTCTCAAGGGTAATTACTGAGGTTTACCCAAGGCAAGGTGCAGGGTACAGTTTCATAAGGACTCACAGTCCTTACACAGGAATAAGTTATACCCCCAGGCATGGGGAGAACTGTAGCACAGAGAATATTCCTGTAACAACAGAAGGTGAGGAAGAGGTGCCTGATGATTGGGAGAGTCTTTATTGAAGTCAAGCAAGAAGTAGTATTTTGTGCACAGTGAAATACTGGAGTGTATTGCCGAGGATATTGTGCACAGGGAAATTCTGGACTGTATCACTGAGAGATATTGTGCACCGTGTAAATACTGGACTGTATTGCTGAGAGAAAGCAGTATTATCATTTCTGGTTTAAAACCCTTTTGACCTGGTGAATTCAATCGTTCATTTATGTTGTCCCTTATGCTGTAACATCCTAAAGGGAAGGGGAATAAAACCCATCTTTTCATTTGGACCACAACTACAGAGTCCTTATTTCTTCCACAACACAATGCTACCCGGCTCTAGGCATCCGCCTAGGACCGGCAAGTAGTCACACAACGTACACAGTTCCAACACTATATAGTGTCTAGTACACCGCCAACGTACACAGTTCCAACACTGTATAGTGTCTAGTACACTGCCTAACCTACACAGTTCCAACACTGTATAGTGTATAGTACACCACCAACGTACACAGTTCCAACACTGTATAGTGTCTAGTACACCGCCTAACATACCCAGTTGCAATACTGTATAGTGTCTAGTACACCGCCAATGTACACGGTTCCAACACTGTATAGTGTCTAGTACACCGCCAACGTACACGGTTTCAAAATGGATTTGACCACGGTTAACAACAGTGTAATAGTAGGAGTACAGACAACCATACAGATAGTCTGAGAAACCAGAGTAACTATAATAGAACAGGTGCAGTACAGGTAGTAGGTGCAAAATGATTTTATGCCAGTAGTAGTTGTGCAATTTTGTGCAAACAGTGCAACAATGTAAGAAGCAGTGTGCAAACAGTGCGACAGCAAGTTGTGCCAACAGTAAAAACACATGGTAGATGTAGTTCTGACATAGTGCGGGAGTGCACTTCACTTCGGTGACAGTTCACCTTATTGTGTTGGCTTCTGCTGCAGCTAGGACCGCTTATCCGAAGGCAGAGTTGTGTCCTGCTGCTAGGTCAAGGCAGTAATGTCTCTACTAAAATGCTTATCCACACCTTAATCACCTCCCGTCTTGACTACTGTAACTTCCTCCTTGCTGGTCTCCCTTTGAATCATCTCTCTCCCCGTCAATCTGTTCAACACTCTGCTGCACGGCTAATCTTCCGCCAGCCTCGTCATGCACATATTACTCCTCTTCTCAAGTCACTTCATTGGCTCCCTATCCATTTCCGCATCCAGTTCAAACTTCTCCTGCTGACCTATAAATGCATTCACTCTGCAGCTCCTCTCTACCTTTCCTCTCTTATCTCTCCTTACACTCCCCCTTGGGAACTCCACTCTTTAGCAAACTGCTTCTATCTGTGCCCTTCTCTTCTACTGCTAACTCCAGACCGCTCCTTTCACCTTGCTGCACCTTACACCTTACCTTGTCTGTATGCCAGGCACCTTCTCTATCCCTCTTCAAATCCAGGCTCAAAACTCACCTCTTCGCTGCTGCTTTTGAAACTTGACTCTCCTGACCTCCTTTTTCCTTCCCTTGCTTTATCCCTGCCTACACCTTCTGTGTTTGTCTTCATTAGATTGTAAGCTCTGATGGGCAGGGACTGTCTCTTACTTGTCTGTTCAGTGCTGCGTACGACTTGTAGCGCTATATAAATGCTCAGTAGTAGTAGTAGCAGAAAGACTAGGGGACATGCAATGAAGCTACAGTGTAACCCTTTTAAGACTATTAAGAAAAAATATTTTTTCACTCAATGCGTAATCAAATTCTGGAACTCGTTACCGGATGATGTAGTAAAAGCTGGTAGTGTAGCTCGGTTTAAAAAAGGTTTGGAGAAGTTCCTGGAGGAAAAGGTCCATAAATCATTGTTAAAGAGGACCCAGGTAATCCACTACTTGCCCCAATACAAGCATTATGGAGTCTGTGTGTCTTTTTGGGGAAACTGCTAGGTACTTGTGACCTGGATTGGCCACTGTTGGAAACAAGATATTGGGCTTGATGTTCTGACCCATTATGGCATTTCTTATGTTCTTATTTTGCCAGTGCTATAGAGAAAGAAGTGACAGGTTTTAGCTACTGTTGGATGTGTGCAGAGAAAGAGAGAGTAGAGTCAAACATGACCCCAAGGGTGCGAGCTGAGGAAACAGGAGGAGTGCAGTGTTATCCACAGAAAAAGAGAAGGGAGGAAGTGGGGAGGTGGGCTTAGGGGGAAAGATAAGGAGCTCAGTTTTGGCCATGTTCAGTTTCAGATGGCGGTGAGACATCCAGGCAGCGATATTTGATGAAGAGATGGGCACCATCACACAGCCAAATAGTAATTTGTGCTTCGTGATCATATTCTGTTCTTTATAGTCATTTTTATATTACGCTGATTCAAAACGTCAGTAGATTACAGAAGTTAAACTAAATACATTAACGAGCATAAAAAGATTGTATAAAGGTGAGTTGAGGCCTTTTTGTGCAGGTGAATAGGAGTCTGCCTGAGTGCTGTGTGAGGGAGCCGTTCACGGCAGTGTGCAGCAGAGGACCCTCCAGCAATTTTTTGACCAGCTACTCCTCCTCCCTGGATCATCCTGGGGCCCTGTGAGGCTATAACTTCCTGCCCTAAGGCCCTCTGGGCCGTGGCCCGAAGGGGCGTGCCTAAAGGGGCAGGACATGCCCCTTCAGCGTCTGTTGGCGTTTTGAGGAATTTCTTGGATGGTTGCTGAGTAAGGTCCTTGTTTGCTTGCCTGGCTGTTTGGTCTTTTGTTGATTTTTGAGTTTGTTATTTTTGAACTATGGGGAAACGGAAGAATAAGAAGTTGACTGACGATGCAGGCCCTGTTGTGGGGGATGGTAAAGTTGTCGGTCAAGCATTTTTTTACTCTTCCTGAGATGTGCTCTCCTACTGAAGGGGCATCTCTTAGCTCCGTGGAGTGAACACCTCCTCTTCTTCCTGTCCCCCAGTTTTCCTCTACTATGGATAATAGTGTCAATAAGTGTGATTTATTTTCTTATTCTCCGGGACCATTGCCTATACCTGTCGCTGTTGTAACTGGTGTTAAATTGAATCCCCACCTGAGAATGTTACTTTAAAGGATTTGGTGTCTGCTATTGCTAGTATTGATATAGAAGTATCTACTTCGTTTGAGTCTTTATGTACGTACTTTTACACAAGAGGCTCACCACAAATTCGCTGAGGTAGATATTAGTAGATATCGCTAGCACTGTCTCTACTCTGAATAAACAGGTATCTAAATTACAGCAGACAAGTTCTGCATTTATTAAAGATTCATTATCTACTTTTTATAAATTAGAATCATTGGGGAATGGTGCTAGGGCATTGAACCTTTGGTTTTTAAATTTTCCTAAGTCATCTTTGCTTTCTCCTCAGATTTTGTTGGAGAAATATTTCAGCGAAGTTTTGTTGTTTTCTGAGAAGATTGTCATTCAGTCTTCTTATTACCTTCCTGGGGGGAAGCGCCAGTTAGATAAGGCAGCTGATGGGGTAGATGTATTATCTGTAGATATTGGTAAAGACTTAACCAAATTTCTTAGAAGATTCTACCGATTTGATTGCTAAAAGAGCCACGTTGTTGGTTTCCATTTTTTCTAATTTAGATAAAATTAAGGTCCTGAAGGCTTATTTTAAAAAGATAAGCCTTTTTGTGGTTATAAATTATATGTGTTTCCAGATGTTTCTAAGCCCACTCAGGCCTATAGGAAAGGTTTTTTGACTTTAAAGCCTAGGGTGCTAGAGCTGGGTGCTACATTTTTTCTTAGATTCCAATGTAAATGTATTATTACCTTTCAGCCTCTTTTGATTTAAAGCAAGCTCTGCTACAAGGGGACATGGGATGAGGGTAAAAGGGGATAGATTCAGGAGTGATATGCGGAAATATTTCTTTACGGAAAGAGTAGTGGATCCATGGAATAGTCTCCCAGTGGAGGTGGTAGAGATGAGGACAGTATCTGAATTCAAAAAAGCATGGGACCAACACAGAGGATCTCTAAAGGAAAACAGTGGACTGTTGTAGTGGTTGATATGGAAGGGCAGACTAGATAGGCCATGTGGTCTTTTTCTATCGTCGTGTTTCTATGTATGTTTTTTCTGATGTTACTCAATTGGAAAGTTTCTTGCTTGACAGGAAGAAGTAGGATTTTGTGTTTTTGCTCCTAGTTTGGAGTAACCCGTATTTTTGTGGAGGTAATTTCTTTACTTCTTGATTTCTTGTTTATTGTTCTCTGATAGTGTAATGGGGGGGGGGGGGGGAGGGGGGCGGCTCTTACCGTTATGTGTACTAATGCAGCTTTGTATTTTGTTAATTCTTTTTCTTTATTGGTAATTTCTTGTTTCTGACAGCATTTCTTGTTTTGTTTTTGATTGTATTAATTTAAATCTTTCAATAAACATATTGAATAAAGAAAAAAAATTGTATAAATTACCTCACAGGGTATACATGTGAGCGCTAGTATGTGCAGTGACAAGAACATGCTTACTCATATGCAACTTATGTGTAGGCGTGCTCCTGGGTGGAGTTGTGAGGTTTTCAACTGAGTTATTAAGTACACCTGTGTTCATCCGTCACCTGTATACCTGCTCTGGGCACACTCTAGAATTTGAAAGGAGATTGACTCAGGAGTAATATGCGGAAATATTTCTTTATGGAAAACGTGGTAGATGTGTGGAATGGTTTCCCAGTGGAGGTAGTAGAAACAAGGTCAGTATCTGAATTCAAGAAAGCATTTGACAAACACAGAAAAAAAGGGAACTATTGTAGTTGATATGGAAGGGCAGATTAGATAGGCCATGTGGTCTTTTTCTGTTGTCATGATTCCATGTTTGTATAAGGACACACAGCAAATGCAATGCAATGTGTGCCTTCGAGTCAGTCCTAACTCCTGGTGACCCAGATGCTCCTGGGTTTTCTTGGCAGTGTCACCAGAAGTAGATTGTCAGGCCTTTCTTCCGAGGCAATGGAGGGTTAAGTGGCTTGCCCAAGGCCACAAGGAGTGCCAGTGGGAATTGAACCCTGGTTGCTTGGTTACCAAGCCAGTGCTCTAACCACTAGGCTACTCCTCCACTCAGGACACACAGGCACCTTTTGAATTCTTCATTGGAAGACACAGCCTAGGACTGATTTTAATCCTGTGATGTGGGATCTAGCCAAGAACCTAGGAATCATGCAGGTATTGGCGCAAAACGTAAGCTGTTACAAGTAGGATAGTCTCTTGTAGGATTTGAGGTAATAATAATAATAATAATAAATATTAAGACTTTCTTTACCTATTACATATCACATCAGAGAGGTTTACATAATTAAAACATAAAATCCAGAAAAAGAACTCCAAAATATTTTTAAAAAGCAAGAGAAAGTAAAAGAGTAACAAGCTCTCCATTAACTAATAACAATCCTGATATCACTCCATTCAAACCCCAGACCATCCTGGAGAACCCAAAGAGAACAAATGCATTTTGAGAAGAACCTTAAACTTCTTCAGATACGACTCAGGGTGGATGCGAGCTGGTAAGGCATTCTAGAATGAAGAAGCCAGAAAGCGCTTTAGTTTCCAAGGTTTATTTATTTATTTACACGAGTATAAGAACATAAGATATGCCATACTGGGTCAGACCAAGGTCCATCAACCCCAGTATCCTGTTTCCAACAGTGGCCAATCTAGGTCATAAGTACCTAGCACTTTCTCCAAAAGACACAGATTCCACAATGCTTGTACTGGGTCAAGCAATGATATCCTGGGTCCCTGATTAATAATGGTTTATGGACCTTTACTCCAGGAACTTGTCCAACCTTTTTTAAACCCAGCTACACTAACAGCTTTTACTACATCCTCTGGTAACAAATTCCAGAGTTTGATTACACGTTGATTGAAAAAATATTTTCTCTTATTAGTCTTAAATAGGTTACCCTGTAGCTTCATTGCATGTCCCCTAGTCTTTCTATATACAGATGACATAAACAATCGATCTACATTTATCTGTTCCACTCCATTCATTAATTTATAGACCTATCATATCTCCCCTCAGCCGTCTCCTTTCCAGGTTGAAGAGCCCTAACCTTTTTACACTCTCCTCATAGGAGTAATCCTTCTATCCCCTTTAGCATTTTGGTGGCTCTTCTCTGTACCTTTTCTAAACCTTTTCTAGACCACCTTTCTGAACAAAAATTCAATCAAAAGGGTGTACACGAATAGGCAAATACAACAATATCAAAACCACCCCAAGAACATCAAAAAAGGAGTTTCCCCCACCCCAACAACTATCAACCCTCCCTCCCCCTGCCATAGCTGTATTCAATAGCTTTCAGAATGCTGTCAGGGAGGTCTGAGCACCAAGTTCCAGGGGAAGAGCATTCCACCTTTCACACACCACTACCTTGAATGTGTTTTCCTGGCTAAAGGCCCTGTGTACCACTTCCAACCCCAGTACCACTAACAGCCAGGCCTGAGACGACCACAAAGGCCGAGGTGGATGATACCAATCCAACAGTACCCAAAGGTATCTGTGGCACGAGTCCTGTAGCACCCGAAAGACTATCACTTACAATTTAAATAGCTCACATTGCCGCAGCGGCAGCCAATGCAGCTCAGCCAAGAAGGGCCGTGAACTCTCTCAGCGCCATGCTCCTGTCAACAGCCATGCAGCCACATTTTGTACTACCTGTAAGCGCCTGAGGGCCCGATATGGCAAGCCAACATATAGGACATTGCAGTAATCGAGTGTCCCAAGCATCAACATCTGCACCACCGGTCATAGTGCTGCTGCATCCAATACGGTCACGGCTGATGAGCTTTCCTCCAGGAAGTTACCCAAACCTTTTTTAAACCCAGCTACACTAACAGCTCTTATTACGTCCTCCGGTAATGAACTCCAGAGTTTGATTACATATTGAGTTAAAAATATTTTCTCTTCTTAGTCTTAAATGGGATGCATTGTAGCTTCATTGCGTGTCCTCTAGTCTTTCTACTTTTTGAAGGTGTAAACAATTGATCTACATTTACCCGTTCCACTCCATTCATTACTTTACATACTTCTATCATATCCCCCCTCAGCCGTCTCTTTTCGAAGTTGAAGAGCCCCAACCTTTTAAGCCTTTCCTCATAGGGGTATCCTTCCATTCCTTTTACCAAATTTTGTTGGTTTTCTAATTCAGCTATATCCTTATTAAGATATGGTGATGGAATAAGTGCTGGGTAGTGTACGGATTGTGGCCTGCAGTTCTTCTCCCACTTGTGATGCTGCAGGTGAGCTTCTTCCATCCGATCATGGCCTTGGCTGCTCGCGCCGAGGGTCGGATGGTAGGGAAATAAGCCCCTCTGCGTTGGAGCCTTCTGTGGCTCCAGCTGGACGTGCTGGTGCCATGCCAATGGGACGCCACTGCACCAGCACAAATGTGTTGCGATCTGGGTGGGCAGGTCAGTGGACCCCTCCCCCCCAGAAATGGTCTATCTCCCCAGATGTCCAAGTCCCCAATTCTGCCACTGCGCATATGTATGTGCCCAATGGTAGCAGAATTGGGGACATCTCCCGCCCATCGGGTTTTTGCATGGCCAATGCAGCTGGACATGCAGGAACCTGAATCTGCCTCCACGTCAACCAGCTCACCTTTATCTACCTGTTTATTCACATCTTAAAAAAATATAAACAGATTAGTAAGACAAGACTTTCCTCTGCTAAATCCATGTTGACTGTCTCCCATTAAGCCTTGACTATCTACATGTCCAGTAATTTTGTTCTTTATAATGGTTTCTACCATTTTGCCCAGTACTGATGTCAGACTCACCAGGCTGTAGTTTCCCAACCACCCCTGGAATCTTTCTAAAAACTGGCATCATATTTATTTATTTAGTTAGGTATGTGCATTTATATACTGCTTTTGCAGGATCAAAGCGGTTTACATTGAACTCAAAACAAAAAACCATAAGCTTACACTGTCACGCTCCCCTGCTACTGGCCGAAGGCTTTATAGTAGGGGTGACCGCTGTTTTGCTTCTGAGTGACCTTTAAACTTTCTAGCAGCAAGGGTTGCTGGGATATGTAGTTTTGGCTTCACTCTCACAAAAATGTGTTGTGGCACAAGGGTCTCTTGGAACAGATAAATTTATTATTATTGTTGGGTTTTTCCCCTCACAGAGGTTCTCAGGCAAATAAGCAAAGCAATATAATTCTTTTCCAGAATAAACAGAAAAACAGGAGCAAATGAAAAGCATCAAATAAAAAGTGGAAAAACTGTTTCTTCACAGCAGCACAAAACTTCCAAACAACTTTGTAATTCTTCTTACCAAAGCTTGTTTAACATAAGTTCATGTCCATTCTATTACACATAGAACAGTCCATCTCAAAAGAACCAGAGGACTCAGGTACATCTGCTGCGTCAATGATCATGTCCTCGCTTTCATTCTCACAATTCTGTATAGGGGAACTCCTAGGCTGGCATCCTGGAATAGCCTTTTGCAGCTGCTCTAGATGATTCCCTCCTCTACTAGCCGTGACGTCCTCTAGCTCAGGAGTTTGGTTAGTACATAAGCTTCTCTTTATGGTTTCTACATCTGCATTAAACCATTTATTCCAAGTGTTTCTGCTAGGTGGTTTTACAGCCGTGCTATCGTGGCACTTGTTAGCACTGGCTTTTAATTGTTTTACAATGTCTTCAACAAGACTCTGATTAGGCAGAAAATCCAACGTACCTTGTCCGCTATCACTGCCCGGTCTGTGCTTGGAGCTCTCTTCCCTTCTACAGGTAAACTGCTTGTCCCTGTCTTCAGGTAGCTCCCACAACGACGTTGGCTTAGCTTTAAGGTAACTGTGATTGGACCCACCAGAATCCCTCTTGCCTGGAGCTGGGTTCCAAGACTTCCTCACTTGCTGCCTTCCTTGTTGAAGTGGTTTAGACACTTGTAAAGGCTTTTCCCTGCCTTCTTGTCTGTCCAGTTTCCTTCTCTGCTGACAATCCTGTCGGCTGTTCTGGTACTGCGTGCTGTTCTGCAAGACTTGCCCTGAAGCTGGTTTAAAACGGCTTCCTTGTTCAGGCACGCCCTTCTGACTATCCAGGTGCACCTCGTTAGGGCTGCTTCCAGGTCTTAGGTCATGAATCTGACTGAGCTGCATTCTCTCTGAAAGCTTCCTGCTGCCATGGAAACCTGGCTTGCTCTGGCTTTTAAAGGTGCAGTGCTCACTATTTTGCCATTCCATTTGCTCAGGCACGCTTTCGGAACCACAACACGGAACAGAGTTAACAGAATATGTCAGATAATTGTTTGAGAACCACAAAAGAGAGCGAAGCCCTCACAGTACAGAAACACAACACAGGAAGCGAGTGGTGCATGGAGGTCACGGGCGCCTTTATTGTAGAGTCCCCTACGCGTTTCGGCAGGTGCCTTCTTCAGGGGATATGCAGCTTAAAACATAATAAAATATAAAGAATATAAAAAAATATTTTAAAATATAATTAAAATAATAATGAATAAGATAATGAATAAGTAAATAATATATAAATGATTAATGAGAATTAAAATAAAAAATACTTTAAAAGTAGAAACAGACATGACAATTATAAATAATTAATCAACAGGCAGGTACATATGATTAAAAAGAACATAAAAACTGTGTATCAGCAGAAATATAATTCATGAAGAACATAGGGCAGAGGGCTGTGTAAACATACAAAACCACTAAAAAATCCTTTATCTAAACAGCATGTGTGGTAGAAGAGATGAGGTGGTAGAGTGAGAGCTTTCTTTAGCTATACTCACTCACGCACTCTGCGAACCACTATTGTGCAAATATATCTCTGTGCTAGAAGCAATAAAAGGTAAAACAACAGTTATTTCGTATCTCGCATCAGGTTTCAAGTGTTAAAGAGGAACAAAGACCAAAAGGTTTATTAATCCTGAATACAGTAGACCCTGTATTAGGGGGGAAAACACAACAGATGATGAGTAGATGGAGCTATATAAATGTACTATTGAATTTACAGGCTGAACAAAATAAATTGTTTGTACATATAAAATTAATCACATTGTTTACAATTAGCTTTCTTGAACTTAGTTACATGCTATAGTTAGCCTTTGTAGCAATCTCTTTTATTTACACTTAATTTCTTGAACTTATTTACAGCATACTAGTTAACAGTGTTTCACTGAGAAGATTGGTCCTTAGCTGTTTTGAATCAATTACCGAGTCTCCAGAGTGATCTTTAGATAGAATGGTTTTAGTAGCTTGTGCAATGCACTCGGGTCTGTGGTCGCTCTTAGATTGTCTGGAAGCAGGTTCCAAAGAGTTGGTGTGTAGAGCGAGAATGCTCTTTTGGATGTTGCTACGTTGTTTTTCCTGTATTTCAGTGGAACTACCACTGTGTTTTTTCCAACACTTCTATATGTTCTCATCTCCGGGTTGGTTTGGATGATCGATCCCAACTCTCACTGCTGTAGACAGTGAATGGCTTGCTTTGGAAGACCCATTAGAAATCTATATGTGGGGAGATCACTGCTTGTACTGTTGTTTGGAAGTCAACTGCTGATAGGAGGGGTCTCAGATGTTGAAGCATCTTCAGATATATTGCTCTGACTGTATTATTTAAGGGGTTATTCTGAGACTGGCTGCATGCCCTGACTAATGTCCCCACCGGTTGTGTGGGGAAGAGGCAGCCCGGGAGGGGGGGGGGGGCAGAGAGTGTTCGGGCAGTGGGCAGTTGCCGGTCCTGGATGTACAGGGCCAATTCTAATGTCAGCCCTGTATGTCCAGGGCTGGTGAAATGGCTGGGGGAAGTTATTCCACCTCCAGAGTGGAATAACTTCCCTAGATGTTTCTTTTTAAACGGGCCGGGGCACAAAAGGGGATGGGGGGCAGAGTTAATTCTCCGCAGCCTGATCCTGGCATTAGGAGAATGGATCGGGGGGGGGGGGGGGGGGGGGGGGGGTGTCGGGCTGTGAGGAATTAACTTTATTAGCAGCGGCTGGCATTGCAGCTTTTAAATGGAGCCATGGTGCCATTGGAACAGGACACCATAGCACCACGGCTCCATTTAAAAGCCCTGCCTGAGTTAGCTGGGTTATGACTTACATGCAGGCTGGGACTGAATCGCAGTCCCAGCTTGCGCGTACAGGCCTGTTCGTGATTCTGATCCCATGGGGCTAGACGTGCCCCGCGGGATCAGAATCGAGATCTCCTTTGTATGTCCGAGTCAGCCCAGATGTACAAAGGAGATTTATGGCGGGATCAGAATCGAGATCTCCTTTGTATGTCCGAGTCAGCCCAGATGTACAAAGGAGATTTATGTCGGGATCAGAATCGAGATCTCCTTTGTATGTCCGAGTCAGCCCAGATGTACAAAGGAGATTTATGGCGGGATCAGAATCAGGCCCTAAGTGTTTAGTCATGTTGAGTTGCTGGTCCGTGACACCTAAGTATCTCACTTCTTTTATTTTTATAGAATCTGCTGGGCTGAATGATTTGTCCCTTGACATAAAAAGTACTTGTCTTTTTGTAATTTATACAGAAATTATGCTCAGTTAGCCATGTAGGGATGTTGTTGAAACATTCTGCTATTTTGGTAAGATCAGTTTGTTTTGTGATTTTAATGATAGTTCACAGATTACTAATAGTAGGTCTACAATTTTATATTTTAGTTCTTTCAAGACCCTTGGATGTATACCATCCTGTCCAGGTGATTTGCTACTCTTCAGTTTTTTAAAATAATTGTAATACATCTTCCTGGTTTATTGATATCTGATCTTAGCGCATCAGAGACCCCTAGATTCACATTTAATTTGACATCCTATCAGAGAACCCCTGGGAGTGATTTACAAAATGTCTGGCAGTGGGAAGTGATGCTTGCTGGGCCTGCAGACTTCAAGGGAGAGAGAAATGGAGTGGGAAGCAGCATGGCAAAAATTTTTAAGTAAGTTTTCCACTCTGCTTTCACTACCACCATGTGGGCCCCCTGCATGCCTTTGCCCCTCCCCCCATTATTGCAGGGGTTGCTTTGGTGGAATTAATGCCATTGGCCCCCACCTCCTTTTTTCTTCCTGTTACTCCCATCTGCCCTTACCAGGTTCCAGGCGTGTGTATGGTCTGCTAATAAGTTACTCCAGAAATCTAAGGGTTGTGTTTTACATGCGTATCTTATACTCCTGAAATATAAAGAGAATAAAAAACGATGTAAACCTCCGACACCATCCCATGCCAGATTACATCATTTCCTATCATAACGTGAGTGGAAATAGTGCAAAATTACCATAAAGATGTCTAAACATATGCTTTATCCAAAGATATGCAAATGATGCAGAAAAACTGATTCTCCCAGAAGCAGAGAAAGCAATGCTGATTCAGATGCAGCCGCGCAAGGAGAAACAGAAAACTTCAAAACAGAAGAGAAATCCTTGAAAGAAGAAGATAGAAACATAGAAATATGACGACAGAAAAAGACCACATGGACTATCTAGTCTGTCCTTCCATATCAACAACTACAACAGTCCCCTTTTTACCTTTAGAGATCCTCTGTGTTTATCCCATGCTTTTTTGAATTCAGTTACTGTCCTCATCTCTACCACCTCCACTGGGAGACTATTCCACGGATCCATCACTCTTTCCATAAAGAAATATTTCCGCATATCACTCCTGAATCTATCTCCCTTCACCCTCATCCCATGTCCCCTGTGATAAGGAAGCTTATCATAGCTCAGGAAGGAGCTATAGTAAAGGTGAAGTGACTCTGAACAAGCAACCTGTCAGTTCTGGTAGAAATAAGAAAACAGAATTTTTCCATAAAAGACTACCAGTCCCAGAATGCACCAGGTTTCCAACAGCCATTAGAGGAGCTGAAGTGGGGAAACGTGTGTTCAATCAAGAGGGCTATGAGGTAATCCCCAAGCACTCATCTCAAAGGGCAGGGCCTGATTCAGCACAGCTGCGCTGTGCTAAGGTGGAGCACTCATCTAAGCAGAATAAAGGTAGAGTTTATTCTACAGAGAATTATCCTCGTCATCATCCTCAGAATCAGCTTGGATATCCTCAGATTCTTGGGGATCCTCAGCTTGGACAGCCTCATCTTGGACAGCTTCATCATCTGGAGGATCATCAGAAGCAGAAGCCAGAGCGGACGGACAGAGAGGGCAAGAAACCCTTTGGAAGAAAGAAGAGAAAAGCATTTGGGAGGTCTAAAGGAGTCCAGAGCAGTACGTATACTGGGAGGCATTCAAAAGGCCAGCATACACCATTGGACTGGGGAAAGCCAGAGGAATGGTGCTGCAGAGCAGGAATCTCTAGACGGTACCTGTGAGGGAGACAGCTGCACTTGGAAGGGACCCTAGGACCCGTGCCAGAAGGTATGTGAAGAGAGATCCAGTGTCCAGGGATCTGGATTGGAAGGCTGGACATAAGAACTGGACTACATACTGGCCAGGCTATTTAGAGAGGAACTCTAACAGCAATGGAAGCTCAGGTATGAACACTGATCTATGCCCTAGCTATACCCTTGAAAGACAGCAGGGAAACAAATATTCTTCTGAAAGTGCTCCATTGAGAAATTCCTCTGTGCCAATCCATGATTTTGAACCCATGATTGTTGAAGAAGGGGGAGAGGTGGTAGATACAGGCTGTGAATACATGGATTGCTCTCTGTCTAAACTCCTTTGGTAATTTACTGTTACAAAGTACAACAACCATCACAAAGAAATACAAACTTGTTCTTTAATCTACTCAGAAAAGCTCCTGAGTAGGATTTTGAGCCACGCAGTAGAAAGCAAGCCAGCTAAGGGGTTTCAGCTGGGTAACTGCTAGCAATTGAGCCTTACCTAATTGCTTGTGAGCTCTGAGGAAATCACTTCTGAGTCTATGTGTGAAGATATAAGAAGTTAACCTGAAAAGAACAGTTTTTCCCTTCTTTGTGGGTTTTGTTTGTTGTTTGATGCACTGCTAAGAAAATATTAGCTAAAGCCTACAGAAAAGACCAGTTTGTTACCAACCAGGTCTTTATTCTTTTCATTTGATTGCCTAACAAGTTCAGCTGTTGTTTTCCTGATTTTGTTGTTCTAAGTTTAACACTGAAAGCAAGTATCCTGTTTTATGTGCTACCAAGCATATCTGTGTTGGGAGAAATAACCCCATAAATAAATATCTTATTGGCTTTACACTCAAGCACAACTAATTATTGTGAGCGGCTGTGTTTGGTGTGAATGGACTGCATTTCCCACAATCCCTTGCAAATCATATTGATATATGCCTTTGCCAAGATTGTGAACATTCTCACCCAGGCACCCGTCTGACACCCCTCATAGTAGAACTTGCTTTCAATTGAAAGAGGCTCTCTCCCTGAACATTTATGCTACGGAGGTATTTAAACATCTCAATCATATCACCTCTATCCCGCCTTTCTTCTAAGGTGTACATATTAAGATCCTTCAGTCTGTCCTCATATGCTTTATAATGAAGACCACTAATCATTTTAGTAGCCACCCTCTGCACCAACTCCATCCTGTTCACATCCTTTTGAAGGTATGGTCTCCAGAATTGCACACTATACTCCAAATGAGGTTGCACCCAAGACTTACAGGGGCATTATCACCTCCTTTTTTCTGCTAGCCATTCCTCTCCGTATGCACCCAAGCATCCTTCTAGCTTTTGCCGTTGCCTTTTCTACCTGTTTAGCTACTTTAAGATCATCAGGCACAACCACGCCTAGGTCCCGCTCTTCTTTAGTGGACAAAAGTACTTCACCCCTATACTATATTGCTCCCTTGGATTGCTGCAGCCCAAATGCATGCATGACCTTACATTTTTTAACATTAAATCCCAGCTGCCAAATTCTAGACCATTCTTCAAGCTTAGCTAGATCCCTCCTCATGCTATCTACCCCTTCCTGGGTGTCTATTCTATTGCAGATTTTGGTGTCATCCGAAAAAAGAGGCAAACCTTACCCGACAGCCCTTCCGCTATATCACTAACAAAGATGTTAAAAAGAATCGGACCAAGGACAGATCCCTGGGGCACACCACTGGTAACATCCTTCTCCTCAGAGTGAGCTCCATTTACTTGTACTCTTTGTCGCCTCCCACCCAACCAATTTCTAACCCAATCAGTAACTTTAGTGTCCATCCCTAGGGTGCTCAGTTTGTTTATAAGTCGCCTGTGAGGAACAGTGTCAAAGGCTTTACTGAAATCTAAATACACCACATCTAGAGCTCTCCCTTGGTCCAACTCCCTGTTCACCCAGTCAAAGAAATCAATCAGATTTGTCTGACAAGACCTGCCTCTGGTGAATCCATGCTGCCTCGGATTCTGTAATCCGCTGGAATCCAGAAACCTCACTATTTTCTCTTTCAGCAGCATTTCCAATAATTTACTCATCACTGAAATTAAACTAACTGACCTGTAGTTTTCAACCACATCCTTACTTCCGCTATTGTGTAAAGGCACCACATGAGCCTCTCTCCAGTCCAGTATGTTTAATGAAATAAAAGAGATCCTTCTGTATTCTTTAATGTTATAGGTTTGCAGTCTTCAGACTATAATCATTGTGTGATACAACAGCAATAAAATACATGAATATACAAATACAGATAGGCCGATATCTAACAATGGTGGTCAGAACTTGTTGTTTTTACTTAGACTTGGATATGTTGGGATCACATCAGGCTACAGTACTGAATATCTAGGTTGGCCAGTTAGCGATTTAGATAACTAGTTATCTTTTACAGGTAAAGATAGGTTAGCCTTTTATCTGCCTAACTTTACCCAGTTAAGGGTAACTGGTTATCGACTGACTATCACAGATCATGGGTTATCTTTGGGTGCCGCTCCATTCTGTCCCCGGAATGCCTGATGGCGGCTAGTTAGTGTTGGGGCGTTTAGATGGGCTAGGAGGGGGGTATTCAGAGGCACTAGCTTGGTATTCTTGTGAGTAGCAGACTGCATTAATGGTGTTCCTTTCCCCTACTGTGTTGTTTTTAGTGTAAACCGCATTGTTGGATTCAGATATGTGGTATATCAAATAAAGAGAAATATAAATATGAACATGCCCCTCACATTATACATAATATAAAAAGTAATCCATTATTAGTATAATACCCCAGACCCCCATCCCCCTTACAGATAGGCAGGAAAGCCACTACACCTCCCCCTTTTCCCATCAACCACAATCTACATTGAATCCCAATGCATCAACCATGGAGCGGCAGTCTAACAGCAATCCAAAATTACTACCGAATGGTTAGTGTATTATAAATTCCCCATTTCTACAAATCTCCTCTGAAGATGTTTTTGAAGCAGAGACCTCCTTTGGATATACACTGCCTTTGTCAGTCACAACATCTTTTTGAAGCCCAGATGTTGGTCTGATTTCAGCAGGCATGATGTCATCCTTATGTGCATAACACATGAGCATCTGAAATCAGTGCACACAAGCTCCTGTACTGCTTCCATTCTTTGTGCACACATTGGCTCTAATTTTGGAGAACATTTGCACGTATCTCATGCTTTATGCTGCAGTTTTGCACATCTCATTTGCATATATTCCCCTTTCTGCATATTAGCGCTAAAGTTTCACGCTATCAGCACTCTACATAAATTGTACACAGTTAATAGCATGCGACTCCAGTGCTGACGTCCTGCATCAGCCTGTTAGATCGTTAGACAAAAGCAATTGGATGTGAAATGTGATGTGTATTGATCTAATTCTAGGGAGTGGGAGGTTGAGCAACATCTCTAGGTGTCTCTCTCCATACTATAGAGTTGATGGATCAGGAGTTGCTTTTTTGTGTGTGGGGAAAAGGTTAAAGGATGTTGTGAAAGAGTTTTGAAATCTTCCTCAGAGTGTGAGGGGCAAGGATCTGGTTTCATCCTCCTGACTAAGGACCATCACTGCAAAAACTTGGCCCAGTGCCTAAGTCAGGAGGGAGATATAAAAATGATAGGGGAAGGGTAACCCAGGTAGTCACAAATTAAAGCTCTTGGGGTCATAGCCCAAAAAGAGTCTGGTTCTGACCTGCTGGAAATCAAAAGGAACAGATGGAAACAGCAAGGCAGAAATAATGAGAGCAGTAAAATCCTTGCAGTAAATCTGCTCATGTGTTTGCTAAAAGGTGGCGGGTTCTCTGTGTAATTAAATTTGACTGTGGAAAATTCAAATTCTACAGTAAAAGCAGTCAAAGAACCCCGGTGGCTTTGCCTGAGAAGAGTAATTTGGGAGTGCAGAGATCCAGCGAGTTTTTCTTGCTCTTTCGGGCAGGAAGAGGAGTTGTGTTAGAGATTAACTGTGAGGAATTTTGGGATGGGAACTGAACACAGCTGCTCAGACTTTGGCCCTTGCTGCCGGATATAAAGCTCTCCTCTCACCCCCTTACAATATAGCAACAGGAACCTGAACAGAGAGCGTCTGCAAAACTTCAGGTAAATAATTTTGTACCTCCAGTTAGATATACTTTTGCCATCATTTCTCTCAGGTTTCAAAAACTCTCACTCCATATTTGTGCGCATAGGTTATGACTAAAGTCAGCAGGATAACCGAAAAATCAGATGTAGATTATGCTCATCTCTCACTTCATCCATGGCACAGCATCCGATTATAGGCACATTGATCCATATGAGCAATTTACAATAAAGACACAAAAATCACACAAACTTACTACTGATAATATCATGACAGGAAAATGTAAACAATCAAAACCCACTTGTTCACCATACACTTTGGAAATATAAATGAAGAAACAACCCCCTCCACTAACACCACACTCAACAACACAGACACTGATTCAACCTAAAATAATCTAGAACCGACATAACCCTTCAGGAAACCCTGCTCCTTACAGCCCACCAAAGAATTGTAAATAGTTACTAATGACTGCTTTGTAACAAATGACTGTTCATTATGTTACCATGTTACATTGATTGTACTACTGTTCACAATGTTACTATGTTACTCTGTTTACGGTATATAGTTAAACATTCCATGTAATGAATATGTACCTCTCTGTACAATTCAATTTTCTGTTTTATGCAAACCGCATTTGAACCTTGGAAAATGCGGTATAAAAATGTTTGTTAAATAAACAAATAAATAAATAAATAAAATAAATAATCCCTGTTGACAATATAATCATAGAAGACATTTTCTATAAGGCATGGTTAGGGTTATGGTTAAATTTTAATATATCATCAAAACTGTAATGCAAGCTATGCAGTTTACAAAGTATAAAATAAACATAAAAGCAAACAGCTACAAAAATAAAAAAAACACCACTGATAGAAAAGAAATAAAAAATGAGAATACTGAAACAAATACATAAGCCTTGATTAGCTCTGACGCCTCAGAATTTATTATGTTTATGTTTATTCAGTTACTTGATATACCGCCCCTCCCCCACATAACAATCGGGGCAGTTTACAATATTCCAAAAACATGAGAAAGAGAGGCTTAAGCCCCAGAGGTGAAAAGGAACTACAATTTTCCATCGGAAAGAGGGAAGGAAGGTGCATTCATACAAAACACCCTCTACCACCCTTCCTCCTGTCTGTATCTCTTTTCTTCAGTTAAATGGTGCTCCCCTCTGGCTTTTAATTTTATTATTATTTTTTTATTTTTTATTTAGAGTTTTTTCTATACCGCGCTATTCATCATCAGTGCGGTTCACAGATAACATAAATGTCCGGTGTGGGGGATCTACAGCGGACTTACAGTAAAACAGGGGAGTTTAACTTGGAGAACAGATAAAACTATATACAAGTTAGTAACAGTTTAGCATGGGGTTTGGTAATGTTCAAAGAATGAGTGAATGGTGTGATTCATATATATACATAATGTTTACAAGTCGAAGGGATGTGATATTTGTTTCTATTGTAAACTGCCCTGCTGTTCCCACTAAGGGTGGTATATCAAGTTTTAATAAAATAAAATGCAGGGATAATGCCACATCAAGGAAGAGACGGGTATCTTAGACGGGCTACACAGACAGTTCAGTATCAACTAACTGGCAGTATGCACAGGAACCTTTCAGCCTGCACAGAGCCCTTGATCTTCAGACACAGGCTACCCCCTGTACTTGGGTTTCACTAGTGGATATTTGTGCAACTTCCCATCTTTGGAAAAGATTAGTGTATTCGTTAATACCCTTTAAGTATTTACAAGCGTTGTGGAACCTGTGTCTTCTGGGGAAACTGCTAGGTACTTGTGACCTGGATTGGCCACTGTTGGAAACAACTACATAAGAACATAGTGGGCTTGATGGACCTTGGTCTGACCCAGTATGGCATATTTTATGTTCTTAAGCGGCTGCATCATATCCCTCCTGCCCTGCCCCTCCTCTCCTCTGCGATATACATATTCAGGTATTCAAGTCTCTTCGTATACATCTGTGCCAGAACACATATGAGGAAGACCTGAATATATCCTAGAGAAGAGGAGGAACAGGGGAGATATGATATAGATGTTTAAATACTTAAAGGGTATTAATGAAAAAAAACAAACCTTTTCCAAAGAGGGAAAGCTGTAGAACCACAGGATATAAGATCAAGCTGAAATGCGATAAATTTAAAAACAATATCAGAAAATATTTTTTTCATGGAAAGTGTGGTGGATACCTAGAATGCACTCCCAGAGGAGGTAATGTGGACAAAAACAGTAACCGAATTAAGAGCTCATAAGATTAACACAGGCTCTTTATTTTCACTCAAAATAAAACATGACTTTCATGCTGCAAAATAGCATAAAAAGGAGAATCTTGATGGGACTTTAATCACCCTACTGGGCAGACTAGAGGGGCTAAGCCATCACTTACTACGTTACTAAGTCAGTCAAAGTCCCCAGGTAAGTGAAACATTAAATACCTCTCTTGAATGGGTAAAAGGGGCAACATCTGGAAAGCGATGTGTATAAATGCCTGTAGCATGGGAAATAAGATCCCAGATGTTGAGGCTTTAATAGAAGAAACCAACTTGAATTTAGCGGCAGTTATGGAGACATGGTTTATGGACAACCGTGACTGGGATGTAATTATACCGGGCTATACTTTTTTCAGAAAGGACAGAGTAGGAAGAAGGGGAGGAGGAGTGGTACTATACGTAAAAAATAATATTAAAGCTATTGAATTACAGGGCTTAAAAGGGAGAGAGGAGGCACTGTGGGTTAAACTAGAAAGAGGGAAGGGGAAATCCATTTGCATTGGAGTGCTATACAGATCCACTTCACAGGAAGAAGAAGGGGATGGAGATTTAATAGAAGACATACGCAGCATTGCCATGAAAGGAGAAGTGCTACTGATAGGTGATTTCATTGTTGATTGCCATATCCCTGCTGCGGTGTCATCTAGAAGGAAGGAGAGCCTAGATTCTCTACAGGGAGAACTATTCCAGCAACTGGTAGCAGAACCCACACATGAAGGGGCCATACTGGACTTGCTGCTTACCAATAGGGAAAGTGTTTCTGATGTTACAGTGGGAGATCATCTCGCATCCAGTGATTACTAGATGATGTGCTTCAGTATTAGGACTTGGGCTAACAAAATCCATTCAAAAGCAAGGATCTAAGACTTTAGGAAAAAGCTAACTTTGCCAAGATGGGCCAATACCTCATGGAGTCATTAGAAAGATGAGAATAGCTGGAGAATGTAGAAAAACAGTAGGCAAAACTAAAAAAAGGGGATATTTTAAGGGCAACAAACCTTTTTGTTAGAAAGGTAAATAAAATGTAAAAGGAAAAGGAGGCCACTATGGTCCTCAAAAGAAGTAGCTGAAAAGGTGAAGAAAAAGAGTGAAGCCTTCATGAAATACATGAGATCACAGAGAGAGCGGAAGACAGGCATCTATATTTGGAAAAACTTAGAGAAGCTAGCAAAGTATTCAGGAAAGCAAAGATATAAAAAGAAGGACAAATAGCCAATGCAGTTAAATGAGGGCATAAGACATTTTTCAGATATGTTAGTGAGAGGAGGAAGGGCAAAAGTGGTATTGACAGACTCAAGAGTGAAGGGGAGGAATATGCAGAAGATGTGGATAAAGCGGAATTGCTTAACAAATATTTCTGTTCTGTGTTCACAGATGAAGAACCAGGAGCAGGACCTCAGAAAACACCCACAAAGAGGAACAGAAGTGAGGGGCATCGAACAATTTTCAGAAGACTGTATTCGTGAAGAACTAGCTAAACTAAAAGTAGATAAAGCAATGGGACTGGATGGGATACACCCTAGAATACTGAGGGAACCTGGGGACATTCTAGCAGCTCCACTGACTGACCTTTTCAGTGCTTGTTTGGAGTCGGGACTGGTCCCAGAGGACTGGAGAGAGGCGCATGTGGTCCCTTTACACAAAAACAGAAGTAAGGATGAGGTCGAAAGCTACAAGCTGGTTAGTCTAACCTCTGTGGTGAATAAAGTACTGGAAATACTGCTAAAAGAGAGAACAGTGAGGTTTCTGAGTCCAACGGATTGCAGGATCCAAGGCAGGCATGGATTCACCAGAAGCAGGTCTTGTCAGATAAATCCGATTGATTTCTTTGACTGGGTGACCAGGGAGTTGGACAGAGGGAGATCCCTAGATGCGGTGTACTTGGATTTCAGTAAAACCTTTGACACCGTTCTGTACAGACGACTTATAAACAAATTGAACACCCTAGGGATGGACTCAAAAGTTACTGATTGGGTTAGAAATTGGTTGAATGGGAGGCAGCAAAGGGTACAGGTAAATGAAGCTCATTCTGAGGAGGTTACCAGTGGTGTGCTGCAAGGATCTATCCTTGGTCCAATTCTTTTTAACATCTTTGTTAGTAATATTGCAGAAGGGCTATTGGGTAAGGTTTGCCTCTTTGCAGATGATACCAAAATCTGCAATAGAGTAGTCACCCAGGAAGGAGTAGATAACATGAGGAGAGATCTAGCTAAGCTTGAAGAATGGTCTAGAATTTGGCACTGAGAATTAATGCTAAAAATGCAGGGTCATGCATTTGGGCTGCAACAGTCAAAAGGAGTGGTACAATATAGGGGCAAAGTACTTCTGACCATGAAAGAAGAGCTAGACCTGGGCGTAATTGTGTCTGATGATCTTAAAGAAGCTAAATAGGTAGAAAAGGTGATGGCAAAAGCCAGAAGGATGCTTGGGTGCATAGGGAGAGGAATGGCCAGCAGAAAAAAGGAGGTGATAGTGCCTCTGTATAAGTCTCTGGTGTGACCTCATTTGGAGTACAGTGTGCAATTCTGGAGACATCACCTTCAAAAGGATATACACAGGTTGGAGTCGGAGCAGAGGGTGGCTACTAAAATGGTTAGCTGTCTTTGTTATAAAGCATATGAGGACTGACTTAAAGATCTTAATATGTATACTTTAAAGGAAAGGCAGAATAGGGGAGATATGACAGATGTTTAAATACCTCTGTGGCATAAATGCACAAGAGGAGAATCTCTTGAGTGAAAGCAAGCTCTGCTACAAAGCCGACAGGATGAGGGTGCAAGAGGATAGATTCAGGAGTAATATGCGGATATATTTCTTTATGGAAAGAGTGGTAGATGCGTGGAATAGTCTCCCAGTGGAGGTGGTAGAGATGAAGACAGTATCTGAATTCAAAAAAGCATGGAACAAACAAAGAAAATCTCTAATGGTAAAAAGGAGACTATAGTAGTTGATATGGAAGGGCAGAATAGATAGGCCATGCAGTCTTTTTCTGCTGTCATGTTTCTATGCTTCTAATTCCAAGGAAAGCACATGCATCTTGGAATTCCTCTTTTTACTTTACTATTTTGGTGGCTCTTCTCTGTGCCTTTTCTAATAACACTATATCCTTTTTAAGATACGGAGACCAGCATTGCACACAATATTCAAGGTGCAGTTGCACCATGGAACGATACAGAGGCATTATGATGTCATCCTTTGTTTTATTCTCCATTCCTTTCCTTATGATTCCTAACATTCTATTTGGTTTCTTAGCTGCTGCTGCATACTGGGCGTAGGGTTCCACAATGACATCTAAGTCTTTTTCCTGTGTAATGGTTCTTAATGTGGAACCTTGCATCGTGTAAGCATAGTTTGGGTTGTTCTTTCCTAGGTGCGTAACTTTGCACTTGTCGATATTAAAATTCTTCTGCCATTTGAACGTCCAATTTTCCAAATTATTAAGGTCCTCTTGCAGTTTTTCACAATCCTCTTGGGTTTTAACAACTTTGAATAATTTTGTGTCATCTGCAAATGTGATTACCTCACTCGTTATTCCCATTTCCAAGTCATTTACGAATATGTTACAATCCTCCAACAGCTAACAATCTTCTGTTCTTATCCCAGGCTTTACCCCTCACTCCCCCTACAGCTAAGGATCCTCTCTGCTTATCCCAAGATTTATCCCTCATTCCCCCACAGCTAAGGCTCCTAGTTCCTCTGGGCCAGCCAAAAGTGTCCAGCTTCTGAGCTGAGATAAACCACAGCCACACCAATGATTTCTTCAAACAACCAGTTTATTAAAGGACCCAGCCAAAAGTCTGCCAGTACTGCTTGTCTATTTCAGATTAAATTTAAGTAAAAAGAAAACAATTCAGAATATTCTCACCAGGATTAATTTCTACAGAATGCATGCCACACCCAGCAGACTGAACAGAAATGCGAGTGTTTGGTTTCTGCCCTCTTCTGAAAACATAGCCTTGTAAGATTTAATTCCCCATTTTGAATAGTAGGGCAGAACACTACAGCAGATAACACACAAGTGACACATCCAGTGTCCCCAGTTATTCTAGCCCATGCTGTAGGAATCTATACGTCTATAATCTATAAGTCTATGGAATGCCTTACCAGCACATATCAGAGCAATCCCCAACTTGAGGCAATTTAGAAAGGCCCTTAAACATTTCTTCACCAAATATCTCACTGACATCTCCGATCCTCAGTCCCACTCGAATAACGAGCACCTCAACAATAATAGTAGTCAACTAGGCAAGCCCTCGCAACAGGCATCCCCTACAATGTAAACACCAAACATTATCCTTTCTCAGTACACCTCATATGTATATAGTGTACCCTTTTTCCAAGTTGCATTTCCTGTTTAATGTAATGACCAGACATATTTAAGTTGTCGGATGTTTCTGTTCCATGTGAACCGCGCTGATTGCAAATAGTGCGGTATATAAGAAATATAAATAAATAAATATACAGCTCTCTGCCATAGGACCTTCACTGCTCCTTCTCCTACTTGAGATTTAGCAACTTTTATTCATGAAAGATTTGAAAATGAATTGCTAAAGAAAAGGATATAAGACAGCAAGTTGGGGTAAGTAAGCAGGGCCAGACTAACCATTTGGTAACTTTTTTCTGAGGAGTACAGAGGCGCATCTGCCAACTAGACATGATGTCACAGGAGATGTGCTGTCTGCCAGGTGCCAAAATCCTAGATGTTATGGAGAGTTTGCCGAGACTCATCAAGACATATGCAGCATTACCAGAAAAGGAGAAATACTACTGATAGGTGATTTCAATATGCCGGATGTTGATTGACACATCCCTGCTGCAGTATCATCTAGAAATAGAGAGATCCTGGATTCTTTACAGAGAGAACGATTTCAGCAACTGGTAATGAAACCCACACATGAAGGGGCTATGCTGGATTTAGTGCTTACAAATGGAGCATCATGTCTAGTTTCTGATGTTATAGTGGGTGATAATCTCACATCCAGTGATCCCGAATGATGTGATTCAGTATTAGGACAAGGATGGAGATTGTTAATGCAAAACTACGGATCCTAGACTTTAGGAAAGCTAGCTTTGTCAATATTGGGGAATAATTAAAGGAGTTAACTAGATGGGAACAGCTGAGGGATGTAGAAAAGCAATGGCCAAAACTGAAAGAGATATTTTAATGTCAACAACCCTTTTTGTTAGGAAAGTAAATAAATTTAAAAGAAAAAGGAGGATGCTATGGGTCTTTAAAGATGATGCTGAAAAGATCAGGAAAAATAGAATGGCCTTCATAAAATGAAATATGAGAAACAGGAAAACAAGCTAACAGTGTTTGGAAAAGCTAAGAAAAGCTGGGAAAGTGGTCAGGAAAGCAAAGATGCGAATGCAAGAAAAATAACCAATCCAGTAAAATAGGGGGAGGGGGATCAGTACATTTTTTTTAGATATGTTAGTGACAGGGGGGAGTGCAAAAGTGGTATTGATAGACTCAAGGGTGCAGGGGAGGAATATGTAGAAACTGATGAGGATAAAGCAGAAATGCTTAACAAATATTTCTGTTCTATGTTCACAGATGAAGGGTCATGAGTAGGAGCTTAGAAATCACCCACAAATAGGAACAGAATTGAGATGGATCACTGAACGATTTTCAGAAGACTGTGTTCACAAGGAGCTAGCTAAAGTAAAAGTAGTCAAAGTGATGGGGCCAGTTGAGATACATCAGAGCCTTGAAGGAACTTAGGGAAATTCTGGCAACTCCACTGTCTGAGCTTTTTCAGGATGTCTTTAGAGTCAGGCATGGTCAGAGGACTGGAGAGGGTGTATGTGTGCCCTCTACACAAAATCAGAAGTAGAGAGGAGGATGGGACTACAGGCCAATTAGTCTGACCTCTGTGGTCTTTAAATTATTGGAATGCTGCTAAAACAGAAGCTAGTGAGGTTTCTGGAATCCAAATGTAGCACCTTAGGGCACCATACAAGTGATTAGTAGTAGTAACATCAATAGATTGCAAGATCCAAGGCAGCATGGATTCACCAGAGAAGGTCTTATCAGACAAATCTGATTAATTTCTTTGATTGGGTGACCAGAGAGTTGGACCGAGGAAGAGCGCTGGATGTGGCAAACTTAGATTCCAATAAAGCCTATGACTTTATTCAATTTATTTATAAGTCACTTTCTGCACAAGTGACTTATAAATAAATTGAGTCTGCCTGGAATGAACTCTAAAGTGATCCACTGGGTTGGATAGAAACTGGTTAAGTAGGAGACAACAAAGGGTACAGGTAAACAGAGCTCACTCTGAGGAGGTGGTGATTACCAGTGGTGTGCAACAGGGGTTAGTCCTTGGTCCAATTCTTTTTAATATTTTTGTAAGTGATATTGCGGAAGGGCTATTGGGTAAGGTTTACCTTTTTGCAGATGATACCAAAATCTGCATTAGAATAGACACCCAGGAAGGTGTAGACCAGAGGAGGGATCTGGTGAAGCTCGAAGAATCGTCAAGAATTTGGTAGCTGAGATTTAAAACTAAAAAATTCAGGGTCATGCATTTGTGCTGCAAAACTTCTAGAGAGTAGTACAGTGTAGGGAGTGAAGTACTTCTGTCCATGAAAAAAAAGAATGGGATTGTTTCTGATGATCTTAAGGTAGCCAAACTGATATGAAAGTTGACAGCAAAAGCCAAAAGGATGCTTGGGTGCACAGGGAGAGGAATGGCCAGCAGGAAGAAGGAGGCAAAAGTACCTCTGTATAAGTCTTTGATGATACCTAATTTAGAGTAGAGTACTGTGTACAGTTTTGGAGACCATACCTTCAAAGATATAAACAGGATGAGTCAGTGCAGAGAATGGCTACTAACATGGTCAGTGGTCTTCATCATAAGGCATATGGGGGCAGACTTAAATATCTCAATATATTTTTATTTTTTTTTGTCATAAATTTGTATACCGCTACTTCCAGCGATCAGCAGCGGTCCACTTGTGAAACAAGGGTGGATGTACAGAACAGTTTAAGTATACAATCTGATTACAGGGAGGAGCACACATCAATCCAAATATGGTACAGTTATACATTTGATCAGAGGGGAGTATATTAGATTTGTAGATGAGCAAGGGGGTTAGAATATGTACATATATACATTTTAAAGATCCATATATATACTTTCAAATAAAGACGGGAGAGGGGAGATAGGATATAGATGTTGAAATATCTCCATGGTATAGATGCACAAGAGGAGAGTCTCTTTCAATTGAAATGAAGCTCTGGAACGAGGGGGAATAGGATGAAAAGGGAAGGACTCTGGAGTAGTCTAAGGAAATATTTACAGAAAGAGGATGGATGTGTGGAATAGCCTCCCACTGCAGGTGGTAGATACGAGGATTGTATCTGAATTCAAGAAAGCCTGGGGCAAGCACAGAGGGTCTCCACGGGGGAAAGAAGGGACTGTGGGACCTAGTAGATGGTAGGGATGAACAGACTCAATAAGCCATATGGTATTTTTCTATAGTTCTATTAGGAAGACTCGGTAAACACCTAGAGTAGCAGCTTTTGGGATGCTGCAGTTAAAGCTAAACAGGAAGTTCTGACAGCTACACAACCTCAGCTGTCACACCGTACCTTTACCTGTAAGAGGGTGAACAGTTTTCAAAAATGCCATTGATGTGGGGGGAAGTGGCTTTTGGAAATTGCCTGTGTGTGTATGTGCGTAATATATGTGAGTGTATGTGTGTGTGTATAATATATGTGTGTGTATGTGTGTATAATATATACAGGCTGGCCCAAAAAATTGAGAACATCTCATAAATTAAAAGCTTAAATAGTTTACTTATTTACCTTTTTTAGCTTTATAACGTCTTTATTTCGACAATTTCCAGTCACCATCATTTTTTTAAATTTGTCAATCGTTTACATCTGTCTTTTTGAATTTTTAAATAACTTATATGCTATGAGGTGTTCTCACTTTTTTGGGCCACCCTGTATATATGTGTGTGTAGATAAGTGTGTGTATAATATATATGATATGTGTGTGTGTGTGTGTGTATATAATACATGTGTGTGGATGCGTGTGTATGTATGTGTGCATGTATGTATATGTGTGTATGTGTGTGTATAATATATGCGTGTGTAGATATGTACACACATACATGATGTCCATTTTGAATTATTACAGCATCACTGTGGGAGGGGTGACGGTGCCGAGTTTAACTTTCAAAATCTCATGGGTAAGGGGCTTAGGGGTCTGAAAGTTAGTTAAGGGGGACACAGGGCTGAAGGTACACCTGGCCCTTGTAGTAGCTTTGTAAGTAAGATGCGTTTGCTTTGCCCCATTAGAGCTGTGGGAAGATGCTCTCCCATGTGGACAGGACCCATGTTCCGTCAGTATCCAAGGCAGAAAGAGATATGAAGAGGGGACAAGCTGCCTGTTATTCAGAATTAAATGGTATGTAGCTATTACTCTTTCAGCCTCCCACGCCCACTTCCTTCCACACACATTTCATTTCTCTTTTCTTGGAAAACAAGGACTATCATATTCTCCTAGAAGCTGGTAGGTAGAAGCTGCTTCTTACTCAGCAGAAGTAACTGCGACCCTTCTGTACAGTAAAGGAAGTGACAGATTCTGACGTTAAGAGTCCACTGAGGTGTAAAACCTTTGAGTGAGTCATTTATTAGCTATAGAGCAAATCTCATGAAAATCTGAGCAGTTCACTATAAAAAGGGGGAAGATAAAATATCAACAATAAACTACTGATCCAACCAAAGAATTAAAACCAGTACAAGTTTGAGTCAGGATAGTTACAGGAGGGAAGAGAAGTTACAATCAAATCCCAGAACAGAGAACTGGAAAAGGGCAGGGGGCAGATATAAATTCACCCAGGGTAGAGAAACTCTGCTGGTGTGTCCTCAGGAAAAATCCTCTTCTCTCCTTTCTCCCTTTTGGGTTATTTATGGAAAGAGTGGTGGATACTTGGAGGTGATAGAGACAAGAACAGAAGGTATGGGACAAACATAAGCTCTTGTCCCTTGTGCTCCCTCAGAGAGCCTCATGGATGGGCAGACGGAGTAGGCTATACGGTCTTGCCCCTTCCTCTCCCTCAGAGAGCCTCATGGATGGGCAGACAGAGTAGGCTAGATGGTCTTTATCTGCCGTCAGTTTCTGTGTTTTTCATGTAACCTTGTTTCAGCTTTGTGAATGGAAACAGAGCTCTGTTTTAGTCACTCTGACTTTCTTTTCTATCATGCTTTGAAATTTTCTGTAGGCATGAAAACTCTGGGAACCTCCAGCAAGCAATGACTATTAATAATTGATCCTCCTTTCTGTAGATTTGCATGAGAGTCTTGCAGCCAGAGGCTACGCCGCAGCAGAACTGGGAACAGCAGCCCACTTGAATATTGATTATTTATGCTCTGGATCACTAAAGAAGATTTCAGATCCAGCAGAAAGATCTAAGTCATGGCAGAACCCTAAACTAGTCCTGAAGGATGTACAGAAACCAGGTGAGAGGCAAGCAGCTCTGACAGATTTATTTATTTAGCTGGTTTTATATACCACTTTATCAGAGCATCAGGGTGGTTTACATGTAAGAAGCTGAACGTAACTTAAAATACATGAAACATAGTAAGGTCGGAACTAGAACAGTAGTGACAGTGGAGTCCATCAGTGGTTCACAGGTAGGGTAGCCGAGGAAGCAGGGGGAGTGTGGGCATGGTGGAGGTGGGAGCGGGGGGGGGGGGGGCGGGGAGGAGACCAGGAGCAAGTAGGGCAGGAGATGCTAACAGTCAGTCAAAGGCTGCTCCACCCACATGAAGATGAGTCTGTTCAGGGCCGGCCCATCCTTTGAGCGAGAATGTTTTTTGCACAGGGCCCCGCGTTTCAGGGGGCCCCGCGCAAAAAACATTCTGATCCTAAAGTAAAATGTAAAAAAAAAAAATCTGTCTTCTCCCACTGCCGGGGCCGCCGCGGCAGAATCGAGTGTGCTGCGGGGCCCCCCCTGCCCAGCAGAGCCTGCCCTCCCCCGTATCACCTCTCTCTTCGTAGCTGCAGTCAGACGCGCCGGCTTTCAGAGCGCGAGGGGAGAGTTTCTCCCTCGCTGCTCTGTTAAGCCCGCGGGGGCTGATGGGAAGTTCCCATCAGCCCCCGCGGGCTTAACAGAGCCGCGAAAGGGAAACTAGTCCCTTCGCGCTCTGAAAGCCGGCGCGTGTGACTGCAGCTACGAAGAGAGGTGATACGGGGGAGGGCAGGCTCTGCTGGGCAGGGGGGGCCCCGCGGCACACTCGATTCTGCCGCGGCGGCCCCGGCAGCGGGAGAAGACAGCTTTTTTTTAAAAACTTTTCTCTGGGCTGGGCTGGGATGGGGGGGGATTAGGAGTGGTGATGGGCTGGGGGGGTTAGGAGTGGTGATGGGCTGGGGGGGATTAGGAGTGGTGATGGGCTATGGGGGGGGGGTAGGTGATGGGCTATGGAGGGGCTATGGGGGGTTAGGAGTGGTGATGGGCTATGGGGGAGCTAAGTCTTTATATGTGCTGATGGGATTAGGACTGGAAGTGGGTTGATGGGGGGTTAGGACTGGTAATGGGATATGGGGGGGGGCTTTAAACTAAAACTTGGGTGATGGCGGATTAGGACTGGAAATGGGCTGGTGGGATTAGGACTGGGAGTGGGCTGATGGGGAGGTTAGGACTGGTAATGGGGTATGGGGGGGCTTAAACTGAAAATTGGGTGATGGGAATTAGGACTGGGAGTGGGCTATGGGGGGCTAGGACTGGTAATGGGTTGGGGGGGTTGCTAGGACTGGAAATGGGCTGGGGGATTAAGACTGGAGGTGGGCTGATGGGGTTAGGACTGGTAATGGGCTGTGGGCTGTTGGGGGGGTTAGGACTGGTAATGGGCTATGGGGGGGCTAGGACTGGAAATGGGCTGATGGGGGGGTTAACACTGGAGGTGGGCTGATGGGGTAAGACTGGTAATGGGCTATGGGGGTGTTAGGACTGATAATGGGCTATGGGGGGGGGGCTAGGACAGGAAATGGGCTGATGGGGAGGGGTTAGGACTTGAGGTGGGCTGATGGGGTTAGGACTGGTAATGGGCTGTGAGCTGATGGGTGGGGGGGTTAGGACGGCAATGGGCTATGGGGGGCTGACTGGAAGTGGGCTGATGGGGGGTTTAGGACTGGAAGTGGGCTGATGGGGGCTTAGGACTGGAAGTGGGTTGATGGGGGGGCTAGGACTGGTATTGGGTTGGGGGGTTGCTAGGACTGGAAATGGGCTGATGGGGGGCTAGGACTGGAAATGGGCTGATGCAGGGACTAGAAGGGAATGGATACTGGGTGAGGCTGGAACTAGAAGGAAGCTGATGTTGGGGGAGGATTAGAATGGGATGGGGCTGGAAGAGTAAAATGGAGAGGGGAAAAATATTTTGTGTGGGAGGGATAAAAAATCTACAATTGGCCAGGTATTGGGAGAGTAAGTGGGGATTGAGGATGGAGGGGTAAAATCTGAGTGGATGAAATAGGAATGAGGAAAGAGCAAAAGGAGAAAGATTAGTATGTTAAAGCAGATGTAGAGAGAGAGAATGGAAAAAAAAACTAGAAGAGAGAAGAAAGGACAAATGGACAGCAGATGATGGAGAGTTAGCAGAAAACATGAAGAAACCAGAAGAAAGTGGCTGGAGCAATTGCAACTGAAAAAAAATGCACAAAAGGTAGAAAGATATCAATTTATTTTGAATTTATTACCTGGAATATGAAAGCTCTGGGAAATGTGCATCATTAACGTCTGCGCTTTGTTTGGTACAAGAGGAAATTAATTTATAGTTTTATTTCTACAGTGTTGTTGTACATTCCAAGTTTGGCTTTTGGGGTTCCCAGTTTAATTATTGCCTTCCTGTTTCTAAATTGTGATTCCTTGTTTGGTGATGGTCTATGTTCTGCATGTGTAACTGAGCTGAGGTATTCTGTTTATGTAATTCCTATTAGACATTGCCACTTGTTCTCTTTCCCCAGTAGGTCATGTATTGTTCTCTGAAATGTATTGGTTTAATATTTGCAATGTTTCCTTTTGATAGGTAGGGTATGGTGCTTTGTGAGTCCTGGCAGTGCTGTTAGGATACGGTGGGTTTGCTATGGGTTCTAAATGGGCAGTGTTTGTAGTAGTTCCTAATGTGCCTGGCGGTTGGCACTGGATTATAGTAATGTAGAAATCTTTTAGTCTGTCTTTATCCATACACTCATTAAGAGACATGTTTACTAAAAGTTAGTGTATGTTAGCATTATGCAAATATTTATGCAAATAAGGCCACTTATGCAAATGAGGCCCCGCACCGAGTCTCCGCACTTGGCCCCGCACCCCCCTTGGGCCGCCCCTGAGTCTGTTACATCTATTATACAGCTAATCCTTTCTGTTGCCACACTTTCAGAAGGAACCTGCAGCAAGTGTCTCTCTCGCTCCGGCTGTGTACCTGCAGGATACTTTGGAAGACTAAACTCGTGCAATGTAACCTGATGCACCAGGCATGGTCAGGCACTGCTTATTTTTATGATGGCAGAGTGGAGGCAGGAGCACGTGGATCTCTCTCCTACCTCTCAGCATTGGAGGTTCACATGCAGGGGGATTTGGGGAGGGGGCAGGGGGAAAGACAGGTGCAAGGAGCCATGTGACACCAGGGAGGGTACAGGGGCCATGAAACACCAGGGATATCTGCAGGGTTGGGGGGAGGTCCAGAGATTTGCAGGGGGGAGGTTTGGGAGGATCGGGGGGTCAAAGAGTGCAATGGTCACATCAGGGCCAGGGGGTCTGGGAATCCCAAATCCACAGGGCCACTAATGATCTTGGGTGCGGCGTTTGACCTCAGATGACCCCTTTGCTCCTGCACTGCATCTGTACAACAGCCCTAAACAAGCAGAAGACTCCGCGATACGGGAAGAGTAACAAACTGTGCCGAATTCTAGTGCAGTTTCTTAAACCAAGAGCAATTTCTCCTTCAAACCTTTTGCATGTGTTGGGTGCCCACTACACTATCCTTTCATGCAGTACATTTTTCCACACTAGACGTCTTTCTGCATTGGGAGTGACTCTCTAGATACATAGAAATATGACGACAGAAAAAGACCACATAGCCTATCTAGTCTGTCCTTCCATATCAACAACTACAACAGTCCCCTTTTTACCTTTAGAGATCCTCTGTGTTTGTCCCATGCTTTTTTGAATTCAGATACTGTCCTCATCTCTACTACCTCCACTGGGAGACTATTCCACGGATCCACTACTCTTTCCGTAAAGAAATATTTCCGCATATCACTCCTGAATCTATCCCCCTTCACCCTCATCCCATGTCCCCTCGTAGCAGAACTTGCTTTCAATTGAAAGAGGCTCTCCTCCTGTGCATTTATGCCATGGAGGTATTTAAACATCTCAATCATACCACCTCTATCCCGCCTTTCCTCTAAGGTGTATCAGAGAGGCTGAATCCTGGCTAGAAACCAACTATCTCAGCATTAACCTTAAAAAAAACAGAAGCTATGTTTGTATCAAGAAAACACAATGCAATCTACCCAAAAACCATCATAATCAACAACACCACTATCCCTGTCAAACAAGAGGTAAAATACCTAGGGATAATATTAGATCACACACTCAGTATGCTCCCCCACATAAAGCAAACAGTAAAAACTGTATTCTATAAACTAAAGACCGTACAGCACCTAAGACCCCTCCTTGACACCCATGATTTTAGATCTGTAGTCAACTCACTAATTACCCCCCACTTCGACTATTGTAATAGTCTACTGAATGGCCTACCACTTAAAAATACAAATATACTCCAAAGAGCTCAGAACATCTCCACCAGGGTAATAGCAAAAGCACATCTAACCGACCACATAACCCCCATTCTACATGAACTACCCTGGATCCCTATAAATAGCAGGATAAAATTTAAAATACTCTTAACAACATTCAAACTCCTCAGTGACATCTCCCCCTCACACCTAACCACCCTCCTACACTCCCCACCAGAATCCAGAACACATAGACAAAACGCAACCCACTCACTTGACATACCCAAAATCATCTGCAAGACAAAAAAAACTACAAGCTCCAGAGCCTTCTCATTTGCTGCCCCTACCCTCTGGAATGAACTTCCACTGACCCTCCGCATGACAAAAGACTTCCAACTATTCAGAAAAGGACTCAAAACACACCTCTTCACTGAACATTTTGAAAACCCCTCACCTCCCACGAGCTACCTCCCAAAAAACACAGAACCAACCTACTAACCTCCTAACCCCCCACCCACTACCTAAACAAACCCAGAGCTTCACCCCACCCTAACCAAAGAAAAAGACAAATCAAGAAGAGGCCAACTCCTGTTTATATGTAACTACAAAGATTGTCACATAAGTTTGTACAATATGTTCCTTGTAAATAGTTAATACCGCTGTTCCATGTAAAAGTTGTTTGAAAATAGTTAATATTGCTGCTCCATGTAAAAGTTGTTCAACTGTTCTCTGTAATCTGCCCTTGATCTCTGAAAGGGGCGGTATAGAAGAAATGTATAAATAAATAAATAAACATATTAAGATCCTTAAGTCTGTCCTCATATGCTTTATAATGAAGACCACTAACCAGTTTAGTAGCCACCCTCTGTACTGACTCCATCTTGTTTATATCCTTTTGAAGCTGCGGTCTCCAGAATTGCACACTATACTACAAATGAGGTCACACCAAAGACTTATACAGAGGCACTATCACCTCTTTTTTTCTGCTAGCCCGTCCTCTCCGTATGCACCCAAGCATCCTTCTAGCTTTTGCCATCGCCTTTTCTACCAGTTTAGCCACTTTAAGATCATCAGACCCAACCACGCCTAGGTCCCGCTCTTCTTTAGTGGACAAAAGTACTTCACCCCCTATACTATTTAGCTCCCTTGGATTGCTGCAGCCTAAATGCATGACCTTACATTTTTTAACATTAAATCCCAGCTGCCAAATTCTAGACCATTCTTCAAGCTTAGGTAGATCCCTCCTCATGTTGTTATCTACACCTTCCTGGGTGTCTACTCTATTGCAGATTTTGGTATCATTCGCAAAAAGGCAAACCTTACCCGACAGCCCTTCCGCTATATCACTAACAAAGATGTTAAAAAGAATCGGACCAAGGACAGATCCCTGGGGCACACCACTGGTAACATCCTTCTCCTCAGAGTGAACTCCATTTACTTGTACTCTTTGTCGCCTCCCACCCAACCAATTTCTAACCCAAGCAGTAACTTTAGGGTCCATCCTTAGGGTGCTCAGTTTGTTTATAAGTCACCTGTGAGGAACAGTGTCAAAGGCTTTACTGAAATCTAAATACACCACATCTAGGGCTCTCCCTCGGTCCAACTCCCTGGTCACCCAGTCTCTGTGCTAAATCATAGTGTACTTTACTGTACTGACTCCTTGCATGGGAGATCCACTAACAGCCAAATGCAAAAGGCTGAGAACTAGGGAAATCAGGGTTTTATTCCCACTCCTTGTGATCTTGGGTAAGACACTTAACCCTCCAATGTCTCAAGTACAAATTAGGGACAGGAAGACAGCTAGTGTACCTGAATGTGACATGCCATGAGCTGTTACTAAAAAATTGTGAACAAAAAGATCCCACACTCTCAGATCAAAATAATTCAATTTGAAATTATAGTAGGAGTGTTGCATTTAGCTGAAGGGTCAATCTAAACACCAGCACAATACACTCGCAAGTTGTCCAAGAGCAAGTACAGAACGAGGTAACAAACAGCAAAATTTATTGAAACTAAAGGGGATACCAGTAACCACCATCACCGTGTTTCAGTGGAGCCTTCATCAGGAATACAAGTTGTAAGAGACATATACAAAAATCAATTAAAAACATTAAATATAGAATAAAAAATAAAAGGGATTATGAATAAATAACTTAAGAGGCTTAGAATAAGAACAATTTTTAAAAAACATAATGAGAACATTCAAGTTGTGTCCAAAAAAATAAATAATTATTCTAAAAATGATATAAACAAACAATCAAACATAAAATTACCATCAAATGTAAGAGGAAGACTAAAATCAAAACTAAACAATAACTGTTAAAAACATAATTAAGACAAAGGTAAACATGCATAAAACTGATAACAAAATGAAAAAAACAACAACCATGCAAATTGGAATCATAAAACATATGTGAATCTAAAATTGATAAACATACATGAACCTCAAAATAATAATATCCAGATCTATATGCTAAAAGTTTTAGTGAATAAGTACAAGGTGTATATGGAAAAACAAGAGGAGCACAACTGTACACTTACGGTATGTGGAATGCAGTCACGGTATAGATCACGATTTAAAAAACAAAGAACATAAAAATGAATTTAGCTGAATTCGGAAGAGAAGAAAGGGTTGATCCATCCTCATACTAGAGGATATTATGTGTGACTGGCCATGTTGGGCAACTGGTATCCCCTTTTGTTTCAATAAATTTAGCTGTTTGTTACCTCACTCTGGACTTGCTGTACTGCTGAAGGGTCTACACCCTCATTAACCCTAGCGCTAAGTATAGAGGCACTTTTTCTTCCTTGCTCTCCCTCCCTGGTACCTTTTCTTCTCAGGATTCAGAGGTTCACATGTGTGAAGGGCCAAAGCTTTCTCCTTACCCTTCAGGGTTTGTGTGGTGCAGGGGAGAAGATTTATTTATTTAATTTATTTATTTATTTACATTCTCTTATATACCGTGCTATTCTGCATCAGTGCAGTTTACATTG
This sequence comes from Ichthyophis bannanicus, assembly GCA_033557465.1. Taxonomy (NCBI): domain Eukaryota; kingdom Metazoa; phylum Chordata; class Amphibia; order Gymnophiona; family Ichthyophiidae; genus Ichthyophis; species Ichthyophis bannanicus. Next base: position 2,079,239 of record CM066050.1, read on the forward strand.
AACAAACTGAAATTACATTGAACAGGGCATTATAACTTGGAGATAACTATTTTACAGGGAACATGGGCTATGGAGGGTTAAGTGGCTTGCCCAAGACCACAAGGAGCACCTGTGGGACTAGAAACCCCAGTCCTTCCGGCCCAAGGTTGCTGTCCTCTAGTGGGATTTGAACCCCCGACCTTCCGGCCTGAAGTACCTTGCCCCAACCACTAGGCCACTCCTCCACTCCAATTTATAGCTGTGGACACTTCACTCTCTCACCACAAGCACTGTCCAGTCAGTTCTTGACTTAATAAAAACAAAGGGGTCGATATTCAGCCAGTGTGGTGACACTAGCACTTATGTACAGGGCTGATATCCAAATATTGTGGGATAATCAGCAGCTGTGTCCGGATAGGAGCCAACACTTACTTGAATAGCATTTTTTCAGTTGTCACATATGCCAGCCTAAGCTGCCCAGATACCTCCCTCCCTTGCTCGCATCCCTTGGTCCACATGGACATTCATCCTCACTATCCAGGTGGAGGTACATACCTCTCCCTTGCTCTCATCCTGTGGTCCACGTGAACATTCATCCTAACTATCCAGGTGGAGATACATACCTCCCTTGCTCGCATCCCGTGGTCCACATGGACATTCATCCTCACTATCCAGGTGGAGATACATACCTCTCCCATGCTCGTATCCCGTGGTCCACGTGGACATTCATCCTCACTATCCAGGTGGAGATACATACCTCTCCCTTGCTCTCATCCCGTGGTCCACGTGGACATTCATCCTCACTATCCAGGTGGAGATACATACCTCTTCCTTGCTCTCATCCCATGGTCCACGTGGACATTCATCCTCACTATCCAGGTGGAGACACATTCCTCCCCTAGTCTGGCCCCTTTCTATACTGATAGTATCGGGCTGTTTAGAGATTTAAATGGCTCAGTACTATCTGTATATTTTTTAGCAATGCAAGGATAGAAGTGTTATGCATTGGCCACCCAGCCAGAACATAACTCCTTTTGAAAATTGTCCTGCATGTTTTTATTGGGCAGATTGAGCATAAAACTCAGAATTGACATCAGGTAAGACTAATTGATGCTGAAAACCTTCCAGCTTCTTCCTCAGAGGTTGTGCTTTCTTCTATTCTGGCCGAGGAACTTTTCATCTGGACATAGTCTCCTCTCTTCAGTCTGGAAATGATCTCCAAAAACACTCACATTCCAACCTCTTCCATGTCTTCAGTGCTGAAAGAAGAACCCCTTTGAGTGTACAAGTAAACCATTGCCAAGCTCTTCATATCTTTGGCTCAGACCCACTTGGTGTGATTAGTGGCATTTTATTCTTGGTTACTGAATATTGTGTTAGTAACAGTTTGTAAACCATCTTGATTGGCTCAACCAAGAAGAGGGTATATAAAATTGTATAACTACATAAAGAAAGAAAATCTCCTTCAAATCTTTATATCTTCACATCCTCCTCCTTGGCAATCAGGATTCTCTCCTGCTACTTCAGACTTTCTCTAATTGACACCTGCCCATTACCAGGAAGGTTTTCAGGGTGTGTGGTGATGAATCTGCTCCAGAGCCCGGGGAAATAGAAAAAACACAGACCTTTACCTCCCGGCAGAAAGAAAGTGCAGGGAGCCGTGACTTTAAAAGTTCAGCTGGAGAGAAAAAAAACATATCTAAAAAAGCTGCTGTCCTAAGGCCACGCCCCAACACCATAGCAACTAAGGGAGGTAATGAGAGACAGCTGAGGGAGGAGTGGAAAGGTGCAGGGCATCCCCACTCATTTAAGCCCCAGAGAACAGGAAGTGAGAGAGACGGAAGGGGGAACGGAAGAGAAATCAGGAGCAAGCACAACCAAGAGAACAGCAGAGAAACAGAAGTGGAAGAAATCCTGAAGGAAACAGAAAGAAAGGATTCTAGCAGAGAGCCCAGAGAAAGGTACTCTAATGACAGCTTAAGGGAAGACTCTCCTCATAGCCAGCAACAGAGTCTTGAGCAGAGCCAGTGTGGTAGAAAGGCTACAGCTGGTCTAGAAAGCAGGAGGTTTAATCCTGAAGAGACTGCTGTCTATAACCCAGGTACGGGGACTTTCCAGGAGGAGCTGAGTCAAAGAATTTTACCTCGGGGAAGACTGTTAAAGAGAGTTGTTAAAAGAAAGGAGCTGAATTCTTTAGAAGTTCTAAATAGCTTGCTACGGGATAAGGATTTCCTGTGCCCTGATAACACCCCTGAGCCAAGAGGGAGGTCTCATTGGGAACGGGTTGTTAAGCTGCTGGAAGAAATTAAACCCACGCTGTCCCAAGCTGTTTCCAGTCCGGAGACTGCAGAGTCTGACTGTGAGTGTATGCAAATAGATGAGGCTGATATTGAATCTGATTTCTCAGAATGTGAGATGGACTGTGCTTTATCTTGGAGGGTAAAGTGAAAACCTATAGATTATAAACCTGAAGAAAATCCCAGACTTATTAGGCTTGAATGTCTGTGGTTAAAACAAGCCTAAGAAGATTTGATATGAAGTTGCTGCTGTGGTTTTAAAATGCATGAGACCGTCAGGACTGCATTCTGAATGTGTCTGGAGCAATTAACAAAACCTGTGATAATCCAAGTAAAAAGGAAAACTTAAAGTATAAGTGCTGCAGTTTAAAGACCATTGTTTTGGCTTAAAGTATAAGTCTTGCAGTTTAAAAGAACACTGTTTCGAAGCTAAAGCTAGCCAAAGACTGTAATGTGATAATTTGTGGCGTGAAGAGATATTTACATTGCTGAGGGAAGCAAAGGTAATTAGAGACTCTGGAAAAAGTTTTGTACAGAAGTTATCTTTCTTTTGAGGAAAAGTATCGTACCTTATATGATGTGTCAAGCTTCTATGGAAGTTCCTTGAACAAAGGAGGCAAATAAATTTCCTGTGTTGCTTTCAAACCCTCGGCTTAATCATTTATTCACAACTACAACTCAGTACAAGCAACTACAACTCCCAGAAGCCCTAGCTCTGGGAGCTCACATAAAGGGGACATTGAAAGGGCCCCCTTTCCCTTCTATAGGCAACCACCTAGGTGGGGCAAGGAGGCCACAGGTGATGCAAAATTCCTTCCGAGTATCTTGAATTTCTTTGAAGTTGAGACCTCTTAGCCCCAGGTCCTCATTCCTAGGAGTCTGTCAGTCTCAGCTTCAAAATCTGGCCCTCTCCTGGACAGGGAAGAGTTAATTTTTCTTTTCCTTGACCCTTAGACTGGATTGGACCCAATTCTCATCAGGTCAGGATTTTCTCTCCTAAGACCTATGCCTTCTGCAGGAGTGCCAGAAAGTCAAAAAGGCCTTCTACCTAAGGGGCAAGAGATCCGTGAAACTTTTTCAATAGGTGTTAACACCAGGTGGCAGGTCAAAAGGCCATTTTGAAAGACTCCTTCTATCCAAGCAAGGACTGTTAATCACCCAGGAAGTTGGTCACAGCCTACCACAGATGCACAGGACAGGGTACTGTGTAGCAGCCCTCTTTTAATAAGTGTTATTTCCCTCCCTCCCTCCCCAACACCCACCCACCCCTGGGATAATCGTAGCTTTATAGGCACTTACACATCTTAAAGGAAAGGAGGTGCTCTCAGGTGCAGCTCGTTATCCAAATCAGTCATACACTAAGGACCTGAGATTAATTAAGCTTCAGGTGAACAAGGTATATTAAACGTATTAGGTACAATTTTATTAGTATAAGTATCCATAGCAATCCTTAGTAAGTAAAGAACTTAAAGATCTAAACACAAGCTTAAAACTAAGATGCAGACAGCAGTCCAGCAGCAAGATGGAGGCTTTCCAGTCTTTTGCATTGAGTGTCACATGTATGATTTTCTCCCAGTTGGTGAGAGGTCTTACGTGTGCACTAGGTGCAAGGAGCTCTTTGCTCTCAGGGAACGAGCCCGTTCTCCAGAGGCTAGAGTAGTAGACTTGGAAGACATAAGAAAGACAGAGAGGTACATAGACGAGACCTACAGGGATATAGTCCTGAAGTCCCACCTCCAGTCTGGCAGCATCCCTGTTGCCATGGAGGAAAGAGGTCACGTGACAGGACAGCATCACCCTGGTGTGGCAGGAAAGGATCCTGTAACTAGGACCTGTCCTCCAGGTGATGTAAAACCTTCTGACACCAAGGACGTTTCTCCAGGGCCATGTGTCCATGAGGGAAGGGTTAGGACAGCCGTTATAGTTGGTGATTCGATTATTAGGCATGTAGATAGCTGGGTGGCTGGTGGACGTGAGGATCGCCTGGTAACATGACTGCCTGGTGCGAAGGTAGCGGACCTCACGCGCCACCTGTGGTGCACAGAGACGGGGAGAGCAGCAGCCAGCCAGCATTGGAGGTGTGTGAGCAGGAGCTCCACCTCTTTCCTTTCAGCCTGCCCATACCAGCAGCCTTTAATGGCTTTAAAACCGTCACTTCCACTGGCGCGCCCGCGCCTGAGGGCCTCACCAGAGGGCCCTTTTGCGTGGCCCTTAGACGTAGGACTGTGTGGGGCCATTTAAAATGCTGCTACATTGGTTCTGCTTGCTGTGGAGATCGGAGTGGTGGAGGGGTGATGTCGACTGTGAGTGGGAGCTTAAACACCTGGTGGTATGATATCTACCTCTTCAGATGCTATGTGGAGCATTTCTTCTTGTCTCCTCTATCCCTTTAACTATCACTGTATCTCTTATTCTGTCCTATTTAATTAATGGCGTTCTTTTCATATTTTCTGTAAATTTTATGTAATATTGTAAACTGCTCTGATGCTTTGGCCTGAGCGGTATATCAAATGTAATAAACATAAACATAAGGTCTTAGCTAGTGCTGGGGAGGAGTCTGCTGTCTTGGTACATGTCGGTACCAATGACATAGGAAAATGTGGTAGAGAGGTTCTGGAGAATAAATTTAGGCTTTTAGGTAGGAAGTTGAAATCCAGAACTTCCAGGGTAGCGTTCTCCGAAATGCTTCCCATTCCACGTGCAGGACCCAAAAGGCAGGCAGAGCTCTGAAGTCTCAATGCGTGGATGAGACAATGGTGCAAGGATGAGGGTTTTGGATTTGTTAGGAACTGGGGAACATTCTGGGGAAAGGAGGGGCTCTTCCAAAGGGATTGGCTTCACCTTAACCGAGATGGAACCAGGCTGCTGGCATTAACCTTTAAAAAGGAGATAGAGCAGCTTTTAAACTAGATAATAGGGGAAAGCCAACAGTCACACAAGAGCGCATGGTTCGGAAGAATGTATCCTTAAAGGATACTACCAAAAGCAGAGACGTTCCAAAAAAAGAGTAAAGTAGCCCAAATGCCCTCGAGTATGGAGCAGACAGAGCTTAAAGATCCCAAATTACCCATGTCTACCAATAGCCAAATTAATATGAATAAAATACAGTCTCTAAAATGCTTGTATGCAAATGCTAGAAGTCTAAAAAATAAGATGGGAGAGTTAGAATATATAGCACTAAATGAGAGGTTAGATATGATTGGAATCTCAGAGACATGGTGGAAGGAGGACAATCAGTGGGACACTGTGATACCTGGGTACAAACTATATCGTAATGACAGAGCTGATCACCTTGGTGGAGGGGTTGCGCTCTATGTTAGAGAGGGCATTGAGTCAGAAAGGATTAAAGTTTTGCAGGAAACAAAAATTTGCTGTAGAATCTCTATGGATTAAAATTCCATGTAAAAAGGGGAAAGTGATGACAGTGGGGGTGTACTATCGACCGCCTGGCCAGAATGAACAAACAGATAATGAAATGCTCAAAGAAATCAATGAAGCTAACAAACGTTACAGCACAGTAATAATAATGGGTGATTTCAATTACCCCAGTATCGACTGGGTCAGTGTCACAGCAGGACATGCTAGGGAGATAAAGTTCCTAGATGACATAAATGACTGCTTCTTGGAGCAGCTGGTTCATGAACCAACCAGAGGGGAAGCCATATTGGACCTAGTCCTTAGTGGAACACCAGATCTAGTGCAAGAGATAAGAGTGTTGGGCCACTTGGCAATAGTGATCATAGCATGATCGCCTTTGATTTAATTAGTGGAGGAGGGATAGGAAGGAAATCCACAGTACTACCTTTTAACTTTTGAAAGGGAGACTATGATAAAATGAGGAAAATAGTTAAGAAAAAACTAAAAGGAGCAGTTGCAAAGGTTAAAGACTTACAACAAGCTTGGGTGTTTTTGAAAAATACTATCTTGGAAGCCCAGACCAGCTGTATTCCACGCTTTAAGAAAGGTGGAAGAAAGTCCAAAAAACTGCCAGCATGGTTTAAAGGTTAGGTCAGAGAGGCTGTTGTTGCCAAAAAAAGCATCTTTCAGGAAATGGAAAAAAGAGCCAAAGGACGAAACCTGGAAACAGCACAAGCACTGGCAAGTTAAATGCAAGGCATTGATAAGGCAGGCAAAGGGAGAATTTGAGAAGAAGCTTGCTGCAGAAGCAAAAACGTGTAATAAAGACTTTTTCAAGTGCATTCGTAGCAAAAAACCCGTGAGACAGTCAGTTGGTCCATTAAATGATAGAGGGGTTAAAGGGGCACTAAATGGTGACAAGGCGATAGCGGAGAGACTGAATGAATTTTTTGCTTCGGTCTTTACTGAGGAAGATGTAGGGATGTTACCCATGACTGAAGTGGTATTTAAAAGTGCGGAAGAACTGAAGGAAATATCGATACATCGGGAAGATATATTACAACTATTACATAAAATATTGTGATGCCTGTATGTATATAGTTACCCCTATGTTATCCAAGTTCCGCGTACCTGTTCTCTGTAAACACAGAACGGCTTGTTGTTCTGATGATTTCGTTGCATATAAACCACACTGATGCCGAATAGCGCGGTATAAAAGAGAATGTAAATAAATAAAATAAATAAATAAACTGAAGAGTAGCAAATCACCTGGGCCGGATGATATACAACCAAGGGTGTTTAAAGAACTGAAATATGAGATCACAGATTACTAATAGCAGGTCTGCAAACTATCATTAAAATCATCTGTAATACCTGAAGACTGGAGGATCGCCAATGTAACACCAATTTTTAAAAAGGGTTCCAGGGGTGATCCAAGTAACTACAGACCCGTGAGCCCAACGTCAGTACCGGGAAAAATGGTAGAAACCATCATAAAGAACAAAATTGCTGAACATGTAGATAATCATGGCTTAATGGGAGACAGCCAACATGGTTTTAGACAAGGAAGATCTTGTCTTACTAATCTGTTATGTTTTTTTGAAGTTGTGAATAGACAGGTAGACAAAGGTGAGTCTGTTGATATAGTGTATTTGGACTTTCAGAAAGCCTCTGACAAGGTCCTTCATCAGAGACTTTTGGCAAAACTAAAGAGTCATGGGATAGGAGGCAGTGTACTATTGTGGATCAGGAACTGGTTAAAAGATAGAAAGCAGAAGGTAGGGCTAAATGGCCATTTTTCCCAATGGAGAAAGGTGAATAGTGGAGTACCCCAGGGATCTGTGCTGGGTTCGCTACTTTTTGACATATTCATAAATTACCTGGAAAAGGGAATACCGAGTGAGGTTATCAAATTTGCAGATGACACAAAACTATTTAAAGTTGTTAAAACCCAAGAGGATTGTGGAAAATTGCAAGAGGATCTTGATAAATTATAAGACTGGGCATCCAAATGGCAGATGAAATTTAATGTGGACAAGTGCAAAGTTATGCACCTAGGGAAGAACAACCCAAACTATGGTTACACAATGCAAGGTTCCACATTAGGAACCACCACCCAGGAAAAGGATTTAGGCGTCATTATGGATAACATGTTAAAACCCTCCGCCCAGTGTGCAGCGGCGGCCAAGAGAGCAAATAGAATGTTAGGTATCATAAGTAAAGGAATGGAAAATAAAACAAAGGATATTATAATGCCTCTATATTGTTCCATGGTGAGACTGCACCTTGAATATTGTGTGCAATTCTGGTCGCCGTATGTTAAAAAAGATATAGCTTTATTAGAAAAGGTTCAGAGAAGAGCCACCAAATGGTAAAGGGGATGGAAGGATACCCCTATGAAGAAAGGCTAAAAAGGTTAGGGCTCTTTAACCTGGAAAAGAGATGGCTGAGGGGAGATATGATAGAAGTCTATAAATTAATGAACGGAGTGGAACGGGTAAACGTAGATCGATTGTTTACGTTATCAGAATATAGAAAGACTAGGGGACATGCAATGAAGCTACAGAGTAAACTATTTAAGACTAATAAAAGAAAATATTTTTTCATTCAACGTGTAATCAAACTCTGGAATTTGTTACCGGAGGATGTAGTAAAGGCTGTTAGTGTAGCTGGGTTTAAAAAAGGGTTGGACAAGTTCCTAGAGGAAAGGTCCATAAACCATTATTAAGAAGGGACCCAGGATATCAATGCTTAACCCAGTACAAGCATCGTGGAACCTGTGTCTTTTGGGGAAACTGCTAGGTACGTATGACCTAGATTTGCCACGGTTGGAAACAGGATACTGGGCTTGATGGTCCTTGGCCTGACCCAGTATGGCATATCTTATGTTCTTATGGCCCTGGATGAAAGCTGTTACTTGTTGCTTTGTTTGTTCTACGATAGGATCACATTGCTTAAATTTAGTCTAGATGTTGTTCAGCGAGGACAATGAGATTGACCTGATGTATCTGCTGCTTACTCTTTCGCAGACATTGGAAGATGGGGGAAGATCTGGACCTCGGGTACTTCTCTTCTGAAGATCCCTCTGTTCTTCACTTTTCTCTATTTCTTCATCTGTTCCTTGGATGTTCTAAGTTCTGCATTTCAATTGGTTGGAGGTAATACATTTTTCTCTCATCTCTCTCACTAGGATGAAGCCTTGGGTCTGTTTCATGGAATGTCTCTTGCTCTCTCTCTCACACTTCGTCAGGTTTTAATTGTGTTAATGCTGTTTTCTGCCTCTGTCTTGCTCAGCTGGGTTTAATTTGAAAAGCTTCAGTAGGGTGACAAATTGTGCAAATAATGCCAAAGTGACCATGGGTGGCCTGGGGTAGGCAATGGCCCCACCATTTGGGAGGCAGCTGCAGTGGTATGAGCTAGTGAGAGGAGAAGTAGAGGCAATCTTAACATCTGCACGGCCTAGCGCCCACCCTTGCAAATATCAGGCCCCGGCAGAAAGTCAATCCTGGATCACTGGCCTGGAAAAAGTCTTAAGGATGGTGGTTGAACGATAGCCGGAGAACACTTGTAAATGGCTTAACGCCTGTTAATATTTTCCTAAAATTCACAAAACAAATTATCAGCCGTTTGAAAATTTATTTCATGACTGTTAGAAAAAGATCTTGTTTATACACACACAATGTTGCAACAAAAAAATACATCAAGTAAATAGTGAGAGCTTGTTGCTTACTGAGGTCAAAGCTAAACAGCACAAACGTATTCAGGAAGTCAGGAGCCTAGATTCACGAGTGGACTTGCGCACATAGATCTTGGAATCTTAGTCATACATGTACATAAATGGTATTTCTGTGCATATTTCACATGTCTGCTGTTTTAAAAGTAGGTACATCAGGAACAGGCATGTACACCAATCATAAAGCTGCCATAGGTGCTTGCGGCTTAAATTGATGAGAGTTTTTCAGAACTTATACTCCTCTTTTGTAAAGTAAGAGGTGTGCATATCTTACTTCATTACATAGGTGTGAAATGCAGCTTAAACTAGGTGCTCCGTGTAAAATGATCCTCTATTGGGGTTACTTTACACAGAAGCCTTATTCACAATTTCCACATGGCAATTCCAGTATTTGCACAGGGGAACGGCGATTTTAGAAAGAACTCAGTTTACACATGGATGTGGCTCGAAGGCGCACATTGCATTGTCCACAATACATAGGAATTGCAAGAGGGCATGTTATGGACATGAGTTAGCCATGGCCTGGGCAGATCAAATATCTACATGTGTATTTTTCTAATTTCATGAGGGGAACGCACATGTATGGCCAGACGTTTCCATATCAGGCTTTACAGCTGCTCCCTGGCATGTACAGCCCTTTACAGGAGGAATTAAGGGAGTTCTCCCTCCAAACTGAAAGTAAATAAAGATTGCGATTCTACAGTTGTTTACTGGCATTCTACATAGAGATTTACAAAGTGACTCGCGCATGCAAGAATCCGAGTTTCCTCCATTGATTTGTGAAACGGCTCCTCCGACGTATTTTACAAAAGGCTCCACATTCAGCAAAGCCTTTTCTAAATTCCTGGTGGGACTGTCTTCATTACGACCTCAGCATCTCAATTCGGGTTTGCATATGCTATCTAAAACTAGCCATTAAACAAATTCCTCCGGCTGGTTTTTAAGAGGTTTATAACTAAGTCTGGCAGAAGGTGTTTATGTATGAAGCAGAGGTAGGAATGAGTCAATGCATATGCCAAAACTCTGCGACACTATGACTCTCGTCACTCTTTCTGTGTGCCTACTTTTTACATCCATATCTCCCTCACAATTTCATAAGAGCCCTTTGCCATCTATAAAATTACCTTCATAGTGGATAACTAAAGGAATATTTTAATTTGAAATGATTTAAACTGAATACATGTATTTCCAATGAATCCTTTTCTTTGGAACAGCAGCCTTGTTCGGGGTGTGGTGCTTTGTGGTTGCTCAGAGACCTGGAGGTCCTGAAGTGCTTCTAAATTTGTATCTGACCTTTTCTCCCTGTTCATCCCTTTCTGCAGGGAAAGTGGCTGGTGACATCTTCCAGGACAATGCTATCCTCTCCAATCCTGTGGCTGGCCTGGTGGTGGGAATCCTGGTGACTGTGCTGGTACAGAGCTCCAGCACCTCCAGCTCCATCATAGTCAGCATGGTCTCATCTGGCCGTGAGTGTCTCAAGGTGTTAGAGTTTTACAGACTGAGTGGATGATAGGGGTAAAATGGGGGGATGTTCAAGACAGTTACTGAGATGAGGAGAGGACAGACTGAGAAATGTGGGATAGTAGGTGGGAAATTATGTCGTTGGTTGGAGTTTCCAGGAACCAATAAAAGAGGGGAAGCTATTCCGGACCTAGTCCTTAGTGGAACACAGGATCTGGTACAAGAGATAATGGTGTTGGGGCCACCTGGCAATAGTAATCATAATGCAATCAAAGTTGACAATAACTACTAAGGAAAACTACTCAATTCTGAATTTGTTTAAATAAATAAATACCGCACTAGCATTTAACTTTCAAAAGGAAGACTGATAAAATGAGTTAAATAGTTAGAAAAAAGAAAAAGCTATAGAGCAGCTGCAATGGCTAAGTTGTTTTTTTGATACAGGGTGCAGAGGTGTGGCATGTAACATACCAATAGCACCAAAACTATGGTGCATTAGGTGCAACACCACTGCGTTAACCGTCAGGGCGTGGAAAGCATTTCCCCGGCAGGTCACACGGAGCTCTGTCCTCTACCATGCACTGCATTAGTGTGGGGTGCACCTAACTCTATGTATTGAGGTAGCATTACGTGAATCTGCGCTAACGCCTTTAGCAGGTGGGGTGGACTCAGCAATAAGTACACTGAGCTCACCAAACCCACTCTGCACCCCCAACATGCCCACTCATGACCCTAACGCTGATTGCACAGTCAGTGGACTCATCATGCGCTAGCTTGCAAAGTGGGTCCCAGCTAGCGCCCATTAGTAGAAGATCCCCTAAGAGTTTACATTGGGCGTTCACATTGCTTAAAAATATCTTCTTGGAAATCCAGGTCAAATGGATCTCACACATTAACAGAGGTGGAAGGAAAGTTAAATGATTTCTGGCATTGTTGAAAGGTAAGGTGAAAGAGAGACTAATAGCCAAAAGAACATTATTTTCAAAAAACTGAATATAGATAACAGGAAACATAAGCAATGGCAAGTTGGATGGAAGGCACTGATAAAGAAGGTAAAAAAGACTATTTGAAAAGAAGCTTGCCGCGGAGGCAAAAACTCGTAATAAGACTTCCGGGTATGTTTGTAACCAGAAGCCTGAGAGGGAGTCAGTACAGAGCACTAAACAGCCCACAGGGAGGATAAGGCCATAGCAGAAAAACTAAATGAATGTTTTACTTTGGTCTTTGAGGGAGGTGTTGAGTAGATACCCATGCTGGAAATAGTATTTAACAGTGATGGAAGTGAAACAAATCCTGGTGAAACGCTACATCTAAAAAAAGGCACAGCAGGACTAGAGAAGGCAACCAAAATGATGAAGGGGTGGAAGGACTCCCCTATGAGGAATGACCAAAGAGGTTAGGGCTTTGCTGAGGGGAGATATGAAAGAGGTCTATAAAATCTGGAGTGGCGTGGAACGGGTAAATGTTAATTCTTTACTCTTCCAAGAAATACAGGGCCTGGTATGGGAAGGCTGAGCAGCGCATTCTGTCACCGTTAACAGCAGTACTGGCGGATGTTCAGCAGCGCTACATGCCATGATACTAAGCGTTAGCGCTGGGCGGTACCCAGGAATAACTTGCCAGCAACGAAATTCAGCTGCTGTCCAGTTATCCCCCGGCGGCAAAAGTCAGGCACAGCAAAGGCTACAAGGCTAACCGGGCAATGGCTGGATATCACCAGTGCCCAGTTAACTTCCTGCTTTGGTGATTGACCTGGATATTCAAAGCCGGTGGCTGGATACAGCCCAGCATTTAATATCCGGGTTTAGTGTTCAGTAGCAACGGCCGGTCACTGCAGTGGTGCTGCAAAGACTCGCGGACACACCCTGAAGCTACAATTGGTGCATTTAAAACAAACTGGAGAAAATATTTTTTTTCACACAACCCACAACTGAACTCTGGAATTTATTGTTAAGAGAATGCAATAAAAGCAGCTAGCGTATTTAGGTTTGGATAAGTTCCCGAAGGAACTGTCCACAAACAGTTGTTAACTAGGTAGACTGCAGGAAAGCCTCATAAGCAGAATGGAATCCATTTAATTTTTGGGTGCTGTCAAGCTAGAAATGCGCCATGTGTGACGTAGGCACCTGGCCTCCTCCCCCCTTCTGTACTTGTACCCTGTGCCGCCACACCGCTCGCACAGCCCTCAGTCCAGTCCTGCTGCCAGCTCCTTGTGACCAGGACTGGCCCCAGTTAGAAACAGGGCACCTGGCTTGATGGACCTTTGGTTTGACCCAGTATGGGAGACAGAAGGTGAGAAGCATGTGCTTGACTGGAAGGTTGCAGAAATGGAAAATAGAAAGCGGGGCCCTGAGCTTGGCTGGGATTTATGGGGGTACAGGACATGCTGTGAATCGCTAAAGGTGGTATATGAAGCAATAAATAAAGGGGGAAGGTTGTGTTTGGCGAGGAGTAACAGACAGCAGATAAAGGCTGAGAAAGGTGTTTTCACTGGGTGTTATGGGGCTTGTGATTTAAGATAGAAAAGGTGTCTGACTTTGAATGGGAATTATCAAAAGGTGGATGGAGGGATGGAAAGGGGAAAGTTCTTTGTAGAACACAAGCAAATGGGAGCCAGAAATCTTCTTTCAAATAGATTCATAAAATTCAGTTTTACACCCTGACCTGCCTGAGCCCTGGAGGAACCCCCAGCGCTGCTCACTGTCTTCCCTCCCTCCCTGAGACTCACTCCCCAGCGGCACTGGGGCCAAACCTGGATCACGGGGTCATGGAAACAGCCCTAATATTGACCAAGGGGGAAATATTCCTTAAATCAATAGCTCAGCGAGAAACACTCATGAGGTCAGAGAGAGACAGACACATGGCAAAAGATTTGATCTTAATATTTCTGGAGAGGAGAATCCCAGGTGCTGCTCTCAGACTGCCCTTTGCTCCCTCAGTTCTTGAAGTACGATCTGCCGTCCCCGTCATCATGGGCTCCAACATTGGCACCTCTGTAACAAACACACTAGTGGCTCTCATGCAGGCTGGAGACAGGAACGAGTTTAAGAGGTAAGTTGCACTTGGATCTCAGGCCAGGCAACACTGTTACTCACACAGTCCTCCAAAGCCTGACCGTGTGTCCTCGGGTGGAGAGTATCAGGCTGTGTTGCTGTGAGAGTCTTTGGCTGGCTTTGTAAATTTAAACTGACGACATCTTGTGTTTGATTTATGTTCAGTGGATTTGTTCGCAGCTCTTTTATGTCGTATGTGACAATGCACCACACAAGCTGCACCCCATTTCCAAAATCTTTCATCTGCCAGTCCCAATCTGAAACCAAGCCAGATGTTCAGCATGTGCCGTAAGTGCACAACAACATGTGGACAGAGAGCTGAAGAGGTGGATAACTTTGTGAGGATTCAGTGAGAACGAAGCCGGCCCCAGAGTTGGTTCAAGGTGTTGGCACCCTGGACAAACCTTAAGCCTTATACCGCACACGGCTGTCAGAATCTGTTTAGCTTTAAATGCCCTGTTCTTTGCTGCCCCTTCCCCCACCTCAGAAGCTGCTGCCCTAGGAAACTGCCTAGTTATCCTGATGGTTGAGCCGGCCTTGAACGAGAACATGCTGAAATCAATGAACTCCTTCCCCTCACTGTCAGATCTCTGGACCCCTCTGAGGACGGCCAGTATACAGTGGCAGAAAGGGAAAAAAAAGTGCTTAGTGCCCACGCAGTTCCCTTTATCTGTCTTGTGTGATCCTTGTGCATAATGTGCCATTTCTGTTATCTAATCTGCCTTGTGACTACTCTCAGGAAAAGGTGAAATATCAAATACATAAAAATAAATATCATGGAGGGGAGGGGCGCTGTCACCGTTTTAAATTATGTGCAGATATTCAGTGCTGGAGCAATATCTGACCAGTGACACTAAATGTCCAGTTTGCCAGATAGTGATCAGGCCAGCCTTTCTTCTGTGTAACTGTAGCCGGTTTAAGTTAACTGATTAGTGGGTCAGTATTGCCACTGATGCTAATCTTTGATACCGCTCTGCCCCCAGAATGCTCCGCGCTAAGCGATTAGCATTGGGGCGGTTTGCTAGGCTGTGGGGATACTCCCACCGAGCGGCATTAATGCAGTTGACAGGTCTGCAAACCGTGTAAATGCTTTTGAATATGCCCCGTATGACTTTTTTACAAGTCATTTTCAACATGTTCTTCCTAGAAGCAGCGAACATCAAATGCTCCACAGCATAAGGAAAGTATTTCATCTTCTCTCACTTTCCTGTGATATACGTATCGGTGGTTTTCCTGTGAAGCAGAATCAGGTGCTGTGTCTTGCTTTTTTTCTAGGGCTTTTGCTGGAGCAACAGTGCATGATTGCTTTAATTGGCTTTCTGTGCTCGTCTTGCTGCCCCTGGAGGTAGCCATTGGCTACCTCCACCATGTCACTAAGATAGTGGTGACCAGCTTTAAGATTCAGAGCGGCAAGAATGCTCCAGAGCTCCTGCAACTCATCACAGAGCCCCTCACCAAACTGGTAATCCAGGTGAGTCTTCTGTAGGTTGCCGCAGTGGAAAGTGTGAGGAAAATGACTACAGATAACATGAGGGCGAGAGATGGTGACAATAAGAGCAACGGGGTTTCTTCTGTACCACTCAGCCACACAAAGATGGAGAATCTCCAAAATAAAACTATTTGGTGAGGTACTTGAAAGATAATGGACCAGTGCCTAGCACAATCCAAACAAAAATAAATCCAAAACAGTCAAATGTTGGAGTCACAGACTATCCTGTAGCAGTAGGGTTGCCAACTTTTTGAAAGAGAAAAACCCGCCACCTATGGCTAGTCACGCTCTCCCCCTGCCCCGCCCCCACCTCTACTCCACCTCCTGTCCCCCAAAAAATTGCAGAGGGCAATGTACAAACTGAATAAGCAAGACTTCTACAAAGTCTTAAGCAGAAATTCTATACTGACAGAAAACGCATCATTGGTTGTGCACACACACACACACACACACACACAATACAGACAGGGCTTCATCAATAAATGAACACAAAACAAAAAGAGAAATATATAGACAAAAATTAAACTGAAACCCCAAGAACACAGACTCTGCATGCAGTGCAATATCAGATAAATAAGAGATGCAGTTCCCCATACTGTGTAAAATATAAAGGTAGTACAAAGTCCAATCATTAAATTGAAAATAAAATTATTTTTTCTACCTTTCTTTTCTGTCCATTTTATTCTCTGATCATGCTGTTTCCAATCTGAGGCTTCCATTTTTCCATCTTCTCTTAGCTCATTTTCTATGGTCTATAGTCCATCTGCCATTTCTTGTCTCTTCTTTTCTTTACTTCCTTCCAATCAGCCTATTTCCAGTCCCAGTGCCCCTCCCATTACCCAGTCACTTACCAGTACCTTTCCCAGGTCCCTTTGAGCCCCCTCCTTACCTCCTCTGTCAGCTCCTCTCCAGCCACGTCCTTCCCCCCTTTCCGCTCTCTTCCAGCCACCTCCTTAACCCAGTCAGTTCTTGTCTGCCACCTCCTTCCCGCCGCTTTCAGCTCTCTTCCAGCCCTCACCTTCCACCTACCAGTTCCTTCTGCCACCTCTTTCCCCTTGCAGCCGCTGTTTCACCCCCCTTAGTGCTGCTTCCCTTGTGCTGCTTCACCCCCCCCCCAGTGCTGCTACAGCCCTTAGTGTTGCTTCACCCCCCTAGTGTTGCTTTACCCCCTTATGCTGCTTCACCCCCCCTGAGTGCTGCTTCAACCCCCCCTTAGCGCTGCTTAAGCCCCCTTTAGCGTTGCTTCAACCCCCTCTTAGTGCTGCTTCAACCCCCCCCTTAGTGCTGCTTCAACCCCCCTAGTGTTGCTTCAAGCCCCCCTTAGTGCTAATTCAAACCCCCCCTTAGTGCTGCTTCAATGCTTCAACCCCCCTTAGTGTTGCTTCAGTCCCCCCTTAGTGCTGCTTCAAGCCCCCCCTTAGTGCTGCTTCAAACACCCCTTAGTGCTGCTTCAAGCCCCACCCTTAGTGCTGGTTCAACCCCCACCTTAGTGCTGCTTCAAGCCCCCCCTTAGTGCTGCTTCAACCCCCTTAGTGCTGCTTTAAATCCCCCTAGTGCTGCTTCAAGCCCCACCCTTAGTGCTGCTTCAAGCCCCCCCTTAGTGCTGCTTCAAACCCCCCCTTAGTGCTGCTTCAATGCTTCAACCCCCCTTAGTGCTGCTTCAAAACCCCACCTTAGTGCTGCTTCAACCCCCCTTAGTGCTGCTTCAAGCCCCCCCTTAGTGCTGCTTCAACCACCCCTTAGTGCTGCTTCAACCCCCCTTAGTGCTAATTCAAACTCCCCCTTAGTGCTGCTTCAATGCTTCAACCCCCGTAGTGTGGCTGCAAGCCCCCGTAGTGCTGCTTCAAGCCCCCCCCCTTAGTGCTGCTTCAAATCCCCCCTTAGTGCTGCTTCAAGCTCCCCCTTAGTGCTGCTTCAACACCCCCTTAGTGCTGCTTCAATGCTTCAACCCCCCCTTAGTGTTGCTTCAATCCCCCTTAGTGCTGCTTCAACCCCCCTTAGTGCTGCTTCAAGACCCACCCTTAGTGCTGCTTCAACCCCCCTTAGTGCTGCTTCAATGCTTCAACCCCCCCTTAGTGCTGCTTCAAACCCCCCCCCTTAGTGCTGCTTCAATGCTTCAACCCCCCTTAGTGCTGCTTCAACCCCCCCTTAGTGCTGCTTCAATGCTTCAACCCCCCCTTAGTGCTGCTTCAACCCCCCCCCTTAGTGCTGCTTCAATGCTTCAACCCCCCCCCCCTTTAGTGCTGCTTCGAAGTTCGCCCCCATGCAGCCGCTGCTTCTGTTTTTCACAGAGCAGCGGCTGCAATAAACTTAATTTGAAAAGAAAAGACAACCTGTGAGGAGCCCTCCGGTTGTCCTTCTACAGCCCCAGAGGAAGTGATGTCAGAGGGGGCGGGCTTCTCACAGGTTTCTTCCTTTTCAAATTAACTTTATTGCAGCTGCTGCTCTGTGAAAAGCAGAAGCAGCAGCTGCATGGAGGATCAATCGCGTTCGCGCTACGGGATTCGGGAGAAAAGCCAGTTTTTTGCTCTGGCTGCTCCCGATCTCGCAGCCAGAGCAAAAAAACGGCTTTTCAAGGGCCAGTTTTACATCTGTGCCGGCAGCCGGCCTGGCCATGGAAAAACTGGCCAGGCCGGCTAAAAACCGGCCGGTTGGCAACCCTATGTAGCAGTAAAGCCCCTTTAATGTGCTCTCGAGAGCTGCTTACTCTGGGACTGTTCCTGTGTTGGTCCCTGATGTAAGCTGCAGACCTGAGGGATGGGGGGGGGGGGGAGGGTATTCAAAGGAATTAATGTGGTTAGTGTTGCTGAATATTCCCCGGAATTGAATATCTGGGTTTACTGACTATCCCCTAACTACATAATCTGTCTCTACAGCTCATATTATGTAACTGCCACCTTGTGGCAAGTAATTTATTTATTTATTTATAATCATATATAATTATATATAATTGTGATAGTTGACCTAGGTAACCTTTGATCCTATAGATTAGAAACCTCATTTATGTTTGTTTAATTCCCTCTCCTCCCATCCATTTCTGGATTCAGGGCATGCTGGGGAAGTTCCTTACCCCCCCCCCCTCCCGCCCCCAGCCTCCAGGAATATACCCTGAGAGAGGCCAAGTCTCTCTCCTTAGGAATGTGTTGGGTTCTCACACTCATACCCTGAGGCCCTTCTCAACGGCGGTGCACCGATACTGAGAGACAAACCAAAGAGAAATAAAACCAAGTGGCCCAGGCAGTAGGAAGAAATCGCAGCCGACCTTCTGTTTCCTTGTACCTACAAGTACAGACGTTACAAAACCTCTGCACATCAGCACAGAGAATTTGCCCATACTGCCTCTGCTATGTCTGTATATGTTTGGAGGCCCCAAAGAAAAATATTTTATGCAAGATTTTTCATTTACAAAGCAATATTGCACCATCTGAAAAAAATCTCACTCTTTGGGCTTCACTTTCAGTCTTTTGGGTGGTTCATCCTTGGCATCCCTGCATCACCTTTTTACACTGAATTCAACCAATCAAATATCCATCAGAAAAATAGGAGACTGACAGAGCCTCACATCATAGGGTACCACAGAACACGAGGCTGATTTTGTACAGGAAGCCTGGAAAGTTACCCACTATTTAGCCATATAAGTCCCTATTTGGGTGGTGTGGTTAGGTGGTCACTGTTCTGCGAGTGGATGCGTAAGTCTTTTCATCATGGGACAGAGCTTGGGTAAAGCGTAAATTTATACACATGAACGTTATAAAATGTTACCAGTATGCTCGTTTCTGAACAACCTAAGTACAGCCACTTACATCTGCTCTAGAGCAGGCGTAACTGCCGCGACTAGACAGACGCATCTTTATATGCTATTTTATAAAGTAAAGTATATGCGCAAATCACTATAAAATAGGCCCCAAAATCACACATGGCAATGTATAAAATTATCCTCCCCATGTCTGACCTCATGAATGCCGCAAATACAGACTTCAATCAACTCAAATCTAGATATAAATAACTCCTTTCAGATATTCAAAGAATGTATGATCTGAACTTTTGAAAGATATGCTGCTGAATAAGCCTCTCGAAAATTTACGAACTACTTTTTTTCTAGCTGGATAAGTCTGTGATCACAGGCATCGCCACTGGAGACGAGAGCTTCCGCAATAAGTCTCTGATCCACATCTGGTGCAAAGGAAAGACTTCACTGGTAATGACCACATTAGCTTCACAGGAAAGAAGTGAAACCTCTTTCCGATTTATTAACCAAATGAAAGGGCAGGAGAGAGAGAAACTGAGAGGACCAGGGAAGATGTAATAAGACAAACAGAAGGAGAAGAGGAAACGTAAGGGAGGAAGAGAGAAGGGGATCGAGCTGAGATAGAAATGGGATCGAGCTGAGATAGAAATCATTTAGGTCTGTCTGGCTGCTAACCTGGGTCTTTTAACTTAGCAGCTCTGCCGGTGCGAGCTGATTCACATATAGAAAATAAGCACCTGCTCTTTTCCTGAGTAAGTTGGAAACATTGCAGGTCCTGACGTGTTTTATTGAGCCAAGATAAAAACTATCCAAACTATCCAAAGGCATTTCTTGAGAACATTTGGGTCCCTTCTTCATATGCGACAACAAGGCTAAATGAAAGAGGCTTGGAAACCTTTAAGAGATCTTGTATTTACTTATTTCAATAGCCTGCATTTACAGTCTCATCCATGAACTGCAAAGGGGTGAATACATAATAGGATAGAGGGTGAGGCAACAAGAGGAAATTAACACTGTAGGTCTTTTCAGGAGATGTCAAGTGGTTGTCTAGATTAGCATCATAAAAACATAAGAAATGCCATACAGGGTCAGCCCAAGTGTCCATCAAGCCCAGAACCACGTTTTCAACAGTGGCCAATCCAGGTCACAAGTCCCTGCCAGGCTAGTCACTTAGGGAGTTATTCCAGAACACAAATAAGGGATTTGCGTGCAGCGGGGACATTTATGTACCAAACTGTATTGTGAAATACTGCTGACATGCATGTCCATGGTGCTAGCACGAGGATCTCAGAATGTGGGTGGGAGAGGGAGGAATGGGGGCGTGGTCAGCCGTGGAGATGTAGAAAGCTTATGCAGGAAAGGCCCATGTACGTATGAAGTGTTTCTCAGAAATAGCCATGTTATTCCTACTGAAACATGGTATAAGGTTAGGACTTAAAATATTTGGCTGTGCTCTGCAATTTGTCCCATATTGAACAAAGGTTGTGACAAGTATGTCATGAACTGGTGAGACTGCAGTCTGGAAAAACCACAATATGCAGTCTTAAGGTGCAGGGAGCAGAGGTGAGGGAATGTTTTAAAGGTATAAACACATAATAAATGCTCTTAGAGAAATAAGAAGAGCAACCGTGTTTATTCAGGCTATGTACTTATGTGCTGTTTGTGCTAAAGGAGCCAATCTAGGGGACCTTAACAATCCCCATGTTCAGAAAAATGTGACTGCTGATACAGGGATAGTATGGGTGTGAGCAGGGAAAGGATTCCTTTTGAGTAAGAAACGAAGATCATATCTGTAGTCCTGGTATCCCATGTGATAATGTCATGTTGTAGTTGTTATGTATAAGTTCAGGGTATCTTTTTGTCAGAATCATGTTTTTGTGACAGAAAGTGAGAGTGTGGGTGTGGGTGTGTGGTTTGAGGGGTGCATGGGGGGGGGGGGGAAATCTGGTGTGCTCATCTGCAATTCAGGGGGGAAACAAAAGCCTGGCCAGTACCTGGACCATATGGATGACTGCAGAGTCACTAGGTGCCAGTATGATTGGGAAGTTAAACTCAGAGAGAGTTCACTATAGCTAAATGTCAAAATATATCCCCATCAACAATAAGGAACCCTCAGAATAAGAGCACTCAATAGTGCAAACAGCACTAATGCATGGCCATAATGTACATTTGGTGGGACCAAAGGTGTTGCTTTTGAGCATGTATTAGTGCTGTTTACACTGCTGAATTAGACATGTCTGCGGGCCGGACGTGCACATTATGGAATCACTCTCATTAGAGAACTAGTCATAGCATCGTGTACAGAATAAAATGCAACGCCGTGACTGTAAGAAAGATTTATATTGCCCTCTTTACTTTCTGGCGCAGTACTAAGCTTTCTCTCTTCGCTTCAAACGTTCTTGAATTCTGAGAAACATTAGTTGTGAGCAGAGTGTGTTAACATTATCACTACAAGTTCAGTCTTCGGAGCTGAAGATTTGCCTTGCATTTTCCCCTTGGTGAATAATCCCACTGCTGGATTTCATATGGTGGAAGCAGTAAGGGATTGTCCCGGAGGCAGGTGAGAGAAAGTAAGGGTGGAGGCAAAGCCCTCAGACCTTGCTCCAGCTCTCAAAGGGACACATGGGTAGTTTCCCTACAGGGTGACATTTACATTAGGCCCGGAAGGACCCAGAACTGCTCTTCCACAGGTTCACTAGTGATTGGGTCAGATAGTTTATCAGTAGCGCTTGCCCGTTCTCCTGTAGATATCATGAAATGATACAGTATCCTGTTTGGGCCCTCCTATATTGCTTTGTTGGCAAGCAGTTTCTGGAGGTTGGAGTATGGTTAGATTGCTGGGTTAAAGGTCCCCTTATTTCCACGGGACTGTGGCAAGCAGGCAGGAGAGCAGTTTATGCCTTTATGACATGGCACCATTCCTCTGCCTTCGTTAGATGGTAGTGTGGACTCTGAGCTCATAGGGAGGTTTTTTTATGTAGAGAACCCTAAGGTGCTCCTGCCAGGACCTTTTGTGACTGTACTGGAGGCTGCTCTGACCCCTCTATGTTTGTAGAATAGGAGGCAGTGTCCCTGCTGGGATGATCACTGCCCATGATGGAAGTAAAGAGGAACTTGCAAAGACGACCAACTTTGAGTCCGCAGTATTGCAGCATGACACCTCTGGCCCCTGGCTTTTGGGAGAAGGGCTGGAACAACCCCTGGCCATACCATAAGGACTAGAAAAGAGGTGTCTGAGGTTCTGGAGGGCAAAGCCAGGGCAGTGCTCCAGAAGAAAGAGAAGCTATGGTGAGCTATGCCAGTCACAAGATTCTGCCTTGGAGAGCGCCCAGGTGCGCAAGGGAACAGTGCCCGCAACTCGTTCAGATTCCTCAGAGGATTCATGTTTGTTTGCTTCCTATAAGCAAAGAAGAATTTCCAGGTTGCTCTTACTACAAACAGCCAAGGATCTGGACAGTGGCAGTAATAGGAGACTGTAAGCAAGGCAAAAGAGGCAGCTGCCCCGGGTCCGTGCTCCTGCCCCCACGCTTGCCGACGCCCTTCTCTGGGACATGCAGTAGCAGCAATACATAAAGACACCAAGGTACCGTACTTACCACTTTTTATGGCACTGTGGTGCTGATCATGCTCCTCTTCCACCTGCCCTTCTTATTCATTGGGTATGTGGAGCCAGAAAAGGTGGTAACTCCATAGGATGCAATCTTAGGAGTCAGACTTGGCAGGAGAAGATTGTGTGCCTCCAACAGTCTTTCAGTGCTGCTATAGCCTGGCAGGGATTATGTCTATAAGATATGGTAAGAGGTTTAGTGAATGTTCCTCAGGTTTTCTTCACCTACGATGAGCATAGGGTGCATGTTCCTAGATATTTTGGGGGGCTGGTTGTGTTGATAGAAAACAAAAAAGTGAGAATTTACAGACTGCCTATCACTTTCCTCATGTCTCCAGGTACCTGCTGACATTTCCGTGGAAGGCTTACAGAACTGCAGCTCCACAGGGCAGTGCTGGCTGCAAGGAAATACCACATCGGCCCTGGACAATGAAACAATCTGGACAGGCACAGAGAAATGTAAGAAGTACTACTACTACAATGGTTGCGTCCTTCTATACTGTATTATATGCGAAGGCTCAGAAGCTCGTCTCTATTCCTACTTTGATGACTGTACATTTTGGCATCCCTCATATGCACACACATACTGGTAGGCAGGGCCAGTCAATCCGTCCACTATGCGAGGTAGGCGGCTGACCTTGGTAGGCAGCTTTGTGACACCACTTTGTTGTCTGCGGCAGGCCATGTGCTTCGGCACACATGACCTGCCACTTCTGACCCCCCCCCCAGGACTGAGAAGCGGCAGGACATGTGTGCTGAAGTACATGGCCTGTTGCAGGCAACAAGTCACCACTGCCCACCTTTCCCCCCTCCAAGATGGGATTGGCAGCAGCGGGGAGGAACGATGCTGGCATGGAGGGGCGGCATGCCTGGGGTGGCAGAAACTCTTGGGCCAGCCCTGCTGCTAGGAGGAATCTAGTAGTTAGAGCAGTGGTTTGCTAACCAAAGAGACAAAGATTCAAATCCCACTGGCACTTGTGCGAGTCACTTTCAAGGCCGACTTTAAATTTTTAATCCACATTCTGCAGCCGGGTTAATTTCTGCATATTTCAGGAAAATTGTACCCGTCTTATTCAATATGTTCTAATAGTGATTTTCCTTCTGCTATGGTCATGTATTATATACCATTTGATAGGAATATTTAGTCAGAAGTTTGGATCCCGAGAGTTTTGGGCTCGGCCTGGAAAGGGTTAAACCTCCATTGCCTTAGGTATAAACTCAGATTGTAAACCCTCTTAGATCGGGGGAATACCAACTAACTCGCCTTTAACTACTAGTGGAAAGGCAGGAGCTAAGTACTAAGGGGTTGTTTTAGAAGCTCTGGAAATGCTCCAAGAGCTGAATTTCCACCCGCCTAGTGCAATCGCATCTATATTGCAGGAGGCATGACAGAAGCATTGTCCGGGGTGGCAATGAAGAGATCCATGGGCATCTCTGATTTCAGAAAGGCGCTGCACAGACATGTCCATATCTACACATGCCCCTGGGCACAAATAGCAGTTTGGGAAAACAGGGGCATTTCCTCTTGTCACTAAAATAATTGTTTCCCCTTCATAGCAGATGAAAATCAAGACCAGTGAACGCTGCTGTGGTTCTGCGCATCTCGTCTGTCTGTAAACGGCGGGCTGGGATGCGTACGTTCTAACAGTGAACGCTGCTGTGGTTCTGCGCATCTCGTCTGTCTGTAAACGGCGGGCTGGGATGCGCACGTTCTAACAGTGAACGCTGCTGTGGTTCTGCGCATCTCGTCTGTCTGTAAACGGCGGGCTGGGATGCGCACGTTCTAACAGTGAACGCTGCTGTGGTTCTGCGCATCTCGTCTGTCTGTAAACGGCGGGCTGGGATGCGCACGTTCTAACAGTGAACGCTGCTGTGGTTCTGCGCATCTCGTCTGTCTGTAAACGGCGGGCTGGGATGCGTACGTTCTAACAGTGAACGCTGCTGTGGTTCTGCGCATCTCGTCTGTCTGTAAACGGCGGGCTGGGATGCGTACGTTCTAACAGTGAACGCTGCTGTGGTTCTGCGCATCTCGTCTGTCTGTAAACGGCGGGCTGGGATGCGTACGTTCTAACAGTGAACGCTGCTGTGGTTCTGCGCATCTCGTCTGTCTGTAAACGGCGGGCTGGGATGCGTACGTTCTAACAGTGAACGCTGCTGTGGTTCTGCGCATCTCGTCTGTCTGTAAACGGCGGGCTGGGATGCGTACGTTCTAACAGTGAACGCTGCTGTGGTTCTGCGCATCTCGTCTGTCTGTAAACGGCGGGCTGGGATGCGTACGTTCTAACAGTGAACGCTGCTGTGGTTCTGCGCATCTCGTCTGTCTGTAAACGGCGGGCTGGGATGCCTACGTTCTAACAGTGAACGCTGCTGTGGTTCTGCGCATCTCGTCTGTCTGTAAACGGTGGGCTCGGACGTTCTAACATACATCATGGACACACCTATGTTGGTGTCCTGACAATGTCCATATTTTGCATGTGCATGTTTCTAAAATCAGTTGTCCCCCTCCAAGTCCCCGCTTTGTGTATTTGTTTGCAGAAACCTTTATCTTTAGGGATGGGGACAGGTCAATTTTACATGTGTCCACCTTCTCTGTTGCCCCTCCCACAGAATTTTGTATCTTTTGACTTGGACGTTCCAGGGAGGCAGCTAAATGACCTTTCTAAAAGAAACAAATACATTTCTCATACTTACCACCTTGACATATTGTATCCTGACACCCCAACACCACAGCATCCCTACCAAACATACTGGCTAAAGTCTTCCTGCTCTCTTGGCACCCCCTACATTAAGAGAATTCACCTTGAGTGTTGTCCTCCCAAAATTCAAATGAACCTGATTCTTAGAATAAATATGTGTAATATTCATTGTGGATACTGATTTTAGACCTCTTGGGAATGGACGTGAATACTCCTATTACTGGCAGAACTCTCCCCTTCCCCATGCAGTGAACCTTTTTTATTTTCTATCAGGTAAACACATGTTTGTGAATTCTCATCTTCCCGACTTGGCCGTGGGCTTGATTCTGCTAGCCGGGTCTCTCCTGATGCTTTGTACCTGCCTGGTGATGCTTGTTAAACTGCTCAACTCTGTCCTGAAAGGTCAGGTAGCCAAAGCTATCAAGAAAGTGATCAACACAGGTGAGTGGCTCGCAGGTAAAGGCCAAAGGATGGTATACGTGACTGGTACTAGCCTTGCCCCAGGGGACTTCTCCCTATGGCTGTCATTAATTCTGCCTGTGTCAACACTTCTGAGCTTCCTCAAAACATTAGCAGGAGGGAGGAATGGCCTAGTGGTTGGGGCAAGTTACCTCAAGCCAGAGGTTTAACTCCCACTAGAGGACAGCAACCTTTGGATAGAAGGACTGGGTTTTCTAGCCCTACAGGTGCTCCTTGGGCAAGCCACCTAACCCTCTGTTACCTCAGGTACAAAAATGTAGACTGTGAGTGCTGCCGCTGAGTATTGACCCTAGGATTTGTTTTTAGGAGAGGAGAGCAAATCCAGGGCATTTTTTCTGTCAGTACTTGGGACCACATCAGCCCCTGAGAAGTGACAAGAAAGGAGGGTCTGGATTAAGGAGCAGAGTCTCACCCCTTCCCCTCCTGATCTCTGAAGGTGGCTACCTGAGAGGGGAGGGAGCGGACGGAGCAGGAAGCAGAGAGGTGTTTTCAGGGAATGAAGTGGAGGACTGTTCTCTGTAAGGTGCTGGCTGATAGAGCCAAGACACCAACCCCATACGCTGGGACCAAGGACCCTACTGACCTGTAATTTCTTTTACTATTATCAGCATGATTTGCTTTTCTTCTGCTTAACCACTTTTTGGTGACACGTACACATTTTGTCATGCCAATAAAGTTTCTTGAATCTGAGAAAAGCACCAGTAATAGAGGGAGCTAAAAGCAAACAGCTGCTCTTCCGTGTTATGATTGGGGCAGAAGTCGAGATCCTCAGGAGAGAGAACTGACAGGCAACAGAGGTGGCAGTAGAAGGAAGGGAAGAGGAGGAAGAGGAAGATGGACATGAATACGGGTAGGAGGAGTACGGAGAGACAGGAGATGCTGTACACCTTGGTGGTAGGGAAAGACACTGAGGAATTAGGCAAGGGGAGGGAGATGTTGGATATTCTGGGGCGGAGGGGGGTAAGTAAGAGAAAGTTAGGGGAGATGCTGAACACAGAAGAGAAAGAGTTTCCTAAAGTCTGATGGACTGCTGGAACCATAATCAGCAGGTAACAGATATTTCCATACATGTTCAGACTGGCTCTTACATAGGCCTCTCTTTGCAGTTTCTATGGAGGTTATTCTAGAAAGCTACAGGTGCTGCTTATAAGACAAGCCAGTGGTGTGTGCAGGCTTCAAGGAGGCATGCAGTGGGCTTTCAATATGCATATTCTGTATTTTCAAACAATAATACGTGTTGTCACGAAGTGGATCTAGCAGAGCCCATGGAAATAAGTAGAAATACAGATAGTGGATCTGACACTGACACTTCAGACAAGCACATGACAGGGAATTGCTATAGGCAACATAAACAAACCAGGTCTCGAGCTCTGAGAACACGCCCAAGCTGCAGGAAGGCTCAGGAATCATTAGGGAATGAGGAGCAGCTGAAAGGAGGCGGGGTTGAGACACACGTGGATAAACCTCACTCACCTGGAGTTAGAGGAAAGGGCGAGTGCAAGTTCAGGTTCGGGTTAGACGGAGCTGAGAGAGCAGAAGCAACAGAAATCCTGGAAGCCAGAGAAGTCCCAGGAGTTACAGGAATTAGCAGAGAGGCAGAGAGAGCAGCAACTGCAGAAACTCCTGAGAAGGCAAGGAACTCTGAAAGGGCAGAGAACCCCAGGAGCCCAGGACATTCTGCTGGAAGTCTGGGTTGGAGCAGAGCCACTGAGAAGGCTGGGAGAACCGAAAGGTTTAGCTCCAAGGCTGAGAGAGAAAACCCAGGAGTCTGCCATAGAAGGCAGTGCACAGACACCTTTGAACACAGTAACGCTTATACAAAAGGTAACAGAGAAGGCAGTTTTAAAGAGAGGCTGAGACAGGCTGGAAAAGCCAATTACCCAGGCTACAGGGACAGAAAGGATAAAGTCTTCTGTCCTGAAGACAGTTTTGTACCTGGGGAAAAGCCAAAAGGGAAAACCTGTAAGGAATTTCCGTCCTGTTCCACTCCGGTAGCTTCAGCTGTGCCGAGGAACTCTAAGCTGAGAGAGCCAGAAGGTAAGCTTATTACCTCTAATAGAAAGAGAATTGAATGCAGGAACTTCCCATATGATTGGCAGCATTTGAAGGGCTCTCAAGAAAGGAACTCTAGTGAATACGGTAATTGTTTTTCACAGACGTTAACAGAGGAAGAAAAGAAGTCTCTTTGTGATAGGGAGAGACTGCTAAATAACACGTCTAGCTATTTGAAAGAGAGATTGTTTGCAACAGAGAGTGAGGGCATGAGTGTGAAGTGCAGGGGGACCAACCCACTGTTGAATACATGGATTGTACGCTCACAATTGCAGACGAGATCTCCTCTCTATGTTAAAGGAGCTGTGAAACTTTCTAACGTGGAAGTAACAGAGAAAGGGTTTATGTTTGTTGGAAAAAGGACTGTTTAAAATACCTTTTCATTTGGTGTAAAGAAGCTGAAAAAAGAAGCAGTTTTTGTTCACATTTTGTCTCTTTATTTTTGTACCCGAAGTTGGTTCATCTGCCTTGTTTTTCATTACAAAAAGAATCCTCCCGGAAGGGGAATAAATCCTGTCTTTGAGCCTTACCACGCGTCCGCAACTCATTTCTTGGCTGGTCTATAAGAACTACAACTCCCAGAGAGCATAGCAAGGCTTTCTATATCCTTTTTCTGGCCAGTTCAAGATAAGGCCTCAGTGTAGTACCCTGCCTTAACCTGTGGGGTCCCACGCTGGGTGACAGTGTATACCTGAAAAAATGTAAATACAACATTTACATCTGCTTCAGGCGCACATGTTGTTCTTAAGTGCTGTCGTGTCGACTCCTGGCGACCCTCTGGATAGTTGTCCTAAACTGTATTTGGTCTTCAGCCAAGCAGCTCATTGTTGCTAGAGTGGTATCCATCGCTGCTGTTATTGTATCGATCCATCTCATTGCTGGCTTTCCTCTTTTGCGTTGACATTCAAACTTGCCAAGCATGATGTCTTTCTCTAATGATTTCTCTCTACACATGATGTTTCCAAAGTATGAAAGTCAAAGTCTTGTCATCTGAGCTTCAAAAGAAAACTTTGGTTTGATCTCCTCTAGTACTGACTGGTTTGTTCTTCGGGCAGTCCATGGTATACACAGTATTTATCGCCAGCACCATAATTCAAAGGCATCGATTTTCTTCCCGTCTATCTTTTCACTGTCCAACTTTTGCAAAATTAAAATGTTGTTGAAAAAAACATGGCTTGGACAAGTTGAATCTTTGTATGGAGAGAGATCTCTGCTCTTGAGAATATTGTCTGTCCTTCATAGCCATTCTGCCAAAAGCAATGCATCGTCGTATTTCTTGACTGCTTGTTTCTTTATTGATTATTGATCCAAGCAGGTTAAAGTTGTCCACTATTTCAATTTCTTCTCCATCAACAATGAACTTATTGATTTTGCCAATTGTCATGATCTTTGTCTTCTTTACATTAAGTTGCAAGTCCATTTTAAGACTATGTTCTTTGATCGTGAGAAGCAAATGTTTCAGATCATCTTCACTTTCAGCCAGTAATGTAGTATCATCAGCATAGTGAAGGTTGTTGAGTCTTCCACCAATCTTCACACCACTTCACACACTGTCTTCATATAGTCCTGCTTCTCTGATGATTTGTTCTGCATATAAATAAAACAGATAGGGTAGAGGGAAAGTATGAAGCCTTATCTTAAATCTCTGCTGATTTTAAATGATTCTGTTCGAACTGTTCCTTCTTGATCAATGTAAAGGTTGTGCAAGAGAACGATCAGGTATTCCGGTATACCTATGCTTCTTAATGTGGCCCAGATTTTCAGGCACACATGTGTCGCCTAACTTCTTGCTCGGATCAGGGCTTTGAAGGAGAGATGGTGTGTGTGTGGGGGGGGGGGGGGAATGTGGTTCCTTCTCTGGGGTTAAAAACAATCTTGAAATGCGAAAGGTTTGGAGGGCATATTCAGCTGCTGGCCAGAAAGCTAAAATTCCTACAATTAGGAGAGCCTTTCTTTTGTCCTAACTTTAGCTGCTTTAGTTTGCCAGTTAGCAGCTAAATTATCACCACTGACCGACTAACTAATGTTGCTGGCCTCGGAATACTCCGGTGCTATTTGCTTATTATCGGGATATTCAGATGGCCTAGACGGGGGTATTCAGTGGCACCAAATATCCCAGTGAGTAGAAAACCATGTAAATGGCTTGAATATGCCCCCCTCCCTTTTGAGTTTTGCAGCCTGGTTCCTCAAACGACTTACTTTGAAGTTTTGCAAGACTGGTCACTAACTCTTATAAACAGCATTACCTACGCGTGTGCAGCCCTGAGTAGTATCACTCGTTTCTGTACAGCTGCTTTTGTAAAACGGCTTCTCCTGATGTGCACCATGTATGTATTTACAAATGACCTGCATTCAGGAAGCTTTTGCAAAATACATTGCAACCTTTGAACATCCTGACTTGGACTTCCATTTTCCAGCCCAGATACCCTATATGAATTTAGGCTATATATTGCAATATAATATGGGAGACACAGTGACAATTTTCCAGTGAATTTACCTGGATAGATGTAGATTTGTCTGGCTAGTTCCCCTCAGGGTGGCTGCAGTTTTCACAGGTGTAACGCTTGTAGCTTGGTGTCATTTTTATTTGGGAGGGGTACAGCGAGCATGCAGATTTGATTTCATGAGCAGGTGCAGATGTATACAGGCACTTCCTATGTGCATACTGGTAACCAGTTTTCAAAGAGAAATTGATGGTTCTTTGCAGCTCTGGAGGCTCCTAAAAATTCTGCCTTTGTTGATGGTGTAAGAAGCGTGATCTTGAGGGAGTCCCTCTGCTTCTGGGGATGAGGGAGACGAGACCCCGAACATCCCTAATTTGAGCGAGAGATCTCATTTCTGAAATTATCAAAGCAATAATAGAGTACTGCCTAGCAATGAGGCGGAGCACATACCTCCGGCCAGGAAGATTCACAGCATCTCCCCTGGGAAAAGCCCAGCGCGCACTGGTCTATCCCTGCTCATTAGCCCGTTTTGGACAGCTCGCATATTCTCTCTCTGTTCTGGATGATTTATTAGATTTGTTACACTCAAACAACTATGAAATACCGGCAATAATAAAAAATATTAAAACTTTGCAGAAAATAGAAGTTTCACATAGTGTATGTTTTTCATACACTGGTCCAATATAGTATATTGTCTGTCTTCAGAAAAGATAGGATTCATTTCCAATATTCATTGACAAACATACTGTATGATACTATTGAAACTGCAGTTTTCATTTAAAAGACAATATTATGATATAATATAGTTTGTCAACACTCCATTCTGACGGCGGAATATGATACACGTGAAAACACTTCTGATGCAGTGCATCGATATTGCACCATTGAAACACCTAGAACAGAATGCTTGACAGCAATTAGTTTCGACAACATATTAGCCCAGCGTATGAAAAACTTACAAGGCCGATATACGCACCAATAACTCTAAATGGCAATCTACTTCCGGTGACACTGCCAGGAGCTTCTGGGTCGCCAGGAGTCAGGACTGACTCGAAGGCACACATTGCATTGCATTGCAACTCTGACACTAAGTAACTTACAGTTATCTAAACCTATTTTCTAAAGTCTACAAATACTTTTATTTGCAAAATAGTAGCTATTACAGCATTATAAGCTACTTACTATTTTTTTGTGATCTTTTTATGTTGAGCCGCCAGTTCCGTCAAAATCAGCAAACTTTGAATACCTATTAAGCTAACTAGATCTCAGATAAAAAATCTGTATATAACGCTTTTGACATAACGATAATAGCTAAACATAGTTCCATTGAATTTCTAACCATTAATTAGTAAACAGTTGAGTAGTAAGTATGGAAACCTTATGTATGTAAAACATGCGCTGGTCCAAAACGGGTTAAGGACAGAGCAAGTGAGTTAGTAGGGGTATGAGCTGCTGGGGAGCTTGTGTCAGTTGCCCTCTCCTTCCCTTAGCTGGGGTAGAAGGTCTTTTAGCCACACCTCTTATGAATCTTGACATTTGGTTTTCTGTTTCAGACTTTCCATATCCCTTCGGATGGGCCACTGGCTATTTTGCTATGTTTGTCGGGGCAGGCATGACTTTTGTGGTACAGAGCAGCTCGGTTTTCACATCAGCTATCACTCCCCTCATTGGTAAGTCAACTGTATGAGGAAAATACAGCCTTTAACACCAGGTTATCTCTTGCCACGAGTATGGCTACATTCTCGTCTTATGACCATCCTGTGCATTAGACAGATATCCATCCCTAGTTTCCACAGCATCAACATTTGTACTGTGGGGGTTATCTAGAAGCCTCATTTGTCATTTACACGTGGACAGACATGTCTTAATGGCTGTTTTAAAAGGGTCCAGGATGACTATATCACATCCAAAGTGCACGGGAGTGACTCAGGGTGTGGTGTGGCGTTACTGGAACTAAAATCTACATGCGTGTTGCCCATTTCATATAGCCTGAACAGACACATCTGGAAATGAACAGGCATTTCTAAAGGGCTTCACAGGAGGGATAATCTCCCAATATTTATTACTCCCTCTGAACGGAAATGGGGGGGGGGGGGGAGATAGTCTACTGTAATTAAGAGCATTTGCATATCTAGGTTTGCAAAATCGCCGAGACATGTTTGTTCTAAAACGCCAGCACGTGTGTGTAATTTCCCACATGTATAGCTCTGAAATGGCTCCTCCCACAGCATGTAAATGTGTATTTTAGAAATGGCTCCACGTGTAGCAGAGCTGTTCCTAAAATACCATCAGAAGTGAGCGTGCCCTGGCCTCGATGTCCCAGTTCTGATCTCCACGCCCTGTCTAAATGGAAGTAGTAAAATGGAGGTTGTCTGAATATTCAATGAAGCGCTGGTGAGAGTTAAACACTCCGAGATATACTTGATTGGTGCCCTCATTTCCCTTTCTGAGGAATAAAAGGGAGACTATAGTCCTGGGACCCGCATCTCTTTGTAAATTCTGTCAGAGCGCGCTTGAACTCAGCCCCATGTCTGTGGGCGTTCTCTTGGTCAGTAAAGCACCAGATAGAAAGGTCTGGAAACCTTTTTATACAATTAGGGGGTCATTTTATCAAACACGTTTGACATGTAGAAAGCGTCTCTTATAAACCTCGGTGTGGATATAGGCCCAGCACAAGCGCGCTCCTGCTTTTCCCTGATCTGGAGACGTCATTTGAGTTGTATGTGCCTGGAGTCCACACACACACTCATACCTTCTCGTATGCTAGTTGGGGGTAGTTTTGGGAACCTCTTTCCAAAAAGGCACGGCTTATCATTTTAATATACATTACAGCAGGGTGCCAAACTCCAGTCCCGGAGGCCCAAAAACTAGCCTGATTTTCAGGATGTTCCTAATGAATATTCATACACCAAACAGACACACTCAGATCAAAACAATTCCTAACTCAGCTAAACTTACTCAGAAGAGTCATAACAACTAAACCACCTAAAAGGAGAAAATTATGTCAAACCACAATGGCAGCAACAATTTAGGGGAGAAAAGGCCTCAGAACCTTACTTCCCACTATGCCGCAACAAAAGCCGTAGGGGAGATCAAGATCTCTACATCATAGGCATTAAAAAACTCCCCCTTCTTTTATTATAATTCTATTCAAAGGTTCAATAAACACAGAGGTGCCAAGAAAGTACACACTCTATACTCAACACCCAAATAAAGCATTAATCAGTCAATCTACCAAAGCTCCTAAACCAGTCTTACAAAGCTACCAAACAACTTTAACCAACACTAAAGTCCTTTACTAAATAACATACTTCACATACACGCACACTGACATCTCACAACTTATATCACACACACTGATAGGAATACCTTGCTCCACATTTAAAGTTCAAAACACCAATAAAGGGGGATGGGGCAGAGAAAGCACTTTCATGACACCTCATAGTACACTTAGTATACCTTGTAGCATTGCAATGCCTATTATAAATAAACCAATTACACAGCAGTGCCGGCCTGCAGTAGGAGCTCAATTATAATGGTAAAAGCAGCTCAGAACTGGGGCAAACCTTGCATACAAGAAAGAAACTAGTAGAGTAAAGTTCAGAAAACCTTCACAAAAAGCACAGCTGGTCTACTTATCTGCATGCTGACTGAGCAGACTTCACTGCTAAAGCAGCCACACAGAATTTGCTGCCTAATGGCCACAAAACGTCTTTCTACTCTTCTGCCCAACAAAGATCTTTGTTTCACACTTCATCAGGAGCAAGGGAATGAAGCCAGGAGACCCTAAGCACAAACCAGCATCTGAAAATACAGGTATTAAAGGAATCCTGCCCCCCCTGGAACAACTAGGAAACCTTAAAACACTTAAGAGAGGGGCATGTTGAAAAGCCACACAGTATCAAAGGAATTTTGATGTGGGTGGTGGGTATAGAGAGTGTATCTTCAAGGCACCTTTATGTTATAATAAAAGAAGGGGGAGTTTTTTAATGCCTATGATGTAGAGCTCTTGATCTCCCCTACTGCTTTTGTTGCCACATAGTGGGAAGTGATAAGGTTCTGAGGCTTTTTCTCCCCTAAATTGTTGCTGCTATGGTGGTTTGACATAATTTTCTCCTTTTAGGTGGTTTAGCTGTTGTGACTCTTTTGAGCTATTGGAGTAAGTTTAGCTGAGTTAGGAATTATTTAGATTGTTTTGGTCCGAGAGTTTCTGTTTGGTGTATGTAATACTCTCACCAGTGTTGATTTTCTTGTTTGTAATGAATATTCATGAGAGATTTGCTGAGTTCCCATTGTAAGCAAATATCTCATGCACATTCATTAGGGATATCCTGAACCCCCCCCGGACTGGAGTTTGACACCACTGAGTTATGGCCTTTATAAAATAGCTGAACTTTGGACATTAGACCTAGTCACCCCATGACCCCCAGAAGAACAGGAGCCCTGGGGCAGACTCAGGCAGGGCTTTCACTTACACGGGTAGCTCTGAAAATGTAAATGTAGGCATTTAAATTAACTCTGAAAACATCTGCATGCTAAAGAGCAGATATAAATGTGTGCATCTGATGTTGCTAGGGTAATTTTTATCTGGATGTGCAATTTTGAGTTTACCGCTATAATTACAACATTTATATTCTTTATCATCCCTTTTTTAATCCATCTTTTCCCCCTTTTTTGTCTCTCTATCACTTCCATTTTAACTCTCTCTCCACCATCTCCATTCTAATTCTTTTCCTCCCCACTTCTCTTTAGGCATTGGGGTAATCAGTATTGAACGAGCTTACCCACTAACTCTTGGTTCTAACATTGGCACAACAACCACAGCGATTTTGGCAGCCCTGGCCAGTCCGGGTGATAAACTGGCAAGTGCCTTCCAGGTAAAGTTACAGATACTCAGAGTCTAAGTAACTCGTATTTGACTGAGGCCTGTAGTTACACAGAAGTGTGTGTGTAATGGAAGACTTCAGGTCATTGATTATTGTGACTGAGGCCTATGTGCCCTTCAAGGAACAGCTCTCTCTGTCCTTCAGGAACGTGTGTGCGTCTAAGGCCTGATTCCCTAAAGAAGACCCTAAAACATATTGTTCATTATTCTTTTCACAGATCGCCCTGTGTCACTTCTTCTTTAATATCTCTGGCATCCTCCTTTGGTACCCATTTCCTTTCACTCGCCTTCCCATTTCCATGGCGAAGACCCTAGGGAAGCGCACAGCGAAGTACCGTTGGTTTGCAGTAGTATATCTCATTCTTTGCTTCTTCCTATTGCCATCGCTGGTCTTTGGGTTGTCCATGGCAGGTTGGCAAGTAATGCTGGCTGTTGGGGTCCTCTTCACCGGTGCCATCTTCTTCATCTTCACAATGAATATTTTGCAGAAGCGAATTCCTAGCTACTTACCCAAGTGGCTGCAAACCTGGGATTTCCTGCCTATTTGGATGCATTCTATGAAGCCAATGGATAACCTAATCAGTAGCATCACTTTGTGTTGTAAAAACAATTGTACCTGCTCTGAGAAGCACCAGGACTGTGACTCAGGCTTTAGCTCTGAACATTCCCCTCCCATGAAAGCCTCAAAGGTCTTGGATAACCCTGGTATCTATTATTTGGATGAAGTTCTTCGGCCCCTGCCACCACACACATTGGGCACCTTTAATCTTCAGATTGCCACACGACTCTAGACACTGCTAGGGCTAAACCTCTTTCCTTAGGCTGCTCTTGGAAGAGCTCCGGGAGGACTGACATGAAAATTCAGGGTCTTTAGCGACCTTGGCTTTGTTTGCTCCTTTCAGGATATGTGGACATTTCCAGAGGCTCTTCCAGGGTAGTGCAGGGTGGCATTTACCACACTTTGTACTGTTGCAGAAGCTTTGTCTTGTCTCTTACTGTCTTAATTGCTCACTGAACAAGACAAAGAACATTTTCTTTGAATTATTGTTTTCAAATTTTTTCTTTCAAACTTCCAGTCATCTCCCATTTTCTTTCTCCTTCATAAATGACTTGCTGTCCTGTCTGGAGTTGCCTTGACAGGGAGTCACGTGGCCATAAGGGGTAAAAGACCAGAAAGCAAAGCTTTGCTAGAGGTGCAAGGAGGAAGCCTCAGACATCATGGTGCAAATAGTGGAAGCAGTGCTGTGAGACCTATCAAGGTCTGTGTGCAAATAAACCAGAACTCCAGCATACCGCAGTGGAGGTGCTTTCAGATATGACTTAGTTATCAGGACAAGGTAACTTAGATCAATGTTATCCAACTCTAGTACTCGAGGGCCACAAACCAGTCTGATTTTCAGGAAATCTCTAATGAATATGCATGAAATAGATTTACATAGAACTGAGACAGTATGCAAATTTGTTTCCTGCATATTTGAGGGATATCCTGAAAACCAGGCCACTTCCTGATCTTGAAAGTTTGGAAATTGGCATCTTTGCATATGATTTTCAAAGTGCAGCTGCAATACTGGAGAAAGTGCTTCAGTCCTTGTTTTCTAGGATGGAGAGCTTTTGTTCTTTCAGTGAATATTACTCCGAGATGCCCCCAGAGCAAGGTGAGGTGATGGACAATGTACAACCCTCAGATGGAAGGACTCATCTGGAAGAGGTGAATCTCTGCCAATCCTTATGAGGACTGTCTAACAGATTCCAATTTAAAGATTGCCTTGGCTCTATCCAGATTGTCACAGAGTGGTTAAGGGGCGGAGTTGGTACAGAGCAAGAATTTATCTGGATAGTGACAATTTTCAGAGTTGCTAGCCCGATAACTGTTCACATAAGTTAGGACAGCTGAAAAGCTGCAATTATCCGGATAGTACCAGGCAGCCAGCACTGAAGCTAGACAGTTAGGGGGTCATTCTGAACCACAAATAACGGGGATGGACGTCCATCCCCGCTATTTGTGGCGGCTGCAGGCCCCTGACTAACCTCCCCACGGGTTGTGCAGGGAAGTTAGTCGGGGGCAAGGAAGAGGCGGCCCAGGGGCGGAGAGTGGGCAGGCAGTGGGTGGTCGCCGGCCCTGGATGTACAGAGCCGATTCTAATGTTGGCCCTGGATGTCCAGGGACAGAGAAATGGTCCGGGAAGAAATTTCACCCCCCGGGGTGGAATAACTTCCCTGGATGTTCCGTTTTGGTGGCTCGAGAGCGTGGAAGGGGCTGGGGGGGGGGGGGAGTTAAATCCCCGCAGTCCGACCCGGCCTTAGGAGGCTGGATCGGGGGTCAGGCTGTGGGGAATTAACTTTTCTGTCGGCGGCTGGCACTGCGGCATTTAAATGGAGCTGACACCATGTTGCTGCGGTTCCATTTACATGCCCTGACTGAGTTAGTTGGGCTTCGCTGAACATGCAGGCTGGAACTGAATCGCAGTCCCAGCCTGCACGTATAGTGCTGTTTGCGATTATTTATTTATTTTTCTTATATACCGCACTATTCAGCATCAGCGCGGTTTACATGTAACAGTAACTGTTCAGTGAAGAACATCTACACTGAACTTACAATATAACAGAAATGTACAATTTTAACAGAATAGCTACTTTATACATAACTTATGTTGAGGAGAAGTTAACTATTTACATGTTGGCTTCTAAACCCGCAGGACTAGACGTGCCCCGTGGGATCAAAATTGCGATCTCCTTTGTATGTACGGGTCAGCCCGGACGTACAAAGGAGAACAGAATCAGGTCCTTAGCGTTGGTTGCTGTCTGAATACTGTTATTGAATATCCAATTTCTATTTAACGGGCACAGCTGGCATTTAAAAGAATGATGACTGTGGAATTTAAATATTGGTTTCTTAAATTATAGGATTGCCAGTCAGAACACACAAGTTGATAGTCATAGGGCAATATCTGCATGCTGGTATTAGCCAGATGTTTCCCTTAGCCACCATTGCCTGGATAGTGCCACTCAATGTTCTTCCAGGCAGCCTCAGCTCTCTGGATAGTGCGGGGCAATACATGGGCAGAGTGAAGCTTGATATTCAGACTATTCTCTGGATAACTATCCAGGTAAATCTAAGATAGCAAAAATGTCCTAAATTTTTCTGGATAGCCCCTCTATCCTGAATATTTGGGGCTGGCCATAATCTGATTATCAATGTTGCCCATCAAAATTTTATTTAAATTCCACAGCCAGTGTATTAAAAAAGCACCCCTCTAGAATTCTAGGTGGAATAGAAACCAACATAAGACATACTCCATTTACATCATACATCACCCAACAAACTATAACGATACAGTCTCCCCGAAAAACCCTTCTCTTACAACATAACTCATTGCAAACCCTCGACAGGAAGATGCCACCTCATCACCATCTAAGCATGTCTTCAAGCATGAGCCTAATCTATTGTAAAGTAAAAGCAAACAAGTCCTGAAACACAGCACATCACACTGTAGTCCAGGGATTCTCAATCCAGTTCTTCGGACATTCCTGGCCAGTCAGGTTTTCAGGATCTGCATGCACTGCCTCCATTGTATGCAAATCTCTCTCATGCATATTCATTGTGTTAATCCTGAAAACCTGACTGGCTAGGTGTGTCCTGAGGACTGGGCCGAGAAGCCATGCCCTAGTCTAATGGCCTTAGGTGAAGCGTAGCATAGCATTATACCTGTGCCAGATAATACCTCGGTGACAAAGGCACGCAAAGCAAGCCTTGCCCACACAATCTCAATGATCAAATTGGCATATAAGTCGTGAAATAGCTGCTTCCCTGACTATCGTATTTCCAGTCTTATTGTATGTGTCAGAAGACAGGTAACTAATGCAATGTCTGTGGACTCAGAGTAATGTGCCACTGCTTTCATTGACAAGCAACCCTACAAAGACCAAGAGTGGAGAGCACCAGCAACTGAAATTCAGATAATTATGAAATGTAGAATACTGGTTTTATTTGTGGCCTGAAAATGTCTTCTCATTAAATGTTTCGTTGACACTGACCATTCATAGGAAGTGATTTAGTAAAACAGAAACTTCCCAATAA
Source organism: Ichthyophis bannanicus (assembly GCA_033557465.1). Taxonomy (NCBI): domain Eukaryota; kingdom Metazoa; phylum Chordata; class Amphibia; order Gymnophiona; family Ichthyophiidae; genus Ichthyophis; species Ichthyophis bannanicus. Next base: position 2,118,598 of record CM066050.1, read on the forward strand.
TGCTTGCTTCCTTACTTCCAGTACTCCCTAGTAGCAGATAAAGACCATTTAATGTTTTTGTGACAGAAACAGAGAAAATGGTGGCAGATAAAGACCGTATGGCTTATCCAGTCTGCACAGCCATACAGCCCTATGGAACTCCCTACCTGCAGCAATCTGAGCCATCTCAGACCAGTCACCCTTCAGGAAGGCCTTAAAAACCGACTTGTTTCAGCTAGCTTCCAACCATCCACCCTAACTAAGCCTGGTGCTATGACTCTACTGCTTGTTTAGTACATTCCAAGTTCATTTCCCTGTTTAGCATTTAATGTTTATGTCGTCCATTCTTAATACCTTTATAATACATGTTCCATGGCTCTAAGTCAAGGGTTCTCAACCCTGTCCTCGGGACCCGCCTAGCCAGTCGGGTTTTCAGAATAACCACAATGAATATGCATGGGAGAGATTTGCCGATAATGGAGGCAGTGTATGCAAATCTCTCTCATACATATTCATTGTGGTTATCCTGAAAACCCGACTGGCTAGGTGGGTCCCGAGGACAGGGTTGAGAACCCCTGTTCTAAGTTCTATGTATCTTACTGTTTGTTTATGTTTTATGTAAACAGCAAGTATCTTGAAAAGTGTGCTATATAAGAACAAATACATAAATAAAATAAACTACTAAGCTCTACAGCAGGGGTCTCAAACTCCAGTCCTGGAGAGCCGCAAACCAGTCAGGTTTTCAGGGTATCCCTAATAAATATGCATGAGATATATTTGCATGACTGATGCAAATATATCTTATGCATATTCATTAGGGACTGGAGTTATGTGAAGTGGACTGGAGAGTGCGGGAGGGTGCGTATGAAGTTAGAAGCTGAGAAAGGAATGGAGGGTTACCAGAGAAGAATGTGAGAAAAGTGAGGGTGAGGAGCTTGTAAGAGACCTGATAGGCAACCAGCAGCCAGTGTTCAGAAAGAAAGAGGGGGTGAAGCTGTCTCTCCTCCCCAACTTTCTCCCATAGCTCTCTTTTCCCCCTTCCTCATCCTCCTTTGCTTTTCCTATCCCTCTCCCTTCCACCTTGCCTTTCCTCCTTTTTCTCCCCCTCTCACCTTCCCTCTTAACTCCCTCCTTTCTCCTCCCTCCCCTTTTCCTTTCTTCCATCTGTGTCGCCTTCCCTCTTAACTCCCTCCTTCCTCCTCCCTCATCTGTGTTGCCTTCCCTCTTAACCCCCTCCTTCCTCCTCCCTCTTCTGTGTCACCTTCCCTCTTAACCCCCTCCTTCCTCCTCCCTCATCTGTGTTACCTTCCCTCTTAACCCCTCCTTCCTCCTCCCTCATCTGTGTCGCCTTCCCTCTTAACCCCCTCCTTCCTCCTCCCTCATCTGTGTCACCTTCCCTCTTAACTCCCTCCTTCCTCCTCCCTCATCTGTGTCGCCTTCCCTCTTACCCCCTCCTTCCTCCTCCCTCATCTGTGTTGCCTTCCCTCTTAACTCCCTCCTTCCTCCTCCCTCATCTGTGTCACCTTCCCTCTTAACCCCCTCCTTCCTCCTCCCTCATCTGTGTTACCTTCCCTCTTAACTCCCTCCTTCCTCCTCCCTCTTCTGTGTCACCTTCCCTCTTAACCCCCTCCTTCCTCCTCCCTCATCTGTGTTACCTTCCCTCTTAACCCCTCCTTCCTCCTCCCTCATCTGTGTCGCCTTCCCACTTAACCCCCCTCCTTCCTCCTCCCTCTTCTGTGTTTCCTTCCCTCTTAACCCCCTCCTTCCTCCTCCCTCATCTGTGTCGCCTTCCCTCTTAACCCCCTCCTTCCTCCTCCCTCATCTTCCCTCTTAACCCCCTCCTTCCTCCTCCCTCATCTGTGTTGCCTTCCCTCTTAACCCCCTCCTTCCTCCTCCCTCATCTGTGTCGCCTTCCCTCTTAACTCCCTCCTTCCTCCTTCCTCATCTGTGTCGCCTTCCCTCTTAACTCCCTCCTTCCTCCTCCCTCATCTGTGTAGCCTTCCCTCTTAACCCCCTCCTTCCTCCTCCCTCATCTGTGTCGCCTTCCCTCTTAACCCCCTCCTTCCTCCTCCCTCATCTGTGTCACCATCCCTCTTAACCCCCTCCTTCCTCCTCCCTCATCTGTGTCACCATCCCTCTTAACCCCCTCCTTCCTCCTCCCTCATCTGTGTTACCTTCCCTCTTAACTCCCTCCTTCCTCCTCCCTCATCTGTGTCACCTTCCCTCTTAACCCCCTCCTTCCTCCTCCCTCATCTGTGTTACCTTCCCTCTTAACCCCCTCCTTCCTCCTCCCTCATCTGTGTCACCTTCCCTCTTAACTCCCTCCTTCCTCCTCCCTCATCTGTGTCACCTTCCCTCTTAACCCCCACCTTCCTCCTCCCTCATCTGTGTTACCTTCCCTCTTAACTCCCTCCTTCCTCCTTCCTCCTCCCTCATCTGTGTCACCTTCCCTCTTAACCCCCTCCTTCCTCCTCCCTCATCTGTGTTACCTTTCCTCTTAACTCCCTCCTTCCTCCTCCCTCATCTGTGTCACCTTCCCTCTTAACCCCCTCCTTCCTCCTCCCTCATCTGTGTTGCCTTCCCTCTTAACCCCCCTCCTTCCTCCTTCCTCATCTGTGTTACCTTCCCTCTTAACCCCCTCCTTCCTCCTCCCTCATCTGTGTTGCCATCCCTCTTAACTCCCTCCTTCCTCCTTCCTCCTCCCTCATCTGTGTTACCTTCCCTCTTAACCCCCTCCTTCCTCCTCCCTCATCTGTGTTACCTTCCCTCCTAACTCCCTCCTTCCTCCTTCCTCCTCCCTCGTCTGTGTTACCTTCCCTCTTTACTCCCTCCTTCCTCCTCCCTCATCTGTGTTACCTTCCCTCTTAACTCCCTCCTTCCTCCTCCCTCATCTGTGTCACCTTCCCTCTTAACCCCCTCCTTCCTCCTCCCTCATCTGTGTTACCTTCCCTCTTAACTCCCTCCTTCCTCCTCCCTCATCTGTGTCACCTTCCCTCTTAACCCCCTCCTTCCTCCTCCCTCATCTGTGTCACCTTCCCTCTTAACCCCCTCCTTCCTCCTCCCTCATCTGTGTTACCTTCCCTCTTAACCCCCTCCTTCCTCCTTCCTTCTCCCTCATCTGTGTCACCTTCGCTCTTAACCCCCTCCTTCCTCCTCCTTCATCTGTGTCACCTTCCCTCTTAACCCCCTCCTTCCTCCTCCCTCATCTGTGTTACTTTCCCCCTCCTTCCTCCTCCCTCATCTGTGTCACCTTCCCTCTTAACCTCCTCCTTCCTCCTCCCTCATCTGTGTTACCTTCCCTCTTAACCCCCTCCTTCCTCCTCCCTCATCTGTGTTACCTTCCCTCTTAACTCCCTCCTTCCTCCTTCTTCCTCCCTCATCTGTGTCACCTTCCCTCTTAACCCCCTCCTTCCTCCTCCCTCATCTGTGTTACCTTCCCTCTTAACCCCCTCCTTCCTCCTCCCTCATCTGTGTTACCTTCCCTCTTAACTCCCTCATTCCTCCTCCCTCATCTGTGTCACCTTCCCTCTTAACCCCCTCCTTCCTCCTCCCTCATCTGTGTTACCTTCCCTCTTAACTCCCTCCTTCCTCCTTCCTCCTCCCTCATCTGTGTCACCTTCCCTCTTAACCCCCTCCTTCCTCCTCCCTCATCTGTGTTACCTTCCCTCTTAACCCCCTCCTCCCTCCTCCCTCATCTGTGTTACCTTCCCTCTTAACTCCCTCCTTCCTCCTTCCTCCTCCCTGATCTGTGTCACCTTCCCTCTTAACCCCCTCCTTCGTCCTCCCTCATCTGTGTTACCTTCCCTCTTAACACCCTCCTTCCTCCTTCCTCCTTCCTCCTCCCTCATCTGTGTCACCTTCCCTCTTAACTCCCTCCTTCCTCCTCCCTCATCTGTGTCACCCTCCCTCTTAACCCCCTCCTTCCTCCTCCCTCATCTGTGTTACCTTCCCTCTTAACTCCCTCCTTCCTCCTCCCTCATCTGTGTCACCTTCCCTCTTAACCCCCTCCTTCCTCCTCCCTCATCTGTGTTACCTTCCCTCTTAACCCCCTCCTCCCTCATCTGTGTTACCTTCCCTCTTAACTCCCTCCTTCCTCCTTCCTCCTCCCTCATCTGTGTCACCTTCCCTCTTAACCCCCTCCTTCGTCCTCCCTCATCTGTGTTACCTTCCCTCTTAACTCCCTCCTTCCTCCTTCCTCCTCCCTCATCTGTGTCACCTTCCCTCTTAACTCCCTCCTTCCTCCTTCCTCCTCCCTCATCTGTGTCACCTTCCCTCTTAACTCCCTCCTTCCTCCTCCCTCATCTGTGTCACCTTCCCTCTTAACCCCCTCCATCCTACTCCCTGATCTGTGTCACCTTCCCTCTTACCCCCCTCCTTCCTCCTCCCTCATCTGTGTCACCTTCCCTCTTAACTCCCTCCTTCCTCCTCCCTCATCTGTGTCACCTTCCCTCTTAACACCCTCCTTCCTCCTCCCTCATCTGTGTCACCTTCCCTCTTAACCCCCTCCTTCCTCCTCCCTCATCTGTGCCACCTTCCCTCTTAACCCCCTCCTTCCTCCTCCCTCATCTGTGTTACCTTCCCTCTTAACCCCCTCCTTCCTCCTCCCTCATCTGTGTCACCATCCCTCTTAACCCCCGCCTTCCTCCTCCTCCATCATCTGTGTCACCATCCCTCTTAACCCCCTCCTTCCTCCTCCCTCATCTTTGTCACCTTCCCTCTTAACCCCTTCCTTCCTCCTCCCTCATCTGTGTCACCTTCCCTCTTAACCCCCTCCTTCCTCCTCCCTCATCTGTGTTACCTTCCCTCTTAACTCCCTCCCTCCTCCTTCCTCCTCCCTCATCTGTGTCGCCTTCCCTCTTAACTACCTCCTTCCTCCTCCCTCATCTGTGTCGCCTTCCCTCTTAACTCCCTCCTTCCTCCTCCCTCATCTGTGTTGCCTTCCCTCTTAACTCCCTCCTTCCTCCTCCGTCATCTGTGTCGCCTTCCCTCTTAACTCCCTCCTTCCTCCTCCCTCATCTGTGTCGCCTTCCCTCTTAACCCCCTCCTTCCTCCTCCCTCATCTTCCCTCTTAACCCCCTCCTTCCTCCTCCCTCATCTGTGTCGCCTTCCCTCTTAACCCCCTCCTTCCTCCTCCCTCATCTGTGTCGCCTTCCCTCTTCTGTGTCGCCTTCCCTCTTAACTCCCTCCTTCCTCCTCCCTCATCTGTGTTGCCTTCCCTCTTAACCCCCTCCTTCCTCCTCCCTCATCTGTGTTGCCTTCCCTCTTAACCCCCTCCTTCCTCCTCCCTCATCTGTGTCACCATCCCTCTTAACCCCCTCCTTCCTCCTCCCTCCTCCCTCATCTGTGTCACCTTCCCTCTTAACCCCCTCCTTCCTCCTCCCTCATCTGTGTTACCTTCCCTCTTAACTCCCTCCTTCCTCCTCCCTCATCTGTGTCACCTTCCCTCTTAACACCCTCCCTCATCTGTGTTTACCTTCCCTCTTAACCCCCTCCTTCCTCCTCCCTCATCTGTGTTACCTTCCCTCTTACCTCCCCTCCTTCCTCCTCCCTCATCTGTGTCACCTTCCCTCTTAAACCCCCACCTTCCTCCTCCTCATCTGTGTTACCTTCCCTCTTAACCCCCTCCTTCCTCCTCCCTCATCCGTGTTACCTTCCCTCTTAACTCCCTCCTTCCTCCTTCCTCCTCCCTCATCTGTGTCACCTTCCCTCTTAACCACCTCCTTCCTCCTCCCTCATCTGTGTCTCCTTTCCTCTTAACTCCCTCCTTCCTCCTCCCTCATCTGTGTCACCTTCCCTCTTAACCCCCTCCTTCCTCCTCCCTCATCTGTGTTACCTTCCCTCTTAACCCCCTCCTTCCTCCTTCCTCATCTGTGTTACCTTCCCTCTTAACGCCCTCCTTCCTCCTCCCTCATCTGTGTCACCTTCCCTCATAACACCATCCTTCCTCCTCCTCCCTCATCTGTGTTACCTTCCCTCTTAACCCCCTCCTTCCTCCTCCCTCATCTGTGTTGCCTTCCCTCTTAACTCCCTCCTTCCTCCTTCCTCCTCCCTCATCTGTGTTACCTTCCCTCTTAACCCCCTCCTTCCTCCTCCCTCATCTGTGTTACCTTCCCTCCTAATTCCATCCTTCCTCCTTCCTACTCCCTCGTCTGTGTTACCTTCCCTCTTTACTCCCTCCTTCCTCATCTGTGTTACCTTCCCTCTTAACTCCCTCCTTCCTCCTCCCTCATCTGTGTCACCTTCCCTCTTAACCCCCTCCTTCCTCCTCCCTCATCTGTGTTACCTTCCCTCTTAACTCCCTCCTTCCTCCTCCCTCATCTGTGTCACCTTCCCTCTTAACCCCCTCCTTCCTACTTCCTCCTCCCTCATCTGTGTCACCTTCCCTCTTAACCTCCTCCTTCCTCCTCCCTCATCTGTGTTACCTTCCCTCTTAACCCCTCCTTCCTCCTTCCTTCTCCCTCATCTGTGTCACCTTCCCTCTTAACCCCCTCCTTCCTCCTCCCTCATCTGTGTCACCATCCCTCTTAACCCCCCTCCTTCCTCCTCCCTCATCTGTGTTACCTTCCCTCTTAACCCCTCCCTCCTCCTCCCTCATCAGTGTTACGTAACCCCTTCCCTCCCCCCTCCTCCTTCCTCCTCCCTCATCTGTGTCACCTTCCCTCTTAACCCCCTCCTTCCTCCTCCCTCATCTGTGTTACCTTCCCTCTTAACCCCCTCCTTCCTCCTCCCTCATCTGTGTCACCTTCCCTCTTAACACCCTCCTTCCTCCTCTCCTCATCTGTGTCACCTTCCCTCTTAACCCCCTCCTTCCTCCTCCCTCATCTGTGTTCCTTCCCTCTTAACTCCTCCTTCCTCCTCCTCCCTCATCTGGTGTCACCTTCCCTCTTAAACCCCCTCCTTCCTCCTCCCTCATCTGTGTCACCTTCCCTCTTAACCCCCTCCTTCCTCCTCCCTCATCTGTGTTACCTTCCCTCTTAACCCCCTCCTTCCTCCTTCCTCCTCCCTCATCTGTGTCACCTTCCCTCTTAACCCCCTCCTTCCTCCTCCCTCATCTGTGTTACCTTCCCTCTTAACTCCCTCCTTCCTCCTTCCTCCTCCCTCATCTGTGTCACCTTCCCTCTTAACACCCTCCTTCCTCCTCCCGCATCTGTGTTACCTTCCCTCTAAACTCCCTCCTTCCTCCTTCCTCCTCCTCATCTGTGTCACCTTCCCTCTTAACTACTCCCTCCTTCCTCCTCCCTCATCTGTGTCGCCTTCCCTCTTAACCCCCTCCTTCCTCCTTCCTCATCTGTGTTACCTTCCCTCTTAACCCCCTCCTTCCTCCTCCCTCATCTGTGTCGCCTTCCCTCTTAACTCCCTCCTTCCTCCTCCCTCATCTGTGTCGCCTTCCCTCTTAACTCCCTCCTTCCTCCTCCGTCATCTGTGTCGCCTTCCCTCTTAACTCCCTCCTTCCTCCTCCGTCATCTGTGTCGCCTTCCCTCTTCACTCCCTCCTTCCTCCTCCCTCATTTGTGTAGCCTTCCCTCTTAACTCCCTCCTTCCTCCTCCCTCATCTGTGTCGCCTTCCCTCTTAACTCCCTCCTTCCTCCTCCGTCATCTGTGTTGCCTTCCCTCTTCACTCCCTCCTTCCTCCTCCCTCATCTGTGTTGCCTTCCCTCTTAACCCCCTCCTTCCTCCTCCCTCATCTGTGTTGCCTTCCCTCTTAACTCCCTCCTTCCTCCTCCCTCATCTGTGTTACCTTCCCTCTTAACTCCCTCCTTCCTCCTCCCTCATCTGTGCTGCCTTCCCTCTTAACCCCCTCCTTCCTCCTCCCTCATCTGTGTTACCTTCCCTCTTAACTCCCTCCTTCCTCCTTCCTCCTCCCTCATCTGTGTCACCTTCCCTCTTAACCCCCTCCTTCCTCATTCCTCCTCCCTCATCTGTGTTACCTTCCCTCTTAACCCCCTCCTTCCTCCTTCCTCCTCCCTCATCTGTGTCACCTTCCCTCTTAACCCCCTCCTTCCTCCTTCCTCCTCCCTCATCTGTGTTACCTTCCCTCTTAACCCCCTCCTTCCTCCTCCCTCATCTGTTACCTTCCCCCTTAACCCCCTCCTTCCTCCTTCCTCCTCCCTCATCTGTGTTACCTTCCCTCTTAACCCCCTCCTTCCTTCTCCCTCATCTGTGTTACCTTCCCTCTTAACTCCCTCCTTCCTCCTCCCTCATCTGTGTTACCTTCCCTCTTTACTCCCTCCTTCCTCCTCCCTCATCTGTGTTACCTTCCCTCTTAACTCCCTCCTTCCTCCTTCCTCCTCCCTCATCTGTGTCACCTTCCCTCTTAACCCCCTCCTTCCTCCTCCCTCATCTGTGTTTCCTTCCCTCTTAACCCCCTCCTTCCTCCTCCCTCATCTGTGTTACCTTCCCTCTTAACCCCCTCCTTCCTCCTCCCTCATCTGTGTCGCCTTCCCTCTTAACCCCCTCCTTCCTCCTCCCTCATCTGTGTTGCCTTCCCTCTTAACTCCCTCCTTCCTCCTCCCTCATCTGTGTTGCCTTCCCTCTTAACTCCCTCCTTCCTCCTCCCTCATCTGTGCTGCCTTCCCTCTTAACCCCCTCCTTCCTCCTCCCTCATCTGTGTTACCTTCCCTCTTAACTCCCTCCTTCCTCCTTCCTCCTCCCTCATCTGTGTTGCCTTCCCTCTTAACCCCCTCCTTCCTCCTCCCTCACCTGTGTTACCTTCCCTCTTAACTCCCTCCTTCCTCCTCCCTCATCTGTGTCACCTTCCCTCTTAACCCCCTCCTTCCTCCTCCCTCATCTGTGTCACCTTCCCTCTTAACCCCCTCCTTCCTCCTCCCTCATCTGTGTTACCTTCCCTCTTAACCCCCTCCTTCCTCCTTCCTTCTCCCTCATCTGTGTCACCTTCCCTCTTAACCCCCGCCATCCTCCTCCCTCATCTGTGTCACCTTCCCTCTTAACCCCCTCCTTCCTCCTCCCTCATCTGTGTTACCTTCCCTCTTAACCCCCTCCTTCCTCCTCCCTCATCTGTGTCACCTTCCCTCTTAACCCCCTCCTTCCTCCTCCCTCATCTGTGTTACCTTCCCTCTTAACTCCCTCCTTCCTCCTTCCTCCTCCCTCATCTGTGTCACCTTCCCTCTTAACCCCCTCCTTCCTCCTCCCTCATCTGTGTTACCTTCCCTCTTAACTCCCTCCTTCCTCCTCCCTCATCTGTGTTACCTTCCCTCTTAACTCCCTCCTTCCTCCTCCCTCATCTGTTTCACCTTCCATCTTAACCCTCTCCTTCCTCCTCCCTCATCTGTGTTACCTTCCCTCTTAACTCCCTCCTTCCTCCTCCCTCATCTGTGTCACCTTCCCTCTTAACCCCCTCCTTCCTCCTCCCTCATCTGTGTTACCTTCCCTCTTAACCCCCTCCTTCCTCCTCCCTCATCTGTGTTACCTTCCCTCTTAACTCCCTCCTTCCTCCTTCCTCCTCCCTCATCTGTGTCACCTTCCCTCTTAACCCCCTCCTTCCTCCTTCCTCCTCCCTCATCTGTGTTACCTTCCCTCTTAACTCCCTCCTTCCTCCTTCCTCCTCCCTCATCTGTGTCACCTTCCCTCTTAACCCATTCCTTCCTCCTCCCTCATCTGTGTTACCTTCCCTCTTAACTCCCTCCTTCCTCCTCCCTCATCTGTGTCACCTTCCCTCTTAACTCCCTCCTTCCTCCTTCCTCCTTCCTCCTCCCTCATCTGTGTCACCTTCCCTCTTAACTCCCTCCTTCCTCCTCCCTCATCTGTGTCACCTTCCCTCTTAACCTCCTCCTTCCTCCTCCCTCATCTGTGTCACCTTCCCTCTTAACCCCCTCCTTCCTCCTCCCTCATCTGTGTTACCTTCCCTCTTAACGCCCTCCTTCCTCCTCCCTCATCTGTGTTACCTTCCCTCTTAACTCCCTCCTTCCTCCTCCCTCATCTGTGTCACCTTCCCTCTTAACCCCCTCCTTCCTCCTCCCTCATCTGTGTTACCTTCCCTCTTAACTCCCTCCTTCCTCCTCCCTCATCTGTGTCACCTTCCCTCTTAACCCCCTCCTACCTCCTCCCTCATCTGTGTTACCTTCCCTCTTAACCCCCTCTTTCCTCCTCCCTCATCTGTGTTACCTTCCCTCTTAACTCCCTCCTTCCTCCTCCCTCATCTGTGTCACCTTCCCTCTTAACCCCCTCCTTCCTCCTCCCTCATCTGTGTTACCTTCCCTCTTAACTCCCTCCTTCCTCCTTCCTCCTCCCTCATCTGTGTCACCTTCCCTCTTAACCCCCTCCTTCCTCCTCCCTCATCTGTGTTACCTTCACTCTTAACTCCCACCTTCCTCCTTCCTCCTCCCTCATCTGTGTCACCTTCCCTCTTAACTCCCTCCTTCCTCCTTCCTCCTCCCTCATCTGTGTCACCTTCCCTCTTAACTCCCTCCTTCCTCCTCCCTCATCTGTGTCACCTTCCCTCTTAACCGCCTCCTTCCTCCTCCCTCATCTGTGTCACCTTCCCTCTTAACCCCCTCCTTCCTCCTCCCTCATCTGTGTCACCTTCCCTCTTAACTCCCTCCTTCCTCCTCCCTCATATGTGTCACCTTCCCTCTTAACCCCCTCCTCCCTCATCTGTGTCACCTTCCCTCTTAACCCCCTCCTTCCTCCTCCCTCATCTGTGTCACCTTCCCTCTTAACCCCCTCCTTCCTCCTCCCTCATCTGTGTTACCTTCCCTCTTAACCCCCTCCTTCCTCCTCCCTCATCTGTGTCACCATCCCTCTTAACCCCCTCCTTCCTCCTCCCTCATCTTTGTCACCTTCCCTCTTAACCCCCTCCTTCCTCCTCCCTCATCTGTGTCACCTTCCCTCTTAACCCCCTCCTTCCTCCTCCCTCATCTGTGTTACCTTCCCTCTTAACTCCCTCCTTCCTCCTTCCTCCTTCCTCCTCCCTCATCTGTGTCACCTTCCCTCTTAACCCCCTCCTTCCTCCTCCCTCATCTGTGTTACCTTCCCTCTTAACTCCCTCCTTCCTCCTTCCTCATCTGTTACCTTCCCTCTTAACTCCCTCCTTCCTCCTTCCTCATCTGTGTTACCTTCCCTCTTAACCCCCTCCTTCCTCCTCCCTCATCTGTGACGCCTTCCCTCTTAACTACCTCCTTCCTCCTCCCTCATCTGTGTCGCCTTCCCTCTTAACTCCCTCCTTCCTCCTCCCTCATCTGTGTCGCCTTCCCTCTTAACTCCCTCCTTCCTCCTCCGTCATCTGTGTCGCCTTTCCTCTTAACTCCCTCCTTCCTCCTCCGTCATCTGTGTTGCCTTCCCTCTTCACTCCCTCCTTCCTCCTCCCTCATTTGTGTAGCCTTCCCTCTTAACTCCCTCCTTCCTCCTCCCTCATCTGTGTCGCCTTCCCTCTTAACTCCCTCCTTCCTCCTCCGTCATCTGTGTTGCCTTCCCTCTTCACTCCCTCCTTCCTCCTCCCTCATTTGTGTAGCCTTCCCTCTTAACCCCCTCCTTCCTCCTCCCTCATCTGTGTTACCTTCCCTCTTAACTCCCTCCTTCCTCCTTCCTCCTCCCTCATCTGTGTCACCTTCCCTCTTAACCCCCTCCTTCCTCCTCCCTCATCTGTGTTACCTTCACTCTTAACTCCCACCTTCCTCCTTCCTCCTCCCTCATCTGTGTCACCTTCCCTCTTAACTCCCTCCTTCCTCCTTCCTCCTCCCTCATCTGTGTCACCTTCCCTCTTAACTCCCTCCTTCCTCCTCCCTCATCTGTGTCACCTTCCCTCTTAACCCCCTCCTTCCTCCTCCCTCATCTGTGTCACCTTCCCTCTTAACCCCCTCCTTCCTCCTCCCTCATCTGTGTCACTTTCCCTCTTAACTCCCTCCTTCCTCCTCCCTCATATGTGTCACCTTCCCTCTTAACCCCCTCCTCCTCCCTCATCTGTGTCACCTTCCCTCTTAACCCCCTCCTTCCTCCTCCCTCATCTGTGTCACCTTCCCTCTTAACCCCCTCCTTCCTCCTCCCTCATCTGTGTCACCTTCCCTCTTAACCCCCTCCTTCCTCCTCCCTCATCTGTGTTACCTTCCCTCTTAACTCCCTCCTTCCTCCTCCCTCATCTGTGTCACCTTCCCTCTTAACCCCCTCCTTCCTCCTCCCTCATCTGTGTTACCTTCCCTCTTAACTCCCTCCTTCCTCATCTGTTACCTTCCCTCTTAACTCCCTCCTTCCTCCTACCTCATCTGTGTTACCTTCCCTCTTAACCCCCTCCTTCCTCCTCCCTCATCTGTGACGCCTTCCCTCTTAACTACCTCCTTCCTCCTCCCTCATCTGTGTCGCCTTCCCTCTTAACTCCCTCCTTCCTCCTCCCTCATCTGTGTCGCCTTCCCTCTTAACTCCCTCCTTCCTCCTCCCTCCGTCATCTGTGTCGCCTTTCCTCTTAACTCCCTCCTTCCTCCTCCGTCATCTGTGTTGCCTTCCCTCTTCACTCCCTCCTTCCTCCTCCCTCATTTGTGTAGCCTTCCCTCTTAACTCCCTCCTTCCTCCTCCCTCATCTGTGTCGCCTTCCCTCTTCACTCCCTCCTTCCTCCTCCGTCATCTGTGTCGCCTTCCCTCTTCACTCCCTCCTTCCTCCTCCCTCATTTGTGTAGCCTTCCCTCTTAACTCCCTCCTTCCTCCTCCCTCATCTGTGTTGCCTTCCCTCTTAACTCCCTCCTTCCTCCTCCCTCATCTGTGTTGCCTTCCCTCTTAACCCCCTCCTTCCTCCTCCCTCATCTGTGTTACCTTCCCTCTTAACTCCCTCCTTCCTCCTCCCTCCTCTGTGTTACCTTCCCTCTTAACTCCCTCCTTCCTCCTCCCTCATCTGTGTTACCTTCCCTCTTAACTCCCTCCTTCCTCCTCCCTCATCTGTGTTTCCTTCCCTCTTAACCCCCTCCTTCCTCCTTCCTCATCTGTGTTACCTTCCCTCTTAACCCCCTCCTTCCTCCTTCTTCATCTGTGTTACCTTCCCTCTTAACCCCCTCCTTCCTCCTTCCTCCTTCCTCATCTGTGTTACCTTCCCTCTTATCTTCCTCCTTCCTCATCTGTGTTACCTTCCCTCTTAACCCCCTCCTTCCTCCTCCCTCATCTGTTTCGCCTTCCCTCTTAGCTCCCTCCTTCCTCCTCCCTCATCTGTGTCGCCTTCCCTCTTAACTCCCTCCTTCCTCCTCCGTCATCTGTGTCGCCTTCTCTCTTAACTCTCTCCTTCCTCCTCCCTCATCTGTGTCGCCTTCCCTCTTAACTCCCTCCTTCCTCCTCCCTCATCTGTGTCGCCTTCCCTCTTAACTCCCTCCTTCCTCCTCCCTCATCTGTGTCGCCTTCCCTCTTAACTCCCTCCTTCCTCCTCCGTCATCTGTGTTGCCTTCCCTCTTCACGCCCTCCTTCCTCCTCCCTCATCTGTGTAGCCTTCCCTCTTAACTCCCTCCTTCCTCCTCCCTCATCTGTGTCGCCTTCCCTCTTAACTCCCTCCTTCCTCCTCCCTCATCTGTGTCGCCTTCCCTCTTAACTCCCTCCTTCCTCCTCCGTCATCTGTGTCGCCTTCCCTCTTCACTCCCTCCTTCCTCCTCCCTCATCTGTGTAGCCTTCCCTCTTAACTCCCTCCTCCCTCATCTGTGTCGCCTTCCCTCTTAACTCCCTCCTTCCTCCTCCCTCATCTGTGTTGCCTTCCCTCTTAACTCCCTCCTCCCTCATCTGTGTCGCCTTCCCTCTTAACTCCCTCCTTCCTCCTCCCTCATCTGTGTCGCCTTCCCTCTTAACTCCCTCCTTCCTCCTCCCTCATCTGTGTAGACTTCGCTCTTAACTCCCTCCTTCCTCCTCCGTCATCTGTGTTGCCTTCCCTCTTCACTCCCTCCTTCCTCCTCCCTCCTCCCTCATCTGTGTCGCCTTCTCTCTTAACTCCCTCCTTCCTCCTCCCTCATCTGTGTTGCCTTCCCTCTTAACTCCCTCCTCCCTCATCTGTGTCGCCTTCCCTCTTAACTCCCTCCTTCCTCCTCCCTCATCTGTGTTGCCTTCCCTCTTAACCCCCTCCTCCCTCCCCCTCCCCTTTTCCTTTCTTCCATCTGTCACCTTCCCTCTGTTCCTTTTTGCCAACCCCAACTCCACATTCTGCTCCTCATTGTTACTGCTTCTCTTCCTCACTTCATCTCTGCTTCCAGTTCTGTATTGCTCCCCCTCTCCTTTCATCAGGAAAGTGCAACAGAGACTTGGAGCACGGGCAGTACTGCTGCTCTTATGGCTTCTTCTCCTTATATAGACATGCAAGATGGAGGGGCTGTGGGGGCCGCCAGTACTGTGCACTGTCTGAGTCCCCATGTCCCCTTCTGCTGCACCTATCTGTGCTCACTGGTTTGGAAGGCCATTGCTGCCCAAAACTGCACTCTTCAGCAGTGACATCTTTTTCTCAGTCTGTCCTGACCTAAGGAAAGGGGTTTTTGTTCCAGAAAGCTATTCAATAAATGTATTAAGTTAGTCCAATAAAAAGGTATTGCCTTATATTTTTTGGTCCCGATATTCAATTGGAACGCTATGGGCCACTATGGTGCATTGCCGTCATCACCGACCTCTAACCACGGATATTTAATGCCAGAATCATGTGCGGCCCTGACATGTGTGGCCCTGGGGTCAGCAGACAGCCTCTGATACTGCAGAATCTAACCTGGTAATGGCAATATTGCACCGCTAGCCGGTTAGCTCCTGCAGGCTTTTAGTTCACCTAGTTTTTCCCGTGCAATATCGCCACTACCCAATTAGCAGCTGTCGCTGACCATGACATGCTCTGGAACTCCCATGAGAGCATGAGCAGCATTGGGGCCTATAGCGACGTTAGTTGGGGATATTGTTTGTTCCTATTGTAAACCGCGCTGATTTTAAATAGCAAATAAATCAATAAATATTCAGCTGCGCCTACCGTGTTAGTGCCATTGACTGTCCCGTTCAGCCGCATTTACACGGTTTTCCGGTCAGTAAACCATGTTAATGCCTTTAGAATATTGGGTCCTTTGTTTTTAATTTGTATTTATTAACCGAAGGAGGTGTAGTCTAGTGGTTAGAGCAACTGCTTAATACCCAACAATCAGGTTCAATTCCCACTGGCACTCCCAGTCATTTTACCCTCCATTACCTTGGAAGAAAAGGCTGACAATCTACTTTGTTATACTTGCCAAGAAAACCCAGGCGCTGCTGGGTCGCCAGGTGTAAGCACTGACTTGATGGCACTTAAAAGAAAATAAAAAATGAGTATTTACGTGGACTAACATAGCACTCACATGCGTGGAGGAGTAGCCTAGTGTAGAGTACTGCTCTGTGACAAAGAGACCAGTGTTCAAATCTCTCATGGCCTTCGGCAGGTCACTTAACCCTCCATTGCCTCAGGTACAAAGTTAGATTGTAAGCCCTCTGGGACAGGGAAATACCTGGTTGTAACTTGCCTTGATCTGCTACTGGAAAGGTGTGATCTAAAAAAGAAAATACATCTTATTTCAGATGCCTTTATATAGGCACAGAGGCGTTGGGAGGCAGGATAGGCTCCAGGGTTCCCGTACTGCCAGCATCCCACTGGGACCAGACTTCAAAAAATGAAACAGTGTGGCCGTGGGTCTTGCAGCAGCATGCGCACTCTAGGTTGGTTGCATCCCACCATCTCTGACATTTCCTATCATAGGAGATGGGACACAGCAGGCCGAGAGTGTGTGTAGTGCTCCACCTATCAATGCACCGAGAAGCAATCACAGTTAAAATGAAACAATATCACACCGACACACTAAAGAGATCTCTGAACAAGCCACGGGATCTTTTCAGCTTGGTCAAATCCCTTTCTAAGGAACCATCTCCTGAACAACACGATGGGATTCACCCACAAAAATTCGCTGACTACCTACAATCTAAGCTTATACAGACTGACAAGGGCTCAGCAGCCACAAATCAAGAACCGACCGTCCTAATCCCTCTACCTATGTTTTCCACTCCATCTACAAAAGGTATTGAAGATACAATTGCATCTCTCAATACATCCACAGCGCAGACTGACCCTTGCCCAGCCTTTTGGATTAAGGAGCTACGCAATGAGTTCAGTCCTTTCATCGCAAAACTGATGAACCTTTCCTTCACAACGGGTTCCTTCCCCACAGCACTCAAACAGACATCCATTAGGCCGCTATTAAAAAACTCCAAACTAGACCCCCACAGGGTCGATTCTTACAGGCCCATAGCTAGTATTCCTCTCCTAGCTAAGATAATTGAGAAAGAAGTACAAAGGCAAATCCAAGACCATATAGACTCTGCAGCTCCACTAGATCATTGCCAACATAGGTTCAGAGAATATCATGGAGTTGAGACCCTCCTCACTGTCCTATTCAATAATATAATCACAGGCATTGACAACATCCGACAAGGTTTTGTACTCATCTTCTTAGACATTGCCGCGGCATTTGACTCGGTAAGTCACGAGCTTCTCCTTGGGCGATTGAAAGAGAAGGGTGTCTGTAACACTGCGCTCGAATGGTGCAAGTCTTATCTGGATGGAAGATGGCAACATGTAAAATCTGGATCAGAAGAATCAAAACGCTTCCATCAAACACAAGGTGTGCCGCAAGGTTCCTCTTTGTCATCTCTCATGTTTAATATATACATGCAACCCATTTGCAGTATCATCAGATCATTTAACGTGAGATGTTTGATATATTCTGATGACATACTCTTATACATGCCGTTCTCCACAGATCAAATGGACCTAACACCCCTGGTAGCTTGTTTCAATGCGGTCTCAGAATGGCTCCAATCTCAAAACCTCCGCATTCAGCACAAGAAAACAGAGGTGCTCTTCATCTCGAGAGACCCCAACTTTACTCCTCCATCCCATGTAAGAGTCAAGGAAACTGACTTGCAGACTAAAGACACAATAAGATACCTTGGAGTCACCTTGGACCAACGTCTCGATAAGAAATCACACATAGGCAATATAGTAAAAGCTGTATATTTCAAAATCCGTACGCTCAGGCATCTGCGCCCTTTGTTGGATCCAGACGACTTCCAGACTATATACCAAGCTCTAATCTTACCCCATTTCGACTTTGCCAATGCCATCTTACATGGTCTCCCTCAATCTACACTGAGCCCGTTACAGCTGGCCATGAATGCTGCAGCAAGGGTCCTCCACGGAGCCTCCAGAAGTGACCACGTGACTCCTATCCTGAAGCAGCTTCACTGGCTCCCTATACACAGAAGGCTTATCTTTAAGACCTTACTCCTCTCATTCAAGGCCATCAATGGCCTTTCATCTTCTTCACTTACAGAACTCATTCACACAGTGCCTCCTAACAGATCCAGAAGAGCGACAGCTGTAAACTCGCTAATAACCCCAAAGGCCTTGACAAAATGCAACAGTACAACGGCGAATAGGGCCTTCAGTCTTTGCATCCCCAAATGCTGGAATGCTCTACCTTCCGACATTCGGGCCATTGTAGACCTAACTCAGTTCAGGAAGGCACTCAAATACCACCTTTTCCTCCAATACTACCCAGTAAGCAATGAAATCTAGGTAACCCCACCTAAGAAAGTAACCATATGTTACTTCTGATGTTGTGTCAGCACCCGCCTGCAGATTTATGTACACATTCTACTCATGTTATCTTAGCTTTTACTCTTGTTCTTTGTAAATATTTTATGTATATAGTTCCCCCATGTTATCCAAGTTTGTACTCATGTTTTCTGTAAAACCAAACAGCTTGTTGTTCTGGTCATTTTGTTAAACTGTAAACCGCGCTGATACCGAATAGTGCGGTATATAAGAAATTGTAATAAATAAAATAATAAATAAATAAGAGATGCCAAGGCCAGGCCCTGGGGTGATGCCTCCCCTACTGTCCCGTCCCTGATGGGAGAGTAAAAGGAGATGAAGGGGGTGTATTTCTCTATATTTCTGATCCAGTTACAGCACACACGCTGCATGCACTCTATGTCTGACTATAGCTGTGAGGTGTCCCTTTAAGAGCATTATAAAAAGCTTCTATTATTTGGCCCTGAGGTGTTTAGGTTTCTCTTCGTCATGTCCCCCCTCCCCTTCTGTGGGAAGAGCTTTGGGACAGGGGAGCAGCTCTTTGTCATTACTGAGGGGAAGATCAGAGAGCTGTCAGCTTGCCCTGTCCTGCGCAGCACACCGCTCAAAGGCAACAGCATCAGCAGAGCCTGGGAAGCGTGAGAGAGATCTGCAGCAGAAGAGGAATCCGATGTCCTTGTGCGTTCAGATCATACTGGTAAAACTTCCCGAGGACCTCTGTGCGATCACTCATCCTTCCTGCCAAGAGTTTAGGAGAGCTCGATTGCTGTGCCAGGCCTCTCTACAAATAGAATTCCATCTTCTCCTACGTTGGACTTCACATGTCACAGCTCAGGGGCCCCTTAGTATGGAGTGCGTCATCTGTCAGCTCCAGGGTCCAGAGAGACCTCTTGACTTTATTCTTCCCACAAATGACTGAGACATTTCTGTAGCTGTGTAAGTTGGCTTTACTTTGATTTTAACTATCATATCTCCAGTACAACGCTCCATCGAAATAATTAACTTGGGCACATTCTTCCCTGCACTTCTGATACTTCTCTCTGAAATTAGAAATGCAGAGTCTTAGCTTGTCTACTCAAATAACTTTGCTGCTCCAGGGGATCCTCGGAGTTGTTTTCAGGTTACCTCATGCTGAGCTAGCTGCATTCAGGACCTGAACTGAGATGGAGCATAGCAGTCTACCCCCTGAGCCCTTGCTGAACACCTCGTATAATGTCAGTAGTAAGGGAGTCTGGAGCCCCCCGTACAGCCCCACAGAGACAGCTCTCATCATCCTTGCAGTGCTCACTATCATCCTGTCCTCACTCCTGGGCAATGCTTTAGTAGTGGTAGCGATTTGTTCAAGTCAAAGCCTTCGAGCACCGCAGAACCTCTTCCTGGTATCTCTGGCATCAGCTGACATCTTAGTGAGTATCCTGATTATCCCTTTCTCGCTTGCAAATGAAGTTATGGGCTACTGGCACTTTGGCAGCATCTGGTGTAGCCTGTACCTCGCTCTGGATATTCTCTTCTGCACTTCTTCCATTGTGCACCTCTGTGCTATCAGCTTAGACAGGTATTGGTCAGTGACCAAGGCAATCACTTACAGTCTAAAAAGGACTCGCAAGAGAATCAAAACTATGATTACAATTATCTGGATCTTATCAGCTGCCATCTCGTTCCCACCACTGTTCATGTCCAAGCACCGCGATTGGGAGTGTTGGCTGAATGACGACACATGGTATGTGCTTGCCTCATGCACCATATCCTTCTTTGCCCCTTGCCTGATCATGATCTTGGTCTACTGTAGGATCTATCAAGTTGCCAAGCAGAGGACATTGACTGTCTTCACTGCTAAAAACAGCTCAGTAGCTGGGAACTCCTATCTATGTGGACCCTGCTGTGCCAGCAAAAGACATTACCCTGCGATAACAAATAGTCACGGCTCCAATAGCAACCAGCCCCGGGAAGAACTGGGAGATGCTGGACAGCAGGCCGATCACCAGCCAAGACCACTCCGGCTACCGAAGTCCACCAAGCAAAAGAAAAGGCTGTTCTGGGTGTTCAGCAGGAGTGGAAAGCAGCCCATGTCTCTCTCTAAGACAAGGCTGCTGCAGGTCAGGGAGAAGAGATTCACCTTTGTTCTGGCTGTGGTGATTGGGGGGTTTGTCATCTGCTGGTTTCCTTTCTTTTTCACATATAGCCTGGATTCAGTCTGCAAGGAAACTTGCAACATCTCAAAGCCACTCTTCAATTTTTTTTTCTGGGTGGGTTATTGCAATAGCAGCCTCAACCCTATTATCTACTCTGTCTTCAATAGGGACTTCCGAAAGGCCTTTAGTAGGATTCTCTGCAACTCTCGACAAGAGACTCTGTAAAGCACCAACCCCAGAACTTTTCTTTATAGCAGCACAACTGGTGCCAAAGGAATCCCTGAAGGGCTGGAAACCTTTCCATGACGAGGAATCTTGCAGTTTCCAAGTTACCCAGTTCCAGCAGTGATATTTTTTGCCAGTTCTGGTTTTAAGTTTATGTTGCAATGCAGTGTGGTGTTTGTAATCCCCGAGTTTACCCACTGGAATCAGTGCTGCGAGCAAGGCTGGTGCAAGGATTGGAGGTGTCCTAGGCATGTCGTCCATCCTGCCACCCCCCTGCCCTCATTCCTGCTGCTGCTGCCTCTCCCCAGGGCCTGCAGGAAACCACGACACAGCACTTAGCTTAGGTCTTCAGTGCTACACTGCAGTTTCAGTCTTTTACCATCTGCCGCATCCACCCCCTCTGACACAGACAAGCCGGAGAAGCAGAAACAGCAGATGGTAAAAGATGGAAACTGTGATGCAGGGCCAGAGACTTAAGATAAGCACTGCGTCCTGGTTTCCACTGCAGGCCTGGGGGCAATGGATGCTCTAGGCGACTGCCTAGTTCACCTAAAGGTAGCGCTGGCCCTGACTGCAGGTTCCATAATGCATCAGGATGAGAATATCAGAAATCCAGGACTGGCTTAAAATTTCACTCCTGGAAGTGGGTAACTTGGCAACTCTGATACTGAGAAAACAGTTACATTGAGCTAAGGAACTATAGCCAAAATATAATCTTTTTGGCTTTGTCTCGGAGCCTTTAACATCATCAGGAACATGCGTTCTGGTATAAAGAGATTCAAACACTGCAACTTGGGTTCTGTTTATTATCATTAATAATAGTATTCATTAAAGTTTGCTTCTTTTTTCTCATAATGACTTGTATACTTGTAAAACAAGATTGTGGGATATTCCACAGGGAGCAGCAGAACTACTGGGATCAAGGGCCTCATTTGGAAAGGAATGGTGTTCAGCCTTCACCGTCTCCATGGTGAAGGGAGGGGAGTACAGACTTTGCTGTCGCCCATGAAGAAGTGGAACAGGAGGCATAGAGGCCTCATGGGATCCCATGGGGAGCGGAGCATACAGACCTTGCTCTTTGCTCTGGGGAGCAGAGCATACAGAGCTTGCTCTCTCCTCTGGGGTGGGTAGCATACAAATCTTATGGAGAGCGGGGCACACAGACCTCATGGGATCCCATGGGGGAGCAGAGCATACAGACCTTGCTCTTTGCTCTGGGGAGCAGAGCATACAGACCTTATGGAGAGTGGAGCACACAGGCATCGTTGTATCCCATGGAGAACAAAGGGTGCTCGCAGGTGTTGTAATACATGGGGGAGAGGCATTCAGGTTCGCTGTTTCTCATGGTACTTGCCTTACTGTATCCCATGATGGTGGAGAGGGGTGGTCAGGGCTTCTCATTTCCCATAAGAATGGGGGGCCAAGAGACACTATGTCCCACAGTACAGGTCACATTGCATCTCCTGGTGGAGAGGGGTGGTCAGGGTTTCTTGTTTTCCATAAGGATGGGAGGCACGAGACATTATGCCCCACAGTACAGGTCACATTGCATCTCCTGGTGGAGAGGGATGGTCAGGGTTTCTTGTTTCCCATAAGAATGGGGGGGGGGGGGGGACACAAGACACTATGTTCCACAGTACAGGTCACATTGCATCTCCTGGTGGAGAAGGGCGGACAGGGTTTCTCGTTTCCCATAAGGATGAGGGGGCAAGAGACACTATGTCCCACAGTACAGGTCACATTGCATCTCCTGGTGTAGAAGGGCGGTCAGGGTTTCTCGTTTCCCATAAGGATGGGGGGCACGAGACATTGTCTCCCACAGTACAGGTCACATTGAATCTCCTGGTGGAGAGGGGTGGTCAGGGTTTCTTGTTTCCTGTAAGGATGGGGGGCATGAGACACTACGTCCCACAGTACAGGTCACATTGCATCTCTTGGTGGAGAAGGGCAGTCAGGATTTCTCGTTTCCCATAAGGATGGGGGGGGGGGGGCAAGAGACACTATGTCCCACAGTACAGGTCACATTGCATCTCCTGGTGGAGAGGGGCGATCGGGGCTTCTTGTTTTCCATAAGGATGGGGGGCACGAGACATTATGCCCCACAGTACAGGTCACATTGCATCTCCTGGTGGAGAAGGGCGGTCAGGATTTCTCATTTCCCATAAGGATGGGGGGGGGGGCAAGAGACACTATGTCCCACAGTTCAGGTCACATTGCATCTCTTGGTGGAGAGGGGACGGCCACAGGAGAGGTGGGGAAAGACAGTAACGTCTCACAGTGTGGACATGGGTTTTTCTGAGAGACCTAGCATCTAGTGAATCCCTGTCTTAGGCTCTGAACTTCAATATGTGAATATCTTCAATATCTGCTGTTGACAGCAGAAGCTAGCATTTGGTTTTCTTGATCTTTTAGATTTCAGATAAATAACTTTAGTGACAGTCTGCCGATTAACCTTTGCCAGAGTATGTCCCTTTCAGGCCAAAATAAGCAGAGATTATCTCTAATGTGCCAATGCTGGGGTTTCACAACATTTCCTGGCCTTAATGGCTGTCAAAAGCTTAACGTGAAAGAGAACTGCTTGAGGGTGATGATTGGATTTGCACACTTGTGGCCCTCTCTAGTTCTACAGCTCCGACCTATTTTATAGGACTCCAGAAGCAACCTGTAGCATGCATTATCACCCATGCATGACACACACACGTAGTTCTGACACACACATGCAAAGACGTAGATGCACTATTCACAAATGGAGCACCACATACATGCACACTCAGACTTGAATGCACATATCCATACGTATGATCTCAGCCAGACACACACAGCTGTATGTATGGCCCCCCTCCCCCACCATCTCACCAGCTTCAGGGACCTTTTCTCACATGTTTGCGTTTTAAATAATTTAGTCTCTCCCTCATTTTGTGATAATCACTCATGGAAACAGAAGACTAGGGAGGTGGGTAGCTAAATAACTGAAAGTTGCAAAGACTGAAGGGAGCTGATGGGTGGTGGGGGCAGCAACAGAGCCCCTCTCAGTGTAGGACAGGGAGATATAGAGCTGAGAGAGACAGCCCACTGTCAATATGAAAGCAAAATGGAGCTCTGGGGGTAAGAAAGAGGGAGGAGGCCACCTCCCGGTGTGGGATAGAAAGCTCTGCGGTGAAAGAGAAGGAGACAGACCCTTCCCAATGCTGTGGGGGGAAGAGAAAAGGAGGTGGCCCCCTGGTAGTGTGGAGCAAAGGGAGAACTGAGGGCAATCTAACTCCGCTTTTGTCTCATTCAATGCATAGGGCAGCATTTTTGAAGGAATTTACACGGGTTACTGCCCTATCTGGGATTTTCCAAAGGCATTTGCACAGGTAGAGCCTTTCAAAAATCCCAGATAAGTCCCTAACGCACCCACATGCTATGCAGTAAGCATCAGGGTGTGTTGGGGGCGGAACGGGAGTGGGCTAAATAGATAGCAGTGATTTTCGATGCTACCCCCTTAGCCCTCTAGCGAGATTTTTCCTCTCCTATCTTTCAGGCGCAGGGGCTATGCAGGTAGCATCGAAAATTGCTGCTACCCGTTTAGCCTCGGCGGCTGCTGGCCTCAGTTTTTTACTTCCATCACCGCAGAAGTGAAAATCCGAGTTAAGGGGGTTGGCAGGCAGGCTATGCTCCGACGCGGCACATAGCCTGCCCAAATGAAAATCGGGCCCATAGAAATTGAATCCTACTTTTTTAAGGGAAATCAGAACTATACCCTTAAACATGCGATGGAACAAAACCAGAAATGGATGGGCCTCTTTGTGATGACCTCAGGGCTGGCCCAAGCATTAGGCAAAACTAGGCAGCCGCCTAGGGAAACAGCAGTGAGGCCAGAGGCTTCAATGGTTCAAACGTCTCCTGCTCAGGTAACTTTTTCTGTTTCTTCCTCGGATGTTTTCTTGACTTTGATATGGAATTTCTTACTTCAGCTCCAGGAGATTTCTCAAAAAGTGCAGCTGAACTGAATACTTTGGTTCAAACAGTGGACGTAATTGTCCAGAAGCAGGAGGGTTTCATCAAGAAATGAATGTTAAAATGTCAGACCTGGATAAAAGGGTGTCTGCAGCGGATCAAGTGATTGAGACTCTGGTTAAGGATAGAGAGATTATCCTTAGGAAATCGTAGGCATATGAGAGAACTGGATGAGACAATTGAACTTAATAATTTTGAACTTTCCTTGATTTATTCATATTCTGCCTATAGAATTGTTTAAGAAATACCTTATGGAAGTTCTTAAACTTCCTGATACAGCTGTTCCTCCTTTAAGTAAGATTTATTTTTTGCCATCTGGCAAAGTTCGTGGAATTGATGATACACAACAATCCTTAGATGTTTCTGCTGTATTGTAGTTTCAAATACAGCAGAAACATCTAAGGATTGTTGTGTATCATCAATTCCACAAAGTTTTTGAGACAATCTCCTGGAGCTAAAGTAACAAATTCCATATCAAAGTCAAGAAAACTTCCGAGGAAAAAACAGAAACAGTTATCTGAGCAGGAGAAGTTTGAACCATTGAAGCTTTTATATCCTTTTATATCAGTCTCCTCCTTGACCACACTATTACTGTCCCTGGTGGGACACTATTACTGCAATGTTGTCCTGGCCAGTCTCCCTCAATCCCAACTGCGAAGACTACAACTAGTCCACCATACAGCTGCACGTATTCTTACTCATGCTTCTCACTTCGACCACATCACCCCCATCCTGATTCACCTACACTGGCTTCCCTTTGTTTACCGTATACAGTTCAAAATCCTCATATATGTGCACAAAACCATCCATACCGGTACTCCCCTCTACCTCGCCAATCTAATACATCTTCATTCATCTCACCGCTCTCTTAGATCGGTTCACCTGAACCGCATGTCTCTTCCCTCCCCATCACAGGCTCATCTTGAGACCACTCGCTCCTCAGCATTTTTCTTTTTGGGCCCCCGACTCTGGAACTCGCTTCCCGTCGCTCTCCGTTTAGAACTCTCTTATAAAACCTTTAAGGCTAGGCTGAAGACCCACCTTTTCTGCACCGCTTTTAACCTTTCTCTTCCCTCTGTTCCCCTTTCTCCCCCACCCCGCTGAACTTGGATGTACTTATTTCTGTTTTGTCTACCCCGTTGCATTACCTATTGCTTTACTCTATCTCTCCCCCCTATCCTGTCTCTTAATCTTTTCTTTTTTTTTTGGCGTTCCTTTTCCTTTTCAGCAGCCTTTCTATTTTGTTATTGTACACCGCTCTGGTGCCACTGGTAAAGAGCGGTATATTAAATGTGATAATAAAGATAAAGATAAAGCTTCTGGCCTCACTGCTGTCGACTTTGAAGTAGTAGAAAGCATGGACCTAAATTCCCTCCTCCAGCGGTCAACACATCTATCCAGCTAGAGGGGTGCAAGACTGCAACTGCTTCCCCCTCCAAACTCCCAACATGGGAAGCTGGCATGCCAGATGCTCCGATAGTCAGAGCCTGCACTGAGCGTTGTTCAAGCAGTGTTGAGTGTCGCTGCGGGTTCAAGCTGATGATGCCTCTAAGCGGGGACTGCAATCCATGATTCAGACCTGCAACAGAGGCTTCACACGTGAACTTCAAGTCTGCAGAGGTTTTCCACAGATGGTCAATCACAGCTTAGTGGTCTCTGAGGTGGCTTAGTAGCCAATCCCTTCCCCTTCTTTTTTGGCACCATCAGTGCTCTCTCCCACAACAAAGGAAAAGGTAAGCAAGCAAAAATGACACCACACCAACTCAGCTACATGCTGCCATCTTGGTCATGTCCCCTCATAATCACCTCTTCTCATGCTGGGGTGGAGGTGGAGATGGGGGTATCCTCCTTTTCTCATGCTGGGATGCAGGAGGGGATGGGGGTATCCTCCTCAAGCTGGGATGGAGGTGGTGATAGGGGTGCCCTCCTCTTCTCATACTGGGTGGAAATGCTGATGGGGGCATCCTCCTCTGATTCTGATATGGAGGTGCTGATGGGATACTCTCCTCTTCTCATGCTGGGATGCAGGTGGTGATGGGGGTATCCTCCTCTTCTCATGCTGGGATGCAGGTGGTGATGGGGGTATCCTCCTCTTCTCATACTGGGGTTGAAGTGGTGATGGGGGTATCCTCCTCTTCTCATGCTGGGATGCAGGTGGTGATGGGGGTATCCTCCTCTTCTCATACTGGGGTTGAAGTGGTGATGGGGGTATCCTCCTCTTCTCATGCTGGGATGCAAGTGGTGATGGGGGTATCCTCCTCTTCTCATACTGGGGTTGAAGTGGTGATGGGGGTATCCTCCTCTTCTCATGCTGGGGTTGAAGTGGTGATGGGGGTATCCTCTTCTTCTCATGCTGGGATGGAGGTGCTGATGGGAATACTCTTTTCTTCTCATGCTGGGGTGGAAATGCTAATGGGGCACCCTCCTCATCCTGGGATGGAGTTGGTTGTGGGGGTACTCTCCTCTTTTCATGCTCCTCTCAAGCTCGGATGGAGGTGATGATTGGGGAACCCTTCTCTTAGCATACTGAGATGGAGGTAGTGACAGAGGTACACACCTCAGGCTAGGATGGAGGTGCTGATGGGGGTACCCTCTTCTTCTCATGCTGGGATGGGGGTGGTGATGGGGGTATTCTCCTATTCTCATAGTGAGATGGAGGTGGTGAAAGGGGTACTCTCCTCATGCTGGGATAGAGGTGCTGATGGGGGTACCCTCCTTTTCTCATGCTGGAATGGAGGTGGTTATGGGGTGCTCTCTTCTTCTCATGCTGGGATGGAGGTGTTGATGAGGTATCCTCCTCTTCTCATGCTGAAATGGAGGTGGTGAGGGAGGGACCCTGCTCTTCTCATACTGGGGTGGAAGTGCTGATGGTGACACCCTCCTCTTCTTATTCTGGGATGGTGGTGCTTATGGGGATATGCTTCTCTTCTCATGCTGGGGTGGGGGTGGTGATAGGGGTATCCTCCTCTTCTGCTGCTGGGATGAAGGTGGTGATGGGGATACTCTTCTCTTCTCATGCTGGGGTGGTGGTGCTGATGGGGTACCCTCCTCATGCTGGGATGGAGGTGGTTATGGGGGTACTCTCGTCTTTTCCTGCAGGGATAGAGGTGATGATTGGGGTATCCTCCTCATCATTCTGAGATGAAGGAGGTGACAGGGGCACTCTCAGGCTGGAGTAAAGGTGGTAGTAGGGGTACTCTCCTCATGCTGGGAAGGAGGTGCTAATGTGGATACCCTTTTCTTCTCATGCTGGGATGGGAGTGGTGATGGGGGCATTCTCCTATTCTCATGCTGGGGTGTAGGTAGTGATAGGTGTACCCTCCTCTTCTCATACTGAGATGGAGGTGGTGATAGGAGTACTCTCCTAGTGCTAGGATGGAGGTGATGATGGAGGTATTCTCCTCTGCTCATGTGTGATGTTGGTGGTGATGGGGGGTTCCCTCCTCTTCTCATGCTGGGATGGAGGTGGTGAAGGAGGTAGTCTCCTCTTCTAATGTGGGATGGAGGTGGTGATGGAGGTATTCTACTCTTCTCATGGTGGGATGGACATAGTAATGGGATTACTCTCTTCTCATACTGTGGTGGTAGTGGTGGAGTTATACTCCTCTTCTCATGCTGGGATGTAGGTGGTTTCAGGGTACTCTCCTCTTCTCTTGATGTGATGGAGATAGTGATGGGGTACCCTCCTTTTCTCATGCTGGGATGGAAGTGGTAATGGAGGTATTTTCATCTTCTCATGCAATGATGGAGGTGGTGATGCGGGTACCCTACTCTTCTCATGCTGGGATGGAGGTGTTGATGGGGGTATCCTCCTCTTCTCATGCTGGAATGGAGGTGGTTAGGGAGGTACTCTGCTCTTCTCATACAGGGGTGGAAGTGCTGATGGTGGCACCCTCCTCTTCTTATTCTGGGATGGTGGTGCTAATGGGGATATCCTTCTCTTCTCATGCTGGGGTGGGGTGGTGATGGGGTACTCTCCTCTTCTGCTGTTGGGATGAAGGTGATGATGGGGATACTCTTCTCATGCTAGGGTGGTGGTGCTGTTGGGGTACTCTCCTCATGCTGGGATGCAGGTGGTTATGGGGGTACTCTCCTCTTTTCCTGCTGAGATGGAGATGATGGTTGGGGTACCCTCCTCATCATACTGAGTTGGAGGAGGTGACAAGGGTACTCTCCTTAGGCTGGAGTAAAGGTGGTAGTAGGGGTACTCTCCTCATGCTGGGAAGGAGGTGCTAATGTGGATACCCTCTTCTTCTCATGCTGGGATGGGATTGGGGATGGGGGAATTCTCCTATTCGTGATCATATAACCCCTCAACTATTTCATCTTCACTGGTTGCCTGTTCCCTTCCGTGCCACCTTTAAACTTTTAATTCTGGTACATAAAGCCTTTCACACCAGCACCCCTCAGTACTTATCAGATCTCCTCTACTTTCACACTCCCAGACACACCCCTTGCTCCTTTCATCTCAATCGTCTCACCTTACCCTCCCCTTCCCGCGCTCACTTGCAGTCCACCCATTCCTCTGCTTTTTTTTTTTTTGCTGGTCCTGCCATTTGGAATGCCCTCCCTTCTTCCCTCCGTTTAGAACCACAACATACTACATTCAAACGCAATCTAAAGACCCACTTGTTTTCCCTAGCATTCAATGTTCCCTCACCTTTCGTGTGATTTCCCCCTCTCTCATCCCCTTCCCTTCTTGATGTTTCCCCTGCCATGTGTCTTGTCCTATCTTCCTCCTTCTTTCTTACTGTCCTTTTAAGATATTGTATATTTCCTTTCCTTTCCGTTGGCCTCTGGCCTCCTTTTATTGTTTTGTTTTAATTGTACACCGCCTTGGTTATTTTAGAAAGGCGGTTTTTATCAAATGAAATAAAACATAAACACAAAAAACATAAAACATATTCTCATTCTGGGGTGGAGGTAGGGATAGGTGTACCCTCCTCTTCTCATACTGAGATATAGGTAGTGATAGGAGTACTCTCCTAGTGCTGGGATGGAGGTAATGATGGAGGTATTCTCCTCTTCTCATGTGTGATGTTGGTGGTGATGGGGGTACCCTCCTCTTCTCATGCTGGGATGGAGGAGGTGATGGGGTTACCCTCCTCTTCTCATGCTGGGATGGAAGTGGTAATAGAGTTATTTTCATCTTCTCATGCTATGATGGAAGTGGTGATGCAGATACCATCCTCTTCTCATGCTAGGATGGACATAGTTCCAGGGGTACTCTCCTCTTCTCATGCTGGGGTGGAGGTGCTGATGGGCATATTCTCCTCTTCTCATGCTGAGATGGAGGTGTCTCTGGGGTACTCTCCTCTTCTTATGCTGGGATGGAGTGGTGAAGGGGTTACTCTCTTCTTCTCATGCTAGGGTGGAGGTGGTGATAGGGATATTCTCCTCATGCTGGGATGGAAATGGTGATGGAGTTATACTCCACTTCTCATGCTGGGATGGTGATGATGTCAGAGGTATTCTCCTTTTCTCATGTTGTGGTGGAGGAGGTGATGACGGTATTCTCCTCTTTTCATGCTGGAATAGAAGTGATGATGAAAGTATTCTCCTCTTCTCCTGCTGGGATGGATGTGTTGTCAGGGGTACTCTCTTCTTTTCATACTGGGATGGAGATGGTAGTGGGGTCTTCTCCTCATCTCATGTTGGGATGGAGGTGATGATTGGGGTACCCTCCTCTTCTCATACTGAGATGGAGGTGGTGACAAGGTTACTCTGCTCATACTGGGGTTGAGGTGGTGGTAGGGGTACTCTCCTCATTCTGGGATGGAAGTGATGATGGGAGTACTCTCTTCTTCTCTTGCTGGGATGGGGGTGATGATGGGGGTATTCTCCTACTCTCATGTTGGGATGGAGGTGGTGATGGGGGTACTCTCCTCATGCTGGGGTGGAGGTGGTAAATTATGTACTCTCCTCTTCTCATACTGAGATAGAGATGGTGACAGGGTACTCCCCCTCATGCTGGGGTGGAGGTGGTGGCAGGGATATTCTCCTCATGCTGGGATGGAGGCACCTATGGGGGTACCCTCTTCTCATGCTGGGATGGGGGTGGTGAAGGTAGCACTCTCCTATTTTCATATTGGGCTGGAGGTGGTGATGAGGGTACTCTCATCATGTTGGGGTGGAGTTGGTGATAAGTATACCCTCCTTTTCTCATGCTGGGCTGGAGGTGGTGGTGGAGGTACTCTCTTCTCATGCGAATTTCTCATGCTGGGATGGAGGTGGTTATGTGGCTTTCTCTCATACTGTTTATGGTAGTGGTTATGGGGGCACCCTCCTCATGCTGGGATGGAGGTGGTGGGGTATTCTCCTCCTCATGCTGGGATGGAGGTGATGATTGGGGTACTCTGCTTATTCTGGGATGGAGGTGCTGATGGAAGTAGCCTCTTCTAATCATGCTAGAATGGAGGTGGTGATGAGGGCATTCTCCTCTTCTCATGCTGGGATGGAAGTGGTGATGTGGTTACTCTCTTATGCTGGGGTTGAGGTGGTGATAGCGGTATTCTCCTCTTCTCATGCTGGGATGGAGGTGGTGATGGAATTATATTCTGCTTGTCATGCTGGGATGGAGGTGGTATCAGGGGTACTCTCCTCCTCATGTTGGGGTGCAGGTGATGATGAAGGTATTCTCCTCTTCTAATTCTGGGATAGAGGTGGTGATGGGATTATTATCCTCTTTTTAAGCTGGGATGGAGGTGGTGATGGAGATATTCTCTTGTCATGCTGGGATAGAGGTGAGGTCAGGGGTACTTTCCTCATGCTGCGATGGAGGTGGTGATGGAGGGTATCTTCTTCTTCTCATGATGGGATGGAAATGGTGATAGGGTTATTCTCCTCTTCTCATGCTGGGATGGAGGTGGTGATGGAGTTAAACTCCTCATGCTGGGATGGAGGTGGTGATGGAGTTAAACTCCTCATGCTGGGATGTAGGTGGTGTCAGGGGTACTCTCCTCTTTTCATGCTGGGATGAAGGTGGTGATGAGGGTTCCCTCCTCTTCTCCTTCTGGAATGGAGGTTGTGATGGTGGTATCCTCCTCTTCTCAAGCTGGGCTGGAGGTGGTGATGGGGGTACTTTCCTCATCTCATGCTGGGATGAAGGTGGTGATGAGGGTTCCCTCCTCTTCTCAAGCTGGGCTGGAGGTGGTGATGGGGGTACTTTCCTCATCTCATGCTGGGCTGGAGGTGGTGATGGGGGTACTTTCCTCATCTCATGCTGGGCTGGAGGTTGTGATGGTGGTATCCTCCTCTTCTCAAGCTGGGCTGGAGGTGGTGATGGGGGTACTTTCCTCATCTCATGCTGGGCTGGAGGTGGTGATGAGGGTACTTTCCTCATCTCATGCTGGGCTGGAGGTGGTGATGAGGGTACTCTCCTCTTCTCATGCTGGGGTGGAGATGGTGATGGGGGGGGAGGAAATGATTTTGTTTTGTGATTTGGAATGGATGCAGTTGATAAGATAGATTTTGTCAAGTGCTCGAAGCCTGCACCTTTTACTGTCATTGATACAAAAAGAACTTCTGCAGCACCTACATAACTTGACCTGCTAGACTAAAACTCCAGCAGCCTTCTCCCCTCAGTAGCAGTCATTCAGACAATAGTGCCGTACCTTGAAATGTCTGGTGTCATGATATGTTTGGCTGGATGATTGATGCCACACCATA
This sequence comes from Ichthyophis bannanicus, assembly GCA_033557465.1. NCBI lineage: Eukaryota > Metazoa > Chordata > Amphibia > Gymnophiona > Ichthyophiidae > Ichthyophis > Ichthyophis bannanicus. The sequence goes on from CM066050.1 coordinate 2,150,163, forward strand.
CAATGATAGATTTAAAGACATCATTGTGTAAAATATGTTAAAATCTTCTTCTCGGTGTGCAGCAGCAGGTCTGGGAACTCCAAGGAAAGGAATAGAAAATAAAATAGAGGATGACATCATAATGCCTCTGCTCCATAGTGCGAGCGCACCCAGGGGTGGCCCAAGGGGGGTGCGGGGCCATGTGCGTATTGCGTGAGTTCTAGTCACTGCATCTAAAACAAGATAGAGAGAATTAGAAAAGGTACAGAGAAGAGCAATCAAAATAATAAAGAAGAGAGAAGGGTACACCTATGAGGAGAGGCTAAAAAGATTAGGGATCTTTAAGCCTGGAAAAGAGACAGATGAGGGGAGACATGATAGAGGTCTATAAAATAGTGAATGGAGTGGAATGGGTAAATGTAGATTAGTTGTTTACTCTTTCAAAAAGTAGAAGGACTAGGGGACATGGAATGAAGCTACAGTATAACCTATTTAAGACTAATCAGAGAAATTATTTTTTTCACCTGATGCGAAATCAAGCTCTGGAATTTGTTACCGGAGGGGTGTAGTAAAAGCTGTTAGTGTAGTTGGGTTTAAAAAGGGCTTAGAAACCATTATTAAAATGGACTGTGGAAATCCACTGCTTTTCCCTGACATAAGCAATGTGGATATGTGGATCTTTTTGGGAGCCTGACAGGTACCTGTGACCTGGATTGGCCGCTGTCGGAAAAAAGATACTGGGTTTGAAGAACTTTTGATCTGACCCAGTATGGCAGATCTTATGCTGTTCTTAAATATTTATTTATTTATTTAACATTTTTTATATACCATTTTTCAGTTCTATCAAAGCGGTTTACATTGAAACAGAACAAAAATACATGGAACAGTTTAAAGAACTATATGCATCTAATGGTTACAACGTTTCAACTATATACAGTGGTTTGGTTTTTAGTTTTGTCATCGTCTTGTGGGGATTTAAGAGCTGTAGTGCGTACTTCATAAGCCGTTGTAGTGCTCAGTGAATAGGTATGTCTTTAGATGTTTTTTGAAGTCAGCAATATCTGTAGCTAGTGTGGGAGTGAGTTCCATAGTGAAGGTGAATAGAATTCAAATACACTGTGAAGTAGTCGTTGTGAAGAGGTGGGCGATATGGTCGTAGTTGAGAGTGTGTTCTGGTGGATTTTCCTCCTTGATAAATATTTGCATTTATCTACAATATTCATGCATGAGTGTGGAGTTTCAAAGTGACAGTGTGCCTTGAGGGAAAAGATGAAAGACACTGGAACATAAGATATGTCATACTGGGTCAGACCAACCTTCCATCAAGCCCAGTATCCTGTTTCCAACAGTGGCCAATCTAGGTCATAAGTATCTAGCAGTTTCCCTAAAAGACACAGGTTCCTCAATGCTTATATTGGGGCAAGCAGTGGATTTTCCAGATCCCTTTTAATAATGGTTTATGGACCTTTCCTCCAGGAACTTGTCCAAACCTTTTTTAAAGCTGGCTACACTAACACTGGAGTATAAATGCCCTTTAACCTTTCCCAGCATTCGCGGCTTCACAGAAACAACCGCCAGCGTGAAGGAAAAAGATCTTCACACTGGCGGTTGTACAGAGGGAGCCGGGGCCTCGCGTGGGCTTTCCCGGCTCCCTCTGAAGCACCTCAGACAGCCGTGGGGCTGGTCGTGGTGGGGGTAGGCTAGGACTACAAATGGGCTTTGATGGGGGGGGGGAAGAGGGAGGCCAAGGACTGGATGGGCTGTGATGGGGTGTACCTGGACTGGAAATGGGCTATGGGGGGGGGGGAACCTGGACTGGAAATAGGCTATTGGGGGGGGGACTGGACTGGATTTGGGCTATGGGGGGTTGTACCTGGACTGGAAATAGGCTATGGGGGGGAAACCTGGACTGGAAATGGGCTATGAGGGGGCCTGGACTTGAATTGGGCTATGGGAGGGGACCTGGACTGGAAATGGGCTATGGGGGGGGGGGGGCTGCAATGGAATTGGGCTATGGGGGGGCCTGGACTGCAATTGGGCTATGGTGGGGGAGGGGGAATTTGGACTGGAAATAGGCTGTGATTAGGGGGGCTAGGACTGCAAATGGGCTGTGATGGTTGGGGGGACTTGGACTGGAAATGGGCTGTGATGGGGGCTAGAACTGCAAATAGGCTGTGATGGTGGGGGGGGGGACTAGGACTGCAAATGGGCTGTGATGGTGGGGGGGGGGCCTAGGACTGGAAATAGGCTGTGATGGTGGGGGGGGGGGCTAGGACTGGAAATGGCCTGTGATGGGAGGGCTAGCACTGGAAAAGGGCTGATGAAGAGCTGGAATAGGACTGGAAATGGGCTGATGGGGGCTGGAATAGGACTGGAAGTGGGCTGACGAGGGGGCTAGGATTGGAAATTGGCTGATAGGGGAGCTTGGAGTGGAAATTGGCTGATGGGGGGCTAGAATGGGACTGGAAAAGAGCATATGTGGGGCTAGGACTGGAAATGGGCTGATGAGGAGCTGGAATAGGATTAGAAATGGGCTGATGGGGGGAGCTTGGACTGCAAATGGGTGATGGGCTAGAATAGGACTGGAAATGGGCTGATGTGGCGGCATGGGAGAATGGGACTAGAAGGGAGTGGATGCTGGGTGGGTCTAGAACTATAAGGGAGCTGATTTGGGGGGAGGACTAGAAGGGGATGGGGAATGAGAATGGAGAGGGGAAAAGATATTTTGTGTGGAAGAAAAGTCTACGAAGGGCCGGGTATTGGGAGAGTAAGAGGGGATTGAGAATGGAAGGGTGAAATTTGAGTGGATGATAAAGGAATAAGGAAAGAAATGGGGGAAAGAGCAAAAGGGAAACAATCAGTATGTTAAAGCAGATATAGAGAGAGAATGGAAAACATCTAAAAGAGAAGAAAGGACAAATGGATAGCTCGCAGAAGACACGAAGAAACCAGAAGAAAGTAACTGGAGCAATTGCAACTGAAAAATAAAATTCCCAAACAGAAGGTAGAAAAATACTTTTTATTTTGAATTTATTAACTGGAATATGTCTGGTCTGGGAAGTGTGTATTGTTTAGTGCAAGAGGAAATTACTTTATAGTTTTATTTCTCCAGTGTTGTACATTTCATGTTTGGCTTTTGGGGTTCCCAGTTTAATTATTATCTGACCAAGGGAGTTAGCCTACACTTATCCTTGGTAATTTTTGTGGGTGGGGCTGGGGTGCAACATGGGTGGGACTGGGGGTGGGGCAGGTGTGGGGCTAGGGGCGGAGAATGGGTGGGGCATGGTGAGCCACAGGTATCGGGTTTTTCTCGGTGAAAATGTTGGCAACCCTAAGTCTCCTTCATTCCCACACCTCTATAAGTTTGAGGATGTGTGTGCTCTGCACCCCTGCCGAAGGGATTATCAGCAGTCCCCTTTAAGAGAGTCTGTAGCCCAGAGTTCAGGTCTGGGAGGGCGTGTCTCACAGGGAGAGGTCAGAAACCCAGCAGGTTGCAGGAGAGAAAGAGGCCCCTGGAGCCATGCAAAGGAGTTCTGAGGTAGGAGCTTTAACCGGGGCTCGAGGAAGGGCGAGCGGGAGAACTAGATTGTGGAGATTTAACAAGTTGGAACAGAATAAAAGCTCATTTTGTTTTCCCTGAATTGCTGTCTGTTCTGTGTTTTAAAGGAAACTCTTTCCCCCACACGCCGCACTACCACAGGATATGAGTAAAGTTTTGACCTCACTGGCTACCAATGCACTGCGACTCAGTCTCGCCATATGGATTTCTGATAAGATCCCTTACCACAATTAAGTCCTACCATCAGTGGTTGCCACATCCTACTCTCCTCTTTTAGTAGAATCCTAGGCGAGCTATTTGACCCCCTCCTCACTTTTGCTGACCTGCACTAGTGACTCCAGCTGGTTTCTTATCTTTACACCACATCTGCTCTTTGAGAAACATCTCAGGTACGAGACAGGATCATACCAAATGTGCCCTGTGCAACTAATGAATCTGGTGCCCCCCATCCACCCAGTCACATTCAATAACTCACTCTTTTTGAGCTTCCTGGAAGCTCAGCCATGATATCGGTGCCCCCTTCTGTGCTTGCGCCCCACTTGAACAGCCCTTGGTACGGTCCTGGTAAGAGAGACCTACATCTCTCAGCTCATGCGCTTAGTCAGCTGGAGTACTGTACTTCTCTTCTGTAGAAGACTACAGACAATTCAGAACATCACCATTTGCATTATCTATAATGCTCGTAAATATGACCACACCTCTCCTTTTCTTATTGAACAACACTGACTCCCTGTCTTTTGCCAAGTGTATTTTAAATTATTAGTGCTCCCATAAAGCCTTTTGCTCGGAATCACCTCTAAACCTGTCCAAACTGTTAGTTCCTTACTGCCCCACAAGGTCCCTGTGCTCATCATCTAGCAATACATTAGCCATTCCATCATTTAGAGAAAACCACCTTGAGACTATGTGTCGATCACTTGTGCATACCATGACAGCCATGAACCTCACTTCTAAGCCTCCTGTTTGATACCCTCCCCATGGAATTTCCTATCCCTTACCTCAGAGCTAGGCGGCTGCCTAGGGCAGAAGATCTTGCTGGATGACATGGTGGCTTTGTGCCCTTGCTTTGGTGCCCGCAGCAGACCATGTACTTCAGTGGCACAAAGCCGATGCTTTAAACTGCTGCTGCTGCTGCAGCCGGCCCCCTAGAAGATGGAATCGGTAGGGGAGGTAGTGGCACAGCTTAGCATGGGAGGGTAGCTCAGTGTGGTAGGGGGTGGTATGGCTGGGGCTCCTGCCCTGGGCATTGTTCTTCTCTCATTAATTAGTTCTATGCCTGGGAATCTGTGCCTGTGACGGGTATTGAACAGGGCTCTAATTCTATTTTATCTATTGTAAACCACTTTGCTATGCTTGAAAGGCTGTATATAAAAAATCAAAAAGCACTCTAATAGGAAGGGCAAATAGGCTAAAATTCATTTGGTTTCCTGATCTCTTGCCTCTCATTGCTTCTAGTTCTAAGCCCGGAGGTCATGCACACGCACCTCTGCCATCAGTAAACTGGAAGATGTAGCAAGGAACAGACGCTCTTTGTAGAGTCTGATCGTTTTGGCGATGGCATACTGCCATTTCTTCCTGAAAGAGCTTCTCAGTGAATGTCGTTACTTCAGAATGGAAGATTAATCACTGTTTTGCTTGGCCAAGTCTGAGAAAGGATGTTTTCAGTTCTTGGGTAGCAGGGAAGGAGTATTTCTAACTGTCTCAAAATAAGAGTCAGACTCTATGAGATGAGGCACTTCAGTTCTTTTCTGGCACTGTGGCAAGGCAGACATGGGCAAGGTGCAGACGGGCAGTGGGTCTCGCAGAAGAGAACTTTCAACAAGATGCTCTTCGTACACTTCAACATCTATTCACATTGCTAGCAGTTAAAGATATATCCTCATCTCTTTTACACACCTCCCTAAAATCTACCCCCAACCAAGGTATTATCATTTTCCAGATATTGTATAGGCCCCAACATTTGCCCTTATTTTTACATAGTAGCAAAATAAATGACTGCAAATAAACACCAGCAGGGTCCATCTAGCCAGCCCAATAAAGTGGCTAGATGGTGCAGGTCACTCCTCTCTATTCCTTTGTTTAGGGTTGTACCCATCACTTCATGCACGTTACTTCCCTCAATCCCTTTGTTTAAGGTTCTGCCTGCTGCTCCATGCAGGTTCCCCCACCCTCTCTGTGCCTTTGTTTAAGGTTCTGCCTGCTGCTCCATGCAAGTTCCCCCCCCCTGTGCCTTTGTTTAAGGTTCTGTCTGCTGCTCCATGCAAGTTCCCCCCCCCCCTGTGCCTTTGTTTAAGGTTCTGCCTGCTGCTCCATGCAAGTTCCCCCCCCCTCTGTGCCTTTGTTTAAGGTTCTGCCCGCTGCTCCATGCAAGTTCCCCTCCCCCCCCGTGCCTTTGTTTAAGGATCTGCCCGCTGCTCCATGCAAATTCCCCTCCCCCCCGTGCCTTTGTTTAAGGTTCTGCCTGCTGCTCCGTGCAGATTACCCCTCCTATATCTTTAAGGTTCTGCTTGCTGCTCCATACAGGTCACTCCTTTCTGTGCCTTTGTTTAGGGTTGTACCCACCTCTCTGTGCAGGTTACCACCTCTATACCTTTGTTTAAGGTTGCACCCCCCACTTTATGCACGTTACTTCCCTCAGTCCCTTTGTTTAAGGTTCTGCCCGCTGCTCCATGCAAGTTCCGCCCCCCCCGTGCCTTTGTTTAAGGTTCTGCCCACTGCTCAATGCAAGTTCCCCCCCCCTCCGTGCCTTTGTTTAAGGTTCTGCCAACTGCTCCATGCAGATTACCCCTCCTGTGCCTTTAAGGTTCTGCCTGCTGCTCTGTACACATCACTCCTTTCTGTGCCTTTGTTTAGGGTTGCACCTGCCACTCCATGCAGGTTACCCCATGTCCAGCCCAACCACTAGTCAAACTAGGCAGTCACCTAGGATGGCAGCTTCTGTGGGGTGGCAAAGATTGGAGCATTCAAAGCTAGATTCTGACAGCTAGGGAGGGCATAAGGCTTAAGGTTTTCCTAGGGTGCCAACACCCTGAACCGGCACTGGGGCTGGCCTTGGGTTACCCCCTTCTATTTTGTGAAGTATAAAAGTTACTTAAGTTTACTTTGATTCCATCCTGTTCCATGTAAAAGGGGGAAGGCAATGGCAATGGGGGTGTACTATCGAGCGCCTTGCCAGAATGACCAAATGGATGATGAAATGCTCAGAGAAATCAAGGAAGCTAACAAACGTTACAGTGCAGTAATAATAATGGGTGATTTCAACTACCCCGGTATCGACTGGGTCAGTGTCACGTCAGGACATGCTAGGGAGATAAAGTTCCTAGATGAAATAAATGACTGCTTCTTGGAGCAGCTGGTTCATGAACCGACCAGAGGGGAAGCCATATTAGACCTAGTCCTTAGTGGAACACCAGATCTAGTGCAAGAGATAAGGTTTTTGGGGCCACTTGGCAATAGTGATCATAGCATGATCGCCTTTGATTTAATTAGTGGAGGAGGGATAGTAAGGAAATCCACAGTACTACCTTTTAACTTTCGAAAGGGAAACTATGATAAAATGAGGAAAACAGTTAAGAAAATACTAAAAGGAGCAGTTGCAAAGGTTAAAGACGTACATCAGGCTTGGCTGTTGTTGAAAAATACTATCTTGGAAGCCCAGACTAGCTGTATTCCACACTTTAAGAAAAGTGGAAGGAAGTCCAAAAAACTGCCAGCATGGTTTAAAGGTAAGGTCAGAGAGGCTGTTGTTGCCAAAAAAGCATCTTTCAGGAAATGGAAAAAAGAGCCAAATGACGAAACCTAGAAACAGCACAAGCACTGGCAAGTCAAATGCAAGGCATTGATAAGGCAGGCAAAGGGAGAATTTGATAAGAAGCTTGCTGCGGAAGCAAAAATGCAAAGTAAAGACCTTTTCAACTACATTCGTAGCAAAAAACCTGTGAGAGAGTCAGTTGGTCCATTAGATGATAAAGGGGTTAAAGGAGCACTAAGAGGCGAGAAGGCGATAGCGGAGAGATTGAATGAATTCTTTGCTTCAGTCTTTACTGAGGAAGATGTAGGGATGTTACCCATGACTGAAGTGGTATTTAAAGGTGCGGAAGAATTGAAGGAAATATCGATACATCGGGAAGATGTATTACAACTATTAGATAAACTGAAGAGTAGCAAATCACCTGGGCCAGATGGTATACATCCAAGGGTGTTGAAAGAACTGAAATACGAGATTGCAGACCTGCTATTAGTAATCTGTGAACTATCATGAAAATCATCTCTAATACCTGAAGATTGGAGGATCGCCAATGTAACACCAATTTTTAAAAAGGGTTCCAGGGGTGATCCGGGAAACTACAGATCGGTGAGCCTGACATCAGTACCACAAAAAATGGTAGAAACTATCATAAAGAATAAAATTACTCAGCATGTAGATAGTCATGACCTAATGGCAGATAGCCAACATGGCTTTAGACAAGGAAGATCTTGTCTTACTAATCTGTTTTTTTTTTTTGAAGGAGTGAAATCAGGTGGACAAAGGTGAGTCGGTTGATATTGTGTATCTGGACTTTCAGAAAGCCTTTGACAAGGTCCCTCATCAGAGACTTTTGGCAAAACTAAAGAGTCATGGGATAGGAGGCAGTGTACTATTGTGGATCAGGAACTGGTTAAAAGATAGAAAGCAGAGGGTAGGGCTAAATGGCCAATTTTCCCAATGGAGAAAGGTGAATAGTGGTGTACCCCAGGGATCTGTGCTGGGTCCGCTGCTTTTTGACATATTCATAAATGACCTGGAAAGTGGAATAACGAGTGAGGTTATCAAATTTGCAGATGACACAAAACTATTTAAAGTTGTTAAAACCCAAGAGGATTGTGGAAAATTGCAAGAGGATCTTGATAAATTGGAAGACTGGGCATCAAAATGGCAGATGAAATTTAATGTGGACAAATGCAAGGTTATGCACCTAGGGAAGAACAACCCAAACTATGGTTACACGATGCAAGGTTCCACATTAGGAACCACCACCCAGGAAAAAGATTTAGGCGTCATTGTGAATACTATGTTAAAACCCTCGGCCCAGTGTGCAGCGGCGGCCAAGAGAGCAAATAGAATGCTAGGTATGATAAGGAAAGGAATGGAAAATAAAACAAAAGATATTATAATGCCTCTATATCGTTCCATGGTGAGACCGCACCTTGAATATTGTGTGCAATTCTGGTCGCCGTATCTTAAAAAGATATAGCGATTTTAGAAAAGGTTCAGAGAAGAGCCACCAAAATGGTAAAGGGGATGGAAAGATACTCCTATGAAGAAAGGCTAAAAAGGTTGGGGCTCTTTAACCTGGAAAAGAGACGGCTGAGGGGAGATATGATAGAAGTCTATAAATTAATGAACGGAGTGGAACGGGTAAACATAGATCGATTGTTTACCTTATCAGAATATAGAAAGACTAGGGGACATGCAATGAAGCTACAGGGTAAACTATTTAAGACTAATAAAAGAAAATATTTTTTCACTCAACGTGTAATCAAACTCTGGAATTTGTTACCGGAGGATGTAGTAAAGGCTGTTAGTGTAGCTGGGTTTAAAAAAGGTTTGGACAAGTTCCTGGAGGAAAGGTCCATAAACCATTATTAAGAAGGGACCCAGGATATCAATGCTTGAACCAATACAAGCATTGTGGAACCTGTGTCCCTTGGAGAAACTGCTAGGTACGTATGACCTAGATTGGCCAATGTTGGAAACAGAATACTGGGCTTGATGGACCTTGGTCTGACCCAGTATGGCATATCTTATGTTCTTATATAGGGATCCTCGGTGTCTGTCCCATGCCATTTTGAATTCCATCATTGGATTTGCCCCCACCACCTTCACTGGTAGGGCATGTCAGGCATCCACGACCCTTTCAGTGAAAAAGTATTTCTTGATGTTGCTTTTAAGGTGTTGCTCCTATTGCTTCCAATGGACTCAGCAGATAAGAATTGGAAACTGTACCTCAGCACCTTACTCACTATCTCAAGGAGTTCCCCAGGGATCCGCACTCTCCTCTTTACTATCTCTCCCTACGGACTCAGCAGATAAAAATTGGAAAAATGTTCCTCAGCACCTTAATCACTATCTCAAGGAGTTCCCCAGGGATCCACTACTCTTTAACATTTACATCAGGCCTTTCTGCTTTACAATTCAGAAGCTCAATGTTGGCTACCAACTGTACGCAGATGATATAATGATATTTACTCTATTCCACACCACTGCTCCTGACTACTCCAACCTTACTGCCTGCTTCAAAGAAATAGTCTATTGGCTGCAACACCACAACCTTGAAGTTAACTTCAACAAGATGGAAATCCTCCATGTTACCAAGGACCCCAATTTCACACCACCTTCCTCCATCAAAATTGAAGATACCAAATTACAGGTCAAGTCACAAGTTAAATACTTTGGTGTCATTCTGGATCACCAACTGAACTTCCAACCACATATAAAGAGCACCACTAAGACTATCTACTTCAAGCTCAGAACCCTCTGTAACCTACACCCCCTCCTCTCCCCTGAGAGCTTCTGTGCACTTTGCTAGGCTTCCATTACCCCCTCCTCAATTACTGCAACTCCATCCTTCAAGGACTTCCCAAAACTATCACCACTCCACTACAGCTAGCCCAGAACACAGCAGCATGCACCGCTATTGGAGCCTTCAGACACACCTACATCACTCCCATATTGAAATCCCTCCACTGACTGCCTATATCATCAAGAATCAAACACAAAGTTCTCATTATTATTCACAAGGCATGTAACAACATCACATCTGAGCAGCTTCAGATGCTTATCAGATGCCCAAATTCCAACAGACCACACAAAGCACACTCAACCTTCTTCATCAGCCACCTCAAGTACGTAAGAGTTAACAATGTGCCCGAATGAGAGCCTTCGAACTCTACGCTCCCACCCTCTGGAACATTCTACCTCCTACACTGTGGAGCATCCAATCACATCAAGTCTTCAAGAGACACCTCAAGACATATCTCTTTGAAGAGCACTATGGCATATCCCCTCCAACTGACTCTCAGAAGGAACACCCGCCACTCTCGCAGATCATCCCCTTATCCCCCCTCCCTAATCAGCCATCTGACATATTGTTCTGCCTTACACTAAGTATTTTCTTTAATACCTTGTATGTTGTATAATAAGTTCTTTAATAACACCTTGTTCATTGTATAAGTTCTAATGTTATAACGATCTTGCATGCTCCCTCGATCCCCCAGTTATACTCTGTTCTGCGTTCAAGAAGTTTGATCTAACCTGCATGAGCTCTTGTTGGATGTACACTGTTTTGACTGGTAGAAAAATGGTATATTAAAACCAGTTTGTCTCTTTGTAGCTCCGTTTCATTTCCTTTAGATGCTGGTAATTCTGGTGCACTTCGTGGGTGGTGCAAGAACAGTTCCAGCACCAATCCGATTAGTGACTATTTTTCAGTCCTAACTTTATGCGGATTTGCTGCTGAATATTGCCGCAAATCCAGCTGGTAGCAAGTTGTTTCAGTTTCAGCCACAGTAGTCAGGCGCTTTAAAACACATTGACTGCTACGACTGAATATCGGACCCATAGAATCACTGTTGGTCTTAGAGTGAGCAGGGACAGAAGGGACCTGCTAGGGAAGAAGTTCTCTATTCAGGTATTTGATTCTTTCTCTTTCAAAGAATTTTGGATCCTAATCGACTTGGTTTCCTGTGCTTCCTTGCCACTCTCCTAGATGTGTCCTTGACCTCAGCTGTTGTGCTGTCTGTCTTGACTAGATTGTAAGGTTTGATGAACATGTGTCTGTACAGTGCCTTGTAGCACTACACAGTATAGACAGAGAAACAAAGTCCCAGTAGCATAAACCCAATGATTCTTCTCCTAGTACCCAAAAGACATCAAAAGCCTGAGTTTGCCCAGATTGTCTAGGTAGGGAAAGGGACCTTCGAGTCAAGATGGGCATATTTCCCAAGTATTTTATTAAAGGCACTTTGAACATGGAACCTTTTGTAAACTATATAAGGGAAATAGATGTGCAGTAGGCAGCAGCCTTTAAACAAAGGAATGCTTTCAGAGAAATGTGACTGCATGCGGGCTTTGGAAAGTGTCAGTGACGCTGATTGTAACATTTAGAAAGAGGCCACTGACTCATCCAGTCTGCCCGGTTACTCGGCTCTATCCCCATCTGCATGTGGGACTCATTGCACCTCATCATATGTTTGGAAAATAGACAGTTCAGTTGGTCTTTTTATGCCATTATTTAAATGTCACAATCAGTGTGATGTTCTCCTTTTTCATGTAAAATATATTTGTAATTTAAATTATAAATGTAGAATTTGTATTCATAGCCATGCACAGTGATAATTTTCAGATCTTTTGGGGGTGGTCTGAAGCTACCTAATTCCCCTGCTACCAGCCGAAGATAGTATTTCCTAATATTTCTCCTTCGTTAGAGCCTCATATCATGACTCCTTACAACTTTGTGATGCTGGGGAATATGATGTCGCCTTGTTCACAACTTCTCCAAGGAAGAAACTCCTACAAGCTGTTGGCTATGGAATATGCCTGGGAAGTCTATGCTAGCCACCATCTCTCCCATGAGACCTCACAAGGATGAGAACTCCCTTTCCTAAGTAGCATCTGCTTTCTGTGCCAAGACAGGAGGAGCGTTTGCTGTAAAGAACGTTACTTTGGAGCTCAGTGAGCTGGGACTTATGTGAACAGAGAAAGTGGGAAGGACATGCAGAGGGCTGAGCGAGGGGAGACAGTGCTGTGGAGAGAGAGGGTTGTGTGATTCTTAAACCTCAGACCACCCACAATTCCTGATCCTATTCCTAGAACCTGTTTCTGGACACTGCAGTGGATGCTAAGTGCTGCAGCCTCTGAGCGTGAACCCCTTAACCTCTACCTGACACAATCCCCCAACTAAGAAAAGGGTTACATTCCCAAGAATTATGGTGTTCCAAACAACAAGACTTTACTGAAGAATTTCTGCAGCATAACTTAACTTCTGTAGAGACTTCTAAATAAGGCTACTGGCTTTTTGCAGGAAAATCTGGGACACTTATCCAAAGTGTGTATGCCTGGTGGGGGGGGGGGGGGGGACACCCTTGTTCCAGGTTTGAGCAATAAGGCAATGGAGGAGGAAGAGTCATTTCTCTGCCACACCATTCGTCCCATGACAGAAAAAAATATTACTTCCAAGCAGACAAATCAACAGAGATCCATTTGCCCCTGTACTATACAAAATATAAAGATAATGGATGTAAATGTGTATTGTTTAGTTCTGTCTTTACTTGTCTTGTCTATAGAAGGGCCTCGCCAGAGGCGCGGGCCTTCTATCAAGACCTTACCCACCCCCACCGATCTCCCTGATATTGTGGCCTCCTGACACAGAGTACGGAATGACATCCATCTTCACTGACCGGATCAATCCGAGCAGATTCCTGCTTTAATGAGAAATCATTTACCACTGTGTTGGACGCTCTCCAGCTCTCACCCAAATCGGCTTTCCCCACGAGAGAGTCTGAAGAAATCAACAGCTGAACCATAACCACCCAAGCTCCATTTCCACATAGATGAGGTAACTTGATGAGCCATCAATCTCTCTTCCACATTTCCCCCCTCAAAGAACAGTCTTTTCTCAGTTGCCCCATGAACCGGAGATCTCTGTTGTACCCCTGCAGAAATAGAAATATGGACACATATTCATAAGACTCAATTCTTACTGTTCTCATCAGAATAGGCCTGAGCTCTGTACTTTGTAACTAACTATAGCCACGCCATAACACTAAAGCCAATGTGACAGGAAACACAATTTCTTCCAGTTAATCTTAGCTAAATAGCAAAAGGGCTTGTTGCAACATTATACTTTTAACTGTGGATGAAAACAAATATCTTTATCCTGCAACTGTAACAATCTTGCCTGTAATTGTAACAACCTAGCCTATAATTGTAATTGTAACAACCTTGCCTGTAATTGTAATTGTAACAACCTAGCAACTGTAACACCCCAACTTGAATCACCACTCTACACCTAACCATGGCCCTCTCCAAACTAGCACTTACTCTCCTATACCTTACCTTAAGCGCCTTCTACCTCTCCACTGCATTCACACACAACCACAATCCCATACCAAAACTCATTAGCACAAATAAAAAACACTGCCATAACCAGCACCAACATCCAGGACACACACATTATAGAAGACAACCTCACCTGTTGTATGTTACCTTGGAGCACACAACCAACAAAAGGTGCTGTAGGCTGAAAGCGTACCACGACATTAGGTGCGCTCTTATCAATGCACGTTCTGCCCGTAATAAATGGCCAGTCATTACAGACTTAATAACCACTTTTAATCTAGACATCCTGATGATCACCGAAACATGGTTCACGGACACAGACACCACCATTTTAAATCAAATCACACCCCCTAATTTCTCAATCCATACTAGCAATAGATCTAGTAAGAGAGGGGGTGGGGTCCTCATACTATCAAAATCCAAACTGCAATACCGGACAGTCCAGTCTAGAAGTATGCAACAGTTAGACACAATCACCATCGCAAACAAATACAACTCCTTCAACCTTATCTACAGGGCACCAAACTCCACCTTTGACGAGATACCAAACATAATTGATTTAGCTTGTAACCCTGAGAACCCCTCTACACAAAACTGGCTATTGGGAGACTTTAATCTAGCCTCCGTACAACCTACTCTGTCCAAAGCATTTCTAGAAGCAACGACCAACCTTAACTACACCCAGATCATAACTGATCCCACCCACCAGCATGGGAACATTCTTGACCTAGTTCCAGTCACATCCACTGACAGGAGGGACCAATTTAATCCCATCATCACTCCAGTCCCATGATCAGATCACAGCCTGATAACATTTCATGTCCCATCTCCTCTCAACACTCATGACCGACCAAAACCAGAGAATGTTCCAAACCTATGCCACTTCAGACCATTTGATAGGGAAGTGCTGGCTAAACATGTCATCCCAAAGCTCTCTCAACTGTCAAACAACCTCAACGACATGATCTCCACTTGGAATGACACTCTGATGTGGTATGCTCACCAACCTCCATTGAACAATCACGTCAAACCCAAGAACAACACCACCAAAAGGCAAACAGCCCCCTGGTTCTCTCCTGAACTAAAGAAGTCCCTACTTCACCTGAGAAAACTCGAGAGAAACTGGAGGCACACCCATAGTAATGATGATCAAACCACCTACCTAGCCTACTTGAAAATACACCGAGAAGCAATTTGGAACAGGAGGAAGGAATTCCACTCAGATCTCCTCAGTCACTCACTAAACAAGCCACGAGAGCTCTTCAACTTGGTAAAATCCTTAACCAAAGAACCTTCCCCACCACAGGTTGAGCAAATACAACCCCAAGCATATGCCAACTATATGCAATCCAAGACCATCAAAGCAATTAATGCCATCTGTCCAGGAATACCTCAACCTTCCCTACTTCTACAACCACTCGACAAGTTCTCTCCCCCATCAGCGTCCAACATCGAAGACATTATTGCTAGCATCAATACCACCACAGCACCAAATGACCCCTGCCCAGCACACTGGATCAAAGCAATGCGATCAGAACTCAGCCCAATCATAGCAGAAATCGCACATCAATCCTTCATAACAGGAAAGTTCCCAACAACACTCAAGCAGACCTCCATTTGACCACTGTTGAAAAACAACCAGCTTGACCCAGAGAAGGTAGATTCCTACCGGCCGATTTCCAGTATCCCGCTGCTAGCCAAAATTCTAGAGAACGCGTCCCTGATGTAAACCCAACAACATATAGACACTGCATCCCCCCTAGACCCCTGCCAACATGGGTTTAGAGAAGCCCATGGTGTGGAAACACTCCTGACTTCACTAATCAATAATCTCATCTGTGGCTTAGACAACATCAAATCTGGCTTTGTTCTGATTTTCCTGGACATTGCAGCAGCATTTGACTCAGTCAACCATGCACAACTACTAACTCGGCTCCATGATAAGGGGATTCATGGTCTAGCCTGGGATTGGTGCAGATCTTATCTCGAAGACCGATGGCAGCAAGTCAGGATTGGATCTAATACATCAGAACCGTTCCAACAAAAGCAGGGAGTACCCCAGGATTCCTCCCTCTCCGTGCTTCTCTTCAACATTTACATGCAGCCAATCTGCGAAATCACCCATGCCTTCGGAATATCATGCCTTATCTATGCAGATGACATCCTGATGTATTCACCTTTCAATGTCACACTCCCAGATTACACAAACCTAGTTGATTTATTTAGCTGTATTTATATCCCGCTTTTCACCGGGTCAAAGCGGTCAATTGGGAGATACATTTAACACGAGGGGATATGACACACATATGCTAATACTTACAGGGAACATGGGCAATGGAGGGTTAAGTGGCTTGCCCAAGACCACAAGGAGTGCCTATAGGACTAGAAATCCCAGTCCCTCCGGCCTGAGATTGCTGTCCCCAGGTGGGACTTGAACCCCTGGCCCTCCGGCCTGAAGTACCTTGTCCTAACCACTAGGCCACTCCTCCCTCAACACAGTAACAGACTGGCTCCTCAACCAAGAACCTAAGGATAAACTTCAAAAAAACTGAGGTTCTAACCATCACAAGAAACAAAAATTTCTCTCCCCCCCCACATCCCTAACTGTGAGAGACACAGAGCTACCAGTCAAATCAGCTATACACTACTTGGGAGTAATACTCGATCAGCAGCTAAATTTTGAAGAACACATAAGTCGAACAGTAAAATCTGTCTATTACAAGATCAAGACCCTTCGCCACCTCAGACCCATGCTAGATCCCAACAGCTTCCGCACAATATTTCAAGCTCTAGTTATACCCCATTTTGACTACGCTAACATTGTACTCCAAGGCCTCCCCAAAAACACACTTAACCCTCTTCAATTAGCGATGAATGCCGCTGCCCGTGTATTAGTTGAGACATCAAGAAGTGATCACATATCCCCTGTCCTAAGAGATCTACACTGGCTACCAATAAGTTGTAGGATCTCTTTCAAGGTTCTACTAACCACATTTAAGGCTATAAACAACATAGCGCCCCCATCAATCTCCATGCTCATCTCCCAACCCACCAACAACAGATCCAAGAGGTTGCATCACACCAATACACTCATAACGCCAAAATACTCCACAAAATGGGCACAATCCACCCACAAATGGGCATTTGTGTCCTACGCACCCAGTTCATGGAATAACCACCCACATAATATCAGAGCAATCAAGGACATCATTCAATTTAGAAAAGCCCTCAAGCACCACTTGTTCATCACGCACTTTCACAATGCTCCAATTCCCCCAGCGCCGCATAGCATCACAAACATCATCCCACAACCTGATAAATTAAAAGCTTACACTAGATAAGTAAGAGGAAGTGGTCCGTAAATGGAATGCACACTTAATCTCAATCCCTGCTCCACCTGTGTAACATTATTGTCACATCAGTATGTAATTTGTAAATAGTTTTCCCTGTTCTCTCTCCAAGTTTTTCTCCCTGTTCGATATAAACTCGAGAGTGCCCTGTGTTCCTCGAGTCGTTCTGTTAATTGTAAACCGCACTGATGATAAAGAGCGCGGTATAAAAGAAATGTTAAATAAATAAATAAAATAAATATCCTTCTCTGCCTTTCTCTGTATCTTATTTTGTTTTTTTGGCATTCCTTTCGTACTCTATTTGAAGTTTTTAATTGTAAACCATTTTGCTGCTAACCATGCAAAAGGTGGTATATCGAGATTATAATAAACATTAACAAATATTCTAAAAATTGACATATTCTAAATTGAAAATATATATATTCTTATTCCCTCTGTCCCCATTGCTGGAATTGGGGACAGGAGGCTGCCAAACAGGTGGGAGTCAGGGACACAGCACTAGAATCAGGGACAATCTCCAAAAATCAGGAACATCTGGTGGCCTTACCACTAAGGTTCTGCCTTATTTGGGCAGCAGAGATCTCTAGTGTCTCAACTAACGTATTGCATTATGATCTTTTAATGACACCCAGTGTTCCAGAACATGGGAGGGTTCTCCTGACCAGTGAGGTAATGCTGTGAAGAGACCTCCATTGGAAGGTCACCATACCACAGTGCCTGGTGCTCCTGGTTCCACAGCCAGGTCACCATAGTAGAGGAGAAGAAACCTCTGGTTAACCCAGCCATTGAACCAACACTGAAGTAGTGACAAGGGGGCAGCTTAGGTTACCACAGTGCAACTAGATTAAGGAGTGACGGAGAGAGAAGGAGCTTTGGATACTAATCAAGAGAACAGCCGGGAGTCCTGATTCTGGAAAAGAAAGGAGAAGATACAGAAGACATTCCTTGGATATGAGACAAGGAAGACCAGGTTCTATGGGAGTGTGTGTGTGTGGGGGGGGGGGGTGCAAAGCTTGCAAGCACATCATAGTTCAGCATCTAGCACTATAAGAGTCGGGAGCAATTAGCTACTGTGCAGGTGTTTTCCAACTGGAAGGGGTAGTCCAGTCAAACTGACTGATTTGGATTCTGTCAGCATTATTTGTGATTACTATATGTGTATCCTTAAAGGATTTCAGTAAATTCTTGGTTCAGAACACTAAATTCTGATTTGGACTGATTAACTGAGAGTGGGTGAAGCAAGGCGTGAGTGGATCTAAGGTGCCAACAGCCTCTCCGGTTTACTAGTCCCAACTTGGAACTCTAAAAATTCCCAGAGATAAACCTGTAAAATAAATGTTGGTCTCAGTCAGGCTCATAGCAGGAAACAGCCACTGTGAGAGCACTGCCTGGGGAAGCATTTCAACACTTTATAAATGTATTTTTGCTTCCCTTGAATGCTCTCTGGGATCCTCTCTGCCCCCAACCCCCAAACTTTAGGGCTCTTGCTGGACAGATGGTTGCTCCCTCCTTTCCAGGGACTGATGCTATAATGACTGAATTAAAGCAAGTTGAGAGAGGATATAAAATAGAGTAAAAAGAACCTGAATAGTTGTTAATTGGCACCAATTAAGCTAAAAGCCCAAAGAAGCAGGAGGAAGGTGTCAAGCAAGCACCCCACTCCTGCCCCCAGAAAGACACCTTGACTATTTTGGAAAGCTTACAATGATGGGCTCTAACTGTTAGGAGTCAGCACTGCACCATGAACATGATTTCCTGTCCTCAGAGCTTTGAATGCTGCCTCTATAAAATCCGTTACCCCAGCCAGCAACCTGACCTAGGACTGGATCTGAACCCAAATCTGACATAGCAATATGTGGCAGTGCCACAAGATCAGCCCCAGAACTCCTTCACTTTTTAAAGAGTAACGCATGATGAGATGGGAAAGGAGGGGGGGGGGGAGAAGTGGGGGTTGGCTGAAGTGGTAAGGATGAGACTATGCATGTAATGTAGGAAAGATGTGAAGGAAGAAGATGGAAGTGACGACTTGGGAAGCAACAATTTGATAGAAACTGCAAATAGGAGCTGGTATGATCAAGAGGGAATGAATGATAATGGGATAACTGGAGGAAAAGTGAGGAGCGAGGATGAGAAACGTGAGGGATGATGGTGAGGTGATGTGTGGACAAAAGTGAAGATCAAGAGGTCCATATGAGAAAGATGGAAGAGTGGATTAGCAATGGAAAAAGAGCAAGCAAGAGCAGGCTTCTTCTAATAAAGGCTTTTCTGAAGCTCTGGCAAAAATAATCGTAATATTAGGAAATCAGCTTAAAATGTCCAGCAGAATCATTCCTGCAGCACGCTATCCAAAGCCAGCACCTCTCAGCAGCTTGTCCCCATCCCAAACACCAATCCAATGTCCTTAGCATCCCTCCCTCAATTCCATATCAGTCCCACCACCCCAGACAGACAATGACAATATTGGGAAAATGTGGTTGCTTTTAATTCTGTATTGGTAAAGACTGGAACCCATGTGTGGTCTCTCCTTGGTTTCATATAGTTCCTCACCCTCTCTCAGCTTCCATTGCATTTCATGGCCGTCACAATATCATGCACCCTCTTGTTCAGAACTCCACCATGGACCCCCTTCTGTCCCATCATGAAGATCAGAGCCTTGTAGCTCATCCCAATACAGATGGATCTGCTGTCGCCACCCTTCGTTCGGATGTCCATCACACAGTCATTTTCCTTCAGCAGATTGTCACGGATCACACTGCACTTCTTACCAGCCACAGTGATACCTGTCTGCAGAAAACTCTTTCGATCCGGCCCTGTGATCACTCCTACCTCCTGGGGAGAGATGGCAGCCAAAAGGCCCCCTGGTTTGGAAGCCCACACTGACCTATTGTCAGCATGTCCGACAATGGCCATGTCTTCCACATTGTTCTCCTTTAAAAACATGTTGATATATGTTTTCCAGTCTCCCATCAGACTCTGTGGCTAGAAATTCTTTCTGAAATATTAAGCTGAAGCTAGGATGAAATCTCTGCCTTGTAGGTTGTGCTTGCCCAACAGCCCAATCAGTCTGTGCCGCTCAGTGCTAAATGCAAATTTAACCATCACTGTGATGCTCTGAATTAATGTAGTTGGGCAGTAGCTTATGACATCACACCTTTATTATGATGTCACTGCTGCGGAACTACTGTAGTGTACATAACTACGGTTACTATGGTGATTTTCTTTGTGCAGTATGGATAAGGTTCATGTGTTCTAGAGCGTTGCTATCAGAACAGTGCCCAGGACAAGGGTTTCTTCTGGTGCTCCCTTTCCCTTTTGGGCTCGCAAAGCAAATACAAATTCTGCATGAAGTTTTGAACCCATGTACTTCACCAGCTCAAAAATGAGAAACTATTTATATGACACTGTCCCCACAAGAGAAAGACATACAAATATAATAACATAGTGAAATGTAGCAGCAAACTGCAGTCAATGAACAAGTCCAGGAGTCAATTTACAGGGTCCAAACCAGTTTATTTGTGCACAGGCCCAGTCAGTCAAAGCTTTCAAGGAACTGAGCGGAGCTCTCCATAAAGACATAACTTTTTATACCACTTAAACATTTTGATACATGAAAACATTCTATTGGTCTTATGCTAATTTCTACAAACTTTCTATTGGTTTGACATTTCCCTGAATTTGACCAATCAGGGTCTATGCCCTTTGCTCTGCTTTCTCTAGCTAGCTGAACAATGGCTTGGTTCAAACCTGGTTACTTTCCTTCATCAAGGTCATATCCAGCTCCTAAAACATGTAAGTAACAATTCTGAAGTAACGATTTAACATACAGGCATTGTATTCACTTTGTGCAAACTTTGCAATAGCAGTATTTCATTCTAAAACAGCATTTAATTCTGTCTTATAATTTTATGTCTCAGCACTACTGAATTCTGAGGCCTGTCATTTTCCAGGTTCTAGGCTTATGGCCTAACCTATAGTTATAGGCTACCTGGCTATCACAATATGATGGCAGATAAAGACCAGTATGGTCCATCTAAGTCTGCCCAGCAAAGCGGCAAGAGTAGGTGCACCTGCCACTCCATGCAGGTCATCCCTCCCCATGCCTTCGTTTAGGGGTGTACCCACTGCTCCGTGAAGGTCACTCTTTCCCATGCCTTCGTTTAGGGGTGTACCCACCGCTCCGTGTAGGTCACCCCTATTTGTTCAGATATAAGAGCTAGTTATGTTTATTTTGATTTTATCCTGATGCTATAAAGGGATTCACTGTGTCTGCCCCATGCCATTTTGAATTCTGTCACTGTATTTGCCCCCACCACTTCCATTGGGAGGGAATTCCAAGCATCCACCACCCTTTCAGTGACAAAGTATTTCCTGATATTGCCTTTCAGTTTACCCCCTTGCAGCTTCATGTTATGCCCTCTAGTTTTACAACTTCCCCGTCTTTGGAAGAGGTTTGTTTGTTCATTAATGCTCTTTAAGTATTTAAAGGTCTGAATCATATCTCCCCTGTCCCTCCTCTCCTCTAGAATATGCATATTTAGATTTTGGAATCTCATTTCATATGTTTTCCGGTGCAGGCACCAATTCATTTTGGTCACCTTTCTCTGAACCATTTCCAGTCTCTTTATATCCTTTGTGAGATATGGTCTCCAAAACTGAACACAATATTCCAAACAAAGAGGATCTCTAAAGGAAAAAAGAGGGCTATTGTAGTATGGAAGGGCAGACTACATAGACCATGTGTTTTTTTATGCTGTCATGGTGCTATGTTTCTAAGTGAGGTCTCACCATTGACTTGTACAGTGGCATTAGTACCTCTTTCTTTCTGCTGGTAATACCTCTCTGTATGCAACCCAGCATCCTTCTGGCTTTGGCCACCACCTTGTCACACTGTTTTGCCACCTTAAGATCCTCAGAAACAATCACTCCGAGATCCTCCATGCACACCAACCTATCGCTCCCTTGGATTTCTGCTTCCCAAATGCATGACACTGCACTTCTTCACATTAAATCTTAACTATCAAGCATTAGACCATTCTTCCAGCTTTTGTAGATCTTTCCTCGTGTTCTCCACTCCATCAGGGGAGTCCACTCTTGCAAATTTTCATGTCAGCTGCAAAAAGACAGACTTTTCCATTCAGTCCTTCAGCAATATCACTCATAAATACTTTGAACAGTACCAGTCCCAGGACCGATACCTGGGGCACACCACTAATCACCTTCCTCTCATTCAAGTAAGTTCTGTTTACCATCTCCTTCTGTCTTTTGTCATCTGTCAATCAACCAATTTCTGTTCAGTTTATTGACAAACCTCCTATGAGGAACAGTATCAAAGGCTTTGCTGAAATCTAGGTAGATCACATTCATCACATGCCCTTGATCTAGTTCTCTGGTCACCCAGTCAAAGAACTTAATCAGATTTGTTTGGCATGATCATCCTTTCGTAAAATTGTGTTGCCTCAGATCATGCAACCTATTGGTTTTGAGAAAGTCCACTGTTCTCTCTTTCAGGAGCACCTCCATTACTTTTCCCGCCACCGAGGTAAGGCTTACTGGCCTGTAGTTTGTCACTTCTTCCCTATTACCACTTTTGTAAAGAGGTACCGCATCAGCTCTTCTCCAGTCCTGTGGAACTTCTCCTGTCTCCAAGGATCTATTAAAAACATCCTTTGAAAGCCCTGCAAGAACCTCTCTGAACTCTTTCAGTATCCTTGGATGTATCCCACCAGGTCCCATGGTCTTGTCCACCTTTAGTTTTGCAAGTTGTTCAAAACATCATCTTCTGTGAATGGTGCAGTATCTATTCCATTCCCATTTGTAGATTTGTCAATCACAGGTGGTCCTTATCCAGGATTTTCTTTAGTGGAAACAGAACAGAAGTATTTGTTTAGCATTTTCACTTTTTCAATGTCACTTTCCACAAATCTATTCTAGGCACTTTGAGTCTTGCAATTCCATATCTTCTCCCAAATAAAACTGAAAAATGTTTTGCCAACACACTTCAGATCTTTAGCCATCTTTTCTTCTGCCTTTGCTTTTGCTATCCTTATTTTTCTTTTTGTCTCTTTTAGTTTTATCCTGTATTCTTTTCTGTGTTCCTATGTTTGTGAACTTCTGAATTTTGTGAAAGCTGTGTTTTTTGCCTTTATTTGTGCAGCCACTTCTTTGGAGAACTAAATAGGTTTCCTTTTCCTCTTGTTTTATTTACTTTCCTTATGTATGTATCTGTTGCACCTTTTATTGCCTCGTTTAGTTTAGCCCATTGCAATGCCACTTTCCTTATCTCCTCCCATCCTGCCAACTCCTCCTTCGGGTACTTGGCCATTTTGCTGAAGTCAGTGTTTTTGAAGTCTAGGACTTTGAGGTTGCTGTGATTGGATTCTATCTTGGATTTTTTCCCACCGTGTGATGATCACTGCTGCTCACTTGGGCACCTACCCAGACATTCGACACGCTATCTCCATTGGTGAGTACTAAATCCAGCATTGAATTTTCCCTGGTTGGTTCATCACCATTTGTCTAAGCAATGCTTCTTGGAAGGATCCACAAACACACATATAGAGAAGGAGGGGGACACACCCAATTATACAGATGGAAGAAGAGAGGTACACCGATCCAGATACAGGAGACAGACAGAAGGAGAAAGACTTACAGATTGAAAGAGACACAGGCAGACACTAACATAGGGGGGCTCCAGAAGGAAGCTCTCTTTGGCACAATGCAAACATAATGGCGAGCCTTAGCAGTACATTTGAGAGACAGATCATGCTCCCCATATCCTGGCTTAGAAGTGAGGTTCAGGATTGTCATGGTATGTGCAAATCTAAACTACAACAATAAAAGCTCTCAATCAAAGACACAATTAGTCAAAAATTAATCTCTTTAGAACAACTAAGCACTTTCTTATCAAAGGCAAAAATGATCTCAGGATGGCTTATACCCTACATTTAGTAAAGTTTTTCACTATAGGGAACAGCTGACGCTCACATCACTGGTCAATATAGCCTCCCATACAATGTTATATATATAATTTTAAACTTCCAATTAGAACACTTCAGTTCCACATGAGTACTCCTGGGGATTCAAAATTACTCATAATATACCCTATCACAAAACATACATACTACATAAAAAGCGTCATTTTTATTGTGTTCTGCGGAGCGACACTGGAACAGACTTCTATCCCCTGCAAAAAAAAGAGGACTATATAAATATAAATGATAGTAAATGTGCCAAAAAGGTCTACAATTACTTAACTTTAACAAGGCTTATTCGTTCCACGGCCACTCCAAAATGATCCGCTATAAAAACGAGACTCTGAGATCTTCAATATGGTAGGTATGTGAAAAACTAACCCATTTGGGAAAAATTGCCCCTGGTAGAGACTGAAACCTAAGGAAGAGGGATTGATAGTGGCAGCCCAGGATAGTGGATTACGGACAAGATAGTCCACAGCGAGCATTGAGAAGAATGATAAAACAGACATGTACATTCTGTAAGAAAGAACTGGAAATGTTTACTCACCTTGCAGCTTGTTGTGAAGTTCTAATTGCAGAAAATTGTGATACAGAAAGGCACATTTCAACCACTGAACAATTTGTAAACTCTACAACACTGATATCATGTTTTTTTCCCATTTTATATTTTATTAGTTTTAAATAAATACATTCAAGCATTCACAAGAATGAAAAACTAATGGTAAAATATTACAACAAAAAAATAGGAAAACAAGTTTTAAGACATACAAAAACCTTATTCACTTAAAGACACATTTCGATCCAGACGTCCAACCCCTTGACTGAGTGTTCAGAATCGGGACGTGCACCTGCTGCACCTGATTCTGATCCCGCGGGAGCTAGACGTGCCCATCAGCATAGCAAAGGTTGTTGATGTCTTCCACCAATCTTCACACCTCAGTTATCTTCATGCAGTCCTGCTTCTCTGATGATTTGTTCTGCATAAATTAAACAGGTTAGGGGAAAGTATGCAGCCTAGTCGTACACCTTTGCTGATTTTAAACCATTCTGTTTCTCCTTGTTCCGTACAAACTGTTGCTTCTTGATCAATGTAAAGGTTGTGCAAGAGAACGATCAAATGTTCTGGTATACCTATGCTTCTTAATGTGGCCCAGAATTTCTCATGGTTTGCACAGTCAAAAGCCTTGCTGTAGTTGATAAAACACATATAAATATCCTTTTGGTATTCTTTTGTCTTTTCAAGGATCCATCTCACATCCGCGATAATGTCTCTCATTCTTCTCCCTTTCCTGAACCCTGCTTGCACTTCAGGCAGTTCTCTTTTTAGGTATGGTTGTAGTTTCTGCTGAATGATCTTGAGTAGAATCTTGCTGGCATTTGGTATCAGAGCAATTGTGCGATAATTTCTACAGTCAATCAGATCACCTTTCTTCAATATTGGTATAAACACAGATCTTTTCCAGTCAGTTGGCCATGAATTTTTCTTCCAAATTTCCTGGCAGAGCCTTGTAAATATGTTAATAGCTGCATCCAATTGCTGTAATACTTCAATGGGAATACCATCAATGCCTGGTGCTTTGTTCTTTGATAAAGCTTTTAATGCTGCTTCGACTTCTTACATCAAAAATGGCTCCTGATCATAAGGTACAGGTTGAAAGGGCTGTTGGTCCACTTGATCTTTATCGTATAATGACTGTATATTCTTTCCACCTTTCTTGATCTTCTCAGCATCATTCAACATGGATCCTTGAGCATCTTGTAATGTTCCAATTTGAGGCTGGAATTTTTCCTTTAACTCTAATAATTTTAGGAAAGCCAATCTTGTTTTTCCTCTATTAGTTTCTGTTTCTATTTCCTTGCATGCTTCATTTTAGTACTTCTCCTTGTTTTGTCTTGCTGCGTGTTGGAAATCTCTGAATTCTGCAATTGCCTCTCTTTCTCCTCTGGCTTTAGCCTCTCTCCGTTTCTGGGCAATTTTCAGAGTTTCTTCGGTCATCCATTTTGGCCGCTTTTGCTTTTTCACCTTTTATAGAGACTTGACACTTTCTTCCAACTCAACCTTTGGAGTTCTGTCATTTGTATCTAAAGCAGCAAAACAATTTTGCAGGCAGTCTATAAATTCCAATGGTAGATTCTCAAGGTCATATTTTTCTACATTTATGAGTGGCTTGCTCTTTTTCAACTTTAATTTGAGTTTGCATACTAGTAGTTGGTGATCTGTACCACAGTCAGCTCCAGGTTTTGTATTCGTTGATGTTATAGAGCTTTTCCATCGTTGACTTCCACAGATGTAGTCAATTTGATTTTTGTACAATCCATTGGGTGAAGTCTATGTGTACAGTTGTTGCTTGTGTTGCTGGAAGAAGGTGTTTGAGATGAATAGCTTTGTTGGTCTTGTACAATTCTATCAGTCTTTCTCCAGCTTCCTTTCTGTTGCAAAGTCCATATTTTCCAACCACTTTGCCTTCTTCTTTGTTGCCAACGTTTGCATTCCAGTCACCCATGACTATCAGGATATTCTGTTTGCATATTCTGTCAATTTCAGCTTGTACTTTTGTTCATAGAAATCATCAACTTCATCCTCTTCTACAGCTGTTGTTGGAGCATATGCTTGAAATATAATTGTGTTGATGGGCATTCCTCGTAGACAAATAGAAATTAAGTGTTCATTGATTGCATTGTATTTCATTACTGTTGTATTTCATTACCATTTCCTGGGTAATACGTGACAAATCATGAAAAATGCGCACTTGAGAGCCAAGAAAAGACTCAGAAAAGTTCCTAAAGTAAGACTGAAGAATTAACAATTTATCAGACTCAAGAGTCAGTGTAACAAGCATAGTGGTCCGATCAGTGATTACCTCAAGGAAAGCCTCAAGAAACCCGGTTAGGTCTCCTAAGCCCCCCAAGGCATCACCAGGGTCAGTTCTAGATGGACGGGCATCCAAGGACAAGTACTGAGCCCTAACAAGGGGGGGGGGCCAGATCCTCCCGGGAAATTGTGAGAGTCTCCTGAAAGTATTTGCGCACCATCTCTAGGGGGGGACAGAATAGGGAATTTAGGAAAATTTAGGGTTCCCACACTAATGAGAGATGACTCTGCTGTCCTTCCAGCTTCCTGTCTAGGAAGCTAGGGATGTGCAGCCAGCACCACAAAGCCCTCGTCACGCCCCAATGATGGCATGCTCGTCAGCAGGCTGGTGGGGAGCACTCCATTGGTGTTCACAACTCTTCTGGGTCGTGGCGGTGGGGGGGGGGGGGTGGAGGGGTGCACTGCTCCAGAGATAACCATACCCCCAGAAGTGCTCAAGGAAGCTGAGCCTTTGCCTGGCAGCCCCACCGAAGATGCTCTCCAATCCCGGAGGAGGCAAATTCACAAGAATCCAAAGTCCTCTGCCCAGCTTGGATGACTTGGCCATGCCCAAGAGTACACTGGCCTGCTTTTGTTTCTTCCATCCCATACCCTTGGATCGAGGCTCCGTTCAGCACTTGCGAGGTAGGTCAATCGAGGACTGACGATCTGGGAAAAAAACCTGTTGCCATCCTGCCTCTTCATATTGCCTTAACACTGATATATTGGAAAAGCACTGGGATCATGACCCTAAGAGAATAAGAAAGAAAACGTGGTTACTTACCAGTAATGGAAGTTCTCTATGGACAGCAGGATAAGTCAGCCACACCTGGTGACATCATCCGATGGCACAACAGATGGTGTCCCTACTACCTGGCCTGCCCCTACCTGGTTCAGTCAATCCCTAGCATAGACACACACCCCCAGGAAGGGGCATGGCCAGGTACTATGGCCTGCGCAGGATGCACTGTTGGCTTCATCTGTATGGGAAGCAGGCAGATACATGTGGCTGACTTATCCTGCTGTCCACAGAGAATTCCCATTACAGGTAAGTAACCCCTTTTTCTCCATGGACAAGCAGGATGCATCAGCCATACCTGGTGACTCCCTAATCATGGCCCTGTGGCCTGCTTTGGCTGTGGTGGGACGGAACCTATGACCTAGACAGAGAGACAACACATGATGTTGAATAGAAGGATTTAATCATGGTACCATAGGTGCTACGAGTGGCTATAACTACACAACAATGATGGACCTACAATGGTCCAACAGATAATTGGCACTAAACAGAATGGGATTGCAGAGCAGAGATGGCATCCATCTGTCCAAGAAAGGTCAACGCATCTTCGGTAGTAGACTGGCTAATCTATTGAAGAGGGCTTTAAACTAGATTCATTGGGGATGGGTAAAGAAAGCCCCCAGGTAGGTGAAAGCCTCCAGGTACAGTATAAATACCTTTATGGAAATGGGTAACAGGGGTAACATATGGAAAGCAGTGTGTATAAATGCTCGTAGCATGGGAAATAAGATCCCTGATGTTGAAGCTTTGGTGGGAGTGGCTGACTTGGATTTAGTGGCAGTTACAGAAACATGGTTCACAGAAAACCATGATTGGGATGTAACTATACCTGGCTATACTTTATTCAGAAAGAACAGGGTAGGAAGAAGGGGAGGAGGAGTGGCACTATATGTAAAAACTTCTATTAAAGCTTTGGAATTACAGATCCTAAAAGGGAGAGAGGAGGCATTGTGGGTTAAACTAGAAAGAGGGAAAGAGAAATCTATTTGCATTGGTGTGATATACAGACCTCCCTCACAAGAGGAAGAGGTGGACAGAGAGTTAATTGAAGACATATGCAGCATTGCTAGGAAAGGGGAAGTGCTACTGATAGGAGATTTCAATATGCCAGATGTTGATTGGCACATTCCTGCTGCAGTATCATCTAGAAGTAAGGAGATCCTGGATTCTCTACAGGGAGAAATATTCAGGCAATTGGTAACAGACTGCACACATGAAGGGGCCATACTGGACTTGGTGCTTACCAATGGTGAAAGTATTTCTGATGTTAATTTGTAAACTGCTCTGATACCCTGTAATGGGCAGTATATAAAGTTTTGAATAAACATAAACATGTTGTAGTGGGAGATCATTTTGCATCCAGTGATCACCAGATGGTGTGGTTCAGTATTAGGACTAGGGCTGTTAGAATCCATTCAAAGGTGAAGATCTTAGACTTTAGGAAGACTAACTTTGCCAAGATGGGCCAATACCTCAGTGAGTTGTTAGCGGGATGGGAACAGCTGGGGGATGTAGAAAAACAGTGGGTAAAACTGAAAGGGGATATTTTAAGGGCAACCAACCATTTTGTTAAAATGGTAAATAAAGGTACAAGGAAAAGGAGATCACTATGGCTTTCGAAAGAAGTAGCTGAAAAATTGAAGAAAAAGAGGGAGGCCTTCATGAAATACAAGAGATCACAGAGAGCGGAAGACAGGCATCTATATTTGGAAAAATTTAGAGAAGCTAGCAAAGTAGTCAGGAAAGCAAAGATTCCAAAAGAGGAGGAAATAGCCAATGCAATAAAATGGGGGGATAAGACATTTTTTCAGATATGTTAGTGAGAAGAGGAAGGGCAAAAGTGGTATTGTCAGACTCAAGGGTGCAGGGGAGGAATATGTAGAAGCTGATAAGGATAAAGCGTAATTGCTTAACAAATATTTCTGTTCTGTGTTCACAGATGAAGAACCAGGAGCAGGACCTCAGAAAACACCCACAAAATAGGAACACAAGCGAGGGACATCTTGAACAATTTCTAGAAGACTGTGTTCGTGAGAAACTAGCTCAACTTAAAGTAGACAAAGCGATGGAACCAGATGGGATACACTCTAGAATAATGAGGGAACTTGGGATGTTCTAGCAGCTCCACTGACTGACCTTTTCAATGCCTCGTTGGAGTCAGGAGTGGTGCCAAAGGACTGGAGAGAGGCTCATGTGGTGCCTTTACACAAAAGCGGAAGTAAGGATGTGGTTGAAAACTACAGGCCGGTTAGTTTAACTTTCGTGGTGAGTAAATTATTGGAAACGCTTCTGAAAGAGAAAATAGTGAGGTTTCTGGAGTCCAGCGGATTACAGGATCCGAGGCAGCATGGAATCACCAGAGGCAGGTCTTGTCAGACAAATCTGATTGATTTCTTTGACTGGGTGACCAGGGAGTTGGACCGAGGGAGAGCTCTAGATGTGGTGTATTTAGATTTCAGTAAAGCCTTTGACACTGTTCCTCACAGGCAACTTATAAACAAACTGAGCACCCTAGGGATGGACCTTAAAGTTACTGATTGGGTTAGAAATTGGTTAGGTGGGAGGCGACAAAGAGTACAGGTAAATGGAGCTCACTCTGAGGAGAAGGATGTTACCAGTGGTGTGCCCCAGGGATTTGTCCTTGGTCCAATTCTTTTTAACATCTTTGTCAGTGATATAGCGGAAGGGCTGTCGGGTAAGGTTTGCCTCTTTGCGGATGATACCAAAATCTGCAATATAGTAGACACCCAGGAAGGTGTAGAAAAGATGAGGAGGGATCTAGCTAAGCTTGAAGAATGGTCTAGAATTTGGCAGCTGGGATTTAATGTTAAAAAATGTAAGGTCATGCATTTGGATTGCAGCAATCCAAGGGAGCAATATAGTATAGGGGGAGAAGTACTTTTGTCCACTAAAGAAGAGCGGGACCTAGGCGTGGTTGTGTCTGATGATCTTAAAGTAGCTAAACAGGTAGAAAAGGTGACGGCAAAAGCTAGAAGGATTCTTGGGTGCATACGGAGAGGAATGGCTAGCAGAAAAAAGGAGGTGATAATGCCTCTGTATAAGTCTTTGGTGCGACCTCATTTGGAGTATAGTGTGCAATTCTGGAGACTGCACCTTCAAAAGGATGTGAACAGGATGGAGTCGGTGCAGAGGGTGGCTACTAAAATGATTAGTGGTCTTCATTATAAAGCATATGAGGACAGACTTAAGGATCTTAATATGTACACCTTAGAGGAAAGGCAGGATAGAGGTGATATGATTGAGATGTTTAAATACCTCCATGGCATAAATGTTCAGGGAGAGAACCTCTTTCAATTGAAATCAAGTTGTGCTACGAGGGGACATGGAATGAGGGAGATACAGGAGTGATATGCGGAAATATTTCTTTATGGAAAGAGTAGTGGATCCGTGGAATTGTCTCCCAGTGGAGGTGGTAGAGTTGAGGACAGTAACTGAATTCAAAAAAGCATGGGACAAACACAGAGGATCTCTAAAGGAAAAAAGGGGACTGTTGTAGTTGTTGATATGGAAGGACAGACTAGATAGGCCATGTGGTCTTTTTCTGTCGTCATATTTCTATGTTTTTATGTTACAGGACTTGTAACACAATATAACTGGAACCAAAACATAGGGCTAACATAGCCCAGGTATAGGCATGTGGACGGTCAACAGGCATCTAGTTCAGGAAGGCCTTAAAACACTTCCTCTTTATTGAATACCTCACAGACTCCACTGAACCCCAACCACCATGAATGATCTACGCACAATAACTCCATCTCACATGTACATAGTTATCTATTCAAATTTCTGCACATGTAGATAGTTTCCCCTGTTATCCAAGTTAATTGCTCCTGTTCTTTGTAATGACCTGACTCTTGTTTATTGTCGGATACTGTTTGTTCTATGTAAACCGCGCTGATCGCAAATAGTGCAGTATAGAAGAAATGTAAATAAATAAAATAAATAAATAAAATCTATAATGACAGAGCAGAGATCAACAGGCATCTTTGAAAAACAAAACAGGACACAGGGCTAGCATAGCCCAAATACACACCAAGCATTGGTAATTTTTGATACAACAAAGCATTGGTAACTTTCAGCACCAGGGCATTAATCAGCCCACTATGCTGCAGAATCAAGTTCAGATCACAGTTCATGATGGTGGTGCTATTAGAATTCAGCCCAGGGAGTCTTGTGCACCTCCTGGGTTTGGGCAGTGCGGTCTTGGTCCTGCCGGGCAGCCATGCTGAGGATGGTATTGCCGAAGGAGCTGTCGGACAAGGCCAGATGGTCTAGGCAATAGTGCTGCTGGAAGGTGAGGATGGAGGACCAGGTGGCAGCCCTGCATATGTGCTGCACGGGATGGTTCCCAGGTTCACCAGGGTGGCTGCCATGGCCCAGAGCTGGTGAGCCCCAATGTGTCCCGGGGCTTCCGCACCTGACCAGGAGTTTGCAATGCTGGAGGCGATCCACTGCGAAAGTGTTCTCTTCGTGCCAGGTCGGCCCAGTCTGTTGAGGGACAAAGGAGACAAAGAATTGGTCCCCTTGCTGCAGGGCTGCTGTTCTCTTGAGGTAGATCCGTAGCTCCCACACACAGTCTGGGGTGTATAGGCATCGCTCTTTAGGAGTGTTATGCGGCTCTGGGTAGAATGTTGGGAGCTCAATGGTCTGGTTGATGTGGAAGGGGGATGCTACCTTGGGAATGAACTTGGGTGTGTCCTGAGTGAGGCACAGTCTGGATAGAGTATAGTATATGAAGGATGTGCCACCAGGGCTTGCAGCTCGCTCACTCACCAAGCCGAGGTAATAGTGATGAGGAAGAGGCAAACTTGAGAGGTGCCTCCTGAAGGGGCTCAAACGGGTACATAAGAACATAAGATATGCCATACTAGGTCAGACCAAGGTCCATCAAGCCCAGTATTCTGTTTCCAACAGTGGCCAATCTAGGTCATATTTTTATTTATTTATTTATTTTATTTACATTCTCTTATATACCGCGCTATTCTGCATCAGTGCGGTTTACATTGAACAAACTGAAATTACATTGAACAGGGCATTATAACTTGGAGATAACTATTTACAGGGAACATGGGCTATGGAGGGTTAAGTGGCTTGCCCAAAACCACAAGGAGCACCTGTGGGACTAGAAACCCCAGTCCTTCCGGCAGGGGCGGCCCAAGGGGGGTGCGGGGCCATGTGCGGAGATTAATTGCGGGGCCTCATTTGCATAGGGAGCCTCATTTGCATAAATACTTGCATAATGTTAACATGCATTTTTAGTAAACATGCTTCTTAATGAGTGTCTGGATAAAGAAAGACTAATAGATTCTACGTTACTATATCCCAGTGCCAACCGCCAGGCCCATTAGGAAGTACTATAAACACTGACCTTTTAGAACTCATAGCAAATCCACCATATCATAACAGCTCTGCCAGGACTCACAAAGCACCAAACCCTACCTATCAAAAGGCAACACTGCAAATATTAAACCAATACATTTCAGAGAATACCAATGCATCTCCTACTGGGGAAAGAGAACAAGTGACATGGTCAAATAGAAACTACATGAACAGAATACCTCAGCTTGGTTAAAATGCAGAATATAGACCGTCACCAAAGAACAAGGGATCACAATTTAGAAATAGGAAGACAATAATTAAACTGGGAACCCCAAAAGCCAAACTTGGGATGTACAACAACACTGGAGAAATAAAACTATAAATTAATTTCCTCTTGTACTAAACAAAACACAAAAGATGTTAACAATGCACATTTCCCAGAGCTGATATATTCCAGTTAATAAATTCAAAATAAAAAAGTATTTTTCTACCTTTTGATGCTTGTGCATTTTCTTTTCAGTTGCAATTGCTCCAGTCACTTTCTTCTGGTTTCTTTGTGTCTTCTGCGAGCTATCCATTTTCCTTTCTTCTCTTTTAGATTTTTTTCCAAATTTTTTCTCTATATCTGCTTTAACATACTGATCTTTCCCCTTTTGCTCTTTCCTCCATTTCTTTCCTTATTGCTTTATCATCCACTCAAATTTCACCCTTCCATTCTCAATCTACACTTACTCTTCCAATACCCAGCCCTTCGTAGACTTTTCTTACCTCCCACACAAAATATCTTTTCCCCTCTCCATTCTCATTTCCCATCCCTTTCTAGTCCTCCCCAAAATCAGCTCCTTTATAGTTCTAGACCAGGGGTGGGCAAACATTTTGACTCGAGGGCCGCAATGGGTTCATATATTGGACCCGGGGGTTGGACCAAGAGTAGATGGACGGTGTGTATGTGTGAATTAATATAAATTAAATTTAAATTTGTAACATTAAATGTTTAGATTAATTTAAGGTAGAAAAGCATAAAAAGAGTTATTTTACAAAACCTTTATGCAATGTATTTCTTTCATAAAATAGTACCTTCAATTTTAGTGGCCGTAGTTTGCCCATCCCTGCACTAGACCATGCCTCCCTACTTCCTTCTGTGGGTGGGTCTTTTGGTTTCTGAAGCGTGGTAGCCAAAGTGGGGGCTGTCCCACGCGCTTCATCCGAAAAGATGGGGTGGGCAAGATATGAGCGAGATTTAAGATTCTGAATCACCTCACATGAATCTGCAGTTATTGCGTGCCGAAGCGTCAGGAAGTGGGATATCCAGATCCTCCCAAGTGACCAGCCCATTTCCTGTCCTAACCCCCCCATAGCCCATTACCAGTCCTAACCCCCATCACCCCATTTCCAGACAGCCCCCATCAGCCCACAGCCCATTGCCAGTCTTAACCCCCCCATAGCCCATTACCAGTCCTAACCCCCCATCACCCCATTTCCAGACAGCCCCCATCAGCCCACAGCCAGTCTTAACCCCCCCCATAGCCCATTACCAGTCTTAACCCCCCATCAGCCCACAGCCCATTACCAGTCTTAACCCCCCCATAGCCCATTACCAGTCCTAACCCCCCCATCAGCCCACAGCCCATTACCAGTCTTAACCCCCCCCATAGCCCATGACCAGTCCTAACCCCCCATCACCAGACAGCCCCCATCAGCCCACAGCCCATTGCCAGTCTTAACCCCCCCATAGCCCATTACCAGTCCTAACCCCCCCATCAGCCCACAGCCCATTGCCAGTCTTAACCCCCCCATAGCCCATTACCAGTCCTAACCCCCCATCAGCCCATTTCCAGACAGCCCCCATCAGCCCACAGCCCATTGACAGTATTTTGCCCGGAGTTATGACTTTAGCAGTTCTCAACCCCCATCCCCGCCTTTCCAGAAAGCCCCCATCAGCCCACAGCCCATTGCCAGTCTTAACCCCCCATAGCCCATTATCAGTCCTAACACCCCCATAGCCCATTACCAGTTCTAACCCCCCCCCCATCACCCCATTTCCAGACAGCCCCCATCAGCCCACAGCCCATTGCCAGTCTTAACCCCCCCATAGCCCATTACCAGTCCTACCCCCCATCAGCCCACAGCCCATTACCAGTCTTAACCCCCCCCATAGCCCATTACCAGTCCTAACCCCCCCATAGCCCATTACCAGTCCTAACCCCCATCACCCCATTTCCAGACAGCCCCCATCAGCCCACAGCCCATTGCCAGTCTTAACCCCCCCATAGCCCATTACCAGTCCTAACCCCCCCATCACCCCATTTCCAGACAGCCCCCATCAGCCCACAGCCCATTGCCAGTCTTCACCCCCCCATCGCCCAGTACCAGTCCTAACCCCCCCATCAGCCCACAGCCCATTGCCAGTCTTAACCCCCCCATCTCCCATTACCAGTTCTAAGCCTGCCCCCATCCGCCCACAGCCCATTGCCAGTCCTAACCCCCCCCCCCATCGGCTCACAGCCCACTGCCAGTCCTACCCCCCCCCCCCATCGGCTCATGGAAATTAAAATAAAAAAAAAAGCTGGCCGCTGCTGCCGCCGCGGCAGCATGGAGTGTCCCGCGGGGCCCCCTCTGCCCGGCTGAACTCTCCCGGCGTGGCTGAAGCCCTCTGCTCCGGCTTGCAGATACGCGAAGGGAGAGTGTCTCCCTCACGTCTCTGTTAAGCCCGCAGGGGCTGATGGGAAGCAGGGGCTGATGGGAAATTTCCCATCTGCCCCTGCGGGCTTAACAGAGACGCGAGGGAGACACTCTCCCTTCGTGTATCTGCAAGCCAGAGCAGAGGGCTTCAGCCGCGCCGGGAGAGTTCAGCCGGGCAGAGGGGGCCGGATTAAAAGGTCCGCGGGCCATAGTTTGCCCATCCCTGTTCTAGACCCACCCAGCATCTGCCCCCTTCTAGTCCCAGTCTCCCAAGCTTCCACATCAGCCCATTTCCAGTCCTAGCCTCCCATAAGCTGTTTTCCAGTTCCATTCCAGCCCCCCCATCAGCCCATTTCCACTCCAAGCTCCCCATCAGCCCATTTCCAGCCCTTTTCCAACTCCCATCAGCCCACTTCCAGTCCTATTCCAGCCCCCATAAGCCCATTTCCAGTGTCCTATTCCAGCCCATCACCCATTTGCAGTCTACGTTCCCCCCATCAGCCCATTTCTAGTCCTATCCTAGCTCCTCATCAGCCCATTTCCAGTCCTAGCCCCCATATGCTCTTTTCCAGTTCCATTCCAGTCCCTCATCAGCCCATTTCCTCCACGCTCCCCCATCAGCTAATTTCCAATCCTAGCCCCCTCGTCAGCCCACTTCGCCCTATTCCAGCCCCCATCAGCCCATTTCCAGTCCTAATCCAGCTCTTCATCAGCCCATTTCCAGTCCAAGTTCCCCCCCATCACAGCCCATTTCATCCATTCCCCCCCACCATCACAGCCCATTTGCAGTCCTATCCCCCCCACCATCACAGCCCATTTGCAGTCCTCCCCCATCACAGCCCAATTGTAGTCCGTTCCCCCCATCACAGCCCATTTCCAGTCTGTTCTCCCCCCCCACCACAGCTCATTTCCAGTCTGTTTCCCCCCATCCCACCCCAATTTGTCCGTTCCCCCCCATCACAGCCCATTTCCAGTCTGTTTCCCCCATCACAGACCATTTGCAGTCCTCCCCCCATCACAGCCCATTTCCAGTCTGTTCTCCCCCCCCCCACATCACAGCCCATTTCCAGTCTGTTTCCCCCCCATCACAGTCCATTTCCAGTCTGTTTCCCCCATCACAGCCCATTTCCAGGCCGTTTCCCCCCCCCCATCACAGCCCATTTCCAGTCCGTTCTCCCCTCCCCATCACAGCCCATTTCCAGTCTGTTTCCCCCATCACACAGCCCATTTCCAGTCCGTTTCCCCCCCCTCACAGCCCATTTCCAGTCCGTTCCCCCCCATCACAGCCCATCCAGTCCTAGCCGCTCCCACCCCCTCCCCCGAAGAGCCCCGCGCCGTCTAAGGGGCTGCAGAGGGAGCCTGGGAAGCCCGCGCGAGGCCCCGGCTCCCTCTGCACAGCCCGCCAGCGTGAAGAAACTTTACCTTCCCGCTGGCGGTTGTTTCAATGAAGCCGCAAATGCCGGGAAAGGTTAAAGGTTCCACAACGCTTGTATTGGTTCAAGCATTGATATCCTGGGTCCCTTCTTAATAATGGTTTATGGACCTTTCCTCTAGGAACTTGTCCAAACCTTTTTTAAACCCAGCTACACTAACAGCCTTTACTACATCCTCCGGTAACAAATTCCAGAGTTTGATTACACATTGAGTGAAAAAATATTTTCTTTTATTAGTCTTAAATAGTTTACCCTGTAGCTTCATTGCATGTCCCCTAGTCTTTCTATATTCTGATAAGGTAAACAATCGATCTACGTTTACCCGTTCCACTCCGTTCATTAATTTATAGACTTCTATCATATCTCCCCTCAGCCATCTCTTTTCCAGGTTAAAGAGCCCTAACCTTTTTAGCCTTTCTTCATAGGAGTATCCTTCCATCCCCTTTACCATTTTGGTGGCTCTTCTCTGAACCTTTTCTAAAATTGCTATATCCTTTTTAAGATACGGCGACCAGAATTGCACACAATATTCAAGGTGCGGTCTCACCATGGAACGATATAGAGGCATTACAATATCTTTTGTTTTATTTTCCATTCCTTTCCTTATCATACCTAGCATTCTATTTGCTCTCTTGGCCGCTGCTAAACACTGGGCCGAGGGTTTTAACATGGTATCCACAATGACACCTAAATCTTTTTCCTGGGTGGTAGTTCCTAATGTGGAACCTTGCATTGTGTAACCATAGTTTGGGTAGTTCTTCCCTAGGTGCATAACCTTGCACTTGTCCACATTAAATTTCATCTGCCATTTTGATGCCCAGTCTTCCAATTTATCAAGATCCTCTTGCAATTTTCCACAATCCTCTTGGGTTTTAACAACTTTAAATAGTTTTGTGTCATCTGCAAATTTCATAACCTCACTCGTTATTCCACTTTCCAGGTCATTTATGAATATGTCAAAAAGCAGCGGACCCAGCACAGATCCCTGGGGTACACCACTATTCACCTTTCTCCATTGGGAAAATTGGCCATTTAGCCCTACTCTCTGCTTTCTATCTTTTAACCAGTTCCTGATCCACAATAGTACACTGCCTCCTATCCCATGACTCTTTAGTTTTGCCAAAAGTCTCTGATGAGGGACCTTGTCAAAGGCTTTCTGAAAGTCCAGATACACAATATCAACCGACTCACCTTTGTCCACCTGTTTATTCACTCCTTCAAAAAAACATAACAGATTAGTAAGACAAGATCTTCATTGTCTAAAGCCATGTTGGCTGTCTCCCATTAGGTCATGACTATCTACATGCTGAGTAATTTTATTCTTTATGATGGTTTCTACCATTTTTCCCGGTACTGACATCAGGCTCACCTGTCTGTAGTTTCCTGGATCACCCCTGGAACCCTTTTTAAAAATTGGTGTTACATTGGCGATCCTCCAATCTTCAGGTATTAGAGATGATTTTAATGATAGTTCACAGATTACTAATAGCAGGTCTGCAATCTCATATTTCAGTTCTTTCAACACCCTTGGATGTATACCATCCGGCCCAGGTGATTTGCTACTCTTCAGTTTATCTAATAGTTGTAATACATCTTCCCGATGTATCGATATTTCCTTCAATTCTTCCGCACCTTTAAATACCACTTCAGTCATGGGTAACATCCCTACATCTTCCTCAGTAAAGACCGAAGCAAAAGAATTCATTCAGTCTCTCCGCTATCGCCTTGTCGCCTCTTAGTGCTCCTTTAACCCCTTTATCATCTAATGGACCAACTGACTCTCTCACAGGTTTTTTGCTACGAATGTATTTGAAAAGGTCTTTACTTCGCGTTTTTGCTTCCGCAGCAAGCTTCTTCTCAAATTCTCCCTTTGCCTGCCTTATCAATGCCTTGCATTTGACTTGCCAGTGCTTGTGCTGTTTCCAGGTTTCGTCGTTTGGCTCTTTTTTCCATTTCCTGAAAGATGCTTTTTTGGCAACAACAGCCTCTCTGACCTCACCTTTAAACCATGCTGGCAGTTTTTTGGACTTCCTTCCACTTTTCTTAAAGGGTGGAATACAGCTGGTCTGGGCTCCAAGATAGTATTTTTCAACAACAGCCAAGCCTGATGTACGTCTTTAACCTTTGCAACTGCTCCTTTTAGTTTTTTCTTAACTGTTTTCCTCATTTTATGATAGTCTCCCTTTCAAAAGTTAAAAGGTAGTACTGTGGATTTCCTTACTATCCCTCCTCCACTAATTAAATCAAAGGCGATCATGCTATGATCACTATTGTCAAGTGGCACCAACAACCTTATCTCTTGCACTAGATCTGGTGTTCCACTAAGGACTAGGTCTAATATGGCTTCCCCTCTGGTTGGTTCATGAACCAGCTGCTCCAAGAAGCAGTCATTTATTTCATCTAGGAACTTTATCTCCCTAGCATGTCCTGCATGTCCCTGCATGAGTTGCTTCAGGACTATATTGAGGTCCCAAGGGGGTACTGGTCAATGTACTGAGGGTCTGAGGTTGGCCAATTCCTTCATGAACCTGGAGACCAGTGGGTGTGTGGAGATGGACTGGTTGTTGAGCCGGTCATGGAGTGCAGCGATGGCAGACAGGTAGACTTTGATGGATGAGGTCTTGAGCCCTGCACAGATGAGAGTTGCAAGATATTCTAGGACTTGTGGCAGGATAGTGGCTCCATCCCTGTCCTGGAGCACCAGGCATCAAAATGCTTCCACTTCAGGGAGTAGGTTCTTCGGGTGGACTCCCTCCTAGCTGCAAGGACGAAGCACTGGACGTCTCTAGTGAGGTGGAGGGAAGACAGTTGTGACCTCTCAATTTCCAGGCAGCCTGAGTGAGTGTTGCTAGGTTGTGGTGGGGCATGCTCCCCCTTACTGGGTGATGAGATGGGGCTTTGATGAGACGAAGGCTAGGAGTTGGAGATAGGGAAAGCAATTTTTGCCTTGGCTGGTAGGGTGTGATGAGGATGACTGTTGCCGCATCAATGATGATTTTCTTGATGGTCTTTGCAATGAATGGGGTGGGGGGTAAGTGTACAGGAGACCTCTTGTCACCCCAATGAGATCAAATGCATCTGTCACCAGGCTGTGTGCTGTGGGGTGCCTGGAGCAGAACTGTGGCCACTTCATGTTGGATGGGTGATTCTGACCCAGCCCCACCACTTGAACAGGAAACCAGCAATTTGAGGGTCGAGAGACCACTACTCGTGTGGTTGCAGTTGTCAACTCAGATTGCCAGCTGATTGAGCTTGCCCGGCAGGTGGAGGAAGCAGCCCTTGGACAGGGCAAGGATCCAGGTTCTGTGGGTCTCCCAGCACAGGGGAAGGGACCCCATGCCACCTTGCTTATTGATGTAGAACATTGCCACTTGGTTGTCTGTCTGTATTAGCTCCCCTTTGTTGAAGATCCAGGACTTGAAGGCTTGCAAGGCATACCAAATCACCCACAGATCTAGCAGGTTGATGTGAAATTGGTGTTCTGTGCCATCCAGGCCCCTTGTGTGTGGATCTGCCGGTCATGGCGGTATCCATGGTGATGACCAGGTCGTGCTGGGGTGGGTGAAAGAGCCGTCTCTGGACGAGGTGTTTGCACCGCATCTACCAATCTAGCGCCAACTTGGTGCCCTGGTCCATGCTTTTTCTGTGGAACAGGGGCTGGGAGTGTTGGTTCCATTTGCAGTGGAGGTGCCATTGGAGGTGCCGCATTTGTAGCTTCACAAGTGAGATGATCTGTGTGGTCATCGTCATGTGGACCAGGAGTCGCAGAAGTGTTGTGGTTGATGCGGTGACTGAGGTTGACACGAATCACGTCAAGATAATGATGGTGTCCGCCCGATGCTGTGGCAGAAAGGCCCTCGCTTGGGGCATGTGTAGTGCTGCACCGATGAACTCTAGTGACTGTGTAGGTTGGAGGTGGGACTTGTTGTAGTTGACTAGGAAGCCAGCGATGACAGCATAGTAAGCAAGCATTGGACCGAACTCTCTGCTTCCCATTGTGAGGGTGCTGAGATGAGCCAGTCATCCAGATAGGAAACACACAGATGCTGGATTTCCGTAGGTGTGTGGCTGCAACTGCCACACACTTCGTGAACACCCATGGGACTGGTGAGACCCCGAAGGGGAGTACTCTGTATTGGTAGTGGTGATCCATGACGTAGAACCGCAAGTACTCATGGTGAGCTGGATGGATAGGGATGTGGGTACAGGCATCCTGTAGGTCCAGCAATGCAAATCATTCATTGGGTTGCAGGAGTGGCAAGGATCCAAGGTTCAGAGAAGAGCCACCAAAATGGTAAAGGGGATGGAAGGATACTCCTATGAAGAAAGGCTAAAAAGGTTAGGGCTCTTTAACCTGGAAAAGAGACGGCTGAGGGGAGATATGATAGAAGTCTATAAATTAATGAACGGAGTGGAACGGGTAAACGTAGATCGATTGTTTACATTATCAGAATATAGAAAGACTAGGGGACATGCAATGAAGCTACAGGGTAAATTATTTAAGACTAATAAAAGAAAATATTTTTACCTGAGGATGTAGTAAGGGTTGTAGCTGGGTTTAAAAAAGGTTTGGACACGTTCCTGGAGGAAAGGTCCATAAACCATTATTAAGAAGGGACCCAGGATATCAATGCTTGACCCAGTACAAGCATTGCAGAACTTGTGTCTTTTGGGGAAACTGCTAGGTACGTATGACCTAGATTGGCCACTGTTGGAAACAGGATACTGGGCTTGATGGACCTTGGTCTGACCCAGTATGGCATATCTTATGTTCTTATGTTCTTATGGCAAGATGATCCCCACAGAGTACATGCAGAACTGCTCTTTGTGAATGAATTTGTTGAGCTGGCGAATGTGAAGGATGGGGTATATGCCCCCAGACTTCTTGGGAATGAGGAAGTACCTGGAATAGAAACTGGAGTTGATCTCGGTGGCTGGTACTGGCTCTATAGCTTTGACCACCAGCAGGTCGTGAATCTCGACTCCTTGGTGGTGAGCAGGTATATCTGGATACGACTGTGGGGGGGTTGTGCTCTGGTGAGGGGTTTTGATCAAAATGATGCAGTAGCCTTGGCTGATGGTCTTGAGGACCCACTAGTCAGCTGTTATTGATGCCCACGCTTCCTTAAAAAGGAAGAGGAGCCCCCCCCCCCACCAATGGCATGTCCCTCTGGTCCGTAGCATTAAAAGGAGGGGTTGCTTTTCTCTGAGGGTACTGCAGATTGCTTCTGCTGTTGGTGGTCCTGCTGTCTCGGTTTCTGTTGGTACTGGTGGTAGGACTGCTGTTTGGGGCACTGGGACTGCTATTTGTGGTATGGCTGAAAACACTTTAACGTGGAGTAAGATCTCCTGTGGTAGGGGCTGTGTGTCTTCCTGTAGCCGGAGTTGTGCTTGAGGCTGTCAAGAGGACAGGGTCTGAAGAGTAGGGAAGTGGTCTTTCATGTCATTCACTGTCTCTTATCTCTTTTCTGAAGAGATTGTCTCCTGTGCAGAGGGCATCAGCCAAGTGCTTATGCATGTCTTCCAGAAGTCTGGAGGCCCTGAGCCAAGCAGTACGCCTGGCTGCAATGGCCGTAACCGATGACCATGCTGCTGTGTTGAAGACATTGAAGGCCGAGTGGATTAAGTGTTTTCCACACTTACCAGGTCCACCAGGAGGGGAGTGAAGGTGGCCTTGTATTCCAGGGGCAATGTGTCACCGGTGCTCTTGAGGTTTTTGAGGAATGATCCTGAGATAGCACATGCTGAAAG
This sequence comes from Ichthyophis bannanicus, assembly GCA_033557465.1. NCBI lineage: Eukaryota > Metazoa > Chordata > Amphibia > Gymnophiona > Ichthyophiidae > Ichthyophis > Ichthyophis bannanicus. Next base: position 2,192,980 of record CM066050.1, read on the forward strand.
TGATGGGAGGCAATTTTTGCGCTGAGCATCGCAGTTTGGTACGCCTTCTTTACAAAATCATCTAGGATCTTATGATCCTTGCTGGGTGGTGCATTAGCATGCATGTGGGATGCTTTTGCCCAATTCAAGGCAGATTCCACCACAATGGACTGGTAGGGAAGTTTAGCCTTCTGGAATCCTGAGGCGGCTTGCACTTGGTACTTAACATTGGTCCTTCAAGAAGCGGCAGAGGTAGAGGATGGCGCCTGCCATATCTGTGTGAGATTGTCCAGTAGCAGCTTGTGAATTGGGATAGCGATGACGGACTTTGGTAAGTCCAGATATTTCAGGAGGCTGAGGACTTCACTCCTGGGGTCCAGGGTGTCAGCTGGTGAGAATTCTAGATGGGTGGAGAGATTTTGGAGGAACTTATGGTAAGTTAGGTCCTCCGGGGGAGAGGGTGGAGGAGGCGGTGGTGGGGATGGTTCAGATGGAGACCCTCCAGAGTCTGAGGGGAGTTCGTAGCTGTCTGAGGAGCCCATAATGGCTGCCTCTTCTCCTTCACTGTCTGTAGATGAGGGTCCCAGAAAGAACCCTCTGGGCAAGGGAGATGCTTGGGGTGAGGGAGTCTGGGGAAGTGGTGCCTGGTGTGTTTGTGGTGGTGTGGCTGGATTGCTTTTTGAGACTTAGCATGGCTGGAAGGTGTGCTGTGCCAGGAGCTTGGCTAGCAGGTCCATGATGGCTGTTGGTTGGGGCAAGGAGGAGGGGCCCACAGGGATCAGAGGGACAGACTTACAGTAGCCTTATGGTCCTTGCTGTGCTGATGCCTGTTCGGGCTGTCCAGGCAGAGAGGGCTGCTCCATTTTGGAGGAGGGACTCCTGAAGCTGTGTCTCCTGTATCGGTTTCCAGCATCCTGATGGTAGCTGCAGCAGGAGGCACTCGAGCTGCTGCTGCTGCTGATTTGGCGTGTCCTCTTTGTGGTGCAGCTGCACAGGGGGGCAGAGGGCGTTCCTCAGTGCTGTGTGATTTTCTGCACTATCGTGGATTCCCTTTGTCAGCGGGGCAATGTCAATGCAGTGGAGACATGGGGTGGCATCACAGTGCCAGTCAATGGGGTTGGAGATGGGTGGAGCTAGAGCTGCTAAAGCCAAAATGATGGCTGGGACTGCCGTTGAGGTCACGGGTAATGCGGAAGGCCAGCGATCCTGATGGGAGCTGGCTGTGGAGGCTGCCGGGGGTTCCGGAGGTTGCATCCTGCTGGAAATGGAGGCCCTGGGGTGCGCATCTCAAGCAGGGGCTGAGACGATGTTCGGCATCTTTGTGGTGGTGAAGATGGCTGTGGCCACACGGTCGCTGGCATGTGCTGGGTTCTCAGCTACAGTCTCTCTCTTTGGCCAGTGATTTGAAGCAGCGCGCTGATTGGATTGGTGAGAAGTAGAGCCCAGGAATTCTTGTAGTATGTGACTGCGAGATTGACGAGCCCTGGGGGACATCTTCACACAGTGAGGACAGTCTTCTACCCGATGGGCTTCTCCAAGGCCTCCCACACATCGAGCGTGTGAATCTGTGGAATTCATTTACTTGCCACACTTGGGGCACTTCTTAAATCCAGGTTTGATCTTCTTGGACTTTTGTTCTTTAGTTATTCTGGTAGAGGTAGTTGTAGGATAAGAGGAGAGCTGATGTTCCATCCCTCTGGCTGGGCAGAAGAAACAAGACTGAGCCAGGTAGGGGCGGGCAGGGGGTAGGAGCACCTAGACACATGAAAGTACTTCCAGCTGTGTTCCATGGGATGATGTCACCAGGTGTGGCTGATGCATCCTGCTTGTCCATAAGAGAATGAAGAAGTTATGATAACGTGGGACATTCCCATTCTGATGGATAAGAAGCTGGATGTGAGGAAGCCCTGCATAGTGGTAAAGGTTTGTGCAGTGACTTTTCAATTACTGCATGGGTGGAACCCAGTCTGTTTGAGGAATAAATTACATCATTATAACCGTAGCAGGCATTTCATTCCTCACAGCAGGGACAAGTTGTTATTCCTTCCGTAAGAGATGCAGGAAAGAGGGCTTTCTCTAGTGCTGCTATGTTTCTTTGGAATAATTTGCCAGTGGGCCTTCAGTTGCAGCAGAATTATCACAGTTTTAGGAAACAGCTGAAAACCTGGTTATTCCTAGTTCGATAGCAATATCCTATGAGATTGTGTCTCTGATAAAGTTGGATGGATTTGCGAGAGGGAGGGAAGTTTTGTATGTTTTTTTTTCCCTTAAGATGGGCCTAAATTTAGGATTGAAAGTCAGTTGTCGTTTTTGTGTGTGTTTGTTTGTTTAGTTTAATTTATATCATTGCTATTTTTGTAACCTATTTTGCTTTTATGTATTTTATGTAAACCACTTTGGATAACTTTTGCCGGTAAGGTGGTATTTAAGCTTTTAAATAAATAAATAAAGGAGGAAAACATTGATAATAGAGGTGTCAGTTCCACGCGATTATGTGAATCATGTGGAGAGGGAGAATATCCTGAAGTATCATGAAATGCAGTCAGAGACCAAGAAAATGTAGCAGAAAGATACAGAAATATTTCCCATTGTACTGGGAGCCACAGTCCTGATTAAAAGGAATTTCCAATCATACCTTGATAAATTACCCATCCATGTTACATCCTATGAACTCAGGAAGGACGTTCTCTTTGGCACAATGCAAGTACTATGGTGAGCGTTAGCAGTAAATTTGAGAGACTGAGAAACTGACTTATTTTGAGATATTGCCCACAGAGACAGACACAGAAACACACAGATGGAGAGAGAGACGCACACAAACACCTAGGAGAGACATGCACAAAACGGAGCTGATAATAACACCTTGGAGAAGGGATCTCAGAGTTTTCTTCTGTGCCTTGGTATCATGTTTCTCATCACAGCTACTTTAGTTCCCACTCCTCAGGGCTGACTGGTTCTGCCAACCCACTACCAAAGCTAAGAGGTAAATTTTAGCCTGCTCAGATTTTTCCCTACCTTCAGGTTCAACTTTATTTAATAGATGTCTAAGCAGTTAACATATCACAACATAATCAGGAAATTACAAATAAGTTAACAATTAAACCAAAATAAAATCAAATTAAAATTTGCATTGAAGTAGCTACAAAATCTGTAAATAGACGAGAAACAGAAGGAAGAATTAGAGTTACTCTGCGCCATCATCCTTACCCCATCCAGGACCGGCCCTAGAGTTGGTCCAAAGTGAATAGCCTGCTTTCACTGCCCTCCAGAGGTTGCTGCTCTAGGCGACCACAGAATTTGCCTAGTGGTGGGGCTGGCTCTGATCTCATTCTGGCTGACAGTGAACCCAGGCAGCAGCAGCGATTTAAGAGGAGAGCGCAAGGGGAAATAATAAGGTTTAAGAGCTGCTCTGAACTCAACATACAAAGATTCCAAATGAATAGCGATAAGCAGCTCTTGCGTAAATAAGGTAAACTGTCTTCTCATTTCCAGACGTACCCTGTGACGTGACCAAAGGACAAGTAACACTTGCTGGTCTGTGCATAGAGGGGATAAGAAGACTAGAGACAAACTGTGGAAGTCTTGAGTAGGAAATTTGATAAAGCAGTAACCAGTGTTCAGATATCAGAAGTGGAGTGACATGACGTCAATATTTTGAGTCAGTTGTAGACGTCTTCCGAGTATGTGAGGAAGCATTTAGCTCTTAAAGAAGTGAGTTAGAATAATCCTGTGTCAGGCACGTAAATATCACCTCTGACTTCCTCTGTTTCTCCAGCAACAGCAGCTTCCCATGCTTTTCAGGATTCATTTTAAAATTTTAGTTTTGGCCTATAAAGCAATACATGGAGGAATCCCACCGTACCTCTCTTCCTTGATTATCCCCTCTACCCCTACACGCTGCTCTCAACAGGAACATTCTCTGCATTCCCCTCAGTCGCATGGGCTAGATTGCAATAGACTCGACATGCAGCATATTTCGTGAAGGCCCCTGTCCTCTAGAACTCATGACCACTTTTGTTATACTCAGAACTGTCCTACAAGAAGTTTGAGTAGTCCTTAAGACAAGTTCATTTTCTTTGGCTTCTGAAGGGTTCTAGATATAGATCGGGAGCCAACAGGGCAAACTAGCAACCATCCTCTTTAGTTAATCTTCTATCTTTTACTTGACTTTTGCAAAGCTCTCTGGTTTTAAAATATAGGAGCTCTTTTCTCTTTTATTTTTATTTGCTTTTACATATCTTTGCTATTTTAATTATGATCAGCTATATAACACATTTTAATAAATAAAAAATATAATCCAAACAACTTATTACTGAGGTAAGAACTAGTATTATGTCCTTAATATCAAGAATGAATCTAAGGGAATGAATCAGTCTCAGAGCAAAAAAAGCCCTTCACTATGTTGGAGATGTGACCTTGAAATTTAAATTATTATCCCGGATCACTGCTAAGATCCTGACCTGCAAGACTAATGGTGGATTTATCGCACTTGGAGAAAATGAAGGCCTCTGTCTTCCTGAAGGTGAGAAGGAGCTCACTGTGCCTTAAATATTTGGCTATGTGAGTTTGTTATCATGCAGGAAATCGGCATTATATACCCCAAAGGGCCCACAATCACCTTTGGTAGCAGGTAACAACTGGATATCATCTGTGTGTGGTTGGGGGGGGGGGGTTGAGCACAGTGTGGATCCCCCTCTACAGTATGTTTATATGGGGTTAGGTCAGTTTGAATAGAGAATATATAGCTTGTTTGCATATGGTTTGGTACACTACGTGTGTTTGGCTAGAAATTGACACAGTGTGGACAGCTGATATCTAGAACTTAGTTTTCGTGAAGATATCGTTAGCACTTTGACCTGTTCTGTTTTCCCAGCAGGAGGTTATTGGTATTCTAGGGCTTGGTGTAGCAAGATTTTGGTGTTCAACTCATGGCAGGTTTGTAATGTATTTTTTGATAGGTTTTATGTGATCTCCAAAGTGACTGGTAGTGGAGAGTTTACTCCAGAATTTGTATATTATGTATGGTGAAGGTCAAATTGTTTAAGCCAGAGCTGCTGTAATGTGGGCAAAGCAGAGCATCTAATATCTTTGCCCCACCCTGACCTGCCACTTCTACTACTTGTAAGGTTACCAGATATCCTCGATTTTAGAGCTGTATCCCTGACACTCACCTTTTTGGCAGCTTCCTGTCCCCGATTCCAACAATGGGGACAGAGGTGGTGGAAAAGTCATTTTATTTTCAATGAAGTGATTTGCATAAGTCAGTTTCTGAGAATGTGCATTCATTAGGTTCAGATGTTGCACAGTACAGAGGAAATGCATCACTGTTTCTATTTGTCTGCTTGGAAGTGACATTGTTGCTGTCATGGGATGGATGGGGTGGGGGGGGGGGTAATGATTCCTTTTTCCTCCTTCACACCTTGTTGCTCAAACCTGGAACTAAGTGGTCCCTTCCTCTCCTCCCCCCCCCCCCCCCCCACTATATATACACATTTTGGATAAATGTCCCAGATGCGCCTGCATAAAATCTGATAACCTTAATCACTTGCATAGTGCTACAAGACATACACAGCACTATACATATACAAGAGACAGTCCCTGCTCATCAGAGCTTACAGTCTAATCAAGACAGGCTGCGCGACAGCTGGGGACTAGGGCAAATCACGGGGAATGGCAAGAATCAGATAGGTGATATGCAGGAGAATAAGGGGAGCGGAATGCAGACGCAGCCTCGTCCAGGTGAATGTTTTGGCCTGGATTAGAATAGGGCCAGAGATGGAGCCTAGTGCACTAACTTGCGTAGTCTGTTCCATAGCAGTCCACTTCCTATTGAGCTCAAAATGATTCTTGTAAAAGGAATTCAAAATTCTCATGATCTTGATCAGCAGGAAATTTTCAGAAAAATACATTAAATCCAAGGGTGGAATTGCTGTGGTGTGCTGGTGTGATGCTGGGCCAGCTCACCAGAAAGGGGTTGGCCTAATTAATTTTCACTTTGATCCAATCAATGTAGCTGGTAACGTTGGTGTACACCCCTGGCTTGTTCTTCATTCCACATCCAAGGCCCCAGCTCACCACTCCGTACAGCACCACCTTGTTTCCATCTTCACACACTAGCGGCCCACCTGAATCACCCTATGAAAAAGGAAGACAGAAATTTACAGAAGCTGTTCTGGGACAGACAGAGAGGGAGAAACAAGCATAAAGGGGCGAGAGTTATCAGAGAACATTCAGGAGCTGATTAGTTACATGTGACTGGATATTAGGACTTAATGCTCGGGGAACTTAAGCATTTATGCAGGACCATATCAAGCTAGTAATATGCCCTGTGCTACTGGTGATCCTGACCCCCCCCCCCCCCCCAGTTGTGTGCAGAAATTTGCCTTTTTCAGGCTTCTTAGAAGCCCAGTGATGGCATCAGCCCCCCTTCTGTACTTGTGCCCTATACAGCCACACCGTTCACACAGCCCTTGGTACGGCCAGGGTTGGGTTAAGCAGCTACCTAGGATGGCAGACCTCGGTGGGCAGCAAGGCATGGCACCAGCGGCAGCCATGTGCTTTGGCACACTCTCTGACAGGACGTTGCATCAGAGGGGGTCAGAAGCGGCACCCATGTTCTTCGACACACCCTCTCCCAACTTTAGCCGGTTCAAATGTTTTTGGATGTTTCCATATTTAGTTTTGCATGCTGTAGAGGAGAGTTAAGAGAAGGAAAGTACTGAAGATAAAAGAAAAGTGAAAATGAAAAAAATATATTAAAGAAGGAGTTCTTTTATGACCGTTGATGATTTGAGGAAGAAATATGGTGAACATGATGTTGATTTTATGCTGATGCTCTAAACTTCATGGATTCTGAAGCCCTTTTTCTCCTTTTTTGAAACATGAAGAAAATGAGCCTACTATGAAGGTATGAACATTAGTGGAGTGATTTCTAGTTGGGTTTGAGTAATCAATTTCACTCGGGAGGTGACATCTATCAGTGTTTGTTGGCACACCCTCTGACAGGAAGTTGCATCGGAGCGGCAGCCATGTGCTTTGGCACACCCTCTGACATAGGGTTGCCAACTGGCCGGTTTTTCCATGGCCAGGCCGGCTGCCGGCGCAGAGGCAAAACCGGCCCTTGAAAAGCTGGTTTTTTGCTCTGGCCACAAGATCGGGAGCGGCCAGAGCAAAAAACCCGGCTTTTCTCCCAACCCGGAGGGCTTCAGAGGGAGCTGGGGAAGCCCGCGCGAGGCCCCAGCTCCCTCCGTACAGCCGCCAGCATGAAGAGCCTTTTCCTTCACGCTGGCGGCTGTTCCTGTGAAGCCGTGATTGGTGGGAAAGGTTAAAGGCAATGCCCTTTAACCTTTCCCAGCATTCGCGGCTTCACAGGAACAGCCGCCAGCGTGAAGGAAAAGGCTCTTCACGCTGGCGGCTGTACGGAGGGAGCCGAGGCCTCGCGCGGGCTTCCCCGGCTCCCTCTAAAGCCTCAGACAGCTGCGGTTTTGTGGGGGGGAGGACAAGGACTGCCTGGGCTGTGATGGGGGGGGGGAGGGGACCTGGACTGGAATAGGGCTAGGAGGGGGGAATTGGACTGGAAATGGGTTCTGAAGGGAGGGCGGCGACCTGGACCGTAAAAGGGCTATGGGGGGGGGGGGGACTTGGACTGGAAAGAAAGGGGCTGTGATGGGGGGGGACCTGGACTGTAAAAGGGCTATGTGGGGGGGGGGACATGGACTGGAAATGGGTTTTGATGGGGAGGGGGACCCGGACTGGAAAAGGGCTATGGGGGGGGGGGACAAGGACTGGAAATGGGTTGTGATGGGGAGGGGGACCTGGACTGGAAAAGGGCTATGGGGGGGGGGGAGAACTTGGACTGGAAATGGGCTATGGTGGAGGGAGGGGGAACTTGGACTGGAAATAGGCTGTGATTAGGGGGGCTAGGACTGCAAATGGATTGTGATGGTGGGGGGGGGGTAGTACAGCAAATGGGCTGTGATGGTGCGGGGGACTCAGACTGCAAATGGGATGTGATGGGGGGGGCCTAGGACTGGAAATAGGCTGTGATGGGGGACTTGGACTGGAAATGGGCTGTGATTGGGGGGGGCTAGGACTGGAAATGGTCTGTGATGTGAGGGCTAGCACTGGAAATGGGCTGATGAAGAGCTGGAATAGGACTGGAAATGGGCTGATGTGGGGCATGGGAGAATGGGATTAGAAGGGAGTGGATGCTGGGTGGGTCTAGAACTATAAGGGAACTGATTTTGGGGGAGGACTAGAATAGATGGGGAATGAGAATGGAGAGGGGAAAAAATATTTTGTGTGGAAGAAAAGTCTATGATGGGCTGGGTATTGGGAGAGTAAGAGGGGCTTGAGAATGGAAGGGTAAAATTTAAATGGATGATAAAGGAATAAGGAAAGAAATGGGGGAAAGAGCAAAAGGGAAACAATCAGTATGTTAAAGCAGAAATAGAGAGAGAATGGAAAACATCTAAAAGAGAAGAAAGGACAAATGGATAGCTCGCAGAAGACACGAAGAAACCAGAAGAAAGTGACTGGAGCAATTGCAACTGAAAAATAAAACGCCCAAACAGAAGGTAGAAAAGTACTTTTTATTTTGAATTTATTAACTGGAATATGTCTGGTCTGGGAAGTGTGTATTGCTAACATCTTTGCGTTTTTGTTTAGTGCAAGAGGAAATTACTTTATAGTTTTATTTCTCCAGTGTTGTACATTTCATGTTTGGATTTTGGGGTTCCCAGTTTAATTATTATCTGACCAAGGAAGTTAGCCTACACGTATCCTCGGTAATTTTTGTGGGTGGGGCTGGGGGCGGGGCAGGGGTGGGACTAGGGGCGGAGAATGGGTGGAGCATGGCGAGCCACAGGTGTCGGGTTTTTCTCAGTGAAAAAGTTGGTAACCCTACTCTGACAGGAAGTTGCATCGGAAGGGGTCAGAAGCGGCAGACCATGTGTGCTGAAGCACACAGCCTCCCACGGGCAACAAAGCAGTGACTTTAAATGTCACTGCCACCACCGAGTCAAGCTGAGCCACCCCCCTCACCCCTGAAGATGGAATTGGAGATGGTAGCTGGTGGGAGGCTTGGTGGCATGTCTAGGGAGGGCGGAAACCCTTAAGCTGGCCCTGGTATGGCCCTGCATTTATGTCAGGCTGCTGAATGCACTAACTGAAATTTAACCAGATAACTTATTCATGTGGCCTCACTTAGCCAGATCAGTTTTATATTGTTACTTGATGAATACAGTAAGGCCCATTTTACAACTGACATCCAAGAACAATATAGAACAACCAAGCCAGAACTTCTGGAAAAAAATCAGTCCAAGTTCAGGCACGATTTCCCAAATGTGGACGTCTGCAGGAACGTCTCCATAGATTTCCCTAGAACAGTATTGAAGAGCAGAGATGTCTAGGAATAGCCTGGATTAGGACCAGGGAAGCCAAGGTTCAAATCACAATGCTGCTATCACAGTGGTTGTGCAGAGTAGAGCGGTGTCTCCTCTATACCCTCTGGAGGTTTTATAGCCAAAACAAGCACTTCTCTGATGCCTATTTATGCCAGGAGCAGGTCTAAACCTGGATGGGGTCATAGACGTCCCCAACATTTCTGAAATTGAGCAGAGACATCTTCCATTGCACCACCTCTGACATGCCCCTTGTTTAATCTCCACACCAGAGACATCTTAAGGAGCCATTTGTTAAATAGCTCCGGGGACATCTATGTGATCTGGATGCCTGCATGCACGTTTTCAGATGTCTAAATTGTGACTAAGACTTTTAAAATGACCCCCAGTATTAGTAATTACTCAGCTACAATATGTTCCTTCCCAGAAGAGCTTACAGTATAAGTAAATACCTGAGGTAATTAGAGAGAGTGACTTTTCCAAGGTCACAAGAAGCATTAGAAGCAGGATTTGAACCCTGGCTTCTGTGGTTCTCGGACCATTGCCCCAACCACTAGCCACTCCCTCTCTCTCAGGGGCAATTCTCCTTTTCCATTTTGGTGCAACTTCTGTGGGTACTGTTTGCATGTGGGCTTGACCTAGCTTTAAAACACTATGGGCACTTTAGCAGCTGTTTTTATATGAATAAAATGTTTTTATGGAAAATACTACTACCAATCATTTGTATAGCACTACAAGGCATAAGCAGCACTGTACAGAGACATGTAAAGATGGACCCTGCTCGTCAGAGCTCACAGTCTAGTCAAGACAGACAGTACAACAGCTGAGGACAGGGATATTCTAGGGGAATGGTAAGGAGACACATAGGAGACTAAGCGGATCAGGATCCAAAAGCAGCTTCAAAGAGGTGAGCTTTTAGCATGGATTGGAAAAGGGCCAGAGATGAAGCCTGACGCACAGACTCAGGTAGTTTGTTCCAGGCATAAGGAGCAGCAAGGTGGAAGGAATGAAGTCTGGAGTTAGCAATAGGAGAGAAGGGCACAGATAGAAATGATTTGCCAGAAGAGCAGAGTTCCTGAGGAGGGGTGTAGGGAGAGATGAGAGAGGAAAGGTAGTGAGGAGCAGCAGAATGGGTGCATTTATATGTCAGTAGGAGTTTGAACTGGATATGGAAATGGATGGGGAGCCAATGAAGTGACTTGAGAATATCAGGGCTGGCGGAAGATAAGCTACGCAGCTGAATTTTGAGCAGATTGAAGAGGAGAGAGATGATTCAGAGGAAGATCAGCAAGGAGGAGCTGGATGGTCTAGAGCAGGGGTCTCAAACTCAAATTGCTTTGAGGGCCAAATGAGGACTTGTAAAGTAACCCGGGGGCCGCATAAGACGCGGGGCCTCATTTGCATAAGGGACCTCATTTGCATAAATATTTGCATAATGTTACCATACACTAACTTTTAGTAAACATGCCTCTTTAATGAGTATGGATAAAGAAAGACTAAAAGATTTAGAAACAAGAAGACAATAATTAAACTGGGAACCCAAAAGCCAAACTTGGAATGTACAACAACACTGTAGAAATAAAACTATAAATTAATTTCCTCTTGTACTAAACAAAGCGCAAACATTAATGATGCACATTTCCCAGAGCTGACATATTCCAGTTAATAAATTCAAAATAAAGAGATATTTTTCTACCTTTTGTGCATTTTTTTCAGTTGCAATTGTTCCAGCCACTTTCTTCTGGTTTCTTCATGTCTTCTGCTAACTCTCCATCGTCTGCTTCCATTTGCCCTTTCTTCTCTCCTAGTTTTTTTTCCATTCTCTCTCTACATCTGCTTTAACATACTAATCTTTCTCCTTTTTCTCTTTCCTCATTCCTATTTCATCCACTCAAATTTTACCCCTCCATCCTCAATCCCCACTTACTCTCACAATACCTGGCCAATTGTAGATTTGTCTTCTCTCCCAGACAAAATATTTTTCCCCTCTCCATTTCACTTTCCCAGCTCCATCCCATTCTAATCCTCCCCAACATCAGCTCCCTTCTAGTTCCAGCCCCACCCAGCATCCGCTCCCTTCTAGTCCCTGCATCAGTCCATTTCCAGTCCTATCCTAGCCTCACCATCAGCCCATTTCCAATCCTAGCCCCCCCATCAGCCCATTTCCAATCCTAGCTCCCTCCCCTCACAGCCCATTTCCATTCCAAGCCCCCCTCCCCATCAGCCATTTGCAGTTCAAGCCCCCTTCCACTCAGCCCATTTCCAGTCCTAGCAACCCCCCCAGCACATTACCAGTCCTAGACCCCCCATAGCCCATTACCAGTCATAACCCCCCCTGCCAATAGCCCACTTCCAGCCCTAACCCCCATTACCCCATTTCAGTCAGCCCCTCCATAGCTCATTACCAGTCCTAACTCCCCCCATCAGCCCACCTCCAGTCCTTCCTAACCCCCACCTGCCCATTTCCAGTCCTAGCCCCCACCATAGCCCATTTCCAGTCATAACCCCCCCCGCCAATAGCCCATTTCCAGTCCTACACCCCCCCTGCCAATAGCCCATTTCCAGTCATAACCCCCCCTGCCAATAGCCCATTTCCAGTCATAACCCCCCCCCCAATAGCCCATTTCCAGTCATACCCCCCCCCTGCCAATAGCCCATTTCCAGTCATAACCTCCCCCCCCCCCAGGTAAATAAAAAAACAACCTGGCTTCTGCTGCAGCAGAAAATCAGCTGTCCCGCGGCCCCTTTCCCTCTGCGCGAGAGCCCTGAGTGTGCTTCCTCTGCGGCATGCTTTTTAAGCCGCGAAGAGAGTATTTCCCTCTCGCGCGGCTTAAGCCTATTCACTTTTCAAGCCTCGCGAGAGGGAAATACTCCCTTCACGGCTTGAAAAGCACGCCGCAGAGGAAGCACATTCAGGGCTCTCGCGCAGAGGGGAACGGGCCGCAGGACAGAGCAGCAGAAGCCAGTTTTTTATTTTTTTTAAATTGACCGTCGATTCTGCCGTTGCCACGGCGGCAACGGCAGCAGCACAAGCCGTCGCGGGCCGCACAACCTTCTCCCGCGGGCCGCGTGTTTGAGACCCCTGGTCTAGAGTTAGCAGTGGAAGAGAAGGGCACAGATAGAAGTGATCTAGCAGAATGGAGTTCATGAGGAGGGGTGTGCGGAGAGATAAGAGAGGAAAGGTAGTGAGGAGCAGCAGAATGAGGGCACTTATAGGTCAGTAGGAGAAGTTTGAACTGGATACAGAAATGGATAAGGAGCCAATTAAATGACTTGAGAAGATTAGTCATGCAACTGAATTTGGAATACGCTGAAGGGGAGAGAGATGATTCAGAGGGAGATCAGCAAGGAGGAGATTGCAATAGTCTAGAAGAGAGGTGATTAAAGAGTGGATAAGGGTCTTAGTAGTGTGTTCAGAAATGAATGGGTGAATTTTACTTAAGTTATAGAGAAAAAAATGACAAGTTTTAGCTATCAGTTGAATGTGTGCAGAGAAAGAGAGAGTAGAGTCAAAAATGACCCTAAGGTTGTGAGCCAAGGAAACAGGAGGAGTAAAATGTTACCACAGATACAGAGAAAGAAGGAAGGGAGAGATGGGTTTAGGGGGAAAGTTAAGAAGCTCGGTTTTGGCCATGTTCAATTTCAAATGGCGCTGAGACATTCAGGCAGCAATGTCAGATAGCCAGGCAGAGATATGAGCCTGGATACCCAGAGAGATTTCAGGTGTAGAGAAGTAGATTTGAGGGTCGTGAGCATAAAGATGGTACTGAAAACCATGCAAAGAGATGAGTACAGCAAGAGAGAGAAAAAAGAAGTGGGCCCAAGACAGAGCCTTGCGGTACACCAACTGAAAGCGGGTTAGCAGTAGTCGAAGATCCACCAGAGTTTATAGTGCAGTGGGAGAGGTAAGAAGAGAATTAGGACAGAACAAAGCCCTTCAAACCAAGCGAGGACAAGGTGTCAAGGAGAAGGTGGTTAACAACAGTGTCAAAGGCAACAGAAACATAAGAACATAAGAAATGCCATACTGGGTCAGACCAAGATCCATCAAGCCCAGTATCCTCTTTCCAACAGTGCCAATCCAGGTCACAAGTACTTGTCAGGTTCCCAGAAAGATACACAGATTCCACATTGCTTATGCCGGGATAAGCAGTGGATTTCCCTGGTCCTCTTTAATAATGGTTTATGGACTTTTCCTCCAGGAACCTGTCCAACCCTTTTTTAAACCCAGCTACACTAACAGCTTTTACTATATTCTCTAGTAAGGAATTCCAGAGTTTGATTACACGTTGAAAGGTCAAGAAGGATGAGGATTAAGTAAAAGCCCTTGGATTTGGCCAGGAACAAGTCACTGGAGACTTTGGCAAGAGCTGTTTCAGTAGAATGTAGAGGACGAAAGCCGGATTGCAGTGGATCCAGAGGGCTTGAGAGGGGAGAAAATCAAGACAATGGCGATGAACACATAGACCTGAGAATCACATGTGCGCCTGCCATGAAGCACCACTGCACACTTTTAGCTGGATTTACCCAGATGGCTGTAAACATTGCCCTGTAATTTGGATACTGATCAGAGTCCCAGCCCCACCACCGCTCCTCAACCTGCAGCTGCAGATACAGAGTTTGGAATCACCTGGCAGGCGTCTGTCCCTCCTTCCAGGTATCCAGCACACAGCATGCCATCACTGACCCGGCTCCCATGAAGCTCATCAGACATACAATGCTCCTGTGCAAGAACGGGAACCAGGGCTTCCTGCAAGTAGTCCGAGTGATATCCAGCGCCTGTAGAAAGGAGGAGAGGAGGTGTTAGAGGACTCTAACCTCTCCTGTTGTATGAAATGTGTGCATGTCAAGCACTGACTGCAGGAATGTGAAAGATCAACGTGCTGAGCGGCACTGAAAAGCATGGGGAAAGGTCACCAACACGAAGCATCCAACTCAAGATCCAGCTCTGCACACAGCAGGCCCTCACAAGGTACAAGACACACAGAAGTCAAGCTTTTTTATCCAGGAAGAATTACAATGCCATGCCACGTCCGCCTGTCTGGAGTGTGTTGTCCACAAACTATTATTTACTTATTTATTTAACAATTTTTCTATACCACCTTGTCATTCAATCAAGGCGGTTTACATTAAACTTCAACTTTTACAGAGAACTTGCATGTGGAAACAATAACATTAAAACTTAAAGAATTACAGAAGAGTTTCTGTGGAGAACGAAGGGGAGGGGTCAGATGGAAGTTCTGAAGCTAAACTTATATACATCGCAACAAGAATGATGGTTGGATGGATGGCGCATACAGCACAACTTATGTATAGAGTAGCATATAGACGGTGTGTGGAGAGGGGTGGGCAAGTTGCCTTGGAATGATTGGTGTGATTAGGGGTCTTCATTGAATTGTTCGATGAATAGGAAGGTTTTGAGTAACTTCCGGAAATCTTTTATGTCTGTTGTGGACCTTAGCTTTTCCGGGAGTGAATTCCAAATAGCAGGGGCAGCAAGGGAGAAAGCTCTCATAGAGGTGGATTTATTGCTTTTCATGAAAAAGCTGGGGGTTGGTATGGTGTTTTTGGTGCTGTTCCTGTCAGGTCTTTTGCTTGCTTTGGTGCCGATGAGCTTTTGTAGTATTCCTGCCGACATGTTATTTTTAATCTTAAAGATGATAAGAGCTGATTTATATTTTGCTTGTGAGGAGATTGGTAACCAGTGCAGATCATGCAGGATGGGAGTTATATAGTCTTGTTGTGAAGTGTCAATGATGTTATGGGCAGCAGTGTTTTGGACTAGTTGAAGGGGTCGAGTAGATTGTTTGGGTAGTCCTTGGAAGAGGAGATTACAGTAGTCCAGCACAGGTGTAATGATGGCCTGGCATACTGTACGGAAGTGTTCTTTGTTGAGAAGAGGCTTTAGTCTTCGGATCATTGCTAATTTGTAGAAGGCAGTCTTGGACATATTGTTGATAAGCGCTTGGAGGGTAAGTTGTTTGTCTAGGATCACTCCAAGGTACCGAACTTCGTTTCTTATTGTAATTGGTATATTTGAAATGTTGATTGAGGTAGGAGGGGTGAACGTGGTTTCCCATGTAATGATGATCGCTTCTGATTTTTTTATGTTGATGTTCAAGTTGTTGTTAGCAAGCCAGGTCGTCATTTCTTGGATGTAGATTGATATAGTGGTATAGTCTGGGGAGTCCAGATGGATTGGGGTATATGGCATGATATCGTCGGCATATATGGCATACTGTATTTTGTATTTATTAAATATCTTGCATGCTGGCTGAATGTAAATATTGAAGAGAAGGGTGGACAGTGAAGAGCCTTGGGGGACTCCTTGAGTTGTGTGGAAAGGTGCTGGGGTGAGGTGGCCGGATATTACTCTCTGTTGTCTGTCTTCGAGGTATGATTGAAACCATTTGATGGTGGTGTCTTGGAGGCCAATCTTCATTAGGCGCTTTAGTAGGATGTGATGGGAAACTGTGTCGAAGGCGGATGAGATGTCAATAAAAATTAGTAAGAAGCCCTTCTTTATATTGTCTATTCCTTTGAGTAAGTTATCGAATAGATGTGTGAGAAGTGTCTCAACACTGTGATTTGGGCGGAATCCATGCTGGTGGGGATCCAGTGGGGCATATTGGTCGATGTGGTCTTGAAGCTGTCTCTGTACACTCTTTTTGGTTATTTTAGCCAGGAATGGAAGGCTGGATATTGGGCGGTAGGCTAAAGGATCGGCGCTATTAGTTGAGGTGGTTTTATGAATAGGGCGGAAGATAGATTGCTTGAGTGCTTTGGGCATGTGGCCCTGAGTGAGAGAGATGCTTATTATCTTTTGAATGTATGTGCTTAGGTCTTCTTTGGTGGATTTAATCCATGTCACCAGGCAGGGGTCAGATGGAGAAGTGGTGGTGTTTAGAGCGGTGATAGTTTGGGCTATTTGTTCAGTCGATGGAATGCTGAAGTTCTTCCACTGATTGGTAGTGGTGGAATGTGCATCTATGGTTGGTGTGTCCATGAGAGAGGTATACTTGTAAGGTGTGGTGTGAATGGGACTGTTCTTGGATATTAGAAAGTCAGCAAAGGTTAGTGGGTGAATCTTGCTTTCGTCCTTCGTGGTTGGGTCTTTTGTGAGAGTGCGTACAATGTTGAAGAGCTCCTTGGGTTTGTTACAGGCTTTTAGAACAAGGTTTGTGTGGTATTGTTGTTTGTGTTTGTTTATTAGATTATTGTATTCTTGTTGCATCTCCTGGTATTGCTTCAATGTGGTTTCTGATTTGTTATGTCTCCAGCGGTGTTTCAGTTGATGCAGTTTCCTCTTGGATTCTCTAATTGTAGTAGAATACCATGGTGTAGATCTAGGCCTGTTTTTGATGTGATGTGAGCTCTCTCGAGGTGGGAGTTGAGATGCGGCACCGATGGTGGTGTTCCATGCATTGACAGCCTCGTCCAGGTCAGTGAAGTCTTGGGGTAGAGATTGCTTGGTGTCCTTGAGGAAATGCTCTTTGTTAAGTGCTTTGAAGCGTCTGGTTGCTTTTTCTGTTCTCTAAGATGTCTGCTGGGTATTGTGGTGGAGCTCAAATAGTATAGCATGGTGATCTAACCATGGGATTGGTGTGATTTTAGGTGGTGTCCTGAGGCCATGATCTAGAAGGCTAGTTGGTATAAATATGAGATCTGGGGTAGAGCCAGATTGATGGGATGGACCTGTGAGGCACTATGTGTGAAGCACTTCCATTTGCAGGCCCTGTAATCTCTTACCTTCATATGCATACCCCCATCCAGCGACCTCACAGTGTGTGCCTGGGCTCATAGGGTCATAGGGGCTAGGCAGACACACAGGCTGGATGAATCTTGAGAAGTCAGCGCATTGCCCATCCTCTCTCGCCTTCAAATGCACAAGTGCTGAGAATACACCAAGGACAGCAGAGCTATTTATGAAAACACCACGGTATATTCTATCCTCATTCTTAGGGTTGATATTCAGCAGCTGTGGTCAGCGTTTTTATGGCGCCTGGCTGCCACCATTGAAACTAACACTAGATATTTAGCGCTGGAGCTTATCTGGCATCTGACACTAAATATCTGGTTTTGCTGCCCACACTTTTGCTATCTGGTAAGCGGCGATATTCAGCTGCTAACCAGGAGCAAGAACCATATAAAGTTAGGATAGGCACCGGGATCACTCCAGCTCTGCCCACAAACTGCACGTTTCTAAGGTGGTCTGTGGTAATATTCAGCAGGACTAACTTCCACTGGGAGGCTGTTTCATGCACCCACCACTCTTTCAGTAAACAGATATTTCCTTAGATCAGTCCTGAGTCTATCCCCTTCCACCTTCATCGTATTCCTCCTCGTTCCAGAGCTTCCTTTCAACTGGAATGAAGATGAATATGAAAGAAACATTTAAATAGCATGGAGGTATTTAAATGTTTTGATCATGTTACCACTTTTCCACCTTTCCTCCAAAATATGCATATTGAGATCTTTAAGTCTGTCCCCAGGTGCCTTATGATGAAGACTACTGACCATTTTAGCAGCCCCTCTGGATCGACTCTCCAAGTCCTGCTCTTCTTTCATGCATTGACGTACTTCACTCCCTATACTAGAAAAAACTGAGGAACAGCATGGAGAAGGAAGCCCTGAACTGGGAATAAGTCATGGGAAATTATCTCAAAATCTCTTGTCCTTCAACATCTTTTCTATTAGTCTGACAAAAGATATTACACTCTACAGAGATTTTTGTATTTACTAGAAAATTTCTTGGTCAACTGGACACTAGGCATCACTCTTGAAGTAGTGTAAGATTTGGCCCTCTGGGGACAGCCCAGCATCAGATTGGAAGCAGTGCAGGCAGAATATCAAAGCCAGGAAGATGAGGCACACAGAAGCTGGAAATCTCTTACCGATGTCATGTCTGTAGGTGAGCTGGGAGTACTGCTCATGGAGGAAGTATTCCTGCACCTCAAATGCTGATGACTCCACACTACTCCTGTTGAAGTTGCTCTGTCCCAGCACCACACTGATCTGGGAGATGTCTGGTCTAGGGACAAACATTAGAGGTTTGGCCTTTCAGTACTTAGGTGCTAGTCTGATAGAAAAAGACAATTTGTTGACGGTGGGTACAGTTGTCTGTTGATATGTTATACACTGCTTTGAATGATATTCCTTGGTAAAAAGTGGTATAAAAGTTAAATGAATAAAATTAATTAATTTAAACCTCGGCAATTGCAATGTTCATGTCCCAGAGCGCCTTATTCTCGCCAATATTGTATAATATGTATGTGCAACTTTTGAAGAAAGTCTTTCAAGCATTTGGGGTTTCTTATCATTGTTTTGCTGGTGTCCCCTTTGAGTACTCATTGGGAAGAGTCTGTTCTCTAAACCAGTCAATATGATTGTAATACTCAATTGAGTGTGGACCAAAATCCTCTGGGTGAACAAAGATAAAATCTTTATCTTTATTTGTACACGTGATATACCGCCCACATCATGACATTAGAGCAGTTTACAATAAACATGTCAACACTTATAGAAAAAGGAAAGGATCACCATTGCATTATAGGAGAGAAGAAGAGGGAACAGTAAAGTCAACAGAGACAGACAAGCGAGAAAGAAAATACCTAGGTAGGGTTATCACAAGGGAGGTCAAATGCCTGTTGGAATAGAGGGTTTTAGTAAACTTTTAAATTTTGGATAGGAAGGTTCCAGATGGAGGGAGGACGGTAGGGTGTTCCAGAGTGAGGAGCTGAGAAAGAAGAAGGCAGCGTGACAAGTCTGTTCCAGATGAGCCTGGGAGGGGGAAGGAAGGGAAAGACAATTAGCATGTAATGATCAAAGCTGTTGATAAGGCGTATGGAGAGAAATGAGATTGGCCAGGTAAAGTGAATTTGACGTATGAAGTGCCCTATGTGTCATAAGTAGAAGCTTGTACTGAAACCTATAACGGAGGGGTAACCAATGAAGATGGTGAAGGAGAGGAGTGACATGGTTGGACCGCCTGGCATGTGTAATGAGACGTGCTCCCATGTTTTGTAATAATTGTAGGCGCTGAAGCTGATAGGATGGTAAATTAGCCAGGGCCACATTGCAATAGTCTAATCTACTCATAACCAAAGCCAGTAACAGGGTGATGAGTGAAGAAGGAGGCAGCAGGGAACGGACTGCTCTAATTTGTCGTAATGCATAGAAGGAACGGCAAGTGAGAGTAGACACATGATTATGAAAAGAAAGGGAGGAATCTAATGTTACACCCAAGTAGCAGAAAGAAGAAGTGAGGGGGATAGAAGAAGAGTCGAATTGAGGAGCTATGACTGGACAAGAAGTACTCAGAAAGAGCCACATGGCTGTGGATTTTGAAGGATTCAGATGAAGATAATTGGAGGTGAGCCAGGAAGCAATGTGGGCGAGACAGTTGAGTTAAGAGAGTGATAGTGGGAGCCATCCATGGAAGTAGGGCCCTGAAGTTAATCTTCTCATTGTTCCTCAAGACTCAACAGAAGCAGGTAAGGAAAAGTCTCCCATTTGTGTAGACCTTGGAACTGATAGATCACGTAGTCCACCGAGGGATCCACTACACACGTGGAGACCAATTCCAACAGGGGCACGTCCAGACTGTCCTGATGTCCAAAATATGGACGGGCCCAAATTGTACCTAATTCTGCAACTGCAGGAGCTAAATGTACTCATGGTGCAGAATTGGGCACTAGACAGCCTCTGATTCCACCATGGGAGATATCCTCAGTCTGCACAGCCAGCCCGCCTTCTGCTCCTGCTGGTATGCCGGTGCCCAGCAGAAGCACCAAAAGCCCAACAGTGCCCCAAATGTCTTTTCCCCACCGCCTGACCCTTGGCGGGTTGGTCAGGCCCGGGCTCGGGTGGCAGGGGTTCACCTGACAGGGTTCCATCATCCTGGGGGAGGGGGGCGGCAGAAGGCCCCGATTGCAAGGGCACCCGGCCCTTATACCACCTCCAAGGTGGTATATGCTGGGCATCCAGTGTGATCAATGGACATACAGGGCCCTGACCTGAATAGACCCTGTACATCTGGGTGCTTCAGCCTGCCCCCACTCCGTCCACTCCCTGCCTCTGGCCCTCCCCCTCCCACCCCCACTCAGTGCTCCCCGCACTAACCCTCTGTATGGGTGGGGAGGGCTGGACTCAGAATTGAGTGCTGGGCAAAATTGGGGTTGGACATCCAACCAGGCCGTCCAATCCCACTATTCAGGTCTCTGCATCGGGACTATACTGTATAATAGACAGTCCCTGTTTTTTTTAAGTTACAATCTAATTAAACAGATAGACCAACTAGAAACAGAGATTTGAAGGGGTCTTTGTTAAAAAAGAAGGATCAAAAGCAAGGTCTAATGATCTGTTTGACAAAGAGGTCTGTGGAGGAAGAAGGTCATATGTAGAACAATTAAGTGCAGGTTTTAAGAGCTGTCTCAGCAAGCTACAGTATCTTTTTAAGCTGAATTTGAAATGGAGGCTTTGGTATGAAAGAGGGGTGGTGTGAGGGCGGCTAGGTAGAGGAGGAAATGGGGAGAAGGGAGAAAAGGAACCTCCATGATAGAGCCACAACTGAGGGAAAGCCAGTCTCTGTTAAAGCTCAAAGGTGAGAGAGAGTGTGAGAGATCGCGGTTGTGAATGTAAGCAAATATGCTAGAAAGGCCAGAGAAGGGGAATACAGTTACGCATAATAAGTGCGTATTAACAAGTGGGAAAGCTTGAATTGAATGAGGCCTCTTAACAGGGTCCAAATTATGGACTGAACTACCATTGGAGAATGGGATGTAAAGGAATGTTTTATGGTTTTGGAAACAAGTGAGGGCTTATTGATTTAGGAAAGCTTATAATTTATGAAGGTTCATTGAGATTTATGTTTTTTGTTCAACATGTGCGATCTAGTTTAGGACTGTATTTTGCACTCCATTTAGAAATAGTATGATGAACAGAATAGAAATGTTCTTAAGAAATAAGAGTGTGAAAACAGAAGGAGATCGATGAGGTATATTCATATCACAGGAGTGGGTGTGGAGGAGTAGCCTAGTGGTGAGAGCTACAACCTAAGAAGGAGATCGATGAGGGTATATTCATATCACAGGAGTGGGTGTGGAGGAATAGCCTAGTGGTGAGAGCTACAACCTAAGAAGGAGATCGATGAGGGTATATTCATATCACAGGAGTGGGTGTGGAGGAGTAGCCTAGTGGTGAGAGCTACAACCTAAGAAGGAGATCGATGAGGGTATATTCATATCACAGGAGTGGGTGTGGAGGAGTAGCCTAGTGGTGAGAGCTACAACCTAAGAAGGAGATCGATGAGGGTATATTCATATCACAGGAGTGGGTGTGGAGGAGTAGCCTAGTGGTGAGAGCTACAACCTAAGAAGGAGATCGATGAGGGTATATTCATATCACAGGAGTGGGTGTGGAGGAGTAGCCTAGTGGTGAGAGCTACAACCTAAGAAGGAGATCGATGAGGGTATATTCATATCACAGGAGTGGGTGTGGAGGAGTAGCCTAGTGGTGAGAGCTACAACCTAAGAAGGAGATCGATGAGGGTATATTCATATCACAGGAGTGGGTGTGGAGGAGTAGCCTAGTGGTGAGAGCTACAACCTAAGAAGGAGATCGATGAGGGTATATTCATATCACAGGAGTGGGTGTGGAGGAGTAGCCTAGTGGTGAGAGCTACAACCTAAGAAGGAGATCGATGAGGGTATATTCATATCACAGGAGTGGGTGTGGAGGAGTAGCCTAGTGGTGAGAGCTACAACCTAAGAAGGAGATCGATGAGGGTATATTCATATCACAGGAGTGGGTGTGGAGGAGTAGCCTAGTGGTGAGAGCTACAACCTAAGAAGGAGATCGATGAGGGTATATTCATATCACAGGAGTGGGTGTGGAGGAGTAGCCTAGTGGTGAGAGCTACAACCTAAGAAGGAGATCGATGAGGGTATATTCATATCACAGGAGTGGGTGTGGAGGAGTAGCCTAGTGGTGAGAGCTACAACCTAAGAAGGAGATCGATGAGGGTATATTCATATCACAGGAGTGGGTGTGGAGGAGTAGCCTAGTGGTGAGAGCTACAACCTAAGAAGGAGATCGATGAGGGTATATTCATATCACAGGAGTGGGTGTGGAGGAGTAGCCTAGTGGTGAGAGCTACAACCTAAGAAGGAGATCGATGAGGGTATATTCATATCACAGGAGTGGGTGTGGAGGAGTAGCCTAGTGGTGAGAGCTACAACCTAAGAAGGAGATCGATGAGGGTATATTCATATCACAGGAGTGGGTGTGGAGGAGTAGCCTAGTGGTGAGAGCTACAACCTAAGAAGGAGATCGATGAGGGTATATTCATATCACAGGAGTGGGTGTGGAGGAGTAGCCTAGTGGTGAGAGCTACAACCTAAGAAGGAGATCGATGAGGGTATATTCATATCACAGGAGTGGGTGTGGAGGAGTAGCCTAGTGGTGAGAGCTACAACCTAAGAAGGAGATCGATGAGGGTATATTCATATCACAGGAGTGGGTGTGGAGGAGTAGCCTAGTGGTGAGAGCTACAACCTAAGAAGGAGATCGATGAGGGTATATTCATATCACAGGAGTGGGTGTGGAGGAGTAGCCTAGTGGTGAGAGCTACAACCTAAGAAGGAGATCGATGAGGGTATATTCATATCACAGGAGTGGGTGTGGAGGAGTAGCCTAGTGGTGAGAGCTACAACCTAAGAAGGAGATCGATGAGGGTATATTCATATCACAGGAGTGGGTGTGGAGGAGTAGCCTAGTGGTGAGAGCTACAACCTAAGAAGGAGATCGATGAGGGTATATTCATATCACAGGAGTGGGTGTGGAGGAGTAGCCTAGTGGTGAGAGCTACAACCTAAGAAGGAGATCGATGAGGGTATATTCATATCACAGGAGTGGGTGTGGAGGAGTAGCCTAGTGGTGAGAGCTACAACCTAAGAAGGAGATCGATGAGGGTATATTCATATCACAGGAGTGGGTGTGGAGGAGTAGCCTAGTGGTGAGAGCTACAACCTAAGAAGGAGATCGATGAGGGTATATTCATATCACAGGAGTGGGTGTGGAGGAGTAGCCTAGTGGTGAGAGCTACAACCTAAGAAGGAGATCGATGAGGTATATTCATATCACAGGAGTGGGTGTGGAGGAGTAGCCTCGTGGTGAGAGCTACAACCTAAGAAGGAGATCGATGAGGGTATATTCATATCACAGGAGTGGGTGTGGAGGAGTAGCCTAGTGGTGAGAGCTACAACCTAAGAAGGAGATCGATGAGGGTATATTCATATCACAGGAGTGGGTGTGGAGGAGTAGCCTAGTGGTGAGAGCTACAACCTAAGAAGGAGATCGATTAGGTATATTCATATCACAGGAGTGGGTGTGGAGGAGTAGCCTTGTGGTTAGAACTACAACCTAAGAAGGAGATCGATGAGGGTATATTCATATCACAGGAGTGGGTGTGGAGGAGTAGCCTCGTGGTTAGAACTACAACCTAAGAAGGAGATCGATGAGGGTATATTCATATCACAGGAGTGGGTGTGGAGGAGTAGCCTAGTGGTGAGAGCTACAACCTAAGAAGGAGATCGATGAGGGTATATTCATATCACAGGAGTGGGTGTGGAGGAGTAGCCTAGTGGTGAGAGCTACAACCTAAGAAGGAGATCGATGAGGTATATTCATATCACAGGAGTGGGTGTGGAGGAGTAGCCTCGTGGTTAGAACTACAACCTAAGAAGGAGATCGATGAGGTATATTCATATCACAGGAGTGGGTGTGGAGGAGTAGCCTAGTGGTGAGAGCTACAACCTAAGAAGGAGATCGATGAGGGTATATTCATATCACAGGAGTGGGTGTGGAGGAGTAGCCTAGTGGTGAGAGCTACAACCTAAGAAGGAGATCGATGAGGGTATATTCATATCACAGGAGTGGGTGTGGAGGAGTAGCCTCGTGGTGAGAGCTACAACCTAAGAAGGAGATCGATGAGGGTATATTCATATCACAGGAGTGGGTGTGGAGGAGTAGCCTAGTGGTGAGAGCTACAACCTAAGAAGGAGATCGATGAGGGTATATTCATATCACAGGAGTGGGTGTGGAGGAGTAGCCTAGTGGTGAGAGCTACAACCTAAGAAGGAGATCGATGAGGGTATATTCATATCACAGGAGTGGGTGTGGAGGAGTAGCCTAGTGGTGAGAGCTACAACCTAAGAAGGAGATCGATGAGGGTATATTCATATCACAGGAGTGGGTGTGGAGGAGTAGCCTCGTGGTGAGAGCTACAACCTAAGAAGGAGATCGATGAGGGTATATTCATATCACAGGAGTGGGTGTGGAGGAGTAGCCTAGTGGTGAGAGCTACAACCTAAGAAGGAGATCGATGAGGGTATATTCATATCACAGGAGTGGGTGTGGAGGAGTAGCCTAGTGGTGAGAGCTACAACCTAAGAAGGAGATCGATGAGGGTATATTCATATCACAGGAGTGGGTGTGGAGGAGTAGCCTAGTGGTGAGAGCTACAACCTAAGAAGGAGATCGATGAGGGTATATTCATATCACAGGAGTGGGTGTGGAGGAGTAGCCTCGTGGTGAGAGCTACAACCTAAGAAGGAGATCGATGAGGGTATATTCATATCACAGGAGTGGGTGTTGTGACGCAGTGCCAGGCACAGAAGCTATGGAGACCGATAGCGACCCCCTGGTAGAGTCTGGTACTGCAGGCAAAGAAGGAGTTTTACACTCTCAGCACAGCTGGCAAACAACCAATCAAGTCACTTCAGAGCTGGAGAGAAGTGAACCCATGGATTGGGCACGCCCTAGGAGGAGGCGGGTTCCCCAGAATAAGGGTCCCTTCTTAAACACAGAGACAGGAACAGGAAGGGGAGACGAAACGGGAACAGGGACAAAGGCAAGGATAAAGACAGGAACAGAGACGGAGAGTGGAAGAAGAAGAAGAAGCATTAGAAGGAATACAGAACCAGGACCTTTTGAGAGCACATGGAGAAAGAATGAAAGAGTGAATGCTGCAGGTGGTTGGAAAAAGGAAGTCCCTTTTTACCCACGAGAGAGAAAGCAGAAGGTACTGAAGAGACAGGAAGTTCCTTTGGCTGTAGAACCCTGTGACCTCTCTGCACAAACTCTGCCCAGCTGTATCAGGAAGGCAGCTAATTCCTCAGCAGGAGAAAACCTCACGTTCCTGAGGAACAATTTCCTTCCGTGGAGAGAAAGACATGCTGACCAGATAATTCCTGAGCACTCTCAAGACAAGGTACCTGCTATTCTTAAACCTTATGCTGATTTTTATAAAGACAAAAGAGAGAATCCTGTATCCAGAGAACAGGACAGTTTCAGGGAATATAAAAGCAGTTTTTACCCTGAAAGCTCTCCCTGTAAACCTACTTTTACCCAGCCTGTAATTCCCGTGCTTAAGAGAGAGGCTGAGGGAACAAGTTTAGCAAAAGAGTTTACAGACAGATTGAATTATCCTAATTTAGGAGGACCTGCTTTAGAAGCATTGTTAAGAACCAAAACTGCTACCAGCAGATGTGAGATTCCACCACTTAATAGCAGAGCACAGTGGGGGCAGGGAATCTTTACCTCAGAGCCAGAGTGTTTAGCAAGGGAAAGCCCGGTTACCTCATCGCAGCCTATTAATCAGCTGTTCAAACCACAGCCGGCTTTACCCTTAGCTCCTGCTAGCAGCCAAACAGAATTTCTCCTAAATGAGCTGACAAAGCTATTAAATAAGAGAGACATTGCATTACCTGAGAATATCCAAGCAGGGAACAATCCGGAGGGAAGGATTTTTACCCATGTTCCTTTACCCATGCAAGACATCAATCAGCCGATGGACTGTTCGGTAGGGCTGATTGACAAGGCTAAGGAATCAAAGGCTTGAGTGTTTATTCCTGAATTTAAACGTGTTTAGTACTGAGCCAGAATGGCTAAGATTTTACCCACCGGGACTGTGATTGGGTAATCATAAGAAAAGGCTTTTGTGCTTGATCTGTATCCAGGACTGTGAAGTTAACTGTCCACGAGCATTATTATAAGTTATATCCACTCACCTGTACCTGTCCAAGAAAGACACATGAAGGAATGTGTTTTCTTCTGAAGAAGTTTTGTGTTAGAGCACTTCATTGAAAACCCTCTGTTTGCACAATCCTAAGTTGATAAGTTTTTCTGTTCCTGTGTGCCTCACGTAGCGGGGAAAATAAACATCCTTTTGGAAAAATAAATATTCTTGTCACCCCATTTATTCATTTGGGCCCCCACAACTACACAAGCCCTTTCCCTCCCTGACCACCAGGTTGGGGAGTGAGTGAAGGTGTTGACAGTGTGGAGGAGTAGCCTAGTGGTGAGAGCTACAACCTAAGAAGGAGATCGATGAGGGTATATTCATATCACAGGAGTGGGTGTGGAGGAGTAGCCTAGTGGTGAGAGCTACAACCTAAGAAGGAGATCGATGAGGGTATATTCATATCACAGGAGTGGGTGTGGAGGAGTAGCCTAGTGGTGAGAGCTACAACCTAAGAAGGAGATCGATGAGGGTATATTCATATCACAGGAGTGGGTGTGGAGGAGTAGCCTCGTGGTGAGAGCTACAACCTACTACCCTAGAGATTGGGGCTTGATTCCCACTGGCGCTCCTGGTGGCCTTGGGTAAGTCACTTTACCCTCCATTGCCTTAGAAGAAAGGCCAGGCAATATACTTCTTGTCACACCTTGCCAAGAAAACCCAAGGGCTGCTCTGTCGTCAGGAACCAGCATTGCATTTGCCATTCATATCTTTTATTTATTTAACAGTTTTTTTTATACCGCGTTATCATTTCAGTCTTAGTATGTCTCAGGCCCAAACAATCTACAGAGGGCTGAAGAGAGAGTCTTTTTGACTGTCCTGTTATCTCTCTTTATCTTGCATAATAAATACCATCATTGTTGCAACACAAAAGGAGCCTTGATGGGTTAGAACAATGGTCTTTTGAGCCCAACATTCTGCTTCCAACACTGGCCAACCTGGAGCACCCATCCAGTCCTAAAGAGAAAAGCCCATTCCGCAAAGATGAAAGTCTAGTGGTCCTCTAGAAACTTACCAAACCTTTTTCAAATTCGGCTATATTACTAACCTGGATCATATTCTCTGGTGGCAAATTTCATAGTTTTACTGTGAATTCATTTAAAAAAATGCTTTCTAGAATTTGGCTTAAGTCTGCTATTACTTAGTTTCATGGGATATCCCCTAGTCCTGGTACTACTTAAAATAGTAAACAACTATTCTCCTTTAACGTGTTCCACCCCATCCATGCCTTCGTAACGCTCAATCATATTTCCCTATGTGTTTCTCCATAAGAGCATAAGATGTGCCACAGGTCTATGAAGCCAATATCCTCTCCCCAACAACAGCCAATCCAGATCAGAATCCTAAGAAGCAGATCAATGCCTTATTATTCATACCAAGAGATAAGCGCTGTCTTGCCCTAAACTATAGGGATAGCAATGTTTATGTATCAATAGCTCAAAAGTGCTTACACTCATTCCTGTTATGAAGCGAAGACTTCTAACAATCTAACAACTACTGTTTAGATGGGAGTAAAAAGACCTCAGTACATCAGGAGCCTTGCATCTCTGGCTTTTCCTTTTATGCCAGCTAATTTAGCTCTCCAGTTTCACATCAAAAGCCTAAAATACCTCCATGTCCTTCATTTAAATCACAAGCTTCTACTGGACAAAACCATAATGTCTTTTGAATCCACAATCTGCCCCATATTCGTATTGAACATTTCAAAAACATTTATAAAAGCCAGAGACTGAGGTCTTTTTCCTCCTATCTGAACAGTAGTTGTTAGATTGCTAGAAGTCCTCGCTTCATAACAGGAATCGTAAGCACTTTTGGGCCTCTTGATACACTCAGCTGGGGTATTGTTATTAATTGGATTATAATAATGTTTATGGATTCTTCCTTCAGGAACTTTCTTAAATCATAGTAACATAGTATATGACAGCAGATAAAGACCAGTATGGTCCAGCTAGTCTACCCAGCAATGTGGCAACAGTAGGTGCACCTGTTGCTCCTTGCAGGTCACCCCTCCCCATGCCTTTGTTTAGGGGTGTACCCACTACTCCGTGTAGATCACCCCTATTTGTTGAGATATAAGAGATAGTTATGCTTATTTTGATTTTATCCTGTTGCTATAGAGCAGGCATGTCCAACAGGTAGATCGCGATCTAGCTGTAGATCGCGGAGGGGTCAGAGGTAGATCGCCAGCCCCACTTGGCTGCATCTCTCCAGCAGCTCGCTCCGTTGCTTGGAAAGAGCTCATGCCGGCATGTCATCTGCCGAGGGCTTGCCGCCACTGCTGATCCTTTGCCTGTCTTTTTTCCCTGCCTGCGGGAATCTTGTCTGTGGTTGTATTGGGGGCACTTGTTGTTTTCGTGCCAATAGTTTGTGGGTACCCCAGGGGGCCGCTGCCCAAGCCCCGCGATGAGATGCCACAGGCCCGGCGTCATACCTGGTCTCCTGCCTCTCAGAATCACCCATTCCTGCCCCCGCCCCACCCCTTAGAAGTGCGTTATATACCAGGCGATATCCATTCACCCAGGCTTTACCTGAATACACTTACTGTATTAGTTGTGTCGTGTGATGGTCATTGGTCGCTTTATAGTTCGCTTTCATTAAACGTTTTCAGGCAGACACAAAAGTGTCAAGAATTTGGTGATTTTGGTGGGCTTTTCCAATTTTATTCTAACTTCCCTATGCCTTGCCTTTGAATTGGTTCAGACCACTGTGACTTTTGCTTGCCTCTGCAATTTTATTTTGCCTAGCCTTTGCGTT
This sequence comes from Ichthyophis bannanicus, assembly GCA_033557465.1. Taxonomy (NCBI): domain Eukaryota; kingdom Metazoa; phylum Chordata; class Amphibia; order Gymnophiona; family Ichthyophiidae; genus Ichthyophis; species Ichthyophis bannanicus. The sequence goes on from CM066050.1 coordinate 2,222,194, forward strand.
GATTCTACACTGTGTGCAGAATTTATTAAATTGTATGTGGTGGTATTTGAACTTGTTTGGCAGTATTTGATTTTATCTGGTTTGCTGGACAGGTATTTTTTTGATGTTTGTTTGGTGGTATTTGATTATTGGTGCCAGTATGATGAATTCTTATTTTTACTTTTAGAACTGCATGGGTGGTTTTGGCATCTCCAGTCCTTGTATTGCACATCATCCAGAGGTCTTCAGTTCCTGTTGATCTTTAATACTTTGGGACAGTGAGAGTTTTGGTCCAGATTCAGCCAGTGTTTATGCTAACTTAGCAGATTTGGCCTTCTTACATCCAGCCACCCCAGTATAACGAAGATGAGTGTTCCAAAGAAGAGCAAAACCTACCACTTTCATGATGAATGGGAAATGGACTACTACTTCATCATGGTGAAAGACAAGTGTTATCTAATTTGTAATGCCCCAGTATTCTTGCCCAAAAAGGGTAATCTGGAATGTCATTATAAGGCTCTGCATAGCAATAAGTTTGATGCTGATTTTCCACACAAAGTGAAATTCGTAAACTGAAGCTCAAAGAACTTAAATCGAAATTGGCTACTCAGCAACAGTTGATGGCGAAGCCAAGGTCACATTTGGTCAATGCAACCATAACATCCTTCAAGATCAGCAACCTGATCGCAAAGAAATGCAGACCTTTCACTGAAGGGGAATTTGTAAAAGATTGTTTTCTTGAAGCAGCTGACAATCTTTTTGAAGGATTTAAAAATAAGAAAGAGATCATAGCTGCTATTCAAGATGTACAATTGTCAAGAAACACCGTCGTGCGGTGAATAGAAAAGATGTGTGGAGACACAACTGAACAATTGTTGGAGGATGTTTCAAATTGTGTTGCTTTCTCACTCCAACTGGACGAATCTACAGACATAAGAGACATAGCCCAGTTGCTAGTCTTTATCCAGATGGTTTTTGAAGACATCAGTGTTAAAGAAGAACTACTTGTTATTTTTATTATTATTATTATTATTCAGCACTTATAAAGCGCCACGCACGCAGCGCTGCACAGCTAACCTACAAGAGGTAGCCAACATACAAGAGATAGTTCCTGCCCGTCATAGTCATGCTCACTGGAGCTTACAATCTAGTTAGAACAGTTCAGAGCATTCGTCAGTTCTGCGCAAGGTACGGTGTGGTACAGTTTGGACTATAGTTTGGTCATAAACGTTGATGGGGGTTAGGGTAAGATGAGGATGGAGTCAGGATCTGAATGCAACGGTGAAGAGGTGGGTCTTCAACCTGGATTTGAAGAGGGCTAGGGAGGATGCCTGGCACACAGACACAGGTAGGCTGTTCCAGGCATATGGTGCAGCAAGGTGAAAGGAGCGCAGTCGGGAGTTCGCGGTGCGGGTGAAAGGCATTGATAGAAGTAATTTGTCAGCGGAGCGCAAATTTCGAAAGCGGACGTAGGGGGAGATAAGAGGTAAGAGGTATTGAGGGGCCATAGAGTGAATGCATTTATAGGTCAGTAGGAGAAGCTTGAATTGGATGCAGAATTGGACAGGGAGCCAGTGAAGCGACTTGAGAAGAGGAGTAATGTGGGCATGGCAGGGCTGGCAGAAGATTAGACGAGCCATGTGGTTTTGTATGGATTGAAGGGGGAGGAGGTGGCTCACGGGGAGACCAGCGAGGAGTAGGTTGCAGTTATCGAGGCGAGAGGAGATTAAGGAGTGGATAAGTGTTTTGGTAGTGTGTTCAGAGAGGAAGGGATGGATTTTGCTGATGTTGTAGAGAAAGAAGCAGCAGGTCTTAGCTACAAGCTGGATATGAGCGGAGAAGGAGAGAGAGGTGTCAAAGATAACTCCTAGATTGCGGACAGAGGGAACAGGAAGGATAGCAGATCCATCCACATGGCCTGAGAGAGGGGGAAGTGGGGGGGGGGGGGAGGAGTTGGGTGGAAAGACAAGGAGTTCAGTCTTGGCCATGTTCAGTTTCAATCGGTGATGAGACATCCAGGCAGCGATGTCTGAGAGACAGGCAGAGATCTTGGACTGGGTTGCTGGAAAATATCAGGTGTAGAGAGATAGATCTGGGAACCATCCACATAGAGATGTTACTGAAAGCCATGGGAGGAGATAAGCGCGCCAAGGCCTTGGGTATAGAGAGAGAAGAGGAGGGGGCCCAAGAGAGATCCCTGGGGTACACCTACATGGAGCGGAGTATGGGAGGAGGAGAAGCCACCAGAGCATACACTGAATGAGCGATGGGAGAGGTAGGAGGAGAACCAGGATAGTACGGAGTCCTTGAAGCCAAGTGAGGAGAGGGTGGTGAGGAGAAGTTGTGGTCAACGGTGTCAAAGGCAGCAGAAAGGTCAAGATTGGAATGATTTCTTTAAAAGGGAGAACTACCAGTCAAGAAATATTCAGTTCTTTCCATTCTTTTGTGACAAAGTGTAATCTTCCATTGCATAGACTTGTTTCCATCACTACTGATGGAGCAAGAGCAATGACAGGTGAGGTAAACGGTTTCATAGCCCTCTGTAGACAGCATGACGACTTCCCAGATTTCCTTTCTTACCACTGCATCATTCACCAGCAAGTTCTGGCAAGCAAGAAACTCAATACAAAGACTCTTATGGACATCACTTTCAAAATTGTAAATTCAGTTTGTGGAAGATCACTTCAAAGACGGCTTTTCAATCTTACTCTTGATGAAGGGACAGCGGAAATCATTTGGCACACAGATGTAAGGTGGCTAAGTAGGCACAAATTTCTGCAAAGGTTTTGTGATTTGCTGAATGAAATAAGAAGGTTTTTGAAGGAGAGGGGAGATGACCAAACAGAGTTGGAAGATGAGGAGTGGTTATGTGATCTGGCATTTTTCACTGACTTTACAGGTGAACTAAGTGATATGAACCTTGAACTACAAGGTAAAAACAAATGCATTGGCGAGATGATGAGTACAGTTTCATCCTACAAGAGCAAATTTGAGCTAATGATGACTGACCTTGCAAACAACACTTTTGATCATTTTCCTAATACGCAGGACCATCTGGGACAATATCCAAATTTTGTTTTTCAGAATGAGAATTATGTGACAGAAAACTGTTCTGTTATCCAGGAATTTGAAAATAGATTTTGTGACTTCCAAAAAATTGGAACAGTTGTGGAGTACTTGTCATACCCATTCAAAGTAGATGTGGACATTAAAGAAACTGCAGTTGCTATCAGTAAAAATAACTCATTGAACAAGCCATCTCTTGAAAATGAAATATTAACCCTTAAAAATGACATTTTTCTCAAGACCCGTGCTGAGCAAGAATCGTTTTGGAAGCTAGTGCCTAGAGACAAATTTCCCAACTTGAGAAGATGCAGTGAAGCTGTACACTCCTGTTTCGGTTCAACTTATTTGTGTGAATCTGCGTTTTCCCATCTGAAAATGACAAAGAGTACACAACGTTCCAATATGACAGATGAACATTGACCCGGTGAAAAGCGGGATATAAATGTAGCTAAATAAATAAATAAACATCTCTAGGATTCCCTGAGACTGGCCCTCACGCAGTATTCACCCAACTTCAAAAAGCTGGTGGATGAAATGCAGGCTCAGACGTCTCACTAATGAGCAAGAGCGAAATATTCAAGTTTGTGCAAGATCAGCAATACTCGACCTAAATTTAACACACATTACTCAATAAAAGTTAAAGAAAGTTATTAAGACAGTTAAAGAAAGTAATTACTCAATAAAACTTTAAGAAAAAATGTACTTTCCATTTCCCCTCACAGTTCTTACTGGTTCTTTGCGTCTGTTTTGTTTTTGCTTAATTTGCTTAACAGTTGGTCACATCCAAGTAAATGACAGAAGGTTCATTAAAAATGGGGGAGGGGGAAATCCTCTAACTTTATTGGGTTAAAATTTAATTTGAAACTAATTTGAAACTTAATTTTCATGGTGGTAGATCAATTGGCCGGAAAAAGTAGATCATGACCTGTTTGAAGTTGTACATGCCTGCTATAGAAGGATCCACTGTGTCTGTCCCATGCCATTTTGAATCCTGTCACTGTATTTGCCCCCACCACTTCCATCGGGAGGGCATTCCAAGAATCCACTACCCTTTCAGTGAAAAAGTGTTCCCTGTCTTTGGAAGAGGTTTGTTTGTCCATTAATTAACTATAGTTTAATAGTTTAATAATCTTTCTGTTATATTGTAATTCACTTATCTGTTCCATACAATTCATGTTATAATGTAATATAGTTTATAATGTTCTATGTATCTGTTTTGACTTTTTGTTGTAATATAAACCGCTGCTGATCCTTGGAAGCAGCGGTATATAAAAGCTGTTCAAATAAATAAAATAAATAAATAAAATTAATACTCTTTAAGTATTTAATCTTTTTCATTCCTTCCAATCCAACATGTTGGAAAGAATTACACATAAGAAGTCAAGAATGTCTGCCTTGCTGGGGGCAAAATAGCACTCTGAAATTTTACAGAATGGGACCAAATTTGGTCTGGGAGAAAAAAGTGGTGAAAACATACATTGCGTTCGAAAATGGGCCATATTAGTCTGGGGGCTCCAGACAAATAAGTTCCCAAAAATATGACCCAGTTCATGCTTTGGGAGAAGCAATTCCAGCAACTGTAGCATAGAAACTTAGATAGAGTGAAGCACAGCAGTTAGGGAATTGTTCCTTTCAAATTGTCTTTCTCATTGTCTCCTCTCCTGGTCACATCAAACCGCACCCCCCTCCCCCCGCCATACAACACCTCCTTCCACACACACTTTTCATATCCCTACCTTTCCAACCTCACACACAACACCCTCTTCCCTTCTACCCCACCTCCCATCACATCCCCCCCTACCCTCACCCCACGGCCCATCCTTCCACCCCATTCTACTACCCCTTACCCCACACCCCATTTACTTCTCTGCTCCTAGCCTGTTCCCACCTACTCCCCAATTAGCCATGCCACCCTGTTCCCTCTTTGCTAAGTCAAATACACATACAGAGACAACATAGCTACATACACACACAAACACACACACATGTAGAGGAGTTGGAAGGAATTCCATGAGCCATACTGTGCATGTTTTTCCCACTTTTTCTTACTACGCCAGCTAACAGATGCATTTTGTCCAGACATCTTTATAATCTGCCAAAATTTATCCATATAAAATTAGGATGGACTAGGGATGTTCCAAGGGTGTGGCCATAATGCATCTGAATAGCAGTGATATTCAGCTGCTATTCAGATAAATTTGTCTGTTTAGGAGAACTGCACAAATAGCTCCTAACTCAAATGGCTACGTTTATCTGATCAAGCTTAGACCTGCATATTCAGTGGTCCTACCTGAACAGATATGACTGCCGAATGCAGGGCATAAAGATAAACATAAATCATTGACTGGGTTGTGGGTTGGGAGGGGGAGGCCAGATGCACAATCTCATACGTCTTGTGGATGCTTGCTGGATCTTAAAACAAGATCTCCTCTGATTTCCATTTCATCATGCTCTGGACAGTGACACCTCTCAATCCTGAAAAAAACTTCTAGGCACCTCTCACCTTCTTGTTCAGTTATAGATTCCATGAACCCAGCAGGATTCAATTTAGCAAACCATTCTGAACTTCTGACTTAAGGGTACCCCCAAACCCATTAATGCACTTCCACCCTTCAGGTCCTATTTCCCCAAAGGTAATTTATTTATTTATACTGCGCTCTTTAGAATCAGTGCGGTTTACATGTATACTAACAGGTACTTTTTATTCCCTTGTCCCCGAAGGGCTCACAATCTAAGTATACCTCAGGCAATGGAGGGTTAAGTGGCTTGCCCAAGGCCACAAGGAGTGGCCATGGGACTAGAGACCCCAGTCCCTCCGGCCTGAAGTTGTTTGTCCCCATGCAGGAATTGAACCCCCAGCCTTCTGGCCTGAGGTAACCTGTCCCAACCACTGAGCCACTGCGCACTTCCTACTACTTTCTTTTCCAATGCTTATTCTTAACTTTAGCTCAAAGCCCTATTTTGCTACTTGCGAGAATGAGTTATAAGCTCTGGTGGCATCAACGCATGTTAGCCTACACGTATTTGAGGCCTGTCTTAGAAAGTAAAGTGTGTGCTTACTTCACTTTATAAGTAAGTGATTTTTATTTATTTTCATTTAAACTTTCTTATATACCACTTTTCAAGTTATCAAAGCGGTTTACAGAGAGCGTCAACTTGTTACATAGGGATGGGGGAAGGGACTACATTATGACTTTGAAACTTTTACAGTAACTATATACAAGATCTTGCTTAGGTGAGAGGGGTGAGAGGGGTGGAGTGGGGGCTCTGGTAGGAGAGGTAATGTGTTATTAAGTGATGATTTAATGTCCATTCCATAGGCTTCATGGAAGAGGTGCGTTTCTAACTTCTTATGGAATTCTGTGAGATCGTCTATGTCCCTTAAGTTGCTTGGTAGTGAATTCCAGGTCGTGGGGCCGTATAGAAAGAAGAAACAAAGGGAAGGCCAGATGTGCAAGAAACTAAGAGAGTAACTGGCTGTTTCAGTTCCAAGGCTGGGAAAATTAAAAGTAGTTTATGGCATTTTACCTGCTGTGCAAGTTTGTGGTATCTAAGTGGTTTCAAATAAAATTCCAGACTGAGAGCAGAAAAACACTTAAAAATTAAACCCATGCAACCAACAATTAAGCATAACATTAAGATACAATGCAAGGAGGGGGAATGAAAAAGACAAAGACGAAGCAGAGGCACTAGGCCAATTCAAATGTGATCAAATGAATTTTAAAATGACTCTGTTTGAAGGAGAACAGAAAGTGCTGGGGTTGTTAAGAGTTGGAGCGTTAAGAGTGTCCTGCCAGCCAGGTGGTTGAAATCTTTTGAATATTAAATTTGAGATGTTAGAAGTAATCCATTAGGAAATTTTCATTTATTGCAGATAAACTGGATAGGTAGAGGTGGGCGTGATGAATACCAGCAGGAAATACGTTGCGGTACCAGAATCTTGAATAAGAACGGTCAGAGGAGCAATAAGGATGTTGAACAGAAGTGGGGCAAGTACGAAGTCCTGTGTGATACCACATGTTAGAGGATAAGAGTTAGAGGGTATAGATCCAAAAGAGATGGTAAAGGAATGATTATTCAAGAAAGAGAACCATTGTAGTACCCTGCCATGGAGACCAATAGCATACAGCAGAGAGCAAAGAACTGAGTGACTGAGCAGATCAAAAGAGACAGCGAGAGAAATATTACCTTGGAGTTCACTGAGTAATGAGCTTACAATCATTTCTGTGCTATGTCCTGGACGAAAGCCTGATTGTAGAGGGTATAATAAGTTAGATTTTCCAAATGATGACATAATTGGGAGAAAACACATTTTTCCAAGGTTTTGGAAAGAAATGGGAAATTGGATCTGGTCTGTAATTGGCAGGTATAGATTTGTCGGAAGATGTCATTTTGAGTATAGGATGGATGAGGGCCTGTTTTCAGGGGGACGGGATAATATTAGATGACAATGAATTATTGATCACAGATAAAACAATGGGAAGCAACGAAAGAGAATCAACACTGAGCCATGAGGATGGGAAAGGGTCAAGCAAGCTCTTAAGCACCATCTGTTCCTCCTACACTTTTCCCACCCTAACCCAACGCAACGCAACCACCCCCCATACCACATCTCACTCACGAGGACACTAACACACCCATAACAGTTTTTATGCTCCAAAGTGTTGGAACATATTACCACCAGCAATCCGAGCCATCACTGATCTCACACAATTCAGGAAAGCACTAAAACATTACTTATTTATTCAACATTACCAGATCAACCATACTCCACCGTAGCCACACCTTTCCTTCCAGAAACCTCTACATATTAGTCCCTATACTTAATATCTTTCTGTAGGTTCATAACCCACTATGCAAAGCTTACTGCTACATATGTAAATAGTTGATGTGCATGTTTCCCTAAGTTATCCAAGTTGTATTTCCTTGTTCTCTGTAAAACTAACGTTTGTTCATTATGTTTCACTGTTCCATGTAAACCGCGCTGATACTAAATAGTGCGGTATATAAGAAACTAAAATAAATAAATATAAATAAATAAATAACATGATTTATACAAAGCACAAACCAGACCCTTCTAACATGGGTTATATATTGTAAATAATCTCCCAATACTATGGTGATACTTGTATATAGTTTATACACTGCAACTGTACATAGTTCCACAGTTCTTTCCCAAGTTTCCCAAGTAAAGATAAAGATAAAGTTATCCATCCTGTTATAATGTAAGCCTATGGCCATTTTGTCTGTGGCAAATTTTTTTCCGTTATTTGTAAACCGCACTGATACGAAAAGCGCGGTATAGAAGAACTGTAAATAAATAAATAAATAAATAAAATAAGTTGTTTTCCTTGAAGATACGAGTTTAGAAAAAGAGAATAATGAAATGGAATTGAAAGGACTCCACGTATATGATAATCCTTTCGTTGAAAATGAGTTTGATTTATTAAAATGTACTGTACTGCCCTTCGTAACAATTAGGATACAAAAGAGAAATAGTTATTCGGTTGACTGGGGTCTGGAAGTAGATGCAGATGAGAGTTCACTTTGCATATCAGTAACCTTTTAAATGAAATATGAAGCTAATTGAGCGGGGTAGAGTGTCTTCTGTGTTAAAGGGAACACAAGGGCGTAATAACGTAGAGTTGTTGAGGACGATTAGTAGAGGATTTTAGTGATATAAGGGGGATATTCGAAGGCATTTACGTGGTTTGGAGATCTGCAAACTGGGTGAATGCTGCTGAATGGTAAATACATAGCACAGTTAGTGCTGCCGGATATCTGCGGGTGCTGCTGATACACAACCTGATGCCAAGCGCTTAGCATCGGGGTATGTCATTGGGGTTCCAGGGTGGAGCCGAGGTAGCAGCTGCGCTAACCCGGCAGCGGTGATCTTGAGCCTCTGCTGGTTAGTGGCAAGTGGGAAAGGTCAGGCGCGACAAGGCTGCTCTACTTTACCCGCTTAATATCGCCACTGCCCGGTAAGCTTCTGGGGTCTGCATTGAATATCCGGGGTCTGAATTCAGCAGCAATGGCTAGTGCTTTAGAAGCACTAGCTGCCATTACTGAATATCCCCCCCCCCCCATTAATCTTTCTTCACAGCTATGAAAGCTGTAGCCCTCATTGAAGGCTTATATGCCGCATTTCCAATGATCAACGCAGTTTACAAATAATATAACTTAACATTACAGAAAACATTTTAGCATATTTATTTAATTTATTTATTTACCACAAATCTGATAGTCTAAGCGGTTTACATGGAACAAAATGCCAACAGTGGCTTTACATAAAACCTACATATAACAAAAGGTTACCGACCTAACATTGCATCACAGCTATTATTAGAATGACAGGGTTAGGGAGCAGAGACAAGGATGTCAAAATGTATTCTTGGTATAATAGGTAATTAGCACCCAACAGGTGCATGGAGCAAGCTCACAGTTGATGATGACTGAATGAGTATTTATGTAATTCCTTCAAGTTCTCTCTGAAGATGAGCATCTTTAATAGCTTTCTGAAGGCTATAAGATCAGTGGTAGCTCAGATATGACCAGGTAGGATGTTCCAAAGGCTAGGAGCATATAATGCGAATGCGTACAAACAGGCCGCCTGGTTAAATTTGGTAAGATCCAGGGGAAGAGCGAGGAGATGTTATACAGTGCTTCTACTAGGCCGATTTTTAGGTGGTTTACTTATGATTGTTCGGAGGTAATGCGAGAATAGCTCATGGTAGATTTTAATAGTGGTCATAATGGTTTTATATTTTATTCTACTTAACAGAGGTAACCAGTGCAGCTCCTTTAGAATGGGGGTGATGTGGTTGTTTCTGGGCGTCCTGATAAGGATTCTCGCCACTGCATTCTGAGCAAGTTGGAGTGGGTGCAGATAACTTTTCTGTAAGCCTTCTAGTATTGCATTACAGTAATCAAGGTGGGGAAATATCATTGCTTGGAAAACAGACCTGAAATCCATAGTGTCAAATAGTGGTTGCAGTTGGAGTGTCCTAATTTTGTTGTATATGGCTTTTGTTGCTTTGTTTATGTGAGACTGGTGTGAGGTATTGATCAATGATTCCACCAAGGTAGCAGACTTCAGGTTTGACCAAAAGATCTGAAGTTTTAACATTAAGAACATAAGATATGCCATATTGGGTCAGACCAAGGTCCATCAAGCCCAGTATCCTGTTTCCAACAGTGGCCAATCTAGGTCATACGTACCTAGCAGTTTCCCCGAAAGACACAGGTTCCACAAAGGTCCCTTTTTAATAATGGTTTATGGACCTTTCCTCCGGGAACTTGTCCAAACCTTTTTTAAACCCAGCTACACTAACAGCCCATTACTACATCCCCCGGTAACAAATTCCAAAGTTTTATTACACGTTGAGTGAAAAAATATTTTCTCTTATTTGTCTTAAATAGTTTACCCTGTAGCTTCATCGCATGTCCCCTAGTCTTTCCATATTTTGATAACGTAAACAATTGATCTACATTTACCTGTTCCGCTCCGTTCATTAATTAATAGACTTCTATCATATCTCCCCTCAGCCGTCTCTTTTCCAGGTTAAAAAGCCCTAACCGTTTCAGCCTTTCTTCATCGGGGTATCCTTCCATCCCCTTTACCATTTTCGTGGCTCTTCTCTGTACATTTAGTGTTATTGGTGGGGAGAATGACTGGTCCCTGGATATGAAAAGCACCTCGGTTTTATTGTAATTAATTGTAAGATAGTGCTCATATAGCCAGTGAGCGAGAGATTCTAGGTTGCAAAGTTTATACATTGGTCTTCGTCTTCTCAATCACAACTGAGAAGAGCTGAAAGACACAGTGGTAGCAGGTCTGTTGGTTTCTCAGAGGGAGTCATTTGGATAGAAGTGTGGCAATAGAATTAAGTGTGGTACTAAGAACCAGGTTCCAAGTATCGACTTGATCGGCTAACAAAACAGTATCAAAATCAGCAGAACATAGGTACTTAGAATAATGAGGCAGAAACATGCAAATGTTTGATTTGTTCCTCTGAATATTAATTGCCATCTTCGCTCATACTGGGGCATGTTTAGTAATGGCAGGTAGCGCCTATGTTTTCTGCAAACATTTCACTAGTATGTCTTTGCCCTGTTTCCAAACTGCGCAACTCAGAGGCCCTTCCCCTACCCCCAAGTTGAGGAAGCTGCCCCAGAGACAAGAATACATTTACTGAATGAAAGTTTACTGAAGACGAGGGAAAATAACTTCTGCGCATATCCCTTGGACTATGATGTAATTTTTAGACATAAAGGAAGTTGATGTGTGGAACAGGGGAGGCTCAGGTGTGGTGAATTGGGGGTGCATTAGGGAGCAGAGTGACCATTCTCTGCCCTTCTCCGGGCTTGCATCTTCCCCTCCTCTTTCCTACAGCTGCCCGGAAAAGAGAGGTTGCAGCAGAGCGTTCCTGCTGCTCTGAGGCTGAAAATAAGTGCCGGCCACTGCCCCAGAAATTAAACCCTGCCTTGGACATAGTTCACTCCCAGCCCTGGAGGGCCATAAACAGATCAGGTTTTCAGCATATCCCTAATGAATATGCATGAGAGAGATTTGCATACAATGGAGGTAGTATGCACACAAATCTATCTCATGTATGTTCATTAGGGATATGCTGAAAAGTTGACCTATTTGTGGCACTCAAGAACTGGGCGTGACGACCCCTGAACAGAGGGTTACATGTAAGACATAGAAGACTGGTTTTCTGTTTTGCCTTCACATTTCTCTCAGGTTTGCAACTCACATTTTAATTATTCTAAGACGATCTACTGTAATATTCGAGGGAAGGGGCTTTTACAGTTCTTACATTGGACATTCATTTGCAGCCAGGCGCATTACATAGCAGGTACAGCAGTAATGGATCAAGGTGGACTTACCTGTGTAGTAAGCAATGAGCAGCAGTCAGCACCCAGCAGGAGCTGATCAGGCTTCCTCCGCAGAACTTTGTTCCCATATAGATAGCTGCAATGTATGGGTGAGAAGCTGGAAGTGCCACCAATCCTCCAATGATGCGGGCATTTAGGGAGGGACTCTTCTTATATCGCATCCCACAATCCTCACGTGGTCTGCTGATTCCTTCTGTAGGTTCCTCTGATTTTTCATCTTCTTTGTTGGGTGTGGTTTGCACTGGAGAAAAACATTGGAGAGAAATCTCTCAGTACCACTCACAAAGACTTCCAGTAGTACAGGTACAGATACTTCCTTCTCTGGGAAGGTCTTGTTTAACTGAGTCAACATCCACACAAATTCCCAAAAATGGATTTCTGTGTCTCTCTGTCTCCCTGTTTTGACTTGAAGTCCCCTCCCCCAAATGCCCAATTGGCCTCATGTCTTAGTAAGAGACATCCAGGAGGGTAATTTAGTCATGATCCTCACGCTCCCATCATACCTGTCCCGCTCTCTTGACTTCCATTGCACCGTAGGATGCCGCAGTAATCCCAGCTAAGCCGATGCTCTTTCAGAACATAACACCATGGCTGGGTGTCATTATAAGGGTTTCTAGGAGAGGAAATTGCATTTTTTAACCTGCTACTTTGTACTTCAGCTAAGCCAGAACCAGGGTTCTAATGGCACCATGAGTCCTTATTTGCAGCTACCCCAGGACAGTTTCCTTCACTGTGGTGATGGTCCTGGGTCGGGACCCTTGTAGCACAGCTCCTTCCAGAACTCTGCAATCATGGGTCCTTTCTGCAGCCATCAGATATTCCCCTTAAAACACACATAGTGGCATCTAGCAAGAAGCTAGCAATAAAATCTATATGAAAAATTCTTCAAAATCTTAATAAAATTAGTAAAATATATAAATCAAAAAGGATACCAAAACCATAAAGATAAATTCTATGGGCCTGATATTGAAACGGCATTTACACAGTTAACGGCCAGTTAATAATGTAAATGCTTGCTACCCGGATATTCGACGGCACATACACAGGTAGTGTCATCGAATATCCCCAACTAAGTCCCTTATGTTCCCTAATACTAGCCAGCTAGCATCAGGGCGTACTGGGGCAATCTGGGATGGGTGGGGGGGAACGGCGCTAACCATGCAGTACCGATATTGGAAGCTGCACAGTTAGCGCTTGGTGCCTATAAGATAGGTGGGGAAAATCCAATATCGGTGCTGCACGGTTAGTCTCGGCAGCCTCCGTGCAGTGCGGCCAGACCTGGATATTCCCTTCTGTAGCTGTGGAAGTGAATATCTGGGGTTTGGGGGTCAGTGGGCAAGGCTAAGCGGCTATGGTGCTTAGCCCTGCCCAGTTGAATATTGGGCCCTATGTTTCTAAATTAAGTAAACAAACATAAGAACTGCCATACTGGGTCAGACCCAAAGTCCATCAAGCCAAGTATCCTGTTTCCAACAGTGGCCAATCCAGTTCACAAGTCCCTGGCATAAACCCAAAAGTAGCCATATTCCATGCTGCCTACCACCAGGGAGAAAAAGAGGCTTTCCCTAGGTCTACCTTAATAATGCTTTATGGACTTTTCCTTTAGGAATTTATTTAAACCTAGTTACATTAACTGATTTTACCACATTAACCAGCAATGAGTTCCAAAGCTTAAGAGTGGAGGAGTAGCCTAGTGGTTGGGGCAAGGTACTTCAGGCCAGAAGGTCAGGGGTTCAAATCCCACTAGAGGACAGCAACCTTGGGCCGGAAGGACTGGGGTTTCTAGTCCCACAGGTGCTCCTTGTGGTCTTGGGCAAGCCACTTAACCCTCCATAGCCCATGTTCCCTGTAAAATAGTTATCTCCAAGTTATAATACCCTGTTCAATGTAATTTCAGTTTGTTCAATGTAAACCGCACTGATGCAGAATAGCGCGGTATATAAGAGAATGTAAAAAAATAAATAACTATTTGTTAAAAGAAAAAATATGTTCTCCTATTTGTTTGAAACAAACTACTTTGTAACTTCATGGAGTATCTCCTGGTCTTTGTACTTTTGAAAGAGTAAGCAATCTATTCACGACTCCCATTCCACTCCACTCTGGATTTTATAGACCTCTGTCATTTCTCCTTTCGGCCGTTTCTTTCCCCTATGATGAAAGGCTAAAAATGTTAGGGCACTTCAGCTTGGAAATCATTCTATCCCCTTCACCATTTTGGTAGCTCTTCTCTGAACCTGTTCTAATTCCACTATATCATTTTTGAGATGCAGTGAGCAGAAGGACACACAATACTTAAGATGTGTAATGTGATGGAAGCGTAGCCTGGGTGCCAGAAAGACCAGGGTTCAAATCACACTGATACTCCTTGAGGCCTTGGGTAATTCACTTAATCCTCCGTTGCCTATTTACACCTATTTGATAAACTGAAGAGTACTGTCATGAGGCTGGAGCCACGGAAGGTGCAGGTTTAGAAAAAAACCCTGTCTTTCATAGAGCTGTGGATGTGCATAAGATGCAATTACCTCGCAGCACAGCTAGAGGGGGCAGGAGTAATCCTAGAGAGGCTGAGTCAATGTGCCCAGCCACTAACTGTATGAGTGTTAACCAGCTGCACCTGAAGGCAAGCCCGGGAGTTTCAAAGGTAAAATGCCTTTATAAAGGAAAGACAGCCGGAAGGAAGAGGTGTGGAGGAGGAATCCAGTCAGGAGGAAACCATTCGGAGGGAACTCAGCCGGCAGCAGTTCAGCCAGAAGGAAAGAGAAGGAGAGAGTCCACACGGAGCAAGCCCAGAGGGACAGAATCCAGACGGATACTATCCAGAGGGATAGAGTCCAGAGGGGCAGAGCACAGAGAGACGGAGTCCAGAGAGAGGCTGCCAGGAGAAGCAGTTTGGCTGGAAGGAGTGACACTCCCAGCCCAAGTAACGTAGCTGGATCAAGCAGCACAACAAGAGCAGCAACAGCTGAAAGAAAAGCACAGAAAACCAAGGAGCCATGCTTTAAGAGAAGCCTACATTCACCCAAGTTCGCTGGACCAGGATTACAAGGTACAGGAAGGAGAGGTTCCTATAGCAAAGCTACCTTTACACAGAAGCACAGAGGTTGGGAATCCTCACCAGGTTTTCCTGGGCTTCAGGAAGGCAAAGCATTGCACAAGAAAACCTGTCTCCAGAGAGAAGTATGTCAGAGAGAGAGCTCCAGGTGTAGCAGCTGCAGGAAGCCAAGGTATGGTGGCTCTTTACTTTTAAAAGAAAGCCTTGCTCCTAGAAACTCTGATAAAGCAGACGCTCAATATATGAGAAGAGGGAACAAAGCAGAGCTTTTCAAAACAATACCTAAGGGCTTAACAGAAGAGTCTTACTGGAAGCAAAGAAGCAGAGACAGACCCTCTAAACTTGTAGCCGTAAGGGAAAGCACTTATTCAGAGGGAGAAGCCAGTGACGCAGAGTCCATGGAAATAGAGTTTGAGAATACTATTCCCATTCCTCAGGATGAATCCATGGATTGTACTTTTTGTGCTACTACTAGTCTTGAGTCCTTAGCAGAACTGTAAATATAAAAGAAACCCTGCAATCAATTGTGAAACTTATAACAGTTTGTTTGCCTGCTTGTTTAATTTACTTTGGCATGAAGGAATCCTCAGTTAAACCCTGCATTCAATTGTGAAGCTTATAACAGTTGTTTGCCTGCTTATTGGGTGGAACCCTTTATAAAGAAGGACTATCTTTATTTTTCTTATGTCTTAGTGAACCCTTGCATTAAAAGGGAAATAAAGCCTTATTACCCTCCACTCTTGGCTTATATAATTTGTTCTCACAAGGAGCTAAAACTCCAAGGACCAAACTGCACTTGGCCTTAAAGAGCCATTGCTCCTTAAAAATAATAAAAATGCTCAGGATGCCCTTACAGCCTCTGGCCACTGGGGGCACCTGACAACAGTACCAAATCACCCAGACCGGATGGTATACATCCAAGGGTATTGAACAGGGCCGGATTTAGCTATACGCCATGTACGCCATGGAGTAGGGCCCACAGCTGCAAAGGGCCCACAAAAATTGAAGTAGTTAGGCTTTTTTTTTAATAAAATAAAAAAAAACCTGCTGGCTGCCGCCGCGGGGCCCCCTCTGCTGCCGCGGCAGCATGGACTGACCCGCGGGGGCCCCCTCTGTAAGCTCGGTCCCTCCCTCCGTGCCTCCGTGTCTCCCTCCGTTGCAGGCTGTTAGAGACGCGAAGGCAGACTGTCTCCTTCTGCCTTCCCGTCTCTGTTAAGCCCGCAGGGCTGATGGGAAATTTCCCATCAGCCCCTGCGGGCTTAACAGAGACGCGAAGGAGACAGTCTGCCTTCGCGTCTCTAACAGCCTGCACGGAGGGAGACACGGAGGCACGGAGGGAGGGACCGAGCTTACAGAGGGGGCCCCCGCGGGGCAGTCCATGCTGCCGCGGCAGCAGAGGGGGCCCCGCGGCGGCAGCCAGCAGGTTTTTTTTTCAAAAATAAT
The DNA here is from genome assembly GCA_033557465.1 of Ichthyophis bannanicus. NCBI lineage: Eukaryota > Metazoa > Chordata > Amphibia > Gymnophiona > Ichthyophiidae > Ichthyophis > Ichthyophis bannanicus. The sequence goes on from CM066050.1 coordinate 2,238,635, forward strand.
TTTTACTTTAGGCCGGGGGAGGGGGAGGGGGTAGGACTGGTAATTGGGGGGGCTGGGACTGGGGCTGGAAATGGGTTGGGACTGGGACTGGGACTGGAAATGGGCTGGGACTGGGACTGGAAATGGGTTGGGGGGATTAAGGCTGGAGGTGGGCTGATGAGGAGGACTGGTAATGGGCTGTGGGCTGTTGGGGGGGGTTAGAACTGGTAATGGGCTTTGGGGGGGTTAAGACTGGTAATGGGCTGTGGGCTGATGGGGGCTGTCTGGTAATGGGCTATGGGGGGGGCTAGGACTGGAAATGGGCTGGGGGGGGGTTAAGACTGGAGGTGGGCTGATGGGGTTAGGACTCGTAATGGGCTGTTGGGGGGGGGATAGAACTGGTAATGGGTTTTGGGGGTTTAGACTGGTAATGGGCTGTGGGCTGATGGGGGCTGTCTGGTAATGGGCTATGGGGGTGGCTAGGACTGGAAATGGGCTCGGGGGGGTTAAGACTGGAGGTGGGCTGATGGGGTTAGGACTGGTAATGGGCTGTTGGGGGGGGTTTAGAACTGGTAATGGGTTTTGGGGGGTTTAGACTGGTAATGGGCTGTGGGCTGATGGGGGCTGTCTGGTAATGGGCTATGGGGGGGCTAGGACTGGAAATGGGCTGGGGGGTTAAGACTGGAGGTGGGCTGATGGGGTTAGGACTGATAATGGGCTGTTGGGGGGGTTTAGAACTGGTAATGGGCTTTGGGGGGGGTTAAGACTGGTAATGGGCTGTGGGCTGATGGGGGCTGTCTGGTAATGGGCTATGGGGGGGGGTTAGGACTGGAAATGGGCTGGGGGGGTTAAGACTGGAGGTGGGCTGATGGGGTTAGGACTGGTAATGGGCTGTGGGCTGATGGGGGGGGGTTAGGACTGGCAATGGGCTATGGGGGGCTGACTGGAAATGGGTTGATGGGGTTAGGACTGGAAGTGGGCTGATGGGGGGTTAGGACTGGTAATGGGTTATAGGGGGGGCTTAAACTGAAAATGCGGTGATGGGGGGTTAGGACTGGTATTAGTTTGGGGGGTTGCTAGGACTGGAAATGGGCTGATGGGTGGCTAGGACTGGAAATGGGCTGATGCAGGGACTAGAAGGGAATGGATGCTGGGTGAGGCTGGAACTAGAAGGGAGCTGATGTTGGGGGAGGATTAGAATGGGATGGGGCTGGAAGAGTAAAATGGAGAAGGGAAAAATATTTTGTGTGGGAGGGATAAAAAAATCTACAATTGGCCGGGTATTGGGAGAGTAAGTGGGGATTGAGGATGGAGGGGTAAAATTTGACTGGATGAAATAGGAATGAGGAAAGAGCAAAAGGAGAAAGATTAGTAGAGAGAGAATGGAAAAAAACTAGAAGAGAGAAGAAAGGACAAATGGACAGCAGATGGAGAGTTAGCAGAAGACATGAAGAAACCAGAAGAAAGTGGCTGGAGCAATTGCAGCTGAAAAAAATGCACAAAAGGTAGAAAAATATCTCTTTATTTTGAATTTATTAATTGGAATATGTCAGCTCTGGTAAATGTGCATCATTAACGTCTGCGCTTTGTTTAGTACAAGAGCAAATTAATGTATAGTTTTATTTCTGCAGTGTTGTACATTCCAAGTTTGGCTTTTGGGATTCCCAGTTTAATTATTGTCTTCCTGTTTCTAAAATGTGATTACTTGTTTGGTGATGGTCTATGTTCTGCATGTGTAACTGAGCTGAGGTGTTCTGTTTATATAATTCCTATTTGACATTGCCACTTGTTCTCTTTCCCCAGTAGGTCATGTATTGTTGTTCTCTGAAATGTATTGGTTTAATATTTGCAGTGTTGCCTTTTGATTGGTAGAGTATGGTGCTTTGTGAGTCCTGGTAGTGCTGTTAGGATACGGCGGGTTTGCTATGGGTTCTAAATGGGCAGTGTTTGTAGTAGTTCCTAATGTGTCTGGCAGTTGGCACTGGATTATAGTAATGTAGAAATCTTTTAGTCTTTCTTTATCCATACACTCATTAAGAGGCACATTTACTAAAAGTTAGTATATGGTAACATTATGCAAATATTTATGCAAATGAGGCCCCTTATGCAAATGAGGCCCACACCCCCCTTGGGCCGCCCCTGCTGGGGGCCCACAATTTTTGTTGGCATAGGGCCTCACTCAAGGTAAATCCGGCCCTGGTATTGAAAGAACTAAAAATATGAGATTGCAGACCTACTATTAGTAATCTGTGAACTATCATTAAAATCATCTGTAATAAATTAAGAGTGGAGAATGTCCAATGTAATGCCAATATTTAAAAAGGGTTCCAGGAGTGATCCGAGAAAGTACAGACCTGTGAATCTGACATCAGTACTGAGCAAAATGGTAGAAACCATTATAAAGAATAAAATTACTGATCATGTATATAGTCATGGTTTAATGGGAGAAAGCCAATATGGATTTAGACAAGAAAGTATTGTCTTACTAATCTTACTTATTCTTTTTGAAGGTGTGAATAAATAGGTAAACAAAGGTGAGTTGGTTGATATAGTGTATCTGGATTTTCAGAAAGCCTTTGACAAGGTCCCTCATGAAAGACTCTTGGCAAAATTAAAAAGTCATGGGACTGGAGGCAGTGTAGTATTGTGGATCAGAAAAGATAGAAAGCAGAGGGTAGGGCTAAATGGCCAATGGAGAAAAGTAAATAGTGGAATACCCCAGGGATCTGTGCTGGGTCTGCTGCTTTTTACCATATTCATAAATGACCTGGAAATGGGAATAACAAGTGAGGTGATCAAATTTGCAGATGACACAAAACTTATTTAAAGTTGTTAAAACCCAAGAGGATTATGAAAAATTGCAAGAGGACATTGATAAATTGGAAGACTGGGTGTCCAAATGGCAGATGAAATCTAATGTGGACAAGTGCAAAGTTATGCACCTAGGAAAGAAAAACCAAAACTTTAGTTACACAATGCAAGGTTTCACATTAGGAACCACCACACAGGAAAAAGATTTAGGTGTCATCGTGGATAACACGTTGAAACCCTCGGCCCAGTGTGCAGTCAGCCAAGAAAGCAAATAGAATGCTAGGTATCATAAGGAAAGGAATGGAGAATAAAACCAAGGATATTATAAAGCCTCTGTATTGTTCCATGGTGCGATTGCACTTTGAATATTGTGTGCATTTCTGTTCTCCATTTCTTAAAAGGGATATAGCAGAATTAGAAAAGGTTCAGAGAAGAGCCACCAAAATGGTAAAGGGGATGGAAAGATACCCCTATGAAGAGAGGCTAAAATGCTTAGGGCTCTTCTACCTGTAAAAGGGAAGGCTGAGGGGAGATATGATAGAAGTCTATAAATTAATGAATGGAGTAGAACAGGTAAACGTAGATCGATTGTTTACACCATCACTAGAGGACATGCAACGAAGCTACAATGTAACCCATTTAAGACTATTAAGAAAAAATATTTTTTCACTCAATGCGTAATCAAACTCTGGAATTTGTTACCAGAGGATGTAGTAAAGGTTGTTAGTGTAGCTGGATTTAAAAAAGGTTTGGACAAGTTTTTGGAGGAAAGGTCCATAAACCATTATTAAAGAGGACCCAGGAAATTCACTGCTTATCCCAGGATGAGCATTGTGGAAGATTTGGACTTTGGATACCTGCCAGGTGACCGGGATTGGCTGCTGTTGAAAACAAGATACTGGGCTTGATGGACCGTAGTCTAATCCAGAATGGTATTTCTTATGTTCTTATGCCTCAAATACAAACCTAAATTATCAGCCCTCTGGGGACAGGGAAATTCCTTCTGTACCTGAATATAACACACCTTTGACGTCTACTGGAAAGGCATGAGGTAAATACAAGGTGCAGTTTCACTATGGAGCAAGAGAAACTCATTGCGATATTCTTTGTTTTATTCTCTGTTGCTCTCCTAATAATTCCTAACATTCTGTTTGATATTTTGGCAGCTGCCACACACAGAGTTGAAGATTTCAATATGTCACCTAGATCCTTTTCCAAAACGCTGACAATTTTTCATATTAAAGAGATCACACTTAACACTTCTCCCACACAAATCCTGACAGAAGCTTTATGTCATCTATTAGCTGCTTTACAGAGGTAACAAAACCAAATTTAACATGCTTTCATAGATAAATATCTGCTTGAAGAACAAATACAGGACCAAAATTAGGCACTTCCAGCTCGATCAGGTGTGAAGACTGCAAGTGAGATGTCGAGGTCGTGATGTACACCGTATTTTAGAAAAGGCTCTGCCAAACATGGGGCCTCTTCTAAAATATGAATAAGGAGATAGAGGCGTGCACATATGTGTAGAGCCAGAAGGACCATTTTGCTAATCTACTCATAGGAAAAATTAATTGGGAAAACCTGGCAATTTCCATATGGAAGCTTCTGCTGAAGTGCCGGCACTTACACGCGGATGTCAGCCATTTTGAAAACCTCCAGGTAAAGACAGGTGCTGCTACCTTTATCTAATTTCAGTTTGGGGAGGGAAATCAACATTGGGGGATTACGGAGACTAACAGAGTGGAGGAGTCGCCTAGTGTTTAGAGCACTGGCTTGGGAACCCAGAGACCAAGGTTCGATTCCCACTAGCACTCCTTGTGGTCTTGGGCAAGTCACTTAACCCTCCATTGCCTCAGAAAAATCCAAGTTATCAGTGTCCCTGTTTAATGTATGTTGGTAACTATGTAAACCACTTTGACTGAAATGATAAAGCGGTATAAAAAACCCATTAAATAAATAAATAACCCCTTTAATCCCTCCCATAAAAGGCTGGCCAAAACAAGCACTTTTTAAAACCCTAAACGGGCCAGGAAGGAGCTGTAAATGCTGACATGCAGCGGTATTCCTCACAAGACATGGGGAATACATGTGTCACTCCCTCACCACACCTCCAGCATGTCTCTTGCAACTTCTTCATAGCAAGGACATCTTTGTATAAATTCAGCCCTTTCTAAAATTGCCACTTCCATGTGTAAATGCCTGATTTTACTTGTGGAAATTGCCAGTAAGGCTTTTAAAATAACCCCTTTAATGCTGCCATTTTATTTTATTTTATTTTTTCAGATGGGCACGCATTTATGAACGCATGCTAAATTTGGGTTTGTTACCCCTGTGAATCAGCCAATAGTTGAAACACAGCTTGTTTCAGGGTTTATATAGGAGACATGTTAAATGTGATTTCTTTCTTTAATGTAGACAATTGTTGGTTTACTTATTTTACGTATGCTTTTGATGTGTTCACTCATGTTTGTATTTTATCAACTTTGTATTTTTATAATTTTCTAACTTTGAGGAACATTTTTGCTTAATATCCTTAAGTAATGACCTCTGCAGCATCCCCAGCCCTGGAAGATCTGACTTGGAGAGGAGTGCAAGAGAACTTGCCCAGATTGCCGAGAGTGAAGCCCGTGCGGCAGGGAGTAGTGACCCGCTACTGACATCATCAGAACGACTGCTCTCAGCTTTAAAATCCAAGGCATTCTGAGGCATGAGGCCAAAGTGTGCGCCCAAGGAGGCATACCCAAAAGGGCACTGAAGAATCTTGGAGAAAGTGCGGTCTATAGTCATTGGCATATTATGCGGAAGAGGAAGATAAAATCAAAGAAGAAAGCAGGTACGGCCGCTCTCATAGCTTTTCGCCGGTCATGGGGGGCTGATGGATAGACACGTGCTTACCCAGACTCTGAATTTCAGCGCACTACAGTCTTCCTCATTGACTGAGGGCATCTCCCTCAGTTCAGGTGGGAGATCTCAACCCCTGTCACTGAAAGAATATTCTCCACCTCAGGCTATTTCTGTGCCAGAAGACCAAGAAGTGGCTCCTGCATTGGATTCTCTTTCGCTTGTCGCAGTATCACTGCCTGCCGATGTGGCTTCATCTTTTCCTGTTGTTTCAGATAAAGATATTTCTCTTCAGGACATCTGGATGGTGGTAACTAGAACTGAATAGACTCTTAAGAGAGCACTTTTGCACTGATATGTGTTTACTGAAGAAGTTGTTTCCAAGTTTAATATTACAGATTCTAAAATGTGTGCCTTGGGGGTGGCTTCTGTTAAGTTAGAAGCTCCGGTACAGATAGTTCAGGAGGTAGGAGGGTCAACGACTGAAGACTCTCTGCCTGCACCATAAGCTTGAGTTACTAAAGAATTCTATGCATAAAAGTAATCTTAGATTTTTGAATTTCCCTAAAGTGTATTTCTGCTTCTGTTTCCTTGCAAGTGTCATTGTAGTACTTTTCCTTGTCCTGTCTTGCTGCACGTTGGAAATCTCTGTTGAGTTCTGAGATTGTCTTTCTTTCTCCTTTGGCTTTAGCTTCTCTGCGTTTCTGGGCAATTTTCAGAGTTTCTTCCGTCATCCATTTTGGCCGTTTTTGCTTTTTCACCTTTTGTAGAGACTTCTCGCTTTCTTCCAGCACAACCTTCTTGACGTCATTCCATAACTCTTCCGGAGCTCTGTCATTTGTATCTAAAGCAGCAAATCGATTTTGCAGGCAGTCTTTAAATTCCAGTGGTATATTCTCAAGGTCATATTTTGCTGCATTCATGAGTGGTTTGCTCTTTTTCAACTTTAGCTTGAGTTTGCATACTAGTAGTTGATGATCTGTACCACAGTCAGCTCCAGGTTTTGTCTTTGTTGATGTTACAGAGCTTTTCCATCGTTGACTTCCACAGATGTAGTCAATTTGATTTTTATACAATCCATTGGGTGAAGTCCATGTGTACAGTCGCCGCTTGTGTTGCTGGAAGAAGGTGTTTGAGATGAATAGATCATTGGTCTTGCAGAATTCTATCAATCTTTCTCCAGCTTCATTTCTGTTGCCAAGTCCATATTTTCCAACTACTTTGCCTTCTTCTTTGTTGCCAACTTTTGCGTTCCAGTCACCCATGACTATCAGGATATCCTGTTTGCATGTTCTGTCAATTTCAGCTTGTACTTGTTCATAGAACTCTTCAATTTCATTCTCTTCTGCAGCTGTTGTTGGGGCATATACTTGAATTATAGTTGTGTTGATAGGCATTCCTCGTAGACGAATAGAGATTAAGCGTTCGCTGACTGCATTGTATTTCATTACAGTTCTTGCAAGTTTCTTCTTTATTATAAATGCAACACCATTTCTTCTTTGTCTTTCATTTCCAGCATAGTAGACCATGTGATCATCTGATGCAAAGTGCCCGATGCCAGTCCATTTCAGTTCGCTGACACCCAACAGATCAAGTTGTACACGTTCCATTTCATTCTTGACCACCTCCAACTTCCCTTGGTTCATGCTTCGTATGTTCCATGTTCCAATGTGTAAGACATCTTTACAGCTTCTGACTCTCATTTCATGCGCAGCTACATCAGCAGTCAGACTTCCCGAGGGCTTTGATCCAACCACATCATAAATGCTGGCTTTACTCTGAAAAGTCTTCAGCTCTTCCCCAGTAGCTAGTTGAGTGACACTTGCAAGGAAATAGAAGCAGAAACTATTAGAGGAAGAACAAGATCGGCTTTCCTAAAGCTGCGAGAGCTAAAGAAAAAGTTCCAGCCTCGAATTGGAATGTTACAAGATGCTCAATGTTCTATGTTGAATGATGCTGAGAAGATCAAGAAAAGGTGGAAGGAATATACAGAGTTTTTATATGATAAAGATCAAGTGGACCAACAGCCGTTTCAACCTATACCTTATGATCAGGAACCATTGGTGATGAAAGAAGAAGTTGAAGCAGCATTGAAAGCCTTATCAAAGAACAAAGCACCAGGCATTGATGGCATTCCCATAGAAGTATTGCAGCAATCTGATGCAGCTGTTACCGTACTTACAAGGCTCTGCCAAGAAATATGGAAGACAACATCATGGCCAACTGACTGGAAAAGATCTGTGTTTATACCAATACTAAAGAAAGGTGATCCAACTGACTGTGGAAATTATCGCACAATCGCTCTGATCCCACATGCCAGCAAGATTCTACTGAAGATTATTCAAAAGAGACTACAGCCATACCTAGAACAAGAACTACCTGAAGTGCAAGCAGGGTTCAGGAAAGGACGAGGAACGAGAGACATCATTGCGGATGTGAGATGGATCCTTGAAAAGACTAAAGAATATCAAAAGGATATCTATTTGTGCTTTATCGACTATAGCAAGGCTTTTGACTGTGTAAACCATGAGAAACTCTGGGCCACGTTAAGAAGCATGGGTATACCAGAACACCTGATCGTTCTCTTGCGCAATCTGTACATTGATCAAGAAGCAACAGTTCGAACGGAACAAGGAGAAACAGAATGGTTTAAAATAAGCAAAGGTGTAAGACAAGGCTGCATACTTTCCCCCTACCTGTTTAATTTATATACAGAACAAATCATCAGAGAAGCAGGACTGTATGAAGACCACAGAGGTGTGAAGATTGGTGGAAGACTCATCAACAACCTTCGCTATGCTGATGATACCACATTACTGGCTGAAAGTGAAGATGATCTGAAACATTTGCTTCTCACAATCAAAGAACATAGTCTCAAAATGGTCCTGCACCTTAATGTAAAGAAGACAAAGATCATGACAACTGGCATAATCAACAGGTTCATCGTTGAAGGAGAAGAAATTGAAATCGTGAACAACTTTAACCTACTTGGATCAACTATCAATAAAGAAGCAACAAGCAGTCAAGAAATCAGACGACGCATTGCTCTTGGCAGAATGGCTATGAAAGACCTAGATAAGATTCTCAAGAGCAGAGATGTCTCTCTCCATACAAAGATTCGACTTGTTCAAGCCATGGTATTTTCAATAACATCATATGGATGTGAAAGCTGGACAGTGAAAAAGACAGACAGGAAGAAAATTGATGCCTTTGAATTATGGTGCTGGCGGCGAATACTGTGTATATCATGGACTGCCCGAAGAACAAACCAGTCGGTACTAGAGGAGATCAAACCTAAGCTTTCTTTAGAAGCTCAGATGACAAGACTTCGACTTTCATACTTCGGACACATCATGCGAAGAGAGAGATCATTAGAGAAAGACATCATGCTTGGCAAGATAGAAGGTCAACGCAAAAGAGGAAGGCCAGCAATGAGATGGATCGCTACAATAACAGCAGCTACGGGTACCAGTCTGTCAACAATGAGCCGCCTGACTGAAGACCGAACACAATTTAGGATAGCTATCCAGAGGGTCGCCATGAGTCGAATCCGACTCGACGGCACTTAACAACAACAACAACAACAAAGTGTATTTACTTTCACCTGATATTTTGTTAAAGAAATACTTCCAAGATGTTTTGAAATTACCTGCTTTTGAGAAAATTTCCTCTTATGCTTATTATGTCTCCAGTTTAAATCACTATCAAAACCTAACTATGCTGCCACCATATAGTTGTGAAAATAAAGGGGCATAGATGACCTCATGTAAACCCACATTTTCTATTTCCTCATTGACAATTTGGGCAGACTTAAAATGCAAAAATGTTTTTTGTCGGATCACCAGTCATGAGGGTGAAAAAACACTTTCCTGCGATGGGCCCTCCTTTTTAATCAGTATTCCAAAAACCGTTAAAATAGTCAAAGTGCGTGAGGTTACGTGTTCCCCAGAACCAACCACTTTGGATTTGGCAATTTCAAGGCACTGTTTGAATGTCCTTTTGACAGTTTTTTATTATAACAACTAGTCGGGTTTTGCGGTGGTTGGTTCTGGGGAACACGTAACCTCACGCACTATTTTAACAAGTATCCATGTTGTTGTGTTGTGATCTATCAGGTGGAAAAGTTTATCTTTTTTGATCTAACTCAGCTGAGTGCATTTGTGGAAGTTAAGAAGTCTAGCTAGTTTTATATTATTTCTTTTTGATTGTTTTGGGCACAGCTTGGGAGTCTAATATGTAATAGGATTTATCTCTATATTTGGTTATTCCTCTCTCTTTTCTTTTTTTAAATTGTTCTCCTATAACTCCTTGTAATGTGGACCTTTGGACTATTTCCTTTCGTGGGAGTGCCGTGGGGTGGGACTGCATTCCGTATGGTTTCTTTTGATCATGTTCATTTCCTAAGATGTTACTTTTATAACTATGCTTTAAAAACGTTATTAAACAACAATCTGACTTGGAGACTGAGCTGGGCTACTGTGCACGGCAGCACAGAGCAGACTGCTCTGAATCTACTGGGGCATTCACACTTTCGGGTGAAAAGAAGCAAAGGATTGTGGTCGCTCTTTCTTCACCTGCATATATAGAATTAAGAGTCAGCAACTCCAAAGCTTGTCATGGACAGCTTATTCCCCTTCCCAGAGCTGGTTCAAGGTGTTGGCAGCACTAGGCAAATCTTAAGCCTTATGTCCCCCTGGCTGTCACAATGCCCATCTTCTTGCCACCCCCCTGAAGCTTCAAACCTATTATTTGCCTAATAGTTGGTCCAGCCTGGATCTTTTGTCAGGATAGTGAAGAAACAGCACAATTAGGCTGGGCTTAAATAGTAGTCAGCTAGGTTTTAGGCTGCCTGCATGCGTCATTACAGCTCAGTAGAGGGAAGGGGAGTGGGGGGACAGGGTGTGATGCAGACAGAAAAACTTCAAAGATGAAAGAATTTGTATCAAATAATGATGAGAAAACCAATCTTCTTATTAAGTTATTTCGTGTTCATTTCAAAGTGTTTGATCATCTTAATTTCAAATGTTTCCCATTCTTGTGTACTCCTGAAATTTCCTTTAAGTACCTGAATTGTAAGATTGTTAAGGGAGTGATTTTCCTTGGCAAAATATTTGGCTACTGAGCTGTCATTCTGTTTTTCTTTGTGATATTTTAAGAAATGACTATGAAGATTAATATGAGATTTTTGTAGTTTTCCAGGTCATGCCGAGTCTTAGGGTATGTTTACTAAACAGCAGTAGCGGCCTCTGTGCGATACTGGAACCGCGGCCCCACGGAAGCCCCTACTGCTATTTAGTAAACATACCCCTTAGTAAGTGGAACTGATGTTTCCGCCATTGTGTTGTGATTTCTTCAGGGTGAAGTGGTTTTACAGTGGATGCCTGTTCTTATATATAATGTTTGTCAAACCGGATTGATGAGATTGAGGTGGGAATAGAACAGACGTCCATTGTATAACCACTTCATCCTGAGGAAAGTCACAGCACAATGGTCGAAGCTCCACTTACTAAGACTCGGCGTGGCCTGGAAACTGCAAAGATCATGTTCCTAGCCGTAGAAGCTTAAGAGAACAAAATTGATATATGTCCTTAATTTTTTGTTTGTTTCACTGATGTAGCACCTGCCTTCAAATTTTTAAACTAAATTATATACACCAAATTCATAGAGAAGCATGAATGTGAGCCTTTTATTCGAATGTCTTTCCCATGTGGGTAGCTTTAGGGCTCTGTCACAAGTGCTGGAATAACTATCATCTATATTATTTATTTACTTACTTTGTTCAAAATACTTATATGACACAAATCTGACTTACAAAATATACATATGACAAAATGAGTTACACATAAAAACTATCAAACATAAACAAACCATTAAAAATAAATAATATCAAATAAAATTAATAACAAAAAATTGTACAAATTAGCCAAAAAAAACCACATTGGGGTGTCTTGCAGGGTTTATGTCATTCTCCTCTATTTGGAGATTACTCTTTAGAAGTTTTAGGTTCAGAGTAGATGGTTATCAGAGGAGAATTGGGGAAGCAGAGGATATTTCTTTCAGTAATTAATACTCCTGCTAAACATCTTGGGCCCGATATTCTTTTGGGCGGGCTATGTGCCACGATGATGGCGTTGAATATCTGGGTTAAGCGCTGTGTGGAGTCAGCCGCAGAGACTAACCGGGTAGCGGTGATATTGGACTGCTACCCGGTTAGTAGCTGTGGCTAGAACTAGCAAGCCAAAAACTCGCCTAATTTTAGCTGTGGAAGGCTAACCAGGTAGTCCAATATTGCTGCTACCTGGTTATCAGGACTCCCAACCTCCGCTCCGTCCTGGAATGCCCAACACGCCCTGAAGGGCGCGTAGGGGACATAGTCGGGAATTTTCAATGGCACTAACCATGTAGGTGCCAGTGAATATTCCTGGTTAAGGCATTTACAAAGTTTACTCGGCTGTAAACCATGTAAATACCTTTTGAATATCGCGCCTATTATACGTGATCTTGGGTACACCCTGCAGTACTACTCCCTTGCAGCATTTACACATCCTACTATTGATCTGTAGGATACAGCAGCCTGTGAGCCGGGACTGACCAGGGACATCTTTCTTCCAGCTTCCAGAGACTTTATGTTTGTTTGTTTATTAAAAACTTGTTATACCACCATAAACCTGGGCAGCTACCTCAGCAGTGCCTTCCTGCCTTCTTCCTCCCAGCTCCTGTGGTCAGGAATGCACACATGGTACAGAGAAGTGGTCTTGTGGTTATGGCACTTGACTACGAAGCAGTGAAGCTGGGCTACAAATCCTGCATCTCCCACTAAGCGCACCTCATGCTATCTGCAACTGAACCCACAGAAATAAAATGGGCCATGTATAAAAAGTATATTCCGCACTAACACCTAGACAAATAACAAAATACATACATAAAATTTACACCTAAAAACAATAACCAGACATAACATAACATGAACATGCCTCAAAGACATGTAAACCTGCTAGCTTGTTAACACACAGGAACTAGCCTGATTAGTTTATGCAAAAGGCTGAAAAGACTTGCTGAATTAAATGCGTCTTCAATTTTTTCTGAAACACCAGAATATCTGATATGTAGCGTAATATTTGCTGGCAAAGCATTCCAAAATTTATGGGACTGCCATAGAAAATATCCTCTCATGAAACACTTGAAAATAAATCTGCCGAAATAACGGAACATCTGTCAGTAAAGTCTCCTGCGAGTGTAACACACGAGGAGGACAGTAAACTCACAAAGAGGCCGACAAGCTAAGTGGGGCTCTATGATTGAGAGGCTTAAATACCAACATGATGACTTTATATTGTGGCAACAAAGGTTTCCTTATGGAGCCGGATAACCGGGGGGGGGGGGGGGGGGGGAGGGGATACAGACCGGGCCCCTCCAGGGCTACTTCGTCCCCCAGTTCCAGACAAAGAGAGGTCCCCCTCGTACAGCTCAGGGAAGCCTCAGGCCAGTGGTATGCCGATCCTCACAACCCCTCGTAGGTAGGAAAACTCCTGAGCAGAGAAGGTCCTGTAGCCAGGGAGACCAGGGAAAGGGACAGAGGATCTAGTTTCCCTGGGAATACAACCACTATGCGCTCTCTTCCAGGGGCCAATCACAACAGGAGAGGGAGGTAACTGTTAACCTGGAGACCAGGTCAGTGGTTAGGGCCAGGGAGTTTTCCGATTATAGAGGGGCCCTGGGAAGATAGCCAAGGACAGAGGGATTCAGATGTCTTGGAGAGCCTCCTGTGGGCAGCCGGCCAGCCTCTGAGGAGTCAGCGGATGACATGGAGGTGGAAGCTATAGAAGGAAGTCCCCTGGAGGAAGAAATAGAGGTACAATGGGCCAGTAGGCTGTGAACTTTGTTTTTGTTTTGCTGTTTTTCTCCTTTTTGTGTTTTCTTGGATTGCTTGAGGGTGGTGCAAGAGGGAGTGACGAGAGACGAGGGGGTGACGAGGGGAGTGACAAGGGGGTGACAAAAGAGTAAGTCACTGAGGTGTGGGCTCCTCCCCACCCTTTGTCGCCTCACTGTTTGACATCGTAATGCAAATGCAAACCTCAAAGCACCTGGTATTGCGAAAGCTGCATAAAAAGAAAGAAAAACCGGTGCAACAAAAAACAGCCCCACATGGCACTGGAACTTACCAGTAGTATGGTAGCTAGCCCCGGGCGAGTGCTGCAGCCGCACACGGCACTGGAACTTACCAGCAGTATGGTAGCTAGCCGCGGGCGAGTGCTGCAGCCGCACATGGCACTGGAACTTACCAGCAGTATGGTAGCTAGCCCCGGGTGAGTGGTGCAGCCGCACACGGCACTGGAACTTAACAGCAGTATGGTAGCTAGCTGTGGGCGAGTGCTGCAGCCGCACACGGCACTGGAACTTAACAGCAGTATGGTAGCTAGCCGCGGGCGAGTGCTGCAGCCCCACACGGCACTGGAACTTAACAGCAGTATGGTAGCTAGCCGCAGGCGAGTGGTGCAGCCCCACATGGCACTGGAACTTACCAGCAGTATGGTAGCTAGCCGCGGGCGAGTGCTGCAGCCGCACACGGCACTGGAACTTACCAGCAGTATGGTAGCTAGCCGCGGGCGAGTGCTGCAGCCGCACACGGCACTGGAACTTACCAGCAGTATGGTAGCTAGCCCCGGGTGAGTGGTGCAGCCCCACACGGCACTGGAACTTAACAGCAGTATGGTAGCTAGCCACGGGCGAGTGGTGCAGCCCCACACGGCACTGGAACTTACCAGTATGGTAGCTAGCCGCGGGCGAGAGCTGCAGCCGCACACAGCACTGGAACTTAACAACAGTATGGTAGCTAGCCGCAGGCGAGTGGTGCAGCCCCACATGGCACTGGAACTTACCAGCAGTATGGTAGCTAGCCCTGGGCAAGTGGTGCAGCCCCACACGGCACTGGAACTTAACAGCAGTATGGTAGCTAGCCGCGGGCGAGTGCTGCAGCCGCACACGGCACTGGAACTTAACAGCAGTATGGTAGCTAGCCGCGGGCGAGTGGTGCAGCTCCACACGGCACTGGAACTTACCAGCAGTATGGTAGCTAGCCCCGGGCGAGTGCTGCAGCCCCACACGGCACTGGAACTTAACAGCAGTATGGTAGCTAGCCCCGGGCGAGTGCTGCAGCCCCACATGGCACTGGAACTTAACAGCAGTATGGTAGCTAGCCCCGGGCGAGTGCTGCAGCCCCACACGGCACTGGAACTTAACAGCAGTATGGTAGCTAGCCGTGGGCGAGTGGTGCAGCCCCACACGGCACTGGAACTTAACAGCAGTATGGTAGCTAGCCCCGGGCGAGTGGTGCAGCCGCACACGGCACTGGAACTTAACAGCAGTATGGTAGCTAGCCACGGGCGAGTGGTGCAGCCCCACACGGCACTGGAACTTACCAGTATGGTAGCTAGCCGCGGGCGAGAGCTGCAGCCGCACACAGCACTGGAACTTAACAACAGTATGGTAGCTAGCCGCAGGCGAGTGGTGCAGCCCCACATGGCACTGGAACTTACCAGCAGTATGGTAGCTAGCCCTGGGCAAGTGGTGCAGCCCCACACGGCACTGGAACTTAACAGCAGTATGGTAGCTAGCCGCGGGCGAGTGGTGCAGCCGCACACGGCACTGGAACTTAACAGCAGTATGGTAGCTAGCCGCGGGCGAGTGGTGCAGCCCCACACGGCACTGGAACTTACCAGCAGTATGGTAGCTAGCCCCGGGCGAGTGCTGCAGCCCCACACGGCACTGGAACTTAACAGCAGTATGGTAGCTAGCCCCGGGCGAGTGCTGCAGCCCCACATGGCACTGGAACTTAACAGCAGTATGGTAGCTAGCCCCGGGCGAGTGCTGCAGCCGCACACGGCACTGGAACTTAACAGCAGTATGGTAGCTAGCCGCGGGCGAGTGGTGCAGCCCCACACGGCACTGGAACTTAACAGCAGTATGGTAGCTAGCCCCGGGCGAGTGCTGCAGCCGCACACGGCACAAAGGCTTAGGGGCGCATTTTGGTTGCCTGCTGTTGCCCTGCTGCTGCCACGTTTTTGTTCTCTCAGTGGGAGCAGGCAGCCGAAATGCGCCCCCTACACCTTTTCACAGGTCTTTCTGCAGGTCTGGTTTCTACCTCCTCTGATGAAACGTCAGAGCAGGGAGGGATCAGATCAGCATATCGGGCGTGCCCCCACCTACACCTCCGTCCAGCCCCTGCCTGCTTTTGCCCTGCTGCCGGCACTACCGTGGAGAAAATAGAGGGCGGCAGCAGCAGGGCATGAGCAGGCAGTGGGTGCATGGAGGTATGGGGAGGGGGGGGGGTGCACCCGATGTGCAAGTCACACAGGGCATGATTCTGGCTCAGTACAGCCCTGCTTAACACCACTGCCAATGCTCATGTGTGGAGAAAAAAGACCTCAGTAATTACTGTCACCAAGCCAATGCAACAGCTCTGTCAAAGTAGCTGTAGTCAAGCTTTCTGCTGGTGATTCGTGAGATATGCAGTCGAGTTAGCTGGCGTAGGTTTGTGTTTAATGTCGGGGAGTGACTATAACCATCTTTTACTTTTCCTTGTGTATTCAGGCCATCGGGCGCGGCCTGATTTCAGTGCTGTGTTTGATGGGAGTGCAGTATGGATAGCCGTTGTCTCTCCATTTGTCTAAGTGCTATTCTAGGGCAGGGAGATTCGTCAAGCTGAGCCGGTGCCGATCTCTACAGGAGGGGCGGAGCTTGAAGCGGATGGACGAATCACATTTGAGGTGGCGGAGCCTGTGGCCGCCGATCGAATTGCAGCAGAGGAGGGAGCCCGAGTGTTGCTGGGAACAAGATGGCTGCCTCCTGCTGAGCTCCCACGTGTGCTGGTTCCTGGGAAGGCTCTGGTGGACGGAAAGCAATGGGGAGGCCCGCTGTGGACAGAGGCTGGCTTTGGCACAACCCGGGGTGCCTCAGATGGCTTCAGGCATGTTTTGGAGGTAGTTTTTTATGTGCTTACCGGCCTCGTTTCCCCAGTTAGAGTGCTGGTCATGTCTGGGAGACTTAGACTGCTCCAGGAATTCTTGGAGAGCGTGTCTGCGTGATTTTCACGCTCTGGGCAACATCTTGGCACAGAGGGGGCAGTCCTGCACCGGATGATCCTTACCCAGGCAGCGGAGGCACATCTGGTGGGCATCAGAGAGGCTCATCTTCCTTGAGCATGCTGTGCATTTCTTGAATCCTGGTTTTGGCATTGTTGCAGGTAAGATTGTAGTTAAATTTGTTGTAATCGATGGAGAGAGAGAGAGAGAGAGATCCATCTTGATGCAAGGCAGAAGAAGTGAAAAACTGACCGTCTAGGGCGGGACCAGAGGTGGGGCCAGAGTTCTTTCGTCTCGGTGCCGTCGGATGACATCACCAGGTGTGGCTGACTCATCCTGCTTGTCCTAGGAGAAAGAGGAATTACATTTTTGTTTTGCATTTGCCTGGAGGAGAAACTGAAAGGGTGCTTTGGGTTTTTTTCTCCTTATTGGGAGGAATGGGATGGTGCATGAAGGCAGGGACTAGACCAATCTAGGACAGCCTCTGTAGTGAGAACTGTGTTGTTGGAAAGGGCTGAGGCCTTCAGGGGGGCTGAACTAGGTGTACACCTAGGATGCAGCCTGTAGTGTGATTTGGTTCTTTTGTACTTTTCTGCTAACTGATCTGTGGGAGGAGGAGCGGGAAACCTACGTCTCCTGAGTTTTGGTTGGAATTTTGGTGAATAGAACTGGAAGAATACCACGAGGCTTCAGCAGTGATCCCTTCTCTCGATCTGTTACTGTGCTGGCACCTGCCTGCTATCTACAATGGCTGGTGAGACTTATGGGGGCACTACCTTAACGGACTGCCAGCAGTGAACGGGCTCAGCACTGGGTTACAATCTAAAATTTAAAACTTAATTGGTAACCAATGCAACTTCTATAGATCAGTAGAGATGTGCTCAAACCTTCTGCTATTAGTGCTAAGACATGCCGCCGCATTCTGTATCGACTACAAATGCTGAATAGCATACGAGGGAAGCCTGAGAAATAGACTATTACAATAGTCAAGTGGGGACAAAACCAGAGCTTGAATGACAATACGCAGATTCTCATAAGAGAAAAACAGTTTAAGTTTGTGGATTAAATGAAACTTAAAAAAGGAAGCCTTACTAACTTTCTGTATATGAGCTTGCATATTCAATTGAGTATCAAGCACGACCCCTAGGTCATGAGCCAGAAGACCCACCACTAAGACAATCACTGGCTTGCATGATAATAGCAGATAGCACATGGGCCCCCTTGACCTGCAACAATATGGTTTTAGACCTCAACATGGCGCAGAGTCTTTAATGACTTCTTTTATGAACAATTTAATCAAACGCACTCATAAGCCTATTATGGGGTTCATACTCATCTTCCTTGACATCAAAGCTGCTTTTGACTCCATCCTGCACAGTTTGATCATTCAGCGTCTAGAATCTAGGCACAATGCTCAACTGGTTCAGATCCTACCTTTCCAATCAGCAGCTCCAAGTACGGATAGGTAATGAGAGATCGGCCCCTTTTCTACAACATCAGAGGGTTCCTCAGGGGTCAGCACTGTCTTCCCTCTTATTCAACATCTTTTTGCAACCAGTATGCTCCCCTCTGACAAGGCCAATCGGGCCCGACGGAAACCCTCAACCGGACATTTTAAATTGGACTGCAGCAGCCAGCACAGCCTCTTCAGCCCTGCTCCTCCACCAGATCGGCAGCATCAAGGGAGAGCGGGAAGGTAAGCTCCTCCCCGCTCCCCTCTGACAAGGCCATAAATTACTGGTGGATCCAGGCGTGCCCGCGCCTGAGGGCCTCGCTAGAGGGCCCTTAGGTGTGGAACATAAGAACTTAAACATGATTACAACAAAGGTATGTTGATATACTGTGTAATAAGTCTTTTACTAATCACAGACCCTGTATAATATTGTAAATAACTTAAATACAAAGTTTACTCACTATAGCAATCTGGTTATAATCACCACTGTATTACATCTAACCAGAGCCAAAACTTGCTAGGACTTACTGCTAGAACCTTTATTTTCCACCCCCTACCAAGCTATTCTTAATGCACCGAACTGTGACAAAACTGCTACATTCTTAACTCTAGAAATTGCAACATGTTTGCTACATTGTATTTACTTTGTTTCACAGTGCTACATACAACAATCTACTACTTCCCCAATAGACGCCTGCTGTAACACACTGATCTTACATAGGTAGTCCTTTTATCACTCAACTTCCTCTCCTTTCGCTCGCACCTCTCTCCCAGCATGGAGAACTAGACCACAAAGCACACAACCTTATGGATCCACATCCTAGTCCTCTACATAGTCTCAGCCATCCTATCAAATGCCTTTGAAGCGAAACATAACATAGCAAATTACATCCCAATAATCTATTCACACAGAATACCTCTCAATGCAAATTCCAAGCCCTATCCCCACTTAAATCACAGTCACCAAAAATTCAGGCTCACATATATCACCCCTGAAACTACCACCCCCACCCAGCACACAGATCTGCTTCACTCCCCACTAATATTTATTTATTTAGACAGATTTGTATGCCACCTTTTCCTTCAATCAAGGTGGTCACGTCACAACACAGTTGGAGGGTTACATTTAACATTAGGGTACATGTAAACATTTAGACAGTACAATTATGTGACAGTGCGTCCTGATCAATGTACGCTCAGCCAGGAATAAGATTCCACTTATCGCAGACCTAATATCTGATCACAGCCTTGATATACTCTGTATTACAGAGACTTGGTTTCATGAAACGGATTCTGTCTGCATAAACCAACTTTGCCCCTCCACCCACTCAACCTACAACAGCATAAGAACAACCAGCAGAGGCAGTGGAATCTCAGTACTGGCAAAGAGAGAACTAAACTTTTCCATCATTGAATCAACCTCCACTCCAGGCATTGATCTGATTAAATTATCCAACAACTCACTCTCCATATGCCTACTATACAGAGCACCTCAATCCAATAGCCTTGACCTCTCTTTATTGCTCGAATCAACTTGCACTCCACCAACCACTACACACCCTCTCATCATCTTAGGTGATTTCAACCAACCTCACAAAAAAAGGCCGCTTCTGTCTTAGAAGCCATGGAAACCTTATACTTCACCCAGATCCTCAACTCACCTACCCACAACAAAGGCAACACCTTGAACCTGATATTCGTACCACACAATATTATGGCCAACTCTCATATACCACACACCATTTACCCTGTCCCATGGTCAGACCACTCACTGATACTATTCTCTCTTCCCTCTCATCTCCAGAAAAATATCCTTCCTCCCTCATCTTCACAGACTCGTAAATTCAGATAACTTGACATCAGCCTATTTCTTAAACAAGTAACTCCCCAACTAGAATCGACACCTGACAATGAGGTCAACTTAAACTCCCAAATCAACAGATGGAATATGATCCTGACCGCAGCAGCACAGGTACCTCCCCCCCCAACAGCCCACACCGAAACACTGCAAAAAAGCACCTTGGTTCTCTACATTACTACATGATTTAAAAACTGAACTCCAATGGCTTGAACACTGCTGGCATCATCTACGCGACCCATCTAGCCTCACTTCCTACACTGAAAAGCTCCGTACCTAAAGCGGAAAAGAGAATACAATGAGAATATAATCCTACGATCCATAAATAGACCTAGAGAACTATTCTCTATTGCCAAAGCTCTATTAAAAGAAACACCAAATCAAGAGCTGGAAGATAAAATTTATACACAAACCATAGCAGACCATCTCTGCTCTAAATACTTTTCACCCCCATCCAAATCCAGTAGACATACAGATGCCCAAACCTCCAAGACAACCCCCACAACAACCTGGAACCAGTTTGACCCTCCATCTCTTGAAAACATAAAAAATGTCATTAAAAACCTTACCACCACCACCTCTGCCCTCGACCCATGCCCAGTCACATGGATTAAAAGTACGAAGGAAACACTAAGCCCCTTCATTCAATCCATGGTTACAACCTCCCTTAAAACTAGAATCATGCCTGTGCCCCTGAAAACCAGCTCCATTCGTCCCATAGGGAACAAACTAGATCCCACATCACCAACATCCTACAGACCAATCTCAAGTATCCCCCTACTAGCAAAACTGAGAAAATTGTACAAAACTAGCTGCAGAACCTCACTGATGACCACTCCCCTCTTGACCCCTTCCCAGGGGCGGCCCAAGGGGGGTGCAGGGCCATGTGCGGAGATTCATTGCAGGGCCTCATTTGCATAAGGAGCCTCATTTGCATAAATATTTGCATAATGCACTTTTAGTAAACATGCCTCTTAATGCGTGTCTGGATATAGAAAGACTACCAGATTTCTACATTACTATACTCCAGTGCCAACTGCCAGGCCCATTAGGAAGTACTATAAACACTGACCATTTAGAACCCATAGCAAACCCGCCACATCATGACAGCACTACCAGGACTCTCAAAGCATCAAACCCTACCTATCAAAAGGAAACACGGCAAATATTAAACCAATACATCTCAGAGGATACCAATACATCTCACTGGGGGAAAGAGAACAAGTTCTCACCGCAGCAGTCATTTGAGTTTTGTATTGTACACCGCTGTATGCCTTTTGATTCAAGCGGAATAGCAAATGTTTGGATAAAGATAAAAGATAAAGTGGAACTGTCAAATAGAAACTACATGAACAGAATACCTCAGCTCGGTTACACATGCAGAACATAGACCGTACCACACAAAGAACAAGGGATCACAATTTAGAAATAGGAAGATAATAATTAAACTGGGAACCCCAAAAGTCAAACGTGAAATGTACAACACTGGAGAAATAAAACTATAAATTAATTTCCTCTTGCACTAAACAAAAACACAAAGATGTTAACAATAGACACTTACCAGACCAGACATATTCCAGTTAATAAATTCAAAATAAAAAGTATTTTTCTACCTTTTGTTTGGGCGTTTTATTTTTCTGTTGCAATTGCTCCAGTCACTTTCTTCTGATTCTTCGTGTCTTCTGTGAGTTAGCCATTTGTCCTTTCTTCTCGCTTCTAGATTTTTTCCCTTCTCTCTCTATATCTGCTGTAACATACTGATCTTTCCCCTTTTGCTCTTTCCCCCATTTCTTTCTTTATTCCTTTATCATCCACTCATATTTCACCCTTCCATCCTGAATCCCCTCACACTCTCCCAATACCTGGCCAATCGTAGATTTTTCTTCCTTCCCACACAATATCTTTACTCCTCTCCATCCTCATTCTCCTCCCCCAAATCATCTCCTTCTAGTTCTAGATCCAGCCAGCATCCACTCCCTTCTAGTCCCATTCTCCCATATCCCCACATCAGTCCATTTCCAATCCTAGACCCCCATATGCTCCTTTCCAGTCCCATCCCAGCCCCATCAGCCTATTTCCAGCCCTATTCCAGCCCACATTAGTCCATTTCCAATCCTAGACCCCCATATGCTCCTTTCCAGTCCCATCCCAGCCCCCATCAGCCCTATTCCAGCCCCCATCAGCCTATTTCCAGCCCTATCCAAGCCCCCATCAGCCTATTTCCAGCCCTATTCCAGCCCCCATCAGCCTATTCCAGCTCACATCAGTCCATTTCCAATCCTATTCCAGCCCATTTGCAGTTCAAGCTCCCCCCATCAGCCCATTTCCAGTCCATGTTCCCCTCCATCAGCCCATTTCCAGTCCATGTTCCCCTCCATCATCCAATTTCCAGTCCATGTTCCCCTCCATCAGCCCATTTCCAGTCCATGTTCCCCTCCATCATCCAATTTCCAGTCCATGTTCCCTCCATCATCCAATTTCCAGTCCATGTTCCCCTCCATCATCCAATTTCCAGTCCATGTTCCCCTCCATCATCCAATTTCCAGTCCATGTTCCCCTCCATCATCCAATTTCCAGTCCATGTTCCCCTCCATCATCCAATTTACAGTCCATGTTCCCCTCCATCATCCAATTTCCAGGCCTATTCCAGAGCCCATCAGTCCATTTCCAGTCCCAACTTACCCTCCCATTACAGCCCATTTACAGCTCAAGCTCCCCCCCCCATTCACAGCCCATTTTCAGTGCTAGCCCCCCCCCCAATTAACAGCCCATATGCATTCCAAGCTTCCCCCACGTCACAGCCCATATGTAGTCCAAGTTTCCCCCACGTCACAGCTGATTTCCAGTCCTAGCGCCCCCCTCCCCCAGCCTGCCGAAGAGCCCTGCGGCTGTGTAAGGGACTTCAGAGGGAGCCAGGGAAGCCCATGTGAGGCCCTGGCTCCCTCTGCACAGCTGCCAGCGTGAAGAGTGTTTTCCCTCATGCTGGCGGCTGTTTCAGTGAAGCACGCTGAATGCCGGGAAAGGTTGAAGGTCATTTCCCGGCACTCACGCACTTCACTGAAACAGCCGCCAGTGTGGTGGCAAACACTTTTCATGCTGGCAGCTGTGCAGAGGGAGCCGGGGCCTTGCACGGGCTTCCCCCGGCTCCCTCTGAAGCCATCTGTTTTGAGAATGGAGTTCGCGCGTGACCCCCTGAAGTGCAGAGCTCTGTGCGAACAACATTCTCGCACAATGTACGGGCCGACCCTGCCCCTTCCAACATGGTTTCAAAAGGAATCATGGCATAGAAACCCTGATCACTTCCCTCCTAGACTCAGCAATAACATACACCCAATCTCCCAACCAAGGATGCATACTATTATTCCTTGGCATCTCCTCAGCTTTTGACTCCCTGCCCCACAGACAGCTCCTCAACAGACTCCACGACATAGGTCTTAAAGACACAACACTAAACTGGTTCTCTTCAAACCTTGAAAACAGAACACAACAAGTACGAATTGGCGATAAAACCTCCCTACCATTCACACTCCCTCAAGGAGTTCCCCAAGGCTCCAGCCTCTCTGCACTCCTCTTTAACATCTTTCTTCAACCCATATGCAAAATATTCCAAGAATACCACGTACAATATCAACTACTGTGGATGCCGACGATATAATGTTCTTTACCTCCTTTAACATCTCCAAGACAAACCTCAACAACATCAGCAATTGTATCTCTAAGTTAACACAATGGCTCCACCAACACAACCTTATAATTAACCAAACCAAAATAGAAGCCATCTACATCTCCTCCAACCATCCTTTGTTCCCCCTTCCTCTATTGTCCTTGGAGATTACACTATCACAGTAAAGACTGAAGTCAAATACCTAGGCCTAATAATAGACCAAAACCTCACTTTTCATGAGCAGATAAAAAGAACAACTAATTCCATTTACTTCAAAATATGAACTCTAAGGAATCTCCGTACCTTGCTAAACCCAGACTCCTTCTGAACTGTCTGCCAGGCCTTAACAACCTCGACTCTTGACTATTGTAACCTTATATACCATGGTCTCCCAAAACACAACCTACAGCCCCTCCAAATGGCACAGAACACACTTGCGTGCCTAATAACAAGCTCACCTCGACAAGACCACATCACCCCCATCCTTAAGGACCTTCACTGGCTCCCTATACAAGTTAGGATAAAATTTAAAACCATCACCTTAATTCACAAAGTTCTTCACAATGAATCTGCCCCCTGCCTACTCTCGCTACTTTCAAAACTAAACTCCACCAGACCACGTAGATCAAACACAACAAACATTTTAAACATTCCATCACAAAAGAAAAAGTGCACGCAATCCACATGTAACCGTGCCTTCTCCCTCTATGCCCCCTCTATATGGAACGCCCTCCCCCTGACCTAAGAGGTTGCAACGATCATTCTGAATTCCGCAAAAAAATTAAAACCTTCCTCTTTACTGAATACTTTATCCTGCCCCCCTAAACTACAGATCTCCACTCCTAATCAAAATTAAACCCCATTCAAACTAATCAAAAATTAAACCCCTTCTTCTCCCCTCCTCCTCTCTCCACTTCTCTATCCCCCTCTTATCCCCCAATTAATATAAATAGTTCCATTGTAAATGTTCTACCATTGTTCAAACTGTTGTTTCTTGTAAAACAGCTGTAAAATACACTGTTACAAATTGTTCATTGTAAACTGTTTTGAATTGCAGAAAAACGGTATATAAAAAATGTTAAATAAATTAAATAAATAAAATCACACAATATTTTGTATCATATCTATGTGGATGACATAATACTGTATGCCCCATTTAACATACCTAACTCCTCAATTACAACCATAGCAGATTGTTCACAGCAGTTGGCTGGCCATGCATAACCTCACCATAAATCATAAGGCGACTGATGCACTTTACATTACCAGAAATGGCAATTTCATCCCATCTGAATCCATTAGAGGTGGTAGAAATTAATTACAGATTAAACCCAAAATTCAGTATCTGGGAATCTTCATAGACCAGCACCTCTCTCTATCGTCTCACCTTAATAACATCACAAAAAGTATGTATCATAAATTCAGATCAGTTTTGCATCTTAGAAGCCTTATGGATCATGGTGACTTTCGGAATGTTCTTCAGGCTATTACTTTTCCCCATATCGATTATTGCAATATCATTCTTCAAGGCCTTCCAAAAACCACCATTTACCCATTTCAATTGGTCTTAAACACAGCAGTGCGTATTATCTCTAACAAACCAAGACTGGAGCATATCACACCTAGATGTAAACAACTGCATTGGTTGCCCATCATTGAGAGAGTTAAACTCAATAGTCTTCACAATTCTTCACAACCTCTCTGCTGTCCACCTGGAAACACTAATACAAAGGACTGCATAACAGAACCAGGAGATCTCGCTCCCTTAACTTGCTATCCATACCCTCGCTCAACGCAAAAGCCACTCGTTCAACATCAGAGCATTCTCCTTATTTGCACCAACTCTGTGGAATGCAGGACAAATATCCCTTCGTTCTATAAATGACTTAATAACTTTCAGAAAGAACTTTAAAACACTTTTATTCATTGAATGCTTCACAAATAATGAAGCTGTCCACATGCAGTGTATGTGATTGCTTATGTGAGTTCCCTATATATATGTATTTATATTTTTATTGCTTTCACTCCCTTCCTCCCAATTAGTCTTTTTGCTCTTTTCCCCCATATTTACTGCATTTTCAATGTAAGCCTCGACAGCCTGTTGTTCTCTGTAAAGTAAAACTTAGATTGTAAGCACATTGGGCAGGAACTTAACTCACCTTGCACATGGATTTAGAAAAAGTGTGTAATTAAATCTAAAAATCTAAATACAAACCCAAGCTAAAAATGGTGATAAAAGAAGGTAAGATCAGCTTTTTTTCTGTGAAGAAGGCAGCATTCAGGGACAACTAAAAATCCCTCATTGCTGACAGGAGCAGTGAGATCTGCCTCTTGCAACCTGAAAGTGCTGATTGGCCCATAGTCTAAAATAAATATCACATTCAGCTGAGTCTCTCCAAAGGCCACCAAAAATATGGACTGCTGATATTTGTAATGAGAAGATAGCTAAAGAATATAAGGCGCCAATGTAAAAAACAAAATATACATGTAAGGGGACAGAACTTGCTACAGACGTTAACTTATATTGATGATATGTAGTGGATCATTGTTATATCCTACTTTGATGCTCTGATGTAATACAATATGGATCCTGTGTTCCATCTGTGTTCAGTGGTGCCTTTATTTCTAGCTCTGAAACTTGGTGTCAGAAGATTCTGAACCTGTGCTGTTTTCCTGCCTACGACAGAGAGAGTTTCTAGAGTGTGGTGGGCTGCAGAACCATGAGTACACAGTAAGGTTGATAGAGATATTGATCAGCCTAAAATTGCATGTGCTCTCTCTTGACGCAAAAACACTAAAGTATTACAGCATCATGGCAACTGCTGACAGCATTCCACCCCCAGAGGGCATGAAGGTTAGTAGTGGCTTAAGTGGCAGTTGGGTTAGTTTCAGAGTAGAGTTTGTGGACTACTCTCTGGCAATAGGCTTACACAAGAAGCCAGCTGAAGTACAGGCAGCTACACTGAAAAGGGTGATAGGTACTGAATGCCGCAGTATGTATAAGCACAATTTAAGCCTCAAAGAGGAGCAGAGAAAGGATATAAAAGTTATCCTGGATGAATTAAAAGCCTATGTCAAATCCAAGGAAGATAAAGCTATTAATAACTTTGTCATGTGTTTGAGAGAGAGAGCAGTGATAAGTGAGTATGTCCCACTGAAACATTAATTTATTTGAGATTAAAATAATTCTCGGCCTTAGGGCACGCATCTCCATCTCTTAAAAGAATGTGACTGAACTCTTAATACTGCCATATTGCAGAACTCAAAGGCTTGCAACTGAGAGCTATAGAACAAGATTGGCATGCTGACAGTGTTGATGCAGCAGACAGGCAGCATTGAGGTGTGGACGGTTACTGCAACATACCGCAGCACAGTAACGTGCAAACAGGTCTGCAGCATGGGAGCACTGTGGCAATGCACATACATGAGTGCAAGAACATTGACCAGCATATGGGACAACATATCTGAGGCAGATTCTCCAAATGGGTTAGTTTTGCGCATAACCCAAACACCCCCCAATTGCTCTCAATACTATCTATTATAAACTAAATCAATTTAATACACAAAACTACTTCAATTACCAATACCAAGCATAATGACCTCAGATAGGCACAACCCCTCATGTGGCGAATTTCACCATAGGGTGTTGATAAACGCTCGCATCACTGGTCAAGCCTCCTCCATATCCCTAACTTTATTAAATATCACCATTACACTTAACCACCCAATTTTCAACGGGAAAAGTCTTGTCAAAACCTATCTGAAGTAATACTCTATCATCACCTACCATACATTCTGCCTCTTGGTGGTAATGAGTACCGTAGACTATGATAAAGAAATTTGGTGACAGTTAAACAACGTTAGTCATTATAAGCCTTTACTGTCTGATCCTACTGAAGTTTTACAAGCTCGTATTCAGGCAGAAGTTATTAATGCTTATGAGAATAATTACTTGACGAATAAAGAAAAATCTTATCTTCTGTTACAGTATCCTAAGATACCGGCATTTTATATCTTGCCTAAGATCCATAAGAGTATGATATCTCCTCCAGGACGTCCCATTTTATCTAGTAATGATTCTTTATTGGAACGAGTGGGAGTGTTTCTTGATTCTTTTTTAAAAGATGAAGTCCCAAAAATTCGTTCATATGTGAGAGATACAACCCACTTTCTGCAACTCCTTGAAAATGAGTGTCAGATAGAAGAAGTAGTATTTATGGCGAGTTTGGACATGGCAGCCCTTTATTCCTCTATTCCTCAAGATGAGGCTTTGCGGGTCTTACGACAAGTTTGGGATTCTCGGGAGCAGCCAGTTCGGGTGCCTACTTCTTTACTGATGACTTTTGCAGATTTAGCGTTGAAAGAAAATTACTTTTTATATGGGAATAACTTTTTTCAGCAAATATCTGGAACAGCAATGGGTGCTACATTTGCGCCCTCCCTGGCTAATCTATTTATGAGTGATTATGAAGAACATTTTGTTTACCCATCACGTTATGCTCAGTTTATTATACAGTGGTATAGGTACATTGATGATATTTTTCTCTTATGGAGAGGGACTAAGGCCGCTTTAGAAGAATTTTTTCTATACTTGAATGATTGTCATTCTTCTATCCAATTCGATATTGACATTCAAGAGAGTGAAATACATTTTTTGGATGTAAGGGTTTTTAAACAACAAAACTGTTTTGTAACTACTCTCTATTCAAAACCGACAGATAAAAATACTCTGTTGCATTTCTCAAGTTTTCATCCCCCACATTTAAAGCAGAGCCTCCCATATTCGCAATTGTTGAGATGTCGTCGGATATGTTCAACTACTGAAGAGTTTAAATATCAGGCTAAGGGTATGATGGGTAAATTTTTAGATCGGGGATATCCTCCTGCAGTTGTACATCAGGCCTATAGAAGAGCGAAATGTAATCATCGTGAGTGGCTGCTCTGTCCTGTTAAGAGAGCATCTTATGGAGATTCATCACCTATGGTTACTTGTGTCTTACCTTTTTCTACTTTGTCTTCTCGAATAGCTACTATGATGCGGAAGCATTGGTATCTTATTAATCGGCATCCACAGCTTTCCACATGTGCTTTGAGGATGGCATATAGTCGTGGACGTAATCTTCGGGATCGATTATGTCCTGCCGTAGTACGGCGTGATGCAGTACTTCCTATATCTACATTTGGCCATTTTGCATGTCAAAAGTGTTCATACTGTGGGATTATGAGTACATCTATTTGTACGAAGTACCAACGGTTGGTGAAACAATTGGCTATTACTACTTGTAATACGGACTATGTCATCTATGCAATATGGTGCGAATGTCAGTTGCTCTATGTAGGGAAAACTACAAGACCTTTGAGAACGAGATTGGCAGAACATAAATATAGCCTGAAGAAGGTACGGATCGATACCCCTTTGGTTCAACATTGTGTGGATCATGGTCATCAGTTCCAGGATCTTCGTTGTACTGTTTTGGAGGTTGTGCCATTTAATCCTCGGCGAGGGGATCGCAAGAAGTTGCTTTTGCAGAAAGAACAACGTTGGATTTTTAAATTAAATACGTTGCATCCTGGCAATCTAAATGATCGCCTGGAATGGACTTTATTTTTCTGAGTTTTGTTTTGATTTTTTGATTTTTGATTTTTTGATTTATTGCTTTTTTGCTGGCACTTTGCGATTGGTATTCAGCAAGGGGTGTATTACTGTGCAGTTTAAAGGGTTTTAAAATAGGGAGTGTCGCTTTTAAATGATGTCATAGTTTGGTAGGTTTTGATTGGTGAGAATGGGGTTATTAGACGCGTCACACGCCAATTTGATATAGCGGGCGGTTGTAGAGAGCTACTGCAAAGTGTTTATTCTGTACGGCGAAGCTCCTGATGAAGCCGGTTTTTACGGCGAAACGAAGGCTTTCGTAGAGCAGAGGTCGTTTGGGGACTACTGTGATTGAGAAGTTTGCTTTGGAGTTGGTTTCCCTCGTCGGAGGCGGCATTTATGCTGACCCGTTTGTTATCGTGCGTCTGCTTGGGAGGCACAGAACACAGTCGGTGGCAAGACTTCAGTCAGAAGCTAAGTTATTTGCATATTATGATGGTGTTATTTATTACACTTTTATAATTCTGATAATTATTTATCTTTGTAGGTTACATCTGGGTTGCCCAGGCTGCGTTCAGCCATATTTGTACTTTGTGTGCAAATTATTATAGACGCTTTTACATTTTGGTAGTATGTATGTGAAAGGATGTATGTAGAGAATGTATGGTAGGTGATGATAGAGTATTACTTCAGATAGGTTTTGACAAGACTTTTCCCATTGAAAATTGGGTGGTTAAGTGTAATGGTGATATTTAATAAAGTTAGGGATATGGAGGAGGCTTGACCAGTGATGCGAGCGTTTATCAACACCCTATGGTGAAATTCGCCACATGAGGGGTTGTGCCTATCTGAGGTCATTATGCCTGGTATTGGTAATTGAAGTAGTTTTGTGTATTAAATTGATTTAGTTTATAATAGATAGTATTGAGAGCAATTGGGGGGTGTTTGGGTTATTTTGGAATTAGCTCTCAACAGCAGTTGTGTGTGTTAGTTTTGCGCATACCATGACAGTTGTGAGCCTCACTTCTAAGCCAGGGCATGGGGAGTATGACATCAGTCTCTCAAATTTACTGCTAAGGCTCGGCATAGAACTTGCATTGTGCCAAAGAGCTGCCTTCTGGAGTTCATACGATATAACATGTGTGGGTAGTTTGTCAAGATGTGCTTGGAAGTTCTTCTTTATCAAGCTTGTGGCATCCAACATGATGGGAAATATTTCTTTATCTTTCTGCCACATTTTCTTGGTCTCTGACTGCATTTCCTGGTATTTCAGGATCTTCTGTCTCTTCATGCGATTCACAGAGTAGTCGCTTGGAACTGACGCCTCTATTATCAATGCCGTTCTGATGTTTTTCTCCTTAGCCACTCTATCTGCTATGTGCTCATTTTGCAAGAATATGCAGTTAATAAGGAAGCAGAACACAGCAGGTAGTTGCATAAGTTGGAAAAGATAACAGATCAGATGATGAAGACTTGCTCAGTACTGATGCAATTTTCTCAAAAGGACATAAGCACATAAACACAAGATATGCCAGACCGGGTCAGACCAAAGGACCATCAAGCCCAGTATCCTGTTTCCAACAGCAGCCAGTTCAGGTCACAAGTATCCATCAGGTTCCCAGAAAGGTACACAGATTCCATGCTGCTTATCCTGCCGCCTTGCGAACCAAAAGACAAAATGGTTTGTGAATCTCAGATTGAATAATATGACACAACCTTCTCAGCTGGATTCTGGGACCACGTGTAATTTTCATAGGCCTGAAAGACAAAATGAGGTTGGCACTGAGGACACTCCAGCAGTTGAGTGGCACCAAACGGAAACTATATTTAGGGAAGCTCGTGCCATCCTCAAAATTTTTCAAGTGCATTGCAACCTACGTGGACATACTCATAAGCAAATTATAAAGCACGTCTGTGTGAGCACCTTGGGTTGATCCAGTTCGCTATTCCTTCAGAGCTAAACCTCAGTGCACCAGACCGTTGTGAAGACAACAGCTGCTTAGTGGAGACTGTTCTGTGAGAAGTTCATTTTGAACTCAATCCCAGTAGTTCACCAGTACACTGTGGTCCACACAATGTACCAGTTGCTATTAAGCCAGAAGTGAAAACCCAGCTAGAAAAACGTGAAGCTGATGGTCATATCGCACCCATGGCCAATGTTCCCTCTAATTTTCTGTAGGCTGTGTGCGCATAAAAAAATCAGCTGTGCAGCTTTTGAAGGAAGGTTAAATTTTTGTGCGCCACATAACGACACTCGGAATTATATACTTTAATATTTGACTACACGTCAGAATACAGTATGTACACCACATTGATTTTAATCAAATTAAAGGAAAATAGACGATTACTAAATGAAGCGGAAAATCTTTTAAATTTTAAGATGTCTGGGTTGTTTTCTATCAGAATCAGAACCGTAATTTTTGTGCGCTCTGTTGTAAAGTATGTGCACTGGTTCGGCAAGGTGTGTGCGCGTGCACACGCGCACAGCTTAGAGGGAACAGTGCCCATGACCAACCCAACTGATTGGATCAGCAATACGGTCATTATAAAGAAAAGCCTGAAAAACTAAGAATTTGTATTGATCCAAAGTTTCTAAAGAGATCTCACTATATTATGCCAGCAATCAGAGATGTCGTATGCAAGTTGCCCAAAGCTCTCTTGTTTACACTTGTTGATGCCCATGATGCCTTCCTGGAATATAAGTTGGATGACAAAAGCAGCCTCATGAGCACATTCTGGAAACGCTGGGGCAGGAAAAGATGGATCAGTCTCTGTAGCCCCAGAGGCAGCTTGCTCAGTGGCACTGAATCAATAGCAGATGACATCCTCACCATTGTCTGTGGTGACTCTGAGGAGGAGGCAGAGGTTTTAGCCCTAATGGATTGCTGCAGGCAGGCGAAGCTGCGACCTAGGGCTCCTTTACTAACGGATGCTACCAAAAGCAGCAAGGTGTAACACCACTGTGTTAACTGTTGGGGTGTGGAAAGCATTTCCCCGGCAGATAAGGTGAGTCCTGTCCCCTAGTGCATGGCACATTAGCACAGGTGCACTTAAAGCTACCTATTGAGGTGCTTTTGGTGCACGGTGTGAACCTGGTGCTACCTGCTCAGAGCACACCACACCCACTCTCTGTCCCTACCCTGTCCACTCATGAGCACAACGCAGGAATCGTCCCGCACTAGCTGGCAGTGTGTGTCCCAACACGCATTCAGCGCATGCTAGATCACGTCAGCTAATCTCTTCGTGTGAATAAGTTACAAGGAGGTCCACTTCTATGGACATATCCTGTCATCACAGGACCTGAACGCAAAGCGGGATAAAAGTAAAGCAACCCAGGATACACATCTGTGCAGCACTTCATTGGGTTTGTAACATACCCAGCAAAATTTATTACATGTCTGTCTGAGATATGTGAACCTTTGAAAAGACTTCTGGATGAGATGCAGTTTGGCACCATCTTCCAAAATATGTTCAGGCAGTAGAGAAAATAAAGCGCTTGGTCACAAATGCTCCTGTGTTGCAGTATTATGTCACCAAGCCTGTTGTTCTACAGAGTGATTCTAGCAAAAATGTGCTTGGCTGCTGCTTAATGCAAGAGTCAACCAGTGGTTTTTGCATCCAGAGAGCTTACCCTAGCTGAGCAAAATTATGCACAAATCAAAAAGGACTTCGTTATCAGAGGATGTAGTAAAAGGTTTAAGGTTTAAGGTTTAATAAATTGATAAAAACCGCCTTTCAAAAACAGTCAAGGCGGTGTACAATAATAAAATACATAAAAAATCATAAAATACATAAATCACACGATGCATAAAACAATACATAAAAACTGTGGCCAAGGCCAGAAAAGAAAAATAAATGTACATATTTTAAAAAGGACAGAAGGATAAGTGCAGGAAACACAGACAAGATACAAAAGGCAAATAGATACAATAGAAAAGGACTCATACAAATGGGGAGGGAACATTAAAGGCTATGGAGAACAGGTGGGTTTTGAGATTTTGTTTGAAGACAGTGAACTGTGATTCCAGACGGAGAGAAGAAGGGAGGGAATTCCAGTGAGCGGGGCCAGCAAAGTAGAATGCAGAAAGGCGTGTGAATTGGAGGTGGGCATGAGAGGGGGAGGGAAGGGCAAGACGGTTGAGGTGGAAAAAACGGGGTGTGTATCGGGGAGAATGGAAAGATAGAAGATCAGACAAGTAGGATGGAGTACCAGTGTGATAAACCTTGTGAAGAAGGGTCAATAGCTTAAACTGTGAACGAAAAGAAACAGGCAACCAGTGAAGATCGAAAAGCAAGGGGATAACGTGATCTCGAAGAGCAGAGTAAGTGACAAGACGTGCCGCAGTGTTCTGTATCCTTTGAAGCCTTACCACCTGATTCTTAGGAAGACCGAGAAACAGTGCATTGGAAAAGTCCACCCGTGAGATAACTAAGGATAACACCAGTGTAGACAGAGCAGAAGGAGAAAGAAAAGGACGAATTGAACGAATTTGCCGCAGAAAGAAAAAAGAGGTTTTGGTGATATGGGAGATATGGGAACGAAAGGAAAGATCAGAATCGAAGTGAACACCTAGATACCGAAATGTAGAGACCAATGGGACTGGAGAGTTGGAGAAAGAGGGGGCCAAAATGGGGGGGGGGGGAGCACCATAAGTGAACCAGATGGCAAGAGTCTTAGTAAGATTAAGATGGAGACAGTTAGTAGTAAGCCAGCTTGCAACAGAGGAAAGACAGGAATTCAAAGGAGTGAGGTCAGGACAGGAAGGGGAGGTATGATGGAGTAAGAGAATATCATCGGCGTAGAAAAAAGCTGAAAGACCAAACTGTTGGATAAGAAGGGCAAGAGGGGCAAGAAAGAGATTGAAAAGAAGGGGGGCAAGAACGGAACCCTGTGGAACCCCACAAGGAAGGTGCTGAGGATCGGAGGGGGAAAAAGTAGACGAGGAAGAAGAAGAAAGGACTGTGCAGGAACGAGAAGAAAGAAAAGAGTGGAACCAATGATGAACAGTGCTACAAAGGCCAGCTTCCCGGAGCCGGTGGAGAAGAAGAGAGTGATCGACTAAATCAAACGCTGCTGAAAGATCCAAAGCAACCGCCACCGAAATATCACCTCGGTCGTGAGCTACGTGCAGTGCATTAGTGAAAGCCAAGAGAACAGTGTCAACGCTGTGTCTGGAGCGAAAGCCTGATTGATGGGGGTGAAGGAAATTAACAGAATCAAGGTGGTGAGAAAGTTGTGCAAAAATGAACTTCTCCAAGAGCTTAGATAGGAAGGGGAGGTTAGAGACAGGACGATAGTTAGATGGAAGAGAGGGGTCGAGGGAGGGATTCTTCAAGAGGGGACGGACCAATGCGTGCTTCCATGATTTAGGGAAAGTCCCAGTGGAAAGACTGGAATTAAACATGGTGAGGATATAAGGAAGGACACCCAGGGAGGGAGTGAGAAGCCAAGAAGAAGGAATAGGATCAAGCGAGCAGGAGGTCTTTCGAGAGGAAGAGATAAGATGATGAAGTTCGGGTGCAGTAATGGGTGAGAAAGTAGACCAAAAGTGAGAAAGCTGAGAGACCGGCGGAGGCGAAGGAAGAGGAGGGGGAGAGGTAATAGGAGAAGGGCATAAAGGTAAAGAGTCTCTCAAGGCAGCAACCTTTGAGATGAAAAAAGAAGCCAGTTGGGTGGGTGAAGGAGAAGACTGGGTGGAGGGAATCGATGGGGGAGTGTGTAGAGAGATAAGGGAGCGAAAAGTGGAATATAAATGACGGGTTTGGTTGGGAGCCTGCGAAATGGCATTAAAATATAAACATATATAAGCAGTCCAATAATTCAAATAAAAAAATCCTAAGAAACGTATATAACAAATAGATGTTATATCATATGTGATTGTCTGTCTGTAATGGTTTACCTATGTTATGTATCCCACCTTTCTACTTCGATGTTTTGATTAAGCAGTGCATGTTTCCCTTGCTTTTGTATAACCTTTGTATGTCTTTGTAACCGCTTTGATTGAAGGAAAAGGCGGTATAAAAAAACTTGTTAAATAAATAAATAAATAAATAAAATTAGAAAAGAAATCACGTTTGGCAGTGTGGAGTTGAGTGCGGTAGAAAGAGTGATGGGTTTTAAAAATGGATAGATTAGTGGGGGAAGGATCCTTGCGCCAAAGTCGCTCAGCCCTCCGAAGGTGTCTACGTAAGAGCCGCAGACCGCTATGGAACCAGGGATGGGAGGGACGCTGACGGGAGTGGCAGGGACGTAAAGGGGCTAGAAGATCAAGAGTGGCAGAGAGGGAAGAAAACCAGAGGGCAGCTTGAGAGTTAGGTGAGAGGAGTGAGAAATCGCTCGGCAGAAGCTCAGGGGCAGAAGGAAACCTTTGTAATGTGAGAGGGGTGAGGGCTCGGGAAAGACGCTTTGGGGAAGATGAAGTAGAAGAAGCTAGAGCCGAAGAGGGTGAGACTCCTAAGAAGGAGCAAGACAGGGTGAGATAGAAATGATCCGTCCATGGAAGAGACGTGGCAGTTAGAGATGATAAAGTTAGAGAGGAAGAAGCGGGAGACAGGAACAAATCAAGGGTGTGACCAGCTTGATGGGTGGGAATAGTGACGTGCTGAATTAGGGAGAGATCCTGGAGAAATGAGAGAAAAGAGAGCTCTCGCGATGAAGTGGGGGAGTCCATGTGAAGATTAAAGTCACCAGCTATGATTAAGTGGGGGTAAGCTAAAGAAACATCAGTGATAGTCAGCAGGAGAGTGTCCCATAATGGAAGGCGAAGAGCAGGAGGGGCGTAGATAAGAAGAAGATGGATAGGAGGTGAAGTATGAAGGCGAAGAAGAAGCGCTCCCTTTAATTGTGGACATCACAGTTTTAGATTCGCCCATTTATAATAGTCCTCCATTCTCTCATTGTAGCAATCAGTGTGGCAAGGTACAGATTATGGAACACACAGGTATGGTTTTAATATGTATATAATTTTGAATGACTATAGGTTATATTGTTATCATATTTCTTGGTTGGTTTGTCACTTTTTAAGAGGTTTTATGGTTTTTCAATTGTTGCTATTTATTTACAATTATGATTTATTCAAATGTTTTATCTATGCATATTTATTTATTTATGCAATGTGAGGTCTTTTGCTGTACTTTGATATGCATATCTATTTATTTATTCGTTTATTCATCTATTCAATGTGAGGTCTTTTGCTGTACTTTAATAGTGCCTTTATGATTTGTTTTTATACTCGTTTTTAATTGTAATAGTTTTTAATTATTTATGGATGTTTTAATATGTTTTTATATGTTTTGTAGCCAAAAGCCCCTGATGAAGGCATAAGCGAAACACGGCCTGTGTCGGGCCTGGCTTTAAGAGTAAGAGTGTTCTAATAAAAAATTCCTTCCTTGCTATCCACGGTTTCTGACTGGTTCTGTTATTTAGCATGTGGATTTGTGCTTTTTGGTTGGACAAAATCATATTTGGGTACAGTAGGCATTTTCCTGTCCCCAGAGGACTTGCAAGTTTGTACCTGAGGCAATGGAGGATTAAGTGACGTGCTCAAACAGAAGCAACAGTGGGATTCCAACCCTGGCTTTCTTAGTTCTAGCCCACCACTCTAACCATTAGGATACTCTTCCACTCCTGTCTGGATGGCCAGATGTCTGTAGTCCTGGATAGCCAGACCTGAAGAAGGAAACATCAGCTGAAATTAGGGAATACTGATCCTTCAGGACTGAAATTAGCATACAAAATGGCATCCAGGGATGCAGGATTATTATACCCAAATCATTGTGATCAGGGATGTTAGCATGTATACATCCAAGCCACACTGGTGGTGAAATGTGTTACCTGCTGGACTCTTGTGTCCTAACATGCAAGACAAGATCAAAGGCTTTGTGAGCAATTGTTCCACCTGCAATGACTATAGGAAATTATGTCACATGACTTACTGGTGCCGCTTTGGGATTTATTTACCTTCACTGAGAAAAAGTTCCTGTTGATAGTGGATCGCTCATCAGATGTCTGGAAAATTGAACTGCTCCCAGACATGTCTGCTGAAGCCCACAATCAAGTGTTGCAGAGAGTTTGCATGCTATGGCCAAACTGATTTTTATTTATTTATTTGGCTAAACTTTCTTACCACTTTTCACAGAGATCAAAGCAGTAGACATAGAACTTCAACAGACTAATCAACGTTTACATAGAACAGTAACTTTTTACAATAAGTTTTGTCAAAGGTGTGGTGCCTTTAACTATTTACAAAGCATTCTTTGTTGTGGGGGTGGATTTGAGAAAAGGGGGGGGGGGGAGTTAAGAGGTGGTTCCAAAGTGCAGGGTGAATAGGTGGGTTTTGAGGAATTTGCGAAATGTGAGGAGGTCTTTGATATTCCTTATTGTGTTAGGGAGGGAATTCCAGAATGTAGGAGCATAGAGGCATAGAGCTCTCAATGACCTAGGACATGCTGCTTTGTATGCTTTTTGTTTTTCCTTGGGGAGTGGCTAGGGTGTCCCTTGTGGAGTGTTTTCAGGATCAGTTTTTCTGTGGTGGTCCAATAAGGGTTTGAAGTGGGGGGATTGGTTAATGAGAGTTCTAGCCCTACCCTTGCTCCTTCTATCTCCAGGTCTCCAGTTTCAATGGTCACCTCCCTCCGCTACCTTGGGTTACTTTGAACTTGGCACTTTCCTTTCATGAACACGTCTCACTACTGGTGCGCCGTTCCTTAGACAGATTAGAGCTCTGCATCCCTTCCTTGAACCCCATCACTCACTACCCTTCTTCTTTCGTTAGTGATGTCACGTATTGACTATTGCAACTCTGTTCTTGCTGGTCTTCCTTTGTCACAGCTGCACCAACTCCAGCTCATTCAGAATACCGCTGCCTGGATCCTGTTACAGGCAACCCATTTTGACCATATCAAACCCCTTCTCAAAAATCCCCCAGTACCTTTCTGACCTTCTCCACTTCCATAATTCCATCTGTAGCCTTTGCTCAACTCATGTCAACCGCCTTCACCTACCTTCCCCAAACAATGCCCACCCACCACTGCCGCCTTCTTCCTGGGTCCCTTCCTTTGGAACTCTCTCCCATCCATCCTTCCTCTCGAACCTTCCTTCCCCTGGTTCAAAACTCTTCTCAAAACTCACCTGTTTCTCTCTGCCTTTGACCTACCCCCTCTTCTTCTTAACCCCACCTGCTGCTTTACCCCTCCCCTGTTGCTGTGAATGCCTATCTTCTTTCCTGTCTATAGATTGTAGTTCCTTTCCTCTCCGGCCCCTGGCCTTC
Organism: Ichthyophis bannanicus; assembly: GCA_033557465.1. Taxonomy (NCBI): domain Eukaryota; kingdom Metazoa; phylum Chordata; class Amphibia; order Gymnophiona; family Ichthyophiidae; genus Ichthyophis; species Ichthyophis bannanicus. The sequence goes on from CM066050.1 coordinate 2,277,190, forward strand.
TTTTTGAATTTTTTTTTGACATTGTAAACCGCCCTGTTGTCGTAAAGGGTGACATAAAGATAAAGGATTCTGCTCTGTAATGGGAGTGAGTGCAGGTGTTTGGGGATGGGGGTTATATGATCATATCTGAAGGCTCCTTGGATGTGGAGGGCAGTTTGCAGAGAGAGGAGCGTTGAGTGTGCAAGTCCATGATAGATGGAGTTACAATAGTTGACATGTGGCATGATCAGAGCTTGTAAAGCAGAGTGGAAGTCGGATGCGGCGCATAATGGGCAGAGATGCTGTAGAGTTCTGGTTTTATAGTATATTGATTTAGCTGTGTTCATTACTTGGGACTTCAGGGTAAGGTGACGATCTAGGGTGATTGCCAGGTATTTTACTTTGCGTCAGACTTAGATTTCAGTGTGGTTCAGGGTGATGGATGTAGGTGGGGAGAACATGTCGTTCTTTGTGATGAATAAGGATTCGGTTTTCTTGAGGTTTATTGATAGGCGGTTTGAGGTTAGCCATTGGGAGATGTCTGTGAAGCATTGTTGTAACTTGCTGTAGAAGGGATTTTTTAGGTCAAGTGGTGTATACAGCATGATATCATCAGCGGTAGTGGTAGTTGATGTTGTGTGATCGGATGATTGTACAGAGTGGTTGCATGTAGACATTGAAGAGTGGTGCTGAGAGGGTGGATCCTTGAGGGACATCTTGAGTCTGGGGGTAGGGCGTTGATGACAGTGATTCAATTCTTATTCATTGGAGCCTGTTGAGCAGGTAGGCCTGGAACCATTTTAGTACAGCTCCTTGGATTCCTATTGACTGTAGGCATTGTAGGAGGATGTTGTGGTTGATGGTGTTGAAAGCTGCTGAGATGTTGAGAAATAGTAATATGAATTCTTGGTGGATGTTTTGGATTCCTTTGACCAGGTTGTTTATGAGAGAGGTTAAGAGGGTTTCCACTCCATGGTGTGGCCGGAATCCATGCTGTTGTGGGTCGAGCAGGGCATGTGTGTCGAGGTATTCTTGTAATTGATGCTGAACAGTCTTTTCAATTATTTTGGCTATGAACGGAAGGCTTGCTATCGCTCTGTAGGAGGAGAGGTTAGTGGGATCTAGATGGGGATTCTTTAGTAGAGGGCAGATTGAGGAGGTTTTTAGAGAGGCAGATATTTTGCCTTGTAGGGAGGTTTGGGTTATTCTGGTGAGGAATGGGAGAGTTCAGTCCTTGTTGCTTTGATCCAACTCACTGGGCAGGGCTCCAGAGGGGACACTGTGGTGTTAAATGATGAGATGGTGGTTTCTATGCTTTTGTTAGTGATGTGGTCCATGAATGAGCTGGAGGAATTATTTGTGGTGCTATTTGGGGTGGTGGGTTTGTTTGTGTTTGGGGTTGGAGATGGCGGGAGGAGGAGTAGTCGGCCAGTAGTTGTGAAGTGATGGAGTTTTAGGTGTTGTCGGTGGGGGTTTGTGAGTTCTTTTACGAGAGCGAATAGATAATCTGATCCTGTGATCTCAGGAAATGGCCCTCAATTTACTTGCATGGAATTTAAACAGTTTTCTGCTGAGTGGGGTTTGAACATGTTATTGCATCACCAAGATACCCACAAGCTAATGGCAAAGTTCAATCTGCTGTAAAGATAGTGAAGAACCTGTACAAGAAGCACAAAGGGATGGTGAAGACTCATGGAAAGCTAATGTGCACTGGAGAACCACACCAGCAGAGGGCATGGAGAGCAGCCCAGCACAGCACCTGATGTCAAGGAGACTGAAGACATCCCTATCAATAGCCAGCAAGCTACTCAAATCATGTATGGTACAAGGTGTATTACAAAACTTCTGACACAAGGAGCAATATACTCGTACTAAGTCAAAGTGTGACATCTCTGCAAGAGATTTCCTGAGCTGAATAGTGGGAACTCTTCGCATGAAACCATTACGGGGAGATTGTACAAATTGTTGGAGGTTGGGTACCATGTTCATATCTAGTGAACACTGAAAGAATTGTCTATTGCCGTAATTGTGTGGACCTGCAATTGGCTGAGCAGGCAGCTTCTCAAGGACAGGGCAGCTCGACTGAAAAGCCAAGCAATCCTTCCTGTTCCAGCACATGATGAAGCACTACACAGAATGGAAGTGATGAGAATCCAAAGCCAGTGGGCACATCTGTCAGAAATATGGTGCCAAGTATGCCTGCTGTATGGATAACAGCCCACTGATGCCAGATGGGGATCAGCGGCAGTTCGTGCAGAAAAACCCTGTCTACACTCGCAGCAGCCAGCTCTCAAAGCCGCCACAGTGACATTCAGAATAGAAAGTAGTGCATAGGCTCAAAGAAAAAAAGGGAGATGTTATAGAGGCTCATTTATACTGATGCCATCTAGTGGCTCATTGTTATATCTCACTCTTTTCCTACCTCCTTGCTGCCACCTTTTCCCTTCTGATATAATACTCCTGTGCTCTAGCTGTCTTTAATGTGCTCTTATTCCTAGCTCTGAAACAGAGCTTTCCAGAGAAAAGGGAATAAGGTGGGGTCTTGGGAGAGCTTTCAGGAGGTTCATAAGAGCTGTCAGGGGTGGGGACATGTGGGGAGAGATTTAATACTTTGAGGGAAACCCCCTTCCTCAACTGGACAGCCCCAGTGAACCACTGTAAAAAAACAAAACAAAACAGAAGCTTGCCCACTCCTGCCCTGGTACTACTCACCTGCATTACTTTACATCCTATTCTGGATTTGCACCTGTCATTCTCCCTGAGGTACTGCTTACCTGCAGTATGCATGTTTGCCCAGTCCCAGGCTCTGCTGCTGGTTCCAGGAGTAAATGGAAAGCATTTGTTGTACGATGTCAGAGGTCCATGGAAGGCAGTCCATCCCGGAAATGGTTTTGTCTGCAGTGCCCCTGTAGTGGACGCCATTTTCCTGGTAACATAACTCACCGGAATCTTGGAAACAAAACAGTTCTGAAGTGTCACTGGTGGGAAGCCCAATCTCTCCTTACTCTTTCTTCTCATCTCTCCTTTCTTCCCTTTCCTTCTCTTTTTCCCTCATCCTCTCTTCTCTCTTCTGCTTTATTCCTTCACTCTATTCTCCTTTTTCTCTTTCCCAAAGATGACCCCAAGGTTGCGAGCTCAGGAAACGGGGAGGAGTGTAGCGTCATCCACAGAAATAGAGAAGAGAGGAAGGGGGAGGTGGTTTAGGGGGAAAGATAAGGAGCTCAACTTTGGCAATGTTCAATTCCAGAGGGCGGCGAGACATCCAGGCAGCAATGTCTGATAAGCAGGCAGAGATCCAGGACTGGATTCCTGGAGAGATTTCAGGTGCAGAGAGTAGATCTGAGAGTCGTCAGCATAAAGATGATACTGAAAACCATGGGAGGAAATAAGTGCACCAGGGAACTGAGTGTAGAGAGAGAGAAGTAGAGGTCTTCTGATATATCAGCTTTAAATACCATTTCAGGTATGGGTAACTTCCCTGTATCTTCTTCAGTAAAGATCAAAGCAAAGAAGTCATTCAATCACTCTGCTATGGCCTTGTCTTCCCTTAGCACCCCTTTTACTCCTCTATCATCCATCTGACTCTTTCACAGGCTTTCTGCTATGAATATACTTGAAAAAGTTTTTATTATGCATTTTTGCTTCCATGGAAAGTTTTTATTCAAATTCTCTCTTTGCCTGCCTTATCAATGCCTTGCATCTAACTTGACAGTACCTATGTTGTTTCCCGTTTTCGTCATTTGACTCCTCTTTCTATTTCCTGAAGGATGGGGGGGGGGGTTGTTTTTTTTTTGCTACAACAGCCTCTCTGACCTTGCCTTAAAACCATGCTGACAATTTTTTTTGCTTTCCTTCCACTTTTCTTAAAGCATGGAATACATCTGATCTGGGCTTCCAAGATAGTGTTTGCAGCTGTTCCACTTAGTTTTTTTCTTAACTATTTTCCTCATTTTATTATAGTCTCCCTTTTGAAAGTTAAAAGGTAGTACTGTGGATTTCCTTGCCGTCCTTCTTTCACTTATTAAATCAAACACGATCATACTATGATCACTATTGCCAAGTGACCCCAACACCCTTATTTCATGCACCAGATCCTGTGTTCCACTAGGTCCAGAATAGCTTCTTTATCTTTATTTGTTCCTTTATATACCGCCCACACCAGAGCGGTTCACAATAGGCAAAACAAAAAACTAAGTCAGAGTCGCTGCTGGAAAAAGAGGGATAGCAGAAACAGAACTCCATTGGTATGACAGGAAAGGGACAGAATCAAAGGTAAGGAGAAAGCAAAAAGTAGGCTGAAGAGAAAAGGGAGACAGACAAACTGGGGCAGACAAGACAAGACACAAGGCTTAAGGAGGGGCTGTGGGGATGGAGGGGGGGGGGAGATCATAGGCAGCACAGAAAAAATGAGATTTTAAACCAGTTTTAAATTTGGTGAATGATGACTCAAGGTGGAGGGCAGGGGGAGGGGGGTGGGAGTGAGTTCCAGAGCCTGGGGCCAAGGAAGAAGAAAGCGTACGAATGGGTAGATTCAATATGGGCGGAGGCGGGAGAAGGAAGAAACATGCAGTTGGCATGGATAGACCGGAGGGAACGTTGGGGGACGTGAAGACGAACCAGGTCAGAGAGATAGTGGGGGACACCAGTGTGCAGGACCCTGTGAACAAAAGTGAGGACTTTGAACTGGATCTGATAGGGAATGGGAAGCCAGTGGAGACCAATAAGAAGAGGAGTGACATGGTCATAACGGGAAGCATGCGTGATGAGCCAAGCCACGGTGTTTTGAATGAGCTGTAACCTACGTACTTGATATTGGGGGAGTCCAGCAAAACAAATATTACAATAGTCTAGATGAGAAAGAATAAGGGAGAGAAGCAAGGTGGTCAATGAGGAGACAGGGAGGAAGGGACGGACAGCACGCAACTGTCTAAGAGAGATAAAGGGGTGTTGGACTAGAGAAGATATATGGTCGTAAAAAGACAGAGCTGAATCCAAGATAACCCCAAGGTAGCGCAGAGAAAAAACAACAGGGATGGGAGAGGAAGAAAGTAGAGGGGAGACAGAGGGGATGGGCCCACCGAGAGTGAACTGGATGGCCAGAGTTTTGGAGGGATTGATATGAAGGAAATTGGTAGACATCCAGGAGACGATGGAGGAAAGACAGGAGTTAAGTGGGGAGAGATCAGGTGAAAATGGGTCAGTGTGGTAAAGGAGGAGGATATCGTCGGCGTAATAGTATGTGGAAACACCAGATTGCTGCACCAAGAGGGTGAGGGGGGCTAAGAAAACATTAAACAGGAGGGGGGCCAGAACAGAACCCTGGGGGACACCACAAGTGAGTGGGTGAGTGGAGGAGGAGGAAGAACCAGAGATAACAGAGAAGGATCTGTTAGTCAGGAAGGAGCAGAACCAGCGGAGAACAGAGCCCAAAATCCCAGTATCGTGAAGGCGAGAGAGTAGACTGTGGTGGTCGACAAGATCAAAGGCAGAGGACAGGTCAAGGGAAACAGCAATAGAGATGGAACCATGGTCTTGTGTAGTGTGGAGTTCATTCATAACAGAAAGAAGGATAGATTCCGTGCTGTGCCCAGGACGGAAGCCGGACTGACGGGGGTGAAGGGAAAGGGTGGCATCGAGGTGCGAAGAGAGTTGAAAGAAGACCAGTTTTTCCAAGAGCTTAGAGAGAAACGGGAGGTTAGAAATGGGATGCCAGTTTTCAGGGACAGAGGGATCCAGGGTGGGGGTTTTTTACCCTCATGTTGGTTCATGAACCAGCTGCTCCAAGAGACAATCATTTATTTCATCTAGAAACTTTATCTCCCTAGCATATCCTGCTGTGACATTGACCCAGTTGATATCAGGGTAATTGAAATCACCAATCATTACTGTGTTGTGATTTTTGTTAGCTTCCCTGATTTCTTTGAGCATTTCATCATCCGTTCATTCTGGCCAAGTGATCGGTAGTACACCCCCACTGCCATCGCCTTCCCCTTTTTACATGGGATTTTTATCCATAGAGATTCTACATTGTATTTTGTTTCCTGCAAAACATTGATCCTATGAGACTCAATACCCTCTCTTACAAAGAGCGCAACCCCTCTACCAATTTGATCTACCCTATCATTGCGATATAGTTTATACCTAGGTATCAGTGTCCCATTGGTTGTCCTCCTTCCACCATGTCTCTGAGATAGCAGTCATATCTAACCTCTCATTTCATGCTATATATTCTCCCATCTTATTTTTTAGACTTCTATCATTTGCATACAGGCATTTTAGAGGTTGTGTTTTATTCATATGAATCTGGTTATCAGGTTATGTTTGTATGTGTAAAGTCTACAGGGATACAAGTAGCCCACTCTCCTCTAGAGAAAGTCCTTGGGAAGTGCACCTTACCTATTTCACAGAACTGTCCTTTGTATTCTTTGGGACAGCTGCAGACGAGCAATTTCTTCACCTCAGCGCAGCTTCCTCCGTTCAGGCATGGGTTCCTCTGGCATTCTGAAGAAAGAGCAGAGCTGTATGATGACATTTCATAACTTCCCATTAATAGTTTTACTGCTGCTGTGTTGAATGGCTAGTGATTGCTACCCATATTCAGCAGTCATTACAATATCTGTGCAGACTAAGGAAGGCTGTTGCTTTTGCTGAAGAGCCAATTTACATTAGTAATTCTAAGCCCATTCTGAATCAGTGACATCTTTCCATAATTTAGCCTGTGATAAGGGAGCTGTTGGTGCTGGTACAGTTTTAAGGGTCGGGCAGCAGAGTTTCAGTAAATCTAGCACACCTGTGTGGATAGATAGTCTTCCCTCCCTTTCAGCCTGGATCCCTCCTACCTTTGGCAGTAGCAGGTTTGCAGATTGCTCCAGTCCCAGTGCAGTGACACTCCTCCAAGGTGGTGGCTGTAAATCGCAGCCACTTCTCTCCTTCACCGAAATACTGCAACAGCTGAGGTTCAAAGCACTTTTCTGCAGAAAAAAAAGAGAGAAATCAGCTGTTACCATTCACCATGGTCTGAGAAGCCATCTCCTCTTCTAAATGTCTGTCCCAGCTGCTTGTCATGTGGCCACTTCCGAAGAAATCTGGTTAGGTAGCTCTTTTGCTCTAAGCTAGGGAAATCATTTTTACCTTCCTATGAAACCAGTTTCATGTCCTCTCTCCCTATGCACTGGCATGTGGCCAGTAGAAGCTGCCCTTCAATAATGATGACAGCTCTGTTCTTGTCCTGCGTATGGTGCTATAGGCTTCCTCTTGGGGCTACCACTTGTCTACCAATGTGTTCCTTCCTTCTATTTGCACCCCACTTCCTGCCTCTCTAAGTGTGTCTCCTAGAGAGGACTTGCCCGTACCTTTCTGACATTGCTTCCCAGTATAGTGTGCTGCACAAATGCAGTGATAATTCTTCAAGGTGTTCACGCAGGTGCCTCCATTTCCACAAGGCTTCTTCATCTCACACTGATCTAAAGGCAACAGGAAAACAGTGAATAGGACTGCATTCTCCTGGGAGCACTTGTGTGTTATCTGGACAGGCAAACTGGTAGCAGGCTGCCATGACCAGTCATTGCCCCTTATAACCAGTTACAGCGAGTGGCTCCCTTTTAGGAATACAAGGCTAAATTTTCAAAAGCACCCATTGCTCTACTTAGAACCCTAGGGACCGATATTCAACGATGGCAGCCAGCCCCAGCAAAGCGAGCCAGATACTCAATGACAGAGTGATATCCAGCCACTGGTTTTGAATATCTGCTATGCCCAGTTAGCAACACTGATACCAAGCTGCTACCTAGTTAGCTAAACTATTAAAGTGCCTAACTTTAGCTGGTTTAAGACAACTGTCTAGTAGATAAATATCGCCACGACACCCTGATGTTCTATGGTTCACTTCAGAGCATGCAGAAGCATTATGAGGGGAAATTCAATAGCACAAAATAGTTATGCGCTGCTGAATATCCCACTCGAAGGGTTTCCGTAAGAACATAAGATCTGTCATAAGCGGGCAGATTAAAGGTCATAAGAACATATAAGAACATAAGAACATAAGATATGCCATACTGGGTCAGACCGAGGTCCATCAAGCCCAGTATCCTGTTTCCAACAGTGGCCAATCTAGGTCATATGTACCTAGCAGTTTCCCCAAAAGACACAGGTTCCGCAATGCTTGTACTGGGTCAAGCATTGATATCTTCGGTCACTTCTTAATAATGGTTTAGGGACCTTTCCTCCAGGAACTTGTCCAAACCTTTTTTAAACCCAGCTACACTAACAGCCTTTACTACATCCTCCAGTAACAAATTCCAGAGTTTGATTACACGTTGAGTGAAAAAATATTTTCTTTTATTAGTCTTAAATAGTTTACCCTGTAGCTTCATTGCATGTCCCCTAGTCTTTCTATATTCTGATAACGTAAACAATCGATCTATGTTTACCCATTCTACTCCGTTCATTAATTTATAGACTTCTATCATATCTCCCCTCAGTCGTCTCTTTTCCAGGTTAAAGAGCCCTAACCTTTTTAGCCTTTCTTCATAGGAGTATCCTTCCATCCCTTTTACCATTTTGATGGCTCTTCTTTGAACCTTTTCTAAAATCGCTATATCCTTTTTAAGGTACGGTGACCAGAATTGCACACAATATTCAAGGTGCGGTCTCACCATGGAACGATATAGAGGCATTATAATATCTTTTGTTTTATTTTCCATTCCTTTCCTTATCATACCTAGCATTCTATTTGCTCTCTTGGCCGCTGCTGCACACTGGGCCGAGGGTTTTAACATGGTATCCACAATGATGCCTAAATCTTTTTCCTGGGTGGTAGTTCCTAATGTGGAACCTTGCATCGTGTAACCATAGTTTGGGTTGTTCTTCCCTAGGTGCATAACCTTGCACTTGTCCACATTAAATTTCATCTGCCATTTTGGTCCATCAAGCCCATTATCCTGTTTCTAACTGTGGTCAATCCAGGTCACAAGTATATGCCAAAGGTTTGCTAACTATTCAAAGGGATATATCTTCAGCTGCAGATGCTGAACCCATCAGTCCCTTCTCTGTGAACTCTCATGGATACCATATGAAATGTGCCACCAAAAACCCCTTAAATGCTTTGGTGCTATCTGGATAGTTGTAAAAAACTATGGGTCCAATATTCAGCACCAGTGACGGTCATTCTAAAGCAGCTAGCAATCGCCGCTTAACCTTAGATCTGGAGTTTCAATGCTGGGGCCATATCTGGGTCAGCTGGATAGCACCGAAGCTAACTGGGGAGCGGTGATACTCAGCCATTGCCCGGTTAGTTTCAGCAGCAAAAGTTAGGATGGCCTTTACTGTGCCTAAATTTCTCCCTCAAGGGATAACCGGGCAGCCGCTGACTGGTCATTCCTGGTGCCACCACCGGAACGCCCTGTTAGCCGCCTAGGGGGGTGCCTTTAGGATATGCAGTGGCACTAACCGCGATAGTGCAGTTGAATATTTTATTTATTTATTTAACAGAATTTATAGAGCTTCATCCTTGAATCACAGCAGTTTACATTACAACTCAGTTTATATAGAGAACATTATAACTCTTGGGGGGTTTAACAATCTGGCAAAACAAACTATCATTAATTCAAGATTACATTACATGTGGGTACTCTTAACCTGTACCATAACCTATATGCAGTTTGCACGTACAATACGGAGTGCTCATTTATCGGTGTCCGTATTCAGGGTCATTGTGTGGCCTCGTATTCTGGCTCTATATGATATTTCCGAAGTATTCTTTGTATAAGTGTGTTTTTATCTTTTTTTCTGAAGTCCTTGATGTCCTTTGTATCTCTTATATCTTCAGGCAATGTGTTCCAAAGTGCAGGGGCTGTTAAACAAAATGCTCTTTTTGATGCGGTATGCTTGGACGTTGAGTAGATGCTGGGTTTAAGAATCGTATTCTTGCTATAAGTCCTCTTAGGTCTGTTGTCTGGTACTGAGGTAGTCAGCTCCTGTAGATTGTCGGCTGAGTTGTTTCTTAGTATTTTGAATATGATGAGGGTGGTCTTAAACCTGATGCGGTAATGTATAGGAAGCCAATGCAGTTGGTTCAGTATTGGTGTGATATGTTCGTATTTTGCTGTACCAGTGATAATGTGTGCTGGCATGTTCTGCGCCGTCTGAAGCATGTTGATTGTTTAGGTGCACCTTGATATACTGAGTTGCAGAAGACCAACAGTGGAGTACCACTTAGACTATTGTGCGGAAGTTAACCTGGTTGAGCAGTGGTTTCAACCTGTGTAATATCTTCATTTTATGGTATGCATTGTGTGTGATCTTATTTATGTGAGGTTGTAGGTTTAAGAACTGGTCCAAGATTACTCCTTGTTTTACTTCCATACTGCAGCTTGACAGCTGAATTAATCTCGGTGGTGCAAATGCTTGGTTTCTTGCTATCCTGGTTAACATGATTAACGCGGATAGCAGGACTGCTCACCGCTTTAATCTCTTTAAATATCAGGCCCTATCAATCCACCAAAGCAGCATACAATCAAAACCGTGTCCTTCGAGTCTTTTTAGTCCCCTTAATCACAGTTTTTTGCTGATTCTGCTGGGAATATGTGGCACTGCTATGAGAAGATATGAATGACACGTTTTGATTGTATGTTACTATCCTGATAGTGCCACGGCAGACTGAGGGCTTGTTGTGTAGCTCTACAGATAGTGGCAACATTTAGAGCTAAATAGATTAAGTCAGGACAGGAAAGAAACTTCTAGTATGAAGCATTTAGATCTGTCTATAGCAACTGAGTGTCAGCACTATTGGACTGGTTCTGTGAGGGAGATGCCTAAAGATATGCCCCTATTCTCTGCTCTGCTGAGAGCTACTACTACTGATCATTTGCATAGCGTTACAAAGCGTACATGAGAACAGCAGCTTCATTGCAAGCCTCTGCCCTGCACCCTGCTTTGCTTAGACTGTTTGGTTACCTGTGCTTGTCTTAAGTTTTCTGTTTGTCTGTATACGTATTTATGTTTTTATTTTTTAAGAACATAAGATATGCCATACTGGGTCAGACCAAGGTCCATCAAGCCCAGTATCCTGTTTCCAACAGTGGCCAATCTAGGTCATATGTACCTAGCAGTTTCCCCAAGGGACACAGGTTCCACAATGCTTGTACTGGGTCAAGCACTGATATCCTGGGTCCCTTCTTAATAATGGTTTATGGACCTTTCCTCCAGGAACTTGTCCAAACCTTTTTTAAGCCCAGCTACACTAACAGCCTTTACTACATCCTCCAGTAACAAATTCCAGAGTTTAATTACACGTTGAGTGAAAAAATATTTTCTTTTATTAGTCTTAAATAGTTTACCCTGTAGCTTCATTGCATGTCCCCTAGTCTTTCTATATTCTGATAAGGTAAACAATCGATCTACGTTTACCCGTTCCACTCCATTCATTAATTTATAGACTTCTATCATATCTCCCCTCAGCCGTCTCTTTTCCAGGTTAAAGAGCCCTAACCTTTTTAGCCTTTCTTCATAGGAGCATCCTTCCATCCCTTTTACCATTTTGGTGGCTCTTCTCTGAACCTTTTCTAATAAATCTATATCCTTTTTAAGATACAACGACCAGAATTGCACACAATATTTTTAGTTAGTATGTATCTTAACTGCTTTTTGTAATTCTGTTCAGCTTTTCTGCCATCTTCTGCTGGCTGTTTCTTTCCTTCCTACTAATCTGTATCTTTACCTTTAACACTTGATATCCCGCCCTAGACTTTAGGGTATCAGAGCGGTTTACAATTTCCAAAGACAGCTGTATACAAAATAGAAAGGAATACCATAAAGTATATTGGCTGAGTGGGATGGACGATCTGTTCATGTCACCCATTATTGTTAAACTGGCCCTGTGCCTGGTTCCTTTCTACTTATGTTTTAGTTTTATTGTACATAGTAACATAGTAAATGACGGCAGATAAAAACCATCATGGTCCATCTAGTCCGTCCAGCAAGGCAGCAAAAGTAGGTGCACCTGCTACTCCGTGCAGGTCACCCCTCCCCATGCCTTTGTTTAGGGGTATACCCACCGCTCCGTGCAGGTCACCCCTTCCCATGCCTTTGTTTAGGGGTGTACCCACTGCTCCGTGCAGGTCACCCCTTCCCATGCCTTTGTTTAGGGGTGTAACCACCGCTCCGTGCAGGTCACCCCTTCCCATGCTTTGTTTAGAGGTGTACCCACCGCTCCGTGCAGGTCACCCCTTCCCATGCCTTTGTTTAGGGGTGTACCCACCGCTCCGTGCAGGTCACCCCTTCCCATGCTTTGTTTAGAGGTGTATCCACCGCTCCATGCAGGTCACCCCTCCCCATGCCTTTGTTTAGAGGTGTACCCACTGCTCCGTGCAGGTCACCCCTCCCCATGCCTTTGTTTAGAGGTGTACCCACTGCTCCGTGCAGGTCACCCCTTCCCATGCCTTTGTTTAGGGGTGTACCCACCGCTCCGTGCAGGTCACCCCTTCCCATGCTTTGTTTAGAGGTGTACCCACCGCTCCGTGCAGGTCACCCCTCCCCATGCCTTTGTTTAGAGGTGTACCCACCGCTCCGTGCAGGTCACCCCTCCCCATGCCTTTGTTTAGAGGTGTACCCACCGCGCCGTGCAGGTCACCCCTCCCCATGCCTTTGTTTAGAGGTGTACCCACTGCTCCGTGCATGTCACCCCTCCCCATGCCTTTGTTTAGAGGTGTACCCACCGCTCCGTGCAGGTCACCCCTCCCCATGCCTTTGTTTAGGGGTGTACCCACTGCTCCGTGCAGGTCACCCCTCCCCATGCCTTTGTTTAGAGGTGTACCCACTGCTCCATGCAGGTCACCCCTTCCCATGTCTTTGTTTAGGGGTGTACCCACCGCTCCGTGCAGGTCACCCCTTCCCATGTCTTTGTTTAGGGGTGTACCCACTGCTCCGTGCATGTCGCCCCTCCCCATGCCTTTGTTTAGGGGTGTACCCACTGCTCCGTGCAGCTCACCCCTCTGAGATATAAGAGATAGTTATGTTTGTTTTGATTTTATCCTGTTGCTATAAAGGGATCCACTGTGTCTGTCTCATGCCATTTTGAATTCTGTCACTACCAGTCCAAGGCTGATCCTTCTACCTTACTGCTCCTTATGCCTGGAGCAAACCACCCGAGCCAGTACCTCAGGCTCCATTTCTCTCTGGCCCTTTCAAATCCAGACTAAAAAGTCACTTCTTTGAGTCTATTTTTGGATTCCAATCCCCTCATTTCCCTAGATATATCCTAGTCCCACTTGCTGTGTTGTCTGTTTTGAAACATAGAAACATAGAAATATGATGACAGAAAAAGACCACATGGCCTATCTAGTCTGTCCTTCCATATCAACAACTACAACAGTCCCCTTTTTATCTTTAGAGATCCTCTATGTCTGTCCCATGCTTTTTTGAATTCAGTTACTGTCCTCATCTCTACCACCTCCACTGGGAGACTATTCCACGGATCTACTACTCTTTCTGTAAAGAAATATTTCTGCATATCACGCCTGAATCTATCTCACTTCACCCTCATCCCATGTCCCCTCGTAGCAGAACTTGCTTTCAATCGAAAGAGGCTCTCTCCCTGAACATTTATGCCATGGAGGTATTTAAACATCTCAATCATATCACCTCTATCCCGCCTTTCCTCTAAGGTGTACATATTAAGATCCTTCAGTCTGTCCTCATATGCTTTATAATGAAGACCACTAATCATTTTAGTAGCCACCCTCTGCACCAACTCCATCCTGTTCACATCCTTTTGAAGGTGCGGTCTCCAGAATTGCACACTATACTCCAAATGAGGTCGCACCAAAGACATACAGAGGCATTATCACCTCCTTTTTTCTGCTAGCCATTCCTCTCCGTATGCACCCAAGCATCCTTCTAGCTTTTGCCGTCGCTTTTTCTACCTGTTTAGCTATTTTAAGATCATAAGACACAACCACGCCTAGGTCCCGCTCTTCTTTAGTGGACAAAAGTACTTCACCCCCTATACTATATTGCTCCCTCGGATTGCTGCAGCCCAAATACATGACCTTACATTTTTTAACATTAAATCCCAGCTGCCAAATTCTAGACCATTCTTCAAGCTTAGCTAGATCCCTCCTCATGTTATCTACCCCTTCCTGAGTGTCTACTCTATTGCAGATTTTGGTATCATCCGCAAAGAGGCAAACTTTACCTGAAAGCCCTTCCGCTATATCACTAACAAAGATGTTAAAAAGAATCGGACCAAGGACAGATCCCTGGGGCACACCACTGGTAACATCCTTCTCCTCAAAGTGAGCTCCATTTACTTGTACTCTTTGTCGCCTCCCACCCAACCAATTTCTAACCCAAGCAGTAACTTTAGGGTCAATCCGTAGCGTGCTCAGTTTGTTTATAAGTCGCCTGTGAGGAACAGTGTCAAAGGCTTTACTGAAATCTAAATACACCACATCTAGGGCTCTCCCTCGGTCCAACTCCCTGGTCACCCAGTCAAAGAAATCAATCAGATTTGTCTGACAAGACCTGCCTCTGGTGAATCCATGCTGCCTCAGATCCTGTAATCTGCTGGACTCCAGAAACCTCACTATTTTCTCTTTCAGCAGTGTTTCCAATAATTTACTCACCACCGAAGTTAAACTAACCGGCCTGTAGTTTTCAATCACATCCTTACTTCCGCTTTTGTGTAAAGGCACCACATGAGCCTCTCTCCAGTCCTTTGGCACCACTCCCGACTCCAACGAGGCATTGAAAAGGTCAGTCAGTGGAGCTGCTAGAATGTCCCCAAGTTCCCTCAGTATTCTCGGGTGTATCCCATCCGGTCCCATCACTTTGTCTACTTTAAGTTAAGATAGTTTCTCACGAACACAGTCTTTTGAAAATTATTCAAGATGTCCTTTGCTTCTGTTCCTATTTGTGGGTGTTTTCTGAGGTTCTGCTCCTGGTTCTTCATCTGTGAACACAGAACAAAAATATTTGTTAAGCAATTCCGCTTTATCCTTTTCAGCTTCTACATATTCCTCCCCTGCACCCTTGAGTCTGACAATACCACTCTTGCCCTTCCTCTTCTCACTAATATATCTGAAAAATGTCTTATCCCCCCCCCCCCATTTTATTGCATTGGCTATTTCCTCCTCCTTTTGAATCTTTGCCTTCTTGACTACTTTGCTAGCTTCTCTAAGTTTTTCCAAATACAGATGCCTGTCTTCCTCTCTCTGTGATCTCTTGTATTACATGAAGACCTCCCTCTTTTTCTTCACTTTTTCAGCTACTTCTTTCGAAAACCATAGCGGTCTCCTTTTCCTTTTACCTTTATTTTTAACAAAAAAGGTTGATTGCCCTTAAAATATCCCCTTTCAGTTTTTCCCACTGTTTTTCTACATCCCTCAGCTGTTCCCATCCAACTAACGACTCCCTGAGGTATTGGCCCACCTTGGCAAAGTTAGTCTTCCTAAAGTCTAAGATCCTCGCCTTTGAATGGATTCTAAAAGCCCTAGTCCTAATACTGAACCACACCATCTGGTGATCACTGGATGCAAAATGATCTCCCACTACAACATCAGAAACACTTTCACTATTGGTAAGCACCAAGTCCAGTATGGCCCCTTCACGTGTGGGGTCTGTTACCAATTGCCTGAATAGTTCTCCCTGTAGAGAATCCAGGATCTCCTTACTTCTAGATGATACTGCAGCAGGAATGTGCCAGTCAACATCTGGCATATTGAAATCTCCTATCAGTAGCACTTCCCCTTTCCTAGCAGTGCTGCGTATGTCTTCAATTAACTCTCTGTCCATCTCTTCCTCTTGTGAGGGAGGTCTGTATATCACACCAATGCAAATAGATTTCTCTTTCCCTCTTTCTAGTTTAACCCACAATGCCTCCTCTCTCCCTTTTAAGCTCTGTAATTCCAAAGCTTTAATAGTAGTTTTTACATATAGTGCCACTCCTCCTCCCCTTCTTCCTACCCTGTCCTTTCTGAATAAAGTATAGCCAGGTATAGTTACATCCCAATCATGGTTTTCTGTGAACCATGTTTCTGTAACTGCCACTAAATCCAAGTCAGTCACTCCCACCAAAGCTTCAACATCAAGGATCTTATTTCCCATGCTATGGGCATTTATACACACTGCTTTCCATATGTTACCCCTGTTACCCATTTCCATAAAGGTATTGAATTGAATGTAAGCTTTGATGAGCAGGGACCGTCTCTTACATGTGTCTGTGCAGCGCTGTGAATGCCAGGTAGCGCTACACAAATGGCAAATGATAAGCAGTGCTAGTAGGAGTAGTGAGCAATGAATTTGCTGGCCAGGGCTGGCCCCAGAGCTGGTTCAAGGTGGGACTGAGGGACTCTTTGCCCTCCTGCCCTGCTCCTATCACTTCCCCTCCTCCTCTTCCTTCGCCACCGCCTGTCTCTCAGCTTTCTCATTTCTGGGCTACTTTCTCACCCATTACTGCACCCGAACTGCTTCATCTTATCTCCTCCTCTCGAAAGACCTCTTGTTCGCTTGATCCTATTCCCTCCTCTTGTCTCCTCACTCCATCCCTGGGTGTCCTCCCTTATATCCTCACCATGTTCAATTCTAGTCTCTCCACTGGGATCTTTCCTAATACCTGGAAGCATGCATTGGTCCGTCCCATCTTGAAGAATCCCTCCCTTGACCCTTCTCTTCTGTCCAACTATCGTCCTGTTTCTAATCTTCCTTTTCTGTCTAAGCTTCTGGAGAAATTTGTCTTTGCACAACTTTCTCATCACCTTGATACTATCAATTTTCTCCACCCCCGTCAATCAGGTTTCCGTTCTGGGCATAGTGTCAACACTGTTCTTCTGGCTTTCACTAATGCACTGCATGTAGCTCACGATCGAGGTGATATCTCGGTGGCGGTTGCCCTAGATCTTTCAGCGGCGTTTGACTTAGTTGATCACTCTCTTCTTCTTCACCGGCTCCGGGAAGCTGGTCTTTGTAGCACTGTTCATCACTGGTTTCACTCCTTTCTCTCTTCTCGCTCTTGCACAGTCCTTCCTTCCTCATCTGCTCTCCCTCCCTCTGATCCACAGCACCTTCCTTGTGGGGTTCCACAGGGTTCCGTTCTTGCCCCCCTTCTCTTCAATCTTTTTCTCGCCCCTCTCGCTCTCCTTATCCAGCAGTCAGGTATCTCAGCTTTCTTTTACGCCGATGATATTCTCCTGCTCCATCACACTTCTCCTTCTTGCCCTGATCTCACTCCTCTGAATTCCTGCCTCTCCTCTGTCGCTAGCTGGCTCACTACCAATTGTCTTCACCTCAATCTTACTAAGACTCTTGCTATTTGGTTTACTCCTGGTGCTCCCTTCCCCACTCTAGCCCCCTCTTTCTCCAATTCCCCGGTCCCACTGGTTTCTACATTTCGGTATTTAGGTGTTCACTTTGATTCAGATCTTTCCTTTCGTTCTCATAGTTCCCATATTACTAAAACCTCTTTCTTTTTTCTCCGGCAAATCCGCTCAATCCGCCCTTTCCTTTCTCCTTCTGCCCTGTCTACACTGGTGTTATTCTTAGTTATGTCGCGGGTGGACTTTTCTAATGCACTATTTCTCGGTCTTCCCAAAAATCAGGTGGTTAGACTTCAAAGAATACAGAACACTGCCGCACGTCTTGTCACACATTCCACTCTTCGAGATCATGTCACTCCCTTACTTTTTCATCTTCATTGGCTGCCAGTTTCATTTCGTTCTCAGTTTAAGTTATTGACCCTCCTTCACAAGGCCTATCACACCGGTACTCCATCCTATCTGACCGACCTTCTCTCCTTCCATTCCCCCCGGTACTCCATCCTTTCTGACCGACCTTCTCTCCTTCCATTCCCCCCGGTACTCCATCCTATCTGACCGACCTTCTCTCCTTCCATTCCCCCCGGTACTCCATCCTATCTGACCGACCTTCTCTCCTTCCATTCCCTCCTCATTCTTTCCACCTCAACCGTCTCGCCCTTCCCTCCCCCTCCCGTGCCCACCTCCAACTCACGCGTCTTTCTGCTTTTTACTATGCTGGTCCTGCACATTGGAATTCCCTCCCCTCTTCCCTCCATCTGGAACCACAATTCACAGTCTTCAAACAAAACCTCAAAACTCATTTCTTCTCTCTGGCATTCAATATTCCCTCACCTTTTGTATGAGTCTGCTCCCGCTGTACTTATTTGCCTTTTGTATCCTGTCCTGTATCTCCTGCATTTTAGCCTTCTGTCCTTTATAAATTTTGTATATTTCTTTTCCTTTCTGGCTTTGGCCAAAGTTTTTATGTATTATGTTTTACGTTTTGTGTAATTTATGTATTTTATGAATTTTATGTATTTTATTATTGTACAGCGCCTTGACTGTTCCAGAAAGGCGGTTTTTATCAAATGAATAAACCTTAAACCTTGGCATGCTAGGCAAACCTTAAGCCTTATCCCCCCCCCCCCCCCCCCCCGTGGCTGTCAGAATCTATTTTAGCTTTGAATGCCCTGCTTTTTGCTGTCCCCCAGAAGTTTCCACCCTAGGCAAATGCCCTGTTTGCCTAATAGTTGAGCGGGTCCTACTGCTGGCAAGAAGCAAGCAGAATGGAAGCCGCCTTGATGCAGCTGCGAAGAATTCCCATAGCCCAGGGCCGGTGGTAGGGAGCAGGGGAGGTAGAGCACTGTGGAAAAAGATATTTCACTCAAAACCTGGCTATCATAGTCACCCATGTGCTCATATTCCTGGTTGGTACCAGCTGAACCCAATTCATTATACTGCTTCCTGGTTCTGGTTGGGCTACAGTACCTTGGACTTTAATGTGCTCTTCACAGTATGACCACAACTGGTCCCGGTCATAGTTTTCAGTCAGGGCACACCTGAAACCAGAAACCCCACAGAGATCAGGACATACTAAAGGAAATACCATAAAGAGGGACCTTGACAGTACCAAGAGCTTATTTGTAAATGTTCAGTTCAGTGAATTTATAAAGGGGGAGAATTTCCACTGGCAGCAGACAGTAGCTGGCTATCGGCACTTTAAATTCACCTTGATATTCAATGCTGGGGTCATATGTGGATACCTGGGAGAGAAGCTAACTGGAGAGGGGCGATAGTCATCATCGCCCAATTAGCTTCAGGACGGCCTTTACTATGCCTACGTTTTGCCACCGTGGGATAATTGGGAAGCTACAGAATATTGCCGCTCCCCAGCTGCCATCCCCAGAATGCCCTGGTGCTAGCTGGCTCTCATTCAGGCACCCAGTGGCGGCACCTGCAGATTCAGTGGCACTAACCGTGTTACTACCATTGAAGATCCACATGCAATACTGGGCCCCTGTACTTATTACTGTAGTCTTGAAGGATCACTGAAGGAGATGCTCCTGCTGGGAAGGAATCTGCACTTGTAAGTGTTTACCTGCTGGAAAATACTCAAACTCTTAGAGGAAAGGGAATCATCTGTGGGCCCGATATTCAGTTGGGTGGTGCTATGTGCCGTATCGGTGCATAGCCCGCCCACCCGCCCGCCATCCATCTAAACCGGATTTTCAATGCTGTGGATCATATGTGGCCCCAGCATTGAAAATCCAGTTATCGCTGCACAACCCGGAAGCCGCAAGAGCTAGCCAGGTAGCCCCGATTTTCAATACTACCCAGTTAGCTCCATCACCTTAAAGATAGGCAAGGATTTTCCACGCCTATCTTTAAGGCACTGAGGGCTGACCAACTAGCATCGAAAATCGGTGCTACTCAGTTAGCCACTTTCTCCACCCCTGCTCCACCCCAGAAGACCCCCGGAATGTCCCGACGCTAAGCGCATTGCATCAGGGCGTGGAAGAGAGAAACCAGGGAACGTTTGAAGGCATCACTAGTATAGTTGCCTTTGAAAATGAACATTTACACAGGTAACTAGGGCAGTTTGCCTTCAAAAATCTGGCCCTGTGTCTATTTTAAAATTCTGCGTTCTATAAAGTCAGTTAGGGCAAAGTATAACTAGCCAGCTTTTGGTTAATGTTTCTTTCCCTCCCACCTACACTGCCCTCCACCCACCCCAGGCATAGTCTTTGATTTACAGGCTCTTAAACCTGATAACAGGAAAGTAGGGGGTCTGATTCACGTTCTGCTTTAACTGGTTATTTTCATCAGCAAGTTATTAGGCCTTAGGAATAGATTAATAAGGCCTTACAGTTCATCTTGAGGTGAATATTAAACAAAGTCCCTTAAACTTATTGGAGGGCATTTACACGGTTTGCAGAACTGCTGCTTCTGTGGGATATTCAGCGGCACTAACAGCTTAGGTGCCGCTGAATATCCCCAGGTGCCACTGTTACCCACCCTGACGCTAAGCGGTTAGCATCACGCATTCCGGGACAACGCCATTGCTAACCGGGCAGTGGCAATATTGAGCAGCTGCCCGGTTAGTGACATGTGGCGAAAGTCAGGTGCAGGTAACCCTGGCCTAATTTTAACTGCATTAGCTACTGGGCAGTGGTTCGATATCGCTGCTGCCCAGTTAGCCTCACAGCAATCTGCTGAATACCCCAGCATTTAATAGCCAGGCTTAACTTTCAGTGCTGGCTATAGCTGCCAGCTCTGAATATCACCCCCATCAGGTATAATTGTATTGGTTCAAGATCCCTATTCCCATAGCAACTAATCAGCTTGAATAGGTAAACAAATCTTTAATATTAAGATGCAGACAACAGCAATGAGATGGAGGCTATCCAGCAATGAGATGGGGGCTATCCAGTCTTTTGCACTGTCACACATATGATTTTTTCCCAGTTGGTGAGAGGTCTTACATCTGCACTAGATACAAAGAGTTCTTTTCTGTCACGGAACGATCTCTGGAGGCAAGAGTAGCAGACTTGGAGGAGCTAAGGCAGACAGAGAGGTACATAGACAAGACCTACAGGGACATAGTAGAGAAGTCCCACCTCCAGTCTGGCAGCCTCTCTGTTGCCATGGAGGAAAGAGGTCATCTAAAAGAAGAGCATCACCTTGGTGTGGCAGGAAGTGATCCTGTAGCTAGGACCTGTCCTCCAGGTGATGTAATATACTCTCATACTGAGGAGGGTCTCCAGGTCCATGTGCCCATGACGAAAGGGTTAGTACAGATGCTATAGTTGGTGATTTGATCATTAAGCACATAGATAGCTTGCTGACTGGTAGACCTGAGGATCACCTGCTAACTTGCCTGCTTGGTGTGAAACTGGCAGACCTCGTGCATGACCCAGATAAGGTTTTAGATAGTGCTGAGGAGGAGCCTGCTGACTTGGTACAGGTTAGTACCAATGACATAAAAAAGTGAGGGGGGAGGTTCTGCAAGCAAACTTTAGGCTTTTAGGTAGAAAGCTGAAATCCAGAACTTCCAGGGTAGCATTCTCAGAACTGCTTCCCATTCCACACACAATACCCAAGAGGCAGGCGGAGCTCCAGATTCTCACTGTGTGGATGAGATGATGGTGCAAGGAAGAGAGTTTTGGATTTGTTAGGAACTGGGCAACATTCAGGGGAAGGGAAGGCTTTTCTAAAAGGATGGGCTCCACCTTAACCATGGTGGAACCAGGCTGCTGGCATTAACCTTTAAAAAGGAGATAGAGAAGCTTTCAAACTAGATAATAGGGGAAGCCGACAGTCGCTCATGGTTCAGAATGATGTATCCTTGAAGGATACTAGCGAAACAGAAAAGGTAGGACATCCGATAGAGAGGTTCCAGTAAGGGTAAAAGTAACCCAGATGCCTTTATGAAAAAAGCAGACAGAATTGAAAGAGTCCAAATTACCACTATCAACTGATAACTAGATTTTTAATATGAACAAAATGCTGCCTATGAAATGCCTGTATGCAAACAATAGAAGTCTTAAAAATAAAGAGAGAGTTAGAATATATAGCACTAAATGAAAGGTTATATATAATTGGCATCTCAGAGACCTGGTGGAAGGAGAATCACCAATGAGACTGAGATACCTGGGTACAAATTATATTGCAATGATAAGGTAGATCAAATTGGTGGAGGGGCGCTATATGTTAGAGAGGGCATTATTTATTTCTAATTATTTAGCAATGCTTATATACTGCTTTTTCACTGGGTCAAAGTGGTGTCCATTCAGTTATGGTTTATATTCCCCTTGTCTCTGAAGGGCTCACAATCTACATTTTGTACCTGAGGCAACAGAGGGTTAAGTGGCTTGCCCATGGCCACAAGGAATGCCTGTGGGACTAGAAATACCAGTCCCTGGGATTTGAACCCCCAGCCCTCTAGCCTGAGGCAACTTGCCCCAACCACTAGGCTACTCCTCCCTCCCTTCATTGAGTCAAATGTTTTACAGGAAACAATCTACACTATAGAATCTCTATGGATAGAAATTCCATATAAAAAGGGGAAGGCAATGGCATTGGGGGTGTACTACCATCCTCTTGGCCAGAGTGAGCAGATGGATGATGAAATGCTAAAAGAAATCAGGGAAGCTAACCAAAGTTATAACACAGTAATAATGGGTGATTTCCAATTGCCCTGGTATTGACTGGGTGAATTTCACATGCTAGAGTGATAAAGTTTCTAGATGAAATAAATGACTGCTTCATGGAGTAGCTGGTTCATGAGCCAACACGAGGGAAGCTATTTTAGACCTGGTCCTTAGAGGAACACAGGATCTGGTGCGAGAGATAAGGGTGTTGGGGCCACTTCGCAATAGTAATCATAACATGATCACATCTGATTTATTCAATGGAAGGAGGACTGCAAGGAAATACATGGCACTAGCATTTAACGTTCAAAAGGAAAGGAAGGAAGGCCAAAAAACTGCCAGAATGGTTTATAGGTGAGGTCAGAGAGGCTGTTGAAGCCCAGAAAGCATCTTTCCAGAAATGGAAAAGGAGTCAGATGACGAAAACAGGAAACAACATAAGCACTGGCATTGATAAATAAGGCAGGCAAAGTGAGAATTTGAAAAGAAACTGGCCTTCTAAGCAAAAACGCATAAAAACAACTTTTTCAATTACATTCATAGCAAAAAACCTGTGACAGGAGGTTCAGGACTGAACCAGTCTCCGCTCCTCCTCTGGCTTTCTTCTCTATGCCATTTTCTTCTTCTACGAACTCCAAACTTCAATCTTTTCACCTTGCTGCTCCTTATGCCTGAAACAAACCTCCTCTTATCTTTATGTCAAGTCTCTTCTCTCCCCCTCTTCAAATCCATGCTAAAGGCTCACATCTTTGAGGCCACTTTTGGATACTAATCTCTTGTGACCTTGTGTCTCCTCTCCCTATTGAACCCCTTATTTCTCCTGTATTGTGCCGTCCCTCTTACTAGACTGTAAGCTCTATGAGCAGGAACTGTCTTCTATACGTGTGTGTACAGTGCTGCGTAGCCTTGTAGCGCTGTATAAATGATTAATGGTAGTAATACTTGTAGTAGTGCTCGCCGCCCCTCTACCTGGATACTGCCCCTCCCCCCCCCACATATCTCCTATTGCTCTCTGCCCCTCTACCTGGATACTGCCCCTCCCCCCCTCCCCACATATCTCCTATTGCTCTCTGCCCCTCTACCTGGATACTGCCCCCTCCCCACATATCTCCTATTGCTCTCTGCCTCGATAATGCCCCCCTCCCCACATATCTCCTATTGCTCTCTGCCCCTCTACCTGGATACTGCCCCCCTCCCCACATATCTCCTATTGCTCTCTGCCTCGATAATGCCCCCCTCCCCACATATCTCCTATTGCTCTCTGCCCCTCTACCTGGATACTGCCCCCCTCCCCCCTCCCCACATTTCTCCTATTGCTCTCTGCCTCGATAATGCCCCCCTCCCCACATATCTCCTATTGCTCTCTGCCCCTCTAACTGGATACTGCCCCCCCCCCCCCACATATCTCCTATTGCTCTCTGCCTGGATAATGCTCCCCCCCACACATATATCTCCTATTGCTCTCTGCCTCGGTACTGCCCCTCCCCACACATATCTCCTATTGCTCTCTGCCTGGATACTGCCCTGTCCCCCCTCCCCACATATCTCCTATTGCTCTCTGCCTGGATAATGCTCCCCCCACACATATCTCCTATTGCTCCCTGCCCCTCTACCTAGATACTGCCCCCCCTCCCCACATATCTCCTATTGCTCTCTGTCCCTCTACCTGGATACTGCCCCCCCCCTCCCCACATATCTCCTATTGCTCTCTGCCTGGATAATGCTCCCCCCACACATATCTCCTACTGCTCTCTGTCCCTCTACCTGGATACTGCCCCCCTCCCCACATATCTCCTATTGCTCTCTGCCTGGATAATGCCCCCCCCCCCCACATATCTCCTATTGCTCTCTGCCTGGATAATGCTCCCCCCCCCCCCCCCACACACATATCTCCTATTGCTCTCTGCCTGGATACTGCCCCATCCCCCCCCCCCACATATCTCCTATTGCTCTCTGCCTGGATACTGCCCCGTCCCCCCTCCCACACATATCTCCTATTGCTCTCTGCCTGGATACTGCCCCGTCCCCCCTCCCCACATATCTCCTATTGCTCTCTGCCTCGATAATGCCCCCCCCCCCACATATCTCCTATTGCTCTCTGCCTGGATACTGCCCCTCCCCCACACACATATCTCCTATTGCTCTCTGCCTGGATAATGCTCCCCCACACATATCTCCTATTGCTCTCTGTCCCTCTACCTGGATAATGCCCCCCTCCCCACATTTCTCCTATTGCTCTCTGCCTGGATAATGCCCCCCCCCACATATCTCCTATTGCTCTCTGCCTGGATAATGCTCCCCCCCCCCACATATCTCCTATTGCTCTCTGCCTCGATACTGCCCCTCCCCCACATATCTCCTATTGCTCTCTGCCTGGATACTGCCCCGTCCCCCCTCCCCAACATTTCTCCTATTGATCTCTTCCTGGTTATTGCCCCCCCCCCCCCCCATATCTCCTATTGCTCTCTGCCTGGATACTGCCCCCCCCCCCCCATACATATCTCCTATTGCTCTCTGTCCCACTCCTTGGATACTGCCCCCCCCCCACATATCTCCTGTTGCTCTCTGCCTGTATACTCCCCCCCCCCCCATATCTCCTATTGCTCTCGGCCTGGATACTGCCCCCCCCCCCACATATCTCCTATTGCTCTCTGCCTCGATAATGCCCCCCCACACACACACACATATCTCCTATTGCTCTCTGACCCTCTCCCTGGATACTGCCACATCCCCCTCCCTCACACACATATCTCCTATTGCTCTCTGTCCCTCTCCCTGGATACTGCCTCCCCCCCCCCCCCATATCTCCTATTGCTCTCTGCCTGGATACTGCCCCCCTTCCCTCCCCCCACATATTTTGTAGTGATTGCCCTCTGCCTGGATGCAGCCCCCCCCCCACCCCCTGTTGTTTTCTGCCCCCACCTGAAACATGGACTTTTTGCTCTGCTTTTTCTTGCTAAAGTCTTGACTTGCTGCGGCTACGCGTGACAGTAGCAAATTGGCTTTTTCTGCAGCCAGAACTGAATTTTATTTGTTAGAACAGTCCTGAACCAGGAGCAGCCCGAATGCATTGCACATCTTTTTGCAGTTCTCTGCCTGTAAGGTGCAAGAGGCTCTCACCATTGCTGCCCGCCAGGCCTCCCTTTCTTAATGCAGTCATAATGCATCTTCCTGTTGTACTGAAAAGGGAAGTGACAGAGCTGGCCACTCTCAGTGACAACTGCAACAGAAGAGAGAGAAACAGTCACAGTATTGATGAGAGTTGGCACCAAATGACCACAAACAGACGATCACTTACATAGTATGCCAACCTGTAAATAGTTACCCTAGTGATGTCCAAGTTACAGCACCTGTTCCATTGTAAATACAGCCCAGCCTAGGCCACACTGTATAAGTTACAGTTGTATGTAAACCGCACTGATTTTAAATAGCGCGGTATAAAAGAGACACTAAATAAATAAATAAAATAATAGGAACATAGGGGGCTATTCCTGCCTTCCCCCACCAGCATCTAACCTCCCCGCCAGTTGTGCGAGGAAGTTAGACAGGGATAGGGAAGGGGTGGCTTGGGGGGTGGAGTCTGAGTGGGTGGTGGGCGGTCACCAGCCCTGGACGTACAGGGCCAATTCTAATGTTGGCCCTGTACGTCCAGGGCTGGCGACATGTGTGGGGAGGTTATTCCCTCTGAGGTGGAATAACTTCCCTGGACGTGGTTTTTTTTAATGCTGGGGCACGGATGGGGCCGGGGGGGGCCAGAGGATATTCCCCACAGCCTGACCCTGGCCTTAGGAGGCCAGATCGGAGGTCAGGCTGCAGGGAATAAACACTTTTATCTGGCGCTTGACATTGCGACATTTAAATGGAGCTGCGGTGCCACGGCAACCGGATGCCATGGCACCGTGGCTCCATTTAAAAGCCCTGAGTTAGTCGGGCTTGTCATGTACGTGCAGGTTGGACTGAATCGCAGTCCTGGCCTGCACATACATGACTGATCGTGATTGTGATCCCACGGGGCTCGACATGTCCCATGGGATCAGAATCGTGAGCCCCTCTGTACATCTGGCTCAGAGCAGATGTACAGAGGGGCTGGACACTGGAGATGGAATGAGCCCTATAGTAAATGACAGATAAAGCCCAGCATGGCCCAGCTAGTCTGCCCAGTAAAGAGACTAGAGTGGTACCTGCCGCTCCTTGCAGATCAACCCCTTTGTGCCTTTGTTTAGGGTTATACCCGCTGCTTCATGCAAGTTACCTCATTCTGTGCTTTTGTTTAGGGCTGTACTGTCACTCTGTGCAGGTCACCCCCCCCCCCCCCCCACCACACACACACCTCCTTTACTTACCGACGTCAACCACTTTCTCTGCTTTCTGGTCAGCCTTCTCTGCTTTCTTGAATGAACCCTGAAAGAGAAACTGAATTAAAATCAGGAAATGTTTTCAGAGAAATATGAACCCAAAGGGAGTTTCTCTCTGCAGACCTCTGTCACCAGTGCAAACAAAAATCCCACTGGGGAGCTATTCTCCTTACTCCCAGAGGAAATGGAAAGATCTTGGAAGGAGTCTCCCTTTGACTTGTCCAGCCCCCACAGGCGCGGAAGGACAACCAGGAAGACCTCCACATGTTCTTCCAGTTCCAGAGGTCTCATGACCAGACTCCTTCTCCCCTCACTCTCTGGGGCAAAATGATCAATTCCAAGAAGCGTCAAGAGTCCAATGGCAATTCCGAGAAGGGGAGATCCCCTCCCCCAGAGGAATCCGTGATGGACAGGGGTTCAGACCTCTGTAGGCTTGCAACTCCCAGGAGATTCCTGGAAAAAGATACTAGCTAAATAGAGAAGTTAGGGCATCCTGATAGAGAGAGTCCAATAACGATAAAAGTAACCCAGGTGCCTTTAAGTAAAAATCAGATAGAGTAGAAAGATTCCAAATTACCCCGTCATCCGATAGCTAACTGTTAATATGAGCAAAAAACAAACATTGAAATGCCTGTATGCAAATTCTAGAACTCTAAAAAAAATAAGATGGGAGGGTTAGAATACATAGCACTGAAAGAAAGGTTAGATATAACTGCATTTCAGAGACCTGATGGAAAAAGTATAACCAATGGGACACTGTGATACCAGGCTACAAACCATATCACGGTGATAAGGTAGATCACAATGGTGGAGGGGTGGCTCTATATGTTAAAGAGGGTGTTGAGTCAAACAGCATAAAGGCTTTGCAGGAAACAAAATACACTGTAAAATCTCTATGGATATAATTCCATGTAAAAGGGGAAGGGAGTCGCAGTAGGAGAATACTACAACCCACCTGGTCAGAATGAACAGAGAGATTATGAAATGCTAACAGAAATTAGGCAGTTTACAACACGGTAATAATGGGAGATTTCAATTACCTTGGTATTGATTGGGTGAATTTATTTTTTATTTATTTTATTTAACAGGTTTTTTTATATGGCTTTATCATTTTTTAGTCAAAGCAGTTTACCCAGATAAGATTCTCTAAACTTGGTAATGTACATTAAACAGGGACATTGATAACTTGGATTCTTCTGAGGCAATGGAGGGTTAAGTGATTTACCCAAGGACACAAAGAGTGCTAGTGGGAATGAAACGCTGGTCTCCTGGTTCCCAAGCCAGTGCTCTAACCACTAAGCTGCTACTCCACTCCACTCCACTGAATGTCACATCACAACATGCTAGGGAGATAAACTGTCTAAATGAAATAAATGACTTCTTTATGGAGCAGTTGGTTCAGGAACCAAGCTATTTTAGGTCTAGTCCTAAGTGGAATGCAGAATCTAGTACGAGAGGTAATGGTTTTGGGGCCGCTTGGTAATGGCAATCATAACATGATCACATTTGTTTTAATAAATGGAGGGAGGATAGCAAGGAAATTCACTACACTAGCATTTAACTTTCAAAAAGGAGACTATGATAAAATGAGGAAAATGGTTAAGAAAAAGCTAAAAGGAGCAACTGCGAAGGTTAAGAGTTTACATCATGCCTGGGTATTATTTAAAAATATTATCTTGGAAGCCCAGACTAGATGTATTTCATGCTTTAAGAAAGGTAGAAACAAGGCCAAATGGCAACCAGCATGGCTTAAAGGTGATGTCAGAGAGGTTGTTAAAGTTAAGAGAGACTATTTCAGAAAATGGAAACAAGAGCCAAATGATAAAAACAGGAAACAGCATAAGTAGTGGCAAGTTAAATTCAAGGCATTGATAAGGCAGGCAAATAGAGAATTTGAAAAGAAACTTGTTGTGGAAGCAAAAACGCATAAAAAAAACTTTTTCAAGTATATTCATAGCAAAACACCTGTGAGAGAATCAGTTGGACCATTAGATGAAAGAGGGGTAAAAGGGGCACTAAGAGAGGACAAGGTCATAGTGGGGAAACTGAATGAATTCTTTGCTTCAGTCTTTATTGAAGAAGATGTAGGAAACTTACCCATGCCAGAAATTATACTTAAATGAGATGTATCAGAGGAATTTAAACAAATTTTGATAAATCAGGAAGATGCAATTCAGCTATTTGATAAGCCAAAGAGTAGCAAATCACCTGGACCAGATAGCTTCCCAGGGTGCTGAAAGAACAGAAATTTGAGATTGCAGACCTACTTTTAGTAATCTATCATTAAATTCATCTGTAGTATCTGAATATTGTAGAGTGGCCAATGTAATGGCAATTTTTAGAAAGCGTTCCAGGGTAATCCAGGAAACTACAGATCGGTAAGCCTGACGTCAGTACCGGGCAAAATTACCGAACATGTAGATAGTCATGGTTTAAGGGCAGAAAGCCAACATGGATTTAGCTAAGGAAAATCGTGTCTCACTAATCTCCTAAATATTTTTGGTAAATAAACAGGTAGATAAAGGTGAGTCGGTTGATATAGCCTTTCATAAGAGACTCTTGGGAAATCTGAAAAGTCATGGGATAGGAGGCAGTACACTATTGTGCATCAGGAACTGGTTAAAAGAATAAAAACAGAGAGTAGAGCTAAATGGACAATTTTCTCAATTGAGAGGGACGAATAGTGGAGTACCCCAGGGATCTGTGCTGGGCCCACTGCTTTTTAGCATATTTATGAATGACCTGGAAATGGAAATAACAAGTGAGGTGATCAAATCTGCAGATGACACAAAATTATTCAAAGTTGCTAAAACACAAGAGAATTGTGTGAAAAATTGCAAGAGGACCTTGATAAACTGGAAGACTGGATATCCAAGTGGCAGATGAAATTTAATGTGGACAAGTGCAAAGTTGTGCACCTAGGAAAGAACAACCCAAACTACAGTTACATGATGCAAGGTTCCAGATTAGGAATCACTATCCAGGAAAAGGATCTGTAGCAGATTTAAGACTAATCGGAGGAAATATTTTTTCACTAAATGCATAATCAAACTCTGGAATTCATTACCAGAGGATGTAGTAAAAACTATTAGTGTAGTTGGGTTTAAAAGAGGTTTGGATGAGTTCCTGGAGGAAAAGTCCATAAACCATTATTAAGAGGACCGGGGAAATTTGCTGTACATGCTATATGGAATCAGCCCTTAAAGGCGTACCTAAATCTAACAGAAGTTAACTTAAAACCTCTAAACAAATCCCTGTATCCCAAGCTTTAAGTCACCAAGTTTGCCAGCAAAGTAGTGATTACTTACCAGCAGAGGTTTCATCAGCTCTCAACCTTCCCTCAGAAAAGAGAGAAACATGACTGGGCCAAATGGCTCAAAAATCAATTTTCAATAGGACTGTTAATAATTCTAATCTATGAGGTAGGCAAGATGATTCCTTTGACACTTGTTGTTATTGTTGTTGTTAAGTGCCATCAAGTCGGTGTCGACTCATAGCGACCCTCTGAATAGCTGCCCTACATTGTGTTCGGTCTTCAGTCAGGCAGCTCATTGTTGACAGAGTGGTGCCCATAGCTGCTGTTATTGTATCGATACACTTAGGGGCCTTTTATTAAAGGGTGTTATGGCGCTGCTTCTAATCTTCCCATAATGTTCAAAACCAGTGTTAGGAGCATCACCACCATGTTAACTGTCAGAGGTGTCGAAAGCATGTTCCTGGTTGTAACACAGTGCACCCTGCACTAATGTGGTGTGGTGTGAAAATAGTACAGGTGCACTTATCTCCAGCTATGGAGATGGCTGTAGCTGCAGCTGCACTAATAGCATACCTTGACGTTAGTGTGGGCATGCTGACTGCAGGGCACTTACACTGCCCGCTCTCCACCCACTTACCACTCCAACGCGCAAAGCACGGTTAGTACAGAAATCAGGTCACCCCATACACAGGGTGGGGTCAGTGCCTGCTGTAATCCGCACTAAATGCTTAGCGCACCTGAGTAAAAGGGCCTCATACAAGGGTTTTTGATGTTACAGTGAAACACATAGATGGGTTATGGATGTCACAGAGAGACACACAGGTGGATTATCAGCGCTACCGTGAGTCTCATGCAGGGTTATGGATGTCACAGAGAGACACACAGGTGGATTATCAGCGTTACAGTGAGTCTCACACAGGGTTATGGATGTCACAGAGAGACACACAGGTAGGTTATCAGCGTTACTGTGAGTCTCACACAGGGTTATGGATGTCACAGAGAGACAGGTGGGTTATCAGCGTTACAGTGAGTCTCACGCAGGGTTATGGATGTCACAGAGAGACACACAGGTGGGTTATCAGCGCTACCATGAGTCTCACGCAGGGTTATGGATGTCACAGAGAGACACACAGGTGGGTTATCAGCGCTACTGTGAGTCTCACGCAGGGTTATGGATGTCACAGAGAGACACACAGGTGGGTTATCAGCGCTACTGTGAGTCTCACGCAGGATTCTGGATTTCACAGACACACAGGTGGGTTATCAGCGCTACCGTGAGTCTCACGCAGGGTTATGGATGTCACAGAGAGACACACAGGTGGGTTATCAGCGTTACAGTGAGTCTCATGCAGGGTTATGGATGTCACAGAGAGACACACAGGTGGGTTATCAGCGTTACAGTGAGTCTCACGCAGGATTCTGGATGTCACAGAGAGACACACAGGTGCGTTATCAGCGTTACAGTGAATCCCACACAAGGTTATGGATGTCACAGTGAGACACACAGGTGCATTATAGATGTCACAGTGAGTCTCACACACAAGCTATGGATATCACATTAAGACACATCAATAGCACAGTGGGTCTCACACAGGGGTTATTGATAATGATTTTTGCATACAGGGAAAAATGTCTGTTTTAGGAGATATTCCCAGCATTGCTCACTGATTCTGTCTTTCCTCTGCATTTTATAAGTTTAATGAATGATTACTTACTAAGCAAGATTAAATTCACGGATTAGCATGGTGTTTCAATGCAAGGAATTTCCATGGGATTTATCAAAGTGCAGCTCATTGATACCACAATTTAGTATATCTTATGCAAACATGGCAGAGGCCTCCACAGCCTGAAATTCTTAAAGAGGCTGCTAGCTCCAAGTGTGGATTCCATGGACTCAAATCCCCTGTCAATGACAAGATCCCCTCCTACCCCAGAATATCCCCCTCCCAGGGGTCAGCTCTCCTTCCTTTTCCCCCAGAGTAAGCCAAAATATTTGATGGAATGGTTCCTACAGCAAGCTCTCAAGTTAACTCTCATACAAGGATACAAACATCTGGCTTCTTTATCAACAGTTGAGCACCTTCATATCCTTCCTGGGCTTACTATAATGGCTTCAGGTCTTACCAGATGAAATGTAGAGCAGAGGACAAGAGTGAATACCATCAGTAAGAACTCCATGCTGTACCTTCAGTCAGCTGCAACACAAAAGCAAAAAAACAAAGTGTAGATCTAGCTTTCCCAAATCAATACATGGAGCAAAGGTCTCAGCAGGAAATCACTGCATGGGAGAGATGGCCTGTGCCCCTGGAACTGGATCAATACATGGAGCAAAGGTCTCAGCAGGAAATCACTGCATGGGAGAGATGGCCTGTGCCCCTGGAACTGGATCAATACATGGAGCAAAGGTCTCAGCAGGAAATCACTGCATGGGAGAGATGGCCTGTGCCCCTGGAACTGGATCAATACATGGAGCAAAGGTCTCAGCAGGAAATCACTGCGTGGAAGAGATGGCCTGTGCCTCTAGAACTGGAATGAATTTTTGGGAGGTGGCAGGTGACATTGGTACTAGTGTGGCTCTTAAAGTGACCTAGAAGGGGCTTTGTTACTGGCTTTGTAAAAAGTAAAGTAGAAGGCGGCAAAGCCTGAACTGGCTTCTGAGACTCATCACTATGGTAGATTTCAGGCATATGTGGATCACTGTATGAAGGATGGAAAAGAGGTTGAGAGCCTTTGTGAATGTCTCACTGTGAATTCAATAACCCCTGTGTGAGAGTCACTGTAACACTGATAACCTGTTTGTGTGACATCCGTAGCTTGTGTATGAGACCCACTGTGATGGCCATAACTCATGTGTTGAGAGGGGGAGGATTTGATGTTGGGCTATGCATGGGAACATGTGTATATATATATATATATATATATATATATATATATATATATATAATATATATATATATATATATATATATATATATATATATATATATATATACCCAATGTGGACAAATGTCAACTGCATAGACTGGGTGGACCATTTTGGTTTTGTTCTGTTGTCATTTAATATGTTACTATGGTATCAGTCTGTGGGAGTGCTGGTGTGTGAGCATGATAGCGGCACTGGAGGCAGAGGTGGGCACTGGGGCCAGAGGTGGAGCAAGCTACAGAGATGGAGTAAGCTAGTGGTTAGGGCAGCAGCCTGGGACCAGACAGAGCCAGGGTTCAAATCCCATTTGTACTCCTTGTGGCCTTGGGCAAGTCCTATTACATGATGCAAGGTTCCACATTAGGAGCACTACCCTGGAAAAGGATTTAGTTGTCATCATGGATAACATGTTGAAACCCTCTGCCCAGTGTGCAGCAGCAGCCAAGAAGGAGAATTGAAGGCTAGGAATGGAGAATAAAACAAAGGATGACATCATAATGCCTCTGTATCATTCCATGATGCAACTGCACCTTGAATATTGTGTGCAATTCTGGTCGCCGTATTTTAAAAAGGATATAGTAGAATTAGAAAAGGTACAGAGAAGAGCCACCAAAATGGTAAAGGGGATGGAAGGATACCCCATGAGGAGGGGCTTAGGGCTCTTCAACCTGGAAAAGAGATGTCTGAGGGAAGATATGATGGAGGTCTATAAATTATAGGTGATTTGCTACTCTTCAGTTTATCAAAAAGTTGTAATACATCTTCTCAGTGTACTGATATTTCTTTCAAGTCTTCTTTCGCATCACCTGTAAATACCATTTCAGTCATAGGTAACATTCCTACATCTTCCTTAGTAAAGACCGAAGCAAAGAATTCATTCAGTTTCTCCACTATGGCCTCGTCCCCTCTTTATACCGCTTAGTTTACATTATCAAAAAGTAGAAAGATTAGGGGACATACAATGAAGCTACAGTGTATCCCATTTAAGACTAATAAGAGGAAATATTTTTTCACTCAACTCATAATCAAACTCTGGAATTCGTTACCGTAGGATGTAGCAAAAACTGTTAGTGTATCAGGGTTTAAAAAGGGTTTGGGAGGACTTCCGGTGGTATGGTGGGCTAGGGAAGACGTGTCTTTCTTAGCTCCGGAGCCTGCTCCCTCCCCGTCAGTTCTAATCTACTGATTTATCATCGCAAGACATACTCTGGGGGAGACCGTGTAATATTGCAACCAAAGGGGCAGTAGCGGTGCTGATATCGGATCCGTGAAGGCTATGGCAACGAAATCTGCTAAGAAGGAGAAGCCCCGAGGAGCGGATGCTAAGATGGCGGAGAATGGAGTGGAGGGGCAGGCTTTAACTACACAAAGCTTGGTGGTAGCGGAGGTCAAACAGGCGGTAGTGGCAGCGCTGGAGGATCATTTCGGGGGCCTGGCAGCTCAGATAAGTGCCGTAGCTCAAGCCGTCACCGATTTTAACGGGCGCGTGGAGCAGGCCGAGCAGCGCATAAGCACGCTGGAGGACGGCCATACTCAGGCCTCTGCCCGGATCCAAACGTTGGAGGAGTTGTTAACAAAGCAGGCGGACAAGATCGAGGATTTGGAGAACCGGAGCTGTAGAAATAATTTGCGGTTCATCGGCATTGCAGAATCGGTGAAGGAGATTGACTTGCGACGCTATCTTGAAAAATGGATCCCTGAGCATTTGCCGGTAGAGGAGGAGCTGGGGGCGATCGTCCTGGAAAGGGCTCACCGCCTGGGGCCTTACCGCGCTGGGGACAACCGGCCAAGGGCAGTCATCGTCCGGTTTCTTAATGCTGCTCAGAAGGAGGGAGTTTTGCGGGCGGCCC
Organism: Ichthyophis bannanicus; assembly: GCA_033557465.1. Lineage (NCBI taxonomy): Eukaryota > Metazoa > Chordata > Amphibia > Gymnophiona > Ichthyophiidae > Ichthyophis > Ichthyophis bannanicus. The sequence continues at coordinate 2,311,991 of CM066050.1, forward strand.
AACAGCAGCGTCGGAATGGCAATGGAACTGGTGCTAATAACGTTTTTATTTTTCAGGATTATTCTGCGGGGGTTTCCTTGCGCAGGAAGGCCTACAAGGAAGTCTGTGGCTTGCTGGTGGAGAAGGGCCTCCGCTTCACTTTGGCCTTCCCCGCGCGCTTGAAAGTGGACTGTGATGGGGCACAGCGTCTATTCTCGACTCCAGAGGAGGCCTTGGAATATTGCCGACAGCGCAGATGAAGTCGTCCTCTTTTACCTGTCTTGGTGAGAGTTTCGTCAAGGTTGGCTGCAAGATTGCTCTGTGCTTCTTTGTGCAGTGGACATTGTTGGACTTGGGGCTGGGGTGGAAAGCAGTGACTGCCTTACATGTTCCTTAGACTGTTTGGAGGCCCTGTGTCCTGGCACACGGTTGTGCTAGTTCTACTGATTATTAATACTGTTTGATAATGTTTGTTATAGTATACTGTTTTGCTCTTTGTAAGGGGTTATTCGACTTGGGAACAGGGTGAAGGAGGTGGGTCATGCGGGACCGATAGGGGGTAACGAATTGCTATGGCTGGGTGGTCACTGCCTTATTGTATGTGGGCCATAACCCCTCTTTTTTTGGGGGTTTTCGATGTGGGACCTCGAGACTCGGGGTTGAGGTGGCGTGTTTTGGAGCCTTGTTGGGTGTCGGAGGGTTGTATGAGTTATGTGTGGGATGTATGTGATGTTCAATATGCCTCTGAGCATAGTGAGGCAAGCGGCCTATGGGTTGCTGTGTTGGTGATGGGAGGGGGCAGCATGGGAGGGGTAGTTGGGGAGGGGGGGGGCTCTGCATGTCCCGGAAGTGCGGAGGGGCCTCTGGACTGGGGTTAGAGGATGTGGAATAGGATGCTAGAAGGGCTTGGGGGATTTGGGGGCAGAGGGCGGGGGGATTGGGGGGGGTGGGGAGATAGGGGCGGACACGACACGAAGCAGTGGCTCTACATTTGGAGCAGAGATTGTGATTCGAGATCATTGGTTGGTGGTGTGTTGAGTCTGGTATGGGTGTGGCGGTGAGGGGGGGTCCTGGGTTGGGGGGGCCCCTGCTTCACATTTGGGATTGGAATTCTCAATGGAGAGGGCCGGGGAGATTGAAGAATGGATAATTGCATTAAGATTGCCTCATGGAATGTATGTGGGCTGGGTTTCCCTATCAAAAGATACAAAGTATTACAACAACTGAGCCGACAGCGGATTGATATTGCGATGCTTCAAGAGACTCACCAATCTGCAGTAGAGCATGCGAAATTGTGTAAAGGGCGGATAGGCACGGTGTATGGGGCGCCCGCACTGGGGAAAAAACGGGGTGTAGCTATATTGGTGGCGAAACAATTGAGCTGGGTGGAGGAGAGAGTGGAATCCGACGTGGATGGGGCGGTATGTGTTTGTTTGGGGTGTCTTGGATGGCTTAAAGGTGGTTTTATGTTCGGTGTATGCACCAAATGAGTATGAGGCCCGCTTTTACCAACAGGTGGCTCTCTTGGTGACTAGTTCTGCTGGCTATCAGGTTATTATGGGTGGGGATTTCAATTCTGTACTGAATGAGCACATGGACAAATCAGAGGTTTCTGGGTACAGAGACCGGAGATGTGCGAAGAAGATTTTAGGGTTGTGTGATGGCAATAATTTGCTGGATATCTGGAGGGTGCTGCATCCAGGGGACCGGGAATATACCTATATGTCCAGGGCGCACGGCACATGGTCGCGTATTGATTATTTTTTGACTTCAGAGACATTGTTCAGTCGGATATATGGGGCGGGGGTGGGTCCCTCAGTTATATCCGATCATGCGATGGTGACCATAGAGCTGGGGAGGAGAGCACAAGGTGGACGCAAGTTATGGCGATACCCCTTGGAGCTCAATGGGGATGCTCAATTTGAAAAGTACATTCGGGAAAGGTGGGAGATCTATGCTGCAGTTAATGACCAACCTGAGATTAACCCTGTTTTGTTCTGGGAGGCGGGCAAGGCTGTGATGCGTGGAGAGATTATTAGTTATTACAGTTCTAAACGGAAGCGGTTGAATCGGCATATTTTACAGTTGGAGCGGGAGCTGGGGAAGGCGCGGCGGAGGCTGGCGTCGAACAGGACTAGGGGCAATCAGCTAAACCTGCAGGAATTGCAAACGGAGCTCAAAACATTACTTCATCAGCGCGCCCAGAAATCATTGATGTATTATCGGTACCAGTTGTACCTCCATGGTAATCGGGCGGGCAAGCTAATGTCCTCTTTGATTAAGTCCGCAGGGGGTTCCAGGCAGATAGGGGTGATCCGCCACCCGGATGGGTTTCTTAAGACGGAGCGGGTAGATATTGAGCGGGTTTTTTGTGATTTCTTTCAACATTTATATAGTGGAGACCAGGATGCGAGCCTAGAGGAGGGTCGAGACTTTTTGCGGGGTTGCGAGCTGCCCAAATTATTAGAAGATAACTTGCAGATTCTTAACCAATCTATCTCGGTGCGGGAGGTGCAGCTGGGGATTAAGCAGCTCAAGGGAGGGCGTGCCCCGGGGATCAATGGCCTACGGGGGGAGTTTTATAAACTGCTTGGGGATAAGGTAGTGGTCCCTTTGCTGGAATATTTTGAAGACCTGGTACACAGAGGCCGATTTCCTTATGAAGCCAATAAAACTGTGGTTACTATCTTACCGAAGCCTGGTAGAGACCCCCTTCTTCCGGGTTCTTATCGGCCCATTTCCCTCCTTAATGTGGACATCAAGATCTTGGCCAAAATTATGGCGGATCGTTTAGCGGAGTTCTTGCCGGCTCTTATCCACACGGATCAGGTTGGTTTTGTGCGTGGACGGCATGCATCGTATAATTTACAAAGAATTATGACTTCTATCTGTGGGAGTAGAAAGGCCAATATGGGCACTTTGTTGATCAGTTTCGACGCAGAAATAGCGTTCGATCGGGTGGTTTGGGATTTTATGTACCAGGTCCTGGAGAGGATGGGCTTCTCTGGCTTCTTTGTGGAAGTGGTGCGGCTGTTGTATGCTGCTCCGAAGGGCGCAATTATGGTAAATGGAAACCTGACCTCTGAGTTTAGCATCCAGAAAGGGACGCGCCAGGGATGTCCCCTATCCCCATTGCTGTTTGTGCTGACGTTGGAGCCTCTGTTGATTCGGATTCGGTCCTCTACCATGTTTCGGGGCATACCGGTGGGCAAGGGTGAATTTCGTGTGGCTGCCTTTGCAGATGATCTACTTGTTCATTTGGCAGAGCCGCAGGAGGGATTACCTTTTTTGTTGGAACTATTTAAGGTTTATGGGCGGCCTTCGGGTCTACGACTGAACTTGGACAAATCAGAGGCACTCTGGGTGGGACAACGGTTCTCCTGGAGTAAGAGGGGTGATTTTCCGCTCAGGTGGGCCGATGGGTCCTTTAAATATTTGGGAGTTTATTTACCTGCAGATTTAATGGATCTCTACAGTCTTAATGTTACAAAGTATCTTGGTGAACTGTCGGACAGGGTGGATAGATGGAGGGACTTACCTTTGTCTCTGGGGGGTCGTATTGCTCTTTATAAGATGACGTTGTTTCCCAAGTTGCTTTACGTACTGCAGATGTTGCCCATACTGTTAAAGCGTGCGGATATTTGTAAAATAGAGGGGTTGATCAATAAATTTCTTTGGCGGGGTAGACGACCCCGGGTGGGGCTGGGGATCCTGCGGCAGCCTTGGGCCCTAGGGGGTATGGGTTTCCCAGATGTTAAAAAATATAATGTGGCCTGCCTCTTACGTCACGCCCGGGACTGGTTATGGGAAATGGATGTACATACTCCCCTGCCCCTGCTTCGGGAGCTAGTGAGACCCCTACAGTTGTGCTATATTCTGCATGCTCCATCGCTTCCTGGGCTGGATCGGGTCACTCGCGCAGTGCTTTTAGACCCAGTACGTAGAGCGTGGCAGTACTTTTGTATGAGTAGGGCACTTAGGGCTGATTGCTCTCCTTATCTCCCGATCCGAGGCAACATGGCGTTTCAACCTGGCTTGACTGGGGTGAGTTTTGTTAGGTGGCATCGGTTTGGTATCGCAGATTTGGCACATTTGGTTACGGCGGAGGGTAAGATAGAATCGTTTGCCGTCCTTCAGAGACAGTATCCCTTAACGGGGAAAGATGTGTTTCCTTATGCTCAGATACGTAGCTATATCAACAGCCTCCCGTCGGAGGCCCTGCGAGGGGAGGTTAATACTGGTATCGAGGAGGCGTTGTTGGGAGGAGAGAGAGGGCGGGGGGGGGGGGGTAACAGGGCTTTATAAACTGCTGTGGGAGTCCATACCACCTATCCGGATTGATGATTTGGCGGCTGCTTGGACTCGGGATTTGGGGGAAGAAATAGCTGGGGAAGGGGTTTTACAGGGTCTGGCAGGCCTCCCGAAGTTGAGTGCAGTGGTTGCGCATAGAGATATGCAATACAAGTTGCTCCGCCGGCTTTACCTTGCTCCTCTTCGGGCATGGAAAGCCGGAATTGGGAGGTCACATTGTTGTCCTCGTTGTAAAGAGGATACAGCCACCTTAGGACATATGTTTTGGTTGTGTCCGCAGGTTAAGGTTTTTTTGGGGAAAAGTATTGGGTTATCTGGAGGGCTGTGTGCAGATGCATTTGGGGCTCTCCGCTGCTAGTGCGGTTTTGGATATTTGGCCAGAGTCCTTTGCAGAGCAAATTGGGTGTGTTGTGTGGTACTGGGTTCGTTTGGTATTGGTGACTGCTCGTATGACTATTTTGCAAAGATGGGTGGATGGTCGGGGCCCTACCTATGGGGAATGGAGGAATAAGCTACACCTGGTGTTAGTGATGGAGAGGCGTCGGGCGGGTGATCACCCGCAGCGTTGGGGGCGATTTATGGACGGTTGGGGCCCCCATCTACAGTCCCTGCCAGCTGGCACTCGTCGCCGACTTCTCAGAGGATATTAGGTGGGTGGGTAGTAGGCTTCGTCTTTCTTCCTTTCTCCTTTTCCCCTTCCTACTGCTCCCTCTTGGGGTATTCCTCTTCAACTCGAGATATACCAGTCTCTATTGGGCGGTGTGTATGACTTTTGTAGGTTTGGGTGCGTATGTGGATAGCTGTGAGTGTCTGCTTCGGTGTCGTTGGGTGGGTGGGTGGGGGGGGTCGGTTGGTGGGAGGTGGGTTGGGTAGAGAGGGGGGGAGGGGGGCTTGGGTTGGGGGGGGGGGTTAGTAGGCCGTACTGCATTGGGGGGGATTGCCCTTCCCTTTCAATGTAGGAATGCTCTACAAGGTACTGGTGCGGCTGGGGGGGTGAATGAGGGGGGGGGGCCTTGGGGTGGCTTATTACATGCTGATCACTATAACTTGAATAGGGTTCTGTGTGCCCTTTCTTTCTTTATGATGTTAGGTGTTCATGTTCCCTGCACTTATTTATTTATTTATTTTTATTTCTATGTATCTTTATCTCTTTACTTATATGTATTACGCTTATTATAGTGTTTATTTTTCCTGGTTAGTTTTAGGTACAGGGTACTTTGAGGATGGAAGAAGGGGGGGGGGTCATGTTTCTCGCCTATCATGGGTCTCTTCCTGGTCTTTTGACTCCATCTGACTCCATCCGATTGTATGAGTTTTTAAGTTCTCCGACCCCTTAAGTTTTTAGGTTTTCCTCTTTTGTTGTCTCACTGCTGGTGAGGCTGCACTGCTGGTTATTGTATTATTAAGTGGGTGATGGCTGTTAGTTTATGGTGAAATTATCTTTGCTAGTGTGTTTCTTGTGGGGGGGGGGTGGGAGATGGAGGTTGCTTTCAATGATTGTTCTGAAGTGATTGTTTGTACGGGGTTATAAATAAGTTGTATTATGATTCTCCATTTGTTTATTCTTTTGGATTTTGCTTAATAAACACATTCAAACATAAAAAGGGTTTGGACAAGTTCCTGGAGGAAAGATCCATAACCCATTATTAAAGAGGACCCAGGAAATCCATTGCTTGCCCCAATAGAAGCATTATGGAACCTGTGTGTCTTTTTTGGAAACTGCTAGGTCCTTGTGACCCGAATTGGCCACTATTGGAAACAGGATACTGGGCTTGATGGACCTTGGTCTGACCCAGTATGACATGTCTTATTTTCATATGTTTCTCTGAGTTTTGTGCATACCATGACAGTAATGAACCTCACTAAGCCAGGGGATGTGGATATGATCTCGGTCCCTCAGATTTACAACTAATGCTCACTGTAGTACTTGCATTGTGCCAAAGAGAGCTCCTTTCTGGAGTTCATAAGATGCAACATGTATGGATAATTTGCCAAGGTTGTAAATTCTGAAGCAGACCCATTCTGAATATGATGGAAAATATTTCTGTATCTTTCTGTCACATTTTCCTGGTATTTCAGGATGTTCCCCTTCTCCACACAATTCACAAAGCAATCACTTGGAACTGACACCTCTATTATCAATGCCACTCTGTCGGGTTTCTTCACATCCAGCTTCTTATCCATTGGAATGGGAATGTCCCATGTTATCATAACTTCTTCTTTCTCTGTTATTCTCTTAGGATCATGAGCCTAGTGCTTTTCTAGTGCAGTGATGTTGTAGTGCTTACAAAATTTCCAATGGATGAGACATGCCACCTTGTTGTGCCGTTTGGTATAGACGTTTTCTGCCATGAAATGAGTAACCGTTTCCAGATCTTTCTTACAGAATCGACATGTGTCTGTTTTATCAGTTTTCTCTATGCTCACTCTGAACCATCTAGTTCGTAATCCACTACTAACCTGTGCTGCAACTATCAGTTTACCTCTCCTTAACCATTCATATGTTCTTGATCGACAAATGGTTTCTGGAGTAACACTTTGCATTTCCCACTGTATTTATGCTTTTGTGGATTGTTTTTCCTTGTTTTCTGATCTAATCATTGGAAAGTTTTTTTCTCTTGTTTTGCAAACTCTGTTGCTTCCTTCCCTATATGAGCTGGTGGATTCTCATCTATCCCCTTCTATTCTTTAGAATGCTTGTTGAAGTTTAATGATGGTAACAGATTCTGGACATTTATTTTCATAGTTCAGCATTTTATGCATGTTTGGATCTGATGATGCTGTTCGATAGATTTATGAGAGAGGCGGTGTGTGTGTCTGGAAATGGCACCTGTCTGTGGGAAACTTGCTATTACCATCTCTGTATTTTGTCATTTTATTTTAGTGTTATTAGTATTTTATATATTTTTCCCTTGTATTTTTTAACTACTTTAGTGTCATTATTCATTCAGCCCCAAAGTGCTAATTAAGTTTTGTATCCATGTGTCTGAAGTGAATTTTGTTTTTCTTAGACAATTTGCTATTATATGTCACCCCTCTTCTGGGTCCTAATTTAGTTACAGATCTAAGTCCCAAGGATTATCTTATTTTTGTAAGCTGCTTAGATCATTTAGTGATTTAGCAAGATATAAATAACTATGGGCCCGAAATTCCGCGGCAGCGGCTAGTGCATCTAAAGCACATAGCGGTTGAAGCCGCTGAACCTTAACCCCTGATATTCAGTGCCGGGGCCACATTCACCCACAGACGTTGAATATCCAGGTCTGCTGCATGGCGCGGAAGCAAACCAGGCACTGGTGATATTGAGCTGCTGTCCAGTTGGCTCCCACGGATAACGATAGACCAGCTTTCCCTGTAGGTCACTAACCAAGCAGCGGTTCAATATCACCTCTGCCCGGTTAGTGATGGGTGCCATCTCTGCTGTGTCCCAGAACAGCCACAACACACCTTGGTGCTACACGGTTAGCATCTGGCATGTAGTGGGAGAACCCATGTAAATTCTTTTGTATATCGGGGCCCTATATATATATAAAATCTGCACAACCCTAGTGTGGATTCTCTGCAGGGTAAGGGATTCTCCATGTCAGGGCTCAAGCTGCACTGTTATTAGTTCAAGGAAACATTTTAGGCAATAGGGTGCTGTCCTGAAAGAAAAGTGTACAAGAGAATGACTGGTCCAAAGCCACAGGCCCTTTCTCCATCCCCCCTGATAACCCCCTATGGTGCCCCCTCCTTTCCTAGGTGACCTATAATAATCTATAGAAACATGATGGCAGAAAAAGACCACACGGCCTATCTAGTATGCCCTTCCTCTTCATTCAACACTTTAACCTCAACACCTCTATTACTCCCCCTCAAACACCATGATCGCCCTACTTCTCTCCACTATATACTGGAGAAATACAAATACAATAAATACATACCATCCTGAACCTCTCTCTTACTTGATATGGCTTAATTAGGTAATTACTCTTCTCCCCCCCTAAACCTTTCTCTTTATGAAACTCCATTTAATATATTTCTCCCTTATCCTGTTCCCTCCCCCACCCTACACTGTAAGTAGCTCTGCCTCAGCATCCGCTATTCTGCTGTATATGTGAACAGCTGATTTGTAAATAGTACCTTGTAGTATAGTTTAATATGTCCTATGTTCTTTGTAAACTGCTCCTGATCACAGGAACACAGTGGGAATAAAATAAACTAAGGGGCTTGTTTACAAAGCCGCGGTAGCAGTTTCCGATTGTTATCGGAGCAGACATAACATAAATTAGATATAATTACAAGTGTGTAAGCATACATTTCCTATTTCCAATAAACTGTGAATATGGAAAGATATTGTCTCGGATTGTCACAGGTAAGTGCTTATCATTGATGTCTTCAATGTTGGGGCTCAGCATGTTGGCTCCTCCACTCTTCCAGGACTGAAAGATGAGGTCGTCTTTCTGCCAAATCCGACGCTCAGCTTGGCAGTGTCGGAAGATAACTTGGCAGCATGCCGGCAGCAAGAACCTCTTCGACCCCCCCTATTCTCCTTTCCCTATCCCTAAACTCCTCCCTCTAAAAAAATCTATTCTAAAACAAAATTAACATATACCTGTCCAAGGAAAAATGTATTTTATAATTTAGAGAAATTCACCTCAGCACTTCAACATTCTTTCCCTTTCTCTCTTCCTCCTCTCAGCCCTTCACCACGCTCTCCGTACACACTTTCCTTCACTTCAATCTCGGTTTCAGTCATTCTCAACTTCTCATTCGCTTTACTCTTTCTTTTTATCTTTCTCTCTGCTCATGCAATCACCCCACTTTTCTCTCTCTTTCTGTAAAGCTAACCCCTCTTTTACACCCTGAACTCAAATTTGCTGTCCTTGAAATCCAGTCTTCCTCTTCTCCTATACTCCTCTTTCTATGAATCCTCTAACTCAGGACTCTCATTATTCCTTACCTAGTACTAAATATTCCCTCTATTTCCTATGATTTCCTCATCTAAAGAAAAAAAATTTTTCTTCTCTCAAAACCTCTCTCTTTACCACTGTTCCACCTTCCTATCTCCCTCTCACTCTTTCCTTTCTCACAAAATCAGGAACAATATTTTTTTCATTCATGCCACACATAACATCACTAAATTCCTCAATTAAATTTCAGACATCCCACAAAACTCCAGTCATTAAGGGCTCTGCACATACATCCACGCTCTCCTTCTTGCAAGCATCAACTGGCAGGTTTTCCACCAACACACCACTGCTCCAATCTAGGCTCCTTCATTCTCTTCCACCCTCTGACCTCACTAAATAAACCCAATCTAAATTAAATTAAAACCCTAATTTTCACTAAATCCCAAAATAAACTCTAAACATATAATCTCCAGTCCCAAGAGATATTTATCAAGATGTTTCTGCAAGAACTGCTCTGAAGGGTCCGTTTTCCTCTAACTGCCTCATAACATTTTTAGATAGCCCTTCACCCCTCCCTTTACATCATGGTATTTGCATACATAAAACCAAATTCTGATTAACTATTAAACGCTTCAAATACAGTTTTTATACAGAATATAAGTCCCCACAGACCCAGCACTTGAATTACGTCACTTCTAAAACTTTTAAAGCATCTTTCCCTTCTTTACACAACTTACTTAAATCAGGACTTTTTAAACAATATTGCAAATCAAACATATTTTTCAAGTCCCTAGACCCTAAAAACCTCAATCATCCATTTTAAAACTTTTAACACTTCAAAAAAATACTTTAAAAAATGGGTGTAGGCCTCGCCTCCTAAACTTTAATGAGCTGTGTTTTAAAATTTAAGTTATAAACACTTTACAAATCACTTTGATAAACCCACCATTCCATTTGCTTTCATTTTTGCCACTTGAAAACTTTTAATTTTAATTTTTTAATTTTGGATATTTTTTAACATATTCAAACCCCTCTAGAGCAAGTATCCCATTGAAAGTTATTGCAGGGCTGATCTATTGTCTGCCTGTAACTTTCCCAGTTTTCTCAGGACCCCCATTTTATTTACTGGAGCCCTCTAGCTGGGATTTTGTCCCTACAAAATTATATTATTATTTTTAAAACCAGGTTTCCGGGACCTTCTCCCAAATCGGGACTCTTCTGGGCCCCCCCTTTTCCTAAAGGGCCCGATTTCAAGGCCCCCCTGCCCCTCTTCCCAGCTCAGGGCCGTCTCACTGGCCCAAGAAACTTGCTTCACTCCCTCCACCTTACCCCCCATAGGGCTCTTCATGGCTCCCTTTACTTGTTTAAATTTGGAGCCATCTGCAGAATTGGGCTCTCCGGCCCACAACAACAGCCCTCGGGGCTCATTAGCCTAATCTCCAAAGCTTCCCCCCCCCCCTTCCCAACATCAGGGCAAGCCTGAATCTCCATGGCCCTCCCAGATGCCAGGAAAGCAGCCTTGCTTTCCCCTCTAACATCGGGGACAACCGCAATCCTCTGTGGCTACACCCGATACCTCCTGCAGCTCCTCACTGAGACTGTGAACAGTCACGAAGAGCACAGCTGCACCTGATCACAGCCAGCACTCCTCTTACGTCATCAGAATACAGAAAGACTAGGGGACAAGCAATGAAGCTATAGGGTAACCTATTTAAGACTAATAAGAGAAATTATTTTTTCACTCAACGTGTAATCAAACTTTGGAATTTGTTACCTGAGGATGTAGTAAAGGCTGTTAGTGTAGCTGGGTTTAAAAAAGGCTTGGACAAGTTCCTGGAGGAAAGGTCCATAAACCATTATTAAGAAGGGACCCAGGATATCACTGCTTGACCCAATACAAGCATTGTGGAATCTGTATCTTTTGGGGAAATTGCTAGGTACTTATGACCTGGATTGGCCACTGTTGGAAATAGGATGCTGGGCTCGATGGACCTTGGTCTGACCCAGTATGGGCATATCTTATGTTCTTATGACAATCACAGGTCCGAATCTGCAGCCTCCGCTCTCCTCACTTTTCCTTCTTGAAACAGAGACTGGAGCAGCCTGAGAGCACCGAAGTAATTTGTTTTTTTTAAATCTCTGACAGCCTTCTATTGGCTGCCCCTGCAGCCCCCAACAAAGAAAACATCACAGCTGCATCTTCCCACGTGGTCCAGAGCCCCCACCCGAAGCCCCAGCACTGATAAACTTTATATTTTTTATATTTCCTCTGGTTACATTAGAATGCCCACTGCACTATACTTTAGTGCAGTAGTTTTATTTGCAATTTTCCTGCATTAGTTTACTTTCTGCATCAGTGAGCAAGACTAGCGTGGGGAATAGAGAATCCACCTCACTGGGAAATTTTGGATGTCAGCAATTACATCTGCCTCTAGACATTAATAAGTGTCTACTGCAGGGTTGCCTAGTTACCTGGTTCCAGGAGTGAGATTTTTTGCCAGTTCTGATTTTAAGTTTGCCTTTCAATGCAGTGTGGTATTCGTAATCTCTGATTTTACCCATTGGAATCATTGCTGCAGATCTCATAATGCATCAGGATGAAATTGTCAGAAATCTAGGATTGGCTTAAATTCTCATTCCTGGAACTGGGTAACTTGGCAACTCTACTACTGACAAGAGCAGTTGTGCATGCCGAAGTTGGCCATCTCCCGATGAGTGCCCTGATCTGGCATTTGAGCCCTCACTACAAGTTCCCGATCTGGCCTTGCACCCCACAACTCAACTGGCCATCAACCAACTCTCCCTCATAAACCAAGGCAGCAGCTCTCAAAGGCCTCCCCATTCCACAGAAATATACCGATCCCTCTCCAGAGTCCGCCAGCAGGCCACCCACCCCCATATCCAACCCCAGCCTTACCTACCGGGTGGTCATTGGTAGACAGTGGGAGCAGAAATGATGTCCACTCACTCCTGCTCAGCAAACAGCAGACTCCAAAATGGCGCCAATGACTCCTACATTTAAGACTTATCAGAGAAAATATTTTTTTACTCAATGCTTAATTAAGGTCTAGAATTAGCTACTAGAGGATATAGTAAAAGCTGTTAGTGTGGCTGCCAGATACTTGTGGTCTTGATCGACCACTTTCAGAAATAAGATACTGGACTTGATGGACAAACTTATGCTTTTATGTGTTATGTTCCTGAGTAGCTGTTGTAGGGTTTTGTACTACCTTATAATATGTCTGGTATTGGAGAGAAATTATATTTGTTTGGGGGAGTATGAATAAAAGGCCTCTAGTGTGGGTATGAGTGTATCATTGGCAGGGGGGAGGTACCTGGGTGAGTTTTTAAGGTCAGACCAGTCTGAGTGGGATGTTGTTGAGGTGGTTTTACTTTAAAAGTATGTAGCAAAGGTCTCTGAGCTAGGAGTATTCGTTGGTTCATGCGTGGATGTATCCTTTGTGAGCGATTTAACGAGGCTGAAGAGCTCTCGAGGTTTGTTAAGAGAGCGCATGAGGGTGCTGGTGTGGTGTTCTTTTCTCTTGTGGTTGACAGCTTTTCGATGTTAATGTAGGTTATTCAGGTATGCAGCTTGGTCATTGCTATGCCTAGAGCATCGCCAGCAGCGTTCAAGCTTTCTGAGGTGTACTGATTCACTCAGGTCAGCGGTGAACCACACGGCTGCGTGGTTCTTGTAGGTGGGTTTTGAGGAGGGCGGTAGGAGTGCAGCTCTGGAGAGGTTGTTGTTCCAGATGTCTATTAGCTTGTCCAGATCATTGGTGTCAGAGTTGAGGTCATGCAGAGTGTTGCTGAGGAATGTTTCTTTGCTGAAGTATCTGAAGCAGCGGAAGACAGGAGAGTTTGATGTGGAAGACTGACGCTCTTCTCTGTCATGTGGAATGTAGAAGAGTATGGCATTATGGTCAGACCAGGGAACCAGTAGCACGAGTGGTGAGATCTGGTTGCGTAAGGTGTGGAGAAGTAGAGGGGTAAAAATAAGGTCCAGGATGTTACCTCCAACATGGGTAGGAGTGTGAATGAGTTGGTGGTAGTCCAGCACAGTCATTGCATCCGGGAATGCTGTGGAGTGCTTGGCAGGGAGTGAAGGGAGATTAAAATCACCTAAAAGCCAGCGCCGTTTCCGCTGGGTATTATGGTTGCATGCTGGGTTAATGATTGTGGCCAGTTCATCGGCATTTGAAGATTGTGGACGGTAAAGGAGACAGATTGCTAAGGTCTTATTTGAGATCAGGATGCTGTCAAGATTGGTTGTACTCTCAGCTAAGGTGCACTGGAAGTGGAGGTCGCTTCTAGCTATTATAAGGACCCCACCACCTCCTTGGTTCGTTCTGGGACAGTTAAAGAGGTTGTAGCCAGGAAGTCTTAGCTGGTTGGTGAGACTGTGTCTTTGTCGGTTAACCAGGTTTCGGTGATGAAGAGCAGGTACAAATTCCGGTGGTTGACATAGTCAGTGAGGACAGGCCATTTATTGCGGATGGATCGAGCATTTATTAGCATGCAGTTTAGGCTCTCCTGGTGTGGGGACTTGCTTCTTTTGATTTTTACCAGAGGTTGACAGGTTATGTGTATCAGCCAGTAATGGTTTGCAGACAGAGGTGGTCTGTTGGGGTAGGGGGAGTCATAATAGCTTTTACGTCCCAGGATTCGCACAGTGGGTATTAGGCCTTGGAGTTGTGTGAATGAGCCTGCCCATGAGATAAGTTGAGCTAGACAGAGGAGGTGCAGCATGAATGTGAGATGCCCCGGCATCATGAGGGCTAGTCAAGGGAAAGCTAGGAGATGAAAAGGATGTGTACTCTGAGTATTCAGAAGGCACCACGAGATGCTGCTGTGAGCTTGAGGCATTGTTAATTGGTCGGGGGATAGAACGTGATTAGGAGGGTAGCAGGTTGCTATTGCTAGAAGCTACCTTGTGCCTAGCGGTGAGGCCAGTGGGGAGGAGACATGGTGTTCTCAGGGCGGTTGGGATGAGATGCTATTTTGCCTGCGGACTGTCGGTGCTTAGGATATCAGTTATGGATATGCTATGAGCAGCCCTATATAATCAAGGGTGATGTGATTATGCTCAAGGAGGACATTGTAGGAAGCTGTAAGGAGGGAATAGAGTATAGAAATAAAGTAACTCCACTTACAATTATCCAGTAGTGGAGATAATCAGCTGGTGGCATCAGCAAACGTAAAGCGAGGTAGGCTGTAAGGTTTTATTGATCTTTTTATCCGCCTATGTTCCGTGCCCAAGGGCCACGTCAAAGTGCCCTCTGATGCGGTAGCGCTTCGGGTCTGTTTGAAAGTTTGCAGCGACGTGATTGGCCTTGTAGAGCAGATGTGGCCTGATTGGGTAAGTGCAGGTTTGTCTGGTAGTTTGTAAAGTTTCTTGAGGGGTTACATATGATGGGGATTGAGTTGTAGGAATTTGTATCATGGTTATGAGTATGAGCATTTGTTAACAGGGAAGTTAGCAGGATAAGGTGGAGTAAGCAAATGCAAGTTTTTATGGAGTCCATTGTGGGTAGATTTAGTTTCTTGAGGTGGAAATGGTTTACTTTTTAGGTTATTAACATAAGAACATAAGATGCGCCGTACTGGGTCAGACCAAGGTCCATCAAGCCCAGTATTCTGTTTCCAACAGTGGCCAATCTAGGTCATATGTACCTAGCAGTTTCCCCAAGAGACACAAGTTCCACAATGCTTGAACTGGGTCAAACATTGATATCTTCGGTCACTTCTTAATAATGGTTTATGGACCTTTCCTCCAGGAACCTGTCCAAACCTTTTTTAAACCCAGCTACACTAACAGCCTTTACTACATCCTCCGGTAACAAATTCCAGAGTTTGATTACACGTTGAGTGAAAAAAAAAATTCTTTTATTAGTCTTAAATAGTTTACCCTGCAGCTTCATTGCATGTCCCCTAGTCTTTCTATATTCTGATAACGTAAACAATCGATCTACGTTTACCCGTTCCACTCCGTTCATTAATTTAGACTTCTATCATATCTCCCCTCAGCCGTCTCTTTTCCAGGTTAAAGAGCCCTAACCTTTTTAGCCTTTCTTCATAGGAGTATCCTTCCATCCCCTTTACCATTTTGGTGGCTCTTCTCTGTACCTTTTCTAAAATCGCTATATCCTTTTTAAGATACGGTGATCAGAATTGCACACAATATTCAAGGTGCGGTCTCACCATGGAACGATATAGAGGCATTATAATATCTTTTGTTTTATTTTCCATTCCTTTCCTTATCATACCTAGCATTCTATTTACTCTCTTGGCCGCTGCTGCACACTGGGCCGAGGGTTTTAACATGGTATCCACAATGATGCCTAAATCTTTTTCCTGGGTCGTGGTTCCTAATGTGGAACCTTGCATCGTGTAACCATAGTTTGGGTTGTTCTTCCCTAGGTGCATAACCTTGCACTTGTCCACATTAAATTTCATCTGCCACTTTGATGCCCAGTCTTCCAATTTATCAAGATGGGTCAATTAATGTGAGGGGCTTTTAACCTGATAACCCAGATTAAAATTTAACATATCTAAAACTGAACTCCTTATTTTTCCAATTAAACCTTCCCCCCACCGTTCCTCCATTCTCTATCACTGTTGACAACACTTATCTTCTCCCTGTTTCCTTATCCCATAATCTTGGAGTCCTCTCTTTCCTTCTCCACTCATATACAACAGATAGTCAAAACCTGTCGCTTCTTCCTCTACAACAGGCATTCCAACAGGTAGATTGCGATCTACCTGTATATCGCGGAGGGGTCAGAGGTAGATCGCCAGCCCCACTTGGCTCCATCACTCCAGCAGCTCGCCCCATCACTAGGAGAGAGCTCGTGCTGGCAGGTCGTCTGTCGAGGGCTTGCCGCCGCTGCTGATCCTTTGCCTGTCTTTTTTCCCTGCCTGCGGGAATCTTGCCTGCGGGTGTATTGGGGGCGCTTGTTGTTTTCGTGCAAATAGTTTTGTGGGTACCCCAGGGGGCCACCACCTATGCTCCGTGATGAGATGCACTCAAAACACTAATACCCTATTCCCGGTAAAACCCAACCAAGTAAATAACTAACCCGGAAAATCCTAACACCGGTGAAATTAAGCAAATTATTTTTGTTGGAAGAGCCAACCCAGTCAAGGGGAAGAAAACCCCATACCGCCGTGGCAAATTCCTTTTTAATAAATATTTCTTTTTTAAAACATTTTTCTTTTTTTAAAAAAATCAGTGAGCATTTAAATGAAGTAACAGTCCTTCTTCATCCAGAGAGCAGTGTAGCAGATGACGTGGCACGTTTCGGGGCCAATCATAATGTATGCCCCTGCTTCAGATCTAAGACTTCGCTCAATGAACTTGCTCACTGATTTTTTTAAAAAAAGAAAAATGTTTTAAAAAAGAAATATTTATTAAAAAGGAATTTGCCACGGCGGTATGGGGTTTTCTTCCCCTTGACTGGGTTGGCCGTGATGAGATGCCACAGGCCCGGCGTCATACCTGGTCTCCTGCCCCAACACGCCTTAGAAGTGTGTTATATACCGGGCGATATCCATTCGCCCGGGTTTTACCTGAATACACTTACCATATTAGTTGTATCGTGTGATGGTCATTGGTCGCTTTATAGTTCGCTTTCATTAAACGTTTTCGGGCAGACACAACAAAGTGTCAAGAATTTGGTGATTTTGGCGGGCTTTTCCAATTTTGTTAACTTGCCTATGCCTTGCCTTCGAATTGGTTCAAACCAATAACTTTTGCTTGCCTCTGCAATTTTATTTTGTCTAGCCTTTGCGTTGATTCTACACTGTGTGCAGAATTTATTAAATCGCGTGTGGTGGTATTTGAATTTGTTTGGCGGTATTTGATTTTATCTGGTTTGCTGGACAGGTGTTTGATTTTTTTTGATGATTGTTTGGTGCTATTTGATTATTGGTGCCAGCATGATGAATTCTTATTTTTACTTTTAGAACTGCATGTGTGGTTTTGGCATCTCCAGTCCTTGTATTGCACATCATCCAGAGGTCTTCAGTTCCTGTTGATCTTTAATACTTTGGGACAGTGACAGTTTTGGACCAGATTCAGCCAGTGTTTATACTAACTTAGCAGATTTGGCCTTCTTACATCCAGCCACCCCAGTATAACGAAGATAAGTATTCCAAAGAAGAGCAAAACCTACCACTTTCATGATGAATGGGAAATGGACTACTTCTTCATCATGGTGAAAGACAAGTGTTGTCTAATTTGTAACGTCCCAGTATCCTTGCCCAAAAAGGGTAATCTGGAACATCATTATAAGGCTCTGCATAGCAATACGTTTGATGCTGATTTTCCACCCAAAAGTGAAATTCGTAAATTGAAGCTCAAAAAACTTAAATTGAAATTGGCTACTCGGCAACAGTTGATGGCGAAGCCAAGGTCACATTCAGTCAATGCAACCACAGCATCCTTCAAGGTCAGCAACCTGATTGCAAAGAAATGCAAACCTTTCACTGAAGGGGAATTTGTAAAAGATTGTTTTCTTGAAGCAGCTGACAATCTTTTTTGAAGGATTTAAAAATAAGAAAGAGATCATAGCTGCTATTCAAGATGTACAATTATCAAGAAACACCGTCATGCGGCGAATAGAAAAGATGTGTGGAGACACAACTGAACAATTGTTGGAAGATGTTTCAAATTGTGTTGCTTTCTCACTCCAACTGGATGAATCTACAGACATAAGAGACATAGCCCAGTTACTAGTCTTTATCCGGATGGTTTTTGAAGACTTCAGTGTTAAAGAACTACTTGGAATGATTTCTTTAAAAGGGAGAACTACCGGTCAGGAAATATTCAATTCTTTCCATTCTTTTGTGACAAAGTGTAATCTTCCATTGCATAGACTTCTTTCAATCACTACTGATGGAGCAAGAGCAATGACAGGTGAGGTTAACGGTTTCATAGCCCTCTGTAGACAGCATGACGACTTCCCAGATTTCCTTTCTTACCACTGCATCATTCACCAGCAAGTTTTGGCAAGCAAGAGACTCAATACAAAGACTGTCATGGACATCACTTTCAAAATTGTAAATTCAGTTCGTGGAAGATCTCTTGAAGACGGCTTTTCAATCTTACTCTTGATGAAGGGGCAGCGGAAATCATTTGGCACACAGATGTAAGGTGGCTAAGTAGGCACAAATTTCTGCAAAGATTTTGTGATTTGCTGAATGAAATATGAAGTTTTTTGAAGGAGAGAGGAGATGACCAAGCAGAGTTGGAAGATGAGGAGTGGTTATGTGATCTGACATTTCTTGCTGACTTTACAGGTGAGATAAGTGATATGAACCTTGAACTACAAAGTAAAAACAAATGCATTGGTGAGATGACTAGTACAGTTTCATCCTACAAGAGCAAATTTGAGCTAATGATGACTGACCTTGCAAACAACACTTTTGATCATTTTCTTAAAACGCAGAACCATCTGGGACAACATCCAAATTTTGTTTTTGAGAATGAGAAGTATGTGACAGAAATCTGTTCTGTTTTCCAGGAATTCAAAAATAGATTTTATGACTTCCAAAAAATTGGAACAGTTGTGGAGTACTTGTCATACCCATTCAAAGTAGATGTGGATATTAAAGAAACTGCAGCTGCTATCAGTAAAAATTACTCTTTGAACAAGCCATCTCTTGAAAACGAAATATTAACCCTTAAAAATGACATTTTTCTCAAGACAAGTGCTGAGCAAGAATCGTTTTGGAAGCTAGTGCCTAGAGACAAATTTCCCAACTTGAGAAGATGCAGTGAAGCTGTACACTCCTATTTCGGTTCAACTTATTTGTGTGAATCTGCTTTTTCCCATCTGAAAATGACAAAAGAGTACACAACGTTCCAACATGACAGAGGAACATCTCCAGGATTCCCTGAGACTGGCCCTCACGCAATATTCACCCAACTTCAAAAAGCTGGTGGATGAAATGCAGGCTCAGACGTCTCACTAATGAGCAAGATCAGCCTGGATACTCAACCTAAATTTAACACAAATTACTCAATAAAAGTTAAAGAAAGTTATTACTCAATAAAACTTTAAGAAAAAATGTACTTTCCATTTCCCCTCGCAGTTCTTACTGGATCTTCGTCTCTCTGTTTTGTTTTTTGCTTAATTTGCTTGTTTTTTGCTTAATTTGCTTAATAGCTGATCATATCCAAGTAAATGACAGAAGGTTCATTAAAAATTGGAGGGGGATCCTCCAACTTTATTGGGTTAAAATTTAATTTGAAACTAATTTGAAACTTAATTTTCATGGTGGCAGATAACCAGCACTTTTGGCCGGAAAAAGTAGATCATGACCTTTTCGAAGTTGGCCATGCCTGCAATATACAACATCAACAAAATCTAACCTCTCTGAACATAGTACTAAACATTCTTTAGTCATCTCCCATCTGGACTATTGTAAACTCCTACTTGTTCGTCACCTTAAATGTTATCTTTCTCCTCTTCTACCCATTCAAATCTCTGATGCACAGCTAATTTTCCACCAGCCCCAATACACTCATATTACTCGTCCCTCTAAAGTCGCTTCGCTGGCTCCCAGTCCACAAATTCAAACTTCTACTAACTCATAAATGTATTCACTCCACTGCCCTCATTATCTTCCCCCCTCCTCCTCTCCATGCCCTCTTCTTCGATTGCCAGCTCCACCCCTCATTATCTTCCCTTCTCCTCCTCTTCCTGCCCTTTTCTTCCTCTACCAGCTCCAGCCCTCATTATCTTCCCTTCTCCTCCTCTTCCTGCCCTTATCTTCCTCTACCAGCTCCAGCCCTCATTATCTTCCCTTCTTCCTCCTCTCCATGCCCTTTTCTTCCTCTGCCAGCTCCAGCCCTCATTATCTTCCCTTCTCCTCCTCTTCCTGCCCTTATCTTCCTCTACCAGCTCCAGCCCTCATTATCTTCACTTCTCCTCCTCTTCTTGCCCTTTTCTTCCTCTACCAGCTCCAGCCCTCATTATCTTCCCTTCTCCTCCTCTTCCTGCCCTTTTCTTCCACTACCAGCTCCAGCCCTCATTATCTTCCCTTCTCCTCCTCTTCCTGCCCTTTTCTTCCTCTACCAGCTCCAGCCCTCATTATCTTCCCTTCTCCTCCTCTTCCTGCCCTTTTCTTCCACTACCAGCTCCAGCCCTCATTATCTTCCCTTCTCCTCCTCTTCCTGCCCTTTTCTTCCTCTTCCAGCTCCAGCCCTCATTATCTTCCCTTCTCCTCCTCTTCCTGCCCTTTTCTTCCTCTACCAGCTCCAGCCCTCATTATCTTCCCTTCTCCTCCTCTCCATGCCCTTTTCTTCCTCTACCAGCTCCAGCCCTCATTATCTTCCCTTCTCCTCCTCTCCATGCCCTTTTCTTCCACTACCAGCTCCAGCCCTCATTATCTTCCCTTTCTCCTCCTCTCCATGCCTTTTCTTCCTCTACCAGCTCCAGCCCTCATTATCTTCCCTTCTCCTCCTCTCCATGCCCTTTTCTTCCACTACCAGCTCCAGCCCTCATTATCTTCCCTTCTCCTCCTCTCCATGCCCTTTTCTTCCACTACCAGCTCCAGCCCTCATTATCTTCCCTTCTCCTCCTCTTCCTGCCCTTTTCTTCCACTACCAGCTCCAGCCCTCATTATCTTCCCTTCTCCTCCTCTCCATGCCCTTTTCTTCCTCTACCAGCTCCAGCCCTCATTATCTTCCCTTCTCCTCCTCTTCCTCTGCCAGCTCCAGCCCTCATTATCTTCCCTTCTCCTCCTCTTCCTGCCCTTTTCTTCCTCTACCAGCTCCAGCCCTCATTATCTTCCCTTCTCCTCCTCACCATGCCCTTTTCTTCCACTACCAGCTCCAGCCCTCATTATCTTCCCTTCTCCTCCTCTCCATGCCCTTTTCTTCCTCTACCAGCTCCAGCCCTCATTATCTTCCCTTCTCCTCCTCTTCCTGCCCTTTTCTTCCACAACCAGCTCCAGCCCTCATTATCTTCCCTTCTCCTCCTCTCCATGCCCTTTTCTTCCTCTACCAGCTCCAGCCCTCATTATCTTCCCTTCTCCTCCTCTCCATGCCCTTTTCTTCCTCTGCCAGCTCCAGCCCTCATTATCTTCCCTTCTCCTCCTCTCCATGCCCTTTTCTTCCACTGCCAGCTCCAGCCCTCATTATCTTCCCTTCTCCTCCTCTCCATGCCCTTTTCTTCCACTACCAGCTCCAGCCCTCATTATCTTCCCTTCTCCTCCTCTTCCTGCCCTTTTCTTCCTCTACCAGCTCCAGCCCTCATTATCTTCCCTTCTCCTCCTCTCCATGCCCTTTTCTTCCACTACCAGCTCCAGCCCTCATCTTCCCTTCTCCTCCTCTACATGCCCTTTTCTTCATCTACCAGCTCCAGCGCTCATTTTCTTCCTTTCTCCTCCTCTCCATCTTCATTTCTTCCACTTCCAGCTCCAGCCCTCATTATCTTCCCTTCTCCTCCTCTCCATGCCCTTTTCTTCCTCTACCATCTCCAGCCCTCAGTATCTTCCCGTCTCGTCCTCACCCTGCCCTTTTCTTCCACTACCAGCTCCAGCCCTCATTATCTTCCCTTCTCCTCCTCTTCCTGCCCTTTTCTTCCTCTACCAGCTCCAGCCCTCATTATCTTCCCTTCTCATCCTCTCCATGCCCTTTTCTTCCACTACCAGCTCCAGCCCTCATTATCTTCCCTTCTCCTCCTCTACCTGCCCTTTTCTTCCACTACCAGCTCCAGCCCTCATTATCTTCCCTTCTCCTCCTCTCCATGCCCTTTTCTTCCTCTACCAGCTCCAGCCCTCATTATCTTCCCTTCTCCTCCTCTTCCTGCCCTTTTCTTCCTCTACCAGCTCCAGCCATTATCTTACTTTCTCCTCCTCTTCCTGCCCTTTTCTTCCTCTACCAGCTCCAGCCCTCATTATCTTCCCTTCTCCTCCTCTTCCTGCCCTTTTCTTCCTCTACCAGCTCCAGCCCTCATTATCTTCCCTTCTCCTCCTCTTCCTGCCCTTTTCTTCCTCTACCAGCTCCAGCCCTCATTATCTTCCCTTCTCCTCCTCTTCCTGCCCTTTTCTTCCTCTACCAGCTCCAGCCCTCATTATCTTCCCTTCTCATCTCCATGCCCTTTTCTTCCACTACCAGCTCCAGCCCTCATTATCTTCCCTTCTCCTCCTCTTCCTGCCCTTTTCTTCCTCTACCAGCTCCAGCCCTCATTATCTTCCCTTCTCCTCCTCTTCCTGCCCTTTTCTTCCTCTGCCAGCTCCAGCCCTCATTATCTTCCCTTCTCCTCCTCTCCATGCCCTTTTCTTCCACTACCAGCTCCAGCCCTCATTATCTTCCCTTCTCCTCCTCTTCCTGCTCTTTTCTTCCACTACCAGCTCCAGCCCTCATTATCTTCCCTTCTCCTCCTCTCCATGCCCTTTTCTTCCTCTACCAGCTCCAGCCCTCATTATCTTCCCTTCTCCTCCTCTCCATACCCTTTTCTTCCACTACCAGCTCCAGCCCTCATTATCTTCCCTTCTCCTCCTCTCCATGCCCTTTTCTTCCTCTACCAGCTCCAGCCCTCATTATCTTCTTCTTCTCCTCTTCCTGCCCTTTTCTTCCTCTACCAGCTCCAGCCCTCATTATCTTCCCTTCTCCTCCTCTCCATGCCCTTTTCTTCCACTACCAGCTCCAGCCCTCATTATCTTCCCTTCTCTTCCTCTCCATGCCCTTTTCTTCCTCTGCCAGCTCCAGCCCTCATTATCTTCCCTTCTCCTCCTCTCCATGCCCTTTTCTTCCACTACCAGCTCCAGCCCTCATTATCTTCCCTTCTCCTCCTCTCCATGCCCTTTTCTTCCACTGCCAGCTCCAGCCCTCATTATATTCCCTTCTCCTCCTCTTTCTGCCCTTTTCTTCCACTACCAGCTCCAGCCCTCATTATCTTCCCTTCTCCTCCTCTCCATGCCCTTTTCTTCCTCTGCCAGCTCCAGCCCTCATTATCTTCCCTTCTCCTCCTCTCCATGCCCTTTTCTTCCTCTGCCAGCTCCAGCCCTCATTATCTTCCCTTCTCCTCCTCTTCCTGCCCTTTTCTTCCACTACCAGCTCCAGCCCTCATTATCTTCCCTTCTCCTCCTCTCCATGCCCTTTTCTTCCTCTGCCAGCTCCAGCCCTCATTATCTTCCCTTCTCCTCCTCTCCATGCCCTTTTCTTCCTCTGCCAGCTCCAGACTTGCATCTTTTCGCCTTGCTGCTCCTTATGCTCCCTGTTTGCGTCCAGTTTCTTCTCTCCCCCACGTCAAACTCGCTTGTGATTCCTAATCCGTTATCGCCCTAGCTAGTGTCTCCTTCCCTTCCTTCTACCCGTAGACTAGACAGTCAGCGCCTTAGAAATGATTGACACTTTGACAGATGGCCGCTGAGCCCTCTCTAAGAACGTTCCTCCTACAATCAGAATGCACTTGGGTTCTCGGAAGCTTCGCGGTTTAGAGCTGCTCCTTGTGATTGGTCGGCCCTCCATCGGGGTCGTAACGTCAGCACGGGGCGTGTGTGCTCTGCAGAGCGTCCGAATGGCGCGCCGGAGTGGGCACGCGGTCGTGCGCTGATTGGCTGCGCGCGCCGGTTTCTCGAGACAGAGGGCGCGCGCCGGCCCCATGGAGTTGGAGAACATCGTCGCAAACACGGTGCTGCTGAAGGCCCGGGAAGGTGAGCTGGAGTCGGGGCGAGGAGGCGGAACTTGGCACGTCTGTGTCACAGTCGGGCAGCTCGCGCGTGGGCTTGTTACGTCAGTCTCGCGACGTTTTCTTCGTTCCTTAATGGCCTGTTCTTGATGCGAGAGAGGAGAGAGCCGCGGCGCTGCTTCTCCTTCTGCTGTTGCTCAAGCTCCTTTAGCGCCCACAACTTACCCTCCGGGTTTTCCATAAATGTCTAGCAGCGTTGGCCGCGCTTATTTAACGGCTAGAGTTTGGTAAGGTTCAGTGCA
The DNA here is from genome assembly GCA_033557465.1 of Ichthyophis bannanicus. Classification (NCBI taxonomy): domain Eukaryota; kingdom Metazoa; phylum Chordata; class Amphibia; order Gymnophiona; family Ichthyophiidae; genus Ichthyophis; species Ichthyophis bannanicus. Next base: position 2,336,117 of record CM066050.1, read on the forward strand.
GACATTGATGTGACCTCATATTTGGGATTCCACTTTTCAGTCCGAGTGACTGCTCTGAACGTAATTACCGGTTGGAGAAGTGCAACAGGCTTTTATTGAACACTTTGGGAGCTAATTGGCTTCGTAGGAGAGAAAGCCACCTGTTCGTCTCATACGTGCTGGAAGCTCTCTGCCCTCAGAGTGCTTTGGATCATTGGGGATCTTCGGCTTTGCTTTCCGTATTTAACTGATGCTCTCAAACGCTTTCTGGGCTGTCACACTCGTCACATCTCTTTGATCCACTTTAGACCATTTTGGTTCATGCCTTTATTTTTAGTAGGATAAATCATTGCACGTCTGTACTGACCGATGTGCCCTCGGTAGCATTAAGAGGCTGGGTAATGGGTAATATGAGCGTTTCTGCAATGTGCAGTTACTGCTGGCATCTGCAGCCTGCAATAACCATCAAAGCTGCAGACAGTATGGGTGTAGATACGGCAATGGGTGACCTTAATTCAAATAGAAATAGGAGACATGCAGCATTAAACTCACTAACAACCCCAAAGGCTATAACAACGTGCAGCCTATCAACATCAAACAGAGCTTTCATGTTTAGCGCACCAAAATACTGGAATGCTCTCCCACCTGATCTCCGCGCCATAACCGACCTAACCCAGTTCAGAAAGGCCCTTAAACTGCACCTTTTCATCAAATACTACCCTACATGAACCGTAACATAACAGCCTCACCCTAGTATAATCCACAATATCCCTCTTGTTCCAAGCATCACTGCTAATTTTATGTAAATAGTTCGAGCATGCTATCTAGCTAATAGATTATATACTCCATGTAAATAGTTCTCCCATGTTATCCAAGTTGATACTCCTGTTATATGTAATACCAAACAGCCTGTTGTTCTGGTTCCTTTCTGTTATTTGTAAACCGCGCTGATGTCAAAGAGTGCGGTATATAAGAAGTTGAAATAAATAAATAAATAAATAAAATCTGCAGTACTGTGGGGCCGCGTTATCTGAGGGGAAAATGCAGTGCATGTGTTAGCTGCAAAAGCTTAAAGCACCTTGGTAAACATATCTCTAAGATTTTAACTCTCACCCATATATATTCCCATTCTGCACCTTGAATATTGTGTGCAATTCTGGTCGCTGTATCTTAACAAGGGTATACTGTAGCATTATTAGAAAAGGTATAGAGACAAGCCACCAAAATGGTAAAGGGGATGGAAGGATACCCCATGAAGAGAGGCTTAAAAGGTTAGGGTTCTTCAACCTGGAAAAGAGACTGCTGAGGGGAGATATGATAGAGGTCTATAAATTAATGAATGGAGTGGAACGGGTAAACATAGATCAATGGTTCATGCCATCAAAAAGTAGAAAGACGAGAGGACATGCAATGAAGCTACAGTGTAATCTGTTTAGGACTAATAAGAGAAAATATTTATTCACTCAACACGTAATCAAACTGTGGAATTCATTTCCAGAGGATCTAGTAAAAGCTTTTAGAAACTGGGTGTAAAAAAGGTTTGGAGAAGTTCCTGAAGGAAAGATCCATAAACCATTATTAAAGAGGACCCGGGAATTCCACTGCTTGCCCCAATATAAGCATTGTGGAACCTGTGTCTTTTGGGGAAACTGCTAGGTACTTGTGACCTAGACTGGCCACTTTTTGAAACAGGATACTGGGCTTGATGGACCTTGGTCCTATCCAGTATGGCATATCTTAGGTTCTTCCAGCTGATTATTCCATACTGCCCAAGCCAGGCATTAAGGTCTACTCAATCTATTCTTTTAACTATTCCTCCTCCCCCACAGCTTAGACTTGAAATGATTTATACAGTGGCATTCAGCCTTTTGGCTCCTTCACTGTGGAGTGCCTTTCCCCTTGATTTATGTTTATAGATCTCCACTCAAAAACTTAAATTAGGACTTAAAAACTGGCTCCTCTTCAAGGCTCCGGAGACAAAATTATTTATTTATTTATTTATTTGGCATACATTTATACACCGCTCCTTCCAGAGATCAGAAGCGGTTCATCGTTGTACAAGATCGGGGAGAGGGGACAAGACAAGGGAGGGATAATCAAAGAAAAGATTACAGTTATACAATTAATTGGTACATAAATTACTGCTTGAACACCAGTATAAGTTACAACTTGTTGTACAGGACATGGTAGAGTGGACAATACACAGGGTAGCTTTTTTTAAATTACCAAGCTTTTTACCTAATCCAAACGTAAATATCTTTATACATCAACATGTGGAGGGGTGACTCACACGGAGCAGCGGGTACAACCCTAAACAAAGTCATAGAGGAGGGTGACTTGCACGGAGCAGTGGGTACAACCACTTTAGCCACTTTTATGGTCAGATTAGATGGTCCATACTGGTCTTTATCTGCCGTCATATCCTATGTGACTATGTTATCTGGTTGCAACTTTGCATTTCACCTTCCCCCCTCCCCCTTTGTTTTCCTCTTATATCTCTGTTCATTGCATTGCGGCTTGAATAATGTGCTATTCATTCTCCACCTCTTGTGTTTCCTTGTCTCTTGTATACATTGATGATTTCAAATTTGGATTTTAATCCAATTTTAGTAAGTTGCTTTGATGACAATTTTAGCTGAATGACAGTATACCAAATGCCAGTAAATAAGTAAAAACAAATTATGTGAGAGAGACTTGCATGCACTGTATCCGTGATATGCATATTAAAAACCTAGCCATGTTGGTTCAAATCAGTGCTCCACTGAACCTAGTGTTCTGTCTCTGAGAGCGGCTTATCAAGTCCTGAGAGGCAAGCGGTGTGCTTAAAGTAAGATATAACATAGTATGACAAGTCAAATCTCATTCCACAGCTATGAAATTTAGTTTTGTTGCCGTAATGTAGTGGCATTATGTTTGGTTTTATTTTTATCATTTAATAATATAGTACAGTGGTTACCAAACCTGTCCTGGGGGCTCCCCAGCCAGTCAGGTTTTCAGGATATCCACGATGAATATACATGAGAGAGATTTGCATACATTTTTCACTGTGTGCAAATCTACCTCCTACCACTGATAGAAAATATTCTTTGTACATTCAGAAAATGAAATGGTTGATTATAAATTTTTAATTACATTTCCCAAGCCTAGGTGGTTAAAAATTGCTTATGGAATTGGTTTCCAAATAAACTTACCCTTATCAACTTGTTTATTTACACCTTCAAAAAATTCAAATATATTAGCAAGAGGTGATCTGTTTGCTATTCAATGCCGGCTCTTTCCTGTTAAGCCACACTTATTCATTTGCCCAGTAATTGTGTTCTTAACTATAACTTCTACCATTTTGTCCAGAACCAATGTTGGACTGTGTATTTATTTAATAACATAATTTGCCAATCTGAGGAATACCCTCAAACGTGGTGGCTATAAATACAATACATATCCAACATATATCATGTGTGGCACATCATAAATCAAAGCATATATTTTTTTTTAGTGCCATCAAGTCAGTGTTGACTCATAGCGACCCAACTACCTCTGGGTTTTCGTGGCAATGTATCAATGGAAGTAGATTGCCGGCCTTTTCTTCCGAGGCAATAGAGGGTAAAGTGACTTGCCCAAAGTCACAAGGAGTGCCAGTGGGAATCAAACCCTTGATCTTCTGGGTACTAGGCAGTTGCTCTAACCGCTAGGCGGCTACTCCACTCCCAAAGCATTTAGAAATACACAAAAACTCCTCCCATGCTTTTATAACTCATCATCTTAGACTAAAGAAGAGTGACAAAAATTACGAATTGAGCTAACGCTAAAAATAATTTTTTGTCGGAAGATCGGCCATGAGGCTTAAAAGCCTCTCGAAGCCGTTACTTCCATTTTAATTAATTTTATTAAAGTCCATTATCTCAGACCCATTCAAGAGCCAAAACAAGGTGGGAAAAAAACCACAATTAGGTGCCACCTTGAAAACATAAATTGACTTAGTAATGGAGAGTTCATCAATTAAAATTTTTGACTTTATCCATTAAAGAAATGTAACTTATCTGATCCATCAGTAATCTTTGGTCATTGGTCGCTGACACAGACACAGTACTGCGTTTCGGGCACACATACACTCAATGCCCTGTCTCAACGCTTAGTTGAACTGCCAAAAAAACGCCATAGAGCATCTCCGAGACGCTGGCGCATGCTCATTACAAATCCAAGACAAACGGGAAAGGTTCGGTCATTTAACTACCAACTGAACCAATAGGCATCCAGCACAGAGGTATCTTGGCCAGCGCAAGCCAAGGCTGAATTGAACAAATGGATCCGCTGAAACAGGCATTTGCACACAGTTGTAAAATATTATTTTGAAAATATCATTTGGTTTTAATGTCAAAGAACACTGATCCAATCCAACTCCCTATTAAGTCCCAGTATGTAGTTCCCCCTGTTATCCAGGTTGACTTCCCTGTTATATGTAATGAATAGATAAATGTAACTTGTCTGAAGTTTCTTGTTCCATGTAAACCGTGCTGATATCGAATAGTGCGGTATATAAATGTTAATAATAATAATAATAGTATACAGTTCCCAAAATACATAAATCTTTGGAGTGCCCTCTGGGCCGGCCCATAGTGTCTTGTCGTGGGTCTATATTGGAACCTCTTTCCAAGTTTTGTGATAAATTTTTGCAGCCTTGTGCCCAGTCAGTGCCATCATTTTTGAAGGATACATCTCATTTTCTTATGAAACTTCAACAGGTTCAGGGTGCTGTGGATTCTTGGTGGCTAGTCTCATTAGATGTCACTGCAATGTATACTAATATAGATCAGGATCAAGCTTTATCTGTCATTTCTAAGTTGCCGGTTCCTTTACCTGATTGTATCCCTGGCTCCTTTTTTCAGGAACTGTTGCCTATGGTGCTTAGACATAACTATTTTCAATTTGAGAAGCAATTTTACCATCAGATCCAGGGAATTGCAATGGGGGCAACAGTTGCTCCGTCCGTAGCCACATTGTATATGGCTGAATTTGAAGAGTCCCAAATCTACCCATCGCCTTGGTTCATCAATGTGGTGCTTTGGGTGAGATTTTTGGACGATATTTTCTTCTTATGGACAAGCACTGAATCAGCTCTAAAATCTTTTTTGGAATGGTTAAATTCTTTGAGAGTGAATTTGTCTTTTACAATGCTCCACCACTTGGCCCAATTGGAATTTCTTGATGTTCTTGTTTATAAACGGCATAATGTTCTTCATACAACATTGTTCCGAAAAGCAGTACAAAGAAATACGCTTCTTACTTTTACTAGCTTTCATCCATTGTCTTTAAAGAAGGGCCTCCCCTATGGTCATTTCCTTCGGCTGCGGCGGATTTGTTCTGAATTGGAAGAATTTTTAAAACATGCTCAAGATTTGTCGTTTCGACTTGCCCAACGTGGCTATTCCAGGAAAGTTATTAAGCAAGCCTTTTTGAGGGTGCGATATACTCATCGTGAATGGCTTTTTTCATCATCTGATTTACAGCCTTTGGATTTTTCCAATTCTGCTGACCATGCGCAATTGTTTGTGAGAGTTCTCCCTTACATGTCCCATACTCACCAGGTTAGGAAAATTCTCCTCAAACACTAGCATGTGTTGCAATTACACCCGTGTTTTCAGGGTCGTTTACAAATAGCACATACCAGGGGATCTAATCTCCGTGATATTGTTGGCGTTACTGCCTCCCCTGTAGATAGATGTGTTTTGGGGGGTTCTTTTGATGTGGGTCATTTTTCATGCTCTTCTTGTAATTACTGTTCCCAATCTATAACGGGTAGAGAGTGGGCTGTGCCAAATTCTGGTTTAGTTCATAAAGCTTGGTGGCATACCACTTGCTCCACTTCTTATGTGGTTTATGTTCTGGTCTGCCCTTGTAATCTTTTATACATTGGGCGGACGGTCTGCTCGGTGCAAGTCCGTCTCAGTGAGCATGCTTCTAGGCTCAGGACCAGTACTCTATCAGCTCCGATTGTGCAGCATTGTCTTGATCATCACCATTCTTTTGAAGACCTTACCTGGAGAGTGCTTGATATAGTCCCTGAGAACCCAAGAGGAGGTGACCGGGAGCAATTACTTCAAACTTTGGAACAACGTTGGATTTTTACTTGGTCCACTGTTGAGCCACTGGGACTTAATAGGGAGTTGGATTGGATCAGTGTTCTTTGACATTAAAACCAAATGATATTTTCAAAATAATATTTTACAACTGTGTGCAAATGCCTGTTTCAGCGGATCCATTTGTTCAATTCAGCCTTGGCTTGCGCTGGCCAAGATACCTCTGCTGGATGCCTATTGGTTCAGTTGGTAGTTAAATGACCGAACCTTTCCCGTTTGTCTTGGATTTGTAATGAGCATGCGCCGGCGTCTCGGAGTCATGGAGATGCTGTATGGCGTTTTTTTGGCAGTTTAACTAAGCGTTGAGACAGGGCATTGAGTGTATGTGTGCCCGAAACGCAGTACTGTGTCTGTGTCAGCGACCAATGACCAAAGATTACTGATGGATCAGATAAGTTACATTTCTTTAATGGATAAAGTCAAAAGTTTTAATTGATGAACTCTCCATTACTAAGTCAATTTATGTTTTCAAGGTGGCACCTAATTGTGGTTTTTTCCCCCACCTTGCTTTGGCTCTTGAATGGATCTGAGATAATGGACTTTAATAAAATTGATTAAAATGGAAGTAACGGCTTCGAGAGGCTTTTAAGCCTCATGGCCGATCTTCCGACAAAAAATTATTTTTAGCGTTAGCTCAATTCGTAATTTTTGTCACTCTTTTTTAGTCTAAGATTTTGTAGTTGCTGAGTGCTTGTTTTTTGTAGTTTTGGTATACCTTTATAACTCATCAGACATTTCCCTAAAAGCTAATATATTGTCCTTCTGTAGAAAAGTAAATATATCTTCCTCCTCCTGTAGATCAGAAGGCAATGTATTCCAAGTAATTGGTCCATAGCTGACAAAGCATGTGTCTAGAAGAGGGAACAAGAATACAGAACAAGAGTTGGCTGGTATGTTGAAATTGGTGCCCTTGGATAAAAATCCCCATCATCATGGAGATCCTGAAACATCAACAAAAGCACTTTAAAACACATTGTACATGCAATGGCAACCAGTGTAGTACCTTTAAATGCAGAGTAATGTGATCAGTCTAGCCGCCAGTTTTGGACCAACTCTAATCTTAAAGTAGATTGGTAGAGTAGGTTCACTGGGTCTGTAGTTTCCAGGATCAGTTTTGGTGCCTTTTTTAAAAACTAGCATTACTTTGGCTACCCTCCAGTCCTTCAGCTACAGTGGCATATTTGAATGATATATGCCTAAGTATACAATAGGATAATATGGGTCCCCATAAGGTGACCCATAGGTTACAGATGACTGGAGCAGATTTGCTGTTTCATATTTTGAGTTCCTTTGGAACTTTGGCATGAGTATTGTCTGGTCTTGTTGTTTCACTACTATTTAGTATGGCAGTTTGCTCTACCGTCTCTTCTAGATTCAGTAATTTGCTCCAGTTTTTCTTAAAAATCACCTACAAAAAATGGAGCCAACATGGTATCTCTACATTCTCATCTTTTGGCTTTAATTAGTGGAATATGTTTTATCTGGTCTTACAAGATGGTGTTTTCCATTAGCTTCTACAGCTTGTGTGGACCTTAACATTGCTTCTCCTAGTTTCTTGCTAATTTTCTTATTTCATAATTCTTCCTATTCAAATGCTATTGCTATAGTTTTATCATTCCATGGTAAGTAATGTGGACTTTGATCCAGGTTGTAATTGCTGTTTCGAAGCAGCTCCTCCATTACCTTTTGACCAAGTTTTGCGCTCCACTGAGAAATGTATCTAAATATAGCTCATATGGAACTACTCCTGAGAAGGCATGAGCTAAATAAAATGAGTTTCAGGGCCAGCTGTTCCATAAAAAATAGCTGGCAACTTTACCTCCTTAGCATGCTTTGAAGAGAGATTTCCACAGTCAATGTTATTTATTTATTTGACAAGTTTTGTATTCCGCCTTTTCCTTCAATCAAAGCGGTACAGAACATGACAAGGATATACAGAGGAAGGTCAACAAACACCATTTCATTAGATTATGGTAATTGAAACTTCTCATGTGTTTCTAGATTTAGTAACCTGTCTAATCTGTTAGCATTTTACAGTCGTTTGTTTATTTTATTTGTAATTAGCTTATACCTTTTCAATAGTTGTTCAAGGCGAGTTACATTCAGGTGTGTTAGGTATTTCCCTCTCCCTGGAGGGCTTGCAGTCTAAGAGCTCCATTTAATCAATCTGTGTTTTATCATGCTTGCATCATGAATTTTGAGTTACGCATGTGGAGGCCGAATGTTTCCACCTGCACTGGCTGGGCAAAAACCGGATGTATGGGAGATGGACCTGATTCTGCCACCATGGGGCCCGGACAAACCTGTGATGGCAGCATCAGGGATTTCGGCATACAGGGAAGCTCCTGAGTGTCTAACAGATCTGTGTACGGGGAACTGCTCGTCTAGATGCCAGAACGCCACTGCTGGTGCAAGTGAGCAGTGGCATCCTGGCTCCATGGAAGCGAGCCTTCCACAGAACAGCTCGGAATGCCATTGCAGACAACTGCTCCTGCAGCTCTTTGTCCAGCTATCACCGATGGCTGCTGTGTGCCGGAGTGGGGCTGCAGGGGCACAGCATGCCCATCTGTGTGCGCTGCTCAATGTGGGGGGCACCCATGACTTATTCCACGGTATGTTCCAGTGGCTAGCCACAGCCCCTCCTGTCCACATCCAGTACTCCCTGCACAAACCCTCTACGTGTAGGGGACTGAAATGTATTCTGGGGCCAAATTGCTTCAAAATTGAAATGCATTCCAGTTAGGGCCTAGTAGCAGCAATTAAAGTTTGAATTTAAAACACAGAGGAGAGCTTTCTGGTTACATTTCATACCCAGCAGAGAGCTTGTAGTTTAAATTTAATAGTCACTCAGGGCCAAGTAACAGCACAGTACTTTTAGTTTAAATTTAACACACAGAAGAGAGCTTTCTGGTTAAATTTAGTACCCAGCAGAGAGCTTGTAGTTTAAATTTCATAAGAAGTTAGAGCCTAGCAGCAGCTAAGAGCTATAATTTAAATCAAATCAGAATTTAGTTTACCTCAGCAGCACAAGACAGGGTACTGTGTAGCAGCCCTCTTTCAATAAGTGTTATTTCCCTCCCTCCCTCCCTCCCCACACCCACCCTCCCCTGGGATAACCATAGCTTTATAGGTACTTACACATCTTAAAAGACAGGAGGTGCTTTCAGGTGAAGCTCATTACCCAAATCAGTCATACACTAAGGACCTGAGATTAATTAAGCTTCAGGTGAACAAGGTATATTAAACATATTAGGTACAGTTTTATTGGTATAAATACCCATAGCAACCCCTAGTAAGTAAGAACTTAAAGATCTAGACACAAACTTAAAACTAAGATGCAGACAGCAGTCCAGCAGCGGGATGGGGGCTTTCTAGTCTTTTGCATTGAGTGTCACATGTATGATTTTCTCCCAGTTGGTGAGAGGTCTTATGTGTGCACTAGGTGCAAGGAGCTCTTTTCTCTCAGGGAACAAGTCCGTTCTCTAGAGGCTAATGTAGCAGACTTGGAAAACATAAGACAGACAGAGAGGTACATAGACGAGACCTACAGGGATATAGTCCTGAAGTCCCACCTCCAGTCTGGCAGCACCCCTGTTGCCATGGAGGAGAGAGGTCACGTGACAGGAGAGCATCACCCTGGTGTGGCAGGAAGTGATCCTGTAACTAAGACCTGTCCTCCAGGTGATGTAAAAGCCTCTCGCACCGAGGAAGTTTCTGCAGGGCCATGTGCCCATGAGGGAAGGGTTAGGACAGCCGTTATAGTTGGTGATTCAGTCATTAGGCATGTAGATAGCTGGGTGGCTGGTGGACGTGAGGATCGCCTGGTAATATGCCTGCCTGGTGCGAAGGTAGTGGACCTCACGCGCCACCTAGATAAGGTCTTAGATAGTGCTGGGGAGGAGTCTGCTGTCTTGGTACATGTCGGAACCAATGACATAGGAAAATGTGGTAGGGAGGTTCTGGAGGCAAAATTTAGGCTTTTAGGTAGGAAGTTGAAATCCAGAACTTCCAGGGTAGCATTCTCCGAAATGCTCCCTGTTCCACGCGCAGGACCCAAAAGGCAGGCAGAGCTCTGGAGTCTCAATGCGTGGATGAGACAATGGTGCAGAGATGAGGGTTTTGGATTTGTTAGGAACTGGGGAAAGGAGGGGCTCTTCCGAAGGGATGGGCTTCACCTTAACCGGGATGGAACCAGGCTGCTGGCATTAACCTTTAAAAAGGAGATAGAGCAGCTTTTAAACTAGATATTAGGGGAAAGCCGACAGTCGCCCAAGAGCGGATGGTTCGGAAGAATGTATCCTTGAAGGATACTACCAAAAGTAGAGAGGTTCCACAAAAGAGTAAAGTAGCCCAAATGCCCTCAAGTATGGGGCAGACAGAGCTTAAAGATCCCAATTTACCCATGTCTAACAATAGCCAAATTAACATGAATAAAATACATTCTCTAAAATGCTTGTATGCAAATGCTAGAAGTCTAAAGAATAAGATGGGAGAGTTAGAATATATAGCACTAAATGAAAGGTTAGATATGATTGGAATATCAGAGACATGGTGGAAGGAGGACAACCAGTGGGACACTGTGATACCTGGGTACAAACTATATCGTAATGATAGAGCTGATCAAATTGGTGGAGGGGTTGCGCTCTATGTTAGAGAGGGCATTGACTCAGAAAGGATTAAAGTTTTGCAGGAAACAAAATCTGCTGTAGAATCTATATGGATTGAAATTCCATATAAAAGGGGGAAGGCAATGGCAGTGGGGGTGCACTATCGAGCACCTGGCCAGAATGACCAAATGGATGATGAAATGCTCAAAGAAATCAAGGAAGCTAGCAAAAGTTACAGCGCAGTAATAATAATGGGTGATTTCAATTACCCCGGTATCGACTGGGTCAGTGTCACGTCAGGACATGCTAGGGAGATAAAGTTCCTAGATGAAATAAATGACTGCTTCTTGGAGCAGCTGGTTCATGAACCGACCAGAGGGGAAGCCATATTAGACCTAATCCTTAGTGGAACACCAGATCTAGTGCAAGAGATAAGGGTGTTGGGGCCACTTGGCAATAGTGATCATAGCATGATCGCCTTTGATTTAATTAGTGGAGGAGGGATAGTAAGGAAATCCACAGTACTACCTTTTAACTTTCGAAAGGGAGACTGATAAAATGAGGAAAACAGTTAAGAAAAAACTAAAAGGAGCAGTTGCGAAGGTTAAAGACGTACATCAAGCTTGGGTGTTGTTGAAAAATACTATCTTGGAAGCCCAGACCAGCTGTATTCCACGCTTTAAGAAAAGTGGAAGGAAGTCCAAAAAACTGCCAGCATGGTTTAAGGGTGAGGTCAGAGAGGCTGTTGTTGCCAAATAAGCATCTTTCAGGAAATGGAAAAAGAGCCAAACGACGAAACCTGGAAACAGCACAAGTACTGGCAAGTCAAATGCAAGGCATTGATAAGGCAGGCAAAGAGAGAATTTGAGAAGAAGCTTGCTGCGGAAGCAAAAACGTGTAATAAAGACCTTTTCAAGTACATTCGTAGCAAAAAACCTGTGAGAGAGTCTGTTGGTCCATTAGATGATAAAGGGGTTAAAGGAGCACTAAGAGGCGACAAGGCGATAGCGGAGAGACTGAATGAATTCTTTGCTTCGGTCTTTACTGAGGAAGATGTAGGGATGTTACCCATGACTGAAGTGGTATTTAAAGGTGCAGAAGAATTGAAGGAAATATCGATAGATCGGGAAGATGTCTTACAAATATTAGATAAACTGAAGAGTAGCAAATCACCTGGGCCGGATGGTATACATCCAAGGGTGTTGAAAGAACTGAAATATGAGATTGCAGAACTGCTATCAGTAATCTGTGAACTATCATTAAAATCATCTCTAATACCTGAAGATTGGAGGATCGCCAATGTAACACCAATTTTTAAAAAGGGTTCCAGGGGTGATCCAGGAAACTACAGACCGGTGAGCCTGATGTCAGTACCGGGAAAAATGGTAGAAACCATCATAAAGAATAAAATTACTCAGCATGTAAATAGTCACAACCTAATGGGAGACAGCCAACATGGCTTTAGACAAGGAAGATCTTGTCTTACTAATCTGTTATGTTTTTTTGAAGGAGTGAATAAAAGGTGGACAAAAGTGAGTCGGTTGATATTGTGTATCTGGACTTTCAGAAAGCCTTTGACAAGGTCCCTCATGAGAGGCTTTTGGCAAAACTAAAGAGTCATGGGATAGGAGGCAGTGTACTATTGTGGATCAGGAACTGGTTAAAAGTTAGAAAGCAGAGGGTAGGGCTAAATGGCCAATTTTCCCAATGGAGAAAGGTGAATAGTGGTGTACCCCAGGGATCTGTGCTGGGTCCGCTGTTTTTTGACATATTCATAAATGACCTGGAAAGTGGAATAACGAGTGAGGTTATCAAATTTGCAGATGACACAAAACTATTTAAAGTTGTTAAAACCGAAGAGGATTGTGAAAAATTGCAAGAGGATCTTGATAAATTGGAAGACTGGGCATCAAAATGGCAGATGAAATTTAATGTGGACAAGTGCAAGGTTATGCACCTAGGGAAGAACAACCCAAACTATGGTTACACGATGCAAGGTTCCACATTAGGAACCACCACCCAGGAAAAAGATTTAGGCGTCATTGTGGATACCATGTTAAAACCCTCGGCCCAGTGTGCAGCGGCGGCCAGGAGAGCAAATAGAATGCTAGATATGATAAGGAAAGGAATGGAAAATAAAACAAAAGATATATTATCATGACTCTATATCGTTCCATGGTGAGACCGCACCTTGAATATTGTGTGCAATTCTGGTCGCCGTATCTTAAAAAGGATATAGCGATTTTAGAAAAGGTACAGAGAAGAGCCACCAAAATAGTTAAGGGGATGGAAGGATACTCCTATGAAGAAAGGCTAAAAAGGTTAGGGCTCTTTAACCTGGAAAAGAGACGGCTGAGGGGAGATATGATAGAAGTCTATAAATTAATGAATGGAGTGGAATGGGTAAACGTAGATCGATTGTTTACCTTATCAGAATATAGAAAGACTAGGGGACATGCAATGAAGCTACAGGGTAAACTATTTAAGACTAATAAAAGAAAATATTTTTTCACTCAACGTGTAATCAAACTCTGGAATTTGTTACCGGAGGATGAAGTAAAGGCTGTTAGTGTAGCTGGGTTTAAAAAAGGTTTGGACAAGTTCCTGGAGGAAAGGTCCATAAACCATTATTAAGAAGTGACCGAAGATATCAATGCTTGACCCAGTACAAGCATTGTGGAACTTGTGTCTCTTGGGGAAACTGCTAGGTACATATGACCTAGATTGGCCACTGTTGGAAACAGAATACTGGGCTTGATGGACCTTGGTCTGACCTAGTATGGCATATCTTATGTTCTTATTTATTTATGTGGTTTGTACCGCACTATTCATGATCAGCACGGTTACAATTTGATTTTAGGTGGGTGGTAACTGTAGTTGGAGGAGGAGCATTACATACCAGTTCACGAAGTCTGCTCGTGACAAGATAGAAGCCTTGAGTTCAGAGCTGGCAATGAAGGTTGGACAAGCACAGGCAAGAGTGGCCTGTCCAGTGAATGAAGGTCACGAGGAGATGAGAGAAGTCATGAGAAAGTGCAGTTTGAAGGCATTATGGATCTCTTTCTAGAGCAATAAAATTCAATTTCTCCTCTTAATAAAATCAACCCCAGTTAAAATTAGGGATGCAATGAAGCTTCTTGCTATGGTTTGGGACAGCAAGCTTTTGTTTCCATGCCAAATATCTGAGATAACTAGGGCCTTGTATGCTGCATTATGTCGAATAAAATCTTTGAAGCATTTTCTAGATAAGGCCTTAAAAACATCAGTACTTGCATTGGTGACAACTCGCTTGGATTACTGCAATTCATTACTAGTTGGTGCACCTCAGTATTAATAGACTTCAGCTCATTCAGAACACTTTGGTCAAACCGCTGTACGCAGCAAAGTGAAAGGATCATGTGATCTCTTCTTAAGGAAGAACACTGGCTCCTGATAATATCAAATATTTAAATTACTCATGCTTGCTCATCGTGCCTTCTACATGGGTTTGCCCATTTGCCTCAGTTCCCTCCTGATTCCATATACCCCATCACAGACACAAAGATCCTCACAAGGAAGCTTTTTAGCCTCGTCTTACTAATCTGTTGTTTTTTTGAAGGTATGAATAAACAGGTAGACAAAGGTGAGTCGGTTGATATAGTGTATCTGGACTTTCAGAAAGCCTTTGACAAGGTTCCTCATCAGAGACTTTTGGCAAAACTAGAAAGTCATGGGATAGGAGGCAGTGTACTATTGTGGATCAGGAACTGGTTATAAGATAGAAAGCAGAGGGTAGGACTAAATGGCCAATTTTCCCAATGGAGAAAGGTGAATAGTGGAGTACCCCAGGGATCTGTGCTGGGTCGACTGCTTTTTGACATATTCATAAATGACCTGGAAAAGGGAATAACGTAAGGTTATCAAATTTGCAGATGACACAAATCTTGATAAATTGGAAGACTGGGCATCCAAATGGCAGATGAAATTTAATGTGGACAAGTGCAAAGTTATGCACCTAGGGAAGAACAACCCACACTATGGTTACACGATGCAAGGTTCCACATTGAGAACCACCACCCAGGAAAAAGATTTAGGCGACATCGTGGATAACATGTTAAAACCCTCCGCACAGTGTGCAGCGGCGGCCAAGAGAGCAAATAGAATGCTAGGTATCATAAGGAATGGAGAATAAAACAAATGATATTATAATGCCTCTGTATCGTTCCATGGTGCAACCACACCTTGAATATTGTGTGCAGTTCTGGTCGCCGTATCTTAAAAAGGATATAGCGTTATTAGAAAAGGTACAGAGAAGAGCCACCAAAATGGTAAAGGGGATGGAAGGATACCCCTATGAAGAGAGGCTAAAAAGGTTAGGGCTCTTCAACCTGGAAAAGAGATGGCTGAGGGGAGATATGATAGAGGTCTATAAATTAATGAACAGAGTGGAACGGGTAAACGTAGATCAATTATTTACGTCATTAGAATATAAAAAGACTAGGGGACATGCAATGAAGCTACAGGGTATCCTATTTAAGACTTATAAAAGAAAATATTTTTTGTTAGTGTAGCTGGGTTTAAAAAAGATTTGGACAAGTTCCTGGAGGAAAGGTCCCTAAACCATTATTAAAAGGGTTCTGGGAATTCCACTGCTTGCCCCAATGCAAGCATTGTGGAACTTGTGTCTTTTGGGGAAACTGCTAGGTAGGCATGACCGAGATTAGCCACCTTTGGAAACAGGATACTGGGCTTGATGGACCTAGATCTGACCCAGTATGGCATATCTTATGTTCTTATGTTGCCTGGAAAAACACAATTTCATTTGGCATTTTTTTCAAAATACAGCTTTTAACTATCGGGCATCTCATCTGTGGAACTCCCTTCCACAGGATATTCAAACAGAATTTGCCTTTAACAAGTTTAAAAAAGGTCTTTAAAACTAAGGGTGCAAGTGGCTGTGTTGGTGTGTTTATCATGGTAGGATACAGGGAGTGTCCTTGGGAACACAACTGGATGTCGTTTGTTTCTTGCGGGCCATGAAACAGTTTTGTCCGCCTAGAAGAGCACTGATGCCGGCTTGGAACCTCAATCTGGTGGTGTTAGTACTGTTGCGAGACCCCTTCGAGTCACTAGCGTCATGTACCCTGAGGGACTTGACTTTGAAGATGGTGTTTTTGGTGACAATCTGTTGGGCCAGGAGAATCTCCGAACTCCAGGCATTATCGTGTAGAGAACCTTTTTTGTCCTTTTCCAGAGAGAGGGTGATAATGCGAATGGTACCCTCTTTCCTGCCAAAGGTAGTTTCACCATTTCATTTGAATCAGCCGGTTTCCCTGCCAGTATTATCAGGACTGGCCGAGGAATTATGAGATTCTCATTTGCGCTTCCTCAATATCAGGGAATCCTTGAGAAGGTATCTGAAGAAGACGGCGTCATTTCGAAAGTCGGATCGGTTGTTCATTCTGTTTGGGTGGGCCGCGTAAGGGAGAAGCTGTGGCAAAGTCCTCCATTTCAAGGTGGATTAAAGAAGCGATTGCGTTGGCCTATCTGTTGTGGTGCAAGGGGGTCCAGCAGGGCCTATGGGGCTCATTCTACCAGGGTATAGGCTGCTTCCTGGGCGGAGTGGAGTTTGATTCCGCCAGTGGAGATCTATCGGGTGGCCACCTGGATGTCTTTGCGTATGTTTGAAGCATTATCAGTTGGATGTGCAATCGGCGGGGGATGTGAGGTTCGGTTCAGTGGCGATTTCAGGTCGGGCTCGCAGGTTCCTCCCATGAATAGGTGGCTCTATTACATCCCTGAGGTGTGGGACTGGACTGGAGAGATAAGGAAGGTGAAATTAGGCCTTACCTGCTAATTGACTTTCCTTGAGGAACTCCAGTCCCAGAATCCTCCCATCTGTAAACTTACATGTTTCGTGCAACCCCAGGCCTGAAGATTCTCAGCTTAAGTGAATCACCATGGGAAGAGAGTGCCGCAACGCATTATGGAATGAGAAGACATGGAAGTTCCTGTGCTTGCTTTCCTTGGTAAGATGCATATCCCATCTTCCAGGGAGGGGTAGTGGGTGGGAAAGTGGTGTGTGGACAGGTAAGCTCCTTTTGTTCGAAGGCTCCCGTGTTCTGGATGGGGGTCTAGGAGGAGGTTTCCTGGGGAGAAGGAGTTTTTCCTGTGGGGGATCCCTTATAGTTTGGTTGTTAGGGTTGTAGGTTTTTCTTTTGAATATTGACTTATTTGTTGCTCCTGTGAGTCTGCTTTGTCAGTAGGTTACTGGGGGCTGGTGAGTGGTGCCATCTGCCTAAGTATCATGAGGTCATCAAAGTTGTGACATGCTCATCTCCAAGTTGTTGGAAGAGGAGGTGCACTACCCTGAGGTCCGGGACTGGATTGGAGTTCAAGAAAAGCCAAATAGCAGGTAAGGCCTAATTTCACTAAAGTGGCAGGAAAAGTTTGAACTGCACTTGAAAGTGGATGGTGGAAGCCAAGGCGGTGACTTGAGAAGAGGGGTTATATTATGGTGATACTGGAGGAAGATTGTTGTTGCGTTAAGTGCTGTTGAGTCTGTGTCCACTCATGGCATAAAGACATAAGACATGCCACACTGGGTCAGACCAAGGTCCATCAAGCCAATCCATGTCACAGGTACCTAGCAGGTTCCCAAAAAAGACACACAGGTTCTACAGTGCTTGTCCTGGGGTAAGCAGTGGATTTCCCGGGTCCTCTTTAATAATGGTTTATAGACCTTTCCTTATGGACCAGTCTGTGCTAACTTGTCTGTTACATTTTTTTGTTACAAAAGGTGCCTGTCTGCACTTAAATGCACCCCCAGGTATTTCATGGAGTCCCTGGCCCATGCCAGGGCACCCCTAGGTGGCTTACAATCCTGTGATGCATCTCTTGGTAGGTTGAAGTCCCTCCCTACTATCAGCTGGTATTCACTGAATTGGAGCAGCTGGGAGCTAATATCAAGAAAAAACTTGATTCTAAACGTTAGGCGCATACAAGTTGCAAAGAGCGACCCGCCCACCTCCCAACTCCTCCGCCATAATGTGGTAATGTCCCTCTTTATCTGCAAGGTTCTTGTGGTGGACAAAGGGTAACCTGCGATGTATCAGTATCATCACTCCCCATTGTCTCCCATTATAGGATGAGTGCCCTAATTCTCCTACCCACCCTTGTTATAGTTTGTGAGGTTCCCGATCTGTGAGGTGGGTCTCCTGCAAGAAAACCATGTTTGCTCCCTCTTTCTGTAAATAATTAAGGATTTTAGTGTGTTTGACTGGCGAATGAATCCTTTCCATATTTAATGTAAGAACCTTTATTATATTCAACCCCTTCCCAATTGAAGCATTGTGCCACTTTGAATGTAGATGGACCCTAAAGTTACTGATTGGGTTAGAAATTGGTTGAGGTGGAGGTGACAAAGGGTACAGGTAAATGGAGCTCATGCTGAGGAGAGGAAGGTTACCAGTGGTGTGCCGCAGGGATCTGTCCTTGGTCTGATTCTTTTCAACATTTCCATTAGTGATATTACAGAAGGGCTGTCAGATAAGGTTTGCCTCTTTGCGGATGATACCAAAATCTGCAATAGAGTAAATGCCCAGGAAGGAATAGATAACATGAGGAGGCATCTAGCTATGCTTGAAGAATGGTCTAGAATTTGGCAGCTGATATTTAATGCTAAAAAATGCAGGGTCATGCATTTGGGCCACAAAAATCCAAGGGAGCGGTATAGTATGGGGGGGGGGGGGACTATTTCTGTCCACAAAAGAAGAGCGGGAGTTGGGCGTCTCCCAGTAGAGATGAGGAGAGTATCTGAATTCAAAAAATGCATGAGACAAACAGAGGATCTTTAAAGGAAAAGGGGGGACTATTGTAGTAGTCGATATGGAAGGGCAGACTAGATAGGCCATGTGGTCTCTTTTCTGCCGTTATATTTCTTTTTCTATATTCCTCAGGGGTTCTCATCTTCCAGCCAAGTGATTCTCCCCTGCTCACCAGTCCCACTCCCCACCAGCTCAGCCTCCCTGCTCTCCATTCAACCCCCATCTTCAGCTCACTCTTCTCCCTTCGCCTCTCCAATCCCATGTGCATGTCTCCGCACCTGGTTCCATCCCCCTCCTCCTACCCCTCCCTCCGACCCTTTGCCCCTTCATTGCTCAGCCATATCCTTAGCCTGTCCTGCCCCCATTCACTCAGTCAGCCATGTCGTCACCTATCTATTACTCTATCCCCTCTCATTGCCCCCTCTCTCTTACCCACATATTTGAGGGGTGGTCGGCCCCCAGAGTGTGCTCCCCACCTTCAGGGGCACTGTGATCAGACCTGGCTACAGGCCTGTATGTTGGAAGTTTCTCTGTTGCGACCCCACGGGGAAAAGGGGGGAACACACACCCCAGCCGCTTTACACCTCATGAGGTGTGCCTCTCGCAACCCAGTCTCTCAATTCACATTGGGTTTGCAATTTCCTGAGGCACTCTCTCCATTCTACAGACTAAAAGATTCCCAGGGTTTATAAAAGTCTATCCAGTAAAGCTGCATGCCCCTCTCAAATGTCCAGTCCAGCAGAGGAACCATCGTCTCTTCCCATAGCTAGCAAATAACAAAGTTGGTTCGCTTTTGTTGCTACTCATCTCAGTTCCCTGGTAACCTGTCCAGAAATTGTTGCAGCGCTGCCGGCGATTCAGACTGGTGCTTCTGGTTCTCATGCTGTAATCGGACCTTCGCTGGATATTGAAAGAAGAGGTGTGTTCCTCTATGGGCCAGCTGAGAACACATTGGGGCCATGGCTCTTTTGCATTCTGCCACTCTCGCTGAATAACACAGGTACACTAAAAAAAATTTTTTTTAAACTGCCTCTAATGTTTCGATTGATTTTTACGTTTTTTGGTGCGCTGAATCCAAATCTGGTAACCAATTTGCTCCATCACGTACAGATTTTTTGCTACATTGGGTTAGCAGTTTGAGGTGAACGTTTCAGATTGAGTGCGATTGAGATAAAAGTTTCTTGGATGAATTCTTTATACTAATTGTTTAGTAGTTATTCAAATAAGAATAAAGAAAATTGTAACAAGGCAGCACATAAGAATAGAGTAATGTCAACAAAACACACTGTGATGGTAGCAAAATTGTCTGCACTTAAAACAGCCACATACATTGAGCATATAAGAGCGAGGTTAGACACAAAGCAAAGCAAAGAAATGTGCAAAAAATGTTGTACAGGTAGGTATGTATGTAAGAATAGAAAACGCAAACCGCACCATTGCAATACATGAAGACAAACACCCGATGGTGTGAAAATAAAATTCTAATAAATGAGATCCGACACTGTGGTAATAACTAGCAAATTTTTATTTCAAAGTTTAGTAAAAACACGATATTTGTCAACACAGTTTAGATTTTAAAGTCATTCTTGGGTCAATCAATCTCCTGGTGGGCCCGTTTCTTCTTCCCCCGAATGCTTCTCTTGGTGCGCTGCTTGGCGTATTTTTCATCTGGGGTTTCCCGCAGCAGCAACCAGCAGAAATCAGCCATCATAGTGGTGTTCCATCTTCCTTGGTAC
Organism: Ichthyophis bannanicus; assembly: GCA_033557465.1. Classification (NCBI taxonomy): domain Eukaryota; kingdom Metazoa; phylum Chordata; class Amphibia; order Gymnophiona; family Ichthyophiidae; genus Ichthyophis; species Ichthyophis bannanicus. The sequence goes on from CM066050.1 coordinate 2,356,378, forward strand.
CTTCTCTCTGCGTCCTTGATGTCCTGGTGAAATCTTTCACCTTGTTCTTCACTGTACGCCCCCAAGTTTTCGGGAAAGTAGTTCACATGGGAGTGCAAGAAATGGACTTTCAGGCTCATGTTACAGCCTTGTTCTTTGAAGGCATTGAGCATCCTGGCAACAATATCCTTATAGTTCTCATCCCGCCTATTCCCCAAGAATTTGAGAACAACATCCTTGAAGGAATCCCAGGCTTCTTTTTCCTTCTCAGACATCGTTTCAGCGAATGCTCCATCTGAAATGAGTTTCCTTATATTAGGGCCATCAAACACTCCTTCCTTTAGCTTTGCTTCAGAAAGTCGGGAGAACTTTGAGCAAAGGTACCGAAAGCACTCACCATCTTTTGGAAGGGACTTGATGAATTGCTTAATGAGACCCAACTTAATGTGGAGAGGTGGTAATAGAATTTTATCACGAGGTACCAAGCTCTCACGAAGAACATTTTTCTCACCGGGTCTCAAATACTCCCGAATTGGCCAGTGTAGGTCGCGGGCCCGGCTATCCCACAAGCAAAGGAAGCAGGGCTATTTGGTGAAACCGGATTGCTGCCCTAATAGCATGGATAGAATTTTAAAGTCTCCACAAATCATCCACTTATGCTCATCATAACGAATCTTCTGAAGAATCGGGGCCAAATTCTCGTATTTTTCTTGGAGAATAACAGAGTGAGCAATAGGAACTGAAGCGAATGTGTTGCCATTATGAAGAAGAACACCTTTTATGCTGTCTTTTGACGAATCAATGAACAGCCGCCATTCAGCAGGATCATACTTGAGTTTAAACTTTTCCATCACTCCGTATATATCGTTGCAAAATACCAAATCTTCCTCTTTGCTGAAATACTTCAAGAATTGTGTCTCGCGGTTGCGGTACCAATAAAAAGTTGTTCCTGGTGACAATAGATTTTTCTGTTTAAGCCGAGAACCTAGCAGTTGGGCAGCATCTTTTGGGAGTCCTAAATCCCGGACTAAATCATTCAATTCAGCTTGAGAGAAAAGTTCAGGTTTCGGATCTGGTTCAGTTTCAAACTCGGAAGTACTGGACTCATCGGGAAAAGCCATCTGATGAGTCTCATCATGATCAGAACCGTCCACACAAATATGATCCAAAGATTTTGGTGGTTCAGGCACAGGTACTTCGTTGCTATGAGGCATAGGCCTAATTGCTGAGGGAAGGTTGGGGTAACTTATTACGTTCTTATTTTTTAAGTTGTATCCCTTCACAATGCAAGAGCAAAAATAGCAGTCACTGCTGTGGTCTCTTTGTTCACGCCACATCATAGGTATTCCGAAACGAAATGCTTGTTTTTTACCTTTCATCCATAAGCGTAGATCTTCCTCACATGTCTTGCACACTTTGTGAGGAGCCCACGGTTTGTCTTGATCGCCTAACTTCAAACCGAAATGGGCAAAATATACTTTTTTAATAAGTGCAGAAATGTTCCTCTGCCGCTTTTTCACGGTATATTCCCCACAAATAAAACAAAAACTGTCCGGAGAGTTGACGCAACCTCTGGCTCTGTGAGCCATCACAAATACACAGCACTGCAAACTACAACTGTAGTGAACCACTTCGGAATAAAGCTGGATTACGACTGAGCAAACAAAAGGTAATAATGAACTTGCAAGAAACTGAAATTTGACAGGAACGTTCATGTCGCAACCACCGTGTTTGAGCGAGCGAACGAGGCGAGGCGAACAGGAAAGAACATGCGCCAGCGCGAGTACTGGATTTAGCCCCCCGCCTCCCAATTGTCCTGTTAATGTATAAAATGAATACAAAACACTCTAAAATATCATGAGGGAGTGTTTCTAGTTAGTTAACCATTACAACCTCTATTTTGGGCCAAGAAAATAAACTGCAGTCGGCTAAAAAGAAATTATGTGAACATTCCTTATATGGGTAAGAAATCTAATTTTGCAAGAAAACGTGACGTGATGGAACATTTTGGCTATTTTTCCTGGATTCAGCACCCCAAAATCTATAGGAATCAGTTGCAAAACTGGAGGCAGTTTTTTGGTAGTGTACCTGTGTAATCGTTGAAAAGCAGTTTTTTGTGCCCCTGGTACTCCACTTGTCTTTGGGCGCGATAGCGACTCTCTAGGTTGTCCTCTGCATAATTTAAAATACAGGTAATGACAGGTCACGGTCTGTCTGTGTTCTCTCTCCTGGGCCCCAGCCGATGCAGCCACTCCACCAGCATCCAATCTCCCGCCATTTGCAGGCCCAGGTGTTTTGGTAGCCATACCTCGAGTATGTCCCAGATTTCCGCATCTTTATATATCTTAGGAAGACCAGTCATACAGACTAGACAGGCCATATGGTCTTTTTCTGTTGTCATTTTTCTATGTTTCTAGATATTATTTCTTCCGCAGTTTCCCTGATCATCAAGCTGTTTGAGAAGTTCCTGCTTGGCTTGTTCAAGCTGCATTACCCACTGCTCCAAGGCCTCAATCTGCCCCTCCTGGTGTGTAACACAGCCCTCTACCTCCTGCACCCGCTGTGCATGCCTCTAGGTTGGCCTTCAAGGCTTCCAACGAGGCTTGCAGGCGGGAGAGACGTTCATCCATGATGTTCGTCAGTGTGCAAGTGATTTCTTGGACTGCCTCATCATGTGTGGTGATACTGAGCTGGCTATGCCCCTCTTCCACCATCTTAGATGCTCGCTCTTTGGCCAGTTTTTATGTCTTTATTGGCATTCCGCAATGCCCTCAGCCACCCGATCAGCTTGCCTTGGGCAGGGGTCACACCACTAGCACCAGGAGGGTGTAAAAACTGGGTGTGGCAGCAAAAGCTGTAGTTTTTAAAGCCATTTTTCCTTTCCGGGAGCGTGAAGGTACCCACTCTGCTGTCATCACGTGATCCCCCACCCTTCTCTTGTATTGCTAACTCCAGACTTCGCTTATTTCACCTTGCTGCTCCTTATGCCTAGAACAAACTGTCTGAGTCTGTATGTCAGGCACCTCCTCTGACCTTTTCCAAATCCAGGCTGAAAACTCACCTCTTTGCTGCCGCCTTCGTATCTTGACTCACCTGAGCTCCTTTGTGTTTCCTTACCATTCCCCCTAGCTGTATCCTATGACTACAGCTACTGTTTTTCCTGTCTTGACTAGACTGTAAGCTCTAATGAGCAGGGACCGTCTTTTACATGTGTCTGTGCAGCGCTGTGTACATCTTATAGCGCTATACAAATGTTCAGTAGTAGTAGAAGTAGAAGGAAGTGCAAGGGTGGGCTTGAGTTGGCAAATTTTAGGCTTACCAAAACTGGACACCTCTTAAGTGGACGGGGGATAACGCCTCTCTGAATCTTTGGTGTCTTGGTGGTCGTGTATGGGAAGTGAATGTGACCCTTTTTATTGGTGCCACTGCTTTCATCACTGTCTGCTGCAAAGCCTTCAAGCACATGAACATTTGAAGGCTCTACCATGTCCAGCCCCCTCTGTACATTTCCTATTTAACTTTGGGGCGGATGTGAAAGAGCCTTCAAGAGCAGCACGGGCTGAAAAGCTTCACAATGGGAACTAGTGCCAGCAGTAGCAGTGCAGTGGGGGATGAGTCTTGACCAACAACTTGTAACTGGACACTGTACAAAGTGCTGTAAAATTGAACTGTCTAATGCAAAGCTGGACAATTGGTCACACTAGTTTGAATCCCTCCCCAAGCTTGATCACTCTTTCTCTTTCTCACAGTCATTCCCTCAGCTTGCCCTCTACTTCCTGCCCTCCCCAGGTTCAACCCTGCCTCTTCTTTCTCTCCCCTCGCCCCCTTCCCTTTACTTTCCTCTTTTCTAGCTCTCTGCTTTTCCCTGCATCATTTTTTCTCTCCCTTACCCCACCTGACTCTGGTACTTCACCAGAGTCAAACTCCTCCTTCAGTCCTCTTGACCCCTTCTTCTCCCCAGGAAAATCTCCAGATTTCTCTCTACATCTCTCCTAAAGTTTGACTGCCCGCTCTGCTCCTTACTTCCCCATCCCTTCCCGCTAGTTCTCTGGCATCCTTCTCCACTCTGGTTCCTTAGGTTGACCCCATGCTTGTGGCCTCTTCTCTTTCAATCTTGTATTCCAGTACCAGCTCTTTCTGAGTCCAAGCAGGCCAAGACATGCAGCTGCAGCTTCCTCCTGGGCCTGCACAGAATTCAGCAAGGCAGATGCAGAGCTCTGCACAGATTTCCCACAGGGATATTAGCTTTTTCTGCACCGACTTGATGAAGGGAGCAGATTTGTAGAAAGCCACACATGTATTACGTTGGTTTTAAAGCTGCACTTGCCAAATCTGCCCTGATGACTGGTAAAACTGTATGAGAAAAAGGTGTATATGTTGCTTTGGACACATCATGCGGAGGGAGAGATCATTAGAGAAAGACATCATGCTTGGCAAGATAGAAGGTCAATGCAAAAGAGGAAGGCCAGCTATGAGATGGATCGATACAATAACAGCAGCTACGGGTACCAGTCTGTCAACAATGAGCCGCCTGACTGAAGACCGAACACAATTTAGGATAGCTATCCAGAGGGTCGCCATGAGTCGACGCCGACTCGACGGCACTTAACAACAACAACAACAACAACAACATGTTGCTTTTATAAAGAGTGAGCATTTATCTAATACAGATTCATGGAGGATAGCCCTGAAAATCTGTCTGGCTCTGGGTTGGGAAGGACTAGTCTAAAGGTTTCATAAGGCTTGTTCATAATAAACCAAATGCATTTATTAGCTTTGCCTTATCTTTCTTGTTGTCCATATGCATTACCTGTCTTTGCCAGAGAGCACAAATTAGGCAAGGGTGTAGTACCTCAGTTTGAAAAGAAGAATGGTCTTGACAGTTATGGCCTTGACTGCACCCAAGGCGAGAGCTGCAAGCTCAAAAGGGAGGGGCACCAAAAGCATTTTCACAGACTCGTATCAAAAGGCAAGGTGGCACCCTCTGCTTTTGTGCCCAAGGGTGGTCTCTGTTTACTCACTCTTTGCAGTAGTCCTGGAAATGGCCTACCATCCTGCCGAGTACTCAGTTTCTCTTGCTCTGCTTTTCTAGGCATTCAGGATGTATGCTTAAGAACATAAGATATGCCATACTGGGTCAGACCATGGTCCATCAAGCCCAGTATCCTGTTTTCAACAGTGGCCAATCCAGGTCACAAGTACCTGGCAGGTTCCCAAAGTTTGCAGCATCCCCAATGCTCGTCCTGGGGTAAGCAGTGGATTTCCCGGGTCCTCTTTAATAATGGTTTATGGATCTTTCCTCCAGGTACTTGTCCAAATCTTTTTTTTAAACCCAGCTGCACTAATAGCTGTAGATCAGAGATGCATAAATTCAGTCCCCCAGGGCTGCCAGCAGACCAGGTGTTCAGGATATAAGTTTGCATGCAATGGAGGTAGTGTATATGCAGATCTATCTTAGGCATATTCAGGAAGGTTATCCTTAAAATCTGGCCTGTTGGCATCCCTGGAGGACTGAACTGGTGCTCTCTGCTCTAGATGATAGAAACATAGAAATATGATGACAGAAAAAGACCACATGGCCTATCTAGTCTATCCTTCCATATCAACAACTACAACAGTCCCCTTTTTACCTTTAGAGATCCTCGGTCCCATACTTTTTTGAATTCAGTTACTGTCCTCATCTCTACCACCTCCACTGGGAGACTATTCCAAGGATCCACTACTCTTTCTGTAAAGAAATATTTCCGCATATCACTCCTGAATCAATCCCCCTTCACCCTCATCCCATGTCCCCTCGTAGCAGAACTTGCTTTCAATTGAAAGAGGCTCTCTCCCTGAAAATATATGCCACGGAAGTATTTAAACATCTAAATCATATCACTATCCCGCCTTTCCTCTAAGGTGTACATATTAAGATCCTTCAGTCTGTCCTCATATGCTTTATAATGAAGACCACTAATCATTTTAGTAGCCACCCTCTGCACCGATTCCATCCTGTTCACATCCTTTTGAAGGTGTGGTCTCCAGAATTGCACACTATACTCCAAATGAGGTTGCACCAAAGACTTATACAGAGGCATTATCACCTCCTTTTTTTCTGCTAACCATTCCTCTCCGTATGCACCCAAGCATCCTTTTAGCTTTTGCCGTCGCCTTTTCTACCTGTTTTGCTACTTTAAGATCATCAGACACAACCACGCCTAGGTCCCGCTCTTCTTTAGTGGACAAAAGTACTTCACCCCCTATACTATATTGCTCCCTTGGATTGCTACAGCCCAAATTCTAGACCATTCTTCAAGCTTAGCTAGATCCCTCCTCATGTTATCTACACCTTCCTGGGTGTCTACTCTATTGCAGATTTTGGTATCATCCGCAAAGAGGCAAACCTTACCCGACAGCCCTTCCGCTATATCACTAACAAAGATGTTAAAAAGAATCGGACCAAGGACAGATCCCTGGGGCACACCACTGGTAACATCCTTCTCTTCAGAGTGAGCTCCATTTACTTGCACTCTGTCGCCTCCCACCCAACCAATTTCTAACCCAAGCAGTAAATTTAGGGTCCATCCCTAGGGTGCTCAGTTTGTTTATAAGTCGGCTGTGAGGAACAGTGCCAAAGGCTTTACTGAAATCTAAATATACCACATCTAGGGCTCTCCCTCGGTCCAACTCCCTGGTCACCCAGTCAAAGAAATCAATCAGATTTGTCTGATGTAGGATTTTCCTTCCTTATCCCCATAAGAGCTTTGTTCATCTGTCATTCATTGGCTGTCTTCTGTTCTTCCCTTAGCATGAGCTTCCCAAACCTATTCCGTGACCTCAGTCAGCTGTGAATATGCATGAAAATGTCTTTAGTGTATGTGAATTCATATCATGCATATTCATCTTTGTTAATTTGAAAATCCAACATGTTGCAGGAAGCCCTCCTTCAACTGTAGTTCTCATTTAGCCTCTTCTGTTCTTTTTGGCAAAAGCTCTTGCTAGCTGCATGTCCCATCCTTCTCTGTGGTGCTGAGATCTGGTCTGTGTTTTCTTTTTTTTAATAGGTGGTGGAGGGAAGAGGAAAGGGAAGAGTAAGAAATGGCGCCAGATGCTCCAGTTTCCCCACATCAGCCTCTGTGAGGACCTTCGATGTAATATAGGTGAGTGCTGGCTGATGAGCAGCTCATGAGCACCGTGTGCGGATATCTTTGTGACGCCACCACTTCTTCCTGCTGGCAAAGGACGTGCAGCAGCACGCCTAACAGTATGTGCGTACAACACCTGTGCTGACTGCGATGCACCATTAATGGTTTTTCCCAGCTTTAAGGCCGTGTTAAAAACCCATCTTTTCCACCTTGCTTTTTGACTAGTCAGGCATGATTGACTTCCCTAGTAAGTTTTCATATGTCTTTGTTTGCTATCCTCTAGCCTTTTCTTCTCCTATCCTTTTTCATGTTTCTTTTCTGTTCTGTCTAATAATTGGCGTTCCACTCTTTTTCTCTCTGTTGGCAGTCCATTATTTTTGTAAATCGCTTTTATGCTCCAGCCCTAGTGGTATATCCAGAACTGAATACATGAATAAATTAAATAAATAAATAATGCCCACATTCCACTGCTAAAACACTGAATTGCACGCTTGCCAGTTTACTTGGAATTTTTAGCATAGGACCCCACACTGATAGCACAGGACGCTTAATGCTTGACAAACGTCATGCCAATGGTTAGCCGATTTTAGTAAATATACCCCATAGTCTCTTGGAACGGGCATGGCATTAATGACACCATCAAGAGGAAGCTGGAAGTTAGGTTCCTCTATAGCTTTTTTTTATTCCTCCTCACCCCAAGAAGCACTTGTCTCCAGCAGAGCACTTAAAACTAGAGCAAGGACTAGTGGACTAAGTCTTTTTTTTTTATCTTGGCTAGAAGTCTAACAAATTGAGTTTTGCTATTCTGATAGCCACTGTACTTTTTAGTTAAAGAACCAGTATAAGGATAAATATTTTTGGATTGGTGCTTTAAAAGGACTTATTCAGTTAGCAGTACCTGCTAAGCATCTAAGTCCTGCTGAGAGGATAGTCATAATACCGGGGTAGTCTGGAGGCACAGAGAGCAATTCTTTAGATAGCGGTGATTTTTAGCACCACTGTGTGGTCTGGATAACTATCCATATACTTCAGGACAGCTGCTATGCCAATACTGAACATAAGAAGATGATAAATGCCATACAGGGTCAGACCAAGATCCATCAACCCCAGTATCCTGTTTCCAACAGTGGCCAATCCAGGCCCCAAGTATCTGGTAGGTTCCCAAAAAGGCACATAGGCTCCACAATGCTTATACCGGGGTAAGCAGTGCATTTCCTGGGTCCTGTTCTCCAGGAACTTGTCAAAACCTTTTTTTAAATCGAACTACACTAACAACTTTTACTACATCTTCCAGTAACGAATTCTAGAGTTTCATTACGTGTTGAGTGAAAAAAAATATTTTCTCTTACTAGTCTTAAATGGGTTATGTTGTAGCCTCATTGCATGTCCCCTAGTCTTTTTGATGGAGTAAACAACCAATCTATGTTTACCCGTTCTACTTCATTAATTTATAGACCTGGCATTGAATATTCAGATTTCATTTAACTGCAGTGGCTGCATGCTGAATTCTGTGGTTAAATATTGGGCAGTTTATATTTTTAAATTTTTATTTATGCATTTTACATTTTATAAAAATGGAAACAACCATTACTCGTGGAAAACCATGGAAGCTGGGTGAGAAAAAATAAAAAAGATTACATCTTGGTAACAAATCGGGACAGCAACACAGAAGATGATAAAGAAACATCCAGCCCCAAATCACAAGCCCACAATAATGGGTATTAATTCCATAAATATTAATTACTTACAAACATGAAGGAAATAAGCCAGTGCCAACACCAGACCTAAGAACATAAGATATGCCATACTGGGTCAGACCAAGGTCCATCAAGCCCAGTATCCTGTTTCCAACAGTGGCCAATTTAGGTCATATGTACCTAGCAGTTTCCCCAAAAGACACAGGTTCCACAATGCATGTATCAAGCAATGATATCCTGGGTCCCTTTTTAATAATGGTTTATGGACCTTTCCTCCAGGAACTTGTCCAACCCTTTTTTAAACCCAGCTACACTAACAGCCTTTACTACTTCCTCCGGTAACAAATTCCAGAGTTTGATTACACGTTGTGTGAAAAATATTTTCTTTTATTAGTCTTAAATAGTTTACCCTATAGCTTCATTGCATGTCCCCTAGTCTTTCTATATTCTGATAACGTAAACAATCGATCTACGTTTACCCGTTCCACTCCGTTCATTAATTTATAGACTTCTATCATATCTCCCCTCAGCCGTCTCTTTTCCAGGTTAAAGAGCCCTAACCTTTTTAGCCTATAACTTAAGGCTGCACAGATACATCCATAACTGGGCTAGGAGCACAGTGGGCATTCAAAAACAAAATAAGTTGAGAGGGATAAAGAAATACATACACATTAGTTTGAAATTTTTCACTATACATTTACAGGGATACTTTAGGAAAAAGCCAGCACTCAGCTGGGTAACCCAAGGGCGAAGGTGGAGAAATTCCTTCCTGCGTCTCTGGGTATCCCTAACCAGATCTGGAAAAGCTTGGACCAACCTCCCCTAAACAAGAATATTCCTTTTTCTGAAAAACATCCGGAGAAACCACTGTGTCCGAAGACAGGGAAAACTGAGCAAGGCAAGTTGCTGAAGTAATCACATCTAACTCGGAGCTCTCTAAAATAGTTGACATATTTAAGACATCCATATGCCAAACTAAGAGCATCTCTCCTTGCACAGAAGATTTCTTCCCCTGCAGTAAGTAATAAACTTTTGTAACTGGGGTGTGTGTCTCAGGAGGGGCACCCAGAGCCTCGGACAAATAACACTTAAACATTTCCTTAGAAGAAATCAACTGAGATCTTGCAAGAAGTTGTTGTTGTTAAGTGCCGTCGAGTCTGTGTCACCTCATGGCGACCCTCTGGAAAGTTGTCCTAAACTGCATTTAGTCTTCAGTCAGGCGGCTCATTGTAGACAGACGGGTACCTGTAGCTGCTGTTATTGTATCAGTCCATCTCATTGCTGGCCTTCCTCTTTTGTGTTGACCTTCTAACATGCCAAGCATGATGTCTTTCTCTAATGATCTCTCTCTTCGCATGATGGGTCCAGAGTCAAAATCTTGTCATCTGAGCTTCTAAAGAAAGCTTAGGTTTGATGTCCTCTAGTACTGACTGGTTTGTTCTTCGGGCAGTCCATGGTATATGCAGTGTTCGCCGCCAGCACCATAATTCAAAGGCATCCTATCTATCTTTTTCACTGTTCAACTTTCGCATCCATATGATGTATTGAAAATACCATGGCTTGAACAAGCCGAATCTTTGTATGGAGAGAGGCATCTCTGCTCTTGAGAACCTTGTCTAGGTCCTTCATAGCCAATCTGCCAAGAGCAATGCGTCATTGGATTTCTTGACTGCTTGTTGCTTCTTTATTGATAGTTGATCCAAGTAGGTTAAAGTTGTCCACGGTATTGACTGGGTCAGTGTCACGGCAGGACATGTTAGGGAGATAAAGTTTCTAGATGAAATAAATGGCTGCTTCTTAGAGCAGCTGGTTCATGAACCGACCAGAGTGGAACACGAGATCTGGTGCAAGAGATAAGGGTGTTGGGGCCACTTGGCAATAGTGATCATAGCATGATCGCATTTTGATTTAATTGATGGAGGAGGGGGATGGTAAGGAAATCCACAGTACTACCTTTTAACTTTCAAAAGAGAGACTATGATAAAATGAGGAAAATAGTTAAGAAAAAACTAAAAGGAGCAATTGCAAAGGTTAAAGATTTACATCAAGTTTGGATGTTGTTTAAAAATACTATCTTGGAAGCCCATAAACAGCTGTATTCCACGCTTTAAGAAAAGTGGAAGGAAGTCCAAAAAACTGCCAGCATGGTTTAAAGGTGAGGTCAGAGAGGCTGTTGCCAAAAAATCAGCCTATTTGCAAGCTGCTAAGAAAATGGAACATGCACTTTCATATTTATGCCGCCGACGACATGTTCTACATGCCCTTCCACACTACTTCCCCAGTCTTCAGTCATATCCAACTGCTTCACAGACATTACAAACCATTTGGCAGAACTAAACTTAGTAATTAAGAACAATAAAACTGAAGCACTACTAGTCACACAAGACCCATCCTTTATTCCATCAGAGAAACTCATATGACAACATGCAGAGATTACAATAAAAAGTGGTCAAATACCTTGGTATAATCCTGGACAGCAATCTGAACATGCTCTCTATCAGGAAGTCAGCCAATACTGCATACCTGAAATTCAAATCTCTCCAGCACCTACGACCTATACTCCAGTACAATGATTACAGATCAATTTTCTGGGACATCATCACACCGCACCTTGATTATAGCAACATACTTTACCAGGGCCTGCCGAAACAAGTACTTTACTCACTCCAATTAGTGCAAAAACACTGCTGCCAGAATCCTAATGGGCACATCTAGACACCAGCATATCACCCCAACCCTCAGGAGCCTTCACTGGCTACCAGTTGCTCAAAGGATAAAACCCAAGATTGCAACTACTATCTATAAAGTCATCCACAATCTATCGGCTCCCTGTCTTGAGGACCTTAGCACAAGAACATCTACAACAAGGCCCAGAAGATCAGATTATCTTCTCCTTCAAGACTAAATGTACACTGCAAACAAACAATAGAGCCTTCACCCTATATGTCCCAACAATTTGGAACTCATTTCCTGAAGCCATCAGATCTGCACAATCTACACAAGACCTGAAGAAACTTCTAAAAACTCACCTCATTGAATATTTCAGTTCCAATGATGTCATGTAATGATACACATCATAACTGATTCACCCATGATTCCTGTAAATTCCCCATGTTAAGTGCCGTCAAGTTTGTGTTGATTCCTGACGACCCTCTGGCTAGTTGTCCTAAATTTTGTTCGGTCTTCAGCCAAGCGGCTCATTGTTGATAAAGTGGTATCCATAGCTGCTGTTATTGTATCAATCCATCTCATTGCCAGCCTTTCTCTTTTACGGTGACCACCTGCCTTGCCAAGCATTGTCTTTCTCCAGTGATATCTCTCTTTGCATGATGTGTCCAAAGTATGAAAGTCAAAATCTTGTCATCTGAGCTTCTAAGGAAAGCTTAGGTTTAATCTCCTCTAGTACTGACTAGTTGGTTCTTCGGGCAGTCCAATTCTCAACAAATAGAGGTGACCTACACAGAACGGGTGGGTACACCCTTAAACAAAGGCATGGGGGAGGGGTGACCTGCATGGAGCGGCAGATGCACCTACTCTTACCACCTTGCTGAACAGACTAGATGGACCATACTGGTCTTTATCTGCCATCATATACTATGTTACTATACACAGTATTCGTCGCCAGCACCATAATTCAGAGGCATCAATTTTCTTCCTGTCTATCTTTTTCACTGTACAACTTTCGCATCTATATGACGTTATTGAAAATACCATGGCCTGGACAAGTCAAATCTTTGTATGGAGAGCGACATCTCTGCTCTTGAGTATCTTGTCTAGGTCCTTCATAGCCATTCTTCCAAGAGCAATACGTCTTCGGATTTCTTGACTGCTAGTTCGTTCTTTACTGAATGTTGATCCAAGTAAGTTAAAACTGTCATCTATTTCAATTTCTTCTCCATCAATGATGGACCTATTGATTTTGCCAGTTGTCAGGATCTTTGTCTTTGTAACGTTAAGGCGCAGACCCATTTTAAGACTCTATTCATTGATATTGAGAAGCAAATGTTTCAAATTGTCTTCACTGTCAGCTGGTAATGTGGTGGTATCAGCATAGCGAAGATTGTTGATGAATCTTCCACCAATTTTCACACCTCAGTTGTCTTCATACAGTCCTGCTTCTCTGATGATTTGTTTTGCATACGTTATAAATTGTATAAATTAGAGGTAGGGGGAAATATGCAGCCTTGTTTTACCTCTTTGCTGATTTTAAACCATTCTGTTTCTCCTTGTTCCGTTCAAACTGTTGCTTCTTGATCACTATAAAGATTGTGCAAGAGAACAATCAGGTGTTCTGGTATGCCCATGTTTCTTAATGTATATCCTTTTGGTATTCTTTTGTCTTTTCAAGGATCCATCTCGTATCCGCGATAATGTCTCTTGTTCCTTGCCCTTTCCTGAACCCTGCTTGCACTTCAGGCAGTTCTCATTCCAGGTATGGTTGTAATCTCTGCTGAATGATCTTGAGTAGAATCTTGCTGGCATGTGGGATCAGAGCGATGGTGCGATAATTTCCACAGTCAGTCGGGTCACCTTTCTTCAGTATTGGTATAAACACAGATCTTTTCCAGTCAGTTGGCCTTGTTGTTCCATATTTCCTGGCAGAGCTTTGTAAGTATGGTAAGAGCTTCATCCGATTGCTGTAATATTTCAGTGGGAATGCCATCAATGCCTGGTGCTTTTTCTTTGATAAGACTTTCAATGCTGCTTCAGTTTCTTCTTTCATCACCAATTGTCCCTGATCATAAGGTACAGGTTGAAACAGCTGTTGGTCCACTTGATCTTTGTCATATAAAAGCTCTGTATATTCTTTCCACCTTTTCTTGATCTTCTCAGCATCATTCAACATGGATCCTTGAGCATCTTGTAATGTTCCAGTTCGAGGCTGGAATTTTTTCTTTCTCTTGTAGCTTTAGAAAAGCTGATATTCTTCCTCTAATAGTTTCTGGTTGAATTTCCTTGCATGTGCCATTGTAGTACTTCTTGTCTTGTCTTGCTGCACGTTAGAAATCTCTGAGTTCTGTGATTGCTTCTCTTTTTTTCTTTTGACTTTAGCTTCTCTGTGTTTCTGGATAATTTTCAAGAGTTTCTTCAGTCATCCATTTTGACCGTTTTTTGTTTTTCACATTATGTAGAGACTTCTTGCTTTCTTCCAACACAACCTTCTTGATGTCATCCCATAACTCTTCTGGAACACTCTCATTTGTATCTAAAGCAGCAGATCCATTTTTTTCAGGCAGTCTTTAAATTCCAGTGGTATATTCTCAAGGTCATATTTTGCTACATTCATGAGTGGCTTGCTCTTTTTCAACTTTAGCTTGAGTTTGCATACTAGTAGTTGGTGATCTGTATCATAGTCAGCTCCAGGTTTTGTCTTTGTTGATGTTATCAAGCTTTTCCATCGTTGTCTTCCACAGATGTAGCCAATTTAATGTCTGTACAATCCATTGGGTAAAGTCCACTTGTATAGTCGGTGCTTGTGTTGCTGGAAGAAGGTGTTTGAGTTGAATAGATAATTGGTCTTGCAGAATTCTGTCAGTCTTTCTCCAGCTTAATTTATTTTGCCAAGTCCATATTTTCCAACTACTTTGCTTTCTTCTTTGTTGCCAACGTTTGCGTTCCAGTCACCCATGACTATCAGGATATCCTGTTTGCATGTTCTGTCAGTTTCAGCTTGAACTTGTTCATAGAACTCATCAATGTCTTCCTCTTTTGCAGCTGTTGACGCATATACCGGAATTATAGTTGTGTTGATGGGCTTTCCTGGTAGACGAATAGAAATTAAGCGTTCACTGAGTGCATTGTATTTCATTAAAGTTCTTGCAAGTTTCTTAATTATAAATGCAACACCTTTTTCTTCTTTGTCTTTCATTTCCAGCATAGTATACCCTATGATCATCAGCTGCAAAGTGCCCAAAGCCAGTCCATTTCAGTTTATTGACACCAAACAGATCGAGTTGTACACATTCCATTTCATTCTTGACCACCTCCAACTTCCCTTGGTTCATGCTTCATACATTCTATGTCCCAATATGTAAGACATTGCAACTTCTGACTCTCATTTCATGTGCAGCTAGATCAGTAGATCTAACCACATCATAAATGCTGACTTTACTCTGAGACGTGTTCAGCTCATCCCCAGTAGCCATTTGAGTGCCTTCCAACTTGGGGGTCTCAGCACTATAGTGCAGTTTTTGTGACTATCCATTGGATTTATGTGGCAAGATACAGATGTAGATTTGCCAGGCCTTTCACCCGTGCAGTTAATTCCAGTGGTGTTGCATTTGTCACAGAAATGTGATCCTCCACTTGCAACACCGTTCCATTCTGCTGCTGCCCAGATGGGACACAACTCATGTGAGTTTCTATATTGTTCTATGTAAACCGCCTTGGCTCAAAGGCTGTATATAAAAACATGTAAAATAAAATAAATAAAGATGGCGCATACAGGGATATGGCTCTGTTGCATGTTGTCTGTTTGGCTCTTGTCATATCTTTCAGTATGGCTATTACATTTTTTTTGTTCGTTTTGGTCTATTCTCAGGTTCCTTGATGATCAACAGTTGGAGGATGTCTGGCAAAAGGTTGTGCATGATTTTGTAGATGCTCAGCAGTCTTGCATTTGGATCGGGCCTGGTTTGGTAGCCAGTGAAGTTGATGTAGAGTCGGTGAAATTTGGCCTGTATTTTGTTCCAGTGATTGTGTGCTGTGGTGTTCTCTGATAGTTGTAGCGGGTGAGTTGTTTTCTTTGGGAGGCCTTGGTATATTATCCAGAAGTCACTTTCATTGAGTAGGTTTTAAGCTTCTGTATGGTTCTTAGTTTGTGATAAGCTGATTTTTATAATTCTCTTTATGTGCGATTGGAAGCTGAGTCTTTGGTCCGGTGTGACTCTGAGGTATTTCACCTCCTGCTTGACTGTGGGTTAGGATTCTTAGAGTTTTGGGTGGTGTGAATATAGTATTTCTGGTGATGTGTAGTACTTCAGATTTTTTAAAGTTTATGTTGAGATTTTGCTTGTTGAGCCATTTTATCATTTCCACGAGGCAGTTGGTGATGTGTGCAATCAGTCTGGTCTGTATTGAATGGTACGTATATCACTATATCATCTGTGTATATTTTGTATTGGATGTTATGTTTCTTCATTGGTATGTATGTGGTATATTATGAGCGTAGTTGTAGCAGTGATGTATTATGATTATGAGTACGGAGAGAACTCTGGGCGCAATGAGGTTGGGTATGTCTCTGTTACTGGTCCAAAATGTTCAAGGAACAGATGGGTCTTGAACTGCTTTTGGAATGCAAGGCGTTCTGCGGTGTACTTCTGATCTTGTCGAGGAGAGAGTTCCAGAGGGTTGGTACATAGAGTTCAAAAGCTCTTGAGGAGGTATACTGAGTGCTCTTTGTGTTGGGAATGAATTTTTGGACTGAGATAATGTCCTTGGTTGGGAAGGTTCAGTATTATTAATACTTTGTTTTCCAAAATTCTCTTTTTTTTCACTACTTTACAGTTACTCATTACTATACTCAAAACACTTATTTGCTTTTTTGAATAAGATAGTGAAAGTTTTGTTTGGACAAGGGAAAATATCTCCGATATGGTTCAACATATCACCCCTCAAAGAGGGGGCTAGGTCTTTCTAACTTTGTTCTATTGGTACTACTGGTTTCCTAAGGCTGCACTCTTTCTATACCCATTAGACTAGATTAGAAAGTTTGGCCCACCCTATCTCATTATCGGCATGTGCTGATGACTGCAGAAGAAAAAGATCGTTGCAAGAAGCTTCCTTTTTATTCTGTTCAGAGTAAAGTCACTGGATCTTTTGCAGTTAAATCTGGGTTTACTTATTCCAAGTGGGGGGGGGGGGGCACCTTCATTCCAGCTTTAAGCAATAAGGCATGGATGAGACAAGAGAAGTCATTATCTGCCCCCGCCACCCATTCCATGACAGCAACAATATCACTTTCAAGCAGAGAAATCAGTAGAAATAAACCATGATGTGTTTCCCTCGTACTGTGCAAAATATAAACATAGTGAATGTTGTGCTTATGGTTTAGGCACTTGATATACCGCCCTTTACTTGCGCATCAACTAAATTTAAATTTTTATTTTTTTATTTTTATTTTTTTTACTATCCCTTCTGTCCCCATTGCTGGAATCGGGGACAGGAGGCTTCCAAACAAATGGGAGTAGGGGGGGAGGGGACAGCTTGCCTCTAGCAGCTCTACTGCACCACTAGCTTTAGGAACTACTGGCAAGGACTTGTGTGCTCGGATGCTTTTTTGTTTTTTTTTTACAGATAATTATTTTGTATCACTTGGCGTTTTGTGTCCCCATGCCCTCCCCTTATTTTTCAGATTAGACATTCTGCTTTGAGCTCTGTTAACCTAAACCATTTGATCTGAGAGCCCTTTTGAGTTTGAACAGATTCTTCTTTGAGCTTGATCATGAGGATTTGATTTCACTTCTGTATGGAGCTTTGGCTGAAGATTTTTCTGCCCCTCCTCCTCATGACATGAAGGGTGAGGAAGATGTCCTGTGACAGTAGGACTGCAGAGTGCTTTGGCTCTTGATTTGGAGCTGCATTTCCCTTGGTTTGGTGAAT
The DNA here is from genome assembly GCA_033557465.1 of Ichthyophis bannanicus. NCBI lineage: Eukaryota > Metazoa > Chordata > Amphibia > Gymnophiona > Ichthyophiidae > Ichthyophis > Ichthyophis bannanicus. The sequence continues at coordinate 2,373,782 of CM066050.1, forward strand.
ACTCTGTTGAAGAGTTTGAAGATCATATGTAACTCCTGTTAGGATTAATAAATACAATGTCTGTTTTGCCACTTTGCTGATGTAATTGCAGAATGGTTGGCTCTTTTTTACATTTAGCGAGACTGGCATTTTATCAAACGTTTTTGGGATGAAATGCATAATTCCCTCACCCAGATTAAGAGACTGAATATGTCCCTATCTATATCAGGGTTCTTGCTGGGGATGATCTAGAGGACAGCGCATCTATAAGACTAAAACTATTATTTCAGTATCTTTTAGCAGTAACAGTAGTTTTAGTAAGGCACTGGAAAAATGAATGCCATCTTGATACTACTGGATGCAGAAAGTTTGAAGTATTGCTGCTATGGAAAAACTCATTTGAGTGACAAGTGGCAAACCAATTGTGTTTGATAGCAGCCTGGCTCTCTTTTTCAGCTTTCCAAAGGGTCCGACAGTTGTTTGTCTTTCTATTTTTATGACATCAGTTTTGTCTTATTTACCTTTCTCCTTTTAGGACTGGCTGTTCACAGATTCAGACCTTGCCTTTGTAGGTGCATTTCACTAAAGTATAGCACTTATCGTTGAGGTGCATCCAGCTGGATAGATTTTTGTCTGTCCGTATGCGTCAGCAAAACACACATGCATATGTTCCCTTGCTCAAACCAGTAGGATGAAGAGCTGGCGGGAGTTCTGGTCCCACTGGCATGAAGATCCAGGGCTATGGCCTACAGAGGAGGAGGGCAGAGCCTAAGGGAAGAGATGGGGATAAAAGGTGGGACATAAAGGAAGGGGCAGGATTAGAGGAAAAAAGGAGAAGAGATAAGTGCATTAAGGGGGAAGGGAGGGAATGAAAGCCTGAGAGAGTGCACGGTTGGGTAGAAGGGGGAGAGTGCATGGTGGATGGTGGGAAAAGAGGGAGAGTTTAAGAGAGTAGTGAAGGATAGGAAGGGGGGAAATAGTGCAAGAGCATGGGAGGGATAAGAAGTAGTAGGTGCAGGAGGACAGGGGAAGTGCACTCACCCACCACTCCAGAGCATACAGGCACACGCACACTGCCCCAACATACATGCATACGTGCCTGCCACTCAAGTATACGTACATTCACATTTACAGCACCACTCTGACACACATGTGTGCCCCCAACATTCCTGATTCTGCAAATGGGGGACACGTCCCATTGTGTCACACTTTGAATACACTTTTTCAACTTGTTTCTTTTAAGCCTTGAGATTTAGTACTGTATTTGGGACTGGGGATTGGAAGTTCCTGTGGAGTCGGCTTGGTTTTTGATAGAATATTTAGTGATTGTTGGTTGTTTGCATTCCATTTGCTTTGTGCTATGCTTACTTAGATCAAAGATGATGGATTGTGTCATGTTATTTATTGATAGATGTCTCTACATCATTCGGCTGCTGTAGTTCTGATAAGCATTGTTTTTCTTAGATTTTGTGTATGTTCTGGATGAAAATTTCTATTCTTTCTATACCCCTCCTCGGGAACTCTGCTCTTCTGGCAAATTGCTTCTATTTGTGCCCTTCTCTTCCACTGCCAATTCCAGACTTCGATCTTTCATTATGCCTGGAACAAACTACCTTAGTCAATATGTCAGGCTTCATCTCTGACTCTTTTCAAATCCATGCTAAAAACATATCTTTGTGCTTGCTTTTGAATCCTGATCCGCATAGTCTTCTGCTCTCCGACTCTGTTTCCTTATCATCCCCCTAGACCAGTCCTCCGGGACTCCCAGGTCAGTCAGGTTTTCAGGATATCTGCAATGAATATTCATGAGAGAGATCTGAAATCACTGCATAATTATATGCAGATCTATCACATGCATATTCATAGTGGATATCCTGAAAACCTGACTGGCCTGGGGGTACCAGAGGACTGGTTTGAGAACCACTGCCCTAGACATATCCTAGTCCCCAAGTTGTGTTCTGTCGACTAGATTGTAAGCTCTGAGAAGCAGGGACGGTCTTTTATACATGTCTCTGTACAGCACTGCATACACCTTGTGGCACTATACAAATGATTAGTAGTAGTTTCAATAAAACCTTTATAAGAGCGATCCCTGAGATACTGGTTGACTATGACTTTTATAGGAAAATTCCCAGGAGTTGCTTCATTTTCTGCAAAAAACTGGGTTTACTATGCAAAACTGCAGTCTGAAAACTGCCTGTGTTCATGTAATTGTGGAGGTGGTCCTGGAGCCGTGTAGAGCTGGGAATAAACTTGAATGCAGACATTTGGGTTTCCAAAGTGTGCATGTAAGCGTATGAAAAAATGAAATTCCTACCCGAATAGCGGGGCAGATCAGTGCACAATTTCCAATGGAGGTAAAAAGCACCTGCCATGTTTATAGATGACCATATTGTCGAAAGATCTGCCTCCCTGTGCGTATTAGTGTGATGCTTTTTTGGGGCTCCATTGAAGATCTGCTCTTCAGCTCTCTATGCTGTCTTCATTCTTTTACATATAAAGCTGTGATACTTTCATGGGATGATCAGAATGCTTAGCTGCAGAGTGCAAGGAAGAGTTTTCAAAACCCTTAATCAGTCTCTTCCTTATTCTCTCAAACTATTAAACAAATCAGAGGCTTTAACAAAATGTATTTATTTTCTGAATTTCTATACCCCTTTTCCAGAGATCAAGGGTGGTTTACAATGAACAGAACAAAACATTTTACATAGAACATGGGTGTTGTTGTTGTTGTTAAGTGCCGTCGAGTCGGAGTCGACTCATGGCGACCCTCTGGATAGCTATCCTAAATTGTGTTCGGTCTTCAGTCAGGCGGCTCATTGACGACAGACTGGTACCCGTAGCTGCTGTTATTGTAGCGATCCATCTCATTGCTGGCCTTCCTCTTTTGCGTTGACCTTCTATCTTGCCAAGCATGATGTCTTTCTCTAATGATCTCTCTCTTCGCATGATGTGTCCGAAGTATGAAAGCCGAAGTCTTGTCATCTGAGCTTCTAAAGAAAGCTTAGGTTTGATCTCCTCTAGTACCGACTGGTTTGTTCTTCGGGCAGTCCATGGTATACACAGTATTCGCCGCCAGCACCATAATTCAAAGGCATCAGTTTTCTTCCTGTCTGTCTTTTTCACTGTCCAGCTTTCACATCCATATGATGTTATTGAAAATACCATGGCTTGAACAAGTCGAATCTTTGTATGGAGAGACACATCTCTGCTCTTGAGAATCTTATCTAGGTCTTTCATAGCCATTCTGCCAAGAGCAATGCGTCGTCTGATTTCTTGACTGCTTGTTGCTTCTTTATTGATAGTTGATCCAAGTAGGTTAAAGTTGTTCACAATTTCAATTTCTTCTCCTTCAACGATGAACCTGTTGATTATGCCATGGGTGTTACAAAGAGTTTAAAAACAATAACAATGATCAATGACTGTAAACATGGAGTATGATTACGATTTGATCATGAACTATTTACAATAAATAGTTTTAATATACAAATGTTCAGGGGTGGTTCAAGTCAGTGCCAAGTATCTTGCTGAGGTAAGAGACCTTTCTCCAGGACCAAGCAGGAAGTCAGTCCTCACATATGGGTGACATCAACGTCGATGAAGCCCCTGCGGAGCATTTCCCCAGCTTTCTATGATAAGCCTTTGGGAATACTGCACACATGCGCGGTCCCCTTCCCGCCTAAAGGTGCCATCTTGCTCAGTCTCTCTTTTTCCATGGAGCCCTTCGGACGTGTGTCCTAGTTCACCCGGAAAATAGTTAGATTTTTTCGTCTATTCCTTGCGATTTCTTCGCGGTTCCTGATCGGTCCTCCAGTTTAGTCCTCCACATCTGGGTAGTGCACCTCCTCCCGCAGCTAGGAGACTGGACCAATCAGTCTTTCCATGTCTGGATGTATGCTGCTGGAGCTCCCATCAGCCCCCCAGTGTGTCCAGTCTCCTTGCAGCAGGTGGACGTGTGAGCCTGTTCTTGGGCTCACTTTAGGATTTTTTAAGCAACACTAGTTAGGTTTTTTTTGGGTTGTTTTCCTACTTTTTCTGCTTTCTGTTTTATTTTTCCTTATTCAGGGGGCCTGTAGCTTTAAAAAATAAAAAAAAAGACGTGTCCACGGGGGAGCCGTAGGCACTTCTGGTTCAGTCTCTGTGTGCGATCTCTTCCCCTAGACTTGCACGGGGGAGAGATTTAGCACTTCCAGGCACAGCCGCTTGCTGGGCATGTAATTTCAGCGTGCCTCTGTAGCGATTGCAGTTCCTGTCAGCGGGGCTCACGTTCCTGTGCGGCCTGGTAAGCGGAGCTTGTCTCCGGGGCACGTTTATTCCCTTTGTTGCTGCCTTGCTTGGCGCACCGGTGCGTTTTTCGGCAGGGGTATCATTTATTTTCATTTCATTTCTTTATTTTCGTTTCTCGCGCCTTTTTTTCCGGCCGCAGGAGCGGCGGCCATTTTACTTTCGCTTTCTCCAGCGTTTTTTTCGGCGGCTCCTGCTGCGGCGTTTCTAGGCCGGCAAGGTTCCCTTAAGGAGGTGCTTTGTTCAGGGGCATTCCGTGGGCCCGCAGTGGACAAAGCCTACTGTGCAGGGCTTGTGGATTTTTATTTTTTCCCCTTCCTAGCCCAAACCCCCGGGAGACTTCAAGCAGATTGCTGGGGGCTGGCCTTCCCTTGCTGCCCAGTTCTGGTCAGTGGTCCTCTCTCTCTCTCTCCTTGTTGTTTTCAGCGCCTTGGTTTTTGCCTGGGGGTTCTCTCCTCATGTCGGGGCGTCCGCAGTGCGTGATCTGCGGATCCCGCAAAGGCCCGGTGTCTGACGCCGGGGTGTGCAAGGGCTGCGGTCTTGTTTCTTCGGTCCTGGAGCCTCCGGTGGAGGTCGGAGGGCCTTTGGAGTCTGTAGTCCTTCCAGTCTCGGCTGTGGAAGAGCCTTCTCCGGGTCTTCTCGGGCCCTCTTCTCCTTCTCCTCCTTCTGCGCCAGGGGGTGCCCCAGCAAGGGGGGTAGGCGAGGTTTTTTTGGGGGATTTCTCCCCGGATTTTGTGCTTCTAATGCATCAGGCTTTCCAGAAAGGACGTTTGGGAAAGTTGCCCGAGCTATGTTCACTGCCGCCTGCTCCTCCGTCTCTCAAAGGTGAAGAGGCGAGAGGGGACGCTCCTAAAGCGGCCAAACGGCTCCGTCCCTCGGATGATGTGGACTGGCAGGAGACGGAGTGGTCGGACATCGATCCCGAAGAGGGCGTTGCAGAATTAGAGGAGGGGGAAATTCCAGAGCCTGAGGACCAGGCTCGGATTATCCGTGTGTTTCGCAAGGAGGAATTGGTCCCTCTGGTTATGGAATCCCTCCAAGCGCTTAATTTGGCTGCGGCGCGACCTATGGATGAGGAAAGTTTAGAGGATCCTCTGATTCAGGCGGTGCGCGATTCCCAGGTTGTGTTTCCGGTCCATAGAGTGGTGGATCAGATGATTCAAGCTGAATGGGACCAACCTGAGTCCGGGTTGAAGGGTATTCGGACAATGAATTGTCTCTACCCTTTGGCGGACAAGGACAAGGAAAAGTTTCGCTCGCCCCAGGTCAACGCTGCGGTGTCGGCAGTGACCAAGAAGACCACGATTCCCGTTGAGGGCGCTGCGGCCCTGAAAGACACTCAGGATAGAAAGGTGGATGGTTTGCTGAAGCAGGCCTTTGAGGCCAATGCCTTATCGTTGCAGGTGTCTATTTGTGGAGCCTGGGTCTCCAGGGCCTGTTTGCGCTGGGCTCAACACTTACGGCAGGACTCTCGTCTTGACCAGCAGGGGTTGTTAGAGGTAACCAGATTGGAATCTGGTTCGGCTTATTTGGCGGATGTGCATTATGATTTGATCAGAACCTTGGTGAACAGTATGGCTTCCCTGGTGGCTGCACGCAGGACCATTTGGCTCCGCAATTGGGCGGCCGATGGGTCCTCTAAGTCGCGTCTTAGCAAGCTCCCCTTTAAGGGCAAACTGTTGTTCGGGGATGACCTGGATAAGTTAGTTAAGGACCTCGGAGAATCCAAAGGGGGTCGTCTTCCGGAGGATAAGCCCAGACAGAGTCGAGGTGTATCGTCTTCTCGAGGTCAGTTTAGGGACTTTCGTAGGTTCCGTTCTTCCCGTCTGGGGGGTTTCCAGCGTGGCAGATCAACAATTAGATCCCCGGGGTTTCAGGGCTTTCGAGGGGCGGGGAGAGGATTCTCGGCGACTTCATCCTCTGCCTCCTCTTCCTTTAGTCACAAGCCGCAATGAAGTGAGGTGGGCCCCGGGGGGCAGTCAGGTGATCGGAGCTCGTCTTTGACACTTTCTTCCCTCCTGGGTCCAGATCACCTCGGACCAGTGGGTGCTCGAGAGAGTGCGGGATGGCTACGCTTTGGAGTTTGTGTGTCCTCTCCAGGATTCCTTTGTCCTGTCCCCTTGCAAGGGTCCGCAGAAAGTGCTCGCAATACGCTTGACGTTGGACCGCCTGGTTGCCTTAGGGGCGGTAGTGCCGGTCCCAGAATCCGAACTCGGAATGGGTCGATATTCCATTTATTTTGTGGTGCCAAAGAAGGACGAGTCTCTTCGTCCTATTTTAGACCTCAAAGGAGTAAATCGCTGTCTGCGAGTGCCTCATTTTCGCATGGAGACTCTGCGATCCGTCATAGTGGCGGTGCGCAAGGGCGAGTTTTTGATGTCCTTGGACCTTTCGGAGGCCTACTTGCACGTTCCCATCCGGGCGGCTCATCAAAGGTTTTTGCGGTTCGCGCTCCCTTGAAGCCATTATCAGTTTCGGGCGTTGCTGTTCGGTTTGGCCACAGCACCCCGCGTTTTCACCAAGGTCATGGTGGTGGTGGCGGCGGCATTACGGAAGGAAGGCATTCTGGTTCATCCTTACCTCGACGATTGGTTGATTCGGGCAAAGTCCGAGAGCGAGAGTCGGCAAGCCACCAGCCGGGTGATGGAGCTTCTTCAGAGCCTCGGTTGGGTGGTAAGCGAGAAGAAGAGTCACTTGGAGCCGACTCAATCCCTCGAATACCTCGGGGTACGCTTCGACACCGCGGAAGGCCTGCGTTCTCTGCTTTGTCAGTTCTTGGGATTTCCAGCGCCGTCGGCTTGGTTTTACCTGCGCGACTTAGGGACGATGGCGGCGACGCTGGAGGTGGTGCCCTGGGCCAGGTTCCATATGCGCCCGCTTCAGAGGGCCCTCTTGCGGCGTCGGTCGAATCAATCGGACTCACTCAGCAAGCGTCTGCCTTGCCCTCGGGGGTCCGCCTTTCTTTGTGCTGGTGGCTGAACACGAAGTCGCTGCAGATGGGGGTGTGTCTGGATCAACCGGTCTGGTTGCCGGTCCTGACGGATGCCAGCCTGGAGGGCTGGGGAGCTCACTGTGCGGATCATTTCGCGCAGGGGACTTGGTCAGCCCTGGAAGCCTCTTGGTCGATAAACCGTCTCGAGCTGCGAGCGGTGATGCGGGCGCTGCAAGCTTTCGAATCTGCGGTGACGGGGCGCACCGTGAGAGTTCTATCGGACAGTTCGGCAGCGGTGGCCTATCTCAATCGGCAGGGCGGCACGGGCAGCAGAGCCATGGAAGAGGAGTCGGATCTTCTGCTTCAGTGGGTGGAGTCCCGGCTCCTTGCTCTTTCGGCAGCGCATATTGCGGGAAAAGACAACGTGATGGCGGATTTCCTCAGCAGAGTACAGGTAGATGCGGGGGAGTGGGAGCTTCACCCGCAGATCTACGCTCAGATTGTGCGCCGGTGGGGGACTCCGGTCATGGACCTCATGGCGACCTATCAATCCGCGAAAACATGTCGCTTCTTCAGCAGGCGGCGGGAGCGGATGTCCGAAGGCATCGACGCCCTCATTCGGCCTTGGCCGGTCTCCGGTCTCCTCTACGTCTTCCCTCCGTGGGCGTTGATCGGTCGGGTGATTCAACGCATTGAAGCGCACCGCGGAAAGGTCCTGCTGGTAGCGCCCGATTGGCCCAGGCGTCCTTGGTATGCGGATCTGGTTCGGCTTCTCGACGGGGTGGTGTGGCGTCTGCCTCCGTTGCCAGATCTCTTGCTTCAGGGGCCACTCTGGATGCCACAGGTGGATCGATTCTCGCTTACGGTATGGCCATTGAGAGGGCTCAGTTAAGGAAGAAAGGTTATTCGGCTTCGGTCATTGCCACGCTCCTTCGGGCGAGGAAGTCCTCTACGTCTCTCACGTATGTGCGGATCTGGCATATTTTTGAGGATTGGTGTTCGCGGCATGATATTCGAGCGGCAAAGGCTTCAGTGCCAGCCATCCTCAGTTTCTTGCAGGACGGTTTCGACAAAGGTCTTCGGCCAGTTCCCTGAAGGTGCAATTAGCAGCTCTCACATGCTTCTGGGGTAAGATCTTGGGGGTTTCCTTGGGGGCGCACTCGGACGTGCAGCGTTTTTTGAGAGCGGTGTTTCGACTGCGGCCTGTTCGCAGGGCGACGGTTCCTCCGTGGGATTTGAATCTCGTGTTACAGGGTTTGGTTCGGAAGCCCTTTGAGCCGCTTCACTTGGCGTCCCTTAAAGACTTGACGCTAAAGACCGTATTTTTGGTGGCCATTTGCTCAGCTCGACGAATTTCTGAGTTGCAGGAACTCTCGTGTAGAGAACCTTTCTTGTCCTTCTCTAAAGATAGAGTAGTTTTGAGGCCTGTTCCCTCCTTCCTTCCCAAGGTTGTCTCTCCTTTTCATTTGAATCAGTCTGTTTTTCTTCCCGTTTTTAATTCTGTCGGGACGGACGCGACTGATAGTGGCTTGCATCGTCTCGATGTTCGTCGGGTGCTCCGGCGATACTTGAAGGTTTCGGAGCCTTATCGTAAGACGGATCGTCTCTTCGTCCTTTTTGGTGGTAAGCGGAAGGGGGAAGCGGCGGTGAAAGCTTCTAATGCCCGGTGGCTTAAAGAGGCTATTGCATCAGCGTATCTACTGCAGGGCCAGACAGTTCCCTTGGGTCTCCGGGCCCATTCTACCAGAGCGCAGGCGTCGTCGTGGGCGGAGCACAGTTTGGTTCCGCCTGTGGAGATTTGCAGGGTGGCTACTTGGTCGTCGCTCCATGCTTTCAGTAAACATTACCGGTTGGATGTGATGGTCTCTTGGGATTCTTGTTTTGGTTCAGCCGTTTTGCGCGCCGGTTGGCAGGGTCCCTCCCGTTGAGTACTGCTCTGGTACTTCCCAGATGTGGAGGACCAAACTGGAGGACCGCTCAGGAAATAGAAATTACACTTACCTGGTAATTGTAGTTCCTGTAGGGTCCAGTTTAGTCCTCCTTCCCTCCCGATTCACTGCCTTTTTTTCGGCGCGGTGCGGTTCTGCACGGGTTGCGAGAGTGTCCTAAGAGTATGTCTGTGATCCTCTCTTTTGGGGGGGGGGTCTTTCACTCTCCTTTGGCTGTTGGTTATTCTAGCCGCGACTGTGTCTCTTCCTTCGGTCCTTGACGAGGCAGAGGCAATGTACAGGTTCCCGGCTCCCTCGTTTGGGGAGGGTGTCGGCTGTTTGCGGGGGGGGGGGGGGTGTCTTTGTTTATCGGTCTTCTTTTCGCTAAGATTTTTTCTCTCATGTGTTGCTTCTATGAGTCTGCTTTGTTAATAGATCACTGGGGGGCTGATGGGAGCTCCAGCAGCATACATCCAGACATGGAAAGACTCTGATTGGTCCAGTCTCCTAGCTGCGGGAGGAGGTGCACTACCCAGATGTGGAGGACTAAACTGGAACCTACAGGAACTACAATTACCAGGTAAGTGTAATTTCTATTTTTTGTCCGGTTCGACGCCGGTTCCCCTTCTCGCCGGCTTCGGTACACCGGTATCGAGCCCGATCTTATTTTTTCGGTTTTTGCCCTTTGTGGCTGGCGTTCGTGCCCTTTTTTTCCCTTTCCCTGGAAGGACGGTCCTTTGACCTCGCGGGGACTCTTTTTTTCCCCGATGGCTTCCAGTGGTTTTAAAAAGTGTGATCGGTGCAAGAAACTAATGTCTCTCACCGACACACACGACTGCTGCCTTCGGTGCCTCGGTCCTGATCATGATCCTGTGGACCGTGTGGAAAAATGTCCACAAAGGCACTGCGAAGTCGTCAGCACCAGAAGGAAAGGCTTTTCTCCGACTCGGCCTCCGGCTGGGCCCGGACCTCGTCTGAGGCCTCGACGTCTCGGGAGTCTGACCCCGAGCATCGTCGGGGTTCCTCGGAAAGGGGGTCCCCCGAGCGGGAGCGCAAGAGGAAGAAGCGGCTCGCGAGGGCGGCGTCGGAGGAGGTCCCTGGCTCCTCGAGGGCTAGGTCTCGGACCCCCGACCGCCGTCCCGGGCCCCTGGAACAGGAGAAGTCGTCAAAAGTACCTCGGGTGGAGCCGGAATCTGCTGGACACGTAAGTCCTGTTGTCCTTGAGGACTCTCCTCCCAGGGAGCCGACATCGGGCCCGGCGCTGCCGGGGCCCGAGTCGGTAGCTGCTGAGTCGCCTGAGCTGGGTCTCAGGCTGACAGCCTTGGAGTGCAGACTATCTGCCTTCATGGATCAGCAGCGGGTGCTGATGGCCAGCCTCGCTGGTGCATCTGCCCCGACCACCGGGACATTGACGTCGAAGTCGACCCCGGAGACCGAGCCGATACTCGAGACCATGAAGGCTCGAGGTCGTCCTCAGTCGCGGTCACCCTCGACCTCCCGATCGGGACCGAGGGCGTCGACGCCGGTGCCTTCGGCATTGGGGCGGGTGCTGCCGGGCCCCGCGCGGTCGGAGCCCGACTCCTCCTCGGACGAATCCGCCTGGGAGACGGAAGATGAGTCGTCCCCGATACCTTCAAGACTCGGTGCATCCCGTCGGACTCACCGCAGTCTGAACCCTGGAGTAGGTCCCCTCCGGAGGATACCCAGTTCTCGGAGTTTGTGCGGGATATGGACACTGCTTTGGCGATCCCGGCGGATCCTGAGGAGGAGCCTCGAGCCGAAGAGCTCGAGGCCCTCCAGTATGACTCTCCTCCAAAGGAGGCCTTTACTGTGCCTGTTCCTCCGATGCTCGAACGGCTCCTCTTCCGGATGTGGGAGGCACCGGCCTCGGCGCCGGTTCTGAGCAAGCGGGTCGATTCCATTTATCGACTCCGTAAGAGCCCTGGTTTTCAAAAGGCGCAGCTACCGCACCATTCCATGGTGGTGGAATCGGCCATGCATCGTCTGAAAAGTCAGAAGATGCACTCCGCGGTGCCCCCTGGCAGGGAGGCCTGGAACCTGGATGCGTTCGGTAGAAAGTGCTTCCAGGGCTCGATGCTTGCTTGCCGTGTGTCCAGTCTTACCAGCTGTACATGGGCATGTACTTACGGGACTTGGCAAAGGAGCTTGCCCGGATTCTCTGCTGGTCTCTCCGGGGAACCTTTGCAGAGGTTCAAGTCCTTGTCTTCGGGGATCCGGGAATGCTCTAAGTTCATGTCCCAAGCGGCCTACGATGGCTTCGAGGCCTCGGCCCGTGTTGCGGCTGCCAGGCATGGCTGCAGTCATCGGACCTCGAGCCATGGGTTCAGGACAAGTTGGTCGATGTCCCTTGCCGAGGTGAAAACCTTTTTGGCAAGCCCATGGCCGAGAAGGCTGCTGAGCTCGAGATCGAGCACCTCACGAGGACAAGGCTGTCTTGAAAGACTTCTGCCCCTTCACACAAGAAGAAGGGCTCGGGTAAAAAAGTCCTTTTACCCGAGGAAGGCGACTGCCTACAAACAGTTCCCACCTTACCAGGCCTCCCCCGCTCCCCCACAGGGTCAGCAGGCCAAGGGGCAGGGACATGGGCCCCGTAGGCAGAAAGCCCCCAAGCCTCCGGCTCCTGCTCCTACTCAGCAGGGTGCGGGTTTTTGACTCCCAAGGCATAGCCTCTCCATCCCTGCTGTCCCATCCCTGCACAGGAGGTCGCCTAGCCCTGTTTGCCCACGATGGCCACCCATTACAGGGGACACCTGGGTCTTAAGCATAGTCCACAAGGGCTACCTACTTCATTTTCATCAGTTGCCTCCTCCCTATTTTCCAGGAGAGCCTCCAAGGCCTCCTTTCCATACTGCCCTCCTCCTGCAGGAGTTCCAAGGTCTGTTACGAGACCAGGCGGTGGAACCTGTGCCTCCTCACCTACAAGGTCAAGGGTTTTACTCCAGGTACTTCCTAGTACCCAAGAGAACAGGAGATCTCAGGCCCATTCTCGACCTCAGAAATCTCAACAAGTTCTTACAGAAGGAAAGGTTTGATGCTTACTCTTGGAGCACTTCTGCCCTACCTCCAGCAGGGAGATTGGCTATGCTCTTTAGATCTAAAGGATGCATACACTCACATCCTCATTCATCCAGACCTCAGGAAGTACCTCAGGTTCATGGTGGGAGGAAACCATTATCAGTAAAGAGTGCTGCCATTTGGCCTCGCCTCCGCCCCCAGAGTCTTTACCAAATGCCTGGCAGTGGTGGCGGCCTACTTGAGAAATCAGGGTGTCTTTGTCTTCCCCTATCTGGACGACTGGCTCATCAGGGGTCAGACCTGCCAGGAGGCCAGGCAAGCCACCCTCTGAACGATTTCTCTACTACAGCATCTGGGGTTTGTCATAAACTTCGCAAAGTCCACTTTGCTCCCCTCCCAAAACTTAGAATTCATAGGGGCAAGACTGGACTCTCTGCAGGCAAAAGCTTTCTTGCCAGAAGACAGAGCCCAAAGACTGATGACCTTGGCAAACCAGTTTCTCAGCAGGTCACGGGTCTCCGCCAGGCTCTGCCTGAGGCTTCTTGGCTACATGGCTTCGACAGTGCATGTCACACCCCATGCCAGACTTCATATGAGGCCTGCACAATGGTGTCTCAGAACTCAGTGGTCGCAGGCCACAGAGAGCCTCAGAGACAGAGTAAGGGTGTCCAGACCATTCCTGCACTCCCTACGTTGGTGGCTGCATCCCCCCAACCTACTGAAAGGGATGCCTTTTCAGCCACCTGGGTTCACAGTGGTATTGACCACCGATGCCTCTCTACAGGGCTGGGGAGCACACTGTCTGGGCAAGTGCACCCAGGGCCTGTGGTCTCCCTGGGAGGCCCAGCAGCAGATCAATCTACTGGAGCTTCGGGTTATTCGCTTAGCCCTCAAGACTTTCTCTCAAACCTTGGCTCACCAGTCTGTCTTAGTGCAAACAGACAATCATGTAGCCATGTTTTATGTGAACAAACAGGGAGGCACTGGGTCCAGGCTCCTTTGTCAGGAGGCGCAGGATCTTTGCTTGTTTGCGCTCAGGCACAACATGTTGCTCAAGGCAGTTTATCTCCCTGGCCAAGAAAATTACCTGGCAGACAGGTTGAGCAAAATTCTGCAGCCACACGAGTGGCAGCTCCATCCCTTGGTAGTTCAAAAGATCTTCCTGAGATGGGGACTTCCATCCATAGATCTCTTTGCCAGTCCCCTGAACAGACAGCTGCCCCGGTTCTGCTCCAGGCAACCGCATCCTCTGAGACTAGCAGCAGATGCTTTTCTGATTTCCTGGTCCCAGGGCCTCCTATATGCGTTTCCTCCCACGCCTCTGGTGGCCCGAACCCTGTTCAAGATTCTAAAGGACCAGGCCTCGGTCCTTCTGGTAGCCCCCAGGTGGCCGAGGCAACCTTGGTTCCCACTTCTGCTTCAGCTAGCAGTGGACACTCCACTCCCTCTAGGCTTCCAGCCCGACCTTCTGTCTCAAGACCAGAGGTCTCTTCTGCACCCCAATCTCAAATCTCTCAATTTGATGGCCTGGAAGCTGCAAGGGTAGTTTTGGCTCCTTGGGGCCTACCTCCTGAAGTTGAAGAGGTCGTCCTGGCCTCTAGGAAGCAATCCACTAGAAAAACCTATGCCCTAAAGTGGAAGAGATTTTCTGTGTGGTGTCAGCTGCGTACAGAAGATCCTTTCTCCTGTACTGTGCCAGTGGTGCTTCAGTACCTACTGCACTTATCCAATCAGGGACTTAAGTCCAATTCTGTTCGGGTCCACCTCTCAGCTCTAGCAGCTCACCACTCACTGGTGGAAGGACATTCTCTGTCGGTTCACCCCTTGGTTTCCCGGTTTCTCAGAGGCTTGCTCTTGCTCAAGCCTCCAATCCGTCCTCCTGCTCCTGAGTGGGAGTTGAATGTGGTCTTGCAGCAACTGACTTGCCCACCTTTTGAGCCGATGGCTACTTGTCCTCTCCGCTTCCTTTCCTGGAAGACACTCTTCCTAGTAGCCTTAACCTCGGCCAGACGGGTGAGTGAGCTTCAGGCCCTAGTCTGTGACAGGCCTTACACTCGCTTCTATAGGAACAGGGTAGTCCTTCGGACTCATTCATAGTTCCTCCCTAAAGTTGTTTCCTCTTTCCACCTCAGCCAGGAGGTGGTTCTTCCAACATTCTTCCCTAGGCCTCATGCAAGCCATGCTGAAGCAGTCCTGCATACCCTGGACTGTAGGAGGGCCTTATCCTTCTACCTTGACCGTACGCAAGGACATAGAAGGGCTACTCAGCTCTTTATCTCTTTTGACCCTAATAATTTGGGGTTAGCTGTGTCCAAGCGTACCTTGTCCATATGGGTATCACCTGGGCTTACAGGGCGGTTGACCTTCCCTTGCAGGGTCGGGTCATGGCCCATCGTGTCAGGGCAATGGCTGCCTCAGTAGCGCATCTCCGCTCTGTACCATTTGCAGACATCTGCAGGGCTGCAACTTGGTCCTCAAGCCAGACTTTTGCAGCTCATTACTGCCTGGAGAGGGAGTCCTGTAGGGACAGTGCTTTTGGCCAGGCAGTACTCCGGAATCTCTTTGAGGTTTAGGCAACTCCTGCCCTCCAGCCCTCCGTTGGGCTACCGGTGGAGGTTATTTCAGTGAAAAGCCTTTCTTTGATGCTGGGACTAGAGGGAGTTCTCTTGTTCAGCCTGGGTTCCTCGGTAGCCCAGAGCTTGGGAGTCACCCATATGTGAGGACTGACTTCTTGCTTGGTCCTAGAGAAAGAGTAGTTACTCACCTGTAACAGGTGTTCTCTAGGAGCAGCAGGAATCAGTCCTCACAACCCTCCCTCCTCCCCTGGGAGTTGCAGTTGTACATAGTTTATTTTACATTTTTGTGTGCTGTTTTTTAGCTATGTCATTTGACTGAGCAAGATGGCACCTTTAGGCGGGAAGGGGACCGCGCATGCGTGCAGTATTCCCAAAGGCTTTCATAAAAAGCTGGGGAAATGCTCCACAGGGGCTCCATCGACGTCGATGTCACCCATATGTGAGGACTGATTCCTGCTGCTCCTGGAGAACACCTGTTACAGGTGAGTAACTACACTTTTTTTTAGATAACTCTAGAGGGATTGTGGAGTTAGGTCGGGTAGACTTTGACTGGTTCTAGTGGATTCCCAAAGTGTTCAATAAATAGTTGTGTGTTAATTTCCATTGTGAAATGTGGAGAGGACGTTGATCGCTCTTAATCTTTTCAGGAAGGAGTTGCAGACTATAGGTGCAAAGTAAATAAAAGCTCTGTTACTGGTAAAATGGTTAGTTTTACGGAAGTCAATGGGGATTATTAAGAGGTTTTGATAGTAAATGCATGTAGATTTTCTCAGAGCTGATATTTTTTGCCAACCTTCTTGTAATGAATGAACATAAGTGAGGCTTTTTGTGATATGTTAATATTTGATTTTAAAGTTGCTGTCAGTGTGGTTCCCGCATGCTCCACTTGCCTATTATTCCCTGTCTGTAAAACTGTATTGCACTTTGTTTTAACAGATAGAGATTACCAGAACCTGTGCGAGCGACAGCCGATTGGGCGCATGCTCTTCCGGCAGTTCTGTGAAACAGAGCCTCAGCTATCCCGATGTGTAAAGTTCCTAGATGCTGTGGTAAGGAGGAGAGAATATATAGCAGATTGCCTACTTTTAAATATTCACACAGAAGAACGCCTAGTCAAGACTACAAAAAGACTCAGATTAGAAAGTCAGACCATCCAATCCCCAATTTGTTGGAGTGTTTGTCATGAAAGGATGACCGTTCTCTCGAAACAAACCTTCCTTTTTATTCTTTTTTAAAAAAAGCCCCAAGCTCCAAACAATATGCAAGAGCGCTACAACAGTGCACTACATATAAACAGTTTTCATATAGACTTAGCTGAATGATGTAAGCTGCTTAATCATTAGGCAGCCATAAGACTCCATAGTCGAATGTTAATATCCTAGCCCACTCCAGAACAGTCTCAAGAAGGTATTACACATCCGCATCAAATAACGCCGCTCCAAAAAGCATTGCAGATAAATGAAGACTCCCTTCAATCCAGATCGCGACTCAGTTCTGTGTTTCAAGCTCCAAGCAATTTTGTAAGCTCTTCCTCAAACGGTGCTTGCTTCAGAAGGGTTATTTTAACTTGCACCATTTTAATCCTGATAACTCGGATAAATAATGTCGTTCCCCCTGGGATTTTTATTATGACGAACAGAAGACATCACTTGGGGTACTGGTAAGGAGTGCTGTCTATATTTGTCATTAATGATGGTATTTCTTTTACTTACTTGAAACAGGCTGAATATGAAGTGACTCCAGATAAAAAACGGAAGGATTGTGGAGAGCGTCTGATTGATACATACCTGAACCCCTCGGTACGTAGCATTCATTGTAAACTGTGATGGGGGCAGTCATGCAAAGGGCTAGTAGTGATTTTGGAAATCTCCAGGAACAAGCAGGAATGTAGCCTTCACATATGGGTATCGTCGGTACCGACGGAGTCTGCGTGGGAACGCTCCCCAGCGTCCAATAGGAAAGCTTTTGGGAGCATCCCACAGCACTTGCGTGCTGCCTTCCCACCTTTCCCACTGTCACTCTTCAGTTCTTCGTTTTTCACGGAGCCGACAGGTCCCATACCCTGTCACTGCAGAAAATTCCTTCTTTATTTTTTTGTGGTCGCATCTGCCTTCGTTCAACGCCTACCGGTACCGCCGGTGGTTCTTTCTTCTTTTCTTAAAAAAAAAAAAATATATATATATAGGTCTGAGGTATTTTTCTTCAGAAACTTTTTTTTTTCTTGGTGCTAGGCGCCATTTTGGGCACTAGGTCCATTTTCCTTAAAAATGGAAAAACCAGCTACTGGTTTTTAAAAAATGTTCTAAGTGTGGGGGTACGTGATATTGTGGAAAGACAGAGCTTTATTTCTATGAACCAATGACAACCCGACACAGGCTGTGTTTCAATACCTTTCGTCAGGGGTTAGTCTGGTATATGCTAAAAACATAAATATATAAATACTAAGAACATAAAAGAACAGATCACTCAAAGAACATGAATATAATCAATAAATAAATAAAGTAATAGGTTAAAACAGAGAGAGAATTTAAATTAAATATAATTAAAACAATATAACTAAAACAATGATTAAAAACAATAGATAAGGACCGAACAAATGTAAACCATAAACCAAACATGCTCATATGTCTAAAACATAAAAAAGATAAAAGGATGTAACACATAAAACATAAATACCTCTGTTTGAGAATGTTAAACCAGAAGGTCTTGTAACATTCTGTTATAAATATTAAAATTCTGTACACTCTAAAAAGAATACAAATAAATAGTTAAAAACAATAGCATAATGTATGTAGATATTTTTGAATAACATGTAGAGACCGAAGATGAAGCCAAAGCACATTCTTTAGAACTATCATATTCTCTATAAAAAGGGGAGAAAGGAAGTAGCAGGAGCGAATCAGCAAAAAAGGGGTTCCTGAGCGGTCCTCCAGTTTAGTCCTCCACATCCGGGTAGTGCACCTCTTCCTGCAGCCAGGAGACTGGACCAATCAAATTCTTTAGACCATGGAATGTATGCTGCTGGAGCTCCCATCAGGCCCCCAGAGTGTCCAGTCTCCTTGCAGCAGGAGGACGTGTGAGCCTGGTTCTGGGCTCACTTAGGACCTTTCTTAGCAACGCTAGCTACATTTGTTTTGTTTTGGAGAGTCTCTTGTTTTACTTCATTCCATTTATTTTGTTTTATGTCTATATCTTTATACATATTTTTATATTATTTATATTATTATTATTATATTATATTATTATTATTTTATATTATTTATATTATCAAATATTTTTATACATCACAATTTTGTTCCATGATATATTTTTGTAAGTACCCATAATGTAAATACGTTCTAACTTTTTACTGTTCAAATGTTATATTGTTACTTGTAAATAGTTCCACCTGTTTTATGTAAAACGACTAGGTATGCGCTTTAACTTACCATATAACTTACTGTTCCTTGCAAACCGGGACTTGGGAAAGAGCGGTATAGAAATAAGTGTTAAATAAAAAAATAAATAAATAAATAAATATCACTTCAAAAAAAAAAAAAAAAAAGAAAGGTGACTTTGAGGAGCTGAGCCGTACTGCCCTTCCTCCCCCTTTATGGCACTTACTGAAGCAGCATTTCTCGATCGATTCCCCTGGACAGTACGGGGGACAGATCGGGCAATCACAGCAGCTCTTTTCTCTTCAGTGCCTGAGGGTGCTTGCTGCGGAGATTAAGCTCTGACGGCGAACTTCAAAGCTGAGGGCTCAGTTTACCGACTGTCTTTAGGCTGCCGGGTTTTCAATTCAGCACCGCTCAGGCTCGAGCGGATTCACTGTTTCTTTCAGTCTTCCTTTGTACTGGCGTAAGTGCCTGCCTTTCCCGAATATCCCCGCAGTTTTACTTTATTGTTTTCACCACGTTGTTCAGTTTATTTAGTTTTGGCGCCCTTTTTTCTTCGTTCGCCAGTCGCGGCAGCCATTTTCGGCTTCTTTTTAAGGTCCCTGGAGTACAGTAGCCTGCGGGTCTCTGGCTATTGAGGACTTTAGCGTTTTTTGAGACAGTGTCTTCCTCTTTTTCTTTTTTGCCATTCTTTGACTCAAAGTTTAAAAAAAAAAAAAATGGTGGGGGGAGGTTTCCTAGTTTTGGTGTTGGGGGCCTTAGTGTTTCCAGTCACTGCAGTTTTGATTCACCGGAGGTCTTAATTCAAAGTTATGACATCGAGACCGCAGTGCGTGATCTGCGGGTCTCGTAAGAGCATAGCTGCAGAGTCGGGAGTTTGCGAGGGCTGTGCTGTGGTGGCCGCACACACAGAACAGCACGTGGAAGGCCAGGCGCTGCCAGATCCTGTAGTCCCTTTTTCGTCTGCTGAGGGGACTACTTCTCTGGGTAATCTCATGTCCCCAGATCCTGGCTCTTCAAAGGGACTGGGTTCTGCGCTGCCAGCGGAAGGGGCAGAGTTTTCTTCTCCTTTGGCAGATTTTTCCTCGGATTTCGTGCTGATTATGCATCAGGCTTTCAAACTGGGGCGTTTAGGTAAGTTGCCAGAAACTTTCTCTGCTCCCTTGCCTCTGCCGCTATCCAAAGCGGAGGGGGCCGGTCGGATGGCACCCAGACCACCTAAAAGGTTGCGGTCCCTAGATTTAGAACCGGAAGATCTGCAGTGGCAAGAGTCTGAAGCGGCAGTGGATGCAGAGGACATGCTTGACGACTTAGAGGACGGGGAAATTCCTGAGCCTGAGGATCAGGCTAGAATTATTCGAGTGTTCCGTAAGGAAGAGCTGGTCCCCTTGATTACGGAAGCCCTGCAAACTCTCAATCTCGCCACAGCGCAGCCTGTGGAAGAGGAAGAGGATCCTCTCATTCAGGCGGTTCGACAATCTCAGGTGGTGTTTCCGGTGCATAGAGTGATAGATCAAATGATTCAAACTGAGTGGGATCAGCCTGAGTCAGGTTTGAAAGGTATTCGGACGATGAACCGTCTGTATCCGTTAGCGGACAAGGATAAGTTCAAGTCACCTTGACGGCTGAGGGGAGATATGATAGAAGTCTATAAATTAATGAACGGAGTGGAACGGGTAAACGTAGATCGATTATTTACCTTATCAGAATATAGAAAGACTAGGGGACATGCAATGAAGCTACAGGGTAAACTATTTAAGACTAATAAAAGAAAATATTTTTTCACTCAACGTGTAATCAAACTCTGGAATTTGTTACCGGAGGATGTAGTAAAGGCTGTTAGTGTAGCTGGGTTTAAAAAAGGTTTGGACAAGTTCCTGGAGGAAAGGTCCATAAACCATTATTAAGAAGGGACCCAGGATATCAATGCTTGAACCAATACAAGCATTGTGGAACCTGTGTCCCTTGGGGAAACTGCTGGGTACGTATGACCTAGATTGGCCACTGTTGGAAGCGGAATACTGGGCTTGATGGACCTTGGTCTGACCCAGTATGGCATATCTTACCTCGGGTAGGCGCGGCAGTGTCGGCAGTAACCAAGAAGACCACAATCCCGGTTGAAGGGAGTGCGGCCTTAAAAGATACTCAGGACAGGAAAGTGGACGGTCTTTTGAAACAGGCTTTTGAGACCAATGCTTTATCGTTGCAAGCATCTATATGCGGGGCGTGGATAGCTAGAGCTTGTTTACGGTGGGCTCAGTATTTGCGTCAGGATCCCCTTCTCGATCAGCAAGCTTTACTTGAAGTGACGTGTTTGGAGTCGGGGTCGGCTTATTTAGCTGATGTACATTATGATTTGATCAGAACCTTAGCTAACAGTATGGCTTCTCTGGTAGTGGCGCGGAGATCCATCTGGCTGCGAAATTGGGCAGCTGACGGGTCGTCCAAATCTCGTCTCAGCAAGCTGCCGTTCAAGGGCAGGTTATTGTTTGGAGACGATCTAGATAAGTTGGTGAAAGACCTTGGGGAGTCTAAAGGTGGTAGACTACCGGAGGATAAACCTAAGTTAGGTAGAGGTTTGCCAGCTACTCGGGGTCAATTCAGAGACTTTAGAAGGTTCCGATCTTCCCGCCTTTGGAGTTCTCAGAGGGGCAGGTTCGGATCACGGTCACATAATTTTCGAGGTTTCTGAGGAGCGGGCTGAGACTTCTCAGCTACAGCCTCCTCCTCATCCTCTTCATTTAATCGCAAACCACAATGAAGGGAGGCGGGCCCTAGGGGGAAATCAAGTCATCGAAGGTCGCCTTCGGGACTTTTTTCCTTCTTGGGTCCAGATAACAACAGATCAGTGGGTGCTGGAGATAGTCAGAGAGGGTTACGCACTGGAGTTTGCCTTTCCGCCCCGAGACTCCTTCGTTCTATCGCCCAGCAGGGGTCAGTTAAAGGAAATGGCCATTCACTCTACGTTGGACCGGCTTCTAGACTTGGGGGTGGTTATTCCTGTTCCAGAGCCCGAGCGCGGGGTAGGTCGTTACTCCATTTATTTCGTGGTGCCAAAGAAGGACGGGTCTCTCCGTCCTATCTTAGATCTCAAGGGGGTGAATCGTTGTCTCCGAGTGCCGCACTTTCGGTTGGAAACTCTAAGGTCCGTCATAGTGGCAGTGCGACAAGGGGAGTTTTTAACTTCGCTGGACCTGGCAGAGGCCTATCTACATATTCCTATAAGGCCGGTTCATCAGAAGTTTCTTCGGTTCGCTTTCCCTTGGGGACACTACTAGTTTCAAGCGTTACCGTTCGGCCTTGCAACAGCTCCTCGCACCTTCACCAAAGTAATGGTGGTGGTGGCGGCGGCGCTGCGAAAGGATGGTATTCTAGTCCACCCTTATCTCGACGACTGGTTAATTCGGGCAAAGTCCGCGAAGGAGAGCTTGCAGGCGACGGCCAGGGTCGTACACTTTTTGCAGAGCTTAGGTTGGGTGGTCAATGCGAAGAAGAGTCATTTGGAGCCTTCTCAGATGCTCGAATATCTGGGTGTCTGTTTCGACACGAAAAGAGGTTTGGTATCCTTACCAAGTTACCGCGCACAAGCCTTGCGACGTCTAGTACGGACCTTCTTGGCGATTCCCGCTCCGTCGGCATGGTGGTATCTATGCCTGCTGGGCACCATGGCGGCAACTCTAGATGTAGTTCCTTGGGCCAGGTTCCATATGCGTCCTCTACAGAGAGCCCTCTTGTGTCACTGGTCAAATCAGACGGACTCGCTAAGACGCAGGTTGCCTTGCCCGAGACGAGTGCGTCGGGCTTTGCAGTGGTGGCTTTGCCCATGGTCCCTTCAGGCGGGGCTGCCTCTGGAACAGCCAACTTGGTTACCTGTCATAACAGATGCGAGTCTAGCGGGCTGGGGGGCCCACTGTCAGGGTCGTTACACTCAGGGAACTTGGTCGTCACAGGAGATAAAGTGGTCGATCAACCGGCTCGAGTTGCGCGCAGTGGGGCTAGCGCTGCGGGCCTTCGAGTCGATGGTGTTAAATTGAGCAGTGAGAGTTCTGTCGGACAATGCGGCTGCAGTGGCGTACATCAATCGACAAGGCAGCACGGGAAGCGTAGCCATGGAGGAGGAGGCGCAGGAGCTCTTCGAGTGGGTGGAAATACGCCTTCTGGCCATTTCGGCTGCGCATATCGCCGGAAAAGACAATGTGATGGCGGATTTTCTCAGCAGAGTCCAGGTGGACGCCGGAGAGTGGGGGTTGCATCCGCAGATTTATGCGCAAATAGTTCGCAGGTGGGGACCTCCGATCATGGATCTCATGGCGACCTTCCAGTCGGCAAAGACAGGTCGGTTTTTCAGCAGGCGGAGAGAACGCATGTCCGAAGGAATCAATGCCCTCATCCAACCGTGGCCCGAGTCCGGCCTACTGTATGTGTTTCCACCGTGGGCATTGATCGGCAGAGTGGTCCAACGCATCGAAGTGCACCACGGAAAGGTTCTATTGGTGGCTCCAGACTGGCCCAGGCGTCCTTGGTATGCCGACCTGGTGTGGCTTCTCGACGGGGATCCATGGAAGCTCCCTCTTCTAGGAGACCTACTAGTTCAGGGTCCCCTGAGCATGCCTCAGGTGGATCGGTTCTCGCTTACGGTTTGGCCATTGAAAGGGCTCGGTTGAAAAAGAAGGGCTATTCACCGTCAGTTATTGCCACGCTTCTTCGAGCCAGGAAGTCTTCTACTTCGCTTACGTATACCCGCATTTGGCGCATTTTTGAAGATTGGTGTTCGACGCATAATAATCGGGCAGCGACGGCTTCAGTAGCCGTGATTCTCAGTTTCTTACAAGACGGATTTGACAAGGGTCTAGCCGCTAGCTCCCTAAAGGTTCAGTTGGCGGCTCTCGCGTGTTATCGTGGTAAGATACACGATCTCTCTCTAGCAGTGCATACGGATGTGCAGCGTTTTCTTAAGGCTGTGTTTAGGCTGCGACCTTCGCGCAGAGTGACTATTCCTCCTTGGGATTTGAATTTGGTTTTGCAAGCCTTGGTTCGGAAACCCTTTGAGCCGCTGCACCAAGCATCAGTTAAGGACTTAACCCTGAAAACGGTCTTTCTCGTAGCCATTTGTTAGGCGAGGCGAATTTCGGAGCTCCAGGCGTTATCTTGTAGGGCTCCCTTCTTGTCGTTTTCTAGGGATAAAGTGGTTCTTCGGCCAGTGCCCTCCTTTCTTCCGAAGGTGGTATCCCCGTTTCATTTAAATCAGTCCATTGTTCTACCGGTTTTCAATGCAAACAAGACTAGGGATGCCGACGACGGCCTCCACCGTTTGGATGTGAGTAGAGTTTTGCATCAGTATCTGAAGGTTTCAGAAGTTTTCCGTAAGTCGGATCATTTGTTTGTACTTTTCGGTGGAGTTCGGAAGGGGGAAACGGCAGCGAAATCCTCCATATCTCCAGGAACAAGCAGGAATGAGTCTTCACATATGGGTACGTCGGTACCGACGGAGTCTGCGCGGGAACGCTTCCCAGCGTCCAATCAAGAGCTTTTGGAAGCATCCCAGCACGCCTGCGTGCTGCCTTCCCGCCTTTCCCAACTGCCTCTCCTCAGTTTTCGTTTTTCCGCGGAGCCGGCAGGACGTCCTCCTGTCACCGCAGAAAATTCTTGTTCTTAGTTTTCTTGTGGTTGCGGCTGTCTTCCCGACGCCACCGGTACTGCCGGTGTTTTCTTTTCTTTTCTTGTAAAATCTTCCTTTTCACGGGATATTTTTTTCTTCTAGTGTCCCACGGTCTCTTAGGCCTTTTAGGCCTCTTCTTTTTCCTTCATGGAACCGCCAGACATTTTCTCCAAGAAATGTTCAGACTGTGGTGGTACAACTTTATTTTTAGACCCTTGAAGTCGGTGTCTAACCTGCTTGGGTCCTGACAACAGTTTGGTGAGAAGACGTCTTCAACATCGAGGTTCCCTCGATACACGGTTGCCCTCCAACTTCGGGGCACCGTCCCCTTCTTCTTCCACACCGGATCAGGTAACCCACAAACAGTCTGTTAAGACTAGCCAGTCCTCGAGTGGTAGGTCTCATGCACAGCATGTAGACGGCTCCGGCCTTGCCCTCGGCCCACTGGCTTCAAAGCCCCGGCGGGAGTCTTCAGTCTCCAAAGTGTATAAGGGGTTTCAGGTTGTTCCTGGGGTTCACCCCCCACAGAACATACCTAAGCCGTGTACGGTGGTGGCATCCGCTTCGAGCGGTACCGATACCCCGGCATCGGCACTGGTGTTGGATGAAACACTCCTCACCAGGGATCGTCATCTGGCGTCCTCGGTGCCTTCGGGACTGGTGGATACTCCCCAGATTGACTTTCCATTATCGGTACCACCACCGACGTCGGTACCCTCCAGATGTGCATCGACAGCCTCGCTTCCTTCAATGCCGAGTCTGGAATCGATCTCCAGTCTGGAGGACTGGGTACCGACTCGCCTTGGTACCATCTCGCGGCGGTACCGAAGGCTCGGTTCCAATGACTCGGATCCGCAACTCTCGGTTCCCCTGAGGCCGATTGAGTTGCCACTGGTTGACCTTCATTCACCGGTATCCACATGGTACCGAAACCGGTACCAATGTCCTTATTACCCTTACGGTCGGTGCCTTCCAAGCTTCGCTTATCAGGCTCTCTGCCCTCGATGCCGAGTTTGGAATCGATTTCTAGTCTGGAAGACTGGGTACCAATGGGTTTTGGTACCGACACCGATCGATACCGGTGGCTCGGTACCGAGGATAGCGACCGGAGGTTTTCCGTTACCTCGGTACCGATTGAACTGTCACCGATGACTACTCCGATGTCTTTGTCGGGCTCGACTCCGACATCGGTACCGGTATTGGCATCGGTACCGGTATCCACAGTAGCATCGTGGCCAACTCCTGCCATGCTTTTTTCAACAGGATCGCTCCATTCTATACCAAGCTTGGAGTCGATACCTGGCATGGACAATGTGGTAAGGACGGTTGCTGCTCCTGACAGCCAGTACCAGCAACCATCCCTTAAGCATTCCACACTGCACTCTGCAGGATCTTCTATTCCTATATATTTGGATAACTCTGTGGGTGCTCAGGCTAGTTCTTTAGATCTAACCTGTCCAAGGGAGATGCCTGTTTGGGATCCCTCTTTTCAGAGTTTTTCTCCTGGATATAGCAAGATCCCTTGCCATTCCTATTCCAGGACATGATCCTGCACAAGGCTCTGTTTCTACCAAAGCAAAGGACAACATAATGCTTCCTTTGCATCATTCCTTGCAGGATCTCCTTCTAGGCATGTGGGAAACACCTTTAAGGGTACCCCCACCTCCCAGGGCAACTGATCTCTTAAATCAGGTGCCCCCCTCTCCAGGGTTTCAAAAGACTC
This sequence comes from Ichthyophis bannanicus, assembly GCA_033557465.1. Taxonomy (NCBI): domain Eukaryota; kingdom Metazoa; phylum Chordata; class Amphibia; order Gymnophiona; family Ichthyophiidae; genus Ichthyophis; species Ichthyophis bannanicus. Next base: position 2,399,276 of record CM066050.1, read on the forward strand.
AACTCCCTCATCATTCCATAGTAGTGGAATCAGCAATGAGGCGGGTAAAGAGTAAGAAAAAGCACTCTTCTTATCCGCCAGGTCGTGAGTCTAAGACACTAGATGCCTTTGGACGTCAAACCTTCCAGACATCTATGCTTTCTGCAAGAATTCTCTCATATATTTTTTATATGAGTCTTTCTCTTGAGGAGGTCACAAAGCAATTAAATCTTTTGACGCCTTTCCTTCCAGATTCCAGGAGTACAGACTATTCCTCTCTGCTTAAGCATATCCAGGTTATCTCTTGGTTTCTTTCTCGTGCTACCCTAGACTCTTTTGAGTCTGTTAGCAGGACTTCTGCTATAGCTATAGGGGCCTGGCTCCAAGCTTCAGACTTGGACAAATGGGCACAACAACGGCTGGGACATACTCCTTGCACTGGAGAAAATCTTTTCAACATGTAGTCTTTACGTCAGGTTACTCAGTTGTCCACTGATTTACCTGTTCCTAAGGGTTGTTCTACACCTTCTTCTGTCCCAGTAGGTAGGAAATGGCCTACCAAACTTTCTTCCCACAGGAGAAGAAGGTTTTATTCATCACTTGCCCATCATACAGATGTTCCCCAACAGGGGAGACATTGTCCTGGTTTGAAGAATCCAACCTCTCACCAGGCTCAGCAAACCCAGCACCTGCAGGGTTTCTGATCAATCATCATCAGATGCTTGTGACTCTTGGGGTTAGAATCTACAGTTGCTTCTTCTCAATAGAGGCAGTCCACTGCTTCATTCTAACCCCTACACATGGATCTCTTTCCAAAAGACATCCATTTTTTCTATATTTCTATGAGCTGTCAGGATGTTCATGCCTATAGGTCACAGGTTTCTCCTCTTTTCCTGCTAGGGAAAGAGGTCTGACCACTTTTAAATGGTAGTTCCTGTGCCAGCATGTATTTTTCCTTTCTATAGACTTACTACTTGGTAAGTCTTCTTCAGCTCCATTCTCTTCACCCTCTTACCAAGCTTTTTCCTCTGTAAGAGCGGAATTAATTGCAGAGGGCCTTTTTCTTCAGCCTCTCTAGTTTTCTCACTTTCCAGTGTGGAGTTTTCCTCTCTGATTTACCTCCTCTGTTTCAATCTTACTTTGGGGCAGCTTATCAGACATGTCCAGAGTTTTCTACTCCTGTTCTGTCTGTTCTTTCTGTTTTTAAACAGTAAGAGTCTTTCTGCTCTCTTGCTAGCAGCTGCCTATGCAGGAGCCTTAATGTTTCAACCACTGGTTCTTGTCCACAAACAACCAGATTTGTCCTCCACTAACATTCTGTCTAGTCTTAGTAGTGGCTCCAAGTCAGTACTTCCATCTATCTTGGAGATTATCTCACTACAAGCTTTCTGGATTGTCTTCTATTTCTGCCATCTCCATTCTCCTGGGTTTGGCAGCATAGTTGGCAGAGATACTGGCTCTCTAGCAGCCAGTTCTATCTCCTCATTCTCCTGCGTCATGCTCTCTGCAATTCTACAGAGAAGCTTTCCACTATGGGTCCTTGCTAGAGAGCATGGGTTTTTTTTCTCCAACAGCTATCCTAGATGGTTGGAAAATGCTTTTCAGTCATGTCTCCCATGACTAGAAGGTTCTCCCTTCTTTTACTATCTCCTTTTGATATAAAGGACATAGGCCTTCTCTTACGTAAAGGCTTAAGGAGTTGCCAATTCCCTGCTTTGGTCCATAGCATTCCCAATCGGGGATATGCTCTTTCTCCTTGCAGCTCGTCCTCATGGTAAGAACGCATGATACTTTTTGCCCTTAAGCAGGTCAACATGGTATCTCATCTCTGTGTCTTCTGTCTACTTACCATGCTAGAGTCTTGGAAGACTCGGGACTTGCTAGCTACAGATTGATATTATCCTCTGTTTCATGTAACCATCCTGGTTATTTCACTAGCTAGCATCCTTGCAGATCATAACCAGGGGGAATAGATTCTCTATATATCTTCTCAAGTAGGTTCCACCTCCTTGTTATTAGATGAATCTTTCCTCTCCACATATCCTATGTGAATACCATGCTGTAGGCATATATCTGTCTGTTTAATTGCAGACACCCATATTTAGGCCTACATATTCATATTTATCTTTTGTGTGTATTTTATGCCCTTCCATATCTCACTATAGATATATTCTTATATGTCTATCTATATGTATATATATATTTATATATATATATATATATATATATATATATATATAGATAGATATATTGTGATAAGGAAGCTTATCATAGCTCAGGAAGGAGCAATAGAAAAGGTGAAGTGACCCTGAACAAGCAACCTGTCAGTTCTGGTAGAAATAAGAAAACAGAATTTTTCCATAAAAGACTACCAGTCCCAGAATGCACCAGGTTTCCAACAGCCATTAGAGGAACTGAAGTGGGGAAACGTGTGTTCAATCAGGAGGGCTATGAGGTAATCCCCAAGCACTCATCTCAAAGGGCAGGGCCTGATTCAGCACAGCTGCGCTGTGCTAGGGTGGAGCACTCATTTAAGCAAAATAAAGGTAGAGTTTATTCTACAGAGAATCATCTTCATGATCTTGGACAGCTTCATCACCTGGAGGATCATCAGAAGCAGAAGCCAGAGCGGACGGACAGAGAGGGCAAGAAACCCTTTGGAAGAAAGAAGAGAAAAGCATTTGGGAGGTCTAAAGGAGTCCAGAGCAGTACGTATACTGGGAGACATTCAAAAGGCCAGCATACACCATTGGACTGGGGAAAACCAGAGGAGTGGTGCTGCAGAGCTAGGAATCTCCAGACGGTACCTGTGAGGGAGACGGCTGCACTTGGAAGGGACCCTAGGACCCGTGCCAGAAGGTATGTGAAGAGAGATCCAGTGTCCAGGGATCTGGATTGGAAGGCTGGACATAAGAACTGGACTACATACTGGCCAGGCTATTTAGAGAGGAACTCTAACAGCAATGGAAGCTCAGGTATGAACACTGATCTATGCCCTAGCTATACCCTTGAAAGACAGCAGGGAAACAAGTATTCTCCTGAGAGTGCTCCATTGAGAAATTCCTCTGTGCCAATCCATGATCTTGAACCCATGATTGTTAAAGAAGGGGGAGAGGTGGTAGATACAGGCTGTGAATACATGGATTGCTCTCTGTCTAAACTCCTTTGGTAATTTGCTGTTACAAAGTACAACAACCATCACAAAGAAATACAAACTTGTTCTTTAATCTACTCAGAAAAGCTCCTGAGTAGGATTTGAGCCACGCAGTAGAAAGCAAGCCAGCTAAGGGGTTTCAGCTGGGTAACTGCTAGCAATTGAGCCTTACCTAATTGCTTGTGAGCTCTGAGGAAATCACTTCTGAGTCTATGTGTGAAGATATAAGAAGTTAACCTGAAAAGAACAGTTTTTCCCTACTTTGTGGGTTTTGTTTGTTGATTAAAGCACTGCTAAGAAAATATTAGCTAGAGCCTACAGAAAAGACCAGTTTGTTACCAACCAGGTCTTTATTCTTTTGCTTTGATTGCCTGACAAGTTCAGCTGTTGTTTTCCTGATTTTGTTTTTCTAAGTTTAACACTGAAAGCAAGTATCCTGTTTTATGTGCTACCAAGCATATCTGTGTTGGGAGAAATAACCCCATAAATAAATATCTTATTGGCTTTACACTCAAGCACAACTAATTATTGTGAACGGCTGTGTCTGGTGTGAATGGACTACATTTCCCACAATCCCTTGCAAATCATATTAACATATGCCTTTGCCAAGACTGTGAACATTCTCACCCAAGCACCCGTCTGACAATATATATATATGTATCTGTCGAGATATTTCATTATAGATAGATATGTCTCCACATACTTATCTATCTGACTGTCTATGCTCATATAGCTATATGTTTCTGACAGAGGGGCTTTACCCATACCTATGCTATCCAGCAGGTTTTGGATTCTACGCACACAACCACTCCTGTGGTAGTCAGCAATTTTTATACCATAACCTAAGGGTTTAGGTACCTCTGAAGCTCTTTGTGCCTAATATCTCTCCTAGCTTACCCCAGTTAGGAGAGACAGTGTGGATCTTCAGTTAATCACAGGCTTTAACGCCTCAGGCATTTGTCCTCTCTTTTTGGGATACAAGGGGTTCCCATACCCTTTCTCCCCACAAGGACTGTGCCTGTTTGTCCAAATCGGTTAGCCTTTCTCTTTTTGCTCCTAAGAGTGAGCCACTCTGCCGCCAAAAGAGTTAGGTTTTTGTCATACAGCCTTCCGCTGAAGGCCCACCGTTTTTGTACTACCCCAGTTTTTCCTACTGGGGTTACCTGTTACCTTTCAGAATTCTGACCTCCACTGTTTTCCTACAGGTTTATTACCTCCACTTACAGTGAGGTCCTCTTCACGGTTCCTCTACTGGGTTTCCCAGTAGATCCATGAACCTCCATACTTCTGTGAAATCCTGTCAGGGGAGGTCCATATTGCAATATACTTTGCAATATCATTGATGACAATCATCATCCACATATGGACTCCTTCTCTGCAGTCCTATGCTAGGTTAGCTGTTCCACAGCATCTTTCTTTCTTCAACTCCTACCCTCCATCTTCAGGATGCCTGGTGTTCTGGGAGATAGCATGTTCCAACCTATGACATGCTGGGACTCCAGGCATCTCAGCTTGGGAGTCCCCATATGTGAAGACTCATTCCTGCTTGTTCCTGGAGATAGCACAGTTACTTACCTGTAACAGGTGATCTCTGGGAACAGCAGGAATAAGTCTTCACAACCCACCCACCTCCCCAGGAGTTGTATCTCTATCTATCTTTCCTTTCCTCTCCTCTCTCTCTCTCTTTGTCTCAGCTTTAAAACTTAACTGAGGAGAGGCAGTTGGGAAAGGTGGGAAGGCAGCACGCAGGCGTGCTGGGATGCTTCCAAAAGCTCTTGATTGGACGCTGGGAAGCGTTCCCGCGCAGACTCCGTCGGTACCGACGTACCCATATGTGAAGACTTATTCCTGCTGTTCCCAGAGATCACCTGTTACAGGTAAGCAACTTAATCACCACGCAACCTCTAAACAGAAACAGAAGAACAGCAAATCTCAATACCCTCTGTGTCCCGAATAGCATTAGAACAGTCAAAGCATTTACGAGCAGCAGAGCATTTTCATACGCAGCTCCGCTTCTCTGGAACCAGCTCCCTGTCGAGCTACGTTTAAATAGCGACTTGAAAGACTTCAGAAAAGAGCTCAAGACTCACCTTTTCCAGATTTATTACAACCTACCCTAGTCACTTCACAACAGAATTTACAACCGCTGACCTGTAAATATGTATATATGTAAAGACACCCCTTTTCAATCAAGTGTACATTTAGTAATCCAGCTGCTGTGATGTGTGTGTATCCCCTTAATCGAAATGTATATCATGTTGATTTGTACTGTATTGAACCTTATATGTATAGTAAACCGCTGCTGTTGCTGGAAGTAGCGGTATACAAATGTACTCTAAATAAATAAATAATAAATAAATAAGTAACTGTGCTTTCCCGCTGGATTAAGGAAGCCATCACCTCTGCATATATGTTGCACGGTCGGCCTGTGCCGTTGGGTTTACGAGCCCATTCTACCAGAGCGCAAGCGGCTTCATGGGCGGAGTATAGTCTGGTTCCGCCAGTGGATATTTGCAATGCGGCTACTTGGTCTTCCCTCCATGCCTTTAGTAGACATTACCGGTTAGATGTACAGGCGTCTCGGGATTCTTGTTTTAGTTCGGCGGTACTGCGCGCCGGTTGGCAGGGTCCCCCCCGTTGATTACTGCTCTGTTACATCCCGGATGTGGAGGACTAAACTGGAGGACTGCTCAGGAAATAGAAATTACACTTACCTGGTAATTGTAGTTCCTGGAGGGTCCAGTTTAGTCCTCCGTCCCGCACAAGAGTCTAAGAAGTGTCTTTTATCTGTCTGGCGCGCTACTTCTGTGGGACAAGGATTCGGGAAAGTGAAGTGCTTCTAATCCTCATGCTGAAAGTACTTTCGATATCCTTTATTCGGTAAGTCCTTTTTTCATTATGCGTGCTGCAGTGTCTCACAGTTGCTTCAGGTAAAGGGGGCTGAAGCAAGGTACAATGTTCTGGCTCTCTCGTTTGGGGAGGGGGTCAAATGGTATTCAGGGACATAAGCCTGTTTATAGTTACATTTTTTGTTGCTTACGTGTTGCTTCTTTGAGTCTGCTTTGTTAATAATTCACTGGGGGCCTGATGGGAGCTCCAGCAGCATACATTCCATGGTCTAAAGAATTTGATTGGTCCAATCTCCTGGCTGCAGGAAGAGGTGCACTACCCGGATGTGGAGGACTAAACTGGACCCTCCAGGAGCTACAATTACCAGGTAAGTGTAATTTCTATACACTGAATACATTATAACTGTTATGACACGTGTATATACTTTAATTATGTGCAAGGGAGTGCAATAAATTATTTCAGACTAATAATTCGTATAATGGAAAAAAAATGAAATGAAAAGGACCTAATTCTGTCTTTTAAAATTACTTAGAATATGGTACATAATTGCAGGGGACCAATCTTATCCTATACTAGACCCAGAGAAACTTCTGATATTAAAAACTTCTGATATTAAAAAGTCATAAAACTATCTGTTTAGGTACTCCATGGATTGTGGTAAATGGTCATGAGGAGATCAAATGCTAAAAATTGGATGTCATATAAAAGTAGAAACGGATGTGATCTGAATAGGAGGACTATTCCTGATCGTATCTCCAGTCTAGTCCCGGACCTCTGGGTTGTCTCCCTTAAACAGCAGCTTGGAGACTGAAGAACCACCTTCTTTTCCTGATGTCAGCAGTATTTATTTATTTAGCTGTATTTATATTCCGCTTTTCACCGGGTCAAAGCAGTCAATTGGGGGATACATTTAACACGAGGGGTTATGACACACATACGTTAATACTTACAGGGAACATGGGCAATGGAGGGTTAAGTGGCTTGCCCAAGACCACAAGGAGTGCCTATAGGACTAGAAATCCCAGTCCCTCTGGCCTAAGATTGCTGTCCCCAGGTGGGACTTGAACCCCCGGCCCTCTGGCCTGAAGTACCTTGTCCTAACCACTAGACCACTCCTCCCTATCATCCTGGGATCCGCCTCCACCTCCCAGTTACCTCAGTCTCGAAGCAGCTGAAAGGAGCTAGCCCGGGGGTCCGGGCTCCCTGGAGGAACGATTAAGGATTGTCCTGGGATAAATTAGGGGGTTCAAAAAAAAAAAAAAAAGACATAGGAGGTATTCTGGTTACTTTGTCCAAAGGCTGACAGTAAGTTCTGTGCCTTTAAAAAGCCTGCAGGAGTCTCCCCCCCCCCCCCTGTGTGGGCCTTACCGGAGTTCTGCAGGGGTGGAAGAGCAGTTTTTCAAAAGGGGGCTGCTTCGGGTCCGGTTCTGGGCTGTTTAGTTTCTTTCAGACTGGTACCTGCAGTTTGGGGAGAAGGCGCTTTACAGATGCTCTGCCTGTCAGCGCGCCTGTCTCCCTGCGGCAGTGACTGAGCCCGCCACTTGATTTTGCTGCCCGTGGCGTTTTCCTTTCATTTTCTGGGTCCGGAGCCTTCCGATTGCAGTGCTGGTGAGTCGCCGGTCTGGAAGGGCAGCGGACCGTGGCTTGAATGCCCGACGGTGGTGAGTAGGCCCACCAGGGGCTCTGTTTCTCCTGCTCTTTTGGGTGCGAATTTGATGCTGAGGCCCACCGTGTGGCAGGGCTAGCGGCAGATCGCGTTGCCGCGTGTCTGTTCCCTGTTTTCTCAGCGGATGGTGTTAGGTAGTTAATTTGCCGGTGTTCTTGTTGTGTGAGGACTGTAATTTAGTGTGGATTAACGTGGCTGTGCGTTTGGCGATTTTTTGAGTTCATTAAAAAAAAAAAAAAAAGGAAAGAAAGGCGGGGGGTGAAGAGGCCCTCCTCCACCGTGTCTACGGAAGTTTGCCAGGACAAGGTTAGGCGAATGGAGGATGAGGAGTTTAAAGATCCTTCGGTGGCGTCGGAAGGGCGGCTTTCCGAAGAGGAGTGCCACAGTGTGGATTTTGAGGAAGAGCTGGAAGAAGGTGAGCTTGCTAAGAAGGAGGATCAGGCAAGAGTGGTGCGGGTTTTCCGCAGGGAGGAGCTTCCAGCGCTGGTTGCGGAAACGCTAGGGGCCCTAAACATGCCGGTCCCGGGTTCAACGGAGGATGACACCCTGGAGGATCCTTTATTGCAAGTCTTTAGGAAAACTCAGAAAGCCTTTCCGGTACACAGGGTCTTTCAGGAGATGATTCAGGAAGAATGGAATGTGCCGGAGGCCCCGTTGAAGGGAGCTAGGGTGATGTGCCAGCTCTATCCTTTATTGGGTAAGGATAAGGAGGTTTTCCAGCCGCCTAAGGTAGATGCAGCGGTTGCAGCAGTCACTAAGAAGACCACAATCCCGGTAGAAGGGGGTGCGGCCCTCAAGGATGCTCAGGACAGACGTCTTGATGCCATGCTGCGTCAAATTTTTGAGATGAATGCCTTGGCGCTCCAAGCGGCTATTTGTGGAGCGTGGGTGGCCAGGGCCTGTCTTCGCTGGTCGCAGCGGATTCAAGGAGAGCGGCACAGCGAGGGGGCTGAAGAGGCCTCCAGGCTTGAGTCCGGGGCGGCCTATCTGGCATATGCGCATTATGATCTCATGAGAGGATTGTTGAAGAGCATGGCTTCGGCGGTAGCCGCCAGGTGTCATCTATGGCTTCGTAATTGGGCAGCTGACTATTCCTCTAAGTCGAGACTCAGCAAGCTGCCTTTTAAGAGAAGTCTCCTGTTCGGAGAGGATCTGGAGAAGTTAGTTAAGGACCTTGGCGAGTGGAAGGGTGGTAGGTTGCCTGAGGACAAGCCTAAGCAAGGTCGGCCAGCTACAGATGGCAAAGGCCAGTTGAGAGATTTTCGCAGGTACCGCTTTCAGAGATTTAATTTCCCTCAGAGGGGTAGATTCCCCAATAGAAACCAGGGTTTCTGGGGGTTTCGGGGTGCGGGAAGAGGCTTCGGGGCCTCCTCCGCGTCTCCCTCATCTAATTTTAAGAAGTCGCAATGATGCCAGAGGGACCCAGGCCCCCCTAGTTTTGGTAGGGGGGAGACTGCAAGAGTTTTATGCAGCCTGGGTCCACATTACGTCAGATCAGTGGGTGCTGGAGGTTATTCGCGAAGGCTATACCTTGGAATTCCGCATGCCGGTTCGGGATGCTTTCGTCATGTCCCCCTGCAGGTCGTCGAGCAAGCGCGAGGCAGTGCGGGGGACAGTACGACGGCTCCTCGAGCTCGGGGCAGTAGTTCCGGTACCGCGCGACCACCTCGGCTGTGGTCGATACTCCATTTATTTTGTGGTTCCAAAGAAGGACGGAGGGTGTCAACCGATCCTGGACCTCAAGGGTGTGAATCGCCGGCTCCGTGTGTCGCGGTTTCACATGGAAACGCTTCGGTCAGTGATCGTGGCGGTATGAAAGGGTGAGTATCTCACATCTCTGGATCTTGCAGAAGCGTATCTTCACATCCCCATTCGGCCGGATCATCAGCGTTTTCTCCGCTTCGTGGTTCCGTTCGGACACTTTCAATTCCGAGCGTTGCCTTTTGGGCTGGCAACGGCTCCTCGTACGTTCACCAAGGTCATGATAGTTGTAGCCGCGGTGTTGCGAAAGGAAGGGATTCTCGTCCATCCGTATTTAGACGATTGGTTAATTCGAGCGAAGTCCAGGGATGAGAGCAAAAGAGTGACAGCCAGAGTAGTGTCCTTCCTGGAGAGCCTGGGTTGGGTGGTCAATCTGGGCAAAAGCCATCTCATTCCCTCGCAGGACTTGGAATACCTCGGAGCTCGGTTCGACACAAGGTCCGGACACGTGTTTTTACCTCAGCGACGGGCCAGCGGCTTGCAAAGGCTGGTGCGGAGATTCTTGCTCTGCCGGGCGCCCACTGCATGGGAGTACCTGCAGCTGCTAGGCACGATGGCGGCGACGTTAGAGTTGGTGCCATGGGCAAGAGCGCACATGAGACCGCTGCAGAGAGCTCTGCTCCGATGCTGGTCACACCAGCGGGATTCTCTGTCAAAGAAACTTCCTTGTCCGGAGGAAACGCGCGTAGCCCTGAAGTGGTGGTTAAACCCCGAGATGTTGTGGAAGGGGAGACCGCTGGAACCGCCCGCCTGGGTTATGGTGACAACAGATGCCAGCCTGGCGGGCTGGTGTGCGCATTGCCAGGGCCGGTTCACCCAGGGTCGATGGAACGCGCAGGAGGAGACCTGGTCCATCAACAGGCTAGAGCTACGGGCTGTGGCTCTGGCCTTGCAAAGTTTCCACGGGTTGCTTGCGGGGGCCTCGGTGCGCGTCTTCTCCGACAACGCGACGGCGGTGGCGTATGTGAATCGTCAGGGGGAAACCAGCAGCGCAGCTCTGGAGGCAGAGGATCTGCTCGGTTGGGCCGAAGAAAACCTGCTGGACCTCTCGGCGGCGCATGTGGCAGGAGTGGACAATGTGCAAGCGGATTTTCTGAGTCGGGTGCGGGTGGACCCAGGGGAGTGGGATCTTCACCCGGAGGTGTTCGAGAGCCTGGTGCGTCGCTGGGGCCCTCCGGTCATGGATCTCATGGCGACCTTTAGGTCGGCAAAGGCAAGTCGGTTTTACAGCCGGAGAAGGGAAAGAATGTCGGAGGATCTTGATGCTCTGGTTCAAAGGTGGCCAGAGGGGGAGCTTCTATATGTGTTCCCTCTTTGGGCGCTGATAGGCAGGGTTATCCAGCGCATAGAGGCGTACCGCGGTCTCGTGATTCTGATAGCCCCAGATTGGCCTCGCAGGCCCTGGTACGTGGACTTGGTGAGACTGCTGTTCGACAGCCCCTGGCATCTTCCACGGCAAGTGGATTTGTTGTCGCAGGGTCTGCTGTGGATGCCCCACCTGGATTGGTTCTCGCTTACGGCTTGGCTATTGAAAGGGCGCGGCTGAAGGCGAGGGGCTATTCGGCCTCAGTGATTAGTACTTTACTTCGAGCTAGGAAGAGATCTACGTCTCTAGCGTATGTCCGGGTCTGGAGAGTGTTTGAAGCCTGGTGTACCGATCGCGCGTGCGCGGCGTTAGAGGCCACTGTCCCGCAAGTGTTGCAATTCTTGCAGGATGGTTTTGAGAAGGGGCTGGCGGCTTCTTCGTTGAGGGTACAGGTCGCGGCCCTGGCCTGTTACAGAGGTAGGATAGGTGGCCGACCGCTTGGGGGGCACGGTGTCATTAAGCGGTTCCTTAGAGCGGTTTCGCTTTTGAGACCTCCCGGGTGGCACTTGGTGTCGAAATGGAGCCTCCCGTTCGTGCTGGAGGCCTTGAAACGCCCACCCTTTGAGCCGTTGGGTCGGGCATCGTTGAAGGATCTCACTTTGAAGGTGTTTTTTCTGGTGGCAATTTGTTCGGCGCGTAGAGTCTCGGAGTTACAGACCTTGTCGTGTAAGGAGCCATACCTGTCCTTTTTTGAGTCTAAGGTGGTTTTGCGGCCGGTGCCCTCCTTCTTACCCAAGGTAGTATCGGCATTTCACTTGAATCAGGTTATATCCTTGCCGGTGTTTCGGACTCCATCGGGGGACCCAGCTGTCAGAGATCGGAGTCTTCTGGACGTGAAGAGGGCGTTAAAGAGGTATCTCTGGCGCACAGCGGAGTTCCGTAGGTCGGAGCGGCTGTTTGTGCTGTTTGCGGGCCCGCGCAGTGGCGAGGCGGCCTCGAAGGCCTCCATTTCGAGATGGATTAAACAAGCTATTGCTTCCGCGTATGTGCTGAAAGGTAAGACCGTGCCAGAGGGGTTGCGAGCCCACTCTACGAGGGTGCAAGCAGCGTCTTGGGCTGAGTCCTGCCTGGTCCCGCCGCTGGAAATTTGTAAGGCGGCGACGTGGTCTTCCCTGAATCCGTTTGTTAAGCACTATCGTCTGGATGTTCAGGAGCAACGGGACGTGTGTTTTGGAGCGGCAGTCATGCAGGCTGCCTCGAAGGGTCCCTCCTATTGGGTACTGCTCTGGTACACACCCAGAGGTCCGGGACTAGACTGGAGATACGATCAGGAAGGTTAAATTAGACTTACCTGCTAATTGTTGTTCCTGGAGTAGATACAGTCTAGTCCCGTATCCTGACTTGGTGTGGTTACATTCCGCCAGCGGCAGCCTGAAGGACAGGACAGTGGATACAGGTAAGAATTTTATGCGTGTCAGGGGGTGGTTTTTCCTTCGGGTTTGGCCTCCCATCATGAGTTAGTGGGGAGAAGATTCCTCGCAGTTTTTACAGGCTGCAGTTACTGTTTTGCCCTGTTTATTTGTTGTTCCCCTTCTCAGTTACTATAAAGTTGGTGTGTTTTGGCACATGATAGGCATGGTATAGTGTGTGGGAATACTTACTTGTTGCTCCGGTGAGTCTGCTTTGTCAATAGGTAACTGGGAGGTGGAGGCGGATCCCAGGATGATATACTGATGACATCAGGAAAAGAAGGTGGTTCCTCAGTCTCCAAGCTGCTGTTTAAGGGAGACAACCCAGAGGTCCGGGACTAGACTGTATCTACTCCAGGAACAACAATTAGCAAGTAAGTCTAATTTAACCTTTTTGAACCAGCGTGAATGTCATACAGAAATAAACGGATGTCATCTGAATGAAAGGGCTATTTTTAAACCACTGTGAAGTAATAAGTAAAACTTAACTTCACTGTACAAATGCCGCTTAAAACATCATAAGAATAAATCTTACTAACCACCGTATTTAAAATGTGCGACTAAACAATTATGTGATGACATTAAAGGAAAAGTAAAATACCTTCTCAACAGCAGAAACCGCTTGTACAACTGCTGAAAGTGAAAGCTCGATATCGGAGGACGCCCACACATGCGCGATAGTAAAGAAGGGGGGAGGGGCAAGGGGCGGAGTCTCACCAAAACTGCGGGAGAGAAGTCAATAGAAACAAATATGCTAATGGTTTCTGTGGGAAGACTGACATATAAAAACATAGTAAAACTATTGGAGCACTGGATCGTACATCAAAAAAAGGTGTGAGGATGCCAATCGGAAGATCGCCTGCACATGCTACCTAGTAAAGGGGAGAGGAAGATGAAACGACAGAAGGGAAAAAATTTTATTTTGTTAAATAAAATAATCTAGTGCAGTAAAGGGAATGGTTCTTCCATGGGAAGGATTGAATAAATAAATAACAGACACGCGTGGGTCTTGTTCTAATTCTAGTGCTAAAATATGTAAATACCCTAATGCAATACAAACCTATTAATTTTGTAGAGGACTCATGATACATAAAAAATAAAATAAAAAATAAAATGTATATACATGTATGTATATGTGCACATATAGTACTGGAATGGACTAATAATTGTAAAAGGAGATGTGAAGAAAGAGGTAGGGCTTAAAGGAAAACAGAAAAATCTTTACCTAAATTAGTTTTATGTATAGATTTTGTATTTTACATTATGCCTTTTACCCTTCTAAAGAATAGGTTTGTATTGCATTAGGGCATTGACATATTTTAGCGCTAGAATTAGAACGCCTTTTTTTGATGTACAATCCAGTGCTCCATATTTGTTTCTATTGACTTCTCTCCCGCTGTTTTGGTGAGACTCTGCCCTTTGCCCCTCTCCCCTTCTTTACTATTGCGCATGTGTGGGCGTCCTCCGATATCGAGCTTTCACTTTCAGCAGTTGTACAAGCGGTTTCTGCTGTTGAGAAGGTATTTTACTTTTCCTTTGATGTTATCACATAATTGTTTAGTCGCACATTTTAAATACGGTGGTTAGTAAGATTCATTTTTATGTTGTTTTAAGTGGCATTTGTACAGTGAAGTTAAGTTTTACTTATTACTTCACAGTGGTTTAAAAATAGCCCTTTCATTCAGATGACATCCGTTTATTTCTATATGACATTCACGCTGGTTCAAAAATAGTCCTCATATTCAGATCACATCTGTTTCTACTTTTATATGACATCCAATTTTTAGCATTTGATCTCCTCATGTCCATTTACCACAATCCATGGAGTACCTAAACAGATAACTTCTGATATTAAAAAGTCATAAAACTTTTAATATCAGAAGTTTCTCTGGGTCTAGTATAGGATAAGATTGGTCCCCTGCAATTATGTACCATATTCTAAGTAATTTTAAAAGACAGAATTATGTCCTTTTTGTTAAATTTTTCATCCATTGTACGATTGATTATTAGTCTGAAATGATTTATTGCACTCCCTTGCACATAATTAAAGTATATACACGTGTCAAGACCTCAATGGGAGTGGCTAATTCTAAGTTGGCGACAGTGTGGATCTGAGCCTAATGCCGAAGCGAAAAGGCAAGCCAAGGGCTCCTCCCGCGGAGCCGGTGCCTGCCAGTGTGGGTCCTTTGGATAGATTCGTCCTGCTCACTGTGGATCAGATTGGGGAGATTTGAGCAGGCTTGTAAGCGCCAGCAGAGGAGCGTTCGGCGTCTTCCGCCCTCGAACTGTCTCATAAGAACATAAGATATGCCATACTGGGTCAGACCAAGGTCCATCAAGCCCAGTATTCTATTTCCAGCAGTGGCCAATCTAGGTCATATGTACCTAGCAGTTTCCCCAAGAGACACAAGTTCCACAATGCTTGTACTGGGTCAAGCATTGATATCTTCGGTCACTTCTTAATAATGGTTTATGGACCTTTCCTCCAGGAACTTGTCCAAACCTTTTTTAAACCCAGCTACACTAACAGCCTTTACTACATCCTCCGGTAACAAATTCCAGAGTTTGATTACACGTTGAGTGAAAAAAAAATTTCTTTTATTAGTCTTAAATAGTTTACCCTGCAGCTTCATTGCATGTCCCCTAGTCTTTCTATATTCTGATAACGTAAACAATCGATCTACGTTTACCCGTTCCACTCCGTTCATTAATTTAGACTTCTATCATATCTCCCCTCAGCCGTCTCTTTTCCAGGTTAAAGAGCCCTAACCTTTTTAGCCTTTCTTCATAGGAGTATCCTTCCACCCCCTTTACCATTTTGGTGGCTCTTCTCTGTACCTTTTCTAAAATCGCTATATCCTTTTTAAGATACGGCGACCAGAATTGCACACAATATTCAAGGTGCGGTCTCACCATGGAACGATATAGAGGCATTATAATATCTTTTGTTTTATTTTCCATTCCTTTCCTTATGATACCTAGCATTCTATTTGCTCTCTTGGCCGCCGCTGCACACTAGGCCGAGGGTTTTAACATGGTATCCACAATGACGCCTAAATCTTTTTCCTGGGTGGTGGTTCCTAATGTGGAACCTTGCATCGTGTAACCATAGTTTGGGTTGTTCTTCCCTAGGTGCATAACCTTGCACTTGTCCACATTAAATTTCATCTGCCATTTTGATGCCCAGTCTTCCAATTTATCAAGATCCTCTTGCAGTTTTTCACAATCCTCTTGGGTTTTAACAACTTGAAATAGTTTTGTGTCATCTGCAAATTTGATAACCTCACTCGTTATTCCACTTTCCAGGTCATTTATGAATATGTCAAAAAACAGCGGACCCAGCACATATCCCTGGGGTACACCACTATTCACCTTTCTCCATTGGGAAAATTGGCCATTTAGCCCTACCCTCTGCTTTCTATCTTTTAACCAGTTCCTGATCCACAATAGTACATTGCCTCCTATCCCATGACTCTTTAGTTTTGCCAAAAGTCTCTGATGAGGGACCTTGTCAAAGGCTTTCTGAAAGTCCAGATACACAATATCAACCGACTAACCTTTGTCCACCTGTTTATTCACTCCTTCAAAAAAACATAACAGATTAGTAAGACAAGATCTTCCTTGTCTAAAGCCATGTTGGCTGTCTCCCATTAGGTCGTGACTATCTACATGCTGAGTAATTTTATTCTTTATGATGGTTTCTACCATTTTTCCAGGTACTGACGTCAGGCTCACCAGTCTGTAGTTTCCCGGATCACCCCTGGAACCCTTTTTAAAAATTGGTGTTACATTGGCGATCCTCCAATCTTCAGGTATTAGAGATGATTTTAATGATAGTTCACAGATTCCTGATAGCAGGTCTACAATCTCATATTTCAGTTCTTTCAACACCCTTGGATGTATACCATCCGGCCCAGGTGATTTGCTACTCTTCAGTTTATCTAATAGTTGTAAGACATCTTCCCGATGTATCGATATTTCCTTCAATTCTTCCGCACCTTTAAATACCACTTCAGTCATGGGTAACATCCCTACATCTTCCTCAGTAAAGATCGAAGCAAAGAATTCATTCAGTCTCTCCGCTATCGCCTTGTCGCCTCTTAGTGCTCCTTTTAACCCCTTTATCATCTAATGGACCAACTGACTCTCTCACAGGTTTTTTGCTACGAATGTACTTGAAAAGGTCTTTATTTCGCAGATGAGCGTCTGCCTCCTGCTGTTCCAGGTTCTTCGGTGACCCCTCCAGCGCGCGGATCTGCAGCGCTTCCTATGCAGGCTGGGGCTACGGACCTGGTGCGGGGTGCGTTGGAGGGCAGTCCCGGAGGCCAGCCGTTTGTGTCTACGGCTGTTGTTCCTGGGAAAGTACACCAAGCAGACGATATTGCCTGCTTGGTGAAAAGTCCTGGTATCTTGAAGGATTCGCTAGGAGCAGCTCAGCCTGAGTCACCATTTTCCTTTTCTATTTCTCGTCCCGTTGTGGTGACTCTTGAGAGTATTTGGGAAGCGATTAATCAACTTTCTCTGGCAGTGACTCAGCAGTTGGCGCTTTCTTCTTCTAACATTTTCACACTTGAGGTGAATATGGATGTGTTGTCCAAGGATATATTGGAAATAAAGAGCAAAATTTACGTTTCCGATCAGAAACTCTCACAGGTCTCTGATCTAACCTTTTCCTTGATGAAAGATAACACCGTGTTAAGAATGAAGCTGGAGTCTTTGGAAAACGTGTCCAGGGCTTCAAATCTTCAGTTGTTTAATTTTCCTGTGGTTCCTGAGTTGGCGCCTTTGGATTTATTTAAAAAGTATCTTCATGAATCCTTAATGATACCCTCTGATTTGATTCCTCTAGTACAGAAAGCGTACTACCTACCTTCGGGAAAGAAAGAGGGTAAGACTGCCGTTGGATCTATAGACATGGATTTCCTTAATGTCTCCGCTTTGCTTCAGTCCCCCAAGGAGGATGAAATAGTTGTTTCCACTTTGTTAGTAACCTTTGCTCTATCTACTGACAGAGATTGGCTCCTTAAATTGTTTTATAAAAAGAGAGCCAATCTATTTATGGGTAAAGAGGATATCTATTTTCCCTGATGTTGCTAGAGAAACCCAGAAGCAACGCAAATCTTTTCTTTTGTTGAGACCAGGTGTGATTCAGATGAGGGCTTCTTTTGTAATGAGATTTCCCTGCAAATGTATTGTTGTTTTTCAACTCTCAGAAATATGTTTTTTTCCAGCCTGGAGATTTGTCCTCCTTTATTAGTACTCATAGTATAACATCTTCACCTTCTTAAGCGGGTTCTCATCTATTTTACTAATATGGTCCTGGTTCCTTGTCACTTTCTATTATGCTGACAATGTTTTCCTTGATGTCACTGTAGGATACTCTGCCCTCAGTGGATTATGTAAGCCGTCTCCCATTTTTGGGGACTGTTGATGCTCTTGCTTTATTTACTTTTTATATGTATATTTTTCTAAGAATTGTTCTCGCAAGTTTGTATCTTTTCTGTTTCAAGCATTTGCTGCTTGATTTAATTGTAAACTTTATAAATAGAAAATTAAAAAAAAGTATATACATGTGTCATAACATAGTTATTCTTTACGGACTCCCTCAAGCAACATTAAATCCTCTCCAACTGGCGATGAACACTGCTGCCAGAGTACTTGAAGGAGTATCAAAGACAGACCACATAACCCCAATCCTAAAAAGACTCCACTGGCTACCAACCAAAGCACGAATCCACTACAAGATATTAATCACTACTTTCAAAACCATAAACAAGCAAGCACCATTAACCATTACCAACCTTGTACACCCACAGGCTCCCAATAGATCTAGAAGGTCAATTGCAATAAATACACTAATAATCCCTAAACAAACAGCCAGATATACGAAGGAAACAACTAAAAGAGCCTTCAGTATCCATGCCCCAATAGCCTGGAATGCCCTTCCACTAGAACTGAGAGTTATCAATAGCCTAACGCAATTCAGAAAAAGCCTCAAACATCATCTCTTCCAAAGCTATTTCCCAACCTAATCTTTTGCACATGAAAGTATATTACAGCCACTTTCCCACTATGACATTATCCAATTGATATATCCAGATTTGAATAACGTACTTGAATATTCTGTAAATAGTTAGCTAGTTGATATAGCTTTACCCTGTTATTCCCAAGTTTAAAAAACCCTGTTACCTGTAAAATGCATTTTTCAGTTCTATGTATGCATATGTTTTGTTCCATGTAAACCGAGCTGATGACAATAGCGCGGTATATAAAAGATGTTAAATAAATAAATAAATAAATAAATAATGTATTCAGTGTCCCCTTTTTTGCTGATTCGCTCCTGCTACTTCCTCTCTCCCCTTTTTATAGGGAATATGATAGTTCCTTATCGTCTCTCCAGTTCAGTCCCGGAATCTGAGATATAGGTCCTCCAGCAGCTTGGAGACTGAACAATGACATTCTTTGATATCACCAGCATAACTAACCGAGGGACCGCCTCCTTGCTCCAGTTTGTTCAGTCTCCAAGCAGCTGGAGGTTGTAGAGCCTAGGGATTCTGGGCTCATTGGAGGGACAAGTAAGTATTTTTTTCAGTTTATTTTTATCTACTTTTATTTGAAAAAAAAGAAAAGCTCAGTTACTGTGGCTTTAAAGGCTGTGAGATGCCCCCCCCCTCTCTTTAAAGATTTTTTTTCTCTGCCGTTTTGAAGCCGCGTTTCTTTAAGCTGGCTCAGATTGCTTCAGTAAGTCTCCCGATCCTACTTATATTAGGAGAGGAGTACTTGGCAGGCTTAATGCACCTCTTACCTGTTGTTTGAAAGGTGCAGTCCTTTTTGAAGGGCATTTTGTTTCTGCGGAGAGCATATTTATTTGATTCGCTGGAGTTTTTCCTGGCTGATTTCCTCTTTAGGTGGTACTTCCGGGTTTCCTCCGACGCGGATGAAAACTTAGCGTTGGGGACCTGGTATATTAAAAGAGCATTCAAAGCATTTTTTCTTTTGAACGCTGCAGCGAAGGCTGATTAATTGCTGCGCAGTTGCTCTTATGGTGGCAGTTGGCTTCTTTGAAGGCCGTGCCGTTTGTGCGCATGCACGAGCTAACGCCAAACGAGTGAATCTCTTTAGTTTTCTTAAGGAAACTTTGCTGAAAGGATATAAAATTTTATTTTATTATGTGTTTTTAGTTAGTCTTCATTTAAAAAAAAAAGAGAGAAAGAAAGAAGAGGGGAGGAAGATAAAGGATAAGAGAGAGGTTAATATATTGTTTATTTGTACTCTGTTTGAAACTTCATTGCAGTGATGCCTTCTAAACCACAATGTTTGGTTTGTGTCTCTAGAAGAGGGATATTTTCTGACTCAGGGGTCTGTAAGTCCTGTGTTCAGGAAACTACAGATGTGCAGAACGTTTTGGAATCCACTACTGAGGGAGCTAAACATGCTTCTTCATCTTTAGGGGATGCTGATTCTCCTCCGCAGCTCTTACCAGAGCCTGTTGCAGGTCCTTCTTCTATTCCTGATGTGCCGCAGGTGCCTTCAATTTTTTCATCTGGTTTGGCAGCATTATTTTCAAAGGATTTTGTTTCTCTGCTTCAACAAACTTTTGGAAATGGTCAAAAGAGCTCTCTACCCTCTCTTGTAGCTGATCTTGGGAAGAAGCGCTCGGCTATTCCTTTGGAGGTTGGTGAAGGTTCTGTTCCTGTCAAGAAGGTTAAAATAGGAAAGGATCTGCAGGAGCTTTCTATAACGTCTGAAGAGTTTCATTCGGATCTAGATTTAGATGTTGAGGAGGAATTAGAAGAGGGAGAACTTTTGGATCAGGAGGATCAGTCCAGAATAGTTTGTGTTTTTCGTCGTGAAGAGTTACCGGCATTGATTATGGAAACTCTTAAAGCACTTAATATGCCAGTGTCAGGACCAGAGGAGGACTCGGTATTGGAGGATCCTTTGTTGCAGGCATTTAGGAAAACGCAAAAGGCTTTTCCCGTGCACAGAGTGGTAAGAGAGATGATTCAATAAGAGTGGGACATGCCTGAAGCTGGATTAAAGGGATCCAGGGTCATGGCTCGTTTATATCCTCTGCTGGATCAGGATCGTGAATTGTTTAAACCACCGAAAGTGGATGCAGCGGTTTCAGTGGTTACTAAAAAGACTACTATTCCGGTGGAGGGTGGTGCCGCACTTAAGGATAGCCATGATAGGAAGTTGGATACTTTTGTTAAAACAGGTATTTGATATTAATGCTCTGTCTATCCAGGCTTCCTTTTGTGGAGCATGGGTAGCCAGGGCATGTCTTCGTTGGTCGCAGAGGGTACATGGTGAGAATGTAGAGAACTCTGCGGAAGAAGCGTCTAGATTAGAAACTGGAGCAGCTTATTTGGCTGACATTCATTATGATCTTATTAGAGGATTATCAAAGAGTATGGGCTCGGTGGTGGCAGCTAGAAGATATTTATGGTTGCGTAGCTGGGCTGCAGATGCTTCTTCTAAAGCAAGACTTTCTAAGCTTCCTTTCAGGGGTAAATGTCTTTTTGGGGAAGACTTAGATAAGTTAGTAAAGGATTTGGGAGATTCTAAAGGAGGCAAGCTGCCAGAGGTTAGGCAGAAGTTAAGATGACCAATTCAGGCGTCTAGAGGCCTGTACAGGGATTTTTGTTTTCGTTCCGTTCGTTTTGGTCCGTTTCAGAGAGGCCATCAATATTTCAGGAGTCAGGGGTTTTGAGGTTTTTGAGGAGCAGGCAGAGGTTTTGCAGCTTCCTCTTCCTCTGCAAACTCGAGAAAGTCGCAATGAAATGAGACACCCAGGCGGATTTTATTCCCATAGGGGGTCGGCTGCGGGATTTTTATTCAGCCTGGGTTCAAATCACATCCGATCGGTGGGTGTTGGAAATCATTCAAAAAGGGTATGCTCTGGAGCTTCAGCGCCCGGTGGTCGACTTGTTCATTCAATCTCCTTGCAAGGCTCACATCATAGTTGATCATTGATCATTGTAATTAGTTCATTATGTTCACTTATGTATCCTTGTTACTTTGTTCCTTGTAAACAGTTGAAACACACTGCCTTGAAATGTTCTATGTAAACCGTCTTGATTTGTAGAAAGACGGTATATAAAAAATGTTAAATAAATAAGTGTGCAGCGGTACACGAGACCTTGCAAAGACTTTTGAATCTCAAAGCTGTTGTTCCAGTGCCGCCAAGCCAACACGGCTCCGATTGATACTCCATCTCTGTGGTTCCAAAGAAAGAAGGGTCTTTTCGACCAATTTTGGATCTTCGAAAGGTAAATCGTTACCTTCGGGTAACTCATTTTCGCATGTAAACACTGAAGTCTGTAATAATGGCAGTAAGAAAAGGGGAGTTTCTTACGTCTCTGGATTTAACAGAGAAGTATCTACATATTCCCATTCGTCAGGAGCATCAGAAGTTTTTAAGGTTTGCAGTTCCAATGGGTCCTTTCCAGTTTCAAGCGTTGCCCTTCGGTTTAGCAACGGCTCTGCAAAAGTTTACTAAGGTAATGGTCGTCATTGTGGCAGCATTGAGAAAAGAAGGAATTCTGGTTCACCCATACCTGGACGATTGGTTGATTCGGGCAAAGTCTGAGAGGGAAAGCAGGTTGGCAACAGCCAGAGTAGTGGAATTTTTACAAAGTCTGGGGTGGGTTGTCAATATGGCAGAGAGCAAGTTAATTCCGTCACAGAACCTGGAACACCTGGGTGCTCGTTTCCATACAAGCATAGGGAAAGTTTTTCTTCCTCAGTCTCGAGCCCTAGCATTGAGAAATCTGGCACAAAGTTTCTTGACCAGAGAAAATCCCACTGCATGGCATTATCTACAGTTGCTCGGAACCATGGTAGCGACTTTGGACTTAGTTCCATGGGCAAGAGCTCATATGCGACCATTACAGAGAGCGTTACTAAGGAGATGATCGCATCAAAGGAATCCTCTCTCAAAGAAGTTACCCTGCCTTCTGGAGACGCGTCAAGCTTTAGATTGGTGGTTAAAGCCGGAGGTTCTAGAGGGTGGGAATGCACCTAGAATCTCTAGTTTGGATTCCCCTTACGACAGATGCCAGTCTTGTGGGCTGGGGGGCACACTTTGAAGGAAGGTTCGTTCAGGGCCAATGGACCGAACAGGAAAAAGTGTGGTCAATCAACAGATTAGAGTTGAGAGCAATAATTTTAGCTCTACAAGCATTTCAAGGTTATCTTCGGCTGAAAGCTGTTCACGTTCTGTCGGACAACATAACCGCAGTAGCTTACATCAACCATCAAAGGGGCACAAGCAGTGTTGCTCTAGAGGCCAAGGCAGAGCAGTTGTTCGTGTGGGCCGAGAGGAATTTGAAGGCTTTGTCTGCAAGTCAAGTAGCGGGGCTAGGCAACGTGGAAGCCGATTTTTTTTTTTTTTTTTGAGTCGTGTGAAAGTGGATCCAGGAGAATGGATTCTCCATCCTCAAGTGTTTCAATTAATAATAAATCGGTGGGGAGTTCCAGTAATGGATCTCATGGCAACCTTTGAGTCAGCGAAAGTCAATCGGTTTTTCAGTCGAAGGCGAGAAAGAATGTCGGAAGGTTTGGATGCACTCATTCAAAGTTGGCCGCAGCAACAACTTCTATACGTGTTCCCTCCATGGGTATTAATAGGGCATGTTCTGCAAAGAGTAGAACGTCGCAAGGGGCTAGTGATTTTGATAACTCCAGATTGGCCAAGAAGTCCATGGTACACGGATCTCATGAGGTTGTTGGTAGATCGGCCTTGCCCATGAGGGAAGATTTGTTGAGTCAAGGGCCGTTGCGCATGCCTCAAGTGGATCGATTCTCACGGCTTGGCTCTTGAAAGGGTGAGGTTAAATGCCAGGGGATACTCTTTGGCGGTGATTTCCACTTTGTTGAAGGCAAGGAAGAGATCTACCTCTTTGACTTATATTCGTACATGGAGAATTTTTGAGACGTGGTGTGAAGACAAGGGTTTTGAAGCATTAAAAGCTTCTATTTCTCAGATTCTTTCTTTTTTGCAAGAAGGATTTGAGAAAGGTTTAGCACCGGCATCATTGAAGGTGCAGTTGGCAGGTCTTTCTTGTTATAGAGGAAGATTAAAAGGTGAAGTGCAAGGAGCTCATCCGGATGTGAAACGTTTTTTGCGAGCAGTTTCATTGTTGAGACCACCATGTAGACCACATGTTCCGTCTTGGAATCTTCATTTGGTGTTAGAGGCTTTAGTACGTGAATCCTTTGAACCATTGTCTCGAGCGTCACTAAAGGATCTTTCACTCAAGGTAGTTTTCCTGGTAGCTATTTCGTCAACCTGAAGAATTTCGGAATTGCAAGCATTGTCTTGTAGAAAACCTTTTCTATTATTTTTCAAGAAAAAGGTGGTCTTAAGGCCAGTGCTTTCATTTCTACCCAAGGTGGTGTCGGCTTTCCACATCAATCAGGAAGTTTCATTGCCAGCATTTGAAAATGATACCAAGGAAGATCAATTCAAGAAGTTGCATCTGTTAGATGTTTGCAGGGCTTTAAAGATATATTTAAAACGAACAGAGGAATTTCGTAAAACAGAGAGACTGTTTGTTCTTTTTGGAGGAGCAAAGAGAGGTAAGGCAGCTTCTAAGGCATCTATTGCTAGGTGGCTCAAGGAAGCTATAGCTTCAGCGTATTTGTTAAAGGGTAGAAGAATTCCTGATGGGCTTAAAGCGCATTCAACGAGGGCACAAGCTGCGTCCTGGGCTGAGTACAGTTTGGTGCCGCCTGTGAACATTTGCAAAGCGGCTACTTGGTCATCGATGAATTCCTTTGTAAAGCATTATAGATTAGATATACAGGCAGAAAGAGATACCTGTTTTGGTTCAGCAGTGCTTCAGGCTGGCCTAGCAGGTCCCACCCGTTAAATATTTTTACTGCTCTGTTATATCCCAGAGATTCCGGGACTGGACTGGAGAGACTATAAGGAAGGTGAAATTAGACTTACCTGCTAATTGTTGTTCCTTAAGGAACTCCAGTCCAGTCCGCATCCCTCCCAGATATGCGTTTAGTTTAACTTCAAGCCTGAAGCATAAAGGTATGGTATATAGAGGGGGTGATACATTTGAGTATCCTTATAAAGCAATATTTCTCTATCAAGACAGAGGGCAGTCTAAAAAAAAAAAAAATTAACATTCTCTTTAAAGGCATATTTTGTGTCAGAATTTTGTAGGTGATATTTGTTAATGTTCATTAAAGTTTGTTAACTATGATAGCTACTTAATTGTTGCTCTGCTGAGTCTGCTTTATCAATAGGTAAACTGGAACAAGGAAGCAGTCCCTCGGGTAGTTATGCTGGTGACATCAAAGAATGTCATTGTTCAGTCTCCAAGCTGCTGGAGGACCTATATCTCAGAGATTCCTGGGCTGGACTGGAGTTCCTTAAGGAACAACAATTAGCAGGTAAGTCTAATTTCACCTTATAAAGAATGTACTTTGACTTCATCTTCGGTCTCTACATGTTATTCAAAAATATCCATATACGTTATGTTGTTTTTAACTATTTATTTGTATTCTTTTTAGAGTGTACAGAATTTTAATATTTATAACAGAATGTTACAAGACCACCTGGTTTAACATTTTCAAACAGAGGTATTTATTTTTTATGTGTCACATCCTTATATCTTTTTGATGTTTAGACATATGAGCACGTTTGGTTTATGGTTTACATTTGTTCGGTCTTTATCTATTGTTTTTAATCATTGTTTTAATTGTTTTAATTATATTTAATATAAATTCTCGCTCTGTTTTAACCTATTACTTTATTGATTATATTCATGTTCTTAGAGTGATCTGTTCTTTTATGTTCTCAGTATTTATATATTTATGTTTTTAGCATATGCCAGACTAACCCCTGACGAAGGGTATTGAAACACGGCCTGTGTCGGGTTGTCATTGGTTCATAGAAATAAAGCTCTGTCTTTCCACAATATCACGTCTCGGACTGGTTTCTGCATCTTACGTGATATCTGCTTCTGTTGTGGTGCATCTAAATGTGGCGGTACCATATCTGTCACAGACACCCATGACTGGTGTCTTAAATGTTTAGGCCCTGACCATTCTCCATCGGAGTGCCTCTCCTGTAGGAAGATGTCTAAAAGGGGCCTGCAGAATAGAGCTGCAAAACCCGGTACCCTTTTTGCTTCAGATGCGATGTCCGTTGTATCAACGTTTTCCAGAGCCTCATCTTCCTCCCATGGATCTCAGGTAACTAAACATAAATCTAGCCGATCCTCAAAGGGTAGATCTCCTTCTAGGCATTGAGTAGCCATTGATGTTGCCCTTGAGGAAACTTCACCGGCAAAACAGACCTGGCGGGAGGCTTTGGCTTCCAAAGCATTAACAGGGCTCCATGATGTTCTCGAGGCCTCTACCTCGGCAGAACTACTGGTGCCATGCTCTGGGGTTCTGGCCACTTCTACCGGTACCGACACCAAGCATCGGCAGCGTTGATAGATCAGAGGTTTCTCGCTATCGAACGCAATCTGGCAGCTCTTCTCACGGCTTCGGTACTGTTGAGACCGTTACAGACGGTTCAACAGGCACCAGTACCGACATTGGTACCGGTACCGATGGCACTGGCCTTGGTGGGTATACTCCCCATGCCGAGTCTTGAGTCTATATTTGGCATCAACAGATCGGTACCGAGACACCTCGATATTGACTTCGATAGATACCTATACCGTGCTCTGCCTGAACACCAGGATCAGAGATATTTTGAATCTTCCGATGATTCTAATGACTCTGCCGATACCAGAGTACTTCTTCCAGAGGAACCATCTTCTCCCCACTGCAGAATGTCTCCTCCAGAGGACATGTTTTTTTCAGGATTTTATTTGTGATGTGGCTCGAGGCCTTGCAATCACGATAACTCCTGAAAAGGGACCTAGGGCACAAGAATTAGTAATCCTTCAGTACCCTAAGACTCCCAAGGAAGCAGCTACTCTGCCTATTCATCAGATCCTGCATGATTTATTTATTTATTTTTATTTAACAATCATTTATATACCGCATCTTCCAGAGATCAGTTGTGGTTCACAATAAACAACAATCAACAAAGTAGAGTTTGTTTTACATGTAACATCTTATAACCACAAGCAATAATATAAGTAAACAGCAAATGTTAATACAGAACAGAACAGTGAAAACTATATACATTATATACAGATACACATTATGTAGGGCTTTAGCATTGTGCATAGTACAGTTTCAGCTAGGTGGAATTGTCTGCATGATCTTATGCTGAGGATATGGGAAACACCTTTAACCACATCTCCTCACTCTCGGAGGCTCGATACAATGTATCGAGTTCCACCTTGTCCTGGCTTCCAAAAAATTCAGTTACCACACCATTCAATGGTAGTGGAATTGGCTATGCGTAGGATGAAGAGTGCAAAAAGACATGCTTCCAATCCTCCAGGCCGTGAGTGCAGAACTCTCGATGCCTTTGGGCGTCTGCTTCCAAGCTTCCATGCTCTCAGCCAGGATCAGCTCCTATATCCTATATATGGGAATGTTCCTCAAAGAGGTCACAGGAGACTTGGCGCTTATGAGCCCCCTTCTTCCTGATGATAAACGACAAGACTTCCTTAATCTTGTCAGACATGCTCAGGATGTTTCCAAGTTTGTAAACCGTGCAGCCTTTGACTGCTTTGAATGCATTAGCAGAACCTCTGCTATTGCCATTGGTGCACGTCGGATTGCCTGGCTTCAGGCATCCGACTTGGAACTTTGGGTACAAAATAAATTGGGAAATATCCCTTGCACAGGAGAAAATCTCTTTGGCAGGAATTTGCAGGAAAAGGCTAATGAAATAGATACTGACAATATCACCCTGGATAGATTGTCAAATCTACAGCCAACCCAGCCAAAAAGAAATCTTATAAAAAAACCTTTTTCAGCAAAAAAAGGAAGTTGTATCCTTCTTATGCCCAGCAGGGGCACAGTCCAGTTCAGGCTGCCCAAAATGGACAACAGCAACAAACTAGACAACAAAAGAAGCCAAAGGGGCCGAGAGCTCAACCAGCTCCACAGGCTCAGCCTCCTCAGGGGCTTTGGCTGCTACTTAGAGAACTTAGCCTTCCTGCCCCTGAATGGTCCAGAACCCCTGGCCATCCCTGGCAGGTGGTGTCATTTTGCCAACAGATGGCACCAAATAACAACAGAAAATTGTCCATTGTACGAGAGGGGTACAAGCTTCATTTTCACAGCATGCCCCCTCCTACAATCATAAGACAGTTCAATTCTCAGACCCCTGTCAACAATCTCTTAGGTCAGGAGGTCACAACGCTCCTTGCTCAAGGAGCAATAGAAGAAGTACCCATTCTACAACAGGGTACAGGTTTCTACTCCCCCTATTTTCTTATCCCAAAGAAAACAGGAGGACACAGACCCATTTTAGACCTCAGAGAATTGAACAAATATCTGTTCCGAGAGAAATTCAGAATGATCTCTTTAGGAACTCTTCTGCCATACCTTCAAAGTCAGGATTGGCTTTGTTCTCAAGATCTAAAGAATGCATATACTCATATTCTCATCCATCCAGATCACAGGAAATTCCTACGGTTCCTTTTCCAGGGAAAACATTTCCAATACAAAGTTATTCCCTTTGGTCTGGCTTCGGCACCAAGAGTATTCACGAAATGTATGACGGTAGTAGCTGCATTCCTGCGAACTCGAGGGATATTCGTCTTCCCTTACTTAGACGACTGGCTCATTCGAGCCCCCACAGCTCCAAAAGCCAGTTCTGCTCTGTCTCGCACAATGCGAATCCTTCAATATTTGGGATTGGTCATAAACCTACCAAAATCCCATCTTGCTCCCACTCGGTCCCTAGAATTCATAGGAGCTCGCCTAGATACCAGACAGTCTAGGGCTTTCCTTCCACAGCCCCGCTGTTTGCACATAGTGCAGTTAGCTTCCCAAGCAGCAGCGAAGACTTACCTGACTGCTCGAGAAATGCTCCAACTATTGGGACATATGGCATCCACTGTACATGTAGTTCCCTATGCTCGCCTCCACATGCGAGCAGCCCAGTGGACCCTATCCACTCAGTGGACACAGGTTGCCTGTTGGACAAAATAACAAACTCACAACGTCTTGTTTCATACCTCCAATGGTGGCAATCACCTGAGAACCTTCTGGTGGGGTCTCCTTTCCAGCAACCCCTATTCCAGACCACTCTAACAACAGATGCGTCACAGGTGGGATGGGGGCCCACCTGCACGATCTCTCTACCCAGGGTACCTGGACTCCACAGGAGGCTTGTCTTCACATAAACCTCCTGGAACTCAGAGCAATCTTCCTTGCTCTTCGAGTATTCCAAGCCCAGCTCAGCTACAAGTCAGTCCTAGTGCAGACAGACAGTCAAGTAGCTATGTTCTAAGTGAACAAGCAGGGCGGACTGGCTCTCTGTCGTTATACAACGGAGCTTTATGACTATGGGCCCTTGCCAGAGAGCATCAAGTTCACCTCCTCGTGGTATATCTTCCAGGCATTCAAAACCTTTGAGCAGACAAACTCAGCCGAGTACTGCTGCCACACGAATGGTCTCTCCACTCAGACCAGGTTGCCTAGATATTTCAAATCTGGGGAACCCCAGACATAGACCTCTTTGCAAGTCCACTGAATTCCAAACTTCCCCAGTTCTGTTCCAGAATTCCGGCTCGAGATTGTCAGGCAAGGGACGCCTTCCTCCTTCACTGGGGTCAAGACTTCCTCTATGCCTTCCCACCCATTCCCCTCATCCCCAAAACACTATTCAAGCTTCAGAGAGACAGAGGTCATATGATTCTCATAGCTCCACGTTGGCCACGGCAAACGTGGTATCCTCTGCTTCTACATCTCTCTCAAGCTGCACCTTGGGAGTTGGGGTGTGCTCCAGAGCTTCTCTCCCAAGAGAACGGGACGCTATGGCATCCGAATCCCCAGTCCCTGCATCTCAGGACCTGGTTGCTGAAAGCCTAGACCTTCAGGATCTCGACCTTTCTCAATAGGTAAAGGATATCCTACAGGCTTCTAGAAAACCTTCCAAAAGACGATCATACGCCTTTAAGTGGAAATGGTTTACCATATGGTGTTCTCAAAAGGGACTTAAGCCCCTTGGGGGATACCTCTGGAATCTGTACTAATCAAATGCTGGTCTTAAGACCAATTCAGTAAGAGTCCATCTTAGTGCTATTGCAGCTTCCTACAAGCCCCTAAATGGACAACCTATTTCCTCTCATCCACTTATAACAAGATTTATGAGAGGTCTTCTATTAACAGAACCTCCCATTAGACCACCACCGGTGGCATGGCATTTAAATACTGTTCTCGGGCAACCCATGAAACTGCCCTTTGAGCCTTTAGCCACTACATCTCTGAAATTCCTTTCCTGGAAAGTCATCTTCCTAATTGCAATCATCTCCGCACGCCGCATTAGCGAGTTGCAAGCTCTAGTGGCTGATCCTCCCTATACGAGATTTCACCATGATAAGGTTGTTCTTAGGACTCATCCGCCCTTTATGCCAAAGGTGGTTTCCCCTTTCCATTTAAACCAAGCGGTTTACCCTCCTATATTCTTTCCGAGGCCCCATGTCTCCAATGCAGAAAGGAACCTTCATACCTTGGACTGTAAAAGAGCTTTAGCTTTTTACCTACAAAGAACACAGCAGCATCAAAAGTCTTCTCAACACTTTGTTGCTTTTGATTCTAGTCATTTGGGACTTCCAGTTTCCAAAGGAACTCTGTCTAACTGGATTGTGCAATGCATATCCTTTGCCTATGAGAGTAAGGGTCTTCCTCTTGAAGGCCATGTCACAGCTCACAATGTGAGAGCCATGGCAGCCTCTATGGCTAACCTTCACTCTGTATCTATCGACGACATCTGTCAAGCAGCCACTTGGGCTTCGGTACATACTTTTACAGCCCACTACTGCTTAGATAAGGACTCCCGCCGGGATGTCTTGTTTGGCCAGGCTGTTCTTCAACATCTCTTTCAGACTTAATTCAACTCCTACCCACCATCCCTGGTGGGATGCCAGAGATCCATGGGAAGAAGCATGGCCCATCTCACAATGGGTTGCAGCTTCCTGGGGCCATCTCCCTGGCATCTTCAGCTAGGGAGTCCCCATATGTGAAGACTACATTCCTGCTTGTTCCTGGAGTTAGCGTAGTTACTCACACGTAACAGGTGATCTCCGGGAACAACAGGAATTTAGTCTTCACAACCCACCCACCTCCCTTAGGAGTTGTCTCTCTGTTTCTCTCTCTCTCTCTCCTTTGTCTCAGCTATAAACTCAACTGAAGAGGGACAGTGGGAAAGGCAGGAAGGCAGCACGCAGGTGCTGTGGGATGCTCCCAAAAGCTTTCCTATTGGACGCTGGGGAGCGTTCTCGCACAGGTTCCGTCGGTACCGACGATACCCATATGTGAAGACTAAATTACTGCTGTTCCCGGAGATCACCTGTTACAGGTGAGTAACTATGCATTGTTTTGTGGTCAAAGAGTGAAGATTTTGTTACCCTCCATGTGTCTCTTTTAATTTTTAAGGATTTTCCCACATGTAAAGCCAATTTCCAGATCATCCAGCTGTTGTTGTTAAGTGCCGTCGAGTCGGAGTCGACTCATGGCGACCCTCTGGATAGCTATCCTAAATTGTGTTCGGTCTTGAGTCAGACAGCTCATTGTTGACAGACTGGTACCCGTAGCTGCTGTTATTGTCTCGATCCATCTCATTGCTGGCCTTCCTCCTTTGTGTTGACCTTCTATTTTGCCAAGCATGATGTCTTTCTCTAATGATCTCTCTCTTCGCATGATGTGTCCAAAGTATGAAAGGCGAAGTCTTGTCATCTGAGCTTCTAAAGAAAGCTTAGGTTTGATCTCCTCTAGTACCGACTGGTTTGTTGGTAGTGTGCAGCGGCGGCCAAGAGAGCAAATAGAATGCTAGGTATGATAAGGAAAGGAATGGAAATTAAAACAAAAGATATTATAATGCCTCTATATCGTTCCATGGTGAGACCGCACCTTGAATATTGTGTGCAATTCTGGTCGCCGTATCTTAAAAAGGATTTAGCGATTTTAGAAAAGGTACAGAGAAGAGCCACCAAAATGGTAAAGGGGATGGAAGGATACTCCTATGAAGAAAGACTAAAAAGGTTAGGGCTCTTTAACCTGGAAAAGAGACGGCTGAGGGGAGATATGATAGAAGTCTATAAATTAATGAACGGAGTGGAACGGGTAAACGTAGATCGATTGTTTACCTTATCAGAATATAGAAAGACTAGTGGACATGCAATAAAGCTACAGGGTAAACTATTTAAGACTAATAAAAGAAATATTTTTTCACTCAACGTGTAATCAAACTCTGGAATTTGTTACCGGAGGATGTAGCTGGGTTTAAAAAAGGTTTGGACAAGTTCCTGGAGGAAAGGTCCATAAACCATTATTAAGAAGTGACCGAAGATATCAATGCTTGACCCAGTACAAGCATTGTGGAACTTGTGTCTCTTGGGGAAACTGCTAGGTACATATGACCTAGATTGGCCACTGTTGGAAACAGAATACTGGGCTTGATGGACCTTGGTCTGACCCAATATGGCATATCTGACCCAATATGCAAGAGTGGGAGGAGTGGCCTAGTGGTTAGGACAAGGTACTTCAGGCCGGAGGGCCGGGGGTTCAAGTCCCACCTGGGGACAGCAATCTCAGGCTGGAGGGACTGGGATTTCTAGTCCTATAGGTACTCCTTGTGGTCTTGGGCAAGCCACTTAACCCTCCATTGCCCATGTTCCCTGTAAGTATTAGCGTATGTGTGTCATATCCCCTCGTGTTAAATGTATCTCCCAATTGACCGCTTTGACCCGGTGAAAAGCGGGATATAAATACAGCTAAATAAATAAATAAATATCTTATGTTCTTCGGGCAGTCCATGGTATACACAGTATTCGCCGCCAGCACCATAATTCAAAGGCATCACTTTTCTTCCTGTCTATCTTTTTCATTGTCCAGCTTTCACATCCATTTGATGTTATTGAAAATACCATGGCTTGAACAAGTCGAATCTTTGTATGGAGAGAGACATCTGTGCTCTTGAGAATCTTATCTAGGTCTTTCATAGCCATTCTGCCAAGAGCAATGCGTCGTCTGATTTCTTGACTGCTTGTTGCTTCTTTATTGATAGTTGATCCAAGTAGGTTAAAGTTGTTCACGATTTCAATTTCTTCTCCTTCAACGATGAACCTGTTGATTATGCCAGTTGTCATGATCTTTGTCTTCTTTACATTAAGGTGCAGGCCCATTTTGAGACTATGTTCTTTGATTGTGAGAAGCAAATGTTTCAGATCATCTTCACTTTCAGCCAGTAATGTGGTATCATCAGCATAGCAAAGGCTGTTGATGAGTTTTCCACCAATCTTCACACCTCTGTTGTCTTCATACAATCCTGCTTCTCTGATGATTTGTTCTGCATATAAATTAAACAGGTAGGGGGAAAGTATACAGCCTTGTCTTACACCTTTGCTTATTTGGCGTTCCTTTCTCTTTCCGCAGCTATGCAATTTTTACAATTGTAAACCACCCAGATACCTATGGCGTGGGTGGTATAACAAATTTTTAATAAACATAAACAAACATTTTAAACCATTCTGTTTCTCCTTGTTCCGTTCGAACTGTTGCTTCTTGATCAATGTACAGATTGTGCAAGAGTACGATCAGGTGTTCTGGTATACCCATGCTTCTTAATGTGGCCCAGAGTTTCTCTTGGTTTACACAGTCAAAAGCCTTGCTATAGTCGATAAAGCACAAATAGATATCCTTTTGGTTTTCTTTAGTCTTTTCAAGGATCCATCTCACATCCGTAATGATGTCTCTCGTTCCTCGCCCTTTCCTGAACCCTGCTTGCACTTCAGGTAGTTCTTGTTCCAGGTATGGTTGTAGTCTCTTTTGAATAATCTTCAGTAGAATCTTGCTGGCATGTGGGATCAGAGCGATTGTGCAATAATTTCCACAGTCAGTTGGATCACCTTTCTTTAGTATTGGTATAAACGCAGATCTTTTCCAGTCAGTTGGCCATGATGTTGTCTTCCATATTTCATGGCAGAGCCTTGTAAGTACGGTAACAGCTGCATCAGATTGCTGTAATACTTCTATGGGAATGCTATCAATGCCTGGTGCTTTGTTCTTTGATAAGGCTTTCAATGCTGCTTCAACTTCTTCTTTCATCACCAATGGTTCCTGATCATAAGGTACAGGTTGAAACGGCTGTTGGTCCATTTGATCTTTATTGTATAAAAACTCTGTATATTCCTTCCACCTTTTCTTGATCATCTCAGCATCATTCAACATAGAACCTTGAGCATCTTGTAACATTCCAATTCGAGGCTGGAACTTTTTCTTTAACTCTCGTAGCTTTAGGAAAGCCGATTTTGTTCTTCCTCTAATGGTTTCTGCTTCTATTTTCTTGCATGTGTCGTTGTAGTACTTTTCCTTGTCCTGTCTTGCTGCACGTTGGAAATCTCTGTTGAGTTCTGTTATTGTCTTTCTTTCTCCTCTGGCTTTAGCTTCTCTGCG
Organism: Ichthyophis bannanicus; assembly: GCA_033557465.1. Classification (NCBI taxonomy): domain Eukaryota; kingdom Metazoa; phylum Chordata; class Amphibia; order Gymnophiona; family Ichthyophiidae; genus Ichthyophis; species Ichthyophis bannanicus. The sequence continues at coordinate 2,433,022 of CM066050.1, forward strand.
TTTCTGGGCAATTTTCAGAGTTTCTTCCGTCATCCATTTTGGCCGTTTTTGCTTTTTCACCTTTTGTAGAGACTTCTCGCTTTCTTCCAACACAACCTTCTTGATGTCATTCCATAACTCTTCTGGAGCTCTGTCATTTGTATCCAAAGTAGCAAATTGATTTTGCAGGCAGTCTTTAAATTCCAGTGATATATTCTCAAGGTCATATTTTGCTGCATTCATGAGTGGTTTGCTCTTTTTCAACTTTAGCTTGAGTTTGCATACTAGTAGTTGATGATCTGTACCACAGTCAGCTCCAGGTTTTGTCTTTGTTGATGTTATAGAACCTTTCCATCATTGACTTCCACAGATGTAGTCAAATTGATTTTTATACAATCCATTGGGTGAAGTCCATGTGTACAGTCGCCGCTTGTGTTGATAGAAGAAGGTGTTTGAGATGAATAGGTCGTTGGTCTTGCAGAATTCTATCAGTCTTTCTCCAGCTTCATTTCTGTTGCCAAGTCCATATTTTCCAACTACTTTGCCGCCTTCTTTGTTGCCAACATTTGCGTTCGTCACCCATGACTATCAGGATATCCTGTTTGCATGTTCTGTCAATTTCAGCTTGTACTTGTTCATAGAACTCTTCAATTTCATTCTCTTCTGCAGCTGGTGTTGGGGCATATACTTGAATTATAGTTGTGTTGATAGGCATTCTTCGTAGACGTATAGAGATTAAGCGTTCGCTGACTGCATTGTATTTCATTACAGTTCTTGCTAGTTTCTTCTTTATTATAAATGCAATACCATTTCTTCTTTGTCTTTCATTTCCAGCATAGTAGACCATGTGATCATCTGATGCAAAGTGCCCGATGCCAGTCCATTTCAGTTCGCTGACACCCAACAGATCAAGCTGCAAACGTTCCATTTCATTCTTGACCACCTCCAACTTCCCTTGGTTCATGCTTCGTACGTTCCATGTTCCAATGTGTAAGACATCTTTACAGTTTCTGACTCTCATTTCATGCGCAGCTACATCAGCAGTCAGACGTCCCGAGGGCTTTGATCCAACCACATCATAAATGCTGGCTTTACTCTGAAAAGTCTTCAGCTCTTCCCCAGTAGCTAGTTGACTGCCTTCCGACCTGGGGGTCTCATCTTCCAGCAGTATAACACAATTTGTTTTGTTGTAACTATCCATTGGGTTTTCATGGCAAGATACAGAAGTAGATTGCCGGACCTTTCTTCCGCGCAGTTTAAGTTTGGTGGTGTTGCCGTTGTCACAGAAATGTGATCCTCCGCCGTCAACACTATCCCATTCTGCTGCTGCCCAGATGTGTGGTTTGTCTTGGTCTGGCACCTCAGCTGAGACCTGTCCATCTTGGGAGACCCTGCCAGTAGTTAAACTACCGATAGTTTAGCTCTCAGCATCACTGATGCACACAAGCCCTCACAGCACGACAAGCTGCAAACCAAGTGAGGGATCATCCAGCTAGACCAGCCCAAATAGGTGGGTTGTGTTCCCCTACCAGCAGGTGTGGAGACAGAGATTACTAGAAACTTTCAGTGACACCATTGCTACTAAGGCTGATGCAGCATAGGTGCACACGTCAGCATTTCTATCTCCAGCTGTTTATAATGCAGCTTGATATTCAGATTGTTAGCTCTTGGGCAGCCCCTTTAAAAGGTTCTCCCCAGTAGAGCTCAACAGCCGATGTCTCCAGGGTGTGCCTTAGATATACCCCATTGGAGTTTCCCATTTGGAGGGGGGTGAGAAGGATCAGATCCCAGTCAGAATTTGGCAAATCAAGGCCCTTGTCTTCATACAGCCTTCAAGTGCTAACGTTTTGTCCCTCCTCCATCCCCCAACCCCCCAGGAGAGACAACGAGAAAAGGTTTTCTAAAACGTCTGCTAGGAAAGGTTTCCAGAGAGAGGTTTGTGACAGAAACTTGATTGCAAGGGGATGCCTGAAGCTTAGCTGTCGGTGTTGCTTGAGCTTCCTGGAGATGAGTATGGCCTCAACTTCTTAATTCTGTCATGGGGGATGTCCCAACAGTGTCAGAGACTAGGATTGATCAGTAGGATCAGTGGGTGCACCTAGTTTTGGCTGTCGCAGCACTTCCCATAGCTGTCAACCCTGAGAAATGCTGCTTGGCCTTGGTCGTTTGGAATCCCTGTGCAGACACTGTGCAAAGAGAGTGCTGTAACATAAGACATCTCACATTCTCCTTTCCCAGTGACGCAAATAGGCACTTGTTTGAGAGGACACGTGTCAGAATTCCTGTGGGGTTTTTTTTTCTCAGTAAGCTTGTTTTTGTAGAGGGACTGTCTGGACTAAAGTACCGCCTTGTAGCCTCCTGAGTGACCGTTATCCGATTGTTCAGAGGGATGCATTGGTACCTTCATTGCTAGAGTGTTCTCCCCTCTAGAACTGTTGGATGGTCCTGCTGAAGAGAAGAAGCCAACCAGGCACTCCATTCTATAAGAGCTTGCAAAATGTGATTCACCAAGTTTCCCCTTGAAGTGTGACAGACTTTTGGGCAAATGTTTGGTCTGTCACCAATCGACCTGGATTAGTGGTTCACTTTTTTCCCCAAGGTTGGATCTCAACCAACTACCATACCAGTAGGAGGCAGAATTGTCCTGAGGGACCAGTGGATTGCAAGGTGGAAACTCTTCTTAAGTCTGCTTCTCACCTGCCTCATTGATCCTCCAAGCGGTCATTTGCGGAGGTTTTAATGATCCATGCCCTACTTCAGTGGGTATACTCTCCCCCGAAGGATGATCCTGTGGCTTTTCAGAAGTCTGCAGCATTTTTTCTTACTGCATACAAAGTATGGTCTCATCCATCTTGTGCCCAAGGAGATTGTGGTAACAGTAGTGCGGCCTTGACCTTGATTAGACTTTGAATTGCAGATGGGACTTCTAAATCCTCGGTTATCTAAGCTCATTCTTTAGAAGGAAGCTGTTGTCTGGAGTGGACCAACTGAAACTAGTTAAGGACTTCAGAAACTCCAAACCCCCTGCGATAGATGACTTTGTCTTCTACCATAGTCTATCCTCCTCGCCCTCCATACTCCACATATTCTACTACTAATAATCATCATTTGTATAGCACTACAAGGTGTATGCATTGCTTACGTATACATGCAAGACCATCCCAAACAAGAGCACTCACACTTGCAAAACACATAAGCAAGAAAGTCTGGAGCACGTTGACTCACAATAGGCAATATAAATGTTATCGAAGTACACATAGAGAATTCTGTTGTAGTACCGTACATGCCTCAAACATGAACATATATAAATATCAAATAAGGGATAAAACACACACACAAAATCCAATGGCCCTAAAAAATGTAAATCAGAAATAAAATAAAGAATTAAAACAATTATAAAAAATGATGCAAAACTTCAAGAAGCAGAGAAAAGCAAACATAAAAGTAATTAAAAAAAACACATATATTACTATACAATGATAAAAGCAAAACAAAGAGGTATCAATAATGGAGCTCATAAAACACTAAAAATGTAAGGAAGAAATAAAATATGGGCCACACTAAAAAACATAATAAATCCATAAATATCAAGTACATCAGAGTACCTACGTTATGAACAGCAAGGCATATCTGCTTAATAAATATCAAAATATAGAAAGACTAGGGACATGCAGTGAAGCTATGTAACCTATTTAAGACTAATAAGAGAAAATATTTTTCACTCAACGTATAATCAAACTCTGGAATTCGTTACCAGAGGCTGTAGTAAAAGCTGTGAGTGTGGCTGGGTTTAAAAAAGGTTTGGACAAGTTTCTGAAGGAACGGTCCATAAACCATTATTAAAGGGGACCCGGAAAATCCACTGTTTGCTCCAGTACAAGCATTGTGGAACCTGTGTCTTTTGGGGAAACTGCTAGGTAATTGTGACCTAGATTGGCCACTGTTGGAAACAGGATACTGGGCTTGATGGACCTTGGTCTGACCCAGTATGGCATATCTTATGATGATATAAAGGATAATGAAATAATAAATATACAGAAAATAGGGAAAATAAAAGGTACATACTAATAAAAAAAACATGGGAAAAAAATGTATACACGAACGAAATGTGAGCTCATTAAAATACCAATTACATTGTGGGATAGTAAGAACTATGAAAGGGGTGCACTTAAATAAAACACCTGTGGTTACATCGCAGGGCACTAATTAGGTCCTGCCCGGTACTCCCAGAGGAACTAAAAGAGAGGTAAAACCATGGAGGCGTAATCATGCTAGAAAGGCACTAAAGGAGTGGAACACTTGGACCTGTATTTTACCAATTTTATGTTGTAATGTTAATAGCCTCTTGACTGGCACAGAACACCTAAAACCTAATTATGTGTAGAAACCAATCTGTGCAGGAATGAACTATATAAATTTGATTCTAAAGTGTAACAGCACAAATCCATGCGAGTATTACCAGGGCAAGTATGAGGACAATCAACCCAGCAATAGCTAAAGAATATATACTATAAGAAGAACCAGGGGAAGGTGATACAGTGCATCGGATAAATTAGTGAAGGAGTACACGGACAACGCTCATGACAATCCTAATGGGAGCAGACATAACTTTACATATACTCCTCCAGTAACATGGGACAATAAAACACTGTATGGTAATTTCCTACTGCACACTATCCTGTGTGTAAAACACTACCTAAAATGAGAAAATCTGTGTTTTGAAGAATGATGGTGAAAGCACCCAACCTGTGCCAGATAGTCGGACAGAGTTAAAAGCCACGTAATCCTAATGGGCTACTAAAAATGGAAGGGACAAAGTGCATGATGAGAAAAGGAGAATAAATCTGGAATCTAATTCAATTAGAGCATGTGTCTGATCCCATCAAGAGAGCTCTCCTCCCAAGCAGTTGCCATTCAAAGTGCCGTTTTGCGCCAAAATGCGAGGAGGACAGTAATCATGGAAATACTCGTAAACAATTAAATGTGTATCAACAGCAAAGTCAGGTTGTATGGCATATGGACCAACCTATAAATAAGATAAATTCTCCAGGATTAAGCAGGAAGTCAGTCCTCACATATGGGTGACGTCGGGCGCCGACAGAGCCCCCATGCGGAGCATTTCCCCAGCTTTCAAAGAAAGCCTTTGGGAATGCAGCGCACCTGCGCAGTCCCCTTCCCACCCAAGGGTGCCATCTTGCTCAGTCTTTCTTTTTCCGCGGAGCCCGATGGACGTAAGTTTGTGTCGCCTGGGAAAAGTTGGTATTTTTCGGCGATTTTCGCGTTATTTTCTCCGGTTCGACGCTGGTTCCCCTTCCCGCCTGGGCTCGGTACACCGGTATCGAGTCCAGACTTGTGATTTTCGGTTTTTGTCCTGCGTGACTAGCATTCGCGCTCTTTTTGTGTTTTCACTGGCAGCTCGGTCGTTTTGACCTTGCAGGGGCCCTTTTTCCCCTGATGGCTGCCAGTGGGTTCAAAAAGTGTGATCGGTGCAAGAAACTTATGTCTCTCACCGACGCACATGACTACTGCCTCCAGTGCCTCGGGCCCGACCATGACCCGCTGGCCTGTGGCCCGTGCGTCAAAATGTCGTCTAAGGCGCTTCGGAGCCATCAGCATCAGCGTGAGAGAATATTCTCTGATTCCGCATCTGGCTGGGCCTGGACTTCGTCAGAGGTCTCGACATCTTGGGAGTCTGATCCCGAGCGCCGTCGGGGGTCCTCTGAAAGGGAGTCTCCCTCACGGGAGCACCGCAGGAAGAAAAGGCTCATGAGGGTGGCGTCAGTGGAGGCTCCTGGTTACTCGAGGGCCAGGTCGCCTAGCCCTAACCGCCGCCCCGGGTTCTCGGAGTTGGAGAGGCCTTCCAAGCTTACCTCATGTGGAGCCGGAGTCCCCGAGTCATGTAAGTGCAGTTGTCCTCGTGGACTCTCCTCCAGGGGAACTGATGTCGGGCCCCGAGTTCGGGGGCTGCTGAGTCTCCTGAGCTTGGACTCAGGTTGACAGCCTTGGAGAGCAGCTTGGCTGCCTTCATGGAACAGCAGCGGGTGCTGATCGCCGGTCTGACCGGTGCATCTGCCCCGACCGCTGGGACCTCGACGCCGAAGTTGACCCTGGAGACCGAGCTGATCCTTGAGTCAATGAAGTCTCGAGTCGATCCTCGGTCAAGGTCCCCCTCGACCTCCCGTGCGGGGCCGAGATCGTCGACGCCGATACCCTCGGCGTCGGGGCGGATGGCAACGAGGCCCACATGGCTGGAGCTGCTCGACTCCTCCTCCTCGGAGTCTGAGTGGGAGACAGAGGACAAGGAGTCCCCGGACACCTTCCAGACCCGGTGCGTCCCTTCGGACTCACTGGAGTCCGAGCCTTGGAGAAGGTCCCCTCTGGAGGATACCAGGTTCTTGGACTTCGTGAGGGACATGGCCAAGGCCCTGGCCTTCCCTGCGGACGCTGAGGAGGAGCCTTGAGCGAAGGAGCGCGATGATTTCCAGTATGACTTTCTTCCGAAGGAAGCCTTTACTGTACCGGTTCCTCCGATGCTGGAACGACTGCTCTTCCGTATGTGGGAGGCACCGGCCTCGGCGCCGGTTCTTAGCAAACAGGTCGATTCCATTTATCGAGTCCCTAAGAGCCCTGGATTCCAAAAGGCGCAGCTACCGCACCACTCCATGGTTGTGGAATCGGCCATGCACTGTCTGAAGAGTCAGAAGATGCACTTCTCGGTGCCCCTCGGCCGGAAGGCCCGGAACCTGGATGCCCTCGGTAGAAAGTGCTTCCAGGGATCTATGCTGTCTTGCCGTGTCCAGACCTACCAGCTGTACATAGGCGTGTACTTAAGAGACCAGGCAAAGGAGATTGCCGGGTTCTCAGCTGGCCTCTCCGAGGAACTTTGCAGAGGTTCAAGGCTTTGTCAACAGGGATCCGAGAGTGCTAGAAGTTTATCTCTCAAGCAGTCTATGATGGCTTCGAGGCTTCTGCCTGGGTAGCCGCGGCCGGCATCGGTACACGCCGTCAGGCCTGGCTACAGTCATTGGACCTGGAGCCATGGGTGCAGGACAAGTTGGTCGATGTCCCCTGCCGATGTGAAAACCTTTTCGGTAAGCCCATGGCTGAAAAGGCTGCGGAAATAGAGACTGAGATTCTCACCAGGACAAGGCTGTCCAGGAAAACTTCTGCTCCTTCTCAGAAAAAGAAGGGCTCAGGGAAAAAGCCCTTTTTCCCGAGAAAGGGTGCTGTCTACAAATCCTATCCTCACTATTAGGCTTCTCCAGCTCCCCAACAGGGCCAGCAGGCCAAGGTGCAGGGGAATGGGCCCCATAGACAGAAGACCCCCAAGCCACCAGCTCCGGCTCCTGCACAGCAGGGAGCGGGGTTTTGACTCCCACAGCATAGCCTCTTCTCCACAGCTGGCTCCACTCAGCACAGGAGGTCGGCTGACCTTGTACGCCTACAGGTGGCCAGCCATCACAGGGGATACCTGGGTCCTCAGCATAGTCCAACAAGGCTACATGCTCCACTTCCACCAGATACCTCCTTCTTTCCAGGGGAGCCTCCAAGACTCCCTCTGCACAGAAACCTCCTCCTGCAGGAGTTGACAAGTCTTATAAAGGATCAGGCAGTGGAACCGGTGCCTCACCACCTGAAAGGGCAAGGCTTCTACTCCAGGTACTTTCTGGTACCAAAAAGGACAGGAGGCCTCCGGCCTATCCTAGACTTACGAAACCTAAACAAGTTTCTGGAGAGGGAAAAGTTCAAGATGCTTACCCTTGGAATACTGCTGCCCTACCTCCAGCAGGAAGACTGGCTATGCTCCTTAGACCTAAAGGATCCTTATACGCACATCCTCATTCATCCAGACCACAGACAATATCTCAGATTTGTGGTGGGAGGAAACCATTTCCAGTACAGAGTACTTCCCTTTGGCCTAACTTCCGCCCCCAGGGTCTTCACCAAATGCTTGGCGGTGGTGGCGACCTACCTCAGAAATCAGGGAATCTTTGTCTTCCCATACCTGGACAACTGGCTCATCAGGGGTCAGTCTCTCCAGGAGGCCAGACAAGCCACTCTTTGCACTGTCTCTCTTCTCCAGCATCTGAGCTTTGTCATAAACCACGCAAAGTCCACTTTGCTCCCTTCACAGAACCTAGAGTTTATAGGGGCAAGATTAGACACTCTGCAGGGAAGGGCTTACTTGCCTGAGGACAGGGCCCACAGATTGATGGACTTGGCCAACCAGTTCCAAAGCACTTCTCAGGTTTCCGCCAAGCAATTCCTGCGGCTCCTGGGCCACATGGCATCCACAGTACATGTGACTCTGAATGCCCGTCTGCACATGCGGGCTGCTCAGTGGTGCCTCAGGGCTCAGTGGACGCAGGCCACAGGCGACCTCCGAGAGACAGTGAGGGTGTCCAAACCACTCTTGGACTCCTTGCAGTGGTGGCTACATCTCTTAAACCTTTTCGGGGGGTACCCTTTCAGGCCCCAGCGCCCGCCAGGGTGCTGACCACCGATGCTTCTTTAACGGGCTGGGGTGCACATTGCCAGGGCATGTGCACTCAAGGCCTCTGGTCACCTCTGGAGGCCACACAGCAGATCAATCTTTTGGAGCTGTGAGCAATCCGCTTGGCTCTACAGGGTTTGTCTCATGCCCTCTCTCGCCAGTCTGTCTTAGTTCAGACAGACAATCAGGTAGCAATGTTCTATGTAAACAAGCAGGGCGGCACAGGGTCCAGGCCCCTATGTCAGGAGGCTCAGGCCCTTTGCTCCTTTTCAGTCAAGCACGGCATGTTTCTCAAAGCAGTTTATCTACCGGGTCAGGAAAACCTTGTGGCAGACAAACTAAGCAAGATTCTCCAGCCTCACGAATGGCAGTTGAATCCACTGGTGGTTCAGCAGATCTTCCTACGATGGGGTCTTCCATCCATTGATCTCTTTGCCAGTCCTCTGAACCGTCAGCTGCCCAGGTTTTGCTCCAGACAGCCACATCCCCAGAGAGTGGCAGTGGATTTAGATGTCCATGCCTAATTTCAGAAAAGTCCTGAACATCCAGCATTATGTCTAAGGTTATGTGTGCTTCAGGCACGAACAGGCATCTGAAAAGTGATCGTTTTTTAGTATGTTGATGGTTTATTAAAATTTGATATACCGCCCTTCAGTATACCAGGGTGGTTCACAATAAAAATCCAAACTAATAAAAGGAAACAAATTTCTCGTTAATGAGATGATTTCTCTAGGCACTCTTCTGCCATACCTCCAACAAAACAAATGGCTATGCTCTCTGGATCTAAAGATGCTTATACCCACATCCTAATCCACCCAGATTACAGAAGGTTTCTCAGGTTCGTTTTTCAGAACAACCACTACCAGTACAGTCTCCTCCCATTTGGACTGGCCTCAGCACCCAGAGTCTTCACAAAGTGTTTGGCTATTGTAGCAGCCTACCTTCGAACTTTGGGGATCTTTCTGTTCCCCTACTTAGACGACTGACTGCTAAGGGCAGATACTGCTTCAGCAGTTACCTCCATCCTAAATCAAAACCATTCATGTCCTCCAGGAGTTAGGTTTCATGAAAAGCTATCTAAAATCACATCTCGCGAGTCTGTCTCCACATATTTGTCTTTCTTTCTAATTGTCCTCAGTGGTGGGTTTCCTTACCTACTCCATTGCTGTTAAAGTTTTAAGGTTTTAAAGTTTCTCTTAACCTACCTGCAGGGGCTACCCCTCCCCCCCCCTGCTGAGTTACTGTTGTGAACCTCCATTTTTCTGAGCTGCACGTGGGTTTGCTTACATTGCCTTCTCTTCCTTAAAGAGGAGGAGTGCTTTTTTAGAGCTCTCCCAAAGGTGATTTTTGCTGTGTTTGCTGCATAACTGAGTCTGTCTCCAAATAACTGTGAGTCTGTCTCCACATATTTGTCTTTCTTTCTAATTGTCCTCAGTGGTGGGTTTCCTTACCTACTCCATTGTGTGTGCCAATAGTTCAGGAACAGCCTACTAGCCAGTGACACTTAGGTTCCCGCCCGCCCTACCCCTCGCCCCACCCACCCCAGGGGCTACATTGCCTATATAGTGGTCACAGACGTGCCATCTATCATTCCAAACTTGGGTTAAAAGCCACATCATATTCATCTTTTCTTCTTCTTCTTCCTCTTCTGGGACTGCATAAACATGTCGTGTATTCAGTGCAATAACTGCGGTACTTTCATTCAAAGACGAATCATTTGGAGACTAAGAGCATGTCCTATATGTCTAAAGTCAGCTGCTTTGCATGAAGAACTGACTCTACTAAGGAAAGACCTAGCTGCCATGCATATAGAAGTATCTCTACTGAGGGAGGAACTGGCTGCGATGAAGCACACCTCTTCTAGGATACAAACTGAACAAACTCCACCACCGCTCCCGCAAAGAATCAAACGCCCCAGGAACAAATGGATCACAGTGGGTTCTGGTAGATTGCGACCTGTAACACAAAGACATCCTGTACATCAAGAGATATCCCTGCACAATGCCTTCTCTGCCTTGGCTAATGAGGATGCCCAATTCAAAGAAACTGAAGGGCCTTCAAATGAGTCAGACAATGCCCAATCCCCTGCTAAAGCACTAAATATGAAGAAAACCTCACCAAACAGAAAACTACTACTACTTGGAGATTCCATCATCAGAGGCACCAACTTGGGAACACAGTTCAAAGGAGAGAAGATAGTCATGTGCCTACCAGGCTCTTCAGCCAGCAGGAATACAAACCAAGTTGTTGAATTACTTAGTGCAAAAGGTGAACATTCCAAACTTGATGTTATTATCCACCTAGGCACAAACGACCTGGCTAGGAACAGTGCCTCTACAGCCCAAAAGGACTTCCAATCTCTGGGGGAGAAACTCAAGCCCATTGTTAACACGGTTGCATTCTCAGAGGTTCTACCTGTTCTTGGTAAGGGGACAAAAAGACTGCATCACATTTAACAGCTTTAATACATGGCTCCAGACCTGGTGCAGAAAAGAAGGATTCGGATGTATTGGCAACTGAGACAACAGATGGACCAACAAGAGACTATACTGTGCTGATGGACTACATCTCTCTTCCGCAGGGAAAAGAATCCTAAGTGAAAAATTCAGGCAGTATGTGGACATGCATTTAAACTAGGAAAAGGGGGTGATGGATGTGGAAGGTCAACATCTGCATGCCACCCCCAACAAAAGCAGAACAACATCAGAAACAGCCACACTTTTAAACCACACATCAAAAACATGTGGGAGGAAGTGGGCAGAACAAAATCAATGCAAAATACACACAAGCCAGGAAAGTGCTGGAAAGCAATGAGCACAAATGCTCGAAGCTTAGCCAACAAAATTCCAGACCTGGAAGCCCTAATGGTGGAAACGGACTTGGACATTGTGGCCATTACAGAAACATGGTTTAATGAATCACATGATTGGGATATAGCCATAGCTGGCTATAATCTATTCAGAAGGGACCGAGAAAATGGAAAAGGAGGAGGAGTAGCCTTGTATGTCAAAAGCAATATTAAAGCTACTGAAATGCAGGGGACATGGGGAAAAGAAGAAGCGCTCTGGATTGCGTTGGAGAGAGGAGATGGCACTGTCATCCATATTGCTGTAGTCTATAGACCTCCGACTCAAATTGAAGAGAGAGACAATGAATTGATTATAGATATTGCCAAGATAGCATCAAAGGGGGAAGCAATCATATTGGGTGACTTTAATCTACCTGATGTGGATTGGATCACTCCTTCTGCACATCTGGAAAGAAGCAAAAAAATTGTGGATGCTCTCCAAGATGCATTATTTAGACAAATGGTGATGGAACCAACCAGGGAAAGATCAACGCTGGATGTAGTGCTCACCAACGGTGATAGTGTGTCAAATGTCTGCGTGAGTGCCCCTGTGAGCAACAGCGACCATCACACGGTGTGGTTTGAAATAAAAGCCATGGTACAGGCCAATCATAGCAAGCTCAGAGTCCTAAACTTCAAATACACTGACTTCAATAAAATGGCAGAGTACGTAAAGGAGGAGATGACGGGGTGGGAAGAGATAAAGGAAGTGGAATTGCAATGGGCTAAACTAAAGGAGGCAATAAAAGGAGCAACAGATAAATATGTAAGAAAAGTAAATAAAAGCAAGAGGAGAAGGAAACCTATTTGGTTTTCCAAAGAGGTGGCTGCTCATATAAAGGCAAAAAACACAACTTTTGCAAAATTCAAAAGCTTGCAGACAGAAGAACACAGAAATGAATACAGGATCCAACTCAAAGAGTCTAAAAGAGTAATAAGGATAGCAAAATCAAAGGCAGAGGAAAAGATGGCTAAAGATGTTAAGGGTGGCAACAAAAATTTCTTCAGGTATATTCGGGAAAGGAAAAAGATCAGAGTTGGAATTGCAGGACTCAGAAGTGCTGGGAAAGGACTCGTGGAAAGTGACACTGGAAAAGCAAAATTGCTAAACAATTACTTCTGCTCTGTGTTTACTAAAGAAGATCCTGGGGATGGACCAGCTGTGACTCCCAAATATAAAAATGGGAATGAAGTAGATACCACACCATTCACAGAAGAAGAGGTGTTAGAACAACTTGCTAAACTGAAAGTGGACAAGGCCATGGGACCGGATGGGATACATCCCAGGATACTGAAAGAGCTCAGAGAGGTTCTTGCAGGACCGTTAAAGGATGTCTTCAACAGATCCTTGGAAACAGGAGAGGTTCCTCAGGACTGGAGAATGGCTGATGTCGTACCTCTACACAAAAGTGGTGACAGGGAAGAAGTGTCAAACTACAGGCCCGTGAGCCTTACTTCGGTGGCGGGAAAAGTAATGGAGGCACTCCTGAAAGAGCGAATAGTGAACTTTCTGAAAACCAACAGCTTGCAAGACCCGAGGCAACATGGTTTTACCGAAGGACGATCTTGCCAAACAAATCTGATCGAGTTCTTTGACTGCGTGACCAGGGAACTAGATCAGGGGCATGCAATGGATGTCATCTACCTGGATTTCAGCAAAGCCTTTGATACTGATCCTTATAGGAGGCTTGTCAACAAACTCAGTAGCTTGGGGATGGGTCCCAAGATGGTAAACTGGATTAGAAATTGGTTGACTGACAGACGTCAGAAGGTGATTGTACATGGAGCTCACTCGGATGAGAGGAAGGTGATTAGCGGGGTGCCCCAGGGTTCGGTCCTGGGCCCGGCACTGTTCAATGTATTTGTGAGTGATATTGCTGAAGGACTGAATGGAAAGGTCTGTCTTTTTGCAGATGACACAAAAATTTGCAACAGAGTGGACTCCCCCGAGGGAGTGGTTAACATGAAGAAAGATCTACAAAAGCTGGAAGACTGGTCTAAAGCTTGGCAACTACGATTTAATGCAAAAAAGTGCAGTGTCATGCACTTGGGTAGCAGAAATCCAAGAGAAATGTACGCGATAGGGGGAGAAAGGTTGGTATGCACAGTTCAGGAAAAAGACCTTGGTGTGATTATCTCTGCTGATCTCAAGGTGGCAAAACAGTGCGACAAGGCAGTGGCAAAAGCCAGGAGGATGTTGGGCTGCATACAAAGAGGGTTTACCAGCAGAAAAGAAGAGGTACTTATGCCACTGTATAGGTCACTGGTGAGGCCTCACTTGGAATACTGTGTTCAGTTTTGGAGACCATATCTTGCAAAGGATGTAAAAAGACTGGAGACTATTCAGAGGAAGGCGACCAAAATGATTTGGAGCCTGCGTCAGAAGCCTTATGAGAAGAGACTTGAAGACCTAAATATGTATACTTTGGAGGAAAGGAGGGACAGGGGAGATATGATTCAGACCTTTAAATACTTAAAGAGAAATGATGAACAAACAAACCTCTTCCAAAGACGGGGAACCTGTAAAACTAGAGGGCATAACATGAAACTGCAAGGGGGTAAATTGAAAGGCAATGTCAGGAAATATTTTTTCACTGAAAGGGTGGTGGATGCTTGGAATGCCCTCCCGATGGAAGTGGTAGGGGCGAACACGGTGACGGAATTCAAAAAGGCATGGGACAAACACAGAGGATCCCTTTACAGAAATAGGAAAAAAACAAAATAAACGGTACCATCTAACTTCTGAACCATATAACGTCTCAACAAATAGGGATGTCCTACATGGAGTGGTGGGTTTATCCCTGAACAAGGATATGGGGAGGGGTGGCCTGCGCGGAGCGACAGGTGCACCTACTCTTGCCATCTTGCTGGGCAGACTGGATGGACTATGCTGGTCTTTATCTGCCGTCAACTACTATGTTACTATGTTACTATGTAACCCAGGACCTGGAGTTCACAGGAACTCAAGACACTGTAAGAAGCAAGGCGTTCCTGCCAGAGGACAGACACCTCCGTCTCATTGCTTTAGCCACACAGGGCCAGCAACAATCATTAGTTATGGTCAGAATATTTCTACGCCTCTTAGGCCACATGGCTTCCACAGTCCATGTCCTGCCCTACACCTGTCTCAGCATGAGGATCGGGCAGTGGACTCTCACAACAATGGAAGCAGTCCACAGGTCGCCTATCCGACCTCATCAACATCACTCCGCAAATGAGAATGTCCCTTCAATGGTGGTGCACACCACAGAACCTAGTCGTAGGGTCACCTTTTCAGAGGTCTGCACCGCAGTATACCCTAACAACTGAAGCATCAAAACTAGGCTGGGGAGCCCATCTCAATAGCCTTACAACACCAGGCCTTTGGTCTACTCAAGAAGCTCTTCTTCAGATCAGTCTCCTAGAGTTCATGGCTGTCTTCAATGCCGTCAGTCTTCTCTCCCCAACTCAAGGGACATCTCGTCTCATACAGATGGACAACCAGATGGCTATGTTTTATATAAACAAGCAAGGGGGAACAGGCTCTTTGGCCCTATGTATTGAAGCCATTCACCTTTGGAACTGGGCAATTCCTCAAGGAATTCACCTTCATGCACACTATACCTTACAAGAGCAGAGAATATTTTAGCTGGCAGACTAAGCCGGATCCTCCATCCACACGAGTGGATGCTAGAACCTCAAGTAGCTCAATACTTGTTCCAACTCTGGGGATGCCACTACTCGACCTCTTTGCTTCTCCCCTCAGTGCCCAACTACCTTGTTTCTGCTCGAGGATTCCTTCCCCTCACAGGGAGACATCGGATGCATTCCTCATCCGTTGGGGACAGAATCTCCTCTGTGCTTTCCCTCCCCTTCCACTCATAGCGCAAACACTCTTCAAACTCCAGGCTGACTGGGGACAAATGATTCTCATTGCCACTTACTGGCCCAGACAACCGTGTTTCCTCTGCTTCTTCAACTTGCTCATACACTTCCCCTTAGGCTTGGTTAGTCACCAACCCTACTCTCTCAGGAACAGGGGACCCTTCTGCACCCCAGCCTCAAGACACACTGCTTGTCAGCTTTGGAGGCTAAACGCTTTGTCCTCTTGCACTTAGGAGCACCTGCAATACGTCCTCTTGGAAATCTATCTTAATATTCGACCAGATGTTATAAATAGATGTAAATAAATCAAATAAATATTAGGGAAGAAAGTGATAAGGATAAAATGGTAGGGGACACAATAATGGAAGGGCTGCATTAGGCTTGTAGGGATGCACCGATTAATTCAAAAATACCCCTAAAGATTCTGAGTGGTTAGTCACAACCCCCCCCCCCCCCAGAATTGCATATTGTCTTCAAAAATATGAATTAACCATAAATATTGAATAAAATATATAATTATGATGAGGAAAAAAGATCTCTGTAAAATCAAGAGCTCACAATCACTGGCTCAGCTTACACCTACTGTGGGTGCTCAATAAATTACATAAATGGTCAAAAACCTCCAAACCCACCCTGTTAATAAGATAGAGATACATTTCTGTCTTTACAGGGTGGGTTTGGAGGTTTTTGACCATTGATGCAAATTATTGAGCACCCTCAGTAGGTGTAAGTTGAACAAATGGTTGTGAACTCTTGATTTTAGAGGGTTTTTTTCTTCCTTATCCTAATTATATATTTTATTCAAGATTTATTAGCTAATTCATATCTGTGAAGAAGACGTGTAATTCCGGGTTGTTTTTGGTGGCTGTAGGGATGTACAGCAAAAAAAAAAAGGCAGGATGATTTACTTCTGGATTGGTAGAATATTAATCTTTCTAAACAAGTTAAAAAAAATTTCCATCCATGTGAATACAAAAATAAATCTGTATATTAAAGTGAAAAAGGGGGTTACATTGAAGGGGTAATTTTATAAAGCATTTCTTTATATACAGTAAAGAGCTGTTACAAAACTGCATGGCTGAATGCTTGCATACACAGGGGTCGACAAATCCTGGTGACTATAAACTGCACCCTAGTACCTGGGATTTGATTGCCACCATCGCTATTTGTCTCACCATTGTTCTGGCGTTCTTCACTCTTCCATCGTAATCGGCTCTGCATGTAGTTGGAGGACGTTTGCTGATCTCATAAGACTTGAAACAGCAAGATCAGGAACCAGCAAGATGGTCTCTTACATCACTGCAATTGGCTCCCGGTCGCTTTCCGTATCAAATATAAACTTCTCATGTTGACGCATCATATTCTTCACTCCGGCATCTCTGCCTTTCTGTCGCAGCACCTGTCTCTATATATCCCCCACAGCACTCTTCATTCTACCTCTCAGTATCTTCTTGATTCCCAGCCTCCACTGTATCCGTTCATCTACAGCACACTCCTCTACCTTTCAGGTTGTTGCCCCCACCCTATGGAACTCTTCCCTCTGTTCTCCGTAACCAACTCTTCTTCACCTACTTTAAGTCCCAGTTGAAAACCTACCTATTTGCTCTAGCTTTTCCCTTGGCTGTCTTCTTAATCCCTTGTTCCCCTAATATTTGCCTTTCCCTTCTCCTTGGTCTCTCCTGGAACAGTGCTGGCCAATGGTCTATCTTCCTCCCCACTTTCACCACCCTCCCTTTTTGTCTTTCGTTTATTTTACACTCGCCTCTATATTGGAACCTAGGCCCATCCCTCTCCTCATCCTCTGTTCTCTTGTGTACCTCCATTTAGTTGTCCTTGTACTCTTCTTTGTTTTTTCCTTCATTGTTATTTACTTTAACCGCCTAGTTGCTATGGTGAGAGGAGTATCCTTGTGGATGGGGCAAGTTGCATCAGGCCGGAGGGCCAGGAGTTCAAATCCCACTGGAGGACAGCAACCTTGGGCCGGGGGGACTGGGGTTTTTAGTCCCACAGGCACTCCTTGTGGCCTTGGGAAAGCCACTTAATCTGTTTTTGTACCTGAGGAAATGGAGGGTTGTGAGCCCTTCAGGGACAAGGGAAATACAAGGTGTGACAAAAAAGAAATGAGACAGTGGCAGCCACATCTATGACTCAATGCCAGTTGGCTAACCGCTTATGTTACTGTGTTGTACAACATCTCGCCACTATTCTGCTATACTATTTTTCATCTCTCTCTCTGTTTTTCTTTTTCAGGTTTTTTTGTAGCACACTGCTCCATCGCTTTGTCACGCAACTGGAGGTGGCAGAAATATGGAGCAAAGAATCAACTTGAAATTTCTGATTAAGTTGGAGAAGGGCCCAACTGAGTGTCTCCAACTTCTCCAAAAGACTTATGGAGATGATGCAGTGACAAGGCTGCGAGTCTTCGAGTGGCACAAACGCTTCAAGACTGGCCGCAAGCAGGTGGAGGATGATCCCAAGGCAGGACGGCTTTCTACGACAAAGATGGCTGAGAACATTAATAGAGTGAACCAGCTGGTGTGGAGTGATCGCAGATTGACGGTGCGGATGATAGCTGAGGAGCTCAGCCTGAACAGGGAGTCAGTGCAAACTATCTTGGTGCAGGAGCTGGGGATGCGGAAGGTGTGCCCCAAGATGGTGCCCAGGTTTTTATCGGACAACCAGAAGGCGCACTGGGTCAATGTTTGTCGAGACTTGTTAGAGAAGATTGGAGAAGATCCAGAGTTTGTTGGCCAAGTCATCACAGGAGAGGAGACTTGGGTCTTCCAGTACAACCCTGAAAGCAAGAGACAGAGCCTGCAGTGCAAGACTCAACTGTCACCCAGACCCAAGAAGGCGCGCATGTCCAAATCAAGGATCAAGGTCATGCTGATCGCATTCTTTGACCAGAAGGGAGTGGTCCATCATGAGTTTGTGTCTGTGGGTCAAACAGTCAACCAGCACTTCTCCCAACAGGTCCTCAATTGCCTCCATGACCGGGTTCGGCGCAGCAGACGGGCTCTGTGGAGAGACAAATTGTGGCAGCTCCACCGCGCCAGCGCACCCGCACACACTGCGCCAATGCCAAGGTACAAAGATTCTTCATTCACCACAAGGAAGCAGACTCTGAGGGAGTAGACGCCCTGGTCCAGCCTTGGCCAAGAGAGTGGCTGCTGTATGTGTTTCCATGGCCTCTTGTAGGATGCGTGATTCACCGCATAGAGCACCATCCAAGCCTGGTGGTTCTGGTGGCACCAGACTTGTCGTGGAGGCCTCTGCAGATCTGATGAAGCCAAGCAAGAATACTATGTCCATCTGACTAACTCTCTTGCCTCGGACCCTTGCTATCTCTTTGCTATGCACAACTATCTCCTTAAGGTCCCTCCTCCATTGTCTGTCCAGATCTTGGCTGACTACTTCCATGACAAAGTCTAGAAGATTAGTCTTGAATTTTCTGAAGGATCACCTCCACTTTATCTTCTCCTTCATTCCCAAATTCTCTCTTCACCTTCGGTCACTATTTCTTACTTTTCTGAAATCACTAAGGAGGAAACTGCAAATCTTCTCTCCATCTCCAAACTGACTACCTATTCGTCTGATCCCATCCCCACCCGTCTACTAAGCTCTGTCTCATCTGCCGTCATCCCTTCCATCTGTCACATATCCTTAACCTATCACTATCTACTGTAGCTGATCTGTGGCCTTCAAACATGCTGTGGTTACACTTCTCTTCAAAAGGCCTTCACTAGATTCTACCTGTCCTCCCCTTTACTTCAAAACTTCTTGAATGAGTGGTTTACCACTGCTTTCCAGTACATCCTGCTAGACCAGTCCAGACAAGTGGGTTTAGTCCCCCTACCAGCAGATGTTGGAGACAGAGACAAATAAAAAAAATACCAGTAGCCTGATAGGTTGTTCCCTGGTGTAATATCTAGCTACCCCCAGTAGAGGGCACTCCAGTATTTCTCTGTCTCCAGCAGATGTGGAGTATAGTTTTTTTTTTTTTTTTTTCAGGGAGCTCTTTTTTTCGGCTGGATTTTTAGCGCCGGCCATTTTGTTTTGGCGGGAATTTTACAGCATAGCTTTGTTTTTTGGAGGTCTTTTGTGGGCACCTTAATATATTAATTTCTGCCTCCCCTGCCAGTCTGTGACTCTCTGAGGTTTTTAAAGTGGATTTTGAGAGGATTTTGGGTTTTTTTTGTATGTTTATGTTTATTGTATTTGATAAAAACCGCCTTTCACTGGAACCAAAGCGGTGTACAATTAAAAATTTAATAAAAGAAGGCCAAGGCCAACGAAAAGGAAAAGAAATTTACAATGTTTGACAGGACAGCTGAAAAATCAAGAAGACAGGACAAAAACATAGATAGGGGGTAGGCCAGGGAAAACCAAAGGGAGGGAGGAGAGGTAATCAGACAAAAGGAGAGGGAACATCGAAAGCTAAGGAGAACAGGTGGGTATTTAGCTGCTGTTTGAAGTTAGTAAACTGTGGGTCAAGGCGGAGGGAGGGGGGAAGGGCATTCCAGAGGGTGGGAGCGGCAAAAAAGAAGGCAGAGGAGCGGGTAGATTGCAGGTGAGCGCGAGAGGGTGGTGGGAGGGTGAGGCGGTTAAGATGAAAAGAGCGGGGAGTGTGTATGGGAGAGTGGAAAAAGAGGAGATCCGTTAAGTATTGGGGAGTGCTAGTATGGAAGGCTTTGAGTCAGAATCAGAAGCTTGAAAGTGGCCCTAAAAGGGATAGGCAACCAGTGAAGATGTAAGAGTAAAGGAGTTATGTGATCCCGGGGAGAAGAGCATGTGACCAGGCGTGCAGCAGTGTTCTGAATCCGTCGGAGTCGGGTAAGTTGACATTTTGGGAGACCGATAAAAAGGGAGTTGGCAAAGTCCACCCAAGACATAACTAAAGCCAAAACCAGGGTGACCAGGGCTGAGGGGGAAAGAAAAGGACGAATAGAGCGAATTTGACGAAGAAAGAAGAGAGACGTTTTAGTAACGTGAGAAATATGGGAATGAAAAGACAAGTCGGAGTCAAAGTGCACACCAAGGTACCGGAAGGTGGAGACCAAGGGTACAGGAGAGCCAGAGAAAGAAGGGGCCAGAGAAGGGGAGGAGCCACCGTGAGAGAACCAGATAGCAATCGTTTTAGCAAGATTCAAGTGGAGGCAGTTAGCTGTCAACCAATCTGCGACAGCAGCAAGACAGGAATCTAGAACCGAGAGATCAGGGCAGGAGGGGGAAGTGTGGTGTAGCAAGAGAATGTCGTCCGCATAGAAAAAAGTAGATATACCAAACTGCTGAATCAGGGACGCAAGAGGGGCTAAGAAGAGGTTAAAGAGGAGGGGGGCAAGAAAAGAGCCCTGAGGAACCCCACAGGGAAGAGTGTGAGGAGCAGAAGGGGGAAGATGAAAGAACTGCACAAGATCTGGAGGAGAGGAAAGAGTGGAACCAATGGAGCACAGTGCTGCAGAGACCTGCATCCTGCAAACGGTGAAGGAGGAGAGAAGAGTGATCAACCATGTCGAAAGCAGCCGAGAGATCTAGAGCAACCGCCACCGAAACGTCACCACGATCATGTGCAACATGCAGAGCATTTGTGAAGGCCAAGAGAATAGTTTCAACGCTGTGGCCCGGACGAAACCCAGATTGACGGGGGTGAAGGAAGTTAGTAGAATCAAGGTGATGGGAAAGCTGAGCAAAGACAAATTTCTCTAAGAGTTTAGATAGGAAAGGAAGATTTGAAACAGGACGATAGTGAGCGGGTATCAAAGGATCAAGCAAGGTGTTTTTAAGAATGGGGCGAATCAGAGCGTGTTTCCAGGATTTCGGGAAAGACCCAGTAGAAAGACTAGAGTTAAACATAGAGAGGATAAAAGGAAGAAAGCCTAGAGAAGGGGTCAACAACCAGGAGGAAGGAATAGGATCAAGAGGACAGGTGGTTTTCTTAGAGGTGGAGAGGACCTTTTGGAGCCGTGGTCCGTCGCTATTTGCCTCTGTTATGCCTTCCCTTCAGCGGTGCATAGTCTGTACTAAGAAACATAAGGATTTGCAGGATGGCATTTGTAGTGTGTGCCTTGATCATCCTGGGGAGACTTCTGCGACATTGGCCAAGGGGGCTCAGGACAGAGGCAGTCCTGCTGCACGTCCTCAGGGACTAGGGAGACCCAGGCAGCTTCCTCCAGTGGGTGAACCTGCCTCTCCTCCTCGCTTATCTCCTCTTGCTCCAGAATCTTTCAGTCAACAAGAGCCACTGCATGCCTCGGATACCCAGTTTTTGGCACTTCTTAGGAAAGCCTGGGATCTCTGACACACTAATACTTCCAGATCTACGGTGGATACCCCGGCTCAAATTCCTCAGTCTGCAGCCACAGCCTCCCACAAGCGCTCTAGGCCAGAGGACATATCCAAGATAGATACTTGGTCTCCTAAGGAAATTTCCTGGCCTACTACCGCTTGGCCAAAAGCCCCGGAGGACGGCCCGTCCCCTGGTGAGGAGAGCGACAGCTTGTCAGACCGGGAGGATGGGGAATGGTCACCCTCAGAGTTTTCTGTGGAAGGCCAAGCAGAAGCGCAGGATATTCGCTTGTTTCGCAAAAAGGAGTTGCCGGCATTAATTGTGCAGGTGGTTGAAGCCCAAGATCCACAGTCTGCTGCTAGTTCTCAGCCAGAACCAATATTACAAGGCATTTGCAAGCCCTCTAGAGCCTTTCCATTCCCGGCAGAGCTGCAACAGATGGTGTCGTGGGAATGGGACACTCCGGATATCCCCCTACGGCCTGCCCGCCGTCTAGGGCAGCTTTATCTCTGGGCATCGCCGGAATTAGATAAATGGCTAACATACCCCAAGGTGGATGCTCTTGTGACCAGGGTTACAAAGCACGCTACCATTCCCGTGGAGGGCGGTGCAGCACTTCGTGACCAACAAGATAGGAAAGTTGAGAGTCTTCTCAAGACAGCCTTTTCGACTTCGTCTTTATCTCTCTAGGCCTCTGTTTCTGGGGGTCTAGCAGCCCGAGCCCTTTTCAGGTGGATTCAGCGTCTGCCGGAAGAGCCAGCTTTGGCCCATCTGGAATCGGTCACAGCATTCTTGATGGATATCTTTTAAGATCTCTTGCGCCTCTCGGCGAGAGCGGTGGCAGCGATCACAGTATCTCGCAGATGGCTCTGGCTTCGGCAATGGTCAGCAGACTCGGCATCTAAAGCACGCCTCTCCAAACTTCCCTTCAGAGAGAAGCTTCTTTTTGAGGAGGACCTGGACAAATTGGTCAAAGACCTAGGGGAGGTTTGACCCCAGTGGCTCCTGGAAGATAAACCTAAGTTTGCTAGTAGGCGTTCCTCTCAGCGGTATTCGCCTATGTCGAGACGCACCTCCAGATTTTGCAATGCTTGTCGCTATCGCCCGGGTAAGCCTTCCTCCTCTTCGACTTCTGGACGTTTTGGCAGAGGTTGCAGTCCTTTCGGGGTGTCCATAAGGGATCTGAAAACTACTCGTCGCCTTCCAAGTTTGCTGGGCCTGCAAAATCTTCCCGCTGATTGGCTGGACAGTCCGCATCAGGAAATCTTTCTGGAGGGCAGTCTGCCCAAAGGGATCCCTCCGATAGGTGGACGTTTGATTCTGTTTTCTCGTCAGTGGTCTCTCATTACTTCAGATCAGTGGGTCCTCAACATAGTCTCTCACGGTTATGTTCTCTAGTGTTCCTGACCCATTCCCGAGACGTTTGTCGTCTCGCCAGGTGGAGGACCGCTGAAGAGAGTGGCAATTCGCTCCACCGTCCGCCGCCTGCTTCTTTTGAGGGCTGTTCGGCCCATCTCTCGAGAAGAAAGAGGCTGCGGGCGTTACTCCATTTATTTCATAGTGCCCACGAAGGATGGTGCCTTCCGCCCAATTCTAGACCTCAAAGGCATAAATTGGTGTCTGCGGGTTCTACGTTTTCAGATGGAGACTCTTCCATCAGTGATCCAGGCGGTGTGTGCAGGAGAGTTCCTTGCCTCTCTAGATCTGGCGGAGGCTTACTTCCACATTCTCATAAAGGATGACCAGCAGCATTTCCTCCGCTTTGCGGTACTGGGTCAGCACTTCCAGTTTTGTGCAATGCCTTTCGGCCTGACCTCGGCTCCGCGCACCTTTTCAAAGGTCATGATAGTAGTTGCAGCAGCTTTGCGCAAACAGGGAATTAGAGTACATCCTTACCTGGACGACTGGTTGATTCGAGCGGACTCCCCGCTGGAAGCGCGTCGGGCAGTGACTCAAGTGGTTTCTTTTCTCGAGAAGCTCGGCTGGGTGGCAAATGTTGCCAAAAGTCATCTTCAACCGTCTCAGCAACTCAAGTTTCTAGGAGCACACTTCGACACGGCAAAGGGAAAAGTCTTTCTAACACAAGAAAGGCTTCGAAAGTTCACAGCCTTGCTGCGTTTGTTCCTTCTTCAGACAGCCCAGAGGGTCTAGGATTACCTACAGATTCTGGGGTCCATGGCGGCCACTATCGAGATCGTGCCTTGGGCCAAGAGTGCACATGAGGGGTCTCCAAAGGGCTCTTCTTTTGTGCTGGTCCCCTGTGTTGGAAATCTACCAGAGACCCGACGCAGCCTGCAGTGGTGGCTGGCGCCCCATCATCTACTCAAAGGTATTTCCTTGGAGACTCCTCGTTGGTTTCTAGTGACAACGGATGCAAGTCTCTCCGGGTGGGGTGCTCTCTGTCAGCATCAATCGACGCAGGGGACATGGTTGACTCAGGAGGCGCAATGGTCCATAAATCAACTGGAAGCGCGGGCGGTTTGTCTGGCTTTGCGGCATTTTATGCCTCTCCTTGAGGCACGGGCAGTACGAGTTCTATGCGACAACACGACAGTGACATATATCAACCGCCAGGGCGTCACGAAGTCCCTAGAAGCATCCAGGGAAATGGCTCTTCTCCTTCCCTGGGCAGAAGCACATCTGCAGGCTCTCTTGGCGCAACACATCGCCGGGGTGCAAAACTTGCAAGCTGACTTCCTCAGCCGACACACTCTCGATCCTGGAGAGTGGGAGCTAGCCCCTTGGGCTTTTCAGAGAATTGTCCGAACATGGGGACAACTGATAATGGATCTAATGGTGACGGCAGCGAATTCCAAAGTACCGGTCTTTTTCAGTCGCAGGAGGGGGTTTTAGTCCTCCGGATTGGATGCCCTTGCTCAACCATGGCCGCAGGGGGAGCTACTATACGTGTTTCTTCCATGGGTTCTCATTGGCAGAGTACTCCGGAAAATTCTGTCACACCGGGGGAGTGTGATCCTGGTAGCTCCCGACTGGCCTCGGAGGCCTTGGTATGTAGACCTTGTTTGATTAACTCGAGTACCACCGTTGCATCTGGGTGCTCATCGGGGTCTACTACGTCAAGGCCAAATTCTGATGGATGACCCTATTCGCTACTTGCTTATGGCCTGGCTCTTGAATGCCGATACCTAAGCGGTAAAGGTTATTCGAGTAGCATGGTCGCAACCCTTCTAAAGGCGCGCCATCCGTCAACTTTGTCAGTGTATGCCCGAGTTTGGTGCGTCTTCGAGGCTTGGTGCATGCAGCGGAGTATCTCTCCTTGGAAGACGGGAATCCCGAAGATTCTTACCTTCCTCCAGGAGGGTCTGGATAAAGGGTTAGCGCTGGGGTCTCTCCGGGTGCAAGTAGCTGCATTGACTTGTTTTTGGGGGCCTGTTGGTGGTCGCTCTATAACGTCCCATGCGGATGTGTCCCGTTTCCTTAAGGCAGTTAAGTCTGTTTGTCCTCCGGTTCGGCCTCTGGTATCAGCATGGGATCTGTCCCTCGTCTTAGGGGTTTTGATGCGGGCTCCTTTTGAGCCGCTTAAGCGCATCACCGTGAGAGATTTAACGCTTAAAACAGTGTTTCTAGTAGCAATGACTTTGACACGGAGAGTATCCGAATTACAAGCACTGTCCTGCAGGGACCCTTATCTTTCCTTCTCAAATGAAGGGGTCCTCTTGCGTACTGTTCCTTCTTTCCTTCCAAAGGTACTTAACGACTTTTCATGTCAATCAGCCGATTTTCCTACCGTGTTTTTCGGAGGATCAGTGTGTGGGCGAAAATAAGGGACTCTGTTATCTGGATCATGGCAGAATCCTTCAAAGTTATCTTCAGGTAACCAATCCTTTCCGTGTCTCGGATCATCTTTTCGTGCTTTTTGCTGGACCCCGTAAGGGTCAAGCTGCTTCCAAGCGCCCAATCGCTCGATGGTTGCGGTTGGCAATTGAATCGGCATACATACTTAAGGGGAAACCTGTTCCTATCGGTCTCCGAGTGCACTCTACGTGAACGCAAGCTACGTCTTGGGTGGAGCGCGCTCAGGTTCATCCTCTTGATATCTGTCGGGCGGCCATGTGGTCCTCCCTGTCCACTTTTGTGCATCAATATTGACTCGATACTCAAGCTCGGGAAGAAGCGCAGTTTGGAGCAAAGGTTGTCTCGGCGGCTGTCTCTTCCCACCCAAAGGGCAATTAGCTTGGGTACTTCCCACTTGTCTGGACTGGTCTAGCAGGATGTACTGGAAGGAGAAATTTTCACTTACCATTAATTTCCTTTCCTGGAATCCTGCTAGACCAGTCCAGGACCCTCCCTATTCTGACTATCTGGTTCAGAGGTGTATTGCGGAGCAGCCAAGACTTTGCAGCGGAGTGCTATCGCCTCTTGTAAATATTAATGTTTGGGTTTTTTGAAATTTTTGCTTCATGGTTACATCTGTTTTCCATTATGGCTTGTTACAAAATTGGAGCACCCTCTACTGGGGGTAGCTAGATATTACCAGGGAACAGCCTATCAGGCTACTGGTATTTTTTTATTTGTCTCTTTCTCCAACATATGCTGGTTGGGGGACTAAACCCACTTGTCTGGACTGGTCTAGCAGGATTCCAAGAAAGGAATTTAACAGTATGTGAAAATTTCTCCTCCTTTCCTCTCTTCTGGACCACTACAATCTGGCTTTCATTTTCCACATTCCATAGAAACAACTCTTATCAAAGTCTCCAGCGACTTGTTCCTCGCCAAATCCAAAGACTTCTACTCAGTTATCATCATCCTTGACCTTTCTGCTGCCTTTGACACTGTTGATGACCACCTTCTCCTTGATAACTTGTCCTTGCTTGGATTTAAGGGCTCTGTTCTGTCCTGGTTTTCTTCTTATCTCTCACAATGCACTTTTAGTGTATGTTCTGGTGGTTCCTTCTCTACCGCCATCCCGCTTTCAGTTAGTGTACCTCAGAGCTCTGTCTTGGGACCTTTCCTTTTCTCTCTCTACACTCGGTCCCTTGGTGCCCTTATTTCCTCCCATAGTTTTCAGTACCATCTTTATGCTGATGACTCAGATCTGTCTTTCTGTGCCTGACGTCTCTTCAGGGATCCAGGCCCGGATCTTTGCCTGCTTATCTGACTTTGTTGCTTGGATGTCTCACCACCATCTGAAACGGAACATGCAAAACTGAGCTCCTTATCTCCCCCCCCCTTCTCTATTTCTGTGGATAACACAACACTCCTCTGTTTTCTCAGCTTGCAGCCTTGAGGTTGTCTTTGACTTTACTCTCTCTCTCTCTCTCTCTCTCTCTCTATTCGTCCAACAGATAGTTAAAACCTGTTGTGTCTTTCTCCATAACTTTGGCAAAATTTGTCCCTTCCTTTCTACACACACTAAAAAGACACTTATCCACTCTTTAGTCACATCCCGTCTAGACTATTTCAGCTTCCTCCTTGCTGGTCTCCCTCTGAATCATCTCTTTCCCCTTTAATCTATTAAAAACTCAGCTAATCTTCTGCCAGCCTTTATATGCTCTATAACCTCTCTTCTCAAATCACTTCACTGACTCCCTATCGGTTACTAATTCCTTCCAGAAATCAGACCAACCTTTTGTCCTTGTGGGTCTACGTGAGGTGACATGGCCACTAAGGCTAGCCTGGGACACTGGATAAAGGAGGTAATAGCCTCAGCATATCTACAGAACCAGCCATTTCTGGAATGGTTGCATTCCACTCAAACGCAGTCTTCCTTCTGGGTGGAGCCTAACTCGGTTGCTTCAATTAACATTTGTTGGGTGGCAACACAACGCGGTCATTGCTTTCCATTTTTGCCATGCATTACTACTTGGATATCATAGTAACATAGTAAATGACGGCAGATAAAGACCAGCATGGTCCATCTAGTCTGCCCAGCAAGATGGCAAGAGTAGGTGCACCTGTCGCTCTGTGCAGGCCACCCCTCCCCATGTTTTTGTTTAGGGGTGAACCCACCACTCCATGTAGGACACCCTTATTTGTTGAGATGCTAGATAGTTCAGAAGTTAGATGGTACCGTTTATTTTGCTTTTATCCTGTTGCTGTAAAGGGATCCACTGTGTTTGTCCCATGCCGTTTTGAATTCCATCACCGTGTTTGCCCCCACCACTTCCATCGGGAGGGCATTCCAAGCATCCACCACCCTTTCAGTGAAGAAATATTTCCTGACATGGCCTTTCAATTTACCACCTTGCAGCTTCATATTATGTCCTCTAGTTTTACAGCTTCCCCGTCTTTGGAAGAGCTTTGTTTGTTCATCATTTCTCTTTAAGTATTTAAAGGTCTGAATCGTATCTCCCCTGTCCCTTCTCTCCTTCAAAGTGTACATATTTAGGTCTTCAAGTCTCTTCTCATAAGGCTTCTGACGCAGGCTCCAAATCATTTTGGTCGCCTTTCTCTGAACAGTTTCCAGTCTTTTTACATCTTTTGCAAGATATGGTCTCCAAAACTGAACACAGTATTCCAAGTGAGGCCTCACCAGTGACTTGTACAGTGGCATAAGTACCTCTTCCTTTCTGCTGGTAATCCCTCTTTGTATGCAGCCCAACATCCTCCTGGCTTTTGCCACCGTCTTGTCGCACTGTTTTGCCACCTTGAGATCATCAGAGATAATCACACCAAGGTCTTTCTCCTGAACCGTGCATACCAACCTCTCACCCCCTATTGTGTACTTTTCCCTTGGATTTCTGCTACCCAAGTGCATGACACTGCACTTTTTCACATTAAATCGTTGTTGCCAAGCATTAGACCAGTCTTCCAGCTTTTGTAGATCTTTCCTCATGTTAACCACTCCCTCGGGGGAGTCCACTCTGTTGCAAATTTTTGTGTCATCTGCCAAAAGACAGACTTTTCCATTCAGTCCTTCAGCAATATCACTCACAAATATATTGAACAGTGCCGGGCCCAGGACCGAATCCTGAGGCACCCCGCTAATCACCTTCCTCTCATCCGAGTGAGCTCCATGTACCATCACCTTCTGTTGTCTGTCAGTCAACCAATTTCTAATCCAGTTTACTATCTTGGGACCTATCCCCAAGCTACTGAGTTTATTGACAAGCCTCCTATGAGGAACAGCATCAAAGGCTTTGCTGAAATCCAGATAGATGACATCCATTGCATGCCCCAGATCTAGTTCCTTGGTCACCCAATCAAAGAACTCAATCAGATTTGTTTGGCAAGACCGTCCTTCGGTAAAACCATGTTGCCTTGGATCTTGCAACCTGTTGGTTTTGAGAAAGTTCACTATTCGCTCTTTCAGGAGCGCCTCCATTACTTTTCCTGCCACTGAGGTAAGGCTCACGGGCCTGTAATTTGACACGTCCACGCTCAGGTGGACACAGCCTGTGGTGCAGATGTTTTGAAGGCGGTCATTTTCTTCCCGTCTAATGGAATTGTAGCTTTGGTACATATAGCAAGATACTATGGAAGGTGAAATTTTACTTACCAACTAATGTCCTTTTCAAGTCCTGCTAGACTAGTCCAGGACCCACACCTATGCTCTGCCATGTTATGCTGCATTTTAGCCTTGAGGGCTCATAACCACCTTGATAGACCTTCTGTCTGAAGACTCTCCTGTACATATAATTGTTGTTGTTCCTTATTCTGTTTGATCCTTCCTTCATTGAGGTGGTGTGCAGTCAGGGGTTCTTGACCTTGTGCTTGGGTACAAATGCTGAAGTATGCCTCTAGCTGTATTACAGATGAAGTCATAAGAAGTTTCTTGATTTTCTTCAGTCTCCACCTCTGCTGGCAGAAGGTCACAGCTCACTTGTTCAGGCTTGTCTAGTAGGATTTTAGGAAAGGACATTATCTAGTGTGTACAATATCACCTTTAAGCACCTCACATTAGCACGGTGTTAAAGCCATGAGGTATCTTGCCATTAAGGAGGTCAAAAAAGGAATCTGTTGACAATGTTTGAATGCATGACAAATTGTAAATGTCGCTCTCTATTACAGAGCTGTAAATAAGAAACTGTTCCATGATGCTATGGGAACCATTTCACAAGGAGAGAAGATAGAATTGATATAGTGTTTCCAAAGGCATACTTAGTTTTGGGAAAAGTGCTGTTGTAGCCATTGATTTGCTAAAGCTCCAATAATAAAGGCTAGCTAAATTAGGAGCCATAGTGGCTCTCATTGTTGACAGACTGGCACCCATAGCTGCTGTTATTATATCAATCCATCTCATTGCCAGTCTGTCAACAATGAGCCGCCTGACTGAAGATCGAGCACAATTTAGGACAGTTATCTGGAGGGTCGCCATGAGTCGCCACCGACTTGACGGCACTTAACAACAACAAGTGGCTCTCATTCGCCTTTCCCAGAATTTGATGTGAAAACACTATTAAAAGTGAAGGCTGTTTCAGCCATTCTAAGCAAAAACAATGTACGCATTCTGTCCCACTGAGCCTTGAGTCCAGAAAATGTATATCTCTGCTAAGCATACCTGACTGTGGAATGTCATATACAGAGGCTCCAAGGCATAGTCTTAGCAGTAAAATTATGTCCTGAAAAACCTTCAGAAAAGATTCTTTGTTCCTTTTGTACTGAGCCTTGAATTTGTCAACAAAAATTGACAGGGGCTTCAGTAATGAATCCTTGCCAGAAACAGTGGGTCTCCCAGGAAAAGTAATGAGGTCTTTGCGTGTCTTTGAGAGTACATAGAAAAGTAGTTCCCACATATGATTCCTTGTCCCACCAGAGCAGACCAGTCCAGATGCATGCCTGCTACCAGATGGAGACGAGACCAAAAGCTTATGGATTTTTTTCCCCTTATAGGGCACTGTGCAGCTTCTAGCTTCCCAGTATTTTCTGTCTCTAGTAGATGTGGTCAGGCTCTCGGGACTTGGTTGCATCTAAATACACATGGTAATAATAGGGCTTATTAGACAGATGTGCTTGTTGTAGGTATTGAACTGTGTTTTAAGATCATGATCCTATTGCCTTTATCGGCTAGTTCAATCACAGTGTCATTGTTAAGTTCTAACTCGCTCAAAGGCTGTCAGTGGCTAAAACGTTGCAGGAGATTTTCTTTTGGGTTTGTTGTATGTGTGTGAGGTCACAAATAATAGATGACAAAAAGCCCAAATCAAGGGATCCATGGAAAAGGGTCGGCTTCTTTCAGAGCTGACCCAGCCATTAGGCAAGACTAGGGCAGCAGCTTTTGAGGGGAGCACAGAGCAGCAGTAGTTAAAGCAAAACACTGGAAGGAGCATCAGCACATTCCTTATCGGTCCTACAGTTCAGTCCTCCACCACTGGGTAGTGCACCTCCTCCTGCAACATGGAGACTGGACAAGTCAAACTTGTGACATCACCGGGGATATCCTGCTGGTCTTCTCCCATGATCCCCCAGTGTGTCCAGTCTCCATGCAGCATGAGGACGTAGTGAGCCTAGGTGCTGGGCTCACTTGAGAAGCAGTTAGTCAGGATTTGATTTACCTTGCATTTCTTTTGCCCTTCTTTAGGTGTAATCCTGTAAATTGAATTCATTTTCATTTAATTTCATTTACTTTTACTTTATTTATTTTCACCTAGTCTGCCTTAGTGTAAAGGGGGGTTCTGTCCCTTTTCAAAGTTCACGCTGCCAGCTAGCCTCTCTGCTTGGGATTCTTCGGTCTCTGTGTCCGGTGATGATCTCTCCCCCAGGACTGTACGGGGGAGAGCTCTGTGGAACACCTGCATTTTGGCAGTGTCCATGCGGCAGATTCCCAACGCGGCGGGAGCCTCAGGCCGTTCGAGGTTCTTTAGCCGGTGGGCCGGGGCTCGCAGCGTCTGCTACTTCTGGTGGCGCGAGGCAGCAGCGTGTCTGGACAGCTCTTCACCCCGCAGCTACAGCGGGGTAACTGCTGCATCCCGACGCCACAAGGGAGTCTCTCGAGTCCGCATGGAGGGGCTCTGAGCTCTTGCCGCCTCTGTGGTGTTGGCGCCAAACGGGCCTGCTTCGGATTGGCGCCATTTTCTCGGCAGGGCTGAGGCCTCGTGGCGGAGAGCGGAGCAGCCCCGCGTTTGAGCAGACGACGCTGTTCCACGCGGCTACACCAAGATAAGGACTTCCTTTTGCTGTTACTTTTAATTTTAATTCTAATTTTAATTTCCTTTTAATTTCATGATAGTTTATAGTTCTTTGAATGCAATGTGATTGGTTTGGGTTTTACTTCTTGGGGGGTGCCTTTACCTTTGTCTGCTTTCTGGCAGTTAGCGACGTCTGTCAGCAGCAGATTTCCGTGCTAGGATTTGGCCATTCAGGGTCATCGGCGGCACAACCACCTACAAATTGAGCCCTTTCTGAAATTGTCATTTACATAAGGATGCTATTTCCATGTTTATACGCTTGGAAATTGTGCAGACAGCCTCTAAATGTCGTTATGCCATCTGCAAATTTGATCGCCATGCTTGCTGATCTCTTTTCCAGATCATTTCAGTGCAGTAGATGTTACCAGATGCCAGTTCCAGTGCAGATCCCGAGACATTCCACTATTTACGGGTCTCCTGTGAGAAAACTGGCCATTTAGTCCTATTGTGTTCCTGTTTTTGATCCATTTCCCATTCTATAATAGCACATCATCTCCTTCCTCAGGAGAAGTTCATAAGGGGCTTTGTCAAGTACCTTCTAAAACATCCAGATACATATCATTTGGCTTACTCACATGTTTATTAACCCTTTGAAAAGACAGCTTGGTGCTGCTTTTCAGAACAAGTTCTATCATTTAACTGGCACTGAACTCAGATTCATTGGTCTGTAGTTTCCAAGATCGCCTTTGAAGCTCTTTAAAGAAAAAAAAAAAACCCCCAATTAGTGTTACATTAGTAACTCTTCAATCTTTAGAGATCATTAATACTAATGTTATGATTGAGCCTGGCTGATATTATGAATGATCACTATTAGACAAAAATTAGCTAGGTTAAGACACTTTGATTTGGTTTTCTGCACTATGTTATCAGAGCGCAGCTTGCCCATTTGGCGGGAACACTGCCCATCTGGGCCATCTGGGGAAAGACCCCTGCTGGGGATCGTGAGAAGTGTTGCTGGATGGCACAGTCCGGGGCTTAGTGTTCCAGGGTCCTGGAAGGGTTGATAGCGGCAGTCAGGCCTCCCTGTCTTTGCTATGACGGTCACCTAGGTTCAAGCGTCCTGTGTTTTGGGTGACAGGAGTGGGACACCTGGACATGTGGTGCTGGATGTTGGATAGGCTTATACTTCTTAGGTGCACTCTCCTTGAGTGCGTCTGCATGTCCGTGTTCCGTCTGTGATCTCATGCTCAGGTGATTGTTGCAGCAATGACAGAGATCGCTTGGGATATGCTGCAATACATGTGTAGCAGATCTCAGGCTGTGGATGGATGGGAAAAGACCATCAAAGTCTTTGGCGGTTCCAATGATCTGGAGAGGGCCCATGGATCACGTCGGCGATTGCTACTTTTGCATGGTTCCTCCAATTCCGGAGGGCATATCCAGGTGATGTAAGCGGTTGGCCTACTGGCATTGCGTCGTGGGCGTGGCTACCAGAGTCTCCTTTCTTTTTTGTCACACCATGTAAGACTCCACATCTTCTGAAACAACGCTGGACTCTGGGGCTCTTGACACCCTCTTATATGCCCTTGGTGGATCACGCTTGGTTTATTGCAACTCATTGCTTAGCTGCATTCCACATTCTCAATTAAAAAGACTCCAACTGGTCCAGGACATAGCTGTAGAGCTACTTTGTGTTGCAAAGAAT
Source organism: Ichthyophis bannanicus (assembly GCA_033557465.1). Taxonomy (NCBI): domain Eukaryota; kingdom Metazoa; phylum Chordata; class Amphibia; order Gymnophiona; family Ichthyophiidae; genus Ichthyophis; species Ichthyophis bannanicus. Next base: position 2,466,226 of record CM066050.1, read on the forward strand.
AAAGCCCTTAAGAGGTGTGACAAATAGGGTGTTTGACGCTGGTGGTTTTTCCATTTCCCTCATTTTGCTTCCCACCTCTGTCTGGATGGACCTCGGTTCCGTTCTCCCTCGTGGAATCCGGCTGTGCCTGTTTAGTTGTCGGTTTGGGACTTACGCAAGAACACTTTGCTTGTAACCTGCGTTCCTTGGACCTTAGGTGAGGTTCTGTCGCTTTCTGGGAGGTCTCTTCGCTGCCTGTCCCTCCGTGGAGGCGGGTTCTGCGGGAGAGCAGCGGTTGCTAACACTTGACACCCTGGTGGGGTCGAGAGCCAAGGGGGAGCTCAAGCGGATTTTTCAGGTGGAGCTCCGGTAGCCTTCTCAGTAGGTCTGTTTCTAGGGCGTTCAGTGTGTTTGCGATGGCGAGTTTGTCTTTCTGAAGCACTAGCGCTGCTTGGGGCAGAGTTCTGTGCTGTTTTCACCAGTGAAGAGGATCCAAGTGGGCTCTCGGTCGTGCCTTCCTGGTTGGCTTACCGCCTGTTGACGTGAGGAGCGGGCTGGGGTCGGTGCCTGCTCTGTTCGTTTAGGGGCCGAGCCGACTGGATAGGTCCCTCCCAATGATTACTGCTCTGGTACATCCCAGTGGTGGAGGACTGAACTGTAGGACCGATAAGGAAATGGAAATTACACTTACCTGATAATTGATGTTCCTTGAGGGAGTACAGTTCAGTCCTCATTCCCGCCCGGGGATGGATGTTTCAGACGCGAGGCGTCAGTTCCGAGTATGCTTTCGGATCCTAGAGTCGGCAACGGGCTCTGATTGGCAGGTAATCGCGAGAGCAACCTTTTCTGCCTATACTCTTCCTTAGTTCTCCTTCCTTCTAGCTCTCTGTCTTCCGCTGTTTGGTGCGCAGGGGGACAGGGGCACGGAGGAGGGTGTTTTCGGCCTTTCTTTTTGGGGCCCTGTGATTTTGAAGTTGAAGTTTGAGCATAGCTTTGTATTTAGTACTTTAACTGGTTGTTTGTTTGCTCCTTTGAGTCTGCTTTGACAGTAGGTCACTGGGGGATCATGGGAGAAGACCAGCAGGATATACCCGGTGATGTCACAAGTTTGACTTGTCCAGTCTCCATGTTGCAGGAGGAGGTGCACTACCCAGTGGTGGAGGACTGAACTGTACTCCCTCAAGGAACATCAATTACCAGGTAAGTGTAATTTCCATTTCTTTTACTTGCGGGGAGAGTGAGACATACATAGGATTGTTGTGGGAGGGAAAGGTGATGTAGGGTGGAATGTTTCCCTAGGTCGCCCAGTACTCTTGCACTGTCCTACTGCTGTCCAGAGAGGAGAACCAGGAAAAGAAAAGTCTTTTTAAATTTCAACAAATGAACACATTTAAACAAATTGACTGGCACCGATCATTGATTAATTTTTAGAATAAAGTCCACTCTATAATTCTGCCTAAAATGACATGCCTCTGTGGGGTACGTGACCTGATGATTTTAAGATTTTGTAAATGCAGCAGCATTTGTCTAGAGGAGAGTACAGTGTGCTGGGGAGATCTCTCTCTCCCTTGATGATGCAATGTGCGAGGCTGCACAGAGGTAAATATTTGAAAGCAGCCTCTTTGTTCATTGTCAGTTGAGGTTTCCTCTGAAGAATCAGCCATAGTGGGCGTCTGGGAGCTGCATCTGTGGGTAAACACTATCTTTTGGATAGATTTTGCTGTGATGAGTTGGATTGTGCTAATTTGCTGCCCTTAATCTTGTTTCAGAAACAATCTAAAGACACCCTTGCAATGTTCTCTAAGCTGCATGGTCGTTCTCTGCCCACATTCTACTGGTGGGAGTGGTGCTTTAATATCCTGTTTTCAATCATGAGGAGCAGCCAGGCCTACCGCCTACCGGAAGTCCTTCATGATATCGAAGCACTACCCTCACAGGCAGACGACTCCTGCGCAGCTCAGAGGGTACACTTCACCTGTAGGAATTTGTGTACATCAAGTTTGTCAAGGCCTTCAGATGTCTTTAGTCTATTTTCAACTTCTGTGATTTCTTGTCCTGTACATATCAGCTATATTTAATAATTGGGATCATAAGTGCAAGATCACATGTTGATTAAGAATTGAATTCCACTTGGCCTCTGTAGTAGGTAATTTCGTTACCAGGGTACTTTTATAAATTAAGCCCTTATTTGGACCATTTCACAAAGACAACATAAGCACTTGTGTGCCTTTTTTTTATAAAATAAGCTTTCAAAACCAGTTCAAATAGTGTGTCAGTTCTCATGCACATATTTACACAGTCTCCAAAGTAGGGCTAAGTTGCGCGTGTATGGGCTTCCTGTCTAGAAATGTCATCTAATTGTATCCATTACTCTGGCAGTGTGAAGATTACATCTCTCTAGTGCCTCATCAGATGACTTGTGCATGTTTTGAAAGGCTGGATCGGGAGCCCAGCAAGGAACTCTTCAAAGAATGTGCTAAGTGAGTGACGGTGAGGGAACGCAGAATCGCATTATCTCCACAGCACTGGTGTCTCGGGACTGTGCGCTTAGGCTCTCCCACCCTCCTTTATAATAATGGCAGTCTGAAACCCTCTGTATTTGGATACTTTTCTCTGGTCTCTGGTGACTTTTCAAAGCAAAAGTTGTGCATGCTTCCACTTGAAATTTGCTTCAGAAAAACTATTGAGTCCATATTCGGCCACGGTGGTCAGCATTTTTTCCAAAGCAGTGATTGCCACGGCTCAATTGAGAACCCCCCCCCCCCCAAAAAAAAAAAACCCACGAATTTTCAGCACCAGTATCTGGATAGTGGCTCACACTGACTATACAGTTGTTGTGGTCAGACCAACCATTATATGAATAGCAGCAATTTTCAGCACAGCTATAAATTAGCAGCTTATTTATTTAACTGTTATAGACTGCTTTATCTCAAGGTAAAACTGCTTTACAGGATAACTGGAACTTTATATTTTTACATAAAACGTGAAATACAGTTGAATTCTTAATTCTAAAATGTAGGACAGCATTTTTTTTTCTGTCCTAAGCTATGTAGAATGGTGCTGAAAATTGCCACTGTACAGAACTTCTCTCTCTGTCCCAGGTCTGCTTCAGCACTGTCTGAATAATGCCAAATCAGTCAGACTATCAGCAGCACTGTCTGTTTAGTGCGGCTGAATATGACTCTCACAGTTGCTGCTAAATGGATAAGTGTCTCTGAAAATTGACTCATATGTGCTTAGATTCACACCTACTTTTAGGATGTGCAATTTTGCTGTGTTAATTTATTTTTGATAATTCACATGCATGTATGTACATAAATGCAAGCCCTCTGCTTACTGTGGATAAAAGTTGATAGACCCACAGGCTGTATGTGCTCGCACATAGGGAGGGCTGGCCCCAGAGTTGATTCAAGGTGTTGGCGCCCTAGACAAACCTTAAGCCTTATGCTCCCCCCTGGCTGTCAGAATCTGTTTAGCTTTGAATGCCCTGTTCTTTGCTACTGCCTAGTTTGCCTAATGATTGGGCTGGCCCTGCACAGTTTCCACAGGTAAAGAACTCTATTACCACAGAGCTGCCCTGTGTTAATAGTACTTCTTGAGACTCCTGTTCTTTTCAAGACGATCTCATGCACTGTTACACAGATCTGACTCAATATCACAAACATGGCATTCCTCTTAACCTGAGAGGGTCCTGCCAGTACAATACCTGCTCGGATAGTAGGTATGATTTGAAGAGTTGGAGTATGGGGTGCGGCCAGGATTAGAGCTTCTCTCTCTCTCTCGCAACTGGATCAAGTTCTGGCTCAGTTTCCCATTAAAAAAGCTAATAAAGGACTGAGAAATTTGAGCACCAACTTGTCAATTTATCTTGCGTATTTGAAATCAGCTACCAACCCTTAACAAGATCTTGAGAGATGGAGGAGATGGAATCTTTCTTGCCTGGACCATATGGCAATTCTGAAGATATCCCTTTGTTCTCGCTTCCTGGATTTTTTTAATGACCCTTTCAATCTACTACCCATGGAAGGAATTGAGAGTATTAAATAGGAAATATTTTGCTTTCATGTGGCAACATAGACTTCCCAAGGTGGCTTTATCATGTTCATAATTTATCCAAATAACAAGGGAGTTTTGGATGTCCCGGATGTGAGGAAGTATTTTGCAGCCCATTCAGCAGCCTTGGTGAAGTAGGGATGTGCCTAAAAGAAACAATGGATCCAATAGTGCAGATGATTAACAGCATCGAACCAATGCAGATTTTATAGATGGGGTGGGCAGATATAGGCCCACCACGTTTCTTAAGAATCTGTTGCAAGTTTGTGATAGGGAGAAGGGAAGACTGGTGGTAGTGGAGGGGGGGGGGGGAGATTTTCTCTGGTTATTGAACCTCAGTCATGTTCAGGAATTACCCCAAGAACAACTGAAGGGGGGGGGGGGCATTTTGAGGAAAGTGTTAATTAATACATCCCAATTTTATGACAAGGGTGTGATACAGTCTTTTGAGGCCCTGAAAGATCTCCAGTTCAGTTCAGAGATTTTTTGCATATCTGCAGGTTTGGCAGTTTTTCCAGAGCGTTTTTAGCTCACAGGCTCATAGAGCTCTAGGGGGTCACTGGTTTTGAATTGTTGCTAGGAAGATCAGGTTATAAGAAGTTGGTGACTATTGTATAGAAGGGTTTGGTTGGTACTGCGAAGGGCAAACTTTTGTGATCAAGTAGGAGAAACAGTTGGGATGGGATGTTCCCTGGAGCTGGAAGAATGGCTAATAATAATAGCCAATATGTCTAGAGCAGTGCTTTTCAAACTTTTATGCCTTATGACCCCATTTTAACAACTGAAAATTCATGTGACCCCAGATGATGAAACCAAAATAGCAGGTCTCCAGCCTCCTTAGCCTCCTTCCCCTCATCTAAAGCGCAGGAAGGCAGCAGCAACAGTAGTGGCAACAACAGCAGCAGCCAACTCAGGGCCCTTTGTGTCAGTGTGCAGTGCGTACTTACAGACCCCAGTATTCAGCATGGATTTCCAGTTTAATAGGAAACTTATCCAGGAGGGGGTGAGGGCCTATGACTGTTCAGTGGCTCACTAGACACATGCTAATTGGTGACTGCTACTCCTTGGCATAGATCACAGTGAAAGTTTAGAGAGAAAGGGAAAAGGCCATGTTTCTATGACCCCCATCCACTGATGATGTGATTCCATTTGAGGTCCCGATCCCCAAGTTTGGGAACCACTGGTCTAGAGCTTGTTTCATTGAATATAATTGAGCACAGGTATAAGGCACTACTACAATGGTATCTCAGGCCGTAGAGGCTGAATAACACACGTGCTGGGGTGGGGGGGAGTAAGATCCACATATCCAAGAATTCTGGAAGGGAGTGTGCTCCTTGCACAGGTTGTGTCTGGAGATCCCAGATGACCCCTTTATGTATTTCTATACCTGCCTGAGACTTGGGACGAGTGGATAAGAAGTTGGATGATCTGTTGTCTAATGGCTGCATGTTGTGAGGTGGCTAAGGCCTGGATGCAGCTGACAGCCCCCGGGATACAGAGGTTCCAAAGTAGAGTTCAGGTGGTATAACCTTTAAGTAAGCTGACAGCCCTGAAGAGAAAACAAATTGACAAATTTCAGAGAATATGGGCCCCATAAATAGGATGGAGCGGATCCTGATCTTAAATTGAAGCTCTTTCCTGGCAGCATTTTCTTACTGGCTCTTCACTTTCATTTTGAGAGTCATGCGTCACCTTTTTTATGGTTTGCATTACGAATATTTGATAATAATCGATGTAGGAAGCTACCCAGTGAAGCTATTAATCTGTACTATAAGAGGTGGTCCTTTGTTATTCACATTGCTTTCTATTGCATCTTGAGGCCTCTCCAGCTGCAGTGAATGGACAATTATTGAATTTAGTGTTTGAAGTCTGAGTGAGGCCCTATCTCGCTCCAAGTTACTCTCTGTTTTACACACTTTGGGATGATATAATTGTGGTACCTGTTCGGTTGGGGGAAGGTGGATGGTTAAATGGCTGTAGAGGAAGGTGCTATAATGGTTTTGTCTTGATTTGCATTTCTATTTGAAAAAAGACAAAAAATGGAAAAAAAAAAGCACAGGCTAGCATACCAGAGAATTGGAAGGGAGACATTAAAAAATTAAAAAGGCTGCTAGACTTCCCATCACCTTAAGCTGGCCCAGTGGGCCCTGGATACACCCAACCTGACATCTCCCGGATTCCCCTGATCCCATTCAGACTCCCGGGTCCAGTGCACCCCTGACCTGGGCACCCAGTACAGGGAGGCCTTCCATTAGAGAGCCTCCACTGGTTGCCCCCCTAGACTCATTAAGCTTATCTGATAAGCTAGATAAGCCCTTAAATTAGAACATTTCATGATTACATGGTTTTAACTGATTAAAAAATAGATGGAATAGGACTTATATGGTCAGTTTTCTCATTAGAAAAAGGCGAAAGTGGAGTGCCTTGAGAATTTGTACTGTGGCTGGTGCTTTTTTAATGTGTTTGTAAATTATTAGGATATGGGAATGACAAGTGATCAAATTTTCAGATGAGACAGAATTTATCAGAGTTGTTGAATCACAAGAGGATTATGAGAAATTGCAAAAATTTAATTTTGAGAAGTACAAAGTGATGCACATAAGGAAGAATAATACAAATTACAACTACACAATGCTAGGTTCCATGTTAGGAGTCATCTCCCAAGAAAAGGGTCTAGGCATCCTCGTGGGCAATATGTTGAAATCCACTGTCTGTGCCATAGTGGCTATAAAAGCAAACAGGAATTTTAGGAATTATGATGAAAGGAATGGAGAATAGAGTAGAGGAGCAGCCTAATGGATAGAGCAGTGGGCCGAGAACCAGGGAAGCCAGGTCCAAATCTCAGTGCTGCTCCTTATCGTTTGTGTCCTCTGTTCCTGACTGCCTGGCCAGAGGCAACAAACACCAGTGGTCTTTTCTCAGCCCTGGTCTCCTATCTCTGGTCCCAGAAGCAAGTGAGAAAGAAATCGGAACATAGCACACACACAGTTATACCATAACAAAATATGCTAAAGCTTTAGGAAGAAAGTCATGAGCCCACAGACCTGAGCAGTCTCCTGTAACTCCCTCAATTAACTTGGCCACAGCTCCTTCTTTTTTTAGGAAAAAAATGCCACATTGTACAATTTCGTCTTATCATTCTTCATCGTGCCTTTGCTTTAATCTATATGTTTCAGGTCAAGTCAAGCATAAACATATTGCTCATGCTTAATCAGGACAAGCTTCCTGCAAACAGAAGCCCCCTGTGTCTTGCAAGATGTAACCTTGAGAGTGTCATTATTCATAAACACACCCTGTGAAATTGTCAGCATATTGAGAGTTCATGCTAAATTTTTCCTGAGACCCCAGCCCCCCCCCCCTTCAAGCCCCTTTCTACAGTCCCCACTATGATTCTGTAAAGAATCACTACAAAAGAATGGTAGCTCAGACATGTCCAAGTCTAGAATAAGTCTTCTGCCACAGTGGGGAACGCCTTTCACTTCAATTTGCAGATGCAGGGAACCACCTTCAGAGTCCTAGGCACCACATCCGGTTCATATGTGAACTTCATCTTGCTGTTTGGGAGAAGTCAACAAACAAATTTCTTTATACATACGCTCAGGGGCGGCACAAGGAGGGTGCGGAGCCATGTGCGGAGACTCGGTGCGGAGCCTCATTTGCATAAATATTTGCATAATGTTACCATACACTAACTTTTAGTAAACATGCCTCTTAATGAGTGTATGGATAAAGAAAGACTAAAAGATTTCTACATTACTATAATCCAGTGCCAACCGCCAGGCACATTAGGAACTACTACAAATACTGCCCATTTAGAACCCATAACAAACCCACCGTATCGTAACAGCACTACCAGGACTCACAAAGCACCAGACCCTACCTATAAAAAGGCAACACTGCAAATATTAAACCAATACATTTCAGAGAATAACAATACATGACCTACTGGGGAAAGAGAACAAGGGCAATGTCAAATAGCAACTACATAAACGGCTCAGTTACACATGCAGAACATAGACCATCACCAAACAAGTAATCACAATTTAGAAACAGGAAGACGATAATTAAACTGGGAACCCCAAAAGCCAAACTTGGAATGTACAACAACACTGTAGAAATAAAACTATAAATTAATTTCCTATTCTACTAAACATAGCGCAGACATTAATGATTCACATTTCCCAGAGCTGACATATTCCAGTTAATAAATTCAAAATAAAGAGATTTCTTTCTACCTTTTGTGCATTTTTTTCAGTTGCAATTGCTCCAGCCACTTTCTTCTGGTTTCTTTGTGTCTTCTGCTAACTCTCCATCGTCTGCTGTCCATTTGTCCTTTCTTCTCTCTTCTAGTTTTTTTTTTCCATTCTCTCTCTATATCTGCTTTAACATACTAATCTTTCTCCTTTTGCTCTTTCCTCATTCTTATTTCATCCACTCAAATTTTACCCCTCAATCCTAAATCCCCACATACTCTTCCAATACCCGGCCAATTGTAGATTTTTCTTCCCTCCCACACAAAATATTTTTCCCCTCTCCATTTCACTCTCCCAGCCCCATCCCATTCTAATCCTCCTCCAAAATCAGCTCCCTTCTAGTTCCAGCCCCATCCAGCATCCGCTCCCTTCTAGTCCCCGCATCAGCCCATTTCCAGTCCTAGCTCCCCTGGCCATTTCCAGTCCTATACGAGTCCCTCCATCAGCTCTTTTCCAATCCCAACCCCCCATCAGCCCATTTCTAGTCCTTTTCTAGCCCCATCATCAGCTCATGTCAAATCCTAGCTCCCCTCCACTCAGCCCATTTCAATCCAAGCCCCCTATGAGCCTACTTCCAGTTCTAGCCCCTCCATGAGTCCATTTCAATCCAAGCCCCTGCCACAGCCCATTTCCAATCTTAGCTCCCCCCAACAGCCCATTTCAGTCCTATCCTAGCCCCTCCATCAGTCCATTTCCTGTCCTAGCCCCCCCCCACTCAGCCCATTTCCAGTCCTAGCTCCCTCCCCTCACAGCCTATTTCCATTCCAAGCCCCCCTCCCCATCAGCTATTTGCAGTTCAAGCCCCCCTTCCACTCAGCCCATTTCCATTCCAAGCCCCCTTCCCCATCAGCTATTTGCAGTTCAAGCCTCCCCTTCCACTCGGTCCATTTTCAGTCCTAGCAACGCCCCAACCCATTACCAGTCCTAACTCCCCCATCAGCCCACAGCACATTGCCAGTCCTAACCCCATCAGCCCACCTCAAGTCCTAGCCCCCCCATAGCCCATTACCAGTCCTAACCCCCCCCATCAGCCCACAGCACATTACAAGTCCTAACCCATCCATCAGCCCATTTCCAGTCCTAAACTCCCCTCCAGCCCATTACCAGTCCTAACCCCCCTCCCTCTCTCCCATCAGCCCATGGAAAATTAAAACTAAAAAAAAAAGCTGGCGGCTGTGCCGCCGCGGCAGCAGCAGAATCGAGTGTCCTGCGGGGGGCCCCACTTGCCTGGCAGAGCACTCCCTCCCTCCCTGCTTACTTGTTTGCCTCAGTCCCTCTCCGCTTCGGCTTACAGCCGCGAAGGGAGAGTTTCTCCCTCATGGCTCTGTTAAGCCCGCTGGGGCGTATGGGAAATTTCCCATCTGCCCCGGTGGGCTTAACAGAGTCGCGAGGGAGAAGCTCTCTTTTCGTGGCTCTGATAGCCGAAGCGGAGAGGGACTGAGGTAAGCAAGCAGGCAGGCAGGGAGGGAGGGAGTGCTCTGCCGGGCAGGAGGGGGCCCCGCGGGACACTCGATTCTGCCGCTGCGGCGGCAGCGGCAGCAGCCAGTTTTTAAAAAAAATTTACTTTTAAAGCAGAATGTTCTTTGTGCAGGGCCCCCTGAAACGCGGGGCCTTGTGCAAAAAACATTCTAGCATATGCTTTATTTGACAATATAGTAAAAAGGATTACAATCATCCTGCAAATTAACCAAAATGATAGGACACTGTTTGCCCTTGCTAGGTCTCGAGAAGAATGCGTAGAGTAAGGTTCTGTCGATTATTTTTGCAAGTACTATCTGCTGACAGTGGCCAACTGCCCTCCATTGTTCTTTCAATGGTTCAGAGGTTTGCACACACTTTCACATCATGAAATAACTCCAAATTCCTTATCCCTCCAGGCCAGTCCATTTATGTATGGGTTGTCAGCCCCCTCCAGCAGCTGAGGACTGAGCATGACAGAGTCCTGATGCATCAGTATAAGAGCCCCTTCTACAGTTCCAGACTCCAGTCTCTCAGTCCTCAGCAGCTGGGGAAGAGCTCCAACGTGGTGGACTACCTGAATGGACAGATTAGGAGGACCATAATCTAAGAGCTTTAAACCAGAGGAAAGGAAGTTTAGGATTACTCTAAGGGAGCCTTGGTGCTAATAAGGTTGCAATGAAGGCTGGGAGCACCCCCTTCAAGGGACATATTGGCAGAGGAGTAAGGACGGCCAGTAGAGGCGGGGCCAGCTCCGGCACCAGGGTCAGTGTTGACCAGAGGCTGCCCGTGGGGAGCCCCCAGATCTCTCTCCCACCTTCCCAGCAAGATAGCTAGAGCCCTGTTTAGCTAAAAGGAGCTCTACTATCCCATAGCCAGCATATGTGTATTTGGGGGGAGGAGGGGAGAACATAAGGAACAAGAGTGGAAATGGCAATTTCACAATTCCCTTCCTCGGCCGAGGGGTGCGCTGGGGGCCGATAGTGGTATCCTCGTGATGGCGGCAAGCTTCTTCGTGCTCCAGGGGGGTTTAGTTTTTGGCACGTTTTCCCTCTAGCGTGATTGTATGCGCTCGGCTCAGTTACTCTGTGCTCAGTGCGGAAGCAACTGCGGCTTGTCTCCTGTAGGCTGTTGCTGAACTTGAATTAGACAAGGAAGTTGGGTACAGAGAGATTTTGCTGCAGCGCACATGGAGGAAGGCCCACAGCGTCAGACGGGGATTCCTCAAGGCTTAAGGGGCCTGCGGTTTTGGCGGGAACCACGGCCTTGTCACAGGAAGCAGCCATTTCCCCTGCACTTCAGGAGAAGTGGGGGAAGAGTAAACAAAAAAAATCTGTGCCGGTGGGGACAGATCCAGCATCTCGGACAACTTCTCCTGGCAGTAAGGAGGTGCTTGAACCCATTTTTCCCCCAGATTTTATCTTGTCTCTGCATAATGCCCTATGTCTCAAGAAAAAGCAGGCAGAGGTTCTAAGTCCTCCCAGAAAAGTTCACGTTCTCCCAGCGGGGGATGCCATCTGGGAAGGGGACCCGGGTGAGAGCCCTTTCAGGGAAGAAAAAGGAGAGAGTGAGATTGGCGTCTGACAGGGACAGGTCTTGCCTAGTACGCATGCATCTGAGAAGTTGGGGAAGGCTCTTTCAAACTCTGGGGCGAGCCATGGACTTCGGACTTGGAGGAGGGCGAAATTGCTCAGGGGGAAGATCCCAATATGTTTCGCGTCTCCCATGGAGAGAGCTTGCAGTGCTTATTGGCCATTCACTCGTGGCGCTCAATATTGTGTAGGGGTCACCCAAGGTGGAAGAGCCCCTGGAGGATCCACTGCTTCAGGACTTAAAGGGGCCACAGGTGTGCTTCCTGGTTCACAGAGTGATCAAAAATATGATTGAGGAATGGGAGTTTCCAGAGGCTACCTTGAGAGGTAGCCGCCCCATGGGATGCCTCTATCCTATTTCACAGGAGGAGCAGGAGCTTCTGAGAATGCCAAGGGTGGATGCTTGGTATCGGCAGTCACCAAGAAGACCACAATCCCAGTGGAAGTTGGGGCAGCCCTAAAGGACGTGCAAGATAGAAAGCTGGAGTCCCTCCTTAAACAGGCCTTTGATTCGAATGCACTGGTGCTGCAGGCCTCCATTTGTGGGGCCGGTGTGTCCCGAGCATCCATTTGGTGAGTCCAGGGATTAGCTCCATCTGACCTGGAAGGCCAACTGACCTTGAAAGGGACAAAACTGGAATCGGCCGCTGCTTACATGGTAGATGCTTTCTATGATCTAGTTTGGGTGGCATCAAAGATAATGACCCCCATTATTGCAGCACGCCGTTTTCTCTGGCTTCGGAGCTGGGCGGCAGACGCCTCCAAAGCTAAGCTCAGTAAGCTCCCTTTCAAGGGAAAGTTGCTATTTGGGGAGGCATTGGACAAGATTGTAAAGGACTTGGGCAACTCCAAAGGGGAGCACTTGCCAGAAGATTGCCCCAAAAGGTCGAAACCTGGGGGTCCACAGAGAGGACAACACAGGGATTTTCGCAGGTTTCGGGCGACTTGCTTCGTGCCCTATCATAGGGGCTGCTATGGAACAAGAAGGCAACCCTTTCGAGGGACCAGGGGATTCAGTTGGGGCTATTTCTTCTCCCTGCCGGTCCCAGCGAAGAAACCCCAATGAAGCCATGGAGGTCAAGATGGATGTGGCGATAAGTGGTCTGTTACAGCAGTTTTATTCCATCTGGGCCTCTGTGACAACCGATAGTGGTTCTTGGAGATAAACTGCAAAGAGTATGCACTGGAGTTTGTGAGATCACTGTCCAATGCTTTCTCGCCTCGCCCTGCAGGGGCCTGGTGAAGAGGGAGGCGGTTCGCTCTACCCTTTGTAACAGCTGGTGGCGGTGGTACCGGTACTCCAAGGCCAGTGCGGCACCAGTCAGTACTCCATTTATTTTATGGTACCCAAAAAGGAAGGGTCCTTTCGACTAATCCTCTATCTCAAACAAGTGAACAAGGCCTTGAGAGTGCCTCATTTCCGGATGGTGACCTTGCGTTCGATCATTCTAGTGGTAAGGCAGGGCGAGTTCCTGTCTGCACTGGATCTTGCAGTGGCCTATCTGCATAATTCCATCAGGCTGGATCACCAACAGCTCCTATGTTTCGTGCTGCCCATGGGGCATTTTCAGTTCTGAGTGTTGTGCTTTGGCCTGGCCACAGTGCCGTGCACCTTCACAAAGGTGTTATGGTGGTGGTGGCAGCAGTGCTATGACAGGAGGGCATTCTGGTGCATTCCTATCTAGACAATTGGCTCATCAGGGAAAAGTTGGAAGCAGAGGCCTCCACTGCTACGAGGAAGGTGTTGGAGTTTTTGTGACAGCTTTGCTCGGTGGTTAACATCGCCATGAGCCAGCTTCAGCTGGTCCAATGTCTGATTTTTCCCGAGGCCCACTTTGATACAAGGGCAGGGGTGGTGTTCCTCCCAGAGGACAGAGTGCAGAAGGTTTTGGTGCACTTGTGGAGGTTCCTGCACATGAAGGCACAGACAGCACTACATGCAGCTACTGGGCTCAATGGTGGTGATGCTGGACTTGGTGCTGTGGGCCAGGGCTCACATGCGACCGTTAAAGCAAGCATTCCTGTCACGGCGGTCTCCTCAGAAGTACTCGTCCCAGAGGTTGCAGTGCCTGGAGGAGGCGAGAGAAAGTCTGGGAAGGTGGTTGGAGGCAGCTCATTTACACGCTGGCATGCCCTTGGAGCTACTGCAATGGACCCTAGTGACTTCGGATGCCAGTCTCACAGGCTGGGGTGTGCATTGTCTAGCTCAGGTGGCGGAGAGAGCCTGGTCCCCGGAGGAATGCTTTTGGTCAGTCAACTGGCTCGAGATGAGAGCAGTGTTCTTGGTCCCTACAGAGTTTCTATCTGTTAATAGTAGGAAAGGCCATTCACGTTTTCTCAGACAATGCGACGACAGTGGCCTATATCAACCAGCAAAGGGGTGTGAGCAGTGTGACCCTGCTGAATGAGAGTCAGTCTTTCCTGCAGTGGGCAGAGGAGCATTTGATTGCCCTCAGTGGCTCACATAGTGAAGGACAATGTGCAAGTGGACTTTCTAAGCAGACACAGGTTGGATCTGGAGAATGGGATCTCAACGCGGCAGTGTTCCACTTCATCACAGTGCATTGGAGAGAGCCGGTTATGGATCTCATGGCTACCCAGAAAATGTACCACAAGGTAGGTGAGAACTCATGTATCTGTTGAAGGCACAGTCCAAAAACGTGATAAGGTGGAAAAACACTTTATTCAACCAAACCTATAGCCAACCCGACACAGGCCGTGTTTCGTGAACCTTCGTCAGGGGTTGATCAGGTAAAATACTAAAACATAAAAATGAAATAAAAACGTAATAATAAAACATTGTATAAGAACAAATAACTCAAACTTAGTCATAAATTCATACATAAGTTCATTAAAAACATAAATATCATAAATAAGTAAAAAAATTAAAAAAAAAACTCGAACCAATAAAAGGGATAAAAAGTACAATTGGAACCCAATAAATAATAAAACTAATCATAATCAATCCATAAATATAAACACTATAACAAGATGAAAACTCCGAACATATTAATTAAATACGTAAAAGTATACGTGTTTAAAACAGAAAAGGTGGTTGTAGACGAACATATTATATAATAATTATTACCATGGAGCACAAAAGAACACACGAGACAACGGTCATTTATACAAAGTCATGCTTATATAACTCAAACAAAAATTGTATTCTTAAAAATAATATAAAGGCCCAATGGGTTGGAAAATCCAACATATTGACAAAAGAAAGGAGAAAGCAGCAGGAGCGAAAGAAACATAACAAGAACCCAGGGGATAGACATATATAGTATCTAAAATGTCACCTCTCTGTCTACCACTAAGGAGACTGTCTCATATTGAGAATGAACCTCATCTACTTATAAAAATTTACCTCATCTACTTATAAAAATCTATAATAACCCACTTCAAGATGGACCATTTCAGAAAGGAGGAGAGACCCATAGATGTGAGGACATTGGTCTAAAAATAAATATCCATTTTAAGTAAAGGTTTGTCTTTTATTCCTAAGAACAAGGCCAGATACGTTTGAGATACAGATTGACCTATACAAATTCTTTAGGAGACTGAGGATTCAACTGTTTTTTTCTGAGCAACCTAAGATTCCTGGTTATTGGTTCGAGTTCTTTTTCCTTTCACTTTGCTGCTCCTTAAGCCTGGAACAAACTACCTGATTCTCCAGGACCAAGCAGGAAGTCAGTCCTCACATATGGATGTCATCAGCGCCGATGAAGCCCCAGCGGAGCATTTCCCCAGCTTTCTATGAAAGCCTTTGGGAATGCAGGCACGCATGCGCGGTTCCCTTCCCGCCTAAAGGTGCCATCTTACCTCAGTCTCTTTTTTTTCCGAGAAGCCCACCGGACGTGTGTCCTGTCATCCTGGATAAAAGTTGATTTTTTTCGGCGATTCTCGCTGTTTTTTCTCCCGGTTCGACGCCGGTTCCCCTCCCTTCGGGTTCGGTACACCGGTATCGAGCCCGATTCTTCTTTTTCGTTTTTTGCCCTTCGTGGCTGGCGTTCGCGCCCTTTTTCCTTTTTTCCCTGGAAGGCCGGTCCTTTGACCTCGCGGGGACTCTTTTTTTTTCCCCGATGGCTTCCAGCGGTTTCAAGAAGTGTGATCGGTGTAAGAAGTTAATGTGTCTCACCGACACACACGACTGCTGCCTTTGGTGCCTCGGTCCTGCTCACGACCCTAAGTCGTGTGGGCCATGTGGGAAGATGTCTTCCAAGGCACTCCGAAGTCGCCAGCAGCAGAAAGAAAGGCTTTTCTCGGACTCAGCCTCCGGCCGGGCCCGGACCTCGTCTGAGGCCTCGACATCTCGGGATTCGGATCCCGAGCGCCGTCGATGCTCCTCGGACAGGGGGTCCCCCGACCGGGAACGCAAGAGGAAGAAGCGGCTCATGAGGGCGTCATCGCAGGAGGTCCCTGGCTCCTCGAGGGCCAGGTCTAAGACCCCCGACCGTCGCCCCGGGCCCGTGGAACAAGAGAAGCCTGCCAAAGTTTCTCGCGTGGAGCCGGAGTCTGCTGGACACGTAAGCCCCGTAGTCCTCAAGGACTCTCCTCCCAGAGAGCCGACGTTGGGCCCGGCACCGCCGGGGCCCGAGTCGGTGGCTGCTGCATCTCCCGAGCTGAGTCTCAGGATGACAGCCTTGGAGAGCAGACTGTCTGCCTTCATGGAGCAGCAGTGGGTACTGATGGCCAGCCTGTCTGGCGCATCTGCCCCGACCACCGGGACATCGACTTCGAAGTCGACCCCGGAGACCGAGCCGATACGCGAGTCCATCATGGCTCGAAGTCGACCTCAGTCGAGATCTCCCTCGACCTCCCGTTTGGAACCGAGGGCATCGACGCCAGTGCCTCCGGCGTCGGGGCGGGTGCTCCAGGGCCCCGCGGGGTCGGACCCTGACTCCTCGTCGGACAAGTCCGCCTGGGAGACGGAGGATGAGGAGTCTCCCGATACATTCAAGACTCGGTGCGTCCCGTCAGACTCACCGCAGTCTGAGCCCCAGAGTAGATCCCCTCCGGAGGATACTCAGTTCTCGGAGTTCGTCCGGGATATGGCCACTGCCTTGGCTATTCCGGCGGACCCCGAGGAAGAGCCTCGAGCTGAAGAGCTCGAGGCGCTGCAGTATGACTCTCCTCCGAAGGAGGCCTTTACTGTCCCGGTTTCTCCGATGCTGGAACGGCTCCTCTTCCGTATGTGGGAGGCACCGGCCTTGGCGCCGGTTTTAAGCAAGCGAGTTGACTCAATCTATCGACTCAGAAAGAGCCCTGGCTTTCAAAAGGCACAGCTACCACACCATTCCATGGTTGTGGAATCGGCCATGCATCGTCTGAAGAGCCAGAAGATGTACTTTGCGGTGCCCCCCGGCAGGGAGGCCCGGAACCTCGATGGCGTTGGTAGAAAGTGCTTCCAGGGCTCGATGCTTGCTTGCCGTGTCCAGTCTTACCAGATGTACATGGGCATGTACTTGCGGGACCTGGCCAAGGAGTTGGCCGGGTTCTCTGCTGGACTCTCCGGGGAACCCTTGCAGAGATTCAAGTCCTTGTCCTCGGGGATTCGGGACTGCTCAAAGTTCATGTCCCGCGCCTCCTACGATGGCTTCGAGGCTTTGGCCCGAGTTGCGGCAGCCTGCATCGTTGCTCGACGCCAGGCATGGCTGCAGTCATCGGACCTCGAGCCATGGGTTCAGGACAAGTTGGTCGATGTCCCTTGCCGAGGTGAGAACCTTTTTGGCAAGCCCATGACTGAGAAGGCCGCCCAGCTCGAAACTGAGCACCTTACATGGACAAGGCTGTCTAGGAAGACCTCTGCCCCTCATAAAAAGAAGGGCTTGGGTAAAAAGCCCTTTTACCCGAGGAAGGGCACTGTCTACAAACAGTACCCTCAATATCAGGCTGCCCAAGCTGCCCCCCAGGGTCAGAAAGCCAAGGGGCAGGGTAATGGTCCCCGTAGGCAGAGGACCCCCAAGCTTCCGGCCCCTGCTACCACCCAGCAGAGTGGGGGTTTTTGACTCCTTGAGCGTAGCCTCTCCATCCCTGCTCTCCCAACCCTGCACAGGAGGTCGCCTCGCCCTCTTTGCCCACCAGTGGCCCCTCATCACCGGGGACAGTTGGGTGTTGGACATAGTCCACAGGGGCTATGCACTGCATTTTCACCAACTGCCTCCTCCATACTTTTCAGGGGAGCCTCCAAGGCCTCCCCTGCACACAGACCTTCTCCTGCAAGAGCTTCAAGGTCTGTTGGTGGACAGGGTCGATGGAGCCTGTGCCTACCCACTTGCAAGGTCACGGATTCTGCTCCAGGTATTTCCTGGTGCCCAAGAGAACCGGTGGCTTTCGACCCATTCTGGACCTCAGGAACCTCAAGTTCCTAGAGAAAGAAAAGTTCAAGATGCTTACTCTTGGAACACTTCTGCCCTATCTCCAGCAGGGAGATTGGCTATGCTCCTTTGATCTAAAGGATGCGTACACTCACATCCTCATTCATCCAGACCACAGAAAGTACCTCAGGTTCTTTGTGGGAGGAAACCATTATCAGTACAGAGTGCTGCCTTTTGGCCTCACCTCAACCCCCAGAGTCTTCACAAAGTGCCTGGCAGTGGTGGCGGCCTACCTGAGAAATCAGGGAATCTTTGTCTTCCCCTATCTGGACGACTGGCTCATCAGGGGTCAGACGTGCCAGGAGGCCAGACAGGCCACCCTCAGAACCATTGCTCTTCTTCAAAGCCTGGGGTTTGTCATAAACTTCGCAAAGTCCACTTTGCTCCCCTCCCAGAACTTGGAGTTCATAGGGGCAAGGTTGGACTCTCTGCTGTAAAGGCTTTCTTGCCAGAAGACAGGGCCAACAGATTGATAGCCTTGGCAAATCAGTTTCTCAGCAGGTCATTGGTCTCCGCCAGACTCTGCCTGAGGCTGCTTGGCCACATGGCTTCGACAGTGCATGTGACCCCAAATGCCAGGCTCCATATGAGGCCTGCACAGTGGTGCCTTCGGACTCAGTGGTCACAGGCCACAGGCAGCCTCAGAGACAGGATAAGGGTGTCCAGACAATTCCTGAACTCCCTCAACTGGTGGCTACACCCACCCAATCTACTGAAGGGGGTGCCTTTTCAGATTCCTGGGTACACTGTGGTACTGACCACAGATGCCTCCCTGCAGGGCTGGGGAACTCATTGTCTAGGCAAGTGCACCCAGGGCCTGTGGTCTCCTTGGGAAGCTGCACAGCAAATCAATCTCCTCGAACTCAGAGCTATTCGATTAGCACTCAAAGCTTTCTCTCCTACCCTGGCTCATCAATCTGTCCTGGTTCAGACGGACAACCAAGTAGCCATGTTTTATGTGAGCAAACGGGGCGGGACTGGGTCCAGACTCCTTTGTCGGGAGGCTCAGGACCTTTGTTCATTTGCCCTCAAGCACAACATGCTCCTCAAGGCTGTGTACCTTCCAGGCCAGGACAACTACCTGGCCGACAGATTAAGCAGAATTCTGCAGCCCCACGAGTGGCAGCTGCATCCTTCAGTAGTTCAGAAGATCTTCCTAAAATGTGGTCTCCCTTTGGTAGATCTCTTTGACAGCCCAATGAACAAGCAACTGCCAAAGTTCTGCTCCAGACAACCGCATCCTCTGAGAATAGCAGCGGATGCTTTTCTGATTCCATGGTCTCAGGGCCTCCTGTATGCGTTTCCTCCCACGCCCTTGGTGGCCTGAACTCTCTTCAAAATTCTTCAGGACAAGGCCTCGGTCCTGCTGGTGGCTCCCAGGTGGCTGAGACAGCCTTGGTTTCCACGTCTACTTCAACTGGCGGTGGATCCCCCACTGCCTCTGGGGTTGCAATCCGACCTTCTCTCACAGGAGCAGGGTTCCCTTCTGCACCCCAATCTCAAAGCTCTCAATTTGATGGCCTGGAGGCTGCAAGGGTAGTTTTGGCTCCCTGGGCCTACCTCAGGAAGTTGAGGAGGTTGTCCTAGCCTCTAGGAAACAGTCCACTAGGAAAACCTATGCCCTGAAGTGGAAAAGGTTTTCTATGTGGTGTCAGCTACGTACAGAGGATCCTTTCTCCTGTACGGTACCAGTAGTGCTTCAATATTTACTCCACTTGTCCAGTCAGGGACTTAAGTCCAATTCTGTTCGGGTCCACCTCTCAGCTCTAGCAGCTCACCACTCACTGGTGGAGGGACATTCTCTCTCGGTTCACCCCTTGGTGTCCCGGTTTCTCAGAGGCTTGCTTTTGCTCAAGCCTCCAATCCGTCCTCCTGCCCCTGAGTTGGAGTTGAATGTGGTCTTGCAGCAACTGACTCGCCCACCTTTTGAGCCGATGGCTACTTGTCCACTACGCTTCCTATCCTGGAAGACACTCTTCCTGATAGCCCTTACCTCGGCTAGGCAAGTGAGCGAGCTTCAGGCCCTGGTCTGTGATAGGCCTTACACCAGGATTTATAGGAACAGGGTAGTCCTCAGGACTCATCCAAAGTTCCTCCCAAAGGTTGTCTCCTCTTTCCACCTCAATCAGGAGGTGGTTCTTCCAACATTCTTCCCTAGGCCTCATGCAAACCAGGCTGAAGCAGTCCTGCATACCCTGGACTGTAGGGGAGGGCCTTATCCTTCTACCTTGACCGTACGCAGGGGCATAGAAGGGCTTCTCAGCTCTTCGTTTCCTTTGACCCTAATAACTTGGGGTTGGCTGTGTCCAAGCGTACCTTGTCCATCTGGGTGGCTGACTGTATCACCTGGGCTTACAAGGCGGCTGACTTTCCTTTGCAGGGTCTGGTTACAGCCCACCGAGTCAGGGCAATGGCTGCCTCAGTGGCTCATCTCCGCTCTGTGCCCTTGGTAGACATCTGCAGGGCTGCACCTTGGTCTTCAAGCCAGACCTTTGCGGCCCATTACTGTTGGAGAGGGAGTCCCGTAGGGACAGTGCTTTTGGCCAGGCAGTACTCCGGAATCTTTTTGAGGTTTAGGCAACTCCTGCCCTCCTGCCCTCTGTTGGGCTACTGGTGGAGGTTGTGTCAGTGAAAAGCCTTTCTTTGATGCTGGGACTAGAGGGAGTTCTCTTGTTCAGCCTGGGTTCCTCGGTAGCCCAGAGCTGGGGAGTCACCCATATGTGAGGACTGACTTCCTGCTTGGTCCTGGAGAAAGAGTAGTTACTCACCTGTAACAGGTGTTCTCCAGGAGCAGCAGGAATCAGTCCTCTCAACCCTCCCTCCTCCCCTTGGAGTTGCAGTTGTACATAGTTTATTTTTCATTTTTGTGTGCTGTTCTTCTCTGTCATTTGACTGAGGTAAGATGGCACCTTTAGGCGGGAAGGGAACCGCGCATGCGTGCCTGCATTCCCAAAGGCTTTCATAGAAAGCTGGGGAAATGCTCCGGTGGGGCTTCATCGGCACCGATGATACCCATATGTGAGGACTGATTCCTGCTGCTCCTGGAGAACACCTGTTACAGGTGAGTAACTACTCTATCTGTGCATCAGGTACCTTCTCTGGCCCTTTTCAAATCCAGGCTAAAAACTCACCTCTTCGCCGCTGCTTTCGGATCTTGACTCACTTGATCTCCTTTGTGTTTTCTTACCATTCCCCCTAGATGTATCCCTTGTCTACACCTACTGTGTTGTCTGTCTTGACTAGATTGTAAGCTCTGATGAGCAGGGACTATCTCATACATGTCTGTGCAGCGCTGCGTATGTCTTGTAGCGCTATACATATGCTTAGTAGTAGTAGTAGTCATGTAGAGAACCTTTTCTGCAGTTTACTGAGAAGGTGGTCTTGCGACCCGTGCCATCTTTGCTGCCTAAGGTTTCTAAGTTTCACCTTAATCAGGTAATTTCTCTGCTGGTTTTTCCAACCCTCTGAAACTCTGAGGGGGATCGTCAGTTTCACCGGCTAGATCTCCGTAAGGTGTTGAAATATACCTTAACAGAATGTAGGTTCCTTATCGCCCCTTCAGTCCAGTCCCACACATCTGGATAGTGTACCTCTTCCAGCAGCTTGGAGACTGAGCTTGTCTGGAGGGGGGAGGGAGGACAACAGGAACCCCTAGCAACTGCCGGAAAACGAGGAGACAGAGTGGCCTGCAGCCACATATTTGGGAGCCTGCATCGGCGCAGATAACTCCCCCCTGCTGTGTTTAGGCGCAGTTTCTTCTTCTTCAGGCCTGCATGCATTTTAACCCCCTGCTGTGTTTTGGGTGCCCGGGAGAGGCAGCCACCGAAGAATAAAGCAGGACAGAGCAGCTTCTTCCTAGGGGGGGCCATTTGCAGTTTCCTTTCAATTTGTTTGTTAATTAGATTTTGATAAAGTGATTTTATTTTATTTTAGTTCAGGTACTCTAGTGCTCTGGGCCTGAGCCCATGGAGGTGCACTGTGCTAGAGATCCTTTTACCTACTCGAGTACAGATTGAGGGCTTTCCTGGGGAGTGCCCACAGCCCTTCCCACCATGCTGTCCAGACCACAGTGCCTGGCATGGGATGGTATCAAGGGGGCTGAACCCTACTTCACGCCAAATCATTAAGTTTTGAGCTGTATAACACAAGGAATGTGCACAATGACTTGATGCAGACCCGTGGGAAAAGCCCAACTAAATGTGCATTATCTTGTTGCTGGGCAGATTTTAGAGAACTGTTGTGCCTGATCAGGGTAATATAAGTGACAGTATGAGACATTGTGACTTTCTCCTGAGAAGGGTCAGGCAAAACGTTAGAGACAGAAATAAGTGAAAGATAAGCAGGAAAAAGTACTTCATAGAGGTTTGTAGTAGCTACAGTTTTGTTCTGTGAAAAACAGGAAGTACCTGCATATAATAAATGTATATAACTAGAAAGATAGAGACACACAATAGGTAGGAGACAAATGAAATCCTTCCATCTGTCTATGGTCAGTGAGTAACCTGACATGATCATCCCTTGTCCCTTAGCCCAAACTTTATTTTATTTATTTGCCTTTATATACTGCCCCTTCCAGAGATTAAGGGACGTTTACAATGAACATAACACAATTACATTATAACATAGAACTTACTTTTAACGTCTTACGGTGCTGGTAACGTCAATCTAAAAACCCTCAAGATATGTGGGACCCAATGGGGAGCGGTCTCGGAGGTAGGCGTCTGTCTATTCTGCACGCAAGAGGCTGTCATTGGAGCAAGGCCTGCAGGACGAGGCGAGGCAGGAGAGTCCCTCCCCATTGCAAGAGACCCTGGATTTGGAGGGCACCGTGTTACCTTCAACGGATCCGGCTCCTGGTCTCTGCATGATGCCCGGGCCATCCACCCTTCAAGCCCAGGGAGCAATAGGGCTCCTGGGGGAGTTCTCACCGGAGTGTCTTACTTTTGCATAAAGTATTTTGTCTACATCAACAGGACTTGGCAAGCGGCTTCTCAGCCCTGGAACGCGGGGCTAAGAGGATGTTGGACGCAAAAGAGCATGAGTCAGGGGCTGTGACGTCTAAGCGGGCTAGAGGCTCGGAGAAGTGGCAGCAATCGCCATTGTCTGAAGGGCTGGATGGGGAAGACTTCGACATGGAGCTAGATCTGCAGCAGGAGTTGGAAAAAGGAGAGATCCCAGAACAGGAAGATCAGGCCCAGATTGTTTGGGTGTTCTGCCGGGAGGAGCTGCTGGCGCTCATTTTGTAGTCCCTCAAGGCCCTGAATATGCCCGCTAACCTCCTGGCAGAGGAAGAGGCACTGGAGGGTCTGCTCCTCCAGGCGGTGCGCAAATTGCAGAAAGTCTTCACGGTACAGGAGCGGTATGACAGATGATCCAGAATGAGTGGGATCTGCCAGAGCCTGGTCTTAAAGGAGTGCGATCCATGATGTGCCTGTACCCACTGCCGGAGCAAGAACAAGAGCTTCTTTGATCGCCCAAAGTGGACACAGTGGTGTTGGCGGCAGTAGAAGAGACCTTGACTCATCTCCTGCAGCTAAGAGCCGTGGAATTGGTTCTGTGAGACCAGTATGGCTGCGGCTGATACTCCATATATTTCATGGTGCCCAGAAAGGAAGGTTCCTTTTGCCCGATTCTTGACCTCAAGGCATGAACCGCTGTCTCCGGGTACCACATTTACACATGGAAATGCTGGGATCAGTAATAATGGCGGTAGGAAGCCACTCGATCTCACGCATATCTGCATAGTCGCATCCATCAGAACATCAGCAATTTCTCCGCTTTGTGGTGCCAAGGGGCCATTTCCAGTTTCGAGAGTTGGCCTTCGGTCTGGCGACTGCCCCCATACCTTCACCAGGGTCGTGATGGTGGTGAAGGCAGCTCTCCGCAAGGAAGGTGTTCTCGTCCACCCATGCCTAGACGATTGGCTGATCCAGGCGAAGTCCAGGGACGACAGCAAAAGAGCAACAGTGCGGGTGCTGTAGTTCTTTCACAGTCTCGATTGGGGGGGTCAACCTGGCCAAGAGTCAGTTATGGCTGGCCCAGGAGCTAGAGTATTTGGGAGTGTGCTTCGATACCTGCGTGGACAGAGCTTTTCTGCCAGATCGCTGGGCACAGGAGTTACGACAGTTGATACGGAAGTTCCTGAAGATGGCGAGACTGTCAGCATGACATTATCTGCAGGTTCTGGAAACCATGGCAGCTACTCTTGAGCTAGTCCCATGAGCTAGTCCCATGGCATGTGACGGCTGCAGAGGGCTCTGCTCTGTCAGTGGTCCTATTAGTCAACCCCTGTCCGAAGTACTCCCCTGCCCGTGGAGCACCAGGAGAGCCCTCAGGTGATGGCTGCGTCCGGGGAGCCTGGAAGGGAGCATGCCACTCGAGTCCCTGATGTGGGTTCCACTGATGACCGATGCCAGTCTGTCAGGTTGGGAGCCCATTGCGAAGGACGCTTTGTTCAGGGACAATGGAGTCCGCAGGGGGCCCTGTGGTCTATCAACAGGCTCGAGATGTGAGCAGTGGGTTGCAGGGGAAGCCAGTCTGAGTCCTCTCGGACAATGCAACCACGGAGGCTTACATCAACCGGCAAGGAGGCATGGGCAGTGCAGACCTGGAGGAGGAGGCCGAAAGGCTGTTTGGATGGGCAGAGGTTTGTCTCCAGGTGTTATCGGTGGCACATGTAGCGGGAGTCAGCGATGTTATGGCAGATCACCTCAGCCGAGTACGTATGGACCCCGGAGAGTGGCAGCTCAACCAGGGGGTATTTGAGCAGGTGGTCCGCTGATGGGGCACACCAGTCATGGAACTAATGGCAATGTTTGAGTCAGCCAAGGCCTGCCGGAAGAAGAGAGAGGATGTCCGAGGGCCTGGATGCTTTAATTCAGCAGTGACCCAAAGAGGGTCTCTCCTATGTTTCCCCCCCCCCCCCCCGTGGGTGCTCATAGACCGGTAGTGCAATGGATAGAGGCGCACCAGGAATTAGTAATTCTGGTGGTACTGGGCTGACCGAGGCGCTCATGGTATGTCGACCTGATTTGAATACTGGCGGATCGACCATGGCGGCTTCCGGGTCAGAAGGACCTCTTGACACAGGGGCCACTTCACATGCCCCAAGTGGATCGGTTCTCGCTTACGGCATGGCTCTTGAAAGGGCGAGGTTGAAGAAGAAAGGATATTTGGGCTCTGTTATAGCAACCTTGCTACAGGTCCAGAGGAGGTCTACGAACCTGGTGTTCATCCGCGTAAGGTGCTTCTTTGAATTGTGGTGCGGAGAGAGGCAGGTACGTCCTTCCACTGCCTCCATTCCGGACATCTTGACGTCCTTGCAGTCCGGTTTTGATAGGAGTCGAGCCGCCAGTTCCTTGAAGGTGTAACTGGCGGCGATTTCCTGTTATTGCAGGAAAGTCCATGGGGTGCCATTGGATACACACCCAGATGTGCTGAGATTTTTTAACAGCGGTGACCCACCTCTGTCTACTGAGAACGGTGGTGGTGCTGCCTTGGAATCTCAATCTGGTGCTGATGGCGCTTTCTGGGGAACCCTTTGAGCCACTGAGTCGAGCGTCCTTGAAGGATTTGCTCTGAAAACGGTATTCCTGGTGGCGATTTCCATGGCACGCAGGATTTTAGAGCTTCTGGCCCTGTCATGCCCAGGAGCCATTCTTTTCCTTCTCCAAAGAGAAAGTGGTCTTGCGCCCGGCACCTTCATTTTTGCCCAAGGTTGTGTCAGCATTTCATGTAAATCAGGCTATTTCCTTACCAGCTCTGGCGAGCGCAGTTGTGGGTACTGCCACTCCACAGCTGTACTGCCTGGATGTTAAGAGCCCTGTGAAGGTATGTGAAAAGGGCATTGTCCTTTCGGAGATCGGATTGTCTGTTGGTTCTGTTTGGCAGGCTGCTTAAAGATGAGGCAGTAGCTAAGGCCTCCATTTCCCAGATGGATCAGGGAGGCATTCGCGTCGGCATACAGCTTGAAGGGTAAAGCAGTGCCGGCGGGGTTGCAGGTGCATTCCTCGTGGGCAGAGTATAGTTTAGTTCCGCCATTGGAAATCTAAGCATTATCGCCTGGGTGCCCAGGTGGCGGGGGATGCTCATTTCAGATCTGCAGTGCTTCATGCCGGTTGTGCGGGTCCCTCCAAGTTTATCGTCCTGTTTTATGTAAAACCGAGCAGCCTGTTGTTCTGGTCTTTGGTTGTCTGTGAACCGCGCTGATTGTAAATAGCGCGGTATATAAAAAACTGTAATAAATAAATAATAAATAAATAAATTAGTTTGACTGCTCTGATACAGCCCAGAGATGCGGGATTGGACTGGAGGGACAATAAGGAATGAGAAATTAGACTTATCTGCTAATTGTTGTTCCTTGAACTCCAGTCCAGTCCCGGAACCCTCCCTCAGTGCTTTCTGTGATGATCTGTGTGCTCCCCGGTCCTGAAGCTGATTCCCTTGGTGGAGGAAGTGGCCAGGAGGAGTAGGGGAGGGGGGTGTAATCGGCGTTGGGGGAGGGGGAGCATATCAGAAGAGCTGTCAGTCGCTTGCTCCCTGCTGGTTGGAGTTGCTTGGGCGCTCAACAGGTAGGCCTCCCCATCCTGGAGGGGGGGGGGAGGGTATCCTTCCCCGGGGGATGGAGGGTGTACTAGTTTATTTAGGCGTAGAAGTGTTTGTTGCATGTTTAACTACTTATTTGTTGCTCCTCTGAGTCGTCTTTGTCAATAGGTACTGGGGCTGGTAGGCGTTGCCAGCTGCTTAAGTACACTAGTGTCATCAAAAGATGACATGCTCAGTCTCCAAGCTGCTGAAGAGATACACTACCCAGAGGTGCGGGACTGGACTGGAGTTCCTCAAGGAACAACAATTAGCAAGTAAGTCTAATTTCTCTTTTTTTGTAAGTCGGATTGGTTGTTTATCCTATTTTGGGGGTCCGCATAAAGGGGAAGCGGCCTCCAAACCCTCCATTGCTGGATGGGCGAGGCATGAGAGAAGGTGCTGCCTTTGGGGTTCCGGGCTCACTCAACCTGGGCCTAGGCGACGTCTTGGGTGGAACACTATGTTTCCTCCAGTGGACATCTGCAGAGTGGCAATCTGTCGCTCCATTTTTTTCACGAAGCACTATCAACTCAATGTGCAGGTGGCAGGGGACGCAGTAGTTGGAGCCGTGGTGATTCAGGCCGGACTTGCGAGTCCCTCCCGTGTTTGAATACTGCTCTGGTACGTCCCATACCTAACTCTACTGGACTGGCCTGGCCTGGAGGCACGTTAAGGAAGGAGAAATTAGACCTTACCTGCTAATTGTCTTTCCTTAAGTTCCCTCCAGGCCAGTCCAGGTCCCACCCTGTGTGTTTTTGTTGCTGGTTCCTGTGCAAGAATGCCCGTATGCGAATAAAGCATTCGTCTAGGTTGTTTGGCTCAGTTCTTAGTAAGGGCTTCTTTGCAGACACTCTGTTTCTGTAGGAGTGGGTCAGCTGGACAAGTATGGCCCTGCTCTCCTGCCTTGTCCTTACTATGTATATATGATAGATAATGCCTATGTGGTACACTGTCATTTATGAGAGAGTTAAGAGGAGAGTGCTCTCCATACCTTCTCCTATTCCTTCTTGTCAGAGTGGATGCTCTCGGGGGTGGGGGGTGGAGAAGGGAATGTTGTTGCAGTTAAGAATGTTTTGTTAGGAGCGTTAGTTTATCTGCTTTGCCAGGAGGAGACTGGAGTTTGTAGCTGTAGGAGGAGCTCTTATACTGATGCATCAAGATTCTCATGCTCAGTCCTCAGCTGCTGGAGGGGCTGACAACCATTATGTAACTGGACTGGCCTGGAGGGAATTCAAGGAAAGACAATTAGCAGGTAAGGTCTAATTTCTCCTCTTTCAGCAGCATCTCTTTTCACTATGGACTGTCCACCCAAGCTTCATGACTGCATATACATGAGTAGGCCTGCTGGAATCGCTGATCTTTGCTCCTACTCAGTCCACACATTCAATAGCATTGCAGACTTACAATAATCTACTGCTACCACCAAATTATCCCAAATTATTTGACTATATGTAGACCCAGTTAGTGCTGGTTCTTGCATCTACATTCCCTAATTTATTCTGTTTATCTACCAAATTAAATGTTAGGCCACATGCTAATAGACACACCTCTCTCTTGTCAGGTGCACAATTGTACATATCACTAATTGTGTTTGTGATTTACTCTGCAACTGCGACAATTTACAAGGTATAGTTAATCTTATTATTTAAGGGGTAACAAACATTAAAACATAACTGGCAGTTTATGGTGAATAAATTAAACTCATTTCAACTGTTTACCAAAAATTCTTAAGAAGGCAGTTATCTTAGGTAATGGCTTGACTCATTACTGCCAGTAAACAAAGTAAACGTCACTATCTGATTAACACACACATCTCAGCTCACAAAGGACGGAACATAGTATATGATCTATTTATTTATTTTATATACCGTTTTATCTAGATAATCAAGGTGGTTTATAGGGAACATTTCAACTACTGCTCAAGGCAGCTTACAGAAAACAGTTACAAGTAACAAATAACTTAATGTAGTTAAACTATTTACACAGGACATAACCAGTACAGCATATGGAATGTTGCATTAGAACTATGTGAAGCATGGTGTTATAACAACAGTGTTAGGTTATGGGATGACGTTCAGTGAAATTGTTGACCCTGAGTATTTATTTGGACTATGGGAGGTTGCTCACACTGGTAGTAGTTTGCAAAGAGGAATGTTTTGAGATTGTTTTCTGAATTGTGTTAAATCTTCTATTAGAGAGTTAGGTAGATTGTTCCATAGGGCTGGGGCGTAGAATAAGAATGCCCTGTTTGTTGTGGATTGATTTACCTTTCTGACACGCTGCGGAGTGGTTAGTTATTTTTCAAGTTCTCTTCTTTTGTGTTGCTGCATGTTTATCAGTGCGCTGAGGTATGTTGGAGCTATGCTGTTATTTTGAAGATGGTCATTAGTGCTTTGAATTTAATCTTCTGAATTACCGGGAGCCAGTGGAAGTGGAACAGGATGGGTGTTATATGTTAAGATCTTGCTGCTTTCATTATTGTACATGCTACCATATTTTGAGCTAGTTGTAAGGGCTTTAGTGTTTTCTTGGGCAGTCCTTGTAGTATGCTGTTGCTGTAGTCCAAATGTGAGAAGTCTGCATGAGTGAGGAGAGGTCTCAGATGTTGTATCATTTTAGTCTTGTATATTGCGTGAGTTGTCTTATGAATGCGTTTGGACATGTCGAGGTTTTGGTCGAGGTAGATCCTAGGTATTTTATTTCCTTTTTTACTTTGAGTGTGGCGTTGTTTACATGTAATAATAGAGGAGGGACAAATGTTTTGCTCCAAGTGATGTTCTTCTGTTTTCTTTAGGCTGACTGAGAGGTTAACTGAATTGAGCCATTCTGAGACGTCATTGAAGCAGTTGGTGATCTTCACGTAGTTTGGGTTTGTAGTGTCAAATGTTGTGAATAACATTATGTTGTCCACATGTATTCCACATCATGTGATGTTATGATATTGCAGATGGGTTGTAGATATAGATTGAATAGTAGAGAGGATGATGCGGATCCCTGAGGGACACCTTGTGTTTGGCTGAATTGGTTGGAGAGGGTGTTGAAGTGCACCTGCTGGGTGCGGTTGGGCAGATAATCTTCAAACCATCATAGTGTAATACCACCTATTCCAAGGTGTTTTAGGCTGTTAAGTAGATAGCAGATAAAGACCAGTATGGTCCATCTAGTCTGCCCAGCAAGACAGCAAGAGTAGGTGCACCTGCCGCTCTGTGCAGGGCACCCCTCCCCATGCCTTTGTTTAGGGATGTACCCACCACTCTGTGTAGGTCATACCTCTTTGTTGAAATACAAGAGAGAATTATGTTTATTTTGATTTTGTTCTGTTATAAAGGGATTCACTGTATCTGTCCCATGCCATTTTGAATTCTGTCATTGTATTTGTCCCCACCACTTCCATCGGGAGGGCATTCCAAGCATCCACCTCCTTTTCAGCGAAAAAGCATTTCCTGACATTGCCTTTCAGTTTACTCCCTTGCAGCTTCATGTTATGCCCTCCAGTTTTATAGCTTCTCCATCTTTGGAAGAGGTTTGTTTGTTCATTAATACTCTTTGTGTTTAAAGGTCTGAATCATATCTTCCCTGTCCCTCTTCTCCTCCAGAGTGTACATATTTAGGTGGTCTTTTCATTCGTCTTCTGATGCAGACTCCAAATCATTTTGGTCGCCTTCCTCTGAACCGTTTCCAGTCTTTTTATATCCTTTGCGAGATATGGTCTCCAAAACTGAACACAATATTCCAAGTGAGGCCTCACCAGCGACTTGTACAGTGGCATTAGTATCTCTTCCTTTCTGCTGGTAATTCCTCGTTGTATGCAACCCAGCATCCTTCTGGCTTTTGTCACTGCCTTGTCGCACTGTTTTGCCACCTTGAGATCCTCAGAAACAATCACTCAGAGGTCCTTCTCCTGGTCCATGCACACCAACCTCTCGCCCCCTATGGCATACTATTCCCTTGGATTTCTGCTTCCCAAGTGCATGACACTGCGCTTCTTCACATTAAATCTTAACTGCCAAGCATTAGACCATTCTTCCAGTTTTGTAGATCTTTCCTCATGTTATCCACTCCTTCAAAGTCCACTCTGTTGCAAATTTTTGTGTCATCTCAGCAATATCACTCACAAATACATTGAACAGTACCACTCCCAGGACCGAATCCTGGGGCATACCGCTAATCACCTTCCTTTTATCCGAGAGAGTTCCGTTTACCATCACCTTCTGTTGTCTGTCAGTCAACCAGTTCTGATCCAGTTCACCACCTTGGGACCCATCACTGAGCTGTTGAGTTTATTAATAATCCTCCTGTGAGGACCAGTATCAAATGCATTCCTGAAATCTAGATAGATCACATTTATTATATGCCCTTGATCTAGTTCTCTGGTCACCCAGTCAAAGAACTCAATCAGATTTGTTTGGCATGATTGACCTTTGGTAAAACCATGTTGCCTCAGACCATGCAACCTGTTGGTTTCGAGAACGTCCACTATTCGCTCTTTCAGGAGCACCTCCATTACTTTTCCCGCCACCGAGGTAAGGCTTACCGACCTGTAGTTTGTCAGTTCTTCCCTATTACCGCTTTTGTGAAGAGGTACCCCATCAGCCCTTCTCCAGTCCTGTGGAACTTCTCCTGTCTCCAAGGATCTATTAAAACATCATTTAACGGCCCTGCAAGAACCTCTGAGCTCTTTATCCTGGGGTATATCCCATCCGGTCCCATGGCCTTGTCCACTTTCAGTTTTGCAAGCTATTCTAAGACATCGTCTTCTGTGAATGGTGTGGTATCTACTCCATTCCCATTTGTATATTTGTCATTCACAGGTGGTCCTTCTCCAGGATTTTCTTTAGTAAAAACAGAGCAGAAGTATTTGTTTAACATGTTCGCTTTTTCAATGTTACTTTCCACAAATAAATTCTCGTCACTTTTGAGTCCTGCAATTCCACCTCTGATTTTGCTCCTCTCCCGAATATACCTGAAGAAAGTTTTGTCGCCACACTTCGCATCTTTAGCCATCTTTTCTTCTGCCTTTCATTTTACTATCCTTATTTCTCTTTTTGTCTCTTTTAGTTTGATCCTGTATTCTTTTTTGTGTTCCTCTGTTTGTGAACTTCTGAATTTTGTGAAAGCTGTGTGTTTTTGCCTTTATTTGTGCAGCCACTTCTTTGGAGAACCAAATAGGTTTCCTTTTCCTCTTATTTTCATTTACTTTTCTTACATATGTATCTGTTGCCCCTTTTATTGCCTCCTTTAGTTTAGCCCATTGCAATTCCACTTTCCTTATCCCCTCTCATCCTGCCACCTCCTCCTTCAGGCATCTGGCCATTTTACTGAAGTCAGTGTTTTTGAAGTCTAGGACTTTGAGCTTGCTGTGATTGGACTCCACTTTGGCTTTTATCTCAAACCACACAGTATGATGATCGCTGCTGCTCACATTGGCACCCACCCGGACATTCGACACGCTATCTCCGTTGGTGAGCAATAAATCCAGCATCAAGCTTTCCTTGATCGGTTCCAACATCATTTGTCTAAGTAATGCATCTTGGAAGGCGTCCACAATTATTTTTTACTACTTTCTAGATTTGCTGAAGGAATCTCCAATTTATATCTAAACACATTGCAATATAATAATTCAAAAAACATCCATATAGAACTCCAATATTTCATATATTAATACAGAAACCTCGCATAATTTCAAAATGCAATAATACATAACAATATGTTGATAGTATATATTCTTCATTTAATGGCATTTACTAAAAATATAGGAGTGGAAGAGTAGCTTAGTGGTTAGAGCACTGGCTTGGTAACCAAGCAACCAGGGTTCGATTCCCACTAGCACTCCTTGTGGCCTTGGGCAAGTCACTTAACCCTCCATTGCCCCGGAAGAAAGGCCTGGCAATCTACTTCTGGTGACACTGCCAAGAAAACCCAGGAGCTTCTGGGTCGCCAGGAGTCAGGACTGACTCGCAGGCACACATTGCATTGTACTAAAAATATAATGTACTTTAAGACCTATAGTACACAAATTCACAGATATCTATCATAAATAACACTCTACTATTAAATTCATTTCATAAACAGCACATAGCTAATACAAACTCCATTAACCTAGAACACATTACCCCCCCAAAAAACCTCCCCATAAGAATACATAAATAACAAATATTCAATTACAAACAATATAACACTCACAAATATACTATCATCAAATTCCATACAAAATTCACAACATCACCATTTTACCAAATCCTTTTACCTAATCCAACTATTAATCATGTTGTACCTCAAAAACATTTTATTATCGTACTCACCAAATTGCAAATATCCCTCATAATATTGCTGAACAACTATCCTCTATATAAAACATTATCCGTAATATTCTAAAGATTTTATTCACAGCATTGCTGGACAGCAATATTTCATATAACCCTATTGATCTTCACTAATATCATAGTTCCAGGACGGATCACTTCCAGACTGCTCCTTGAAGACACAAGTTGAAAAGGTCTCGCCGTAGTTAATTGCCCCTACTTCAGTCCATTCACGCTTTCACATCTGCAAACTTTTTCTGACCCAAGGTGTCACATGGACAGCTGGATTCCAAAAAAGCGCCCCAAAATGGAGAACAAAAGATTATACACGATATCGAAAAACGTCAGACATTGAAACTCTATTGTGTATCAAATGAGAGGAATTAAACACTAGACAGATGAGCCCCC
This sequence comes from Ichthyophis bannanicus, assembly GCA_033557465.1. Classification (NCBI taxonomy): domain Eukaryota; kingdom Metazoa; phylum Chordata; class Amphibia; order Gymnophiona; family Ichthyophiidae; genus Ichthyophis; species Ichthyophis bannanicus. The sequence goes on from CM066050.1 coordinate 2,499,231, forward strand.
GAAACTATTCCTACAGAAGCGCCAACGCTTCCAGAGTTTGTCTTAAACCACTCTTTCACTCTAGTCTAGTCTTGGATCTTGGGAAAAGTAAAGGTTGGTGTTTAATTCCTCTCATACGCAATAGAGATTCGATGTCTATGACGTTTTTCGATATCGTGTATAATCTTTTGTTCTCTATTTTGGGGTGCTTTTTTGGAATCCAGCTGTCCATGTGACACCTTGGGTCAGAAAATGTTTGCAGATGTGAAAGCGTGAATGGACTTAAGTAGGGGCAATTAACTTCGGCGAGACCCTTTCAACTTGTTTGTCTTCAAGGAGCAGTCTGGAAGTGATCCGTCCTGGAACTATGATATTAGTGAAGATCAATAGGGTTATATGAAATATTGCTGTCCAGCAATGCTGTGAATAACATCTTTAGAATATTACGGATAATGTTTTATATAGAGGATAGTTGTTCAGCAATATTATGAGGGATATTTGCAATTTGGTGAGTACGATAATAAATTGTTTTTGAGGTACAACATGATTAATAGTTGGATTAGGTAAAAGAATTTGGTAAAATGGTGATGTTATGAATTTTGTATGGAATTTGATGATAGTATATTTGTGAGTGTTATATTGTTTGTAATTGAATATTTGTTATGTATTATGTTTTTTGGAGGGGTAATTTATATGTTCTAGGTTAATGGATTTTGTATTAGCTATGTGCTGTTTATGAAATGAATTTAATAGAGTTATTTATGATAGATATCTGTGAATTTGTGTACTATAGATCTTAAAGTACATTATATTTTTAGTAAATGCCATTAAATGAAGAATATATACTATCAACATATGTATTATTGCATTTTGAAATTATGAGAGGTTTCTGTATTAATGTATGAAATATTGGAGTTCTATATGGATGGTTTTTGAATTATTATATTGCAATGTATTTAGATATTGATTTTTGATATTTGCAATTGGTGTTTTATTTTAGATATGGAATACTCCAATTCACATCAGGTAGATTAAAGTCAGCCAATATGATCACCTCCCCCTTCATAGCTCTCTTTGCAATATCAATAATCAATTTGCTATCAATTTCTTCGGTTTGAGTTGGAGGCCTGTAGACTACACCAGTATGGATGACGGTGCCATCACCTCTTTTAAATTCAACCCACAGCCTTCTTCTTTTCCCCACATTCCCTACATTTCAGGAGATTTAATATTGCTTTTGGCATATAGGGCTACTCCTCCTCCTTTTCTGTCCTCTCTATCTCTTCTATATAGATTATAGCCAGCTATGGCTATATCCCATTCATGCGACTCATTAAACCATGTTTTAAACCATTAAACCTTGCCCATTCATGAGATTTTATATGATCTCATGTTAAGGATGTGGGAAACACCTCTTACCACCTCTCCTCATTCTCGTAGACTGGATACTATGTATCGAGTCCCTCCTTGTCCTGGGTTCCATAAGACTCAGCTTCCTCACCACTCTATTGTAGTGGAGTCAGCTATGAGAAGGATCAAGAGTGCAAAAAGGCATGCCTCTAATCCTCCAGGACGTGAGTGCAGAACCCTGGATGCTTTTGGATGTCGGGTCTTCCAAGCTTCCATGCTTTCTGCCAGGATCAGTTCCTATAGTCTCTACATGGGGCATGTTCCTGAAGGAAGTCACAGATGATTTAGAGGCTTTAAGTCCTTTCCTTTTCTTCCTGAGGATAAAAGACAGGATTTTCTCACTTTGGTCAAACATGCCCAAGATGTTTCTAAATTTTCTAACCGTGCAGCCTTTGACTGCTTTGAATGCATAAGCAGAACCTCGGCTATTGCCATAGGTGCATGTAGAATTGCTTGGCTCCAGGCATCTGATCTAGAGCTCTGGGTACAAGACAAATTGGGAAATATCCTTTGTACTGGTGAGAACCTGTTTGGTAAAGATTGGCAGGAAAAGGCCAATGAAATGGATGCTGAAAATTCCACCTTGGATAGATTATCCAAGTCCACTGCTGATCCTGCTAGAAAGAAATTGTTCAAGAAACCATTCTTTTCTAAAAAGAAAAGATTTTCTCCTGCTTATGTTCAGCAGGGACGTTCTGCAGGTCAGCTTGCCAGGAAAGGTCAGCAACCACCCAAACAGAAGAAAGCAAAGGCTGCTAGGCCTCAACCGGCCCAGCAGGCTCTGCCTCCACAGGGCCTTTGACTCTCATCTAGAGAACTTAGCCTTCCTGGTTCTCGGGGGACCAGAACCTTCCACCATTCCAGGAAGGTTATGTCATTTTGCCCCCAGATGGGGGCAAATAACAGCAGAGTATTGGACACACTCCATCATAAAGGAGGGGTACAAGCTTCATTTTTCAAGCATGCCCCCTCACACAATAGTAAAGTAGTTCAATTCTCCGACCTCTCTCATCAACCTTTTAGGTCAGTAGGTCACTATCCTTCTTGCCCAAGGGGCAATAGAAGAAGTACCCCTTCATCAGCAGGGTACTGGGTTCTATTCCCCTTATTTCCTTATTCCAAAGAAAACAGGGGGTTACAGACCTATCTTAGACCTCAGGGAATTGAACAAATTCCTTGTCAAGGAGAAATTCAAAATGATTTCTCTCGGATCTCTGCTGCCATACCTTCAGAGTCAGGATTGGCTTTGTTCTCTAGATCTCAAGGATGCATACACCCATGTTCTCATCCATCCAACTCACAGAAGGTTCCTTCGGTTCCTTTTTCAGGGAAAGCACTACCAATACAGGGTGCTCCCTTTTGGCCTGGCCTCAGCACCAAGGGTGTTCACGAAATGCATGGCTGTTGTAGCAGCATATCTCTAGGAACAAGCAGGAATAAGTCCTCACATATGGGTACGTCGGTACCGACGGAGCCCGAGCGGGAAAGCTCCCCAGCTTCCCAGAAGGAAAGCTTTTGGGACCTCCCACTGCGCATGCGCGCTGCCTTCCCGCCTTCCTGACCAACTCTCCTCAATTCTTCTTTTTCCGCGGAGCCAGCAGGTCGTGTTCCTGTCACCGCTGAAGAAGTTCTTATTTTAGTTTATTTCTTTGGCCGCGTGTCTGCCTTCCACGATTCCAGACCGGTACCGCCGGTCTTTTTTTCCTTTATTTAATAAAAAAAAAAAAAATCTCTTTTCTTTTCCTCACTTGGTGTGTTACTTCTGTGAGGCCTTTAGGCCTTCACTAATTCTCCCTCATGGAGAAACAAGCCTCTGGGTTTAAAAAATGCACCAAGTGCAGCGGTACTATTTCAGTAACAGACACCCATGAATGGTGTCTTAAATGTTTGGGGCCTGACCATTCCATTCCGGATTGCCCATCCTGTTCTTTGATGTCTAAACGTGGCTTACAGAACCGGGCAGCCAAGTTTCACATGCTGTTTTCCACAGATACTCCAGCATCGACATCTTCCAGGTCTTCCTCTCCTGATGGATCTCAGGTAACCAAACATTCCTCTGGCAGGTCCTCAAAGGGCAAATCTCCCTCTAAGTATCGAGATACCCCTGGGCTTGACCCTGAGGACCCTGCCCCAGCCAAACAACCCCGGCGGGAAGCTCCGGCTTCCAAAGCTCCTCCTATGGGGTTACAGGTTGACATCGATGGCACGGCCTCGACCGATCACCTGTTAGACTGTTCTGGGGTACCGGCTCAATCATCCGGTACCGACATCCAGACAGTCGTGGCGTCCATGGATCATACAGTTCAATCCATGCAGCAGGCCATTCTGGCTTTTATTAAGGCTGCGACGCCCTCGGTACCGCACCCTGCGGTACCGACTCCGGTTCCGGTACCCATGCCTTCCACATCGACCAGAATACCGATTCCGGTTCCTGGTTCCGGGGTTTTTCCCGATACCGATCCGGTTCCGGGTACCCCCGATGTCGATACCGGTCGATACGTGTGGTGGAGAAGCAGCCGCTGAGGGCAGAAAAAAAAGGGAAAACTGCCTTTTTTTTCTTTTACCCATAAAACTGCAGGCACTGAAAGGGTTAACTCCAACACTAAAGGTAAAGATTTCTCACAGAGAAGTGCAGACCTAAGCACACGCCCTGTTCCCATGGAGATAGAGGGAGGAGAAGGGAGTGGTTTGGGGGAGGAGTCAAAGGGGATAGGACAGCCCCAAACATTTAGGAACGGAAGCTGCACTTATACAGGAGAGAAGGGGAGAGAGAAGGAGGAACCGTATCAGAGAGAGAGGACACAGACACAGAGGACATGAGGGTTCCAGGAAGGAAGGACAAGAAACCCATGGAAATCCCTTGCACCGAAGCAATTGAGAACCAGGAGCAAAGAGCTGACAAGGCCAGTGGAAAGCTCAGGGGAGGAGTCCTCAGGGGAGGAAATATTCTCCAAGAGTTCATGGCTCAACTCTTCTCCTAGTAAGGAATCTGTAAGGAGGAAAAGCAGCACTAATAAGGTGAGCCCCTTACAACGTTTGAAAGGCTTATTAGACAAAGAGGGTTTTTCCTGCCCTTCCCCCACAAATTCACATACTGTTAAGGGTGCCTGGGAGAAGCTCCTAAAGGCTGTGCAAGCTAGTGAGGCTTTTCAGGAAGATACCAGGGGAAACAGTGACCAAGAAGAGTCTAGTGTGGAGGATATGGACTTGGGAGACACTGTGGATTTAGACAACGTCTCAGACATGGAAATAAGCTGTGCAATCTGTGCTAAAGAAGTATAAAGGAACCAAATAGGGTTTGAAAGCAGAAAGAAACCCAGCTGGTCTTGATTACTGAATGCATCTGTGTTACCTCGTGATAAGTAAAAGAACTGAAGGAAGTGTTGTCTGGAAGAAACCCAGAAGTTCTTTTGCAACGACATTTTAAAGCCCATTACTTTTTAGCTGTGCTTTTAAAAGTAGCTGTCCTGTTTAAAGCTGCTTGGGAAGAAGCTGTGCTGAAAGTGTGTTATAATTGGAAAATAATTCTATTGCTTGTGAAAGTATCTAAGTGGGCCAGGAAGTCTTGCTACACCTACTGTGAAGTAACAGAGGGTTGTATAGCACCTCCTGGAGACCAGGAAACAGAATACTGCTGAAAATAGAGTTTTACCAGAAAGCAAGTTTAAAAGCTGTATCAAGCCAAGGACTGTATAATAGGCTTGTGTGCTGTTATTTGGAGAAGTATCCTGAATTTTGTTTTGGTCAACTTCAATCAATTCATGTCAAAGAATTGAACCGGTTAGGAAATCCTTGTTTCTAAAAATAAAGAAATATTTCCTGCGTCCTTTACACTTGGCTCTAATCCTTTCGGGGACACAACTACATGCTACTGGGCTAATTTCAACAAAGGACAATCGGCACCTCCCCTGTAGCCCTAGGCAACCGCCTGGCCACACGGGGGCGCGCCGACATACGCTTATCGATCCCTGGAAGCAAACAGACGATACTTTGAGTCTTCTGATAATCCTGATTCATCAGATGACTCTGCTGAAGTATCCCTTACTCTACCTGAGGAGCCCTCTTCTCCAAAGAGGAGAATGTCTCCTCCAGAGGGTTTATCCTTTCAAGACTTCATCATTGAAGTAGCTAAAGGTCTTTCTATTTCTGTATCCTCTGAAAAAGAACCTAGAGCAAAAAAATAGACATTTTAGGATACTCTAAGGTTCCCAAAGAGGCAGTCACCTTGCCCATCCATGAAATTCTTCAAGATCACATGATGGACTTATGGGAGACTCCTCTCACCCTATCTCCACATTCTCGTCTGGACACCATGTATCGTGTCCCCCCTTCTCCTGGGTTTCAAAAAACTCAGCTCCCGCACCACTCCATTGTGGTGCAGTCAGCTATGAAAAGGATCAAGCGTACTAAAAGACACTCTTCTACTCCCCCAGGAAGAGAATGTAGGACTCTGGATGCTTTTGGAAGGAAAATCTTCCAAGCAAGTATGCTTATTGCCAGAATCAACTCATACAGCCTCTATATGGGCATGTTTCTAAAGGAAATTGCATTAAAAATACACCATTTTCTCCCCTTTATCCCAGAGGATAGAAAGGAGGAGTTCCTTCTTCTGCTTAAGCATGCTCAAGATATTTCAAAGTTCTCCAACAGAGCAGCCTTTGACTCCTTTGAAGGTGCTAGCAGAGCCTCAGGTATTGCCATAGCGGCTCGCAGAATTGCTTGGCTCCAGGCCTCTAACGTTGAACCCTGGGTCCAGGATGGGTTGGGAAATTTGCCCTGTACAGGTGAGAATCTGTTTGGTAAGGAGTGGCAAATCAAAGCCACTCAGATGGATGCAGAAAATGCTGCGTTGGATAGACTTTCTAAGTCTACCTCTACCCCTGTCAAGAAATCTTTCAAAAAGCCTTTCTACAAGAAGGCCAGATTTGCCACAAATACTGGCCAACAATCTTCTGCAGCTCGCTTTGCTCCTAAGCGTCAGCAGCCTAAACAGGCCAGGGCAAAACCTGCAGGAGCTGCTACAGCCCAACAGTCCCAACCCCCTCAAGGTTTTTGACTTAAAACTAGAGAACTTAACCTTTCTGGCTCTAAAACAACCAGAACCTCTCACCATTCCAGGAAGGTTAACTCATTTTGCTCCCAGATGGGAGCAAATCACATCAGAGCAATGGACCCTCTCTATCATCAGAGAGGGCTACAAACTACATTTCTCCAACCTTCCTCCCCATACCATGGTGAGAAGTTTCAATTCTCCCCCATCTCTCCTAGACCTGTTGGGTCAGGAGGTGACCATTCTTCTCGCCCAAAAAGCAATAGAAGAGGTTCCTCTTCCTCAACAAGGGTCAGGTTTTTACTCCCCTTATTTTCTCATTCCCAAGAAAACAGGGGGGGTACAGACCCATTTTGGATCTCAGAGAATTGAACAAATTTCTATACAAGGAGAAATTCAAGATGCTTTCTCTAGGCACTCTCCTACCATACCTACAGAGTCAGGACTGGCTTTGTTCTCTAGATCTCAAGGATGCGTACACACATATACTCATCCATCCATCCCACAGAAGATTCCTACGGTTTCTGTTCCAGGGAAAACACTTCCAATACAGAGTACTTCCCTTCGGTCTAGCCTCTGCTCCAAGGGTATTTACCAAATGCATGGCAATAGTAGCTGCATTCCTACGCACCCTGGGAATTTTTGTCTTCCCATACCTGGACGACTGGCTCATCCGAGCTCCGTCTCAGTCCGAGGCTCAGACTTCCCTGGATCGCACCAGGCGAATTCTACAGTATCTGGGACTTGTAATCAATCTGCCAAAGTCCCAACTCACCCCTACTCAATCCCTAGAATTCATAGGGGCCTGGTTGGATACCACCACCGCAAGGGCCTATCTACCTCAGGCCCGTTGCCAACGTCTAGTGCACTTAGCCTCTCAGACTCAGTCCAGAAGCCACTTGACAGCCAGAGAGATGCTACAACTATTAGGCCACATGGCCTCCACAGTTCATGTGGTGCCTTATGCTCGCCTACATATGAGAGCAGCTCAATGGACTTTATCCACCCAATGGACTCGAGCATCAGGAGCTCTCTCAGACCAAATAGCAAACTCCAATCGTCTTTTTTGGTCTCTCCAATGGTGGATATCCACTCAAAATCTATTGTTGGGGGCCCCCTTTCAACCATTGTTGCCCCAAGCAACCCTCACAACAGATGCCTCCCAAACAGGTTGGGGGGCTCATCTCCAAGATCTCTCCACTCAGGGCACTTGGTCTCCACAGGAGACCACCCTTCATATCAACCACTTGGAACTTCGAGCAATCTTTCTAGCTCTCAAGGTTTTTCATACCCTCCTCAGCAACATGACAGTCCTTATTCACACGGACAATCAAGTAGCCATGTTTTACATAAACAAACAAGGAGGGACGGGCTCTCTGTCGCTTTGCAATGAAGCTCTAAGATTATGGGCCTTCGCCAGAGAGCATCAAATCCATCTCCTGGCAGTATATCTTCCAGGAATCCAGAACTCTTGGGCAGACAGACTCAGTCGAGTTCTGCTTCCACACGAATGGTCCCTGCACATGGATCAGGTACTCAGAATCTTCCAGAAATGGGGAACCCCGGACATAGACCTCTTTGCAAGTCCGTGGAATGCCAAACTTCCCCGGTTCTGTTCCAGAATCCCGTGTCAGGGAGTTCAGACCAAGGATGCCTTCCTCCTGCATTGGGGTCAGGGTTTCCTGTATGCCTTTCCACCCATTCCTTTGATTCCCAAGACTCTGTTCAAACTTCAAAGGGATCAAGGGTCCATGATCCTCATAGCTCCATGCTGGCCACGCCAAGTGTGGTACCCTCTACTTCTGCATCTCTCCCAAGCCCCCTCCCTGGACTTGGGAGCGGCTCCAGACCTTCTGTCTCAAGAGGAGGGGACTTTGTGGCACCCAAACCCCAAGTCCCTTCACCTCAGAGCTTGGTTACTGAAGGCCTAGACCTTCAACACTTCAATCTTTCGCAGCAAGTGAAGGATATCCTACATGCCTCTAGGAAACCTTCCACTAGGCGTTCTTGCGCTTTTAAATGGAAAAGATTTTCCATTTGGTGTGCTCAAAAGGGTCTTAACCCTCTGGCACTCCCATTGAATTCTCTTTTGGAATATCTCCTGCATCTCTCCAATGCAGGTCTCAAAACGAATTCAGTAAGAGTCCATTTGAGTGCTATTGCGGCATCACTTAAGCCCATCAATAGACAACCTGTTTCCTCTCATCCTCTTATTGCAAGATTCATGAGAGGCTTAAGTTTAACTAAACCTCCCATTCGACCTCCTCTGGTGGCATGGGACTTAAACTTGGTTCTTGGTCAGCTTATGAAGCCACCTTTTGAACCCTTAGCCACTACCTTCTTGAAATTTCTTTCCTGGAAGGTTATTTTCCTCATTGCAGTCACTTCAGCTCGCCGCATCAGTGAACTGCAGGCCTTAGTGGCTAATCCGCCTTATACAAGGTTCCATCATGATAAAGTAGTCCTTAGGACAAATCCTCACTTTATGCCTAAAGTGGTCTCGCCTTTTCATCTTAATCAAGATGTTTATTTACCTGTCTTTTTTCCAGCTCCTCATGCATCCAATGCAGAGAGGAACCTTCATACTCTGGACTGTAAAAGAGCTCTTGCTTTTTACCTCCACAGGACACAGCAACATCGAAAGTCTTCTCAGCTTTTTGTTGCTTTTGATCCTTCTCATTTAGGACTTCCAGTCTCCAAAAGAACACTCTCCAATTGGATTGCTCAGTGTATCTCTTTTGCTTACCAGAGTAAGAACCTTTCTCTGGAAGGCCATGTCACCGCTCACAACGTGAGGGCCATGGCCACCTCTATGGCTCATCTAAACTCTGTGTCCATTGACCAGATCTGTCGAGCAGCCACCTGGGCCTCGGTTCATACCTTTACAGCCCATTACTGTTTGGACAAGGACTCCCGCCGGGATGCCTTGTTTGGTCAGGCTGTCCTCAGACACCTGTTCCATTCTTGAACAACTCCAGCCCACCTTCCCTGAATGGATGCCTGAGATCCATAGGAAGATGAAGAACCTTTCAGGGTCTCATATCCTTTAGGGGATCTCCCGGGCATCTTAGCTAGGGAGTCCCCATATGTGAGGACTTATTCCTGCTTGTTCCTGGAGATAGCACAGTTACTTACCTGTAACAGGTGATCTCTGGGAACAGCAGGAATTAGTCCTCACAACCCACCCACCTCCCCTAGGAGTTGTATCTCTCTCTCTCTTCCTTCCTCTCTCTATTGTCTCAGCTATAAACTCGAACTGAGGAGAGTTGGTAAGGAAGGCGGGAAGGCAGCGCGCATGCGCAGTGGGAGGCCCCAAAAGCTTTCCTTCTGGGAAGCAGGGGAGCTTTCCCGCTCGGGCTCCGTCGGTACCGACGTACCCATATGTGAGGACTAATTCCTGCTGTTCCCAGAGATCACCTGTTACAGGTAAGTAACTGTGCTTTCTCCGCACTCTAGGGATATTCGTCTTCCCCTACTTAGACAACTGGCTCATTCGAGCCCCAACAGAGTCAGAGCCAGGACTTCTCTATCCTGCACAATGCGTATCCTTCAGTATTTAGGGCTGGTAATAAACATCTCAAAATCCAGTCTAACTCCCACTCAGTCTTTAGAGTTCATAGGAGCTTTGCTGGATACCACAAAGGCAAGGGCCTATCTCCCCCAGGCTCGTTGCCTTCGCCTGGTGCAGTTAGCTTCTCAAGCAGTACTAAAGCCTCATCTATCTGCTCGAGAAATGTTACAACTACTAGGCCACATGGCATCTACTGTGCATGTGGTTCCCTCTGCTCGCCTCCATATGAGGGCAGCTCAGTGGACTTTATCCACCCAATGGACCCAGGCATCAGGATGCCTGTCAGACAAAATAGCAAACACAAATCACCTTATTTTGTCCCTCCAGTGGTGGAAGTCCACTCAAAACTTGTTGCTGGGGTCCCCTTTTCAACAACCCTTACCCCAAGCAACTCTCATAACAGATGCTTCTACAATGGGCTGCGGAGCTCATCTGCAAGACCTCTCCACCCAGGGCACCTGGTCTCCACAGGAGAGTTATCTACATATCAATCTCTTGAAGCTCAGAGCAATCTTCCTTGCTCTGCGAGTGTTCCACACCCTGCTCAGCTACAAGACAGTCCTCATTCATACGGACAATCAAGTAGCCATGTTCTATTTGAACAAGCAGAGGGGAAAGGCTCTCTGTCACTTTGCAACGAAGCTTTGCGACTATGGGCCCTCGCCAGAGAGCATCAGATTCATCTTCTGGCAGTGTATCTGCCAGGCATTCAAAACTCTTGGACAGACAGACTCAGTCGAGTTCTGCTTCCACACGAGTGGTCTCTGCATGCAGACCAGGTGGCCAGGATATTTCAACTTTGGGGAACCCCGGACATAGACCTCTTTGCAAGTCTGTGGAATGCCAAACTTCCCCGGTTCTGTTCCAGAATTCTGGCTCAGGGGGCTCAGGCCAGGGATGCTTTCCTCCTTTACTGGAGTCAAGACTTCCTGTGTGCCTTTCCACCCATTCCCCTAATTCCCAAAACCCTGTTCAAGCTTCAGAGAGACAGAGGCCATATGATTCTCATAGCTCCACATTGGCCACGGCAAGTATGGTACCATCTGCTTCTACATCTCTCTCAAGCTCCCTCCCTGGAGTTAGAATCTGCTCCAGATCTCCTATCTCAGGAGGACAGAATGTTATGGCATCCCAATCCCCAGTCTCTGCATCTCAGGGCTTGGTTGCTGAAGGCCTAGATCTCCATGATCTTAATATCCCTCAGCAAGTAAAATATATTCTTTTTGCTTCCAGGAAACCTTCCACAAGACGCTCTTATGCTTTCAAGTGGAAAAGGTTTACCTTATGGTGTTCGCAAAAGGGTCTTAACCCCCTTGTGATACCTCTGGAATCATTGCTGGAGTATCTCCTTCATTTATCCAATGCAGGTCTTAAGACTAATTCAGTAAGAGTCCATTTGAGAGCTATTTCAGCTTCCTTTAAGCCTCTAAATGGACAGCCTATTTTCTCTCATCCTCTTATAGCAAGATTTATGAGAGGCCTTCTTTTAACTAAGCCTCCCATTAGACCACCACCGGTGGCATGGGACTTAAACCTGGTTCTTGGGCAGCTCATAAAGCCACCTTTTCAAACCTTTAGCTACTACCTCCTTGAAATTCCTTTCTTGGAAGGTTCTTTCTCATTGCAATCATATCAGCACGCCGCATTAGTGAGTTGCAAGCGCTAGTAGCTGATCCACCTTATACAAGGTTCCATCATGACAAGGTAGTCCTTAGGACTCATCCACACTTTATGGCAAAGGTGGTCTCGCCTTTTCATCTGAACCAAGCGGTCTACCTACCTGTGTTTTTTCCAAGGCCTCATGCATCAAATGCAGAGAGGAATCTTCATACCTTGGACTGTAAAAGAGCTTTAGCCTTTTGCTTACAAAGAACACAGCAACATAAAAAGTCCTCTCAACTCTTTGTTGCTTTTGATCCTTCACATTTGGGACTTCCAGTCTCCAAGAGAACACTGTCTAACTGGATTGCTCAGTGTATTTCCTTCACCTATCAGAGTAGAACCTTTCTCTGGAGGGCCATGTCACAGCTCACAATGTGAGAGCCATGGCAGCCTCAATGGCTCATCTGCACTCTGTGTCCATCGACGACATCTGTCGAGCAGCCACTTGGGCCTCAGTTCATACCGTCAAAGCCCATTACTGCTTGGACAAGGACTCCCGCCGGGATGCCTTGTTTGGTCAGGCTGTTCTCCAACACCTGTTGCATAACTAATCAACTCCTACCCGCCATCCTTGGTAGGATGCCAGAGATCCATTGGGGGAAGTGGAGCCCTGTTCAGGGACACACAACCTCTGGGGTCTCTCCCTGGCACCTAAAGCTAGGGAGTCCTCATATGTGAGGACTACATTCCTGCTTGTTCCTGGAGATAGCATAGTTACTCACCTGTAACAGGTGATCTCCGTGAACAGCAGGAATTTAGTCCTCACAACCCACCCACCTCCCCTAGGAGTTGTATCTCTCTGTCTCTTTCCTTTCCCTCTCTCTCTCTTTGTCTCAGCTTTAAAACTCAACTGGAGAGAGGCAGTTGGGAAAGGCGGGAAGGCAGCACGTAGGCGCTGTGGGATGCTCCCAAAAGCTTTCTAATTGGACGCTGGGGAGCGTTCCCGCGCAGGCTCTGTCGGTACCGACGATACCCATATAAGAGGACTAAATTCTTGCTGTTCACGGAGATCACCTGCTACAGGCGAGAAACTATGCTGTCTTGAGAGCCTTGCAGAAGTCCTTGCTATCGTTTAGGGTCCTTAATTCCATAGGGAGGGAGTTCCATAATGCAGGCACCAATAGCGAGGGAGCTCTCTTAGATGTTGCTTGCTTAGTCTTGTGATAACCTGTGGGTGTGCTGATCCTGTTACCATTATTGGCTCTCCTAGGCTTGTTACTGACATCCTTGATTGTTATATACTGGAGCGCGTCTGCATGGCATAGTTGCGGACTAGCAGCTGGCCGCGGAAGGGAAGAGACCCCCCCCCCCCCCAGCCAGCCACCAGAGCCAAGAGCATCCCCCTTCAACAATGGCAGGAAGACATAAAACAGATTTCCAATCCATAGATCCTCAGGCAGTATCGTCTCCTTCCTCAAGCGTTGGAACAGCAAAACTCACACGTCAACAGGGCACCAATTCCAACACGACCCTTCAAGATCCTGGGATACTAATTTAGGTAATCAGTTTTGGTGTTTGTGATGTTAGGAGGCAATATCTTTGCTTTACCTATTGCACTAGCGACAAGACATTTGCTTCACACTTCCAATTAATAACCTCAGTTCTGCAGGGATCATTCCATAATAACTGAAAAACACAAATGGGAATTTAAGATTACTCCTCAAATAGACTCTTGCAGGGTAGCTTAAAATAAAGTGGGAGAGCTGTTGGCATTCTCTCTGCAGACATTACTACTCTGTAGTCTCTTACATTTTCATGGATGTGGTGTGTACCGGGATTTTCAGTTAATCTACTAACATAAAGAAAAAACATTACACACAGTTACCACCTTGGTGTGATTACTTAATTTACTTTTTAGAATGAAGTTGTATTATTCATTATTTGTGACTTGAAACATATGTTAGCTAAATACCTAATCTAACATCTTTCTTTTATATTACATGTATCACTATGCTAATTGCACAGTAATGGGGGGGGGGGGAGGAGGAATATCAGTATTACTAACCAGAAATCATGAAATGAAAATAAATCATCAAATCCCCAGGACAAGAAACATGAAACAAATGCACATGACAGATAATCTGCACTCCCAGACTCTTCCACAAGGCCAGCATCCAGACTGAATCCACTGTATACAATCATGTTGGTTGTTTCAGCTTTTTTTTTTCCTCTTTTTCTTTTTCCTCTTTACAATTCTCTTTAATCAAATGAACTTGCTTTGACTTTGACAAGCAATTCAATTTTCAGCAAAGCTGCTAACTTGTATCTTTTCCTTTAAATACCTTCATAATTTTTATGTAGCCATTCCATTCCTTAGCATTTTCTTCATAACTTTTGTTATATCATACAAATTTATGCAACTTATCAGATATCTAAGTACACCAAAGGCAACCATACATGGACATCCCATTCACTCATGCACAACAACAAATTAATCATAGATAAAACCAGAGAATATGTGGTTAACCATTCTCCAGAGGTTCTTATCTGCAGTTATAAGAAGCTCTGGGAGTTACTGTTTACAATGAACATTTCAGCCTTTGCATTTTTACAGATGGAATGAAATTAGCAGAGAATTCTCCTAACCTGGGATAAGCTTGGACCCGTGAAACCTAGAAAGCAAAATGCGCACATCGTGGATTAAACTTATTTACAAACACAAGTAAAGGGGTGGTTAATTGTTTTTGGATGGTTTTTTCCTTCCTCCATCACAATTGTCAAACCCAGGATTCCTGTAAAAAAAATCTTAAACATAATCTCACGATCATGCAGATTTCTCTCTTAATAGCGCTGCTGCCAATTGGACCTAGAGGTGGTTCTTTTTATATATCAATGGGAAAAATAATTAGAACACATTTAAAGTATTGCATGAATGTTGCTATCTTGATATCCTTCCTGAAAACTTTAAAAATAACTTATGTAACAAGGCATGCTGGTATCTGGCAAGAAGGAATTTCCTTATGCCCTTGAACTGCGAAATTTTCTCTCACTAATAGAGCTACTCTAAACACACAGTCCTGCCTTATTTGTACCTTCAAACTGTTACCTGTGCTGTCTACTTCTATTAAGCTTCACATCAGTGTACATCCCTCTTCCCAATCCATTGAATTGGAGAATTCATTTCATAGTACAAACTCGTACAGATAGCAAGAAAAAAAAACCTTACTAGCTGTGAACATTACCACTGCAGATCAATCATAGAATCTCATCTTTCTCTTTATATATTCATTAGACTGACACATCACTTCACATCATTAAAATTACCTTCACCAGATTACTGTCTGTCAAAAATCCTCCTTTTTCACTATTAATATCCTATCTCACTTCTCGCAACCCTTTCTCATCACTTGCATCATACCACCAATTACATAGTCCTTTTCTTCATGCCATACTGTTGTTGTTGTTAAGTGCCGTCGAGTCGGAGTCGACTCATGGCGACCCTCTGGATAGCTATCCTAAATTGTGTTCGGTCTTCAGTCAGGCGGCTTATTGTTGACAGACTGGTACCCGTAGCTGCTGTTATTGTATCGATCCATCTCATTGCTGGCCTTCCTCTTGCGTTGACCTTCTATCTTGCCAAGCATGATGTCTTTCTCTAATGATCTCTCTCTCCGCATGATGTGTCCAAAGTATGAAAGTCGAAGTCTTGTCATCTGAGCTTCTAAAGAAAGCTTAGGTTTGATCTCCTCTAGTACCGACTGGTTTGTTCTTCGGGCAGTCCATGGTATACACAGTATTCGCCGCCAGCACCATAATTCAAAGGCATCAATTTTCTTCCTGTCTATCTTTTTCACTGTCCAGCTTTCACATCCATATGATGTTATTGAAAATACCATGACTTGAACAAGTCGAATCTTTGTATGGAGAGAGACATCTCTGCTCTTGAGAATCTTATCTAGGTCTTTCATAGCCATTCTGCCAAGAGCAATGCGTCGTCTGATTTCTTGACTGCTTGTTGCTTCTTTATTGATAGTTGATCCAAGTAGGTTAAAGTAGTTCACAATTTCAATTTCTTCTCCTTCAACGATGAACCTGTTGATTATGCCAGTTGTCATGATCTTTGTCTTCTTTACATTAAGGTGCAGGCCCATTTTGAGACTATGTTCTTTGATTGTGAGAAGCAAATGTTTCAGATCATCTTCACTTTCAGCCAGTAATGTGGTATCATCAGCATAGCGAAGGTTGTTGATGAGTCTTCCACCAATCTTCACACCTCTGTTATCTTCATACAATCCTGCTTCTCTGATGATTTGTTCTGCAAATAAATTAAACAGGTAGGGGGAAAGTATGCAGCCTTTTCTTACACCTTTGCTTATTTTAAACCATTCTGTTTCTCCTTGTTCTGTTCAAACTGTTGCTTCTTGATCAATGTACAGATTGTGCAAGAGAACGATCAGGTGTTCTGGTATACCCATGCTTCTTAATGTGGCCCAGAGTTTCTCATGGTTTACACAGTCAAAAGCTTTGCTATAGTCGATAAAGCACAAATAGATATCCTTTTGGTATTCTTTAGTCTTTTCAAGGATCCATCTCACATCCGCAATGATGTCTCTCGTTCCTCGCCCTTTTCTGAACCCTGCTTGCACTTCAGGTAGTTCTTGTTCCAGGTATGATTGTAGTCTCTTTTGAATAATCTTCAGTAGAATCTTGCTGGCATGTGGGATCAGAGCGATTGTGCGATAATTTCCACAGTCAGTTGGATCACCTTTCTTTAGTATTGGTATAAACACAGATCTTTTCCAGTCAGTTGGCCTTGATGCTGTCTTCCATATTTCTTGGCAGAGCCTTGTAAGTATGTTAACAGCTGCATCAGATTGCTGTAATACTTCTATGGGAATGCAATCAATGCCTGGTGCTTTGTTCTTTGATAAGGCTTTCAATGCTGCTTCAACTTCTTCTTTCATCACCTATGGTTCCAGATCATAAGGTACAGGTTGAAACGGCTGTTGGTCCACTTGATCTTTATCATATAAAAACTCTGTATATTCCTTCCATCTTTTCTTGATCTTCTCAGCATCATTCAACATAGAACCTTGAGCATCTTGTAACATTCCAATTCGAGGCTGGAACTTTTTCTTTAACTCTCGTAGCTTTAGGAAAGCTGATCTTGTTCTTTCTCTAATAGTTTCTGCTTCTATTTCCTTGCATGCGTCATTGTAGTACTTTTCCTTGTCCTGTCTTGCTGCACGTTGGAAATCTCTGAGTTCTGTGATTGTCTTTCTTTCTCCTCTGGCTTTAGCTTCTCTGCGTTTCTGGGCAATTTTCAGAGTTTCTTCCGTCATCCATTTTGGCCGTTTTTTCTTTTTTACCTTTTGTAGAGACTTCTCGCTTTCTTCCAACACAATCTTCTTGATGTCATTCCATAACTCTTCTGGAACTCTATCATTTGTATCTAAAGCAGCAAATCGATTTTGCAGGCAGTTTTTAAATTCCAGTGGTATATTCTCAAGGTCATATTTTGCTGCATTCATGAGTGGTTTGCTCTTTTTCAACTTTAGCTTGAGTTTGCATACTAGTAGTTGATGATCTGTACCACAGTCAGCTCCAGGTTTTGTCTTTGTTGATGTTATAGAGCTTTTCCATCGTTGACTTCCACAGATGTAGTCAATTTGATTTTTATACAATCCATTGGGTGAAGTCCATGTATACAGTCGCCGCTTGTGTTGCTGGAAGAAGGTGTTCGAGATGAATAGATCGTTGGTCTTGCAGAATTCTATCAGTCTTTCTCCAGCTTCATTTCTGTTGCCAAGTCCATATTTTCCAACTACTTTGTCTTCTTCTTTGTTGCCAACCTTTGCGTTCCAATCACCCATGACTATCAGGATATCCTGTTTGCATGTTCTGTCAATTTCAGCTTGTACTTGTTCATAGAACTCTTCAATTTCATTCTCTTCTGCAGCTGTTGTTGGGGCATATACTTGAATTATAGTTGTGTTGATAGGCATTCCTCGTAGACGAATAGAGATTAAGCGTTCGCTGACTGCATTGTATTTCATTACAGTTCTTGCAAGTTTCTTCTTTATTATAAATGCAACACCATTTCTTCTTTGTCTTTCATTTCCAGCATAGTAGACCATGTGATCATCTGATGCAAAGTGCCCGATGCCAGTCCATTTCAGTTCGCTGACACCCAACAGATCAAGTTGTACACGTTCCATTTCATTCTTGACCACCTCCAACTTCCCTTGGTTCATGCTTCGCACGTTCCATGTTCCAATGTGTAAGACATCTTTACAGCTTCTGACTCTCATTTCATGCGCATGCCATACTAATATATCTTTATAGACAAAGGCTTCTAGAACCGTAGGTAGAAGATATAAATTTATATTGTCAACAATAAGCAAAACATAGTATGAGTCGTCAATGACCCTCTCCCACTCAACTTATTTTGGTCTAGCAACAGGTGGAAATGTGCTCATCCCAAATAACAATCCTCTGCATATGTCCTAATTAGCATTAAACATTTACTGTAACTAAAGTCCTTCTGACATGAAAATTATTCTTTCAAAACATTTTATAACAATCTCAATAAGAAGTATCCCCCAGGCGTATCTAGAGTCTATACACTAAGGGGTCTATTCTGAACCATGAATAGTGGGGATGTCCCATTGGGACGCCCATCCCCGCTATTCGCCCCCCCTACCGTCCCCGTCTAAAGCCTCCTGGTACGAACAAGGAGTTTGTATGGGGAGGCTATACAGCAGCGGGAAGGGGGTGGAACTTGGGCGGGTGCGGAGTTGGGCAGGCAGTGGGCGGTCTGCGGCCCTGGACATACAAGGCCGATTCTGATGTCGGTCCTGTATGTCCGGGGCTGGCAGACTAGACGGGGGACTTATTCCACTCTCAAGGTGGAATAGGCCCCCCTAGATGTCTGGGGACGGGAGGGCCAGGCAGCGGTGAACGGTGAAGGTGGTGCAGGAGATTCCCTGCAGCCCAACCCTGGCCATGGGAAACAAGATCGGGGGTTGGGCTGTGGGGAATGAAGAAAGTCGTCAGCAGCCTGGGATCATGGCTCCTGAATGGAGTCACGATGCTATGGCAACTGGACGCCATGGCGCCGTAGCTCCATTCAGGAGGCTGAGTTAGTCTGGCAGGAGCCTGTACTTGCAGGTTGACTGGAATTGGGTCCTGGCCTGCATGTACAGGCTTAGACACGATTCGGATCCTGCAGGGGCTAGACGTGCCCCGCAGGATCAGAATCGTGTCTACCACTGTGCATCCGGTTCCAACCAGATGAACAGTGGGCTGGGATGTACACATTAGAATAGACCTCCATGTGTTTAGGAAGGGCAATAAGTTCAACAAATTGAGCACTAGTAATATCAAGTAAGGGAACACTTTCCATAACTTTAGAAGTACCTCAGCTGGAAAATACTAATTTGAACCTGCTATATAAGGAAAATTACAATATTGAAATGATTACTTAAACTAAGGGGGGGTTTAAGACTTAGGTTATTAATGTCTGAAACCAAAACAAAAATCAGCATGTACTGCTGTCTTTCTCACATATATCTGTGTATTTCACTTTGTTGTTCCCCTGAAACCGAGATCAAGAATGTTTTTGAAACAAAGTATGCTTCTTCCCTGGAAACCAAAACATATAACTCAAATACAGAAAAATACTGGATTGTCCAAAAGAAAGAACAAACTAAATAGTAAAATTGACATTACCTTAAGACCCTAGAGTGAAACAAACAAAAGACAAATCTGTGTAGTCTTACACAATCTCCAGGAACAAGCAGGAATGAGTCTTCACATATGGGTACGTCGGTACCGACGGAGCCTGCGCGGGAACGCTCCCCAGCTTCCCAAAAAGGAAAGCTTTTGGGAGCATCCCACAGCGCCTGCGCGCTGCCTTCCCGCCTTTCCTGACCATCTCTCCTCAGTTCTTCTTTGCCGCGGAGCCAGCAGGTCGAGCCCTGTCACCGCTGAAGAAGTTCTTTATTTTATTTTATTTCTTTGGTCGCGTGTCTGCCTTCCCCGACTCCAGACCGGTACTGCCGGTCTTTTTCTCTTTCTTTCTTTAAAAAAAAAAAAAAAAATCTATTTTCTCTTCACTTAGTGTATTCTCTTCTTGGGCCTCCGGGCCTACAAGAAAATTTCCCTCATGGAAAAACCAGCTCCGGGTTTAAAAAATGTACTAAGTGTAGCGGTACTATTTCTGTTACAGATACCCATGAATGGTGTCTTAAATGTTTGGGTCCTGAACACTCCATTCCGGATTGTCCGTCCTGCTCTCTAATGTCTAAACGGGGGTTACAGAACCGAGCAGCCAAGCTCCATGTGCTGTTTCCTGCTGATACACCGTCGGTAGCATCGACATCTTCCAGGTCTTCTTCTCCTGATGGATCTCAGGTAACCAAACATAAACCTAGCAGGTCCTCGAAGGGTAGATCTCCCTCTAAGCATCGAGATGCCTCCGGGCTTGCCCTCGAGGATCCTGCGCCAGCAAAACAACCCCGGCGGGAAGCTCTGGCTTCCAAAGCTCCTCCTATGGGGTTGCAGGTTGACATCGATGGCACGGCCTCGACCGATCACCTGTTAGAATGCTCTGGGGTACCGGCACAATCTCCCGGTACCGACTTCCAGGCATTCATGACGTCGATGGATCACAATGTTCTGTCCATGCAGCAGGCTATTACGGCCTTCATTCAAGCTGCGACGCCGCTGGTACCGAAACAAACTCCGTTCTCGGTATCGGCTCCGGTACGTGCACCAGCACCGATACCGGTACCGACTGCATCGACATCGACCAGGATACCGGCTGCAGTGGTTCCTTGTCCAGGGCTGCTTCCCGATCCGGTACCGGGGACGCACGATGTCGATACTGCTCGATACGCGTATCGAGCGTTGGAAGAGCACCCTGACAGGCGATACTTCGATTCCTCTGATGATTCTGATACATCAGACGAGTCTCCTGAAGTATC
This sequence comes from Ichthyophis bannanicus, assembly GCA_033557465.1. Lineage (NCBI taxonomy): Eukaryota > Metazoa > Chordata > Amphibia > Gymnophiona > Ichthyophiidae > Ichthyophis > Ichthyophis bannanicus. The sequence goes on from CM066050.1 coordinate 2,519,830, forward strand.
CATAGCCCTTCCTGAAGAGCCGCCTTCTCCAAAAAGAAGAATGTCTCCTCCAGAAGACTTGTCCTTTCAAGACTTCATAAGAGAAGTAGCTAAAGGACTTTCTATTTCAGTAACTTCTGAATCAGAGCCTAGAGCTAAAAAATTGGATATTTTAGGCTATTCTAGAGCTCCTAAAGAGGCGGTCACCTTACCAATTCATGAGATTCTTTATGAACACATGATTGATCTATGGGAGACTCCTCTCACTCTCTCTCCTCATTCTCGTAGATTAGACACTATGTATCGTGTCCCTCCTTGTCTTGGATTTCAGAAAACTCAGCTTCCTCACCATTCCATTGTGGTGCAGTCAGCTATGAAGAGGATAAAGAGTACAAAGAGACACTCTTCTGCTCCTCCAGGAAGAGAATGCAGGACCTTGGATGCCTTTGGTAGGAAAATCTTCCAAGCCAGTATGCTTATTGCCAGAATCAACTCATATAGCCTTTACATGGGTATGTTTCTAAAGGAAGTTGCACAAAAACTGCACACTTTCCTCCCTTTTCTTCCAGAGGATAAAAGGGAGGAATTCCTCATTTGGCTTAAGCATACCCAAGACATTTCAAAGTTTTCCAACAGGGCAGCCTTTGACTCCTTTGAAGGTGCCAGCAGAGCCTCAGGCATTGCCATAGCTGCTCGCAGAATTGCTTGGCTCCAGGCTTCTGATTTAGAGCCCTGGGTTCAAGATGGCTTAGGAAATCTTCCCTGTACAGGTGAAAACGTATTTGGCAAAGAATGGCAAATAAAAGCCACTCAAATGGATGCAGAAAACTCTGCTCTGGATAAACTTTCAAAGTCAACCTCCATTCCTGCCAAGAAAAAGCCTTTTAAAAAGTCTTTCTTTAAAAAGGGCAGATTTTCTTCTACTTCTGGCCAACAATCTTCTACAGGTTGCTTTGCCACTAAGCGTCAGCAACCTAAACAGGCCAGGCCTAAGCCTACAGTGGCTGCTGCAACTCAGCAGGCCCAACTTCCTCAGGGTTTTTGACTTGATGCTAGAGAACTTAGCCTTTCTGACTCTAAAGCAGCCAGAGCCTCTCACCATTCCAGGAAGGTTGGCTCATTTTGCTCCCAGATGGGAGCAAATAACATCAGAGCAGTGGACCCTCTCCATCATAAGAGAGGGCTACAAGCTTCATTTCTCAGACCTTACTCCCCACACCATGGTGAGACACTTCAATTCTCCCACATCTCTTCTCGACCTTCTCGGTCAAGAGGTAGCTACCATTCTTGCCCAAGGGGCAATAGAAGAAGTTCCTCCTCTTCATCAAGGGTCAGGGTTCTACTCCCCCTATTTTCTCATTCCAAAGAAGACACGGGGATACAGGCCCATCTTAGATCTCAGAGAATTGAACAAATTTCTATGCAAGGAGAAGTTCAAGATGCTTTCTCTGGGCACTCTCCTTCCATACCTTCAAAGTCAGGATTGGCTTTGTTCTCTAGATCTCAAGGATGCGTACACACATGTCCTCATCCATCCCTCTCACAGAAGATTCCTACGGTTTCTTTTCCAAGGAAAACATTGCCAATACAGAGTCCTTCCTTTCGGTCAGGCCTCTGCTCCAAGAGTGTTCACCAAATGCATGACAATAGTTGCTGCATTTCTACGCACTCTGGAAATATTTGTCTTCCCATACCTGGACGACTGGCTCATCCGAGCTCCATCTCAGTCAGAGGCCCAGATTTCCCTGGACCGCACAAGGCGCATTCTGCAGTATCTGGGACTTGTGGTAAACCTCCCAGTCTCAGCTCACCCCTACTCAGTCCCTAGAATTCATAGGGGCCTGGTTGGATACCACTACTGCAAGGGCCTACCTTCCTCAGTCCCGTTGCCAACGTCTAGTGCAGTTAGCCTCCCAGATTCAGTCAAAGAGCCACTTAACTGCCCGGGAGATGCTACAACTGCTAGGCCACATGGCTTCCACAGTGCATGTGGTACCCTATGCCTGCCTACACATGAGAGCAGATCAATGGACTTTGTCCACCCAGTGGACTCAAGCTTCAGGAGCTCTCTCAGACCAAATAGCAACCACCAAACGTCTCTTTTGGTCTCTCCAATGGTGGATGTCCACTCAAAATTTGTTGCTGGGGTCCCCCTTCCAACAGTTGTTTCCCCAAGCAACCCTCACAACAGATGCCTCCCAAACAGGTTGGGGAGCCCATCTATAGGACCTCTCCACTCAAGGCACTTGGTCCCCACAGGAGACCTCTCTTCATATCAAACACTTGGAGCTTCGAGCAGTTTTTCTAGCTCTCAAGGTCTTTCATACCCTCCTCAGCTACAAGACAGTCCTCATTCATACGGACAATCAGGTAGCCATGTTTTACATAAACAAGCAAGGAGGAACTGGCTCTGTCGCTTTGCAACGAAGCTTTAAGATTGTGGGCCTTCGCCAGAGAGCATCAAATCCATCTCCTGGCATTATACCTCCCAGGAGTCCAAAACTCTTGGGCAGACAGACTCAGTCGAGTTCTGCTTCCACACGAATGGTCCCTGCACATGGATCAGGTACTCAGAATCTTCCAAGAATGGGGAACCCCGGACATAGACCTCTTTGCAAGTCTGTGGAATGCCAAACTTCCCCGGTTCTGTTCCAGAATTCCGTGTCAGGGAGTTCAGGCCAAGGATGCCTTCCTCCTCCACTGGGGTCAGGGCTTCCTGTATGCATTTCCACCCATTCCCTTGATTCCCAAAACTCTGTTCAAACTCCAGAGGGATCAAGGATCTATGATCCTCATAGCTCCACGCTGGCCACGCCAAGTGTGGTACCCTCTACTTCTACATCTCTCCCAAGCCCCCTCTATGGACTTGGGAGCTGCTCCAGACCTTCTGTCCCAGGAGGAAGGGACTTTGTGGCACCCAAACCCCAAGTCCCTACACCTCAGAGCTTGGTTACTGAAGGCCTAGACCTTCAAGACTGGAATCTTTCTCAACAAGTGAAGGATATCCTCCATGCTTCCAGAAAACCTTCCACCAGGCGTTCTTATGCTTTTAAATGGAAAAGGTTTTCCATTTGGTGTGCCGAAAAGGGTCTTGACCCTCTAACACTACCTTTAAATTCTCTGTTAGACTATCTCCTGCATCTTTCCAATGCAGGCCTTAAAACAAATTCAGTAAGAGTCCATTTGAGTGCTATTGCAGCATCCCTTAAGCCCATCAATGGACAACCTATTTCCTCTCATCCTCTCATTGCAAGATTCATGAGAGGCCTAACTTTAACTAAACCTCCCATTAGGCCTCCTCCGGTGGCATGGGACTTAAATTTGGTTCTTGGTCAGCTCATGAAGCCACCTTTTGAACCCTTAGCCACTACCTCCTTGAAGTTTCTTTCATGGAAGGTTATTTTCCTCATTGCAGTTACTTCAGCTCGCCGCATCAGTGAACTGCAGGCATTAGTGGCTAATCCACCTTATACAAGGTTCCATCATGATAAGGTAGTCCTTAGGACAAATCCACACTTTATACCTAAAGTGGTCTCACCTTTTCATCTTAATCAAGAGGTATATTTACCTGTCTTTTTTCCAGCTCCTCATGCATCCAGTGCAGAGAGGAATCTTCATACTCTGGATTGTAAAAGAGCTCTTGCTTTTTACTTACATAGGACACAGCAACATAGAAAGTCTTCCCAGCTTTTTGTTGCTTTTGATCCTTCTCATTTGGGACTTCCAGTCTCTAAGAGAACACTGTCCAATTGGATTGCTCAGTGTATTTCTTTCGCCTACCAGAGTAAGAACCTTTCTCTGGAGAGCCATGTCACAGCTCATAATGTGAGGGCCATGGCTACCTCTATGGCTCATCTAAATTCTGTGTCCATCGACCAGATCTGTCGAGCAGCCACCTGGGCCTCGGTTCATACTTTCACAGCCCATTACTGCTTGGACAAGGACTCCCGCCGAGATGCCTTGTTTGGTCAGGCTTTCCTCAAACACCTGTTCCATTCTTAAACAACTCCTACCTTCCTTCCCTGGATGGATGCCTGAGATCCATAGGAGGAAGTAGACCCCTCTCCAGGGTCTCATATCCTTGGGGATCTCCCAGGTATCTTAGCTAGGGAGTCCCCATATGTGAAGACTCATTCCTGCTTGTTCCTGGAGATAGCACAGTTACTTACCTGTAACAGGTGATCTCTGGGAACAGCAGGAATAAGTCTTCACAACCCTCCCACCTCCCCTAGGAGTTATCTCTTTTTCTATCTTTCCTTTCCTCTCTCTCTCTATTGTCTCAGCTTTAAACTCGAACTGAGGAGAGATGGTCAGGAAAGGCGGGAAGGCAGCGCGCAGGCGCTGTGTGATGCTCCCAAAAGCTTTCCTTTTTGGGAAGCTGGGGAGCGTTCCCGTGCAGGCTCCGTCGGTACCAACGTACCCATATGTGAAGACTTATTCCTGCTGTTCCCAGAGATCACCTGTTACAGGTAAGTAACTGTGCTTTACCGACCAGGAGTGATAAGAAAATAAACGTTTCAAATATCAACTTGTTAGTCTGGCAAAATAAGGCCCTGACCTACTAAAGAAGAAAATCAGCATATGACCCCCCCCCCCCCCACCACTAATTACCAAGTTAAAGCCAGACTGTTTGAAATCTTTTACAATTGGAAAATGTTATCCTTTTAAAAGCACAGCATAAGAAAAGCAAACAAATGAATCATTATACACTTGTAATACAAACAACTTATGTTTGAGGTCTTGAACCTCATCTTTTTGATTTTCTGGAGACTTTTCATGTGCCATTGTCTCCCAGAATGTAAGGACGACCCACTCAAGTCTGTGCAGGACCCCTAAATCGTTGACCACCATTTCATATTTCAAGTACCGCATTTCCTCTGAACCCCCCCCCCCCCCCAAAGGAAACTTTATTGCTTCATTCCTACTAGTCATTGAGTGCCATCATGCAACAGGATTTATAGCAACATCACCATGTTTAATACACATACAATAAGATGGGCTGCCCTTCTTAAATGCTAAAGCCCATGCTTTTTCTTGCCATTCATGCAACTTAATTTTGTTCTGCTCGCAACTGAAAAAATTACTCATTTTAATTTCTGATAAACTTCTGACTTGCTTCCTACCCAGAGAAAGAATCAGAGTATTCATAGTCACCAACTGTTTGTGTCCTCTGTTCCTGACTGCCTGGCTGGGGGCAACAAACAAAAAGGGATCCTTTCTCGGCCCTTAGTCTCCTATCTCTGGTCCCAGAAACAAGTGAGAAAGAAATCAGAATACAACACTCACACAGTTATACCATAACAAAGTCTGCTAAAGCTTTAGGAAGAAAGTCACGGGCCCACAGACCTGAGCAGTCTCCTGTAACTCCCACAATTTGCTTGTCCGCAGCTCTTTCTTTTATTAGCAAAAAATGCCACGTTGTACAATTTTATCTTATCACTCTATGTCGTGCTTGAATCTTGCCACAATACCTCGGCTCTTTCGGTCTCTGATCCCTCAAGCAGCGAGAAATAAGCAGAAAGTAACACAGAACACAAACAATCAAACACAAAGTTCTACTTTCTTTGAACTCAGAGGGAAGTCAACAGAAGGTTTATGGACACAGCACAGTTCCACTTCTGTTGGATTCCAAGTCTTCCTCCCTTGAAGCCCTTTTTATTATAGAAAAAGGGGAAGTAACGCAGTCATTAATCATAAACATGAAATAACACAAGGTGTCGCTAGAATTCTTTTACAGAGTAAGAGCTGATTAGTTACATTTATGATTTCTCGATAAGTTTCTGAAATCTGCTGATTTCTCAAACTATATTTAATTTCCAGTATATGTTGTTTATTTATTTATTTATAGTTTTTCTATACCGTGCTATTTACAATCAGCGCGGTTCACAGGTAACAAAACTTGTGCAAGGGGAAAATCCCTATTGCACTTACATTAAACAATCAAAGGTTGTGATCAAAGGTCCCTAATTCTCGGAAAGTTCATAAGAGTTTGCTGAAGCATGCAAGCCTTAGTTTAACCTTTACAGTAACAATTTGAATAAACACTTTTACAGTTAGTTCCTTTCTGGTACAATGCTTACGGTTACAATTTCAACGTAACTCATGATCAGCAGCACGTACTTATGCTTAGTAGTAGTAGTAGTAGTACTAGCTGTTAGCCTTGCTAATATGGTTTCAAGCTTAAACCAATTTTTACAAGCCTGTCTCTTCTGCCTCTTCCTCAATTTCAATAGTGCCATAGGTTGAATCAATAGTGGCATATGCTATATCATGGGTAGGATCAGCTGTCTCAGCTATCTCATCTACCTGGGGATGGGTCTCCTCGCCTGTACCTCCATTCCTACAGTCCCCCCTGTGATTCTATAAAGAATCATTACAAAAGAGCGGTAGCTGAAACATGTCCAGTTCCAGAATAAATCTTCTACAGTGGGCTTTATTTTGCAGATGTCCCTTCAGTGTCCTAGGCACATCTGGTCCATAGGTGAGCTCCATCTTGTTCATTGGAAGAAGTCATTATACATAACATATGCTTCATACAATATAGAAAAGGATTACAGTTATTCAGTAAATATAACTCAAAATCATGTGACATTGTTTGCCTTTGCTTAGCCTCAATAAGAATGTGTACAGAGAGCAAGACTTTACTCTTGTAAGCACTACCTCTTCTAGCAGTGGCCAACTGCTTCTCATAGATCTATCAATAATCCAGAGATTAGTCCCCCACATCATGACACCAGTCATCACTCCAGATTCTTCAGCAGCATCCTTTCTCATCATGGGCTGTGCCCATGCACACCTTAGATAGAGCTTTTTCAGTGACTGTCTACCCAGGCTTCACTGCTGCGCATACATGAGTAGTTCCGCTGGAATCACTGATCTTGACCGGGAGTCTCCATATTCAGTAGCATTATCATTCACAGTAGTTTTCTTCTTTGGCCCATAGGATTCAGTGCATACAATATATAATTTGTAAAAACCCAACTCTCCACTACAGCATCTCTTTTGATTCTATACAATTGCAAACAAGCACAATTATTCATCCCTAATGGTAGTCTTGAATTGTTGAACAGAATTATCTTATCTATTGTTAATTACAATACATCTGTTGCTAGCACTAAATTATTACATAGCTTGTAACATACATCTATTTTTGCATCTACATCCCTAAACTTATTCTGTCTACTTGCCAAATCAAATGTTAGCATGTGGCCTAATAAACACATTTCTTTTTCCTGTCAGGAACACAATTGTATATATTCACTAATTATATTTGTGATGTACTCTCCAGTTATAACAATATACAAAGTATAGTCAATCTGGTTATTCAAGGGGTAACAAACATTAAAACATAACTAGCAGTTTATGACAAATAAATTAAACTCATTTCAATTTTTTTTGTCAAATTATTAGGAAGGCTGTCTTTATCTTCGGTGATGGTTCAACTCACATTACTTTAAACATTTATCAGTAATACACCCTTTGTTATGTATCTAACAGGTTTTTAAAAAGAATCAAATACCGCTTTCTCCACCAGTCACAGCAATTCATATTGCAACTAAAACTAACTTGGAATTTTTTCCTTGTAAGGCAATGAGGGGTTAAGTGACTTGTCCAAGGTCACTAGGAGTGCTAGTACTCTAATCATTAGACTATTTCTCTATTCCATTCTAATTAGCATAGACATCTAAGCTCACAAAGGAAGGAACATTTACATAAAGATGTATACATTCATAACTATAAAACTTTTTTTAACACCAAATTTGAACCAATTAGAAATCCAATTACCACGTCTTAATGACTTAACAGTTCTATCTTTGTTACACTGTTTTCAGAACAAAACAGCATAGTAGTAAAGGATCATCATGTAGAGCTCCCCATGCAAGCCATGTTTGTTGTTCAGAAAGGTCTACAGCAGCATAATGCTCACATAGAAGGTCCTATGAGAAAGCAGGGGATGATGCCCAGAAGCGTGAGACAAAATCGGTAACTGATGAGCAGGAACCATGGGACCAGAAGCTGCACAACGGGCAATTTGATCTATGAACTGATTGTCTTCTGACACAAATGAGTCACCTCTCATGTCCTTTACATTTCAGAACAGCAACTTGAACAGGTTTCAGTACAGCTTTGAGTAATCTTTCAATGTAACATACATGTTTTATGGGTTTATGTGTGACAGTGAGAAACCCAAACTGAGCCCAAATATTCCCAAAATCCCATAATATTCCCAGAGCATAAGCACTATCTATATGAGTATTGACAGTCAAGTGAGCAGATAACTCAAGAGCTCTAGGAAGAGCGAACACTTCAGCTAGTTGAGCACTAGCAAATAGCAAAGCAGCCGACTCTGTCACAGAATCAACTCTTAAAACTGCATACCCAACATTCAAATTTCCTTATTCATTGTAGAAATCAGAACCATCAGTACATAGTAAGATCAAACAGTAACAATCTAGAGCTGCAAGAAAGCGGGCGGGGGGGCGGGCGGGGGGGGGGGCGCGGGGGGCCGGGGGGAGGGGGGGCGGGGGGGGGGCGCGGGGGGGCGGTCCCAAGTGTAGAAGACACGAAAACTGAATGAGAAGCTTTAATCTATGTATTACAGGTCAAGCTAAAAACTACATGTTTCAGGTCAAATCAAGCATAACCATAATGCTCACGCTTAATCAGGACAAGTTTCCTGCAGACAGAAGCTCCCAGTCTTGCAAGATGTAACCTTGAGTATCTCACTTATTCATAAACACCCTGTGAAACCTTTGGCATATTCAGAGCTATTATTACACTCTAAACCTTTCCCTGAGACCCCAACCCCCCCTTCTCAAGTCCCTTTCTACACTTATGATCTTGGGCAAGTCACTTAACCCTCCATTATCTTAGGTTCAAACTTGGATTGTAAACTGTCTGGGGACAGGAAATAATCACAATATCTGAATGTAACTTACCTTGAACTTCTGAGTGAAGCATAAGCTACAGCTAAGTTCAATATCATAATGCCTTTGTGTCACTTAATGATGTGACTGCACCTCGAGTATAGATGACATAGCTCTATTTGGAGTTCTGGTCATGATGAAGTGACAGCTGGTCACCCCAGTATATAGAATAGAGGCAAAATTAGGAATAGATGAGCGGAGATGGGGAGGGAGGATTTTTTTTCCAATTACTATACAGAGCCAAAGCACCAGCTTTATAGAATTGAAGGATGGATAGAAAATGAGAAGTAGGACTGGTGTGATTAGGTTGATATGCTCAAGAGGAAAGGAAGAAAGGAAATTCTGTGATCAGGCTCAGACTGCCCCATCACGCTTCTAGGGCATTGCAGTTTCTTCCAACCTCACCCTCCCCTGAGAAGATGGAAGGTACTTAGGCCATTAGGGGCTGAAGGGATCTAGTCAGGTCCTTCCTTGCAAAATATGTTGATGATGTCATAAAATGTGGCTGCCTTTCCCTGCTGTCTATGCAACTATGTTTTATATGTGAAAAAGTTTATAAAATTACCCTATTGTGTCCCTGCTGTAATAGGCCACTCTGGTTAGTGAATGGACAAACCTTACAATGATCCTTTCTTTTCCCAGGCTGATTCATGACTACTTGAGTGTGGCCCCCTTTGCAGATTACCTTGACAGCATATACTTCAATCGTTTCCTGCAGTGGAAATGGCTAGAAAGGTAATGCTTGGTGTGTCAGTAGAAAGTCATGCTGTTTCTCCCTTTTTTTCTGTAATGAATAGTAGGTTAAAATCCATCACTGCAGCTGTAAAAGATACTTAGTACATATCTGTAACACCATATTAAAGATGTCGACCTATGCAATAGTGGAGCTGTGCTTACATACTGTATATATATTCCAAGCAGATGCACCTAGTCACTGTTTTGGGGGCAAAGATCTGCAGAAAGGATGTGATTACATGAGGAATGCTAACAACCTACTCATGACATCCCAGAATTATATTATGGTGTGATAATTTGGGCAAAGTAAATAATTTATAAAATACTGGATTGTCCAAAAGAAAGAAAGAACAAATTAAATAGTAAAATCCATCTTTATTCTCCCTCCAGTCAAATCCAGTCCCAGTACTTGTGGGTTTTCAACTCTCACCAGCAGCTTGGAGACTGAGCATGTCATCTTTGATGACATCAGCAAACATAGGCAGCTGGCATCACCTATCAGCCCCAGTAACTCAGTCTCCAAGCAGCTGGAGAGCTGATCCCAGAGTACTGGGCTCATTGAGGGACAACTAAGGAGCAGCACTTCATTATTTTTGTTTCCTTATCGTCCCTCCAGTCTAGTCCCGGAAACTCTGGGTTATGCTCCTCTTCCAGCAGCTTGGAGTTTCCGGGACTAGACTGGAGTTCCTCCAGGAACTACAATTAGCAGGTAAGTCTAATTTAATCTTAGTTTTTTTATTTACAGCTGGATATAAGCTACCGGTCTGTCTGGGGAGAAAATTGATGAAGTTGGGGAAAAAAAAAAAAGTAAAAGGTGGAAGGCAGCAATCGGGTGAGGCCCTTCTAGGAAAGGGGGGGGGGGGGTTCCACAACGATCGAGAGGCAGACGCAGCAGCTTCTGAACCCGTAGGAGGGTGAGGAGCCGCACTACAGAGTACCCCATGGCATTGCGTTCCTCCCGTGCGCCTCCCGCCATTCAGTCGAAGCCACGTCTGAGAGTTGATCTGAGCCCGATTCAGCAGGTGTGTGTAGGAGGCCAAAGGGGGATAAAAGGAGAGGAAGCAGCGTGTGGGTGGCCACAGCGTTGCTTGACAGCACCCCCAGCACAGAGCACCGCGTGGCAGCAGCAGTGTTCCTGCAGTATGGCAATCCATGTCATTTTCCTGAAGGGAGTGTAGTGCACAGTGTGGGAGCACCTCTGATGTTGGGGGGCTTCTTCCTGTGCATTTTGTAATTTTTTTGGGTCCCCTGCCAGAACCAGCGATTTTGCATTGCATCTAGAGAAGTTCTTGAAGGGGAAAAAAATCCAAAACAAAACTGAAGTTAAGACAGATGGCAGGGCTAGCATAGCACTTCATACCTGTCAGCAAATTAGTTAGGAAATGGCTGAGCCTCCAGATTTTCTTTTTTTTTTGCCTTCCCCTATTGCAGGATGCCAGCTAAGGCCAAGTGCCTTGCATGTGGAGCCAGAAGGCGCTCCGTCTCGGCCATTGGGTTTTGCTGCGGCTGTGAGGCAGAGTCCAGGTCAGCAGAAGGAGGATTTGTGGATAAGGTGCTGAAGGCTGGGCAAGCAGGTACCTCCGAGGGAGTTGGAGAGGACCTCACAGCCAGCAGGGGGCTGTTCTTCACTGACAGCAGGCCTCTCTGTCTCTCTGTAACAGAGAAGGACGTGGGCCAAGGCCCCCCCCCCCCCCCCCGTGCTAGAACGTGGGAGCCTGTATTTATTTGCCCCGGGTCCATCCACATTGCAGGATTCACCTGGGAGCAGTGTCCAAGGGGGGGACCCTTTTCTCCACAATTTGTGCTGCTCATGAACATAAGATATGCCATACTGGGTCAGACCAAGGTCCATCAAGTCCAGTATCCTATTTCCAACAGTGGCCAATCTAGGTCATAAGTACCTAGCAGTTTTCCCAAAAGACCCAGGTTCCACAATGCTTGAATTGGGTCAAACAGTGATATCCTGGGTCCCTTTTAATAATGGTTTATGGACCTTTCCTCCAGGAACTTGTCCAAACCTTTTTTAAACCCAACTACACTAACAGCTTTTACTACATCCTCCGGTAATAAATTCCAGAGTTTGATTACACGTTGAGTGAAAAAATATTTTCTCTTATTAGTCAAATAGTTTACCCTGTAGCTTCATTGCATGTCCCCGAGTCTTTCTATATTCTGATGACGTAAGCAATTGATCTACATTTACCCATTCTACTCTATTCATTAATTTATAGACCTCTTATCATATCTCCCCTCAGCCGTCTCTTTTCCAGGTTGAAGAGCCCTAACCTTTTCAGCCTCTCTTCATAGGAGTATCCTTCCATCCCCTTTGCCATTTTGGTGGCTCTTCTCTGTACCTTTTCTAATAATGCTGTATCATTTTTAAGATACGGTGACGAGAATTGCACACAGTTTTCAAGGTGCGGTCACACCATGGAACAATATAGAGGCGTTATAATATCCTTTGTTTTATTTTCCATTCCTTTCCTTATGATACCTAGTATTCTGTTTGCTCTCTTGGCCATTGCCGCACACTGGGCGGAGGGTTTTAACATGTTTTTTTATTTATTTTATTTATTTATACACATTTATATACCGCATCTTCCAAAGTTCAGTTGCGGTTTACAATGAACAATAATTAACAAAGCAAGTTTGTTTTACAGGGAATGTCATATTATAACAGAACATATTTACAAGGAACATCATATTATATATAGAATATGCAGTCTAAACAGTGAGAGATAATACAGAACAGAATAAACTATATACAATTTTGTATATGTATATATATATACATGGAAGTGAAAGGACATAAGCTGTGAAGTCATCATGAGTGTGTGTTATCTGTGTGGGTTAATGGTTTTTGCTTGATGCAGACAGGTGCCTGTTTAACCTTTGTTTAAAGCAGGTGATGAGTTGTCTATGTTATAGTGCTTGTTGAACAGGTAAGTTTTTTCAGTTTTTTACGGAGTTCCATGATCTCCGTTAATGTTCGTAGTTCCTCTGGGAGTGAATTCCAGGTCGTTGGGGCTATGTGGGAAAAGGCTCTGTTATTTGTTGATTTATGGGCTCTTGTGTAATCTTTCGGGATCTTTAATCTGTTCATTTGTCCTTTTCTGTGTGTGGGCTTAGATGGTTCTTTGTTTATTAAGTTGCATAGCATAGTTGGAGCCATATCATACAAGGCCTTGAATAAAGTTATTATTGTTTTGTAGATTATTCTACTTTGAATTGGTAGCCAATGGAGGGAGGCTAGTATTGGTGATATGTGTTGGAGTGAGTTAATTTTCAGTATGATTCTGGCCGCTGCGTTTTGCGCTAATTGCAATCGTTTGATGTTTTGTTTTGATATGCCTATTAGAATTAGATTGGCAAAGTCAAAATGTGGAGTTATGGTGGCCTGGATTATGTTGATAAAGTCTTGTGTAAATACTAACGGACGAAGTTGTTTGAGGGTTTTGAGTTTGAAATAAATTTTCTTTATGGTATTGCTAATGTGTGTTTCCATCGTAAGGTGTGTGTCTAGTATAACGCCTAGATATCTTATTTCGTTTTTTATTTTAATTTCTTGGTTTTGAAGTCTTATGTGTGTTGGGGGGATATAGGATTTGTTCTTGGTCACGATTAGAACTTCAGTTTTAGTGTGGTTTATGTGGAGGTTTTGTGCTTTTAGCCAGGTTGTAATTTCATTATAGCAGTCCGATAGGAGTTGTAGCGGTAGGTTGGGTATCGTGAATGGAATATACATCATAATATCGTCTGCGTATAGATGATATTTTACTCCAAATTTTTTGAATATGTTGCAGACTGGTTTTATGTAAATATTGAAAAGCAGAGCTGACAGCGCTGAACCTTGTGGTAATCCAATTTCTTGTTTATATGTGGTTGAGTTTTGATTCCCAATTCTTACATTTTGCGTTCTATTAGGTAGGATGAGAACCATTTATGTACTGTGGAGTTTAAGCCTATTTGTCTCAAGTTATTGAGCATTATTGTGTGTGTACGCTATCGAACGCAGCTGATATATCAATGAAAAGTAGAATGAAGGCCTGTTTATGATTGTCAATCCCTCTTAGGAGCGCATCTATTAAAACAGTGAGGAGTGTTTCAACTCCATGGCGGGGCCAAAAGCCATATTGTTGTTCATCAAGAGGGTAAGATGAGTCTAGGAAGTCCTGTGTCTGTAATTGAACCACTTTTTCAATTATTTTAGCCAAAAATGGTATGCTTGAAATGGGTCTATATGATGCAGGCAAAGTTTTATCAAGTTTGCTGTTCTTGAGGATTGGCCGTATTTGTGCGTGTTTGAGTGATGGTGGGAGGTAGCCTTGGGTTAGAGAGAGGTTCACTATTGAGAGAATGTAGAGTAATAAAATTGGTAGTGTGTTTTTTATCCATGTTACTGGACATGGATCTAAATATGAAGTTGTGGTATTGAGACTGGTGATGATATTTTTTAGTGTCTCTTTAGTTATGGGATGAAACTCTGACCATTCATCTGATGGCTGGTGTGATAAGTTGATAATGTCTATAGACATTGACGGCATTTTTGCTTTATTTTGATAATAGTGGGCTAAGGTTTGAACTGAGATGTCAGTAATTTCGCTGTCAGAGGTTTGGGGGTTGGTTAGGTTTCTGACAATGGTGAATAACTCTCTTGGCCTGTTATATGATTTTGATAGTATTTTAGCATAATATTCTTTTTTTATGCTGTCCAAGGTTTCTTTGTATTTAGTGAGGTGGATATTGTATATTTCTTTGTGTATTGTCAATTTAGATTTGCGCCAATTGTGTTCTAGTTTTCTAAGATTCCGTTTCATTTGTTTTAGTGTATTGTTGAACCATGGTTTGGTATTAGTCTCTGAGTAAGTGATCTTTTTGTATGTGTGATTAATTTTGGCTGCATTGTTGATGGTTTCATGCCAGTTCATGACAGTGTCATCTAAATTCGTTGCAGGTGATAAGAGGTGGGGGATTGTTAAGTCAATAAATTCTTCATTGTTGAACTTTTTAAATCTTGTAGTTGGGACATTTCTAGAGTGATTGTTAGTGCCAGTGAAGGGATATGTAAGATTTAATTTAATGATGTAGTGATCAGACCAGGGTATCTGTGTACATTCAACTGAATTTGGATTGATTAGTTTGAAGATGACACCTAAATCTTTTTTCTGGGTGGTGGTTCCTAATGTGGAACCTTGCATCGTGTAACCATAGTTTGGATTTTTCTTTCCTAGGTGAATAACTTTGCACTTGTCCACCTTAAATTTCATCTGCCATTTGGATGCTCAGTCTTCCAATTTATCAAGATCCTCTTGCATAAGGCATTCTGCACGAAGCCGGGAACTGAACCTTTGCCAACACCAGAAAGACAGACGAAGAGAACACTGCCGCAGATGTGGGCAGCGGAAGGCGAGCCTGAAGCAAGGAGATGGTGTACGGAGGGGGATGCTTGGGAAGAGGCAGGGTCCCTCCATTTGGAAGACCCAGTAGACCCGGATGGGGAGACGGACAGGAGATCAAGCCGGGTGAGCTGGAGGAAGGTGAGGTCCCACAGGAGGAGTCCCACTGCATCCACAGGGAGGAGTTGGCGGTGCTTATCTCCCAGTCCTTAAAGATGTTGAACATAGGGGTCATAGGAGGAAGACCCATTGGAGGATTTGCTTTTTCGGGTGGTCAGGAAGGACCTAATTGTTTTTTCCATTACACAGGGCTATCCAATTTACTCCCAAGCATTCCCCCTCAACTGCTCGCTGCACAATACAAACTGCTCCACCCAAACCACAATGTCACACTCACTCCAACACAGAACCAGCACCGCACAAACCCCATTAGTGATTGGTGCACATTCGAAATGGTTAGTAATGAAAGGGTCGAAGCAGACATCAAAACCCTCAGCACCACCACCTCATCCCTTGATCCATACTCGGTCAGCTGGATGAAGATGGCAAAACACGGACTAAGCCCAGCACTCACTATGATCACAAAGGAATCACTCCAACAAGGCCAGATGCCCACCCATCATCCACCCCACGCTCAAAAAGCCTGAACTCGACCCGCTGGATCCTGCTTCATTCAGACCCAACGCAAGCCTACCATTCATCGCTAAGGTCATTGAAAAGATAGTACAGCAGCAACTTCAAGACCATATAGACCAGAACAGCCTATTAGACCCACAACAGCACGGTTTCCGTCTTTCCCACAGAGTTAAAATGTTGATGGTTTCCTTACTGATAAAAGGAATTCAAACCAAACACACC
This sequence comes from Ichthyophis bannanicus, assembly GCA_033557465.1. Lineage (NCBI taxonomy): Eukaryota > Metazoa > Chordata > Amphibia > Gymnophiona > Ichthyophiidae > Ichthyophis > Ichthyophis bannanicus. The sequence goes on from CM066050.1 coordinate 2,535,725, forward strand.
GGATACATACTCATCTGTCTAGATATCTTAGCAGCATTTGACGCTGTCTCCCACAGCATCCTCCTCCACCGTCTACAAGAATCCGGCATGCAGAGTAAGGTTTTCCAATGGCTCCAGTCCTACGTGTCAGATTTCAGCAAATCCGAACAAGTTCTGGCACCTCAGCCCCCTACTGCCAGACCCAAGGAATACCCCAAAACTCTGCACTGTCAGCACTGCTTTACAGCATTTAGCTAAAACCACTCTGCTCAATGCAATGTGTGCATTTGAGTCAATGCTGACTCCTGGCTACCCAGCAGCTCCTGGGTTTTCTTGGCAGAGTGACCGGAAGTAGATTGCCAGACCTTTCTTCCGAGGCAATGGAGGGTTAAGTGACTTGCCCAAGGCCACATGGAGTGCTAGTGGGAATTGAACCCTGGTCTCTTGGTTACCAAGCTAGTGCTCTAACCACTAAGCTACTCCTCCACTCCACACAGCATCAATTTCCACATTTATGCTGATGACATCATGCTATGTGGACTAATAACCACCACAAACCCCACAAATGCACAGTTACTGCATTGTTTCAGCGATGTCTCCAGATGGCTCCAAGACAACAATCTCAAGAAAACAGAAGCATTAATTATCACAAAGGACCAAACCTTCACCCAACCAACCCACCTCATACTAGGAGCAAATCAAATACCAATTCAAACCAAAATAAAATACCTAAGGGTCATACTCGACCAAACGCTCTTATTCAAACAACAGGTAGCGAAGACAGCAAGAACAAAACTAAAACGATACAATGACTCGGACCCCTCCTAGATCCCCAAGACTTCAAATCAGTACTCCAAGCTATGATGCTCCCCCATCTCTACTAATATAATGCAGTTTATCAAGGTCTCCCGTTCTCCACACTCCACCCTCTGTGCACTGCTGTCCCTGGTGGTCTTAATGTGATCAGATCTACTGTCTCACGTATACGCTTGACAGGTAAAAAGAGAGAGAAATCTGATTGGAGGAATTTATTTATTTAAGCTTGTTTTTATACCACCTTTCTACCATTCAAGGCAGTTTACATTCAACAGGAATCTAGCCGGGCTGTGGTGGGCCTTTGCTGTACATAGAACTAAACATTGTAATAGTAGAACAAGGTAACATAAAACTAATCATTGTAACAATAGAACAGGATAACAGTATATATTCTCAACTATTTATAATATATTAAAACTGAATGATAGTATTCATAGTTCTTAACTATTCACATTGGGGGTTATTCTGTGCTACGAATAGCGGGGATGTTCGGCCCGACAGGATGTCCATCCCTGCTATTTGTGCTGACTCCTGCCTCCGACTAACTTCCCTGATGTTTGTGCAGGGAAGTTAGATGGGGGCGTGGAAGGGGGATGACCCGGGGGCAGAGTCTGGGCAAGCAGTGGGTGGTCGCCGGCCCTGGACGTACAGGGCTGATTCTAATGTCGGCCCTCTATGTCCAGGGCCGGCAAAATGTCTGGGGAAGTTATTCCACCTCCAAGGTGGAATAACTTCCTTGGACGTGATTTGTTGTACAGCCTGGGGTGCGGAGGGGGGCCAGGGTTTATTCCCTGCAGCCCAACCCTTGCCTTAGGAGGCCAGATCGGGGGTTGGGCTGCAGGGAATAAACACTGTTATTTGGCTGCCGGCATTGTTGCTGTTAAATGGAGCCGTGGTGCCATGGCTCCATTTAAAAGCCCTGACTGAGTTAGTCGGGCTGTGCATGTATGTGCAGGCTGGACTGAATCGCAGTCCTGGCCTGCACATACATGCCTGATCGCGATTCTGATCTCGCAAGGCTAGACGTGCCCCGCGGGATCAGAATCGTGATCCCCTCTGCTTCTAGTTCAGACCGGACGCACAGAGGGGATCTATGTGTGGGACGGAATCAGGCCCATTGTGATTAGGTGGACATATTTGCATTGGGTTGCGTTTGGGGTTCCAAATGCGTTTTGTACTCTTCTCTGTTTGTGTATGCTCGTAGCATTGATGGTAGAGAGTTTGAGTGTGAGTGCAAATAATGAGAGGGCACGGTGTACTTCTGGGCCAGGACAATGTCCTGACAGACAAGTTGAGCAGGATCCTCCAGCCACATGAGTGGCGCCTGGATCCATTAGTAGCCTCACATCTGTTTTGTCACTGGGGCATCCCTCGATGGACCTGTCACCAGTCTGGTCAATATGCAGTTGCCCCATTTCTGCTCCTGCCAGTCGCACCCATCCCGGGTGGTAGTGGATGAGTTCCTCATCCCGTGGACTGAAGGCCTCCTGTATGCCTTCCCACCGACACCACTTGTAGTCGACACTATTTAAGGTCTAGCGCGACACAGCATCACCAAAGCTGATAGCCCCTTGGTGGCCTGGGCAGCCCTTGTTCCCACTGCTCTTCTGTCTATCGGCAACGTTGCCGATTCCCCTGGGCCGAGCCCTAGGGCTACTTTCACAGGAGCAGGGCACTCTCCTACATCCCAACCTGGGGTCCCTCTCACTCATGGCTTGGCTGCTGAAAGAGTAGGGTTAGCCCCTTCCTTTGCATCCCTCTAGTCCAGTCCCGGAACCATAGAGTTTAGAATCTCCTCCAGCAGCTTTGGAGACTGAAATACATCATCGCTTTGCTGGCACCAGTATAAATAAGCAAGGACCGCCCCCTTCACCAGTACTTTCAGTCTCCAAGCAGCTGTAGGAGATTCTGAGCCTGGGACTGGGCTCAGTTTAACTAGAGAAGCAGAGCTAGCATAGATAGTGATCCCTTGATACTCTTCTGAATTGGTTAATTTTAATTTGGTCCTTTCTTTGTTTTTGGCAGGAGCAGTGCTGTTGTGGAAGACTTCTTCCTCTGGCCCTTCTCCCTTCTTAACCCCCCCTCCTCTGCCCCCCCCTCTTCAATTCCCCGTTGCTGTAACGAGCATTAACAGCGGAGAGTTTGTAGTTTGAGGCATTTTACGTTTGTGGCCTTTGCCTCCCTGCTCCCGAACCCGCTATTAAGGGTGAGGAGCAGGTAGAAGGCTTGGTAGCGGCGCTCAGGTTTGGGCGGATCAGACAGCCTTCCCCTCAGCTTGCGGAACACGTCGGGGCCGAAGCCGCAGTCCGGCTGAGCTCTGACACGGAGGCATCGCTGTTCCTTGTCTAAACGGCGCATCGCTGAGTGAGCGAGCCGAGGAGTGGCACTTTGCAGGTGCATTTGACCAGGGGATTGCATTGCGGGCCGCAATCTTGCTTTCGGCTGAGGGGCGGCTGGCCGCGTGTGCCCACGCAGGAAACGCGGTGGCGGCCATTTTCTAACCCAGTTGTGCATTTCTTGCATCTCGTGCGGTTTTTCGCCCGTTTGAACCCTCGTTTTGATGGGGGGCTAGTCGAGCCTTGCCTAGAGGTTTCAGGAAAGGTCTAACAGACTAAAAAAAAAAAAAAAATGTTATAATACAGAGAACATAAACGGGGCAAATTAGAACCTGGGATGGTTGGCTTAGGGGTTGTTTAGCTCATTCAGGAGGATTGGGCTGCTACAACATCGTTGGGGGAGTGTTTAGCTCATTCAGGAGGATTGGGCTGCTACAACATCATTGGGGGAGTGCTTTGGGGGAGGAGAGCTCTCTCTCACAGCATTAGCGGTAGTATGCCCGCAAAACCTCGGTGTATGGTGTGTGGCACGAGGCGAGGGTTGCTGGTAGACTCAGGGGTGTGTGTATCTTGCACTCTGGAAGCGCGAGGTATGGACAAGGGGCCAGCCGAATCCTCGGGGGCCCGGGAGGTAGGTCTGTCACAAGTAGTGGGTGCCCTTCCTCTGTCCCTGGACCCGCCGGTACCTGTACCGGGGCCGTCCTCCGCTGAGGAGTCTTCTAGGGCTCCGGGACTATCTCCGGGGCCGGCCCCGATGATTCCTCCAACTTTCTTTTTGCTCATGCAGCAGGCTTTTGCCCTGCTACATCCCGTGATGTCTGCTCCTCCACAGGGGTTGCCGGGGAGGAAGCGGCTGGGGTCCTTAACCCGGTCTGGGGAGGGCGTTCCCCCGGCCAAGGTTAGCAGAGGAGCTGGGGATGAGAGCCCGACGTCTCGCCTCGGGGAGGCCCTCGAGGCATCAGACACAGATCTGGAGGACATCTCCGGCGAGGAGTTGGAGGAGGGGGAGTTGCCTGACTCTGAACAGCAGAGCAGGATAGTCATCCAAATGCATCCAAATTGGGCTGGGGAGCTCATCCGGACAATCTCTTCACTCAGGGGCTTTGGTCTCATCAGGAGTCACAACTCCACATAAATCTGCTGGAACTGAGCCAACCACAATGCTCTCAGTGTGTTCCAGGACCATCTTCGATTCTGCACAGTTCTCGTCCAGACGGACAATCAAGTAGCCATGTTCTACTTGAACAAACGGAGTGGAACAGGCTCTTGGACCCAGTGAACAAGGCCCTGCATTGGCATCACATTCATCTACTTGTGGTGTATCTTCCGGGCAAACATAATGACTTGGCGGACAAACTCAGTCGAGTCCTCCTCCTCCACGAGTGGTCTCTCCATGCAGAGAGGGTCGCTCACATCTTTCAGATCTTGGGAACCCCAGAGATAGACCTCTTTGCAAGTCCTTAGAATGCCAAGCTTCTCGCTTCTGCTCCAGGACTTGCACCGGACAGCCAGCAGGTGGATGCTTTTCACTTCCACTGGTGTCAAGGCTTCCTGTATGCCTTCCCTCCCATTCCCCTCATTCCCAAGAGTCATGGGATAGGAGGCAGTTTACTATTGTGGATCATAAACTGGTTAAAAGATAGAAAGCAGAGGGTAGGGCTAAATAGCCAATTTTCCCAATGGAGAAAGGTGAATAGTGGTGTACCCCAGGGATCTGTGCTGGGTCCGCTGCTTTTTGACATATTCATAAATGACCTGGAAAGGAGAATAACGAGTGAGGTTATCAAATTTGCAGATGACACAAAACTATTTAAAGTTGTTAAAACCCAAGAGGATTGTGGAAAATTGCAAGAGGATCTTGATAAATTGGAAGACGGGGCATCAAAATGGCAGATGAAATTTAATGTTGGCAAGTGCAAAGTTATGCACCTAGGGAAGAACAACCCAAACTATGGTTACACGATGCAAGGTTCCACATTAGGAACCACCACCCAGGAAAAAGATTTAGGCGTCATTGTGGATAACATGTTAAATCCATCGGCCCAGTGTGCAGCGGCGGCCAAGAGAACAAATAGAATGCTAAGTATCATAAGGAAAGGAATAGAAAATAAAACAAAAGATATTATAATGCCTCTGTATCATTCCATGGTGAAGACCGCACCTTAAATATTGTGTGCAATTCTGGTCGCCGTATCTTAAAAAGAATATAGCGTTATTAGAAATGGTTCAGAGAAGAGCCACCAAATTGGTAAAGGGGATGGAAGGATACTCCTATGAAGAAAGGCTAAAAAGGTTAGGGCTCTTTAACCTGGAAAAGAGACGGCTGAGGGGAGATACGATAGAAGTCTATAAATTAATGAACGGAGTGGAACGGGTAAAAGTAGATCGATTGTTTACCTTATCAGAATATAGAAAGACAAGGGGACATGCAATGAAGCTACAGGGTAAACTATTTAAGACTAATAAAAGAAAATATTTTTCACTCAACGTGTAATCAAACTCTGGAATTTGTTACCGGAGGCTGTTAGTGTAGCTGGGTTTAAAAAAGGTTTGGACAAATTTGTGGAGGAATGGTCCATAAACCATTATTAAGAAGGGACCCAGGATACCAGTGCTTGACCCAGTACAATCATTGTGGAACCTGTGTCTTGGGGAAACTGCTAGGTACGTATGACCTAGATTGGCCACTCTTGGAAACAGGATATTGGGCTTGATGGACCTTGGTCTGACCCAGTATGGCATATCTTATGTTATGTTCTTATGTTTACAAACTCCATAGACACAGAGGCTTCATGATACTCATAGCCCCACGTTGGCCACGACAACCATGGTATCCTCTCCTTCTACGTCTGTCTCTGGCTCAACCCATAGATCTGGGATCTGCTCCAGATCTTCTCTCTCAGGAAGAGGGGACACTGCTCCATCCCAATCCACAGTCCCTCCATCTTACGGCATGGCTGCTGAAGGCATAGCCTTCCAGGACATTAACCTTTCTCAGCAGGTTAAAGATATCCTTTTAGCATCCAGAAAGCCTACCACCAGGTGTTCCTATGCCTTCAAATGGCGTTGATTCTCTCTATGCTGTTCGCAGAGGGCACTTAACCCCTTCTCAGTTCCAGTGGATGCCTTACTTGAGTATCTTCTCCACCTGTCTTCCTCTGGACTTAAAATCAACTCAGTAAGAGTACATCTCAGTGCTATTGTGGCCTCTCACATGCCCTTTGATGGTCAACCTATCTCTTCTCAGCCGCTTGTAGCATGTTTCATGAGGGATCTTCTATTAACCAAACCTCCCATTAAGCCCCCTCCAGTGGCATGAGATTTCAGTGTTGTTCTAGGACAGCTTCTCAAGCCGCCCTTGGAATCTCTAGCCACCACCTCTCTGAAGTTTCTTACGTGGAAGGTCACCTTCCTTATTGCTCTCACTTCAGCGAGATGCATTAGTGAGCTCCAAGCCTTGGTGGCTGACCCTCCTTATACTCGATTCCACCATGATAAGGTAGTCCTTACGACTCATCCTCACTTTATGCCAAAGGTGGTCTTGCCCTTCCATTTAAACCAGTCAGTCTGCCTTCCTGTCTTTTTCCCTAGACCTCATTCTTCTAGGGCAGAGGCAACCCTTCACACTCTGGATTGCAAACATGCCTTGGCTTTCTATCTCCAGAGAACTCGAGAGCACAGAAAAGCTTCCCAACTTCTCATCGCCTTTGACTTGAGTCACCTGGGTTTGCCAGTATCTAAGCGAACTCTCTCCAGGTGGATTGCGGATCGCATCTCCTTTCCTTATGAAAGTGCAGGTCTCTCTCTTGAGGGTCACATCACTGCACATAATGTTTGAGCCATGGCTGCCTCCATGGCAAATTTGCGCTCTATAGCAATTGATGAGATATGCAAAGCAACAACTTGGTCTTCTGTCCACACTTTTGCTGCCCACTATTGCATAGACAAGGACTCCTGCCGGGATGCCTTGTTTGGCCAAGCTGTTCTACAGCATCTCTTTCAGACTTAGATCAACTCCTGCCCTCTGTCCCGGGTTTCGATACCAGACATCCTTGTAGGATACATGACCTACTTAGTTGTGCCTGTAATTCACAGCTCACCCGGAGGTGATCTCTCTGTCATCTTGGAGCTAGGAAGACCCATATATGAAGACTATATTCCAGCTTGTTCCTGGAGATAGCGTAATTACTCACCTGTAACACATGATCTCCGGGAACAGCAGGAATTTAGTCTTCACAACCCGCCTTCCTCCACTAGGAGTTGTAGGTCATCGTCTTCTCTTCTCCTTTTATCTCAGCTACAAACTCAACTGAGGAGGGAGAGCTGGAAAGGTGGGAAGGCAGCTATGCAGGTGCAGTGGGATGCTCCCAAAAGCTTTCCTATTGGCCGCTAAGGAGCGTTCCTGCACAGACTCCGTCGGTACTGACGTTACCATATGTGAAGACTAAATTCCTGCTGTTCCCGGAGATCACCTGTTACAGATGAGTAACTAGGCTTTCCTGGCCAGACACCTGGTCTTGTGAAAGTCTCTCTGTAGGGATTCAGCTGCTGCTGATCACGGCTCACCCTTACAGGTCACCATGGTGTTTTTACAGGTTCTCAGTAGTCTGTAGCTGGGGTCCCATATGTGAGCATATGTCATTAGACTGAGGCAAGAAAGCTGGGGGATGCTTCCATGCAGGCTCTGTCGGCACCATCACTCATATGTAGGACTGATTCCTGCTGTCCTTGGAGTAACTATGCTATCTAGTGTTAGTCTTAATTTATATGACTGCCGAGAGAACTTTTTTTTCCCCCTTGTCTAGGTTAATGCAATGCAGTGACACAAGTGAACTTTTGAGATGTCTAATTTGAAGCCATATTCTTGATTATAATAGATTAATCCTTGTATTGCCTAAGAAGAGATTCTCTTTGCTGATATCATGTTTAAAAACTGTTATAAACTGAATGTTTTCTTTGAAAATGAACAAACCACCTCCAAGAAAAGCCAGGGTTTGCCTCTGTTCCTATAAGAACAGAGGCGACATAAAAACTTGACTGGTTTTTTTCCCCAGCTTAGCAGTCTTTCCTGGGTCATGCCACAGCATATTGCTCTTGTTTAAATGTTTCACTTCCATTGTGCAAGAATAATCCTCAGGCAAAAGCAATGTACCTGAAGTGAAGCATTTACTGAGAGCAGTATGCTGCTGTATAACCCAGGAAGGAACACTAAATTGAAAAAAAAACCAGGGTTTGGTTTCAGCGCTGTTTCTGACAGGGAGATATTAGACTTGCGGGTGAGGGGAAGGTGCTTGACTGAGGAGAGGTGGGGAGGGGAAAGGGGGCAATGTTGGACAGAGGGGAGGAAAAGGAAGGGAGAGATGCTGAACATGGTGGGAGAGAGGCAGGCCATGGGAGTGGGTTGACAAGGAAATGAGAGAGAAGAGATTGGATGCAAAGCTGGGAGGTGGCAAAAGAGGCAGTAAAAGACTGGATGATAAGACAGAAGGAAAGGACTGGGGAGAATGACTGACAGGGAAAGGTGCTGGGGCTGGTGAGGAGGAAAGAGGTAAAAGTGAATGATGTCTGGGAAGAGGGAGTGAGTATGGAGTGGGGGATGGATGAAAGACGAAGGAGCGAGAAGGGTCATGGGAGGGCTAGGGAGAGGGTAAAAGTGGGGACAATAGGCTGGGAAGGAAATGGAAAATTGATAGTTGAAAGATAAAAGGAGGGAGATTGAGGACTGGAGGTTGAGAAGAAGGTACAGTTTGAGTGAATAGGTAGATAAAGACATGAAAGGGAAAGATCAATGTCAGAGAGAGAGGAGGATTGGACAAAAACGGGAAGAGAGGAGAAATGGCAAATAGGTAGCACATCCTGGAAAAAGTTAGGAAAAAACAGGCTCAAGAAAGCAGAAAATAGACTGGGACCAAAAAGGCCTGGATAAAATAAAATGTTCAAAGAACAAAGGTTGAAATAATTGGAATACACCAGCTTTGCGAAATATACATCTCTTCATGTCTTTGTATTTTGCTCAGAACAAGAGAAAATGTGTTTGTTTGATCAGTGTTGCACTGCACGCAGGGTCCAACTTCTTGGAGTTTTCAGTTAAATTTTTGCTTGCATTTCTAATTTGTGGTCCCTCGCTCTATTTGGTGAGGGGTTCTGGTATGTGTGTGACAGAGATATGATGTTCTGCCAGTGTTGCTTTCTGTGCAGGGATCTGTATCTGTCCTGCTTGCATTGTTTTCCCAATAGGAGGTGTATTGCTGTTCTAGGGCCCAATATAATATTTGTAGTGCTGCCTTTTCATATTATTTAACAAGCTTATATACCACCTTATCAGCAATAAGTTATCCAAAGCAGTTTACATAAAAACAAATACAAGCATCGTAAATATAATACATGCAAAAACAAAATAAGGGCAGATTAGATAGGCCATGTGGTTTTTTTCTGCCATCATGTTTCTATGTAAAATAGAAAATAATAGAGACGGCAGAACTTTCCAACCCCTTCCCAAACCCAGGACACACTAATACACAGTGACAAAATTTCCAACCTGGATCCATATCGCTGAACCCTCAAGTCCCCCTGACTCTGTCTAGATTAAATAGGAAATAACCACGTCTTCAAATTCCTCCTGAACGTCATAAGTAGTTCCAAGTATAAGGCCAAAGATAAGGAATGCCAAAAGGCACAGAGTATATGACGGCAGATAAAGACCAGCATGGTCCATCTAGTCTGCCCAGCAAGGTGGCAAGAGTAGGTGCACCAGCCGCTCTGTGCAGGTTACACCTCCCCATGCCTTTGTTTAGGTTTGTACCTCCGCTCTGTGCAGATCACCCCTATTTGTTGAGATAGCAGAGACAAGTCTATTTTGATGTTTTCCTGTTGCTATAAAGGGATCCACTGTGCCTGTTCCATGCCATTTTGAATTCTGTCACTGTATTTGCCCCCACCACTTCCATTGGGAGGGCATTCCAAGCATCTACCACCCTTTCAGTGAAAAAGTATTTCCTGACATTGCCTTTCAGTTTACCCCCTTGCAGCTTCCCCATATTTGAAAAAGGTTTCTTTGTTCATTGATACTCTTAAGTATTTAAAGGTCTGTATCATATCTCCCCTGTCCCTCTTCTACTCTAGAGTGTACATATTTAGGTCTTCAAGTATCTTCTCATATGTCTTCTGGCGCAGGCACCAAATAATTTTGGTTGCCTTCCTCTGAACTGTTTCCAGTCTTTTTATATCTTTTGCAAGATATGGTCTCCAAAACAGAACACAATATTCCAAGTGAGGCTTCACCAGTGACTTGTACACTGGCATTAGTACCTCTTCCTTTCTGCTGGTAATTTCTCTCTGTATGCAACCCAGCATCCTTCTGGCTTTTGCTACCGCCTTGTCACACTGTTTCACTACCTTGAGCTCCTCACAATCACTCCAAGATCCTTCTCGTCCGTGCACACCAACCTCTTGCCCACCTGTCTCATACAGTTCCCTTGGATTTCTGCTTCCCAAATGCATGACACTGCACTTCTTCACATTAAATCTTAACTGCCAAGCATTAGACCATTCTTCCAGCTTTTGTAGTTCTTTCTTCATATTATCTACTCCCTCAGAGGAGTCAACTCTGTTGCAAATTTTCGTGTCATCTGCAAAAAGACAGACTTTTCCATTCAATCTTTTAACAATATCACTCACAAATACATTGAACTGGTCCCAGGACTGATCCCAGTGGCACGCCACTAATCATCTTCCTTTCATCTGAGTGAGTTCCGTTTACCATCGCCTTTGTCGTCTGTCAGTCAACCAATTTCTGATCCAGTTCACCACCTTGGGACCCATCCTCGGGCTGTTCAGCTTATTGATAAGCCTCCTATGAGGAACAGTATCAGAGGCTTTGCTGAAATCTAGATAGATCGCATCCATCGCATGCCCTTGCTCTAGTTCTCTGGTCATCCAGTCAAAGAACTCATTCAGATTTGTTTGGCATGATTGTCCTTTGGTTAAACCATGTTGCCTCAGATCATGCAACCTATTGGTTTTGAGAAAGTCCACTATTCTTTCTTTCAGAAGCACCTCCATTACTTTTCCTGCCACTGAAGTAAGGCTTACTGGCTTGTAGTTTGCTACTTCTTCCCTATTACTACTTTTGTGAAGAGGTACCACATCAGCCCTTCTCTATTCCTGTGGAACTTCTCCTATCTCCAAGGATCTATTAAAAACATCCTTTAAAAGGCCCTGCCAGAACCTCTCTGAGCTCTTTCAGTATCCTGGGATGTATCCCATTCGATCCTATGGCCTTGTTCACTTTCAGTTTTGCAAGCTGTTCAAACACATCATCTTTTGTGAATGGTGTGGTATCTATACTATTCCCATTTGTATATTTGTCAATCACAGGTGGTCCTTCTCCTGGATTTTGTTTTAGTAAAAACAGAAGTATTTTTTTTAGAATTGTCGCTTTTTCAATGTCACTTTCCACGAAATCCATTCTCAGCACTTTTGAGTCTTGCAATAACACCTCTGATCTTTCTCTTCTGAATATACCCGAAAAACGTTTTGTCATCACGCTTTAGATCTTTAGCCATCTTTTCTTCTGCCTTTGATTTTGCTATCCTTATTTCTCTCTTGGTTTCTTTTAGCTTTATCCTGTATTTTTTTTCCGTGTTTCTCTGTTTGCAAACTTCTGAATTTTGTGAAAGCTGTGTTTTTTGCCTTTATTTGTGCAGCCACTTCTTTGGAGAGCCTCTTGTTTTTATTTACTTTCCTTACATACGTATCTGTTGCCCCTTTTATTGCCTCATTTAGTTTAGCCCACTGCAGTTTCACTTCCCTTTCCTCCTCCCACCCTGCTAACTCCTCCTTCAGGCACCTGACCATCTTCCTGAAGTCAGCATTTTTGAAGTCTAGAACTTGCAGCTGGCTGTGATTGGATTCTGCCTTGGCTTTTATCTCAAACCACACCGTGTGGTGATCGCTGCTGCTCACATGGGCACCCACCTGGACATTCAACACTCTATCTTCGATGGTGAGTACTAAATCCAGCATCAAACTTTCCCTGTCTGTTCCATCACCATTTGTCTAAGTAATAATGCATCTTGGAAGGCATCCACAATTTCTTTACTTCTTTCCAGATTTGCAGAAGGAATACACCAATCCACATCTGGTAGATTAAAGTCACCCAATATGATCACGTCCCCTTTCATGGCTACCTTTGTAATGTCAATAATCAAGTCTCTATCAATTTCTTTGGTTTGAGTTAAAGGCCTGTAGACTACCCCAGTATGGATGATTGTGCCGCCATCTCTTTCCAACACAATTCACAGTGCTGCTTCTTTTTCCCATGTCCCCTGCAATTTCAGCGGGTTTAATATTGCTTTTGACATATAGGACGACGACTCCTCATTTTCTGCCTTTTCTATGTCTCCTAAATAAATTATAGCCAGCTATGGTTATATTCCATCCATGTGACTCGTTAAATCGTGTTTCTGTAATGGCCACAATGTCCAAGTCCATTTCCACCATTAGAGCTTCCGGGTCAGGAACTTTGTTGGCTAGACTTCGAGCATCTGTCTTTTCTAAAAGAAGAGAGAATTTTAATGTCTTCTCTAAAAGAAAGAGACAATTTTTTCACAAGCTTCAACTTAAAAAAAACCCCATTAACTTGATCACATAAGAATCTGAACTTCCATATAGGGTTGGTGCTGTGTGAGCCCTGGCAATGCAGGTTGGCTATAGGCTCTAAATGAGCAGACCTTTGTAGTATTTCATAATGTACCTGGTGGATGGCATTGGAGGGAGGCTGTATAGAAATCCAGTAGCCTTTCTGTAAACCCGTCCTCCCCCCCCCCCCCAACATGTATATGGTGTTCAAACATTTATTGTTAGAACAAATGAGAAGTCTGTGAAAGGCTCCATTGGAATCCATGGAGGGGGGCAGTAGCCATACCCTTCCCTGCACCCCACCCACCCCACCTTGTACACATGCACTCATTCACTCAAGACAGACCGAAATACACATCTGTCACTATCCATAGAGATGCCACATGCCACTTCATAGACTGCGACCCTATCAGGATGCACTGTATCATGTGTCTTTGCACCTAGTCCCCTTAGGGACATGAATGAGTTTACAAATGGAGGAAGGGTTGTAAGTGTGCATTTATCAATTTGTTTTATTTGAAGACAGCCCTTAGCTGTCATGTTCTGTGGTACATGGTTCAATGACTTCCGCTTATCAGAGAATGCTTGTTACAGGTAGCCATCTTTGGTTTAAAAATTCATACGTCCCACAGGGGAAATGCAATGAAGCTACAATGTAACCCATTTAAGACTAATAAGAGAAAATATTTTTTCACTCATCGTGTAATCAAATTCTGGAATTCATTTCCAGAGGATGTAGTAAAAGCTGTTCCATTTCGTTCCTCCAGTCCAGTCCTGGCACCTTTGGGTATTCACGCCCTTCCAGCAGCTTGGAGACAGAGCATGTCATGATCTTCATGACCTTCCCCCTAGATAGTCAGCTGGCTCCACATCCAGCCTTCAGTATCTGTTTCCAAGCAGCTGGAGAGGCGTGACCCCCAGTACCTGGACTCACTGAAGGAAGAGAGAGTTTTTTAAATTGAATTTAGAACCTGCCAAGAGAGCACTGCAACACCACTGCAGAGGCAGGGCAGTCTCGGGCAGCCCTCAAAGCTGTGAGAGTAGTACTGTGCTGAGACCATAGTGAAAAAAAAAAAAGAATATCAAAGTTTTCTGCCGGATCCATGCTATTCCCCTGAAAGGGGGGGGGGGGGGTAGTGAAGCAGCGAGTGCTCAGCAGTGCAGGCCTAAGCAATAAGCCAGGGCAGGAGAGCATAGAACTTACCGGGTGCCAGAAACACAAGCGCGATGACTCCAGAGCGGCAAGCTAACAGGAGTGTTGTGCTGGCAGGAGACCAGGTAATCTGGAGGCCCCCCAATGACGAAGCCCGGAGGCGGTTGAGCGTGCGGTATGATTGCTCCGGCGCCCGGGAATCATTGCAGGGTCGTGTGGAAAAGGGGACAGCAGCGGGTACCCAGCAGCTGAGGGAGCTGCGTGGTAAAAAGAAGGCAGAGAAAGGTGGCAGCCACTTTGTAGAAACACGGGAGCTGTTGTGCAGCGTGGCAGCCGCGGTAGCTAGCAGGCAGTGCTTGGGGCATTAAATTGACAGCCGTCAGTGCAGGTTTTGGCACTTTGCAGGCTAGTCGAGAGCTGGAGGTGCAGGAACAGTGAGGAAAAGAGGCAAGAAAGACATAGCAAGAAACAAACAAACAGAAAAGCCTTTGTGCAAAAAAGGACAGAGATGCCAGCTAGCAGACCTGTGTGGCCTGTGGGTCGCACAGGGGCTCAGTGTCTGCGATCAGGTTCTGCAGGGGATGTGAGGCAGAATCCCGGTCAGTGGAGGCGGAGTTGCAGGGGGACGGGCCAGATAGGTCCCCAAACACTGCCGCAGACCATGAAGCCGCAGGGCCTTCTGCAGTGCCCAATGCAAAGACAGTTTGTGTAGAAGGAAAGGAGCCTCTCCCGGTCAAAGCACCAAAAGGCAAAGGGAAGAAGATGGCGAAGGTGAGTGGCTCTAAGGAGCAGCAAAGCATGAGCACTTGGGGGACTTCTCACCAGAGTTTGTGCTCCTGCTGCATAAAGCTTTCTGTTTGAAGCAGAGAACAATTGATAAGACAGCAGCTTCAAAGAGTGGAGCTAAGCAGTGTGCAGATACAAGCTTAGCGCTTGAGGAGCCTGGTCCCCAGTAAGTGACGTGTGGAGGAAAACCTCTGGGAAGAGACTCCACTAGAAGCGGAAAACTTGGAGGAGGAAGACCTCCAGGATGCAGAGTTGGAGGAAGGAGAGATCCCACAGGCAGAGGATGCTCGCTTTATCCGAGTTTTCCGCAGAGAGGAATTGGTGGCTTTGATAGCGCAATCTACTAAGGCTTTGAACTTTCGCATGGAGGCACCAGAGGAAGAGGAGCCTCTGGAGGACCCGTTGTTCCAGGCCGTTTGGTCAACACAGAAGGCGTTCCCCTTGCATAGGCTTGTGCAGCGCATGATTCAGGAAGAATGGGATGTTCCGGAAGGGCCACTTAGAGGTACTTGAACAATGACTCTGCTGTACGCCCTCCCAGATTGAGACTGAGAACTTATGTGCGCCCCTAAAGTGGATGCATTGGTCTCAGCGGTGACGAAGACAACAATCCCAGTAAAGGGTAATACAGCCCTTAAGGACATTCAAGATCGTAAGTTGGAGTTGCTCTTGAAGCAGACATTTCACATTTATGCCCTACCCTAGCAGGCTTCAGTATGTGGAGCCTTTGTGGCCCAGGCCTGTTTCCAGTGGGCACAAGAAATCTCCAGGAACAAGCAGGAATGAGTCTTCACATATGGGTACGTCGGTACCGACGGAGCCTGCGCGGGAATGCTCCCCAGCTTCCCAAAAAGGAAAGCTTTTGGGAGCATCCCACAGCGCCTGCGCGCTGCCTTCCCACCTTTCCTAACCGCCTCTCCTCAGTTCTTCTTTGCCGCGGAGCCAGCAGGTCGAGCCCTGTCACCGCTGAAGAAGTTCTTTGTTTTTTTTTTATTTCTTTGGTGGCGTGTCTGCCTTCCCCGACTCCGGACCGGTACCGCCGGTCTTTTCTTTCTTTTCTTTAAAAAAAAAAAACTATATATTTTTCCCTCACTTAGTGTATTTTTCTCTTTGGGCCTCATCTTGGACCCAGGGTTCTAGGTCAGAGGCCTGGAGCCAAGCAATTCTGCGAGCAGCTATGGCAATGCCTGAGGCTCTGCTAGCACCCTCAAAGGAGTCAAAGGCAGCTCTGTTGGAGAACTTTGAAACATCTTGGGTATGCTTTAACAAAAGAAGGAATTCCTCCTTCCTATCCTCTGGGATAAAGGGGAGGAAATGGCGTATCTTCAGTGCAATCTCCTTCAGAAACATGCCCATATAGAGGCTGTATGAATTGATTCTGGCAATTAGCATACTGGCTTGGAAGATTTTCCTACCAAAAGCATCCAAAGTCCTACATTCTCTTCCTGGGGGAGTGGAAGAGTGTCTTTTGGTACTCTTTATCCTTTTCATAGCTGACTGTACCACAATAGAGTGGTGAGGAAGCTGAGTTTTTTGAAAACCAGGAGAAGGAGGGACACGATACATGGTGTCCAAACGACGAGAATGTGGAGATAAGGTGAGAGGAGTCTCCCATAAGTCCATCATGTGTTCTTGAAGAATTTCATGGATGGGCAAGGTGACTGCCTCTTTGGGAACCTTAGAGTATCCCAAAATATCTAATTTTTTTGCTCTAGGTTCTTTTTCAGAGGTTACTGAAACTGAGAGCCCCTTGGCTAGTTCAAGAATGAAGTCGTGAAAGGACAAATCCTCTGGAGGAGACATTCTCCTCTTTGGAGAAGAGGGCTCCTCAGGAAGAGTAAGAGATACTTCAGCAGAGTCTTCTGAGGTATCAGAATCATCAGAAGACTCGAAGTATCGTCTATTAGCTTCCAAAGATCGATACGCGTATCGACCGGTATCCACATCGGGCGTACCCGGAACCGGATCGGTATCGGGATAAACCCCGTAACCGGGAACCGGAACCGGTATCCTGGTGGAAGTGGATGCTCTGGGTACCGGTATCGGTTGTGGTACCGGAACCGGAAGCGGAACCGCTTGGTGCGGTACCGAGGGCGTTGCAGCTTTAATAAAAGCCATTATGGCCTGCTGCATGGATTGAACGGTATTATCCATAGACGCCACGACTGCCTGGATGTCGGTACCGGTATGAGCCGGTACCCCAGAGCAGTCTAACAGGTGATCGGTCGAGGCCGTGCCATCGATGTCAACCTGTAACCCCATAGGAGGAGCTTTGGAAGCTGGAGCTTCCCGCTGGGGTTGTTTGGCTGGGGCAGGGTCCTCAGGGTCAAGCCCAAGGGCGTCTCGATGCTTAGAGGGAGATTTGCCCTTTGAGGACCTGCCGGAAGAATGTTTGGTTACCTGAGATCCATCAGGAGAGGAAGACCTGGAGGATGCTGATGCTGGAGTATCTGTAGAAAACAGCATATGAAACTTGGCTGCTCGGTTCTGTAAGCCACGCTTGGACATCAGAGAGCAGGATGGACAATCCGGAATGGAGTGGTCAGGCCCCAAACATTTAAGACACCATTCATGGGTGTCTGTGACTGATATAGTACCGCTACACTTGGTGCATTTTTTAAAACCAGAGGCTTGTTTCTCCATGAGGGAGAATTCTGTGAAGGCCTAGAGGCCTCACAGAACAAACACACCAAGTGGGGAAAAATAAGATATGTTGTTTTTTTTGTTTTAAGAAATAAAGAAAAAAGACCGGCGGTACTGGTCCGGAATCGGGGAAGGCAGACACGCGGCCAAAGAAACAAATTAAAATAACAACTTCTTCAGCGGTGACAGGAACACGTGAAAATCTGTTTGGCAAGGAGTGGCAAATCAAAGCCACTCAAATGGATGCAGAGAATGCTGCTTTAGATAGACTTTCTAAGTCTACCTCTACCCCTGCCAAGAAAAAATCTTTTAAGAAGCCTTTCTACAAAAAGACCAGATTTTCCACAAATACTGGCCAACAATCTTCCCAAGTTCGCTTTGCTCCTAAGCGTCAGCAATCTAAACAGGCCAGGGCAAAACCTGCAGGGACTGCTACAGCTCAGCAGTCCCAACCTCCTCAGGGTTTTTGACTTACTTCTAGAGAACTTAACTTTTCTGGCTCTACAACAGCCAGAGCCTCTCACCATTCCAGGAAGGTTAACTCATTTTGCTCCCAGATGGGAGCAAATCACATCAGAACAGTGGACCCTCTCTATCATCAGAGAGGGCTACAAACTACATTTCTCCAGCCTTCCTCCCCATACCATGGTGAGACATTTCAATTCTCCCCCATCTCTCCTGCACCTGTTGGGTCAGGAGGTGACCACCCTTCTTGCCCAAAGGGCAATAGAAGAGGTTCCTCTTCTTCAACAGGGGTCAGGGTTTTACTCCCCTTATTTTCTCATTCTCAAGAAAACAGGGGGATACAGACCCATTCTGGATCTGAGAGAATTGAACAAATTTCTATGCAAGGAGAAATTCATGATGCTCTCTCTAGGTACTCTCCTTCCATACCTGCAGAGTCAGGATTGGCTTTGTTCTCTAGATCTAAAGGATGCGTACACGCATATACTCATCCATCCATCCCATAGAAAATTCCTACGGTTTCTGTTCCAAGGAAAACATTTCCAGTACAGAGTTCTCCCCTTCGGTCTAGCCTCTGCTCCAAGAGTGTTCACCAAATGCATGTCAATAGTGGCTGCATTTCTACGCACCCTGGGAATTTTTGTTTTCCCATATCTGGACGACTGGCTTATCTGAGCTCCATCTCAGTCCGAGGCTCAGACTTCCCTGGACCACACCAGACGCATACTGCAGTATCTGGGACTTGTCATCAATCTGCCAAAGTCTCAACTCACCCCTGCTCTGTCCCTAGAATTCATAGGGGCCTGGCTAGATACCACCACTGCAAGGGCCTATCTTCCTCAAGCCCGTTGCCACCGTCTAGTGCACTTGGCCTCTCAAACCCAGTCCAGAAACCACTTGACTGCCAGGGAGATGCTACAACTGCTAGGCCACATGGCATCCACAGTTCATGTGGTGCCTTATGCTCGCCTGCATATGAGAGCAACTCAATGGACTTTGTCCACCCAGTGGACTCAAGCATCAGGAGCTCTCTCAGACCAAATAGCAACCTCAAAACGTCTCTTTTGGTCTCTCCAATGGTGGATGTCCACCCAAAATCTGTTGTTGGGGGCCCCCTTCCAACCTTTGTTACCCCAAGCAACCCTCACAACAGATGCCTCCCAGATGGGTTGGGGAGCTCATCTCCAAGACCTCTCCACTCAGGGCACTTGGTCTCCACAGGAGACCACCCTTCATATCAACCTTTTGGAACTGCGAGCAATTTTCCTTGCTCTCAAGGTCTTTCATACCCTCCTCAACAACATGACAGTCCTTGTTCATACCGACAATCAAGTAGCCATGCTTTTACATAAACAAACAAGGAGGGACTGGCTCTCTGTCGCTTTGCAACGAAGCTCTAAGATTGTGGGCCTTCGCCAGAGAGCATCAAATTCATCTCCTGGCAGTATACCTCCCAGGAATCCAAAACTCTTGAGCAGACAGACTCAGTCGAGTTCTGCTTCCACACGAATGGTCCCTGCACATGGATCAGGTACTCAGAATCTTCCAGGAATGGGGGACCCCGGACATAGACCTATTTGCAAGTCCGTGGAATGCCAAACTTCCCCGGTTCTGTTCCAGAATTCCGTGTCAGGGAGCTCAGGCCAAGGATGCCTTCCTCCTTCATTGGGGTCAGCAATTCCTCTATGCTTTTCCACCCATTCCTTTGATTCCCAAGACTCTGTTCAAACTTCAGAGGGACCAAGGATCTATGATCCTCATAGCTCCACGCTGGCCACGCCAAGTGTGGTACCCTCTACTTCTGCATCTCTCCCAAGCCCCCTCCCTGGACTTGGGAGCTGCCCCAGACCTTCTGTCTCAGGAGGAGGGGACTTTGTGGCACCCAAACCCCAAGTCCCTTCACCTCAGAGCTTGGTTACTGAAGGCCTAGACCTTCAAGACTCCAATCTTTCTCAGCAATTGAGGGATATCCTCCATGCCTCTAGGTAACCTTCCACTAGGCGTTCTTACGCTTTTAAATGGAAAAGATTTTCCATTTGGTGTGCTCAAAAGGGTCTTGACCCTTTAGCACTACCTTTAAATTCTTTACTGGAATATCTCCTGCATCTCTCCAATGCAGGCCTTAAAACGAATTCAGTACGGGTCCATTTGAGCACTATTGCAGCATCCCTTAAACCTCTCAATGGACAACCTGTTTCCTCTCATCCTCTTATTGCAAGATTTATGAGAGGCCTAGCTTTAACTAAGCCTCCCATTCGCCCTCCTCCGGTAGCATGGGACTTAAACTTGGTTCTTGGTCAGCTTATGAAGCCACCCTTTGAACCCTTAGCCACTACCTCCTTGAAATTTCTTTCTTGGAAGGTTATTTTCCTCATTGCAGTCACCTCAGCTCGCCGTATCAGTGAACTGCAAGCCCTAGTGGCTAATCCCCCTTATACAAGGTTTCATCATGATAAGGTGGTCCTTAGGACTAATCCCCACTTTATGCCTAAAGTGGTCTCCCCTTTTCATCTTAATCAAGAGGTATATCTACCTGTCTTTTTTCCGGCTCCTCATGCATCCAGTGCAGAGAGGAACCTTCATACTCTGGATTGTAAAAGAGCTCTTGCCTTTTACCTCCACAGGACACAGCAACATCGAAAGTCTCTCAGCTTTTTGTTGCTTTTGATCCTTCTCATTTAGGACTTCCAGTCTCTAAAAGAACACTGTCCAATTGGATTGCTCAGTGTATCACTTTTGCTTACCAAAGTAAGAACCTTTCTCTAGAGGGCCATGTCACAGCTCATAATGTGAGAGCCATGGCCACCTCTATGGCTCATCTTCACTCTGTATCCATCGATCAGATCTGTCGAGCAGCCACCTGGACCTCGGTTCATACCTTTACAGCCCATTACTGTTTGGACAAGGACTCCCGCCGGGATGCCTTGTTTGGTCAGGCTGTCCTCAGACACCTGTTCCATTCTTAATCAACTCCTGCCCACCTTCCCTGTATGGATGCCTGAGATCCATAGGAAGATGAGCACCCCTTCTGGGTCTCATACCCTTGGGGGGGATCTCCCCGGCATCTTAGCTAGGGAGTCCCCATATGTGAAGACTCATTCCTGCTTGTTCCTGGAGATAGCACAGTTACTTACCTGTAACAGGTGATCTCTGGGAACAGCAGGAATTAGTCCTCACTACCCACCCACCTCCCCTAGGAGTTGTATCCCTCTCTCTCTCTTTCCTTTCCTCTCTCTATTGTCTCAGCTTTAAACTCGAACTGAGGAGAGTTGGTCAGGAAGGCGGGAAGGCAGCGCGCATGCGCTGTGGGAGGCCCCAAAAGCTTTCCTTTCTGGGAAGCTGGGGAGCTTTCCCGCGCAGGCTCCGTCGGTTCCGACGTACCCATATGTGAGGACTAATTCCTGCTGTTCCCAGAGATCACCTGTTACAGGTAAGTAACTGTGCTTTACAGGTAAGTAACTGTGCTATCTGCGGAGACTCGGAAGCTGAGCAGGGGCAACCATCAGAGGCATATCAGACTGATGCCTTTTATGACCCTATAAGGTGTATATCTAAAGGTATGGACCTGGTGGTGGCAGCAGCGAGATACTATTTATGGCTCTGGAATTGTTCAGCAGATGAGTCATCCAAGTCTTGGCTGAGCAAACTACCATTCAGGGGCAAGCTCCTGTTTGGAGAGGACCTAGAGAAGCTGGTCAAGGACCTGGGAGAAACTAAAGGAGAACATTTGCCGGAGGACAAGCAGAAGTTAGCTCACTCTTCGGACCCAGGAAGAGGTCAGCTAAGAGAGTTTCAGAGGTTTTGGTCGCTAAGGTTTGCTCCGTCGGTTGTTTCCCAGCAAGGGGGCCATCCTTTCGGGACTTCACAGGCTCTGGAAGAGGATTCTACTCTTCTGCCTCTGTGGCGCCTAAGAAACAGCAATGATGTGAGGACAGGCCAGGCAGACCAGGTTATAGTTTATGGTTTATTTTACTTGGTATACCACATATCTATTAACTATGCAGTTTACAATAAACTATAAACTACATTAACATAGAATAACATGAAATGAACCCCAAAATAAGATAGGAAAGATAAGAAAAAAAAGAATCAGTACAAAACGCAAAATATAACAATACAGAGGTTCCCGTAGGAGGTCAGCTATGGGAGTTTTACGATGCCTGAACCTGAATCACGACTGACTGGTGGGTGCTAGAGGTCATTAGGGAAGGATATACCCTGGAATTCACCCAGCCCCTCCGGGACACCTTTATTAACTCTCCCTGCAAGGCTCGAGGGAAGTGGAAGGCAGTGGAGGAAACCCTGCAGTGGTCGCTGAATCTGCAGGCAGTGGTACTGGTTCCCCAAAGCCAATGCAGATGTGTTCGGTACTCCATCTACTTTGTGGTGCCAAAGAAAGAAGGTACTTTTCACCCGATCCTGGATCTCAAATATGTCAATCGAGCCCCGAGGGTGCTGCACTTTCGCATGGAGACTTTGTGGTCTTTGATAGTGGTGGTACGAGAAGGGGAATTCTTAACGTGCCTCAACATCAGAGGCTTAGCTCCGCATTCCGATATGAGCAGAGCACCAGCAGTTCCTCAGATTTGCGGTGCCAGGAGGGCATTTCCAGTTTCGGGCTTTGCTCTTCGGGCCAGTAACCATGCCTTGGACTTTCACAAGGTCATGGTGGTTGTGGCGGCGGCCTTAAGGAAGGAAGGCATTCTGGTCCACCTTTACCTCGATGATTGGTTCATAAGGGCGAAGTCCCTAGAGGAAAGCGTGAGGGTGACCGACTGGGTCATCATGCTCCTCCAGAGTTTAGGATGGGTGGTGAACTTTGCCAGAGTCGAGTCATGCTTTCACAGGGTCTGGAGTATCTGGCTGCGCGGTTTCAGAGTGATATGGGATGAATGTCACTTCTGGTAGCAAGAGCACGTAAGATGCAAAAGCAGGTCCAGCAGTTCCCTCAAATGCAGAGGCCAACAGTGTGGCATTACTTGCAGGTGCTGGGGTCCATGGTGATGACGATAGAGATGGTCCTGTGGGCACAGGCGCACATGTGACCGTTGCAGAGAGCACTGCTGTGCAGGTTCACCCCCTATCCCGCTACCTGCTTTGCACAGGGGAAATGCAGACCGCACTATGGTGGTGGTTGCGGAATGATACGCTTCTGAAGGGCATATGCCGCTGGAGATACCTTGCTGGGTGCAGCTCAAGATGGATTACAGCCTAGTCAGCTGGGTGGAGCACATTGCAAGACTCAGTTTATGCAAGGACTGTGGACGGATCAGGAAGCACAGTGGCCCTCAAACCGGTTAGAATTGCGAGCAGTTTTTCTGGCCCTGCAAGGCTTTCAGCACCGGTTGAAGGGGAAAGCTGTGAGGGTGTTTTCAGACAACTCGGCAGCGGTAGCATACATCAACCGGCAGGGTGGTACGAGCAGTGTACAACTGGAGGAGGGGTCTGGCTCAGAATGGGTGGAGAAGAATCTCTTGGCACTGTCGGCGGTGCACGTGGCCAGGTGAGCAAACGTAGAGGCAGACTATCTCAGCAGAATGAGAATCGACCCGGAAGAATGGAGGCTGTCGGAGCGTATTCATTCAATTGGTGAGCCGGTGGGGGCAGCCAATCGTGGACCTGATGGCGACCTTCGAATCGACCAAGGCTGCACGTTTTTACAGCAGAGAGAGAGAGCATATGTCGGAAGTGTTCAATGCGCTAGTGCAACCATGGCCCACAGACAGGCTGCTGTCTCTTTCCTCCTTGGCCACTCATTGGAAGGGTAGTATAGAGGATAGAGGCACATGCGGGGCTCCTGCTACTGATCGCCCCCAAATTGGCTGAGGCAGCCGTGGTACGTGGCTTGAGGCTCATGACTGTCGATGAGGCGTGGTATTTACCGCTGCGGGAGGACCTGCTGAGCCAGGGTCCTATCCGGATGCCACAGGTGGATCGGTTCTCGCTTATGGCATGGCTCTTGAGAAGACGCAATTAAGGAAGAGGGCCTACATGCCTGCCTTAATAGCGACAGTGCTGAAGGCTCATAGACGGTCCACTTCGCTGGCGTAAATCCAGCTATCGAGAGTGTTTGAGCACTGGTGCCAGGCACAAGGGATTTCGGCGATGAAGTATGTGGTGTCAGACGTCCTGGCCTATCTTCAGGTGGGACTGGATAAGGGCTTTGTCTGCAGCTCTTCGAGAGTACAGGTGGGAGCCCTCTCGTGTTATAAGGGCCATGTGGGCAGAATGCCCTTAGCTTCGCATCCGGATGTAGGACGTTTTCTTATAAGAACCCAGTCCAAACCGTGGTAAACAGAAAGACAGTTGTATTTATTTAAAAACAACAGGGGATATGAATCAAGGGACCCTAATTAGACTTTATCTGCTAATTGATGTTCCTTGAGTGACTCTAGTCCAGTCCCGAATCCCTCCCTGAGGCTAACAGTTAATACATGGTTCCCCGGCTGCAAGAATTACACCTGCTTTAACTTTCGTAAGACTGGGGGAAGAAAAAAAAAAGGGAGGAAGAGAAGAGAGAGGATGAACAGGATAGAAAATACGGGATCGGGATCTGGTCTCCTGAAGATTGCTGGCACCCATGACAGGTGAGTGTGTTTGACTCTCCTTCCCTCGGTGGGAAAGGGCCTTTTTGCGTCGACAAGTTCATGTTTTAACCATTTGGTTTTAATTGTTTCTGAGTCTGCTTTGTTAGTAGGATACTGAAGGCTGGGGATGGAGCCAGCTGACTGTCTAAGGGAAGGCATGAAGATCATGACATGCTCACTCTCCAAGCTGCTGGTAGGGCATGAATACCCAAAGGTGCTGGGACTGGACTGGAGTCGCTCAAGGAACATCAATTAGCAGGTAAGGTCTAATTTCTTCTTAGTGTAATTGGGTTTAAAAAAGGTTTGGACAAGTTCCTGGAAGAAAGTTCTATAAACCATTATTAAAGAGGACCTGGAAAATCCACTGCTTGCCCTGGGACAAGCATTGTGGAACCTGTTCAACATTTTTGAGAACCTGTCAGTTACTTGTGACCTGGATTGGCCACTGTTGAAAACATGATACTTTCTTATGTAATTGTGTTTTTGTTTTTCTCATAGGCAGCCAGTGTCTAAGAACACCTTCCGACAGTACAGAGTCTTGGGGAAAGGCGGCTTTGGCGAGGTGAGGGGCTGATTATTCTTCCTACTTTCCTCACTTACTGGTTACTTTTGAGAGCAGGGTCTCCAAATGGGTTAATTTTGGGCCTACCCTGAAAAGCATTTTAATAGGTTAGACGAGGGACATGGGAGAAGGGAGGTTGGGTTCCATATGGGAATCTGTATGCAAACGTGGACCAACTGTTGCTTGACAGATTGGATGGGTCTTTTGTTCTTTATTTGCTTCGCTCCTAAGCCAGGATATGTTTTTATGATCTATCTCTGATTTGCTAATGCTCACCCTAGTACTTGCATTGTACCTTCTGAAGTATATTTTATTTATTTGATTCTATGTACTGTTTTATCTAAAATCAAAGTGGTTTACATAGAACAAGTAACAATTTACATGTAATTGTGAACAAGTGTAGTTATACAGATAACTTTGGTCTTATGTACCTATGTACAAGTATCAAAGAACATGTACCATGATTTAGGTATAGGAACAAGGGGAGCACCCCCCCCCCCCCCCCCGCAACCTAACAGAAGAGCAGGAGGAAACGCCACTGGAGGAAGACCTGGTGGTCACCATAAAGCTTTGGTTTCTCCACTGGCTTTTCCTCCTGCTCTTTTGTGCTTCCATGATTTAGGTATATACAGATAGGTTTTATTGAGGGTAAGGCTTGACAGTATGATGGGGATTAAATACAATTAAGAGGAAGCAGAGTATCTCCAGGAACAAGCAGGAATGTAGTCTTCACATATGGTGACTTCGGTACCGATGGAGCCCTCACGGGAATGCTCCCCAGCATCCAATAGGAAAGCTTTTGGGAGCATCCCACTGCGCCTGTGTAGCTGCCTTCCCAGCTGTCCCTCCTCAGTTCTTCATTTTCTGCAGCGCCGACAAGAAGTAATTCCTGTCACTGTAGAAAATTCGATTTTTCTTATTTTTCGTGGTCACGTCTGCCTTCCTGTTGATGCTGGTGCCGACCCTGTCGGTACTCACTTTCCTTATTTCTTTTAAAAAAAAAAAAAAACCTTCTCTGAGGGGAGAACCCTTTCCCTCAGGGTGCATCAACGCCATTTTAGGCTTAGGCCTTGTTTTTTCCAAAATGGACAAACCAGCTAGTGGTTTTAAAAAGTGTTCCAAGTTTGGCAGTACAATTTCAGCCACAGACACCCATGACTGGTCTCTAAAATGTTTGGGAGCGGATCATCAACCATCTGACTGTCTTCTCTGTAGGAAGATGACAAAGAGAGGCCTGCAGAACAGAGCTGCAAAACTTGGCACCCTCTTTGCCACCGATGCAATGTCTGTAGCATCGACAACATCGAGAGCTTCATCTTCCTCCCAGGAATTGAAACCCAGGTCTTCATCGAAGACTAACCGGCCCTCCAAGGGTAGATCTCCTTCTAAGCATCGAGATACCCTAGGCGTTGCCCTGGAGGGGGACACACCAGCCAAACAACCCAGGCGGGAGGTTCTTGCCTCCAAAGCATTAGTGGGATCCCAGGATGCTCCCGAGACCTCGACCTCCGGAGAACTCTTGGTGCCATGCTCAGGGATGGTGGCCCACAACTCAGGTACCGATACCCAGGCATCAGCAGGCTCCATGGATCAACAAATCCTGGCCATTGAGCGGAGCTTAGCGGCCTTGCTAGCGGCTTTCGTACCGGTAAAGCCTCTACAGTCGATTTCCTAACCATCGGTACCGACAACGGTGCCAAAGGTACCGGCATCGACATTTTTGCCGCTTACCACGCTACAACCTATGCTGACCCTCGAGTCTGTCTCCGGTACCGAGGTCCCAGCACAAAAACTTTCTGATGCTGGTTTCGAGCGGTATCGAGTACGGGCAGAGCACGAGCATCCAGCCCGTCGATACTTTGAGTCTTCGGACTCTGATTCATCGGATGATAAATCAACCAGTACAAGGGAAATGAGAATGCTGCTGGAGGATCCATCTCCATCCCCACAACGTCACATGTCTCCTCCGGAGGACATGTCTTTTCAAGATTTTATCCGCGATGTTGCTCGGGGCCTCTCCATCACTGTTACTTCGGAGAAGGAACCTAGGGCTGAAGAGCTTGAAATTCTTCAATACCCTGCAGCACCAAAAGAAGCTGCCACTCTTCCTATTCATCAAATACTTCACAACCTTATGCTTCGAATGTGGGAGACACCCTTAATCATCTCTCCACATACTCGTAGGCTCGATACAATGTACCGGGTACCGGAGTGCTCCGGCTTCCAGAAGACGCAATTACCAACACCATTCCATGGTGGTGGAATTGGCAATGCGTCGAATTAAAAGTGACAAAACACATTCCTTGAACCCTCTGGGCAGGGAATCGAGAACCCTCGATGCTTTTGGTCATCGATGCTTTCAGGCCTCTATGTTATCAGCCAGAATCAGTTCCTACATACTCTACATGGGCATGTTTCTTAGAGAGGTGACTAGGAATTTGGAGTTGATGGCACCTCTCTTCCTTGACGATAAGAGATTTGATCATCTCACTCTGGTGAAGCATGCCCAAAATGTTTCCAAATTTGTCAACGGGGCAATCTTTGACTGTTCTGCCTGCATCAACAGGACTTCCACTATATGCATTGGTGCACGCAGGATTGATTGGCTCCAAGCCTCTGATCTTGAACAGTGAGTTCAAGATAAGCTGGGTAATATACCTGTACAGGCGAAAACCTGTTTGGTAAGGACTGGCAAGATAAGGCGTCTCAATTAGAGTCTGAGAACACCACTCTAAATAGACTTTCTAGATCATCTGCCAATCCATCTAAGAAGAAGGTATCAAAGAAACCCTTTTTTCAATAAGAAAAAGAAGAAGTATTCTTCTTACAACCCTGCACTGCACTGTCCTGTCCATGCGACTCAAAAAGGACAACATCCAAAACAACAAAGACAGGCTCAGACTCACAGATCTCAGCCAGCTCAGCAGACCCAACCTCCTCAGGGTCTTTGACTCCTTTCTGGAGAACATAGCTGTCCTGCCTCTGGAGATTCCAGATTCCGTTCCCATTCCAGGCAGACTGTCACTTCACCCACAGGTGGCATCTTGTAACATCAGAGCACTGGACTCTTTCCATAGTGAGGGAGGGGTACAAACTTCACTTACGAAGTCTACCTCCCCAGTCTCCCTTAAGAGAGTTCAGTTCTCAACCCCCTCTCACCACTCTGTTACTGCAGGAGGTCACCTCCCTTCTCTCGCAAGGTGCAATAGAGGAAGTGCCACTCTCCCAGCAGGGTCTGGGCTTCTATTCTCCTTACTTCCTCATCCCAAAGAAGACAGGGGGATACAGGTCCATCCTGGATCTCAGACAACTGAACAAGTATCTTCTCCGGGAGAAATTCAAGATGATCTCCCTAGGTACTTTGCTACCCTACCTCCAGAGTCAAGACTGGCTCTGTTCTCTAGATCTCAAGGACGCATACACTCAGATTCTTATCCATGCAGAACACAGAAGGTTTCTGCATTTCGTGTTCCACGGGAAACCTGTCTTTTGGCCTTGCCTCTGCCCCAAGCGTCTTTACAAAGTGCATGGCAGTTGTAGCTGCATTCCTAAGGACTCTAGGGATATTTGTCTTCCCCTACTTAAATGACTGGCTCATTCTGGCAAGCACACCTCTAGAGGCAAACTTTCTCTCACGCGCCCCAGGCAGGTGCTTCAACACTTGGGATTTGTAATAAATCTTCCAAAGTCCCAACTCGTTTCCCCCTCAAACTCTGGAGTTTATAGGAGCTCTCCTATACACTCGACAGTCAAGGGCTTTTCTGCCTCAAGCCCGCTGTGCTCGACTCATTCAGCTTGCATACCAAGCAAGCCTCAAAACCTTGCTCACTGCTCGAAAAATGCTGCAACTTCTGGGCCATATGGCATCCACTGTACATGTGGTTCCATACGCTCGTCTACATATGCGGGCAGCTCAATGGACCTTCGCTTCCCAGTGGTCTCAAGCATCTGGTCGTCTGGGAGACAAGATAACACTTTCTACACATCTCATCTCTCCAGTGGTGGCAATCTCCAGAACACCTTCTCGTAGGGTCACCTTTTCAGAAGCCTCCACATCAATGCACCCTGATGACGAATGCATCCAAACTGGGCTGGGGAGCTCATTTGGACAACCTCTCCACTCAGGGTCTTTGGTCTCATCAGGAGTCACAACTCCACATAAATCTGCTGGAACTCAGAGCCATCCACAATGCTCTCAAGGTGTTCCATGACCACCTTCGCTTCTGCACAGTTCTAATCCAAACAGACAATCAGGTAGCCATGTTCTACTTGAACAAGCAGGGCGGAACAGGCTCTTGGACACTTTACAGTGAAGCTCTGCACCTATGGTCCTTCGCCATACATCATCAGATTCACCTACTTACGGTTTATCTCCCAGGCAAACAGAATCTCTTGGCGGACAAACTCAGTTGGGTCTTATTACCCCACGAGTTGTCTCTCCATGCAAACAAGGTTGCTCACATCTTTCAGATCTGGGGAACCCCAGACATAGACCTGTTTGCAAGTCCTCAGAATGCCAAACTTCCCTGGTTCTGTTCCAGAATCCCTGCTCACAGCAGCCAAGCGGTAGATGCTTTTCACCTTTACTGGGGTCAGAACTTCCTATACACCTCCCCCCCCCCCAGTTCCCTCATTCCCAAAACACTTTTCAAACTCCAGAGAGACAAGGGCTACATGATTCTTATAGCCCCGTGTTGGCCACGACAACCATGGTATCCTCTGCTTCTATGTCTCTCTTGAGTTCAACCAGTAGATTTGGGATCTGCCCCAGATCTCCTCTCACAAGAGAATGGTACACTGCTGCATCCCAGTCCGCAGTCCCTACACCTAACAGCATGACTACTGAAGGCTTAGAGTTCCAGGGCATTAACCCCTCTCAGCAAGTGAAAGATATCCTTTTGTCTTCTAGGAAACCTTCCACAAGGTGCTCCTATGCCTTCAAGTGGCGCAGATTCTTTGCCTGGTGTTGGAAAAGGGATCTTAACCCCTTTTCAGCTGCTGTGGAGACATTACTTGAATATCTTCTCCACCTCTCTTCCTCTGGACTTAAGACCAATTCGGTAAAGGTACACCTAAGTGCCATAGCGGCTTCCCACATACCCTTGGATGGTCAGCCCATCTCCTCTCAGCCACTTGTAGCACGCTTCATGAAAGGGCTTTTATTAACTAAGCCTCCCATTAAACCACCACCAGTGGCATGGGACCTTAATGTGGTTTTAGGGACAGCTTATGAAGCTGCCCTTTGAACCCCTAGCCACTACTTCCCTGAAGTTTCTTACCTGGAAGGTCACCTTCCTTATTGCCCTCACTTCAGCAAGGCGCATCAGTGAACTTCAAGCTTTGGTGGCTGACCCTCCTTATACTCGTTTCCACCATGATAAGGTAGTCCTTAGGACTCATCCTCACTTTATGCCAAAGGTGGTCTCACCTTTTCATTTAAACCAGTCAGTGTACCTCCCTGTTTTCTTCCCTAGACCTCATTCTTCTAGGGCGGGGGTCACCCTTCATGCTCTGGATTACAAACGTGCTTTGGCCTTTTAACTCCAGAGAACATGGGAGCACAGAAGGGCTTTCCAGCTTTTTATCGCTTTTTATTCCAGTCACCTAGGACTACCAGTATCCAAACTCACACTCTCCAAATGGATAGCAGATTGTATCTCTTTTGCTTACGACAGTGCAGGACTCTCTCTTGAGGAACACGTCACTGCACATAATGTTCGAGCAATGGCTGCCTCCATGGCCAATCTTCGCTCTGTGGCAATTGATGAGATATGTAAAGCAGCAACCTGGTCCTCTGTACATAGTGCACATAGTTTGCATGTTATTTTGTTATTGCATAAGGCTCTGGCACCTATAGGCTGGGTTTTTGGCCTTCTTCGGACTGTCTCTTTTTCTCTAAAGTTCTGAAGTCCTTAAGCCTTAGCAGTGGCATACTGAAGCAGACCTCTTGGTGTCCAGGGTTAACTACCAAGGGTGATGTCACTAAGCTTCTGGATCTTTCTCTGCCTCTGTCATCTGCTGGCAGGGGGCGGTAACCTACTAGTCTGGACTGGTCTAGCAGGATTCCAGGAAAGGAAATTAACAGTGTGAAATTTCACTGTTTTTTGGCGATTCTGTTCCCAGTCAATTTTACTTGCTATTTTGTAGTCCTGCCTTCATTTTTGGCCATGGTGACCATTTTGTTTAGGCAAGAACATTTCTAATCCTGTGCAGCCATTGTTTGAGGTCTTGCTAACATCGGGGGAACTGGTTTTCTTCCCTCCTTTTGCAGTATTATGCCTTCCTCCATGCAAAGGTGTTTAGGTTTATGTTTATGTTTATTAAAACTTTATATACCGCCCAATACGGTTAGCATCTGGGCGGTTCACAATACATAAAATCAAATTAAAAGAGAGCTGCGAAAGGAGAAATAGAGAGAGAACGCCATAAAATCAGACAGAAAAGAGATGAGGACAGAGAACAGTCAGGGAACAAAGGTGGCAACATTAAGGGGAGAGGGGAAACACATCGACAATACAGAAGGGTGAAGGAAAGAAAGGGATAAGGAGCTGGCATGGCAGTACTAGGAAGGAGACGGGGACGGAGCAGGAAGGGGGAGATTAAATGCAGAACAGAAAAGATGAGTTTTTAGTTTAGCTTTAAAGGACAGGTAGGAAGTTTCTAATCGAAGGGAGTGAGGAAGCGAATTCCAAAGCCTCGGACCAAGAAAAAAGAAAGCTGAAGATCGGGTGGATTCTAAGTGAGCCTGGGAGGGCGAGGGAAGAAAGACACGGTTGGCATGGATGGAACGTAGAGACCGATGCGGGGTATGGAGGTGAACTTGATTTGCAAGATACAGGGGGATACCAGAGTGGAGTACCCTGTGTACATAGATTAAACTGAACACGGAAGGTAACAGGGAGCCAGTGAAAATGTATTAGCAAGGGGGTGATGTGATCGAAACGTGAGGCATGAGAGAGGACACGGACAGCGGTGTTTTGAACCCGTTGAAGACGACAAATTTGGGATTGGGGAAGCCCGGCAAGACAGACATTACAATAGTCGAGACGAGACATAACGAGGGAAATAAGAGTGGCCATGGAGGTTATGAGAGGAAACGCTGCCATTTAGAAAAGGATCTTTTTACAGACTGTGCTGCAGACCAAGGGGGTCCCTCTTCAGCTACAGGGCAACCTTGGAAATTGGAAATGTGTATGTTCACTGTTTATTGTAAACCGCGCTGATGCTGAATAGCGCGGTATAAAAGAGACTTTAAATAAATAAATAAAATAAATAAACCTTTTATTGGTTCAGCTGTGACAGGGCTCTCTGTGGAGGCCTCTGGTGTGCCTGCGCTGTCTACCCGCCAGGGGGACCAGCTGCCTCCCTTACTGCTTCCTGAACAACTCTCTTTAATCTCCGGACGTGGATGCACAGTTTTTGCAGCTTTTTAGGCAGGCTTGGGATATGTGGCATTCCACACCTCTGGCTATTGCAGCCCTGCCCTCCCAGAAGTGCGCCAAGACGTTTCCTTCTGTGCAAGATAAAGATCAGGCCGCAGCTCCTCCAGGGTTTGTAAGTGACTGGGTCTCCGTTGAGGAAGATGGGGGGGGGGGGCCTTTCAGAAGAACAATCTCTTATCAGTGGTTCAGATAGTGAAGAGGATGAGCTTTCGCCACCAGAAGTGAACTCCGAGAAGCGTGGGATTATTTGCAGATTCTCGGAACCATGGCAGCCACTCTGGATGTAGTTTCTTGGGCTTGTGCTCACATGCGCCTGTTGCAGCACTCCCTCCTCTTGCGTTGGTCCCCTTGTTCACAGGATTACCAGATCCATCGTCTGCCGTAACCACTTGTGCGCCACAGTCTTCAGTGGTGGCTTTCTCAGCATCATCTGTTACAAGGCATGCCTTTGGAGACTCACCATTGGATTCATGTAACTTCGGATACCAGCCTAACCGGGTGGGGAGCACAATGTTTGAGACAGCACAGGGAGTTTGGTCCCGTCGCGAAGCTGCTTGGCTGATCCCAGGCAGTACATCTTACCCTGCATCATTTTGAGCCTCTTCTCCTGGACAGGACAGTCAGAGTCCTGTCAGACAATGCCACAACAGTGGCTAATCTCAATAGACAATTGAGCACCAAGTGTCTGGGAGTAGTGCGAGAGATGTCTGTTCTCTTTCCATGGATAGAGCGCAATCTCCGAGCACTCTCGGAACAACACATTGCGGGCTTGGAGAATATTCAGGCGGACTACCTCAGTCGCCATGCATTGGACCTCAGCGAATGGGAGCTTGTGCCCAAATCTAGATCTCACGGCCACAGCCTCCAACACCAAGGTGCTGGCTACCTTCAGCCATTGAAAAGAGCTATGATCTCAGGGCCTCTACCTCAGTTTCCATATGTCTGTCCTCCCATGGCCAATGATGGGCTGAGTTTTCTGTCAGGTAGAGCAACACTCCAGTTGGATAATTCTTGTAGTGCCAGACTGGCCATAAGAACATAAGAGCATAAGATATGCTATACTGGATCAGACCAAGGTCCATCAAGCTCAGTATCCTGTTTCCAGCAGTTTCCAATCTAGGTCTTCTCCAGGACCAAGCAGGAAGTCAGTCCTCACTTATGGGTGACGTCGGCGCCGACGGAGCCCTCGCGGAGCAATTTTCCCCAGCTTTCAAAGAAAGCCTTTGGGAATTGCAGCGCGCATGCGCGGTCCTCTTCCCGCCCAAGGGTGCCATCTTAGCCAGTCTTCTTTTTTCCGCGGAGCCCTACAGACGTACCCGTCGTGTCCCCGCGAAAAAGTTGATATTTCTTCATAATTTATCCTTTTCTTTTCCAACCTTCTTTCCCAGACCACACTCCAGCCGAGCTGAAACGGTCCTCCATACCCTGGACTGTAGAAGGGCATTGAACTTCTACCTTGACCGTACACGGGAGCACCGTAAAGCTGCTCAGCTTTTTGTGTCTTTTGACCCCAATAAATTGGGGCTCCCGGTCTCCAAGCGTACTCTGTCCATCTGGGTTGCGGACTGTATCTCTTGGACTTATGGGGCAGCCGGACTCTCCTTGGAAGGTCGAGTCACGGCTCATTGCGTTCGGGCTAAAGCTACGTCAGTGGCTTACCTCCGCTCTGTTCCGCTGGCAGACATCTGCCGGGCCGCTACTTGGTCTTCGAGCCAGACTTTTGCGGTCCATTACTGTCTCGAGAGGGAGTCCCGCAGGGACAGTGCTTTCGGACAGGCAGTCCTCCGTAATCTCTTTGAGGTCTGAGCAACTCCTACCCTCCATCCCGGATGTGGGCTACCGGTGGGTAATAATTCAGCGAAGATTCTTTCCTTCTGTGCTGCTGAGCTAGAGGGAGCTCTTTTTTGTGCTTAGGGTCTCCGGTAGCCTTAAGCTTGGGAGTCCCATAAGTGAGGACTGACTTCCTGCTTGGTCCTGGAGAAAGCGTAGTTACTCACCTGTAACAGGTGTTCTCCAGGAGCAGCAGGAATCAGTCCTCACAACCCTCCCTCCTCCCCTTGGAGTTGCAATCGTCTGCTTTAGTTTTTTGCAATTTTTATGCTGTCTTTTTTAGCTATGTCATCTGACTGGCTAAGATGGCACCCTTGGGCGGGAAGAGGACCGCGCATGCGCGCTGCAATTCCCAAAGGCTTTCTTTGAAAGCTGGGGAAAATTGCTCCGCGAGGGCTCCATCGGCGCCGACGTCACCCATAAGTGAGGACTGATTCCTGCTGCTCCTGGAGAACACCTGTTACAGGTGAGTAACTACGCTATACGTACCTAGCAGTATCCCCAAAAGACACAGGTTCCACAATGCTTGTATTGGGTCAAGCATTGATATCCTGGGTCCCTTTTTAATAATGGTTTATGGACCTTTCCTCCAGGAACTTGTCCAAACCTTTTTTAAACCCAGCTACACTAACAGATCTTACTACATCCTCCGGTAACAAATTCCAGAGTTTGATTACACGTTGAGTGAAAAAATATTTTCTCTTATTTGTCTTAAATAGTTTACCCTGTAGCTTCATTACATGTCCCCTAGTCTTTCTATATTCTGATAGCGTAAACAATTGATCTACATTTACCCATTCCACTCCATTCATTAATTTATAGACCTCTATCATATCTCCCCTCAGCCGTCTCTTTTCCAGGTTGAAGAGCCCTAACCTTTGTAGCCTCTCTTCATAGGAGTAGCCTTCCATCCCCTTTACCATTTTGGTGGCTCTTCTCTGTACCTTTACTAATAACGCTATATCCTTTTTAAGATACGGCGACCAGAATTGCACACAATATTCAAGGTGCGGTCGTACCATAGAACGATACAGAGGCATTATAATATCCTCTGTTTTATTTTCCATTCCTTTCCTTATGATACCTAGCATTCTGTTTGCTTTCTTGGCCGCCACTGCACACTGGGCAGAGGGTTTTAACATGTTATCTACGATGACTCCTAAATCTTTTTTCTGGGTGGTGGTTCCCAATGTGGAACCTTGCCTGTCGTCCATGGTGTGCCAGTCTGGTTCATCTGCCGACTGTGGAACTGTTACCTCTTAAGTAGAGATGGAGTCTCCTGCGGCAAAGTCCCACAGTCATAGACAATCCCAGTCCTTACTCGCTGATAGCCTGGCTCTTGAGCAGCGCCACTTGATGTATAAGGGTTACTTGCTTTCGGTAGTGGCCACTTTATTGCAGGTGCGCCATCCTTCCACTTTTCGCCTCTTCTCTTCCTGGTGTTCCCAGAAGTCTTCGTCGCCATGGAACGTGCAGGTACCAGACATTCTCTTTTTCCTTCGGGATGGCTTTGAAAAAGGTCTTGTTCTCAATTCCCTGAAAGTGAAGGTCACTGCCTTAACTTCTGAGGTCTGCTGTGCGGGCAGTGGTTAGACTCTCATCCTGACGAGTCCAGGTATTTGTGTGGGATTCGTACCCTCCAGCCGCCTCTTCATCAGGTCATGCAGGCTTGGGATCTGTCCTTAGTAAGTGTGTGCCCTTTGAGCCTTTGTGAAGAGCTACCTTAAAGGATTTAGCGCTCAAGACTGTTTTTCTGGTGGTTATTGCTTCAGCTTGCTGAATATCTGAGCTTCAG
This sequence comes from Ichthyophis bannanicus, assembly GCA_033557465.1. Taxonomy (NCBI): domain Eukaryota; kingdom Metazoa; phylum Chordata; class Amphibia; order Gymnophiona; family Ichthyophiidae; genus Ichthyophis; species Ichthyophis bannanicus. The sequence goes on from CM066050.1 coordinate 2,571,758, forward strand.
AAGGTTGCTTACAGAAATTCCTTTGGCCTATCTAGTCTGTCCTTCCATATCAACAACTATAACCGTCCCCTTTTTTCCTTTATAGAGTTCCTCTTTGTTTGTCCCATGCTTTTTTGAATTCAGTTACTGTCCTCATCTCTACCATCTCCACTGGGAGACTATTCCATGGATCCACCACTCTTTCCTTAAAGAAATATTTCCGCATATATGCCACGGAGGTATTTAAACATCTCAATCATATCACCTCTATCCCGCCTTTCCTCTAAGATGTATACCATAGCATCGCTCAACACCTCCACTGCACAGACTGACCCATGTCCAGCGTTTTGGATCAAGGAGCTACATGATGTGTTCAGCCCTGTCATCGCAAATATAATGAAACTCGCCTTTACAACAGGGTATTTTCCCACTTCACTCAAGCAGACTTCCATTAGGCCACTACTGAAAAACCCCAAACTTGACCCCCAAAGAGTTGACTCCTATCGACCAATAGCTAGTATCCCCCTCTTAGCCAAAATAATTGAGAAAGAGGCACAACGGCAAATTCAAGATCACATAGATGCCGTTGCTCCCTTAGACAGCTGCCAACATGGGTTCAGAGAACATCATGGGGTCGAGACACTACTTACTGGTCTATTCAACGATATCATCACAGGAATTGACAACATCCGTCAAGGTTTTGTGCTCATCTTCCTAGACATCGCTGCGGCGTTCGACTCCGTGAGTCACAAAATTCTCCTCGGAAGACTGAAAGAGAAGGGCGTCTGCAACAACGCACTAGGATGGTGTAAGTCTTATCTGGATGGTAGATGGCAATATGTGAAGTCTGGATCAGAAGAGTCAATACACTTCCATCAAAAGCAAGGGGTACCTCAAGGCTCCTCGTTATCCTCCTTACTTTTCAATATCTACATGCAGCCCATCTGCAATATCATAAGATCATTCAACGTGAACTGCATGATATATGCAGATGACATTCTCTTATACATGCCTTTCTCCACAACTCACATGGACCTGACCCCACTCACTGATTGTTTCAATGCAGTTTCAACTTGGCTCCAGACACAGAACCTACGCATTCAACATAAAAAAACAGAGGTCCTATTGATCACCAGAGACCCCAACTTTACTCCCCCGTCCCACGTCAGTGTCAAGGAAGCTGATTTGCAAACTAAAGATGCAATAAAATACCTGGGAGTTACTCTGGACCAACGTCTAGATATGAAACGCCACATAAGCAACATAGTCAAAGCCGTCTATTTCAAAACCCGTTCACTCAAGCACCTACGCTCCCTGCTGGACCCAGACAATTTCCGAACCATATATCAAGCGCTGATCCTGCCGCATTTTGACTTTGCAAATGCCATCTTACAAGGTCTCCCCCAATCCACACTGACCCCCTTACAGTTGGCCATGAATGCCGCAGCTAGGGTCCTTTATGGAGCATCCAGAAACGACCACGTGACCCCTATTCTCAAACAGCTGCACTGGCTACCGATCCATGGGAGGATCACCTTCAAATCCCTTCTATTAGCATTCAAGACAATCAAAGGTATTTCATCCTCCTCACTCACGCATCTTATCCACATTGTCCCCCCCAACAGATCCAGAAGAACAACAGCTGTAAACTTGCTAGCAACACCAAAGGCTTCGACAAAGTCCAACACGACAACCACAAACAGTGCATTCAGTTTTTATGTCCCCAAATGCTGGAACGCTCTTCCCCCTGACATCAGGGCCATTACCAATCTATATCAGTTCAGGAAGGCTCTCAAAACCCACCTTTTCCTCCAATACTTCCCAGACAGCAATTGAACCTAGATATCCCTCCCAAGAAATGACCCAATCTAGAATGGCCCTTACATGTATTATCTGCAGTGTAAATAGCTTATGTATATAGTTAACCCTGTTATCCAAGTTTGTACTCCTGTTCGATGTAAAACCTGACAGCTTGTCGTTATGGTCGTTATGTTATGATGTAAACCGCGCTGATTCTAAATAGCGCGGTATATAAGAAACTGTAATAAATATTAAGATCCCTAAGTTTGTCCTTATATGCTTTATAATGAAGACCACTAACCATTTTAGTAGCCACCCTTTGCACCGACTCCATCCTGTTCACATCTTTTTGAAGGTGCAGTCTCCAGAATTGCACACTATACTCCAAATGAGGTCACACCAAAGACTTATACAGAGGCACTATCACCTCCTTTTTTCTGCTAGTCATTCCTCTCCGTATGCACCCAAGCATCCTTCTAGCTTTTGCCGTCGCCTTTTCTACCTGTTTAGCTACTTTAAGATCATCAGACACAACCACGCCTAGGTCCCGCTCTTCTTTTGTGGACAAAAGTACTTCACCCCCTACACTATATTGCTCCCTTGGATTGCTGCGGCCCAAATGCATGACCTTACATTTTTTAACATTAAATCCCAGCTGCCAAATTCTAGACCATTCTTCAAGCTTAGCTAGATCCCTCCTCATGTTATCTACACCTTCCTGGGTATCTACTCTATTGCAGATTTTGGTATCATCTGCAAAGAGGCAAACTTTACCCGACAGCCCTTCCGCTATATCACTAACAAAGATGTTAAAAAGAATCGGACCAAGGACAGATCTCTGGGGCACACCACTGGTAACATCCTTCTCCTCAGAGTGAGCTCCATTTACTTGTACTCTTCGTTGCCTCCCACCCAACCAATTTCTAACCCAAGCAGTAACTTTAGGGTCCATCCCTAGGGTGCTCAGTTTGTTTATAAGTCACCTGTGAGGAACAGTGTCAAAGGCTTTACTGAAATCTAAATACACCACATCTAGGGCTCTCCCTCGGTCCAACTCCCTGGTCACCCAGTCAAAGAAATCAATCAGATTCTTTCTGACAAGACCTGCCTCTGGTGAATCCATGCTGCCTTGGATCCTGAAATCCGCTGGACTCCAGAAACCTCACTATTTTCTCTTTCAGCAGCGTTTCCAATAATTTACTCACCACCGAAGTTAAATTAACCGGCCTGTAGTTTTCAACCACATCCTTACTTCCGCTTTTGTGTAAAGGCACCACATGAGCCTCTCTCCAGTCCTTTGGCACCACTCCCGACTCTAACGAGGCATTGAAAAAGTCAGTCAGTGGAGCTGCTAGAACGTCCCCAAGTTCCCTCAGTATTCTAGGGTGTATCCCATCCGGTCCCATAGTTTTGTCTACTTTAAGTTGAGCTAGTTTCTCATGAACACAGTCTTCTGAAAATTGTTCAAGATGTCCCTCGCTTCTGTTCCTGTTTGTGGGTGTTTTCTGAGGTCCTGCTCCTGGTTCTTCATCTGTGAACACAGAACAGAAATATTTGTTAAGCAATTTTATCCTTATCAGCTTCTACATATTCCTCCCCTGCACCCTTGAGTCTGACAATACCACTTTTGCCCTTCCTCTTTTCACTAATATATCTGAAAAATGTCATCTCCAGGAACAAGCAGGAATGTAGTCTTCACATATCATCAACATCAGAACTATTCCATCAACAACAGGGAGTACTCCAAAGATCCTCCCTATCTGCTCTACTTTTTAACATCTATATGCAACCCATATGTGACATCATCCGTTCCTTTAACATCTCGTCTGATCTATGCAGACGGTGTATTGATATTCACCCCGATCAAAATCATGCATCCGAACCTCCTCCCACTTATTGAATGCTTCAGCGCAATCACTGACTGGCTGTTATCGCAGAACCTACGCATAAACTTTAAGAAAACCGAGGTCCTATTCATAACCAAGAATAAGAACTTCTCTCCTCCCACTTCATTGAAGGTACGAGATGCCGAACTACCTTGCAAATCTGCGCTACGCTACCTGGGCGTTACAATAGACCAACAACTCAATTTCAAAGAACACATAAAGAATACTACCAAGTCAATTTACAACAAAATACGGACACTAAGACATCTAAGACCCCTACTGGCCCCGGATGACTTTAGAACCATATTCCAGTCCCTTGTAATGCTGCATTTCGATTATGCCAATATCATCCTACACAGCCTTCCTAAGAGCACCCTGAATCCACTGCAGATGGCGATGAATTCAGCAGCTCGCATCCTCTGCTGCATTTCCAGAAAAGAGCATATCACACCCATACTTATGGAACTACACTGGCTACCGTTACAATTCAGGATCACCTACAAGGTCCTACTCCTTTCATTTAAAGCAATTAACAGTCTATCTCCCTCATCCCTATCTGCACTCCTGACTATTACCCCTACAAACTGGCTAAGAAGATCAGCAGCTACCAATATGATGTCTATGCCACCTGAGTCTACTAAATGTACTCAAACAACTAGAAATAGAGCCTTTACATTCTATGCTCCTAAGTGCTGGAACAATCTCCCGCCTCATATTCGATCAATCGGTGACCTCTCACAATTCAGAAAAGCCCTTAAACACCACCTATTTTGCCTTCACTTCACCTACCCTAACCTAACACAACCACTTCCAGCACTCCATCTTACCCACTCAGCCTTGGACACCCCAACAACGTAACGCTTAAGGACATAGATAACAGATCCACCCTCTAACACAGATTACAAGCCTCTTGCATTATGATCCCAATGTACAACATAAACTGTAAATAGTTTCAATCTATATGGACTGAAATTCCATATAAAAGTGGGAAGGCGATGGCAGTGGGGGTGTACTATCGAGCACTTGGCCAGAATCACCAAATGGATGATGAAATGCTCAAAGAAATCAAGGAAGCTAACATGTTACAGCGCAATAATAATAATGGGTGATTTCAATTACCCCGGTATCGACTGGGTCAGTGTCACGTCAGGACATGCTAGGGAGATAAAGTTCGTAGATGAAATAAATGACTGCTTCTTGGAGCAGCTGGTTCATGAACCGACCAGAGGGGAAGCCATATTAGACCTAGTCCTTAGTGGAACACCAGATCTAGTGCAAGAGATAAGGGTGTTGGGGCCACTTGGCAATAGTGATCATAGCATGATCGCCTTTGATTTAATTAGTGGAGGAGGGATAGTAAGGAAATCCACAGTACTACCTTTTAACTTTCGAAAGGGAGACTATGATAAAATGAGGAAAACAGTTAAGAAAAAACTAAAAGGAGCAGTTGCGAAGGTTAAAGACGTATATCAAACTTGGGTGGTGTTGAAAAATACTATCTTGGAAGCCCAGACCAGCTGTATTCCATGCTTTAAGAAAAGTGGAAGGAAGTCCAAAAAACTGCCAGCATTGTTTAAAGGTGAGGTCAGAGAGGCTGTTGCCAAAAAAGCATCTTTCAGGAAATGGAAAAAAGAGCCAAACGACGAAACCTGGAAACAGCACAAGCCCTGGCAAGTCAAATGCAAGGCACTGATAAGGCAGGCAAAGAGAGAATTTGAGAAGAAGCTTGCTGCGGAAGCAAAAACGCGAAATAAAGACCTTTTCAAGTACATTCGTAGCAAAAAACCTGTGAGAGAGTCAGTTGGTCCATTAGATGATAAAGGAGTTAAAGGAGCACTAAGAGGCGACAAGGCGATAGCAGAGAGACTGAATGAATTCTTTGCTTCGATCTTTACTGAGGAAGATGTAGGGATGTTACCCATGACTGAAGTGGTATTTAAAGGTGCGGAAGAATTGAAGGAAATATCGATACATCAGGAAGATGTCTTACAACTCTTAGATAAACTGAAGAGTAGCAAATCACCTGGGCCGGATGGTATACATCCAAGGGTGTTGAAAGAACTGAAATATGAGATTGCAGACCTGCTATCAGTAATCTGTGAACTATCATTAAAATCATCTCTAATACCTGAAGATTGGAGGATTGCCAATGTAACACCAATTTTTAAAAAGGGTTCCAGGGGTGATCCGGGAAACTACAGACCGGTGAGCCTGACGTCAGTACCGGGAAAAATGGTAGAAAGCATCATAAAGAATAAAATTACTCAGCATGTAGATAGTCACAACCTAATGGGAGACAGCCAACATGGCTTTAAACAAGGAAGATCTTGTCTTACTAATCTGTTATGTTTTTTTTGAAGGAGTGAATAAACAGGTGGACAAAGGTGAGTCGGTTGATATTGTGTATCTGGACTTTCAGAAAGCCTTTGATAAGGTCCCTCATCAGAGACTTTTGGCAAAACTAGAGAGTCATGGGATAGGAGGCAGTGTACTATTGTGGATCAGGAACTGGTTAAAAGATAGAAAGCAGAGGGTAGGGCTAAATGGCCAATTTTCCCAATGGAGAAAGGTGAATAGTGGTGTACCCCAGGGATCTGTGCTGGGTCCGCTGCTTTTTGACATATTCATAAATGACCTGGAAAATGGAATAACGAGTGAGGTTATCAAATTTGCAGATGACACAAAACTATTTAAAGTTGTTAAAACCCAAGAGGATTGTGAAAAATTGCAAGAGGATCTTGATAAATTGGAAGACTGGGCATCAAAATGGCAGATGAAATTTAATGTGGACAAATGCAAGGCTATGCACCTAGGGAAGAACAACCCAAACTGTTACACGATGCGGGGTTCCACATTGGGAACCACCACCCAGGAAAAAGATTTATGCGTCATTGTGGATACCATGTTAAAACTCTCGGCCCAGTGTGCAGCGGCGGCCAAGAGAGCAAATAGAATGCTAGGTATGATAAGGAAAGGAATGGAAAATAAAACAAAAGATATTATAATGCCTCTATATCGTTCCATGGTGAGACCGCACCTTGAATATTGTGTGCAATTCTGGTCACCGTATCTTAAAAAGGATATAGCGATTTTAGAAAAGGTACAGAGAAGAGCCACCAAAATGGTAAAGGGGATGGAAGGATACTCCTATGAAGAAAGGCTAAAAAGCTTAGGGCTCTTTAACCTGGAAAAGAGACGGCTGAGGGGAGATATGGTAGAAGTCTATAAATTAATGAACGGAGTGGAACGGGTAAACGTAGATCGATTGTTTACGTTATCAGAATATAGAAAGACTAGGGGACATGCAATGAAGCTACAGGGTAAACAATTTAAGACTAATAAAAGAAAATATTTTTTCACTCAACGTGTAATCAAACTCTGGAATTTGTTACCGGAGGATGTAGTAAAGGCTGTTAGTGTAGCTGGGTTTAAAAAAGGTTTGGACAAGTTTCTGGAGGAAAGGTCCATAAACCATTATTAAGAAGTGACCGAAGATATCAATGCTTGACCCAGTACAAGCATTGTGGAACTTGTGTCTCTTGGGGAAACTGCTAGGTACATATGACCTAGATTGGCCACTGTTGGAAACAGAATACTGGGCTTGATGGACCTTGGTCTGACCCAGTATGGCATATCTTATGTTCTTATGTTTTTACAACCACCTCGGTTGTTGATTTGTATATAGTTACCCTTGTTATAGTCCCATGTTACAAACGCTGTTACAATGTAAGCAAAAGATCCTTTGTTCTGATGCAAAATTTATGTTTGTAAACCGCACTGATACCAAAAAACACGGTATATAAGAACTGTAAATAAATAAATAAATAAAATAAATATGGGTATCGTCGGTACAGGCGGAGCCTGTGTGGGAATGCTCCTCAGCGTCCAATTAGAAAGCTTTTGGGAGCATCCCACAGCTCCTGCGTGCTGCCTTCCCGCCTTTCCCAACTGCCTCTCTCCAGTTCTTCGTTTTCCGCGGAGCCAGCAGGTCGTTTTCCTGTCACCGCAGAAATTATCCCATATTTTTCATTCTTTTTTGTGGTAGCGTCTGCCTTCCTCGACGCTTTACTGGTACCGCCGGTTCTTTCTCTTTCTTTCTTCAAAAAAAAAATTTTTTTTTGTAATTTTTTTTCTGGATTTTCCAGCCTTTTTTCTCTCGGGTGCCACGCGCCATTTTGGGCACTAGGCCCAATTTTTCCTCAACATGGAAAAACCCGCTTCGGGTTTTAAAAAGTGTTCTAAGTGTGGCGGTACCATCTCCGTCACTGACACTCACGAGTGGTGCCTCAAATGTTTAGGTCCTGACCACTCCATCTCAGAGTGTGTTGCCTGTGGGATGATGTCAAAGAGGGGTCAGCAAAACCGAGCTGCTAAGCTTAGCAGCCTTTTTCCCTCCAATGCAGCATCCGTGGCATCGACGTGTTCCAGGGCTTCGTCTTCCTCCCATGGATCTCAGGTAACCAAACATAAATCTGGCTGGTCCTCAAAGGGTAGATCTCCTTCCAAGCATCAAGATGCCTCTGGTGTTGCCCTTGAGGGACTTGTACCGGCAAAATTGCCCCAGCGGGAAGCTTTGGCTTCCAAAGCACTATCGGGGCTCCAGGATGTTCTCGAGGCCTCAACCTCGGCAGAACTACTGGTGCCATGCTCTGGGGTACCGGCTGCTTCGTCCGGTACCAACGCCTAGGCATCAGCAGCGTCAATTGACCAGAGATTCCTGGCTATTGAGTGCAGTTTGGCAGCTCTCCTTGCGACATCGGTGCCTTCGGGACCGCTTCAGACAGTTCAACTGGTATCGACACCGGTTCCGGCACCGATATCGGTACCGGCACCGACAGCATCGACATCAGCGAGTGTGTTACCAACACCGAGTCATGCTATTTCCTCCGGTATCGACAGGCCGGTACCAGACTTCGATTGGTACCAGTAGCGTGCTTTACAAGAGCCACCCGGAGAGAAGATATTTTGAATCCTCCGATGACTCTGAGGACTCTGACAGCTCTGTCGATGCCGGAGACTTCTCTCTGAGGAGCCGCCTTCTCCTAAACGTAGGATGTCCCCTCCAGAGGATATATCCTTTCAGGATGTCATCAGGGAGGTGGCTAGAAGTCTTTCCATCACAGTGGCTCCTGAAACAGAGCCCAGAGCAAAGGAGTTGGAGATTTTACAGTATCCTAAAGCTCCCAAGGAGGCAGCTACTTTGCCTATTCATGATCTCATGTTAAGAATGTGGGAAACACCTCTTACCACCTCTCCTCATTCCCGTAGGCTGGATACCATGTATCGAGTGCCTCCTTGTCCTGGATTTCAGAAAACTCAGTTGCCACACCACTCCATAGTGGTGGAGTCAGCTATGAGAAGGATCAAGAGTGCAAAAAGACATGCATCTAATCCTCCAGGACGTAAATGTAGGACTCTTGATGCCTTTGGGCGTCGAACTTTCCAGGCCTCTATGCTTTCTGCCAGGATTAGTTCCTACATCTTATACATGGGAATGTTCCTTAAGGAGGTTACAGGAGATCTAAAGCTTATGAGCCCCCTCCTTCCTGATAAGAGGCAGGATTATCTTACACTTGTCAAACATGCCCAGGATGTTTCCAAGTTTGTTAATCGTGCAGCTTTTGACTGCTTTGAGTGCATAAGCAGAACCTCTGCCATTGCCATAGGTGCTCGTAGGATTGCCTGGCTCCAGGCATCTGACTTAAAACTCTGGGTACAGGACAAACTGGGGAATATCCCTTGCACAGGCGAAAATCTCTTTGGCAAAAATTGGCAAGCGAAAGCTAATGAGCTGGATGCTGATAACACCACTTTGGATAGACTATCCAAGGCTACAGCTGATCCTGCAAGGAGAAAATCCTACAAGAAACCATTCTTCTCTAAAAAGAAGAGGTTTTACCCCTCCTATTCCCAGCAGGTGCATTCTGCAGGTCAGTCTGCCCGAAAGGGACAGCAGCCCCCAAAACAAAGACTGCTAAGCCTCAACTGGCCCAGTAAACTCAGCCTCCACAGGGGGTGTTGAAAGAACTGAAAATGAGATTTCAGACCTACTATTAGTAATCTATGAACTATCATTAAAATCACCTGCAATATCTGAAGATTGGCGAATGGCCAATATAACGCCAATTTTTAAAAAGGGTTCCAGTGGTGATCCGGGAAACTACAGACCATTGAGCATAACATTGGTACCAGACAAAATGGTAGAAACCATCGTAAAGAAAAAAATTACTAAACATGTAGATAATCATGGTTTAATGGGAGAAAGCCAACATGGCTTTCGCCAAGGAAGGACTTGTCTTACTAATCTGTTATGTTTTTTGAAGGTGTAAATAAATGGGTGGACCGGTCGATATTGTGTATCTGGATTTTCAGAAAGCCTTTGACAAGGTCCATCGTGAGAGTCCCTTGGTGTAATTAAAAAGTCATGGGATAGGAGGCAGTGTACTATTGTGGATCAGGAACTGCTTAAAAGATAAAAAGCAGAGAGTAGGGCTAAATGGCCAATTTTCCCAATGGAGAAAGGTTAATAGTGGAGCACCCCAGGGATCTGTGGTGGGTCCGTTGCTTTTTAACATATTCGTAAATGACCTGGAAATGGGAATAACGAGTGAGGTAATAGGATTTTTAGATGACACAAAATTATTCAAAGTTGTTAAAACCCAAGAGAATTCTGAAAAATTGCAAGAGGACCTTTATAGATTGGAAAACTGAACCTTCAAATGGCAGATGAAATTTAATGTGGACAAATGCAAAGTTATGCACCTAGGAAAGAACAACCCAAACTATGGTTATGTGATGCAAGATTCCACATTAGGAACCACCACCCAGGAAAGGTGTCATCGTGGATAACATGTTGAAGCTCTGCTCAGTGTGCAGTGGCAAAGAAGGCAAATAAAATGCTAGGAATCATAAGGAAAGGAATGGAGAATAAAACAAAGGATATTATAATGCCTCTTTATCGTTCGATGGTGTGACCGCACCTCAAATATTGTGTGCAATTCTGGTAGCCGTTTCTTTGATATAGCAGAATTAGAAAAAGTACAGAGAAGAGCCACCAAAATGGTAGAGAGGATGGAAGGATATTGCTATGATTAGAGGCTAAAAATTTATCTCTTCCACCAGGAAAAGAGACGGCTGAGGGGAGATATGATAGAGGTCTATAAATTAATAAATGGAGTGTGTGTTTGTTTGTGTATGTCGGTCTGTGTGTGTGTGTGTGTTTGTCTTAGTGGTTACAGTGTTTGTATAGTGTTGTCACATAGGGTGTGTGTATCTTGGTAGTGTGTCAGGTGTGTGTTTATGTGTCTGCTGTTGCGATACTACTGTTCATCTTTTTTCTTTTGCTCGTATGTGAAGACATTATCCTGCTTGTCCATGGGGAAAACAGTTACTCACTTGTAACAGGTGTTATCTCCAGGAACAAGTTGGAATGTAGTCTTTACATAAGAGTATCGTCGGTACCGACGGAGCCTGCGCGGGAACGCTCCCCAGCGTCCAATTAGAAAGCTTTTGGGAGCATCCCACAGAGCCTGCATGCTGCCTTCCCGCCTTTCCCAACTGTCTCTCTCCAGTTCTTCGTTTTCCGCGGAGCCAGCGGGTCGTTTTCCTGTCACCGCAGAAATTATCCCATCTTTTTCATTCTTTTTTGTGGTAGCGTCTGCCTTCCTCGACGCTATACCGGTTCCGCCGGTTCTTTCTTCCTTCTTTCTTTAAAAAAAAAAAAAAAATTAGAATCTTTTTTTCTGGACTTTCCAGTCTTTTTTCCATCAGGTGCATTTTGGGCACTAGGCCTAACTTTTCCTTCAGAATGGAAAAACCCGCCTCGGGTTTTAAAAAGTGTTCCAAGTGTGGTGGTACCATCTCCGTCACCGACACTCATGAGTGGTGCCTTAAATGTTTAGGTCCTGACCACTCCATCTCGGAATGTGTTGCCTGTGGGATGATGTCGAAGAGGGGTCGGCAAAACCGAGCTGCTAAGCTTAGCACCCTTTTTCCCTCCAATGCAGCAGCCGTGGCATCGACGTCTTCCAGGGCTTCGTCTTCCTCCCATGGATCTCAGGTAACCAAACATAAATCTGGCCGGTCCTCAAAGGGTAGATCTCCTTCCAAGCATCAAGATGCCTCTGGCGTTGCCCTTGAGGGACTTGTACCGGCAAAATTGCCCCAGCGGGAGGCTTCGGCTTCCAAAGCACTATCGGGCTCCAGGATGTTCTTGAGGCCTCAACCTCGGCAGAACTACTGGTGCCATGCTCTGGGGTACCGGCCGCTTCATCCGGTACCGACACCCAGGCATCGGCAGCATCAATAGACCAGAGGTTCTTGGCTATTGAACGCAGTCTGGCGGCTCTCCTTGCGGCATCGGTACCTTTGGGACCGCTTCAGACGGTTCAACCGGTATCGACACCGGTTCCGGCACCGATACCGGTACCGCCAGCATAGACATCGGCGACTCTGTTGCCCACACCGAGTCATGCTGTTTCCTCCAGTGTCGACAGGCCAGTTCCGGATCTCTCCGGTACCGACTTCGATCGGTACCGGTATCATGCTTTGCAAAAGCACCCGGACAGGAGATATTTTGAATCCTCCGATGACTCTGAGGATTCTGACAGCTCTGTCGGTACCGGAATACTTCTCTCTGAAGAGCCTTCCTCTCCTAAACGTAGGATGTCTCCTCCAGAGGATATATCCTTTCAGGATTTCATTCGGGAGGTAGCTAGAGGTCTTTCCATCACAGTGGCTCCTGAAACAGAGCCCAGAGCAAAGGAATTGGAGATTTTACAATATCCTAAAGCTCCCAAAGAGGCAGCTACTTTGCCTATTCATGATATCTTGCATGATCTCATGCTAAGAATGTGGGAAACACCTCTTACCACCTCTCCTCATTCTCGTAGGCTCGATACCATGTATCGAGTACATCCTTGTCCTGGATTTCAGAAAACCCAATTACCACACCACTCCATGGTAGCTATGAGAAGGATCAAGAGTGCAAAAAGACATGCATCTAATCCGCCAGGACGTGAATGTAGGACCCTTGATGCCTTTGGGCATCAAACCTTCCAGGCCTCCATGCTTTCTGCCAGGATTAGTTCCTACATTTTATATATGGGAATGTTCCTTAAGGAGGTTTCAGGAGATCTAAAGCTTATGAGCCCTCTCCTCCCTGATGATAAGAGGCAAGATTATCTTTCACGTGTCAAACATGCCCAAGATGTTTCCAAGTTTGTTAATCGTGCAGCTTTTGACTGCTTTGAGTGCATAAGCAGAACCTCTGCCATTGCCATAGGTGCTAGTAGGATTGCCTGGCTCCATGCATCTGACTTAGAATTCTGGGTACAGGACAAACTAGAGAATATCCCTTGCACAGGCGAAAATCTCTCTGGCAAAAATTGGCAAAAGAAAGCTAATGAGCTGGATGCTGATAACACCACTTTGGTTAGACTATCCAAGGCTACAGCTGATCCTGCAAGGAGAAAATCCTACAAGAAACCATTCTTCTCTAAAAAGAAGAGGTTTTACCCCTCCTATACCCAGCAAGGGCATTCTGCAGGTCAGTCTGCCCGAAAGGGACAGCAGCCACCAAAACAAAGAAAAGCAAAGTCTGCTAAGCCTCAACCGGCCCAGCAGACTCAGCCTCCACAGGGGCTTTGGCTCCCATCTAGAGAACTTGGCCTTCCTGGCGCTCAACGGGCCAGAGCCCTCCACCATTCCAGGAAGGTTGTGTCATTTTGCCCCCAGATGGGAGCGGATAACAGCAGAAGAATGGACTCTCTCCATTGTAAAGGAGGGGTACAAGCTTCATTTCCTCAACATGCCCCCTCCTACAGTTGTAAGACGGTTCAATTCTCAGACTTCACTCGAAAATCAGTTGGGTCAAGAGGTCAATGTACTTCTTGCCCACGGGGCAATAGAAGACGTACCCATTTCTCAACAGGGTACAGGGTTTTACTCCCCCTATTTCCTTATTCCAAAGAAAACAGGGGGACACAGACCCATTTTAGACCTCAGAGAATTGAACAAATTCCTGTTCAAGGAGAAGTTCAAGATGATTTCTCTAGGAACTCTTCTGCCGTACCTTCAGAGTCAGGATTGGCTTTGTTCTCTAGATCTCAAGGATGCGTACACCCATTTTCTCATCCATACAACTCACCGAAGATTCCTTCGGTTTCTATTTCAGGGAAGCACTACCAGTACAGGGTTCTTCCTTTTGGCCTGGCCTCAGCACCAAGGGTGTTTACAAAATGCATGGCTGTAGTGGCAGCATTTATTCGCACTCTAGGAATATTCGTCTTCCCCTACTTAGACGACTGGCTCATTCGAGCCCCATCAGAGTCAGAGGCCAGAATTTCCCTAGCTTGCACAATGCGTATACTGCAGTATTTTGGCCTGGTCATAAGCATCCCAAAATCCAACCTCCCACTCAATCTCTAGAGTTTATAGGAACATAAGAACATAAGATATGCCATACTGGGTCAGACCAAGGTCCATCAAGCCCAGTATTCTGTTTCCAACAGTGGCCAATCTAGGTCATACGTACCTAGCAGTTTCCCCAAGGGACACAGGTTCCACAATGCTTGTATTGGTTCAAGCATTGATATCCTGGGTCCCTTCTTAATAATGGTTTATGGACCTTTCCTCCAGGAACTTGTCCAAACCTTTTTTAAACCCAGCTACACTAACAGCCTTTACTACATCCTCCGGTAACAAATTCCAGAGTTTGATTACACGTTGAGTGAAAAAATATTTTCTTTTATTAGTCTTAAATAGTTTACCCTGTAGCTTCATTGCATGTCCCCTAGTCTTTCTATATTCTGATAAGGTAAACAATCGATCTACGTTTACCCGTTCCACTCCGTTCATTAATTTATAGACTTCTATCATATCTCCCCTCAGCCGTCTCTTTTCCAGGTTAAAGAGCCCCAACCTTTTTAGCCTTTCTTCATAGGAGTAGCCTTCCATCCCCTTTACCATTTTGGTGGCTCTTCTCTGAACCTTTTCTAAAATTGCTATATCCTTTTTAAGATACGGCGACCAGAATTGCACACAATATTCAAGGTGCGGTCTCACCATGGAACGATATAGAGGCATTATAATATCTTTTGTTTTATTTTCCATTCCTTTCCTTATCATACCTAGCATTCTATTTGCTCTCTTGGCCGCCGCTGCACACTGGGCCGAGGGTTTTAACATGGTATCCACAAGGACGCCTAAATCTTTTTCTTGGGTGGTGGTTCCTAATGTGGAACCTTGCATCGTGTAACCATAGTTTGGGTTGTTCTTCCCTAGGTGCATAACCTTGCACTTCTCCACATTAAATGTCATCTGCCATTTTGATGCCCAGTCTTCCAATTTATCAAGATCCTCTTGCAATTTTCCACAATCCTCCTGGGTTTTAACAACTTTAAATAGTTTTGTGTCATCAGCAAATTTGATAACCTCACTCGTTATTCCACTTTCCAGGTCATTTATGAATATGTCAAAAAGCAGCGGACCCAGCACAGATCCCTGGGGTACACCACTATTCACCTTTCTCCATTGGGAAAATTGGCCATTTAGCCCTACCCTCTGCTTTCTATCTTTTAACCAGTTCCTGATCCACAGTAGTACACTGCCTCCTATCCCATGACTCTTTAGTTTTGCCAAAAGTCTCTCATGAGGGACCTTGTCAAAGGCTTTCTGAAAGTCCAGATACACAATATCAACCGACTCACCTTTGTCCACCTGTTTATTCACTCCTTCAAAAAAACATAACAGATTAGTAAGACAAGATCTTCCTTGTCTAAAGCCATGTTGGCTGTCTCCCATTAGGTCATGACTATCTATATGCTGAGTAATTTTATTATTTATGATGGTTTCTACCATTTTTCCCGGTACTGATGTCAGGCTCACCGGTCTGTAGTTTCCCGGATCACCCCTCGAACCCTTTTTAAAAATTGGTGTTACATTGGCGATCCTCCAATCCTCAGGTATTAGAGATGATTTTAATGATAGTTCACAGATTACTGATAGCAGGTCTGCAATCTCAAATTTCAGTTCTTTCAACACCCTTGGATGTATACCATCCGGCCCAGGTGATTTGCTACTCTTCAGTTTATCTAATAGTTGTAAGACATCTTCCCGATGTATCGATATTTCCTTCAATTCTTCCACACCTTTAAATACCACTTCAGTCGTGGGTAACATCCCTACATCTTCCTCAGTAAAGACCGAAGCAAAGAATTCATTCAGTCTCTCCGCTATCGCCTTGTCGCCTCTTAGTGCTCCTTTAACCCCTTTATCATCTAATGGACCAACTGACTCTCTCACGGGTTTTTTGCTACGAATGTACTTGAAAAGGTCTTTATTTCGCGTTTTTGCTTCCGCAGCAAGCTTCTTCTCAAATTCTCTCTTTGCCTGCCTTATCAATGCCTTGCATTTGACTTGCCAGTGCTTGTGCTGTTTCCAGGTTTCATCATTTGGCTCTTTTTTCCATTTCTTGAAAGATGCTTTTTTGGCAACAACAGCCTCTCTGACCTCAGCTTTAAACCATGCTGGCAATTTTTTGGACTTCCTTCCACTTTTCTTAAAGCGTGGAATACAGCTGGTCTGGGCTTCCAAGATAGTATTTTTCAACAACACCCAAGCTTGATGTACGTCTTTAACCTTTGCAACTGCTCCTTTTAGTTTTTTCTTAACTGTTTTCCTCATTCTATCATAGTCTCCCTTTCGAAAGTTAAAGGGTAGTACTGTGGATTTCCTTACTATCCCTCCTCCACTAATTAAATCAAAGGCGATCATGCTATGATCACTATTGCCAAGTGGCCCCAACACCCTTATCTCTTGCACTACATCTGGTGTTCCACTAAGGACTAGGTCTAATATTGCTTCCCCTCTGGTCGGTTCATGAACCAGCTGCTCCAAGAAGCAGTCATTTATTTCATCTAGGAACTTTATCTCCCTAGCATGTCCTGTTGTGACACTGACCCAGTCGATGCCGGGGTAATTGAAATCACCCATTATTATTACTGCACTGTAACTTTTGCTAGCTTCCTTGATTTCTTTGAGCATTTCATCATCCATTTGTTCATTCTGGCCAGGCGGACGATAGTACACCCCCACTGCCATCGCCTTCCCCTTTTTACATGGAATTTCAATGCATAGAGATTCTACAGCAAATTTTGTTTCTTGCAAAACTTTAATCCTTTCTGACTCAATGCCCTCTCTAACATAGAGCGCAACCCCTCCACCAATTTGATCAGCTCTATCATTTCGATATAGTTTGTACCCAGGTATCACAGTGTCCCACTGGTTGTCCTCCTTCCACCATGTCTCTGATATTCCAATCATATCTAACCTCTCGTTTAGTGCTATATATTCTAACTCTCCCATCTTGTTTTGTAGACTTCTAGCATTTGCATACAAGCATTTTAGAGACTGTATTTTATTCATATTAATTTGGCTATTGGTAGACATGGGTAATTTGGGATCTTTAAGTTCTGTCTGCTCCATACTCGAGGGCATTTGGGCTACTTTACTCTTTTTTGGAGCTATGCTGGATACCAGGAAAGCAAGGGCCTATCTTCCACGGCCCCGCTGCCTTCGCATTGTGCAGTTAGCTTCCCAAGCAGTGTTAAAAACTCATCTCACTGCTCGGGAAATGTTACAATTGCTAGGCCACATGGCATCTACCGTGCATGTGGTTCCCTATGCTCGCCTCCATATGAGAGCAGCCCAATCGACTCTATCCACTCAGTGGACTCAAGCATCAGGCTGCCTATCAGACAAAATAGCAAACTCGAGTCACCTTATTTTGTCCCTACAATGGTGGCAGTCAACCCAAAACCTGTTGGTGGGGTCCCCTTTCCAACAGCCCCCACTCCAGGTCACTCTAACAACAGACGCCTCACAGGTGGGTTAGGGAGCTCACCTGCAAGATCTCTCTACCCAAGGCACCTGGACTCCACAGGAGACCCATCTACACATCAGTCTCTTGGAGCTCAGAGCAATCTTCCTTGCTCTTCGAGTGTTCCACACCCAGCTGAGCTACAAGTCAGTCCTAATTCAGACGGACAATTAAGTAGCTATGTTCTGTCTGAACAAGCAGGGAGGAACAGGCTCTCTGTCGCTTTGCAGCGAAGCTTTGCGACTATGGGCCCTCGCCAGAGAGCATCAGATTCATCTCCTTGCGGTGTATCTGCCGGGGATTCAAAATTCCTGGCAGACAGACTCAGTCGAGTTCTGCTTCCACACGAGTGGTCTCTTCGTGCAGACCAGGAAGCAAACATTTTTCAAATTTGGGGAACTCCGGGCATAGACCTCTTTGCAAGTCCGTTGAATGCCAGACTTCCCCGATTCTGTTCCAGATTTCCGGCTCAGGGTTCTCAGGCCAGGGATGCTTTCCTCCTTCATTGGGGTGAGGACTTCCTATATGCCTTTCCACCCATTCTCCTAATCCCCAAAACCCCTATTCAAGCTTCAGAGAGACAGAGGCCATATGATTCTCATAGCTCCTCATTGGCCACGGAGGGTGTGGTACCCTCTGCTCCTACATCTCTCTCAAGCTCCATCTCTGGAGTTAGAATCTGCTCCAGATCTCCTGTCTCAGGAGGACGGGATGTTTTGGCATCTCTATCCCCACTCTCTGCATCTCAGGGCCTGGTTGCTGAGGGCCTAGATCTTCATGGTCTTAACCTGTCTCAACAAGTAAAGGATATGCTTTGTGCTTCTAGAAAGCCTTCCACAAGACGCTCTTATGCTTTCAAGTGGAAAAGGTTTTTCCATATGGTGTTCGCAAAAGGGTCTTGATCCCCTGGCGATACCTCTGGAATTATTATTGGAATATCTCCTTTATTTATCTGATGCAGGGCTTAAGACTAACTCAGTACGAGTCCATTTAAGTGCTATTTCAGCTTCTTTCAAGCCTTTAAATGGACAACCTATTTCCTCTCATAGCGAGATTTGAGGGGCCCCCTTCTAACTAAGCCTCCCATTAGGCCACCACCGGTAGCATGGGACTTAAATCTGGTTCTTGGACAGCTCATGAAGCCGCCTTTTCAACCTCTAGCTACTACCTCCTTGAAATTCCTTTCCTGGAAGGTTGTCTTTCTCATTGCAATCACATCAGCACGTCGCATTAGTGAGTTGCAAGCATTAGTGGCTGATCCTCCTTATCCGAGGTTCCATCATGATAAGGTAGTCCTAAGGACTCATCCACACTTTATGCCAAAGGTGGTCTCACCTTTTCATTTAAACCAAGCAGTTTACCTGCCTGTATTTTTTCCAAGGCCTCATGCTTCAAATGCAGAAAGGAATCTTCATACTTTGGACTATAAAAGAGCACTTGCCTTTTACTTACAAAGGACACAGCAACATAGAAAGTCCTCTCAACTCTTTGTTGCTTTTGATCCTTCTCATTTGGGACTTCCAGTCTCCAAGAGAACATTGTCCAATTGGATTGCACAGTGTGTGTTTCTTTTACCTATCAGAGTAAAAACCTTTCTCTGGAAGGCCATGTCAGCCTCAATGGCTCATCTACACTCTGTGTCTGTTGACGACATCTGTCGAGCAGCTGCTTGGGCCTCGGTTCATACCTTCATAGCCCATTACTGCTTAGACAAGGACTCCTGCCGGGATGCCTTGTTTGGTCAGGCTGTTCTACAACAGCTGTTCCATACTTAATCAACTCCTACCCACCATTCCCGGAAGGATGCCAGAGATCCATGGGGGGAAGTGGAGCCCTTTCTCAGGGGCACACAACTTCTGGGGTCTCCCTGGCATCTGTAGCTAGGGAGTCCCCATATGTGAAGACTACATTCCTGCTTGTTCCTGGAGATAGCATAGTTACTCACCTGTAGCAGGTGATCTCCGGGAACAGCAGGAATTTAGTCTTCACAACCCACCCACCTCCCCTAGGAGTTGTATCTCTCTTTTCTTTTCTTTCCCTCTCTCTCTCTTTGTCTCAGCTTTAAAACTCAACTGGAGAGAGGCAGTTGGGAAAGGCGGGAAGGCAGCACGCAGGCGCTGTGGGATGCTCCCAAAAGCTTTCTAATTGGATGCTGGGGAGCGTTCCTGTGCAGGCTCCGTCGGTACCGACGATACCCATATGTGAAGACTAAATTCCTGCTGTTCCCGGAGATCACCTGTTACAGGTGAGTAACTATGCTTTCTGTGGGCAGCAGGATAAGTCCTTACAACCCTCTCACCACCTCTTGGAGGTGTAGTGTAGTTTAATTTAATCAAGCATTTTTATTCCACTTAACCATAAGCTCAAGGTGAATTAAAGCACTTAGGGTCCAATCGTATTAATTGCTTGGAATATCGGGCCTTTAATGATTAAAAATTGCAAAGTCATATCAAAATACAAATCAAAAACAACAAACCTCCTGAAGGTTTTTTATTTTCAAAAAGCCTGCCTTTTTGCAGATGACATAAAAATTTGCAACAGAGTAGACTCCTCCTAAGAGAATGGACAACATGAGGAAAGATCTACAAATGCTGGAAGAGTGATCTAATGCTTGGCAGTTAAGATTTAATGTGAAGAAGTACAGTGTCATGTACTTGGGATGCAGAAATCTAAAGGAATTATATGCGATAGGGGATGATAGGTTGGTGTGCACGGCCCAGTAAAAGGACCTTGGAGTGATAGTGAGGATCTCTAGGTGGTGAAACAGTGTGACAAGATGGCAGCCAAAGCCAGAAAGATGCTGTGCTCCATACAGCGAGGTATAACCAGCAGAAAGGAGGAGGTACTAATGCCCATATCTCCAGGAACGAGTCTTCACATATGGGTACGTCGGTACCGACGGAGCCTGCGCGGGAACACTCCCCAGCGTGGGAACACTCCCCAGCGTCCAATCAGAAAGCTTTTGGGAGCATCCCTCAGCGCCTGCGTGCTGCCTTCCCGCCTTTCCAACTGTCTCCCCTCAGTTTTCGTTTTTCCACGGAGCCGGCAGGACGTCCTCCTGTCACCGCAGAAAATTTTTTCTTTAATTCTTGTTTTCTTGTGGTCACGGCTGTTTCCCCGCCTCCACCGGTACCGCCGGTGGGTTTTTTCTTTTCTTTTTCTCAAACTCAGGGAGAGTTTTTCCCTCAGTTTCTGTCTTAAATGTTTTGGGCCTGTAAGGCCTCTCCATCATGGAGCCTTCTTCTCCTAAGAAGTGCCTTAACTGTGGAAATACAGTTTTCTTTTTGGACTCCAATAACTGGTGTCTAACCTGTTTGGGTCCTGACCCTTTTCCTCCGGAGCCATTAGGCTACAATTTTATGAGAGGAGATTTTCCATTTCGAGTTTCCCTCGATACCGAGTGCCCTTCCAGTGTCAGGGCACCGACCATTTCTTCTCTACAGGATCAGGTAACCCATAAACAGTCTGTTAAGACTAGCCAATCCTTGAGTGGTAGGTCTCATGCCAAGCATGATGACGGCTCCAGCCTTGCCCTCAAGACCCTATTGGCTTTAAAACCCCGGCAGGAGTCTTCGGTCTCCAAAGCCTTTCCGGGGTTTCAGGTTGTTCCTGGGGCTAACCCCTCACAGAACATACCTGAGCCATGCTCGGTGGTGGCATCCGCTTCGAGCGGTACCGATACTCCGTCATCGGCACTGGTGTTGAGTGATCCACTCCTCACCAGGGATCGTCATCTGGCTTTCTTCGGGACCGATCGATACGTCCCAGATTGACTTTCCAGTATCGGCAGCCGATACGACCACCTACGCCGGTACCCTCTAGACATGCATCGATAGACTCGCTTCCTTCGATGCTGAGTCTGGAATCGATATCTAGTCTGGAAGACTGGGTACCGACGCGTCTCGGTACCGACGCTTACCGATTCCGGATGCGCGGTATCGAGGATACTCACCAAGAATTTTTGGTTGCCTCGGTACCGCTTGAGCAGCCTCCAATGACTGCTTCGATGTCGGTATCGCCTTCGATTCCGGCACAGCTACCGGTATCGGTATCGATGCCGGTTCCTGCAGTAATGTCGGGACCAACTACTTCCATGCCTTTTTCACCAGGATCGCTCCTTTCTATACCTAGTTTGGAGTCGATACCCGGCATGGACGATGCAGTACTGACTGTCTCAAGTCATAACCGCCAGTACCAGTATCCATCCACTAGGGCTCCTTTCCTGCACCGGTCCAATGCCCAGGCTAGTTCTTCAACTTTAGCCTGTCCAGGGATGGTTCCCATTGGAGATCCTTCTTTTCAGAAATTTCTCCTTGACATGGCTACATTCCTTGCTATTCCTATCCCTGGCTATGATCCTACACAAGGCTCTTTTGGGGAAAAGGAAAATATAATGCTTCCTTTACATCATTCTTTGCAGGATCTTCTTCTGAGAATATGGGAAACACCTTTAAAGGTTTCCTCACCTTCTACAGCAACTGATCTTCTGTATCAGGTGCCCCCCTCTCCAGGGTTTCAAAAGGCTCAACTTCCCCATCATTCCATTGTAGTGGAATCAGCAATGAGGAAGGTAAAAAGCAAAAAGAAGCATTCTTCTTATCCGCCAGGTCGTGCTTTTAGAACACTGGATGCTTTTGGACATCAAACCTTCCAAACATCTATGCTGGCAACAAGGATTCTCTCATATATTTTTTATATGAGTCTATTCCTTCAGGAGGTCACAAAGAAATTGTCTCTTTTGACTCCTTTTCTATCAGAGCCCAAGGCTGCAGACTATTCCTTACTTCTTAGTCATAGCCAAAATATATCTTGGTTTCTTTCTCGTGCTTCCCTTGACTCTTTTGAGTCTGTTAGCAGAACCTCTGCTATAGCCATAGGAGCACGACGTAGAGCCTGGCTCCAAGCTTCAGACTTGAACAGATGGGCACAACAAAGACTGGGTAATACTCCTTGTACTAGAGAAAATCTCTTCAATAGGGAGTCTTTACGTCAGGTTGCTCATTGCTCCACTGACTTCCCTGTTTCTGAGTGCTCTCCTAAGCCTTCTCCTTCCCCAGTAGGTAGGAAATGCCCTACCAAACCTTCTTTCCCTAAAAGAAGAAGATTTTATTCTTCTCCTGCCCATCATACAGATGTTCCCAAACAAGGGAAACCTCGCCCTGGTCTGAAGAATCCAAACTCAAGCCAGGAAAATTAACCCTCAATGGGGTTCTAATTGATCTCTTATAACATACAGTTCACTTTTTCTCAGCAGAAGTTTTTTCACTGTTTTTTCATTTGAAACTCTATGCATGGATTCCTGTTTCCAGGACATCCACTTGCTCTCACGTAAGCTGAGCTGTCAGGAGATTTATGTCTGTGGGTCACAGGGTTTTCTTCCTCTTCCTACCATGAAGAGAGGTTTGCCAACTATCTCATGATAGTTTCCCTGTGCCACCATGAATTCTTTCCTTCTACAGACTTACCTTATAGCAAGTCTCCCTTCAGCTCCTATTTTTCTTTACCCTCGTTCCCAGGGCTTCCCCTGTACGAGTGGTACCATACGACTGGAAGGCTTTCTTAGCCTTTCTAGTCTTCCTTCCCTTTCCAGTGTAGATTTTTCTCTGGAGTAACCTCCCTGCTTTCATTGGGCAGCTCATCAGACATAATCAGGATGTTCTCCTCTTGTTCTGTCTGTTCTCTCCGTTACAAGCAGAAGGATTCTTTCTGCTGTTCTATTCAGCAGCTGCCCATGCAGGAGTTCCAGTGATTGTACTTCTGGTACTTCTACGAGTCCCAGTCTTGTCTTCCACTACTTTTTTCTGATCTTAGTAGTGCTTCCAAGATAGCGCTCATCTATCTTGGAAAATCCTTTTTGCTTCTTTTCTGTTGTCTCCAAATCCCTGGAGTTGGCAGCATAACTGAGGTGGCAGCTGGTTTCCTCCAACAGCCACTTTTATTTCCCAATTCTCCTGCATAGTGCTCTCTGCAATCCTACTGAGAAGCTTTCCACTATGGGCCCTTGCTAGAGAACATGGGGATTTTTTCTCTAATTACTATCCTATGTGGTTGAAAAAGGCTTCCTCAGTCATTCCTCATGACTGTAGGGGTTCTTTACACCCTTCTGTTTCCTTTTAATAAAGGACATAAGCCTTCTCTATGTGACAGTCTAAAGATTTACCCAGTTTCTACAGGAAATATGCTCTTTTTCCTTGCAGCTTGTCCTCATGGTATCCTAATCCTTCATGTACAGCACATATTTAATTAAACAACGCATGATACCCCCCCCCCCCTTGTTCCTCAAGTGGGTCAACCTGGTATCTCATCCTATGCGTTTTCTGTCCATTTACCATGCGAGAGTTCTATAGCACTCAGGACTTGCTGTTTACAGACTGATACTCTCCTCTGTTTTTCACGCAACCATCCTGTTTTTTCACTGGATAGCATTCCTGCACCATCTTAGCCAGGGGGAATAGATTCTCTATATATCTTCTCAAGTAGGTTCCACCTTCTTGTTATTAAATGAATCTTTCTCCTTCACATCTCCCATGTGAATGTTCTTATGGGCATATATCTATCTGCTTATTTCCAGACATTTATCTTTAGACATCTATATACATGTATGTATCTATTTCTATATACTTCTCTATAGATAAATATGTCTGTAAGCTGCGTGTGCATATCTTATGCCCCTCCAGATCTCACTATAGACATATATATATATATATATATATATATACCCCTGTATTTATATATATGTACACATATATATATATATATATATATATACCCCTGTATATATATATATACCCCTGTATATATATATATATACCCCTGTATATATATATATATATACCCCTGTATATATATATATATATACCCCTGTATATATATATATATATACCCCTGTATATATATATATATATACCCCTGTATATACACATACACATATATATAAGGATATATATAGATATATCTGTTGAGATGCTTCCTTATAGGTAGATATGTATTTCCATACTTATCTCTCTAACTGTCTATGCTTATAAAAGGTTTTTACCTTTCTATAGGTTCCAGACAGTGGGCTTGCATATCTTCATACTGTCCCTCAGTATGTCTGGGGTATTATGCACACAACCACTACTGTGGTACTGACAGCTCCTACTTTAACCCTAGGTCTAGGTATCCCTGAAGCTCCATGCTTCACTATCTTTCCTATCTCTCAACAGATAGGAAAGACAGGGTGGATCTTCAGTAGATCTGAAGTTTCAGCCCTTCAGACATCTGTCCTCCTTGGGAATATGGGCTTTTTTCCATACCCCTTCTTCCCTCCAGGACTGGGCTAGTTGTCCAAATCAGTCAGTCTTCCTCTTTTGCTCCTAAATGTTACTAACTCTGTATCCAAAAGAGTTCCCAGCTTTTTCCATAAAGCTTCCACTAAAGACCTGATGTTTTGGTACTACCCCAGGTGACACCTGGGTCACCTGTCAATTCCAGATTTGGACCTTCGCCTTCACTTCAATGAGATCACCTTGAACATTCCTCTGCTGGATCTCCAGTAGACTCCATCAGCCTCTGTACTTCCTGCAATCCAGTAGGTGAGGTCCATATTGTGTTTGTTCATGTCAATATTTTTCATGGTAATTATCATACATACAAGGACTCCTTACCTGTAGTCCTTAGGTTAGCTGTTTCTCCTACAGCTCCTCTCTTTTCAACTCCTGCCCTCCATCCTCAGAATGCCTGGCCATATGAGGTGTAGCATGTTCCAATCCTCACCATGCTGGGGCTCCGGGCATCTTAGCTTGGGAGTCCCCATATGTGAAGACTCATTCCTGCTTGTTCCTGGAGATAGCACAGTTACTTACCTGTAACAGGTGATCTCTGGGAACAGCAGGAATAAGTCTTCACAACCCATCCACCTCCCCTAGGAGTTGTATCTCTCTGTCTATCTTCCTTTCCTCTTTCTCTCTTTTGTCTCAGCTATAAAACTCAACTGAGGGGAGACAGTTGGAAAGGCGGGAAGGCAGCACGCAGGCGCTGAGTGATGCTCCCAAAAGCTTTCTGATTGGACGCTGGGGAGCGTTCCCGCACAGGCTCCGTCGGTACCGACGTACCCATATGTGAATACTTATTCCTGCTGTTCCCAGAGATCACCTGTTACAGGTAAGTAACTGTGCTATCTCACAAGGAATATAAAAAGACTTGAAACTGTTCAGAGGAAGGCAACCAAAATAATTTTGGAGCCTGCGCCAGAAGATGTATGAGAAGAGACTTGAAGACCTAAATATGTATACGCTAGAGGAGAGGAGGGACAGAGGAGATATGGTAACAAGACCTTTAAATACTTAAAGGGTATTAATAAACAAACAAACCTTTTCCAAAGAAGGGGGAAGCTGTAAAAAAAAAACCTAGAGAGCATAAAATGAAACTGCAAAGTGGTAACTTAAAAGCAATATAAGGAAATACTTTTTCACTGAAAAGGGTGGTGGATGCTTGGAATGCCCTCCCGATGGAGATGGTAGGGGAAAATACAGTGACTGAATTAAAAATGGCATGGAACAAACACAATGGATCCCTTTATAGCAAGAGGGTAAAACCAAAATAAACGTAACATTCTTTTATACTTCAGCAAATAGAGGGGGCATAGTAGAGCGGCAGATAGAACCCTGATCAAAGGCATGGGGGGGTGACCTTCATGGAGCAACAGGTACACCTCTTCTAGCCACCTTACTAGGCAGACTAGATGAACAAGCTGGTCTTTATTTGCAGTCATATATTATGTTACAGTTAATTTTAAAAAAACAAACAAAAAAACAATGCTTACAAAAGTAAACGCTATGCCAAAAAATTAGTAAATAGTCTAAAGAGAAGGATGATCTCCAGGAACAAGCAAGAATGAGTCTTCACATATGGGTATCGTCGGTACCGACGGAGCCTGCGCGGGAACGCTCCCCAGCGTCCAAAAAGAAAGCTTTTGGGAGCATCCCACAGAGCCTGCGCACTGCCTTCCCGCCTTTCCTAACCGCCTCTCTCCAGTTCTTCTTTTCCGCGGAGCCAGCAGGTCGTGTTCCTCTCACCGCTGAAGAATTTCTTTATTTTATTTTATTTCTTTGGTCGCGCGCCGGACCGGTACCGCCGGTCTTTTCTTTCTTCTAAAAAAAAAAAACAAACTACTGTTTTTTCTCACTCAGTGCATTTTCTTCTTTGGCCTTAGGCCTAGGACATTTTTCCTCATGGAAAAGCCCACCTCTGGGTTTAAAAAATGCACGAAGTGCAGCGGCACTATTTCTGTCACTGACACCCATGAATGGTGTCTAAAATGTTTAGGTCCTGACCACTCCATTGCGGATTGTGAGTCCTGCTCCATGATGTCTAAAAGAGGTCTACAGAATCGAGCAGCTAAGCTCAGTACCCTGTTTCCCTCGGATGCAGCTTCGGTTGCATCAACGTCTTCCAGGGCTGCTTCTTCCTCATATGGATCTCAGGTAACCAAACTTAAATCCAGCCGGTCCTCAAAGGGTAGATCTCCCTCTAAGTATCAAGATGCCTCTGGGCTTGCCCTTGAGGAATCCGCACCGGCAAAATTACCCCGGCAGGAGGCTCCTGCTTCCAAAGCTTTATCTATGGGGTCACAGGTTGACATCGATGGCTCGGCCTCGACCGATCACCTGTTGCCATGTTCTGGGGTACCGGTAGTTCCCACTGGTACCGACATCCAGACATTGGTTGCGTCAATGGATCAGAATATCCTGACCATGCAGCGTGCCATCACGGCATTCATACAAGCTGCAACGCCTTCGGTACCGCAACAAACTCCGTTGCCGGTACCGACTGCATCGACATCCGCTTCGGTGTCGACTGCAGCGGTGCACTGTTCTGTGATGCCCATCGGTACCGTACCGGTACCGATCACTCCCGATGTCGATACCACCCGGTACGCGTATCGGGCTCTGCAGGAGCATCCAGACAGGCGATACTTCGATTCCTCTAAAGACTGAGGCAGCCACTTTACCAATACATGAGATTCTTTATGATCACATGTTGGGCATATGGGAGACTCCTCTCACCACTTCCCCTCATTCTCGCAGGTTGGACACCATGTACCGTGTTCCTCCTTGCCCTGGCTTTCATAAGACTCAGTTTCCTCACCACTCCATTGTGGTGGAGTCTGCTATGAAGAAGATAAAGAGTACAAAAAGGCACTCTTCTGCTCCTCCGGGAAGAGAATGCAGAACCTTAGATGCCTTTGGCAGGAGAATTTTCCAGGCCAGTATGCTTGTTGCCAGAATCAACTCCTATAGTCTCTATATGGGGATGTTTCTAAAAGAAGTTACAGATCACCTGCAAACTTTATCTCCCTTTATTTCAGAAGATAAAAGGGAAGAGTTCCTCACCTGGCTCAAACATGCCCAGGATATTTCCAAGTTTTCCAACCGTGCAGCCTTTGACTCTTTTGAAGGTGCCAGCAGAGCCTCGGCCATTGCCATAGGTGCACGCAGAGTTGCTTGGTTACAAGCTTCTGATTTGGAACCTTGGGTTCAAGATGGACTAGGAAACCTTCCTTGTACAGGTGAAAACCTTTTTGGCAAAGATTGGCAAGCAAAGGCCACCCAAATGGATGCTGAAAATTCTGCTTTAGATAGACTTTCAAAGTCTACTTCTGCTCCTTTTAAGAAAAGGTTGTTTAAAAAGGGATTTTTTCCCAAAAAAGGGAAATATTATTCTGCTTATGGTCAGCAGTCATCTACTGCAGGTCGTTTTGCTATAAAGAGACAGCAACAACCGAAACAGGCCAAGCCTAAGGCTGCTAGGACTGCTATGGCCCAACAGCCTCAGCCTCCTCAGGGCCTTTGACTTACAACTAGAGAGCTTAGCCTTTCTGGCTCTAGAACATCCAGAGCCTCTCACCATCCCAGGAAGGTTGGCTTACTTTGCTCCCAGATGGGAACAAATCACAGCAGAGCAATGGACCCTCTCCATCATAAGGGAGGGGTACAAGCTTCATTTCTTAAACCTTCCTCCTCACACCATGGTGAGACAGTTCAATTCTCAGACATCTCTCCTCGACCTTCTGGGTCAGGAGATTACTACCCTTCTTGCCCAAGGGGCAATAGAAGAAGTACCCTTTCTTCAACAGGGCTCAGGGTTCTACTCCCCCTACTTTCTTATCCTAAAGAAAACAGGGGGCTACAGACCCATATTAGATCTCAGAGAATTTAACAAGTTTCCATGCAAGGAGAAATTCAAGATGATTTCTCTCAGTACTCTCCTTCCATACCTTCAGAGTCAGGATTGGCTTTGCTCTCTAGACCTCAAGGATGCGTACACCCATGTCCTCATCCATCCAACACACAGAAGGTTCCTTCGGTTCCTTCATCAAGGGAAGCACTACCAATACAGAGTGCTTCCTTTCGGTCTGGCCTCTGCACCAAGGGTGTTCACAAAATGCATGGCAGTGTAGTAGCTGCATTTCTACGCACTCTAGGGATATTCGTATTCCCATATCTGGACGACTGGCTCATACGAGCTCCATCCCAGTCAGAGGCCCAGACTTCTCTAACCTGCACAAGCCGTATCCTTCAGTATCTGGGACTTGTAATAAACTTTCCAAAATCCCATCTCACCCCTACTCAGTCTCTAGAGTTCATAGGGGCCTTGCTGGATACCACAACTGCAAGGGCCTATCTTCCAGGGCCTATCTTCCCCAGGCCCGTTGCCTTTGCTTGGTGCAGTTAGCCTCACAAATTCAGTTAAAATCCCTTTTAACTGCTCGAGAGATGTTACAACTGTTAGGCCACATGGCATCCACTGTGCATGTGGTTCCTTATGCTCGCCTTCACATGTGGGCAGCTCAGTGTACTCTGTCCACCCAATGGACCCAGGCATCAGGGTGCCTATCAGACAAAATAGCAACCTCCAGTCGCCTCTTTTGGTCCCTCCACTGGTGGAAGTCCACTCAAAATCTGTTACTGGGGTCCCCCTTTCAACAGGTGCCCCAAGCAACCCTTACAACAGATGCCTCTCCAAGAGGTTGGGGAGCTCATCTTCAAGATCTCTCCACTCAAGGCATCTGGTCTCTAGAAGAGACATCTCTACATATCAACCTCTTAGAGCTCAGAGCAATTTTTCTAGCTCTCAGAGTCTTCCACACCCTGCTCAGCTACAAGACAGTCCTCATCCACACGGACAACCAGGTAGCCATGTTCTACGTGAACAAGCAGGGCGGGACTGGCTCTCTGTCGCTTTGCAACGAAGCTCTGAGATTGTGGGCCTTCGCCAGAGAGCATCAAATTCATCTCATGGCAGTGTATCTTCCAGGGGTTCAAAACTCTTGGGCAGACAGACTCAGTCAAGTTCTTCTTCCACACGAATGGTCCCTCCATGGGGACCAAATAGCCAGGATCTTCCGAATTTGGGGAACCTCGGACATAGACCTCTTTGCAAGTCCGTGGAATGCCAAACTTCCCCGGTTCTGTTACAGGATTCCGTGTCAGGGAGTTCAGGCCAGGCCAGTTGGGGGCAAGACTTCCTCTATGCCTTTCCCCCATTCCCCTAATTCCCAAGACACTCTTCAAACTTCAGAGAGACAAGGGGTCTATGATCCTCATAGCACCACATTGGCACCCTCTACTTCTGCATCTCTCCCAAGCTCCCTCCCTGGACTTGGGATCTGCTCCAGACCACCTGTCCCAGGAGGGGGGAACGTTGTGGCACCCAAATCCCCAGTCTCTTCACCTCAGAGCCTGGTTGCTGAAGGCCTAGACCTTCAAGATTTGCATCTTTCTCAGCAAGTGAAGGATATCCTTCATGCTTCCAGAAAGCCTTCCACTAGATGTTCCTATGCTTTTAAATGGAAGAGGTTTTCTATTTGGTGTGCAGAGAAGGGTCTTAACCCTCTTGCAATACCTCTGAATTCTTTACTAGAGTATTTGCTGTATTTATCCCATGCAGGCCTTAAAACGAATTCAGTAAGAGTCCATTTGAGTGCTATTGCAGCATCCCTTAAACCTCTCAATGGACAGCCTATTTCCTCTCATCCTCTTATAGCAAGATTCATGAGAGGCCTTCTTTTGACTAAACCTCCCATCAGACCACCTCCAGTGGCATGGGACTTGAATCTGGTTCTTGGCCAGCTTATGCAGCCACCTTTTGAACCCTTAGCCACTACCTCCTTGAAATTTCTTTCCTGGAAGGTTATTTTTCTCATTGCAGTCACTTCAGTTCGCCGCATCAGTGAGCTGCAAGCCTTGGTGGCTAATCCTCCTTATACAAGGTTCCATCATGACAAGGTAGTCCTCAGGACTGATCCACACTTTATGCCTAAAGTGGTCTCACCTTTTCATCTGAACCAGGAGGTTTATTTACTTGTCTTTTTTCCAGGACCTCATGCTTCAAGTGCAGAGAGGAATCTTCATACCCTGGATTGTAAAAGAGCTCTTGCTTTTTACTTACAAAGGGCACAGCAACATAGAAAGTCCTCTCAACTCTTTGTTGCTTTTGATCCCTCTCATTTAGGACTTCCAGTCTCTAAGAGAACTCTGTCCAATTGGATTGATCAGTGTATTTCTTTCGCCTACCAGAATAAGAACCTTTCTCTGGAGGGCCATGTCACAGCTCACAATGTGAGGGCCATGGCAGCCTCTATGGCTCATCTAAATTCTGTGTCCATCGACCAGATCTGTCGAGCGGCCACCTGGGCCTCGGTTCATACCTTCACAGCCCATTACTGCTTGGACAAGGATTCCCGCCGGGATGCCTTGTTTGGTCAGGCTGTTCTTAAACACCTGTTCCATACCTAACCAACTCCTACCCTCCATCCCTGGCTGGATGCCTGAGATTCATGGATGGAGGTAGAGCCCTTCCCAGGGACTCACAACCTGGGTGATCTCCCAGGCATCTCTAGCTGGGGAGTCCCCATATGTGAAGACTCATTCCTGCTTGTTCCTGGAGTTAGCACAGTTACTTACCTGTAACAGGTGATCTCTGGGAACAGCAGGAATAAGTCTTCACAACCCACCCACCTCCCCTAGAAGTTGTATCTCTCTATCTTTCTTTCCTTTCCTCACTCTCTCTTTGTCTCAGCTTTAAAACTCGAACTGGAGAGAGGCGGTTAGGAAAGGCGGGAAGGCAGCGCGCAGGCGCTGTGGGATGCTCCCAAAAGCTTTCCTTTTGGACGCTGGGGAGCGTTCCCGCGCAGGCTCCGTTGGTACCGACGATACCCATATGTGAAGACTTATTCCTGCTGTTCCCAGAGATCACCTGTTACAGGTAAGTAACTGTGCTTTCCCAGTGATGTGCCACAGGGTTCTGTCCTTGGTCCAATTCTTTTTAACATCTTTGTTAATGATATTGCAAAAGAGCTGTTGGGTAAGGTTTGCCTCTTAGCGGATCATACCAAAATCTGCAATAGAGTAGACATCAAGGAAAGAGTAGATAATATGAGGAAGAATCTAGCTAAGCTTGAAGAATGGTCAAGAATTTTGCAGCTGGGATTTAATGCTAAAAAATGCAGGGTCATACGTTTGGGCTGCAAAAATTCAAGGGAGCGGTACAGTGTAGGGGATGAAGTACTTTTTGTCCATGAAAGAACGGCGGGACCTGGGTGGGATTGTTTCTGATATACATAGTAACAAAGTATGGCAAGGTGGGAAGAGTAGGTGCGCCCGACACTCTGTGCAGGTCATCCCTCCCCATGCCTTTGTTTAGGGGTGTACCCACTGCTCAGTGCAGGTCACCTCTACTTCTTGAGATATCAGAGAAGGTTAAGTTTATTTTGATTTTATCCTGTTTGTATAAAGGGATCCCGCTTGGGGGCATAGGGAGAGGAATGGCCAGCAGAAAAAAGGAGATGATAGTGCCTGTGTATAAAAGTCTCTGGTGCGACCTTATTTGAAGCATTGTGTGCAGTTCTGGAAACCACACCTTCAAAAGGATATAAACAGGATGGAGATGGTGCAGAGGGTGTCTACTAAAATAGTTAGTGGTCTTCATTATAAAGCATATGGGGACAGACTTAAAGATCTTAATATGTATACTTTAGAGGAAAGGCATGATAGAGGAGATATGATAGAGACATTTAAATACCTTCATGGCATAAATTCACAGGAGGAGAGTCTCTTTCAATTGAAAGCAAGCTCTGCTACAAGGGGACATAGGATGAGGGTGAAAGGGGATAGACTCGGGAGTAATTAGGGTGTGTTCAAAAAGTATAGAGACTTATTGTGTAGCTATATAATAATACGTCGCACTACGATGCTATTAAGCATGCAGTAACCTATTTATGTGCTTGGCATGTGCAGAACATAGCATAGCTGCAACACATCTGTACTATTTTAGTCACATGTTTGCTATCATGTAAAAGAAGTTCGTCAGATTTACGATGAGTGAAAAAATTGAATAGCGAATTAAACAAAGACATAGGGAGGAGTGGCCTGCATGGAGCAGCAGGTGCACCTACTGGGCAGACTAGATGGGCCATACTGGTCTTTATCTGCCATCATTTACTATGTTAGTATGAATTTGCATTAAATTCTGCCAGAAACTCAGAGATTGTGCAGAGACATATGACAAGTTAAAGCAAGTGTACGGCGACGAATGCATGAGTCGTGTTCGAGTTTGGTGCAAACATTTCCAATAGGGCCACCAAAGCGTTGACAGTGACGAACGTTCTGGAATGTCATCCACTAGCAGGAATGAAAGCAAAGTTGAAGAGGTGCGTGCCGCATTACGCTGAAATTGTCGATTGACTATCGGGGAGCTTGCTGAGAACACAGACATCAGTTTTGGATTGGTACAGTCCACTCTTACTATTGATTTAGGGAAGAGATGTGTGTCTGCAAAATACGTGCCGAAATTATTGTCACCTGACCAAAAACATCGTCTGCAGCCAAGGATTTGTTGGAATGCATTGAAAAGGATTCAGATTTCTTCAAGAAGATTATTACTGGTGATGAATCATGGGTTACAGTTATGATCCAGAAGCTAAGGCTCAATCCTCACAATGGAAGACTCCAAGCTCTTCTAGACCCAAGAAAGCCCATCATGTGAAGAGCAATGTCAAGGTCATGCTCGCAGTTTTTTTTTTTTTTTATTACCAGGGTATTTTGTTCATCATGATTATGTTCCAAAAAAGACAAAACATCAATAAAGAGTACTATGTCCAAATTCTGACTCGTTTGAGAGATGCAGTTCGTTGTAAGAGGTCAGAGTTGCACAGGCATGGGGTGAATGGTTGCTTCATCATGATAACATCCCAGTTCACGCATCACGTCTTGTCCAGCAGTTAAGAACATAAGAAATGCCAAACTGGGTCAGACCAAAATCCATCAAGTCCAGTATCCTGTTTCCAATAGTGGCCAATCTAGGTCACAAGTACCTAGCAGTTTCCTCAAAAGAGACAGGTTTTACAATGCTTCTATTGGGGCAAGGAGTGGATTTCCCTGGTCCCCTTTTAGTAATGGTTTATGGATCTTTCCTCCAGGTACTTGTCCAAACCTTTTTTAAACCCGGCTATGCTAACAGTTTTTACTACATCCTCTGGTAACGATTTCCAGAGTTTGATTACGCATTGAGTAAAAAAATATTTTCTCTTATTAGTCTTACATAGGTTACACTGTAGCTTCATTGCATGTTCCCTAGTCTTTCTATAGCCAAACACCAAATCGAGCAAGTCCTTCAGTCTCCGTACTCACCTGACCTCGCACCCTGTGACTTTTTCTTGTTTCCAAAACTGAAATTACCACTGAAAGGAAGGCGATTCGACGACTTGGAGACCATTAAGCAAAATTCACAGCATAATGAAAGAGGCATTTCAGAATTTTCCAGCAGTGGCAGGAACGCTGGAGAAAGTGTGTTTTATCGGAAGGGGACTACTTTGAAGGAGACTGAATGCAATAATATTACATGTGTTATTGTGCAAGTCTTGATACTTTTTGGTCGCATCTCGTATGCAGGAATATTTTTTTTACTGAAAAAGTGGTTTGTTTGTTCATTTATTTAACCAGTTTTGTGTACCACCTTACCCTTCAATCAAAGTGGTTAGCAACACACATTGTGGGTCTACATTCAACAGGAGGGGTGTGTGTGGCAGGACATACATATAGACTGTCAGTAATTAGTTCTCAGTTCTCTGTTGGGTGTATTCGGTAGAGTTATGGTGTTTGGTAGTTTTATGTTACTTATCCATAGAAATTCTTGAACAGGAGGGTTTTGAGAGCTTTGCATAAATCCTTGAGGTCGTTTAGGGCTCCTAATTCTTCCGGGAGGGAGTTCCATATGGCCGGCGCTGAGAGTGAAATAGCTCTTTTAGCGCCGGCCATATGGAACTTCCTCCCGGAAAAATTAAGTATATGCATGGAATAGTGTCCCAGTGGAGGTAGTAGAGACGAGGATAGTATCTGAATTCAAGAAGGTATGCGACAAACACAGAGGATCTCGGAAGGAAAAAGAGAACTATTGTTGTTGATATGGAATGTATTATATTTGCCAGGAATTTGACCATGAAACACTTTATTCTGAGTAGAAATCTTTCTAAATTCAGAGTTAGAAAGAGAGGCTGTTCAGGCAGAAACTAAACTGAGGTAACCCAGGAAGTGGTTCGCATGTATGCAGGATCTGCTCCCAAAAGCTTCCCGAGGAAGCTGGGAACCAGTTCCCATGCATGACTCCATCAGTTCATATCCTAATGTCCATGGAGAACACCTGCTACAGGTGAGTAACTTTGTTTTTCAATACAATACATAAGAAATGCCATACTGGGTCAGACCAAGGTTCATCAAACCCAGTCTCCTGTTTCCAACAGTGGCCAGTCCAGGTAACAAGTACCTGGCAGGTTCCCAAAAAGGCATACTGGTTCCACAGTACTTATCCTGGGGCAAGCAGTAGATTTCCCAGGTCCTCTTTAATAATGGTTTATGGACCTTTCCTCTTGGAACTTGTCCAAACCTTTCTTAAACCCAGCTACACTAACTGCTTTTATTACATCTCTGAAGGGTAAATAGTGGATTTCCCTGGGCCTCTTTAATAGTTAATGGACTGCTTTTTTCGAGGAACCTGTCCAAACGATTAGTCTTAACCCTTTCCAGGCCGAGCCCAAAACTCTCGGGATCCAAAATTCTGACTAAATATTCCTATCAAATGGTATATAATACATGACCATAGCAGAAGGAAAATCACTATTAGAACATATTGAATAAGACGGGTACAATTTTCCTGAAATAATGCAAAAATTAACCCGGCTGCAGAATGTGGATTACAATTTTAAAGTAGGCCTTCAAAGGGTTAAATGTGCAACGTTATAGCTTCATTGCATGTCCCCTAGTCTTTCTACTTTGGTTGTTTACTCCTTCATAATCTACATTTACCCGTTCTCCTCCATTATTTTATAGACCTCTATCATATCCAGTTTATTTCTGTGATATCAGTAGATCCCTTTATGCCGGTTATGGCCTTGTTGAACATTGTATCTAGGGCAAATGTTTGACACACAATCAGAAACTGGAGAGAGGTCCCAGAGCCCATCAGCAGGTTGACTTAAGGCTCTCTGTGACATGGAGGCCCAGGGCAGTTGTCCTGTTTTTCACCTCCTAATGCTGGCTCTGAAGGTATCCTGAGTTCAAGAAAGCATGGGACAAGCACAAAGAGTCTCTGAGGAAAGAAAGAGATTAGCAAACTTAGTAGTTAGCTAGATGAGCAGATTAGATAGACCATATGTTCTTTATCTTTTGTTCTTTTCAATAGTTCTGTTCTTTACTTTTGATTTTGAGTGTCAGGATTAACTTACACTTTCCCTCTCTGGGCTTCTAGCATGCGTTTCTACATTGGCGAGGAACTATACAGTCAGCACCCTTATGTTCTGATCGTTCTCCTGATTTTCCTCTTTACTCTGCTTCCTTTCTGTCTTGCATTACTGTCGTCCTATGGTGCCCCTGTGTTTCATTGGTTTCTCACCCATTGGTTTGGTGGTTCTAGCAACCACCTTCTGGTATTCCAGATCTGCTTTGTCTTTCACGGTTTGTCTTTCTGCATCTTCTCTTAGCTTATATAAGATGTACTCTTACCAGATATATTCCAAATTGCTTAACAAATACTGTGTTCACAGATGAAGGGCCAGGAACAGGACCTCAGAAAACACCCACAAATAGGAACATAAGCGACAGGGATCTCAAACGATTTTCAGAAGACTGTTTGGGAGGAAATAGCTAAACTAAAAGTAGACAAAACGATGGGACCAGATGGGATACATCCGAGAATACTGAAGGAATTTGGGGATGTTCGAGCTTTTTCAATGCCTCTTTGGAGTTGGGAGTGATGCCAGAGGATTGGAGAGAGCCACATGTGGCCCCTTTACACAAAAGCGG
Organism: Ichthyophis bannanicus; assembly: GCA_033557465.1. Lineage (NCBI taxonomy): Eukaryota > Metazoa > Chordata > Amphibia > Gymnophiona > Ichthyophiidae > Ichthyophis > Ichthyophis bannanicus. The sequence continues at coordinate 2,608,639 of CM066050.1, forward strand.
AAGTAAGGATGTGGTCGAAAACTACAGCCGGTTAGTCTGAACTCTGCAGTGAGTAAACTATTGGAATCACTGTTCAAAGAGAAAATAGTGTCTGGAGTCCAATGCCCAGGATCGGGGGCAGCATGGATTCACCAGAGTCTGGTCTTGTCAGACAAATCTGATTGATTTCTTTGACTGGATGACCAAGGAGTTGGACCGAGGGAGAGCACTAGATATGGTGTACTTGGATTTCAGTAAAATCTTTGACACCATTCCGCACAAGTGACTTATCAACAAAATGAGACCGTAAGGATGGACCCCAAAGTTACTGATTGGGTTAGAAATTAATTGAAGGGGAGATGACAAAGGGTACAGTAAATGGAGCTCACTCTGAGGAAAGGAAGGTTACCAGTGGGTGTACCACAGGGATCTGTCCTTAGTCCAATTCTTTTTAACATCTTTGTTAGTGATATTGCGGAAGGGATGTCTGGTAAGGTTTGCCTTTTTGCAGATGATACCAAAATCTGCAATAGAGTAAACACCCAGAAAGGTGTAGATAACATGAGGAGGGAGGGATCTAGCTAAGCTTGAAGAATGGTCTAGAATTTGGCAGCTGAGATTTATGCAGGGTCATGCATTTGGACTGCAAAAATCCAAGGGTGCGGTACAGTGTAAGGGGTGAAGTACTTCTGTCCACAAAAGAAGAGTGGGACCTGGACATGATTGTGTCTGACTATCTTAAAGTAGCTAAACAGGTAGAAGAGGTGACGGCAAAAGCTAGAAGGATGCTTGGGTGCATAGGGAGAGGAATGGCCAGCAGAAAAAAGGAGGTGATAGTGCCTCTGTATAGGTCTTTAGTGCAACCTCATTTGGAGTATTGTGTGCAGTTCTGGAGACCACACTTTCAAAAGGATATAAACAGTTTGGAGTCTGTGCAGAGGGTGTCTACTAAAATAGTTAGTGGTCTTCGTTATAAAGCATATGAGGACACTTATTTATTTACTACTACTACTGAGCATTTATATAGCGCTACCAGTCGTACGCAGCGCTATTAGCTGTATTTATAAACCACCTTTCACCGGGTTAAGGTGGTTTACACAGAACAGGAGAGCATATACATTGTAACAGTTTTTACAACTATTTGCAGGACTTGTCGCTATGTCAACTTGTCTCTGGGTCCACCCATTGTTTAGGTCATACCCTGGATCTACTTCTCACTTCCTCTGACTCTTGTTCTATGTTATCTTCGCCTGTTGTTTCCAGCGTACCATGGTCAGACCATTTTTGTGTCTCTCTCACCCTTTCTCTGGTAGTTTCTGATATCGATAGGTCCCTAGCTGCTCCGCCTCTAACGCAGTTGCGACGCCATATCACCCCTTCCACTTTAGCCGCTTTTCCTCCTGCCTGCTCCTTGTTCCCAGATGATTTCTCACTACTGCCTGTTGATTCTCAAGTACAGCTTTGGAATTCCGTTCTGTCCCGCTCCCTGGATACCCTAGCGCCCCTGCGCCCTTCTAGTAGGTCACCCTCTTCATCTCATTCCTCCTGGTTCCACCCAGGCCTGCGGTTACAACGTTCACAGCTTCGCCAAGCTGAACGTCGTTGGCAAAAGCATCCTTTGCCCGAAACCTTAGCACGCTTTAAATCCCTGTTTTCGGACTATCGCGCTGCAGTCCAGGCTGCCAAGCGCTCCTTCTATACTGCTCAAATTTCTAGTGCTACTCACTCATCCAGACAACTCCATTTAATCCTGCGGCAACTCTCTTCTACTACGTCACCCTCTGCTCCCCAGGTTGCTATTCCTGCTCCCTCTTCATTGGCTACTTTTTTCTCAGAAAAGGTACAGAATCTCCGTTCCTCCTTCAGTACTCCTCCCCCCCCCCCCCCGCCCTTATCCCCACCTCATTCCCTTCCCCAGACTCCTGGTAGTCTTTCTCTCCCTGATGAGTCTACCACTGACTTAGTTGTCCCAAACAAAGCTTTTTCACATACATGGTCCACATTCCACTCCCTTACCACTGCAGAAGTACTCCTGGCTCTCTCCAAGGCTCGAAAGACCACCTGTGCATTGGATCCTCTCCCCTCAGCTTGGCTGATAGAACCGTCTCTGCAGCTGATACCGCTCATCACGGCCATATTTAATTCTAGTCTATCCTCTGGCCGTTTTCCCTCCCTATGGAAGTCGGCCATAGTTCATCCCCTCCTGAAACAGCCCTCTCTCGAACCCTCAGTGCATTCCCATTGGCGTCCGGTGTCCAATCTACCATTCTTAGCAAAGGTGCTGGAACGTTTCGTCTTCCTACAACTATCATCTCATGCTGAGGCCACTAATTCCCTCCATCCTCGTCAGGCAGGTTTCCGTGCGGGACACAGTACGGAGACTGTTCTCCTGGCTCTCCTCAACGAACTTCATGTCGCACACGATCGTGGAAATATCTCACTCCTGGTTTCATTAGATTTATCGGCAGCCTTTGATTTAATTGACCATCACACCCTTCTCTCACGCCTGTTTGACATTGGTTTAAGGGGCTCCGTATTAAGCTGGTTCCGCTCCTTTCTTACTACTCGTTCTTTTGTCGTCCGTTCCAATCAGCAGTCTTCTCCATCCACTCCCCTGCCCTGTGGGGTCCCCCAGGGTTCAGTCTTATCTCCCCTGCTTTTTAACATCTTTCTCGCCCCTCTCCCCCTTTTAGCCCAACAATTCCCAGTCTCCATGTATATCTACGCAGATGATATTATCCTCCTCTTCCACACCTCTCCGCTCAATATTGACATCTCCCCACTTAATATCTGTCTCACCCATATTGCAGACTGGCTTTCCTCTAATTTTCTCCACCTTAACCCTTCCAAATCCACAGCCATGTGGGTTTCGCTAGGTACATCTTGTCCAGACATTGCACCTCAAATTAATTCTGTTCACATTCCACTTACCTCCTCTTTCCGGTACTTGGGAGTTACCCTGGACTCCTCCATGTCTTTTCATGAACACATTTTCAATCTCTCCCGCCGCTCCTTCTTTATATTGCGACAGCTCCGCTCTATCCGTTCTGTTTTGCCCTCTGACTCATTTATCACCCTCGTACTTGCACTGGTCATATCAAGACTAGATTATTGTAACGTGGTTTACGCAAATCTTCCGGCCTACCAGCTTCAACGCTTGCAGCTTTTGCAAAACACAGCTGCCCGACTGGTTACCTCTGCCCGTAGATCTGATCATATCACCCCTCTTCTGTATCGCCTTCACTGGCTTCCTCTGCGTTTCTGATTCCGATATAAGTTCCTCATACTAACTCATAGAGTCATTTACTCCTCCAATCCCCTATATTTAGCTGACTTGATCTCTCTCCATACTCCCTACCGACAGCTTCGCACCTTGCATGCCAATCGTTTATCCCTTCCTTCCCCTTCACAGGCTCATCTGGAACAAACACGTCACGCTGCTTTCTTTTTTCTAGGACCCTCCCTATGGAACTCACTTCCTCCCTCCCTCCGGCTAGAACCCTCCTACCAGAACTTCAAGACACTATTAAAAACTCACCTATTCCAACAGGCGTTTGACCTCCCCCCTGGGTGTCCTGTATAGTCCTTCGTTTGTCTGTATGTCTGTTGTCTTACCACCTAGTTTGAGTATTGTTTGACTTTGTTAGTTCTTATCTGTCTCTTTGACATTGGATTTGATTGGTTATTGTTTGAATTTACTGTTTTGTCTGGTGGCCCCTTTGGCCCTTCTTTCTCTTTATTTCAATGGAGTTCCTTTCTTTTAACGCCAGCATTTATATTTTATTGTAAACCGCCCTCATGTTTCGACAATGGGCGGTATATAAAATGTTCAATAAAGATAAAGATATACAACATGCAGTTGATACATAAGAGTTTAAAACTATATACAGATTTAAACTATGTACATTATACAGACTTAGATAATGTGTAGGTGTACTCAACTGGCTTATGTTATGGGGTCAAATGCTTGGTTAATAGGTGTGTTTTCAAATGTTTTCTGAAGGTTTTGAGGTCTGTGATATTCTGGATCTGGTCTGGGAGAGAGTTCCATATAGAGGGTGCGTAAAGTTGGAATGCTAGTTTACATGCTTGTTGGTTAGATTTGGTTTTGAGGTGGGGAATGACCAGGGTGCTCATAGTGGAGGTTCACCTAGATCTGATATGCTTGGTGGTCTGAAGAAGCGTGTGTAAGGGGGTGGGGGGGCGGTGTGAATTGCTTTGTGGGTTAGGATGAGTGTTTTTGAAGTTTATTCGGCTCTGTAATGGGAGCCAGTGGAGCTGTTTGGGGATAGGGGTGATATGATCCTGTTTTGTCACTGTGTGTAGGGTCTTTGCTGTTGAGTGGAGAGCTGTTTGCAATGGGAGGAGTGTGGATTGTGAAAGGCCTTGGTAGATCGCGTTGCAAAAATCCAGGTGAGGTATTATTGATGCTTGCAGGACAGTCCAAAAGTCTGTCAGTTCAGGGAGTGGTCGTAGGCATTATAGTGTCTTTGTTTTGAAGTATATTGTCTTGGTGATTTTATGATGTGGGCTTTTAGAGTGAGGTGCTGATCAAGGTTGATCCCTAGGTACCGGACTTGAGTCTGGGTTTTGATTGTTGTGGTGGTCAATGTTTATAGTGGGGGTGGGACAAAGGTGGTATCTTTTTGTTATGTAGAAGGCCTCCGTTTTGTTATAGTTGATTTGAAGGTGGTTGTCTTTTATCCAGGACCTCAGAAACCTCAATAAGTTTCTAGTCCACAAAAAGTTCAAGATGATCTCTTTCGAGACTCTTCTTCCCTACCTCGAGTCAGGACTGGCCCTGTTCTCTAGATCTAAAAGAAGCGTACGCACATATCCTCATCCATCCAGGATGCAAGAGGTATCTACTCTTCACCTTTCAGGGAAAAGATTATCAATACAGAGTCCTTCCCTTTGGAATTGCCTCTGCCCCCAAGAGTCTTCACAAAGTGCATGGCGGTTGTGGCCACATATCTAAGAACTCTGGGGATATTTGTCTTCCCCTACTTAGATGACTGGCTGCTAAAGGAGGTTCTGCTGTCCTTGCATCGTACCATAACAGTACTATAGCACTTGGGATTTGTCATAAACCTCCAAAAATCGCATCTCACTCCAACTCAAAGACTAGAGTTCATTGAAGCCCTGCTTTATTTATTATTTATTTATTTATTTAACATTTCTTATATACCGCGCTATTTGTCATCAGCGCGGTTTACATCAAAACAATAGAACACTTGACCAGATACATTGGCCGTCGTTTACATAAAACGGGGGGTTAACATGGAGGAGAACTTGGGGAACTATTTGCATTCAAGTTTATAGCAAACTTAGGAAACTATGTACAAATCGATTGTATTACATATTAGGTATGATTACAGTGTTTTACATCATGTAGCGGCTGTATGATATAGTGGGGGTGTGTGGGAGGTAATGGGGTATCGGGATGGCTATAATGTAAGAGAAAAAGGTGGTGTTTGAGGGCTTTTCTAAATTGAATAAGGTCTCTAATAGCTCTAATGTGTGGGGGGAGTTTGTTCCAGCATACGGGGGCATAGTTCCTGAAAGCCCTATTGGTGGTGATCTGGTTGAGTTTTGTGGATTCAATTGGTATAAGTAGCATGTTGGCAGCCTGGGATCTCCTGGATCTGTTGTCTGGAGAACGCGTTATGAGGTCGGAAATGGATGGGGGAGCTATCATGTTGAAGGCCTTGAAGGTAATGAGGAGGGTTTTGTACAGGATTCTACTGCTTATGGGAAGCCAGTGTAGTTCCTTTAGAATGGGGGAGATGTGGTCGACCCTTGAGGTTCCGTAGAGCACACGGGCTGCCGCATTCATGGCTAGCTGTAATGGTTTGAGGGAGCTCTTTGGAAGGCCATGTAGAACTATGTTGGCATAGTCGAAGTGCGGTGTGACTAGTGCCTGGAAGATGGTGCGGAAATCCGCGGATTCCATCATGGGCCTAAGATGCCGTAGGGTTTTTATCTTGAAATAGATGGTCTTGACAGTGCGTTTGATATGTTCCTTGAAGTTGAGTTGTTGATCAAGAATTACCCCGAGATATCGTATGTTGGATTTGATTGGAAGTTCCGCGTCTCTGACTTTGAGTGTTGGTGGCGGAGAGAAGGCTTTATTCCTTGTGATCATTAGTACTTCCGTTTTTTTGAAGTTTATCCGGAGGTTCTGAGTGAGTAGCCAGTCAGTTATTGTGTTGAAGCAGTCAACTAGCACTGTATAGTCGGGACAATTGATGACAATGGGTGTGAATAGCAGGACATCATCGGCATACATAAGACACGATATGCCAAATGAACGGGCAATGTCACAGATTGGTTGCATATAGATGTTAAAGAGCAACGCGGAGAGGGAGGATCCTTGGGGTACACCTTGGTGCTGTTGGAAAGGTTCGGAGGTGGTGCTTTGAATCCGGACTTGTTGACATCTGCCTTCGAGGTAGGATTTACACCAGTCCCACGCTTGATCTCGGATTCCCTTCTCATGTAGCCGGGTGAGAAGCTGCAGGTGGTCTACGGAGTCAAACGCTGCTGATATATCAAGGAAGATTAGTGCGAAGCCATTCTTTATACTGTCAATTCCATTGATCAGTGAACTGGTTAATGTTGTCAGTAGGGTTTCGATACCGTGTGCTTCTCTGAATCCATGTTGAGAGGGATCCAGTGGTGAGGAGGAGTCAACATGCTGCTGGATCTGTCTAAGGGTTATTCTCTCTAGGATCTTAGCCAGAAAAGGGATACTGGAGATTGGTCTGTAAGATTCCTCTTTCTTTGGGTCAAGTTGATTGTTTTTTAGTAGTGGGCGGATGGATGTGTGCTTGAGCGCATCTGGGAAAACTCCTGTTTCAAATGACAGCTTGGTGATGTTGGCTATGACAGGGCTGAACTCCGTGCGCATTGTCTTGATCCAGTGCGCTGGGCAGGGGTCGGTTGGTGCGGTCGTGGCGTTGATTGATGCAATTACTTCTTCAATGGTCTTTGTTGATGGCGGTGAGAGTTTGGTGAGTGTGGACTGGGAAAGAGTGGTTTTGGGATTTGTGGTATGGTTAAGATGAGGTGATGATGCCATTGTAGTTACCTTTATTGATTTTGATTGGATGTAATTCGCATATGCTTGTGGCTGAATACCTTCTTGTTGAGGAGGGGAGGGTTGGTTGGTAAGGGATTTCACCAGCTGGAAAAGGTCTCTTGGCTTATTTAGTGAGCGGCTGACACCCAACAGTCCAGGGCGTTTCTGCCCCAGCTCTGTTGTGCCCATCTAGTAGAACTAGCATCCCAGGCGCTCCTAAGAGACCATCTGACAGCCCGAGAAATGCTGCAGCTCCTTGGGCACATGGCCTCTACAGTACATTTCGTTCCACATGCCCGCCTACATATGCGGATAGCCCAGCGGACTCTGGCCTCCCAGTGGAAGCAGGCCTCGGGCCATCTCAGGGACAAGATCCAAGTCACTGCCCATCTGATCACATCCCTTCAGTGGTGGTGTTCTCCAGAAAACCTGCTTGTCACCTTTTCAGATGCCTCAATGTCAATGCACCCTAATGACAGATGCCTCCAAACTGGGTTGGGGAGCCTATCTGGGCAGCCTTGGCTACACAGGGACTGTGGATGGTTCAGGAGTCACAACTCCAGATCAATCTCCTGGAACTTCGGGCCATCTTCAATGCCCTCCGGGTGTTCCAATACCACCTCACAGCGCAACAGGTCCTAGTCAGGCCAGATAATCAGGTTGCCATGTTCTGTGTGAACAAACAGGGGGGTGGGGGGAACAGACTTTTGGACCCTCTGCAAGGAGGTGATACATCTCTGCTCCTTTGCCATTTCTCATCGAATATACCTCTAAGCAGTGTACCTCACAGGGGAATCCAGTGTCTTGGCAGATAGACTGAGTTGCATTCTTCTTCCCCATGAATGGTCTCTGCACCCAGATACAGTATCCTACATCTTCCAGATTTGGGGAACTCCAGACATGAATCTGTTTGCGACTCTGCAGAATGCCAAGCTTCCACATTTCTACACAAGGACTCCGACATCCACCACCAACAGAAGGATGCCTTCCTCCTGCACTGGGGTCAGGGTTTGATTTATGCGTTCCCTCCCATGCCCCTTATTCCCAAGACTTTTCAAGCTTCAGTCCTCCATGATTTTCATAGCCCCTCACTTGCCACGGCAAAATTTGCAAAGCAGCAGCTTGGTCTTCTGTCCATACCTTTGCTGCCCATTATTTTCTGGTCAAAGTCTCCTGTCGGGATGCCATGTTTGGTCAGGCTGTACTCCAGCACCTGTTTCAGATTTAGATGCAACTCCTACCCTCTGTCCCAGACTTTGAATATACCAGAAATCCTTGTGCGATCCATGACCTCATCATGCCTACTCAGAGGCAAACCTCCACCGGTTCTAATGTCACTTCATCTGGGAGCTAGGAAGCCCCATATGTGAAAACTGCTTTCCTGCTTGTTCCTGGAGATAGCGTACTTGCTCACCTGTAACAGGTGATCTCTGGGAACAGCAGGAATTTAGTCTTCACAACCCACCAACCTCCCCTAGGAGTTTTCATTTACTCTCTTTTCTCAACTACAAACTCATCTGAAGAGAGGAAGTTAGGAAGGCAGTCGCGCAGGTGCAGTGAAGTGCTCCCAAAAGCTTTACAATTGGATGCTGGGGAGTGTTCCTGTGCAGGCTCAGTCGGTACCAACGTCACCCATATGCGAAGACTAAATTCCTGTTGTTCCCGGAGATCATCTGTTATAGGTAACTATGCTTTCTTTGCTCTTTTCTTCCACTGCTGACTCCAGACTTCAGTCCTTTCACCTTGCTGCTCCTTATGCCTGGAACAAATTTCCTGAGTCTGTGCATCAGGCCTCTTCTTTGCCCTTCTTCATATCTATGCTAAAGACTCATCTCTTTGATGCTTCCTTTGATACCTGACCCCTTGTCTCCTTATTCCTAACTTAAGTCTTGTTTGTCTTGATTAGATTGTAAGCTCTAACGAGCAGAGACTGTCTTTATCTGTGTTTGTACAGCGCTGCATATGCCTTGTAGGCTTCATAAATGTTTAATAGTACTAGTAGTAGGAGAGCAACTGTTGCTGTGCTCTGTATTCTCCCTCCTCATGCCACTTAGAAAAGTGGATGCTCAAGTGCTTTTTTTTTTTCTTCCATGTGCAAATGTGCTTGTGACCCCAAATGAGAATTTTGTGTCACTATTTGGAATCACAACCCACAGCTGTTCTAGCATATTGTCTTTTTATACCCTCTAGATTTAAATACAGGGTTTATGGCATAAAAGTATTTGTATATTATCTCCTTTTTATCTTTTGAGTCCACCTTTTTCGTTATTTCCTGTGGTCCATGAACAGGCTTAATGTGGCTCATAACTGCAGCAAAGGTGTTTTTTTTCTCTGCCTGGATCCTCTGTACTCCACTACCCACTCTAGTTCTGAAGCTGAGGACGCACATCTTCTTATTCTGGGAAATTCATGGCCAGTAGGAATTCTTCTTTTCCCTCCTTGTGAAACGTCACTTGTAGTGATCTCCTTTCTGAGAATTAGTATAGATGTTATACAACAAAGTCACTATGTGAAGGCACTTGGCAAGGCTTGAGAGTTTATTCTTTCTTTTGCAGAAATGACAGCAATTTGCTGACATTCCACACAAGTATTTCCTCTCTGGTGCACCTGAGAAAGGGAGATCCCTCTCTGTTGCTGGGAGGTAGATGATCAGTGTTTTGTGTTCCAGAGTGAGCCCTGACCCTGGACTGATTTGATTTATTGAATTTGATATACCCCTATTAAGAGTAGTCATCAAGCTGGGTTACAGGTCCAAACGTTTAAAAATGGTAACACCCCCCCCCCCCTCCTCTCAAACAAGAAAATTGTATCTCATACAGGATCAGGGCAAAAACAAAAGGAAGGGAAGAATACTGCACAATTTCTACCAAAAGACATGGCACATAGCCAAAAATCATGCCATGCCATTAGTGTCTGTTACCTGTAGTAACTCCTGACCTTGGATTGTTTCTTCCTGTGTACTACAGGTGTGCGCATGCCAAGTGCGAGCAACAGGTAAGATGTATGCTTGTAAGAAGCTGGAGAAGAAACGGATCAAGAAACGGAAAGGAGAATCCATGACGCTGAACGAGAAGCGCATCCTGGAAAAAGTGAACAGCAGGTTTGTAGTAAGTACATTCTAGCTGTTTTCATTGTCCAAAGAATCCTTATTAAAGATGGAAACTGCAGTATCTGACATTCCCCTGTTGCTTTGAGCTGTGTTTCAGAGTTGCATTACTTCGACACATTTTTTTTTGTGTATATGAAGGAAGGGGATTATAAAAGGATTTAGGAAACTCACTTGAGCTGAAAAACTCCCTTATAGAGACATGGATTATGCTACAGATAAGGGACTATAAGACCCAGGCAGTGTTACCGCTCCCATGAAAGTTTTAAGAGGAATGTAAACAAGTAGGCTGAAGGGGCATATCAAGCTGGTGCTGACAGGGCACTAGAGGTAGAGGCTCCTAAATTGTTCATTTGTTTCCCTTGGTGGATTACTTTGTAATGGGTAAACCAAAATGAAAGTGGAAGATTCACCTGGCGTCTTGTGTGACTCAGACGCATGGTCACCCATCTGGTGTCTATCTTATTGCAGCAGATTCTGTCGTAGAGGGGGAAGCTTGCAAGTGGACTCCTCAGTGAGCATGATTTGGCACTAAGCTCTGGTAGACGATCTCTGCATCCCCCTTAAGAGTGGAGACATTGTACTGGCAACCTCTTCTATATTAGATGCAGCCACCCCCGATAGATCAGATGTGCTAGTCTCTGAGCCTATAAACTTGGGGACTGGAGCTGAGAAAGCCCAGGGCCTCTCGAGAAGAGGATCTGCCTTCAAATGAGGCTTTAGAGGCAAATGCTTGGGTGAGTACCAAATTTAACCTGCCGATTAGTGAGACCTTCCTAGCTAATAGTGGAGGAAGGCGAGTAACTCACTGAAGATGATTTAGAGGGTGCCCCAGGTGGAAGAGCAGTCTGCTCCTCTTATGAAGAGCACATTAGAGGATATTTGTTTGATTCTTACCAGGACTGAAAGGGCTCCAATTGACTATCTCTCAAAATACTGACTTTTCAAAGCTTCAATCACCAAATTGGAACTCTATGAGGTTAACTACAGTTCTAATTTAACAGTTCTAAGTTTGGGCAAGTCACTTTACCCTCCATTGCCTCGGAAGAAAAGGCTGGCAATCTACTTCCGGTGATACATTGCCAAGAAAACCCAGAGGTAGCTGGGTCGCTATGAGTCAACACTGACTTGATGGCACTAAAAAAAAAAAAAAAAAGTTTAATGTAAACCATACTCAGACATTTTAAGCTTTTGAGGATTCCTATATTAAGGATAATTTAGTTACATGCAAAACTTGAGATGCTGGAAATTAGAGTGCGGAGTTGCAGTTTAAGATTGCTTTCTCCCCAGGAACTCCTCTGGAAGAGGAGGCTGATCATGATACCACTAAGATGTATTACATTTTTAAGGGGGAAAACACCAGGGGACACTTGTCTCTATGGACAGTTTGAGTATTTCAGCTTTTCTAGAATCATCAGAGTACATCAGTGCTAGGGTTACTTTCTTAGCCTCTTTGGCTTCTGATAGAGATAAAAGCCTTATATTTAAGAATTACTTCAAAAATTGGGATATTATCTTTTGTGGCCAAAGAGGGGGTTCTTTTTCCTGATGTGGCTAAAGCTACACAGTTTAAAACGAAGAGTGTTTTGTTGTTGGTTTCTTTTTTTTTTTTTAAAGCTTAAGCTTACAGCTATGGATTGTGTGGGGACTTTTTTCCAGGAACCCTTTGTCGATTAATATGAAGCACATGAATGGTTAAGGAGAGGTGAACTGAAACTGAAGGATGAGAGTTTGGTAGTTGCAGCCCAGGACAATGAATAACAGACAAGATGGTTCACAGCAAGTATAAAGAAGACTAGTAAAATAGGCATGCAGATTCTGTGAGAAAGAGATGGAAATAGTTACCTTGTACAGTCAAACCTCGGTTTTAATGATTAATCCGTTCTAAGCAGTCTGACTAAAACCGAAACGTACGAAAACCGAAGCAATATTTCCCATAGGAAATAATGTAAATTCAATGTAATCCGTTCCAGACACCCAGCTCCTGTCACTTCTCTCACCTGCCCGATCGTCCACAGGACAGCAAACACACAGATATTGTACTGTACGGCACTGTAATCTGATCGCTGCCTCCCACATCCATGCAACATCTCCTGCTTACATTGACAGCTACCCTGCTACCTCCGAGCCTGAGGGGGCGCTCCAGAGAACAGGCAGGCGGTGGAGAGATCGGGGCCTTCCTCTCTGTGCAATCCTTGCATCTCTGGCTCGAGGATGTTGCTCAGCTGACAATGGCTTCTCAACACGCGATCGGGTGAGTCCGGGGGGGGGTAGTGCTGCCGGGACTGGGCGGGCAGACCAGCGCGAGGGTGTAGATTTTCAGATCTGGCAGCACTGGTTCCTGACGAAAACCGAGGCAAAAACCGATAACCGAGACAAGATCTGAGTTAGAAAAGACGTCGAAAACCGAAACCAACGAAAACCGGGGCACACGAAAACCGAGGTTTGACTGTAGCTGGTTGTGATGTTCTGATGGCAGAAAGTTTCTATACAGAAAGGCACAACAAGGTGCCATGTCTCATCCCCTTGAAAACTTTGTAAGCACTACAACATCACTGCACCAGACTAGGTTCATGATCCTAAGAATTATGGAGAATGCAGAAATCCTGATAACATGGAACATTCCCATCCCGCTGGTTAAGGAATTGGATGCAAGGAAACCTGACATGGTGGTAAAGGAGAAAAACCCAGAATGGCATTGATAATAGAGGTGTCTGTTCCAAGTTATTAATCTGTGAATCACATTGAGAGAGAGAGATCTTCAGGTACCAAGAAGTGCAGTCAGAGACCAAGAAAATGTGGCAGAAAGAGAGTTATTTCCCATTATGTTGGGTGCCACAGGCCTGATTAAGAAGAACTTCCAAGTACATCTTGTCAAATTACCTATACATGTTACATCCTGTGAACTCCAGAATGCAAGTATTACGCCAAGCATTAGCAATAAATTTGAGAGACTAAGATCATAATCCACATACCCTGGTGTAGGAGTGAGGGTCATGACTGTCATGGTATGTGCAAAACAATAGATATTCCTACCAACAAAATCCCTTGAACCTACCTAAAACCTTCCCATAAAGCATTAGCACAACTACCAAAAGTATTCTAACCAACACATTCCTATAAGAAAACTCCACCAGTCTAATTTCCAAAGGGAGAAAATGACCTCAGGTTTTACTTCTCAGTCCCACCATGTGGTGAAATTCATCACCATAGGGGATCTCAAAGGTGTAACATTCACGGCCCTACAACTCCCCTTTAATTAATAAACAAAAGTTATCTATAAATATTTTAAAAAGTACTTTTCCAATAGATTTTATATATATCCAATTAATTTTCAAACATCACCATAAACATGCTTTTATCTTTTTTCTTTTCTTTTTTTTATACACAAATATAGTGACCTCCAACACTTCTGCAAAACAAAGCTGAACAGCTCTATTTGTTAACAAACTTTGTCACCATCCAAACAAATACGCAAATGCTTATCTGCAAAGATTATCTTCTAAACTCCTGCAAATCCAACCATCATCCAATCCAACCATCCTAACCATCCAACAATCTTTGTTGGGTGTAAAGAATTGTATAAGTTTGGGCAGACGATGATGGTCACTATATTTGTCTCATGTTTTGGTTTAAATCTGTGCTCTGCCTTTCTGTTGACGCTGGTACCTTCCCTGGTACGAACATCAATATTTTTCTTTAAAAAAATTTTTTTGTGCCTTCGTCAGTGCTGACTCCTGGCGACCCAGCTGCCTCTGGATTTTCTTGGCAATGCATCACATTGCCAGGCCTTTTCTTCTGAGGCATTGGAGGTTAAAGTGACCTGCCCAAGGTCACAAGTAGTCCCAGTGGGAATCAAACCCTTGATCTTCTGGGTACTAAGCAGTTGCTCTAACCGCTAGGCTGCTACTCCACTCTCTGGTACTATATCTATCTATCTATCTTCAATCAGTCATTCATTCATTCAAACAACCAAACATCTATACCGCGTTATCCTTTAATCAAAGTGGTTTACATTGCAACACACAAACTGGACACAGTTAAGTACCCTGCATGTCAACCATTTGGTCCTAGTTAACAGGGTATAACCTATTTACAATTAAATTTACTTATTTACAGTTTGCTCATGATTTACAGTTTGGGCAGGTTGTTAAGCAGTTCTAATGTTCTGTACATTATTAGTCACCACTAAAAATGACTGGTGGTTGAAAATGTTTGGACCCAGACTATTTACAGAATGATTGTCCTTTGTGCCAACAAATGACACAAAGAAACCTAAAGAACAGAGCCAGACAGTATGGTTCTCTGTTTGCCCCAAACTCTGTTTCAGTTGCTTCCGCATTATCGAGGATGTTAGCCTCCTCTCTTGGTTCTCAGGTCTCCTCAAAATCCGAAAATAAGACTAAGTCTAAGTCATCAGCATTGAATACCGAAACCAGTGCTCGCGGTAAGTCCTTTGATCATCAACAGGATTCACCAAAAGGTGCATTCGATGCAGATCGGCCTGCCAAACAGCCCCGGAAGAGGACCAACCCTCCAAAGCACAACAGGGGCTCCAGGACACTCCCAAGGCCTCGACCTCTGAAGAGCTATTGGTTCCATGCTCTGGGACAGTGGATCAGAGCCCCGTGTGGGATTCCACCCAGTTGTCAGCCTCCTCCCTCGACTAGTGCATCCTGGCTATCGAGAGGAGTTTGGCAGCACTCTTGGCAGCCTTGGTACCGTCTATATTGACAGTTCCAGCGGTGCAGGCGTCAGCATCTGGCCCACGGCCAATACCACTAGGCCCGATGGCAAACCTCAAACCTGCATCGGGGGATTCTCTCCCTCTGATGCCTCTTTTTGAACCAACAGGCATTATTGGTACCCAACAGGTTCCCGCTACTGCGCTGACTGATCATCGGTATCTGTATTGGGTCTCGACATTGGCACGGGGCAGTCGATACTTTGACTTTCTGTCAGAATCAAACTCTACCTCCTCAGATTCTGATGATGCATCGAAGGATTCCAGGGTATCCCAGGATCTCCCTTCTGATCCATCCCCTCCTCATGAGCAACATCTGTTCCTGCCAGAGGACATGTCTTTTCAAGACTTCATTCGGTACATGGCAACTGGCCTGCAGATTACCGAAGGTAGAGGAGTTGGAAATCCTCCAATACCCCTCTGTGCCCAAAGCCAAAGAGGCAGCCACCTTACCGGTGCATCGTATCCTGCAGGATCTAATGCTATGTATGTGGGAGACCCCGCTAACAGTTCTGCCTATCAGCAAATGACTTGATATCAAGTCCCGAGTTCCACCATGCTCTGGCTTCTAAAAACCTCAACTACCACATCACTCTGTGGTGGTGGAATCGGCGATGTGGCGCATCAAAAGTTCTAAGAATCATTCTTCCATGCCTCCGGGCAAGGACTCCAGAACTCTCGATGCCTTTGGAGCTTTCAGGCATGCATGCTCACTTCTAGAATTACTTCCTACACTACATGGGCACGTATCTCAAGGATATCTCCAAGGATCTAGAGAACTTTGTCCCTATCCTTCCTGATGATAAATGTGATGTATTCCAAGACTTAATCAGGCAAAATCAGAATATATCCAGATTTGTTACCAGAGCATCTTTCAATGCCTTTGAGTCATAAGAACATAAGATATGCCATACTGGGTCAGATCAAGGTCCATCAAGCCCAGTATTCTGTATCCAACAGTGGCCAATCCAGGTCATACATACCTAGCAGTTTCCCCAAGAGACACAGGTTCCACAATGTTTGTATTGGTTCAAGCATTGATATCCTGGGTCACTTCTTAATGATGGTTTATGGACCTTTCCTCCAGGAACTTGTCCAAACCTTTTTTAAACCCAGCTACACTAACAGCCTTTACTACATCCTCCAGTAACAAATTCCAGAGTTTGATTACACGTTGAGTGAAAAAATATTTTCTTTTATTAGTCTTAAATAGTTTACCCTGTAGCTTCATTGCATGTCCCCTAGTCTTTCTATATTCTGATAAGGTAAACAATCGATCTACGTTTACCCGTTCCACTCCGTTCATTAATTTCTAGACTTCTATCATATCACCCCTCAGCCGTCTCTTTTCCAGGTTAAAGAGCCCTAACCTTTTTAGCCTTTCTTCATAGGAGTATCCTTCCATCCCCTTCACCATTTTGGTGGCTCTTCTCTGAACCTTTTCTAATATCACTATATCCTTTTTAAGATACGGCGACCAGAATTGCACACAATATTCAAGATGCGGTCTCACCATGGAACGATATAGAGGCATTATAATATCTTTTGTTTTATTTTCCATTCCTTTCCTTATGATACCTAGCATTCTATTTGCTCTCTTGGCCGCCCCTGCACATTGGGCCGAGGGTTTTAACATGTTATCCACAATGACGCCTAAATCCCTTTCCTGGGTGGTGGCTCCCAATGTGGAACCTTGCATCGTGTAACCACAGTTTGGGTTGTTCTTCCCTAGGTGCATAACCTTGCACTTGTCCACATTAAATTTCATCTGCCATTTTGATGCCTCCAATTTATCAAGATCCTCTTGCAATTTTCTACAATCCTCTTGGGTTTTAACAACTTTAAATAGTTTTGTGTCATCTGCAAATTTGATAACCTCACTCGTTGTTCCACTTTCCAGGTCATTTATGAATATGTCAAAAAGCAGCGGACCCAGCACAGATCCCTGGGGTACACCACTATTCACCTTTCTCCATTGGGAAAATTGGCCATTTAGCCCTACCCTCTGCTTTCTATCTTTTAACCATTTCCTGATCCACAATAGTACACTGCCTCCTATCCCATGACTCTTTAGTTTTGCCAAAAGTCTCTGATGAGGGACCTTGTCAAAGGCTTTCTGAAAGTCCAGATACACTATATCAACCGACTCACCTTTGTCCACCTGATTATGCACTCCTTCAAAAAAACATAACAGATTAGTAAGACAAAATCTTCCTTGTCTAAAGCCATGTTGGCTGTCTCCCATTAGGTCATGACTATCTACATGCTGAGTAATTTTATTCTTTATGATGGTTTCTTCCATTTTTCCCAGTACTGACGTCAGGCTCACCGGTCTGTAGTTTCCCGGATCACCCCTGGAGCCCTTTTTAAAAATTGGTGTTACATTGGCGATCCTCCAATCTTCAGGTATTAGAGATGATTTTAATGATAGCTCACAGATTACTAATAGCAGGTCTGTAATCTCATATTTCAGTTCTTTCAACACCCTTGGATGTATACCATCCTGCCCAGGTGATTTGCTACTCTTCAGTTTATCTAATAGTTGTAATACATCTTCCCGATGTATCGATATTTCCTTCAATTCTTCCGCACCTTTAAATACCACTTCAGTCATGGGTAACATCCCTACATCTTCCTCAGTAAAGACTGAAGCAAAGAATTCATTCAATCTCTCCGCTATCGCCTTGTCGCCTCTTAGTGCTCCTTTAACCCCTTTATCATCTAATGAACCAACTCTCACAGGTTTTTTGCTACGAATGTACTTGAAAAGGTCTTTACTTTGCGTTTTTGCTTCCGCAGCAAGCTTCTTCTCAAATTCTCCCTTTGTCTGCCTTATCAGTGCCTTGCATTTGACTTGCCAATGCTTGTGCTGTTTCCAGGTTTCGTCGTTTGGCTCTTTTTTCCATTTCCTGAAAAATGCTTTTTTGGCAACAACAGCCTCTCTGACCTCACCTTTAAACCATGCTGGCAGTTTTTTGGACTTCCTTCCACTTTTCTTAAAGCGTGGAATACAGCTGGTCTGGGCTTCCAAGATAGTATTTTTCAACAACAGCCAAGCCTGATGTACGTCTTTAACCTTTGCAACTGCTCCTTTTAGTTTTTTCTTAACTGTTTTCCTCATTTTATCATAGTCTCCCTTTCGAAAGTTAAAAGGTGGTACTGTGGAGTTCCTTACTATCCCTCCTCCACTAATTAAATCAAAGGTGATCATGCTATGATCACTATTGCCAAGCGGCCCCAACAATCTTATCTCTTGCACTAGATCTGGTGTTCCACTAAGGACTAGGTCTAATATGGCTTCCCCTCTGGTCGGTTCATGAACCAGTTGCTGCAAGAAGCAGTCATTTATTTCATCTAGGAACTTTATCTCCCTAGCATGTCCTGACGTGACACTGACCCAGTCGATACCGGGGTAGTTGAAATCACCCATTATTATTACTGCACTGTAACTTTTGTTAGCTTCCTTGATTTCTTTGAGCATTTCATCATCCATTTGGTCATTCTGGCAAGGCGCTCGATAGTACACCCCCACTGCCATTGCCTTCCCCCTTTTACATGGAATTTCAATCCATATAGATTCTACAGCAGATTTTGTTTCCTGTAAAACTTTAATCCTTTCTGACTCAATGCCCTCTCTAACATAGAGAGCAACCCCTCCACCAATTTGATCAGCTCTATCATTACGATATAGTTTGTACCCAGGTATCACAGTGTCCCACTGGTTGTCGTCCTTCCACCATGTCTCTGATATTCCAATCATATCTAACCTTTCATGTAGTGCTATATATTCTAACTCTCCCATCTTATTTTTTAGACTTCTAGCATTTGCATACAAGTATTTTAGAGAATGTATTTTATTCATATTAATTTGGCTATTGTTAGACATGGGTAATTTGGGATCTTTAAGCTCAGTCTGCTCCATACTTGAGGGCATTTGGGCTACTTTACTCTTTTGTGGAACCTCTCTGCTTTTGGTAGTATCCTTCAAAGATACATTCTTCCGAACCATCCGCTCTTGGGTGACTGTCGGCTTTCCCCTAATATCTAGTTTAAAAGCTGCTCTATCTCCTTTTTAAAGGTTAATGCCAGCAGCCTGGTTCCATCCCGGTTAAGGTGAAGCCCATCCCTTCGGAAGAGCCCCTCCTTTCCCCAGAATGTTCCCCAGTTCCTAACAAATCCAAAACCCTCATCTCTGCACCATTGTCTCATCCACGCATTGAGACTCCGGAGCTCTGCCTGCCTTTTGGATCCTGCGCGTGGAACAGGAAGCATTTCGGAGAACGCTACCCTGGAAGTTCTGGATGTCAACTTCCTACCTGAAAGCCTAAATTTAGCCTCCAGAACCTCCCTACCACATTTTCCTATGTCATTGGTACCGACATGTACCTAGACAGCAGACTCCTCCCCAGCACTATCTAAGACCTTATCTAGGTGGTGCGTGACGTCCGCTACCTTCACACCAGGCAGGCATGTTATCCAGTCATCCAGCAGAGCTTCAGTAGTCTGCATTGGTGCTCACAGAATGCCTTAGCTCCAGGCATCTGACCTTGAGCAGTGGGTTCAGGATAAATTGGCCAATATCCCATGCTCTTGAGAGAACCTCTTCGGAAAAGGTTGGCGGGAAGAGGTCTGAGAGAATGAGACAGATGATCTCACTCTTAAACGCCTCTCCAGAAAGACGTCTGACCTCTCTAAGAGAGAGACTAATCCAAAGAAGTCTTTCCATCCTAAGAAGAAAAATATTACCCTCCTTATTCACCTGCAGCTGCTTAACAACCTCAGCAGTGACAGCAGGACCCTCTTCAGCCCAAGAAGCCTAAGCCACAACTAACTGCACAGCCACAGCCAGAACCTGTTTTTTGACTCCTTCCTAGAGAGCATAGCTACTCTGCCTCTGCAGGGTCCCCCACTCTTACATATAGCATGCAGACTGTGTTCCTATGTCCACAGATGGCACCTCATCACATTGGAGCAGTGAACTCTCAACATCGTCCAAAAGGGCCATCTGCTACATTGCGAAAACCTGCCCCCCGCCACCTTCACAAGAGATTATCCTACTAGCCCCTTGCAGACAAATTTTCTATCAGTCGAGGTGTCCATCCTGTTAGCTCAGGGGGCCATAGAAAGAGTTCTACCCACCCAACAGGGCAGGGGTTTCTACTCTCCTTACTTTCATATCCCCAAGAAGACAGGAGGGTTCAGGCCATTCTAGATCTAAGGAACCTAAACAAATTCCTTGTTTGAGAAAAATTCAAAATGATTTGCCTCTGTATACTAAAGCCATATCTTCAGAGGAACGACTGGCTATGTTCTCTAGACCTCAAGAAGGCATACACACATTTGCTGATCCACCCTCAACACAGACAGTATCTGTGTTTTCGGTTCCAGCAAACCCAGTACCAATATCGGATGCTCCCCTTCAGGTTAGCCTCCCCCTCCCTCAAGTGTTCACAAAATGCATGGCAGTGGTTGCTGCCTACCTTCATACTTTGGGTGGTCTTCGTCTTCCCCTACTTAGATGACTGGCTAATCAGGAGAGAATCCTCACAAGAGATAAAACTATCTCTTCATCACACCATCACTGTGCTCCAAATCTGGAATGCATCCTAAACTTTCCAAAATTGCACCTGGTCCCATCCCAGCAGCTCAAATTCATCGGAGCTCTTCTGAACACTCGTCAGGCCCGAGCTTTCCTTCCACAGGATCGCTCTGCCTGCCTCATCGAGCTGGCCAACAGCATAAAGGGTCACAATGTTGTGATAACTCGAGAAATGCTGCATCTTCTGGGGCACATGGCCTCCATAATCCATGTCATCCCCTATGTTCACCTGCACATGTGGCAAACCCAATGGACACTGTCGTCTCAATGGACCCAAGCAACCGGGTGTGTCTCAGACAAGATCTGCATCACCCCTTCACTTGTAAACTCCTTTCAGTCGTAGTGTTCCCCTCGAAACCTCCTTGGAGGGTCACCTTTTCAGATGCCTCCACCTCAATGCACTCTGACAACGGATGCTTCCAAACTTGGGTGGGGAGCACATCTGGACAGTCTCACCACACAGGGGTAGTGGGCACAACAGGAATCTGTTGCTGATCAACCTCCTGGAACTATGTGCTCTCACAAATGCCCTTCGGGTTTTTTACCCCAACTTTCGGGCAAACGGGTCTTAGAACATAGCCACCTGGTTGTCTGTTTGGACTATGTGAACAAGCAGGAGGGAATGGGTTCCTATCCCCTCTGCCAGGAAGCCCTACATCTCTGGTTCTTCTCCATTACATACCGTATCCATCTCGGGGCACAAAACTAACCCATTTGGAGAAACTACCCCAGTGTATCTTCCGGGCAAATTCAATCTTCTTGCAGACAACTCAACCGTATCCATTGTCCACCCGAGTGGACTTTAAATTGGGAAACGGCATCTTGGATGTTTCATATGTGGGAGACCCCCAGAATAGATCAGTTTGCCACCCAGGAGAATGCATAACTTCCACTGTTTTGCTCAAGGCTTCCCTCCTGGCACAGGCAGGCAACGGATGCCTTCCTTCTCCATTGGGGAAAGGGCCTACTTTGTGCATTCCTACGCATCCCCTTAATACTCAAGATCCTGTTCAAGCCACAGGCCGACAGGGGCTTCATGATCCTAATAGCCCCTTACTGGCCCCGTCAGCCATGGTTTCCTCTGCAAACTTGTCTGGCACAGACTCCACCTCTCAGCCCAACTTCCTTTCTCAGGATCATGGGACGCTTCTCCATCCCAATCCACAAGCCCTTTGTCTCACGGTGTGGTTGCTGAAAGCATAATCTTTGCTGACCTCAACCTTCCACAACCGGTCAAGGACATCCTACTTGCATCTCACAAGCTGTCTACCAGATGTTCTTATGCCTTCAAATGACAAAGGTTCACCCCAAAACGCATTGACCCCTCTTCCTGCCCAGTGGAATTCTTTTTACAATATCTCCTCCGCTTGTCCTCAGCAGGTCTCAAAACTAACTTGGAGTTAATCTGAGTGCCATCTCAGCCTATCATAGAGCGATCGACAAACATTCTATTTCTTCACACTGCTTGGTGCAGAGATTTATGTGGGTTCTCCTGCCATCCAAGCCATTAATCAAGCCACCACTGGTGGCCTGGGACCCTCAACCTAGTCCGAGCACAACTTCTAAAGTCTCCTTTTGAGCCTTTAGCCATCACTTCTTTAAAACTCTTGTCTTGGGAAGCTAATCTTCCTCATCGCCCTCAGCTCACTGCATTTGCGAACTGCAGGCTTTAATGTCTGATCCTCTGTACACCCGTTGCCACCATGACAAGGTGGTTCTCCTTACTCATCCACATTTCCTTCTGAAGGTGGTCTCTCCCTTCCACCTCAACCAATCTGTGATACTACCAGTCTTCTTCCCCAGACCGCATGCCTCTATGGCTGAAGCAGCGCTTCACACTAGATTGCAAGCACGCACTGGCTTTCTACATAGACAGAACCAAGAATCACAGGAAATCCTCTCAATTATTCATTTCCTTTGATCTAAGTCTCTTTGGACTGCCAGTAATAAAGCACACACTAACTGGATTGCGGACTGCATTTCTTTTACCTACGCTGAAGCGGGACTCTCCCTTGAGGGTCATGTCACCACTCACAACGTGCGAGCCATGGCAACCTCAGTTGCCAACTTTCATTCCATCTCCATTGACAAAATCTGTCGAGCAACTACTTGGTCCTCCATTGATACCTTTGCTGCACACTACTGCCTTGACAGGGACTCCTGTCAGGATGCTGTCTTTGGTCAGGCTGTCCTCCAGCACCTTTTTGGGACTTAACTGCAACTCTTACTCTCCATCCCAGACTTCTCTTGGCACCAGACTTCCCTGGCATTGGTCTTCCAACTGCAGTCGAGTCCAATGGGGCCACTTTGTATCTACACTTCTCGGCTCTATTCTTAGCCTCGGGGATACCACTGCTACCGCTTCCAATCTGGGACCTTGGAGCTAGTGAGTCCCATAAATGAAGACTGTATTCTCCAGGAACAAGCAGGAAGTCAGTCCTCACATATGGGTGATGGAGCCTGCGTGGATCCACTCCCCAGCTTTCACAGAAAGCCTTTGGAACTTACACCATGCATGAGCAGTCACCTTCCTGCCCAAGGGTGCCATATTACCTCAGTCTTCTTTTTTCCATAGAGCCCTGCAGACGTGCCATCTGTGTCCTTGGTTAAAGTCTTTTTTCACCAGGTTTTCTTTGTGCTTTTCACCAGGCTCGGTTCTGATCACCTTTCCACCACCCGAGTCCACAGCCTTGGCATCGTGTTTTTCTCAGATCCCCCCTTTTTCTCTTGGTTTTTTATTGCACAGATCTTTGCTCGTGGCCTAGCTGATCGAGATGTTGGAGTTTGACCTCACGGGTGCCGCTTTCCCGCTATGGCTTCGATCAGCTGTTTCAAGCAATGTGGCAAGTGCCCCCGCACTATGTCCATCACGGACCACCACAGTTGCTGTATTAAATGCCTCGGAGCAGATCACGTGTCTACCTGCCCACTCTGCCAACAGATGTCAGCGAAGGATCGTAAAAAATGGCAGGGGGAGCTGTTTGGATCTAAGTGTGCCTTGGGGCCAGCATTGGGGTAGAATCCCTGCCCTCAGAATCAGCATCCGATAACTCGTCATCGCGCACCTGGGCTTTGTTGGAGCCCCAGTGTCGTGGAACTTCGGACTGGGGATCATCCTCCAAAGACCTCCCCATTGGGTCCAGGAAGTCGTTGAAGACTAAGACTAGATCTGATCCCAGACTGGCAGGTAAGGCTCAAAGTCCTTGACATGATGGACAGAAGCAGCCCCTTCAGGAGGAGACTCCCATGGCGTCGAAAGATCTGGTCAGATCCCCCGACGCCATCACCATCGATGATTCCCCAACGAGGAACTTGGCTCTAAGCCCGATGACCTTGAGACCCAAGTCAGCTGCTGTGAAGCCAACTGGCATCGAGGCCAGGATGGCAACCCTGGAACGCAGCTTCGCAGCATTCCTCAAGGTGCAGTGCGGCCCGATGTCCGGAACCTCCGTGTCATTGGTGTCAACCTCAAGGCCGTCCTCACTGAGGACTTCCCCGGAGGAGACTCAGCCAATCCTGGAGAGTCTGGCTCATCCGGCATAGACTCCATCAACATCCTATTTGAGATGCAACTCGCCGCCAGGCGCTGCAGCTGAGCAGCACTGGCATCAGGCATCATCGACAGGGAGATCACTCTGCTGTTCATGATTCCTCTGACTCAGTTGGATTGGGAGATGGATGAGGAGTCTCCCAACACCATCCTTCATCGGGACATCCTCTTTAATCCGTCTCCGCCTCACTATCGTCGACGGTCCCCTCCGGAGAACCTTTCCTTTTTGGACTTTGAGGGAGATGTCCCAGGCCCTTGCCTTTGTGGCATTGCCTGAGGACGAGCCTCGGACTGAGGATTTGGAGATCTTACATTAAAGGCACCCCCGAAGGAGGCATTGATGCTCAGGATGGCTCAGGAAGGAGGCTGCTGTTCAGAATGTAGGAGAGCCTGGTGACACTGCCGATTGTGAACCGTTGACTCGATTCTCAGTATCAAGTCGGCCGGAGCCCCGGCTTCCAAAAGACACAGCTGCCTCACAGCTCCATGGTGTTGGAGTCAGCCATGCATCACTTAAAGAGCTCAAAGATGCATCCCTCTGTGCCCCAGGGTAGGAAGACATGTACCATGGATGCCTTTGGCAGAAAGTGCTAGGGCTCCATGCTCACAGCCCGGATCCAGGCATACCAGCTGTACATGGGCATGTTTCTATGGGACCTAGCAAAGGAGCTTGCCAAGTTCTCGGCTGGGTTGACTGGTGAACCTCGTGAATGCTTCCAGGCCCTGCTTTCCTCAATCAAGGAATGCTCCAAGTTTGACTCAGGCAGCCTTCGACGGCTTTGAGTTGGTGACTCGTGTGGCTGCGGTGAGAATTAGTGCCCGCCGCCTTGCCTGGCTATAGTCCTCCGACCTGGAGCAGTGGGTTCAGGACAAGTTGGCCGTCGCCCCTTGCTGGGGAGGGAATATCTTTGGCAAGCCTATGACAGAGAAGGCGGCCATGCTGGAGGCAAAATTCCTGACCAGAACCAGGCTGTCCAGGAAGATTGCTGACCCTTCCCTTCGGAAGGCTTTGGGGGAAAAAAGACCTTCCACTCGAAGACCAAGAAGACTTACAGGAAATACCCCCATTTTACGGCCTATCAGGCTCCCCAACAGGGGCAACAGGCCAAGTGCCAGGGGCATGGCCCCCATAAGCAAAAAGCTCCCAAGCCCCAAACAGCATCCCAGCCGCAGCCTGGGGAGGAAGGGGGGTGCTTTTGACTCCTTGGGCATAGCCTCCCTCTCCTAGGAAGTAACAGGCTCAAGGTTCATGGGAGGACAGCTGGTCCACTTTGCGCACCTCTGGTCGGACATCACCACAGACATCTGGGTGCTGCAGGTGGTTCAGGAGGGGTACCTCCTTCACTTTCTCCAGCAATCTCCTCCCTTCTTCCCAGGGGAATTACCCATGGACTCCTTGCACAGGGAGGTCCTGCAGAGGGAACTCGAGATTGTGTGCTAGAGTCAGTTCCCCAGCCTCTGCAGGGCCAGGGGTTCTACTCCTGCTACTACTTTGTGCCCAAGAGGCCAGGGAGCTTCTGGCCCATCCTGGATCTGCGGGGCCTCAACTGCTTACTGGTCAAGGAAAAGTTCAAAATGGTATCCCTTGGAACCTAGCTGCCTTGGATCTCAAAGATGCCACTTGCTGATCCATCCAAGGCACTGTCAGTACCTCAGATTCGTTGGCGGCGGACATCACTATCAATATAGGGTGCTCCCCTTCAGCCTAACCTCTGCCCCTCGGGTATTCATCAAATGCCTGGCAGTCGTTGCCACCCACCTCTGTCTTCTAGGGATGTTTGTCTTCCCCCTACCTAGATAACTGGCTCATCTAGGCCGGCTTGCCAGAGGAGGTGTGCAATGCCATGCAGCGCACCATAGAGCTGCTACAGTGATTCGCGTTTGTGGTCAACTTCCTGAAGTCACACTTGCTACTGGCTCAGCGCTTAGTTCATTGGCGCTCTTCTGGATTTCACCTAGGGACAGGCCTTCCTCCCAGAGGACCGCATGCTGTTCCTCTTTGCCCTGGCCAGGGGAAGTTTAGGGCTGCTTCGTGGTGACGGCCAGGCAGATGCTCCACCTGCTAGGGCATATGGCCTCTACTGTCCACATCATACCCTTTGCACGCCTCCGAATGTGGCAGGGCCAGTGGACATTCAGTGCCCAGTGGACACAGTCTTCTGGCCGCTTGGAGGACAGGATCCAAGTCCTGGCAGCGTTCCTCACCTGGTGGCAGAGGCCCCACAATCTCTGAGCTGGCCTGCCCTTCTAGGCGCCCCCATTTCAGAGCATCCTCACGAAGGATGCATCCAAACTTGGCTGAGGAGCCCACTGTGGTCATCTGCAGTCGTGGGGCCTATGGTCAGCAGGAGAGATCAACCTGCTAGAGCTTACTTAGAGCTGTATACAGTGCCCTTCAGGTGTTTCAGGACCACCTGAAAGATCAGGTGTTCCAGATGGACAACCAGTTATCGATGTACTACCTCAACAAGTGGGGAGGGGGGGGCACGGGTTTGTACCACCTCTGCTGGGAAGCCATTCACCTGTGGAACTTTGCCGTAGGGCAAAATATGTTCTTCCGGGCAATTTACCTGCCGGGCCAGGACAATGTGCTGGTGGACCGCCTGAGCTGAATACTTCAACGCTGCGAGTGGCAATCGCACCCGGCAGTACTCAGAGAGGTCTTTCACCCCAGAGATGGATCTCTTTGCGAATCTGGAGAATATGCAACTACTGCGCTTCTGTTCTCAGAGGCGGCGGACGCCTTCCTCTTCCTTTGGTCCCTGAGACTCCTGTACGCATTCCCGCCTACACCTCTGGTTCCACAGGCGCTCCTCAAGATTCAAGCAGAGACAGTCTCCGTTATCCTCATCGCTTCCAGTTGGCCCAGGCAACCCTGGTTCCCCCTACTTCTGCAGCTCTCTGAGGGACCCGCTGCTGCTGGGGAGCTTCCTGGACCTGCTGTCGCAGGAGAACAGGATGCTTTTGCACCCCAACCTGTAGTCCCTCGCTCTGACGGCCTGGATGCTGAGAGGTTGCTATAGCACACTTCACCACATGCGGGAGGTGGAGGATGTCTGGCTAGCTTTGTGTAAGGACTCCACGCATTGAGTGTATGCCTTTAAATGGCACAGGTTCTCTGTCTGGTACACAGATGGGGGTCTTAATTCCTTTTCCTGTCCGGTGCAAGACGTCTTGCGATAACTCTTGCATCTTTCCGGGGCTGGCCTAAAGTCCGACACGGTCAGAGTGCACCTTAGTGCCATTTCGATGCACCACCATCCTATCAACGGCTTGGCCGTTTCGGTGCACCCCCTGGTAGGCCATTTCATGAGAGGACGACTCCTGTCCTGGCCCCTAATCCGCCCACCGCTGGTGGCATGGAACCTAAATGTGGTGTTGGGGAAGCTCATGGCGCCCCCTTTTTTTTTTTTTTCAAGTTTAAAATTTCATTTATTAGGAAATTTCAAGGAAAATACAGACGCTCCAGTAATAACTAATACACTTCACAGCAAGAAGAAAAACAACAAACAAAAAAAAGCATCCATATAAAAGTCCACATCAAGAGGAGTATACAAGAGAGAGGAAGCCAACTCAATTATATCTAAACTCTTTTTTATAGCTAATCTACTACCGAAACAATCAAACATTTAAGGAAATCGGTGGATCCTTAGATTGGAGGAAGGACTCCAATGCCGAGGTCTCCAGAAAAACATACTTGGTGCTCTGATAGGTAACTAAACACTTACATGGAAATTTAAGAAAAAAAGTGGCACCAAGCTCCAAAACGCGTGGCTTTAACATCAAAAAAGCCCTGCGCTTTAGTTGAGTTTTCCTGGAGACATCGGGAAAGATGTTCACCCTCCCCCCACAAAAGATAGATGTCTTATGGAGAAAATATAAACGCATCACAGCATTTTTATCAAGTTCGGAAGCGAAAGACACCAAAAGGGTAGCCCTAGTAGGAATGTTATCTTGAGAAGACTCAAGAAACTCCGAAAGATTAAGGGACTCCTGAGACCGAGTTAAAACAGGCTCATCAGAACCTCCCAGGTCAGAAGACCCTTTAGAGGGAATATAAAACACTTTAGTCACAGACGGTTTATTATCCTCCCGATATCCCAAAATATCAATCAAATACTTATCCAACAATATCTGGGGGGATAAAAACAGTGTGCGAGGAAAATTTATACAACGTAAATTCAAGGCACGCATACTATTCTCCAACAACTCGTGTGAGGAGAGGAGGCTTGCTCATTACTGTGCCCCGCTGTGTTCTTCGTCCTGGTATTGAAGTGCCTGATCCATCTGGTGGCGCCTACCCCTGACGTCACCACCGGGGGTTTAAAGCTCGGCAGTTTGCTGCTTGCTTTGGGAGCGTGTGAGGAGAGGAGGCTTGCTCATTACTGTGCCCCGCTGTGTTCTTCGTCCTGATATTGAAGTGCCTGATCCATCTGGCGGCGCCTACCCCTGACGTCATCACCCCGGGTTTAAAGCCGCTACCTTAAGCGGTACGCGGAAGCGGTCGCGTTCTAAAGGGGCGCGTTATTAAGGGGCTTGCTCCTTATGCGCTCCTTTGGCACCCGAGGAGCGTGAGAGCTGGCCAGTAAGTTTGAAGCATGGGTAGACGGAGGAAGCGACCTCTAAATGTGAGTACTGAGAATCCTACCAAAGCTGTAAAAATATCTGGCCCTATGGATCGTCATCTGGTTTCTGTGAATGGTAAGGAGGGGGAGGCCGTTCCTGTAATCCCCACTCAGCTCCTCAGTCATGACTCCTCAAATGTTTCGGGGGTTAGTATCTCTTCCCCCTCTGCTGCTGCTGTTAGTGCTGGTCCCATTACGTCCTCTCCAGCGAGGAGGGTTGCGCCTCTGCATTTGGACTTACCATCTGCTTTATCTGCCTCCGGACCTGTGTTGGATTCCGGGAGGGTTGCTCTGCCCCGGATCTTATCAGTTCCCGAGAGTCCTGCATTGGAGCGACGGGACGGTATTTCCTTGTCAGGGGACCCAAAGGATGTTTCTCTTTCAGATATTTGGACTGTGCTTTCTCGGATAGAGTCTTCTCTGAGTTCCATTGTTGTTCAAATGTCGGACTTCACTAAAGACTCTGTAGCTAATTTTATTCAACCTAATTCTCAGATTGAAGAGTTGGGGGAGCGATGCCAAAAATTGGAAGCCCAGTGTAAAGTGTTACAAAGTTCTTCATTGTCTTTTATGAAAGATAGTCTTATTCTGCATGGCGCCCCCTTTTGAGCCTTGGCAACATGCCATCTCAAGTATTTGTCTTGGAAGATCATTTTCCTGGTGGCGCTCACCTCAGCCCAATGTGTGAGTGAGCTGCAGGTGCTAGTGTCCCACACGCCCTACATCAGATTCCACAAGAACAGAGTGGTCCTTCGGATTTACCCCAAGTTCCTACCGAAGGTGGTCTCTGCTTTCCACCTGAATCAAGAGATGGTGCTCCCCACCTTCTTTCCCAGGCCTCACGCCTCCAGGGCGGAGGCCTTTCTGCACACACTCGATTGCAAGAGGGCATTGTCCTTTTACATCTAGAGAATGCAGCCCCACCGCCGCTTATCGCAGCTTTTTATCTCCTTTGACCCCAACCGTCTTGAGGTGGCGATTTCCAAGTGCACCCTCTCATGGTGGGTGGCCGACTGCATTTCCTTTGCCTACGAGCAGGCTGGGCTTTCTTTGCAACATCATATCACTGCGCACAATATATATGCCATGGTGGCCTCTGTGGCCAACCTGTGCCTTTGCTGGATATCTGCCAAGTTGCCACCTGGTCCTCCGTCCATACCTTTGCAGGTCACTACTGCTTGGAGGAGAGCTCTTGGCATGATAATGCCTTTGGCCAGGCAGTACTTTGTCACCTCCTTGGGGACTAGTGCAACTCCTTCCCTCCAGCCCTTCATTATGAAAATGGAACAGAGTGAATGTGGCCATTTTAAACATTAGAGCCATTATTCATCATGTGAGTACAGACAATTGATCACAAGTGCGTCTAATTTTACTGCATTGGGAATGTGGTGGTTCTTTTCAAACTGATTTGAATAGTTTATAAGAGTGCCAATTATCTATGTCCTAGCAATGTCACAGTTTTTATACTATTTCCTTTATTAATTTGTCTTGTTTTATTTGATTCTCCGGGACCAAGCAGAAAGTCAGTCCTCACTTATGGGCGACATCACCGATTGAGCCCTCGCACAGAAACCCTCCTCAGCTTTCACAGAAAGCCCTTAGGAGATCCAGCACACATGCGTGATTGCCTTTCTTCCTGAATGGAGCCACCTTACCTAAGTCGTCTTTTTTCCACGGAGCCCTGCAGACATTCATCTGTATCCCACAGAAAAGCTTTTGCCCTGCCTGTACTCTTTGTTGCTCGGTACATTTTTTTTTTCTTCTCTTCATTCATGTTTTTATTTGCCTTTCTGTCTTTCCCGGTATCATCGCTGCCTCAGTGCTGTTTTTTGGGGTCTTTATTTTCTCTTTCTTTCTTTTTGGCAAGCAGGTTTTTTTCTCGCGCCCTCCTGGTCGAGGCAGTAGAGTTTTTGACTTGGCGGACGCTGTCTTCCCTGACATGTCCACCCTGACCACTGGCTTTAAGAAATGCTCCAGATGTGGCCAGACCATATCCATAATGGACTGCCATAACTGGTCCCTTCAGTGCTTCTGGCCTGACCATGAGCCCTCTACGTGTCCCCTCTGCTTGCAGATGATGTGCAAGGGGTTGAACCGTGAAATGCAGGGGCAAGGGCTTGCTTTATGCTTACCCAACAACTCCCTTGGTGGCAAAGACCCTTTTCAAGGTCCAAATGGACAGGGAAACCATGATACTTATTGCCCCACGTTGGCCCATGCAATCATGGTACCTCTTGTTGCTTTGTCTCTCCCAAACACCTCCTCTTCAACTTGGCCATGCCCTGAATCTGCTCTCTCTGGAGGAGGGGACCATCCTCCAACCCAATCTCAAGTCCCTAGCCCCCACAGCTTGGATGCTGAGAGAGTAGCTTTTGCTCATTTTCACCTGCCTAGGGATGTGGAGTATATTCTCTTTGCATCCTGCAAGGATTCTATTAGATGTGCATACACCTTCAAATGGTGCAGATTTGCTGTCTGGTGTGCTGACAGAGCCCTTAACCCTTTTTCCTGCCCGGTGGAGCTGCTCCTAACATACCTTCTACACCTTTCTCATGCTGGCTTGAAGTCTAATTCAGTCTGAGTACATCTTAGTGCTCTAGCAGCCTACCATCATATGATAGATGGTCGGTCCCTTTCTGCTTGCCGCTTCATCAGGGGCCTTTTGCTATCACATCTACCGATCCAACCACCACTGATGGCATGGGACGTTAACGTGGTCCTCGAACAGTTGCTCACTTCATCTTTTGAGCTGCTGGCCACGTGTCCTTTCAAGTTTCTGACCAGGAAGTTCATTTTCTTGGTGGTGCTTACTTCGGCGCACAGAATCAGTGAACGCTACATGCTCTGGTGGTGCATGTGTCTATACCAGGTTCTACAAAAACAGGGTGGTCCTACACACTCATCCTAAATTTCTGCTTAAGGTTGTTTCACCTTTTCATCTCAACCAGTCGGTGGTACATCCCACCTTCTTTCCCAGACTCCATCCGTCAACAATGCTTCGCAGACGTCTCAAACTGGTTGCAAGAAAACAATCTGGAAGTCAACTACAAGAAAACTGAGGCCCTCATCATAACAAGGGACAATACATTCTCCTCACCAGACACCCTGACACTTGGCAACACACAAATTAAGGTCAAGACAGAAGTAAAATATCTCGGGGTCACTCTGGATCGGACCCTGAGCTTCAAATCACACAAGTAATATTGCCAGAATAGTATATCTCAAAATAAGAACCCTCCAATACCTCCGAACGCTTCTAGAACCACCAGACTTCCACTCTGCACTCCAAGCAATGGTCCTACCACATCTCGATTATTGCAGTGCAATATATCAAGGCCTCCCACAAGCCACACTGCTCCCTATATGAACCACACTACATTCAACCTCACACATTATTCAAGGTGCTGCAAGGAATGATCATATCACACCCATCCTAAAACAGCTCCACTGATTACCACTACCCTGCCTCATAAAATATAAAATAATCCTCTTCACTCATAAAGCATTACACTCTGACCCACCAAAGCACCTCCACACCTTACTTCAAACCTCACAGAACTAGAAGAACCTCATCTCAGACCTCCCTTACCATCCCGTATGCAAAAATCAAGTATAACCAGCAAGCCTGCCGATACACATTTGAACTTGGCACACCATCCATATGGAATGCCCTACCAAACACCTTGAGAAGCATCACCGACTTAAAGACCTTCAGAAGACATCTAAAAACTTGCCTATTCACGGAACAATTCTGCCCAAAGACATAGCTCAGGCAGCTCCCCAATCACAAAGTTACACACATCATCCTGTAAATATGTACTGTACATAGTTTGAACATACAGAATAATCCAAGTGTATATATTCTACTGTTCACTGTTCAATGTAACATCGATGTTTTATGTAAACGCTTTGACCCAGCGAAAGGCAGTATAAAAATCCACCTAAATAAATAAACAGGGCAGAGGCCTCTCTTCATACCCTGGATTATAAGAGGGTGTTGGCTTTCTATCTAGAACAGACAAAAGCCTACCATCATTCCTCCCAGCTCTTCGTCTCCTATAACCTGAACAGGCTGGATGTGACAGTTGCCATCTGGGTGGCCGACTGCATCTCCTTTGCCTATGCCCAGACGGGACTTTCCTTAAAATGCCATGTCATGGCACACAATGTTTGCACCATGGCAGCCTCTGTGGCTAACCTGTGCTCACTCTCCTTTCTGAAGGTCTGTAGAGCTGCAACATGATCTTCTGCCACACCTTTGCAGCCCTTTACTGCCTGGATTGAACCCCAGCTTCATGGCACCTTCGGCAAACTGTACTCTAGCACCTCTTTGGGACTTAATGCAACTCCTTCCCTCCATCTCTTCTGTTTGTCCAGGCTACTGGAGAGTTATTCTATTGCATGATGCTGGAACTGTATGCTGATTCTCTGAACCTTTCAGTGTTTTTCCAATGTTCTTTACGGTTCGGTTTTTCTGGTTGCCCCGTTGGGTGACTTACAGATTTTTTTCGGTATACCTGTAGCTAGGGAATCTCATAAGTGAGGACTGACATCCTGCTTGGTCCTGGAGAAAGCGTGGTTACTACCTGTAACAGGTGTTCTCTGCAGCAGCAGGAATCGGTCCTCACTACCCTCTCTCCTCCCTGTGGAGTTGTTTTTCCTTTTTGGTTCAATTAAGCTATGTCGTCATACTGAGGTAAGATGGCTGCATTCTCCAGGACCAAGCAGGAAGTCAGTCCTCACATATGGGTGACGTCGATGGAGCCCCCATGCGGAGCATTTCCCCAGCTTTCAAAGAAAGCCTTTGGGAATGCAGGCACGCATGCTCGGTTCCTTTCCCACCCAAAGGTGCCATCTTGCTCAGTCTTCTTTTTTCCGCGGAGCCCTATGGACGTCTGTCCTTGTCACCCGTGAAAAAAGTTGATTTTTCTGCGTTGGGTCGAGTTTTTCTTCAGTTCAACGTCGGTTCCTTTCCTGCCTGGACTCGGTGCACCGGTGACGAGCCTGGATCTCTTTTTTCGTTTTTTGTCCTTAGAGACTGTGTTTGTGCCTTTTTTCTTTTCTCTGGCAGCCCAATTTTTTGATCTTGCAGGGGCCCTTTTTCCCCCGATGGCTGCCAGTGGCTTTAAGAAGTGTGATCGGTGCAAGAAATTGATGTCTCTCACTGACACACACGACTGCTGCCTCCGGTGCCTGGGGCCAGACCATGATTCTACGGTCTGTAGTCTCTGTGGCAAAATGTCTTCCAAGGCATTATGGAGCCGTCAGCACCAGCGTGAGAGGATCTTCTCCGAATCTGCCTCTGGACGGGTCCGGACTTCGTCAGAGGCCTTGACGTCTCGGGAGTCTGACCCCGAGCATCATCGGGGCTCCTCTGAAAGGGAGTCCCCCTCGAGGGAGCACCGAAGGAAGAAGAAACCTGTGAGGGCGGCATCGGTGGACGCTCTTGGCTCCTCGAGGGCCAGGTCACATAGCCCCGATCGCCATCTCGGGTCTTCGGAGTCGGAGAGGCCTGCAAAGCATCCTCGTGTAGAGTCGGAGGCCCCGAGTCACATGAGTACTGTAGTCCTCAGTGACTCTCCTCCGGGGGAGCCGACATTGGGCCCGACGCCGTTGGGGCCCGAGTCGGAGGCTGCTGGGTCTCCTGAGCTTGGACTCAGGTTGACGGCCTTGGAGAGCAGATTGTCTGCCTTCATGGAGCAGCAGCAGGTGCTGATCGCTGGTCTCACCGGCACATCTGCCCCGACCACCAGGACATCGACGTCCAAGTCGACCCCAGAGGCCAAGCCGATCCTCGAGACCATGCGAACTCGTCGATCCTCGGCCGAGGTCACCCTCGGCCTCCCGTTCGAGACCGAGGTCGTCGACGCCTGTTCCCTCGGCGTCGGGGCGGATGGCGTCGGTGCCCGCACACTCGGAGGAATCGGCGTGGGAAACGGAGGAGGAGGAGTCCCCTGACAACTTCCGGGCTCGGTGCATCCCTTCGGACTCACCGGGTTCCGAGCCTCGGACAAGGTCCCCCCAGAGGATACCAGGTTCTCGGATTTCGTAAGGGACATGGCCAAAGCACTGGCATTCCCTGTGGACCCCGAGGAGGAGCCTCGAGCCGAGGAGCTCGAGGCTCTGCAGTATGACTCTCCTCCCAAGGAGGTCTTTACTGTTCCGGTTCCTCCGATGCTGGAGCGGTTGCTCTTCCACATGTGGGAGGCACCGGCCTCAATGCCGGTTCTAAGCAAACGGGTTGATTCCATCTATCGAGTCCACAAGAGCCCCGGGTTTCAAAAGGCACAGCTACCGCACCACTCCATGGTTGTGGAATCGGCCATGCATCGCCTGAAGAGTCAGAAGATGCACTCCTCGGTGCCTCCCGGCAGGGAAGCCCAGAACCTGGATGCCCTCGGTAGAAAGTGCTTCCAGGGCTCTATGCTTGCTTGCTGTGTCCAGACCTACCAGCTGTACATGGGCATGTACCTTCGAGACCTGGCAAAGGAGATTGCCGGGTTCTCTGCTGGTCTGTCCGAGGAACCTTTGCAGAGGTTGTGATAAGGAAGCTTATCATAGTTAAGGAAGAAATAATACAAGAGGTGAATCGGCTCTGAATAAGCAACCTGTGCTGGCTGGTAAAAGCACTAAAACAGAGTGTTTACCTAAAAGACTACCAGACCCAGAATGCACTGGTTTACAGAAAGCCTCTAGGAGAGCTGAAATAGGGAAACATGTGCCTAATCAGAGAAGCAATGATGTAATCCCTAATCACCCATCTCCTAGGGCAGGGCTTGATTCAGAACACCTGGACTGTGCTAGGGTGGAGTGTCCATCTAGGCACTTTAAAGGAAGAAGAAAATTCTTCAGACGGACAGCAAGGAGAACAGCAAGAGCAATGGCAACAGCAATGGTGGCAAAGGTGGTAAGAGAAGGAGAGACGGAGCCTGAACAGAAGGAAGAACAGCAAGACGTCCAGGAGGTCTAAGAAAGGGGCCTAAGGCAGTACGTATGCTGGGAGAGATTCCTGGGGCAAGCATTCTTCATTGGACTGGAAGAAACCAGAGGCTTGGAGATATACAGCCAGGACCCCTCAGACAGCACTTGGAAAGGAGACGGCTGCATCTACAGAAAGAAGGAGCTCTAATACCTATTTAAGGAGGTATGGGAAAAGATACCTAAAGTCCAGAGATTCTGACTGGAGAGCTGGGCACAGAAGCTTTGCTACCTACTGGCCAAAATACCCAGAGAGGAAACCTAATGACAACGTGATCTCCGGTATGAACTCTGATCTGTTCCCTAGCTTTGCACAAGGAAGACAGCAGGGAAACAGTTTCTATCCTGGTAGAGATCAGTTAGAGAATTCCTCTGAGCCAGTGTATGAAAGTGATCCAATGATATTTCAAGAGCAAGGGGAAATATCAAATGAGAAAGTGGAATGCATGGATTGCTCTCTTTCTAGGCTGCTGTTCTAAAGTAATCCTCAGTTAAGCATCAAACACCAAAAGGAACTGTACTGTTTTTTTAGCTTCCCAGAAAAGTTTCTTTGAGAGAAAGCTTTAGGGAAAGTTGGAGCCACCTGGAGAGTGGACCAGCAATGGTTTGCAGCTGGTTAAGCACCTGTGATTAGAGCAAGGCACAAGTGCACGTGGGACTTTGGAAACAAAACTTCTTCACTGTGTGAAAGGAAGAAAGTTGTTTTTTGATAAAGAGAATTTTCCTTTTGGGTTTATTTTTCATTCCAGCACTGCTAAGAAAGTTTATTAGCAGGGGCTAGAAGAAAGACCTTTTCTGTTTCATCAAGGTCTTTACTAAGTTGTTGCATAAGTATTTGTTTTGTTTCCTGAATACAATTCCTGAAGAAATTATCCTGTTGATGTTACCAAGCATATCTGTGCGAGGGAATAACACCCCATAAATAAAATCTGTTTTCTGCTTTACACTCGAGCAACTACAATTCTTTATTCTTGTTAAGCGGCTGGTTTTGTGTGATTGAACTACAACACCCACAATCCTTTGCAAGTCAAGTAAATTCCTGTCTTTGCCAAGATTGTGGAACTTTCACAACAAGCACCCCTGTTTACAAGGTTCAAGGCCTTGTCTTCTGGTATTCGAGAGTGCTCGAAGTTTATATCTCGAGCAGCGTACGATGGATATGAGGCTTCGGCCCGGGTAGCAGGGGCCGGCATCGGTGCATGCCGCCAGGCCTGGCTACAATCCTCGGACCTCGAGCCATGGGTACAGGACAAGTTGGTCGATGTCCCTTGCCAAGGTGAAAACCTCTTTGGCAAGCCCATCGCCGAAAAGGCTGCAGAACTCGAGACCGAGACTCTTACCCGGACAAGGCTGTCCAGGAAAACCTCTGCCACTTCTCAGAAGAAGGGCTCGGGGAAAAAGACCTTTTACCCGAGGAAGACCGCTGCCTACAAAACCTACCCTCACTACCAGGCCTCTGCAGCTCCCCAACAGGGCTAGCAGGCCAAGGGGCAGGGTCATGGGCCCCGTAGGCAGAAGTCTTCTACTCAGGCTCCTGCTCAGCAGGGGGGAGGGGGGGGGGGTTTGACTATGCCAGCATAGCCTCTTCTCCTCTCCAGGGCACAGGAGGTCGGCTGACCCTGTACGCAGACAGGTGGCCAGCCATCACAGGGGATACTTGGGTGTTAAGTATCATTGAAAGGGGCTATCTGCTCCACTTCACCCAGATACCCCCCTCCTACTTTCCAGGGGAGCCTCCAAGACCCCCTCTGCACAGAAACTTACTCCTTCAGGAGTTGGAAGGTCTACTAAGGGACCAGGCGGTGGAACCGTTGCCTCATCACCTGGAAGGGCAAGGCTTCTATTCCAGGTACTTCCTGGTACCAAAAAGAACAGGAGGCCTCAGACCCATCCTCAACCTGAGAAATCTGAACAAGTTTCTGGGGAGGGAAAAGTTCAAAATGCTTATCCTTGGAATCTTACTGCCCTACCTCCAGCAGGGAGATTGGCTATGCTCCTTAGACCTGAAGGATGCTTATACTCACATCCTCATCCATCCAAGTCACAGACAATTCCTCAGATTTGTGGTGGGAGGAAAGCACTTCCAGTACAGAGTTCTTCCTTTTGGCCTCACCTCCGCCCCCAGGGTCTTTACAAAATGCCTGGCAGTGGTTGCGGCCTACCTCAGGAACCAGGGGATCTTTGTGTTCCCTTACCTGGACGACTGACTTATCAGGGGCCAGTCTCCACAAGAGGCCAGGCAGGCCACCTTCAGAACCATATCCCTGCTTCAGCACCTGGGGTTCGTCATAAACTTCCCCAAGTCCATTTTAGTCCCCTCACAGGACATGGAGTTCATAGGGGCAAGATTGGATACCATCCATGCAAAGGCCTACTTGCCTGTGGACAGAGCTCACAAGCTGATAAAGTTGGCCGGCCAGTTTCGGTCAAAATCTCTGGTCTCGGGCGAAATCTCTGGTCTCGGCCAGACACTTCCTCCGGCTCTTAGGTCACATGGCTTCCACAGTGCATGTCACCCCACATGCCCGGCTGCACATGAGGCCGGCTCAGTGGCACCTCAGGGCGCAGTGGCTGCAGGCCACAGGGAAATTGTCAAACAGAATAAAGGTGTCCAAACTCTTGGTGGACTCCTTACGCTGGTGGAGGCATCTCCCAAATCTGGTCAAGGCTGTTCCTTTTCAGGCCTCCCCACATACTCAGGTACTGACAACCGATGCTTCCCTGCAGGGCTGGGGAGCACACTGCCAGGGGGCCTGCACCCAAGGCCTGTGGTCTCCATGGGAGACCGCCCAGCA
The DNA here is from genome assembly GCA_033557465.1 of Ichthyophis bannanicus. NCBI lineage: Eukaryota > Metazoa > Chordata > Amphibia > Gymnophiona > Ichthyophiidae > Ichthyophis > Ichthyophis bannanicus. The sequence goes on from CM066050.1 coordinate 2,647,096, forward strand.
GATCAACCTGTTGGAATTGAGGGCCATTCGACTAGCCTTACGGACTTTCTCTCAGATCCTGTCTCACCAGTCTGTCCTAATTCAGGCGGACAACCAGGTGGTTATGTTCTACACCAACAAGCAGGGAGGCACAGGATCCAGACTTCTGTGCCTGGAAGCACAAGCTCTCTGCTCCTGGGCTGTCACTCAGGGCATGACCCTCAGGGCGGTGTGCCTCCCAGGCCAGGAAAACTACCTGGCGGACAGGCTAAGCAGACTCCTGCAGCCTCTCGAGTGGCAGTTGGATCCTCTGGTAGTTCAACAGGTCTTTCTGAAGTGGGGTTTTCCGACCATGGATCTTTTTGCCAGTCCGCTGAACAGGCAACTACCCAGGTTCTGTTCCAGGCAACCGCATCCCTTGCGAACAGCGCCAGATGAATTCCTGATCCCCTGGTCAGAGAGCCTGCTGTATGCCTTTCCTCCCACACCTCTGGTGGCCCGGACTCTATTCAAAATCCAGCAGGACCGAGCCACGGTGATAGCCCCCAGGTGGCCCAGGCAGCCGTGGTTCTCTCTTCTTCTGCAGTTGGCAGTGGATTCTCCACTTCCTCTGGGGCTGCAACCCAACCTTCTGACTCAGGATCAGGGATCCCTCTGGCATCCCAACCTCAAATCCCTCATTTTGATGGCCTGGCTGCTGAAAGGCTAGTCCTTGCTCTCTTGCTCCTATCAAGGGAGGTTGAGGAGGTGGTGTTGGCCTCCAGGAAGCATTCCATTAGGCAGGCCTATGCTTTGAAGTGGCGTAGGTTCTCTACTTGGTGTTCTCAACAGCAAGAGGACCCCTTCTCCTGCTCTGTCCAGGTGGTGCTACAATACCTGCTCCACCTTTCCAACCTCGGACTTCAGTCCAACTCTGTCCGGGTTCACCTCAGTGCCCTCTCAGCTCACCACTCGCCGGTGGATGGACAATCTCTCTCAGGCCACCCTCTGGTGTCTCGCTTTCTCAGAGGTCTGCTTCTGCTTAAGCCTCCTATTCGTCCACCGGCCACTGAGTGGGATCTCAATGTGGTCTTGCAGCAACTGACTCGCCCACCTTTTGAGCCAATGGCAACCTGCCATTTACGTTTCCTCTCCTGGAAGGTGGTGTTCCTTGTGGCACTCACCTCGGCTAGGCGGGTGAGTGAGCTTCAGGCCCTGGTCTCGGATAGACCGTATATCAGTTCTATAGGAACAGGGTAGTCTTGCGGACTCATCCTAAGTTCCTTCCAAAGGTAGTGTCCTCCTTCCACCTCAACCAGGAGGTGGTCGTTCCGACGTTCTTTCCCAGGCCGCACACCAGTAGGGCCGAAACTGTCTTGCATACCCTGGATTGTAGAAGGGCGCTGTCCTTTTACCTAGAACGTACGCAGGGGCATAGAAGGGCTTCTCAGCTCTTCATTTCCTTTGACCCTAATAAATTGGGGTTGCCTGTCACTAAGCGTACGTTGTCCATTTGGGTGGCAGACTGTATCGCTTGGGTGTACAGGGCAGCTGGCCTCTCCCTGGAGGGTTTTTTTTTTTTTTTCTTTTCAACGGCATCCAGCTTTATTAAAGACACTTTCCATAAACAATCATGGCAATTCAGGCAGGACATGGGTGACAATTTGCAACATTTTAAAAGAACTTTCAAACTCCCTCGCCCATGGACTACCAAAACGTAATTACTATAAAACCCAATAAAAATAAATCTTCATTTTATACTTTTAACAGGGATGTTTAGAGTAAGGGTGGACACTTTCACATTTAGCATGTTGTTTAACAACTGTTCACAAGCCTACCCCGACTGAGGAAAACATTTAAAACTGCAGGACTTATCTAAATGACAATATAAAATATGAAACCTCACCCCCTGAGCCATACCATCTGACAGCTGCTGGGAACTAGAACTCTGATGCAAGTTGCATTAGCACCAACATGGGACCTTCAGACCCACCGGACACCAAGGGTGTTAATGTTGCGATATATCCATAAAATAGCTGCCCCTTTCAAAATGCTTAGAAATCTACTTATTTAAGGCTAGAATGAAAAAACACATGGTGTAAGAAACTGCAGTTTTAAAAATTAATCCTCATGGCGCTGGGTGGGTCAGATCAGTGAGTGCTGCATTAGTACACATCTTGAAAACCAGATTCCCAGGAGCCCCCATTCCTCCTGGTCACAAATAACTGTCTGGAAAAACCACATTTTTACCCCAAGCTGAGAAAGAATGGACGACAATTAGCCCCCTCCCCCCAAAACCCTTCCCCAAAACAAAGCATTCTGTGTGCTAACATAGCTTAAAAAAAAAAGTAAAACAAATTCTGCATTTTTATAAAACTTGATAAAAAATAGTATTTCAAACTGTACAGTCACCAGAAGTACACAGTTATCAAAAATTCACACAAATTTATTTTGCATCTCCAGCTCCTTCAGCTTTCTGTGCCTGATCTGATTTGGCCTCCCCATTTTCTGCAGGATTGTTTCCCTCCTTGCCAGAATCAGCCTTTCCTTTTTTTCCTTTGGGTAACTTATCAGCCTTTTTTGGAGCTGCCTTTTTAGGTTTAGGCTCAGGCTTGGGTGGAGCAGGTTTAGCTGATAACCTGGCCAATCTCCTCTGTGGCTCATCCTTGGTTTTTGCTTTGTCAGCCTTGGCATCTCCTTCAGCCTTTCTCTTGGGCATGGCGACGGCGCTGATAGGGGCTGTAGTCTGCGCGCGGAAGGGATGGAGGTCAGCACTGCTGCTGCTCCTACCGCTTTCTCCAGACTTTTGCGACTAAAAAAAATAATTCGAATCTCCCTGGAGGATTGAGTCAGGGCGAAGGCCGCATCAGTAGCTCACTTCTGTTCTGTTCCGTTGGCAGACATCTACTGGGCCACTACTTGGTCTTCAAGCCAGACTTCTGCGGACCACTGCTGCCTCGAGAGGGAGTCCCGTAGGGACAGTGCTTTCGGGCAAGCGGTACTCCGTAATCTCTTTGAGGTTTAGGCAACTCCTACCCTCCGGCCCTGGTGTTGGGCTACCGTTCAGGTGTGGTCTCAGAGAAGATTCTCTCACTGTTGCTGAGGCTCTAGAGGGAGCTCTATTTTTCAGCCTGGGTTCCTGCTAGCCCAGAGCTAGGGAGTCACCCATATGTGAGGACTGACTTCCTGCTTGGTCCTGGAGAAAGAGTAGTTACTCACCTGTAACAGATGTTCTCCAGGAGCAGCAGGAATCAGTCCTCATGACCCTCCCTCCTCCCCTTGGAGTTGCAGTTGTATATAGTTCATTTTCTTTTTGTGCTGTCTTTTAGCTATGTCATCTGACTGAGCAAGATGGCACCTTTGGGCGGGAAGGGGACCGCGCATGCGTGCTTGCATTCCCAAAGACTTTCTTTGAAAGCTGGGGAAATGCTCCGCATGGGGGCTCCATCGACGTCGCCCATATGTGAGGACTGATTCCTGCTGCTGTTCCTGGAGAACACCTGTTACAGGTGAGTAACTACTCTTTCGGGAAGGAAGGTGAACATGCATGCGTGCTGGATCTCTCAAGCTCTTTCTGTCCCATAAGTGAAGACTGATTCCTGCTGCTCCTGGAGAACACCTGTTACAGGTGAGTAACCATGCTTTCTTTTGTGTGTCAAATATGTGTGCATATATAGTCCAAAGCCATTTCATTGGCCCCTTTTTTTTTTTTTGAGATATTGGACATTAAGGGGTTGAACTGCAAGGTTGTCAATAATGTTGACCACAACTGTATATCTTATTTGAGATGTGACAACCCGAATTGCACACAGTACTCGAGGTGCAGTCCCTCCATCGAGTTATGGTCGTCATGATATTCTTTATTTTATTCTCTATGCCTTTCCTAATAATTCCTAACATTCTGTTTTCATTTTTGACCACTGCCACACAAGAGGCAGAAGATTTCAAAATATATTCCATGGTGACAACTAGATATTTTTCCTGGGTGGTGAACTCTAATATGGTACCTAGCATCCATGTAGCAATAATTTGTGTAGTTCTTCCCTAGGGGCATCACTTTATATTTATCCATATTGATCATCCAAATGCCAGATTAAATTTAATTTTTCAGTTTTGCAAGGCCCTTCTACAATTTCTCACAATCCACATGAGATTTAACAACATTTGCTAATTTGGTGTCATCTACAGATCTGATCACCTCATTTATTCCCATTTTAAGATCTATAGGTATGTTAAAAAGCTCCCACTGTTCTGTTAATACGTTTAATCCTATTTCTGTGCTTTCATGTATTAGAGGGAGATAGTAAAGAAGGAGAATTTATGCATCAAGAATTCAAACTCGTCTTATTTATTGACTTCCCCTCATTTGCACTGTTGATAAATTGCTGTTGTGTGAGCTAAAGAACTGCCATTTGTAAAAGTCTGATCCGTGACTATAGTGTGTTTTTTGAGCTATTGAACTTTGGATCTCTGAGCGCTAATAAGAAAATTTAATATGTCTCTGTATGTTGCCATTTTCATAGTGAATGATACCATCACCTTTCTTCCTGCAGGTTAGTTTGGCATATTCCTATGAAAGTAAAGATGCATTATATCTAGTTTTGACACTGATGAATGGAGGAGATCTCAAATTCCACATTTACCACATGGGAGAAGCGGGGTTTGATATGAACAGAGCAATATTCTATGCTGCTGAGATCTGCTGTGCATTGGAAGACCTACATCGAGAAAGGATTGTATACAGGTAATGGAGTTTCACAGAAACATAGACAAAGAAAATTAAGGCAGATGTACATATGGTATCCACTCTTGCCCATTCATACCAACTACTGAGCTCTAAAATCCTTTCATTTCCCTCAGAGATCCTCCTTGCTTGTCCCATGCCTTCTTGAATTCATATACAGTCCTTGTCTTCCTCACCTCTTCTGGGAGGCTGTTCCACACATCCACCAGCTTTTCTGTAAAGAAATATTTCTTCAGATTTCTTCTGAGTCTGTCACCTTTTTACTTTCATGCTATGACCCCTGATTCCAGACCTTTCTATCGCATCTCCCCTCTCCTGCTGTTCTTCCAAATTTTACATACTGAGATCTTTGTCTGACTCAATGTTTTATGATGATTATTAACCATTTTAGTAGCTGCCCACTGGACTGACTTGATTCTGTTTTTTAAGGTGCAGTCTCCAGCATTACACACAATACGCTAAATGAGCTTTCATTAGAGACCGACTATTTATTTATTTTATTTTACAGTTCTTATATACCGTGCTCTTTGTCATCAGTGCGGTTTACATTAAACAATATAACACTCGGACAGTCAGACTATGACTACTTGTCATTTCTATAGCACTGTTAGATGCACACAGCGCAGTAAACACATGTAAAAGACAGCGCTGACAATCTACAGGGCAATAAGAGATTAGGGAAATGATTAAAAAAAATACAGGTATAAACTTGAGAATAAGGGGTTAGGATTTAAAAGCAGCCTCAAAAAAGGTGGTCTCTTAGTGCCTCTGTATAAATCTAAAAAGGCTATCACCTCCTTTTCCTACTTGGCCATTCCTCTCTCTATGCAACCAAGCATTCTTCTGGCTTTTGCCAGTGCCTTTTCTACCTGTTCAATCATTTAGTTTTGTCAGATATGATCACCCCTAGGTCCTGCTTTTTTGTGCACTATTCCAATCATATACCACTTTTTCTGCAAAGAAATATTTCCGCATATTACTCCTGAGTCTATCTCCTTTCATCCTCATCCTATGTCCCCTCGTAGCAGAGCTTGTTTTCAATCGAAAGAGGCTCTCCTCTTGGGTAGTTATGCCACGTAGGTATTTAAGTCTCTATCATATCTCCTCTATTCCACCTGCCATCTAATGTATGTATATTAAGATCTTTAAGTCTGTCCCCATATAGTTTATAACGAAGACCGCTAACCATTTTAGTAGCCACTATCTCCATCGATTCCATCCAATTTATATCCTTTTGAAGGTGTGGTCTCCAGAATTGCACACAATACCCCAAATGAGGTCGCACCAGACACTTATACAGAGGCACTATCACTTCCTTTTTTCTGCTAGCCATTCCTCTCCCTATGCACCCAAGCATCTTTCTGGCTTTTGTCATTGCCTTTTCTGCCTTTTTTGCCTTTTCTAACCCAATCTTCCAAACGCAACAGAATTGCGCCCTGGTTTTCATCAGAACTGAAGCAGCTCAAAAGTGAACTACGCCGCCTTGATAGAAAGTGGAGACTCAACCCGGACAAGCAAGCACTGGCACACTACATGCAAGAGCTAAGAAAATGCCACATCATCACCAACAAGGCCAAAAATGAACACTACTCAAACCTCATCAAAAAATCAATCAATCAAACTAAGAGAGCTATTCGATATAGCTAACTCCCTCGCAAAGAACTCTAACACACAACCCTATAGATAAAGCACTCAGCCTACACCTCATGGCACTTCACCTACAAGCAAAGAACAAAAACGCAACAGACAGTGAAATAGACAGCATGAAAGGATTAACCAGTGGATCTCATTCAATCCCATCAGCATCAACCAACTAGATAATATTATAACCATTCTGAATACCACCACCTCCCCTCTTGACCCTTGTCTAGTGTCTTGGGTCAAAGCAGCAAGAAACCTGCTCATACCCTTCATACTCACCATGGTCAACGACTCCCTAAAACATGGAAACCTACCACCTGACTTCAAACAATCCTCCATATAACCCATACTCAAGAAATCAACCCTCGACCCAACAAATCAAACATCTTACAGACCTATATCCAGTATTCCTTTCATAGCCAAGATCATCAAAAAGGCAGTTCAGTTGCAGCTTCAGGAACATCTGGATGAATATGCACCACTAGACTCACAGCAGCATGGATTCAGACCCAACCATGGAATTGAAACCCTCTTCACCTACCTCATCAACACGCATAGGCACAGAAAAGTTACCTCAAGGATTCATACTATTATTCGTAGCTATCTCTGCAGCATTTGATTCATTCTCTCACCAGCTACTCCTAAACAGGCTACAACAAATCGAAGATGAGGTACCACCTTAAAATGGTTCCATTCCTACCTTTCCAACCGCATTCAACGAATAAAAATAGGATCGAGCACATCCCCTCAGACAAGGTGTACCACAGGGATCGGCACTTTCTTCTATCCTTTTCAATATATACATGCAACCAGTATGTGATGTGATCAAGAGCTTTGGCATACTTTGCCTTATTTATGCAGATGATGACATGCTTTTTACTCCATTCACTAAGAATGCCCCCCATTACATGAAACTCAGTAATTGCTTCATAGCATTGTCTAAATGGCTCCATGCACAAAACCTTAACATAAACCATAACAAAATTGACCTACTACACATCACAAGAGACCAGAACTTCTACCACCAACAATTACGCTGGACAACATCCAAATCAAAGTCAAAACAGATTAAATAACTCAGCAAAACACTGGACCAACAGCTCACTCTCCTTCCTCACATAAACCACACAACTGCAATATATTACAAGCTTCGAATAATAAAGAACCTACGCCCACTCTTCTCACCAACCAACTTCTGGTCTGTATGTCAAGTTGTAATAATACCACTGCTTGATTACGGCAACTCAATATATCACGGCATTCCAAAGAGCTCACTAATACCCACTGCAGCTAGCACAGAATACTACAAGGATTATTCTGGGACAAGCTTGTCAATCCCACATCGCTACGCCTCAAACAACTTTGCCGACTGCCCATATCACAAAGAATCAAATATAAGGTCTTTATCAACACACACAAAATCATTCATGTCGTCTCCGCTTTCAGTCTGCATGCCTTAATCTCAATCCACAGCTGCGATAGGACCCACAAGACAGAGTATGTCTAACACATTAAGCATACTAACAGAAAGAACAAAAGGTAGCCAAAGAACCAATAACGGGGCCTTTTTGCTATGTTGTTGTTGTTAAGTGCCGTCGAGTCGGAGTCGACTCATGGCGACCCTCTGGATAGCTATCCTAAATTGTGTTCGGTCTTCAGTCAGGCGGCTCATTGATGACAGACTGGTACCCGTAGCTGCTGTTATTGTAGCGATCCATCTCATTGCTGGCCTTCCTCTTTTGCGTTGACCTTCTATCTTGCCAAGCATGATGTCTTTCTCTAATGATCTCTCTCTTCGCATGATGTGTCCGAAGTATGAAAGTCGAAGTCTTGTCATCTGAGCTCCTAAAGAAAGCTTAGGTTTGATCTCCTCTAGTACCGACTGGTTTGTTCTTCGGGCAGTCCATGGTATACACAGTATTTGCCGCCAGCACCATAATTCAAAGGCATCAATTTTCTTCCTGTCTGTCTTTTTCACTGTCCAGCTTTCACATCCATATGATGTTATTGAAAATACCATGGCTTGAACAAGTCGAATCTTTGTATGGAGAGACACATCTCTGCTCTTGAGAATCTTATCTAGGTCTTTCATAGCCATTCTGCCAAGAGCAATGCGTCGTCTGATTTCTTGACTGCTTGTTGCTTCTTTATTGATAGTTGATCCAAGTAGGTTAAAGTTGTTCACAATTTCAATTTCTTCTCCTTCAACGATGAACCTGTTGATTATGCCAGTTGTCATGATCTTTGTCTTCTTTACATTAAGGTGCAGGCCCATTTTGAGACTATGTTCTTTGATTGTGAGATTTTTGCTATATGCCCCTGCATTATGGAACTCATTTCCTCTACAAATAAGAGACATTCAACTATTGCAAGACTTCAGAAAATGCTTGAAAACCCTTCTATTCACAGAATGCTATGGCCCAGCAACAACAGACAAATAACCAACTCCACACACTTAATACACACCTTTGGCATTATGCAGTTTATATCACCTCATCATAATAGGTACATAGTTAATCAAATTCTATGAGAATTTATCAATAGTTTTTGTTACAGTGTGTTCAATATGTTCGATGTAATGTGCACTGCTATTGTTGTGTTTCCTGTTATCACACTGAGATACTTGTAAACTGTCTTGACTTGTGGAAAGACTGTATAAAAAAACCTGTTAAATAAAATACCTGTCTAGCCACCTTAAGATCCTCATCAGCAATCATGTCCAGGTCCTGCTCTTCTTTCGTGGACAGAAGTACTTCATCCTCTACACTGTACCGCTCACTTGGATTTTTGCAGCCCAACAGCATGACCTGCATTTTTTTTAGCATTAAATCTCATCTGCCAAATTTTAGACTATTCTTCAAGTTTAGCTAGATCCCTCCTCATGTTATCTACTAGTTCCTGGGTGTCTGCTCTATTGCAGATTTTGGTATCATCCGCAAAGAGGCAAATCTTACCTGACAGCCCTTCCTGCAACATCACTAACAAAGATGCTAAAAAGAATAGGACCAAGGACAGATCCCCTTGGCACACCACTGGTATCCTCCTCAGAGTGAGCTCCATTTACCTGTACCCTTTATCGCCTCCCACTCAACCAATTTCTAACCCAGTCAGTCACTTTTGGGTCCATCCCTAAGGTGCTCAGTTTTATAAATCGCCTGTGCAGAACAGTGTCAGATGCTTTACTGAAATTTAAGTGCACCACATATAAGGGCTCTCCCTTGGTCCAACTCCCTGGTCACCCAGTCAAAGAAATCAACCAGATTGCCTGACAAGACCTGCCTCTGGTAAACCCATGCTGCCTGAGATCCTGCAATTCATTGGACTCCAGAAACCTCACTATCCTTCCTTTTAGCAGCATTTCCAATAACTTACTCACCTGAGAGGTTAGACTAAATGGTCTGTAGTTTTCAACCTCTTCCTTACTTCTGCTTTTGTGTAAAGGGACCACATGTGCCTTTCTCCAGTCCTCTGGGACCACTCACAACTCTAAAGAATCATTGAAAAGGTCAGTTAGTGGAGCCGCTAGAACATCCCCCAAGTTTCTTCCATATTCTCAGATGTATCCCATTCAGTCCTATCGCTTTGCAACTACAGTCTTCAGAAAATCATTTGAGATCCCCATCGTTTCTGTTCCTATTTATGGGTGTTTTCTGAGGTCCTGCTTCTGGCCCTTCATCTGTGAACACAGAACAGAAATATTTGTTAAGTAATTCTGCTTTATCCTCATAATCGTCTACATATTTTTCCCCTTCACCCTTGAGCCTGACAATACCACTTTTGCACTCACTTTGTGGCCATGTGGTTCTCCTTTGGCATCTCCACCCCCACAGTGGCCCCTGTCCTTTCTAGCTCACCTATTCCCCTGGTTTCCCCCCTCCCACTTTCTAGGGGTGATACTTGACTCCACTGTAACATTTCATGACCATATCTCCTCCCTCACCCGATAATCTTTCTTCTATCTCCAATAGATGTGAGCTATTCGTCCTTTCCTATCCACTACTGCCTTGGCTACTTTACTGCTATATCTGGTTATGTCCTGTTTTGATTTCTGCAACCTTGTCCTTGCTGGACTTCCCCAGTCTCAATTACACCGATTGCAAATGATACAAAATACTGCTGCAAGACTCCTTTTCTGTGCTTGCCGTCATGATCACATTACCCCACTACTCATTCAATTACATTGGCTCCCCATAGACTATTGCATCTGTTCTAAAGTTCTTTCTCTTGTTCCCCGTGCCATTTACACTCAGACCCTGCAGTATTTTCTTTATTTATTTAATAGTGTTTATATGCCGCTTTTCGAGAATCAAAGCGGTTTACAAAGAACTTGAAAATAATGGAAAATTACAGTTAACAGTATAATAATGATAATAAAAAACAGATGAAAGAATTACATTTAACAAGTGTTTAAATGTGAACTAAAACAAATGTTACAAATTCTAAAATATTCACATATGAAAGTAACAATATTCTTAAATAAAATAATTAAAAATATATTTGATTTAAATCACCAAAGTAGTCCTTAAAAATGAAAGTTTTTAAATGTCCTAAATGACTTTGGATCATCAATAGATAATTTGTTGAGGGAGCGAGTTCCATAAAAGAGGAGCAGAAAGAGAAAACGCCCTCTGACGTAGATGCGCTACAAGATTTGAATTCAGAAGGAATTTTCAGAAAAATTTAGATATGCTTCTGCGCATTCTGTTAGGAGTGATTTGTATAAGATCTTTTAAAGTAGAAGATGAATGTGGATTGATTAGTTTAAAAATTTTATGGATGACTTTGAATTTAATTCTGCTTTCAATAGGAAGCCAATGTAGATGTTTCAAGATTGGAGTAATGTGCTCTTTGATAGGGATTTGTAGGATAACTCTTGCTGCCATGTTTTGAACCAGCTGAAGCCTATTAATAATTTTCTTAATTTGCCCATAAATAAAGCGTTACAGAAATCCAGATGCGGAGAAATAATTGCTTGAATTACCGTTCTGAAATCATATGCAGAAAGCAACGGTCTTAAATGCTGAAACATCTTTAATTTGGAATAAATAACCTTTGTTACATTGCTCACATACTTTGAAAAATTAAGCTGTTTATCAATAACTCCCAAATATCTAACTTCCTTTTTAACTTGAATACATGCTTCTTTTAAATTGAGTAAATCTGGAGGTATGAAGAGGCTGTCTTTTGTTATAAAGAGACATTCTGTTTTATCAAAATTTAAAAACAAATTATGGTCAGCTAACCAAGAGTTGATACTGCTGAAGCATTCATTTATTTTATCTAATTGTAGCTGTTAAGTATTGAATTGAGTATATAGTATATTGTCAGCATAAAGATGGTAAAAGATGTTGCGACTTTTAATTATGTTACAGATAGGTTGTATGTATAAGTTAAAAAGGAAAGAAGATAACGCAGATCCTTGAGGAATGCCTAGCTTTTGAAAAAATGGATTTGAAATAACATCACCCATTTTTACTTGAAAGGTGCGATTAGATAGATATGATTTAAACCAAGACAAAACTATTTCTTTTAAACCGATTTCTTGCAATCTAAATAATAAATAATCATGCAAAATATAATCATAAGCTGCTGAAATATCAAGAAACATTTAAATGAAACCAGAATTAGGTTTATCAATTCTTTTAAGAAGCCTATCCATTAAAGACAATAGTAGAGTTTCTACACCATGCCCAATTCTAAATCCATGCTGTTGATGATCAAGCGGAGCATAACTATCCACATGAGATTGAAGTTGGAATTGAACTGCTTTTTCTAATATTTTTGTTATAAAAGGTAAACTAGAAATTGGCCTGTATGAACTTGGCTTAGAAATGTCAAGCTTCTTACCTTTAAAAAGTAGACGGATAGAGGCACTTTTTAGGATGTCTGGAATGTAACCTTGCTCAAGTGATGAATTAATTAAATTCAATATGAAAGGAGCAAGGACATCACGAGACATTTGAATCCATGAGACTGGACAAGGATCTAAAGCAGAAGTAGTAATTTTTAATAGATTTATTATATCATCTAGTTGTCTGTTGGTTATAGTAGTAAAATTACTCCAACCTTGAATATTAGAAGGCGTTGATAAATTAAAATTAAAATGATGTAAAGGTACGATGCCCACCTTTTCTTTATAGAAATTAACCATTGTAGATGCGTCTGGAGCAAGCATGGAATTGTCTTTTTTGATTATTTGTTAATTTTTTTACCATGTCAAATAATTCTCTTGGTTTATTCAAGGCAGACATAATTAATTTAGTATGAAAATCACGTTTAAAACTATTTAATAAAGATTTGTAATCTTTGTAGTATTTGACCTCTTGCAATTCCACACTCCCACCTGCAGCCTTTGCTCGGTCATATAAATCACTTGCATCTTCCTTCCCCCTCACATGCTCACTTACAGTCTACCCAACACTCTGCACTTTTCTTTTTGGGCCCTTCCCTGTGGAACTCCCTTCCCACCACCCTCTGACTTGAAACAGTTCCTTGTCGTCCCTCTAGTCCAGTCCCGGAACCAGTGAGTTGAGAATCTCCTCCAGCAGCTTTGGAGACTGACACCTGTCATCACTTTGATGATCCCAGCCTATATATACAGTAGGACCGCCCCTTCATCTTCAGTATGTCAGTCTCCAAGCAGCTGAAGAGGCTTCTGAGCTCTAGGCTCGCTCAGCACAAATAAGCAGAGTAGCTTAGTCCTTTTTGATTTTCTTTTTCTTTTTACTTACTTTGCTTCTCAGAGTTGTTTACTGGGGGGGTTTTCCTCTCTTTTTTCAGGTGGTGCTGCGGCTGGAAGACAGACCGGCTGAGTGGACCGGTTCTTCTTTTCTCTCTCCCTCTCTTCTGGCTCCCCCCCTCCTCCTCCCCTCCCCCCTCCTTTCTTTATTTTTGGGGCCTGTATTCCCCGTCGTACAAACGAGCAGTTGGGGGGTGATTTGGCCCAGCACCCCGGCCCCTGCCTCCCTGCTCCCGAACCCGCGGTTACGGGTGAGGAGCAGGTTGCAGGCTCCACACTCGTGGCGCACCAGCCGTTGCCGCCGGGAGCTGAATCCACGGTTCGGCTGAGCTCCGGCGTGCTGTGGGCACCCACTGTCCGATTGTGGCCCCAGGAGGTGAGTTCTACAGGGGACATTTCGTTTTTTGCAGCGGGGCAGAATCGTGCACGCTCCGGGGTGGCAGGCCGCTCGCCCGATTTCGGCGGGAAAATCGGAGCGGCGGCCATTTTCTTAGCCGCGGCTGCTTTGTGGGGGAGCTGCACGGCCTTTTCTCTGTTGGGGGATTTCGGGCTGTCTTTTTTCCCGATCAGTTAAGCAAGGTTGGTTGATGACTAACAGGCTGTGGTGTTAGTGTATTTAACAAAGAAGAAAAAAAAAAAAAAAGAAAGCCACAACGTAAGCCACAAGCTCTGACCATTCTGTTTGTGAGCAGCACTCCTGGTTAGAGGGAGTATGTCTCCTAAGCCGCGTTGTCTCGTGTGTGGCACGCGGCGCAGTGAATTGTTGGAGGCGGGGGTGTGCAAGCCCTGCATGCGTGAGGCAGCCCTCATGGAGAATCCGCTTGAGGGTACAAGCAGGGATCATGCGGATTCCGAGGCTGGCCCTCCGACTTCCCTTGATGGTTCGGGGGAGCAGCTCCCGGGTCCCGGGGAGGGGGTGGTTCCTCCAATATCAGCAGGCCAGCCTGGGTCGGCAGTGGACATTCCGCCTGAATTTTTTGCTCTGATGCAGCAGGCGTTTGCGCTGTTGCAACCAGCTTTAAAGGCAGCTCCTCGGGGTCAGAAACGGTCGGCTCCTGCAGGGGGGGCAGCCAGTTCCGCCCAAGCGCTGTAGGGCTGACAGCTTAGTAGAACCTGTCCCTTCTCTTTGGGGGGACTTGGCCTCAGCGGACGGTGATCTACCGGGGTTCTCAGAGGAGGAGCTTGAAGAGGGTGAGTTGCCTGATGAGGAGCAGCGCAGTAGAGTGGTCAGGGTGATTAGGAAGGAAAAACTTCCGGCTCTGATTGCTGAGGCGCTTAAGGCGTTGAATATGCCCTCGGTGGAGCCGGCTTCCGAAGAGGTGTTGGAAGACCCTTTGTTGCAGGCTGTCCGCACTCCCCAGCGCGTCTTCCCCCTGCATAGGGTATTTAGGAAGATGATCCAGGAAGAGTGGGACGTGCCAGAGTCGGCCCTAAGGGGGTCTAGGGTGATCGCTAGGTTGTACCCTCTGTCTGACCAGGATAAGGATCTCTTTCGCTCTCCAAAGGTGGATGCGGCGGTTTCGGCAGTCACTAAGAAGACTACAATTCCGGTTGAGGGGTCGGCAGCCTTAAAAGATGTTCAGGACAGGAGGTTAGATACCTTATTAAAGCAGGTTTTTGATATTAGTGCGCTATCCATGCAAGCCTCGGTGGCAGGGGCGTGGGTTGCTAGAGCCTGTCTCCGGTGGTCCCAAGCTCTGCAGGGGGATCGGTTGGGGGCGCAGGACTCCGAGTTAGCACGCCTGGAGTCCGGTTCCGCTTATCTCGCGGACATTCATTATGACCTTATTCGGGGTCTAGCGAAGGCTATGGCCTCGGTTGTAGCGGCGCGGCGTTATTTATGGTTGAGGAATTGGGCGGCGGAATCTTCTTCCAAGGCCCGCCTCAGTAAGCTTCCCTTTCGGGGAAAGCTTTTGTTTGGCGAAGATTTGGAGAAATTGGTGAAGGATCTTGGGGAATCCAAGGGAGGTCGTTTGCCAGAGGATAAACCTAAGCAAGGAAAGGCGCCCGCGGGTTCCAAAGGTGGTCAAAGGGAGTTCCGTAGGTTTCGGTCCTCTCGATTTGGCCAGTCACAACGGAGCAGGTTTCCTGTGCGGGGGCACGGATTTCGAGGGTTTCAAGGGGCAGGTAGGGGTTTTGCCCCCTATCAGTCCTCGGCTGGTAAGAAGGCTCAATGAGATGAGGCGGGCTCAGGTGGAGGTGCTGCCCGTCGGAGGTTGGTTGCGGGAGTTTTACCCTGCCTGGGTCCAACTTACCACGGATCGATGGGTTCTAGAGGTTATTCGAGAGGGCTACGCTCTCGAGCTCCATCGACCCGTCATAGATTCCTTTGTACTCTCTCCCTGCAAGTCTCCGCTCAAGGTGTGCGCGGTGGTGGAGACGTTGCAAAGGTTGCTTCAGCTCCGGGCGGTGGTTCCCGTTCCCTTGGATCAGTGCGAGGCCGGTCGCTACTCCATTTACTTTGTGGTCCCAAGAAAGAAGGCTCCTTCCGGCCGATCTTAGACTTGAAGAGGGTAAATCGGTGTCTCCGGGTCACGCATTTCCGGATGGAGAGTTTGCGGTCGGTGATCGCGGCGGTGCGAGAAGGGGAGTTTCTCATGTCGTTGGACCTCATGGAGGCTTATTTGCATATTCCCATTCGGCCCGAGCACCAGCGGTACCTTCGGTTCGCTCTTCCCATGGGTCATTACCAGTTTCAGGCGTTGCCCTTTGGGCTCGCAACGGCGCCGCAGGTTTTTACCAAGATAATGGTCGTGGTGGCAGCGGCGCTGCGAAAGGAGGGAATATTGGTCCATCCGTATTTGGACGATTGGTTGATTCGTGCGAAGTCGAGAGAGGACAGTGTGAAGGCCACGGCCAGGGTGGTGCAAACGTTGGAAAGCCTGGGCTGGGTGGTCAATCGAGTGAAGAGCAATCTGGTTCCCTCTCAGTCTCTGGAGTACTTGGGTGTGCGTTTCGAGACGGGCTTGGGCAAGGTGTTTTTGCCAGACCGTCGGGCGCGTGCGTTGCGAGTGCTGGTGAGAGAATTTCTGGCGAGACCGGCGCCTTCGGCGTGGCACTATCTCCAGCTGCTCGGTACGATGGCGGCGGCGATAGAGGTGGTACCTTGGGCGCGGGCTCATATGCGGCCACTGCAGAGGTCCCTTCTTCGGCGCTGGTCTCATCAGGCGGATCCTTTATCCCGCCGTCTGGTGTGTTCGGCGGAGGTGCGCCGGGAGCTCCTTTGGTAGTTACAGACTCCGTCATTGGAAGCCGGGGTTCCGTTGGAACATCCTTCTTGGAGGTTGGTGACGACGGATGCCAGCCTGCTCGGCTGGGGGGCGCATTGCAAGGGTCGGTTCGCACAAGGACAATGGTCTCCGGCGGAGCGGAGTTACTCCATAAACAGATTGGAACTGAGGGCGGTGTTTCTGGCTCTCCTTCAGTTTCAGGACAGTTTGCAGCGGACGGCGGTAAGGGTGCTGTCCGACAACGCGGCGGCGGCGGTGGCCTATATCAATCACCAGGGGGGCACCGGCAGCGCGGCTCTGGAGGAAGAGGCGGGCCAGCTGCTGAGTTGGGCAGAGCGTCATCTGCTAGGATTGTCTGCGGAACACGTGGCCGGGGTCCACAATGTCAAGGCCGATTTCCTAAGTCGTCGCAGAGTAGATCCGGGGGAGTGGGTGCTCCATTCGGAGGTGTTTTCCCTGCTGGTCTGGCGTTGGGGTCGTCCAATCATGGATCTCATGGATACGTTCGACTCGGCACAGGTGGACCAGTTTTACAGCCGGAGGAGAGAACGGATGGCGGAAGGACTGGATGCCCTAGCGCAGGTGTGGCCTCGGGGGGGTCTGCTTTGTGTTCCCTCCGTGGGCTCTGGTAGGGCGAGTGGTGCAGCGCATAGAGCGGCACCTGGGCCGTGTGATATTGATTGCGCCCAACTGGCCCAGAAGACCGTGGTATGCGGATCTGGTTCGTCTATTGGTGGCGAGTTCCTGGAAGCTGCCTCTTCGACCGGATCTTTTGCGTCAGGGGCCGCTACGGATGCCGGACGTGGCTCGATTCTCGCTTACGGCATGGCTCTTGAGCGGGCGAGGCTAAGAGCTCGCGGATATACCCCAGCGGTCATTTCGACCCTGTTGAAGGCAAGGAGGCATTCTACATCGCTGGCGTATGTTAGGGTCTGGCGTGTCTTTGAGGGCTGGTGTGCAGCATGGCGCTTGCGGCCTTTGCGGATGTCGGTCCCCCAGATTCTTTCCTTCTTGCAGGATGGGGTTGAGAAGGATTTGGCGGCTAGCTCCTTGCGGGTTCAGTTGGCCGCCATTTCTTGTTTTAGGGGTAAGGTTCAGGGCCAGGTGTTGTGGTCGCATACCGATATCCGCCGGTTTTTGCGGGCGGTCCTGCTTATGCGGCCTCCTCGTAGATGTTCGGTTCCGACATGGGATCTCAACTTGGTGTTGGAGGCGCTGCTGCGTCAGCCTTTTGAGCCGTTGGGGAAGGCCTCTATTAAGGATCTGACCTTAAAAACGGTATTTCTAGTGGCTATCTGTTCCGCTTGTTGCATTTCGGAGCTTCAGGCCCTCTCTTGTAAGGAGCCTTATCTATCCTTTCATGAGCGCAAGGTGGTGTTGCGTACGGTTCCGGCGTTTTTGCCTAAGGTGGTTTCGGTGTTTCATGTGAACCAGGTAGTGTCCCTTCCGGTGTTTGAAGGCAGTCCGGAAGTTAAGTCGGATCGTCGTTTACGGCTTTTGGATGTCCGTCGGACGCTGTGGTATTACCTTCGTGGTACGGATCCTTTCCGTAAATCGGACAGGTTGTTTATCTCCTTCGGAGGTCCTCGGAAGGGTGAGGCGGCGGCTAAGTCGTCTATTTCCAGGTGGTTGAAGGAGGCCATTGCAGGGGCCTATCTGTTAAAGGGTAGATTGGTGCCAGCTGGGCTCAGGGCTCATTCGACTAGAGCGCAGGCTACTTCCTGGGCGGAGTTCAGTTTGGTGCTGGCGGTGGACATCTGTAGAGCGGCGACGTGGTCGTCGTTGCATTCGTTCACTAAGCATTATAGGCTCGATGTTCAGGCGGCAGGTGATGGCCGTTTTGGGGCGGCAGTGCTTCAGGCTGGTGTCAGTTCCAATTATTAAGCTTATGTCTGGGCTAGGATTGCAGAGTCAAGTACTTATCATTCCATCAAACTCCTTGTTTTTATGACTTACTAAAGTATCTTTATTTGATAAGGCTGTTCTAACATACCAAACGCTCATTTAAGCCTAACATTGTTTCTTTAAAACTAAAACAATCCTTTAAAAAACTTTATTAAGCATAACATGAAAATTATTAAATGACTATAGCTTTCTCTCTCTACCTGTGTTCTTTCCCAAACTTCTCCTGGATCATTGATGACAAGCAAGATTTTGTTTTTGTCTAGTCAGCTTAAGGTACTGTCTTTAACCAAATTCTAACAGATTCAAGGGCAATGCAAGTTCAAAAGAAACAATAAGATTTTACTCGTGCTGTGCTTGCTTATCTAAAACTGGACATCTGCATAAATATAGTTCTGTAAGGATCACATTTGATAACATACATACATGAGGATAAACTAGATAAATTCATGGTGCTTAAACATATATATGTTTTTCTTAGTTGTTCCTCCAAAACTGAAATCAGGAATGTTTTTCAAAACAAAGTGCATTTTCCTAAAAAAACATATAACTCGCACACAGCAAACAAGGCGCTGCTGTTCTGTTTATCAGTCCACAATCATGAGAGGAAACAGGATGGCACATACTTCTCTTTTTATAGCACTGAGCTTTTACAATGCAGCCACAGCAGTACCAGAGAACACTTCCTCTCTTTGGTTTTAAATTATTTGAACTGAGCAAATTTACATGTGCTTGGTGTTTAAGACAATAGACTGAGTAAAATCTTGCATTAAGATCTGGAAATAAACTTTCTTATTTCATTTCAGACTATGAGCACAAATAAGTACTTATATTCACAAACAGATAAAACAATGTTAGTCTTTAAACAAAGGAATTTCTTCTCGGGAACCTATGAGCAAGGAAGGAAAAACATGATTGATTAATCATGAACACGTTTTTCTAGTTTTTTTTCTCCTCTTGCATTTGAAGAATACTTCAGGCATTTGAAAATAGTTTGGGCAAATTGCATTTAAACCTAAAAGTTTTAAATCTTAGCTTTCGACCTCAGTCTGAAAGGACAAGTTACAGACAAGTATCTTCTTTTGTATATGCAAACAAATCTTTCTCATTGAGCTATTTTTTGGACCATGGCAATTTCTTTTTAGTTTAATTCTATCAGGTGATGCAAACTTTATTAGACCAAAGGGATTTCAGCAAAAATGTGGGTGACTCTATGGTGTGCTGGTAAAGGACATCTGTACCTCAAAGGCAGATAACAGACCTATCCCATCAAGTTAACGGGACAGTGTGGGGCACACAGCAATAGTTTCACACCTGGGGGTAGGGAATTCAGTACTGACATTGTGGCTCTGGAATTCAACAACATCTGCACTTTATACCCATTTAAACAGGCTTCAATTATCAGCTCACATTCCCGCATCACCATAGTGAGTCATTAGGTTGCCACTGGGGAAATCTGCTCTGGGGACCCTGGTAGACATTGGGTGGCCTCTGTGGTTTTGCTGATCCTTGGACTGGGGTCTTCAGCTTTCACGCTGAAGATGTCCCCTTCTGCCACAGTTCCAGCAACTAAGGGAGCTTCTCTGAAAACGCTGTGACTGAGCTGGTCCTGCTCATCCCCCTTTCCAAGTATAGTAGTTGATATGGAAGAGCAGACTAGATAGGCCATATGGCCTTTATCTGCCGTCATGTTTGTTATACAGCATTTTTAGACATCCTGATTTTTAAAAAAGAAGAGGCATTCCACGTCAGTTTTTAGAAAATCAGTGCATAGATACAGTTTGTTTAAATGATGGAAGATTTCATCCCAAACAACTCAAAAATAATCCTTATGGGCAGTTTTTGGTTTTCAGCGTTTGTATACTGCTGTGGAGGAGTATTGAAGTCACAGTTACAAGAGAAGTATTATCCTACTCTTATCAAGTCATCATGCAGAAGAGCTACGTTTGTTGATTAGAAGTTATTGTTGGACCCACAGTCACATCCGAAAGTGAAGTAGCTAGGTTGTGTGCTTCCTTATACTTTAACAAGCATTTTTGGTTAAGAACATAATCCGTCAGCACTGGGACACACTGGGTATTCATATGGTGTTTCAGAATTATCCATGGTTTACATTCTTCCGAAGATGACTTTAAGGGATTATTTGGTTCATGCCACAAGAGTGAAATTGTGATCCCTCTAACATGCCAGGACATTGTAAGCGTGAATATTGTGTGATCTGTCAGTATGCTATGGAAATTGCAGAGTTTCAAGTGAGTTTTTCATTTACTCAAGTCCAGCACACGTAATACAGAGGGAATGATATATGATATTGCATTCTGATATCAAACCTATTTTTGGAAAACTCTATGGAAAGTAAAAACCTGTATAATTGAGAGGTGGGAAGATTGGTGGAAGACTCATCAACAACCTTCGCTATGCTGATGATACTACATTAGTGGCTGAAAGTGAAGATGATCTGAAACATTTGCTTCTCACAGTCAAAGAACATAGTCTCAAAATGGGCCTGCACCTTAATGTAAAGAAGACAAAGATCATGACAACTGGCATAATCAACAGGTTCATCATTGAAGGAGAAGAAATTGAAATTGTGAACAACTTTAACCTACTTGGATCAACTATCAATAAAGAAGCAACAAGCAGTCAAGAAATCAAACGACGTATTGCTCTTGGCAGAATGGCTATGAAAGACCTAGATAAGATTCTCAAGAGCAGAGATGTCTCTCTCCATACAAAGATTCGACTTGTTCAGGCCATGGTATTTTCAATAACATCATATGGATGTGAAAGCTGGACAGTGAAAAAGACAGACAGGAAGAAAATTGATGCCTTTGAGTTATGGTGCTGGCCGCGAATACTGTGTATACCATGGACTGCCCGAAGAACAAACCAGTCGGTACTAGAGGAGATCAAACCTAAGCTTTCTTTAGAAGCTCAGATGACAAGACTTCGACTTTCATACTTTGGACACATCATGCGAAGAGAGAGATCACTAGAGAAAGACGACATGCTTGGCAAGATAGAAGGTCAACGCAAAAGAGGAAGGCCAGCAATGAGATGGATCAATACAATAACAGCAGCTACGGGTACCAGTCTTTCAACAATGAGCCGCCTGACTGAAGACCGAACACAATTTGGGATAGCTATCCAGAGGGTCGCCATGAGTCGACTCCGACTCGACGGCACTTAACAACAACAACTTTATCTCCACCCCTCCCCCCCCAACTTAATTCCAGTTATAGAGGGATAGTGTTCTTTTATAACACAACAAGTGCTGTTTAATGATTTAGATGCTTTTCTTTGGAAATGTTTCATTCCATTAGTAACGTCTTACTTGAATTGGCATGCTCCAGTAGTTAGAGTGCACATATGTTTGTGTTTTTGCAACAAACCTTGACAAGCGACGGCATAGCAGCGGTGGCTGTTTAGAAAGCTATTAGGTTTTTTTCCATTTTTGGCAGTTTTAGGTGTTTAGAAATTTATCTGCATATTTTTAGTAATTTTTTGTAGAATATCCCTGCTGTAGCGCCAGTTAAGCAGTGGCTATATTTGAAAAGCAGCCTAACAATAGTCTTTTTGGTTCATTCAGCAGGGTAGAATTCTGAAAATAGAGATATACTAAGTGTTGGCATATAAAAAAAGATAAGTCCTACTTTTTTGTTACTTTCATTAGATGAAGATTGTTGGTTGACGATTATTGATCTGAAGTGTAAAAAAATATTAAAACTTTGGCGTAATGATAGATTCTGTTTTTATAAGAAGTTAGTACATACCATGAAAATATATTAGCTTCTTGCACCACTAGAAAATATTTATATTAAATTGATTTTTGAGAAAACTTGCTGTTATACTATAATATATAATATAGATCCTATAGCTTTTATTGCTGTAATCTCTCTAAGGCAAATTGTAGGGTGATCTTATTTCACTGTTTAGCTATTTTTCTTTTCCATTTGCATCTTTCTTTTCCTGACTATTTTCCCAGCTTCTCTTAACTTCTTCCAGTTTTGTAGCTTGCCTTCCTCTTCAGACGATCTTTTGTAATTTTATGAATGCTAACCTCTTTCCTTACTTTTTCGCTTACCTTCAGAAACCTCTTTCTTTTTACTTTCCTAACAAAAAGGTTGGTTGCCCTTAAAATATCTCCTCTGTTTTAGCCACTGCTTTTCTACTTTCCCTAAATAGTCTCCATCCATGTAGTTCTCATTGTCACGAATATTTCTCAGCCTTATCACTTTATCTTGTTTCCTGAGGGCATCCATCTGCACGGATCTGTCACATTGAACTGACTCCACATAGTCTGTCACATTGAACTAACTCCACATAATCTGGGAATCTTTCTGAACTGAGACACAACAATGTTCCTAGGTGTACCACAGACGAACACCAATTTAATCCTGTTTGAATGTAAATAATGTAAATATGCTAAATAGTTACGTATATATAGAAAAACAAACAAAATAAATCAATATAAATAACTAATGACATTGGTGACGGTGTTTCCCAGCAATCTTCCTTCTAGTCAGAGCTCTGGTACCTTTTTGGGAAAAAAGAAAATGTCTCAGCTTTCAGAGAGCCCCATTTTTGGGATGGCCTCCTACACTGGGCACTAGAACCACAACCCACCAGGAGGCACAGCACAGACTTCACTTTTTTGGCTTTTGTGATATGACAATAGAGGAAAGCTGGACTACATTGCTCGGTCGCAGGGAAAAGGATTCTAAGTGAAAAATTCAGACAGTATGTGAACAGGCATTTAAACTAGGGAAAGAAGGTGACTGATGGAGGAGGACAAGTTCAGGATATCACTCCCAGCAAAAGCATAATAACATTGGTAACAGCCACACTTTTAAACCACACATCAATGGCAAGTGGGAAGAGGCGTGTAGAACAAAATCTATGCAAAGTACAGACAAGCCAGTCAACAAATGCTGGAAAGAAATGAGCATGAATGCTCGAAGCCTAGCCAACAAAGTTCCTGACCTGAAAGTCCTAATGGTGGAAATGGACTTGGACATTGTGGCCATTACAGAAACATGGTTTAACAAGTTGCATGAATGGGATATAGCCATAGCTGGCTATAATCTATTTAGAAGAGATAGAGAGGATAGAAAAGGAGAAGTAGCCCTGTATGTCAAAAGCAATATTAAAGCTGCTGAAATGCAGGGGACATGGGGGAAAAAGAAGCACTGTGGATTGTGTTGGAAAGAGGAGAGATGGCACTGTCATCCATACTGGTGTAATCTACAGGCCTCCAACTCAAACCAAAGAAATGGATAGTAAATTGATTCTCCAGGACCAAACAGGAAGTCAGTCCTCACATATGGGTGACGTCGGCGCCGACGGAGCCCTCGCGGAGCAATTTTCCCCAGCTTTCAAAGAAAGCCTTTGGGAATTGCAGCGCGCATGCGCGGTCCTCTTCCCGCCCAAGGGTGCCATCTTGCTCAGTCTTCTTTTTTCCGCGGAGCCCTACAGACGTTGCCTGTGAATCCCCGCAGAAAAGTTGATTTTTTCTCTATTTTCCTCTTTTTTCTTCGGCCCGGACTCGCGACGTCGGTTGCGAGTCCGTTCCTTATTTTTCGGTTTTTTGTCCTTCGTGACAGATTTCGCGCTTTTTCCTTTTTCCCTGGCAGCCCGGTCATTCGACCTCGCAGGGGCCCTTTTTCCCCCGATGGCTGCCAGCGGCTTTAAAAAGTGTGATCTCTGTAAGAAACTCATGTCTCTTACAGACACTCATGACTTCTGCCTCCGCTGCCTCGGCCCATATCATGACTCCCTGATCTGTGTGCCATGCGGCAAAATGTCCTCAAAAGCTTTGAGGAGTCGGCAGCACCAGTGGGAGCGTATCTTCTCTGATTCCGGCCGGGCTCGGACCTCGTCGGAGGCTTCGACGTCTCGGGACTCTGGTCCTGAGCATCGTCGAAGTTCCTCTGAAAGGGGGTCTCCTACCCGGGAACATCATCGGAAGAAGAAACCCGCGAGGGCGGGATCGGTGGACGCTCCTGGTTCCTCGAGGGCCAGGTCGCATAGCCCCGATTCCCGTCCCGGGTCCTCGGAGACGGAGAGGCCGTCAAAACATCCTCGACTCGAGGTGGACTTGCCCGCTCACGTGAGTACTGTTGTCCTCGTTGACTCGCCTCCGAAGGACCCGACGTCGGGCCCGACGCCGTCGGGGCCCGAGTCGGGGGCTGCTGGGTCTCCTGAGCTCGGACTCAGGTTGACGGCCTTGGAGAGCAGTCTGACTGCCTTCTTGTACCAGCAGCGGGTATTGATCGCTGGCCTTGCCGGTGCTTCTGCCCTGACCGCCGGGACGTCGACCTCCAAATCGACCCCGGAGACCGAGCCGATCCTCGAGTCCATGAGGGCTTGAGTCGATCCTCGGTCGAGGTCTCCTTCGGCCTCCCATTCGGGACCGAGGTCGTCGACGCCGACTCCCTCGGCGTCGGAGCGGATAGCATCGGTGCCCGCCCGACCGGAGCCGATCGACTCCTCCTCCGAGGAGTCGGCCTGGGAATCTGAGGACGAAGAGTCACCTGGTTCCTTTCGGATTCGGTGTGTCCCTTCGGACTCCCCCGAGTCCGAACCTCGGAGACGGTCCCCCCCCCGGAGGATACCCGGTTCTCGGACTTCGTGAGGGATATGGCCACGGCCTTGGCCTTCCCTGCGGATCCCGAGGAGGAGCCTCGAGTCGAAGAACTCGATGCCCTCCAATATGACTCTCCCCCGAAGGAGGCCTTTATTGTACCGGTTCCTCCGATGCTGGAATGACTTCTCTTCCGCATGTGGGAGAGCCCGGCGTCGTCGCCGGTGTTAAGCAAGCGGGTCGATTCCATTTATCGAGTCCGCAAGAGCCCGGCTTCCAGAAGGCACAACTACCGCACCATTCCATGGTGGTGGAATCGGCCATGCATAGACTAAAGAGTCAAAAAATGCACTCCTCGGTGCCCCCTGGTAGGGAAGCCCGAAGCCTGGATGCCCTTGGTAGGAAGTGCTTCCAGGGCTCTATGCTTGCTTGTCGAGTCCAGACCTACCTGCTCTACATGGGCATGTATCTCCGAGACCTGGCTAAGGAAATAGCCGGGTTCTCTGCTGGTCTCTCCGATGAACCTTTGCAGAGGTTCCAATCCTTGTCTACTGGTATTCGAGAGTGCTCCAAGTTTATCTCTCGAGCAGCCTACGATGGTTTTGAGGCGTCGGCTCGAGTAGCTGCGGCCGGCATCGGTGGACGCCGCCAGGCTTGGCTTCAGACGTCCGACCTCGAGCCCTGGGTACAGGACAAGTTGGTCGATGTCCCCTGCCGAGGTGATAACCTCTTTGGCAAGCCCATGGATGAGAAGGCTGCA
This sequence comes from Ichthyophis bannanicus, assembly GCA_033557465.1. Lineage (NCBI taxonomy): Eukaryota > Metazoa > Chordata > Amphibia > Gymnophiona > Ichthyophiidae > Ichthyophis > Ichthyophis bannanicus. The sequence goes on from CM066050.1 coordinate 2,672,653, forward strand.
CAAATCGAGACGGAGACTCTCACCAGGACTCGTCTCTCGAGGAAGACCTCTGCCCCTTCTCAAAAGAAGAAGGCCTCGGGGAAAAAGCCCTTTTACCCGAGGAAAGGTGCTGCCTATAAATACTACCCTCAATATCCGGCCTCAGTGGCTCCCCCACAGGGAAAGCAGGCCAAGGGACGGGTTAATGGGTCCCGTAGGCAGCAAGCCCCCAAGCCTGCACCACCGGCCCCTGCTCAGCAGGGTGGGGGGTTTTGACTTCCTCAGCATAGCCTCTCCCCCTCAGCTGGTTTCTCTCAGCACAGGAGGCCGGCTGGTCCACTTTGCCCAAAGGTGGTCCACCATCACCACAGATACCTGGGTACTTCACATAGTTCAAAAGGGTTATCTTCTTCACTTTCACCAGGTACCTCCCTCCTACTTTCCAGGGGAGCCTCCCAGACTGCCTTTGCACAGGGACTTACTACTTCAGGAGTTAGCAAGTCTTGTTCAGGAACAAGCCGTGGAACCAGTGCCCCACCACCTGAAGGGCCAGGGGTTTTACTCCAGGTACTTCCTGATTCCAAAAAGAACAGGAGGCCTCAGGCCCATCCTGGACTTGTGAAACCTCAACAAGTTCCTTGCAAAGGAAAAGTTCAAGATGCTTACCCTTGGAATTCTGCTGCCCTACCTCCAGCAGGGAGACTGGCTATGCTCCTTGGATCTGAAAGATGCATATACTTATATCCTCATTCTTCCGGACCACAGGCAATATCTCAGATTTGTTGTAGGAGGAAATCATTACCAGTACAGGGTACTGCCCTTTGGCCTATCCTCCGCACCCAGGGTGTTCACCAAGTGCCTCGCTGTGGTGGCGGCTTATCTGAGACTTCAAGGTCTGTTTGTGTTCCCATACCTGGACGACTGGCTCATCAGAGCCCAGTCTTCCCAAGAGGCCACTCACGCCACTCAGCGCACTGTGGCCCTGCTCCAACACTTGGGTTTTGTCATAAACTTCGCGAAGTCCACTTTGCTCCCCTCTCAAAATCTCGAGTTCATCGGCGCCCGGTTGGACACACTTCAGGCGCGGGCCTTCCTCCCTCTGGACAGGGCCAGGCGGCTCATGGACCTCGCCGGCCACTTTCACAGCAATGCGCTGGTCCCAGCCAGACATTTTCTGCGACTGCTCGGCCATATGGCTTCCACGGTCCATGTGACACCCAGTGCCCGACTGAACATGCAACCTGCTCAGTGGTGCCTTCGCAATCAATGGCATCAGGCCACGGGGAGCCTAGCGGACTCCATGCAGATCTCCGACCAGCTGGTCTCTTCTCTACAATGGTGGCTTCATCTGCCCAACCTAGTACTAGGAGTGACTTTTCAGCCCCCTACGCATTCTCACGTCCTGACGACCAATGCTTCTCTCCTAGGTTGGGGTGCACACTGTCAGGAGACCTGTACTCAAGGCCTCTGGATTCCTTGGGAGTCTGCTCAACAGATAAACTTCCTAGAGCTCAGAGCCATCCGCCTAGCACTCAAAGCATTCTCTCACCTGGTTTCTCACCAGTCGGTGATGATACAGACGGACAATCAGGTTGCAATGTTCTACGTGAACAAAAAAGGCGGAACAGGCTCCTTCCTTCTCTGTCAGGAGGAACAAAAACTGTGCTCTTGGGCTGTCCACCACGGCATCATCCTCAAGGCTGTCTATCTCCCAGGTCAAGAAAATTACCTGGCCGACAAGCTCAGCAGGATCCTCCAGCCACACGAGTGGAGGTTGGACCCGCTGGTGGTTCAGCGGATCTTTCTCAAGTGGGGCCTCCCCACCATGGATCTGTTTGCCAGTCCTCTGAACCGGCAGCTGCCCAGATTTTGCTCTCGTCAGCCACATCCTCTCCGGGTAGCGGCGGAAGCTTTTCTAATTCCATGGTCCACCGGCCTCTTGTATGCCTTTCCTCCCATGCCACTGGTGTCTCGGACGCTCTTCAAGGTCCTCCGAGACAAAGCATCGCTGATCCTCGTGGCTCCCCGGTGGCCGAGACAACCTTGGTTCCCGCTTCTGTTGCAGCTAGCGGTAGACACTCCTCTTCCACTGGGATTTCAGCCCGACCTCCTGTCGCAGGATCAGGGGACTCTCCTACACCCCAATCTCCGGTCCCTTCATCTGATGGCCTGGCTGCTGAAAGGGTAGTCCTTGCTCCTCTGCAGCTACCTCCAGATGTGGAGGAGGTCATCTTGGCCTCCAGGCGGTCCTCCACCCGGAAGTCCTACGCTCTCAAGTAGCGTCGGTTCTCCGTCTGGTGTACTCAGCAGTCTCAAGATCCTTTCTCCTGTTCAGCATCAGTGGTCTTGCAGTACTTGCTCTCTCTCTCCAACCTTGTACTTAAGTCCAACTCGGTAAAAGTCCACCTCAGTGCTCTTTCTGCGCATCACCTGCCAGTGGATGGTAGACCTCTTTCCAGCCACCCTCTGGTGGCTCGGTTTCTCAGAGGCCTCCTTCTCCTTAAGCCACCTTTGCGCCCGCCAGCCCCGGACTGGGATCTTAATGTGGTGTTGCAGCGGATCACCTGTCCGCCTTTTGAGCCTATGGCTACCTGTCCGCTCCGTTTTCTTTCGTGGAAAACCTTGTTCTTGGTAGCCCTCACTTCGGCTAGACGCGTTAGTGAGCTGCAGGCCCTGGTTTCTGATCCTCCTTACACTAAGGTTCTACAAGAACCGGGTAGTCCTACGGACTCACCCTAAATTTCTTCCCAAAGTGGTTTCCCCTTTTCACATCAACCAGGAGGTGGTACTTCCGACCTACTTTCCCAGGCCGCACTCCAGCCGAGCTGAAATGGTCCTGCATACCCTGGACTGTAGAAGGTCGTTGACCTTCTACCTTGACCGTACGCGGGAGCACCGAAAGGCTGTTCAGCTCTTCGTGTCTTATGACCCCAACAAGTTGGGGCTCCCTGTCTCCAAGCGTACTCTGTCCATCTGGATTGCGGACTGCATCGCTTGGGCTTACGAGGCTGCGGGCCTCGTGCTGGAAGGTAGAGTCACAGCTCATCGTGTTCGGGCGAAGGCTACGTCAGTAGCTTACCTCCGCTCTGTTCCATTGGCAGACATCTGCCGGGCCGCTTCTTGGTCTTCAAGCCAGACTTTTGCAGCCCATTACTGCCTGGAGAGGGAGTCCCGCAGGGACAGTGCTTTCGGACAGGCAGTCCTCCGTAACCTCTTCGAGGTATAGGCAACTCCTACCCTCCGTCCCGGATGTTGGGCTACCGGTTGGAGACATATTCAGAGAAGATTCCTTCCTTCTGTGCTACTGACCTCGAGGGAGCTCATTTTTGTGCTTAGGGTCTCCGGTAGCCTTAAGCTTGGGAGTCCCATATGTGAGGACTGACTTCCTGCTTGGTCCTGGAGAAAGCGTAGTTACTCATCTGTAACAGGTGTTCTCCAGGAGCAGCAGGAATCAGTCCTCACAACCCTCCCTCCTCCCCTTTGAGTTGCAGTTATATGCTTTCATTTTTGCTAATTTTTGCTGTCTTTTAGCTATGTCATCTGACTGAGCAAGATGGCACCTTTGGGCGGGAAGAGGACCGCGCATGCGCGCTGCAATTCCCAAAGGCTTTCTTTGAAAGCTGGGGAAAATTGCTCCGCGAGGGCTCCGTCGGCGCCGACGTCACCCATATTTGAGGACTGATTCCTGCTGCTCCTGGAGAACACCTGTTACAGGTGAGTAACTACGCTTTATTGATGATGCAAAGATAGCCACGAAGGGGGGAGTGATCGTATTGGGTGACTTAATCTACCCAATGTGGATTGGCGTATTCTTTCTGTATATCTGGAAAGAAGTAAAAACAATTGTGGATGTCTTCCAAGATGCATTACTTAGACAAATGGTGAGGGAACCAAACAGGGAAAGCTCGATGCTGGGTTTAGTGCTCACCAACAGAGATAGCATGATGGGTGGGTGCCCATGTGAGCAGCAGCGATCATCACACGGTATGGTTTGAGATAAAAGCCAAGGTGGAGTCCAATCACAGCAAGCTCAAAGTCCTAGATTTCAAAAACGCCAACTTCAGTAAAATGGCCAAGTACCTGAAGGAGGAGTTGGCAGGGTGGGAGAGGATAAGGGAAATGAAATTGCAATGGGCTAAATTAAAGGAGGCAATAAAAGGGGCAACAGATACATATGTAAGGAAAGTAAATAAAAACAAGAGGAAAAGGAAACCTATTTGGTTCTCCAAAGAAGTGGCTGCACAGATAAAGGCAAAAAATATAGCTTTCACAAAATTCAGAAGTTTGCAAACAGAGGAACACAGAAAAGAATACAGGATTAAACTGAAAGAGAAATAAGGCTAGCAGAAGAAAAGATGTGAAGTGTGGCGACAAAACATTTTTCAGGTATATTAAGGAGAGGAGGAAAATCAGAGGTGGAATTGCAGAACTGAAAAGTGCTGGGAACGGATTTGTGGAAAGTGACGTTGAAAAAGTGAAAATGCTAAACAAATACTTCACTGTTTTTACTAAAGAAAATCCTGGAGAAGAACCACCTGTGATTGACAAATGGGAATGGAATAGATACCACACCATTCACAGAGGATGATGTGTTTGAACAGCTTGCAAAACAAAGTGGAAAGGCCATGGGACCAGATGGGATGCATCCCAGGATACTGAAAGAGCTCAGAGAGGTTCTTGCAGGGCCTTTAAAGGATGTTTTTTAATAGATCCTTGGAGACAGGAGAAGTTCCACAGGGCTGGAGAAGGGCTGATGTGGTACCTCTTCACAAAAGTGGTCATTGGGAAGAAGTGACAAACTACAGGCCAGTAAGCCTTACCTCGGTGGCGGGAAAAGTAATGGAGGTGCTCCTGAAAGAGCAAATAGTGGACTTCCTCGAAACCAAGATGTTGCATGATCCACGGCAACATGGTTTTACCAAAGGATGACCTTGCCAAACAAATCTGATTGAGTTCTTTGATTGGGTGACCAGAGAACTAGATCAAGGGCATGCGATGAATGTGATCTACCTAGATTTCAGCTAAGCTTTTGATGTTCCTCATAGAAGGCTTATCAATAAACTCAACAGCTTGGGGATGGGTCCCAAGGTGGTGAACTGGATCAGAAATTGGTTGATTGACAGACGACAGAAGATGACGATAAATGGAACTCACTCAGATGAAAGAAAGGTGATTAGCGGTGTGCCCCAGAGTTTGGTCCTGGGACCGGTACTGTTCAGTGTATTTGTGAGTGATATTGCTGAAAGACTGAATGGAAAAGTCTGTCTTTTTGAGGATGACACAAAAATTTGCAACAGAGTGGACTCCCCTGAGGGAGTAGATAACATGAGGAAAGATCTACAAAAACTGGTAGAATGGTCTAATGCTTGGCAGTTAAGATTTAATGTGAAGAAGTGCAGAATAGGAAGCAGAAATCCAAGGGAACTGTATGCAATAGAGGGTGAGAGGTTGGTGTGCACAGACCAGGATAAGGACCTTGGAGTGTTTGTTTCTGAGGATCTCAAGGTGGCGAAACACTGTGACAAGGCGGTGGCAAAAGCCAGAAGGATGCTGGGTTGCATACAAAGAGGAATTACCAGCAGAAAGGAAGAGTTACTAATGCCACTGTAGAAGTCACTGGTGAGACCTCACTTGGAATACTGTGCAGTTTTGGAGACCATATCTCACAAAGGATATAAAAAGACTGGAAACGATTCAGAGGAAGGCGACCAAAATGATTTGGAGCTTGTATCAGAAGACTTATGAGAAGAGACTTGAAGACCTAAATATGTACACTCTGGAGGAGTATTAATGAACAAACAAACCTGTTCCAAAGACGGGGAAGCTGCAAGAGGGTAAACTGAAAGGCAATGTCAGGAAATACTTTTTCACTGAAAGGGTGGTGGATGCTTGGAATGCGCTCCCGATGGAAGTGGTGGGGACAAATACAATGACAGAATTCAAAATGGCATGGGACAGACACAGTGGATCCCTTTATAGCAACAGGATAACATCAAAATAAACATAACTGTCTCATATCTGAACAAATAGGGGTGACCTACACGGAGCAGTGGGTACACCCCTAAACAAAAGCATGGGGAGGGGTGACCTGCATGGAGCGGCAGGTGCATCTGCTCTTGCCGCCTTGCTGGGCAGACTAAATGGACCATACTGATCTTTATCTGCCATCATGTACTATTTTCCCAGGTTTTGATAGCGTAGATATTCTGTGTAAACAATACTGGCTGCATAAACTGTTATGAGTTGACAAGGCCAGATGAGCCAATATCCAGGCCCCCAAGCTGTCTAGTTGCTGATGCTATGTTGGGTAAAATATTGGTGAGGTCATGGCCCCAGTGGCTCACCCTATTCTGTTGCCTGTGGTGGGGTGTCTGCTTTGTTTATAGTTATAATAATGTATGAAACAGTATATAGGTTTTGCTAGTTCATCTTTTAATGGTTATATTTAATGCCATTCTTCAACAGATTTGTAACAATTTTTGTAAGATAACTCTTCGGGAGGTGGGAATCCAAAGTAAGACCCTTCATAATCAGAAAATGTATCTACAGTGATTATCTGTTTATATATTGCATATATAGAGTAGTGCTGCATACGCTGGTCCTTCTAAAATTCAAAGCTGCTTAAGGCTGTTTATACTCTGGTGATGTCAACCTCTTTCACTTGACCAGAGACATCCTTCCTCTTCTTCCCCGCCCCATGCAGTCCTGTTTAAGCTTCATGGAGAAGGATGAAAGTATAGTAGTCTTGTGTTTCAGTATTTCGTTTGTTATGCTGGAAGCTTTCACTTCTCCACCTTGTTTCTTTTTGCTTAGGGACCTGAAGCCAGAAAACATTTTGCTGGATGACCATGGTGAGCTCCTGATAAGAGTTTATGCAGTGGTGAACAAGAATGTCCAGCATATGGGTACTGACAAGGAGTATGTCCAGCTTATGAGGGCTTGCATGAGCGTACATGCAGTATGTAAATGGGTGACTGATAGTAATATTACATGATCTACCTGTGACTGTTTCCACAGGTCACATCCGTATCTCTGATCTGGGACTGGCTGTACACATTCCAGAAGGGCGAACTATCAAAGGCAGAGTGGGCACAGTGGGATATATGGGTGAGTGCCACACCCTTTGTCAGATTTTTCCTTTTTGCTACCATTCAAACATGAGCACTCAGCTTAGTCTGCTACTCCATAGCATGATCCCTTCCCACTGCATGAGAACCTCCCCGATGCAGCACGCCCCCTTCCCACTGCATGAGAACCTCCCCCGATGCAGCACGCCCCTTCCCACTGCATGAGAACCTCCCCCGATGCAGCACGCCCCCTTCCCACTGCATGAGGGCCTCCCCCGATGCAGCACGCCCCCTTCCCACTGCATGAGGGCCTCCCCCGATGCAGCACGCCCCTTCCCACTGCATGTTAACCTCCCCTTTGCAGCACGCCCCCTTCCCACTTCATGAGTACCTCCCCCGATGCAGCACGCCCCCTTCCCACTGCAGGAGGGCCTCCCCCGATGCAGCACGCCCCCTTCCCACTGCAGGAGAGCCTCCCCCGATGCAGCACACCCCCTTCCCACTGCATGAGAACCTCCCCCGATGCAGCACGCCCCCTTCCCACTGCATGAGAACATCCCCCGATGCAGCACGCCCCCTTCCCACTGCTTGAGAACTTACCCCGATGCAGCACGCCCCCTTCCCACTGCATGAGAACCTCCCCCGATGCAGCACGCCCCTTCCCCCGATGCAGCACGCCCCTTCCCCCGATGCAGCACGCCCCTTCCCCCGATGCAGCACGCCCCTTCCCCCGATGCAGCACGCCCCCTTCCCACTGCATGTGGGCCTCCCCCGATGCAGCACGCCCCCTTCCTACTGCATGTGGGCCTCCACCGATGCAGCACGCCCCCTTCCTACTGCATGTGGGCCCCCCCGATGCAGCATGCCCGCTTCCCACTGCTTGAGGGTCTCCCCCAATGCAGCACGCCCCCTTTCCACTGCTTGAGGGCCTCCCACGATGCAGCACGCCCCCTTCCCACTGCTTGAGGGCCTCTCACGATGCAGCACGTCCCTTTACCACTGCTTGAGGGCCTCCCATGATGCAACCCGTCCCTTCCCACTGCTTGAGGTCCTATGCCACTGCACTGCATTACCAGTGGGACTATTCTAAAAGATTCCTGAATAGGGCTGATGTGCTTCACTTTTTAACTGACTTATTTTTGGACAATGAGGGCTTTGATCCTGCATTTGCAGACACTAATGTTTCTCTCTTGCAGCTCCAGAGGTGGTTAAGAATGAAAGGTACACGTTCAGCCCTGACTGGTGGGCATTTGGCTGTCTCCTGTATGAGATGATTGAGGGGCAGTCCCCCTTTCAGCAAAGGAAGAAGAAAATAAAAAGGGAGGAAGTGGAGCGCCTAGTGAAGGAGGTGCAGGAGGAATACTCTGCCAAATTCTGCACAGACTCCCGCTCACTGTGCACCATGGTAGGACCTGGCACCACCCCCACCCTCTCCTTAGAAAACTGCCAGCTCAGAGCTGAGGAGGATTGGGGGACCTGTCTCTCTCTTTAGAGAAGTGCAACAGTAAGCTAGGCTTTATTAAACAGTGGCATAATAAAGAAAAAATGACATTCAGAGAATTATAGTGGGATTGCCTTTGGCAGCTGTATGATTAATCTTTCAGGGCAGGCTCTAAGGCCACTAATGTCTCCTGTGTTCACAGCTCTTATGCAAAGACCCAAAGGAGCGTCTGGGATGTAGAGAACAAGGTGCTCAGGAAGTGAAGGAGCACCTTCTATTCAGACATCTGAACTTCAAGAGACTGGAAGCAGGAATGCTGGATCCTCCCTTCAAGCCTGATGTAAGTCCTGGAGCTGTTCTTTCTCCATGAACAAGCAGGATAAGTCCTAATGTATGGGTGGCATCACAGACAGAGCCTCAGCTGCTTTTCTAAAAGCTTTTAGAAAATCCCATGTGCATGCGTGCCTGTTCACATCTGCTACTGCAACGCCTGAGGTGCTCAGTCTTTTTTCTGTGGTGCTCTTTGGACGTGTGTCTGAGTATGTTAGTCACTGTGATATTTTCTTGTGCCTTTTTTAACACTTTTTTTGTACAGTTTTGTATTCTCTTATTTAGTCTGCCACCACTAATTCCTTTTCTCCCACTTAGTGATCCTTAGTGTGGTTTTTTCATCATTTTGAAAGTTTCCTCTTTATCTTTGGGTGCCACGTGTAGGTCTAAGGTGCACCTAGTCGGGATCTCAATTTCTTTTCTTTTCAAAGATTAGCCATTTGATTTCACTTCAACTATTTTTCTGGTCAGTGTCACACAAACCTGCCGACCATAATCCCACTCTTTGTAAATTGTGTTTGCAGATGACAGAAAAAGGCTGAAAGGTTGAGAGAAGAAGCGCAGTCAGATTATTGGCACTCAGTAAACTGGCCCATTAGAATCAATGCCATCAGTCACCTGTTGGGAAATTTGGGAAATTTGACGTAAGTCTGCCTTAGGTCTGCTGTATATGTTGGCTTTATATGACTGCACCCTTACCTGGTGAAACTACACAGCATATGGAAGGCACAGAAGACAAGCATGTGGGTATAAAGGAGTAGATGCGGCCTGCTATGGAGGAGTCTGGGTAACCATATTCTGCATAGGAGTATGCAAAATATTGGGCCTAGCAGTATTGGAGCCTAACAAGAAAATACAGGCCCAGCTAGGAATTCAAAGAATTCAAACTAATGAGCACAAGCACTCCTGCCCTGAAGGTTTCAATTAGTGCCAGAAGAAGGAAAAACATAGGAAGGGGCAGAGGTCACAGGCCATGCATAGATAGGCAGACCTTGATAAGCAATCCAGATGTATAAACGTAAAAGGGTCCTCCCCTGGGGAAAAGTGTTACTGGAAGCCTAGAGGCCCTGCAAACACCTGAGAATTTATGATGAATTCACTGAAACTAATTTGAAGCAGACATTTCAGGCAAAGAGAAATATATATAAACCAGCCATTTGAAAGTATCGGGGGCAGTACTTTCTCCCCTTACAGAGAGAAGGTGCTGTCCGTCATCCCTAGACAGGCATTTGCTGTTTTGCTATTTTATAATCACTTTTGTTATTCTAAATAAAAGTCTTTGTAGCTAAAGCAACTGCCGTCTAAGTAATTCATTGGTAATTGGTGATATTTTGGGAACTTTTTGTGGGAAAACCAGGCCAGACACCATTGACTCCGGAGCAACACTGGACACTGGTGGTGCATTGACATCGAGGGAACCTTGAGCTCTCGTGGAAGCAAGCATCAGTAAGAATGCCAGGGTTCGGTCTTTTACAGATTCCATCCCAAGGAAGAGGAAGAATTCACCATCTTCTACTTAAATGACATTGAGGGCAACCAATATCGATCATCAGGCAAAGGCTTTGACATTGGCATCAGGGTTTATCGGAGCATGGGGGAATTGAGCAATACCAGATGCCCAAAGTAGACCCATTGGGCGGACAGCTCATCCTCCATGGTTTCAGAGGGGCCATGTCAAACTCAGAATACATGACCAGCTGACAGATTCACCTCTTTAAACCATAAAATCCAAACTGTCCCATATCTTTGCTCATGGCAGCACTTGAGGAGTGCTTTGTAAAGAAAATGGAGGAAAAGCTTATGCATATACTGTGCATGGGAAATGGAGGAGCAGCCTAGTGGTTAGAGCACTGGCTTGATAACCAAGAGACCAGAGTTTGATTCCCACTAGCACTCCTTTATGGCCTTGGGCAAGTCACTTAACCCTCCACTGCCTTGTAAGAAAGGCCTGACAATCTACTGCCAAGAAAACCCAGGAGCTTCTGGGTCGCCAGGAGTCTGAATTGACTCAAAAGGCGCGCACACACAGTGTGTGTGGGAGCTGCTGGCTTTGACACCCCCCCCATAACAAGATCATGCAATTAAGCCGATACTCAAGACTCTGCAGGAGATGGATCGTCATCAAGACCTGGAAAGACTAGACACCAACCGATCCCCAGCTGTTATTTGTATCAAGTGTATCGGGCTGGCTGATCACCGAGGCATCAAAGGAGATCTGATATCCCTGTGGAGCAGAGCCTGGTACAGGCAGAGTTTAGATGTCCATGGAAAACCCCTCTGATTCCGTCGGGGTGCTCCTAGGTAACCAACTATGTTAGAGGCGAGGTCTCCAGCATTACTGTTGGACTCCTCTCTACCTCATGCTACTGAAGTCTCTTCCTCTTCCACACATTTGTAAGGAAAATGGCAGGAGCCTTCCATTTAAATTGGCCATGAAAGAAGAACCAAGGGCTGAGGAACTGGAAATCTTCAGTATCTGAATCTCCCCCGAGGAAGTGCTGACAGTGCCTGTTCATCACATCCTTCAGAGACTGCAGATGAGAATGTGGGAGACAACCCCCCCACCTTCCTATAAGTAAGAAGATTGGCTCTGACTCTATGTATAGAGTTCAAAAGGCTTCTGGATTAGAAAAGCTCCAGCTGCTGCGCTACTCCATGTGGTCTAATCCGCTCTCAAAAGAGCTAGGAATTCAAGTTGCACTTCAGCAACCCAGGGAAGAGGCTCAGAATTGTAATACTTTTAGGAGGAATTTTTATCAGAATGCCACACTCGCATCTAGCTTACTATTCTACCAGCTCTACATAGACTTGCACTTGTGGAATATACCATGTGCAGTCTAATGGATTTGCAGACTCTTTCCCTCCAGAGAAGGTTGCACGATTCAGCTCCCTAGTGAGTCAAGGGAAAGGTGTGTGTGGAAAATACATGGTCTGGGTGACCTAAGATATTTTCGATACAGCATCAAGAGCTTCTGAAATGTGTATTGGCACCCAGAGACACTCTTGGCTCTGAATCTCAGACTTGCAAACCAATGTACAGAGCAACTCGCTGACATACTGTGCAATGAGGAGAATCTCTTTGGAGACAAGGTTCAAGAAGCTACCATGATCAAACAGCATAGTGACGCCTTGTGTACCCTCTCCAGGCCCACTACTAACCCGACCTCCCCTTCCTGGATGTTCCAAAACAGAGGGCAGAGGAGATCCTATTACTTACACAGGCAGTTACCCCCCCCCCCCTTACATTCTTTCGGGTCGAAACAGACTCCTCACTCCAGATCCAGGCAGCAGAGTTCTCAAAAGGCCCAGCTGGTGACTTTGGCAAAACCAGGGACAGGGTTTTGACTGACTTCTCAAGAGCATAACCAACCTATCTGGTGGATGCCCTCGCTTGGATTTAGGGGCTCTGTTTATGTCCTTGTTTTCTAATCTCTCCCATCACGCTTTTAGTGTATGTTCTGGTGTCTCATCCTCTACCGCCATTCTGCTTTTAGTTGGTGTACCTCAAGGCTTTGTCTTGGGACCTCTCCTTTTCTCTCCCTACACTCTGCACTTGTTTCCTCCCATGGTTTTCAGTACCATCTTTATGCTGATGACTCTCAGATCTACCTTTCTGTGCCTGAAATCTCTCCAGGCATGCAGGTCCGGATTTCTACCTGCTTATCCAACAATGCTGCCTAGATGTCTCACCGCCGTCTGAAACTGAACATGGCAAAAACTTAGCTCCTTATCGTTCTCCCTAAGCCCATATCCCCCCTTTCCTCTCTTCTCTGTTTTTTTTTTTTTTTTTTTATATACTTTATTTAATAACCACCAACAGATTACAAATACACTGTACAAATATCCTCAGAGGGGTGAACTCTGATCCCCTCACAAAGGATGAACACAACAAAGATAACAGGTGGAATGTTTTCTCCCAGTATAATCCCCCCCCCACCACCCACTGCCCTCCCTCAGCATCCCCTTACCCAAGCACAACACCCCATATCCTCCGTCTGCGCCCTCCAAACTACTAACCCTCCTCCTCACTCCCCAACCACTTGTCTCCTCAACTACCAACGTGTAAGACCTCGTTACGACATCTGGTACTCAACTGTTGTATATAGGGCTCCCAGACTCGCATAAATAATGTCCAGCGTTTGACACTGCCCCGTGCACTCCAGCGCTCTGTGAGCATCATTTGATGGAAACAGTTACGCCACTCACCGAAGGAAGGGGGACTGCTCTCCCTCCAAAGACGCAGAAGGGGGGCCTTTCCAACCAAGCAAGCCTTGCGCACCAGCAGCTTTTCCCCCTCCGCCACTGGGCATGGGGGGTCGAGCCGATCCAACACTACCAAGGCCCCAGTCCACCTCACTCGCCGTTGTAGCACGCGATTCAAAAAGGAATTTATCCTAGCCCAATAAGGGCGTATTAATCGACAACCCCACCACATGTGGAAAAGGGTTGCCATAGGTTCTGAGCATTTCGGGCAAGCCCCGTCGGTGTCTAACTGACTGCGTAACGCTCTCCGGGGGGAAAAATACACCCTGGTTATACATTTGAACTGCGTTTCCCTCCAACGGGCCTCTATGGATAGTTTCACTATGCCGCGTAGGGCCTGGTGCACAGTCCCAGGGGGCACTTCCTCGCCCAATTCTCGTTCCCAAGCTGTCTCGACTCCTCTATAATCAAAAGCAATACGGAGGTTAGCCAAGCGCTTCCTAAAATCTGAAATCGTTGGGGGGGTCTCCCCCCCCAGTCCGAAAAACTGCAGAATCTGCGCAGAGCGGTCCACGTGCAACGCCTCGCAGGGCAAGGAAGACACATAGTGCGCAAGTTGCATATAAGCGAAGCAATGCCTAGAAGATAGCTCATACTCCCGGCTTAGAACCAAAAAGGATTTACAGAGGCCAGAGGGTTCAATCACATGTCCGACATTCTGGATACCCTGTACGGCCCACTCTCGGAAAGCCTGTGTCTCCGAGCCTGGAAGAAAGGTCGCGTTCCCCTGCAATGGGAGCCAGCTGGTAACTCTCCATGATGTGTTCCAATGGAGGTTAAGATGCTTCCAGGTTCGCAGAGCAGAGCCAATCAGCTCGCTACGCACGGCTTGGCGGGGGAGGGTATGGTAAGCTCCATGCAGAACCCCTAATAGCGTCAAGGGCGCCACAAAACCCTCCTCCAGGACCCGCGGGGTGTACACTTCCGTCCCCCCCAGCCAGTCTCCGAGATGGCGAGCCTGGCATGCCAAAGCGTATCCCATGAGGTCTGGGAGTCCCATCCCCCCCTCACGCCAAGACCCCACCATTCGCGCCCACGAGATGCGCGCCTTCCCTCCTTTCCAAAGAAACTGTCGGAGGGCCCTCTCAAACCGCCGAATATCACGTCGGAGCACCCACACTGGCAGTGTTTGAAACCAATACAACAAGCGTGGCATGGCCACCATTTGAATCGCTGCTATCTTCCCTGAAAGAGATAGTGGGAGTAATTCCCACGCTTTTAATTGATGCTGAAGCCTCCTTAGGGACCGCTCCAGGTTGCGTGCGTATAGCAGTTTAGGGTTGCGGGTCAATATTATACCTAAATAAATAAATTCCTCACCTGCCCATCTAAGGGGAAAGTTGCCCGCCCAAGTTCGGCACAACTGCGCCGAGATATCCAATGCCTCCGATTTATCCCTATTAATGCGCAGCCCAGCGAGACTACCGTAGCGCGCGAACTCCTCCAGTAGTTGCGGCAAGGACTGTTCCGGGGAGAGCAGATGGACCAAGATATCGTCAGCAAAGGCCGAGAGTTTAAACCCCTGTGAGCCCATACGAATTCCCTGTATTTCTTTAGAGGCCTCTATAGTCCGGATCAAAGGGTCTAAAGACAACACAAAAAGTAGTGGGGACAGGGGGCAACCCTGCCTTGTGCCCCTTTCCAAGGGGAACTCTTCAGACAGAATACCATTACACAGTACCCCTGCCGTGGGCCGCACATATAGACTCCAAATCATCTTGCAGAATTTATCGCCCAGTCCATAGCGCGGAAGAAGTTGACGAAGAAAATGCCAATCGACCCTATCAAAGGCTTTTTCGGCATCGAAGCTTATTAGCAGCGAGGGCAACCGGTGCGCATGAACCCATTCGAGCGATGCCAAGATCTTGCGTAAATTGCGAACCGCGTGTCTCCCCTTTACAAACCCCACCTGAGAGTCATGGACTAAGTGACCTATAACCATTGCCAGTCGTGTCGCCAACACCTTTGCATTTAATTTAATGTCGAAATTGAGCAGGGAAATGGGACGATATGACCCTACTAGCAAGGGGTCTTTACCCGGTTTAGGAATCAGTGTTAGATGGGCGTGGTTATTTCCCCAGCGGAAGGTGCCGCTGTCCGCCCTCCTATTGAAAACCTCCGCAAGTAAGGGGCTCACAGGTTCTTCGAGCAGCTTGTAGAACTCCGCTCCCAATCCGTCCGGCCCTGGTGACTTGTTACCACTAGCTGCGGAGATCGCAGAGGATATCTCTTGCGCCGTGATCGGCTGTTCCAAAAGTTCACGCTGTTCCGCAGCGAGCCGCGGGAGGTGCAATGGTGTCAAATAGTCCTCAAAATCTAACATGGACGGAGGTTGCGCCCTATATAAATCTCGAAAAAAGTTTCGAAAGGCCCGCGCAATATCGACAGAGTCCTTCAGCAGCCGTCCTTGCGCATCTCTGATAGTTGTCACCAAGGGGGACCCTCTCTGTCCCTTCAGACAACGCGCAAGTAGCTTCCCTGGTTTGTTGCCAAAACAATGCAGACGATATTTATAATAAAGGATAGATTTCTTGGCTCGTTGGTGCAATAATTCGTTGAGAGCCACCTGCGCTTCCCAAAGTCTCTTCCGATTCGCAGCTGTCGGGAGACGGGCACACACCCCGCGCAGTCGGGTAGTCAATCGCTCCAAGCCAATCACTCGCTCTGCAAGCAGCCGTCGCTTTCGAGCAGCAAACCCAATAATATCACCACGTAATACTGCCTTTGCTGTTTCCCAGACCAATTCTCTCTTCTCTGTTTCTGTGGATAACACTGCACTCCTCCTTGTTTCCTCAGCTTGTGACCTTGGGTCATCTTTGACTCTCTCTTTCTCTGCACACTTCCAACAGATAGCTAAAACCTGTCGCTTCTTTATCAAATTAGCAAAATTCATCCCTTCCTTTCTGCACACACTACTAAGACACTTATTTACTCTTTAGTCACCTCACGTCTAAACTATTGCAACTTTCTCCTTTCTGGTTTCCCTCTGAATCATCTCTCGCCCCTGAAATCTATTCAAAACTCAGCTTCATGGCTAATCTTCTGCCATTCTCGATAAGCTCATATAACTCCTCCTCTCAAGTTGCTTCACTGGCTCCCTATCCATTTCCGTATCCAGTTCAAACTTCTCCTACTGACCTTATAAGTGCACTCATTCTGCTTCTCCTCACTACCTTTCCTCTCCATACATCCCTCATCGGGAGCTCCACTCTTCTGGCAGGTCCCTTCTATCTATACCCTTCTCTTCTATTGCCAACTCCAAACTTCGATTCTTCCACCTTGCTGCTCCTTATGCCTGGAACAAACTGTCTGAGTCTGTGTGTCAGGCCTCATCTCTGACCCTTTTCAAATCCAGGCTGAAAACTCACTTTTTTGAGGCCGCTTTTGGATCCTGATCCTCTTAGTCTCCTATGTGTTTCCTTACCATTCCCTTAGATATATCCTTGTCCTCAGCTGTTGTGTTATCTGTCTTGACTAAGATTGTAAGCGCCGACGAGCAGGAACAGTCTTTTACATGTGTCTGTACATTGCTGCGTAAGCCTTGTAGCACTATACAAATGATGATTAGTAGTAATAGTGGTAATTAGTATGCCTTTCCTGTCAGAGTTAAGCTCACTGTTTTTGCAGACAGTTGGCCCGTAATCACTTCCAAGGAAATCATGAGAGATCCTCTGTACTACAAGGTGTGATCAAAAAGTATCGAGACTTGTTGTGTAGCTATATAACGATACATCACATCACACCACAATGCATGCAGTGACCTAGTTATGTGCTCTGCATGTGCAGAGCGTAGCATGGCTGCAGCACCCCTGTACTTTTTTTAATCATGTGATGTTTGGTATCTTGTAAAAGCAGTTTGTCAGATTTACGATGAGTGACAAAATTGAACGCGAATTTGCATTAAATTCTGCCAGAAACTTGGAGATTCGTGCAAAGAGACTTATGACAAGTTACAGCAAGTGTATGGCAATGAATGCATGAGTTGTGCTAGAGTTTGACTGGTACAAACATTTCCAAGAGGGCCACCAAAGTGTCAGACTTTCTGGAAGGTTATCCATGAGCAGGAGTGAAGACAGAATTGAAGCAGCGCGTGTTGCAATATGCTCAAATCGTCAATTGACTATCAGGGAGCTTGCCAAAGACATAGATATCAGTTTCGGGTCAGTACAGTCCATTCTTACTGTTGATTTGGGGATGAGATGTGTGTCTGTAAAATTTGTGCCAAAACCCCTGTTCCCTGACCAAAAAGATCAACTGTCTGCAGCCAGGGAGGAGTTGGAATGCATTGAAAATGACTTAGATTTCATTAAAAAGATTATTACTGGTGATGAATCATGGTTTTATGGTTATGACCCAGAAACTAAGACTCAATCCTCACAACGGAAGACTCCAAACTCTCCCAGACCCAAGAAAGCCCATCAGGTGAGGAGCAATGTCAAGGTCATGCTCACAATTTTCTTTGGTTACCAGGGTATTGTTCATCATGAGTATGCTCCAAAAGATCAAACCATCAATATGGAGTACTGTGTCCAAGTTCTGACTAGTTTGAAAGATGCAGTTTGTCGTAAGAGGGCAGAGTTGCACAGGAATGGTGAATGGTTGCTTCGTTACGATAACGCCCCAACTCATGCATCACATCTTGTCCAGTGGTTCTTAGCCAAACAGCAAATCGAGCAAGTCCTTCAGCCTCCGTCCTCGCCTGACCTCACACCCTGTGACGTTTTCTTGTTTCCAAAATTGAAATTACCACTGAAAGGAAGGAGATTTGACGACTTGGAGACCATTAAGCAAAATTCATCACAGCAGCTTCACGGCATTTCAAAATTGTTTCCAGCAGTGGCAGGAACGCTGGAGGAAGTGTGTTTTCTCAGAAGGGGACTACTTCAAAGGAGACTGAGTGCAACAACTGTTAGTGTTATACTTCTTTTAGTGTTGTACAAGTCTCGTTACTTTTTATTCGCACCTTGTATATTGATCTCCACTTTTCAACCACAAATAACAAATATAGGCATTATCAAGGAAGGGAAAAAAAGACCTCGGTGTGTATGTCGTAAGGGCAATTAATTAGACCATCCACATTCTCAACATCACAAGACAAAAAACTTTCCACCTGCCAATTTCAGAATGTATTATACTTTTTTTTCAAGTTTTTTTCAATTTTTTAATTATTCATATAAAAGTCCAAAATGAAGCATTATTGTTTAATTAAGCTAGATATACCACTCTTCACATTCGCAACAGGGCAGTGTACAATAAAATAAAGTAATAAAGAGAAAAGGAAAAGGAGCGCCATGTGTGACAGGAAAGAAGAGAACATTCATACTTAATGAAGGGAGAGAAATCAAAATCAGGGGAGTGAGGAAATAGAAAGTCAGGTGATAGGCAGAGCAAAAGCTTTTCGGAAAAGGTTAGTTTTGATGAGTTTTTGAATCTAGTATAAGACACTTTTAATCTGAGGTTGGGAGGTAGGGCATTCCAGAGAGTTGGGCTCAAAATGTAAAAGGCAGCATGACGGGTGGTTTCTAATCTGATCTGAGTAGCAGAGGGAAGGCAAAGGCAGTTGGCATGAATGGATCGGAGAACCCATTGTGTGGATTGCAAAATGAGAAGATTGGAGAGCTAGAGAGGAGTAGTAGTGTGAAGGGCCTTGTAAACACCAGGTTGAGGAGCTTATATTGGATGCGATAGAAAACTGGAAGCCAATGGAAATGAATGAGAAGTGGGGTCATGTGCTCAAAGCTTGAAGCATGAGCAAGTATTTTAACAGCTATATTTTGGATAAGCTGAAGACTCTCTAATTCATAATGTGGGAGCTCTGCAAGAACGTTACAATAATCTAATTGAGAAATGATGAGGGTTAGAAGTAAGGTAGTCAGGGAAGGAGAGAGGAACAGTCTAACAGTCCAGATCTTATAGAGCGAATGGAAGGGGCGACGGACAACAGCACTAATATGGTCATGAAAGGTCAGGAAGAGTCCATAACAACACCTAGGTAACTGAGTAAGACCAAGGGGATATGAGTATTCCATAAATTGGAGAAAGCAAGGGGGAAGGGCTGGAACCAGTGAGCCAAATGGCAGAGATTTTTTTTGGGCTTCAGTAGATGGTTAGATGACATCCAGCTAGCAACTTGGGTGAGACAGGTGTTAAGAGAAGAGAGATCTGGAGAAACAGGGTCAGTTTGAAGGAGTATTAAGTCATCAGCATAATAGTATGCCGAAATCCCGCTTTGTTGTACAAGAAGAGTAAGGTTATGCATAGTGTCCCCGAAAGGGGGCCGCTCAACTTTTAAGCCTCAGGTCATATGAAACCACGCATAAAACGATTCAATCACGCAATATTTGATTAGGAACAAATGTAGAATTCATGCATTAATGGGTTAAAGAAAATGTTGAACTTTGAAGAAGCCAGCACTGAGCCCTGTGGAGCACCGCAGTACAGCAAGGTAAAAGGGGATGAAGGGGAGATGGAAACAGAGAGACTGAGAGGAAAGAGTGAAACCAGTGAAAGACTGTACCACACAGGCCAAAAATCATGCAGGCAGTAGAGAAGAATGGTATGATCTCCAAGGTCAAAAGCGAAGGAAAGGTCCAGGGAAACTGTAAGAGATATTGCCTCTATCGTGGGGCTCACAGACTTCATTGAAAAGCACTTAAACATGTGCTCTTCCATTCATTCATATACTCTGACGCCGGCAGCGTTTCACATAAGCTGTGTCAGGGAATACACTTTAACGATAAGTGTAAACACAATATTGTTGTTAAGTGCCATCGAGTCGGTGTCAACTCATGGCGACCCTCTGGATAGTTGTCCTACATTGTGTTCGGTCTTCAGTCAGGCGGCTCATTATTGACAGACTGGTACCCGTAGCTGATGCTGTTGTATCGATCCATTTCATTGCTGGCCTTCCTCTTTTGTGTTGACCTTATATCTTGCCAAGCACGTCTTTCCCTAATGATCTCTCTCTTCGCATGATTTGTCCAAAGTATGAAAGTCGAAGTCTTGTCATCTGAGCTTCTAAAGAAAGCTTAGGTTTGATCTCTAGTACTGACTGGTTTGTTCTTCGGGCAGTCCATGGTATACGCAGTATTCGCCGCCAGCACCATAATTCAAATGCATCAATTTTCTTTCTGTCTGTCTTTTTCACTGTCCAGCTTTCACATCCATATGATGCTATTGAAAATACCATGACTTGAACAAGTCAAATCTTTGTAAGGAGAGAGACATCTATGCTCTTGAGAATCTTGTCTAGGTCTTTCATAGCCATTCTGCCAAGAGCAGTGCATCGTCGGATTTCTTGACTGCTTGTTGCTTCTTTATTGATAGTTGATCCAAGTAGGTTAAAATAGTCCACGATTTCAATTTCTTCTCCTTCAGTGATGAACTTGTTGATTTTGCCAGTTGTCATGATCTTTGTCTTCTTTACATTAAGGTGCGGGCCCATTTTGAGGCTATGTTCTTTGATCATGAGAAGCAAATGTTTCAGATCATTTTCACTTTCAGCCAGTAATGTGATATCATCAGCATAGCGAAGGCTGTTGAGTCTTCCACAAGTCTTTATACAATCCTGCTTCTCTGATGATTTGTTCTGCATATAAATTAAACAGGTAGGGGGAAAGTATGCAGCCTTGTCGTACACCTTTGCTTATTTTAAACCATTCTGTTTCTCCTTGTTCCGTTCAAACTGTTGCTTCTTGATCAATGTACAGATTGTGCAAGAGAACGATCAGGTGTTCTGGTATACCCATGCTTCTTAATGTGGTCCAGAGTTTCTCATGGTTTACACAGCCAAAAGCCTTGCTATAGTCGATAAAGCACAAATAGATATCCTTTTGGTATTCTTCAGTCTTTTCAAGGATCCATCTCATATCCGCGATGATGTCTCTTGTTCCTCACCCTTTCCTGAACCTTGCTTGCACTTCAGGTAGTTCTTGTTCCAGGTATGGTTGTAGTCTCTGTTGAATAATCTTCAGTAGAATCTTGCTGGCATGTGGGATCAGAGCGATTGTGCAGTAATTTCCACAGTAGTTGGATCACCTTTCTTTAGTATTGGTATAAACACAGATCTTTTCCAGTCAGTTGGCCATGATGTCTTCCAAATTTTTTGGCAGAGTCTTGTAAGTACGGTAACAGCTGCATCAGATTGCTGTAATACTTCTATGGGAATGCCATCAATGCCTGGTGCTTTGTTCTTTGATAAGACTTTCAATGCCGCGTCAACTTCAACATTATACTGATTGGTTAAATTCCCTTATCACCTCTCAACTGTCATCAAAATTCTATATAACATACATCCAATACTAAGCTTTTCAGAAGGCTCTCAACCGCTACAAGAATCCCTTTGAAACTCTGTTCATAACTGCACACATTCAACCACACCAAACTGCTCTCAATACTCTATCAAAACCTACTAGCTGCAATCATTCAAACAAGTATAACCACACTGTCACCAATGTTCCCTCTAAGCTGCGCTGGGTCCGCCGCCAACATTCCTGCTGGTGGGGGGGTGGGTGCAGTGCAATCAATCGCTCTGCCCCTCCCCCCATTGGCAGGAGTGTTGGCAGAGGATCTGGCGCAGATGAAAGGGAACATTGCAAGGGTGCTGCGGCATGTGTTGGACCCTGGGTTTCCCATTGCGTGTGTTGGACCCTCGCAGTGGGAAACCCTGCTTCCAGTTGATAACGGATGCATCCAGGATTGGCTGGGGAGCTGGTCTCAATGGGTTCTCACACCCTGGGCTTGTCCTTCCAGGAGAGTCTTCATCAGATGAATTTTTTGGAACTGAGAGCATTTGCAGACTCTACAGTATAAAGGCTTTCAAGGATCAGGTTAGTCAATCAAATTGCATGATCAGGATGGACAAGGAAAGTAGTGCTGTTTTTTTAATCAACAAACGGGGAAGGAACAGGCTCATACCTCCTGTGTTCGGTAACCATCAGATTTTAGAAGTTTGCCATTTCTCAGGGAGTGACACTAAGAGCCCACCTATCTGATGAATGAAGACTACATTCTGAAAGAAAAGCTGATTGAAATCCTTTGTCCACACAAATGGACTCTGGACAGGGAGATAGTGTTGATTATCTTTCCAGAGGGGGACGCTCCCTCAGTAGGCTTCTTTGTGACTTCCCAGAATAAGCAAATCTCTGTTCTGCTCCAGAACAGGAACACATGGCAAACTAGCTTTGGTTGCTTTCTGATTTCATTAGGGGTTTGGGAGGGTGTTGTATATGCATATCTGATCTGCCCATTCCTCTCTGTGAAAACACTCCTGAAACTCCAACACGACAGAGGCACCATGATTCTCAACACACCTTCCTGGCCCAAACAACCTTGGTTTTCGCTTCTTCCTGATCTCTCCATCCTGAAACCAATATGTTTGGGTACCTGTCCAACTGATTTCACAGGATCAGGGTAGACCTCGTCCCAATGTCAAGTCACTAACCCTCACAGCTTGGATATTGAGAGGCTAGAACTCTGCTCCATTAGCCTGCCAGTTGGAGTAGCTGATGTCATCTTTTCTTCTAGGAGAGATTCCACTTAGAGGATCCTATAGCTTCAAGTGACGGAGGTTTGCCATCTTTTGTAAGGTCAGACTGTAGATCCATTCTCATGTCCCACACAAAAACTGCTTGAATAGCTTCTGCACCTGTAAGAGTCCATTCTGTAAGAGTCCATCTCAGTATAATTTGCATATCTCCAGGAACAAGCAGGAATGAGTCTTCACATATGGGTATCGTCGGTACCGACGGAGCCTGCGCGGGAACGCTCGCCAGCGTCCAAAAGGAAAGCTTTTGGGAGCATCCCACAGCGCCTGCGCGCTGCCTTCCCGCCTTTCCTAACCGCCTCTCTCCAGTTCTTCTTTTCCATGGAGCCAGCAGGTCGTGTTCCTGTCACCGCTGAAGAATTTCTTTATTTTATTTTATTTCTTTGGTCGCGCGTCTGCCTTCTCGACACTGGACCGGTACCGCCGGTCTTTTCTTTCTTTCTTCTAAAAAAAAAACAAAAAACTACTGTTTTTCTCACTTCAGTGCATTTTGTTTTTTGGCCTTAGGCCTAGGAAATTTTTTCCTCATGGAAAAGCCCGCCTCTGGGTTTAAAAAATGCACGAAGTGCAGTGGCACTATTTCTGTCACTGACACCCATGAATGGTGTCTAAAATGTTTAGGTCCTGACCATTCCATTGCGGATTGTGAGTCCTGCTCCATGATGTCTAAAAGAGGCCTGCAGAATCGAGCAGCTAAGCTCAGTACCCTGTTTCCCTCGGATGCAGCTTTGGTTGCATCGACGTCTTCCAGGGCTGCTTCTTCCTCACATGGATCTCAGGTAACCAAACTTAAATCCAGCCGGTCCTTGAAGGGTAGATCTCCTTCCAAGTATCGTGATGCCTCCGGGCTTGCCCTCGAGGAACCCGCACCGGCGAAAATACCCCGGCGGGAGGCTCCGGCTTCCAAAGCTTTATCTATTTATTTATTTATTTAGTATATGGGGTCACAGGTTGACATCGATGGCTCGGCCTCGACCGATCACCTGTTGCCATGTTCTGGGGTACCGGTGGTTCCCACTGGTACCGACATTCAGACATTGGTTGCGTCAATGGATCAGAATATCCTGACCATGCAGCGTGCCATCACGGCATTCATACAAGCTGTGACACCTTCAGTACCGCAACAAACTCCGTTGCAGGTACCGACTCCGGCACCGGTTCCGACATCGGTTCCGGTGCCCGTACCGATTGCATCGACATCCGTTGCGGGGTCGACTGCAGCGGTACACTGTTCTGTGATGCCCATCGGTACCGAATCGGTACCGATCACTCCCGATGTCGATACCACCCGGTACGCGTATCGGGCTCTGCAGGAGCATCCAGACAGACGATACTTCGATTCCTCTGAAGACTCTGATGAATCAGAGGTCTCTGTCGAAGCATCGGTGATTCATCCTCAGGAGCCCTCTTCTCCAAAAAGGAGAATGTCTCCTCCAGAGGACTTGTCTTTTCAAGACTTCATTAGGGAAGTGGCCAGGGTCCTTTCCATTTCAGTGGCCCCTGAGACAGAGCCTAGAGCCAAAAAATTAGATATCTTACAATATCCTAAGGTTCCTAAAGAGGCAGCCACTTTACCAGTACATGAGATTCTTTATGATCACATGGGAGACTCCTCTCACCACTTCCCCTCATTCTCGCAGGTTGGACACCATGTATCGTGTTCCTCCTTGTCCTGGATTCCATAAAACTCAGCTTCCTCACCACTCCATTGTGGTGGAGTCTGCCATGAAGAAGATAGAGTACAAAAAGGCACTCTTCTCCTCCAGGAAGGGAATGCAGAACCTTAGATGCCTTTGGCAGGAGAGTTTTCCAGGCTAGTATGCTTGTTGCCAGAATCAACTCCTATAGTCTCTATATGGGGATGTTTCTAAAAGAAGTTACAGATCATCTGCAGACTTTATCTCCTTTTATTCAAGAAGATAAAAGGGAAGAATTCCTCACCTGGCTCAAACATGCCCAGGATGTTTCCAAGTTTTCCAACCGTGCAGCCTTTGACTCTTTTGAAGGTGCCAGCAGAGCCTCGGCCATTGCCATAGGTGCACGCAGAGTTGCTTGGTTACAAGCTTCTGATTTGGAACCTTGGGTTCAAGATGGACTGGGAAATCTTCCTTGTACAAGTGAAAATCTTTTCGGCAAAGATTGGCAAGCAAAGGCCACCCAGATGGATGCTGAAAACTCTGCTTTAGATAGACTTTCAAAGTCTACTTCTGCTCCTTTTAAGAAAAGGTTGTTCAAAAAGGGTTTTTTTCCCCCAAAAAAGGGAAATATTATTCTGCTTATGGTCAGTAGTCATCTTCTGTAGGTCGTTTTGCTACAAAGAGACAGCAACAACCGAAACAGGCCAAGCCTAAGGCTGCTAGGACTGCTACGGCCCAGCAGCCACAGCCTCCTCAGGGCCTTTGACTTACAACTAGAGAGCTTAGCTTTTCTGGCTCTAGAGCTTCCAGAGCCTCTCACCATTCCAGGAAGGTTAGCTTACTTTGCTCCCAGATGGGAACAAATCACAGCAGAGCAATGGACCCTCTCTATCATAAGGGAGGGGTACAAGCTTCATTTCTTAAACCTTCCTCTTCACACCATGGTGAGACAGTTCAATTCTCAAACATCTCTCCTCGACCTTCTGGGTCAGGAGATCACTACCCTTCTTGCCCAAGGGGCAATAGAAGAAGTACCCTTTCTTCAGCAGGGCTCAGGGTTCTACTCCCCCTACTTTCTTATTCCAAAGAAAACAGGGGGCTACAGACCCATATTAGATCTCAGAGAATTGAACAAGTTTCTGTGCAAGGAGAAATTCAAGATGATTTTTCTCGGTACTCTCCTTCCATACCTTCAGAGTCAGGATTGGCTTTGCTCTCTAGACCTCAAGGATGTGTACACCCATGTCCTCATCCATCCATCACACAGAAGGTTCCTTCGGTTCCTTTATCAAGGGAAGCACTATCAATACAGAGTGCTTCCCTTCGGTCTGGCCTCTGCACCAAGGGTGTTCACAAAATGCATGGCAGTAGTAGCTGCATTTCTACGCACTCTAGGGATATTCGTATTCCCATATCTGGACGACTGGCTCATCCGAGCTCCATCCCAGTCAGAGGCCCAGATTTCTCTAACCTGCACAAGGCGTATCCTTCAGTATCTGGGACTTGTAATAAACTTCCCAAAATCCCATCTTACCCCTACTCAGTCTCTAGAGTTCATAGGGGCCTTGCTGGATACCACAACTGCAAGGGCCTATCTTCCCCAGGCCCGTTGCCTACGCTTGGTGCAGTTAGCCTCACAAGTTCAGTTAAAATCCCATTTAACTGCTCGGGAGATGTTACAACTGTTAGGCCATATGGCATCCACCGTGCATGTGGTTCCTTACGCTCGCCTTCACATGAGGGCAGCTCAGTGGACTCTATCCACCCAATGGACCCAGGCATCAGGTTGCCTGTCAGAGAAAATAGCAGCCTCCAGTCGCCTCTTTTGGTCCCTCCACTGGTGGAAGTCCACTCAAAATCTGTTGTTGGGGTCCCTCTTTCAACAGGTGTTACCCCAAGCGACCCTTACAACAGATGCCTCTCCAAGAGGTTGGGGAGCTCATCTTCAAGATCTCTCCACTCAAGGCATCTGGTCTCTAGAGGAGACATCTCTTCATATCAACCTCTTAGAGCTCAGAGCAATCTTTCTAACTCTCAGAGTTTTCCACACCCTGCTCAGCTACAAGACAGTCCTCGTCCACACGGACAACCAAATAGCCATGTTCTACGTGAACAAGTAGGGCGGGACTGGCTCTCTGTCGCTTTGCAACGAAGCTCTGAGATTGTGGGCCTTCGCCAGAGAGCATCAAATTCATCTCATGGCAGTGTATCTTCCAGGAGTTCAAAACTCTTGGGCAGACAGACTCAGTCGAGTTCTGCTCCCACACGAATGGTCCCTCCATGGGGACCAGATAGCCAGGATCTTTCGAATTTGGGGAACCCAAACATAGACTTGTTTGCAAGTCCGTGGAATGCCAAACTTCCCCGGTTCTGTTCCAGAATTCCGTGTCAGGGAGTTCAGGCCAGGGATGTCTTCCTCCTCCACTGGGGGAAAGACTTCCTCTATGCCTTTCTACCCATTCCCCTAATTCCCAAGA
The DNA here is from genome assembly GCA_033557465.1 of Ichthyophis bannanicus. NCBI lineage: Eukaryota > Metazoa > Chordata > Amphibia > Gymnophiona > Ichthyophiidae > Ichthyophis > Ichthyophis bannanicus. The sequence goes on from CM066050.1 coordinate 2,699,391, forward strand.
CACTCTTCAAACTTCAGAGAGACAAGGGGTCTATGATCCTCATAGCACCACATTGGCCATGCCAAGTGTGGTACCCTCTACTTCTGCATCTCTCTCAAGCTCCCTCCCTGGACTTGGGATCTGCTCCAGACCTCCTGTCCCAGGAGGAGGGAACGTTGTGGCACCCAAATCCCCAGTCTCTTCACCTCGGAGCCTGGTTGCTGAAGGCCTAGACCTTCAAGATTTCCATCTTTCTCAGCAAGTGAAGGATATCCTTCATGCTTCCAGAAAGCCTTCCACTAGACGTTCCTATGCTTTTAAATGGAAAAGGTTTACCATTTGGTGTGCAGAGAAGGGTCTTAACCCTCTTGCAATACCTCTGAATTCTTTACTAGAGTATTTGCTGCATTTATCCCATGCAGGCCTTAAAACGAATTCAGTGAGAGTCCATTTGAGTGCTATTGCAGCATCCCTTAAACCTCTCAATGGACAACCTATTTCCTCTCATCCTCTTATAGCAAGATTCATGAGAGGCCTTCTTTTGACTAAACCTCCCATCAGACCACCTCCAGTGGCATGGGACTTGAATCTGGTTCTTGGCCAGCTTATGCAGCCACCTTTTGAACCCTTAGCCACTACCTCCTTGAAATTTCTTTCCTGGAAGGTTATTTTTCTCATTGCAGTCACCTCAGCTCGCAGCATCAGTGAGCTGCAAGCCTTGGTGGCTAATCCTCCTTATACAAGGTTCCATCATGACAAGGTAGTCCTTAGGACTAATCCACACTTTATGCCTAAAGTGGTCTCACCTTTTCATCTGAACCAGGAGGTTTATTTACCTGTCTTTTTTTCCAGGACCTCATGCTTCAAGTGCAGAGAGGAATCTTCATACCCTGGATTGTAAAAGAGCTCTTGCTTTTGACTTACAAAGGACACAGCAACATAGAAGTCCTCTCAACTCTTTGTTGCTTTTGATCCCTCTCATTTAGGACTTCCAGTCTCTAAGAGAACTCTGTCTAATTGGATTGCTCAGTGTATTTCTTTCGCCTACCAGAGTAAGAACCTTTCTCTGGAGGGCCATGTCACAGCTCACAATATGAGGGCCATGGCAGCCTCTATGGCTCATCTAAATTCTGTGTCCATCGACCAGATCTGTCGAGTGGCCACATGGGCCTCGGTTCATACCTTCACAGCCCATTACTGCTTGGACAAGGACTCCCGCCGGGATGCCTTGTTTGGTCAGGCTGTTCTCAAACACCTGTTCCATACCTAACCAACTCCTGCCCTCCATCCCTGGCTGGATGCCTGAGATTCATGGGTGGAGGTAGAGCCCTTCCCAGGGACTCACAACCTGGGTGATCTCCCAGGCATCTCTAGCTGGGGAGTCCCCATATATGAAGACTCATTCCTGCTTGTTCCTGGAGATAGCACAGTTACTTACCTGTAACAGGTGATCTCTGGGAACAGCAGGAATAAGTCTTCACAACCCACCCACCTCCCCTAGGAGTTGTATCTCTCTATCTTTCTTTCCTTTCCTCACTCTCTCTTTGTCTCAGCTTTAAAACTCGAACTGGAGAGAGGCGGTTAGGAAAGACGGGAATGCAGCGCGCAGGCGCTGTGGGATGCTCTCAAAAGCTTTCCTTTTGGACGCTGGGGAGCGTTCCCGCGCAGGCTCCGTCGGTACCGACGATACCCATATGTGAAGACTTATTCCTGCTGTTCCCAGAGATCACCTGTTACAGGTAAGTAACTGTGCTTTATCACCGCGTAGAAGGAAAAAACATCTCTTTATAGCCTTCGTTTGTTTCATGTCTGGCTTGCTTCTATTGAAACTTCTCTGAAGCAACCAGTAATGTCTTGGGATCGCAATGTGGTTTTTAACTCAGCTGATGAATGCTCCCTTGGAGCCACTAAGTACCTGTGAACTGAAGTACCTAACCTGGAAAATCTTGGTTTTGGTGGCAGTGACTTCAGTAAGCAGAGTTAGTGAGCCTAACAATAGGGTGGTGCTGCGCACTCATCCTAATATCCTTCCAGAAGTTATGCCCGAATTCTGCCTTAGCCAGTCTATAGTCCTACCAACACGTTTCCCAAAACCCCATATCCATAAAGGGGAAAGAGCTCTGAACACGTTTGACTGCACGAGAGCCTTGGCTTTCCATTTGGAGCAGATAAAAGCCCTTAGAAAGTCCACCCAACTTTGTTTCTTTTGACCCCAGCAGAGCAGGGGCTACTGGAAAACACACTTTCAATTTGGCTAGAAGACGCATCTCTTTCACTTGCCCAGGCAGGTCTGACGCTTGAGGGTCATGTCATGGTTCACAATAGTCAAAATATTTTTTCACTCAACGTGTAATCAAACTTTGGAATTTTTTACTGGAGGTTGTAGTAAAGGCTTTAAGTGTAGCTAGATTTAAAAAAAGGTTTGGACAAGTTCCTGGAGGAAAAGTCCATAAACCATTATTAAACAAGACCAGGAAAATCCACTGCTGGCATAAGCAGCATGGTATCTGTGTACCATTTTGGGAACCTGACAGGTATTTGTGACCTGGATTGGCTGCTGTTGGAAACAGGATACTGGGCTTGATCCAACTCCGTTCTCACCTAGGCTCTTGTTTTAGTTCAAGCTGTCTTTAAAATACATAAATAAATAGAACAGTTTTTACTGGCAGTTAAGGTGGTGGAGCGAGATGGCCGATACCTAGCTAAGTTTACGTGCTGCACTTTTGGATTGTCTCTCATCTGTATCACCTCATTATATTTGTACCTTATGGGCAAACCTAAGCGTAAGGGAAGAATGCGGGTCAACAAAATCTGGAGGAGCTCAAGAGTGATCCAATGGACAAGCACCTGGCTTGTCCCTGGTTTGGACCACACTGCCTCACTGGATTCAGTAGAGGAAGGTGAGCCGCTGCCGAACCTTGAATTTGAAACATTATTTTCTCCAGGACCAAGCAGGAAGTCAGTCCTCACATATGGTGACATCGGCGCCGATGGAGCCCCCATGCGGAGCATTTCCCCAGCTTTCAAAGAAAGCCTTTGGGAATGCAGCACGCATGCGCGGTCCCCTTCCCGCCCAAGGGTGCCATCTTGTTCAGTCTTCGTTTTTCCGCGGAGCCCAACGGACGTGTATCGTGGTCACCCGTGAAAAAGTTGATTTTTCGGTGTGGATCCGTGTAATTACTTGGTTCGACGCCGGTTCCATTTCCCGACTGGGCCCGGTACACCGGTATCGAGCCCGGATTTCATTTTTTGTTTTTTGTCCTTAGAGACTAGCGTTCGCGCCATTTTTTCATTTTTCCCTGGCAGCCCAGTCTTTTGACCTTGCAGGGGCTCGTTTTCCCGCAATGGCTGCCAGCGGGTTTAAGAAGTGTGATCGGTGTAAGAAACTGATGTCTCTCACTGACACACACGACTGCTGCCTCCGGTTGCTCGGGCCCGACCATGACCCGCTGGTCTGTGCACCGTGTGGCAAAATGTCCTCCAAGGCATTGAGGAGCCGGCAGCATCAACGCGAAAGGATCTTCTCTGATTCCACGTCCGGCCAAGCCCGGACTTCATCAGAGGCCTCGACGTCTCGGGAGTCCGACCCCGAGCATCGTCGGGGCTCCTCTGAGAAGGGGGTCTCCTTCACGGGAGCGCCGCAGGAAGAAGAAACCCGCGAGGGCGACGTCGGTGGATGCTCTTGGCTCCTCGAGGGCCAGGTTGCATAGCCCTGACCGCCGTCCCGGGCTTTCGGAGTCAGAGAGGCCTGTTAAACAACCTCGTGTAGAGATGGAGGCCCCGAGTCACGTCAGTACTGTAGTCCTCGTAGACTCTCCTCCGGGAGAGCCAACGTCAGGGCCCGAGTCGAAGGCTGCTGGGTCTCCTGATCTCGGACTCAGGTTGACGGCCTTGGAGAGCAGCTTGGCTGCCTTCATGGAACAGCAGCAGGTACTGATCGCCGGTCTCACCGGTGCATCTGCCCGACCACCGGGACCTCGACATCCAAGTCGACTCCAGAGGCCGAGCCGATCCTCGAGTCCATGAGATCTCGAGTAGATCCTTGGCCGAGGTCACCCTCGATCTCCCATGCGGGACCGAGGTTGTCAACGCCAGTACCTTCGGCGTCGGGGCGGATGGCATCGGTGCCCGTCCGACCGGAGCCGCTCAACGACTCCTCGGAGGGGTCATGATGGGAAACGGAGGATGAGGAGTCCCCGGACACTTTTCTGATCCGGTGCGTCCCTTTGGACTCACCAGAGTCTGAACCTCAGAGAAGGTCCTTCCCGGAGGATACCCGGTTCTCGGACTTCGTGAGGGACATGGCCAAGGCCTTGGCCTTCCCCGCAGACCCCGAGGAGGAGCCTCGAGCCGAGGAGCTCGAGGCCCTGCAGTATGACTCTCCCCCCAAGGAGGCCTTTACTGTACCGGTTCCTCCGATGCTGGAACGGTTGCTCTTCCGCATGTGGGAGGCACCGGCCTCGACACCGTTTCTTAGCAAGCGGGTCGATTTCATTTATTGAGTCGCAAGAGCCCTGGATTCCAGAAGGCACAGCTGCTGCACCACTCTATGGTTGTGGAATAGGCCATGCATCGTCTGAAGAGTCAGAAGATGCACTCCTCAGTGCCCCCCCCGGCAGGGATGCCCGGAACCTGGATGCCCTCGGTAGAAAGTGCTTCCAGGGCTCTATGCTTGCTTGCCGTGTCCAGACTTATCAGCTGTACATGGGCATGTACCTACGAGACCTGGCAAAGGAGATTGCCGGGTTCTCTGCTGGTCTCTCCGAGGAACCTTTGCAGAGGTTCAAAGCCTTGTCATCTGGGATCCGGGAGTGCTCGAAGTTTATATCTTGAGCAGCCTATGATGGCTTCGAGGCTTCGGCCCGAGTAGCCGCGGCCGGCATTGGTGCACACCGTCAGGCCTGGCTACAGTCATCAGACCTCGAGCCATGGGTGCAGGACAAGTTGGTCGATGTCCCTTGCCGAAGTGAAAACCTCTTTGGCAAGCCCATGGCTGAAAAGGCTGCAGAACACGAGTCCGAGACTCTCACCAGGACAAGGCTGTCCAGAAAGACCTCTGCCCCTTCTCAAAAGAAGAAGGGCTCGGGGAAAAAGTCCTTTTACCCGAGGAAGTCCTCTGCCTACAAATCTTACCCTCAGTACCAGGCCCCCACAGCTCCCCAACAGGGTCAGCAGGCCAAGGGGCAGGGACATGGGCCCCGTAGGCAGAAAACCTCCAAGCCACCAGCTCCGGCTCCTGCACAGCAGGGAGTGGGGTTTTGACTCCAGTGGCATAGCCTCTCCTCCTCAGCTGGCCCCTCTCAGCACAGGAGGCCGGCTGACCCTGTACGCCCACAGGTGGTCAGCCATAACAGGGGATACGTGGGTGCTCAGCATAGTCCAGAAGGGCTGTTTGCTCCACTTCAACCAGTTACCCCCCTCCAGGAAGCACAGGCCCTGTGCGCCTTTGCAGTCAAGCATGGCATGTTTCTCAAGGCAGTTTATCTACCTGGCCAAGAAAATTACCTGGCAGACAGGTTGAGCAGGATTCTACAGCCTCACGAATGGTATTTGAATCCCATAGTGGTCCAGCAGATCTTCCTAAAATGGGGTCTTCCAAACATCGATCTCTTTGCCAGTCCACTGAACCGTCGGCTGCCCAGGTTCTGCTCCAGGCAGCCGCATCCTCTGTGAATAGCAGCAGATGCCTTCCTAATCTCTTGGTCTACGGGCCTGCTGTATGCATTTCCTCCAACGCCTCTAGTAGCCCGAACCCTATTCAAGGTTCTTCGGGACAGGGCCTCGCTGATCCTGGTAGCCCCCAGATGGCCGAGGCAACCGTGGTTCCCACTCCTTCTGCAGTTGGCTGTGGACACTCCACTCCCTCTGGGAGTGCAACCCGATCTCCTAGCTCAGGATCAGGGATCACTCTTGCACCCCAACCTCCAGTCCCTCAAATTGATGGCCTGGATGCTGAAAGGGTAGTTCTAGCTCTCTTACTGCTACCTAGGGAGGTGGAGGAGGTGGTCTTGGCCTCTAGGAGGCACTCCACTAGAAAATCTTATGCCCTCAAGTGGCGTAGGTTCTCCACCTGGTGTGCTCAGCACAAGGAGGATCCTTTTTCGTGCCTGGTGCCAGTGGTGCTGCAATATTTGCTTCACCTGTCCGACCTGGGCCTTAAATCCAACTCTGTTCGGGTCCACCTCAGTGCTCTGTCAGCGCACCACTCACTGGTGGAGGGTCAGTCTGTCAGGCCACCCTTTGGTGGCCCGCTTCCTCAGAGGCCTCCTTTTGCTCAAGCCTCCGATTCGTCCACCTGCACCTGAGTGGGATTTGAATGTGGTCTTGCAACAACTTACTTGCCCACCATTTGAGCCTATGGCTACTTGTCCTTTACGCTTTCTTTCCGTTCATTGTAAACCGCACCTGATCTGTGGAAGGTAGCGGTATATAAGCAACTGTTAAATAAATAAAAAAAATAAATAGAAGGCATTGTTTTTGGTAGCTCTTACCTCAGCCAGGTGAGTCAGTGAGCTACAAGCTCTGGTCTCAGAGGCACCATACACAAGGTTCTCAATCAGGAGGTGATTCTTCCGACTTTCTTTCCCAGGCCGCATGCCAGCCGGGCTGAAATGGTCTTGCATACCCTGGACAGTAGGAGGGCATTGTCCTTCTACCTTGACCGTATCCAGGGGCATCAAAGGGCTGTTCAGCTCTTCGTATCTTTTGACCCTAATAAGCTGGGGTTACCTGTCTCCAAGTGTACCTTGAGGAAACACAGAGAGCAAGAGCGATGATGACACAGTGGCTTTATTAGTTGTCCCCAACGCGTTTCGGCAGTTTGCCTTCCTCAGGGGTTAAAAACACTCACAAACAATAAAAAATACAAAATATTAAAACTTCTGTTAAAAACATGACATCAAACAAATCGAAGCTAACCGGGCATGATGTTAGATTCAAGTAATACGGTAACATTTGGAAGAATAAATAACAATCCTATAACACGCAAAATACAACAATAAATAAATAATTAAAATTATAAAAGTGATAAATAAAGAACTATAAATAGTTAAGAAACACATGGAAATTAATAATGAGAAATTTTTGAATAATTAATAGTTAATAAATAAATAATTAAAAATGATAAAAATGATAAATGAGGAAATGTCAATAATTAAGGAAGGGAGGAGGCCGGGATCAACCGGAACATCAATACAAGTCACGAGCTGAATACAGGGATCATCAGCCTTATCCACAACGGGGAAGAGGGAGAGGGCACGGTCTAATGTCCAGGAGGCGCCTGGACTGGGATCTCTGAGTGGCATTGTAAATCTTTCTGATTACTCGCTCACCAGTGTTGAGACACGTGTTTTAGAAAAAGGTTTGTCATTTGTTCCGACTAGAAGACACGATAAGTTTACCACTCGGGTTGAGTTATTTAAATTCTTTCGCAAACTTACGATAATAGATTATTTCCATAACACACAAGATAATACAATAGATCCATCGGTTATTAAAAAACCCTCCTCTTGGATACCGCCATCTAACGTTAATCCGTTATTAATAGCATATGAAAGTGTGGTGCTATCTAAAGTTGAACAATTATATCAGAAGAAGAATAGAATATATTATAATTTCTCACAGGAGGAGAGATCTGCTATGCAGAACCTCCGAGACAACAACTCTATAATTATCAAACCAGCAGATAAGGGTGGTGCCCTGGTCATACAAAACCGTACTTCATACATTGCAGAGGTATTAAGACAACTCAATGACACCCAATTTTATCTAAAGATTTATGACGATCCTACACAATCCTTACAACAACAGATAGATACACTTTTATATATAGGACAGGAAGCGGGTTACCTAACATCCAAAGAAAAAGCCTTCCTGACAGTTCCTTATCCTATTATCCCCACGGTGTACATGATTCCTAAGATCCATAAGTCTCTTCATGATCCACCTGGACGCCCAATAGTCTCCGCCATTGGTTCACTCCTTGAACCCATTTCCAAATTTCTCGATGTGTTTCTGAGACTCTTTGTCATCAAAATAGATTCTTACGTTCAAGATTCCACACATATCATTAATATTCTACAGGATTTTCCAAATTACCATAATCAATTGCTATTAGTCACTTTGGACATCAATTCTTTATATACCAACATCCCTCAGAAAGCAGCTTTGGAGATCTTAGCAGATACTCTTATTCAGAGACCCAAACCCATCCGCACACCGACATTTTTTTGACGCAACTGGCAACTATAGCAATGACTGAGAATTATTTTGCTTTTAAAGGGATTTTTTATAAACAGATCAAAGGGGTGGCCATGGGGTCCTCTATGGCCCCTGATGTGGCCAATTTATACGTAGCAGATTTCGAGAGCAAGTATCTTAAATTTCATCCATTTCAACCCCATATCTGTCTTTGGAAGAGGTACATCGATGATGTCCTGGTAATATGGGATGGTCATGAGCATACACTTTTTGAGTTTTTCAATTGGCTTAACACATTAGATTCAAACCTTCAGTTTGAGGGTACATTCAGCAATGACCAGATAGCATATTTAGATATTAAGATAAAAAAAGGAGATACAGGTTTTCTCACAGAATTATATCGAAAACCTACAGATAGAAACACTTTGCTTCAGTATGACAGTTTCCACAACGCATCTTTGAAAAATAACTTACCAGTAAGTCAGTTCCTTAGAGTAGGGAGACTCTGTACAATGAATCAAGACTTTGAGAAACACGCCACTGATATGGTAGATAGATTCCGGCAACGTGGTTATCCCAAGCGCTACATTAAACATGCCTATTCTAGAGCTAGCACTACAGATAGGGGATCACGGCTACAAAAAAGAGCACGTCCAAAACATGATAGTATTGTGTGTTCTTTAACATTTACCAACCATACTAGGGAGATCACTGATATCCTTAAACAACAATGGGACTTACTTGCACCCTTGATGCCGTTTGCTAATAAGAAAGTCATGATAGCGCACAAACGCAACCCGAACCTCTCTGATATACTAGTACCATCTGCCCTTACATTTCGCAAACCAGTTCCGAAATTAAAGGGCCATTTCAAGTGTGGCAGTTGTTCTGTCTGCACCCATGCTCTTGTAACTAAAGAGGTGTTTATTCATCCTGCCTCACAGCACAAGGTTTATCTACAGTCTTTTTCCAATTGTCGAACGGAACACGTGATTTATTTAATAATGTGCCCGTGCAATTTGCTTTACGTAGGTAAAACAAAAAGACAGGTGCGTACCAGGATCATTGAGCATCGGAGTTGTATCCAGAGAGGTATTTCTGATAAACCATTAGTAGCTCACTGGATAGCCAAGAACCATAACATTAGTGATTTGAAGTACTTAGTTTTGCGAGTAGTCACACCAAATTGGAGAGGGGGAGACATTAATAAAGTATTGCTGAAATTGGAGCAAAGGTATATTTTTGAATTAGACAGCCTGGAACCCAAGGGTTTGAATCAAGAAATGGACTTATCAGTCTTCTTGTGAATTAATTTCTTTTTACTTGTATTCCGCCCTTCTTAGGTCCAGTACCATTCATTTGATAGACTGCTAGCTTTTAAAGACTCTTCTGCTCTGAAATTCGATCTTGGCCACGCCCCCTTTTTTTGGCACGATTTTCAGCGTTTATAATCTCACTCTCCTTAGCAGATCCCCCCTTGCGATATTGAACGGAACGTGTGTTTTTCTTCAAGTCTATCTGCTGGGTAAAGTAGTTGCATCTTACTCCGTAACACTTGTTTTCAAATATATTATTTTTCTGCGGATCCCTTATTACCAAAGGGTTTGGGCAAATTACATCATTCTGTCCCGTGGCCACCCATTGATCTCAATTTTTAGAAGGATTTTACATGCGTTTGTTGCTATGTCGGGGTTAGAATGACACCTTTGTTCTTTTAATTGTGTATAATGTCCTCCTTTTAGATTGATTGGGTCAACATTACACCCGAATGGTTTTCCATTATGTTTTATTATTCTCCATGGCTTAAGGCTTTTATATTGGTTGGGTTTCATGCGAGACTCCTTTGTTCTAAATACTTCACTCACAATAAGATTCGTATGGCACCACTTCTTCCCTGCTTTTTGATAGAGTAATCTGTGACACCACCCCTTTTTACAAGATCTGCACCACACTGCCGGTTGTAAATTTTATGCCATCCAGATTTTGACCTGGTCCTGATTCCTCCGCCCCTTTTTCTAAGACTTGCATCATACTACCGTATGCACATTTTATGTTATCCATACTCTGATCTGCCCCCTCTTTTAAGCATTTTGTCAAGATATCGCGCTTGGTGTTAATTTTGAGAGCTGCAGATAAGGTTTTCTCTCTTTCCCAGAGGTTTTAACCATCATTGACGTTTTATCATTACAGTTCCTTCGGGTACCCTTCCCTACCCTCTGGCTAACCTCAGTTTCATTATATATGTTTATAGATTTGGATGTTTCACATCTTACGTTGATGAGGATACAATTTACAACATAACATCATGTTGGTTACCTTAACCGGTTTTATCCGGGGCAGTGAGTAGTACCTATTTTTAGTCTCATATGTTTGTTATGACACAATACATGCCATAATGCCATGGTGCTGCCATTTTTCATGGTGTTTAGTGATATGCAATATTTTAGCATTTACAATTTGTAACCTGCATTGAGCTGTGTCTCCTCAATCTCATTTTTTAATAGATTGGTTATAACTACTCTCTGGCTATTGGCCCCACCACATATTACCACCGAATGACTGGTTGATGGTGATAGTGCAGTGAGTACTACTTGTCATCATAACTAGTTTTATTATACTCCCTTCCTCTTTTCTAATTTCTTCTGTATGGCCCAATATCAGGGTTTCACATTCAGGTTTTAAGGTCACTTCTGCCCTACATTGCTTTGTTTATAAACAACAGGGACATTTTTTACAACATAGAGTATGTTTTAATTATCTAGGCTTTTATTGTTATGGTTTAGCCTTCTCATGTTCACATTGGATTCACTATTGAATATATTATAATTGTATAGTTTTTAGGGTTCTGGTCTACGTATATATGTGTAACTATTTAATATTCAATTTCATATGTTTCTTAATTATTGACATTTCCTCGTTTATCATTTTTATCATTTTTAATTATTTATTTATTAACTATTAATTACACAGGTACACTAAAACAATTTTTTTTTAAACTGCCTCTAATGTTTCGATTGATTTTTACGTTTTTTGGTGCGCTGAATCCAAATCTGGTAACCAATTTGCTCCATCACGTACAGATGTTTTGCTACATTGGGTTATCAGTTTGAGGTGAACGTTTCAGATTGAGTGCGATCGAGATAAAAGTTTCTTGGATGAATTCTTTATACTAATTGTTTAGTAGTTATTCAAATAAGAATAAAGAAAATTATAACAAGGCAGCACATAAGAATAGAGTAATGTCAACAAAACACACTGTGATGGTAGCAAAATTGTCTGCACTTAAAACAGCCATATACATGTGCACAAACATTGAGCATATAAGAGCGAGGATAGACACAAAGCAAAGCAAAGAAATGTGCAAAAAATGTTGTACAGGTATGTATGTAAGAATAGAAAATGCAAACCGCACCATTGCAATACATGAAGACAAACACCCGATGGTGTGAAAATAAAATTCTAATAAATGAGATCCGACACTGTGGTAATAACTAGCAAATTTTTATTTCAAAGTTTAGTAAAAACACGATATTTGTCAACACAGTTTAGATTTTAAAGTCATTCTTGGGTCAATCAATCTCCTGGTGGGCCCGTTTCTTCTTCCCCCGAATGCTTCTCTTGGTGCGCTGCTTGGCGTATTTTTCATCTGGGGTTTCCCGCAGCAGCAACCAGCAGAAATCAGCCATCATAGTGGTGTTCCATCTTCCTTGGTACCTTCTCTCTGCGTCCTTGATGTCCTGGTGAAACCTTTCACCTTGTTCTTCACTGTACACCCCCAAGTTTTCGGGAAAGTAGTTCACATGGGAGTGCAAGAAATGGACTTTCAGGCTCATGTTACAGCCTTGTTCTTTGAAGGCATTGAGCATCTTGGCAACAATATCCTTATAGTTCTCATCCCGCCTGTTCCCCAAGAATTTGAGAACAACATCCTTGAAGGAATCCCAGGCTTCTTTTTCCTTCTCAGACATCGTTTCAGCGAATGCTCCATCTGAAATGAGTTTCCTTATATCAGGGCAAACAAACACTCCTTCCTTTAGCTTTGCTTCAGAAAGTCGGGGGAACTTTGAGCAAAGGTACCGAAAGCACTCACCATCTTTTGGAAGGGACTTGATGAATTGCTTAATGAGACCCAACTTAATGTGGAGAGGTGGTATTAGAATTTTATCACGAGGTACCAAGCTCTCATGAAGAACATTTTTCTCACCGGGTCTCAAATACTCCCGAATTGGCCAGTCTTTTTTCCCCCAGTGTAGGTCGCGGGCCCGGCTATCCCACAAGCAAAGGAAGCAGGGATATTTGGTGAAACCGGATTGCTGCCCTAATAGCATGGATAGAATTTTAAAGTCTCCACAAATCATCCACTTATGCTCATCATAACGAATCTTCTGAAGAATCAGGGCCAAATTCTCGTATTTTTCTTGGAGAATAACAGAGTGAGCAATAGGAACTGAAGCGAATGTGTTGCCATTATGAAGAAGAACACCTTTTATGCTGTCTTTTGACGAATCAATGAACAGCCGCCATTCAGCAGGATCATACTTGAGTTTAAACTTTTCCATCACTCCGTATATATCGTTGCAAAATACCAAATCTTCCTCTTTGCTGAAATACTTCAAAAATTGTGTCTCGCGGTTGCGGTTACCAATAAAAAGTTGTTCCTGGTGACAATAGATTTTTCTGTTTAAGCCGAGAACCTAGCAGTTGGGCAGCATCTTTTGGGAGTCCTAAATCCCGGACTAAATCATTCAATTCAGCTTGAGAGAAAAGTTCAGGTTTCGGATCTGGTTCAGTTTCAAACTCGGAAGTACTGGACTCATCGGAAAAAGCCATCTGATGAGTCTCATCATGATGAGAACCGTCCACACAAATATGATCCAAAGATTTTGGTGGTTCAGGCACAGGTACTTCGTTGCTATGAGGCATAGGCCTAATTGCTGAGGGAAGGTTGGGGTAACTTATTACGTTCTTATTTTTTAAGTTGTATCCCTTCACAATGCAAGAGCAAAAATAGCAGTCACTGCTGTGGTCTCTTTGTTCACGCCACATCATAGGTATTCCGAAACGAAATGCTTGTTTTTTACCTTTCATCCATAAGCGTAGATCTTCCTCACATGTCTTGCACACTTTGTGAGGAGCCCACGGTTTGTCTTGATCGCCTAACTTCAAACCGAAATAGGCGAAATATACTTTTTTAATAAATGCAGAAATGTTCCTCTGCCGCTTTTTCACGGTATATTCCCCACAAATAAAACAAAAAATGTCTGGAGAGTTGACGCAACCTCTGGCTCTGTGAGCCATCACAAATACACAGCACTGCAAACTACAACTGTAGTGAACCACTTCGGAATAAAGCTGGATTACGACTGAGCAAACAAAAGGTAATAATGAACTTGCAAGAAACTGAAATTTGACAGGAACGTTCATGTCGCAACCACCGTGTTTGAGCGAGCGAACGAGGCGAGGCGAACAGGAAAGAACATGCGCCAGCGCGAGTACTGGATTTAGCCCCCGCCTCCCAATTGTCCTGTTAATGTATAAAATGAATACAAAACACTCTAAAATATCATGAGGGAGTGTTTCTAGTTAGTTAACCATTACAACCTCTATTTTGGGCCAAGAAAATAAACTGCAGTCGGCTAAAAAGAAATTATGTGAACATTCCTTATATGGGTAAGAAATCTAATTTTGCAAGAAAACGTGACGTGATGGATCATTTTGGCTATTTTTCCTGGATTCAGCACCCCAAAATCTATAGGAATCAGTTGCAAAAATGGAGGCAGTTTTTTGGTAGTGTACCTGTGTTATTCAAAAATTTCTCATTATTAATTTCCATGTGTTTCTTAACTATTTATATAGTTCTTTATTTATCACTTTTATCATTTTTAATTATTTATTTATTGTTGTATTTTGCGTGTTATAGGATTGTTATTTATTCTTCCAAATGTTACCGTATTACTTGAATCTAACATCATGCCCGGTTAGCTTCGATTTGTTTGTCATGTTTTTAACAGAAGTTTTAATATTTTGTATTTTTTATTGTTTGTGAGTGTTTTTACCCCCTGAGGAAGGCAAACTGCCGAAACGCGTTGGGGACAACTAATAAAGCCACTGTGTCATCATCGCTCTTGCTCTCTGTGTTTCCTGTTTGGCCCTGCAAGAGCTGCTGCTCTTTCTGTGTCTCTCCAAGTGTACCTTGTCCATCTGGGTGGCAGACTGTATCGCCTGGGCGTACAGGGCAGCCGGCCTCTCCTTGCAGGGTCGAGTCACGGCCCACCGTGTCAGGGCGAAAGCTGCGTCAGTAGCTCATCTCCGCTCTGTTCCATCTGCTACTTGGTCTTCAAGCCAGACTTTTGCGGCCCACTACTGCCTCGAGAGGGAGTCCCGCAGGGACAGTGCTTTTGGACAGGCGGGACTCCGTAATCTCTTTGAGGTTTAGGCAACTCCTACCCTCCGGCCCTGGTGTTGGGCTACCGTACGGGGGCGCGTTCTCAGAGAAGATTCTTTCACGCATGCTGGGGCTCTAGAGGGAGCTCATTGTTCAGCTTTGGGTATCCGGTAGCCTGAAGCTGGGGAGTCCCATATGTAAGGACTGACTTCCTGCTTGGTCCTGGAGAAAGAGTAGTTACTCACCTGTAACAGGTGTTCTCCAGGAGCAGCAGGAATCAGTCCTCACAACCCTCCCTCCTCCCCTGGGAGGGAGCTGCAGTCATATAATTCATTTTGTTGGGTTTTTTTTGCTGTCTTTTAGCTATGTCATCAGACTGAGCCAGATGGCACCCTTGGGTGGGAACGGGACCGTGCATGCATGCTGCATTCCCAAAGTCTTTCTTTGAAAGCTGGGAAAATGCTCCGCATGGGGGCTCCGTCGGCACCGACATCACCATATGTGAGGACTGATTCCTGCTGCTCCTGGAGAACACCTGTTACAGGTGAGTAACTACTCTAAGTTGCGTCTCGCAGGTCCTACTCCCTAGTGTGGGGATAGGCAAGAAGGAGGATTCTGCTACTGTGTCCCCCATCAACTCCAAAGGTTGAGGGAGTTTTGCCAACCTCAGAACAACATAGCAGGAGGCAGCAGAAGTGGAGGAATCCCTAGTAGAAGTCCTCGGGAGGATCACTTGCAGATGTTTAATGAAGTGGTGTTGATGCAGCTAGTGGGGCTTAAAGTTAGGCCTGGTAAGCCCCCTCTTCGGGGACAGTGTAATCCGTCTGGAATGGAGGTTGCACCAATTTTTGTTCCCCAAAAGCCAAATGTGATAAGGGAGACTCTAACTGTTTGTTTGCAGATACTTTTTCTCTCTGCTCAAAGTAATTCTCATTTGGCTTTGGTGAAGGTGCAGCAAGAAGAAGTGAATAAGTTAAGTGAAAAATTGCAGTTATTAGTCAAAAAGGGGATGAAGATTGTGAAGTGGTGTTGTCCTTAGTTAAAGGCAATTTGCTTGTACAAAATAAAATTGAGACTTTGTAAAACTGTTAAAAGAAGAAATTTACATTTGATACATTTCCCTAAGTCCAGATTTACTCCCCCTAAAGAAATGTTCAAAAACTTTATGGTGGACTTTCTAAAGTTTTCCGATGTTGCATGCCCTTTGATTTCTAAAGCTTACTACTTATCTTTACATAAGGCACTAAGACTGAACAATTGAAAAAAAAATACTCCTGATATGACTGCTTCAGATTCTTTAGACTTAACCACTTTTATGGAAGCCTCTGATGGAGAGAGATGTGTACCCAGAGCCGTACCGCGCCCTGTGCGAGCGATGCGGCCGCACAGGGCGCAAAGACTTAAGGGGCGCATTTTGGTTCTCTGCCGTTTGCAGGCAGCGGCAGAGAGCTGAAATGCGCCCCTTAAGTCTTCTCGCCGGCACACTAAGCAGGTCTGGTCTCTCCGGGAGGGTCCAGATCTGCTTAGTGTGTCGGCGAGTTGCACATCGGGTGCACGGCTCTTCTCTCCCACCCCCCGTAAAATGGCTAGATGGAGGAGCGGGAGGGGGGGGGGCGCACGCCCGATGTGCAACTCGTACAGGGCGCTTTTCACCGTCGGTACGGCCCTGTGTGTACCAGCTGCTTACTTGTGATGTATTAGATTTGGATAGAGACTTTCTCATGTGTCCTTACTTTTGACACCGAACTAAGATTTCTTTTTATAGCTTCTCTTAGGATGTTTCCAGATGTTTTTAACGCCACACAGCAAAAAAGACAGGGCCTGATATGTGGTGGTGGCTAGCACTATTACAGCGACTAGCTGCTGCCGCTGAACTCTAAACCCAGATCTGACCACTGGTATTGAATATCCGAGTTAGCCAGCGAAGCAGGAAGCTGATATGCAGCAGCAAAGGTTAGCCACCACATGGATCGCTTTGAATATCGGGCTCGTGGTTTTTTAAATGCGCCCGGGGTGCTTCAACTGAGGGCTTTATTTTGGTTAAATTTTCCTTGCAGATGTGTTGTGAAATATCAGAATGTTAAGTGTCTTGATCCTCCCCATTGGGCACAATGTTTGGCTGGGACGGGAGCTAGGGCTTCTCTGGCTGCTTTCTATATCTCTTAAAGATTAAGGGATCAGCAAGACTTGAAGAAAGTTGGAATTTGCCCTTTTTCTGCATGTTTTGTTTTCCTCTTTTCTTTGAGTTTGGGCTTGTCCCCTCCCCTTTAATTTGAGGATTTTGATTGTGCTGTTGAATATTTTTTTCTTAATTTTGATTCTTTATACTTTGGTGCATTTCTTTTCTGTACAAGAGCATTATTCTTGGTGTATATTTATTGAATTTTCCAAAGTACAAAAAAAACCCAGTGTACTGTCAGCTTGTTGCAACATTGTTACTTCCTCCTTTTAGTTCTGAGGCAGCCTGCAGCTAGATTTTCCCCTGTGAGAGGACTGATCCTGTATGTCCATGGACAAAATGAAGTTACTTGTAACAGGTGTTTTCCATGGACAGCAGGATAAGTTCTCACAACCCACTTTCCTTACCTTGGAGTGGGTCGGCTAAGCCAAATAGCAACTGAGCTCCTCAGGTATGACTGCATCAGTCAGGAACGGGAACAGGCACAGGACTTTGTGAAAACGTCTAGAAAAGTAGCTGAGGAAGTTCCTGCACGGGGCTTCATCAGTCATATTTCCCATATGTGAGAACTTATTCTGCTGTCCATGGAGAACACCTGCTATAGGTGAGTAACTTTGTTTTTCCTCTGAGCACCCTTCTTTGAATAGCTGCATTGTCCACCGTCAGAAACTGGGTGCAGGGTTTGATGGCCTTTTGGCACATCTTATGTTCTTATGACACACATCTCCTCTGCACAGCCACAGGCCATATACTGTAAAGATGTACTGGACATTGAGCAGTTTTCTACAGTGAAGGGGGTGGAACTGGAAGCCACAGACGACGACTTCTACCAGACGTTTGCTACAGGGAGCGTCTCTATTCCATGGCAGAATGAGGTAGGTGAGCTTCAATGTCACTTAGGGTGGCCTTTATCCAATGTGGAAAGAGCTGTGTTGTACCAACATCTCTCATTGCAATGCTGAGCCACAGCACTATGCTGTAGCAATACCTTCCCCAATGCAGTGCAAGCTCACAGTGCCTTTCCTAATCCAGAACTTTCTGCCGTGCAGCACCGGCTTTCATACAGACATTCATGTAGTGTTTTATTTTGTATTTTTAAAGTTCGGAACTATAGGATGGTGAAAACCAGCCCAGGGTCTTCTTTTCAACTTGGTGAAAAGAATCCTCATGTTTGGGAATTATAGACTTAGAGATCCAAGATATAGTAATATATTTGTTTCTCTCCTTCCTGGTTTAGATGATTGAAACAGAATGTTTCAAAGAGCTGAATATGCTGACTGCAGATAGCAGCGTGCCACCAGATCTCGATTGGAGAAATCAGCCGCCTCCACAGCCGAAGAAGGGACTTTTGCAGCGATTCTTCAGCCAACAGGTATCCACTTTCAGAGTGTAGCTTCATACCATGTCACTGTGCTTGTGCAGGCCCGCGCTTCTCTGTGTCTCAGCATATCATTGAAGAGCCGCTGCTATGTGAACTGAAGATGGAGCCTCACCTAGAGAGCAAGTGTCACGAGAGAGGTTTCACCATTCTGAAATGGCCATTGGCTTGGTGCCTTAGCACATTGGGGTGTCATGTCCAATCACATGTGCCATAGAAAAGTCACCACTGTCTTATGCTCACGTGCAGACCAGCAACATGACCTGGTTCTGCTCTCAGCAGCTCACCGCAACGAGACCCTAGCAGTGGCGCCTTTCTAGGTACATGGATAGCCACATATGCCTCTCATTCGTAGCTAGAGCATAAGCTCCGGAGTGGGGGAATTAATAGCAGAATTTAGGGCACAGATAGTCAGGCACTACTTGATGCACACAGCAAATATTGAACCTTCTGTATCTGTCCAGCCTCTATCTTATTCCTAGAAATGAGACAGAGAGCATGGATAGTTTATCCAGGTCACAAAACGACTCCTTTGAATTAAACTACCATCCCTTCCCTTCAACACTGCATTACCTGGAACTGTAAATTCAAGCAATCACTTTGCAGCACAGTTTTGGTCACACTAGAAACACATCTGAAATTAAGCACATGATAACTGATAAAACAAATTTTGGTGAAGAGACAGCTTCTGCACAATATTAGAAGAACATTACAGGACTAGATCTTTTTACAATAGACAGCAGTGCCTCTGATGAAACGCAGCCTTCCAGCTTGGGGAGCTGCAGCATAATAGTTAATGAGACGCAAAAGAAAAATTGGACCATGAAAAACTAAAGTTCAATTTTAAGGCAAAAAATAAAAAAAATATGCAGAAAAATCAATGTTCTCTGGGAACAAGCAGGAAGTCAGTCCTCACATATGGGTGACATCTGCACCAACAGAGCCCACATGGATTCACACTCCAGCTTTCAAAGAAAACCTTTGGGAGTTAAACCACACATGCGCGGTCACCTTCCCACCCAAGGGTGCCATCTTACCTCAGTCTTTTGTTTTTCATGGAGCCCTGCAGACATCTTATCTGTGCCCCGGTAAAAGTTGATTTTTTTTTCTTATCCTCCCCATGCGTTTTTTTGCCAGATTGGTTCTGATCACCTTCTTGCCACCTGAGTACGCCCTTGCCTCAGCATG
The DNA here is from genome assembly GCA_033557465.1 of Ichthyophis bannanicus. Classification (NCBI taxonomy): domain Eukaryota; kingdom Metazoa; phylum Chordata; class Amphibia; order Gymnophiona; family Ichthyophiidae; genus Ichthyophis; species Ichthyophis bannanicus. The sequence goes on from CM066050.1 coordinate 2,718,699, forward strand.
CGTTTTTTCTTGGGTATACTTTTTTTTTTTCTGGGCATGGGAGTTCCCCTGACTGAGACGTGTGAGTTTGACCTTGCAGGCGCCATGTTCACCACTGTGTCTACTGTCAGTGGTTTTAAGTACTGTGACAAATGCTCTCGCACCATGTCCATCACTGACCATCACAGCTGCTGTCTTCAGTGCTTGGGGCCTGATCATAACAGTGACTCCTGCCCGCTCTGCCTGCAGATGGCAACAAAAAAACAGAAGAAGCGAGAGCAGCAGCGTAAGGACTTGTTTGGCTTGAAGGGCTCGGCTGCGGAGCCAGCGTCGTGTGGAGTTGCTGCCCTCAAGGACTGCATCCAATAACTTGGCGTCGTGCGGGCATGTTCGATCCAAGCCCCAAGGCCACGGAGCCTCGAACCGGAGATCATCCTCAAAGGACCTCTCCACGGGCTCAAGTGATTGCCATTGTCAGAGTCGAGGTTGAAGATGCACTCTGACCCCGGCGCTGGAGGTAAGTCCTCAAGTACTCAGGCTCGGAGCCCTCGACCTGACGCTGAGGGCAATGGCTGGGAGCAACCCTCGAAGCTACCTTGGTGGGAGGAGACTTCCACTGTGTCAGTGGATCAGGCTCTGTCCTCCAGTGCGATCATCATTGGTGATTCCCCCTTGAGGAACCTGGCTCCGGATGATGCTAATGAGACTCAAACCGGAGGTTGTGGAGCCTACTGGCCTCGAGGTCAGGATAAGCGGCCATGGAACACATCTTGGCTGCCTTCCTCAAGGTGCAGTGAGGCCCGACACCTGGAATCTCTGGGTCATCGGCACAGACCACTGCACCCTCCATGGCCGGAGGAAATCTAGCCTGTTTTGGAGCGGTTCTCCTCCTCGGGTCCGAGGCACGACTCACCTCCGAGTACATCTGAGTCAGCATTAGGCATCACGGTCCCTGATGCCAGCGGAGCATCAGCTAGACAACTGTCTGGAACTCGAAGTCTCCTCTGGTTCCAAGTCTGGATGGATGAGTCCCCCGATACTGTACTTTACTGAGATGTATCCTCTGAGCTGTCTCCACCACAGGAGTGCCGGCTGTCTCTGCCCCTCGCGTTCTTCGATTTCATCCACGAGATATCAAAGGCTTTGTCCTTTGTTGCGGAGCCAGAGGACAAGCCTCGTGCTGAGGACCTGGAGATCCTCCAGTATGAGGCCTCTCCGAAGGAGGCGCTGACTGCACTGATTCCCCCCCATTCTGGAATGCTGCTTGTTCAGGATGTGGGAGAGCCCGGTGATGGTGCCATAGTGAGCCGCTGACTCTATTCTCAGTATCGAGTCAGCAGAGCCCAGGCTTCCAAAAAGCATAGCTGCCACACAATTCCGTGGTGGTGGAGTTGGCATGCATCAGATCAAAAGCCAAAAGATGCACTTCTCGGTGCCCCCAAGTAGGGAGGCCCACACCATGGACATTATTTAGCCAACGCTGCTACCAGGGCTTGATGCTTACTGCCCAGATCCAGGCATACCAGCTGTACATGGGCATGTACCTCCAGGACCTGGCAAAGGAGCTTGCCAGGTTCTTGGCTGAGCTGGCAGAGGAATCCCTCAGGCGCTTCTGGACCCTGGTCACCACAGTCAAGGACTGCTCCAAATTTCAAACTTGGGCAGCCTTAGATGGTTTCAGGTCCGTGGCCCATGTGGACATTAGTGCCCGTCGCCTGGCCTGGCTACAGTCCTCTGACTTGGAACAGTGGGTACAGGACAAGCTGGCCAATGTTCTGTGCCAAGGAGAGAACCTCATCAGCAAACCCATGATTGACAATGCTGCAGAGCTAGGCCATCCAGAAAGACGGCTGACCCTTCCTTTCAGAAGGCTTCAGAAAAAAGAACTTCCACCCAAACGTTTCTGGTCTAACAGGCTCCCCAACAGGGTCAGTGGGCCAGGGGCACTGTCCCCGTAAGCAGAAAGCCCCCTAGTCCCAAACAATGCCCCAACCACTGCCTGGGGAGGGCGGGGGGTGACTCCTTGGGCATAGCCTGTCTTCCCCCAGAAGGCCAGGGCCCAAAGCACACGAGAGAGCATCCAGTCCATTTCGCCGACCTCTAGCTGGGCATCACTTCCGATGCTTGCGTGCTGCAGGTGGTTTGAGATGGATGCCTCCTCCCTTCTTTCAAGGGGAGAAGGGAGCTTCCCATGACCTCTCTGCACACAAAGCTCCTGCAGAAGGAACTTGGATCCCTACTCGAGGACTGTGCCATAGAACCCATACCTCTATCTCCATGGGGCAAGAGGTTCTATTCCCAGTACTTCCTCATCCCAAAAAAGACAGGTGGCTACTGGCTCATCCTGGATCTGCGGGACCTAAACCACTTTCTGATCAAGGAGAAGTTCAAGATACTCTCCCTTGGATCATTGCTGCCCTACCTCCTCTGGGAAAATTGAATATGCTCTTTGGATCTCAAAGGTGCCTATATCCACATCCTGATCCACCCCAAGCACTGTCAGTACCTCTGCTTCGTCATCAGAAGGCGCCACTACTAATACAGGATACTCCCCTTTGGCCTCTCTGTGGTCCCAAGGGTTCACAGAATACCTGGTGGTCGTTGCCGCTCACCTCTGCTTGCTGGAAGTCTTTCTCTTCCCCTATCCGGACAACTGGCTTATAAAAGCAAGCTTGCCAGAGGAGACATGTTACGTGGCAATGCTGCATCATCACGGTACTACAGACTTGAGTTCGTAATCAACTTCCCAAAGTCGTACCTGCTCCCAATGCAGCCCCTAGAGTTCATTGGAGCCCTTCTGGACTTGATGCAGGCCAGAGCCTTCCTCCCTCTGGACAGGGTGCAGCGCCTTTCATCACTGGCAGGGGAGATGCAGACTCGCTCGACGGCATCTGCCCAGCTTCTGCTGTGCCTCTTGGGGCACTCGGCCTCGACTGTGCATGTAACCCTGCAGCACGTCTCCAGATGCGACAAGCATTCTTTCTCACATTGTGGCAGAGCTAACAGAACCTCATGGCTGGCCTGCCCTTCCAGGCCCCGGCAGCGCACTGCATCCTCACGACAGACACATCCAAGCTAGGCTGGGGAGCCCACTGCAACGGTCTGCAGTTTGTCAGATGGGTGCCTGGGTGAGAATGTTCACAGTCTTGGCAAAGGCATATATCAATATGATTTGCAAGGGATTGTGGGAAATGCAGTCCATTCACACCAGACACAGCCGCTCACAATAATTAGTTGTGCTTGAGTGTAAAGCCAATAAGATATTTATTTATGGGGTTATTTCTCCCAACACAGATATGCTTGGTAGCACATAAAACAGGATACTTGCTTTCAGTGTTAAACTTAGAAAAACAAAATCAGGAAAACAACAGTTGAACTTGTCAGGCAATCAAATCAAAAGAATAAAGACCTGCTTGGTAACAAACTGGTCTTCTCTGTAGGCTCTAGCTAATATTTTCTTAGCAGTGCATCAAACAACAAGCAAAACCCACAAAGAAGGGAAAAACTGTTCTTTTCAGGTTAACTTCTTATATCTTCACATATAGACTCAGAAGTGATTTCCTCAGAGCTCACAAGCAATTAGGTAAGGCTCAATTGCTAGCAGTTACCCAGCTGAAACCCCTTAGCTGGCTTGCTTTCTACTGCGTGGCTCAAATCCTACTCAGGAGCTTTTCTGAGTAGATTAAAGAACAAGTTTGTATTTCTTTGTGATGGTTGTTGTACTTTGTAACAGTAAATTACCAAAGGAGTTTAGACAGAGAGCAATCCATGTATTCACAGCCTGTATCTACCACCACTTCCCCTTCTTCAACAATCATGGGTTCAATATCATGGATTGGCACAGAGGAATTTCTCAATGGAGCACTCTCAGGAGAATACTTGTTTCCCTGCTGTCTTTCAAGGGTATAGCTAGGGCATAGATCAGTGTTCATACCTGAGCTTCCATTGCTGTTAGAGTTCCTCTCTAAATAGCCTGGCCAGTATGTAGTCCAGTTCTTATGTCCAGCCTTCCAATCCAGATCCCTGGACACTGGATCTCTCTTCACATACCTTCTGGCACGGGTCCTAGGGTCCCTTCCAAGTGCAGCCGCCTCCCTCACAGGTACCGTCTGGAGATTCCTAGCTCTGCAGCACCACTCCTCTGGTTTTCCCCAGTCCAATGGTGTATGCTGGCCTTTTGAATGTCTCCCAGTATACGTACTGCTCTGGCCTCCTTTAGACCTCCCAAATGCTTTTCTCTTCTTTCTTCCAAAAGGTTTCTTGCCCTCTCTGTCCGCTCTGGCTTCTGCTTCTGATGATCCTTCAGATGATGAAGCTGTCCAAGATGAGGATCTCCAAGATGAAACTGAGGATAATTCTCTGTAGAATAAACTCTACCTTTATTCAGCTTAGATGAGTGCTCCACCCTAGCACAGCGCAGCTGTGCTGAATCAGGCCCTGCCCTTTGAGATGAGTGCTTGGGGATTACCTCATAGCCCTCTTGATTGAACACACGTTTCCCCACTTCAGCTCCTCTAATGGCTGTTGGAAACCTGGTGCATTCTGGGACTGGTAGTCTTTTATGGACAAATTCTGTTTTCTTATTTCTACCAGAACTGACAGGTTGCTTGTTCAGAGTCACTTCACCTTTACTATAGCTCCTTCCTGAGCTATGATAAGCTTCCTTATCACAAGTTGCAGGGTGCCTGGACTCGGGAGGAGAGTTTCCTCTAGATCAGCCTCCTGGAACTCCAGACGGTGTCAAATGCCCTCAGGGTGTTCCGCACCCTCCTAATGGACCAGGTGGTGTTCGTCCAGATGGACAATCAGGTATAGGCATCTTTGTCTTGGCCCAGCAGGTAGACTACCCAGAGGGTAATGCAATTCTCCGAGGCGAAATTCCACAGGCAAGCTGCCTCCAGACAGAGGAGGTAGAAACCCATTATGCCCTGCTTGTTGATGTATGTTCTACAAGACAACCTGTTTGCAGATTGGCTCAACAGAGTGCTTCAACCTCACGAATGGCAGCTCAACACAGAGGTAGCCTGCTTCATCTTCTACCATTGGGGGACCCCAACGTTGGACCTGTTCATCAGCCCCGTGAATGTGCAGTTGCCACGCTTCTGCTCTCAGAGGCTGACCACTGGCCGAATGGCGGCAGACACCTATCTTCTGTGCTGGTCCGGGAGCCTCCTGTATGCCACCTACTCCCCCTAGTCCCCAAGATTTTGCTCAAGGTGCAGATGGACGGAGCCTCTGTAATCCTTATTGCCCCCCGGTAGCCTCGGCAGCTGTGGTTTCCTCTGCTCCTCCAGCTGTCTCGCGTGGCCTCGATACCTCTGGGCCAGGACCCAGACCTACTCTCACAGGAGAATGGGACCCTTCTCCATCCCAATCTCTGGTATGTCACCCTGATGGCGTGGCTGCTAAGAGGCTAGCCATAGCGCACTTCCGCCTCTCCGTGGAAGTGATCCTTCTCGCCGTGCGTATGCCCTTCAAATGGTGTCTCTTCTCTGTCTGGTGCTCAAACAAGAATCTCAACCCCTTCTCTTGCTCGGTGCAGGATATCCTGCATGCTTCAAGAACAAGCAGGAAGTTAGTCCTTACATATGGGTGACGTCGGTGCTGACAGAGCCCACACGGAGCATTTCCCCAGCTTTCAAAGAAAACCTTTGGAAATTCTACCACACATGCGTGGTCCCTTTCCCACCCAAGGGGTGCCATCTTGCTTAGTCTCCTTTTTTTCCATGGAGCCCAGCGGAACTGTCTGACTAAAGAACAGTAGTTCAAGCACTTATAATGCTGCAATTGGACTACTGCCATGGCCTACTACAAGGAATCCCTAAAAAGAACACTAAACATTCTTCAATTGGTACAGAATGTAACAGCGAGAATCATAATGAAATCAAGGTTCTCAGATCATATCACACCAATCCTAATTGCGCTCCACTGGTTCCCCATCCAAGCTAGAGTATGTTACAAGATAATAATGACGACGTTCAAATTAATACATAACGTAGCCCCATCTCACCTTTCCACACTCATAGAAATTCAACCCCCTAATAGAAACAGAAGAACCCCCAACCAAAGCATACTAAATGTATCACACACAATATGCAACACCAAAAAATCTACGAGTAACAGAGCATTCACATACATGGCACCCCTCCAATGGAATAACCTTCCAGATACACTAAGAGGAAACAAGGACCTTCAATCATTCTGAAAAGGTCTAAAAAAACATACTTCTTTCGAGAATACTACAATAATACCTAGACCACTCTTTCTTTCCCACACCATTTAACCTCTCCCCTCCCTCCTATGCTATTTCCTTTCCTTCTACCCATCCCCTCTCAACTAATTTGCTAGTTGATATTTGTACCAATAAGCTGTCGACAGTAAAAACACTACTGTAAATGCTCTGTAAATAGTTTTAGCGGTCTTCCATATACTGCTGCATGTAAATAGTTTTGAGGAATGCCCTCACTCAATCTGTTCTGTGTATAAAGTTTTAAACCTTGTTATATGTAACTGTTATTGTTGAAGCTCATTGTTATAATGTAAACCGTCCCTGATCCCTGGAAGGGATGGTATAAAAATGTAAGCAAATAAATAACTAAATGTCCTGTTTCCCTGGAAAAATTCCTTAAAAATTACCCTTAGTTTAGTTTTCCGGTTTACGTACTGGTTCCTGTTCCCACCTCGAGCCGGCGCTGTTCTTGGCTCCTTTCTCTTTTTTCATAGAGGTCTGCCTCGACCGGTGTTCGGACTCTTTTTCGCCCGGGAGTCATTGACCCTGTCCGGGTGTGATCCACCATGTCTCCCGGTGGCTTTAAAAAGTATGATCATTTCCGTCAAATTATGTCTGCCACAGACACCCATGATTGCTGCTTGCACTGCCTTGGCCCAGACCACAAAAATACCTCCTGTGACCTGTGTCAGGCCATGACCCCTCGGACCAGCAAGAAAAGGTCTGAGTTCCCCGATACTACTTAGCCCAAAGTTCTCCAAACCCAAGCACCGTTGTGGGTCCTCAGAGAGGGGTCCCCCTCGAGGGGACACAGAAGGAAGAAGAAACCCTCGAAGGCAGGGTCCTTGGATGGCTCCGACGGACAAGGTTCTTCCCGGGCCTGGTCTTGCAGCCCCAGGCACCTGCCCGAGACTTCGGAGAGGGAGTGGCCAGCGAAGGTCCCACGGAAGGATCTGGCGGTGGTCCTCGAGGCTATCTTGGTCGAGGATTCCCCCTCGGGGGAGCTGCTGTCAGGCCCGAGTCCCTCGGTGCCTGTGCCAAAGGCTGCGGAGCCTTCTGGACTCGAGTCCAGGATGGCATCCTTAGAGCACAGCTTGTCTGCCACCTTGGATCAGTAGCGGGCACTGTTGTCCGGCATGTCCAGTTCCTCTACGCTGACCACCGGGCGTTTGATGTCAGAGACGTCCCCAGAGGCTGAGCCGATCCTCAAGGTCCTACGGCCTCGAATTGATCCTTGGCTGAGGTCACACTCGGTGTCCCGCTCGTCAGGGCCGCGGTCATCACTGATGTCCCCTCCAGGGTCGGACTGAGTCTTCCTCGGACTACTCTGTGTGGAAGACGGAGGATGACGAGTCCCCGGATACCCATCAACACCGTGACGTCTCTTCGGACTCCCCAGTCTCAGAACCTCGGAGAAGGTCCCTGCTGAAGAACATGGGATTCTTAAACTTTGTAAAAGACATGTCTAAGGCCCTGGCGTTCCCGACCGAGTCGGAGGAAGACCCTTGGTCTGATGTGCTCGAGATCCTCCAGTACAAGGTTCCCCCTCGGGAATCATTCACACTGCCCATTCCTCCCATCCTGGAACGGCTCATGTTCCACATGTGGGAAACGCCGGTCTCGGTTCCGGTAGTGAGCAAGTGGCTCGACTTGATATATTGAGTCCGCCGGAGCCCTGGCTTCCAGAAGTCGCAACTGCCGCAAAACTCCATGGTGGTGGAGTCAGCCATGCGTCGGCTGAAGAGCCAGAAGATGCACTCCTCGATGCCCCCCAATAGGTAGGTCCGCACCTTGGACGCCCTCGGCAGGAAGTGCTACCAGGGTTCGATGCTCATTTTCCGAGTCCAGGCCTACCAGCTGTACATGAGCATGTACCTGAGGGACCTGGTGAAGGAACTCGCCAGTTTCTCAGCTTGTCTCTCCAAGGAACCCTTGCAGCACTTCAGGGGCCTCTCCAAGGCTGTCCGTGAATGCTCGAAATTTATGTCTCGAGCGGCCTATGATGGGTTTGAGTCGGCAGCCCAGGTAGCAGCGGCAGTCATCGGTGCATGCCGCCAGGCTTGGCTCCAGTCGTCCAACCTTGAGTAATGGGTGCAGGACACGTTGGTCAATGTCCCCTGCCAGGGTGAAAGCCTCTTTGGCAAGCCCATGACTGACAAGGCTGCCGAGTTCATGATGAGGACCAGGCTCTCTAAGAAGACCGCTGCCCCTCCCCGAAGGAAGGCCTCAGGTAAAAAGCCCTTATCTCCAGGAACAAGCAGGAATGTAGTCTTCACATATGGTATCATCGGTACCGATGGAGCCTGCGCGGGAACGCTCCCCAGCGTCCAATAGGAAAGCTTTTGGGAGCATCCCACGGCGCCTGCCTGCTGCCTTCCCGCTTTTCCCAACTGTCCCTCTCCAGTTGAGTTTATAGCTGAGACAAAAGAGAGAGAGATAGAGAGTTACAACTCCTGGGGAGGTGGGCGGGTTGTGAAGACTAAATCCTGCGGTTCCCGGAGATCACCTGTTACAGGTGAATAACTATGCTTTACCTGAGGAAGGGAGCTACTTACCGCAACTACCCACATTTTCAGGCCTACCCGGCTCCCCAACAAGGGCAGCAGGTGAAGGGACAAGGGAATGGCCTGCGTAAGCAGAAGGCTCCAAAGCCCCAGGCACCGGCTCTGGCCAAGCCAGGGGGGAATTTTTGACTACTCCATCATAGCCACTCTACCCCAAAGAGATCACCAGCCTACAGGAGGATGACTGACCCTCTATGCCCTGTGGTGGATAACCATCACCACTGATGCCTGGGCACTGAGGGTGGTCAGGGAGGGTTACCTCCTCCACTTGGCCCAGCTGCCTTCCCCTTATTTTCCAGGAGAGCCCTCCAGGTCTCCCCTTCACTGGGACCTTCTTCTGAAGGAACTGGCTGATCTTCTTGAGGACAATGCGGTGGAACAGGTGTCCCTCCACCTCCAGGGCAAGGGGTTCTACTCCAGATGCTTCCTCGTCCCAAAGAGGACAGGCGGCCTAAGGCCCATCCTTGACCTGCGCAACCTCAACGCATTCCTGGTGAGGGAGAGGTTCAAGATGCTCTCCCTTGGATTATTGCTGCCCTACCAGCAGGGAGACCGGCTATGCTCCTTAGACCTCAAGGATGCGTACACTCACATCCTAATCCACCCACACTACAGGCAATACCTGTGGTTCATAGTAGGGGGCAGGCACTTTCAGTGCAGAGTGCTCCTGTTCGGGCTCGCCCCCGCCCCAAGGATGTTCACGAAATGCCTGACAGTAGTGGCTACCTTTCTCAGGCTTCAGGGGGTCTTCGTGTTCCCTATCTGGATGACTGGCTCATAAAAGGGGACAAGGCGTCTGAGGTACAGCAGGCCACTGCACACACACATTTGTTTATGTTTATTGGTTTTTGATATACCGCCCTTTATAACAGGGCTGTTTACAATTGAAGATAACATTCAAAGGTTGGCTCTAGGCCAGAAAAGAAAAGGAACTACAATCATGACAGAAAAGAGAGGTAGCAAACAGCCAGACATGACGTAGAGGAGAGGTCAACAGACATAAATATAGCCAGGTCATTAATGTGGGTCTGGGAGATTGTGAGTGGAGGCTAAGAGGTGTGTTTTTATGTCCTACAGCACTTGGGCTTCATCATAAACTACCCCAAGTCCCACCTTCTTCCAACACAGTGCCTGGAATTTATAGGAGCGAAGTTCGACATCAGCCAGTCAAAAGCTTTCTTGCCCACGGACCAGGCAGATCGCCTCAGGTCTCTGGCCTAGGACATACAACACTGTCCCTTGGTGTCTGCCACTTACCAACAAAAAACGTATTGTGCTATGCACACCAGGAGACACAAGTCCAAAACGCAGCACCAAAAAAATAAAAAAATAAATATCATTAAAAACTAAATGAACAAATGAGACAAACGATGAGACAACAGTAATGCTAAGAATCATACATTTACCTATTTTGGCTGTCTTGTACAATATATTAGTTGAATGATCTGGTGATATTTCTCTAAATAGTTGTGCCGATTGTGCACAAACATGTACGCTAAAACATGAGAGTTTTAAATTCAATAACAAGCCATGTATAAGAAATATAAAACCAAAAAGGACTGAGCCATGAAACATTTATTTATTTATTTAACATCTCTTATATACCGCGCTATTAACATCAGTGCGGTGTACATCAAACAAATATATACATTGCAGGATCAGTGCAATGTATTTACATTTGAACAGGGATTGAATTTGGATAACAAGGGTAAACATCAACAGTTATTACATTGTCGAGTATCTACAGTTATTTACATGGTGAGTGTATTTCCTATCGGGTCTGCACTGAGAAGTATCGTGTGAATAGGTAGTGCTTTAGGGCCTTCCTGAATTGGGTTAGGTTGGTGATAACTCTCATGTCTGGAGGGAGGGCATTCCAGGCTCTGGGGGCATAGATGCTGAAGGCTCTGTTAGTTGTTGTCTTTGTGCATCTCGTTGTTTCTTTTGGGACTGTCGGGGTGTTTATTGCTGCGGATCTTCTGCTTCTATTGGGGGGTGAGGTGTGTATCAGCTCAGTGATGACTGTGGGGGCCTGATTGTTCAGGGCTTTGAAGGTCATAATTATGATCTTATATTGGGTTCTGGCTTGAATTGGTAATCAATGGAGCCTTTTCAGGATTGGATGACGTGTTCAGTCCTTGAGATTCCTTCTAGCACTCTAGCGGCCATGTTCATTGCCAGTTGGAGAGGGTTTAGAGTTGCTTGTTGAAGCCCATGCAAGATTACGTTTGCGAAATCGATGTGTGGCATCACCAAGGTTTAGTAGATTGTTCTGAAATCCGTGTACTCAAGCAGTGGTCGTAAGTGGCAAAGTGTCCGTATTTTGTGGTATATTGACTCTGTTGTGTATTTTATATAAGTTTTCATGTCCATCCTTTGGTCAAGCGTGATGCCTAGGTATCGTATAGTGGGTTTCGCTGACAGTTCTGTGTCCTTTACCTTTAGTGTGAGTGGGGGTGTGAAGTCCTGTTTTTTTGTGATGAACAATACGTCAGTCTTGCTGTGGTTGATTCACAAGTTCTGTGTGAGGAGCCACTCCGCAACTGCGTCGAAACAGCTGATCAGTGGGGTAAAGTCAGGTTGGTCCATTGTAAAAGGCATATAGAGGAGAATATCGTCTGCGTATGCAAGGCAGGCTACATTAAAAGATCGAATCAAGTCGCAGATGGGTTGCATGTAAATGATAAACAATAGAGCGGATAGCGAGGAGCCTTGAGGTACTCCCTGTTCTTGTAGGAATGGGTCTGATGTTGTGGCGCCGATCCTCACTTGTTGCCATCTATTGGGCAGGTAGGACTTGCACCAGCTCAGTGCTGGGCCATGGATTCCTTTTTCTTCAAGACGTTCGATAAGTATGTGATGACTTACAGAGTCAAACGCATCTGCAATATCCATGAATATAAGGACAAAATCTTGTCGGATGTTATCTATTCCTGTAATTATGGTGTTGAAGAGGGTGATAAGGAGGGTCTCTACGCCATGTGCTTCCCTGAAGCCATGTTGAGATGGGTCCAGGGGGGCTTCGGTATCGATGTGTTGTTGGATTTATCGTTGCACTACCTTTTCAATTATTTTGGCTAACAGTGGGATGCTGGATATCAGTCTGTATGATTCGACCTTTAGAGGGTCCAGTTTGTTGTTCTTCAGTAGTGGCCTGATGGAAGTATGTTTTAGGCATTGTGGGAAGGTTCCCGTTGTGAATGATTGGTCTAGGATTTTATTTAGGAAGGGGCTTAGTTCACAGCGGAGTTCTCTTATCCAGGACGCTGGACAGGGATCATTTGGCGCAGTGGTAGCATTGATGGAGGCAATGGTGTTTTCAATCTCTTTTGGTGATATGGTGTGGAATTTGGTTAGTGGGAATGGGTGTGGCATCATAGATAGTGGGGAGAGTCTGGTAGGGCTGGAGCTTTTGGCTGTCTGGATCATTTTTTATTTTAAGTAGCCGGCATAATCCTGAGGTTGGATTATGTGTGTTTGTTCTGGGGTTGGTTCTCGTGCTAAAGTTTTTACTATGTTGAATAAGTCGTGGTGCTTGTTTATTGATCGTTTCAGGAGGTCCGTATGGAACTGCTTGCTTCTCTCCGCTATTTCTTGGTGATGCTTTTTTAGGTATGAATAGTACACTGTATAAGCTTCGGTGGATAGGGATCGGCGCCAACGTCTCTCGAGCTTGAGCAGGTGGAGGAGTGATGCGCGTAATTCATTTGAGTACCAGGCTACATGTTCTCGGCTCCTAGTCCTTCTATTCGTATCTGGGAGTTGAGAGCTAGACTTGAGGCTGTTATTCCAGGTATTAATTAGGTCGTCTAAAACAGGTTCTGAGGCATTTAGGGGTGGAAGGGACTTTCTGTAGTATTTTCTCTTTGTCGAATGAGTGAAATCTTCTTGCTGGTGGTTTGGGAGGGATGGTATTAGTATTCTGATTGTTAAGGTGGGCGGGTAGTTGAAATCTGATCAAGAAGTGGTCAGACCAAGGTACCGGCGTTACAGCTATTGCGAAATCATGGTTTGCTTCTGTGATCGCCTGTGGGGCGAAGATCAGGTCCAGTGTGTTTCCCTTCACATGTGTGGGTGCTCTGACTATCTGACTGTATCCTAGGTCAACAAGAGCTTCAAGAAAGGCTGTGGTTTGGGTGTCTTATAGGGTGGGGAGGTTGAAATCGCCTAGTAGCCAGCTCAATGAGCGTGGTTTATCTGTGTTGCAGGCGAGGTCTATTATTGTTGATAGGTCCTCTGGTGACGTTGTCGGAGCTCTGTAAACTAGTCTTGAAGGACTAGAAAGGGGGGTTGTTACTTCTGGAGAGAAATCTGAAATTGTGAGTATATACTTCTGGGAATTTTTCTGAAAGGAATTTTTTTCTTTTAAAGCTAATTAATCTGTGAACCCACTATTTTTTGTTAAATCAGTCAGGGCCTAGTAGCAACAGTTTAAGATTCAATTTAAAACACAGAAGAGAACTTTCTGGTTACCTTTCATACCCAGTAGAGAGCTGTAGTTTAAATTTCATAGTCACTCAGGGCCTAGCATCAGCAAAGTACTTTTAGTTTCAAATTAAAACACAGAAGAGAGCTTTCTGGTTAAATTTAGAATCCAGCAGAGAGCTTGTAGTTTAAATTTCATAATAGGTTAGGGCCTAGCATCAGCAAAGTACTTTTAGTTTCAAATTAAAACACAGAAGAGAGCTTTCTGGTTAACTTTAGAATCCAGCAGAGAGCTTGTAGTTTAAATTTCATAATAGGTTAGAGCCTAGCAGCAGCAAAGAGCTATAATTTAAATCAAATCAGAATATAGCTTACCTCAGCAGCACAGGACAGGGTGCTGTGTAGCAGCCCTCTTTTAATAAGTGTTATATCCCTCCCTCCCTCCCCACACCCACCCTCCCATGGGATAATCACAGCTTTATAGGTACTTGCACAGCTTAAAAGACAGGAGGTGCTCTCAGGTGAAGCTTATTACCCAAATCAGTCATACACTAAGGACCTGAGATTAATTAAGCTTCAGGTGAACAAGGTATATTAAACTTATTAGGTACAGTTTTAGTGGTATAAATATCCATAGCACCCTTTAGTACGTAAAGAACTTAAAGATCTAAACACAAACTTAAAACTAAGATGCAGACAGCAGTCCAGCAGCGGGATGTGGGCTTTCCAGTCTTTTGCATTGAGTGTCACATGTATGATTTTCTCCCAGCTGGTGAGAGGTCTTACGTGTGCACTAGGTGCAAGGAGCTCTTTGCTCTCAGGGAACAAGTCCATTCTCTAGAGGCTAAAGTAGCAGACTTGGAAAGCATAAGACAGACAGAGAGGTACATAGACGAGACCTACAGGGATATAGTCCTGAAGTCCCACCTCCAGTCTGGCAGCATCCCTGTTGCCATGGAGGAGAGAGGTCACGTGACAGGAGAGCATCACCCTGGTGTGGCAGGAAGTGATCCTGTAACTAGGACCTGTCCTCCAGGTGATGTAAACCCCTCTCGCACTGAGGAGGTTTCTCCAGGGCCAAGTGCCCATGAGGGAAGGGTTAGGACAGCAGTTATAGTTGGTGATTCGATCATTAGGCATGTAGATAGCTGGGTGGCTGGTGGACGTGAGGATCGCCTGGTAACATGCCTGCCTGGTGCGAAGGTAGCGGACCTCACGCGCCACCTAGATAAGGTCTTAGATAGTGCTGGGGAGGAGTCTGCTGTCTTGGTACATGTCGGTACCAATGACATAGGAAAATGTGGTAGGGAGGTTCTGGAAGCTAAATTTAGGCTTTTAGGTAGGAAGTTGAAATCCAGAACTTCCAGGGTAGCATTCTCCGAAATGCTTCCCGTTCCACGCGCAGGACCCAAAAGGCAGGCAGAGCTCCGGAGTCTCAATGCGTGGATGAGACAATGGTGCAGAGATGAGGGGTTTGGATTTGTTAGGAACTGGGGAACATTCTGGGGAAAGGAGGGGCTCTTCCGAAGGGATGGGCTTCACCTTAACCGGGATGGAACCAGGCTGCTGGCATTAACCTTTAAAAGGAGATAGAGCAACTTTTAAACTAGATAATAGGGGAAAGCCGACAGTCGCCCAAGAGCGCATGGTTCGGAAGAATGTATCCTTGAAGGATACTACAAAAAGCAGAGAGGTTCCAAAAAAGAGTAAAGTAGCCCAAATCCCCTCGAGTATGGAGCAGACAGAGCTTAAAGATCCCAAATTACCCATGTCTACCAATAGCCAAATTAATATGAATAAAATACAGTCTCTAAAATGCTTGTATGCAAATGCTAGAAGTCTAAAAAACAAGATGGGAGAGTTAGAATATATAGCACTAAACGAGAGGTTAGATATGATTGGAATATCAGAGACATGGTGGAAGGAGGACAACCAGTGGGACACTGTGATACCTGGGTACAAACTATATCGTAATGATAGAGCTGATCAAATTGGTGGAGGGGTTTGCCCTCTATGTTAGAGAGGGCATTGAGTCAGAAAGGATTAAAGTTTTGCAAGAAACAAAATTTGCTGTAGAATCTCTATGGATTGAAATTCCATGTAAAAAGGGGAAGGCGATGGCAGTGGGGGTGTACTATCGTCCACCTGGCCAGAATGAACAAATGGATGATGAAATGCTCAAAGAAATCAAGGAAGCTAGCAAAAGTTACAGTGCAGTAATAATAATGGGTGATTTCAATTACCCCGGCATCGACTGGGTCAGTGTCACAGCAGGACATGCTAGGGAGATAAAGTTCCTAGATGAAATAAATGACTGCTTCTTGGAGCAGCTGGTTCATGAACCGACCAGAGGGGAAGCCATATTAGACCTAGTCCTTAGTGGAACACCAGATCTAGTGCAAGAGATAAGGGTGTTGGGGCCACTTGGCAATAATGATCATAGCATGATCACCTTTGATTTAATTAGTGGAGGAGGGACAGTAAGGAAATCCACAGTACTACCTTTTAACTTTCGAAAGGGAGACTATGATAAAATGAGGAAAATAGTTAAGAAAAAACTAAAAGGAGCAGTTTCAAAGGTTAAAGACTTACATCAAGCTTGGGTGTTGTTGAAAAATACTATCTTGGAAGCCCAGACCAGCTGTATTCCACGCGTTAAGAAAAGTGGAAGGAAGTCCAAAAAACTGCCAGCATGGTTTAAAGGTGAGGTCAGAGAGGCTTTTGTTGCCAAAAAAGCATCTTTCAGGAAATGGAAAAAAGAGCCAAACGGCGAAACCTGGAAACAGCACAAGCACTGGCAGGTCAAATGCAAGGCATTGATAAAGAAGGCAAAGGGAGAATTTGAGAAGAAGCTTGCTGCGGAAGCAAAAACGCGGAATAAAGATTTTTTCAAGTACATTCGTAGCAAAAAACCTGTGAGAGAGTCGGTTGGACCATTAGATGATAGAAGAGTTAAAGGGGCACTAAGAGGCGACAAGGAGATAGCGGAGAGACTGAATGAATACTTTGCTTCGGTCTTTACTGAGGAAGATGTAGGGATGTTACCCATGACTGAAGTGGTATTTAAAGGTGAGGAAGAATTGAAGGAAATATCGATACATCGGGAAGATGTATTACAACTATTAGATAAACTGAAGAGTAGAAAATCACCTGGGCCGGATGGTATACATCCAAGGGTGTTGAAAGAACTGAAATATCAGATTGCAGACCTGCTATTAGTAATCTGTGAACTATCATTAAAATCATCTGTAATACCTGAAGATTGGAGGATCGCCAATGTAACACCAATTTTTAAAAAGGGTTCCGGGGCGATCCGGGAAACTACAGACCGGTGAGCCTCACGTCAGTACCGGGAAAAATGGTAGAAACCATCATAAAGAATAAAATTACTCAACATGTAGATAGTCATGGCCTAATGGGAGACAGCCAACATGGCTTTAGACAAGGAAGATCTTGTCTTACTAATCTGTTATGTTTTTTTGAAAGTGTGAATAAACAGGTGGACGAAGGTGAGTCGGTTGATATAGTGTATCTGGACTTTCAGAAAGCCTTTGACAAGGTCCCTCATCAGAGACTTTTGGCAAAACTAAAGAGTCATGGGTTAGGAGGCAGTGTACTACTGTGGATCAAGAACTGGTTAAAAGATAGAAAGCAGAGGGTTGGGCTAAATAGCCAATTTTCCCAATGGAGAAGGGTGAATAGTGGTGTACCCCAGGGATCTGTGGTGGGTCCGCTGCTTTTTGACATATTCATAAATGACCTGGAAAGTGGAATAACGAGTGAGGTTATTAAATTTGCAGATGACACAAAACTATTTAAAGTTGTTAAAACCCAAGAGGATTGTGGAAAATTGCAAGAGGATCTTGATAAATTGGAAGACTGGGTATCAAAATGGCAGATGAAATTTAATGTGGACAAGTGCAAAGTTATGCACCTAGGGAAGAACAACCCAAACTATGGTTACACCATGCAAGGTTCCACATTAGGAACCACCTCCCAGGAAAAAATTTAGGCGTCATTGTGGGTAACATGTTAAAACCCTCGGGCCAGTGTGCAGCAGCAGCAGCCAAGAGAGCAAATAGAATGCTAGGTATCATAAGGAAAGGAATGGAAAATAAAACTAAAGATATTATTATGCCTCCATACCGTTCCATGGTGAG
This sequence comes from Ichthyophis bannanicus, assembly GCA_033557465.1. NCBI lineage: Eukaryota > Metazoa > Chordata > Amphibia > Gymnophiona > Ichthyophiidae > Ichthyophis > Ichthyophis bannanicus. Next base: position 2,736,056 of record CM066050.1, read on the forward strand.
ACCGCACCTTGAATATTGTGTGCAATTCTGGTCACCGTCTCTTAAAAAGGATATAGCGTTATTAGAAAAGGTTCAGAGAAGAGCCACCAAAATGGTAAAGGGGATGGAAGGATACTCCTATGAAGACAGGCTAAAAAGGTTAGGGCTTTTTAACCTGGAAAAGAGACGGCTGAGGGGAGATATGATAGAAGTCTATAAATTAATGAACGGAGTGGAACGGGTAAACGTAGATCGATTGTTTACGTTATCAGAATATAGAAAGACTAGGGGACATGCAATGAAGCTACAGGGTAAGACTAATAAAAGAAAATATTTTTTCACTCAACGTGTAACCAGACTCTGGAATTTGTTACCTGAGGATGTAGTAAAGGCTGTTAGTGTAGCTGGTTTAAAAAAGGTTTGGACAAGTTCCTGGAGGAAAGGTCCATAAACCATTATTAAGAAGGGACCCAGGATATCAATGCTTGACCCAGTACAAGCATTGCGGAACCTGTGTCTTTTGGGGAAACTGCTAGGTACGTACGACCTAGATTGGCCACTGTTGGAAACAGGATACTGGGCTTGATGGACCTTGGTCTGACCCAGTATGGCATATCTTATGTTCTTATGGCTCGCCTTCTCCTGCACTTGCTGGGACACATGGCCTTTACGGTCCATGTCATACCCCTAGCCCGCCTGCACATGCAAACAGCCCAGTGATGCCTGCATTCTCAGTGGACCCAGGCCACGGGCCAACTTCGGAACAGGGTCAGGGTCTCCCGCCAGCTGGTGAGTTCCCTCGACTGGTGGCAAAACCTGGGCCTCCTTTGGGCAGGAATGCCCTTCCAGGTGCTCCCACTGCAGAGTACCCTGACCACAGATGCCTCTCTCCAGAGCTGGGGAGCTCACTGCAGAGTTCACCGCACTCGGGGTTGCTGGTCCAGGGAGGAGTGTCTACTACAGATCAACCTCCTGGAACTCTGGGTGGTATCCCTTGCCCTACGTGCGTTCCTCTTCCTCCTGCAGAACAGACCTGTGCTGGTCCAGACAGACAGCCAGGTCGCAATGTTCTGTATAAACAAGCAGGGGGGCACAGGCTCATATTCCCTCTGCTAGGCGGCTGTAGCCCTTCTCTGCTTTGCAGTGCGCAGTGGCATGTTTCTGTGAGCAGTCTACCGCCCGGGTCAGTCCAACTACCTGGCAGACAGACTCAGAGTCCTGCGCCCTTGCGAGTGGCATCTCGACCCTGTAGGGGCGGAGAAGCTCTTCCTCCTTTGGGGCTTGCCCAAGATGGACCTTTTTGCCTTTCTGGACAACGTGCAACTGGCTCGCTTCTGCTCCAGGCAGTCCCACCCACAGAGGGTAGTGGCAGACACATTCCTGATCTCATGGTCTGAGAGACTGCTGTATGGATTCCCACCAACTCCCCTGGTCACCAAGACTGTTCAAAATTCAGAACAAGAAGGCATCGGTGATACTGATTGCCCCTAGGTGGCCCCTAAAGTCCAACCACCGGCGCCACCTCAACCTGCACAGGGGTTTTGACGCCGATGGCATAGCCTTTCGCCCCCCAGCGGGGCTTCTGCCTGTGGGGGGATGCCTGTCCCTTTTCGTGCCCCAAATGGGCGTCAATCACATCAGACACCTGGGTCCTCAGAGTGGTCCGGGACGGTTACTGTCTTCATCTGGACAGGCTCCCTCCTCCCTTCTCCCCAGTGGAGCCTTCTCGGCTTCCCTCGCACCAGGCTTGTTTGCAACAGGAGCTGACCAACCTCCTCGGCCAGCGGGCAGTCAAAAGGGTACCACCGCACCTCCGAGGTCAAGGGTTGTACTTCCGATACTTCCTCGTTCTGAAGAAGACAGGGGACCTTCGCTCCATCCTCGATCTCAGGATCCAAAACAAGTTTCTGGTGCTGGAGAAGTTCAAAATGCTATCGCTTGGTGTCCTGCTGCCCTTCCTCCAGCAGGGTGATTGGCTATGCTCCTTGGACCTCAGGGATGCTTACACCCACATTCTGGCCCACCCCCAGCACAGGCAGTACCTGCGCTTCAGGGTGCTCCACTTTGGGCTCACATCTGCCCCGCGGGTCTTCACCAAGTGTCTTTCCGTGGCCGCCGCCTGTCTCTAGCAGCAGGGCATACCTGTTTTTCCTTGCCTAGATGACTGGCTCCTCACAGGGGCATTGACCAAGGAAGCCCGCCTTGCGGCATTGAGCACCATCCTCCTCCTCGAATGCCTCAGCTTCCTGGTCAGTTACTCCAAGTCCCACCTCAAACCGGTGCAGACCCTGGAGTTCATCGGCGCACTCCTCAACATGGAGCAGGCGACCGCCTTCCTACCCCGGGATCGTGCAGATCGCCTCTGCACCCTGGCAGCCAAGGTCCAAGGCCGGGCTTGCATTCCGGCACAAGCCATGTTGCACCTCCTTGGGGCACATGGTCTCCACTGTTCACGTTGTTCCCCATGCCCGCATGCACATGCGGACGGCTCAGTGGTGCCTCAGGGCACAATGGAGCCAGGCCTCCGGTCGCCTGCGGGACCCTCTCCAGATCTCCCGCAGTTTTTACACCTCCCTGGATTGGTGGCAGGATCCCCGAAACCGCCTTCGAGGAATGCCCTTCCAGGCCCCACAGCATGAGCTCGTCCTGATGACAGATGTCTCCCTGCTGGGTTGGAGAGCCCACTGCGGCGATCTACGCACCCAGGGGCAGTGGTTGCCCGAAGAAGCTCAGCAGCAGATCAGTCTGCTCAAGCTTCAGGCGGTTCGGTGGGCCCTGAGGGCCTTCAAGTACCACCTAAGGGAAAAGTCGGTGCTCGTGCAAACCAACAACAGGGTAGCTATGTTCTACATAAACAAGGAAGGGGGAACAGGTTCTCGCCCCCTCTGCCAGGAGGCAGTCCTCCTTTGCTCCTTCGCCATTCGCCAGGGCATAACCCTCAAAGTAGTCTATCTCCCGGGCCAGGAGAATGTCCTCACGGACAAACTCAGCAGAGTCCTCCGCTCACGCGAGTGACGCCTGGACCCGGAGGTGGCCAGCCTTTTATTCCATCAGTGGGGGACTCCGTCCATGGACATGTTCACCAGTCCGGTTAACGCACAGCTGCCCCAATTCTGTGGACCGGTTCCACACCCGAGCAGGGTGGCTCCGGAAGCATTCCTCCTGATTTGGGCTTCTGGGCTCCTCTACGTCTTTCCCCCCACTCCTCTCATTGCGAGGACCCTGCACAAGGTCCATCAGTGGCGAACTTCCGTTCTCAGTTCTCTCAGGCTCTAATTCGTCTTCTCCTTCACTTCTGCCTTGTGATGTCCTTCAGGGTTCTGTGTTAGCCCCTCTGTTGTTTAACATTTTTCTGGCCCCCCTTGCTTTACTTATCCAGCAGCACGGTATCTCTGTGTACTATTACGCAGATAATATCATCCTCCTCTACCACACTTGCCCTCTTACCCCTGATATTGGTCCCCTCAACGTCTGTCTTTCCGCTGTTTCTTCTTGGTTTTCTGAGAACTTTCTGCACGTCAATTTGTCTAAGACTTCCGCTATCTGATTCACTGCCGGTGCCCCCATTCCCACCCTCACCCCTTCTCTATCTGCTGGGCCTATTCATCTCGTTTCATCTATGCGATATCTTGGTGTCACTTTGGACTCGGCCTTAACTTTTAAAGATCACGTTTCCTCTATTGTTCAGCGTTCCTTCTATTCACTGCGGCGACTTCGCGCTGTCCGACCTTTCCTTTCTTTCTCCTCTTTGACCACACTTCTTCTTTCTCTCGTTGTTTCTCGTCTAGACTATTGTAACGCCTCTCTGGCCGGCCTTCCTCTTTCACAGCTTCGTCGTCTTCAACTGGTCCACCATACCGCTGCCCGTCTTTTGACCAACTCCTCCCGTTCAGCTCATATCACTCCTCTTCTCATCCGCTTACACTGGTTGCCTATTCCTTTCCGTATTCAATATAAGATTCTGATTTTCGTTCATAGGGCTTTGCACACTGGTGTTCCTCTTTATCTCTCTGACTTGGTCCACTTTCACTCTCCGGTCGATTCACGCTAACTCTCCGGTCGATTCACGCTAACCGTCTTTTTCCTCCACCTCCTTCTAGGGCTCGTCTTGAATCGACACGCTCTTCCGCTTTCTTTTTCCTCGGCCCCCGCCTATGGAATTCCCTCCCCTTAGCTTTACGTCTGGAATCTTCTTTCTGCACTTTTAAGGCCTCTCTCAAGACTCACCTCTTTTGTACTGCTTTTGACAACCCTTCCCCTCCTGTTTACAGTTGATTGGTCTTCTTCCCCCTTTCTGCATTTTCTGTTTTCTTATTTCTTTTCTTTGCTGTCTCTTTTTTGTGAATAATTGGCGTCCTTTTCTGTTTCCCCAGTAGTCTCCTGTTTTTATTGTACACCGCTGTATGCCTTTCAGGTTTAGACGGTATAATAAGTTTTTAGATAAAGAGAAAGAGAAAGATTCTCATGGCTTCTTCTTGGCCTCGACAACCTTGGTTCCTGCTTCTGCTCCGGCTCTCATCTGAGCCTCCAGTCCCTTAGGCTGCGCCCCAGGCCTGCTGACGCAGAGGAGGGACGGGTGCTCCACCCGAACCTGGCCTCGTCGTCCCTTACAACCTGGCGGCTGAATGGGTCTCCTTAGCCCTGCTGCACTTACCTGGGGAGGTCGAGGAGATCCTCCTCGCATCAAGGAAGGACTCGATGAGGCAAGCATATGCTTCGAAGTTGCAGTGTTTCTCGATCTGGTGCTCCAAACTCCAGATCAACCCGTTCTCCTGTTCTCTCCAGGATGTTCTCCAGTACCACCTCCACCTCTCGAAGGAGGGGCTTAAATCCAACTCAGTCAGGGTACACCTGAGCACCATCTTGGCTAACCACCTCCCCATCGAGGGTAAACCCTCTCGGGCAGCCCCTGGTCTCTCGCTTCATGCCTCCCATCCGGCCTCCCCTGGTGCCTCCCATCTGGCCTCCCCCAGCAGAGTGGGACCTGAACATCGTGCTCAGTCTTCCTGGTGGCTCTGACCTCAGCTCGGCGAGTCAGCGAACTCCAGGCCCTTATGGCTGAGGGCTCCCTACACCAGGTTCTATGGGAACAGGGTGGTCCTCCGCGCCCACCCCGAGTTCAGAAGGTTATCTCAGACTTCCATCTCAATCAGGAGATAGTCTTGCTGACCTTCTTCCCGAGAGCTCATGCCGACTGGGCATTGGTGGTCTTACATACACTCAACTGCAAGAGGGCTCTCGCCTTCTACCTGCAGCGTACCCAGGTTCATCGCAAGTCCAATCGGCTCTTTGTTACTTACATTCTCAACCGCCTGGGGCAGGCAGTCACCAAGCGCACCCTCTCCATCTGGGTGGCAGACTGCATCGCCTTCCCCCAAGCAAAGGTGGACGCACCGCACACGGCATCCGGGCCAAGGCAGCTTCAGTAGCCTTGCTGCGCTCAGTACCTCTAACGGACATCTGCCAGGCTGCAACCTGGTCTTCAGTGAACACTTTCACTTCGCACTACTGTCTGGAGAGGGAGTCCTGTCGGGACAGCGCCTTTGGCCAGGCTGTACTCCGTAATCTCTTCGGGGTATAAGCTACTGCGTAATCTCTTCAGGGTATAAGCAGCTCCTGCCCTCCAGCCCTTCTTCAAATGCTACCAAGAGCTTCGCCCTGGGGACCCGAAGACTCGGGCCCCTTCGGGCATTGACTTCAGCTCACAGCCTCGAGGAGGAGTTTTTGGGTTACAGGTTCGGTAACCTGTAGGTGGGGAATCCCATAAGTGAGGACTGACTTCCTGCTTGTTCCTGGAGAAAGCGTAGTTACTCACCTGTAACAGGTGTTCTCCAGGGACAGCAGGAATCAGTGCTCACTATCCTCCCACCTCCCCTGAAGAGTTGCTATTTTTGTCCTTCCCTTGCCATCTGCTTAGTAGGGTTCTAGCTGTGGGACCTGACTGAGCAAGATGGCATTTTTGGGCAGGAAGAGGACCATGCATGCGTGGCAGCAATCCCAAAGACTTTCTTTGAAAGCTGGGGAATCGCTCCACACGGGCTCCGTCGGTGCCGACATTACCCATAAGTAAGGACTGATTCCTGCTGTTCCTGGAGAACACCTGTTACAGGTGAGTAACTACGCTTTATATGGCTCTTAAACATTCGGGAGGTCTGCCCAATGTACAAATTTCTAACAAGGACAGAGGATCACATAGACCACCCCCCCCCCCACACCAGATTGGAAGGATTTGCTTATTTTAAAATACACAGTACTACATTACCTCCAATCCCATGACTTTTTAATTTGGCCAAGAGTCTCTCATGAGGGACCTTGTCAAAGGTTTTCCGAAAATCCAGATGCACTCCTATACTCTACTGTATATAGTCTTCTAGCATTTGCATACAGGCATTTCAGAGTTTGTAATTTGTCTGTCATAAGATGTCTCTATGGCTCTTAGTTTGCTGGTGCTGATCTTTTAATTTACCCGTTTTTATTTTTGATTACTCATAGATGTCTTAAATGTCTTTTATATGATATTTATGTATTTATGATAGTAAGTATTCATTATCCTTTGGCATGACGTTTTTTATGTATTTTAATCTTTTATTGATTGTTTTATATTTGTAGCCTGCCCCTGAAGAAGGCAACGAAACACGGCCTGTGTCGGGCCATAGGCTTTTTCCTACCAATAAAGAATATCCTTCCATACGCTATCCACGTTTTTCCTTACTGGGACAGCGCCTTCGGCCAGACTGTACTCCGTAATCTCTTCGGGGTATAAGCTACTGCGTAATCTCTTCAGGGAATAAGCAGCTCCTGCCCCCCAGCCCTTCTTCAAATGCTACCGAGAGCTTCGCCCTGGGGACCCGAAGACTCGGGCCCCTTCGGCAATTGACTTCAGCTCACAGCCTCGAGGAGGAGTTTTTGGGTTACAGGTTCGGTAACCTGTAGGTGGGGAATCCCATAAGTGAGGACTGACTTCCTGCTTGTTCCTGGAGAAAGTGTAGTTACTCACCTGTAACAGGTGTTCTCCAGGGACAGCAGGAATCAGTGCTCACTATCCTCCCACCTCCCCCTGAAGAGTTGCTATTTTTGTCCTTCCCTTGCCATCTGCTTAGTAGGGTTCTAGCTGTGGGACCTGACTGAGCAAGACGGCACTTTTGGGCTGGAAGAGGACCATGCATGCGTGGCAGCAATCCCAAAGACTTTCTTTGAAAGCTGGGGAATCGCTCCACATGGGCTCCGTCGGTGCCGACATTACCCATAAGTAAGGACTGATTCCTGCTGTTCCTGGAGAACACCTGTTACAGGTGAGTAACTACGCTTTATATGGCTCTTAAACATTCGGGAGGTCTGCCCAATGTACAAATTTCTAACAAGGACAGAGGATCACATAGACCACTCCCTCCCCCCCCCCCCCCACCAGATTGGAAGGATTTGCTTATTTTAAAATCCACAGTACTACATTACCTCCAATCCCATGACTTTTTAATTTGGCCAAGAGTCTCTCATGAGGGACCTTGTCAAAGGCTTTCCGAAAATCCAGATGCACTCTATACTCTACTGTATATAGTCTTCTAGCATTTGCATACAGGCATTTCAGAGTTTGTAATTTGTTCATATTAAAAATCTGGTTATCAGATGAAGGGTAATTTGGAATCCTTCAACTCTGACTGATTTTTACTTAAAGGCCATCTGGGTTGCTTTTACTTTTATTGGAACCTCTCTATCAGGATGCCCTAACTTCCCGAGTTCTCTTGGCAACTGTTGGCTTTTCCCCATTATCTAGTTTGAAAAGAAGAGAGAGCAGCTTTTAAAGGTTAATGCCAGCATAAGAAAACATAAGAGAAACTATACTGGGTCAGACCAAGGGTCCATCAAGCCCAGTATCCTGTTTCCAACAGCAGCCAATTCAGGTCACAAGTACCTGTCAGGTTCCCAAAAAGATACATAGATTCCATGCTGCTTATCCCAGGGGTAAGCAGTGGATTTCTCTGGTTCTCTTTAGTAATGTTTCATGGAATTTTCCTCCAGGAACTTGTCCAAACCTTTTTTTAAACCCAGCTATACTAGCAGCTTTTATTACATCCTCTGGTAACGAATTTTAGAGTTTGATAACGCTCTCAGTGAACAAAATATTTTCTCCTATTAATCTTAAATGGGCTATCTTGTAACTTCATTGTGTGTCCCCTAGTCTTTCTATTTTTTGAAGCAGTAAACAACCAATCTACGTTTACCCATTCCACTCCATTCTTTATTTTATAGCCGTCTATCATATCTCCCCTCAGCCTTCTTTTTGCCAAGTTGAAGAGCCCTAACCTTTTAAGCCTTTCTTCATAAGAGGTATTCCTCCAACCTCTTATCATTTTCTAGTTCTTCTATATCCTTTTGAAGATATGGCGACCAGAATTGCACACAATATTCAAGATACAATCTCACCATGGAATGATACAGATGCATTATATTAGCCTTGGATTTATTCTCCATTCCTTTCCTTATGATTCCTAGCATTCTATTTGCTTTCTTGGCCGCTGCTGCACACTGGGCAGGTTTCAATGTATTATCCACGATGATGCCCAAATCATTCTTTTGGGTTGTGGTTCCTACTGTGGGACCTTGCATCGTGTAACTGTAGTCCATATTGGACCATACTGGTCTTTATCTACTGTCATATACTATGATCTCCAGGAACAAGCAGGAATGTAGTCTTCACATATGGGTATCGTCGGTACCGATGGAGCCTGCGCGGGAACGCTCCCCAGCGTCCAATAGGAAAGCTTTTGGGAGCATCCCACAGTGCCTGCATGCTGCCTTCCCGCCTTTCCCAACTGTCCCTCTCCAGTTTTTCGTTTTCCGCGGAGCCAACAGGTCTCACATCCTGTCACCGCAGAAAAAAAATCCCTTCTATTCTTCTTTTTTGTGGTCGTGTCTGCCTTCCCTCGACGCTACACTGATACCGCCGGTTCTCCTTCTTTCTTTTCTATTAAAAAAAAAAACAAAAAAAAAAACTTTCTTCTGCAGTCTTACCATTAATTTTTTCTCAGGTGCCACGTGCCATTTTGGGCACTAGGCCCAACTTTTCCTTCAGAATGGAAAAACCCGCTTCGGGTTTTAAAAAGTGTTCTAAGAGTGGCGGTACCATCTCAGTCACCGACACCCATGAGTGGTGCCTCAAATGTTTAGATCCTGACCACTTTATTTCAGAGTGTGTTGCCTGTGGGATGATGTCGAAAAGGGGCCGGCAGAACCGAGAAGCTAAGCTTAGCACCCTTTTTCTCTCTGATGCAGCCTCCGTGGCATCGACGTCGTCCAGGGCTTCGTCTTCCTCACATGGATCTCAGGTAACTAAACATAAATCTAGCTGGTCCTCAAAGGGTAGATCTCCTTCTAGACAGCAAGATGCCTCTGGCGTTGCCCTTGAGGGACTTTCACCGGCAAAATTGCCCCAGCGGGAGGCTTCGGCTTCCAAAGCAGTAACGTGGCTCCAGGACGTTCTCGAGGCTTCAACCTCGGCAGAACTACTGGTGCCATGCTCTGGGGTACCGGCCGCTTCTTCCGGTACCGATACCCAAGCATCGGCAGCGTCGATAGACCAGAGATTCTTGGCTATTGAACGCAGTCTGGCGGCTCTTCTCACAGCCTCGATGCCCTTGAAACCGCTTCAGACAATTCAACCGATACCAGGCACTGACTGCATCGACATCGGCAGGTATTCTACCGGGATCGAGTCATGCGTATCCATCCGGTATCGATAGGTCGGTACCGGACCACTCCGATGCCGACTTCGATCGGTAGCAGTACCGTGCCTTGCACGATCACCCGGATCGGAGATACTTCGAATCCTCGGATGAGTCTAAAGACGCTGAAAGCTCTGCCAATACCAGAGTACTTCTTCCCAAGGATTCCTCTTCTCCTCAGCGTAGGATTTCTCCAGGACCAAGCAGGAAGTCAGTCCTCACATATGGGTGACGTCGACGCCGACAGAGCCCCTGTGCGGAGCATTTCCCCAGCTTTCAAAGAAAGCCTTTGGGAATGCAGCGCGCATGCGCGGTCCCCTTCCCGCCCAAGGGTGCCATCTTGCTCAGGCTTCTTTTTTCCGCAGAGCCCAACGGACGTGTGTCTTAGTCACCCGGTTAAAAGTTGATTTTTTTTCCTTAGAGGATTCGTGGTTTTTTGCCGGTTCGACGCCGGTTCCCCTTCCCGCCTAGGCTACTTTTTCGTTTTTTGTCCTTTGAGACTAGCGTTCGTGCTTTTTTCTTTTTCACTGGCAGCCCAGTCTTCTGACCTTGCAGGGGCACTTTTTCCCCCGATGGCTGCCAGCGGGTTCAAGAAGTGTGATCGGTGTAAGAAACTGATGTCTCTCACGACACACACTACTGCTGCCTCCGGTGCCTCGGGCCCGATCATGACCCGATGATATGTGGCCCATGTGGCAAAATGTCCTCTAAGGCGTTGAGGAGCTGTCAACACCAGCGAGAAAGGATCTTCTCTGACTCCGCGTCCGGCTGGGCCCGGACTTCGTCAGAGGCCTCAACGTCTCGGGAGTCCGACCCCAAGCATCGTCGGGGCTCCACTGAGCGTGGGTCTCCCTCACGGGAACACAAAAGGAAGAAGAAACCCGCGAGGGTGGCGTCGGTGGACGCTGTTGGTCCCTTGAGGGCCAGGTCGCATAGCTCTGACCGCCGTCTCGGAGTCAGAGAGGCCTGCCAAATTGCCTCGTGTGGAGCCGGAGTCCCCGAGTCACGTGAGTGCTGTTGTCCTCGTGGACTCTCCTCCGGGGGAGCCGACGTCGGGGGCCGAGTCTCCTGAGCTCGGACTCAGGTTGACGGCCTTGGAGAGCAGCTTGGCTGCCTTCATGGAACAGCAGCAGGTGCTGATCGCCGGTCTGACCGGTGCATCTGCCCCGACCACCGGGACCTCGACATCCAAGTCGACCCCGGAGGCTGAGCCGATCCTCGAGTCAATGCGGTCTCGACGCCGGTACTCCCAGCATCAGGGCGGATGGCATCGGTGCACGCCAGTCAGGAGCCGCTCGATTCCTCCTCGGAGGGGTCGGAGTGGGAGACGGAGGACGAGGAGTCCCTGGACACTTTCCGGACCCGGTGCGTCCCATCGGACTCACTGGAGTCTGAGCCTTGGAGAAGGTACCCCCCCGGAGGATACCTGGTTCTCAGACTTCGTGAGGGATATGGCCAAGGCCTTGGCCTTCCCCGCGGATCCCGAGGAGGAGCCTCGAGCCGATGCTGGAACGGCTGCTCTTCCGCATGTGGGAGGCACCGGCCTCGGCGCCGGTGCTCAGCAAATGGGTCGATTCCATTTATCGAGTCCGTAAGAGTCCTGGGTTCCAGAAGGGACAGCTACCGCACCACTCCATGGTTGTGGAATCGGCCATGCATCGTCTGAAAAGTCAGAAGATGCACTCCTCGGTGCCCGCCGGCAGGGAGGCCCGGAACCTGGATGCCCTCGGTAGAAAGTGCTTCCAGGGCTCTATGCTGGCTTGCCTTGTCCAGACTTACCCAGCTGTACAAGGGCCTGTACCTCCGAGACCTGGCAAAGGAGATTGCCGGGTTCTCTGCTGGCCTCTCCAAGGAACCTTTGCAGAGGTTCAAGGCTTTGTCATCGGGGATTTGAGAGTGCTCGAAGTTTATATCTTGAGCAGCCTATGATGACTTCGAGGCTTCGGCTACAGTCATCGGACCTCGAGCCAAGGGTCCAGGACAAGTTGGTCGATGTCCCTTGCCGGGGTGAGAACTTCTTTGGCAAACACATGGCTGAAAAGGCTGCAGAAATCGAGACTGAGACTCTCACCAGGACAAGGCTGTCCAGGAAGACCTCTGCCCCTTTTCAGAAGAAGAAGGGCTCGGGGAAAAAGCCCCTTTACCCGAGGAAGGCCTCTGCCTACAAATCCTACCCTCAATTCCAGGCCTCTACAGCTCCCCAACAGGGTCAGCAGGCCAAGGGGCTGGGACATAGGCCCCGTAGGCAGAAAACCCCCAAGCTGCCAGCTCTGGCTCCTGCACAGCAGGGAGTGGGGTTTTGACTCCCACTGCATAGCCTCTCCCCCACAGCTGGCGCCAGTCAGCACAGGAGGCCGGCTGACACTGTACGCCCACAGATGGTCAGCTGTAACAGGGGATACCTGGGTACTGAGCATAGTCCAAAAGGGCTTCTTGCTCCACTTCAACCAGTTACCCCCCTCCTATTTTCCAGGGGAACCTCCAAGACTCCCTCTGCACAGGAACCTCCTCCTTCAGGAGTTGGCAAGTCTTCTACAGGAGCAGGTGGTGGAACCGGTGCTTCACCACCTGATAGGAAGAGGCTTCTATTCCAGGTACTTTCTGGTACCAAAAAGGACAGGAGGCCTCAGGCCCATCCTAGACTTGCGAAGTCTCAACAAGTTCCTGGAGAGGGAAAAGTTCAAGATGCTTACCCTTGGAATACTACTGCCCTACCCTCCAGCAGGGAGATTGGCTATGCTCCTTAGACCTAAAGGATGCTTATACTTACATCCTCATTCATCCAGACCACAGACAATATCTCAGATTTGTAGTGGGAGGAAATCATTTTCAGTACAGGGGACTTCCATTTGGCCTAACCTCCGCATCCAGGGTTTTCATAAGAACATAACATATGCCATACTGGGTCAGACCAAGGTCCATCAAACCCAGTATCCTGTTTCCAACAGTGGCCAATCTAGGTCATACGTACCTAGCAGTTTCCCCAAAAGACACAGGTTTCACCAAATGCCTGGCGGTGGTGGCAGCCTATCTCAGAAACCAGGGCATCTTTGTCTTTCCATACCTGGACGACTGGCTCTTCAGGGGTCAGTCTCCACAGGAGGCCAGACAAGCCACTCTTCGCACTGTCTCTCTTCTCCAGCACCCGGGCTTCGTCATAAACTTCGCAAAGTCCACTTTGCTCCCCTCACAGGACCTAGAGTTCATAGGGGCAAGGTTGGATTCCTTACAAGCAATGGCTTATTTGCCCGGGAACAGGGCTCACAGACTGATGGCTCTGGCCCAGCAGTTTCTCAGTGAATCTCTGGTCTCTGCCAGACATTTCCTTTTGGGCCACATGGCATCCACGGTCCATGTAACTCCAAATGCTCGTCTGCATATGCGGCCTGCTCAATGTTGCCTCAGAGCTCAGTGGATACAGGCCACAGGAGACTTAAGAGACAGAGTAAGAGTGTCCAAACTACTAGCAGCCTCGCTGCAGTAATGGCTGCATCTCCCAAGCCTGATCAAAGGGGTGCCTTTCCAGACACCACCACACACACAGGTGCTGACGACCGATGCTTCTCTTCAGGGTTGGGGTGCACATTGCCAGGGGGCCTGTACTCGGGGCCTCTGGTCCCCTTGGGAGGCCACACAGCAGATCAATCTGTTGGAGTTGCGAGCTATTCAATTAGCTCTACAAACTTTCTCTCATGTCCTCTCTCACCAGTCTGTCTTGATTCAGACAGACAACCAAGTAGCAATGTTCTTTGTGAACAAACAAGGAGGCACAGGATCCAGGCTTCTGTGTCAGGAAGCACAGGCCCTGTGTGCCTTTGCAGTCAAGCACGGCATGTTTCTAAAGGCAGTTTATCTACCTGGCCAAGAAAATTATCTGGCAGACAGGTTGAGCAGGATTCTACAGCCTCACAAATGGCATTTGAATCCCCTAGTAGTCCAGCAGATCTTCCTAAAATGGGGTCTTTCAACCATCGATCTCTTTGCCAGTCCACTGAACCATCAGCTGCCCAGGTTCTGTTTCAGGCAGCCGCATCCTCTGCGAATAGCAGCAGATGCCTTCCTAATCTCTTGGTCTACGGGCCTGCTGTATGCGTTTCCTCCAACGCCTCTAGTAGCCCGAACCCTATTCAAGGTTCTTCGGGACAGGGCCTTGCTGATCCTGGTAGCCCCCAGATGGCCGAGGCAACCGTGGTTTCCACGCCTTCTGCAATTGGCGGTGGACAATCCACTCCCTCTGGGGTGCAACCCGATCTCCTGTCTCAGGATCAAGGATCTCTCTTGCACCCCAACCTCCACTCCCTCCATTTGATGGCCTGGCTGCTGAAAGAGTAGTTCTAGCCCCCTTACTTCTACCTAGGGAAGTGGAGGAGGTGCTTTTGGCCTCTAGGAGACAATCCACCCGGAAATCTTATGCCCTCAAGTGGCATAGGTTCTCCACCTGATGTGCTCAGCGCCAGGAGGATCCGTTTTCATACCTGGTACCAGTGGTGCTGCAATATCTGCTTCACCTGTCTGAACTAGGCCTTAAATCCAACTCTGTTCGGGTCCACCTCAGTGCTCTGTCAGCGCACCACTCTCCAGTGGAGGGCCATTCTCTGTCGGTCCACCCCTTAGTGGCCCGCTTCCTCAGAGGCCTGCTTTTGCTCAAGCCTCTGATTCGTCCACCAGCCCCTGAGTGGGATTTGAATGTGGTCTTGCAACAACTTACTCGCCCAACTTTTGAGCCAATGGCTATCAGTCATTTATGCTTCCTTTCCTGGAAGGCGTTGTTCTTGGTGGCTCTTACCTCGGCCAGGCATGTGAGTGAACTACAGGCTCTGGTTTCTGAGAGACCGTACACACGGTTCTATAGGAACAGGGTGGTCTTACGGACTCTTCCTAAGTTCCTTCCAAAGATTGTCTCCTCTTTCCACCTCAATCAGGAGGTGGTTCTTCAACCTTCTTTCCCAGGATGCATGCCAGCCGGGCTCAAATGATCTTGCATACCCTGGACTGTAGGAGGGCATTGTCTTTCTACATTGACCGTACGCAGGGGCATCAAAGGGCTGTTCAGCTCTTCGTATCTTTTGACCCTAATAAGCTGGGGTTACCTGTCTCCAAGCATACCCTGTCCATTTGGGTAGCAGACTGTATCGCCTGGGTGTACAGGGCAGCCGGCCTTTCCTTGCAGGGTCGAGTCACTGCCCACCGTGTCAGGGCGAAGGCTGCATCAGTAGCTCATCTCCGCTCTGTTCCTTTGGCAGACATCTGCCGGGCCGCTACTTGGTCTTCAAGCCAGGCCTTTGTGGCCCAATACTGCCTCGAGAGGGAGTCCCGCAGGGACAGTGCTTTCGGACAGGCGGTACATCAAAATGGCAGATGAAATTTAATGTGGACAAGTGCAAAGTTATGCACCTAGGGAAGAACAACCCAAACTATGGTTACACGATGCAAGGTTCCACATTAGGAACCACCACCCAGGGAAAAGATTTAGGCGTCATTGTGGATAACATGTTAAAACCCTCGGCCCAGTGTGCAGCGGCGGCCAAGAGAGCAAATAGAATGCTAGGTATCATAAGGAAAGGAATGGAAAATAAAACAAAAGATATTATAATGCCTCTATATCGTTCCATGGTGAGACCGCACCTTGAATATTGTGTGCAATTCTGGTCGCTGTATCTTAAAAAGGATATAGCGTTATTAGAAAAGGTTCAGAGAAGAGCCACCAAAATGGTAAAGGGGATGGAAGGATACTCCTATGAAGAAAGGCTAAAAAGGTTAGGGCTCTTTAACCTGGAAAAGAGACGGCTGAGGGGAGATATGATAGAAGTCTATAAATTAATGAACAGAGTGGAATGGGTAAATGTAGATCGATTGTTTACGTTATCAGAATATAGAAAGACTAGGGGACATGCAATGAAGCTACAGGGTAAACTATTTAAGACTAATAAAAGAAAATATTTTTTCACTTAACGTGTAATCAAAGTCTGGAATTTGTTACCGGAGGATGTAGTAAAGGCTGTTAGTGTAGCTGGGTTTAAAAAAGGTTTGGACAAGTTCCTGGAGGAAAGGTCCATAAACCTTTATTATGAAGGGACCCAGGATAACAATGCTTGACCCAGTACAAGCATTGCGGAACCTGTGTCTTTTGGGGAAACGTCTAGGTACGTATGACCTAGATTGGCTGTTGGAAACAGGATACTGGGCTTGATGGACCTTGGTCTGACCCAGTATGGCATATTTTATGTACTCCGTAATCTCTTTGAGGTTTAGGCAACTCCTACCCTCCGGCCCTTGTGTTGGGCTACCGTTCGGGGGCGTTCTCAGAGAAGATTCTTATCACGCATGCTGAGGCTCTAGAGGGAGCTTATTTTTCAGTTTTGGGTTCTCGGTAGCCTAGAGCTGGGGAGTCCCATATGTGAGGACTGACTTCCTGCTTGGTCCTGGAGAAAGAGTAGTTACTCACCTGTAACAGATGTTCTCCAGGAGCAGCAGGAATCAGTCCTCACGACTCTCCCTCCTCCTCTCGGAGTTGCAGTTATATATTTCATTTTGTTTTTTGCTGTCTTTTAGCTATGTCATCAGACTGAGCAAGATGGCACCCTTGGGCGGGAAGGGGACTGCGCATGCGCACTGCATTCCCAAAGGCTTTCTTTGAAAGCTGGGGAAATGGTCCGAACGGGGGCTCTGTCCGCACCAGCGTCACCCATATGTGAGGACTGATTCCTGCTGCTCCTGGAGAACATCTGTTACAGGTGAGTAACTACTCTGTCTCCACCAGAGGATATGTCCTTTCAGGATTTTATCCGAGATGTGGCTCGAGGTCTTTCCATCACAGTGGCTCCTGAAAAAGAGCCTAGGGCAAAGGAATTAGAAATCCTGAAGTACCCTAAAGCTCCCAAAGAGGCAGCTACCTTACCTCTTCATGAGATCTTGCATGATCTCATCTTAAGGATGTGGGAAACACCTCTAATCACATCTCCTCACTCTCGAAGACTCGACACCATGTATTGAGTTCCTCCCTGTCCTGGGTTTCAGAAGACTGTTACACACCATTCCATGGTGGTGGAGTCAGCAATGAGAAGGATAAAGAGTGCAAAAAGGCATGCATCTAATCCTCCAAGATGTGAGTGTAGGACTCTTGACGCCTTTGGACGTCGAACTTTCCAGGCTTCCATGCTTTCTGCTAGGATCATAGAAACATAGAAACATGACGACAGAAAAAGACCACATGGCCTATCTAGTCTGTCCTTCCATAACAACTACAACAGTCCACTTTTTGCCTTTAGAGATCCTCTGTGTTGGTCCCATGCTTTCTTGAATTCAGTTACTGTCCTCATCTCTACCACCTCCACTGGGAGACTATTCCACGGATCCACTACTCTTTCCGTAAAGAAATATTTCCGCATATCACTCCTGAATCTATCTCCCTTCACCCTCATCCCATGTCCCCTCGTAGCAGAACTTGCTTTCAATTGAAAGAGGCTCTCTCCCTGAACATTTATGCCACGGAGGTATTTAAACATCTCAATCATATCACCTCTATCCCGCCTTTCCTCTAAGGTGTACATATTAAGATCCTTAAGTCTGTCCTCATATGCTTTATAATGAAGCCCATTAATCATTTTGGTAGCAACCCTCTGCACCGACTCCATCCTGTTCACATCCTTTTGAAGGTGCGGTCTCCAGAATTGCACACCATACTCCAAATGAGGTCGCACCAAAGACTTATACAGAGGCATTATCACCTCCTTTTTTCTGCTAGCCATTCCTCTCCGTATGCACCCAAGCATCCTTCTAGCTTTTGCTGTCGCCTTTTCCACCTGTTTAGCTACTTTAAGATCATCAGACACAACCACGCCTAGGTCCCGCTCTTCTTTAGTGGACAAAAGTACTTCACCTCCTATACTGTATTGCTCCCTTGGATTGCTGCAGCCCAAATGCATGACCTTACATTTTTTAACAT
Organism: Ichthyophis bannanicus; assembly: GCA_033557465.1. NCBI lineage: Eukaryota > Metazoa > Chordata > Amphibia > Gymnophiona > Ichthyophiidae > Ichthyophis > Ichthyophis bannanicus. The sequence continues at coordinate 2,753,699 of CM066050.1, forward strand.
TAAATCCCAGCTGCCAAATTCTAGACCATTCTTCAAGCTTAGCTAGATCCCTCCTCATGTTATCTACCCCTTCCTGGGTGTCTACTCTATTGCAGATTTTGGTATCATCCGCAAAGAGGCAAACCTTACCCGACAGCCCTTCCGCTATATCACTAACAAAGATGTTAAAAAGTTCCTATATCCTATATATGGGAATGTTCCTTAAGGAGGTCACAGGAGATTTAGAGCTTATGAGCCCCCTCCTTCTTGATGATAAGAGGCAAGATTATCTCGCCCTTGTCAAACATGTTCAGGATGTTTCCAAGTTTGTAAATCATGCAGCCTTTGACTACTTTGAGTGCATAAGCAGAACCTCTGCCATTGCCATAGGTGCGCGTAGAATTGCCTGGCTCCAGGCATCTGACTTGGAAATTTGGGTACAGGATAAACTAGGGAATATTCCTTGCACAGGAGAGAATCTCTTTGGCAAGAATTGGCAGGAAAAAGCTAATGAGATAGATGCTGACAATATCACTTCGGATAGATTGTCCAAATCTACTGCTGATCCTGCGACGAAAAAATCCTCTAAGAAACCATTCTTCAGTAAGAAGACGTTTTATCCCTCCTATACCCAACAGGGGCATCGTTTAGGTCAGTCTGCCCAAAAGGGACAACAGCAACAACCTAGACAAAGAAAGTCAAAAGCAGCTAAGCCTCAACCAGTTCAGCAGACTCAGCCTCCACAGGGGCTTTGACTCCTATCTAGAGAACTTTGCCTTCCTGGCCCTGAACGGCCCAGAACCCTCTACCATCCCAGGAACGTTATGTCATTTTGCCCCCAGATGGGGTCAGATAACAGCAGAAAATTGGACTCTGTCTGTTGTAAGAGAGGGGTACAAGCTTCATTTCCTCAACATGCCCCCTCCTACAATGATAAGACAGTTCAATTCTCAGACCTCTCTCAACGACCTGTTAGGTCAAGAGGTCACTCTGCTTCTTGCCCAAGGGGCAATAGAAGAGGTACCCATTCCCCAATGGGGTACAGAGTTTTACTCCCCCTATTTCCTTATCCCAAAGAAAACAGGAGGATACAGACCCATTTTAGACCTCAGAGAATTGAACAAATTCCTGTTCAAAGAAAAGGTCAAAATGATTTCTCTGGGAACTCTGCTGCCATACCTTCAGAGTCAGGATTGGCTTTGTTCTCTAGATCTTAAGGATGCATACACTCATGTTCTCATCCATCCAACTCATCGAAAGTTCCTTCGCTTTCTGTTTCAAAGGAAGCACTACCAGTACAGGGTTCTTCCTTTTGGCCTGGCCTCTGCACCAAGTGTGTTCACAAAATGCATGGCTGTGGTGGCAGCATTAGCACCCTAGGAATATTCTTCTTCCCTTACTTAGACGACTGGCTCATTCGAGCCTCTTCAGAGCCAGAGGCCAGGGTTACTCTCTCTCGCACAATGCGCATCCTTCAGTATTTGGGACTTATCATAAACTTCCCAAAATCCAACCTTGCTCCCACTCAGTCCCTGGAGTTTATAGGAGCTCTGCTGGATACCAGACAGACAAGGGCCTACCTTCCGCATTGTGCAGTTAGCTTCCCAAGCAGTGCTAAAACCTCACCTCACTGCTCAGGAAATGTTACAGTTGCTAAGCCACATGGCATCCACCGTGCATGTGGTTCCTTATGCTCGCCTCCATATGAGGGCAGTCGAGTGGACTTTATCCACTCAGTGGACTCAGGCGTCAGGTTGCCTGTCAGACAAAATAGCAAACTCAGATCGCCTTATTTTGTCCCTCCAGCGGTGGCAGTCACCCCAGAACCTTTTGGTGGGGTCTCCTTTTCAGCAGCCCCCACCGCAAGCCACTCTAACAAAAGATGCCTCACAGGTGGGGTGTGGAGCCCACTTGCAAGGCCTCTCTACCCAGGGTGCCTGGACTCCACAGGAGGCCTATCTACACATCAACCTCCTGGAACTCAGAGCAATCTTCCTTGCTCTTCGAGTATTCCATACTCAGCTCAACTACAAGACAGTCTTAGTTCAAATGGACAATCAAGTAGCCATGTTCTATGTGAACAAGCAGGGCGGAACAGGCTCTCTGTCGCTATGCAACGAAGCTTTGCGACTATGGGCCCTCGCCATAGAGCATCAGATTCATCTCCTTGCGGTGTATCTTCCAGGCATTCAGAACTCTTGGGCAGACAGACTCAGTCGAGTTCTGCTTCTACACGAATGGTCTTTCCATGCAGACCAGGTGGCCAAAATTTTCCAAATTTGGGGAACCCCGGACATAGACCTCTTTGCAAGTCCGCTGAATGCCAAACTTCACCGTTTCTGTTCCAGAATTCCGGCTCCGGGTTGTCAGGCTAGGGATGCTTTCCTCCTCCATTGGTGCCAGGACTTCCTGTATGCCTTTCCACCCATTCCCCTAATTCCCAAAACCCTGTTCAAGCTTCAGAGAGGCAGAGGTCATATGATTCTCATAGCTCCACATTGGCCACGGCAAATGTGGTACCCTCTGCTCCTACATTTCTCTCAAGTTCCGCCTCTGGAGTTAGGATCTGCTCCAGATCTCCTTTCTCAGGAGGACGGGATGCTGTGGCATCCCAATCCCCAGTCTCTGCATCTCAGGGTCTGGTTGCTGAAAGCCTAGAACTTCATTGTCTTAACCTTTCTCAGCAGGTAAAGGATATCATTTATGCTTCCAGGAAGCCTTCCACAAGACGCTCTTATGCTTTCAAGTGGAAAAGGTTTACCATATGGTGCTCGCAGAAGGGTCTTGACCCTCTTGCGATACCTCTGGAATCATTACTGGAGTATCTCCCCTGTTAGCCAAGTTAAATGTCCTGTTCATCTGTAAACACAAAGTACTATTGGAAATGTGTGATTTCATTGTTTATTGTAAACCGCGCTGATGCTGAATAGCGCGGTATAGAAAAGACTATAAATAAATAAATAAAATAAATAAATCTCCTTCATTTGTCTATTACAGGGCTTAAGACCAATTCAGTGAGAGTTCATTTGAGTGCTGTTGCAGCTTCTTTCAAGCCTCTAAATGGACAACCTATTTCCTCTCATCCTCTCATAGCGAGATTTATGAGCGGCCTTCTTTTAACTAAGCCTCCCATTAAGCCACCACCGGTGGCATGGGACTTAAATCTGGTTGTTGGGCAGCTCATGAAGCCACTTTTTGAACCATTAGCTACTACCTCTTTGAAATTCCTTTCCTGGAAGGTCATCTTTCTTATTGCAATCACATCAGCACATCGCATCAGTGAATTGCAAGTGTTGGTGGCTGATCCTCCTTATACAAGGTTCCATCATGATAAGGTAGTCCTTAGGACTCATCCACACTTTATGCCAAAGGTGGTATCACCTTTTCATTTAAACCAAGCGGTTTACCTTCCTGTATTTTTCCCAAGGCCTCACGCCTCATGCAGAAAGGAATCATCATACTTTGAACTGTAAAAGGGCTTTGGCCTTTTACTTGCAAAGGACACAGCAACATAGAAAGTCCTCTCAACTCTTTGTTGCTTTTGATCCTAGTCATTTGGGACTTCCAGTCTCTAAAAGAACACTGTCCAGCTGGATTGCACAGTGTATTTCTTTTGCCTATGAGAGTAAGAACCTTCCTCTTGAAGGCCATGTCACAGCTCACAATGTGAGAGCCATAGCAACCTCTATGGCTCATCTTCACTCTGCCGATCGACGACATCTGTCGAGCAGCTACTTGGGCTTCGGTTCATACCTTCACAGCCCATTACTGCTTAGACAAGGACTCCCGCCGGGATGCCTTGTTTGGTCAGGCTGTTCTTCAACACCTGTTCCATACTTAATCAACTCCTACCCACCATCCCTGGTAGGATGCCAGAGATCCATGGGGGAAGTGGAGCCCTTTCACAGGGGCACACAACTTCTGGGGCCTTCTCTCTGGCATCTGCAGCTAGGGAGTCCCCATATGTGAAGACTACATTCCTGCTTGTTCCTGGAAATAGCATAGTTACTCACCTGTAACAGGTGATCTCCGGGAACAGCAGGAATTTAGTCTTCACAACCCACCCACCTCCCCTAGGAGCTGTATCTCTTTATCTCTCTTTGTCTCTTTCCCTCTCTCTTTGTCTCAGCTTTAAACTCAACTGGAGAGGGACAGTTGGGAAAGGCGGGAAGGCAGCACGCAGGCGCTGTGGGATGCTCCCAAAAGCTTTCCTATTGGACGCTGGGGAGCGTTCCCACGCAGGCTCCATCGGTACTGACGATACCCATATGTGAAGACTAAATTCCTGCTGTTCCCGGAGATCACCTGTTACAGGTGAATAACTATGCTTTCACCTGGGTGGGGACTGCATTACTCTTGCCTATGAGCAAACGGGGATCCCACTGGACCAGAGAGTCACGGCACATTGCGTCAGAGCCATGGCTACTTCCGTGGCCAATCTGCATTCCATCCGCATGATGGAAATTTGCCAAGCCGCCACCTGGTCTTCGGTCCATACCTTCACAGCTCACTCCTGCTTGGAGAGAGAGTCCCAATGGGACAGCGCCTTTGGCCAGGCCATACTCCGTAATCTTTTCAGGATGTCGACAACTCCTGCCCTCCAACCCTTCTGTGTTCAGGCTACTGGAATGCTGGTGTTCACTTGATGCTTGGGTCTTGTGAGAGTCTCTCCCTCAGAATTCGACTACTGCTGGTCTCCCTTTGCAGATTGCCGTTGCATTTTACTTTTGCTAGCAGGCTCTCGGTAATCTGTAGCTGGTGAGTTCCATATGTGAGGACTGACTTCCTGCTTGTTCCCAACGAAAATGTAGTTACTCACCTGTAAAAGGTGTTCTTCAGGGACAGCAGGAATAAGTTCTCACTACCCTCCCTCCCCTCAGAGTTGCTGCTTTACCATCTTATATTTTTGCTGTCCTAGCTATGTCATTAGACTGAGGTAAGATGGCACCCTTGGGCAGTATGTGGATCACGCATATGTGGTGCATCTCCCAAAGGCTTCCCTTGAAAGCTTGGGAGATGCTTCCGTACGTGCTCCATCAGTACCGACATCACCCATATGTGAGAACTGATTCCTGCTGTCCCCGGAGAACACCTGTTACAGGTGAGTAACTACGCTTTCTCCCTGGAGTTTATTCTATTTTTGAATAAGGCCTATCACATGGAAACGGATCTGGAGAAGGCTCCAGCTGGGGCATAGGATATGCCCGTGGGTTCCAAACGAAGGGCAGAGCTGTCAACCCTAACGGGTCCTGCCAAGAGGCTCAGGCTGCCTGAGCACTCAGAGGATTTTCTTTCAGAAACCTCAGAATAGACAGTGAATCTGGATGAAGGTCATTCCAGAGAGCAGGCAGACATGGAGGCTTTGGATCTGGAGGAGGGGGATCTTCCCTCCAATGGAGGGCCCCTACCCTTGTCCAGGTCTTCCGAAAAGAGTTGCTTTTGCCAATAATTTCCCATTCCTTGGCTGCTCTAAATTTTACTTTTCAGGCAATGGAGGAGTCGTCTTCAGAGGATCTGCTTCTGCAAGGGATGCGTTCGCTGCAAAACGCATTTCTGGTCCACAAGGCCATCATGCAGAAGATTGAGGCCAAGTGGGGAAGTCCTGGAGATGGGTCTGCGTGGCAGTAGGGCCGTGGGCCATTTGTACCTCATATCGCCTGCAGAAAAGGAGCTTTTTAAGACGCCCAAGGTGGATGCCCTGGTTACAGCAGTGACCAAGAAGACACCATACCAGTGGAAGGAGGGGCAGCATTGAAGGATCCACAGGATAGGAGATTGGAGGCTCTGTTGAAACAGGGCCTTTGAGGTCAATGCCCTCTCCTTGTAAGCCTCCATATGTGGGACATATGTTGTGAGGGCATGTAGGTGATGGGTATAGGTCCTATTGGCTGCCTTCCATGAACTGGTGGTAGAACCATCCGAGATTGCTAAGCCAGAGTCCGCTTTGGCATACCTGTCAGATGCGTGCTATGACCTCATGCGGGCCTCCTCCAAAAGTATGGCGCTCGTGGTGGTGTCGGACACTTCCTGTGGTTGCGCAATTGAGTGGCCAATGTGTCTTCCAAGATTTGTTTGAGCAAGTTACCCTTTAGAGGGAAGCTCCTGTTTGGCCAAGCACTGAAGGAATTTTTGAAGGATTTAGAGGAGTCGAAAGGTGCCCGGCTGCCGGAGGACAGACCTTGTTGGAGGCAAGGGACATCCTCAGCAGCCATGTGGAGGCACATGGGATTCCTGCCATTTTCGGATGGCATGCTTTGCTCACCCTCAGAGGTGACTGTTTCCCTTCAGGGGTCATTCGTTTCAGGGCAGAGGAGTGTCCCGGGGCTATTACTCGAGTAGTCCCAACCCAAACAAGAAAGTCCAATGAAGTGAAGAGGGGTCCAGGAGGTGGTTGAGCTGATCAGTGGATGACTTCAGCAATTTTACCACTCTAGAGCCCAGATTACATTGGACCAGTCGGTGCTGGAGATCATTGGCGATGGATTTGCATTGGAGTTTGTCATGGGGCTGGAGCCATGGAAGCTGCAGCTTTAGAAAAAAACCCTGTTTTACAGAGAGCTGAGAATGTGCAGAGAGTGCAGTTGCATCGCAGTACAGCCAGAGGGGGCAAGAGTAATCCCACAGAGGCTGAAGCAACGTGCTCAGACACTAATTGTATAAGTGGCAATCAGTTGCACCGGGGGCCAAGCCCGGGACGTTCAAACCAAAACTCCCTTTATAAGGAGAAGGAGAAAGGGAAGAGGGAAAGAAGCTGGAGAGCCTGCAGGAAGTGCAGGACAAGGAGAACGTGGAGCAGGAGAGATTCCACACAGAGCCAGCCCAGAGGGACAGAATCCAGAGGAAGTTTACTCAGACGGATAGAGTCCAGAGGGGCAGAGCACAGAGGAACGGAGTCCAGAGAAAAACAGCCAGAAGAAACAGTTTGTCTGGTAAGAGTGACTCTCCCAGCCCAAGTAACCTTGTTGGATCTGGATTACAAGGAACAAGGAGGAGAGGTTCCTATTATAAAGATACCTTTTCAGAGAACCACAGTGAGTGGGAATCCTTACCAGGTTTTCCTGAACCCCATGAAAGCAAAGCACTGCTCAGAAAAGCCTTTCTCCCAAGAGCAGTATGTCAGAAGGAGAGCTTTAGGTGTGGCAATTCCAGGAAGCCAAGGTATGCTGAATCTTTAATTCTAAAGGAAAGCCTTGCTAATAGAAACCCTGTTAAAGCAGCTATTCCCTATAAGGGGAGGGGAAGCAAAGCAGAGCTTTTTAAGACAATACCTCACAGCTTAACAGGAAAGTTTTACTGGAAGCAAGATAGACCCTGTAAGTTTGTAACAGGGAGTGAAAACTACTATTCAAAGGAAGAAGCCAGTGACGCAGAGTCTATGGAAATTGAATGTGAGAATATTATTCCCATGCCTCAGGAGGAATCCATGGACTGTAATTTCTGTTCTGCAACTAGTATTGAATCCTTGCTAGAATTGTAGATAGAAAAGAACTGTGCAACAGATGGTGAACCTTATAATCGTTTGTTTGCTGAATTGTTTAAATTGCTTTGAATTAAAAAAAGCCTCAGCTAGGACTTGCATTCAACTGTGAAGCCTATAACAGTTATCTGCTTGAATATTGGTGGAACCCCTTTTGATAAAGAAAGGACTGTCTTTATTTTCTACTTGTCTTAGAGAATCATTGCGTTACAGGGGAAATAAAGCCTTGTTACCCTACACTCTTGGCTTGGATCATTTGTGCTCTCAAGGAGCTAGAACTACAAGGACCAAAATGCACTAGGCCCTTAAAGTCAAATCGCTCCTTAAAAAAAAATAAATGCGCCGGATGCCCTTATAGCCACTGGCCTCTGGGGGCACCTGGTGACAAGTTCCAGCATCCACTATCCGATGCATTCATGTTGTCCCCATGTGTGGGCTTGAGCAAGGCGCAGGCTGTGCATGATACCCTTGACAGGCTCCTGGAGTTGTGAGTGGTCATCCGCATACTGCCAGACCAGTGCGGCACCATTTGATTCTCCATCTATTTCATAGTGCCAGAAAAGTAGGGGTCTTTTTGCCCCATCCTCGATCTCAAGCATGTAAACAGAGCACTGAGGGTGCCACATTTTCATATGGAAACTCCGTGCTCGGTCATGGTAGCCATTCAAAGAGGAGAGTTCTTGATAGTCTTGGATCTTACGGAGGCATATTTACACATTCCCATTCGGCCCGATCCTCAGAGATTTCTGTGTTTCGCAACTCCCATGGAGCACTTCCCGTTTCAGGCGATGCTGTTTGACTTAGCTATGGCGCCCAGAATGTTCACCAAGGTGATGATGGTGGCATCTGCGGCCCTGGGTAACAGGGAGTGATGGTCCACCCGTATTTGGATGATTGGCTTATCGGGTGAAATCTCGAGCAGAGTCAGGAGGTGACTCATCGGGTGGTGTCATTTTTGCAAGAGTTGGGTCATCAGCCTAGCCAAGTTGGATCCAATGCAGTGGTTGCTGTATCTTGGTGTGCAGTTTGACAAGGAGAGAGGGTCTGGTGTGGCTGCCAGAAGACCTGGGTTAACAAGCTACAGAATCTGTCATGACAGTTGCTGTGGATGTCGGCACCAACAGCCTGGCAGTACCTGCAGATGTTAGGGTTGATGTTGGCGGCGCTGGATTTAGTTCTGCAACGTACCTTTTCTGCACAGTTTTTGACCTCCCACTGGACTCACTCAGTTGACTTCCTTATGTTTCCCACTCCCCTCCTCCCCCCTCAAATTTTAGATAAATGAAATGAAATATGAGACCACTACAGCAGGCACTACTGACTAGGTGGTCACCACAAAATCATCCTCTGTCCGGGAGGCTTCATTGTCCAAGGGACACCAAGATCGAGTTGCAATTGTGGCTGAGCTGGGAAAATCTGCAAAAGGGCGTGTCCTTAGTGGCTCCAGACTGGGCGGTCCTCACCACAGACGCGTCTTGCCGGTTGGGGAGCGCATTGTCTAAGCAGAGTGGCTCAGGGAGAGTGGTTAAAGGAGGAAGCTCCTGGCCCATCATTCAGCTGGAGATCAGAGCATGTAGATGGCACTCTAGCAGTTTGCACCCCTCCTACAGCAGAGAGCAGTGAGGGTGTTCTCGGACAGTGCGTCTGCAGTGGCGTATATCAACAGTCAAGGGGGCACTGGCAGTGCCCTCTTGGCAACAGAGGTAGCCTTGATCCTCCACTGGGCTGAACAGCATCTGGTAGCATTGTCGGCAGCCCATGTCGTGGGCAAGGACAACGTGCAGTCAGATTCTCAGTTGACACCGGTTAGATCCAGCGGAGTGGTTGCTGGAAAGCGACAGTCTTTGTCAGCCTTGTGCAGCGCTGGGGTCAACCCGTCATGGATCTCATGGCCTCGGCAGCCAAGGCCAGTCAATTCTACAATCGTCGCTGGGAGCAAATGTCTGAGGGGCTGGATGCTCTGGCACAGCCCTGGCCTCAGGGAAGGGCTCCTGTATGTTTTCCCTCCGTAGGCACCGATTGGTCAGCTGGCGCAACAAATTGGGCAACACCTCGGTCGGGTGATCTTAGTGGCTCTAGTCGTGGATATGGTCCACTTGGCGGTGGAGCGGCCATGGCAACTCCTGGGACAAGCCAATCCTCTCCCAGAGGCCGGTACTCATGCCACAGGTCGCTCGATTCTCGCTTTTGGCTTGGCTTGGCTCTTGAGCAGGCTCTACTGAGAAAGCGGGATATGTGCCCAGTGTGATTGTGACCTTATTGAAGGTGTGTAAGCGGTCAACATACTTGTCTTATATCGGGGTGTAGCGTGTGTTTGAGGACTGGTGTGAGGTGCAACTTGTGCAACTGTTCTCTTCTTCGTTTGTGGATGTGCTGGTGTTTTTGCAGGCTGGGCTGAAGAAGAGCTTGGCCTTGAATTTCCTGCAAGTACAGGTGGCGGCCTTGGTATGCTACTGTGGCAAAATACAGGGGTCATCACTGGCAAGCCACCCGGACATCATGTGGTTTCTCCGAGCGGTGAAACAGGTGAGGCCGTCAGTGCAGGCGGTGGTTTCGCCCTGGGATCTGACTCTGGTATTATCAGTGCTGTCAGCACCTCCCTTTGAGCCATTGAGGAGCTCCTCGATGAAGGACCTCACTTTAAAAGTGGTGTTCTTAGTAGCTATTTGTTCTGTTCAATGGATCTCGGAACTACAAGCTTTGTCCTGTAGAGAGCCCTATCTGGTGATTTCCGGAGAGCGAGTGGTTTTACACCTGGTTCTCGCCTCCTTACCCAAGGTGGTCTCCCCATTTCATGTCAATCAGGTCGTTACGCTCCCAGTTTTTGGGGCAACCGAGAGCTGTGCTCTAGACAACCAACTGTGCAAGTTTGATGTTACATTCAGCGTACCCAAGCTTTCAGAAAATCGGAACACTTGTTTATCCTATTTGGGGATCCCATAAAGGGGAGGCAGCCTTGAATGCTTAAGTGGGTAAAGGAAGTGATAGTCTCTGTATACCTGCTGAAGGGTAAGCTGTGCCGGTGGGGTTGCGGGTGCATTCTACAAGAGCACAGGCAGCGTCCTGGATGGAATTTAGTCTTGTTCCGCCAGTGGACATTTGTCGAGTGGCCACCTGGTCATCTTTGCATACATTTTCCAAGCATTACCAACTTGATATACAGGCGGGTCAGGAAGCCTGCTTTGGAGAAAGGGTTCTTAGGGTGGGGCTCACGGGTTCCTCCCAGGTTTAGGTACTGCTGTGGTACATCCCATTTGTCTGGACTGAACTTGAGGGATGAGAATGAAGGAGAAATTAGACCTTACTTTCTAATTTTCTTTGATGGAGTTCCTCAAGTCCAGTCTAGAACCCACCCATGTGGTTTGTAGTAGCAAGCCTGGATCTTGATGGGATGATTGGGTGACAGGTTTTTTTGGAGACCTTGTCATGACCGTTTGCCAGTGGAGGAGAAGTAGTCTTGCTCTGCTGGCGGGTTCTCGTTTAAAAAAAAAAAAAAAAGCATTTAACAAAGATCTAATTTTGAAAGACATGATGGTTGTAAATATCATTAAAAGTGGGATAAGTCAATCTCTGCTGGTCCCTTGGTTGGTTCCATTGATGCTTTGTTTTGTGGTCTTGCCTCTTTTTGTTGTCTGGAGGTGAATGTTTGAGATTAGGTTCAGTTTAGCTTTGGCATTCAAATACCAATGAGAGGAGGGGTGTCCTTAGCTATTATAGGGTGACATCAGCAAAGTTTTGCATGTTCAGTTTCCAGCTGCTGGTGGACGGACAAAACCCATTTGTCTGGACTGGACTTGAGGAACTCCATGAAAGAAATTTAGCAGGTAAGGTCTAATTTCTGCATCATTTTGAACCATGTGCTCTTGGGAAACTTTCGGCTTTCCCCCATTATCCAGCCTGATTCCCCCCTGATGAAGATGGAGCCCATCCTTTTGGAAAAGGCCCCCCTCCCTTCCCCAGAATGTTGCCCAGATCCTAGCAAATCCAAAACCCTCTTCCTTGCACCATTGTCTCCTCCACACATTGAGATTCCAGAGCTCTGGCTGCCTCTTCGATCCTGCGTGTGGATCGGGAAGTATTTCTGAGAATGCTACCCTGACAGTCCTGGATTTCAACTTTCTACCTAAAAGCCTAAATTTGGCTTCCAGAACCTCTCTCCCACACTCTCCTCTGTCACTGGTACCAAGATGTACTAAAACAGCAGGCTCCTCCCCAGCACTATCTAAACCTTTATCTAGGTGGCGCATGAAGTCTGTCTCCTTCACACCAGGCAGGCAAGTTACCAGACTATCTTCATGTCCACCAGCCACTCAACTATTTTATTTTCAAGAATTTGATATACCGCTAAAGGTTAGAACATCATAGCAGTTTACAAAACATTATTAGTCTTTAGTTACAGAGACATAAAGAAACAAAAAGACAGGATGACAGAAACAGGCGATACATCAGGGAAGGGAGATGTGGTAGCACAACAATTTCACCTAAAACAAAAGAAAAACAAAAATTCTAACTGCATGGAAACTGTAGAAGGGGATAGAGAGGCAGTAAAAGTGTGATTTTTGATGGGAGCTTGACTATCTTTGGAAGGCCTGGATAAAATCCACGTCTTCAGACTAGTCTTAAACTTTATATAAGAAGATTCCATATGGTGCTTCTAGATGAGGGGCTTGGAAATAGAAAGCAATAGAGTGATAGGATTCTAAGCATAATGTGCACTTTGTGAGAACCACTAAGAGATTTATGTTGTACAACAAGAGAGTGCGAGCAGGACAGTAAGGAATAAGATGCAAGTGTAAATAGATGGGTAAGCTAGCATGGTGCATCAATAGTAGGACCTTAAACTTAATTCAAAAAGGGCATGAAGCCATTGTCACTCATGAAGCAATAAGGTGACGTGATCATATCGTTTGGCATTATAGATAAACTTTACTGATGCGTTCCCACAAATAGGAACAGAAGCAAAGGACATCTTGAACAATTTTCAAAAGACTGTGTTCGTGAGAAACTATCTCAACTTAAAGTAGACAAAGCGATGGGACCGGATGGGATACACCCGAGAATACTGAGGGAACTTGGGGACGTTCTAGCAGCTCCACTGACTGACTTTTTCAATGCCTCGTTGGAGTCGGGAGTGGTGCCAAAGGACTGGAGAGAGGCTCATGTGGTGCCTTTACACAAAAGTGGAAGTAAGAATGTGGTTGAAAACTACAGGCCGGTTAGTTTAACTTCGGTGGTGAGTAAATTATTGGAAACGCTGCTGAAAGAGAAAATAGTGAGGTTTCTGGAGTCCAGCGGATTACAGGATCCGAGGCAGCATGGATTCACCAGAGGCAGGTCTTGTCAGACAAATCTGATTGATTTCTTTGACTGGGTGACCAGGGAGTTGGACCGAGGGAGAGCCCTAGATGTGGTGTATTTAGATTTCAGTAAAGCCTTTGACACTGTTCCTCACAGGCAACTTATAAACAAACTGAGCACCCTAGGGATGGACCCTAAAGTTACTGCTTAGGTTAGAAATTGGTTGGGTGGAAGGCGACAAAGAGTACAAGTAAATGGAGCTCACTCTGAGGAGAAGGATGTTATCAGTGGTGTGCCCCAGGGATCTGTCCTTGGTCCTATTCTTTTTAACATCTTTGTTAGCGATATAGCGGAAGGGCTTTCAGGTAAGGTTTGCCTCTTTGCGGATGATACCAAAATCTGCAATAGAGTAGACACCCAGGAAGGTGTAGATAACATGAAGAGGGATCTAGCTAAGCTTGAAGAATGGTCTAGAATTTGGCAGCTGGGATTTAATGTTAAAAAATGTACGGTCATGCATTTGGGCTGCAGCAATCCAAGGGAGCAATATAGTATAGGGGTGAAGTACTTTTGTCCACTAAAGAAGAGCGGGACCTAGGCGTGGTTGTGTCTGATGATCTTAAAGTAGCTAAACAGGAAGAAAAGGCGACGGCAAAAGCTAGAAGGATGCTTGGGTGCATACGGAGAGGAATGACTAGCAGAAAAAAGGAGTTGATAATGCCTCTGTATAAGTCTTTGGTGCGACCTCATTTGGAGTTATAGTGTGCAATTCTGGAGACCGCACCTTCAAAAGGATGTGAACAGGATGGAGTCGGTGCAGAGGGTGGCTACTAAAATGATTAGTGGGCTTCATTATAAAGCATATGAGGACAGACTGAAGGATCTTAATATGTACACCTTAGAGGAAAGGCGGGATAGAGGTGATATGATTGAGATGTTTAAATACCTCCGTGGCATAAATGTTCAGGGAGAGAGCCTCTTTCAATTGAAAGCAAGTTCTGCTACGAGGGGACATGGGATGAGGGTGAAGGGAGATAGATTCAGGAATGATATGCGGAAATATTTCTTTACGGAAAGAGTAGTGGATCCGTGGAATAGTCTCCCAGTGGAGGTGGTAGAGATGAGGACAGTAACTGAATTCAAAAAAGCATGGGACAAACACAAAGGATCTCTAAAGGTAAAAAGGGGACTGTTGTAGTTGTTATGGAAGGACAGACTAGATAGGCCATGTGGTCTTTTTCTGTCATCATATTTCTATGTTTCTATTTGGAAACGTTTTAGTTGAGCCTATGAGATGCTTGGTGGTAGAGAATTGCAGTAATCTAATCTGTTGATAACTAACTAGTGAGTGAAGAACTATATGCCTAATGACCGAATCACCAACTATAACAGCCGTCCTAACCCTGCCCTCATGGGCGCATGGCTATGGAGACATCCTGGGTGTGAAAGGGTATTACATCACCTGGAGGACAGGTCTTAACTACAGGGTCACTTCCTGCCACACCGATGATGCTCTCCTTTCACGTGACTGCTTTCCTCCATAAGTCTCACTTATATTTCTCTCTGTCTGCCTCAGCTCCTCAAAGTATGCTACTCTAGTCTCCAGAGATCAGACTCGTTCCCTGAGAGCAAAGAGCTCTCTGCACCTAGTGCACACATAAGACCTCTCAACAACTGGGAGAAAATCATGCATGTGACACACTTTATGGATTTCTAGGTGTAAATTTATTCCACAAATAGAAGGGACTCATATTCCTATTAAAGATCTAGTAATTCACTCTGAATAATTTTTGACTAGTTTACCTCTGTTTGGATGCTGTTGCCGCCTCCTTGCTGTTGGCTTGTGGGTTCAGCTGAGGTCTAGCTGAACCCAGGCTACTAGAGCCAAAGAGAAGAGAAGAAAGAGGCAGTCAAATGGATAGTAAGTATGGGATGACCATCGGAGGGCCTGAAGGGCAAGGGGGGTGAGAGCCTGGATTAGATGGAAGATAGGTTAGCAAATGGGTGGGTATGGAGGGGGGAGGTTTCTGGTCCCATGTTGAGTGTGTCTGGTTTGGGAATCCTAGGCTGGACCAGAGAGTCTCCAGTTTTTTAAATTTAAAAATGATAGTAACGTTAATGCACTTTTTAAGTCTACTACATCTGTTAATGCATTACCCTATGTAAAAATGTGTAGTAAGTTCTTAGTATAATGTTTTACTCGTTTAGCACTGATTTGTTTTTTCATGGCTTATTTTTAATCTCCAGCACATTAGCATGTCATAGCATGGGCATTAACATGTGTTGTTTTTTTTAAGCATGTGCGTCATTAGCACAAGTTTTAACTCCTGTTTCATTACACTGGGGCCTAAACGCATCAGTGTATCTAGAGGTAATGTTTCTCCAAAATCTTGTGACTCAAAACATCTCGATTTGCTTCTCTCCTCTTCCCCTGCATATTGTCATGCTTCTTCCCCTCCCCCTCCCCCCACCACAAACCTTTTTTCAGGATTGTTGTGGGAACTGTAGTGACAGTGAAGAGGAGCCGACTCGACTCTAAAGTAAAATGGAGCAGCCAGTACCCACATGCCGTGGCCCAACCCTACGCACACTATTGCTGGAAATATGGGGGATAAGTGAGCAGCTTCCCTCTTCATTCAGCATTATTTACATGCTTGTACATTTTATGTATAAATTCAGAATGTCTGATTTTTAACTTCTAGCTACACAGTGGTGTTTACTTAAATTCAGTGAGGAGGGATCACGCAGAAGAATCTTCTGTAGTCCTTTTACTTTTCATAAGGAAAAGATACCTGGATAAAACAAGATTGTTATAAATCTTTTGTTTAATACTGTGACATTGTTTGTATCTTTCTGTACTAAATTAGTAGCTGTTCCTCTGTAATTCATATTCTGTGATACTTGCATGGGCACAGAGATCATTGTGTGTTCTGCTACCCTTTGGCACACACTGATGCTTGCATACACATCACGACTGTGACACAGATACAGCCGATATATGCAGTCATGAGGCCATAGCTACATGTGTTTCCTTATTCTCCAAGGAGAAATGAGCTGGAGAAAGGCTAAATGAAGCTTCAAGAGCTCTTAGCCCTTTCAAGAACCATGCATATGCAGGGCTTCCCACATCTGCGTCATTATGTGGAGTCACTTCAGTTCTTCTTTTTCAAGGAGCCTGGAAGATACTTTCTTTTATTCTGTGGTGAGGTAGGCTTCCAAGAGTGTGTCACATTTTGTGCTCTGTTGCCACTTCCACTGCTCTTTTTCCATCATAAAATAGTTAACGTTTTTTCTTTTTTAAATTGATTTTTGGCTCAGCTGTGGTTTTCACTATTGTCTGTGCATTGAGCAACCTTATTCATAATTTCATCAGAGTCATTCAACTTTGCCACAGCTATTTTTCTCCTGATATGGCAGAAACCAGAGACTTAGGTGGCTTCAAAAAATGGAGGTAGTACAGCAGGACAGTTCCGGCAACCATACCCACAACTTGTGCCTTTCATGCCTCGAGTCCAAATATGATATCCCAAGCTGCACCATCTCTTAGAAGATAATGCCTTTGTGGCCATCAACAGCAAAAAGCAAAGCTCTTCGATGTGACAAAGTCCAGCCCAAGTACATTGGCATTGGAGATATCAACTCTCAACCATAGAGCTGGATGCTGAAGGAAGTGAAGGATTCCATGCTGACGTATTGGCATCCGGCCTTCTCAGAAAATGATAAAGAGGAGATCTTGTCAGCCATTGTTCCATATCTCAAGCATCCCTGCAGAGAGGTCTGCTGGTCTTCAGTGACATCTGGGGGAATGTATCTGCCTACAAAGTTCTGGGATTCAGGCACCACTACACCTCTTGTGGTCCAAGAGGATGTCTCCTTACTTCCTGCATCCCATCCAGTCACAGTATTGGCAACCTTCGAGGGCAGGGTGGCATGAAGGATCTAGGAGATGATGAACCATTATCTAGCAAGATTCCCTGTATTGCATAAACTGTGTAAACACTGGTACAGACAGATTCAGTTGAACCTATAATGCATGGCAGTGTTGAGGCAACGAAGAACTCCAGCATCAGTAGTAGCTGCTCCATTGTCCATCTAATGTACAATTTTCCATTAGGCATTAGCGACACAGTGGCTAGAGCCTACAAAGGAAGAAAAGTGAGAGAAATGTAACAAAAATTTCAAAAACATAATTGGAGTTGGTGTGGAGGAGTAGCTTAATGCTTAGAGCATTGGCTTGGGAACCAATAGACCAGGGTTTGATTCCCTTAACCCTCCATTGCCTCAGAAAAATCCAAGTTATCAATATCCCTGTTTAATGTACATTACCAAGTTTGTTACAGTATAAACTGCTTTGACTGAAATGATAACTGTTAAATAAAAATAATTCCAGAATTCCTAGGCATTTCCTAAGAGTTTTTCTTTGGCTTCTCTTTTCAGCAAAGTCTTCTAATAATGTCCTCAAAGTCCATATTTTGGTATGAAAGTGCCTAGGCTCTACGAACACCAAAATCTGGCTCAGAGTGCATCTAGGTTAGAAGCTTCAGATGATGATCTGAACGGCCCCACTTACTTTCCCACTTTGGTGAATAAAAGGTGGATATAAAATAACTTCGTGCAAGCAGTGCTTGATTGTGAGATGACTCATTATCTCACCATTCATTAGTGATGGAGAAAGCTCTTCAAAAAAGAAAAAAAACATAAGATCCCATTCATAAGAACATAAGATATGCCATACTGGGTCAGACCAAGGTCCATCAAGCCCAGTATCCTGTTTCCAACAGTGGCCAATCTAGGTCATACGTACCTAGCAGTTTCCCCAAAAGACACAGGTTCCGCAATGCTTGTACTGGGTCAAGCACTGATATCTTGGGTCCCTTCTTAATAATGGTTTATGGACCTTTCCTCCAGGAACTTGTCCAAACCTTTTTTAAACCCAGCTACACTAACAGCCTTTACTACATCCTCCGGTAACAAATTCCATACTTTGATTACACGTTAAGTGAAAAAATATTTTCTTTTATTAGTCTTAAATAGTTTACCCTGTAGCTTCATTGCATGTCCCCTAGTCTTTCTATTTTCTGATAACGTAAACAATCGATCTACGTTTACCCGTTCCACTCTGTTCATTAATTTATAGACTTCTATCATATCTCTCCTCAGCTGTCTCTTTTTCAGGTTAAAGAGCCCTAACCTTTTTAGCCTTTCTTCATAGGAGTATCCTTCCATCCCCTTTACCATTTTGGTGGCTCTTCTCTGAACCTTTTCTAATAACGCTATATCCTTTTTAAGATACGGCGACCAGAATTGCACACAATATTCAAGGTGCGGTCTCACCATGGAACGATGTAGAGGCATTATAATATATTTTGTTTTATTTTCCATTCCTTATGATACCTAGCATTCTGTTTGCTCTCTTGGCCGCCGCTGCACACTGGGCCGAGGGTTTTAACATGTTATCCACAATGATGCCTAAATCTTTTTCCTGGGTGGTGGTTCCCAATGTGGAACCTTGCATTGTGTAACCATAGTTTGGGTTGTTCTTCCCTAGGTGCATAACTTTGCACTTGTCCACATTAAATTTCATCTGCCATTTTGATGCCCAGTCTTCCAATTTATCAAGATCCTCTTGCAATTTTCCACAATCCTCTTGGGTTTTAACAACTTTAAATAGTTTTGTGTCATCTGCAAATTTGATAACCTCACTCGTTATTCCATTTTCCAGGTCATTTATGAATATGTCAAAAAGCAGCAGACACACCCCAGATCCCTGGGGTACACCACTATTCACCTTTCTCAATTGGGAAAATGGGCCATTTAGCCCAACCCTCTGCTTTCTATCTTTTAACCAGTTCTTGATCCACAGTAGTATACTGCCTCCTATCCCATGACTCTTTGGTTTTGCCAAAAGTCTCTGATGAGGGACCTTGTCAAAGGCTTTCTGAAAGTCCAGATACACTATATCAACCGACTCACCTTTGTCCACCTGTTTGTTGACACTTTCAAAAAACCATAACAGATTAGTAAGACAAGATCTTCCTTGTCTAAAGCCATGTTGGTTGTCTCCCATTAGGCCATGACTATCTACATGCTGAGTAATTTTATTCTTTATGATGGTTTCTACCATTTTTCTTGGTACTGATGTGAGGCTCACCAGTCTGTAGTTTTCCGGATCACCCCTGGAACCCTTTTTAAAAATTGGTGTTACATTGGCGATCCTCCAATCTTCAGGTATTAGAGATGCTTTTCATGATAGTCCACAGATTACTAATAGCAGATCTGCAATCTCATATTTCAGTTCTTTCAACACCCTTGTATGTATACCATCCAGCCCAGGTGATTTGCTACTCTTCAGTTTATCTAATAGTTGTAATACATCTTCCCGATGTATCGATATTTCCTTCAATTCTTCCGCACCTTTAAATACCACTTCAGTCATGGGTAACATCCCTACATCTTCCTTAGTAAAGACTGAAGCAAAGAATTCATTCAGTCTCTCCGCTGTCACTTCTTAGTGCCCCTTTAACTCCTCTATCATCTAATGGACCAACTGACTCTCTCACAGGTTTTTAGCTACGAATGTACTTGAAAAAATCTTTATTTCGTGTTTTTGCTTCCACAGCAAGCTTCTTCTCAAATTCTCCTTTTGCCTGCTTTATCAATTCCTTGCATTTGACTTGCCAGTGCTTGTGCTGTTTCCAGGTTTCGTCGTTTGGCTCTTTTTTCCATTTCCTGAAAGATACTTTTTTGGCAACAGCCTCTCTGACCTCACCTTTAAACCATGCTGGCAGTTTTTTGGACTTCTTCCACTTTTCTTAAAGCGTGGAATACAGCTGGTTTGGGCTTGCAAGATAGTATTTTTCAACAACACCCAAGCTTGATGTAAGTCTTTAACCTTTATAACTGCTCCTTTTAGTTTTTTCTTAACTATTTTCCTCATTTTATCATAGTCTCCCTTTCGAAAGTTAAAAGGTAGTACTGTGGCTTTCCGTACTATCCCTCCTCCACTAATTAAATGAAAGGCGATCATGCTATGATCACTATTGCCAAGTGGCCCCAACACCCTTATTTCTTGCACTAGATCTGGTGTTCCACTAAGGACTAGGTCTAATATGGCTTCCCCTCTGGTCGGTTCATGAACCAGCTGCTCTAAGAAGCAGTCATTTATGTCATCTAGGAACTTTATCTCCCTAGCATGTCCTGCCGTGACACTAACCCAGTCGATACCGGGGTAATTGAAATCACCCATTATTATTACTGCGCTGTAACTTTTGTTAGCTTCCTTGATTTCTTTGAGCATTTCATCATCCATTTGTTCATTCTGGCCAGGCGGTCGATAGTACGCCCCCACTGCCATCGCCTTCCCCTTTTTACATGGAATTTCAATCCATAGAGATTCTACAGCAAATTTTGTTTCCTGCAAAACTTTAATCCTTTCTGACTCAATGCCCTCTCTAACATAGAGAGCAACCCCTCCACCAATTTGATCAGCTCTATCATTATGATATAGTTTGTACCCAGGTATCACAGTGTCCCACTGGTTGTCCTCCTTCCACCATGTCTCTGATATTCCAATCATATCTAACCTCTCATGTCGTGCTATATATTCTAACTCTCCCATCTTATTTTTTAGACTTCTAGCATTTGCATACAAGCATTTTAGAGACTGTATTTTATTCATATTAATTTGGCTATTGGTAGACATGGGTAATTTGGGATCTTTAAGCTCTGTCGGCTCCATACTCGAGGGCATTTGGGCTACTTTACTCTTTTGTGGAACCTCTCTGCTTTTGGTAGTATCCTTCAAGGATACATTATTCCGAACCATCCACTCTTGGGCAACTGTCGGCTTTCCCCTATTATCTAGTTTAAAAGCTGCTCTATCTCCTTTTTAAAGGTTAATGCCAGCAGCCTGGTTCCATCCCGGTTAAGGTGAAGCCCATCCCTTCAGAAGAGCCCCTCCTTTCCCCAGAATGTTCCCCAGTTCCTATCAAATCCAAAACTCTCATCTCTGCACCATTGTCTCATCCACGCATTGAGACTCCGGAGCTCTGCCTGCCTTTTGGGTCCTGCACAAGGAAAAGGATCCATTATAGTTGGAACTACTTAACCAGAAGCTATTTCAAAGTACCATGTTCTCTGCCCACGTATTTTTGTATCAACTGTTTATGTGTAGTATACTGTATGCACTGTTAAACTGCAAAAATATTTGGATTTGCTGCCATCAGAGAAATGCGAGGGAAGCATTTCTTTTTGTCTGCAGTAGATAATTGTGGTAAATGTCTTAAAAGATCTGCATAGGATACTTTTGATATTGTAATAAGGGAATTAACCTTCTCTGAGCTTCAGGTCAAGAGAAGATGGCCATGGCAGATTGTTAAATGCCCCCCAAACAGGAGACAGTTTCTTTGGGAATAAGTAAAGGAGACCATAAACTATGTAGGAATTTATATTGTGTGTATGTTTGTATTGTGTGTATGTTTTGACTATACCAGTTAAGTGCTAGTGTTGTAAGCTGTTGTGAGTCGTCATTTTGGGAGAAAAATGGCTCTTCCATTGGTCATTTTAGGAAGCTGGGGGTTTTTTTTATGATTTTTTTTCTTCCAGCTCAATGTCTGTCTTCTTTGGGTCTATGCTTCTGATGCTAGAATCTGGATAATTTTAGAAAAAACTATCTGCATGTAAAACCTGGATTTAAATATAGAAAACAGTAATGCAAAATTTGCTGCTATATACATGTATTAAAGAATACATAGGAGGCAATTTCACATATACTTTTGTACATGTCTAAAGTAGGTGCACTTGAGGGCGGAGTTGGGTGGAATTAGGGATTTACATGTATACTTGGTACAAGAATGTATGTGTACAACTCAGCAGACATACGTCTACTCCACAGCATGTGTAAATACACATACATGTGTGCTCTCTACCACTGGTTGCACGTACTTTCCCTTTCTGAAACTGCCTTTTTGACATATTAAGGATAATTTATAAAGTTGCATCTAGTTAATGCACATATTCATGTGCCTGTTTTTCTTTTATAAAGTCAAGTACGCATGTGTATGTGCAGAGGCTGCACCTTAAATGAAGGTGCAGTCAGTTAATGTTTACCCTTAGAGCTAATATTCATGATCATGACTACTTTTCTAAGTACACACGTAAATTCTATACTAGCTGACCCTGTTCCACCCAAATGCCAAGCATGTGCATGCTTACAACAAATGTATGTGCTTTGCAGACAGTGTGCATAATTATAAGTTAATTTTTATTTATAAGAGCTCATTTACCTAAAATATTGGCATTTACACACATTGTTTGCACCTAAAAATAACTGGTCCTTATAAAGTTACCCCCATTCTAGTCATATCCACTTACGCAACTGGTTGTAAAAACACCTCTTTCCCTCTTGGATACTAATGACTTTCTCTTATGGTTAGCTATTTGATTTTTACTGTTCTGTTATACCAAGTTATTAACTTAATCCACTTTTACTTGTATTATTTGGCCTTATTTTGCACTGTTGCATCCTAAAGACTTTAACAGTAAGTGATTAAAACATTTTTAAAAACCAAGAAAAATGATGACAGATACTACTACTAATCATTTGTATATCACTATAAGGTGTACACGGTGCTGTACAGACAGTCCCTGCTCATCAAAGCTTACATTCTAGTCAAGACAAACAAGACAACAGCTGCGGACAAGGATATATCTAGGGAAATGGTAAGAAAACACATAGGAGAATAAGCGGATCAAGATCCAAAAGCGTCCTCGAAGCACTATCCAGTCTGACCTTCTATGCCAACCACTGAACTTTACAGTCCTTTTTTTTTCCCTTTAGAGATCTTCTGTGTTTCTTCCATGCTTTCTTGAATTCAAATACAGTCCTCGTTTCTACCACCTTCACTGGGAGACTATTCTGTGCACCTGCCACTCTTTCCATAAAGAAATATTTCCTCAAATTTACTCCTGGGTCTATTTTCTCTCACCTTTATCCTATGCCCCCTCGTTGCAAAGTTTGCTTTCACTTGAGAGGCTCTCCTCCTGTGCATATAGGCCACAAAGGTATTTAAAAATAGCTCTCTTCTCTGCTGCCTTTCCTCTAAAATATCCATATTGAGATCTTTGTCTATCCCCATATTCCTTATGAGGAATGCCAGACCGCTGGCATTAACCTTTAAAAAGGAGATAGAGAAGCTTTTAAACTAGAAAATAGGGGAAAGCCGACAGTCACCCAAGAGCGCATGGTTCGGAAGATGGTATCTTTGAAGGATACTACCAAAAGCAGTGAGGTTCCAAAAAAGAGTAAAGTAGCTCAAATGCCCTTGAGTATCGTGCAGACAGAGCGTAAAGATTCCAAATTACCCATGCCTACCAATAGCCAGATTAATATTAATAAAATACAGTCTCTAAAATGCTTATATGCAAATGATAGAAGTCTAAACAATAAGATGGGAGAATTAGAAAATATAGCACTAAATGAGAGGTTAGATATTTTATTTATTTATTTATTTATTTAAAAGGATTTCTATACCGCCTTTTCATTGAATCAAGGCGGTTTTCACAGCAAACAATCAGAAATGTGTTTTCGGGGGGGGGGGGGGGTCATGCAGTGTGCCATGTGTGCGAGTGTGTTAGATATGATTGCAATCTCAGAGACATGGTGGAAGGAGGATAATCAGTGGGACATTGTGATACCTGGATACAAACTATATCGTAATGATAGAACTGATCAAATTGGTGGAGGGGTTGCGCTCTATGTTAGAGAGGGCATTGAGTCAGAAAGGATTAAAGTTTTGCAGGAAACAAAATTTGCTGTAGAATCTCTATGGATTGAAATTCCATGTATGAAGGGGAAGGTGATGGCAGTAGGGGTTTACTATCGACTGCCTGGCCAGAATGAACAAATGGATGATGAAATGCTCAAAGAAATCAAGGAAGCTAACAAACGTCACAGCAGAGTAGTAATAATGGGTGATTTCAATTACCCCGGTATCAACTGGGTCAGTGTCACGGCAGGACATGCTAGGGAGATAAAGTTTCTAGATGAAATAAATGACTGCTTCCTGGAGTAGCTGGTTCATGAACCGACCAGAGGGGAAGCCTTAGTGGAACACCAGATCTGGTGCAAGAGATAAGGGTGTTGGGACCACTTGGCAATAGTGATCATAGCATGATCGTGTTTGATTTAATTGGAGGAAGGATAGTAAAGAAATCCACAGTACTACCTTTTAACTTTCGAAAGGGAGACTATGATAAAATGAGGAATATAGTTAAGAAAAAACTAAAAGGAGCGGTTGCAAAGGTTAAAGACTTACATCAAGCTTGGGTGTTTAAAAATACTATCCTGGAAGCCCAGACCAGCTGTATTCCACGCATTAAGAAAGGTTGAAGAAAGTCCAAAAAACTGCCTGCATGGTTTAAAGGTGAGGTCAGAGAGGCTGTTGCTGTCAAAAAAGCATCTTTCAGGAAATGGAAAAAAGAGCCAAACGACGAAAAGTGGAAACAGCACAAGCACTGGCAAGTTAAATGTAAAGCACTGATAAGGCAGGCAAAGCGAGAATTTGAGAAGGAACTTGCTATGGAAGCAAAAACATGAAATAAAGACTTTTTCAAGTACATTCGTAGCAAAAGGCCTGTGAGAGAGTCAATTGGACCATTAGATGATAGAGGGGTAAAAGGGGCAGTAAAAGGCGACAAGGCGATAGCGGAGAGACTGAATGAATTCTTTGCTTCGGTCTTTACTGAGGAAGATGTAGGGATGTTACCCAAGACTGAAGTGGTATTTAAAGATGATACTGCAGAGGAATTGAGAGAAATATCGCTACACCGGAAAGATGTATTATAACTATTTGATAAACTGAATAGTAGCAAATCACCTGGACCGGATGGTATACATCCAAGAGTGTTGAAAGAACTGAAATATGAGATTGCAGACCTGCTATTAGTAATCTGTGAACTTTCATTAAAATCATCTGTAATACCTGAAGATTGGAGGGTCGCCAATGTAACGCCAATTTTTAAAAAGGGTTCCAGGGGTGATCCGGGAAATTACAGACCGGTGAGCCTGACATCAGTACCGGGGAAGATGATAGAAACCATCATAAAGAACAAAATTACACAGCATGTAGATAGTCATGGCCTAATGGGAGACAGCCAACATGGCTTTAGACAAGGAAGATCTTGTCTTACTAATCTGATATGTTTTTTTGAAGGTGTGCATAAACAGGTAGACAAAGGTGAGTCGGTTGATATAGTGTATCTGGACTTTCAGAAAGCCTTTGACAAGGTCCCTCATCAGAGATTTTTGGCAAAACTAAAAAGTCATGGGATAGGAGGCAGTGTACTATTGTGGATCGGGAACTGGTTAAAAGATAGAAAGCAAAGGGTAGGGCTAAATGGCCAATTTTCCCAATGGAAAAAGGTGAATAGTGGAGTACCCCAGGGATCTGTACTGGGTCTGCTGCTTTTTGACATATTCATAAATGACCTGGAAAAGGGAATTACTAGTGAGGTTATCAAATTTGCAGATGACACAAAACTTTTTAAAGTTGTCAAAACTCAAGAGGACTGTAGAAAACTGCAGGAGGATCTGGATAAATTGGAAGACTGGGCATCCAAATGGCAGATGAAATTTAATGTGGACAAGTGCAAAGTTATGCACTAGGAAAGAACAACCCACACTATGGTTACACGATGCAAGGTTCCACATTGGGAACCACCACCCAGGAAAAAGATTTAGGAGTCATCATGGATAACATGTTAAAGCCCTCCGCCCAGTGTGCAGCGGCAGCCAAGAAAGCAAATAGAATGCTAGGTATCATAAGGAAAGGAATGGAAAATAAAACAAAGGAAATTATAATACCTCTGTATCGTTCCATGGTACGACCACACCTTGAATATTGTGTGCAATTCTGGTCGCCGTATCTTAAAAAGGATATAGCGATATTAGAAAAGGTACAGAGAAGAGCCACCAAAACAGTAAAGGGGATGGAAGGCTACTCCTATGAAGAGAGGCTACAAAGGTTAGGGCTCTTCAACCTGGAAAAGAGACGGCTGAGGGGAGATATGATAGATGTCTATAAATTAATGAATGGAGTGGAACGGGTAAACGTAGATCGATTGTTTACGCTATCAGAATATAGAAAGGCTAGGGGACATGTAATGAAGCTACAGGGTAAACTATTTAAGACAAATAAGAGAAAATATTTTTTCACTCAACGTGTAATCAAACTCTGGAATTTGTTACCGGAGGATGTAGTAAGAGCTGTTAGTGTGGCTGGGTTTAAAAAAGGTTTGGACAAGTTCCTGGAGGAAAGGTCCATAAACCATTATTAAAAAGGGACCCAGGATATCAATGCTTGACCCAATACAAGCATTGAGGAACCTGTGTCTTTTGGGGAAACTGCTAGGTACGTATGACCTAGATTGGCCACTGTTGGAAACAGGATACTGGGCTTGATGGTCCTTGGTCTGACCCAGTATCGCATATCTTATGTTCTTAATAGCACTGACCATTTGGGTAGCCACCCTCTGCACCATCTCCATCCTGTTTATATCCTTCTGAAGGTGCGGTCTCCAGAATTGCACACAGTACTTCAAATGAGATCACACCAAAGATTTTTATATAGAGGCACTATCACAACCACCTTCCTGCTGGTCATTCCTTTCCTTATGCACCCAAGCATCCTTCTGTTTTTTCCGTCACCTTTCCCACTTTTTTAGCCACCTTAAGATCATCAGAAACAATTGTCCACAGGTCTCCCTCTTCTTTCATGGACCAAAGGTACTTCACCCGCTATACTGTACTGCTCTCTTGAACGTTTGCAGCCCTAATGCATGACCCTGCAGTTTTTAGCATTAAATCTTAGCTGCGAAATTCTTCAAGCTTCTCTAGATCCCTCCTGATGTTATCTACACTTTCCTGGGTATCTACCCTATTGCAGATTTTGGTGTCATCCACAGAGAGGCAAACCTAACCCTACAGCCCTTCTGCAATAACACTTACAAAAAATGTTAAAAATAATTGGACCAAGGATTGATCCCTGTGGCACACCACTGATAATGGCTTTCTCCTCAGAGTGATCTCCACTTACCTGTAGGCTTTCCATGCAACCACTTTCTAACCCAGTCGGTTACTTTAGGGCCCCCCAGGGCACTTAGCTTATTTATAAATTGCCTGTGCAGAACAGTGGCAACAGCTTTACTGAAATCTAAGTATACCACTTCTAGCGCTCCCCCTTGATCCAACTCTCTGGTCAGCCAAAGAAATCAGATTTGTCTGACAAGACCTGCCTCTAGTAAAACCATATTTCCTCAGATCTTGCAATACATTTGACTCCAGAAACATCACTATCCTCTGTTTTAGCAGCGTTTCCAACAAGAGGTCACAGACGTTACTGGCCTGTAGTTCCCGATCTCATGATTGCTTCTGCTTTTGTGTAGAGTGACCACAGATGTCGTCGTCCAGTTTTCTGGGGCCACACCAGACTCTAAAGAAGCATTGAAAAGGTGAGACAGTGGAACCATGACATCTTTCCTAAGTTCTTTCAATAAAAAAGTGGAAAATAAAGGACCACTGCTTCACTTTGTAGACACTCTTACAAGCACCAGCAGGTCCTAAGTATCCTTTCAAAAAGGGCAGGGGTTTTTTTTTTTTTAACCACAACAGAGGTTACACCCCAGTCATGGTCTTGCTCTTCACAACCTCAATGGCAAAGACCCTGTGGCCATAACACAGAGGTCTGATTTGACTTCTCTATCAAAGTCAAGTTTTTAAACTCCTGAGACCATTGCAAAAATAGATCATTATAGAAAGACTAACCCTTTTTGCAAACAAGTGACCAAAAAACATGTTTTTGGATTCTTTGCATTATGGAAGAAGAGAGGCTGTGATTCCTAAGGATTCTTCCAAATCATCCCTCAAGAAAATTTCTTCAAGTCCAAAGAAATCTCTTCCATGCTCAAAGCTAGAACTATCAAGTATGTTCCACTCCATGAAAGGGGAAGCAGATTTTATTCTATCTATTTCCTAATCCTGAAGAAAACTGGGAGCCTTTGTCCCATTTTGGACTTCAGGGTCCTCGGTCTTCACAAATAAATATTCAAGATGCTCACATCTGTGATACTGCCTGTGTTAGACAAAGGAGCCTAGTTTTGTTCTCTAGACCTGAAAGGGTACTATACTACTGAGCATTTGTATAGTGCTACAAGATGTACGCAGCGCTGCACAGACACATGTAAAAGACTGTCCCTGTTCGTCAGAGCTTACAATCTAATCAAGACAGACAACACAGTAGCTGTAGACATGGGATACATCTAGGGGGAATGGTAAGGAAACACAGAGGAGATCAGGTGAGTCAAGATCCAAAAGCAGTATCAAAGAAGTGAGTTTTCAGCCTGGATTTGAAAAGGGTCAGAGTAGGGGCTTGATGTACAGATTCAGGTAGTTTGTTCCAGGTATAAGGAGCAGCAAGGTGAAAGGAGTGAAGTCTGGCGTTAGCAATAGGAGAGAAGGGCACAGATAGAAATGATTTGCCAGAAGAGTGGAGGTCCTGAGGAGGGGTGTAGGCAGAGATAAGAGAGGAAAGGTAGTGAGGAACTGCAGAGTGAATATACTTATAGGTCAGTGGGAGAAGTTTGAACTAGATGTGGAAATAGATAGGGAGCCAATGAAGTGACTTGAGAAGAGGGGTAATATGAGCATGACGAGGCTGGCGGCAGATTAGCCGCACAGCAGAGTGTTGAACAGATTGAAGGGGGGAGAGATGATTCAGAGGGAGACCAGCAAGGGGTAGGTTACAATAGTCTAGGTAGGAGGTGACTAGGGAGTGGATAAGGTACTCACATAATGATGCATTCAGATCAGACATTTCTTCAGGTTTGTCTTGTTTCTTTTCTCCAACAGAGGAATTGATCTAATTTTATTGTTGAAAAAAATATTTCAGAGTTTCAGAGCTATAGCTTAGAATGCTAGACTACATGATTTTAACAGTTAATACTCTCCCCAGGGTGAGATCCCATATGAAACATTCCCAATGGACATAGATTACAGTGGAATTGCTCCTTGCAAACTAATCATCAGCTACAGTCGATAAATGAACTAAAAAAATGTCTTTCTTGGTGGCTTCTCAAGGGCAGTCTGGCAACTAGTTTCTTTTTTTCATAGTCCTCTAAGTTACGCTAATAACAAATGCTTCTGTGCTAGGGTGGAGAGTACAACCTCAAGACCTCCAACTACAAGCCA
Source organism: Ichthyophis bannanicus (assembly GCA_033557465.1). Classification (NCBI taxonomy): domain Eukaryota; kingdom Metazoa; phylum Chordata; class Amphibia; order Gymnophiona; family Ichthyophiidae; genus Ichthyophis; species Ichthyophis bannanicus. The sequence goes on from CM066050.1 coordinate 2,782,696, forward strand.
TCCCCATGGAGATTAACTACCACATTAATCTTGTAGAATTCATATAAATCGATTATACATACAAAGCTACTATCATAGGTGTTCAGGTCTGTTTAAGAGCATTGTCAGAACCAAATTTACATTAAGTGCTGAATTGTGAAAATGAACATCTAGAATGTTTCCATCATCAAACTTGGACAAGCATTCCAAAGAGTAGATGGGGATAGATGAGAATCCACTAACCCACAGAGGGAAGGAAGCAACAGAATTTTCAAAACAAAAGAAAAAAATCATTAAACAATTAGAACAGCAGCCAAAGAAAAACTAGTGGCAAAAACATAAATACAATGGGAAATGCAAAGTGTTACTCCAAGAACCATTTGTCGATCAAGACCAGACACATGAATGATTAAGGAGAGGTGAACCAAAACCTAAAGATGAGTGATAGTTGCTGCACAGGATAGTGGATTACGGATGAGATGGTTCACAGTGAGCATAGAGAAAACTGGTAAAACAGACACATGCAGATTCTGTAAGAGTTGGAAATGGTTACTCATCTCTTAGTAGGGAGTGAGGTTTTGATGGCAAAAAATTTCTATAACCAAAAGGCACAACAAGATAGAACTCCTCATGTATTGGAAACTTTTAAACACTAGAATATCGCTGTACAGGAAAAGCATTGGGATCATGACTAAGAGAATAATGGAGAATGAAGAAGTTATGATAACTTGGGCTATTCCCATTCCAATAGATGAGTTCTGAAGAAAGGGACCTGAAGGGGAGCTAGGGCCTCATTGGGAAAATTTAGAATGTGAGAACAGCTCTGAATATGCTGACAGTTTCACAGGGGGTGTTTATGTATAAGTGAGATAGCCAAGGTTACATCTTGCAAGACAGGGATCCCATGTTTGTTGGAAGCTGTCCTGATTAAGTGTGAGCCAATATGTTTGTTTGACTTGACCTGAAACATGAGTGTTTAGCTTAACATGTAGATGTAGGCAAAGCAAAAAGCATGACGCATAATGCAAAAGAATGTATAATGTGGTAGTTTTTTCCCTAATAAAAGAAAGTGCTGTGGACAAGCAAATTAAGAGAGTTATGGGAGACTGTTCACATTTACAGGTTTGTGGCTGCCTTCCTAAAACTTTAGCAGACTTTGTTTTTGGTATAACAGTGTGTGTGTTGTGTTCTCATTTCATCTCACTTGCTTCTGGGACCATAGGAAACCAAGGGCTGAGGAAGGATCCCTGTGTTTGTTGCCCCCGGCTTGGAATTCGTTATATGCAACAAGCTGCATGTGAGGAAACCTGACATAATGATAAAGGAGAAAAACAACATAATAGCATTGATAAGAGGTGTGGGTTCCAAGTGGTTATTCTTTGAAACGTGGAGGAAGAGAAGATCCTAAAATACCAAGCAGTATAGTCTGAAATCAAGAAAATGTGGCAGTAAAATACAAAAATGTTTCCCATTGTATGGGAGCCACAGGCCTGATTAAGAAGAATTTCCATTTGCATTTTTACAAGTTGCTCATGCATGTTGCATTGTGCCAAAGACATTTTCCTTCTGGAGTTCATAAGATGTAAGTATTATGGTGAGCATTAGCATCAAATTTGCGTGACTAAGATCATACTCCACATACCCTGGCTTAGGAGTAAGGTTCATGATTGTCATGGTATGCACAAAACTAAACAACTCTCTTGTAATGGTTGTAAAGGCTGCTATCTTAAGCCCCCGAGGAAGCCTTTTCTGAGGTGAAACAGAGATCTTTGTCGGGTTGCCGATGACTGCTGGAATTATGAGAGCTTCAAGATAAAGATACGTGCTTATGGATAATTCTGTGCATTGGTTTAACATAATTTCTACCACATACCCTTTGTTCACAGGGTCTGTGGAGAAGCAGTTTGCAGCTGTGCTGTGGGTTTTTCCGAGGGATTGTGACGAAAGCTGGTTTGTGTTCCCTGTGGAATACTTAATATAAATAAAGATACTATTTGAGATATCATTAAAGGTTCGTAATTTGGAATTGGTATTCATAATCTTGAAAAGTACTTTTTTAGATTAAGGTAATCTGTATTAATGTTAATATGGAGGAGGTTGGAGACCAGTGATGTGAGTATCTCGCTATCCCTTATGGTAAGGAATTTTGCCACATGAAGGGTTTTATAGCCTTATATATTTCTGTCTCTCTGAGCCTTCCGACAATGACTGCAGCACCAGTCGGTGCTGGTCCAGACCGACAACCAAGTTGCAGTGTTCTACATGTACAAACAAGGGGACACAGAGCCATACTCCCCCTGCAAGGAGGTGGTAGCCCTCTGCTCCTATGCGACATGCAGAGGGATGGTCTTAAGAGCGGTCTACCTCCGAGGCCAAGACAATGCCCTGGCGGACAAGCTGAGAGAGTCATCCAGCTGCATGAGTGACACCTGGATCCTGAAGTGGCTGCCTGGCTGTTTCGACTCTGGAGAGTCCCCCTGGTGAACTTGTTCACCAGCCCAGACAACATGCAGTTGCCCTGCTTCTGCTCCCACCAGCCGCACCCATCCTGGGTTGCAGTGGATTCATTCCTCGCTCCATGGACGGAAGGCTTCCCGTATGCCTTCCTGCCGACACCACTGGTCGCCAAGACCCTCTTCAAGATCCAGTGCAACAGGGCATCACTAATACTGATAGCTCCCCGGTGGCCCAGGCAACCCTGGTTCCCGCTGCTCCTCTCCCTGTTGGTGGCATCGCTGATTCCTCTGGGCCGAGCCCCAGGACTACTCTCAGAGGAGCAGGGCTCTCTCCTACACCCCAGCCTGGAGTCCCTGTCACTCACGGCTTGGCTGCTGAAAGGGTAGCGTTAGCTCCCTTCAACCTCCCACGGGACGTGGAAGAGGTTCTTCTAGCCTCTCGTAAGGTTTCAACAAGAAGGGGGTATGCCTTCATGTGGCGCCAATTCTCAGTGTGGTGCGCCGAAGAGACAGACAAACCCGTTTTCCTGCTCGGTACAAGTGGTACTCCAGTACCTGCTCCATCTGTCGGAGGTGGGATTAATGTCCAACTTGTTCAGAGTACACATGAGCACTATCACAGTGCACCACCATTCCATTGAGGACAAGCCCCTCGTGGCTCAACCCCTTGTGTCTCGGTTCTTGCAGGGCTTCATGCTTTCCAAACCCACGGTCCACCCTCCAGCGAGGGGGTAGGATCTCAATGTGGTGCTCTCGCAGCCCACTAAGCCACCATTTTGAGCCCCTGGCTACCTGCCACTTGAGGTACCTTCCTTGTAGCACTCACATCAGCTAGAGTCAGTGAGCTCCAGGCTCTGATGGCAGAACCACCCCTACATGAGGTTCTACAAGAACAGGGTGGTGTTCCATACATAGTAACATAGTAGATGACAGCAGATAAAGACCAGCATGGTCCATCTAGTCTGCCCAGCAAGATGGCAAGAGTAGGTGCAGGCCACCCCTCTCCATGTCTTTGTTTAGGGGTGAACCCACCACTCCATGTAGGACACCCCTATTTGTTGAGACGTTTTATTTATTTATTTTATGTTATGCCCTCTAGTTTTACAGCTTCCCCATCTTTGGAAGAGGTTTGTTTGTTTATCATTTCTCTTTAAGTATTTAAAGGTCTGAATCATATCTCCCCTGTCCAGACCTTTAAATACTTAGAGAAATGATAAACAAACAAACTTCTTCCAAAGACGGGGAAGCTGTAAAACTAGAGGGCATAACATGAAGCTGCAAGGTGGTAAATTGAAAGGCACACCACAAGTTTCTTCCGAAGGTGGTGTCCCCATTCCACCTCAGTCAGGAGGTGGTGCTCCCCACCTTCTTTCCGAGGCCTCACACCAGCAGGGCAGACACCATTTGCCATACTTTGGATTATAAAAGGGCCTTGTCCTTCTGTCTGCAATGGACTCAGGGCCACGCAAAGCACCTCAGCTTTTCGTATCCTATGACCCCAGTCATCTCAGGCTCCCAGTGACTAGGCAAACTCTGTCCACTTGTGTGGTGGACTGCATTACCCTTATCTATGAGCAGACACAAATCTCATGGACCAGGGGGTCACTGCACACTGTGTCGGGGCCATGGCTACTTCCGTGGCAAATCTGCGCTCTGTCCCCGTGATGGAAATCTGCCAGGCTGCCACCTGATCTTTGGTCCATACATTCACAGTTCACTACTGCCTGGAGAAGGAGTCTTGACAGGACAGCACCTTCAACCAGAGTGTACTCCGTAATCTCTTTGGGGTGTAAGCAACTCCTGCCCTCCGATCCTTCTGTGTTCAGGCTACCAGAGTGCTGGTCCCCACTGGACACTTGGGTCTTGCGAGAGTCTCTGCTGCTGCTCACGGCTCACCCTTTGTAGGTCGCTGTGGCATTTCTACAGGTTCTCAATAGCCTGTAGCTGGTGAGTCCCATATGTGAGCACTGACTTCCTGCTTGTTCATGGAGAAAGCATAGTTACTCACCTGTAATAGGTGTTCTCCGGGGACAGCAGGAGTCAGTCCTCACAACCCTCTCTCCTCCCCTTGGAGTTACTGCTGTACCATATTTTAATTTTTTTCAATTTCTTCTTCATCAGCGATGAACTTATTCATTTTGCCAGTTGTCAGGATCTTTGTCATCTTAACATTAAGGTGCAGACCCATTTTAAGACTAGATTCCTTGATCTTGAGAAACAAATGTTTCAAATCATCTTCACTTCAGACAGTAATGTGGTATCATCAGCATAGCGAGAGTTGTTGATGAGTCTTCCACCAATCTTCACACATCTGTTGTCTTCATACCATCCTGCTTCTCTGATAATTGTTCTGCATATAAATGAAAGAGGTATGGGGAAAGTGTGCAGCCTTGTCGTACACCTTTACTGATTTTAAACCATTCTGTTTCTCCTTCCGTTCTGAACTGTTGCTTCTTGATCAATGTAAAGGTTGTGCAAGAAAGCGATCAGATATTCTGGTATACCTTTGCTTCTTAATGTGGCCCAGAGTTTCTCATGGTTTATACAGTCAAAAGCCTTGCTGTAGTCAATAAAACACATATAGATATCCTTTTGGTATTTTGTCTTTTCAAGGATCCATCTCGCATCCGCGATAATGTCTTTCATTCTCTCCCATAACAACATAAGAAAATAAGATATGCCATACTGGATCAGACCAAGGTCCATCAAGCCCAGTATCCTGTTTCCAACAGTGGCCAATCTAGGTCACAAGTACCTAGCAGTTTCCCCAAAAGACACAGGTTCCACAATGCTTGTATTGGGTCAAGCAGTGATATCCCGGGTCCCTTTTAATAATGGTTTGTGGACCTTTCCTCCAGGAACTTGTCCAAACCTTTTTTTGAACCCAGCTACATTAACAGCTTTTACTACATCCTCCGGTAACAAATTCCAGAGTTTGATTACGCGTTGAGCGAAAAAAATATTTTCTCTTATTAGTCTTAAATAGGTTACCCTGTAACTTCATTGCATGTCCCCTAGTCTTTCTATATTCTGATGACGTAAACAATCAATCTACGTTTACCCGTTCCACTCCATTTATTAATTTATAGACCTCTATCATATCTCCCCTCAGCCGTCTCTTAACCAAGTTGAAGAGCCCTAACCTTTTTAGCCTCTCTTCATAGGGGTATCCTTCCATCCCCTTTACCATTTTGTTGGCTCTTCTATGTACCTTTTCTAATAATGCTATATTCTTTTTAAGGTACGGCGACCAGAACTGCACACAGTATTCAAGGTGTGGTCGCACCATGGAACATTATAATATCCTTTGTTTTATTTTCCATTCGTTTCCTTATGATACCAAGCATTCTATTTGCTCCCTTGGTTGCCACTGCACACTGGGTGGATGATTTTAGCATGTTATCCACGATGACGCTTAAATCTTTTTCCTGGGTCATGGTTCTTAATATGGAACCTTGCATTGTATAACCATAGTTTGCGTTCTTTTTTCCTAGGTGCATAACTTTGCACTTGTCCACATTAAATTTCATCTGCCATTTGGATGCCCAGTCTTCCAATTTATCAAGATCCTCTTGCAGTTTTCCACAATCCTCATGGGTTTTAACAGCTTTAAATAGTTGTGTGTCATCTGCAAATTTGATAACCTCACTCGTTATTCCCATTTCCAGGTCATTTATGAATATGTTAAAAAGCAGCGGACCCAGCCCAGATCCCTGGGGTACTCCACTATTCACCTTTCTCCATTGGGGAAATTGGCCATTTAGCACTACCCCTGCTTACTATCTTTTAACCAGTTCCTGATCCACAATAGTACACTGTCTCCTACCCCATGACTTTTTAGTTTTGCCAAACGTCTCTGATGAGGGACCTTGACAAAGGCCTTCTGAAAGTCCTACCGATTCACCTTTGTCTACCTGTTTCTTCACACCTTCAAAAAAACATAACAGATTAGTAAGACACGATCTTCCTAGTCTAAAGCCATGTTGGCTGTCTCCCATTAAGCCATGACTATTTAAATGTTCAGTAATTTTGTTCTTTATGATGGTTTCTGCCATTTTCCTGGTACTGACGTCGGGCTCACTGGTTTGTAGTTTCCCGGATCACTCTTGGAACCCTTTTTAAAAATTGGAGTTACTTTGGCCATCCTCCATTCTTCAGGTATTAAACATTTATTTATTTATTTATTTAACATTTTTTATATACCGCACTATTCATCATCAGTGCGGTTTACATTGAACAACAATATACCTGCCAATACATGACTGATCTAGGTTTACATATAACAGGGAAGATAAACTGGGTGTGAACTGGGGATAACTATCTACATAATTATACATAATTATAATATACATTGAATAGGTTACATCAAGATTCGATATTTGACAAGAATACAGTGTTTTCACATTTTGATCCTTTGTTCTGGATTGCTGTTATGTGTAGGAGTTATCTGAGTGGGCGAGAGCCGGTTCTATTGTGTGTATGGTAGCCTGAAGTGCAAAGTGAATAAATAGTGCTTGATGGACTTTCTAAATTGGGTGATATCCCTGATTGATCTAATGTTTGGAGGTAGATTGTTCCAGCACTTGGGAGCATAGGACACAAAAGCTCTGTTAGTAGTTTGTTGTGTCCATTTTGTGGAGATACTAGGAGTAACTAGTGTGTTTTCTGCTACTAGTCTCCTGGGTCTGTTGTTTGGTGTCAGGGTGATGAGATTTGAGATCGATGCAGGAGATAATTTATTAATAGCCTTGAATGTGATGAGGGTTATGTATGTTATTCTGCAGTTTATCGGAAGCCAGTGCAGATCGATCAGTATTGGTGTTATATGATCTTTTATAGAAGCTCCAGATAAGATGCGGGCTGCCGCGTTCATCGCCATTTGAAGTGGATTTAGTGTATTCTTGGGGAGGCCATGAAGGATGATATTCGCATAATCAAAATGTGGTGTGACTATTGTTTGGAAGACTGTACGGAAGTCCTTTGTCTCCATCATTGGTTTCAGGTGTCGCAGTGTTTTTAGCTTGTAGTAAATTGACCTTACTGTGTTCTTTATGTGCTCTTTAAGATTGAGTTTTTGGTCGAGTATCACACCGAGGTACTTTATGGAGGCCTTAATTGGGAGTTCTGCATCTCTTACTATGAGGGTGGTTGGTGGAGAAAATTGCTTGTTTCTTGTGGCTATGAGTACTTCGGTTTTCTTGAAGTTTATTCTCATGTTGTGATTGAGAAGCCAGTCGGTTATTGTGTTGAAACAGTTGATTAATGGAGAGTAGTCAGGGTTTGATATATTGATCGGTGTGAATATTAGCACGTCATCCGCGTATAGTAGGCAGGATATACCGAAGTCTCTGGTGATTTGGCAGATTGGTTGCATGTATATATTAAAAAGCAACGCAGATAGAGATGAGCCTTGAGGTACTCCCTGTTTCTGTTTGAAGGGTTCAGATGTAATGTTGCCTGTACGGACCTGTTGCCAGCGCTCATCTAAGTAAGATTTGCACCAGTTCCAGGCTTGGTTACGGATGCCTTTTTCATGAAGTCTAGCTAGCATAATCTTATGGTCGACTGCGTCGAATGCCGCTGATATGTCCAGAAAAATCATTGCAATGGCCATGTGAATGTTGTCAATCCCACAAATGAGTTTGTTAAGTAGTGAAGTCATGAGTGTTTCTGTTCCGTGAGCTTCTCGGAATCCATGTTGGCATGGGTCTAACGGGGCTGCTGTGTCAATGTGGTGTTGGATCTGCCTCTGAGTTTCCTTTTCAAGTATCTTGGCTAGATAGGGAATGCTGGAGATTGGGCGGTAGGACTCTTCCTTCGTTGGGTCCATCAGGTTGTTTTTTAGCAGAGGGCGAATTGATGTTTGTTTAAGGGCGGTAGGGAAAATCCAAGTTAGATAGGAGATATTTGCGATCTTAGCTATGTAAGGGCTAAGCTTGACACGTAAGGTTTTGATCCAGTGTGCTGGACATGGGTCATTTGGTGCTGTGGTGGTGTTTATGGTAGCGATAATTTCTTCGATGGTTTTTCTTGATGGTGGTGAGAATTTATCGAGTGATGCTTGAGCTTGCGGGAGTTGGATTAGTATTTGTGATGGCGTTGTGTTCGCCTTGACCATTTTGGCTTGGATGAAATTAGCATATAGCTGTGGTTGTACAGATTCTTGATGAGGTGGCGATGGATCTTTGGTTAATGTTTTTACTAAATTGAAGAGATCGCGTGGTCTGTTTATTGTTTTGCTGAGAAGGTTGGAGTGGAATTCTTTCCTTGTAGTCCAAGTTAGTTCGCGGTGCTTTTTGAGGTGGGTGAGATACTCTTCTTGATCCTGGCTGTTGTGGGTGTGTCTCCATTTTCTTTCTAACTTCCTTAATTGGAGTAGAGATGTACGTAGTTCTGGAGAGAACCAAGGGGCATCCTGCTTTTTATTGGAGCGATTCCTGGATGGGAGCTTCTTATTCATGCTTGGTTGATGGGCATATTGATAGAGAGTGTCGTTCCAGTTAGAGATCAGCTCGTTTAGATTGTCCGTTGGCTTGGATAGTTTTGGCAATGCTTGTTTAGTGAGGGTCTCTATGTCCAACGGCTTAAATCGCCTTGCGCTTGTTGTTGAGGTGACTGGCTGGGCGAGTGTGTTTGAATTTGTTGGAATCTGGAATAAGATCAGGCTATGGTCTGACCAAGGGACTGGGATAATAGATGGTTTGGTGTAATTATATAAGCTTGAGACTGCTGATGGAACGAATATCAAATCGAGAATGTTCTCTTGTTTGTGTGTGGTGTTGTGCACGATTTGTTTGTATCCAAGGTCTGTCATGGCATCGAGGAATGTACTGGATAAGTCGTGATGTAGAGAGGCAAGGTTAAAGTCACCTAACAACCAGTTTGGTTTGTTGGGGTTGTCAGGATTGCAGGCTAAGTTTATTATATCTGAGAGATCTTCTGATACTGCGTTTGGTGCTGAATAGATGAGATTGATAGAGTTGCTTCTATTTGCGATCATTATAGTGTCTAGATGTTGGGAGCTCCTGGTTAGGGACACTCGGTATTGCAACTCGGACTTTGCTATTATGAAGACTCCTCCCCCTGTTCTATTATCTCGGTTACAAGCGAAGAGTGAGAAATTGGGGGGCATGATTTGGTTAATTAAGACAGTGTCTGAGTCAGAGAGCCATGACTCAGTGACCATTAGGAGGTCTAGATTGTAGTTGGATATTAGGTCTGTGATGGCTGGCCATTTGTTGCGCACAGACCGTGCGTTGATGAGTGCACATCTAAGCTCGTGTTGCAGGTGGTCTTTGTTGGTCTTTTTGTTATTAATGGTCTCCAGTGTTATGTAGAGCAGGCGTGATTGTCTCTTGTGTTGAAGGTTTGGGTAAGGTTGATGATAGTTGTAGTGATGTTTTCTATTTGATCCTAGGAGTGCTGGGATAGGGTTATGATCAGGTATGTATGATACAGAGTCATGAATGGTCATGGCAATAATATAGAGAAAAACGAGCGTTATGGTTGATGTAGTCATGATTATCTTTTGGTGTTATTCCTGTAGGGTTACGGTATAAGGGCACGTTGAATGGTCTTCAGGTGAGGCCTGCTAGGCGCGGGTGTGCCTGCTTGTGCTCTCTTTAAGCGATGGCTGCTCGGCCCTGATTGGGCAGGGCAGACTTTGGGAGGGAGGATTGTTGCTTTGATACTTGGATGTTATAGGCAGCAGTAAAATTGAATGCTGTTGGTATCAGAATACTTGGGTGTTCTACGCAGTAGTAAAGTTGAATGTTATTGGTAGTAAAATGATTGTGGCTACTGGCAACAGTACTAATTGAGTGCTACTGGTAACAGCTTTACTTGAATGCTATGGCAACAGTAATAATTGAATGCTATGGCTACAGTAATACTTTGATGCTACTGGCAACAGTAATAATTGAATGCTATGGCTACAGTAATACTTTGATGCTACTGGCAACAGTAATAAATGAATGCTATGACAATAGTAATACTTAGGTGCTACTGGCAACAGTAATAATTGAGTGTCACAGAGATGATGAAAGTGGTTATGAGGTATGGTACATTTATTCGATTAGTCTGTATACTTGCAGTGGTTGAGAGTTGTGTAGAGAGGCCCAAGTTCACGCCTGAGTTCAGTTGTTGGTAGAATGTTGGTTTCTTGGTCAGGCGGCCGGGCGTTGAGTGAAGCAGGCGTCGGGTCACCAGTGAGCTGATGTGGAATTTGTCATGTCGCCTATCGTGCCTCGCCTAAGGGGGCCCGCCAGTCGCGGGCGCGCCTGCTGGCGCGAAGTTTAAGTTGCTGCAGCTGTGCCCCGATTGGGCCGCGGTGATCGGCAGGCCCCTCCTGCTGCCGGTGGCTCGATCCCCGGGAAGGGGAGAGCTGCTGGTGGTGGTGGGGGCTCTGGGAGGTCGGCGCCTGCTGGCGCGAAGTTTAAGTTGCTGCAGCTGTGCCCCGATTGGGCCGCGGTGATCGGCAGGCCCCTCCTGCTGCCGGTGGCTCGATCCCCGGGAAGGGGAGAGCTGCTGGTGGTGGTGGGGGCTCTGGGAGGTCGGCGCCTGCTGGCGCGAAGTTTAAGTTGCTGCAGCTGTGCCCCGATTGGGCTGCGGTGATCGGCAGGCCCCTCCTGCTGCCGGTGGCTCGATCCCCGGGAAGGGGAGAGCTGCTGGTGGTGGTGGGGGCTCTGATGATTTTAAATGATAAAATGATTTTAATGATAGTTCACAGATTACTAATAGGAGGCCTGCAATCTCATATTTCAGTTCTTTCAACACCCTTGGATGTATACCATCCGGTCCAGGTGATTTGCTACTCTTCAGTTTATCAAATAGTTGTAATACATCTTCCCGGTGTATCAATATTTCTTTCAATTCTTCTGCAGTAGCACCTTTAAATACCACTTCTTTCATAGGTAACATCCCTACATCCTTCTCAGTAAAGACCGAAGCAAATAATTAATTCAGTCTCTCCGCTATGTCCTTGTCCCCTCTTAGTGCCCCTTTTACCCCTCTATCATCTAATGGTCCAACTGACTCACTCACAGTTTTTTTGCTACGAATGTACTTGAAAAAGTCTTTATTACGTATTTTTGCTTCCACAGCAAGCTTCTTCTCAAATTCTCTCTTTGCCTGCCTTAAAAATGCCTTGCATATAACTTGCCAGTACTTGTGCTGTTTCCAGTTTTCGTCATTTGGCGCTTTTCTTCCATTTCCTGAAAGATGCTTTTTTGGCAACAGCCTCTCTGACCTCACCTTTAAACCATGCTGGCAGTTTTTTGGACTTCCTTCCACTTTTCTTAAAGCATGGAATACAGCTGGTCTGTGCTTCCAATATAGTATTTTTAAACACCACCCAAGCTTGATGTAAATCTTTAACCTTTGCAACTGCTCCTTTTAGTTTTTTCTTAACTATGTTCCTCATTTTATAATAATCTCCTTTTTGAAAGTTAAAAGATAGTACTGTGGATTTTCTTACCATCCCTCCTCCATTAATTAAATCAAACACGATCATGCTATGATCACTATTGCCAAGTGGCCACAATACCCTTATTTCTTGCACCAGATCTGGTATTCTAAGGACTTAGGTCCAAAATGGCTTCCCCTCTGGTCTGTTCATGAACCAGCTGCTCCAAGAAGCAGTCATTTATTTCATCTAGAAACTTATCTCCCTAGCATGTCCTGCCGTGACACTGACCCAGTCAATACCAAAGTAATTGAAATCACCCATTATTATTACTTTGTTGTAACTTTTGTTCGCTTCCCTGATTTCTTTGAGCATTTCATAATCCATTTGTTCATTCTGGCCAGGCGGTCAATAGTACACCCCACACTGCCATCGCCTTCCCCTTTTTACATGTAATTTCAATCCATAGAGATTCTACAGCAAATTTTGTTTCCTGCAAAACTTTAATCCTTTGTGACTCAATGCCCTCTCTAGCATAGAGCACAACTCCAACACCAATTTGATCAGCTCTATCATTGCAATATAGTTTGTACCCAGGTATCACAGTGTCCCACTGGTTGTCCTCCTTCCACCATGTCTCTGAGATACGAATCATATTTAACCTCTCATTTAGTGCTATATATTCTAATTCTCCCATCTTATTTCTTAGACTTCTAGCATTTGCATACAAGCATTTTAGAGACTGTATTTTATTCATGTTAATCTGGGTATCGATAGGCAGGGGTAATTTGGAATCTTTAAGCTCTGTCTACTCCGTACTCAGGGCATTTGGGCTACTTTTGTATTTACTGCAACCTCTCTGCTGAAATGCCCTAACTTCATTCTTTTGGTAGTATCATTCCTGAACCCTGCTTGCACTTCAGGCAGTTCTCGTTGCAGGTATGGTTGTAGTGTCTTGAGTAAAATCTTGCTGGCATGTAGGATCAGAGCGATTGTGCGATAATTTCCACAGTTAACTCTTTCCAGGCTGAGCCCAAAACTCTCGGAATACAAAATTCTGACTAAATATTCCTATCAAATGGTATATAATACATGACCATAGCAGAAGGAAAATTACTATTAGAACATATTGAATAAGACGGGTACAATTTTCCTGAAATATGCAAAAATTAACCCGGCTGCAGAATGTGGATTAAAAATTTAAAGTAGGCCTTCAAAGGGTCACCTTTCTTCAGTATTGGTATAAACACAGATCTTTTCCAGTCAGTTGGCCATGAGATTGTCTTCCAAATTTCCTGGCAGAACCTTGTAAGTATGGTAACAGCTTCATCTGATTGCTGTAATTAATCAATGGGAATGCCATCAATGCCCGGTGCTTTGTTCTTTGATAAGGTTTTCAATGTTGCTTCGACTTCTTCTTTCATCACCAATGGTTCCTGATCATAAGGTATGGGTTGAAACTGCTGTTAGTCCACTTGATATTCTTTCCACCTTTTCTTGATGATTTCAGCATCTTGTAGCATCTTGTAGCATCTTGTAGCATTCCAAGTCCTCCAGCTTGTACTGCATAGAATCCTGCCATGTCTGAGTTTTGGAGATCCATTGTTTCTCCTCGTCATGTTGCCGTTCAATCTCTTGCAGTCAATTTTCATGATCTGCCACCTTATGAGTCAACTCAGCTATATCCTCCTTTAGGTTTCTAATAAGTTCACTCAATTCCGTTTTCACTGACTGCACTTCAGTTTTTATTTGTTTAAGCCAGTCCCCGAGCTCCATCTTTGTTATACCTTGCTAGAAATCTTTTCCTTGTCTGCCCTTCTGCTGAGTCTGCACTCTCAACACACTTACTGTTGTTTTCCACTGTAGCATTCTCACTACTATTCACATTGGCCCCAGTATACACATAGTCTCTTAAATCAACTGCTTTCTTCCTTGTGGTCATTTTGTCCTGTTCAGTCTACCCTCCCTGGTGCCTCCTGCTAGCTGTTTTGCTCTTTTTCTTTTGTAAACACAATGCTCTGCTTTCTTTAATTATCTAAGTTCTTGCCTTATGCCTACAATCCTTAGCGCTGTTTCTCTCTCCACTTTTCCTTGCTTAGTAATTCGATTAGACAGCCACCTTTACTTTGCAGCCTCTGCCTTTGTCTGACTTTTTTTGTACTGCCTCCAGTTTTATTTCCACCTTAATTTTAGTACACAAACCTTCATTTCAAGCTGCTTTTTCTTGTTTTAATTTTCCCTTTGCTTTCCTTGTACTCACGCTGTCCTTATTTTTGCCGGGAGGCCGGGCTCTCCCCTGATCGCCATCTTATTACTTATTTACCAGGTTTTATATACCGCTTTATCATTTCAATCAAAGCGGTTATATTGAAACTTAAACTTGGTAATGTACATTAAACAGGGACATGATAACTTGGATTTTTCTGAAGCAGTGGAGGGTTAAGTGACTTGTCCAAGGCCACAGGGAGTTTTAATGGGAATCAAACCCTGGTCTCTGGGTTCCCAAGCCAGTGCTCTAACCATTAGGCTACTCCTCCACACTCCTTCAGCTGCGCTCCTTTTTTTCCAGCGCGAACCGCCTCACCAGGAACTGCACACTCTCCCATCACTTCTTCCAGCCCATGGAACTCTCCGCCGCCTGTTCCTCTGCCCTTCACTCTTCCCTGAGGGTCTTTATTGCTATTTTGGACGTGGTAGGTGCAGGAGCGGTTGCTTTACACCACTATTGGGCTCGGTGATGTCACTTCCTTCCTACTGCTCTCTTTTAATGTTTTATTCGGATTTTGATATACCGCCTTTCTAAAAATAATTATAGCAATTTGTAGTTTCTATATGATTTTATTTTGAAACTGTAATGTGTAAATAGGAAAGCTGTAGAAAATTGAAAGAAGTTAAAAACAGACAATACACACATTTACGCGAGCCTTTTCCTTCTAGGGCAGTATTCACAGGGGTCAAAAGCCTGATCAAACAAGTAAGTCTTGCCATCCCCTCCCTCCTTTTTGGATGGCCTGGGCTGCAGTCATCCTCCTCAGGCGGCCCAACCAGCCTTCCCCAGTGCTGCTTTCCCTCATGTTCCCCCTCCTCCGTTCCTGGACCCCCTTCACCACCCTCCTCCCACTTCCCCCTAATTCCCCCCTCCTATACATGCGTCAAAGACAACCCCTATCCTCTCCAACCTGAGCTCTTTTTGGCCTAGGTCCCCTTCCACCAGCATTATCTTACCCTTATTCCCTTCCAATTTCCCCCCAGAGCCCCCTCTCCCCTCCAAAAGGCAAGAGCATGGCCGTACATCCAAAATCACCCCACATTCCATTGCCCTGACCCTGTGCAGCAGTACAGATTGTCCTTTCCTTGCTTAACCAGTCTCTTCACTCTCCTGTTGCCGTCTGTCTGTTGCTTGCTTGGCGATGCAGCCTCCGCCTGCCATTCTCCACATACTGCTACTTCAGGTGTGTTGATCTAGCTGTGGTCCCAGTCTCTCGCTCCAAACATAGCCCAGTCATTCCAACTGCCATTAAAGCTTTAATTGCTTCCTCTCTAGTGCAGACACAAAGCCTTTGTCCTTTGTATGTCAGACTAAGACCACATGGAAAAGTCCAGCCATAACTCCCTCCTCTCGGAGCCTTGTCACGACATCCTTCATTAAGTGTCTTTTCTGTAGGGTGACCTGCACCAAATCTGCATAAATCTCCACTTCACATGAGTCCCATTTGGAAGATCCACTTGCCCGAGCCTTATTTTGCACCAGTTCTTTCACATTATAATCATGAAAGCAGGCTATAATATCATGGGGTTTGTTGTTATTGGGTCTCATTGTCACTGCAACTCTATGGGCCCGATCAATACGCAGATCTAACTCCTCCAGAGCTACTCCTGCCCCGGTGAGCAAGGCCTTTGATACCGCTACCACCACCTCTTTGCAGTCCATATAGAGCTGCCCCTCGGGAACACCCTGCAGCCGAATGTTGCTTCTTCTGGATCTGTTCTCTAAATCTTCAAGTTTGTCCTCCAAGGCGGTGTAATGCTGTTGTAAATTTTGTATCCGATTTTCCAGAGACCCCACTATCTCCCCTTGTTCTTCCAAGCGTTCTTCCACCTCCTCTACCCTCTGTCCCAGTTCCGTCATCTCTGCTCTCAGGCCATCCAAGCTGGCAACCACATCTGCTCTGACCTGTAGGATCTCATTCTTCAACTCTTGAAACCATGCCCTCACCTCTGCTTGAAAGCCAGTTGCCAAATCCGCATCTGATTCAGCTCCTCCGTCGCTGCTCATCTCAGCCCTCTCCTTCACACCTTTTTTAAGCATTGCAGGCTCTGCAGCTTTCCCTTCCAAAAGCACTATCTTTCCTCTCTGCACCCGGGCCGGCGTCTGCTCCGCTGCCGCCACGAAAGCAAACTCCTTTAAATTCACTTTCTTCACTTTAGCTGCCTTCCTTGCACTCTGTCCACCTTTTCCGCAGCTTTGCGCAGTCCCTGCTATTGTCCAAATGAACTTTTTTCACCTTTTAAACCTGGGGTTGGCAGGAACTCGGGACTCACGCAGCCATCTTGGGTGATGACGTCAGAAGCCAGTCAAACAAGTAAGTCTTAAGGCCAGAATGGAACTTATGGTGGGTAGTGTTCACTTTTGCTAACCTTTACCATGACCCACATTACCCTGGCATCAGTGAGCATTGTTGATATTACCTATAAACCACAATACTGTCTGGGTCAGTTCTCAGACACATATATAATCTATAGCAGCAGAGTACAAAGATATGTAGGAAAAGGGTGAGGGGAGCTCCAAAATACTCTTTTGTGTCTTTCTATTTGCAGAGGGATCCATGGAACCAAGAACTTGAACATTTTTTGTAGATTTATTTATTTGATTTGGCTAGCGCCTTTCTCAGAAGTTCACGGCAAGTTACATGCAGATACAGCAGATATTTCCCTGTCCCTGGAGGGCTTACGATTTAAGTTTGTACCTGAGGCAATGGAGGGTTAAGTGATTTGCCCAAGATCACAAGGAGAATGAATTTTTTTGTCACTTGTCTTTAAATGCTGCTTAAACTCTTGATGATTAGATTTAGGTCTGCTCTTGGTGAATCTGGGGTTGCCCTTGTAAATTTAGCTGGTTCACATTGAAAGCTATGCTAAGTGGCTAAGTCATAAGGCCTGTCTCCAGAACTACCCATTTTTTCCCAGATAACTATAAACCAGCTTGTGAATTTAGGCGGCTAAATTTTAAATGCTTGCTGGGGGGGGGGGGGAGTGGGAGTGGACTTTTTTATGCTGAAATTGAACTAGTTAACTCCTTTGAAAGTTCCCTATATCCTATCTTTTGTCCTTTTCAAGGAGAATATGCTCTTCTCCATGTTCAGCGCCTGCTAAATGTATATATGAGAGAAGAGATTATAAATATGGTTTCTTTCCAAAAAATGTCTGTGTGCTGGGTCCAGAACCTATTAGTATATTCTAATTTGCAGAAAAATGTAACGGGTGCTTTTCTTCCGTAGAAAGAACTGGCCCCCATTGCCTTAGTAGGAAGCAGCTAAGAATTACACATTCACAGGTGCATTATAGGGCCTATATCAGTACTTCTGCATTTACACAAATGCATGTTTTCCTTGCACTACGCTGTCTGCTGTTCCCCATTGCGACTTATGAATCCCACACAGGGAAAGCTAAAAGCAGTCATACCCACTGTGCAGGGAACAGCAACCCGCACACTGAGCTGTGTGTGTGTATTTACAACACTTCTAATCTTTCTCTTCGAGCCAAGGGGCCCCTCCCATCAGCAGAAGAAACCTGTGCAGCAGCGCTATGAAGTGTGGGTGGATGTAAGTACAGTGTTCATTCTGCCTTTTCCAAAGACTGCTTGGCACATTCATTGTGTGTGTTTGTCTATCTCCAGGAGCAAGCAGGAATGTAGTCTTCACATATGGGTACCGTCAGCACCAACGGAGCCTGTGCGGGAACACTCCCCAGCATCCCAAAAGGAAAGCTTTTGGGAGCATTCCACCATGCATGCGTGCTGCCTTCCCGCCCGACTACCTCTCTCACTTCAGTTCTTCGTTTTCCGTGAAGCCGACAGGACGTGTCCCCTGTCACCACAGAAAATCTTCTCTTAAATTTATATTTTTTGTGGTCGCGTCTGCCTTCCATCCGCCTACCGGTACTACAGGTGCTTTTCTTTCTTTTCTTCTAAAATAACTTAATTTTAGTGCTTTCCCAGGGTTTTTTTCCCCCTGCTCTGGTGCTTGGCGCCAATTTGGGCTTTAGGCCCTCTGTTCCCTTATCATGGAAAAAGCAGCCACTGGTTTTAAAAAGTATTCAAAATGTGGGGGTACAATTTCTATTACCGACACCCATGACTGGTGTCTTAAATGTTTAGGTCCTGACCATTGCCCTACGGAGTGTGTCTCCTGCAGGAAGTTGACTAAAGAAGTCTTCAGAATCGAGCAAATCAACTCGGTGCCCTATTTGCTTCAGACACGATGTCTGTTGCATCGATGTCTTCCAGAGCTTCTACTTCTTCCCAGGGATCTCAGGTAACTAAACACAAGTCTTCCAAGACTGGCCGGTCCTCGAAGGGTAGACCTCCCTCTAAATATCGAGATGCCACTGGCGTTGCCCTCAAGGACACTTCACCGGCTAAACAGCCCCGGTGGGAGTCTTCGGGCTCCAAAGCTTTATCGGGGCTCCAGGATGTTCCCGAGGCCTCGTCCTCGTTGGAACTACTGGTGCCATGCTCGGGGGTTGTGGCCACTTCCACCGGTACCGATGCCCCGGCATCGGCAGTAGCGATGGACAAAAGACTTCGCTATCGAATGCAGTCTAGCGACTCTTTTAGCTACTTTGGTACCACTAAAGTCGCTGCAGACGGTTCCGCTGGTACCAGTGCCAGTGCCCTCGGTACCTGTTTCAACAGGCATGCTTCCCCCGATGCCGAGTTTGGAATCTCTCTCCAGCATGGGGGATCAGGTACCGACATCGAGCAGTACCGACGCCATCTGCTTCGGGAGAACCCGGCACTTCCTCCTTTTGAGTCTTCCGATTCCAATGACTCAGATGATTCCACCGGTACCAGAGCTGAACTTTTGCAAGATTCATCTCTTTCTCCTCAATGCAGAATGTCCCCTCCTGAGGATTTGTCGTTTCATGATTTTTTACGTGATATGGCAAAGGGTCTTGCCATCACAGTAGTACCAGAAAAGGAGCCTAGAGCAGAAGAATTGAGAATTCTTCAATATCCTCTGGCTCCAAAGGAAGCAGCTATGCTTCCTATACACCAGATCTTACATGATCTAATGTTAAGAATGTGGGAAGCTCCTTTAACAGTATCTCCACATTCTAGATGTCTTGACACTATGTATCAAGTACCACCTTGCCCAGGGTTTCAGAAGACTCAATTACCACATCATTCTATGGTGGTAGAGTCCGCCATGAGGTGGATTAAGAGTGCTAAATGACACTCTTCCAATCCACCAGGTCGTGAGTCTAGAACACTGGATGCCTTTGGGCGTCGATGCTTTCAGTCCTCCATGCTATCAGCAAGAATCAGTTCCTATATATTATACATGGGAATGTTTCTTGAGCAGGTTACAAAAGACTCAGAGCTTTTGAACCCTTTTCTTCAAGAGGATAAACGGACAGATTATTTGACTTTGGTCAAACATGCTCAAAATGTCTCTTAAGTTTATGAATCGTGCTACCTTTGACTGTTTTGAATGTATTATCAGATCCTCTGCTATATCCATAGGAGCACGTCGTATTGCCTGGCTCCAAGCTTCAGACTTGGAGGAATGGGTGCAAGATAAGCTGGGTAATAATCCTTGCACAGGAGAAAATCTATTTGGCAAGGATTGGCAGCTTAAAGCTAATGAAATTGACACTGATAATGCTACTTTAGACAGGTTGTCAAAATCTATAGCTAACCCAGCCAAGAAAAAGTTTTTCAAAAAAACTTTTTTCTCTAAGAAGAAATTCTATCCATCTTCCACCCAGCAAAAACATGTTCCCCAGAAGGGGCAACAACAAACTAGACAAAGAAAGACACAAGCTCAGAAGGCTCAGCAGACCCAGCCTCCTCAGGGTCTTTGACTGTTGTCTAGAGAACTTAGCCAAAGAAGTCAGGAGGACTAAGACCAATCTTGGACCTCAGAGAACTGAACAAATATTTAGTCCGAGAGAGGTTCAAGATGATCTCCCTCGGCACTCTTCTTCCATACCTTCATGAGCAAGATTGGCTATGTTCTCTGGATTTAAGGGATGCTTACATGCATATCCTTATTCATGCAGATCACAGAAAATTCCTTTGATTCCTAGTCAAAGGAAGACATTTTCAATACAGGGTCCTTCCTTTCAGGCTGGCCTCTGCTCCAAGGGTCTTCACAAAATGCATGGCAGTAGTAGCAGCATTTATGAAGACTCTAGGAATTTTTGTTTTCCCTTACTTAGACGATTGGCTCATTCGAGCACCGTCAGCTCCAGAGGCAAGTCATGCTCTTTCCCGAGCAATGCAAATACTGCAGTACTTAGGATGGATCATAAACCTTCCAAAGTCCCAGCTCACCCCCATCTCAATCCCTCGAGTTTTATGGGGCTCGCTTGGACACACAGCAGTCAAAGGCTTTCCTGCCTCAGCCTCGCTGTTTGCGCATCATCGAACTAGCATCTCATTCGACTTCTAGGACACATGGCATCTACAGTCCATGTGATTCCATATGCACGCCTTCACATGCGAGTGGCCCAGTGGACCTTAGCTTTCCAATGGTCCCAGGCCTCATGATGCCTGTCAGACAAGATCATGGTTACCACACGCCTGATTGCGTCTCTGCATTGGTGGCAATCTCTGGAAAACCTTACAGTGGGCTCTCCTTTTCAGCAACCCCTACCTCAGGCTGTACTGATGACAGATGCATCCAAGTTGGGTTGGGGAGCCCACTTGGGTGATCTGTCTACCCAGGGTTTCTGGACCCCACAGGAGACTTCTCTTCAAATAAACCTCCTAGAACTAAGGGCCATTTCCAATGCTATTCAAGTCTTTTGCTTTCATCTCGTAAGCAAAACAGTTCTGGTGCAAACCGACAATCAAGTAGCCATGTTTTATCTAAACAAACAAGGCGGAACAGGCTCTCTGCAATTATGCAACGAAGCTTTGCAACTGTGAGCCTTTGCCAGAGAGCATTACATTCATTTGTTGGCAGTATACCTTCCAGGCATTCAAAACATTTGGGCGGACAGGCTCGGTCGAGTCCTGTTGCCACACGAGTGGTCTCTCCACTCATATCAACTTGCCCGAGTGTTTCAAGTCTGGGGAACTCCAGACATAGACCTTTTTGCAAGTCCACAGAATGCCAAACTCCCCGGGTACTGTTCCAGACTGCCAGCTCGAAATTGTCAGGCGAGGGATGCATTCCTGCTCCATTGGGGCCAGGATTTTCTCTATGCCTTCCCACCAATTCCCCT
This sequence comes from Ichthyophis bannanicus, assembly GCA_033557465.1. NCBI lineage: Eukaryota > Metazoa > Chordata > Amphibia > Gymnophiona > Ichthyophiidae > Ichthyophis > Ichthyophis bannanicus. The sequence goes on from CM066050.1 coordinate 2,803,987, forward strand.
GATCCCCAAAACCTTATTCAAACTCCAGAGAGACAGAGGTCGCATGATACTCATAGCTCCCTGCTGGCCAAGGCAAACATGGTATCCTCTTCTCTTAGGTCTCTCTCGAGCCACTCCTCTGGAGTTGGGGAGTGCTCCGGATCTTCTGTCCCAGAACAACGGATCCCTACTGCACCCCAATTCCCAGTCCCTTCATCTCAAGGCCTGGCTACTCAAGGCATAGAACTTCAAGATCTAGGCCTTTCACAACAAGTGAAGGATATTCTTCTGGCTTCCAGAAAGCCTTCCACAAGGCATTCTTATGCTTTTAAGTGGAAGAGGTTCTCAATGTGGTGTTCCCAGAGGGGACTTAATCCCCTCTTGGTACCGGTAGAGTCCCTTCTGGACTATCTCCTTCACTTACCAGCTTCTGGTCTCAAGACCAATTCTGTTAGGGTCCATCCTAGTGCTTTTGCTGCATCTCATAAACCCTTTGATTGACAACTAATTTCCTCTCATCCTCATGTTTCAAGATTTATGAGGGGTCTCCTTTTAACTAAACCTCCCATCAAACCACCTCCGGTGGCATGGGATCTTAATCTTGTTCTGGGTCAACTCATGAAGCCTCCCTTTGAACCTTTAGCGACTTTGGAGCTAAAGTTTCTTTCATGGAAAGTCATTTTCCTAATTGCTATCACTTCTGCAAGACGCATTAGTGAACTGCAAGCTTTAGTGGCTGACCCGCCTTATACAAGGTTCCATCATGACAAAGTAGTCTTGAGGACTCATCCTCATTTTATGCCAAAGGTGATATCACCTTTTCATTTAAACCAGTCGGTTTATCTCCCAGTCTTCTTTCCTAGGCCTCATGCCTCCAGCGCGGAAAGAAATCTTCATACCTTAGATTGTAAGTGGGCTCTGGCTTTTTATCTTCACAGAACTCAGCCATTTAGAAAGCCTTCACAGCTTTTTCTGGCTTTTGACTCTAGTCATTTAGGACTTCCAGTCACTAAGAGAACTCTCTCTAAGTGGATTGCAGATTGTATTTCCTTTACCTATCAGAGTAAAGGAATCCCTCTTGAAGGCCATGTCACGGCTCATAATGTTAGAGCTATGGCAGCCTCAACAGCTAATCTTCGTTCAGTTGCTATTGATGAGATCTGCAAAGCAGCAACTTGGGCTTCTGTGCATACTTTCACTGCCCACTATTGTTTAGACAAGGACTCCCGTCGGGATGCCTTGTTCGGTCAGGCTGTTCTACAGCATCTCTTCCATTCCTAGATCAACTCCTTCCCACCATCCACTCTTGGATGCCTGAGGTCCCTGGGAGGAAGCATGGCCCATCTTACTGAGATCCGCAACATGCTGGGGTCATCCCTAGGCATTTTTAGCTGGGGAGTCCCCATATGTGAAGACTACATTCCTGCTTGTTCCTGGAGATAGCGTAGTTACTCACCTGTAACAGGTGATCTCCGGGAACAGCAGGAATAAATCTTCACAACCCACCCACCTCCCCTAGGAGTTGTCTTTCTCTTTCTTTCTATTTTTCTTCTGCTTCTCTCCTTTGATCTCAGCTTTCAACTCAACTGAAGTGAGAGAGGTAGTTGGGCGGGAAAGCAGCACGCATGCATGGTGGGATGCTCCCAAAAGCTTTCCTTTTGGGACGCTTGGGGCGTTCCCACGCAGGTTCCGTCGGTGCCAACGGTACCCATATGTGAAGACTTATTCCTGCTGTTCCCGGAGATCGCCCGTTACAGGTGAGTAACTATGCTTTATCTGTACTACATATTTGTTCCGAATGCACATGTGTGAGTCTACGTATGTATAGATCTCAATATAAATGTGGGCTATATGGGCAATAGTTTCTTGCATATATATATTATAGATTAATGTACATTGTAAATATGCATAGATATTGTGAATTTCTACATAATCACAAGCTTGTGTTATTACATAGAGGGAAAGGTATTAGTCCACTTTAGTAGTAGTAAATTTTTTTTAAAAAAGGAAAAGACGGTGATAGCTTTATATTGGACTAGTTTAAATCACCGCCTTTTCTTTTCTTTCTTTCTTTTTTAAATATAACTACCATAAAGGGAAAGTGAAATTGGATTTTTAGCTCACGCCTTCCTCGGTACTAAAGGCATTTAGTCAGGGTACCTCTGTAATGAAAGCTTTAGTGTGAATCCTTTGTGTGAGAATGTTGAGGCAGTATGTTGTCTGCGCTCTGTGCGGGTGAACATGCCGGAGGGAGGATGTGTGGGCGCTCAGCTCTTGTTTTTCGAAATGCAGATAATGCCTCAGTAAGAGTTGGTTTTCCTGGTTACTGTTGCCATGGTGGTCTGCTGAGATAGGAATCCTGGTACCAGGACAATCTGTCTTAAAGCTGGAATTCCAAGAATTTTTCATTCATGGTCAGATACTACTTGAAAGAAGCAGGCTGTCCTGTCTGCTATCCTGAAGGTGCTTAGCCAGAAAGGCAGTACCTCTATTAAAGGATAGGCGTTAGCTTCCTGTAACAATGCTCTAGTCTTCAAATATGCAATGCATGTCTCTAGAGGCATTTGTTGCTATTTTGAGGTTCCTGCGTTTTAAAACTGGATTTGCTGAATTTCCTGTGTATTTACTGCATGCTACTGATGCAGAAACTTCATGTTAATCCATCGTATTTTTTTTTTGTGCCATCAAGTCAGTGTTGACTCACAGCGACCCAGCTACCTCTGGGTTTTCTTGGCAATGTATCACCGGATGTAGATTGCCAGCCTTTTCTTGTGAGGCAATGGAGGGTAAAGTGACTTGCCCAAGGTCACAAGGAGTGCCAGTGGGAATTGAACCCTTGATCTTCTGGGTACTAGGCAGTTGCTGTAACCATTAGGCTACTCCTCCACTCCATTGTATATGCAGATGTATATTTTCTATTTCACATTTATAAACCACTCCTCTGTCATGATGCTGAAAGCAGTGTTCCTAATTGTGCAATAGTCTGCTTTCTCACATTCAGACCTGACACCATGTAAAATCACCCTACTAACATGATTATTGGGTTTTTGGATTTTATTACTAGGCTACCAAACCTGAATGCAAGACAAATTAGATTTTAGGTATGTAAGGTATCTCCTGGCTCCGTAAGGCTTACAGTCTGTCTGAGGGTGAAATAACTTACCCAATGTCATAAGGAAAGTGAGCAGTAGGAGCAGGATTTGAACTCTTGTTTTCAGCTCACTGCTCTAGCCACAGGTCATATAACAAGTAATTTTCATCCAGATTCACGTTAGGGCTAAACGTTTAAAGCTAGTTGTGAATCTTTCATCATATTTTTTTTATTGCTCTATAGATGTGGCTTATAAACTTTATCCTAGCCTGTAACAGAGTGTACAGACCTCATTGCACATTATAAACCAGATATAACAAGGATTTACTTATAATGCATTCAGCAATCTTAGACCTGAATATCAGCTTTATATGGGGTCTACAGTGTATTTACATATATCCAAGTTCTGTATTTGTTCCTGATATGAAGCTGAAGAGAGGAAACATGAAAAAATATCCCTTTCCTAAAGGGTGGTAGATGAGTGATAGAACTCCCGCAAAGGGGTAGACACCAGTGCTGTGATGGAGTTCTGTATGCTGGGCAGCTATAGAAGATAGTAGTAGGAATGAGGTTGGGAGGATAGAGGTTTTTAACTACTCTAGTCTTCACTTTCTTAACAGTAGAGATGGTTTGGAGAAAGAAAGATACAGAAGAGAGGAGAGTTGAGTTGGAACAAGCAGAGTCCACCTCTACTACTACAAATCAATAATATGCAATAAGGCCACAGAAAATAGGGAACTGAATATTTGTAATCTAATGTTGTTTGCTTCTATCTCATTCCATATATTTACCACCCTGTCTGTGAAGAAATATTTTTGATGGCGACTTTCTGTAAGATCATGCCAGGTCGCTGACCTTGGGCCTGCTGAAACTTGCTTCCATTGCAGGTATAGTAGAAGGTGGAGGCTACTGCTGGGCCTAACATACCACTGAATACTTCTGAGCCTACCCTCTTTCAGCCTCATACATGACCTATTATTCAAGCACTGCCTTTCTGATGAAAAGAGTTTACCTCGTGTATTTATACTTTCAGAAAATGTGTAATTGCATACCATGGTGATAGAGATCAGAGGTCAGGTAGCCATATTGATCATTCAGAAAATTAGAGTTATTTGCAAGATGAGACCTTTAAGGGACCATCAAAAGGCTTTTAAGTCCTCATAGGTCCTTTCTTCAGACTACGAACACCCATGAATACACAATGATGCTTTGGAAGGGTGGAATAGGGTAGCTGATTGTAGCTCATGCCTAAAGGAGCACTTGTCCATGGTTGAGTAAAGGGTAATGGTCTGCCTGTGAATACTAAAGAACCCTATATGTTTATACATAGCTCAGTTTTTACACTGTTTTTGTACATAGTTCCACTGTGTGTACATAGTTATAGTTTTATTACCCCCTATTCCAAGTTTAATTTCCCTGTTATAATGTAAGCACACCAGTGTTTTCTGATTGTGCAGATCTGTTACTTGTAAACCGCACTGAAAACAAATAGCGCGGTATATAAAAGATGTTAAATAAAAATAAAAATAAATAAATAAATAATGGGAATATTTGTGGGGAGGAGGAATACCAGGTGTGGTCCAAAACTATCCTTAATTCATCACTGTATATATTTGCTGTTTCCATGATACAAACATATTTAGAACATAAGAACATAAGATATACCATACTGGGTCAGACCAAGGTCCATCAAGCCCAGTATTCTGTTTCCAACAGTGGCCAATCTAGGTCTCATGTGCCTAGCAGTTTCCCCAAGGGATACAGGTTCCACAATGCTTGTATTGGTTCAAGCATTGATATCCTGGGTCCTTTCTTAATAATGGTTTATGGACCTTTCCTCCAGGAACTTGTCCAAACCTTTTTTAAACCCAGCTACACTAACAGCCTTTACTACATCCTCCGGTAACAAATTCCAGAGTTTGATTACACGTTGAGTGAAAAAATATTTTCTTTTATTAGTCTTAAATAGCTTCATTGCATGTCCCCTAGTCTTTCTATATTCTGATAAGGTAAACAATCGATCTACATTTACCCATTCCACTCGGTTCATTAATTTATAGACTTCTATCATATCTCCCCTCAGCCTTCTCTTTTCCAGGTTAAAGAGCCCTAACCTTTTTAGCCTTTCTTCATAGGAGTATCCTTCCATCCCCTTTACCATTTTGGTGGCTCTTCTCTGAACCTTTTCTAAAATCGCTATATCCTTTTTAAGATACGGCGACCAGAATTGCACACAATATTCAAGGTGTGGTCTCACCATGGAACGATATAGAGGCATTATAATATCTTTTGTTTTATTTTCCATTCCTTTCCTTATCATACCTAGCATTCTATTTGCTCTCTTGGCTGCCGCTGCACACTGGGCCGAGGGTTTTAACATGGTATCCACAATGACGCCTAAATCTTTTTCCTGGGTGGTGGTTCCTAATGTGGAACCTTGCATCGTGTAACCATAGTTTGGGTTGTTCTTTCCTAGGTGCATAACCTTGCACTTGTCCACATTAAAATTTCATCTGCCATTTTGATGCCCAGTCTTCCAATTTATCAAGATCCTCTTGCAATTTTCCACAATCCTCTTGGGTTTAACAACTTTAAATAGTTTTGTGTCATCTGCAAATTTGATAACCTCACTCGTTATTCCACTTTCCAGGTCATTTATGAATATGTCAAAAAGCAGCGGACCCAGCACAGATCCCTGGGGTACACCACTATTCACCTTTCTCCATTTGGAAAATTGGCCATTTAGCCCTACCCTCTGCTTTCTATCTTTTAACCAGTTCCTGATCCACAATAGTACACTGCCTCCTATCCCATGACTCTTTAGTTCTGCCAAAGGTCTCTCATGGGGGACCTTGTCAAAGGCTTTCTGAAAGTCCAGATACACAATATCAACCGACTCACCTTTGTCCACCTGATTATTCACTCCTTCAAAAAAACATAACAGATTAGTAAGACAAGATCTTCCTTGTCTAAAGCCATGTTGGCTGTCTCCCACTAGGTCATGACAATCTACATGCTGAGTAATTTTATTCTTTATGATGGTTTCTACCATTTTTCCTGGTACTGATGTCGGGCTCACCGGTCTGTAGTTTCCCGGATCACCCCTGGAACCCTTTTTAAAAATTGGTGTTACATTGGCGATCCTCCAGTCTTCAGGTATTAGATATGATTTTTATGATAGTTCACAGATTACTAATAGCAGGTCTGCAATCTCGTATTTCAGTTCTTTCAACACCATTGGATGTATACCTTCTGGCCCAGGTGATTTGCTACTCTTCAGCTTATCTAATAGTTGTAATACATCTTCCCGATGTATCAATATTTCCTTCAATTCTTCCGCACCTTTAAATACCACTTCAGTTATGGGTAACATCCCTACATCTTCCTCAGTAAAGACTGAAGCAAAGAATTCATTCAGTCTCTCCGCTATCGCCTTGTCGCCTCTTAGTGCTCCTTTAACCCCTTTATCATCTAATGGACCAACTGACACTCTCACAGGTTTTTTGCTACGAATGTACTTGAAAAGGTCTTTACTTTGCGTTTTTGCTTCCGCAGCAAGCTTCTTCTCAAATTCTCCCTTTGCCTGCCTTATCAATGCCTTGCATTTGACTTGCCAGTGCTTGTGCTGTTTCCAGGTTTCGTCGTTTGGCTCTTTTTTCCATTTCCTGAAAGATGCTTTTTTGGCAACAACAGCCTCTCTGACCTCACCTTTAAACCATGCTGGCAGTTTTCTGGACTTCCTTCCACTTTTCTGAAAGCGTGGAATACAGCTGGTCTGGGCTTCCAAGATAGTATTTTTCAACAACAGCCAAGCCTGATGTACGTCTTTAACCTTTGCAACTGCTCCTTTTAGTTTTTTCTTAACTGTTTTCCTCATTTTATCATAGTCTCCCTTTCGAAAGTTAAAAGGTAGTGCTGTGGATTTCCTTACTATCCCTCCTCCACTAATTAAATCAAAGGCGATCATGCTATGATCACTATTGCCAAGTGGCCCCAACAACCTTATCTCTTGCACTTAGATCTTGCACTAGATCTGGTGTTCCACTAAGGACTAGGTCTAATATGGCTTCCCCTCTGGTCGGTTCATGAACCAGCTGCTCCAAGAAGCAGTCATTTATTTCATCTAGGAACTTTATCTCCCTAGCATGTCCTGATGTGACACTGACCCAGTCGATACCGGGGTAGTTGAAATCACCCATTATTATTACTGTGCTGTAACATTTGTTAGCTTCCTTGATTTCTTTGAGCATTTCAACATCCATTTGGTCATTCTGGCCAGGCGCTCGATAGTACACCCCCACTGCCATTGCCTTCCCCCTTTTACATGGAATTTCAATCCGTATAGATTCTACAGTAGATTTTGTTTCCTGCAAAACTTTAATCCTTTCTGACTCAATGCCCTCTCTAACATAGAGAGCAACCCCTCCACCAATTTGATCAGCTCTATCATTACGATATAGTTTGTACCAAGGTATCACAGTGTCCCACTGGTTGTCGTCCTTCCACCATGTCTCTGATATTCCAATCATATCTAACCTTTCATTTAGTGCTATATATTCTAACTCTCCCATCTTATTTTTTAGACTTCCAGCATTTGCATACAAGCATTTTAGAGAATGTATTTTATTCATATTAATTTGGCTGTTGTTAGACATGGGTAATTTGGGATCTTTAAGCTCTGTCTGTTCCATACTTGAGGGCATTTGGGCTACTTTACTCTTTTGTGGAATCTCTCTGCTTTTGGTAGTATCCTTCAAAGATACATTCTTCCGAACCATCCGCTCTTGGGCGACTGTCAGCTTTCCCCTAATATCTAGTTTAAAAGCTGCTCTATCTCCTTTTTAAAGGTTAATGCCAGCAGCCTGGTTCCATCCCGGTTAAGGTGAAGCCCATCCCTTCGGAAGAGCCCCTCCTTTCCCCCGAATGTTCCCCAGTTCCTAAGAAATCCAAAACCCTCATCTCTGCACCATTGTCTCATCCACGCATTGAGACTCCGGAGCTCTGCCTGCCTTTTGGATCCTGCGCGTGGAACAGGAAGCATTTCGGAGAACGCTACCCTGGAAGTTCTGGATTTCAACTTCCTACCTAAAAGCCTAAATTTAGCCTCCAGAACCTCCCTACCACATTTTCCTATGTCATTGGTACCGACATGTACCAAGACAGCAGACTCCTCCCCAGCACTATCTAAGACCTTATCTAGGTCATTGCATGCTTTTACTATGATCTTATCTAGGTCATTGCATGCTTTTACTATGATGCACATTCATTCCATCATATAAGCAAGCATGTCTTTTTTTTCTTTATTTTGATTTATTAACTGCCTTTATGAAGACATTCACCCAAAACAGCATACAACAGACAACCGACAACAGCAGAAAGATCACTGTGTCAGCATAATAGACAGAACAGTGAACGTAAGTTGGAGGTAGGCAATAATAGATACTGATATGATAGTGTCAGTAATGTACACCTTAAACAGCATAGTAGAACTCTCAAATAACAGAAATATGATACAGGGTTATGGTTTAGGACCTTTACTGTGTGTATCAGAGCGGTTTGCAGATATATTCTAACAGTCAGCCAAATACAAATGATATACCTTAATTCTTTTTCCTCCATCTCCTGCTTTCCCTGATGTAGGGAAATTAAATTTGGGCATGGTTAGTGTATTTCTGAAGTTCCACCCAACTACCCTAGCCCCTTGTTTGTTTTGCTTGTCTGTCTTGAATACACTACACTCTTGTCTAGCAGGGATTATCTCTTATGTGTTTGCATACGGTGTTGCATCTGCCTTGTAGTGCTATGCAAATGATCAGTTGAGTGTCTCATTCTAAGGTAAGATCTCTGTGCACAACTACAAAGGATGTACATTGTGAGGTAGCAATAGAGGTGAAATCACTCCTCAGAGCAAGGCCTGCGCTTACACTATTTATGTCATGAGAATGTTCTACCATATTGTCTTTAATGGTACATCATTTGAACTGCTCTCACTAAAGGAAGCTTGGTTAAGAATCTGAGTTAAAGTATAGCTTCCTTTCCAACTTTGCTTTTTTAAATGAGTTGAAAGTATGTGTGATGCACGTTCTAGGAGCACCAGTTTTTATTTCTACAGTACTCATCTTGCTGGTGTTTCTTTTTTGTATTGGGGCCCTTAGAATCCTTCACTTCCAGTCCTCTGTCCACTCAGGTCTTCCACAGGTGCTGCTCCTCTTCCCTGTTTCAAACAGCACAATCCTACAAATCTATCTCCCTATCTGTTGGAGATGACACTTTTTTCCCCAGTCAGAAATAGAAATGGGATTGTTTTCTCAGAGAAGAATCACATTCACTAGCTAGTTCTGTTAAGATAATTAGTTTACCTTAGCTGTTCCGCTTTTACCTCTCTCACACAATCACATTCATTCTAACATCTGGCTGCTGACATCACACCACTCTCTAGATATGACCCATACCATTACAGCTGGACTCTAAATAGCTTATTTTGGAGTTCAGGTTCTACTTGACAGGAAGAACTCATTAGTATGCAAAGAGATTAGGTCCAATTCTTTGTATTTCGAATATGACATTCCACAGGGTTCCAGACTATCTCCAGGAACAAGCAGGAATGTAGTCTTCACATATGGGTGAAAGCTTTTGGAAGCAGTCCATAGTGCCTGTGTGGCTGCCTTCCCAACTTCTTCTCTTCGGTTCTTCATTTTCCGTGGAGCCAGCAGGAAGCAGATTCTGTCACCGCAGAAAATCTTTCTTGTTTATAGTGAATAGCGTCTGCCTTCCCGTCGATATCGGCACCATAGAAGACACCACCAGTTCCCTTATTCTTTTCTTTCCTATAACTTACTTAAAAAATAATCTTTAGGCGTCTCAATGCCACTTAGGCCTTAAGCTTACCATACCTTCCTCCAACAGTATGGAGAAACATAAGAACATAAGATATGCCATACTAGGTCAGACCAAGGTCCATCGAGCCCAGTATCCTGTTTCCAACAGTGGCCAATCTAAGTCATACGTACTGTCACAGGGCCTACCTTGGCAGCGTAACGGACTGAGGTAGGTTGGACATAAAAACATTTGAGGTTGGGTTTGGCTAATATCTTACAGGGCCCAGGGACTTGCAGCCCTGGTAGCTTCCTTTGTTACCAAAAATCCCAAAGAATACAAAGGGTCCGAGTGGAGGGAAAACAAAAGGCATTTATTTCCCTTTCTTGCAAAAAGGTTCATATGCTTGAACAAAAACATCAACACAAATTCCTTACTTCAGGTTAAAGAAAAGTAAAACATGATGTTAAAGCAAAGTTGTTATCTTCACAATAAATGGTGTACCAAAACAAACAGTCTCTATTCCCCAAGATAGAGCTTATATGCTAAGCAAGGACTCCAGACTTCCTGTCTTACAATAACTACAGTCCATCTCGGTATCTGAAGCAAATTCCACCTGCATCGGTTCCCCTTCTGAAGCCTCTGAAACCAGGTCAGTACTTGCTGACAAATTGTAATCAGGCTTTTTATATATCCTCTGTACAACCTCCCAATGCTCAGGGATGGATGTGGGGCGTCGGTCCTGCGCCCTCCTATACTGAGAGCTGTCTTCCTTTTGCAAGTGTTTTACCTTAGCTTCATGTAAAGCTTTGTCATTAACAAGTCTCATATTCGGTACGTGTTTCTTGCACCTTATCTCATAGGCAGTTTCACATGGATAGTATTCCTCTGCTCCCTGTCCTCCCCATACACCAGCAGTCTGCAACCTGCTTTCAGTTAAACATGGGTTACCTTTTCTCCTTGGCTTGTCTACTCCCAGTGAGGTTTGAGGCCTGCTCCGGCTGGGATCCTGCCTGGCCTGAGCAATAGGCCTTAAGTTCTCCAACCATCCTTCTGTTGGCTTTAGACCGTAGTCAGAGCCACGCCTTCGCCTCTCTGTACGAAAAGCACTCACTCTGGATGGAGCTATCCCACCTTCTCCACGGTTGCTCCTTTCCTCAAGCCACTGCGGCTGCTGCCGCCTCCTGCGAAACCCTTGTCCAGGGGTTACTGCTTCTTCTGGATATCTTGCCCATTCATTCGGATGTCCTGCCCATCCTGCTGGTTCTCCTGGCCATTCTGCTGCTTCTGGCCGTCCTCCTTCTGGCCGTTCTCTTCCTGGCCGTCCTGCCTTCCAGTCTTCCAGACTCTCTTTAAGAGGTACTCCTCCCTTCCTTGATTGGAAGCTGGCTGGCATTACTTCATGACCTAGGAGGTGTGGTTCCTCAGTTCCTCGGAGGTCCCTCTTGCTCCCCCTATCTGGTTCCTTGTAATATTGCAGCTTGTGCTTGACTTTTCCTGCGTTTAAAACATTTTCTTCTCTTCTCAGAGGGTCTGCAGCATCACAGTACCTAGCACTTTCCGTAAGAGACACAGGTTACACAATGCTTGCACTGGGTCAAGCATTGATATCCTGGGTCCCTTCTTAATAATGGTTCATAGACCTTTCCTCCAGGAACTTGTCCAAACCTTTTTTAAACCCAGCTACACTAACAGCCTTTACTACATCCTCCGGTAACAAATTCCAGAGTTTGATTACACGTTGAGTGAAAAAATATTTTCTTTTATTAGTCTTAAATAGTTTACCCTGTAGCTTCATTGCATGTCCCCTAGTCTTTCTATATTCTGATAACGTAAACAATCGATCTACGTTTACCCGTTCCACTCCGTTCATTAATTTATAGACTTCTATCATATCTCCCCTCAGCCATCTCTTTTCAAAAAATGTTTCCTCCTGAGGACATGTCCTTCCAGGAATTCATTGGAGACCTAGCTAGAGGTCTCTCCATAACAGTGACATCCGAGTAAGAGCCCAGAGCAGAGGAATTGGAGATCCTCCAATAACAAAAGCTCCCAAGGAGTGAGTCACCCTGCCAGTGCACCACATACTCCATGATCTCATGCTCTGGATGTGGGAGACTCCCCTCACAATCTTGCCTCATATTTGACGCCTCTATGTCATGTATCGAGTACCGGAGTGTCCTGGCTTCCAAAAGTCACAGCTTCCCCACCATTCCATGGTGGTGGAATCAGCAATGCACCGAATCAAAACGTCCAAAATCCATTCCTCTAACCCACCGGTAGGGAATCGAGAACTCTCGATGCCTTTTGGGCGTCGATGTTTTCAGGCTTTCATGCTTTCATCCAGGATTACCACAATCAACAGAACAAGAAGAAATACGCAGCTGAACACAATTGAAGTCCCCAAGTTTATAACAAAATGTACAAAATCAACAGCCAACAGAGCATTTTCTATTTTTGCACCGATTGCATGGAATGCCCTCCCAGCAGAACTCCGAGCCATCCAAAACCTAGTGGTGTTCCGAAAAGCCCTAAAACACCACCTGTTCATACAGCACTACCCGACCTCCCAGTCTGAGAAACACACACCCACCCCTCGAACCCCCCACCTAACTCCACCCACTGAGCATCCCCCCACCGATAATGGTTAACCAGCTCTCCCCTCTCCCCATTCTGACCCATGTGTACTAGTATTCGTACAGACCCCTTGATGGACCTTGGTCTGACCCAGTATGGCATATCTTATGTATGTTCATACCTTCCGTGATTAATCGTTACTGTAACATGTATATAATCTGTATATAGTTTCCCCCAGTTTCTTCCAAGTTTTTTGAATATCCTGTTCTATGTAAGCTCAATGTACTATTTCATTGTAGTAAAGTTGTTCCTACTGTAAACCGCACTGATTATAATAGCGTGGTATATAAGAAACATAAATAAATAAATAAACTCCTATATATTACTCTACATAGGTATGTTCCTCAAGGAGGTTTCCAAAGACCTTGGGGCCATGGCTCCTCTTCTCCCTGATAAGAGAGAAGACTACCTTGCTCTAGTCAGTCATACCCAAAATGTATCAAAGTTTGTCAGTAGGGCAACTTTCAATGCATTTGAATGCACAAGCAGAGCCAAAGCAATATGCATCGGTGCATGAAGGACTGCATGGCTTCAAGCCTCAGATCTTGAACAATCATTTACCAAGTTTAAGTTGCAATATAAACTTTCACTGAAATGATAAAATGGTATAAAAAGTCTATTAAATAAATAAATGTACCTAAGAGATCTAGCTGGTGAACTTGCTGGGTTCTCCACTGAGCTGTCTGGAGAGAAGCTTCAGCGGTTCTTGGCTCCGATCTCAAAAACCTAGTACTGCCCCAAGATCATGACGCAAACAATGAGTCCAGGACAAACTGGCGGACATCCCCTGCAGGGGTGAAAATCTCTTTGGCAGACCAATGGAGGAGAAGGCTGGTGAGCTAGAGATAGAGCGGCTTACCATAACTTGGCTCTCCAGAAAGACCTTGGACCCTTCCAAGCGGAAATCCTTGGGGAAGAAGTCCTACTACCCCAAGAAAAAAAGTCCTACAGCTACAACCCATACCACTCCTATCAGTAGTCACAGCAGGGCCAACAGTAGAAGGGTCAAGGACAGCGTCAGCCATTCCATCCTAAGGCCCCGAAGCCCCAGCTGGCACTGCAGCCACAGTCGGGGTATATTTTGACTCCTCCTTCAGGGACATGGCCCTTCTTCCCCTCCCGGAAGCTATTCCATCTCAGGTAAGAGGTAGACTGATTCATTTTGCCAACAGGTGGCCAAGCATAACAACTGACTCCTGGGGTCTCAAGATAGTCCAGGACGGCTACCTACTGCACTTCGATCAGCTTCCTCCTCCTTTCTTCCCAGGGCTCCTAGCCAACCAGGTGGTGGAACTATTTCTCACATCTCAAATGGGAAGGGGTTTCTACTCCCACTACTTCCTGGTTCCCAAGAAGACAGGAGGGTTTGGGCCCATTCTGGACCTCTAGAACCTGTCGGTTTCTGGTGAGGGAGAAGTTAAAGATGGTGTCTCTGGGAATGTTATTATCCTACCTTCGACCTCAAGATTGGCGATGTCCCCTAGATGCGTATGCTCTCATCCTCATTCACCCCCCTCCACAGGTAGTATCTCTGCTTCATGCTCAGCGGACATCACTACCAGTACTGTGTACTACCCTTTGGCCTTGCCTCCACCCCCAGGATCTTCTCCAAGTGCTGCTTTTCTCTGCATCCAAGGGACCTTTGTCTTTCCTTATCTGGACGACTGGTTGATCATGGCCTGAACACTGGAGTTAGTCCAGCTCTTGACCCAACTGACCATCAAGGTCCTGGAGCACCTCAGCTTCATGATCAACTACCCCAAATCCTGTCTACAGCCCTCGCAACACCTAGAGGTCATTGGGGATCTACAAGATACTACTCAGGCTTGACCTTTTCTGCCGGAGAACAGAGCCAGCACTTGGCAGCCCTGTCTCACAAGATTGAGTTCCTCCCTTGTCACAGCTCATCAAATTCTGTGCTTCCTTAGCCATATGGCCTTCACAGTCCATGTGAAACCAATGGCAAGACTCTGGATGCATCAGGCACAGTAGATGGTCTGCACTCAATGGCGCCAGGTGACTGGCCGCCTTGGGAACAGGGTCAGACTAACTCATGTGCTCAAGGAGTCCCTCTCCTGGTGGCAGCAACCCTGTAACCTCCTTAAGGGGCTTCCTTTCCAGTCTCCACCTCATCAACACATCCTGACCTCCAATGCCTCCAAGATGGGCTGGGGGGAGCCCATCTCGATGACCTATATACACAAGGACTCTGGACAGCTCGAGAGACCCTCCACCACATCAACTTCTTAGAACTCCGGGCCATAGCAAAATGCCCTACGAGCTTTGAATACATATTGAGGACAATAGTGAACGACTCACCTTTTTACGATTGCAGTTTCATCGTTCCTAAGAAGACCGAACAATAGCGTGTTTACACGAAGATGGCCGGTCCAACCGCTTGGCAAGATGTGTTAAGCTTTTCTCAAGAATATATAGCAGGCTTAACTAAAGAAAAGACTCCATTTGCACAATCTGACCCTATAACTGATCCACACAATGAAACTACTTGGGAGACCTTGCTATCCCTCCAGAAGAAGCAAGTGAGAGTGGACCTTCACCGTCTCTCTCTTATAGAATATATCAATCGCCAGCAAATCCCGAGAGGATTACGGCTATATAAAGAACCTCGAATGCCGGCAATGGAAACTGATTTTGTAGAGAAATGGAACAAAATACTCAATAAATGTTCCCTTGACCTCATGGTTCTTATAGTTGACACTACCAAAAAGGAATTGGAGCTTTTATCTACGAAGATAACGACCGCATAAGAAACCTTAAAGTCGGTTGAAACTACAGATAGATACACTAGTAAAAACGATGATGCACAGAAACAAATCCAAAGTCTGCGACAAGAAGTGATGTTGAAAAAAACGAAGAAGTTACAAAGGGATCATATTGATTACACGGTGGGGTACGTGTACCCGTGGATGAACACCAAACGTACTGGCAAAAGATCAAAGAAGCGAGTTAGCTTTGAAGATACTTCTGAGGATCCGTCTTCTTCTGACTCCAGTTCTTCATCAAAAGTTCGACAGGATTTTTTCGATGGAGACCGGGAAGACAAGAGCAAGAAAAAACAAGAACCCGAGAAAACCAAATCACGAGCCACGAGCAGGAGGAAGTGATTTTCCCAGTAGAGGATTTGGTTGTTAATATTTCTGGTACACCATTATCCTGTACTTCATTAGCGGTTTTGAATAAAGGCTTATCGTACGTTCCCACTACCAGTTTTGATCCATTTCAGTTTAGAATGGACTTTGAAGGTTTAGTGCGCAAATTACATTTAAAATGTTATTTCTCCGGGACTGATTTTGAATCAACAGGGTCCAGTTTGGAGGGATCCCAAGCTCGAGGGCAATTGCCCATTAGATCTACATGGAAGCCTCCTAGCCCATTACCTCCTGCCATAGAAGTGTTTAAAAGTTTAGTTCTACAAGATGTACACAAATTAGAAAGCACTCGCTCATTGAAACATAGTTCTTTGTCTAAGGATGAACACAAAGCCTTATTAGATCTCCAAAGACGGACTGATATAATTATTAGACGGGCTGACAAGGGGGGAGCAGTTGTGGTGATGACCCGAGCCTATTATATATCAGAAGCTTTGGCTCAATTACAAGATGACACAGTGTATAAAGTGTTAGAAGTAGACCCTAAAGAAATGCTTCAGCAAGAAATTAAGACTTTGACGCAGGCAGCATTACAGGCTAAGTTCATCACTCGTAAAGAGTTTAGATATTTAAATGCTCCCGATCCCATCACGGCTAAATTTTACACTGTGCCCAAGATTCATAAGAATTTACACCAGCCCCCGGGTAGACCCATAGTGTCCACCAGGGGCAGTATTCAAGAACCATTGTCAGTCTTTCTTGACACTTTTCTTCGGCCTCGACTCACATCAATACCATCATATTTGAGGGATACAACCCATTTTTTGTCAGTGTTGCGAGAATTGAACGTTTGGTCAGGCAATGCTAATGTCATATTAGTCTCCCTAGATGTCGTGTCTTTATACACGAGCATTCCGCAGGAAGCGGCAATAGCGGTAGTTGAGAGAGAACTGATGCAAAGAGAGGATGTTTCTGAAGCTAAACTGTCTTTTTTATTAAATTTGGCTCGTTTGGCTATTTTCCGGAACTATTTTTTGTTTCAGGGAACCTTATACCAGCAGATCTCGGGGGTGGCTATGGGTGCGACATGTGCACCGTCGGTCGCCAATTTCTACATGGGCCATTTTGAACATCAGTGGTTACCCTCCTCACCGTATGGTTCTCATATTTTACAATGGAGTCGATATATAGATGATGTGTTCTTGTTGTGGAAAGGGACGGAAGAGTGTCTTCTGTCATTTATATTATGGCTTAATCAACTTGATCCCCACATAAAATTCACTCAGGTTCACCATAAAGACACTCTCACTTATTTAGATGTGCAAATTACTCGAGGCCCAGTGGGTTGGGAAACAT
Organism: Ichthyophis bannanicus; assembly: GCA_033557465.1. Taxonomy (NCBI): domain Eukaryota; kingdom Metazoa; phylum Chordata; class Amphibia; order Gymnophiona; family Ichthyophiidae; genus Ichthyophis; species Ichthyophis bannanicus. Next base: position 2,820,976 of record CM066050.1, read on the forward strand.
CTGTGTATAGAAAACCGACCGATCGTAACACCTTTTTACATTTTAATAGCATGCACCCACAGAGATTAAAAGAGAGCCTTCCGTTCTCTCAGTTTTTGCGGTTCAGAAGGAACTGCTCAGACAAACGGGATTATAAGAGAAAATCAAAACAACTAAGTAGATATTTTTTGGAACGTGGGTATCCTAGGCAGATAGTCAGTAGAGCCTATAGTAGAGCATTACATCATCGTAGGAGTCTATTATTCCTCAGGAAACTGGTACGAGATACTTATGACTCTGATAATGTTAATTTAATCACTAGGTATTCCCCGATCAGTATAGAGATCCAAAAGATTATTAAGAAACATAGCAATGTTCTCGAGGCAGTGGCAAAATTAACGGGTAAAAAAATCCGTTGCGTGTGGCAAAGAGGTCGTAATCTTAAAGAGAGAGTGAGTCCGACAGTGATTAGACCGGTGGAAGTGTTCCCTCCAGTGACAGAAAGGGGCCATAAAGCCTGTGGTGCTTGCGAGATGTGTGAACTCGCTTTAAGTGTTTCCGAATTTTATTATGCGGGACAGCGCATTAGTTTGCGATCTGCTACTACATGTGAGTCCAGTAGAGTTGTGTATGCGATTGTGTGCCCTTGTGGCTTGGCGTATATAGGCAAGACTTTGCGAACCTTTAAGATACGATTAAGGGAACACAAATGCAGACTAAAACTTAAAGTCTTGGAGGCCCCGATTGTTCGGCACTGCCTGTCTAAAGGACATGAGTTTAGAGATTTAAAATGTCTTTGTTTGGACCAAGTTCTGTGCGGTTATGGAAATCGAACTGCTGACACGGAATTGTTAGCTAGGGAACAACGTTTCATATTTCAACTTGACACAGTGGAACCCCATGGTCTTAACATGGGGATAGATTGGACGGTCTGTCTTTAAGGTTCAGTTTAAATATTTATTAGCTTTAGGGAATTGACAGATTATTAGCAACATGACTCTCTGAGCATTGTTACGATTACTGCTGATATGGAGCAGTTGTGATTACTCGGGGAGGAGGGCATAGGAGGAGTTTCCACCATTCATTGAGTAAAGGGTCTTTAAAATGGAGGGTAGTGGTTTGCTTACACATGCGCGGCGTTCTTCCCAGCCCGATAGGAGATTGCAGTTTTGACGGTTGAGTGTGGCTGTGGTTTTGAAAGTGAGCGTCGTCAGCACATATGGTAAGGTTTTTACTAGTTGTTTGTAAGTTTGACATTTTAGTAGTTTATAGAGTGAAAGGATGGTATTTAATAAAGTTTATTTGTTTTTAGGCAGATTGTATGATGTTACGAGATCAGGCATAGGATCCCCTGAGGAACCTTTACAGCGAAACGCGGGAGTGGTGCCGTAGTGAAGCGTCGGGATCAACAAATTGCAGTGAAGAGGTTCAGTCCATTGTAGTTACATATATATGGCGAGTTGGAATTAATCTGTAATAGGTAGTTCTATTAGACTGACTCTTCACTGTGAAACGTCATAAAGGTCATTGATGCGATTAAGCACTTTTCTTCCCAGACGAAAGTGGGGAAGTGGGGCTATGTTAGTCTGAGACCTAGTTTCATAAAAGAGTTTAATATAGTTTGAAGTCTACAGTTCTAATGAAGGATGCCGTTTCTTTGAATACATATTGAGGACAATAGTGAACGACTCACCTTTTTACGACTACAAGCTTTTCAGCAACAGCTCTCCAAACAGGTAGTTCTCATCCAGACAGCCATATTCTACATCAGCAAACAGGGCAGTACAGGGTACTACCTCCTTTGTTGGGAGGCTGTGTCCGTCTTTGGAAATTTGCCATGTTGCATGGCATGACCCTCAGGGCTGTGTATCTGCCAGGGGGGCAGAACATCCTCGCAGATCTCCTCAGCAGAATCCTACAGCAACACGAGTGGACTCTCAACAAATGCATGGGGCATTGCATCGATGATTGTCTTCACTTCCCTTCACAATGCCCAGCTCCTGCTGTTCTGCTCCAGGATACCCTGCAGGCATCGGGTTGCACCTAATGCGTTCCTCCTGGACTGGAGCGAGGGACTTCTGTACACCTACCCACCAACCCTTTTGATGGCCAAAACCCTCTTCAAGGTGCAAGCGAGGCGTGCAGCAATGATTCTCATTACACCGCATTAGCCCAAGCAACCTTGGTTTCCCCTCTTACTCTGCCTCTTTCATTGCCAACCCCTGAGGCTCGGATGTGTCCCAGACCTCTTCTCTCAGGACGAGGGAACTCTACTGCATCTCAGTATGGCATCGCTGCAATTTGCGGCATGGATGCTGAGCAGAATGCACTTTTGCAGACCTTCACCTGCTGGAAGATGTGGAGAATGTGCTTATAGCCTCACGTAAAGACTCAACACATCGCGCCTATGCCTTCAAGTATTGCAGATTCTCCATTTGGTGTGAGGGCAAGGCTCTTGACCCCTTCTTCTGTTCAATGGCGTCAGTGCTGTCCTACTTGCTACACCTCTCTGACTGCCATCAAGCCCAACTCGGTCAGAGTTGATCTCAGTGCAGTGGCCGTTTATCACCATCTGGCGGCTGATAAGCCGATTTTGGCTCACCCCTTAGTGGGTCACTTCGTGAGGGGGCTTCTCTCTCATACCCCCATTAAACCTCTGCCAGTGACGTGGGGCCTCAACATTGTCCTAACATAGTTTCTGTCCCCTCTGTTTGAGCCGCTCGGCTCCTGTCCTTTCAGTTTTCTCACCTGGAAAGTCATCTTTCTAGTGGCGCTGACTTCTGCACGCAGTCAGTGAACTGCAAGCACTAGTGGCACATCTACCTTACATCCAGTTCTATAATAACAGGGTCATCCTCAGGACTCGCCCTAAATTCCTGCCTAAGGTGTTATCCTATTTCCACCTGAATCAGTCGGTGGTGCTGCCCACTTTCTCTCTCAGGCCTCATGCGAGCAGAGCTGAGGCTGCACTTCCACCCTGGATTGTAAAAGAGCACTGTCTTTTTATCTAGAGAGGATAAAAGCCCACCACTGTTCCTCCCCAGCTCTGTCTCTTTTGACTCCCAACAAGCTGGATGTGGCTGTCTCCAAGCATCCACTGCATCTCTTTCACTTATGCTCAGGCTGCTTCCATGGCCAACCTGCGCTCGGTCTCCATGGTGGAGGTCTGTAGGGCTGCTACGTGGTCCTCTGTCCACTACTGTCTGGATGCAGATTCCCGACGTGACAGCAGCTTCGGCCAAGCCATACTCCGGCATCTCTTTGGGAATTGAAGCAACTCCTTCCCACCTGTCCTCCTATTCATCCAGGCTACCCTAGAATCAACCTGATGTTGATGTCCCTGTGGACGATGACTCTCAGAACCTTTCAGCGATTATCTCATGCTGTTTCTCTTGGTGGTTTTTCTGGTTACCCCGTTGGGCTTTTTTACAGGTTTTTTTCAGTAGCCTGTAGCTTGGGAGTCCCATATGTGAGGACTGACTTCCTGCTTGGTTCTGGAGAAAGCGTAGTTACTCACCTGTAGCAGATGTTTTCCAGGATCAGCAGGAATCAGTCCTCACTACCCTCCCGCCTCCCCATAGAGTGTTTGCTGTTTTTGGCTTGATTAAGATATATCATCATACTGAGGTAAAGATGGCTCCTTCGGACGAGAAGACCGGCACGCATGCGTGGTGCACCTTCCAAAAGCTTGCTTTGGAAGCTGGGATGTGTTATCGCATGGGCTCCATTGGTGATGTCACCCATATGTATGAGGATTGATTCCCAATGATCCTGGAGAACACCTGCTAAAGGTGAGTAACTATGCTTTCCTGCCTTTCTTTCAAAGTTTACATATTGAGATCTTTAAGTCTATATCAATATGCCTTATGATGAAGCCCACTGACCATTTTGGTAACTGCCCTCTGCACCATCCTGTTTATACCCTTTTAAAGGTGTGATCTCAAATTGCACACAATACTCCAAATGAGGTTTCACTAAAGACTTACACAGAAGTGCTATCACCTCCTTCCTGCTGGCTACTCTTCTCTCTGTTCACCCAAGCATCCTCCTGGCTTTTGCCGTCACCTTTTCTACCTGTTTAGCCACTTTAAGATCATCAGAAACAATTACCTCCAGGTTCTGCTCTTCTTTTGTGGACAGACGTTATTCACCCTTTATATTGTACTGCTCCCTTGGATTTTTGCGGTCCAACTGCATTACCCTGCATTTTTAACATTAAATCTCAGGTGCCGAATTTTTGAACATTCTTCAGGCTTCACTAGATCCCTGCTCATGTTATCTAAACCTTCCTGGGTATATCTACATTATTGCAGATTTTGGTATCAGCCACAAAGAAGCAAACCTTACCTGACAGCCCTTCCGCAATATCACTTACAAAAGTATTACAAAAATACTTTATGCAGATTTGGTGCACACAACAGGCAGTATTACTTTTGCTTAGACAAATGCAAGCTTTTCTGCATTCCTTGTTGCCAGCGTTTTTGTAACTTTGATTAGCTATACAAAGGTCTGAAAATTTTTTTTATGAATGGAAGGGAGGGGGCAAGATAGTTGATATCAGCACAAGAGGAAGAACTGAAAGAGACAATATTTCTGGGAGATGAATATTAATTGTGACATTAACTACATCTGGATGAGACAAATGTACCTAGGACCAAATAAATTCAGCAGGTCTGCCCTTAAATTGTGATGCTGTTAGTAAGAGCATAGCTGACAGCAAGCTGTGGAACAGAGAGGCTTTGGGGGAGGGAGGAGGAAGAGCTTATACAGTGGAGCAAGAGAGAAGAAAGACAGACATATAGAGAGACGAGAGAGAGAGAGAGATTATATGATGCAAGAGAGGGGCATATATTCAGGATTATCAGAGAGAAAGGGATGGTAGGATTCAGAAGGGGGAGAACTGAAGAAAGCAAAGAGAGGGGGAGGAGAGGAGATGAAGGAGCTCTTGTAACAGGCTTCTAATCTCCAGCCCTGGGACACGGTCCCTTTCTCTCCACCAGGCTTTCATGGACAGAGCGATCTCCTGAGGGAAATACTGGCTGCTGCCTGGGACCAGCTGTGGCCACCGCTGCCAAGGAATGCAGGTAAGAGCTTAGCCGCCTCCCCCCAACCAGTAATGTGCTGAGCATTTGTTAGCAAGGGGCTCTTGCCAGCTATGCTCCCCTTGCTAAGCTTCTCTTTGTTTTATAAAATAATTTAACAAGGAGCTTGCAAGGGCCCTTGAAAGCCCTCTCATCCATCACTGCTCCTTGCAACCCCTCCTGCTGGCTCTCTATAGGTGTGGTAAGAGGTGAGGAAATTCAGGAAAGACGAGAAATATAGGAAAAAGAGATGGTGGAGAGACGGAGGAAGGGAAAGATTGAGAGAGAGAATTGGAAAGGGAAATGGAGAGACTGAAAAGAAGCAGAGAGATTGAGATGGAGATTGTGTGAGGGAGAGGGAGAAAACCAGGGAACGGAGAGTAAGAGACTAGGGAAGGCACAGAGAGAGAGAAATGGAGAGAATGAAAGAGCAAGAAGAGATCATAAAAGAGGGAGCAGGGGAGAGACAGAAGTAGACTGACACAGATGGATTTGGAAGGGGAAAACTGAGAGGGAGAGACTATAAGAGGTAGACTGGGGAGGGGAACACTATGAGGAAGATGGCCAGAGAGACTTAGAAAAGGCAAGTCAGGGAAGAGAAAACTGGAAGAGAGAGACTGGTGATTGGTCACTTAGAAAAGACATGGGGGAAGGAGGCAGAGAGGAACAGATCTAGGAGATTATGACTCACGTGCTGGGGAATGGGAAATCGGGCACCACAATCTGGGTATATTGAGAGGTTCAGGGCAAAATACTGTGGGTGTGAGGGGGTGAAAATTTATGAGAGAGAGAGATGGATGAAATCACTAATGAGTTAAAGGCAGGGATTATTTAAATCTGTAGAGCTGAGCATACCCCAGGAGCCCATGGAACAAACTGGCAAAAATCTTGGGTGTCTATGCATGTGATTTACATACGTACACACTCTACATCATTAGTCACTCAGAAACACCATAGCACTCTGAAAATAGGACTGCTGCACCCTTGTGTATGTGCCCTAATTGCAAGACCTCGTATATGCACCCTTCAAGCTGTGGGTGACCATTACAGCTTGCAATTTCAAATTTTAGGGAGGGTAGCAATGAGCCTGTGCTGAGTTGCCAGCTGACTTCCGATAGACCATTCAGTGCTGGGTAGTGGACAGCTTTACTTACTGACATGAGGCCTTGTTCCTCAGTGCTGGAGTTCTCATGTTCAGCTGTGAAAGGCCACATCTGATCTCCTATTCCTTGGCCTTGAAGAACTCTGTACAAACTATTCTGTACCTGAGAGGGTCCCAGCAGAACTGGATTTAAGGTATGGGCACTTATAGGCAGGATCAGAAGATGACGGCAGAGATCTTCCATCAGCGAATAGCTGGGGATGGAGGCACTTGGAATAGGAGTATGAGAGTTTTGGATATGAGTGCTATTTCAGGTGGCACTGGTGAGAGAAGGGTTGTTGTTTTTTTAGCCTGGATACTTTGTACCGTCAACATTTGTAATACCAGGTAGTTGCCTAAAATCTGGGCCTAGATTCCAGGAGTGCCCTGTGCCCTGTCTACTTGCAGAGGTTCTAGGAGTGACCCCTGCCATTCCTAACTAAGATTATGATGACTGACCAACCCTTTTATCTATAAGGATAATTAAGCACTAGAACAAATTTCCTTGCACGGTAGTAAGATCCCCTTTTGGGAAGTTTTTCAGATCTGGTTAGACATTTAGGATGGTTTAGATATAGTGGATCCTAACATATAGTAATATAGTATATGACAGCAGATAGAGACCAGTAGGGTCCATCTAGTCTGCCCAGTAAGGCAGCTAAAGTAGGAGTACCCGCCAATCCGTGCAGGTCAACCCCTTCTATGCCTTTGTTTAGGGTGGTACCCACCGCTCCATGCAGGTCACCACTCTTTTTGTTGAAGTATAAAAAACAGTTACCTTTTTTTAAAATTTTATCCTCTTACTAGAAAGGGATCCACTGTCTGTCCCATGCCTTGATGCAGGGGAGTAAACTAGATGACAACTTAATGACTCTTCCAATCCAGCCTTTCTGTGATTCAATCTGCCTGGTGTATATGTCCAGGGAAAGGGAATTCTGCTCTGTTCATATGGAACTTGCCTTGAAAAGGTGTGAGCTAAATACAAATTTAAAAATATCTGTGGCCTGCAGATCGGAGCCTAGAAGTCAGTCTATTCTAGGTTTGGCATCTTCCTATATTTGGCGTGGTGGAAATCTGAAAACCAGTTTTCTCAAGACTCCGTGGTATACTAAGGCCAAAGAATTGTAGTAGGGCATCTCCACTCTTAGATCATGACTATGCTCCTTCTTAAAGACAACTGAGTAGGGGATATGATAGAATCTTATAGGGACCAGTTGATTAACCTGTCAAACATAAAAACAAGAGGACACTGCTAGAAATAAATGACTAGTACACTGAAAACAAATCATAGAAAATGCTTTCATGCAGTATATAAGTAAGCTGTGGAATCTGTTGCTGGAGGAAGTGCTCAAGGTGACCAACATAATGGGATTTAAAAGAAGTTTGGACAAGTTCCTGGAGGAAAGGTCCATAAAAAGGTCCATAAAACCACCCTCCCTCTTTCCTCATCCAAACTCACAACCTGCTCCTCTGATCCTATTCCCACCAGTCTCCTTAACTCCATCTCCTCCACTATAGTCCTTTCCATCTCTTATATTCTCAACCTATCATTCTCCATGGCAACTTTCCCTGCAGCCTTCAAGCATGCTGTGGTCCACTCCTTTCCTCAAGAAACCCTCATTAGACCCTACCTCTCCTCACTATCGACCCATCTCCTTCCTCCCCTTTCTGCAGTTCACTGCTGTTGCCTCGACTTTCTCTCCTCTCAAGCCCTTCTTGGATCCTCTACAGTCCGGCTTTCATCCTTTACATTCTACTGAAATGGCTCTTGCCAAAGCTCCAGTGACCTGTTACTGGCAAAATCCAAGGGCCTTTTGATCTTTGTGCTGCTTTTGACACTTGACCACAACCTTCTCCTTGATACCTTATCTTCGCTTGGTTTTAAGGGCTTGTGTTATCCTGGTTCTCTTCTTATCTTTTCCATTGCTCTTTCAGTGTTTGTTCCGGTGAATCCTCCTCTTCTTGCTATCCTGCTCCTCAGTTGGTGTACCCCAAGGATCTGTCTTGGGTTCACTCCTTTTCTCTCTATATTCCCAGTCCCTTGGTGCACTCATCTCTTTCCATGGCTTTCAGTACCATCTTTATGTTGATGACTCCTAGATCTACCATCCTAAACCTGAAATCTCTCCGGCAATCCAGGCCAGGATCTCTACTTGCCTTTCTGACATTGTTGCTTGGATGTCTCACCTTCGCTTGAAATAGAACATGGCCAAAACTGAGCTGCTTATTTTTTCCCCTAAACCCTCCTCTCTCCTTCCTCCTTTCTCAGTCTCTGTGGATAAATCTCTACTTCTCCCTGTCTCCTCAGCTCACAAACCTGGGGTTATCTTTGGCTCCTCTCACCTCCACACACATCCAATTGATAGCTAACACCTGCCATTTCTTTCTCTATAACATCATCGAAATTTGCCCATTCCTTTCTGAACACACTACTAAGATACTTATCCACTCCTTAGTCACTTCCCGTCTAGACTATTGTAACCTACTCTTTGCTGGTCTCTTTCTGAATCATCTCTCTCCCCTTCAATCTGTTCAACATTCTGCTACACGGCTAATCTTCCACCAGTCTCATCATGCTGATATTACCCCTCTTCTCAAGTCACTTCATTGGCTCCCTATCGTTTCCGCATCCAGTTCAAACCTCTCCTGCTGACCTATAAATGCATTCCCTCTGCAGCTCATCACTACCTTTCCTCTCTTATCTTTCCCTACACCCCTCCTCAGGAACTCTGCTCTTCTGGCAATTCGCTTCTATCTGTGCTTTTCTCTTCTATTGCTAACTCCAGACTTCGCCCCTTTCACCTTGCTGTTCCTTATGCCTGGAATAAATTACCTGAGTCTGTGCGTCATGTGCCTTCTCTGATCCTTCTCATTTCCAGGCTGAAAACTCACCTCTTCGCTGCCACTTTCGGATCTTGACTCACCTGAATCTCCTCCGTGTTTCTTTACCATTCCCCCTACATGTATCCTAGGTATACAGCTACTGTTTTGTCTGTCTTGATTATATTGTAAGCGCTAATGAGCAGGGACCGTCTTTTACATGGCTCTGTGCAGCGCTGCATACGTCTTGTAGTTCTATACAAATGTTTAGTAGTAGTACTAGTATTGAAGACAGGATGCTGGGCCTTGGTCTGATTCAGTATGGCTTTTTTATGTTAATGATGACACCACTCTCCACACCAATATTTGGCCATTCTCTATGCTGGGATTTGACTCTTCAGCACTTCCTGTTTTATTCTCTGCTTGCAACGCTATTCTCTTTATCAGCTGTCTCAGTGACTTCATGGCTGTGCCACTTTAGAATTTTAAACATTGTTTTTTCTTAATAAAAACTAGAGTCCATTGGTACTTGCTCATAGAGTCCTGACTCTGCTTTTAGCTTGCTCACTACACCAGTGAGAAGGTGAAACTTTTGTTCTGGATTTATATAAGAATATAGAAATTGCGATGGTGGGTCAAGGCAAAGTTCATAAAGTCCAGCATCCTACACCATCCACACGAAATCTCTTGCAATATCCAGTCGAGTTTAGAATATTGTATATAGTATCAAGTTAACTTGTACATAGTTCCCCCGGTTTTCCCATGTGTTATTTTCCCTGTTCATTGTAAACTCAATGTTGCCTGTTTGCATTGCAGTATGTTTTGTTCGATGTACACCGCGCTGATTATAATAGCGCGGTATAGAAAAAATGTCAAATAAAATAAATAAATAAATAAATCCTGTCTCTGACATGTCCAATCCTGGTCACTAAGGAAGTAGCTGCTAGATCCCAAAGAGTAGATCATTTCCTTGTAGCGCATTCCAGGGATAAACAGTGGCTTCCCACGTCTCCCTAGCTAATAATTATTAATCGACTTTTCCTTTAGGAACTTGTCCAAGCCCTTTTAAATCAAACTATGCTAGATCACATCCCCTGGCAACAAATTTCACAGCTTGATTGTGCATTGAATGAAAAAATATATTTCTCCAATTTGTTTTGAATGTTTTATCTTTTTGCTTTATGAAATGTTCCCTAGTCCTAGTACTACATGAAGGAGTAACTAACCATTCTCTATTAACTAATTCAACGCCACTCATGATTTTATAAACTTCTGTCATATCCCCTCTGTCATCTTTTCTCCAAGCTGAAGAGCCCTAACTGCTTTAGCCTTTGTTCATAAGGGAGGCATTCTTTCTCCATGAAGAAGCAGGAAATAAGTCCTCATGTATGGGTGATGTCCTCAATGGAGCCCCGTGTGGGAACGCTCCCAGCTTCCACTGGAAGCTTTTGGGAGCTGCCATCACGCATGCATGCCTGCCTGCCACGGCGCCATCTTACCTCCAGTATTCTTTTTCTGTGGAGCCCCTAGGATGTATTCCTTTTTGTTGTTGGAAAAGGTTGATCATTTTCAGGCCCTTTGAGGTCCTTTTCTTGTTTTCCTAGTGTCTATTGCCTGTTGTCAAGTGCGTTGGCTCCTGCTGGCACCATTCTTCGAGTTTTTGTGCTTCGGGATCGATCTTTTTTCCTGTACAGGTTTTTGCTGGCTGGAATCATTGAGCCTTTTGATTTTGTAGCAGCCATTTTTCTGGTCATGTCTAAACCAGCCAACTGATTCAAGAAGTGCACTCTGTGTACACCAACCATTTTGGTCACTGACCAACATAATTGGTGCCTTCAGTACCTCAGCCCTGACTACAAGCCCTCTTCCTGTAATCCCTGCTTGCAAATGACTAGGAAGGGCCTCAAGGGCCGGGAGAAGCAGTGTAAGTCTGTCTTTGAGCCATCGGACTTGATGTCCACAGCCCTGGTATCAACACTGTAAGAGCACAGCTCACGCTGAACACAGAAAGAACACAGTCACAGGCGTGAGATAAGTGGAAAGACAGAGTCCTTTATTACCAAACGGCTGCCCGACACAGGCCGTGTTTCGAACCCTTCATCAGGGGCTAGCCAGGCGAGAAACTAAAAACAAACACATTCATTATAAAAACAATAAAGGAGCAGACAAGCCATCCTGTGGTAAAACATGCACTAATAGATTAAAAGCATAAAACAATAAATATTTAAAAACTATACATCTATATAAAAAAATGTGTATAAAAACAAGCATAAAAATAATCAAATGGTCATAAATACAAATGCTGGAATCAGATTAAGTGCTGGTGGACCAAACATGAAAAAGTACTACATAAAATAAAATAAAATATTGACCTCTGTTGCAGTACGTAAAGAGAATTTAACTTCACACTGTTGTGCTAATGTATAAGTGGTATGCTAATGCTAAAAAATAAATAAGTACAATTAAGAAAACATATATAAAAAATTATAACTAATAACTATAAATCAACTAAGAGGGAGAACACAGAAGGAGAACATAAAACAAAGTGTCTCAATCGAATACCAATAAAAAATACAGTGAAAATAATAGAAACTTATGGCAACAAATAACTAACAATGTATCACTAAACTAATAAAGAAAAACCCAGGAGGAGGACATAAGGCAGGATATGTGCAAACATCAAAAGTAAATGCAACCATAGTATTACATGAAAAAAGGAGGAAGAAAATATTTGTTTAAAATACTAAAAGAGTGAGTCAATGAACCTCCGATGCAGGAACATACTTCCGTGAGTTATAATTCTGACCTTGTCGTATCGGTAAAAACGGCAGTGATGACAGTCTATGAGTATAACATAAAAAGGCAGCACAGGAAATGTCAGCGTGTGTAAACTAACCCTGCATGCGAAGAATGTGAAATACCACACCCAGAGGTGGCGACTGATAGTAGTGCACTAATAATTGCAATTTGAAATAGAAAGTCGCCAAAAATACCATTGCTAAGAAAATGGAGAGAAAATATTTATTTAAAATACTAAAGGGGTGAGTCAATGAACCTTCCGATGCAGAAAAATACTACCATGAATTATAATTCTGACCCTGTCACGTCGGTAAAAGCGGCAATGATGCCAGACTGTGACTATAAAGGAGTAGCACAGGAGATATCAGCGTGTATAAACTAACCCTGCATTCGAAGAATGTAAAATATAACACCCAAAAAAAGTGTGGGCTAATTGTGGTGCACTAATAATTGCAATCCAGAATAAAAAGTCGCCAAAAATGCCCTTTGCTAGGAAAATGTGAAATCAGCACGAACAGAATAAGAACAATAAGAATGAAAGGCATAAAAAATAGAAATAAACAGAAAACAGCCAAACCTCCGAGAAACTGCTGTCATTGCACAGTCGACGAGCAGCAGGAAGGAAGGACACCCACACATGCGTATTAAAAGACAAAGAAAGGGGGCGGAGCCTCCAATGGCGGGATGCATATAAATAAAAGTGAAAATCAAAAAAACAGATCAAGACTCTGTCTTTCCACTTATCTCACGCCTATGACTGTGTTCTTTCTCACAGCCCTGGTATCGACATCAGTGTTGACACCCTCGCAGGGCTGCACCGAGGCCTCGGCATCACATAATGCCTGTGCTCACTCAGAGCCGAGAGCCCATTCATCATCTGCCCCATTGACATTGAAGGGGCGGCCGATATCTGGGCCAAGAGCCATGGGCATTGATAGCAGAGCCCTTCTCAATGCGACGTCAAGGGTGATGGCCAGGAATGACCTGCAAAGGTGCCATGGCAGGAGGAGTTGACTTCAGAGGGCCATTGGCAGTCTCCTGATGCCCTATCCATTGTGGACTCCCCGGGACAGGTGTCAAAGTCAATGACTGAAGTTGTTGTACCGGCCCTGATGACCTCAAATCTGCAATGCTGGCTAAGTGCCTTTGCTGAGGCGGGGATGTCTAAGTCCACACCAGTTCAGACTGCCATCTCGTGGTTACACGATGCAAGGTTCCACATTAGGAACCACCACCCAGGAAAAAAATTTAGGTGTCATTGTGGATAACATGTTAAAACCCTCGGCCCAGTGTGCAGCGGCGGCCAAGAGAGCAAATAGAATGCTAGGTATCATAAGGAAAGGAATGGAAAATAAAACAAAGGATATTATAATGCCTCTGTATTGTTCCATGGTGCGACCGCACCTTGAATATTGTGTGCAATTCTGGTCGCCGTATCTTAAAAAGGATATAGCGTTATTTGAAAAGGTTCAGAGAAGAGCCACCAAAATGGTAAAGGGGATGGAAGGATACTCCTATGAAGAAAGGCTAAAAAGGTTAGGGCTCTTTAACCTGGAAAAGAGACGGCCGAGGGGAGATATGATAGAAGTCTATAAATTAATGAACGGAGTGGAATGAGTAAATGTAGCTCGATTGTTTACGTTATCAGAATATAGAAAGACTAGGGGACATGCAATGAACTACAGGGTAAACTATTTAAGACAAATAAGAGAAAATATTTTTTCACTCAACATGTAATCAAAGTCTGGAATTTGTTACTGGAGGATGTAGTAAAGGCTGTTAGTGTAGCTGGGTTTAAAAAAGGTTTGGACAAGTTCCTGGAGGAAAGGTCCATAAACCATTATTAAAAATGGACCCAGGATATCAATGCTTGACCCAGTACAAGCATTGCGGAACCTGTGTCTTTTGGGGAAACTGCTAGGTACGTATGACCTAGATTGGCCACTGTTGGAAACAGGATACTTGGCTTGATGGACCTTGGTCTGACCCAGTATGGCATAGCTTATGATCTTATGAGAGTGAAGACTTAGGTGGAAGCACCAGAAAAAAGGTGTACACAGAAAAAAAAGAGGAGCCTTAGGAACAAGAGAAAAAAGTTAGTGCAGAAAGAGAAAAGGGGAGACTGGAAAAGAGCAGCAGAAGGAAAGATGGTGCATGGGGAGAAGGAGGGGATCTAGAAAGAAACACAGAAAACTGAAATAGTGAGAGAGAGAAGGGATTTGGAAAGGAAAAGAGAGAGAAAGGAAGCTTGGAACAGAGTGATAAGAACATAAGATATGCCATACTGGGTCAGACCAAGGTCCATCAAGCCCAGTATTCTGTTTCTAACAGTGGCCAATCTAGGTCATATGTACCTAGCAGTTTCCCCAAGAGACACAAGTTCCACAATGCTTGTACTGGGTCAAGCATTGATATCTTCGGTCATTTCTTAATAATGGTTTATGGACCTTTCCTCCAGGAACTTGTCCAAACCTTTTTTAAACCCAGCTACACTAACAGCCTTTACTACATTCTCCGGTAACAAATTCCAGAGTTTGATTACACGTTGAGTGAAAAAATATTTTCTTTTATTAGTCTTAAATAGTTTACCCTGTAGCTTCATTGCATGTCCCCTAGTCTTTCTATATTCTGATAAGGCTAGAAGAAAGGCTGAGCAAGGAGATCTGGAAGTGCAGGCAAGTGAGACAAGTCAGTTGAAGAGGAAGAAGAAAGATGGCAGAGACCCAGAAGTGGAGGAATTTAAAGGTTGCACTCCTAATCTATGTGGAAAAGATGAGTATGCTGGGTTCTCCAGGACCAAGCAGGAAGTCAGTCCTCACATATGGGTGACGTCGGCGCCGACGGAGCCCTCGCGGAGCAATTTTCCCCAGCTTTCAAAGAAAGCCTTTGGGAATTGCAGCGCGCATGCGCGGTCCCCTTCCCGCCCAAAGGTGCCATCTTGGCCAGTCTTCTTTTTTCCGCGGAGCCCTACAGACGTTGTCTAATAGTCACCGCCGAAAAGTTGATTTTTTTCTTATTTTTGTCAGTAATTCTTCGGTTCGACGCCAGTCCTTTTTCCGCCCGGTCTCGCGACGCCGGTTGCGAGGCCTTCCCTTCTTTTTCGGTTTTTTTCTGTCCTTCGCGACATCTTCGCGCCTTTTTTCCTTTTTCCCTGGCGGCCCGTTCGTTCGACCTCGCAGGGGCCTTTTTCCCCCGATGGCCGCCAGTGGCTTTAAAAAGTGTGTTAAGTGTAAGAAACCTATGTCTCTTACCGACACACATGATTGCTGCCTCCGTTGCCTGGGCCCCGATCATGAAGAAATGATCTGTGGGCCCTGTAGCAAAATGTCCGCGAAGTCTTTGCGGAGTCGGCAGCATCAGCGGGAGAGAATCTTCTCTGACCCCAGCCATACCCGGACCTCGTCAGAAGCTTCGGTGTCCAGAGAATCTGGCTCTGAGCACCGCCGGAGTTCTTCTGAGCGGGGGTCCCCTAACCGGGAACATCAGCAGAAGAAGAAACCCGCGAGGGCGGCGTCGGTGGACGCTCCTGGCTCCTCGAGGGCCAGGTCGCATAGCCCCGACAGCCATCCCGGGTCTTTGGAGCTGGAGCGGCCGTCCAAACAGCCTCATCTGGAACTGGACTCCTCTGCTCACGTAAGTGCTGTTGTCTTCGTTGACTCGCCTCCGACTGGTCCGACGTCGGGCCCGACGCCGTCAGGGCCCGAGTCGGGGGCTGCTGGGTCTCCTGAGTTCGGACTCAGGTTGACGGCCTTGGAGCGCAGCTTGACTGCCTTCATGGACCAGCAGTGGGCATTGATCGCTGGCCTCGCTGGCGCGTCTGCCCTGACTGCCGGGACGTCGACGTCTAAGTCGACCCCGGAGACCGAGCCGATCCTCGAGTCCATGCGGGCTCGAGTCGATCCTCGGTCGAGGTCACCTTCGGCCTCCCGTTCGGGGCCGAGGTCATCGTCGCCGACTCCCTCGGCGTCGGGGCGGACTGCGTCTGTGCCCGCCCGACCGGAGCCGCTCGACGACTCCTCTGAGGAGTCGGCCTGGGAATCCGAGGTGGATGAGTCACCTGGTTCTTTCCGGACTCGGTGTGTCCCTTCTGACCCCCCCGAGTCCGAGCCTCGGAGGCAGTCCCCCCCGGAGGATGCCCGGTTCTCGGACTTCGTAAGGGATATGGCCAAGGCCTTGGCCTTCCCTGCGGATCCCGAGGAGGAGCCTCGAGCCGAGGAGCTCGATGCCCTCCAGTATGACTCTCCTGCGAAGGAGCACTTTACTGTACCGGTTCCTCCGATGCTGGAATGACTTCTCTTCCGCATGTGGGAGAGCCCGGCGTCGTCGCCGGTATTAAGCAAGCGGGTCGATGCCATATATCGAGTCCGCAAGAGCCCTGGCTTCCAGAAAGCACAGCTGCCGCACCATTCCATGGTGGTGGAATCGGCCATGCATCGGCTCAAGAGCCAGAAGATGCACTCCTCGGTGCCTCCCGGCAGGGAAGCCCGCAGCCTGGATGGCATCGGTAAGAAGTGTTTTCAGGGCTCTATGCTTGCTTGTCGGGTCCAGACTTACCAGCTCTACATGGGCATGTATCTCCGGGACCTGGCTAAAGAACTAGCCGGATTCTCTGCTGGTCTCTCCGAGGAACCTTTGCGGAGGTTCCTGGCCCTGTCCACTGGTGTTCGAGAGTGCTCCAAGTTCATTTCTCGAACAGCCTATGATGGCTTCGAGGCATCGGCTCGAGTGGCCGCAGCCGGCATCGGAGCCCGCCGCCAGGCTTGGCTCCAGTCTTCCGACCTCGAGCCCTGGGTGCAGGACAAGTTGGTCGATGTCCCCTGCAGAGGTGATAACCTCTTTGGTAAACCTATGGACGAGAAGGCTGCCCAGCTCGAGACAGAGACTCTCACCCGGACTCGGCTCTCCAGGAAAACCTCTGCCCCTTCCCAGAAGAAGAAGGGCTCGGGAAAGAAGCCCTTTTACCCGAGGAAGGTGGCTGCCTATAAACACTACCCCCATTATCAGGCCTCCGCAGCTCCCCATCAGGGTCAGCAGGCCAAGGGACGGGGTAACGGATCCCGTAGGCAGCAAGCCCCCAAGCCTGCGCCACTGGCCCCTGCTCCGCAGGGTGGGGGTTTTTGACTCGTTCAGCATAGCCTCTCCCCCTCCGCTGGTTTCTCTCAGCACGGGAGGCCGGCTGGTCCACTTTGCCCACAGGTGGTCCAACATCACGTCAGACGCCTGGGTGCTCCGCATAGTCCGAGAGGGCTATCTGCTGCACTTCCACCAGGTACCTCCCCTCTACTTTCCAGGGGAGCCTCTGCGAACCCCTCTCCACCGGGACTTACTCCTTCAGGAGTTGGCAAGTCTTATTCGGGAACAGGCAGTGGAGCCGGTGCCCCACCACCTGCGGGGTCACGGTTTTTATTCCCGGTACTTCCTGGTACCGAAGCGGACTGGAGGCCTCAGACCCATCCTAGACTTGCGGAACCTCAACAAGTTCCTGGAGAGGGAAACGTTCAAGATGCTTACCCTTGGAATCCTGCTGCCCTACCTCCAGCAGGGAGATTGGCTATGCTCCTTGGATCTAAAGGATGCCTATACTCACATCCTCATCCACCCCAGCCACCGACAATACCTAAGGTTTGTGGTGGCGGGCAATCATTACCAATACAGAGTACTGCCCTTTGGCCTATCCTCCGCACCACGAGTCTTCACAAAATGTCTCGCAGTGGTAGCGGCTTATCTCCGGCTTCAAGGCCTCTTCGTCTTTCCGTACCTGGACGACTGGCTCATCAGGGCCCCGTCCGCCACGGAGGCCACTCACGCCACGCAGCGTACTGTGGCTCTGCTCCAGTACTTGGGCTTTGTCATAAACTTCGAAAAGTCCACTCTGCTCCCCTCTCAGGACCTCGAGTTCATCGGCGCCAGGTTGGACACGCTTCAGACGCGGGCTTTTCTGCCGCTCGACAGGGCTCAACGGCTCATGGCTCTCGCCAGCCGTTTTCACAGCCATTCCCGGGTCTCGGCCCGGCTCTTCCTGAAGCTGCTCGGCCATATGGCGTCCACGGTCCATGTGACCCCCAATGCCCGCCTGAACATGCGGCCGGCTCAGTGGTGCCTTCGCTCTCAATGGCGTCAGGCCTCGTGGAGACTGGCGGACTCGGTACGCATCTCCAGCCCGCTAGTCTCTTCTCTGCGATGGTGGCTTCACCTACCCAACCTAGTGCTCGGAATGCTTTTCCAGTCTCCTCCGCCGGTTCAGGTTCTGACGACCGACGCTTCTCTCCTGGGTTGGGGAGCACATTGCCAGGGGTCATGTACTCAGGGTCTCTGGACCCCGTGGGAATCTGCCCAGCAGATCAACTTCCTGGAGCTCAGGGCCATTCGCTTGGCTCTAAGGGCCTTCTCCCACCTCACGTCTCGCCAGTCAGTGCTGATCCAGACGGACAATCAAGTTGCTATGTTCTACGTGAACAAGCAGGGGGGCACGGGCTCCTTCCTTCTCTGCCGGGAAGCACAAAAGCTCTGCGCTTGGGCCGTCGGCCGGGGAATCCTCCTCAAAGCGGTCTATCTCCCAGGTCAAGAAAATCACCTGGCAGACAAACTGAGCAGAATCCTCCAACCGCACGAGTGGCGATTGGACCCGTTGATGGTTCAGAGGATCTTTCTCCAGTGGGGCCTTCCCACTCTGGATCTCTTTGCCAGTCCTCTGAACAGGCAACTTCCTCGATTCTGCTCTCGGGAACCGCATCCCCTCCGAGTGGCGGCGGATGCTTTTCTGCTCTCATGGTCCACGGGCCTTCTGTATGCCTTTCCTCCCATGCCGCTGGTGTCTCGAACTCTTTTCAAGGTTCTTCAGGACAAGGCCTCCGTGATCCTGATCGCTCCCCGGTGGCCCCGGCAACCGTGGTTCCCGCTTCTGATGCAGCTGGCGGTGGATACCCCGTTGCCTCTGGGGTTTCAACCCGACCTCCTGACCCAGGATCAGGGGTCCCTCCTACACCCCAACCTCAGATCTCTCCATCTGATGGCCTGGCTGCTGAAAGGGTAGTCCTTGCTCCCCTCCTGTTGCCTCCGGAGGTGGAGGAAGTCGTGCTGGCTTCCAGGCGACCCTCTACCCGGAAATCCTACGCCCTTAAATGGCGTCGCTTTTCCAACTGGAGTGCTCAACGGTCTCAAGATCCCTTCTCCTGCCCGGTGTCGGTGGTCTTGCAGTACTTGCTTTCCCTCTCCAATCTTGGGCTCAAGTCCAACTCGGTCAAGGTTCACCTCAGTGCTATTTCGGCACATCATGTGCCGGTGGAAGGCAGGCCTCTTTCCGGCCACCCCCTCGTGGCTCGGTTCTCCCGGGGCCTCCTTCTTCTCAAACCACCATTGCGCCCCCCAGCCCCTGACTGGGACCTGAACGTGGTTTTACAGCGGATCACCTGCCCACCTTTTGAACCCATGGCTACCTGTCCTCTCCGTTTTCTCTCTTGGAAAACCTTATTTCTGGTAGCCCTCACTTCCGCTAGACGCGTTAGTGAGCTGCAGGCCCTGGTGTCTGATCCTCCCTACACTCGGTTCTACAAGAATAGGGTAGTCCTGCGGACTCACCCTAAGTTTCTTCCAAAAGTGGTCTCCCCTTTTCACATCAATCAGGAGGTGGTGCTTCCGACCTTCTTTCCCAGGCCTCACTCCAGCCGAGCTGAGAGGGTCTTGCATACCCTGGACTGTAGAAGAGCGCTGAACTTCTACCTTGATAGTACGCGGGAGCACCGTAAGACGGTTCAGCTCTTCCTGTCTTACGACCCTAATAAATTGGGGCTCCCTGTCTCCAAGCGCACTCTGTCCATCTGGGTAGCTGACTGTATCGCTTGGACTGATGCGGCGGCAGGTCTCTCGCTGGAGAGTCGAGTCACCGCTCATCGGGTTCGGGCGAAGGCTGCGTCAGTGGCTTACCTCCGCTCTATTCCATTGGCAGACATCTGCCGGGCCGCTACTTGGTCTTCGAGCCAGACTTTCGCGGCCCATTACTACCTCGAGAGGGAGTCCCACAGGGACAGTGCTTTCGGACAGGCAGTCCTCTGTAATCTCTTCGAGGTTTAGGCAACTCCTACCCTCCATCCCGGATGTTGGGCTACCGGTTGGAGATTACTCAGAGAAGATTCCTTCCTTCTGTGCTGCTGAGCTAGAGGGAGCTCATTTTTGTGCTTAGGGTCTCCGGTAGCCTTAAGCTGGGGAGTCCCATATGTGAGGACTGACTTCCTGCTTGGTCCTGGAGAAAGCGTAGTTACTCACCTGTAACAGGTGTTCTCCAGGAGCAGCAGGAATCAGTCCTCACAACCCTCCCTCCTCCCCTTGGAGTTGCAATCTTCTGATTTAGTTTTTGCAATTTTTTTGCTGTCTTTTCGCTATGTCATCTGACTGGCCAAGATGGCACCTTTGGGCGGGAAGGGACCGCGCATGCGCGCTGCAATTCCCAAAGGCTTTCTTTGAAAGCTGGGGAAAATTGCTCCGCGAGGGCTCCATCGGCGCCGACGTCACCCATATGTGAGGACTGATTCCTGCTGCTCCTGGAGAACACCTGTTACAGGTGAGTAACTACGCTTTCCAAGCAAGGGAAAGATTACCAAAGTTAAATTCTACATCTAAAGTTAAGAGTATTATAACTAATATGAACAAGGCCATTATCTGTATAAAGAGACCGTTTGACATCATAAAAATAAATCAAATACAATATTGAACTGCTAAAACTATTACTGAAATAATCCTACCAACAAAATGCAAGACCAGAAGAAAAAAAAGAATAACTATGATGACTCTTTGGAAAAAAGGGCATTGAAGGAAAGATCGCTGATAGACAGGTATCTAGAAGGATTAAGATCATCAAAGTAAATGAGAAGATCCAAGACATCAAACTGAAACATGTAACATTACACTAGAAGACCTGAAATTCATATGTTCCAACAACAAATCGAACGTAGAAGTAGAAGTGCAAAACCTGTGAAGAGAAGAGAAAAGAAAAGAGAGAGATCAAAATTAACTAGCGAGAACCTAATACAGTTCTACAGGGAATTAAGAAAGAGTATGAGTATATTAAAAACACCACCAATGAAAGCTAAAACAAAAACCTTCTGGAGAAGCCTATATGAGGGCCCTGTAGAGCACAATCAAGAGACAGAATGGTTACTCTGCATTCAGGAGAATTTAGAAAAGGTAAACATCAAACCTATGGAATGGCCTGAAGTAACAACAAGAGAGCTGGAAATTGGATTAAAAAGAGCTCAGAACTGGAAGAGCCCTGGTCCAGATGGAGTAGCCAATTTTTGGCTCAAACCGTTAACATCACTTCTCCAAGACCTGAAAAGCTGAAGAAATTAATTGGTTAAGTAGCCAACATCACAATGGCTTATAACAGGAAGAGCATGTGTCTTTCTAAAGGGGGATCCAAGAAATGTTGCTGTTCACTGCATTAGATGCAGACAGAATATATGATCATATTAATTCCAAAACTTTATCTTTATTAGTACTTGATATACCGCCCTAGGCTCAGGGCATCAGCGTGGTTTACAATTTCAAAAGACTGTATGGAAAATGGAAAAGAACGCCATAGTCGGACTGGACAGATTGAGGAGATAGATACAGGAAGACACTGATCAGGCATTTAGGAGCTAGAGGGCAAGCAAGTTGGAATAAGTGAGTCTTGAGCATGGATTTGAATCAGAAGAATGAGAGTTCTGAGCAAGATGGAGCATAGAGCATAACCTAAGAAATATCTTTATCTAACACAGCAATAGAACAGAAGGACAATAAAAGGAAAGCATATCGAACCAAAGACCAGTTAATGTTGAATAACGTCACCATGGGCATTGCTAAGAAAAGCAAAAACCTCAGTACAGCTTGATTTGACTTTGAAAACATCCCATAGTCTTGGATAATAAATTGCCTTGAAATTTATTAAATAAATTCTGACTTGATAGAGTATATCAAGTTCACCATGAAAATAGTGAGCTTGTCATATCTAACATCAAAATCCTGTGATAAATATTTTAGGGAGGCTCCCTGTCACCACTTCTGTTTTGAATAGTGCATAGTACACTGAGTATTCTCATAGCTTTTGGGGATATGGATTTAGCCTTAATTCTAAGGAAGTTAACAACCCAAAGGTAACATCACACTTATTGTTTGTAAATGACCTGAAGCTTTACAGCTTTAGTGATCAAAATTAGCAGAACAATTCTATGTAGTAAAAAACTTCTCAAATGACATCAAGATGACTTTTGGCCTTGACAAATGTGCTAAGACAATTTTCCTTAGAGGAAAATTGAGCAAAACTAAAAACATCTCTCTGCTGAGGATTGTGACCTCAAAGAATTGAATAGGAAGGCATATATAAATATCTAGTAGAGGAAGGAGCAACAATCGAGCACAAATTACTGAGAGAAAAGATCAGTAAAGAGTATCACAGGAGATTAAAATCATTATTGAAAAGTGTTTTAACATCAGAAAGTAAGATGCAAGCCATTAATCAGCTGGCAGTTCCTGCATGCTCATACAGCTTTGAGATTATAGACTGGCCTCTTAAAAATCTTTAAAAATTGGATGTACAAACAAGAGGACTCCTCTGTGCCCATGATGTAGTTTATAATAGCTAGTGTATGCTGACTGAAGGAAAACCGGGCCTAATAGAAACTGATTATATATACAGAGCTACTACCATAGGCTTCCAGGCCTACTTAAAGCATTGTGAGATCCAAATATGCAACATACTCCTATCATAAGAACATAAGAAATGCCTTACTGGGTCAGACCAAGGTCTTCTATTCTGGAAATAAAAGACAAAGAAGAAATGGTATTGCATTTATAATCAAAAGAAATTTGCAAGAAATGTACTGAAATACAATGCAATCAGTGAATGCTTAATTTCTATTTGTCTACGAGGAATGCCCATTAACACAACTATAATTCAGGTATATGCCCCAACAACAGCTTCAGAAGAGGATGAAGCTGACAGAACATACAAGCAGGATAGTCTGATAGTCATAGGTGACTGAAATACAAAAGTTGGCAACAAAGAAGAAGGCAAAATGGTTGGAAAATATGGACTTGGCAATGGAAATGAAGCTGGAGAAAGACTGATATCAGTGGTCTTGCAGCATTCTCTATTTATCTCAAACACCTTCTTCCAGCAACACAAGCAGCAACTGTACACATGGACTTCACCCAATGGATTGTACAAAAATTAAATTGACTACACCTGTGGAAGTCAACGATGGAAAAGCTGTATAACATCAACAAAGACAAAACCTGACTCATAACTGTAGCAAAATATGACCTTGAGAATATACCACTGGAATTTAAAAACTACCTGCAAAATCAATTTGCTGCTTTAAATACAAATGACAGAGCTCCAGAAGAGTTATGGGATAACATCAAGAAGGTTGTGTTGGAAGAAAGTGAGAAGCCTCTACATAAGGTGAAAAAGCAAAAACGGCCAAAATGGATTACTGAAGAAACTCTAAAAATTGCCCACAAATGCAGAGAAGCTAAAGCCAGAGGAGAAAGTGAGGCAATCACAGAACTCAACAGAAATTTCCAACGTGCAGCAAGACAAGACAAAGAGAAGTACTACAATGACGCATGCAAGGAAATAGAATCAGAAATTATTAGAGGAAGAACAAGATCGGCTTTCCTAGAGATAAAGAAAAAATTCCAGCCTCGAATTGGAATGCTACAAGATGCTCAAGGATCCATGTTGAATGATGCTGAGAAGATCAAAAAAAGGTGGAAAGAATATAGAGTCATTATACCATAAAAATGAAGTGGACCAACAGCCATTTCAGCCTGTTCCTTATGATCAGGAACCATTGGTGATGAAAGAAGAAGTTGAAGCGGCTTTGAAAGCCTTATCAAAGAACAAAACATTGGGCATTCATGGCATTCCTATTGAAGTATTACAGCAATCAGATGCAGCTGTTACCATACTTACAAGACTCTGCCAGGAAATTTGGAAGACATCATCATGACCAACTGACTGGAAAGGATCTGTGTTTATACCAATACTAAAGAAAAGTAATCCAACTGACTGTGGAAATTATCGCATGATCGCTCTGATCCCACATGCCAGTAAGATCCTACTGAAGATTATTCAGCAGAGACTACAACCATACCTGGAACAAGAACTGCCTGAAGTGCAAGCAGGATTCAGTAAAGGGCGAGGAATGAGAGACATTATCGCAGTTGTGAAATGGATAAAAAGACAAAAGAATACCAAAAAGATATCCATATGTGTTTTATTGACTACAGCAAGGCTTTCAACTGTGTAAATCATGAGAAACTCTGGTCCACATTAAGAAGCATGGGTATGCTAGAACACCTGGTAGTTCTCTTGTGCAACCTTTACATTGATCAAGAAGCAACAATTCAAATAGAACAAGGAGAAACAGAATGGTTTAAAATCAGCAAAGGTATACGACAAGGCTGCATTCTTCCCCGTACCTGTTTAATTTATATGCAGAACAAATCATCAGAGAAGCAGGGCAGTATGAAGAAACTGAGGTGTGAAGATTGGTGGAAGACTCATCAACAACCTCCGTTATGCTCCACATAACTGGCTGAAAGTGAAGACGATCTGAAACATTTGTTTCTCAAGATCAAGGAACCTAGTCTTAAAATGGGCCTGCACCTTAATGTAAAGAAGACAAAGATCCTGACAACTAGCAAAATGAATAAGTTCATCTTTGATGGAGAAAAAATTGAAATAGTTGACATCTTTAACCTACTTGGATCAACTATCAATAAAGAAACGACAAGCAGTCAAGAAATCTGATGATGCATTGCTCTTGGCAGAGTGTCTGAAGGACCTAGACAAGATTCTAAAGAGCAGAGATGTCTCTCTCCATACAAAGATTTGACTTGTTCAAGCCATGATATTTTCAATAACGTCATATGGATGCGAAAGTTGGACAGTGAAAAAAATAGACAGGAAGAAAATCAATGCCTTTGAATTATGGTGCTGGCGACGAGTACTAGAGGAGATCAAACCTAAGCTTTCCTTAGAAGCTCAAATGACGACTTCAGCTTTCATACTTTGGACACATCATGCAAAGCAAGAGATCATTAGAGAAAAACATTATGCTTGGCAAGGTAGAAGGTCAACGCAAGAGAGAAAGGCCAGCAATGAGATGGATTGATACAATAACAGAAGCTATGGGTGCCACTCTATCAACAATGAGCCACCTGACTTAAGACCGAACACTGTTTAGGACAGCTATCTAGAGGGTCGCTATGAGTTGACATTGACTCGATGGCATTTAAAAACATCATATCTCCCCTCAACCATCTCTTCTAAGTTGAAGAGCCCTAATATTTTAAGCCTTTCCTCATAGGGGTATCCTTCCATCCCCTTTACCATTTTAGTGGCGTTTCTCTTTTCTAATTCCACTATGTCCCCTTTAAGATATGGCAACCAGAATTACACACAATATTCAAGGTGTGGTCGTACCATTGAACGATACAGAGGCATTATAATATCCTTGGTTTTATTCTCCATTCCTTTCCTTATGAATCCTAGCATTCTATTTGCTTTTGTGGCCACTGCTGCACACTGGATGGGTGTTTTCAATGTATTATCCACGATGACGCCTAATCTTTTTTCTGGGTGGTGGTTCTTAATGTGGAACCTTGTGTCGTGTAACCATAGTTTGGGTTGTTCTTTTCTAGGTGCACAACTTTTCACTTGTTTACATTAAATTTCATCGGCCATTTGGACGTCCAGTCTTCCAGTTTATCAAGATCCTCTTGCAATTTTTTACAATCTTCTTGTAGTTAAAACACAACTTTGAATAATTTTGTGTTATCAGCAGATTTGATCACCTCACTCATTATTCCCATTTCCAGGTCATTTATGAATGTGTTAAAAAGCAGCGGGCTTACCACGGATTCTTGGGCTATTCCACTATTCACCTTTCTCCATTGGGAAAATTTGTCATTTAGCCGTACCCTCTGCTTTCTATCTTTTCTTTTTTTATATTTATGCAATTTCAACAATATGATCAAGAATATGTTGTACAGAAATTAGGAAGGGGAATACAAAAGAAAAACAGGAAAAGGTGTTAACCTAACATAGGATATATGCCTACCCTTCCCACTCCAGCCCATAAACAAGGAGAATCCAAAACAAGAAAAACAAAAGAAACTAATAGTTGCAGGTAACCAAGATAGGCAAACAACCAATCCAATTAATTTCATGGGGGATCAACAGAAGACGCGGCTGAAGTCTCCAAATAATAAGCATTTCGGAAGGCCAGCAGCTGTGAGGGCTCATAAAAGACATACAGTATGTGACAGACTGAAATTTTACCAGGCATTTGCATGGATATTTTAAGAAAAAGAGTGCTCCCAGCTGCTGGACCTCTGGACAAAGGAGGAGGAACTCCCATCACCTCTGCTGTGTATCTGTAGACCAGTGGTTCTCAACCCAGTCCACAATGAATATGCATGAGATAGATCTGCATACAATGGAAGCAGTGCATGCAGATCTATATCATGCATATTCATTGTGGATATCCTGGAAACCTAACTGGCCTGGGGTCCCAGAGGACTGGGTTGAGAACTACTGTTTATTTTTATTTATTTTTTTACAGTCTTTTATACCGCGCTATTCAACATCAGCGCAGTTTACATGGAACATAGAAACTTACACATTTCATTAGCTGATCTGTGTTTACAAGGAACAGGTACTAAAACATGGATAACCAGGGGTAACTATTTACATCTAGGCGACATGACAAGTCGTACCTCGCCAGTCGTAGTCATGGGTGCTTTGAGTGGTAAGATTCAACTGTTCTAGACAGATCAGGGAATATGCAAACTAGGAGACTCCGAAACAAGAAATTTATTTTCCTAAAAAAACATCTTCATTAACCATTCTCTATCAGAGAGCAAAGCAAAGGAAATCAATAATGTGGAGGGAACTACAGGTTCCTATTGGGAATTTTCCAACATAGCAGATATGTCAAGAATATCGGCTTGTTGCAACACAGCAATCTTTCCTGAGCTTGTAATGTTTTTCGCGATGGGCAGGTAATAAACCTTGACCATCGTTGAATGTGACTCAGGAGGTATACCTAGGGTATCAATTAAATAGGCATGAAATATGTCCCTTGCTGAGACAGTAGAAACCCTGGGAAAATTAACCAGTCTCAGATTCACTGCCCAGGTTGAATTCTCCAACTAATACAGTTTAAACATCACAGCAGTAAGACTCCTCATAAAAGAATATGAGTGTCTCTCCAATGCTGCCACCTTAGTCTGAACCTCAGAAAGTGAATTTTGAATAAACAAGACGTTTGCAGCATTCTCTTAGATAGTGGAACAGTTATTGTGAACCTGCTGTGACAGACGAGAAACTTGAGGTACTAAGGCTTATCCCAGCTGTATGTTTGCTGACCAGATGGACTCCAGCATGAATAGCTCCGGACACAAGGGAGAAGGAGAGAGAACCTCCCCTCCCCCCCCCCCCCCCCCCAGTCAGCGGGACAGCACCTTCCATTCCACTCACCACTAGACTCAGACCATGCAAGTCTGCCAAATCTGCTGTCTGACTTTCTTCCATTGACTCCAGGATTACAGCTTGCAAGAGTTGTTCCGGGAGCGCCAAGGCTGCTTCCATTCGTGATCTTGGATCCAACCCTCGACGGCTAGCAGGGATCAACAGCATACACGCAGACTTTGGAGATTGCCAAGAAGCAGGGAAGAAAGAGTCAGTGCCCGAAACAGACACCAAGCCACCCGACTCTGACAAGAGTACAGCCAGGCTAATCTTCCCTGGAACTGCTGGTTGCTGTGGTGGCCAGATAAAGTAAGAGTCCAAGGGTCCAAGGACCATAGCATGTAATGGTGAAGAGGTCGCATGGGCCAAGGAGGGCTGCTTTACACATTTGGCCTTTTGCTTTTTC
The DNA here is from genome assembly GCA_033557465.1 of Ichthyophis bannanicus. NCBI lineage: Eukaryota > Metazoa > Chordata > Amphibia > Gymnophiona > Ichthyophiidae > Ichthyophis > Ichthyophis bannanicus. The sequence continues at coordinate 2,848,719 of CM066050.1, forward strand.
CCCTATTAAATTTGTGCTGCTCACAAACGCATGCCCCATGCCATCTTGAATCCATGCTTTCTATCTTTTAACCAGTTTCTGATCCATAATAGTACACTGCCTCCTATCCTATGACTTTTTCATTTCAGCAAGAGTCTCTCATGAGGGACCTGTCAAAGGCTTTCTAAAAATCCAGATACACTATATTGACTGGCTCACCTTTGTCTACTTGTTTATTCATACCTTCAAAAAAATGTAACAGATTATTAAGAAAAGACTTTCCTTGACTAAATCCATGTTGGCTTTCTCCCATTAAACCATGACTATGTACATGTTCAGTAATTGTATTTTTTATAATGATTTCTACAATTCTGTCCAGTACTGACATCAGGCTTACTAGTCTCTGGTTTCCTGGATCACCCCTGGAACCCTTTTTTAAAAATTGGCATTACATTGGCCATTCTCCAATCTTCAGGTACTATAGATGGTTTTAAGGATAGTTCATAGATTACTAATAGGGGGCAAGGGGACTGTTGTAGTGATTGATCTGGAAGGACAGACTAGATAGGCCATGTGGTCTTTTTTCTGCTGTCATGTTTCTATGTTTCTAATCTCATATTTCAGTTCTTTTCAGCACCCTCGGATATATACCATTGGTCCAGGTGATTTGCTACTCTTCAGTTTATTAAATAGTTGTAATACAGCTTTCCATTTTATCAATATTTCTTTCAATTCTTCTGATACATCACTTTTAAATACCATTTCAGGCTTCGGAACTTCCCTATATCTTCTTCCGTAAAGACCGAAGCAAAGAATTCATTCAGTCTCTCCGCTATAGCCTTGTCCTCCCTTGGCACCTTTTTTACCTCTCTATCATCTAATTATCCACCTGACTCTTACAGTTTTTTTGCTACGAATGTACTTGAAAAAGTTGTTATGCATTTTTGTTTCCACGGCAAGCTTTTTTTCAAATTCTCTCTTTGCCTGCCTTATCAATGTTTTGCATCTAACTTGCCAGTTTTCGTCATTTGGCTCCTTTTGCCATTTTCTGAAATATGCTTTTTGTAGCTATAACAGCCTCTCTGACCTCACCTTTAAATTGTGCTGGCAGTTTTTGGCCTTCATTACACTTTTCTTCATGCGTGGAATACATCTGGTCTGGGCTTCCAAGATAGTATTTTTAAACTACACCCATGCTTGATGTAAAGCTTTAACCTTTGCAGCTGCTCCTTTTAGTTTTTTATTAACAATTTTCCTCAGTTTATCATAGTCTACCTTTTGAAAGTTAAAAGGTAGTACTGTGGATTTCCTTACCATCCTCCCTCCATTTATTAAATCAAATGTGATGATACTATGATCACTATTGCCAAGTGGCCCCAATACCCTTATCTCTTGCACCAGATCCTGTGTTCCTCTAAGGACTAGGTGCAAAATAGCTTCCCCTCTTGTTCATGAACCAGCTGCTCCAAGAAGCAGTCATTTATTTCATCTAGAAACTTTATCTCCCTAGCATGTCCTGCTATGATACTGACCCAGTCAATACCAGAGTCATTAAAATCACCCATTATTACTGTGTTGTAACTTTTTCTAGCTTCCCTTATTTCTTTTATCATTTCATCATCCATCTGTTCATTCTGGCCAGGTGGTCGGTACACCCCCCACTGCCATCGCCTTCCCCTTTTTACAAGGAATTTCTTACCTTGTAAAATCTACAGTGTTTTTTGTTTTCTGCAAAACTTTTAATCCTGTGTGACTATTTAAATTTTATTTTATATTTATTTGCATTTAACCAATACTTCCAAATATATAAATGAATAAAAGAATAAACATGGTTTCCAATTACCCATACCAAGAAATTAATACAAAAATAACAAACACCATTTTGCAATTAGTCCACAAGCAAAAGGAAACATTAGGGGGGCTCCAAGAAATATTATTCAGTAAAATGGAAAACCCCCAAACTTAAACCAAAACAAATTCTAACAAGACTGAATGGAGACTTACGCATCAGCCGAATCCTGTGTGACTTAATGCCCTCTCTAATATAAAGGGCAACCCCGCCACCAATTTGATCTACCCTATCATTGCAATACATTTTGTACCCAGGTATCAGTGTTTCATTGGTTGTCGTCCTTCCACCAGGTCTCTGAGATGCCAATAATATTTAACCTTTCATTTAGTGCTATATATTCTAACTCTTCCATGTTATTTTTTAGACTTCTAGCATTTGCATACAGGCATTTTAGAGACTGTATTTTATTCATATTAATCTGGTTATCAGTTGATAGGGGTAATTTGGAATCTCTCAGCTCTGTCTGCTCTATACTTAAGGGCATCTGGGTTACTTTTATCTTTATTGGAACCTCTCTATCGGGTGCCCTAACTTCCCTCTTTTGCTAGTATCCGTCAAGGATACATCCTTTTGAACCATGTGTTCTTGAATGACTGACTGCTTTCCCCTATTAGAACAGCTTTTAAAACTAGATATCTCCTTTTTAAAGGTTAATGCCAGCAGTCTGGTTCCATCCCAGTTAAGGTGCAGCCCATCCTTTGGGAAAAGTCCCTCTCTTCCCCAGAATGTTGCCCAGTTCCTAACTAATCCAGAACCCTCTTTCTTGCACCACACATTGAGACTCCGGAGCTCTGCCTGCCTTTTGGATCCTGTGTGTTGAATGGGAAGCATTTCTGAGAATACTATCCTGGAAGTTCTGGATTTCAATTTACTACCTAAAAGCCTAAATTTGGCTTCCAGAACTTCCCTCCCACACTTTCCTATGTCCTCGGTAGCAACCTGTACTAAGACAGCAGACTCCTCCCCAACACTATCTAAAATATTGTCTAGGTGGCACGTGAGGTTCACTACCTTTGCACCAGCCAGGCATCTTACCAGGCGATCTTCACACCCACCTGCCTCTACTTGCCTAATGATTGAATCGCCAACTCTAACAGCTGTCCTAAACCTTCCCTTATGGGCACATGGCCCTGAAGAAACCACCTCAGTGTGAGAGGGTTTTACATCACCTGGAGGTCCTAGATACAGGATCACTTCCTGCCACACCAAGGTGATGCTGTCCTTTCATGTGACCCCTCTCCTCCATGGCAACAGAGAGGTGCCAAACTGGAGGTGGGACTTCAGTACCACGTCCCTATAGGTTTCATCTATATACCTCTCTGTCTTCCTTAGATCCTTCGAGTCTGCTACTCTAGCCTCCAGAAATTGGACTCGTTTCCTAAGAGAAAAGCGCTCCTTGCACCTAGTGCACATGTAAGACCCCTCACCACCTGGGAGAAAATCATACATGTGACACTCAATGCAAAAGACTGGATAGCCTCCATCTTGCTTTTGGACTTCTATCTGCATCCTTAGTTTTAAGATTTTGTTTAGCTATTTATGTTTTTTACTTACTTGAAGTTGCTGGGAATACTTGTACTAATACAATATACCTAATAAGTTTAAAGGACTTTGTTCACCTCAAGATCAATTAATTTTGAGGGCCTTAATTAATGGATAACCAGCTGAACCTGAAAGTGAATTTGACCACCTCTTTCCTTTAATAGGTTTAAGAGCCTATAAAGCTAAGATTTTACCTGGGGTGGGTGGGAGGGAAAGAACACTTAGTAAAAGTTGTTTTGCTACACAGTGCCCTGACCTGTGCTTCTAAGGTAATCGCTTAACAATTTCCTGAATGATTCATACAGCCCTTGGTTTGATAGAGGGAGCCTTTCAAACTGCCCCTTTGATCTGTCACTTGACTTTAACACCTATTTAAAACAGTTTCACAGGTCTCTTGCCTTCTAACTGAAAGGCCTTTTTGTAAAGGTCTCTAGAAACAATTTCCTTTTTTCTACTTAAATAATATTTATCCTAACTTACCTTCTATGCTCAGCTATGCTCTGATTTGATTTAATGAAAAGCTCTCTGGTGGTACTAAGCCCTGACTGACTTAACAAAAAAAAATTCTAAAATACGCAGATTTATCAGCTTTAACCTAAATAATTCCCTTTTCTCCAAGATTCAGAGATTTTCCCAGCAGGTAAATACTTACAAATGCAGATTTCTTTCCAGCAGTAGTAGCCCTTTTGGTAGTCCTTCATTAAACTTTGACAAGGATTCCGACGAGTAGAAGGCGGGGTCAGCGCTTCCATTAGGAAACTAGGCGGTCACCTGGAGTGCAGGAAAAGGACAGCAGCAGACTGGCACAAGCAAACACTTCTCTGTGCTTCACTCCCCTGCCCCATGGCTGGCAGGAAGAAGGGCACTTGGGATCAGTCTTACAGATTCTTGTGATACTGACCCTGCTCCACAGAGGATAGTGATGTACTCTTAAGCACCCTTCTCCTGCTGGCCACAGAGGTTTGGCAGAAGCGGGAGTCAGGATAATGTTTGCTCGTGATTCCTCACTGTTTTTCCTAAGCAGCCACAACCCCTGTATTCTGGACAGTGGGACAGGAGGCAGAGCAGCTGACAGGGGAGTGGGAGAGAGCCAGAATGTAGGAAACGTGGCGTGTATTCATCCACTGCTGCCTGTGCAGGCACAGGCCAGGGCAGCACAAGGGAGGTTAAGTGGGGGCGGTGTGTGAGACTCCTGTCATGCAGTTGCCTAGCTTGATGTGTAATTTGTCTGCAATTGGAACATTAGTGGGAGCTGCTGTGGGATCTGGCGTTAGCAGGCAACAGCAGTGCCCTGGTTTCTGGGGTAAGACCTTCCTCAGCTCCATGCACCAAGCTGACTTTTATTTCTTTAATCGTACTTTTATTATATTTTCATGAGAACAGAGAAATTGATATTGTTGACGTGCTGAAGGTTAGGAGGTAAAGTGATAATTAATGTTTTGGGAGAGGTAGTGTTGCGATGATCGGGGGGGCATAAGACTGAAGGTTCACATAGGGCACCTAATACCTTGCCTGATAAAAGGGGTGGGTGAGAACAGGGGCAGCCCTCAAACAGGGTATGGGGTCATGTGCGGAGACTTGGGATGGGGCCTCGTTTGCATAAATATTTGCATAATGTTACCATACACTAACTTTTAGTAAACATGCCTCTTAATGAGCGTATGGATAAAGAAAGACTAAAATATTTCTACATTACTATAATCCAGTGCTAACCGCCAGGCACATTAGGAACTACTACAAACACTGCCCATTTAGAACCCATAGCAAACCCGCCGTATCCTAACAGCACTACCAGGACTCACAAAGCACCATACCCTACCTATCAAAAGGCAACACTGCAAATATTTATTTATTTTTTATTTATGTGCACTTGTATGCCGCCTTTCCTAAATCAAAGCTGTTTACAATGAACTCAAGAACAGCATTACAACAAACAAGCATTATATAGAACTTTGATAACAGGGTGCATCATAGTAGTAAATAAACATAAGTTTAGTATAGCATTTAACAAAGAATTTCAACCAACTATTTAGTATTTGTGTGAGAATATGAAAAATTCTGACCTAATTATAAACCTTCAGTTAAATTAAGTTATTCTATTTTCATAAAATTATTGCCCTGTGTGTCATGTTTCTGGTGATGTGTTGAGTGACACTGAGCTTAAAGTAAAAACTGAAGAATAGTCAAGCATGACTTGGGTTAAGTAACTGACTCTCTGAAATGTTCTCTGACTATAAAGGTTTTTAGGAGCTTGCGGAAGGAATTTGGTTCCTTAGTATACCCTTATGCTGTCTGGGAGCGAGTAACTGAGGCACAGCGGACACGGAACTCTCCTTTCCACCCCCCCCCCCCACCCCTAATAATCACACAACTCCAAGGTTGGCATAACACCGGTCGCAGCTTTATTAACTTTTAATCGTATCCAACAACACTTACAACAATCAACTTAAACCTCCGCTTCAACAGAAATGTCTCACCAGCCATGTGGGTAGCAAAGTGAAGTCATTTCCGTTTCGACCGCAGAGAGACCACGGCTACCAACTTACCACCCCTCTTACGGCTTCGCTATATTATTAGCAAAAGCCCCACCGGGGTTATCCAGGTTGGGGGTACCCCACCCCCGCCCTACTAATAGCTAAGGCTCTGGACCCCAGACACCTCCGGGATCCCGCTACCCCCTCCAGCTGCAACACCCCTTAACCACCAGACACCCAACCCCTTGTCAAAGGGTGGGAGGGTGGGACGCCTGCTGCCTTCTCCCACTTTGCCTGCCTGGAATGAAGGTCCCGCTGGCTTGCTCATCCTCTTTCCTTCATCCCTCCTCACTCCTGATTGGCTCCCGCCACTGCCCTTCACCCGCGGGAGCCAATCATTTTAAATAATGCCGCCCGGCCTCCCATGCTGCCTCGCACCACGTGGCATGCTGCCTGGTCTGGATTGTCGCCCGCCACTAGCCTGGTTACCATCGGCCTGCAGGTACGGGCCCCGCAGCCATCGGAATAACCGAGGCACAGCGGACATGGAACTCTCCTTCCCACCCCCCCACCCCCCTCCTCAACCCGCCTTCCCCCCCCCCCCCACTGTTCCCTCTAAACTGTGCACATGTGCGCGCGCACACACCTCGCCGGTGCAAGCGCACATACTTTACAACAGAGCGCACAAAAATTATGGCGCTGATTCTGAAAGAAAACAACACAGATGTCTTAAAATTTAAAAGTTATGATTGTAATTACTAGAAATTTCCCACTTCATTTAGTAATCATCTATTTTCATTTAATTTGATTAAAATCAATGTGGTGTACATACTGTATTCTGACGTGTAGTCAAATTTTAAAGTATATAACTCCGAGTGTCGTTATGTGGCGCACAAAAATTTAACCTTCCTTCAAAAGCTGCACACAGCTGATATTTTATGCGCACACAGCCTACAGAAAATTAGAGGGAACATCGCCCCCCACCCCTAATAATCACACAACTCCAAGGTTGGCATAACACCAGTCGCAGCTTTATTAACTTTTAATCATATCCAACAACAATTCCAACAATCAACTTAAACCTCTGCTTCAACAGAAATGTCTCACCAGCCATGTGGGTAGCAAAGTGAAGTCATTTCCGTTTCGACCACAGAGAGACCACAGCTGCCAACCTACCACCCCTCTTCCGGCTTCACCATATTATTAGCAAAAGCCACACCGGGGTTATCCGGGTCGGGGGTACCCCACTCCCGCCCTACTAATAGCTAAGGCTCCGGACCCCAGACACCTCCGGGATCCTGCCACCAGCTCAGGCAACCATAGATCCCTGAGCTGCCCCCCCCCCCAAAGCTGCAATCGGCGTACCGCCCGTCCAAGACAGATTCCAAGGCCTCCTGCCAGTCGTTAAGGAGCAAGTCTAAACCTACCGGGGATAAATGCACCCCATCCTGCCGGTATAAACCCGCACAGGAGATCTCTACCCAGGGATGCTGTATCTGGTAACCCCCTTGCTCCACCACCCAACACCCGATCTGGCGATTGACCTTCGTCACTCCCCAGGACCATCTCCGCTGCTCCCAATAGGCAGGCCGTGGAATGATATCCGACCATAACAAAATTACATCCGGAAACATCATCAATACTGCTCTAATATCCCATTTTGCTGCACGTATCAACTGTTTACAGGTCCAGGAACCTAAGTCGTTGCCTCCCAAATGTATCAGAATCAATGCCGGCCACGCCTTCATTCGACCGTGGTGCCTCAGCAAAGGCAAGAGCTGCGGCCAACGCAGACCATGCTCCCCCAGCCAGAACATCACCACTTCTGTCGTGTCTATTCCCAGATTAGGCCCCACCGGCCGCACTGCCGCTCGCTGTTCTGCCCAGTGCACAAAGGAGTGACCGATTAACCAGCAAGTACCAGGATTCCTTTCCCCATCCGCAAGAAAAAACAACAGTAAGCAGCTACCCCATACCCCTCCTCCCACTCAGATCCGCACATAACCCTGAAACGCTTGCGAGCACCATCGACCTATTCGTTGGATCTCTGGCGGAGGCAACCCCGCTATCGCCGCACTTGTAGCGGCACCAATAAGGAAGGAATGTGGGGCGAAACCAAGAGGATCAACACCTAGCCGCCGCAAAACCAACCGTAGCACTGCTGCAAACTGAAAGCGTGTCAGCAGGCTAGAATCTTCATGCAAGAATAACCGCACTTCCACCGCTGGCCGCACCCTAAAGTAGTCCATTAACGACGACACCGGGCATGTCGGGGAGTTGCTGATCACCCGTAACACTACCCACTGACCTCTGCCCATCTGGTTCGTCTTGGACTTTGCCAGCAATATGCGCATCTCCCCTTCCAGAAAGCGTACCTGATGCCTCCCAATCCCGTTCCCTCGAAATGCCCGGCAGGAATCTGCAACTAACTCCCCCACCCTGAAGGCACCAAAAAATGCCAAGCAGTAAACTGCCGGAAACAAACAAGCTTCATAGCGGGAGCACGTCACTCGTGGCAATACTTCACAGATCCGCCCCAGCAAATCATGCGTGATTGGCATCCTCCCGTCCCGCTCCCACCCCTGCAAAGGTCTACGCGTCAGAAACCTGCCTACCTGAAAGCCCCAACCCACCACTCACGCAAAAAAGGTAAACCCAGCCAGATTCACCCGCACCGATGCTTTTGACACCCCTGTAGCCTTTGCAGAGGTCACATATTCTGCCATCAAATGGTCAAACACCTGCCCCTTCCGCCACCCCCGTGTCAAGAGGAAGTTCACCACTCTATCGCAACCTCGCTGATACTTCACCCATGTTGCTGGTGACATCGACTTCTGCATCAGCATCTCCGCAGGCCAAGCTGCCATAAGTGCTCCGGGACCTTCGCACCCTCGGTGTCTGCTTCCGGCACCAGCTTCCTGAACTGATCCCACTTAAAACGAGAAAGAGCATCAGCAATCCTGTTAGTGCTACCCGGTATATGACAGGCCCTTACCGACACATTCAAACGCAAAAAGGTTAAAACTAATGCTCTCATTAAGGTTGCGACCTGCAGACACTGCGGTGCATAATGGTTGATCACGCTAACCACGGCCTCATTGTCACACCACCAAACCACTCTGCGATTACACAACCAGTCTGGCCACAGCTCCAATACTACCAAAAACGGAAACAGCTCTAAGAAGGTGATATTGGTAATCAGCCCCTCATCATGCAAGGATTGTGGCCAGGACTCTGCACACCACCCCCGCGAAAGTATATACCCAATCCTCCACTTCCCGCCACATCCGTAAAAAGCTGCAGGTCCACTGTAGAGATCACCGCCTCCATCAAAACCGATGTCCCATTGAACTCTTGCAAGAACACATCCCAGACCCCTAAATCTGCCCGAATACTCTGCGACAACCTGATATGATGATGAGGCTTCCGCACTCCGGTCGTAGCCGCCGCTAAACACAGCAGAAACACCCTTCCCATGGGTATCACCCTACAAGCAAAATTCAGCGAGCCTATTAAGGCCTGCATCTCCCTCAACGTGATCTTGCGCGATCCCAACACAGTGGCTACCAACGCTCGCAACCGCCCCACCTTCTCTGCCGATAATCTCGCCACCATTGCCACTGTATCCAGCTGTATGCCCAAAAAGGTAATACTCGTCGCTGGACCCTCCGTCTTTCCCTCCGCCAAGGGCACCCCCCACTCACGGGACAACTCCACAAATCCCTCCAGTAGAGCCTGGCACTGTAACCACTGCGCCTCACCAACGAAGAGGAAGTCATCCAATTAGTGTACTACATTTGCGCATCCCACTGTTTGAACCACTGCCCAATGCAGAAACCTACTGAATATTTCAAAGTACGCACATGAAACAGAGCAGCCCATCGGCATGCATTTATCAAAATACCAGCAACCCCCAAAACGAAATCCCAACAACGGAAAAGCCGACGGGTGCACCGGCAACAATTGAAAGGCTGATTCAATGTCCACCTTTGCCATCCAACTTCCCGTACCACATCTGCGGACCAAGTCCACCGCTGCATCAAAGAACGCATATCGCAGCGTGCACCACTCCCTCGGAATCCGATCATTTACTGATGTCCCAGCAGGGAATGAAAGGTTGTGAATCAGCCTGTACTTCCCTGGTTCCTTTTTTGGTATTATTCCCAATGGAGAGACCACCAAATTCTCAAACGGCGGACTCTGAAACGGGCCGGCAATTCTTCCCAGTTCCAACTCTTTTCCCAATTTGTCCTGCACAATACTGAATAACCGTTTAACCGCAACCGCGTTCGGAGCTTGTACTGACTCAACAGTCCACATCACCGGTATAGAAAATCCGTAACTAAAACCTTCCTCAAGCGCCACCCAGACCCTCCGCCTTGGGTATCTCCGAAGCCATGGCCGCAAGGCTTCCAGCCGAATTGGTGTGGAAGCCAGCCCCCCCCCCAGGTCTATGCTACTTGGGAGCCGGGAGTATGGGGGTGGCTGCCCCTCGCTTTGCACATTTGAGTGCGGAATGTCCCCAACTACAAATGGAACACGCGTGTCTAAACTTGCAGTCGGGAAATGGACAGGATGACTTGTTAAATCGCCAACAGACATCACCCACTCCATCACCCCCTGGTCTCTGCGATGCCGAGGCCCCTGCTGCTCAAAAGGATCTGGCCATCCACGTTGTCCCCACTCCCCCCTTTTGCTCCCCCAATTCCCCCCGGCCCCCCTTGCACCCCGGTTCTGGCCGACATTTGGGTCAACCATAAACTAATATCTTGCGTCCCCCATGACAACAATTTATTTTCTTCCATTTTGTCTCGAAACTTCTCATCGTAGTTGAGCCATGCCCAACCTTCATGCGTCTGAGCCGCTTCCAAAATAGAATCCGCATAGGCGAGCAACATTCCATACTGCTCCAGGTACTGATGACCCCATACACTTGCCAGCCTCAAAAATGCCCTTGCCCAATTTACCACGTTACGGGAGACCCGTTTGATCCTTCCCGCCTTCTCGTCTTCCTTTCTCTTCTTTCGGCTCCCGCCCGATCTCCGTCTCCCCTCCAGTAAACGGAAAATGTCTATATATCGCCTCTTCCGTATCTTCCGCCGCAAAGCCCACGGGACCCCTTCCCATAACTCAGAAAAGGACGCTAACGTAGGGGCACTTCCACTCCCCCCAACCCCTACCGCAACCGGCACCCTCCCCCCTGGGCCGGTTCTTCCCCCAAGGTAGACGACGAGGACTCTCCAGACGAGGATGAAGAAGTCGTATCACCTCGGTGCCGCCTACAAGAATGCTTCTGTTTCCTTCGTGCCTTACCTCCTCCCCTTACGCTCAGCTCCTCCCCATTGTCCCTCACTACATTGCACCCTGCTGGCAACTCACCTGTTACCCCCATCGCGTCCCCGACAGCCGGTGTCTCAGTCAGCCGCTCTGATGGCACTCCTGGATTCTGCTCGCCAGTCATCCCCCCAGGATTCTGCTCGCCAGTCGTCCTGCCAGCCGTATCCAACACTCCGTCCATCCATCCTCGGAGCCATTCTCGCCATCCCAGTCTTCCCTCGCGCTGAACCACTCACTCCAAACCCGCCTGGATGCTGCCAGACTGTAAATGCCTGTGGAGATAAAAAAAAGGGGAAACGGGGGGGGAGGGGGGAACTGCTACGGGCCAGGCGGGTTGCCAGGCCCCCAGCCATTCCGCCCTAGTTGAACCTTGCCCTCCACCTCTCCAATAATCCCCGGCTGTGGGTGCGCTGAAAGGGTAATACCCCTCTTGGGTCGAGGGCCCGAACCCCAGGCCTTTGCTACTTTGACGCCCTGGACTGGGCTGCCTGCCCCCCCCCTCGCCCCAGCATGTCATACCCCCAGCTCTGTGCCGTAAGTGCTCCCTGCCCTTGTCCAGCCGCTATCTCCTCCCGTGTTACAGCCACACCAGATACGCTGCCCCCCCCCCCCTTTCTGTTGCCTCACCCTCGTGCCCCACCAGCCCAAGACCCCGGGACTCCAAAGCCCTCATCTGACCCCTTCCTCTCCTGGGAACACCAGGACTAGCTCTGCACTGCCTTGCGGTCCCACGCTCCCTCACAGCCCTTTCAGATGATGCCTCCGACCCCCGTCTTCCCCTATCCCTCCTCCCTCTCTCCTCCCTGTGCACATGGCCTCTCACACTCAGTGCAGGGCCCTCCGTGCGCTGCGCTGCAGTGCCCATCCTCCCTGCTCCTATCCTCCTCATTGCCCATCCCCTGCGAATCGGCATGCCGCCAACCTATCTTTTATAATTCTTCACTTTGTTTAATTGTGCCGCGAAGCAACTTGCCTGTGCTCCGGCAGATCCCTGCTCCTCTAATCACTCCTCTCCTGCATGCCGAAACCAGCTCCAGTAGCCTCTATCTTGCGTCCACCGACCCCCGGGATCCTGCCTTGCAATGCCCACTGCCTTCTCCCGCTTTGCCTGCCTGGAATGAAGGTCCCGCCGGCTTGCTCATCCTCTTCCCTCCCTCCTCCGTCCCTCCTCACTCCTGATTGGCTCCCGCCACTGTCCTTCACCTGCAGGAGCCAATCATTTTTAAATAATGCCGCCCGGCCTCCCATGCTGCCCCGCACCACGCGGCATGCTGCCTGGCCGGGATCGTCGCGCGCCGCTGGCCCGGTTACCATCGGCCTGCAGATACGGGCCCCGCGGCCATCGTAATTCCACAGTGTTGGAGCAAATAAGGAGAATGCTCTCTGTTTTGTTGATGCCTTTCTGTTCCTGAAGATCGAGGGAAATGTTAGTGTATTTTTATTGCCACTTCTTCGTAATCTGATTTCTGGGGTGGTTTGTATTAACGACCTTAAGCTTGAAGATATTTCATTTTGTAGAGTTTTGAATATTGTGTGGCTTGCTTTGAACGTTATTCTGCTGACTACGGGTAACCAATGTAGCTCTTTTAAAATTGTTGCAATGTGCTCCCTGATTGGCATTTGTGTGATGACTCTCGCTGCTGAGTTTTGGGCCAGTTGAAGTCTGTGAATAGTTTGCTTAGGAAGTCCTATTATTAAACCGTTGCAGAAATCTAAGTGAGGGAATATCATAGCCTGGACTACTGTTCTGAAATCAATTGATGATAGGATATTAAACCTATACATCTCCTACTGGGGAAAGAGAACAAGTAGGACTGTCACACACAAACTACATGAACAGAATACCTCGTCTAAGTTACACATGCAGGACATAGACCATCACCAAACATAGAACAAGGGGTCACAATTTAGAAATAGGAAGACAATAATTAAAGTGGGAACCTCAAAAAACAAACTTGGAATGTACAACACTACAGAAATAAAACTATAAATTAATTTCCTTGTACTAAAATAAATGCAGACGTTAAAGACGCACATTTTCCAGAGCTGACCTATCAAAAGGCAACACTGCAAATATTAAACCAATACATTTCAGAGAATAACAATACATGACCTACTGGGGAAAGAGAACAAGGGCAATGTCAAATAGCAACTACATAAACAGAATACCTCAGCTCAGTTACACATGCAGTACATAGACCACCACCAAGCAAGGAATCACAATTTAGAAACAGGAAGACAATAATTAAACTGGGAACCTCAAAAAGCAAACTTGGAATGTACAACACTACAGAAATAAAACTATAAATTAATTTCCTCTTCTACTAAAAAAAATGCAGACGTTAAAGACGCACATTTCCCAGAGCTGACATATTCCAGTTAAATTCAAAATACAAAAGTATTTTTCTACCTTCTGTTTGTGCATTTTATTTTTCAGTTGCAATTGCTCCAGTCACTTTCTACTGGTTTCTTCAACTCTCCATTGTCTGCTGTCCATTTGTCCTTTCTTCTCTCCTAGTTTTTTCCATTCTCTCTCTACATCTGTTTTAACATACTGATCTTTTCCTTTTGCTCCATCTCTTTATTCCTTTTTCATCCACTCAAATTTTACCCCTCCATCTTCAATCCCCACTTACTCTTCCAGTACCCAACCAATCGTAGATTTTTCTTCCCTCCCACACAAAATTTTTTCCCCTCTCCATTTCACTCTCCCAGCTCCATCCCATTCTAGTCCTCCCCCAACATCAGCTCCCTTCTAGTTCCAGCCCCACCCAGCATCCTTCCTTCTACTCCCCGCATCAGCCCATTTCCAGTCCTATCCTAGCCCCTCCATCAGTCCATTTCCAATCCAAGCCCCCCATCAGTCCATGTCCAATTCAAGCCCCCCCCCCATCAGCCCATCTCCAATCCTAACCTCCCATCAGCCCATTTCCAATCCTAGCCCCCATCAGTCTATTTCCAGTCCTATCCTAGCCCCTCCATCAGCCCATTTCCAGTTTTAGCTCCCCCCTCCACATTGAGCCTATTTCTAGTCCTAGCTCCCCCATCCATTTCCAGTCCTATCCTAGCCCCCCCCCCCCAATCAGGTCATTTCCAATCCTAGCACCCCTCCCCATCAGCTATTTCCTGTCCTATCTCCCCCCTACACACTCTTCCCTTTTGCTATCCTAGCTCAGACCTGAGCCCTTTTCCAGTCCTATCCTAGCCCCCCCCACTCAGCCCATTTCCAGTCCAAGCACCCCTCCCCATCAACTATTTCCAGTCCTAGCTCCCCCCCCCACTCAGCCCTTTTCCAATCCAAGCTCCCCCATGAGCCCATTTACAGTCCTAGCCCCCCTCAGCCCATTTCCAGTCCTATCCTAGCCCCTCCATCAGCCCATTTCTAGTCCTAGCTCCCCCCACTCAGCCCATTTCCAGTCCTATCCTCCATCAGCCCATTTCCTGTCCTAGCTCCCCCCCCCCCCCCCACTCAGCCAATTTCAAGCCCACCCCCCCCCCCCCAAAGAGCCCCGCGGCTGTCTAAAAAGCTTTAAAGGGAGCCGGAGAGGTTCCGGCTCACCTCTAACAGCAACCAAAGTGAAGAGCACCTTTTTTCTTCACTTTGGCAGCTGTACTGTAGTTTACGATGCTGCTGCACTGAGGTCAAAGGGGACTTCCTGTTTCCCGGCACTGAGCACAGCAGCGTCTTAAACTATAGTACTGCTGCCGAAGTGAAGAAAAAAGCCGCTCTTCGCTTCGGCAGCTGTTAGAGGTGAGCCGGGGTCTCTCCGGCTTCCTCTAAAGCCGCCCTGCCTGCCGGTACTGAATGCGGGATGTTATTGGCACAGGGCCCTGTGCAAATAACATTCTTGCACAATGGATGGGCCGGCTCTGGGTGAGAATCCACCAGCATGCACAGAGAAGGAAACTAAAGAAGAAGAAAGAAAACATTTTAAAGATTCTGATCAACAAACAAGAAAAAACAAGTGGCAGATGCACTAAGACAATGGGAAATACAAACTGTTATTCTAGGAACCATTTGTCGATCAAAACTGGACATATAAATGGTTTAGAAGATTGCCTGGATTGCAATTTTAACAACTTTGAATAATTTTGTGTCACTACAAATTTGATCACCTCATTTGTTGTTCCCATGTCCAGGTCATTTCTAAATATGTTAAAAAGCAGCATGCTCACCACAGATCCCTAGGTTACTCCACTATTCACCTTTCTCCATTGAGAAAATTGCCTATTTAGCCCTACTGTTTGTTTTCTATCTTTTAACCAGTTCCTAATCCACAATTGTAGACTGCCTCTTATCCCATGACTCTTTAATTTGCACAAGAGTTTCTCATGAGGGACCTTGTTAAAGACTTTCTTAAAATCCAGATACACTATATCAACTTGCTCACCTTTAGCTACCTGTTTATTCACACCTTCAAAAAAATATATCAGATTAGTGAGACAAGACTTTCCTTGGCTAAATCCATATTAGCTTCCTGCCGTTAAGCCATGACTTTCCATGTGTTCATTAAGTATGTGCTTTATAATGGTTTCTACCATTTTGCCCAGTACAGATGTCCAGCTCACGGTCTGTAGTTTTCCAGATCCCCCCCCCCCCCCGACCTCTTTTTAAAAATTGGCAATACATTTGACCACTCTACAACCTCAGGTACTACAAATGATTTTAAGGATAGTTCACAGTTTACTAAAAGTAGGTCTGCAATTTCAGTTCGTTCAGCACCCTGGGATGTGTGCCATCCGGTCAAGGCAATTTGCTGCTTTTTAGTTTATCAAATAGCTGCATTACATTTTCCTGATTTATCGAGATTTGTTTCAGTTCCTCTGATACATCACCTTTAAATATCATTTTTGGCATGGGCAAGTTTCCTACATCATCTTCAGTAAAGACTAAAGCAAATAATTCAATCTCTCCATTACAGCCTTGTTCTCTTTATTGCCCCTTTTACCCCTCTATCATCTAATGGTCCAACTGGCTCTTTCACAGGATTTTTTGCCTACCTTATCATTGCCTTGCATTTAACCTGCCAGTACTTATTATGATTCTTGTTTTCATCATTTGGCTCTTTCTTTCCATTTTCTGAAGGATTTTCTCTTAGCTATAACAGCTTCTTTGACCTCACCTTTAAAACCATAGTGGCTGTCGTTTGGCCTTCCTTCCACCTTTCTTAAAGTGTGGAATACATCTGGTCTGGGCTTCCAAGACAGTATATTTAAATAATGCCTAGGCCTGATGTAAACTCTTAACCTTTGCAGTTGCTCCTTTTAGTTTTCTCTTAAACATTTTCCTCATTTTATCATAGTCTAGAAAAGAAAAGGAACGCCAATATGTTTTGGATAGGAAAGGATAGAGTAAAGCTAGGAGAGGACAGACGGAGGGCAGAGAGCAGAGGAGAAAACAGGCTTATTGAGTATAAGTGGTGGGGTGGAGAGGAGGGAGGGGAGTGGAAGGTCAAAAGCTGAGCAAAAAAGGTGGGTTTTTAGGTTAGCCTTGAAAGTTTTAAAAGAGGGTTCAAGGCAGAGGGCTGGGGGGAGTGAGTTCCGGAGTCGGGGGCCAAGGAAATAAAAAGCAGAGGAGCAGGTGGATTCTAGGTGAGCTTGGGAAGGGGAAGGGAGGGACATGCGGTTTGCATGTATGGAATGGAGGGAGCAGTGAGGAGTGTGGAGATGGACCAGATCGGCAAGGTAGAGTGGGATGCCAGTGTGGATAGACCTATGGACAAAGATAAGGAATTTGAATTGGATCCTGAAAGTGATTGGAAGCCAGTGCAAGCGGATGAGAAGAGGGGTGATGTGATCAAAGTGGGAAGTGCAAGTGAGAATGCGGGCAGCTGTGTTCTGGACTCGCTGCAGGTGTAGAAGCTGAGATTGAAGGAGACCGGCCAAGGAGACATTGCAGTAGTCTAAGCGTGAGATAACGAGGGAGAGGAGAAGGGTGGTCATAGAGGAAGAAGAGAGGAAAGGACAAACAGAACGAAGTTGACATACGATGAAGAAGCAGCGTTGGACAACAGAGGAGATGTGAGAATCCTGGTGAACACCACATGTGAGAAGTGTGGGTGAAGAGGTGGTGGAGTCGGCCTAAACAGAGACAGTACGTGGAAAGATAGGACCGAAACCAATGAAGGACGGTGCAACGTAAGCCGAAAACGGGAAAGAAGAGTGGGCTGGTCCACAAGGTCAAAGGCAGAAGAGAGGTCTAGAGAGACATCAAGAGTAATATCACCATGGTCGTGAGAAACATGGAGTTCATTAAGGAGAATAGTTTCAGTGCTATGTAGCTAATGCCTTCCTCAGTCTGCCTTTCTGCAGAATCTCTCTCAGCATGTCTGCCTTTCACTGCATCTGATGCTCCTCTCTCTACTACTCCACTATATTAGCCAGCCCTTCACATTAAAGTCCAGGTCACCTCTTACTAAAATGAATTCTTTTTTGTTTCAGAAGTTGAGGTTGTTTTTATTTAAAAAAATATTAGTGTTTTTGAAGTCCAAATATTAAAACTAGACTGATCTGCAATTTTTATCAGCTTTTGAAAATGGAAGTAATTCAACCAGGTCTGCACCTGATCAGCGTAGTGTGTACCATCTGGGCAAGAATTTCCAACATTTAATGTAAACTTTAGCTCATTCATATGAGGTCTGGAGCCGCTAACAAGTCATATAGACCTGTAGCATGTAATTAACACCATATGAATAACCACATATCCCTCCTACATCTAAGCCTTCCAAAGCATAATTCAGGCCCTGAGTCAGAAAGTAAAGAACAAGCTGGATCCCCTCCTGTGCAGGAACTCTTAATGCAGCACATCTGACTTCATGGCGGTGGTTTTATTGTTTGACATATTTTAGTGTTTCTTAGGCTACAAGGTGGATTCATGAAGATACGAATGTTCTATGTTCATGTGCACATTGCTTTGTTTCCATGAAAAGGGTTTCACAAATATACAGTATAGTGTAATAGGGAAAGAGAGGTTTCATCTGAATGCAGCAAGAGAGAGTGGGGGGAGGAAGAGAGAATGGGTTAGGTGCATGCAGGAAGGAAGGAAGAGACTGAAGAAGAGAGAGACAGTAACAGAGAAAAACAGGGAGCAAGTAGCTGCCAGAAGAGAGAGAGAGAGAAGAGTAGAAACAGATTGAGGCAAGTGAGGGGGTGGAGAGCAGAAAGTGAGATAGGAAGAGAGCTATAGAGAAATGAGAGCAGAGAGCATTAATTGTAATGCTGCCAGCGTACAGACTGTGCTGTGATGCTCCTACTCAGCCTGTTATACTGGTTACATTCACAAATTCAGAGAAAGAGACTGAAAACTGGCTGATAGAAACTGGAAGAGCAAAGGTTGAATTTTGATAAATTACCATGTAAGCTGACAAACCTTGTTGATCTGAATGAAATGATGGTCCACATACAAAAGAAATACTACGTCACAGACCCTTGAGAGTACCCTCCATCAGCACCAAGCAGCCCTCCTGTCCCAACATTGCAGATACCCATGTGACTTCGAGCTCAAAGTTATCTGGCTAGCCTGAGTTATCCAGGTAACTTTGGCTGGCTAGTGCTGAATATCGTTGTTGACTGGCCAAAGTAAAACCGTGCTCAGGAATGTCCCCAGAACTGCCTTGTTTAAGGCAGATAAGCTTAAACATTTCCCATAGACGGTTTATGTGTTCACTTATTGTAGTATCTTATTTATGTGCTACAAACTGAGATAGAAAGCCCTCTGGGGACAGGAAAATACCTACTATACCTACATGTAACTTGCCTTGAACCTCTGAGAAAGATCTGAGCTTACTCTCCTTGAGAAGCTGACAAACAAATAAACTGTGATGATCATGATGGTTATGTGACCCAATAGCAAACCCCCCCCCCCCCCCCAACTCCCATCCCCTGATAGCTCAGTGCTTCACCACTACCCTCCATATCTAACCCAAGCATGTCCAAAATCTTTTCAAAGTGCCAGCCTTATTGGCTATTGTCCTCAAAAGCTTTGATTCTTAGAAGACCAGTACTTAACCCAACACCCAGGCCTACTCCTATGTCTTATTAGAAAGTTAAGAATCCCACCTAGTCATCAAAATTAGTGAGACGGTAGTCAAAAAAAACCCCTAGCCTTCCCATGCTCACTGGATTTTCAGCCATGGCCCCTTGATGTAGTTTACTCCGGACATCTTGGAAGCCCAGTGCAACTCATGCATTGCTATTGCGCTTATACCTACTGTTCTATGTATTTTTATTGAGCTTTTGCAAATATACAAATTAAAATAAACAATACAGGCAATGCTTTACAACAGCAAAAACAATGAAATATAATCTTCCCTCAACAAAAAAGAAAAGGAGTAGGCAAATAAGCACCAATCCACATCAAGGAAAGAACAAAGAGCAGTAATAATAATATAAGAAAGGGAGGAGGGATAGACCCCCCCCCCCCCCTTTAATTAACAATAGTGGACTATATTTCTAACTCCAGTTAACCCAGAACTTCCTTTTCTGCCAAACGTTTTTCTGAGTTGACTCATAGAAATAATATGTATTTCCATGCCAAGTTATACTAGTTAGACTAGATAGGCCATGTGGTCTTTTTCTGTCGTCATATTTCTATGTTTCTATAATGCACTTGCATGGAAAATGCAAAAAGAAAGTTGTGCTCAAACCCAAAACCTTAGACTTCAAGGCAAGAAACTGCTTGCGGCGAAGTTGAATGTTCCTAGACACATCAGGGGAAACATTCAGCTTCTTACTACAAAACATGAAACTTTTCTTTAAGTATAAAGATGTTAACACCTTTATCTGATCTACGACTGAAAGAAGCATCACCAATAAGGTAGCCCTCAGAGATATCATCTGATGAATCTTCAAGAAATTTTGTTAGACCAGACTGACATTAGACACAATTTCCAAACCCTCACCCTCAGCATCCTCTTTACAAAACTTAGTAGGCAAATAAAAACATTTATGAACGGGGACAGGATCAGACAGTAGCAAAACCTCTCAGAAATATTTGTTCAGCAGAATTTCTACAGATAATAGGTGTGTTATTGTGAAATTGAGAAACCATAAATTATTAATGCTAGATGAATTCTCCAGTTTCTAATTTATAATGCAAATATAAAAAATCCTTAATAAATGAGATCCTGGTCTGCTGCAAAGAAGCCAGCTGACCTTCCATTCTAGAAATATTCCTAATCACATCTGCAATCCTGTTATCTACTTCACTAAGTTTCTGCACCATCTCCTGAGAGAAGGAGCAGAATGACGATACAGTACCGGATAGCTTAGAGTCAGAATTAGAGATAGCAACCCAGAAGTCTTTCAAAGAAACATCTTAAGGTGCTACCAAAGCAGGCTGTCCCATATCAGTCACCCAAGAGCACATGGTTCAGAACGATGTATCCATGAAGGATACTAGCAAAAGATTGAAGTTGGGCCAAATCGACAGAGAAGTTGAAATAAAAACAAAAACAACTCAAATGCCCTTAAGTACAGAGCAGACAGAGCTGAAAGTAACCAGGTAGTCGGACTCGGTGCTCACCCTTCCTGTCTCGCATACCCCCTTTTATTTCTAATACCCCCTCCTTTCACAAATGCAACAGACAACCATTCTTGGATAACAACTGGTCGCAACTTTATTTGCCAATTTAACATACAGAAAATACTGAACCAGAATAATCAATAACCAACAAACCCCCAGCGGAGCGATGTGTCACCAGCCATGCTATTAGCAAGGTGACCTCGCCTCCGCACCGGCCACAGTCACTTCCACCGGCCAAATTCCTAACACCCCTGTCTGACTTTGCCATAGCACTAGCAAAAGTCTACCAGGGGTTGTCCGGGTCGTGGGCACCCTGCCCCTGCCCCAAGTGGCCTAAGGCTCCGGACACCACCGGGATCCCGCCACCGGCTCGGGCTACCTGAAATGCCCATGCCGCCCCCCCCCCCCCCCCCCAATCTCAAGCTGCGACCAACTCATGTCACCCTGTACAACTCACTCCACCGCCTCTTGCCAATCATTCAGAAGCAAGTCTACCCCCACCGGAGAAAGATGCACCCCATCACTCCTGTACAATTCCACACATGCCACCTCCGCCCATGAATTCTGCACCTGATACCCACCCTGTTCGCATACCCACTGCCCAATCTGCCTGTTAATTTTCATTAGTCCTCGAGACCAACATCGATGCCCCCAACACGCTGGCTGCGGGATAATATCTGACCAAATTAACACCACCCCCCAAACATTCGCAACACTAAGGCCAAATCTTTCTTTGCAGCTCTGATCAGTTTGCAAGTCCAAGCAGCCAAGTCATTCCCCCCCCCCCCCCCCAGATGCAGCAGGATAATCCCCGGCTGTTCCCTTATGCGCTCGTGGTGCCGGAGCAAGGGCAGCAACTGAGTCCACCACAGACCACGCTCGCCCAGCCATGATATTGACACCAACGCAGGATGCAGCCCCAGATTCAGCCCGACAGGCCACACTGCTGGTCACTCACCAGCCCAGAACATGAAGGAATGCCCCAGCAGCCAACAATTCCAAACACACTGTCCCCCATCTGCAAAAGAAAGTATGTGTTAATCGCCTTTGTCTATTGGACTTGCCCCTTAGAAACGAACGTAACCCATAAAGGCCCTAGACCGCCATCTGCCTATACTTTGTATCTGCCCTCACGACAACCCGACCGCTGCCGCACTGGTCGCTGCACCAATGCGAAACAAATGGGCCGAGAACAGGGAAGGGTCTTCATCTATATGCCATAAGACCATCTGCAAAACCGCCGATACCTGAAACCACGTCAACACCCCCGCGTCTCTGTGGATGAATAACCCCCCTTCATACCCAGGACGAACGCAGAAGTGGTCCCTCATCGAGGCCACCAGACATGTGAGTCTGCCAATCTCCAGGACCACCCACAGCCCCTTACCGCGCTGGTCCGTTTGGGATCTTGCTAATAACACACACAACTGCCCACCATTCACTTGCACGTGCTGCCGCCGCAAACTACTACTGACTCACGCATTCACAGAGTCCGCTACCAGTTCACCCACCCGGAAGGCCCCAAAAAAGGCCAAGCTGAAAACTGCCCGAAAAAGCGTGGCTTCATAGCGCGACTCCGCCACCTGCGGCAATTCCTCGCACAATCTCAATAGTAACTGATGCGTGATCTATCATCGACGATCCCAGGGAGTCGGCCTCGAGTGTTCCCAGCCCTGCAGTAACCTTCTAGCCAGGAACCCTCACCCAGAGGAACCCCATCCCACCGCTCTTGCAAAAAACGCAAAACCCGCCAAATGGCTACGCACCGCCGATCTCGTAACCCCTTGCTCTTTCGCACTGAGAATATATTGCCGAGCAGGTGATCCGATACCGCCCCCCCTTGACACCCACAGGCCAGCAAAAACTCTGCCACTCTCCTACCACCTCGCCGATAAGCCTCCCATGTGCGCTCCGCCACCGAATTCCGCAGGAGACTCTTCATCCCTGCAGGCCACAACTCCACGGGACCATGCACCTGTCCATGTCCGCTTAAGGTGCCAACCTCTGAAACCGCTCCAACTGCAAATGGGAAAGAGCATCAGCAATTCCATTAGTATGCCCCGGTATATGCCGCGCCCTCAACATGACATTCAAACGCAGACATGCCAATACGACAGCCCTCATTAGCGACGCTACCTGGAGACATCACGGGGAATAACAGTTGATGACACTCACCACCGCCTCGTTATCGCACCACCATACCACCCTGCGATTATGCAACCGGTCCGGCCACAGCTCCAACGCTACCAACATAGGGAAAAGCTCCAAGAAGGTAATATTACTTAACAGTCCGGCTTCATACCAAGCCTGCGGCCATCTCTCAGCACACCATGATCCCGCAAAGTAAATGCCCAGACCTACTCCCCCCGCCGCATCCGTGTAAAGCTGCAAGTCTTCACTAGAAATCTTGGCTTCCATCAAAACTGAAATCCCGTTGAAACCCCGCAAAAATATGTCCCACACCCGCAAGTCCTCACGCATCAATTTGAAACTCGTATGCGGTGATGAGGCTTGCCCACCCCCACTGTCGCTGCCGCCAATTGCCAAATAAATACCCGCCCCATCGGGATCACCCTACAAGCAAAATTAAGCGACCCTATCAACACCTGCATTTCCTTCAATGTCAACTTAGATGAGGCCATAGCATTAGCTACCAAGACCCGCAACTTCACCACCTTCTCCTCCGGCAGACGCACCACCATGCCCTCGGAATCCAGTTCAATTCCCAGGAAGGTAATCCTTGTCACCGGGCCCACCGTCTTGTTATCAGCCAGAGGCAGCCCTAATTCGCCAGCCATCTTCATAAAGCCATCCAAAAGCGCTCGGCATCCGGTGGACTGTGCTGCGCCGACAAACAGGAAATCATCCAGATAATGCACCACGTCCGGTCACCCCACCTTCTGCACTACTACCCAATGCAAGAAGAAACTAAACTTCTCAAAATACACACATGACACTGCACAACCCATCGGCATACACTTATCGAAATAGAACTCCTCCTCAAATTGGAACCCTAACAAATGAAACACCGAAGGATGGACCGGGAGCAAGCAAAAGACAGATTCAATATCCACTTTCACCATTAATGCCTCCGACCAGCATTCCGGATTAACTCCACCGCCCTATCGAACGAGGCATACCTTACCGTACAACACTCACACGGTATGAAATCGTTTACCGATGCCCCAACTGGACAAGACAAATTTCCCAGGTTCTTTCTTAGGTATGAGTCCCAATGGAGATACCACAAAGTGTTGAAAAGGCAGTTGCTTAAACGGGCCTGCTATTCTACATAACTGCAACTCAACAGCCAACTTCTCTCGTGCTATTGGCGCCCAGCGCTGCACAGTCAAGGAGTTTCGCGCCGTCGCACCTGCCACCACACCCCGAACCGGAATAACAAAACCAAACTGAAACCCTAACTGCAATACGTCCCTGTCCCTCCTCTTCGGGTATTGGCGAAGCCACGCGCTTAACACCTCCACCCTTATCGGAGATGGGGCTAATCCAAATCCTGATTCACAACTTGAATGCCGGCCCGGGAGCAGCCCCTGCACCTTTCTTAACACATTTCGCTGCCGAGTGGACCCCCCTGCAGCCTGAGCAAACATGCCGGAACTTACAGTCTGGGAAGGGACAAACGGACTTATTAAACCACCAGCATACATCCCCGCCTCCACTTGCTGCTGGCTTGGTCTGCAAGGTGGCCCCTCCGCTCCGAAAGGAACGGCTCACTCCTGCGTTGGCCGCCGAACCTCCCTTTCCTCCACTCCCATTGCCAGCCCCCGCTCTGGCTGACATCTGCGTCAGCCACAAGTTGATATCCTGGATACCCTAGGTTAAGAACTTGTTCTCCTCCATTTTGTCTCAAAACTTCTCATCGTAATTAAGCCAAGACCATCCCTCGTGGGCTTGCGATGCTTCGAGAATCGAATCCGCGTAGGCCAGCAACATACCATAATGGTCTGGATGATGATGGCCCCATACACTGGCCAACCGCAAGAACGCTCTCACCCAATTCACGACATTCCAAGAAACCTTTCTGATCCGACAGGCCTTTTCATCCTCCTTGCACTTTTTCCTGCTCTCGTCCAAGCACTTCCGCCCCTCAAGCAAAGGGAAAATATCTATATATTTCCGCTTTCGAATTTTGCGCCATAACTTCCTCGGTACACCTTCCCACAACTCGGACAACATTGCCGATGTAGTAGTACCCCCCCCCCTCCAATTTGCTTCCAGACCCCTCTCGGCCCTGCGCCCCTGACCTCACGCTTTCCTCCCCCGATGATGCCCCCAAAGAGCCTGACGACGATGAGGAAGAGGATTCCGAACTTCGCCGCCGCCGACAGGAGTGCTTCTTTTTCTTACTTGCCTTATCCGACCGTTCCGCACGCGAACCGCTCCCCTCTGCCACCTCCTCCAACCAGGACTCCCTGTCTCCGCTCCCACAGCCGCACTCATTGGTGGCTGGCGAAGCACGCCCTGTCTTGGGTCCTCACTCCGCTGCTGTGCACTGTCTCCTCTTGCCGCTGCCCGATCCACCAAGACTCCCTGCACCGCCCTGGCCCCTGTGTCCATATTCGTCACTCTCGAAGGCTCTTCTGCACCGGGCACAAATCCAGGCGATGCCAGAAAAGGGGCCTGTGAAGAAAAAAAAGGAAAACCAGGAGGGGGAAACCCCGGAGCCCAAGCTGATTGCCAAGCTCCCACCCACGCAGCCCTCGAGGAACCTTGCCCACCACTCGCCCAATGATCGCTCGGAGTCTGATACCCAGCTATCCCATAGCCCGTCTGTATCGCTGAACCGCCCCCCAGAGAGGCCAAACCTCCACCCTCCCTACCGAAGGCCCCATACCCAGGCATGTTACCCACCCCCCCAAAACTGGGCCAGACCCCCATCCCCCGTCCTCGCTCTGAACAGTCCCCTCTGCCCGGATCCGTCATACCCCCCACGGAGCTGCCCTCCGGACTACCTCCTCCCCTGTCCATAGCAGATTCCCCAGCCAACCCTCTCTCAGCTTGTGGCCCAGCCCCTTGTCCCCTAGCTCCACCGCCACCCTGCGCCCTCCTGGACAATGCTGGAGTCGCCCTTAACCCCCGAGCTGGACGCTGTGCCTCCTCAACACCCTGCTGAGTAGCCCTGGTCCCAGCTCTTCACCGCAGACACCCAGTTCTCCCCCATTCTGCCCCCCGACCCCTTTTCCCCCCACTAAGCCTGCCCACCCCGGCCATACCTGCTCCCAGTCCTCTGCTCTGCTGGGCCACCTTAGGAGCCATGTCAACCCCTCCCTAACCCCTACTATCCTGCAACTTTTGCCCCGTTGAACTAGCGAAATTCTTCTTTTTTTTTTTTGAATTGACCCTTCTATCCCCTCAGGACACTGTCTCTAGAGATTAGTTATTGTTATTAGTAGCTCTTTTTGGCCCAGAACCCGCACTCGCCTGCACCACCGGAGCCTGACTCACGCTGGCTCCCACGACGCCGGCACTCTAGAGCTCTGCTGCCGCGGAGACTCCCGACAGCACCAGCCCCTTCTGTCTAAACGCCGCTGCCGCCGAAGCCCGTCAGCCTGCCGCCACCACCAAATTCACCGCTCCTCTGGGATCCCAAAGCGAAGCTCGAGGCATCCCGCCGCATGTGCCCAGCACCTGCCGCTAACACCCGAGCACATGCCTGCCTCCACTCCTGATTGACTCCCTCTAGCTCGATCCCGCGCGTGGAGGCAATCATTTTAAAAGACGCAAGAGCGTCCTTGCCGCCGCTTAACTCCCCCCCCCCCTTTCATAGACGCGCGCAGGGTCCCGCACCGGGCCGAGCACCCGGTTACCCTTGGTCGCCGGGACCCTGCCCTCGCCCTTTCCAATTCCAAATTACCCCTGCCTACTGCCAGATTAATATGAATAAAATACAACTTCTAAAATGTTTGTATGCAAATGCTAGAAGTCTAAAAAATAAGATGGGAGAGTTAGAATATATAGAACTAAATGAGAGGTTAGATATGATTGTTACCTCAGAGACCTGGTGGAAGAAGGACAACCAGTGGGACATTGCGATACTTGAGTACAAATTATATTGCAATGATAGAGTAGATCAAATTGGTGGAGGGGTTGCATTCTGTTAGAGAGGGTATTGAGTCACACAGGATTAAAGTGTTGCAGGAAACAAAATACATGGTAGAATCTTTATGGATTGAAATTCCATGTTAAAAGGGGAAGGCAATGGCAGTGGGGGTGTACTATTGACTGACTGGCCAGAATGAACAAATGGATGAGGGTGAAGGGAGATAGATTCAGGAGTGATATGCGGAAATATTTCTTTACGGAAAGAGTAGTGGATCCATGGAATAGTCTCCCAGTGGAGGTGGTAGAGATGAGGACAGTAACTGAATTCAAAAAAGCATGGGACCAACACAGAGGATCTCTAAAGGTAAAAAGTGGACTGTTGTAGTTGTTGATATGGAAGGACAGACTAGATAGGCCATGTGGTCTTTTTCTGTCATCATGTTTCTATGTTTCTATGATGAAATGTTCAAAGAAATCAGGGAAGTTAACAAAAGTTACAATAGAGTAATAATAATGGGTGTTTTCAATTCACCCAGTATCAACTGGGTCAGTATCATGGCAGGACATGCTGGGAAGATAAAGTTTCTAGATGAAATAAATGACTGCTTCTTGGAACAGCTGGTGCATGAACTGACAAGAGGGGAAGCCATTTTGGACCTAGTCCTTAGAGATACACAAGATCTGGTGCAAGAGATAAGGGTGTTGGGGCCACTTCACAATAGTGATCATAGCATGATTGCATTTGATTTAATAAATGTATTTATTAAACCGATTTTATATACCGCCTTTTGACATGCCAAGGCGTCAATAGAGGAAGTACTGCAATGAAATCCACAGTACTGCCTTTTAACTTTCAAAATGGAGACTATGATAAAATGAGGAAAATAGTAAAAAAAAAAAACTAAAAGGAGGTTTAAGATTTACATCAAGTATGGGCGTTGTTTAAAAATACTATCTTGGAAGCCCAGACCAGCTCTATTCCACCCTTTAAGAAAGGTGGAAGGAAGTCCAAAAAATTGACAGCATGGTTTAAAGTGAGGTCAGAGAGGCTGTTTTAGCCAAAAAAAGCATCTTTCAGGAAATGGAAAAAGGAGCCAAATGAAGAATTGAAAGAAATATCAATAAACCAGGAAAATTAGTTTATCAAATAATTTCTTTATTTATTTATCCAGATTTGTATACCACTTTCTCCTTCCTTCAAAGTGGTGGTTTACACAGGTTGGGGCAACATTAACAGGGTGACAGGACATATATAGAGACTATAGTGGTTGAGCTATCATAGATAGCGGATAGGCTATCGTAGATAGCGGATGTGATTATCGTACATAGTGGTTGGTGTCATTACATTCCGGCTAGTGAAGGGGTCTTCAGGATGTTGGGTCATAGCATTCTGTAAATAGGTAGGTTTTAAGGGATTTACAAAAGTCTTTGAGGTCCTTTATTGCCCGCAGTCCATCTGGGAGGGAATTCCATAGGGCTGGTGCCGAGAGGGATATGGCTCTGTTGGAGGTCACTTGCCTTGTTTTGTGGTATCCAGTGGGTACGCGGAGTCTATTGCTGCTGTTGTTTCTCCTGGGTCTGTTGATTGTGTCCCTGGTTATTATTAAATAATTGTAATATAACAGTAGCAAATCAACCTGGACTGGATGGTATACACCTGAGGGTGTTAAAAGAACTGAAATATGAGATTGTAGACCTACTAATTAGTTTACAGATCGCTATCATTAAAATCATCTGTAGTATTTGAAGATTGCCAAATGGCCAATGCACCGCTAATTTTTAAAAAGGGTTCCCAGGGTGATCTGGGAAATTATAGACTGGTGAGCCTGACATCCATAGCAAGAAAAATGGTAGAAACCATTGTTAAGAACTAAATTACTGAACATGTAGATAGTCATGGCTTAATGGGAGAAATTCAGTATGACTTTAGCCATGGAGTGGAGGAGTAGCCTAGTGGTTAGAACATTGGCTTGGTAACCAAGCAACCAGGGTTCAATTCCCACTAGCACTCCTTGTGGCCTTGGGCAAGTCACTTAACCCTCCATTGCCTCAGAAGAAAGGCCTGGCAATCTACTTCCGGTGACACTGGCAAGAAAACCCAGGAGCGTCTGGGTCACCAGGAGTTAGGACTGACTTGAAGGCACAATTTTTTTTTTTTTTTTTTTTTTAGCCAAGGAAGGTCTTGTCTTACTAATCTGTTATATTTTTTTGAAGATGTGAATAAACAGGTAGACAAAGGTGAGCCGGTCAATATAGTATATCTGGATTTTCAGAAAACCTTTGATAAGGTCCCTCGTGAGAGACTCTTGACGAAGTTAAAAAGTCATGGGATAGGAGGCAGTGTACTATTGTGGATCAGGAACTGGTTTAAAGATAGAAAGCAGAGGAGAGGGTAGGGCTGAATGGCCAATTTTCCCAATAGAGTAAGGTGGATAGTACAGTACCCCAGAGATCTGTGCTGGGTCTGCTGCTTTTTAACAATTTCGTAAATGACTTGGAAATGGGACTAACGAGTGAAGTAGTCAAATTTACAGATAACACAAGATTATTCAAAGTTGTTAAAACTCAAGTGGATTGTGGAAAATTGCAGGAGGACCTTGATAAATTGGAAGACTGGACATTCAAATGACAGATGAAATTTAATGTGAATAAGTGTAAAGTTATGCATCTAGAAAAGAACAATCCAAACTATAGTTACACGATGCAAGGTTTCACATTAGGAATCACCACCCAGGAAAAAGATGTAGGCATCATCATGGATAACACGTTGAAACCCTCCACCTAGTGTGCAGCGGCAGCCAAGAAGGCAAATAAAATGCTAGGAATCATGAGGAAAGGAATGGAGAATAAAATAAAGGATATTATAATGCTTCTGTATTGTTCCATTGTGCGACCGCACCTTGTATACTGTATGCAATTCTGGTCACTATATCTTAAAAGGTATATAGCAGAACTAGAAAAGGTTCAGAGAAGAGCCACCAAAATGGTAAAGGGGATGGAAAAATACTCCTATGAGGAGAGGCTTAAAATGTTAGAGCTTTTCAACATGGAAAAGAGACAGCTGAGGGGAGACATGATAGAGATCTGTAAATTAACGAATGGAGTGGAATGGGGGTAAACATAGATAGATTGTGTATACCATCAAAATGTAGAAAGACTAGGGGACATGCAATGAAGCTATAGTGTAACCCTTTTAAGACTAATAAGAGAAAATATTTTTTCACTCAAGGCGTAATCACTACTACTACTACTGAGTATTTGTATAGTGCTACAAGACGTATGCAGCGCTGCACAATCAAACGCTGGAATTAGTTAAGAACATAAGATATGCCATACTAGGTCAGACCAAGGTCCATCAAGCCCAGTATCCTGTTTCCAACAGTGGCCAATCTAGGTCACAAGTACCTAACAGTTTCCTCAAAAGACACAGGTTCCACAATGCTTGTAATGGGGCAAGCAGTGGATATTCTGGGTCCACTTTGATAATGGTTTATGGACCTTTCCTCCGGGAACTTGTCAAAACCTTTTTTTAAACCCAGCTACACTTAACAGCTTTTACTACATCCTCCGGTAGCAAATTCCAAAGTTTGATTACACGTTGAGTGAAAAAATATTTTCTCTTATTAGTCTTAAATAGTTTACCCTGTAGCTTCATTGCATGCCCCCTAGTCTTTCTATATTCTGATGGCATAAGCAATCGATCTATGTTTACCAGTTCCACTCCGTTCATTAATTTATAGACTTCTATCATATCTCCCCTCAGCCATCTCTTTTCCAGGTTAAAGAGCCCTAACCTTTTTAGCCTTTCTTCATAGGGGTATCCTTCCATCCCCTTTACCATTTTGGTGGCTCTTCTCTGTACCTTTGCTAATAAAGCTATATCCTTTTTAAGATAAAGCGACCAAAATTTCACGCAATATTCAAGGTGTGGTCACACCATGGAATGATACAGAGGCATTATAATAGACTTTCTTTTATTTTCCATTCCTTTCCTTATCATACCTAGCATTCTATTTGCTCTCTTGGCCGCCACTGCACATTGGGCCGAGGGTTTTAACATGGTATCCACAATGACGCCTAAATCTTTTTCCTGGGTGGTGGTTTCCAATGTGGAACCTTTCATCGTGTAAGCATAGTCTGGGTTCTTCTTTCCTAGGTGCATAACTTTGCACTTATACACATTAAATTTCATCTGCTATTTGGATGCCCAGTCTTCCAATTTATCAAGATCCTTTTGCAATTTTCCACAATCCTCATAGGTTTTAACTACTTTGAATAGTTTTGTGTCATCTGCAAATTTGATAACCTCACTCATTATTCCCATTTCCAGGTCATTTATGAATATGTTAAAAAGCAGCAGACCCAGTACAGATCCCTGAGGTACTCCACTATTCACTTTTCTCCATTAGGAAAATTGGCCATTTAGCCCTACCCTCTGCTTTTTATCTTTTAACCATTACCTTATCCACAATAGTACACTGCCTCCTATCCCATGACTTTTTAATTTTGCCAAACGTCTCTCATGAGGGACCTTGTCAATGGCTTTCTGAAAGTCCAAATACATTATATCACCTGACTCATCTTTGTCGACCTGTTTATTCACACCTTCGAAAAAACATAAGACAAGACCTTCTTTGGCTAAAGCCATGTTGGCTGTCTCCCATTAAGCCATGACTATCTACATGTTCGGTAATTTTTCCCGGTACTGACGTCAGGCTCGCAGGTCTGTAGTTTTCTGGATCAGTTCTGGAATCCTTTTTAAAAATTGGCATTACATTGGCCATCCTCCAATCTTCAGGTATTACAGATGATTTTAATGATAGTTCACAGATTACTAATAGCAGGTCTGCAATCTCATATTTTAGTTCTTTCAACACCCTTGGATGTATACCATCTGGTCCAGGTGATATGCTACTCTTCAGTTTATCAAATAGTTGTAATACATCTTCCCGGTGTATCGATATTTCTTTCAGTTCTTCCGCAGTATCACCTTTAAATACTACTTCAGTCAAAGGTAACATTCCTACATCTTCCTCAGTAAAGACTGAAGCAAAGAATTCATTCAGTCTCTCCGCTATCGCCTTGTCTCCTCTTAATGCTCCTTTTACCTCTCTATCATCTAATGGTCCAGCTGACTGTCTCAGAGGTTTTTTGCTACAAATGTACTTGAAAAAGTTTTTATTATGCATTTTTGCTTCCACAGCAAGCTTCTTCTCAAATTCTCTCTTTGCCTGCCTTATCAATGCCTTGCATTTGACTTGCCAGTGCTTGTGCTGTTTCCAGTTTTCATCATTTGGCTCCTTTTTCCATTTCTTGAAAGATGCTTTTTTGGCAACAGCAGCCTCTCTGGCCTCACCTTTAAACCATGCTGCTGTTTTAGTAGACTTCCTTTAACGTTTCTTAAACGTGGAATACAGCTGGTCTGGGCTTCCAAGATAGTATTTTTAAACAACACCCAAGCTTTATGTAAATCTTTAACCTTTGCAACTGCTCCTTTTAGCTTTTTCTTAACTATTTTCCTCATTTTATGATAGTCTGCTTGGGTTAGAAATTGTTTGAGTGGGAGGTGACAAAGAGTACAGGTAAATGGAGCTCACTCTCAGGAGAAGGACGTTACCAGTGGTGTGCCCCAGGGATCTGTCCTTGGTCCGATTCTTTTAAACATCTTTGTTAGTGATATAGCGGAAGGGCTGTCGGGTAAGGTTTGCCTCTTTGCGGATGATACCAAAATCTGCAATAGAGTAGACACCCAGGAAGGTGTAGATAACATGAGGAGGGATCTAGCTAAGCTTGAAGAATGGTCTAGAATTTGGCAGCTGGGATTTAATGTTAAAAAATGTAAGGTCATGTATTTGGGCTGCAGCAGTCCAAGGGAGCAATATAGTATAGGGGGTGAAGTACTTTTGTCCACTAAAGAAGAGCGGGACCTAGGCGTGGTTGTGTCTGATGATCTTAAAGTAGCTAAACAGGTAGAAAAGGCAACAGCAAAATCTAGAAGGATGCTTGGGTGCATGCGGAGAGGAATGGCTAGCAGAAAAAAGGAGGTGATAATACCTCTGTATAAGTCTTTGGTGCTACCTCATTTGGAGTATAGTGTGCAATTCTGGAGACCACACCTTCAAAAGGATATAAACAGGATGGAGTCAGTACAGAGGATGGCTACTCTTCATTATAAAGCATATGAGGACAGACTTAAGGATCTTAATATGTACACCTTAGAGGAAAGACGGGATAGAGGTGATATAATTGAGATCTTTAAATACCTCCATGGCATAAATGCACAGGGGGAGGGCCTCTTTTGTTTGAAAGCAAGCTCTGCTATGAGGGGACATGGGATGAGGGTGAAAGGGGATAGATTCAGGAGTGATATGCGGAAATATTTCTTTACAGAAAGAGTAGTGGATCCATGGAATAGTCTCCCAGTGGAGGTGGTAGAGATGAGGACAGTATCTGAATTCAAAAAAGCATGGGACAAACACAGAGGATCTCTAAAGGAAAAAAGGGTACTGTTGTAGTTGTTGATATGGAAGGACAGACTAGATAGGCCATGTGGTCTTATTCTGTCATCATTTTTCTATGTTTCTAAAAGGTAGTACTGTGGATTTCCTTACCGCTCTTCCTTAATTTATTAAATCAAACGCGATCATGCTATGATCACTGTTGCCAAGTGGCCCCAACACCCTTATCTCTTGCACCAGATCTTGTGTACCACTAAGGACTAGGTTCAAAATGGCTTCCCCTCTAGTCAGTTCATGAACCAGCTGCTCGAAAAAGCAGTCATTTATTTCATCTAGAAACTTTATCTCCCTAGCATGTCCTGCCGTGACACTGACCCAGTCAATACCAGGGTAATTAAAATCACCCATTATTATTACTTTGTTGTAACTGTTGTTAGCTTTACTGATTTCGTTGAGCATTTCATCATCCATTTGTTCATTCTGGCCAGGCGATCGATAGTACACACCCACTGCCAACAAATTCTCCTTCCCCTTTTTACATGGAATTTCAATACATAGACAGTCTACAGTGAGTTATGTTTCCTGCAAAAATGTAATCCTTTGTGACTCAATGCCCTCTCTATCATAGAGCACAACCCCTCCACCAATTTGATCTTTTCTATCATTACAATATAGTTTTACCCAGATATCAGTGTCCCACTGGTTGTCCTCCTTCCACCATGTCTCTGAGATACCAATCATATCTAACCTCTCATTTAGTGCTATATATACTAACTCTCCCATCTTATTTTTTAGACTTCTAGCATTTGCATTCTAGCATTTTAGAGGCTGTATTTTATTCATATTAATCTATCGGTAGGCAGGTTTAATTTGGAATCTTTCAACTCTGTTTGCTCTGTACTGACATTTGAGCTACTTTTGTCTTTATTGGAATCCCTCTACTGATATGCCATAACTTCAGTGTTTTGCTAGTATCCTTCAAGGATACATTGTTCCGAACCATGCGCTCTTGTGCAACTGCCTGCTTTCCCCTATTGTCTAGTTTAAAAGCTGCTCTATCTCCTTTTTAAAGGTTAATGCCAGCAGCCTGATTCCATCCCGGTTAAGTTGAAGCCCGTCCCTTCGTAAGACCTCCTCTTTTCCCCAGAATGTTCCCCAGTTCCTAACAAAGCCAAAACCCTCATCCTTGCACCATTGTCTCATCCACGCATTGAGACTCCGGAGCTCTGCCTGCCTTTTGGGTTCTGCGCATGGAACAGGAAGCATTTCAGAGAATGCTACCCTGGAAGTTCTGGGTTTCTACTTCCTACCTAAAAGCCTAAATTTAGCCTCCAGAACATCCCTACCACACTTTCCTATGTCATTGGTACCAAGACAGCAGACTCCTCCCCAGCACTATCTAAGACCTTGTCTAGTGGCGCGTGAGGTCCGCTACCTTTGCACTAGGCAGGCATGTTACCAAGCAATCCTCATGTCCACCAGCCACCCAGCTATCTACATGCCTGATGATCAAATCACCTATAACAGCTGTCCTAACCCTTCTCTCGTGGCCACATTGCCCTTAAGAAACCTCCTCAGTGCGAGAGGGTTTCACATCACCTGGAGGACAGGATCACTTCCTGCCGCACCAGGGTGATGCTCTCCTGTCACATGACCTCTCTCCTCCATGGCAACAGGGATGCTGCCAGACTGGAGGTGGGACTTCAGTACTATATCCCTGTAGGTCTCGTCTATGTACCTCTCTGTCTTCCTTATGTCCTCTCTGTCTTCCTTATGTCTGCTGTTCTAGCCTCCAGAGATCGGACTTGTTCTCTGAGAGCAAAGAGCTCCTTGCACCTAGTGCACACGTAAGACTGCTCACCAACTGGGAGAAAATCATACATGTGACACTCGATGCAAAAGACTGGAAAGCCCCCATCTTGCTGCTGGACTGTTGTCTGCATCTTAGTTTTAAGGTTGTGTTTAAGTATTTAAGTTCTTTACTTACTAAGGTTACTAGGGATGCTTATACTAATAAAACTATATCTAATATGTTTAAAGTACTTTGTTCACCTGAAGCTTAATTGTTTATTATGTTTGTTTATTAGCAAACTTGATATACCGCCCATCACAGTAGCGTCTGAGCGCTTCACAAAATAAAACAAAGCTGCTAGAAAAGGAAAGGAACGCCAGTATGTTTGATAGGAAAGAATAGAGTAGTAGCTAGTAGAGGACAGATGAGGAGCAGAAAAGCAAGGAAGGGGTCAGACTGTTAAGCACCAACGAGGGGAGGGGAGGGAGAGAGAGGAGATGGGGGTAGAGGAAGGTCGAAAGCTGTACAGAAGAGGTGGGTTTTTAAGTTGGCCTTGAAATTTTGAGGGATGACTCAAGACGGAGGGCTGGAGGAAGCGAGTTCCAGAGTTGGGGGCCGAGGAAATAGAAGGCGGAGGAACGGGTGGATTCCAGGTGAGCATGGGATGGGGAGGGGAGGAACATGCGGTTTGCGTGTATGGAGCGGTGGGGGGGTATGGTGTCAGACCAAATTGGCGAGGTAGAGGGGAGTGCTGGTGTGAATAGATTTGTGGACAAAGATGAGGAACTTGTATTGAATTCTAAAAGTGAGTGGGAGCCAATGCAAACGGATGAGGAGAGGAATAACATGGTCGAAGCGGGAATAGCAGGTAAGAATACGGTAGCAGTATTCTGAACTCGTTGCAGGCGTAGAAGCTGTGATTGAGAAAGCTGTGATTGAGGAAGTTCCTAGATGAAATAAATGACTGCTTCTTGGAGCAGCTGGTTCATGAACCAACCAGAGGGGAAGCCATATTAGACCTAGTCCTTAGTGGAACACCAGATCTAGTGCAAGAGATAAGGGTGTTGGGGCCACTTGGCAATAGTGATCATAGCATGATCGCCTTTGATTTAATTAGTGGAGGGAGGGATAGTAAGGAAATCCACAGTACTACCTTTTAACTTTCGAAAGGGAGACTATGATAAAATGAGGAAAACAGTTAAGAAAAAACTAAAAGGAGCAGTTGCAAAGGTTAAAGACGTACATCAAGCTTGGGGGTGTTGAAAAATACTATCTTGGAAGCCCAGACCAGCTGTATTCCATGCTTTAAGAAAAGTGGAAGGAAGTCCAAAAAACTGCCAGCATGGTTTAAAGGTGAGGTCAGAGAGGCTGTTTTTGCCAAAAAAGCATCTTTCAGGAAATGGAAAAAAGAGCCAAATGACAAAACCTGGAAACAGCACAAGCACTGGCAAGTCAAATGCAAGGCATTGATAAGGCAGGCAAAGAGAGAATTTGAGAAGATGCTTGCTGCGGAAGCAAAAACGCGAAATAAAGACCTTTTCAAGTACATTCGTAGCAAAAAACCTGTGAGAGAGTCAGTTGGTCCATTAGATGATAAAGGGGTTAAAGGAGCACTAAGAGGCGACAAGGCAATAGCGGAGAGACTGAATGAATTCTTTGCTTCAGTCTTTACTGAGGGAAGATGTAGGGATGTTACCCATGACTGAAGTGGTATTTAAAGGTGCGGAAGGAAATATCGATACATCGGGAAGATGTCTTACAACTATTAGATAAACTGAAGAGTAGCAAATCACCTGGGCTGGATGGTATACATCCAAGGGTGTTGAAAGAACTGAAATATGAGATTGCAGACCTGCTATCAGTAATCTGTGAACTATCATTAAAATCATCTCTAATACCTGAAGACTGGAGGATCGCCAATGTAACACCAATTTTTAAAAAGGGTTCCAGGGGTGATCCAGGAAACTACAGACCGGTGAGCTTGACGTCAGTACCAGGAAAAAATGGTAGAAACCATCATAAAGAATAAAATTACTCAGCATGTAGATAGTCACAACCTAATGGGAGACAGCCAACATGGCTTTAGACAAGGAAGATCTTGTCTTACTAATCTGTTATGTTTTTTTGAAGGAGTGAATAAACAGGTGGACAAAGGTGAGTCGGTTGATATTGTGTATCTGGACTTTCAGAAAGCCTTTGACAAGGTCCCTCATCAGAGACTTTTGGCAAAACTAAAGAGTCATGGGATAGGAGGCAGTGTACTATTGTGGATCAGGAACTGGTTAAAAGATAGAAAGCAGAGGGTAGGGCTAAATGGCCAATTTTCCCAATGGAGAAAGGTGAATAGTGGTGTACCCCAGGGATCTGTGCTGGGTCCGCTGCTTTTTGACATATTCATAAATGACCTGGAAAGTGGAATAACGAGTGAGGTTATCAAATTTGCAGATGACACAAAACTATTTAAAGTTGTTAAAACCCAAGAGGATTGTGAAAAAGTGCAAGAGGATCTTGATAAATTGGAAGACTGGGCATCAAAATGGCAGATGAAATTTAATGTGGACAAGTGCAAGGTTATGCACCTAGGGAAGAACAACCCAAACTATGATTACACGATGCAAGGTTCCACATTAGGAACCACCACCCAGGAAAAAGATTTAAGCGTCATTGTGGATACCATGTTAAAACCCTCGGCCCAGTGTGCAGCGGCGGCCAAGAGAGCAAATAGAATGCTAGGTATCATAAGGAAAGGAATGGAAAATAAAACAAAAGATATTATAATGCCTCTATATCGTTCCATGATGAGACCGCACCTTGAATATTGTGTGCAGTTCTGGTCGCCGTATCTTAAAA
Organism: Ichthyophis bannanicus; assembly: GCA_033557465.1. Taxonomy (NCBI): domain Eukaryota; kingdom Metazoa; phylum Chordata; class Amphibia; order Gymnophiona; family Ichthyophiidae; genus Ichthyophis; species Ichthyophis bannanicus. The sequence continues at coordinate 2,886,589 of CM066050.1, forward strand.
AGGATATAGCGATTTTAGAAAAGGTTCAGAGAAGAGCCACCAAAATGGTAAAGGGGATGGAAGGATACTCCTATGAAGAAAGGCTAAAAAGGTTAGAGCTCTTTAACCTGGAAAAGAGACAGCTGAGGGGAGATATGATAGAGGTCTATAAATTAATTAACGGAGTGGAACTGGTAAACGTAGATCGATTGTTTACGTTATCAGAATATAGAAAGACTAGGGGACATGCAATGAAGCTACAGGGTAAACTATTTAAGACTAATAAAAGAAATATTTTTTCACTCAACGTGTAATCAAACTCTGGAATTTGTTACCGGAGGATGTAGTAAAGGTTGTTAGTGTAGCTGGGTTTAAAAAAGGTTTGGACAAATTCCTGGAGGAAAGGTCCATAAACCATTATTAAGAAGTGACCGAAGATATCAATGCTTGACCCAGTACAAGCATTGTGGAACTTGTGTCTCTTGGGGAAACTGCTAGGTACATATGACCTAGATTGGCCACTGTTGGAAACAGAATACTGGGCTTGATGGACCTTGGTCTGACCCATTATGGCATATCTTATGTTCTTATGTAAGACCGGCCAGGGAGACATTGCAATAGTCTAAGCGGGAGATGACACGGGAAAGAAGGAGGAGAGGAAAGGATGGACAGAGAGGAGTTGTCTTAGGGTAGAGAAGCAGCATTGGACAACCGAGGAAATGTGAGCTTTAAAGGATAGTGAGGAGTCAAGGGTCACACCCAAATAGTGCAGGGAGGAAACTATTTGGATAGGAGAGGAGGAGAACTGGGGAACAAGAGCAGGGCAGGGCTACCAGCGGTGAACCAGATGGTTGATGTTTTAGAAAGATTGATGTGGAGGAAGTTGGAGGAGAGCCAGGATGACACAGATGAGAGACAGTCATTGAGAGGAGAGAGGTCGGGGGTGGCAGAGTCGGTGTGGTAAAGAAGAAAGATATCGTCTGCATAGTAGTAAGCAGAGACCCTGTGTTGTTGAACTAGAACAGTGAGGGGGGCAAGAAAAATATTGAATAAGAGAGGCGCGAGAACAGAGCCCTGGGGGACACCACAGGGAAGAGGGGGTGGAGGGGGAAGAGAAGGGGCCCAGTGTGAACAGAAAAGGAGCAGCCTGAGAGGAAAGAGCAGAACCAGTGAAGAACAGTGCCTGAGAGGCCAGCGTCGTGCAGGCGAGAGATAAGGGTGCGATGATCGACGAGGTCGAATGCAGCGGAAAGATCGAATGCGACAGCAAGGGAGAAGAACCATGATCATGAGCAGTGTGCAATTCATTGAGGAGAGAGAGAAGGACGGATTCAGTACTGTGGCCGGGGCAGAAGCCAGATTGCCAAAGGTGCAGTGTGAGGGAAGCTTCGAGGTGGGAGGACAGTTGGGCAAAGACAAGTTTTTCTAGGAGCTTAGAAAGGAAGGGGAGATTAGAAATTGGGCGCCAACTGGAGGGAGAGGATGAATCCAGGGATCCTTTTTTTGGAATGGGATGAATGATGGCGTGCTTCCAGGGGGTGGGAAAGGTACCGGTGGAAAGACTAGCGTTTATGATGGAAAGAATGTGGGGAGAAAGGGCCAAAGAAGGATCAAAAAGCCAATGGGAGGGAATAGGGTCTGAGAAGCAGGTGGTCTTGCGAATTGAGAAGAAGGTTTTAGACAGGACTGGGGCGGAGATAGGCTCGAAGGAGAACCAACGATGGGAGAGGGGAGGGAACGAGGAAAAGGAAGGAGGGGGGGAAGGAGGAGGGAGAGGAGGGGGCTGGGGCTGAGGGAGGGGGAAGAGGGGAGGAGGGCAGGCAGGAAAATTGAGACAGAGGGAGTAAACTTTGGAGGTGAAGAAAGAGGCCAATGAGGCGGGTTCTGGAGGGAGGGGGAGGGAGTGGTCGAAGAATGAGGGGCAGACAAGGTACGGAGAAGGAAAACAACTGAGGAGGAGATGAGAGTGGAAAAATAGTCCTTTTTAGCAGAGTAGAGGAGGAGACAATATTGGTGATGGGCAGAACGAAAGAGGTCAAGGTTGGAGGCAGATGGGTGTTTGTGCCAGAGCCTTTCAGCGTGACGGAGATGTTTGCAGTGTAGAAGGAGACCGGGATGAAACCAAGGGTGGCGACAAGGGTGACGAGGGACAGGATGATGCTGAAGGTCCTTAATGTATGCCTGATGAGGATAAACAGCTGCACCTGAGAGTGAATATGGCACCTCCTTTCCTTTAAGAAATTTAAGCACCTATAAAGCTACAATCATCCCAGGGATGGGTGGTTGTCAGGGAGGGAGGGAAAGAAGACATTAAAAACCGGCTGCTACACACTATTCTGTCCTGTACATCTAAAGTAATCTCTGACCAATTTCCTGGGTGAATCACACAACCCTTGCTTGGATTGAGGTAGTTTTGGGTTCTATATTTAACAAGAAAACTCTCTGCTGTGTTTTAAATTTAAACTGAAATCTCTTTGCTGCTACTAGGCCCTGACTGAGTATTAAATTTAAACTAAAAGCTCTCTGCTGGGTTTAAATTTAAACTGAAAGCTACCTGTTGAGTTTTTAATATAACTAAAAGCTATTTGCTGAAACTAGACCCTGACTGATATGCCATAACTTCAGTGTTTTGCTAGTATCCTTCAAGGATACATTGTTCCGAACCATGCGCTCTTGTGCGACTGCCTGCTTTCCCCCACCCGCCCAACAGAGCCCTCCCTCGATCACTCTCCTCGGCGCAACTTTCAGAGCCACAAAGGGGGGACTTTTTCCCTCTCGCGACTCCGTTAAGCCCGCTGGGGCTGATGGGAACAGGCATTTCCTGTTTATTTATTTATTTGTATTTCTTCTATACCGCACTCTTTTTCATCAGCGCGGTTTACATTAAACAGGAATACTCATTTCAATCAACAGACTGTGGTGAGCTTACATATAACAGGAAATATACAACTGGGATTATAACTTAGGGAAGCTATGTACATATTTGTAGCATGTATAGGACCTATATACACGGGATAGAGTTTCTTTTCATCATCTTAAATAGGGCGGTTACACTTTATCAGCCCCAGCTGGCTTAACAGAACCACGAGAGGGAAACCCTCCCTTTGCGGCTCTGAAAGCCGCGCCGAGGAGAGTGATCGAGGGAGGGCTCTGCCGGACAGGAGGAAGGACTCTGTTGGGCGGGCGGGGGCCCCGCGGGAGACACTTGATTGTGCCGCTGCCAGGGCGGCAGCAGCAGCAGCAAGTTCGATTTTTCTTTTAAAGTTTCCCTGTGGGGAGGGGGCTAGGACTGGTAATGGGCTATGGGGGGGGGGGGGCTAGGACTGGAAATGGGCTGATGGGGGGTTAGTACTGGTAATGGGCTATGGGGAGGCTAGGACTGGAAATGGGCTGATGGGGGGTTTAGTACTGGTAATAGGCTATGGGGGGCTAGGACTGGTAATGGGCTATGGGGGGGCTAAGACTGGAAATGGGCTGATGGGGGGGCTAGGACTGGAAATGGGCTGATGGAGGTGCTAGGATAGGACTGGAAATGGGTTTTGGGGGGGCTAAGACTGAAAATGGGGTGATGGGGGTTAGGACTGGAAGTGGGCTGATGGGGGAGCTTAGGACTGGTAATGGGCTATTGGGGGGGGCTCGGACTGGTAATGGGCTGAGTGGAAGGGGGGACTTGAACTGCAAATAGCTGATGGGTATGGGGACAGGGGCTTGGAATGGAAATGGGCTGAGTGGAAGGGGGCTTGAACTGCAAATAGCTGATGGGGAGGGGGGCTTTGAATGGAAATGGGCTGTTGGGGGGAGCTAGGACTGGAAATGGGCTGTTGGGGGGTGCTGAGATTGGAAATGGGCTGTTGGGGGGTGCTGAGATTGGAAATGGGCTGTGAGGGGAGGGAGCTAGGACTGGAAATGGGCTGAGTGGGGGAGGAGCTATTTATTTATTTATTTATTTATTTACAGTCTCTTATATACCGCACTATTCAGCATCAGCGCGGTTTACATGGAACAAAAATGCTCAGTACAGTTAACACGTATGAGTTTACAGATAACAGGGCAAAAAACTTGGATAACGGGTAAACTATTTACAAAACTTGCTACATAGAGTCACATGAACAGGAGAGTTTCATAGAAACATATACACCACTAAGGGTTAGAGTATCTGTCTTGGCGTGTTGTTGAGATTCCATATATTTGCTTAGCGAATTGTATCGTTGGCCTCTATGAGGTACTTGTTGAAAAGGTGGAATTTGAGGGCTTTCCTAAACTGTGTTAGGCTCTTAATAGCCCGGATACCTGGGGGTAATGCATTCCAGCATCTTGGCGCACTGAGACTAAAGGCCCTATTGGCTGTAGATGTAGTGCAATCTGTTAGTGCTTTCGGGACTTTTAGAGAGTTTATAGCCGTGGATCTTCTTGCTCTATTTGGAGATGTGGTATGGATGAGGGCAGTTAAGGATGCAGAGGAGAGCTTGTTAACAGCTTTAAAAGTGAGTAACAAGGTCTTGAAAATGATTCTAGCCTGGATGGGTAGCCAATGTAACTGTATCAGCAGAGGCGTCACGTGGTCGCTCCTGGAGGCTCCATGGAGGACCCTTGCTGCCGCGTTCATGGCGAGCTGCAGCGGGTTCAAGGTGGATTGGGGAAGACCTTGTAGGATGGCATTGGCATAGTCAAAATGAGGTATGATCAACGTCTGGTAGATTGTCCTGAAATCATTTGGTTCCAGCATGGATCGTAAATGCCTAAGTGAGCGGATCTTGTAGTATATTGCTCTGACTGTGTTTCCTATGAGGGCCTTCATGTCCAGGCATTGATCCAAAGTGACTCCCAGGTAATGTATTGAAGGTTTAGATTGTAACTCAGCTTCATTTACTTTAAGATATTGTGGTGGGGTAAAGTTAGGGTTCCTCGTAATGAAGAGTACTTCCGTTTCTTATGTTGTATTCGGAGGTTTTGGGAGAGAAGCCAGTCAGATATTGCATTGAAACAGCTCGTCAGTGGGGAGAGGTCCAAATGTTCAGTAGAGAAGGGTATGTAAAGCAGGACATCGTCAGCGTATAACATGCAATCAACATTGAAGGACCGGATGATCTTACAAATTGGCTGCATGTAAATGTTGAACAATAGGGCAGAAAGGGAGGATCCTTGTGGGACTCCCTGGCTTTGGTGGAAGGGTTCTGAAGTTGTCCCTCCAGAACGTACATGCTGCCATCTTCCGGACAGGTAAGATCTGCACCATTCAAGCGCTCTTCCAGTAATGCCTTTCTCGATTAGTCATCCTAAGAGAAGCTCATGACTTACTGAATCAAAGGCTGCAGCGATGTCCAGAAAGATGAGAGCAAATCCTTGACGGATGTCGTCAATGCCAGTGATTATCTTGCAGAAGAGAATGGTAAGAAGAGTTTCCACTCCATGGAATTCCCTGAAACCATGTTGGCAGGGGTCTAACAGTGTGGCGGTGTCGATGTGATCCTGTAATTGTTGTTGAACCTCTTTTTCAATGATCTTCGCGAGTAGTGGTATGCTGGATATAGGTCTGTATGATTCTACCTTTTGGGGATCGAGCTTGCAGTTTTTTAGCAGAGGTCTGATAGAGGTATGCTTAAGGGCTGAAGGGAATGAGCCGGTTGAGAAGGAGAGGTTCATTATTTTGGATAGTACTGGGCTGAAGTGACTGCGGAGCTCCTTAATCCAGAAGGCTGGGCATGGATCAGACTGGGATGTGGTGGTGTTAAGGGCCATAATGGTGTCTTCAATTCCTTTCTTGGTAGGGGTAGAGAATACGGTTAGGGCTGTTGGGCAATCTTGCTCTGGGGTGGTGGTTGTTGTAGAGGTTTTGTTGGTCTGGCATATCTTGGATTGTACGTAGGTTGCAAAATCTTGTGGGTGTATCTCAAATTGAGGCCCAGAGGTTGGTTCCTTTGATAGAGTCTTGACCAGGTCAAAAAGGTTGTGTGGTTTATTAAGTGATCTCTTTAAGGTATCCGAGTAGTACTGTTTCATTGTTTCAGTGATTGCCTTGCGGTGCGCAGCCAGAAGACAGTTGTATGCTGTCTGGTCACTTAAAGAATGAGATCGGCGCCAGCGTTTCTTGAGTTTCCGTAATTGGGTAAGAGATACTCTAAGATCAGCTGTGTACCATGGAGCACTCGCTCTTTTCCCTGGGGGCTTGTTGGTTGGTGTGCGTAGGGCGATTGCGCTGAGGCAATTGTTCCAGTAGGAAATTAGGTCCTCAAGGTTCAGGGTGGTTTCATTGGTGAGTTGTTGAGTTTCCGCAAGGATAAGATCTCTGTTGTATGGCTTGAAACATCGAGAGGGCGGTCTTGCGGTGTTGCTTGGTATCTTGTTGCTCTTTGAATGGGCTTTGTGCGAAGGAATCTGGAGGATGATCAGTTTGTGATCTGACCAAGGAACAGAAGTTATGGACGTTATGGGATCCTGAGATGAGTTGAGAGATATCTGCGGGGCGAATACTAAGTCCCGGATATTTCCCTTAATATGAGTAGGTTCCCTAACTAATTGCTTGAAGCCGAGATTTGCAAGGGCATCGAGGAAGGATGACGTTTGATTATCTTGTAGTGTAGGCAGGTTAAAGTCGCCTAGGATCCAATTTGGGATGCTTGGGTTATGAGTGTTGGAGGCGAGATCAATGATAGCAGCAAGATCATCCGGAGAAGCTGAGGGTGCTCTGTAAAGCAAGTTGATTGAGCAGCGTTTGTTGGAAATGGTGACGGTCTCCAGGTGATTTGTACTGGTGGAGTCCACTGTCTGGAAATGGAGGTCTGTCCTGGTGTGGATGAGCACACCTCCTCCTCTTTTGTCTTGTCTATGACTTGTATGTACTGTGAAATTCAGGGGAGGAGCTGGTTGAGTATGACGTTGTCTTCGGCAGATAGCCACGTCTCTGTGACCATGAGTATATCAAGGTCTTGGAGGGAAATTATGTCAGTGACAACTGGCCACTTCTTCCGGATAGAACGGGCATTGATGAGAGCACATTTTAGGTTATGAGGGTAGGGGTTTTCAACCTGTTTGGATTTCATAGAGTGTTGAAGTGCAATGTGTAACAGATGGGGGTGGTGCAAGCGGGTGTCCCAATTTATGTTGTTACGGGATGCACCAGTCCATCTCCTTCCATGGCTCTGTAATATTGAGATCTGGTTGGAGGATGGGGTTAAGGCAAGAGAGCTGGAAAACCAACTTGAAAGGATGATATAACATCCGACTATGGTGGTAATGGGGGAACCCATCTTGGTAGGGCGCTATGTAATTGTGAATGGGTCGCTAAGGGCAGACCACCAAGAAATTATTAGCGGGACTCTTGGTCTGTTAACTGACGGCAGGCACAAAGGAGGAGATAAAGGACAGATGCTAGTCAGCCGTCCTAAGTTATAATGAGTACACAATTCGATTGCTGAGTGGTGGATACAATGTAGCAGATTCCTATGGTAAATTTAGCAGAGGTCAAAACAGGTACTTTGCAATAGATACTGTGTAACATCTACTTAGACACATCTGCTTTGAGATATCTATTTTGTAACAGCTATTAGTACAGATACTTTGTAACGGATACTTAGTGCAGTAGGCTAGGTCACAACAGACAATGAAGGGTTATGCTGCCTTACAGAAGTGACGGGTGCTTAAAACTATGAAAATTTCTAAAATTATGGATATTTGCAGCACAACACGTTTTAGCTGATTTGGAGTTCTAGAGCACTTACAGGTTTAGTCATGGTGCTTGCAAGAGATTTATAGCCGGTGGTTTCACTGTAGTTGGTCACAGGAGATGGTAAGGCTGTTAGCGTCGCTGGGATGATGTGCTGTAGGTATGTACAAGGTAGTAGGAGGCTGGTTGAAGTGACAATTCGTATAGTGGTGTAATTCATGGCTCTTGAGGGGTGATCCTGTGCGCTGGCATCTGGAAGAGCGTTCAGGCGTTTCTACTTTGCAAACGTTGTAAGGCACGTGTGGGAGGCCGCAGAGCAGGCTCTGAATGGGGAACTCCAGTACTGTGGGCCACTGCCTAAGGGCCACGCCGAAGGGCCCTCTGGCGAGGCCCTCAGGCGCGGGCCCGCCTGGCCGCAGTCTGACTTAAAGGAGCTGCCGCTCCTCCTCCCACAGCCCCGATTGGGCCGGAGGTAGGCTGATGATTGGGCCCCCCTCGGGAGTCTGAAGATGGCTGAGTTTTCCGCCTGGCCGCGGTCTGACTTAAAGGAGCTGCCGCTCCTCCTCCCACAGCCCCGATTGGGCTGGAGGTAGGCTGATGATCGGGCCCCTCTCGGGAGTCTGAAGATGGCTGAAGATCTATGACAGGAAATGGGCTGATGGAGGTGCTAGGATAGGACTGGAAATGGGCTGTGGTGGAGGCTTGGAATGAAATGGACTCATGGAGGGGCTAGAACTGGAAGTAGGCTCTTTGGGGGCTTGGATTGGAAATGAGCTGATGGAGGGACTTGGATAGGACTGGAAATAGATGGGGGAGCTAGGACTGGAAATGGGCTGATGGTGGGGCTAGGATAGGACTGGAAATGGGCTGATGTGGGGACTAGAAGGGAGCGGATGCTGGGTGGGGCTGGAACTAGAGCGGAGCTGATGTTGGGGGAGGATTAGAATGGGATGGGGCTGGGAGAGTGAAATGGAGAGGGGAAAAATATTTTGTGTGGGAGGGAAGAAAAATCTTCAATTGGCTGGGTATTGAGAGAGTAAGTGGGGATTGAGGATGGAGGGGTAAAATTTGAGTGGATGAAATAGGCATGAGGAAAGAGCAAAAGGAGAAAGATTAGTATGTTAAAGCAGATGTAGAGAGAGAATGGAAAAAAACTATTAGAGAGAAGAAAGGACAAATGGACAGCAGATGATGGAGAGTTAGCAGAAGACACGAAGAAACCAGAAGAAAGTGGCTGGAGCAATTGCAACTGAAAAAAATGCACAAAAGGTAGAAAAATATCTCTTTATTTTGAATTTATTAACTGGAATATGTCAGCTCTGGGAAATGTGAATCATTAACATCTGCACTTTATTTAGTACAAGAGGAAATTAATTTATAGTTTTATTTCTACAGTGGTGTTGTACATTCCAAGTCTGGCTTTTGGGATTCCCAGTTTTATTATTGTCTTCCTGTTTCTAAATTGTGATTCCTTGCTTGGTGGTGGTCTATGTACTGCTTGTGTAACTGAGCTGAGGTACTCCATTTATGTAATTCCTATTTGACATTGCCACTTGTTCTCTTTCCCCAGTAGGTCATGTATTGTTATTCTCTGAAATGTATTGGTTTAATATTTGCAGTGTTGCCTTTTGATAGGTAGGGTATGGTGCTTTATGAGTCCTGGTAGTGCTGTTATGATACGGTGGGTTTGCTATTGGTTCTAAATGGGCAGTGTTTATAGTAGTTCCTAATGTGCCTGGCGGTTAGCACTGGATTATAGTAATGTAGAAATCTTTTAGTCTTTCTTTATCCATACGCTCATTAAGAGGCATGTTTACTAAAAGTTAGTGTATGGTAACATTATGCAAATATTTATGCAAATTAGGCCCTTATGCAAATGAGGCCCCGCACCTAGTCTCCGCATATGGCCCCGCACCCCCCTTGGGCCGCCCCTGTAACAAATAGTACACTGGATTCACAGATTAATCAGCTTTAATCTAAAGAATTCCTTTTCACCAAGTTCTAGAAAAATTCCCAGAAGTAAATTCTTAGAATTGCAAATCTCTCTTCAGAAGTAGCAGTCCCCTTTTATAGTAAAAGCTGTTAGTGTAGCTGGGTTTAAAAAAGGTTTGGACAAGTTCCTGGAGGAAATATCCATAAACCATTATTAAAGAGGACCCAGCTAATCCACTTCTTGCCCCAATACAAGCATTATGGAACCTGTGTATCTTTTTGGGAAACTGCTAGGTACTTGTGACCTGGATTGGCCACTGTTGGAAACAGGATACTAGGCTTGATGGACCTTGTTCTGACCCAGTATGGCATTTCTTATGTTATTATTTTAGCTACGTGCTTGTGAGTCCAGAATAGCGGTGTGTTTATTGGCAATTTTTCACTGTGTTTTGCTATGTTTTTCTACCTGTCATTGTGGTTTTCTATATTTCATCCCATAATCTTCTTAGGGTTTCCAAGCATTTCAAACTTTTTATTTTATTTTTTGCAATAACTTGGCCCCCTTAAGCACTTGCATTCTGGCCAGGAATAGCTTTCAAAATTGAGCTACTGGATTTCTCTGCAGCTATTTTTTCCAGGCAGCTTGTCTCAAAAACTTGCCAGCAGATTTTTAAAAAGTACCATGTGCCCTAGGACCATATCCATAACAAACATTCATAAGTGGTGCCTCCAGTGCTTGGGGCCCAGTCATAAGTCCTCTTCTTGTAATTTGTGTCTGCAGGTGACAAAACAAGGGTTCAAAGGTCAAGAGAAACAGCACAAGATTTTTGGTGCTTCTAAGACCAATCCCATTAGCATTGGTCTCAATGGCTTCCAAGGCTTCACCGGATGCTGGCATTGCATCAGTATCAAGACGTTTTCAAGCCCACTTAGAACCAAGCACCTGTAGACCCCATGAGCATTTGTCATCCATTGATGTTCTCCAGGTGACAAGGAAGGATCTGTCTTCATCGTCTTCAGCATCAAAAGGCAAGGATGTGGAACTTCATGTGGATGCCTAGGTGCATTGATATCAGAGCCTTCTGAAGCATGGTGCCAAGAGCAGCAAGGGTTCACAAGAATGACCATCCAAGTTGTTCTGAAGAGAGGAGATCTCAACCTCACAATTTCCAGAGGAGCAGTGACAGCCTTCCCTTAGCCAAGACCAGCCTGCCGATAATCCCCTTCAGATTTCAGGACCATCAGCTGATTTGGTTGTGCCTCCTGTGTCTTTGGAGATGGCAGAGTTGGAAAATTGTGTTATGAAAATTGTCAGACTATCATTCTCTTCACCATGCAGCATGTCAGAGTCTCTATGCTGCCTCAAAGCATTGAGCCCATCCTCAAAAAGCACAGCTTGCCTGTAGTAAAGGCATCGAAATCATGGCATTGAAAGGCCCTGACACCGATACCTGACTGGCCAATATGGCTCTCCAGCACATTGGGTCCCCAATGCACTCCCAGTGCCTAGGAAGTCATCTGTTTATTGATGCTTCTGAAGTTGTTCAGGTCTCCAAGGGAAAGAAGAGTCAACCAGGCATAGGCTCAGAAGTACTTTAGTTTCCTTCCTGAGTCTAATTCAGAAGATTGGATCACAGATGAGGTGTCTGATGACCTGTCAAAGGATAGATCACCAGAGCTCCCTCTGATCCTTCTCCTCCTCATAAGAGATGTAAATCTCCTCCTGAGACTATGACATTCCAAGATTTTGTAAGGGATATGGCAAAGGCCATACCATTTTCTTTGGAGACAGAGGAGGAATTTTGGGCATTAGAATTGGAAATCCTCCAATACTCCAAAGTTCCCAAGGATATGGTGACAGTGTCTGTGCATCACATTCTTCTGAGGTCACAGATGAGACTGTGGGAGACCCCTCCTTCACTGTACCTCCAGTTAGTAGGAAGATCGACTCTGTACCAAGTTCAGAAGGCTCCCGGATTTGAGAAGCCCCAGCTTCCATGCCATTTTCTGGTTGTCAAATCCACTCTAAAAAGGTCCAGAAATTCCAATTCACACTCCTTGGTGCCCCCAGGGATGGAGGCTCAGACAATGGATGCTTTTGGGAGAAAAACTTTTCAGAATGTCATGCTTGCTTCCTGTGTGGACTCTTACATGTGCACGTTTTTAAAGGACATCATACACAGCCCAAGGACATGTCTGAGCTGGCCTCCCACCACAGGAGAGTTCAAAGTGGCAGCTAGAGGAAAACATATTACTCTCAAAGTCATAGGTATTTCTTTGGCTCCCACTACTCCCAATCTAAACGGACTCCTCATGCTCATCTTAAGCAAGAGAAGTCTCAAAAGGCCCAGCCTGCTCCCCAGCCAAAACCAAAGGGCAGGGTTTTGACTGGTTCCTGCAGAGGATAGCCACTTTATTTGTAGCCTTGGAGGAGAACTCGCTTGTCAGTGGGAGACTCACTCTCTTTGACCAGGGGTGGCCCCTTATAACCTCCAGTACTTGGATTTTACAAATTATTCAAAAAGGCTACAAACTTCATCTATTCAAACTTCTTCCAGATTGCCCCCCCCCCCCCCCCCCGAGGGTTCAGTCTCTAATCCCTCAGTATTAGGAACTTCTTCAGGAAATTTCCATCGGTCTGAATAAATTTGCAATTGAGCCTATTTAATCAGGCAGAAAGGACAAAGATTTAACTTGAGGTACTTCCTGGTCACCAAAAAGACAGGAGGATACTGTTCCATCCTAGACTTGAGGGATCTGAACAAATGTGTGGTCAAAGAGAAGTTCAGAATGATTTTCTGGCTCCCTACTTCCCTATCTACAAAAAGGAGATTGGTTATGCCCTCTGCATCTCAAGGATTTGTACACCCACATCCAGATACATCCCAGTCACAGGAAGTAGCTCAGATTTGTGCTAGAAAAGTGGCAGGTTCAGTACTGCATGTTGCCTTTTGGCATTGTGTCAGCTCTTCAAGTGTTCACAAAATGCCTCATCATAGTAGCAGCTTTTCTATGCAGACTGGGAGTGCACATTTTTCCCTACTTGGACGATTGGCTGCTGAAGAGGATACCTCCAGAAGGAACTCTAGAATCCATGCAAGTCACCATTGGGGTGATGGAACTACTGGGGTTCATAATCAATTATCCCAACTCACACCTTCGTCCCTCCCAGCAACTGGAGTTTATAGGAACTCTGTTCAACAAGACTTGGGCAAGGGCTTTTCTCCTGCACGACAGCCTATCAAGATTGATGGAGATAGTTCAGGAAACTCAAATGATTCAGCAGACATCCACTTGTGCCATGCTGAGACTGTTTGGCTACATGGCCTCAAATGGTTCATGTAACACCCTTGGCACATTTACATACGAGACAAGCTCAATGGACTTTGGGCACCCAGGAGACTCGAGCCACAGGAAGGCTCAAAAATGTTCTACTGACCACCCACTAATTCAGTCTCTGATCTAGTAGACCAGGCATGAAAATCTGGCCAAAGTTCTGCCCTTCCAAATTCCTTATCATCAGAAATTCCTAATGACAGATGTATCCAAACTGGGATGGGAAGCTCATCTCAGCAGGAATATAGTCTTCACAACCCACCCTCCTCCCCTAGGGAGTTGTAGGGTTTCTCTCTCTTTCTCTGTTCTCTCCTTTTATCTCAGCTATAAACTCAACTGAGGAGGGAAAGTCACAAAGGTGGGAAGGCAGCAGCGCAGGCACAGTGGGATGCTCCCAAAAACTTTCCTATTGGACCCTGGGGAGCGTTCCGGCGCGGGCTCCATCGGTACCAATGTCACTATGGTTACACAATGCAAGGTTCCACATTAGGAACCACCACCCAGGAAAAAGATTTAGGCGTCATTATGGAAAACATGTTAAAACCCTCGGCCCAGTGTGCAGCGGCAGCCAAGAGAGCAAATAGAATGCTAGGTATCATAAGGAAAGGAATGGAAAATAAAACAAAAGATATTATAATGCCTCTATACCATTCCATGGTGAGACCGCACCTTGAATATTGTGTGCAATTCTCGTTGTCGTATCTTAAAAAGGATATAGTATTATTAGAAAAGGTTCAGAGAAGAGCCACCAAAATGGTAAAGGGGATGGAAGGATACTCCTATGAAGAAAGGCTAAAAAGGTTAGGGCTCTTTAACCTGGAAAAGAGACGGCTGAGGGGAGATATGATAGAAGTCTAAAAATTAATGAACGGAGTGGAACAGGTAAACGTAGATCGATTGTTTACATTATCAGAATATAGAAAGACTAGGGGACTTGCAATGAAGCTACAGGGTAAACTATTTAAGACTAATAAAAGAAAATATTTTTTCACTCAACGTGTAATCAAACTCTGGAATTTGTTACCAGAGGATGTAGTAAAGGCTGTTTGTGTAGTTGGGTTTAAAAAAGGTTTGGACAAGTTCCTGGAGGAAAGGTCCATAAACCATTGTTAAGAAGGGACCCAGGATATCAATGCTTGACCCAGTACAAGCATTGTGGAACCTGTGTCTTTTGGGGAAACTGCTAGGTACGTATGACCTAGATTGGCCACTGTTGGAAACAGGATACTGGGCTTGATGGACCTTGATCTGACCCAGTATGGCATATCTTATGTTCTTATCCATATGTGAAGACTAAATTCCTGCTGTTCCCAGAGATCACCTGTTACAGGTGAGTAACTACACTATAAAGGTTAACAATTTTTTTATTAATTTTATCTTTATTACATTATCAAAATTTGTAAGGAATCCTCTTGCTATGAAAATCGCAGGGCTGTACCGTCGGTGAAATGCGCCCTGTGCGAGTTGCACATTGGGCACCCCCCCCCCCCCCCCCCCCGAACCTCCATCTAGCCACTTTATGGGGGCAGGAGAGAAGAGGCGCACACCCGATGTGCAACTTGCCAGCACACTAAGCAGGTCTGGACCCTCCCGGAGAGACCAGACCTGCTTAGACTGCCACCGAGAAGACTTAAGGGGCGCATTTTGGCTCTCTGCCGCTGCCTGTTGCTGCTAAAGTGGCGGCTAAAAAAACAAAGCAAAACACACACCTCTTGAAATAAAAGATCACATTATTTTGTAAATTCCATTCTTTTGAAAAAGATGCATCCCCTTCCCCCTCCTCCTAAAAGGCAGGGTGGGACAACAGTGTCCCACCCTGCCTTTTAGGAGGAGAGGGAAGGGGATGCATCTTTTTCAAAAGAATGGAATTTACAAAATAATGTGAGCTAAAGTGGCGGCGGCAAGCAACAGCAGAGAGGCAAAATGCGCCCCTTAAGTTTTTGCACCCTGGGCGGCCACACCGCTCACACAGAGCTCGGTACGGTCCTGTGGAAATGACATAGCAAGCAAGATATAAGGAAGAAAAAGATCTAAACAGATATCCAAAAAAAGGTTAATTAGTCATCCAGTCCCCCAACCTTGAGCAGCAGGAAACAAAAGCATCTCCTCTTCAAAACAGGAAAAAGCTAACAGACAGCCAAATTTAATCCTGCTGCAAGATCAATTGTGTCTGAAGTTACTCTGTATACCAGGGCTTCCAGTCCCTGAAAGAAACTGGGTCAGCTGAACTGGTTCATAAAATATGTCTTTTATTACACATTTACAGGGGAAATTAAACCAAAATAACGCACCAAGTTGCACCTCTCCTGCATGAATTTAAAAAAAGCTTGTGACGTCTCAATCGGGTTGCCTTGGCAACATCAGGAAACATACAAAATCCTCAGCAAAAAAGCCATAACCAAGCCCAGAACTAAAATGGTCAAGGCAGCAGGTACACATTTTTCCTCGTTCCTAAACATGCACTTAAGTGAGAAGAATCCAGTACTGGGGCATGTTTGTAATCTACTGAGGTAAATATTAGGCTGTTTCTGGAATCTTTTTATTTATACTTTATCATTTTAACATACAATGAAGCATTTATCAAAACTTCATGGAAATTAAGACACTGGTTTGGAAATACAACATTGAAAACCATCAACATTGAAAAAATAAAGTAATAATTGAAATACAAAAAACAATTTACCAGCGCTTCCTATAGCCCACGACTAACCGGGATCCAAGGAACAATATACATGAAACCACACAAAGAGAGAGGAAAAAGAATGTGAGCAACGATCACACCTAACTCATAAGCAGTGGTTCAGGGGACACCTCAGAAGGACGCCGAGCACTCAAAAAGCCCACCAACTGGGACGGCTCATAGAAAATATAAGATTGGTTATTTAACCTAACCATACATTTGCAGGGAAACTTTAAGAAGTATCAACCCCCCAACAACAAAACTCCAGGGCGTAATAACATAAATTCTTTCCTCCGTTTTTGAGTTTCCTTCGCTAAATCAGGAAAGACACGAATATTCATCCCACAAAATTGCACAGTACGCTTCTTGAAAAACATTCGTAAGAACCAATCTCTATCTGAAGCCAATACAAACGTAGCTATCAGTATTGATGGTATAGCACTCTCAGTTCCTGAGGATTCCAATATAGCAGAAATATTTAACACATCTAACTGACCCCCTATATCACTAATTCCCTCGAGAGGTGCTTTTTTCCCTAAGGGAAGGTAATAAACCTTAAGCATAGGAGGGTGAGACTCTACTGGTACCCCTAAGACTTCCAGAAGATATTTCTTAAACGTTTCTTTAGTGGAAATAGCGGCCATCGTCGCTCTGTCTGCAGACCTCCTCACAACCGATTCCACTAAGCTGACCAATGGGGCGGATCCAGAAGACTCACTTCTCCGTAGCGCCGCTGATCCTCCAGGATCAGAACACTCTCCCGAATCAGAATGAGGCTCCTCCTCAGCCTGCGCCGGAATCCGACTCAATAGTGGATCTTTGGGAGGCCGCCACTGCACGGGCGGAGAGATCTCCGGTCCCGAGTCACCAGTCGAGCCACCCGGCCCCGCCCGTGAAACTGTGGGGCTTTCCTCCGTCGGAACTATAGACCGCCGCAGCAGCGTAACAAAGGAATCTAATGGTCCGACTATAGGAGGGGGAAGGGTAGAAGAGGTTGCCGGGCTAGAGGAGGACTTCTTAGGCCCTTTCGCCTTCCTCTTACTCATCTATACCGAGGAAAAAAAACGCCGCCACTACTGCTCACAGACGAAACGCCATCTTGGATCCTCCCTGTTTCTAGAATCTTTAATGTTTCAAGAGCTGTAAGACCTTGGAAAATTGATTAAATGTAAATTCCTGCATCAAACAATATTTTCCAGAGCCTCTTTGTTGTAGAACCAAATTTCCTTTGACCCAAGGGCATTGATGTTTCAGATGGAGAATTTTTTCAAATAAATCTTCCTTTTGTAATTTTATATAATCCAAATGGGACTGTGTGCTTGGTTAACAATACAAGCTGTGATGAGATGGTCACCAAAATTTCCCAAATGAATCACCTTGGGCTTTTGTAGTAAATTAAATCAAGGACTCCACATCAGTTAACTTGCCTTTCTCAGCTGTCGCCATGCCCTACAGTCCTCCAACAGTAAATCCTGTTATGGTTGAAAAACATTGTGCCATTCCATCTCCCAAACTACCTTCAAGAACAGTACTGAAACTACCTAGTTTCGCCACACTGACTCCTCTGGCCTCTACTGTAGTCAGCGACTCCTCTAAATCCAGACTGCTTGAATCACTAGGTCCTTTCGGTTGCAGGGGAGGGACTTGAAAGACGGGGCTGAGAGAAACGTTTGTCCGATAGAGCCACAACAGCTCCTCTCCTCCTGCCATTTGCCCAAGTAAAATTCCTTCCAATTCTGCACTAGACTCCAGCTTATGAAGATGTTTATCCATCAGGCCTACTTGCTGACAGTCCGATGTTTCTTCAGGAATACCTCTAACTTTACCCTTCAGTTTAGGCTTCCCCATCAGGTATGCACCAGAGGAAGAAAAAAAAAAAAGAAAAAACAAGCACAAGCCAGCCAGAGCACAGCTACCAGGCAGCCATCTTGCTCTGCCCCACTACTATGAAACAAATAATTTTTAGAAGGTTTTTTTTTGCTTGCTGGTTCACTTATTTTCTGAATTTTCAGTAAAAAAAAAATTCATTTTGTGCATATTTAGAAATGTAAAGGATAGTTGCTTAACTTTCATATTATGTTTTCATATTTATGAAACGCCACTCTTGTAGGACTTGAGGCCATTCACATACAAAGTTAATATCTGTTTCTTACTAATATAACATACAACTTCTTAAAAAAATACTGTACATCATTCCATAAAACAGCCAATCCCAACATAAATTACATGAAACGTAGAGCTATAAAACACAAGATCAGTGGCAACCTTGTATTACCACCCCCAGTCTGTCTAATAGCTACAGATCATCATATTGTGGCCATAACTGGTGTCTGCACCTTTAATTAGAAACAAATACAAGAAAAGTAGCACTGGAAAGACTTTATTGTAGATACAGAGGTCAAAACATAGGGAACAAAGCCCGACACAGCCAGAGGCTAAAAGCTGTATAAGAAAATGAAAATGAACTAATTGACAAAACAAATCATAAATATGTTTGTTTATTATTTGATAAAAACCGCCTTTCTACAAAACCAAGGCGGTGTACAATTTAAAATTCAATAAAAGAAGGTTAAAAACCAGTGGAAAAGAAATGTACAATATATTATAGGACAGAGTGAAAGGGAAAGCAGACAGACGGAACATGAGAAAGAAGAAGAAGAAGAAGACCTAAGAACAGACAAAAGGAGGGGGAAAGGTAGAAGTCACACAAAAGGAGAGGGAACATCAAAAGCTAAAGAGAACAGATGAGTTTTCAAGTCTCGTTTGAAAGCAGAGTGTTGGGGTTCTAAACGGAGGGAAGGGCATTCCAAAGGGCGGGTCCAGCAAAGAAGAAAGCGGTAGAACGTGTAGACTGAAGGTGAGCTCGGGGAGGGGAGGGGAGGGTAAGGTGATTAAGATGAAATGAGCGGGGAGTGGAAAAAGAGGAGGTCCGTGAGATACTGTGGAGTGCTGTCGTGAAAGGCTTTGTGAACCAGGGTGAGTAATTTAAACATAGCACGGAAAGATACCGGTAACCAGTGGAGGTGGAATAAAATGGGGGTTATATGATCGCGAAGGGAGGAGTGAGTGACAAGGCGTGCGGCAGTGTTCTGAATGCGTTGAAGACGGGATAGACGATTCTTAGATAGATATTAAGAGCAATATAAATATATAAAAGTCAAACCATATTATTCAAAATAAAAATAAAAACAGACAAGCAGACTTAAAAATACTAAGAAAGTATGGTAAATATAATATATATATATATAAATAATATGGTAAAGCCATTAAAAAACTAACACAATGATACATAAAGTATACATAATGTGTTAAGCTGTCTATATGTAGTCTACCCATGGAGTAATGAAGTGTAACCAGGGGAGGACCATAAAACTTATTAAGCAGCGTTATTAGAAGGCAAACAGCGCCATCTGTAATTTCAGAAGTAGCAGTGTCTAATGAGGAAAATAATAAAACAGGGTTACGTTTTTAAATTATGGCAACATATCACCAGGACCCTAAGCTCAAAACTAAATCGTAGACAATGAAGACACAAAGGGGCCCTAAGGACGCCTCTTAATGGAAACGCTTTTGGTAATCACTCCAAATTAAGGGAAATGAACTGTGGAGCCTAAGAAGAATGACGTTCCACGGTATCTACAACCCTGAAGTGGGTCGTGGTGGGTATAACAGGCACGTCAGGACGTGGAAAGGAGCCACAGTTATGTGGCACTGAAAGTTATGAGATTTAAACGGTTGGGGAAAAACCAAATTTCTACATGTTGAAATCACATTGCTGGGATATACAAAGACATACAGCAAGGATTGCAGGAGGATAGGCGCATAAAGTAGTGCAAATAAAAGGCATGTGAATTGAAACAAGAGAACCATGAATTTAAAACACTGACTTTAAGATCAGGGTATATGCGCACTGCCAAACCCCGGAATAAGAGCTTTCTCTTCCTAAGGAAGAGTTTCAATATCTACTCCTTGTCTGATATTAAAGCGAACATTACTAACAAAGTTGAGGGCTCCTGAGACTCTAAACCAGAATTTTCAATTAAATCTGTAACATTAAGGGAATCCCCCTGCACATTACCATCCCCTAAATTTCCCAACATAGGGACATGCTTAGCCTTAGGAATATAGTAAACGTTAACCAAAGGTGGTATAAGATTAGGAGAAACCCCCAGGATATCAAGCAAATACTCTTTAAACATATCCCTAGGAGAGACAGATACTAATCTAGGGAAATTAATAACTCTAAGATTGTTGCCATGAGAAAGTGCGTATATACCCCGATCTTTCTAGGGAGACTCAAAAGCGTCGTAGAGATTTTTTACTACTGCGCCCTGGAATTTTGCAATTGGGGGGGTTATTTTTTCTCAAGCACCCTTGTAAATGTCTGATCAAATATTGTTCAGTTTCTTATGTTTTTTTTGACCCCTCGCAATTGGTTACTTTTATTAACGCCAGACGATTGGAAGCTTCCATTGTTTCCTCTTAGCGCTCCTGTTAAATAGTATTTCTGGATTTGCAATTATGATTTATTTCTTCTAAGCTTTAATGTTAAATCTCTTTTTCTTTGTGATGCTCCCACCTCTTTTTTATGGACTAGAGAGGGTTAACACTGTATTTCTTTGCTTGTTCCTATTACTTAATATATGAGCTTTTTTTTTTTGTGAAATGTTGATTTTCAAGTTGTAGCCCTGTTTCTTGAGTAAGGCTTTTTAATAAGCACCTTCTCCAATTTATTGTAAATTGCATAAACAAATAATAATAAAAAAATCATGACTTTAAGATATGGTGTCAAGTCCATTGTAAAATGGGACGGCCCATAATAGAAACTCTCACACAATATATCATCATGGCTAGTCATTAGTGGGATGGGAACAGCTGGGGGGATGTAGAAAAACAGTGGGCAAAACTGAAAGGGGATATTTTAAGGGCAACCAACCTTTTTGTTAAAATGGTAAATAAAGGTAAAAGGAAAAGGAGACTGCTATGGCTTTCGAAAGAAGTAGCTGAAAAAGTGAAGAAAAAGAGGGAGGCCTTCATGAAATACAAGAGATCACAGAGAGAGGAAGACAGGCATCTATATTTGGAAAAACTTAGAGAAGCTAGCAAAGTAGTCAGGAAAGCAAAGATTCAAAAGGAGGAGGAAAGAGCCAATGCAATAAAATGGGGGGATAAGACATTTTTCAGATATGTTAGTGAGAAGAGGAAGGGCAGAAGTGGTCAGACTCAAGGGTGAAGGGGAGGAATATGTAGCAGCTGATGAGGATAAAGCAGAATTGCTTAACAAATATTTCTGTTCTGTGTTCACAGATGAAGAACCAGGAGCAGGACCTCAGAAAACACCCACAAACGGGAAGAGAAGCGAGGGACATCTTGAACAATTTTCAGAAGACTCTGTTCGTGAGAAACTAGCTCAACTTAAAGTAGACAAAGCGATGGGACCGGATGGGATACACCCTAGAATACTGAGGGAACTTGGGGACGTTCTAGCAGCTCCACTGACTGACCTTTTCAATACCTCGTTGGAGTTGGGAGTGGTGCCAAAGGACTGGAGAGGCTCATGTGGTGCCTTTACACAAAAGCGGAAGTAAGGATGTGGTTGAAAACTACAGGCCGGTTAGTTTAACTTCGGTGGTGAGTAAATTATTGGAAATGCTGCTGAAAGAGAAAATAGTGATGTTTCTGGAGTCCAGAGGATTACAGGATCCGAGGCAGCAGGATTCACTAGAGGCAGGTCTTGTCAGACAAATCTGATGGATTTCTTTGACTGGGTGACCAGGGAGTTGGACCGAGGGAGAGCTCTAGATGTGGTGTATTTGGATTTCAATAAAGCCTTTGACACTGTTCCTCACAGGCGACTTATAAACAAACTGAGCACCCTAGGGATGGACCCTAAAGTTACTGCTTGGGTTAGAAATTGGTTGGGTGGGAGACAAATGGAGCTCACTCTGAGGAGAAGGATGTTACCAGTGGTGTGCCCCAGGGATCTGTCCTTGCTCCGATTCTTTTTAACATCTTTGTTAGTGATATAGCGGAAGGGCTGTCGGGTAAGGTTTGCCTCTTTGCAGATGATAACAAAATCTGCAATAGAGTAGACACCCAGGAAGGTGTAGATAACATGAGGAGGGATCTAGCTAAGCTTGAAGAATGGTCTAGAATTTGGCAGCTGGGATTTAATGTTAAAAAATGTAAGGTCATGCATTTGGGCTGCAGCAATCCAAGGGAGCAATATAGTATAGGGGGTGAAGTACTTTTGTCCCCTAAGGTAGAGCGGGACCTAGGCGTGGTTGTGTCTGATGACCTTAAAGTAGCTAAACAGGTAGAAAAGGCGATGGCAAAAGCTAGAAGGATGCTTGGGTGCATACGGAGAGGAATGGCTAGTAGAAAAAAGGAGGTGATAATGCCTCTGTATAAGTCTTTGGTGCGACCTCATTTAGAGTATAGTGTGCAATTCTGGAGACCGCACCTTCAAAAGGATGTGAACAGGATGGAGTTGGTGCAGAGGGTGGCTACTAAAATGATTAGTGGTCTTCATTATAAAGCATATGAGGACAGACTTAAGGATCTTAATATGTACACCTTAGAGGAAAGGCGGGATAGAAGTGATATGATTGTGATGTTTAAATACCTCTGTGGCATAAATGTTCAGGGAGAGAGCCTCTTTCAATTGAAAGCAAGTTCTGCTACGAGGGGACATGGGATGAGGGTGAAGGGAGATAGATTCAGGAGTGATATGCGGAAATATTTCTTTACGGAAAGAGTAGTGGATCCGTGGAATAGTCTCCCAGTGGAGGTGGTAGAGATGAGGACAGTAACTGAATTCAAAAAAGCATGGGACCACCACAGAGGATCTCTAAAGGTAAAAAGGGGACTGTTGTAGTTGTTGATATGGAAGGACAGACTAGATAGGCCATGTGGTCTTTTTCTGTCGTCGTGTTTCTATGTTACCATATTTCTAATGTACGCCAGTGCTGTCAGTTGTCCACGACAACATTTGCAAGTGAAATGTTACTAAAGGAGCTCAGAAGATTACACTACTGAAAAGACACAGATTTAATCGCACCAGTTTTAAAATAGCTATAAACTGGAACCCACACTTAAACGGAACGGTCCATAGAAAGAATTATAACCTAATGAATGTTCTGCCTGATATACAGCACTTCTATCAGCAAAGTAAACATGTAACATCAAGGCTCATGAAGAAGGAGCAGTGCACCGGCTCGGTGTTTAAAAAGGCGGTTTTGTGCCGGATGCAGTAACCATAGAAACCCGTAAACAAAAGAGAAAAGTACTTCATTGGAGGAGAGGATGTAGAATTGTACTACAGCGCTGATGATAACAAAAGTGGAAAAAAAGAAATGAAATAGCCATAAAAGACACATACATTTTAATCCCAAGTATTCATTAATAAAGAAGGCATTGTCGACATCTAATGTGTAAATACGCTAAACAGTAACACAGCACAGAGACAAAAAGCACTTTTAAAATAATATGCACTATGGACCGGGACTAACCCATTCAGAATAACTAAGATGTGCACATGTAAAACAAATTCAAGACCATGCATTAATAATAAATAAAGGGGGAGCTTAAGACACAAAAATGAACAATGATAAATATTAGATATTAAAGGTATTAAATATTAAAGCAGAGGAACCTGAAGACCAACGGATTGGACGAATCAGTTGCCGTAATCGGTTGCTGTAAGGCTGAATAGGGAAGACACCCAAATGTAGCCCGACAATAAAACCTATTTAGAAATCTATTATAATGTAAAAAATGTACATTGTCATACTTCATTATTCAGACTTGGAAGACATGATATGACAACAGACAAATAAATTGGGTCGGGGGAGAATGGGAAGGGGGAAAAGGAGGGGGTGTGGGAAAAGAAGCCAAATACTGCTAGAATTGTTAAGACCCAGAATAAAAGCCTAACATAGGTAAATAAAAAACTTCTGTAATTATATCTAAGAGTGCGTCCATATAATGGGGGCCAAATAAATGCTGCTAGAATTGTTAAGAGCCAAAATAAAAACCTGACCAAAGAAAATAAGAACTTCTATAATTATATCTAAGATGTGTCTATATAAAATATCTTTAAAACATCTTTAAAGAGGAGGGGGAGGGGAAAAGGGGAGGACCAGGGAAGTGTGGGGGAGGGGTGTCAGTGTTTGATTTTTATAATAGTTTAATCGTGGAATATCTTTCAGTCTTTCTCCCCTTCCCAATCCCCCCATCCTCCCTTTCCCCATCCCGCTACTTTCTTCCCCTTTTCCCCTCCCCCTCCCTTCTTCCTTATCCCCTCCCCCTCCCCTCCTGTTTAAAGATATTTTAAAGATACTTTGTATGGATAAATTCTTAGATATAATTACAGAAGTTCTTATTTTCCTTTGTCAGGTTTTTATTTTGACTCTTAACAATTTTAGCAGTATTTATTTGGCCCCCTTTATATGTTTGTTTGTTTATTTAGCAAGTTTTATATACCATATTTCTGAAGGTCAACATGGTTTACAAGGAACAATTTAAAATAAATTTTACAGAGAACAGGGAAATAAACATACAATAACATTTAACAATGGAAGAATAATATTTGATAAATAACATGTAATGCAAACTTTTTACAATGAGTGACGAATGTTTGCTTTTGTGGGTTGCATAATTGAGAGTGCTGCGAAATGTTAATTATCAAATAAGTAAAATTCACTCAACTCAAACAAATACAAACTTTGTTTGAGTTGAGTGAATTTTACTTATTTGATTATTAATTACACTCTACTAGTGACCACAGTATTTTTGTAGCGAAATGTTAATTAGGCAACAGTGTGTGGGGAGTGTGCGTAGATCAGTGGTTTGGATGATCAGCGTGAGTATGTGGGGAGTGCGCGTAGATCAGTGGTTTGGATGATCAGCGTGAGTGTGGGGAGTGCGCGTAGATCAGTGGTTTGGATGATCAGCGTGAGTGTGTTGGGAGTGCGCGTAGATCAGTGGTTTGGATGATCAGCGTGAGTGTGGGGAGTGTGCGTAGATCAGTGGTTTGGATGATCAGCGTGAGTGTGTGGGGAGTGTGCGCGTAGATCAGTGGTTTGGATGATCAGCGTGAGTGTGGGGAGTGTGCGTAGATCAGTGGTTTGGATGATCGGCGTGAGTGTGTGGGGAGTGCGCGTAGATCAGTGGTTTGGATGATCGGCGTGAGTGTGTGGGGAGTGCGCGTAGATTAGTGGTTTGGATGATCAGCGTGAGTGTGTGGGGAGTGTGCGTAGATCAGTGGTTTGGATGATCGGCGTGAGTGTGTGGGGAGTGTGCGTAGATCAGTGGTTTGGATGATCAGCGTGAGTGTGTGGGGAGTGTGTGTAGATTCGTGGTTTGGATGATCGGCGTGAGTGTGTGGGGAGTGTGCGTAGATCAGTGGTTTGGATGATCGGCGTGAGTGTGTGGGGAGTGTGCGTGTAGATCAGTGGTTTGGATGATCGGCGTGAATGTGTGGGGAGTGCGCGTAGATCAGTGGTTTGGATGATCGGCGTGAGTGTGTGGGGAGTGTGCGTAGATCAGTGGTTTGGATGATCGGCGTGAGTGTGTGGGGAGTGCGCGTAGATCAGTGGTTTGGATGATCGGCGTGAGTGTGTGGGGAGTGCGCGTAGATCAGTGGTTTGGATGATCGGCGTGAGTGTGTGGGGAGTGCGCGTAGATCAGTGGTTTGGATGATCGGCGTGAGTGTGTGGGGAGTGTGCGTAGATCAGTGGTTTGGATGATCAGCGTGAGTGTGTGGGGAGTGTGCGTGTAGATCAGTGGTTTGGATGATCAGCGTGAGTGTGTGGGGAGTGCGCGTAGATCAGTGGTTTGGATGATCGGCGTGAGTGTGTGGGGAGTGTGCGCGTAGATCAGTGGTTTGGATGATCGGCGTGAGTGTGTGGGGAGTGTGCGTAGATCAGTGGTTTGGATGATCAGCGTGAGTGTGTGGGGAGTGTGCGTAGATCAGTGGTTTGGATGATCGGCGTGAGTGTGGGGAGTGCGCGTAGATCAGTGGTTTGGATGATCAGCGTGAGTGTGTTGGGAGTGCGCGTAGATCAGTGGTTTGGATGATCAGCGTGAGTGTGTGGGGAGTGTGCGTAGATCTGTGGTTTGGATGATCAGCGTGAATGTTTGGTCTTGAGATTCGTTTGAGTGCTGGTCAATTGTGTGGTAGTAAGAAGTAGAGAGGTCGTGGTTGAAGCTGGATTATGTTTTATCCTTGAAATGTTCTTTGAATAGTCGAGTTTTCAGCTCATTCCAGAATTGGTAGATGTCATTTATGTTTGAGTTTAGTCATAATTGCCTTGTATTTTATGCGGCAGAGGAGAAAGAGCCAGTATAGGTTTTTTAGGATAGGGGTTATATGCTCCATCCTGGGTGCAGTATGATGTGCCATTTCTAGAGGAAGTAGTAGATATTTGGGGAGGCCTTGGAAAATGATATTGTAAAAGTCTAAGTGAGGGAATATTAATGCTTGATATATTGTTCTGATGTCGTGGGTTTCAAGCAAAGGTCTTAAGCGTTGGAAAGCTTTTATTTTTTGATAGATCATTCTAGTGGTGTTACTGATATGTGTTTGTAGGGTGAGACATTGATCGATTGTTATCCCTAGGTATTTTATCTCTGTTTTAACTTCTAGCTCCATGTTGTTGATTTTTAGGCTTGTTGGAGGGGAGAAGCTTTCGTCCCTGGTTATGAATAGTACTTCTGTTTATTTTTAATTTATTTGGAGATTGTTGTATTAACCAATTATATATTGCTTTGAAACAAGCTATTATGGGGGTGTAACAGGCTTTTGTTGTGATGAATGGCATGTAAATCATGACATCATCAGCACAGATGTGGTATAGTATATTGTATGCTTGCATGATGCTGAAGAGTTGTTGCAGGTAAATGTTGAATAAGAGGAAGGAAAGCGCTGAGCCTTGTGGGACACCCTGTGTTAGCTTGAGTGGGGATGAATTTGTGTTTCCAATTTTAACATGCTGTTGACGTTCTGTCATATAGGAACGGAAAGATTCTAGAGTGCCTCTGTGGATTCCAATTTCTTGTAGATGTTTGAGCAGTAATTTGTGTGATACTGAATCGAAAGCTGCTTTTATATCAAAGAATATTAGGATGTATCCTTGTTGGGGATTCTGAATACCTTTTAAGATTTTGTCAAAAAGAGAAGTGATTAGCATCTCTACACCGTGATATGTCCTAAATCTGTGTTGCTGTAAGTCTAATGGGTTGTTTATGTCAATGTTTGAAAAAGTAGTTCTGCTTCAACTACAAGATTGCATTTTATTATTTATTTATTTAACAGTGTTTATATAACGCCTTTCTAAAAAGGAAGGCGGTTTACATTTTAACAAAGTAAAACAAGAACATTGTAACAGCTGTGCTCTTTAAACAGTGATGAGGGAGAGTGGGGTTGCAGGTTAACTATGTACAGCATGCATGCTGGTGTGGGAATAGCGTCTTTGTATTGGCAGGGAGTAATGGGCTAGTGAGGTTCCACTCTGTAGTATTCCAGGAATAATTGAGTATTTAGTTGTTTACGAAATTCTCCAATGGATTAAATTCCTCATAGGTGGGGTGGTATAGCATTCCAGATGGCCAAGGTGTATAGGGAGAAGGCTCTGTTGCATGTCCTTTGGCTTTTTGTGATTTTGATGGTCAGTACTTCTAGTACATTGGTTGTGTGGCGTCTTCTGGATCTATTACATTTGGGTGTAGTTATGAGAGTTTGGAGGCAAGCTGCTGATTGCTTATTTACGATCTTGTAGGTGCTGATGATGATTTTGTATTTGATTCTTGATTCAATTGGTAGCCAGTGTAGCTGATTGAGGATCCGAGTGATATGGGTGTACCAGGAGGTGCCATGTATCAGTCTTGCAGCAGTGTTTTGTGCTAGTTGTAGTGAGAATGTGGTGTGCTTGGGTAGTCCCTGGTAGATTGAGTTACAGTAGTCTAGTTCTGGATTTAGTAGAGGTAGAGGGCACAGATTTTTTAGGATTTTGAGTTTGTGATACACTTGTTTTACTTGAGTTTGCTGATTCAGCTCTTGATCTAGGATAACTCTTAGGTATTTAACTTCAGTCTTGACTGTAATATCTTTATTGTTCAGTTTGATCGTTTGTAGTTTGAAAGTGGAATCTCTTATAACGTGCAGGATTTTGGTCTTGTTATAGTTGATGGTGAGGTTGTAGTCTTACAGCCATTAGGTCATTTCTGTGAAGCATGTGTTTATGGTAGAATAGGTTGCTGTAGTCGTACAGAAGGGGGGTATAAATCATGATATCGTCTGTGAATATTTGATATTGGACATTGTGCTTTTTTATGATGTTGCATAGGGGTTGTATGTATATGTTGAATAAGATGAGATTGTACTCCTTGGTGTAGGATGTATGGTAGTGATTACTGAGGTCCAATTTTCACTTGTTGCATTCATTCTGATAGGTAGGAA
Source organism: Ichthyophis bannanicus (assembly GCA_033557465.1). Classification (NCBI taxonomy): domain Eukaryota; kingdom Metazoa; phylum Chordata; class Amphibia; order Gymnophiona; family Ichthyophiidae; genus Ichthyophis; species Ichthyophis bannanicus. Next base: position 2,914,639 of record CM066050.1, read on the forward strand.
TGGAACCATTTTATGATGTTACTTTGAATTCCAATGTCATGTAGTCTGTTAAGGAGGAGTTGGTGAGAGATGGTATCAAATGCTGCTGATTTGTCAAGTAATAGTAGTACATATCCTTGCGATGTCTGTTCCATGCCTGAGATTATGGTGTTGAGAAGAGAAGTGAATAGGGTTTCTGCTCCATGTTTCAGATGGAACCCGTGTTGGTGTAAGTCAAGGGGTGCATGTTTGTCAAGGAGATCTTGCAGTTGTGTCTGTACTGTCTTTTCTATAATCTTCACTAAGAAGAGAATGCTGTATATAGGTCTATATGAGTCTGGGGTACATGGGTCGAGGTTCTGTTTCTTTAAGATGGGGCAGATCGAAGATTGCTTGAGTGTGGCTGGAAGACCTGTTGCCATGGAGGAGAGAGGTCACGTGACAGGAGAGCATCACCCTGGTGTGGCAGGAAGTGATCCTGTAACTAGGACCTGTCCTCCAGGTGATGTAAAACCCTCTCGCACCGAGGAAGTTTCTTCAGAGCCATGTGCCCATGAGGGAAGGGTTAGGACAGCCGTTATAGTTGGTGATTCGATCATTAGGCATGTAGATAGCTGGGTGGCTGGTGGACGTGAGGATCGCCTGGTAACATGCCTGCCTGGTGCGAAGGTAGCGGACCTCACGCGCCACCTAGATAAGGTCTTAGATAGTGCTGGGGAGGAGTCTGCTGTCTTGGTACATGTTGGTACCAATGACATAGGAAAATGTGGTAGGGAGGTTCTGGAGGCAAAATTTAGGCTTTTAGGTAGGAAGTTGAAATCCAGAACTTCCATGGTAGCATTCTCCGAAATGCTTCCTGTTCCACGCGCAGGACCCAAAAGGCAGGCAGAGCTCCGGAGTCTCAATGCGTGGATGAGACAATGGTGCAGAGATGAGGGTTTTGGATTTGTTAGGAACTAGGTAACATTCTGGGGAAAGGAGGGGCTCTTCCGAAGGGATGGGCTTCACCTTAACCGGGATGGAACCAGACTGCTGGCATTAACCTTTAAAAAGGAGATAGAGCAGCTTTTATACTAGATATTAGGGGAAAGCCGACAGTCGCCCAAGAGAGGATGGTTCGGAAGAATGTATCCTTGAAGGATACTACCAAAAGCAGAGAGGTTCCACAAAAGAGTAAAGTAGCCCAAATGCCCTCAAGTATGGAGCAGACAGAGCTTAAAGATCCCAATTTACCCATGTCTAACAATAGCCAAATTAACATGAATAAAATACATTCTCTAAAATGCTTGTATGCAAATGCTAGAAGTCTAAAGAATAAGATGGTAGAGTTAGAATATATAGCACTAAATGAAAGGTTAGATATGATTGGAATATCAGAGACATGGTGGAAGGAGGACAACCAGTGGGACACTGTGATACCTGGGTACAAACTATATCGTAATGATAGAGCTGATCAAATTGGTGGAGGGGTTGCGCTCTATGTTAGAGAGGGCATTGACTCAGAAAGGATTAAAGTTTTGCAGGAAACAAAATCTGCTGTAGAATCTATATGGATTGAAATTCCATATAAAAGGGGGAAGGCAATGGCAGTGGGGGTGTACTATTGAGCACCTGGCCAGAATGACCAAATGGATGATGAAATGCTCAAAGAAATCAAGGAAGCTAACAAAAGTTACAGCGCAGTAATAATAATGGGTGATTTCAATTATCCCGGTATCGACTGGGTCAGTGTCACGTCAGGACATGCTAGGGAGATAAAGTTCCTAGATGAAATAAATGACTGCTTCTTGGAGAAGCTGGTTCATGAACCGATCAGAGGGGAAGCCATATTAGACTTAGTCCTTAGTGGAACACCAGATCTAGTGCAAGAGATAAGGGTGTTGGAGCCACTTGGCAATAGTGATCATAGCATGATCGCCTTTGATTTAATTAGTGGAGGAGGGATAGTAAGGAAATCCACAGTACTACCTTTTAACTTTCTAAAGGGAGACTATGATAAAATGAGGAAAACAGTTAAGAAAAAACTAAAAGGAGCAGTTGCAAAGGTTAAAGACGTACATCTAGCTTGGGTGTTGTTGAAAAATACTATCTTGGAAGCCCAGACCAGCTGTATTCCATGCTTTAAGAAAAGTGGAAGGAAGTCCAAAAAACTGCCAGCATGGTTTAAAGGTGAGGTCAGAGAGGCTGTTGCCAAAAAAGCATCTTTCAGGAAATGGAAAAAAGAGCCAAACGACGAAACCTGGAAACAGCACAAGCACTGGCAAGTCAAAGGCAAGGCATTGATAAGGCAGGCAAAGAGAGAATTTGAGAAGAAGCTTGCTGCGGAAGCAAAAACGCGACCTTTTCAAGTACATTCATAGCAAAAAACCTGTGAGAGAGTCAGTTGGCCCATTAGATGATAAAGGGGTTAAAGGAGCACTAAGAGGTGACAAGGCGATAGCGGAGAGACTGAATGAATTCTTTGCTTCGGTCTTTACTGAGGAAGATGTAGGGATGTTACCCATGACTGAAGTGGTATTTAAAGGTGCGGAAGAATTGAAGGAAATATCGATACATCGGGAAGATGTCTTACAACTATTAGGTAAACTGAAGAGTAGCAAATCACCTGGGCCGTATGGTATACATCCAAGGGTGTTGAAAGAACTGAAATATGAGATTGCAGACCTGCTATCAGTAATCTGTGAACTATCATTAAAATCATCTCTAATACCTGAAGATTGGAGGATCGCCAATGTAACACCAATTTTTAAAAAGGGTTCCAGGGGTGATCGGGGAAACTACAGACCGGTGAGCCTGACGTCAGTACCGGGAAAAATGGTAGAAACCATCATAAAGAATAAAATTACTCAGCATGTAGATAGTCACAACCTAATGGGAGACAGCCAACATGGCTTTAGACAAGGAAGATCTTGTCTTACTAATCTGTTATGTTTTTTTGAAGGAGTGAATAAACAGGTGGACAAAGGTGAGTCGGTTGATATTGTGTATCTGGACTTTCAGAAAGCCTTTGACAAGGTCCCTCATCAGAGTCTTTTGGCAAAACTAAAGAGTCATGGGATAGGAGGCAGTGTACTATTGTGGATCAGGAATTGGTTAAAAGATAGAAAGCAGAGGGTAGGGCTAAATGGCCAATTTTCCCAATGGAGAAAGATGAATAGTGGTGTACCCCAGGGATCTGTGCTGAGTCCGCTGCTTTTTGACATATTCATAAATGACCTGGAAAGTGGAATAACGAGTGAGGTTATCAAATTTGCAGATGACACAAAACTATTTAAAGTTGTTAAAACCCAAGAGGATTGTGAAAAATTGCAAGAGGATCTTGATAAATTGGAAGACTGGGCATCAAAATGGCAGATGAAATTTAATGTGGACAAGTGCAAGTTTATGCACCTAGGGAAGAACAACCCAAACTATGGTTACACGATGCAAGGTTCCACATTAGGAACCACCACCCAGGAAAAAGATTTAGGCGTCATTGTGGATACCATGTTAAAACCCTCGGCCCAGTGTGCAGCGGCAGCCAAGAGAGCAAATAGAATGCTAGGTATCATAAGGAAAGGAATGGAAAATAAAACAAAAGATATTATAATGCCTCTATATCGTTCCATGGTGAGACCGCACCTTGAATATTGTGTGCGATTCTGGTCGCCGTATCTTAAAAAGGATATAGCGATTTTAGAAAAGGTTCAGAGAAGAGCCACCAAAATGGTAAAGGGGATGGAAGGATATTCCTGTGAAGAAAGGCTAAAAAGGTTAGGGCTCTTTAACCTGGAAAAGAGACGGCTGAGGGGAGATATGATAGAAGTCTATAAATTAATGAACAGAGTGGAACGGGTAAACGTAGATCGATTGTTTACGTTATCAGAATATAGAAAGACTAGGGGACATGCAATGAAGCTACAGGGTAAACTATTTAAGACTAATAAAAGAAAATATTTTTTCACTCAACATGTAATCAAACTCTGGAATTTGTTACCGGAGGATGTAGTAAAGGCTGTTAGTGTAGCTGGGTTTAAAAAAGGTTTGGACAAGTTCCTGGAGGAAAGGTCCAGAAACCATTATTAAGAAGTGACCGAAGATATCAATGCTTGATCCAGTACAAGCATTGTGGAACTTGTGTCTCTTGGGGAAACTGCTAGGTACATATGACCTAGATTGGCCACTGTTGGAAACAGAATACTGGGCTTGATGGACCTTGGTCTGACCCAGTATGGCATATCTTATGTTCTTATGTTCTTATGACCTTATTTGAGAGATTCATTGACTATTTTTGTGATTATTGGGATAAGGTGTGGTCTTGTTATTTTTATCCAAGAAACCAGGCAGAGGTCTAGGGGAGATGTGGTAGTGTTTATGGAGGTAGTTAATAGATTCAAATGTGATCCACTGGACTATGTTATTTTGAGTTTTGTGTGTGAGTAGATATGTTTTACAGTAGCTGTTGGAGCTGTATTTTGCTTGCAGGTAATCTGCCATCTGCTGGGATGGGTGAGGGAGGGACTTGCTATTGACAGTGGGGTTGTTTTTTGTCAGAGCTTTTACAATGTCAGAGAGTTCCTTGGGTTTGATTGCTGCTTTTATTAGGTTGGCATGGTACTCCTGTTTTGCCTTGAGGGTGAGGGAATGGTATTCTTTCTGTGTTTCTTAATAGGTAACTTTTGTCATCTTGTCCAGAGTTCTTCACCATTTACATTAGATTCTTCTTAGTTTGAGCTTCAAGTTCCTCAATGTGGTTGACTACCATGGGGCCTTTTTCTGCACATGTAATTGGAGGGGCTTGTGCTAGTTCAGCTATAGTTATAGTCCATTTGCTTATGCTGGCTTCTATGTGATCACTTTCTGCAAGGAACTGTAGGCTTGAGAGGATCTTCTTGATGAAGGCTTGACTGTTGAATGAGTGGAATTTTCTGAGAGTATTGTAATTGTCTGGTGTGTGTTTGGTATTGCTAGGGCATGGTAGTGAAAATTCTAGCAGGTGGTGATCAGACCATGGGACAGGTTGGATTGATAGAGGTTGTAGGTTGGGATTGTTTGCTAGGTGGGTTGGGAGAAAAATGAGGTGCTTTCCTTGTGGGTGGGGTGGTTGACAGTTTGTGTGAATTGAAGGTTGTTCATGGCTTGGGCAAATGCTGAAGATAGCTTTTTAGGTACTGATGGGAAATTGTGATCTCCGAGGAGTATGAAAATGGTTTTCTTGTTTGATTATGTGCAGGCTGCATAGAGTATGTTCTCTATTTCGGTTGTGCTGGCTGAGGGGGCTCTGTATGTTAAGCATATTGTATACTGCTTGCTGGTGATGGTGATCATGTCGAGACTGTCTGAGGAGGATGCATCCAGGGTGTTGCTTATTAGTCAGAATACATACTCCCCCTCCTCTGCTGGAGGCTCTCGGGCAGTTGTGTATTTTGTGGGTGGTTGTGTTTAGTTGGTTTGAGTACATTATCTGAATCAGTTAGCCATGTTTCTGTTATGCATAGTATATCAATGTTATGATCTTCTATGAGTTCATAAATTATTTGAATTTTGTTACATTCCAATCATGCGTTGATGAGGGCGCATTTTGGCTGAAAATGGTAGACTGGTGATAGGTCTATGTGAAGATGGGTTGCTAGCATCTTCATTTGGATTCTTTAGGATGGTTCTGATTGAGCCGTTCTTAAGGGTTACAGGTATATGAGCTTGCTTGAAGGACTATTGTATTATTATTCTTAAAAATGGAGATATTTCGGAGTGGGTGGTCTGTATCCAGCTTACCGGGCATGGGTTCAGTGGCGATGTAATTGTGTTAACTGTTTTTATGATGTTTTCTAAACTTTCCAGAGATGGTGGGGAGAGTTTATTAAGAGAGCTGTTAGTTATTTGGATAATTTGGGGTTCAATTGTGTTAGAGCAGGATCTCTCAAGTTTGGATTGGAAGAAGTTGGCTAAGCTTTGTGGGTCGGGAACGTTGGTTGTTTTGTTATGTTTTAATAGGGATTTTGCAATGTCAAATAACTTCCTGGGTTTGTTTAAGGAGCTAATGATTAATTTAGAGTGGTATTCATTTTTGTGTTTATTGACTTTGTTTTGATAGATGTTGAGGTTGATTAGGAATATGTGTCAACATCGTTTTGTGAGTGGTGCCATTTGCGTTCTAATCTTCCGAGTTCTCTTTTTAGTTGTTTTAGCTCTGGGTTGTACCAGGTAGTGTTAGGTACCATCTTGTTTTGTCTGGTGTGTGGTATTGTGGCATATTCAGATATGATCTTGTTCCAGTTGTAGATGAGGTCATCCAGGTTCCTTGATTCATTATCAAGTACTGGGGATAAGTTATTTATAAATGTTTTGTCAAAGCTTTTGAATGACATCCAATGTTGGTGTTAGTACTGTTGTAATTATTTGGGAGGTTGCAGAGAAGTTGGAAGGAAATTGGGTGGTTATCGGTCCATGGTACTTGAATGACTTGTGTCATGGTGCTAATAGTTGGGTTGAGTAGTTGCTTAGGAGCAAATACAAGGTCAAGTATGCTTCCTCTGTTGTGGGTAGGGTTGTTGACTATCTGTTTGAAGTCTAAGGAGTTCATGGCATCTAAGAATGCTGCTGATATCCTAGGTGGTAGTATAGAAAGGTTGAAGTCACATACAGTGGCGTGCAAAAGTCTGGAATCACCTGTAAATTTGACATTTTTTCAACTTCATGACCTTATATCTTAATTTCTTTTTCCTCCCAGTGGCTTTTTCTGTGTATCTCATGATAAGTGATAGATTTGGCTATTAGGGCCAACTTTTAGTATTGGTTTGGCCCTTATTTTCTGAGTTTGTTCCCCATAGTTGTCCTGTTGATCTTCTGTGAAAATCACATAATGTACATCGTTGGCCAACGATATATTATTGTAAGTATGCTTTAAAATATTATGGACGCACGCCAGGTTTCCTTCAAGTTAATGTATGTGGCCTTGAAAAAGGCCGTTTTTGTGTGTCAGTGATGACTCCGTATTTGATGGACCACCCTTTGTTCTTGATCACCTGACTGCACCTTGTCGGCATTGAATGAACCAGTCTGACAAGGTGATCATTGGTGACAATGCGGTTCCAAGCTGAAATGAGTGACTCAGCCAGCTCACACTTTGATGTCGGATGCCTCTTGGATATTTCCAAGGCCAGCTTGTGCCACAGGTTCTCGATTGGATTCAGATCTGGAGACTGGGCAGGCCAGTCTATTGACTTGACGTTGTTATGGTTATGGTTTGTGGTTATGGTTTAGGCATTTGATATACCGCCCTTTACTTATGCATCAGAGCGGTTTACAAGTATATACTAACAGGTACTTTTTATTCCCTTGTCCCCAAAGGGCTCACAATCTAAGTGTACCTGAGGCAATGGAGGGTTAAGTGGCTTGCCCAGGGCCACAAGGAGCAGCCATGGGACTAGAGACCTCAGTCCCTCCAGCCTGAGGTTACTTGTCCCCATGTGGGAATTGAACCCCCGGCCCTCCGACCTGAGGTAACCTGTCCCAACCACTGAGCCACTCCTCCCTCCTTCCAGCTGATCACCTGTTTGGAGCGATGGCAGGGTGCATTGTCATCTTGGAACAGGAACTGGCCAGGAAACGGCTGGTGTGCTGATGGCACCATGCACTTTTGCAGTATAGAGATGTACTTGGCCCCGTTGACCATTCCATCGACGATGTGAAAATGTCCAACGCCACTGGCAGCCATGCAGCCCCAGACCACGACCTTCAAAGGATGCTTCACAGTGAGGTTGAGACACTCAGGCTTGAATTCCTCTCCAGGAAATCTCCTCACGTAGGTGTGGGCCTGGTTACCAAATAGGCAGAAGGTGCTTTCATCGCTGAATAGCACCTTTTCCCACATTTCAGTCGACCAGGTTGAGTGCTTTCTTGCCTACACGATCCGGTTGCGCCTTTGTATGTCAGTCATCAGTAGCTTATTCCGTGCTTTGCAGTCCCGGAGACCAAACTGCAGGCACCGGCGACGAACTGTTGATGAGCTGACACTGATCTCACTCTTGTCTGACCACTCTCGAAATAGCTGAGGCAAGGTCAACTTGCGATTAGTCAGTGAAATGCGTCGTAGTGCGCAGTCCTGGCGTGATGTTGATGCACATGGATGACCTGAACGAGGCTTGTCCACCACTGAACCCGTTTCTTTCTTCTTCTGTACAATCTTAACAACAGCGCTCTAACTGCAGCCAACTTTCCTGGCTATCTGACGGCTTGAAAATCCTTCCTCGCTCATAAAGGACACACGAACATGCTCCTCCAATGTCAGGGTCTGAGTCACCTTCATGGTCGATCCAGAAAGCGTATGAAATTCAAAAATTCCATGCGTTTTTATAGCTGCACTGTTGGCTAGATATCTGCATTGTGATTGGTTAGTGAAACCAGCCTCCTGATTGGTCAGAAATAACGTGTGCATATTGGATAATCTCGATCCAGTAATGACGCAGGATCCACAAAAATCGCAGGAGCTATCTCCCAGTGTCTGTAAAGTATTTAAATTGGAAGCAAGGAATGCAAAAAAGTCAACTCTAATAGCCAAATGTATCCCTTTTAACGTGGTAGAAAGATGAATATGCTGGGCTAACGCAAAATTTAAAAAAAAATTAGAAAGTAAGAAAAACGCAAAACTCACAAGTGATTCCAGACTTTTGCACACCACTATAGTATGATAAGCTGTTTTTTTCTGGGCTGAGGGTGAGAATGCTGTTTCAAGGATGCTGGCTAGTGTGGCTTCATTTAATTTTGATGATCTGTAGTTAAGGCATATTGCCAGATATCTGTTATCGATGAGGACCATGTCGAAGCCATCTATATTGCTTATGCTTGTGAGTGAGAAGTTGAATTTGCTCTTTGTGGTGACGAGTACACCTCCTCCTCTATGACCACTTCTGTTATTGTAGAATAGGTTGTATCCTGGTACACACTCTTAGATATAATTGCAGAAGTTTTTTATTTTCCTATGTTAGGCTTTTATTCTGGGTCTTAACAATTCTAGCAGTATTTATTTGGCTTCTTTTCCCACACCCCCTCCTTTCCCCCGACCCAATTTATTTGTCTGTTGGCATTTCATGTCTTCCAAGGCTTGCCGGTCTGAATAATGAAGTATGACAATGTACATTTTTTACATTATAATAGATTTCTAAATAGGTTTTATTGTCGGGCTACATTTGGGTGTCTTCCCTATTCAGCCTTACAGCAACCGATTACGGCAACTGATTTGTCCAATCCGTTGGTCTTCAGGTTCCTCTGCTTTAATATTTAATACCTTTAATATCTAATATTTATCATTGTTCATTTTTATGTGTTAAACTCCTCCTTTATTTATTATTAATGCATGGTCTTGAATTTGTTTTACATGTGCACATCTTAGTTATTCTGAATGGGTTAGTCCCGGTCCATAGTGCATATTATTTTAAAAGTGCTTTTTGTCTCCATGCTGTGTTACTGTGTAGCATATTTACACATTAGATGTCGACAATGCCTTCTTTACTAATAAATACTTGGGATTAAATGTATATATATTTTATGGCTATTTCATTCCTTTTTTCCACTTTTGTCACTCCTGTGACATCATCCAAGCTCAACTTAACACCCCCTAACATCCTGTGTTATAGGAAAAACAGTATATGATGGCAGATATAGACCAGCATGGTCCATCTAGTCTGCCCAGTAGGATAGCTAGAGTGGTTATAACTGCTGCTCAGTGCAGGTCAAAACCCCTCTATTTATTTTATTTATTTATTTATTTAACAGACTTTAATATAGCGCTTTTCTACAAGTCAAAGCGATTTACATGGAACTTAGTTTTTACAAAGAACAGATTTAGATCAACATTGGAACTTGTACAATAAACATAGGGAAATTCAGAACAATGAGCATTATAAAGTTATTAACAAATGTAACTATATACAGTGAACTGAGAGATTAGCAGGAAGGGTCAGATGGGTTTCGAGGGGGTGGTGAGGAGTGGGATCATGGGGTTTCATGAGCAAGGTCACGAAGGTTGCTTATTGTCAAAATGCTTTTTGAAGAGGTGGGTCTTGAGTTGTTTTCAGAACACACTCCTGATAATTAACAAATGTGCAGTAAGTGCAAAATCATACCCTGCCATACCCTCAGTTTCACAGAGATCAGAGTGCTCCTAGAACTGCCGCCATAAGAACATAAGAGATGCCATACTGGGTCAGACCAAGGTCCATCAAGCCCAGTATCCTGTTTCCAACAGTGGTCAATCCAGGTCACAAGTACCTAGCGGTTTCCCCAAAAGACACAGGTTCCACAATGCTTGTATTGGGTCAAGCAGTGATATCCTGGGTCCTTTTCTAATGGTTTATGGACCTTTCCTCCAGGAACTTGTCCAAATCTTTTTTAAACCCAGCTACACTAACAGCTTTTACTCCATCCTCCGGTAGCAAATTCCAGGGTTTGATTACACGTTCACTGAAAAAATATTAGCCTTAAATGGGTTACATTGTAGCTTCATTGCATGTCCCCTAGTCTTTCTATATTCTGATAACGTAAACAATCGATCTATGTTTACCCGTTCCACTCCGTTCATTAATTTATAGACTTCTATCATATCTCCCCTCAGCCGTCTCTTTTCCAGGTTAAAGAGCCCTAACCTTTTTAGCCTTTCTTCATAGGGGTATCCTTCCATCCCCTTTACCATTTTGGTGGCTCTTCTCTGTACCTTTTCTAATTCAGCTATATCCTTTTTAAGATACGGCGACCAGAACTGCACACAATATTCAAGGTGCGGTCGTACCATGGAGCGATACAGAGGCATTATAACATCCTTGGCTTTCTTCTCAGTATCTCAACTCTCATAATCTGTGTACGTGTGTCATGTGCATCAGCCACAGATATTTGATGTCACTGCTGCAATTCGTGTGTGGTCATGTTCAGGTTTCTGTTTGCTGTGTTGCATATATGCATAGTTTGTGGCTGTGGATTGTAGAAGTATTTCACTTGCTGTGGACTGTACACTTTCTTTAAACTTATAATGCCAGAAAGTATTGCTCTGACTCTCCAACTTGTTGTTATTTATAGTGTCTCAAAGAAGATGTGCAGAAAGAGATAAAGTTTGAGGAAGGAACCTGGCCAGCATAGGAGCAGAGCTAGCTGTGGCCTCATCATGGGAGGAGAAGGTGCCTGGGATCAGACAAACAGAAGAGAAGGTATTAATACCCACAACCAGAGAAATGATTCCCTTCCTACACACACACACACTCTGTGCCTGCACCGAAGAAGATGATATCCAAACGTCAGGAGAACTAAGAACAGAGTGAACTAATTCTGCTTTCAGTGGTAGAGAATTTCTTCATCCTTGCTGCTGGAAAATTCTCTAGTCAGGATCCTCTTTTCCTGCTTGAACCTGAATTCCCTCTATGGAAGCAGACGGGGATTCATGAAAAAAGACTCATGATACCTACATTCCCTGGTCACCTGAGCCTCAACTAATGATAGGAAAGAAGAGAGCTGAGTGTGAAATATATTTAGGAGAAAGAGCAGATCAATAGAAACAGAACAAAGAACGTTGCTAGTAATTTGGATTGCTGGATTACTCAAGCTTTCTGCTGTGCACGGAGAAAAGTGGAAACCTCAAGATTGAGAGAACGGTGCTAAGCCTCACCCTCCTACAATGTTCTACCTCTTCTGACGTGGCTTCTTTTTCCCTAGACCTGCCGCCTTTGTTGTGGCTGATCTCTGAAAATGGTGATGTCCCCTGGCACTTACACCTTTCTAACCTGCTTTGCTGGCTTCTGGCTAATCTGGGGCTTCGTCGTTCTGCTTTGCTGCATCTGTAGTTTTATTCGGCGGAGAGTGAAGCGCAGGCAGGAGGAGAGGCTGCGTGAGCAGACCCTGCGCACGGTGCAGCTGGAAGCCCTCCAGTATGAGGAATATATGAACAGCCCAAGGTCTGCCGTGTCACATCGGCTCCGCAGCCAGCCGCTTCCTCCCCCTCCTGTGATGCATGTTCAGCCTTGGCCCTACAGACAAGGTAAGTGCCAGATGGGGACACATGTCCCATATGTGTGATAAGAAGAGCTTTCATAGGGCACAGGAGAAATTGTTGCTGTCCTTGGTTGAAGTTGATCAAGTGGAACAAGGAGCACAGGGTCATTTGTTGATGCCAAAGAGCTTGAAATAAATTAAGAGATCTTCTAATCAATGGGGAAAGATTAGAAATTGTGGACCTCCCTTCTTTTGCACGCACCAACCAAGTAAAATAAGAATCCAGCATGCCTGAAATAGTTAGGTCTCTTCACAGCCCTAGGAATGCAGAGAACAAAAGAAAGAGCATGGTCCCAGAGCACCAATTAGCAAAGAGAGAGGGGTCTCTGTTCCAATGTACCCAACAAAAAAGACAGAGGGAGCTAGGATCCCAGTGTACCCAATAATATATAGAGAACAAAGAAGGCACATCCCATTGTATATAGTAATGCAGACAGAGAAAAAGATGGCCAGGTTCTAGTACACCCAATAACACAGAGAGATGACTCCCAGTGTACCCATAACTAAAGGGGGAGAGAGACAACTGGATCCCAGTGCACCCCAAGACCGCTGAAAGTGAGTTTAATCAGTGTAGCTCAAGCAGAGAATGAAAAATGTACCTTGTAAGACAGGTCTCCATTGTGCCCCCTGAGTGCATACAAAGAGAATCAGATCCCACTGTTCCCAAAAAGTGAAGCCTTCCATCTTAGATTTATTGTTTTGCTGTAGATAAGTGTTGGGAGTCTTTAAGATGGGCATTAGTGTAGAAATTGCAGCCAGATCTCAAGAGTGTACAACTCACCAATCACCCCTGTGCAGTTGCTGCTTCTAAGCTGCAGTAATTCTGGTGTTCAGTAACAATAAAGCCCAGCTCATGCAGCACTGCAGCAGATAAGCAATACTGTGGAGCTTAGTACAAACGTGAGAGACACACATGAAGCAGCAATAACAAACTAGAAAGAGAACTCTATTTGGACTGAGCAACGTAACTTAAGCCCATAAGTATGGAATGGCTCAGTTGTCTTTTAGAAAAGAATTCAAATCATTAGCGATGGCAGTGGATATCATCTAGCAATGCTATAGAAATTAGAAACTCCTTATATTACTAAATGGCGTCCCAAAAAAAGGAAGGGAAAACATCTCACCGTCAAACACTACCTAAGTCTGCATCATCTTGACAGAAAAACCTTTCAATTTTTTTCAGTGTGCAAAATATCTTCAAATAACTGGTGCTTATCTTCAAATCTGTATATTTGGACAAGTCCACATTCTAATCTTTTTATATATTTATGCAATTTTAGCAAACTAAAGACAAGCATCCACTTGTTTACAGAAACATGAAGAAAATAAGAACATAAGATATTCCATACTGGGTTCAGACCAAGGTCCATCAAGCCCAGTATCCTGTTTCCAACAGTGGCCAATCTAGGTCATACGTACCTAGCAGTTTCCCCAAAAGAGACAGATTCCACAATCCTTGTACTGGGTCAAGCATTGATATCCTGGGTCCCTTCTTAATAATGGTTTATGGACCTTTCCTCCAGGAACTTGTCCAAACCTTTTTTAAACCCAGCTACACTAACAGCCTTTGCTACATCCTCCAGTAACAAATTCCAGAGTTTGATTACACGTTGAGTGAAAAAATATTTTCTTTTATTAGTCTTAAATAGTTTACCCTGTAGCTTCATTGCATGTCCCCTAGTCTTTCTATATTCTGATAACGTAAACAATCGATCTACGTTTACCCATTTCAGTCCGTTCATTAATTTATAGACTTCTATCATCGTCTCTTTTCCAGGTTAAAGAGCCCTAACCTTTTTAGCCTTTCTTCATAGGAGTATCCTTCCATCCCCTTTACCATTCTGGTGGCTCTTCTCTGAACATTTTCTAATAACGCTGTATCCTTTTTAAGATACTGCGACCAGAATTGCACACAATATTCATGGAACGGTATAGAGGCATTCTAATATCTTTTGTTTTATTTTCCATTCCTTTCCTTATGATACCTAGCATTCTATTTGCTCTCTTGGCTGCCACTGCACACTGGGCCGAGGGTTTTAACATGTTATCCACAATGATGCCTAAATCTTTTTCCTGGGTGGTGGTTCCTAATGTGGAACCTTGCATCGTGTAACCATAGTTTGGGTTATTCTTCCCTAGGTGCATAACTTTGCACTTGTCCACATTAAATTTCATCTGCCATGTTGATGCCCAGTCTTCCAATTTATCAAGATCCTCTTGCAATTTTCCACAATCCTCTTGGGTTTTAACAACTTTAAATAGTTTTGTGTCATCTGCAAATTTGATAACCTCACTCGTTATTCCACTTTCCAGGTCATTTATGAATATGTCAAAAAGCAGCAGACCCAGCACAGATCCCTGGAGTACACCACTATTCACCTTTCTCCATTGGGAAAATTGGCCATTTAGCCCAACCCTCTGCTTTCTATCTTTTAACCAGTTCCTGGATCCACAGTAGTACACTGCCTCCTATCCCATGACTCTTTAGTTTTGCCAAAAGTCTCTGATGAGGGACCTTGTCAAAGGCTTTCTGAAAGTCCAGATACACTATATCAACCGACTCGCCTTTGTCCACCTGTTTATTCACACTTTCAAAAAAACATAACAGATTAGTAAGACAAGATCTTCCTTGTTTAAAGCCATGTTGGCTGTCTCCCATTAGGCCATGACTATCTACATGCTGAGTAATTTTATTCTTTATGACGGTTTCTACCATTTTTTCCGGTACTGACGTGAGGCTCACCAGTCTGTAGTTTCCCGGATCACCCCTGCAACCCTTTTTAAAAATTGGTGTTACATTGGCGATCCTCCAATCTTCAGGTATTAGAGATGATTTTAATGATAGTAATCTGTGAACTAATAGCAGGTCTGCAATCTCATATTTCAGTTCTTTCAACACCCTTGGAAGTATACCATCCGGCCCAGGTGATTTGCTACTCTTCAGTTTATCTAATACTTGTAATACATCTTCCCGATGTATCGATATTTCCTTCAATTCTTCCGCACCTTTAAATACCACTTCAGTCATGGGTAACATCCCTACATCTTCCTCAGTAAAGACCGAAGCAAAGAATTCATTCAGTTTCTCCGCTATCGCCTTGTCGCCTCTTAGTGCCCCTTTAACTCCTCTATCATCTAATGTAACAACTGACTCTCTCACAGGTTTTTTGCTATGAATGTACTTGAAAAAATCTTTATTTCACGTTTTTGCTTCCGCAGCAAGCTTTTTCTCAAATTCTCCCTTTGCCTGCTTTATCAATGCCTTGCATTTGACCTGCCAGTGCTTGTGCTGTTTCCAGGTTTCATTGTTTGGCTCTTTTTTCCATTTCCTGAAAGATGCTTTTTTGGCAACAACAGCCTCTCTGACCTCACCTTTAAACCATGCTGGCAGTTTTTTGGACTTCCTTCCACTTTTCGTAAAGCGTGGAATACAGCTGGTCTGGGCTTCCAAAAATAGTATTTTTCAACAACACCCAAGCTTGATGTAAGTCTTTAACCTTTGCAACTGCTCCTTTTAGTTTTTTCTTAACTATTTTCCTCATTTTATCATAGTCTCCCTTTCGAAAGTTAAAAGGTAGTACTGTGGATTTCCTTACTATTCCTCCTCCACTAATTAAATCAAAGGCGATCATGCTATGATCACTATTGCCAAGTGGCCCCAACACCCTTATCTCTTGCACTAGATCTGGTGTTCCACTAAGGACTAGGTCTAATATGGCTTCCCCTCTGGTCGGTTCATGAACCAGCTGCTCCAAGAAGCAGTCATTTATGTCATCTAGGAACTTTATAAAAAGTTATAAGTGCAAATAAATACAAATAATGAACAATCAGTACTTCTCCTTTTAGACCCCAAAAGGGAGGGGGGGGGGAAGGTAAATACAACGGAAAATCAAAGAAAAATGCAACAAAGAAATTCGGACTATAAGCACCATGGACCTACTTCAGCATCCTAAACCACCTCTAGCTGAGGTGTCACAGGCAGCTCAGTTAGTTTTTTAACCTCTAGAAAGATTTCAGTTGGTCAGGTACAAAAAACATGTATTTAACATTGAGGTACCTAATCAAACATTTACAAGGGTATTTCAGCTGAAAGGTGATTCCCTAAGCCAGAACCTCAGGTCTCATTGCCAGAAAACATTTTCTATTTTCCTGAGTGGCCCTAACCACAGATATATTCTTACCTTTCAATATATGAGAAAGATCTGATTCAAAAATAAAACTAACAAGAAGAGTTCCATCTTCCTGGATATCATTAGCTCTGAGACACCAAGTGGGCTAGAAACAGCTAAAAATGACTATTTGCCTTTGAGTGGATAATATAAATTTTATTAATAGGATGCCAACCATCTCCTGAAATTCCCCAAACTTCCACAAGATATTTCTTGAAAGCCTCAAAAAGGAGATACTACTACTGAACATTTGTATAGCATAAAAAGACATACACAGCGCTGCACAGACACATGTAAAAGACGGTCTCTGCTCATCAGAGCTTACAATCTAGTCAAGATAGACAACACAGTAGCTATAAACATGGGATACATCTAGGGGGAGCGAAGAGGTGAGTTTTCAGCCTGAATTTGAAAAGGGTCAGAGAAGGTGCCTGACGTACAGACTTGGGTAGTTTGTTCCAGGCATAAGGAGCAGCAAGCTGAAAGGAACGATGTCTGGAGTTAGCAGTAGAAGAGAAGGGCACAGATAGAAGCGATTTGCCACAAGAGCAGAGTTCCTGAGGAGGGGTGTAGGGAGAGAAAAGAGAAGAAAGGTAATGAGGAGCTTATAGGTCAGTGGGAGAAGTTTGAACTGGATGTGGAAACTGATAGGGAGCCAATAAAGTGACTTGAGAAGAGGGGTAATATGAGCACGATGAGGCTGGCGGAAGATTAGCCGTGCAGCAGAGTGTTGAACAGATTGAAAGGGAGAGAGATGATTGAGGGAGTCCAACAAGGAGTAGGTTAAAATAGTCTAGATGGGAGGTGACCTAAGGGATGGATAAGTGTCTTAATAGTGTATTCAGAAAGGAATGGGCAAATTTTGTTGATGTGTTAGAGAAAGAAATGGCAGGTTTTAGCTATCAGTTGGATGTGTGTGGAGAAGGAGAAAGAGAAAGAGGAGTCAAAGATGACCCCCAGGGTTGTGAGCTGAGGAGGCAGGGAGGAGTAGAGAGTTATCCACAAAGATTGAGAAAGAAGGAAGGGGAGGGGAGGGTTTAGGGGGAAAAAATAAGAAGCTCAGTTCTGGCCATGTTCAGTTTCAAGTGGCGGTGTGACATCCAAGCAGCAATGTCAGAAAGGCAGGCAGAGATCCTGACCTGGATTGCTGGAGAGATTTCAGGTGTAGAGAGGTAGATCTGGGAGTCATCAGTGTAAAGAATGGTACTGAAAGCCATGGGAAGAGATGAATGCACCAAGGGACTGGGTATATAGAGAGAAAAGGAGTGGACCCAAGACAGATCTGTGGGGTACACCAACTGAGAGTGTGATAGCAGTAGTGGAGGATCCACCAGAATAAACACTGAAAGAGCAATGGAGAAGATAAGAAGAGAATCAGGATAGCACAGAGCTCTTAAAACCAATTGAGGACAAGGTATCAATGAGAAGGTTGTGATCGACGGTGTCAAAAGCTGCAGAAAGGTCAAGAAGGTTGAGGATTGAGAAAAGGCCCTTGGATTTAGCCAGGAACAGGTGGCTGGAGACTGGCAAGAGCCATTTCAGTAGAATGTAAAGGACAAAAACCAGATTGTAAAGGATCCAGGAGGACTTGAGAGGAGAGAAAGTCAAGGCAACGGTGGTGAACCGCCCATTCAAGTAGTTTAGAAATTAAGGGGAGGAAGGAGATGGGTCAATAGTTAAAAGAACAGGTAGAGTCTAATGAGAGTTTCTTGAGGAGAGGTGTGACCACAGCATGCTTAAAGGCTGCAAGGACAGTTGCAGTGAAGAGCGATAGGTTGAGAATATGAGTGATGGACCTGGATCCTCCCAGATGATGCTGCACCTACTGCTGCTCTCTGTCATGGGGCATGCCTCATCCCACTGGCTGTGGTGGTGGTGTTGGGCTTCTACTTTCTCCCTCTTGCCAATTCCAACCCCTCCTGCTGCCTCAGTCTCACTCCTTTCTCTCTTTTGAAGTCCACTCCATCCGCCTTTTCACTTCCTCTCCGGGTAGCTGTTATTTATCGACCTCCTGACAAGTCTGCTTCACTGACTTTGACTCGTGGCTTTCCTTCTTTCTGGATTCCTCTTCCCCCACTCTTATTCTTGGGGATTTTAACATTCATGTCGATAACCCCTCTGATCCTTATGCTTTAAAGCTCCTCTCCCTTACCTCCTCATTTGACCTCCAACTTTGTTCCACTGCCCTCACTCACCAGCATGGCCACTGCCTTGACCTGATATTTTTCTCTAGTTGTTTACCCTCCAACTTCTGTAGCTCAGTTCTTCCCTTATCTGACCATCACCTTTTAAGCTTTATCTTCATCACCCACTGCCTCAGCCTCGTCCTGTCTCCTCCAACCTATTTAGAAATCTTCATGCTATTGATCCCTTGGCTCTCTTCCACTATTTCTTCATCTTTCTTCCACTATGTCATCTAAGTCTGTTGACGAGTCAGTAACTTCTTATAATGCTGCACTCTCCTCAGCTCTGGATGCTCTCGCTCCGCCCATGCCACATCCTGTGAGATGTTCTGCACCCCAGCCCTGGCTTTCATCCACTACCCGCTATCTACATTCCTGTGCCCGTTCTGCTGAGCGTGCTTGGCTCAAATCCCGCTCCCCTGCAGACTTTCTACACTTCAAATTCATGCTTGTCTCTTTCCAGTCAGCCATAGCTCTTTATTTTTATTTATTTTATTTTACATCTCTTATATACCGCATTATTCAACATCAGCGCGGTTTACATCGAACAAAACATTTCAGTACACAAAAATGTCTGAGTTACATTAAACAGGGTTAATAACTTGGATAACAGGGTAAGTTTGAATCACAGGTAAATAACTTTGATTGCAGTGTAAACTATTTACATCTTTAAATTAGGGCACAGTTGAGAAGTAATGGACAGCTAAGCCTTGAACTTACTAAGTGGGGAATTCAGGATCACTGGGTGATTCGGAGTTTCTATAACTAACAGAGATGGGTCGTGATTCTGCACTCACTGGGAAGTATATAAGGAATAGGTAATGTTTGAGGGCCTTTCTGAATTGCAGTAGGTTGGTGATTGCTCTAATATCAGGTGGCAACATATTCCAAAGCTTTGGGGCACGGAGACTGAAAGCCCTATTTGCTGTTGATGTGGTGCATTTTGTAAGTTCACAGGGAACCAATAGCATATTTAATGCAATTGATCTTCTTGATCTATTAGGGGATATGGGCTTGATGAGCTCAGTTAAAGAGGTGGAGGAGAGACTGTTTACCGCTTTGAATGTAAGTAGTAATGTCTTGAAAATGATCCTGGCCTGTATAGGAAGCCAGTGTAACTGCTTTAGAAGGGGTGATACATGCTCACTCCTCGATGCTCCATAGAGAACCCTCGCAGCGCTATTCATTGCAAGCTGTAAGGGATTCAAAGTGGATTGAGGGAGGCCTAGCAATATGACATTAGCATAGTCAAAGTGTGGCATGATCAGAGCCTGGTAGATGGTCCGGAAATCTTCGGGTTCAAGTAGTGAACGAAGAAGTCTTAGTGACCGGATTTTGTAGTATATGGATCTTACAATGTTAGCTATATGCGCCTTCATATCTAGGTTCTGATCGAGTGTAACACCCAGATAACGTATTTGTTGTTTTGATTGTAGCTCAGCATCTTTCACCTTAAGGAATTGTGGAGGGCTGAAATTCGGGTTCTTTGACATAAAAAGCACCTCTGTCTTCTTATGTTGAATCCTGAGGTTTTGTGATAAGAGCCAACAAGACTACTATGTCCATCTGACTAACTCTCTTGCCTCTGATTCTCACCGTCTCTTTACTACTCTCAGCTCTCTTCTCAAAGTGCCTCCGCCTCTGATCCCTCCCTCCCTTTCTGCCCAAACCCTGGCTATTTGCATGACAAAATCACCCTCCAATTCCCTACAAAGTCAGCTACTTCCCCTCCTCCTCCTCTTCACTCCCACCTCTCCCCCCTACCTCTGCTACCCTCTCTTTCTTTCCTGTGGTCTCTGAAGAGTAAACTTCACACCTTCTTTCTTCCTCCAAACTCACCACCTGCTCCTCTGATCCTATCCCCACCCATCTCCTAAGCCCCATCTCCTCCACCATTGTCCCATCCATCTCTCATATTCTCAACCTATCGCTCTCCACTGCAACAGTCCCTGCAGACTTCAAGCATGCTGTGGTCACACCTCTCCTCAAGAAACCCTCACTTGATCCCACCTGTCCTTTTAATTATTGACCCATCTCTCTCCTTCCCTTCATTTCTAAACTACTTGAACGTGCGGTTCACCGCCGCTGTCTTGACTTCCTCTCCTCTCATGCCCTCCTGGATCCCTTACAGTCTGGCTTTCGCCCTTTATACTCTACTGAAATGACTCTTGCCAAAGTCTCCGGTGACTTGTTCCTGGCAAAATCCAAGGGCCTTTACTCTGTCCTCATCCTTCTTGACCTCTCTGCTGCTTATGACACTGTTGACCACAACCTTCTCCTCGATACCCTGTCCTCACTTGGTTTTAGGGGCTCTGTACTATCCTGGTTCTCCTCCTATCTCTCCCATCGCTCTTCCAGTGTGCGCTCTGGTGGCTCCTCCTCCTCTGCTACCCCGCTCCCAGTTGGTGTACCCCAAGGATCTGTCTTGGGTCCATTCCTTTTCTCTCTCTACACCCAGTCCCTTGGTGTGCTTATCTCCTCCAATGGCTTTCAGTACCATCTGTGTGCTGATGACTCCCAGATCTACCTCTCTACGCCTGAAATCTCTCTGGCAATCCAGACCAGGATCTCTGCCTGCCTTTCTGACATTGCTGCCTGGATGTCTCACTGCTGCTTGAAACTGAACATGGCCAAGACTGAACTTCTTATCTTTCCCCCTAAAACCTCCCCTCCTCTTCCTCTTTTCTCAGTCTCAGTGGATAACTCTGTACTCCTTCCTGTTTCCTCAGCCCGCAATCTGGAGGTTGTCTTTGACTCCTCTCTCTCTTTCTCCTCGCATATCCATCTGATAGCTAAGACCTGCTGTTTCTTTCTCTATAACATCAGCAAAATCCACCCTTTCCTTTCTGAACACACTACTAAAACGCTTATCCACTCCTTAATCACCTCCCGTCTTGACTACTGTAACCTACTCCTTGCTGGTCTCCCTTTGAATCATCTCTCTCCCCTTCAATCTGTTCAACACACTGCTGCGCGGCTAATCTTCCGCCAGCCTCGTCATGCCCATATTACTCCTCTTCTCAAGTCACTTCATTGGCTCTCTATCCATTTCTGCATCCAGTTCAAACTTCTCCTGCTGACCTATAAATTCATTCACTCTGCGGCTCCTCACTACCTTTCTTCTCTTATCTCTCCTTACAACCCCCCTCGAGAACTCTGCTCTTCTAGCAAACTGCTTCTATCTGTGCCCTTCTCTTCTACTGCTAACTCCAGACTTCGCTCCTTTCACCTTGCTGCGCCTTACGCCTGGAGCAAACTACCTGTGTCTGTACGCCGGGCACCTTCTCTAACCCTCTTCAAATCCAGGCTGAAAACTCACCTCTTCGCTGCTGCTTTTGGATCTTGACTCACCTGATCTCCTTTTTCTTTCCCCCTGCTTTGTCCCTGCCTACACCTTCTCTGTTTGTCTTGACTAGATTGTAAGCTCTGATAAGCAGGGACTATCTCGTACATGTCTGTGCAGCGCTGTGTATGACTTGTAGCGCTATATAAATGCTCAGTAGTAATAGTAGAAGAGACATCAGTAGAGGAGATGGAGCTTAGGAGATGTGTGGGAATAAGATCAGAGGAGCAGGTAGTGAGTTTGGAGGAGAAAAGAAGGTCTGTGATTTCCTCCTCAGAGATCATAGAAAAGGAAGAGAGGGTAGCAGAGATAGGGGGGGGGAAAGTTGGGAGTGCAGAGGGAGAGGAGGGGAAGTAGCTGACATGGTGGGTAATTGGAGTGTGATGATGTGGATTTTGTTATGGAAATAGCCAGGGTTTTGGCAGAAAGGGAAGGAGGGGTCGGAGGTGGAGGCACCTTGAGGAGAGCATTAAGAGCTGTAAATAGACAGCAAGGGTCAGAGGCAAGATGGTTAGACATATGGACATAAAAGTCTTGTTTGGCGAGTGCTATGGCTGACTGGAAAGGGACAAGCATGAATTTGTAGAAAGTCTGCAAGGGTGCGGGATTTGAGCCAAGCGCACTCAGCTGAAGGGCACAGGGACGTAGATAGCGGGTAGTGGAAGACAGCCAGGTCTGGGGTATAGTATGCCTCATAGGACATGGCATGGGCGGAGCAAGAGCATCCAGAGCAGAGGAGAGTGCAGCATTATAGGAAGCTACTGCCTCATCAACAGACAGTGGAGGAAAGAGGCGATGAGACAGTGGAGGAGAGAGGCAAAGGGTCAATAGTATGAAGATTTCTAAAGAGATTGGAAGAGACAGGGTGAGGTTGAGGCAGTGAGTGATGAAAGAGTGAAGCTTAGCAGGTGATGGTCCGATAAAGGAAGAACTGAGGTACAGAAGTTTGAGGGTAAGGAATTAGAGAAGAATACAAGGTCAAGGCATAGAAACATGATGTCAGAAAAAGACCACATGGCCTATCTAGTCTGTCCTTCCATAACAACTACAACAGTCCCTTTTTTACCTTTAGAGATCCTCTGTGTTGGTCCCATGCTTTTTTGAATTCAGTTACTGTCCTCCTCTCTACCACCTCCACTGGGATACTATTCCACGGATCCACTACTCTTTCTGTAAAGAAATATTTCCGCATATCACTCCTGAATCTATCTCCCTTCACCCTCATCCCATGTCCCCTCGTAGCAGAACTTGCTTTCAATTGAAAGAGGCTCTCTCCCTGAACATTTATGCCACAGAGGTATTTAAACATCTCAATCATATCACCTCTATCCCGCCTTTCCTCTAAGGTGTACATATTAAGATCCTTAAGTCTGTCCTCATATGCTTTATAATGAAGCCCAATAATCATTTTAGTAGCCACCCTCTGCACCGACTCCATACTGTTCACATCCTTTTGAAGGTGCGGTCTCCAGAATTGCACACTATACTCAAAATGAGGTCGCACCAAAGACTTATATAGAGGCATTATCACCTCCTTTTTTCTGCTAGCCATTCCTCTCCGTATGCACCCAAGCATCCTTCTAGCTTTTGCCGTCGCCTTTTCTACCTGTTTAGCTACTTTAAGATCATCAGACACAACCACGCCTAGGTCCCGCTCTTCTTTAGTGGACAAAAGTACTTCACCTCCTAAACTGTATTGCTCCCTTGGATTGCTGCAGCCCAAATGCATGACCTTACATTTTTTAACATTAAATCCCAGGTGCCAAATTCTAGACCATTCTTCAAGCTTAGCTAGATCCCTCCTCATGTTATCTACACCTTCCTGGGTGTCTACTCTATTGCAGATTTTGGTATCATCTGCAAAGAGGCAAACCTTACCCGACAGCCCTTCCGTTATATCACTAACAAAGATGTTAAAAAGAATCGGACCAAGGTCAGATCCCTGGGGCACACCACTGGTAACATCCTTCTCCTCAGAGTGAGCTCTATTTACTTGTACTCTTTGTCGCCTCCCACCCAACCAATTTCTAACCCAAGCAGTAACTTTTGCGTCCATCCGTAGGGTGCTCAGTTTGTTTATAAGTCGCCTGTGAGGAACAGTGTCAAAGGCTTTACTGAAATCTAAATACACCACATCAGCAGTGGCCGTGCTGATGAGTGAGGCAGTAGTGCAAAGCTGGAGTTCGAATGAGGATGTAAGGAAAAAAAGCTTTAAAGCATAAGGGCATGAATTCTGGGAAAATTCAGTAAACACAAGTTTAAATGTCTCATATAGTTCTCAAAGTTTTCCAACTTGTAATGTATCAAAACTTTATCCTTGACCAAAGCTTCTATCACAGACTTTGAATTCTTTACTTCACTCTTTAATGTCCCACTACTCAACTTAGGGGCATGTTTACTAAACACCGTTGCTGTGCGGGTTCCCGTTAGTGTGCTGGTGCCATATAAGGAGTGGGCGGGCCAGGCAGAAAAAAGCAAAAAACCGGACCGTACGTGTGTGCGTCGCGCTAATGTGCGGGGCCCACATTAGCGCGTGGGAAGGCTAAGTGGGGCGCTGCTCCAAAACCAAACAACAGAGCCGTAGTACAACGGTGAGGACACCGACCAATGGTGCAGGGGCCAGGGGTTCAAACCCCCATTGCGCTCAACAAAAAAGACCAGCTGAGGCACCAACATTTATGGGCAAAAGTGGTTAGGAGGCATATTAATTTTGGGCGGCAGAAGGCGGCGCACTGTTATTTTTATTACGGCATGAGGTGGCGCACTGTTTAGTGTGGGCGGCAGATGGCGGCGCATTCTTAAGTTTGGGCGACAGAAGGCGGTGCGCTGATAAATGTGGGCAACAGAAGGCGGCGAGCCGGTAGGCAGAAGGCGGCGCGCTGATATGTGAGGGGGCAGTCCAATAGTGGGAGGGATAAGTGGCGCGCTGATGTGCAAATAACAGGAACAGAGCCATAGCACAATGGTTAAGACACTGACCACTCGTGCAGGGATCATGGGTTCAATTCCCCACAGTGCCCATTGAAGACAGCTGGCTGGGGCATTTCCATGTTGTGCGCGCTGTTAATTTAGTGCACCACAAGATGGCGCGCTGATGGCTACAAGGCTGCGCGCTGATGCACAAACACAGGAACAGAGCCACAGCACAATGGTTAAGACACTGACCAATGGTGCAGGGGCCAGGGGTTCAACCCCTCACAGTGCCCAGTGAACAAGGCTGGCTGAGGCAGTATGTATCATGGTGAGGAGTGCTGTAGGAGGCCTTCCATTTATATTTTATTTCCCACCACTAGTAAACCCGCTCTCACAGTGTGTTAACATACGGATGCCCGTAAGGCACATGTTACAGTGCACTGTCCGCCAAGGCACCCTAGAATGTCCCCTATAGGGCACCATGTATGTTGCGACACAGGATAATGTATAGTGCACCCTATATGGATGGCAACCATAAGGTGGCCTATAGGGCGCCCTATAAAGCACCCTCAGAGGCACCTAATGGGTATAGTAAGCTGTGTGTGGTTTTGCCGGCATAGACATATGTACAGTAAATAAAAATAAAGCTGTGGACAGCCCTATCAAAGGGCCCCACTGTGGGTTTGAACCCATGACCTCTGGCTGTACAGGGAGTGACGTAACCATTGGGCTACAGCTCTATAGCTGACAGCAAGCCCCTGGTTGGCTGCAGAGAGCCTGCACGTCACCCCACAGACAGTCTGCTGTTGTAGACAGGATAGGGTTAGGCCATCTGTACCCATGATGCACTGCACATGCAAATCAGCTGTCCACAGATGCACACAAGATGGGGAATGCACACCAACAGCTACCCGACCTGGTAGGGGGAATTGTCCATGTGCACCCACACAGCACCTTGGCCTGGTAGGGGGTCCTGAGCGGGTGGACTACCAGCAAAGAGTAGCTACACACTGTCACATTGCGCGGGTACTGTGCTCACCCTGAGGGTGTGATGTGGCGGCCAGGACCAGGTCCACAACACCAGCCATGGCTGGATGAGGCCATGACAGAGCTCCAAAACAGTACTAACCTGTGAGATAGGAAGGTGCTGCAGAAACATGTTGGATATCTCTGTCTGTCTCAGTTAGTGGAAACCCCCCTGGACCCCTCGGTGGTAAATGTACCCCCCCCCCTGAGGGTGGAAAACCGGGCCCCCCACCAACATATCCCCATCCTACCCCCCCCCCCCCCCCCGCACCAATGGCAGTAGAGTGGACCATCAAACCCCAGTCCTGCTGGGGAACAGAC
This sequence comes from Ichthyophis bannanicus, assembly GCA_033557465.1. Lineage (NCBI taxonomy): Eukaryota > Metazoa > Chordata > Amphibia > Gymnophiona > Ichthyophiidae > Ichthyophis > Ichthyophis bannanicus. The sequence continues at coordinate 2,940,588 of CM066050.1, forward strand.
ACCCTACAGGGCAGTCCAAGCAGCTCCACACACATCCATAACACAATATCAGACAGACTTTAGGCCTGGATATCCAAAGATGCACCCCAGCACTATCTGATATTCACCTGCAGCAAGCCATCAGCCGCTGCACCCTGCAAGGCACTCCATCAAGACACATACCAGCTGTGAACAGTCTGCTGGTTAGCCCTGATGGAAATGCATGCACCCAAAACTGGGGTGGCAGCACACACAAGCAGAGAGTTCTGTGAGGAGGCCCCAACAGGAAACCCATATATATCACAAGAGAGAAACACAATACAGCACTATGGGGGTGCCTAGCCATGCTGTCATCACTGCACACTCAGGGTGAGAGTGCTCCCCCAGCAGCACATACAGAGGTCACCCTGTCTGTGTAGGTGGTGGCCTGGCACTACAATGTCACAGCCAGTGCCCTATGCCCTGTGCAGATGCATCCTGGCCAGCCCACCATGTCTGACCTATACCCATGGTACCTTGCTGCTCATTATGCACATTGGCAGGCCAATACTGGCAGTAGTGCTGGCAGTGTGGGTTGGGGAAGGTGTTTGCAGCCAACACACACTGTATAGACAGACACACACTCCCACACCTATGCCAGCATTGTGCTACTATTGAGGGGGTGATTAGCCTTGGCCACCACACCGGTCCTGGGCACGGCACAGGCATGGATATGGTACGCAGTACTGCTGGGGGTCACTCCCCAGGGTGGTGAACACCGTCAGAGGCCAGGCCTGGAGCACGCACCGCAGACACCAAACAGATTGTTCGGATGGGGTCAACTAGCAGTATGTGCGTAACGTAGGGATATCTATCAGCCTGTACTCTTAGCAAACGGTTCAGAGCTGTGTACCTCAGGTGTAGGGTGACATTGCTAAGGTATGCAGGTGCTGGTATTGGGAGATGCACGCAGGGTCCAATGTTCTGCCTCTACAGGAGACATTGGCCAATGGGGCCTGTGGGTGTGGGTGTGGGTGTGTCTGCCCCTGTTGGCTGCTGCTTTACGGCAGCGCTTCCCCACTCCAGCCCAGTTTTGCATCACACTGTTCGGGTCTTCCTGCTGTCCCTCATGAATATGCATGAGCTACATCTACATGCCGTGGGGGTGGTGCATAGATATACAGCACAGGCATTTGTATGAGTGGCAGCATGGAACCTGACTGGTGTGTGGCCCACCAGGACTGCATTTGGGGGATTCTGCTGTAGGTTCTGCCCCTGTTCATGGTGTCTGTGCTCAGTGGGGTAAAAGATAGACGTATTACCATTGCATATGTCCTCGTCACGAAAGGTGTGTCCTTACTGTCACTGTTTATTTGTGGGGAAAATATGTGGGCAGGATTGCCGGTAGCCCCAGCTGGTCTTTGAACCTGTGACCTTCTGTTCTTGCATGCACTGTCTGTGTGCACTGCACCACCGTGTAGCCACAGCTTGGCTGAATTCCCTGGATAGTCCATGACTGTGGATCCGGCAGGGCCTGTCTGTTGCTGTGAACTGTGCCAGCCTGCACATGGCTAGGCCTCTGTCTTCTGTCGCTAGCAGCCACTGCCCCCTGCACCACATGTACTCGTCCGCCAACATGCTGGCATGAGCTTCTCCCATAAAAAGCAGGTGACCTGATTGGAATGTGGCAGTACGGGACTGCATTTGGGGTACTTGGCTGTGGGTAATGCCCATTGTTGTGGTGTGTGTGCGTTGTTGGGTAAAATATGGGTGTTTTCCCCATGCTTATGTCCCCTGCAAGTGCCCCAGCTGGGCTTTGAACCTCTGACCCTCTGGTCCTAGAGGTACTGACTCTGTCCACTGCACCACACTATGGCCACATAGACAGTGCAGCCCCTGGAGGTAGTAAGCCTGGCAGGATGGAGTCACAAACCCTGCTCTACGCAAATTTACTGTGGGCATATGCACCCTGTCTGGTGACAAACGTGCACATAAACCCCGGAAATGACCACAGGAAATGGGGGACAAAATATCACCACGCTGGGCAACAGTGATATTAATGGGCAACCATAGCAAACACTCCCAGGAAAGCTCCACAAAAGGAAATGTTTTTTGGAAGAGTCTCCGCTCCGTAAACCCTTCCAAAATTCATTTCTTTTTTCTGGAGCTTTGTTGGGTGTGTTTTCTGTATTTGCCCATCACTATAACTGTTCCCCAGCTGAATTACTATTTTTAATAGTTCTGTTGTGGTCATTTTCTATTTTTATTTGCACTTTTGTGCTGTGCACATGTATCACACTGCTCACGTTTTGCTGGTTTCCCCGGTTTTCCTGTACATTGCTGACGGAAATGGTTTCTCTTCCCTTTAAATGCTTTCTACCGCGAGTGTTTCCCTCGCGGTAGTTTTTACATGCAAATTTGGGCCCGATACTGTGCGGGGAGCCTCTCCCCTCCCACTCTCCACCCATTGACCCCGTCCCTCCGCCCCTCCGGAGCCTTCCTCCGCCCTCCTTTAGCCGTTCCACGCCTCTATTGGACATTTGCGGGCCCGCACTTGTACGGGGCCCGTTAGTGTGACACGCACATGTGCGGGGCGTTTAAACACGTTTATTAGCGTTTCAGTGCCGCGTTTCCGTGCGCTATTTTGCGGCGCGCACATTTCCGGTTTTTAGTAAACATCCCCCTTAGTGTATTTCACAGATGTATCTTGCTGTTGGGAAACCAACTCTATTCTCTGAAGAGGACTGAGAAACCGTGGCATCCAACTTAATTTAATAATGCCCAAATCGTTTGAAGTGTCACTTCTAGAGTTAGAGGGGCTAACAAGGTCGACGCATCATCCGCCTTTTCAGAATCCATACCATCTTCCTTCATCCTCTCAATGTTAAAGTGCCCAGTCACTATGGAAAGACTAGAAATTTCCCGCTGCACTTCAGCAAATGATGTTTGCAACAGACCACCCTCAGAACTGATTATGGTGATTATAACCACCTCTTGGATAGAGCCCACATTGGGCTTCTCGCAACTCACATTGGTCCCTGCCTGCTGCAGGAAGGAAGGATATGAATCCAGTCGCAGTGATCTCAAGATTTCTTTCCCGGGCAGAGAGATGCTTCCACCTGCACCCTCTGCAGCTGGAGGTTTAGTGACGACTGCAAAGGGTGAGCCTTGTTTGAGGTGCAGATTGATATGCTGCTGTTTAGGGTTGGAAGGCGCGATTTTGGGGGATTTAGTTGGCCCCTTCCCTTTCTTCTTCACAGGCATTATTTCCAAGGAAAAATTTCACTCTCAGCAATCTGACGTTCCATCTTGATGTGCTGCCATCTTGGCTGCACCCCCTCCTGATCTACATTCTGATCTTGAAAGTACAGATTGTGCATTCCAAAATCTCAATACAGAAGATATTTTGCCCATTGAAAATAACTGGGAAGGTTTTTCTAATCTGTGATGTCCAAGATGATGCAGACCATAGGAATTGCTTGACAATGAGATCTTTTTCCCTTTTTTTTCATATATAATTTTTTAATTATGGGATATTTAGGAATATAAGGTAACTAAATATAAGTTTTAATTTAGAAAAGATTTGCCAGTACTATGCAGGTATGCAAAGAAGCCTGGTGAGGGCCACATAAGATCACTGACAAGCTAAATAGCAGTAAATCATCAGGGCCTGATGGAATTCTCCCTGAAAGAACTCCAATCTGAACTTGCAGATTTACAATCCAGCCTGCCTCAAGGGTATGATACGCCTTAGGCAAACCTTCAGCCATATGACAACCACCCCCTCCCCCCAGGGGCAGCTCAAGGCCCTATTTCCCCATGTTCAGGTGGCCATCATCTTATTGCTTTCCTTCTGCCCCCTTCCCCAGGTTCAGCATCTTATCACTCCAGAGTTTGATTACATATTGAATGAAAAAATATTTTCTACAATTTGTCTTAAATATGCTACATTGTAGCTTTAGTGCGTGCCCCTTCATTTTTCTACTTTTTGAAGGAGTAGACAACCAATCTACGTTTACCTGTTCCACTCCACTCAATTTATAGACTGCTATCATATTTCTCCCTCAGTTGTCTCTTCTCCATATTGAAGAGCCCTAGCCTTTTAAGCCTTCCCTCATAGGGGTATCCTTCCATCCCCTTTATCATTTTGGTCACACTTCTCTTCACCTTTTCTAATTCCACTATATCTTTTTTTTTTTATGCAACAACCAGAACCTACATGGTATACTCGAGGTGTGGTGCTACCGTGGACCACACCTTGGAGGATAATTAAAAAGTCAAAGCTAGAAAATTAAATTTCAAGTGTACAGCACTAAAATCTTCAGCTCCATGTTCAGGTGCAGTCAAAAAAGCAAATGGAATATTAGGAATTATTCAGAAAGGAATGAATGGAGAATGGCCATGGAAATCTAATTCTTTGTTTTGAGCCATTGTGCATTCACATTTGATTGCTGTGTGCAATTAGTTTTGTTTTGTTTAGTGTATTATAACACTTGATATACCATAGCATATGGTAAAAACCATCAATGCGGTTTACAATAAACATCTGTAAACAAACAAAATACACTCGTATACTGTTTCTACAAACATACAAAATACCTCTCCAAAAAACAACAAACAAAATACACACATATACCGTTCCTACAAACATACAAAATCCCCCTCCCCCAAAAAAACAACAAACAAAATACACACATATACCGTTCCTACAAACATACAAAATCCCCCTCCCCCCAAAAAACAAACAAACAAACAAATCAAGCCCCTTTCAGTACTCACCTACTTCTACTACATATATGGTACTCTATAAATATGTGAATATTTATCCTGTGCAAACTGCTTTAGCCATTATGACCCCCCCCCCTTATATTATTTTAAGTGTTATTGTTTATTATTCAATGTAAATCACTCACTCGCACATTTGTTTTATGCACACATTGTAAACCATTTTGACTCATAGAAAAATGGTATATAAAAGATGTTAAATTAATTAAATACACGCATATACCATTTATACAAAATCCCCTCCCAAAAAAACCCAAACAAAATACACACATATACCACTCCTACAAACGTACAAAATCCCCCCCAAAAACAACAAACAAAATACACACATATACTGTTTCTACAAACATACATCCCTCCCTCCAAAAAAACCCCCAAAAAAGATATACACATCAGTAACTCAAGAAGTCCTTCCTTCTGCTAAGTGCTAAAGGCTTGCTTGAAAAAATAAGCTTTCAAGTGTTTCTTAAATATGTCTGACTTCTCCTGATGAATATAAAGCAGAATAGAGTTCCAAAGGACTGGGGCTGAGAAGAAAAATGCTGATTGACATGTTAGGCCATATATTCACAAGTAAGAGGCGGCAGCAGCAGCAAACAGTTATGACTTGGCGAGCGTAACAGTTTTGTGGGCACATAGGGAACTAAAGATGCCACATTGCCAAAAAGATATTGTGGAATTAGAAGAGATTCAGAGAAGAGAAATAGGCTTGATCTAAGGGGTGGAATGAAGGGTAATAAGCATGATCCAGGGGGTGGAATGGCTCCCTTATGAAGAAAGACTGTCAGGGCTTTTCAGAGAAGTGACCTAATCGCTAGAGCACCACTTCCACCACGGGCACACCTTATGACCTTGGGCAAATCCCTCAGATACAAAATCATGAGAAGGGTGGGCAATGCAGGGGGGCCCATAACTTCCACACTTGGCACTATTAGGAAAGCATGGGAATTTACTAGTCACGTTGACTTCCTCCTGGCTCTCCCGGTAGGCAGAGAAGCACCTCCCACAGTTGAGACAAAGCTCTTAGGCAAGACTTTGGCCCTGCAGCAGGTGAGGTACTAGGCTCTTCTCTGGCTGCCACTAGAAAAAGCTGGAGGAGGGATGCACAGCAGCTTCTTTAAAAGTAAGCTATGCTTGCTGCACTCTAATTTAACTTTTGGGAGGTAAGAAGGGAGGGAGGGGATATCCCTCCCCCTACCATTGCCACTGCCATAGGGCCCCTCATTTGAACTTATGCTACTTCACTTTTACTCCCAACTTGCACCAGCTAGAGAGTAACCAGAAAGGCAGGAGGCCTCTAGGGGTTGTTGCAAGACAGTGGAATCCTTAGAGTCATCATCATTTTAGAACGCCAGTGTAGGAAATTTATAATAGGCGTTAGAGCAGCACCCTCCAATAGCACAGAGAGAGACAACGGTGAAAGGCATGAGCTAAATTTTTTAAAATGTCCTAATTGCAGAAAACACTTCAGGGACATGCTGTCTTCTGCTTTGTGTTTCAGAGACAGACCTCTCCAAACCCCCATGTTATGAAGAAGCAGTTCTGATGGCTGAACCCCCACCTCCATACAGCGAGGTTCTCACAGACACCAGAGGCATCTATCGCAAAATAGGTGTCCCTTTCTCAACACCAGTGGAGGCTTTGAAGCAGGAACAGCTGCCTAGCCACAAACAGCTCTGCCTAGGTAGGACCTATTCCTCAGCTGTGCACCTCCCTCAGCTGGCCTGCACGGAGCTCAGCCAGGATCACCTCCTGCTTGCAGCTGATTGCTCAGGCAGTATTCTCCCCAGCTGGACAGACTCCACACGACTTTACAGACTGCAGGGAAGCTGTCACATGCCTCTTCCTATACCTCTCTTTGGCAGGACTACAGCGGTGTGAGCTGGGGGCTACAGCGCTGGGATGACACTAGCATAGATTTTGTTGTTCCTGTCTTTTGCCAGTGCCGTGAGTGTGGAAGATGATCTGATGTTTGATAGCTGCAGCGTCTGGCTGTATTGTAAAAACTGAACATTCCTTGACTAGTCAGGTTGGTGAGTGGTGACCCTTGAAGAACCTAACAGAGCCCATGAACTCCTCCTGCCATCACATGGCATCTCCCTGGCATAAAAGGGGAACACATCTCATGCAGGTGTGCTGCAGTGGTCCTCTGCCCCGTTTAAGCACTCGCTCAAGGATCTCCCAGCAACTCATTGTCAACTTCATGTAATCTGGGATTTCTTTCTTATTTTCTTTGTTATACTTTAGCAGGAAAATAAAAAGGTTTTGTGTGAGTGGTATGAGTACAAGCAAGATCTAAAGGTTATTTAAGAAAATACCTACTGTACCTGAATGTAACTTACCTTGAGCTCTGAGAAAGGCCTGAGCTCAATTCAAGAAGAAGTAGAAAAGCACAAGACAATAAGAGAGAGCAGCAGACAGTGAAAGGGGAGAGATGAAGAGATGGGACAACAGGAAAGGAGGAGATGGAATGATAAGATGGAAGCAGGGAGAAATTTAAGGGAAGTGGGAGCAATTGGAGGGGGTGAAAGGGAAGCAGAAAGACATAGGAGGAGGGGCAGACCTTGCCTTGTAACTGCAAATCTTCTCACGTTCCAGCTTTCTCTGACAGCCTTGGGGCAGAGAAGGAATAACGTAGAAGAGCAGGTGTAACAAGAGTGTGAAGCAGGTTTGGGGTGATCTTTATCTATCCTCAGTCTCTGCATGCAAAAAGATGAGGCATTTTGGCAGCTTCTTGCAGGAGAGAAAGTTTAAAAGGCCTGGTAGATAAATTTATATTCCCATAGTAGTACTGAGAGAAGAAGCTGCTACCGTAAACAATAGACCTCAGAATAACTACACAGGAAAACTCAAAGATCTATAACAAACGCCCTGGAAAGCAGCTAGAGACTAAGTTATTCAAGGAGTTATTCTGCAAATAAAAATATTTTATAACCAAAGGAGGGACTGTGGAATGCACTAACTACTCCTTTCTGTATGCATGAACCTATTATGCATTTCTTATATATAAACTAACTCAAGTGAGGTTTGTCCCCTTAGGAAGCTTGGCCATGATAGCAGCAGTCCTTGGCCTCAGCCTTGCTGTCATAGCTTTGCAATCTCATGACCCATTGCCCACAGACCAGTGGCACCACATGGGTTCTATCACTGCATCTCCAACAGTCGTGCTGTTATCAAGGAAGTTCTGCCTTCATCCTGCAACCACCCTGCCACTTTATAACCACAAAACCATCAGATAGATTGACTGGCATAGTACCTTGGAGGATGGGATGCCCTGCACAGTTCCTGCTTTCTCTAGTTAAAACAAGTGAAATCAGGACATGCACTGCCCAATGGACACAACTGGAGGCCAAAGAGTGAGACCATTGACAGCCCCTGTTCTTGCTCCTTCTCTCTGCAAGTCCCAGTGCATCCAATACCAAAGAGAGGAGGAGGTCGGTCCCAGTGCACCTTCTAGCACCCTTCTCTGAGGCCAGCTATTTAGAATCAAGGAACACAAGATGGCCGTCAACTGTGCTTTAGCCTGGCTTCATTTAAATGCCCATAAGGCACTGCTCTAGCAGTGGAGCTGGACTCACATGATTCACCTCAGCAACTCACAACCACTATTCGCTAGCAGCACTGTCCATGAGGGAGGGGGGTGATCAGGGTGATTGCTGTGGGCTCTGCACCTTGGAAGGGCCCCACACCAGAGAAAGACAATGCCAAAAAAAATGGCATCATTCAATTGGTGTGGCAGTCATCTGGCCTGTATCAGTCCACACTGAAGAAGAGGTGGCATGAGTCAGTGTGCCATCATCCAGCACCACACCAGCACACATTGCCCTCCTGCACTCAAGAGTCTTAAGGTCCTGCTGAAATCCACAATGAAGTCAAGGGGGGCTGTTTTATAAGAGCATAAGATATGCCATACTGGGTTTCCAACAGTGGCCAAGCACTGAGCGGTCAAACGGGTACTTGGAAGGTTTAGAGGTGAGGGGGAGGAGGAAGAAATTAGGTCCTGTAGAGGAGAGCAGGAGAGTGACTACTGGATGCATGGGCATGTGGAAGCTTCCTGGGGGGGGGAGGGGTGAAGCCTTCTGACTGGATTCTGAGGAGGGAAGGGTGAGGGAGCAGGAGAGTGACTACTGGATGCATGGGCATGCGGAAGCTTCCGTGGGGGGGGGGGGGGGTGAAGCCTTCTGACTGGATTCTGAGGAGGGAAGGGTGAGGGAGCAGGAGAGTGACTACTGGATGCATGGGCATGTGGAAGCTTCCTTGTTGGGGTGAGTGTGAAGCTTTCTGACTGGAGTCTGAGGACGAAAGGGAGAGAGAGCAGGAGAGTGACTACTGGATGCATGGGCATGTGGAAGCTTCCTTGTTGGGGGGAGTGTGAAGCTTTCTGACTGGAGTCTGAGGACGAAAGGGAGAGAGAGCAGGAGAGTGACTACTGGATGCATGGGCATGTGGAAGCTTCCTTGTTGGGGGGAGTGTGAAGCTTTCTGACTGGAGTCTGAGGGACTGGAAGGGAGAGAGAGCATGAGTTGAGAGGGAGAAAGAGTGTTTGCACATTCCCTTCCTCTGCCAATCTAGTTGTGGAGATGCTACTATTCTGTATTGGGGTGGGGTGGATTGGGGAAGAGACCAAGAAAAAGGGGGGCACTGGGTATCAGATGGTTGGAAAAAATCGCTGACACACACCAAACTGAGGTAAACTTGCTATATCCAAACAAAACCTCAGTAACCTATAATTCTTATCTAATTATTCTTTACTCGTTAAATGATCTCTCTTAACACAGCCCCAAACTCCCTCAGTACTCTTAATACCAACACGAGAAGGAGAAAAAACTTCAGCAACTTTGGCTTTCCCACTACATGGCAGTTATTCATCGCCTCAAGGGGAACTGCTTACACCACCATCATGGGTCTAAAAAACTCCTTTCTGTATACTCCAGGAAAGTCTTTATGTATTCTTGCGAGAGAAGCCCCTGATGAAGCATGGTCTGCAAAACAAAGGTCATCGTAGGGCTTGGTTGAGTGTGGATCTCCAAGGGATGCCCCAAAGCTAAGTGGCTGTTATAAACGGTTTGCTGGATATTGAGTGCTACTCCTGACTTACTTTTCTGTTTGATTACAGATGGCTGGAGTGAAACTGACATGTTTGGTCAGTAGCTGGATTTGCGGTTTCTCTGAAAGAGTGTTGATATGCTGCTGACTGTGTAGCTAATTTATTTCAGAAAAAAAATTGGCAAATAAATTAAGAAATAACATGTTATTTAACTATAAAAGAGAAGTTTTTTAGACCCATGCTGGTGGTCTAAGCAGTTCCCCTTGAGGTGGTGAATAACTGCCGCGTAGTGGAACAGCCAGTTACTGAGGTCTTTTCTCCTTCTTGTGTTGGTATTTAAGTACTGATGGAGTTTGGGGCTTTGTTAAGAGAGATCATTTAATGAGTAAAAAAACAATTACATGATTATTATAGGTTACTGAGGTTTTGTTTGAATATATGGAATAAATTGCCCCCATGTTCTTCATTTTCTGCTATTAAGTCACAAGGGAGCCCTGCTCTGACTTGTGTTGGGTCCCACCACCCTCTAGGGTCAGTCCTTCCTACTGTCTTTCCAATACCAAGACCAATAACCATTGTAAGTCATCTCTCAACTTCAGTGAGTCTATTGTGTGAGATGCATAGGGTCCATCCACCAATTATGATGGCTCCAGTCTGTGCAGGTAAGACTAATACTTTGCTTTCACTTATTAGACTGAATCCACTAATGTGTTCCATCTTTTTTGGGAAGTTTTGCAGCCCAATGGGTTGACTATTCCTTTACCTAGGGTACCCTGGCTCTGAGGTACAGGCACTGTTCCCTCTAAGCTGTGCGCGTGTGCGCGCGCACACACCTCGCCAAGTGAGCGCACATACTTTACAACAGAGCGCACAAAAATTACAGTTCTGATTCTGATTGAAAACACAGACGTTCTTAAAATTGAAAAGTTGTTGTGTGTTTATGGTTTTCACAAGTTCTACAATATTTTCTAGTGCAATCAATGTAGTGTACCTACTGTATTCTGACGTGTAGTTAAATTTTAAAGTATATAACGCCTAGTGTAGTTATGTGGCACACAAAAATTTAACCTTCCTTCAAAAGCTGCACAGCTGATATTTTATGTGCACACAGCCTACAGAAAATTAGAGGGAACATTGGGTACAGGGTTTCAGAAGAGAACCTTGATTGCCTCAGAACATTTTCTTAGGAGGCCTCTGCCCTTCCCCCATATTACTCCTTCCCCCCTTTCCTGAAATCAGAGAGGAGGAAACTGTCCATCTTCTTTCCTCTTCTCAAGTCACTGCTTGTGCCATTGACCCAGTCCCACCTGACTTCTCAGGTTTTTCATGCCTACAATCATTTCCTTCATAGTAACATAGTAAATGTTGGCAGATAAAGACCAGTATGGTCCATCTAGTCTGCCCAGTAAGAGTAGTCTGTCACTTCCTTGGCCTAGCACTGTATTTATTTATTTTTTTGTCTTCTAAACCCCCCTTCAAAAAGACCACCCAAGGTGGGGCGGGAGACTGTAAAAGCAATATTTAAATAAATTGTGATACACAGATAAATGACATCAACACAGTAAATTGTAAAGAACAAAAAAATCAATTGACCACCTCCACGTTCACTACAACTAACCTATCCAAAACACCAGCCAGAAATATGCCTGTGCTACAACTTACAAGACTGTCCACAAGCAGCTGAATCTTAAATCCCATGAATTCGGTCAAGGCACCCCGGCTCACTTCTATGTCAATAATCACAAGAACGGAAAGGTCCATCTCATCAATTTCTGATTTATTCCATAAGGTCAGCTCCACACCCAAAAAGCCTCTCGCTCTTATTTGGGTTTATTAGAGGCTGGATTAATGCCTTATAGCTGATATTTTAGGGATGTGTACAGTAGTTATTAGTGTAAATAATTTGTAGAAAGTTACCCCAGTTATGTCCAAGTTATATTTCCTGTTTATTGTAAATACAATGCAGCCCTGCCTGCATTGGATAAGGTTCAATTAAATGTACACCGCACTGATAATGAATAACGCAATATAGAGACATTAAATAAATTAAATTAATTTTACATTAGATTTCAAACAGAATGGGCCATTACCCTCATTACCTAAAAAATTAAATGCACACAGATTGATAAGCAGTGCAATGAACAAATTAGAGGTGTGTAAGAAGCCTGTCTAGAATAATGAAACTGCCCTTTCCGCCACCCCGTTCTGCACCACTTGTAAACTAGTTGTCAGCTTCTCTGAAAGGTCTCCACAGGGGCTATTGCAGTAGTCCATTATGAAACTATAACAGAATGAATTGTGGTTTTAAGAAGTTGTAAAGGAGGGCAGAAACATTTCACCAACTTTAAACTTTAGAAAGGCACTATGAACAACTTGAGAGATGTCTTTAAATAAAACATCAAGGTTACGTTTACCCCAAAGGTTTTACAGCCAAGGAAAGTATCACCTTCCCCAGGACCAAGCAGGAAGTCAGTCCTCACTTATGGGTGTCAGACGCCGATGAAGCCCCAGCGGAGCATTTCCCCAGCTTTCCATGAAAGCCTTTGGGAATGATGGCACGCATGCGCGGTTCCCTTCCCGCCTAAAAGGTGCCATCTTACCTCAGTCTCTTTTTTTCCGTGAAGCCCATCGGACGTGTCCTGTTTTCCCGGTTAAAAGCAGATTTTTTTTCTAGCGTTGTTTTTCTCGGATTCGACGTCGGTTCCCCTCCCGCCGGGATCGGTACACCGGTATCGAACCCCCTTTTTTCTTTTTTGGTTTTTGCCCTTAGTGGCTGGCCGTTCGCGCCTACACTTCTTTTTTCCCTGGAAGGCCGGTCTTTTGACCTCGCGGGGTCCCTTTTTTCCCCCATGTCTTCCAGTGGTTTTAAAAAGTGTGATCGGTGTAAGAAGATCATGTCTCTCACTGACACCCACGACTGCTGCCTTTGGTGCCTGTGCCTGGCACTGTTCCCTCTAAGCTGTGCGCGTGTGCGCGCGCACACACCTCGCCAAGCGAGCGCACATACTTTACAACAGAGCGCACAAAAATTACTGTTCTGATTCTGATAGAAAACACCACAGACGTCTTAAAATTTAAAAGTTGTTATGTATTTACGGTTTTCACAAGTTCTACAATGTTTTCTAGTGCAATCAATGTGGTGTGTACATACTGTATTCTGATGTGTAGTCAAATTTTAAAGTATATAACTCCGAGTGTCGTTATGTGGTGCACAAAAATTTAACCTTCCTTCAAAAGCTGCACAGCTGATATTTTATGCGCACACAGCCTACAGAAAATTAGAGGGAACATTGGTGCCTGGGCCCGGACCACGATTCTAAATCGTGTGTGCCATGTGGAAAAATGTCTTCCAAGGCCCTCCGAAGTCGTCAACAGCAGAGTGAAAGGCTTTTCTCCGACTCGGCCTCTGCTCGTGCCCGGACCTCGTCTGAGGCTTCAACATCTCGGGATTCCGATCCTGAGAGGCGTCGGAGCTCCTCGGACAGGGGGTCCCCCGAGAGGGAACATAAGAGGAAGAAGCGGCTCGCGAGGGCGGCGGCGGTGGAAGTCCCTGGTCCCTCGAGGTCCAGATCTAAGACTCCCGGCCGTCATCCCGGGCCCGTGGACCTGGAGAAGCCGACCAAAGTTCCTCGTATAGAACCGGAGTCTGCTGGACACGTAAGTCCTGTTGTCCTCAAGGACTCGCCTCCCAGAGTACCGAGTCGGGGGCTGCTGCGTCACCCGAGCTGAGCCTCAGGTTGACAGCCTTGTAGAGCAGAATGTCTGCCTTCATGGACCAGCAGCGGGCATTGATGGCCAGCCTGTCTGGCGCATCTGCCCCGACCACTGGGACATCGATGTCCAAGTCGACTCCGGAGACCGAGCCGATACTCGAGTCCCTTGCGGCTTGAGGTCATCCTCGGTCAAGGTCTCCCTCAACCTCCCGTTCGGGACAGAGGGTCTCGATGCCGGTGCCCAGGGGCCCCGCGGCATCAGACCCCGACTCGACGTCGGACGAGTCGGCATGGGAGACAGAAGATGAGGAGTCTCCTGACACCTTTAAAACTCGGTGTGTCCCGTCGGACTCACCTGAGTCTGAACCCCGGAGTAGATCCCCTCCAGAGGACACTAGGTTCTCGGAGTTTATCCGGGATATGGCCGCTGCCCTGGCTATCCCGGCTGACCCCGAGGAAGAGCCTCGAGCTGAAGAGCTCGATGCTCTACAGTATGACTCTCCTCCGAAGGAGGCCTTTACTGTCCCGGTTCCTCCGATGCTGGAACGGCTCCTCTTCCGGATGTGGGAGGCACCGGCCTCGGTGCCAGTTTTGAGCGAGTCGATTCCATTTATCGGCTCCGCAAGAGTCCTGGCTTCCAGAAAGCACAGCTGCCACACCGTTCCATGGTTGTGGAATCGGCCATGCATCATCTGAAAAGTCAGAAGATGCACTCTGCAGTGCCTCCCGGTAGGGAAGCCCGAAGCCTTGATGGAGTCGGCAGAAAGTGTTTTCAGGGCTCCATGCTTGCTTGCCGTGTCCAGACTTACCAGCTGTACATGGGCATGTATTTACAGGATCTGGCCAAAGAATTGGCCGGTTTCTCTGCTGGAGCCCTTGCAGAGTTTTAAGTCCTTGTCTTCGAGGATACGGGAATGCTCGAAGTTCATGTCCCGCGCTGCCTACGATGGCTTCGAGGCTTCGGCCTGAGTAGCGGCTGCCGGCATCACGGCTCGACGCCAGGCGTGGCTGCAGTCATCAGACCTCGAGCCATGGGTTCAGGACAAGTTGGTCGATGTCCCTTGCCGAGGTGAAAACCTTTTTGGCAAGCCTGTGGCCGAGAAGGCCGCACAGCTCAAGAACTGAGCACCTCACACGGACAAGGCTGTCGAGGAAGACCTCTGCCCCTTCACATAAGAAGAAGGGCCCAGGTAAAAAGCTCTTTTACCCGAGGAAGGGCACTGCCTACAAACAGTACCCACATTATCAGGCTGCCCAACCTGCCCCACAGGGTCAGCAAGCCAAGGGCCGGGGTAATGGGCCCCGTAGGCAGACTGCCTCCAAGCCTCCGGCCCCTGCTCCCACTCAGCAGGGTGGAGGTTTTTGACTCCTTGAGTACAGCCAATCCTCCCATGCAGTCCCAGCCCTGCACAGGAGGCCGCCTAGCCTTGTTCGCCCATCAGTGGCCCCTGATTACTCAGGACAGTTGGGTGCTGGACATAGTCCATCGAGGATATGCCCTCCATTTTCACCAACTTCCTCCGCCACACTTTCCAGGGGAACCTTTCAGGCCTCCCCTGCATACTGCCCTTCTCCTCCAGGAACTCCAAGGGCTATTACTAGACAAGGCGGTGGAGCCTGTGCCTCCCCACTTCCAGGGGCACGGTTTTTACTCCAGATATTTCCTGGTACAAAAAAGAACCGGTAGTCTTCGACCCATTCTGGATCTCAGAAACCTGAACAAGTTTCTGATAAAAAGAAAAGTTCAAGATGGTTACTCTTGGAACTCTTCTGCCCTACCTCCAGCAGGGAGATTGGCTATGCTCTTTAGATCTAAAAGATGCTTACACTCACATCCTCATTCATCCAGACCACAGAAAGTACCTCAGATTCATTGTGGGAGGAAACCACTATCAGTACAGGGTACTGCCTTTTGGGCTGACTTCCGCTCCCAGGGTCTTCACCAAGTGCCTGGCAGTGGTGGCAGCCTACCTGAGGAATCAGGGCATCTTTGTGTTTCCCTACCTAGACGACTGGCTTATCAGAGGCCAGACGTCTCTCGAGGTCCAGCAGGCCACCAACAGAACCATAGACCTGCTCCAAAAGGTGGGCTTTGTCATCAACTTCGCAAAGTCCACTTTGCTCCCCTCCCAGAACTTGGAATTCATAGGGGCAAAGTTGGATACTCAACTGGCAAGAGCATTCTTACCAGTGGACAGAGCACAAAGGCTCATGGACCTTGCAAGCAAGTTTCTGCACAGGTCCCTGGTCTCTGCCAGACTCTGTCTCAGGCTTCTGGGCCACATGGCGTCCACAGTTCAGGTGACCCCCAATGCCAGGCTCCATATGAGGCCTGCCCAGTGGTGCCTTCGGATTCAGTGGTCACAGGCCTCAGGAAGCCTCAGGGACAGGATCCCACCGTTTTCTGACCTCCCTCAACTGGTGGTTACACCCCCCCCCCCAATCTGCTGGTGGGGGTGCCTTTCCAGAAGCCACCTCATACAGTGGTGCTGACCACCGATGCCTCTCTGTTGAGTTGGGGAGCACACTGCCTGAACAAGTGCACTCAGGGCCTGTGGTCTCCTTGGGAGGCATCCCAGCAGATCAATCTCCTGGAACTCAGAGCTATCCGCTTGGCCCTCAAGACCTTTGCTGCTTCCCTGGCCCATCAGTCTGTCTTGATCCAGACAGACAACCAGGTGGCCATGTTCTATGTGAACAAGCAGGGAGGAACTGGTTCCCAGCCCCTTTGTCAGGAAGCACAGGTCCTCTGTGCCTTTGCCCTGAAACACAACATGCTACTCAAAGCAGTTTCTTCCAGGCCAGGAGAATTACCTGGCCGACAAATTGAGCAGGCTTCTGCAACCACACGAATGGCAGCTGCATCCTTTAGTGGTTCAGAAGATTTTCTTCAAATGGGGTCTTCCCTCCATAGACCTGTTTGCCAGTCCACTGAACAACCAGCTGCCAAAGTTCTGCTCCAGACAACTTCATCCTCTGAGAGTAGCAGCAGATGCTTTTCTGATTCCCTGGACTCAGGGCCTATTCTATGCGTTTCCTCCCACCCCTCTGGTGGCCCGGACACTGTTCAAGATCCTCCAAGACCGAGCCTCAGTCCTCCTGGTAGCTCCCAGGTGGCCCCGGCTGCCTTGGTTCCCCCTCCTGCTGCAGCTGGCGGTGGATCCGCCTCTACCTCTGGGTCTGCAGCCCGACCTTCTCTCTCAAGATCAGGGTTCCCTCCTGCATCCCAACCTCAAATCTCTCCATCTGATGGCATGGAGGCTGCAAGGGTAGTGTTGGCTCCCTGTGGCCTGCCTAAGGAGGTTGAGGAGGTTCTCCTAGCTTCTAGAAAGCAATCCACTAGGAAAACCTATGCTCTCAAGTGGAAGAGGTTTTCTCTGTGGTGTCAGTTACGTGCAGAAGATCCCTTCTCCTGTGCTGTGTCTGTAGTGCTTCAGTACCTGATGCACTTGTCCAATCAGGGTCTTAAGTCCAACTCTGTTCGGGTCCACCTCTCTGCTTTGGCAACTCACCACTCCTTAGTAGAGGGCCATTCCTTGTCTGTGCACCCTTTGGTGTCCAGGTTTCTCCGAGGCTTGTTACTGCTCAAACCTCCCATACGTCGTCCTGCTCCTGAGTGGGAGCTTAATGTGGTCTTGCAGCAACTGACTCGCCCACCTTTTGAGCCTATGGCTACTTGCCCTCTATGCTTCCTCTCATGGAAGACTCTCTTTCTGATAGCCCTGACTTCGGCTAGGAGAGTGAGTGAGCTTCAAGCCTTGGTCTGTGATAGGCCTTACACCAGGTTCTATAAAAACAGGGTGGTCCTCAGGACTCACCCTAAGTTCCTTCCTAAGGTTGTCTCCTCTTTCCACCTCAACCAGGAGGTGGTTCTTCCAACATTCTTCCCTAGGCCTCATGCAAGTCAGGCTGAAACAGTTCTCCATACATTGGACTGTAGGAGGGCCTTATCCTTCTACCTTGAACGTACGCAAGGAAGGCTTCTCAGCTCTTCCTCTCTTTTGACCCCAATAACTTGGGGAGGCCTTTGTCCAAGCGTACCTTGTCCATCTGGGTGGCTGACTGTATCACCTGGGCTTACAAGGCGGCTGACCTTCCTTTGCAGGGTAGGGTCACGGCCCACCGTGTGAGGGCAATGGCTGCATCAGTGGCTCATCTCCGCTCTGTTCCATTGCAAGGCATCTGCCGGGCTGCTACCTGGTCTTCAAGCCAGACATTTGCAGCCCACTACTGTCTGGAGAGGGAGTCCCGTAGGGACAGTGCTTTTGGCCAAGCAGTACTCAGGAATCTCTTTGAGGTCTAGGCAACTCCTGCCCTCCTGTCCTCTGGTTGGGCTACCTGTGGAGGGGGTGTTCTTGAAAAGCCTTTTCTCAGTTGCTGAGACTAGAGGGCGTTCTCTTGTTCAGCCTGGGTTCCTGGTAGCCCTGAGCTGGGGAGTCACCCATAAGTGAGGACTGTCTTCCAGCTTGGTCCTGGAGAAAGAGTAGTTACTCACCTGTAACAGGTGTTCTCCAGGAGCAGCAGGAATCAGTCCTCACTACCCTCCCTCCTCCCCTTGGAGCTGCAGTTGTACATAGTTCATTTTTGCATTTTTGTGTGCTGTTCTTAGCAATCTCATTTGACTGAGGTAAGATGGCACCTTTAGGCGGGAAGGGAACCGCACATGCGTGCCAGCATTCCCAAAGGCTTTCATGGAAAGCTGGGGAAATGCTCCGCTGGGGCTTCAGTGGCATCGATGACACCCATAAGTGAGGACTGATTCCTGCTGCTCCTGGAGAACACCTGTTACAGGTGAGTAACTACTCTTTCTCAGAAGCCAAATCTAGAAAATGTGGCAAGGCATCGAGATTATTCCCTCCACTTCTAAGAAACTAAGTTTTCTGAGTGTTCAGAACCAACTTTCTCCACCCCTCAGCCACTCTGAAATCTCATTTGGACACATACATAGAACTACCATACTGGATCCAACCAAAGGTCCATCTAGCCCAGTATCCAACTGTGGCCAATCCAGGTCACACAAGTACCTGGGAGCAATGTTCCCTCTAATTTTCTGTAGGCTGTGTGCGCATAAAATATCAGCTGTGTGCGGCTTTTGAAGGAAGGTTAAATTTTTGTGCGCCACATAACGACACTCAGAGTTATATACTTCAAAATTTGACTACACGTCAGAATACAGTATGTACACCACATTGATTTTAATCAAATTAAATGAAAATAGACAATTACTAAATGAAGCAGGAAATTTCTAGTAATTACAATCATAACTTTTAAATTTTAAGACGTCTGTTGTTTTCTATCAGAATCAGAGCTGTAATTTTTGTGCGCTCTGTTGTAAAGTATGTGCGCTCTCTCGGCGAGGTGTGTGCGCGCGCACACGCGCACAGCTTAGAGGGAACAGTGCCTGGGAGGCTCACAAAAAGTGGCTAGATTCCCTGCTGCCTATCCTAGGGATAAACAGTGGCTTTTCTCAGGTCTACCTATTTAATAATGGCTTATAGACCTTTCCTCCAGGAAACTACACTAACAGCTTTTACAGCCTCCTGCAGAGTTCACATCATGTATTGAGGGAAATTTCTTTTATTTCTTTTAAAATGTACTTCTCAGTGGCTCCTTGAAGGCCTAAACAAGCACTCATTTCACTCCACTTAGGATTTTATAGACCTCTATCATATCTCCCCTCACCTGTCTCTTCTCCAAGCTGAAGAGCCCTAACCTCTTTAACCTTTCCTCAGAGTCGTTCCATCCCCTATATATTTTTTGAGGTGTGCTGACCAGAATTGCACACAATACTCAAGATAACAGAGGGTAAGCTGGACCTTCTAAAGGTCGAGTCCTTTAGACCAATTTCAAGCATCCCACCTCTCACCAAGATAATTGAAAAGGTAGTCCAACAACAAATTCAACACCACATTGAGACTGATGCCCCTTTGGACCCTTCTCAACACGGATTCAGGGAGGCACCGCGTGTAGAAACCCTCCTCACCACCCTCTTCAATACCATAATCTTGGGAATTGACAACCTTTGACAAGGATTTGCCCTTATCTTCATGAATATCGTAGCGGCTTTTGACTCCATAAGCCACGAGATACTCCTGGGACGTCTTGAGGAAAAGGGAATATAGGACACAGCTCTAAGCTGGTGCAAATCCTACCTGTCCAACAGATGGCAGCATGTGAGAACTGGCACCACAAGCTTGGAAATGTTCCTACAAAAACAAGGTGTGTCTCAGGGATCCTGGCTATCAGCATTGATGTTCAACATATACATGCAACCCATCTGTACCCTGATCCGCTCATTTAACATCTCCTGCCTGGTATATGCAGATGACGTTCTACTATACATGCCATTTGCAACAGACCAGCCAGAGTTCTCCCCTCTAACAAGCTGCTTCGACGCAGTTGCTGACTGGCTCCATACACAAAATCGAACCATAACAAGACAGACGTCCTCTTCATCACGAGGAACCAAGGATTCACCCCTCCACCCTCCTTAAAGGTGAAGAACACCAAGCTGATAACCAAATCCACAATCCGTTACCTAGGTGTGACTTTGGACCAACAGCTAGAAATGAAAACCCACATAAGAAACACAGTCAAGAAAATATACCATAAAATACAGACACTACGGCATCTACAACCTCTATTGGACCCCAATGATTTTCGAACAATCTAGCAAGCCCTAGTAACCCCATACTTTGATTATGCCAATGCAATCGTATACGGACTCCCTCAAGCATCACTAAACCCACTACAGCTTGCAATAAATGCAGTTGCTAGAGTTCTATACGGAGTATCAAGAGTGGACCACATTACACCTATCCTGAAGAGACTCCACTGGTTACCAATCCATGGTAGACTATGTTACAAGATCCTAGTAATGACCTTTAAGGCCATAAACAATCATCCCTCCACCTCCATCACTGAGCTAATCCACCTCACACCCCCGAACAGACTCAGAAGATCCACAGCTGTCAATACACTGATAATCCCAAAGGAAACAATGAAATGCACCCATGTGACATCTAATAGGGCGTTCATGCTCTATGCACCCAGATGTTGGAATGCCCTCCCCACATCCATTTGAGCAATCACCGACCTGGCTCAATTCAGGAAGGCACTGAAGCACCACCTATTCATACGGCACTACCCAGAGATCAGTCTTAAAGATCTACCTGCAAACACTCCCACTAATCACCACGACTCTCCCAATAGCACACCCAGCACACTAGAGGGCAACTAGCCCCACTGGTGCAACCCCAAGTAGATTTCAGGTGTATAGTATATTTATTAGTGTAAATAATTTGTAGAAAGTTACCCCAGTTATGTCCAAGTTACAGTCCTTGTTCTCTGTAAATACAATGCAGCCCTGACTGCATTGTATAAGGTTCTGTTAAATGTACACTGCGCTGATGTGAATAGCACGGTATAGAAGAGATGTTAAATAAACACTACCTATCAGGAGTGGTAAGGCCATGCCTTCAAAAAATTATGATCACACTACTCCTTGAAAAACCTTCACTGGTCTCACGCCATCCTATTCATCTCTTCTGCATTCAAACTACTTGAACATGCCATCTGTAACTTTTGGGTGCTCAGAGGCTGAGGACTTGCATAGTTCCAGGTCTCTGTACCACAGGCTATCTGCAAAACCTAGCATGGATTTTCTGACTGGGGAAAAGATTCAGTACTTCAGTGCCCAAGGTGTACTTTCCTTATTTCAAGACAAGAGTTTGGTATTCCAAAATAAAAAAAATCTTTAATTTTTCTTTAAAGCAAATGACGGCAACAGTTTCCAAGCAGCGAGGTTGCTTACCTGTAGCAGGGGTTGTCTGTGGACAGCAGGATAAATCAGCCACACATGATGCAACCCATGGGGTTGTTTTCTGTGAGAAGAGAATCGCTTCAGCAGCTGCAACTCCCAAAGGGCTCAGACTCAGTACCCATGAAATGTTTTCCTCCCTGTCAACCCAGTCCAGACCTTCCTGGCAGCAGTGACTTTTTCTATGTGAAGAAGTTTTTCTAGACTCCCTGTCAGGCTCTGAAAATGGTGGCAAAGAAGATCTGCTCTGTCTGACCCATCCAGAGTGTCCTCTTAGGCAATGCTGGCATCAGCAAGGGAAGTCAAAAAAGAAAGAGAAAAGGCCTTTCGCTGTGTGTCCTACTGAAGCAGCCCAATGAGAGGTGGTGGGGTGGTGCTGACGTTATGTACAGGGTGGCCCAAAAAAGTGAGAACATCTCCTAGCATATAAGTTATTTAAAAATTCAAAAAGACAGATGTAAACGATTGACAAATTTAAAAAAAAAATGGCGACTGGAAATTGTTGAAATAAAGATGTTATATAGCTAAAAAGTTAAATAAGTAAACTATTTAAGCTTTTAAGTTACAAGATGTTCTCACTTTTTTTTGGGCCACCCTGTATAGTTGATTTAGCATTTTTTTCTATACTGCTTTTCAGATTATCAAAGCCGTTTACATGGAACTCAACATTTAGTTTTACAATGAAAGAGCAAGGGATTCAATAATAGATATACACAAGTTGACTTATATACAGTAACTTATGTGTACTCAATGCTTATCATAGTGAGCGTATGTACTACATTTTGGGGTTCAGGTGGAAGTTAGAATATTATGTAACATTCATATCAGATCAAAAAATCCTTGGAATAAATGGGTTTTCAGCTTCTTACGGAAGTCCTTACTGTCTTCGATGGTTCGTTGGATGCTTGGGAGGGAGTCCCATAGATTGAAAATGATCTCTGGCACGTTGCTTGGGAACATTTTGCCTTGTGTGGAGGGATGTTGAGCATATCGTGCTTGTCTATAGAGAATCGCATTGTACAAGTACAGAATACAGTCCCATTCCTTCTTCCACACACTTCTGAGACACTCCCCTTCCCTCCCTTTGCACTTTCTGGATCTTTCCTGGGTTCCCCAAGGATTCTTTTGGTAGCTGGTATCTGTAAATCATTTTTTTCTCTCCCTCTCTGGGCTACTAGATTAGGCAGGGCATTCATGTTTTCATTCTAGAGTGCTATACAGCTGGTTCCCTCAGGAGCACTATTGCACCGGGTGCCAGAATATCACCACAGACACGCACCAGAGAACATTGGCTACAAAAAGCACCTCCCCCTTCAATTCTAGACAATCAGACAGAGCAGACTAAGCTTCTCCTTTCCTGCTTTCTCCCAGGTATAAGGAACAGAAGACTGCGTTTCTCCCCTATCTAGATGTCTTCAGAGACACAACTTTCTGTCTGTGTCTCTCTCCTCTTACAATACTGACTATTGCCTGAGCTGTACCAGTCTGGTCACTTCTGGAGGGGAGGAACCATAAAAAAATGGCTCAATCCACTTTAAGCTCATCTGTCCAAATGCTCTCCGTTGGGAAAGCATAGATCCAGCAAAAGGTGAAAAAACTCCTTTCCTTACACATTTATTTCACTGTATTGACTATCTTATTTCTCAAACCACTACACTCTATAGAAACAGCACTTACCAAAGTCTTCAATGACTTCTCAATGGCCAAAAGCCTTGACTTGCCATCTCCTCCTTGATAAGAGTTCTTTTTTGATTGTCTAGAACAAGACTTTCTCTACTAGCTCAGACCAAAGGTCCAGCAAATCCAGTCTCCTGTTTCCAACAATGGCCAATCCAGGTCACAAGTACCTGGCTGAACCCCCAAAAGTGGCCAGACTCCATGCTAATTACCCCAGGAATAGGCAGCAGTTTTGCCCAGGTCTACCTTAATAACAAGCTGTTGACTTTTTCTCCAGGCATATGACAAATCCTTTTTTAAATCCAGCTATGCTAGCTGCTTTTTACTACATCATCCGGCAACTAGTTCCAAAGCTTAATTATGTGTTGAAGGGGGAAAAAAAACCCTATTCATTTTAAATGTGCTACTTTGTAACTTCATGGCATGTCCTGTATGTTTTGTACTTTTGACTCACATTTACCTGTTTCACCCCACTTGGGATTCTTTCTAGTTATTTATTTATTTAAAAGTCATTTGATATACCACTTGTTACCTACACAATAGCAGACTTCACAGCGGTTTACACAGCCAAATTTAATGGACAGATGGCTTTCAGTAAAACATGGTGGGGTCAACAATTTCAAACTTAACCACCACCATCATAAATATAATTTGGGTAATGGCCAAATGATTTTAGCAATATTGCTAGTGTCAATATTTTCTACGTTATCTTTTTTCCATTTATTTAACTTTTTCTCTATCCTGTGCTGCTTATGACCTATGGAATTACCTCATGCAGGTCCACACGTCTCTCAAACGCAATCTGAAATTAGAATCACAGCTTGTTATGTAATTTGCTGTTGACAGTTTGTTCATATGAAATTTGATTTAGAAAGATGTTCATGGTGCATGATTTCTCATATATGATTTGACTAGTTTTGAATTAAAACATACATATGATCCTTTCACGCTGTTGTTTTATCTACTGTCACTCTGTTTTCTGCTTGCTTCTGTGGTTGATTTGCCTTTCTTTTTTGGCTTTTTACTCACGTACCCTGATGGCAAGCTCCTCTCTAGCACGCTCTAAAATCCTATCTAGGTGATGCACGAAGCCCACTAACTTTGTACCAAGTAGGGAAGTTACCAAGTCACTACACAGAGCATGCAGTATTGGGCCAGTTTTGTGCAGCTCGGGAATCCCACCGGGGAGGATTAAACTGGTTTATTCCAGTAACTCTGTACAGAAGGCAGTGAAGTCTAGTCAGCTGTATACTGACCACGCTCCACTAGGTGGCACTGTAATCCTACAGCTACCTCTACAGGCAGATGAAGATGTCGACCGTTACAGCAGCTCTGTCATGATGCCAGACCAGAAAATCTAGCTCCACAGATGTGAATGAGAACTCCATTTGCACTTTCTAATCTGGAGGCCTAGATGCAATAATCAGGTAATAATTAGGGCTTCTGAAATCAGTCATAGGTAATGGACAACGCGTGCTTGAGCAGGTGAGAGAAACTCCAGGAAGGTTGTCATAAAACAGTTACATAACTTGTATGGAAATGTCAACATTAATTAAAACTTCTGCTACCTTCAGACGTTGGTACTGATATCTAGTATACATATGCTTAGAGCATTTGTAATGTATATGCAATGTGTCTCCATTCCAGCATACAGCTTATCAGCATCTCTCTTTCTTTTGTTGACATAAAGGGAGAGTTGCCTTGGGCTTCTCTTGGCAAGGTATAATTGGAAGTAGATTGCCAGGCCTTTCCTTCCAAGGCGATGGAGGGTAAAGTGACTTGCCCAAGGTCACAAGGAGTGTCAGTGGATTTTAGGCTGTTCCTCCACTTCACCTGACTGAAATACTTTCACTCAATTGCAGAAGGAGTCCCGTGGAACATGAGAAGTCAATGTGTGCTGACAAGGAGAGATCAAGGTAGGGGATCCGTGTGATAAGAAAGTAGCCAGGGCCAGAGGGAGACGGGGGTGAAGACGAAACATAACCACTAGAATAGAAAAGGAGCCGCTAAGGCCTGTGTATGGGGTACTGGCAAAACCCCACTCCGAGTGGTATGTTCAGCTCCAGAGGAGTAGCTGCAGAAGGCTAAAGAGGCTACTGACGACGTGGAGTCTATGCCAAAAGCCATACTTTAACATCTTTTTTTATACCATCTTTCTACAAGTCAAGACGGTTTACAAATAACTCAGTGCATGAACATGGACCTACTTTAGCAAAAGGTGCACATTACATCAAACGTTAAGTTTAATAGTAATGCAACAAGTAACACAGTCATTAACTTAACTATATATACAGAAAGGGGGATTAAGATTATTTGTGTGGTGGAGTCCCCCTTATTTTGGGTTTGGCCCAAAGTGATCAAGGAATAACAGGTGTTCCAGGTTCTTGCAGAAGTTTCCAGTGTGTTGGCTGGTTCTTGTTGGGGGTGGTAGGGAGTTCCAAAGTGTAGAGACAGATAGTGAGAATGCTCTGCCGTTAGCTCTATGGCTGCTTTTGGGCTTGGCCAGTGGTATATCTAGCAGGCTGATGGTGTTTTGTCTCCTGGATCTACTGTTAGAATCTTTTGCTAAGGATGAGAGGCTGTCTGCTGAAAGATTGTTTATGATCTTGTGCATGCTGACCATGACTTTGTATTTGATTCTGCTAATAGGTAACCACTGAAGCTGTTTTAAGGAGTAATGTAAGTTTACTGGGATTTTGCAAGTATAACTCTGGCTGTAGTGTTTTGTGCCAACTGCATGGGATACAGTATGCTCTTAGGTAGACCATGATAAATTGTGTTACAGTAGTCAAATATCAGGGTGATAATGACTTGGCATACTGTACAGAAGTCAATGGGGGGGTGTAAGAGGTTTGCATAAGTTCTTTATGATCCAGAGTTTGGGGTAGACTGATTTGAAACAGAATGACCATAATATATACATTCAAAAACAGATTTTCAACCCAGCCCTTGGAGTTTCAGGGTAGCCACAATGAGTATACATATGGGAGATTTGCACACAACAGAAACAGTGCATGTAAATCTCTCTCATGCATATTCATTATGGAGATCCTGAAAACCCAAGAGAATCACTGCTTGGGAATAATAGAGGCAAGTGGAGTGTGAATGATACATTTGCATATCCAAAGTATCAATAATGCACAAGAAATAAGCCCTTTTCAATGGAAAAGGGGCTGTAGAATGGGGAGGGGGGAACACATTCAGGAATAGTACTGGAAGTCTGCAATGCCCTCCCAGAACAGATGAAGAAAAAAAACTCTTGGAATAAGCACAGAAGACAATAATGAACAGACATAACCCCCACCCAGAGTGGCATTTCAGCCCAAACCACCAGCAGTAGGATTCCATCAGTCCTTCTAGAAAACATTTCAGGTGACCTGTACAGAAAGGCTGCAAAGACTGGTGATACAACAGCATTGCATGTCTAGGCAGATGGAGAACCAGCACTGCTACCTAAAGTTTTAACAAACTCACTAACCTTGTCGACTATGGATATTATAAAACTTGGTATTAAGATGTAAAAGGGGGGGCCCTGATTTAACTACTGGTCTTGCAGGAATTTTATTTTTAGAGCAGTAGTCAAGCCAGGCCCCCTTGAACTTTGTTGCTGAAGATGGAAGGACTTGAAATGGTGCAGGCAAAACACTAAGATTTTCAGCAAACTTAAGACAGATATGAAGGGCAGTGCTAGGAAAAGAGTTGAGCGCTCAGATAAAAGAGTGGGGGTGGGGGGAGGGAGAAGAGTCAGTGCTAGGATGCATATGGAAATTTATATGTACCTCTATCTAAAGTGGGCAGATTGGATGGGTCATTTTGGCCTACCATTACTTGCTATGATCAGAAAGCCCTCAAAGTTCAAAAGTGCATTTTATGGCTTAATAGAAGTGCCGTGCCTTGATAGTTTTCCACAGAGTGAGGGAGCCTCACAGTATAATACACTCCAAGCCTCTTACCAGCAGCTTTAAAATCTGATCAAGATATTGACCACAGTTCACATTTTACTTACCAGATGTCATTTTCTTGAGTCCTGGTAGACCAGTCCAGACAAGTGGGTTGTGTTCCCCTACCAGCAGACTGATGGAGACACAGAACCACTGAAAAACTCAGGTTTCAATGACATCACTCCCATGCCTCTATCCGCCTCAGCCACCAGAGGTCCCTTCAGTATATGCCCCAAATCATATGGGCAACAATGAGTAATCAAACAGTGGGCCGGTGCTAGAGTCTCTGGTGCCCTGCCCTGCCCTGCCCTGCCCTGCCCTCCCCTCCCCTGCCGCACCCTATACATCGGCACTTCCCTCCATCATTATTAAAAGGCTGCACACTTCCCCCCCCTTCCCAAAACTCCTTTATGAATGCTGTTCACATGATGCTGGTATTTCTCCTTGTTTTAAGGGCAGTATAACAAATTTTAATAAACAGAAGTTAGCAGAATGAGTTACACTAAAATCAAAGCAGAAGGAAACAAGACTGGTAAAAGGAACTCCAAAATCATAAATAGGAAAGGATCACAGTCATACCAGGAAGGGGAGGGAGAAGGGTATTGACAGGAAAAGTAGGAAGAGGGAGTTTGTCTATAGGATCTGGAAGGTCAGGTGATGGGTATGTCGAAGCTTCGTGAAACAAAAGGGTCCTAAGCTGAGACTTAAAATAGGCAAGTGAAAACTCTAGATAAAAGACGACTGTTCCACAGAGAGGGGGCCAAGAAAGTAGAAAGCCAAGTTCCATGTCAGCTCATAGCTAGCGTGGCAAGCAGGGGGTAGGTGAAGGTGGTTCGAATGGAGTGAGCAGAGGGACTGTTGTGGGGCATGAAGGATGATGCTAGATGAGAGATAAGAAGGGATACCGGAGTGAAGGACTTTGTGAACCAGGACAAGAATCTTAAAACTGATGCTAAACTGGATGGGGAGCCAGGAGAGGGGTGACATGATCATAGCATGAGGCATGAGCAAGAAGGGGGACAGCGGTGTTCTGGATGAGTTGGAGGAAGACCTATGAAAATGACATTATAGTAGTCCAAGCTGGAGATCACAAGAGAAAGCAGTAGGGTGGTCATGGCAGAAGGGGAACAGGATGAAGAGTTCTGATCTGGTGTAGTGTAAAAAGGGATTTGCAGACAACAGAAGGGATATGATTGTGAAATGTGAGTGCTGAATCAAGGATTACGCCAACATAGCGGACAGAGGGAGATGTGAGCATCAAGGAGGAGCAGAGGCAGGTGGAGGAATGGTGCCAGACAACCAAATAGCTGGGGTCTTGTCAGGGTTGAAGGCAAGCCAGTTGATAGTGAGCCAGCCAGCGACATGCAACAGCCAGGTGTGTTAAGGGAAGAGATCGAGCGAGGAAGGATTAGTATGCAGGAAAAGTAGGATATTGTCTGCATAAGAATATGTGGAGATATCCGTTGTTGAATAAGAAGGGTGAGTGTTGCAAGAAAGACATTGAACAGCAGAGGGGCAAGAACAGAGCCATGTGGAACCGCAGTTCAATGGGAATGAGGCAGAAGTGGCGAAGTTAGAGCAAACCATGACAGAGTGATCAGAGACAAAAGAGCCAAACCTGCAGAGAACAGTACCACAAAGACCAAAGTGATAGAGACGCAAGAGGAGAGAATGATCAACGAGGTCAAAGGTCAATTCAAATGTTGTAACAAGAAAATTATAGTAAAGTGGCAAATGGCTAGCTGGAATAAAAGTAAGTACTGAGGAGTAAATATTTAACATTGTCAAAGGAACAAGTGTAATAATGCATTCTTACCTGAAAGAAAAACAAAAGAAAAAGTGTCGCTCTGGACCCTACTGTTTCAGAAGACTGTTCCAAAAGTAAAGACAAATTCCCCAAGTCCAAAGAAACTTCAGCTTGTGGAGCAGGACTCATACCAGTAATACCAGTAGCAACACCAGATAGTATATAGTAGATCCTCTGTGTAGGGGGAAGACTAGCGTCAGGATAACCAAAAATGTCCTTAAGAAGTCTATGAAAAAGAGTTCTAGCCGGGGAGCCAGAGACACGTGGGAAATTCAATATCCTCAAGTTCAGAGACCGGGAAAAATTCTCAAAATTTTCAATCTTCCGAAGGGGGGTAGGATTCAGATTTTTCCAGATGTGTCCCGTTGGACACAAGTCCGTAAAAAGAAATTTTTGGATCTACACACAGGTGATATCTCTGGGTGCGAAGTTCCAATTAAGATTTCCTTGTAAATGTTCATTACCAGAATTGTGTGTGTCATTTCTTTGAACCTTCTCAATTACGCTTCTTTTTGGATGCTAAGAAGTTGTAGGGCTGACGGGGTTGGTTGGAGTGTGGGTATGTTGTGGGACCGATAGTGTAGTATGTTACCACATTGTCCTGTTCTTGAATTTTTTATTTTCCTTTTTACTTCCACTCCTCTGGAATTATGTTCTTGGATCACTCCTCTTGTGGACTATTTAGTAGATGGCCTTTGATTTCCCTACAAGGGTTTTGTTGTTTTGCTATGTGATTTCTTCTATGTGTTTTTTATTTTGTTAGACCATCGCTTGTATTTCTTATTCCAAGTTTGCTTGGTGTATTTGTAAAAACTTGATAAACAGAAAAAAAAAACATTGTCAAAGGGTCAATGTGATCAAAGCAAACAAGATCAATGCATTTATTTAAATTTTAAAAAAGGTTTACAGAGGTTAGCGTTTGTGCCTCATCTCCCGCCTGCTATTGTTGCCATAGATACTAGCGCTGCTCTGCACGGTTACCCTGCTGTTTTACAAATCCAACAAATACAGAGAAAAGCAGTTAATATAGCCGAGTTTAAAAAAGGTTTGGACAAGTTCCTGGAGAAAAAGTCAATAGTCTTGTTAAGACAGACCTGGGGAAAGCCACTGCTATCCCTGGATGAAAGCTGAAGTGAGCACTAAGAGGCAGGACTCAGTCCTCGTGCGGATGTCAGACGTTTAAACAGTTTATAGTGGCAACATCAGTATGAGAACCATCACTTGGGTGGACTTTGAGATTTCCTGCTGCCTGTTGGAGCTACTGCAACCGTGAAACATGGGACTTTGCTGGCACGCTGAAAGTGAGAAGATCACTCCGTAGGCTCCCATGAGAGCCAGCCGTACTGCTCCTTGTAGGGTCTGGCAGTGATGCCAAGCCCAAGCTTCAAGTCCTGCACTGTGGCTCACGTGTCTGACTCCAAACAACCAACTTACTACACCAGAAGCTCCCCCCCCCCCCCCTCTGTTCTCTGGGGTTGGCTGCCTGGTAAATTTTATTTATTTATTTATTTATATTTATTTACATTCTCTTATATACCGCGCTATTCTGCATCAATGCAGTTTACATTGAACAAACTGAAATTACATTGAACAGGGCATTATAACTCGGAGATAACCCTCCATAGCCCATGTTCCCTGTAAAATAATTAAGTGGCTTGCCCAAGACCACAAGGAGCACCTGTGGGACTAGAAACCCCAGTCCTTCCGGCCCAAGGTTGCTGTCCTCTAGTGGGTTTTGAACCCCCGACCTTCCGGCCTGAAGTACCTTGCCCCAACCACTAGGCCACTCCTCCACTCCACTGCCCCAACCACTAGGCCGCCACTCCACCCCAGCATGCCAGAAGAGGGAAGGAGGGAGGTCCAGCATGTTTGGTGCCCTGCAGCAAAGCCGAAACAAGTTGAAAAGTTCAAACTTTTGAGTGTAACAATGGCGCATTTCGTTCATTCACGGGATCAGACATTTGGCAGCTTCATCTGTGTGCATCATAGGAGGTGCAGGGAAGTCCGCATATACGTGAGTGCGTGTGTTTGTGTTTCATGGAGACAGCCAGAGGCTACATGTACATGTGTGCACCATGGGGACTGTTGGGTGCCACATAACATGTGTGTGTGAATGTCTGTGTGCACACGCATGTCTGTATCATGAAGCCCGTTGTGGGCTACCTGTGTGTCTGTGTCATTGAGTGTGTCAGGGACTGCATGCAATTGTCAGTGTACCATGAGGAGTGTTGGCAGCTACATCAGTGTGTGTGTGCGGGCTGTTATGTGCATGTGAAAACAGCACACTTACGGTGTGACAAAGTGGCACATTACTCCTTTCTTCATTTGCAAAATCAAACATATGTGGGTGTGTGTGGAGAAAGTGTTCAAAGAGATGATAAAGTGTCTCTCGTTATGGTAGTAGGGGTTGTAGGAACCACCTTTATAATATATATGTCTCTTCACACAGTGGATGTGTGGTGTACAGGTGTGGTGACTGTGTATGCATGTGGTGCAGTGGGGGGAGGGGGTGAAGAGTGTGTGTGTGGGGAGGGGGTGAAGAGTGTGTGTGTGGGTGGGGCTGTGTATGCATGTGGTGCAGTGGGGGGAGGGGGTGAAGAGGGGGTGTGTGGGGAGGGGGTGAAGAGTGTGTGTGTGTGGGTGGGGCTGTGTATGCATGTGGTGCAGTGGGGGGAGGGGGTGAAGCGTGTGTGTGTGTGGGGAGGGGGTGAAGAGTGTGTGTGTGTGTGGGGAGGGGGTGAAGAGTGTGTGTTGACTGTGTGAAATGCAGGAGTGGGATCCCTCTGTGTATGTTTGTGTGCTGTGGGACTAGGGTGCCTGTATGTCTTGGGGTGGGGGTTGAGCCTTTTAGCATATATTCATTGTGCCCTCTCTTTAACCTAAACCCCTTACACCCCTCTCCTGCTGCCTCCCTCCACTCCAGTGGTGTACCAAGGGCAAGGTGGTGGGAGCAGTCTGCCCCAGGTGACATCAGTGGCAGCAGACTTACTTTACTTGTTTGCCGTGCAGTGCACCGCTACCTCTGCTCTAGGCCCCACGCTGCTTCCTCTGCCAAAGTCTCACGATAACAACGCAAGACTTCACCCGGGAAGTAGCAGCCGCTGGGGACAGGCCTGGAGCACAGGCAGTAAAATGCTGTGCAGCAAACAAGTTAATTTGCCCATGAGGAGCCTGCTCTGGGTGCCAAACAGGCTCAGTATGCCATTGCCTCCACTTTGTTACCTACCCAGCCTCTGGTCCTTTCTAACTCCTCTTGTATTCTCACCCTGTGCCCTCCATTCCCCTCCCCCCATCTTTCTTTCCCAAACCCACTGTCCCTTTAAATTTTATCTTAGCTCCTGTGTGTCTCTGGGCCCATCTCCTTCGTCTGCTCTTCAGGCCATGGCAGCAGCTGCCTGCCACAATGACCAACCTGCTTGGTTGGGGCACTCCAGCCACAGCCCAAAGCACTTGAAGGCACAGAGCATGAACTCAAGCATGGCAGCATTTGGAGAGTAACATCTGGCCCCACAATCTGTGCCAGAGCGCAGGCACGCACCCCTTCCTGGATGCCATGCACAGGGACAAGGTGTAACTGGTGTGAGCACAACCATACCCTGCTCAAGTTTGCTGTTTGCTTGCCCAACCCTGTACTTGGCCTACACTTCATGCGCCTGTTGCTGGAGAAGAGTGGAGGTAACAAGCAGGGCTGCACTGCGAGCTTGGCCTCCACCAAGCTGCTGGTGCAATTCAACGCCGTGAAGATTCCTGATTTATGCCATCAGTGGACCCTTCATCTACACCACCTTGGCCGGCCACAGTGCGGTGCTCGAGCTTCATGCTTTCAAGCGGGGAACAAGTGTGGGCAAGTGGGTGCTGAATGGCCAGGGCCAGAGTGGGAAGGGGTGTCACAGGAGCTGCCGAGCCCCAGCCCAGGAGCTATCAAGTCCTACGAGCTGCTGCCACGGTCCAAAGAAAGCTGTGTTGAGAAGGGACCTGACAGTACCCGAGGGGGGCTGCGGAGAAGGCAGCGGCCGTGATCACAGCCAGGAGTGGTGATGTGGGTCCATGGGAAAGACTGCTCCCATGGGCACACTACACCACTGCTGGCCGGTGCCCTTGAACACTGGCGCCCCCCTACTGTGTTTATTTTGCTTACTGGGCAGCACCGGCTCTTATCAAACAGTAGACAATTATGTACAGGAAAGTGTAACCAGAAGGCTGTCCACAGAAGATGGACCTGCAGAGCCAAGTATATACATCATAGTGGACCCCAGCGTACCACCACAGACTTGGTATTTCTACCCAAGACGACTTATCACAACAAAGGAAAAATTCCTGCACCACAAATAACACAAGTTCCCTGGTCAGATCATCACCTAATTCAATTCATATTCTACATGGCAACGAAACATGGAAGCCAGCAAGGGAGAGCAAAAACTCAATATGGCAGAAAATTCAAAAAATTTGACAAAGAAACCCGACTAAACTCAATTACGACACACGTAGATACTGATCACACCGATCTCGAGCTACTAATAAGCCAATGGAACAAAGGAGTTGAAACTGCTGCAAAACAGACAGACAATGAATGCTCCAATGAATACAAATAGTAAATTAAGAGACAAATCTGAGCCCTGGTACTCATCGGCACTAATCAAAATGAAGAAAGACCTCAGAAAACTGGAAAAAAGATGGAGAACGTCAAAGTCCCCTGAAGGCAAAGAGGAATACTTAACACTACTCAAACTACAAAGAAGAAATAAATACAGCAAAAAAGAACCATCACACTAAAGTACTAAACAAGGCTTTGAACAGACCAAGAGAATTGTTCGAACTCGTTAAATCCATCACCAAAGCTGGCCAGGATGATAGTCCAAACAATGATATAATGTCACAGGGCCTACCTTGGCAGCGTAACGGACTGAGGTAGGTTGGACATAAAAACATTTGAGGTTGGGTTTGGCTAATATCTTACAGGGCCCAGGGACTTGCTGCCCTGGTAACTTCCTTTGTTACCAAAAATCCCAAAGAATACAAAGGGTCCGAGTGGAGGGAAAACAAAAGGCATTTATTTCCCTTTCTTGCAAAAAGGTTCATATGCTTGGACAAAATCATCAACACAAATTCCTTACTTCAGGTTAAAGAAAAGTAAAACATGACGTTAAAGCAAAGCTGTTATCTTCACAATAAATGGTGTCTCAAAACAAACAGTCTCTATTCCCCAAGATAGAGCTTATGTGCTAAGCAGGGACTCCAGACTTCCTGTCTTACAATAACTACAGTCCATCTCGGTATCTGAAGCAAATTCCACCTGCATCGGTTCCCCTTCTGAAGCCTCTGAAACCAGGTCAGTACTTGCTGGCAAATTGTAATCAGGCTTTTTATATATCCTCTGTACAACCTCCCAATGCTCAGGGTTGGATGTGGGGCGTCGGTCCTGCGCCCTCATATACTGGGAACTGTCTTCCTTTTGCAAGTGTTTTACCTTAGCTTCACGTAAAGCTTTGTCATTAACCAGTCTCTTATTCGGTACGTGTTTCTTGCACCTTATCTCATAAGCAGTTTCATACGGACAGTATTCCTCTGCTCCCTGTCCTCCCCATACACCAGCCGTCTGCAACCTGCTTTCAGTTAAACAGGGGTTACCTTTTCTCCTTGGCTTGTCTACTCCTGGTGAGGTTTGAGGCCTGCTCCGGCTGGGATCCTGCCTGGCCCGAGCAATAGGCCTTAGGTTCTCCAACTGTCCTTCTGTTGGCTTTAGACTGTAGTCACAGCCACGCCTTTGCCTCTCTGGACGAAAAGCACCCACTCTGGATGGAGCTATCCCACCTTCTCCACGGTTGCTCCTTTCCTCAAGCCACTGCGGCTGCTGCTGCCTCCTGCAAAACCCTTGTCCAGGGGTTACTGCTTCTTCTGGATATCTTGCCCATTCATTCGGATGTCCTGCCCATCCTGCTGGTTCTACTGGTTCTCCTGGCCTTTCTGCTGCTTCTGGCCGTCCTCCTTCTGGCCGTCCTCCTCCTGGCCATTCTGCCTTCCAGTCTTCCAGACTCTCTTTAAGAGGTACGCCTCCCTTCCTTGATTGGAAGCTGGCTGGCATTACCTCATGACCTAGGAGGTGTGGTTCCTCAGTTCCCTCTTGCTCCCCCTATCTGGTTCCTCGTAATATTGCAGCTTGTGCTTGACACTTCCTGCGTTTAAAACATTTTCTTCTCTTCTCAGAGGGTCTGCAGCATCACAATAAAGACACAAACACTAGCTGATCACTATATGCTAGCCAACTTAACCCACCAGAAGAAAACCACACATGAATGCTAACCACGAACCCCCCCCCCACAGCCTCTTCTGGAAGCTATGGACACCAACGAGGAATGGGACTCCTTCCACCCCATTGAGGCAAGGCAGATAATAAACACTATCACAAGCCTAAATACCACTACTTCTCCCTTAGATCCTTGCCCTGCAGCCTGGATCAAGGCAACAAAAACAGAAATTGTCCCCTGCATAATGCACATAGTAAATCAATCAATGTAACAAGAAATCATGCCACTAGAGCTCAAAAGATCTCTCATCAGACCTATCTTGAAAAACAAAACACTCAGGAAGGATGAACCATCTTCATACTGCCCTATCTCAAGCATCCCACTCAGCTAAAACAGTGGAAAAATCAGTTCAGCACCAACTACAAGACCATATTGATGCCAGGAATGTACTTGATGACCAACAATATGGCTTCCGTCAATACCATGGAGTAGAAACCCTTCTACTAGTGCTACTAGACAAACTATACAAAGGCATTGATAACAGCAGGAAAATGTTCATCCTAATATTCATAGACATATCTGCTGCATTTGACACAGTAAACCATGGAATCCTCCTCACCAGACTCGAATCCATAGGTATAAAAGGAACCCCCCTAAAATGGTTCAGCTCCTATATATTCAACAGAGTGCAGCAGGTTCACTTAAACCAAGAGACAAAGGCATTCCCACAAACACAGGGAATACTGCAAGGGTCAGCTTTGTCCTCCCTACTGTTCAACCTCTACTTAAGGCCTATCTGCACAATATTTCAGAAACACAAGATTAACTACCACCTATATGCAGATGATATAATGCTGTATACACAACTGGACACGAACAACCCAAGTTATAATCACCTGGAAGCATACCTCAAGGAAACACAAACTTGGCTACAACAGAACATGAGCATCAACCATAAGAAAACCGAGGTAATGTTCATCTCCAAAAACCCGGATTTCGGCCCTCCCCCAACAATTCTCCTGAACAATAATACATACAACATCAAACAGGAAATAAAATATCTGGGAGTTACCCTCGACAAAAACCTCAAGATGGAAACCCACCTAAGACTACTAAACCGGGCCATATTCCACAAATTACAGATACTCCAACCTCTACGCAACATTATTGAGCAGTCTGACTTCAGAACAGTAGCCCAAGCACTCATCACACTTCACTTGGACTACTGCAACGGCATTCTCCAAGGACTACCCAAAATAACCCTCAACATACTACAAATGGCGCAGAATGTCACCGCTCGAATTATAATGAAACGGCGGGTCTCCAACCACATCACACCAATACTAATGGAACTCCACTGGCTCCCCATCCATGTCCGCATAAGATATAAAATAGTAACAATATTTAAATTGATCCACAACCTAGCTCCGTCTTACCTCTCCACAGTTATCTCAACACAACCCCCCAATAGGAACAGGAGAACCCACAACCTAAACACACTACATGTCCCACACAACATACGCAACGTCAAAACTCACAAGTAACAGCGTTCACATACATAGCTCCCTCCCAATGGAACAACCTACCTTACGCACTAAGAGCTAACAATGACCTAAGAGATTTACGGAAAGACCTAAAAGCCTATCTATTCCAGGAATACTACAACTTGTCCTAATGTAACTATACACTATTTATTTATTTATTTAGACAGTTTTGTATACCGCCTTATCCTTCAATCAAAGCGGTCACAACACAATTGGGGGATACATTTAACACATAACATAAGAACATAAGATATGCCATACTGGGTCAGACCAAGGTCCATCAAGCCCAGTATTCTGTTTCCAACAGTGGCCAATCTAGGTCATATGTACCTAGCAGTTTCCCCAAGAGACACAAGTTCCACAATGCTTGTACTGGGTCAAGCATTGATATCTTCGGTCACACACGGGGATATGAGACACATATACTAATACTTACAGGGAACATGGCAATGGAGGGTTAAGTGGCTTGCCCAAGACCACAAGGAGCATCTGTGGGACTAGAAACCCCAGTCCTTCCGGCCCAAGGTTGCTGTCCTCTAGTGGGATTTGAACCCCCGACCTTCCGGCCTGAAGTACCTTGCCCCAACCACTAGGCTACTCCTCCCTCACTAGGCTATGTAAATAACCATGAAACGCTTGTAAATATGTATATAACACTAGGCTATGTAAATAACTATGAAACGCATGTAAATATGCATATAACCTTACAAATATCATACTGTATAATTCCAATTCTGTGTTATGCATATGTAAACAAATTAGACTCCTGTTATATGTAAAATGTTTGCTGTGATAAAGTTTAATGTAAAACCGCTACTGATCGCTGGAAGAAGTGGTATACAAATGTAACCAAATAAATAAAAATAAACAGAACAGAACAGAGCAAACAGTTCCAGGGGCGGGTCCTAGACTGGTCTAGCAGGACTCAAAAAAAGGAAATTATCTGGTAAGTAAAATGTCACCTTCCATATCATCCAGCTAGACCAGTCCAGACAAGTGG
Source organism: Ichthyophis bannanicus (assembly GCA_033557465.1). Lineage (NCBI taxonomy): Eukaryota > Metazoa > Chordata > Amphibia > Gymnophiona > Ichthyophiidae > Ichthyophis > Ichthyophis bannanicus. The sequence continues at coordinate 2,978,124 of CM066050.1, forward strand.
GACATACCACAGCATACACAGCAGCTCGTAAAACCCTTGAGTCAAAGGCCGTGTCCGCCTGAGCATGGGCATTCTAAGTGGTAATGCTTGACAAAAGTGGATAGTGATGCCCACCTTGCCGCCTGACAAAAGCCTGTAGGGGCTACCGAGCTGCATTCCGCCCATGAAGACACTTGTGCTTGGGTAGAATAGGCAAACAAACCTTACAGAACCAGTCGGTTCCACAACAGATACACCGAAACAATGGCCTCCTTAATCTAGCGCCTCAATGTAGATTTTGCTTCCACATCCCCCTTGTTCAGGCCAGTGAACAGCACAAAAAGATGGTCGGACTTATGAAAGACATTCATAACCTCCAAATACCAGAGAAGCACCCTCTGGACATCCACAAGGCAAAGATTCTTATCCTTCCCCCGATACTGTTCCTTAGAGGAGGAGGGCAGGCAAACCACCTTGTTCACATGAAAAGGAGAAATAACCTTAGGCAAGAAGAAAGGCACAGGCCAAATGGAAATGACCTCCTCTGAAAAAGATAAAGATCTCGGCATGACAGAGCCTGCAGCTCGGAAATCTGCCTTGTAAAACAAATTGTGACCATGAAGACTATCTTGAACATCAAATCCTTCAGAGTAGCACACTTCAATAACTCAAAGGACTCCAATATCAGGGCCCTGAGCACCAGACATAAATCCCAGGAAGGGATCACAAACCAGAGGGAAGGATGCAGAAGTTGACCCCCTGAAGAAAGCATGAAAATTCCAAGTGTAAGGCCAGCGGCTTACCAGCCACCAGAACTCTGAAACAGGCCAAAGCTGCCACCTGACCCTTCAGGGAGCTAAGAGAAAGGCCCTTCTCCAGATCTTCCTGCAGAAAGGCCATGTCAGGAGACAGCTGCTGTGGACCGCACCAGACCCACACGTATGCCAAACTGGTAGACCTTTTCTGGACAATGAGCAGAGTGGAAATCACAGCCAGAGAGTAGGCCTTATACACTAGAAACCAAAGGAGCTGGTGCACAGACTGGCGGATTATAGGCTTTTATTAAGCCCCAATGCGTTTTGGCCAGTGGCCTTATTAAGGGGGAATAAGGATTCCAAACCTCGAAAAAATACAATAAAAACAATGAAAATACATAATGATTATAATGTAAATATAATATAAAAATATATTTTAAAATGAATAACAAAACGATAAAAGATACACAATAATATAAAGACATAAAAACATCATGCTAAAATATGAAACTAAATTATAAAAAGAGGGGGGAAACGGCCAGACGCCTGCAGCACCGGACCCAACGCCCTCTCCATCAGGGGAATGAGCCGGCGCAAGCCAGCTCCAACCAGCCTGACCCGGCCGTCCTCCCGCTGCCAATCTGCCCAATCAGGGCAGACTACTACACTTGAAAAGCGCCATCCGGCGCACGGCCAGATGCCCGCAGCACTGGACCCGACGCCCTCTCCATCAGGGGATTGAGCCGGCTCAAGCCAGCTCCAACCAGCCTGACCCGGCCATCCTCCTGCTGCCGATCTGCCCAATCGGGGCAGACTACTACACTTGAAAAGAAGCGCCATCCGCCATCCCTTTGGCGTGGCCCTTAGGCGGAAGCCCACCGGCTCCCACCTACCAAGTCAGTGAACAGACACAGCCATAGCTCGAGCTCCCCATTAAGGGTCGAGTTCGCTCATCTCGGACGACGCCGGCCACCAAAGGAACGCTGTCTGATGACCAACAACCACACAAAGAACCTGGTGAGAACCTGTACTTCTAAATAGATCCCCACCTAGTATCCTGGTTTGCCCTCATAGACTGGTGTATTGGAAACAGTGCCTGAATTACAAGACTGCGATCTATCCTCTAGACCCAGACACAGCTGTATCTATTGCCTGTTATTGTCTATACAGTCAATCTGTATACATTTAGCCTACTGCATGATACTTCAATCCTTATACATTGTATTGGCGGCGCAATATTGCCTACCCCCCCCCCAGACAAGCATACCGTACACAGATTATACACTCTCAGACATTAGACCGGCATCCCAGTGACGTATTAAGCTGAGCCTACTTAATACACCACCCCACCATGATAACACCCATGATGGCTCATTACCAATGTACCCTTGCCAGCTGCTGTGCACTCCTAGCTCTGATTCATGGCGCCTTAGCCCTCACCCTCCACTCATAACCCCATCCAGGTCCTACAGGGCTCCTGGAAGAGGTGGTCCAGGCCCCCCCACCCCGCCACCAGTCAGATGGGACCGAACGCATGTCAGGCCCGCACCTAATCTATGTCGCCCTCCAGCAAACCAAGCCACCCTAGGGGGATCAACACACCCACCCCCACAACCTGAAGTGCGCCCTTATAAATGCACGATCGATCCGAAACAAATGGCCAGCTGTGGCCGACCTGGTGTCCACCCACGACCTGGACATCCTACTCATCACTGAGACATGGCTATCCACATCAGACGCCGTCATCTTGCACCAATTTGTCCCCCCCCCCAACTTTACCATCCACCCCTGCCACAGAGCCGACAGAAGAGGTGGAGGAGCACTCATCCTAACAAAGATGTAACTACAATTCCAGCTAACCGCCGCCAGCAGCACTATGAACCTGGACTCCATCACCATATTGAATAAACACAGCAATATCAGTTTGTTCTACAGGGCTCCACCCCCTTCCCCAAATGACTTATCCACAATTATAGATCGCTGGTAACCCACACAACCCTCGTGCTTCAAACTGGGTGATGGGAGATTTCAACCTTCCAGCTCTCCAAGACACTCACTCCAACGCCTTCATCGAGGCCCTTAATGAGTTAAGATATACCCAACTGGTCAATGCCCCTACTCACATAAAAGGAAACAAACTGGACCTTATCTTCACCCCACAATCTGTCATCGACCCCATGCACAAGCCTGATCTATCCATCAGCCCAGTACCATGGTCCGACCACAGCCTGATAAGGTTTCAGATACCATCACACCCCAACAAAAATAGAACCCAGGCCTCTAGCGAACCCATCAAAGCATCCTCAAGACGCTTCCGGCCTTTCAACAAGGAAGAAATCCTAGACAGAGCTCAGCCTCTCCAAAACCCCCCAGCACAGAGCCTTGACGACATGATCTCCACGTGGAATGCAAGCCTGGATGCCGTAGTCAAACCACCTCCTAATAAGCCGGCTGGAAGAAGAAAGAATGCACCCTGGTTCTCCCCTGAGCTTCGGACGTCGCTGCTCCTGCTCAGAAAGCTCAAAAGACATGCGTCGCTCCCGATCAACCAAGAATCTTGAACTATACAATGCTCACTTGGGAAGACACCGATCAGCAGTCACAAGAAGAATGAAACAATTCCATGCAGAGATACTACAGCGCTCCCTAAATAAACCACACAAGCTCTTCAGCCTAATCAAGACCTTATCGAAGGAACCCTCTCCCACACAACCAAGCTTCCCTGACCCCCAGGAATATGCTGACTACCTGCATGCCAAGACAGGCCAGACCAACATACCCTCCTCGTTCATTTCACCCAACCCAACCCCCCCCACCTCGGCACCATCCACGAAGGACATCAAGCAAATCATCACCGCCTTCTATGCTCCAACTGAAAAAAGCATACAAGACATCACCGCCATAAACACCACCATAGCACCTAACGACCCCTGTCCAGCATTTTGGATAAAATCCCTGCGTGCTGAGCTCAGCCCTTTCCTCTCTAAACTCATTGGACTATCATTCTCAATGGGGACCTTCCCTCATAGCCTGAAGCAAACAGCCATCAGACCGCTACTAAAAAACAGCAAGTTGGACCCAGCAAGGATGGACTCCTACAGGCCGATATCAAGCATCCCACTTCTGGCAAAAATCATTGAGAAGGTCGTACAATGCCAACTTCACCACCACATTGAAACCAGCGCACCCCTCGACTCCTGCCAGCACGGTTTCCGGGAATCACATGGGGTTGAAACACTGTTGACCACGTTATTCAACACTTTGACCATCGGCTTGGACAACATCAGACAAGGGTTTGCCTTGATCTTCCTGGACATCGCAGCAGCCTTCGACACTGTGTACCACGAAATACTCATCACTCGTCTCAATGAGAAGGGCGTCCAGGGCACCGCGCTAACATGGTGTGCATCATACTTAATGGATAGATGGCAGCACGTTTGCGCCGGTCCCTCCACCTCCTCACCTTTCCTCCAAGAGAAAGGCGTACCACAGGGATCCTCACTGTCAGCCCTACTTTTCAACGTCTACATGCAGCCCATATGTAACCTCATCCGTTCTTTCAACATTAACTGCATAATCTACGCCGATGACGTGTTACTATACATGCCCTTTTCGTTAGATCAGCCAGACCTATCACCACTAACCGCCTGCTTCGATGCTGTCACAGATTGGCTACACTCGCAGAAACTCAGAATAAATTTTTAAAAAACAGAGGTCCTCTTTATCACCAGGAACCCAACATTCAAGCCACCCACCTCACTGAAGGTGCGAGATGCGGAGCTCCTCAGCAGGCCCACAATTCGGTATCTAGGGGTTACGTTGGATCAACAGCTCAATATGAAGGCCCAAACAAGCAACATGGTCAAAGCGATCTATAACAAAATTCAGACGCTTTGCCACATGAGATAACTGCTAGAGCCTGAAGACTTTTGGACAGTCTACCAAGCGCTAATAATCCCACACTTCGACTACGCGAAGGCCATACTACACGGTCTCCCGAAAAACACGCTGAATCCTCTGCAACTAGCAATGAACGCGGCCGCTAGAATCCTGCACGGAGCCTCCAGGAGAGAACACATAACCCCATTTATGAAACACCTGTATTGGCTCCCGGTCCACTGCAGGATTTCCTTTAAGGTTCTCACGATGCTCCTCCACCTCACTCACAGATCTCATACAGACAACCCCCCCTCAACAGAGTAAGGAGATCAACCGCTCTTAATACCCTGAAACTCCTGAGGGCAATCACAAAATGCTCACAAGCAGCTAGGAGCAGAGCATTCGCATTATATGCTCCCACATGCTGGAACGCCCTAACACCTGCCATCCGGGCTGTCAATGACCTCACCCAGTTTAGGAAGGCATTGAAGCACCATCTGTTCCTCCAGCACTACACCAAACCTGATGACATCCCGCAGTCAGCCACACCCGCGGTCCCAGGCAGGCACCCCTCACGCAGCTACGCCGCAAGTCTGCAACCCAGCCCACTAGACCCTGATCCCCCCCCCCCCAACGAGTAGAAGTATACCCCCAGACCCACTACCGTGTATATAGCTTAGCCAATGTGTAAATAGTTGAGCTGTCTTGTATCTTGTACATAGTCACCCGTTGAAACCTGTATATAATCCCGTTTATTGTAAGTCCAGTGTATGCTCGCCTGCACTGTACAATTGTTACCTGTAAACCGCACTGATTTTCAAAGAGCGTGGTATATAAGACATTAAATAAATAAAAATAAATAAATAAAAACAGATAAAACCACTTTAGTGCATAGTGTGAACATTAAATATGAGTCTATGTGCTGCATAGTGAACTATATCAGAAAGGTTATCAATGGTGAGTCACCAATGGTGGCAATAAAGTAAAAACTACTCCCCAAGGTGGAAAGAAGAGATGAGGAGGACCAAATATATATTTAAAAGCATTTCTAAATGATTCCAGGTACCTTTTAAAATCCTGCCGTTGTGTAAAGACAATTGCTGCTGAAAAACAGAAGTGTGGAACCGATCATCTCGGAACTATATCTAAACCCATTGAGAGAAAAGAATAATAGTAAAATTATAAAAAGACCTACCAAACAAATGCGCCGTAGTGGTTTCTCAAGTTGAATGACCAGTAGGAGACTACCAACCGGCTCTGACGGCTTTTAAAATACTTTTCCTGCCGCCAAAGGTCAGAGGTTAAAAACAGGCCACCATCTTTAAAACAAAAATAGGATAAAAAGGGGAGGTAAACCATAATATGAAATATAAACCAAAAATAGGTTGGATTGAAAAGTTCAAATTGTGATCTACCAATAAAGTATGAATATGCTAATGCAGAGGCATCGATGTGACAGCCGCCATCAACTATGAGGGAAGAGAGATCTCCCTCCTCTTCCCTCCCCTTCCTCTTCCTTCCCTTCCCCCCGTTTATGTTTGTTGAATTTGATAAAACCGCCTTTCAGTAGTAAAACAAGGCGGTGTACAAAAAAAGTGTCAAAACAAAGACGGCCAAAGGCCTGGAAATAGAAAGGAAATTACAATGTCAATAGGATAGTGAGGAGAGAGCTAGACACAGTAAACAGAGAGGACACAAAAGGAATGGATAAGGGGTCACTGAGGAGGTGGGAAGGTCAAAGGCGGATGAGAAAAGGTGAGTTTTTAGTTGCCCTCCTTCCCCCTCCCAGACCTTAAAAACAATTATATTAAAAAATATAAACATTAAAGTCTTATTTATTGTCTTTATGTTTATATGGATTTGTATGATTTACTGTTTTAGTGCTGTTATACCTCCCAGGAAGACATGTACCCCTTAATAAAGATTTTATATGTCCTTTGGGAGTCTCGCTCCTTGTTGTCTGCTGGTTTTCTGCAAGCTTTCAGAGTGCTTCCACATTGGCCTTATGCACTAGCCATTTCCTTCCAAGAGCCAAACCGTAAGAGAGAAGGGAGTCAGATCTTCCAGGATAATCAGCCCCTGATGCAAGAGACCTGAGGAGGCAGTAAGCAAAGAGATGGCACTTGCAGGAGCTACATAAGATCTCTGAACCATACTATCCTTGACCAATCTGGCACCACCAGAATAATCCTTCCCAGGTGGCATTCTATATGCTGACTTACACGCCCCACCAGGGGCCACGGAGAAAACACATACAGCAGGCACTGACTTGACCAAGGCTGAGCCAGGCCATCAATGCCATGTGTCATGTGGCAACTGAAGAAGTGGCACACTTTGGCATTGGAACAGGTTGCCATCAGATCCATCTCAGGGTGACCACAGTAGCGCAGATTCAACTAAAATGCCTCCTGACTCAACTCCCACTCTCCTGTATCCAGAGAGTTTCAGCTGAAAAAGTCCTCTTCCATGCTGTCCACCCTGACAATGTGCTGAGCCGACAACTCTAGGAGGTTCTTCTCCACCTAGGCAAGCAGGAGAGCCATCTCCAGGGATACCTCTGCAGTCCTCATGCTGCCTTGCCAATTGGCATAAGCCATCACAATGGCATTGTCTGAAAATACCTGAACCCCAGGGGCCAGAAACGTAGAAGAGCCAACCTGATAGCCCCCACCTTGAGGCGGTTGATGGACCACACCACCTCCCTGTGGTTTCAGCAGCCCTGGGCCATGTGGCCTTGGCAATGGGCTCCCCATCCCAAGAGACTGGCATCCATCAGAAGGATTCACGAGTAATCGTCCAGCATCTTGCCCTTCCTCAGATGACTGGGCTGTTGGCACCACTGCATGCTGGCCTTCACTATCATCGGGAGTGGGGGACTAAGCTCAAACTCCTGAGAACTCCAGGATCACCGAGTCAACAAGGACCACTGGAGCAGGCACATGCTTAAAGTACCATCTCTATGGTTGCAGCCATCAATCTGAGAAGCTGAACATAATCACAGACTCTGGGAGCCTGCTGCATACTGAACAGCATCAGGCAATCCAACAATCATTTGACTTTCTCCTCTGGCAGGAAATCCCTGCCCACTTGAGAGTTGAAACATGCTCCCAGAAACTGCAGGAACTGGGAAGGCAACAGCTGGCTTTTTCCCCAATTGATCACCCAGCTGAAGCTTTCCAAAAAGGATACCACTGGGTCATTACCCAAGGCGCCTCTGAAAAAAAACAGGATCGGATAAGCCAGTCATCCAGATATGAGTACACACAAATCCCTTGGCACCGTAGCCACTACCATCATCACCATGACCTTGGAGAACATCCTTGGAGCAGTGGAGTCCAAATGGGAGGGCGGCAAACAAAGAGCAAAGCACGGAAAAACACAGATCGTTTTGCTGATCCTCTCCGATCGGGATATGAAAATATGCCTTGGTCAAAACCAGAGATGTCAAAATCCCCTCTGTGCACCGCTTGAATCACTGATCCCAAACTTTCCATCCAGAAGCACAGGACACGCAAGTGCGCGTTGACACCCTGGAGACCCAGAATGGGCTGGAATGATCCATCCTTTTTCGGCACCACGAAATACATGGAATACCTGCCAAATCTTCATTGTGCAGCCTGGAAGGATTCTCCTCTCGAGAGGACTGAGTCCCTGGGCCCACACACTCCACAAAAGGACTGAAAACCATCCCAAAATCTAGAAGCAGAGGAGAAGAAAGGCTTTCCAGGTCAGGGAGTCTGACCAGTGTGCCCATGAGGAGTGGGCGGAGACTGATGGAAAAGGGGCTCCTGCCCACTTCACAGCCCCCTGGACTTGTCCTCTAGAAGGCAAAAAGAATTTGCCTTGCCTAGGTCCTTCACCAGTTTCTCGAAATCGACCCCAAAAAGAAGCTTCACTTTAAAGGCCAGTTGGGTCAACCAGACTTTGGAAGATGTGTCTGCTGTCCAGTATCAGAGCCAACTCCAACGCCAAGTCATCATCGACAGGACACTATACCTGGCTGCAAGAAGTATCTGGTCATACATGGCATCATAAAGGAAGGCCATAGCAGACTCCGAAAGAAGGGTAGTATCTGGCAGAAGAGACTGAATCCACTGGAGCAAGGCTCGAGATGTCAGGCCTGAACATACCACCAAGAACAGCAGCCGCTGTGGTGAACTAGTTGTTCAGCAATGAATCCACCTTTTTGTCCAAAGTAACCTTTAAGGCCGATCTGCCTTACACAGGGATAGTGGTCCGTCTGGTAACCGCCGTGACCTATGCACCCACTTTGGGAATATCAAACTACACAATGTGCTCCTTCTCCAGAGAACATACATCTTCTTATACACTCTTAGCCCCTTAGGCAGTGAGTTGGGGAAATCTCACTCTGACCAGATCAGGTCCATGATCACCTTCGGGAATGGTTAGACAATAGTGGATTTCTAAACCCCTTGCTCCGTGCCTCGAGCATTCACCAAGCTCAAGGTGGATGAGACACTGGCAATCAACACTGCCACCTCCTCCTTCCGGAACAGACGGATAACACCGGCCTCTTCACAATCCTCCAAGAGCAAGAGTACTATTTTGTCCACATCAGAGCCCAGAACTGAGGCATCTAATTCAAAGTCATAGTCACAGTCCAAATCTTAAATAGATCCCAGCTGATCCCCATCTCCAGGGGGTGCCCTTTGCCAGGGATGCTCAGCCATAGGCAATTGAACAGAGCTTCCACTCTCAGTCTGTCCCTCACGAGACTGTGCTCGGGGGTACCTAGAGACTGCAGGGTCTGAATTTTCAGGCCAGAATCACTAAGCCTGTTGTAAGAAGGAAAAGAATTCTGAGGAGAACAATCCGGACTCTGGAAGCTCTCCTCATGGAAATGACCCCCTTACATCAGGGGACATAGCCACCGCTAATACCCTAGAGGACAGGGAGCAGCCCACTGCATGGTTGCCAGAAGCTCAAGCCAGCTTGTCATCCTTACTTACAGCGCATCTGCCATCTCCAACCCAAGCTATGGTTACACGATACAAGGTTCCACATTAGGAACCACCACTCAGGAAAAATATTTAGGCGTCATCGTGGATAAAATGTTGAAACCTTCCGCCCAGTGTGCAACGGCGGCCAAGAGAGCAAATAGAATGCTAGAAATCATAAGGAAAGGAATGGAAAATAAGACAAAAGATATTATAATGCCTCTGTATCGTTCCATGGTGTGACTGCACCTTGAATATTGTGTGCAATTCTGGTTGCTGTATCTTAAAAAGGATATAGCTTTATTAAAAAAGGTACAGAGAAGAGCCACCAAAATAGTAAAGGGGATGGAAGGATACCCCTATGAAGAGAGGCTAAAAAGGTTAGGGCTCTTCAACTTGGAAAAGGCTGAGGGGAGATATGATAGAAGTCTATAAATTAATGAATGGAGTGGAACAGGTAAACGTAGATCAATTTATTTACACCATCCAAATATAGAAGACTAGGGAACATGCAATGAAGCTACAGGGTAACCTATTTAAGACTAATAAGAGAAAATATTTTTTCACTCAGCGTGTAATCAAACTCTGGAAACTGTTAGTGTAGCTGGGTTTAAAAAAGGTTTGGACAAGTTCCTGGAGGAAAGATCCATAAACCATTATTAAAGGAAACCCGGGATATCACTGCTTGATCCAATACAAGCATTGTGGAACCTGTGTTTTTTAGGGAAACTGCTCAGTACTTTTGACCTAGATTGGCCACTGTTGGAAACAGGATACTGGGTTTGATGGACCTTGGTCTGACCCAGTATGGCATTTCTTATATTCTCCTGCCCTGAGACAGGCAAGGTATCCTCTGGCTGAGAGAGGGGGAGCAGGCCCTCCAGGGGCAATTCGGAAGCTGCCGTGCAAGAAGGGCAGGGTTCAGAAGCCGGAGAGGAGGCGCTTCGCTCGCCTTAGGTCAAACACTGTTTCCTGGAAGAAGACAGAGTTAAGGCAAGTAACACAACGTGAAGTACTGTCATGACGGCTCAGCAGGAGTGTGTTAACAGCACTTATACAGCAATGTGTGTTATGGGCGCTTGGGTAGGAACACATGTTGGAGCTGATCGGGTGGAACACACACAAGGACGGCACAACCACCAGGTGCACAATAGTAAAAATGCTATTAACATGTGCAGAAAAAGATGGGAAACCCCCCGCACCATGCAAACATTCACCAGCGGTCCACCATGAATTGTGCCCCCAGATGTACAGAATCGGGAGCCCCCAACAAGGACAATGACCTGGTCAAGCCTTGGTACTCACCTCCTGAGAGGCCCAGGTAGAAATCTATGCCAGGCTCCACTCTACTCCCCCAAAACTGCTCCTCCTGCTTTGCAGACACTGTGTTTAAGGTGGCTGGCAGGCAGATTTCTTGGGAGAGAGCAAGGGGGACAGAGGAAAAGAGAGGGGGTGTTGAGGTTGTGCGAGGCTGCTGCACTTTTCCAGTCCTTCCAACTTTCTGGCTGCTCAACAGGCTCTTATGATAAGAGCAATGAAGCTGAACCAAATTTTCCCTCCTCCTATGGCTACCAAAAAGACCGTAGTTTAGTGGAGCCTCCTAAGACACACTCATCTTTGGAGCAGTGAGTCGCCCTCAAGGTGGTCATTCACAAATGTTTAAATTAATCTTTTCCTCTCAATTATTCTGATTTTCTTCAGAATGGAGAAAATCCATCGACCATCTGCTGGAGACAAAGAAATACTGAAGAGACCTCTGGCTGAGGTGGATAGAGGTATGGGAGTGATGTCATTGAAACCTGGGCTTTTCATTGGTTCTTTGTCTCCACCAATTTTCTGGTAGGGGAACACAGCCTATTTGTCTGGCCTGGTCTAGCAGGACGAAACAGTGATTTACTTTCAGCAAGAATTAAAATTAGGATACCTGGCTGCGTTTTCCTGTTACTGAGAGGTACAGTATAGTTTCCTTAACTCTGGCATCACAGAGCTCTACTTCCACAAGGGTCTGGCACCATGATCTCTGCTATGAACTGGACTAGGGGTGATATGTTAAGCTGCCATTTTGCAAGACGATGCCCACGTACGTCTGCTCCAATAGCATTAATCCTTCCCCCTACAGAAAAGCTCCTTTGATGTAAGCTTAGGAGAGTGGGGAAGGCTGCTGAGGAGAGTGGGGAAGGCTGCTGAGGAGAGTGGGGAAGGCTGCTGAGGAGTGTGTTTCCTAGGAGAATTTAAGGGGTAGGGTTTCTGAGGGATATGCACAGAAATGTTTGAGACTGGGCCTGTGGTTGTGAATGGTGGAGAGTAGGGCCCCCCCCTTACCCTCCACTCGGGGGGGGTGTCTTTAAAAGGTACCATGTGGCCACTTCACAGCCTCTTCTTTTGTCTGAAGAGGAGCTCTGGGGGCCACACAAAAAACACCTCATTATGCAAACTTCTTCATGTGCCCATTAAGGAACTGCATCACAGCAGTTTATTAATACTAAATTTACATTTAACTTTTGCAGGTAGAGTACATGCACAAGTTTCCAAATAAAGTGATTCTTCTGAATTTTTCTGCAAAACGGGTATACACACTAAAATACTGGCATTTTTGCAAGGTGTGGGCATACATGTGTTTTACCATGCAAAGCCCCTCTGGTAAAAACAAATGTACTGGAGAACATGGACTTCCAGGCGAATCTGGCGAGCTAGCAGAGAACTACAGCAGCCCCTGGCCCATCTACTGCTTCCTGCGGGTCACTCCACCTTGGAGATCCATCCATGGATTCTTGAATTTGTCATTGGTTTGGCTCCTGTACCCCCTGCAGGAGTCTGCTCTGGATGACCTTCATACTCTCAGTGAGAAAGATGTCCTCACGCTCCTTTTCAGCTTCATCTATCTACGTTTTTTATCCTGTGAAAATGTTACGTCTCTCACATCTTATTAAAGCGGAGCAAGGGGACACCTTACCCCAGAACTTGAAAATGAAGCTCTCACTTAAGGTTGACTTGTTCTGGATTCCTTTATTAATACATATGAGCACAACTTACAGAAATTTGTGCTTTTAAAAACAAGGTACCGTACATAAAGAGAACGAAGCAACTGGCGATAAGAGAAGGGTGGGAGACAGAGCACGCAGTGCACAGAGAATTCTCTAAAAGCACTGCAGAAGGCTCTGTATGGATAGAAGAGGGATGCAAACAATTAAACAGTATATCTCTCTATAAATGGAAGAATGTGATCATCTGAAGGAGGACACATCATCTGATTTCCAGAGGGCTGCACACGAAAAGTCCTACAAACCAAAATTTGCCATTCAGAATAGGGCATAGTTCCAGCAATCTCGATGGCCCCCAAGCCTTACTGCATTTACATTATCTATGGGTTGCCACCTCAGTCTCAGCTGCTTATAGAAAATATCAGATATTCGTCACTCTATCGTATGGATGTCAAAATGGCCCTCAATAGTTTCCTTCTTTCCAAATATTTAATTTTTGAAAAGGATAAAAAATGGAATTCCAGTTCAAAAGGAAAGAGGGGCAGAATCAGTGGAAAACTCTTTAGTACAGCTCTGGTGTGTCCTGTGAGCAGATCTAGCCCAGGGTCCCCTGGCATAGGACCTCCCATCATCTCTCCTGATCACCCCAAGTCCTAAAACCTGGACATTGATTTCTTGGATGGAGAGGGCAGGAGAGATGAAAAACAATGAGGGAGGGGGAAAGAGAATGCTTTCTGTGTGCCGAAGTCTTACAGAGTTCATTATTGCCATTTCAAATTCCTGCAAAATCTCCAAAAACGTAGGAATTACAAGTTGAGCTACAATGAAAAAAGGAGTAAACTCTGCTTCCACCCAATCTAAACACTCCATCCACTAACAAAAAGAGTCCAAACTATTCCGAGTCAGCCGCGCTTGAGAGGGGAAGGTCTTTATATTAACACATTCCCAGACCTAGTAAGGGGAGAGAGTAAGAGCTAAAAGATCGTTTTTAACCTGTAAAAAAAAATCTAAAGAAGTGCAGAGGACATTATTAGTTCTAAAGAGAAACAGAAACAGACAGACAAAAAAGGCATCTCTTCTCCCTCAGACCTAGAATGACTCCACTGCTGAACAAAAGGGCAGTCAGGGACCCCACAGCACAGCGTCAGGGCAAGGGACCACCTCTTGGGGATGTCTAGCTGCTCTATGTAAGCTTCAGACATTCTTGCAGGCAGCTGCTGGGAGACTTTAAGCACTTCCGCCAAAGCCTTCGCCTTCCTGCTCCTCTTCCTCGTCCTCCTCTTCATCCACCACAGGGTCAGCATCCCAACACGTGATGTCGATTTCTGTCAATGGAAGCAGACTTTAGCGAGCTGCAGCCTCGCATGGAATGGATAACACCGATTTAATTCCACTTGTTCAAAGCGTAACAGAACCATAAAATACATTGTTATAACTACCTAGAGAACAAGTTATGTGTCTGCACAAGACCTGTTCAAGCATCATATGTATCTAGTCATTCAACCCTCTTCCCCCCGAAAACCACTCCCAATTTCTTTCTAAATGATACAAAGGGTGATGGATGCAGAGGCAGATACTGCAACAAAGGGACATCTGCTCACACAAATGCCCCTTCTCTCAGCGTACACCCCCCCTTCCCCCCAAGTATATACACACGTAGAGAGACCAGGGAGGGCGTGATAGACACTACAAACTGAAGTCTCCTCAATTTCATGCAGCCCTGGTACAGATGGTACACACCCCATTGCCCGACACAAACTTACCTGGAGGGGTGCTGTAGAACACTGGAGGGGGGGCTTTAGCAGTCTGCTCCTCCGATTGGGCAAATTCTTCATCCTGCGATTGGCTAAAATATCCCTCACTGGTCTGGAACAGGATTTCAAAGGTTACTCTAAAAGAGTGGAGCTTCTGCCAATTGCAGAGACAGCCCCCTATCAAAATGCAACAGACAGCTTGGAAAGGGAGGAGGGTGAAAGAAACAGACCACCCCTTCCCAATGTGGGACAGAGCTCGTGAGGGTGTGTGTGAAAGGAACAGATAGCGCCTCCTCCCAAAGTGGGGGACAGGCAGCTTCAGAGGGGAGGGCATGAAAGAAAGACAGCCCCTTCCCATTGTGGGACATGAACCTTGTGGGGGAGAGGGGGTGAAAGGGACAGATACAGCCTCCTCCCAAAGTGGGAGAGGCTGCTAGGGAGGGGAGGGGGTGAAAGAAATGGAGAGAGCACCCTCCCAGTGTGGGCCAGGGAGCTCAAGAGTGGAGGAGGCAAGAGGGAGAGAGCTTTGTCCCAGTGTGGGACAGTGCCATTTACAGACCATGGTATGTGTTTGAACTTATACATACGGTTTCCATCTCACCTGTGTTCCTTCTTTCTGAGGTGTCTCCCCATTGGTCATCGAATGCCCTTCATCCAATTCAACAAGCATTTCTGGAGCATTCTGGGCACTGGAGGCCTCTTGCAGAGCGCGCTGGTAACTTAGTGTCATCTGGTGGGGCCCTTCAATATCAATGATGCTTTGTGGGTCATCGTCAGGGTCCATGTCACAGAAGGTGGCTGGAGGCTCAGGCATCAGGCAGCCAGGAGGGGGGATGAGCTCTGCTGAGAATTCGATGGGGCCACATGCAGTAGACTGCAGAGGTTCAACAGCACCCAAACATTCTCCCACTTCCATGAGAATATCTGACTGTTGTTCCTCACAAGACCGTTCAGAATCCCAGACCCCATCGCTCTGCCAAAGATCGAGAAGATTCACTGTATCTGGCTGCACTGGGGGTGGTACTGGCACAGTCTCCTGCTGGTCAGTGTTGGTTTGCTGCCTCTCTGCTGTGGGTGCAGCAGGAAAGGGGGCTGCTTCCAGAAGTAACAGGTCATCGATCTGCACTGGCTGATCTTTGGTCCAGCTGGTGTCCAGGTTGGGGAAAGACTCTTCCTTCGTAGCCACGCTGTCTCCCACTGACTTGCTCTCCTCACTTGGGGTGTTCCATGGATTCTCCATCTCTTGGACAGGGGCAAAATCCATCTGCTTCTGAAGAACATTGTCTTCAAAACCTAAAAAATACAGTACAGAAATGAGCGCAGTGGGAGCCCCACCTTCATGCAAACCACTCCCATACATTACCACACCAAGAGTCATGTCTACTCCTACCCTCTAACAGAGATCAGAGCTGCTCACCACAAAGAAAAAGCAAATCCTCACAGTACAGGATACTGATAGATAAAGAACATTTAGCTTATCTAGTGTGTTCAGTAGCTCTGTCCCTTATTTGCTCTTACATCTGTATTAAGGAGATGTACATGCAGTCAGCCATCTAGGTTAGATCATCTGCATGTTGTCACGTCTTAGACTTTTTGCCATTAGCTTGGAGTCATTTTATTTTTGCATTAAGAACATAAGACATGTCATACTGGGTCAGACCAAGGTCCATCAAGCCCAGTATCCTGTTTCCAACAGTGGCCAATCTAAGCATTCCTTCCTACCTTTCTACCATGACGTATCAAAGCCATTATCCCTAACAGCAGACCACAGCCCAGTGGCTGGGAGTCCCATTGCCATCAGCTTTGAAAGTCCCTGCTTTGGGCCACCTGCCTTGGCACATGGGCACTGTTGGGGTTGAGCCCATTTTGTAAAGGGACACAGGTGCCAATGTTGCCTTTCTGGCATCTCCATTACTAGGTGTTTATAAATGGCTAATGTAGACATCTGTTTTCCAGCTAAACTAATACGAAAATCAGCCTTTAGTGGTGTTTTCTTGCCACAGGTACAATGGCTGGCTACTGTTTCTACTAGTACTGATCATTCACATAATGCTACAGGGTATACACAGCACTGTACAGAGACATGTACGAGACGGTCCCTGCTCATAATAGCCTACAGTCTAGTCAAGACAGATAACACAATTTGGGATTAGGATATATCTAGGGAAATGGTAAGGAAATACATGGGAGGTGAACAGGACTAGGGGGATCAGGATCGAAAAGCAGCCTCAAAGAAGAGAGTTTTTAGCCTGGATTTGAACAGGGCCACAGATGGAGCCTGATGTACCGACTCAGGTAGTTTGTTCCAGGCATAAGGAGCAGCGAGGTAGAAAGACTGAAGTCTGGAGTGGCAGTGGAAGTGAAGGGAACAGATAGAAGGGATCCGCCAGAAGATGGGAGGTCCTGAAGAGGTATGTAAGGAGAGATAAGAGGAAAGGTAGTGAGGCGCAGCCGAATGAAGGCACTTATAAGTCGGTAGTAGAAGATTGAACTGGATGCAGAAATGGATACGAAGCCAGTGAAGTCACTTAAGACAGATAATATCAGCATAATGTCACTGGCAGAACATTAACTGTGCAGCTGAGTTCTGAACAGATTGAAGTGGAGAGATGATTAGAAGAGAGACCAGTGAGGAGCAGGTTTCAGAAGTCAAGGAGGAAGTGACTAGTGAGTGGATAAGGATCTTAGAAAGGAAGAGACAAATTATGCCAATATTATAGAGAAAGAAACAGCAGGTTTTTAGCAATCTTTTGGATGTGTGTGAAGGAGGAGAGGGAGGCATCAAAGATGACCCCGAGGTTGCAAGCTGAGGAAACAGGGAGAAGTAACGTCCCATCCACAGAAAGAGAGAAAGGAGGAAGGAGTACATGTGTGTCACTTAAGAGGAGTCTGTGCAAAAAGTGGATCCAACACAGGCCAGGGAAAGGCAAGACTGTACTAGGGGAAGTGGCGTTTCAGGGTGTTTATCCAACGAACATCTATTGTGCTTCTATTGCATTTGAAGTATTTTATTGGAAGTAACATAGTAGCATAGTATATGACGGCAGATAAAGACCAGTATGGTCCTTCTAGTCAGCCCAGCAAGGCGGCAAGAGTAGGTGCACCCGTTGCTTCTTGCAGATCACCCCTTCCCATGCCTTTGTTTAGGGATATACCCACTGCTCATAAGATCATAAGATATGCCATACTGGGTCAGACCAAGGTCCATCAAGCCCAGTATTCTGTTTCCAACAGTCGCCAATCTAGGTCATATGTACCTAGCAGTTTTCCCAAGAGACACAAGTTCCACAATGCTTGTACTGGGTCAAGCATTGATAACTTCGGTCACTTCTTAATAATGGTTTATGGACCTTTCCTCCAGGAACTTGTCCAAACCTTTTTTAAACCCAGCTACACTAACAGCCTTTACTACATCCTCCGGTAACAAATTCCAGAGTTTGATTACACGTTGAGTGAAAAAATATTTTCTTTTATTAGTCTTAAATAGTTCACCCTGTAGCTTCATTGCATGTCCCCTAGTCTTTCTATATTCTGATAAGGTGAACAATCGATCTACGTTTACCCGTTCCACTCCGTTCATTAATTTATAGACTTCTATCATATCTCCCCTCAGCCGTCTCTTTTCCAGGTTAAAGAGCCCTAACCTTTTTAGCCTATCTTCATAGGAATATCCTTCCATCCCCTTTACCATTTTGGTGGCTCTTCTCTGTACCTTTTCTAAAATCGCTATATCCTTTTTAAGATACGGCGACCAGAATTGCACACAATATTCAAGGTGCAATCACTTGGTTTGCAGCTTGTCGTGCTGTGAGGGCTTGCGTGCATCAGTGATGCTGAGAGCTAAACTATCGGTAGTTTAACTACTGGCAGGGTCTCCCAAGATGGACAGGTCTCAGCTGAGGTGCCAGACGAAGACAAACCACCCATCTGGGCAGCAGCAGAATGGGATAGTGTTGACGGCGGAGGATCACATTTCTGTGACAACGGCAACAACACCAAACTTAAACTGCGCGGAAGGAAGGCCCGGCAATCTACTTCTGTATCTTGCCATGAAAACCCAATGGATAGTTACAACAA
This sequence comes from Ichthyophis bannanicus, assembly GCA_033557465.1. Taxonomy (NCBI): domain Eukaryota; kingdom Metazoa; phylum Chordata; class Amphibia; order Gymnophiona; family Ichthyophiidae; genus Ichthyophis; species Ichthyophis bannanicus. The sequence continues at coordinate 2,996,507 of CM066050.1, forward strand.
AACAAATTGTGCTATGGTGCTGGAAGATGAGACTCCCAGGTCGGAAGGCACTCAACTAGCTACTGGGGAAGAGCTGAAGACTTTTCAGAGTAAAGCCAGCATTTATGATGTGGTTGGATCAAAGCCCTCGGGAAGTCTGACTGCTGATGTAGCTGCGCATGAAATGAGAGTCAGAAGCTGTAAAGATGTCTTACACATTGGAACATGGAACGTACGAAGCATGAACCAAGGGAAGTTGGAGGTGGTCAAGAATGAAATGGAACGTGTACAACTTGATCTGTTGGGTGTCAGCGAACTGAAATGGACTGGCATCGGGCACTTTGCATCAGATGATCACATGGTCTACTATGCTGGAAATGAAAGACAAAGAAGAAATGGTGTTGCATTTATAATAAAGAAGAAACTTGCAAGAACTGTAATGAAATACAATGCAGTCAGCGAACGCTTAATCTCTATTCGTCTACGAGGATTGCCTATCAACACAACTATAATTCAAGTATATGCCCCAACAACAGCTGCAGAAGAGAATGAAATTGAAGAGTTCTATGAACAAGTACAAGCTGAAATTGACAGAACATGCAAACAGGATATCCTGATAGTCATGGGTGACTGGAACGCAAAAGTTGGCAACAAAGAAGAAGGCAAAGTAGTTGGAAAATATGGACTTGGCAACAGAAATGAAGCTGGAGAAAGATTGATAGAATTCTGCAAGACCAATGATCTATTCATCTCAAACACCTTCTTCCAGCAACACAAGCGACGACTGTACACATGGACTTCACCCAATGGATTGTATAAAAATCAAATTGACTACATCTGTGGAAGTCAACGATGGAAAAGCTCTGTAACATCAACAAAGACAAAACCTGGAGCTGACTGTGGTACAGATCATCAACTACTAGTATGCAAACTCAAGCTAAAGTTGAAAAAGAGCAAACCACTCATGAATGCACCAAAATATGACCTTGAGAATATACCACTGGAATTTAAAGACTGCCTGCAAAATCGATTTGCTGCTTTAGATACAAATGACAGAGCTCCGGAAGAGTTATGGAATGACATCAAGAAGGTTGTGCTGGAAGAAAGCGAGAAGTCTCTACAAAAGGTGAAAAAGCAAAAACGGCCAAAATGGATGACGGAAGAAACTCTGAAAATTGCCCAGAAACGCAGAGAAGCTAAAGCCAAAGGAGAAAGAAAGACAATCGCAGAACTCAACAGAGATTTCCAACGTGCAGCAAGACAGGACAAGGAAAAGTACTACAATGACACTTGCAAGGAAATAGAAGCAGAAACTATTAGAGGAAGAACAAGATTGGCTTTCCTAAAGCTGCGAGAGTTAAAGAAAAAGTTCCAGCCTCGAATTGGAATGTTACAAGATGCTCAAGGTTCTATGTTGAATGATGCTGAGAAGATCAAGAAAAGGTGGAAGGAATATACAGAGTTTTTATATGATAAAGATCAAGTGGACCAACAGCCGTTTCAACCTATACCTTATGATCAGGAACCATTGGTGATGAAAGAAGAAGTTGAAGCAGCATTGAAAGCCTTATCAAAGAACAAAGCACCAGGCATTGATAGCATTCCCATAGAAGTATTGCAGCAATCTGATGCAGCTGTTACCGTACTTACAAGGCTCTGCCAAGAAATATGGAAGACAACATCATGGCCAACTGACTGGAAAAGATCTGTGTTTATACCAATACTAAAGAAAGGTGATCCAACTGACTGTGGAAATTATCGCACAATCGCTCTGATCCCACATGCCAGCAAGATTCTACTGAAGATTATTCAAAAGAGACTACAGCCATACCTAGAACAAGAACTACCTGAAGTGCAAGCAGGGTTCAGGAAAGGGCGAGGAACGAGAGACATCATTGCGGATGTGAGATGGATCCTTGAAAAGACTAAAGAATACCAAAAGGATATCTATTTGTGCTTTATCGACTATAGCAAGGCTTTTGACTGTGTAAACCATGAGAAACTCTGGGCCACATTAAGAAGCATGGGTATACCAGAACACCTGATCGTTCTCTTGCGTAATCTGTACATTGATCAAGAAGCAACAGTTCGAACGGAACAAGGAGAAACAGAATGGTTTAAAATAAGCAAAGGTGTAAGACAAGGCTGCATACTTTCCCCCTACCTGTTTAATTTATATGCAGAACAAATCATCAGAGAAGCAGGACTGTATGAAGACAACAGAGGTGTGAAGATTGGTGGAAGACTCATCAACAACCTTCGCTATGCTGATGATACCACATTACTGGCTGAAAGCGAAGATGATCTGAAACATTTGCTTCTCACAATCAAAGAACATAGTCTCAAAATGGGCCTGCACCTTAATGTAAAGAAGACAAAGATCATGACAACTGGCATAATCAACAGGTTCATCGTTGAAGGAGAAGAAATTGAAATTGTGAACAACTTTAACCTACTTGGATCAACTATCAATAAAGAAGCAACAAGCAGTCAAGAAATCAGACGACGCATTGCTCTTGGCAGAATGGCTATGAAAGACCTAGATAAGATTCTCAAGAGCAGAGATGTCTCTCTCCATACAAAGATTCGACTTGTTCAAGCCATGGTATTTTCAATAACATCATATGGATGTGAAAGCTGGACAGTGAAAAAGACAGACAGGAAGAAAATTGATGCCTTTGAATTATGGTGCTGGCGGCGAATACTGTGTATACCATGGACTGCCCGAAGAACAAACAAGTCGGTACTAGAGGAGATCAAACCTAAGCTTTCTTTAGAAGCTCAGATGACAAGACTTCGACTTTCATACTTCGGACACATCATGCGAAGAGAGAGATCATTAGAGAAAGACATCATGCTTGGCAAGATAGAAGGTCAACGCAAAAGAGGAAGGCCAGCAATGAGATGGATCGCTACAATAACAGCAGCTATGGGTACCAGTCTGTCGTCAATGAGCCGCCTGACTGAAGACCGAACACAATTTAGGATAGCTATCCAGAGGGTCGCCATGAGTCGACTCCGACTCGACGGCACTTAACAACAACAACAACAACATTCAAGGTGCGGTCTCACCATGGAACGATATAGAGGCATTATATCATCTTTTGTTTTATTTTCCATTCCTTTCCTTATCATACCTAGCATTCTATTTGCTCTCTTGGCCACCGCTGCACACTGGGCTGAGGGTTTTAACATGGTATCCACAATGACGCCTAAATTTTTTTCCTGGGTGGTGGTTCCTAATGTGGAACCTTGCATCGTGTAACCATAGTTTGGGTTGTTCTTCCCTAGGTGCATAACCTTGCACTTGTCCACATTAAATTTCATCTGCCATTTTGATGCCCAGTCTTCCAATTTATCAAGATCCTCTTGCAATTTTTCACAATCCTCTTGGGTTTTAACAACTTTAAATAGTTTTGTGTCATCTGCAAATTTGATAACCTCACTCGTTATTCCACTTTCCAGGTCATTTATGAATATGTCAAAAAGCAGCGGACCCAGCACAGATCCCTGGGGTACACCACTATTCACCTTTCTCCATTGGGAAAATTGGCCATTTAGCCCTACCCTCTGCTTTCTATCTTTTAACCAGTTCCCGATCCACAATAGTACACTGCCTCCTATCCCATGACTCTTTAGTTTTGCCAAAAGTCTCTGATGAGGGACCTTGTCAAAGGCTTTCTGAAAGTCCAGACACACAATATCAACCGACTCACCTTTGTCCACCTGTTTATTCACTCCTTCAAAAAAACATAACAGATTAGTAAGACAAGATCTTCCTTGTCTAAAGCCATGTTGGCTGTCTCCCATTAGGTTGTGACTATCTACATGCTGAGTAATGTTATTCTTTATGATGGTTTCTACCATTTTTCCCGGTACTGACGTCAGGCTCACCGGTCTGTTGTTTCCCGGATCAGCCCTGGAACCCTTTTTAAAAATTGGTGTTACATTGGCGATCCTCCAATCTTCAGGTATTAGAGATGATTTTAATGATAGTTCACAGATTACTGATAGCAGTTCTGCAATCTCATATTTCAGTTCTTTCAACACCCTTGGATGTATACCATCCGGCCCAGGTGATTTGCTACTCTTCAGTTTATCTAATAGTTGTAAGACATCTTCCTGATGTATCGATATTTCTCCAGGACCAAGCAGGAAGTCAGTCCTCACATATGGGTGACGTCGGCGCCGACGGAGCCCTCGCGGAGCAATTTTCCCCAGCTTTTCAAAGAAATCCTTTGGGAATTGCAGCGCGCATGCGCGGTCTCCTTCCCGCCCAAGGGTGCCATCTTAGCCAGTCTTCTTTTTTCCGCGGAGCCCTACAGACGTACCCGTCGTGTCCCCGCTGAAAAAGTTGATTTTAGTGATTTATTTCTAATTTTTTCTTCGGTTCGACGCCGGTCTTTTTCCTGCCCGGACTCGCGACGCCGTTGCGAGTCCTTCTGTTATTTTTCGTTTTTTCTGATTTTCTGTCAGTTTCGTTTTTCGGTTTTTCGCTGGCAGCCCGGTCCTTTGACCTTGCAGGGGCCCTTTTTCCCCCGATGGCTGCCAGTGGTTTCAAGCGGTGTGTTCAGTGTGACAAAAATATGTCACTCACTGACACACATGATAATTGCCTCCGCTGCCTCGGCCCGGATCACGAAGAACTGATCTGTGGGGCCTGCGGCAAAATGTCCTCCAAAGCGTTAAGGAGTCGGCGGCACCAGCGGGACCGAATCTTCGCTGATCCCGCCCGTACCCGGACCTCGTCGGAGGCCTCGGCGTCCAGAGGTTCCAGCTCTGACCATCGCCGGAGTTCCTCCGACAGAGGTTCTCCCTCCGGGGACCATCGACGGAAGGTGAAACCCGCGAGGGCGGCGTCGGTGGACGCTCCTGGCTCCGCGAGGGCCAGGTCGCATAGCCCCGATAGCCGTCCCGGGTCCTTGGAGAAGGAGCATCTCCCGAAGCGACCTCGTCTGGAGTCGGAGTTGCCTGTTCGGGTAAGTCCTGTAGTCCTCCTGGACTCGCCTCCGAGGGATCCGACATCGGGCCCGACGCCGTCGGGGCCCGAGTCGGGGGCTGCTGGGTCACCTGAGGTCGGACTCAGGTTGACGGCCTTGGAGAGCAGACTATCTGCCTTCATGGACCAGCAGCGGGCACTGATCGCTAGCCTCGCTGGCGCCTCTGCCCCGACCGCCGGGACGTCGACGTCTAAGTCGACCCCGGAGACCGAGCCGATCCTCGAGTCCATGCGGGCTCGAGTTGATCCTCGGTCGAGGTCACCCTCGGCCTCCCGTTCGGGACCGAGGTCGTCGACGCCGACTCCCTCGGTGTCGGGGCGGCCGACGCCTCCGCCTGCCCGAGCCGACCCCACCGATTCCTCCTCGGAGTCGGCCTGGGAGTCTGAAGAGGAAGAGTCACCTGATTCGTTTCGGACTCGGTGTGTCCCCTCGGACTCACCTGAGTCCGAACCTCGGAAACAGTCCCCTCCGGAGGATGCCCGGTTCTCGGACTTCGTCAGGGATATGGCCAAGGCTTTGGCCTTCCCTGCAGATCCCGAGGAGCAGCCTCGAGCCGAAGAACTCGATGCCCTTCAGTACGACTCTCCCGCCAGGGAGCACTTTACTGTACTGGTTCCTCCCATGCTGGAACGACTACTCTTCCGCATGTGGGAGAGTCCGGCATCGTCGCCGGTATTAAGCAAGCGGGTCGATTCCATCTATCGAGTCCGCAAGAGCCCTGGCTTCCAAAAAGCACAGCTACCGCACCATTCCATGGTAGTGGAATCGGCCATGCATAGGCTTAAGAGCCAGAAGATGCACTCCTCGGTGCCTCCTGGCAGGGAGGCCTGTAACTTGGATGGCCTCGGTAAGAAGTGCTTCCAGGGCTCTATGCTTGCTTGTCGGGTCCAGACCTACCAGCTCTACATGGGTATGTATCTCAGAGACCTGGCTAAAGAGATAGCCGGATTCTCCGCTGGGCTATCCGAGGAACCTTTGCGGAGGTTCCTGGCCTTGACAACTGGTATTCGGGAATGCTCCAAATTCATGTCCCGAGCAGCCTATGATGGCTTTGAAGCATCGGTTCGAGTAGCCGCAGCCGGCATCGGTGCCCGCCGACAGGCTTGGCTTCAGTCGTCTGACCTTGAACCCTGGGTGCAGGACAAGTTGGTCGATGTCCCCTGCCGAGGTGAGAACCTCTTTGGCAAGCCCATGGCTGAAAAGGCTGCACAAATCGAGACGGAGACTCTCACCAGGACTAGGCTTTCTAGGAAGACCTCCGCCCCTTCCCAGAAGAAGGGCTTGGGAAAGAAGGCACAGTTACTTACCTGTAACAGGTGATCTCTGGGAACAGCAGGAATTAGTCCTCACATATGGGTACGTCGGAACCGACGGAGCCTGCGCGGGAAAGCTCCCCAGCTTCCTAGAATGGAAGCTTTTGGGACCTCCCACTGCACATGCGCGCTGCCTTCCCGCCTTCCTGAACAGCTCTCCTCAGTTTCGAGTTTATAGCTGAGACAATAGAGAGAGGACAGGAAGACAGATAGATAGAAGATACAACTCCTAGGGGAGGTGGGTGGGTTGTGAGGACTAATTCCTGCTGTTCCCAGAGATCACCTGTTACAGGTAAGTAACTGTGCCATCTCCAGGAACAAGCAGGAATAAGTCCTCACATATGGGGACTCCCTAGCTGAGATGCCTGGGAGATCCCCCTCCAAGGGTTCGCCATCTTCGTATGGATCTCAGGCATCCATCCTGGGAAGGTGGGCAGGAGTTGTCTAAGAATGGAACAGGTGTTTGAGGACAGCCTGGCCAAACAAGGCATCCCGGCGGGAGTCCTTGTCCAAACAGTAATGGGCTGTAAAGGTATGAACCGAGGCCCAGGTAGCGGCTCGACAGATCTGATCAATAGAAACAGAGTGCAGATGAGCCATAGAAGTTGCCATGGCTCTCACATTGTGAGCTGTGACATGGCCTTCCAGAGAAATGTTTTTACTCTGGTAAGCAAAGGAAATACACTGAGCAATCCAATTGGAAAGTGTACGCTTGGAGACTGGAAGTCCCAAATGTGAAGGATCAAAAGCCACGAAAAGTTGAGAAGACTTTCGATGTGGCTGAGTCCTATTAAGGTAAAAGGCTAGAGCTCTTTTACAATCCAGAGTATGAAGGTTCCTCTCTGCACTGGATGCATGAGGAGCCGGAAAAAAGACAGGTAGATATACCTCTTGATTAAGATGAAAAGGCGAGACCACTTTGGGCATAAAGTGGGGATTCGTCCTAAGGACCACCTTGTCATGATGAAATCTTGTATAAGGTGGATTAGCCACTAGAGCCTGCAGTTCGCTGATGCGGCGAGCGGAAGTGACTGCAATTAGGAATAGTACCTTCCAGGAAAGAAATTTCAAGGAGGTAGAAAATAACGGCTCAAAAGGTGGCTTCATAAGCTGACCAAGCACTAGATTCAAATCCCATGCGACCGGGGGGGGTCTGATGAGAGGTTTAGTGAGAGTCAGGCCTCTCATGAATCTTGCAACAAGAGGATGAGAGGAGATAGGTTGTCCATTTATAGGTTTCAGGGATGCTGAAATAGCACTTAAATGGACTCTTACAGAATTCGTCTTAAGGCCTGCATTGGAAAGATGCAGGAGATAGTCTAAGAGGGAATTCAAAGGAAGTGCCAGAGGGTCAAGGCCCTGCTGAGCACACCAAATGGAAAAACGTTTCCATTTGAAAGCATAAGACCGCCTCGTGGAAGGTTTCCTAGAGGCATGAAGGATATCTTTCACAGGTTGAGAAAGATTAAAGTCTTGAAGACTTAAGCCTTCAGTAACCAAGCTCGGAGATGTAGGGATTTGGGGTTTGGGTGCCACAAAGTCCCCTCCTCCTGAGACAGAAGGTCTGGTGCAGCTCCTAAGTCCAGGGAGGATCCCTGGGAGAGCTGTAGAAGCAGAGGGAACCACACTTGGCGTGGCCAGCGTGGAGCTATGAGGATCATAGAGCCGTGATCTCTCTGGAGTTTGAATAGAGTCTTGGGAATCAGCGGAATGGGTGGAAAGGCATATAGGAACGCCTGACCCCAATGGAGGAGAAAGGCGTCCGTGGCCTGAGCTTCCTGACACGGAGTCCTGGAACAGAACCGGGGAAGTTTGGCATTCCACGGACTTGCAAAGAGGTCTATGTCCGGGGTCCCCCATTCCTGAAAGATTCTGCTTATCTGGTCCACGTGTAGGGACCACTCGTGTGGCAGCAGAACTCGACTGAGCCTGTCTGCTCGAGAGTTTTGAACTCCTGGAAGATACACTGCTAGCAGATGAATTTGGTGCTCTCTGGCGAAGGCCCATAATCTGAGAGCTTCGTTGCAAAGCGACAGAGAGCCCGTCCCTCCTTGTTTGTTTATGTAAAACATGGCCACCTGATTGTCTGTCTGAACCAGGACAGTCAGGTTGGCAAGGAGGGTATAGAAGACCTTGAGGGCAAGGTAAATTGCTCGCAGTTCCAGGAGGTTGATATGAAGGGTGGCCTCCTGTGGAGACCAAGTGCCCTGAGTGGAGAGAGTTAGCAGATGGGCTCCCCACCCCAATTGGGAGGCATCTGTTGTGAGGGTTGCTTGGGGTAGCAAGGGCTGAAAGGGAGCCCCCAACAACAGATTCCTGGTGGATATCCACCAATGGAGGGACCAAGACAGACGGTTTGAGGTTTGTATTTGGTCTGAGAGTGCTCCCGACGCCTGAGTCCACTGGGTGGCCAGGGTCCATTGAGCTGCTCTCATATGAAGACGAGCATAGGGCACCACATGTACTGTGGAGGCCATATGGCCCAGGAGGCGTAGCATTTCCCTGGCTGTCAAGTGAGTACTGGACTGGGCTTGGGAGGCCAAGCTCAGCAGACGCTGACCCCGAACCAGTGGAAGGTAGGCTCTTGCAGTGGTGGTGTCCAACTGGGCCCCTATGAATTCTAGAGACTGAGTAGGGCTGAGTTGAGACTTGGGAAGGTTTACCACCAGTCCCAGATACTGCAGAAGGCTCCTTGTGCGGTCTAGGGAAATCTGGGCCTGCGACTGAGTTGGAGCTCGAATGAGCCAGTCGTCCAGATATGGGAATACGAAAATCCCTATGCTTCTGAGAAATGCGGCTACGACTGCCATGCATTTGGTAAAGACTCTTGGGGCAGAGGCGAGACCGAAGGGAAGTACTCTGTATTGGTAATGACTTCCCCTGAACAGAAAGCGAAGATATTTTCTGTGGGATGGATGGATGAGTAGATGTGTATACGCATCCTGCAGGTCTAGAGAACAAAGCCAGTCCTGACTCTGAAGGTATGGAAGGAGAATGCCCAAAGAGAGCATTTTGAATTTCTCCTTGTACAGAAATTTGTTCAATTCTCTCAGATCTAGGATTGGTCTGAATCCCCCTGTCTTCTTTGGAATGAGAAAATAGGGGGAGTAGAAACCTGACCCTTGTTGATGAAGAGGAACCTCTTCTATGGCCCCTTGGGCAAGCAGAGAAGAGATCTCCCGATCCAACAGGGCTAGGAGAGGAGATGGAGAATTGAAGGGTCTCACCATATGATGAGGAGGAAGGTTGGAGAAATGAAGTTTGTAACCCTCTCGGATGATAGAGAGGGTCCATTGCTCTGTTGTGATTTGTTCCCATCTGGGAGCAAAGTGAGCTAACCTTCCAGGTATGGTGAGAGGTTCTGGTTGGTCCAGAACCAGGAATGGCAAGTTCTCTAGGGGCAAGTCAAAACCCCTGAGGGGGTGGAGCCTGTTGAGCTGCAGTAGCTGCTGCAGGCTTTGCTCTTGCTTGTTTCGTTTGCTGACGTTTAGCCGCAAAACGAGGTTGAGAAGATTGCTGGCCAGTATTGGAAGCATATCTGGCCTTCTTATAATAAGGCCTCTTGAAAGACTTCTTCTTAGTGGGAGTAGAAGTGGACTTAGAAAGTCTCTCTAAGGTGGCATTTTCAGCGTCCATTTGAGTGGCTTTAACTTGCCACTCTGCACCGAATAAGTTCTCACCTGTACAGGGCAGATTCCGTAAGCCATCTAGAACCCAGGGTTCCAGATCAGAAGCCTGGAGCCAAGCCAGACGTCTGGCTGCAATAGCAATGCCAGAAGCTCTGCTGGCTCCCTCGAAGGAATCAAAGGCAGCTCTGTTGGAGAACTTAGAAACATCTAAAAGTTGTTTCACTACAGAAAGGAAGTCCTCCTGTTTATCCTCAGGGATAAAGGGGGCAAAATGCCGCACTTTCTTGGCAAGTTCCCCTAGGAACATGCCCATATAGAGGCTGTAGGAATTAATCCTGGCTATAAGCATACTAGCCTGGAAGATTTTCCTACCAAAAGAGTCCAGTGTCTTACATTCCCTTCCTGGAGGTGTAGAAGAGTGCCTTTTAGTACTCTTGATCTTTTTCATTGCAGACTTTACCACAATGGAGTGGTGAGGCAATTGAGTTTTCTGAAAACCAGGAGAAGGAGGGACCCGATACATGGTGTCCAACCTACGGGAATAAGGAGACAGAGTTAAAGGGTTCTCCCAGAAATCCATCAATTGTTCCTGAAGGATTTCATGGATAGGCAGGGTAACTGCTTCTTTAGGAGACTTAGAGTATCCTAAAATATCCAACCTTTTTGACCTTGGTTCCCTTTCAGAGGAGGTAGTGATAGAAAGGCCTTTAGCCATTTCTAAAATAAAGTCCTGAAAGGACAAATCCTCTGGAGGAGACATTCTCCTTTTTGGAGAAGAAGGTTCCTCAGGAAGGTCAAGGGAGAGCTCTGCAGACTCATCAGAGGAGCCAAAATCCTCAGAGGAATCGGTGTATTCTCTAGTTTCCTCCAACGCACGATACGCATACCGATCGGTATCGACATCGGGCGTACCGGGTATGGAAGCGGTATGGAGCGAAAGCCCATACGGTACCGATTTGCGTTTAGAAGAGGAAGGCCTGGGTTCCGGCATGGCGGACGATACCGGAACCGGGCCCGGAACCGCTGGAAGCGGCGGTACCGATGGCGTTGCAGCTTTAATGAAAGCCATGACGGCCTGCTGCATGGATTGGACAGTATTGCCCATAGACGCCACGGCTGCCTGGATGTCGGTACCGGTATGGGCCGGTACCCCAGAGCAGTCCAACAGGTGATCTGTCGAGGCCGTGCCATCGATGTCAACCTGTAGCCCCTGAATTGGCGTTTTGGAAGGCAGAGCTTCCCGCCGGGGCTGTTTGGCTGGGGCAGGGTCCTCAAGACTAAGAGCCTCTCGATGCTTTGAAGGAGATTTGCCCTTTGAGGACTTGCCCACAGAAGGTTTGGTTACCTGAGATCCATCCGGAGATGATGACCTGGATGACTGCGATGTTGGATTCTCTGAAGCAAACAGCACATGGAATTTGTTGGCCCGGTTCTGCAGCCCACGCTTAGACATTTGGGAGCAGGAAGGGCAGTCCGGAATGGAGTGGTCAGGCCCCAAACATTTAAGACACCATTCATGGGTGTCTGTGACTGATATTACAGCAGTACACTTGGTACACTTCTTAAATCCAGGGGCTGGCTTCTCCATGTGGAGAATTCAAGTAGGCCTGAAGGCCTAACTGAAGTGACCAAGTGCTGAAAAATAATAAAAGAAAAGAAAATAATTTTTCAAGAAAGAAAAAGGAAGACCAGCGATACCGGTATCGGTATGGGAAGGCAGGTACGCGGTCTAAAGAAACAAAACAAAAAACTACAATTTCTTCAGCGGTGACAGGATACACGACCTGCTGGCTCCGCGGAAAAAGAGAAACTGAGGAGAGCTGTTCAGGAAGGCGGGAAGGCAGCGCGCATGTGCAGTGGGAGGTCCCAAAAGCTTCCATTCTAGGAAGCTGGGGAGCTTTCCCGCGCAGGCTCCGTCGGTTCCGACGTACCCATATGTGAGGACTTATTCCTGCTTGTTCCTGAAGATGTCCTTTTACCCGAGAAAGGCGGTTGCCTATAAACACTACCCTCAATATCAGGCCTCCGCAGCTCCCCAACAGGGTCAGCAGGCCAAGGGACGGGGTAACGGGTCCCGTAGGCAGCAAGCCCCCAAGCCTGCACCACCGGCCCCTGCTCAGCAGGGTGGGGGTTTTTGACTTCATCAGCATAGCCTCTCCCCCTCAGCTGGTTCCTCCCAGCACAGGAGGCCGGCTGGTTCACTTTGCCCACAGGTGGTCCAACATCACTTCAGATGCCTGGGTGCTTCATGTTGTGAGAGAAGGCTATCTTCTCCACTTCCACCAGATTCCTCCCTCCTATTTCCCGGGAGAGCCTCTCAGACTCCCTCTGCACAGGGACTTACTCCTTCAGGAGCTAGCAAGTCTTCTTCAGGAACAGGCTGTGGAACCGGTGCCCCACCACCTGAGGGGTCAAGGCTTCTATTCCAGGTATTTCCTAATACCAAAAAGAACGGGAGGCCTCCGACCCATCCTGGACTTGCGCAACCTCAACAAGTTCCTCGTCAGGGAGAAGTTCAAGATGCTTACCCTTGGAATCCTTCTGCCCTACCTCCAGCAGGGAGATTGGCTATGCTCCTTGGATCTAAAGGATGCCTACACGCACATCCTCATCCACCCAAGCCACCGCCAATACCTAAGGTTTGTGGTGGCAGGAAATCATTACCAGTACAGAGTACTGCCCTTTGGCCTATCCTCCGCACCGCGAGTCTTCACAAAATGTCTCGCGGTGGTGGCGGCTCATCTCCGGCTTCACTGCCTCTATGTCTTTCCGTACCTCGACGACTGGCTCATCAGAGCATCGTCCTCTCCAGAAGTCACAAATGCCACACACCGCACTGTGACTCTTCTGCAGTACTTGGGCTTTGTCATAAACTTCGCAAAGTCCACTTTGCTCCCCTCGCAAGATCTCGAGTTCATCGGCGCAAGACTGCACACTCTTCAGGCACGAGCTTTCCTGCCTCTCGACAGGGCTCAACGGCTCATGGACCTAGCCAGCTGTTTTCGCAGCCAGTCCCTGGTCTCAGCCAGGCGCTTCCTGAGACTACTCGGCCATATGGCTTCCACCGTCCACGTGACCCCCAATGCCCGCCTGAATATGCGGCCTGCTCAGTGGTGCCTTCGCAAGCAGTGGCAACAAGCCACGGGCGGCCTAGCCGACTTAGTGCGCGTCTCCGGCCCGCTGGCCTCTTCTCTACAGTGGTGGCTTCATCGGCCGAACCTGGTGCTCGGGATGCCTTTTCAGTCCCCTCCGCCGGCTCAAGTGCTGACGACCGATGCTTCTCTCCTAGGATGGGGAGCGCATTGCCAAGGGGCATGTACTCAAGGTCTCTGGACCATGTGGGAGTCTGCTCAGCAGATCAACTTCCTGGAGCTCAGAGCAATCCGTCTGGCTCTCAAGGCTTTCTCCCACCTGACTTCTCACCAGTCCGTCCTTGTCCAGACGGACAATCAAGTTGCCATGTTCTACGTGAACAAACAGGGAGGCACGGGCTCCTTCCTTCTCTGTCGAGAAGCACAGAAGCTCTGCTCTTGGGCCGTCAGGCAGTTTATCTCCCAGGCCAAGAAAATTGCCTGGCGGACAAACTCAGCAGGATCCTCCAGCCGCACGAGTGGCGCCTGGATCCCTTGGTAGTTCAGAAACTTTTTCTGAAGTGGGGCCTCCCCACGATGGATCTCTTTGCCAGTCCTCTCAACCGGCAACTTCCTCGCTTCTGCTCTCGTCAGCCGCATCCCCTTCGAGTAGCGACGGATGCTTTTCTGCTCTCATGGTCGAAGAGCCTTCTGTATGCCTTTCCTCCCATCCCGCTAGTCTCTTGAACTCTTTTCAAGGTTCTCCGAGACAAAGCTTCCATGATCCTGATAGCTCCTCGCTGGCCCAGACAGCCGTGGTTTCCACTCCTGCTGCAATTAGCGGTAGAGGATCCGTTCCCTCTGGGGTTTCAACCGGATCTCCTAACACAGGATCAGGGGTCCCTGCTACACCCCAACCTCAGATCTCTACATCTGATGGCCTGGCTGCTGAAAGGGTAGTCCTTGCTCCCCTTCTACTGCCGGCAGAGGTGGAAGAGGTCATCCTAGCTTCTCGGCGACCTTCTACCCACAAATGCTACGCCCTTAAATGGCATCGCTTTTCCGCTTGGTGTGCCCAGCAGTCTCAGGATCCCTTCTCCTGCTCGGTGTCGGTGATCTTGCAGTACTTGCTCTACCTCTCTAATCTGGGACTTAAGTCCAACTCCATCAAAGTTCACCTCAGTGCTCTTTCAGCACATCATGTGCCGGTGGACGGCAGACCTCTTTCCAGCGACCCTCTCCTAGCGAGGTTTCTCCGAGGTCTCCTTCTGCTTAAATCACCTCTGCGCCCGCCAGCACCTGACTGGGATCTGAATGTGGTTTTACAGCGGATCACCTGTCCGCCTTTTGAACCTATGGCTACCTGTTCTCTCCGTTTTCTTTCTTGGAAAACTTTATTCCTGATAGCCCTCACTTCCGCTAGACGCGTAAGTGAATTGCAGGCCCTCGTGTCTGATCCCCCTTACACTCGGTTCTACAAAAATAGGGTAGTCCTACGGACTCACCCAAATTTCTTCCAAAAGTGGTCTCCCCTTTTCACATCAATCAGGAGGTGGTACTTCCGACCTTCTTTCCCAGGCCACACTCCAGCCGAGCTGAAATGGTCCTGCATACCCTGGACTGTAGAAGGGCATTGAACTTCTACCTTGACCGTACGCGGGAGCACCGTAAAGCTGCTCAGCTTTTTGTGTCTTTTGACCCTAATAAATTGGGGCTTCCGGTCTCCAAGCGTACTCTGTCCATCTGGGTTGCTGACTGTATCGCTTGGGCTTATGGGGCAGCCGGACTCTCGCTAGAAAGTCGAGTCACGGCTCATTGTGTTCGGGCGAAGGCTACGTCAGTGGCTTACCTCCGCTCTGTTCCGTTGGCAGACATCTGCCGGGCCGCTACTTGGTCTTCGAGCCAGACTTTTGCGGTCCATTACTGCCTCGAGAGGGAGTCCCGCAGGGACAGTGCTTTCGGACAGGCAGTTCTCCGAAATCTCTTCGAGGTTTGAGCAACTCCTACCCTCCATCCCGGATGGGGGCTACCGGTGGGTAATAATTCAGTGAAGATTCCTTCCTTCTGTGCCGCTGGGCTAGAGGGAGCTCATTTTTGTGCTTAGGGTCTCCAGTAGCCTTAAGCTTGGGAGTCCCATATGTGAGGACTGACTTCCTGCTTGGTCCTGGAGAAAGCGTAGTTACTCACCTGTAACAGGTGTTCTCCAGGAGCAGCAGGAATCAGTCCTCACAACCCTCCCTCCTCCCCTTGGAGTTGCAATCATCTGCTTAAGTTTTTTTGCAAATTTTTATGCTGTCTTTTAGCTATGTCATCAGACTGGCTAAGATGGCACCCTTGGGCGGGAAGGAGACCGCGCATGCGCGCTGCAATTCCCAAAGGCTTTCTTTGAAAGCTGGGGAAAATTGCTCCGCGAGGGCTCCGTCGGCGCCGACGTCACCCATATGTGAGGACTGATTCCTGCTGCTCCTGGAGAACACCTGTTACAGGTGAGTAACTACGCTTTCCTTCAATTCTTCCGCACCTTTAAATACCACTTCAGTCATGGGTAACATCCCTACATCTTACTCAGTAAAGACCGAAGCAAAGAATTCATTCAGTCTCTCCGCTATCGCCTTGTCGCCTCTTAGTGCTCCTTTAACCCCTTTATCATCTAATGGACCAACTGACTCTCTCACAGGTTTTTTGCTACGAATGTACTTGAAAAGGTCTTTATTTTGCGTTTTTTGCTTCCGCAGCAAGCTTCTTCTCAAATTCTCTCTTTGCCTGCCTTATCAATGCCTTGCATTTGACTTGCCAGTGCTTGTGCTGTTTCCAGGTTTCGTCGTTTGGCTCTTTTTTCCATTTCCTGAAAGATGCTTTTTTTGGCAACAGCAGCCTCTCTGACCTCACCTTTAAACCATGCTGGCAGTTTTTTGGACTTCCTTCCACTTTTCTTAAAGCGTGGAATACAGCTGGTCTGGGCTTCCAAGATAGTATTTTTCAACAACACCCAAGCTTGATGTACGTCTTTAACCTTCGCAACTGCTCCTTTTAGTTTTTTCTTAACTGTTTTCCTCATTTTATCATAGTCTCCCTTTCGAAAGTTAAAAGGTAGTACTGTGGATTTCCTTACTCCGGGTAGGTCACTCCTATTTGTGGAGATATAAGAGATAGTTATGTTTATTTTGATTTTATTCTAAGAACATAAGATATGCCATACTGGGTCAGACCAAGGTCCATCAAGCCCAGTATCCTGTTTCCAACAGTGGCCAATCTAGGTCACACGTACCTAGCAGTTTCCCCAAAAGACAGGTTCCACAATGCTTGTATTGGGTCAAGCATTTATACCCTGGGTCCCTTCTTAATAATGGTCCTTTGAACCATGCTGGCAGTTTTTTGGACTTCCTTCCACTTTTCGTAAAGCGTGGTATACAGCTGGTCTGGGCTTCCAAGATAGTATTTTTCAACACCACCCAAACTTGATGTAAGTCTTTAACCTTTGCAACTGCTCGTTTTAGTTTGTTCTTAACTATTTTCCTCATTTTATCATAGTCTCCCTTTTGAAAGTTATAATGTAGTACTGTGGATTTCCTTACTAGCCCTCCTCCACTAATTAAATCAAAGGCGATCATCAAAGGGTGATCAAGAGAGATGGTGGGAGGTCCTATGCCAGGGGACCCTGGGCTAGATCTGCTCACAGGACACACCAGAGCTGTACTAAAGAGTTTTCCACTGATTCTGCCCCTCTTTCCTTTTGAACTGGAATTCCATTTTTATCCTTTTCAAAAATTAAATATTTGGAAAGAAGGAAAAATTGCAGAGGACCTTGACAAATTGGAAGACGATATTCAAATGGAAGATGAAATTTAATGTGGACAAGTGCAAAGTTGTGCACCTAGGAAAGAACAACCCAAACTATGATTATATGATGCAAGGTTCCACATTAGGAACAAAAGATTTAGGCATCATGGATAATACATTAAAACCCTACGCCCAGTGTGCAGTGGCAGCCAAGAAAGCAAATAGAATGCTAGGTATCATAAGGAAAGGAATGGAGAATAAAATAAAGGACATTATAATACCTCTGTATCGTTCCATGGTGCGACCGCTTCTTGAATATTGTGTGCAATTCTGGTCACCGTATCTTAAAAAGGATATGAGGAGAGGCTAAAAAAGGTTAGGGTTCTTCAGCCTTGAAAAGAGGCAGCTGAGAGGAGATATGATAGAGGTCTATAAATTAATGAATGGAGTGAAACAGGTAAATGTAGATCGATTACGCCATCAAAATATAGAAAGATCAGGGGACATGCAATGAAGCTACAGTGCAACCTATTTAAGGTTAATAAGAGAAAATATTTTTTTATCCAATGCGTAATCGAACTCTGGAATTTGTTACCGGAGAATGTAGTAAAAGCTGTTAGTGTAGCTGGATTTAAAAAAGGTTTGGACAAGTTCCTGGAGGAAAGGTCCATTAACCATTATTAAAGAGGACCCGGGAAATACACTGCTTGCCCCAATACAAGCATTGTGGAACCTATGTGCCTTTTTGGGAACCTGACAGGCACTTGTGACCTAGATTGGCCACTGTTGGAAACAGAATACTGGGCTTGATTGCCCTTGGTCTGACCCAATATGGCATATCTTATGTTCTTATGATTGCTGCCTCCGGTGTCTAGGAACAGACTATGACCCGGAGGTCTGCGCCTTGTGTAAAAAGATGTCCGCTAAGGCCATCCAAAGTCGTTGGCAGCAGGACAATAGTTTTCACAGATCAGACTCTACCCTGGTATCCCCGGTGGCCTCACACTCCAAGGCCCTGCAGGGACTCTGCGTCATGTAATGCCCCCGCAGTGCCCAACCGGGACCGCAGACAGTCTGACAAGGGTTCCCCAGAGTGGAAACACAAAAAGAAAAAAGTCTTGAGGACCTCATCCTGGGACTCAGACATACTGGGCAAGTCCCGGTCCAGGTCCTGCAGCCCACAGAGGGAACCCGAGGAGTCGGAGTGGGAGCAGCCAGCAAAGGTTCCTCAAACTGACACGGAGGCGTCCAGCGACAGGATCTGAACTCCCAAGGCCTGACTCTTCACCAACACTGGACCTGGTGACCCCGGTGTCCACGTCAAAGGCTGCACCTCCTGAGTGGGAAACCAAGATGATGGCACTGGAGGGCAGTTTCACTGCCTTCCTTGCCACGCAGCAGGTGTCGATGCTCAGCCCTGCCTGTGCATCCACTGAGGTCATGGGAACCTAGTCATCGAGGGCTACCCCAATCCCCGAGTCTATCCTTGTGAGCCCAAAGCCTCGAGTCGATCCTCAACAAGGGTCTCTGTCTTGCTCCCGCTCCTCGCAAGTGAGGTCTTTCCCGGTGAGCACTCATGGCTCCGGCCAGGCAGCAGTCACGGGACACTGAGCCTCCAACCCGGGGCCTATGTCCCAGACCTGGTCGGCTGCTGAGTCAGCCACTGACTACTCCAACTGGGAGTCAGAGGACGAGGCATTCCCGGAGACATGGAAGCACCGCGACCTCCCATTGGACCTGTCTTCCCCGACATCGAAGCATCGATCCCCACCTGAGGATATCTCTTTCCTTGAGTTTATTCGGGACATGTCGAAGGCTTTCTCCTTCACCATGGATTCAGAGGAAGACTCTTGCATCGAGGAGCTAGAAATCCTACAATGCAAGGCCCCACCCAAGGAGGCCCTGACAGTCCCGGTCTCCGCCATCCTCGGGCAGCTCATTCTTCATATGTGGGAGACACTGGCGTCGGTACTCAGTCAGCCGGCGCCTGGACACCATGTACCGAGTCCAACAAGGCCCCGGCTTCCGAAAGTCACAACTACCATACACCTCCATGGTGGTGGAGTTGACCATGCATTGGCAGAAAAGCTAAAAGACGTGTTCCTCCGTGCCCTTGGGCAGGGAATCCCGTGCCCTTGACGCCCAGGGCCACAAATGCTACCAGTGCTAGATGCTGGCCTGCCAGATCTAAGCCTACCAACTTTATATCGATATGTACCTGTGGGACCCGACAAAGGAACTCACAGTTTTCTCGGTGGGCCTTGGCGGGGTCACCTCCAGCAGTTCCAAACTCTCATGAAGTACGTCGGGGACTGCTTAAAGTTCCTGTCCAGAGCGGCTGACGATGCCTTCGAGTCAAACGCGAGGGTAGCCGCTGCAGGTATCAGCACTCGACGCCAAGCCTGGCTCCAGGCATCAGACATCGAGCAGTGGGTCCAGGAGGAGCTCCTTGACATTCCCTGCCTTGGTGAAAACTTATTCGGCAAACCTATGGAGGAGAAGACGCGGAGATTGAGACAGAGTACCTCATGTGGACTCTGCTCTCCAGGAAGACTTCCAACCTTCCCAAAAAGAAACCACTGGGGAAGATGCCCCCATTCCAGAGGGTGGGCCCATCCTGCCGAGGTTACCCTGAATACCAGGCTCCCCAGACCCAACAGCAGGGTCACCAGAGTAAAGGAGCGGGCCAAGGCCCTTGCAAGCCCAAGGTCTCTTATGCCCCAGACCCCGGCTCCTGCCCAGCCGGGGACAGGTTTTTGACTCCCTGAGCATAGCCTCTCCACCCCTGGGGGAGCAGCTATCCACAGGGGGGCATTTGATGCATTTTGACCATCGATGGCCAGCTATTACTACTGACCCCTGGACACTCCAAATAGTCAAAGAAGGATACCTCGTTCATTTGGACCAAACACCTCCTCCTTTCTTCCTAGGAGAGCCCTCTCGGACTCCCCTGCACCAGGCCCTGCTACTGCAGGAACTCACAGGCCTCCTTATGGATGGAGATGTGGAACCAGTACTCCATCATCAAGAGCAAGGGGTTCTACTTCTCACAAAAAGAACTGGAGGCCTAAAGCCTATCCTAGACTTGCGAAACGAACAAGTTCTTGGTGCAGGAGAAAGTTCAAGATGTTCTCCCTTGGAACATTGCTGCCATACCTCCCAGCAAGTAGACCTGGCTATGCTCCTTGGTCCTGAAGGATGCTTATACCCACATCCTAATTCATCCCAGTCACAGGCAGTACCTATGATTCATGGTCAGAGGCAACCACTACCAGTACAGGGTACTACCCCTTCAGTCTGGCCTCTGCACCAAGAGTTTTCACCAAATACCTGGCAGTGGTGACAATCTACATCCATCCCCAAGGGACCTTCACCTTCCCATATCTTGATGACTGGCTCGTAAAGAGAGACATGGCCACTGAGGTGCAACAAGACGGCCCGCACTATCAGTGTCCTACAGTACATAGGGTTCGTGATGAACCACGCAAAGTTCCACCTCACTCCAACACAGGACCTGGAGTTCATAGGGGCATGACTGGACACTCTTCAGGCCAAGGCCTTCCTTCCCTTGGACAGGGCAGGTCGCCTCATGACTCTGGACAAGGTGGTGCAGCATGATCATAGTGTCAGCACGCTCCATGCCTGCTGGGCTACATAGGATGGTATCCACAGTCCATGTTGTCCCCCTCTCCCACCTCCTCCACATGCAGGCGGCCCAGTGGTGCCTCCGCTCCCAGTAGACAAAGGCCAGCTCCGGGACAGGGTTCTAGTGACTTGCAAGCTGGCGGAGTCACTCAACTGGTGGCAGGTCACACAGCATCAGCAGGAGGGTATGCCCTTCCAGTCCCTAGATCCCCAGAGGGTCCTTACCACAGACACCTCCTTACTGGGATGGGGTGCCCACTGCGAGGAACTCTGCACACAAGGCAACTGGTACCTGGCGGAGAGCCAGCAGCAGATCAATCTGATCATTTCTCTGGTGATCAGGGCCTTCCATCATCAGTCGGTGCTTGTCCAAACGGACAACCAGGTCATGATTTTCTACTTGAACGAGCAAGGGGGTGTAGGGGGTGTAGGGTCTTACCACCTCTGACAGGAGGCAGTAGCCCTTTGCTTGTATGCAATCAGTCAAGGAATGCTCCTCAGAACGGTGTATCTTCTGGGCCAGGACAATGCCCCAGCGGACAGACTGAGCTGAGTCCTCCAGCCGCACAAATGGCGACTAGACCCCAAGATGGTACAACGGCTCTTCTGACTCTGGGGCACCCTGAGGATGGGCCTCTTTGCCAGCTCGGCCAATGCTCAACTGCCCCACTTCTGCTGTCATCAGCTGCACCCATCATGGATGGTGGCAGACACCTTCCTCATCCCATGGTCAGAGGGCCTTCTGTACGCCTTCCCACCCATGCCACTAATTGCCCGGACCCTCTTCAAAGTCATGTGGGATAAGGCTTCTCTGATCCTGGTAGCCCCGTGGTAGCCCAGGCAGCTTTGGTTCCCTCTGCTGCTCTGCCTCTCGACGGAGCCCCCGGTCCCTCTGGGGAACGCTCCGGGATTACTGGCTCAGGAGGTGGGTTCCCTCCTCATTCCCAACCTGGGATCCCTGCATGGCTGCTGAACGGATAGCTTTGGCCCCCTTCAACATCCCAAAAGAGGTGAGGGAGGTCTTCCTGACCTCTCGTAAGGACTCCACGAGACGAGCCTATGCCTTCAAGTGGTGCAGATTCTCTGTGTGATGCACAGAGTAGTTGACTGACCCATTCTCTTGTCACGTGCACACGGTGCTGTAGTACGTGCTTCATCTCTCGCAGAATGAACAAATGGATGATGAAATGCTCAAAGAAATCAAGGAAGCTAGCAAAAGTTACAGTGCAGTAATAATAATGGGTGATTTCAATTACCCCGGCATCGACTGGGTCAGTGTCACAACAGGACATGCTAGGGAGATAAAGTTCCTAGATGAAATAAATGACTGCTTCTTGGAGCAGCTGGTTCATGAACCGACCAGAGGGGAAGCAATATTAGACCTAGATGTAGTGCAAGAGATAAGGGTGTTGGGGCCACTTGGCAATAGTGATCATAGCATGATCGCCTTTGATTTAATTAGTGGAGGAGGGATAGTAAGGAAATCCACAGTACTACCCTTTAACTTTCGAAAGGGAGACTATGATAGAATGAGGAAAACAGTTAAGAAAAAACTAAAAGGAGCAGTTGCAAAGGTTAAAGACGTACATCAAGCTTGGGTGTTGTTGAAAAATACTATCTTGGAAGCCCAGACCAGCTGTATTCCACACTTTAAGAAAAGTGGAAGGAAGTCTAAAAAATTGCCAGCATGGTTTAAAGCTGAGGTCAGAGAGGCTGTTGTTGCCAAAAAAGCATCTTTCAAGAAATGGAAAAAAGAGCCAAATGATGAAACCTGGAAACAGCACAAGCACTGGCAAGTCAAATGCAAGGCATTGATAAGGCAGGCAAAGAGAGAATTTGAGAAGAAGCTTGCTGCGGAAGCAAAAACGCGAAATAAAGACCTTTTCAAGTACATTCGTAGCAAAAAACCCGTGAGAGAGTCAGTTGGTCCATTAGATGATAAAGGGGTTAAAGGAGCACTAAGAGGCGACAAGGCGATAGCGGAGAGACTGAATGAATTCTTTGCTTCGGTCTTTACTGAGGAAGATGTAGGGATGTTACCCACGACTGAAGTGGTATTTAAAGGTGTGGAAGAATTGAAGGAAATATCGATACATCGGGAAGATGTCTTACAACTATTAGATAAACTGAAGAGTAGCAAATCACCTGGGCCGGATGGTATACATTTAAGGGTGTTGAAAGAACTGAAATATGAGATTGCAGACCTGCTATCAGTAATCTGTGAACTATCATTAAAATCATCTCTAATACCTGAGGATTGGAGGATCGCCAATGTAACACCAATTTTTAAAAAGGGTTCGAGGGGTGATCCGGGAAACTACAGACCGGTGAGCCTGACATCAGTACCGGGAAAAATGGTAGAAACCATCATAAAGAATAAAATTACTCAGCATATAGATAGTCATGACCTAATGGGAGACAGCCAACATGGCTTTAGACAAGGAAGATCTTGTCTTACTAATCTGTTATGTTTTTTTGAAGGAGTGAATAAACAGGTGGACAAAGGTGAGTCGGTTGATATTGTGTATCTGGACTTTCAGAAAGCCTTTGACAAGGTCCCTCATGAGAGACTTTTGGCAAAACTAAAGAGTCATGGGATAGGAGGCAGTGTACTACTGTGGATCAGGAACTGGTTAAAAGATAGAAAGCAGAGGGTAGGGCTAAATGGCCAATTTTCCCAATGGAGAAAGGTGAATAGTGGTGTACCCCAGGGATCTGTGCTGGGTCCGCTGCTTTTTGACATATTCATAAATGACCTGGAAAGTGGAATAACGAGTGAGGTTATCAAATTTGCTGATGACACAAAACTATTTAAAGTTGTTAAAACCCAGGAGGATTGTGGAAAATTGCAAGAGGATCTTGATAAATTGGAAGACTGGGCATCAAAATGGCAGATGAAATTTAATGTGGAGAAGTGCAAGGTTATGCACCTAGGGAAGAAACACCCCAAACTATGGTTACACGATGCAAGGTTCCACATTAGGAACCACCACCCAAGAAAAAGATTTAGGCGTCCTTGTGGATACCATGTTAAAACCCTCGGCCCAGTGTGCAGCGGCGGCCAAGAGAGCAAATAGAATGCTAGGTATGATAAGGAAAGGAATGGAAAATAAAACAAAAGATATTATAATGCCTCTATATCGTTCCATGGTGAGACCGCACCTTGAATATTGTGTGCAATTCTGGTCGCCGTATCTTAAAAAGGATATAGCGATTTTAGAAAAGGTTCAGAGAAGAGCCACCAAAATGGTAAAGGGGATGGAAGGCTACTCCTATGAAGAAAGGCTAAAAAGGTTGGGGCTCTTTAACCTGGAAAAGAGACGGCTGAGGGGAGATATGATAGAAGTCTATAAATTAATGAACGGAGTGGAACGGGTAAACGTAGATCGATTGTTTACCTTATCAGAATATAGAAAGACTAGGGGACATGCAATGAAGCTACAGGGTAAACTATTTAAGACTAATAAAAGAAAATATTTTTTCACTCAACGTGTAATCAAACTCTGGAATTTGTTACCGGAGGATGTAGTAAAGGCTGTTAGTGTAGCTGGGTTTAAAAAAGGTTTGGACAAGTTCCTGGAGGAAAGGTCCATAAACCATTATTAAGAAGGGACCCAGGATATCAATGCTTGAACCAATACAAGCATTGTGGAACCTGTGTCCCTTGGGGAAACTGCTAGGTACGTATGACCTAGATTGGCCACTGTTGGAAACAGAATACTGGGCTTGATGGACCTTGGTCTGACCCAGTATGGCATATCTTATGTTCTTATGTTCTAAACTGGACTCAAGTCCAACTCCGTCAGGGTCCACCTCAGTGCGCTCTCGGCGCATCACCATTCTATTGATAAACACCCTCGCTGCTCAGCCCCTCATTACTTGGTTCATGCGGTGCTTCCTGCTCTCGAAGCCTCCCATCTGTCCGACCCCGGTGGAATGGGAACGCAATGTGGTCGACGCAGCTCACCAAGCCACCATTTGAGCCTCTGGAAAAACTTAGAGAAGCTAGCAAAGTAGTCAAGAAGGCAAAGATTCAAAAGGAGGAGGAAATAGCCAATGCAATAAAATGGGGGGATAAGACATTTTTCAGATATTAGTAAGAGGAAGGGCAAAAGTGGTATTGTCAGACTCAAGGGTGCAGGGGGGAATATGTAGAAGCTGATAAGGATAAAGCGGAACTGCTTAACAAATATTTTTGTTCTGTGTTCACAGATGAACCAGGAGCAGGACCTCAGAAAACACCCACAAATAGGAAAAGAAGCGAGGGACATCTTGAACAATTTTCAGAAGACTGTGTTCGTGAGAAACTAGCTCAACTTAAAGTAGACAAAGCAATGGGACCGGATGGGATACACCCTAGAATACTGAGGGAACTTGGGGACGTTCTAGCAACTCCACTGACTGACCTTTTCAATGCCTCGTTGGAGTCGGGAGTGGTGCCAAAGGACTGGAGAGAGGCTTATGTGGTGCCTTTACACAAAAGCGGAAGTAAGGATGTGGTTGAAAACTACAGGCCGGTTAGTTTAACTTCGGTGGTGAGTAAATTATTGGAAACGCTGCTGAAAGAGAAATAGTGAGGTTTCTGGAGTCCAGCGGATTACAGGATCCGAGGCAGCATGGATTCACCAGAGGCAGGTCTTGTCAGACAAATCTGATTGATTTCTTTGACTGGGTGACCAGGGAGTTGGACCGAGGGAGAGCTCTAGATGTGGTGTATTTAGATTTCAGTAAAGCCTTTGACACTGTTCCTCACAGGCGACTTATAAACAAACTGAGCACCCTAGGGATGGACCCTAAAGTTACTGCTTGGGTTAGAAATTGGTTGGGTGGGAGGCGAAAAAGAGTACAAGTAAATGGAGCTCACTCTGAGGAGAAGGGTGTTACCAGTGGTGTGCCCCAGGGATCTGTCCTTGGTCCGATTCTTTTTAACATCTTTGTTAGTGATATAGCGGAAGGGCTGTCGGGTAAGGTTTGCCTCTTTGCTGATGATACCAAAATCTGCAATAGAGTAGATACCCAGGAAGGTGTAGGTAACATGAGGAGGGATCTAGCTAAGCTTGAAGAATGGTCTAGAATTAGTCAGCTGGGATTTAATGTTAAAAAATGTAAGGTCATGCATTTGGGCTGCAGTAATCCAAGGGAGCAATACAGTATAGGAGGTGAAGTACTTTTGTCTACTAAAGAAGAGCGGGACCTAGGCGTGGTTGTGTCTGATGATCTTAAAGTAGCTAAACAGGTAGAAAAGGCGACGGCAAAAGCTAGAAGGATGCTTGGGTGCATACGGAGAGGAATGGCTAGCAGAAAAAAGGAGGTGATAATGCCTCTGTATAAGTCTTTGGTGCGACCTCATTGGAGTATAGTGTGCAATTCTGGAGACCGCACCTTCAAAAGGATGTGAACAGTATGGAGTCGGTGCAGAGGGTGGCTACTAAAATGATTAGTGGGCTTCATTATAAAGCATATGAGGGACAGACTTAAGGATCTTAATATGTACACCTTAGAGGAAAGGCGGGATAGAGGTGATATGATTGAGATGTTTAAATACCTCCATGGCATAAATGTTCAGGGAGAGAGCCTCTTTCAATTGAAAGCAAGTTCTGCTACGAGGGGACATGGGATGAGGGTGAAGGGAGATAGATTCAGGAGTGATATGCGGAAATATTTCTTTACGGAAAGAGTAGTGGATCCATGGAATAGTCTCCCAGTGGAGGTGGTAGAGATGAGGACAGTAACTGAATTTAAAAAAGCATGGGACCGACACAGAGGATCTCTAAGGGTAAAAAGTGGACTGTTGTAGTTGTTGATATGGAAGGACAGACTAGATAGGCCATGTGGTCTTTTTCTGTCATCATGTTTCTATGTTTCTACCTGCCATATGTGTTACCTTTCATGGAAGGTGGTCTTCCTGGTGGCACTCACCTCTGTGCGCAGAGTCAGCGAGCTTCAGGCCTTGGTAGCTGAGCCACCCTACACCAGGTTCTACAAGAACAGGGTTGTGCTTCGCGCCTTCCCTAAATTCTTTCCAAAGAAGGTGTCCGCATTCCACCACAATCAGGAGGTGGTGCTCCCGACCTTTTTCCCACAGCCCCACGCTGACAAGGTGGCGGTCATCCTCCCTACTCTAGATTGTAAGAGGGCCCTGTTCTATCTCCAACATACCCAGGACCACCGCAAAGCCTCACAGCTTTTCATTTCCTATGACCCCAGTCGACTAGGGGAGGCTGTTACTGCATCGCCTTCGCCCACAATCAGGCTGGGCTCTTGTTGGAGCTCCGGGTTATGGCATACAATGTCAGGGCTATGGCGACCTCTATTGCAAGCTTGCGCTCTTTCCCTATGGCAGACATCTGCCAGGCTGCCACCTGGTCCTCAGTCCACAGCTTTGAAGCTCACTACTGCCTGGAGAGGGAGTCCCGATGGGACAGTGGCTTTGGCCAGGCTGTACTCTAATCTCTTCTGGGTCTAGGCAACTTCTACCCTTCTGTGTTCAGGCTACCGAAGTGATGGTTCTCCCTGGACTCTGGGGTCCTTAGAGTCTCTCCTCAGACACGCTTGTGGCTGCTCATGGCTGGACCATGTTTTCTACATGTTCCTGGTAGCCTGTAGTTAGGGAGTCCTATATGTGAGGACTGATTTTCTGCTTGTTCCTGGAGAAAGCGTAGTTACTCACCTGTAACAGGTGTTCTCCGGGGAGAGCAGGAATCAGTCCTCACAACCCTCCCTGCTTCCCGTGGAATTGCTTTTCTTTTTTGCCATCTTCTTTTGCTGGCTCTAGCTATGTCAACTGACTGAGTAAGATGGCACCCTTGGGTGGGAAGGGGACCACGCATGCATGATGGCATCTACCAAAGGCTTTCTTTGAAAGCTGAGGAGATGCTTCTGCGAGGGCTCCGTCGGCTCCAATGTCGATGTCACCCATATGCGATGACCAATTTCTGCTGTCCCTGGAGAACACCTGTTACAGGCTTTCTTAGGATTCCCTCCGAACTGCCTTCCAATTTCATATCATGACCTCCAGTCCCAGAGTTTCCTTACTGGAGAATGAATTAGTAAAAGAAGTGCTCTCTGCAATGCTAACCTGAAACAAAAACGTACAATGAGTAAACTCCAAACAGAATCCCAAAGAGTGGAAAATTGTGCCAATCCTGCAAGATACCTTAATGCAAATTAAAGTGCCACATATCCCAGAATCCCGCAGGATACAAGGCTCACACTCCTGCTTCTCTAGGAATTCCTGACTGCTGCCACTTTATTTAAAGCTGAATATTCAGCAGCAGCGCTCATCTGGCGTCCAGCGCTGAATATCCAGTTTTGCTGGCCAGAGAGCTTGCTGTCTGCTTAACAGTGATATTCAGCAATTAGCTGACCTATCCCAATTTTATGTGGTTTAGCCATCTGGTTAGTAGCCTAATATCACTGCCTGCACCACCCCAGCTCCATCCACAACCACCTAGGTTTTAAAGGTTTTAAAGTCTTGAAGGACTAGAAAAAGGGACTGTTACTTCTGGAGAGAGATCTGCAATTGTGAGTATATACTTCTGGTAATTTTCTAAAAGGAATTATTTCTATTAAAGCTAATTAATCTGTGAACCCACTATTTTTTGTTAAATCAGTCAGGGCCTAGTAGCAGCAGTTTAAGTTTAAATTTAAAACACAGAGGAGAGCTTTCTGGTTACATTTCATACCCAGCAGAGAGCTTGTAGTTTAAATTTAATAGTCACTCAGGGCCTAGTAACAGCAAAGTACTTTTAGTTTAAATTTAAAACACAGAAGAGAGCTTTCTGGTTAAATTTAGAACCCAGCAGACAGCTTGTACTTTAAATTTCATAAGAAGTTAGAGCCTAGCAGCAGCTAAGAGCTATAATTTAAATCAAATCAGAATATAGCTTACCTCAGCAGCACAAGACAGGGTACTGTGTAGCAGCCCTCTTTTAATAAGTGTTATTTCCCTACCAACCCACACCCACCCACACCAGGGATAAACGTAGCTTTATAGGTACTTACACATCTAAAAAAGACAGGAGGTGCTCTCTGGTGAAGCTCATTACCCAAATCAATCATACACTAAGGACCTGAGATTAGTTAAGCTTCAGGTGAACAAGGTATATTACACATATTAGGTACAGTTTTATTAGTATAAATATCCATAGCAACCCTTAGTAAGTAAAAAACTTAGATCTAAACACAAACTTAAAACTAAGATGCAGACAGCAGTCCAGCAGCGGAATGGGGGCTTTCCAGTCTTTTGCATTGAGTGTCACATGTACGATTTTCTCCCAGTTGGCGAGAGGTCTTACGTGTGCACTAGGTGCAAGGAGCTCTTTGCTCTCAGGGAATTAGTCCGTTCTCTAGAGGCTAAAGTAGCAGACTTGGAAAGCATAAGAGACAAAGAGGTACATAGACGAGACCTACAGGGATATAGTCCTGATGTCCCACCTCCAGTCTGGAAGCATCCCTGTTGCCATGGAGGAGAGAGGTCACGTGACAGGAGAGCATCACCCTGGTGTGGCAGGAAGTGATCCTGTAACTAGGACCTGTCCTCCAGGTGATGTAAAACCCTCTCGCACCGAGGAAGTTTCTCCAGGGCCATGTGCCCATGAGGGAAGGGTTAGGACAGCCGTTATAGTTGGTGATTCGATCATTAGGCATGCATGTAGATAGCTGGGTGGCTGGTGGACGTGAGGATCGCCTGGTAACATGCCTGCCTGGTGCGAAGGTAGCGGACCTCACGCGCCACCTAGATAAGGTCTTAGATAGTGCTGGGGAGGAGTCTGCTGTCTTGGTACATGTCGGTACCAATGACATAGGAAAATGTGGTAGGGAGGTTCTGGAGGCTAAATTTAGGCTTTTAGGTAGGAAGTTGAAATCCAGAACTTCCAGGGTAGCGTTCTCAGAAATGCTTCCTGTTCCACGCGCAGGACCCAAAAGGCAGGCAGAGCTCCAGAGTCTCAATGCGTGGATGAGACAATGGTGCAGAGATGAGGGTTTTGAATTTTTTAGGAACTGGGGAACATTCTGGGGAAAGGAGGGGCTCTTCCAAAGGGATGGGCTTCACCTTAACCGGGATGGAACCAGGCTGCTGGCATTAACCTTTAAAAAGGAGATAGAGTAGCTTTTAAACTAGATATTAGGGGAAAGCCGACAGTCGCCCAAGAGCGGATGGTTCGGAAGAATGTATCTTTGAAGGATACTACCAAAAGCAGAGAGGTTCCACAAAAGAGTAAACTAGCCCAAATGCCCTCGAGTATGGAGCAGACAGAGCTTAAAGATCCCAAATTACCCATGTCTAACAATAGCCAAATTAATATGAATAAAATACATTCTCTAAAATGCTTGTATGCAAATGCTAGAAGTCTAAAAAATAAGATGGGAGAGTTAGAATATATAGCACTAAATGAAAGGTTAGATCTGATTGGAATATCAGAGACATGGTGGAAGGAGGACAACCAGTGGGACACTGTGATACCTGGGTACAAACTATATCGTAATGATAGAGCTGATCAAATTGGTGGAGGGGTTGCTCTTTATGTTAGAGAGGGCATTGAGTCAGAAAGGATTAAAGTTTTGCCGGAAACCAAATCTGCTGTAGAATCTATATGGATTGAAATTCCATGCAAAAGGGGGAAGGCGATGGCAGTGGGGGTGTACTATCGACCGCCTGGCCAGAATGACCAAATGGATGATGAAATGCTCAAAGAAATCAAGGAAGCTAACAAAAGTTACAGCGCAGTAATAATAATGGGTGATAACTACCCCGATATCGACTAGGTCAGTGTCACGTCAGGACATGCTAGGGAGATAAAGTTCCTAGATGAAATAAATGACTGCTTCTTGGAGCAGCTGGTTCATGAACCGACCAGAGGGGAAGCCATATTAGACCTAGTCCTTAGTGGAACACCAGATCTAGTGCAAGAGATAAGATTGTTGGGGCCACTTGGCAATAGTGATCATAGCATGATCGTCTTTGATTTAATTAGTGGAGGAGGGATAGTAAGGAAATCCACAGTACTACCTTTTAACTTTCGAAAGGGAGACTATGATAAAATAAGGAAAACAGTTAAGAAAAAACTAAAAGGAGCAGTTGCAAAGGTTAAGGACGTACATCAGGCTTGGCTGTTGTTGAAAAATACTATCTTGGAAGCCTAGACCAGCTGTATTCCACGCTTTAAGAAAAGTGGAAGGAAGTCCAAAAAACTGCCAGCATGGTTTAAAGGTGAGGTCAGAGAGGCTGTTGCCAAAAAAGCATCTTTCAGGAAATGGAAAAAAGAGCCAAACGACGAAACCTGGAAACAGCACAAGCACTGGCAAGTCAAATGCAAGGCATTGATAAAGCAGGCAAAGGGAGAATTTGAGAAGAAGCTTGCTGCGGAAGCAAAAATGCGAAGTAAAGACCTTTTCAAGTACATTCATAGCAAAAAACCTGTGAGAGAGTCAGTTGGTCCATTAGATGATAAAGGGGTTAAAGGAGCACTAAGAGACGACAAGGCGATAGCGGAGAGACTGAATGAATTGTTTGCTTCGGTCTTTACTGAGGAAGATGTAGGGATGTTACCCATGACTGAAGTGGTATTTAAAGGTGCGGAAGAATTGAAGGAAATATCGATACATCGGGAAGATGTCTTACAACTATTAGATAAACTGAATAGTAGCAAATCACCTGGGCCGGATGGTATACATCCAAGGATGTTGAAAGAACTGAAATATAAGATTGCAGACCTGCTATTAGTAATCTGTGAACTATCATTAAAATCATCTCTAATACCTGAAGATTGGAGGATCGTCAATGTAACACCAATTTTTTAAAAGGGTTCCAGGGGTGATCCGGGAAACTACAGACCGGTGAGCCTGACGTCAGTACCGGGAAAAATGGTAGAAACCATCATAAAGAATAAAATTACTCAGCATGTAGATAGTCATGACCTAATGGGAGACAGCCAACATGGCTTTAGACAAGGAAGATCTTGTTATGTAATCTGTTATGTTTTTTTTTGAAGGAGTGAATAATCAGGTGGACAAAGGTGAGTCGGTTGATATTGTGTATCTGGACTTTCAGAAAGCCTTTGACAAGGTCCCTCATGAGAGACTTTTGGCAAAACTAAAGAGTCATGGGATAGGAGGCAGTGTACTATTGTGGATCAGGAACTGGTTAAAAGATAGAAAGCAGAGGGTAGGGCTAAATGGCCAATTTTCCCAATGGAGAAAGGTGAATAGTGGTGTACCCCAGGGATATGTGCTGGGTCCGCTGTTTTTTGACATTCATAAATGACCTGGAAAGTGGAATAACGAGTGAGGTTATCAAATTTGCAGATGACACAAAACTATTTAAAGTTGTTAAAACCCAAGAGGATTGTGGAAAATTGCAAGAGAATCTTGATAAATTGGAAGACTGGGCATCAAAATGGCAGATGAAATTTAATGTGGACAAGTGCAAGGTTATGCACCTAGGGAAGAACAACCCAAACTATGGTTACACGATGCAAGGTTCCACATTAGGAACCACCACCCAGGAAAAAGATTTAGGCGTCATTGTGGATACCATGTTAAAACCCTCGGCCCAGTGTGCAGCGGCGGCCAAGAGAGCAAATAGAATGCTAGGTATGATAAGGAAAGGAATGGAAAATAAAACAAAAGATATTATAATGCCTCTATATCGTTCCATGGTGAGACCGCACCTTGAATATTGTGTGCAATTCTGGTCGCCGTATCTTAAAAAGGATATAGCGATTTTAGAAAAGGTTCAGAGAAGAGCCACCAAAATGGTAAAGGGGATGGAAGGATACTCCTATGAAGAAAGGCTAAAAAGGTTAGGGCTCTTTAACCTGGAAAAGAGACGGCTGAGGGGAGATATGATAGAAGTCTATAAATTAATGAACGGAGTGGAACGGGTAAACGTAGATCGATTGTTTACCTTATCAGAATATAGAAAGACTAGGGGACATGCAATGAAGCTACAGGGTAAACTATTTAAGACTAATAAAGAAAATATTTTTTCACTCAACGTGTAATCAAAGTCTGGAATTTGTTACCGGAGGATGTAGTAAAGGCTGTTAGTGTAGCTGGGTTTAAAAAAGGTTTGGACAAGTTCCTGGAGGAAAGGTCCATAAACCATTATTAAGAAGGGACCCAGGATATCAATGCTTGAACCAATACAAGCATTGTGGAACCTGTGTCCCTTGGGGAAACTGCTAGGTACATATGACCTAGATTGGCCACTGTTGGAAACAGAATACTGGGCTTGATGGACCTTGGTCTGACCCAGTATGGCATATCTTATGTTCTTATGTTATGTTCTTAAATTGGGCATCTTTATATTCAGTGCTGCTGACAACTGTGGTTGCCGTGGTTCAGCCAGTGAGCAGTCCACTAAGCCCCTCATAGTGTATATGATTCAACGCATAAAATGTGAAGAGGTGCTACATCGGTGAAACAAGCCAAAAATTAAAACACAACACACACAATTTTTGCAGACAAAATAGGAAAAAAATAAATAAAATCGGGTGTGAACACAGATAACAAAATATAAAGGTTTGAAAATACTATGTGAAAACTTCTGTATACAGCAAAAAGCCTTAGTTTACTGAAGGGTTACAATCAGGGCTGGCCCGTCCCCTAGGTGAATCTAGGTAGTCACCTAGGGCGGCAGACCTCCATTGCCTGCTGCCCCCTCATGCTGAGCCGTGCTGCGCTGCCACCCCTGCTGCCAGCAGCAGGTCAGCTCAGTGGCAGGCCATGTGCTTCGGCACACATGGCCTGCCACGTCTCACCCCCCGAACCTCTGTCAGAGGGCTCAGAAGCAGCAGGCCATGTGTGCTAAAGCTGCCGCCAAGTCACCCCCCCAACCCTGCTGCCAGAATCAGCAGCAGCTTGGCTCAGCATGGGAAAGGCGGGGGAGGGTGGCATGCCAGGGCCTCTTACCTAGGGCGGGAGAAACCCTTGGGCCAGCCCTGGCAACAGTGCAAATATGCAAAGCACCAGACTGTGAGAAGTGCTACACTGCTTAAGACCAAAGGTCCAGCAAGGAGAGGATCCTCTTTCCAACAGTCGCCTATTCGGGTCACGATCCCTAATGGTAGCTAAATTCCATATTGCTCATCTCCAGGGATAAGCAGTGGCTTTCCCCAAGTCTACGCTAACAGGATTATGGACGTTTCCTCCAGGAACTTGCCAAACCTTTTTACCAGATCCTACAAAAAACAAATCTAGAGGCTAATTGTACATTGAGCAAAAAATGATTCTCTCTAACCTACGTTAAATATGCTATGCAGTAACTTCATGGACAATAAGAATAAATAAATTCAAGGATACTCATTCTACTCTGCCCAGGATTTTATATCCACTCTGTCATCTCCTCTCAGATGTCTCTTCTCCAGGCTGAAGAGCCCTGACTTCTTTAGCCTCTCCTCGTAGTAGAGTCATTCTGTCCTCTTTTCATATGGTCACCCTGCCACCTTTGTACATTTTTTTATTCCACTTTATTTTATTTGAGATGCGATGATCAGAACTGCACACAATATTCAAGGTGCGGTCACACTATGGGGTGATAGAGGCACAATATCATCCTTGGTTTTATTCTAATATGTTGCCCATAATAACACCAAGATCCTTTTCCTGGGTGGTGCCTCCTAAATAGAACCTAGTAGAGTGTAGCCATAGTTTGGGCTATTCTCTATGCACATAAGAGATGCCATACTGGGTCAGATCAATGAGCCATCAAGTCCAATGTCCTGTTTCCAACAGTGGCCAATCCAGATCACAAGTACCCAGTAGCACTGTTCTTCCCAGCACACCACCCAATGATTTTTAATGTTATTTTTATTGGCTTTTCAATTTTATTTAAGCATCAAACACTTGTACAGAAATAGAAAAGGGAAGGACATCTACCCTAGACATTTCAAGAGAGTCAACTGGGCCAGTGGATTTGTAAGTATCCTATCTCAGGGGGGAGAGTGGCATCCACCTGACACTGGCATCGAAACAGCCAGGCTCACCCCTGAGAGCATTGGCTGAAGCCCCTGATGCAAAAGAAAGCTGTCCATCGGACCAGAAGGCGGAAGTTGCGGTAAAACAGAGTAGCTTGGCAGGGTTGGGAAGGCGTTCCCTTTCCTCTTGACCACTGCTGAATCTGTCTTAAGGCAAGATCCTGGCTAGCCACCCAGCTGATTTTACTGGCCACTCATCTAACTTAATCTTATGAAATGGCATGGCAAAATAATGAGCAGGAATGGAAAAAATGATTAGTGGTTTTCTAATTAATGCCACACTGCAACTGCTGTGACAAATTCTGTACAGTCAGGATTTCAAAGGTTTGTTTCACATATCCCCCTGAAGAAGGCCTTTGGCCGAAACACGTTGGGGTCAAAGGAAGAACCTGAAAATCCGCCAGTCTTGGTAGCAGCATTCTTTGTCACTAGTTGTTGCTGCAGGTACTTTGTGCTCCGTTTGGTTTGGTGTGGTAGCCATTTGGCCATGGGAAGAGTTGTGCAAGTTCTGGACATTTCAGGGTGAGTGGAGGAACATGAGGAGGGAATTGGAGGAGCTGGTTACTGTTATGTATGTTCCAGGGAGGGAGGGCAGATTGTGCTTGGGAGGGGGGGAGGAAGAGGGGGTAGGGGGGTTTAAGGTTATATGTTAGGACATTTTAATGTATAGTGAGGGGGATCTGATGATGTGTATATGATTGGTTGGTCGATTGTTAACTCTTACAAATAAATAAAATAAAACTTTAAATAAAATAAATACTGGCCAATAATTTTACATTTGATCCATTGTTGAATAGGTGGCCAGTGAAGTGCTACTGAAGACGGAATAAGAGGATTCCGCAGATGGCAACAGTTAATGAACTATGTGCAAAGCACTAAGTAAGAGGATGGTAACCCCAAGTAAACCCCACTTCAGTAATCCTGACCCCTCCTCACCGTGGCTTGAAGCAGAGAACGAAACTCCACCACCGACACAGAAAGAACGTCCAGCACAACATGCGTAACTTGAAAAATACAGATTGAGCAACAGGGAAAATATCTGTGAACCCGGATTTCTAAACTACACACGAGTGATGCAGTTTTTACTACAGTATTACTGTCCATCCAATTATTAACGGCAACCCTCTCTCCCCTCACATTAATACTGATGCAGAATTATTTTGCACTGAAACACTGCTTTCAACCCCTTGGGAAAATCTTCCAGTTGTTTGAAATCCCTTTTCATATTTTACAATCACACTTCCCCCCACGCCCACAGATTTGTGTCACCGCAAACAAGCATTAGTGCAGTTGGCAAAGGGCAATACTGGGGGAACAGCAATGCACATGTGTGAGGGGCAGGCATGAAGACCGCACGTCGTCTTTCAGAAGAATTTCATGGTGACCTTCCTGAGGACCAGATTATGTATGTAGGTTGTATTTTCTGTCTATATTTGCTGTTCTCTGAAGAAAATCTACCTGCACAAAAAGCAGGACCAAACATCAGGGGCACATTGTACCCCTGGCAAATTACAAGGGGAAAATTCATATACGTTCTCTTTGAAAATCGATACAAAGTCAAAGTAGATTATCCACAGACCGCCCTGAAGCAAAGTCTGAAAACAGATCCGAAGAATATTGAAAAGAAAACAAATACCCTGAAGATCTCATACGTGGAGACCCCATCCTACCAACCAGGCAGGGTCCTCGCAGGCACAGAGCAGGGTTCCCAACCCTACCGACCAGGCAGGACCCCTCCATGCACAGAGATGATCTCTGTGACAGAGTGGCAGCCTCAGACGCATAGCACAAGGAGGGAACTGTAGGCAACAGCAGCTGCACAGCAGAGACTGCTAGAACGTAAGTGAGCGCCCAGGCTGAGCTGGCCTTGGACTGTGAAAGACAAAAGGTGGCGCTTATAGCATGCATTCCACTTACGACTGAGCTCACATGTACCTTTTTTCTGCCAGTAGTAAGAAAAACAGAGCTGAGATGAAGAAGGGTGGGGAGAGGGTCACACAGCCGATGCTACAGCATTTCGTTTCGGTCTCTAAGCATTTTCGTTCCTGCCCTTCCCAGCATGCTCACCTGTTCTGTGATTCACTAAGAGACCAGTCTCAGTCCCTGTGCATAAGATCCTCTCCTGCTGTCTGAAGAACTCCAGTGGATTCTCAGTGCGCAAGGCAATGATAGCGGCAGCCTCCTGTGAACGGAAGAGGAAGGGTAATACTATCAGAGAAACAAGGGAAGGACATCAGAACAGGACTTGTTAGATGCTGAGAAGATCCTAACAACGGGCATCAGGAATGTTCACACTACATCCAGAGACACAACTTAGCCCCACTCACAGCAGAGATTCTCCAGACTGACCTCCACTTCGGATTCCGTCCTCTTCAACTGCTCGTCCTCATCCTCCCTCTGATCTGCCTGCAGAGGACAAGAGGACAAGAGGACAAGAGTCATTCGCAGGGTGCCAACCATGCCCTGCACCCCACAGGACCAGAGAGCGAAGCCAGACCTTGCATTATAAACTCTACTAAATAAATTAACCTTTGCCTTCCCATAGCATGCTGAGGTTCTGCGGAATTCAAATGAGACAGAGAAAGGTTTCCATGCAAGGAAGGGAAGTTAATGCCATGCAACGCGTCGGATAATATTTACAAAAATGGACTGTTCCTTCACTGTCTGCTTTGCCGCCTCAGCTTCCAAGTTCTGCTGTTGCCGCCTAACAAGAGGGAGGAAAACAAAGGACATGAGATGAAAAAGAATACACACTGAACCCCCTCAGAGACAGAGCTAGAAAAAGCGCGCACATCCCCCCTCAGAGACAGACCGAGAAAGAGCACGCACATCCCCCCTCAGAGACTGACCGAGAAAGAGCGCGCACCCCCTCTCAGAGACAGAGCTAGAAAGAGCGCGCACATCCCCCCTCAGAGACAGACCGAGGAAGAGCGCACACCCCCTCTCAGAGACAGAGCTAGAAAGAGCGCGCACATCCCCCCTCAGAGACAGAGCTAGAAAGAGCACGCACCCCCCTCAGAGACAGAGCTAGAAAGAGCGCGCACCTCCCCTCAGAGACAGACTGAGGGAAGGCGCGCACACAGACACCCCCTCCCGGGATAGTATGCAGTGCTCTTCCTTGATCTGATGCCCCCCCGCGACAAACCAAGGGAGAGCGTGCACGCAGACACACCAGCCCAAGACAGACCGAGGGAGAGACCGCACACGCAGACACCCCCCCGAAACAGACTGCATACGCAGACGCCGCCCCCCCATAACAGACTGAGGGAGAGAGCACACGCAGACACCCCCCAGACCAACAAAAGTGTGCATGCAAACAACTCCCCAGACCGAGGGAGGGCGCGCACATGGACACCCCCTCCTGGGATAGTATGCGGTGCTCTTCCTCGATCTGATGCCCCCCCCCCCACCGCCCGAGACAGACCAAGGGAGAGCACGCACACAGACACCCCCAATTCCAGAGAGAGACCGAGGGAGAGCACGCACCCCCACCCCCCCCTGAGAGAGACTGAGGGACAGCGTGCACGCAGACACCCCACCTCAGAGATAGACCAAGAGAGAGCTCGCACGCAGATACACCAGCCCAAGACAGACTGAGGGAGAGACCACACACAGACACCCCCTCCCGGGATAGTATGCGGTGCTCTTCCTCGATCTGATGCCCCCCCGAGACAGACCGAGGGAAAGTGCGCACACAGACACCCCCCGAGACAGACCGAGGTAGAAAGCACGCATGCACACACACCCCCCAAGACAGACCAAGGGAGAGCACATACACTGATAATCCCCTCCCCCAAACAGACCAAGGGCAAGCTCACGCGCTGATCCTGCTCTCCCCCCCCCCCCCTCCTAATACGTTCTACAGTTCCCCCAGGAGATGCCGAGGTGACTGACCATTCCCTCAGGACACTGACTCCCCCCGCCCCCTCCTACATGCAGCATCCCCTTGCTCAGTTACCCCCACAAAAGACAGATGGAAGGCTCTAAACCACTTCCAGTTACTGTGCTTCAGAAAGGTCTGTCAATGTCCTGATCCCGCCTCCTCACCGCACTGTGGCACTGTAACCGTACCTCTGCTCCTCTATCTGCTGCTCTCTCTCCAGGTAGCGTCTCTCGCGCTCTTCTTGTTCCCGTCTCTCCTGTTCCATCCTTTCCTGCTCGAACTTCAGTCTTTCCTCCAATGCTTTCCGCCTCTCCTCCTCTTTTCTCAGCTCCTCCTCTTTCTGCAGGAATGAGGAAACAGGACGAGTAAGGCTCTTTCCTCACAGGAATGCTGCCCCTCTCCTTCAAGAAAGAAAGTCCTCACCTCAGGGGATAACTACCCCTACCCGCCCCAGAGAAAGGAAGCCAATCCTCCCCCCCCCTAAACTATGGAAATCCAGCATGTCCTGAGAATTTCCCCCCTTTAGAAGGAAAGCGTAGTTACTCACTTGTAACAGGTGATCTCCGGGAACAGCAGGAATCAGTCTTCACATATGGTGACATCGGCACCAACAGAGCCTGCGCAGGAATGCTTCCCAGCATCCAATAGGAAAGACTTTGGGAGCCCTCCACTGCACCTGTGGGACTGCCTTCCCAACCCTCAATTGAGTTTGTAGCTGAGAAGAGGAGGAAAAAATAAAGAACCCTACAACTCCTAGGGGAGGAGGGCAGGTTGTGTAGACTAATTCCTGCTGTTCCCGGAGATCACCTGTTACAGGTGAGTAACTACGCTATCTCCAGGAACAAGCAGGAATGCAGTCTTCATATATGGGACTCACTAGCTCCCTGAAACCAGACATGTATGAGGGTGGAGCTGTACAATCCCTGAGGCCAAAAGACTGCAGCCAAAGAGTCTGGAATAGTTGTGGGTCTTGAACGATTCCAGCAGGTGGAAACCCTCTCTAAAGGTAGTCTGGTTTCTTGCAGAAGTCTGGGATGGAGGGTAGGAGTTGAGTTTAGGTCTCGAAGAGGTGCTGGAGTGAGTACAGCTTGGCCAAAGACAGTGTCCCGACGGGAGTCTCTGTCCAGACAATAGTGGGCAGCAAAAGTATGAAGGAAGAAACAGGTAGCTGCCCGATAGATCTCGTCAATGGATACCGAACGCAGATTGGCTACGGAGGTTTCCATAGCCCGCATATTATGAGCAGTAATGTGACCCTCCAGGGAGAGTCCTGCTTGTGCATAAGCAAAAGAAATGAAATCTGCTATCCACCTGGATAGAGTCCGTTTTGTCACTGGGGAACCCAGGTGACTAGAATCAAAAGCGATAAATAATTGGAAGTGTCGTCTATGATCCCTAGCTCTACTCAAATAGTAAGCATAAACATGTTATCCAAGTTGTTACTCCTGTTCTATGTGAAGCCAAGCAGTTTGTTATGGTCATTTTGTTGTATGTAAACCGCGCTGACAATAGTGCGGTATATAAGAAATTGTAATAAATAAATAATAAATAAATAAGCCAACGCTCACTTGCAGTCTAAAGTGTGAAGAGCTGCTTCTGCCCGAGACACATGTGGTCTAGGGAAGAACATAGGTAGGTTCAATTGGAAGGAAGAAACAACCTTCGGAAGGAAATGCAGACAAGTCTGCAGAACTACCTTGTCGTGGTGGAACAGAGTATAGGGTGGGTCCAACACCAAAGCTTGCAGTTCACTAATACGGCGAGCTGACATGAGGGCAATGAGGAAGAGAACCTTCCAAGATAGAAACTTTAGTGAAGTGGTGGCTAAAGGCTCGAAAGGAGGCTTTAGAAGTTGAGCGAGAACTACATTGAGGTCCCAGGCTACCGGAGGCGGACAGCAGGAGAACCCGCATGAAGCATGCTGCCAAGGGTTGTGAGGAGATAGGCTGTCCCTGCAGTGGTTTGTGATGTTTTGCTCCTGTCAGCCTGTAGCTTGAAGAGCATCTTGGGAATCAAGGGGATGGGAGGGAATGTGTAAAGCAGACCCCGTCCCCAGTATAGAAGGAAGGCACCCAGGAGAATGAGAAATTGTACTGAACGTGATAAGCAACAGGCAGTCAGTGAGAACGTATGAAAAGAGGGGGCACATGATCAAACAGTAGCATGATAGAGCAGATGGATAGCTGTATTCTGTCTAGACTGAAGGCGTTTAAGTTGAACTTTATGCCTGCGTAAATGACATTGCAGTAATCAATTTTAGAGATCACCAGTGTGAGAAGTAATGTAAGTAAAGAAAAGCGGATTGAACAAATTTGGCGAAGAGTGTAAAAACACCTTTTCACCACCATTCTAATATGGTCATGAAAAGAGAGATGAGTGTCAAGCATAACTCTGAGATAACAAAATGATTGAGAGGAACAGAGTAATCGTCGATGACAGGTGATACGGGGGGAGGGGAGGATCGAAATAACCAGTCAGCTAAAATGCTGAATTTTCTGATAGATTTAAGCAGTTATTATGTAACCAAGTAGCCACTAATGAGAGGCACTCATTCAAACTTGTCAAGTCTGGAACATTAGGGTCTGTATGAAACAGCAGCAGGATGTCATCCACGTAATATGCAGAGACACCCTGCTGCTGTATGAGGGTAGCGAGAGGGGCCAAAAAGATATTTAATAAGAGACAAAACAGAGCCCTACAGGACACCACAAGAAAGAGGAAGTGCACTGGAGATAAAACCTCGAAAAGATACCCGATAAGGCCTGCCAGTCAAAAATGAATGAAACCACAGTAGTACTTTGCTTCGTAAACCTGCCGAATAAAGTTATGTTAGAAGAAGTGAATGATTCACCACATCAAACGCACAAGACAGATCTAAGGAGACCAGTAGAAAGGCATCTCCTCATCAAAGGATTGTCGAACTTCATTAAGTACGGATAAATCCTGACTGACGCGGGTGCAAATAACTGGTCTGTTCAAGGTGATTCAGTAGCTGTTGGAAAACTAGTTTTTCCAGCAACAGAGATAAGGCAGGTTTGAAACTGGATGGTAGCGCAAAGGGGAAGAGGAATCAAGATTAGGATTTTTGAGTTGTGGCCATATTCACAGCTGTTTTCCAGCAGGAGGGAAAAGTTCCAGAGGACAAACGAGCGAAGGGCAAGTACATAGGGGAGGACGGCAAAGGAAGGTTCAGAAATCCAGGAAGGAGGAATAGGGTCAAGGATGCTAAAAGTCTTCATCAAATTTACAATGAGACGCTCCTGTGCCTGAGTCCATTGGGAAGACAGAGTCCATTGGGCTTGACAAATGTGCAAACGAGCATATGGGACGACACAGACCATGGAAGGCCATGTGTTCCAAGAGACATAGCATCTCTCGAGCTGTGACGTGAGCCTGTTTTTGCAGGTACTCTGCCAATTCAATGAGGTGAGCAGAGATGAGAGATGAGGTGAGCAAAGGTGAGACTTTGGGAAGTTTATGATAAAGCCTAGATGTTGGAGCACTATGATGGTGCGATGAAGGGAGAGTCTTACCTCTTGAGGTGATTCTCCCCGATCAACCAGTTGTCTAAGTAAGGTGGATAGATAGGCAGCAACTA
Source organism: Ichthyophis bannanicus (assembly GCA_033557465.1). Classification (NCBI taxonomy): domain Eukaryota; kingdom Metazoa; phylum Chordata; class Amphibia; order Gymnophiona; family Ichthyophiidae; genus Ichthyophis; species Ichthyophis bannanicus. The sequence goes on from CM066050.1 coordinate 3,038,384, forward strand.
CTGCCATGCATTTTGTGAAGTTTCTTGGGGCAGAGGCTAGACTAAAGGGGAGAACCCTATATTGGTAACTGTTTCCCTGAAAATGCAGATACTGTCTGTAGGAAGAATGTATCAGTATATGCGTGTATGCCTCCTTGAAGTCTAGAGAACAGAGCCAATAGTGTCTCTGGGAGCTATGGTAGAAGAATTCCTAGGAAAATCATTTTGAAATTTTCCTTGAACCAGAAACTTGTTTAGGTTGCTGAGATCTAAGATGAGCCGGAAGCCTCCAGTTTTCCTTAGAATGAGAACGTATGGAGAGTAGAAGCCCATCCCTTCTTGCTTAGGGGGAATGCTTTCCATGGCACCTTGGGACAACAGGGTGATCATCTCTTGAGAGTGGTTTGAAGGGGTTATGTGGGATGGTCCCCTGCGAAGCTGGTGGGGGGTAAGGTCTGGAACTGAAGCCGATAGCCACCTTGGACAATGTGGAGTGTCCACTGCTCTAAAGTTATGAGGTGCCATCTGTGGACATAATGACAAAGTCTGCCTTCAATGTGGAGGGACTGTGGGCCTTCCAGAGGCAGATTGGCAATGCTCTCTAGGAGAGAGTCAAAAACCAGGCACAGGCTGTGGCTGTGCAGCTGGTTGAGACTTAGGAGTGTTTGGCTTCCTAGGTTGGTGAGGACCCTGCTGCTTCTGTTGTGGAGTTCTTGCTGGTTCGCAGCAGATGGCGGGTAAAGAGGATAGTATCTCTTCTTTTTGGCATAGAAATATTTTTTAGGATGAGCTTTTGTTTTGGAGGGATCAGCCATTTTCCTGGACAGGCATTTTAGAGTGAGATCGTCTGTCTCAATCTCCCCTGCCATTTCACTCCATTCTTTGCCAAAAAGGTTTGTGCCAGTACATGGGCCAATTTGTCTTGTACCACTGTTCAAGTTACATACCTGCAACTAGAGCATCCTGCAAGTTCCAATACAGACTGCTAAAGCTCTGTTTCTTCATTCAAAGGCATCAAAGGAGGCTCTGGTGAGAAACTTGGAAGTGTTCTGGCTTTGTTTGATGAGTATCTGAAAAGCACTCCTCTTATTGTCAGGAAGGAGAGAAGTGAACATTTCCAGATCGCTAATAATGTCCTTCATGATCATGCCCATGTAGAGCATGTAAGAATTTATTCTGGAGGCTAACATTCATGTCTGGAAGCATTTCCGCCCAAAGACATTGAGTGTTCTGCAATCTCTGCCAGGGGCGTTGAAGAATGATTCTTAGAGCTCTTAATTCTGCTCATCGTCTATTTACCACCACTGACTGATGTGGGAGCTGAGGTTTTTGAAAATTTGGGCACTGTGGAACTCGGTACATGATATCGAGTTGCTTACTGACAGGTGGAACTGTGAGCGGTACTTCCCACATCTGGAGCATTAGATCCTGTAGTATATGATGCAGCAGTAAAGTAGCGACCTCTATGGGTGTTGGAGGGTATTGAAGTATCTGCAATTCCTCGGCTCTCTGTTCTTTCTCCAAGGCTACCGTAATGGCGAGAGCTGACGCTATATCCCAGATAAGAACATAAGATATGCCATACTGAGTCAGACCAAGGTCCATCAAGCCCAGTATCCTGTTTCCTACAGTGGCCAATCTAGGTCATACGTACCTAGCAGTTTCCCCAAAGACACAGGTTCCATAATGCTTGTACTGGGTCAAGCATTGATATCCTGGGTCCCTTCTTAATAATGGTTTATGGACTTTTCCTCCAGGAACTTGTCCAAGCCTTTTTTAAACCCAGCTACACTAACAGCCTTTACTACATCCTCCGGTAACAAATTCCAGAGTTTGATTACACGTTGAGTGAAAAAATATTTTCTTTTATTAGTCTTAAATAGTTTACCCTGTAGCTTCATTGCATGTCTCCTAGTCTTTCTATATTCTATATTCTCAGCCAGTTCACGGAGTACAGTTGTAAATAGTTACCCACGTTTCTACCCAAGTTCTATTTTCTGTTAATTGTAAACACAAATCGGTTTTGAAATGTGTAATTAAATGGTTCTATGTAAACCAAACTGATGGAAAATAGCGCGGTATATAAGAGAATGGAAATAAATTCTGATAACGTAAAAAAAATCGATCTACGTTTACCCGTTCCACTCCGTTCATTAATTTATAGACTTCTATCATATCTCCCCTCAGTCTTCTCTTTTCCAGGTTAAAGAGCCCTAACCTTTTTAGCCTTTCTTCATAGGAGTATCCTTCCATCCCCTTTACCATTTTGGTGGCTCTTCTCTGAACCTTTTCTAATAACGCTATATCCTTTTTAAGATACGGTGACCAGAATTGCACACCATATTCAAGGTGTGGTCTCAACATGGAACGATATAGAGGCATTATAATATCCTTTGTTTTATTTTCCATTCCTTTCCTTATGATACCTAGCATTCTATTTGCTCTCTTGGCCGCCGCTGCACACTTGGCCGAGGGTTTTTAACATGTTATCCACAATGACGCCTAAATCTTTTTCCTGGGTGGTGGTTCCTAATGTGGAACCTTGCATCGTGTAACCATAGTTTGGGTTGTTCTTCCCTAGGTGCATAACTTTGCACTTGTCCACATTAAATTTCATCTGCCATTTTGATGCCCAGTCTTCCAATTTATCAAGATCCTCTTGCAATTTTTCATAATCCTCTTGGGTTTTAAGAACTTTAAATAGTTTTGTGTCATCTGCAAATTTGATAACCTCACTCGTTATTCCCTTTTCCAGGTCATTTATGAATATGTCAAAAAGCAGCGGACTCAGCACAGATCCCTGGGATATACCACTATTCACCTTTCTCCATTGGGAAAATTGGCCATTTAGCCCTACCCTCTGCTTTCTATCTTTTAACCAGTTCCTGATCCACAATAGTACACTGCCTCCTATCCCATGACTCTTTAGTTTTGCCAAAAGTCTCTGATGAGGGACCTTGTCAAAGGCTTTCTGAAAGTCCAGATACACTATATCAACCAACTCACCTTTGTCCACCTGTTTATTCACACATTCAAAAAAACCATAACAGATTAGTAAGACAAGATCTTCCTTGTCTAAAGCCATGTTGGCTGTCTCCCATTAGGCCATGACTATCTACATGCTGAGTAATTTTGTTCTTTATGATGGTTTCTACCATTTTTCCTGACGTCAGGCTCACCGGTTTGTAGTTTCCCGGATCACCCCTGGAACCCTTTTTAAAAATTGGCGTTACATTGGCGATCCTTCAATCTTCAGGTATTACAGATGATTTTAATGAAAGTTCACCGATTACTAATAGCAGGTCTGCAATCTCAGATTTCAGTTCTTTCAACACCCTTGGATGTATACCATCCAGCCCAGGTGATTTGATACTCTTCAGTTTATCTAATAGTTGTAATACATCTTCCCGATGTATCGATATTTCCTTCAATTCTTCTGCACCTTTAAATACCACTTCAATCATGGGTAACATCCCTACATCTTCCTCAGTAAAGACCGAAGCAAAGAATTCATTCAGTCTCTCCGCTATCGCCTTGTCACCTCTTAGTGCCCCTTTAACCCCTCTATCATCTAATGGACCAACTGACTCTCACAGGTTTTTTGCTACGAATGTACTTGAAAAAGTCTTTTATTTCGCATTTTTGCTTCTGCAGCAAGCTTCTTCTCAAATTCTCCCTTTGCCTGCCTTATCAATGCCTTGCATTTGATTTGCCAGTGCTTGTGCTGTTTCCAGGTTTCGTCGTTTGGCTCTTTTTAAAATTTCCTGAAAGATGCTTTTTTGGCAACGGCAGTCTCTCTGATCTCACCTTTAAACCATGCTGGCAGTTTTTTGGACTTCCTTCCACTTTTCTTAAAGCATGGAATACAGCTGGTCTGGGCTTCCAAGATAGTATTTTTCAACACCACCCAAGCTTGATGTAAGTTTTTAACCTTTGCAACTGCTCCTTTTAGTTTTTTCTTAAGTATTTTACTCATTTTATCAAAGTCTCCCTTTCAAAAGGTAGTACTGTGGATTTCCTTACTATCCCTCTTCCACTAATTAAATCAAATGCAATCATGCTATGATCACTATTGCCAAGTGGCCCCAACACCCTTATCTCTTGCACTAGATCTGGTGTTCCACTAAGGACTAGGTGACGTCCTGAAAAGACATATCCTCCGGAAGGGACAGATGCCGCTCTTGGGAGGGTGAAGGGATGTCTTGCAGGTCTCAGGAACTGAGAGAGTCTTTTGATTCAGAAGAACTGGAACCTGAATCAGGTAAAAAAAATCTAAGTATCTGCGATCCTTGGTTCAACCTCGATGCTTCAACGTTGGAGGTCAATGCCAATACCGATACTCGGAGGTATCAGAACAGAGTGTCTGTTGGACACCAGGGGTATCAATTGGTTCCAATGAGCATAGTGATAATGCCGTCTTGAGGGCTGGCATTGGCATGGATAGGCATGGTTGCAGGTTTGGCTGCAGGGCCGGTACTGAAGCCTGCATTTCCAAGCTCTCAATGCTAAACTCCTCTCAAGGGCCAGCATGCGCTGGTCCAAGGAGATTGCTGATGTCTGAGTGAAGTCACCGACGGGGCTGTGTGCCATCATCCCAGAACATGGCACCAGTAGCTCTCCGGAAGTCGATGCCTCGGGAGCATCCCAGAGCCCCACTTGTGCTTTGGAGGAGAGGACCTCCCACTGGGGCTGTTTGGCTGGCTGATCTGCATCGGACACACCTCTATGCTTATGTTTTCTGGCCTTGGTATCGGTTCTCAGTGCCAATGCCCAGGATTTGTGCATGGCCCGAGATTGTGATTTACTCTTACATTTGAACTTAGAAGAAATCTGAGATCCATGAGAGGAAGCAGATGCCCTCGAAGTTGAGGCTACTGAAATTGAGTCTGAGATGAACAACAATTCCAACCTGAGGCCTCTCTGTCATTTGTTGACATAAAGAACAGAAGTTGGGCTGATGATCAAGGTCCAAACATTTTAAATACCAGTCATATTTATCAGTGACTGAAATAGTGCCAAAGCACTTGGTACATTTCTTAAAACCAGTGACTGGTTTATCCATGCCTTCAAAAGGAAAAGAGAAGCCTGCTATGGAGGCCCTGAGGCCTAGTCTGGTGGTGAAAACCGCAAAGAAAAATGAAAAGAAAGAAATAGAAAATGATATCAGGATTGGTGTCAGGTACAACGTAACTAGCGTATACGGGAAGGCAGAAGCACAATGCTATAGCAAGAAAGAAACAGCTTTTCTGCAGTGACAGGAAGAGTGCGTCCTGCTGGCTCTGCAGAAAACAAAGAACTGAGGAGAGGGGTTGGGAAGGCTGGAAGGCAGTTGTGTAGGTGCAGAGAGGGCTCCCAAAGGCTTTCCTACTGGACACTGGGGAGTGTTCCCACACGGACTCTGTCAGCGCTGACGTCACCATATGTTAAGTCTGTATTCCTACTTGTTCCTGGAGATTTTTACAAAGAGTGTGATCCGATCTCAGCACGCCCTCTATCTAGGGATCTCCCAGTACTATATCTTGGCATGCTCTGTAAGGGGGTTCCCTGGTCCATGGTACACTCACTACCCTGGGGATCTCTCTGCATAGAATGTGAGCTGTACCTTGGCCTGTTCCCAGAACTGCTCCCTGTTGATCCGTTTCATTTCTATGGCTGCATTTGTCTTCTCATATGTTGTGCCCTAGAACAGATGGAGGTGTGAAAGGCTATGGAATTAAACAGAGCTACAGAGAGAGAGATTCAGAGCATCAAAGAGACAGGAAAATACACTAACACGTTCATTCTGTCTAAATAGCCAAGAAGTAGAGCATAGTGTAGCCCAAGTAGACCACTGCCTCACTTTAAGTGCAGCTGGGAGCTTTAAACTAACTATAAAGACAGCACAAGAAGCCTCTAACAGCACTCTTGGAAAGCCCATTTAGAGAAATTGCCCCTCTGTACAATAACAAAACATTTGGCCAGTTACAACCCCCCAGTAAAATTACTATGAAAATAATCAAACAAAAGATAAAACCTCAGCTCCTCCAGTTTGGCAAACAGACACAGCTGCTATCATGGACAGAATAAAACTAGAACACTTCCCTTTACTACCCCCACCACAAAAATTATTGAAATTCTGGTGTCAGTAATAGTGACAAACTCCCTCCACTAGCAAGCGCTCTGTGAAGAAACAATACCTAGCACAGTTAACCAACCTGGCATAGTAACACCTTGAACTCAAACAGCAACCACCCTACCTATGAAAAGGTAGCAGTGCAAATATTACACCCAGCCCTAAAATTCTAGTGCAGCCTCTATTGGGAAACTGGAACATGCTGTACGCTAGCAGAACATAGATTCTCACCAAATCCATAAACAAAATTCACACTCATCCTAGATCCTGCTTAAACAAGTCGTGGATTTTGAGCTAATGGAACATAAGAACATAAGATATGCCATACTGGGTCAGACCAAGGTCCGTCAAGCCCAGCATCCTGTTTCCAACAGTGGTCAATCTAGGTCATACGTACCTAGCAGTATCCCCAAGACACAGGTTCCACAATGCTTGTATTGGGTCAAGCAGTGATATCCTGGGTCCCTTTTAACAATGATTTATGAACCTTTTCCTCCAGGAACTTGTCCAAACCTTTTTTAAACGCAGCTACACTAACAGCTTTTACTACATCCTCTGGTAACAAATTCTAGAGTTTAATTACATGTTGAGTTAAAAAATATGCTCTATTAATCTTAAATAGGTTACCCTGTAGCTTCATTGCATGTCCCCTAGTCTTTCTATATTCTGATGATGTCAACAATCGAGCTACATTTACCCGTTTCACTCCATTCATTAATTTATAGACCTCTAACATATCTCCCCTCAGCCGTCTCTTTTCCAAGTTGAAGAGCCCTAACCTTTTTAGACTCTCTTCATAGGAGTATCAGCCTCTCTTCATGACCTACTAAGATATTTACTTGGAAGATTTAATTACTTGTTAAATGTCAAAGCCCATGAAATAAGATACATGATCAACATACAAAATATAACAGAAAATGCAAATGCAATAAAAAATAAAAAAGCCGAACAATGTTGTTAAGTGCCGTCGAGTCGGAGTCGACTCATGGCGACCCTCTGGATAGCTATCCTAAATTGTGTTCGGTCTTCAGTCAGGCGACTCATTGTTGACAGACTGGTACCCGTAGCTGCTGTTATTGTATTGATCCATCTCATTGCAGGCCTTCCTCTTTTGCGTTTACCTTCTATCTTGCCAAACATGATGTCTTTCTCTAATGATCTCTCTCTTCGCATGATGTGTCCAAAGTATGAAAGTCGAAGTCTTGTCATCTGAGCTACTAAAGAAAGCTTAGGTTTGATCTCCTCTAGTACAGACTGGTTTGTTCTTCGGGCAGTCCATAGTATACACAGTATTCGCCGCCAGCACCATAATTCAAAGACATCAATTTTCTTCCTGTCTATCTTTTTCACTGTCCAGCTTTCACATCCATATGATGCTATTGAAAATACCATGGCTTGAACAAGTCGAATCTTTGTATGGAGAGAGACATCTCTGCTCTTAAGAATCTCATCTAGATCTTTCATAGCCATTCTGCCAAGAGCAATGCATCGTCTGATTTCTTGACTGCTTGTTGCTTCTTTATTGATAGTTGATCCAAGTAGGTTAAAGTTTATTTATTTATTTAGTAGTTTTTATATACCGCGCTATTCATCACCAGTGCGGTTTACATTTTAACAACATTGTACTTAAGCATAAAAACATATGTCAAGTTTACAGATAACAGGAAGTGGAACAGGGATAACTGGGGTTAAAGACAATATAACAGCAAATAAATTTACAACTATTTACTAATTAGTATAGGCTTTGAGCTTCGTAGGTTAGGCATGAATAGATTTTGATTTGGGGGAAGGAATGGGGTTTTGGGAATTTATTTGCCTAACCATATTCATTAGTTTGGGTTGGAAGGGGGGTAGGTGAGGAGGTAGTGTCTTGGAGGAAGTGTTGAGTGAAGAGGTGTGTTTTTAGAGATTTTCTGAATTGGGACAGGTCTTTTAGTGATCTGATGTTGGATGGTAACATGTTCCAGCACCTGGGGGCGAAGGATGAGAAAGCTCTCATGGTAGTCATCTGCGTGGCTTTCGCTGAGTCTTTTGGGACCATGAGTGTGTTTTCTGTTACCGATCTTCTAGATCTGATATTTTGGGGGTGGTGGAGGATGTCAGATAGTGAGGATGGAGAGATTTGATGGAACGCTTTAAAGGTCAAGAGGAGGGTTTTGTATAAGATCCTGCATGTTATTGGGAGCCAATGAAGTTCAAACAGAATGGGGGTAATATGTTGACTCCTAGGAGCACTCTTGCTGCTGTATTCATGGCCAACTGTAGTGGGTTCAATGTGCTCTTGGGAAGGCCATGGAGAACAATGTTAGCGTAGTCGAGGTGCGGGGTGACTAACGCTTGGAAGGTTGTGCGGAAGTCATTTGGTTCAAGCATGGGTCTAAGGAGTCGTAGCGTCCTGATTTTATGGTAGATGGTTTTTACTGTATTCTTTATGTGATCTTTGAATTCCAGCCGTTGATCCAGGATGACACCTAGGTAACGTATCGTGGTTTTAACTGGTAGATCGGCATCTCTTGTTCTTAACGTTGGTGGAGGAGAGAAGTCTTTATTCCTTGTGATAATCAAGACCTCCATTTTTTTAAAGTTGACTCGGAGATTTTGTGTGAGCAGCCAATCTGAGATAGTATTGAAGCAGGTGGTTAAAGGTGTATAGTCGGGATTTGTAACATTAACTGGTGTGAATAGGAGCACATCGTCAGCATAAATGAGGCAAGAGATTCCGAATGAGCGGGTGATGTTGCAGATTGGCTGCATGTAGATATTGAATAGCAAGGCAGAGAGGGAGGAACCCTGAGGTACTCCTTGCTGTTGTCGGAAAGGCTGGGACGTAGTGTTACCAATCCGGACCTGTTGCCAGCGATCCTCCAAATAAGATTTGCACCAGTTCCAGGCAGTTCCTTGTATCCCTTTTTCGTGGAGCCGGGCTAGCAGTTGATCGTGGTCGACAGAGTCGAATGCTGCTGCTATGTCTAGGAAGACCAATGCGACTCCATTTCTGATGTTGTCTATTGTAGTAATGAGCATGTTCATTAAGGAAGTTAGAAGAGTTTCGACTCCGTGCGCTTCTCTGAATCCGTGCTGGTTTGGGTCTAGTGGTGCTTCAGAGTCGATGTGTTGTTGAATCTGTCTTAGTGTAATCTTTTCTAGGATCTTGGCTAATAGAGGAATGCTTGAAATTGGACGGTAAGAGTCTACCTTTTTTGGATCAAGTTTATTATTTTTTAGTAAGGGACGAATGGAGGTCTGTTTGAGGGCAGCCGGGAATGTCCCTGTGCTGAGTGACTGGTCCGCTATGGCTGCTATGTATGGACTAAGTTCTGCTCTCATTGCTTTGATCCAATGGGCAGGGCATGGGTCGTTAGGGGCGGTGGTGGCATTGATGGAAGTTATAATTTCTTCAATTGTTTTCGGAGAAGGAGATGAAAATTTATCAAGTATAAATTGAACATTGGGAGGTTGTGTGGTTTCATTTGTTCAAGATTTCAATTTCTTCTCCTTCAACGATGAACCTGTTGATTATGCCAGTTGTCATGATCTTTGTCTTCTTTACATTAAGGTGCAGGCCCATTTTGAGACTATGTTTTTGATTGTGAGAAGCAAATGTTTCAGATCATCTTCACTTTCAGCCAGTAATGTGGTATCATTAGCACAGCGAAGGTTGTTGATGAATCTTCCACCAATCTTCACACCTCTGTTGTCTTCATACAATCCTGCTTCTCTGATGATTTGTTCTGCATATAAATTAAACAGGTAGAGGGAAAGTATGCAGCCTTGTCTTACACCTTTGCTTATTTTAAACCACTCTGTTTCTCCTTGATCCGTTCGAACTGTTGCTTCTTGATCAATGTACGGATTGTGCAAGAGTACGATCAGGTGTTCTGGTATACCCATGCTTCTTAATGTGGCCCAGAGTTTCTCATGGTTTACACAGTCAAAAGCCTTGCTATAGTTGATAAAGCATAAATAGATATCCTTTTGGTATTCTTTAGTCTTTTCAAGGATCCATCTCACATCCGCAATGATGTCTCTCGTTCCTCGCCCTTTCCTGAACCCTGCTTGCACTTCAGGTAGTTCTTGTTCCAGGTATGGTTGTAGTCTCTTTTGAATAATCTTCAGTAGAATATTGCTGGCATAAAAATAAAACCAACCTAATCTTCCATCCCATTTCTGTGCAGTATATTACTAGAGGAGATCAAACCTAAGCTTTCTTTAGAAGCTCAGATGACAAGACTTCGACTTTCATACTTTGGACACATCATGCGAAGAGAGAGATCATTAGAGAAAGACATCATGCTTGGCAAGATAAAAGGTCAACGCAAAAGAGGAAGTTCAGCAATGAGATGGATCAATACAATAAACAGCAGCTACGGCTACCAGTCTGTCAACAATGAGCCGCCTGACTGAAGACTGAACACAATTTAGGATAGCTATCCAGAGGGTCGCCATGAGTCGACGCCGATTCGATGGCACTTAACAAAAACATTCTTTTTCCCAGCCTGAATGGTTTTCAGGCTATCCACAATGGTTAAAGCAACAGCCTACAACCCAGGAGATTGGGATTCAATTCCCACTGGCACTCTTTGTGACCTTGGGCAAAGCATAGTTACTCACCTGTAACAGGTGATCTCCGGGAACAGCAGGAATTTAGTCTTCACATATGGGTATCGTCGGTACCGACTGAGCCTGCATGGGAACGCTCCCCAGCATCCAATAGGAAAGCTTTTGGGAGCATCCCACAGCGCCTGTGTGCTGCCTTCCCGCCTTTCCCAACTGTCCCTCTCCAGTTGAGTTTAAAGCTGAGACAAAAGAGAGAGGAAATGAGAGAAAGAAAGAGATAGATAGAAAGATACAACTCCTAGGGGAGGTGGGTGGGTTGTGAAGACTAAATTCCTGCTGTTCCCGGAGATCACCTGTTACAGGTGAGTAACTATGCTATCTCCAGGAACAAGCAGGAATGTAGTCTTCACATATGGGGGACTCCCTAGCTGCAGATGCCAGGGAGATGGCCCCAGAAAGTTGTGTGCCCTTGTGAAAGGGCTCCACTTCCCCCCATGGATCTCTGGCATCCTACCAGGGATGGTGGGTAGGAGTTGATTAAGTCTCGAACAGGTGTTGAACAGCCTGACCAAACAAGGCATCCCGGCGGGAGTCTTTGTCTAAGCAGTAACGGGCTGTGAAGGTATGTACCGAAGCCCAAGTAGCTGCTCGACAGATGATGTTGATAGACACAGAGTGAAGATGAGCCATTGAGGCTGCCATGGCTCTCACATTGTGAACTGTGACATGGCCTTCAAGAGGAAGGTTCCTACTCTCATAGGCAAAAGATATACACTGTGCAATCCAGCTGGACAGTGTCCTTTTGGAGACTGGAAGTACCAAATGACTAGGATCAAAAACAAAGAGTTGAGAGGATTTTCTATGTTGCTGTGTTCTTTGCAAGTAAAAGGCCAAAGCTCTTTTACAGTCCAAAGTATGAAGGTTCCTTTCTGCATTTGAGGCGTGAGGCCTTGGAAAGAATACAGGAAGGTAAACCGCTTGGTTTAAATGAAAGGGCGAAACCACCTTTGGCATAAAGTGTGGATGAGTCCTAAGGACTACCTTATCATGATGGAACCTTGTATAAGGAGGATCAGCCACCAACGCTTGCAATTCACTGATGCGACGTGCTGATGTGATTGCAATAAGAAAGATAACATTCCAAGAAAGGAATTTCAAAGAGGTAGTGGCTAATGGTTCAAAGGACGGTTTCATGAGCTGCCCAAGAACCAGATTCAAGTCCCATGCCACCGGTGGTGGCTTAATGGGAGGCTTTGTTAAAAGAAGAACTCTCATAAATCTCACTATCAGAGGATGAGAGGAAATAGGTTGTTCATTTAGAGGCTTGAAAGAAGCTGCAATAGCACTCAAATGGACTCTCACTGAATTGGTCTTAAGCCCTGCATTTGATAAATGAAGGAGGTACTCCAGTAATGATCCCAGAGGTATTGCAAGAGGGTTTAGACCCTTTTGCAAGCACCATATGGTAAACCTTTTCCACTTAAATGCATAAGAGCGTCTTGTGGAAGGTTTCCTGGAAGCATGAAGGATATCCTTTACCTGCTGGGAAAGGTTAAGACTGAAGTTCTAGGCTTTCAGCAACCAGGCCCTGAGATGCAGAGACTGGGGATTGGGATGCCACAGCATCCCGTCCTCTTGAGAAAGAAGATCTGGAGCAGATCCTAACTCCAGAGGCGGAGCTTGAGAGAGATGATGGAGCAGAGGGTACCACGGCTGCCATGGCCAACGTGGAGCTATGAGGATCATATGACCTCTGTCTCTCTGAAGCTTGAACAGGGTTTTGGGAATTAGGGGAATGGGTGGAAAGGCATACAGGAAGTCCTGACCCCAATAAAGGAGGAAAGCATCCCTGGCCTGACAACCTCGAGCCGGAATTCTGGAACAGAACCAGGGAAGTTTGGCATTCAGCGGACTTGCAAAGAGGTCTATGTCCGGGGTTCCCCAAATTTGAAAACTTTTGGCCACCTGGTCTGCATGGAGAGACCATTTGTGTGGAAGCAGAACTCGACTGAGTCTGTCTGCCCAAGAGTTTTGAATGCCTGGAAGATACGCCGCAAGGAGATGAATCTGATGCTCTCTGGCAAGGGCCCATAGTCGCAAAGCTTCGTTGCACAGCGACAGAGAGCCTGTTCCGCCCTGCTTGTTCACATAGAACATGGCTACCTGATTGTCCATTTGAACTAGGACTGTCTTGTAGCTGAGCTGGGTGTGGAATACTTGAAGAGCAAGGAAGATTGCTCTGAGTTCCAGGAGGTTGATATGGAGATAGGTCTCCTGTGGAGTCCAGGTACCCTGGGTAGAGAGGCCGTGCAGGTGGGCTTCCCACCCCACCTGTGAAGCATCTGTTGTTAGAGTGGCTTGGGGTGAGGGTTGCTGAAAAGGAGACCCCACCAGAAGGTTTTTGGGTGACTGTCACCATTGGAGGGACAAAATAAGGCGATCTGAGTTTGCTATTTTGTCTGACAGGCAACCTGACGCCTGAACCCACTGAGTGAATAAAGTCCATTGGGCTGCCCTCATATGGAGGCGAGCAAAAGGAACCACATGCACGGTGGATGCCATGTGGCCTCGCAACTGTAACATTTCCCGAGCAGTGAGGTGAGGTTTTAGCACTGCTTGGGAAGCTAACTGCACAATGCAAAGGCAGCGGGACTGTGGAAGGAAGGCCCTTGTCTGTCTGGTATCCAGAAGAGCTCCTATAAACTCTAGGGATTGAGTGGGAGCAAGATTGGACTTTGGGAAGTTTATGACAAGTCCCAAATACTGAAGGATGCGCACTGTGAGAGACAGAGCAACCCTGGCCTCTGGCTCTGAAGGAGCTCGAATGAGCCAGTTGTCTAAGTAAGGAAAGACGAATATTCCCAGGGTGCTGAGAAATGCTGCTACCACAGCCATGCATTTTGTGAACACCCTTGGTGCAGAAGCCAAGCCAAAAGGAAGAACCCTTGAAACAGGAATCGAAGGAACTTTCAGTGAGTTGGATGGATGAGAACATGAGTGTACGCATCCTTGAGATCTAGAGAACAAAGCCAATCCTGACTCCGAAGGTATGGTAGCAGAGTTCCTAGAGAAATCATTTTGAGCTTCTCTTTGAACAGGAATTTGTTCAATTCTCTGAGGTCTAGAATGGGTCTGTGTCCTCCTGTTTTCTTTGGAATAAGGAAATAGGGGGAGTAAAACCCTGTACCCCGTTGGTGAATAGGCACCTCTTCTATTACTCCTTTAGCAAGGAGCACTGTGACTTCTTGACCTAACTGGTCGTTGGGAGAGGTCTGAGAATTGAACTGTCTTACTATTGTAGGAGGGGGCATGCTGAGAAAATGAAGCTTGTACCCCTCTCGTACAATAGACAGAGTCCAATTTTCTGCTGTTACCTGACACCATCTGGGGGCAAGATAACATACCCTTCCTGGGATGGTGGAGGGTTCTGGGCCGTTCAGGGTCAGGAAGGCAAAGTTCTCTAGATAGGAGTCAAAGCCCCTGTGGAGGCTGAGTCTGCTGAGCCGGTTGAGGCTTAGCTGCTTTTGGCTTCCTTTGTTGCCTAGGCTGTTGTTGCTGTCCCTTTTGGGCAGACTGACCTGAACGATGTCCCTGCTGGGTATAGGAGGGATAAAACTTCTTCTTCTTACTGAAGAATGGTTTCTTAAGAGGACCTTTTCCTCGCAGGATCAGCTGTAGATTTGGACAATCTATCCAAAGTGATATTGTCAGCATCTATCTCATTAGCTTTTTCCTGCCAATTCTTGCCAAAGAGATTCTCTCCTGTGCAAGGTATATTCCCCAGTTTGTCCTGTACCCATATTTCTAAGTCAGATGCCTAGAGCCAGGCAATTCTGCGTGCACCTATGGCAATCAATAATTATTAAAAACCGGTCAGAATCAGAAAATAACTGTCATAAACATAAGAAACTGACAAGGAACCCCGTTGTCAAAAATTTCTTTTTGTCGGAGATAGTCGTCAAAGTAAGCGGGGAAAGGACTACCGCTAACCACTGCGACTGCTCCTTTTTTTTTAGTTTTCTTTAGTGAATCAAATGTTGAAAATTTGTACTTAGCTCATTAAAACCTCAGAGAAGCAGACAAGATGCCAGGTTTCCACCAGGTTGACGACGTGTCACACGTTTCGGGTTAAACATATAGAATTTATAACCCTGCTTCAGGTCATCTCTCACTGGCCATATAACTCGAATTCTGCTCTAAGAATGAGAGCCATTTTCCAAATGAATACTGGGTATGTTCCTCTTATACTTCGGCGTCTGACTTCACTTTCCAACATATGCTCAGTAGCAATCACGTGAACTCACTTAGTTGATCAAAGCAGTAAGGAGGATCTCACCGACAAGAGAACACCTTACAAATTGGTTGATTGATCTAAATGATGGTATACCAATCTATTTGCATATTAAGGCCATTAGGGTTAACAGTGTTTAGACAAAAAATCCATTTCTGTTCCCACAGCTGCAATCGATGTTCCTGATCACCACCTCTAGGATCAAGGGGTTCAATATCTAAAATCCTCCAACGTAAAAAATCAAAATCATGTTGATGTTGCAAGCAATGTTCCACCATAGGAGCAGAAAGATATTTTAATCGCAAACATGAAGCATGTTCAGACAGCCTAAGTTTGACAGGACGAACCGTGCGTCCTACATAATATTTTCCACAAGGGCAAATTACCAGATAAACTACAAAAGTAGAAGAACAATTTGTATAACCTCGCAAAAAATATGTCCTTAAAGTGTGCCTGTCAATCCATGTTTCTCCTGGTATTGTTAGATTGCAATACTTGCAATGATTGCAAGGGTAATGTCCATTGGTGTCATACATATACAGAGGGCGATCTAAGGCATGTGTAGTCTTCACAACCAAGTCCCTCAAATTTGCCCTTCTCGAGAAGGCAACCCGAAGGGTCTTATCGCGAAAGCAAGGATGAAGCCCCAGTATTGGCCAGAATTGATGCAACAATTGAACTACAGGTGCCATATTGCTGGTATATGGTAAAATGCCCGTAATTATTTCCTCCTCAAGTGAAACATGAGCTGGTTGAAAGAGCCATTCTCGATGGAGATGTTTGGCCCGTTTATATGCTTTAGCAATGACATCAAGAGGATAACCCCTGTGCACAAGACAATTTTTCAAATCAGCAGCATGCGATTTAAATTCCTCTGTCGTGGAACAATTTCGGCAAAGTTGCATAAATTGTCCAAACGGTAGTCCGCGTTTAAGGGTTCGTGGATGAAAACTGTCATATCTAAGTAGAGTATTTCGTTGAACTGGTTTTCTATAAAGTGTTTGCAAACCAGATGGTGTAAGCGATACAGTGACATCTAAAAATTGTATATTAGAGACTTTCATCTGGGCTGAAAATTGAATATTAGACTTATGAGCATTAAGCTGTTGAACAAAAAGCTCAAGGTCCGATTTTGTACCTGTCCATAGAAAGAAGATGTCATCTATAAAACGTTTCCAAAAAGGGACAAAGCAAAATGCTGGATCCGAGTACACAAACAAGGATTCAAAAATGCCCATATAAATGGTGGCAACTGATGGGGCCACCGTGGCACCCATCGCTATTCCCATTATCTGCAAATAAAATTGCTGTCAATATAGAAAAAAGTTATTATTCAAAACCAAGTAAAAAAGATCGAGGAATTCGGTCTGGGAGGTCAAGAGGATAATCCATAAGATGAATCATTATCTCTGCCTGATTAATGTTACATACCAGCAATATGGCACCTGTAGTTCAATTGTTGCATCAATTTTGGCCAATACTGGGGCTTCATCCTTGCTTTCGCAATAAGACCCTTCGGGTTGCCTTCTCGAGAAGGGCAAATTTGAGGGACTTGGTTGTGAAGACTACACATGCCTTAGATCGCCCTCTGTATATGTATGACACCAATGGACATTACCCTTGCAATCATTGTAAGTATTGCAATCTAACAATACCAGGAGAAACATGGATTGACAGGCACACTTTAAGGACATATTTTTTGCGAGGTTATACAAATTGTTCTTCTACTTTTGTAGTTTATCTGGTAATTTGCCCTTGTGGAAAATATTATGTAGGACGCACGGTTCGTCCTGTCAAACTTAGGCTGTCTGAACATGCTTCATGTTTGCGATTAAAATATCTTTCTGCTCCTATGGTGGAACATTGCTTGCAACATCAACATGATTTTGATTCCTTACGTTGGAGGATTTTAGATATTGAACCCCTTGATCCTAGAGCTGGTGATCGGGAACATCGATTGCAGCTGAGGGAATATAAATTGATTTTTTGTCTAAACACTGTTAACCCTAACGGCCTTAATATGCAAATAGATTGGTATACCATCATTTAGATCAATCAACCAATTTGTAAGGTGTTCTCTTGTCGGTGAGATCCTCCTTACTGCTTTGATCAACTAAGTGAGTTCACGTGATTGCTACTGAGCATATGTTGGAAAGTGACGTCAGACGCCGAAGTATAAGAGGAACATACCCAGTATTCATTTGGAAAGTGGCTCTCGTTCTTAGAGCAGAATTTGAGTTATATGGCCAGTGAGAGATGACCTGAGGCAGGGTTATAAATTCTATATGTTTAACCCGAAACGTGTGACACGTCGTCAACCTGGTGGAAACCTGGCATCTTGTCTGCTTCTCTGAGGTTTTAATGAGCTAAGTACAAATTTTCAACATTTGATTCACTAAAGAAAACTAAAAAAAAGGAGCAGTCGCAGTGGTTAGCGGTAGTCCTTTCCCCGCTTACTTTGACGACTATCTCCGACAAAAAGAAATTTTTGACAATGGGGTTCCTTGTCAGCAGGATCTTATGCACCTATGGCAATAGCAGAGGTTCTGCTTATGCATTCAAAGCAGTCAAAGGCTGCACGATTCACAAACTTGGAAGCATCCTGAGCATGTTTAACAAGAGTAAGATAATCTTGCCTTTTATCATCAGGAAGGAGAGGGCTCATAAGCTCTAAGTCTCCTGTGACTTCCTTAAGGAACATTCCCATATACAAGATATAGGAACTGATCCTAGCAGAAAGCATGGAAGCCTGGAAGGATCGACGTCCAAAGGCGTCAAGAGTCCTACCTCACGTCCTGGAGGATTAGATGCATGCCTTTTTGCACTCTTCATCCGTCTCATGGCTGATTCCACCACCATGGAATGATGTGGTAATTGAATCTTCTGAAACCCAGGACAAGGAGGAACTTGATACATGGTGTCGTGTCTGAGAATGAGGAGATGTGATTAGAGGTGTTTCCCACATCCTTAACATAAGATCATGCAAGATCTCATGAATAGGTAAGGTAGCTGCCTCCTTGGGAGCTTTAGGGTATTGAAGGATTTCTAATTCCTTTGCCCTAGGCTCTTTTTCAAGAGCCACTGTGATGGAAAGACCTCGGGCCACATCCCGGATAAAATCCTGAAAGGACATATCCTCTGGTGGAGACATCCTATGCTGAGAAGAGGAATCCTCGGGAAGAAGTACTCTGGTATTGGCAGAGCCTTCGGAGTCTTCAGACCCATCCGAGGATTCAAAGTATCTCCGATCCGGATGATCTGCAAGGCATGGTACCGATCGAAGTTGGCATCGGAGTGGTCCAGTACCGACTTGTCGATGCCGGATAGAGACGCATGACTCGGTCCCGGTAGAATACCTGCCGATGTCAATGCAATCGGTGCCGGCACCGGTTGAATTGTCTGAAGTGGTTTCAGGGGCATCGAGGCCGTGAGAAGAGCCGCCAGACTGCGCTCAATAGCCAAGAATCTCTGGTCTATCGACGCTGCCGATGCTTGGGTATCAGTGCCGGTTAAAGCAGCCAGAACCCCAGAGCATGGCACGAGTAGTTCTGCCGAGATTGAAGCCTCGAGAACATCCTGGAGCCCCGTTAGTGCTTTGGAAGCCGAAGCCTCCCGCCGGGGCAATTTTGCCAGAGAAAGTGCCTCAAGGGCAACGCCAGAGGCATCTCGATGTTTAGAAGGAGATATACCCTTTGAAGACCGGCTAGATTTATGTTTAGTTACCCGAGATCCATGGGAGGAGGATGAAGCCCTGAAGGATGTCGATGCCACGGAGGCTGCATCGGAGGGAACAAGGGTGCTGAGCTTAGCAGCTCGGTTTTGCCAGCCCCTTTTTGACATCATTCCGCAGGCAACACACTCTGAAATACAGTGGTCAGGACCTAAACATTTGAGGCACCACTCATGGGTGTCGGTGACGGAGATGGTGCCGCCATATTTAGAACACTTTTTAAAACTTGAAGCGGGTTTTTCCATTTTGAGGGAAAAAGTTGGGCCTAATGCCCAAAATGGTACGTGGCACCCGAGAAGAAAATCACTGGAGAAAGACTCCAGAAACAAAGGGGTTTTTTTGGGGGGGGGTTAGAAAAAAGAAAAGAACCACCAGCGGTACCGGTATAGCATCGAGGGAAGGCAGATGCGACCACAAAAAGAAGGGAATTTTCTGTGGTGACAGGATGTGCGACCTGTCGGCTCCGCGGAAAACGAAGAACTGGAGAGGGACAGTTGGGAAAGGTGGGAAGGCAGCACGCAGGCACTGTGGGATGCTCCCAAAAGCTTTCCTATTGGACGCTGGGGAGCATTCCCACGCAGGCTCTGTCGGTACCGACGATACCCATATGTGAAGACTACATTCCTGCTTGTTCCTGGAGATATCACTTTACCCTCCCTTGCCTCAGAAGAAAAGGCCTAGCAATCTACTTCCAGTCACACTGCCAAGAAAACCCAGGGGCTGCTGCGTCACCAGGAGTCAGCATTAACTTGACAGCACTTAAAAAAAGAAACAATGATTATGCATAAGAGATTTCCAGTGTGCATAGGGAATCTCTGAGGATATCCAAAACACCTGACCAGTTCTTTGGGACCGGAGTTGCCCAGTCCTGGAAGAAGAGATAGCATAGTTACTCACCTGGAACAGGTGTTCTCCAGGGACAGCAGGAATCAGTCCAAACATATGGGTGACATCGACACCAAAGGAGCCTGCGCGGGGCATTTCCCCATCTTTCAAAGAAAGCTTTTGGGACATGCTACCACACATGCATGGTCCCCTTTCCGCCCAAGGGTGCCATCTTGCTCAGTCAGATGACATAGCTAAGACGGCGGTAAAAACTATAACAATGTAGGGAGGCAACTTCCAGGGGAGGAGGGAGGGTTGTGAGGACCGATTCCTGCTGTCCCTGAACACCTGTTACAGGTGAGTAACTATGCTTTCTCCAGAAAAGTCAGTCCTCACGTATGGGACTCCCTGGCTCCAGGCTGCCAAGGACTGAACCAAGACAGCACCAATGGTGATCAATCGGGTAGCCCCGAGTTGCAGGAGTCCCCACTGAGAGACTCTGCAAGACCCAAGCATCCAGCGACACTATCACTCCAGTAGCCTGAACACAGAAAGGTCATAGGGCAGGAGTTGCCTACACCCTGAGAATATTACGGAGTACTGCCAGGCCAAATGCACTGTCCCTGTGGGACATGCTCTCCAGGCAGTAGGGAGCTGCAAACATATGAATTGAAGACCATGTGGCAGCCTTACAGATCACTGGCACTGAGCGGAGGCTGGCCACCGATGTGGCCATCACCCTCACGCGATGTGCTGTGATCCGATGCTCAAGGGGGAGGCCAGTTCACTCATAGGTAAGGGCAATACAGTCCGCCACCCAAGTGGACAGAGTTTGCTTCAACATGGGGAGCCCCAGTCTACTGGAGTCAAAAGACACAAAAAGCTGAGGAGTTTTGCGGTGGGCCTTGGTCCGCTATAAGTAAAAGGACAGGGCCTGCTTGCAGTGTATGAAGAACTAGTTCTTCTCTGCCGGAGTGAGACCGCAGAAAGAAGGTGGATGGACCACCTCTTGGTTGAGGTGGAAAGGAGTTACCACCTTCGGGAGGAATTTGGGGTGTGTGCAGAGCAGTAACCTGTTCCTGTAGAACCTTGTATATAGTGGATCTGCCACCAGGGCCTGGAGTTCTCTCACTCTTCCAGTGGACATAAGGGCCACCAGAAAGGTCACTTTCCAAGACAGACACCGCAGGTGGCAAGGGGTAGAGGCTCAAACGATGGTTTGGTGAGCTGGGAGAGCACCACGCCGAGGTCCCACTCTGCTGCTGGGGGCAGAGAGGAGGCTTGGATAACAAGAGGCCCTGGAGGAACCTGGAGACCAGGGGCTGACGAGAGGTGTTTTTCCTCAATAGGGTGGTGGTGAGCGGCTATGGCGCTTAGATGTACCTCACAGAGTTCGATTTTAGCCCAGTGTGTGACAGGTGCAGTAGGTACTGAAGTACTAGTTGCACATGGCAGGAGAAGGGACTCTCCTCCCTTTCCACACACTAGGCAGAGAACCTTCTCCACTTAAAGGTGTAAGCATGTCTGGTGGAGGGTTTTCGGGAGTCTAGTAGTAAGATCTCCTTGACTTCTCCTGGAAGATTGAAAGGAGCCAACGTGACCCTTTCAGCAGCCATGCTGTTATTGTTAGCAACCTCAAACTTGGGTGCAGGAGGTCCGGGGTTCGGCCCAGAGGGATTGGGAGTGCCACTGTCAGGGAAAGCATCAGGGGAAACCAAGGTTGCCTGGGCCACCTGGGGGCAAATCAGTATAACTGATGCCTGCTCTGGACTTTGAAAAGGGTCCTGGTGACCAGTGGGCTTGGTGGGAATGATAGAGTAGGCCCTCGGACCACGAGATCAGGAAGGCATCTACCGCTATTCTCTTCAGGTGTGGCTGAAAGGAGCAGAAGCAGCGTAGCTGCATGGTGTCCGGAGAGGTGAATAGGTCCATCACAGGCCTGTCCCAGAGGTGGAAGAGCTGTTTTATTCCTCTGGGGTTTAACCGCCATTCGTGTGGATGAAGGACTCTGCTCAGCCTGTCCGCTAGGCAGTTGTCCTGGCCCAGGAAGTACACCGCTCGCAGAAGCATGCTGTTGCATGCTGCGAAGGAGAGGATGGCCACCGCTTCTTGGCAGAGGGAGTACGTACCTGTGCCCCCTTGCTTATTGATATAAAACATGGCGACCTGGTTATCCATCTGGATCAGGACAGGCCAGTGTCGCAGGCAGTGGCGAACATTCGTAGGGCCAGGAAGATTGCCCTGAGCTCCAGGAGATTGATCTGTAGGAGTGACTCCTCCTGAGACCAGCTGCCCTGTGTGGCTATCTCCGCAATGAGCCCCCGAACCTAAGAGGGAGGCATCTGTGGTCAGGGTCCTCTGTGGCATTGGTGCCTGGAAGGACATTTCGCCACCAGTTGAGGGACTCTGCCAGCTAGTGGGTAACCCTGTCCTGTAGCCTGCCCATTGCCTGAGTCCACTGTGAGCATAGGCATCACTGGACTGTCCACATGTGTAAGTGGGCCGAGGGCATGATGTGGACCTTCAAGGTCATATGACCCAGTAGTCACAGGAGGAGAGGAGCCGGCACTGACCGGCGGTGTTGTACCTCTTCTGCCAGTTGCCTGAGGCATTCTGCCCTCTCTCTTGGGAGGACAGCCTTAACCTGTAACGTGTCCAACTGGGCACCTATGAACTCCAGACTTTGGGTTGGAGAGAGATGGAATTTGGGGTAGTTGATGATGAACCCCAGGTGCTGCAGAAGGAGGGTTGCATGCTCTACGGCCTGACTGACCTCCGAGGCCATACCGCCCCTGATGAGCCAGTCGTCCACTCCAGGTAGGGGAAGATGAAAGCCCCTTGTAGGCAGCTACCACCACCAGGCATTTGGTAAAGACCCTTGGTGAGGAGGCCAGGCCAAAGGGTAGCACCCTGTACTCGTAGCGCCCTCCTCCCACCATGAACCATAGGTACTGCCTGTGGGAAAGGTGGATCAAGATGTGAGTATATGTATCCTTTAGGCCCAAGGAGCACAGTCAATCTCACTGGTGGAGGAAAGGCGGCAGTGTTCCAAGAGAGAACATCTTGAACTTCTCCCTCACCAGAAACTTGTTTAAGTTTCTCAGGTCTAGTATGGGCCTGAGGCCCCCACTTCTCTTTGGGACAAGGAAATACCTGGAGTAGAAGTTTTTTCCCCATAGATGTTTGGGTACAGGACCCACTGTGTTGTCCTTGAGCAGACCTGTGGGCTATAAGAGCAGAAGGGTCTACTGAAGGAAAGGTCGCACTGGCTCTCCTGAAAATAACCTGTATGGTACCTGCTGTAGGTGGAAGAGGTATCCTTCCCTTACCACCTGCAGTACCCACTGGTCAGAGGTAACACTGGCCCACTTGTGGGCGAAGAGCGCCAGGCAGCCTCCTGTGGGCTGGTGAAAGTCTCCCAGGGGAGGGGCGGCTCTGCCCGGGGTCAAAAGCTCCTCCCAGGCTGGGTGGGAACTGAGGCCTGGGACTTCTGTGCCCTCAACTTCTGAGCCCCATGGCTTTATCTTTTAGGGTGAGAACCCTGTTGCTGGCCTAAAAAGGGCTGGTAGTGGTAACTCTGCTGAAAGGGCCCCTTTTTCCTCGGGAACAGGAATCTTTTCCCCAATGGTTTCTTATGGGGAAAGGATGAGGTCTTCTTGGACAGCCTCTGTTGAGTCACCACGTCTGCCTCATAACATAAGAACATAAGATATACCATACTGGGTCAGACCAAGGTCCATCAAGCCCAGTATTCTGTTTCCAACAGTGGCCAATCTAGGTCATATGTACCTAGCAGTTTCCCAAGAGACACAAGTTCCACAATGCTTGTACTGGGTCAAGCATTGATATCTTCGGTCACTTCTTAATAATGGTTTATGGACCTTTCCTCCAGGAACTTGTCCAAACCTTTTTTAAACCCAGCTACACTAACAGCCTTTACTACATCCTCCGGTAACAAATTCCAGAGTTTGATTACAGGTTGAGTGAAAAAATATTTTCTTATTAGTCTTAAATAGTTTACCCTGTAGCTTCATTGCATGTCCCCTAGTCTTTCTATATTCTGATAACGTAAACAATCGATCTACGTTTACCCGTTCCACTCCGTTCATTAATTTATAGACTTCTATCATATCTCCCCTCAGCCGTCTCTTTTCCAGGTTAAAGAGCCCTAACCTTTTTAGCCTTTCTTCATAGGAGTATCCTTCCATCCCCTTTACCATTTTGGTGGCTCTTCTCTGAACCTTTTCTAAAATCGCTATATCCTTTTTAAGATACGGCGACCAGAATTGCACACAATATTCAAGGTGCCTCGATCTCGGCCGCCATGTCGACCATCGGTTTATTTATTTAACTAGGCTTATATACCGCTTTTCTACCAGTCAAAGCAGTGTACATTCAGGTTTGCCAAACAGGTTCTCCCACAGTGCAGGGGACGTCAAGCAGCTTGTCTTGGACCCATTGCTTGAGGTCCGAGGACTGCAGCCAGGCTTGGCATCGGATGCCGATGCCAGCTACTGCTACTCGAGCTGCTGACTCAAAGCCATCATAGGCTGCCTGGGAAAGGAACTTAGAACAGTCCTTGATCCCAGAGGTCAGGGATTGGAACTGCTGGAGGGGCTCCCCAGTAAGCCCCGCTGAAAACCCGGACAACTCCTGGGTTAGGGCTTTCAGGTACATGCCTATGTACAATTCATAGGCTTGAATCCTGCAACTCAGCATGGAGCCCTGGTAACACTTGCGCCCAAGGGCATTGAGGGCTCTAGCATCCCTTCCAAGAAGGACAGAAGAGTGGGTTTTCTGGCTCTTAGGTTTCTGCATGGTCGACTCGAGTTCCTTTGTGTCTGTCCCAGATACAGTCCTTGTCTCTACCATTACACACCTCTACCATTACATTTAGCCTCTAATGGTGTAGCTTGACTGCTCACTCGGGGGGGGAAGGGGGGTAAGGAAGCTATATCAGCAGTCGGGGCAGGGAGACCAATTCAACATTATGGTCTGCAACACCGGGGGGGGGGGGTCGCGCACTACCCCCCAGGAATACCCCAAACTATGCTTATGTTGCCAACTTAAGATCATCAGACATGATCATTCCAAGGTCATTCTCCTCACTTCATGCATAGGTCCATATAAGTACCACATGCCTATACAGGATAAGATTTTATTTTAGTTTTTTGTTTTGTTTTTTTTGTTTTTTTTAATACCATCAAGTCAATGCCAACTCCTGGCAACCCAGCAGTCCCTGGGTTTCCTTTACAAGGTGTGATTGCCCAGACCTTCTCTTCCAAGGCAACAGAGGGTAAAGTGACTTGTGCTATTAGTACAGCCCTCAGCTCACATCAGCTTTTCTGTTAGCATTTCCTTTAAGTTCTGGAAAAAAGGAAAAATTCATCTCTGAACAAAATCATCAGTATCCGACTACTTGCAGCAAAGTGGCCCTATAGCAGGGGCCCTCATCCCAGACCTTGAGATACACCTAGCCAGTCAGGTTTTCAGAATAAGCAGAATGAATACGCATGAGAGAGATTTGCAGTGTGCGCATGTTCGTTGTGCTTATCCTGAAAACGGACCGGCAAGGTGTGTTCCGAAGACTGGGTTGAGAACAGTAGCCTCTCAGGCTTTAGCTACTTCTTTTGCCTAAGGCTTTTTTATGTCTTAAATAAGAACAGAAGAACTTAAGATATGCCATACTGGGTCAGACCAAAGTCCATCAAGCCCAGTATCCTGTTTCCAGCAGTGGCCAGTCCAGGACACCAGCATCCATGTGCATGTCCTATAGGCCCATCTTACTACCCAATTTGGATGCAAAAATCCTGGAAAGGATCCTGGCACTCAGATTAGGGGCATTAATGCACAAATTGATAGATGGGGACCAAACGGGGTTCATGCAGGGTCGCTTGGCAGCAGATAATGTCAAGAGAGTGGTATCCTTGTGCGGGAGAGTCTCCCAGCTTTAGTCTTAGCCATTGATGCAGAGAAAGCATTTGATAAGGTCCACGGGGCATTCCTGTGGGTTACTATGAGGAAGGTGGGGGTAGGGGAGGGCTATATAAAATGAACTATATAAAATAGCTACTTCTTTTGCCTAAGGCTTTTTTCTGTCTTAAATAAGAGCATGAGATATGCCATACTGGGTCAGACCAAGGTCCAAAGCCCAGTATCCCGTTTCCAACAGTTTTTCCTGGGTGGTGGTTCCTAATGTGGAACCTTGCATCGTGTAACCATAGTTTGGGTTGTTCTTTCCTAGGTGCATAACTTTGCACTTGTCCACATTAAATTTCATCTGTCATTTGAACATCCAGCCTTCCAATTTATCTAGGTCCTCTTGCAATTTTTCACAATCCTCTTGGGTTTTAACAACTTTGAATAATTTTGTCTCATCTGCAAATTTGAGCTCTTCACTCGTTCCCATTTCCAGGTTATTTATGAACTTTGAAATAACAACTTTGAAATAAACAGCACAGGCACAAGAGGACAAAGACCAGAGTTGTGATTATGTAATTAGACTAACCAAATATGCCAAGTTGCACATGTGGACCTGAGAACAGATTCTTTTCATTGTCTGAACCGCAGCTAGAGAGGAAAGGAGCTTCTCAGAAACCCTTATAAAGGGAATTATTTCCCAACCACTGCACATACACTGCTCACTTTGAGCTGTCTATAAACCCACCAGAACCATAGCAGAGTTCTATAAATCCCAGGGCCGTGTGGCCTGACAGCCATGCTGCTGAAACTGTAATCTTAAAGCCACAGAATGCCAGAGCTGTCCTGCGGAAGTGTTTCCGTACAGCAGAGCAGTAAAAGCGCCGCTCACCACGCTGCCCGCCTTCTCCTCATCCCGCAGCCGCAGCCGCTGCAGCACTGGGCTGGCAATGCGAGTTGTGCCGTTGGCCAATCGCTGTCCTATAGCATTGGGGTCGATGTCTTCCACACTGCTGGCATTCACAATGACATCCACGCCCTATATCCATGAAGAGAAAGAAAGAGTGAGAGCATAACCTTGTCTTGTCTGTGCTAATGCAGGAGGATGACTGAGGCCTCATCCGTCCAAGAGTGGACCTGCAGGGGGTGGCAATGTCACTGCAAAGGCGGTTATGTTATCTCATGGGACGCCACTCTCCTACAGTACAGTGCTCACTACAACAGCTATATACAAAGCTTAAGCAGCATCTTTACTACAATACCCTCAGGCAAACAGGGAAAAGAGGGGACAATGATAAGGAAAGGAGGGCAGATAATATATAAGACAGGAGACCAGGTTCCGCTCCTACCTGACAAACAGACAATTGATCCGCACAAACACAGCAACCTCCCCCCCCTTTCAACATCAAGGAGTACCACAGGGTTCCACACTATCCGCCATGCTCTTCAATATCTATCTGCAACCACTCTGCTCGATCATACAAGAGCATAACATCAACTACCATATATACGCAGATGACATAATGCTCTATGGACCAATCACAACAACCAACCCAACAAATGACCACCTGTCAGACTGCTTCATTGAGGTCTCCGACTGGCTACAAAGGAACAATCTATCCATCAACATCAAAAAAACTGAAGCCCTCATAGTAACAAAGGACCCAAACTTCACCCCACCACCACACCTCATATTGGGAACCACCCAAATAAAGATTCAACCCCACATAATATTTATTTTATTTTTTTATTTTATTTTAGCTGTATTTATATCCCGCTTTTCACCGGGTCAAAGCGGTCAATTGGGAGATACATTTAACATGAGGGGATATGACACACATACACTAATACTTACAGGGAACATGGGCAATGGAGGGTTAAGTGGCTTGCCCAAGACCACAAGGAGTGCCTATAGGACTAGAAATCCCAGTCCCTCCGGCCTGAGATTGCTGTCCTCAAGTGGGACTTGAAACCCCGGCCCTCCGGCCCGAAGTACCTTGTCCTAACCACTAGGCCACTCCTCCCCATATCTGGGAACCACTATAGACCAGGCACTCACATTTACTCCACAGATTAAAAAGACTACCAGGACAATATTCCACAAAGCAAAAATGATACAACGGCTCAGACCACTCATTGATCCACAGGACTTCAGAACTGTCATGCAGGCTATGACGCTCCCCCACCTGGACTACTGCAACATAATCTATCACGGACTTCCTGCGACCCACATCAACCCACTACGGACTGCCCTGAACACCACCGCAAGAATCATCCGGAATGCAAAAAAACACGATCACATCACCCCAGTCCTGAGGGAATTACACATACTACCACTCGAAGCAAGGATCAAATACAAAGCTGCCCTGCTTATCCACAAAGCCCTCTATCAAACACAGACTTCCCACCTCTGCTCCCTACTACCCCAGCCCACCCACAACAGACCAACCCAACAGACTGCCAACAACATCCTTACCATCCCCCATGAACGAACAAAATATAATCAACGAACCTGCAACAGAGCTTTTGAACTATACGCACTCTCCCTCTGGAACTCACTACTGAGCCAAATCAGAAACACTGGTGATCTATCCGCATTCCGTAAACAACTAAAAGCCATCCTCTTTCATGAATACCTTGGACCAGAAACAGACAACCTTCACTGACAACCCACAGTCCTTCTGTCAAATCCCCAAAATACCTTATCAGAGACTCATGTCAATTGTCTAAGTCTTTACTATCTGTTCGGATCATCAATGTTGGCCCCCCAGTGATGGCTCTCCCCCCCTCTCTATAATGATTCTTGTCCACTCCCCCTCCCCCCTCTTTGTTAAACCGCTTTGACCTGGTGAAAAGCGGTATATAAATGCAATTAAATAAAAATAAAATCTTACTGCAAAACTCTGTCAATTCCTGTAACCACGTCTTATTCTAGGTTACAGAGAATGAAACAGAGAAACAGTCGGAGATAAAGAAAAAGGCGCTTCTGGTCCATTATAATGCCCAGACTCCACTCAATCTCTGTCCTTCCTTTGACTTATTCACTGCTTAGAGTCTCCTGAGCTTATGTTACCAACACCACTTCCCTTGCAAGGCACTGCACCACCATCCTTTCTGTAAAGGGCTTTTCCAGAGTTACTCATGATCTTTTGTTCCAGAAACTCCTTCATGTAGGCTAAACATACATGAAGGAATATCATTTCATATGGGTTTTAGTACAGACCCTGCAACGTTTTCATGGTCCTTCCCTTGATTGTTTCTCATATAAAAGATTTGCCATACTGGATCAGATGAAAACCTGTCAAGTCCAGTTTCCTAACAGCGTCCAGTCCAGATCACAAGTACCTGGCAGGATCCCAAAAAGCAGAACGATTCCCCAAGTCCTCCTTAATGACTGTTTAGAGACTCTTCCGCCTCAAATTTATGCAAAGCTTTTTTAAATGCAGCTACACTACCTGTTTTTACCCACATCCTCCAACAAAGAATTCCAGAGCACCCTTATGCACTGAG
This sequence comes from Ichthyophis bannanicus, assembly GCA_033557465.1. Taxonomy (NCBI): domain Eukaryota; kingdom Metazoa; phylum Chordata; class Amphibia; order Gymnophiona; family Ichthyophiidae; genus Ichthyophis; species Ichthyophis bannanicus. Next base: position 3,067,307 of record CM066050.1, read on the forward strand.
TGAAGAGATATTTCCACTTCTTTACTTTAAGATGCACCTCTTCATGGAGTGTGCCCTAGTCTTTATACTTTTTAAAAGGGTAAACATTTGATTCATGTCTATGTGTTCCACTCTGGATGTTATAGACCTCTAGCCCCACATCTCCAATCAGCCATTTCTTCTGAGACTTGAAGAGCCCTGACCTCTTTGGCCTTTCCTCATAGGAGTCTCCTTCCATCCCCCCTTTACCATTCTGGTCGCTCTTCTTTGTACCTTTTATAGTTTCACTATATCTTTTCTGAGATGTGGTACTCTATTGATGGTTTCCAACCCATGGTCTGTTCACCCCTGGGAGTCCGTGAGACCATTACAAGGGCTTCACAGATACAGAAAACAGAAAAATACAAAGTGGGTGGTGGGAATTGGTTGGAGGGAGAAAGACCGAAACTGGTGAGGACTGGTTGGAGGGTAGAGAGTGCTTGGTGAATACAGGAAGAGGAAAGGAGATAAACAGGGTTACTGAAGACAGGCTTAGTGTTGATAGGATGGGGGGGTCCAGGAAAAATGGGAGGAATGAACTGGAGGCTCTGAATTTTTTTGGAGGTTAATAAAGGACACAAACAAAAAGGCTGGGAATTTCTGCTCTAATCCCCTGGGAGGTGCAGTTTCCAGACGTGGACGCCGTCACCTCCTTTTCCCTGGTTAACAACTGTCTGTGCACCTGCTGGCCACTACCTCTTGCTACCTTGAGATCAATTTCAAATTGGTGGACACCACCTTCTTACCACCCCATCGCCCCATCACGTATTCCTTCCTTCCATTTCTTCATCCCGAATGCACGACTCTGCTATTTTACAGTGAACCCTACTCGCCATACCTCAGTTTCTTTGCTCAGATCTCATTTTTCCTACTTCTTTAGGCACATCCCCTTGACTGGAGTTCCTAGTCTCACCCCCTACTAACCCCCTTCAGTGTCACTCACAAAAATACTAAACCCAACTGTTCCTAGAACAGATTCCTCAGATGCCTCACTGACTGCAGCAATCTAGTACATCTTAAAAAATAGGAGAAAACATGTTTCCTCTCAGAGCATAATTAAGCTCTGGAATTAATTGTCAGAGGATGTGGCAAAAGCAGTTAGCATAGCAGGGTTTAAAAAAAAGACTTGGACCAGTTAATGGAGGAAAAGTGCAAGAGACATGAAGGTAGATTTGGGAACGTTTATCTCCAGTGGAAGGAGCCTGGGAGCTACCAGCTATTTATGACCTGGATTTGCCGCTTTTCGAAGCGGGATACTGAAGCCAGTATGGCAAATCTGATGCTAAGTTCTTAAACTCACGCTGGCCATCAGTCGAGCAGCTTGAAACCATTCACAATGAACCCTTCAGCCCACAAACTTGAGTTAGCGTCTTAGCCAGCCAACGCGGACCTTCATGTTAATACAGCATGGGGCAACTCTTAGGACTACTAGTACTCCTGCTACGTATTTCCATAGGGCTGCAAGGCATACACAGCGCTATACTGTACGTATAGATGTAAGAGATGGTCCCTGCTTATCAGAGCTTACAATCTAATCAGACTGTCTGTCCTTCTAAAGTCAAGACAACAAAACTAAAACTTGGCTTCCATCCAGGGCTCTCTCTATGTAGGATAAGTGCCTGTTACCCTATAGGGCGATAGCTATCCCGTCCTCCTCCTGGAGAAACTCAGCCTGCAGCTCCTTCTGATGTCTCCCTTACCAGGAAGAGAAGCAGGAGGACAGAAGCACCAGGGCTTGACATAGACCCCATGAATATTTGAGGTACCTAGTACTTGGAAGAGATCTTTTCTTGCAGCAGAGGCCTTAGTGCATGCAGAAGAGCTGCTCTCTCACCTGAAAGAACTCGGCGATCTTTGCCACGTGGCTGGCGCACGCACACTTGCGTGCGTCTGGCACATCTTCACCCACCTTCGGAGAGAAGAGAAATGCAGTTAAGTGCTACATAGTCAGAGGATGGAGAATGTGAGAAAGGGCAGAGGCACAAGGCCATGTTTGACTATGGAGTTAAATTCATGGACATGAGAAGGCACATGGGCTCAAATGGAAACACAGGCTAGGTAGATGTGAATGAGACTGCACAGAGTTGTAACCTAGGAGAGGATGGATCTGATTGAGCCAGAGGAAAACTGGGGAGGGCAAATAAAAAGTTGTGTTCCTAGAAACCATCTGGGTTATTCATGCAGTGCCCTTCAGAAGACCAAGAAAAGATTTCCACAAGGTCACAAGACTATCATGCAACTTACACCCTCCATAGGGACAGTGAGGACACAGGAAATGACATAACATACTCCAAGGTCCAAGAGACAAGGTCAGAGTGAAACACACACACGCATGTGCAGGCAACATTTGTACAATGAAGTATCTACATTAGTCTTTCCTGAATCCCTTTAGCACTGCTGAGAACTAAAACCTCTCTCATTTTCCCCAATACAACTACTACCCTGAGCAACCCCTTCCCCAGCAAACTTGCCTAAGCTCTAGGCATACACACCAGCCCCTCCTCCCCCCTGCAAACTTGTATCACCCACACAAACGTGCCTAAATCCCTTTGAAAATGTGAATTTATCCTCCACACATACACTTGCTGCAAAGCTGAATCACCCCTACACATATAGCTGCAATCCCCCCAAAACATCTGCAAGTCTGAATTCCACACCTCTGAATCACACGCACACCTAAACCCATAAATATGGATTCCCCCTCCCCTCCAGCACACACACACACCCCTCCCCCTATATACACTCCTGCACATATCTCCCTCCAAACCTGAATCCCATCTCTGCCAAGACATAACCCATTTGTGTCTTTCCTTCACACTTGCCTTACTGAAGAGCTACATGGAGAGATGGAGGCATGGGTAAAGCAATGATTGTACAACGCACCCAGTTGATGAGGACATATCTAGGCAGAACAGCCTGTGGTTCTTTCACACTGCAGAATCCATACATCACCCTCTGGTTCTCAAAGTGACCAGACACCTCCTGTAACCCTCCTCCTAGGGAGAAGGACGAGAGAATGAATTGAAGGACAAGATGGAAGATGGGGGAGAAAGGGAAAGAAAGACTAGAAGTCAGAGATAAAATGGGGATCATTAGAAGTCTGCTCTAATCCAACCATTTATCTCCCAGCTCCAGCAAGGGGCCAATATTCTACAAAGCTTTCTTGATGGGCAAGAAGAGCAGATTCTGCCCTGGTCCTCCTGTCTAACCCTTCACAGAATGGAAGGACCTTCTCTGATGGCAATTCTCGGACCTCATCAGCAGTAACACTAAGACAACTGCAGGCAACCTCGCTAAAGCCCTGCTCATTGTCTGCTCTGAGGGTGGGCCACAAGGGGCAACTGTGAGACATTCCTGCCCCTTTCCATTGTTGTTGCTGTCGTTAAGTACTATCGAGTCTATGTTAACTCATGGTGACCCTCTGGATACTTGTCCTAAACTGTGTTAATTTTCAGTCAAGCGGATCATTGTTGATACAGTGGCATTAGTGTCTGGTGGCCACTAAGTGACAGACTCTCTGCTCTATCCCAAAAAGGAACAAACAGTCTTACCCCCTGATGCGGCCAACTTAAGGTCATCAGACTCCTCCTCATATGTGTACAAAGCCCTGGAAAAGGAGAGAAAGGAGTTAGACAGCCAAGGAGCATATTTGTTTCAGTTCTGCTCCATTCTCCAATGGTGATATAACAGGCTAGATCCTTGGGCAATCGCAGCTCCAAACCCTCTACCCAGCACTGCCCTAACTTTAGAAATAGTTCACTAAAGACAGTGAGAATGGCAGAGAGCAGGCGCAAGGGGGGAGGGGGAGAAGGCACAGTAATTGCATCCCATTTGACCATTACTCTACACACGTCTGCATTAAGAGTCTTAAGTCAGGTGAAATAGAATTGTGTGCATCTTCGGCTGGACCCTCCTCTACCGCCATCCCGCTTTCAGTTGCTGTCTGGGGACCTCCTTTTCTCTCTGTACACTCAGTCCCTTGATGTACTTATTTCCTCCCATGGCTTTCAGTACTATTTTTATGCTGATGACTCTCAGAACTACCTTTCTGCACCTGAAATCGCTCTAGGAATCCAGTTCCAGATCTCTGCCTGCTTATCCGACATTGCTGCCTAGAAGTCTCATCACCATCTGAAAGTGAATATGGACAAAACTGAGCTCCTTATCTTTCCCCCTGAACTCATCTCCCCCCTTCCTCCCTTCTCTATGTCTGTGGATAACACTGCACACCTCCCTGTTTCCTCAGCTCGCACCCTTGGGATCATCTTTGACTTTACTCTCTCTTTCTTTGCACATATCCAACAAACAGCTAAAACCTGTCACTCTTCTCTAACATTAGCAAAATTCATCCCTTCCTTCCTACACACAGTTGTGGTCAACAATATTGGCACCCTTGCAGTTCAACCCCTCAATGTCTAATATCTCTTTTAAAAAAGTAGCCAGTGAAATGGCTTTGGACTATATATCTACACATATTGCACACATAAAATAATCAAATAAAACAAAACCAATTAGAAAAGGAAATAGTAAGAAATAGTACAAAAACAAACATTGCCAGGACATGATTATCAGTACCTTTATAAATAATTCAAATCACTTTGAACAGAAGTAAAATTAGACGCACCTGTGATCAATTGTCAGTACTCACATGACTTGAATCAACCAATGAATGATGACTCTTATATTTAAAATAGTCACATTTACTCTCTGTTCCATTTTTGACCTCCCCTCCTCCTCAGATCACCCCGACTCCCCCCCCCCCAGCCATGGGTTCTACCATTGAGATTACACTCCTTCCATAGATCATTGCCCTCCCCTCCTCCCTTCCCCTCCTTCCTATTCATCCTGCGATTTGGTGTCTGCTGTCCTCTGTCTCTCTCCTCCTCTTTTTTTCCTTTGCTCTCCGTCTTCTCTTTCCTGTAAATTAATGGCGTTCCTTTCTCTCTTTTCCTCTTCTAGCAGCCTATATTTCATTGTACAGTGCCCTGACGTTTAGGCATGGGCAGTATATCAAGCCTCGCAAATAAAGATAAAGAGAGCTGCCTGAGACCGTCAGAAAAGCCATTATCATCAAACTTAAAAGAGGGTACAAGGTCATCTCCAAAGTCCTGGGATTCCTGTGTCTACAGTTTGCAATGTTATTGAGAAGTTTTCTGCTCATGGAACTGTCAAGAACCTCCAAGGATGTGGTGGGAAGTGGAAAATTAATCAAAGAAGTTAGTGCGAATTGTTAGTAAAAAAAACGCGTATAACATCCAAAGAGCTTAAGGCTGACCTGGAGCAATCTGGAGTGGTGGTTTCAACACACCACATGCCATGCGCTAAATAAAGGAGGACTTCATGGGTGAAGATCTAGGAGGACCCTACTGCTCAAAGACAGACAGGCGGAGTCCTCATAATAATTAAAACAAATCTAAACATCCACCAGTGCCTGTAACTGTGATGGCATAGACCTTATTAAAATCGAAAATAAAAACTTCACAATATGCCTACTCTACAGACCTCCAACCAACAACCACCTTAATCTCTCCTCTATCTTGGAATGAGTTTGTTCTGCCCTCTCCAAGAAACCGCATATAATCCTGGGAGTCTAACTTATCTCTCCCATCGCAACAATCTGCCACCTTTCTAGAGTTCATGGAAGAAATGGGCTTCGAACAATGGAACAACCTACACACACCAAAGGCAACATCCTCAATCTGATATTCCTCCCTAAGACCATTACAATACACCCATTTTTCTCACCCTACCGCAACCCATGTCCCCTGGTCTGATCATTATATCCTACAAATGACCGTCCCAATTCCCCTCCCTACCAAAGCTCCCCCTACGTCACACCGTATAGCCACTCATTTAAACAATTCAACAAAGAAACTTTCCTTAATGAGGTAACACCCCAACTTATTACACAAATACAGGACCTTGACAATGCAATAAAAAACTGGAATACAATAATAGGTACAGCCACAAAACCTAACTCACCAAACAAGAAACCCAATCGTAGGCCATCCAAAAAATGGTACACTCAGGAGATACGCAACCTTAAGAAGCACCTACGAAAGCTGGAAAGAAAATGGAGAGCTAAGAAATCTCCTGTAAATAGGGAACATTACCTCACTGCACTCGACAATTACAAAGAAACAATCCTTGGAGCAAAGAAGGTGCACCATACAACCATACTAAACAAGGCTATCAACCGTCCCAGAGAGCTATTTGAGATCGTAAAAACCTTAACCAAAACACATCATCCCTACTGACCCATAAATCTTAGCAAACTATTTTGCAACAAAACTAAATAAAGAAAACCTTCTGCCCCCACCCATACTTGAGAATCATCAAACTCCAACCAGAAAATGGCGCACACACTACCTCATCAAGGAGAAACAACTCCTTGACATAATTTCCCAAATTAACACTACCACCTCCCATCTGGACCCATATCTGGTTTCATGGATAAAAGCATCTAAAACTGAGTTTGCACCTACAATACTCGACACTGTCAACCAATCCCTTCTCCAAGGCACAATGACTGATTCACTGAAACTATCCATCATCCGATCTATTCTCAAGAACAGATCTCTTAATAAAGATGATCCCGAATCATACAGACCAACAGCAAGCATTCCTTTCTTAGCAAAAATAATAGAAAAAGTAGTCCAAACTCAACTGCAAGATTTCATTGACCTTAATGCTCCCCTTGATGAACATCAGTATGGTTTCCGCCCATACCATGGTGTAGAAACCCTATTCTTGGTATTACTTGACACTCATTTGCGGATTGGATAATACAAACCAAGCCTTAATAATGATCTTTCTAGACATAACTGCAGCATTTGACAACATCAATCACAACAACCTCCTCTCTCGACTTGCTGAAATAGGTATTGCCGGAACAGTGTTAAAATGGTTTAATTCATACATCTCCAACCGCTCGTAATATTTAAAAATCAGCAATGTCTCTTCAGCCGCGTTCCTCCAAGAACAGGGAATACCCCACGGGTCAGCATTATCTGCCCTTCTATTTAACTTGTACTTCCAACCTCTATGTGCAATTTTCAATAAACATAATATCAAAAACCTCATCTACACAGATATTATGGCATATGCTCCGGTGGATATAAAGAACCCATCATGCAACAATATCATCAAATGCATATCTGATGCAGAATCTTGGCTAAATTCAAACCTGTTCATGAACTTCAAGAAAACAGAGATACATTGACTACAAAAAACAAACAACTTTACCCCCTGCCCCCCCCCATCTAAAATCAACATACATAACACCTCCCTGCCAATCAAACATGAGATAAAATATCTAAGTATCATAATCGACAGAGCCCTTTGTATGTCAGCCCATATAAAATACACAACTAAAACAATATTTTATAAACTGAAAACAATTCAACACCTCAGACCACTTTTAGACATGTAGGACTTTAGAATAGAAGTACAAGCATTAATAACATCCTACTTTGACTACTGTAACAGCCTATTGTTGAGTCTACCTAAAAAGAGCATACATTCACTTCAATTAGCTCAAAACGTAACAGCAAGGATTATTTCTAAAGCTAGTCTATCAGATCATATCACACCCATACTTTAAAATCTCCACTGGCTCCCCATAGCAAGCAGGACAAAATATAAAATGCTTGTTACAACATTTAAATGAATCAACATCTCTCCCTCCATCCTCTCAACCAAGATAAATGCTCAAAACGACTCAAGAAACAGGAGAAAGAGTGCACAAAATCTCCTACTTATACCATCCACCATACAGAAGACTAAACAAGCTAGCAGTAGCAGGGCATTCAGGTAGACAGCATCCACCCTCTGGAACTCTCTCCCTGATCATATTAGATTAATCAAAGACCTTCAGACATTCCACAAGGAACTAAAGATGTTGTTTGCCGAACACTACCACCCTCTCTTGACCAACAACCCGCTCTCACGCATAACCCATAACATTTCTCACGCATAACATTTCTTCAGCCTTCGACAGTGTGAATCACAATACCCTCCTATCCAGACTAGCACAACTAGGATTAAAAGAGACCACTCTTAATTGGTTTAAGTCCTAAATTTCTAATTGTTTCCAATATGTTCATATAGATCATTCCCCCTCACTACCCTTCCCTCAAGAACGGGGTATCCCACAAGGATCCTCACTCTCCGCCTTACTTTTTAACCTTTAAATCCAACCTATCTGCACAATCTTTCAACGCCATAATCTAAGCTATTTTATCTATGCAGACGACATCATGTTGTTCGCCCCTTGTGACATAGCTAACCTTAATTTCAGCAAATTCACCACGTGCCTCTCTGAAGCTGAACAGTGGCTCCACTCAATCCATATGGATATCAACTTCAAAAAAACTGAAGCACTCTTCGTAACCAGAAACACCAACTTCACCCCTCCAGCTGTCATCAACCTGATGAACATTACTCTCCCAGTCAAATCTGAAATTAAATATCTTGGAGTTACACTGGACAAAACACTAAGCATGACACACCACATAAAACAGACCGCCAAAACTATATTTTTTAAGCTTAGAACCATCCAGCAACTCAGACCCCTCATAGACATCAACGATTTCAGAACAGTTGTCCAGGCTCTCATTATGCCACATTTAGACTTCTGTAACGGCATACTCCAAGGGACCTCTAAAAAGAATCTACATATCCTTCAAAGAGCCCAGAATGTCACTGCTCGAATCATCTCTAAAGCCAAAATATTCGACCATATCTCCCCCATTCTATACGCTCTCCACTGGCTTCCAATCACTAGTAGGATTCAATATAAAACCCTCGTCACCACTTTTGAACGCATTAACTTAGCCCCTTCACAGCTAGCAACATTACTTCAGACTCCGCCAGAAAATAGACTTAGAAGAATAAACCTCAACATGCTACTAATTCCCAATACCGTGAGAAAATCGAAGCAAATAACCACCAACACTGCATTTTCATATTATGCTCCCAGCCAATGGAACAAACTCCCACTAAACCTAAGAGAGATTAAGGACCTTACCTCTATCAGGAAGGAACTCAAAACTTACCTGTTTAGCCAACACTATGGCAACCTACAACCCACAATCAAATATACTACACAAGAATACACAACTAACCAAACACAAGTCTATCCCACCTAATTCAAGACTCACTTCTGTTAGCATTTGCTTACAACCTTCTTTGATCCTTTACTCACTGAATCCTAATCAATCCTTTAATAGCTATCCTAAATGGTCCCACTCCCAACACTGCATACATAATTACAATTAACTATTGTAAATAGTTTTTACTCAACCATGTAAATAGTTTACACATTGTTTCTATGTAACATATTTTCTATATGCACTCAATGTTCTATGTAATACAATATTGCACTGTTATATTGTTTTTAAGTTTCTTGTAAACCGCCCCTGATCTCTGGAAGGGGCGGTATAGAAAAGCTCACAAATAAAATAAAATAAATAACCCAATAATAAATAAATAACCCAATAATAAATAACCCCTTCAACCTAACACATCTTCTCCCCAGCATCTGTCACCGTCCCACTAACCTCATTTATCTGTCTAATATGTAGATAGTTGAAGATATCCAGCTACCTCTATAATCTTATATGTGGTCAACTGGGATGTATATAGTTCAATTGTAACATAGTTCTAATATGTTCTCTGCAATTGTATGTTGTTCTGATGTAAACCGCCCCTGATGATTGGAATGGGCAGTATAGAAAAACTGTTCAAATAAATAAATAAATAAATAAAAATGCATGCCTGATCTTTTCCCAAACCCACCTTGAGAAACCACAATCTTTCTGGGAAAATGTTCTGTGGACATATGAAACTGAACTTGAGCTCTTTGGCAATGCAGACCAGCGATACATTTACAGGCGAAGAAACGAAGCTTATAAGGAAAAAAACAACCTTCCTGTGGGGCCGTTTCACTGCCTCAGGAAATGGAGGCCTGGAACATATTAAAGGAATCATGAAGTCAGAGGACTACCAAGGTATTTTGGAGCGAAATGTGCTACCCAGTGTCAGAAAGCTAGGTCTGGGTCGAAAGTCATGAATCTTCCAAGCAGGACAACGACCCAAAACATACATCCAAAAGTACAAAAGAATGGTTAAAAATGAAAAAATGAACCGTTTTAAACTAGCCAGCAATGAGTCCTGTTCTCATTTCAATCGAGAACCTTTGGAAAGAGTTGAAATCTGCCATTGGTAAAAGTAATCCTGGAAACATTCATGAGCTGGAACAAATCACAGTTGAAGAGTGGGAGAAACTACCAGCAGACAGATGTACAAAACTTATAGATGGCTACAAGAAATGTTTGGAGGCCGTCATCGCTGCTAAGGATTGTGCAACCACATATTAGTGAATGGTGCCATTAATCCTGTCCAGAAATTTTCTCAGAAATTACTACATCTAATCTTTTTTTGTTGCATTCCTTTGAACAAACTATTAAATTATTATGATGACATAGTTGGAATATTTCCAATTATTTCTCAAGATGCTGTACACAACATACCTAAAATGCAAAGATGCCAATATTTGACCAAAACTGTACTACTAAGACCCTCATCCACTCAGTCACCTCCTATCTTGACTATAGTAACCAGCTCCTTGCTGGTCTTCCAGTTTTGCGATGTTTTTTTAATCTTGATTAGATTATAGCACTATACAAATGATTAGAAGTAGTAGTAATATGGGCAATAAGGGCAGTAAATTTTTCCCCATTTACAAGAAGTGGATATAGTGTAACTGGATTTTCAGAAAGCCTGGGTAAAGCTAGAAAGCAGAGGGTAGGGCTAAATGGCCAATTTTCCCAATGGGGAAAGGTGAATAATGGAGTACCCCAAGGATCTGTGTTGGGTCTGCTGCTTTTTAACATATTCATAAATGACCTGGAAAAGGGAATAATGAGTGAGGTGATCAAATCTGCAGATGGCACAGAACTATTTAAAGTTGTTAAAACCCATGAGGATTTTGAAAATTGCAAGAGGATCTTGATAAATTGGAAGACTGAACGTTCAAATGGGTGGATGAAATTTAATGTGGACAAGTGCAAAGTTATACACCTAGGAAAGACCAACCCAAACTACAGTTACACGATGCAGGGTTTCACATTAGGAATCATCACCCAGGAAAAAGGTTTATCTTTATCTTTATTAACACTTGATATACTGCCACAAACCTTAGGGTATCAGAGCAGTTTACAATTTCAGAAAACAGTTGTATAGAAAAGAACGCCATAATCAACACAACAGAATGAGGAGAGAAGCAGAGGAGCGTAGGCAAAGCAGGTCAGCCAGATATCAGGGTGTGTCAGTGTGAAGAGCACGGTGAACCACATTAAGAATTTTACAGATGATGCAGTACTTAAGGGGTAGCCAGTGGAGAATGATGAGAAGGCGTGTGATATGATCACGGTGGGAGGAGATGGTAAGTAACCGCGCAGCTGTGTTTTGCAGGAGTTGGAGACGGTGAAGCTGGAGGTGAGGGAGGCCAACAGTCAGGTCTGGATATTACCAGTAACAAAAGAAGGGTTGTGAGGGAATGGGTATCGAGAAAGGGGTGTATTGCACGGATCTGGTGGAGGGCAAAAATGGAACACTGAACTAAGGAGGCCAAGTGATTGTGGAATAAGGAGGGATCAATAATGACTCAGATACCGGAGCGACTGCACTAGTGGGATGGAGGAATGGGCCAAGAGGAGAGCCATAGCAGGACACAGGAGATTAAAAGTGAGCCAAATTGCAGCACTCTTGGAGGGGTTAAGGTGCAAACGATTCATGGTAAGCCAGAAGGAGACATCTGATAGGCAGGCGTTCAGGAGAGAGAAATCAGGGGAGTGAGAGCTGGTGTGATGTAGAAGATAATATTGTCAGCACAGAAATAGGCAGAGATGCCGGACTTTTGGATTATGACGGCAAGAGGGGCCAGGAAGATATTAAAGAGGAGGGGGACCAACACAGATCCTTGGGGGACAACGTACGTGAGAGGAACAGTCGGGGAGGTGGCTGTTCCGCAGTTCACAGTAAAAGAGTGACAGGATAGGAAAGACCGAAACCACAAAAGAAGGGAGTCCCGGAGTCTAAAGTCGTGAAGGCGAGAGAGCAGGATAGAGTGATCAGCTAAGTCGAAAGCTGACGACTGGTCTAAAGAAACTGCAATTGAGATATCCCCCCGTCATGTACATTGTGGACTTCAAGTAATGAGAGAAGAATGATTCCAGTACCGTGGCCTGTATGAAAACCAGACTGACAGGGGTGCAAGGTGCAGGTAGAATCAAGGTGGAAAGAAAATTGTCATTGTGGATAATATGTTGAAACCCTCTGCCCAGTATGCAGCGGCGGCCAAGAAAACAAATAGAATGTTAGAAATCATAAGGAAAGGAATGGAAAATAAAACAAAGGATATTATAATGCCTCTGTATCGTTCCATGGTGCGACCGCACCTTGAATATTGTGTGCAATTCTGGTCACCGTATCTTAAAAAGGATATAGTGTTATTAGAAAAGGTACAGGGAAGAGTCACCAAAATGGTAAAGGGGATGGAAGGATAGCACTATGAGGAAAAGCTTAAAAAATTAGGGCTCTTCAACTTGGGAAAGAGACGACTGAGGGGAGATATGATAGAAGTCTACAAATTAATAAATGGAATGGAACAGGTAAACATAGATCGGTACTTTTTGCCTTCAAAAAGTAAAAAGACTAGGGGACAGGCAACGAAGCTACAATGTAATCCATTTAAGTTTAATAAGAGAACATATTTTTTCACTCAACGTGTAATCAAGCTCTGGAATTTGTTACCGGAGGATGTATTAAAAGCTGTCAGTGTAGATGGGTTTAAAAAAGGTTTGGACAACTTTCTGGAGGAAACGTCCATAAACCATTATTAAAGAGGACCCAGGAAATCCACTGCTTGCCCCAGGACGAGCACTGTGGAACTTGTATGCATTTTTGGGAACCTGCCAGGTACTTGTGACCTGGATTGGCCACTGTTGGAAACTGGATACCGGGCTTGATGGACCTTGGACTGACCCAGTATGGCATTTCTTAAGTTCAGCAGGGAATGATTGATGTGTCTATTCATTATTTAAGGGGTCTTCAGTTATATGTAGGACGTAGGTTTTTACAAAATTTGTCGACCATTGTTTTAATGAGAAATTTCATCAAATCTATGGGATGGCAATGGGGGCCACATTGACCCCCTCTGTAGGATGCCTCTATGTAAGACATTTTATATCCATTATATACTGAACCCATATGGTTGCATGGGTCCGGTATATGGATGATTTTTTTTTTGTTTGTTTGTTTTTTTTGGTTTTTTTTTAATATGGAAGGGGGATTGTGAATTCCTTATATGGGTGAATGAACAAAATTTACATTTGAAGTTTACTCCTCAGAGAATGTTTCTCTCTTCTTTGGATGTAATGGTTAAGAAGGAATAATTTGATTTTAGCACTTCTATTTTTTTGTAAAATAACTGACCGTAACAGCTTCTTGAATTATCAGAGTTACCATTCGAGATGATTAAAAGGTAATTTTACCTGTTGGTCAGTTTTTTTAGATTGAAGCGATTGTGTTTCTCTCAACTTGAATTTATAAAACATTCCTGAGTTATGTGCACACGGTTTACACAAAAAGGATATACCAGATAAGGTTGTCAGGAGAGTTTAAAAAAGAGCAAAATATGTGAAGCAGGAATTGTTACTGAGCAGCTCTCAAAAAATTTGTAATAAGAGGAAATTTGTGTGCGTTTTGCCATTTTCATCTGAGGCATCTTAAATATGTAAAAATTATATAAAGACATTGGAATGTATTGCAGGTAAATTTGTTTTTTGTGTGGACTACCTGTTTTGCATATACAAGGGGCCAAAACCTGTGTGATTGGTTAGTTCATTCCCGACAAACTCAATGCACCACAATAAAATTTTTAAACATTATGGCTAAGCGAAAGTGTGGAAAGTGTGTGGTATTGTCCATTGGTGATGGAACTCTGCGTTCATTCATCCCAATCTGGGGTTCATGCACACAATGACAAGCTGCAGACTGTAATAGTGCCGAGGAAGTATATGCGATCCTGTGCCCAAGTAATAAAAATCTATATTGGAAAAACTTCCAGACCTAAAAAAATGTGAATAATTGAACACTGTTCAGCAATTCGCCATCATGTAGAAACTGCTTCTCTGGTAACCCATTGGAAGCAGGAGAATCACACAGTCGATCAGAGGAAATTGTGGTTGAGGTGGTAAGAGCTGGGATGGGGAGGGACCCTTGCATTTGTTATATCAATGCGTTCAGAATCACCATATTTTCACGCAAATAGCGCGCCCACATATATAACACTCATACAGATATAAACACGCAGAAATGCCGACATTCTGTGCACAGGTTTCCGGATAGCATGCACACACATACACCATGCATGGCCTTATTGGAATGGGATCACGCCAGGAATGAAATGCAAGGTCCTCCTCCGCTGACTTCAAACTGAAAGTTGGTGTGAGAGTGGAAAAAACAAGCAATAGAGTAGCAGTGAGAGAGTTTGAGGTTAGAGAGACATCCATTTGTGAATGAAGAAAGGAGAAAAAGGAGCTCACAAAAATGAACCCCCGAAAATGTGGACATCGTCGGCGCAAAGCAAAATGGCCTCAACTGGAGAAAGAGTGTGTTCTTCTCTTGTTGCAATTCAGATCAAAGCAAAGTTTCTTTCAAATTAAAGAGGAATCACTGATTTCAAAACAGGTTTCACCTGGATTTCTAGATTCATGAAAAGAAATGGACTTTCAGTGAGAATGAGAACCGGACGACTGGAAGCAAAAGATGATCGACTTCCATGAATTCATTTCCAAAGAAATCTCTGAACATGGTATCTCTGCAGTGGGCACTATAAATATGGATGAGGTTGCAATGTCTTTCGACATACCGGCCACCAGGACTGTAGAGCTGCATGAGGTACGAAAACTGTAGCCATTACAACCACTGGGCATAAGAAGGCCTGCTCCACTGCAGACCTTAGATGCACTGTGAGTGGGGTGAAATTAAAGCCGATGGTAGTTTTCAAGAGAATTACCAAGCCCCGTGAAGAGCTGCCCACCAGTGTGGTTGTCGATTACAATAAGAAGGGATAGATGGACTGTGATCTTATGAAAGTATGGGTTGATAAAATTTATAGGGCCAGGCAGGTCCTTACTGATTTTCGATACCATGGCTGCCCACAAAGAAAAAAAACTTTCAAAATTATATAAACTCCACGGGTTCCCACATAGCTGTAATACCTGGCTTCATTGGCTACCTATTTACAGCAGAATAAAATACAAGATTCTTTTGACCACATTTAAACTAATAAATAACTTAGCACCATCGGTACTCAATACACTCATCAACAGATATAGATAAACGGTCACAAAGGAGCAGAAACACAAACACTATATCAGTACCAAAAGATTACACAAAAGCTAGAAAACAAACCAACAAGAGGGCCTTCTCCCATTCAGCACCTATCCTCTGGAATAACCTTCCTGACAACATTCGCCTACTGTCGGACATAAAGGAATTTAGAAAAAAATTGAAAACCCATTTATTCTCTTTACACTACAACAAAAGAGCAGAATCTAATCAGATAACACAAAGAGACACAGGTTAACAACCATACTACTACACTACATAACACTTAACAAATAACAAATAATAACATAACCACACAATACTTAACCACACCGCTCATACATACAGATAACTGTGATCCGTCACATTTAAAATCATTTATGCATCACAATTGATCTATGATATAATTTGTAAATACCTACAATGTAAATATGTTCTAATAGTTTACTGTTCAAACCTTATATTGTTACTTGTAAATAGTTCCACCTGTTCTATGTAAAATGACTAGGTATGCACTATCACACACCATATAACTTACTGTTCATTGTAAACCGCACTTGATACTTGGGAAAGAGCGGTATAGAAATAATTGTTAAATAAATAAATAAATAAAATAAATTTTACATGTAAGCGACAGCTTGATAGATATAGTGGTTAACCATCCATTCAAGACTTTCGTGAGGAGAGTGGAATGATTGGATGCAAACTGGGATTCACAAATTCACACCATCAGGAAGACAAGCAGGTGAGGTTTTCAGAAGTCTGTAAGTGTGTGGCTTCTACTTGGGGGAAAATAACGTCACAAACCATCTTCAACGGCTTCAGAAAGGCTGGGCTTGTCTACCAGCAGAATAAGACACATTCAGATACCCACGACGAAGGTGAAGATGCCAATAGCAGTGACGACGACATCACTTCAAAAATCACAGAAGAGCACCTGCAGTAGGCTCTTAGATATTTCAACAATGACAGTGAGGAGGGACCGGACTTTGAATGGTTCGAAGAATCAAATGATGGTGATGTTGATTGAACTGGAATTGGCCTAGACTAATTTAGAATAAATAACAAAAAATGTACAGAAATAACCCTTATTAAAATTCAGGATTTAAGAAATAAAGGAATTACAAAAAATTAAAAACCACTGCTTGCTTGTTCTGTCTTGTGACATCAATAACACATATACAGCACACCCATGCATATAATGCACAGGGGTTGCGTGGTTTGGAAAAATCTATATAATGCATGAAAATACAGTATATCTTTACTGCTAATAACCATTTGTATGGTGCTACAAGGCATACACAGTGCTATACATATAGATGTATGACAGTCCCTGCTCATCAGAGCTTAAAGTTTAATCAAAACAAAACACACAGGGCCCGATTCTGACTGGCGATAACAGGGATGTACGTCCGGGTTGGATGTCCAGCCCCGCTATTCGCTGGGGACATATGCAACCTCATCTGTTCCCCGCATGCAGAGCCACTGTGCGGGGGGGGGCAGAGAGTGGGCAGTGTGGGAGCGGGCTGATACACCCGGACATACAGGGCCTACTCTGGCTAAGGCGGGTGGATGATGGGTGTACTAATTCGACCTCGGAGGTGGAAGAAGCAAAATCAATGGCAGCAATCGGGACCAGCAGCCCCCCCCCCCCCCACCAGCAAAAGGAGCCACAGCAGGTGAGGCTCCTCCACCCAACGCCAGCCCTGGAAGAGCCCACTGAGGGTCGGGCAGTGAGGAAAAGACATGTTTTCACCGTGGTGGGCTTTCAGCACTCCCACTGGGCATCTGGTGTCATGGCGACAGGACCTCACGGCACGACACACCTGCAGAAACATTGGGCAAGCTGGATGGGATGATGGGACGATATCTTGTGCCACAGAATTGCGGCAACGCAGAGTCGTTTAAGTGCTCGATTCTGCAGCTGTAGGAACATCTGGCTACTGTGGTTGCAGCATCAGGTACTATTTGGGGCCGTCCAGATGGCCCGGATATGCCTTTTGCTGAATTGGCCTCGTAGTGAAACTGGGGACTAGAGTATGGTAAGATACACATAAGCAGTAGACAAGAGAGTGAGGATCATCAGGATCCAAAAGTGGCTCAAAAAGGTGGATTTTTTAGCCTGGATTTGAATAGGGCTAGAGAAAGGGCCCAAACCACAGACTCAGGTAGTTTGTTCCAGGCAAATGGAGCAGCAAGATGGAATAAACAAAGTCTGTAAATCTATTTTCGCCTTAAAAAGAGTTTACCTCACAATACAAACCCCCTTGCGTATACAAAATCACATAAAATACATAACACACAGCCTATCAAATGGGCATCACTTCTCGGTTGGTTGTAAGACAGTCCATTATGAGGAATTCTATACACACTGTAGAGTGTCCCAAACATTTTTTTTGCCCAGATATTCTGGCCAGTCAACTGCTTGAAAAGATCCTGCAATTTTTCCATTAAACTTCCGATATTCACAGTCCAAAAATCTTCCTCAAACCACATTAGCAATTCTTATCAAGCCCAATTGTGTACTCTGCTCCTTCTTGGCAATCTTTCAGAACAAACCATCTCCAAAAGCCCAAAGCTCAAACCCAGCTGTTGCTTTCACCCTTCATCAGGGAGCAAAACTATAACAAACATACATCTCATAATGTACTTTGCATGAATTTTTGGTTTGTCATGATCGACTGTATGTTTTTTGTTACCTGCTTTGGTTATTGTGTGGGCTATAAATAATTTTAAATAAAATAAAATAAATAAGCATCACAATCATTATTACTTTTTTTCTTTATCATATTATTCACATTAATTAAATAACATTTTGAATAAGAATTTAGACTGGTTGTATTAATCTGATAAAAGACACCACATTCTTTAGGGTTATTTCTAGATATTTGTATACACTTTCAGCGTAGTTACTCACCAGGGACAGCAGGAATCAGTCCTCACATACGGGTGATGTTGGCACCGACAGAGCGCACACGGAAGCATCTCCCCAGCTTTCAAAGAAAGTCTTTGGGAGATGCCACCACGCATCCATGGTCCCCTTCCTGCCCAAGGGTGCCATCTTACTCTGTCATATGACATAGCTAAGACAGCAAAAACAAATTGGTATAGTTAAGGCAACTCTAAGGGGAGGAGGGAGGGTTGTGAGGACTGATGCCTGATGTCTTTGGAGAACACCTGTAACAGGTGAGTAACTACACTTTCTCCAAGAACAAGCAGGAAGTCAGTCCTCTTATATGGGACTCCCTAGCTACAGGCTAGCGACAACCTATAGAAAAGACATGATCAAGCCATGAGTTCAGCCGGTGAGTCTGAAGGACAGACTCTGAAAGGACCCCAGTGTCCAAGGAGAACCATCACTCCGGTAGCCTGAACACAGAAGGGTCGGAGTTGCCTAAACCCCAAAAAGATTACAGAGTATGGTCTGGCTGAAGGTGCTGTCCCATTGGGACTCCCTCTCCAGGAAGTAGTGAGCTGCAAAGGTGTGGACTGAAGAACAGGTGGCAGCCCAGCAGATGTCTGTCATCGGGACAGAGCGCAAGTTTGCAACCAAGGTCGTCATAGCCCTGATGCTGTGAGCCGTGACTCGGCACTCCAGCAAGAGCTCAACCTGTTCGTAGGCAAGGGCAATGCAGTTTGCAACCCAGGTGGACATGGTCTGCTTGGTCACTGCCTCCCCTAGCCAGCTGGGGAGACAAAAAGCTGGGAGGCTTTGTGGTGGCCCTGGGTATGCTGCAGGTAGAAGGATGGGGCCCTCTTACAGTCTAGAATATGAAGTATAGCCTCTGTGTTGCTGGCATGAGCCATGGGAAGTAGGTGGAGAACATCAACTCCTGACCGAGGTAGGAGGAGGAGACCAGCTTTGGCAGAAATTTGGGGTGGGTGCGAAACACAACCCTGTTCTTATAGAACCTTGTATATGGTGGCTCTGCCACCAGAGTCTGGAGCTCACTGACCCTGCGAGTGGAGGTGACCTAGGGGCTCAAACGGAGGCCAGGTGAGCCGTGTCAGCACTACGTTATGGTCCCACTCTGCTGGGGGTGGGTGGATTGGGGGATTAGAGAGCAATAGGCCCTGCAGAAAGCGGGTGACGAGGGGCTGAGCAGAGAGAGGCTTGCCCTCGATAGGGTGGTGGTGTGCTGAAAGGGCACACAGATGCACCCTGATTGAGTTGGATGAGTCCGGCATGGGAGAGATGCAGCAGGTATTGCAGAACTAGCTGCACTGTGCAGGAGAAGGGATCTGCTCATTTCTCCGAGGAGCACACGGAGAATCTCCACCACTTGAAGGCATAAGCACATCTTGTGGAAGACTTGTGGGAGACCAGCAGGACCTCCTCCACCTCCTCCAAGAGGTTAAAGGGAGCTAAGGCTATCCATTCAGAGGCCATGCTGTTAACGCCAGAGACCCCAGGTTGGGGTAAAGGAGGGAGCCCTCTTCCTGCATCAGTAGCCACGGGGAGTTCCCAAGAGGGACTGGGGGCTCCATTGCTAGGCGGAGCAGCTGTGGGAACCACGGCTGCCTGGGCCACTGGGGGGCTACCAGAATTAGCGACAACCTGCCCCGAAGGATCTTGAATAGGCTCTTGGCGACCAGTGGCATGGGTGGGAAGATGTACAGGAGACTTTCAGATCACGAAATGAGAAAAGCATCCGCCACTACCCAGGATGGGTGAGGTTGGCGGGAGCAGAAGCAAGTCAGCTGGGTATTGGCCGGGCTGGCGAAGAGGTCCATCTGGGAGGTCCCCCAGAGCCAGAATAGTCTGTAGACTACTCCGGGGTCTAGCTGCCATTCGTGCAGTTGCAGGACTCTACTTAGCCTGTCTGCAAGGACATGGTCTTGGCCCGGCAGGTAGACCACTCTCAGGAGCTGACTGCGTACGAGCAGAGGGCTACTGCCTCCTGGTAAAGGGCATAGGAGCCCGTTCTTCCATGTTTGTTTACATAGAACATCGCCACTTGGTTGTCCGTCTGGATGAGCACAAGCCAGTGCTGGAGACTGTGGCGGAAGGCCTTGAGTAACATACATAGTAACATAGTAAATGACGGCAGATAAAGACCAGCATGGTCCATCCAGTCTGCCCAGCAATACGGCAAGAGTAGGTGCACCTATCGCTCTGTGCAGGCCACCCCTCCCCATGTCTTTGTTGAGGGGTGGACCCACCACTCTATGTAGGACACCCCTATTTGTTGAGAAGTTAGATGGTTCAATTTATTTTGTTTTTATCCTGTTGCTGTAAAGGGATCCGCTGTGCTTGTCCCATGCCGTTTTGAATTCTGTCACCAAGTTTGCCCCCACCACTTCCAATCGGGACAGCATTCCAAGCATCCACCACCCTTTCAGTGAAAAAATATTTCCTGACATTGTCTTTCAATTTACCACCTTGCAGCTTCATGTTATGCCCTCTAGTTTTGCAGCTTCCCCGTCTTTGGAAGAGGTTTGTTTGTTCATTGTTCCTCTAAGTATTTAAAGGTCTGAATCATATCTCCCCTATCCCTCCTCTCCTCCAAAGTGTACATATTTAGGTCTTCAAGTCTCTTCTCATAAGGTTTCTTACGCAGGCTCCAAATCATTTTGGTCGCCTTCCTCTGAACAGTTTCCAGTCTTTTTACATCTTTTGCAAGATATGGTCTCCAAAACTGAACACAGTATTCCAAGTGAGGCCTCACCAGTGACCTGTACAGTGGCATAAGTACCTCTTCCTTTCTGCTGGTAATCCTTCTTTGTATGCAGCCCAACATCCTCCTGGCTTTTGCCACTGCCTTGTCGCACTGTTTTGCCACCTTGAGATCAGAGATAATCACACCAAGGTCTTTCTCCTGAACCATGCACACCAACCTCTCGCCCCCTATTGCGTACATTTCCCTTGGATTTCTGCTACCCAAGTGCATGACACTGCACTTTTTCACATTAAATCGTAATTGCCAAGCATTAGACCATTCTTCCAGCTTTTGTACATCTTTCCTCATGTTATCCACTCCCTCGGGTGAGTCCACTCTGTTGCAAATTTTTGTGTCATCTGCAAAAAGACAGACCCTTCCATTCAGTCCTTCAGCAATATCACTCACAAATACATTGAACAGTGCCGGGCCCAGGACCGAACCCTGGGGCAACCCACTAATCACCTTCCTTTCATCCGAGTGAGCTCCATGTACCATCACCTTCTGTCGTCTGTCAGTCAACCAATTTCTAATCCAGTTTACCATCTTGGGACCCATCCCCAAGCTACTGAGTTTATTGACAAGCCTCCTAATGAGGAACAGTATCAAAGGCTTTGCTGAAATCCAGGTAGATGACATCCATTGCATGCCCCTGATCTAGTTCCTTGGTCACCCAGTCAAAGAACTCAGATTTGTTTGGCAAGACTGTCCTTCAATAAAACCATGTTGCCTCGGATCTGCAACCTGTTGGTTTTGAGAAAGTTCACTATTCGCTCTTTCAGGAGCGCCTCCATTACTTTTCCTGCCACCGAGGTAAAGCTCATGGGTCTGTAGTTTGACACTTCTTCCCTGTCACCACTTTTGTGTAGTGGTACGACATCAGCCATTCTCCAGTCCTGAGGAACCTCTCCTGTTTCCAAGGATCTGTTGAATACATCCTTTAACGGCCCTGCAAGAACCTCTCTGAGCTCTTTCAGTATCCTGGAATGTATCCCATCCGGTCCCATGGCTTTGTCCACTTTCAGTTTAGCAAGTTGTTCTAACACCTCGTCTTCTGTAAATTGTGTGGTATCTACTTCATTCCCATTTTTATATTTGGGAGTCACAACTGGTCCATCTTCAGGATTTTCTTTAGTAAAAACAGAGCAGAAGTATTTGTTTAGCAATTTCGCTTTTTTTCTATGTCACTTTCCACGAGACCTTTCCCAGCACTTCTGAGTCCTGCAATTCCAACTCTGATCATCTTCCTTTCCCGAATATATCTGAAGAAAGTTTTGTCGCCACCCTTAACATCTTTAGCCATCTTTTCCTCTGCCTTTGATTTTGCTATCCTTATTACTCTTTTAGACTGAGTTGGATCCTGTATTCATTTCTGTGTTCTTCTGTTTGCAAGCTTTTGAATTTTGCGAAAGCTGTGTTTTTTGCCTTTATTTGAGCAGCCACTTCTTTGGAAAACCAAATAGGTTTCCTTCTCCTCTTGTTTTTACATATTTATCTGTTGCCCCTTTTATTGCCACCTTTAGTTTAGCCCATTGCAATTCCATTTCCCTTATCTCCTTCCACCCTGTCATCTCCTCCTTTAGGTACTCAGCCATTTTATTGAAGTCAGTGTTCTTGAAGTTTAGGACTTTGAGCTTGCTATGTTTGGCCTGTACCTTGGCTTTTATCTCAAATCACACCGTGTGATGATCGCTGCTGCTCACAGGGGCACTCACGCAGACATTCGACATGCTATCACCATTGGTGAGCACTAAATCCAGCGTTGAGCTTTCCCTGGTTGGTTCTATGACCATTTGTCTAAATGATGCATCTTGGAGAGCATCTACAATTTTTTTGCTTCTTTCCAGATGTGCCAGGAATATGGCTCTGAGCTCCAAGAAGTTGATCTGCTGTTGGGCTTCCTGAGTGTGGAGGTTCCCGCATTGGGCTCCCCAACCCAGCAATGAGGCGTCCGTGGTGAGGACCTGCTGAGGAATGGAGGACTGGAAAGTTATGCATGCCATCACGTGTTGCGTGGTCTGCCATCAGCAGAGTGACTCCGCCAGAAGGCGGGTCATGTAGATCTTGTCCTGGAGATGGACAGTGGCCTGCGTCCACCGAGACCCGAGGCACCACTGAGCCACCTTCATGTGAAGGTGGGCGTTTGGTATGACATGTACCATGAGGTCATGTGGTCGAGCAGGCGGAGCATGCCACATGCCAGCACGGAGGGTCTGCCCTGGACTTCTGCGGCCAGGGCCATGAACCATCCCGGTCCTGTTGCTGGGCAGGAAGGCCTTCGCCTGGAGAGTATCCAGGTATGCCCCAATGAACTCCAAGCTCTGTGTTGGGGTGAGGTGGGACTTGGGGTGGTTTATCACAAACCAGAGGTATTGCAGGACACGATGGTGTGGCCTGTAGCCAGTTGCACCTCGGTGGCCGTGTCCCCTCTGATGAGCCAGGAAGGGGAAGGCAAACACTCCTTGGAGGCATAGGTATTCTGCCACGACTGCCAGGCACTTTGTGAAGACACTGAGTGCAGAGGTGATCCCAAAGGGTAGTACCCTGTAATGGTAGTGGTCACCCCCGACCTTGAACCTGAGATACTGTCTGTGCCTGGGGTGGATGAGGATGTGAGTATACACATCCTTTAGGTCCAAGGAGCATAGCCAGTCTCCCTGCTGGAGGTATGAGAGCAAGGTTCCAAGGGAGAGCATCTTGAACTTCTCACGCACCAGGAACTTTTTAGGCCTCCTGTCCTTTTGGGGACAAGGAAGAACCTTGAGTAGAACCCCCTGCCCTGTTGTTGATGGGGCACTGGTTCCACAGCCATGTCTTTGAGAAGACCTGTGAGTTCCTGCAGTAGCAGGGCTTGATGCAGGGAAGTCCTGGGGGGCTCCCCGGGAAGAAAGGAGGGGGCATCTGGTCCAGGTGGAGGAGGTAATCTTCTCTGACAACTTGGTATGCCCAGGTGTCAGTGATGATGGTTGACCACCGGTGGACAAAGTGGGCCAGACATCCCCCGGTGGGCTGCTGATCTCCTGGAGGGGGAAAGGCTAGCCCAGCAAGTCAAAGGCTCAGCCCAAGCTGAAGCTGAGGCCTTGTGGCCTTTTTGCTTGCAATGTCATTGTCCAGGTCCTCAGGGACTCTGCTGAGGAGTCCGTGGGTCTGTTGGTAGCTCCGGGTCCGGCACTCGTGGAGGAGAGTCTCTGGTAAGGATGGCCATGCGAACCTGGGGCTGATCGCTGTGGTCCATTGAGTCCTTCCATGGACGTTTTGGTGGCCACTCGTGCTCCAGCACCTTGGTCCTCTTTAGGGGGCTCAAGGATCTGTCATCCCCAAGTCTTGTGAGGAGTCCCACTTCTTCTTCGGTATCCAGATTGGGGACACCGATCGGAAGACTTGCAGCCCCGACTGGTAGTCGCAGAATCACTGCGTAATCCCGGCGTCTCGAACTGGACCCTGGAAAGGGTTATCGAGGCAGTCTGACCTGAACTTCCGGCCGTGCTTCTCCTGCTTGCTTTTGACTGCTTTGGGGGTCCTGCAAGTCTACGGGTCGTGGTCAGGACAGAGACAATGCAGACAGCAGTTGTGTGTGTCGGTGACAGAAAAACTGCTGAAACACCGATCACACTTTTTAAAGCCGCTGGCCATCGGGGGAAAAAAGGGCCCCGGCAAGGTCGAAGACCTGAGGAACTGCCAGTGGAAAAAGGGCACGAATTGTGCTGGAAAGAAAAATTCATGGGTCCAAGGATGGGGTGCCAAGGCAAGCAAATTCGGGGGCGGGAAAGGGATCGGCCACAGCCGGAGAGAGAGAATAAGCTTTAAGAGAAAATAAATCAATTTTTTCCAGGGAATCGGATGCACATCTGTTGGGTTCCGCAGAAAAAAGGAGACTGAGCAAGATGGCATCCTTGTGCGGGACGGGGACCATGCATGCGTGATGGCATCTCCCAATGGCTTTCTTTGAAAGCTAAGGAGATGCTTCCGCGTGGGCTCCATCAGCGCCATCGTCACCCATATGTGAGGACTGACTTCCTGCTTGTTCCTGGAGAATACTCAAGTTCTTTTATACTACATACTTTTATCAGAGATTTTTTTTCAGTTTCTCAGCTGTCATCCTGATGTCATCAATGCCTCTTAGTATAATCTAAATCCATAGCCCAATGAGTATGCATGGGTTGCCTCCCTCCACCAGCAGCTGAGAACTGAGCATGTCAGACTTCTGATGTCACAGTAGAAGAGCTCCCCCTTAGGCTCCAGAAACCAGTATTCTACTGACAAAGCAGACTCCAGAAGAGCATATTAAGAGAACAAGCCCTGCTAACACCAACCCCTAAAATGCAGGGCACAGCTCAATGAACCCTAAATTTTTCAGTTCAGTTCAGTTTGCCCATCTGTAGAGCACTGACCAGGTGGACCTCGCTGCCTGTAAAGATGAAATTCTTGACCAGGTCTGCCCAAAATCCCAGCTGGACTCAAAAGCATTCCAGTACCTAAAGAACCCCAAAAGGCCCCCAAAAGCCACCAGGGAGGGTCCTGGACTGAATTGGATGGACTCAAGGAAAATAAATTAGTGGGTAAAGACTAATTTTGCCTTCTTTATCGTCCCTCCAGTCCAGTCCAATCCAGTATGTGTGGGATGTACCACAGCAGTACTTAACCATGGGAGTGACCCGCGAGTCGAACTCAAAGCACTGAGGCTCCAAAGCATGCATCTCCAGACGGTAATGTCGCATAAAAGTGTGCAAGGACGACCATGTAGCCACCCTGCAAATGTCCAGGGGTGGAACCAAACCATGTTCCACCCACAAAGTCACTTGCAGTGCTGTTGAGGAGCCTGTTTCGAACCGCCTTGCCTTTGAGCAAATAGGCCAAGGCAATTGCCTCCCTTACCCAATGAGCAATAGAAGCTTTGGAGGCCACCGCTCCCTTGTGAGACACCTCGAACAAAACAAACAAGTAATCTGACTGCCACAAGGACTGTATCCACTAGAGATAGTGTCGCAATACCCTGCTTAAGTCCAGCCAGTGAAGCTGCCTGCCTGTCGGCCACCGACGCATCCGTGAAAACTATTAGTGTCACCACTTGGCTTACATGGAACTGCAAAACTACTTTTGGCAAGAATGGTTCTGCAGTCAGTTCAGTCACCTTCTTTTTGGAAGGGCTCCCAGCACAAAAGGGCCTGGAGCTCAGAAATCCACCTAGTGGAACACATTACCA
Source organism: Ichthyophis bannanicus (assembly GCA_033557465.1). Taxonomy (NCBI): domain Eukaryota; kingdom Metazoa; phylum Chordata; class Amphibia; order Gymnophiona; family Ichthyophiidae; genus Ichthyophis; species Ichthyophis bannanicus. The sequence goes on from CM066050.1 coordinate 3,093,584, forward strand.
TCAAAAACACTATTTTAAAGTAAGATCCTTTGGCAACGCCTGTGCAAGAGGCACGAAGGGCGCTTTCATCAAGGCTGAAAGCACCAGATTGAGGTCCCAAGGGGGAACCATGACTCGAAACTGCAGCCTAACCTGTTTCACCACTCTGAGGAACTTTTTTTTTTTTTTTTTTTATATATTTATCAAAATTAAACATTCGAATATCATTCCATAAACGACAGAGGAAATACAATGGAACTTTCAAGATAGAGGATAATAAAGAAAAATAAACGCCCTCAAATACAACTTATCTCCATCTAAATTAGACCCCAACATGAGGGGAGTACAAGGAAACATCCATAACATGCCAAAAATCTAGCATTAACACAAGAAAAATAGGGCAGAAGGGAGACTTACATGTCAGCTGTATGGGGAGAAATAGCAACCTCAATACTACTCCTTTCCCGAGACTCTAAGAAAGCTAGCAGCTGCTTGGGGTCAAAAAACAAATACATCTTTTGATTATAATTTACAAAACATTTAACAGGAAATTTAAGTTGGAAGGAGGCACCCAAGGCCACAACCCTAGATCGAAGGGCCAAGAACTCCCTCCTCCGCAACTGTGTAATTCGTGAAACATCAGGAAATACCCTAACCCTAGACCCCAGAAAAGCTTCATTAGCATTACGAAAAAACATTCTAAGGATAAAAACTTTATCCGTTTCCAAAGCAAAAGTAACAAGCAAGGTGGTTCTCTCCATTACAGTCTCCAAAGAAGTTTCAAGGAGACCCGTAAGGTCCTCTAGCCCAGACTGTAAAAGGGGGGGGGGACAACTGTTCCACCCCTAGTCCCCAGGGATAAATACACAGCCCTGGTAATAGGAGGGAACTGTTCCGACGGGATTTTCAACACCTCACCAAAATACTTGCGAACCATTTCAGTTGCTGACAGCACTGGAGATCTAGGAAAACCCAGAAAACGGAGATTATTTCTCCGAACCTGATTCTCCAAGTATTCCAATTTTCTGCCAGAAACATTATTATCCTTAACCTGGGTGTTCACCAAATCTCGAACCTCCCCCATCTCCCTTTCCAAGCTGGCTAATCTAGTGCATTGATTCTCATTAGCTTCAGTAAGGAGACCACAAGAATCTCTAACCAAATTAATGTCTTTTACTAAAGTCCCACAAACTCTATTCATGGAATCGTTCAAAGTCGCCAGTCCTTCCCATAGCGTCTGCAAAGAGAATACCGCAGGTCTCACCAACACGGAGAAGCCAGGAAACTCGCCCCTCTCCACTAAGGGTCCAGACACAGAGCAATCCGTTGTTCTCACCACTCCTCCCAATCGACTCTGGCCCGATTCCTCTGGAGGGGGGCCCAGCACAGCCAATGCACCTCCAACTCCCCTTGAAGTCGGGGTACTTGCCACGAATTCCAAGGGCAGGACATCAGCTGTGAACGAATTTCCTGGACGCGGTGGGGGTGTCCGCTCGATCGAAGACAGCGAGGCACCAGAAACGCTCTGGGGGGAAACTCCTTCCACCACCCCAGCCAAAGACACTGCTCCAGAACGCACACCGAATCCGCACTCCCCAAGCGTTCGCTGGCCATCCGAGCTTGATGGATTCGCACCCGGAGGTAGGGTGGCTAATTTTCGCTTTCTCCGTCCCATTCTGACGGCAGCGGCTCAGCAGCACAGGAGCGTTCAGAAAAGCAGCTCACTCGAAGGCGCTCACATCCGCCATCTTAGTTACTCCCCATACACCCACTCTGAGGAACTTGACATCAGGATGCGCTCCTAGAGAATGCCAGAGTACACACCCCCGATAACATGAAAGAGCCACTACCTGGACCTGCAAAGAGTTCAGAGCCAGCCCTTTGTCTAACCTGGCCTGCAGGAAGGCCAAGCTGTCCAGAAGAGAGGCCAAAAAGGCTCTTAGGCAGTTGTTCTCGAACCAACTCTCGAACAGTCGTCAGACTCGAAAGCATGCCAAAAGAGGTCGAATGCTTTTGCGCCTCCAACAGCATCACCACCGCCACCAAGTAGCCCTTTCACCTCAGGCACACCCTTTCAAGAGCCATGCTATAAGCAAGAATTGATCCACCTGCGGCATCAGGATGGGATCTTGCACCAGCCAGTTGACCCCGTTGGGAAGTCCCCATGGACACGCAATCAACAACCGACAAAGGTTGGCATACCAGACCTGCAAGGCCAATCCAGAGCAATCAAGACCACCCGACCGGGATGGCTCACTATGCTTTGAAGCAGCTGCCCTATAAGGGGCCATGGAGGAAACATATACAACAATCCCTTTGCGGGCCACTTCTGTGCCAGCGCATCCAACCCCTCAGATATGTGATCCTGTTGCCTGCTGAAGAACCAGTTCACTTTGGTGTTGGACACTGTCACCCTCAGGTCTATGATCGAGACCCCCTGCTGGCCGGTGAGGTAATGAAACACCGCTGCGTTGAGCTCCATTCTCCGGGGTCCAACCGATGATAGCCGAGATATTCCACCTGCACATTTTCTTTACCTGCTATGTGAACCACTGAGAGAGACTTGAGATTCTCCTCTGTCCACTACAGGAGAGGGTGAATCTCCACCACCAGTACCGCACTCCCATGTCTCCCTGATGATTGATGTAGGCCACTGTCATTGCATTGTCTGAGCAGATCCGAACCACCCGACGTTGAATAAGGGGGTGGATATGCTCAGTCCTCAGTTGCTGGTGGAGGGAAACAACCCACATGTACTGGACTGGAGGGACGATAAGGAAAGCAGCCATTCGGGTTCTTTCAAGCCTAAAACTAGGTGGTGATGGGATAGTCAGAAGGTTGGACTGCGATGATCTTAGCAAATGGCCTGGCATATAAGGTATTATCATAGATGATAGGTAAACAGGAATATTAGTATGAAGAACCTTATGTGCTAGCACAAGAATTTTGTATTTAATTCAGCAGGCTAGTGGAAGCCATGCCTACTCCTTAAGCAATAGGGAAATGTACTCAAAACAAGATGCCCAATACAGAATACAGGCCAACGTATTTTGTAATAATTGAAGCCTTTTCAGTCTATACACAGGAATATCAACCAGCAATGCATTACAATAATCCAATTTGCTGGAAACCAAAGTCTAAACTAGGACATTCAAATCCTTTTTGTCCAGGGGAGGATAGGTAGCAGTTGTCAGACGTCCAAGCCCATTTGGATTCCCTATTGGAACATCTACATACAAAATAACAGTAATACATTTAGGTCGCATAGAGTCAAGCAGGTAATCCCCTCTGTTCAAAGCCCCCAGAGGTATTGGTACACTTGGGCAGAAAAGGTGGTAAAACAGGTTTTTGATTACTACAAGGAGCTATATGCAAAGGAGCTGTAAAATGAGGAAGTGAAGGAGGAATTTTTCCGGGAGTCGAGGCCCCTCTCAAATAACCAAGACTTGTCTTCAAGTACTGTATAATTGTAATGATGCTACTGTTTCCTACGGTGATTGTTTATAGTGAAACTCGTCTATAAAAATTTAAATTAAAAAAATAAAAACCCACAGATGGATTATTTCAGCTATAGGAATATAGTGGAAATAAAGGAACCGAAATTAGGGAAATCTCTGGGGTTGGACGGTTTCAGTGCTTTGTTCTATAAATCATTTAGCTCTCAATTGGTGCAGCCCCTGGTAAAACTTCACAACTATTTGGAGGAAGACACTCAACTGCTTTATTTTATTCGATTAGCTGGGATTACAATCATCTTTATACCAGGAAAAGATAGGATGGTAGGATTCACATTTAGAACTATCTCCCTTTAGGGGTTAGATAAACATTTTGGTTAAAGTCTTGGCACAAAGGCTGATAAGTAACCAATGTGGATTTGTATGGGGTCAGCAAGCCTCTGACAATATTAAAATTTGATATACCACCCTATGAGGGGACATCAGAGTGGTTTACAATAAAGTAACATAACATTTAGAAAAGAAAACAAAAGAAAAGAAAAAAAGGGAAGTGCAAGAGAACGCAGGAAAGTAAGAGGCAACTTTGGGTTTTTGCTTCCTTCAGTGCCGAACAGGCATTTGCTAAGTACTTGGGCCCTTGATGACAAGAGCTAGAGCATGTGAACTGGATTAAAATGATGTCTAATGGGAGATATTCTAAAGTTTTTGACCTAAAACAGGGAACAAGACAGGGGTGGCCCTCTTCCCTTTTACTAGTTGTGTTATAGAACCACTGGTGTAGAGATGAGGGGAGTGGAGGCCGGAGGTATGATCATGAGAGGGAACGGTTTGCGGGTGGGCAAGCAATTACCACTAATATTTTGGCACTGAAACAAAATATATTTTTTGTTGGACTCTGCTCCTTCATGCACTCTCTCACCCGAGTCCGTTTTAATCTTTATATATTAACATACCAGTGATTTAAAACAGTCATTTATTTTCAGACATCCCTTGTTTGCAGATGACATTATTCTGGCAGTGGGGGAGTCAGAGAGAACAAGAGAAATATAGTGTGATTTCAGGGTTCAAGGGTAATATAATGAAATCGGACATTTTGAATATTAATCTTTCAGAGGAGTCGGAAGGTTAAGAAAAGGTTTCCCTTTCAAAAGGTACCAAGGTAATGAAATATCTGGGTGACCAAATAAAAGCATATTGCTCTAGGTTTTTTGTATGAATTATGCTCCTTTATTGAGGACAACAGATCAGTATTTGGAACCCTGGGGGAAATTTACCCCGTCATCGTTAGGGGGATCAAACTATTAAAATTATGACTTTGCCCGAACGCTGCATCTCTTCCAGCCGTTGCCAACAGAGGTACCAACCTCATGGTTTAAAAATATAAGGGGGGAAATCTTTACATGCATGGGGGGGCAAGAATAGGCAGAGAGGTTTAATATTCATCTAAGGAGGAAGGTGAGCTTGCTATTCCCAATCTAAATATTATGTGCTGCTCAATTAAAGGCTGTTTGGGAATTGCAGGCCCTAGAGATCAAGCCGTGGGCGGAGGAGGAAGAGAGCGGGGGAGGGTGTGGCTCCTTTGAAACACAAGCCTTGGACAAGTAGGCTGATGGGAGGAACCTAGAGAGGATATAAGTCCTTTGTGGGGGTGACTTTGAAGTCTGGACAGCACAGAGGGGCATATGTTAGAGGGTAAGCGTTGTTCCTACTTTACCCACTCTGGGAGGGACAAGAGTGATTTTCAGCTATGGAAGGGGTTAGGGCTGCAGAGTTTACTTCAGGCGTTGGATGGGGAGAAGATTTTGGTCTTTGGCAAATTGCAGGAGGCATTTCTGTTTTCTCCGAGGGATATTTTTCCCTATCTAGGCCTAAAATCCCATGGGGTAGATTTACTAGTGGTGCATCGAGAGCCCATGTCATTCAATGTCAGCTCAGCACACGCACCATGCAAGCAACACTAGCGCTGCTGGATAACCCTACACCTACGCGCTATAATCTCAGGCGAAGAACCACCTGCTAGAGGATCAGACTGCTTTTCAGTGTCTTATGGAGAATAAGAGGGCCAGAGGTCTCATATCAAGGATTCAGCGGAGAAACTTAAGTTTGCCTGAGCCTGGGAACTTGATATACAGTATAGTAAGGTGTTAGAGGACAAAATATGAGTTAAGGTTTTGGAAAAAAACAATAAAGCTATCTATTGCAAGTAGTGGAAATGGATATAAAGAGGTACATTTACTAAAGTGCGCTACCTAGTAGCACGGGCTTTAGCGTTCGATTTGACCGCCACACTAAAAAATAGCACAGACCACCCTGCTAACTGGGTAGCATGCAATAGGTAGGGACTAGACAGGGGCACTGATAACATGGATATTAGTAGCTTGCGATAACTACGCCTCAGTGGCTGGCGTTAAATGCGCCTGCATGGTGCTTGTCCAGTGCTGTGTCTTTGCATTATGCTGAATGCAGGGGGGATGGACACATGCACCTCCTGAAGCTAGCAAAGACCCCGGGCACTGGTAACGCAACCCACACGTGTGCTACTAGCACAGGCTTCAGAGGAAGCATACCCCTTAATGCACTGATGTTACACCTCAGACACGGAGAGTTTCATGCCGGAACTGAGCGCATATGGGGACATGGGAACTTTTCTACACACATGGGACTGCCCCCAGATTAAAACATTTCTGGAAATAGGGGAGGGGGGTTCTTTTTTTTGGTCAAGTGATGAAAACAAAGAGCCCAGGGGTCCTTTTCAATATGGGGGGGATTCATGAAGTGGGGGCTTCTGCCAATAGGCTGGTGAGATTATGGCTAATAGCAGTATGTATGTGGTGGTCTGCGCACAATGGAAGAAAAGTCAGGTCCCTTCTTTGCAAAGGGTACAAGACGAGACGGGCTATTTACGTAGTACGAACAGTGACCTGCTCTGCAAAACGGACGCTATGAGCAATCTGAAAGAATCTGGTAATCCTTTCTAGAGTGGCGGAAAACGTGAAATCTACGGGTAAAGTTTGGAGTTTTGGGCAAATTAGGAGGGGTTATTGCTGCAAGGGGATATTTTAGTTACTAAAGAAGAGGTTTTTTTACAAGTCTGTAATTGGAACAATTGTTATAACCGGGAAAAAAAAAAATCAATTTAGAAACCAGCAAAAGAAGAAGAACTGGGGGGAGCTATTAAGTGGCAGCAGCGGCTGGTGCCCCCCTGTATAGAGATTGAGAAGTCATCAAGCATGTGGGAACTGCAATTACAGGTGATAGTTGGACTCACTCTGATGAGAAACTCTACTCTAAAAATATCACCACTTATAATTCTGATTGGGTTGTTTATATGACTGTTTGCTCTTGCCTTTTGGTCTATGTGGACGTACAAGGAAGATATGTCTCCACCTAACTGAGCATAAAAGTTAGTTAAGTACTTGCTCTGAATCAGCGCCTCTGGTTTCACTTTGGCTTAAGTGCAATCATCAAGTATCAGATTTAAAGTGGCGAGTGCTTGACCATATCCCTACTACTTGGCAAGGTGGTAATAGACTGCAGTATTTGAATTTACGTGAGCATGCCGAAACGCAATATTGTGTCAGGTTAACTAATAAACACTTGTATGGGGTTGGACATGTTATGAACTTATGAAGTGGTTGGACCCATGATGACATTGAACATGACTACTACTGGCCTTCGTTTGATTGTTATACTAGAAGGCTTTGTAGCCTCTGTTGCTCCGATTATTTAGATATCTTTATAAGTTTGTGTATGGATTTTTATTATATGTTATATGTTGATTGGTAATTAATTTTCATAGGTGGCGTCATCCTGTGTCCACAGCTTAACAGGCCGATGCAGAAAGCAGTACTGAAGTTGCGCTCCATCAGTTTTTACGCTGACTGCAGTGCGCCGATAGCACGTGACTTCAGCGCTGGCATGCAGAAAGGGGGCGAGTACACAAATGAGCCACACGTTAGCCAATTGTTAAACTGGGCATGCAAACCAAACACATACGCACAAGAATTTGGCACTAGTTTAGCATGCCCTCCAGAAAAATGGGCACTGTGAGGCTAATTTGCATATTAGCCCTGACAGTATTTCTATGGCATTGGTGCCAATCTAAGCATTGGGAAAAGCTCCGGATACCATCAAAATATTGTTTGGGGCTAGTGCCCCGACAAAGCGAATACCTGGTGGCCAAGCAGCCCCAATCCCCCACTCACCTGAATAAAACCAATTCCCGGTAGCCTAGCAGCCCCGAACCCCCCACCCAACTTAAAAATAAAATACCTGGTGGTCTAAGCCCCAAACCCCTCCCCCCACCCCCTTTCCCGGTACCTTTAGAATTGAGCAGGAATATCGCCCACATACTCTAGCTCCTGCCCCGCCATCTTGAAAAATGGCAGTACCTGGCCCCGCACGGTGCATCCTGGGATGCACCAGATGGGATCAGACTGCCATATAAGGCATATTCTACCTTATATGGAAGTATGACCTCACCCGGTGCATTCCAGAATGCACCACATGGGGCCAGGTGCCACCATTTTTCAAGATGGCAGGCTAGGAGCAGGAGCATGTGGGTGGTGCTCCCGCTCATTTCTAAAGGTACTATGAGGAAGGGGGGGGGGGGTTTGGGCTGCTAGACAACCAGGTGTTTTATTTTTTAGTTGGGTAGAGGATGGGGGTACGGGGCCCCTAGACCACCGGGTATTATTTTAGGGCCCAATTTTCGAAGGCAGTTATATGGGTAACAGCCCATGTTATCTGTGTAAATGCCTTAACCGGGATTTTCCAAAGGCACCCATACGGGTAGAGTCTTTGGAAAATCCCAGTTAAGTCCCTAACATGCCCAGATGTTATCCACTTAGCATCGGGGTGTCTTGTGGGCGTATCGGGGCAGAGGCAAGTGCTAATCGGGTAGCAGTGATTTTCGATGCTAGCCAGTTAGCCCTTGGAGCCTTAATGATAGGCGTGGAAAACCCTCGCCTATGTTTAAGGTGATGGAGCCAACCGTGTAGCATTGAAAAATCGCTGCTACCTGGCTAGTTCCTGCGGCTTCCGGTTGTGCGGCGATAAATGGATTTTCAATGCTGGGGCCACATATGTCCCCTATCATTGAAAATCCGGGTTAGATGGATGGTCGGCGGGCAGGCTATGCACCAACGCATCACCGCCCAAATGAATATCAGGCCCTTATTTTTTAATCAGATGGGGGGTTCGGGATTGCTAGATCACCAGGTTTTTGTTTTTTTTAAATTATCATTATTTTTATTGGAGCATTTATAAACGCTACAAGGGATTCGCTTCTGTCAGGGCATCAGACTCCAAAGTATTTTGAAGGCATCGGGTGTTTTTTCCCCGATGCCATCAAAATACTGTCAGGTGGGGGGGGGGGGGAAATCGGGGCCGCTGGGCCATCAGGGATTTGCTTTCAGCATTTTGATGGCATTGTGGGCTTTGCCCAATGCCTGGATCATCCAAGGGGAAGATGATCCAGGCATCGTGGAAAGCCCCCAGTGCTATCAAAATACTATTGGGGGGCACGCACTAGTGTTTAAGCCAGCTCAGACCAGGCACAGAGATACTGGCGCTAAGGCCGGTTGCGAGACCCAGGCACAGAGATACTGGCGCTAAGGCCGGTTGCGAGACCCAGGCACAGAGATACTGGCGCTAAGGCCGGTTGCGAGACCCAGGCACAGAGATACTGGCGCTAAGGCTGGTTGCGAGACCCAGGCACAGAGATACTGGCGCTAAGGCTGGTTGCGAGACCCTCTATGCTCATCTCTGCATCGGGTGCAGCCATTATTTGCATATCAGTTTACTAGGTGTGGCTCATTTGCCTACATTTAAATACTTTTGGCACTGTGTGCTAGTTTTTGGTCATTGTTTATCTGCGCGTCCGTCTCTTTTCTGCATTTGAAATTAGCTTAAACATGCTTAAAGTGTGCTTGAACATCGTGCTAGTTTTCTGCATCGGCCTTTATGAGTAAAAAAAATATTTCTCCCATTTATTTTATATGTGCTACTTCATAACTTGAAGATGCAGCCCCTAGTCTGTTCTTTCTTTTGTTTTAAAGAGTAATGAAATCTATTCACCTTTACCTGTTCCACTCCACTCTGTATTTTATAGACCTCTACATTACCCCCCTCAGCCATCTCTTCTCCAAGATGAAGAGCCCCAACCTCCTAAATATGAAACAGTAAGATAAAATAACCTCCCCACTGTTTCCTCCTTACCCTCCCTTCCCATTGCTGGTTTCTACCCACTATGTTTGTTACCTATTGTTCCTTTCCTTCCCCCCCCCCCCATCCACTGTCTCTACTTCTTTCCTTTCCTTTAGAGGTTTTATTGGCGTTCCTTTTCCTTTTTCTGCAGCTTCCTTTTTAAACTCATGACTTATTATTGATTGTAAACCGCCTAGGTACTCTTCTGTAAGGGTGGTATATAAAGTTTTAAATAAACAAACAAACAAACTTTTCAGACATTAAAACAGTATCCTCCATGAAATTAGTAGCTATTAAGCTATGAAATCTGTTGCTGAAGGACATGGTCAAGGAGTCTACTAGCAGGTTTCAAAAAAGCTTTGAACAAGTTCCAGGAGGAAAAGTCCATAAAAAGTCAGTTAGACTTATGACAGCCACTCGCTAATTCCTTTGAAATGTCTTGTGATAAATGTGAACTAGTTTCTAGGATCTGCCCAGTACCTATGACCTGTGCAGGACACTATCAGAGATTAGATGCTGGGCTCACCAGACCTTGGTCTGACTCAGCTCTGCTTTTTCTTATATTCAATTTCATCTCTCTGTTCTTCGTAATTAATGCCATTTGGTAGCTCCATCACTGAAACGTGCCCGTTTTGTCTCCCTGAGAGAAAGAGCCTTCATTTGTGCAGGACTGTCTGTTTGGAGAGAGTACAAGAGATAAAAAGAGGTAGAGGGCAGAGTGATGCTCCGCTGTTAGCACACAGCAGCACAGTCTGCCCTTGGGCTAATGTGATGGATTCCCAATCCCAGAGAGGAAACCAACAAGCAAGAAAGTGTTGTCATAGCAACAGCAACAAGAAAAGGAAAGAATGTATATCTTACAAAAAAGGAGAAAATAGCAAAAGAATCCTGACCAGGAGATCCTTTAGGAAAAGGAACCTGGAGTTAGGAGAAGGGAATCTCTGTATCTGGCAATCATTTACGTGGAGGAACCTGGAGTCAGGAGAAGGGAATCTCTGTATCTGGCAATCATTTACGTGGAGGAACCTGGAGTTAGGAGACGGGAATCTCTGTATCTGGGAATCATTTAGGAAAAGGAACCTGGAGTTAGGAGAAGGGAATCTCTGTATCTGGGAATCATTTACGTGGAGGAACCTGGAGTGAGGAGACGGGAATCTCTGTATCTGGGAATCATTTAGGAAACGGAACCTGGAGTTAGGAGAAGGGAATCTCTGTATCTGGGAATCATTTACGTGGAGGAACCTGGAGTGAGGAGACGGGAATCTCTGTATCTGGGAATCATTTACGTGGAGGAACCTGGAGTGAGGAGACGAATCTCTGTATCTGGGAATCATTTACGTGGAGGAACCTGGAGTCAGGAGAAGGGAATCTCTGTATCTGGGAATCATTTACGTGGAGGAACCTGGAGTGAGGAGACGGGAATCTCTGTATCTGGGAATCATTTACGTGGAGGAACCTGGAGTGAGGAGACGGGAATCTCTGTATCTGGGAATCATTTACGTGGAGGAACCTGGAGTGAGGAGACGAATCTCTGTATCTGGGAATCATTTACGTGGAGGAACCTGGAGTCAGGAGAAGGGAATCTCTGTATCTGGGAATCATTTACGTGGAGGAACCTGGAGTGAGGAGACGGGAATCTCTGTATCTGGGAATCATTTACGTGGAGGAACCTGGAGTGAGGAGACGGGAATCTCTGTATCTGGGAATCATTTACGTGGAGGAACCTGGAGTGAGGAGACGAATCTCTGTATCTGGGAATCATTTACGTGGAGGAACCTGGAGTCAGGAGAAGGGAATCTCTGTATCTGGGAATCATTTACGTGGAGGAACCTGGAGTCAGGAGAAGGGAATCTCTGTATCTGGGAATCATTTACGTGGAGGAACCTGGAGTCAGGAGAAGGGAATCTCTGTATCTGGGAATCATTTACGTGGAGGAACCTGGAGTGAGGAGACGGGAATCTCTGTATCTGGGAATAACTGGGAATCATTTACGTGGAGGAACCTGGAGTTAGGAGAAGGGAATCTCTGTATCTGGGAATCATTTACGTGGAGGAACCTGGAGTGAGGAGACGGGAATCTCTGTATCTGGGAATCATTTAGGAAGTGGAACCTTATCAATGATGCCAGTGTCAGGGACAAGAAAATATTCTGGTCTAGTGATCCTTTAGGAGGAGGAACTTTATCAGTGACTATGGTTTTAGCTGTTTTAGAATTTCATAGGCCGGATTCCTCCTGTATTAATATGTGTATAGTGAGGGAGAGAGGTATAAGAGGTGAATAAAACATGCTGGAGGCAAATGAAGGCCCTAGGAAGGTACTGGAACTGAAGGACTTGATTTTGTTTTCTTTTAAAGCATGGCTCATGGTTCTGTCATAGATACTGAAATTTGCTGAGGTAACATGCAGTCATCTGTTCCCATGGAAACTATGTATAATCGGCAGGATGGCAGCCCTGAGCTATTTAGTGCTATTGGAACTGAGATCCGATTCTAGGACAAAGGGTTGAGAGCTGCTATGGAATCAGGAAAAGGGAATTCAAATCAGCTAACCAATGCCATACAAGAAGCCATCACAGGAGGAAACTACCGGAATTACTCGTAGCAACTATTGCCTTACAGCAGCAAGAAACCAATCCTATAAACACTATAAACAACTCCTCCCCCACAAAAATCCCTGACCTTTCCCCCCTCCCCCCAAACACAGACCCCAACACCCCATGGACAACCATTGCCTCCATCAACAAAGACAACATCACAGCCTTAACAGCATCACTTAATACTACAATACCCCCCCCCCCCCCCACCTTGATCCATACCTGGTCAGCTGGATCAAAGCAACTAAACAAGAACTCAGCCCCATAATTGCGGAACTCACATAAGCCATACTTCAACTAGGACACATGCCAGAACAACTGAAGCTGTCCTCCATCCGACCTACACTCAAAAAAACCAAACCTTGACCCAATGGACCCAGTAACATAGACCCATCGCCAGTCTCTCATTCTTAACAAAAGTCATTGAGAAGACAGTACAGGAACAACTCCAGGAACATATTGATAAGAACAATCTCCTTGACCCCCAGCAGCATAGTTTCCGCCCTCTCCATGGTGTAGAAATATTGATGATCTCACTCTTGGACACACTGATAAAAGGAACGCAGAAAAAAAACACAGAGCTACATCAAGATATTCCTTGACATATCCGCAGCGTTTAACACCATAGATCACCACATCCTTCTTCAATGCCTCCAAGCATCCGGAATTCAGAACACAGTACTGCAATGGTTTAATCATACCTCACCAACAGGCAGCAATAAATAAAAATTGGACACAACATATCTCCCCCATATCAGCAGACACAAGGTGTACTACAAGGATTCACTATTTCTCCATTGCTCTTTAAACGTCTACCTACAACCATTCTGCCAAATCATCATAACACATTAACATCAACTTTCACATCTAGGTGGATGACATCATGCTCTACAGTCCATTCAACCAGGAACAAACCACTAACAAAAAACTCACACAATGCCTCAAGGATATTTCCAAATGGCTAGAAGAAAATAATCTCACCATCAACAATAAAAAAAAAACTGAATCCCTTTTCCATTACAGGAGACACCAACTTCACCCCTCCATCACCATAAACAATAACAAAGTAAAAATACAACCTAAAAATCAAGTACCTTGGAATCATACTGGACCAAAACCTCTCCCTCAAATACAACACCACGAAAGCTATATACCACAAGATAAGAACCCTCCAACAGCTACACGCCCTCCTTGACTGACCAGGCTTTAGTTCAGCATTCCAAACCCTAATCCTATCACACATGGTCTATTGCAACTCCATTTACCATGGCATGCTTCACTAAACCACAATCCCGCTCCATAGAGCGCTGCACACTGCAGCTCGCACCCTAACGGGTTCATCAAATTATGATCACATAACACCCACCTTGAAACAGCACTGGCTCCCACCTGCTAGCCGAATCAAGTACAAAACACTTAACACATAAGCAATCACCAGCAATCGCACATAAGCACATTGCTCCAAACCATGCAGGAAGACAAGCTACTACAAATAGCTTAATCATCCACTACGCAAGAACAAAATCAACCCAACAGCACGCACATGGGCCTTTGAACTGTACGCACCTTCAGCCTGGAATGCCCTCCCAGACACAATATGAAATATCACAGACCTTCCCATATTCAGAAAACGCCTGAAAACCCTTTTATTTGCCGAACACTTTACCCCCCACTCCCAGGAAAACCATCAACAACAATAAATCAACTCAAGCAACCAAAGTTGATTCCCCTGAACCATATATAGATCAACCTCAAAATGTCATAGATCTCATATCACCTACCTAACTGTATATAATTAATAGTTACCTGTACATAAGTTCAATTGTTCAATGTAAAAATCTATACCTTTGTTCTATGTAAACCGCCTTGACCACAGTGGTATATAAACCTTGCTAAATAAATACACAGCTTAGCAAGGTGTAGATGCAGAGCCTGTCACCTCCAGCACAGGAGAGCTCAGGGGACAGACACAGGGACGCAGAGCCTGTCACCTCCAGCACAGGAGAGCTCAGGGGACAGACACAGGGACGCAGAGCCTGTCACCTCCAGCACAGGAGAGCTCAGGGGACAGACACAGGGACATAGAGCCTGTCACCTCTAGCACAGGAGAGTTCAGGGGACAGACACAGGGACGTAGAGCCTGTCACCTCTAGCACAGGAGAGTTCAGGGGACAGACACAGGGACGTAGAGCCTGTCACCTCTAGCACAGAAGAGTTCAGGGACAGACACAGGGACGCAAAGCCTGTCACCTCTAGCACAGGAGAGTTCAGGGGACAGACACAGGGACGCAGAGCCTGTCACCTCCAGCACAGGAGAGCTCAGGGGACAGACACAGGGACGCAGAGCCTGTCACCTCTAGCACGGGAGAGTTCAGGGATGGGGACAGAGAACCTTTGGCCTCTAGTACTAGGTCTATCTTAGGAACCACTATCAATTAGGAAGGCAAGACCTGAAAACCATTAAAAAAAGAAAAATTATTTCAGAGAATCTGAATGTTTCCAGTCAGCCTGATCATACAGCAGTATCAGCACCAGCAGGACGAAGGTGGTTATACAGCCCTTGAGTATGTCACTAGTGAAGCGCCATCTTCTGGAGGCACCGAGAGCAGGGAAGAAGGGCTACGAAGATCCGCGTTGTACAGCACAAACCCAACAAGAAAAGGTTTCAGGAGTTTAAGGTGTGCTCAGTGGGGCACTAATAGTTAGAGGGGATATGACAGAACCATTCAAACAGAGGGCAGAAAGGTGGCATTTTCCATAGGAGAAGCAGCTATAAGGCAAGGGGGCATGATATGTCTGTGAAAGGACAGAGGAGGGAGTGAGGCAGAGAGGAATGGGAGGAAATCCTTCTTAATAACAGAGTGGCAGATATCTTGAGGTGGCAGCAGCCAGGATTCAGGAGAGATACAGATGCTAGTGGGAAATACTGGAGTCTATAGAGGGCAGGGCTAAAAAAACTCCCAGCAGCCAGGTCACCCATGTGTCTAAAATTTGGCCTCTGGTTTCTAAAATTCAGTAAAATAAAACAAAATTAAATTAACAGAAGCAAAAAATTATTTTAAAAACTCAAACCAAAAATGGGAAAAAAGTAACAAAAAAAGCCAAACAAATGAACATCAACAGGAAAAAAGAGCAAAAAAGTGAAAGAATAAAAACAGACAAATGTTTCCCCAGCTGAGCTTCTCTCTAGTTGCTGTATGTAAGACGCTGCAGAATTAGAAAAGAGAAGAGTGAGCAAAATGCTAAAGGGGATGGAACAACTCAAGAGGTCAGTCGGGGCTCTTCTGCTTGGAGAAGAGATGCCTGAGGGGAAACAGGACAAAGACCTACAAAATCCCGAGTGGAGCGGAACAGGGAAATACGAATCAATCGCTTACTCCTTCAAATACCTCAAAGACTAGGAGACCTACCCTGAAGTTATTTATTTAACAGGTCTTCTATACCGCCTCCTTCAGTCGAAGCGGTTACATTCTAACTTCAAACCGTGTACATTGCTACTATAAGTTGGGGTGGGGGGGAGACACATAGCATGCACGGAGTTTAATACATAAGAACTTATATACAAGACTTGGTAGTGATTCTCTCATTAGTGTGGGTTAAAGTGTCAGGTACTGTAGGGGATCGGTTTCAGTGCCTATGTGATGTTTCCAAAGTGTTCCATATAAAGGAGAGTTTCCGTCTTCGGTGTTTACGGTGGCTCTTATGTTGTCTGGGAGGGAGTTACATAAGGCTGCGGCAGTGAGAGGAAACAACCTCCGAGATGTGTATTGCTTCGACTTTGAATAAGCGCTGGGTGTGATAATCAGGTTCCTCTTGCTGTTCCTTCCAGGACGGGTGTCCAGGACATTTTTGATTAAATTCTTTAGGTTGACTGTTGAAGTGTTCTGTAGGATTTTGAAAGTGTTTAGCACTATATTATTAAGGAATAATTTAAAACAGATAAGAGAAAATGTTTTCTCCCCACTTAATTATGCTGGAATTCCGTGCCAGAGGATGTAGTAAAAGCTGTTAGTGTAGCTGGGTTTAAAAGAGATTTGGATGAGTTCCTGGAAAAAAAGTCCATAAACCATTATTAAAGGAGACTGCTGAAATCTGCTGCTTGCCCTGGGATAAGCAGCATGGAATCTGTGTATGTTTTTGGGAACCTTACAGGTACTTGTGACCTGAACTGGCCGCTGTCGGAAACACAAAACTGGACTGGATCAGATCTCAAGATGTCACTTACAGTATCATATCTGTTGCCTACTATGCTTATTTATTTAAAAACTGAAAGACTAAAAATAAAGGCTAATAATAGAAAACTTAGGATTGCCCGAACTATGCCTGCCATGGGAAGGAAACACACATTCCTTATAGACCTAATGAGGTTTACTCCCCAGAATATGTGCAGGCTGCACAGATGCAAGAACAATACCCACGTCCGACATCTCTCGACCTCTCTCAATATGCCCTGAACACACGCTGAAGAGGAAAGACCTGGCACCAATGACAAAGGAAAGTGTGTGGGGGAGATTCTAGAAGCTACATTTAGGCTTTTAGGTAGAAAGTTGAAATCCACAACATCCAGGGTAGTGTTCTCAGAAAGAGCTCCTGAGTCTCAATGCGTGGATGAGACGATGCTGCATGGAAGAGGGGTTTGGATTTGTTAGGAACTGAGCAACATTCTGTGGAGGGGGGCGGGCTTTTTCTGAAAGTACAGGTTCTACCTTAACCAGGGTGCAATGACACCGATAGCATTACCCTATAGCAGCGATGGCGAACCTATGGCACGCGTGCCAGCTGTGGCACGCGAAGGCCTTGCAGCTGGCACGCGGGAAGGTCCGCCATCGAAAAAAAAAACAACAACCCTGTCTGCTGCCGTTGTCGGGGCCGCCGCGGCAGAATCGAGCGTGCCGCGGGGCCCCCCTGTACCCACCGGCAGAGCCTGTCCTCCCCGTAGCAGCTCTCTCTTTGGAGCTGCAGTCAGACTCGCCGGCTTGCAGAGCGCGAAGGGAAGAGTTTCCCTTTCGCGACTCTGTTAAGCCCGCGGGGGCTGATGGGAACTTCCCATCAGCCCCCGCGGGCTTAACAGAGCAGCGAGGGAACTCTTCCCGCGCGCTCTGCAAGCCGGCGCGTCTGACTGCAGCTCCAAAGAGAGAGCTGCTACGGGGAGGACAGGCTCTGCCGGTGGGTACAGGGGGGCCCCGCGGCACGCTCGATTCTGCCGCGGCGGCCCCGACAGCGGCAGCAAACAGGTTTTCTTTTTTTTTTTTAATTTTCCCTGGGCTGGGCTGGGCTGGGCTGGGGGTGGGGGGTGGGGGTTAGGAGTGGTGCCGGGCTGGGCTGGGGGGGGTTAGGAGTAGTGATGGGCTGGGCTGGGCTGGGGGGGGGGTTAGGAGTGGTGATGGGCTGGGCTGGGCTGGGGGGGGGTTAGGAGTGGTGATGGGCTGGGCTGGGCTGGGGGGGGGTTAGGAGTGGTGATGGGCTGGGCTGGGCTGGGGGGGGGGTTAGGAGTGGTGATTGGCTGGGCTGGGCTGGGGGGGGTTAGGAGTAGTGATGGGCTGGGCTGGGGGGTGTTAGGAGTAGTGATGGGCTGGGGTGGGGGGGTTAGGAGTGGTGATGGGCACGAGTGGTGATGGACACTGGGCTGGCTGGGGGGGGTTAGGGGTGGTGATGGGCACTGGGCTGGCTGGGGGGGTTAGGAGTGGTGATGGGCGCTGGGCTGGGGGGGTAGGAGTGGTGATGGGCACGGGGGGGGTTAGGAGTGGTGATAGGCGCTGGGGGGGCTTAAACTAAAAATTGAGTGATGGGGGATTAGGACTGGGAGTGGGCTGATGGGGAGGTTAGGACTGGAAATGGGCTGGTGGGATTAGGACTGGGAGTGAGCTATGGGGGGCTAGGACTGGTAATGGGTTGGGGGGTTGCTAGGACTGGAAATGGGCTGAGTGGAAGGGGGCTTGAACTGCAAATAGCTGTTGGGGATGGGGCTTGGAATGGAAATGGGCTGAGGGGAAGTGGGGGGCTTGAACTGCAAATAGCTGATGGGGACGGGGCTTGGAATGGAAATGGGCTGAGGGGAAGTGGGGGGCTTGAAGAAGGGAATGGATGCTGGGTGAGACTGGAACTAGAAGGGAGCTGATGTTGGGGGAGGATTAGAATGGGATGGGGCTGGGAGAGTAAAATGGAGAGGGGAAAAATATTTTGTGTAGGAGGGATGAAAAATCTACAATTGGCCAGGTATTGGGAGAGTAATTGGGGATTGAGGATGGAGGGGTAAAATTTGTGTGGATGAAATAGAAATGAGGAAAGAGCAAAAGGAGAAAGATTAGTATGTTAAAGCAGATGTAGAGAGAGAGAGAATGGAAAAAAAACTAGAAGAGAGAAGAAAGGACAAATGGACAGCAGACGATGGAGAGTTAGCAGAAAACATGAAGAAACCAGAAGAAAATGGCTGGACCAATTGCAACTGAAAAAAAATGCACAAAAGGTAGAACGATATCTCTTTATTTTGAATTTATTAACTGGAATATGTCAGCTCTGGGAAATGTGCATCATTAACATCTGCGCTTTGTTTGGTACAAGAGGAAATTCCTATTTGACGTTGCCACTTGTTCTCTTTCCCCAGTATTCACTGAAATGTATTGGTTTAATATTTGCAGTGTTGCCTTTTGATAGGTAGGGTATGGTGCTTTGTAAGTCCTGGTAATGCTGTCAGGATACGGCGGGTTTTGCTATGGGTTCTAAATGGGCAGCGTTTGTAGTAGTTCCTAATGTGCCTGGCGGTTGGCACTGGATTATAGTAATGTAGAAATCTTTTAGTCTTTCTTTATCCATACACTCATTAAGAGACATGTTTACTAAAAGTTAGTGTATGGTAACATTATGCAAATATTTATGCAAATAAGACCACTTATGCAAATGACGTGCTGGCACTTTGAGGAAATTCTTTGGTTTTGTGCGGCAGTTTGGGCACTCGGGCTCAAAAAGGTTAGCCATCACTGCCCTATAGAAAGGAAAGAGAGCAGCTTTTAAGACTAGAAAATGGGGGAGAGCCGACAGTCGCCCAAGAGCGTATGATTCGGAATGGTGTATCTTTAAAGGATACCAGCAAAACAGGGACGTCAGGGCATCCCAATAGAGGTTCCAGTAAAGGTAAAAGTAACCCAGGTGCCTTTAAGTAAAAACCAGACCAAGTTGAAAGATTCCAAATTATCCCTGTCATTCAATAGCCAGACTGTTAATATGAACAAAAAACAAACTTTGAAATGCCTGTATGCAAGTTCTAGAAGTAAAACAATAAGATAGGAGAGTTAGACTACATAGCACTGAATGAGAGATGTAATTAGCATCTCAGAGCCCTGTGGAAGGAGGACAACTAATGGGACACTGTCATACCAGGCTACAAAATATATCGCAATAGCAGGGTAGATCACACAGGGGGAGGAGTGGCACTATATGTTAAAGAGGGCATTGAGTCAAACAGGATAAAATGTATTGTAGGAAATAAAATACACTGTAGAATCTCTATAGATAGAAAATCCATGTAAAAAGGGGAAGGGAATGGCAGTGGGGATGTACTACCGCCCACCTGCTCAGAATGAACTGACAGATGATGAAATGCTAAAAGAAATTAGAGAAGGTTGCAAAGTTTACAACAGTAATAATGGGTTGATTTCAATTACCCAGTTATGGACTGGGTCAGTGTCACATCAGGACATGCTAGGGAGATAAAGTTTCTAGATGAAATAAATGACTGCTTCTTGGAGCAGCTGGTTCAGAACCAACTCAAGGGGAAACTATTAGATCTAGTTCTTAGTGGAAAGCAGGATCTAGTGCGAGAGGTAACTGTGTTGGAGCCGCTTGGCAATAGCAATCATAACATCATCACATTTGATTTAACAAATGTAGGGAGGATAACAAGGAAATCTACTGTGCTAGCATTTAACTTTCAAAAAGTAGACCATGATAAAATGAGGAAAATGGTTAAGAAAAATATTAAAAGGAGCAACTGCAAAGGTTAAGGATTTACATCAGGCCTGCGTGTTATTTAAATATACTGTGTATGTGTGTATATATATATATATATATATATATATATATATATATATATATATATATATATATATATATATATATATATACACACACACATATACACACTGTGTGTGTGTGTAATTTATTTATTTAAATATACTGTGTGTGTGTATATATATATATATAAATATAGACATAAGAACATAAGATATACCATACTGGGTCAGACCAAGGTCCATCAAGCCCAGTATCCTCTTTCCAACAGTGGCCAATCTAGGTCATACGTACCTAGCAGTTTCTCCAAAAGACAAAGGTTCCATAATGCTTGTACTGGGTCAAGCATTGATATCCTCGGTCCCTTCTTAATAATTTATTTATTTATTTAGAGAGTTTTTGTATACCGCCTTATCCTTCAATCAAAGCGGTCACAACACAATTGGGGAATACATTTAACACATGGGGATATGAGACACATACACTAATATTTACAGGGAACATGGGCAATGGAGGGTTAAGTGGCTTGCCCAAGACCACAAGGAGCATCTGTGGGACTAGAAACCCCAGTCCTTCCGGCCCAAGGTTGCTGTCTTCTAGTGGGATTTGAACCCCCGACCTTCCGGCCTGAAGTACCTTGCCCCAACCACTAGGCTACTCCTCCCTTGGTTTATGGTTTATGGACCTTTCCTCCAGGAACTTGTCCAAACCTTTTTTAAACCCAGCTACACTAACAGCCTTTACTACATCCTCCGGTAACAAATTCCAGAGTTTGATTACACGTTGAGTGAAAAAATATTTTCTTTTATTAGTCTGAGTTTACCCTGTAGCTTCATTGCATGTCCCCTAGTCTTTCTATATTCTGATAATGTAAACAATCGATCTACATTTACCCGTTCCACTCCGTTCATTAATTTATAGACTTCTATCATATCTCCCCTCAGCCGTCTCTTTTCCAGGTTAAAGAGCTCTAACCTTTTTAGCCTTTCTTCATAGGGGTATCCTTCCATCCCCTTTAGCATTTTGGTGGCTCTTCTCTGAACCTTTTCTAATAACGCTATATCCTTTTTAAGATACGGTGACCAGAATTGCACACAATATTCAAGATGAAGTCTCACCATGGAACGATATAGAGGCATTATAATATCTTTTGTTTTATTTTCCATTCCTTTCCTTATGATACCTAGCATTCTATTTGCTCTCTTGGCCGCCGCTGCACACTGGGCTGAGGGTTTTAACATGTTATCCACAATGATGCCTAAATCTTTTTCCTGGGTGGTGGTTCCTAATGTGGAACCTTGCATTGTGTGACCATAGTTTGGGTTGTTCTTCCCTAGGTGCATAACGTTTTGCACTTGTCCACATTAAATTTCATCTGCCATTTTGATGCCCAGTCTTCCAATTTATCAAGATCCTCTTGCAATTTTCCACAATCCTCTTGGGTTTTAACAACTTTAAATAGTTTTGTGTCATCTGCAAATTTGATAACCTCACTCGTTATTCCCTTTTCCAGGTCATTTATGAATATGTCAAAAAGCAGCGGACCCAGCACAGATCCCTGTGGTACACCACTATTCACCTTTCTCCATTGGGAAAATTGGCCATTTAGCCCTACCCTCTGCTTTCTATCTTTTAACCAGTTACTGATCCACAATAGTACACTGCTTCCTATCCCATGACTCTTTAGTTTTGCCAAAAGTCTCTCATGAGGGACCTTGTCAAAGGCTTTCTGAAAGTCCAGATACACTATATCAACCGACTCACCTTTGTCCACCTGTTTATTCACACTTTCAAAAAAAAACATAACAGATTAGTAAGACAAGATCTTCCTTGTCTAAAGCCATGTTGGCTGCCTCCCATTAGGCCATGACTATCTACATGCTGAGTAATTTTGTTCTTTATGATGGTTTCTACCATTTTTCCCGGTATTGACGTCAGGCTCACCGGTCTGTAGTTTCCTGGATCACCCCTGGAACCCTTATTAAAAATTGGTGTTACATTGGCAATCCTCCAATCTTCAGGTACTACAGATGATTTTAATGAAAATTCACAGATTATTAATAGCAGGTCTGCAATCTCATATTTCAGTTCTTTCAACACCCTTGGAAGTATACCATCCAGCCCAGGTGATTTGCTACTCTTCAGTTTATCTAATAGTTGTAATACATCTTCCCGATGTATCGATATTACCTTCAATTCTTCAGCACCTTTAAATACCACTTCAGATATATATATAGATATATACATAGATAGATATATAGACAGAAACCTATGTCCTCTCATCAGCTCCGAGCTATTCCGTACAGTCTGCTAATCCCTAATCACACCAAATCTTGATTATGCCATCATCATATACCATGGTCTCCCCAAACATATACTCTTCACCCCCTCCAGATGGCTCAAAATATGGTGGCAAGAATAATCAACATTGCCCCACGATAAGCATATATTACCCCCTACTTTTTCAACTGCATTCGTTCCCCATTATACCCAGAATAAGATACAAAGCTCTTGTCACTATCTTCAGAATTATACACAATTATGCTCAGCTAACTGCCTCCAATCCTGCATTTCCATGCCAAAAAATGACAGACCTCACAGACAGAGCTCTCTGCATCTCCTCTCCATCCCCATACAAAAAAAAACAAGTTTAAACCAGCCACTTGCAATCGGGCACTTTCCTCTCTTTGCCCCTTTGTTATGGAACACCCTCCCAGCAGCCCTAAGAGGATCGCAGAGCATCAAAGAATTCCAGAAAAACTCAAAACATACTTATTTCAGGATCGCTTTCAATCCATCCTAAATCCAAAGGCACAAGATAGCATTCAACCAGTGCCTCTGGGCACTTTGTCCATCAAGGGGTGTACATCTGATTGTGCTATCTTGCATGTGCTTAAATTCCCTCTATAGATACATTTTCAGTAATGTCCATGTCATACCTCCACTTGTAAATAGTTATTAAGTTATAAGAATTTCTATTCCTATGGTATACAAATGTTTCTTATAAGTCCTCTAGTTATTGTTCTATGTAAATAGGATGCATTGCGCTCTGTACGTTATTTGTTCAATGTAAACCACTTTGAATTACAGAAAAGTGGTATAGAAATAAATTTAAATAAATAAATACTGTCTTAGAAGCCCAGACCAGATGTATTCCACGCTTTAAGAAAGGTGGAAGGCAGGCCAAACAATAGCTAGCATGTCTTAAAGGCGCGATCAAATAGGCTGTTATAGCTAAGAGAAAATCCTTCAGAAACTGGAAAGAAAAGAGCCAAATGATGAAAACAGGAATCATAAGTACTGGCAAGTTAAATGCAAGGTACTACTGATAAGGCAGGCAAAGAGAATTTGAAAAGAAGCTTTTCGTGGAAGCAAAACCGCATAATAAAAACATTTTCAAGTACATTCATAGCAAAACACCTGTGAGAAAGCCAGCTGGATCATTAGATGATAGAGGGGTAAAAGGGGCACTAAGAGGACAAGGCCATAGTGCAGAGACTGAATGAATTTGTTCAGTCTTTACTAAAGAAGATGTAGGAAACGTATCCATAAACTATCTATCAAAACCTCAGCGTAACATTAATCTTATCTCAAGATGTTTTTCAAGAGAGCTTCAAGAAAAATGCCAAAAAATCACATTAATACTCTTAAGAGGAGGAGAAAAGACCTCAGTTAACATGTGCTGTCCCACTATACGGCAGTTATTCGCTGCCCAAAGGGGAGCTGTTATACACCACTATCATAGATCTAAAAAAACTCCTCCCCCTTAACCTTTAATCAATTTTATAGTTCAGTAATTTACTTATTCTCTTTTTTTTTAAGTTATTTTAAATTTTCTTAAACAATTTCTAACCGCTCAACCAGCAGCATTGGGACAAACTCTGGCAGCTGACTACAGATGCCAGTTTTGCTCTAATAGATCTACATAAATCCTCAGGTGAGCCAATTCGTTCAATATTCTAAACTCTGCAACTTGGAATCTTCCAATGTTATCACTATTGAGAACTTGGGTCTCAGATAAAACTCACAGCACAAAACCATAGGCATACAGCCCTTTGAGAGTGCTAGTTCTCACATCAAGGACCCGGTTCTAGAAGCTTTCACAATATTCACAATTATACAAAATTGTACTCAGCTTAAAAGTATTAATTATGTCCATCTTATTATAGAGCTGTTCAGAGCTGAGAAATTTTGTACTTAGCTTTGAAAGGTTTTGTCAATCGCAACAAGTTTGGTCAATTCCGACGCCTTCTCTCAGGCACCCCAAGCGTTTCACTCTGGTAGTTTCTTCAGGGAATTGCCCAATTAACTGGATAAAACAAAAGTGATGTTATTCTAGTATTCCATGTTGCTTCACAAAATACTTCTATTAAACAGCATACAACCAAACGTTACCAAATGATAAGATGCCGCCCACGTATCCACCTCTTCATGTGTCTCACTCAACTGGTGAATCAATGAATCTCTAACATAAACGCCGCGCATGCGGAGTACAAACTGACTTAGCTTATTTAAAGATTATCAACGGCTTATTAAAACCCCAGCTGTTTAATTAGTAGAAACATCACATCATTTGGTTGTTAAAATTATCCTTCACCACGTAGGCTCCATTTCTTTAGATTTTACTACCGTTGAAACCCCGCTGTTTGATCCCCGATATTGTTATACAAGCTATTGCAGAGGTAAAGATCATCCAGCTTGACTCTAACGCAAATACCCAAAACAATTCAGAGGCACACTGCCAAATCCAACTGAACATTCAACCCTTCTGGGTTTACTGAATTAAAGGTAAAGATCCATTTTTGTTCTTTCCATAATAATGTTCTCTCAATCGTCCTACCTCGCATACCAAACTGTACTTGGTCAATGCAGAAGCATCGTAATTGCTCAAAAATATGATGTTTATTTAAGCAGTGTTGTACTAGAGGTGCTTCTAACACTTTACATTTCAAGCGACTATAATGTTCTCTCATTCGTATCCTAAACGGTCTTGTAGTCTTTCCCACGTATAAGCAGCCACACGGGCAAATGATTACGTACACTACATTCCATGATGCACACGTCATGCAATGTTTAAATTTATGGACAGACCCCTTATACGTAAATTCCTGAATCTCCATTGTGACATCGCAAATGTTGCAGTTTCCACACTTACTATGGCCCATAGGCGTTGTATGTGTTATTGGAACTCTTAAGGTCTCTGAAGGTAAAATTGCAGGACATAGTTGTTCCTTTAAATTAGTGTTTCTGCACCACACACAGCGGATCTTCCGATTCTGTAACCCCGGGATCACTTGCAACACATTGCTATGTCTTCTAAGGATTCTACGGATGTCCTTACTGAAGGGCGAAAACCTAGTAACAAAGTTTATGTAAGTCTCATCAGCGCCTTTATTAAAGCCATTACTATGTTGCCGTTGCACCAATAACTGGCTCCAATCATTATACAATGCCCTTTTATACGCTTGCGCCACCACCTTATGGGGATACCCCCAATTTTCAAAATTCCTCATTAGAGACCGGGACTTCATTTTAAAATCATCCCTGTTAGAGCAATTCCTTCAATACCACAGGAACTGTGATACTGGCAGACTCTCCTTCAAATTTCTCGGGTGGGCACTCGTGTAGTGCAGGAATGTGTTCCGGTCAGTCTCCTTCCTGTAAACTGACGTTTCCCAAGTGTATGGGCCTCTGGTAATTAATATATCTAAATAAATAATGGTGTTCTGATGACACGAATATGTGAACTTTATACATGGATCACAAGTGTTGACCCACTGAAAAAAACTTTGTAATTCACATTTAGGGCCCTGCCAGAGTAGAAAAATATCGTCAATATATCGATTCCACGTCTTAATGTGGTGTTGGAACAAAGACTCCTTTATCCGAACACTTTCAAAATTACCCATATATAAGTTAGCTATAGATGGGGCGCAGGTGGCCCCCATAGCAACACCCGAGATTTGTTGGAACAGTGTCTCATCAAAAACAAAAAAATTATTACAAATGGCCAATCTAGCCAGTTGCAGTAAAAAAGATGTATGAGATTCACTCACATCACCCCGCTGTTTAAGCGACTGCTCCACTAGAGAGAGTGCTGCTGTTTGAGGTATGCTAGTATATAATGAAACAACATCGAGGGTTACCAATAACACGTCAGGCTGACTTGCCCAATGAGATAGTCCTTGTAAGATATTCAAAAAATGTGTGGAATCTTGCACGAAGGATGGAATCAACCTGACCAGAGGACGTAAATACGAATCCAAAAAAGTCGAAACTGGTTCAAGCACCGATCCTCTTGTCGATACAATGGGCCTCCCAGGTGGATTAAATAAATTTTTATGTATTTTAGGTACTAAATAAAATTTCGCTGTAGTAGGCGCTATTGTATTCAAATAGTGATATTCTTTGGAGTCCAGAAAGCGATCGTTTAGGATCCGAATGAGAGAACATTATAGTCGCTTGAAATGTGAAGTGTTAGAAGCACCTCTAGTACAACACTGCTTAAATAAACATCATATTTTTGAGCAATTGCGATGCTTCTGCATTGACCAAGTACAGTTTGGTATGCGAAGTAGGACGATTGAGAGAACATTATTATGGAAGGAACAAAAATGGATCTTTACCTTTAATTCAGTAAACCCAGAAGGGTTGAATGTTCGGTTGGATTTGGCAGTGTGCCTCTGAATTTTTTTGGGTATTTGCGTTAGAGTCAAGCTGGATGATCTTTACCTCTGCAATAGCTTGTATAACAATATCGGGGATCAAACAGCGGGGTTTCAACGGTAGTAAAATCTAAAGAAATGGAGCCTACGTGGTGAAGGATAATTTTAACAACCAAATGATGTGATGTTTCTACTAATTAAACAGCTGGGGTTTTAATAAGCCGTTGATAATCTTTAAATAAGCTAAGTCAGTTTGTACTCCGCATGCGCGGCGTTTTTGTTAGAGATTCATTGATTCATCAGTTGAGTGAGACACATGAAGAGGTGGATACGTGGGCGGCATCTTATCATTTGTTAACGTTTGGTTGTATGCTGTTTAATAGAAGTATTTTGTGAAGCAACATGGAATACTAGAACACCACCACTTTTGTTTTATCCAGTTAATTGGGCAATTCCCTGAAGAAACTACCAGAGTGAAACGCTTGGGGTGCCTGAGAGAAGGCGTCGGAACTGACCAAACTTGTTGCGATTGACAAAACCTTTCAAAGCCAAGTACAAAATTTCTCAGCTCTGAACAGCTCTATAATAAGATGGACATAATTAATACTTTTAAGCTGAGTACAATTTTGTATAATTGTGAATATTGTGAAAGCTTCTAGAACCGGGTCCTTGATGTGAGAACTAGCACTCTCAAAGGGCTGTATGCCCATGGTTTTGTGCTGCGAGTTTTATCTGAGACCCAAGTTCTCAATAGTGATAACATTGGAAGATTCCAAGTTGCAGAGTTTAGAATATTGAACGAATTGGCTCACCTGAGGATTTATGCAATAATCGTTCAAAAAGTTTATGACTAATTCTACTAGTGTCTAATAGATCTACAAACAAATAGAAAAGAAAGCCAAAAGCACTTCTCAACATGAAATTCTGTCACTCTCAGTCACTTAGCTTTAAGATGTCCTCTAGAGATGTTCAGACTGTAAAGCATTTACTTATCCATGCCAGAAATGATATTCAAAGGTGATGTACCACAGGAATTGAAACAAATCTCAATAAATCAGGAAGATATAATAGTTATTTGATAAGCTAAAGAACAGCAAATCACATGGACCAGATGGCATATATCCCAGGATGCTGAAAGAAATGAAATATGAGATTACTAAAAGTAGGTTTGCAATCTGTGAAGTATCCTTAAAATCATTAGCTTTCTTGGCTGCCACTGCACACTGCGCAGAGGATTTCAATGTATTATCCTTGATGACGCCTATATCTTTTTCCTGAGTGGAGCCTTGCATTGTTAGTTTCGGTGGTTCTTCACTAAGTGCATAACTTTGCACTTGTCCACATTAAATTTCATTTGCTATTTGGACACACAGTCTCCCAATTTCAAGGTCCTCTTGCAATTTTTCAGAATCCTCTTGGGTTAGTTTTTTTTTTTGGGGGGGGGGGGGTTAACAACTGTGAATAATTTTGTGTCACTTTCTAATGTCATCACCTCACTCATTATTCCTATATCCAGGTCATTTATATATAAATATGTTAAAAGCAGCAGGCCCAGCACAGATCCCTGGGGTACTCCACTATTCACCTTTCTCCATTGCGAAAATTGTCCATTTAGTCCTACCCTCGGCTTTCTATCTTTTAACCAGTTTCTGATCCACAATAGTACACTGCCTCCTATCCCATGACTTTTCAATTTCCAGAAGAGTCTCTCATGAGGGACCTTGTCAAAGGCTTTCTGAAAATCCAGATACACTATATTAACTGTCTCACCTTTATCTACCTGTTTATTTATACCCTCAAAAAAATATAGCAGATTAGTAAGACAAAACTTTCCTTGACTAAATCTATGTTGACTTCCTGCCATTAAGTGTTTAGTAATTTTGTTCTTTATAATGGTTTCCGCCATTTTGCCTGGTATAGATATCAGGTGCACCTGTCTGTAGTTTCCCAGATCACCCCTGGAACCCTTTTAAAAAACTGGTGTTACATTAGACAGTCTCAAATCCTCAGGTACTACAAATAGAATGCTAGGAATCATAAGGAAAGGAATGGAGAATAAAACAAAGGATGACATCGTAATACCTCTGTATCGTTCCACGGTGTGACCGCACCTTAAATATTGTGTGCAATTCTGGTCACCATATCTTAAAAAGGATATAGCAGAATTGGAAAAGGTACAGAGAAGAGCCACCAAAATGGTAAAAGGGGATGGAAGGATACCCCTATGAGGAAAGGCTTAAAAGGTTAGGGCTCTTCAACTTGGACAGCTGAGGGGAGATATGATAGAGGTCTCTAAAATAATGAATGGATTGGAAACGTAGATCGGTTATTTATTCCTTCAAAAAGTAGAAAGACTAGGGGACACATAATGAAGCTACAATGTGGCACATTTAAGACTAATAGGAGAAAATAGTTTTCAGTCAGCACATAAAGTCTGGAATTTGTTACAGGAGGATGTAGTAAAAGTGGTTAGTGTAGCTGGATTCAAAACAGGTTTGGATGAGTTCCTGGAGGAAAATTTAATAAAAGCATTATTATAAAGGACTCGGGAAATCCACTGCTTACCTCTGGGAGCAGCGGCATGGAGTCCGTTTTACCTTTTGTGAACCTGGACTGGCCGCTGTTGGACCCTTGGTATGACCCAGTATGGAATATGTTATGTTCTTGTGACCTTGAAGACACACAAACAGGTTGATAGCTCAGACACAGTAGAAAAGAAGATGGCAGAAAAAGTCTGTGCAGATACCCTATGCACAGTGCTAACGCTTATTTATTCTACCCTTTGCTAACTAGGGAACTGAAATCGCGTTCCAGAAAGTCAACTCTTAATTTTTAACACCTCAAATAAAGGCACAGCAGTTCATCTCAGTTATAAATACGGCAAAGTAATGAAGCCAGCCATAGTACAATGGGCAGCTACTCTGCAGCAGGTAAAAGGCAAAGACAGAACAAGGAAAAATACTCGGAACAGTTCCATCACCTTAGGGCGACAGCTGATGCAAGTGCAGCAGGGGACATGATTTAAGAAATAGGCCAACTTAAAGTTCATGATGCAAAGGCTACCTCAAGGATCCTTATTTTAAGAAGTTTTCTGAAAACCAGCAGAGAAGGAGCTAGTCTGACATTAGGTGATTGAGATAGAATAAGAAAAGGCCTGTGTGTGGCTGCAAGGCCCAGTTCCTGTGGCGAGGAACCCAAGGAGCGGATGCGCACACATGCAATGAGTCGGCAGTTTAAGCAAGCTGGTGATAGGCCAGAAGAGAGGGGGGAGCCCTTAGCATACAAGAGGAGAGAAATCTCTCCTTCCCCATAGGGCTGGACTGGTGGAAGCTTTTAGCTAGGGCCCTTCTCCCTCATACCTGTGGCTGCTCTATTCATCTACTTTCTGAAGACATTTCACTGCTAGTCTCTCATGAGATGTCTACTTTTGCCACATGTCCAACATATCTTATCAGCTGTACATCGCTTTCCAAACCAAATCTCCTTTTATGAAGAGATCATCACTTCCCCCACTTCAGAGGACGCTGCCAGGCCTGCAGCAAACCTTCCGCTTAAAGTATCTTCAGACTTACAGACAACCCCTAACCCCAAAATTTTCAAAATTAAAGAACAATTCTGTAAAAACACAAAACTGTGAATAGGGAGAGCATCTAACTCCAGTTACTCAGGTAAATACCAACAACCCACCCCCCATCCTAGTGACATCTTCCAGAACTGGTGCAAAGGTAAAAGTATCCTTACGGACAGTTTCAGACCGGAGAAGGGGACTAGCCTAATGCTTCAAGCTGTGGAATGGGAACCAGGGAAAGCACTGCTGCTCCTTGTGGCCTTGTGCAAATCGCTCAACCCTCCTTGGTTCATGTACAAACTCAGGGATGTGTTTAAAGGCACTAAGGGTTTGCAAAAACGACCATGCAGTAAGTGCAACAGCCCAATTACTGTTAACGCATGACAGCGACATTAACAGTCGGCGCTGGGACACTTAACGCCACCCATTGACAACTGACATTTTTTAATTACCCTGCATCACCCCTCAATCCCCTCATGTAGATTTTTACAGCGCTAGCTTATCACGGGCTACAGCGCACATTATCCGGTAACACACTTTAGTAAAGATGCCCCTTAGACTGTAAGCCCTCTGGGAACAGGAAGATACGTCCTGTACCAGAATGAGCTCTTCCTGAAAAAGGCCTGAGCCAAATAAATAAATAAACCCCCTAATTCAGATACATTCGCTGGTGCAAAAGACATGCAAGTCAGACCACCTGCCTCAGTATCTCACTTATTTGAGTTTTTCAGCAGCTTTCAGTGGTATTTACACCTTTGCTCGTTCTTCATTAAATCAATTAGACACGAACAGTCTTTTAATGAAGGATTTGTACATTGATTTCTAATGCATTAAAATTTTGAATTTATGAATGTTTGATATGTTTTGTTTGTCATGGTTAAATTCGTATTATTCCTTTCTTGGGGTGTTTAGTTATGATCAAGCAGGTTAGAAATGTGATATATGAAAATATAGATTATTAAAAAAAATACATCAAGATTGACATAAATTTATAAATAACTAGAAATCCATAGCATATTAGCTGAAATGGTTAACTGCGCTAAACTGGGATAGTTTATTTATTTATATTCTCTTATATACCGCGCTATTCTGCATCAGTGCAGTTTACATTGAACAAACTGAAATTACATTGAACAGGGCATTATAACTTGGAGATAACTATTTTACAGGGAACATGGGCTATGGAGGGTTATGTGGCTTGCCCAAGACCACAAGGAGCACCTGTGGGACTAGAAACCCGTGTCCTTCCGGCCCAAGGTTTCTGTCCTCTAGTGGGATTTGAACCCCCGACCTTCCGGCCTGAAGTACCTTGCCCCAACCACTAGGCTACTCCTCCACTCCCTTCCACTTCCTCAACATACAAACAAATGTTCCAATTCTGTTCTCACCTCAGTGATAGTTCTTCTGTTACCAGGTATATTGTAGCATAATACAAAACCCTGCAAACCATTCACCCAGAACCTGACATACCAGGGAATAGGGGTGACCTACTGCAATGAGGCCACCACAAGGACCCACAGGACTTAGAAAACAGAAAAAACATGTCCCGGAAGAGATTAACTTGGAACGGGAGCCATGTGATCCAAAGCAAGAGTCATCTGGTGGACTTGTACGGCCCGAAACAGCAGCAGGCCAGGCTCAGAGCAGAAGCTGGAGCACAGGCGAGCTCAGCTGCAGCCCGCGGGGGCCAGAAGAAGCACCGAGGAGAGCAAGAGAAATTAATAGAGGTGGTGAGGAACTTCAGAAGAGACAAGCCCTAATTAACAAGTGAAAATTTTCCCCCAAAGCTCTTAATTAGGGTAATGATCTATCAAACAGCACTGGTCAGTGTCTTAAGTCTGCATCCTGCCAGACAGACCGACCCACCTTACTGCTGGGACATGCTACAGAGTTGTAAATACACACTGCATTCACTTGGAAGCTATTAAAGCAAAGCAACAGAAGGTGATATGACGTGAGAACACACCATCGGGATGGCAGATGTCTGGAAGACCCTTCTAGTGGTGAAGACAAATGGAACTGAGAAAGCTGTGGGATAACGCATAGAGAAGACCTTCATACCAAGTGGACGGCTAGGCCCAGAAGAGCAGAGGAGTAATGTTACCGGCACTGAGCAGCAGCTGAGGGCACATTAATGAGTCACTGCAGTCTTCATCTACTGTGATCTTGAACCCTTCATAGCTGCAGTGATATGACTGAATCGCTCTCCAGGAAAGCGTGCCAAGGCCACCCTAGTGATGGATTTTGGGTCTGCCTGGAACAGAGATGAGAGTGAGGAAGAGATGAGTGGAAGACACGGGCCAGGAGGGGGAGCTGGTGTTGCACTGTCACATGTGTGTCTACGGGAAGAGGAATCTCAAATGGGCAGACCGGGCGAGCCTTGTTAGTCTATCTGCTCTCATAGATTCTAGATTGTGGGTGCTTGAGCACCCCAATATTCACTCTTTTCAGAGAGGGATAATTTGTGTGGAGTTCAGGACCCCCCGTTGTTTTGAGAAGTTGGCACTTTCCTATGTCACTCTGCACGAGCTTCTGGCAGACTATGTAGGAAATGTCAGAGGAAGGCGAATGTGTGATGAGTGATGGATAGATACAAAGTTATGCTGAAACTGAGAACAAGAGTAAAGTAATGGTACAAAGTGACAGGAAAGCACAGAACAGAGATGGAAAACACAAAGGGCCCGATTCCGTCGTGGACGTCTGGGCCCTCTGTGCGTCTGGTCAGAACCGGACGCACAGAGAGAGCCGGGATTCTGATCCCGCGGGGCACATCTAGCCCCGCGGGTTCATTATCGCGAACAGGCCTGTACGTGCAGACTAGG
Organism: Ichthyophis bannanicus; assembly: GCA_033557465.1. Classification (NCBI taxonomy): domain Eukaryota; kingdom Metazoa; phylum Chordata; class Amphibia; order Gymnophiona; family Ichthyophiidae; genus Ichthyophis; species Ichthyophis bannanicus. Next base: position 3,126,880 of record CM066050.1, read on the forward strand.
ACTCCAATTCTGTCCTGCCTGCACGTACAGGCCTTGCCCGGCTAGCTCAGTCATGGCTCTTCAATGGAGCCACAGCGCCATGGCGTCCAGTTGCCATGGCACTGTGGTGCCATGGAAAATCCGCGATCCCCAGCCACCAGCTGCAGAGCTGCTTTCCCCGCAGCCCAACCCCCGATCTGGTCTCCTGTCCAAGGTCAGGCTGCGGGGAATGTCCTTGGCCCTCTGCTCCTTCCGCGCCCCAGGCCCACTGCCCCCTGGCGACTAGGGGTACTTATTCTATCTCCAAGTTGGAATAAGTTCCCTGTGCAAGCCGCCGGCCCTGGATGTACACGGGCAACACTGGAATTGGCCCTGTACGTCTGGGGCCAACGACTGCCCACTGCCCGCCTCTTTCCTGCCCCCCGTCTACCTTCCCCATACAATACACGGGGAAGGTAGACGGGACTGCGAAAAGGCCCCGAATAGCTGGGAAAGACATCCATCCCCACTATCTGTGCCTCGGAATGACCCCTAAAGAGGCGAAATCAGAACCAAAGACACCAAGTGGGGGATTTTGTTTGAGATGATGTGCCCTCTGTCTCTCAGCTTGGCCATAAGTGCAGCACCGCAGAGGACTCAAGGAGAGCTCAAGCGAAAGAGCCTTTCCTCCCAGGTGTTGTGACTAGAGAGAGCACATGCACTGAAGGGCAGTTTCCAGCATTCACACTCTCAGCTCCAGGGGATAGTTTCTCTGGCAGCTTCTCACTGGCAAAATAGAAGGGAGGGAACCTGTGTCACACATCTGGGTAGGTGAAAGGAATAAGCAGTTGTGCGATTGCTCTTTCCATGTACTGTGTTTCTCTCATTGTCAGAAGCTACTTACAGACTGCAGTGCACAGCTCTTGCCTGTCACAGGACATAGCCCCTCCCAGGGAGTCCATCCAGCTATTTCAGACTTTAGATTGGTAAACAGTGGGCCATACCACACCCCCACAGAGCAGAAAATAAAGAGGAGCACAATATTCCCGCAGATCTGGTTTATAGTACACCCCTCCCTCACAGGGCTAGAAAAATTGATAAATTACCCATAAATGTTACATGTTATGAACTCCAGAGGGAGGCTCTTTGGCACGATGCAGTACTATGCAGAACATTAGCAGTAAATTTGAGTCTGAGAACACACTCCACATATCCTGGCTTAGGAGTGAGGTTCATGACTGTTATGGTATGCACAAAACTAGCCCATTCGGAGAGCTTGCCCTGGAGAACACCTGGATGCCTGAAATTTGTCAGTTGTTGCCTGCCTGCTTAACCAAAGGGTGCACCATTGATATCAGGGATCTAATGCAGGCTAAGCAGCAGGGTCCAAACTGAGATGGGGCTGCCCTATAGCTCAGCCCTGTATAATTTTGTGCTGGGTTGTGGGGGGGGAGAGGGGGTACAGAAGTGAGACATGGGGGGATGAGAAAAGAAGGGGAGAATACCTGGGAGGAGAGAGGAAAGGAAAGCACAATGTTAAAATAAAGGGGGAAAAAGCTAAAATACAAAAAAGTAAAACACATGCAAATATTTTTCCACCATGGGTATAAGCAGCACATCCCCCTCCCCAGACCAGGTAATGGAGCTCTATAACATGTCTGCAATACACTGTAACAGGAGTAATACCATAATCCCTTCCAGGGCTAGGGAACAGAGTGATGTATATGACCCTGTCCCCCAAAGACATGGCAGACTGAACGACCCTCCTCCAACACACTTCTACCTCTCAGGCTGGGGTACCAGGGAATATACCTCCCTCCCAGAAAATACCACAGCTCTGCCCAACGCTGGGGGATGGTACATGACGGAAATACTGAACTCCATGGTAATATCACATCAGTTGATAAGAGGCGAGACATATAAAATGACTAAACAGAACAAAAATAGCAATACAGCTTTAAGACCAATCCAGAAAGCATTTCTCCAATGACGGCTGCCAGACTTCCCTCTCCTCCCGTCTCGCACATTTGAAGTTTGGCAGAATTCTCCCCACCAACACCCTGGTCTCTCCCTCTCTCGTACATCTGTCACTGAATTTCTGGTTCTTTCCCTACATCCGTCCCACCCCTCCCCCTAACTCCCTGGCAAGAGCACCTCCCACTCACACTCCCTCCTTCCCTCACATTTTTCTCTAAATACTGCTGTTCATGGTAAAATCTGACACAGATTCACTTCCCACTCGTAACACTTCCTATCCTAATCTCCCATGTGGTGCTTTTTCAGTGTACTATTGTGGATCAGGAACTGGTTGAAAGATAGAAAGCAGAGAGTAGATCTAAATGGCCAATTTTCTCAGTGGAGAAAGGTGAATAGTGGAGTACCCCAAGGAACTGTGCTGGGTCCGCTGCTTTTTAACATATTCGTAAATGACCTGGAAATCGGAATAACGAGTGAGGTAATCAGATTTCCAGATAACACAAAATTATTCACAGTTGTTAAATCCCAAGAGGATTGAGAAAAATTTCAAGAGGACCTTGATAAATTGGAAGACTGGATGTTCAAATGGCAGATGAAATTTAATGTGGAGAAGTGCAAAGTTATGCACCTAGGAAAGAACCACCCAAACTATGGTTACACGATGCAAGGTTCCACATTAGGAGCCACCACCCAGGAAAAAGATTTAGGTGTCATTGTGGATAAAATGTTAAAACCCTCCGCCCAGTGTGCAGCAGCAGCCAAGACAGCAAATAGAACATAAGAACATAACATAAGATATGCCATACTGGGTCAGACCAAGGTCCTTCAAGCCCAGTATCCTGTTTCCAAAAGTGGCCAATCTAGGTCATACATACCTAGCAGTTTCCCCAAAAGACACAGGTTCCGCAATGCTTGTACTGGGTCAAGCATTGATATCCTGGGTCCCTTCTTAATAATGGTTTATGGACCTTTCCTCCAGGAACTTGTCCAAACCTTTTTTAAACCCAGAATATTAGGAATCATAAGGAAAGGAATGGAGAATAAAACAAAGGATGACATCATAATCCCTCTGTATTGTTCCATGGGGCACCTTGAATATTGTGTGCAATTCTGGTCGCCGTATCTTAAAAAGGATATAGCGTTATTAGAAAACATACAGAGAAGAGCCACCAAAATGGTAAAGGGGATGGAAGGATACCCCTATGAAGAGAGGCTAAAAAGGTTAGGGCTCTTCAACCTGGAAAAGAGACGGCTGAGGGGAGATATGATAGAAGTCTATAAATTAATGAACGGAGTGGAACAGGTAAACGTAGATCGATTGTTTACCTTATCAGAATATGGAAAGACTAGGGGACATGCAATGAAGCTACAGGGTAAACTATTTAAGACAAATAAGAGAAAATATTTTTTCACTCAACGTGTAATCAAACTCTGGAATTTGTTACCGGAGGATGTAGTAAAGGCTGTTAGTGTAGCTGGGTTTAAAAAAGGTTTGGACAAGTTCCTGGAGGAAAGGTCCATAAACCATTATTAAGAAGGGACCCAGGATATCAGTGCTTGACCCAGTACAAGCATTGTGGAACCTGTGTCCCTTGGGGAAACTGCTAGGTACGTATGACCTAGATTGGCCACTGTTGGAAACAGGATACTGGGCTTGATGGACCTTGGTCTGACCCAGTATGGCATATCTTATGTTCCTCCATGTGTCCTCCCACCTCCCTTACTCCAGAACCCACTGACATCAGAGAAACACATGTAAAGTTCCTTTTCACGCTTTTTCACATGTTCCCAATGTTGAGCACTGCAGCGTCTCTCACTCCCCTCTGTCCCTCCCAACCACCTGCTTCGGCCCCCTATCTCCCCCATTGTTGATCCCAGCCCAAAAGTAAGCTTCAGGTCTTCTCCCACCCATCACCCTAGCCCAGTGGTGTGACAGGTAGGAGTGGGGTACTCCGCACTGTGCAATCACAAGTCCAGAGAGAAAGAGACCAGGGGCTATGCAACAAGAACTGGGAATACTGTGGCTTTAGATGTATGAAAAACCACCAAGACTACATATAACAAACCCAGTTAAAGTGAAACAAAACAATGTCACAAACCTACAACGGTAAGCCCAAATGCACTAACACCACAACTCCATTCAGGACAAATTTCTAGAGCAGAACTGCAGGAGAGATGGACAGGAGAAAGTCCATAGTCAGAGAATTCCTATTTCTCAATTCTCTCTTCAGCCATGCAGATTGCCCCGGCCAGCATGAGGGGGACCAGCAGGAGCGGACAGGGGTTTCAGCTACTCGCAGGTGCATTTGTTGTACGAAAGAGGTCAATGAACCACCCCAGTTCTCTCAACTCTGGGGGTACCTGGTGCGAACAGTTGGGAAGAACACCCTAAAACTGCTACAATTAGCCATGAATGCAGCCGCCCGCACTTTATGCGGAGCAACACGGACTCAACACAACCCCCATCCTAAGGGAACTACACTGGCTCCCGATAAGCTGCAGGATATTATATAAAGCTCTACTCATTACCTTCAAGGCCATTAACAAAATATCTCCCCCCTCAATCTCCACACTACTCAACCACCCACTCAATAACAGACCCAGGAGATCAGCAGCTACCAACATGCTAACCATTCCAAGAAAAACCACAAAATGCGCACTTGCAACTAACAATAGAGCATTCGCGTACTACGCTCCCAGATGCTGGAACCACCTCCCACCCCCCATCAGAGCAACCAGTGACCTCATGCAATTTAGAAAAACCCTAAAAGCACTACCTTTTCATTACACACTTCCCACAACCTGGAAATACCTCTCCATCTTCCGCAACAGTGTAAGCTGTACTATGAATTAGCAACGGTCCTATATCATGATCCACATCATTGATATAGAATCCATTCACTGTAAATAGCCTACCTCACAATCTGTATATACGTTTCCCAAAGTCGAAACCCTTGTTGCCTTCCCTGTTGTATGTATGTAAACTCAGGACAGTCTATATGTCTGAGGGTCATTTTGTTTCATTGTAAACCGCACTGAAAACAAAGAGCGCAGTATATAAGAACTAAATAAATAAATAGGGGGGGGGGGGAGATGAGCCAACACCAACCTCACATCTCTGGGAGCCCCTGGTGTCAATAGTAGGAGGGGGTATGAGCACACACAGGCCTCGTACCTCTGGGGGTAGCTGGTGCAAACGGGTGTTGGGGGTTGGGAGGAACCGATACCAACCTCTCAGCTCTGGGGTACCTGGTGGGGGGTTGGGATGAGCCGACACTAACCTCTCAGCTCTGGGGGTCCCTGGTGTCAGTACTGGGAGGGAGATGAGCACACACAGGCCTCGTACCTCTGGGGGTAGCTGGTGCGAATGGGTTGGGGGGGGGGTTGGGATGAACCGATACCAACCTCTCAGCTCTGGGGGTCCCTGGTGTCAGTACCGGGAGGGGGATGAGCACACACAGGCCTCGTACCTCTGGGGGTAGCTGGTGCGAATGGGTGGGGGGGGGGGTTGGGATGAACAGTTATCAACCTCTCAGCTCTGGGGGTCCCTGGTGTCAGTACTGGGAGGGGGATGAGCACACACAGGCCTCGCACCTCTAGTGGTACCTGGTGGGGGGTTGGGATGAGCCGACACTAACCTCTCAGCTCTGGGGGTCCCTGGTGTCAGTACCGGGAGGGGGATGAGCACACACAGGCCTCGCACCTCTGGGGGTAGCTGGTGCGAATGGGTGGGGGGGGGGGTTGGGATGAACAGTTATCAACCTCTCAGCTCTGGGGGTCCCTGGTGTCAGTACCGGGAGGGGGATGAGCACACACAGGCCTCGCACCTCTTGGGGTAGCTGGTGCGAATGGGTGGGGGGGGGGGGTTGGGATGAACCGATACCAACCTCTCAGCTCTGGGGGTCCCTGGTGTCAGTACCGGGAGGGGGATGAGCACACACAGGCCTCGCACCTCTGGGGGTAGCTGGTGCGAATGGGTGGGGGGGGGGGTTGGGATGAACCGATACCAACCTCTCAGCTCTGGGGGTCCCTGGTGTCAGTACCGGGAGGGGGATGAGCACACACAGGCCTCGCACCTCTAGTGGTACCTGGTGGGGGTTGAGATGAGCCGACACCAACCTCTTAGCTATGGGGGTCACCGGTATGACTATTTTGGCTAGAGGGCAAGGGTGTCAGAAATGTAACGGGAATAGATGGGAGTCCTGGGGCTGCGTAGAGTCCGGACCGATGTAAGCGGAAAACAAAGCAAAGCCCGGCTGCAGATTCCTCGGCTACAAAGGATGCGCTCCGCCGACCCCCGCCCTCAGACCCACCCAAGGCCGCGATGATGGGGAGGGGGCAGCGGTGTAACGGGAGAGGTGCAGAGCGCTAGAGGCGGGGGGAGGGGTGGGGGGCGCCTCCGCAGCACAAAGGAAAGAGGGGCGCGGCGGCTCTCACCAGTCCGTGGCGCTCTCCTCCCGGATCACATCTTCGTAGGCTGCCAACAGGACCGGCCTGTGCGCGCTGAAGCTGACGGTGGCCATAGCGGGCGGAGGCGGCGGCGGCGGCTGCCTGGCTCCGAGCTGCGGGAAGGATGCGCGGAGAGCGGGTGGGAGGGCGGAGCCAGAGGAAGGCTAGCCGTAGGGGCGGAGCCAGAGAGAGACTGGGGCGGAGCCAAGGAAGCGCAATCGGAGAGACTCTACAGGGAGGGGCGGAGCCGCAGAAATCGAGGCTGGAGGGACGGGGCCACAGAGAGACTGGGGCGGAGTCAAGGAGGCGGAATCCGAGAGAGATTACAGGGAGGGGCGGGGCCAGAGAGACAAGCGGCAGGGAGCAGCAGAGCTATAGGAAGGCTAGAAGGGGCGGAGCCAGAGAGAGACTACAGGGAGGAGGAAGCAGAGAGCAGGACTAAGCCTGAAAATGGGGGGCGGAGACAGAAAAGGAAGGGAGGGAGCAAGACTGGGCCGGGGGCGGAGCCTCAGAGGGCGAAGGTAGAGATGCAATGAATGGGGGACGCAACGCAGTTTACAAATGAGCTCGCGGGCTGCTGTGGGGAGGAGGAAGGACAGAGGGGAATAGAGGAGAGGGAGGGTTGACACTTCATTGTAACATAGTAAATTGACGGCAGATAAAGACCAGTATGGACCATCTAGTCTGCCCTGCAAGGCAGCAAGAGTAGGTGCACTGTTACCCCTCCCCATGCCTTTGTCTAGGGGTGAACCCACCGCTCCGTGTAGGTCCCCCCTATTTGTTCAGATATAAGCAGAGCCGGATTTAGCTAGAGTGAGGCCCTACGCCAAGAAAAATTGTGGGCCCCACCCCCATGTCCCCGTGCAGTCCTGGGCCCCCCCTGTGCAGTCCTGGGCCCCCCCGTGTCCCCCCCCCCCGTGCCTCCGTGCAGTCCTGGGCCCGCCCCCGTGCAGTCCTGGGCCCCCCCCCCCCGTGCCCCCGTGCAGTCCTGGCCCGCCCCGTGCAGTCCTGGGCCCCCCCATGCAGTCCTGGCCCCCCGGACAGCATCGCGGCTGTCTGAGGGGCTTCAGAGGGAGCCGGGGAAGCCCGCGCGAGGCCCCGGCTCCCTCTGTACAGCCGCCAGCGTGAAGAGCCTTTTCCTCCACGCTGGCGGCTGTTTCTGTGAAGCCGGGAATGCTGGGAAAAGTTAAAGGGCAACCTTTAACCTTTCCCAGCATTCACGGCTTCACAGAAACAGCCGCCAGCGTGAAGGAAAAGGCTCTTCATGCTGGCGGCTGTACAGAGGGAGCCGGGGCCTCGCACGGGCTTCCCCGGCTCCCTCTAAAGCCCTCCGGTGGGCCCAGGGGCGGCCCAAGGGGGGTGCGGGGCCATGTGCGGAGACTTGGTGCGGGACCTCATTTGCATAAGGTGTCTCATTTGCATAAATATTTGCATAATGTTACCATACACCAGAGCTACTCAATTCCAGTCCTGGTGGTCCACAATCCTGCAGGTTTTCGGGATATCCCTAATAAATATGCATGAGATATATATGCATTGGAGGTATCCTGCCAACCTGACTGGTTTGTGGCCCTCCAGGGCTGGATTTGGAGACCCCTGCTTTACATCTCTGTCATTTAAGATTGTGAGTGAACAAGGTACAGATATCCTAGACATCAAAAGGGTAGATAGAATGTGTCACATTCCTCCTCGATTCTCACCACCACCAAAAAGTTGTCTAATAGATAATATTTTGGTGGTGGTGAGAAGCAAGGAGGAATGTGACAAATGCTATCTAACTTTTTTGATGTCTTGGACATCTGCACCTTGCCCACTCACAATCGTAAATGACAGAGATGTAAGGCAGGGGTCTCCAAATCCAGCCCTGGAGGGCCACAAACCAGTCAGGTTGGCAGGATATCTCCAATGCATATATATCTCATGCATATTTATTAGAGATATCCTGAAAACCTGCAGGATTGTGGACCACCAGGACTGGAATTGAGTAGCTCTGCCATACACTAACTTTTAGTAAACATGCCTCTTAATGAGTATATGGATAAAGAAAGACTAAAAGGTTTCTACATTACTATAATCCAGTACCAACCGCCAGGCACATTAGGAACTACTACAAACACTGCCCATTTAGAACCCATAGCAAACCCGCCATATCCTAACAGCACTACCAGGACTCGCAAAGCACCATACCCTAACTATCAAAAGGCAACACTGCAAATATTAAACCAATACATTTCAGAGAACAACAATACATGACCTACTGGGGAAAGAACAAGTGGCAATGTCAAATAGGAATTATATAAACAGAATACCTCAGCTCAGTTACACATGCACAACATAGACCATCACCAAACAAGGAATCACAATTTAGAAACAGGAAGACAATAATTAAACTGGGAACCCCAAAAGCCAAACTTGGAATATACAACAACACTGTAGAAATAAAACTATAAATTAATTTCCTCTTGTACTAAACAAAGCGCAAAAATTAATGATGCACATTTCCCAGAGCTGACATATTCCAGTTAATAAATTCAAAATAAAGAGATATTTTTCTACCTTTTGTGCATTTTTTTTCAGTTGCAATTGTTCCAGCCACTTTCTTCTGGTTTCTTCGTGTCTTCTGCTAACTCTCCATCTGCTGTCCATTTGTCCTTTCTTCTGTCTTCTTGTTTTTTTTTTTCTATTCTCTCTCTACATCTGCTTTAACATACTAATCTTTCTCCTTTTGCTCTTTCCTCATTCCTATTTCATCTACTCAAAATTTACCCCTCCATCCTCAATCCCCACTTACTCTCCCAATACCCGGCCAATTGTAGATTTTTTATTCCTCCCACACAAAATATTTTTCCCCTCTCCATTTTACTCTCCCAGCCCCATCCCATTCTAATCCTCCCCCAACACCAGCTCCCTTCTAGTTCCAGCCTCACCCAGCATCCATTCCCTTCTAGTCCCTGCATCAGCCCATTTCCAGTCCTAGCCCCCCATTAGCCCATTTCCAGTCCTAGCCCCCCCCATCAACCCAATACCAGTCCTAGCCCCCCCATCAACCCACTTCCAGTCCTAACCCCCCATCACCCCATTTTCAGTTTAAGCCCCCCCTATAACCCATTACCAGTCCTAACCCCCCATCAGCCCACTTCCAGTCCTAACCCCCATCAACCCATTTCCAGTCAGCCCCCCATAGCCCATTGCCAGTCCTAACCCCCCCCCCATCAGCCCACAGTCCATTACCAGTCCTAACCCCATCAGCCCACCTGAAGTCCTAACCCCTCCCCATCAGCCCATTTCCTGTCCTAGCCCCCCCCCCATAGTCCATTATCAGTCCTAACCCCCCATAGCCCATTACCAGACAGCCCCCATCAGCCAACAGCCCATTACCAGTCTTAACCCCCCCATAGCCCTTTGCTAGTCCTTTCGCCAGCATCAGCGAAGAGTGCATTACCTTTCCTAACCCCATCAGCCCACCTCAAGTCCTAACCCCTTCCCATCAGCCCATTTCCTGTCCTAGCCCCCCATAGCCCATTACCAGTCCCTAACCCCCCCCAACAGCCCACAGCCCATTACCAGTCCTAACTCCATCAGCCCACCTCCAGTCTTAATCCCCCAGCCCATTTCCAGTCCTAGCAACCCCCCCAACCCATTACCAGTCGTAGCCCCCCATAGCCCACTCCCAGTCCTAATCCCACCAGCCCATTTCCAGTCCTAATCCCCATCACCCAATTTTTAGTTTAAGCCCCCCCCATAGCCCATTACCAGTCCTAAGCCCCCAGCAACCCACTGCCAGTCCAAATCCCAGCAGCCCATCTAGACTTAGCTCCCCCATAGCCCATAGCCCCCCCATAGCCCATCACCACTCCTAACCCCCCCATAGCCCATTACCAGTCCTAACCCCCCAACAGCCCACAGCCATTACCACTCCTAACCCCCCCCCTCCCCCTCACCCCTCCATACCCCCCCAACAGCCCCCCGCCATTACCACTCCTAACCCCCCCCCCAGCCCATCACCAGTCCTAACCCCCCCAGCAGCCCACAGCCATTACCACTCCTAACCCCCCCAGCCCATCACCACTCCTAACCCCCCCAACAGCCCACAGCCATTACCACTCCTAACCCCCCCAGCCCATCACCAGTCCTAACCCCCCAGCCCACCCCAGCCCAGCGAATTATTTTTTACAAAACAAGCTGTCGCTGCCTCTGCCGGGGCCGGGGCCGCCGTGGCAGAATCGAGTGTGCCGCGGGGCCCCCCCTGCCCAGCAGAGCCTGCCCTCCCCGGTATCACCTCTCTCAGCTGCCTCCCTCCAGTCACACGCGCCGGCTCTCAGAGCGCGAGGGAAGAGTTTTTCCCTCGCTGCTCTGTTTAAGCCCGCGGGGGCTGATGGGACTTCCCATCAGCCCCCGCGGGCTTAACAGAGCAGCTAGGGAGAAACTCACCTCGCGCTCTGAAAGCCGGCGCGTGTGACTGGAGGGAGGCAGCTGAGAGAGGTGATACCGGGGAGGGCAGGCCAGGCTCTGCTGGGCAGGGGGGGCCCCGCGGCACACTCGATTCTGCCACGGCGGCCCCGGCAGAGGCAGCGACAGCTTTTTTTTTTTTTTTTATTTTAATGATGGATCAGAATGTTTTTTGCGCGGGGCCCCCTGAAACGCGGGGCCCTGTGCAAAAAACATTCCCGGTGGGCCCTTGCCAGCTGTGGGCCCTACGCCACGGCGTACGTGGCGTATAGGCAAATCCGGCCCTGGATATAAGAGCTAGTTATGTTTATTTTGACTTTATCCTGCTGCTATAAAACGATCCACTGTGTCTGTCCCATGCCATTTTGAATTCTGTCACTGTATCTGCCCCCACCACTTCCACCGGGAGGGCATTCCAAGCATCCACCACCCTTTCAGTGAAAAAGTATTTCCTGACATTGCCTTTCAATTTACCCCCTTGAAGCTTCATGTCATGCCCTCTAGTGTTACAGCTTCCCTGTCTTTGGAAGAGGTTTGTTTCCCCATTAATATTCTCTAAGTATTTAAAGGTCTGAATCACATCTCCCCTGTCCCTCCTCTCCTCCAGAGTGTACATATTTAGGTCTTCAAGTCTCTTCTCATAAGGCTTCTGACGCAGGCTTCAAATCATTTTGGTCGCCTTCCTCTGAACCACTTCCAACCTTTTGGAGATACGGTCTCCAAAACTGAACACAGTATTCCAAGTGAGGCCTCACCAGTGACTTGTACAGGGGCATTAGTACCTCTTCCTTTCTGCTGGTAATTCCTCTCTGTATGCAACCCAACATACCTCTGGCTTTTGCCACCGCCTTGTCACACTGTTTCGCCACCATGAGATCATCAGAAACAATGACTCTGAGGTCCTTCTCCTGGTCCATGCACACCAATCTCTCACCCCCTATCGCATAGAATTCCCTTGGATTTCTGCTCCCAAGTGCATGACACTGCACTTCTTCACATTAAATCTTAACTGCCAAGTATTAGACCATTCTTCCAGCTTTTGTAGATCTTTCATGTTCTCCACTCCCTCAGGGGAGTCCACTCTTTTGCATATTTTGGTGTCATCTGCAAAAAGACAGGCTTTTCCATCCCCAAGCTGTCAAATTTATTGATAAGCCTCCTATGAAGAACAGTATGAAAGGCTTTGCTGAAATCCAGGTAGATCACATGCCCTTGATCTAGTTCTCTGGTCACCCAGTCAAAGAACTCAATCAGATTTGTTTGACATGAACAGTGCTGAAAAAGATACAGAACCAACAGAGCTGAAAACGGAGCCTTTTGAGTACTGAATAGAGCAGAGATTTATTCTGAGACCTGCTGCTTTCCTTCAGATGCCAGAGGATCCTGGTGCAGGAAGAGAGAATATCAAAAAGGTGGAATTGTCTGTGTTCTGTCCTGAGCTAAAGTAATGGAATCCTGTCCTGAGCTAAAGTAATGGAATCACCCTAGAATACTGAGGGAACGTGGGGACGTTCTAACAGCTCCACTGACTGACCTTTTCAATGCCTTATTGGAGTCGGGAGTGCTGCCAAAGGACTGGAGAGAGGCTCATGTGGTGCCTTTACACAAAAGCGGAAGTAAGGATGTGGTTGAAAACTACAGGCCGGCAGGGGCGGCCCAAGGGGGGTGCGGGGCCATGTGCGGAGACTCGGTGCGGGGCCTCATTTGCATAAGAGGCCTCATTTGCATAAATGTTTGCATAACGTTACCATACACTAACATTTAGCAAACATGCCTCTTAATGAGTGTCTGGATAAAGAAAGACTACCAGATTTCTACATTACTATAATCCAATGCCAGGAGTAGCCTAGTGGTTGGGGCAAGGTACTTCAGGCCGGAAGGTCGGTGGTTCAAATCCCACTAGAGGACAGCAACCTTGGGCCGGAAGGACTGGGGTTTCTAGTCCCACAGATGCTCCTTGTGGTCTTGGGCAAGCCACTTAACCCTCCATTGCCCATGTTCCCTGTAAGTATTCGTGTATGTGTCTCATATCCCCACGTGTTAAATGTATCCCCCAATTGTGTTGTGACCGCTTTGATTGAAGGATAAGGCGGTATACAAAACTGTCTAAATAAATAAATAAATAAATAAACTGCCAGGCACATTAGGAACTACTACAAACACGGCCCATTTAGAACCCATAGCAAACCCACCGTATCATAACAGCACTGATGATGAAATGCTCAAAGAAATCAAGGAAGCTAACAAAAGTTACAGCGCAGTAATAATAATGGGTGATTTCAATTACCCCGGAATCGACTAGGTCAGTGTCACGTCAGGACATGCTAGGGAGATAAAGTTCCTAGATGAAATAAATGACTGCTTCTTGGAGCAGCTGGTTCATGAACCGACCAGAGGGGAAGCCATATTAGACCTAGTCCTTAGTGGAACACCAGATCTAGTGCAAGAGATAAGGGTGTTGGGGCCACTTGGCAATAGTGATCATAGCATGATCGCCTTTGATTTAATTAGTGGAGGAGGGATAGTAAGGAAATCCACAGTACTACCTTTTAACTTTCGAAAGGGAGACTATGATAAAATGAGGAAAACAGTTAAGAAAAAACTAAAAGGAGCAGTTGCGAAGATTAAAGACGTACATCAAGCTTGGGTGTTGTTGAAAAATACTATCTTGGAAGCCCAGACCAGCTGTATTCCACGCTTTAAGAAAAGTGGAAGGAAGTCCAAAAAACTGCCAGCATGGTTTAAAGGTGAGGTCAGAGAGGCTGTTGTTGCCAAAAAAGCATCTTTCAGGAAATGGAAAAAAGAGCCAAACGACGAAACCTGGAAACAGCACAAGCACTGGCAAGTCAAATGCAAGGCATTGATAAGGCAGGCAAAGAGAGAATTTGAGAAGAAGCTTGCTGCGGAAGCAAAAACGCGAAATAAAGACCTTTTCAAGTACATTCGTAGCAAAAAACCTGTGAGAGAGTCAGTTGGTCCATTAGATGATAAAGGGGTTAAAGGAGCACTAAGAGGCGACAAGGCGATAGCGGAGAGACTGAATGAATTCTTTGCTTCGGTCTTTACTGAGGAAGATGTAGGGATGTTACCCATGACTGAAGTGGTATTTAAAGGTGCGGAAGAATTGAAGGAAATATCGATACATCGGGAAGATGTCTTACAACTATTAGATAAACTGAAGAGTAGCAAATCACCTGGGCCGGATGGTATACATCCAAGGGTGTTGAAAGAACTGAAATATGAGATTGCAGACCTGCTATCATTAAAATCATCTCTAATACCTGAAGATTGGAGGATCGCCAATGTAACACCAATTTTTAAAAAGGGTTCCAGGGGTGATCCGGGAAACTATAGACCGGTGAGCCTGACGTCAGTACCGGGAAAACTGGTAGAAACCATCATAAAGAATAAACATACTCAGCATGTAGATAGTCACAACCTAATGGGAGACAGCCAACATGGCTTTAGACAAGGAAGATCTTGTCTTACTAATCTGTTATGTTTTTTTGAAGGAGTGAATAAACAGGTGGACAAAGGTGAGTCGGTTGATATTGTGTATCTGGACTTTCAGAAAGCCTTTCACAAGGTCCCTCATGAGAGACTTTTGGCAAAACTAAAGAGTCATGGGATAGAAGGCAGTGTACTATTGTGGATCGGGAACTGGTTAAAAGATAGAAAGCAGAGGGTAGGGCTAAATGGCCAATTCTCCCAATGGAGAAAGGTGAATAGTGGTGTACCCCAGGGATCTGTGCTGGGTCCGCTGCTTTTTGACATATTCATAAATGACCTGGAAAGTGGAATAACGAGTGAGGTTATCAAATTTTCAGATGACACAAAACTATTTAAAGTTGTTAAAACCCAAGAGGATTGTGAAAAATTGCAAGAGGATCTTGATAAATTGGAAGACTGGGCATCAAAATGGCAGATGAAATTTAATGTGGACAAGTGCAAGGTTATGCACCTAGGGAAGAACAACCCAAACTATGGTTACACGATGCAAGGTTCCATATTAGGAACCACCACCCAGGAAAAAGATTTAGGCGTCATTGTGGATACCATGTTAAAACCCTCGGCCCAGTGTGCAGCGGCGGCCAAGAGAGCAAATAGAATGCTAGGTATGATAAGGAAAGGAATGGAAAATAAAACAAAAGATATTATAATGCCTCTATATCGTTCCATGGTGAGACCGCACCTTGAATATTGTGTGCAATTCTGGTCGCCGTATCTTAAAAAGGATATAGCGATTTTAGAAAAGGTACAGAAAAGAGCCACCAAAATGGTAAAGGGGATGGAAGGATACTCCTATGAAGAAAGGCTAAAAAGGTTAGGGCTCTTTAACCTGGAAAAGAGACGGCTGAGGGGAGATATGATAGAAGTCTATAAATTAATGAACGGAGTGGAACGGGTAAACGTAGATCGATTGTTTACCTTATCAGAATATAGAAAGACTAGGGGACATGCAATGAAGCTACAGGGTAAACTATTTAAGACTAATAAAAGAAAAAAATTTTCACTCAACGTGTAATCAAACTCTGGAATTTGTTACCGGAGGATGTAGTAAAGGCTGTTAGTGTAGCTGGGTATAAAAAAGGTTTGGACAAGTTCCTGGAGGAAAGGTCCATAAACCATTATTAAGAAGTGACCGAAGATATCAATGCTTGACCCAGTACAAGCATTGTGGAACTTGTGTCTCTTGGGGAAACTGTTAGGTACATAGGACCTAGATTGGCCGCTGTTGGAAACAGCATACTGGGCTTGATGGACCTTGGTCTGACCCAGTATGGCACATCTTATGTTCTTATCTTATGCACTACCAGGACTCACAAAGCACCATACTCTACCTATCAAAAGGCAACACTGCAAATATTAAACCAATACATTTCAGAGAATAACAGTACATGACCTACTGGGGAAAGAGAACAAGTGGCAATGTCAAATAGGAATTACATAAACAGAATACCTCAGCTCAGTTACACATGCACAACATAGAGCATCACCAAACAAGGAATCACAATTTAGAAACAGGAAGACAATAATTAAACTGGGAACCCCAAAAGCCAAACTTGGAATGTACAACAACACTGTAGAAATAAAACTATAAATTAATTTCCTCTTGTACTAAATAAAGCGCAGATGTTAATGATTCACATTTCCCAGAGCTGACATATTCCAGTTAATAAAGTCAAAATAAAGCGATATTTTTCTACCTTTTGTGCATTTTTTTTCAGTTGCAATTGCTCCAGACACTTTCTTCTGGTTTCTTCGTGTCTTCTGCTAACTCTCCATCATCTGCTGTCCATTTGTCCTTCCTTCTGTCTTCTAGTTTTTTTCCATTCTCTCTCTACATCTACTTTAACATACTAATCTTTCTCCTTTTGCTCTTTCCTCATTCCTATTTCATCCACTCAAATGTTACCCCTCCATCCTCAGTCCCCACTTACTCTCCCAATACCCAGCCAATTGAAGATTTTTCTTCCCTCCCACACAAAATATTTTTCCCCTCTCCATTTCACTCTCCCAGCCCCATCCCATTCTAATCCTCCCCCAACATCAGCTCCCTTCTAGGTCCAGTCCCACCCAGCATCCGCTCCCTTCTAGTTCCCGCATCAGACCAGGAATCATCGGAACCATTCCTACAATCTCAAGGTGTACCGCAAGGATCTTCCTTATCGGCACTAATGTTCAATATATATATGCAGCCGATATGTGAATTGATCCGATCCTTCAACGTACAATGCCTGGCATACGCAGATGATATCCTCATATACATGCCATTCAAAATTGACCAACCAGTGTTTTCCCCAATAACCAATTGCTTCGGAGCAGTAGCTGATTGGCTGCTGACACAAAACCTACGAATCAATCATAGCAAAACGGATGTTCTTTTTGTTACAAGGAATCGTAAGTTCATACCTCCTCCATCACTACTGGTCAACAACATAGAATTAAAGTCCAAACCCACAATCCGATATCTCGGCATCACACTGGACCAGCACCTGGATATGACAACGCATGTAAAGAATGTGACTAAAACCATATATCATAAGATCAGAACACTACGCCACCTCCGCCCCCTACTTGATTACACCGACTACCGATCAACCTTCCAGGCATTAGTTCTCCCACATCTAGATTTTGCTAACATCATCCTCCACGGGATCTCTCAATCAACTTTAAATCCGCTTCGTCTGGCTATGAATGCAGCTGCAAGGGTCCTCTCTGGGTCACCAAGATCTGCTCACATAACACCTATCATGAAAGACCTACACTGGCTACCTCTACAAGCCAGACTCCACTATAAGTCACTAATCCTGACCTTCAAAGCCATGAATAATTACCCACCCACACCAATCAGCAACCTAATTCACAGCACCCTCGAAAATAGAAACAGGAGAACTACTGCTAAGAACACCTTAATAGTTCCTAAGATGATGACATCATGTACTAAAGCTACGTCAAACAGAGCTTTCTCAATATTCGCCCCTCTAAACTGGAATACACTCCCCCATGAAATCCGTGGCATCAAGAGCCTAATACAATTCCGAAAAGCCGTGAAACACCATTTGTTCACAAAATGTTACCCAGAAGTTATCCTGGACACTCACACATCTACCAAGATTCCCACACACCCCAGGTGCATTAGCACTCTAATACAACCAGAAAATGGTTAGACTACAGGATAGCCCACTAGACAACCAAAATGGTTAGACTACAGGTTAGCCCACTAGACAACCAAGATGACCAATTACCACTTTACCCAAATGTCTCACCCACATTATCCAATCGAGTTTAGAATATTGTATATAGTTTAAAATATATATATATAATAAGTCAACTGTACATAGTTTCCCCGGTTATCCCATGCATTTATCATCCCTTGTTCTATGTAAACTCAATGTTGCTTGTATGCATTGCAGTATGTTGTGTTCATTGTACACCGCACTGATTTTAATAGCGCGGTATAGAAGAAATGTTAAATAAATAAATAAATAAATAAATAAATCAGCCCATTTCCAGTCCTAGCTCCCTCATCTATTTCCAGTCCTATCCGAGTCCCTCCATCAGCTCATTTCCAATCCCAGCCCCCCATCAGTCGATTTACTAGTCCTTTCCTAGCCCCACCATCAGCCCATGTCAAATCCTAGCTCCCCTCCACTCAGCCCATTTCCAATCCAAGCCCCCAATGAACCTACTTCCAGTTCTAGCCCCTCCATTAGTCCATTTCATTCCAAGCCCCCACCATAGCCCATTTCCAATTTTAGCACCCCCAACAGCCCATTTCCAGTCCTATCCTAGCACCTCCATTAGCCCAGTTCCTGTCCTAGTTCCCCCCACTCAGCCCATTTCCAGTCCTAGCTCCCTCCCCTCACAGCCCATTTCCAATCTCAGCACCCCCCAACAGCCCATTTCCAGTCCTAGCTCCCCCCTCACAGCCCATTTCCATTCCAAGCCCTCATCCCT
This sequence comes from Ichthyophis bannanicus, assembly GCA_033557465.1. Lineage (NCBI taxonomy): Eukaryota > Metazoa > Chordata > Amphibia > Gymnophiona > Ichthyophiidae > Ichthyophis > Ichthyophis bannanicus. The sequence goes on from CM066050.1 coordinate 3,145,174, forward strand.
ATCCCCATCAGCTATTTGCAGTTCAAGTCCCTTCCACTCAGCCCATTACCAGTCCTAAGCCCCCCATCAGCCCACTTCCAGTCTTAACCCCCATCACCCCATTTTCAGTCTTAGCCCCCCCCATAGCCCATTACCAGTCCTAACCCCCCCCCCCCATCAGCCCATTTCCAGTCCTAGCCCCCCATAGCCCATTGCCAGTCCTAACCTCACCATCAGCCCATTTCCAGTCCTAGACCCCCCCCAGCCCATTACCAGTCCTAACCCCCTCCCCCCCCCATCAGCCCAGGGAAACTTTAAAAGAAAAAACAAACTTGCTGCTGCCACCGTGGCAGCGGCAGAATCAAGTGTCTCCCGTGGGGCCCCCACCCACCCAACAGAGCCCTCCCTCCTGACCAACAGAGCCCTCCCTCGATCACTCTCCTCGGCGTGGCTTTCAGAGCCGCGAAGAGAGGGTTTCCCTCTCGCGGTTCTGTTAAGCCGGCCAGGGCTGATGGGAAACAGGAAATGCCTGTTCCCATCAGTCCCAGTGGGCTTAACAGAGCCACGAGAGGGAAACCAACCCTCCCTCCACGGCTCTGAAAGCCGCGCCGAGGACAGTGATTGAGGGAGGGCTCTGTTGGGCGGGCATGGGCCCCGCGGGGGACACTTGATTCTGCCGCTGCCACGGCGGCAGCGGCAGCAGCAAGTTTCTTTTTTCTTTTAAAGTTTTCCTGGGCTGATGGGCATAATGTTGTTTGCGCGGGGCCCCCTGAAACGTGGGGCCCTGTGCAAACAACATTCTTGCTCAATGGACGGGCTGGCCCTGCAGGCCGGTTAGTTTAACTTCGGTGGTGAGTAAATTATTGGAAACGCTTGCTGAAAGAGAAAATAGTGAGGTTTCTGGAGTCCAGCGGATTACAGGATCCGAGGCAGCATGGATTCACCAGAGGCAGGTCTTGTCAGACAAATCTCATTGATTTCTTTAACTGGGTGACGAGGGAATTGGACAAGAGAGAGCCCTAGATGTGATGTATTTAGATTTCAGTAAAGCCTTTGACACTGTTCCTCACAGGTGATTTATAAACAAACTGAGCACCCTAGGGATGGACCCTAAAGTTACTGCTTGGGTTAGAAATTGGTCGGGTGGGAGGCAACAAAGAGTACAAGTAAATAGAGCCCACTCTGAGGAGGAGGATGTTACCAGTGGTGTGCCCCAGGGATCTGTCCTTGGTCCAATTCTTTTTAACATCTTTGTTAGTGATATAGCGGAAGGGCTGTCGGGTAAGGTTTGCCTCTTTGCAGATGATACCAAAATCTGCAATAGAGTAGACACTCAGGAAGGTGTAGATAACATGAGGAGGGATCTAGCTAAGCTTGAAGAATGGTCTAGAATTTGGCAGCTGGGATTTAATGTTAAAAAATGTAAGGTCTGGGCTGCAGCAATCCAAGGGAGTAATATAGTATAGGGGGTAAAGTACTTTTGTCCACTAAAGGAGAGCGGGACCTAGGCATGGTTGTGTCTGATGATCTTAAAGTAGCTAAACAGGTAGAAAAGGCAATGGCAAAAGCTAGAAGGATGCTTGGGTGCATACGGAGAGGAATGACTAGCAGAAAAAAGGAGGTGATAATGCCTCTGTATAAGTCTTTGGTGCAACCTCATTTGGAGTATAGTGTGCAATTCTGGAGACCGCACCTTCAAAAGGATGTGAACAGGATGGAGTCGGTGCAGAGGGTGGCTACTAAAATGATTAGTGGTCTTCATTATAAAGCATATGAGGACAGACTTAAGGATCTTAATATGTACACCTTAGAGGAAAGGTGGGATAGAGGTGATATGATTGAGATGTTTAAATACCTCCGTGGCATAAATGTTCAGGGAGAGAGCCTCTTTCAATTGAAAGCAAGTTCTGCTATGAGGGGACTTGGGATGAGGATGAAGGGAGATAGATTCAGGAGTGATATGCGGAAATATTTCTTTACGGAAAGAGTAGTGGATCCATGGAATAGTCTCCCAGTGGAGGTGGTAGAGATGAGGACAGTAACTGAATTTAAAAAAAGCATGGGACAAACACAGAGGATCTCTAAAGGTAAAAAGGGAACTGTTGTAGTTGTTGATATGGAAGGACAGACTAGATAGGCCATGTGGTCTTTTTCTGTCGTCATATTTCTATGTTTCTATTAATAGAATCTCTGTCTTTATTAGATGAAATATAACCTAACACCCTTTCCCATTTACCATAGATATTGTTAATAAACGTGGAAGCTTTTGTCCCCATACCTGGTCCATCTGCTGCCAAAGAATAAACCAGCTTGAAGCAAGCAAGAAGGAAAAAGCATGGCCGGTGGAAGACCTTTAAATCCCCTCAGCTCAGGATAATGTTATAATAGAAATGGAGGCGTTTGTAACTAGGACCCGCCAATCTCCCAATACCTACAAACATTCAAACTGAAAGTATGCAAGTGTTTCTGCTAGGCCTTGATAGAGGCCTAGGGAGCTGCCTGGAATGCAAATACCCATTCACACAAAAACCATCAGGCCAGGGGCGGCTCAAGGCAATCTGCTGCCTGAGGTGAGGGATGAGATGGTGCCCCCCTCCCCCCATCTTGCCAGGGGGGAGACTTTCTCAAAACTGCAGTCACGGACTGAACCAAATCAAAAAGTCAATTAGATAATGTAGAGGAAATAAAAAGATGTTCGCATACCACAGAACTAAAAGAGAGAGGGAGAGCCACTGTACAGTTTATAACACCAAATTAAATAACTAATTTTTATTTTATTATTATAAACTGTGTTATGGTTGTTGCTTTTTCTTTTTGAACATATATTTTGCATTCACAGAACAACCCTCCCCCCCCCCCCAACAATGGGTGCAGAGCAGAATTAGGACATCTACCCACAAAACTCAATATCTACTTTAAAAAAAAATCTGATTCTGGCCATCTCACTAACAAACATTCTCCAGTACCAGGCATATTGTGAACTAATACAAAACCCTACAAAAGTCATCGATGATCTACAAGGCCAAATCAACCATATCATACCAGCATAAACTTGTAAAACTCATACAAGAAGGGGCCTACCCAGATAAAAGCAGCACTATTAATACTGTAGTGGGCCCTAGAACATCCATACACCGATTGAAAAGCTAAACAAGTCAAATTACTACAGTACAGGTCCCTTCATACAAACTCCATGTTAACAGAACTCCTGGCCTCAGTCACACACTCAGAACACAGACACTCACCAAGTACAGAATAAGTGAGGATAACCTAAAGTGAAAATAAAAATATGTAGGCAAAAATTAAATTGAAAGCCCAAGAAGACAGACTCTGCATGCAATGCAATACCAGAGAATTAAGAGACACGTTTCCCTGTACTGTGTAAAATATAAAAATAGTGCAAAGTCCAATCACTCATTTGAAAATAAAATTATTTTTTCTACCTTTGTTGTCTGACCATTTTATACTCTGATCATGCTGGTCTCAATCTGAGGCATCTGCTTTCTTCTGTCTTCTCTTAGCTCTCTTTCTATGGTCTCGACTCCATCTGCCATTTCTTTTCTCTCCTTTTGTTTTCTTCACTTCCTTCCATCTTGGATATTTATTTTTTTCTTTCCAACTTTCTTCCATTTATTTCTCTCTCTCTCTCTGACCACCCAGATTTCACTACTCCTTACTATCCAGTTCTCAGTCTCCCTCTTGTTTACGCCATCTACCTACCGCTTTTCAACCTTCACCCCGTCCTTCCATTCCCCAGCTCTTCTTCCCCTCTGTGTTGTTCAGCATTTGTCCTTTTGTCTCCCCCCCCCCTGTCCAGCATGTCTCCCTGCTTCCCCCCTCCAGCATTTGTCTTCTTGCCACCCTCCCCTATTGTCCAGCATTTGTCCCCCTGTGTCTCCCCCCATTATCCAGCATTTGCCTACACTTCTCCTCTTTGTCTAACACTTGTCCCCATCTCCCCCCTTTGTCCAGCATTTGCCCCCTCTCTCTCCACTTTGTCCAGCATTTGTCCCCCTGTCTCTCCCCTTTGTCCAGCATTTCCCCCCCCCCCGTCTCTTCCCTTTGTCTAGCACTTGTCCCCTGTCTCTCCCCTTTATCCAGCATTCCCCCCCCGTCTCTCCCCTTTGTCCAGCATTTCCCCCCCCCATCTATCCCCTTTGTCCAGCATTTCCCCCCTCCGTCTCTTACCATTGTCCAGCATTCCCCCCCTGTCTCTCCCCTTTGTCCCGCATTTCCCCCCTCCGTCTCTTCCCTTTGTCCAGCATTTCCCCCCCGTCTCTTCCCTTTTTCCAGCATTTCCCCCCTCCTTCTCTTCCCTTTATCCAGCATTTCCCCTCTGTCTCCTCCCTTTGTCTAGCACTTGTCCCCCTGTCTCTCCCCTTTGTTCAGCTTTTCCCCCGTCTCTTCCCTTTATCCAGCATTTCCCCCCTCCGTCTCTTCCCTTTGTCCAGCATTTCCCCCCTCCGTCTCTTCCCTTTATCCAGCAATTCCCCCCCTCCGTCTCTTCCCTTTGTCCAGCATTTCCCCCCTCCGTCTCTACCCTTTATCCAGCATTTCCCCACTCCGTCTCTTCCCTTTGTCCAGCATTTCCCATCTCCGTCTCTCCCCTTTGTCCAGCATTCCCCCCCGTCTCTTCCCTTTGTCCAGCATTTCCCCCCTCCGTCTCTCCCCTTTGTCCAGCATTTCCCCCCTCCGTCACTTCCCTTTGTCCAGCATTTCCACCCCGTCTCTCCCCTTTGTCCAGCATTTCCCCCCTCCGTCTCTTCCCTTTGTCCAGCATTTCCACCCCCGTCTCTTCCCTTTGTCCAGCTTTTCCCCCCTCCGTCTCTTCCCTTTGTCCAGCATTTCCCCCCCCCCCCGTCTCTTCCCTTTGTCCAGCATTTCCCTCCTCCGTCTCTTCCCTTTGTCCAGCATTTCCCCCCACCGTCTCTTCCCTTTGTCCAGCATTTCCCCCCTCCGTCTCTTCCCTTTGTCCAGCATTTCCCTCCTCCATCTCTTCCCTTTGTCCAGCATTTCCCCCCTCCGTCTCTCCCCTTTGTCCAGCATTTCCCCCCCCGTCTCTCCCCTTTGTCCAGCATTTCCCCCCTCCATCTCTTCCCTTTGTCCAGCATTTCCCCCCTCCGTCTCTCCCCTTTGTCCAGCATTTCCACCCCCGTCTCTCCCCTTTGTCCAGCATTTCCCCTCTCCGTCTCTTCCCTTTGTCCAGCATTTCCCCCTCCGTCTCTTCCCTTTGTCCAGCATTTCCACCCCCGTCTCTTCCCTTTGTCCAGCATTTCCCCCCTCCGTCTCTTCCCTTTGTCTAGCATTTCCCCCCTCCGTCTCTCCCCTTTGTACAGCATTTCCCCCCCCCTCCGTCTCTTCCCTTTGTCCAGCATTTCCCTCCTCCGTCTCTTCCCTTTGTCCAGCATTTCCCCCCTCCGTCTCTCCCCTTTGTCCAGCATTTCCACCCCCGTCTCTCCCCTTTGTCCAGCATTTCCCCCCTCCGTCTCTCCCCTTTGTCCAGCATTTCCACCCCCGTCTCTCCCCTTTGTCCAGCATTTCCCTCCTCCATCTCTTCCCTTTGTCCAGCATTTCCCCCCTCCGTCTCTCCCCTTTGTCCAGCATTTCCACCCCCGTCTCTCCCCTTTGTCCAGCATTTCCCCCCTCCGTCTCTTCCCTTTGTCCAGCATTTCCCCCCTCCGTCTCTCCCCTTTGTCCAGCATTTCCACCCCCGTCTCTCCCCTTTGTCCAGCATTTCCCCCTCCGTCTCTTCCCTTTGTCCAGCATTTCCCCCTCCGTCTCTTCCCTTTGTCCAGCATTTCCACCCCCGTCTCTTCCCTTTGTCCAGCATTTCCAACCTCTCTCTCTTCCCTTTGTCTAGCATTTCCCCCCTCCGTCTCTCCCCTTTGTACAGCATTTCCCCCCCCCCCCACCGTCTCTTCCCTTTGTCTAGCACTTGTCCTCCTGTCCACCCTCCCTCCACCTGCAAACGATCATCTGGCAGCGGTGGTAGCACTCTGGCTGTTTTTATTTTAGATTTTACCGCCTCTGGCCTGCCTCTGCCTTCCCGCCGCTTTTTTTTCCTCGAGAATGCAGATTACCGTTCTCACAGTTCATAAGGTACCAGAGAAATTGCTCAGATTGCCAAGATTTTAAAAATCAATCTAAAACATTAATGAACAATTTTCAAAAAAGAGGGTATCCAGAACATGTGGTAACATATAAAAGAGTATTGTTTAATAATAGAGCATTACTTTTACAACCCCAGGAAAAAGAGACGATAACAACAATGCAAACCTAATCAGAAAATACTCTCCATAAAGCCCTCAGATAAAACGTATTATTAAGAAACATACAAATGTTTTAAGTGCTATTCCTGGGCTAGAAGATAAAAGCATTCGATGCGTGTGGCAACGCCATAAAAACCTCAAAGGAAAATTGAGTCCTGCGGTTCTAAGACCTTTATTAAGTAAGCCGGCAGAGACTGCGGTGGGACACAGTAAAGGTGGGGAATGCAAAATCTGTGAAATCTCTAGTGAAATAGTAGATTTCCAATACTATGGAGTAACATACAAGCTCAGAAAGAAAACATCTTGTGGCACGAGTTACGTAGTATACTGTATTCGATGCCCATGTGGATTGATATATGTAGGCAAAACGATCCGACCTTTTAGAGTAAGGATGAACGAACACCGTAGTAGATTAAATTGTAAAACATGAGAAGCAGCCATAGTGGAACACTGTTTAGAACGGGGCCACAAATTTGAAGAGCTACAGTGTTTTTGCATAGATCAGATTCTCACAGGAAAAAATGGGAAATCAAGGGAACAGGTTCTATTGATCTGTGAACAAAGGTGGATCTACATCTTGCAATTTGTAACCCAGGGAGGTTTAAATGCCCAAATAGATTGGGGAGTCTGTGTTTGAAGTACAAAGGATGCAGGTTGAAACAATGATCAAACAAAGACTGAGCGGTTTTAATCAACCGTAGACAGATCATGGAACAATCAACGGTTAAGAATTATGAGAGAGATGAAGAAACACAACGAGGAAAAGTAGACAGGTGAATGAAAGAACCTGATTAGTGGCATATTTAAATCCTGAAGAACGATACTAGTCCGCATGCGCAGCGTTGTTAGGAAGCCGACAGGCTCGGAGAAAAAAGGAGAAACAAGACATTGGCAGCACACAAAATACAATTACAATTGAGGTAATCCTTAAATATAAATTACAAACAAATGTTTCATCATAGATTGCAAGATACATCGATAGTAATCAATAGTAGATTTAGAAAATTTGTAGAGATGTGATTAACCTGTAAGATTTTTATCTGTTTCGCCATTAGTGCTTAAAAAAGAAAAAAATCCCTGAAGAAACTCAACGTAGTGAAACACAGATAAGGCACTGAGGCATGGCGTTGGGGAAATCATATAGAGCATAAAAGTTAAGCACTTTTTTATATTTAAAATACCTCTGGATATAAAGGTTGCGTTGAAAGCCATAGATAAGGAAGGTCATTGATGCGAAACGGCACACAACATACAGACAAGATAAAAGTCTGAAGTTTAGTGCCTATAAGAGTCTGAGACCTCCTTTTCTTTAAACAATTTGAATGTTATTGATATATCTAATGAAGAAAAGCTTTAGAGAATTATTCATTCTTATGGTGATTGAAGTATGATAAAATCACGATCTTAGAGATAAAAATAATGTGGACTACTAAAAGATAGACAAACAATTCCACTCTGAGAGAAGACCATTTAACCAGATTCTTATTTACTTCCCTAACAAAAAAGTTTGTTACCCTTCAAATTTCCTCTTTCAGTTTTGCTCACCTCTTCATCCTTCAAATATTTCCATCTAGCTAATGATTTCTTGAGGCCTTCTATCATGATAAAGTTAGTTTTCCTGAAATCTAGGATCTTCACTTTTAATGAACCATCTCTGCCCAAGTCTTAATACTGAGCCCACAGCATCCATGGTCACTGGATGCAAGATGATCACCCACTGTAACCTCAGAAACATTCCGCCCCCCCATTCATAAGCACCATGTCCAATATGGCCCCCCCCCCCCAGTTGGGTGGTTTCCATTACCAGTTGTCCAAATAGTTCTTCTTATAAAGAATCCAGGATCTCCCTACTTCTATATGACACTGCAGCAGAGATGTCTCAGTCAACATCGGGCATACTGAAATCACCTATCAGTAGCACTTATCCTTTCATAGCAATATTGTGAATATTTACAATTAAATCTCTGTCCATCTCTGCTTATGAAGGAGGTCTGCATATCATACCAATCTAAATAGATGTTTTATTCCCTCTTGCCAGATTAACTCACAGTGCTTCCTCCTTACTTGTAAGGCCCTCTGCAATTCTGTTTCTTCAATATTCTCCTCCCAGGGCCGGTGCATCCTAGGCGAACCTCAACCCTTGCACTCACCTCCAGCGCCCATTGCCACCCCTCTCTGGGACGTTTGGGGCCGACAATGGGCACAAATAGACCTGTAGCACTTACTTTTAGTCTTCAGCGCCGTGAGGCTGTTTGCTTCCGCCCCGCTCCAATGCCCGATGCCAACTTCCTGCTGCAAGCAGTCAGCTTCAGGCATCCAGGGGCAGCCCAAGGGGGGTGCAGGGCCATCTGCGGAGACTCATTGTGGACCTAATTTGCATAAATATTTGCATGTCAACATGCGCTAACTTTTAGTAAACATGCCTCTTCATGAGTGTCTGGATAAAGAAAGACTACCAGATTTCTACATTATTATACTCCAATGCCAACTGCCAGGTACATTAGGAAGTACTGTAAACACTGCCCATTTAGAACCCATAGCAAACCCACAATATCATAACAGTACTACCAGGACTCACAAAGCACCAAACCCTACCTATCACAAGGCAACACTGCAAATATTAAACCAATACATCTCAGAGAATAACAATACATCTCCTACTGGGGCAAGAGAACAAGTGGCATTATCAAATAGAAACTACATGAACAGAATACCTCAGCTCGCTTACTTATGCAGAACACAGATCGTCACGAAACAAAGAACAAGAGATCACAATTTAGAAATAGGAAGACAATAATTAAATTGGAAACCTCTAAAGCCAAACTTGGAATGTACAACAACACTGGAGAAATAAAACTATAAATTAATTTCCTCTTGTACTAAACAAAAACACAAAGAATTTTAGCGATACACATTTCCCAGAGCTGACATATTTAATAAATTCAAAATAAAAAAGTATTTTTCTACCTTTTGTTTGGGCATTTTATTTTTCAGTTGCAATTGCTCCAGTCACTTTCTTCTGGTTTCTTCGTGTTTTCTGCTAACTCTCCATTGACTGCTGTCCATTTGTCCTTTCTTCTTTCTTCTAGATTTTTTTTTCCATTCTCTCTCTACATCTGCTTTAACATACTGATCTTTCTCTTTTTGCTCTTTCTTCCATTCATTTCTTTATTCCTTTATCATCCACTCAAATTTCATCCTTCCAAATCCCCACTTACTCTCCCAATACTCGGCCAATCATAGATTTTTCTTCCCTCCCACACAAAATATTTTTCCCCTCTCCATCCACACTCCTCCAGCCCCATCCCCTTCTAGTCCTCCCCCAACATCCGCTCTCTTCTAGTCCTATTCTCCCATTCCCCCGAATCAGCCTATTTCCAGTCCTAGCCGCCCATATGCTCCTTCCAAGTCCTATTCCAGCCTCCCATCAGCCCCTTTCCAATACTACCCATCAGCCATATCCAGTCTTATTCCAGCCCCCATCAGCCCATTTCTAGTCCAAGCTCCCCCCATTTCCAATCCTAGCCCCCTATCAGCCATTTCCATAAGAACATAAGATATGCCATACTGGGTCAGACCAAGGTCCATCAAGCCCAGTATCCTGTTTCCAACAGTGACAATCTAGGTCATACGTACCTAGCAGTTTCCCCAAAAGACACAGGTTCCGCAATGCTTGTGCTGGGTCAAGCATTGATATCCTGGGTCCCTTCTTAATAATGGTGTATGGACCTTTCCTCCAGGAACTTGTCCAAACCTTTTTTAAACCCAGCTACACTAACAGCCTTTACTACATCCTCCGGTAACAAATTCCAGAGTTTGATTACACGTTGAGTGAAAAGATATTTTCTTTTATTAGTCTTAAATAGTTTACCCTGTAGCTTCATTGCATGTCCCCTAGTCTTTCTATATTCTGATAACGTAAACAATCGATCTATGTTTACCCGTTCCACTCCGTTCATTAACTTATAGACTTCTATCATATCTCCCCTCAGCCGTCTCTTTTCCAGGTTAAAGAGCCCTGACCTTTTTAGCCTTTCTTCATAGGAGTATCCTTCCATCCCCTTTAGCATTTTGGTGGCTCTTCTCTGAACCTTTTCTAATAACGCTATATCCTTTTTAAGATACGGCGACCAGAATTGCACACAATATTCAAGGTGCGGTCTCACCATGGAACGATATAGAGGCATTATAATATCTTTTGTTTTATTTTCCATTCCTTTCCTTATCATACCTAGCATTCTATTTGCTCTGTTGGCCGCCGCTGCACACTGGGCCGAGGGTTTTAACATGGTATCCACAATGACGCCTAAATCTTTTTCCTGGGTGGTGGTACCTAATGTGGAACCTTGCATCGTGTAACCATAGTTTGGGTTGTTCTTCCCTAGATGCATAACTTTGCACTTGTCCACATTAAATTTCATCTGCCATTTTGATGCCCAGTCTTCCAATTTATCAAGATCCTCTTGCAATTTTCAACAATCCTCTTGGGTTTTAACAACTTTAAATAGTTTTGTGTCCAGTCCTATTCCACCCCATCAGCCATTTCCATTCCTATTCCAGCCTCCCATCAGCCCATTTCCAGTGTTAGCCCCCCCCCCCCATCAGCTCATTTCCAGTCCTATTCCAGCCCATCAGCCCATTTCCCTCACGCTGGCAGCTGTGTTCTCATGAAGCTTCTGAATGCCGGGAAAGATTAAAGAGCATTTCCCAGCACTCACGTACTTCATGAGAACAAGCTGCCAGCGGGATGGAAAACATCGCTCTTCAGGATGGCGGCTGTGCAGATGTGAGCCGGGGCCTCCCCAGTTCTCTCTGAAGCCAGTACTGCAAAGAACATTGTGTAATAAGTTTGCGTGGGGCCCCCTGAAACATGGGACCCTGTGCAAACAAGATCCTTGCACAATGGACGGGCATCAGAGAAGGGGCAGAAGCAAACGGTCTTGTGGCACTGAAGACTAAAGGTAAGCCCACAGGGCTATTTGTGCCCATTGCTGGTGCTGTCTTTCCTGAGAGGAGTGAGAGACGGCATGCTAGGCAAACGTCTAGTGAGCCTAATGGTAGTGCTGCCCCCGACTCCTCCTCCCTCTCTGTACTTCCCGAATAAATTATCGCCCAGCCATGATTCACCATGAACCATCACTAAATCCACCTTGGCCTCTTCCACTATAGCCTCTAGATCCAACATTTTATTTCTGTTACCTACTTACTAGTGGTCACTGATCCAGCAACTTTGGGGTTTCTGGGCTCTGTGTCTCCCTGTTCTTGGGACGCCCCTTTTACTTCCAGGGCTGCCTCCTGGTTCTTCAGTTCAAGGGAAAGTAGAATTGAGGTGTTCATACTATAGGCCCTGGTGATCCTTCTCCAGCAGAAAACGAGAAACACACTCAAGAAAAGGGATAGACAAACTCTTCTAAGATGGACCAGATTAGTGGTTTCACTGGGATCAGGGGGTTCCTGCAGAGCGCAAGTCAAGAGCAGGAACGTTCCCTTTGGATCACTGTATTGTAAAATATATTGAGCAGAAATCAAGCTAGAGAGGGACTTTTTAAAAATGTGTTAGCATACAGGATAAACTCTCAGGGTTTTTCCTTTTTATTAAGTTGCTAGGAAAAGGGGTCAATCAAGTTAGCGGTAATAGGGATAAGTAAGATCAACCAGGTCATGAGTGCACAAAGAAACCATCTGATGATATTACAGGGATCCCTCCACTGCCTAACCCCTCCTCAGTACTGACAGTAAACCACCGCTCTTGTTTGTTGTTGTATTTGCTCTACTACCTTCAAGAATGAAATAACAAAGCACTTTACAAACGATACGTGAGGAAGAAGAACAGCACCCGGGAGTTGCAGCACATAAGGGAAAGGAAACTGCATTTAGCTGAAGCTGTTGCCTTTAGGTACGTAGGTATTATCCTGCCCCGGGGGCTTACAATCTAACAGGCCAACACTAGGCTTCGCACACACAGGTTAGCTCAGTTTTAGCGCACAATTTGGTGCACTGCCAAAACAAGAAAGAGTTTTGCATACAAGTTAACTGTGCACAAAGCCTGAGAGCAAAGAGCAGCGCACAGTGTATTTGAACTGCTGATAATGAAGCAGTCGGCTGTGCAGCGCTGGTGCAGAGAACTGTGCGGAAGACCAGAAGGCTGAGGACAAGCTAGCGTTTAAGCACAAGGTCTGAGGAGGAGTAGAGGAGGAGTAAAGGAGGAGTAGAGAAGGAGTAAAGGAGGAGTAGAGGAGGGGTAAAGGAGGAGTAGAGGAGGAGTAAAGGAGGAGTAGAGGAGGAGTAAAGGAGGGGTAGGAGGAGTAAAGGAGGAGTAAAGGGGAGCTCGCTGTTCTTTGCGCAGTGTCATGGAGTTTACGCCTCTTCTTCTGCAGCATATGTGCATTCCATCATATATGCAGATATTACGTGCATGCAATTCCAAAATACTTAACTATGTACATAACATCTGCGCATATGATGCAACAATATTCTGCGGATAAATAACCACATTGGAAAAATGACTATGCACAGAATATCATCTGATAGGTGTGGTGGGTGCCGATAGTGTTCCTTGTGTGCACACGTCTCGGGTCTGCACGCGCTTTCCCATGCTAGTGCACAGTTTTTGCAGAGACACTTTTGTTTACAGCTTTGGGGAGAAAACTTTCTATGTTAGAAACTCATGCGCTGAGCTCTCATGCAAGCTAACAACATCAGCCTGTAAGGTTGTAGCTGAGGTTAAGCGACTTCCCAAGATCACAAGAGGCAGCGCTGGGATTTGAAGCTGGCGCCCCGGGTTCTCAGCCCGCTGCTCTATTCTCCTCCTCCATACTGAAGTAGGGTGGAAGTTTAGATACTGTATACATGATTAAATTAAAGCTCGCCTTCCTTCAACTATCTGCAGGCTTTTAGGATTTAAATAAATATAGCTCTTACTGTACAGTAGAGCTTTGAGAGGAGAGCGCTTTTAGCAATGAAAAATGCTGCTGTGTGCTAGAGTGATTTCAAAGACCCACCGAGACAGTGAAGTCTTACATGTGACCCTCCCACAGAAAGCAGCATCTGTGGCTGGCTGGTGAAGCCATTAAAGACCTCTGCGAGCCACATGCTGTCAGGGACACTCCGGGTGCTTCAGCATTGCTGGACCAGGAAGCAGAGGAAAAGGTGGATTTTTGAATAAAGGAGGAGTGGGCCAGATAAAATGGTTCTGTGGGTCAATATCAGCTCCCTTTCTTGTGGGGGACTGGTCACAGCCTAGAACCAGGAAGCCCAGGGTTCAAATCCCACTGACGCTCCGTGTGGCTTGGGCGAGCCCCTTACCTCTCCATTGCCTCAGGTGTGAACCTACGGTATCTGATTGTAACGTGCCTTGATCTCCCCCTGGAAAGGCAGGAGTTAAGTATAAGTACGTTAACGAGGAAGAAGGGGACGTGCTAAGTGTAAATGCAAACTTCAGCTGCTTTTACACCTCATGAAAAGCAGGGCTGAAAATAGAGAAATCGACAGTGAAGTAATTAACAACTTACAAAGATAAATACTTGGGATTTACATGGGAAATCTGCAGGTCCAAATGTACCCCAACATGTGGCAATACTTTGGGATCATTTCATAACAGGACCCTTATATGGAAAATCCTAAAAGCTCCTATTTAATAAGACAACAAAGATGCTGTAAGAAGCTGAACTGTGCGTGTGCCACGTCTTTTAGAGCATCACAAGTGCAAAGAAACGTGGAAAGACAGGCACAGCCTTGCCGTGCCCCTCCCGCAGAAAAGCTTTGCAAGCCCTGGAATGAGAGGTTGCTGCTTGAGACACAAGCACGGCACAGAGGCACACCTGACCGTTCTCCCTTCTATCTGCTTATCCCAGACTTCCTTCAGTGTCTACTGTTTTGGCTGCCCCAGTTCACTGAGAGGCCATTTATCCATCTACAATACTTCTTTTATTAAGATGTGAGTCTACCTAACCCCTCGCTTCATACAATGAACCTTTGCTTTAGAACCTTCCTTGTACTGAAAATTTCCTCTTGTGAATTATTTAGACCTCAGCAATATATCCAAGGGGCCGGAGTGCATGTTCAAATGACCCGCTGCTTAACATGACAGCAGGCCTGTCTGGCCCCTCCCCCTGCCCCTGGGGGCCGGGATCTCACCAGGCCGTAGCAGGAAAGAGCATTGCGACACATGTCACACTGCTACGTCACCCTGGCAAGGTCTCGGCCCCTCATAAGTAGGGCTAGAGCAATGCGATCACCGGTCTCTCCACCCCACCCACCCTAAAGAGCCCGCTCCCAGGCAGGGGGTAGCACGACTTTGTTCTTGTCGCAGCTAGTTAGCAGTTACCTGAGCCAGACCACAAGCATGCACACAGCACAAGAAAGGGGCAGAGCACCCCGGAGAGTCCCCCACACAACAACCGACCTGTCATAGGTGGTCTGCAAAGGCAGCACTGCAAGGCCGCCAGCTCGGAGGTGGGCCCAGCTCAGTTTGGCAAGGAGGGGACACAGCCCCTGTGGCGGCCCAGCTTGGCCACAAGAAAGGGCGCGTCGCATGCTGGCTCAGTTGACTAGACCGGGAACCTCCACCTGTTGAAAATAGGTGGCGCACATATATGTGTGTGTGTGTGTGTGTGTGTGTATATATATTTTTTTTCATTTGAATATGTTGATTTTGACAATAAATCTACGGCCAAGTTTACCCACAAAAATGTGTGTAAGGTGTTCAGTGGGTCACAAGAACAGGAGGGCGAATAGTTTATGTTTGGGTGGAGGGACGGACGTGTGCCCTGCCTGCCTCTCTTATTAAATGTCTCTTTCATATACATAAACATATCCCTCCTTTGGACTAGGCAGCTTTCAGTCTAAGCCTCACCTCTTAAGCCATGAGCTGCATGGTCTGCTTACCCCTCCCTTGGCAGCCTAAGTCCAGGGCCGGCTGCAAAGGGAGCTGGGGAGGCCCAAAGCCCCAGCTAACCTCTGAACAACTGACGTGCTGAGTGCTGGGAGGTCAGGCCACGTTAGATGTGCCCCCGTTTAATCTCCCAATACTTAGTGCACCTGTAGGTTCCTTTTTATCACAGCCATGGGAGAGAAGGCGAATGACGCCCGCTGCTGTTCAGAGGTCAGCTGGGACTTCGGGCCTTCCCAGCTCCCTCTGAAGCCAATCAGCCATGGGGCCCCTTTTGGTGTGTGGCGGGGGGACTGGGGACTTGAATGGGAATGGGAGGTACTGAGGACTAGAACAAGAATGGGAATGGGAGGCGAGAAAGGAACGGGAGGGCCAGTACTGGAAATGGGCTGATGTTGGGGGTTGGGGGACCTGGCGGATGCTGGGAGGGACTGGAAGAGAACTGATACTTTGGGGTTAGGACTGAAAATGGGCTGCTGCTGGGGGACTGGAAGGGAGCTGCTGCTGGGAGGGACTGGAGGAGGACTGATACTGGGAGTTAGGACTGGATATGGCTTGGGGATGGGGAATGGGGGACTGAAAGGGAACGGATGCTGGGAGGAACTGGAGGAGGACTGATACTGGGGGGCTAGGACTGGAAATAGGCTGATGCGGGGGGGGGGATGTGTGAATAGGACTGGAAGGGAGTGGATGCTGGGAGGGGCTGGAACTAAAAGGGAGCTGATGCTGGGGGAGGATCAGAAGGGGGTGGGGCTGGAACTGGCAGGAGAAAACAAGAAGCTGTGGGAGTGAGGATGGAGAGGGGAACAGATATTTTGTGTGGAAGGGAAGAAAAATCTGTGATTGGCTGAGTATTGGGAGAGTAAGTGGGGATTGAGGATGGAGGGGTGAAATTTGAGTGGATGAAAAAGTAACAAAGAAATGGAGGAAAGAGCAAAAGAGGAAAGATCAGTATGTTAGAGACAGAAGTAGAGAGAATGGAAAAAAATAGAAGAGAGAAAAAAGGAGAAATGGACAGCAGACAATGGAGAATTAGCAGAAAACACGAAGAAAGCAGAAGAAAGCGACTGGATCAATTGCAACTGAAAATAAAATGCACAAACAACAAAAGGCAGAAAAATACTTTTTTATTTTGCATGTATTAACTGGGATATGTCAGCTCTGGGAAATGTGATCGCAAACGTTTTGCATTTTCTTTAATACAAGAGAGAATTAATTTATAGTTTTATTTCTCCAGTGTTGTTATACATTCCAAGTTTGGCCTTTGTGGTTCTCGGTTTCATTATCGTTGTCATATTTCTAAATTGTGATCCCTTGTGCTATGTTTGGGGACGGACTATATTTTGTTTGTGTAACTGAGCTGCAGTATTCTGTTCATGTAGTTTCTATGTGACAGTCTCACTAGTTCTCTTTGCCTGGGTATTAGGAGAGTGAATGGAGATTGAGGATGGAAAGGTGAAATTTGAGTGGCTGATAAAGGAATAAAGAAAGAAATGGAGGAAAGAGCAAAAGGGGAAAGATCAGTATGTTAAAGCAGATTTTATTTATTTATTTATTTATTCAACTTTTCTTATATATCGCGTTATTACAATATCAGTGCGGTTTACAATAAACAACATATTACTATGTGGGTGGGCCACATAGAGTTTACATTAAACAAGGGATTAAAAACTTGGATTCAACCGGGAATGAACATATCTACAGCGTTATTTACAGCAATATTTACAGCAATAAGTACGGTACAGTTTATGTATTGGGTTGGTGCCCCATGTTATTCAGTGTGTGCCAGCTTAGGCTGGGTCTGCTTTTCTGTGCAGGTCTGGTCTGGGTAGATTGAGAGGTTTGATGTTGTACAGGTTACGTTGTTAGACTCCGGGTAGTGTCTCACAAATAGGTAATGCTTAAGTGCTTTCCGGAATTGGGATTGGCTAGAAATGATACGTATGTCGGTTGGGAGGGCATTCCAGGCCAAGGGGGCACAGATTGAGAAAGCTCGGTTAGAGGCTGTCCTTGTGCAAGTGGTCATTTGTTTGGGAATCAGCAATGTGCTGGCCATTATAGTTTGTTTGGTTCTATATGGATGAGAATAGTGGATCAATTCTTTGATGGCTGGGGAAGATTGGTTGTGCAGGGCTTTGAAGGTAGTGATTAGAATCTTGTATAAGAGTCTTGCTTGAACGGGCAGCCAGTGCAGATTTATCAGAATTGGGGTGATATGGTTCATTCGTGGTGTCCCAGTCAGTACTCTTGCTGTAGAGTTCATTGCCATTTGGAGTGGGTGAAGAGTTGCCTTTGGGAGCCCATATAGGATACTGTTAGCGTAGTCGAAGTGTGGGAGAACCAATGCCTGGTAGATTGTTTGGAAGTCACTAGGGTCTAATAGTGGTCGGAGATGACGGAGAGTTCATATTTTGTGATATATTGTTTTTACAGTGTTTTTTATATGTGCTTTCATATCCAGTCTCTGGTCTAAGGTGATTCCGAGGTAGCGGATTGAAGATTTGGTTGTCAGTTCAGCATTCTTGACTTTTAATGTTGTTGGTGGGATGAAGGCTTGTTTTTTTGTAACGAAGAGGACGTCTGTCTAGGTGTGATTGATCCTGAGATTTTGTGTGTATAACCAGTCCACTATTGCATCAAAGCATTTTGTTATTGGGGAGAAGTCTGGCTGCTGAATTGTAAATGGCATAAATAGCAGGATATCATCTGCATAAGCTAAGCATTGGACATTGAACGAGCGTATTAGGGAGCAGATGGGCTGCATATAGATGTTAAACATCAATGCAGAGAGGGATGATCCTTGGGGAACCCCTTGTTTCTGCATGAATGGTTCAGAGGTTGCGGTGCAGGTTCTTACATATTGCCATCTGTTGGATAGGAAAGATTTGCACCATTTTAGAGCAGATCCTTCAATTCCTTTCTCCATAAGACGTTCAACAAGTATTTGATGGCTTACGGAATCGAATGCAGCCGCAATATCCATAAATATGAGGATAAAGCCTTGTCGAACATTGTCAATTCCTGCGATTAGTGTGTTGAAAAGGGTGATAAGGAGGGTTTCCATGCCATGAGCGTCTCTAAATCCATGCTGAGCTTGGTCTAGCGGTGCTTCCGTGTCAATGTGTTGCTGTATTTGTTGTTGTGCTACCTTCTCAATTATTTTGGCAAGCATAGGGATGCTTGATATAGGTCTATAGGATTCTACTTTTGATGGATCCATCTTGTTATTCTTCAGTAATGGTCTGATGGATGTGTTCTTTAATTTTTGTGGAAATTCACCAGATGAGAATGACTGGTTGAGAATTTTACCTATGAACTTGCTTAGTTCATGCCGCATCTCTCTTATCCAGTGTGCTGGGCACAGGTCGCTGGGTGCAGTGGATGTGTTGATGGAGGCAATGATGTCTTCTATCTCCTTGTTTGATATGAATCTGAAATTGGATAGGGTGGCTGGGGGGGGGGGGGGGTTGGTGGTACTGAGGGATGCTGGAGGCGCAGTGTGTGCTCTTGTCAGTTAGAATCATCTTTGATTGAAGATAATCAGAGTATGCCTGTGGGTGAAGCAAGTCAGACTGGTCAAGGGTTGGTTCTTTCACTAGTGTCCTTACGATGTTGAATAAGTCGTGTGGTTTATTTATAGATCGTTTCAGTAGGTTCATGTGGAATTGTTTTCTTCTCTCATCTATTGTAGAGCGGTGTTTTCTTAGGTGAGCTTTATATTCATTGAGAGTTTCGGGGTCTCGTGATTTTCGCCAGCGTCTTTCCAGTTTACGTAGGTGGATTAGAGAATTTCGGAGTTCTTTGGAGTACCAAAGTGCCTGTTCTCGTTTCTTCTTCGGTTTTTCGCATATGGTTGGGCGATTGGAAGTGGCAGTGAGGCTGTTATTCCAGTTGTCGACCATTTCATCTAGATCATAGGCAGTGCAGTCAAGCAGTGGAAGTACTTGATCGAGTATTTCTTCTTTGGCAAATGTTCTAAATCTCCTTGGAGGCATTTTCTGGGGGGTTGAGGCTCTGATGGCCTTCTGACTGTGTGGCTTGCTGGGCAGCTGGAATCTGAGTAGACTGTGATCAGACCAGGGTACTGGGGTTATGTCTAAAGCTATGTCAGGAGTTGAATCTGCTGTGATATGCAGGGCAAAAATCAGGTCTAGTCTGTTTCCTTTTATGTGTGTAGGTTCAGATATAGAGAGAGAATGAAAAAAAATCTAGAAGAGAGGACAAATGGACAGCTCGCAGAAGACACGAAGAAAGTGACTGGAGCAATTGCAACTGAAAAATAAAATGCCCAAACAAAAGGTAGAAAAATACTTTTTATTTTGAATTTATTAACTGGAATATGTCTGGTCTGGGAAATGTGTATCGCTAACATCTTTGCGTTTTTGTTTAGTGCAAGAGGAAGTTAATTTATAGTTTTATTTCTCCAGTGTTGTTGTACATTTCATGTTTGGCTTTTGGGGTTCCCAATTTAATTATTATCTTCCTATTTCTAAATTGTGATCCCTTGTTCTTTGTTTGCTGATGGTCTATGTTCTGCATGTGTAACCGAGCTGAGGTATTCTGTTTATGTAGTTTCTATTTGACATTGCCACTTGTTCTCTTTCCCCAGTAGGAGATGTATTTGTATTCTCTGAATTGTATTGGTTTAATTTTTGCAGTGTTGCCTTTCGATAGGTAGAGTATAGTGCTTTGTGAGTCCTGGTAGTGCTGTTATGATACAGTGGGTTTGCTGTGGGTTCTAAATGGGCAGTGTTTGTAGTACTTCCTAATAGATCTGGCGCAATGTTCCCTCTAATTTTCTGTAGGCTGTGTGCACATAAAATATCAGCTGTGCAGCTTTTGAAGGAAGGTTAAATTTTTGTGCGCCACATAACGACACTCGGAGTTATATACTTTAAAATTTGACTACACGTCAGAATACAGTATGTACACATTGATTGCACTAGAAAATATTGTAGAACTTGTGAAAACCGTAAATACACAACAACTTTTAAATTTTAAGACATCTGTGTTGTTTTCTATCAGAATCAGAACCCTAATTTTTGTGCACTCTGTTGTAAAGTATGTGCGCTCGCTCGGTGAGGTGTGTGCGCGCGCACAGCTTAGAGGGAACAGTGGTCTGGCGGTTGGCACTGGAGTATAGTAATGTAGAAATCTGGTAGTCTTTCTTTATCCTCACTGCCCGTGTAAGTGGTATTAAGATACTCCTTAACAGACGTGACATTTGTGAATGCGCATTAAGTGCAGTAACACCCATTTATTTCTATGGCGCAGTGACACTTACTGAACATTAATATTTAGTAAACATGCCCCTAAGTCATTGCCAGGACAAAATAAGAGGCTTGTGAAGGGCTCCTTTGAAAGCCGCTTAAAAGTTTACATGGCAACATATATATTTTAAAATAAAGTAAATTAAATGTATGCAAATTAAGTCCAATGGCTATGCAAATGAGGCCCTGCAATAAGTCTCTGCACAGGCCCCGCATAACCCTTGGGCTGCCCCTGTTTGTCTGTATCTCTTTGCAGATGTGCCCTCTAGAACTAGATGCAATATTGTGGATGAGATCCCACCAAAGATTTGCACAGAAACATTACTCGTGCTTTCACATTAGAAAGTAGTGATCTCTTTTTCTTCTTCAGAGTCGGGCATGTTGCAGTCTCTAGAGAAGCCTTCTGGGGCTTATATGGTTCAATTGCATTTGTCTTACTGCGCTGCAACTAGATGAAGGGCACCATGACTTGGCTGCGGATGCCGGTTCCTCCCTAATAGAGCTTCACAGCAGTGAGGGGAGCTGAGCTTCTGGAAGGCAGTAAAAGTGTCTTGTAGTTACTCTTTCAAGGTCGCAGATGGAGGGGTTCAGAGAACACACAGTAGGGAAGATGCAACTGCAGAAGCCTCCTAGGGAAGGTCCAAAGCTTGTAACCAAAACACTGTATTCAGAGTTAAAGAAGTTTCCTAGAAGTGTTGCCAAATCCATACCTGTCTTGTCTGCCCTCTAAATGTTCGTTATAAGAAACAGCTTACGGTTGCAAGGTACAGTACATATGTGTGTTTTATTAGGGCATTAAAGTGACAAATAAATGTTAACAATATTCTAAACAACAATTAAACTGAATGGCACATAGTCTGCTTACTTTAGGTGGGTGCTGTTGGGTATCAGAAGCTGCACCCCCTGTATGCCATGAGATGCAGGGATTCCTTCTCCTGATTTCAGCAGCCTTGAAGGCCTCTAACACATGACAGGCCCTGGACTAATCCTGGTGCTAAGCAAAGGGCGTGTCGAATCTCCCCAGGAAGAACTGCAGCAGGAAGAGAAAACATCCTGGATAGAAAAGAGGAAGGGGCTCTGCCTCCACCCCTAGGGTCACCTATTCAGGTGTAAGTCCAGCATCTCTTGGACAGGTTGGGCTACAAGTACATACCTGCAAAAGGGTAAAACCAAAACTGGGACAGGAGGCAGCTAACAGGCCTTATGCGGGGCCAGTTTAACCATTAGGCAAACTAGATGGTCGGCTAGGGTGAGAGCTTGTGGTGAGCAGTACAGAACGGCTGCAGCCAAAGCAAAGCAATCACAACTCAAAGAGCCATCAGCATGTACGTGTTGAATTATGAACATTTCAGGAGGCCTAGGGCCATGAAAGATAACTGGGCGGGGGGGGGGGGGGTCAAGGAGGATGTAAGGCCAAAGGCTCCCCTAGTGTGTCTAATATACTTGCACCAGTCCTTCCCTCAGTCCATACAGAGAAACAGATAACTTATTCAGTCTTCCCATCCTACAATGCATCACTATTTTCCTTTCATTCAAGGAATGGAGAAGTTGCTTCTGCAAAACTGATTCTCATGCTCCAAGCAATTCTGTTGGACACCTTCAATTTAAGTAATCTGATTCTCCATGAAATCTCCTATCACCCTGGCAGCTTTGAAAGTATAGGACCCGATATTCAAAAGCTGCTGCTGTCTGTGCCCTTCTCTTCTATTACCCCTTTCACCTTGTTGCACCTTATGCCTGGAACAAACTATCTGAGTCTGTAAGTCAGGCACCTTCTCTGACCCTCTTCAAATCCAGGCTGAAAACTCACCTCTTCGCTGCTGCTTTTGGATCTTGACTCATCTGATCTCCTTTGTGTTTCCTTATCATTCCCCCTTGTTTTATCCCTGTCTAGAGCTACTGTGTTGTCTGTCTTGACTAGACTGTAAGCTCTGATGAACAGGGACTGTCTCTTACATGTCTGTGCAGTGCTGCGTATGACTTGTAGCGCTATATAAATGCTCATTAGTAGTAGTAGTATAAACTCCAGGGACTGTCTCTTACATGTCTGTGCAGCGCTGCGTATGACTTGTAGAGCTATATAAATGCTCAGTAGTAGTAGTAGTATAAACTCCAGGGACTGTCTCTTACATGTCTGTGCAGCGCTGCGTATGACTTGTAGAGCTATATAAATGCTCATTAGTAGTAGTAGTATAAACTCCAGGGACTGTCTCTTACATGTCTGTGCAGCGCTGCGTATGACTTGTAGCGCTATATAAATGCTCATTAGTAGTAGTAGTAGTAATTTACATGGTTAACAGCCAGTTAACCATGTAAATGCCTGCTAACCGGATATTCGAAGGCACATACGTACACGGGTACTGCCATTGAATATCCCCAACTAAGTTCGCTATGCAGCCTGGTACGTGCCTCGATACTAGCCAGCTAGCATCAGGGCGTGCTGGGGGCGTTCCAGGGCGAAGCGGAGATGGGGACCGGTGCTAACCGATATTGGAAGCTGCACGGTTAGCGCTTAGTGCCTATAAGTAGGTGAGGAAATCTTATAGGCGCCAAGGCTAACCGTGCCGCTTCCAATATCGATGTTGCACGGTCAGCGCAGTCAGACCCGGATCTTCACTTCCATTGCCACCGGGGTTTGGCCCTATCCAGCTGAATATCGGGCCCATAATGTTCAGAACGACAAAGGTCCCAATTATGTTTAATGATTTCATCTACCTTTTCTTCTTTTTTGTGCCAAAGCCTGGAGAAAGTTTCTCTCTGCACACTCAGCTTTCATTTAGGCTGCACCTCTTAGAAGTGGTGCTGAAGAACACGAGGACGTGAGACTCTGAGACCCAAGAAAACATTTCTAAATCCAGTCCAAGCTCTGTTCCTTACTTACTGCCATGAGAAGTCTGGAACGTGAGCACAGACTCCGCCGTCAGGTGCAGCACTGAGAGGGGCACAATGACAGTGTGCAAGACCTTACTCCCTCGCGCAATGTACAGTCCCCATACTTAGAGGAGAGAGAGAGCGCTATAGCACGGCTCGCTCTTCTCGAACTAAGAAGGAACAGAAAGTTTGTGTGTACAGCTGACAGGACGTTCGGGCTCCAAGTATCATTAATGATTCTGGATTCTCACACTCCTTGACTGGGCAGAAGGCTGTCACTGAAGGTTTGCTGTACCGGAAGCAGCATGAACCACACACAACACAGTAAACGCGAAGCTACTAATCGGAAGGGAATTATGATGCACAAACCACCCAACCTTCTTGAAACTTCCAGCATTTACTACAGATTTACATATCGATGGAGACAAAACCTTTTTTCAGGTATATTTGAGAGAAGAGGAAGATTAGAGATGGAACAGCAAGACTCAAAAGTGCAGAGGATAGATTTGTGGAAAGTGACAGTGAAAAAGCGAAAATGCTAAACAAATACTTCTATTCTGTATTCATGAAAGAAAATCCTAGAGACTGACAAATATACAAATGGGAATGGAGTAGATACTACACCATTCACAGAAGATGATATGTTTGAATAGCTTGCAAAACTGAAAGTGAACAAGGCCATGGGACTGAATGGGATACATCCCAAGATACTGAAAGAGCTCAGAGAGGTTCTGGCAGGGCCTTTAAAAGATGTTTTTAATAGATCCTTGGAGACAGGAGAAGTTCCACAGGACTAGAGAAGGGCTAATGTGGTACCTCTTCACAAAAATGGTAACAGGAAAGAGGTGACAAACTATAGGCTGGTAAGCCTTATCTCTGTGATGGGAAAAGTAATGGAGGCACTATTGAAAGAAAGAATGGGGGACTTTCTGGAAACCAAAGGATTGCATGATCCAAGGCAACATGATTTTACCAAAGGACGATCATGCCAAACAAATTTGATTGAGTTCTTTGACTGGCTGATCAGAGAATTAGATCAAGGGTATGCGATAGATGTGACCTACCTTAGATTTCAGCAAAGCCTTTGATACTGTTCCTCATAGGAGGCTTATCAATAAACTGAGAAGTTTGGTGATAGCCCAAGGTGGTGAACTGGATCAGAAATTGGTTGACTGATAGATGGTGGTGGTAAACAGAGCTCACTCAGAAGAAAGGAAAGTATGTAGTGGTGTGCCTCAGAGATTGGTCCTGAGACCAATACTGTTTAATGTATTTGTGAGTGATATTGGTGAAGGACTGAAGGGAAAAGTCTGCCTTTTTGCAGATGACACAAAAATTTGCAACAAAGTGGACACTTCTGAGGGACAACATGAGGAAAGATCTAAAAACACTGGAAGAATGGTCTAATGCTTGGCAGTTATAATTTAATGCAAGGAAGTGCAGAGTCATGCACTTGGGATGCAGAAGCCCAAAGGAATTCTATATCATAGGGGGTGAGAGGGTTGATTTGCAAGGATCAGGAGAGGGACCTCGGAGTGCTAGTATCTGAGGATCTCAAGGTGGCAAAACAATGCAACAAGACGGTAGCCAAAGCAAGAAGGATGCTGGGTTGCGTACAGAGAATAGCCAGAAGAAAGGAGGAGGTATTATTGCCCCTGTACAAGTCGATGGTGAGGCCTCACTTGGAGTATTGTGTTCGGTTTTGGAGACCATATCTCACATAGGACATAAAAAGACTTGAAACGGTTCAGAGGAAGGTGACAAAAATGATTTGGAGCCTGCGCCAGAAGACATAAGAGAAGAGACTTGAAGACCTAAATATGTATACTACCCTAGAGGAAAGGAGGGACAGGGGAAATATGATACAGATGTTTCAATATTTAAAGGGTATAAATGAACAAACAAACCTTTTTCAAGGGGGAAGCTGTAAAACAAGAGAGCATATGATGAAGCTGCAAGGCGGTAAACTTAAAAGCAACATCAGGAAATATTTTTCACTGAAAGGATGGTGGATGCATGGAATACCCTCCCGATAGAGGTGGTGAGAGCAAGTATAGTGACGGAATTCAAAATGTCATGGGATAGACACAGTGGATACGTTTATAGCAAGAGGATGAAATCAAAGCAAACTTAAATATCTTTTAATAGAGGGGACTGACCTGCATGGAGCAGCAGGTACAACCACTCTAGCCACCTTACTGGGCAGACTGGATGGATCATACTGGTCTTTATCTGTCATCATACACTATATTACTATGTTACTATGATTGTCCAGTTTCAACAGCATGAGGGCTTGTAGCTTTTTCGTTTCTTCAAACTGAGCCCATGATAATGCCCACATAAAGATAAGCCCTTTGGCAAATACCATCTGAAAGGCAGAGAAGGGCAACGCCCATTTTTATGCTGCTTCCTTTCTATGCATATTCAGCTCTCACATTACTCAGCCATGCAAGGACCAGCGAGAGGTTT
This sequence comes from Ichthyophis bannanicus, assembly GCA_033557465.1. Taxonomy (NCBI): domain Eukaryota; kingdom Metazoa; phylum Chordata; class Amphibia; order Gymnophiona; family Ichthyophiidae; genus Ichthyophis; species Ichthyophis bannanicus. The sequence goes on from CM066050.1 coordinate 3,170,922, forward strand.
CTTAAAATAATACTGACATCCAGACCTAGCTTCACCTATATCTACAAGAACAAGTCAGACACAGGTCCTCAGCTCCCACTGTGCCGTAGGCCCTTATGGCTTGCGTAAGACGGTCCAGAGCAGGATTCTGTTCCTTGCTAATTCACCATTAGGTAAACATGCCACAGTTTTACTCCATTTTAGTCTTATTCTCTTGCTTCAAAGACAATTTGCCTTTTGCTGCATGTCCCATCTAACTAGATTGTAAATGCCGAGAAACGGTGACCGCTCATTATGTGTCTCCCACATTTGGTATGTGCTATATAAATTATTACCCCTATATATAACGGGTGACTTGTGTACATTATGTGTGTTTTAGTGGCCCTGTATGGGCAGATACCTCATTGGAGTTTTTTGGAGGGAGGAGTGGTTGAGGGGCAGGACCTGCCTTTGGTACAGTTTGCATGGTGCTGTGCGAGGAGGGCACATGGTACTAGAATCAGGGTGGCAGGAAAGTGGGCAGTCTAGCCTTCTCCACTCAGTCATAAGAAGCCAGCGAGTGAGGCATGAGACATGGGCGTCCAGCAGAGGCCAGTCAGACAGGAAGCCCCACTCTCTTCATTTTGAGCATTCACTGGACAGACGTTAATCCAAACTTTGTTGTCACAGCACATGGCTTAGGCTACCAGTGGGTTAGTTCCACTGGCTCCTATCTAGAGGATAATCACTTTGTCTCTAGAGTATAAATCTCTCATCAACAGCAGTGTGTGAAAGCTCCCCACACAGCCTGATCTTGGCTATGGAACATGGGGTAGGGGTTCAACCTTAACTGTGAGGTAAGAAAAACAAACTACCACATCGTGGAAACTGAGGCTTTTACAAACATCTCATTACAAGGACATGAACCACAATAAAAATAACAAAAACAACAAGCCTCAGATGTAAAACAATCAAGATATGATGAAACCAAAATGCCTTTTAAAATTGCTTTTTTGGGCTTTGCTTGCAGGACAATAAACCTTTCACTTTGTGGGTGTTTCTTTCTCCTGGAGCAGATTCACACGTGGGAGAAAGCGTGGCTCTTACACAGAGGTTTCTCCTTCTTGGAGTAAAAAGTCTTTCCTTCCAGGTTAGTCTGGCAAACCTAAAAAGAAAAAAGAAATCAGGGCTAGCCAATGCACATATGCTGGAGCTGTAACCCCCAAGGATGCAAGCGGGCACAGTTAGGTTAAAGCTGTCTCCAGAGGAGATACAGTACAGTCACAGGGATGCAGCCAGAGGGCAGGACGATCACATTTCACTGCTGGAAAGTGAAAAGAGAACAGCTGATCCTTACCACACAGACAAAACAGGTGTCATGCCAACTGTGTCCCAATGCTTCCAGAAAACGGTCCCCAGCGTCAATCTTATAGTCACAGCCCCGGCATTTTGTCCCAAACATCTTTTCATAATCTGTAAAATAAGGATATGCTGAATTCTTACTGGTGGGCTCTGTATAAACTGTTCTCATAAAGTTTACACCAGTGCACTAGCGAAACCAGCTCAACATCCAAGGAGAAGACTCCGTCTCTTTATTAGAAACAGGTAAACAAGGAACTTACTGTAGACAGCTGAAACCAAGAGCACTGCACAGAGTCTAGTCCTAAACAAGCAGGGAGAGCCTGTAGCTGCCTCAATGGAGCAATTGCTGACTGGATGAAATGAGTAACCCTCAGACTGTGACTAGATGCTTAAAGATGGTTAAAAATGAGGCAAATTTCAGGAGAGAAGAGGGAGAGGGGGAGGGGTTATGGAATGCCTTGCTTTTTGTGCCTGAGATGGAGAATTTTGCAGTAGAGGGAATGGTACAGAAGAATACCCAAAAGACCTTAAGGCACTGGAATTGACAATAGGGTCAAAGGTTGTACCTTGGGCTGAGGCATGAAGCTAGGCAGATCTTAAGGAGATTGGAGGGATGGTCACATGCAACATTTAACCTAAGAGAATGAGGATTACAGTACATGAACATGGCAGTAAACTGCTTTCTTTAGCTTACAAAGTGTCAGTACAATACAAACTGAATGTAAATATGCACATGCAAGCTGTGAGGGCAGAACATTTCCCACCTGCTGTTGGTAGATATCACTATTATTACTTCTTATAAAGAATCCAACATACTAAAAGACATGCAAAATCCATAATGCAAAATCAGAGTCTCTCAGTTTTCCAAGGAATTTACTTCATTCCGCAGACTCTGAAATAAGACACAAACATCCAACAGAAAGAAACTCCAAGTTCTTGGGCTCCTGGAATGGACAACGGGTCTATACTGGAGGTCTTCAGGAAACACTCTCTCAAGACCTGTAGTTGACTTTGGGGTCATCTGTGTCTCCCGTTAATACAGTGGACCTTAGACATGAGAAGCATCCAAGTTCTTGGGCTCCTGGAATGGACAATGGGTCTATACTGGACGTCTTCAGGAAACACTCTCTCAAGACCTGTAGTTGACTTTGGGGTCATCTGTGTCTCCCGTTAATACAGTGGACCTTAGACATGAGAAGCATCCAAGTTCTTGGGCTCCTGGAATGGACAACGGGTCTATACTGGAGGTCTTCAGGAAACACTCTCTCAAGACCTGTAGTTGACTTTGGGGTCATCTGTGTCTCCCGTTAATACAGTGGACCTTAGACATGAGAAGCATCCAAGTTCTTGGGCTCCTGGAATGGACAATGGGTCTATACTGGACGTCTTCAGGAAACACTCTCTCAAGACCTGTAGTTGACTTTGGGGTCATCTGTGTCTCCCGTTAATACAGTGGACCTTAGACATGAGAAGCATCCAAGTTCTTGGGCTCCTGGAATGGACAATGGGTCTATACTGGAGGTCTTCAGGAAACACTCTCTCAAGACCTGTAGTTGACTTTGGGGTCATCTGTCTCCCGTTAATACAGTGGACCTTAGACATGAGAAGCATCCAAGTTCTTGGGCTCCTGGAATGGACAACGGGTCTATACTGGAGGTCTTCAGGAAACACTCTCTCAAGACCTGTAGTTGACTTTGGGGTCATCTGTGTCTCCCGTTAATACAGTGGACCTTAGACATGAGAAGCATCCAAGTTGAACCAGCATAGCAAGTTGATACTGGAGGTACTGAGGACACCTGACTCATTCTATGATGTCAATGCCTTGTAGCACCACAAGGATCTTAGGAATCTTGGTTTGAATCTGCTACTGGGTGGTGCAGTAAGATCCATTTTGTTGGTTTTCCAGATAACAACTTGCTGCTTCCGAACAAGTCTGTGTTCAACTCCACCTCATAAAAGGATCTTTTCTCCCTAGTGAAGATTCTTTGTCCTTGTGCTGATTCTTGAACATGTAGAGACTAACGTCACTTCACAATCCATTGGTCAATCTTTGTTAAAAAGAAACATACCCTTTTCATAGTAACATTGTATATGACAGCAGATAAAGACCAGTGACTATCCAATAGGTTTTTGTGGCAAGATACAAAAGTAGATTGCCAGGCCTTTCTTCCGTGCAGTTAAGTCAACAAGTTAAGACTTGGCAAAATTCTGAAGCAGGGAGAGAGACATTATGCCAGACAGAAGATGTGCGTGAGATTGCAAATATTGACAACCGCAGTCTAGCTACAAGTGTGATCAAATATAAATATAACTGGGGAAACCTAGAGGAAAAGGACCAGGAGTGTAACAGCCTAGTAGCAGATGCCACAGAGGAGACACAGAACAAACTGTCACAACACTCCAGTAGTATGCTGTTCCCCTTCTCCAGTCTGATCTGATACCATGTGCTGTGGATCAGAGTATTTTTGGGATCAGATTGCACATTTGCATTAAACAAGCCGTGGTTTGCCATAGTTTTTCCGTAACTGACTTAAGCAGCTGTCAGTTTCTCTGGCTTTAGGGCCCAGGTTACACTGGTAAGGGAGAGATGAAGGTTGCTAACAACTGCCTTTGGAAGGTAATTTTATGAGGGGCACACAGAAGCTTGCACGCTAGTAATATGTGTAAGTCCCTATTTGAAAAGACTTCCCACTTGAAAGGGCACTTAAACGCATGCTTTAGCTGCTCGTTGTTCTGTAAGCCTGTGTGCAAAGCTCGTCGCTTGGGGGTACACAGAGGCAGAGCTTGTGTAGATCCCCTCTCAGCAGCATGCAGGGAAGCATGCCGAGGAGCCCAGCTACTCACAAGCGCGATTAGAGCCCCCACACACTGAAAAGACCAACTTCAAGGAACTAGCAGCCTTGGTGGTAAGCTCCGCCAACCCGGCATACCACACTTAAGTATTGCTCTTCCAAGGGCCCTTAGTCGTGGCCCTTGGCATGAACCGCAGCGTGCAGACCAACATTAGACTCGGTTCCCTGGTTGGACTATAGAACAGTCACATTCTAGATCCCACGGATCGCTCCCAACAGCAAAAGCACACACCATCAAACCCCAACTCGCAGGTTCCTGCAGCTAGACAAGAAAGTCTTCCTAGACAACCTCTTACCACACATCGACTACAGCCCGGACAACACTGACACAATAATCCATAACTGGAATCAAACAATAAGCAAAGTGGCCATAAAACCACAAATTAATGCAAATCACAAACCTCGCACTGCTGCAGCCTGGAACTCTGGTGAGCTAAAGAATGCCAAGCGCAAACTCAGACAGCTAGAGAGAAAACGGAGAAGATCAAAGGACATAACCAACCAAGTTACATGAATACCAAACCCTAGTAAACAACAAGAAAAAGGAATACCACACCACACTAATTTTAAAATCACTAAACCGTCTCAGGGAGCGATTTGAAATAGTAAAATCTCTACTCAAAACCCCACTCAAGACAATGCAATCAACAAGCCTTCTCCACAAATCCTATTCAATCATGTTCAAAGTCAGGCATCTCTGAGAAACTATACAAGAACAACAAGCACGACAAAGCCCCATCACGGCCACCTGAAAATCATTCGCACCTATATCCCCTCAACACTTACAAAACATCATCAACAACCTTAACACCACAAGCTCTCCACCTAATCCATGTCCTGTTAGTTGGATCAGAATAGCTCACTCCGAATTGCTCCCCATCATACATAAAATTACACAGCTCTCCCTTACACAAGGATATAAGCCTCCAGAGCTCAAAAAACATTCATCCGCCCCATAAGAAAAGGCCCAAGACTAGACGCCAAACTACCTCCTTTATATAGGCCCATCTCTAGCATTCCTCACAAAAATCAATGAAAAAGCTGTATTACTGCAACTTCAGGACCATATCGATACACATGCTCCACGTGACCCACACCAATTTGGATTCAGGCCTAACCACAAGCTGGACAAGCTTATTAGGGATACCGAGACACCACATAAGGGCTTTAGAATGATATTCCTGGACATCAAGGCACTGTTTGACTCAGTACCACACCATATTTTACTTCAACACCTGCAGTCTGTGATAAGGAAGCTTATCATAGCTCAGGAAGGAGCTATAGAAAAGGTGAAGTGACTCTGAACAAGCAACCTGTCAGTTCTGGTAGAAATAAGAAAACAGAATTTTCCCATAAAAGACTACCAGTCCCAGAATGCACCAGGTTTACAACAGCCATTAGAGGAGCTGAAGTGGGGAAACGTGTGTTCAATCAGGAGGGCTATGAGGTAATCCCTAAGCACTCATCTCAAAGGGCAGGGCCTGATTCAGCACAGCTGCGCTGTGCTAAGGTGGAGCACTCATCAAAGCAGAATAAAGGTAGAGTTTATTCTACAGAGAATTATCCTCATCCTCAGTTTCATCTGGGAGATCCTCAGATTCATCTTGGACAGCTTCATCATCTGGAGGATCATCAGAAGCAGAAGCCAGAACCGGACGGACAGAGAGGGCAAGAAACCCTTTGGAAGAAAGAAGAGAAAAGCATTTGGGAGGTCTAGAGGCGTCCAGAGCAGTACGTATACTGGGAGACATTCAAAAGGCCAGCATACACCATTGGACTGGGGAAAGCCAGAGGAATGGTGCTGCAGAACTAGGAATCTCTAGACGGTACCTGTGAGGGAGACGGCTGCACGTGGAAGGGACCCTAGGACCCGTGCCAGAAGGTATGTGAAGAGAGATCCAGTGTCCAGGGATCTGGATTAGAAGGCTGGACATAAGAACTGGACTACATACTGGCCAGGCTATTTAGAGAGGAACTCTAACAGCAATGGAAGCTCAGGTATGAACACTGATCTATGCCCTAGCTATAACCTTGAAAGACAGCAGGGAAACAAGTATTCTCCTGAGAGTGCTACATTGAGAAATTCCTCTGTGCTAATCCATGATATTGAACCCATGATTGTTGAAGAAGGGGGAGCGGTCTTAGATACAGGCTGTGAATATATGGATTGCTCTCTGTCTAAACTCCTTTGGTAATTTACTGTTACAAAGTACAGCAACCATCACAAAGAAATACAAACTTGTTCTTTAATCTACTCAGAAAAGCTCCTGAAGTAGGATTTGAGCCACGCAGTAGAAAGCAAGCCAGCTAAGGGGTTTCAGCTGGGTAACTGCTAGCAATTGAGCCTTACCTAATTGCTTGTGAGCTCTGAGGGAATCACTTCTGAATCTGTGTGTGAAGATATAAGAAGTTAACCTGAAAAGAACAGTTTTTCCCTTCTTTGTGGGTTTTGTTTGTTGTTTGATGCACTGCTAAGAAAATATTAGCTAAAGCCTACAGAAAAGACCAGTTTGTTACCAACCAGGTCTTTATTCTTCTCATTTGATTGCCTGACAAGTTCAGCTGTTGTTTTCCTGATTTTGTTTTTCTAAGTTTAACACTGAAAGCAAGTATCCTGTTTTATGTGCTACCAAGCATATCTGTGTTGGGAGAAATAACCCCATAAATAAATATCTTATTGGCTTTACACTCAAGCACAACTAATTATTGTGAGCAGCTGTGTCTGGTGTGAATGAACTGCATTTCCCACAATCCCTTGCAAATCATATTGATATATGCACTTGCCAAGACTGTGAACATTCTCACCCAGGCAGCCGTCTGACAAGTCTCTAGGTCTGGCCGACCACAATGTAAGAACATAAGATATGCCATACTGGGTCAGACGAAGGTCCATCAAGCTCAGTATCCTGTTCCAACAGTGGCCAATCTAGGTCACAAGTACCTGGCAGGTTTCCAAAAAGGCACACAGGTTCCATAATGCTTGTCCCAGGGTAAGCAGTGGATTTCCCAGGTCCTCTTTAATAATGGTTTATGGACCTCTCCTACAGGAAGTTGTCCAAACCTTTTTTAAATCCATCTACACTGATAGCTTTTACTACATCCTCTGGTAACATATTCTAAAGTTTGATTATGCGTTGAGTGAAAAAATATTTTCTCTTATTACTCTTCAATGGATTACATTGTAGCTTCATTGCGTGTCCCCTAGTCTTTCTACTTTTTGATGGCGTAAACAATTGATCTACGTTTACCCGTTCCACTCCATTCATTAATTTATAGACCTCTATCATATCTCCCATCAGCCGTCTGTTTTCCAGGTTGAAGAGCCCTAACCTTTTTAACCTCTCCTCACAGGGGTATCCTTCCGTCCCCTTTACCATTTTGGTGACTCTGCTCTGTACTTTTTCTAATTCTTCTATATCCTTTTTAAGATATGGTGACCTGACCCTAAAATGGTTTAAATCCTATCTCACCAACTGCAAACAATAAACAATAGGAGGGCAACAATTGTCACCATTTACACAACAACACGGAGTCCCCCAAGGTTCAGCCCTCTCATCCCTCCTATTCAACATCTTCCTCCAACCCATCTGCACAATCATCCGCCCTTACAATGTACTCTACCATATCTACGCAGATGATTTGATGCTATATATACCAATCTCCATTGCCAAACCAGTTTACACCTCCCTCACAAGATGCTTCAGTGCTGTCACACAATCTCTTCATAAACCACAACAAAACAGAAGCCCTCTTCATCTCTCAGGACAAAAACTTCAGCCCACATCCACCAAAACAGTAGCAGGAACACAATTAAAGGTAAAGTCTGAAGTGTGATACCTGGGCATATCTCTGGACCAACACCTAACCTTACAACCGCACATTAATATCACTACCAGAACCATATACCAGAAAATAAAAACAGTACAGCACCTCAAGACACTATTGGGCTTCCAAAACTACCGTAGTCTTCCAAGCATTACTCCTGCCACACTACTACTGTAACATCCTCTTACAAGGCCTACCGAAATATGTACTGCATCCATTGCAACTAGCCCACAACACTGCTGCACGCATCCTCTGCAACACCACCCGAGCCGACCACATAACTCACTACTCCAACAATTACACTGGTTGCCTGTCAAAGTAAGAGCAAAATATAAAATGATGCTGACTCTACCTTAGAAGGTCAGTCAGAGCTCTGTGATTCTCGGTCTTGAAGGACTACCAAAAGGGACTGCTACAGCTGGAAAAAGTAAGTATTTATCTTCTGGAATATACTCTAAATCTTGGGGGGAAAGGACATTCTTTGGGTTAAAGCTGATAAATCTGTGTATTTTAGAATTCAGTGTTTTTGCTGAGTCAGTCAGTACCACCAGAAAACTTTTCATTTAAATCAAATCAGAGTATAACTTAGCATAAAAGGTAAAATAGAGTAAATAGTCACTGAAATAAATTTGTTTCTAGAGAGCTTTTTATTTAAATCAAATCAGCGTATAGCTTAGCATACAAGTTGAATAAATAGTCTCTGAGTAGAAAGAAAGAAATTTGTTTCTAGTGACCTTTACAAAGGGGCCTTCCAGTTAGGAGGCAAAAGATCTGTGAACAAATGGATGATGAAATGCTCAAAGAAATCAGGGAAGTTAACAAAAGTTACAGTACAGTAATAATAATGGGTGATTTCAATTACCCCGGTATTGACTGGGTCAGTGTCACGGCAGGACATGCTAGGGAGATAAAGTTTCTAGTTGAAATAAATTACTGCTTCTTGGAGCATCTGGTTCATGAATCGACCAGAGGGGAAGCCATTTTGGACCTAGTCCTTAGAGGTATACAAGATCTGGTGCAAGAGATAAGGGTGCTGGGGCCAGGGGCGGTTCAAGGCAATCTGCTGCCTGAGGCGAAGGATGAGAGATGGCATCCCCCCCCCCCCTGTAGAGGGGGTGGGGAGGGGCTTTTTCAAAACTTCAATCGGAGCTGACCCAAACCAAAAAGCTGATTAGATTATATGGGGGAAATGAAAGATGTTTGTACACCAAGGAACAAAAAGAGAGCGAGAACCACAGCACAGTTTATAAAACGAAATTATAACTCATTTTTATTTTGTTGTTGTAAACTGCGTTATGAATCTTGCTTTTTCTTTTTCAACATATATTTTGCATCCACAGAACCCCCCTTCAACAGTGGGTGCAGAGCAGAACCAGGACATTCACCCACAGAACTCAATATCTTATAAAAAAAAATTCTGATTCTGATCATCTCACTAATATCAACAACAACAAACATTCCCAGGACCAAGCATATTGTGAACTAATACAAAACCCTACAACAAAGTCACTGAGTACCTATAGAACAAATCTACCATATCAGCACTAACTTCCAGAACTCACATAAGGAGCCCATCCAAAAAAAGCGGCACTGTAAGTACTACAGTGGGCCCTGGAACATCCATACACCTATGTGAAAAGCTGAACAAGTCAAATTACTACAGTACAGTATAGATCTTTATGTACAAACTCCATGTTAACAGAACACCTGGGCTCAGTCACACACTCAGAACACAGACCCTCACCAAGTACAGAATAAGTAACCACAATCTAAAGTAAAAATAAAAATGTTGTTGTTGTTAAGTGCCGTTGAGTCGGAATCGACTCATGGCGACCCTCTGGATAGCTATCCTAAATTGTATTCGGTCTTGAGTCAGGCGGCTCATTGTTGACAGACTGGTACCCGTAGCTGCTGTTATTGTATCAATCCATCTCATTGCTGGCCTTCCTCTTTTGCGTTGACCTTCTATCTTGCAAAGCATGATGTCTTTTTCTAATGATCTCTCTCTTCGCATGATGTGTCCAAAGTATGAAAGTCGAAATCTTGTCATCTGAGCTTCTAAAGAAAGCTTAGGTTTGATCTCCTCTAGTACTGACTGGTTTGTTTTTCGGGCAGTCCATGGTATACGCAGTATTCGCCGCCAGCACCATAATTCAAAGGCATCAATTTTCTTCCTGTCTATCTTTTTCACTGTCCAGCTTTCACATCCATATCATGTCATTGAAAATACCATGGCTTGAACAAGTCGAATCTTTGTATGGAGAAAGACATCTCTGCTCTTGAGAATCTTATCTAGGTCTTTCATAGCCATTCTGCCAAGAGCAATGCATCGTCTGATTTCTTGACAGCTTGTTGCTTCTTTATTGATGTTGATCCAAGTAGGTTAAAGTTGTTCACGATTTCAATTTCTTCTCCTTCAACGATGAACCTATTGATTATGCCAGTTGTCATGATCTTTGTCTTCTTTACATTAAGGTTCAGGCCCATTTTGAGACTATGTTCTTTGATTGTGAGAAGCAAATGTTTCAGATCATCTTCACTTTCAGCCAGTAATGTGGTATCATCAGCATAGCGAAGGTTGTTGATGAGTCTTCCACCAATCTTCACACCTCTGTTGTCTTCATACAATCCTGCTTCTCTGATGATTTGTTCTGCATATAAATTAAACAGGTAGGGGGAAAGTATGCAGCCTTGTCTTACACCTTTGCTTATTTTAAACCATTCTGTTTTTCCTTGTTCCGTTCGAACTGTTGCTTCTTGATCAATGTACAGATTGTGCAAGAGTACGATCGGGTGTTCTGGTATACCCATGCTTCTTAATGTGGCCCAGAGTTTCTCATGGTTTACACAGTCAAAAGCCTTGCTATAGTCGATAAAGCACAAATAGATATCCTTTTGGTATTCTTTAGTCTTTTCAAGGATCCATCTCACATCCGCAATGATGTCTCTCGTTCCTCGCCCTTTCCTGAACCCTGCTTGCACTTCAGGTAGTTCTTGTTGCAGGTATGGTTGTAGTCTCTTTTGAATAATCTTCAGTAGAATCTTGCTGGCATGTGGGATCAGAGCGATTGTGCGATAATTTCCACAGTCAGTTGGATCACCTTTCTTTAGTATTGGTATAAACACATATCTTTTCCAGTCAGTTGGCCCTCACCAAGTACAGAATAAGTAACCACAATCTAAAGTAAAAATAAAAATATGTAGACAAAATTTAAACTGAAAACCCAAGAAGCCAAACTCCGCATGCAGTGCAATATCAGATAAATAAGAGATGCAGTTCCCCCCATACTGTGTAAAATATAAAGATAGCACAAAGTCCAATCACTAAAATTAAATAAAATTATTTTTTCTACCTTTCTTGTCTGACCATTTTATTCTCTGATCATGCTGGTCCCTATCTGAGGTTTCTGCTTTCCTGTCTTCTCTTAGCTCTCTTTCTGTGGTCTATGGTTCATCTGCTATTTTTTATCTCTTCTTTTGTTTTCTTCACTTCTTTCCATCAGCCTATTTCCAGTCCCAGTAACCCCTCCCCAGTATCAGCCCCTTTCCAGTCTTCCCTCCCAGTACCTTCCAATGTCAACTTGCATTCCCATGACTGCCACTGGTGTCCATTCCCTTCCAGTTCCCCTCCTTCCCCACTGTCCAGCCCCTTCTAGTACAAATACCATGGCAGCCCCTCTCAGTTCCACTCCCTTCCAGTCCCATTGTCCCATCCCCTCGCATCAGCCCATTTTTAGCCTTAGCCCCCAGTTTTATTCCAGGGCCAGCAGCTCCACTCCCCACCATCAGCCCATTCCCAGTCAAAGCCCCCCAATCAGCTCATTACCAGTCCCAGCCCCGCCTCGATCAGTCCATTCCGAGTCCTAGCCTTCCCTAATCAACCCATTACCAGTCCAAGCCCCCCCGATATGCCCATTACCAGTGCCAGCCCCCACATCAGCCCATTATAATCCTAACCCACACTGTCTCTCCCCTCTCTCCAGCATTTATCCCCTGTCTGTCCAGTATGTCCCCCTGTCTCTCCCCTTTGCCTAGCATTTGCCTCCCTGTCTCTCCCCTTTGTCTAGTACTTGTCCCCTTGTCTCCCCCTTTGTCCAGTATGTCCCTGTCTTCCCCTTTGTCCAGAATTTTCCCCATCCCCCCTTTGTCCAGTATTTGTCCCCTGTCTCCCCCTTTGTCTCTCCTTGTCCTCCTCCTGTCCCCACTCCCTCCACCTGCACCTCTCATCCGGCGGCGGCAGGGGCATTCCGGCTCTTTTTATTTTAGATTTTGCCGCCTCTGGCCTGCCTCTGACTTTCCGCCGCGTTTTTTTCTTCAAGAATGCTTGCAGCAAAAAAAAAAGTGGTGGGAAGGCAGAGGCGGCAAAATCTAAAATAAAAACAGCCAGAGTGCCGCCCCCACACAAATCAACCCTTATCACGTGCAGGGTTCCTGCAAGCGATCAGGCTGATTTGTCCAATGCCGGCCGCGCTCCAGCTGTGTTTTAATTTTAGATTTTGCAGCCTCTAGCCTGCCTCTGCCTTCCCACGTTGGAAATCAGAGGCAGACCAGAGGCTGAAAAATCTAAAATTAAAACAGATCCGGAGTGCCGGCATTGGAGTGCTGCCGCCAACGGAGTGCCACCCCCAACGGAGTGCCACCCCCAACGGAGTGCCACCTGAGGCGATCACCTCAGGTGGCCTAATGGAAGAACTGCCCCTGGCTGAGGCCACTTGGCAACAGTGATCATAGCATGATTGCATTTGATTTAATAAATGGAGGGAGGACTACAAGAAAATCCACAGTAGTACCTTTTTACATTTAAAAGGGAGACTATGGTAAAATGAGGGAAACAGCTAAGAAAAAAAATAAAAGGAGCAGTTACAAAGGCTAAAGATTTACATCAAGCATGGGTGTTGTTTAAAAATACTATCTTGGAAGCCCAGACCAGCTGTATTCCACGCTTTAAGAAAAGTGGAAGGAAGTCCAAAAAGCTGCCAGCATGGTTTAAAGGTGAGGTCAGAGAGGCTATTGCCAAAAAAGCATCTTTCAGGAAATGGAAAAAGGAGCCAAATGATGAAAACTGGAAACAACATAAGCACTAGGAAGCTAGATGCAAGGCACTGATAAGGCAGGCAAAGAGAGAATTTGAGAAGAAGCTTGCTGTGGAAGCAAAAACACATAATAACTTTTTCAAGTAGATTAGTAGCAAAAAAACCTGCGAGAGAGTCAGTTGGACCATTAGATGATAGAGGGGTAAAAGGGGCATTGAGAGGGGACAAGGCTATAGTGGAGAGATTGAATAAATTAATTCTTTGCTTTGGTCTTTACTGAAGAAGATGTAGGAAGTTACCCATGACTGAAGTGATATTTAAAGGTGATGCATTGGAAGAATTGGAAGAAATATTGATAATCCGGGAAGATGTATTACAACTATTTGATAATAAAGAGTAGCAAATCACCTGTGAACTATCATTAAAATCATCTGTAATACCTGAAGATTGGAGGATGGCCAATGTACCACCAATTTTTAAAAAGGGTTCCAGGAGTGATCCGGGAAACTACAGGCCGGTGAACCTGACATCAGTACCGAGAAAAATGGTAGAAACCATTACAAAGAACAAAATTACTGAACATGTAGATAGTCATGGCTTAATGGGAACATAGACGTAACCTTGTTCACTCAATATATCATTTCAGTCCAATTTTCCCATGAATGTTCAATTAACTTGTAAGGTCTCAAACAAACTTCGGCACTAAAATTCTGGGTACTATAATATCCCCAGATATGTGCCTGTCAGCATCAATGACCTTACTTCAAAATAGCAGAAAAGATGTATCAGAGTACTTAACTTATGCTATTTCTCCAATGTTGCAATACTCTCCATCTTTTATTCTGCTATAAACCCCTTAATGGGAGACAGCCAACATGGCTTTAGCCAAGGAAGATCTTGTCTTAATAAGGTTTGAATAAACAGGTAGACAAAGATGAGCTTGTCGATATACTGTATCTGGAATTTCAAAAAGCCTTTGAAAAAGTCACTCTTGAGAGACTCTTGGCTAAATTAAAAATTCATGGGATAGGAGGCAGTGTACTATTGTGGATCAGGAACTGGTTAAAAGAGAAAGCAGAGGGTAGGACTAAATGGCCAATTTTCCCAATAGAGAAAGGTGAATAGTGGAGTACCCCAGGAATTTGTGCTGGGTCCGCTGCTTTTTAAAATATTCATAAATAATCTGGAAATGGGAAAACAAGTGAGGTAATCAAATTTACAGATGGCACAAAATTATTCAAAATTGTTAAAACCCACGAGGACTGTGAAACATTGCAAGAGGACCTTGATAAATATGAATACTGGACGTTCAAATGGTAGATGAAATTGGAATGTGAGCAAGTGCAAAGTTATGCACCTAGGAAAGAACAACCCAAACTATGGTTACATGATGCAAGGTTCCACATTAGGAACCACCACCCAGGAAAAAGATTTAGGCGTTATCGTGGATAAGACGTTGAAACCCTCCGCCCAGTGTGCAGCGGCGGCCAAGAGAGCAAATAGAATGTTAGGTATCATAAGGAAAGGAATGGAGATAAAACAAGGGATATTATAATGCCTCTATATCGTTCCATGGTGCGACTGCATCTTGAATATTGTGTGCAATTCTGGTCGCCGTATCTTAAAATGGATATAGCGGAATTAGAAAAAGTACAGAGAAGAGCCACCAAAATGGTAAAGAGGATGGAAGGATAGCCCTTATGAGGACAGACTTAAAAGGTTAGGGCTCATCAACCTGGAAAAGAGACAGCTGATATGATAGAGGTCTATAAATGAATGAATGGAGTGGAACGGGTAAACTTAGATCGATTTTATGCCATCGAAAAGTAGAAACACTAGCAAACATGCAATGAAGCTATAGTGTAACCCGTTTAAGAATAATAAGAAAAAATATTTTTTCACTCAATGAGCAATCAAACTCTGGAAGTCGTTACCAGAGGATGTAGTAAAAGCTGTTAGTGTAGATGGGTTTAAAAAAGGTTTGGACAAGGTCCATAAATCAATATTAAAGGGGACCCAGTAAGTCCACTGCTCGTCCCAATACAAGCATTGTGGAACCTGTGTACCTTTTTGGGAACCTGCTAGGTACGTTTGACCTGGATTGACCACTTGGAAACAGGATACTGGGCTTGATAGACCTTGGTCTGACCGAGTATGGCATATCTTATGTTCTTATGTCATATCGCAAGGGCTCTCTCCTCAGTCTACCTGCAATCAATATTACAAAAAACACCTAACAATAGATCCAGAAGAGCATACCAACAAAACACACTCATAGTACCTACCAAAAATTTGAAAAGCAACACGGTCATATCCAAGAGGGCGTTCTCTATGTATGCCCTGACCATATGGAATTCCCTACCAGAAGGCATATGCCCAATATCCGACTTAACAGAAAATAAAAAAAACATCTATTCCGTGAATATTTCAGATGTGAAGACTGACCTCGCTGAAACACGAACATGACTGTCAATGCAATACCCACCAGCAAAATCCCTTAGTTTTCCATTTCCCTTCCCCCAGCATCCCCCTGTATTCCCCTTCATACCCACTTAACCTAATAGCTCTAAACTTTGACACCTCTAAGATTCTGCTAACTATGTACAACTAACCTAAGCTATTCCGCTGATATTACCTTATCTTGCTCCGATTTAATCATGTTCCATGTAAATATGTAAAAATGGTCTACTGGCAGTTGTAATTGCACACTGCCACACGTTGTTACATTCTGTGCACTTGTGTGCTAGGTACAAGCTTTTTTGTTTCACTTTACTGCACGTGCGTTCCATGTATAAACCATGTTAGTTCTTCTGGCTTTACGATTAAGTAGTGAAAAAAAAGCACTTAAATAAATAAAACAATCTCCCTTCCCGTCAGTATATGGGCCAATCCTTGCTCACGCATTGACAGAAAGAGAGATATTGATTTGCGATGCAGCAAACAGCTGCATATTACTGCTGCAGTGTAAACTGTTTCTTTTCTGACAGTGAACACTTTTAACGCAGTGGTGATATGCATGCTATTGGTTTACTGCATCAGGAGCAGATATTTTTCTAGCATGTGCACCCAGGTTTCTTTTTTCATTTTGAGGCAGATTTTGGCATGCATTTTTTAGTGTTATTTCCTAACAGCTAATGTGGTTGCATATCATTAGATTAGTGCACTGGATGTTAACATGTGTGCACGATAAAGTAGTGTACATTTTTACTCCCACGTTATTACAGTGTGAACCCCACAGGAGAGAGAAACTCTATTGCTAAAGATGCTGGGGAGGAGAGCGCTGAGGCTTCTGCGGTTCCATAAGGTCACAACAATTTGCAGTTACCTCTCTCGCAGTACGGCTGTCCTTCCTCCATGTAGAAGGCACGATTCCGGATGGCAGTTTTACATGCTACACACGTGAAGCACTGCACATGCCATGTCATCTTCAGGGCATGCATGATCTCCTGGACAGGAAATAGAAAGATTCAACCAGACGCCATGCAACCAACCAAACTCTACTTGCAGACACCATCCATTGCATCTCCCACATCCCCATGTCTCCATGTGCCAACCTGTATACTCAACAACACCAGACAAGATACCCACATTCACATCCCCAACCAATGCACATAGCAACCAGAATAAGCAGTATCGTGTGCACATTTCTGCAGGAACGCAGACATAAACCAACCAGTACCTGACCAGAGATGATGGACTTATGGGAATGTAAAAAAAATGGCTGACCCTAGGGCTGGCTCTGGAGAGCTGAATCCTTAAATTAGTATCAGACAGACAGATAGAGAGATAGACAATATTGCTAGCCAAGGGACCATTTCTTCAGAAAGTACAGACAGACAGACAGACTCACACCAGCAATCTTCTTTTTGCACTTGGCGCAGTTGGGAGCATATCTGAGGTCATGACACTTAGAACAGTATATGGAGCCCTGCTCCTCAAAGAAGCCTCCCTCATCGAGAACTCTCCGGCACTGGCAGCAGGTAAACTCCTCTGGGTGGTAATAATGTCCCAGTGCCAACAGGTAGCGTCCTCTATAGAGAAGGAATAGAGCAGGGAAAGGTTTGATTAGTGTGCAACACCTTTCACACAATGAATAATAAAGAAGCCCCAGTTTCTAAAATACCACATTCCTATTCAGATTTTGTTCACCAGACCTTGTCTCTTTTTCACCTCAGAAGATTTTTGTTCTCATAAATCTGTACATGACTTTAGATTATAAATAAGGCATTTTGTATTACGACCATGCTGTCTGTATTTGCAGAAGGGCAGCCTGGGTCCTGCTTATGCAACAGGTACACAGCAGGGTCCCTTGGAAGGCCACACCGTAATATCTCCTCCATCAAAGCAATGGTCCACTGGGCAGGTCCACCACATCTTTTCTTTTTATTATTGTCAAGTGAAGTGTACAACAATTTGGTTCTACAGACATAATGGTTTCAAAATGCTGCATGCACTGTTTGCTAAGCTATTTTACACACAAGAAATTTAACAACCTGCCACTTCCCCCCCCCCCCAAACCCCCCACCCTCATCTCTCCTTATCACATACCGACCTCATGACATAAATCCTCAGAACCTTACAAAATGGCTGAAATGTCAATAAATCTTCAATCGACATTATGCTCCCACAGATACCGTATCTGCAAACCAGTTAGTGTATTTAGCCCAAATATTCTCAAAGCGTGTTATTTTGGAGTGTTTCAGGGCCGTCAACTTACTCATTAAATATATTTGATCCAAGGCTTTCTCCTAGTCACCCACAGATGGTGGTGTTTCCTGTCTCCTTTTTCTGGCTATCGCAAGGCGAGCAGCCTCATAGCCAAGAGTGATAAAGCCCCCTTCTCATTTTGCAGTTCCCTACTATAAATGCCCAGAAGGGCCAACCCTGGGTTGGATGTGACTTTCTTCTCAAATATTGCACTTAGGTTCTGGAGCACTGCGTTCCAGTACGCTTCTACCTTTCTACAGGACCACCAGAAGAGCAAAAAGGTTCCTCTGGCACCACAATTATGCCAGCATAGCCCATTAGTCGTCCCGTACATCTTTGTATCGTATCACGTGTTGTCACATACCACCTGTACATAATCTTGTAGTTATGTTCTATTAGATTGGAGGCCAGTAGGTCTTTACACCTTTGGATGAAAATATTGACCCAGGTTCGCTCCTCCAGTACCAGCCCCCCCAGGTCAGGTTCCCATTTCCTTTGAAAAGTTTCTTTCCCTCCCTTGCTTATTTCCATAATTTTATATAATTGGATAATGACCCATTTAACCTTGTCCCTTATGAACAAGTTCTCAATTGGCGTTAGTTCATCTTTTAACTCTGGGAGAACTTTGTTTTGAATATAATGGGAAAACTGTATATAATTATAGTGGTCTGCTCTTTTTAATGAAAACTCTTCTCCAAGGTCTTCAAAAGGCCTAAGTTTCTTCCCTTCTAAGAACTGGCCTACAAAATATAGGTTGCTGCAAGCCCAGCTCTGTGCAAGCGCCCGTGTTCCTGGCGGGAAATCCGTATTTGCCCTCATGGGGATCCACCTAGCGTTGCACTCTGCTCCTAGACATTTGCTTCTCCGTGTTTGAAGTGTTAGGAACACAAAGGGGTTAGGGCACCTAGGTATCAGCCAGACCCCCCTGAGCAGCCAAGGACCTCACTCAAGGAAGGTACTCCCAGAGCCACTTTCTCCATTTGAACCCACTCTTTATTTATTTATTTACACAGTTTTGTATACCACCTTATCCTTCAATCAAAGTGGTCACAACACAATTGGGGGATACATTTAACATGAGGGGATATGAGACACATACACTAATACTTACAGGGAACATGGGCAATGGAGGGTGAAGTGGGTTGCCCAAGACCACAAGGAGCACCTGTGGGACTAGAAACCCCAGTCCTTCCGACCCAAGGTTGCTGTCCTCTAGTGGGATTTGAACCACTGACCTTCCAGCCTGTGGTACCTTGCCCCAGCCACTAGGCCACTCCTCTTGACTTTCATGCACTCCCCATTCAAAAACAGCCCTCGGCTTAGCTGCATTATACTGCCTAGTTAGGACGGGACTCGCCATGCCCCCATTTTCCTTACCTCTCACTAAAATGTGTTTAGGGACTCTAGCTCTTTTCCCTTTCCATACAAATTTCCACAGTAACCTTTGCACTTTATTCTGGTACTCTCCCGGGACAGAAATGGGTAGTGTGCTAAACAGGAAAAGTAATCTGGGAAGGACCATCATTTTCACTGCTGATATTCTTCCACTCCATGATAGGTCCACTCTTTCCCATACTTCTAAGTCTCTCTTAATTTTATCCTCTACGGGAGTATAGTTCGCCCCTAACAAATCTGAGAGCAAGGGTGTTAAGTGAACTCCCAGATAGTGAATGCTTCATTTTGCCCACTTAAAGGGGAACAAATTCTTTAATTCTACCTTGCGCAGAACTGACTAATGCTCCATACTGTTCTAACTTATGTTTTGTTCTAACTAGATTGTGAGCTCCGATGAGCTTGACTCTGATGGGCAGGGACTGTTTCTTGCATGTTGGCTACCTCTTGTAGGTCAGGTGTGCAGCGCTGCGTGCGTGGCGCTTTACAAGTGCTGAATAGTAGTAGTAGTAATTCTTCGCCCTTCTTGATTGGAACCGAGACATCTAGGACTTTAGATTTAGATTTATTTATTTATTTATTTATTTACAGTCTCTTATATACCGCTCTATTCAGCATCAGCGCGGTTTACATGAACAAAAATGCTCAGTACAATTAACACGTATGAGTTTACAGATAACAGGGCAAATAACTTGGATAACAGGGGTAAACTATTTACAAATCTTGCTACATAGAGTCATCACTAAGGGTTAGAGTATCTTTCTTGGTATGTTGTTGGGCTACCATATATTTGCTTAGCGGATTGCAACTCTGGTCTCTATGGGGTGCCGTTGGGCTCTATGAGGTACTTATTGAAAAGGTGGAATTTGAGAGCTTTCCTAAACTGTGTTAGGCTCTTAATAGCCCGGATATCCGGAGGTAATGCGTTCCAGCATCTTGGCGCACTGAGACTAAACGCCCTATTGGCTGTGGATGTAGTGCAATCTGTTAAAGCTTTAGGGACTTTTAGGGAGTTTATAGCCATGGATCTTCTTGCTCTATTTGGAGATGTGGTATTGATGAGGGCAGTTATGGAATCAGAGGAGAGCTTGTTAATAGCTTTAAAAGTGAGTAACAAGGTCTTGAAAATGATTCTAGCCTGGATGGGTAGCCAATGTAACTGTATCAGCAGAGGTGTCACATGGTCACTTCTGAAGGCTCCATGGATGACCCTTGCTGCTGCGTTCATGGCGAGCTGCAGCGGGTTCAAGGTGGATTGGGGCAGGCCCTGTAGGATGGCATTGGCATAGTCAAAATGAGGTATGATCAACGCCTGGTAAATTGTCCTGAAGTCATTTGGTTCCAGCATGGATCGTAAATGCCTAAGTGAGCGGATCTTGTAGTATACTGCTCTGACTGTGTTCCCTATGTGGGCTTTCATGTCCAGGCGTTGATCCAAGGTGACCCCCAGGTAGCGTATTGATGGTTTAGATTGTAATTCAGCTTCTTTTACTTTAAGGAATTGTGGTGGGGTGAAGTTAGGGTTCCTCGTAATGAAGAGTACTTCCGTTTTCTTATGTTGAGTTCGGAGGTTTTGGGAGAGAAGCCAGTCAGATATTGCATTGAAACAGCTCGTCAGTGGAGAAAGGTCCAGATGTTCCGTAGAGAAGGGTATGTACAACAGGACATCGTCAGCGTATAACATGCAGTCAACATTGAAGGATTGGATGATCTTGCAGATTGGCTGCATGTAAATGTTGAACAGGAGGGCAGAGAGGGAGGAACCTTGTGGGACTCCCTGGCTTTGGTGGAAAGGTTCCGAAGTTATCCCTCCAGAACGAACATGCTGCCATCTTCCAGACAGGTAAGATCTGCACCATTCAAGCGCTCTTCCTTTAACGCCTTTCTCGATTAGTCGTCCTAAGAGAAGCTCATGACTTACTGAATCAAAAGCTGCAGCGATGTCCAGAAAGATAAGAGCAAATCCTTGACGGATGTCGTCAATGCCGGTGATTATCTTGCAGAAGAGGGTGGTAAGAAGAGTTTCCACTCCGTGGAATTCCCTAAAACCATGTTGGCAGGGGTCTAAAGGTGCAGCAGCATCGATGTGATCCTGTAGTTTTATCCTGAAATCCTGAAATCTGAAACTAACCCAAAGTTATCTAGCTCCCTTGTCAAGGCTCCCAATGTTCAGGAGATGTTACTATAAACAACAGATCATCTGCAAACATGGACACCTTGCCCTCTTCCTGCTCAAGCCTTTAATCTCTCCTGATGTTCTCACCCTTTGGGCCAAGGGCTCCATGGAGAGAACAAATAGTAAAGGGGGCAGTGGGCAGCCCTTCCTTGTCCCCCTCGCTAGCTCAAAGGCATCTGTATATTCTCCGTTTATTCATAAGGTGGCTAGTGGATTCTTATATAGAGTTTTTATCCAATCTAAATATTGACCCCCAATGTCCACTTTTGCCAAGGTCTGGATCAGGAAGGGCCATGAGACTCTATCAAAAGCTTTCTCTGCATCTATTGCCAACAGCAATAATTCTTCAGTCCTAGTCTTGCCTTAGGACTTTTCTTATGTTGTCTGATGTCTGCCTACCTGGGATGCCTACGGATTGATTCATATGCACGAGCTGTGGCATGTGCGGGAGCGATCTATTAGCCAACACTCTAGTAAAGATTTTTAGATCAGAGCCCAAAAGAGAGATTGGGCGGTAGGAGCCACACTGGCTTGGGTCTTTACCCTCTTTAGGTATTGGTGTTACTCTCGCCACTCTCATCAACCGGGGTACATGTTCCTCTAATGCATTATATAGTCGAGTGAGAAGCTCAAGCAATATTGGGGCTAGAACCTTATAGAATTTATTGAGGAAGCCATCCGTTCCTGGGGCCTTACGTGGTGGTAGCTCTTTGATGACCTTGAGCACTTCCTGGCAAGTGATAGGTCTGGAAATAGTTATCGATTCCTCCTCGCTCAATTTAGGTAGCTGAATCTTCTCCAAATATTTTTGTATTTCCTCCTATGGTAAGGTGTTTTCAGGAGTGTATAGTACTCTACAAATCTAGCTTTAATCTCCTCCCCCCTCCTCAGTTCTTTACCACACCTATCTCTAATTTTGTGTATGCAGTTCTGAGTTTGTAGTTTTTTAAGTTGGTGTGCTAACAGCCGACTGGGTTTATTACCAAACTCAAAGTAATTTTGTCGGAGTTTCTCTTGCGCATATTTTATTTCGGCT
This sequence comes from Ichthyophis bannanicus, assembly GCA_033557465.1. Lineage (NCBI taxonomy): Eukaryota > Metazoa > Chordata > Amphibia > Gymnophiona > Ichthyophiidae > Ichthyophis > Ichthyophis bannanicus. Next base: position 3,193,263 of record CM066050.1, read on the forward strand.
AGCTCAAGTTCATATAACTGTTGCCTTACACTCATTAGCTTTTTATTGTCCGCCTTATTTAAAATACCCTGTTTCCGCCTTTGTTCCCACATTCGGAGTATTTCCCTCAACTCTTCTTTTTTGGCCTCCTTGTTCTTTTTAACAGTTTCCTATCGCAATCAGCTTTCCCTTAAACACCGCTTTCAGGCAGTCCCAAACCACCCCCATAGAGCATTGGCCATTGTCATTATTCTGAAGGTATCCTAAAATACAGTCGGTAATTTGCTGGACTATCCAGGGCTCATCCAATAGTGATTCATTCAGAGTCCAGAATCTTCCCTCGTGCACATGGGTCCCAGAATTCTCCCCAAACTGGGGCATGATCCGACCATGTGCTTTCCCCAATTGCACTCGCCACCACATGTGGCATGAGTGATTTATGGACCCATAACATGTCTATCCCAGTAAAGGAGCCGGGAACTGGTGAGTAAAATGTATAGTCTCTTTCCCAAACATGCACATACCTCCATATATCTACTAAGTCCAACTCCCTCATGAGTGCTTTTAATTTTTTCCTTTGCTTTGCACTGCCACTAGGGTTCCCCCGGGAAGAATCCAGTTCCGGATTTACTGTTAAATTGAAGTCTCCCCCTACTATTACATGGCCTTCACTAAAATTGATTATTGTAGGTTTCACTTCTTCACAAAAATCTCCTTGAGCACTATTAGGGCTATACAGGTTCACTATTGTGTATATTTGGTCTAGGTATTTAATTTTTAGTAACAAATAATTGCCTCCCTTGTCTTTCTTTACTTCCATCCATTGATGTTGGACTCCGGCGGCTATCAGTATTCCCACTTCTCCCTTTGTCTTTTCCTAGAGATTAGATGCAAACCACTGGTTTGGATATCTCTGATTTAACATTCTTCTCTCATCACAGATGCTTAAGTGTGTCTCTTGAATTAAGATTATATCTCCTTTTAAACAATTGGCCTCCTTATAAAGTAATTGTCTCTTTCTCTAGGAGTTTAAAACTTATACATTCAAAGATACAATTCGAAAGTTATATCTTAAACCTCCTGCCATGTTCCTTTTGATAGAACTTTCTATTTTCTAAGGTCCCATTTTCCCCCTTCCCAACCCCCCATATTCCCCCCACCCCACCCTTCTCTTCCTTTTACATCAAGATTTGACCCTCTCCATTCCTGAGAGGCATGGGTCACTGCCATAGTTGAAATTTTTCACCTCCCCCAATTCTTACAACATTTCCACACACATTAGAACTCCCTTAATTCACCCAATTACTCAAATCGCACAGTCTTACACTTCAAAGCAGTTCCTTTCATTCTTCACCCGCATTCTTGGCGTCTTTGGTCTTCTGTTGCCTTAAGCAACAATTGCCCTGTGTTGCTCTCTGCCACCCAGCCTTCGCGGGGCTCATTCTCCTCTGATCTCCTTCCTTTCCCACCGACACCACTGACAGGTCAGCCCATCCAGCGAATTTCATCCCTTTAATGGCATTCCTAACAGGGGCTCTACAGGTCAAACAACGGTAAGGATTTGAGGGTTTATTTTTATTAAACTGCTAGCTCTCTGACTGGGAGCTCTTAAAAGGGTTTTTGTATATTTTTTAAAGCAAAGTTACTTTCTTTGTGGTGCTTTAGTAGAAATTTCCTTGAGCAGAGTAGGTTGTTGAACTCTAGTAAACTTCTCAGTTTTGGGAACTGCTGACACCTAATCAGGAGTTAGTGAGCCTGATTACCTGAGAGCAGCTGAGGCCTGCATAAAAGGCTCCAGAGCCCTGCCCTGTTGAGGCATTCCTAACAGGAGCTCTATAGGTCAAACAACGGTAAGGATTTGAGGGTTTATTTTTATTAAATTGCTAGCTCTCTGACTGGGAGCTCTTAAAAGTGTTTTTGTATATTTTGTAAAGCAAAGTTACTTTCATTTTGGTGCTTTAGTAGAAATTTCCTTGAGCAGAGTAGGTTGTTGAACTCTAGTAACTTTCTCAGCTTTGGGAATTGCTTACACCTAATCAGGTGTTAGTTCCCTCCCTACCCACCCCGACTCCCAACCACCCCTAGTGAGCAGTCTTGCTTTATAGGGCACCTCCCCATTTAACAAAGCACAGAGACTTGGAGCAGCACATTTTGAATATAATTAAAGATTTAACTGCTTTTTCTCTGAAAGGACAGCTGGGAAATCGGCTGGTACTTGGTAGATCTCTCTCTTTTGCTTTAACAGATACCTAAGCTCCACGAACAGAATAATGGTTGGGAAAAATCGTATCGCTAAAACTGTTGCCCCCGTTACAGCTTCTGCCTCTGTCCAGACAGAGGTCCTAATGCCAGTTGAAGGACTGGTTCCATGTGCAGGGTGCCTGCATGCTGAAGCTCTGAGGAAACAAGTGGAGGAACTCAGAGAGGAGGTGGTGAGGCTGAGGAGCATTCAAGACAGTGAGATGTACATTGATGAGATGCTTCTTGCAGCAACCAAGCTCTCCAGCAGAGGAGAAGATGGGTGCCAACAGAATGTCGATAGTTGGACACAAGTCATCAGGGCCTGCAAAATCACCAATACCACTTCTCCAGCCCTTGAATTGAAGAACCATTATGCAGCCCTGGAAGTGGAGGAGGTGAAAGCATCTGTGGAAAGGGAAGAACCAGAGCTCAAGTACCCCAAAGTTGCAGAATCAGTGACCACAAGGAAGCGAAGGGTAGTGGTGGTTGAAGACTCTCTTCTGAGGGGTACTGAGGCATCCATCTGCCGACCAGACTTGATGTCCAGAGAGGTATGCTGTCTGTCTGGTGCCAAAATCCAAGATGTTACGGAGAGTTTGCCGAGACTCATCAAGCCCACTGACTATTACCCAATGTTGCTAATCCATGTTGGAACAAATGATACTGCCAGGTATCCCTCGGAACGTATCAAAAGTGACTTCATGGCTCTTGGACAGAGGGTGAAGCAGTTAGCAGCACAGGTGGTGTTCTCTTCACGCCTCCCTGTTGAGTCTAAAGGCCAAGGCAGAGAGGCTTGCATCCTGGAGATGAATGCATGGCTGCGTGGATGGTGTCATCGAGAGCGTTTTGGTTTCCTAGACCATGGGATGCTGTTCCAAGGGTTGCAGAGCAGAGATGGCATCCATCTGTCCAAGAAAGGTCAACGCGTCTTCAGTAGTAGACTGGCTAATCTACTGAAGAGGGCTTTAAACTAGATTTGTTGGGGATGGGTGAAGAAAGCCGCCAGGTAAGTGATACATTAAATACCTTTATGGAAATGGGTAATAGGGGTAACATATGGAAAGCAGTGTGTATAAATGCCCGTAGCATGGGAAATAAGATCCCTGATGTTGAAGCTTTGGTGGGAGTGGCTGACTTGGATTTAGTGGCAGTTACAGAAACATGGTTCACAGAAAACCATGATTGGGATGTAACTATACCTGGCTATACTTTATTCAGAAAGGACGGGGAGGAAGAAGGGGAGGAGGAGTGGCACTATATGAAAAACTACTATTAAAGCTTTGGAATTACAGAGCTTAAAAGGGAGAGAGGAAGCATTGTGGGTTAAACCAGAAAGAGGGAAAGAGAATTCTATTTGCATTGGTGTGATATATAGACGTCCCTCACAAGAGGAAGAGATGGACAGAGAGTTAATTGAAGACATACGCAGCACTGCTAGGAAAGGGGAAGTGCTACTGATAGGAGATTTCAATATGCCAGATGTTGACTGGCACATTCCTGCTGCAGTATCATCTAGAAGTAAGGAGATCCTGGACTCTCTACAGGGAGAACTATTCAGGCAATTGATAACAGACCCCACACGTGAAGGGGCCATACTGGCTTGGTGCTTACCAATGGTGAAAGTGTTTCTGATGTTGTAGTGGGAGATCATTTTGCATCCAGTGATCACCAGATGGTGTGGTTCAATATTAGGACTAGGGCTGTTAGAATCCATTCAAAGTTGAGGGTCTTAGACTTTAGGAAAACTAACTTTGCCAAGATGGGCCAATACCTCAGGGAGTCATTCGTGGGATGGGAACAGCTGGGGGATGTAGAAAAACAGTAGGCAAAACTGAAAGGGGATATTTTAAGGGCAACCAACCTTTTTGTTAAAATGGTAAATAAAGGTAAAAGGAAAAGGAGACTGCTATGGTTTTCGAAAGAAGTAGCTGAAAAAGTGAAGAAAAAGAGGGAGGCCTTCATGAAATACAAGAGATCACAGAGAGAGGAAGACAGGCATCTATATTTGGAGGAACTTAGAGAAGCTAGCAAAGTAGTGAGGAAGGCAAAGATTCAAAAGGAGGAGGAAATAGATAATGCAATAAAATGGGGGGATAAGACATTTTTCAGATATGTTAGTGAGAAGAGGAAGGGCAAAAGTGGTATTGTCAGACTCAAGGGTGCAGGGGAGAAATATTTAGAAGCTGATAAGGATAAAGCCGGTTAGTGGAGGTTTCTGGAGTCTAGCGGATTACAGGATCTGAGGCTGCATGGATTCACCAGAGGCAGGTCTTGTCAGACTAATCTGATTTGATTTGACTGGGTGACCAGGGAGTTGGACCGAGGGAGAGCCCTAGATGTGGTGTATTTAGATTTCAGTAAAGCCTTAGACACTGTTCCTCACAGGCAACTTATAAACAAACTGAGCACCCTAGGGATGGACCCTAAAGTTACTGCTTAAGTTAGAAATTGGTTGGGTAGGAGACGACAAAGAGTACAAGAAAATGGAGCTCACTCTGAGGAGAAGGATGTTACCAGTGGTGTGCCCCAGGAATCTGTCCTTGGTCCGATTCTTTTTGACATCTTTGTTAGTGATATAGCGGAAGGGCTGTCAGGTAAGGTTTGCCTCTTTGCGGATGATACCAAAATCTGCAATAGAGTAGACACCCAGGAAGGTGTAGATAACATGAGGAGGGATCTACCTAAGCTTGAAGAATGATCTAGAATTTGGCAGCTGGGATTTAATGTTAAAAAATGTAAGGTCATGCATTTGGGCTGCAGCAATCCAAGAGAGCAATATAGTATAGGGGGTGAAGTACTTTTGTCCACTAAAGAAGAGGGGGACCTAGGCGTGGTTATGTCTGATGATCTTAAAGTAGCTAAACAGGTAGAAAAGGCGACGGCAAAAGCTAGAAGGATGCTTGGGTGCATACGGAGAGGAATGGCTAGCCGAAAAAAGGAGGTGATAATGCCTCTGTATAGTGTGCAATTCTGGAGACCGCACCTTCAAAAGGATGTGAATAGGATGGAGTCGGTGCAGAGGGTGGCTACTAAAATGATTAGTGGTCTTCATTATAAAGCATATGAGGACAGACTGAAGGATCTTAATATGTACACCTTAGAGGAAAGGTGAGATAGAGGTGATATGATTGAGATGTTTAAATACCTCCATGGCATAAATGTTCAGGGAGAGAGCCTCTTTCAATTGAAAGCAAGTTCTGCTATGAGGGGACGGGATGAGGGTGAAGGGGGATAGATTCAGGAGTGATATGCGGAAATATTTCTTTACGGAAAGAGTAGTGGATCCGTGGAATAGTCTCCCAGTGGAGGTGGTAGAGATGAGGACAGTAACTGAATTCAAAGAAGCATGGGACAAACACAGAGGATCTCTAAAGGTAAAAAGGGGACTGTTGTAGTTGTTTATATGGAAGGACAGACTAGATAGGCCATGTGGTCTTTTTCTATCATCATATTTCTCTGTTTCTATGTTTCTACTGTACGGGCTATTATAGTCTTCCCCAATATGGTGAATTGCAAGCCGAAAGGGAAGAGCCACTTACAGTATAACGAATCCTCTCCTCTCTCAACCATGTAGTGATAGCTTTCAATTCTCGTCTCTTTTTTCTAGTTATTGCTGAGATGTCTGCGTATACCTCCACTGGCTGACATTCCCATTGCAGTTTGCCCCTCTTTTGCGTTGCCTGCATGACCGCTTCCTTCGTGCTGAAGTCGTGGAAACACGGATCTATGGGGTATGTTTACTAAACCGGGATAACGGTTAACCTGGGCTATCTGCTACTAGGTCCCATTGAATAATATGGGACCTAGTGGCAGATAGCCCGGGTTAACCGTTAGCCCAGTTTAGTAAACATACCCCTATGTCTCTTGGCTGGCCTTCTCTCCGCGGGCCAAGCACTCTATGCGCTCTTTCTATATTAAAGCACATGTTATCTGTTGGAATCTCTGCCTGCTACAGGAAAGCTTTACATAGCTGTTCCACCATCACTTTATAGTTATGGGATCCCTCTTTTTCGGGGATACCCCTCAGTCTTATGTTGGAGCATCTATTTCTGTTCTCCAGATCTTCCAATTTTATCCACAAGTCCCCATCTCAACTTTAGTAAGTTCATTTTGTTTTTTTATGTTATGGAATAGGCCCTCGTGGTCTCATACTTTTTGTTCTATTGTTTCAACCCATTGTCTAAGTTTGTGAATATCATCGCTTAATTCTCTAATCCAGGATTTGAAGTTCGCCAAATCCTGACGGATGGCCCCAAACCACTCTTTGAGTTCTTCTTTAAGTGTGCTCAGCTCCCCTTCGTGCGGTTCCCGGGCCCCCGCTGGCAAGGATTTCTTTTCTTCCCCTGCTAACCCATTCGGCGCCATCTTTGCTTTGGTCCCGGAAGCTGCCTTAAACCCGGAGGTTTTTAAGTCCAGGCTTGTTTTCTTTTGTGCCATTCACTGCGGGAGAACCGCCCTGTTATTGCTGTGGTGCTCTTATCCTGATATTGGGGGTTCCAGCTAGTTTGGGGGATCTTATCTTCCGAACATCGGGAGCTTTATAGCATGGCTGCCATCTTGGCCAGTGACGTCACTTCCTCCCACCACATCTTTTAACCAGTTCCTGATCTACAACAGTACACTGCCTCCTATACCATGACTTTTTAATTTCACCAAGAGTCTCTCATGAGGGACTTTGTCTGCGAAGACCTCCACTTTACACTTCTCCCATTAGAGGAAGCCCATAGCTCAAAATCTGCTGGCCACCCATTAGAAAAATAGAAACATAGAAATATGATGACAGAAAAAGACCACATGGCCTATCTAGTCTGTCCTTCCATATCAACAACTACAACAGTCCCCTTTTTACCTTTAGAGATCCTCTGTGTTGGTCTCATGCTTTTTTGAATTCAGTTACTGTCCTCATCTCTACCACCTCCACTGGGAGACTATTCCACGGATCTACCACTCTTTCCGTAAAGAAATATTTCTGCATATCACTCCTGGATCTATCTCCCTTCACCCTCATCCCATGTCCCCTTGTAGCAGAACTTGCTTTCAATTCTTTCATTTCATAGTCATGATAACATGCAATTATATCACGAGGCCTATTGAGACCTGCCAGATCCAGTATTCTATGAGCACGGTCTATTCGCAAGTCCAACTCCATCCAAGCCACATTGGTGGCCTGGAGTACTGCCTTGGTGATCTTAAGCACCACTTGCTGGCAATCGAGGAACTCAGCATCTTCAGAGATACTTCGGAACCTGAGGTTATTGTGGTACAAGCAATTTGATGTCCTCAAACTTATCTCGTATCTTGTCCTGCTGCTGCTCAACTTCTGTCATTCTTTGATCCATGCTTACTAATATTTCCACCTGCTCCTTGATCCTAAACTCTGCCTCCTACAGAGTCTACGATCATTCAGGTCTTCAAGACCAGCCTTCAGGTTTTCTTTTACACTAGTTAGGTCATTTTTCATGCTTCCCAGATCTTGCTTGAGGTTGCAGAACCAGGCCAAAACCTCCTGTGGATCACTCATGCCACCCTATTCTCTCATCTCTCTAGCCAGGGCTTGGGTTTGCACCAGTGGCCCAGTCACTGGGGGTGCCGCCCCCATCTTGTCCACAGATCCCTAATGGGTTGAGTGGGTTTTATAGGCAAATTCACACAAATGAGGAGATTTCTTTTTGCCGCCATAGAGCTGTTGTATTCGGCCGCTAATTCACCATGTTCTGGACTCGCCACTCACACTGGGGGTATGGATAGGGTACCATTCTTTCCCAGGCTCTGCGTAGCTCAAGCTAATATGGTCATCTTAGATGGTGATGTCACCAGTCTCCCCTATAAAGGAGATCTTAATGATTTTAACTGCTGATGCTCTGAGATGGCAACCTCAGCCTCTCATCCCAGGAGAATCCTCATCGCTCTCTTCCCAGGTCAAAGAGGAGCGGCAGTTTCTTTAGATGTTTTAGTAAATATTTAGTTTTGTAAATAGTTACCCCTGTTATGCAAGTTTTTTGTTCCCTATTATCTGTAAACTCATACATGTTATTTGTACTGAGCATTTTGTTCCATGTAAACCGCGCTGATGCCGAATAGTGCGGTATATAAGAGAATGTAAATAAATAAATAAATGATAAACACAGATCCCACCCCAAGAGCAGCAGTCAGCAAATATATTTTCCTTGGGGCAATATATCTGGCTCTTGCCTACTCCGGGGCTGCAGGTCCCGTCCCCCCGCCCATCATTCAGAGACATGGAAATTAGAGGATGAAAAGCAGGAGGTGGGCAGAGCCAGATCAAGGGGTTGTAGCACCCTGAGCCAACATTTGCTTTTGTGCCCCCCCCCCCAGTCCAATCTTGCAGTGTAAGCTGCACAAGCAGGGGTGGATTTTCAGTCCACTGGCTTTTTAAATGCCACTCTCCCATTTACCTTAATCTGTGTATTCTGTGTCACTATGCATCTAGATCGTGTGCTGATGGTGCATTATCTGTTTAGGCTAGGCCGATATTCCAGAGACCTAAACTAAAAATGTAATTCATCTGGATAGTGGCTGAATATTGTTACTTTCAGGACAATTTTCTGGCCTACACTTTCTCTTCCCCTTACAGACAATATCTGGCCAATCTGCAGTTTAGAAGCCTGATATTATCTGTATATGTTTTTAAAAACACGGTCAGGTTAATTATGTATTTGCCAGCGAATGCCTAATTGCCTTTGAATATCAGTCGGATAGGGCACAATTTTTCAGATACTATACTTTTGATGTGCGGTATATCAAGTTAAAAAACTATAAACTATAAATAAACTATTCATATGGAACATTCCCAGACTCACCAATAAAACTCTTTCAACAAGAGAAGCAGAGCAGAAGTAGCGTGTTTCACTTCACTTCTCAACATACAAAAAATTATATTCAAATTCTAGCCTCACATCAGTGACACCACCACTAACTCTCTCCAGAACTAAACAAAACCCTGCAAATGGACATTTGACACCAACAACAAGAACTCAGATTGCAGAAACTTTACCTATAGAAAATGAGCACTGCAAATATTCTAGAAGCCCCGTAACCCCCAGCAGTGCCGAGAGAACAAGCTGCATTACTACAGATCCCTAGAGAGAACCTACAGATTAACAGAATCCCTTATCTCTGCTGCACACGGAAAACACAGGCCATCGCCTAGTAAAGAACAGGAAACTACACAAGACAAAAACTGACATGAAAAACCCTAAAACATTCACCGAGCTGTGAAACACAGAAGAAGGAGGAACAGAAATGCATTTCCTCCTGTAATGAACTATTTTCATTCTCTAAAAACTGACACTCTTCTGTACCTTTCTCGTCTGATTATTTTATTTTTCCAGTTGGGTTGGTCCCAATCTCTCTTTTCTACTTCCTCTTGTTGGTTTTCTTCTAAGTCCTTTTCCAAGGGCCCATTTCCATTTTCTGTTTCTTCACGCTTCCCGTCTTCTTCGTCCTTTCCTTCCCTGCACCTCTCTCTGACATTGATGCTTCTGTTTCTAACATTTGCCTTTTACCTAACGATAGCTCCATTCCATGACTCATTCTCCTTCCTACAACCTTTAGTCGCCCTCTTTACACTGTTCACCTACTTACCGGCTTTCCATTTCCTAACCTTACTTCCCTAGTTCTTCCACCTCGGCTTGAGTATAGCAGAGCCATGGGAGCAAACACAAATGATCCGCGGCTCTGTAAATGGTTAACACAGCCGCGGTTGGGGAGGCAGAGAGCAGGCTGGAAGCGAGCCAGTGAGGCGGGCTTCCTGTGCCCCTACTGTGGTGTACCCATGAGCCGGTGCCTCTTAAGCTGGTCCTGGAGGTGGGTTTCATCAGGTGCTCCCCTTCCAAGAGAAAGAGTAACTATTTTATTTTTGTTTTATGGAGAACTCTTCTTTAGATTTAATCAGACTCAACACAAATTCTGTATTTACAATACTTGATACTGGCATCAGGCTGAGCACCAAAGCAGTGACCCATGGTGGGGTCAGTGACTACGTATTCCCAGTGCTAGTCCGAGTCCTCCCTCCCATGCCTGACACTCTGGGTTCAGCCCCTTGCTCTCCTATTGCCATTCCTGCCCCCTGCCAAGGTGCCCCTGTTTTATGCTATGCAGAAACATGTTGTGGCAGGTGAAGGCCTGTGATCCACAGTGTCTGACATAAGCAGGCAGGCCTAACTGGCTTGACCTGTAAATGAGGCTTGTGAAGAGGCCCATGGGAATTGCACATCCCCCAATATGCTACTGTAGAATTAGAATTCAGTAAAAGTATTGAATTAGCTTAGGCAAGCAGAACAGATGGAAAAATACAGAAATTCATGTTTAAAACTACTGACAGAGAAGTTACAAAGCCCTGCTTCCCCACACGTACAAACTGGCTCAATGGCCTTGAAAGAAGGAAAGTAACAAGTTGGTGAACTGGCCATTGTAATTGGGACTAGAAGGGGGGTAAGCAGGTGTTGAGCCCACTGAAAGAACATAATTGGATAATCATATCAGTACCGGGACCAATAGAAGGGGTACGGGAGGTACGGGAGGTTACCGGGACCAATGAAATGTTTTTCTATACCTAGAATGAAGCTAAAGTCTATAAAAGTTGTTGTATTGCCAGAGAACTTCGCTCAGCCATTTTGAAATTGACTTTGCTTGAGACTTGTGCACAAATAAATGATTTGGACCTTCTGAACAGACTCCTGGTATCATTGGTTTGTCTGCGCTCTGCTGCTACATATTCTTGGTGCGTTGGCCGGGAAGTTGTGGAATCAGAGTGTATATAGGGCAATATACCACGACTTTCCGCCTCTATAGGCTTGGTCCTGCCGGGATCGCGCCCTTCCGACGGGGGCTGCTCCCTGGCGCCGCCGGTCCCTTGCATCGGAGGGAGCTGGCCGGACCTCGGCGGGTGCCGAGCCCGGCTGGAGCCAACGCCTCGAACCCGAGTGAGGGGAGTCCGAGGTCCAACTCATGCGCCTGCTTGGGAGGTTTGAGGACCGGATCCGGTGAGTAGAGTTTTGATTTGTTATGTCTAGACAGATAAGAAAGAGCAGTGCTGCCATTTGAACTTGGAACTTGGAAATTGGTAAGAGAGCTTGATCACCTCTCAAAGACGGGCCGAGTAACCCCGCATGAGTATTCGCAGGGCGAAACCCCCATCTTCTTGTATTTTGGAAATTGAATAAGACTAGTCAGAATAGATAGAAACGAATGCATTCTGGGATACGTTGCTAGCATGATTGTGTGAATGAAGTGTAAATGAGAGGTCTGGCAGCACGGACCAAGCGAAGGCGGACCCCTGAGTAGCGCATTTCCTGACCGGGAGACCGCGTTCAGGTCGCAAAAAGGGGAAAGCGATTGTCGTCTTGTTATTTGTTCTCCTTATATGTTTCCAGGGCCGTGAGGACCCCTTACCCACGGTCCGCCCTCCTTTTCCCTTTTGTCTGTTGTTGCACGCACACATCGAAATGGGAGGGGCGGGGTCTACTAGGAACACTCCATTAGAATGTATGATCGCACATTTTAAAGAAGGATATTCTGGAGATTATGGTATTAAAATGACTGCAGCCCGTTTACAGATTTTGTGTACTAGGGAGTGGCCCGATCTAGACCCTACCTGGCCCCGAGAGGGAACCTTTAATGTAGGAATTATCCAGTTAGTGCACCGTAGAGTGCGGATAGCGCACCCCGATCAGTACCCCTATATAGATTCCTGGTTAAGTATTTGTGAAGATCCGCCCCCTTGGGCGCAGCGCTGTTATGAAGAACAGTGCAGAATAATGTTAGCAAAAACAGATTATAGTCAGAAAATAGAACAGCCTAGAAAGAAAGGGAAGGATAAGAAGTCCAGGAAGAAGCCCATCCTGGTAGATCCTGATTCCCCAGAAATAGTTCCCCGACAGCCTCAAACCCCGGGACCAGTAAGAGCAGCCCGGCGTCCCGCCCCAGAACCCCCGAGACAGCGGGAACGAGACCCCACCCCTGAGCTATTACCCAGAGAGCAGGAAGATGAGCTCCTTTTAATTGAAGAAGATGATTCTACCGAGACAGAAAAAGGAGAGTCAGATACAGAAACAGAGAAGGAAGAGACTGAAAATTCCCTAAGCGATGCTGACAGTGTAAAAGTGGTTGCCAGCACTAGTTTGCCAGTAAAATGTACATCTAAAGTGAAACACGTAGAAAAGAAGAAAATGACCCCTGATAGGACAGTCACGAAAATATCTCTCAGATCCCAAAAGACATCTACTGCCAAGATGATGCCCTTACGGCAAGTCCCGGGAGTGCCCGTAAGGAATGATGATAATGAGGTGGTAGCGGGACCCCTAAGCTATGTGTATGTCCCTTTCTCTACAACTGATTTGTTAAATTGGAGGACACATTATGCCTCCTATACCAATAAACCCCTAGAGCTTACAGAATTAGTGAATACTATTATGGAAACCCACCAACCAACCTGGGCAGATTGCCGCCAGCTCCTGACCACTCTATTTACAACAGAGGAGAGAGCACGAATTAGAAAAGCAGCTATTGATTGGCTGGCGGATAACCCTGTAGCCCCAGAACCAGGGACGGAAAGAATAGACAATCGGGAAGCGGCCCAGAGAGAATTCCCGAATGAAGACCCCCGATGGGATCCAAATACAGACAGAGGATCCAAAGCCCTAGCCCGTTTTCGCCAAGGCTTTTTACAAGGCCTGAAAAGGGGGGGCCAGAAAGCTATGAACCTTTCCAAAGTTGCAGGAGTTATCCAAGGTATAGATGAGAGCCCAGCAGAATTTCATGAAAGATTAACTGAAGCATATAGAATGTATACTCCCTATGATCCCGATGCACCAGGAAGTTTATGCATGGTGAATTCTGCTTTTGTAAATCAGTCTCAACCAGACATTAGACGTAAATTACAAAAACTAGATGGGTTTGCGGGCATGAATGCAACTCAGTTATTGGAAGTCGCTCATAAAGTGTATGTGAATCGTGATAATGAAAGGCAGAGAGAATGTGATCGAAAGATGAAGAAGAAAGCTGATTTTTTGGCTGCGGCCATAGTTGAACAGAAAAGGGGAGGTACCCCTAGTCGATGGAGCAGAGGAAGGGGGCGGGGCCGAAGTGGAAGTCGGCCCCAACTAGGCGTAAACCAATGCGCCTACTGCAGGGAGGAAGGACATTGGAGAGATGCATGCCCGCAACTCGAAGACGCCCAGCAAGATGACGAAAACAATCATCAGTGGAGAGAAGAAAGACGAGGCCGTCCCCGAAACCGCGGAGGAGCCAATCGAGAACAATTCCAGCGAGAAAGAGGAGGAGCCATACAAGCATTGGCTACGACAGCCCATGATGAAGATGACGTGGATTAGGACAGACCGGGCTCCGAGTTTGCTTTAGGTCTCCAGGAGCCTATGGTCGGAATACAAATAGGAGACCAAGTTATGAACTTTATGGTTGATACTGGAGCAGAACATTCAGTAGTAGACAAAAAGATAGCCCCATTTTCTACAAAAGCAGTCACCATTATAGGAGCAACTGGTGCCAAAGCTACAAAATCTTTTCTTCAGAATCGTATATGCAGTCTGGGAGGACAGCAAATAACTCATCAATTCCTTTACATGCCTGAATGTCCAGTGCCACTACTGGGACGAGATATGTTAGCCAAACTACAAGCGCAAATATCTTTCTCCGAAAAAGGAGAAATGCAAATGACAGTAAATTCCCAAGCCAAACCGGCAGGAATAATGCTGCTTACAGTTCCCCGAGAAGAAGAATGGAGATATTACATTGATGATTCTGTCCAAGACACTTATTTTGAACAAACTTTAAAGAGCATTGATGCACCACCTGGAGTATGGGCAGAAGGCAGTCCTCCAGGCCTAGCCAAACATATAACTCCAGTAATTGTAACCCTTAAGCCTAGTGCTACACCAGTACATGTCAAACAGTACCCTCTCCCAAGAGCTGCAATTGAAGGCATTCATCGCCACTTGCAAAGATTATTAGACCATGGCCTACTAAAAGTATGTCAATCCCCATGGAATACTCCACTTCTGCCAGTGAAAAAACCCGGAACAGATGACTACCGCCCAGTGCAAGATCTAAGAAGAGTGAATGACGCAGTTGAAACCATACATCCAGTTGTACCCAATCCTTACACTCTTCTAGGACTGATACCTGCTGTACTAGATCTAAAAGATGCATTCTTTTGCATAAGATTAGCCCCTGTAAGTCAGATATTGTTTGCATTCGAATGGCAGGACCCCATCTCTGGAAGAGGGGGCCAACTCACTTGGACACGACTACCCCAAGGATTCAAGAATTCGCCTACCATTTTTAGTGCTGCATTGAATCAAGACCTTTCAAGCTATCCAGTGGCCCCGGGGAAGAGAGTGCTTCTCCAATACGTGGACGATCTGCTGATAGCTGCCGTATCGGAAAGTGAGTGTATACAAGCCACCAAAGATCTCTTGCAGTTACTAGATGAAGCTGGATACAAAGTTTCCAGAGCAAAAGCACAACTATGCCAAAAAGAAGTGAAATACTTGGGTTTTCGTATAACCCAAGGAAGCCGAAAATTAGGCAGGGAAAGAAAAGAAGCAGTATGCAGAATTCCAACCCCAACAACCAGAAAGCAAGTCAGAGCCTTTCTGGGAGCAGCAGGATATTGCCGAATCTGGATTCCCAACTTTGCCCAAATTGCCAAACCACTGTATGAAGCCACAAAAGGAGAAGAAAAGTCGCCACTGGAGTGGGGACCTGAGCAGGATACAGCCTTCAAGACGTTAAAGGAAGAATTAATGTCATCACCAGCCCTTGGACTACCAGATGTCCACAAGCCTTTCCACTTGTTTGTACATGAAGCACAGGGAAATGCCTTAGGCATGTTGACTCAGAAATTGGGAAATTGGGAGCGACCTGTAGCATACCTATCGAAACAATTGGACACTGTGGCCAAGGGATGGCCACCTTGCCTGAGAGCAGTCGCAGCTACAGCATTGTTAGTGAGTGAAGCAGACAAGCTCACACTAGGACAGAATCTACGAGTCACTGTGCCACATGCAGTCCTTGCCCTCATGGAACAGAAAGCAAATTATTGGCTCACCAATTCCCGAATGTTAAAATATCAGAGCATGTTATGTGAAAATCCACAGATACAGCTGGAAGTGAGTCATGCCTTAAATCCAGCCACATTGATACCCGTTAGTGAAGAACTCCCAGAACATGATTGTATCGAAGTCATGGACACTGTATTCTCCAGCCGACCTGACCTGACAGATGTGCCCATAGACAATCCTGACCAAATCTATTATGTTGATGGAAGCAGTCTCATCCTCAATGGACGACGCTGTGCCGGATATGCAGTTGTCACTCAACATGAAGTAGTTGAGTCATCAGCTCTAGCCTCAGGCACATCAGCCCAGAAAGCAGAATTGATAGCACTCACTCGAGCACTATTACTAGGTGCAAAACTTATGTTAAATGTATATACGGATTCCAAATATGCCTTCACTACCCTACATGCCCATGGAGCTCTCTATAAGGAATGAGGGCTCATTACATCCGGAGGAAAATCAGTCAAGTATGGCCCCGAGATACTGATGTTACTTGATGAAGTATGGGCCCCAACTCGTGTAGCTGTCATGCATTGCAGAGGACATCAAGCAGGAAAAGGAGAAGTTGCCCGAGGAAATAGGTTTGCAGATGCCTCAGCACGACAAGCAGCTATGACAGGACAAATTACACCACAAGCCATGCCAATGCAAGCAGCATTGTTTCCAGTACCTTTAAACTTATGGACACCACGATATACCACCAAAGAATTAGATTACTACTGTAACAAGGAAGATGGAGTACTGAAAGATGGATGGATTGAGCTGCCACCAGCAGAGGGCAGTCAACCCCCCGGACGAATAGTAATTCCCGAATTGTTAGGACCATCCTTTGTCAAAGCCTTTCACGAAGCCACCCACTATGGGAAAAGTGCTATGGAAAAAGCACTTAGACCACATTTCTACATTACCATGTTGACGACCATATCAGCTTCAGTAGCACGCCAATGCTTAATTTGTGCCAAAAATAATGCCAAGCAAGGCCTCATAACAGCACCCCGAGTTCAGTCAGGAGGTGTAACCCCATGCACCACCTGCAAATTGATTTTACTGAAATGCCAAAAGCCAATGGATATCACTACCTATTAGTATTAGTCTGTACTTTTTCTGGGTGGGTAGAAGCCTTCCCAACCAGAACTGAAAAAGCTCGAGAAGTTACCAAAGTTTTAATGAGAGAGATTGTCTCTAGGTTTGGAATTCCAGCAGTAATAGGGTCAGACAATGGACCCTTATTTGTTTCCCAGATTACTCAACAGTTAGCAAAAGCTTTGCAGATACAATGGAAGCTCCACACTGCATACAGACCCCAGAGTTCAGGGAAAGTTGAGCGAATGAATCGTACTCTAAAAGCCCAAATGTCTAAGCTTTGTCAGGAGACACATCTGAAGTGGCCCCAAGTGCTCCCAATAGCTTTACTCAGAATACGCTCAGCTCCTGTGAAGTCAACAGGTTTTTCCCCTTTTGAAGTTCTATATGGTAAACCCCCACCAATAGTGCAGGGAATTACAGGAAGTCTAGCCCAAATTGGTTCAGAAATAACCAGGCAAGAACTCCTAGCTCTTAGTTTTGTTCTGCAGACTCTCCATGCGTGGATCCAAGACCGGTTGCCTATCAACTTGACGGAACCTCTGCATCCCTACCAGCCTGGTACCTCGGTGTGGATCAAAGATTGGAAGAAAACACCGTTGGAACCCCATTGGAAGGGACCATACACCGTCATCCTGTCTACCTCAACTGCAGTAAAGGTAGCAGAAATCGATTCCTGGATCCACCACAGCAGAGTCAAGCCCGCCGCTGATCCTGAACCTGAGCAGTGGACAGCAGAACAGCATCTTGATGCACCTTTGCGAGTTACTCTGAGACGGCAACCAGCAGTCTAAACACTTTGTCACAGTGCCTTGCAGTAGCCAAGTCTTTCGAAGAGGATTGCTGTTTTCCATACAGCAAGAGTTTGTTTTAAACGAACCTCATGTGTGTGATTTGCCACACTACTTTGATGCTACATTGATTAACCAGACTTCACAAGCCAACGGAAATTGCTAAGTTGGTTAATGTGTGATGGACAACTTGAGGATCTTCAATCAACACTCAACACCCGTTGAATTGCTTCATTAGCGAACGGGACGAAGAAAAGAACGTCGTGGTCAAGATTTGCAAGCTGAGGATTCAGAAGAACTCCAATCAACATGTATCTTTACCTTTGCTTTGCCCTGGTTGCCTGTTTTGGAGGCCTTGAACTGACTTATGCCTTACCTCCATGCACTGCTTGCATTACTTCTACTCGAACTGGACTGAAAGTAACTCAGACATTGATTTACCATTCTTACTATACCTGCACTGGTAAAGTGACTCGGTGTATCTATAACACCACTGAACTAAATGTCTGCATTAATGGAAAATCTAGAGTATGCTATAATCCCCATCAGAATCCATCCTATTATACGTTGGAAATACGATGGAAGGATGCAGATGGACCTATAATAACTGCCACACAACCACTCAAAGATACTAGTAGACCTGTTGTTTTGAATTTTGATGCATGTGATGTTATAAACAGAGATAGTCGCTCCAAATGTGGTACCTGGGAAAAAGCGTACCGAAATGACCATAAGTATATGTGCCCAGAAGGTGCCACAGGATGGGGAAAGTGTACAGGTAAAATGGATTCATATAGTACTGCCACAGCAGCAGATTACTATTGCCCAAATTGGGAATGTGTTTTTTATGCAACATGGAATGATGGTATAGTTGACGAAAAGGTAGATAAGCGAATGGCCACTCTAACCAAGTCAACAACAGACGACAAATGTAAGAAAGATGCCTGTAACCCTTTACACTTACGGATACGTAACCCTAGTGTATGGAAACAAGGATACAAATTTGGTCTACGTATCGCAGGTACTGGATCAGATCCAGGAACCATTGTGTATATAAGATTGAACACCCAAGCCCACAAGTCATCTAAATATCACATCCATAACACCTTCTATGAGGCCATGCATGTAAATAAGTTTGAGATCCCTCATCCTTCTCAGAATTTATTCTTAGAATTAGCTGGAGCAGTAGTATCTAGTCTTAAAATCTCAGATTGTTATTTCTGTGGCGGAACCCAGATGGGTGACCAGTGGCCATGGGAAGCTCAAGAATTAAATTATTCTCTGACTTACAATCAGACTGAATTACACAAGACTACTAGCGAATGGGTGTTAGCACACTCAATTGTTGGACGTCTTTGCTATACCAGAACTGGACCTCAGTTCACCCAACAGGTAGGACAGCTGGTCTGTCTTAGCCAGAAATTCTATAATGCCACTACCAGAAAGACGTCATGGTGGTCAGGAATCAAACACCCTGAACCTCCTAACCCATTAGCCAGATTTCCTGAACTTGCTGATTTATGGACTAATCTTGCCAAAACCCATGCTTGGCAAGCCCCACCTGGCCTGTATTGGATCTGTGGAAACCGAGCGTATGCTCGACTCCCGCCACATTGGGGAGGAGCATGTGTCTTAGGGACCATCAGACCTTCTTTCTTTCTCCTACCCACAGAACATGGAGAACAATTAGGATACCCAGTATACACTACCCATAGACACAAAAGAGCACTACGACAGAAGAGATCACCCCTCCAAGTAGGCAAGTGGGAGAAGTGGAAGGGTGATGATTGGCCGCCAGAGAGAATCATTGAGTACTATGGGCCTGCCACCTGGAATGATGATGGTATGTGGGGTTATCGAACCCCAGTCTATATGATTAATCGTATTATTCGCTTACAAGCAGTAGTTGAAATAATAACCAATGAAACTAGCCAAGCTCTTACACTTTTAGCTAGACAAAGTACTCAGATGCGCACTGCTATATATCAGAATCGCTTAGCACTTGATTATTTGTTAGCAGCTGAAGGAGGAGTATGTGGTAAGCTGAATTTAACCAATTGTTGTTTAAAAATAGATGATAAGGGTCAAGTAGTTGAAGAACTTGCTAAGGATATGCAAAGACATGCTTATGTGCCAGTACAGACTTGGCACTCACTGAAATTTCCTAATTGGTTTGCTAACCTTTTCTCATGGCTGGGAGGACTCAAAACTTTCCTTATATTAGTACTAATACTTATTGCTGTTATTTTGTTACTACCGTGTATAATCCCATGTTGTATGCGTTCTATTCATAGTGCTATTGAAAGTACAGTAGAGCGGAAGACCGCAACTAAGATTATGGCCTTATACCAACCAAAACCTCCTGCATATAGTCGGAATCCTATGACCCTAGTATAACTTTTTTAAAGTGATTTAATTCTCACACCTTATTCAGTAATAGGGTGAGAATAATCAAAGGGGGAATGTGGCAGGTGAAGGCCTGTGATCCACAGTGTCTGACATAAGCAGGCAGGCCTAACTGGCTTGACCTGTAAATGAGGCTTGTGAAGAGGCCCATGGGAATTGCACATCCCCCAATATGCTACTGTAGAATTAGAATTCAGTAAAAGTATTGAATTAGCTTAGGCAAGCAGAACAGATGGAAAAATACAGAAATTCATGTTTAAAACTGCTGACAGAGAAGTTACAAAGCCCTGCTTCCCCACACGTACAAACTGGCTCAATGGCCTTGAAAGAAGGAAAGTAACAAGTTGGTGAACTGGCCATTGTAATTGGGACTAGAAGGGGGGTAAGCAGGTGTTGAGCCCACTGAAAGAACATAATTGGATAATCATATCAGTACCGGGACCAATAGAAGGGGTACGGGAGGTACGGGAGGTTACCGGGACCAATGAAATGTTTTTCTATACCTAGAATGAAGCTAAAGTCTATAAAAGTTGTTGTATTGCCAGAGAACTTCGCTCAGCCATTTTGAAATTGACTTTGCTTGAGACTTGTGCACAAATAAATGATTTGGACCTTCTGAACAGACTCCTGGTATCATTGGTTTGTCTGCGCTCTGCTGCTACAATGTGAGATACTGAGCCTTGCAAGACGACATCAGCTGGTGGGAGAGAGAAATGTCTGAACTACAGCATCGTTGTACAAGCCAGCAGGAGTGAGAATACAAACGTCAAGCAAGGGTCTTAGGCTGGAACTGGCCCACAGGCTGCCTTCTACACACACTATTTAATATGTCACATATTATGCAAAACATGTGCTTCTTTGAATTAGTATATGCTGCAGAGATTTAGTCATCAACAAATCAAACATCTCAGTCCTTGGCACGTCACTTGCTCACCGGATGATCCTGTTACACTGATGACAGACCGGGGTCCTGCCGCTGCCCTCAGGTGCCTGCTGAGCTGCCTGCACGATGGAACAGCGATTCTGCATCGGGGTCAAGGTGGCTGGCTGACTGTGCTTTGTCATCACCGTACTGCACTTATCAGGGGCATAGCGCTCAGCAAAGGCAGGGTCAATAATCCAAGGCGGACGATTCGCTGGCCCGCTTGCAGCAGGTCTCGATACTGAAGAGCCTGGAAATGAGAAAGCCACACTGACCACTGCGGGCATTCCAGTAGCCCCAGAGAAACCCTCCTATACCTTATCCCTGGATAGATCTTATTGCTTTACCTGCTCTCTTGCACCAGATCATTATCGTAGTGCGTGAAGAGGATGAATGGCATCTGATAAACTAAATCACCTTACTTTATAAATAAATATTCTCTGGATAGCGGAAAAGTTGCAAACATCTCTCTCCAGAGACTTCAGTAAAGCACTTGATAGAGTCAGAAAAGAAAAGGAGCAGTAACAGATATATCCCAGAGGTAGCCCTAGAGCACCATCATTTGCACTGGATTGCTGGCCCTTATTCAAGCCACTTCATGGTAAAAGTAGTGTTTGGATAAGTTCATGAAGGAAACAGTTATTAAGGTGGACGTGAGGGAAAGCAACTTGGAGTCTAACTACCAAAATCAATAAGGCTGCTCTCTGAATATCTCCGACAGTACCTAGTGACCATCAGCCTTCTGACACCAGCTGAACTATGCCGCCAGCCTCCAGCACCATGAAGCTAAGTTTCCTTTATCCTTTGCTAAGTCACAATGAAAAAATCCCAGTATATTTACAGAATTAGAAAAACTTATTTTTGTCAGACCCAATCCAGTAGTCCTTTTACTTTTAAATAGAAAAAGTGCCCAGTGAAAACACTCTGCTTACAGTGCCTTGCGAAAGTATTTGTCCCCTCGATTTTTGTCCTGTTTTATTGCATTGCATACAAGCTGGAATGAAAAGGAGGTTCATTTGGATGTTAGGTAATGGACCTAACAATATAGACCAAATTGGTGAAGTAAAATGACAATAAAATACCTTGTATATATCATTAAAAAATAGTCAAAACTGAAAAGTTGTACATGCATATGTATTCATCCCTTTTACTAAGATCTGGTCCAACCATTTAACTGCAAAAGTCACATAATTAGTTGTTTAGGGTCCAGCTGTGTGCAATCAGTGTCACATGATCAGTCACATGATGCCTGTCTATATCTGTTCTGAAAGGCCCCCGACTCTGCAACACCACTAAGTAAGCAACATGAAGACCAAAGAGCACTCCAAACAGGTCAGAGACAAAGTTGTGGAGAAATATAGATCAGGGTTGGGTTATAAAGAAATATCCCAAATTCTGAATACCCCAGAGCACCATTAAATCCGTTATAACAAAATGGAGATAATATGGCACTACTACAAACCTTACAAGAGAAGGCTTTCACCAAAACTCACAGACCAGGCAAGGAGGGCATTAATCAAAGATGCTACAAAGACACCATGGATAACACTGAAGGAGCTGCAAAGATCCACAGCGGAGCTGGGAGTATCTGTCCATAGGGCCACTTCAAGTCATACACTCCACAGAGCGGGGCTTTATGGAAGAGTGGCCAGAAAAAAGCCTTTGCTTAAAGAAAGAAATAATAAAACATGTTTGGAGTTTGCACAACAGCATGTGGTGGACCCCCCAAATACATGGAAGAAGGTTCTCTGGTCAGAGGTGACAAAAATTGAACTTTTGGACCATCATGAGAAACACCCATGTGTGGCACAAACCCAACACTTCCCCTCACCCCGCAAACAACATTCCAACAGTGAAACATGGTGGTGGCAGCATCAAGCTGTGGGGATGTTTTACATTGGCAGGGACAGGAAAACTGGTCAGGATTGAAGGAACAATGGATGGCACTAAATACAGGGCAATTCTTGAGGAAAACCTGTTTCAGTCTGCCAGAGATTTGAGACTGGGACGAAGGTTCAGCTTCCAGCAGGACAATGACCCTAAACATACTGCTAAAGCTGGTTAAAGGGAAACATTTAGATGTCTTGGAATGGCCCAGTCAAAGCCTAGACCTCAATCCAATTCAGAATCTGTGGCATGATTTGAAGATTGCTCTATACCAACAAAACCCATCTAACTTGAAGGAGTTGGAACAGTTTTGCCTTGAGGAATGGGTGAAAATCCCAGTGGCTAGATGTGCTAAGCTAATAGAGACATACCCCAAGAGACTTGCAGCTGTAATTGCAGCAAAAGGCGGCTCTACAAAGTATTGACTTTGGGGGGTGAATACATATGCACGCTCCTGCTTTCAATTATTTTTCTTATTGTTTGTGTCACAATAAAGGATATTTTGCACCTTCACAGTGGTAGGCATGTTGTGTATATCACATGGCGCTAACCCCAAAACTCCATTTTAATTCCAGGTTATAATGCGGCAAAACAGGACAAACACCGAGGGGGTGAATTCTTTCACAAGGCACTGTATATCATACTTCTGTATCAAATACTGAGTATAGTAAACATTTTACCAACTTATGAGCAAGTGGATTGGGGTGCATATAAGGTTGATTTCTGCGCCCCTTACATAGTGGGTCCGACAAAAATAAGTTTTCTATGTCTATAAATATACAATGATTTTTTCATCTTTGTGACTTGATTTTTCCTTCTCCTGTATTTGGTGGCTATGTGTCTTTATTCTTTTAATTCCTTTATTCTTTACACATAAAAGGGGGGAAATCCCTAATTCAGCTTTTGACTGGCCCCTGCTTAAGCCCTCTGGCTCTCACTGGAAGGAAGGATCTTCTCAAGGGTCAGTTTTGTGCATTGATACTATTCAACTTACACCCCTGGCGGCTAGAAAAGGGTGATGAGAACCAGTAAGCAAAGTTTGCATAGGACAGTACAACTGGGGTGCTGTGGATCCACCAGTATGGAAAACAGACACCAGGGAACAGTTTATTCAGCAAGATCTTGGGCTGCCTCCTCAGCTCTGATTTCTTACTGTCTGCTGTGAGCTCTACATTCTAGGTGTCGCTTGATCTTCTTCTACAGGTTCTGCCAGCCATCTTCATGTAGCCCCGTCTCCCGGGGTCATCTCAGGTACACTGGCTCATAAATCTCCAGACAATGCAGCATTCCACGCCGCGGTGGCGCGTGCCCAAGGAGCAGGTCATGCTCCTTGGGGCGACTCCGGCAATGCCGATGCCAGCATTGTCTTTGCACTGCTTCCCCTCATTTTGGGTGTCTCTTGTGCTGTCTTCTATTGGGTAAGTATCCTGCACTTCTGCTCATCCTTCTTTTTTACAACTTCTGACCGGACATATCGGCTAGACTGGCACCCTGTGGCCTCCAGCCTCCTCATCTTTCTCAGGTCCCAAGTAACCTACTGCCGTGCCTCCCAGAGCCCTCAGGGCACATTGGTCCCTGCCCACCTTATTCTCACTTTGGCCCTGATAAACTGTATGTCTCTCCAGTCAAAAGCCCTCCTTGTCCAGGACCTCATTACCGAATGATTCCCTGGATGCTCTACCAATAACTGCGACCTGACAGCGGGAGTGTGAGGACCCCTGGCTCCGTCATTGCCTCCTCCCAGGTTTCTTGGCTTTTTCTACCTCATGGCATGGTCACAGCGGTGGAGAAGTAGCTGTCCTTTACCGCTCTGCCCTTCCCATGAGCGAAATTCAATCTCCCTCACTTCATTACCCCGAGCACTTCTACTTCAGCTAGGGTCCTCTCCCCCTCTCATCTGAGGGATTCGTTGTTACTGTCTCTGAGCTTTCCCTTCTCTATCCCCATCTGATGATCCTTGGGGACTTTAACTTGCATCCGGACTGCTCCTCTAGACCCCGTGACACGACTTTTCTTGCTCACTTGCACAACCTCTCTGTCATCCAACATCGCCACTGTCCCACTCACGCTGCTGGCCACACTCTCGATCTTATTCTCACCTCCATGGATTCCCCTTTCACTCCTACCTCCCTTTCCACCCTCTCCCTCCTGTGGTCCGACCACATGTGTCCTTTTCTCTCTGCAGACTCTTCCGCCTTTTTTCACTCAACCTGGCAGCTCTTCCGCTTCCAATCTCCCTAGATTGCATCGGAAGAAGGGAACTGTTCAAGGGTGAAGGGTGTGATATGGCAAGACAATCTTCCCAGCTAATTTTGCTTCCCTCTCCGCTGATTCCTAAGCCCAAACCTGGAATTCTGTCTTGACTACCACCCTTTGACCAGCTTGCCCTTCTTCGCCCTGTTTCCCCCCCTCCCCCTGCCGCACATCCTGCCACCATTCCTGGTACCACTGCATCTTCATCATTCATATTTCCGTCATGCCAAATGTATCTGGCAGAAACATCCCTCCCCTGGGTCCCTTCACTACTTCTGTCTCCACTATTGCTCCTTGATTCACGTTACCAGGAATTCTGACCTCATTTCCCCCTCCAGCAATTCCTCCCATCAGCTGTATTGTATCCTATATTCCCTCTCCTTGCTCCTCTCCTACTGAGGCTGCCTCTTCTGCCTGGTCAGACCAAGGTTCATCTAGACCAGTAGCCTGTTTCCAACAGTGGTTAATCCAGGTCACAAGTACCTAGCAGTTTCCCAAAAAGACACACAGGTTCCATAATGCTTGTATTGGGGGAAGCAGTGGATTACCTGGACTTTCAGAAAGCCTTTGACAAGGTCCCTCATGAGAGACTTTTGGCGAAACTAAAGAGTCATGGGATAGGAGGCAGTGTACTATTGTGGATCAGGAACTGGTTAAAAGATAGAAAGCCGAGGGTAGGGCTAAATGGCCAATTTTCCCAATGGAGAAAGGTGAATATTGGGGTATCCCAGGGATCTGTGGTGAGTCCATTGCTTTTTAACATATACATAATGACCTGAAAATGTGAATAATGAGTGAGGTAATCAAATTTGCAGATGACACCAAACTATTCAAAGTTGTTAAAACCCAAGAGGATTGTGGAAAATTGCAAGAGGATCTTGATAAATTTGAAGACTGGGCATCCAAATGGCAGATAAAATTTAATGTGGACAAGTGCAAAGTTATGCACTTAGGAAAGAAAAACCCAAACTATGGTTACACGATGCAAAGTTCCAAATTAGGAACCACCACCCAGGAAAAAGATTTAGGCGTCATTGAGGATAACATGTTAAAACCCTCGGCCCGGTGTGAAGCGGCGGCCAAGAGAGCAAATAGAATGCTAGGTATGATAAGGAAAGGAATGGAAAATAAAACAAAAGATATTATAATGCCTCTATATCGTTCCATGGTGAGACCGCACCTTGAATATTGTGTGCAATTCTGGTCGCCGTATCTTAAAAAAGATATAGCTTTATAAGAAAAGGTACAGAGAAGAGCCACCAAAATGGTAAAGGGGATGGAAGGATACCCCTATGAAGAGAGGCTAAAAAGGTTAGGGCTCTTCAACCTGGAAAAGAGACGGCTGAGGGGAGAAGTCTATAAATTAATGAACGGAGTGGAACGGGTAAACATAGATCGATTGTTTACGTCATCAGAATATAGAAGGGGACATGCAATGAAGCTACAGGGTAAACTATTTATGACTAATAAGAAAAATATTTTTTCCCTCAACGTGTAATTAAACTCTGGAATTTGCTTCCGGAGGATGTAGTAAAAGTGTAGCCGGGTTTAAAAAAGGTTTGGACAAGTTCCTGGAGGAAAGGTCCACAAACCATTATTAAAGGGGACCTGGAATATCCACTGCTTGAACCAAAACAAGCATTGTGGAACCTGTGTCTTTTGGGGAAACTGCTGGATACTTGTGACCTAGATTGGCCACTGTTGGAAACAGGATACTGGGCTTGATGGACCTTGTCTGACCCAGTATGGCATATCTTATGTTTTTATGTTCTCTTTAATAATGGTTTATGGACCTTTCCTTCAGGAACTTGTCCAAACCTTTTTTAAATCCAGGTATACTAACAGCTTTTACCACATCCTCCGGTAATGAATTCCAGAGTTTGATAACGCATTGAGTGAAAATAATATTTTTTCTTATTAGTCTTAAACTGGTTACCCTGTAGCTTCACTGCATGTCCCTTAGTCTTTCTATATTTTGATGGCATAAACAATCAATCTACCTTTACCCGTTCCACTCCATTCATTAATTTATAGACCTCTATCATATCTCCCCCCTCAGCTGTCTCTTTTCCAGGTTAAATAGCCCTAACCTTTTATGCTTCTCCTCATAGGGGTATCCTGCCGCCCCCTTTACCATTTTGGTGGCTCATCTCTGTACCTTTTCTAATTCCGCTATATCCTTTTTAAGATATGGTGATCAGAACTGCACACAAAATTCAAGGTGTGGTTGCACCATGGGCCTCTAGCAGGGAATCATTAAGCCTCCAAAATTTTGTGCCCCCTCCTGCCCTACCCAACTCAAAGGTAGCACTCACTGGGGCGTGGTCCGACCATGTAATTGACCCCATCTCCACCTCCCTTACTTTCTGAACCCACTCTCCACTAACCTAGACCATATCCAAGCGACTGAGTCGTGGGGGTGAGAGTAGAAGGAATATTGCTTTTTTCCTGGATGCCGCATCGGCCAGCTATCCCACTAGGCCCAGTTGTTCCTTCAGCCTCACCAACATCCTCTGATCCCTTTTCCTCCCCATTGCCAAACCCCTCACTATTATCTAACCTAGGGTTGATTGTGAGATTAAAATCCTCCCCCATCAAAATAGGCACTGCTCCAGAACCGTTCATAATAGGCCCCCTGTTGATCATTCAGCCCATATATACATACCACTCACACTTCCATCCTTTCAATGGTCATTCACACCCCAACATACCTCCCACCCTTATCCCTAATCATCTGGTCCACACTAGTCTGTATCTGGTCACTGAGCAGAAGTCCCATCACCTCTTTCTTGGGTGCCTCTCAGTTCGCCACTAAGAACACCTGCGGGTACCTCTTTGACCGGAGCATCTGTTCCTGCCCCACCATCAGATGCATATCTTGAACACAAAGTATATCTGCCTTGAGCGTACTCCCCTCTTTTTTCAACGGCTTCTGTTTTTGCCACAAATTCAATACTTTGGCATTGATAGTGGCCATAGCCATCACCTCCCCTGCCCTTCCCCCTCTCTATGCCCACCCCTTCCATGGCTCCCCCAGTTGCCTCCACACTTGTCCCCCCTCCCCCGTGACCTTTGCCCTCACCACTAGGGCCTACCAATGGAGCAGTTCTCTCCGTGCCCACTGCCCACTTCCCCCCTTACCTCCCCTCCCTCCGCACTCCCCCTGTCATCTGGTGTTCATCCTACCCTTTTCCCCTACACTCACCCCCATCCTCTGCTATCCCATTCATCCCCTTACTCCCCACCCACTCTTCCCTCCTACCTCCGTCCCTTACCCCTCCCCCTCTCCTAGAGCCCAAACCTCTCCCACCTAAATCCAGATCCCTCAGCTATTAATCATATAATAAATCAATCTACAAATTACGCAATCCTCTCTTTCCCCTCCCCACCTCCTCAACCCTCATACTCCCTCCCAACCTCTAAAGCACACCACTAAAGAATACATTGGTCTCTCCCACTCATATTTGCACACATCATTAGCCAATCCAAGTCCAGCACTCAGTCCCGTCCACTCCAGGTCGCTTAAGCTTTGTCCAGCCTCCACCTTCTCACTTCGGGGCTGCCTTCTTTGCCCCTTTTCGCTTTCTCTTAGTCCTGTCCTCTGCCACCTCCAAGCACTTCCCTCTCTTTGGACCTTCAGGTGCCCAATGCTCCTTGATTCTTGCCACTTCCTTCTGCAATCCAGTCTCTCCCATGGCTTAGACAGCTTCCATCAGGCTTCGTACCCTCCGAGTACACCCCTCTTTCGTAAATGTCAGTCTGAAAGGGTAAGGCCACCTGTATTTCAATTGCACTGGTCTCAGAATCCGGGTGATCTCCAACATCTCTTTATGCCGCTACAGAGTCCCCGCCACCAGGTCTGCATACAGAGCAATCTGGTACCCCTGCCACTTAAAAACTTCCCATAGTATGCATTTTTTCTGCAATTTGTTATATAATTGCATAGCTGTTCAAGCATATCACTATGTCCCAGGATACATTATTCCATGGGGGACTGAGAGCTCTGTGTGCCCTATCAAGCTCTGTTGTATCAGATATCTCAGTCCGTCCACACTGCTTGAGGGCTTCCCTGCAAATAGATTCTGCCACCTCCTACAGTCAGCAAATTCTGGCTCTTCTGGGACACCTCTTATCTAGAGATTATTTTTACGGGACCTGTTCTCAAGGTCCTCCATTTTAAGCAACATCTGCTCTGTCCAGTCTTCTGTGGCTTGGACCTCTGCCATGAGTTCATCATGTTCCTCCGCCATCTGCTCAAGCTTCTCCTCATGTTTCCTCACTCTCCTGCCAATCTCAGCCATCTCCTCGTGTTCCCCCACTCTCCTGCCAATCTCAGCCATCTCCTCATTGTGTTCCCCCACTCTCCTGCCAATCTCAGCCAACTCCCCGTGTCCTCCCACTCCTCCCACTCCTGCCAATCTCAGCCATCTCCTTGTTGTGTCCCCCACTATCCTGCCAATCTCAGCCATCTCGTGTTCTCCCACTCTCCTGCCAATCTCAGCCATCTCCTCGTGTTCCCCCACTCTCCTGCCAATCTCAGCCATCTCCTCATGTTATCCCACTCTCCTGCCAATCTCAACCATCTCCTCATTGTGTTCCCCCACTCCTGCCAATCTCAGCCATCTCCTCGTTGTGTTCCCCCACTCTCCTGCCAATCTCAGCCATCTCCTCATGTTATCCCACTCTCCTGCCAATCTCAGCCAACTCCTCGTGTCCCCCCACTCCTGCCAATCTCAGCCATCTCCTTGTTGTGTCCCCCACTATCCTGCCAATCTCAGCCATCTCCTCGTGTTCTCCCACTCTCCTGCCAATCTCAGCCATCTCCTCGTGTTCCCCCACTCTCCTGCCAATCTCAGCCATCTCCTCATGTTATCCCACTCTACTGCCAATCTCAACCATCTCCTCATTGTGTTCCCCCACTCTCCTGCCAATCTCAGCCATCTCCTCGTGTTCCCCACTCCTGCCACTCGGCCATCTCCTCATTGTGTTCCCCCACTCTCCTGCCAATCTCAGCCATCTCCTCATGTTCTTCCACTCTCCTGCCAATCTCAACCATCTCCTCATTGTGTTCCCCCACTCTCCTGCCAATCTCAGCCATCTCCTCATGTTTCCCCACTCTCCTGCCAATCTTAGCCATCTCCTCGTTGTGTTTCCCCACTCTCCTGCCAATCTCAGCCATCTCCTCATGTTCCCTCACTCTCCTGCCAATCTCAGCCATCTCCTCGTGTTCCTCCATTCTTCTCCCAATCTCAGCCATCTCCTCTTTGTGTTCTCCCACCAGCTCACCAAGTTCCATTTTTACTCCGTGCAGATCAATTTTGAGTTCTTTAAACCAGTCTTTCAGCTCTGCACAGGTGACTTGGTTCACCATCATTGTATTTCGTCCCACTGTTTCTACTTCATCTTCTCCCTCTCTTGCTTCACTGTTGCGATTCCCGCCGACGGCCACTTTATTGTCCCCGTGGGGCTCAGAGCTGCCTCCTCTGAGGTCAGCAGCCCTTCTGTGACTGATCATTCCAGGCTTCTCGCCTCCCAGCAACACTTCTGCTGCAGATTGCAGCTTTTCTGCCACTATCGGAGGGAGCTTTGCAGTTCTTTTTGCCAGCTCACCGAAGGAGCTTTCCCCTCACGCCACCATCAAACACGGTGACATCACTTCCTCCCCTTCCCCTCCTTTTTAATGTCTTCCTGGTCCCCCTAACACTACTCATTCAACAGCACAGCATCTCAGCATATTATTATGCCAATGACATAATCCTTCTATACCACACCAGCCCATCTTCTCCCAATCTGGCCCCGCTCAACCTCGGCCTTCCCAAGACCAGCTCCAGGATGTACTCCAACTTCCTGCATCTCAACCCCACTAAAACAGCAGCTATTTAGTTTTCCCTTGGTGGTGGTCCCTCTCCCATACTTGCCCCCCTGCTTTCAGATACTCCCATCGCACTGGTCTCCTCTCTTTGGTACTTAGGTGCCACATTCGACTCTTCTCTATCCTTCCAGGAACACCTCTCTTCTCTGATTCGCCAGTCCTTTTACTCTCTGAGGCAAATTTGTGCTGTTCACTCTTTCCTTGCTATTTATTGTTCTGTCTATATTTATGTTTGTCACTATGTGTCCTATCTTCTGTCTGTCCTCTACAGTGCTGTGTCTCCCTTCTGGACCCACTGGAATCTGGCTTTCGTTCTCTACATTCCACAGAAACAGCTTTTGCCAAAGTCTCCAGCAACTTGTCCCTTGCCAAATCCAAAGGCCTCTACTCAATTCTCAATCTTCTTGACTTTTCTGCTGCCTTTATTGATCACTACCTTTTCCTCGATACCCCGTCCTCGCTTGGATTCAGGGGCTCTGTTCTGTCCTGGTTTTCTTCTTATCTCTCCCATCGCACTTTTAGTGTCTGTTCTGGTGGTTCCTCCTACACTGCCACCCCCCCTCTCAGTTGCTGTACCTCAGGGCTCTGTCTTGGGACCTCTCCCTTTCTCTCTCTACACTCAGTCCCTTGGTGCTCTTATTTCCTCCCATGGTTTTCAGTACCATCCTTATGCTGAAGACTCTCAGATCTACCTCTCTGTGCCTGAAATCTCTCTAGGAATCCAGGCCCGGATCTCTGCCTGCTTATCTGACATTGCTGCCTGGATGTTTCACCGCCATCTGAAACGGAACATGGCCAAAACTGAGCTCCTTATCTTTCCCCATATATCCACCTCCCCCCTTCCTCCCTTCCCTATTTCTGTGGATCATACTACACTCCTCCCTGTTTTCTCAGCTCGAAACCTTGGGGTCGTCTTCGAATCTACTATCTCTTTCTCTGCACACATCCAAAAGACAACTAAAACCTGTCACTTCTTTCACTACATTGGCAAAATTCGTTCCTTCCTTTCTACACATGCTACTAAGACATTTATCCATTCTTTAGTCTCCTCCCGTCTAGACTATTGCAACCTCCTCTTTGCAGTTCTCCCTCTGAATCATCTCTCTCCCATACAATCTGTTCAAAATTCAGCTGTGCAGCTAATCTTCCGCCAGCCTTGATATGCTCATATAACCCCTCTTCTCAAGTCTCCTCACTGGCTCCCTATTCATTTCCATATCCAGTTCAAACTTCTCCTATTGACCTATAAGTGCCCTCATTTTGCAGCTCGTCACTACCTTTCCTCTCTTATCTCTCCCTACATCCTTCCTTGGGAACTCCGCTCTTCTGGCAGATCCCTTCTATCTGTACTCTTCTCTTCTACTGTCAGCTCCAGACTTCGATCCTTCCACCTTGCTGCTCCTTATGCCTGGAACAAACATCGAGTCTGTGCGTCAGGCGTCTTCTCTGGTGCTTTTCAAATCCAGGCTGAAAGCTCACCTCTTTGAGGTTGCTTTTGGATCCTGATCCACTTAGCCTCCTATGTCTTTCTTTACCATTCCCCTAGATGTATCCTTGCCCTCAGCTGTTGTGTTGTCTGTCTTGACTAGATTGTAAGCTCTAATGGGCAGGAAGCGTCTCTTACATGTGGGTGTATAGTGCTGTGTACGCCTTGTAGTGCTATACAAATGATCAGTAGTAGTAGTTTCTGCTCTTATCTTCCTTAACTACACTCCTACTCTCATTGATCATTGCACGCATCTCCCTAATACCAGTAGCAACGTCTTCAACATCTCAGCCATGCTGCACGCACTGACCACATTAGCCCCCTTCTAATTCACCTTCCAGATCCAGCTTAAAATACTCATCTTAGTCCATAAACCAACATTCCACAATACCTCTCTGACCTCATCCACCTCCACGCCCCCCATCCCACTCCCGCATTTTGCGCTCTATTCACGCTAACTGCCTGCACCCCCCTCCCACCTCTCATGCTCATTAGGAAATCACCCGGAACTCAGCATTTTTATTTCTTGGCCCCGTCCTCTGGAGCTCCTTCTCATCTGCACTTCGTTGGGACCCTCCTACAACAAATTCTAATCTATGTCAAAAACCCACCTGTTCCACTAAGCCCAGGGTTTCAAACACGCGGCCCGAGAGAGCTTTGTACGGCCCGCGATGGAGGGAAACAAAACAATAAAAACCTGGCTTCTGCTGCCGCTGCCACCGTGGCAGTGGCAGAATCAACTGTCAATTTAAAAAAAAATAAAAACTGGCTTCTGCTGCTGCTGCTGCAGCCGTGGCAGCAGCAGAATCAGCTGTCCCGCGGCCCCTTCCCCTCTGCCCGGAAGAGCCCTGAGTCGGCTCCATCAGCGGCGGGCTTTTCAAGCTGCGAAGAGAGTATTTCCCTCTCGCGTGGCTTGACAGTTGATTCTGCCGCTGCCATGGTGGCGGTGGCAGCGGCAGCAGCCAGAATTTTTTTAAAAATTGTATTTACTTGGGCTGATGGGGGGGGGGGGGGCTTAGGACTGTAAAGGGGCTGATGGGGGTTAGGAAGGCCGGGGGGTGGGCTGATGGGGGGGAGTGAGGCCTGGTAATGAGATACGGAGGGCAAAAAACTGAAATGGGGGAATGGGGGCTAGGACTGGAAGTGGGCTAATGGCAGCGGGGGGGGGGTAGGACTGGTAATGGGCTATGGTGGGGGCTAGGACTGGAAATGGGCAGATGGGGTTAGGGCTGGAGGTGGGCTGATTGGTGGGTTACGACTGGTAATGGGCTATGAGGGGGGCTAAGAATGAAAATGGGGTGATGGGAGGATTAGGACTGGAAGTGGGCTGTTGGGGGGCTTAGGACTGGTAATGGGCTATGGGGGCTAGAAATGGTAATGGACTGGGGGGAGTTGCTAGGACTGGAAATGGGCTTAGTGGGGGGGAGCTAGGACAGGAAATGGGCTGATGGTGGGGCTAGGATAGGATTGGAAATGGGCTAATGTGGGGATAGGACTGGAAATGGGCTGATGCGGGAACTAGAAGGGAGCGGATGCTGGGTGGGGCTGGAACTAGAAGGGAGCTGATGTTGGGGGAGGATTAGAATGGGATGGGGCTGGGAGAGTAAAATGGAGAGGGGAAAAATATTTTGTGTGGGAGGGAAGACAAATCTACAATTGGCTGGGTATTGGGAGAGTAAGTGGGGATTGAGGATGGAGGGGTAAAATTTGAGTGGATGAAATAGGAATGAGGAAGGAGCAAAAGGAGAAAGATTAGTATGTTAAAGTAGATGTAGAGAGAGAATGGAAAAAAAACTAGAAGAAAGAAGAAAGGACAAATGGACAGCAGACGATGGAGAGTTAGCAGAAGACACGAAGAAACCAGAAGAAAGTGGCTGGAACAATTGCAACTGAAAAAAATGCACAAAAGGTAGAAAGATATCTATTTTGAATTTATTAACTGGACTATGTCAGCTCTGGGAAATGTGCATCATTAACTCTGCACTTTGTATGGTAACATTATGCAAATATTTATGCAAATGAGGCCCCGCGTCTTATGCGGCCCGCGAGTTACTTTACAAGTCCTCATTTGGCCCTCAAAGCAATTTGAGTTTGAGACCCCTGCACTAAGCCTTTAACCTTTCGTCTCCAGAGCTCTAGTCTCTCGCCTCCCTCATCAGTTACTTTCCTGCCTATTTCTGTCCTAATATTAACTGGCATTCTTTTCCTCCTTTGTTTTCTGCAGTGTAAATTTTTATTAGTATTGTACACAGCCCTGATGCCTCTGTGTGGTGCGGTATAGCAAGTGACAAATAAAGATAAAGATATATAGGTTAGCGAGAGCACATGAAATACAACACCTAAGAGAATAAACATGGGAAAATTACTCCCACAGCACAAAAACCATGTATATAACCCCAAACATACATTTAGCAACAAAGATTTTACTGCTTACCGGAGTCAGCATCAGGCGTAAATGCAGGAAGAGTAGATCCGCTCCTTGACTTCAGCCTAACACAAGACAGAATGAACATATCACACAGCGCTCTACTCTGAGAAAGATGCAGACTGCTGCCTCTCAAAGACAGAGAGAGAGAGAGGCGGCAGACTGTCCGTGAGTGCTCATTACTCACTGGATATGGGGGTTGGGGAGCGTGCGAAAGGACAGACTGTCCATGAGTGTCCATCACTCAGAATATAAGAGAGTTTGCAGACAAATTGTCCATGAGTGCCCATCACTTGCAGGATTTGAAAGAGAGAGAGAGATTAGAGACAGACTGTCCATGAGTGCTTGTTGCTCGCAGGATATGAGAGAGAGAAAGAGAGAGAGAGAGAGATTAGAGACAGACTGTCCATGAGTGCCTGTCGCTCGTAGGATATGAGAGAGAGAAAGAGAGAGAGACAACCTGTCCATGTGCCAGTCGCTCACAGGATATGAAAGAGACAGAGAGAGAGAGGGAGGGAGAGAGATTAGAGACATCCTGTCCAAGAGTGCCTGTTGCTTGCAGGATATGAAAGAGAGAGAGATTAGAGACAGCCTGTCCATGAGTGCCCATCGCTCACAGGATATGAAAGAGAGAGAGATTAGAGACAGCCTATCCATGAGTGCCCGTCGCTCACAGGATATGAAAGAGAGAGAGAGAGAGATTAGAGACAGCCTGTCCATGAGTACCCGTCGCTCGCAGGATATGAAAGAGACAGAGAGAGAGAGGGAGGGAGAGAGATTAGAGACAGCCTGTCCATGAGTGCCCATCGCTCGCAGGATATGAAAGAGAGAGAGAGGGAGAGAGAGAGATTAGAGACAACCTGTCCATGAGTGCCTGTCGCTCGCAGGATATGAAAGAGAGGGAGGGAGAGAGATTAGAGACATCCTGTCCATGAGTGCCTGTTGCTCGCAGGATATGAAAGAGAGAGAGATTAGAGACATCCTGTCCATGAGTGCCCATCGCTTGCAGGATATGAGAGGATAGAAGCAGTTCTTGAGCACGTGGGCAGATATTTGTCCATTCTCCTTTCGCTCTAGTACTATCCTGCAGCCTGTTGACTTTGTGGCCTTGACCTAGTTGATGTATCACCAGTGATGTGTTCTCATCCTGTGTGTGGAGTATCCTCTGACATATCACATCTAAACCTGCGCCTCCCCCCCCCCCCCTCCAGTGAGGGTACGGAAAACAGAACTTAAATCAAGAAGTTTGTGAGAACACCCCAGCAAAGATCTGAACGGTGTACAACACCTAGATGCACATTAGATATGGAAACAAGAATATCTTATCTGTATACGTAGCAGCCCTCCAGCCGCCCCAGCCCAGTCCATTCCTGCTCATCCGGAGCATCAGCCCTCCAGCCCCCCTCCGCCCCAGCCCAGTCCATATCTTCTCATCCGGAGCATCAGCCCTCCAGCCCCGGCCCAGTCCATTCCTGCTCATCCGGAACATCAGTCCTCCAGTCCCGGCCCAGTCCATTCCTGCTCATCCGGAGCATCAGCCCTCCAGCCCCCCTCCGCCCCAGCCCAGTCCATATCTTCTCATCCGGAGCATCAGCCCTCCAGCCCCGGCCCAGTCCATTCCTGCTCATCCGGAACATCAGTCCTCCAGTCCCGGCCCAGTCCATTCCTGCTCATCCGGAACATCAGCCCTCCAGCTCCCCTCCACCCCAGCCCAGTCCATATCTTCTCATCCGGAGCATCAGCCCTCCAGCCCCGGCCCAGTCCATTCCTGCTCATCCAAAGCATCAGCTCTCCAGCCCCCCTCCGCCCCAGCCCAGTCCATTCCTGCTCATCCGGAACATCAGCCCTCCAGCTCCCCTCCACCCCGGCCCAGTCCATTCCTGCTCATCCGGAACATCAGCCCTCCAGCTCCCCTCCACCCCGGCCCAGTCCATTCCTGCTCATCCAAAGCATCAGCCCTCCAGCTCCCCTCCACCCCGGCCCAGTCCATTCCTGCTCATCCGGAACATCAGCCCTCCAGCCCCCCTCCGCCCCAGCCCAGTCCATTCCTGCTCATCCGGAACATCAGCCCTCCAGCTCCCCTCCACCCCGGCCCAGTCCATTCCTGCTCATCCAAAGCATCAGCCCTCCAGCCCCCCTCCGCCCCAGCCCAGTCCATTCCTGCTTATCTGAAACATCAGCCAAGGGGCCACCTAAGGAGACCACTCTACAACGTTTGTATTGTGGTGCAGGTCTTTTTACTCCCTACTATTACTATTAATCATTTATATAGTGCTACAAGGCAAACACAGTGCTGTACAAACACATCTAGAAGACAGTCCCTGCTTATAGAGCTTACAACCTAGTTAAGACAGACAGCAGAATACTCCCAGTTCTGTGGGTCAGAGCAGACATATATAACTGCCCTCAGAAATGGCTCTACTCAAGAGAGGGAGTCAGGGATGCCAGTGATGGATGAGTAACTATCAGGCCGATGCAGAAAGCCAGCACTGAAGTCGGGTCTATCAGCTTTTTACATCCATCTACAGTGACTTTAACGCCAGCAGTCAGAAAGCCAGCACTGAAGTCGCGTCTCAGCTTTTTACATCTATCTGCAGTGACCATAACGCCGGCAGGCAGAAAACCAACACTGAAGTCACGTCTCTCAGCTTTGTACATCTATCTGCAGTGACTTTAATGCCGGCAGGCAGAAAGCCAGCACTGAAGTCGCGTCTATCAGCTTTTTGCGTCTATCTGCAGTGACTTTAACGCTGGCAGGCAGAAAGCCAGCACTGAAGTCGCATCTATCAGCTTTTTGCATCAGTGACTTTAACGCCGGCATGCAGAAAGCCAGCACTGAAGTCGCATCTATCAGCTTTTTGCATCAGTGACTTCAACGCCGGCAGGCAGAAAGCCAGCACTGAAGTCGCATCTATCAGCTTTTTGCATCAGTGACTTTAACGCCGGCAGGCAGAAAGCCAGCACTGAAGTCGCATCTATCAGCTTTTTGCATCAGTGACTTTAACGCCGGCAGGCAGAAAGCCAGCACTGAAGTCGCATCTATCAGCTTTTTGCATCAGTGACTTTAACGCCGGCAGGCAGAAAGCCAGCACTGCTGTAGTCTACAGACCTCCGACTCAAATTGAAGAGAGAAATAATGATTTGATTATAGATACTGCCAAGATAGCCACAAAGGGGGAAGTGATCATATTGGTGACTTTAATCTACCTGATGTGGATTGGATTATTCCTTCTGCACATTTGGAAAGAAGCAAAAAAATTGTGGATGCTCTCCAAGATGCGTTACTTAGACAAATGGTGATGGAACCAACCAGGGAAAGCTCAACGCTGGATTTAGTGCTCACCAACGGTGATAGCATGTTAAATGTCTGCGTGAGTGCCCCTGTGAGCAAGAGCGATCATCACATGGTGTGGTTTGAGATAAAAGCCATGGTACAGGCCAATCATAGCAAGCTCAAAGTCCTAAACTTCAAAAACACCGACTTCAATAAAATGGCCGAGTACCTAAAGGAGGAGATGACGGGGTGGAAGGAGATAAGGGAAGTGGAATTGCAATGGGCTAAACTAAAGGTGGCAATAAAAGGGGCAACAGATAAATATGTAAGAAAAGTAAATAAAAACAAGAGGAGAAGGAAACCTATTTGGTTTTCCAAAGAAGTGGCTGCTGAAATAAAGGCAAAAAACACAGCTTTCACAAAATTCAAAAGCTCGCAAACAGAGGAACACAGTATGGAATACAGGATCAAACTCAGAGACAAAAAGAGAAATAAGGATAGCAAAATCAAAGGCAGAGGAAAAGATGGCTAAAGATGTTAAGGGTGGCGACAAAACTTTCTTCAGGTATATTTGGGAAAGGAAGAAGATCAGAGTTGGAATTGCAGGACTCAGAAGTGCTGGGAAAGGACTCATGGAAAGTGACATTGAAAAAGCGAAATTGCTAAACAAATACTTCTGCTCTGTTTTTAATGAAAAAAATCCTGGAGATGGACCAGCTGTGACTCCCAAATATAAAAATGGGAGTGAAGTAGATACCACACCATTCACAGAAGATGAGGTGTTAGAACAACTTGCTAAACTGAAAGTGGACAAAGCCACGGGACCGGATGGGATACATCCCAGGATACTGAAAGAGCTCAGAGAGGTTCTTGCTGGACCGTTAAAGGATGTCTTCAACAGATCCTTGGAAACAGGAGAGATTTCTCAGGACTGGAAAATGGCTGATTTCGTACCTCTACACAAAAGTGGTGTCAGGGAAGAAGTGTCAAACTACAGGCCCGTCAGCCTTACCTCGGTGGCGGGAAAAGTAATGGAGGCGTTCCTGAAAGAGCGAATAGTGAACTTTCTCAAAACCAACAGGTTGCAAGATCAGAGGCAACATGGTTTTACCGAAGCACGGTCATGCCAAACAAATCTGATTGAGTTCTTTGACTGGGTGACCAAGGAACTAGATCAGGGGCATGCGATGGATGTCGTCTACCTGGATTTCAGCAAAGCCTTTGATACTGTTCCTCATAGGAGGCTTATCAATAAACTCAGTAGCTTGGGGATGGGTCCCAAGATGGTAAACTGGATTAGAAATTGGTTGACTGACAGACAACAGAAGGTGATGGTAAATGGAGCTCACTCAGATGAGAGGAAGCTGATTAGCGGGGTGTCCCAGGGTTCGGTCCTGGGCCCAGCACTGTTCAATGTATTTGTGAATGATATTGCTGAAGGACTGAATGGGAAAGTCTGTCTTTTTGCAGATGACACAAAAATTTGCAACAGAGTGGACTCCCCTGAGGGAGTGGATAACATGAGGAAAGATCTACAAAAGCTAGAAAAATGGTCTAATGCTTGGCAACTACGATTTAATGTGAAAATTTGCAGTGTCATGCACTTGGGTAGCAGAAATCCAAGGGAAAAGTACATGATAAGGGGCGACATGTTGGTGTGCACAGTTCAGGAGAAAGACCTTGGTGTGATTATCTCTGATGATCTCAAGGTGGCTAAACAGTGCGACAAGGTGGTGGCAAAAGCCAGGAGGATGTTGGGCTGCATACAAAGAGGAATTACCAGCAGAAAGGAAGAGGTATTTA
This sequence comes from Ichthyophis bannanicus, assembly GCA_033557465.1. NCBI lineage: Eukaryota > Metazoa > Chordata > Amphibia > Gymnophiona > Ichthyophiidae > Ichthyophis > Ichthyophis bannanicus. Next base: position 3,232,785 of record CM066050.1, read on the forward strand.
TGCCACTGTATAAGTCACTGGTGAGGTCTCATTTGGAATATTGTGTTCAGTTTTGGAGACCGTATCTTGCAAAAGATGTAAAAAGACTGGAAACTGTTCAGAGGAAGGCGACCAAAATGATTTGGAGCCTGCGTCAGAAGCCTTATGAGAAGAGACTTGAAGACCTAAATTTGTACACTTTGGAGGAGAGGAGGGACAGGGGAAATATGATTCAGAACTTTAAATACTTAAAGAGAAATAATGAACAAACAAACCTCTTCCAAAGATGGGGAAGCTGTAAAACTAGAGGGCATGACATGAAGCTGCAAGGTGGTAAATTGCAAGGCAATGTCAGGAAATATTTCTTCACTGAAAGGTTGGTGGATGCTTGGAACGCCCTCCCGATGGAAGTGGTGGGGGCAAACACGGTGACAGAATTCAAAACGGCATGGGGCAGACACAGTGGATCCCTTTACAGCAACAGGATAAAAACAAAATAAACTGAACCATCTAACTTCTGAACCATCTAACATCTCAACAAATAGGGGTGTCCTACATGGAGTGGTGGGTTCACCCCTAAACAAAGACATGGGGAGGGGTGGCCTGCACAGAGCAACTGGTGCACCTACTCTTGCCATCTTGCTAGGCAGGCTAGAAGGATCTTGCTGGTCTTTATCTGCTGTCATTTATTATGTTACTATGAAGGCGCATCTATTAGCTTTTTAGATCTATCTGCAGTGCACCGACAGTGCGTGACTTTAATGCCAGCATGCAGAAAGGGGCTCATATGCAAATTAGCACACGTTAGCCATTCATTAAACTGTGCACAATTGGAAACATCAAAATGAGAGAGCAAGCTAAACACATGTGCACAAGAAGTCGGCGCTAGTTTGGCATGCTATCCCAGAGAAACGGGCACCGCATGGCTAATTTGCATATGAGCCCCGACTGTATTTTGATGGCATCAGGGGCTTTCTCCGATGTCTGGATCATCTGAGGCGACAAAAAGCAAATCCCTGGTGGCCCAGCAGCTCCGATCCTCCATCCCGCCCAGCTAAAAATAACCCCAGTGGCCCAGATCTCCCCACCTCCTTCCCAATTAAAAATAACCCTGGTGGCCCAGCAGCCCTGAAACCCCCACCCAGCACCTTTCCAAATGAGCGGAAGTGCTGACCGTGTGCGATCATCTTGAAAAATGGCGCTGCCTGGCCCTAACCGGTGCATCCTTTCCATATCTGATTTTTTTCTGTTCTACTGTTTCACTGTTAATGTTATTTTCAATTCAATGTACTCTGTTTTATGTAAACCTGTTTATTGTTCACGTTATATGTAAACTGTACTGATCTTAAAAAGCGCGGTATATAAATGCAAATAAATAAATATAAGGCAATCTGACCCCACCCGGTGCCAGGCGCTGCCATTTTTCAAGATGGTGATGCAGGCGTGGGAGCGCTCGTTTCTAAAGGTACTGGGAGGGGGTTTGGGGCTACTGGGCCACCAGGTTTATTTTTAATTGGATGGAGTGTTCAGGGCCGCTGGGCTCTAGGTTTATTTTTAGTTAGGAGGAAGGTGGGGGATCGGGGCCACCAGTAATTCGCTTGGTGCCCCCGACAATATTTTGATGGCATCAGGGGCTTTCCCCAATGCCTGGATCATCTTTGACATTTCCTCTCAGATAATCCAGGCATCAGGGAGAGCCCCTGATACCATCAAAATACTGTCAGGAGCACACGCTCGATGTCTAAGACACCTCAAGACCAGGTCTAGAGAGATTGCTGCTAAAGCTAGTTGTGAAATCCTCTAGACATTTTTCTGCATCGGGTGCAGCCAATATTAGCAAACCATTTTATTATGTGCAGCTCATTTGTCTATAATTTAAATATATTTAAATACTTTTGGCGTTAATTGTGCGCTAGTTTTTCCTTTGCTGTTTACGTGCGCCTTCGTCTCTTTTCTGCATTTGGCGGTGGCGGTAATTGTGCTTAAAAGTGACATTATCTGTGCTTAAAGGCTGCGCTAGTTTTCTGCATCGGCCTCTATGCGTTGAGATGGAACTGAAATCCACACTCATCATTCCAACCATTACCACTGAACAGGCTGGAGAAAAACTATCAGGAGTGAAGAGCGCTTCTCAAACCTGTCCCGATGGCGCACCAGCCAGTCAGGATATTTGCAAAAAAACGTATGAGATAAATGTACATGCAATGGAGGCACTATATGCAAGTCTAGCTCATGCATATTAATTGTGCTTTTCTGAAAACTCAGCTGGCTGGTGCCCCCACAGGAAAGGTTCGAGAACCACTGGATTAGGGTAAAGGCATATTTTTCACATAATAGTTACAACCTAAAAATGCACTTAATATAGTTATTACAATATTTTATTTCTAATCAGGTGTGTTTTTGTACAGTACCTTGCTAAGTCTTCATGCCCTTGCACATTTTTTAAATTCTACTGTCTAAAAAATTACAATTCAAAATGCATTAAAGATGAAGTTTATTTCACTGACCTAAATGTAGTCTGCACTTTCAATACACATGAAGGGGCCAGTACTGGACCTGGTGCTTACGCGTGGGGGGCGGGGAGGGGATTTCTGATGTTATAGTGAGATGGTGAGCTTCAGTTGCAGGACCCGAGTGGAGATGGTTTATTCAAAAGTGAGCATCCTAGACTTCAGGAAAACTAACCTTGAAGAGTCATTAACAGGGGTGCGGGGGGGGGGGTATATCTGGAGGAAAAAGAAAAGCCATGGGCAAAACTAAAAGGAGATATTTTAAGGGCAATAAATGAAGCAACAGGGACAGGAGAGCAGGAGAAGATAGATGGTGCAAATTAGGGACAGATCCTGGAGGAAACCCTGTCCCAGGGACTGAGCACAAAATTCACCTTTCAGGAGGACGATGTCCTAAGCACAAAGCCAAAGCAAGAATGGAGAGGTCCAGCAAGACGAAAGTGACTGTCCTCGAATGGGCAGGTCAAAGCCCAGACCTGAAGCCAGCACTTGAAGACTTCGGCCCAGAGATGACCCAGTGAACTCCAAAGAGCTTGAACTATTCTGACTGGTAGGCGATTTCCTAAATGACTCAGCTTTTATTACTGCAAAAGGAGTTTCCACCACGTATTGAGTCAGGGCTGTGAAGATGCATGCAATCAAAACTGTTTGTTTTGGGTTTTTTAAAATTCGGAATAGTTCTATAATTGTTCTTTCACATTGAAAGTTTAGAATATGTTGCATAGATTAGTGAAACAAACTTTTATTTATTTTAAATTGGATTTTTAGACAGCAGAATGTGAAAATGCAGGTGTGAAGAATTTTGTAAGCAGCTGCGTGATATATGAGGTACAGGATATGATTTACCTCTCTTAAAGAGAACCTTTTGCATTTACAAATCTATATACAATATGATGTCATGTTACCAAACCGCAGACCTCTGCCAATGTACAGCTCCCTCACCAACCCTCCATCATGGGTATTCTGGGCAACAGTTTTCCCTTCTAGGATGGATTTAAGTCCGCATCAAAGATCAAAGGAAGCCCCTTTCAATCCAAGCAGTCAGTCAGCCATCCACAGGGAAAACCCCACAACTTTCTTCTTATCCAAATTCCTTCATTGAAATGGCAAACCAGGGGGAAGGGGAGGGGAAGAGGAAGGGGAAGAGGCAGGCCTAAGGGAGGTGCTGGAGACCCAGGTGTAAGCCGCATCCATCTGTCTCTCCCTCCCTCCTGCTGTGGCCCCTTCAAATCGGTTGGGTCAGCGGCAGCAAAGATGGCAGCAGGAAAAATAAAGAAAAAAATGTGTGAAATGGACTCACCAAGGTCTGGCCATATCCCGTCCCTCTCTGACACAATATGAGGCCTTGGAAAGCACAGTTGTGAAGGAGTCACTTTCAATGACTCTCACCCGACCAATTTGAAGGGGTGCAGCAGGCAGGCAGGTTGGAGGGAGGCATAGGGAGGAGGTCCCAAAGCAGAGAGGAAATGATGGACCATGGGGGGGGGGAGAAGTGCTAGACCACAGAACAGGAAGGGGGAGGGGCAAAGGGAAGAGAAAGGGGAGATGATGGACCATTGAGGGGGAGAAGTGCTAGACCACAGAACAGAAGGGGAGGGGGAAAGGGAACAGAAAGGGGAGATGATGGACCATGGGGGGGGGAGAAATGCTAGACCACTGAACAGACTGGGGGAGGGGCAAAGGGGAGAGAAAGGGGAGTTGATGGACCATGGGGGGGGGGAGAAGTGCTAGACCACAGAACAGGAAGGGGGAGGGGCAAAGGGAAGAGAAAGGGGAGATGATGGACCATGGGGGGGGAAGATGTGCTAGACCACAGAACAGGAAGGGGGAGGGGCAAAGGGAAGAGAAAGGGGAGATGATGGACCATGGGAGAGAGAAGTGCTAGACCACAGAACAGGAAGGGGGAGGGGCAAAGGGAAGAGAAAGGGGAGATGATGGACCATGGGAGAGAGAAGTGCTAGACCACAGAACAGGAAGGGGGAGGGGGAAAGGGGAGATGATGGGCCATGGGGGGAGAAGTGCTAGACCACAGAACAGGAAGGGGGCGGGGGAACGGGAAGAGAAAGGGGAGATGATGGACCATGGGAGAGAGAAGTGCTAGACCACAGAACAGGAAGGGGGAGGGGCAAAGGGAAAGGGAAGAGAAAGGGGAGATGATGGACCATGGGGAAGGGCAGAAATGCTAGACCACTGAATAGAAAGGGGGAGGGGCAAAGGGAAGAGAAAGGGGAGATGATGGACCATGGGGTGGGAGAAGTGCTAGACCACAGAACAGGAAGGGGGAGGGGGAAAGGGGAGATGATGGGCCATGGGGGGGAGAAGTGCTAGACCACAGAACAGGAAGGGAGAGGGGGAAAGGGGAGATGATGGGCCATGGGGGAGAGAAGTGCTAGACCACAGAACAGAACAGATAGGGTGAGGGGAAGGGAAAGAGAAAGGAGAGATGCTGGTCCAAAGTGAAGTTGGGTTGGGGTAGGAAGAGAAGTTGAGAGGGCACAAATTAGCCTCAGAGAATGGAGACTCATGGTACACCGTTGCCTCTGAGGGGGGGAGGGGAGCAGTCTCCATATGCTTTTTCTTAAGACATCCCACATGTCCCACTCCAAGCTGAAGTCTGTAGCATCAAAACAACTGAAGAAGAAACATACTAGGTTCAGCAGTGACCAAAGAACTGGAAGGGACAAAAACCCTTCTAGAAAATCCTCCTGCTGTACCTACTGTGATGCTTCCAAGCAGGGTCCGGTGTAAGAGGCACTGGCTCAGGGAGCAGGAAGCCTGCCTCACGGGCTTTCCCCCACTACTTACAGACAGCGGCCTTCTCTTCCTGCCCCCACCGATGCCACATTAAAGTTTAACAGTCGCGGGAGCATTTTACTTTGCTCTCAACGCTGTGCTGTGGTGAAGCTTTGGCATTTTCAGACAGGCAAAACAAGCTCTTCCTGCTTCTGGCTAGTATATTCAACACATATTTATTTATTTAACAGTTATTTCTATACCACTCTTTCCCAAGTATCAAGTGCGGTTTACAAGGAACAATAAATTATATGGTATCTGATAGTGCATACCTAGTCATTTTACATAGAACAAGTGAACTATTTACAAGTAACAATATGTTTGAACAATAAAATATTATAACATATTTACATTGTAGGTACTTACAAATTATATCATGATTCAATTATATGAGGGGGGTGAGATGATCATTTTAAATGCTTAAATTATTTAAAATGTGACTAAGCCCATAATTATAAGATTGTGAGATTCTTCATCTGTATATGTATGTGGTATGGTTAAGTATTATGTAGTTATTTGTTATTTGTTATGTAGTATGGTTGTTAACCTGTGTCTCTTTGTGTATTCTGATTGGTTAGTGTAGTGTAGTGTAAAGTGAATAAGTGAGTTTTTAATTTTTTTCTAAACTCCTTTATGTCTGACAGTAGGCGAATGTTATCAGGCAGATTATTCCAGAGGATAGGTGCTGAATGGGAGAAGGCCCTCTTGTTGGTTTGTTTTCTAGCTTTTGTGTAGTCTTTTGGTATTGCTATAGTGTTTGTGTTTCTGCTCCTTTGTGATCGTTTATCTATTTCTACGGTTTGTTTTCTAGCTTTTATATAGTCTTTTGGTATTGCTATAGTGTTTGTGTTTCTGCTCCTTTGTGATCGTTTATCTATTTCTACGGTTTGTTTTCTAGCTTTTATGTAGTCTTTTGGTATTGCTATAGTGTTTGTGTTTCTGCTCCTTTGTGATCGTTTATCTATTTCTACGTTAATGAGTGTATTGAGTGCAGATGGTGCTAGGTTATTTATTAATTTGAAAGTGGTGACTAGAATTTTGTATTTTATTCTGCTGTAAATTGGTAACTAATGGAGTTCAGCCAGAATCGGTGTAATATGCTCTATTGAACTTACATTCATTATAATCCTTGCTGCTATATTCTGAGTTAGTTGTATCTTTTTAAGATTCTGCTTTGTGATGCCTTGAAGGATTATATTTGCAAAATCAAAGTGTGGAGTTATGATTGCTTGAATTATAGTTATGAAGTCTTGTAAGTGAATAAATGGTCTTAATTCTTTCAATGTCTTGAGTTTGTAATGTATATTTTTTGTCAGGTTTTTTATGTGTGAGTCCATGTTGAGTTTATTGTCAAGTATCACACCTAGGTATTTTACTTCTTTTTTTATTTTAATCTCGTGGTTATCTAGGGTAATGGTGCTTGGGGGGGTGTATGTTTGATTTTTAGTGATATATAGTACATCAGTTTTTGTGAAATTGATGTGTAAGTTCTGTTCTTTAAGCCATATTGTTAGTTCTTTAAAACATTCTGTTATTTGTTGTAGTGGTGGGTGCGGGATCTTAAATGGGAGGTAGAATATACAGATAATCTGTACATATACAGATAATATCAGGCTATTTCAACAGATAAATGGCCAGATATAATCCGTATATTTGCAGGCTATGCCAGGAGAGGAGTAAGGGTAGGTCATAAAATTATCCAGCCTAAAGTAAACAGATAATACAGTGAGTGGACTGGTGCTACCTGCAGCAGCACTGAACATACAGATTAAATCAGACGGTGGGGCTGGTTTTTTAACTAAGCCTGTGACTGTGCTGGCTGAAAACATACCCTTATTTGCGCAGCTCGTACTCCAGTACTGACCCCAAGGGGAGGAGCACAAAAGCAAAAGATGGCTCAGGGCCCCACAACCCCTGGTCATTCTGCCATATGTTATCATCATCCACAGTTGAAATGCTTTATCCCAGTACAATCCCCTTCCCACCCACTGGTTCATCATCCACTCAGCGGCTAAAGGTCCCCAGCGGACTGGAGGTTCAGGCTCCCTATGGCCATGTGCATGTCTGTGAGAGAGAGTGAGGGGCTCTCCTGACAGGAGCCATGAAATGAGACAAACTAATCCCTCTTCTCGCAATTATCCCAATGAAAGTATGACGCCTACAGACTGTCTAGCTTCAAGAAGCACCACAGACTAATGGCACACCAGAGTTTCTGATTTAATAGCAGAGTTTAGAAGAAGCAGTAAAAGGTCTCAATGGATGGCTGGTAAACAGAGGGACACTAGCAGACTCTCTGAATACATCTCTTTCCCTCAAGGTTTGATATTAAGAGAACAAGCAGATCTGTTATGGTGCCAGTCACGTAGTTTCATGTAGCGAGGGCTCTGCAGCTCCGTGATAAACTTTTCCCTATAGAGGAGAGAGGCAGGGGGTGAAGAGATGAGAGACAGCAAGAGAAGCAAGGTTAGACTGTAAGACAATGCAATGGTTCGGTTTCTCACAGACACATTAATAAGAATGGCTTCAAGCTTAAGAGTGTACTTAAGTCCAGAAGTGGAAGAAAAGCTGAGGTGCAAACAGAAAGCACAAGAGCTCCCATGAACTTCCCTTCCTGCCACCTGCCACATGGACTGATCTTCAGGTAGCCCTCCCCAGTCCAAGGAGAGAAGGAGGGGTGCTGGAGCCCACACTCCCCTCTCTAGGTCAGAGCAGCAGAATAGTTTGTTTGAGTGAACCCCACCCCCAGGCTTACGCTCTGCCTTACACCATTTTTAGCCCCTCTGCAGAACCACAGGCCCATGGCTTCACCATCTTACCTGGACTGTCTCATATGGTCATCACTAGGATCTTGCACTGAAGCAAAGCAAGCAGAGAGAGAGAAGAGGATGTGTTAAGGTTGGACAGGAAGACCTTGCAGCCCAGACTTATGCTTCCCATGCAAAAGTATATCAAAGTGTGGAAAGAAGGATCTTCCCTCAAGGAACTTTAGCACCTGGTAAGTGAAAAAGTGAAACCATGGCGAAACTGAATTAACACTGAGAATTCAAACATTTTTATGTATCTCTCTGGGCTACAAACTCATTATTTTCCTATAACTGCTGTTCAACAGGACCACTCTGAGCAAGCCTCACCAGTGGGCCATGCGACCCGTTCCATGACTCTGAGGAGCTTCAAAACTTTACATCACTGTAAAAGCCCAGTCAGATTATCCATATTGTCTCTGTGCTGGATAGTTACATATCAGGTCTAGCAATACTGCTGACACACGCAAATCTCTTCTACACATGTCACTATGGATAGCCTAAAAGCAAGAGCAAGATGTGCCTCCTAAGAGAGCTGAGAACTGTCTGGATGAACTGTCATATGCCACGAGGTAGTGAGAGTCACCAGGAACCAGCTGCACACTTCCTCCTTTAACAGAACTAAGTCACCAAGGAAATGAACTCACAAAACACAAGCATCGTCACAGGAGAACAATAATTACCAACAAACAGCTTTTCTTAAGACTAGAATTTCTAATATAGTCACAGGACAGATTTAACTAAAAGTGGTTATTTCCCTGTCTCCAGGGGGCCTCATGTCCTAACTTGCATTTCTCGATGGGCCTGTTTACTAAGCGCACGTTAGTCAGTCAGGACCCAATGTTGTAGCTGAGGCAATCGATGGTGAAGGGATTTGACCATCATCTGTTCCAGAGCAGCATCAGTAGGACTTGAATCCTGGTTCCCTGGTTGCAATCTGCCCCTCTAAGCACTAGGCTACGGCTCCACTGCAGTTTGATTCCCTGACTTTCCTTTCAGTATTTATTCTAACAGGTTGCAAGAAAGTGCTTTCCAACAACTCGTATCTGACTAGCTAAGCAATGGGTCCTGGCAGCCACACAGAGTCATCAGTGCTTGTAAGTGGCTTTGTGAAACCTCCTCATTGTCTATATATTTGTAAAACAAAGTTTGATATTGAAAGTGTGATGTGCAAATATGTGATTTTGTAGGATTGCTTTGAGAGGGATGGTGTTGAGATGATTACGACCAAGTTTAATAATAAAAATCAAGGGGGTGCTAGGGGTCTAAAGGTTAACTTTGAGGGGCTGCAAGGCTGAAATTTCACCTACGCTGCTTAATACCCTTGCACCAGCCCTGGTTACATATAGACCCTAGTCCCAAGAGTTTATAAATCTAGGTGGGTGCCTGCAACTGAAGGAGATAAGAGTAACTTGGAAGAGGACACGCATGAGAAGACTGCTCACCGACATCAGCATCTTTATGTATTTCTTCTGCTACTCCAAGAAGTGGGATCAAAGGGATTAAAGGGTCTTGCAAGAAGGGATGGGCTTGGGAGGCAACTGTGGGATCTGATTGTATTAATGGATTTTGTCTTGTACAGGTACTGTTCTATTTATTTGTATTGTAAATCATTTTGAATGACATTTGTCCCTAAAATGGCATAACATTTTATAAATAAATAAAAGAGCACAAAGAAAACAAACTCACTTTTACTTCATTGTTTTATGATTTAAAGAGTCATGGGATAGGAGGCAGTGTACTATTGTGGATCAGGAACTGGTTAAAAGATAGAAAGCAGAGGGTAGGGCTAAATGGCCAATTTTCCCAATGGAGAAAGGTGAATAGTGGTGTACCCCAGGGATCTGTGCTGGGTCCGCTGCTTTTTGACATATTCATAAATGACCTGGAAAGTGGAATAACGAGTGAGGTTATCAAATTTGCAGATGACACAAAACTATTTAAAGTTGTTAAAACCCAAGAGGATTGTGAAAAATTGCAAGAGGATCTTGATAAATTGGAAGACTGGGCATCAAAATGGCAGATGAAATTTAATGTGGACAAGTGCAAGGTTATGCACCTAGGGAAGAACAATCCAAACTATGGTTACACGATGCAAGGTTCCACATTAGGAACCACCACCCAGGAAAAATATTTAGGCGTCATTGTGGATACCATGTTAAAACCCTCGGCCCAGTGTGCAGCGGCGGCCAAGAGAGCAAATAGAATGCTAGGTATGATAAGGAAAGGAATGGAAAATAAAACAAAAGAGATTATAATGCCTCTGTATCGTTCCATGGTGAGACCGCACCTTGAATATTGTGTGCAATTCTGGTCGCCGTATCTTAAAAAGGATATAACGATTTTAGAAAAGGTTCAGAGAAGAGCCACCAAAATGGTAAAGGGGATGGAAGGATACTCTTATGAAGAAAGGCTAAAAAGGTTAGGGCTCTTTAACCTGGAAAAGAGACGGCTGAGGGGAGATATGATAGAAGTCTATAAATTAATGAACGGAGTGGAACGGGTAAACGTAGATCAATTGTTTACGTTATCAGAATATAGAAAGACTAGGGGACATGCAATGAAGCTACAGGGTAAACTATTTAAGACTAATAAAAGAAAATATTTTTTCACTCAACGTGTAATCAAACTCTGGAATATGTTACCGGAGGATGTAATAAAGGCTGTTAGTGTAGCTGGGTTTAAAAAAGGTTTGGACAAGTTCCTGGAGGAAAGGTCCATAAACCATTATTAAGAAGTGACCGAAGATATCAATGCTTGACCCAGTACAAGCATTGTGGAACTTGTATCTCTTGGGGAAACTGCTAGGTACATATGACCTAGATTGGCCACTGTTGGAAACAGAATACTGGGCTTGATGGACCTTGGTCTGACCCAGTATAGCATATCTTATGCTCTTATGTTTATGTTCTTAAACGAGAGAGAGAGAGGGGGAGGGAGGGAGCAGCTAGTCAGTGTGCTCTGAAAGACATTTCACCCCTTCTTTGATGGGTGGAAACCGTCTCTTCTGAGCGGCCCTTGGAAAATCATTCCATGGTCCAGGAAGCTGACACCTGCCATGCACGTTATCTCCAGAATACAAGCTTCTCTGCTTTGGCCTTTTACCCTCAACTGGAAGGACCGAGAACAGCACCTGTGCACCTATTTGCGTCATTCGTTCTTCCAGAGCCATGAAATCACTCATCGCACCCAGAGGGATACTTCACTGTTATCACAGGTGAGCAGCATCAGATAATAGTCAGTAGTCTTGATGAGTCTCTGCCGTGTCTCAGATCTTGGCACCTAGCAGACAGCACACCTCCTAGGACATCATGTCTGGTTGGCAGAATCATAGACTCTGAACTCTCCTTCCATCAACGGATCTCTTCTTTAACAAAATCCACTTTTCTCGCTCTTCTTCATTTCTGAGCCGTACGCTCTTTTCTTGACCCGCAAGCACAATATACCCTCATCCATGCTCTTATCACCTCAAGACTTGATTATTGCAATTCTGTCTACTGTGGCATCTCCTCCTCCAAAAATCAAAAGACTTCAAACACATCAGAACTCTCTGTGCATGCCTCTAAATTCAACCATGCCTCCCCTCTGTTTATGTACTATCACTGGCTTCCTCTCCCCTACTAAATTCATTTTAAGATCCTGGGCCTCGCATTTAAGGCCTTTCACAATGGTGTTCCTCTCTATCTCGCCTCACTTACTGTTCCTTATGTTTCACTACATGCGCTGCGCTCAAGCCATGAAAACAGACAATTCCCTTCCCTTGTGTCCTCTGCCAGACTCAAATCTATGCAGGCAACTGCCTTTTTCTTCATGGTACCTTACCCTCCTATCTTTGCACTGAAATTTCTAATAAGGCCTTTTGTCTAAACCCTGAAGACCCATCTGTTCTGGCATGCCTTCAAGAGGCTAGGCAAGGCTGAAATCTTTGTTCCTTTTCTCTCCTAACTTCTGTCCTGTCCACTTTATGTAATCCTTTTCTCTGTTTCCCAGTAATTGTTTTAAATTGTGAACCACTTTGTTGGCCCTCCAAAAGACAGTATATGAAGAAACAAAGATAAGGATGCCCCTGTACCCCTCAGAAGGAAATCACGGACCAACTCAACCCTCCACTTCCTAGGCACAGTGGTTGCTGATCCTACAGCTTTGAGGTTTACAAGTTTCAATTCCTCCTCATCCTGGGATGGTTTCAGCTCCATTAGAACTAGTCTGTTCTTCTGGTACTTGTCCTTGGCTTCATGAATGAAAGAAAGCAGTTAACCTCCACTTTGTGACCTGTAGGACAGAACTAAAGCCCTTAGGAAGTTCCTTCTGGTTTCCCTGGAACTGATGCCAGCTGTTTCCAGAATACTGCCCAGCTTGTCTGCAGAGAAGCAGAGGAGCCCTGCGGCACAAGTGCGGGAAATGCAGCCACACTGTTTGGATGATGTCAGAGGACAGATCTTTCGTGCCGGAGCTCTCCTCTACCTCAGAGAAGCCTCTGCAGCTTCTCCAAGCCTGTGTGCGCCTCCTCCCTACTTTAGTACATGTCTTCCATGCTCCCCTGCAATCAAATATCTCCCAAAAACAGATGCCAAAAAAGCAAACTTTCCACTTAAAGCTGCAAAGAAGAAAAACAATCACCATCGTCCTCCAGCATCCACTGAGGTGACGAGCCTACCACATGGCTGTTACCCCATCTCCTTGGGCTCTGCATTGGCAGCACCAGGAGAGTTGAACTGTGATCACATCATCGCTGCCTGTTTGGATACGTGGGGATAAGCGGCAAAAGGTTAAAGGAACTATAGGTCATGCAAAATACAACAGCGAGATTCCCACTGAGTGGCAAGAAAAATGAGAGCGCATGCCCATTATTGAAAAAATACACTGACTCCCTATAAAGCAAAGATGTTTTAAGCTTTTAGTGATGTTTTTTAGACTAGTTAAACTGGGGAGATCCTAGTGTTTGAAGAATAAATTATGAAGTTCTATTCCAAGATGGTTGCTTCGTTCCTCTCAGGGGAATCTTTTGGAAGTGCTTCAGGTATTTCATTTCTGAGGGACAACATGGAAGGCAAAAGAATTTAGTGTGATTGGTCCAATGCTTTGTAAGAGAAGAGATCAATTTAATGGCCTTCAATAAAGGTCACTAACATTGATTAGGGGCTTTGTATATTTTGATGATATTAGGCATCATTACTTTTAGGTTGCTGATAGAATGATATGTATGTTAATTAGTGGCATATTAGGGTAGAATGTTTAATGTCTTTCATTACTCATCTCTTCTTACCCTTAATTTTTATTTTTTATCTTGTAAACCATTTAGAATAACATATTGTATATAAAAACTTATACATACAGTCTCCATACTGACATGCACATCAGAAAACGCTGCTCCCCCCCCCCCCCCCCGAGACGATGGTGGACTGCACAAGATCAAGCCTACCTCTTCCTTCTCTTGACCGCAAGTGAAAGGGGTTAGACTGAGGTAAAACACACAGATGGGGAAGAGCCGGTGTTGGTATAAATGTGGAAATTTACGTCTATCTGGACAGACTGGATGGAACAAACAGTCCTAATCCATTATCATCCACCGTGAGGGTTCATGAGAGAAATACAAAAAAGTCAAAGAGGATCAAACATCCTCAGTAACAAAGAGATTATAGGGGGGAAGTGTGAACATTTTATGAGCCTTAGTTTTTCTTGCATATTCTTATGACTATTAACCAATAGCAGGGCAGTTTTCAAAGTACTCAATGGCATCACAATGTGCTCTGACCTCCCTGTGATTCCTTTGGAAACTTGACCTGAATCCCTACAGAGGGGTGCACAAGTTCAGTCCTCGAGAGCCACAAAGAGGCCAGGTTATCAGGATATCCCTTATGAATATGTAAAAAATAGATCTGCATATATATCTCATGCATATTCATGAATCCTACTCCTCTCACGCAAGACAGGAAATGCCTCGTTTACCCTCAGTGTTGGTGGGATCAACTTTAACAGAGCCGTGGAAAAGAAGAGAAATGCTGTTCTTCTCGCGGCTCTGTAAAGGTGTGCCGGGGCACCGGTAAAACAATGGCAGGGCTCTTCCCCAGGGGGGCTTGGACTGGAAATAGTTTGAGGGGTTAAGGACTTGTAATGAGCTGATGAAGGCGGCTAGGACTGGAAATAGGTGATGGGAGGTTAAGACTGGAAATAAGTTGATTGGGAGGGGGGCTAGGACTGGTAAAGGGCTTATCAGGGGGGGTTAGGACTGGTAGTGGACTGATGGGGGGGCTAGGACTGGAAATGGGCTGATCAGGTGGGGTTAGGACTGGAAATGGGCTACGACTTGAAATAGGCTGATCAGGAGGGGCTAGGACTGGTAATGGGCTGATCGGGGGGGTTAGGACTGGAAATGGGCTGATCGGGGGGGGTTAGGACTGGAAATGGGTGCTTAAGGGAAGCTAGGACTGGAAATGGGCTGATGGGGGGTGGGTTAGAACTGGAAATGAGCTGATCAAAGGGGTTAGGACTGGAAATAGACTGATTAGGTGGGCTAGAACTGGAAATGGGCTGATGGGGGGAGGCTAGGATTGGTAATGTGCTGATCAGGGGAGTTAGGACTGGAAATGGGCAGACTGGGGGGGCTAGGACTGGAAATAGGCTTGTCAGGGGGGGTTAGGACTGGAAATAAGCTATGACTGGTAAAGGGCTGATTGGGGGGAGCTAGGACTGGAGTGGGCTGATAAGGGGGATAGGACTGGACATAGGCTGGGACTGGAAATGGGCTGATGGGAAGAGGAGAGAGCTGCTGGCACTGGAAGTACTGGAAATGGGCTGATGGGGGGAGGGGAGGAGAGAGCTGCTGGCCTTGGAAGAAAACTAGGGGCTAGGGCTACAAATGGGTTGATGCAGGGGGATGGGAGAATGGGACTGGAAGGAAGCGGATGCTGACAGGGTCTGCCAGGGGAAGGAGGGGGATAGGAAAGGAGCTGACACGGGGGGGGAGATGGGGGCAGGGAGCTGACACGGGGGAAGTGGGGGCAGGAAGGGAGCTGACACAGGGGGGATGGCACTGGAAGGGGGGTGGACAGAGGGTAGGGTGACTGGAAGGGAGCTGACGGGGGAGGGGGTGGCACTGGGAGTGGACGTGAGGTGATATCTGGGATGGTATTTGGACTAGAAGGGGCTGGACAGTGGGGAAGGAGGGGGACTAGAAGGGAATGGACACCAGTGGCAGTCGTGGGAATGCAAGGCGGTTGACACTGGAAGGTACTGGAAGGGGAGGACTGGAAAGGAGCTGATACTGGGGAGAGGGGGGTTACTGGAACTGGAAATAGGCAGATAGTAGGAAGTGAAGAAAACAAAAGAAGAGATAAGAAATGGCAGATGGACCATAGACCACAGAAAGAGAGCTAAGAGAAGACAGGAAAGCTGAAGCCTCAGATCGGGACCAGCATGATCAGAGAATGAAATGGTCAGACAACAAATGTAGAAAAAATAATTTTATTTTCATTTTAGTGATTGGACTTTGTGCTATTTTTATATTTTACACAGTATTAGGGAACTGCATCTCTTATTTATCTGATGGTGCACTGCATGTGGACTCTGGCTTCTTGGGGTTTCAGTTTAATTTTTGTCTACATACTTTTATTTTTACTTTAGATTGTGGTCACTTATTCTGTGCTTGATGATGGTCTGTGTTGCGAGTGTGTGACTGAGGTCAGGTGTTCTGTTAACATGGAGTTTGTACATAAAGATCTATACTGTACTGTAGTAATTTGACTTATTCGGCTTTTCAGATAGGTGTATGGATGTTCCAGGGCCCACTGTAGTATTTACAGTAATGCTTTATTTTGGTGGGCTCCTTATGTGAGTTTTGGAAGTTGGTGCTGATATGGTATGGTATGGTAGATTTGCTCTATAGATACTCAGTGACTATTGTAGGGTTTTATATTAGTTCCCAATATGCCTGGTACTGGAGAATGTTTGTTGTTGTTAGTGAGATGATCAGAATCAGATTTTTTTTAAAGATATTAAGTTCTGTGGGTGAATGTCCTGGTTCTGCTCTGCATCCACTGTTGAAGGGGGTTCTGTGGATACAAAATATGTGTTCAAAAAGAAAAAGCAAGAACCATAATGCAGTTGATAACAAAATAAAAATGAGTTATAATTTAGTTTTATAAACTGTGCTGTTGTTCTTGCTCTCTTTTAGTTCCTTGGTGTGCAAACATCTTGCATTTCCTCCACATAATCTAATAGGCTTTTTGGTTGGGTTCAGTCCCTGAATGGAGTTTTGAGAAAGCTCCCCCCACCACAGGGGGGGGGGAGGTGCCATCTCATCCTTCGCCTTAGGCAGCAGATTGCCTTGAGCCGCCCCTGGTATCAGCAGGTACTGTGTGGCAGAAATTTGAATTACACTGGGTGACATCTTTGAATGTTATAAACAGCTGTTTGGGTTCTCTATAAATTATTGACTTTTAGTCTAGTTTCCAACCATATGTCAAATACAAATCAAAGGATTTCCTGCTCAGATCCCCTTTAGTATGTATTAGCTTATTTAGGCTAACCCAGGTGAAAGTTCATGTGATATGGACTGATTTTGTGGCACCGTGTACAGCGGTCTAGGCCCATTCTGACCAGTGTCTCTAGCATGCTCTCACCTTGTCTAAAATTGTAAAACGGGAACAACTTTCAGTCTGACTTCTCCATCATGGGTCCATCTTAGCTCCATGATGCTCTAGGTGCCTACTTTCAGAAAACAAACTTTGCCCTGCACTTTAATTACCAGTGCAACTAGTCATTTGGACGACAGGCTGAAGTAGGATTTGGTGACTAAACTGTACAGCTTTCTTAATAGCTGCTACGTATGGTGACGCCCAGTGACCGAAGCTGTGCTTTTTACTGCTTGTGGTGGATAAGCACAGCAAAACCTGTTGGCTTGAGCCGGTATCACCCTGTAAAATTCATCCTTTAAAATCCATTGACAGTGACATAAGAAATGCCGAAGGTCTATCAAGCCCAGAATCCTCTTTCCAGCCGTAGCCAATCCAGGTCCCAATGACCTCAATGGTTTAATTCGTTATCTTGGCCCTTGACCAATCTTCTAGGCAGGAAAACACAAATCCTTTCAGTTTGCATAGATATAATTACTGCCTCACCTTCACTACGGACTCAAAGAAAATGTTGGAAAACTACTGACTATGCTGTGCATGTAGCAAGAATTTGAGAAACCTCCTCTGCCTTGCATGCATTTGTGAAGGACAGGTCTTTAGCTCCCTCTTGGAGTATTGCGTGCAGTTCTGGAGAGCGCACCTTCAAAGGATGGAGTCGGTGCAGAGGGTGGCTACTAAAATGGTCAGTGGTCTTCGTTATAAAGCATATAGGGACAGACTTAAAGATCTTAATATGTACACCTTAGAGGAAAGGCGGGATAGAGGAGATATGATAAAGATGTTTAAATACCTCTGTGGCATAAATGCACAAAAGGAGAGTCTCTTTTGATTGAAAGTAAGCTCTGCAACGAGGGGGTATGGGATGAGGTTGAAAGGGGATAGACTCAGGAGTAATATGCAAAATATTTCTTTATGGAAAGAGTGGTAGATCCCTGGAATAGTCTCCCAATGGAGGTAGTAGAGACGAGGCCAGTATCTGAATTCAAGAAAGCATGGGACAAACACTGAAGATCTCTAAAGGAAAAAAAAAAGGGACTTGATTTGATAGTATTTGATATGGAAGGGCAGACTAGATAGAAACATGTCTGAAGAAAAAGACCATATGGCCTATGTTAAAAATGAAAGAAGTTCTCTTGTTCTAGTAGTGAAAGAATGCTGCTAAATTTCTCTGGTACAACTAGTCCCATGGGCCAGCAATATAACTATTAGAAACATTTGAATGATTACAATCATTGTAATTTGTAGATGACTCAGTTTTAGTGAAGGATGTGCAGGAAAACAAGACAGGAGACAGTGGGCATTGGAAACAACCCAAAAACGTAACGGCAGTCCTAGTAGTCTGTAGAATAGGAAAGCTGCAAGCATGGAGGTAGCCAGGACAAGGACTGGCAGGGAAGACAGGTCTCACACTTTCAAATATTTTCAGATATCTGTAAATATCATTATTGTTTATTACATTCGATATACCGCCCTTTAGTAATGGTCATACAGAGCCATTTACAAAGTGAACTAATCAAAAATAACAAATTAAAAGTTAAAAATAAAAATTTAACAACACATCAAAATAAGGAAAGGAACTAGAATAAACATAGGAAGGTACTACAAGAAACTAAAAAGGGGATAGTGAAAATATAGTACCGGTAGTAACTCGAGCAGTGTAAGCCTGCGTTCACTGGTCATCTCTGGACTGCTCCTTCACTGAATGTCTGCCCAAAATGGGGTCTTTTCAGAAGAGTCTTACATTTTTTATAGCTGTCCTCCAGACGAATAGGTAATGGAAGACTATTGTAGAGGAAGGGGGCCATACAAAGAAGATAGCTCAAACTGTCCATTACAGCCTCCTACATCTCTCCTATGTTAGCAGCTGCTCACACTTCCCTGAAGTTCTACTCTTGCATTACATTCAGCTCTGTCCCAGTTGCTTTATTTTCAGAGCCAGAAGCCTGCACGCTCTCTACTTCAGGGAATGAAATTGCTTTTGGTATTCAATGTGAATTGCGCACCCCTCTAGCCTTGCCCCCCAGCACACTTACTGAACTCTGTGCCCGTGAGCTGAGCAAGGATGCGGAAAGAGCGGGATTGGGTTGTGCCAGTCCGGGGGTGCCAGTCTTCTGTGTCCTCAATCAGTCGTTTTTTGCTGGAATCATTGGGGAGGAAGGCTGGGGTGCTCTCCATCCTCAGAGAGTGCCTGGGACAGCAGAGGGGCATTATGTATCACGGGGTACAATACAAGTCACTCTCAGAACCCGTTTGGTTAGTTTGCATGCAGTACAGTCAAACAAACCGTCACCTGACAAGACCACCCTTCATTTCTTGGAGTAGCTGTGGCTGGGGGGCTTCATGCAAATGAGGGGATCAACATTTACTAAGAAGTCGCTAAACCCTGGGGATTCAGTTGCTCTCCCTTCGCAGCTCTGAAGTTTCTGTGAAAACTGTGCAAGTTACTATAGACTCGATTCATCCAAATTTTGGAAATAGAACTTCTTCAGAGCAGGGTCATATCAAGGGCACTGACATCATCACTGGGCTTCTGGGAAGCTCAAAACTACCACAAGTGGTTGGGGGCGGAGGGGGGCACCAGATCTGTTAGTAGCACAGGGCACATTTGTAGCTTGGTACGGTCCTGCTTCAGACAACGCTACTTGACAACTTTGCCAAAATTTATAGAGTCATCTTGGGGGCCTGAGTAACTTGGGAAAAGCAAATAAAGCCCTTTGCAAAGGTAGGAGACAGCTCCAGCGGCTTCGTTGCGTGCATAGACTTCACATACTTACTTTAGACATCAGTGGCGTCTGAGCTGGGCAGGAGGAAATATAGCATGCCCCAGCCATGAGGTCACCATCATTTAAGGCTACACAACCAAAATGCTTTCATCACCATACTGTTATTTCAATGCACTCCAAACCACAAGCATAACTGAACACCACAGGAATTAATAGGGGGGCAGGCAGAAAAAATAAAATGCAAATCTTCCAATCCTAATCCAAAATATACTATTAGAGAGAAGAGGCCACAGATGTCAGGGAATGCTCACAAATGCTAAAATAAAAGAGCTTATTTCAAGTTCCTGTGCACACTTCCTCACAAGTAAAATTGCACATTAAGAGGATTCTTCCTTTCCTATACACATACTGCATTCCCCAAGCACAGAACATTCACCATGATCCCTCTCCTAAAGCAGCGTTTGCAACTCTTCTGAGGAACCAGGATCAAAGACATCTACACAAATTATGTTAAAATCTGTTGCAGATAGCATGAGATCCCACGACCTGATGTCTTCCTCCCGATCAACCTGGCTGGGGACTGGACAACTGGCAGCATGACTTGGATAAACAAGTAATTATGGGAGACACTGAGGGAATTAAATAACTTCCTTTGTGCTCTGATAAATGGGTTTTGCCAAATATATATTTTTAAACCTGTTATTTGCATCCCAGAAACCAAAAGGTGTGCAACTTAAATCTCAACTCCTTAAAAGGAAAAAGGTTTATGAATGTGAGGACGCTGCATTTCAGAGGTAATGGCGCGTAGCATCAGTAACTCAGTTTGGAACTGGTCAAAGGCACTGAAGAGCTACTTTCCCTCCAATCTATCTCCATGGATGAATAATATTAGTTCAGCTTTTTAGACTGTATGGTGACATTTTACTTACCAGTTAATGTCCCTTCCTTGAGTCCTGCTAGTCCAGTCTACACAAGTGGTTTATGTTCCCCTACCAGCACATTGGTGGAGACAAAGAACCAATGAAAAGCCCAGGTTTCAATCACGTTACTCCTATGCTTTATCTGCCTCCACCACCAGAGGTCTCTTCAGTATTTGTCCCAAAGCATATCAGAGAAACATGGCAAGCCTCACACAACCTCAATCGTGGGCAACAATGAATAATCAACAGTAGAGAGCTATGTACAAGAAAGCTATCAGTAGAAGATGAACCTACAGAGCCAAATATATAAGTCATAGCAGACCCAAAAGGTGCCGTGGCAGAAGAACAGAATAAATACAGTTTCAGGGGTGAGCCTTGGACTAGTTTAGCAGGACTCAAGGAAAGGACATTAACTGGTAAGTAAAATATCACCTTCCATATTGTCCTGCTAGGCCAGTCCAGACAACTGGGACTACCAAAGCTATTACTCCACTGGGTGGGAAGAAGACACAGCAGCTCGTAAAACCCTTGAGCCAAAGGCCATGTTCACTCATGTGTGGACATCCAAGCAGCAATGCTGGACAAAAGTGGAAAGTGATGCCCACGTTGCTGCCTGACAAATGTCTGCAGGGGCTACAGAGTTCTGCTCTGCCCATGAGGAAGCTTGCACTTGGGTAGAATGGGTGCACAAACCAGCCAGAACCAAATGGTTCCGCAACAGATACACCAAGGCAATGGTAGAAAAGGTGATAGCAAAAGCTAGAAGGATGCTTGGGTGCATAGGGAGAGGAATGGCCAGCAGAAGAAAGGAGGTGATAGTGCCTCTGTATAATTTCATTTGGAGTATAGTGTGCAATTCTGCAGACTGTACCTTCAAAAGGATATAAACAGGCTGGAGTCAGTACAGAGAGTGGCTATTAAAATGGTTAGTGGTCTTCATTATAAAGCATATGAGGACAGACTTAAGGATCTTAATGTGTACACTTTAGAGGAAAGGCGGGATAGAGGTGATATGATTGAGACGTTTAAATACCTCCGTGGCATAAATGCACAGGGAGAGAGCCTCTTTCGATTGAAAGCAAGCTCTGCTACGAGGGGAAATGGGATGAGGGTCTTTCTTCTGTTACATCATGGTTTGACTCTAACTTTCTACACGCTAACCCCGCCAAGTCCTCCGCGATTTGGTTTTCTTTTGGACTCTTCTAGCTTGTCGCCTGTTAAGTCTTCCCGTTCCATCCCTCTGGTCCCGACCCTTCGTTATTTGGGCATTACCTTGGATTCGTCCCTCTCTTTTCATCAACACATCTCTTCTGTCATATGTACTTCTTTTTTCCACTTACGCAGGATTCGGGCTGTTCAATCGTCACTTCCCCCTTCCTCAGTTGTTACCCTCGTTTTGTCCCTAGTCATGACCCGGTTAGACTATTGTAATGTCATCTACGCAGGTCTCCCTTCTTCCCAGCTTCGCCGCCTTCAAAGAGTACAGAACGCCGCCGCCCGCCTCATCACCGGCTCCCCGGCCCGTTCCCATGTGTCTCCCTGCCTCCTTGCCTTGCACTGGCTCCCGGTCAAATTCCGTTTCATCTTTAAGGTTCTCATCCTCACACACAAGGCTCTCCATTCCAGCACCCCCCAATACTTGTCGGACGTTATTCGTCTCCAGCCCTCCCCACGTCTTCTCCGATCCGCCTTCGGTAACCGCCTCTTTCTTCCTTCCCCCTCCCAGGCCCATTTAGAACTGACCCGCCACTCCGCCTTCTTTTTCTTGGGCCCTGCTCTTTGGAACTCACTCTCTTTATTCCTTCGTCTAGAACTCTCCTACCCCCGCTTTAAGAATCTCCTCAAGACACATCTCTTCTGCCAAGCCTTCGACCTCCCCCCCCTGATGATGGTGCCTTGTCCCCTGGCCGTGCCCCCCACCCCCCACGATTATCCCCTTGACAGTCTGCTCCCCTTCCCCTTCCTTTTCTCCCCTTCCCGTCCTACTGTCCCTCTTGCCCCTACTGGGCTCTTCCCCCTTTCTATCTTTAATCTGTCTCTTCCTTTCCTATCGGTTTTTGGCGTTCTTTTCTGACTTTGTTTCCAGTAGCCTGTTGTTGTATTGTACACCGCCCTGATGCTTCAGCCTGGGCGGTTCATCAAAATTTGCAAATAAAGATAAAGATAAAGGGTGAAAGGCGATAGATTCAGGAGTGATATGCGGAAATATTTCTTTACGGAAAGAGTGGTGGATCTGTGGAATAGTCTCCCAGTGGAGGTGGTAGAGATGAGGACAGTATCTGAATTCAAAGAAGCATGGGACAAACACAGAGGATGTCTAAAGGAAATAAGGGGACTGTTGTAGTGGTTGATATGGAAGGACAGAATAGATAGGCCATGTGGTCTTTTTCTGTCATCATGTCTCTATGTATCTATTAATCCAGTGCCCCAAAGCTGACTTAGCCGCCGCATCACCCTTGCGTAGGTCATCAGACAACACAAAAAGATGGTCGGACTTACAAAAAGAATTTGTAACCTCCAAGTATCGGAGAAGAACTCTCCAGACATCCACAAGGTGAAGATCTGTATCCTTCCCCCGATACTGCTCCTTAAAGGAGGAAGGCAGGCAGACCATCTGGTTCACGTGAAAGTGAGAAATCACCATAGGAAAGAAGGCAGGCACAGGCCAAATTGAGATGGCCTCCTTTGAAAAAGACAGATAAGGATCTCAGCAAGCCAGAGCCTGCAGCTCGGAAATCTGCCTTGCAGAAGAAAGCGAGACCAAGAAGACCATCTTGAGCATCAAATCCTTCAGAGTATAGCACCAGACCCAGATCCTATGAAGGCATCATCGACCGGAGGGGAGGACGCAGAAACCAAACCCCCTGATGAAGGTATGAAACGTTTGAGTGTAAGGCTAGAGACTTATCAGCCAACTGACCTCTGAAACAGGCCAAAGCTGCCACTTGAATCTTCAGGGAGCTAAGAGAAAATACCCTTCTCCAGACCATCCTGCAGAAAAAGCCAACAGAGTTGGCACCTTGATTGATGCCTTGAGTGCTGGTGCAGTGCACGGCAGCTGGCTCCTGAGGCAGACTTGCACTTATGCCAGGTTGATAGACCTCCTCTGAGCTCAGAGCAGAGTGAAAAACCATCACCTGAGAGTAGCCCGTATGCGCTCTCTCCTTACAGAAACCAAGCCATAAGCGAGAAGGGTGCCAGGTCCTCCAGGACAAGTGGCCCCTGACACAATAGGCCCCGAAACGGAGGCAAACGAAGAGATGGTGGCTTGCAAGAGCCACATCAGAGCTCTGAATCATGCTCTCATTAGTCAATCCAGCGTCGCCAGAATAATCCTTCTCGGGTGGTGTTCCAAATGCCACATTACATGCCCCACCAGAGGCCACAGAGGAAACACATACAGCAGGTGTTGCTTTGGTCAAAGGTTGAACCAGGATACTGATGCCCTCAGACTCCCATCTCTGAGCAGCAACTGAAGAAGCAGCACACTTGGCAATAGAGCAGGTTACCATCAGATCTCTCTCGGGGTGACCCCAGCGATGCAGAAACAAAAGAAACACTTCCTGACTGAACTTCCACTCTCCTGGAAACAGAGTGTGCCAGCCGAGAAAATCTGTTACCACCTCGGCAATATGCAGAGCAGACAAACTAGGAGGATCTTCACCACCCAGGCAAACAAAAGAGCCATCTCCAGGACTATCCCGGCACTCCTCATGCTGCCTTGCCGATGGACATAAGCCATCACCGTGGTATTGTCTGAGAATACTTAAACCCCCGGTCCTCGACTGGGGGCCGGAAATACAGAAGGGTCAACCTAATGACCTTCGCCTCAAGGCAGTAGATGGACCACACCGCTTTATGGCCCTGGGCTGTTCGGCCTTGACAATGGGCTCTTCAGCCCGAGAGACTGACATCTATCAACAGAAGGGTCCATGAGCAATCATTCAGCAGTACACGCTTCCTCAGAAAATTGGGCTGCTGCCACCACCACAGACTGGCTATCACCATCATTGAGAGCGGGAAACTGAGCTCAAACAGCTGAGAACTCAAGGACCACCATTCAGCAAGGACGACTTTCTCAAAACCAACAGGTTGCAAGATCCAAGGCAACATGGTTTTACCGAAGGACGGTCTTGCCAAATAAATATGATTAAGTTCTTTGATTGGGTGACCAAGGAACTAGATCTGGGGCATGCAATGGATGTCATCTATCTGGATTTCAGCAAAGCCTTTGATACTGTTCCTCATAGGAGGCTTGTCAATAAACTCAGTAGCTTGGGGATGGGTCCCAAGATAGTAAACTGGATTAGAAATTGGTTGACTGACAGACAACAGAGGGTGATGGTACATGGAGCTCACTCGGATGAGAGGAGGGTGATTAGCGGGGTGCCTCAGGGTTCGGTCCTGGGCCCGGCACTGTTCAATATATTTGTGAGTGATATCGCTGAAGGACTGAATGGAAAAGTCTGTCTTTTTGCAGATGACATAAAAATTTGCAACAGAGTGGACTCCCCCGAGGGAGTGGATAACATGAGGAAAGATCTACAAAAGCTGGAAGACTGGTCTAATGCTTGGCAACTACGATTTAATGTGAAAAAGTGCAGTGTCATGCACTTGGGTAGCAGAAATCCAAGGGAAAAGTACACAATAGGGGGTGAGAGGCTGGTATGCACGGTTCAGGAGAAAGACCTTGGTGTGATTATCTCTGATGATCTCAAGGTGGCAAAACAGTGCGACAAGGCGGTGGCAAAAGCCAGGAGAATGTTGGGCTGCATACAAAGAGGGATTACCAGCAGAAAGGAAGAGGTACTTATGCCAAGTCACTGGTGAGGCCTCACTTGGAATACTGTGTTCAGTTTTGGAGGCCATATCTTGCAAAAGATGTAAAAAGACTGGAAACTGTTCAGAGAAAGGCGACCAAAATGATTTGGAGCCTGCGTCAGAAGCCTTATGAGAAGAGACTTGAAGACCTAAATATGTACACTTTGGAGGAGAGGAGGGACAGGGGAGATATGATTCAGACCTTTAAATACTTAAAGAGAAATGATGAACAAACAAACCTCTTCCAAAGACGGGGAAGCTGTAAAACTAGAGGGCATAACATGAAGCTGCAAGGTGGTAAATTGCAAGGCAATGTCAGGAAATATTTCTTCACTGAAAGGGTGGTGGATGCTTGGAATGCCCTCCCGATGGAAGTGGTGGGGGCAAACACGGTGATGGAATTCAAAACGGCATGGGGCAGACACAGTGGATCCCTTTACAGCAACAGGATAAAAACAAAATAAACGGTACCATCTAACTTCTGAACTATCTAGCATCTGAACAAATAAGGGTGTCCTACATGGAGGGGTGGGTTCACCCCTAAACAGAAACAAAAACATGGGGAGGGGTGGCCTGCACAGAGCGACAGGTGCACCTACTCTTGCCATCTTGCTGGGCAGACTAGATGGACCATGCTGGTCTTTATCTGCCGTCACTTACTATGTTACTATGTTACCATTGGAGCATCCGAAAAAAAACAAGCACGCATGGCATTATCTTGATTGTTGCTGCCATCAATCTGAAGAGTTGAAGATAATCCTCAACTCTGGGAACTTGCTGCGAACAAAACAGCACTAGACTATCCAACAGCCTTTAACTTTTTTTTTCTTTTTAGGCAAGAAGACACTGCACACTCGAGTATCAAAACGTGCTCCCAGGAACTCCAGGGAATAGGAATGCAACAACTTGTTCCTTCCCCAGTGATCAGAAAGGACACCACTAAAGGAGCTACCCGAGATGCCTCTGAAAGAGCATGGGCGAGCCAGTAGTCTAGATATGGGTGCACACAATTCCCTTGGTACGATAGTGCCGCAGCAACCATCACAATGACCTTGGAGAACATCCTTGGAGCAGTGAAGAGTCCGAATAGGAGGGTGGCAAACTGAAGGTGAGAGCTAAGCATGGCAAAATACAGATACTTTGCTGATCCCCCAGATCGGGATATGAAAATATGCCTCTGCCAAATCCAGAGATGCAAGGATCTTCCCTCAGCGCACCACTTGAATCATAAATCGCAAAGTTTCCATCCAGAAGCGCAGACGCGCAAACGCTCATTGACACACTTGAGGTCTAGATTGGGCCCGAATGTTCCTTCCATGTAAGCACCACGAAACAGATTGAATTCCTGTCCTTGCCCCAATCGTTCAGGAGAACAGGCACCACTGCCTTCAGAAGAAGCAACTTGTCTAAGAGGATCCGCGGCGTGGCCCTGCTGTTTGCAGCCCCACAAGGGGAGAAGACAAAAGCCACTAGAATCAATTCTTGCATTCCAAGACATAGCCGTACTGAACGGGAACAAGCACCCAGCAATCCTTGGTGACTCTGGCCCATTCATGAAGGAAGCGGCAAAGCCTGCCCCTAACCAGAAGAACAAGGGTATGGACCCCCAAACTGTCATTGCACAGCTTGGTAGAGTCCTCCTCTGGACAGGACCGGGTCCCTGGGCCCAAACGTTCCACAAAAGTACTGAGAACGTGCCCAAAGTCCATAAGCAGAGAGGAAGAAAGGCTTTCCAGGCCAATAGGGATGGGAGTCCCTAAACTCCCAGCAGTCCGACCACCATGCCCACGAGCAACAGGCAGCGGCTGATGGAAAAGGGGCTCCTGCCCATTTCACAGGCCCCTTCGACCTGTCCTCGGGAAGGCAATAAGATGTTGTCTTACCCAGGTCCTTCACAAGCTTCTCCAAATCAGACCTAAGAGAAGCATCCCTTTAAGACCAGATGGGCAATTGGACTTTGGAAGATGAGTCTGCTGCCCCATGTCAGAGCCAAGCCATTGCCATGTCACTGTCAACAGGGCACAATCCATGACCACTAGATGTACCAGGCCATACATGGCATCAGAAAAGAAGACTTTAGCAGATTCCAAAGAAGGGTAGAATCATCCTGCAGAAGAGATTGAATCCACTGGAGCAGGGCTCAAGATGTCAGGCCTGTATATACCACAACTGAAGAAGGCATTGGCTGCAGCGAACTGGTTCTTCAACACAAATCCACCTTTTGATCCAGAGTATCCTTTAAGGCCAATCCACCTTCCACAGGAATGGTAGTCCGTCTAGTAACCGCCATGACCTGCGCATCCACCTTGGAAATATCAAACCACACAATGTACTCCTTCTCCGGGAGAGCATGCATCTTCTTATACACCCTTAGCCCCTTAGGCAGGGAGTCAGGGAAATCCCACTTTGACCGGAATAGGCCCTTGAGCATCTTCGGGAATGGGAAGACAGCAGTGCATTTCCACACCCCTTGCAGAAGTGGATGCATCTTCGGTTCCTGCTCCATGCCTGGAGCATCCACCAAGCTCAAGGTGGGTAAGACCCTGGCAATCAATGCTGCCAGTTCCTCCTCCCAGAACAGGCAGATAACATTGGCCTCCTCACAATCCTCTGAAGACGAGATTACTTTTTCATCCACATCAGACATCTGAATCCAAGCCACAGTTCAAATCTTGGAGAAATTCCAACTCATCCCCATCTCCAGGGGATACCCTTTGCCACGGACTCTTGTCATAGGCAGTCGAACAGGGCTTCCATTCTCAGCTTGCCCCTCACAAGACTGCGCATGGGGGGACCCAGAGGCTGCAGGGTCTGAATTTCCATGCCAGACCGACCAAGCCTGTTGTGAAAAGGAAAAGATTTCCGAGGAGGACAATCCAGACTCCAGATGCTCTCCACTCTATACCAGAGCACATAGTCACTGTTGATCCCCTAGAGGTCAGAGAGCAGCGCACAGCACGGTTGCCAGAACCTCCAGTTGGCTGGGTATCCTTACACACAGTGCCATCTGCCACCTCCTGCCATTAGGCAGACAAGGCTGGACTAACCACACTCCCCAGCTTGGGGGTGGGGCAATCCGTCCAGGGACATCTCAGGAGCTGCCATGCTAGAAGAGCAGAGTCCAGAAGCCAGAGATGAAGCACCACGACTGCCACAAGCCAAACAATGATTACTGGAAGAAGACATAAAAGAATTAAGGCAAGTATTACAACAGCGCACTAAGGCTGTGGCTTCCTAAAGGCGCAAGTTAACACCTGCTACAGTAAAAGTGCAGTTATCAGTGCTTTTACTGCAACACGTGTTAACAGATGTTAGGATAGGAACGCACTTTGGAGCTGCTTAGGCAGAACGTGCATATAGACCTCACAACCTCCAGGTGCACAATATTTATTAATTTATTTATCGATTTTTATATACCACTTTTCTAAGAGTCAAAGCGGTTTACAGTGAACAAACTCTAGGATACATGGAATGTCTACAGATAATAACAAGAGAACTAGATTACATGGGAATAGGTTGGCTGTATTAACTAATGATGGTACAGGAGAATGAGAGTCAGGTTATTAGTTTAACTTATGGACATGTTAGCTATTTCAACACATTTACAACATGAGAGTCTTGGCAGTCCTTTGAGGCCGGGTGGGGTCTTGGGGCATGCTGTAGGGTCCTTCATGGGTGGTTGGGTTGTAGGTGGGGGGGGGGGAGCGCAGATGGGTTGGTGTTTAGTGAGCTTACTAGAGTGTGCAGAAAATGGCAGGAAACCCCATACAGCACCAATGGTCGCCAGCGGTCTATCCCGAATTACGTTCCAAAGAGACGAAATCAGGAGCCCCCCAACAAGGACAATGACGAGGTCAAGCCTTGGTACTCATTCCCTGAGAGCCCAGGCAGAAGATACATGCCAGGCTCAGCTCTACTCCCCTGACACTCTTTCACTGGCTTTTATAGCATTACATTTAAGGTGACTGGAGGCAGATCCCTCTGAGAGCCTTCTGCAATGTTCGGGAGAGAGCAGGGGGGACAGGGGAGGAGGAAGGGGGCGTTGAGGTTGTGTGAGGCTGCTGCACTCTTCTAGATCCTTCCAAATCCTTCCAATTTCTGGCTGCTCGACAGGCTCTTATCATGATAAGCATGTGGAACTGAACCCATTTTCCCCTCCTCCTATGGCTACTATAAATTAATGAACGGAGTGGAATGGGTAAACGTAGATCGATTGTTTACGTTATCAGAATACAGAAAGACTAGAGGACATGCAATGAAGCTACAGGGTAAACTATTTAAGACTAATAAAAGAAAATATTTTTTCACTCAACGTGTAATCAAACTCTAGAATTTGTTACCGGAGGATGTAGTAAGGTGAAATTAGACTTACCTGCTAATTGTTGTTCCTTTAGGAACTCTAGTCCAGTCCCGGAACCATAGAGTTGTGAACCTCCACCAGCAGCTTTGGAGACTGAAAGATGTCATCGCTTTGATGTCACTGGTATAAATAGGCAAGGACTGCCCCTTCCACCAGCACCTACTGACAAAGCAGACTCAGCAGAGCAACAAATAAGTAGTTAAACCAGGAAGAAAAGAATAAAAGGGAAAATAGGCAAAATTACTATGCCTCAGCAAAACCTCCAAACCGCACAACCGTGTGCCGTCTTCTTTTCTTTTTTTTCTTTTTTTTATGTAAAAGCAGAAGCAACTGCCCCTACCAGGAGAATGCTCTCCGTCGATCAAACGGAGTCCTGCTGCGAAAAGGCCCCTACTGCGTCTCCCCCGAGAGACCACCCAGGAGCCCTGACTCACACACTTCCTCTCAAACATCAGGCTGAATAATCGCTTAGCAACCTGGGAGGGATCCGGGACTGGACTAGAGTTCCTAAAGGAACAACAATTAGCAGGTAAGTCTAATTTCACCTTCCTTTACGTCCCTCTAGTCCAGTCCCGGAACCATAGAGGATGTAACAGAGCAGTGAATCTCAACGGGAGGGACCCACTAGCCCAGCCTGAAGCACCGCCGAGCCAAAACGTCCATCCCCTGCTTCCTGCACATCCAGCCTATAGTGCTTAGCAAAAGAATGCAACGACGACCAAGTCGCCGCCCTACAAATGTCCGCCACTGGAACCAAACTAACCTCTGCCCAAGACGTCGCTTGCGCCCTAGTCGAATGAGCTCAGAGACCCTCCAGAACCGCTTTACCCTTTAGGAGATACGCGGCCGCTATGGCCTCTTTCAACCAGCGCGAGATGGACGCCTTAGCTGCCGCTTCTCCCTTCTGAGGACCCCCAAAGATAACAAACAACCGCTCCAACTTCCTGAAAGGAGCAGTCTCACGGAGGTATCTCTTCAGCGTGCAACAAACATCCAGAAGGTGCAATCTGCCCCCCGAGTTATCCGTCTGCTCTTTGGAAAACACCGGTAATGACACCAACTGGTTAAGATGAAACACGGAGACCACCTTCGACAAGAACGCAGGCACAGTCCGCAAAACCACCTTGTGATTAAAGAAGGACAAATACGGTTCCTTACAGGATAAAACCTGTAACTCGGAAATCCGTCTCGCGGAGCAAATCGCCACCAGAAAAATTGTCTTTAATGTCAAATCCTTTATGGACGCTTTGCCCAGCGGCTCAAAGGGCACCCTGATCAAGGCCTCCAACACCAAGTTCAGATCCCACGGAGGAACAGACCTGCATCTCGGCGGCCGCATGAGTAAAACGGCCCGCAGAAACCTTTTAACATCGCTGTGCGCCCCTAACAATTGTCCCTGTATCCTACCGCGATAACAAGAAATCGCTGCCAACTGCACCCGCAAGGAACTAGCAGAGAGCCCCTTTTCCACACCATCCTGCAAAAAGGAAAGGACTTGCGACACCGACACCCCCAACGGCCGCAGGCTCCATTCCACACACAAGGCTTCAAAAATGCGCCACACTCTAATGTACGCCAACGAAGTAGAGCGTCTCCGCGCCCTCAGCAAGGTAGAAATAACTGCTGCGGAGTATCCCTTGGCCGTCATCCTAGCCCTCTCAAGAGCCATGCCGTAAGCGAGAATCAAAGTACCTGGGGCATACGTAACGGCCCCTGCCGCAACAGATCCTCCCGACACGGGAGCCTCCACAGCCTGTCCACCAACAGCCGCACTAAATCCGCATACCACGGTCTTCTGGGCCAGTCGGGCGCAATCAGAACGACTAGTCCCTGGTGCCGCTCTATACGCTGGACTACCCGGCCTATGAGAGCCCATGGCGGAAACACATAGAGAAGACCCCCTTCCGGCCACCTCTGTGCCAGTGCATTGAGACCCTCCGACATCCGTTCCCTTCGCCTGCTGAAAAAGCATTCCACCTCGGCCAACTCGATGGTTGCCTTCAGATCCATGAGAGGAACTCCCCAACGTCAAACTAGAAGCGCAAAGACGTCTGGATGAAGCATCTACTCTCCCGGATCCACTCTGCAGCGACTGAGAAAATCCACTTCGACATTGTCCACTCCGGCCACATGCTGTGCCGACAGATCCATTAGATTCCGTTAGGCCCAAGACAAAAGCAGACCGGCTTCCGCTTCCAGCGCCACACTTCCTGTGTCGCCCTGCCGATTGATGTAAGCTACGGTTGTCGCCTTGTCGGATAACACTCTTACTGCCGCCTGCCGCAGGCTCTTCCGAAAGTGCCGCAGGGCCAACACCACCGCTCTCATTTCCAACCTGTTGATGGCCCAGGCTTTCTCCTCCAGGGACCACTGCCCCTGTGCAAAGCTTCCTTCGCAATGCGCCCCCCAGCCTAGAAGACTTGCATCCGTCGTCAACAGTCGCCAGGAAGGAGGCTCCAGAGGGATCCCCGCTGCCAAATTATCCGGTTGTAACCACCAGAGGAGCTCCCGACGCACCTCCAGCGGACAAACTAGACGCTGAGACAGCGCATCCCTCTGATGAGACCAGTGTCGGAGCAGAGAGCTCTGCAACTGTTGCATATGCGCCCTGGCCCACGGCACCACCTCAATCGTGGCCGCCATCGTCCCAAGTACCTGCAGGTACTGCCACGCTGTCGGCGCCAGCCGTGCTAGAAATTTCCTCACTAGCGCCTGCAACTTCTGAGCTCGGAGAACTGGTAGAAACACCGCTGCTTGATCCGTTTCGAACCGAGCCCCCAAATATTCCAGGGACTGCGAGGGCACTAACCGGCTCTTTGCAAAGTTGATCACCCAACCAAGGCTTTCCAAAACCTGCACTACCCGAGCGGTGGCCGTGGCACTCTTCCCGAGACTTCGCTCGAATCAACCAATCGTCCAAGTATGGATGCACCAGCACTCCCTCTTTGCGGAGAGCTGCCACCACGACTACCATGATCTTGGTGAACGTTCGCGGCGCCGGCGCCAGCCCGAAAGGCATAGCCTGAAACTGAAAATGTCCCATGGGAACCGCAAACCTCAGGAATCTCTGATGCTCCTGCCGAACGGGGATATGGAGATAAGCCTCCGTGAGGTCCAATGACGTCAAGAATTCCCCCGCCCGGACCGCCGCAATCACGGAGCGCAGCGTCTCCATCCGAAAGTGAGTTATCCGAAGACACCGATTTACCCTCTTTAAATCCAGAATTGGACGAAAAGAGCCTTCCTTCTTTGGCACCACGAAATAAATGGAGTATCGACCGCACCCGCACTGTTCCGACGGGACGGGCACCACTGCCCTGAGCTGCAGCAGATGCTGCAAAGTCTCCGAGACCGCCTGAACCTTGAGCGGAGAACTGCAAGGTGACTGGACAAAGGAATCTGACACGGGTCGGTGGAACTCCAGGGCATAACCCTCTCGCACGACCTCCAACTCCCACTGGTCTGAGGTAATTTGGACCGAGGCAGGGTAGAAGTCC
This sequence comes from Ichthyophis bannanicus, assembly GCA_033557465.1. NCBI lineage: Eukaryota > Metazoa > Chordata > Amphibia > Gymnophiona > Ichthyophiidae > Ichthyophis > Ichthyophis bannanicus. Next base: position 3,265,822 of record CM066050.1, read on the forward strand.
CGCAACCATCCTCCCACGGGCACCACCGCCACCTGAGTCCGCCTTATCTCATTGGGACTTCTTAGCGCTCGAGGACTGGAAGGGCGCAAAACCTCTGCCTGCCCCCCTGAACCCTCGAAACCCCTGACCACGCGCAGGAAATCTCCCCCGCTGTGACTGACCAAAACGAGAGGACCGAAACCTACGAAACTCCCTCGGAGTCCCCCGGGATGCCGCGGAACCACGGCCCTGCTTCGGCTTATCCTCCGGCAGACAGCCTCCCTTGGACTCCCCAAGGTCTTTAACTAACTTTTCCAAATCTTCCCCAAACAAAAGCTTCCCTCTAAAAGGAAGCTTGCTGAGACGAGCCTTAGACGAGCCTTCCGCCGCCCAGTTACGCAACCAAAGGTACCGTCGCGCCGGCACCACTGACACCATGCTCTTAGCCAGGCCCCAGATGAGGTCATAATGAATGTCCGCCAAATACGCGGTGTCAGATACAAGTCGCGCTACTTCTGCCGTTTGTTCCTGCACCTGCTCCGTTTGTAGCCTCTGAGACCACCGCAAACAGCCTCTCGCCACCCACGCCCCCGCTATCGAGGCTTGCAACGAGAGGGCAGACACATCGAACACTTGCTTCAGCAAAGAATCCAGTTTTCTGTCCTGCATATCATTCAATGTGGTGGCCCCTTCCACCAGTATCGTAGTCTTCTTAGTAACCGCCGACACCGCCGCATCTACCTTCGGAGAGCAAAAAAGCTCCCTGTCCTGGTCAGAAAGAGGACAGAGCCGAGCCAAAGCTCTCGAACCCCTAAGGGCCGCCTCTGGCAAGTCCCATTCCTCCTGAATCATGCTCCTAAAGACCCTATGAACCGGGAAGACCTTTTGGGACGTCCGCACCGCCTGCAACAGCGGATCTTCCAATGCTTCCTCCGCTAGAGGCTCTACTGAGGGCATATTCAGCGTCTTTAGAGTCTCGGAAATCAAAGCTGGGAGCTCTTCCCGCCGGAACACTCGGACCACTCTACTCTGCTGCTCAGAGTCCGGCAACTCTCCCACTTCTAACTCATCTTCCGAGAGCCCCTCGTCCAGATCCCCCACGTCATCTCCCAACACAGACGGAGGAGTGTCTTCTACCAGCCCTTTGCCCCTCTTGGCCGGAGCTGCCTCCTCCTCCGAGAGGCCCAGAGACCCTGTCCTCTTCCGCCCTCACGGACCCTGCGGAGGAGCCGCTAACGGCTGCAGCAAGGCAAAGGCCCGCTGCATAAGGGCGAAGAAATCCGGCGGAATCCCGGGAGCGCAGGATTCCTGGCCCGCAAGCTGCTGGCTAGGATCCTCCGCCAAGGACCGGAGGCAGGACCTCTTCCACCTGCGGAGGATCGCCCCCTTGCTCAAGGGAGGCCTCCGCCAGTGGCCCCTCCATGAGCGCTGCCCCTAAAGTGCAAGCTCTGCACACCCCCGAGTCCACCACTTCACCGCGCCTAGTACCGCACACTAAGCAGCGCGGTTTTGCAGGCATCCTACCTCCAGGCCGGAGCACTGAGATCTTCCCACTCAGCCCTCAAGCCTGTCTTTTTTTGTTGTTTGTTTTTCTTGAAACTGACTCTCTTGCAAACCCCCCAGAGCAAAATGCACTCCGATGCCACTGTTTCCTTTTTTTTGTTTGTTTGTTTTTTGAACAAAACCTGATCCCCCCTTAGGCTACCTACCCCTTAGCTACCAAAGAAATCCAAAAACGAAGTTTAGAATCGCCACAAACTAAAGGCTAAAAAAGGAAAAAGAATAAACGCGGGCCCCACAAAATGGCTGTCGGCACCGCGTTTCCCGCCCAGAAACACGCGGCCTAAAGGAAAACCCGCTGACCAACCAAGCACCCTGTCTGCCGTCCTAGGGAGAGCCCTAATTCGGTCGTCCAACTGCCCCGCTAGCAAAAAACACTCACCTCCGAAAAGGTTACGGGGAGGCACCGACGCCGGAGCTCAGCCGTGCCACGGCTTCGGCTCCGGCGATCCTTTACAGCAGCCGACTGAGCTGTGTCCCCACCTCATCTGAGCGGGACTGCTGATGCTGCCGACGCCTTCCACCTGTTCCTCACCCTTCTTTTGCGGGTTCGGGAACAGGGAGGCCACGAGTGATGCAGGCTGCCCTGCTGCTCGTTTTCTCAACGGGGAAAAAGGACCTGGGTGGGGGGGAGATAGGAAAAGAGAGTCCAGCAGAAGACCATAGGACCCCTTCCTGCAGCAGCACTCCAGCTAGAACAGAAAAGACCAAAAAACAGGGTCAATCTAAAATTAAAACTAGAAATGAAATTAAAAATTAAAAAGATAAATTGATAAGCTCTGCTTATTTGCGCTGAGCCCAGTCCCAGGCTCAGAACCTCTCTCCAGCTCCTTGGAGACTGAAAGTACTGGTGGAAGGGGGCAGTCCTTGCCTATTTATACCAGTGACATCAAAGCGATGACATCTTTCAGTCTACAAAGCTGCTGGTGGAGGTTCACAACTCTATGGTTCTGGGACTGGACTAAAGGGACGTAAAGGAAAGGCTGTTAGTGTAGCTGGGTTTAAAAAAGGTTTGGACAAGTTCCTGGAGGAAAGGTCCATAAACCATTATTAAGAAGGGACCCAGGATATCAATGCTTGACCCAGTACAAGCATTGCGGAACCTGTGTCTTTTGGGGAAACTGCTAGATACGTACGACCTAGATTGGCCACTGTTGGAAACAGGATACTGGGCTTGATGGACCTTGGTCTGACCCAGTATGGCATATCTTATGTTCTTATGTTGTTATGTACTGAAAAGACCACAGTCTAGTGGAGCCTCCCATATCTCGCTCAAGTGAGAGTCACCCTCAAGGTGGTTATTCACAAGCGTTTAAATCAGTCTCTCTCTCAAATTATTCAGCTTTTCTTCAGAGTGGAGAATATCCATCCCCCATTTGCTGAAGACAAAAGAATACTGAGGAGACCTCTGGTGGCCGAGGTGAATAGAAGCATGGGAGTGATGTCATTGAAACCTGGGCTTTTCATTGTTTTTTTGTCTCCACCAATCTGCTGGGAGGGGAACACAACCCACTTGTCTGGACTTATCTAGCAGAATGATATGGAATTAGCATTTCCTTCTGCACAAAAAAACAATACACCATGCTCTTGCTGCACCCCTCATTGCAATGCATGCGCTGCAATCCTCCCTCTTACTTATCATCCAGATAGTACGTAGAAAGCGCTGCAGGACTCAGGCCGTACACAGCCTCTTCACGTAGGGGTGCAAATGGTGGGGGGCGATCACCAATGCTGTGAGACCAGAAAGGAAGAAGACTGTGAAGACAGATATTTTACATCTCCCAGTGTAACTGTCTGATTTTGCAAGGAATCTCACTTGCCCCCAACACTCAAGAAGCAGCAGAAATCTCAAAGTCCTGCCCCCAGTCATACAACAAGCAGGACCATCACAGCACACGGCTCCAGCCCCATACCCTAATCCAGAAAAGTAAAAAGGCACCTTCAGCACATACACACATTCCATCTTCGAGCATGTACACTGCACATTCCTCCCATAGAGAAGAGGCACAGCACAAGCTTCTCTCACACGCAGAGAAGGGACAGCACAGGCAGCCATGGTGCAAGCTCTTTAAACACGACTGCAGGCGGCGGCGGCACACGCTTCCTCCAGGCTGTCCTGTCATTGTGCCTGAAGCCACATTAGGATTAGGTCACTCTATATGATCATTAAGGCCCTGGCTTTCCTGCTGACAGGGGAAAAACAAAGGTTTTAGTTGGCTCGGTTGTTTTGTCCTGTTTGTGGATACATTGCCTTTTTTCTCTACCTGTTGAGAGGGCTGACCGAGCAGCAGATCCCAGAGTGGAGAGAAATGTGAAATATTGGAGAGTCAGAAGAAGAGTTGAGGAGGCCACAGTGATGTCCTTTTGGAGAAGCATAGGACCCTGGCCCTGAACTACGGAGGAGCAGGCTTCTCTTTGACCTGCATCCTTGATTTGCCTGCTCACAGGGCCTATGACTTTGAGGACAGACCCTAGCACTTTACACTAACTCATGCCACACAGTTTTCAGATAGTGAATGGCAGTCACTACCACTTATAACCACCAGAGGCAAAGCTGTAGCTCATTTTCTTCTGACATGTTAGTTAACACCAGAAACAAATTCATTCCAGCAACCAAAGGCGACAGGCTCTGTTGTGTTTCATGCCAACCTTGGGGGTCAGAGAGGTTTCTATCCCTTACAGCTCTCCACTAAGCACTGCCCAGTTGTTAAGAGCCATGCTTGCCTCTTCTGAAGAGCATAGTCTTCCTTTCAAATCCAAGACACTCCAGAACAGGGTCAGTCAAAAAGGGAACGTCTAATCCCCTGGTATAAGACCAAAGGGGAAAAGGGCCAGAGCAAGTTAAGCCCGGACTGCCGTTATGTCTGTAATGAACTCCTGAGGGGGAGAGGGGGAGGCACTGCATTACTTCCTGAATAGGGGGAGGGGTGCTGGCATTGCTGTTACATGAGAGGCCGAGAGCTCACATCACATTTTCTGAGGGATGTCAGCAAATATTTGGCTAAGGAATACAGCCCATGCCAGCCATACAAAGGAACATGCAGAGAAAAGAAGAGGCTTACTGACTTTTCTAGAGTCTCCACCTGCAGAAGAGAAAGAAGTCAGATTACAGGATGGTTCATGAATGCAGACAGGCTCAGCAGCTGAGAAAAGACCCCTCTCTCTGCTTCCCCAATACCCACCTAATCCTCAGACCACAAAGTCATGCAGCAATCCTATGTCCCTGTCCAGACTCCGACTGCAAAACAAGCTGCAGGGTTAGGGGAGTGCTACACTGCTAAGGCACAGCGGAAACCAAATATAGACGCAGATCAGATAACGTCCCACCAAGTACGGCATTTCCAGGCACCTACAGCCCTCACTGCCTCCACTGATATGGTGAATAAGCAGGAATACAGTGTAAAGCCCCCACCCTGCCTAACACCCAAACAGAGACCAGGCTATAGAACCCTTAGGCCAGCCACAGACAGAAGGTCCTGTGCACATATGACCTACTACACCACCCGGGAGAGAGAGGGGCCCCTCACAGCAGTCACAGATAGTCCCAGTCCCCTGTTCTGGGCCACACATCCTACCATTTGCAAGAAACTCTGCTTCCTGGAACTGACACTGAGCTCTGAAGCCAGATCCCCAACCCCCCTCCTCCCTCTGTCGCCTCCTTCAGTACCATGCCCCCTCCCTGGAAGGAGGTTTTATGCTCTGAAAATTACTAAAATAATGTATTGTTTTTGTTTTATTTTTGTTGATTAACATTTAAATGTGGACTAACAAGGCAAACTCATTCCTTTATCCATAATAAAAAGGTGCAGTTCAATCCCCCTCACTGGAGCACACAGATCATCTCGGTGGAGCACCTGCAATCACCAGGGTGCAGCTCTATAATCAACTCCACACATGAGCAGAACACAATACGGCTTTAACATTTCTACACAAATTATGCAGCTTAACAGTGCAACAGGAAAGTTGTCAGCAAACTGATTAGCAGCATCACATTATACTAAGAGAAAGAGCAGCAGGGCGGTGTTCGGCGAACATGTTCTTCATAAAGTGAACTAAGCATATGAAGGAATATCCCCACAGCACAGTCAAGCAAACCAGAGGACCCATGTGCACTACATAAAGACTCATTTCTGCTCCCATACAGCCTCCTCCTCCACCCAACATAATGTCAAAGGCAACACAGAAAGCATTTTGGAAAAACACAAGCACATAAGTCCAACCTTCAGTCAGGCAGCAAGAGATGTTCCCACTGCCCCTTCCCCCAATACATGCAGACGTACCCGTTCTGATGCGAAGAGGCCAGGTTAGGGGGCGTGTACACAACAGGCCTCGTCACTGAGCTGGACTGTGAGCTCTCCAGAGCCGCACTGGCACCAAATGGCTGAGCGGTTTTATTCAGAGCCATGCTGGGGACAAAATTATACTTTGGGCCTTGAGAGTCAGGAGTGAGCAAATCCTGAGGGCAAAAGAAAACCACACTCAGCAGGCAACATGCTAAAACAGCTGCACACAACCCCCCCCCCCCTTCAGCTCCAGCATCCAGGCTCAGGGCTCAGGTAATGGGTAGCCTTCTATAGTACATCACGGCTCCCTGCAGGGTGCAAGCGGGACCCCCCTCAGCTCCAGCATCCAGGCTCAGGGCTCAGCTAATGGGTGGCCTTCTATAGTACATCACAGCTCCCTTCAGGGTGCAAGCGGGACACCCCCCCCCCCCCTCAGCTCCAGCAGCCAGGCTCAGGGCTCAGCTAATGGGTGGCCTTCTATAGTACATCACGGCTCCCTGCAGGGTGCAAGCGGGACCCCCCCTCCCCCCTCAGCTCCAGCAGCCAGGCTCAGGGCTCAGCTAATGGGTGGCCTTCTATATAGTACATCACGGCTCCCTGCAGGGTGCAAGCAGGACCCCCCCTCCCCCCTCAGCTCCAGCATCCAGGCTCAGGGCTCAGCTAATGGGTGGCTTTCTATAGTACATCACGGCTCCCTGCAGGGTGCAAGCGGGACCCCCCTCCCCCCTCAGCTCCAGCATCCAGGCTCAGGGCTCAGCTAATGGGTGGCCTTCTATAGTACATAACGGCTCCCTGCAGGGTGCAAGCGGGTCCCCCCCTCCCCCCTCAGCTCCAGCATCCAGGCTCAGGGCTCAGCTAATGGGTGGCCTTCTAGAGTACATCACAGCTCCCTGCAGGGTGCAAGTGGGACACCCCCCCCTCCCCCAGCTCCAGCATCCAGGCTCAGGGCTCAGCTAATGGGTGGCCTTCTATAGTACATCACGGCTCCCTGCAGGGTGCAAGCGGAACCCCCCTCCCCCCTCAGCTCCAGCAGCCAGGCTCAGGGCTCAGGTAATGGGTGGCCTTCTATAGTACATTACGGCTCCCTGCAGGGTGCAAGCGGGACCACAGCCACATTTTCTAGTGTGCACATAGCATGAGTAACCCCTCCCCTGCAATAATTCTCCCTTCAGAAGGGAGGTGTCAAAGATCTTGCACTTTGGACCCATGAAATGCAGATCTAGCCCCTGTTCTAACAAAGAAATATGAAATGAAAATTATTTAGCAGTGAATTAGCTGAAAGTTTCATGATAAACTTTAGTTCTCTTAACAGCACAACCCTGCAGAAATTTCAGAAATGTTTGACACCTTGGTGATGCTTTATTTACACGCAGCGTGCATCCAGACCCTGCGATCAGGGCTGGCCCAACAAGGCAAACTAGGCACTTGTCTAGGGCACTGCTTCTTGGGGGCAGCAAAGAGTAGTCATGTGTCCTGGCAGCCATACAAACTCCAATACTTATTAGTGCAGGAAGAATGAACAATGTAGAAATACTCCATTTAACCTTGTAAGTAATCTCTCTCATTATGGACATAATTACAAAACAAAGTTTAATATGTAAATGTCTGATGTCTAAATATGTGTTTTTATAGGATTGTTCTGGGAGGGTAGGTGCTGAAATAATTATGATTGAGTTTCATTATCAAAATCTTGGAGGGTGGAGTATGCTAGAGCCTAAGAGTTAATTATGAGGGAGGCTGCGAGGCTGAAGATTTCTCTAGACCAGGGTATCTAATAGCTTTGCATTGGCCCTGCCTGGCCCGTACAATGTCACACCCCAAGCACAAATGCAGTTTAGTGTTTTATTTCACCCATAGGTGGTGGGAAAAGTAATGGAGGTGCTCCTAAAAGAGCCAATAGTGGACTTTCTCAAAACCAACAGATTGCATGATCAGAGGCAACATGATTTTACCAAAGGACGATCTTGCCAAACAAATCTGATTGAGTTCTTTGACTGGGTGACAGAGAACTAGATCAGGGGCATGCGATGGATGTGATCTACCTGGATTTCAGCAAAGCCTTTGATACTGTTCCTCATAGGAGGCTTATCAATAAACTCAACAGCTTGGGGATGGGTCCCAAGATGGTGAACTGGATCAGAAACTGGTTGACTAATAGACGACAAAAGGTGATGGTAAACGGAACTCACTCGGATGAAAGGAAGGTGATTAGCGGGGTGCCCCAGGGTTTGGTCCTGGGACCAGTACTGTTCAATGTATTTGTGAGTGATATTGCTGAAGGACTGAATGGAAAAGTCTGTCTTTTTGCAGGTGACACCAAAATTTTCAATAGCGTGGATTCCCCTGAGGGAATGGATAACATGAGGAAAGATCTACAAAAGCTGGAAGAATGGTCTCATGCTTGGCAGTTAAGATTTAATGTGAAGAAGTGCAGTGTCATGTACTTGGGAAGCAGAAATCCAAGGGAACTGTATGTGATAGGGGGCGAGAGATTGGTGTGCACAGACCAGGAGAAGGACCTCAAAGTGATTATTTCTGATGATCTCAAGGTGGGAAAACAGTGTGACAAAGCGGTGGCAAAAGCCAGAAAGAGGGTGGGTTGCATACAGAGAGGAATTACCAGCAGAAAGGAAGAGGTACTAATGCCCCTGTACAAGTCTCTGGTGAGGTCTCATTTGGAATATTGTGTTCAGTTTTGGAGACTATATCTTGCAAAGAATATAAAAAGACTGGAAACGGTTCAGAGAAAGGTAACCAAAACGATTTGCAGCCTGCGTCAGAAGACTTATGAGAAAAGACTTGAAGACCTAAATATGTACACACTGGAGGAGAGGAGGGACAGGGGAAATATGATTCAGACCTTTAAATACTTAAAGAGTATTAATGAATATACAAACCTCTTCCAAAGACGGGAAAGCTGTAAAACTAGAGGGCATAACATGGAACTGCAAGGGGATAAACTGAAAGGCAACGTCAGGAAATACGTTTTCACTGAAAAGGTGGTGGATGCTTGGAACGCCCTCCCGATGGAAGTGGTGGGGGCAGATACAGTGACAGAATTCAAAATGGCATGGGATAGACACAGTGGATCCCTTTATAGCAACAGGATAAAATCAAAATAAACGTAACTATCTCTTATATCTGAACAAATAGGGATGACCTATATGGAGCGGTGGGTTCACCCCTAGACAAAGGCATGGGGAGGGGTGACCTGCACGGAGCGGCAGTTGCACCTACACTTGCCACACTAGATGGACCATACTAGTATTTTTCTGCTATCATATACTATGTTACAAATAGAGCCAGTGTCAAATATGTTGAGGTCAAGGGCAGAAATTTGGGAGGGGCCCCATAGCCCACCAGCAGACTGGGGCCCCCCTGTGGCATGAGGCCCTGGGCCCCATAGCCCACCAGCAGGCTGGGGCCCCCCTGTGGCATGAGGCCCTGGGCCCCATAGCCCACCAGCAGGCTGGGGCCCCCCTGTGGCATGAGGCCCTGGGAGCAAAAATTCAGATAGACAGACACGAGGAGGAGGAGGACAGACAACACAGCAGGTGGAACAAGCAGAGGCAGGAAGTGGCGCTCAACAGGCAAAGTCTCGAACACCGCGGCGCACTGCCCAGGAACTTTGCAGATGCTCTTCCATCTAGTCATTTGTTTTGGCTGTGGAGAGGGGCATGCGAAAGAGCACATGGGGACTTAGACCTTCCCAGGCCCCAATCTGCCTTGGTGCAGTTTTTACTTGTCTCCCCCATTCCCCCAAACACACAGAATCCTCTCCTGGACCGGTAGCTGCCTCCCAGCCCCTGGCAGGAGCCAAAGATCTCTCCCTCCCTTCTGGGCCTCTAATTGGGAGTGAAGAGGCTGCTGCCCTCCGATATTATCCAATCAGTAAATGCAGAGCATAAACAATGGCTAAATGATAAAGCGGTATAAAAAGCCTGCTAAACAAATACATTTTTGTAGATAAATAAGTGAAAATAGGAAGGATCAGAAGAAAGCAGATGAACTCTTGTGCTGGGTGACGGACAAAGGCAAAAGGCAGGAGGGGCTCTAAAGAGAACAGTCACCCTTTAGCACAACAGGGAAGGAGAGAGAAATATTGGCACACGGGCAGGGTCCGCTGGGCAATTAGACTGTAAGCTCCACAGAGGAGAGCTTCTCTCGCTCATTCTCTGATGCAAGCATCTTGCGGCACTATAGAGAGATTGCTAGTAGCACTAACAGCACACAAAGGGATGGCCACTGAACCGCCCCGGGCAGGTTGCAATAGGTCACAGAAGAGCACTTGAGGGGAGGATTATGTTTATGTTCATTAAAACTTTCTTAACCGCTCTTCACAAAAGCAGCAGAACAGTGTACAGTAAAAACAACATTATTAAAAGGAAAACAGAAAGGGACTTCATAAATCATAGGACAGAGATAGAAAACAGTCATGCTAGAGGAGTCTGTAATTCTGAAGTAAAGAAAGGGAATTAACGGCCAGGTTGAAAAGGTGAGTCTCTAAGTAGGACTAGAAGGTAGTGTAAGATGTTTCGAGTTGGACGTGAGGGGGCAGGAATTCCAGAGAGCGGGGGCAACTACATTAAAGGCAGAGGAACAAGTGGATGATAGATGAGCCTGTGAGATGGGTGGGTGACATGAATCTCTCTGAGGGCGCAGTGAGGGGCATGGAGAGTAAGGAGGTCAGAGAGGAAATGGGGGAAGCCAGAGTGAAGGGCACGGTGGACCAAGATAAGTAGCTTAAACTGGAGTCTGAATCGTACCGGAAGCCAGTGGTGATGTATGAGAAGTGGTGTGACATGATCAAATCTAGATGAATAGTTCAAAATGCGAACAGTGGTATTTAGAATTAGTTGAAGGCGCTGAAGCTGATATTGAGGTAAGCCCAAGTAACTGATATTGCAATAGTCAATTTTGGATATGACAAAGTCAAGGAGCAGAGTTGCAATGGACGGAGGTGAGAGAAAAGAGCGTACTGCGCGTATTTGCCTAAGAGGTAGAAAACGGTGACAAGATAGAGAAGAAAGATGGGCAAAGCTGAGTCCAGGGTGACACCAAGATACCGCAGAGAGTCAACTAGGGGAAGTGGAGAACCCGGGAGAGAGGGGATAGGGAGGAGGGGGATAGAACTATGGAAAGTAAACCAAATAGCTGCCGACTTAGTGATGATTAGGTGAAGGAAGTTATCTGATAGCCAATTAGAAACAGCTGAGAGACAGGTGTTAAGTGGAGAGATATCAGGGGAGACCGGGCTAGTGTGGTGAAGCAGGATGACAGCATCAGCACAGAAATGCACTGAGATACCATGCTGCTGAACCAGAAGGGCTAACGGGGACATAAATACATTATAAAGGAGAGGTACAAGCACAGAGGAGATAAAGAGGAGGTGGTAATACCAATGGAGACCGAGAAAGAGCAATGCATAAGAAAAGAGTGAAACCAACAAAGCACAGTCCCTCTGATTCTGAGATCATGTAGACCAGAGGTTCCCAACTCCAGTCCTGGAGGGCCAAACACCATTCAGGTTTTCAGGCTGTCCCTAACGAATATGCATGAGATACATTTGAATACAACGGGGGCAGTGCATGCAAATGTATTCATGCATATTTATTAGGGACAGCCTGAAAACCCGAAAGGTGTTTGGCCCTCCAGGACTGGAGTTGGGAACTCGGAAAAGCAGTGTGTCATGATCTACAAGATCAAAAGCCGAAGACAGATCAAGAAATACCACCACCAAGATATCACAGCGATCATGGGACTGTTGCAACTCACTAAGAAAAGAGAGATTGTTAGTGTCACATCAATGGTGGCTAAGGTATGAATCAAAGCGTGCGGGAACTTGAAACAAGCACAGCAAGGTTTCCACTGAGGCAGATCTTGCCAAATAGACTGGATTCAATTGACTAATATGGTGATCAAAAAGAAGTTTGGTGGGGGGTGGGGGGGGGCAGAGGAGTCTTTGAAAACGACACTTTGCAGACTGGTGAAGAAGGTGGCTTGCCTGGAAATTGGAAAAAAAATGAAGACATGTCAAAATTTTGATTGAGCAGCAGAACACGAAGAAGTGGGCTTCTGCCACAGAGATTAGTGCTAGGTCCAGTCCTCCTCAGCAGCATTGTCAGGGACATTTGGGAAAGTATTTAGAAAGGATACTTTATTATATTTATAAATTATTTGTGTTTTTAATCGACCTACATATGGAGCTGTAAATGTAAAAGCAAATGTGAAATTTTAAAAACCTGCAGAGCAGACATTCAATAAACAGAGAAGAGAGAAGGCTTTAAAAGATTGGAAAACTGGTTAAAGGACTCATCAACGTTATTTTAAATTTACAAAAAATGCAAAATCGTGTCTTTTGAGTGCAGAAATCCAAGAGACAAATACCATTTGCAAGGTAAAGAGCCAACAGACCAACCAGAAAAGGAACCTGAGAATCATCATCTCAATCTCAAGATGGTCAGTCAGCGGAAGGTGTTGTGATATAACAAAGCTCATGTTATACCTGGGTGCATAACAGATCTCACAAGCAGAAAGATGAAGAACATTCTGGGGAAATGAGGGGCTCTTCCAAAGGGGTGGGAGCCACCTTAACTGGGACGGAACTAGACTGCTGGCATTAACCTTTAAAAAGGAGATAGAGCAGCTTTTAAACTAAATAATAGGGGAAAGCCGACAGTAGTCCAAGAGCGCATGGTTTGGAACAATGTATCCTTGAAGGATACTGGCAAAAGATTGAAGTTAGGGCACATCAGCAGAGAGGTTCTAATAAAGACAAAAGTAGCCCAAATGACCTTGAGTACAGAGCTTAAAGATTCCAAATTACCCCAGCCTACTGATAGCCAGGTTAATATGATGAAATGCTCAAAGAAATCAAGGAAGCTAACAAACGTTACAGCACAATAATAATGGGTGACTTCAATTACCCTGGTATCGACTGGGTCAGTGTCACGGCAGGACATGCTAGGGAGATAAAGTTTCTAGATTAAATAAATGACTGCTTCTTGGAGCAGCTGGTTCATGAACTGACCAGAGGGGAAGCCATATTAGACCTAGTCCTTAGTGGAACACAAGATCTGGTGCAAGAGATAAAGGTGATGGGGCCACTTGGCAATAGTGATCATAGCATCATTGCGTTTGATTGAATAAATGGAGGAGGGAGGTAAGGAAATCCACAGTACTACCTTTTAACTTTCAAAAGGGAGACTATGATAAAATGAGGAAAATAGTTAAGAAAAAAATAAAAGGAGCAGTATCAAAGGTTAAAGATTTAGAGTGGAGGAGTGGCCTAGTGGTTGGGGCAAGGTACTTCAGGCCGGAAGGTCAGGGGTTCAAATCCCACTAGAGGACAGCAACCTTGGGCCGGAAGGACTGGGGTTTCTAGTCCCACAGGTGCTCCTTGTGGTCTTGGGCAAGCCACTTAACCCTCCATAGCCCATGTTCCCTGTAAAATAGTTATCTCCAAGTTATAATGCCCTGTTCAATGTAATTTCAGTTTATTCAATGTAAACCGCACTGATGCAGAATAGTGCGGTATATAAGAGAAAGTGAATAAATAAATAAATAAATATTTACATCAAGCATGGGTGTTTAAAAATACTATCCTGGACCCCAGATCAGCTGCATTCCATTGTTTAAGAAAAGTGAAAGGAAATCCAAAAAACTGCCAGCATGTTTTAAAGGTAAGGTCAGAGAGGCTGTTGCCAAAAAAAGCATCTTTCAGAAAATGGAAAAATGAACCAAATGGCGAAAACTAGAAACACAAGCACTGACAAGTTAGATGCAAGGCATTGATAAGGCAGGCAAAGAGAGAATTTGAGAAGAAGCTTGCTGTGGAAGAAAAAATGCTAATAAAGACTTTTTCAAGTATATTCATAGCAAAAACCCTGTGAGAGAGTCAGTTGAACCATTAGATGATAGAGGGGTAAAAGAGGCACAAAGAGGGGGCAAGGCCAGAGCAGAGAGATTGAATGAATTATTTGCTTCGGTCTTTACTGAGGAAGATGTAGGGATGTTACCCATGACTGAAATGGTATTTAAAGGTGATGCTGTGGAAGAATTAAAAGAAATATTGATACACCAGAAAGATGAATTACAACTATTTGATAAACTGAAGAGTAGCAAATCACCTGGACCAGATAGTATGCATCCAAGGGTGTTGAAAGAACTAAAATATGAGATTGCAGACTGAACTATCATTAAAATCATCTGTAATACCTGAAAATTGGAGGATGGCCAATGTAATGCCAGTTTTTAAAAAGAGTTCCAGGGGTGATCCAGAAAACTACAGACCGGCGAGCCTGACGTCAGCACTGGGAAAAATAGTAGAAACCATCATAAAGAACAAAATTACTGAACATGTAGATAGTCATGGCTTAATGGGAGACAGCCAACATGGCTTTAGACAAGGAAGATCTTGTCTTACTATTCTGTTGTTTTTTTGAACTTGTGAATAAACAGGTGGACAAAGGGAGTCACTTGATATAGTGTATCTGGACTTTCAGAAAGCCTTTGACAAGGTCCCTCATGAGAGACTTTTGCAAAATTAAAAAGTCATGGGATAGGAGGCAGTGTACTATTGTGGTTTAGGAACTGGTTAAAAGATATTTTGTTAAAATGGTGAATAAAGGTAAAAGGAAAAGGAGACTGCTATGGTTTTCGAAAGAAGTAGCTGAAAAAGTGAAGAAAAAGAGGGAGGCCTTCATGAAATACAAGAGATCACAGAGAGAGGAACAACTTAGAGAAACTAGCAAAGTATCTTTATTCCATACTTTATATACCGCCCTTGTCGAAACGTGAGAGCGGTTTACAATAAAATATGCTAACGCTATAGAAAAGGAAAAGAACTCCATTATGTGACAGGAAAGGAAAGAGTACCCAAAAGGTCAATAGAGATAGTGTGAAAACAGCCAATTAAGCGGGGCTAGGGGAGGGGAGGGGAGGTCAAAAGTAGTCAGGAAAGCAAATAATCAAAAAGAGGAGGAAATAGCCAATGCAATAAAATGGGGGATAAGACATTTTTCAGATATGTTAGTGAGAAGAGGAAGGGCAAGAGTGGTATTGTCAGATTCAAGGGTGAAGGGGAGGAATATATAGAAGCTGATGAGGATAAAGCGGAATTGCTTAACCAATATTTCTGTTCTGCATTCACAGATGAAGAACCAGGAGCAGGACCTCAGAAAACCCCCACAAACAGGCACAGAAGCGAGGGGCATCTTGAACAATTTTCAGAAGACTGCATTCATGAGAAACTAGCTAAATGTAAAGTAGACAAAATGATGGGACCGGATGGGATATAAATGAGAATACTGAGGGAACTTGGGGACATTCTAGCAGCTCCACTGACTGACCTTTTCAATGCCTCGTTGGAGTCAGAAGTGGTGCCAGAGAGGAACATGTGGTTCTTTTATACAAAAGCGGAAGTAAGAATGTGGTTGAAAACTACAGGACGGTTAGTTTAACCTCAGTGGTGAGTAAATTATTGTAAACGCTTCTGAAAAAGAAAATAGTGAGGTTTCTGGAGACCAACGGATTACCGGATCCGAGGCAACATGGATTCACCAGAGGCAGGTCTTGTCAGACAAATCTGATTGATTTCTTTGACTGGGTGTCCAGGGAGTTGGACCGAGGGAGAGCCCTAGATGTGGTATATTTAGATTTCAGTAAAGCCTTTGACACCGTTCCGCACAGGCGACTTATAAACAAACTGAGCACCCTTGGGATGGACCCTAAAGTTACTGCTTGGGTTAGAAATTGGTTGAGTAGGAGTCGACAAAGGATACAGGTAAATGGGGCTCACTCTGAGGAGAAGGAAGTTACAAGTGGTGTGCCCCAGGTATCTGTCCTTGGTCCGTTTCTTTTTAACATCTTTATTAGTGATATTGCGGAAGGGCTTTCGGGTAAGGTTTGCCTCTTTGCGGATGATACCAAAATCTACAATAGACACCAAGGAAGGTGTAGACAACATGAAAAGGGATCGAGCTAAGCTTGAAGAATGGTCTAGAATTTGGCAGCTGGGATTTAATGTTAAAAAATGTAAGGTCATGCATTTGGGCTGCAGCAATCCAAGGGAGCAATATAGTATAGGGGTTGAAGTACTTCTGTCCACAAAAGAAGAGCGGGACCTAGGCGTGATTGTGTTTGATGATCTTAAAATAGCTAAACAGGTAGAAAAGGCGACAGCAAAAGCTAGAAGGATGCTTGGGTGCATAGGGAGAGGAATGGCCAGCAGAAGAAAGGAGGTAATAGTGCCTCTTTATAAGTCTTTGGTGCGACCTCATTTGGAGTATTGTGTGCAATTCTGGAGACCGCACCTTCAAAAGGATATAAACAGATTGGAGTCGGTACAGAGGGTGGTTATTAAAATGGTTAGTGGTCTTCATTAGACCACACCAACTCCAATTACTCTATCTAACTACAATTAAAGTCGATTAAATAACTATTTGTAAATCCTGTAAATACATATATGTAAATAGTTCAAAATATGTAAATAGTTAAATTGTTATTTAACAAATTTACCATATTTAGTCCAATCATGTTTAATGTATTTAGCAAAATTGTACCTAGTTAATTAATGTTTCATGTATTTAGCAAAATTGTACCTAGTTAATTAATGTTTCATGTAAAACAGACCTGTTAATCTGTTCATTCCTTGTTCACTGTAAACCGCACCTGATCTGTGGAAGGTAGCGGTATATAAGCAACTGTTAAATAAATAAAATAAATAAATAAATTATAAAGCAAATGAGGACAGACTTAAGGATCTTAATATGTATACTTTAGAGGAAAGGCGGGATAGAGGTGATATGAATGAGCCATTTAAATACCTCTGTGGGATAAATGCACAGGAGAAGAGCCTCTTTCGATTGAAAGCAAGCTCTGCTATGAGGGGACATAGGATGAGGGTGAAAGGGGATAGACTCAGGAGTAAAATGCAGAAATATTTTTTACAGAAAGAGTGGTAGATCCATGGAATAGTTTCCCAGAGGAGGTGGTAGAGATGAGGACAGTGTCTGAATTCAAAAAGGCATGGGACAAATACAGAGGATCTCTAAAGGAAAAAAGGGGACTGTCATAGTGGTTGATATGGAAGGGCAGACTAGATAGGCCATGTGGTCTTTTTCTGCAGTCCTGTTTCTATGTTTCTATTGTATGCACAAAACTAACCCATTTGGAGAAATTACCCCAAAAGGGATCTTTCCCTGAATCAGGGCATGCTAGGATGAAAGTGCACCAAGGTGGACTTTCACTGGGTTAGAGATGAAGCAGATAGCCTAAGATCAAATGCAGAGAGCAGGTAGCTCTATACAGATGTCTTTCTGAACAACAAACTGAAAATATTTTCCATTTGAAGGCATAGGATCTTCTTCTAGAAGGCTTCCAGGCCTCAACTAGTACCTTTTGCAAATGAGAAAATAGAGGTAGGCTAATGTACTTCAGCCTCTCAGCTTCCAGGCAGAGAGGGCCAGGTGGGGGAGATCAGGATGCAGGAGAGTTTCCAGGTTCTGTGTGATGAGATCTGGATGAAGAGGTAACGAATAGGTGAGTCGACTGAGCTTGAAGACAAATGGGAACCAGGCCTGGCATGGCCAGTACAAAGCCATGAGAATGATTATTTCTGCATACCATTGTATCTTCAGAATTGTCCAGGACATCAAGGGAATAGGTGGGTAAGAATAGAGAAGACAGAATTCCCAGTTGATGGGAAAGGTGTCCGGGGCAAATCTGTCTTGGTCCAGATGTTTGGAGCAAAGGAACGGGCACCTGGCATTGTTATTGGCCATGAAGAGGTCTATCTAAGGTGTCACCCATCAAATAAAGATGGACTTGAATACAATCTGGGTGGAGGGATCATTTGTGAGAGCCTAGGATCCAGCTGAAGGTGTCTGCTAGGGTGTTCTGAATCCCCAGGAGGTACATGGCTATGAGGAAGGTGCCACATTTGATGGAAAAGTCCCAGATATTCAGAGCCCCTGCAAAGGTAGAAGGATCTGGTGCCTCCTTGTTTGTTGGTTTGCACCAGGATAACTTTGTCCCATATCCAGTGGCTGAAGACCCAAAGGGCATATAAGGTGATTAGCGGGGTGCCCCAGGGTTCAGTCTTGGGCCCGACACTGTTCAATGTATTTGTGAGTGATATTGCTGAAAGACTGAATGAAACAGTCTGTCTTTTTGCAGATGACACAAAAATTTGCAACAGAGTGGACTCCCCCGAGGGAGTGGTTAACACGAGGAAAGATCTACAAAAGCTGGAAGAATGGTCTAATGCTTGGCAATTAAGATGTAATGCGAAGAAGTGCAGTGTCATGCACTTGGGTAGCAGAAATCCAAGGGAAATGTACGCGATAGTGGGCGAGAGGTTGGTGTGCACGGATCAGGAGAAAGACCTTGGTGTGATTATTTCTGAAGATCTCAAGGTGGCAAAACAGTGCGACAAGGCGGTGGCAAAAGCCAGGAGGATGTTGGGCTGCACACAAAGAGGAATTACCAGCAGAAAGGAAAAGGTACTTATGCCACTGTACAAGTCACTGGTGAGGCCTCACTTGGAATACTGTGTTCAGTTTTGGAGACCATATCTTGCAAAGGATGTAAAAAGACTGGAAACGGTTCAGAGGAAGGCGACCAAAATGATTTGAAGCCTGCGTCAGAAGCCTTATGAGAAGAGACTTGAAGACCTAAATATGTACACTCTGGAGGAGAAGAGAGACAGGGGATTTATGATTCAGACCTTTAAATACTTAAAGAGAAATAATGACCAAACAAATCTCTTCCAAAGACGTGGAAGCTGTAAAACTAGAGGGCATAACATGATGCTGCAAGGTGGTAAATTGAAAGGCAATGTCAGGAAATACTTTTTCACTGAAAGGGTGGTGGATGCTAGGAATGCCCTCCCAATGGAAGTGGTGGGGGCAAACACGGTGACGGAATTCAAAATGGCATAGGACAGACACAGTGGATCCCTATACAGCAACAGGATAAAATCAAAATAAACTGAACCATCTAATTTCTCAACAAATAGGGGTGCCCTACATGGAGCGGTGGGTTCACCCCTGAACAAAGACTTGGGGAGGGGTGGCCTGCACAGAGCGGCAGGTGCACCTACTCTTGCCATCTTACTGGGTAGACTAGATGGACCATACTGGTCTTTATCTGCCGTCATTTACTATGTTACTATAAGATGGCCCTTGAGGCAGTTGATATGAAGCTTCCATTCCTGGCTGATCTGGGTGCTTTGAGAGCACAGTTGCATGAGATGGGGCATCTCAGCTTGAGTTGGATACATTGGTGGTCAAAACAAGATGCAACTGAGGCTGGTGGAAGGGTCTGCCCACTTCGAGATAAGAATGGTGCAAAGAACAGTTAAAGCTTGGCACATTACAGTGTTGACTACTATTTTGAAGGAAAGCAACTGGGACAACCGAGTCTACTGAAGGAGGTGCATATTCAACCTGGCTGAAAGAATGACATTTACTGCCTCTGCCATGTAGTTGAGCATGCATAACATCATGCGGGCTGTGTTGAGTTGTAAGGTGAAAATCTTCTGACAGAAAGAGGATGGTGTCCACTCAAGGGAGGGGGAAGAAACGTTTTGGAGGCCAACGTGACAATTAGGGCCCAAATTAAGTTGATTATTAGGGTAGACACAAGAGTTGACGTTGTGGAGAAAAACCATCTTCTTCTGCACAGAAATGGAGGTCGGTAGAGCATGTGCCATCTCTTCTGCCCTCGGTCATCCAAGTAGGGAAATATGCAGATGCTCTCCTTGCAAAGGTGTGCTGCTATTATTGCCACACACTTGGTGAAGACCATGGGGGCTGAAGAGAGGTTGAATAGCAGGACTTTCTACTGATAGAATTTTTCAAGGACTTGTGTATGCTGGGTGGACTGGTATCCTTAAGGTCTAAGGCTGCCAGCTAGCCATTGACTTGCAAAAGCAGCTCTGTGTGGCTTTAGGAGCAGAGGTGGAGATAATTTTTTGCTGTTTTTTCTCTATATTTATTACGTACTTGCTGGGGCTGCTGTCTGGGATGCTGGCCTATGTAGCGAGAATTAAGGGTGGGAATACTAGTGATGCTGGTCATAGTGGGATCACCTATACATGTACAATTTGGATTTTCTGGAGGAACAGATAGTGCTGAAACCTTTGGAGGAAAGAGTTTGAATGGCTATACAGTTATTCTTGATATGGTTGACAGATTCGTTAACCTTGTACCCAAAACGTTGCCACACAAAGATGTCTTTTTTGCTGTTTGAGGATATCCTTGTGAAGGCCAGAGGCCCACAACCTCACCAGCCGCAGCATACAGATTTATTTATTTACATTTTCTTTTATACCGTGCTATTTTCCATCAGTGCAGTTTACATGGAACATTTTACATACGCATTTCAAATGACTTGATTTGTGTTTACAAATAACAGGAATAGGAACTTGAAAAGAAACAGGGGTAACTATTTACATCTGTACAATGCGAATTGATTGGACATTTGCGTAGATTTGCCTAGCTGGATGGTGAGTGATCAGTGGTGCTGTCATCCGGGTAATGTAAGAGGAAGAGGTAATGTTTCACGGCTTTTCTGAACTGGGTTAGATTGGTGATATCACGGATACTGTGTGGAAGGGTGTTCCAGCATTTAGGTGCGGCAAGCTTAAAAGCCCTGTTTGTTGTGCTTTGGCAACACTTGGTCGTTTCTTTTGGGACTACTAGTTTATTGGCGGCATGAGATCTTCTAGATCTATTAGGGGGGGTTATCAGTATGAGATTGGATAAGGAAGATGGGGCGAGTCCGTTTATGATCTTGAAGGTCATTAGTATGGTCTTGAATGTGATCCTGCCTTTTATAGGGAGCCAGTGTAATTGTTTCAGGATGGGTGTCATGTGTTCCATCATGGCAGCGCCCTGGAGAACTTGTGCTGCTGAGTTCATTGCTAGCTGTAATGGAAGCAAAGTGGATTGTGGTAGACCATGGAGTATTGCGTTGACATAGTCGATATGTGGTAAGACCAGAGCTTGATACACTGTCTGGAAGTCATCTGGTTCAAGTAGGGAGCGTAGGTGTCTGAGGGATCGGATTTTATGGTATACGGCTCTTGCTACATTGCTTATATGGGTCTTCATGTCTAGTCGCTGGTCAAGTGTGACTCCCAGGTATCTGATGGAGGGTTTGGTCAGAGGTTCTGCATCTTGGACCTTCAAGTAAGGAGGAGTGATGAAATTTGGGTTCCTTGTGATGAAAAGGACTTCGGTTTTCTTATGTTGTATCCGAAGATTTTGCGTTTGGAGCCAGCTGGATACTGCATCGAAACAGTCTGACAGTGGGGAAAGGTCAGGGTTCTCAGTAGTGAATGGCATATATAGGAGAACATCGTCAGCGTACAAGACAGCTCACCTTGAAGGACCGGATGATCTCGCAGATAGGTTGCATATATATATTAAACATGAGTGCAGAGAGAGATGATCCTTGCGGGACCCCTTGACTCTGGTGGAAAGGTTCTGATGTTGTTTCTCCTGATCTTACGTGTAGCCATCTATCGGAGAGATACGACTTGCACCATTTAAGTGCAGAGTCACATATTTATTTATTTATTTAACTTCTCTTATATACCGCGTTATTACATATCAGTGCGGTTTACAATAAACAACATATTACTATGTGGGCGGACCGCATAGAATTACATTAAACAAGGGTCAAGAACTTGGATTCAACAGGGATTAACATATCCCCTTCTCCTGGAGGCGGTGTAGGAGGAGATCATGGCAGACTGAGCCGAACGCGGCTGCGATGTCTAAGAAGATGAGCACATATCCCTGGCGTATGTTATCAATTCCTGTTATTATGGTACTGAAGAGGATGGTGAGGAGATAGGCCATGGCCACCCAGGCAGACCATGGCCACCCAGGCAGATGTGTCATAGGCATCAAAGGAAGTGCACAAGTGTTTCGCACACTCATCCACCTCACGTCAGTGGAGATAAGGTAGTCTGGATCTCCATGCCCAGGGACAAGACAGTATATTGGATCTACTCTACAACAGTGTAGAGATACTGTATGATTTGGAATTGATGAGACAAAAGGTGGGAGGCCAACATTGCCACCTGTAAGCCTTTTCTGCCAATGGAATCCATGGTGCGGTGGTCTTTTCCTGGGGAGTGTCAGAATGGAATGGAGAATACAACCAATGATATTATAATGCCTCTGTATCGTTCCATGGTGTGACCACACCTTGAATATTGTGTGCAATTCAGGTCACCATATCTTAAAAGGGATATAGCAGAATTAGAAAAGGTACAGAGAAGAGCCACCAAAATGGTAAAGGGGATGGAAGGCTTAAAAGGTTAGGGCTCTTCAATTTGGAAGAGACGGCTGAGGGGAGATATGATAGAGGTCTATAAATTAATGAATGGAGTGGAATGGGTAAATGTAGATTGGTCGTTTACTTCTTCAAAAAGTAGAAAGACTAGGGGACACACAATGAAGCCCATTTAAGATTAATAAGAGAAAATATTTTTTAATTCAATGAGTAATCCATTAGCAGAGGATGCAGTAAATAGCTGAGTTTAAAAAAAATGTTTGGACAAGTTCCTGAAGGAAATGTCCATAAACCACTACTAAAGAGGATCAGTGAAATCTCAGTACTTTCCTTGGGATAGGCATTGTGGAATCTGTGTACCTTTTAGGGAACCTGCCAAGTACTCGTGGCCTGGATTGTCCACTGTTGGAAATAAGATACTGGGTTTGATGGACCTTGGTCTGACCCAGTATGGCATTTATTATGTTCTTATGCTTTCCTGTGTGCAGACTCGACCACCAGAGACTGATGGGGAGGTTTAAGATTCTCATGGCCAGGTGCTGCCTGCAGCTTGCATTTCACTTCTAGATAGAGGTGGCGACACTGGAGAGGAACATCTGCCAAAGTTTGAGATGGAGGTCCAGAAGTATTTTGTGGATTGGCAGCACTATGAGATCCTTAGGTGAGTCAAGAATTCCCATGGTCTCATTTCTCAGATAAAGTTAAGAATGGAGAATGACATTAAGGGCCTTAGAGGGCTTTAAGGGTAGAAGGAATCTTCCTGTGGCGAGTCTAGTTGTAGTTCTTCCGATGACAGTTCAAATGATAAACCAAAAGGACTGCACACACGAAGTGTAGGAAGCAGCATGTGGAGAAGGCGACTTGTCAGACATGAGGAGTATGAAGAGAGAGAGACGTATCCAAAGGTGACCTGACCAAAGAGTCTGATGAAAAGAGTGATTCCTACTGGGGAGGCAAAGGGGACGGCAAGAAAGCTAGCCTGATGGAAGCACTCTGGGAATCACTGGGGTAACCTCTGGAGATTTGAACTGAAGATCTTGAAGAAGCTTCTGCATCATGGAGATTAACCTGTTGTGATCAATGGGAGTGGATGACTGAATGGACAACTGAAGATGCAAGTGCACAAGATAGTGGAGTAGAATCTTGCAGTGAGCCTCTTGAAAGCCATAGGTAGAGAGGCACTGGGGAGTTGCCTATGCATGTGGTGAGGTTGTAGGCAATTTCTGGAGCATGGGGAGAGGCTGCCCCTGCACCAAGTTCAGTCCTTGCTGCACCAGGTTATGGTTATGCTGTACTGGGGAGAAACACTGGCGTGCCTGCGCGGGCAAGATTTGTTAGTGCTGAGTTTGGGAGAGGGGGAGTGTCTTCTGTGCCAAACCTGCTGCTTAGTGGTGCTGCTGCTATGAAATAAGCAGCAGCAGGTGGAGTCAACACTAGAGAGTATGGCACCAGTGTCAGTTGGCGTCTGTGCCTCGGGGATCCATGCAGCGGGTCTGGCTTCAAACGTAGTGGCGGGACCAGTGTTTAGAGATAGAGCTGGGACAGAGGCTTGGACAGTGTGGCCTGTGAGCATCTCCAGGCTGTGCTGGGAGAGGTGGCAGCTAAGAGAGACAGACCGAGGGTGGGGCAGTGACATCCCCGTGGGTGTGCCCGAGCTCTTTCTGGATACAACTGCAGCTTTGATGGACTCTGGGGACATGCAGAAGCATTTACTGCAGGAGTCCATGTTGTGATCCAGCCCCAGACAATGCACATACACATAGTGAGTATCTGAGAGGGCCACGTTTTTGGTGCATTGAGGGCACTTCTTAAGCCCCATTTCTTTTGTCTTGCCCCTGTCTTTACTTGTACTGGATTTTGTCTCATTTGGCATGAAGGCACACAGTAAGGAAAAGAAGAGGGTCTTCCGCAGGAGATGCAGTGAAACAAAGTGGAAGCCAAGGACCACGGCCAAACACAAAGAGGTGGTTAAAAATCTCTTTATTTGCAGACCCAACTCAAGGGTTTCGGCCAGAGGCCTTCTTCAGGGGTCTAAAAACAGACACAAACATTGACATTAAAATAAAATGAAATGTAAAAATACAGAAATTGAAGAACACGAATAATAAAACAATGGAACATCCTTATGTTGTAACATAAAAATAAAATACATTACCATGGAGAATAAGACACAACGTGAAATGGTGGACCGCCTCTTTTATTTTTATCTCTTTTTAGTCTCTGCATATATTACACCTTTAGTATGTTTATATGGTATTATATTCAATGATGCCTGTATGTTTTTACTTACTCTTTTGTAGATTGGGAAGAGTGGTTCGGTCCACCATTTCACGTTGTGTCTTATTCTCCATGGTAATGTATTTTATTTTTATGTTACAACATAAGGATGTTCCATTGTTTTATTATTCGTGTTCTTCAATTTCTGTATTTTTACATTTCATTTTAATGTCAATGTTTGCGCCTGTTTTTAGACCCCTGAAGAAGGTCTCTGGCCGAAACCCTTGAGTTGGGTCTGCAAATAAAGAGATTTTTAACCACCTCTTTGTGTTTGGCCGTGGTCCTTGGCTTCCGCTTTGTTTCATTTGGCATGAAGGCAACTGCAGCGGAGTGAAACTGTAGGGAAGAAATGGTGAAACTAGAATAGCAGTGGAGCAGGATCCACCTGCGCTTGACAGAGGAAAGAGATGGGCTAGTGTGGCAGCTGCCTCTAAGTGGGTACGGGCTGGCACATGCTCAGAAAGTCCCTAGAGGAGCAGGTCCAGCCTGGCAGCGTTCTATGATGACGTCACCTATGTGTGGCTGCCTTACCCTGCTTGTCCACAGAGAAAAAGCAAATACAAAGATCTGTGGATATTTTTCCCTGGATGCTTTTTGAAGGGAAAGTGTTTTCCTTTAAGAATCGGTGCAAAGTCCGTGGGAAAAGTATCCATGGACCTGTCACCTGTTTGTAGAGTCTTGAAAATTGCACCAATAAAAGTAAAAAGGAGGGGGGAGGGAGGGAGGAATGGAAGAGAGGTGGGATCATGGATAAGAACGGAGGGACAGGAAGGAGGAATGTAAATAAGTACAGAATTCAGAATTAGGGAGATCTGTATTTAAGAAGAGCTGTCACTCTGTTGGCTGTGATTGAGCTTCTCCTTGTATCCTCTCCCTCTCATGTCCTTTCATACATCCAGGTCAGTGCTTTGAAAGCTTCCAAATCTATCTTCACCCTCCCTACGGATCCCTTGCTTTTCTTATGGAGTGCAATGGAGAAAGCAGAACTACGTGTCCCTGCATGCAATGGAGTAAACCCAGGACTGGATAAAGCCTGTCAGGCGCATCTGGAGCCAGTTGGCAACCCTACTTACAAGCAAAATTTTTCTGTGCCCTCTTTGAAGAAGAATCAATGGTTCATGGTTTATGGTTTATTTAAAAGTTGTTATATCACCTTTCAAAACATATCAAAGCTGTTTATATATATTTTTTTAAAAATCTTAAAAACAAAAAGAAAAAAGGTAGAAAAGAAATCCCATTGTGGCAACAGAAAAGGTGCTCACAGTCATACAAGATGGGAAAGGAAAGGGAGAAAAGAGGACTAACCGTGCTGGTCATGAGCAAAGGTCAAGGGCCTTCTGGAAAAGGTCAGTTTGGTGGGAGAGAGGGTTGATTTAGTTTAGGCCGAGTTACATTCAGGTGCAGGGGGGACATGAGGCAGAGGGCCTCCTCCTTCCAGCTCACATGCCATGCAGGGTCTGCGCAGCTCTCCACATGCCACCCACCTCATGCACACGACTGGAGGAAATGGCGAGTAAAGACCATGCAACCACCACGAGTTCACATACTGCACCTCCAAACCCTGCATGCGACTTCCTCCCCCCCTTCCACAGCAGAGGTTCAGCACCTGGTGCCATAAGCTCCCATTCAACCAAGGCTAAATGTCAGGAAGAATGGCCCCCCCCCCCCACACACACACAAACACAAGCGCCCTGCCTGCCATTTCATCACTAATCCTTTCTTTCTATTTCTCCTCCTGAATTACAGCTTACAAAAGACAAACTCCTCGGAACTGGGTCCAGAAGGGGAGAAACTAGTCCACACCTACTAACACACCCAAACACACAAAACAGGAGACAAAAGTGTTTAGGGGTCAATCAATCAAGATCTTTCCCCATAGATACAGACGGGGGGGGGGGGGAAGAAATGCTCTGTGAAGCAACAGTGACTGCAGCCAGCCCTCAGGAGATGCACCAGGCAGAGCAATTGCTTGGATGGACTCTGACAGGTGCTGGGTGTTCAGACTGCAGCCTCCTCACTTCCTCTGTCCATTTTGGATAAGTTAAACTTGCAAGCACTGATGAAAAGGCCAATGGCTCAGGGAGGAGGACAAGACAGGTGACAGTGAATACCAGCTACCCATGGAAATGACATTTCAAGTTAGGATTAGAGTTTATATTTTATACACTCCAATTTCATGCAAGATAATTAAAGTATTTTTAACCAACTTATAGATTTTCATAGGATCTTTACTGAGTATTATAGGGTGACAAACAGGGCAATTGCCCAGGGCTCCCATGCTATGCCTGAAGCTGAACGAGGCGTAGCCTGTTGGTGGACTATGGGGCTCCCTCACCAGTTTCTGCCCTCAGTCCCTGCATGTCTAATGCCGGCCCTGCCTAGTAACCACTCATTCTGCCCACATTTATTTTTGTTTTAAATGTCAGCTTTGAATAAATATCAGTGCACTTTACACTTAAAATACAGAAAACACAAACCATAAAATATCCTCCTGTACTTCCCTAAATATGCCCACTTTACCTTCTCAGCATTTAGACAACTTTTCATACTTCCAAATTCTCAAAACCCTCCCTTCCTCCACTTTAATAGAATAGCCATGTCTTTATTGAACATCTGATCTTCATCAGATCTGTTACGCAAATATATCTTGACATCGACAACCAGTGAAAGTAATGTTTTTATTAATTCTCTCTTTCTGATACCCTTACTAGTCCCACCCCCACCCCTAATTAATGATCAGAATTACTTTGCACAGCCAAAAGGACCAAACAGGCCACCTACCTTTTGTGACGATCCCATCAGATGAGTAGTTCTGTACAAAAGATGAAGATGGGGGGGAAAGTCAGCAGCAAATATTTCAGTCCCAAGATTATAACCTCAAGAAAATCCAGTAGCAAAAGAGAGCAGGGGGGCCCTTACTTGTTATACATTGGTAACTGTAGCTCATTAATCTATTTCTAGAATGAGTCCCACTCCCAGCCCAGTCTACTGCATAATTCATCCATCCCCCTTTCATAGGCAGGGTTGGTGGTATGAGTCCTGGTGGTTAGTGCTGTTATGGTATGGCACGTTTCCTACACAGGGTTTGGTGTTATGTCATAAAGTGGAGCAGTTGCTCTAGATACAGACTATCTGCTTAAAGGAACAGAGAGGGTTTATATCTTTTGCTGTACCAATTGGGATTAGTGATAGCAAGATGTTTGAAAGATGCTTTAAAATAACTATTGGTAGTTTCATAGAGAACTGACCAGTAACTGGTTTACTATAAAGAAGACTGAAAACATTAATGTGCTTATTGTGAGACAGAGGTCTGTATGAACTTTGGTGTGATCTATTTCTTAAGGACCTGATATTTTTCTGGGCAGGCTATGCGCCGCTATGGACTAATTTAACATATTTGTGGCAAGCTCTCAACAGTAACCCTCCCTTCATCAGGTCAATTCTAACCTACAGCTCATTTGTTGACCCTTGTTTCCATATATGTAAGTAAACCAATATGGTAGTCTGATTATCTTTTCTTGCAGGATTAAGTTTCTTTTGGGTGTATTTTTTCATTTCATATGAGATCTTAAGGTCTAAAGTTGTTATTCAGGTACTGGAAGTGCTTGGTTTGGAGTTTAAAAGTTTCCGCTACATCTTTCAGAAGGAATTAACAGCAATCTTCTTGGAGGCCTGGGCCAGTAATACAGCTAGCATTATTTTTATAAAGTCTCAACAGCTCCCCCCTCTTTTTTATGCTGTGCAAATGCAATGATGTCATTGAGTCAATGCCAGCTCCTAGTGACCTAGCACCTGGGTTTTCTTGGCAAGGTGTGACCAGAAGTAGACTGCCAGGCTGCTCCGGACATTAACTGAGGCGTTGCTTAGAGAGACCAAGGCATGAGTCTTACTGTGCAGGGTAGCAATTACCCCCATGTTAGTGAGAGTTGTACAGTGCAGGGCTCAGGGCCCTCTTCTGGAAAGATGCATCGAAGCTGAGATGAGTCACAGCTATGGCTGAATCGCTATGAGCTGGGGTCAAGGAAGGGCCAGGCAAGCAATAGCGTGCACGGTAGGTCCTGAGTGACAATAGCACTGGGGGAATAAGACCCGAGACTTGAAAGGTCAGTGCTCAGACCACTGAGCCACAGAGTATGCTGCTATCCCTGGGGCTCCAGGAGGAGGGTGCTGTGCCTGCAATGGGAGGCCCTCACCCTTGAAGGGGGATGGGGCAAGTGAGGGTATTCCTTTGCTACTATGCCTTAGTACCCTGTTCCCTATGCTGAGACATAGGGGTAGGCTGTAGTGGTATGGATTCTGAGGCAGTAGGCCTGACATCTCCTGTGCATCATTGCTTTGCTGCCATTGGTTAAATCATAAACCAAAAAACCCTCAGAGCAATCTGTGCATTGTGGCAGGAGGGTCCCAAAGTTTTCCCCCATCACACTGGATGCTACAGGCTTGATTAGACTGAATTTCTCAGTACACCTTGATAGATTGTCAGCATGTTAAATCTTATGAGCCCCAGGAGGGATTGTTTTGGGCATGATGCCAGAAGAACGGTGTGCGCTCACTGCCGATTTTAGAGTATGAACTCCATCCTCGGTTGCAGAGAAGCGGGTCTTTGGGCGAGAAGGCCGGCATCCCACAGACAAAGCAGGTGCATCTCCATTGAGGTTGAGGGCACACACTACCCAGTCAGAGAAGACTGGCCCTAGAGGCAACCCAGGGAATTCTCGGGCATGATATGAATTCTGGGCGCAATCATGCAGAGGCTACATCAGACTGGGAGATGAGATTAGTCTAGCTGAGGAACGAGTGTGCTTAGTGTAAAGGCATGTTGCTAGAGGTATCAGTGTTGCTTGGCTACACTTGATGGAGGACTGTGCAGTGGCTGTAAGGGCCATTGTTGTTTATCATTTATTTAAAATTTAATATACCACTTTTTATGAAGGCATACAAAGCTGTGTACATCAATAAAATAATTAGAAAAAAAAAACTTAAAACTAGAAAGAAACTACAATTTCAGATAGGACAGATAGTATAAAGGAGACGAAGAGACAGTTAAAGTGGATGTCATGTTGTCAGGCAATATCCTGGGTGCTCTCCAAGTCAAACGTTTGTCTGAATAGATGTGTATTCAGTTGAGTCTTGAACTGTGAAAAAGAGACTTCAAGGCACAAACACACATGAAGACAGTTCCGCAGGGCTGGCCATTGGTGCCCATGGCCAGCGGCAGCACAGAATAGTTCATGTAGTAAAAGTGTAACTGGCTCCAAACCAGGTTTGGACGAGTTCTTAGAAGAAAGTCCATAAACCATTATTAAAGAGGACTGGAGAAACCCACTGCTTACACTTGGATCAAGCAGCATACGTATACCTTTAGGAATCCAACAGGTACTTGAGACCTGGAATGGCAACTGTTGGAAAAAGGATACTGGGCTTGATGGACCCTTGGTCTGACCCAGCATGGTGTATCTTATGTTCTTAAGTTCTACCTAAGGACCTCATCTGAGGATCCGGCGCTCATGGGTGGAATAGCCTCAAGCCCTTGGTTTACGCTGCTGCTTGGAGCGAAGGTGGGCCCTAAGCCCCGTGCCTGGACCTTCGTGCAAGGGCTCCGGTGGCCCACAAGATACCTTTAGCCTTTCTGCAGGCTTCTCAAAGACTCTAGTAAAAGAGCAACAGGATATCAGTGCTGGGTAAGGCCCGGGACCGGAAATGATGGTGTAGGATGCTTCATCTTGTCAGCGATGAGTGGCTCTGTTACTGCCATGTGGCTTTTGCAGCCCAGTGTAGCTTTCATGACTCAGAGACGGCTGAGGGGAGATATGATATAAGTCTATAAATTAATGAACGGAGTGGAACGGGTAAACGTAGATCGATTGTTTACCTTATCAGAATATGGAAAGACTAGGGGACATGCAATGAAGCTACAGGGTAAACTATTTAAGACTAATAAAAGAAAATACTTTTTCACTCAACGTGTAATCAAACTCTGGAATTTGTTACCGGAGGATGTAGTAAAGGCTGTTAGTGTAGCTGGGTTTAAAAAAGGTTTGGACAAGTTCCTGGAGGAAAGGTCCATAAACCATTATTAAGAAGGGACCAGGATATCAATGCTTGAACCAGTACAAGCATTGTGGAACCTGTGTCCCTTGGGGAAACTGCTAGGTACGTATGACCTAGATTGGCCACTGTTGGAAACAGAATGCTGGGCTTGATGGACCTTGGTCTGACCCAGTATGGCATATCTTATGTTCTTAGAGATGAGCCTTCCGACCTTTTCACTTTGCAGAGCACTGATGCAGCAGTTAATCCCTGAGGAACAGGGAATAGCCTTGCTTTTTTTTTCTTAATGCTGAATTAGGAAATGGAAGCAGGGAAGAACAGTGACAAAAGGAGCACTTCCCAATGCAGGTGCCCCAAGCAGAAGCGTCAGCGTGGCGGCCCGACGTTGTGATAGGCGCTGGAAAAAGGAGGAACAGAGGTGACGCCACTGGGTGCACCAAGAAGAAACTGTAGCATCTAAGCCTGTTCCAGCCTGCTCTGAGGAGCACTGGTGAAGCCTCTTCCCCATCGCAGAGTGGCTCGGCATGGGGAGCCCCAGAGACCGGCATGGAGACAGCCAATCCAGGGGTGGCAAGATCAGACAGGAGCGCACGGCCTGCCAAAGGAGCTAATCCATGGCTCTGTTGGCATTGTGCCCTGTGTGCATTCGCAAGGGGCATTATTAGAGCGTGTGCCCGCAGATGTATGTTGGCACTAGACTGCACCTTGGCCTGAGACAGCGGCCGGTCGTGGCAGCTGTAGAGTTGCATTGGAAACACAGAGAGAGCCATTTTATCTTTCGGGGCCACCTCCATCCTCTGGGCCGTCTGTCCAGATCCCTGCAGTCTGCAGCGAGTCTCCATGATACCGCTCAGTTGAGGCAAAAAAAACGAAATAAGAAACTTAAAAGAAAATAAAAACATAATTGCAAAGAAAAATTAGATAGAAGAGAGCAGGATCCATCTGCATAGCACAGAACAGACTGAGGGGGGAAAGGGGCGGGCACTGTGGTGTGGGGCTGGCACATGGTGGGAAAGGGGCGGGCACTGTGGTGTGGGGCTGGCACATGGTGGGAAAGGGGTGGGCACTATGGTGTGGGGCTGGCACAGAGCAGGATCCATCGAATAGACTGAGGTGGGAAAGGGGCGGGCACTGTGGTGTGGGGGCTGGCACATGGTGGGAAAGGGGCGGGCACTGTGGTGTGGGGGCTGGCACAGAGCAGGATCCATCTGCATAGCCAGGCGCACAGAACAGACTGAGGTGGGAAAGGGGCGGGAACTGTGGTGTGGGGGCTGGCACATGGTGGGAAAGGGGCGGGCACTGTGGTGTGGGGCTGGCACAGAGCAGGATCCATCTGCATAGCCAGGCGCACAGAACAGACTGAGGTGGGAAAGGGGCGGGCACTGTGGTGTGGGGGCTGGCACATGGTGGGAAAGGGGCGGGCACTGTGGTGTGGGGGCTGGCACAGAGCAGGATCCATCGAATAGACTGAGGTGGGAAAGGGGCGGGCACTGTGGTGTGGGGCTGGCACATGGTGGGAAAGGGGTGGGCACTATGGTGTGGGGCTGGCACAGAGCAGGATCCATCGAATAGACTGAGGTGGGAAAGGGGCGGGCACTGTGGTGTGGGGGCTGGCACAGAGCAGGATCCATCGAATAGACTGAGGTGGGAAAGGGGCGGGCACTGTGGTGTGGGGCTGGCACATGGTGGGAAAGGGGTGGGCACTATGGTGTGGGGCTGGCACAGAGCAGGATCCATCGAATAGACTGAGGGGGGAAAGGGGCGGGCACTGTGGTGTGGGGCTGGCACATGGTGGGAAAGGGGCGGGCACTGTGGTGTGGGGCTGGCACAGAGAAGGATCCATCTGCATAGCACAGAACAGACTGAGGTGGGAAAGGGGCGGGCACTGTGGTGTGGGGCTGGCACAGAGCAGGATCCATCGAATAGACTGAGGTGGGAAAGGGGTGGGCACTGTGGTGTGGGGCTAGCACAGAGCAGGATCCATCTGCATAGCCAGGCGCACAGAACAGACTGAGGTGGGAAAGGGGCGGGCACTGTGGGGTGGGGCTGGCACAGAGCAGGATCCATCTGCATAGCCAGGCGCACAGAACAGACTGAGGTGGGAAAGGGGCGGGCACTGTGGTGTGGGGCTGGCACAGAGCAGGATCCATCTGCATAGCCAGGCGCACAGAACAGACTGAGGTGGGAAAGGGGAGGGCACTGTGGTGTGGGGGCTGGCACATGGTGGGAAAGGGGCGGGCACTGTGGGGTGGGGGATGGCACTGAGCGGGATCCATCGAGTAGACGGGGGTGGGAAGGGGGCGGGCACTGTGGTGTGGGGCTGGCACATGGTGGGAAAGGGGTGGGCACTGTGGTGTGGGGCTGGCACAGAGCAGGATCCATCGAATAGACTGAGGTGGGAAAGGGGCGGGCACTATGGTGGGGGGCTGGCACAAAGCAGGATCCATCGAATAGACTGAGGTGGGAAAGGGGCGGGCACTGTGGTGTGGGGCTGGCACATGGTGGGAAAGGGGTGGGCACTGTGGTGTGGGGCTGGCACAGAGCAGGATCCATCGAATAGACTGAGGTGGGAAAGGGGCGGGCACTGTGGTGTGGGGCTGGCACATGGTGGGAAAGGGGTGGGCACTGTGGTGTGGGGCTGGCACAGAGCAGGATCCATCGAATAGACTGAGGTGGGAAAGGGGTGGGCACTGTGGTGTGGGGGCTGGCACAGAGCAGGATCCATCGAATAGACTGAGGTGGGAAAGGGGTGGGCGCTGTGGTGTGGGGGCTGGCACAGAGCAGGATCCATCGAATAGACTGAGGTGGGAAAGGGGCGGGCACTGTGATGTGGGGGCTGGCACAGAGCAGGATCCATCGAATAGACTGAGGTGGGAAAGGGGCGGGCACTATGGTGTGGGGGCTGGCACAGAGCAGGATCCATCGAATAGAATGAGGTGGGAAAGGGGTGGGCACTGTGTGTGGGGGCTGGCACATGTCCTTCTATGCTGTTGGAAAGCAATTCCATCCATGGCGCCGCTGGATGATGTCACCCATGTGTGATTGACTCATCCTGCTTGTCCATGGAGAAAGTGACTTGCTCAAGGCCACAAGGAATGCCAGTGTGAATCAAATACTGGCCTCTTGATCACCAGGCCACTGCTCTAACTGCTAGGCCATTCCTCTACTCAGCTCTCACTATAAAAAAGGAGCAAATAGCCATGTATGCCACAGGCCAGTGTGTAGTTGGGTCTCTGCTTTTCAGGGTTCCTGTAGTGTGATCATGTCAACTTTATTACACTGTGGAGCAAACTACAGCCGGCTCTAAAGATGGCAGATCTCAGACTCTGGATATCCCAGCTAGTGACCAATGGACAGACCCCCCCCCCCCCACACACACACACACACTCAAAACAGAATATATCCCCTGCACCCGCCCCCTCCTCCTCCTCACATCTTTCCAAACCTCATGTCTCAGTGCACTTCACCTGCTCAGGCTGAGAGCAAGTTTTTCAGCGCAGCTCCGGATCTTATTCTGAGCCTCGATGTGCGTCATTGTTGTGGCATTCTCTCCATCGATACTCAGCACCCAGTCGCCCACAGCTACACCAGCCTGTGCTGCCTTCCCACCGGGGCTCAGCTGAGAAGGAAAAAGTGAGTGAATGACTAGCATATCTCCAGCCACACTATGGCCCCCAGAAAACATACACATAGACACCCCTGCAAGCCGGCCACAGCATGCCTCCAGTCACACCATGAACCTCTCCCTACACACAGCCCTACAGGGAGAATACAACAACGTCTCGGCCACACCATCAAACTCACCCCAGGACCCCACAGATGCACCCCCCAATCCTGCAGGACGAATATGTCTTTTATTTTAGACATATATTGTGTCTATTAAGAAACCCAAAGCGGTTTAAATTCACATTAAAACTTCATTATAACCATCTAATGACCTGGAAATAGGAATAACGAGTGAGGTGATCAAATTTGCAGGTGACACAAAATTATTCAAAATTGTTCAAATCCAAGAAGATTTTGAAAAATTGCACAAGGAACTTGATAAATTGGAAGACTGAACATCCAAGTGGCGGATGAAATTTAATATGGACAAGTGCAAAGTTATGCACCTAGGAAAGAACAACCCAAACTATGGTTACACAATGCAAGGTTCCATATTAGGAGCCACCACCCAGGAAAGAGATTTAGGTGTCATCGTAGATAAAATGTTAAAACCTTCCGCCTAGTGTGCAGCGGCGGCCAAGAGAGCAAATAGAATGTTAGGAATCAGAATAAAACAAAGGATGACATCATAATGCCTCTGTATCATTCCATGGTGCGACCGCACCTTGAATATTTATTTATTTACATTCTCTTATATACCGCACTATTCTGCATCAGTGCGGTTTACATTGAACAAACTGAATATTGTGTGCAATTCTGGTCGCCATATCTTAAAAAGGATATAGCGTTATTAGAAAAGGTACAAAGAAGAGCAACCAAAACGGTAAAGGGGATGGAAGGATACCCCTATGAGGAAAGGCTTAAAGTTTAGGGCTCTTCAACTTGGAAAAAAGAGACAGCTGCAGGGAGATATGATAGAGGACTATGAATTAATGAATACAGTGAAACGGGTAAACGTCACTATCTTCACAAACTTCACTATCACCTCTATGCTGACGACATCATGGTGTATGTGCCAATCAACCTACAAGTACCTGACACCACAACAATAACCAGATGCCTTGAAGACATGAGTGTCTGGCTCGCAGCTAATAACCTGACTGTCTACTATGATAAAACAGAGACAATGTTCGTCACCAGGAACCCCACTTTCGTTCCGCCACAAACCATCAACATTCTAGACAAACCAATAGCGGTCAAGGATGAAGTTAAGTACCTAGGCATCACAATGGACAGAGCTCTGAACCTGAAATCTCACATAGCCAAAACCGCAAACAAGGCCTATCTACGTTTAAGGACCATTAGAAACCTCAAACCAATACTCCACCAAGACCACTTCCGCACAGTGTGTCAAGCACTCATCACACCTCTTGGCAATAGTGATCATAGCATGATCGCCTTTGATTTAATTAGTGGAGGAGGGATAGTAAGGAAATCCACAGTACGACCTCCTATCTTTCGAAAGGGAGACTATGATAAAATGAGGAAAATAGTTAAGAAAAAACTAAAAGGAGCAGTTGCAAGGGTTAAAGCTTGAATATTGTTGAAAACTACTATCTTGGAAGCCCAGACCAGCTGTATTCCATGCTTTAAGAAAAGTGGAAGGAAGTCCAAAAAACTGCCAGCATGGTTTAAAGGTGAGCTCAGAGAGGCTGTTGTTGCCAAAAAAGCATCTTTCAGGAAATGGAAAAAAGAGCCAAATGGCAAGTCAAATGCAAGGCATTGATAAGGCAGGCAAAGGGAGAATTTGAGAAGAAGCTTGCTGCGGAAGCAGAAACGCGAAATAAAGACTTTTTCAAGTACATTCGTAGCAAAAAACCTGTGAGAGAGTCAGTTGGTCCATTAGATGAAAGAGGGGTTAAAGGGGCACTAAGAGGCGACAAGGCGATAGCGGAGAGACTGAATGAATTCTTTGCTTCGGTGGAAGATGTAGGAATGTTACCTATGACTGAAGTGGTATTTAAAGGTGCGGAAGAATTGAAGGAAATATCGATACATCAGGAAGATGTATTACAACTATTAGATAAACTGAAGAGTAGCAAATCACCTGGGCCAGATGGTATACATCCAAGGGTGTTGAAAGAACTGAAATATGAGATTGCAGACCTGCTATTAGTAATCTGTGAACTATCATTAAAATCATATCTAATACCTGAAGATTGGAGGATCGCCAATGTAACACCAATTTTTAAAAAGGGTTCCAGGGGTGATCCAGGAAACTACAGACCAGTGGGCCTGACGTCAGTACCGGGAAAAATGGTAGAAATCATCATAAAGAATAAAATTACTCAGCATGTAGATAGTCATGGCCTAATGGGAGACAGCCAACATGGCTTTAGACAAGGAAGATCTTGTCTTACTAATCTGTTATGTTTTTTTGAATGTGTGAATAAACAGGTGGACAAAGGTGAGTTGGTTGATATAGTGTATCTGGACTTTCAGAAAGCCTTTGACAAGGTCCCTCATCAGAGACTTTTGGCAAAACTAGAGTCATGGGATAGGAGGCAGTGTACTACTGTGGATCAGGAACTGGTTAAAAGACAGAAAGCAGAGGGTAGGGCTAAATGGCCAATTTTCCCTATGGAGAAAGGTAAATAGTGGTGTACCCCAGGGATCTGTGCTGGGTCCGCTGGGGTACACCACTATTTTGACATATTCATAAATGACCTGGAAAATGGAATAACGAGTGAGTTTATCAAATTTGCAGATGACACAAAACTATTTAAAGTTGTTAAAACCCAAGAGGATTGTGGAAAATTGCAAGAGGACCTTGATAAATTGGAAGACTGGGCATCAAAATGGCAGATGAAATTTAATGTGGACAAGTGCAAAGTTATGCACCTAGGGAAGAACAACCCAAACTATGGTTACACGATGCAAGGTTCCACATTAAGAAACACCACCCAGGAAAAAGATTTAGGGGTCATTGTGGATAACATGTTAAAACCCTCAGCCCAGTGTGCAGCGGCGGCCAAGAGAGCAAATAGAATGCTAGGTATCATATAGAAAGCAATGGCAAATAAAACAAAAGATATTATAAATGCCTCTATATCGTTCCATGGTGACACCGCACCTTGAATATTGTGTGCAATTCTGGTC
Source organism: Ichthyophis bannanicus (assembly GCA_033557465.1). Taxonomy (NCBI): domain Eukaryota; kingdom Metazoa; phylum Chordata; class Amphibia; order Gymnophiona; family Ichthyophiidae; genus Ichthyophis; species Ichthyophis bannanicus. The sequence goes on from CM066050.1 coordinate 3,303,045, forward strand.
GCCGTCTCTTAAAAAGGATATAGCATTATTAGAAAAGGTTCAGAGAAGAGCCACCAAAATGGTAAAGGGGATGGAAGGATACTCCTATGAAGAAAGGCTAAAAAGGTTAGGGCTCTTTAACCTGGAAAAGAGACGGCTGAGGGGAGATATGATAGAAGTCTATAAATTAATGAACGGAGTGGAACGGGTAAACGTAGATCGATTGTTTACGTTATCAGAATATAAAAAGACTAGGGGACATGCAATGAAGCTACAGGGTAAACTATTTAAGACTAATAAAAGAAAATATTTTTTCACTCAACGTGTAATCAAATTCTGGAATTTGTTACCGGAGGATGTAGTAAAGGCTGTTAGTGTAGCTGGGTTTAAAAAAGGTTTGGACAAGTTCCTGGGGGAAAGGTCCATAAACCATTATTAAGAAGGGACCCAGGTTATCAATGCTTGACCCAGTACAAGCATTGTGGAACCTGTGTCTTTTGGGGAAACTGCTAGGTACATATGACCTAGATTGCCACTGTTGGAAACAGGATACTGGGCTGGATGGACCTTGGTCTGACCCAGTATGGTATATCTTATGTTCTTATGTTCTCTGCTTGATTACGGAAACTCATTGTATCAAGGCCTCCCCAATAGACCTTACACCCACTTCAAATGGTACAAAGCACTGCAGCATGCATCATTACGGACACTGCAAGAACTGAGCACATCACCCCAGTCTTACAGCAGCTGCACTGGCTCCCAATGATGGCCATGGCAAAATACAAAACAATCATGATCATCTTTAAAATCTTCCACCATCAATCGGCAGATGCACTCCAAGATATCATAACAAAGGATATCAGCAATAGACCAAGAAGAACAAATAATGACAACAGGATCGGCACACCTGCAGGATATCACAAGACTAAACAAGCAACCTCAAGAAGAGCTCCTTCGCTACTGGCGTCCACGCTCTGGAACTCCCTACCAATGGGTCTGAGGGCCATGAACGATTCCATGGACTTCCGCAAGGCCCTCAAAATCCTACTCTTCACAGAAACCTACGAACAGACAACCAACAAACTCCACCCGAACAGTAATGCGACGAACAGTAATGCAACTACCTCAATACAACTACCTCCAACCCGAACAGTAGTGCAACTACCTCAATACAGCTACCTCCACCATCTCAATACCCACCCCAACTAAACCTATAAGTTCAATGAATAATATGATGAAGTACCCTCATGTATAATTTATAACGTACAGTGTATAATGCCTTTATAATGTACAATGTATAATGTCATTAAGTACCCTCATGTTAAATGTAACCCTCCTATTGTGATGTGACCACTTTGACTGTAGGATAAGATGGTATACAAATCAGTCTAAATAAATAAATAAACGTATCCTATTTCCAACAGTGGCTAATCAAGGTCACAATTATATCAGGTTCCTAAAAAGTAGACAAATTCCACAATGCTAATCCTATGGGTAAGCAGTGGATTTACCAGTCAACTTTAATAATGGTTTATGGACTTTTCTTCCAGGAACTCTTCCAAACCTATTTAAAGCACAGCTGCACTAACAGCTTTTACTATATCCTCTGGTAATGAATTCCAGATTAATTGGAGAAAATATTTTTTCACTCAATTTTGGAATTTATTACCAGAGGTTGTAATAAAAGCTGTTTGTGTAGTTGGGATTAAAAACATTAGGACAAGTTTCTGGAGGAAAGGCCCATAAACTGTTATAAAATAGGATCCGGGAACAAGACTCTGCTTCCTCCTTGAAAACAGCTCTCTTCCTGTTCCATCCATTCCAACCCTGAGAACACTCTTCTGCTTCCTGATCCATCCGCTCCCTCCTGAGAAGAGCCCTCCCCTTCCTGCTGCTCCATCCGTTTCCTCCCCGAGAAGAGACCTCTGCTTCCTGTTCTGTCCCTTCCCTCCCTGAGAAGAGCCCTCCCCCCTCCTGCTCCATCCCCTCCCCTTCCTGCTCCATCCCTTCCCTAACTGAGAAGAGCCCTCCCCTTCCTGCTCCATTCCTTCCCTCCCTGAGAAGAGCCCTTCCCTTCCTGCTCCATTCGTTTCCTCCCTGCGAAGAGACCTCCACTTCCTGTTCTGTCCCTTCCCTCCCTGAGAAGAGCTCTCCCCTTCCTGCTCCATCCCTTCCCTCCCTGAGAAGAGTCATCCCCTTCCTGCTCCGTCCCTTCCCTCCCTGAGAAGAGCCCACCGCTTCCTGCTCCATCCCTTCCCTCCCTGAGAAGAGCCCTTCCCTTCCTGCTCCATCCGTTTCCTCCCTGAGACGAGCCCTCCCCCCTTCCTGCTCCATCCCTTCCCTGAGAAGAGCCTTCCCCTTCCTGCTCCGTCCCTTCCCTGAGAAGAACCCTTCCCTTCCTGCTCCGTCCCTTCCCTCCCTGAGAAGAGTCATCCCCTTCCTGCTCCTTCCTTTCACTCCCTGAGAAGAGCCCACCGCTTTCTGCTCCATCCCTTCCCTCCCTGAGAAGAGCCCTCTGCTTCCTGTCCCGTCTGTTCTCTCCCTGAAAACAGCCCTCCCCTTCCTGCTCCGTCTGTTCCCTCCCTGAGAAGAGCCCTCCCCTTCTTGTTTTGCCTGTTCCCTCCCTGAAAGGATCCCTCCTCTTCCTGCTCCATCCCCTCCCTCACTGAGGAGCCCTCTGCTTCCTGCTCCATCCCCTCCCTGAGAAGAGCCCTCCCCTTCCTGTTCCATCCCTTCCCTCCCTGAGAAGAGCCCTTCCCTTCCTGCTCCATCCGTTTCCTCCCTGAGACGAGCCCTCCCCCCTTCCTGCTCCATCCCTTCCCTGAGAAGAGCCCTTCCCTTCCTGCTCCTTCCCTTCCCTCCCTGAGAAGAGCCCGCCGCTTCCTGCTCCATCCCGTCCCTTCCTGAGAAGAGTCATCCTGTTCCTGCTCCGTCCCTTCCCTCCCTGAGAAGAGCCCGCCGCTTCCTGCTCCGTCCCTTCCCTCCCTGAGAAGAGCCCGCCGCTTCCTGCTCCGTCCCTTCCCTCCCTGAGAAGAGCCCGCCACTTCCTGTCCCGTCTGTTCTCTCCCTGAAAACAGCCCTCCCCTTCTTGTTCCATCTGTTCCCTCCCTGAGAAGAGACCTCCCCTTCTTGTTTTGCCTGTTCCCTCCCTGAGAAGATCCCTCCTCTTCCTGCTCCATCCCCTCCCTCACTGAGAAGCCCTCTGCTTCCTGCTCCATCCACTCCCTGAGAAGAGCCCTCCCCTTCCTGTTCCATCCCTTCCCTCCTGAGAAGAGCTCTCCCCTTCCTGCTCCATCCCTTCCCTCCCTGAGAAGAGTCATCCCCTTCCCGCTCCATCCCCTCCCTCACTGAGATGAGCCCTCCCACCTTCCTGCTCCATTCCTTCCCTGAGAAGAGCCCTTCCTGCTCCATCCCCTCCCTCACTGAGGAGCCCTCTGCTTCCTGCTCCATCCCCTCCCTGAGAAGAGCCCTCCCCTTCCTGTTCCATCCCTTCCCTCCCTGAGAAGAGCCCTTCCTGCTCCATCCGTTTCCTCCCTGAGACGAGCCCTCCCCCCTTCCTGCTCCATCCCTTCCCTGAGAAGAGCCCTCTGCTTCCTGTCCCGTCTGTTCTCTCCCTAAAAACAGCCCTCCCCTTCTTGTTCCATTTGTTCCCTCCCTGAGAAGATCCCTCCTCTTCCTGTTCCATCCATTTCCTCCCTGAGAAGAGCCCTTCCCTTCCTGCTCCATCCGTTTCCTCCCTGAGATGAGCCCTCCCCCCTCCCTGCTCCGTCCCCTCCCTGAGAAGAGCCTTTCCTGCTCCGTCCCCTCCCTGAGAAGAGCCCGCCACTTCCTGCTCCATCCCTTCCCTCCTGAGAAGAGTTATCCCGTTCCTGCTCTGTCCCTTCCCTCCTGAGAAGAGCTCTCCCCTTCCTGTTCCATCCCTTCCCTCCCTCTCCTGCAGCCACATGCAGAGAGATTAATAGGGGAAGGGGTGAAATTGCAGAAAGAGGAAGGACTCTGCTCCTTAAGCCAGACCTTCCCCTGCTGTCTCTTTGTAGGGAGTGATGCAGAGAAAAACAAAAAGGTGCTCATACTTGGCACAAAGTACTGTCAAGTAGACAAAGTGATATTCTTATCTAGCGAAGGCGGGCAGAGTACCTGGCAGGTTGGCTGGACAACTGGTCCTTATCTGCTGTTTTGTGTTATGTTACTATACCACCAGTTCGAGCTTCCTAAACAGTCTGAGGGCTTCTCAGCCAGATATAAAGCAATGGCTGAGGCAAAAGAGATGGATCATACTGGTTTTTATTACGGAGTCAAGTTCTTGCCAGTGCAGAGGCACTTACCCGGGAGATGGACAGCGGCATACTGAAGTCTTTACCCCCTTGCAATCGGAAGCCCCAGGGAGCAGGGCCCTGAAGGGTCACCTTGAATACACTGGGATCACTCATCACCTGAGAAAGAGCAGACAGCAAGTTAACAAAGAACAGAGGAAGCCTTCAAGCACTTCACACCCTACCTAGTTAAAACAGCAATAAACTAAGAACTCTCTCTATCTTACAGCCCAAAAGCTCTGCAGCCATGAAGAACACTTTGCATTTGATTGCGTTTGTATTCCTGCTGCTTTTCAGCACACTGAACATAATTACAGCCCCCTAAAGACCCCCCGACAATACCAAAGCAGCCAATCGGGCACTTGGCAATCAGCAGCCTCGCTCGAGTCGCGACAAGCGACGGGCGCTGCTATATATGCGGACGGCTCTTCTCACCGAAGGAAACGCGCCGGCCAACGCCTGCAGCAGCGCTCTCCAGCTCGCTGCTATATAAGGAGCGTAAGCGGACACCAGGGAGGGGCGCGCCAGCGGGACATGTGCGCACAGGCAGCAACGCGCTTGCAACTCCTCGCAAAGCTTTCCTTTGAAGAAAAGCGGAGGTTCTGCTTTCTACTTCACCTATTATCCAACACTTAAAACTCCCCAATAAGCTGGAGCAGAGCTTTGTAGAAACAAAGAAACTGGCAGGAAAGGGTCCCTTGCTCCACCCAGTCTGTCTCTTTGTGCCGTTACTGGTCTCTTTCACTCCTCCCATCCAGTCTTCCTCTTTACCCTGCTTCTCCAGTCTCCCCCAAGTCTATTACTCACTGCACCACTCACCCAAACATCTGTTTAGAGCTTTCCACACTTCTGCTCTCACTTGCAAGTATTCATTTAAAAAAAAGACCCCTTCCTCAGGACTGAGCTAACCATTAGGCATGCATAGGACGCAGTGCTGACTCATAGGGTTGTGCCCCCCTCGTTGGGTCAGTTTTGCACAGATAGAGGTGAATGCTCAGCCAGCAGTCACTGCATCCGTAAAGCTGGCACTGCTAGTAGTCACCACACTAGCGGAGTAGTTTAGGCTGCTATTCGGCTGCTCTTGACAAAGCGCGCAGAATTTTCTCTAATTCAGACCTTTTGACATGGAATTTTGCACCATGCCTGCAGCATTCCAGCAGGAGTAAACGTACTTCTCCAGTCAGTAGCTTGAAATCACCACTATCAGGATCATTTTTTGGCTCACCCTTGATGCTCTCCTAACATAAATAAAATAAGTAAATAAATAAATAACATGGCTCGTATATGTACTAATAATGTCTGGCCATCGAGTGACCGAAATGCAAAGGACAAGCTAATTATGCTTTCATCAGCAAACTTCCCTCGCACCCTCATCCTTCCTATGATCACCAAAATATTACATCTGACCCCAATTTCTACACAGAACCTCTCCCTTCAGTTACACATAACCATCACCTAGGTAAAAAATAAGACTGAAAACTATAAACAGGTGTACAGGCAAAAATACAAATGGAAAACTCAAAAACAGACTCCAAGCCATGGAAGAGTGAGAAAAAGAAACGTGTACAGAACAAAATACAATAAAGAAGCATGATTATTGAAAAGTACACCGGTAGCGCACGGTTGGGCCATGAAACCAGTGAGGAGAACCATGCCAATGTCCATTCCCCTGCCGTCTTGTTGCTAACACACGGCACCAAAGAACCCAACACGCAGCTGCACCTAACACCACCCATGGGGCTGGTACTAATGGCAACAATCACTGTTAAACGCACTCACACACCCGCCCTAAGTGCGATGCACTGTCAACGTCCATTTCCACCCCAACCCTCCCTGTTTCCACCCATTTGCGTGCTAACTTAACATGTGGTTTTTAGTGCAGGGTTCTGTGTGTGACATGCTATCCCCATGCTATTAGCGCAGTTTAGCAAACATGCTCAAATCTCTAAATATTGACAAAGTTTGTTTTGTACCTTTGTTGTCTCATCATTTTATTTTTACAGTTGGGTTGGTCCTGGTCTCTCTTTATTACTTCCTCTTGGTTTTTCCCTTTCCTGGATCTCATTCCCATTCTCTGTTTTTTCATGCTCCTGGCCCTCTTCCTTCCTTCCTCCTCTATATCTGTCAAACCCTGATCATTCCGTTCCATCTTTTTTTCTCCGTTTCTTTTATCTGCCTTTTTACCTACCGATGGCTAAAAGTCATTCCTCCTTTTCCTTCCTGCAGTCTTTGGTCTCCCTTTCACATTTCCTACTCCTCCTTCCTTAGTCCTCCCATTTCCCACCCAGTTTCCAGTTCCCTCCCAGCCTTCATGCACAGCACGTCCTAATCCATTTCCACCCTGTGTACTCATCCGCTCACCAGCTTGTCACTCCTCCTTTAATCCCTATCTTATGCTTTACCCCCTTATCCAAGTTTACGTGTCTCTTTTTACCTCCTCTATTTCCACCTTCTCTTGCCCCTTTCCTTTGTCTCTGTCCCTTTCAGCTCCTTCAGCCCCTCCTCTCCTCATTCATCCCCCTCATGCAGTCACTAGTCCCCAGTGTCCTCCTAATCACTGTTCAGTTTTATTTCCCGTTCTCCTCCCTACCTAATTCCTAAATAGCTTCTCTTCCATTCTACCCAGTCCTCAAGCCCTCACTCATAATTCCACCCAAGCCATGAGCCCCAAATCCAAGTTAGAGTCTGTCTTATTCTGGTCTCCCATCCAATCCTAAACCAGAATCCCTGCTATCCCGCATTACCATGCTCCTAGTATCTGCCCTCTGGTCTCTTTCTTGCCCCTTCACCAACATCCACTACCCCTGCCCCTTCCATAGCATCTACCTCACTACTTCCTTCTGCAATATTTATTTACCCTGCCTTTCCTCCTTTTTACCCCAGCATCCATTCCTCTGACCCTCCTTCTCCACCTTCCCCTACATATGCCCTGACTTCCTTTCTTTTCTCATTTCTCCAGCATCTGCCAGTATCATCCCTCCCATCTCCCAAGCCCCAGGATCAGCTCTGCTTCTATCTGCCATGGATGGACATCCTTGGCACAATGGCTCCCTCTACCCTTTTTTGCTGATACCACAAGAAGGTTTAAAATTCCTTGAAACAGGCACTTCCTGTTTCTGGCAAGAATACAGGATGTGCCCGGTCTTGCACTTTAAAATCCTCTGTGATGCTAACAGCACAAGCAGACAAAAAAGCAGGGATCATCGGGCATAAAGGCACAAGCTCCCATCATTGCAAAGGATGAGCTGATGAGACAGGTTTCAGCATCTTTAAACTTTAGTGTAGCATCCCTTAAGCTGCAGGTTTGGGGGAGGGGGAGCAGGAAGCACAGCAAAAAGCAGCTAATAGATCTTGACAGCCCACAAAAAGTCAAAGAACCATTACTGTAACTTTTGCCAGCAGGAGGGGTAGGATTTTTCACTTTTGGAACCCAGCCTCTGTATATGTTATCTACAAATATAAAACCAAGAATAATGTTCATTAGGTAGTGTTGCAGGATTGTTCTGGGGCAGGTGGTGTTGGGATGATTATCAAAATCTCAGGAAAGGGGCCTCTAGAGATCTGAACGTTAACTGGGGGGAAGGGGTAGGGTGCGAGATTCAAGGTTCACTTAGGGCAACTAATAGCCTTGTACTGGTCCTGCCCTTCAGTAAAAATCTCAGTTGAGACTGAGAAAGTGTAGTTACTCACCTGTAGCAGGTGTTCTCTGTGGACAGCAGGAATAAGTCCTCACGTATGGGTGATGTCACTGATGGAGCCCCACACGGGAATGTGTTCCAGCTTCCATTGGAAGCTTTTGGGAGGCATGCACGCCTGCCTTCCCCGCCTACCACGACCCCATCTTCTCCAGTCAAATATCAAAGCAATAGACAAGCAACTCCTCGGGGAAATGAGAGGGTTGTGAGGACTTATTCCTGCTGTCGATGAAGAACACCTGCTACAGGTGAGTATCTATGCTTTTTCCGTGAACAAGCAGGAAGTAAGTCCTCACATATGGGATTCCCAAACTACAGGCTACCAAAAACCAAGGAGGAAAATCCCAAAGGAGTGATAAACTGGAGAAAAGGAAGAACAATATAGGTAGGGACCCCACAGATTCAGCATCCTCAGTGTACAGCAGCCCTGAGGTCTTTCTTAGATTTGTAAGTAGCCTGGACAGACAGAATGGCTGGTGGGCAGGAGTTGGACCTAAGACCCGAAGAGGTCCTGGAGCATGGCCTAGCCAAAAATTGCTGTCCCATTGGGAATCCCCATCCAGACAATAATGAGCTGTGAATGTGTGGACCAAAGACCTTGTAGCAGCCTTGCAGATCTCCTCTGCAGAGGCCGAGCGCAGGTTAGCAACCAACATGGCCATGGCCTGGACATTGTGAGCCATGACATGACCGTCAAGGATCATGCCAGCCTGGGAATACGCCAGAGAAATGCAGTCAGCTAGCCATAGGGATAGCGTGCGTTTAGAGATGGAAGCATCCAGCTTATTGGGGCCAAAGGCGACAAACAGCTGGGTTGACCACCGATGGGCCTTTGTACACTTGAGGTAGAAGGCCAAGGCATGTTTGCAGTCCAGTGTGTGCAATGCCGCCTCACCCCAGTTGGCATGTGGTCTCTGGAAGAATGTTGGCAGAACAATTGACTGGTTGAGGTGGAATGTGAAGACCACCTTTGGCAGAAAACATGGGTGTGTTCACAACACCACCCTATTCTGGTGCTATCTGGTATAAGGCGGGTGAGCCACCAAACCTTGAAGCTCACTGATGCGGCAGGCCTACATGACCATACGAAACAGGACCTTCCAGATCAAGAACATCAGACGGCAAGAGTCAAGTGACTCAAAAGGAGCCTGTAGGAGCTGAGCAAGGACCACGTTGAGATCCTACCCCACCATAGGGTGCTTGATAGGAGGCTTGGAGAGGAGTAAGCCCCACATGAAGTGAGCCATCAAGGGGTGAGCTGAAATGGGTCTTCCTCCTTGAGCAGCGATGGTAGGCCTCAATCGTACTGAGGTAAATTTGGACACAGTTTGATTTAAGACCCGAATCCAAGAGGTGCATAAGATACTCCAGCAACTGATCCATTGCAGAGGAAAAAAGATCCAGTGCCCTGTTCAAACACTAAGAAGTGAATCTCTGCCACTTGAGTGCATAAGCCCAGTGTATCGAATCGTTGTGAGAAGCTAGGAGGACGTTCATAACATTCTGGGGAAAGGCCTATCAACAGAGAGGTTCCAAAAGAGACAAAAGTATTTATTTATTATTTATTTATTACAGGCTCTTATATACCGCACTATTTAGCATCAGCGCGGTTTACATTATAACAATAGACCAGACAACAAACTGTTTGGTTTTACAGAGAACAGGTACAACAACTTGGATAAACATAGGGGAATTGTTAGCTGAAACTATTTACATATGTATTTACATGTCTATACAGTAGGTTTTATGTTCTTAGTTTGAGTTGAGTCCTGTAAAACAGGTGGTCAAAGTGGGGATGGGTGGTCAGGTCGTTTTCCCTCATGCTGGCAGCTGTGTTCTAGTGAAGTATGCAAGTGCCGTGAAATGCCCTTTAACCTTTCCCGACATTCAGCATGTTTCACTAGAACACAGCTGCCAGCGTGAGGGAAAACGACGCCCTTCATACTGGTGTTTGTGCAGAAGTGAGCCGGGCCTCACGTGGACCTCCCTGGCTCACTTCTGAAGCTGCTTAGACAGGCGCAGGGCTCTTGGGGGGGGGTCTAGAATAGGACTATAAATGGCAGATGGGAGGGCTATGATTGGAAATGGGCTGATGGGGTGATGGGGGCAGGATAGGAAATGGGCTGATGGGGGGCTAGGATAAGACTGGAAATGGCTGATGGGGGTTAGAATTGCAAATGGGCTGATGGAGCTAATTTGAACTGGAAAGGGCTGAAATAGGACTGGAAATGGTGATGGGAGGAGCTTGGACTGGAAATGGGCTGATGGGGGCTGGAATAGGACTGGAAATGGCTGATGGGGGGCTAGAACTGGTAATGGGCTGATGGGGCTAGCATTGGAAATGGGCTGATGGGGGAGAGCTTGAACTGGAAATAGCAGATGGGGGGCTAGGACTGGAAATGGGTTGATGGGGGGAGTTTGGACTGGAAATAGGCTGATGGGGGGCTGGAATAGGACTGGAAATGGCTGATGGGTGGGCTAGGACTGGAAATGAGCTGACTGGGGGGCTAGCATTGGAAATAGGCTGATGGGGGAGCTTGGACTGGAAATGGGCTGATGGGGAACTAGGATTGGAAATGGGCTGATGGGGGGCTGGAATAGGACTGGAAATGGCTGATGGGGGTCTAGCACTGGAAATGGGCTGATACGGGGGCTAGGACTGGAAATGGGCTGATACGGGGGCAAGGGAGAAGGGACCGGATGCTGAGTGGGGCTGGAACTAGAAGGGAGCTGATGTTGGAGGAGGACTAAAAGAGAATGGGGTTGGGGGAATGAGGATGGAGAAGGGAAAAGATATTTTGTGTAGGAGGGAAGAAAAATCTACGATTGGCTGGGTATTGGGAAAGTAAGTGGGGACTGAGGATGGAAGGGTGAAATTTGAGTGGATGATAAAGGAATAAAGAAAGAAATGGAGGAACGAGCAAAAGGGGAAAGATCAGTATATTAAAGCAGATATAGAGAAAGAATGGAAAAAAATCTAGAAGAGATAAGAAAGGACAAATGAACAGCTTGCAGAAGATACAAAGAACCCAGAAGAAAGTGACTGGAGCAATTGCAACTGAAAAATAAAATGCCCAAACCAAAGGCAGAAAAAATACTTTTTTATTTTGAATTTAATAACTGGAATATGTCAGCTCTGGGAAATGTGTATCGCTAACGTCTTTGCGTTTTTGTTTACTACAAGAGGAAATTCAATTTATAGTTTTATTTCTCCAGTGTTGTTGTACATTCCAAGTTTGGCTTTTGGGGTTCCCCATTTAATTATTGTCTTTCTATTTCTAAATTTTGATCTTTTGTTCTTTGTTTGGTGACGGTCTATGTTCTGCATGTGTAACCAAGCTGAAATATTCTGTTCAAGTAGTTTCTATTTGACAGTGCCACTTGTTCTCTTTCCCCAGTAGATGTATTCATATTCTCTGAAATGTATTGGTTTAATATTTGCAGTGTTTCCTTGTGATAGGTAGGTTTGGTGCTTTGTGAGTCCTGGTAGTGCTGTTATGATACTGCACGTTTGCTATGGGTTCTAAATGGTCAGTGTTTATAGTACTTCATAATGTGCCTGGCGGTTGGCACTGGAGTATAGTAATGTAGAAATCTGGTAGTCTTTCTTTATCCAGGCACTCATTAATTAAAATTAGCACACTTTAACATTATGCAAATATTTATGCAAATGAGGATCCTTATGTAAATGAGGCCTCGCAGTGAGTCTCCGCACATTGCCCCGCACCCCCCTTGGGCTATCCTGATACCTGGGTACAAACTATATTGTAATGATAGAGCAGATCAAATTGGTGGAGTGGTTGCAATGGCAGTGGGGGTGTACTATCGACCGCCTAGCCAGAATGAACAAATGGATGCTGAAATGCTCAAAGAAATGAGGGAAGCTAACAAAAGTTACAGCACAGTAATAATAATGGGTGATTTCAATTACCCCGGTATTGACTGGGTCAGTGTCATGGCAGGACATGCTAGGGAAATAAAGTTTCTAGATGAAATAAATGACTGCTTCTTCGAGCAACTGGTTCATGAACCGACCAGAGGGGAAGCCATTTTGGACCTAGCCCTTAGTGGAACACAAGATCTGGTGCAAGAAATAAGGGTGTTGGGCCACTTGGCAATAGTGATCATAGTATGATCGCATTTGATAAATGAAGGAAGGATAGTAAGGAAATCCATAGTACTACCTTTTAACTTTCAAAAGGGAGACTATGATAGAATGAGGAACATATTTAAGAAAAAAATAAAAGGAGCAGTTGCAAAGGTTAAAGATTTTCATCAAGCATGGGTGTTGTTTAAAAATACTATCTTGGAAGCCCAGACCAGCTGTATTCCACGCTTTACGAAAAGTGGAAGGAAATCCAAAATACTGCCAGCATGGTTTAAAGGTGAGGTCAGAGAGGCTGTTGTCAAAAAAGCACCTTTCAAGAAATAGAAAAAGGAGACAAATGATGAAAACTGAAAGCAACATAAGCACTGGCAAGTTAGATGCAAGACATTGATAAGGCAGGCAAAGAGAGAAATTGAGAAGAAGCCTGCTGTGGAAGCAAAAACACATAATAAAGACTTTTTCAAGTACATTCATAGCAAAAGACCTGTGAGAGAGTCAGTTGGACCATTAGATGATAGAGGGGTAAAAGAGGTAAAAAGAGGGGACAAGGCCATAGCGGAGAGTCTGAATGAATTCTTTGCTTCTGTCTTTACTAAGGAAGATGTAGAGATGTTACCCATGACTGAAATGGTATTTTTATTATTATTTTTTTTTTGGTATTTAAAGGTGATGCCACAGAAAAATTGAAAAAAATAATCGATACACCAGGAAGATGTATTACAACTATTTGATAAACTGAAGAGTCACAGATCACCTGGACTGGATGGTATACATCCAAGGGTGTTGAAAGAACTGAAATATGAGATTGCAGATCTACTATTAGTAATCTTTGAACTATCATTAAAATCATCTGAACATAAGACATGCCATACTGGGTCAGACCAAGGTCCATTAAGCCCAGTATCCTGTTTCCAACAGTGGCCAATCTAGGTCATACGTACCTGTCATCTGTAATACCTGAAGATTGGAGGATGGCCAATCTAACACCAATTTTTAAAAAGGGTTCCAGGGGTGATCCGGGAAATTACAGACCAGTGAGCCTGACATTAGTACCGGGAAAAATGGTAGAAACCATTACAAAGAACAAAATTACTGAACATGTAGATGATTGAGGGGTCGGGACTTCCCTGGCCTGAAGTGACCAACAAGGAGCAGACCCATTACAGTAGATAGTCATGGCTTAATGGGAGACAGCCAACATGGCTTTAGCCAAGGAAGTTCTTGTCTTACTAATCTGTAATGTTTTTTTGAAGGTGTGAATAAACAGGTAAACAAAGGTGAGTCGGTTGATATAGTATATCTGGATTTTCAGAAAGCTTTTGACAAGGTCCCTCATGAGAGACTGTTGGTGAAACTAAAAAGTCATGGGATAGGAGGCAGTGTAGTATTGTGGATCAGGAACTAGTTAAAAGATAGAAAGCAGAAGGTAGGGCTAAATGGCCAATTTTCCCAATGGAGAAAGGTGAATAGTGGAGTACCCCAGGGATCTGTGCTGGGTCTGCTGCTTTTTTGCATATCTGTAAATGACCTGGAAATGGGAATAACGAGTGAGGTAATCAAATTTGCAGATGACACAAAATTATTCAAAGTTCTTAAAACCCAAGAGGATTGTGAAAAATTGCAAGAGGACCTTGCTAAATTGGAAGACTGTGCATCCAAATGGCAGATGAAATTTAATGTGGACAAGTGCAAAGTTATGCACCTAGGGAAGAACAACACAAACTATAGTTACCCAATACAAGGTTCCACATTAGGAACCATCACTGAGGAAAAAGCTTTAGGTGTCATTGTGGATAACATGTTGAAATCCTCTGCCCAATTTGCAGTGGCGGCCAAGAAAGCAAACAATGCTAGGATTCATAAGGAAAGGAATAGAGAATAGAACAAAGGATATTATAATGCATGTGTATCATTCCATGGTGCAACCCCCACCTTGAATATTGTCTGCAGTTCTGGTCGCCGTATCTTTAAAAGGATATACTGTTATTAGAAAAGGTACAGAGAAGAGCCACCAAAATGGTAAAGGGGATGGAAGGATACCCCTATGAAGCTAAAAAGGTTAGGGCTCTACACCCTGGAAAAGAGACGGCTGAGGGGAAATATGATAGAGGTCTATAAATTAATAAATGGAATGGAACAGGTAAATGTAGATCGATTGTTTACGCCATCAAAATATAGAAAGACTAAGGGACATGCAATGAAGCTACAGTGTTACCTATTAAAGACTAATAAAAGAAAATATTTTTTCACTCAACGTGGAATTCGTTACCGGAGGATGTAGTAAAAGGTGTTAGTGTATCTGGGTTTAAAAAAGGTTTGGACAAGTCCCTAGAGGAATTTTGGTCCATAAACTATTATTAAAGGAGACCCAGGAAATCCACTGCTTGCCCCAATACAAGCATTGTCTGACCTGTGTCTTTTGGGGAAACTGTTAGGTACATGTGACCTAGATTGGCCACTGTTGGAAACAGGATACTGGGCTTGATGGACCTTTCTGACCCAGTATGGCATATCTTATGTTCTTATCCTACAACAGTACAGAACTAAACAACAAGAATACATCAATCTAATTAATGGATGCAAAAAACAATTCCACACCAACCTCATTATGAAATTTGCAAACAAGCCCAGGGAACTATTCAAAATTGTACGGCTTCTCACCAACGACTCATCACACAGAAGAGACCCCGAAATACACCCACAAGCACGGCAAATCACCTAATTGCAATACGCATGGAACCCAACCAGACTGCCCCACTACACACAACACACCACATAAAAAGCTCAGCCCTTGCTAAAACTTGGGGTAAATTTAGCATACCATCTATCCAACAAATTGATCGTACAGTATCTTCTCTTAACACCACCACCTCACCAATGGACCCATGCCCCGTAACATGGATCAAATCAGCCAAGGAACAACTCATGTATCTCATACACAAAATAGCAATAACATCCCTCACCCAAGGCTATATGCCAACATCTCTCAAGCAAGTAACCATACGGCCAATCATCAAGAACACTTCACTCGACAATATGACCCCACAGCATAGGGAGTGTTTAGAGTCAGCCTGTTCAAACGGCGGAAGGGCTCTGGGACTGCTGGTGACTCACTAACATCAGGCTTGATCAAGACAGCTAGCACCAACATCACCCTCAAGCCCCATAAAGATAGTGTTTCACCAGTTCCTGCCTCAGAGGACGCAAGTATTAGCTCCCTCAAGCATACACCCCCTTTACCACCTGGGTTTCTTTATATTACCAGTTTGTCTCCACCTGCTGAACAGAGTTCTTGGGTTGGGGCTGGGCTCCCACAGCCGCTTCGCAGGATACTCAAGTTTCTTCTGTGTCACTTATGTATATCTGGCAAGTAGTTAAACATAAGGAGTGGGTTCTTATAGATACTGTTCCTCTTTTATGCCAGTTCTCTCATGACACTGTTGTTAAACTACAGGATGTGTACTCAAAGATTGGGATTCTGGATTTGTGTTTGTTACATGTTGATGTTCAGGCTAATACCCTTAACTCCATGCAAGCTTCTAATATAAAGGATAGTTTGGTGGTGGATCAGAAACTCAAAACTCTGGAAAATATGGCCAGGAATAAGAATTTGAGAATATGAAATTTTCCCTGCATTAATTTATTATCTCCACAAATCCTCTTTCAAAAGTATTTGAAGGAGTTACCTCTCTTCCTACGGCAAACTCCGTTTTACTTGCTAAATGTTATTATATTTCCTCAAAGGTTAGGCAGGTGAATGCATTGGAAGGGGAATTAGACATCCTAAAGGACAACTATCCTTTTGATTTAACTGCCCTTTTAGAAAACATTCAAGACATCATTTCTACTAGGGCCACGTTATTGGTGACTCTAGTGTCTGAGGATGATAAAATAGCTATTCTTAAAGCTTATTTTAAAAGGAAGGAAATAGTTTATTATGGTGAGAAGTTAGCCATTTTTCCAGCAGTTTTGAGGGCAACTCAATTGAGAAAATCTTTTTTGGCTCTCAAGGCTAGGACACTTGCTTTGGGAGCTACGTTTTTCTTGCAATACCCTCGTAAGTGTTTGGTTTCTTTGGGACAAGATAAATATGTTTTATCTCCTTCTGAATTAGAGAAATTGCTATTACATAAAGAAAAGGAGAATAAGGATGCTTCATGAGACTTTGAGTTATTGTAAATGCCTTCAGGTGGGCGGAGTCTATATAATTTTTGGGCTGGAAGTAGACGAGGTTTTCTTTCCCTCATTTTGATTACCTAATTTTGACTATTGTTTAGTATGTCTCCCCGTAACATGAGCTAAAGACTTTTGTATTAATATTGTGTTTAATGATTAATCTTATTACGTTATTGGGTTTCTGTTGTGACGTAGAAGCCCACACAGAACCTTTACAAATAGAAAGGAGGAATTTACCTTTGAAACTGTTAGTCAGCCAGCATATACAGCTCATGAGAAACAGGGAAAGAGAGGAGCAGAGCTGACACACCCAAGCTCTGACGTAGCAGCAAGCTCAGAGCTTGATTACACTCACCTGGGCAAGAAAGCCGAGCCAGCCTGCAGGGAACAGAGAGATACAAGCCGGAGGGTAGCTCCAGCAAAGGAGGGCTGTGATTCCCCAGAGAGAAGGGAGTGCTGTGATTCCACAGAGAGAAAGGGCTGCTGTGATTCCCCAGAGAGAAGGGAGTGCTGTGATTTCCCAGAGAGAAGGGAGTGCTGTGATTCCCCAGAGAGAAAGGACTGCGGTGATTCCCCAGAGAGAAGGAAGTGCTGGGATTCCCCAGAGAGAAGGGAGTGCTGGGATTCCCCAGAGAGAAAGGACTGCTGTGATTCCCCAGAGAGAAGGGAGTGCTGGGATTCCCCAGAGAGAAAGGAGTGCTGGGATTCCCCAGAGAGAAGGGAGTGCTGGGATTCCCCAGAGAGAAGGGAGTGCTGGGATTCCCCAGAGAGAAAGGAGTGCTGGGATTCCACAGAGAGAAGGAAGTGCTGGGATTCCCCAGAGAGAAGGGACTGCTGGGATTCCCCAGAGAGAAGGGAGTGATGGGATTCCCCAGAGAGAAGGAAGTGCTGTGATTCCCCAAAGAGAAGGGAGTGCTGGGATTCCCCAGAGAGAAGGGAGTGATGGGATTCCCCAGAGAGAAGGGAGTGCTGGGATTCCCCAGAGAGAAAGGAGTGCTGGGATTCCCCAGAGAGAAGGAAGTGCTGTGATTCCCCAGAGAGAAGGGAGTGCTGGGATTCCCCAGAGAGAAGGAAGTGCTGTGATTCCCCAGAGAGAAGGGAGTGCTGGGATTCCCCAGAGAGAAGGGAGTGCTGGGATTCCCCACAAAGAAGGGAGTGCTGTGATTCCCCAGAGAGAAAGGACTGCGGTGATTCCCCAGAGAGAAGGGAGTGCTGGGATTCCCCAGAGAGAAGGAAGTGCTGTGATTCCCCAGAGAGAAAGGAGTGCTGGGATTCCCCAGAGAGAAGGGAGTGCTGGGATTCCCCAGAGAGAAAGGACTGCTGTGATTCCCCAGAGAGAAGGGAGTGCTGTGATTCCTCGGAGAGAAGGGAGTGCTGTGATTCCTCGGAGAGAAGGGAGTGCTGTGATTCCCTAGAGAGAAGGGAGTACTGGGATTCCCCAGAGAGAAGGGAGAGAGAAGGAAGTGCTGTGATTGCCCAGAGAGAAGGGAGTGCTGTGATTCCCCAGAGAGAAGGGAGTGCTGTGATTCTCCAGAGAGAAGGGAGTGTTGTGATTCCCCAGAGAGAAGGGAGTGCTGTGATTCCCCAGAGAGAAGGGAGTGCAGTGATTCCCCAGAGAGAAAGGGCTGCTGTGATTTCCCAGAGAGAAGGAAGTGCCGTGATTCCCCAGAGAGAAGGGAGTGCTGTGATTCCCCAGAGAGAAAGGACTGCGGTGATTCCCCAGAGAGAAAGGACTGTGGTGATTCCCCAGAGAGAAGGGACTGCGGTGATTCCCCAGAGAGAAAGGACTGCGGTGATTCCCCAGAGAGAAGGGAGTGCTGTGATTCCCCAGAGAGAAAGGACTGCGGTGATTCCCCAGAGAGAAGGGAGTGCTGTGATTCCCCAGAGAGAAGGGAGTGCTGTGATTCCCCAGAAAGAAAGGGCTGCTGTGATTCCCCAGAGAGAAGGGAGTGCTGTGATTCCCCAGAGAGAAGGGACTGCGGTGATTCCCCAGAGAGAAAGGGCTGCTGTGATTTCCCAGAGAGAAGGAAGTGCCGTGATTCCCCAGAGAGAAGGGAGTGCTGTGATTCCCCAGAGAGAAAGGACTGCGGTGATTCCCCAGAGAGAAAGGACTGTGGTGATTCCCCAGAGAGAAGGGACTGCGGTGATTCCCCAGAGAGAAAGGACTGCGGTGATTCCCCAGAGAGAAGGGAGTGCTGTGATTCCCCAGAGAGAAAGGACTGCGGTGATTCCCCAGAGAGAAGGGAGTGCTGTGATTCCCCAGAGAGAAGGGAGTGCTGCGATTCCCCAGAGAGAAAGGACTGCAGTGATTCCCCAGAGAGAAGGGAGTGCTGTGATTCCCCAGAGAGAAAGGACTGCGGTGATTCCCCAGAGAGAAGGGAGTGCTGTGATTCCCCGGAGAGAAGGAAGTGCTGTGATTTCCCAGAGAGAAGGAAGTGCTGTGATTCCCCAGAGAGAAGGAAGTGCTGTAATTCCCCAGAGAGAAGGGAGTGCTGTGATTTCCCAGAGAGAATGAAGTGCTGTGATTCCCCAGAGAGAAGGGAGTGCTGTGATTTCCCAGAGAGAAGGAAGTGCCGTGTTTCCTCAGAGAGAAGCAGTGGGCGTGCCAGAGAAGCAGGAAGCAGCAGAGGAGAAGCCTCAGAGAAACGTGGCTGGAAAAGCACACGGACTACATGCAGCTGGAGGTCCTGTGAGGAACCAGGTTGCAGCTCAGAGAGAGAAGCCAGGGCAGCAGAAGGAAGGAAGGCACACCCTGTGGCTAGGAACTTACCTGGACCAAGAGAGCAGGGAGTCTCCCAGACCTCACTGCCAGAGGAGAGGCTTCAGCATTCATACAGGTGGGAGCCTAGCACTATAATAAGGAAAGCCAGACGTTCTGGTCGGAAGAGGGGGCCAGGGCACTGCTCAACCCAAGAAGTGTCAGCAGAAAGTTATAAAGGAGTTCCTGATAACTGGAGGGAACAAAAGGAGAGCCGGGGAAGAAACACTACAGCTACAGGTACTTTTAAACCTCACTGTATGGAACTGTGTTCTTGTGAGATACCCGAGTTCTCAGCGAGGGGTTTATCCAGAGACAGCAGTAAAGGTCTGAAGCCAAACCCCACACACAGTGAATGTGAAGATATGCAATGGGAGTGTAGCACTGGTGAACCCGAATATGCTCCTATGGATTGTACGCTATGCCTTGCAGACAACATTGAGTCTTTATGCTAAGTTTTTGTATATAGCAAAGAAAAAGAAGATATTTTTCTTTTAGAAGAAGTTGTTTGTTTTCCATGTTTTGTTTTGCACTTAAAATCCTTTGGGAAGGGGAATAAATTCCTTGTTATGTTTTGCCTTGAACACTCGACTTACGACTATTATTTGCTAACAGAAGATATCAGGGTAACTCCAACCTTCGCACCCTAGGCGAAGGCCTGGCACCCGTTTACAAGTGGCGTAGTATTGAGGATTTTTAGATTTTTTTTGTGCGTGTGGAATACAACTGGAAGACAGCAGAACTGCAGTCCTGAGGAGCAGCCTGGATATTCGCTGGCAGTATCGGCCAGAGGGTCCCGTACCAGCGCAAAGACACCTTCTCAAAACCTGAATCTACGCCTGGCTCAGGTAAAACGGTATTTGGGCATAGGTGGTGCAGGATTCATAAGAGAAGGAGTGCTGAGGACACACTCAGAAAGCCAGGCTCTGAAAACACTTGTTGTGCCACACTTGGTGGGTTTTTCTGTTCTGTTTCTCTACAGAGGAAAACACGGAGATGGATCCCCACGAAGTCCTGCGATGGATGAGTTCGCAGTTCGAGAAGCAAAGGGAAATGTCGCAGCTGGCACAAGAACAGGCCGTTGCAGCCTTGCAGGCTCAGCAGAAGCCCATGGTGGACTTAATAGCGTTTTTACTGGAGGACCAGAAGGCAGCCGCGAAAACACGACAAGAACATGCCTGTGTGGTAGGACCACAGAACATGGAGTTTTATCTTTTGGACAACTGACGGTTGAGGACAATGTAGATGACTTCATAGAGGCATTCAAGAGAGTAGCCCTTAATGTGGGATGGCCGGTAGAGCAATGGGCAGTCAGGCTTGCTACATCCCTGACGGGAGAGGCCTTAGTGGCCTATAAAGCCATGCCCGCTGCTCTTGCGACCAATTATGACGAACTTAAAAAAGCTGTTTGTGATAGGTTAGGTCTAACACCAATGATGTACAGGAGGATGCTAAGAGCTACTAAGCTGAGACCAGGGGAAACACCTAAGGCTTTGTGCCAAAGGGTGCGGAGCTTAGCATGGAAATGGCTCGCTCCTGAGGGAAAGATCCTCGAGTCTGTTGTAGATACCATTGTGTTAGAACAATATATGGAAGCCGTTCCTACAGAAATAAGGTCCTTTTTGATTTTGCAAACTTGCCAGACCGCAGCAGAAGCAGCTCTCCTCACTGAGCGGTACATGGAGGCCGAAATGTCTGGTAAGCCAAAAGGAGGCGCTCTGAGCGTGACAGGAGAGGCAAATTTTGGAAAATCAACAAAGGAGCCAAAGCTCAATGCGAAATGTGTGACTAATTGTTTGCCTAAGCGGGATGAAAGATGGGCAAAAGGAAGATGTTTTAAGTGTGGTAAAATGGGTCACATGCAAAGGGATTGTATGATGCGTACAGCATTAATAATTGATAATATCAAGCGGATACAGAAAGGTTTTCTTCTGAATGTGGAAGTTCAAGGCGTTTTAGCTAGTGCATTGCTTGACTCGGAGGCTGACCAGAGTATGGTCTCAAGAAAACTCTGGCAGGCTATACAAGCCCACAGCGGGTCAGTACCGAGTCAACCCGAAGGTAGGGTGAAGATTCGATGCATACATGGAGCATCCACCTTTTACCTGCTGTATAGAATTTTAGTTAAGGGGTTAGGAACCAGGAAGGAGGTTCTAGTGGCGGTAGTCCCTAAACTGCCCCATGACATTGTCCTGGGGAGGGATTGGCCCCCATTTTGTAGAGGGATGGAGAAAGGCCGACACCTAAAGGAGGGGATGGTCTCCACTAGGTCCCAGGTAAGAACCTCCGAGATACAAGGTGAACCACTGGGGGAAACAGCTGAGCCCTCAATAGAGGGTGAGGAACCCCCAGAGGAGGAGGGTGGACTTGCAGGACAGGCATTAGAAGAGCTTCCCACACATGAAGATTTAATTAACGCCCCTTCTAGGAAGACTAAGAAAGGAAAAGCAGACAAACGCTGGGAAAGAAAGCTTAGGGCTCAAGGGAGGGCAGGAATGGAGGCCGGGCAAGGGTTGCCCTGGGTACCCGCTGATCTTGTTAAGAAATTTCCATCCTTCCCTAAGGAGCAGCAAGCCGATCCCGCATTAAAACAAGCATTTGTGTATGCCCAGGAGGAGAGGGACATTCTCCTGAGATTCCTAATAGATAGGGAAATATTGTATAGGGAGAGTAATGATCCCCAAACTGGAGCAGTCAGGAAACAGTTAGTTGTCCCGACTACATTCAAGGCGGTGGTTCTGAGACTGGCCCACAATCACCCAGTAGGCGGTCATAATGGAATACAGGGGACCTTAGATCAAATTTTAGCCCGATTTTATTGGCCGGGGTTTTTAAAGAGACCACCCGTTTCTGTGAATCCTGTCCATCATGTCAACGGGTTACCACCACTAAACCCACCGAGGTGCCCATGATTCCTACCCCCACAATATCGGAACCAATACGACGCATGGTGATGGATATCGTAGGACCCCTTCTGAAGACACCTAGAGGATTCCAATACATTCTGGCGGTGATAGATCAGGCCGCCCGGTTCCCATGGGCTATGCCTTTGAGGAACATCTCTGCCAAAACCATTGCTCTAGAATTAATTAAACTATTTTGTGAAGTGGGGTTTCCCCAGGAGATGCTTAACGACCGCGGAAGCAATTTTATGTCCCGATATTTAGCCCAGGTATGGGAGGCATTTGGGATTCACCACGTACAAAACACCACCTACCATCCCCAATCTAATGGGTTGGTGGAGAGGTTAAACCAGACCCTTAAACAAATGCTGACGCGAGGCCTGGACGGAAAGATGTCCGAGAGGGATGTCCTGCTCCCTTTTGTCCTGTACGCCTGTCGCGAGCATACGCAGGCCTCATTAGGAACTTCCCCCTATGAATTAATGTTTGGCCGGGCCCCAAGGGGAATCTTAGATATTCTGAGGGAACAATGGGTGGAGCCCGAAGTGGAGACAGTAGGGGTACCACATTTCCTATGTGAACTGAGAAGTCGGTTGCAAAGAACTTCTCAGGTGTCCGGGGAAAACCTGCAAGCCAGTCAAAAACACCAAAAGGGATGCTATGATCGAGGGAAAAAGCCTCGTCGACTAGCTTTGGGGGAGAAGGTGATGGTGATGATAGCGGACGCCGGTCCGAAGTTTGAGACTCGGTGGAAGGGTCCCTATAAAGTGGTGGAGCAAATAGGCCCAGTTTCATATGTGGTCGAGAACGACAGAGGGCGCCATCAGGTATACCATGTGAATGTCCTCAGAACCTGGCATGAGAGAAAGGCGGCAGCTAGTCTGTCTAGAGTAGAGGAACATATCGAGACCCGATCGGTGATTACGAGCTGTGAGAATGTGGATTCACCAGCCCGTAATATCTTAAGGGGGGGGGGGATATGTGACGTAGAAGCACACACAGAACCTATGCAAATAGATAGAAAGGAGGAATTTACCTTTGAAACTGTTAGTCAGTCAGCATATACAGCTCATGAGAAACAGAGAAAGAGAGGAGCAGAGCTGACACACCCAAACTCTGACGTAGCAGCAAGCTCAGAGCTTGATTCCACTCACCTGGGCAAGAAAGCCGAGCCAGCCTGCAGGGAACAGAGAGATAAAAGCCGGAGGGTAGCTCCAGCAAAGGAGGGCTGTGATTCCCCAGAGAGAAAGGAGGGCTGTGATTCCCCCGAGAGAAGGGAGTGCTGTGATTCCCCAGAGAGAAAGGACTGCGGTGATTCCCCAGAGAGAAGGGAGTGCTGTGATTCCCCAGAAAGGACTGTGGTGATTCCCCAGAGAGAAGGGAGAGCGGTGATTCCCCAGAGAGAAGGGAGTGCTGTGATTCCCCAGAGAGAAGGGAGTGCTGGGATTCCCCAGAGAGAAGGGAGTGCTGTGATTCCCCAGAAAGGACTGCGGTGATTCCCCAGAGAGAAAGGACTGTGGTGATTCCCCAGAGAGAAGGGAGTGCTGTGATTCCCCAGAGAGAAAGGACTGCTGTGATTCCCCAGAGAGAAGGGAGTGCTGTGATTTCCCAGAGAGAAGGGAGTGCGGTGATTGCCCAGAGAGAAAGGACTGCGGTGATTCCCCAGAGAGAAGGGAGTGCTGTGATTCCCCAGAGAGAAAGGAGTGCTGTGATTCCCCAGAGAGAAGGGAGTGCTGTGATTCCCCAGAGAGAAAGGAATGCTGTGATTCCCCAGAGAGAAGGGAGTGCTGTGATTCTCCACAGAGAAGGGAGTGTTGTGATTCCCCAGAGAGAAGGGAGTGCAGTGATTCCCCAGAGAGAAGGAAGTGCTGTGATTCCCCAGAGAGAAAGGGCTGCTGTGATTTCCCAGAGAAAAAGGAGTGCTGTGATTCCCCAGAGAGAAGGGACTGTGGTGATTCCCAAGAGAGAAAGGGCTGCTGTGATTTCCCAGAGAGAAGGGAGTGCTGTGATTCCCCAGAGAGAAAGGACTGCGGTGATTCCCCAGAGAGAAGGGAGTGTTGTGATTCCCCAGAGAGAAAGGACTGCGGTGATTCCCCAGAGAGAAGGGAGTGCTGTGATTCCCCAGAGAGAAAGGGCTGCTGTGATTCCCCAGAGAGAAGGGAGTGCTGTGATTCCTCAGAGAGAAGGGAGTGCTGGAATTTCCCAGAGAGAAGGGAGTGCGGTGATTCCCTAGAGAGAAGGGAGTGCTGTGATTCCCCAGAGAGAAAGGACTGCGGTGATTCCCCAGAGAGAAGGGAGTGCTGTGATTCCCCAGAGAGAAGGGAGTGCTGGAATTTCCCAGAGAGAAGGGAGTGCGGTGATTCCCCAGAGAGAAGGGAGTGCTGTGATTCCCCAGAGAGAAAGGGCTGCTGTGATTTCCCAGAGAGAAGGAAGTGCCGTGATTCCCCAGAGAGAAAGGACTGCGGTGATTCCCCAGAGAGAAGGGAGTGCTGTGATTCCCCAGAGAGAAGGGAGTGCTGTGATTCCCCAGAGAGAAAGGAGTGCTGTGATTCCCCAGAGAGAAGGGAGTGCTGTGATTCCCCAGAGAGAAAGGAATGCTGTGATTCCCCAGAGAGAAGGGAGTGCTGTGATTCTCCACAGAGAAGGGAGTGCTGTGATTCCCCAGAGAGAAGGGAGTGCAGTGATTCCCCAGAGAGAAGGAAGTGCTGTGATTCCCCAGAGAGAAAGGGCTGCTGTGATTTCCCAGAGAAAAAGGAGTGCTGTGATTCCCCAGAGAGAAGGGACTGTGGTGATTCCCAAGAGAGAAAGGGCTGCTGTGATTTCCCAGAGAGAAGGGAGTGCTGTGATTCCCCAGAGAGAAAGGACTGCGGTGATTCCCCAGAGAGAAGGGAGTGTTGTGATTCCCCAGAGAGAAAGGACTGCGGTGATTCCCCAGAGAGAAGGGAGTGCTGTGATTCCCCAGAGAGAAAGGGCTGCTGTGATTCCCCAGAGAGAAGGGAGTGCTGTGATTCCACAGAGAGAAGGGAGTGCTGGAATTTCCCAGAGAGAAGGGAGTGCGGTGATTCCCTAGAGAGAAGTGAGTGCTGTGATTCCCCAGAGAGAAAGGACTGCGGTGATTCCCCAGAGAGAAGGGAGTGCTGTGATTCCCCAGAGAGAAGGGAGTGCGGTGATTCCCCAGAGAGAAGGGAGTGCTGTGATTCCCCAGAGAGAAAGGGCTGCTGTGATTTCCCAGAGAGAAGGAAGTGCCGTGATTCCCCAGAGAGAAAGGACTGCGGTGATTCCCCAGAGAGAAGGGAGTGCTGTGATTCCCCAGAGAGAAAGGACTGCGGTGATTCCCCAGAGAGAAGGGAGTGCCGTGATTCCCCAGAGAGAAGGGAGTGCTGTGATTCCCCAGAAAGAAAGGGCTGCTGTGATTTCCCAGAGAGAAGGAAGTGCCGTGATTCCCCAGAGAGAAAGGACTGCGGTGATTCCCCAGAGAGAAGGGAGTGCTGTGATTCCCCAGAGAGAAAGGGCTGCTGTGATTTCCCAGAGATGAGGGAGTGCTGTGATTCCCCAGAGAGAAAGGAGTGCTGTGATTCCCTAGAGAGAAGGAAGTGCTGTGATTCCCCAGAGAGAAGGGACTGCTGTGATTCCCCAGAGAGAAAGGAGTGCTGTGATTCCCCAGAGAGAAGGGAGTGCGTTGATTCCCCAGAGAGAAGGGAGTGCTGTGATTCTCCAGAGAGAAGGGAGTGTTGTGATTCCCCAGAGAGAAGGAAGTGCTGTGATTCCCCAGAGAGAAGGGAGTGCGGTGATTCCCCAGAGAGAAGGAAGTGCTGTGATTCCCCAGAGAGAAGGGAGTACTGTGATTCCCCAGAGAGAAAGGACTGCGGTGATTCCCCAGAGAGAAGGAAGTGCTGTGATTCCCCAGAGAGAAGGGAGTACTGTGATTCCCCAGAGAGAAAGGAGTGCTGTGATTCCCCAGAGAGAAGGGACTGCTGTGATTCCCCAGAGAGAAGGGACTGCTGTGATTCCCCAGAGAGAAAGGAGTGCTGTGATTCCCCAGAGAGAAGGGAGTGCTGTGATTCTCCAGAGAGAAGGGAGTGTTGTGATTCCCCAGAGAGAAGGAAGTGCTGTGATTCCCCAGAGAGAAGGGAGTGCGGTGATTCCCCAGAGAGAAGGAAGTGCTGTGATTCCCCAGAGAGAAAGGACTGCGGTGATTTCCCAGAGAGAAGGGAGTGCTGTGATTCCCCAGAGAGAAAGGACTGTGGTGATTCCCCAGAGAGAAGGGAGTGCTGTGATTCCCCAGAGGGAAGGGAGGGCTGTGATTCCCCAGAGAGAAGGAAGTGCCGTGTTTCCTCAGAGAGAAGCAGTGGGCGTGCCAGAGAAGCAGGAAGCAGCAGAGGAGAAGCCTCAGAGAAACGTGGCTAGAAAAGCACACGGACCACAGGCAGCTGGAGGTCCTGTGAGGAAGCAGGTTGCAGCTCAGAGAGAGAAGCAGAAGGAAGGAAGGCACACCCTGTGGCTAGGAACTTACCTGGACCAAGAGAGCAGGGAGTCTCCCAGACCTCACTGCCAGAGGAGAGGCTTCAGCATTCGTACAGGTGGGAGCCTAGCACTATAATAAGGAAAGCCAGAAGTTCTGTTCGGAACAGAGGGCCAGGGCACTGCTCAACACACGAAGTGTCAGCAGAAAGTTATAAAGGAGTTCCTGATAACTGGAGGGAACAAAATGAGAGCCGGGGAAGAAACACTACTGCTACAGGTACTTTTAAACCTCACTGTATGGAACTGTGTTCTTGTGAGATACCCGAGTTCTCAGCGAGTGGTTTTTCCAGAGACAGCAGTAAAGGTCTGAAGCCAAACCCCACACACACTGAATGTGAGGATATGCAATGGGAGTGTAGCACTGGTGAACCCGAATATGCTCCTATGGATTGTACGCTATGCCTTGCAGACAACATTGAGTCTTTATGCTAAGTTTTTGTATATAGCAAAGAAAAAGAAGATATTTTTCTTTCAGAAGAAGTTTGTTTTCCATGTTTTGTTTTGCACTTAAAATCCTTTGGGAAGGGAAATAAATTCCTTGTTATGTTTTGCCTTGAACATTCGACTTACGACTATTATTTGCTAACAGAAGATATCAGGGTAACCCCAACCTTCGCACCCTAGGCGAAGGCCTGGCACCCGTTTACACTGTATACTAATGTGGTATTTAATGTATTAAAATTTTAATTAAAAACTAAAAAAGACCCACAGCATATTGCCCAATATCAAGCCTACCATTCATTGCAACAATTATAGAAAAGTCAGTACAGATGCAATTACAAGACTACGCAGACTGACACGCTCCACTTGATCCTCACCAACATGGATTCAAACGAAACCACAGTGTAGAAACACTGTTAACATCACTCTTTGACAGCATCATCAGAGGCATAGATAATGTGAAAACAGGATTCCTTCTCATATTCTTGGACATATCATCAGCCTTCGATACCGTATCCCATACTATCATATTGCAATGTCTGCAAGAAATTGGCCTACACAACACCACTATCAAATGGTTTCATTCTACACCGACCTGGGTGTCTACTCTGCTGCAGATTTTCGTAACATCCGCAAAGAGGCAAACCTTACCCGAACGTTCTTCCACAATATCACCAACAAAGATATTAAAAAGAATCGGACCAAGGACAGATCCCTGCAGCACTCCACTGGTAAAGGGGATGGAAGGATACTCCTATGAAGAGAGGCTAAAATGTTTAGGGCTCTTCAACCTGGAAAAGAGACGGCTGAGGGAAGATATGATAGAGGTCTATAAATTAATGAATGGAGTGGAACGGGTAAACATAGATCGATTGTTTACGCCATCAGAACATAAAAAGACTAAGGGACATGCAATGAAGCTACAGGGTAACTATTTAAGACTAATAAGAGAAAATATTTTTTCACTCAATGTGTAATCAAACTCTGGAATTTGTTACCGGATGATGTAGTAAAAGCTGTTAGTGTAGCTGGGTTTAAAAAAGGTTTGGACAAGTTCCTGGAGGAAAGGTCCATAAACCATTATTAAAAGGGACCCAGGATATCACTGCTTGACCCATACAAGCATTGAGGAACCTGTGTCTTTTGGGGAGACTGCTAGGTACTTATGACCTAGATGGGCCACTGTTGGAAACAGGATACTGGGCCTGATGGACCGTGGTCTGACCCAATATGGCATATCTTATGTTCTTATGTTCTAACCTCCTTCTCCTCAGAGTGAGCTCCATTTACCTGTACTCTTTGTCACCTCCCACTCAACCAATTTGTAACCCTATCAGTAACTTTAGGGTCCATCCCTAGGGCATTCAGTTTGTTTATAAATCGCCTATGTGGAACAGTGTCAAAGGCTTTACTGAAATCCAAGTACACCACATCTATGGCTCTCCCTCGGTCCAACTCCCTGGTTACCCAGTCAAAGAAATCAATCAGATTTGTTTGACAAGACCTGCCCCTGGTGAATCCTTGCTGCCTAAGATCCTGCAATCTGTTGGACTCCAGAAACCTCACTATTTTCTCTTTCAGCAACATTTCCAATAATTTACTCATTACCGAGGTCAAACTAACTGGCCTGTAGTTTTCAACCACATCCTTTCTCCCACTTTTGTGTAAAGGAATATTTGCCTCTCTCCAGTCCTCTGGCACCACCCCTGACTCCAAAGAGGGATTGAAAAGGTTAGTCAGTGGAACTGCTAGATCGTCCACAAATTCCTTCAGTATTCTTGGATGTATCCCATCTGGTCCCATCGCTTTGTCCACTTTTAGTTTAGCTAGTTCCTCACAAACACAGTCCTCTGAAAATCGTTTGAGATGCCCCTCAGTTTTATTCCTGTTTATTGGTGTTGTCTGAGGTCCTGCTCCCGGCCCTTCATCTGTGAACATAGAACAGAAATATTTGTTGAGCAATTCCGCTTTATTCTCATCAGCTTCTACATATTCCTCCCCTTCACCCTTGAGTCTGACAATACCACTTTTGCACGTCCTCCTCTCACTAACATATCTGAAAAATGTCTTACCCCCCCATTTTATTGCTTTGGTTATTTCTTCTTCTTTTTGTATCTTTGCTTTCTTGATTACTTTGCCAGCCTCTAAGTTTTTTTCCAAATATAGATGCCTGTCTTCCTCTCTCTGTGATCTTTTGTATTTCATGAAGGCCTCCCTCTTTTTCTTCACCTTTTCAGCTACCTCTTTTGAGAACCATAGCGGCATCCTTTTCCTTTTATTTATCATTCTAAAAAAAAGGTTGGCTGTTCTTAAAATATCCCCTTTCAGTTTTGCCCACTATTTTTCTACATCCCCCAGCTGTTCCCATCCTGCTAATGACTCCTTGAGGTATTGGCCCATCTTGGCAAAGTTAGATTTCCTAGAGTCTAAGACCCTCGCTTTTGAATGGGTTTTATCAACCTTAGTCCTAATACTGAACCACACCATCTGGTGATCACTGGTTGTGAGATGATCTCCCACTATAACATCAGAAATACTTTCCCCATTGGAAGGCACCAAGTCCAGTATGGCCCCTTCATGCATGGGTTCTGTTACCAGATGCCTAAATACTTCTTCCTGTAGAGAATCCAGGATTGTCTTGCTTCTAGATGACACTGCAGCAGGGATGCACCACTCAACATCTGGCATATTGAAATCCCCTATCAGTAGCGCTTCCCCTTTCCTGGCAATGCTGCGTACTGTATGTCTTCTATTAAATCTCCGTCCACGTCTTCTCCCTGTAATGGAGGTCTGTATAACACACCAATGCAAATGGATTTCTCTTTCCCTCTTTCTAGTTTAACCCACACTGCCTCCTATCTCCCTTTTAAGCACTGTATTTTCATAGCTTCAATATTATTTTTTACATATAGTGCCACTCCTCCTCCCCTTCTTCCTACCCTGTCCTTTCTGAATAACGTATAGCATCGTATAGTTATATCCCAGTCATGGTTGTCCGTGAATCATGTTTCTGTAACTGCCACTAAATCCAAGTCGGCCTCTCCGATTAAAGCCTCAACATCTGGGATCTTATTTCCCATGCTAAGGGCATCTATAGATACTTCTTTCCAGATGTTGCCCCTTTTATCTATTTCTATAAAGGTATTTAATGTTTCACTTACATGGGGGCTTTCTTCGCCCATCCCCAATGAATCTAGTTTAAAGCCCTCTTCAATAAGTTAGCCAGTCTGATACTGAAGACATGTCGATCCTTCTTGGACAGATGGACGTCATCTCTGCTCTGCAGCCCTTGGATCATCATCCCATGGTCCAGGAAACCAAAACATTCTCAGTGACACCATCCACATAACCATGCATTTATCTCCAGGGTGCAAGCTTCTCTGCCCTGGCCTTTATCCTCAACAGGGAGGATTGAAGAGAACACCACCTGCACTCCTATCTGTCCCAGAGCCATGAAGCCATTCTTGATACGCTCAGAGGGCTATCTGGCAGTATCATTTGTGCTGACATGGATGAACAACATCAAATAATAACCACTAGGCTTGATGAGTCTCAACAAACTCTCTGTAACATCTTAGATTTTGGCACCTAGCAGACAGCATATCTCTCTGGATATCAAATCTGGTTGGCAGATGGATGCCTCAGTACCCCTCAGAAGACAGTGTCCAGCCACCACTACCCTTCGCGTCCTAGTGGTCAGTGATTCTGCAACTTTGGAGTGCTCAAGCTCTGGTTCTTCCCTTTCTTGGGATGCCTCCACCTCCTCCGCTTCCAGGGCTGCATAATGGTTCTTCAGTTCAATGGCCTGAGCAGTTGAATTGGTGATTCCACAGGCCCTGGTGACTCATGTTTAACCTTGGTCCTTCTGTAATCTCCCATCTTCACCTCTGCTGGAGAGCTTTGATGTTTCAAGAAGCATCTCATCAATGTACCTCTCACTGTCTTGAATGCTCCTCAGCCTTGCCACCTCTTCTCTGAGCTCCTCCACCTGTTTCCTGAGAGCTTCAGCATGTAGGCATCCTGCACATGGAACTAGTCCTTCAACCGGCATTGGGATCTCTGTCTGGATGGAGGCAGAAGCTGTAACGGGGACAACAGCTTTGGCAATACAAATTTTCCCATCCATTGTTCAGTTGATGAAGCTTTGGTAACATGCTTTGAAATAGAGAAATCCTGTTAGGACTTTAGGGGTCAGAAGCGACAAGCACATGGCCTGCTGCGGGCTGCTGCCTCTGAGCCTAGCTTCCCCCCCCCCCGGACACTGCTGCCAGAATCAGCAGGGGGGGGGGTGACTGCACCAATCAGTGTGGGGAGGGCAGCAGGCCTTGTGTGCCAAAGCGCATGGTCTAGCACCCTTGGTGGCTGCCTAGCCCACCTAGTGGACGGGCCAGTCCTGTGGGCAATGAGGATCATGGTGCCCTGGTCGGCCTGAAGCTTCAGCAGAGTTTTGCCATGAGGAGGATTTGTAGATAAGTATAGAGCAGACCCACTTACCAGTGGAGGAGAAAGGCATCCCAGGCAAGCCAGTTGCTGGACCGCCTCCTGGAGCAGAACCGGTCCACCTGGGTGTTTTGCGGCGAGGCAAAGAGGTCTATCGAGGGGATACCCCACTCCTGAAAGATCCATTCCACCACATGTCTGTGGAGGGTCCACTCGTGCGTCTGTAGGATGCAGCTCAGCTGATCTGCCAGAACGTTGAGCTCGCTGGGCAGAAAAGTCACCCGCAGCTCCATCCCATCTTCTCCCGAAGGAGTCCATGGTTCTGGCCTTCCTACCCAGGGACACCGAGAAATGGGTCCTGGTGCTCTTCACTCACTTCACCCACGTCTGGTGCAGGCTCTCCTGTTCGGACCATAGGCCTGCATATGCAGGGCATCCAGAGGAGCCCCCCCCCCAAGCTTGAACACATCGGTCATCAGCATCCTGTGGGTGGGGGACTCTGCTTGAAATGGAAGGCCCTTAAGCAGGTTTAACGGCTCCAACCACCAGTTGAGGGACTTTCAAAGGGAGCAGAGACCATCACCTTATCCTGGAGGCATCCTGTGGCCTGCTTCCATTGTGTGCAGAGAGTCCACTGAGCCTACCACATGAAAAGATGGGCCAGGGGGTAACGTGCACCATGGAGGCCATGTGGCTGAAAACTTTCAGCATCCCACAGACCGTTATGTGGCGCCGACACTATACGTCATTGACCACTGCCATTAGGCACTGCATGTGGTCCATTGGCAGGAATGCCCATGCTCGAGTGATATCAAGGAGGACTCTGATGAACTCCAGTTGCTGTGTGAGCTGGAGATGGGACTTGAGGAGATTGATGAAGAACCCCAGCCACTCAAGAACCTGTATGGGGAAACTTGCGGATTGCCAGACCACGTCTGGAGTAGGCCTTTGATGAGCCAGTCGTCCAGATATGGGAAGATGAGACTCCCGTGGTTTGGAGGTAGGTGGCCATTACCCAGGGTGAAGACCTGGGGTGCCGAAACCAGTCTGAAGGGGAGCACCCAGTCCTGAAAGTGCTGATTTCCCAGGACAAGCCTGAGGTATTTTCTGTGACATGAAGGGATCGGGATGTGCGTATATGCATCCTCAAAATCCAAGGAGCATAGCCAGTTGTCCTTTAGGAGGTAAGGGAGCACCATCCCCAGTGAGAACCTTTTGAATCGCTTGTGTGCCAAGAACCGGTTGAGGTTCTAGAGGTCCAGAATAGGCCAGAACCCCCTGTGTTTTTGGGGACCAGGAAGTACCTGGAGTAGAACCCAAGCCAGTGGAACTGGCTTGATGGTGAGGTTGGACAGGAGAATGGAGAACTCCTCCTGCAACTAGCCTTGGTGCAGCGGGTGCATGGGGTACTCCCCCTGGACAAAAGTAGGCGGCAAGTTGGCAAGGTGCAGCCAGTATCCTTGTTTGATGAACTGCAGCACTCAGGCATCTGAGGTGATAAGAGGCCACTGGTGGGCGAAATGTATGAGCTACCCCCCCTACTTGAGGGGGAACTCTGATGGGCAACGGTCGGCTATGCTCCTTAGGAACAAATCAAAAGCCCATTCTTGGCTGGGTTTCTGGGGCCGGCTTGGCATTTTGAGGCTTCTCCCTCTGCTGCTGGTGGGGGGGTCTGCACCTTAAGCTGGGAACTGTGGGGTCCGGGTAGTACCGGTGCACGCGTGGATAGAAGGCTTTCTTGCCTTGGTACTTCTTGCATGAGAGGTCCATGGTGTACCTTGAGTAATGTGCTCCTTCTCAAGTTCTCCCACCTTTTCAACTGGTTTCCAGAAGAGGTTCTCCCCTTGGCAGGGGACATTGGCCTGCTTATCCTGGACCCACTGCTCCAGGTTGGAGGACTGGAACCAGGCCAGCCACTGAGCCCCAGTGCCCACTGCCTCCACTCTGCCAGCGGACTCAAAGGCATCATAGGTGGCTCATATCATGTACCTGGAACAATCCTTGCTGTAGCCTATCAGGGCCTAGAAGGTGTCGAGGTGGTCAGCAGGGACCTGGGAGGCAAAATCTGTCAGGTCCAGCATGATGTCCTTCAGGAACCACTCATATACAGCTGGTAGGAAGGGATCTGGGACACCAGCAGGGGACCCTGGTTGCATCTTCTCCTGAAGGAGTACAGGGTTCTGGCCTTCCTACCCGGGGGCACTGAGGAATGGATCTTGGTGCTCTTCACCCACTTCAAGGCTGATTCCACCACAACAGAGTTTTGTGGCAACTGGGCCTTCACAAAGCGAGGGCCTTCTGGACCTGGTACATTGAGTCCAGCCACTGGTTGACTGCTGGAACCATGAGAGGGTTCTCCCACAGTGCAGCAACAGTCTCTGCAAGACATGGTGCACAGGCACTCTCACTGCCTCCTTTGGGGCTGAGGGGTACTGGAGTAGCTCAAGCTCCTCCACCCTTGGCTCGACTTCTGCATCCAAGGAGAAGGGTATGGCCTTGGCCATGTCCTGCACAAAGTCCTGGAAGGACATATCCTCTGGGGGTGATTTGCACTGCTCATATGGAGGAGATGGATCAGAGGAAAGGTCCAGGGACTCTTGTCTGAAATTGCAGAGTTGTCCTCAGTTTCCCAGTCCTCGGATTCAGACTTTCAGAGGAAAAAAATAGCATTGGGTCTCCTCCCGCCACCTGTTCCAGTTGTGAGAAGGACAGGCATCAGTGGGACTCATGGTATCCTGAGTGGAAACCGTGGTGCCCCGGGACATCGGATCCTGAAATGCTAGACAGGGAGATAGCTGTGGGAACCGGCATCGATTCTGATCTCCCGCCTGATGTGCTTGCCTCAATGGACAGCACATGGATCTCTGGGATGGACTGGATGGATGGAGTGCAGTGACGATGCCAAAGGCATCAAAGGCCCAGTGTGCCACAAGGCCAGGACTACCGCCATGTAAGCCTCAATGGCCCTTAGGTTCCTCCAGTACCACTGCCTTGGAGGGGACCGGGACTGGGGCTGGAAGTGCGACTGGCCACTGGTGCCAAAACCTCCAGTGGGGACTCCACAATGACAGACTCATCAGGAGACATCTAGCTGCCCTCTGGGGCAATGGGGGGCAATTCCTCCCATCTTGGGGTCAGTTTCTCCCACCAGGGAAGTTTAATGGGCCGCTCCCAGCCCTTGCTTTCTGTGTTGTGTCGGGAAGGGCTTCGGTACTGATGCAGCCGGGGCTTGTCCCAATGCTTGGTGCCCCCTTTGACGTCAATGGGATTGGTGTCATGTCCTTCTTTGATTCTGGTCAGATATCAGTAGATAGTCTCCACTCGATGCTGCAGCATCTCAGTTCCAAGTGTGCCTGGGCATCTCTCATGGTCGATGCCGCGGCAGAACCTCTCAACGGTGTCGCCAATGCTGGAGCCGAGGATTCTGAATCCAACGTTATAAAGAGGGACTCCTTCTGCTTTTCTCAGTCCTTCAGGCCCCTCCTCCTCATCTGCAGGCAAACTTTGCAGGAAGCGGGCTAGTGATCAGGCCCAAGGCAGTGTGGGCACCAAAGCAGTGTCGGTGACTGAAATGGTACAACCACATTTTATGCACTTCTTAAAGCCACTCACTGGCTTGGACATGTCTGGGAAGACTGTGTTGACAAGGTCGAAGACCTTGATTGTGCCAACAGCAGGAAAGATGCCTGGCAAGGGAAAAACTCAGAAAAAGGCAAAAAGAAAAAGAAAATAAAAAGTTGTCTGGGAGCAGACTTAACCGACAGGTGGTAGGTAGTTCAGAAGAAAAGGAGCCACAAAAGGGGATAAAACAAGAAGAATTTTTTTTTCCGTTGGTACAGGACACATTCTAGGGGCTCCATGGAAAAAAAGAAGACTGGAGAAGATGGCACCATAGCAGGTAGGGAAGGCAGGCGTGCATGCATGGTGCAGCCTCCTGGGGAGCATTCCTGTGTGGGGCTCTATCGATGACATCACCTATACATAAGGACTTACTTCCTGCTTGTCCATGGAGAATCCTTAGTGTCTTCATGCAAGGCACTGAGTGTTTAAACTGCTATCTGCAGAGAGGATTACAATGCAGCCTGTTCCTGCAGATACTGGTACAAACCCCTGCTGAGAGACATTCCCATTCTCAGTTGTAACAGCAACATGGGGGTTCCCAAGACTTGGGGACACAGAAAGGAGAGTGTGCTTTGGGACTTGCAAACATCATGCTGAGTACTGCAGACTTTGAGGTGCAAATTGCAATAGAGGCACTCAGCTCCCATCCCTTGTCCCTTTAAAGCTGGCAGTTCTGACCCAGACTGACCACTCAACAGTCAGGTAACTGCCGATATCCTGTGCTCTGTTCCAGACCTGCTGATTCCCAGACCTTAAGAGCTTTAAGCTTGCAAAACATACAAAATCTTACTAGAATAAAACTTACAAGAAAAAAATGACTATATGACAGTAAAGATATAGAAGAGTGAAAGTAGTAAAATGATTTTCCCTCAAGTGAATATTTACAAAGCATATGAATGGTTACTGAGTAGGGCAGAGTACTACAAACCTAAGTTCTATCCTGGACCACCTTCAAGGACCATTGAGCAATGGAGGCTCACTTCACTGTCCACCAATTTTGGTCGCTACAGAAATTGTCATTCTGCAGGTCACTGGGACTATCCAAGATCCAGGTGAACTCATAACGGTCCTCCGATGGCCCCTTTCATCACTTTACTGTCTATCATTGCATGCTCTTCTCTCATATTTCCTCAGGTATGCAGGGCTCTCCTTCAGGTGACACTAGTGTTGACCTTATGGCTAACCTCCTCTATATGAGCTATTAGGGAATGGGTTTGTAAACAAGACTGTTAATGTAGCAAGAATTGTCCCCTCTGTACAAAGAACACATACCAGTATCTAGAAGGACATTTCTGTACCCAAGAAGCCCATGTGAGAGAAAACCCTGTTTGATGGGAATATTTGATTTCTCTTACAGTGAATGTGATCAATGCTGTAGGACCGAAGAAAATAAATACACAAGAAATCAAAAATTAAAACAGCAGCTGGTGCACTAGGACTCAACACTCATCCAAGGGACAGTGAGCTGGCAGTACAGCCAACAGAGCTGTACCAAACCCAAACATGCAGGACCAAGAGGCAAAAAGGTGGACAAAACAAGGAGATCCCAGAGAGAGAGATGAAATGCAGCATCTTCTTCTGATACCAGCGGTTTGAGTATAGGACTCATCCTACTAGTCTCTCAGTTCTGCCAGCACCATTGCCCATTCACACTGCCTTCCCTTTCCCAAGCAGCAGCATCTCCAGAGATACAGCAGCAAAAGAAAGCTCTTTGAGAACATAAAAGCCAAGGGGGGGGGGGGGTAGATTTAGACACCTTCTGCTGCCACAGGCATTTTCCAAGAAATCAGTCCAGAGAGGTGCAACGTATTCCTTTTCCCATGTGCCCCAGCAAAGGTCACAGCTTCATTCCCTTTCCTTCCAGCTTCAGCTACTCAGACTCCTTCCAACATCTTCATTGCAAAAATGCAGTACAAGGCTAGGGCTGCTGCCACCAGGAGATGCTTGACCAAGGAACATATGGATGGATTTCCATCAGGGAAAACAGAGATTTCTTCACACTTTTCCTTTAGCTTAGGAATGTTTAGTTCTAATGCCTGAGACTTGGAGCCTGACAGCATCAATGTAGAGTTTCCTTCCTCCTGATACAGGGTATGAAGAAGAGCCATGCATTACACCAGTCCCAATTCCCTCAAGACAAGGGGGCATAGGGCCGGTACAAGGATCGGAGGCGCCCTAGGTGCCCCCTTGCCCCTCTCTGGGGTCTGCAACAGTGGTAATTACTCAGAAAATCCAGGGCAGCACCTCCTCAACTTGCCAGCTCTGCCCCACGGTTTCTGACCTCAGCTAGCTGTCTCATCTGACCACCTCTGATGCAGACTTCTGGTTTTGAAGTCTGTGTTGGAGGGGGTGGAAGAAGGGTTGGCCTGTTCACTAGGTGGGCAAGGTGGCTGCCTAGAGCAGCAGATCTCAGTGGGCAACAGGCCCTGTGCTGAGCCATGCCGTGCTGCTGCTCATTCCAGTGGCAGGGGAGGGGATGACTAGGCTCAGCGGCAGGCCATGTGCTTTGGCACACATGGCCTGCTGTTTCTGAATTCCCAAAGTTATATCAGAGGGGGGGTCAGAAGTGGCAGGCTATGTGTGCCAAATCACATGGCCTGCCGCTGAGCCGAGCCAAGCCACGCCCCCTCAACCCCACCACTGAAATCAGCAGTAGCAGAGCTCAGAATGGGGGGGGGGGCATAGCTCGGGGAGGGGGCAGCACAGCCGGGGCTTTTGCCTAGGGCAGCAGAAGCCTTTGGGCTGGCCCTGGGTGGAAGAGACATAGTAGGGGGCAGAAACTGTGAGGAAGCACCAGCAAGCTGAGGTAAGCGCTGAGCCATGTTTTCTGCGCCATTGCTACAGCTGCAGACCCCAGAGAGGGGCTGCAGCAACGGCAATCAGTGCCCCTAGAAAGCTGATGCTCTAATCTAGGCAACTGCTTAGTTCACCTAGTGGTAACACTGGTCCTGAGGGGGTGCAGCAAGTGAACCTCATTTGGAAGCTAAGGAATAGAGCGCTAAGGTAGATTGCTTTAGAGGAGGAATGGCCCCGTGCAGTGCTTCGAGTCCTCACTGGAGTCAGGTTTTCAGGATTGCCACCAACAAATCTGTAAATATTAGATATCTGCTACATACAACTCTCTTTTTATTGCAAAACCAAACCATTACATAAACAGGATTACAAGATATCACAAGCGACAATCTGCAGTTGAAACTCTGCCAGCCCCAGCCCCTCAGGACCACTAATAAGAAAACTTACTGAAAGACAAAAAGAAGTGGAATCAGAAGGGGATGGAAGCATGAAAGGCATCGTAGGTGCACAGTTGATGGTAACTCCGGTGCTTCAGTGCCATTTTAAAATGATTTCTGCTATGGCACGTCCTGGAGAAGGATGGCCCTCTGAGAGGCCAGCATGCCAGGTGACCACCTAGTTCACCTAATGGTAGTGCCGATCCTGCCCAGACTAGTGGACAGGCTACCTCCCTTGTGCGATGTAGCTCAAAGTATGTCTCAGTGTCATGCTGTACAGTCATGAAGGTTAGAACAGCAAATCCCTTTTGCTTTCCGGGCACCTTTCTTAATCAATCTATGACTCCCGGTACCAGTGAGAACTTTGACCCAAAGTTCAGTGGCAGCAGTGGGTGCCCATCGCTACTGAACGCTAACGGGGTCATATCCAGCCACCGGCACTGGCCACCAGGCAGCAGCTGACTGGTGCCCATGGAACACCCTGAGGCTAACCAGTGGCAGCACTAAGCATGTTAGGGCCTCTGAATACCCCGTTTAGGAGCCTTTGCATATCGGGTCCTTTACCTTTGAGATCTACTAGGTTCCGATTCCATTCTCCGGTGCCTTCAAGCTACAGACTTTCTAAGAGCATGTTGCTCATTAGTGGCTTTGTTATAAAGCTGCTCTGGATGGAACAAGCTTCCAACTGATCTATGTGCATTTTAGAAATGTGTTAAAAGCCAGCCTCTTTAAAAAGTATTTACCAGTTTAAAGCTCTGTTCAACAGAGTGTAACTGGGTTTTATTTCTTGAAATGAGCTTATTTTTCTATTTTGAAATAATTGTACACTTGTGAGCTTCAAGACCTTGGACTGTAATCTGCTTTAAAAAAAGGAATGTTAAATAAGGGGAGAAACTCTGGGATGGAGGGGAGGGGGTTGAGTTAATTAACTAATGAAGGATAGAACTAGGAGGCCTACAAGGTGAAGATAGCCTGGGGAAGTCTTCATCAAAAGTTTATTTATTTATTTTACTTTTCACAGTTTTTCCTTTTCTTGTGTTTTTTAGGGTTAAACAAATAAGGTCTTAATGATAAGGCTGTACTGGGTTGCAGGATGATGGATAGATGTTCTGCTCTATTTACCAATATGAAGCTGTAATGTGTAGAATTTGAAACTACTATTACTACTACTGAGCATTTGTATAGCGCTACGTGATACATGTAAAAGACGGTCCCTGCTCATCAGAGCTTACAATCTAGTCAAGACAGACAACACAGTAGCTATAGACAGGGAAACATCTAGGGGAAGGAAACACAGAGGAGATCAGGCGAGTCAAGATCCAAAAGTGGCAGTGAAGAGGTGAGTTTTCAGCCTGGGTTTGAAAAGGGCCAGAGATGATTTGCCATACTGGGTCAGACCAAAGGTCCATCAAGCCCAGTATCTGGTTTCCAACAGCGGCCAATCCAGGTCATAAATACCTGTCATGTTCCCAAAAGGTAGAAAAATTCCATGCTTCTTATCCCAGAGTAAGGAATGGATTTCCCTGGTCCTCTTTAATCAGTGTTTATGGACTTTTCCTCTAGAAACTTGCCCAAACCTCTTAAACCCAACTTCACTAACAGCTTTTACTAAACTTAGAACTAATCTGTATAGGCGGAATATAAATGGCTAGATTAAATTGTTATTGTCTCTCTTTGCATAGTGCTAGATGTCTGAAACATGGGAGAGTCGCGCTGAATTGTTCCTTCCAGTTCCTTTCAAACACGTCCCCAGGCACCAGTGATTGTGATCTGTGATGCCCGAAACACATCCCCAACTACCCGTGATTGAGATTCTCAGACACCCCAAACATGGCACAGCCACCCATGATTGTAGTCAGAAGCAACCCAAACACGTCCAAGCCAAGCGTGATTGTGATCTCAGACATCCCAAACACATCCCCAGCTACCTTTGATTGTTATCATAGACCTCCCCCCCCCCCAAACACATCACAGCCAGCCATGATTGTGGTCTAAGTCCACCTTTTAATCTTAGAGATGTACATTCACAAATTTACCCAGCCACCTGAGTTGTAGTCCGAGTATTAGGGAATGTTTTTTT
This sequence comes from Ichthyophis bannanicus, assembly GCA_033557465.1. Taxonomy (NCBI): domain Eukaryota; kingdom Metazoa; phylum Chordata; class Amphibia; order Gymnophiona; family Ichthyophiidae; genus Ichthyophis; species Ichthyophis bannanicus. The sequence goes on from CM066050.1 coordinate 3,343,313, forward strand.
GTGCTAAACAAATATCCCTCACCCCCCAGATACCTCTTGAGCACCCCCCATTTAACTGTCATTCTTTTTGGGCTGAACTGCCACTATCAGCTGTGGCTATAACAAGCTAACTGGCTTTTGGCATTCAAAAACCAGCCAGCCCTGCAATCGTGTTCCTAGTCCCTCGCCCCCATCCTACATTGTTTCCTAATATAAATCTAGATAAATAAATAATGATGAGGGTCCCAACAGAGGTGGATGAGGGCAGTGGCCGTATTATACCATCCTGGACACCTAGGTGTGGCTGATGTGACAACTGGTGCTAACCTGGAGTCAAAGATAAAGTTAACAAAATCCACCATTTTCCCTGGGCAGTACGTAACAGAGGTGGACAGCTGCACGCAGCAGAGGCAGGAGGCTTCGTTCTCAGAAGTGCGAAGGGGAAGGTAGAAAATATCCAAATCCTCTGCAGTGCAATCTGTGGACCAGCCAAAGGAAGGAAAACTATGAAAACTCCAAATGGTAATTTTGTCCTTCTTGAGGGTAAAATCACTTCACTATCTCCATGCTGTTACCATAATGGAGAAAAAAAAAGTCAGAAGTCAGATTCAATTGTATGTTTCCTATCCTTTAAACCTCAAACTGTAGCAAGCAGCTGACGAGGACTATAAAAAGGCAAGAGGCTTCAGCAGCGGCGAGGCAGTTTCCTTACATGGCATGCCTTTCCTACACACACTTCCAGGAATGCTGCTTTTCTGCCATACTTCACTGTCATTTGGCCTGGAGTTTCCTCTTAACAAAAGCCATGATGTAATGCATCCAGAGTTTCCAGAAACAGCACCGCTGCACTGCAAGATCACAGCCATGAAAAGGGCAGCGAGGTCTCCCACATACTGTATGACAGCAGATAAAGACCAGTATAGTCCATCTCATCTGCCCAGTAAGGTGGCCGCAGTAGGTGGACCCACCGCTCCATGCAGCTCACCCCTCTCTACTTGTTGAAGTATAAAAGATAGTTAAGTTAATTTTGATTTTATCATCTTGTTATGACCCATACCATTGTGAATTCTGTCACTGTTTTTGCCCCCACCACCTCCATCGGGGGAGCATTCCAAGCATCCACCACCCTTTCAATGAAAAAGTATTTCCAGACGCTGCTTTTAAATTTACTTCCTTGCAGCTTAATTTTATGGTCTCTAGTTTTACAGCTTCCCCTTCTTTGAATAAAGGTTTTTTTGTTCATTAATACCCTTTAAATATTTAAACATCTGTATAATGTCCCTCCTCTCCTCTAGGGTATACATATTTAGGTCTTCTCTTCTCACACATCTTCTGGCGCAGGCTCCAAATCATTCTGGTCACCTTCCTCTGAACAGTTTCAAGCCTTTTTATGTCTTTTGTAAGATATGGTTTCTAAAACTGAACATAATACGCTGAGTTAGGCCTCACCAACGACTTGTACAGTGGCATTAATACCTCTTCCTTTCTGCTGGTTATTCCTCTCTACGAGTATATGCAACCCGGTATCCTTCTGTCTTTGGCCACCGCCTTGTCACATTGTTTCACCACCTTGAGATCCTCAGAAACAATCACTCCGAGGTCCTTCTGATCCATGCACACAATCACACCTTGTGGCCTTGGGTAAGCCACTTAACCCTCCATTGCCTCAGGTACGTTTAGATTGTGAGCCCTTCGGGGACAAGGAAATAAAAAGTGCCTAAACCATAAACCATACTAACCTCTCACTCCCTTGGATTTCTGCTCCCAAGTGCATGACTCTGCACTTCTTCACATTAAATCTTAACTGCCAAGCATTAGACCATTCTTCCAACTTTTGTAGATCTTTCCGCATATTGTCCACTCCCACAGGAGTCCACTTGGTTGCAAATTTTCATGTCTTCTGCAAAAAGGCAGACTTTTCCCTTCAGTCCTTCAACAATATTACTCACAAATACATTGAAATGTACCAGTCCCAGGACCGATCCCTGGGACACACCACTACTCACCTTCCTTTCTTCTGCGTGAGTTCCATTTACCACTACCTTCTGTCTGTCAGTCAGTCAACCAATTTCTCATCCAGTTCACCTCCTTGGGACAAATTCCCAGGTTGCTCAGTTTATTGATAAGCCTCCCCTAAGGAACAATATCAAAGGCTTTGTTGAAATTGAGGTAGATCACATCCTTTGCATGCTCTTGATCTAGTTCTCTGGTCACCCAGTCAAAGAACTCAATCAGATTTGTTTGAAATGATTATCTTTTGGTAAAACCATGTTGTCTCAGGTCATGCAACCTATTTGTTTCTAGAAAGTCCACTATTCTCTCTTTCAGGAACGTCTCCATTACCTTTCCTGCCACCAAGGTAAGGCTTACTGGCCTATAGTTTCTCATCTCCTCCCTATTACCACTTTTGTGAAGAGGGGGGATGTTGTAGTTGTTGAGACTGTTGTTGATATGGAAGGACAGACTAGATAGGCCATGTGGTCTTTTTCTGTCATCATATTTCTATCCGTTCTCCAGTTCTGCAGAACTTCTCCTGTCTCCAAGGATCTATTAAAAACATATTTTAACGGCCTTGCAAGAACCTCTCTGAGCTCTTTCAGTATCATGGGATATATCCCATCTGGTCCCATGGCTTTGTTCACGTTCAGTTTTTCATGCTGTTCAAAACATATCATCTTCTGCGAATTGTGTGGCATCTACTCCACTCCCATTTATATATTTGTAAATCATATGTGGCCCTTCTCCAGGATTTTCTTTAGTGAATACAGAAGTATTTATTTAGCTTTTTCACATTTTTCAAAGACACTTTCCACAAATTTTATTTATTTTAAATACTTCTATACTGCTAAACTCTCAATTACTCATTAGATCAGCACAGTTTACAAAAAAACATCTTTAATCCATTACAATAAAATTATTCAATCACAGAATAACCAAATCTTAAGTTTCTTTCAGAACACTAAAACTGAATCAATTTCCTTCAACTCTTTCGGCAACCTAGACCAAAATGCGGCTGCTTTATATGGGATAGTATATCCAAATCTCTTCTTACTCATAATCCCCTCACTCGAGGGGAAAAGAAGAGCCATAGTACCTTGCAAACGCTTTGATTTAGTAATTAAAGATGGTAATAACAGGTAGGGGCGGCCCAAGGGTGGTGCAAGGCCATGTGCGAAGACTCATTGCAGGGCCTCATTTGCATATCCACTAGACCTCATTTGGATACATTTAATTTATTTTAAAATAGCTCCATCAACCAATAAAGCATAGTTACTCACCTGTAACAGGTGATCTGCGGGAACAGGCAGGAATTTAGTCCTCACATATGGGTATCGTCGGTACCGACAAGAGCCCACGCGGGAACACTCCCCAGTGTCCAATCAGAACGCTTTTGGGAGCATCCCACAGCACCTGCGTGCTGCCTTCCCGCCTTTCCCAACTGCCTCTCTCCAGTTGAGTTTTAAAGCTGAGACAAAGAGAGAGAGGGAAAGGAAAGAGATAGAGAGGTACAACTCCTAGGGGAGGTGGGTGGGTTGTGAGTACTAAATTCCTGCTGTTCCCAGAGATCACCTGTTACAGGTGAGTAACTATGCTATCCCCAGGAACAAGCAGGAATGTAGTCATCACATATGGGGACTCCCTAGCTTTAGGTGCCAGGGAGAGACCCAAGAAGTTGTGTGTCCCTGAAAAGGGCTCCACTTCCCCCCATGGATCTCTGGCATCCTACCAGGGATGGTGGGCAGGAGTTGATTAGGTATGGAACAGGTGTTTGAGAACAGCCTGACCAAACAAGGCATTCTAGGTGCGGTCGTACCATGGAATGATGTTGTTGTTGTTAAGTGCTGTCGAGTCGGAATCGACTCATGGCGACCCTCTGGATAGCTATCCTAAATTGTGTTCGGTCTTCAGTCAGGCGGCTCATTGTTGACAGACTGGTACCCGTAGCTGCTATTGTATCGATCCATCTCATTGCTGGCCTTCCTCTTTTGCGTTGACCTTCTATCTTGCCAAACATGATGTCTTTCTCTAATGATCTCTCTCTTTGCATGATGTGTCCAACATATGAAAGTCAAAGTCTTGTCATCTGAGCTTCTAAAGAAAGCTTAGGTTTTATCTCCTCTAGTACCGACTGGTTTGTTCTTCTGGCAGTCCATGGTATACACAGTATTCGCCGCCAGCACCATAATTCAAAGGCATCAGTTTTCTTCCGCTCTATCTTTTTCACTGTCTAGCTTTCACATCCATATGATGTCATTGAAAATACCATGGCTTGAACAAGTATAATCTTTGTATGGAGAGAGACATCTCTGCTCTTGAGGATCTTATCTAGGTCTTTCATAGCCATTCTGCCAAGAGCAATGCGTCGTCGGATTTCTTGACTGCTTGTTGCTTCTTTATTGATAGTTGATCCAAGTAGGTTAAAGTTGTTCACGATTTCAATTTCTTCTCCTTCAACGATGAACCTGTTGATTATGCCAGTGGGTTTTTTCCATTCCTTTCCTTATGATACCTAGCATTCTATTTGCTCTCTTGACCGCCGCTGCACACTGGGCGGAGGGTTTTAACATGTTATCCATGATGACGCCTAAATCTTTTTCCTGGGTGGTGGTTCCTAATGTGGAACCTTGCATCGTGTAATCATAGTTTGGGTTGTTCTTTCCTAGGTGCATAACTTTGCACTTGTCCACATTAAATTTCATCTGCCATTTGTTATGCCCAGTCTTCTAAGTTATCAAGATCCTCTTGCAATTTTCCACAATCCTCATGGGTTTTAACAACTTTAAATAGTTTTGTGTCATCTGCAAATTTGATAACCTCACTTGTTATTTCCATTTTCAGGTCATTTATGACTATGTTAAAAAGCAGTGGACCCAGCACAGATCCCCGGGGTACTCTACTATTCACCTTTCTCCATTGGGAAAATTGGCCATTTAGCCCTACCCTCTGCTTTCTATCTTTTAACCAGTTTCTGAGCCACAATAGTACACTGCCTCCTATCCCATGACTTTTTAGTTTTGCCAAAAGTCTCTGATGAGGGACCTTGTCAAAGGCTTTCTGAAAGTCCAGATGCACTGTATCAACCAACTCACCTTTGTCTACCTGTTTATTCACACCTTCAAAGAAATATAACAGATTAGTAAGACAAGATCATCCTTGTCTAAAGCCATGTTGTCTATTTATTTATTTATTTCTCTTATATACCGCGCTCTTAATTCAGTGCGGTTTACATATGAACAAATATAAACACAATGGTACAAGCAGCATTGGTTTTTTACATAGAACAAGGTACATAAACTTGGTGGAAATCAGGGTAACTATAGACAAAAAACTATATACATGGCTACTATATACATGGTTATTTGGTTAATTAGATGCGAACAAGAATATCTATAATGCCGTGGGTAAGAAATTAATTAAAGAGCAGAATAAAATGCCAAATATCGTGATAATAAATATGGCATAGTATAATGAGCAGGTAATAAACATCATAATTACCCATTCTCTACCGGGGTCAAGTATGAGAGATCTGCATGAGTACTATTGTCAGATGGAGTGTCTTCGGGGTAGTATGTTAGGAACAAATAGTGCTTCAATGCCTTTCTGAACTTCATCAGACTTGATATAGCTCTTATTTCGGGTGGAAGGGCATTCCAGGCTCTGGGAGAAAACAGAGAGAAGGCTCTAGAGGCTGTTGATTTAGAGCATTTTGTGAGGAGTTTCGGGAGGTCAATGGAGTTTAATGTAACAGACCTCCTGGATCTGTTATTTGGGGTGATGTGTATCATATTACTGAGAGGTGATAGAGATGGGCATTTTGAGGCTTTAAAAGTCATGACCAGGGTCTTGTATAGAGTTCTGGCCTGTAGGGGTAGCCAATGTAAACTCATCAATATTGGAGTTATGTGTTCTGATCGTGGAGCGCCTACGAGGATTCTCGCGGCTGCATTCATGGCCAGACGGAGAGGATTCAGGGTGGATTGCGGGAGACCGTGTAGAATGATATTGGCGAAATCCAAGTGTGGTAATATCAGGGCTTGGAATATAGTACAGAAGTCAGAGTAGTTAAGTAAAGGTCGGAGATTACGTAGTGATCGCATCTTGTGGTAGATTGCACTCGTTGTTTTCTTAATGTGGGCTGACATATTAAGCTGTTGATCTAATATAATTCCTAAGTATCGAATTGTGGGTTGTGCTTTCAGCTCAATGTTGTTTACCTGAAGGGAGGTAGGGGGTATGAATGTTGGGTTCTGTGTAACGAATAGAACATCAGTTTTGTTGTGATTTATCCGTAGATTCTGATTAAGGAGCCAGTTGGATACAGCTTCAAAGCAGTGAGCTATTGGTGTAAAATCTGGTTGTTTTATGTTGAATGGAGCAAACATGAGGATGTCATCAGCATAGGCAAGGCATTGTATGTTGAAAGTGCGTATGAGATCACAGATTGGCTGCATATAGATATTGAACATTAAGGCGGACAATGAGGAACCCTGCGGGACACCTTGTTTAAGGGGGAATGGATCAGACGTTGCTTCTCCTGTTCTGACTTGCTGCTGTCTATCAGATAAGTAGGATTTACACCAGTTCAGGGCTAGTCCTTGGATTCCCTTGTCTTGAAGGCGCTGTAGGAGAGTATCGTGGTTTACTGAATCGAATGCTGCAGCCATGACTATCTACACTATAAATTAATTTCTGCTTGTACTAAACAAAATGCAAAGACGTTAGTGATGCACATTTCCCACAGCTGACATATTCCAGTTAATAAATTCAAAATAAAATAGTACTTTTCTACTTTTTTCTTGTTTGGGCATTTTATTTTTCTGTTGCAACTGCCCCAGTCGCTTTCTTTTGTTTTCTTTGTGTCTTCTGATAACTCTCCATTGTCTACTGTCCAGTCTCCTTTCTAGTTTTTTTCCATTCTCTCTCTACATCTGCTCCAACATACTGATCTTTCCCCTTTTGCTCTTTCCTCCATTTTTTTCCTTTTTCATCCCTCCATCCTCAATCCCCACTTACTCTCCCAATACCTAGCCAATCGTAGATTTTTCTTCTCTCCCACATAAAATATATTTTCCCCTCTCCATACTCAGTACCCCAGCCCCATCCCCTTCTAGTTCTCCCATCAGCTCCCTTCTAGTTCCAGCCCCACCCAGCATCCACTCCCGTCTTGTCCCATTCTCCCATCTCCCTGCATCAGCCTATTTCAAATCCTAGCCCCCCCCCCATCAGCCCATTTCCAGTCCTTGCCCCCCATCAGCCCTTTCCAGTCCTATCCTAGCCCCCCCCCCCCAAATCAGCCCATTTCCAGTCCTAGGCCACCCCCAAAGAGTCCTACGCCCGTCTGACCAGCTTCAGAGGGAGCCAGGGAGGCCCGAGGTCCCGGCTCATCTCTGCACACCTGCCAGTGTGAAGAGCGGCGTTGTCCTTCACTGCAGTAGCTGCTTTCTCCCGCAACCTGCTGGCGCACTGAGTATCAGGAAATTCCCTTTATCCTTCAGCGTGCCAGCAGGCTCCACAAGAACACAGCTACTGGAGTGAAGGAAAACGTCACACTTCACTCCGATAACTGTGCAGAGGTAACCGGGGCCCCCGGCCCCCCCCCCCCCCCGACTCCTTTTGAAGCCAGCCTTGCAAACAGTCAGGAGCAACAGCATGGGTGGGATGAATTTGGCACAGGGCCCCCTGAAGTGTGGGGCCCTGTGTGGACAACATTCCCACTCAATGAACGGGACGGCCCTGCTAACATAGCAGAAAAACAGGCTGAAACAAACTCATTAAAAAAACTTGTATAAAAACAAATAAAATTTAAAGATGTTCGCTCTGATATATTTTAATCCAATGTAATTGTGCAAGTAAAGAAGAAACCAAATCACATTTCCAAGCAGCAAATATTAACCTCGCCACCATATTCTGACAAAGTTGAAGCCTTTTCATCTGTCGCTGTGAACAATTTAACAAAATTATATTACAGTAATCAAAAAAGTTCAATACCATACTGTGCACTAACAATCTAAAACTTTGCAGCGCAAAGTATGGATACAGCCTATGGAGCTGTTGCATCTTAAAAAAGGACTTCAAAATTATTGAACTAACATGAGCTTCCATATTAAGATCTTCATCTTTTGGCAAAACTAAGAGTCATGGGATAGGAGGCAGTGTACTACTGTGGATCAGGAACTGGTTAAAAGATAGAAAGCAGAGGGTTGGGCTAAATGGCCAATTTTCCCAATGGAGAAAGGTGAATAGTGGTGTACCCCAGGGATCTGTGCTGGGTCCGCTGCTTTTTGACATATTCATAAATGACCTGGAAAGTGGAATAACGAGTGAGGTTATCAAATTTGCAGATGACACAAAACTATTTAAAGTTGTTAAAACCCAAGAGGATTGTGGAAAATTGCAAGAGGATCTTGATAAATTGGAAGACTGGGCATCAAAACGGCAGATGAAATATAATGTAATATAATGTAATATAATATAAAGTTATGCACCTAGGGAAGAACAACCCAAACTATGGTTACACAATGCAAGGTTCCACATTAGGAACCACCACCCAGGAAAAAGATTTAGGCGTCACTTTGGATAACATGTTTAAACCCTCGGCCCAGTGTGCAGCGGCAGCCAAGAGAGCAAATAGAATGCTAGGTATCATAAGGAAAGAAATGGAAAATAAAACAAAAGTTATTATAATGCCTCTATACCGTTCCATGGTGAGACCGCACCTTGAATATTGTGTGCAATTCTGGTCGCCGTAACTTAAAAAGGATATAGCATTATTAGAAAAGGTTCAGAGAAGAGCCACCAAAATGGTAAAGGGGATGGAAGGATACTCCTATGAAGAAAGGCTAAAAAGGTTAGGGCTCTTTAACCTGGAAAAGAGACAGCTGAGGTGAGATATGATATAAGTCTATAAATTAATGGAGTGGAACGGGTAAACATAGATCGATTGTTTACGCTATCAGAATATAGAAAGACTAGGGGACATGCAATGAAGCTACAGGGTAAACTATTTAAGACTACTAAAAGAAAATATTTTTTCACTCAACGTGTAATCAAACTTTGGAATTTGTTACCTGAGGATGTAGTAAAGGCTGTTAGTGTAGCTGGGTTTAAAAAAGGTTTGGACAAGTTTCTGGAGGAAAGGTCCATAAATCATTATTAAGAAGGGACCCAGGATATCAATGCTTCACCCAATACAAGCATTGCGGAACCTGTGTCTTTTGGGGAAACTGCTAGGTACTTATGACCTAGATTGGCCACTGTTGGAAACAGGATACTGGGCTTGATGGACCTTGGTCTGACCCAATATGGCATATCTTATGTTCTTATGTTCATCTAAGATTACCCCCACTACCCAAAGCACCGATTCCCTTTTAAGATTCAATTTCTCTATTGCTTCCAATAGTAGTCCAGGAATTAACTGATCATTATTTAAACAGAGCACTTTAGTCTTCATCATGTTCAAATGGAAGAGTAAGAGCCGTGCACATTTATTCAGTACTAATAGCACTTCTCTCATGTGATCGAATTAGCAGATCAATATTCTATGTATATAGTTCAATGTATATAGTTTTACCCCCATATTATCCATGTTTATCTTATCCAAATTTATTTTCCTGTTTTATGTAATACCGAACAGCCTGTTGTTCTGGTCTTTGGTTCTCTGTAAACCGCGCTGATTGTAAATAGCGCGGTATATAAAAAAATGAAATAAATAAATAAAATAAATAAATAAATAAAATGTAATAATACTCTTGCTTCCTTCAAAACAATAACAATACTAAATATCATCTGCATAAACATAATATTTAAAATCTTCCTTGTCCAAAAACCAACCCACGGTTAACACCACCACATTGAACAGTACAGTGGACTATGACAATCCCTGAGGGATCCCACACTCTGGTTTCCATGGCCCTGAGTGTTTGGTCCTAACTTGCACCATACAGGTCCGATCACACAGAAGGCCCGAGAACCAATCAAGGACCTTTCCTGATATACCCAAATAATCCAAAATAATCAATACCATTTTGCGGTCTGCAACATCAAGGCCACATTTAAATCAAACTGTAGCATAACTGCTACGTGTCCCTCCCTTGCCAATATACTATTTATATCAGAGACAAGAATACCCAGTAACCATTTCATATTATGAAATTTACAAAACCCAAACTGCAAATTATTCATACAGTTATGATCTTCCAAGTATTGCATAAGTTGACCCCCCAACTATTGCTTCTAATATCTTTGTATAAAAAGGTATGTTTGCTATTGTGCGAAAATTAGAGGCTTCAGCCAAACTGCCCCCTGAGTCTTTTGGGATAGGAGTTAAAATAATATCTACTATCTCATCACTTTTGAGTCTTTTAATTACATAAAAATATAGAAACATATCAGCAGAAAAAGACTATATGGCCTCTCTGATCTGCCCTACCAGATCAAATACTATAGTCCCTTTTTTTCCTTTAGAAATCTTTGAAATAATCTCTTTGCATGACCTACTCGCATCACCTAGTAGCAAAATTCAACCTCGGCTCTTTGGCTCCAGTCCTCTAAATTCCATTAAGTAATGAAATCACACATACACAGAATTATATCAGTGACAGTACTACTTAAGCTTAAGCAGAGGAATTTGGGCCTGCAAACTTGCATTCTCCAATAATTCCTACTCCAGCTAGGCCATTAGGGAAAAACTGCTACATGGTACAAATTTGTCTTATCACTCTACGTCATGCTTTTGCATTACTTTTTGTTTATCTATGTGTTGCAAGTCAAGCTAAACACCACACAGATGCCTGTGTGTTGGGTGGTATATTAAATGACTAAACAAAGATATTACAGGTCAAACTCGGCACAGACATTGCTCAGCTTAATCAGGACATTGTCTGTTTGGTTTTTTACAAACATCTACAAAATAAGACCTTAACTTCTATACACATACATTGCTAAGCTGCTACAAATCAAGCTTCAGGTTGCTAGCAAAATTCCAAGCCATTCTCCATATTAACCCTTTTAAAGGGCCCTGGTACCCGATTCAAGTTCCTGTCAACAAACGTCTCTGTTTGACCCCATACTTTCTTGAATTCAGATACTGTCCTTTTCTCCCGAGCATGCCTGAAAACAGTTTTGCCTCCACGCTTCACATCTTTAACCATCATTTCTTCTGCCTTTGCTATCCTTATTTCTCTCTATTAGCTTTATGCTGCATTCTTTTCTGTGTTCCGCTGTTTGCGATCTTCTGAATTTTGTGAAAGCTGTGGTTTTTTTGCCTCTATTTGTGCAGCCACTTCTTTGCAGAACCATATAGGTTTAATTGTTCTCTTGTTTTTACTTACTTTCCTTACATATATATCTGTTACCCCTTTTATTGCCTCTTTTAATTTAGCCCACTGCAATTCCACTTCCCTTATCTCTTCCCACCCTGCCAACTCCTCCTTCAGGAATTTTACCATTTTACTAAAGTCCATGTTTTTGAAGTCTAGGACTTTGAGTTTGCTGTGATTGGACTCTGCCTTGGCTTTTACCTCAAATCACATCATGTGAGCAGCAGCAATCATCGCATGGGCACCCATCCGGACATTCAACACACTATATTGGTGAGTACTAAATCCAGCATCAAACTTTCCCTGGTTGGTTCCATCACCATTTGTCTGAATAATGCTTCTTGGAAGGCATCAACAATCTTTTTTCTTCTTTCTAGATTTGCAGAAACAATACTCCAATCCATATCCAGTAGATTAAAGTCACCCAATATGATCACTTCTCCTTTCATGGATACCTTTTCAATATCAATAATCTAAGAGGAGAGGAGGGGCAGGGGAGATAGAATACAGACCTTTAAATACTCAGAGTATTAATGAACAAGCAAACAAACCTTTTTCAAAGACAGGGAGACTAAATCTAGAGGGCATAACATGAAGCTGCAAGAGGGTAAACTGAAAGGCAATGTCAGGAAATACTTTTTCACTGAAAGGGTGGTGGATGCTTGGAATGCCCTCCCAATGGAAGCAGTGGGGGCAATTCAGTGACAGAATTCAAAATGACATGGGACGGACACAGTGAATCCCTTTATAGCAACAGGATAAAATCAAAATAAACTTAACTATTTCTTATATCTCAACAAATAGGGGTGACCTGTACGGAGCAGTGGGTATACCCCTAATCAATCATTTATCCCTCCAAAGTCATTAAAGGTTAGCAATACCAATTTAGAGGTTAAATCAGAAGTGAGATACCTTGACGTTACAACAGACCAAAACCTCACATTTCAACTGCATATTAACAATGTAACCCAGTGTATATACAACAAATTAAGGACACTCCAACACTTATGGCCTCTACTTGAACCACATAATTTTCGAACGATCTTCCAAGCAATGGATACTACCACGCTTCGATTCCTGTAATGCCATTTCTACAAGGTCTTTCGAAGAGCTCCCTACATCTGCTACAGCTTGATCTGAAAAAGCGCGGTATATAAAAACAAATAAATAAAACACAGCTTGCCCAACATGCAGCTTCCCGAATTCTGATGTGCTCACCTTGATACAATCACATCACCCCTATTCTAAGTTACGTTGGCTACCTCTCCCGACTCAAATTTAATATATAACATTGATGACAACTTTCAAAATAACCCAATTATCCTCTAAATATCTGCAATCTATTAAAACAAAGACCCCAGAAATCGTCAAAGAAGAAGCAAAACCTCAAACCTTCTAATCCTACCACCCTGCACTAACCAAAAGCAATCATATGACCTGCACTAGGGCATTTTCCCTGCATGCCCCTCACCTCTGGAATGCCTTACCACACCACATCGGAGACTTTCACAACCTTACAGCATTCCGGGAAGCTACTAAAGACCCACCTCTTCATGGAACATTTTGATGGAATTACATGATCCGTCACCCCGTCTTCCATCCCCTTACTCCTGCCCCTTCCCATCTTCCCTCCCCTTGCTTATTGTTTAAGATAGTTAAGTTCATTTCTGTAGCTAGATACAATTATCTATTTGTATATTGTATACACTATTTGTAAATAGTTTATATGGTTTGTGTTATGACTAGTTTCTGTACTTATGTTCCCAGCAAAACTGTTCCATGTAATGTTAAAGTTATGTTCTATGTAAACCGTATTGATCCTCGGAAACGTGGTATATAAGAATAAATAAACAAAGGCATGGGGAGGGGTGACCTGCACAGAGTGGTAGGTGCTCCTATTTTTGCCACCTTGCTGGGCAGGCTGGATGGACCATGCAGGTCCTTTTCTTTATCTACCAGCATATATTATGTAAGTCAAACAGCACTTGGAAAGGGTGCACATAGATGAACAGGTAGCGACCACTAGCTCCACAAAGCTAGGAGAGGAAGAGGGGAATTAACTGCTTGAGTTCCTTCCTCCCAGAACTCTCTACTTAAAGCTCACTTTCCCTCTTAGAGAGAAGACCCAAACAGCAATAGGGAGTACTATAGTCATCTCTCTCCATCACAGCCCTGGTACTGAGTGCATGTGTGGGTGTGTTTTATTTTATTTATTTAGCTGTATTTATATCCCGCTTTTCACCGGGTCAAAGCAGTCAATTGGGAGATACATTTAACACGAGGGGATATGAGACACATATGCTAATACTTACAGGGAACATGGGCAATGGAGGGTTAAGTGGCTTGCCCAAGACCACAAGGAGTGCCTATAGGACTAGAAATCCCAGTCCCTCCGGCCTGAGATTGCTGTCCCCAGGTGGGACTTGAACCCCCGGCCCTCCGGCCTGAAGTACCTTGTCCTAACCACTAGGCCACTCCTTGGGGGAGGGGGATATTAGGGAAAGCCTTCTCACTGAGCACATGGGAGGGCCATGCACTGAGACTTCAGGGAAGCTTCCTGCTCAGCAGGGTCATAGGAGAACATAAGAAATATCATATCAGGTCAGAATAAACATTTGTCAAGCCCAGCATCCTCAAATCCCAAGCCTTGCCTATTATTTTGCATAGACCGCAGCGGTTCTTTGCTGTCTTTGGCAACTGCTTAGTTTGCCTATTGCCAGTTGGTTATGTTTGCTCTGCTGGACACAGTGCATGGGGTATGTGCAAATCAGCGGGCCTCATGCTCACTGCAGAGAAGGGACGTGGGCTGCACAATGGGTATTGCTCCTGCCATTTCTCTGCTGTTTTAGATGCTCCAGTGGGAAGATGTTGCTTTGACATTAGTGACTGCACCAGGCTTCTCGTAGCCCTTGTGCTGCTCTCTTCTATGTCTTCTGGTGATGCTCCTTGCTGTGGGTATGTGTGTCTCTTTTTTCTGGAAGAAGCTTGCTTCTGCTACTAACGCTACTGTCATTTCTTTTTTTTTTTTTTGTTTATAGATTATATGAAAATTTTACAGCCTATAAAATTTCAAAAGCAAAAATAAGAAGAAAAAAATACAGTATCTCAAACAAACATAGGAAATTTAACAACACTGTAAACCATGTCATGAGTAGGACTATCACATCAAGGTGAACCAAGCAAATATTTTAACATTAGGACAATTCCACATCCTCAATATACAAAAAAAAAAGTGAATTATAAAGAGGAAAAAAGGAACAAAAAAGCATTAGCTATTTACAAAGCATACCAAAACTATCCAGTTCAACTACTCAGAGGGGGCTTCTTTATCCCTAAGAAACCCTTCCAATTGAGTAGGCTCCATCTGCACAAATCAAGTCCCTTGATAAGTTACTAAACAGTTAGATGGAAACCGAAGGGAAAAAAAAAGAATCCCCCAGTAGCTAAGACCTTGGACTTTAGATTCAAAAAAGCTTTTCTTTGGAGTTGGGTAACTCTAGACCTGTCAGGAAAAACCACCAGTTTATAACCATAAAACAGCATTTTGTTTTTTGAAAATAAAGCTTTAAAATAGAAATTGTCTCCCCTTTGGTGGCAAAGGTCACTACCAGAGTGAGTATTTATTTATTTATTCTTTTTTTTTTTATACCATCTTTTTAGATTCATAGCGGTTTACATTTAACTATAGCGTAGTTACTCACCTGTAACAGATGGTCTCTGGGGACAGCAGGAATCAGTCCTTACAGATGGGTGACTTCAGCACCGACTAAGCCCCCCGCAGAAGCATGTCCCAGCTTTCAAAGAAAGCCTTTGGGAGATGCACCACACATACATGGTCCCCTTCCTGCCCAAGGGTGCCATCTTGCCTCACGCTAATGACATAGCTAAGATAGCAAAAACTTAAAAATACAGTAAAGAAGCAACTCCAAGGAGAGGAGAGAGGTTGTGAGGACTGATTACTGCTGGCCCCGGAAAACACCTGTTACAGATGAGTTACTATGCTTTCTTTAGGAACAAGCAGGAAGTCAGCCCTCACATATAGGATGCCCCAGCCACAGGCTACTATGAAACTGTAAAACGCTATGATGACCTGCAAAGGGCATGTGCGGCGTTTTTTGGACATTTGGTAGCGAACATGTAGCCGGTGAACACATTCGAACAAAACCAGCTTTTGGAGTCGGCTAGAGAGCCCCTGAAGAAACAACACTGGTTCGTGAAACGTAGCAGCACTGAGTCTGTCGTTGGGACGGGATAAAGATATTAAGATAAGCCTGACTTTATTCATTCGTTTTTGTCACGCTTTGCAACATTTTGGGATTTTGATTCACCTAAGGTATATTTATCGATAAAAACAAAAAATAGGGTCATTGATGCAAAAAAGGAGCAAGAGAAGGCAGTTATCTATGCCGTGGCTCCTAGTCTGAGACCCGCTCTGGAAAATTTCCAATTCAATACCAGTGATTATGTGAATTAATTCAAACATACCAGGCAATGTCGAGCTGTGTCTGGAACTGCATTCCATGTTATTAGAGTAATTTTTTATTCTCTGGCTCAACTGTACAAATTACTCAGAAGTTTTTAGACCAAATAAGATTGTTTACTGCAAAGGGTAAGCCATGATCAGCAGCAGTTGTCCCTACTGAGAGACTCTCACAGACCCAAGGGTCTGGTGGAGAACCAGCACTCCAGTAGCCTGAACACAGAAGGGTTGGAGGGCAGATGTTGCCTACACGCCAAAGAGATTACAGAGTATGGCCTGGCCCAAGGCACTGTCCCATCGGGACTCCCTCTCCAGGCAGTAGTGAGATGCGAAGGTTTGAACTTCCGTCATGGGAACGGAGCACAGATTTGCCACAGAAGTAGCCATGGCCCTGACACAGTGCACCATGACCCTCTGGTCCAGTGAGATCCCCACCTACTCATAGGCGAGCATAATGCAGTCAGCCACCCAAGCGGACAGTTTGTTTAGTCACTGGGAGCCCCAGACAACTGGTGTCATAGGATATGAAAAGCTGAGGTGCTTTGTGGTGACCCCGAGTCCATTGCAGATAGGACAGGGCTGTTTTACAATCCAGAGTATGGACAACAGTCTCCACCCTGCTGGTGTAAGGCCTCAGAAAGGTAGTAGGAAGGCCCACCTCCTGAGTGAGGTGGAAGGGGGACATCACCTTCAGTTGAAACTTGGGGTATGTGCAGAGCACCACCCTATTCTTGTAGAACCTCTTGTGGTGGTGGTGGGGGGGGAGGTCTGCCATCAGAGCCTGGAGCTTGCTGACTCTGCAAGCTGATGTGAGTGCCACTAGGAAGACAACCTTCTAGGAGAGGTACCTTAAGTGGCAGATAACCAGAAGTTCAAACGGCAGCTTGGTAAGCTGCCAGAGCACCACAATGAGATCCCACTCCATCGCTGGAGGGCAGACGGGGGGGGGGGGGAGGGGGTGTTTGACTAGCATGAGGACCCGCGCCGAGATGGGTTTGCCCTGAACAGAATGGTGGTGCCCTGCGATATCGCTCATGTGTACTCTGATTAAGTTGGATTTTATTCCCACCTGCAACAGATGGCGCAGGTACTGAAGTACCACTTATACTGAGCAGAACGGGTTCGCCCATCTTTCAGCACACTACACTGAGAAATCGGCACCATTTCAAGGCATATCCCCTTCTTGTGGAAGCCTTAAGTGAGGTCAGAACCACCTCCCATGTCCCGTGGGAGGTTGAAGGGAGCAGCCAAGCCATGAGTGACCAGGACCCCAGGTTGGTGTGTAGGCAAGAGCCCTGCTCCTGTAACAGTAGCCCTGGTGCTTAGCCCAGGGGCAACGCCACCGACAGAGAGAGGAGAAGCGGGAACCAGGTTGCCTGGGCCACCAGGGAGCTATCAATATTAGTGATACCCCGTCACACTGGACCTTGAATAGGGTTTTGGTGATAAATGGTGTTGGTGGGAAGGCATACAGGAGGCCTTCTATCCATGGGATGAGTAACGCATTCACTGCCACCCAGGACAGATGTGGCTGGCAGAAGCAGCGGGACAACTGTGTGTTGTCCGGGCTGGTGCACAGGTCCACCAGGGGAACACCCCAGAGTCGGAACAGCTTTGAGGACACGTTGGGATCCAGGCCCCACTTGTGCAGCTGGAAGACTCTGCTCAGCTTGTCTGCCAGGGCATTGTCTTGGCTCGGGAGGTAGACCATTCTTAGGAGCATCCCTGTGTGTTGTGTAGGAGAAGAGGGCTATCGCCTCCTGGCAGAGGGAGTACAACCCTGTACCCCTTTGTTTGTTCACATAGAATATTGTGACCTAGTTCTATCTGGACCAACACCAACTGGTGCTGCAGCCAGTCGCGGAAAGCTCGGAAAGCCAGAAATATCGCTCAGAGCTCCAGATAGAATCCCAGATGCAAATCAATCTGGGACCAGCTGCCTTGCATCTGGAGGCCCTCACAATGTGCTCCCTAGCCCAGTAAGGAGGCATCCATAGTGAGGACCTTCTGAGGGGTGGGTGCCTGGAAGGGCATCCCGGCCTGAAGGTGACTAAGATTTGCCATCATTTATTATTTATTTATTTATTTTATTTAAAGTCTCTTCTATACCGCACTATTCAGCATCAGCGCGGTTTACATGGAACAAAAATGCTCAGTACAATTAACACGTATGAGTTCACAGATAACAGGGCAAATAACTGGGATAACAGGGGTAACTATTTACATCAGAGGGAGTCCACCAGCTGGTGGGTTACTCTCACTCTGTCCCAGTGCCTGCCTGTGGCTTGTGTCCACTCAGAGCGGAGGCACCACTGGGCCGCTCTCATGTGCAGCCTGGCGTATGGTGTCACGTGAACTGTGGAAGCCATGTGGCCCAACAGGCGGAGTAGAAGCTGGGCAAGTAGCGCCTGGCATTGGTGTACCTCCGAGGCTAGCTCAGGGAGATGTTCTGACCTCTCTTAAGGGAGGAAGGCTTTGGCCTGGAGGATGACTAGCTGCACTCTTATAAACTCCAGGCATTGAGCCAAAGTGAGGTGGGACTTGGGGTGCTTCATGTCAAACCCCAGATGCTGCAGGACATTGATGGTGAGCCCAGTGGCACATTGTGCCTCTGCAGGTGTGCCTCCCCTTATAAGCCAGTCCTCCAGATAGGGGAAGATGAAGGCCCCTTGGAGCTGGTAGAGGGCTGTGACCACCACAAGGCACTTTGTGAAGACCCTTGGCTATGAGGACAGCCCGAAGGGCAGCATCCTGTATTGGTAGTGTTCTCCCACCACAAACTGGAGGTATTTTCTGTGGTTGGGATGAATAAGGGTGTGTGTGTATTTATTTATTTACATTTCTTATATACCGCACTATTTGCCATCAGCGCGGTTTACATGGAACAGAAAACATCCAACAACTTACATATGTCTGGTCATTACATTTAACAGGAAGTGGAACTTGGAGAAACAGGGTAAACTATGTACATAGGAAGCGTAATAAGAAGGATACTCATGGAGTTTACATTGTAGAGGACGCCTGTTGCGAGGGGTTGCCTGTTTGACTACTACTACTATTGCCTGGTTGACTACTACTACTATTGTTGGGGTGTAGGCATCCTTTAAGTCTAAGGAGCATAGCCAATCTCCCTGCTGGAGGAATGGCAGTAGAGTTCCAAGGGAGAACATCTTGAACTCCCTTACCAGAAACCTGTTCAGCTCCAGCAGGTTCAGAATTGGCCTGAGGCCCCCTGTCCTCTTGGGGACGAGGAAATACCTGGAGTAGAAGCCAGTGGCCAGAGATGTTTGGGCACTGGCTCCACCACTTTGTCCTGGAGTAGGCCTGCTAGCTTGGTAAGGAGCAGGGTCTGGTGAAGGAGAGGTCTGATGGGCTCTCCTGGAAAGTACAGGGCCAGTGCCCGCTATAGGTGGAGGAGGTAGCTCTCCCTCACCACTTGTAGCACCCAGGTATCAGTGGTGATGGCTGGCCACCTGTGGGAAAACAGGGCTAGATGTCCCCCTGTGGGCTGCAGAGGACCCCCCCTGGGGGAGAGGGGGTCATGTCCAGGCAGTCAAAAGCTGCCCCGAAGCTGGGCCAGGGCCAGGGCCTGGGACTTCGGGATCTTTTGTTTACAGGGGCCATGCCACTGACCTTTATGCTGCTGGCTCTGTTGAGGGACCGAGAAGGCCTGAAATTGTAGGGTACTGCCAAATCCCCCCTTCTTCCTTGGAAAGAAAGGCTTCTTTGCTGGGGCCTTCTTCCAGGGTTGTACTGAGGTCTTCTTCGAGAGCCTGGTTCTCAATAGGAACTTGTTTTCTATCTTTGCAGCTTTGTCTGCCATGGGTTTCCCAAAGAGGTTCTCTTTGATGCAGGGGACATCAATAAGTTTGTCCAGAACCCATTGTTCTAGGTCAGACGACTGCAGCCAGGCTTGACATTGTGCCCCAATGCCTGTGGCAGCTACCCTGGCCAAGGATGCGAAGCCATCGTAGGCTGTTCAAAATAGGAACTTTGAGCACTCCTTGACCGCCGAGGCTAGAGACTTAAATCTCTGTAGGGGTTCCCCATCGAGGCCTGCTGACAATCCACAGAGCTCCTTAGACAGCTTGAGGTACATGCCAATATAGAGCTTGTAGGACTGGGTCTGGCAAGTTAGCATTGAGCCCTGAAAGGCCTTCTGGCCAAGGGCATCAAGGATTCGGGCCCCCCTGCTGGGTGGCACAGAGGAATGAGTATTTTGGCTCTTAAGCCTATGCATGGCTGACTCAACGACCATTGAGTTGTGGGGGAGTTGGGTCTTCTGGAACCCAGGACTTCAGCATACTCAATACATAGAGTCGATTTGCTTGCTGATAATGGGCACCGACACTGGTGTTTCCCAAATCCAGAGGAGGCGGCGTTTGAGGATCGGAGGTACCAGTACCATAAGGGTTTCCTTAGGTGGGGCCTCATACTGGAGTATCTCCAGTTCCTCTCTGCACTGGTCTTCCTCGGCCTCGATGAGAGCCTTAGCCATGTCCTGCACAAAGTCAAGGCAACATCCTTGGGCAGGGAACAGCATCTGGACACTGGAGGGGACAGGTCCAAAGGCACGTCTCTGTGTTGTGGGACCCCTCATCCTCAGTCTCCTATTTAGACTCAAAGTGCAAGTATGAGTTCAAGGCTCCATGATTGGCACAGTCAAGGCCTACACCGTGAAGTCCGTAGCGCCAGAAGGATCTGAGGTCCGAAGTTGCGGGCGCTCGCCAGAAAGGACCAATGTCCAGAGGACCAGAACCTCATCTGAAGCTGATGGGTCTCTCGAGGCAGGTGGCACTTGAGGATTGGCTCGACATCCGGGAAAGCCCTCGATGTCGAGGGTCCTGTTGTTGAGGTAGATGATCTGGATGAACTGAATGGCCGCTGCATGGCCACAAGGGCAGAAACACTGCTCTCCAGGGCCATCATCCTGGTCTCCATACCAGTTGGCTCTGCAGCCTTCGATGCGGGCACCGAGGGTTTTGGGCCGGCGTCGATACTGTCGAGGGGAAGTCCTCGATGAGGATGGCCTTGAGTGTCCAAACCTGTCAGTGGGTGCCGATGACTCCTTGCAAGGCAGCTTGTGAGGCCACTCCCGCTTCAACTCTTCGGACTCACACCGGGGACTATAGGGCCTGGAGTGGAATTTTCTCTTCTTCCCAGACCAGTCCTCTGAGGTGGTCTTTGAGGGTTTCGCCTTCTTTCGTTCCACCCTCTGGGGAATTTCCTCTTGGAGGAACTGTGGCCACGGGACTCTGAGGAGGATCGGGCTTCACGAACCAGAGGCCATGGTGTCACTGGAGATTTCGTCATGGAATCGGACTTCTGGAAGAATTTCTCCTGCTGCTGGTGATGGCTCTTTAGGGACTTTGAGGTCATGGTTCTGCAAAGCTCGCAGTTGGAGTCGTGTTCCAGGCCAAGGTACCGGAGGCAGCAGTCATGTGGATCGATGAGAGACATCATTTTGCTGCACCAATCACACTTCTTGAAGCCGCTGGAGGGCATCAGGAAAAAAGAGGTCCTGCTGCCCGGCAAGGGTCAGAGGCCTTTGGCTGAAAAAGGGCATAAACACCGGACAAAGGATAACTCGAAGAAAAGAACAAAAAAACCAACTGAACGAACCTAAGGAGCGACGCTGAGGTGAGCTGGCTTGGGGGTGGAAAAGGAACTGGTACGCGAACCGGATAGAAATGAATCAAATTCACACTTTTTCTGGGGGAAACTGGACAGACGTCCAGAGGGCTCCATGGAAAAAGGAGACTGAGGCAAGATGGCATCCTGGGGCAGGAAGGGAGACCACGCATGCGTGGCGCATCTCCCAAAGACTTTCTTGGAAAGCCTGGGAGATGCTTCCGTGGGGCTCCATTGGCGCAGACGTCACCCATATATGAGGGCTGACTTCCTGCTTGTTCCCGGAAAAAATATGGTTATATGGTTACATCAAATTTTTGAATGATGGTATTGCACATAACAATCACAGAACTTGAATATACATAATAATTTGCTTGTAGTGTTAGGGGAACACTGGAATGAATAAACTTGGGAGGGGTAGGGGAGGGAAGGTTGGGGAATGTGTTGCTTCATAAAACTGTACTGAGTGTTGTGTTGCAGTTAGATCATGTGGTCTGCTAGAGGGTTTTTGTTATGGTTCCAAAGTGTTCCTGGAACAAGTGTTTTCAGCTCTTTGCGGAAGGTGGTTAGTTCGGTGCAGGCATGTATTCTGTTTAGGAGAGTGTTCCAGAGTAGCCTGACTTTGTATCACTATTATCATTTCTATAGTGTTACTAGGCATACACAGTGCTCTGTACATACAAATAAGATTGTCCCTATTCAACAGAGCTTACAATCTGTTCAAGACAGATAAAAAGAACAAATAGGGGAGTAGGATAATTCTTAAGGGAAATGATTAACACACACATTGGTGTAGACAGGAGAATACGAGGGCAGATGGCCTCTCCCAATACTCTCTACATTCCCTCCCACATGTTCAGTGAGCAGGGCCCCCCTTCCCCAAACACTCCATGAGCAGAGGGGCCTACCTCAATTCTCACTGCATACCGTTATTTATTTATCCATATTTATATACCACCTTATCCTTCAATCAAAGTGGTTTACAATAAAAATAAATAGTAATATTAAAAATTTGGTAAAAAAGGGCAAAGTTGGAAAATTAAAAGGGAAAGACATTAAATAAAAAATTAGAAAAATAACACAACAGAATAATTCACTAAGAAATACCATAGTAATCCATAAAAAAAGTTTTTAACATTAAACGGAAATCTTTTATATCCCTTGTAGATCTCATTTGATCAGAGAGTTCCAAATAGCAGTAGCAGCAAGTGAAGGGGCTCCAGTTAGTGGGGAGGGGGTCCTTTAATGTTCACGGCATCCCCCCCAATCCCCCTACTCTGCCTACAGGCAGAGATGCAGAGTCTTTTTCTACTGGAACTCTTACCTCCTTCCTTTTCCATGGACTGAGCAGCGTTCCATAACTTTCATATGAAGACTTTAAGAGACTGGCACGAGATGAAGCTTTATTTCCAATCAGCACCCAGGCCTGTCCACTGGCACAAACCTCACTTGTTAAGTTTTCAGTCAGTGTAAGTAAACGTCTTAATCCCACCTATTAGAAAATGCACTGAAGCCCTGTGCTGCCATTCACAGTAAAATGTTACCTGAAGCAACACTGGCCCCTGATTGTTAATTGCACTAAAGACGCACCTACAGTGCTTCCCAATTTATATAATGCTCTAAGTCCAAAAGATACCAAGTCATTCAGTCAGGAGCAGAGCATTCAAATGCTCTAATCCGGCAACCACAGTTCTCTTGCCAAACAGTACATTAAACAGGTAAGGTAAAGACCTGTGACCAGGACACTGAAAATGGGCCTTAAGCTCCACCAATTCAACTCTAGTGCAGACACACCTATAGGCACACCTAGCACTAACCAGAGCCAACACGTCAGCATCCAGAATCTGGTTACCCAGGGAAGGTTGGAGTCTCTCATCACTACTTACTCTCTTTTTATATACATTTTTCTTTTCTATTCGGTTTAATCAAACACTTGAACAAAATAAAGAGTCTTTTTTGGTATTTTTATTAGCTCTTTTTTCCTTTGAGCACTGTCTGTTAATTTTATGATCCTATGCCGAAGTGCCCCATACACTCACATGCTGGTGGTATGGAGTCAGCTAAGAGTTAATCAGGGGCAGAATGGCAGCTTAGTGGCATACCATCCTCCTGCCTGGCAGGCAGTCTCTCACGTTGAAGAAATAGAACAGTTTCACTTCCACGTGTGCTCATGAGGACACACTCAGCTTAGCTAGGAAAGCACGACAGGCTGCAGCTGGAGCTTATCTGCACTCAGAACAAGCTCCTTCTACGAGCACAGTCCGGAGGGGAGACACATTCAGCCAGTGCCATATTAGAAGTCCATGGAGCTGTGTGCCAAGTAATCTTTTCGCCCGATGTTACTGACTTGTTTGGTTTGCATTGCCTCCAGCTTCGGACAGTCTGTGATACGATGGCCTAAACCTCCACAGAAAGCACATCCCCGCTCTCCTGCAATAGTTATAAATCAGAGTCAGTACAGGTGTACAGAAGTGCAGCATGAGGTTTGTAGAAAGTTCCTTTATTACAAGGGCCAGACACTAAGCAAAGTTTACCTCCAATGTCCAGCATGGATTCATCAGCATTGTTGAGCACCTGTAAGACGGGCGGAACTTTCTGTCTAGCCTCCAGTAGTAGAGCCTTCAAATCCATCAGTACAGACTCATCTGATGAGAGAGCAGAGGCACAGATCTCAGAAACCACACTAACACCCATCAATGCTTTCTCAAAATCCCCTTATCACTGCTGCTATTGGGATAAGGACGCTATGCAGTACTGCAGAAGTACCTGTGGCCAACAATCATAGAAACATGACAGCAGAAAACCATTTTATTTCCTTACAACTCATTTTCTTCCTGTGTATGTGATCTATATAAAGATAGAGTCTAGTCTGCCCATCCATAAATACCTTTCTTACTGTTCCCCTCTCTACTACCTCCATGCATTTACAACTATTTCCGTAAAGAAATATTTAAGCTAGTTCATAACTAAATAGTTCACAGTTGGGGTGAAAGAGGGCCTATAAAAGTTGGCTTGCTTCCCGGCTACCAAAATCAAAGCAGCAGTGGTTGCAAGCAAGCTGCAGCACACGGATATAGGGAACACAACTCGTTCCTAGAACTGCCTCTCTCTCTAGGGCAGGAAGTGCAAGGATTGGAAAGCTGCTGCATCAGATATATTATGTCCCCACACACCAGTAGCCTGACATTGAATTGTTAAATTTCAACAGTTGCAGCTGCTGCTTCTCTTCATGGCTTGGCCAAACTGAGCTCTGTTGATTCAATGAACCCCCAAATAAACAGCAGGCCTGGAAGCGTGGCACAAAAATGTTGTCAAGTAGTGGAAGTGAAAGGCTTCTGGCATGACAAATAACATCACTGGCAGACACATGGCAAGTCAGGGCTGTTTAATGTGCAACGTACAATAAGGTTAAATTAGACTTACCTGCTAATTGTAGTTCCTGGAGTAGCTCCAGTCTAGTCCCGAATCATAGAGTTGTGTACCTCCTCCTGCAGCTAGGAGACTGAGCATGTCACTCTTTTAGTGACTCCAGTATAAGTAGTCCCGGGTCCGCCCCCTGAACTCAGTATGCTATTGTCAAAGCCGACTCACCAGAGCAAAAAACATGAACCTCTGTAACCAACAAATAAATCTTAACTCCCTAACAGGGGTCGCAAATGCGCTCCGGCCCACGGCACTACCTTTATCGTGGCCGCCATCGTCCCCAGCAGCTGCAAGTACTTCCAGGCCGATAGTGCTCGGAGCCCTAGGAAGGCCCGAATCAAACCTCTCAACTTTTTCACCCACTGCAACGGTAGGAACACTCTCCCCTTGCATGTGTCGAAAAAGGCCCCGAGATACTCCAACTCCTGGACAAGTGTCAACTTGCTCTTTGCCACATTGACCACCCACCCCAGATTCTGCAAGAAGTCCACCACCCGAGCCGTCGCCTGCTGACTCTCCTCCCGCGACTTTGCCCGAATCAACCAGTCGTCCAGATACGGGTGCACCAACACTTTCTCCCTTCGCAACGCCGCTGCTGCCACCACCATAATCTTGGTGAATGTTCGCGGCGCCGTCGCGAGGCCAAACGGCATCGCCTGGAATTGAAAATGCCCCATAGGGACTGCAAAGCGAAGGAATCATTGGTGCTCCCGTCTGATTGGAATGTGCAGATAAGCCTCTGACAAGTCCAATGACATTAGATATTCTCCCTGCCGCACTGCCCCGATAACCGACCGCAAGGTCTCCATGTGGAAGTGTGACATCTGGAGACACCGGTTCACCCTCTTTAGATCCAGAATAGGACGCATGGTACCCTCGTTTTTTGGTACCACGAAATAAATAGAGTATCGACCGCTGCCTTGTTCTTCCAGTGGAACCGGTACCACTGCGTCCAGCTCTATCAATCTTTCCAAAGTCTGACGAACCGCCTCGTGCTTGGCCTTCGTTCTGCACGGAGACCGCACAAACGCGTTTCTCACCGGATGTTGGAACTCGAGAGCATACCCCCGCTGCACGATCTCCAACACCCACTGATCTGACGTAATTTGGGCCCAGGCAGGAAGGAAACCTCGTAACCGCCCTCCTACTGACACCGGTTCCCACCTGGGCCCCCCTCACTTCATTGCGGCTTTTTGGATCCCGGGGACACGGAAGCAGCAAATTCCCTGCCTGCTCCTCTGAACCCCCGAAACCCTTGCGCCCGATAGGAAAAACTTCCTCTTTGCGCCAGGGAAAACCTGGAGGGTCGAAAACACCTGAACTCTCTACGCTGACTCCTGGACGGACCCTCTGTCCGACTCTGCTTCAGTTTGTCCTCCGGCAACCGACCTCCTTTCGACTCCCCCAAATCCTTGACCAACTTCTCCAACTCCTTCCCAAACAGGAGCTTACCCCTGAACGGGAGCTTGGCTAGCCGTGCCTTGGAGGCCCCATCCGCAGCCCAATTCCGCAGCCACAGGTACCTCCTGGCTGCCACCACTGAAGCCATACTCTTAGCTAGCCCTCTAATCAAATCATACTGACTATCCGCCAGGTACGCTGTCCCTGACTCAATGCGTGCAGCTTCCTCCGAAACGTCGTCCGATAGAGTCCCATTCCATTTCTGGGACCACCGCAGACACGCCCGTGCCACCCAGGCCCCACAAATCGAGGCCTGCAAGGACAAGGCATTCACCTCAAACACCTGTTTCAACAAAGAATCTAATCTCCTATCCTGTACATCCTTAAGCGCTGCACTCCCTTCTACCGGAATAGTCGTCGTCTTAGTCACCGCAGCTACCGCTGCGTCCACCTTTGGTGGCTTAAACATATCTTTATCCGGTTCCACCAGAGGATAAAGCCTAGCCATAACCCTAGCCCCACTGACACCGGCTTCGGGAGTATCCCATTGCTCCTGAATCATCTCCTTAAAAATCCTATGAATGGGGAAGGATCTCTGGGACTTCCTGACGGCCTGCAAAAGAGGATCTTAAAGCCCGGTCTCCTCTGCAGAATCCAAAACCGGGACATTTAAAGTCTTTAAGGTCTCGGCAATCAGGGCCGACAGCTCCTCTCTACGGAACACCCGTACAATTCTAGCCTGCTCCTCCGTTTCCGGAAGCTCACCTTCCTCCAAATCCTGTTCTCCATCCGAATACTCCGAGCGCTGACTCTCCCAAATCCTGCTCTTCCCCCTCCAAGCGCAGTTTGGGTCTTTTTCCGGCTTCCTCTTCCAAACTATCCCCCGGCCTCTTAGACCCCGAGGTTCAACTGCCGAGGTCCCCGGTACCACAGCATCAGACCCTCCAACCGCCTGCTGCAGGAGAGTTAAAAACTGCGGTGAAAAAAATCGCCCCCAGACCTCCCTGTAAAGGTACCTGGGGTAGGGGCCCCTCCAACGCCGAGGAAGGCCCCGGCTTGGGGTCCTGCCGTGGTTCCTGGGATGGAGAAATATCCTTCAGCACCCCCTCCCCAGGAGCCTCAGGCCCCTCTGGCTCCCTATCTGCCATGGAGGCTTCAAAACTACAGCCTCTGCACAAACCAGCCTCGGAGACTGAACTCTTCCTTGCCCCACACAAGAGGCACCTAGGCCTACCCGGCATGAATCACACTGTTCAGTTCCGGGACCCCCAAAAGGCCCGAGACCAAATAAACCACGTTCAACTTTAAACCTTATCCCTTATGTTTCTGTCTTATTAAGTTACCTCTTTGGGTTTTTTTTGTTTTTCTTACGTGCGAACACCGAACCCAAAGAAAAAACCAACCTGAACCCACTAAAGGTTCCCTGAAGCGCTTCCCGCTCAATTCGCGGCTCCCACGCTTTGCCACGCGGTCCGGGCCTGTGCCGCACGAACTACACCCGGCCCCACTCTGAAAGCCCGCCACTGAAACTGCCGGCGCTACTCTCATACCCCCGCAGTCTCTCTTACCCCGTGCCGTCTTTGTTTTGCAGTCCGGCGCTTTCTCCCGCTACCGGATCACTGCCTCTGGACCGCGGCCGGGGAACGCGCACGCGGCACCGTCCTCAACGCCCGCCTCGGGGGAAAGCAGGATGTAGGGCCCCTGCTCAATCCCCCGCACACTCTCCTGGACGGTCTGCACCCCAGAGAGAGGGGGGAGAAGGGGGGAAGCTCACAAGCTATTTCCAGCCACAATTAGAAAGGCCAATGCAAACACCAATTTAAAGGGGCAGAACCTGTAGGGATTCCAATTATCTGCCGGTTTCTTTTATTTATATATATATATATATAGTTTTGTTTTTTTTAAACAGCTAATGCTAAATTCCCTATTCTTTGCTCTAGTGAGTCCCGAATCACTGGGATCAGAACCTCCTTCTGCTGCAAGAAGACTGAGCAAAACTGAGTTCAGGGGGCGGACCCGGGACTACTTATACTGGAGTCACTTAAAAGAGTGACATGCTCAGTCTCCTAGCTGCGGGAGGAGGTACACAACTCTATGATTCGGGACTAGACTGGAGCTACGATCAGGAAGCCAGATGTTGCCCAGTTGCACTACCAGTGTACGACTTCATAATGCAAATGTAGCAGCTAGATCTAGTCAGCATTCTTCCAGAGGACAGGCGCATTAGAGTGTGGAACATGCAACTTTCATGCTACCAGGACAACTTAGATAAGGGGGGGGGGGGGGTAACAGTGTCAAAGTGTCTGAAAATGAATGATTTAGCAGTTCAAAAGACCTCAAATACATCCTGAAGACATAAAAACTACGCTCATCACAGAACACTACAAGGACATCACACGAACTATTCAACAAACTCCCTCTCTGCCAATAAAATGTAAATAGCTCATACTGTATATAGCCTAAAGCTGTAGATTGCCTGCAGCAAGAAAATATAAATATAAGTGTAAAATGTATATTGCTCCTGTACAGAGCTCCTACTGTATATAGTACACTACACAATCAACCTCACCCCACTCACTCAATGTATCACTGCATGCCCACACCCACACACCCTGCCCCTTGATTTGTTTGCTGTGTAATCTGCTTTGATTTTAGGATAAAGCTGTATATAAAACTGTTTAAATAAATAAAAATAAATAGATAGCTATGTAATGTAAATAATTCTTGAGGCTGCACTCCTGCGAGCAACCAAGTGCAGAAGAGGGTACAAAGGCAGCAGACTAAGGGGTAATTTCACAACTATTAGGAAACTTCAAGCCAGAATGGCCAGAAAACTTATATTTTAGGGTGAAATACTAGAAATAAAATAGAAAACAAGCATGCTGTCTTCTCCTTGGTTCTATCATAATTACTGTAGACCACTGAGGATAACTGGATAGGCATAGGGTAAAACTCAACAGAAGCATAGTTACTCACCTGTAACAGGTGATCTCCGGGAACAGCAGGAATTTAGTCCTCACATATGGGTATCGTCGGTACCGACGGAGCCTGCGCGGGAACGCTCCCCAGCGTCCAATCAGAAAGCTTTTGGGAGCATCCCACAGCACCTGCGTGCTGCCTTCCCGCCTTTCCCAACTGTCTCTCTCCAGTTGAGTTTTAAAGCTGAGACAAAGAGAGAGAGGGAAAGGAAAGAGAGAGAGATAGAGAGATACAACTCCTAGGGGAGGTGGGTGGGTTGTGAGGACTAAATTCCTGCTGTTCCCGGAGATCACCTGTTACAGGTGAGTAACTATGCTATCTCCAGGAACAAGCAGGAATCTAGTCATCATATATGGGGACTCCCTAGCTTTGGGTGCCAGGGAGAGACCCCAGAAGTTGTGTGTCCCTGAAAAGGGCTCCACTTCCCCCCATGGATCTCTGGCATCCTACCAGGGATGGTGGGCAGGAGTTGATTAGGTATGGAACAGGTGTTTGAGAACAGCCTGACCAAACAAGGCATCCCAGCGGGAGTCCTTGTCCAAGCAGTAATGGGCTGTGAAGATATGAACCGAGGCCCAAGTGGCTGCTCGACAGATGTCGTCAATAGACACAGAGTTCAGAAGAGCCATTGAGGTTGCCATGGCTCTCACATTGTGAGCTGTGACATGGCCCTCCAGAGAAAGGTTCTTACTCTGATAGGCGAAAGAAATACACTGAGCAATCCAGTTGGATAGTGTTCTCTTGGAGACTGGCAGCCCCAAATGAGAAGGGTCAAAAGCAACAAAGAGCTGAGAAGACTTTCTATGTTGCTGTGTCCTCTGTAGATAAAAAGCCAGAGCTCTTTTACAGTCCAGGGTATGAAGATTCCTCTCTGCACTTGATGCATGAGGTCCTGGAAAAAAGACAGGTAGGTAGACCTCCTGGTTGAGGTGAAAAGGCGAGACCACCTTAGGCATAAAGTGTGGATGAGTCCTTAGGACTACCTTGTCATGATGAAACCTTGTATAAGGTGGTTTAGCTACTAGTGCTTGCAACTCACTAATGCGGCGTGCTGAGGTGACTGCAATGAGAAAGATAACCTTCCAAGAAAGAAATTTCAAGGAGGTGGTAGCTAAGGGTTCGAAAGGTGGCTTCATGAGCTGCCCAAGAACCAGATTCAAGTCCCATGCCACCAGAGGTGGTCTAATGGGAGGCTTAGTTAGAAGGAGGCCTCTCATGAATCTTGCTATAAGAGGATGAGAGGAAATAGGTTGTCCATTTAGAGGTTTAAGAGAAGCTGCAATAGCACTCAAATGGACTCTTACTGAATTTGTCTTAAGGCCTGCATTAGACAAATGGAGAAGATACTCCAGTAAAGATTCTAGAGGTATAGCAAGGGGGTTAAGACCCTTTTCTGAACACCAAACAGTGAACCTTTTCCACTTGAAAGCATAAGAACGTCTAGTGGAAGGTTTTCTAGAAGCATAAAGAACATCTTTCACCTGCTGAGAAAGATGAAGATCTTGGAGATCTAGGCCTTCAGCAACCAAGCCCTGAGATGCAGGGACTGGGGATTGGGATGCCATAACATTCCGTTCTCCTGAGATAGGAGATCTGGAGCAGACCCTAACTCCAGGGAGGGAGCTTGAGAGAGATGTAAAAGCAGAGGGTACCACACTTGCCATGGCCAATATAGTGCTATGAGAATCATGTGGCCTCTGTCTCTCTGAAGTTTGAAAAGGATTTTGGGAATTAGGGGAATGGGTGGAAAGGCATACAGGAAGTCTTGACCCCAGTGAAGGAGGAAAGCATCCTTGGCCTGAGCTCCCTGAGCCGGAGTTCTGGAACAGAACCGGGGAAGTTTGGTATTCCACGGACTTGCAAAGAGGTCTATGTCCGGGATTCCCCAAAGTTGAAAAGTCTTGGCCACCTGGTCTGCATGGAGAGTCCTCTCGTGTGGAAGAAGAATGCGACTGAGTCTGTCTGCCCAAGAGTTTTGAACGCCTGGAAGATATACTGCCAGGAGATGGATGTGATGCTCTCTGGCGAGGGCCCACAGTCGTAGAGCTTCGTTGCAAAGCGACAGAGAGCCTGTTCCTCCCTGCTTGTTCACATAGAACATGGCTACTTGATTGTCCGTATGGATAAGGACTGTCTTGTTGCTGAGCAGGGTGTGGAACATTTGCAGAGCAAGGAAGATTGCTCTGAGCTCCAAGAGATTGATATGTAACAACTCTCTTGTGGAGTCCAAGTGCCCTGGGTGGAGAGGTCTTGTAGATGAGCTCCCCAACCCATTGGAGAAGCATCTGTTGTAAGAGTTGCTTGTGGCAGAGGTTGCTGAAAGGGGGACCCCAGCAACAGATTTTGAGTGGACTTCCACCATTGGAGAGACAAAATGAGACGACTTGTGTTTGCTATTCTGTCTGACAGGCAACCTGATGCCTGGGTCCATTGGGTGGATAAAGTCCACTGAGCTGCCCTCATGTGAAGGCGAGCATATGGTACCACATGCACGGTGGATGCCATGTGGCCTAGCAACTGCAACATTTCTCGAGCAGTTAAAAAGGGCTTTAGGGCTGCTTGAGAAGCTAACTGCACCAAGCGAAGGCAACGGGCTTGGTTGGGGAAGGTAAGCCCTTGACTTTGTGGTATCCAGCAGGGCTCCTATTAACTCTAGAGATTGAGTAGGAGTTAGACTGGATTTTGGGATGTTTATGACCAGCCCTAAATACTGAAGGATACGCATTGTGCAGGATAGAGAAGTCCTGGCCTCTGATTGTGTTGGAGCTCGAATGAGCCAGTCGTCCAAGTAAGGGAAGACAAATATTCCCAGAGTGCGTAGAAATGCTGCTACTACAGCCATGCATTTCGTGAACACCCTTGGTGCAGAGGCCAGACCAAAAGGAAGCACCCTGTATTGGTAGTGCTTTCCTTGAAACAGGAACCGAAGGAACCTTCTGTGGGTTGGATGGATGAGAACATGGATGTACGCATCCTTGAGATCTAGAGAACAAAGCCAATCCTGACTTTGAAGGTATGGAAGCAGAGCTCCGAGAGAAATCATTTTGAATTTCTCCTTGACCGGGAATTTGTTCAATTCTCTGAGATCTAAGATAGGTCTGTATCCCCCTGTTTTCTTTGGGATAAGAAAATAAGGGGAATAGAACCCTGTGCCCTGTTGAAGAAGAGACACTTCTTCTATTGCCCCTTGGGCAAGAAGGATGGTAATCTCCTGACCTAACAGGTTGATGAGAGAGGTCGTAGAATTGAACTGCTTCACTATTGTGGAAGGGGGCATGCTTGAAAAATGAAGCTTGTACCCCTCTCTTATGATGGAGTGTCCAACGCTCTGCTGTTATTTGCCCCCATCAGGGAGCAAAATGGCATAACCTTCCTAGAATGGTGGATGGTTCTGGTCCTTCCAGAGCCAGAAAGGCTAAGTTCTCTAGCAGAAAGTCAAAGGCCCTGAGGAGGCTGAAGCTGCTGTGCCGGTTGAGGCCTAGCAGCCTTTGCTTTCTTCTGTTTGGGTGGTTGCTGACGTTTGGTTGAAAACGGACCTGCAGAAGATGCCTGCTGACCATAAGCAGGATAAAATCTCTTCTTCTTAGAAAAAGGAGTTTTCTTGAACAACCTTTTTCCTAACAGGATCAGCAGTAGACTTGGATAGTCTATCCAAAGTGGAATTTTCAGCATCCATCTCATTGGCTTTTTCTTACCAATCTTTACCAAACAGGTTCTCACCAGTACAAGGGATATTCCCCAATTTATCTTGTACCCAGAGCTCTAAATCAGATGCTTGGAGCCAAGCAATTCTACGTGCACCTATGGCAATAGCCGAGGTTCTGCTTATACTTTCAAAGCAGTCGAAGGCTGCACGGTTGGAGAATTTAGAGACATCTTGGGCATGTTTGAGCCAAGTGAGAAACTCCTGCCTTTTGTCGTCAGAGATGAAAGGACTTAAAGTCTGTAGATGATCAGTAACTTCCTTTAGGAACATTCCCATGTAGAGACTATAGGAACTGATTCTTGCAGCAAGCATGGAAGCTTGAAAGACTCTACGTCCAAAAGCATCTAGAGTTCTGCATTCACGTCCTGGTGGATTAGAGGCATGTCTTTTTGCGCTTCTAATCCTTCTCATAGTAGATTCCACCACAATGGAGTGGTGGGGAAGCTGAGTTTTATGGAAACCAGGACAAGGAGGGACACGATACATGGTATCTAACCTACGAGAATGAAGAGAGGTGGTAAGTGGTGTTTCCCACATCCTCAGCATGAGATCATATAAAATCTCATGAATGGGTAGGGTAGCTGCCTCCTTAGGAGTTTTGGGATATTGTAAAATATCCAACTCCTTGGCCCTTGGCTCTGTCTCAGGGGTCACAGTGATGGACAGGCCCCGAGCCACCTCTCGGATGAAGTCTTAGAAAGACATGTCCTCTGGAGGAGACATCCTGCGTTTAGGGGAGGACTCCTCCTGTGGAAGCATCATCGCTGCATCGACAGAACTTTCAGAATCCTCAGATTCTTCTGAGGAATCGAAGTATCGCCTGTCTGGATGCTCTTGCAGAGCTCGATACCCGTACCAAGCAAAATCGGTATCGGGAATAACCAGTACCGGGGAATCGGTACCGGCGGGCATCGAAGGACAGGGTACCGGCATAGCAGGCATCGACGCCAATGTCGATGCTATCTGTACCGGTTGCGGTACCGGTGGAGTTGTCTGTCGCGGTACCAAGGGCGTCGATGCCACAAGGAAAGCTGCTAGACTGCGTTCTATGGACAGAATTCTCTGGTCCATAGACGCTGCCAATGCCTGGAAATCGGTACCGGTGGAAACTGCCGGTACCCCAGAGCATGGCACCAGGAGATCTGTCGAGGCCGAGCCATCGAGAACATCCTGGAACCCCGATGATGGTGCTTTGGAAGCCGAAGCCTCCCACCGGGGTAATTTTGCCAGTGCAGAATCCTCGAGAGCAACGCCAGAGGCATCTCGATGCTTAGAAGGAGATCTACCCTTTGAGGACCGGCTAGACTTATGTTTAGTTACCTGAGATCCACAGGAAGAAGCAGCAGCCCTGGAAGACGTCGATGCTACCGAAGCTGCATCAGAGGGAAACAGGGTACTGAGCTTAGCAGCTCGGTTCTGTCGACCCCTTTTAGACATCATAGCACAGGACACACAATCTGTGATGGAGTGGTCAGGACCTAAACATTTTAAACACCATTCATGGGTGTCGGTGACGGAAATGGTACCGCCACATTTTGTGCACTTTTTAAAACCTGAAGCAGGTTTTTCCATAATAAAGGACTTTCTGGGCCCTAAGGCCCAAACAGACAGGTGCACCTGAAGAAAGTAAAAGAATGGAAAAAATAATTTTTTTTTAAAAGAAAAGAAATACCAGCGGTACCGGTAGAGCATCGGGGAAGGCAGATGCGACCACAAAAAGAAATAAAGAAATAAGGAAATTCTTCTTCGGTGACAGGAACACGACCTGCTGGCTCCGCGGAAAAAGAAGAACTGGAGAGAGACAGTTGGGAAAGGCGGGAAGGCAGCACACAGGCGCTGTGGGATGCGCCCAAAAGCTTTCTGATTGGACGCTGGGGAGCGTTCCCGCACAGGCTCAGTCGGTACCGACGATACCCATATGTGATGACTAGATTCCTACTTGTTCCTGGAGATATATCTTTACAGAGATCACATACACAGGAAGAAAATGAGTTGTAAGGAAATAAAATGGTTTGCATCTTTTATTTATTTTATTTTATTTAGCTATGCTTATATACCGCTTTTCACTGGGTCAAAGTGGTTTCCATTAAACAAGAGATACATTGAACCTATCATATCATCTTTACAGTTTGAATGGGGAGTCAGGGAGTGCGAATCCCACTATAGATGGATCAACTTCTGCACCCTGTTGCAGCATTTCCAACAGGTACTGGAAATGCAGACGTTGATCCATCTATAGTGGGATTCACCAAGGTCCATGGCTGGAGAGATCATCAGGATCACAGGAGCAGGGATGTTTTTTGGCTTGGCATTTTCCCCCTGCTCCTTTGGCTTTCAGGGTCAACAGGAACCAGCCGCTGTTGGGCTACAGCCCTGTGAAGCTTCATTCACGATTACCTGGATTTTTCCCATATTGTAGATTTCCTCCTAACTCAGTCTAACTATTACAGTAAAGGTCACAAACTCCTGTGCCCTCTTAAATGCAGCTCTACAGTAGTCCTCGAGGGTATTGTATAAGGAGCCCCTCTCTTTATTCGCTAATACATGACGATATTGGTCTTTTTGTAGTGGCCACAACCCTACATAAATGATCTCTTATAGATTACAGACCAGCACACAAGTAAAGGTGTTGTTTGCATGGCACATGCTTTCACTGCAGGCGTGCACATGGGTGGAGCATGAGCAGTACCAGCAAGTATCCATGTTAATTATAGAGTCCTTAAAAAGATAGCATCAACTGTTCAATGATCAGAAAGAACTGCTGCTACCCGAAAAACCCCTCGAGCTAATCCATAACTTTCAAAAAACAACAAATGCAGATGTAGGGCATCAATATTCAGATTTTACAGGTGTATCTTGTGCTTGGCAATGTTATAGTTAATTGCTCTGCAGGCCCCTCATGACCATCACCTGTCTCTACACCCGCACAACAAAACGATCACAGTAGATATTCAAGAAGAACGATCACTTATCTTCTCAATGTGACTTCAGCTCCATAAATTACAAAACGCCTCAACGCCAGCAGTGTTTCGCATTTGTGCTGCATAAGGAGGCAATTTTAGATAAAAATAACATAGGAGCAAAAGGAGCATGCAAAGAAAGATTAGCTAAAATGCATACATCATCATGGCAACACTAGTGCAGAGAAACAGCACTACTGTTGCAAAACTTAACACTGCAGTGATCGGTAAGAAAAATAAAACCTCATACCTTCCACACTTATCAAAATTCACAGGACAGGGGGATTAGTTCCAAAAAAACAGCTACTACCCTAGAGGAGCACACACTCACTGCTTCTTCACCTTTTCAACTCTTATCAAAATTATACAATTTCAATCTAAAACAAAATCGCGCATAACTCTTTAGAACCAATCGTTCCTTAATGACGTCCACGTTTCATATCACCAAGCTACTTTCTTACGAAAAACTTCCATAATGGAATGTCAAACCATCAGTACATAAATCGCACCACAACCACTGCGATCCTACTATTCATCTAAAAGACAACATAGCTAACTAAACTACGCTTTGTGTATATGTTTTGCTCTACTCATGCAAACATTTATATGCGAGTTGTACTAGACGGACATTAATAGTACGCTTGTGAAAACGTAAATCAGTTGTCAATCCCTCAGATCAAAATCTCTTCTTGCTCATGATCTTATCACAAAGCACTC
This sequence comes from Ichthyophis bannanicus, assembly GCA_033557465.1. NCBI lineage: Eukaryota > Metazoa > Chordata > Amphibia > Gymnophiona > Ichthyophiidae > Ichthyophis > Ichthyophis bannanicus. Next base: position 3,379,907 of record CM066050.1, read on the forward strand.
GCTAGATATGCTGTTCCTGTCTGAAACATGGCTTCACGGATGCCATTTTCAACTGCTGCCTCCCTCCAGATTGTTCAGCCTACTCCACACCCCACTTGGGTCGCAGTGGGGGTAGAGTAGCCATTCTGTTTAGCTCCTCTCTCCCTCTGCAAGAAATCCACTCCCCTGCTCTCCGGTACCCAGAGGCACTTCTCAGACTTATTGTTTCCCCTTCTTTCCATTTTCTCCTAGTCTACTCTCCTCCTCCTGTTCATTCCCACCTCTGGGCTTACCTATTCCTTTCTTTCTCTGAACTTTCCCTTCTCTTTCCTCATTTGTTGATCCTTAGAGATTTTAACATTCACTTTGACCATCCTTCCAGACCCCATGACACAAAGGTTTTGACCTTTCTGCATGGTCTTTCCCTATCCCAGCATGTCACCTGTCCCACACATGCTGCGGGCCATACTCTTGATCTCATTCTTACTCCCACTGACCATCATCCTGTCCCTACCTCCCTCTCTGCTGTTCTTTTACCCTGGTTGGACCATTTTTACATCTTCTCTCAAACTTCATATATATAACACTGGCACCACCCAACAGCTTCAGTATCCTGTTGACAAAGCAAACTAAACGGAGAGACAACTAAACAACTAACACCAAACTATCAACTGTAACACTGCCCCTCCCGCTCCCTGAATGGAGGAGACCCCATCACCCCCCCAAGGCAGAGGAGGAGGCTTACATAACCAAGCCATAGGAAATTACCTAAGGACTACAAAGCTCTCAATATAGCAGGGCTCCGCTATGGTCCAATCCGCCCTGCCACCAGAACCTATGAGTAACGCTGGCATCCACCAACTCCTGAGCCCGCTACCCTTCCTGAAGTGCTTCGATCAGCCACCAAATAGCCTGGATGGGACCAGGGACGGGACTGTATATCCTCCAAGAACACTAATTAGCAGGTAAGATCTAATTACTTCTTCCTGATCGTCTCTACAGTCCAGTCCCTGTATTCTGGGATGTAACAGAGAAGTTCAAATGTGGGAAGGGCCTGCCAAACCAGATCGAAGCACTGCTCTCCCAAAACCGGCATCCGCTGCTGCCTGCACATCCAACTGGTAGTGTCTTGAAGGACTAGAAAAAGGGACTGTTACTTCTGGAGAGAGATCTGCAACTGTGAGTATATACTTCTGGTAATTTTCTAAAAGGAATTCTTTGTATTAAAGCTAATTAATCTGTGAACCCACTATTTTTGTTAAATCAGTCAGGGCCTAGTAGCAGCAGTTTAAGTTTAAATTTAAAACACAGAGGAGAACTTTCTGGTTACATTTCATACCCAGCAGAGAGCCTGTAGTTTAAATTTAATAGTCACTCAGGGCCTAGCATCAGCAAAGTACTTTTAGCTTAAATTTAAAACACAGAAGAGAGCTTTCTGGTTAAATTTAGAACCCAGCAGAGAACTTGTAGTTTAAATTTCATAAGAAGTTAGAGCCTAGCAGCAGCTAAGAGCTATAATTTAAATCAAATAAGAATATAGCTTACTTCAGCAGCACAAGACAGGGTACTGTGTAGCAGCCCTCTTTTAATAAGTGTTATTTCCCTCCCTCCCCTGGGATAATCGTAGCTTTATAGGTACTTACACATCTTACAAGACAGGAGGTGCTCTCAGGTGAAGCTCATTACCCAAATCAGTCATACACTAAGGATCTGAGATTAGTTAAGCTTCAGGTGAACAAGGTATATTACACGTATTAGGTACAGTTTTATTAGTATAAATATCCATAGCAACCCTTAGTAAGTAAAAAACTTAGATCTAAATACAAACTTAAAACTAAGATGCAGACAGCAGTCCAGCAGCGGGATGGGGGCTTTCCAGTCTTTTGCATTGAGTGTTACATGTATGATTTTCTCCCAGTTGGTGATAGGTCTTACGTGTGCACTAGGTGCAAGGAGCTCTTTGCTCTCAGGGAACGAGTCCGTTCTCTAGAGGCTAAAGTAGCAGACTTGGAAAGCATAAGACAGACAGAGGTACATAGACGAGACCTACAGGGATATAGTCCTGAAGTCCCACCTCCAGTCTGGCAGCATCCCTGTTGCCATGGAGGAGAGAGGTCACGTGACAGGAGAGCATCACCCTGGTGTGGCAGGAAGTGATCCTGTAACTAGGACCTGTCCTCCAGGTGATGTAAAACCCTCTCGCACCGAGGAAGTTTCTCCAGGGCCATGTGCCCATGAGGGAAGGGTTAGGACAGCCGTTATAGTTGGTGATTCGATCATTAGGCATGTAGATAGCTTGGTGGCTGGTGGACGTGAGGATCGCCTGGTAACATGCCTGCCTGGTGCGAAGGTAGAAGACCTCACACACCACCTAGATAAGGTCTTAGATAGTGCTGGGGAGGAGTCTGCTGTCTTGGTACATGTTGGTACCAATGACATAGGAAAATGTGGTAGGGAGGTTCTGGAGGCTAAATTTAGGCTTTTAGGTAGGAAGTTGAAATCCAGAACTTCCAGGGTAGCATTCTCTGAAATGCTTCCTGTTCCACGCGCAGGACCCAAAAGGCAGGCAGAGCTCCGGAGTCTCAATGCGTGGATGAGACAACGGTGCAGAGATGAGGGTTTTGGATTTGTTAGGAACTGGGGAACATTCTGGGGAAAGGAGGGGCTCTTCCGAAGGGATGGGCTTCACCTTAACCGGGATGGAACCAGGCTGCTGGCATTAACCTTTAAAAAGGAGATAGAGCAGCTTTTAAACTAGATAATAGGGGAAAGCCGACAGTCGCCCAAGAGCGGATGGTCCGGAAGAATGTATCTTTGAAGGATACTACCAAAAGCAGAGAGGTTCCACAAAAGAGTAAAGTAGCCCAAATGCCCTCAAGTATGGAGCAGACAGAGCTTAAAGATCCTAAATTACCCATGTCTAACAATAGCCAAATTAATATGAATAAAATACATTCTCTAAAATGCTTGTATGCAAATGCTAGAAGTCTAAAAAATAAGATGGGAGAGTTAGAATATATAGCACTAAATGAAAGGTTAGATATGATTGGAATATCAGAGACATGGTGGAAGGAGGACAACCAGTGGGACACTGATACCTGGGTACAAACTATATCGTAATGATAGAGCTCAACAAATTGTTAGAGAGGGCATTGAGTCAGAAAGGATTAAAGTTTTGCAGGAAAAAAAAAATCTGCTGTAGAATCTATATGGATTGAAATTCCATGTAAAAGGGGGAAGGCAATGGCAGTGGAGGTGTACTATCGAGCGCCTGGCCAGAATGACCAAATGGATGATGAAATGCTCAAAGAAATCAAGGAAGCTAACAAATGTTACAGCCCAGTAATAATAATGGGTGATTTCAACTACCCCGGTATCAACTGGGTCAGTGTCACGGCAGGACATGCTAGGGAGATAAAGTTCCTAGATGAAATAAATGACTGCTTCTTGGAGCAGCTGGTTCATGAACCGACCAGAGGGGAAGCCATATTAGACCTAATCCTTAGTGGAACAACAGATCTAGTGCAAGAGATAAGGTTGTTGGGGCCACTTGGCAATAGTGATCATAGCATGATCGCCTTTGATTTAATTAGCGGAGGAGGGATAGTAAGGAAATCCACAGTACTACCTTTTAACTTTCGAAAGGGAGACTATGATAAAATGAGGAAAACAGTTAAGAAAAAACTAAAAGGAGCAGTTGCAAAGGTTAAAGACGTAAATCAGGCTTGGCTGTTGTTGAAAAATACTATCTTGGAAGCCCAGACCAGCTGTATTCCACGCTTTAAGAAAAGTGGAAGGAAGTCCAAAATACTGCCAGTATGGTTTAAAGGGGAAGTCAGAGAGGCTGTTGTTGCCAAAAAAGCATCTTTCAGGAAATGGAAAAAAGAGCCAAATGACGAAACCTGGAAACAGCACAAGCACTGGCAAGTCAAATGCAAGGCATTGATAAGGCAGGCAAAGGGAGAATTTGAGAAGAAGCTTGCTGCGGAAGCAAAAACGTGAAGTAAAGACCTTTTCAAGTACATTCGTAGCAAAAAACCTGTGAGAGAGTCAGTTGGTCCATTAGATGATAAAGGGGTTAAAGGAGCACTAAGAGGCGACAAGGCGATAGCGGAGAGACTGAATGAATTCTTTGCTTCAAGTCTTTACTGAGGAAGATGTAGGGATGTTACCCATGAGTGAAGTGGTATTTAAAGGTGCGGAAGAATTGAAGGAAATATCGATACATCGCGAAGATGTATTACAACTATTAGATAAACTGAAGAGTAGCAAATCACCTGGGCCAGATGGTATACATCCAAGGGTGTTGAAAGAACTGAAATACGAGATTGCAGACCTACTATTAGTAATCCGTGAACTATCATTAAAATCATCTCTAATACCTGAAGATTGGAGGATCGCCAATGTAACACCAATTTTTAAAAAAGGTTCCAGGGGTGATCCGGGAAACTACAGACCGGTGAGCCTGACATCAGTACCGGGAAAAATGGTAGAAACCATCATAAAGTATAAAATTACTCAGCATGTACGAGGATAGTCATGACCTAAAGGGAGACAGCCAACATGGCTTTAGACAAGGAAGATCTTGTCTTACTAATCTGTTATGTTTTTTTGAAGGAGTGAATAATCAGGTGGACAAAGGTGAGTCGGTTGATATTGTGTATCTGGACTTTCAGAAAGCCTTTGACAAGGTCCCTCATGAGAGACCTTTGGCAAAACTAAAGAGTCATGGGATAGGAGGCAGTGTACTATTGTGGATCAGGAACTGGTTAAAAGATAGAAAGCAGAGGGTAGGGCTAAATGGCCAATTTTCACAATGGAGAAAGGTGAATAGTGGTGTACCCCAGGGATCTGTGCTGGGTCCGCTGCTTTTTGACATATTCATAAATGACCTGGAAAGTGGAATAACGAGTGAGGTTATCAAATTTGCAGATGACACAAAACTATTTAAAGTTGTTAAAACCCAAGAGGATTGTGGAAAATTGCAAGAGGATCTTGATAAATTGGAAGACTGGGCATCAAAATGGCAGATGAAATTTAATGTGGACAAGTGCAAGGTTATGCACCTAGGGAAGAACAACCCAAACTATGGTTACACAATGCAAGGTTGCACATTAGGAACCACTACCCAGGAAAAAGATTTAGGCGTCATTGTGGATAACATGTTAAAACCCTCAGCCCAGTGTGCAGCAGCGGCCAAGAGAGCAAATAGAATGCTAGGTATGATAAGAAAAGGAATGGAAAATAAAACAAATAATATTATAATGCCTCTATATCGTTCCATGGTGAGACCGCACCTTGAATATTGTGTGCAATTCTGGTCGCCGTATCTTAAAAAGGATATAGCGATTTTAGAAAAGGTTCCGAGAAGAGCCACCAAAATGGTAAAGGGGATGGAAGGATACTCCTATGAAGAAAGGCTAAAAAGGTTAGGGCTCTTTAACCTGGAAAAGAGACGGCTGAGGGGAGATATGATAGAAGTCTATAAATTAATGAACGGAGTGGAACGGGTAAACGTAGATCGATTGTTTACCTTATCAGAATATAGAAAGACTAGGGGACATGCAATGAAGCTACAGGGTAAACTATTTAAGACTAATAAAAGAAAATATTTTTTCACTCAACGTGTAATCAAACTCTGGAATTTGTTACCAGAGGATGTAGTAAAGGCTGTTAATGAAGCTGGGTTTAAAAAAGGTTTGGACAAGTTCCTGGAGGAAAGGTCCATAAGCCATTATTAAGAAGGGACCCAGGATATCAATGCTTGAACCAATGCAAGCAGTGTGGAACCTGTGTCCCTTGGGGAAACTGCTAGGTACATATGACCTAGATTGGCCACTGCTGGAAACAGAATACTGGGCTTGATGGACCTTGGTCTGACACAGTATGGCATATCTTATGTTATGTTCTTATGCTTAGCGAAGCAGTGCAGAGACGACTAAGTCGCCGCTTTGCAAATATCTAATGGGGGAACCAAACTAAATTCCGCCCACGATGTTGCCTGAGCCCTATTAGAATACGCTTGCAATCCCACCGGAACCTGTCTTCCCTTCAAAATATAAGCTGAGGCAATAGCCTGCCTGATCCACCTGGAAATAGTAGCCTTGGCCACTGCTTCTCTCCTGCGTGGCCCTCCGAACACCACAAATAAGTGCTCTGACTTGTGGAAGGCCTTAGAAAGTTTCAGATACCGCCTCAAGATTCTACGTACATCCAGGAGACGCAGCCGAGCATCTCCCTTTCCCTGACCTCCAGCCACAAAGGACGGAAGAGCCACCGACTGATTGACATGAAAGGGAGAGACCACTTTGGGCAAAAAGGAAGGAACCGTCCTCAACACTACCTTTTCCTTGAAGAAAACGAGAAAGGGTGGCAGACAAGACAACGCCTACAACTCCGAAACCCGCCTAGCGGAACAAATGGCCACCAAGAACACAGCCTTGAGAGTCAAATCCTTCAGGGAGGCCTGATCAAGAGGCTCAAACGGTGCCCCGACCAGGGCTTCTAACACCAAATTTAGATCCCAAGGCGGCACCACCACACTCCGATGTGGCCGCATCTGTCTCACCGCCTTCAGGAAATGCACCACGTCAGGGTGCTGACCTAACACTTTGCCCTTAACCGTGCCTCTGTAACAAGTGATAGCTGCCAGCTGCACCCGTAAGGAACTGGCTGCCAGATCTTTCTCAAGACAGGCTTGCAACAAATCCAACATCACAGAGACCGAAACTGCCAAGGGGCGCTTACTTTGCTCCTCACACCAGCTCTCAAAAATGCGCCAAACTCTCACATACACCAAACAAGTAGACCGCTTGTAGACTTTTAGCAAAGTAGATATCACTGCTCCCGAATAAGGATGTTGGGACCACTTGGCAATAGTGATCATAGCATGATCGTGTTTGATTTAATTAGTGGAGGAGGGATAGTAAAGAAATCAACAGTACTACCTTTTAACTTTCGAAAGGGAGACTATGATAAAATGAGGAATATAGTTAAGAAAAAACTAAAAGGAGCAGTTGCAAAAGTTAAAGACTTACATCAAGCTTGGGAGTTTAAAAATACTAACCTGGTAGCCCAGACCAGCTGTATTCCACGCATTAAGAAAAGTGGAAGAAAGTCCAAAAACCTTCCAGCATAGTTTAAAGGTGAGGTCAGAGAGGCTGTTGCTGCCAAAAAAGCATCTTTCAGGAAATGGAAAAAAGAGACAAAAGACGAAAACTGGAAAAAGCACAAGCACTGGCAAGTTAAATGCAAAGCATTGATAAGGCAGGCAAAGTGAGAATTTGAGAAGGAACTTGCTACGGAAGCAAAAACACGAAATAAAGACTTTTTCAAGTACATTCATAGCAAAAGGCCTGCGAGAGAGTCAATTGGACCATTAGATGATAGAGGGGTAAAAGGGGCAGTAAGAGGAGATAAGGCTATAGCGGAGAGACAGAATGAATTCTTTGCTTCTGTCTTTACTGAGGAAGATGTAGGGATGTTACCCAAGACTGAAGTGGTATTTAAAGGTGATACTGCAGAGGAATTGGGAGAAATATCGCTACACCGGGAAGATGTATTACAACTATTTGATAAACTGAATAGCAGCAAATCACCTGGACTGGATGGTATACATCCAAGAGTGTTGAAAGAACTGAAATATGAGATTGCAGACCTGCTATTAGTTATCTGTGAACTTTCATTAAAATCATCTGTAATACCTGAAGATTGGAGGATCGCCAATGTAATGCCAATTTTTAAAAAGGGGATCAGGGAAATTACAGACCGGTGAGCCTGACGTCAGTACTGGGGAAAATGGTAGAAACCATCATAAAGAATAAAATTACACAGCATGTAGATAGTCATGGCCTAATGGGAGACAGCCAACATGGCTTTAAACAAGGAAGATCTTGTCTTACTAATCTGATGTGTTTTTTTGAAGGTGTGAATGAACGGGTAGACAAAGGTGAGTCGGTTGATATAGTGTATCTGGACTTTCAGAAAGCCTTTGACAAGGTCCCTCTCATCAGAGTCTTTTGGCAAAATTAAAAAGTCATGGGATAGGAGGCAGTGTACTAATGTGGATCAGGAACTGGTTAAAAGATAGAAAGCAGAGGGTAGGGCTAAATGGCCAATTTTCCCAATGGAAAAAGGTGAATTGTGGAGTACCCCAGGGATCTGTACTGGGTCCGCTACTTTTTGACATATTCATAAATGACCTGGAAAAGGGAATAACTAGTGAGGTTATCAAATTTGCAGATGACACAAAACTGTTTAAAGTTGTTAAAACCCAAGAGGACTGTGGAAAACTGCAGGAGGATCTCGATAAATTGGAAGACTGGGCCATCCAAATGGCAGATGAAATTTAAAGTGGACAAGTGCAAAGTTATGCACCTAGGAAAGAACAACCCACACTATGGTTACACAATGCAAGGTTCCACATTGGGAACCACCACCCAGGAAAAAGATTTAGGAGTCATCATGGATAACATGTTAAAACCCTCCGCCCAATGTGCAGCGGCAGCCAAGAAAGCAAATAGAATGCTAGGTATCATAAGGAAAGGAATGGAAAATAAAACAAAGGATATTATAATGCTTCTGTATCGTTCCATGGTACAACCGCACCTTGAATAGTGTGCGCAATTCTGGTCTCCGTATCTTAAAAAGGATATAGCGTTATTAGAAAAGGTACAGAGAAGAGCCACCAAAATGGTAAAGGGGATGGAAGGATACTCCTATGAAGAGAGACTACAAATGTTAGGGCTCTTCAATCTGGAAAAGAGACGGCTGAGGGGAGATATGATAGAGGTCTATAAATTAATGAATGGAGTGGAACGGGTAAACGTAGATTGATTGTTTACGCTATCAGAATATAGAAAGACTAGGGGACATGTAATGAAGCTACAGGGTAAACTATTTAAGACAAATAAGAGAAAATATTTTTTCACTCAATGTGTAATCAAACTCTGGAATTTGTTACCAGAGGATGTAGTAAAGGCTGTTAGTGTAGCTGCGTTTAAAAAAGGTTTGGACAAGTTCCTGGAGGAAAGGTCCATAAACCATTATTAAAAAGGGACCCAGGATATCAATGTTTGACCCAATGCAAGCATTGTGGAACCTGTTTCTTTTGGGGAAACTGCTAGGTACTTATGACCTAGATTGGCACTGTTGGAAACAGGATACTGAGCTTGATGGACCTTGGTCTGACCTAGTATGGCATATCTTATGTTCTTATGAATATCCTCTCCTGCGCAGCCTTGCCCTCTCAATAGCCAGGCCGTAAGCAAGAACTGATCCACCTGCGGCATCCTTACCGGTCCCTGCCTGAGGAGGTCCTCCCGAACTGGGAGTTGCCAGGGAGAGTCCGCCAGTAACCGGACTAGATCGGCATACCAGGGCCGCCTTGGCCAATCCGGAGCTATCAGGATCACTAACCCTTGATGTGCTTCTATCCTTTGAAGAACCCGGCCTATGAGTGCCCAAGGAGGAAACACATACAGCACCCCTTCCAAGGGCCACCTCTGGACCAGGGCATCGAGCCCTTCCGACATTCTCTCTTTTCTCCTGCTGAAGAATCTGCTTGTCTTGGCCGTCGCCTAGCACGCCATCAAGTCCATCACCGGCGGACCCCACTGGCGCACTACCTGCTTGTAGACCTCTTGGCAGAGTTCGAACTTGCCGTGATCTACCCTGTGCCTGCTGAGATAGTCGGCTGTAACATTCTCCACTCCGGCGACATGCTGAGCCGATATGGCCACCAGATGATCCTCGGCCCATGCTTTTCTTTTTTTTTTTTTGTAACCAAGAGCTTCTCAACCTATATACCAATATATATATATATATATATATATTTATACACACACACACACATATATATTTATACACACACACACACATATATATATATGTGTGTGTGTGTGTATAAATAAATATATATATATATATATATATATATATATATATGTGTGTGTGTGTGTATAAATATATATATATATATATACACATACATACATACATATAGCTATATATACATATACCTGTACCAAGATACCAATATGAACCACTAACTGTGTCCTCAGAAACCCCAAAACGGTCCTCCTCCCACTGCAACGGCTGAAAAATGCAAAAATTGCTGCTTCCTCTTCTCCCCCTGCCCAGCTGCTAGCAGAACAAAAGGGCGTGCAGGCCTCTGCGGGAAAACGCTCCTCTTTCCAGCTGCACAGCTCTCACTGGCTGCAGGCCACCATGCACCACGCGGCTCGACTGCTCCTGCCTCCGGCAACCTGCCCTTACCTTCTGCTGTCAGCGGCTCTCTTCGTAGCGCCTCCTGCACCAGCGCAAAGAGATGGAGAGTGCCACGGTCTTCCCGCCCTCGTGCTCAGCCGCCTCGGAGGCTTCGGCAATGAGGCGGGAGACCGAAGAGGAGGCCCTTCACCACAGAAACACTCCGGCAAACTGCACACAGCCAGTCTGCGCCGATTTTCTCTCTTCTTTTTTTTTTTTTTTTTTTTTTTTTTACAGGGCCCAGCACTGCAAGCCTCCTCTTCGGGGAGGGGGGGAACCCCGGATACCACACTAACTCCGCTTAAAGAGAAAGAAAACAATCAAAAAGGCTTAAACAAAAAGAAGGCCTAAAACAGCCAAAATGTTTCCCTAACGTCTCTCCAGTAAACTACACTAATAGGCTGCTGCTCTCTCCAACTGCTTGAAGACTGAGTATTGAAGCTGTTGGGTGGTGCCAGTGTTATATATATCCTGGTGTCGTCAGAAGATTGACGGGCTCAGTCTCCAAGCTGAAGGTAGAGAGGCACAACCCAGAATACAGGAACTGGACTGTAGAGGCGATCAGGAATCTAATAATAGTGTATCTTGCAAGCGTACAGCATGGGGAGGGGGGCAGCAATAAACTTGCAGAGAGGCTGAGCGGTATTTGATGATTAAGAAATTTGAATACCAGCATTATAACTTCATATAATATTTGAAATGTAATGGATAGCCAATGTAACATATAGATCCACAGAGATATGCTCAAACCGCCTGTTACCAGTGAGAAGATGCGCTGCAGCGTTCTGTACAGACTGCAAAGATCGAACATATGAAGAAGGAAGATCAAGTAACAAATTGTTGCAATAATTGAGTGGTGACAAAACCAAAATTTGAAGCACAGTACGCACGTTTTCAGCTGATAATTCGGAAACTCCGACCGTATTTAAGAGCGATTTAAACAAAGCAGCCTAAGTAATTTTTTGTATGAGTTTGCATATTCAGCTGTTCAATACAACTCCCAAATCCCTAGGTTTGAATGCTCCCAGAGAAAGAATAATCCCAAGTTTTCATAATCAATAACACTGGGTCCGGAAGTACCCAAGATAAAAGCAAAACTTCAGTTTTAACAACATTCAGTGCCAACTTATTATGGGTCATCCAAGATGTCACCGTGCTAATACACAACTTGGTATTTTCCACAGCTTCATCCAATGAGGCTATAGGATCCACAAACTGAACATCTGCATAAATCCAATAAGCAACATCCAAGCCATTAAAAATGATAAAGATGGGAGAGATATAGATATTAAATATAGTGGACAAAGGAGACCTTTTGATTTACGCCCAAGACACCCAATCAAATGTCAACAGCTTATTGTATACATCAGCAAGTTAAAGGTGCTACTAGCTGAAGAATCTGAGAATAGCCCAAAATAGCAGCAATGTCATTGCAAAGGCAGCAAAATATGGTAAGTAATTGTTTCTCTACAAGGGCATTGTGAAAAATCCATGAAGAAGTACCAGAGTCCATTACTAAGTGCATTCGCTCAGCCTCATTTGGCCCGAACAAAGCAGCATTCTCGACTTCCTCACAGTACCAATGAGGTTGCCACTTAGTCCTTCCTCCAGCCTGTGCAGGCCACTGCATTGAATTCCACACTAGCTACTGTAGCCATGGGGAAAAGGGATTGTAGTCTGACAAAACTAAAATAGGACATTTGGTACAATCCAACATGGCATATTCACCAGACCATTATCCGCGGGGACAATTTCTCCACAGAGCTTTGTGCATCCCATGACAGCCCTGAACCTCACTCCAAAGCCAGGACATGTGACGTATGATCTGCCTCTCAAATGTACTTGCATAATACCAAAGAGAGCTACCTCCTGGTGTTCGTAAGATGCAACATGAATGGTATGATTGGAGATTCCTCTTAAGCCCAACATGATGGGAGATATCTTGGTATGGTTTTGCTACACTTCTTAGTGCTTTAAGATCTTGTCCCTCTCACAGCTGTAATTGCTGCTACAGATGACTCAAGGGGGTGGCGACTTAACCAACTGTTACATTTCAGTTCTATGCTTTGCTTCCCAAGAGAATTGCTATCCTAAAAAATGTGGATTATGGTGTATTGATGAATGCATTTAAATTTCTTTTTTTTTTTTAAACACTCAAGTCTGATGCAGTGCCTCAGAAAAATGGGGAGAGGGTGTAAACTTTCTATAGCTACTGTGTAAGATAAGCAGACTGACAATCCTTACTAACAACTTTCCGAGGAGGAATGGGCTGGTTCTGAACTTGTATGTACAGCCAAAAGACAAGTGCTCGGGCTGGTCACCTCTGGTTTTCCTTCCCCAATTTTGACCCTGCTGAATATCTGCAGACATTTACATTCAGGAGGTGCGTGGCACCCAGTCTGCTGGAAGATGGAATACAACTGCTGGGCTTAGTCTGATAACATTATTCTTAGTTTGTCAATGCATAAATATTGGGTTTATTTTTTGTAACATAGTAAATGACGGCAGATAAAGACCAGCATGGTCCATCTAGTCTGCCCAGCAAGATGGCAAGAGTAGATGCACCTGTCACTCTGTGCAGGCCACCCCTCCCCATGTCTTTGTTTAGGGGTAAACCCACCACTCCAGGTAGGACACCCCTATTTGTTGAGACTTTATATGGTTCAGAAGTTAGATGGTACTGTTTATTTTGTTTTTATCCTATTGCTGTAAAGGGATCCACTGTGTTTGTCCCATGCTGTTTTGAATTCCGTCACCGTGTTTGCCCCCACTACTTCCTTCGGGAGGGCATTCCAAGCATCCACCACCCTTTCAGTGAAGAAATATTTCCTGATATTGCCTTTCAATTTACCCCCTTGCAGCTTCATGTTATGCCCTCTAGTTTTACAGCTTCCCCGTCTTTGGAAGAGGTTTGTTTGTTCATCATTTCTCTAAGTATTTAAAGGTCTGAATCATATCTCCCCTGTCCCTCCTCTCCTCCAAAGTGTACATATTTAGGTCTTCAAGTCTCTTCTCATAAGGCTTCTGACGCAGGCTCCAAATCATTTTGGTCGCTTTCCTCTGAACAGTTTCCAGTCTTTTTACATCTTTTGCAAGATATGGTCTCCAAAACTGAACACAGTATTCCAAGTGAGGCCTCACCAGTGACTTATACAGTGGCATAAGTACCTCTTCTTTTCTGCTGGTAATCCCTCTCTGTATGCAGCCCAACATCCTCCTGGCTTTTGCCACCACCTTGTTGCACTGTTTTGCCAGCTTGAGATCATCAGAGATAATCACACCAAGGTCTTTCTCCTGAACCGTGCATACCAACCTCTCGCCCCCTATCGCGTACATTTCCCTTGGATTTCTGCTACCCAAGTGCATGACACTGCACTTTTTCGCATTAAATCGTAGTTGCCAAGCATTAGACCAGTCTTCCAGCTTTTGTAGATCTTTCCTCATGTTAACCACTCCCTCGGGGGAGTCCACTCTGTTGCAAATTTTTGTGTCGTCTGCAAAAAGACAGACTTTTCCATTCAGTCCTTCAGCAATATCACTCACAAATACATTGAACAGTGCCGGACCCAGGACCGAACCCTGGGGCACCCCGCTAATTACCTTCCTCTCATCTGAGTGAGCTCCATGTACAATCACCTTCTGTCATCTGTCAGTCAACCAATTTCTAATCCAGTTTACCATCTTGGGACCCATCCCCAAGCTACTGAGTTTGTTGACAAGCCTCCTATGAGGTACAGTATCAAAGGCTTTGCTGAAATCCAGGTAGATGACATCCATCGCATGCCCCTGATCTAGTTCCTTGGTCACCCAGTCAAAGAACTCAATCAGATTTGTTTGGCAAGACCGTCCTTCTGGTAAAACCATGTTGCCTCGGATCTTGCATCCTGTTGGTTTTGAGACAGTTCACTATTCGCTCTTTCAGGAGATCCTCCATTACTTTTCCCGCCACCGAGGTAAGGCTCACGGGCCTGTAGTTTGACACTTCTTCCCTGTCACCACTTTTGTGTAGAGGTACGACATCAGCCATTCTCCAGTCCTGAGGAACCTCTCCTGTTTCCAAGGATCTGTTGAAGACATCCTTTAACGGTCCTGCAAGAACCTCTCTGAGCTCTTTCGGTATCCTAGGATGTATCCCTTCCAGTCCCATGGCTTTGTCCACTTTCAGTTTAGCAAGTTGTTCTAACACCTCGTCTTCTGTGAATGGTGTGGTATCTACTTCATTCCCATTTTTATATTTGGGAGTCACAGCTGGTCCATCTCCAGGATCTTCTTTAGTAAAAACAGAGCAGAAGTATTTGTTTAGCAATTCCGCTTTTTCAGTGTCACTTTCCACGAGTCCTTTCCCAGCACTTCTGAGTCCTGCAATTCCAACTCTGATCTTCTTCCTTTCCCGAATATACCTGAAGAAAGTTTTGTTGCTACCCTTAACATCTTTAGCCATCCTTTCCTCTGCCTTTGATTTTGCTATCCTTATTACTCTTTTAGACTCTGAGTTGGATCCTGTATTCATTTCTGTGTTCTTCTGTTTGCAAGCTTTTGAATTTTGCGAAAGTTGTGTTTTTTGCCTTGATTTGAGCAGCCACCTCTTTGGAAAACCAAATAGGTTTCCCTCTCCTCTTGTTTTTATTTACTTTTCCTACATATTTATCTGTTGCCCCATTTATTGCCTTCTTTAGTTTAGCCCATTGCAATTCCACTTCATTTATCTCCTTCCACCCCGTCATCTCCTCCTTTAAGTACTCTGCCATTTTATTGAAGTCAGTGTATTTGAAGTTTAGGACTTTGAGCTTGCTATGATTGGCCTGTACCATGGCTTTTATCTCAAACCACACCGTGTGATGGTCGCTGTTGCTCACAGGGGCACTCATGCAGACATTCGACACACTATCACTGCTGGTGAGCACTACATCCAGCGTTGAGCTTTCCCTGGTTGGTTCCATCACCATTTGTCTAAATAATGCATCTTGGAGAGCATCCACAAACTTTTTGCTTCTTTCCAGATGTGCAGGAGGAGTAATCCAATCCGCATCAGGTAGATTAAAGTCACCCAATATGATTGCTTCCCCCTTTGCTGCTATCTTGGCAATATCTTTAATCAATTCGTTATCTCTCTCTTCAATTTGAGTCGGAGGTCTGTAGACTACAGCAATATGGATGACAGTGCCATCTCCTCTTTCCAACGCAATCCAGAGCGCTTCTTCTTTTCCCCTCGTTCCCTGCATTTCAGTTTGTAGAACTAAGATTTAAAAAACATGTTTAAGAAAGTACATTTTACAGATTATCACATTCTCGGTATTAATGGGCCCCCTTAAAGAATAAGATCCCACTGGCTCATATGGGGGAAAGAGAGTCAGAACAGACGCAGCAGAAACAAACAGTTCTGGTAGTGAGCACATTAGCAAGATACCTGAAGTGTAGGATTATGGCAAAGAGCTTAAATATCAAGCACACCCTCCTGAGAGGGCAGAGCATACCCAGAACCAGCCCATGCACCCAGCCCTGTCTCACCGCAAGCCTTGTTGATGAATGTGGTTGCAATGCCGGTGTTGCCGGATCGTCCTGTACGGCCAATTCTGTGAACTGGGAGAAACCGTAGATGTTACATCAGAAGCAACACATCCTGTGCACAGAACTTACTCTGCTGTGTATCACATGCAGCACTGCAATAAACACCAAATGCTTCAACAGCCACGCAGAAAAGCATAGTTACTCACCTGTAGCAGGTGTTCTCCATGAACAGCAGGAATAAGTCCTCACGTATGGGTGACATCACCGATGGAGCCTCGCATGGAATACTCCCCAGCTTCCAAAAGGAAGCTTTTTGGAGGTACACCATGCATGCATGCCTGCCTTCTCACCGGCTGCAGTGCCATATTCTCCAGTAAGATAACATAGCAGGAGCCAAAAGGTAACTCCCCGGAGAGGTGGGAGGCTGAGAGGACTTAATACTACAGTTCATGGAGAATACTTGCTACAGGTGAATAACTATGGTTTCTCCGTGAACAAGCAACAAATAAGTTCTCACATATGGGAATTCCAAGCTACAGGCTAACGGAACCTGAGGAGATAAGCAGCCCAACCAGGCAACAAAAACTGGAGAAGTCAGGAAGACCAGAGAGGTAGTCCCGTTGAGGGAAACATCTGATTCAGTATCCTCAGTTGACATCAACCTGAGGGGGTATTTTAGCAAGCAGCCAGGATGGACAGAAGGGCAAGTGGGAAGGAGTTGACCCTAAGACCCAAAGAGATGCGGAGCACGGTCTGGCCAAATCTTCTATCCCGTTTGGAATCCCCATCCAGACAATAGTGTGCTGCGAAGGTATGGACCAAAGATCACTTTGCAGCCCGGCAAATTTCCTCTGCAGACACCGAACAGAGGTTGGCCACCGATGTGGCAATCGCAGGGACATTGTGAATTGTGACAGGACCCTCAAGACTCAGCCAATCCAGAGAGTATGCATGAGCGATGCAATCTGCTAATCAGAAGGATAGTATACACTTTGAGACAGCGACACCCAGCCTATTGGGGTTGAAGGAGATGAAGAGCTAGGTAGACTGATGGATGGAGAGGAATGGGTTAAACGTAGATCAATTGTTTACGTCATCAGAATATAAAAAGACTAGGGGACATGCAATGAAGCTACAGGGTAACCTATTTAAAAATAATAAGAGAAAATATTTTTTCACTCAATGTGTAATCAAACTCTGGAATTTGTTACCGGAGGATGTAGTAAAAGCTGTTAGTGTAGCTGGGTTTAAAAAAGGTTTGGACAAGTTCCTGGAGGAAAGATTCATAAACCATTATTAAAAGGGACCTGGGATATCACTGCTTGACCCAATACAAGCATTGAGGAACTTGTGTCTTTTGGAGAAACTGCTAGGTACTTATGACCTAGATTGGCCACTGTTGGAAATAGGATACTGGACTTGATGGACCTTGGTCTGACCCAGTATGGCATATCTTATGTTCTTATGCACCTTCATGCGGTCCAGAAAGAAGGCCAACGCATGCTTACAGTCCAGCATGTGCAAGGCTGCCTATGGTGATAGTTCATATGAGGCCAGGGAAAGAATGTCGGAAGGATAATGGACTAGTTGCAGTGTAACGCCGAGACCACCTTCAGCAGAAAGCGGGGATGTGTGCAGAGCACCACCTTGTTCTGGTGAAACCTGATATATGGAGGGTGAGCAATCAGAGCTTGGAGCTCACTGACGCGTCATGCCAACGTGACTGCCACCAGGAAGAGGACCTTCCAGGTCAAGAACTTCAGCAAGCATGAGCCTAGAGGCTTGAAGAGGGCCTGCATCAGCTGGCTGAGGACCATATTGAGCGAAGGCTTTGAGAGAAGCAAGCCTCTCATGAACTGGGCCACCAGTGGCTGAACCGGAACGGCTTTCCCCCAAAGCTACCATGGTAAGCCCCAATCACACTGAGGTAGACCTGCACAGAGTTAGACTTTAGCCCAGAGTTGGAGAAGTGCAGGAGATACTCCAGCAGCTGCTCCACTGGACCAGAGAAGGGGGTCCAGGGTCCTACTCGCACACCAGATGGCAAACTGCCACCACTTAAGTGCATAGGTCTTGCGCGTTGAGTCCTTGCAGAATACCAGCAGAATGTCGGTAACGCCCTTGGGGAGATCAAACTCCATGAGGATTACCATCAGCATTCATGTTGTGAGCACTAGGGAGCGGACATTGGGATGCAACTGGGAGCCGCCCTCCTGCGAGATGAGGTCTGGGTTGGAGCCCAGGCAGAGAGGCTCCCCCAGCGAGTGCTGCAACAGCAGAGGGAATCAGGGCTGTTGAGGCCGGTATGGGGCAGAAAGGATCATGAAGCCTCTCTCAGCCTGGAGCTTTAGGAGTCTTTGCGATGAGCGGTATTCAGGGGGGTAGGCATACAACAGGCCCTCCCCCCAGTAGAGGAGCAAGGCATCCACAGACAGGAGACCATTGGCTGGCCTCCGAGAGAAGAACTGAGCCACTTGGACCTCTTCGCCATGGAGAAGAACACCCACCACAGGAGTGCCCCACTCTCTGAAGATTCGATCCACCACTTCCCTCTTGAGAGTCCATTCGTGAGGCTGGAGCACTTGGCTGAGGCGATCCGCCAGGCTGTTGAGCTCTCCGGGCAGATAGGTCGCCCTGAGATCCATGCTGTGGAGAAGGGCAAACCTCCAGAGGCAAAAAGCCGCCCAGCAGAGGAGGTATGATCCCATGCCTCTATGCTCAAGTAGAGCATAGCCGCCTGGTTGTCTGTTTGAATCAGAACCATCTGATTCTCCAGGTGCACACAAAGTGCAGAGGGCATTCGCGATGGCCCAAAGCTTGAGGAAATAGATTTGATGGAGACTCTCCTGTATGGACCAACACTCTGCTGCGTGGCTAATCTTCTGCCAACCTCACCACGCAGTAGAGTTTTGGTCCATACAGGAGAGTCTCCATCAAATCTATTTCCTCAAGCTTTGGGCCATCGCGAATGCCCTCTGCACTTTTAGTGTGCACCTGGAGAAAGCACAGTTACTTACCTGTAAACAGGTGATCTCAGGGAACAGCAGGAATTAGTCTTCACATGTGGGTATGTCGGCGTCGACGGAGCCCGCACGGGAATGCTCCCCAGCATCCAATCAGAAAGCTTTTGGGAGCATCCCTCGCGCCTGCGCGGTGACTTCCCGCCTTTCCCACTGCCTCTCCCCAGTTGAGTTTCATAGCTGAGACAGAAGGAGAGGAAGAGGAAAGGAAATAGATACAACTCCTAGGGGAGGTGGGAGGGTTGTGAAGACTAATTCCTGCTGTTCCCTGAGATCACCTGTTACAGGTAAGTAACTGTGCTATCTCCAGGAACAAGCAGGAATGAGTCTTCACATGTGGGGACTCCCTAGCTGAGGGTGCCACGGGAGATCCCATAAAATGTGTATCCCTGGACAGGGCGGCATTTTCCCAACCTGGATCCCCGGCATCCCCTGAGGGATGGGGGGTAGGAGTTGAGGAGAGAAGAGAAGAGTTGATTAGGAACAACAAAAAACTAAAGACCACAGGGGAGATGAGTCTTTAGAATGCATGTCAGGTATCATTAAAGCATTTAATGAACTAGTATCATATAGAGCTTACCTACTGGATAGCAGGAAGTAGAACTGTGATGGAAGGTACTGTAGACGCAGTAGCGGAATCTTCAAGGAAACTTCACAGCAGTGAGGATGAAGTTCCAAATCTGGAATGGGCAGGTGACCCAGGTGTCAACTGGAGCAGGAGAAGAACGGCAGGTCTTCAATGGAAAGCTTTATGTGAAAAGCTGAGAACTCTTTTAGGCACAGAGTTATTAACATTGAGGATTAAAAGAAGAAGACTGACCGATCTGGAACTAGCCCAGTCCGGAAGGGAAGAGAGGGTATGGAAAAAAACCCTTTTCCCAGGAAAACAGGAGGGTACTCCGGAACACCGAAGATGTACACTGTCTTTCCTAGCCAATAAGAAATAGGAAGACATTGAAGTTTGATACCTCATAGATAAGGAGGTGTATAACAAAAATAGAAGCTGTTAACGCCACAGCAATAATTGGCCCCGTCCGAAGCCGGCACTAACCCCGCTTGTGGCTGGGATGCAGGAAGGCCAGTCTGGGTTGAATCGATCGGTCCCGAAGGCACCGAGGACACCAGTTGACGATCCTTGGCGAAGAGTGGAACACTCGACGCCAGCGCCGATGCCGGGGAATCGGCACCGCTCGAAGCGGATACCTCCCCCGAGCATGGCTCAGGTATGTTCTGTGAGGAACGAACCCCAGGAACAACCTGAAACCCCGTGAATGCTTTGGAGCCCGAAGACTCCCGCCGGGGTTTTATCGCCAAAGGGGTCTTGAGGGGAAGGCCGGAGCCGTCGTCATGCTGGGCATGAGACTTACCCCTCAAGAATTGGCTAGTCTTAACAGACTGTTTGCGGGTTACCTGATCCTGGGGAGAAGAAGAAATCGATGTCCTCACCTCAGGAGGAAAAACAGCATCGAGGGATACCCGAAAAAGAGAGGGTTTCTCCCAACCCTAAAGCCCGATGGACCGGGGGAAAAAGGGTCAGGACCCAAACAGGACACACACCAAGTGGTGGAGTCTAACAAGAAGACTAAGTCTCCACAGTGGAGGCACTTCTTAGGGGAAGAAGGCTCCATGCTGGAAAGGCCTGGAAGGTCTCAGAAGGGACTTGAGGAGAAAAAGACCTCGAAGTGGTTAAAAGAAAAAAACAAGGCACCGGTGGTGCCAGTATCGGCGGGAAAATGGCCGCGACCACAACAAAAAAAATAAGGATTTAAGAGAAACGTTTCTGCGGTGACAGGAGGTACGTCCTGCCGGCTCCGTGGAAAAACGAAAACTGGGGAGAGGCAGTGGGAAAGGCGGGAAGTCACCGCGCAGGCGCGAGGGATGCTCCCAAAAGCTTTCTGATTGGATGCTGGGGAGCATTCCCGTGCGGGCTCCGTCGGCGCAGACGTACCCACAAGTGAAGACTCATTCCTGCTTGTTCCTGGAGATTCAGGTGATTCTGATTCAGACAGACAACCAGGCGGCTATGCTCTACTTGAGCATGGAGGCATGCTCAAGTACTACCCCCTCTTCTCAAGTCCTTCATTGGCTCCCTATCAGTTTCCGCATCCAGTTCAAACTCCTCCTGCTGGCCTAGTATAAGTGCATTCAATCTGCAGTTCCTCATTACCTATCCTCTCTTATACCTCCCTACACCCCTCTCCAGAAATTCCGCTCTTCTGGCAAATTGCTTCTATCTGTACCCTTCTCTTCTACAGCCAACTCCAGACTTCACTCCTTTCACATTGCTGCTACTTATGCCTGGAACAAACTACCTGAGTCTGTACATCAGGTGCTGTCTCTGGCTCTTTTCAGATCCAGGCTGAAAACTCACCTCTTCGCTGTCGTTTTTGGATCTTAACTCACCTGATCTCCTTTGTGTTTTCTTATCATTCCCCCTAGATGTAGCCCATGTCTACAGCTACTGTGTTGTCTGTCTTGACTAGATTGTAAGCTCTGATAAGTAGGTACAGTCTCTTACATGTCTGTGCAGCGCTGCATATGTCTTGTAGCATTATACAAATGCTCAGTAGTAGTACTAGTAGTGGGTGCAGAGACCATCGAGGTGTCCCTCCCAGCCAAGCTTTGATGCGTCCATCATAAGCAGCTTGCAGGGGGCCGTTTGATTTCAGCTAAGGCCCTGCAGCAGATTGTTTGGCTCGAGCCACCAAGTACGCTTGCACTACGGTGACCACTATTCCATCCCATAGCTGGCCTAACACCTGCTTCCATTGCGTGGACAGGGTCCACCGGGCCTGCCGCATGGAGGGAGAGCCTGAGGAGTGGCATGCACAGTGATAGCCATGTGTCTAAGGGCCCTCAACAGCCCACGGGCCGTGGTATGGCGCTGGTGCTGCAGTGCACCCACTCCCTCAACAAACTACTGTAGGCGATCCGCCAGTAGAAAGGCTTGCACCCGTGAGTTATTGAGGATGGTCCCCGATGAACTCTAGTTGCTTCATTAGCTGGGAGGTAGGACTTTGGGTAGTTAACCACTTAGCCGAGGCCTTTCAGCACTTGAATTGCGCAGCAGACTGCCAGACACTTGCAGGCGTGGTGGCCTTGATCAGCCAGTCATCCAGATACAAGACAAATACCCCCTGGGTCAGAGGAGAGCATCTACGACGGCCAGACATTTTGTGAGCACAAATCGCAGGTATTATCTGTGATGCAAGTGGATCGGAATATTCATCCTTCAGATCCAAGGAGCATAGCTAATCATCCTGTATGAAATATGGGAGTAGTGTCCCTAATGAGACCATTTTGAACTTTTTGTGCACCACCAACCGGTTGAGGTTTCACAGATCTAGAATTGGAGAGAACCCGCCAGTCTTCTTGGGTACCAGAAAATATCTTGACTAGAAGCCCTTGTGGGGCCTGGTAGCCCACAAAGGTTTCCCCAAATATTGCCAATCACCAACAAATCTCTCAGACAACAATTGCTTAGCTACAAAAGCACTTTTATTCGGTATACCAAAGCAAAATAAACTGCAGATGCAGATAGCAAATTATATATCTTAACAGGTGGCAGGCAATCTACTCTCTGTACCGGAGTTAGAGAGCAGATTGCCCACAGGGCTCTACAGGGGCTTTGTTATATACCCTTCTCTGTCCCAAAGTTCCAGAAAGTACTGCATAGCTTCTGATGTCATATGCAGGGTTTTTTCTATGGAGTACGTGCAGCTTTCTGCAAAGTCTGCAAAGTTTCTCCTTGGGACCCTCCCCATGATTATCTGTGCCAGCAATTGTTTTTCGTCAAGGTCCTCGCTTATCTGGTGCTGTCAGGCATATCATTCTCTGCCTTCCTGTGTCCAGCCTGTGTTCTTCTATTTTCTTGGCACTAAACGTAATCTTCAAGGCTGAAAGTATTTCTACTAATTAGTTTTAGCTTGGCCTGTATTTTGTAGAAGGCCCATATCCTGAACACTTCTGTACAGAACATGGCCTACCAGACTGCAGCAGGCCTCATAACATATACTTTCTCTTATAGCCCATATGCTGTCTTCTGTGCCATAAACAGGATGCTTGTGTACGTTGCAGGCCAGCAGGAGTGTAAACATAGAAAGCATATGAAGCAGATCTGAGCAGAACTATCCCTAAGCCAAAATATCCGAACACCCTGCCCAAGCTGGGCTGGGAGAACTGACTCAATGGTGAGGTCGGAGAGAAGGGTCTCGGCTTGCAGAAGGCTCCGATGTGCTGGATGCATGGGGTACTCCTTGGCATTGTATGGAGGCGGCAGCTGGATGAAGTGCAGCCAATATAAGTCTTGGACGATTTGCAGTACTCAGGTGTCTGAAGTGACGAGGGGCCACCTGTGAGCAAACTTTACGAGCTGCCTCTGACCTGTGAGGGTGCCTCAACAGGCAATGATCGATTAGTTATGCTCCTGAGGTACCCATCAAAATTCTGCATCCAGCTTGGGCTGAGGAGTGGGTTGGGTCTTTGGGATCTTCTCCCTTCACTGAGCGTAGCAGGGGGGGGGGAGAGGAGGGGGTTTACACCTTAGGCTGGTGCAGGTGTGGATAGAAGGCCTTCATGGCATGGTGTTTTTTTCATGCTGGGTCCGTAGTCTTCTAGGACAGCCTGGTGAAAGTTAGCTGCTCTTTTTCCAGCTCCACAGCTCTCTCTTCCACAGGCTTGCCGAAGAGGTTCTCGCCCCGGCAAGGGACATTGCGATCTTGTCCTGGACCCACTGCTCCAGGCCAGAGGCCATCAACCATCCACTCGGCAGGCGGCAATGCCCACTGCCACCATTCTGCCAATGGAATCATAGGAACCGCACACCATGAACTTTGAGCAGTCCTTCCCATAAGCAAGTAAGTTCTGAAAGGACTCGTGACGGTCCTCAAGAAAAAAGGTGGCAAAGTCATCCAGATCCAGCATGACATCTTTGAGGAACATGGTCATACAAGTCTGGTGGGCTATGATCCGGGTAACCAGCATGGACCCCTGGAAGCACTTTCTACCAAAGGAGTACAGGATCCGAGCCTTGCGACTCGGCAGAACCTTGGAGTTGTTTTTAGCACTCTTTGCGTGCTTCAGGGCAGATTCAACACGATGGAATTGTGGGGTAACTGCAGCTTTTTAAACCCTGGGGCCTTCTGGACCCGGCATAAGGAATCAAGCCGATGGCTAATGACAGGCAGCGTGAGGGGCGCTTCCCAGAGCCGCAGCAGCAGCCACTGCAGACCAGGGAGTCTGAGGGGTACTGGAAAAGTTCCAGTTCTTCTGCTCTTGGTTCCTCCTCCGACTCCAGCGACAATGGGGTGGCCTTGGCCATGTCTCAAACAAAGTCCTGGAAGAACAAGCCTTCTGAGGGTGACTTGCGCAGTTTTGGTGGGGGAGAGGAATCAGAAAGAAGGTCTGGGGACCAAATGTCCAATGCCATCAATTCAGCCTCTATCTCCCCTTCCAATTTGAACTCCAAGAGGAAATCAAAATGGTGTCACAGCTTTGTCCTTTCGGTTCTGTGGCTTGGGCGAAGGAAGGTGTAGCTTCTCATACTGCTGGGACATGCCCATGGGCCTCTGACTCTGACACACTGGAGGAGGAGATAGCTCCAGTGACCGACATCGATACCAATCTCCTGCTCGATGTCCCAGCCTCCATAGGCAGGGCAAGGGTCTCCAGGATAGGCTGGAAGGAGTCCAGTGATAACATTCTGCACCACAAAGCCTGCGTTTCACAAGGCTTCCACCGCCGCCAAGTGAGCTTCCGAGGCTTGAAGGCGTTCCTCTAGGATTGCTACCTGCAAGGAGGCCAATGCCGTGGACATCGGCAATGCCACCTCAGATGGATACTCCACTATGATAGGGAGCATTGGGAGACATCCGGCTACCCCCTTGGGCACTTGGAATGGACTTCACTGTTCTGGTTGGGTCTTCCCGCTGGGCAGCTTGGCTGGCCGCTCCCAGCTATCGCTGTCCACATCTTAATGAGAAGGAGTGAAAGGATGCTGCACGCAGAATTCCTTTCGGTTCTCACTCTGTCGTCAATAGGGTCTCTGCAGGGAACTTCCCCTTGCCATTCGGACCCTTCAGCTCCAACTGAGCATGCTGCCCCTTCCCTTTTGCAGGCGTAGATGAGGGGGTCAGGGCTGAGGATGCTGAATCAGATGAGCAGAAGACAGACTTTCTGCTTTTCCTGACCATTCAGCCCTCTGCGTGTCATCTGTGAGCAGAGTTCTTAAGACGCTGGCTCGTGGTTGGGACAGCTTAGTTACTCACCTATAACAGGTGATCTCTGGGAACAGCAGGAATTTAGTCTTCACATATGGGTGACGTCAGTGGGAACGCTCACCAGAGTTCAATTGGAAAGCTTTTGGTAGCACTCCACTGCACCTGCGCGATTGCCTTCCCAATTCCCTCTTTTCAGTTGAGTTTGTAGCTGAGAAAAGAGAGCAAATGAAACCCTGTAATGCCTAGGGGACTGGGGTGGGTTGTAAAAACTAAATTCCTGCTGCTCCCAGAGATCATCTGTTACACTATCTCCAGGAACAAGCAGGAATATAGTCTTCACATATGGGGCTCCCTAGTTCCCAGATGAAGTGACCTCAGAACTGGTGAAGGTTCGCCTCTAAGTAGGCTCAAAGAGGTCATGGATCTTTCATGGATGTCTGGTATCATCAAAGTCTGGGATGGAGGGTAGGGAGCTGCATCCAAGTCTGAAAGAGGTGCTGGAGTACAGCCTGACCAAGCATAGCATCCCAACGGGAGTCCTTGTCCAGATAATAATGGGCAGCAAAGGTATAGACGGAAGACCGTTGCTGCTTTGCAAATTTCGTCAATGGCTACCGAGCGTAGGTTTGCCATCGAGGTGGCCATATGCGAACGCTGTAAGCAGTGACATGCCCTTCCAGGGAGAGTCCTGCTTTGTCATAAGCAAATGAAGTGCAGTCCGCTATCCATCTGGAGCGTGTATGCTTAGAAACAGGTAATCCCAGGTGACTAGGGTCGAATGAGATAAACAACTGTGAGGCCTTACGATGATCTTGAGTCCTTTGGAGATAGAAAGCCAAGGCACATTTGCAGTCAAAAATGTGCAGAGTTTCTTCTGCTCGAGACGCATGCAGTTTAGGAAAGAAAATTGGAAGATAAATTGACTGATTTAAATGAAAGGGAGATACCACCTTTGACATGAAGTGTGGGTGAGTCCAAAAGACTACTTTGTCATGGTGGAAGCGGGTATAGGGTGATTCCGCCACCAAAGCCTGAAGCTCACTAATGCGTCTATAGTTGAAGTGGGGCAATTAGGAAGATTACCTTCTAAGAGAGGAACTTAAGTGAGGTCATGGCTAATGGTTCAAAGGGCGGCTAGAGAAGCTGAACTAGAATGACATTGAGGTCCCAAGCTACAGGAGGCTTAATGGATGGTTTGCATATCAGGAGTCCTCTCATGAAACACGCTACTAGCAGTTACGTGGAGATGGCTGTCCATCAAGTAGATGGCGAGAGGCTGCAATGGCACTGAGGTGGACTCTCACCAAGTTTGTCTTTAGACCTGTCGAGGACAGATTGAGTAGATACTGGAGGAGTGACTCCACTGGAGCAGAAAAGGGATTGAGCTCTTTCTGGGAAAACCAGACAGCGAATATACACCACTTAAAAGCATATGAACTTCTGGTAGAGGGCTTTCTAGAAGCCAAAAAGGATCTCCTTAATCTCTTGAGTAGAGTCAAAGCCTTGTAAAGCTATGCTCTCAGCAACCAAGCTGCGAGGTGGAGAGACTATGGATTAGGATGGAGTAGTGAGCTGTCGTCCTGGGAGAGCAGATCCGGCATATCCCAATTGCAGAGGATGAGCGAGTCAGACAGTGGAAACCACAGTTGCCATGGCCAGTGAGGGGCTATGAGAATCATGGAGCCCTTGTTGGACTGAAGCTTGAAAAGCGTCTTGGGAACAAGGGGTATAGGAGAGAAAGTATAAAGCAGACCCTGATCCCAATATAGGTGGAAGGCATCCACTTGTTGGTTGGTGGATGTTGGAGTTCTTGTGCAGAAGCGAGGAAGCTTGGCATTTTGTGGAGTCACGAACAGATCTATGTCTGGAGTTCTCCAGGTCTGGAAGATGTAGGACGTTGCGTCCGAATGGAGAGAACATTCATGGGCAAGAAGGATGTGACTCAGTCTGTCTGCCAAGACATTGGACTCCACCATGAGGTACACCACTTGGAGATGTATTTGATGAGCAATGGCAAAGAACCACAGGTGTAGTGCCTCCTCGCAGAGGGCCCAAGAGCCTGTTCCTCCCTGCTTGTTCAATAGAACATGGCAACTTGATTGTCCATCCTGACTAGGACTTGTTGTGCTCCGAGGTGGTGTTGAAACACCTGGAGGGCATTCGAGATAGCCCGGTTACAGGAGATTGATCTGGAGTTGCGGCTCTTGTGATGTCCAGAGCTCCTGTGTAATCAGGTTGCCCAGATGGGCTCCCTAACCCAGTTTGAAGGCATCTGTCATCAGGGTGCACTGAAGTGGAGGCATCTGAAAAGGTGACCCTACGAGCAGGTTTTCTGGAGACCACCACCACTGAAGGGATGTAGTTAGACAGGCAGCGACTTGGATCTTGTCCTGGAGACAGCCCAAGGCCTGCTTCCACTGAGAGGCAAGAGTCCACTGGACTGTCCGCATATGTAGTTGGGCATATGGAATGACATATACTGTAGAAGCCATGTGCCTAAGGAGCTGCAACATCTTTCGGGCTGTTAAGATGGTCTCTAGGAGCATCTGGGACACTAGTTCGACTAGACGGGTACAACGGAGCTGGGGCAGAAATGCCCTGGACTGCTGGATGTCTAGTAGGGCCCCAATAAACTCTAGTTTTTGAGTTGGAGTGAGCTGGGATTTTGGGAAGTTTTTCACAAATCCCAAGAATTGTAATACTGTGATGGCACGATGCAAGGAAAGCAGTACCTCTTGGGAGGTGTCTGCTTTTATCAGCCAGTCATCTAAGTAAGGGAAGACAAACATTCCCAGAGATCTTAGATATGTGGCCACAACTGCCATGCACTTTGTTAAGACTCTTGGGGCAGAAGTGAGTCCGAAGGGAAGGACTATGTATTGATAATGTTTTCCTTGAAAGGTAAAGCATAGATGTTTCCTGTGTCCTTGATGGTTGAGGATGTGTGTACACTTCATTTAGATCTAGAGAACAGAGCCAGTCCTGACTCTGGAGATAGGGAAGAAGTGTCCCGAGAGTGATCATCTTGAACTTTTTGTGGACCAGAAACTTGTTGAGATTTCTGAGAATGGGCCTGTACTCTCTGGTTTTCTTTGGAATGATAAAGTATGGAGAGTAGAAGCCCCTTCCCTGTTGGGACATCTTCTATGGTGCCCTGAGACAGAAGAGGATACCTCATTCTGTAGGAAAGCAGTGAGTGGGGGTTGCGTTTGATATTCCCTCATGAAAGTGGAGGGCCCCCCTCCGTCCTTGCACTTTGCGGTCTTCTCACCGTCCTTGGTAACATGGCCTCCGTCTGCAGTGTACGCAGCTCCGGCGTGCAGAACACCTTTGGAGGAAGGCTCCATCTCCTGAGTCCCTCCAGCATTTCCAACTGTATCACCACCAATACCGCTTGTTAATCCTAGAGACCAAGTGTTCCTATTACTCTAACCTGATCTCCACTGCTAACTCTTCCCAACAGCTCTATTCAACTCTCAAGTCCCTATCCATCTTACACCAACCCCCACCGTGTGGCACTCACCCTTCTGCTCCTAGCACCTCACAGCTGGCTAGTCACTTTGCCGTCAAGATTCAGCATCTCCGCTCCTCCTTCTCAGCCATTCCCCCTCTCTCTTGTCTCCCCCTCCTCCTTCGCCTCCTTCCTCTCCATCTCCGTCCCATACCTGGTCCTCTTTTCAGCCCATCATCCCCTCTGAACTCTGTCCATTTCCACTACCCGCAAGACAACCTGTACTCTGGACTCAATTCCCTCACCCTGGTTTATGGAACCTTCCCTCGCTTTCTATGCTCATGTCTTTCATCTGGTACTTTCCCCAAGCTCTGGAAACACGCACTGGTCTGTCCTCTTCTCCAGGAACAAGTAGGAAGTCAGTTCTCACATATGGGTGACGTTGGCACCGAAGGAGCCCTCACGGAAGCATCCCCCCAGCTTTCAAAGAAAGCCTTTGGGAGATGCTACCATGCATGCATGGTCCCCTTCCCGTCCAAGGGTGCCATCTTGCTCAGTCTCCTTTTTTTCCACGGAGCCCTTCAGACATTCGTCTGGCTTATCCCTGGAAAAAGTTAATATTTTTTTCTCTGAGTTTCATACTCGCCTCCGGTATTGCACCAGTACTCTTCCTGCCACCCGACCTCGCTGCCTCGGCGTTGAGTTCAGGCCTCTTTACAGTTTTTTTCATCTCTAATCTTCTGACGTCTTCGTGCCCTTTTTCCCCCAACTGGCAGCCCGGCGAGTCCGACCACGAGGGGGTACTTCTTTCCCCCATGGCTACCAGTGGCTTTAAGAAGTGCTCGAAAATCATGTCCTTAACTGACACACACGACTGCTGTCTCTGCTGCCTCGGGCCAGACCACGACCCAGCAGCATGCGGTCTTTGCAAAAGGATGTCCATTAAGACCCTTAAGAGCTGCCAGCAGCAGCACGATAAGTTTTTCCCTCCGAGTCCCCAGTACCTCGAAGGCCAGGGCCTCGTCTGAAGCCTCGGATGGACCCCTCCAAACCCGAGCTCCGCCGTGGGTCTTCAGAAAGGGGGTCTCCCTTGAGGGAACCCAGGAAGAAGAAACCCTCGAAGGCAGCATCCTTGGACGGTTCCGACTGGCTGAGTGCTCCCTGAGCCAGGTCCCGCAGTCTGAGATGCTTGTCTGAGAGATCGGAGAAGGAGCGGCCTGCAAAGATCCTCCAGAAGGACTAGACCTCAGACCGGCATCGAGGATTCCCTTTTGGGAGAGCTGGCGTCGGGCCCGAATCCCTTGGTGCCCACGCCAAAGGCTGCGGAGCCTTCTGGCCTGGAGTCCAGAATGGCAGCCCTGGAGCGCAGTCTGTCTGCTTTCATGGACCAGCAGCGGGCACTGTTGTCCAGTACAACTGGTTCATCTGCCCCGACCACCGGGCCCTCGATGTTGAAGACATCCCTAGAGGCCGATCTGATCCTCAAGGTCCTTCGGCCTCGAGTCGATCCTCGGCCGAGGTATCGATCAGACTCCCGCTTGACGGGACCGTGATCATCCCTGGCAAGTGTGCTCGGCACTGGCTGCGGAGCATCAGGAGACAATGGGCCAGGGTCAGCCCCGAGGCCCGCGGACTACCCCTCCTACGAGTCTGACAGATTACTCCGAGTGGGAGATGGAGAATGGGAAATCCTCCGATACCCATCGCTACCGTGACGTCCCCTCAGACTCATCTCAGAGCCTCGGCAGCAGTCCCCGCCGGAGGATATGGGCTTCCTTGATTTAGTCAAAGATAAGTCTAAGGCCCTGGCGTTCCCTACAGAGAGGAGGACCTTCGGGTGGATGAGTTGGAAATCCTCCAGTACAAGGCTCCTCTGAGGGAACCGCTCACGGTGCCCATCCCTCCCATCCTTTCATTTCATTCATTTAGATTCTTGTAATTATTATTTCTTGTATTCACCTCAACCTGTTGTTGCTATTTATTATCTCATGTATATAGTTCAACCCTGTTGTTGTAATTAGTATCGCTGTATATAGTTCAACCCTGTTAGCCAAGTTGTTATTCCTGTTCCTTGTAAACCAAACAGAATGTTGTCTTGGTCGTTTTGTTATATTGTAAACCGCGCTGATGCCGAATAGTGCGGTATATAAGCAAATGTAATAAATAAATAAAATAAATAAATCCTGGAACGGCTGATGCTCCTATGTGGAAGACACCGGTGTATCGAGTCTGCCAGAGCCCGGGCTTCCAGAAATCACAGCTGCCGCATAACTCCATGGTGGCGGAGTTCGCCAAGCGTTGGTTGAAAAGCCAGAAGACGCACTTCATACCCCCGGCAAAGTAGCCCACATGCTGGACGCTCTCGGCAGAAAGTGTTACCAGGGTTCGATGCTCATTGGCCGCATCCAGGTCTACCAGCTGTACATGGGCATGTACCTGAGACCTGGTGAAGGAACTCACCAGGTTCTCGGCTGGTCTCTCCAAGGAGCCCCTGCAGTGGTTCAAGAACCTGGCCAAGGCTGTCAGTGAGTGCTCCAAGTTCATGTCTCGGACAGCCTATGATGAGTTCGAGTCGGCGGCTCGAGTAGCGGCGACGGGCATCAGTGCACGATGCCAAGCTTGGCTACAGCCGTCCAACCTCGAGCAGTGGGTTCAGGACAAATTGGTTGATGTCCCATGCCAAAGAGAGAACCTCTTTGGTAAGCCAATGACCAACAAAGCTGTCGAGCTGGAGACAGTTCATGAGGAGGACCAAGCTCTCTAAAAAGACTGCTCCCCGACAGAAGGGCTCGGGTAAAAAGTCCTTCTACCCAAGGAAAGGGGCTGCTTACAGAAACTACCCACCTTTTTAGGCCTCCCCAGCTCCCCAACAGGGTCAGCAGGCCAAGGGACATGGGCATGGCTCTCGTAAGCAGAAGGCTCCAAACCCCAGGGACCGGCCCCGACCCAGCCAGGGGGGAGTTTTTGACTCCTTGAGCATAGCCTCTCTGTCCCAAGGAGGTCAGCAGCCCACAGAGGGACACCTGACCCACAATGCCCAGAGGTGGTTGACTATTATCACTGACTCCTGGGTACTTTGGGTGGTCAGGGAGAGTTACCTCCTCCACCTGACTCAGACACCTCCCCCTTATTTTCCAGGAAAGCCCCTCAAGTCTCCCCTCCACTGGAACCTTCTATTGAAGGAGTTGGCAGGTTTTCTTGAGGACAAAGCAGTGGAACCGGTGCCCCCCCCCCCCATCTCAAGAGCAAGGGGTTCTACTCCAGGTACTTCCTCGTGCCAAAAAGGACAGGGGAGCTTAAGGCCCATCCTTGACCTGCGCAACCTCAACAAATCCCCCTGGTGAGGGAGAAATTCAATATGCTCTCCCTTGGAACATTGCTGCCTTACCTCCAGCAGGGAGACTGGCTTTGCTCCATAGACCTGAAAGATGCCTATACCCACATCCTTATTTACACCAACCACAGGCAGTACCTGTGGTTCACAGTGGGGGGAAAGAACTATCAGTACAGGGTGCTCCCTTTTGGCTTGGCCTCTGCCCCAAGGGTCTTCACAAAATGCCTAGCAGTCGTGGCCGCCTTCCTCCGCCTCCAGGGGGCATTTTGTCTTCCCCTACCTGGATGACTGGCTCATAAAGGGAGGCACAGCCTCAGTAGTGTAGCAGGCAACCGCACGCACCATCCAGGTTCTACAACACTTGGGTTTCGTCATAAACTACCCCATCTTCTCCCGACACAATATCTGGAGTTTATCGGGGCAAAACTGGACACACTCCAGTCAAAGGCCTTCCTGCCCAGGGACCGAGTTGACCGTCTAAGGACTCTGGCACGGGATATACAGCACCGCCCCTCTGTGCCCACCCGACTCCTGCGCCTTCTCGGGCACATGGCCTCCATGGTCCACATCACCCCAAACACTCACCTCCACATGAAGGGTGCACAGTGGTGTCTCTGAGACCAGTAAACCTAGGCCACGGGAAGCCTCCGAGACAGAGTCTCCATAACCAGTCAACTGGCAGACTTTCTGACCTAGTGGCAGTCTCCCCAGTATCTAGAGGCGGGCATGCCCTTTCAGGCCCAGAGCCCCTTAAAGATCCGTACCACGGACGCCTCCCTACTCGGCTGGAAAGCCCACTGCGAGGAGCTCTGCACCCAGGGCGAGAGCACCCAGCACATCTACCTCCTGGAGCTGCAAGCGATATACTTAGCCCTTCGAGCTTTTTGTCACCACCTGTCCCACCAGCCGGTACTGGTCCATACAGACAACCAGGTGGCGATATTCTAAGTGAACAAACAGGGGGGGCACGGGGTCTCGTGCCCTCTGCTCGTACGCAATCCAACAGGGTATTCCTCTTGCAGGCAGTATACCTACCAGGCCAGAACAACCTGCTAGCCGATAGGCTGAGCAGAGTTCTCCAGCCGCACGAGTGGCAGCTGGACCCCAGTGTGGCCGACCAGCTCTTCCAGATCTGGGGGAAACCCGTGATGGACCTGTTTGCCAGTCGGACAACTTCCAGTTGCCCCGCTTCTGTTCCCGGCAGGCCCAGCCCTCCAGGGATGCATTCCTTGTCTCGGGATCGGAGTGCCTCATGTACGTCTTCCCTCCCATGCCACTGATTGTCAAAACCTTGTTCAGGACCCTCTGCGACAAGGCCTCGCTCATCCTGATAACCCCTTGGTGGCCCAGGCAACCGTGGTTCCTGCTGCTCCTCCGATTAACAGTGGAGACCCCCACCCCGTTGGGGAACTCTCCGGGACTCCTGTCTCAGGAAGGGGGTTCTCTTCTGCACCCCAACCTGGGGTCCCTGTCGCTGACAGCGTGGCACTGAAAGGGTGACCCTAGCCCCTTTCAACCTCCCGGGTAAGGTAGAGGAGATCCTGCTGGCCTCTCACAAGGCCTCTACTAGGAAAGCTTATGCTCTCAAATGGCGCAGGTTTTCGGCCTTGTGTGCCGAGCACGGGACCGACTCTTGCCCGGTGGGACTGGTATTACAGTGCCTTCTCCACCTCTCGCAGTCTGGGCTCAAGTCTAACTCTGTCCTAGTGCACCTCACATATGGGTGGATGGCAAGCCCCTCTCGGTCCAGCAGCTGGTGATCCACTTCCTCAGAGGTCTGCTCTTATTGAAGCCCCCGGTTTGCCCTCTGGCAACCGAATGAAACCTTAATGTGGTATTGGAGCAGCTCACTCGCCCACCCTTTGAGCCTCTGGCTACTTGCCACCTACAATACCTCTCATGGAAGGTGGCCTTCCTGGTTGCACTCACCTCCACTCGCAGAGTTAGCGAGCTTCAGGCCTTAGTGGCGGAGGCGCCTTATACCAAGTTCTACAGGAATAGGGTGGTTCTCCGCAGACACTCTAAATTTCATCCGAAGGTAGTATCGTCCTTCCATCTCAACCAGGAAGTGGTACTTCCTACCTTCTTTCTGAGACCTCACTCCAGTAGGGCGGAGATAGTCCTTCACACCGTGGACTGTAAGAGGGCTTTGTCCTTCTATATCCAACGCACTCAAGGCCACCGCAAAGCCACTCAACATTTCATCTCCTACGACCCCAGTAGGCTAGGGGAGGCAGTGACTAAACGTACGCTGTCCACCTGGGTGGCGGACTGTATTGCCCTCACCTATGAGCAGGCAGGGCTCCTGCTGGAAGGCCGTGTCTCGGCGCACCGTGTCAGGGCCATGGCGGCCTCGGTGGCAAACTTGACTCTGTCCCAATAGTGGACATCTGTCGAGCTGCCACCTGGTCTTCAGAACAAACACAAAGGATCTCTAAAGGAAAAAAGGGGACTGTTGTAGTTGCTGATGTGGAAGGACAGACTAGATAGGCCATGTGGTCTTTTTCTGTCATCATATTTCTATGTTTCTATACCTTCGCAGCTCATTACTGCCTGGAAAGGGAGTCCTGACGGGACAGTCCCTTCGGCCAGGCTGTACTCCGTAATCTTTTTGGGGTTTAGGCAACTTCTACCCTCCGACCCTTCTTTGTTCAGGCTACCGGAGTGCAGGTTTTCATCGGACACAGGGGTCCTACTGTGGTCTGTGGACAAGATTAAATTGCTGCTGCTGCTGCTAGCGGCTTCCCATGAGGGAGTCTGTTTTTTTGCTAGGGCTTTTGGTAGCCTGTAGCTGGCGAGTCCCATATGTGAGGACTGACTTCCTGCTTGTTCCCGGAGAAAGCGTAGTTATGTACCTGTAACAGGTGTTCTCTGGGGACAGCAGCAATCAGTCCTCACAACCCTCCCTCCTCCCCCTTGGAGTTGTTTCTTTACCATATTTTATTTTTTGCCGTCTTTTAACATGTCATCTGACTGAGCAAAATGGCACCCTTGGGCAGGAAGAGGACTGAGAATGTGTGGTAGCATCTCCCAAAGGCTTTCTTTGAAAGCTGGGGGATGCTTCCATGAGTGCTCAGTCGGTGCCAACGTCACCCATGTGAGGACCTATTCCTGCTGTCCTCGGAAAACACCTGTTATAATTTTAAATATAAAGGGAAGGTTAGAGACCAGTCGGTAGTGAGCAGGAGCGCTGGGATCAAGAGAGGGCTGCTTGAGAAAGTGAGTAACTACACTTTCTCAAGCAGCCCGCTTCTCTTGATCCCAGCGCTCCTGCTCACTACCGACTGGTCTCTAACCTTCCCTTTATATTAAAATTATTGAAAAGGCAGTGTTCTCCCAGCTCTCCTCCTATTGAGACTTCACTCACTTTCTATACCCTAGACCAGGGGTCTCAAACTCAAATTGCTTTGAGGGCCAAATGAGGACTTGTAAAGTAACCCGGGGGCCGCATAAGACGCGGAGCCTCATTTGCATAAGGGGCCTCATTTGCATAAATATTTGCATAATGTTACCATACACTAACTTTTAGTAAACATGCCTCTTTAATGAGTATGGATAAAGAAAGACTAAAAGATTTAGAAACAAGAAGACAATAATTAAACTGGGAACCCCAAAAGCCAAACTTGGAATGTACAACAACACTGTAGAAATAAAACTATAAATTAATTTCCTCTTGTACTAAACAAAGCGCAAACATTAATGATGCACATTTCCTAGAGCTGACATATTCCAGTTAATAAATTCAAAATAAAGAGATATTTTTCTACCTTTTGTGCATTTTTTTCAGTTGCAATTGTTCCAGCCACTTTCTTCTGGTTTCTTCATGTCTTCTGCTAACTCTCCATCGTCTGCTGTCCATTTGCCCTTTCTTCTCTCCTAGTTTTTTTTCCATTCTCTCTCTACATCTGCTTTAACATACTAATCTTTCTCCTTTTTCTCTTTCCTCATTCCTATTTCATCCACTCAAATTTTACCCCTCCATCCTCAATCCCCACTTACTCTCCCAATACCTGGCCAATTGTAGATTTGTCTTCTCTCCCAGACAAAATATTTTTCCCCCTCTCCATTTCACTTTCCCAGCTCCATCCCATTCTAATCCTCCCCCAACATCAGCTCCCTTCTAGTTCCAGCCCCACCCAGCATCCGCTCCCTTCTAGTCCCCCCATTAGTCCATTTCCAGTCCTATCCTAGCCTCACCATCAGCCCATTTCCAATCCTGGCGCCCCATCAGCCCATTTCCAATCCTTGCTCCTCCCCTCACAGCCCATTTCCATTCCAAGCCCCCCTCCCCATCAGCCATTTGCAGTTCAAGCCCCCCTTCCACTCAGCCCATTTCCAGTCCTAGCAACCTCCCCAGCCCATTACCAGTCCTAGACCCCCCATAGCCCATTACCAGTCCTAACCTCCCCATAGCGCACTTCCAGTCTTACCCCCCCATCACCCCATTTTCAGTCTTACCCCCCCCCATAGCCCATTACCAGTCCTAACCTCCCCATAGCGCACTTCCAGTCTTACCCCCCCATCACCCCATTTTCAGTCTTACCTCCCCTCATAGGCCATTACCAGTCCTAAGCCCCCAATCAGCCCACCTCCAGTCCTAACCCCCATCACCCCATTTTCAGTCCTAGCCCCCACCATAGCCCATGACCACTTATAACCCCCCCCCTGCCAATAGCCCACTTCCAGTCCTAACCCCCATCTGCCCATTTCCAGTCCTAGCCCCCACCATAGCCCATGACCAGTTTAACCCCCCCCCCCTGCCAATAGCCCACTTCCAGTCCTAACCCCCATCTGCCCCTTTCCAGTCCTAGCCCCCACCATAGCCCATTACCAGTTATAACCCCCCAGCCCATTACCAGTCATAACCCCCCCCCCTTCCAATAGGCCAATTCAATTCCCAACCCCCTTCTGCCCATTTCCAGTCATACCCCCCCCCCATCTGCCCATTTCCAGTCATACCCCCCCCGACAGAGGAAAACAAAAAAACCCAAAACCCTGACTTCTGCCGTTGCCGCCGTGGCAGCGGCAGAATCAATTGTCAAATTAAAAAAAAAAAGACTTCTGCTGCTCAAGCAGCAATATCACCTGTCCTGCGGCCCCTTCCCCTGTGCCCAGAGATCCGAATCTGCTCATCAGCGGCGTGCTTTTCAAGCCGCGAAGAGTATTCCCCTCTCTCGCGCGGCTTGAAACCACGCGAGAGGGGAATACTCTTCGCGGCTTGAAAAGCACGCCGCTGATGAGCAGATTCGGATCTCCGGGCACAGGGGAAGGGGCCGCAGACAGGTGATATTGCTGCTTGAGCAGCAGAAGTCTTTTTTTTTTTTATTTGACAATTGATTCTGCCGCTGCCACGGCGGCAACGGCAGAAGTCAGGGTTTTGGGGTTTTTTTTTTTTCTCTTTCGCGGGCCGCACAAAGTTGTCTCGCGGGCCGCATGCGGCCCGCGGGCCGCGTGTTTGAGACCCCTGCCCTAGACAATCAGGATTCCATTCTGGCCATAGCAAGGAGACCATCCTTCTTTCACTTCTCAATGAATTCCACATTTCTCACGATCGGGGCGACATCTCTATAGCTGTTTCTCTGGATCTATCTGCTGCTTTTGAGCTCGTTAATCCCGAAGATGAGAGAGAAGAAAAGTGTGATGTGGCTCTCCAGGGCACTGTACTTTGGTGGTTCCATTCGTTTCTTTCCTCTCGGTCGTTCTCAGTTACCTCAGACTCTTTCACTTCTGAGCCCATTCCTCTGCACTGTGGAGTGCCTCAAAATTCTGTCCTTGCACCATTGCTCTTTAACATCTTTCTGGCCCCCCTCACTCTTCTGGTACAGCAATCCAGCATTTCTGCCTACTACTATGCAAATGATGTTATCTTGATCCATCATACTTCTCTGGTTAACCCCGACCTCTCCCCTCTTAACACCTGCCTAGCTAGCATTGCTGACTGCTTGTGTACTAATCTCTTGCAACTTAATCCTGTCAAGATGTCAGCGGTGTGGTTCTTTTTTTGGCTCCTTCTCCTCCTGCTGCTGCAGCACTCTCTCCTACTCTCCCCGGCGCCCCAATCCTGGTGCTGTCATCTCTGCGCTACCTTGCAGTAATTCTGGATTCAGCCATTTCTGCCCTTTCGCATTGTTCACATTTCTATCTCTGCCAAATCCATGCCGTTCAAAATATTCTGCCCTCACCACTCTTCTGCTTGCCCTGGTAATCTCTCGGGTTGAATATTGCAGTAACATCTTCTCAGGCCTCCCTCAACATCAGCTCCACCAATTGATTCAAAACACTGCAGCAAGAATCCTTTCACATAACACTCGTTATGCCCACATTACGTCTCATCTACTTGCACTGGCTACCCGTCTCTCATCGTATCACTTATAAACTTCTGATCCTCACCCACAAGGCCCTTCATACTCACACCCCGCAATACCTGGCTGATACTTTGCAGTACTGCTCCATGCCCCGCAATCTTCATTCTGTGCATAACCACCGTTTACAACTCCCATCTCCAGCCCATGCCTACCTAAAACAGAATCATACTGCATTTTTCTTTCTGGCTCCTTCCCTCTGCAATTCACTCCCCCTTGCCCTCCGCCAAGAACAGTCCTATCTCAAATTTAAGGCCCTTCTCAAAACGCATCTCTTCTGTCTAGTCTATGACCTCCCCTCCCCTGACCTACGAGGTCTAGCTCCTCTGCCTCTGCTCCTCTTTTCTTTCCTCTCCTGTGGTATGACCGTTCTTTCTTGTTGAAATTGTAGTTCCTTTTCAGTTTCTGGCCATGGTCACTGTGTATTTTGCAACTCTGTACACCACTTTGATGTTATGAAGGGCGATCAATCAAGCTTCATAATAAAGATAAAGGGGGGGAAGAGTTTGCAGATGAAGTCTGTACCCTTCCTGAGCTATGGTGAGTGTCTACTGCTCTGAGGTGATGAGATGCCATCTGTGGGCGTAGTGACAGCCTGCTATGTGGAGAGGGTGGGGGTCCTCCAGAGGCAGAGTGGTAATATTCTCTAGGAAAGAGTCAAAAACCAGGCGCAGACTGTGACTATGGAGCTGGTTGAGATTCAGCCACCTATGGTTTCTTTTGTTGTTTAGGAGGCTGCTGCCTCTTCTGTGGGGCCTGAGAAGCAGAAGGGTAAGAAGAGAAGAACTTTTTCTTCTTTTTTGCAGAATGACTCCTCTGCAGGTGTCTTTTTCCTAGCAGAGTCAGCTGTTATTCTGGACAGTCTCAGAGTAGTATTTGCTGACTCTGAGAGGCCTTATCTTGCCAGTCTTTGCCAAAGAGATTTTCCCCTGTATGAGGTATGTTGCCCAGCTTATCTTGAACCCACTGTTCAAGATCTGAGGCTTGAAACCATGCAATTCTACGCGCACCAATGCATATTGCTGAGGCCCCGTTTGTGCATTCAAAGGCATTGAAGGTAGCCCTATTGACAAACTTTGAAACATTTTGGCTATGCTTAACTAGGGTGAGATAATCTGCCCTTGTCATCTGGGAGGAGAGGGTCAAAGGCCTCGAGATCCCTGGAGACCTCTTTGAGGAACATTCCCATGTAGAAGCTATAGGAGTTGATCCTAGCCGAGAGCATGGATGCCTGGAAGCATCAATGCCCAAAAGGTGTCATGAGTTCTCGATTCTCTACCAGGAGGACTAGAGGAGTGAGTCTTCGAGCTTTTGATTTGACACATCGCCGATTCAACCACCATAGAGTGGTGGGGAAGCTGTGGCTTTTGGAAGTCTGGACACTCCGGTACCCGATATATGGTATTGAGACATCAACTTTGAAGTGAGACCGTGAAAGGAGTCTCCCACATACAGAGCATAAGGTCATGAAGGATGCGATGCACTAGGTAAAGTGGCTGCTTCTTTGGGTGCTGTTGGGTATTGGAGGATCTGCAATTCCTCCGCCCTTGGCTCCTTCTCCGATATTACCGTGATAGAGACACCCTTGGCAAGGTCTCGAATGAATTCCTGGAAGGACATATCTTCCGAGGACGACATGCACCACTGTTGAGGCGGGGAAGGGTCCAAAACAAAGGTCCCAGTGCCCCTGGGAATCGAACAACTCTGCATCCAAAATGGGGAATCTTAATTGGAGGACACGAAGTATCAATGGGCATGGTGTTTGCTGGAAGCTAGATGCCTTTGATTTAATTAGTGGAGGAGGGATAGTAAGGAAATCCACAGTACTACCTTTTAACTTTCGAAAGGGAGACTATGATAAAATGAGGAAAACAGTTAAGAAAAAACTAAAAGGAGCAGTTGCAAAGGTTAAAAGACTTACATCAAGCTTGGGTGTTGTTTAAAAATACTATCTTGGAAGCCCAAGCCAGCTTTATTCCACGCTTTAAGAAAAGTGGAAGGAAGTCAAAAAAACTGCCAGCATGGTTTAAAGGTGAGGTCAGAGAGGCTGTTGCCAAAAAAGCATCTTTCAGGAAATGGAAAAAAGAGCCAAACGACGAAACCTGGAAACAGCACAAGCACTGGCAAGTCAAATGCAAGGCATTAATAAAGCAGGCAAAGGGAGAATTTGAGAAGCAGCTTGCTGTGGAAGCAAAAACGCGAAATAAAGATTTTTTCGAGTACATTCGCAGCAAAAAACCTGTGAGAGAGTCAGTTGGTCCATTAGATGATAGAGGCGTTAAAGGGGCACTAAGAGGTGACAAGGCGATAGCAGAGAGACTGAATGAATTCTTTGCTTCGGTCTTTACTGAGGAAGATGTAGGGATGTTACCCATGACTGAAGTGGTATTTAAAGGTGCAGAAGAGTTGAAGGAAATATCGATACATCGGGAAGATGTATTACAACTATTAGATAAACTGAAGAGTAGCAAATCACCTGGGCCGGATGGTATACATCCAAGGGTGTTGAAAGAACTGAAATATGAGATTGCAGACCTGCTATTAGTAATCTCTGAACTATCATTAAAATCATCTCTAATTCCTGAAGATTGGAGGATAGCCAATGTAACACCAATTTTTAAAAAGGGTTCCAGGGGTGATCCGGGAAACTACAGACCGGTGAGCTTGACGTCAGTACCGGGAAAAATGGTAGAAACCATCATAAAGAATAAAATTATTCAGCATTTAGATAGTCATGGCCTAATGGGAGACTGCCAACATGGCTTTCGACAAGGAAGATCTTGCCTTACTAATCTGTTATGTTTTTTTGAAGGTGTGAATAAACAGGTGGACAAAGGTGAGTCGGTTGATATAGTGTATCTGGACTTTCAGAAAGCCTTTGACAAGGTCCCTCATCAGAGACTTTTGGCAAAACTAAAGAGTCATGGGATAGGAGGCAGTGTACTACTGTGGATCAGGAACTGGTTAAAAGATAGAAAGCAGAGGGTAGGGCTAAATGGCCAATTTTCCCAATGGAGAAAGGTGAATAGTGGTGTACCCCAGGGATCTGTGCTGGGTCCGCTGCTTTTTGACATATTCATAAATGACCTGGAAAGTGGAATAACGAGTGAGGTAATCAAATTTGCAGATGACACAAAACTATTTAAAGTTGTTAAAACCCAAGAGGATTGTGGAAAATTGCAAGAGGATCTTGATAAATTGGAGGACTGGGCATTAAAATGGCAGATGAAATTTAATGTGGACAAGTGC
This sequence comes from Ichthyophis bannanicus, assembly GCA_033557465.1. Taxonomy (NCBI): domain Eukaryota; kingdom Metazoa; phylum Chordata; class Amphibia; order Gymnophiona; family Ichthyophiidae; genus Ichthyophis; species Ichthyophis bannanicus. The sequence continues at coordinate 3,421,294 of CM066050.1, forward strand.
AAAGTTATGCACCTAGGGAAGAACAACCCGAACTATGGTTACACGATGCAAGGTTCCACTTTAGGAACCACCACACAGGAAAAAGATTTAGGCGTCATTGTGGATAACATGTTAAAACCCTCGGCCCAGTGTGCAGCGGCGGCCAAGAGAGCAAATAGAATGCTAGGTATGATAAGGAAAGGAATGGAAAATAAAACAAAAGATATTATAATGCCTCTATATCGTTCCATGGTGAGACCGCACCTTGAATAGTGTGTGCAATTCTGGTCGCCGTATCTTAGAAAGGATATAGCGTTATTAGAAAAGGTTCAGAGAAGAGCCACCAAAATGGTAAAGGGGATGGAAGGATACTCCTATGAAGAAAGGCTAAAAAGGTTAGGGCTCTTTAACCTGGAAAAGAGATGGCTGAGGGGAGATATGATAGAAGTCTATAAATTAATGAACGGAGTGGAACGGGTAAACGTAGATGGATTGTTTACGTTATCAGAATATAGACAGACTAGGGGACATGCAATGAAGCTACAGGGTAAACTATTTAAGACTAATAAAAGAAAATATTTTTTCACTCAACGTGTAATCAAACTCTGGAATTTGTTACCGGAGGATGTAGTAAAGGCTGTTAGTGTAGCTGGGTTTAAAAAAGGTTTGGACAAGTTCCTGGAGGAAAGTCCATAAACCATTATTAAGAAGGGACCCAGGATATCAATGCTTGACCCAGTACAAGCATTGTGGAACCTATGTCTTTTGGGGAAACTGCTAGGTACGTATGACCTAGATTGGCCACTGTTGGAAACAGGATACTGGGCTTGATGGACCTTGGTCTGACCCAGTATGGCATATCTTATGTTCTTATGATATCGATGCTCCAAGGTATCAGCCTCTGTGAGCCGCTTGGATTTGGCATCAGTATCGGTAAGAGTTTCAAGGGAGGGCATGGGTGGGAGTGATGTCAATGTCATCTGCAGCAGCCCAGATGCCATGCCCAGAACCGGTGTCTATGTCGGTACTGTAACCAGTATCAAAGGGCGGTGCCTGTAGCCAAGGGCTTTATAGGTACTGAGGCTGCAAGGAGGACTACTGAGCTCCGCTCGATGGCCAGCATGCACTGGTCTATTGAAGCTGCCGATGCTTGGGTGTCCGAGGCAGGTATTTGCGCTACCATCCCTAAGTATGGCACCAATAGCTCTCTGGAGCATCCTGGGGCCCCTCGATGGCTTTGGAAGACAGGGTCTCCCACTGGGGCTGTTTAGCAGGCCAATCTTCCTCCGAGGCAACACGTGAAGGGTCTTGATGCTTTGAGCGAGATCTTTCCCTGGAGGCATAGTCAGACTTCAATGTGGCCTTGTGCATGGACTTCGAAGATATCCAAGATCCATGGGAGTAGAGACCCTCAATGAAGTGAATGCCATCGATACCGTGATCGAAGCAAAGAGAGCTCCAAATTTAGAAGCCCAGTTTTGTAGGCCTCTTTATGTTATTTTTTGGCTGGGCATTTTAAACACCAGTCATGTATGTCAGTCGCCGAAAGCTAAACTATGGCGGGTGGGAAACAAGCGAAAAAATCCCAGCAGCAAGGGCCAGAAAGAAAATTTTTTTTCTGGACTGCGGGAACATGTTCTAGGGGCTCCATGTAAAAAATATGACAAGAATATGGCACAATCGCAGGTGGGATGGCAGGCACACCTGCGCAGTGTACCTCCCAAAAACTTCCTTTGGAAGCTGAGGAGCGTTCCGTGCAGGGCTCAGTCAGTGACATCATCCATACGTGAGGACTTATTTCCTGTTTGTTCACAGAGGAGCATACTTTGTATACAATCATATAATGTTCAAGGAAAGAAGGTCCCAAATCCTAGAACCTGCTCCTTTATGCCCTAGACATTTCCTTCTTCCCCTCAATGCTAGCCATCCTTTGAGGCCCTGATACAGATATTCATGCACCAGAAAATAATCAACTGAATCCTGTCTCATTTATACATTATATGGAGCAGCATCTCTGATATTTCTTGATACTGTATATATTGAAAATTGTCCATGTCCTCTTACCATAATTTTCAATTTCCTCTGGCATGTCATAGTTGATCACATGTTGAATGGCAGGGAAGTCCAAGCCTTTGGAGGCCACATCAGTGGCAACCAGAACATCCTTCTTTCCTTCCCGGAATGCCTCAATGGCTTTGGTTCTTTCTTCTTGGTCTAGAAGACAGAAAGGGATTAAGCCTCCAAAGCAAGTTTCTGGTGCTCCTGCCTGCATGAATGAGTGGTTACTGAATTCTGTTCTCACTGCAGAGGAAGCTGCTGTTGTGCTTAGTGAAACTGCCAGAGAGTGAACATGCAAGTTAATAGCAGCAGCACAGAACATTCAGGGCCATTTTTTGCCCAGGCTGGGTTGCTGAACTATCATTCATGCCAGGGCTGGCTTCACACTGTCTCTTTCCTTTAAGTCCTAGCAGATAATTTTGTGTCGAAGACTGCAATACCCAATAAGGAATACAAAACCCCCTGAATACTGCAAGCTTTTCATAGAGCAGAGGCGCGCTTTCCATCGCTTGCTCTGGCATTTGTCTGTCACACAGCTTTTTTGCAGAGAACGCTACCCTCAGCACTTGTGCATCATAAAGGGGAGAGCTTTCCACTGCATATCGCAACTAGCATTCTCACAGCATACTGTGTGCGTGTTACTCACCCTTCCCTCCATGGATGGCTACAGCCTCCACACCCTTCAGTAAAAGATATTCATGAATGGCATCCACATCGGCCTTCTTCTCTGCAAATATCAGCACCTGTCACAGGAAGCAGGACTGAAAGCTAGTGCCTGTGTAACTGACCCCCAGGCAGACTTCAACTATCATACTCCATCAAATTACCAACAAGACTAATGGCGCCCAATGCAGATACCTGGCACTTCGACAAGCAGATAATTTGGGGAAAAATCAGGATAGATAAAGATTGGTGATGAAAAGGAATCAGAGAAATCTTCATGCAAATGTATCTCGTGAACACTGTGGATATCCTGAAAACCTGACTGGCTGGGGGGTTCCAAGGACTGGGTTGAAAACCACTGACCTAAATCAAAAAAGTGAACAGAACATCTTTTTGCAATCTTGAAGAATATGTTAGGTTTTCCTCAGATCTTAAAGATCTGTATAGAGGATATGTTCAAAAACAATCATGGTAGAAAGGCGTACAAGATCCTATTTGAGAATATTTTAATGAAGTTGCTGTACTGTTGGGTGAAATAGGCATGCATGCACAATGCAAACAGTGCAACAAAAAATATGTAAGGTCTAGTGGCCCAAATGAAAAACAGCATCATGAGAATTTGCCCCGAGGAGCTTCAGACTCAATATGTTTTGGATTCCAAGGACCTTTTTCTTATTATCAGTTGCATAGCTACATAAGGAAGTGCTCTCAGAAGAATTTAACAAGTGACATTTGCACTTATCGGAGGACTTTTTTGTCTGAGGACTCTGGGAAAGCGACGGTGTCGCAAGTTCAAAACCCCTTTCTGGGTGATCACCCATGGCTTAGCATGCTTAAAGCTGGTAGAAAAGTGGAACATGGACTTGGTGCTTTCCCTAGTAAGATGACTTGTTAAAAGCCATTGCAAAAATTCCTAAACAAACGAGTTGGATGTTCGAGATATGCACTACAAACTCATTCATAGAGTGTATCTGTAGCCAGCCCATCTGCACCAGATGGGGTATTTAGAGGGGGATCATTGTGTGGGTCTGTCCACGGTTCAGAGTTACTGGATGGAGGTATGCGGGTATGTAGAAAGGGTCTTACAATGCCACTGGACTTTGATGCCTCAGACAGCTTGGTTTCATTGTCGTAATGGTGACTGGGCAGGGACACCGCCAATGGCTTCAGTTGGCCTGGCTGGTGGCCAAGACGATCATTTTGCATGTTTGGGTGGGAAGTGATGCTCCTAGTTTCTGGCATTGGTGGACAGTGTATGGGTCTAAGGGGCCAAAGACTAGGTCCCGAAGTTTTTAGCTATTTGGGGAGGACTATATTCAGACCCGTTCTCCACGAGGCCATAGTTTGGTAATGAACTATTTGTGAGACGCTCAGGGATACCCTTAAAGGTAAAAGGGGGGGCTGGGGAAGACATCTCATAGGGCTTGGGGGTGGGGTCACATGGGGGTGGGTAAGGGATGGGATTGATCTGGTTGAGTATTGTGATGTGTGTGGCTGGGCGGCTTGGGGCTGTTGACCACAAGTTGCCTAAGCTTTTTGTTTGGGGTTGATTGGTATAAGTTTCTGAAAAGTGTGCGTGTGTGTGGGGGGGTGTCAGATCCTGGGGAGGGGAAAGGAGGACGGTGCACCTGACTGCATGGGTCTTTGAGGTGATGTGTCTTCGATATCTCGCCCCTTGTTATGTAGAAGGGGTGGCTGCTGTTACATTATTCTGTGTTAATATATATGATAGGGATGAGAACTGGAGGGTGGGTGTGGAGTGGGAAGGAGGGGAGGGATTGAGAAGCGCAAAATGTAAAATAAATGTGTTAGAATTTGTATTGTTTGTACCCTCCTGGTGTTGTGTAAGAGTTCCCACATGTTGGGCGTGTTGTTGCTTTTGTTAATAAAACAGATTTGAGCTAAAGATACTAAAGGGAGCATGTCTGAATATGTAGAATCTGCAGGTCAGTAAGGTAACATTTTACTTACCATATAATGTCTCTTCCTTGAGACCTGCTAGACCAGTCCAGACAAGTGGGTTATGCCCCTCAATCAGCAGATGTGGAGACAGAGGAAACATCCATAGGCTTCTTTATGACGACATCATGCCACATCAGCTAGACCCACCAAAAGAAGCTTTCAGTAATAGTTGTATCAACGCATATGGTGAGGAACCTCAGAATTCACACAACCTCAGTGAAGGTAACAAGGTTCAACAGAACAATAACCATAACCATGCACAGAATCAGCCTCAAGGGAAGGCTTGTCAGATAGGTGTGAGCCCACAAGGCCAAGCACAGAGAATAGCAGACAAAGCAGTTATCCAGGGTGAGACCTGGACTGGTTTAGCAAGAATCAAGGATAGGACATTATCTAGTAAGTAAAATGTCGCCTCCTATATTGTCCTGCTAGACCAGTCCAGACAAGTGGGACGTACCAAAGCTATGCCATCACTGGGTGGAAGAAGGCACAGCAGCATTCAAGACCACTGAGCCAAGGCCGCATCTGCCCAAGCATTGACATCCAAGTGTAAGCACTTGACAAAAGTGGTGTTCACCTGACAATGTCTAAGGGTACTACCAAGCTGCGCTCTACCCATAAGGATGCTTGTGCCCGAGTGGAATGCGCACACAAATCTCTCAAAAATGGACGGTTCCGCAATAGATACAGGGAGGCAATCACCTCCTTGATCCAATACCTTAAAGTAGAATAAGCAGCCATGTCACCTTTATGTGGTCCTGCAACCAGCACAAATAGATGGCCTGATTTGCGAAGGGAATTGGCAACATCCAAGCATCAGTGAAGGACCTCATCCTTTCCCTGGCACTGCTCCTTTGAAAAGGCAGGGAACAAACTACCTGATTCCCATGGAAGGCAGATACCACTTTGAACCAGAAGAAAGGAACAGGACAAATGCACACGGCCACCCTCGAGAATAAGCAAGGATCCCTGCATTACAAGGCTTGCAACTTGGAGTTATGCCTCAACGAACATACAGTGACCAAAAAAATATAGTCTTGAGGGTCAGAACCTCAAGCACGGCCTGCTTCAAGAGCTCAAAAGGCTCAGACATCAAGGCCCGGAGCACCAGGCAGAGATTCTATGGAGCAAAAGTGAACGTGAGGAGGGGCACAGATTACGTACCCTCCTAGAGAAAATGCTGGAATTAGTTACCAGCGGATATAGTAAAAATTGTTAGTGTAGCTGGGTTTAAAAAAAAATGTTTGGACACGTTCCTAGAGGAAAAGATAATAAATCATTATTAAAAACAGGACAAGGGAAATCCATTGCTTACCTCTGGATAAGCAATGCGGAATCTGTATATCCTTTTGGGAACCTGACAAGTACTTGTGACCTGGATTGGCCGCTGTTGGAAACAGGATACTGGGCTTAACGGACCTTGGTCTGACCCAGTATGGCATGTCTTATGTTCTTAAATGGGGGAAAAAAAAAACAGGATGCGAGACAATGAACCACCCCATCAATCCAGCAGATTACAGGATCAGAGGCAGCATGGATTCACCAGAGGCAGGTCTTGTCAGACAAATCTGATTGATTTCTTTGACTGGGTGACCAGGGAGTTGGACCGAGGGAGTGCTCTAGATGTGGTGTATTTAGATTTCAGTAAAGCCTTTGACACTGTTCCTCACAGGCAACTTATAAACAAACTGAGCACCCTAGGGATGGACCCTAAAGTTACTGCTTGGGTTAGAAATTGGTTGAGTGGGAGGCGACAAAGAGTACAAGTAGATGGAGCTCACTCTGAGGAAAAGGATGTTACCAGTGGTGTGCCCCAGGGATCTGTCCTTGGTCTGATTCTTTTTAACATCTTTGTTAGTGATATAGCGGAAGGGCTGTCGGGTAAGGTTTGCCTCTTTGCGGATGATACCAAAATCTGCAATAGAGTAGACACCCAGGAAGGTGTAGATAACATGAGGAGGGATCTAGCTAAGCTTGAAGAATGGTCTAGAATTTGGCAGCTGGGATTTAATGTTAAAAAATGTAAGGTCATGCATTTGGGCTGCAGCAATCCAAGGGAGCAATATAGTATAGGGGGTGAAGTACTTTTGTCCACTAAAGAAGAGCGGGACATAGGCGTGGTTGTGTCTGATGATCTTAAAGTAGCTAAACAGGTAGAAAAGGCGACGGCAAAAGCTAGAAGGATGCTTGGGTGCATACGGAGAGGAATAGCTAGCAGAAAAGAGGAGGTGATAATGCCTCTCTCTAAGTCTTTGGTGTGACCTCATTTGGAGTATAGTGTGCAATTCTGGAGACCGCACCTTCAAAAGGATGTGAACAGGATGGAGTTGGTGCAGAGGGTGGCTACTAAAATGATTAGTGGTCTTCATTATAAAGCATATGAGGACAGACTGAATGATCTTAATATGTACACCTTAGAGGAAAGGCGGGATAGAGGTGATATGATTGAGATGTTTAAATACCTCCGTGGCATAAATGTTCAGGGAGAGAGCCTCTTTCAATTGAAAGCAAGTTCTGCTACGAGGGGACATGGGATGAGGGTGAAGGGAGATAGATTAAGGAGTGATATGCGGAAATATTTCTTTACGGAAAGAGTAGTGGATCCATGGAATAGTCTCCCAGTGGAGGTGGTAGAGATGAGGACAGTAACTGAATTCAAAAAAGCATGGGACAAACACAGAGGATCTCTAAAGGTAAAAAGGGGACTGTTGTAGTTGTTGATATGGAAGGACAGACTAGATAGGCCATGTGGTCTTTTTCTGTCATCATATTTCTGTGTTTCTCTGTTTCTATCACTGGCCTCCTGAACCAGGAAGGCCGCCATCTGAACCTTCAGAGAATGAAGAGAAAGGCCTTTGTATAGACTCTCTTGAAGAAAGACGAGCTAAGACAGTAAGTCAGCTGTCTTAGGTCTATCCTTATTCTGACAGCATCAACTCTCAAGAAACCAGGGTGCACACATAGAACAGGCTGGAACATCTTCTCCTAGCCTTAAGGAGTGTGGAACCACAGCGAGAGAGTATCCCGTATGCGCCAAGAAGCAGTTTTCAGCTAAGCTGTAAACAAAAATTGAGCTGTGTTAATCAGAACTGGTCCTTGGCGTAATGACCCCAAGGTAAGGCTACTCTCAGAGGAGGATCTTGCAGAAGCCTCATCAGGTCCCCAAACTATGGTCTCCTTGGCCAATCCAATGCCACCAGGAACACCCAGCCCAGATGCTTCTCTGTGTCGAAGAACATGATTCATCTGTGAGCAGAGGAAAAACACCCAGCAGGTTACACATCAGCCAGGATGGAACTAGGGGATCAACATCCTTTGAGTCTGTCTCTCTGCAGTGATTTAAGAAGCAGATGGCTTTGGCCTTGGACAGAGTTGCCATAAGATCCATCTCAGTACGACCCCAGCTGTAGAGAATCTGCTGAAGGGCCTTTTGACACAGTTCCTCCTCTTCGGAAATCGACAGTGGTGGTGGTATACATCAGCAATGAGATGTGCCGAAAGAACTAACAGGCGCCTTTTCACAGAGGATAATAGGATAGCCATCTTCTGGGCCACTCTATGTGCCCACTCGCCGACTGATGTACGCCACTGCCATGGCTTCATCCAAGAAAAAACCCGGACCACTTTGCTCTTGACCAGGGTCTGGCAGTGCAGGATGGCCAAGAAATGGCCCTCGCCTCAAGGAGGCTGACAGCCATGCTGGCTCACAGCTGTCCCAATAGCCCTGCACTGTTCAGACCTCACAACTCCTACACATGATAGAAGTTCTACAAAATATACTATAGAATCTTTATGGATATAAATTCCATGTAAACAGGGGAAGGCAATGGCAGTGGGGGTGTACTACCATCTGCCTGGCCAGAACGAACAGATGGATGATAAAATGCTAAAAGAAATCAGGAAAGCTAACAAAAGTTGCTACACAGTAATAATAGGTGATTTCACTGGGCCAATGTCACAGTAGGACGTGCTAGGGAAATAAAAGTTTGTAGATGAAATAAATGAATGCTTCTTGAAGCAGCAGGTTCATGAACTGACAAGAGGGGAAGTTATTTTGGACCTAGTCCTTAGTGGAACAGAGGATCTAGTGCAGGAGATAACGGTGTTTGTGCTATGATCACTATCGCCAAGTGGCCCTATAGAATTTGATTTAATAAATGGAAGGAGGACGGCAAGGAAATCCACAGTACTACCTTTTAACTTTCAAAAGGGAGACTATGAGAAAACGAGGAAAATAGCTGAGAAAAAAACGAAAAGGAGCAGCTGCAAAGATTAAAGGTTTACATCAAGCATGGGCGTTGTTTAAAAATATTGTCTTGGAAGCCCAGACCAGCTGTATTTTATGCTTTAAGAAAAGTGGAAGGAAGGCCAACTACCTACCAGCATGGTTTAAAGGTGTGGTCAGAGAGACAGCTGTAGCAAAAAAAAGAAAGCATCTTTCAGGAAATGGAAAATAAGCCAAATGACGAAAACAGGGGGACATAGGATGAGGGGGAAAGGGGATAAACTCAGGACTAATATGCAGAAATATTTCTTTACAGAAAGAATGGTAGATGAATGGAATAGTCTCCCAGTGGAGGTAGTAGAGACTAGGACAGTATCTGAATTCAAGAAAGCATGGGACAAACACAGAAGATCTCTAAATTAGAAAAAGGGACTATAGTAGTTGATATGGAAAGGCAGACTAGAAAGGCCATATGATATTTTTCTGCTGCCATGTTTCTAACATAAGCACTGGCAAGTTAGATGCAAGACATTGATAAGGTCGGCAAAGAGATTTTGAAAAAAAAGCTTGCTGTGGAAGCAAAAAACGAACAATAAAAACTTGCTCAAGTACATTCTTAGCAAAAACAACACACAACAGCAACAAAAAAACAACAACAACCTGTGAGAGTTAGTTGGACTATTAGATGATAGAGGGGTAAAAGGGGTGCTAAGGGAGGACAAAGCCATAGTGGAGAGACTAAATGAATTTTTTGCTTTGATCTTTACTGAAGATGATGTAGGGAAGCTACTCATGCCTGAAAAGGTATTTAAAGGTGATGTATCAGAAGAACCGAAACAAACACTCCCACATCTGGACTACTGCAACATAATCTACCATGGCCTCCCAGCCACACAGACCAACCCCCTCCGAACAGCATTGAACACCACTGCGAGAATCATTCAGAGGGCAAAGAAAACCGACCACATCACCCCAATTCTGAAAGAACTACACATTCTTCCCCTTGAAGCAAGGACTAAATACAAAGCCATCCTGCTCACCCACAAAGCCATCCATCAAACACAGAACACCCAGCTTCGTGCCCTACTGGCCCGCCCAGCTCACGGCAGAACTACTAGACAAGCCTCCAGCGTTTCCCTTACCGTCCCTCACAAAAGAACCAAATGCTCGCAACGGACCTGCAATCGAGCCTTTGAACTTTACGCTCCATCCTTATGGAACTCACTACCGAGCTGTCTCAGAAACCATACCAACCTACCATCTTTCAGAAAACAGCTAAAAACCATTCTTTTCCAGGAATACTTCAACACGAATCCCACCGAAAAACCCACAAACCCCTGATCCCGCCCACAACGAACCTCTGACTCAAAGCTATACTAATCTGTCTATGTCTAAAGTCTGTCCTATCCCAAAATCATTAATGTTGCCTCCTCGGTGTTGGCCCTACCCTCGTACTTAATCTCCCCACCCCTATATATAACACCGCTTTGACCCGGTGAAAAGCGGTATATAAATGCAGCTAAATAAATAAATAAATAAAATAAATAAAAATAAAATAAATTTTGATAAACCGGGAAGATATATTACAACTATATGCAACATCAAACGACACAAACTCCAATATCACATATATGCTGACAACATCATGGTGTATGCCCCAATCAACCTACTAGCACTTAACACCACAACAATAACAAAATGCCTTGAAGACATGAATGCCTGCTCACAACCAATAACTTGACAGTCAACTACGATAAAACAGAGGCAATGTTTGTCACCAGGAACCACAACTTCATCCCACCACAGACCATCAGTATTCTAAACAAACTCATAGTAATCAAGGATGAAGTTAAGTACCTGGGCATCACAATGGACAGAGCACTGAACTTGAAATCTCATATCACCAAAACTGCGAGCAAGGCCTATCAACGTTTGAGGACCATAAGAAAGATCAAGCCACTACTCCACCAAGACCACTTCCGCACAGTGTGCCAAACATTCATTACACCTCTACTTGATTACGGAAACTTGTTATATCAAGGCCTCCTTCAGCAGACCCTACACCCACTCCAAATGGTGCAAAACACTGCAGCACGCATCATAACTGGACACTCCAAGAGCTGAGCAAATCACCCCCGTCTTACAGCAACTACACTGGCTCCCAATGGTAGCCAGAGCAAAATTTAAAACAATCCAGATCATCTTCAAAATCATTCACCATCTCTCGGCAAATGCACTCCAAGATATCATAACAAGGGATATCAGTAACAGACCGAGAAGGACTAATAATGACAACATGATCGTTACGCTTGCAGGTTACCACAAGACTAAACAAAATACCTCAAGAAGAGCTCCATCACTAATGGCATCCACACTATGGAACTCCCTCCCAACGAGCCCGAGGGCATTAGAAGACATCAAAGACTTCCGCAAGGCCCTTAAAACACTGCTCTTTACAGAAACATATGAGCAAACACAGAACACAAACGGCACAGCAACTACCCCCTCCAACTCACTACCTAATCTTTCCAACCAGACTTAGGAATTCAGTATATAGTGTTGTGAAGCACCCTCATGCTAAATGTAACCCCCCATAGTGTTGATAAGTACCCTCATGCAAATTGTAACCCACCAATTGTGCTGTCTAAATGTTGCTAAATACCCTTATGTTAAATGTTGTTAAGTACCCACATGTTAAATGTAACCCTCCAATGTGATGTAACCACTTTGATTGTAGGATAAGGTGGTATACAAATCTGTCTAAATAAATAAATAAAAACTTGATAAACTAAAGAGCAGCAAATTGCCTGGACCGGATGGTATACATCTGAGGATGCTGAAAGTAGATCTGCAATCTCATATTTCAGTTCTATTAGTAATTTGTGAATTATCATTAAAATCATCTTTAGTACCTGAATATTGGAGAATGGCCAATGTAATACCATTTATTAAAAAGGATTCCAGTGGTGATCTGGGAAACTACAGACCAGTGAGCCTGATGTCAGTACCAGGCTAAACAGTAGAAACCATTACAAAAGAATAAAATTACTGAACATGTAGAGAGCCATGGTTTAATGGGAGAAAGCCAACATGGATTTAGCCAAGAAAGGTCTTGTCTTACTAATCTGTTATATTTTTTTGAAGGTGTGAACAGATAAAGATGAGCTGGTTGATATAGTGTATCTGGATCTTCAGAAAGCCTTTGACAAGTTCCCTTATGAGAGATGCCTGATGAAATTTAATAAATTATGGTATAGAAGGCAGTGTACTATTGTGGATCAGGAAACGGTTAAAAGATAGAAAGCAAAGAGTAGGGCTAAATGGCCAATTTTCTTAATGGAGAAAGGTAAATAGTGGAGTACCCCAGGGATCTGTGCTAGGCCCACTGCTTTTTAACACATTCACAAATGACATGGAAATAGGAATTTGCAGATGACACAAAATTATTCAAAGTTGTTGAAACACAAGAAGATTGTGAGAAATTACAAGAGAACCTTGATAAATTGGAAGAACAGACGTCCAAATGACAGATGAAATTTAATGTGGACAAGTGCAAAGTTATGCACCTCACCTAGGAAAGAATACCCAAACTATGGTTACACAATGCAAGGTTCTACATTAGGAACCACCACCCAGGAAAAGGATTGAGGTGTCATTGTGGATAATACATTGAAACCCTCTGCCCAGTATGCAGTGGCGACCAAGAAAGCAAACAGAATGCTAGTAATCCATAAGGAAAGGAATGGAGAATAAAATCAAGGATATTATAATGCCTCTATATCGCTCCATGATACAACCTCATCTTGAATATCGTGTTCAATTCTGGTCATCATATCTTAAAAAAGGATATAGCAGAATTAGAAGTAGTACAGAGAAGAGCAATCAAAATGAAAATGGGATGAAGGATACCCCTATAAGGGAAGGCTTAAAAGGTTAGGGCTCTTCAACTTGGAAAAGAGACGGCTGAGGGGAGATATGATAGAGGTCTATAAATTAATGAATGGAGTGGACCGCGTAAACATAGATCAGTTGTTTACTCCATCAAAATGACTAGTGGACACAGACACAGTGGAGGAGTGGCCTAGAGGTTGGGGCAAGGTACCTCAGGCCGGAAGGTTGGGGGTTCTAGTCCCACAGGTGCTCCTTGTGGTCTTGGGCAAGCCACTTAACCCTCCATTGCCCATGTTCCCTGTAAAATAGTTATCTCCAAGTTATAAATGCCCTATTCAATGTAATTTCAGTTTGTTCAATGTAAACCGCCTTGATATCATGAAAGGCGGTATATAAGAAATGTTAAATAAATAAATAGAATGATGCTACAATGGAACACTTAAGACTAATAAGAGAAAATATTTTTTCACTCAAAGCATAATCAAACTCTGGAATTCGTTACCGGAGAATATAGTAAACACTGTTAGAGTAGTTGGGTTTAAAAAAGGCTTGGACAAGTTCCTGGAGGAAAGGTCCATAAACCATTATTAAAAAGGACTAGGGAAATCCACTGCTTATTCTGGGACAAGCATTATGGAAACTGTGTACCTTTTTGGGAACCTGACAGTTACTTCTGACCTGGCCTGGCCACTGTTGGAAATAGGATACTGGGGGCTTGATGGACCTTGGTCTGAGCCAGTATGGCATTTCATATGTTTTTATGTAAAGACAGCGTAGTCTATCCTCCCAAATAGGAATATAGAATGAAGCCTCATCTAAGACCAGAGGTGCAAGGAACTCTCTGTGGCGTACTGCCTGAAACACTAACTGAATGGACACCCACAGAAGTGAAAAGGTGAGCAGGCGAGTGTTGACTCCCTTGAGGATGAGAACCTGCCAAAAACGTCTTCTGCCTATAAGGGGAGTCTGCCCAGGGTACACTGAACTGCAGTTGACTGCGGAGTCGCAAGGAGATACAAAGGAACCCAGAACTGGCTCTTGCATTCCAAAACATGGCCACATGGAATGGCGACTAGCACTCGGCAATCCTTGGTAAACGGAGCCTACTCCAAGAATAGGCCCTCTGGCCATAATTGCGCTGGCCAGGAGGCGGCATCTCAGGAGATATTAGAGCCCTGGGACCCTTGCAGTCCACAAAAGGGCTGAATCTGAGACCAGAACCTAGAAGGGCAGAAAGGAGGACTTGCAGGGGCAGTAACAAATGGTGTTCGAATAGTCACTTGAACATGCACCCATATAATATTCTCTACGCAAGGGACTGAAATCACTGAAGCACATCAAGACATCAGGCCTGCACACACTATCAACTGAAGAATTTGCAGCAGAGGCTGCAAACTGACTCCTCAAGATAGTGTTCATTTTGCAATTCTGGGGTGCTTCCGGGGCATTCTGCCCTCTACCAGAATGGCAGACTGATTCACACCTGCTGTAACCTTAGCATCCATTCTCTGTGCATTAAACTACTTGGTGCAATACTCCTGTGGCTGGGCAAAGGCCTCCTGCAAAAGCATACCATACTCTTTACAACCCCTGGAAGAAATGCCATCTTGTACTTCCAACCCCCCCCCACCCCCCTTGCCAGAGTGGGATGAACCCGTGGCTCTTGTTCAGCCACCAGAGGGTCAGACAAATTCAGGGCGAAAGACACCTGAGCAATCGGGGCCGCCAACCCGACTTTCCTGAATAGGTGAATAACTCCTGACTCTTTGTACACTGCAGAGTGATATGACCATTCGATCACCAGAGCAGAATGTGTGCCCACAACATTGGGACTGAACTCAGTCTTGATCGAGGCCAGCCAATCCGAGACTTCAACTCCAAATTGCCACAGAGAATGCTTAGAAGGCAGTTATCTGAAACCTGGCTACACCCTGATGACTCTGCTTTAGCTGCTGTCCTCTGTCATGGCAGCTACAAATTTTCCCATACTTCTCGTGCCACTGGCCGTGGTGGTGATGCTGCTGGGTTTTTGCTTTCGCCTTCCTGTCAATTCCAACCCCTCCTACCCTGCATCTCACTCCTTTTCCGCCTTTGAAGTCCACTCCATCAGTCTTTTTAATCCCTTATCTCTCCGTATAGATGTCATCTATAGATCTCGTGTTAAATCCACCTCTACCTTTCTCTCTGACTTTGACTCCTGGCTTTCCCTATTTCTTGATTCTTCTTCCCCTTCCCTTATTTTTGGTGACTAATATTCATGTCGATAACCTTCTGACCCCTATGCTTCTAAACTCCTTTTTCTTACCTCCTCGTTCAACCTCCAACTTTGCTCGTCTGCTTCCACTCATCAGCAGTTACTGCTTTGACCTGGTTTTCTTCTCCGTCTACCCTTCAATTTCTGTACCTTAGTACTTCTCCCTATCTGATCAACTCCTAACAGTCACCCTTTATCACTCTCCACCTCGATCTCATCCAGTCTCCTCCTATCATTTTAGGAACCTTCATGCTGTCGACCCTTTGGCTCTCTCTACTATTGTCTCATCATCTCTTTGCTCCTCCTTGTTGTCTGAATCTGTTGAGGAGGCTATAGTTTCCTATAATACTATCCTCTCTTCTGCTCTAGATACTATTGCTCTATATATCCCATGTCCTATAAGATGCACAATACCTCAGTCCTGGTTATCTTCAACTACCTGCTATCTACTCTCCTGTGCCTGCTCAGCTGAGCACATTTGGCTCAAATACTGCTCCCTCTGATTTCTTCACTTCAAATTCATGCTTGCCTCCTTCCAATCACCCTTGGCTCTCGCCAAGCAAAACTATGTCTGACTAACTCTCTTGCCATTGACCCTCGCCATCTCTTCTCAACTCTTCTCTCCTCAAGGCACCTCCCCACCCCTCCAGCCCCTTCTCCTCTTTCTGCCCAAACCTTAGCTGACTATTTCCATGACAAAATCTACAAGATCAATCATCAATTTCCCCTAAATCAGCTTCATCCCCTCTTCGCCCACCTCAATACCAACTTTTCCCCTCAATCTCTGTTACCCTTTCTTCCTTCTCTGATGAGGAAACCTCTCATCTACGTTCCTCCTCTAAACTTACTACTTGTTCTTCTGATCCTATCCCCACCTGCCTCCTTAGTTCCATTTCCTCTTCTTCCATCTCACATATTCTCAACTTCTCCACTGCTTTGGTCCCTTCAGCCTTCAAGCTCACACCTCTCCTTAAGAAACTCTCTCTTGACCCTAGCTGTCCTAAATTATCGACCCATCTCCCTTATTCCCTTCATTTCCAAACTTGAGCGTTGTAGTACAAATGAAGTAAAAATTGACTATTGATCATGCTTCTCAACAGTAAGGGGTAAAAGAAACTGTTGAAATAGGGGTAGTTGAAACTGTTCACATAACTACAGGGATGCTGGAAAACCAGAGAGGGAGACAGTCTTATCTGGGATGCACAGTTCTTCTTATCTGGGATGCTCACAGACCAGAGAGGGAGACAATTAAATCAACTGAGGAGAACTATTCTAGTTACATAACAATGTAAACAAGATACACATCAATTGTAATTATGGAGTTCTGAACTTCTGAAGCCATGGGGGTGGGGGAGGTATGTCCCTTGAACATTGTCAGGCCCCTGGCCAGTGTCCTGGCTGTGTTTGATGGATAACTGCCCCTATATGTCGCCTGATGAAAGATAACTAGTTTTCTGCGCAACAGCTGGTTGTTTGCAACAGAATAAAATGGATGCCTGTTTCAGCTAGAGAGAGAGGAGCTACCAAGGGATCTCTTCTGGGGATGGACGCATCGCCTAGAGAAACTCCCGATTGAGAAGTCTCTCTTGTCTGGTTGAATAAGGGATCCATTCAATCGAAGTGTGACAGGAGATGAAGTTCAGAACTCTTTCGGTGAAGTATTATTCTTCTGTAATTAGCTTTCTAGTCATCATTTTCTTCTGTAATTAAGTGCTTTTAGTTATTATTCTAATAGCTTTCTAGGTATCTTTTTAACTAATTATAGGTAGATAAATGAATTACTTGCCTTTCTAAATACGTATGAATTAAGGAATCAAATAAGTGAAATTCAAGTTATCCCCGATTTGTTTTATAAATAAAGTGCTCGTCTTCATTACAAGGTGTGTTAGGCTTTGTTGTAGCAAGACAAGCGTGCAGTCCTACATCGTTGTCTTGAATTTCTTTCCTTTCCAGCCCTGTTGGATCCACTTCAATCCCTTTCATTCTACCGAGGCAGCACTTGCCAAAGTCTCCAGTAACTTATTCCTGGCTAAATCTGAAGACCTTTATTCTATCCTCATCCTTCTTGACTTTTCTGCTGCTTTTGACACCATTGACCACCACCTTCTCTTTGACACATTGTCCTCTTTTGGTTTTAGGGACTCTGTCCTGTCCTGGTTTTCTTATCTCTCCCATCGCTCTTTTAGTGTTTGTTCTGGGGGTTCCTCTTCTACTGCTGTCCCACTCTCAGTAGTGTACACCAGGGCTCTGTTATTGGCCCTCTTTTCTCTCTACACACAGTCCCTTGATGCTCTCATCTCCTCCCATAGATTTCAGTATCATTTTTGTGCTGATCATTCTCAGATTTATCTTTCTACACCTGATATCTCTTTGACACTCCAGTCTCGCATTTCTGCCTGCCTGTCTGACATCGCTAACTGGATGTCTCACCATCATTTGAAATTAAACATGGCCAAAATTGAACTTTTTATTTTTTTCTCCTAAAACCTTCCGCAACCCCTTCTTCCTTTCTCTGTCTCTGTGGATAACACTCTTCTACTAACTGTTTCCTCAGCCCGCAACCCTGGGGTTATCTGACTCCTCTTTCCTTTTCCTCACATATCCAATAGATAGCTAAAACCTGTTGTTTCTTTCTCTATAAATTAACAAAGGTCAACCCTTCCTTTCTGAACACACTACTAAGACACTTGTCCACTTTCAAATTACGTCCAATCTCGACTATTGCAACCTCCTTGCTGGTCTCCCTCTTTGCCACCTTTCTCTCCTTCAATCCGTTCAGAACTCTGCTGCGCGACTAATTTTTCACTAGCTTCAATATTCTCGTATAACCCCTCTTTTCAAATCACTTCACTGGCTTCCCTCCCATTTCCCTATTCAATTCAAGCTTCTTCTGAACTTGCATTCATTTTATTGCTTCTAACTACCTTTCCTCTCTCCCTACACCCCTCCTCGTGGACTCCGCTCTTCTGGTTTGCTTCTCTTTGCCCTTTTCTTCCACTGCAATCTCCAGACTTCAGTCCTTTCACCTTGCTGCTCCTTATGCCTGGAACAAGCTCCCCGAGTCTGTACGTCGGGATTCATCTTTGTCCCTTTTCAGGTCCATGTTAAAGGCTCACCTCTTCAAAGCTGCTTTTGGATCCCGACCCCCTTTTTACCTTGTTTCTCCTTACCCTCCTCTTCCCCTTCTCCTTTTGTCTTGTCTTAGATTGTAAGCTCTCACGAGCAAGGACTGTCCATGTTTGTATAGCACTGTGTATGCCTTGTAGCGCTTTATATATGATTAGTAGTAGTTGTAGTAGATAACGAGCAGGACTCAGACTTGTCTGCTGTCCCTCCTCTAAGCAGACAGAACCCGAGAGGATCCGAAAGCTCTAGGGTCCACACTGTCATGTCAGAAGCCCTAGCTTGGTGCAGAAGAAATAAGTCCGGGGAGTACACTGCAGGACCCGGGTGCTCCCCACTGGCTAGATGACCTCCATCACTGAGGGGAGCAACAAGAGACTATTCCTTCCGTAAAGGGGAGCATCCAGAGAAGAGTACATGAAAACTGTCAAGGCTTACGATCATCCTTCTCCAAGGCCACATCTGCTGTCAACAACAGTGCAGAAGATAAGGCTGGGGCACTTCATCTTCCGGCAGTGCAGGAAGAGATGGACCTTCTGAGAGAGTGTGCCCGAAGCATCCATGTAAGCAGAGCAGATACTAGAATAAAGCCACAACGCTTTCTGCCTTCTGCAGAGCAAGCAGCACTTCTTCAAATGTAGCATAAGCATTCTCCACTGCCAAGCAGTTGGCCAACACAGGCTGAAGGTGTGCTTAGGCCGCATGTTGCATCACGCATCCAGGGCCATGCATGCTAAACCTGTGCGGGCAGGGCCACACATGTCGGTACCACGTGGACAAGCTGTACACACTGGACCCACACACCACTGGCACACCAGGAAGGTGAGAAACAGGCACGGGAAATGCAAACATGCAGTTAGTCAAGGCAGGAAAACACTGCCACCGATTCGAACAGACGCCCTGAGCACCCCAAGCCTTACTTAGTGTCCCAGCAATGGATGAAGTTGGGAGCCCCCATAAGATGACAGACGTCCAGGCTTAGCCTTTAGTACTCGCCCCAAGGCAGGTAAATATCATGCTGTGCTCAGTGCTACTACTCCCCAGTTGCCAGATGTGCAGAATCCTACCTCTGAAGAGTCCTATTTAATTGTCAGTGATGAACAGGGGGAAAGAGGAGGCGGCGGCATTGAGGTTGTATGAAGTTAGAAGAATCCTTTTAAATTCCTTTCCCAATTTTCAGGCTGCTCAACATGTCTTTAACAAGATAAGAAAACATGCAAAATGGTTGCAGTATAACAATTTTTTATTTAAGTATCCATGGTTCTACCCTACATGGTCGTGTTTTGGCAGCAACCTTCATTAGGGTGTAGGAACTAATTACTGGTTCAAGGAAACAATCAGTCCATAGATCGTTCAATACAGAGAACGCATATGTAGTACATGCAAGTAGAAACCACTAATGATGAGCCAAAAGGCAAATGTGAGGACTGCCAAGGAAGGCAGCGCTATACAAAAGTACATGTACAGCACTGCCTTGCACAGCTCCCACATCACACTCTAGCGAGAAATCCATGAACAAGGATGGTTGCTCATGAGCGAAATCACTCTTTCCTCTCAATCTTCCTGAAACCTTTACAGATTCTCAGAGCTGAAAACATGCACCTAGCATCTGCCTCTGGCCGATATGGCATGATTATGTCATAAAGAAGCCTATGGACGTTTCCTGTCTCCACATCAGCTGGTAGAGAGACATAACCCACTTCTCTGGACTGGTCTAGCAGGACGATATGGAAATGTTCTTATGACATACTGTTTTTGGCTGCCCTGGCCTAGATAATCTTCTGAAATTACTACATGAACAAGAAAGCATAGTTACTCACCTGTAACAGGTGATCTCCGGGAACAGCAGGAGTTTAGTCTTCACATATGGGTATCGTCAGTACTGACAGAGCCTGCGTGGGAACGCTCCCCAGCGCCCAATTAGAAAGCTTTTGGGAGCATCCCACAGCATCTGCGTGCTACCTTCACGCCTTTCCCAACTGCCTCTCTCCAGTTGAGTTTAAAGCTGAGACAAAGAGAGAGAGAGGGAAAGGGAAAGAGATAGAGAGATATAACTTCTAGGGGAGGTGGGTGGGTTGTGAAGACTAAATTCCTGCTGTTCCCGGAGATCACCTGTTACAGGTGAGAAACTATGCTATCTCCAGGAACAAGCAGGAATGTAGTCTTCACATATGGGGACTCCCTAGCTTTAGATGCCAGGGAGAGACCCCAGAAGTTGTGTATCCCTGAGAAAGGGCTCCACTTCCCCCATAGATCTCTGGCATCCAACCAGGGATGGTGGGTAGGAGTTGATTAGGTATGGAACAGGTGTTGGAGAACAGCCTGACCAAACAAGGCATCCCGGCGGGAGTCCTTGTCCAAGCAGTAATGGACTGTGAAGGTATGAACCAAGGCCCAGGTGGTTGCTCGACAGATGTCGCCGATAGACACAGAGTGCAGATGAGCCACTTAAGCTGCCATGACTCTCACATTGTGAGCTGTGACATGGCCCTCCAGAGGAAGATTCTTACTCTGATAGGCAAAGGAAATACACTGAGCAATCCAGTTAGACAGTGTTCTCTTGGAGACTGGAAGTCCCAAATGAGAAGGATCAAAAGCAAAAAAGAGTTGAGAGGACTTTCTATGTTGCTGTGTTCTTTGTAAGTAAAAGGCTAAAGCTCTTTTACAGTCTAAAGTATGAAGATTCCTTTTTGCATTTGATGCATGAGGCCTTGGAAAAAACACAGGCAGGTTGACCGCTTGGTTTAGATGAAAAGGCGAGACCACCTTAGGCATAAAGTGTGGATGAGTCCTAAGGACTACCTTGTCATGATGGAACCTTGTATAAGGTGGATCAGCCACTAGTGCTTGCAACTCACTGATGCGACATGCTGATGTGATTGCAATGAGAAAGATAACCTTCCAAGAAAGGAATTTCAATGAGGTAGTAGCTAAGGGTTCGAAAGGTGGTTTCATGAGCTGACCAAGAACCAGGTTTAAGTCCCATGCCACCAGTGGTGGCCTAATGGGAAGCTTAGTTAGAAGAAGGCCTCTCATAAATCTTGCTATAAGAAGATGGGAGGAAATAGGTTGTCCATTTAGAGGCTTAAAAGAAGCTGCAATAGCACTCAAATGGACTCTTACTGAGTTAGTCTTAAGTCCTGCATTGGATAGATGAAGGAGATACTCCAGTAATGATTCCAGAGGTATCGCAAGGGGGTTAAGACCCTTCTGCGAACACCATATGGTAAACCTTTTCCATTTGAAAGCATAAGAGCGTCTTGTGGAAGGCTTCCTGGAAGCATAAAGGATATCATTTACTTGCTGAGGGAGGTTAAGATCATGGAGATCTAGGCCTTCAGCAACCAAGCCCTGAGGTGCAGAGACTGGGGATTGGGATGCCATAACGTTCCGTCCTCCTGAGACAGGAGATCTGGAGCAGACCCTAACTCCAGAGAGGGAGCTTGAGAGAGATGTAGAAGCAGAGGGTACCACACTTGCCGTGGCCAATGTGGAGCTATGAGGATCATACGGCCTCTGTCTCTCTGAAGCTTGAACAGGGTTTTGGGCATTAGGGTGGAAAGGCATAAAGGAAGTCTTGACCCCAGTGAAGGAGGAAAGCATCCCTGGCCTGAGAGCCCTGAGCCGGAATTCTGGAACAGAACCGGGGAAGTTTGGCATTCAACGGTCTATGTCCGGGGTCCCCCAAATTTGAAAAATCTTGGCCACTTGTTCTGCATGCAGAGACCATTCGTGTGGCAGCAGAACTCAACTGAGTCTGTCTGCCCAAGAGTTTTGTATGCCTAGAAGATACACTGGCAGGAGATGAATCTGATGCTCTCTGGCGAGGGCCCACAGTCGCAAAGCTTCGTTGCAAAGCGACAGAGAGCCTGTTCCCCCCTGCTTGTTCACATAGAACATGGCTACTTGATTGTCTGTATAAATGAGGACTGTCTTGCAGCTGAGTAGGGTGTGGAACACTCGAAGAGCAAGGAAGATTGCTCTGAGCTCTAAGAGACTGATATGCAGATGAGTCTCCTGTGGAGTCCAAGTGCCTTGGGTGGAGAGGTCTTGCAGATGAGCTCCCCAACCCATTGGAGAAGCATCTGTTGTGAGAGTTGCTTGGGGTAAAGGTTGTTGAAATGGGGACCCCAGCAACAGGTTTTGAGTGGACTGCCACCTTTGGAGGGACAAAATAAGGCGATTTGTGTTTGCTATTTTGTCCGACAGGCACCCTGATGCCTGGGTCCATTGAGTGGATAAAGTCCACTGGGCTGTTCTCATATGGAGGCGAGCATAGGGAACCACATGCACGGTAGATGCCATATGGCCTAGTAGTTGTAACATCTCTCGAGCAGTGAGATGAGGGGATTTAGCACTGCTTGAGAAGCTAACTGCACCATGCGAAGGCAACGGGTCTGAGGAAGATAGGCCCTTGCTTTTTTGGTATCCAGCAAAGCTCCTATGAACTCTAAAGACTAAGTGGGAGTTAGACTGAATTTTGGGATGTTTATGACCAGACCCAAATACTGAAGGATACGCATAGTGCAAGATAAGAGAAATCCTGGCCTCTGGCTCTGATGGAGCTCGAATTAGCCAGTCGTCTAAGTAAGGGAAGACGAATATTCCTAGAGTGCGAAGAAATGCTGCTACCACAACCATGCATTTCGTAAACACCCCTGGTGCTGAGGCCAGGCCAAAAGGAAGCACCCTTTACTGGTAGTGCTTTCCTTGAAAGAGGAATCGAAGGAACTTTCTGTGAGTTGGATGGATGAGAACATGAGTGTACGCATCCTTGAGATCTAGAGAACAAAGCCAATCCTGACACTGAAGGTATGGCAGCAGAGTTCCTGGAGAAATCATTTTGAATTTCTCCTTGAACAGGAATTTGTTCAATTCTCTGAGGTCTAAAATAGGTCTGTGTCCCCCTGTTTTCTTTGGGATAAGGAAATAGGGGGAGTAAAACCCTGTACCCTGTTGATGAATGGGTACTTCTTCTATTGCCCCTTGGGCAAGAAGCATAGTGACCTCTTGATCTAACAGGTTGATGAGAGAGGTGGAGGGAGGGGGCATGCATGAAAAGTGAAGCTTGTATCCCTCTTTTATTATGGAGAGTGTCCAATGTTCTGCTGTTATCTGCCCCCATCTGGGGGCAAAGTGACACAACCTTCCTGGAATGGTGGAAGGCTCTGGTTCCTTGAGAGCCAGGAAGGCTAAGTTCTCTAGATGAAACTCAAAGGCCTTGTGGAGGCCGAGACGGTTGAGGATTAGCAGTCTTTGCTTTCCTTTGTTTAGGTGGTTGCTGACTCTTTCGGGCAGATTGACCTGCAGAACGTCCCTGCTGGGAATAAGAGGGATAAAACCTCTTCTTCTCGGAGAAGAAAGAAATCTTTCAAGAAACCTTCTTGCCGGATCAGCTGTGGCTTTGGATAATCTATCCAAAGAAGAGTTGTCAGCATCTAATTCACTGGCTTTCTCTTGCCAATTCTTGCCAAATAGATTCTCACCTGTACAAGGGATATTGCCCAGTTTGTCCTGCACCCAGAGCTCCAAATCACAACTATTTGATAAACTCCAAATCTCCAAATTACAACTATTTGATAAACTGAACAGTAGCAAATCACCTGGACCGGATGGTATACATCCAAGAGTGTTGAAAGAACTGAAATATGAGATTGCGGACCTGCTATTGGTAATCTGTGAACTTTCATTAAAATCATCTGTAATACCTGAAGATTGGAGGGTCGCCAACGTAACACCAATCTTTAAAAAGGGTTCCAGGGGTGACCCGGGAAATTACAGATCGGTGAGTCTGACGTCAGTACCGGGGAAAATGGTAGAAACCATCATAAAGAACAAAATTACACAGCATGTAGATAGTCATGGCCTAATGGGAGACAGCCAACATGGCTTTAGACAAGGAAGATCTTGTCTTACTAATCTGATATGTTTTTTTGAAGGTGTGCATAAACAGGTAGACAAAGGTGAGTCGGTTGATATAGTGTATCTGGACTATCAGAAAGCTTTTGATAAGGTCCCTCATCAGAGACTTTTGGCGAAACTAAAAAGTCATGGGATAGGAGGCAGTGTACTATTGTGGATCGGGAACTGGTTAAAAGATAGAAAGCAGAGGGTAGGGCTAAATGGCCAATATTCCCAATGGAAAAAGGTGAACAGTGGAGTACCCCAGGGATCTGTACTGGGTCCGCTACTTTTTGACATATTCATAAATGACCTGGAAAAGGGAATAACGAGTGAGGTTATCAAATTTGCAGATGATACAAAACTGTTTAAAGTTGTTAAAACCCAAGAGGATTGTGGAAAACTGCAGGAGGATCTGGATAAATTGGAAGACTGGGCATCCAAATGGCAGATGAAATTCAATGTGGACAAGTGCAAAGTTATGCACCTAGGAAAGAACAACCCACACTATAGTTACACAATGCAGGGTTCCACATTGGGAACCACCACCCAGGAAAAAGATTTAGGAGTCATCGTGGATAACATGTTAAAACCCTCTGCCCAGTGTGCAGCGGCAGCCAAGAAAGCAAATAGAATGCTAGGTATCATAAAGAAAGGGATGGAAAATAAAACAAAGGATATTATAATGCCTCTGTATCGTTCCACTGTACGACCGCACCTTGAATATTGTGTGCAGTTCTAGAAAAAGTACAGAGAAGAGCCATCAAAATGGTGAAGGGGATGGAAGGCTACTCCTATGAAGAGAGGCTACAAAGGTTGGGGCTCTTTAACCTGGAAAAGAGACGGCTGAGGGGAGATATGATAGAGGTCTATAAATTAATGAATGGAGTGGAGCGGGTAAACGTGGATCAATTGTTTATGCTATCAGAATATAGAAAGACTAGGGGACATGCAATGAAGCTACAGGGTAAACATTTTAAGACAAATAAGAGAACATATTTTTTCACTCAACGTGTAATCAAACTCTGGAATTTGTTACTGGAGGATGTAGTAAGGGCTGTTAGTGTAGCTGGGTTTAAAAAAGGTTTGGACAAGTTCCTGGAGGAAAGGTCCATAAACCACTATTAAAAAGGGACCCAGGATAAGAACATAAGAACATAAGACATCAAGCCCAGTATCCTGTTTCCAACAGTGGCCAATCTAGGTCATACGTACCTAGCAATATCCCCAATGGGTCAAGCATTGATATCCTGGGTCCCTTTTTAATAGTGGTTTATGGACCTTTCCTGCGTTCAATCAATGCTTGACCCAGTACAAGCATTGTGGAACCTGTGTCTTTTGGGGATATTGCTAGGTACGTATGACCTAGATTGGCCACTGTTGGAAACGGGATACTGGGCTTGATGGACCTCGGTCTGACCCAGTATGGCATATCTTATGTTCTTAAATCGGATGCCTGGAGCCAGGCAATTCTACGTGCACCTATGGCAATGGCAGAGGTTCTGCTTATGCACTCAAAACAGTCAAAAGCTGCACGATTGACAAACTTAGAAACATCCTGGGCATGTTTGACCAGTGTGAGAAAATCCTGCCTTCTATCCTCAGGAAGAAGGCGGCTCAAAACCTCTAAATCTCCAGTGACTTCCTTAAGGAACATTCCCATATATAAAATATAGGAACTGATCCTGGCAGAAAGCATGGAAGCTTGGAAAGTACGATGTCCAAAGGCATCCAAAGTTCTACACTCACGTCCTGGAGGATTAGAGGCATGCCTCTCTTTGCCCTTCTGATCCTTCTCATAGCTGATTCCACTACAAGAGTGGTGAGGAAGCTGAGTCTTCTGGAATCCAGGACAAGGAGGGACTCGATACATGGTATCCAGTCTACGAGAGTGAGGAGAGGTGGTAAGAGGTGTTTCCCACATTCTTAGCATGAGATCATGTAAGATCTCATGGATAAGCAAAGTAGCTGCCTCTTTAGGAGCCTTGGGATATTGTAGAATCTCTAACTCCTTTGCCCTGGGCTCTGTTCCGGGAGCCACAGTAATGGAAAGACCTCGAGCCACCTGCCTGATGAAATCCTGAAAGGAGATATCCTACGTTTAGGAGAGGAAGGCCCCTCCGGGAGAAGTATTCCGGTACCGACAGAACTGTCAGAATCCTCGGAGTCCTCCGAAGATTCGAAGTACCTTCTGTCCGGATGCTCTTGAAGAGCCCGATACCCGTACCAACCGAAGTCGGTACCGGGGGGAATCGGTACCGGTGTATCGGTACCGGAAGGCATCGCATGATTGGGTGCCGGCAAAGCAGATCCCGATGTTGATGTCAATGCTATCGGTACCGGTACCGGTTGAACTGTCTGACACGGTTCCGAGGGTGTCGATGCCACAAGGAGAGCTGCCAGACTGCGTTCAATAGCCAGGAACCTCTGGTCTATCGACGCTGCCGATGCCTGGGTATCGGTACCGGATAAAGCAGCCGGTACCCCAGAGCATGGCACCAGTAGTTCTGCCGAGGTTGAGGCCTCGAGAACATCCTGGAGCCCCGATAATGCTTTGGAAGCCGAAACCTCCAGCCAGGGCAATTTTGCCGGTACAGAACCCTCAAGGGCAACGCCAGAGGCATCTTGATGCTTGGAAGGAGATCTACCCTTTGAGGACCGGCTGGACTTATGTTTAGTTATCTGAGATCCATGGGAGGAAGACGAAGCCCTGGAAGACGTCGATGCCACAGAAGCTGCATCGGAGGGAAAAAGGGTGCTGAGCTTAGCAGCCTGGTTTTGCTGACCCCTCTTGGACATCATGGCACAAGCCATACACTCAGAGATGGAGTGGTCAAGACCTAAACATTTAAGACACCACTCATGGGTGTCGGTGACAGAGATGGTACCGCCACACTTGGTGCATTTTTTGAAACCCGAAGCGGGTTTTTCCATAGTAGAGGAAATTTTGGGCCTAAGGCCCAAAATGGCACGTGCACCTGGAAAAGAAAAGTTAGGAAAAAAATACTATCTTTTTTTTTTTTTTTTTAAAGAAAGAAAAAAAGAACCGGCGGTACTGGTATAGCGTCGAGGAAGGCAAACGCGACCACAAAAAAGAAGGAGAATAAGGAAAATTTTCTGCGGTGACAGGAACAACGACCTGCTGGCTCCACGGAAAATGAAGAACTGGAGAGAGGCAGTTGGGAAAGGTGGGAAGGCAGCACGCAGGCGCTGTGGGATGCTCCCAAAAGCTTTCTAATTGGACGCTGGGGAGCGTTCCCGCGCAGGCTCCGTCGGTACCGGCAATACCCATATGTGAAGCTACATTCCTGCTTGTTCCTGGAGATGAGAGATTATTTATGGTACTAGTAGTGAGAGCAGCAGGGAAGCTGGGGTTCAAATCCCATTTCTCCCACTGATAATGCTGGTGACCTTGGGAAGGTCACTTAATCTCTTGGGTACAGCTTAGATTACAAGTCCTCCGGGGAAGGTACCTACCAACTACCTATACATGTAACTTGTCCTAAGCTCAGGTTTGGAAAAGGCAATTAATAAATCCTAATGGGCAGATATTACTTTCACATTAGTGTGGAATTGTCCCGATTTCAAGCAAATTCCCTGTGAATAAAATAAAATCACTTGCTCAGCCCTCTTTCTAAACCCCTTCCCTGCTGAGCCAGTAAAATTACTGCCCCCTCCCACTGAGATAGTAACACAGCTAATACTACTACTACCCCCCCTTACCATACCTCCTCTTTTCCTTCCCGTTGAGCCAAAACTACCACTCCCTCTCCGCATTAAGCCAACACTAATGTCCCCTCCCCACAACCCACTCTCCCTGCTGAGCCAACACTATCGCCCTCTCTCCACAACCCTCCCTCCTTTTCCCTGCTGAGCCAACACTACCGCCCCTCTCCACAATCCTCCTTCCCTCTCCCCGCTAAGCCAACACTACCGCCCCCTCCCAACCCTCCCTGCCCCCGCTGAGTCAACACTACCACCCACTCTCCCACAACCCTCCCTCCCTCTCCCCACAACCCACCCTCCCTCTCTCCCAGCTGAGCCAATACCACCCCCTCTCTACAACCCTCCCTCCCTCTCCCCAGAGCCAACACTACCAACCCCTCTCCACAACCCTCCCTCCCTCTCCCCACTGAGCCAACACTACCACCCCCTCCCCACAACCCACCCTCCCTCTCTCTCCCTGCTGAGCCAACACTACCACCCCCTCCCCACAACCCTCATTCCCTCTCCCCACAACCCTCCCTCCATATCCCACCTGAGCCAACACAACCCCCCCACTCCACAACCCACCATCCCACTCCCCACAAAGCCAACACAACCCCCCCCTCCCAACCCTCCCTGCCCCCGCTGAGTCAACACTACCACCCACTCTCCCACAACCCTCCCTCCCTCTCCCCACAACCCTCCCTCCCTCTCCCCACAACCCTCCCTCCCTCTCTCCCAGCTGAGCCAATACTACCCCCTCCCCACAACCCTCATTCCCTCTCCCCAGAGCCAACACTACCAACCCCTCTCCACAACCCTCCCTCCCTCTCCCCACTGAGCCAACACTACCACCCCCTCCCAACCCACCCTCCCTCCCTCTCTCTCCCTGCTGAGCCAACACTACCACCCCCTCCCCACAACCCTCATTCCCTCTCCCCACAACCCTCCCACTCCCTGCTGAGCCAACACTACCACCCCCTCCCTACAACCCTCCCTCTCCCCACAACCCTCCTTCCCTCTGCTAACACTACTGCTCCCTCCCCACAACCCTTCCTCCCTCTCCCCGCTGAGCCAACACTACTGCCCCTCCCCAAAACCCTTCCTCCCTCTCAATGCTAAGCCAACACTACTGCCCCCTCTCCACAACCCCCTCTCATCTTAGCCAACACTACTGCCCCCTCTCCACAACCCTCTCTCCCTATCTCAGCTTAGCCAACACCACTATCAGCCCCTCCCTGCTGAGCTAACCCTACTGCCCCCTCCCCACTTAGCCAACTCTACTGTCCCCTCTCCACAATCTTCCCTCCCTCTCCCAGAGGAGCCAACACTACCACCTCCTCCCATGCTGAGCCAATGCTACCATCCCTTCCTCACTGAGCCAACACTACGGTCCCTCTTCCCACTGAGCCAACACTACCATTCCCCCTTCCCACAACCCCTCCCCACTGAGCCAACACTACCACCCCCTCCCCACTTAGCTTACAACACTACTGCGTCATTGCCACACCTCCCCTCTTTGTTGAGCCAGTATCACTACAGTCCCTTTGCCCACATCCCCTCCCCTCCCCTCCCCTCCCTGCTGATCCAGTAACACTACTGCCTCATCACCCACATCCCCTTGCTCCCAATCACTGAGCCAGTAAGATGAACCCCTCTTCCATCTCTCCTTGGTGAGTCAATAGCCTTCTACCTCATTGCTTGTATACTATACGCACCGGGGGTGGTGTCTTCTGTAGACATTCCAAGAGATAAACCATCTTTGCTTCTTCTTTAACATACTCCACCTCCTGCAGGACAGAATCCATTCATGAGGCACCTCAGGAGTGTCAACTCTAACATGGCCACAGTTGAGCAGAATATGACAAGCATACAGAGCAGATTAACTATAACATGCAATTACCCTACTTTATAAATCTGTTGTTCTGATAGGTCACATTACCTACATAGTTTCCTGAGAAGCACTGGATCAGTTGATCTTCAGTTACTTCAATAAAGCTTAGCTAGACTTGTTTCTTAAAGTCAAGAAAATGCAACTTCCTAAGGTGAAGCAGGTCTGTGGACGGCACATTACCACTGGTAAAGCGTAGTTACTCACCTGTAACAGGTGTTCTCCAGGGACAGCAGGAATCAGTCCTCACATATGGGTGGCGCTGGTGCCGACAGAGCCCACGCGGAACATCTCCCCACTTTCAAAGAAAGCCTTTGGGACATGCTACCATGCATGCATGGTCCCCTTCCTGCCCAGTCAGATGACATAGCTAGGGCGGTAGTACAAATAAAACAAGGTAAGGAGGCAACTCTCAGGTGAGGAGGGAGGGTTGTGAGGACTGATTCCTGCTGTCCCTGGAGAACACCTATTACAAACAAGTGAGTAACTACGCTTTCTCCAGGAACAAGCAGGAAGCCAGTCCTCACATATGAGACTCCCTAGCTCCAGGCTGCCGAGGACCGAACCATGACAGCACCAATGGCGAGCAAGTTGGGTAACCGTGAGTTGCTGAAGGTGAGTCCCCACTGAAAGACCCTGCAAGACCCAAGCATACAGTGACACTATCACTCTGGTAGCCTGAACACAGAAGGGTTGGAGGGCAGGAGTTGCCGACACCCTGAGAATATTACGGAGTACTGCCTGGCCAAAGCACACTGTCCCTGTGGGACTCGCTCTCTGGGCAGTAGTGAGCTGCGAATGTATGGACTGAAGACCATGTGGCAGCCTTACATATCTCCGTCACTGGTACAGAGCAGAGGTTGGCCACCGATGTGGCCATCGCCCTCACACAATGTGCTGTGATCCGGTACTCAAGGGAGTGGCCAGCTTGCTCATAGGCAAGGGCAATATAATCTGCCACCCAAGTGGACAGAGTTCATTTAGTCACAGGGAGCCCCAGTCTGCTGGGGTTATAAGACACAAAAAGCTTAGGAGCTTTGCAATGGACCTGTGTCCACTGCAGGTAGAAGGATCTGTGGAATAGTCTCCAAGTGGAGGTGGTAGAGATGAGGACAGTATCTGAATTCAAAAAAAGCATGGGACAAACACAAAGGATCTCTAAAGGAAAAAAGGGAACTGTTGTAGTTGTTGATATGGAAGGACACAAAATATGAAAAAATGGGTCAATGTCAGAGTGAAAATCAAAGCCAAAAAAGAAAAAAAAAAAATCACTCTACACATACACAGACTTCAAACTTATTCCTCAAAGAAAACCACAAATGAGGAGAAAAAGGCCTCACAACTGCTGAAACAGAGCTATAACAATGGGCAGTGACCGCCCTAAGCTCACCACAGAATCAGCAGGAGACAGAAAAAACTCCTCATATCAAAACAACTCTGTTCTCGTCTAGAGAATGGGGTAGTGCATAATGTGTTAAGACAAAAATCACACTTATCTTAGGATAGATTCTTCCATCTTGGAACAGCACAGCCAACTGCACAAACACAGCAGTGAGAAACAATCCAATCAAATGTAATCCCGATGGTGGAAGAGCTTCTTGGTCACCCTGGGGTTGAAGCACCACTCATGCGGCCAGAGAACTCTGCTCAGCCTGTCCGCTAGGCAGTTTTCCTGGCCCAGGAGGTAGACTGCTCGCAAGAGCATGCTTTTGCGAGCAGCAAAGGAGAGGAGGGCCACTGCCTCCTGGCAGAGGGAGTACGAGCCCGTGCCCCCCTACTTGTTGATATAGAACATGGCGACTTGGTTGTCTGTTTGGATCAGTATGGACCGGTGTCGCAGGCAGTGGCAGAATGCTCACAGGGCTAGGAATTGCCCTGAGCTCCTGTAGATTGATCTGTAAGAGTGACTTCTCCTGGAACCAGCTGCCCTGGGTGTGGTGGTCCCCACAATGTGCCCCCCAACCTAGGAGGGAGGCGTCTGTGGTCAGGGTTCTCTGAGGTGCGGGTGCCTGGAAGGGCATTCTCGCCTGGGTGCCTAGGGATTCCGCCAGCTGGCAAGTAACCCTGACCTTGTCCCGTAGCCTGCCTGTGGCTTGAGTCCTCTATGAGCAGAGGCACAGAGGGCTGTCTGCATGTGCAAGCAGGCTGAGGGCATGATGTGGACTGTCGAGGCCATGTGGCCCAGTAGACGGAGGAGGAGATTGGTTGGGACTGACTGGCGGCATTATACGTCTCCTGCCAGTTGCTTGAGGCATTCCGCCCTTTCTTTTGGGAGTACAGCCTTGACCTGCAACGTATCCAATTGAGCACCAATGAACTCCAGACCTTGGGTTGGAGAGAGATAGGATTTGGAGTAGTTGATGACAAACCCCAGGTGTTGCAGGAGGAGAGTTGCATGCTCTGTGGCCTGAATGACCTCTGAGGCCGTACCACTCCGGATTAGAAAGTCATCTAGATAGGGGAAGACGAAGGCTCCTTGTAGGCACTAATGGGCAGCTTCCACAGCCAAGCATTTGGTGAAGACCTTGGCGAGGTGGCCAGGCCGAAGGGTAGCACCCTGTACTAGTAATGACCTCTCCCTACCATGAACCTTAGGTACTATCTTGTGGGAGGGGTGGATTAGGATGTGTGTGTATGCATCCTTTAGATCCAAGGAGCACAGCCAATCTCCCTGGTGGAGGTAAGGCAGCAATGTTCCAAGGGAGAGCATCCTGAACGTCTCCCTCACCAGAAATTTGTTCAGGTTTTTCAGGTCTAGTATGGGACCGAGGCCCCCAGTTCTTTTTTGGGACAAGGAAGTTTCTGGAGTAGAAGCCTCTTCCCCATAGGTGTTTGGGTATAGGCTCTACCGCATTGCCCCTGAGACCTGTAAGCTCTGAAAGCAGAAGGGTCTGGTGAAGGAGAGGTCGCACTGGTTCTTCTGGGAAGAACCTGGGTGGTACCTGCTGTAGGTGGAGGAGGTACCCCTCCCTTACCACTATGCAGGACCCACTGGTCTGAGGTGACTTTGGCCCACCTGTGGGCAAAGAGCTCCATGTGACCCCCTGTGGGCTGGTGAAGGTCTCCTGGAAGAGGAGAGGCCCTGCCCTGGGAATTAAAAGCTCTCCCTGGGTTGGACATGAGCTGGGGCCTAGGGCTTCTGAGCCTTTGTCTTCTGAACTCCATGGCCTTGTCTTTTAGGGTGAGAACCCGGTTAATGGCCTCAGAAGGGCTGGTAGTGGTGACTCTGTTGGGATTGCCCCTTTTTCCTCAGGAACAGGGGTCTGTTCTCTGCTGGTTTCTTATGGGGAAAGGACGAGGTCTTTTTTTGAAAGCCTCCATTAGGTCACCACGCCAGCCTTGATCTCGGCTGCCTTGTCAGCCATAGGTTTGCCAAACAGGTTCTCTCCAGTACAGGGGATGTTGAGCAGCTCGTCTTTGACCCATTGTTCGAGGGTCGAAGACTGGAGCCAGGCTTGTTGTCTGGCACAGATGTCGGCTGCTGCTACTCGAACTGATGACTCAAAGCAGTCGTAGGCTGCCTTGGAGAGGAACCTAGAGCAGTTCTTGATCCCAGAGGTCAGAGATTGGAACTGTTGGAGGGGTTCACTGGCAAGCCCCGCTGAAAACCCAGACAACTCCTGTGTAAGGGCCTTCAGATACATGCCTTTGTATATAGCTCATAGGTCTGGATCTGACATCCCAGCATCGAGCCCTGGTAACACTTGCACCCAAGGGCATCGAGAGCTCTAGCCTCCCTACCAGGGGAGACAGAAGAGTGGGTCTTCTGGCTCTTAGGCTTTTTGCATGATTGACTCAACAACCATGGAGTTATATGGGAGCTGGAACCCTGGACCTTTCCAGAGTAATAGAACAAATAAAGCTCTTCCAAAGATGGGGAAGCTGTAAAACTAGAGGACATAACATGAAGCTGCAAGGGGATAAACAAAGACAATGTCAAGGAAATACTTTCTCACTGAAAAGGTGATGGATGTTTGGAATTCCCTGCCGATGGAAGTGGTGGGGGAAAGCACAGTTACTTACCTGTAACAGGTGATCTCTGGGAACAGCAGGAATAAGTCTTCACATATGGGTACGTCGGCACCGACGGAGCCTGCGCGGGAACGCTCCCCAGCTTCCCAAAAAAGGAAAGCTTTTGGGAGCATCCCACAGCGCCTGCGCGCTGCCTTCCCGCCTTTCCTAACCAACTCTCCTCAGTTCGAGTTTAAAGCTGAGACAGTAGAGAGAGAGAGGAAAGGAAAGATAGAAAAGAAATACAACTCCTAGGGGAGGTGGGTGGGTTGTGAAAACGTATTCCTGCTGTTCCCAGAGATCACCTGTTACAGGTAAGTAACTGTGCTATCTCCAGGAACAAGCAGGAATGAGTCTTCACATATGGGGACTCCCTAGCTGAGATGCCTGGGAGATCCCCAAGGATATGAGACCCTGAAAGGGGTCTGCATCCTCCTATGGATCTCAGGCATCCATCCAGGGAAGGAGGGCAGGAGTTGTTTAAGAATGGAACAGGTGTCTGAGGACAGCCTGACCAAACAAGGCATCCCGGCAGGAATCCTTGTCCAAGCAGTAATGGGCTGTGAAGGTATGAACAGAGGCCCAGATGGCTGCTCGACAGATCTGGTCGATGGACACAGAATTTAGATAAGCCATAGAGGTGGCCATGGCCCTCACATTATGAGCTGAGACATGGCTCTCCAGAGAAAGGTTCTTACTCTGGTAGGCGAAAGAAATACACTGAGCAATCCAATTGGACAGTGTTCTCTTAGAGACTGGAAGTCCCAAATGAGAAGGATCAAAAGCAACAAAAAGCTCGGAAGACTTTCTATGTTGCTGTGTCCTATGTAAGTAAAAAGCAAGAGCTCTTTTACAATCCAGAGTATGAAGATTCCTCTCTGCACTGGATGCATGAGGAGCTGGAAAAAAGACAGGTAAATATACCTCTTGATTAAGATGAAAAGGTGAGACCACTTTAGGCATAAAGTGTGGATTTGTCCTAAGGACTACCTTATCATGATGGAACCTTGTATAAGGTGGATTAGCCACTAATGCCTGCAGTTCACTGATGCGGCGAGCTGAAGTAACTGCAATGAGGAAAATAACCTTCCATGAAAGAAACTTCAAGGAGGTAGTGGCTAAGGGTTTCAAAGGTGGCTTCATAAGCTGACCAAGAACCAAATTTAAGTCCCATGCCACCGGAGGAGGCCTAATGGGAGGTTTAGTTAAAGTTAGGCCTCTCATCCTCTTATTTCAAGATTCATGAGAGGAGATAGGTTGTCCATTGATGGGCTTAAGGGATGCTGCAATAGCACTCAAATGGACTCTTACTGAATTTGTCTTAAGTCCTGCATTGGAGAGATGCAGGAGATAGTCTAACAAAGAAGTTAAAGGTAGTGCCAGAGGGTCAAGACCCTTTTCAGCACACCAAATGGAAAATCTTTTCCACTTAAAAGCATAGGAACCCCTGGTGGAAGGTTTCCTGGAAGCATGGAGGATATCCTTCACCTGCTGAGAAAGATTCAAGTCTTGAAGGTCTAGGCCTTCAGTAACCAAGCTCTGAGGTGAAGGGACTTGGGGTTTGGGTGCCACAAAGTCCCTTCCTCCTGGGACAGAAGGTCTGGAGCAGCTCCCAAGTCCAGGGAGGGGGCTTGGGAGAGATGCAGAAGTAGAGGGTACCACACTTGGCGTGGCCAGCGTGGAGCTATAAGGATCATAGATCCTTGATCCCTCTGGAGTTTGAATAGAGTCTTTGGAATCAAGGGAATGGGTGGAAAGGCATACAGGAAGCCCTGACCCCAATGAAGGAGGAAGGCATCTTTGGCCTGAACTCCCTGACACGGAATTCTGGAACAGAACCGGGGAAGTTTGGCATTCCACGGACTTGCAAATAGGTCTATGTCCGGGGTTCCCCATTCTTGGAAGATTCTGAGTACCTGATCCATATGCAGGGACCATTCGTGTGGAAGCAGAACTCGACTGAGTCTGTCTGCCCAAGAATTTTGGATTCCTGGGAGGTATACTGCTAGGAGATGGATTTGATGCTCTCTGGCGAAAGCCCATAATCTTAGAGCTTCGTTGCAAAGCGACAGAGAGCCAGTTCCTCCTTGCTTGTTTATGTAAAACATGGCTACTTGATTGTCCGTATGAATAAGGACTGTCTTGTAGCTGAGGAGGGTATGAAAGACCTTGAGAGCTAGAAACACTGCTCGAAGTTCCAAGTGGTTGATATGAAGAGAGGTCTCCTGTGGGGACCAAGTGCCTTGGGTGGAGAGGTCTTGTAGATGAGCTCCCCAACCTGTTTGGGAGGCATCTGTTGTGAGGGTTGCTTGGGGCAACAACTGTTGGAAGGGGGACCCCAGCAACAGATTTTGAGTGGACATCCACCATTGGAGAGACCAAAAGAGACGTTTGGAGGTTGCTATTTGGTCTGAGAGAGCTCCTGACGCTTGAGTCCACTGGGTGGACAAAGTCCATTGAGCTGCTCTCATGTGTAGGCGAGCATAGGGTACCACATGTACTGTGGAAGCCATGTGACCTAGCAGTTGTAGCATCTCCCTGGCAGTTAAGTGGCTCTTTGACTGAATCTGGGAGGCTAGTTGCACTAGACGTTGGCAACGGGCCTGAGGAAGGTAGGCCCTTGCAGTGGTGGTATCCAACCAGGCCCCTATGAATTCCAGGGACTGAGTAGGGATGAGCTGGAACTTTGGGGGGTTTACCACCAGTCCCAGATACTGCAGAATGCGCCTTGTGCGGCCCAGGGAAATCTGGGCCTCTGACTGAGATGGAGCTCGGATGATCCAGTCGTCCAGGTATGGGAAGACAAATATTCCCAGAGTGCGTACAAATGCAGCAACTATTGCCATGCATTTGGTGAACACTCTCGGAGCAGAGGCCAGACCAAAAGGAAGCACTCTGCATTGGTAATGTTTTCCCTGGAAAAGAAAACTTAGGAATTTTCTGTGAGATGGATGGATGAGGACATGTGTGTATGCATCCTTGAGATCTAGAGAACAAAGCCAGTCCTGACTTTGAAGGTATGGAAGGAGAGTGCCCAGAGAAAGCATCTTGAACTTCTCCTTGCATAGAAATTTGTTCAATTCTCTGAGATCTAGAATGGGTCTGTATCCCCCTGTCTTCTTTGGAATGAGAAAATAGGGGGAGTAGAACCCTGACCCTTGTTGAAGAAGAGGAACTTCTTCTATTGCCCCTTGGGCAAGAAGGGTAGTTATCTCCTGACCTAAAAGGTCGAGAAGAGATGTGGGAGAATTGAAGTGTCTCACCATGGTGTGGGGAGGAAGGTCTGAGAAATGAAGTTTGTAGCCCTCTCTTATGATGGAGAGGGTCCACTGCTCTGATGTGATTTGCTCCCATCTGGGAGCAAAATGAGCTAACCTTCCTGGAATGGTGAGAGGTTCTGGCTGTGTTAAAGCCAGAAAGGCTATGTTCTCTAGCATCAAGTCAAAAACCCTGAGGTGGTTGGGACTGCTGAGTTACAGCAGCCCCTGTAGACTTAGGCCTGGCCTGCTTAGGTTGCTGACGCTTAGCGGTAAAGCGACCTGTAGAAGATTGTTGGCCAGAAGTGGAAGGAAACCTGCCCTTTTTGAAAAAAGACTTTTTAAAAGTCTTTTTCCTGGCAGGAATGGAGGTAGACTTTGAAAGTCTATCCAGAGCAGAATTCTCTGCATCCATTTGAGTGGCTTTAATTTGCCACTCTTTGCCAAATAGATTTTCACCTGTACAGGGCAGAATTCCCAAGCCATCTTGAACCCAGGGTTCTAAATCAGAAGCCTGGAGCCAAGCAATTCTGCGAGCAGCTATGGCAATGCCTGAGGCTCTACTGGCACCTTCAAAGGAGTCAAAGGCTGCCCTGTTTGAAAACTTGGAGATGTCTTGAGTATGCTTAAGCCACATGCGGAATTCTTCCCTTTTATCTTCTGGAATAAAAGGGAGGAAAGTGTGCAGCTTTTCTGCCACTTCTTTTAGAAACATACCCATGTAGAGGCTATATGAGTTGATTCTGGCAATAAGCATACTGGCCTGGAAGATTTTCCTACCAAAAGCATCCAAGGTTCTGCATTCTCTTCCTGGAGGAGCAGAAGAGTGTCTCTTTGTACTCTTTATCCTCTTCATAGCTGACTGCACCACAATGGAATGGTGAGGAAGCTGAGTTTTTTGAAAGCCAGGACAGGGAGGGACACGGTACATAGTGTCCAACCTGCGAGAATGAGGAGAGAGAGTGAGAGGAGTCTCCCATAAATCAATCATGTGTTCATAAAGAATCTCATGAATTGGTAAGGTGACTGCCCTCTCTAGGAGCCTTAGGGTATCCTAAAATATCCAATTGTTTTGCTCTAGGCTCTGATTCAGAAGCTACTGAGATAGATAGTCCTTTAGCTACTTCTCTTATGAAGTCTTGAAAGGACAAGTCCTCTGGAGGAGACATTCTTCTTTTTGGAGAAGGCGGCTCTTCAGGAAGGGCTATGGATACTTCAGGTGATTCATCTGATGAATCAGAATCACCAGAGGAATCGAAGTACCGCCTGTCAGGGTGCTCTTCCAGCACTCGATACGCGTATCGAGTGGTATCGACATTGGGCATTTTCGGAACCGAATCGGTACCGAGAAACAGCCCTGGACAAGGAACCGCTGTCCTAGTCGATGTGGTCGGAACCGGTATCGGCGCTGGTGCCGGTACCGGAGCAGATACCGACAACAGAGCTCGTTGCGGTACTGCCGGCGTCGCAGCTTGAATGAAGGCTTAAATAGCCTGCTGCATGGACAGAACATTCTGATCCATCGACGCCATGAATGCCTGGAGATCGGTACCGGGAGATTGTGCCGGTACCCCAGAGCATTCTAACAGGTGATCGGTCGAGGCCGTGCCATCGATGTCAACCTGTAACCCCATAGGAGGAGCTTTGGAAGCCGGAGCTTCCCGCCGGGGTTGTTTGGCTGGTGCAGGGTCCTCGAGGGCAAGCCCGGAGGCATCTCGAAGATTAGAGGGAGATCTACCCTTCGAGGACCTGCTAGGTTTATGTTTGGTTACCTGAGATCCTTCAGGAGAAGAAGACCTGGAAGATGTTGATGCTACTGCCGGTGCCTCAGCGGGAAACAGCACATGGAGCTTAGCTGCTCGGTTCTGTAACCCCCGTTTAGACATTAGGGAGCAGGACGGACAATCCGGAATGGAGTGTTCAGGACCCAAACATTTAAGACACCATTCATGGGTATCTGTAACAGAAATAGTACCGCTACACTTAGTGCATTTTTTGAACCCGGAGGTTGGTTTTTCCATGAGGGAAATTTTCTTGTGGGCCCCGAGGCCTTAAGAAGAAAAATACACCAAGTGAGGAAAAAGAGTAGTTACTCACCTGTAACAGGTGTTCTCCAGGAGCAGCAGGAATCAGTCCTCACTTATGGGTGACGTCGGCGCCGACGGAGCCCTCGCGGAGCAATTTTCCCCAGCTTTCGCAGAAAGCCTTTGGGAATTGCAGCACGCATGCGCGGTCCCCTTCCTGCCCAGGGATGCAATCTTGCTCGGTCTGATGCCATAGCGGAAAGACAGCAAAAAAGTTAGCAAAGCTATGCAATAAAAATGACTGCAACTCCAAGGGGAGGAGGGAGGGTAGTGAGGACTGATTCCTGCTGCTCCTGGAGAACACCTGTTACAGGTGAGTAACTACTCTTTCTCCAGGACCAAGCAGGAAGTCAGTCCTCACTTATGGGACTCCCAAGCTTAAGGCTACCGGAGACCTCAAGCCTAAAGAGCTCCCCCAAGCTCAACAGTACAGAGGGAGGAATCTTCTCTGAATACGAATCCGGCCGGTAGCCCAACACCAGGGCCGGAGGGTAGGAGTTGCCTAAACCTCAAAGAGATTGTGGAGGACTGCCTGACCGAAAGCACTGTCCCTGCGGGACTCCCTCTCCAGGCAGTAATGAGCCGCAAAGGTCTGGCTTGTAGACCAAGTAGCGGCCCGGCAGATGCCTGCCAATGGAACAGAGCTAAGATGAGCCACGGACGCAGCCTTTGCCCGGACACGATGAGCCGTGATGCGAC
This sequence comes from Ichthyophis bannanicus, assembly GCA_033557465.1. NCBI lineage: Eukaryota > Metazoa > Chordata > Amphibia > Gymnophiona > Ichthyophiidae > Ichthyophis > Ichthyophis bannanicus. Next base: position 3,460,997 of record CM066050.1, read on the forward strand.
TCTCCAAGGAGAGGCCGGCTGCCCCGTAGGCCCAGGCGATACAGTCGGCCACCCAGGTGGACAGGGTACGTTTGGAGACAGGTACCCCCAACCGATTGGGGTCAAAAGATACGAAAAGCTGGACAGCTTTCCTATGCTCTCGTGTACGATCAAGGTAGAAGGACAAGGCTTTCCGACAGTCCAGGGTATGCAGAACAGACTCCGCTCAGTTGGTATGCGGCCTGGGAAAGAAGGTCGGAAGAACCACCTCCTGGTTGATGTGAAAGTGGGAGACCACCTTTGGAAGAACCTTAGGGTGGGTCCTTAGGACTACCCTATTCCTGTAGAACCTAGTGTACGGGGGCTCCGACACTAGGGCTTGTAGCTCACTTACGCGCATCGCGGAAGTAAGGGCTACCAAGAAGAGAGTTTTCCAGGAGAGGAAACGAAGAGGGCAGGTAGCCATGGGTTCAAAAGGCGGACAGGTAAGCCTTTGCAGAACCACATTGAGGTCCCAGTCAGGGGCTGGAGGGCGCAACGGAGGTTTGAACAGGAGGCGGCCTCTAAGAAAACGCGCCACCAAGGGGTGCGAGGAAAGAGGCTGGCCTTCCACCGGTGAATGGTGCGCGGAGAGAGCACTGAGGTGGACTCTGACAGAGTTGGATTTGAGGCCTAGATCGGAGAGGTGAAGCAAATACTGCAGTACCACCGATACTAAACAGGCGAAGGGGTCCTCAGATCGCTGAGCACACCAGACCGAGAAGCGACGCCATTTAAGGGCGTAAGACTTCCGGGTGGAAGGACGCCGAGACGCTAGGACGACGGCTTCCACCTCCGGGGGTAGCAGAAGCGGAGCTAGGACTACCCTTTCAGCAGCCAGGCCATCAGGTGCAGGGCCCGGAGGTTGGGGTGCAGAAGAGTACCCTGATCCTGGGTCAGGAGATCGGGCCGAAACCCCAGAGGAAGAGGGGTGTCCACTGCTAGCTGTAGAAGCAGAGGGAACCACGGTTGTCTCGGCCACCGGGGCGCTACCAGGATCACGGAGGCCCTGTCCTGGACAACTTTGAACAATGTCCGGGACACAAGTGGTGTGGGAGGGAAGGCATACAGCAGACCCGTGGACCACGAGATGAGGAAAGCATCCGGCGCTACTCTGAGCGGATGCGGGTGCCGGGAGCAGAACCTGGGAAGCTGTCGGTTCAGGGGACTGGCAAAGAGATCCACGGTGGGAGAGCCCCACCGGCAGAAGAGCTGCTGGACCACTGCGGGGTTCAACCTCCATTCGTGCGGCTGCAGAATCCGGCTCAGTTTGTCCGCCAGGCAATTGTCCTGCCCTGGCAGGTAAACTGCCTTGAGGAGGATGTCGTGACCGACTGCCCAGGAGCACAGTCTCCGAGCCTCCTGGCATAGAAGGAGGGAGCCCGTGCCCCCCTGTTTGTTCACGTAGAACATTTCAACCTGATTGTCCGTCTGCACCAGTACGGACTGACAAAACGTGAGGTGAGAGAAGGCCCGCAGAGCTAGGTGGATCGCCCGGAGCTCCAGGAAGTTTATCTGCTGGGCGGCTTCCCAAGGTGTCCAGAGGCCTTGAGTGCATGTCCCTTGACAATGCGCCCCCCATCCCAGGAGAGAGGCATCTGTCGTGAGCACCCGGGACGGTGGGGGAGACTGAAAGGTCATGCCGAGCACCAGGTTGGGCAGGTGAAGCCACCATTGCAGGGAGGAGACCAGACGGTCGGAAATCTGTATCAGGTCCGACAGCCTCCCTGTGGCCTGATGCCATTGAGTGCGAAGGCTTGTCAGACGGCTGCCTGGGTGAGAATCTTCACAGTCTTGTCAAGTGCATATATCTATATGATTTGCAAGGTATTGTGGGCAATGTAGTTCATTCACACCAGACACAGCTGCTGACAATAATTTAGTTGTGCTCTTGGGTAAAGCCAATAAGATATTTACTTATGGGGTTATTTCTCCCAACACAGATATGCTTGGTAGCACATAAATTAGGTTACTTGCTTTCAGTGTTAACTTGGAAAAACAAAGTCAAAATCAGGAAAACAACAAAAGAAAAGCCACAAAGCAAGAAACAAACTGTTCTTTTCAGGTTAACTTCTGATTACTTCCCACATAGATACAGAAGTGATTCTCTCCTAGCTCACAAGCAATTAGGTAAGGCTTAATTGCTAGCAGTTATCCAGCTGACACCCCTTAGCTGGCTTCCTTTCTACTGTGTGGGTCAAATCCTGCTTCAGGAGCTTTTCTGAGTAGATTAAAGAACAAATTTGTATTTCTTGGTGATGGTTGCTGTACTTTATAACAGAAAGTTACCAACGGAGTTTAGATAGAGAGCAGTCCATATAAACAGGATCCTCATCTGCTATTATTCCCCCTTGTTCAACAAGCATGGGTTCAATATCATGGATTGGCACAGATGAATCTCTCAATGGAGCATTTTCAGGAGAATACTTGTTTCCCTGCTATCTTTCAAGGTTATAGCTAGGGCATAGATCAGTGTTCATACCTGAGCTTCCATTGCTGCTAGAGTTCCTCTCTATATAGCCTGGCCAGTATGTAGTCCAGTTCTTATGTCCAGCCTTCCAATCCAGATCCCTGGACACTGGATCTCTCTTCACATACCTTCTGGCACAGGTCTTAGGGTCCCTTCCACGTGCAGCCGTCTCCCTCACAGGTAGCCTCTGGTGATTCCTAGCTCTGCAGCACCATTCCTCTGGCTTTCCCCAGTCCAATGGTGTATGCTGGCCCTTGGAATACCTCCCAGTATACGTACTGCTTTGGACTCTTCTAGACCTCTCAAAGGCTTTTCTCTTCCTTCTTCCAAAGGGCCTCTTTCCCTCTCTGTCCGTCCGGTTTGGCTTCTGCTTCTGATGATCCTTCAGATGAAACTGATGATCAAACTTAAGCTGATTCTCAGGATACTGAGGACAATTCTCTGGATATCCAAGGTGATCATGAAGATCGTCATCTGTAGAATAAACTCTACTCTTATTCTGCCTGGATGAGTGCTCCTCCCTAACACAGCGCAGCTGTGCTGAATCAGGCCCTGCCCTTTGAGATGAGTGCTTAGGGATTACCTCATAGCCCTCCTGATTGAACATACGTTTCCCCACTTCAGCTCCTCTAATGGCTCTTGGAAACCTGGTGCATTCTGGGACTGGTAGTCTTTTATGGCAAAATTCTGTTTTCTCATTTCTACCAGCACTGACAGGTTGCTTGTTCAGAGACACTTCACCTTTGCTATAGCCCCTTCCTGAGCTATGATAAGCTTCCTTATCACAGGCTCCACTGAGCAGGTCTCATATGTAGACGGGCATTCGGGGTGACATGGACCGTGGAGGCCATGTGCCCGAGTAGCTGCAGGAACTGTCTGGCAGGGACCGGCGACATGCTGTTGAACCTGCCAGCTAGGGCTATGAGCCTGTTGGCCCGTTCCAGAGGCAAGAAGGCACGAGCCTGCAAAGTGTCCAGCCGTGCCCCTATGAACTCGAGATCCTGAGAGGGGAGCAAAGCGGACTTTTCGAAGTTTATGACGAAACCCAAGTGCTGAAGCAGAGCCACTGTGCGTTGAGTGGCCCGAGTAACCTCTGGAGCAGACGATGCCCGGATGAGCCAGTCGTCCAGGTATGGAAAGACGAAGAGGCCTTGAAGCCTCAGGAAGGCTGCCACCACTGCCAGGCACTTTGTGAACACCCTGGGAGTGGGGGACAGTCCAAAGGGCAGTACGCGGTACTGATAATGATTCCCTGCCACCACAAATCTTAGATATTGCCGGTGGTCCGGATGAATAAGGATGTGTGTATAAGCATCCTTTAGATCCAAGGAGCATAGCCAATCTCCCTGCTGGAGGTAGGGCAGTAGGGTTCCAAGGGTAAGCATCTTGAACTTTTCCTGCTGCAGGAACTTGTTGAGGTTGCATAGGTCCAGAATGGGTCTGAGGCCTCCTGTTCTCTTTGGAATCAGGAAGTATCTCGAGTAAAACCCATGACCCCACAGGTGTTGGGGCACTGGCTCCACAGCCCGTTCTTGAAGCAGACCTTGCAGCTCCTGAAGGAGTAAGTCCCTGTGCAGAGGAGGTCTGGGAGGCTCCCCTGGGAAGTAGGGGGGAGGCACCTGGTGAAAATGTAGGAGGTAGCCCCTTTGAACCACCTGCTGCACCCAGGAATCGGATGTTATGGCTGACCACCTGTGGGCAAAGTGGGTCAGCCGGCCCCCCGTGCTGGGCGAAGGCCCTTGAGGGGGAGAGGCTATGCGGGCATAGTCAAAAAACCCCACCCTGCTGGGCCAGGGCCTGCGTAGCGGGCTTGGGGGCTTTCTGCCTCCGGGATCCGTTACCCTGCCCCTTAGGCTGCTGCCCCTGACGGGGGGTTGCTGAGGCCTGATATTGTGGGTGGTGTTGCTTATAAGCAAACACCTTCCTCGGGTAAAAAGGCTTTTTCCCTGAGCCCTTCTTCTTCTGTGAAGGGGCAGAGGTCTTTCTGGAAAGGCGAGTCCTGGTGAGGGTCTCCGACTCGAGCTCTGCCGCCTCTTCGGCCATGGGTTTGCCGAAGAGGTTTTCACCTCTGCAAGGAACATCGCCAACTTGTCCTGCACCCACGGCTCGAGGTCGGACGACTGAAGCCACGCCTGGCGGCGAGCCCCGATGCCGATGCTTCGAAGCCATCGTAGGCCGCTCGAGAAATGAACTTTGAACACTCTCAAATCCCTGTGGACAAGGCCTGGAACCGCTGCAAAGGTTCCTCGGAGAGACCGGCCGAGAACTCCGCAATTTCTTTCGCCAGGTCTCGAAGATACATGCCCATATACAGCTGATATGTCTGGACTCGACAAGCAAGCATAGAGCCCTGGAAGCACTTTCTACCGAGGGCATCCAGGTTCCGGGCCTCCTTACCCGGAGGCACCAAGGAGTGCATCTTTTGACTCTTAAGTTGATGCATGGCCGATTCCACCAGCATGGAATGGTGTGGTAATTGCGCCTTCTTGAACCCGGGGCTCTTGCAGACTCGATACATGGAATCGACCCGCTTGCTCAACACCGGCGTCGAGGCCGGGCTCTCCCACATGCGGAAGAGAAGTCGCTCCAGCATCAGGGGAACCGGTACAGTAAAGACCTACTTCGGGGGGGGAGTCATATTGAAGGGCCTCGAGCTCTTCGGCTCGAGGTTCCTCCTCCGGATCCGCGGGGAAGGCCAAAGCCCTGGCCATATCCCTCACAAAATCTGAGAACTGGGTATCCTCCGGGGGGGGGGACCGCCTCCAAGGCTCCGAACTCGGGCGAGTCGGAGGGGACGCACCAAGTCTGAAACGAACCGGGTGACTCGTCCTCCTCCGTGTCCCAGCCCGATTCCACCGAGGAATCGAGCTCCGTGCGGGCGGGGGCCAGAGACCTCCGCCCCGACGCCGAGGCCGGCGTCGAGGACCTCGGTCCCGAACGGGAAGCCGAGGGAGACCTAGGTCGAGGATCGACTCGAGCTCGTATGGACTCGAGGATCGACTCGGCCTCCGGGGTCGACTTGGGCGTCGACGTCCTGGTGGTCGGGGCAGATGCATTGGCGAGGCCGGTGATCAATGCCCGCTGCTGGTCCATGAAGGCAGCGATACTGCGCTCCAAGGTCGTCAGTCTGAGACCAAGCTCAGAAGACCCAGCAGCCGCCGACTCGGGCCCCGACGGCGTCGGGTCCGACGTCGGTTTCCCGGGGGAGAGTCCAGGAGGACTATAGCACTCACGTGTCCAGACGACTCCATCTCAAGACGAGGAAGCTTCACCGGCCTCTCCCTCTCCGAGGACCCGGGGCGTCCGATGGGGCTGAGCGACCTGGCCCTCGAGGGACCAGGCGCGTCCTCCGACACCACCCTCGCGGGCCTCTTCTCCCGACGGTGTTCCCGGCCGGGGGCCCCCCGCTCAGAAGAACTCCGACGATGCTCGGAGCCGGAGCCTCGAGACGTCGAGGCCTCTGAAGAGGTCCAGGCCCGACCGGACGCGGAGTCAGAGAAGATTCTATCCCTTTGCGACTGCCGACTCCTTAGCGCCTTCGAGGACATCTTGCTGCACGGACCGCAACTCATAGGGTTATGTCCGGGCCTGAGGCAGCGGAGGCAGCAGTCATGCGTGTCAGTGAGAGACATGAGTTTGACACAACGATCACACTTTTTAAACCCACTGGCAGCCATCGGGGGAAAAAGGGCCCCTGCAAGGTCGAAAGACCGCGCTGCCAGGGAAGAAGGAGAAACAGGCGGGAACGCCAGTTGGAGAGAAAAAAGAAAATAAAACTGTGAACGGGCCCCTTAGGCGAGGCCCGGCGGGAAGAGGACACACGAACCGAGAAAATAACAGAATAAACTAAAGAAATCAACTCTTTCAGCGGCGACAACAAACTACGTCTGTAGGGCTCCGCGGAAAAAAGGAGACTGAGCAAGATGGCACACCCTGGGCGGGAAGGAGACCGCGCATGCGCGCTGCAATTCCCAAAGGCTTTCTGCGAAAGCTGGGGAAAATTGCTCCGCGAGGGCTCCGTCGGCGCCAACGTCACCCATAAGTGAGGACTGACTTCCTGCTTGGTCCTGGAGAAATATCGATTTTTTTTTTTTTTTTTTTAAGAAAGAAAGAAAAGACCGGCGGTACCGGTCCGGAGTTGGGGAAGGCAGACACGCGACCAAAGAAATAAAATATAAACATGTGATTTCTTGCTGTAAATAGTTTGATTTCTTGTTATCTATTTAATCCCCAGTAATTCAAGTTCATTCCCTGTTATCTGTAAACTTAACATATGTTCATGCTTAAGTACAGCTTGTTAAAATGTAAACCGCGCTGATGACGAAGAGTGCGGTATATAAAATATGTTAAATAAATAAATAATAAAGAACTTCTTCAGCGGTGACAGGGCTCGACCTGCTGGCTCCGCGGCAAAGAAGAACTGAGGAGAGTTGGTTAGGAAAGGCGGGAAGGCAGCGCGCAGGCGCTGTGGGATGCTCCCAAAAGCTTTCCTTTTTTGGGAAGCTGGGGAGCGTTCCCGCGCAGGCTCCGTCGGTGCCGACGTACCCATATGTGAAGACTCATTCCTGCTTGTTCCTGGAGATAATACAGTGACAGAATTCAAAATGGCATGAGACAGACACAGTAGATCCCTTTATAGCAAAAGGATAAAATCAAAAAACATACATAACTATCTCTTACATCTCAACAAATAGGGGTGAACTACATGGAGCGGTGGGTACACCCCTAAACAAAGGCATGGGGAGGGGTGTCCTGCACGGAGTGGCAGGTGCACCTACTTTACCACCTTGCTGGGCAGACTAAATGGACCATACTGGTCTTTATCTGCTGTCATATACTATGGTGTCGAGGTGCTGGCTGACCACCGGCACCGATGCCAGGATCTCTCACATTCTATGTTACTATGGCATCGAGGCGCTGGCTGCACCAGCACTGTGAGAGTTCCCTTGGGTGGAGACTCATACTGGAGAATCTCTAGCTCTTTGGTGCATGGGTCTTCCTCCGCCTTGGTTTGCACAGAGGGGGTTCTGGCCATATCCTTGACAGTTGTGGAAGGCCACATCCCCTGGAGGAGAATGACGCCAGGGTGCCGGAGGAGACAGGTCCAAGGGGGTGTGTCTCTGTGCAGTCTTGTTTCTGGGGATGCCTCGTTATTGCTCTTCTACGTGGAGTCGAGGGGTGATGACAAATTCAAGGCCCTGCTGTTACAGAACGAGTAAGGAAACAAAACCCAGAGTCTCAAGGAAAACAAGCCTTTTAATATGCCAGCATAGGCTCATTTCCACAACTTCCACAACCATTGCTTCTAATGGTTGCATCTCCACTATGTAGGAGAGTCCTCCCTGCCCATCCACATAATGTTCAACCTGAAAGTACTGATGGTAAACCTCTTCCCCTGTATCGTATTCCTGCTGTAAATCCTCCTTTCTTGCATCCCTGATATACATCCAAACCAACACCAGGAACAGAAGAAAAAGAAATCAGAACTTCCTTTCTGTACCAACATCCATCCGCAAGACCAAACAACTAGCAACAGAGCATTCACCTACACAGTCCCTGTATTATGGAACTCACTACCAGACCCAGTCCGATCAATCAAGGACGTACAAACATTTAGAAAAGAATTAAAGACCCTGCTCTTCACTGAACAGTACAATAGCCTTAACTGCAGTACTAACTAGTGCAGTTCACCTCCCTAACCCCCTTCCCTCCCTCAGAATCAGTCCTCCCCCACACTTAGCAACATAGCAACTATTCTGGCAAACATTTTATTTATTTATTTCTTCTATACCGCCCCTTCCAGAGATCAGGGGCGGTTTACAGATAACATTCCCAGTGATGTGTATATAAAAGTTAATAGTACTTATGTAAATAATTAATGGTATAACCATACACAGTTATATGTATAGTTATGAAGTAGATAGTTAAATGACTAATCTTACTACTCTGTTCTATGTAACTTGTTGTTCCATGTAAACTGCCGCCGATCTCTGGAAGGGGCGGTATAGAAAAACGGTCCAAATAAATAAATACATAAAATCCTGATAAGAAAATCTTTCTGCTTCTTCCACAAATTGTCCCACATATTGCAAGCCCTTCCCTGGTCACTTAGTAAACATCAGTATTTCCTGATGGGAAAGTGAAATTTTACTTACTGTTAATTTACTTTCCTGGAGTCCTGCTAGACCAGTGACCCACTTCCAGAGACCGGGAGCATGCTGAAGAATTAAGGAAAACTCTGCCGCTGCTGGATCCAAAAGCTGAAGTGGCTGTGGCATCTGCTGCAGGACTTGTGTTTGGGGGGCCTGCTACGGCTGCGAGAGCAAGGTGGGAGGAGTCGACTCCCTGTCTGGAGGTAAGGCTGGCACCAATGACATTGCTGGAAGCGCCCATAAGAGAGACCACCACAGCTGCAGGAGGAGGAGACCCCGCCAATGTTGCAGCTGGAGTCGCCAAAGCTGACGCCAACTGAGCTTGCCACAGCTGAGACACTGCAGGAGAGAAGGCAGCATGCCGGAAGAGGGCCCAAGATGGCACCCATTGAGGGAACACACAGGAACATCGGGTAGGAGAAAATAGTCCGCAGCAGAACCGCTACAGCTGCACTCACGGTTTGGCAGTCAGTGAGTAACCCAACCAGTTAGAATACTGAATACAAAAACAAGTACCCAGAATAATAATGCTACTACATTAAATTATTTTTCTATCAAACTGTGTATTGCAGGGAAACTAACCCCTTAATTACCAACTTTCCATTTTATTCATTTGTAGATAGCAAAGTCTGCAAATAGAAAAGGTTCTTTGTCAGGAAAACAATTTACTAAAGTCCCAAACATCCATTATATACCGATGAGGCTGCAAAGAACGCACTCTCATCGGAATGGGCCTCATCTGTGTATAGTGGATGTTTGAGATTGCACTACTAGTTTGGGACTTTGGTAAAGTTTTCCTCATGCAGAACCCTTTATGGTGTGGTTTGAAAAGCGGTGTTGTATCAAAAAGAATTATTCAAAAATTTGATTGATCACCATTTTGCACCTGCTGTATTTGCTTTGGTATTTGCGCTCACTACCTTTTCCTGCACCTAAGTGCATTTTTCCATTTTTATTTTCTATAAACAAATACAGTGGAAAGTTGGTAATTAAGGTGTTGGCTCCCCTGCAACAAACAGTCTGACAAAAAAGCGTAGTTACTCACCTGTAAGAGGTTTTCTCCAGGGACAGTGGGAATCAGTCCTCACATATGGGTGACATCAGCACCAACAGAGCCCACGCGGTAATCTCTCCCCATCTTTCAAAGAAAGCCTTTGGGAGATACTCCACACTTGCATGGTCCCCTTCCTGCCTAAGGGTGCCTTCTTGCCTCAGTATGATATAGCACAAGGCGGCAAAAAACAGTAAGAAGCAACTCTACAGGGAAGAGGGAGGGTTGTGAGGACTGATTCCTGCTGTCCCCAGAGAACACCTGTTACAGGTGAGTTAACTACACTTTCTCCAGGAACAAGCAGAAAGTCACTCCTCACATATGGGACTCCCCAGCTACAGGCTACTGAAAAAAACCTGTAAAAAGCTACAGGTGACCAGAAAAGGTGAGCTGTGAGCAGCAGCAACTGAGTTGGAAGATAACAGATCACGAGCAACCCAAGTGTCCAGTGAGGAACCAGTTCAACAGCAGCCCAAACACAGCAAGGGCTGGAGATAACGTTTCCAGATGAAATAAATGACTGCTTCTCTGAGCAGCTGGTTCATGAACTGACCAGAGGGGAAGCCATTTTAGACCTAGTCCTTAGTAAAATACCAGATCTGGTGCAAGAGATAAGGGTGTTGGGGCCACTTGGCAATAATGATCATAGCATGATCGCGTTTGATTTAATTAATGGAGGAGGGATGGTAAGGAAATCCACAGTACTTAACTCTTAACTTTCGAAAGGGAGCCTATGATAAAATGAGGAAAATGGTTAAAAAAAACCCACCCTAAAAAGGAGCAGTTGCAAAGGTTAAAGACTTACATCAAGCTTGGATATTGTTAAAAAAATACTATCTTGGAAACCCAGACCAGCTGTATTCGACGCTTTAAGAAAAGTGGAAGGAAGTCCAAAAAACTGCCAGCATGGTTTAAAGGTGAGGTAAGAGAGGCTGTTGCCAAAAAAAGCATCTTTTAGGAAAAGGAAAAAAGAGCCAAATGACAAAAACTGGAAACAGCACAAGCACTGGCAAGTTAGATGCAAGGCATTGATAAGGCAGGCAAAGAGAATTTGAGAAGAAACTTGCTGTGGAAGCAAAAACACATAATAAAGACTTTTTCAAGTACATTTGTAGCAAAATAACTGTAAGAGTCAGTTGGACCATTAGATGATAGAGGGGTAAAAAGGGGCACTAAGAGGGGACAAGGCCACAGCGGAGAGACAGAATGAATTCTTTGCTTCGGTCTTTACTGAGGAAGATGTGGGGATGTTACCCGTGACTGAAGTGGTATTTAAAGGTGATGCTGCAGAAAAACTGAAAGAAATATTGATACACTGGGAAGGTATTACAACTATTTGATAAACTAAAGAGTACCAAATTACCTGGACCAGATAGTATACATCCAAGGTTGTTGAAAGAACTGAAATATGAGATTGCAGTCCTGCTATGGTAATCTGTGAGCTATCATTAAAATCATCTGTAATACCTGAAGATTGGAGGATCGCCAATGTAACACCAATTTTTAAAAAGGGTTCCAGGGGTGATCCGGGAAACTACAGACCGGTGAGCCTGACGTCAGTATCAGGAAAAATGGTAGAAACCATCATAAAGAACAAAATTACTGATCATGTAGACAGTCATGGCTTACTGGGAGACAGCCAACGTGGCTTTAGACAAGAAAGATATTGTCTTACTAATCTGTTATGTATTTTTGAAGGTGTGAATAAATAGGTAGACAAAGGTGAGTCGGTTGATACAGTGTATCTGGACTTTCAGAAAGTCTTTGACAAGGAGTGGAGGAGTGGCCTAGTGGTTGGGACGAGGTACTTCAGGCCAGAAGGTCGGGGGTTCAAATCCCACTAGAGGACAGCAACCTTGGGCCGGAAGGACTGGGGTTTCTAAGTCCCACAGGTGCTCCTTGTGGCCTTGGGCAAGCCACATAACCCTCCATAGCCCATGTTCCCTGTAAAATAGTTATCTCCAAGTTATAATGCCCTGTTCAAAGTAATTTCAGTTTCTTTCCATGTAAACCGCACTGATGCAGAATAGCGCGGTATATAAGAGAATGTAAATAAGTAAAGGTCCCTCATCAGACTTTTGGCAAAACTAAAAAGTCATGTGATAGGAGGCAGTGTACTATTATGGATCAGGAACTGATTAAAAGATAGAAAGCAGAGGGTAGGGCTAAATGGCAATTTTCCTAATGGAGAAAGGTGAATAGTGGAGTACCCCAGGGATCTGTGCTGGGTCCGCTACTTTTTAACATATTCATAAATGATTTGGAAAAGGGAATAACGAGTGAGGTTATCAAATTTGCAGACGACACAAAACTATTTAAAGTTGTTAAAACCCATGAAGATTGTGGAAAATAGCAAAAGGATCTTGATAAATTGGAAGACTGGGCATCCAAATGGCAGATGAAATTTAAATGTGAACAAGTGCAAAGTTATGCACCTAGGAAAGGACAACCCAAACTATGGTTACAAAATGCAAGGTTCCACATTAGGAACCACCACCCAGGACAAAGATTTAGGCATCATCATGGATAACATGTTAAAACCCTCTGCCCAGTGTGCAGCAGTGGCCAAGAGAGCAAATAGAATGCTAGATATCACAAGGAAAGGAATGGAAAATAAAACAAAGGATATTATAATGCCTCTGTATCGTTCCATGGTGCGTCCGCACCTTGAATATTGTGTGCAATTCTGGTTGCCATATCTTAAAAAGGATATAGCGTTATTAGAAAAGGTACAGAGAAGAGCCATCAAAATGGTAAAGGTTAGGGCTCTTCAACCTGGAAAAGAGACGGCTGAAGGGAGATATGATAGAGGTCTATAAATTAATGAATGGGGAGGAGATCGGGGCGGAGTTAAGATGGCGGCGTGACAGGAGTGCGGCGTCTTGTTTCCTTCGGTTTCTTTTCCTCATGCCTCCTAAGCGGCGCGGGAACCCCCCCACCAAGTCGGTGAAGGGTGCTTCACCTGCGGCTTGCCAGCAACAAATAGACGCGCTTCTCCTGAAAGCTCTGGCGCTCGAAAAGGCTGTTGTGGGCTCTTTGCAGAAACCGCTGAATGGGGCGGCGGTTACTGCTGAGCATTCTACAATCATCCCACAGCTGTGTCCGGCGGCTCAATCGGAGTCGGAGCCTGTGGTTTCAGGCTCTGCGGATATCGCTCTGCTTGTCCCTGGAGAGGAAAGTGGAGCTTTGGGCTTGCCTGCGTCTTGTTCAACGCCGCTTCTCCCCTCATCTGTTCAATTGGTTAACGTCGAGGAAGGTCCTAAGGCTGTTGGTGAACAGGCTTCTTGTGCTCCCTCGGAAGTGGTAGATGTTTCTAGCTTGAGCACATCCCTAAAGGATCCTCCACAGCAACGCTCGGGTGAAATATCTTTGGACTCTATTTGGAACATGTTGTTGAAGTTGGATGGAACTGTTTCTAAATGTGCTGCTGATGTTTCTACGCTTATCCAGGTAGTGGCTCACAACTCAACGCAATATGCAAGTTTTGAAAAAGATACCTCTGAGAAGTTTATGGTGATTACTAAAGATGTTAGTGACTTTAAATCTGTGACAGATCAACTGGTTAAAGATAATGTAATTATCCATCAAAGACTTGAGCAGTTTGAGAATAAGTTTAGAGCTTTGAATCTGAGAATCTTAAATTTTCCTTCGTTGTTGAATATATCTCCTATTGATAGCTTTAAGAAGTATATGTCTGAGGTGCTTAATATTCCTGCTGATGTATTTCCTCCAATAACTAAAGCTTATTTTCTTCCAGTAAAGAAAGTTGAGTCAGATGATCCTATTGTAACTGTTCCAGCTAATCTTACTGATTTTCTTGAGGGCTCTTCTTTCCAAGTACAGAATCGTTCTACTTTATTGGTATCGTTTGTTTTTGAATCTGATCTTTCCAGAGTATTGTCATTATATTTTAAGAAACTTACTGTTCCCTTTTTTGGCGAATGCATACGGATTTTTCCAGATGTGAGTCGCGCTACGCAGGAGCGTAGACGTCAGTTTTTGAAAATGCGGTCGGAAACTATAGCATTGGGAGCTAGCTTTCGCTTACGGTACCCTTGTAAATGTTTTATTTCTTTTTTAGGGGTTAAATATATATTTTTTGTACCTGAGCAGCTAAGGTCCTTTCTTGACCTTAAAAAAGTTTCCACTGGGACTAAATCAGGAGGGGAAGCAGTATGATATAAGATAGAACACGTAATGTAAAAGAGCGCTGGGGCCCCGATTAGTGCCTTTTCTTTTTCCCTTTCCCTGTATTCCCCTTCAAATGTATAACTCCGTCCACGGTTTGTAGGGGTCTAATTTTGTAGTTGTATTGTTGTTTACTTATCTTTTTGTAAAATGATATGTTTGTTTATTGAGCTTGTAACTTTACAACTCTATGTTTCTTTTACAAGATGAGATGCTTGTTAAAATTTGTTAAAACTTATAAATAAATAATTAAAAAAAAAATAAATTAATGAATGGAGTGGAACGGGTAAACGTAGATCGATTATTTACGTCATCAAAATATAGAAAGACTAGGGGACATGCAATGAAGCTACAGGGTAACCTATTTAAGAATAATAAGAGAAAATATTTTTTCACACAACGTGTAATCAAACTCTGGAATTTGCTACCAGAGGATGAAGTAAAAGCTGTTAGTGTAGCTGCGTTTAAAAAAAAAGGTTTGGACAAGTTCCTGGAGGAAAGATCCATAAACCATTATTAAAAGGGACCCAGGATATCACTGCTTGACCCAATACAAGCAATTGTGGAACTTGTCTCTTTTGGGGAAAAGTGCTAGGTACTTGTGACCTAGATTGGCTACTGTTGGAAACAGGATACTGGGCTTGATGGACCTTGGTCTGACCCAATATGGCATCTCTTATGTTCTTAGGGCAGGAGCTGCCTACACCTCAAACAAATGACAGAGTACCGTCTGGCCAAAGGCACTGTCCCAACGAGACTCCCTCTCCAGGCAGTAATGAGCTGCAAAAGTATGGACTGAGGACCAGGTGGTAGCCCAGCAGATTTCCAACAAGGGAATGGTACGCAGATTTGTCATTGAAGCCAACATGGCCTGGACACTGTGCGCCACCAACACTGCGTTCCAGCAAGAGACCAGCCTACTCACAGACAAAGGCGATGCAGTCTACTACCCAGGTGGATAGGGTGCGTTTAGAGACTACCATCCTAAGCCAACTTGGGTCAAAGGAGACAGAGCTGAGAAGCTCGGTGGTGGTCTTGGATGCACTGCGGGTAGAAGGAAAGCGCCGCTTACAGTCCAGTGTATGAAGGACGTCCTCTGCCCTGTTGGCATGGCGTCATGGAAAGAAGGTGTGTAGCACCACCTGCTGATTAAGGTGGAACAGGGACACCACCTTGGGCAGGAATACAGGATGAGTGTTGGGCATGACCCTGTTCCTATAGAACCTAGTGTATGGTGGGTCTGCCACCAATGCCTGGGATTTCGCAGACTCAGCAAGCGGATGCAAGTGCCACAAGGAACACCACCTTCCAAGTGAGATACTTAAGGTGGCAGGAGCCAAGAGGCTCAAATGGTGGCATGGTAAGCTTTGAAAGTACCATACTCAAGTCCCACTCCGCCGCCAGGGGATGGATGGGAGGCTGCGAGAGGAGACGACCTCTCAGGAAGTGAGCCACTAATGGCTGAGCAGAGAGGGGTTTGTTCTCGATTAGATGGTGGTGCAGCGCCAGCATGCTGAGGTGCACCATAACGAGTTAGTCTTCAAGCCTGTCTGAGACAGGTGAAGCAGATATTGCAGCACCAGCTGGACAGAGCAGGAGAAGGGGTTGATTCGCCTTTCCATGCACCAGAAGGAGAACCTCTGCCACTTGAAGGCATACACCCGGTGGGTGGTGGTCTTACAGGAGGCCAGGAGTACTTCCTCCACCTCTGAAGAGAGGCTGAAAGGAGCCAGGGCTACCTGCTCCGCAGCCAGGCTGTGAGCGTCAAGGACCCTAAGCTGGGGTGTAGGAGACAGCCCTCTTCCTGTGTTGCAACCCAGGGGAACCAGGGTGCCATGGACAGGCAGGGAAGCAGAGGAAACCATGGCTGCCTGGCTCACTGTGGAGCAATCAGAATCACTGTGACCCTGTCACGTTGGACCTTGGTGATCAGGAGCATGGGCAGGAAGGTGTAAAGGAGATCCTCCGCCCATGAGATCAAGGCGGCATCTGCTACCGCTCTGGCAGGGTGTGGCTGCCAAGAACAGAAGTAGGGCAGCTGGGCATTGGCTGGACTGACAAAGAGATCCATTTGTGAGAACTCCAGCACCGGAATAATCGGTGGGCAACCCTGGGGTCCAGCCTCCACTCGTGCAGCTGGAGGACCCGGCTGAGCCTATCCGCCGGGGCATTGTCCTGGCCCAGGAGATAGACTGCCCAGAGGAGCATCCCGTTGTTGCTGGCATAAGTGCAAATGCCCATTACTTCCTGGCAAAGGAGAGACGACCCCGGGCCCCCTTGATTATTATGTAGAACATCGCCACCTGATTGTCGGTCTTGACCAGTACCAGTTGGTCCTGCAGGTGGTGGCAAAAAGCCCGGAGGGCTAAGGTAACAGCCTGGAGCTCAAGGAGATTGATTTGCTGGAGGCTCTCTGCCAGCGACCAACTGCCCTGAGTGCAAAGCTCGCCGCAGTGGGCACCCCACCCCAATTTTGAGGCATCCATTATAAGGATCCTCTGAGGTGCTAGGGGTCTGGAAAGGCATCCTGCCCGATCAGGAATTGGGTGGCAGGGAACAGCGCATTTTGTGTGGTGTAGGCAATCGGGGCTCCTGCATGCAGCCGCAGTGCCATGGCAATGGGACGCTACAGCCGCAGCTCCATGCAGGAGCCAGGCTGAGTTAATCGGGCAGGGTTCTGGAAATCCAGGGTGCTGGAACCAGGGCATGGCCTGGAAGTCCAGGCCCAATGCCATAATTCTGCTCCCATGGGGATGTCTAGCCCCCGCAGGAGCAGAATTGGGTGCATCTCTGGACTGTCTAGATTTCTGGACGGCTGGACAGTCCGGACATGCACCTATGGAAATGGCCTCCATATATTCCTGTAGGTGGTGCTGGGTGCCCTCTGCGAGCGCCTGGAGGCGCAGGGCTCTGTCCCTTGGAAGAAAAGACCTGGCCTGAACAGTGTCTAGCTGCGCCCCTATGAACTCCAGTTTTTGAACTGGCTGGAGATGAGACTTTGGGTAGTTGACTACAAACCCCAAGTGCTTTAGGAGAAGGAGTATGCGCTTGTTGCCTATTGTACTTCAGCAGCGGTGCTGCCCTTTACCAACCAGTCATCCAGATAGGGGAAGATGAAGACTCCCTGGAGCATGAGGTGGGATGCGATGACCCCCAGGCACTTGGCGATATCCATGGGGTAGCACCCAGCCTGAAGGGGAGCACTCTGTACTGGTAATGACCTCCACCAACCAGAAGCGAAGGTACTGCCTGTGGAGGGGGTGGATATGGATGTGCATATACACATCCCTTAAGTCCAAAGAGCATAGTCAGTCTCCCCACTGGAGGTATGGCAGCAATGTTCCAAGGGAGAACAACTTGAACTTCTCCCTCACCAGGAACCTGTTGAGGTCCTGCAGGTCTAGAATAGCACAAAACCCCCCTTTTGGGGGACCAGGAAATAGCGGGAGTAGAATCCTCCACCTCCTTGTTTGTTAGAAGGCCTGCGAGTTCCTGCTAGAGCAGGGCTCAGCAAAGGGGAGTCCTAGGGGCTCTCCCAGGAAGAATGGTGGGGGTGTCTGTAGGAGGTGGAGGAGGTTACCTTCCCTGACCACCTTGAGGGCCCATACGTTAGTGGTGATGGCCGACCACCTGTGTGCGTAATGTACCAGACCACCCCCAGTGTGCTGCAGGCTGTGCCTCCTGGGGGAAGAACGGCTATACCCAAGAAGTCAAAAAACCCCTCCAGGTTGCACCGGTGGCATGGACTGGGGCGTGGGGGCTTTAGGCTTATGCAGGCCATGCCCCTGTCCCTTGGCCTGTTGGGGAGCTAGGAAGACTGGGTACTGGAGGTAGTTTACATAAACCTTCCTCTTCTTTGGGAATGAGGACTTTCTGCCCAAAGCCTTCCTTTGGGAAGGATCAGAGGTTTTCTTGGAAAGCCTGGTCCTTGTCAGATACTCTGACTCCAACTCAATGGCCTAGCCCATCATGGGTTTGCCAAAGAAGTTCTCTCCCTGGCAGGGGACATCAACTAGCTTGCCCTGTACCCATTACCCTAAGTTGGATGACTGTAGTTAGGCCTAATTTCGGGTACTAATGCCCGCCGCAGCCACTCTAGCCACCGACTCAAAGCCATCATAGGCTGCCCGAATAATAAACTTGGATCACTCGATGACTGTGAAGGACGGGGTCCAGAATGGGTGGAGGCATTCCTCTGAGAGCCCAGCCGAGAACCCGGCAAACTCCTTCGCCGGGTCCCACAGGTACATGTCCATGTACAGTTGGTAGGCCTGGATCTGGCTGAGAAGCATTGAGCCCTGGAAGCCCTTCCTGCCTATGGCATCCATGGCACAGGCCTCCCTACCTGGGGGCACAGAGGAGTGTATCTTCTGGCTCTTAAGCCTATGTATGGCCATCTCAACAACCATGGAGTTATGAGACAGCTGGGCTTTTTGGAAGACAGGGCTCCGGTAGACCCGGTACATCGAGTCCAGCCATCTGCTTATGATGGGCACTGAAGATGGTGTCTCCCACATATGGAGAAGCAGCTGTTCTAGGATGGGAGGAATGGGCATCATGAGTGCCTCCTTCGACGGAGCCTCATACTGGAGGATCTCGAGGTCCTCCATATGAGATCCTCCTCTGATTCTATGGTGAAGGGAGGGCCTTAGCCATATCTCTCATGAAGTCTAGGAAGGCCATGGCCTCGATCCGCGCTGCATCTCCGGGAGAGACTGTCGAAGGGTACATCCCGGTGGTGGCAGGTGTCTAGGGGACTCATCGTCCTTGGTCTCCCAATCCAATTTCGAGGTGGTGGAGTCGTCAAGGGTTCCCTGGGTAGCACCTCAGCCCCGGCGTCCCGCCTTCCACTGCTCAGAGCAGAGGGAACTGGGCAGGGAAGACTGCAGTCCCGAGGAACGAGACCAGGATCATGACCGATGCCGAGGGATCTATTGAAATTGTACCACCTTACTGGAATTTAAAAAACATGCCAAGATTTTGAAACAAAATTTTTATGCCCGGGGCTATCCACAGTCAGTGGTAGAAAAAGCATATAAACGGGCTCTGTATAGTAACCCAGAACTTTTGTTACAACCCAAACAGAAAATATCTACCTCTCCAGATGACGATATCTTTGTCAACTTCATCACAAAATTTTCTCCATTTAGCACTGATTTGAACCGTATCATCAAGCGACATGAAAATGTGCTACGAAGCATTCCTGGCTTGGAGAATAAAAAGGTTTGCTGCGTGTGGCAGCGCCATAAGAACCTAAAAGAACTTTTGAGTCCGGCATCGTTGCCCTCTTTAAAACTGTCGGAATTAGGTGACAATCTGGGACATCGCAGCTGCGGAGATTGTAACATCTGCCATATTACACTTGAACAGACTGAATTTGAATATCATGATTGGCGCTATGCACTGAACCACCGGACCTCGTGTAGTTCGACTCACGTTGTTTACTGCATCCAATGTCCATGCAGTCTTTTGTATGTGGGGAAGACCACTAGAATGTTTAAAATTCGTATGAATGAGCACAAAAGTAGGCTTAAATGTCAGATACGGGAAGCCCCAATAGTTGCTCACTGTTTACAACATGCACATACATTTGATGATTTACGGTGTTTCTGTATAGATCAAATTAACACTGCCTGGCAGGGAAAATCACTTGATCAAACTCTTTTATGGCGGGAACAAAGGTGGATACATAGGTTGAATTCAGTTTATCCTAATGGCTTGAATTTGAGAGTGGAATGGGAACTGTGTATTTAAAGTCCTATCAGGACCGCCCACACGATCACGTCACCGCTACAGCTGTTTTAAATTGTTCACACGAGGTTCAGCTCCGCATGCGCGGCGTGGAAAAAGCTGAAGGAGAATAGAAAACTTTTGTGATGCATCAACACTGTACTGTTAAAAGGTATGTTGCCTCTTGAGTTAATATCACTGTTGTTAACGTTGTACATTAGAACTCAGAAAATGAGACTTATCGGAAATATATTGAATTGCATTACAGTGCTTTCAAGTCTAGCCCCTGAAGAAACCAACTTGGTGAAACGCAAACAGAGCGCCATTGGTAGCGTTGGGGAACGATAACGAATAAAGCTAAGCACTGCCTTCTTCTGTTTACGCAATTCTATACCAAAGTTGAAATTTTAGTAAAAGTAAAAATTTCAAATACTTTTTGATAAAGCTTGGATTTAAAATACAACTTTTTAAGACTAGACGTAATGGGTCATTGATGCAATGATAGGCTCCGCGTGAGTAGCCTTACGGCACTCTGGGGGACCTCGAGTCTGAGACCCAGTCAGTCTTTTCACAACACGTGTATAAATGAGGTAGATTCATATGCTTATAATTGCTCACATTTACTTCAGAGTTTCTTGTTTTATTGATGAATAATCATTCTGATACGAGTTGACTATATTAGATTTGGAGGGATCTATTGAGGCCGGTGGTGCTCTAGGATCGGCTCAACCTCCGGGGAGTCCCTCAAAATGGAATGTCCCGTGGTTGGGAATGATGATCCAGAGGAATTGAGCACCAAAGCCCGCTGCTGGGCCAAGAAAATAGACAAACTGCACTCCAGGGCCCCCATCCTGGCCTCAAGACCAGATAGCTCCGCAGTCTTTGGTGCTGGCACAGAGGACTTCTGGCCCAGCACTGGCTGGGCCAAAGGTCTTCGATGAGGATGGTCTCAGAGGTTTCGAAGCCAATCCCTTGATGTCAATGGTTCTCGTCAGGGTAACTTAGAAGGCCTCTCCCGGCTGTCACCCTCAGCCTTGCGTCAAGGGCTATGGGTTCTGGGCCCGTGGGATTTCCCCACTGTCCCCGACTCATCTCTCAACACGATCTTCGAAGGTTTCCAGCTCTTCTGGCAGCCCTCATCAGTGGAGTTCCAGCCAGAGGTGTCGTGATTTCAGGGCTCCAAGGCCGCTTGGTCCTCTGCAAGGATCCAAGGTCCAGGCGGAGTACTTGGAGCAAGGTCTCGCTGATGACTCCAGGGCTGAGTCAACTTTATGGAAGATGGACTCACGCTGCTGCTGATGGCTCTTAAGGGCCTTGGGAGTCATCTGCTTACAGAGATTGCAGACCAAGGGATCATGATCCAGCACAAGGCATCGAAAGCAGCAGTCGTGTGGGTCCATGTGTGATATACTGTGTGCGCAGCAGTGGCACGGCTTGAAGCCACTGACCATGGCAGGGAAGATGGCCCCAGCGACACTGTTCCCTCTAAGGTGTGCGCGCGCACACACCTCGCCGAGCGAGCGCACATACTTTACTACAGAGCGCACAAAAATTATGGCTCTGATTCTGATAGAAAACACAGACGTCTTAAAATTTAAAAGTTATGATTGTAATTACTAGAAATTTCCCGCTTCATTTAGTAATCGTCTATTTTCATTTAATTTGATTAAAATCAATGTGGTGTACATACTGTATTCTGACGTGTAGTCAAATTTTAAAGTATATAACTCTGAGTGTCGTTATGTGGCGCACAAAAATTTAACCTTCCTTCAAAAGCTGCACACAGCTGATATTTTATGCGCACACAGTCTTCAGAAAATTAGAGGGAACATTGCCCAGCGAGGTCAAACTCACTTGGTCCGGCCAGGAAAAACGCCCAAACCACACTGAGCGAAAATTAGAAAAAAAGAAAGAAAAGAACTTGGGAAAATGTGACGCCAAGGCAAGCGGACTCAGGGGCGAGAAGGGACTGGCACATGACTGGAGAAAAGTAAATTTTAAGGGGAAAACCCCCCACAAAAACTATAAACTTTTTCCCGAGGGGAACAGACACACATCCGATGGGCTCCATGGAAAAAGGAGACTGAGACAAGATAGCACCCTTAGACGGGAAGGGGACCATTCATTGTGGTGTATCTCCTAAAGGCTTTCTTTGAAAGCTGGGGAGAGATTACCATGTGGGCTCCTTCGGCACCAACACCCATATGTGAGGACTGACTTCCTGCTTGTTTCCAGAGAAAACATTTAATGTAGTAACATTGTTATTGCTCTGGAGTACCTGCTTTTGCGTGGAATGATGATGGCATGGCATAGACTGAGTTTTTTCTCTGCCTCCATCATCTGGTGGTAGGGGGAGAAAACCCATTTGTCTGAACTGGTCTAGCAGGAAGATCTAGAAATAGTCATTAAAGCACAAAGGGGTGAACCAAGAGAGCTTGTTCTCCCATCTGTTTCTTCCGCCACATCCTCTTTTTCCATATCCGCATAGTAAGGACCAAAAAGGGAATCTTCCCCCACCCATCCACTAATTGCAGTTGAGAATTTAGTCCATTAAAGTTAGCTCAGGGGGATCATTCCCACACAGACTTGCTTCAACTCCCACCAGGCTAAAACTGCTTTAAACTGAGCATCTCATACTAGTGAAAATTAGGGCCAGTAAGACACCCTTTTTATTTTTTTTTTACTGCTACAATAGCCTCCAGCTATTCTAGGCCTCGTTCTCCCCCACATATGCTCAAATATCCTTGTCTTGTGTTTTCAAGAAGTAATGACCCACTCATTGTTGTGTCAAATTTAATTTTCCAAATCCTCAACTTTGTACCACAAATTTATGCTATCTATCTACACAGATCTCTATAGATTTTTTTTTACATCATCGCAAAGTGACCTTGTACTCTTCCAGTCATTATTCTGTAATATCTATCTACAATCCCTCCTCTGCTAGCTGAGTTTTAATTTCTTTGACTGCTTCTTTGATTTTATTATTAAAGTGGACCCAGAATATCAACTGCTTGCCCCATCACAAGCATTGTGGAACCTGTGTCTTTTGGGGAAACTGCTAGATTGGCCACTGTTGGAAACAGGATAGTGTCACACTCCCCCTGCTGGCCAAGCCTATAAGCAGGAGGGGTGGCCTTGTTTGCCCTTTAGAGTCAATTGGTTCTCCCTCCCTCAAGGAATTCTGGGAGCTGTAGTTTCTCTGTATTACTTGCAGACAAAGTAGTTGTCACCACACGGTTTTGTTTAAGGCAAAAACAGAACATTTTTATTTTTGGGCTCCCCTTCACGCATTAAAGTTCATACACACAAACAGCAAGGATAATTTCTCCAAAAGAAAATAATACAGGAGCATAAAGGTTGTCTGGAATGTCAGAACTTGGCAAATGCTCTTTATACAGTGACAATAGCTGTTCATAGGCCTTTTCCAGTAGTAAAGAATCACTGCTATTGTTCTTATTTACAATGGGCATTTATCTCGTGTCTTCATTCAAAACTCTTCTAAATCACGTTTAGGCTTTCAGAAATATTCTTTGCTTTCAATGGGGTTTGTGTCTTTCTCCTATCCAGGGTAAACAGATTTACAGAAAGAGCAATCCATGGGAATACTGTCACACACGGCTTCAGGCGAAGGAGAATCTACTTGCATATCTTCTTCCCCTGCAAGTCCTTTCTCTCCACTTGGGTTTCTAACGGAAGAGTTCAGCTTATTGTTTGAAAGGGTATTCAGAAACTCCCTCACGTGCTGCTCTCCTAACCAAGGATTAGCTATGCTCTCTGGAAAACTTCCACTATCTGGAAACAGTTGCTTTAGCTTCTTAATCAGGTTCAAGTCTCTATCTCTGCTTTTGTCTGTCTTCAGAATATCAGCATTAGGAATTGCTTCCACCCACCTTCTGGCATTCAAAGGTCCTGGAGCACTCTGCCCTGCACTTCTCCTTAGCTCATTAGCAACGTCTTCTGCAAGCCTCTTGCTGGGCTCTGAGTCAGCCACACCTTCCACAAAGGAATTGCTTTCTTTACTACTAGAGTTAAGTTGCCCGGTGGAATAAAAAACTTTCCAGCTTTTCCTTCTCTGGGTTTCTTAAAAGCAGTTCTCACTTTTAAACCCTCTGGTTTCAGTGCTTCCTCTGAATAGGATTCCAGCCCTGAGTTTCCTGCTCTTGCTGAGCCTTCTGTCCACACTGACCTTTCAGCGTTCTCTGAACCTCCTGGCTCTGGACTCTTGGCTTCAGCAGTAACTCCAGCTACAGACTGAACTCTGTGCTTTGGTTTGGAATCTCTGCCTTCTCGGTAGCTGTATCTGCTGCTTCCTTCTTCTCCAACTCTGGTTGCTTCCACTCTGCTCTTTTCTCTGCTCACTTCCTGCCCCTTTGACTTCTGTGACACAGATTTAAAGAGGTGCTTTCTAGACACCACGTCCTGTTCTGTGCACGTGTACTTGCTATCTGGGTTCAAACCTGCCCCCACATTAAGGTTTGGGCGGGGCTCAACCTCTGCTACAACGTGCTTCTCTGGTTTGTTTACAGTTTGAGCTCTATGGAAACCCTGCCTTTCCTCAGTCTTAAAGGTATAGTCCCCATTTTCCTTATCTCCATCGGTTCAGTATAGCTGACATTGTCACAACAAACATAGAAATAGAG
Organism: Ichthyophis bannanicus; assembly: GCA_033557465.1. Taxonomy (NCBI): domain Eukaryota; kingdom Metazoa; phylum Chordata; class Amphibia; order Gymnophiona; family Ichthyophiidae; genus Ichthyophis; species Ichthyophis bannanicus. The sequence continues at coordinate 3,485,246 of CM066050.1, forward strand.
TGACAGAAAAAGACCACATGGCCTATTCTAGTCTGTCCTTCCATATCAACAACTACAACAGTCCCCTTTTTACCTTTAGAGATCTTCTGTGTTTGTCCAATGCTTTTTTTAATTCAGTTAGTTACTGTCCTCATCTCTACCACCTCCACTGGGAGACTATTCCATGGATCCACTACTCTTTCTGTAAAGAAATATTTCCGCATATCACTCCTGAATCTATCCCCTTCATCCTCATCCCATGTCCCGTAGCAGAACTTGCTTTCAATTGAAAGAGGTTCTCTCCCTGAATATTTATGCCACGGAGGTATTTAAATATCTCAATCATATCACCTCTATCCTGCCTTTCCTCTAAGGTGTACATATTAAGATCCTTAAGTCTGTCCTCATATGCTTTATAATGAAGACCACTAACCATTTTAGTAGCCACCCTCTGCACCGACTCCATCCTGTTCACATCCTTCTGAAGGTGCGATCTCCAGAATTGCACACTATACTCCAAATGAGGTCGCACCAAAGACTTATACAGAGGCACTATCACCTCCTTTTTTCTGCTAGCCATTCCTCTCCGTATGCACCCAAGCATCCTTCTAGCTTTTGCCGTCACCTTTTCTACCTGTTTAGCTACTTTAAGATCATCAGACACAACCACGCCTAGGTCCCGCTCTTCTTTAGTGGACAAAAGTACTTCACCCCCTATACTATATTGCTCCCTTGGATTACTGCAGCCCAAATGCATGACCTTACATTTTTTAACATTAAATCCCAGCTGCCAAATTCTAGACCATTCTTCAAGCTTAGCTAGATCCCTCCTCATGTTATCTACACCTTCCTGCAATCTATTGCAGATTTTGGTATCATCCGCAAAGAGGCAAACCTTACCAGACAGCCCTTCCGCTATATCACTAACAAAGATGTTAAAAAGAATCAGACCAAGGATAGATTCCTGAGGCACACCACTGGTAACATCCTTCTCCTCAGAGTGAGCTCCATCTACTTGTACACTTTGTCGCCTCCCACTCAACTAATTTCTAACCCAAGCAGTAACTTTAGGGTCCATCCCTGGGTGCTCAGTTGGTTTATAAGTCGCCTGTGAGGAACCGTATCAAAGGCTTTACTGAAATCCAAATACACCACATCTAGGGCTCTCCCTTGGTCCAACTCCCTGGTCACCCAGTCAAAGAAATCAATTAGATTTGTCTGATAAGACCTGCCTCTGGTGAATCGATGCTGCCTCGGATCCTGTAATCCGTTGGACTCCAGAAACCTCACTATTTTCTCTTTCAGCAGCATTTCCAATAATTTACTCACCACCGAAATTAAACTAACCGGCCTGCATTTTTCAACCACATCCTTACTTCCGCTTTTGTGTAAAGGCACCAAATGAGCCTCTCTCCAGTCCTTTGGCACCACTCCCGACTCCAACGAGGCATTGAAAAGGTCAGTCAGTGGAGCTGCTAGAACGTCCCCAAGTTCCCTCAGTATTCTAGGGTGTATCCCATCTGGTCCCATCACTTTGTCTACTTTAAGTTGAGCTAGTTTCTCACGAACACAGTCTTCTGAAAATTGTTTAAGATGTCCCTCGCTTCTGTTCCTGTTTGTGGGTGTTTTCTGAAGTCCTGCTCCTGGTTCTTCATCTGTGATCACAGAACAGAAATATTTGCTAAGCAATTCTGCTTTATCCTTATCAGCTTCTACATATTCCTCCCCTGCACCCTTGAGTCTGACACCACCACTTTTGCCCTTCCTCTTCTCACTAACATATCTGAAAAATGTCTTATCCCCCCATTTTATTGCATTGGCTATTTCCTCCTCCTTCTGAATCTTTGCCTTCCTGTCTACATTGCTAGCTTCTCTAAGTTTTTCCAAATATAGATGTCTGTCTTCCTCTCTCTGTGATCTCTTGTATTTCATGAAGGCCTCCCTCTTTTTCTTCACTTTTTCAGCTACTTCTTTCGAAAACCATAGCAGTCTCCTTTTCCTTTTACCTTTATTTACCATTTTAACAAAAAGGTTGGTTGCCCTTAAAATATCCCCTTTCAGTTTTGCCCACTGTTTTTCTACATCCCCCAGCTGTTCCCATCCCACTAATGACTCCCTGAGGTACTGGCCCATCTTGGCAAAGTTAGTCTTCCTAAGTCTAAGATCCTCACCTTTGAATGGATTCTAACAGCCCTAGTCCTAATACTGAACCACTCCATCTAGTGATCACTGGATGCAAAAAGATCTCCCATTACATCAGAAACACTTTCACCATTGGTAAGCACCAAGTCCAGTATGGCCCCTTCACGTGTGGAGTCTGTTACCAATTGCCTGAATAGTTCTCCCTGTAGAGAATCCAGGATCTCCTTACTTCTAGATGATAGTGCAGCAGGAATGTGCCAGTCAACATCTGGCATATTGAAATCCTCTATCAGTAGCAGTTCCCCTTTCTGGGCTTGATGGACCTTGGTCTGACCCAGTATGGCATATCTTATGTTCTTATGTACTCTTTACTGAAACTGTTTCGTCATGTAGCTCAGTCATCCAACTCCTCATGTCAGCTTTTGTAATCACAGGATAACCTGCTCCACACTCAGCTAGAATTTCTTCCTCAGAGTCTCCTTCAGATAAAGTGTAGGCCACGTTGTATGGGGCCTTCAATGTTGAACGGCCTCGCCCTATGTGCACTGTGCTTTTCTTTTTTGTAGACCTTTGTGGTGATGTGAGTGATCAGGAAAGAATGGAAATAGAGGAAAATAGTACTTGTGCCTTTAAAACGACTGACAGCCAAGCTTTGCACAGAGGTAGAAAAACTACTTTGAAAAAAAGTCAAGCCAAGACACGCCCTAGCTCTGACGAGGAGGCAGGCTTGCTTACTGATTATGAGCACACGTGCAAAGGAAAAGGTGTGGCAGGAAAGAAACAGATTTTTAAAACCCATCTACAAACAGAGCACGAGGGAGAAGAAGAGAGAGAGCACACGAAGCTTACAGAGTTCCCAGGGGGAAGAAAGTTCCCAGGGGGAAGGAGCTCAGAGAGTTAGGAGAGCTGAGAGCCACGAGGAGGCTGACTTCCAGTTGCTGAAGGCTGAAAGCAGAGAAGGAAGCACTCCATATCTGAGAAAAACTCCCAGACCTAAAGCCAGCAGATGGTTAGTTGGAAAGGCTACAAACCAGCTGGAACAGGTACCTCTGTCCAATATTCAAGACCCTATGCTGAAAGGTCCAACTGCTAGAAGGTGGGTGGATACGTTCCTTTGGGGAAAGAACCGTAACCCAGCCACAAGCAGGGCAGTAAATGTGGACACACTAGGGACTTTAAAGCAAGCATTAGTGGGAGGGAAAGCTCACTCCTCGAAGGTAAATGTTCATGACCAGAAACAGAAGCTATGGAATGAGTTTTATGAATTCCTACAAGCCAGAAAGTTTGAAGAAGCTGTTGAGTCCAAAGATAAGCCAGCCGTAGTACCAGAACCCATGCAGATTGATTGCTGTGAGTCACAATCCATTCCAGAGGACTCTCTAATGGACTGCTCTCTTTGCTTTAAAGAAGCTTGAAAAACCTGTAAGCAGGGTTAAAAGAAGGTTTTGGAAAAGAAGAAATTTACCTTTGCTGAAATTAATTATAAGGCTGTGCTGTGTTTTGTTTTATTGAAGATAACAGTTTTTGTTAAAGAGACTTGTGCTCAATTTACCTTCAGTTCCAGTTTGCCTTACTTTACTCTTGTGTTATTGGAGAAGTATCCATTGTGTTTGTGTGCCTGAACTTTAATGCATTTGGAAATCCACAAAATAAATATTCTTGTTTGCCTCAACCAACGGTTGCACAACTACAGTTTGTCTTTGAGTGTGAATTATCTACTACAAGTCCCAGGGTGCATTGCTGGCGACAAAGAATAAAGTTGCATTTAAGGACAGACGAAAGGCAGCCCATAGCTGTAAGCCTTAGGCCCAGGCTAGGGTCCCACACCTTGCATGGTATCAGTATAAAATCACGATTTTGCACCAGTCACACACACAATCTCACTGGGAATAGTTCAAAATTTCAGTGGAGTACTGCTTACTTCTCTGTGGCTTGAATTTCTGGTGGCTATTCTCCAGATTCGTTTTAGGTCATTCTTAAGCTGGATTTTCTCATATAGGTCAGGTAGGCTTGAAGCTTCACCCACTAGTCTTGATCAAGGGTAAAACTTCGGCACAAAAGCGACATGCAGAAAGACTGTAGGCTTTACTCAAATATTTATAGCCATCCTTGTAATGAATCAAACAATATTTCCTAAGAAAATTTTGGACACAACCTGAAACTGGCTTGTTTTCCTACTATAGGTTGTAAAACAATTGACACAAAGTTGAAAGGTTCAATTTTTTTTAAAGACCAAAAAAAGCAGCAAAGCGTAATTACTCACCTGTTAACAGGTGATCTCCGGGAACAGCAGGAATCAGTCTTCACATATGGGTATTGTTGGCACCAACAGAGCCCAAGTGGGAACACTCCCCAGCATCCAACTGGAAAGCCCTTGGGAACACTCCACTGCACATCTGCCTTCCCAACTCCTCTCCTCTGTTGAGTTTGTAGTTAAGAGGTAGAGGAAAAAGAATACCCAACAACTCCTAGGGAGGAGGATGGGTTGTGAAGACAGATTTCTTTTGTTCCTGGAGATCACCTGTTACAGGTAAGTAATTATGCTATCTCCAGGAACAAGCAGGAATGCAGTCTTCACATATGGGGCTCACTAGCTCCTGGGCACCAAACTGAAGAGACATCCTTGTGGCTAAAGAATGGAGCCAAGACGGCATGGACACAAAGTGGCCCCAGTGGATTTGAGTGCAGTAGACAAAAGCATGTAGCAAGGAGTCTGGTGCCGGAGAAGTATAATTGGTAGGAATTGTGATTATGTCCCAAAGAGATGCTGAAGAACAGCCTGGCCAAAGACAGCATCCTGATGGGAGTCCCTGTCAAGGCAGTAGTGAACAGTGAAGGTGTGAACAAAGACCAGGTAGCTACCTGGCAGATCTCCTCTATGGAGGTAGAATGGAGGTTGGCAACTGAGGCTGCCATAGACCTCACATTGTGAGTGGTGACATGACCCTCGAGAGAGAGTACACCTCCTGAGCACAGGCAAAAGAAATGCAGTCCGCAATCCATTTGGATAGGGTGCGTTTTGACACTGGAAGACCAAAGTGGCTTGGGTCAAAGGAAATAAATAATTGAGAGGATTTCCTAAAATCCTTGGTCCTGTCCAAGTAGAAGGCAAGGGCATGCTTGCAATCCAAAGTATGCAATGCTGCCTCAGCCCTAGAGGCATGCGGTCGGGGAAAGAAGACCGGTAGCATGACAGACTGATATGAAAAGGTGAGACCACTTTTGGAAGGAAATGCGGATGGGTACGGAGAACCACCTTGCCATGGTAGAACAGAGTGTAGGGAGGATCCTCTACTAAAGCTTATAGTTCACTGATGTGACAAGCTGAGGTAAAGGCAATGAGGAAGATGACCTTCCAAGACAGGAATTTTGGAGAAGTGGTAGCCAAGGGCTCAGATGGGGCTTTTAGAAGCTGTGCTAGGACCACGTTGAGGTCCCAAGCCACCGGTGGTGGTTTGAAAGGTGGCTTGGAAAGCAGAAGACCCCGCATAAATCGTTGCACCAAGGGGTGCAAGGAAATGGGATGACTATCCAATGGCCTGTGATAGGCTGCAATGGCACCGAGATTATTCTGACAGAGTTAGTCTTAAGCTCTGTGGAGGACAAGTGGAGAAGATATTGCAGAAGTTGTTCCACTGGGCAGACAATGGATCAATCTGCTTTGGTGTGTACCAAAGGGTGAACTGTCACCATGTGAAGGCATAAGAACACCTTGTAGATGGTTTGCACAATACAAGCAAGATGTCTGACCAGTTGAGGGAGATCCAGGTCATCAAAAGTCATGCTTTTAGCAACCATGCTGTGAGATGGGGGGCTTGTGGATTGGGATGGAGGAGTAGCCCTTGATCCTGAGAGAAGAAGTCAGGGGCATGACCCAAACTGAGGGGTAGAGTCTGCGCTAGATGAAGCAGCAAAGGAAACGACAGCTGACAGGGCCAGTAAGGGGCTATTAGAATCATAGAGCCCTTGTTGGCCTGCAGTTTGAACAGTTTTGGGTAGGGGGGAGGGGGTGTCGGTGGGAATGCATAAAGCAGGCCTGGGCTCCAATGCAGAAGAAAGGCATCCACTGCCTGACTATGTCAGGAGGGAAGTCTGGAGCAAAAGAGCAGTAGTCGCACATTCTAATGAGTGGTGAACAGATCTGTTCTGGGGTACCCCACATGTGGAAGATCCAATATGCTGCCTCTTGGTTTTAGAGTCCACTCGTGTGGACAAAGAACGTGACAGAGTCTGTCCGCCAGGACACTGAGCTCACCTGGGAGATACACCACCTGGGTGATGGATGTGGTATGCAATTGCAAAGAACCAGAGAAGATAGGAACCAGTTCCTTCCTGCTTGTACACACAGAACATGGCTACTTGGTTGTCCATCTGGACTATGCCACGTTTGCCTGAAAGTTGGGATTGAAAACCCAAAGGGCATTCGTGAGAGCACGAAGCTCAAAGAGACTGATATGCATTTGGGATTCCCGTTCTGTCCATTTCCCCTGTGTAGTGAGATTGTTCAGATGTGCTCCTCACCTGAGTTTGGAAGCATCCATCATTAGGGTGCGCTGGGGTGGAGGCATCTGAAAAGGTGACCCTCTGAGAAGATGTTGGGGGGAGCACCACTACTGAAGGGAGTTGACAAAAAGAGGAGTGATGCGAATCTTGTCTGAGAGACGTCTGATTGCTTGACTCCATTAGGACGAGTGTCCACTGGGCCTGTCTCATGAGTAGACGGGCATATGGGATGATGTGGACCGCGGAGGCCATGTGTCCCAGAAGATGTAGCATGTCTCGAAATGTCATGGCACTTTGACCTTGTATGGTGAAGGTCAGCTCATTGAGACGAGCAGAGCGATCCCGAGGAAGGAAAGCTCAGCTCTGACTAGTATTGAGAAGTGCTCTGATGAACTAGAGTTGCTGTGACGGAAGCAGGTGGGATTTTGGAAGGTTTAACACAAGCCTAGACTTTGGAGCACCATGATGGTGTGAGAAAGTGACTGTTTTATGACTTCTAGGGATTCTTCCCTTATCAGCCAATTGTCTAAGTAGGGGAAGACACAGATCCCTAAAGTATGCAGGTATGCTGCGATGACGGCCATGCATTTTGTGAATACTCTGGGTGCGTAGGGTAGTCCGAACGGAAGCACCCGATACTGGTAATGAATTTGCTGAACCCGGAAGCGCAGATATGGTCTGTGGTGAGAGTGTATCAGCAAATGCATGTAGGCATCTTTGAGGTCTAGAGAACATAGCCAGCGATTCCTCTGAAGGAATGGCATTAGGGTGCCGAGGGAAATCATGTAGAACTTTTCTCAAATGAGAAATTTGTTGGGATCCCTCAGATCTAAAATGGGTCTGAAACCTCCTGTTTTCTTTGGGATAAGAAAGTAAGGTGAGTAGAAGCCTCTGCCTTCTTGGGTGGGAGGGACTCTTGACAGCCCTCTGAGCTAACAGGCTGGCCACCTCGGAGAACAGGAGATTGGCCTGCAAAGAGTTTGCAGGATAATCTCTTGTGGAAGTGGTTGGGGGTAAGCTTTGAAAGTGAAGCAGATTGCCCCTTTGGGCGACAGCCCACTTTTCTGATGTGATAAGATGCCACCTGTGGGCATAAGCACGAAGTCTGCCTGTTATGTGAAGGGGCTAGGGACCCTGCAGAGGCAGAGTAGCTATGCTCTCTAGGAATGAATCAAAAACCAGGTGCTGGCTGTAGCGGAGCAGCTGGTTGGGGTTTGGGAGTCTTGGCCTTCACTGCTGTTGCTGAGGTTGAAAAACAGCAGAGGGTTGGTAAGAAGGAAAATCTCTCTTCTTTTTGGTGTAGAATGATTTCTTTGTAGCAGCCTTCCTCCTAGAGGGGTCCAAAGTTTTTCTTGAGAGGTACTTGAGGGTGAGATGGTCCGTCTTAAGCTCTCCTGCCTTCTCTCTCCAACCTTTACCAAATAGGTTTTCCCCAGAGCAAGGAATATTGGCCACTTTATCTTGAACCCACTGCTTAAGGTCCAATGCCTGAAGCCAGGCCATCCTATCAGCCCCTATGCAAACTACAGCAGCTCTGCTGGTAGACTCAAAGGTATTGAAGGCTGCCCTGGTCAGGAACCTGGAAGTGTTCTGAGCCTGCATGAGCATAGTCAGATATGCATCACATTTGTTATCTGGAATAAGAGCAAAATTTCCTAGATCCCTTGAGACGTTCATTTAGAGGGTGTAGGATGTATTCCTAGAAGAAAGCATACATATGTCCGGAAGCATCGAGAGCCCTGGCATCTTTGCCAGGTGGCACTGATGAGTTTTAGAACTCTTGATGTGTCGCATCGCTGATTCCACAACCACAGAATGGTGTGGTAGTTGAGGCTTTTGAAACCCTGGGCATGGTGGAACTCAGTACATGGTATTAGAAACATAGAAACATGACGACAGAAAAAGACCACATGGCCTATCCAGTCTGTCCTTCCATAACAACAACTACAACTATCCTGTATTGAGGCATTTACTGATAGGTGGAACCATTAGCGGGGCCCTCCCACATACATAGCATTAGATCCTATAGGATCCGATGCACCGGTAACGTTGCTATGTCCTTGAGCGTCGAGGGGTATAGGTGGAATTCCAATTCCTCAGTCCTCTGTTCCGTTTCCGATATTACTGTGATTTGGAGACCTGTGCCATGTCCCGAATGAAGTCCTGAAAGGACGTCCTCTGGCGGGGATTGACTCCTCCCATGAGGAGGAGAGGGATCAGAGGGGATATCCCGGGTGGTTCTGGAATCCGATGTCTCTTCAGAGTCAGAAGAAAACAACTCTGATTAGGAAAGAAAATCAACCTATCGATGGGTCTCGAGCCGATGTTGTGCACTTGGGTACAGACGATACTTACCTGTTCCAGTGGAGGAATCGGAGTAAGGCGTCCTGCCGATACTGGTTCAAGGGCTGGCATTGGACTCAAAAGGTACTGGTGCTGAGCTGGAAGGTGGTGCTGGACTCACCGGGGCTGTCGATATCTCTGGTACCGCAGCGGCCAGGAGTGCTGCTAAGGTCCTCTCAATAGCTAAGAAATGGTGATCAATGGAGGACACCAATGCATGGATAGATTAGAGTATGGGGCTGTGTGCCACATCCCCGAGCACGGTACCAGCAGCTCTCCAGAGGCCGATGCCTCAGGAGCATCCTGGAACCCCTGTGTGGCTTTGGAGGGCTGGTCCTCCCACTGGGGCTATTTGGCAGGCTGGTCAGTATTAGATGCCCCTTTTGGTGCCATCTTATGGAATATAGGACTTACCTTGATGCTCGGTATCCGATTTCAATGCAGAGGATATAGTCTTTAATTTATGTGTGGACGTTTTGGAGACCTGGGAATCAGCTGAGGAGGCAGATGTCCTCGACGAAGCAGAGGCCACTGAAATAGACTCCGGGACAAACAATGAGTCATACTGCTTGGCCCTGTTCTTTAGGCCTCACTTGATCATTTGTTTGAACAAAGAACAATTGTCTGGTCTATGGTCTGGGCCCAAACATTTCAGACACCAGTTATGGGAATCAGTGACAGACATTGTGCCGGAGTACTTGGAACATTTTTTTAAAGCCACTGATGAGTTTGTCCATGGTGACAAACGTGAAAGTTTAGGCAGAGGCCTAAGGTGGCGGTGAACCGCCAGAAAGATAAGAAAAAGAATATCAGGGTCAGTATCAGCATAGACAGAAAGGCAGGGGATAGAAGTAAATCAAAAAATAAGAAGTTTTTCGGTGGCGACATGAAAGGGCTTCCTGCTGGCTCTGCGGAAAACAAATTACTGAGGAGAGGAGTTGGGAAGGCAGGAAGGCAGATGCGCAGGCGCAGTGAAGTGCTCCCAAGGGCTTTCCTATTGGACGCTGGGGAGCATTCCCATGTGGGCTCTATAGGTGCTGACGATCCCCATATGTGAAGACTGCATTCCTGCTTCTTCCTGGGGATGAAAATAATCCCCATGTCTAAGCCACAAGCACTGAACTTTTCTCAGCAAAGGCAAAGCTGAAATCAAGCTGGGGAGATAACAATGAAAAAGACGGAAAATTGAAAAATAAGGCGCAGTGATCCTGCAGAACATTCTCCAACTCTGATGAATGAAAATAAAGCTGCTTTTTTGGGGATCCTGCCACTGCTGGAAATAGGAGACTGGGCTTGATGAACCTTTGATCTGATCCAGTATGGCAATTTTTATGTTGTTAACTGCAGGTCTAGTAATATAATGGGACAACCTGCTATGTGGCTCAAACATATTTCTAGAGTTCTGAAAAGTCCTGTAATTCAACATGTGACCTGTTAAAAACTTTCAGAGAAACCAATGCCCTCAAGTCCTCCTGTAATTGCACATTGCTTTTCATTGTGTCTCTTTTGGGGAGACTGCTGGGTACCTATGACCTGGATTGGCCACTGTTGGAAACAGGATACTGGGCTAGATAGACTTTGGTCTGACCCAGGATGGCATATCTTATGTTCTTATGTTCATGTGGGCCCAAGCATAACAGACTAGTACAGTGCCTCACCTGTATAACATCCAGACTGGCAGCACCAGCCCGACCCACATTGATGGTAATGGGCTTTACCAAAGCACTCTTTGCAAAATTCTGAATCTTCTTGGGCATGGTGGCACTGAAGAGTAGCGTCTGCCGTTGACCCTGGATACCGCAGAATGAAGAGGAGAGGAAAAATAAAAACAGCCTGATAATTTTGAGCACTCTGCTGTTTCTGTTTATAATTTTAAAGTTAATATTGTGCATGTGTAATTCTACAAGCTGCTTTGGACAATTTTATTCAAAAAGAGATGATTAGTATGAAAAAAAATTAAAGAACTTTGTTTCAAATGCTGGTTTGATCTTTCGCATCTCCACATGGTCTAAATAGTTCCCTAGTAATACTAACTATATCTACTACTACTGAGCATTTGTATAGCGCTGTGTACGTCTTGTAGCACTATACAAATGTTCAGTAGTAGTAGCAGTAGATCATATGATGAAATTAGACTTTATCTGCTAATTTTCTTTCCTCGAGTCCCTCCAGTCCAAACCAGACTCCTGGGTTATATCCCACTTCTAGCAGATGGAGACTGAGAATTCTAGACTTCTATGATATCATGGTATAAGAGAGCTGAACTCCACCCCTTAAGCCAGTATCCTAACGACAAAGCAAAGTTCTGTTTACTGACCTTGTTGAATAAGGAAGAACTATATGCAGGCTAATAGCAGCCTCGAGGAGACTTGGTGAAAACAGTATTAACCCCTCTGAGAAGCAAAGATGCACATCAGCTCTAGACTTCATCAAGAGCCATTATGAAAGGGTGAATGTCACTCCTATCTGGGCTTGGGCTATAGACTGCCAAAAGGCAGGTTCTGGACTGGAGGGACTCAAGGAAAGAAAATTAGCAGGTAAGGGGAAATTAGGTCTTACCTGCTAATTTACTTTTCTTGAATTCCTTCAGTCCAGTCAAGCAGGTTGCCACTCCCCACCAGCAACTGGAGACTAAGTATGCCACAACCTAATGATGTCAACCCATGAATACCACCTACACTGCTCATCAGAGCCAGTATCACCTGACAAAGCAGAACAGAACCACTAAAAGACGACTCTTCTGCTCCTTTTAAAGGCTGCTCCAGAGGTCTCCCCCAAAGAAATCTAGACCCCCGAAACCCATCACCTGTGGCGTGATCATCTGCCTCTCAGCAAAAGCTCAATGCAGATAAACAGGCCCATTTAAATTCAGAGGCTGCACACATGGCCTTAGATGAAGGCCTGCCAATGCAGCAAACAAACAGCGTACACACATGACTCTGAAAAGTGAAAGTAAAAAATCCAGCCGCTAACAAAAGATAGAGCCACGCCTAGTCGAAGGAACACTCCCCCCAAGAGGACTGCATTCACCTGGGAAAAAGGCACTTCAGCTCCAGCTGATAGCAGAGGCTCCTGCACTGCCTAGGCAGGCCTCCAGCGACTTAACACTCTGGGCTCGGCTACTTAAAGGGACAAGAACACTTTCCACAAGCAGGCAGAAAAAGATACAGAAAGGTGTTTCCGGTGAAAGAAAAGGGACCTAAATTAAAAGGTATTTCCTTCTCCCATTCCCTCCTCCAGAGACTTGCAGCCGACTCAACGGTTCTCTGAGGGGTAGCTCTCCTCACCAAATATCCTCCTGAATCTTCTTTTTATTCTTCTGACTCTTAAAGCTCCTATCTCACCCCCCCCAACCTAAACTCCCTTCAGTGCAGCGCAGACTGCACAGAGCTCATTCCATCTGCTGGAGACCGAGAATACTGGCTTAAGGGGTGGAGTTCAGCTCCCTTATACCATGACATCATAGAACTCTAGAATTCTCAATCTCCATCTGCTGGAAGTGGGATATAACCCAGGAGTCTCCTGGAGGGACAATATGGAAAGGGATGTTTGACTTGAGAACCTGCAGCTCAATTCTAAGTCCTACTGAAAATGCAGATGCTGACATATCTGAGTCTGTATGGCAAGCTGCACAGGGGACCTACTGAATTTGCTCCTTCAAGGGGTAGGAAGAGAGGGAAGTTGTCTACCCAGATGTGTATTATTGCTGCGAGGATGGAGATTGCAAGGAGTTGAAAATGCAACTGATGCTAGATTTGGAACTCTGTAAAGACTGGAGTATTGTATGTCAGAAGTGACTGCACAGATGAACTCCACAGAGTCACGCTTTCATTACAAGTGGTCAGCATATGAAGACTGGTGAAGATTATTATTGGCCTAGGTAGAAATGTTGGATTTGGGGAGGGGGGAGGGGAGAAGGGGTTTAGGAGGAAGGTGAAATTAGGCCTTACCTGCTAATTGGCTTTCCTTGAGTACCTCCAGTCCAGTTCCGACCTCTGGGTAGTCAACTCCCACCAGCAGCTTAGAGAATGAGCATGTCATCTTTTGATGACATCAGTGTACTTAGGCAGCTGGCACCACCTACCAGTCCCAGTAACCTATTGACAAAGCAGACTCACAGGAACAACAAATATGAAGTTAATATTTAAAGCAAAGATATAGGTTCCAAATAACCTTGCTAGAACAAGGCCCCCTCTTCCCCCAAGAAGATGAAGCTTACCTGTCCATTCTGCACTTGAAACTATGAGACTAGCTCACTAAAACATGAGGAACATCAAACTACTGAAAACTCTTGATAATCTTTTCTATTATGTTATCAAAAGGAATGTGGCTCTCCCACCAAGACTCCCAAGCCTCTAATGACGTAGCCACTTACAAGGAACCCCTTGGACCTCTAACGCAATTCTGACCTTCTTCAGGTCTGGGGTCGCTAACGCAGCTGCAGTAACCTAATCAGGGAGGGTTCTGGGACTGGACTGGAGGTACTCAAGGACAGCCAATTAGCAGGTAAAGGGCAATTTCACCTTCCTTATTGTCACTCTAGTCCAGTCCCGACCTCCGGGATGTATCATAGCAGTACTATTGATGGGAGGGGCCTACGAGTCTGGTCTGAATTACTGCCACACTGAATCTTGCATCCTCTGCCTCCTGCACATCCAGGCGATAATGCTTCACAAAGATATGAAGTGAAGTGATGACCATGAGGCCGCCCTACAAATATCTCCAGGCAGAACTAGACCATTGTCCACCCACGAAGTGGCCTGAGCTCAGGTTGAATGAGCTCGCAGCCCCACTGGTACAGTCTTCCTTCTCAACAAATACGCCAACGCGATAGCCTCTTTAATCCACCTAGACAGACAGAGGCCTTAGCTGCTGCCTCACCCTTATGCGGGCCTCCAAAGAGAATGAACAAATGATCCAATTTCTGAAATGAAGTTGTCCTCTTCAAATACTGCCTTATGCTCGCCGAACATCTAGGAGGCGTTACTGTGGATCAGAAACCTCCTCAGACACCCCCGAGAGCATTGGCAGGGTGACCAGCTGGTTCAAGTGAAAAAACAAGAGCACTTTTGGCAAAAACGAGGGCACCGGATGCAGCACCACCTTTTACTTAGAGATAGAGAGAAAAGGCTCCCTACACGACAAAGCATTGAGTTCTGATATTCTCCTAGCAGAACATATCACAATCAGGAAAACAATCTTAAGCGTCAAGTCCTTCAGTGTGCAGGACCCCAGAGACTCAAAAGGTTCTTCTGCTAGTATTGATAACTCTAAAATAAGGTCCCAAGGAGGAATCACTGAACGCAGCGGCAGACAGAGCTCTTTAAGCACTCTTAAAAAATGGACCACGTCTGGGTGAGCCCCTAATGACACCCCTTGGAGATCCTGCTGCATTAACAGGTAATTGCTGCCACATGCACCTTCAAAGAACTACATGCCAGGCCCTTCTCCAGACCGGGCTGCAGAAATGCTAGCACTTCGGGCACTGATGCCAACAAAGGACTGCACCGACACTCAACATACCAGGCCTCAAAGATCTGCCGCACTCTGATATATGACAGCGAGGTGGACCATTTTCGGGCCTTCAACAAAGTTGAAATCACCGAGGCTGAATAGCACTGCTTCTTTAACCTAGCCCTCTCAAGAGCCATGCTATAAGCGAGAATTGATCCACCTGAGGCATTAGGACCGGTCCCTGGGCCAATAGGTCAGATCAGAGCAGTGGTCGCCATGGCCATCCGCATACCACGGGCAACTCAGCCAATCACAGGCAATCAAAATTACCATCCCCCAGTATGCTTCAATCCGCTGTACCACGCATCTTATGAGTGCCCACGGAGGAGAGACAGAGCAGTCTCTCCATGGGCCACTGCTGTATCAGGGCATCCAGACCTTCCGACAGTCTCTCTCTCCTCCTGCTGAAGAATCGTTTTGCCTTGGACGTTGCAAATGTCTCCATTAGATCCATGATCAGTGGGCCCCACTGTTGAACTATCTGTGAGAAGACTGCGCCGCTGAGCTCCCATTCTCCGGGGTCCATGTGAAAACGACTTAGGTAATCGGCTGCCACGTTCTTGGTTCCCGCAACATGCGTTACTGAAATTTCTTGCAGATGGCACTCTGCCCATTCCAACAGGGCACCGGCCTCGCTTTCCAGGCGCATGCTGCCTGTGCCCCCCCCTTGATGATGTAGGCCACCGTGGTAGCATTGTCAGAGAAAGCCCAGACCGCCTTTCCCTGTAGAAAGGGGTGAAAGTCCTGCAGAGCCAGGAAGACTGCCCACATTTCCAGCCTATTGATGGGCCAATCGCTCTCCTCAGAGGTCCACTGACCCTGAGCAATGCGTCCCTCGCAATAAGCCCCCCCCCCCCCCCAGCCAGAGAGGCTGGCATCCATTGCTAGCGGAATCCAGTGAGATGACGCCATGGGAATCCCATCCGTTAGCTTTTTGGGGTGTAACCACCACCTGAGAGCACTCCGAATCACCTGCAGACAGGGCAACAAGCTGCGACAGGGAATGCTGTTGGTGCGACCATCAACACAGCAGTGCCCTCTGCAGTAGCCGCATATGGGCGCAAGCCCAAGGAACCAGTTAGATTGTTGCTGCCATGGTCCCTAACAGCTGAAGATAAAACCAAGTCGTGGTGCCTTCATTCTAAGAACTGCTGCACCAACTCCACCTTCTGCTGCAGAAGAAACACTTTGCTGCTGTGAGTGTCGAAGCGGGCTCCTAGGTACTCCAGGTCCTGTGAAAGCACAGCTGACTCTTGGCCACGTTGATGACCCAGCTAAGATTTTGCAGGAACTTGATGACCTTTGCTGTGGCTTGTTCACTCTCTCTCTGGATTTCGGTCGAATAAGCCAGTCGTCAAGGTAAGGATGCATCAGGATGTCAGAAAGCCTCTGACAAGGTCCCTCATCAGAGACTTTTGGCAAAGCTAAAGAGTCATGGGATAGGAGGCTGTGTACTATTGTGGATCAGGAACTGGTTAAAAGATAGAAAGCAGAGGGTAGGGCTAAATGGCCAATTTTCCCAATGGAGAAAGGTGAATAGTGGTGTACCCCAGGGATCTGTGCTGGGTCCGCTGCTTTTGACATATTCATAAATGACCTGGAAAGTGAAATAACGAGTGAGGTTATCAAATTTGCAGATGACACAAAACTATTTAAAGTTGTTAAAACCCAAGAGGATTGTGAAAAATTGCAAGAGGACCTTGATAAATTGGAAGACTGGGCATCAAAATGGCAGATGAAATTTAATGTGGACAAGTGCAAGGTTATGCACCTAGGGAAGAACAACACCCAAACTATGGTTACACGATGCAAGGTTCCACATTAGGATCCACCACCCAGGAAAAAGATTTAGGCGTCATTGTGGATACCATGTTAAAACCCTCGGCCCAGTGTGCAGCAGCGGCCAAGAGAGCAAATAGAATGCTAGGTATGATAAGGAAAGGAATGGAAAATAAAACAAAAGATATAATAATGCCTCTATATCGTTCCATGGTGAGACCGCACCTTGAATATTGTGTGCAATTCTGGTCGCCGTATCTTAAAAAGGATATAGCGATTTTAGAAAAGGTTCAGAGAAGAGCCACCAAAATGGTAAAGGGGATGGAAGGATACTCCTATGAAGAAAGGCTAAAAAGGTTAGGGCTCTTTAACCTGGAAAAGAGACGGCTGAGGGGAGATATGATAGAAGTCTATAAATTAATGAACGGAGTGGAACGGGTAAACGTAGATCGATTGTTTACGTTATCAGAATATAGAAAGACTAGGGGACATGCAATGAAGCTACAAGGTAAACTATTTAAGACTAATAAAAGAAAATATTTTTTCACTCAACGTGTAATCAAACTCTGGAATTTGTTACCGGAGGAAGTAGTAAAGGCTGTTAGTTTAAAAAAGGTTTGGACAAGTTCCTGGAGGAAAGGTCCATAAACCATTATTAAGAAGTGACCGAAGACATCAATGCTTGACCCAGTACAAGCATTGTGGAACTTGTGTCTCTTGGGGAAACTGCTAGGTACTTTTGACCTAGATTGGCCACTGTTGGAAACAGAATACTGGGCTAGATGGACCTTGGTCTGACCCAGTATGGCATGTTCTTATGTAGGAGCCCTTCCTGGCAAAGCACCACTGCCATCATGGCCATCACCTTGGTGAAATTACGGGGGGTTGTTGCTAGCCAAAAGGCAATGCTCAAAATTGGTAGTGCCCCATGGGCACCATAAAGCAGAGAAACTGATGAGGCTCTGGCCAGATGGGAATATGCAAAAATGCTTCTGTGAGATCGGGTGATGTCAGAACTCTCCTTTTTGCACAGCCATGACGAGAGACTGGAGGTTCTCCATGTGAAAAACAGGGCACTTGCAGACACGGGTTCCCTTTCTTGAGATTGGAAATGGGCCAAAAAGAGCCTTCCTTTTTGGGTAACACAAAATAAATGGAATATTGACTGCCGTCGCACTGGCCCCCAACTCCAGGAACCACACAAGGGTGTCTTGCACAGCCTTGGCCTTGCCGCATGCTTTGCATGGAGACCACACGAAGTAGGGTGCGAGAGGCCTGGCAAACTCCAATACGTAGTCCTCCTGGATGACCTCTAGGACTCATTGGTCGGATGTGATCTGGACCCAGGCAGAATAAAAGTCCCGCAGCTGACCTACACAAGCTGCACCCCCACCTGGGCTCCCCTTGTTTCATTGCACCTTTTTTAGAGCTGGAGGAAGAGGAGGTGGAGTGGTAGCCCCGCCCTGCTCCTCAAAACCCATGAAAAGCCTGCCCTGAGGGGTAAAACGTCCCCTCTGGTAAGGGGCAAACTACACAGCGCGGAATCACCTGAAATCACGTGACTAGACTAATCCTACGCCAGTGCTGAGGAGCACACCTGCTTCTGCTTGAACTTGGGGAGGCAACCACTTTGGACTCTCCTGTCCTTCACCAACTTCTCCAGCTCTTCCCCGAACAATAGCTTATCCTTGAACGGTAGCTGACATAACTGGGATTTTGAGGAGACATTCGCCACCCAATTCCATAGGCAGAGATAGCAGTGTACCACCATCACAGAGGCCATGCTCTTCAAAAGACCTCTGATGAGATCATAAAAGGCATCCGCCAAATACACGGTGCCCGACTCCAGTCATGCTGCTGCAGGCTCCTAGGATTCTTCTTTAGGCTCCTGAATCCCCTTGTGCCCACTGCAGGCAAGCCCTAGCACACAAACACCCTACAAACTGACTCCTGTAAAGATAGGGCATTAATAACAAATGCCTGTTTCAACAAGATATCCAACTTCCGATCCTGAACATCCTTGGTGCGCTGTACTGCCTTCAACAGGGATTGTGGTTTTCTTAGTCACAGCCAACACCACAGCATCTACCTTAGGGGAATGCAGCATCTCCCACTCCGGCAGTGGGTAAAGATGGTTCATGGTCCTAGTCCCTCTAAGACTGGCCTACAGGAGGCCCCACTCATCTTGGATCATCTGCTTAATCACTCGATGCAAGGGAGACACCTTTTACGGTTTCTGGACAGCTTGAAAACAGCAGGTCTTCAAGTGCGTCCTCATCCGGCAGGCGTCCTGCTGGCATATTAAGCGTTTTCAAGGACTCCATTATGAGTGCTGCCAACTCCTCCTGGCAGAAGATGCGGACAATGCGAGATTCCTCTTCCTGTGAGATCTCACTCTCCTCCAGCTTCTCTGGCTCTGCACCCAATTCTGCTTCCATGTCCAGGTCTCCCGGCTCATCTGACTGAAGGGACTGTCTCTCAAACGGGTCACCTTCGACTCGAGGCAGACTCCTCATCCGTCCTGTGTTCCATATTTGTTGCCAGCCTCTTTCTGACCCATTCAGGTGCGAAGAAGGCACTTCTTTCCCCCATCGCTTCATGCAGAACGCCTTGTGCATGAGGATGATGAACTTGGGGGGAACCCCCCACAGGGCATCACCACCCCCCAGCTCCTAGGAGATAGAAGGCCCTGGAGAGACGTATTTCCTGCTCTACGGTTCCAACACTGATGGGACAGAACTAGCCCCTCCTTCCCTCCGGGCTGGTGTCCCTGCCACCACTATGGGTAAGCCTCGACCCTCCTTAGATTGCAAGCAACTCACGGAAGTCCCAGAGGGCCCTGCTCATCTTGGTATGTCTGCACTGTCTTCCTGCAGGCCTCTTTCCACCGTCAAGGCTTCTACTTCACATCCCAGCATATACCTGTGGCAGAGACCATGCTTCGCCGAGCCCTGCAAGCCAAACATTGTGGCCTTGCAGGCACAGTCAAACTAGTGGAGAGGGAACATCCTGTTACCCCTTCCATGCTCCCTGCCAGCTCCTTGTCTCTCTCTGCTTTCTCTTTTTTTTTATTTTTTATTAAAATAAACTGAAAAAGGCCACTAATTGAAAAACTAATAGAAACACAAAAATCGCAGAGGCATCGACCCAGCATCTGTGAAGCCCTCCCCAGCTCCTTATAGTATGTGCCTTCTTCCATCCTGATGAAAAAATGGCACGGCTTCCCGCACTGCTGTGAAACGTTGTAGAGAGCCACGCGGTTAGAAGCGTCTAACCTGAACCACCAAAAAAACTTTGGGCTGCTGCTGCACTTTCCCCACAGCTATGTACCCAAAAACCTGACAAATGCGCTATCCTTCCTCCACTCCCTGCCTCATTCTCATCTAATGGATTCGGCACTGAAGCGAGGAGCCTGACAAAAGAGCAACAATCCGCTGACAGGCCTCTATTTCACTAGCGGGCCCTCACCTGACGACGGGTTCGGGAGCCGCTGCAGCTATCTCTTCGGGATCAGCAAGCTTCCTCCTCCACAATGCTCTCTCTTTTTATTTTATTTATTTATTTTAACTTAATGTGTCAGACAAAACCTCAACTGCAGATAATTTCCCCTGGAACTAAAGGTTCCCAGTCACTGCCCAGCCAAGGGAAACACAGTTTAGCTGTCTCAGAAAAGGAAGGAGAAAGAGAAAAAAATAACAAAAGCCCATATCTCTGGGATCATCCATTCAGCTGCTTAGAGACTGAGCTTACTGGGGCTGGTAGGTGGTGCCAGCTGCCTAAGTACACTAATGTCATCAAAAGATGACATGCTCAGTCTCCAAGCTGCTGGTGGGTGTCGACTACCCAGGAGGGAGGATAAGGAACTTTCTTTCTTTTGTGAAATATTAAGGATGTGGTGGGAGAAGAGGAGGAGGGTGGGGTGGGTGGTGAAGGAGGGGATGTGAGTTGATGTAAAATGGGAGGGGAAGTGGATAGTCGACTAAAAATTTGAAAGAAAAAAAAAAAAAGGAGACAACAAAACCCCCCAGTAATAACAAAGGCAGCAGATCTAAGACTGGAAGAGATGCATGAGGTGGTGAAATTAAGACCTTACCTGCTAATTAGCATTCCTTGAGAACATCCAAGTCTAGTCCCAACCTCTGGGTTGTCACCTCTCACCAGCAACTTGGAGACTGAGCATGTCATCTTTGATGACATCAGTGTACATAGGCAAATGGCACCACTCACTAGCCCCAGTAGACTATTGACAAAGCATACTCACAGGAGCAACAAGACAAGAAATAATATGTTAAAACACTATAATCCCCGCTAAAACTGGGCAAGGCCACCCTTCCCAAAGGAAGCAGCAGCTTACCCATCGACACCTTGGAGCAGACATGACCACTCTTGAGGTTATGACCTCTTTGCCAAGTGCCATCTAAGAAACTACACTATCATTACCTTGACCGCTCTTTGTTGTTGTTTTTTTCCCAAATTTGTCTCCTTGGAGAAAGCCCCCCAAAAGAAGATAAAGAATAAGGTGATGGCCCTCCAGGGAGCTTCAACTGCTATCCTCCGAAGACCACCAGACTACCAATCTAAAGATGAACTTCTTCAGACCTGGGATCGCCACCACTGAAGAACTAGGGAGGGTCCGGGATGGGATTGGACTGGAAGTACTCAAGAAAAGCCAATTAGCAGGTATATTAAACGTATTAGGTACAGTTTTATTGGTATAAATATCCATACCAACCCTTAGTAAGTAAAGAACTTAAAGATCTAAACAAAAACTTAAAACTAAGATGCAGACAGCAGTCCAGCAGCGGGATGGGGGCTTTCCAGTCTTATGCATTGAGTGTCACATGTATGATTTTCTCCCAGTTGGTGAGAGGTCTTACGTGTGCACTAGGTACAAGGAGCTCTTTGCTCTCAGGGAACGAGTCCGTTCTCTAGAGGCTAGAGTAGCAGACTTGGAAAACATAAGACAGAGGTACATAGACGAGACCTAAAGGGATATAGTCCTGAAGTCCCACCTCCAGTCTGGCAGCATCCCTGTTGCCATGGAGGAGAGAGGTCACATGACAGGACAGCATCACCCTGGTGTGGCAGGAAGTGATCCTCTAACTAGGACCTGTCCTCCAGGTGATGTAAAACCCTCTTGCACCAAGGTGGTTTCTCCAGGGTCATGTGCCCATGACGGAAGGGTTAGGACAGCCGTTATAATTGGTGATTCGATCACTAGGCATGTAGATAGCTGGGTGGCTGGTGGACGTGAGGATCGCCTGGTAACATGCCTGCCTGGTTTGAAGGTAGCGGACCTCACGCGCCACCTAGATAAGGTCTTAGATAGTGCGGGGGAGGAGTCTGCTGTCTTGGTACATGTCGGTACCAATGACATAGGAAAATGTGGTAGGGAGGTTCTGGAGGCTAAATTTAGGCTTTTAGGTAGGAAGTTGAAATCCAGACCTTCCAGGGTAGCATTCTCCGAAATGCTTCCCGTTCCACGTGCAGGACCCAAAAGGCAGGCAGAGCTCCAGAGTCTCAATGCGTGGATGAAACAATGGTGCAGAAATGAGGGGTTTGGATTTGTTAGGAACTGGGGAACATTCTGGGGAAAGGAGGGGCTCTTCCGAAGGGATGGGCTTCACCTTAACCGGGATGGAACCAGGCTGCTGGCATTAACCTTTAAAAAAAAGATAGAGCAGCTTTTAAACTAGATAATAGGGGAAAGCCGACAGTCGCCCAAGAGCGCATGGTTCAGAAGAATGTATCCTTGAAGGATACTACCAAAAGCAGAGAGGTTCCAAAAAAGAGAAAAGTAGCCCAAATGCCCTCGAGTATGGAGCAGACAGAGCTTAAAGATCCCAAATTACCCATGTCTACCAATAGCCAAATTAATATGAATAAAATACAGTCTCTAAAATGCTTGTATGCAAATGCTAGAAGTCTAAAAAATAAGATGGGAGAGTTAAGAATATATAGCACTAAATGAGAGGTTAGATGTGATTGGAATATCAGAGACATGGTGGAAGGAGGACAACCAGTGGGACACAGTGATACCTGGGTACAAACTATATCGTAATGATAGAGCTGATCAAATTGGTGGAGGGGTTGCTCTCTATGTTAGAGAGGGCAATGAGTCAGAAAGGATTAAAGTTTTGCAGGAAACAAAATTTGCTGTAGAATCTCTATGGATTGAAATTCCATGTAAAAAGGGGAAGGCGATGGCAATGGGGGTGTACTATCGACTGCCTGGCCAGAATGAACAAATGGATGATGAAATGCTCAAAGAAATCAAGGAAGCTAACAAAAAGTTACAGCGCGGTAATAATAATGGGCGATTTCAATTACCCCAGTATCGACTGGGTCAGTGTCACGGCAGGACATGCTAGGGAAATAAAGTTCCTAGATGACATAAATGACTGCTTCTTGGAGCAGCTGGTTCATGAACCGACCAGAGGGGAAGCCATATTAGACCTAGTCCTTAGTGGAACACCAGATCTAGTGCAAGAGATAAGGGTGTTGGGGTCACTTGGCAATAGTGATCATAGCATGATCGCCTTTGATTTAATTAGTGGAGGAGGGATAGTAAGGAAATCCACAGTACTACCTTTTAACTTTCGAAAGGGAGATTATGATAAAATGAGGAAAACAGTTAAGAAAAAACTAAAAGGAGCAGTTGCAAAGGTTAAAGACTTACATCAAGCTTGGGTGTTGTTGAAAAATACTATCTTGGAAGCCCAAACCAGCTGTATTCCACGCTTTAAGAAAAGTGGAAGTCCAAAAAACTGCCAACATGGTTTAGAAATGAGGTCAAAGAGGCTGTTGTTGCCGCCAAAAAAGCATCTTTCAGGAAATGGAAAAAAGAGCCAAATGATGAAACCTGGAAACAGCACAAGCACTGGCAGGTCAAATGCAAGGCATTGATAAAGAAGGCAAAGGGAGAATTTGAGAAGAAGCTTGCTGCGGAAGCAAAAATGCGAAATAAAGATTTTTTCAAGTACATTCGTAGCAAAAAACCTGTGAGAGAGTCAGTTGGACCATTAGATGATAGAGGAGTTAAAGGGGCACTAAGAGGCGACAAGGCGATAGCGGAGAGACTGAATGAATTCTTTGCTTCGGTCTTTACTGAGGAAGATGTAGGGATGCTACCCATGACTGAAGTGGTATTTAAAGGTGCAGAAGAATTGAAGGAAATATCGATACATCGGGAAGATGTATTACAACTATTAGATAAACTGAAAAGTAGTAAATCACCGGGGCCAGATGGTATACATCCAAGGGTGTTGAAAGAACTGAAATATGAGATTGCAGCCCTGCTATTAGTAATCTTTGAACTATCATTAAAATCATCTCTAATACCTGAAGATTGGCGGATCGCCAATGTAACACCAATTTTTAAAAAGGGTTAGAGGGGTGATCCGGGAAACTACAGACCGGTGATCCTGACGTCAGTATCAGGAAAAATGGTAGAAACCATCAAAGAATAAAATTACTCAGCATGTAGATAGTCATGACCTAATGGGAGACAGCCAACATGGCTTTAGACAAGGAAGATCTTGTCTTACTAATCTGCTATGTTTTTTTGAAAGTGTGAATAAACAGGTGGACAAAGGTGAGTCGGTTGATACAGTGTATCTGGACTTTCAGAAAGCCTTTGACAAGGTCCCTCATCAGAGACTTTTGGCAAAACTAAAGAGTCATGGAATAGGAGGCAGTGTATTACTGTGGATCAGGAACTGGTTAAAAGATAGAAAGCAGAGGGTTGGGCTAAATGGCCAATTTTCCCAATGGAGAAAGGCGAATAGTGGTGTACCCCAGGGATCTGTGCTGGGTCCGCTGCTTTTTGACATATTCATAAATGACCTGGAAAGTGGAATAACGAGTGAGGTTATCAAATTTGCAGATGACACAAAACTATTTATTTAAAGTTGTTAAAACCCAAGAGGATAGTGGAAAATTGCAAGAGGATCTTGATAAATTGGACGACTGGGCATCAAAATGGCAGACAAAATTTAATGTGGATAAGTGCAAAGTTATGCACCTAGTGAAGAACAACCCAAACTATAGTTACACGATGCAAGGTTCCAGATTAGGAACCACCACCCAGGAAAAAGATTTAGGCGTCATTGTGGATAACATGTTAAAACTCTCAGCCCAGTGTGCAGCGGCAGCCAAGAGAGCAAAAAGAATGCTAGGTATCATAAGGAAAGGAATGGAAAATAAAACAAAAGATATTATAATGCCTCTATACCGTTCCATGGTGAGACAGCACCTTGAATATTGTGTGCAATTCTGGTCGCCATATCTTAAAAAGGATATAGTGTTATTAGAAAAGGTTCAGAGAAGAGCCACCAAAATGGTAAAGGGGATGGAAGTATACTCCTATGAAGAAAGTCTAAAAAGGTTAGGGCTCTTTAACCTGGAAAAGAGACGGCTGAGGGGAGATATGATAGAAGTCTATAAATTAATGAACGGAGTAGAATGGGTAAACGTAGATCAACTGTTTACATTATCAGAATATAGAACGACTAGGGGACATGCAATGAAGCTACAGGGTAAACTATTTAAGACTAATAAAAGAAAATATTTTTTCACTCAATGTGTAATCAAATTCTGGAATTTGTTACCGGAGGATGTAGTAAAGGCTGGTAGTGTAGCTGGGTTTAAAAAAGGTTTGGACAAGTTCCTGGAGGAAAGGTCCATAAACCATTATTAAGAAGGGATCCAGGATATCAATGTTTGACCCAGTACAGGCATTGCAGAACCTGTGTCTTTTGGGGAAACTGCTAGGTACGTATGACCTAGATTGGCCACTGTTGGAAACAAAATACTGGGCTTGATGGACCTTGCTCTGACCTAGTATGGCATATCTTATGTTCTTATAAGATCTATTTTCACCTTCCTTATCATCCCTCCAGTCTAGTCCCGACCTCTGGACTAACCTCAGGAGGGACATGCGAGCCCAGTCTGAATCACTGCCGAACTGAACCACGTCTCCTGCTGCCTTGGACATCAATGGTAATGCTTCATAAAGGAATGCAGACACGCCCAGGTGGCCACTCTGCAGATACCTACCAGCAGAACCAGGCCAGCCTCGGCCCATGATGCAGCCTGCGCCCTGGTCGAATGAGTCCTCAATCCAACTGGCAACTGCCTGCGCCATAGCAGATAAGCCAAGGAAATGGCTTCTTTCACCCATTTAGAGATGGAGGCCTTGGAAGCAGCCTCTCCCTTATGCGATCCTCCAAACAGGACAGTCTGATTTCCGAAAAAGCTCCGTCCTCTTTAAGTAATGCCACAAGGCCTGTCGCATGTCCAGAAGGCGCAGCATTGGGTTCTCTTGCACCTCGCTCGTCCCCTAGAAGGCCTGCAGAGTGACTGGCTGATTCAAATGAAAAACAGAGTACCTTGGGCTGAAAGGAGAGTACTGGTCTTAGCACCACCTTCTCCTTGGAGATGGAAAGGAAAGGTTCCCGACACAACAGCGCTTGCAGCACAGAAAGCCTCCTGGCGGAGCAAATAGCCACCAGAAATACGGTCTTCAATGTCAAATCCTTCAGCATACAAGCACCCAGCGGCTAAAAAGGCTCTGACGCAGGGTGCTTGTATGCTGGTAAAACCAGGTTAAGGTCTCAAGAAGGGACTATCGACCGTATGGGAGGACACGCCGGCTTAACGGCTCTAAGAAAACAAACGACGCTCTACCATGATAAAAGGTTATCATTGCCATCTTTGCCCAAAGCAAACTGCAGGCCAGGCCCTTTTCCAGATCTGCCTGTAGAAAGACTAGTACTTCCGGCACGGACGTTGACAGAGGACAACACTTATTCTTCATGCAACAGGCCTCAAATATCCTACAAACTCTGACATAAGAAAGCAAGTTGGACCGCTTGCGGGCGGCCTTCAACAATGTTGATATCACCAGGACAGAATAGCCTCTTTTTCTCAACCGTGCCTTTCAAGAGCAAGCTGTAAGTGAAAACCGATCCACTAAGGGCATCTGGACTGGCCCCAGCAAAAGGAGGTCTGGCTCGAGAGGCAGGCGCCATGGATGGCCCACTGTCAGTCTGGGCGGATCTGTGTACCACGGTCTCCGTGACCAATCGGGAACAATGAGAATTACTAGGCGTTGGTGTGCCTCGATTCTTTGCACCACATGCCTAATGAGCGCCCATGGAGGAAAGACGTAAAGGAAGCCATCCGTAGGCCAGCGCTGTAACGAGGTATCCAGAACTTCTGACATTTGTTCTCTTCTTCTGCTGAAAGAAATGGGTTGCTTTGGTGAACGTGAAGGACGCCATCAGATCCATGATCGGTGGACCCCACCACTTTACCACCTGTGCAAACACCACCTCGCTGAGAGACACTCCCTTGGGTCCAGGCTGTTACGTTCTCTGTTCCTGTGACATGAGCCGCTGAAAGCGCCTGAAGGTTGTCCACCCTTTCCAACAATAGGTCGATCTTGCTGTCTACCTCTGGCCGGGCCTCCCTTGTTTCATTGTGTCTTTTTGGTTGTGGCTGAGGAAGATGAGTAAAAACCTCATTCTGTTCCATGAAAAACAGGAAAGGCCTGCCCACAGGAATGAAAATGCCCTCTGATAAGGCGCAAAGCACACAGTGCAGAAGTGGCGGAAATCCCGCAGCAGGCCTCGCGATGGCACAGACGAATGCCCCATATTTGCTTATCCTCAGGGAGCCTTCCCCCTTTAGACTCCCCCAGGCTCTTTACCAACTTATCTAGTGCTTCTCTGAACAGGAGAAGTTTACCCTTAAAGGAAAGCGTGCTCAAATGTGACTTGGAGGAGACATCTGCCAACCAATTACACAATCACAAGGAACGGCACACCATATAACCAAGGACATACTCTTGGATAGGTCATAGAAGGCATCCACGTAATAGGCTACCCCGGACTCCAGTTTAGTCGCTTCTGGTGGCAGAACCTGAGCCTCGCCAACACTGTCCAAGATTCCCTGCACCCAGTGCAAACATGCTCTGGCTATGAACGCTCCACAGAAGACGCCTGTAAAGACAGCATATTACTGTCTAATGCGTGCTTCAGCAAAATCTCCAACTTTCTGTCCGGTACATCCTTAAGAGCAGTACTGCCTTCCACCGGAATAGTAGTCTTCTAATTGACCGCTGATACTGCCGTATCCACCTTAGGGGAGTGCAGGATCTCTCTTTCCTGCTCCAGCAGAGAACAGTGCCAGGCCATGGTCTATGTGCCCTTTAAGTCAGCCTCTGGAACCTCCCACTCATCTTGTATTTGCTTAATAACCCTATGCAGCGGAAACACTAAATAGAAATTACACGTACCTGGTAATTGTTGTTCTTGGAGTGACTCCAGCTTAGTCCTCTACCTCTGGGTTGTGCACCTCCTCCTGCAGCTTGGAGAATGGGCATGTCAAAAACGTGACATCACTGGATGTAGCCTGCTGGTCTCTCCCATCAGTCCCAGTGAACTACTGACAAAGCAAACTCAAAAGGAGCAACAAATAAGTAGCTAAGCCATTCAATCAAATTTTAACCAAAAACTGAATTTAACTAAGTCCCACCAGGGAATTCCCTCTGTATGGAAATATCCTTTCCTTGTAGCTGACTCTTTCCTTCCTCATCATACCTAGGTATAGCACAGAAGGACCAGAAAGGACAGTCAAGTATAGCAAGCAACAGTACCTACCGGTAATGGCCCCTCTCTCCTCAAATAACTCCACTGCTAAGTGACAAACCCCTGGGCGGGAATGAGGACTATGCTGGAGTCACTCCAGGAACAACAATTACCTGGTAAGTGTAATTTATATTTCCTTATTATTCCTCCAGCTTAGTCCTCTACCTCTGGGATGTAACAGAGCAGTACTCATTGGGAGGGACCTTTCCAGCCAGCTTGCAACACCTCCGACCCGAATACGGCATCCTTTGCTGCCAACACATCCAGACGGTAGTGTTTGCTGAAAGTATGTAGCGACGACCAAGTGGCCGCTTTACAAATCTCCGCAGGCGGCACCAAACTATGCTCCGCCCCATGAAGTTGATTGTGCCCTGGTAGAGTGAGCACGCTACCCTGCTGGCACTTCTCGCCCACACAGAAGATATGCAGAAGCAATTGTCTCTCGAATCCATCTAGAAATAGATGTTTGGCAGTTCCCGTAAAGGAGAAGCTGCGGCAAAAGCAAGACGAATAACCGATCCGACTTGCGAAAAGATTCAGATACTTTCAACTAGCGCTGTAGCACACGCTTCACGTCCAAGCTACGCAACCCCCTGTCCGCAGCACCGCCCTCCAGCGAACCTAAAACAGGGAGGAAAACCATCTGATTCATATGAAAAGGAGTAACGACTTTAGGCAAAAAGGAAGGAACTGGCCGCAACACAACCTTTTCCCTAACAAAGGACAAAAACGGTTCTCTACATGAGAACGCCTGCAGTTCCGAAATGCGCCTCACCGAACAAATGGCTACCAAAAAGACCGCCTTCAGAGTCAAATCTTTAACCGATGCCCTGTGTAATGGCTCAAAAGGTTCTTTGGCTAACGCTCCTAATACCAGGTTGAGATCCCACGGCGGAACCACAATTCGACAAGAGGGGCGCAGTCGAGCCACTACCTTTCAGAAAACGTAAAACATCCGCATGTGCCCCTAACACTACCCCTTGTACCTTGCCTCTATAGCAAGAAAGGGCTGCCACCTGCACCCTTAACGAACCGGCAGCCAGACCCTTCTCAAAACCCTCTTGCAAAAAAAACGTAACACTAACGGCACTGAACCGGTAGACGCCCGCATCTGTCTATGTGAGCACCAATCCTCAAAAATGCGCCATATGCGAACATACGTCAACGAGGTAGACGTCTTCCTGGCCCGAAGCAAGGTTGCGATAACCGCAGTGGAGTAGCCTTTTTTATTCAGCCTCGCCCTTTCAATGGTCAAACTGTAAGCGAGAACCGATCCACTTGAGGCATCCGTAGTGGGCCTTGTCGTAACAAATTCTCCGACGCCGGCAACTTCCAAGGCTCCCCCATATGTCTTGGCCAGTCCGGAGCCACCAGCAGTACATTTCCCCCGATGAGCCTCGATGCGTTGTACCACCCAACCTATGAGCGCCCACGGGGGAAACACGTACAGCAGACCTGTCGTTGGCCAATTTTGCATCAGGGCGTCGAGCCCCTCCTACATCCGCTCTCGCCATCTGCTGAAGAAGCAATCCACTTTTGCTGACCGAAAGGTCGCCATCAAGTCTATGATTGGCATTCCCCATCTGCAAACACATCCGGATGCAGCTGCCATTCCCCCGTATCCACGTGAATCCTGCTGAGAAAATCCGCCATCACATTTTCTTTTCCTGCAATGTGTGCTGCCGAAATCATTGGTAATCGAAGCTCTACCCAAGCGAACAGTGCTGCCGCCTCTTCTTCCATGGCTGCACTTTCCGGGCCGCCCTGCCGATTGATGTATGCTACTGTCGCCGAGTTGTCCGACAGCACTCGCACCGCCCATCCCGTCACCGTCGCTTTGAACTTCTGCAGTGCGAGGAAAACCGCCCTCAGCTCCATTGACCATGTGCTTTCTGGGACGGACCAAGTGCCTTGCGCGAAGAGCTCCCCGCAATGCGCCCCCCCATCCTGAGAGACTTGCATCCGTCAGCAATGGGAGCCACTCCGGTTGCTCCAGAGGCATCCCGGCTTTCAAAGATCCTGGTAGCAGCAGCGCCTGTCGAACCCTGAGGGGACAGGGAAGCCGCTTGTTCAAAGAGTCGTCCTGATGTGACCACCGGCGGAGCAAGGCCCGCTGCAAGAGTCTCATATGGTACCTGGCCCATGGTACTGCCTCCAAAGTTGCCGCCATTGTTCCCAACAACTGAAGATAACTCCATGCCGACGGCGCAGACGCGGCTCTGAACTTGCACACCGGTAGAAACACTGCTCCGTTCTGAGTGTCGAACCGCATCCCCAAATACTCGAGATGCTGGGACGACACCAAGCAGCTCTTGGCCGGATTGACCACCCAACCAAGACTTTGCAAAAAGTTCACCACCTGGTCCATGACCTGAACACTCTCGTCCTTGGACTTCCCCCAAATCAACCAATCGTCCAAATAAGGGTGGACAAGAATTCCTCTCTTTCGCAATGCTGCCGCCACCACCACCACCATGATCTTGGCGAAGGTAGGTGGCTCCGTGGCCAACCCGAAAGGCAACGCTCTGAACTGATAGTGCCCCCAAGGTACAGCGAAGCGCAGAAACCCTTGATGAGCTGCTCTGATCGGAATGTGCAAATACGCTTTGGTAAGATCGGGGGATGTCAAAAGCTCCCCTTGGCGCACCGCTACAATTACTGACCTTAGCGTTTCCATCCTGAAAAGCGGTACCTGAAGACACCGGTTGACCCCTTTGAGATCCAAGATAGGACTTAGAGTTCCGTCTTTCTTTGGCACCACAAAATAAATTGAGTATCGTTCCGTGCCATAATCTCCAATCGGTATTGGTGCTATCGCCCCTAGATGTCTAATAACTATCCATCAGCAAACAAAAACCCATCCTTCTCACTTCATTTCTTGTGTCGGAGCCTGCCGAGGGAGGGCTGGAACAGCATATCCAACCCCCTCCAGACGGCAAACTTCTTATTTTATTTTCACCCCAAAAAGTAATTAAACAGTCACTTATCTTCATAAATATAAAACCAAACTCTTCTCATTCGCTTCTTATTCACCGAAGTAGTTGCTAATAACAAAGTTGCACGACGTGCACGTTTCGGGAAAACCCTGTTTCAAGTGCTCCAAACTTTTCATTCATGCAACAAAAACGCCGTCCTCGCGGTCCCGGGTTGAACTTCATTCAATGGCACAAGATAGACACCTGATATTTAAACAGGGGATCAACCAATCAGAAGTGGGATTTTCCCCACCACCAGAGGTATCCACACTCCAATTGGCTAAAAACTTTGATCAGAACAAAAACTCAACAGCTGAAGTTATAGAATGGTATTCCACTCAATTTCTCGGTTCAGACCGTGAGGGTGGACAGAATTCAATTCAAAGATCCATCGTTGTTCCAGTCGCTGTAATTTCAATTCTCGATCACCACCCCGTGGATCAAAGGGTACGTGATCGATTACTGTCCAAGCTAACTCGTTAAAGCTGTGAGCCAGAGAATCACAATGCTCCACTATTGGAGCTGTCAAAACTTTATTTTTAAGCCTCGAAGCATGTTCTGCTAGGCGTTTACGTATGGATCGAGTAGTGCGTCCCACATATAAAAGACTACAGGAACACTTTAGAAAATATACCACAAAAGGGGTAAGACATGTTGTTTTCCATCTTCGAACATATTCCCGATGAGTGTGAGAATGCTGCCAACGAAGACCTGAAATAGTCTTTGCACAATAAATACAATTGTTACAAGGGGAGTGGCCACCATCATACCCTGACGGAATTTGTCTATCCAAGACATCGATGTATTCACCAATTTATCAGCCAAATTCGGTCCCCGTGAAAAAGCCAAACGTAAGGGTTTATTAAAACACTCATGTAAACTTAGCATAGGCCAATGAGAACGTAAAATTTTTACCATGTCCGAACTGCGTTCAGTGAAAGGTAACACTCCCACCACCAAATTTTCAGTTTGTGAAGATGACGATGAGTACTGAGGATCCAATAGCCACTCACGATGGACATATAATGCCCGTCGATATGCTCGAGAAACTACCTGTACAGGATATCCACGATCCAGCAATCGATGTGTTAATTCGGAAGCGTGTATTTTAAAGTCCAATGTAGAATGGCATAATCTTCGAAGCCTTAAAAATTGGCCAAAAGGAAGGCCCCCGTTTTAAAGGACCTGAATGATGACTGCGATAGTGAAGTAAACTATTGCGTTGAACTGACTTGCGGTATAGTGAGGACACCAACCTATCACCTTCCACAGATATCAACACATCCAAAAATTCAATTTTATCTACTGCTATATCTTCAGTGAATTTAATGTTAGTTTTCAAGAAATTCAACCAGCCAACAAAAATATGGAGAGAAGGTAGATCAGATGTCCAAATGAAAAAGACATCGTCTAAAAATCTTTTCCAAACTAGCACATGTTGATACAAAACTGACTGCTTAATCAGGGTCTCCTCCATTTCACCCATATAAAGGGTGGCTATAGATGGTGCCAGTGTGGCCCCCATAGCAATGCCTGATATCTGCTGGTAAAAATTTCCATCAACCAAAAAATAATTACGTGTCAACACCAATCGTACCAAATCCAACAAAAAGGATTTTGGAAGTCGAGCCGGAGCAAAAACAAAAGAATGCTCCAATAATGTTAATGCTTCGTTCTGATCAATATTGGTGTAGAGCGATACTACATCTAAAGTCACCAAAAAGGCACCCATTGGAATCGTAAGATCTGTAATAATCTGCAAAAAATGAGTCGAATCCTTCAAAAACGATGGTACTGCTCCTGCCTCCTGTTTCAAAAAAACATCGCAGAAAATTGAAAGCGGTTCTAAGATTGAATTGCGACAAGAGACTATGGGTCGTCCTGGGGGGGATGTCAAAGATTTATGGATTTTTGGTACAAGGAGTCTTTGGGGGAGGATCCATTCAAATTTAAGATGGAAGAAATGGATCGACAAATAAAAAGCTTTTTTGAGTATTTGAAATCATTGAAGATGAAAAAGTTTTTACGGGATAAAGGTGATTAAGAGATTGGACAAGTTTATTATTGGATGTATGAAAAGGAGAATTCTAAACAGAAACATGTTACGTTTGACGCCTCCTCTGATGATACCGATGACAGCTTATCTTCTATGGAGAAGAGGCCACAAACTAGTAGAGGTGATAGGGGTGTTCAGGATTTTCGTCGGAACTACCAGGATTTTCGGGGGGGGGGGTCAAGGCCGTCGTTCCAGAGGGGTTTATCAGGACGACGAATGGGAACCTCCCAACACTCGATCCCGCTCTCGACAAAATCATCCCCCTCCTTAGTGGTAAATTTAACTGGACGGGAAATATCAACATCACAATTACGGGTTGTCATTTGTACCGACAGTACGATATGATCCTTTTACTATAAGGCTTAGTCTATATCGGTTTTTTCGGAAGTTACGTATTATGGAGTTTTTTAAAAACCAACCTACAATGGGTGATGGATCTGTGGTAAAACCCACGTCTCGTTGGTTGCCTCCGGAGGCAGGTATGGATCCGATTGTATCCACTTTTCAAGCTTTAGTATTGCGAGATGTTGAGTCTCTGGAACGACTTCCATCAAAATATTTTTCCAATTTAGATAATTCCCCGAGAGCCTTCCAATCGGCTTTATCTTCTGATCCTACATTGGTGGTTCGAAAAGCTGATAAAGGGGGGGCGTTAGTATTGATGGATTCTCACAATTATACTCACCAGTTGTATGCTCACATTCAAGATTCTTCTGTTTATAAATTGTTGGACATTGATCCTATTGATGATTTAAAAAGACAGATCCGGTCTATTGTGGAGGTAGCATTCCAACGTTCTTGGATCACTTTAAAGGAAAGTAAATTTTTGCTGGTGACACATCCTAAGGTTCCTACAATATACCTTGTACCAAAAATCCATAAATCTTTGACATCCCCCCAGGACGACCCATAGTCTCTTGTCGCAATTCAATCTTAGAACCGCTTTCAATTTTCTGCGATGTTTTTTGAAACAGGAGGCAGGAGCAGTACCATCGTTTTTGAAGGATTCGACTCATTTTTTGCAGATTATTACAGATCTTACGATTCCAATGGGTGCCTTTTTGGTGACCTTAGATGTAGTATCGCTCTACACCAATATTGATCAGAACGAAGCATTAACACCGTTGGAGCATTCTTTTGTTTTTGCTCCGGCTCGACTTCCAAAATCCTTTTTGTTGAATTTGGCACGATTGGTGTTGACACGTAATTATTTTTTGGTTGATGGAAATTTTTACCAGCAGATATCAGGCATTGCTATGGGGGCAACACTGGCACCATCTATAGCCACTCTTTATATGGGTGAAATGGAGGAGACCCTGATTAAAACAGTCAGTTTTGTATCAACATGTGCTAGTTTGGAAAAGATTTTTAGACGATGTCTTTTTCATTTAGACATCTGATCTACCTTCTCTCCATATTTTTGTTGGCTGGTTGAATTTATTGAAAACTAACATCAAATTGGAGTGGAGGAGTGGCCTAGTGGTTGGGGCAAGGTACTTCAGGCCAGAAGGTCGGGAGTTCAAATCCCACTAGAGGACAGTAACCTTGGGCCGGAAGGACTGGAGTTTCTAGTCCCACAGGTGCTCCTTGTGGTCTTGGGCAAGCCACTTAACCCTCCATAGCCCATGTTCCCTGTAAAATAGTTATCTCCAAGTTGTAATGCCCTGTTCAATGTAATTTCAGTTTGTTCAATGTAAAACGCACTGATGCAGAATAGCGCGGTATATAAGAGAATGTAAATAAATAAATAAAATAAATTCACTGAACATATAGCAGTAGATAAAATTGAATTTTTGGATGTGTTGATATCTGTGGAAGGTGATAGGTTGGTGTCCTCACTATACCGCAAGTCAGTTCAACGCAATAGTTTACTTCACTATCGCAGTCATCATTCAGGTCCTTTAAAACGGGGCCTTCCTTTTGGCCAATTTTTAAGGCTTCGAAGATTATGCCATTCTACATTGGACTTTAAAATACACGCTTCCGAATTAACACATCGATTGCTGGATCGTGGATATCCTGTACAGGTAGTTTCTCGAGCATATCGACGGGCATTATATGTCCATCGTGAGTGGCTATTGGATCCTCAGTACTCATCGTCATCTTCACAAACTGAAAATTTGGTGGTGGGAGTGTTACCTTTCACTGAACGCAGTTCGGACATGGTAAAAATTTTACGTTCTCATTGGCCTATGCTAAGTTTACATGAGTGTTTTAATAAACCCTTACGTTTGGCTTTTTCACGGGGACCGAATTTGGCTGATAAATTGGTGAATACATCGATGTCTTTGGATAGACCAATACCGTCAGGGTATGATGGTGGCCACTCCCCTTGTAACAATTGTATTTATTGTGCAAAGACTATTTCAGGTCTTCGTTGGCAGCATTCTCACACTCATCGGGAATATGTTCGAAGATGGAAAACAACATGTCTTACCCCTTTTGTGGTATATTTTCTAAAGTGTTCCTGTAGTCTTTTATATGTGGGACGCACTACTCGATCCATACGTAAACGCCTAGCAGAACATGCTTCGAGGCTTAAAAATAAAGTTTTGACAGCTCCAATAGTGGAGCATTGTGATTCTCTGGCTCACAGCTTTAACGAGTTAGCTTGGACAGTAATCGATCACGTACCCTTTGATCCACGGGGTGGTGATCGAGAATTGAAATTACAGCGACTGGAACAACGATGGATCTTTGAATTGAATTCTGTCCACCCTCACGGTCTGAACCGAGAAATTGAGTGGAATACCATTCTATAACTTCAGCTGTTGAGTTTTTGTTCTGATCAAAGTTTTTAGCCAATTGGAGTGTGGATACCTCTGGTGGTGGGGAAAATCCCACTTCTGATTGGTTGATCCCCTGTTTAAATATCAGGTGTCTATCTTGTGCCATTGAATGAAGTTCAACCCGGGACTGCGAGGACGGCGTTTTTGTTGCATGAATGAAAAGTTTGGAGCACTTGAAACAGGGTTTTCCCGAAACGTGCACGTCGTGCAACTTTGTTATTAGCAACTACTTCGGTGAATAAGAAGCGAATGAGAAGAGTTTGGCTTTATATTTATGAAGATAAGTGACTGTTTAATTACTTTTTGGGGTGAAAATAAAATAAAAGAAGTTTGCCGTCTGGAGGGGGTTGGATATGCTGTTCCAGCCCTCCCTCGGCAGGCTCCGACACAAGAAATGAAGTGAGAAGGATGGGTTTTTGTTTGTTGATGGATGGGTATTAGATATGTTCAATTTTCCATCATATTTGGGGGTTTTTGTATGATCGCCCCTAGATGTAGCAACAGACTTATCGTATTGCGGACCGCCAAGGTTTTCTGTGGGCCCTTGCAGGGAGACATTACAAAGGAATCTCGAACTGGTCTTGCAAATTCCAGTGCATAACCTTCGCAAATTATTTCCCAAACCCAATGATCTGACATTATCTGGGTCCAGGCAGAAAGAAAATCCCGAAGTCACCTGCCTATTGGTAGGCTTTCCACCAGGACCCACCGCCCTTCATTGGTGTCTCCGAGGGGTTGCCGCGGTTGCTGCTGAATAGCCTCTGCCTGGTCCGCGAAACCCACGGGCTCTCAAACCAAATCTTGCTCTCTGGAAACCTCCTAGGCGAGAAGTCCGAAACCTTCTAAAATCTCCAGACTGACCCCGAAAGGCCTGCGAAGCATTACCCATTTTAGGCTTATCTTCCGGAAGTCGTCCTCCTTTCGACTCCCCTAAATCCTTCACAAGCTTATCAAGGTCTTCGCCAAATAACAACTTACCCTTAAATGGAGGTTTACTGAGGCGTGACTTAGAGGAACCATTGGCTGCCCAGTTTCTCAACCAGAGGGACCTACGGGCGGCCAACAAAGAAGTCATGCTATTAGCTAGCACTCTGATCAGGTCGTAATAAACATCTGTCAAATAGGCCGACTTCCGACTCTAAGCGGTCCAGCTCGCACAGCCCGTCCTGCTCCAGCTGCGACACCTGCCTTAACCGTTGAGACCATCTGAGGCATGCTCTTGCCACCCACGCTCCACAAATGGAAGCCTGTAATGACAAAGCATCGGCTTCAAAGGACTGTTTCAATAATCCATCTATCTTTCTATCCTGAGCATCCTTTAAGGCAGCACTTCCTTCCACCGGAATCATGGTCTTCTTGGACACGGCCGACACAGCTGCATCAACGCGTGGAGACCGAAACTTCTCCTTGTCTTTATCCACCAAGGGATACAGTCTATTCATAGTCCTTATCCCTCGCAGACCTGTTTCCGGCTGGTCCTACTCGTCCTGTAACATCCGGTCCACCACTCGAACAGGGAATACTATCTGGGTCTTCGCCAGTTTCTTCCACCGCTGGTTGTTCCATAGCGAGATGTAGTGTTTGCAGGGATTCCGTGATAAGCGCCATCACAGCTCGCATTTCCAAAATACTCGAATAATCTTAGCCTGATCTTCAGGCTCTGGAATCTCTCCCTCCTCCAATTCTTTCAATCCAGGATTGAGGTCGACCTCCGCCTCCTAACACTCTAAATCCGACAGTGACGGATCTCGTGGCCGGGATCTTTTGGGAGGCCTCGGGACCTCGCCGCTAACTCTCGCCATTCTGGCTTGTTGCAGCGGCAGAGAGAGTGGCAAGGGATCTGGGAACTTCCTCTGACGTCTCAAACAGAACGCCTGGTGTAACAGTAAAAACAAAGTCCGGACAAAAATCTCCTGGCTGTGCCCCAGGTGCCACCGTCGCGGGCACCCCAGACGGTCCGGCTTAAGCGTCCTGGCCAATGTCAGGCACAGAGGGCAGCAACGACCCTCCCTCGACTCCAGGCGATTCCCCGTGAGGCGCAGGGCCTGCGTTGACCTCTATCTGCTGCTCAACGCTGGTGGAAACTGCTGCGACAGATTCCTGAATCAGCGATGGCCCCCCTGCGGGTGCCACAGACCACACACTGGGGTCACGCTGCCATCAAACACCTTTATTTGTTACGAACTGAACAATGGTAATTAGAAAACAAAAAAGGGGACTGCGTTATTTATTAAGTTTTTTTTTTAAGTGGTAAGTCCCATAGTAAAGAAATCCACACTGAGCTAAATCCAGCTACCCGTTTAGTATCCAAGGGACCCCCAAACATACGTCTGAAATCAGCCCAAAGAAAGAGAAATAGCAAAATAAAGGCATGTTCAAACAAGGAGACCCCTCACTAAAGCAATAAAGAAAAACAATAAAAAAAGGCACTCCCAAGCATGTTGTCAGGACATGCGCTGAAGAAATCCTTTCCCCCGAGTGGTTGTTCCTATCTTCAGGTACTACAGATGATCTTAATGATAGTTCATAGATTACTAATAGTAAGTCTGAAATCTCATATTTCAGTTCTTTCAACACCCTCGGGTGTATACCATCCGGTCCAGGTGATTTGCTACTGTTTAGTTTATCAAATAGTTGTAATATATCTTCTCGGTTTATCAATAGTTTTTTCAATTCTTCCAATGCATCACCTTTAAATACCATTTCAGTCATGGGCAACTTCCCTACATCTTCTCCAGTAAAAACTGAAGCAAAGAGATCAGTCTCTCTTCTATGGCCTTGTCCCCTCTTAGTGACCCTTTTACTCCTCTATCATCTAAATGGTCCAACTGACACACACACACAGGTTTTTTTGCTATGAATGTACTTGAAAAAGTCTTTATGCGTTTTTGCTTCCACGCCCACAGCAGAATAAGTGTACAATGCAAGGCTTCTCCTTCAGAAACTCCTTCAAGTTCCCCCGGCTCGACCCTGAGGTCAGCCTACCCCTCCAGATCTACAGAGTCATCAGAAAGGAGAGACTCTGACTCCTCCCAAGGGTCCCCCATCCATATGCCATCGACTGGCACTATCCTCCTCCTCAGCTGCCCCAGTCTCAGGCAGCCCTGTTTTTTGCTCTCTGGCACTCTGAGGCTTCATGGATGCCTTACGCATGAGGAGTACAAACATGGGAGAAAATCCCATCTGGATACTAATCACAGCCAATTCCTGAACCGTAGAAGGCCGGGGGAAGAAAAAGTGAATTAGGATTTACCTGATGATTGGCTTTCCTTGAGTTCCCTCCAGTCCAGTCCCAACCTGTGGGTAGTCACACTGCATCAGCAGCTTGGAGTCTGAGCATATCAATGCTGACGACATCACCCCTCATAGGCACTTTCCACCTTAGCCACCCCAGTATTCTCAGTCTCCATGCAGCTGGAGAAGTGTGATTTCCCAGGATGGACTCACTGAGGGACAACTCAGAGCAGTAAGTACATTTTCTTTACTTCAGTAGGGTAAGGAGCTGATCCCCGGTAAAGCATTAAGGCAAAGCTATCTGGCTGAGAGGAAAGTTTCTTGGAAAAAAAAAAAAAAAGGAGGGGAAAGAAATTCAGGAAATTAGTAACAGGCACAAAGGACAGCAAATGGAGCAAGAGCTGCCTCTGAAAGCACTGGGGCAGTAAGCACCTGCCTGTGGTGTCTCCTGAACCCGGAAAAGGGCGAGGAGCTGCTCCGGTACAAGGTCTGTTTCGCCCCCAATGCCGCAGAAGCCGGCAGACTGAGGCAGAGTGCAGGTCTGGAGATTCCGGACAGGTCGGTAAAGCCGTAAGTCTTCGCAGCCATTTTTACTTTTCTTCTTTGGTTTTGGGATTTCTCCGTGTGCACTACGGTCTGGGGCTTGATTATACAGCACTCGGGATAGCCCATTGGGATCAGCAACGCAGCGAGGGAAAGGTGCCACTTTGTAGACAGTTTCAGCAGGAGACATTTTGGCAGGCTCAGACGCAGGGGGTTCCTCACACCGCTGTTTTATTCTTTTTGGGTCCCCCAGATCAGCACTGAACAGGACAACAGTTATTGCCGAAACTGAAAATAAAGGAGAGCCTGGCAGCAACAGAGGCTGGCTGGGCATATTAGGGCTTACAGAGGGGTGGCCTGTAACCACAGCACACCCACTAAATCCATGAGCTCAGCTTGTAGCTCCCACAGGGGCTCTGTTTCAGCAGCTAGCTTTTTGCCAAGGCTGCAAAACAGAATCCCGATCGGCTGAGAAGCATCTGGAGGTGCAAGCCAAGACCTCGGGAGACTCTGAGGGAACTTCTCAGCGGTTGGGAGAGTGCCCATCCCCTGTGACAGAGGTCGGGCAGATGCCTCTACTAGAGAGAGTGGAGGAACCTCCCTCCCCCCTTCTAGAGGGACACAGCAGTGGGGCCAAGTCTCCCATGCCCTCCTCGTCCAATAGAGCAGCAGAGTAATTGGGCCAAAGCGGATTTTCCCCCAGAGTTTGTTTTACTCGTGCGTAAGGCATTCTGCATGAGAAAGCTGGGGGGGGGGGGAGGGGGTTGTGAAGATCTACAAGGGCTCTCGGAGAAGTCCCTAAAGAGGGAACTCTCTAAAGGCCACCGGAAATGAAAGAACAAAGAGGAACCTGGTCCTAGCCAGAGATGTTTGGATGAGGACCTTCGGGAGAACACGGGGTCCATTCACGTACATAGTAACATAGTATATGATGGCAGATAAAGACCAGTATGGTCCATCTAATCTGCCCAGCAAGGCGGCAAGCTATAGGTGACTTGCTTCTCTAT
This sequence comes from Ichthyophis bannanicus, assembly GCA_033557465.1. NCBI lineage: Eukaryota > Metazoa > Chordata > Amphibia > Gymnophiona > Ichthyophiidae > Ichthyophis > Ichthyophis bannanicus. The sequence continues at coordinate 3,525,761 of CM066050.1, forward strand.
GCAGGTCACCCCTCCCCATGCCTTTATTTAGGCATATATCCACCGCTCCGTGTAGGTCACCCCTATTTGTTGAGATATAAGAGATAATTAAGTTTATTTTGACTTTATCCTGCTGCTATAAAAGGGATCCACTGTGTCTATCCCATGCCATTTTGAATTCTGTCACTGTATTTGCCACCACCACTTCCATCGGGAGGGCATTCCAAGCATCCACCACCCTTTCAGTGAAAAAGTATTTGACATTGCCCTTCAATTTACCCCCTTGCAGCTTCATGCTATGCCCTCTAGTTTTACAGCTTCCAAGTCTTTGGAAGAGGTTGGTTTGTTCATTAATACTCTCTAAATATTTAAAGGTCTGAATCATATCTCCCCTGTCCCTCCTCTCCTCCAGAGTGTACATATTTAGGTCTTCAAGTTTCTTCTCATAAGTCTTCTAACGCAGGCTCCAAATCATTTTGATCGTCTTCCTCTGAACCGTTTCCAGTCTTTTTATATCTTTTCTGAGATATAGTCTCCAAAACTGAACACAATATTCCAAGTGAGGCCTCACCAGCAACTTGTACAGTGGCATTAGTACCTCCTCCTTTCTGCTGGTAATTCCTCTTTGAATGCAACCCAGCATCCTTCTGGCTTTTGGACACCACCTTGTTGCACTGTTTCGCCACCTTGATATCTTCAGAAATAATCACTCCGAGGTCCTTCTCCTCATCTATGCACACCAACCTCTCATCCCCTATTGCATACAGTTCCCTTGGATTTCTGCTTCTTAAGTGCATGACACTGCACTTCTTCACATTAAATCTTAACTGCCAAGCATTAGAACATTCCTCCAGCTTTTGTAGATCTTTCCTCATATTCTCCACTCCCTTGGAGTTCACTCTGTTGCAAATTTTCGTGTCATTGCAAAAAAAGACAGACTTTTCCATTCAGTCATTCAGTAATATCACTCACAAATACATTGAACAGTACCAGTCCCAGGACCGATCCCTGGGGCACACCGCTAATCACCTTCCTTTCATCTGAGTGAGTTCTGTTTACCATCACCTTCTGTCGCTGCAAATCAACCAATTTCTGATCCTGTTCACCACCTTTGGACCCATCCCCAAGCTGTTGAATTTATTGATAAGCTTAATATTTATTTATTTAGCAATGCTTGTATACTGCTTTTCACTGGGACAAAGCGATGTACATTCAGGTACAGTACATATTACCCTTGTCCCTGAGGCATTGGAGGGTTAAGTGGCTTACCCAAGGCCACAAGAAGTAGCTGTGGGAATAGAAACCCCAGTCCCTCCGGCCCAAGGTTGCTGCCTTCCAGCAGGATTCGGAAACCCTGGCCCTCCGGCCTGAGGCAACTTGCCCCAACTAATAAGCCACTCCTATGAGGAAAAGGATCAAAGGCTTTGCTGAAATCCAGGTAGATGACATCAAGGACATGCGATGGATCGAGTTCTCTGGTCATCCAGTCAAAGAACTCAAACCAGATTTGTTTGGCAGGATCATCCTTTGGTAAAACCATGTTGCCTTGGATCATGCAACCTGTTGGTTTCGAGAAAGTCCACTATTTGCTTTTTCAGAAGCATCTCCATTATCTTCCCCACCACAGAGGTAGGAGCAGGAATGACAGACAAAGCCATTGAGTTTGAGGAAGATGAGATCCTGCAGGCAGATAAAGCGCAAAATTGTGAGTGTCTTCCGGCAGGAAGAGTTTGTGGCGTTTATCACCCAGTCGCATAGGGCCCTGAACATGTCAGAAGCACCACTGGAGGACAAGCTGCTAGAGGATCAGTTGTTCCAGGTGGTCTGGAAGCTGCTCACAGTGTTCCCTCTCCACTGCACCATCAAGCAGATGATTCAAGATGAATGGGAGGTGCCCGAGGCTGCGTTTAGGGGCATTCATGTGATCACAAAAAACTGTACCCCTTACTAGAGGCGGAGAAGCAGCTTCTCTGTTCTCCCAAGGTGGATGCAGCGATCTCAGCAGTTACAAAGAACCATGATCCCGGTGGAGGACAGTGCCATTCTCAAGGATATTCAGGACTGGAGATTGGAGACCTTGCTCAAACAGGTGTTTGATATCAATGCATTGTCCTTACAGGTGTCTGTTGGTGGGGCATTTGTGGCCCGCAAAGGCTTGCGATGGGCGCAATGAATCAAAGATTGCCAGAGATACGTCAACACTGCCACCGGAAGCAGCTAAGTTGCAGCCCGGCGCAGCGTATTTGGCGGATGCTTTTTATGATCTGATTAGAGGCATCTCCAAGAGTATGGCCTCGGTAGTGGCAGCAAGACAATACTTATGGCTATGCAATTGGTTGGCTAATGTCTCCTGCAAGTCACATTTGAGTAAGCTTCCTTTCAAGGGTAAGCTCTTGTTCGGAGAGGCACTGGACAAGCTGGTGAAGGACCTGGGCGAGACCAAGGGAGGCCGGTTGCCTGAGGACAAGTCAAAGCCAGTTCAGTCCGCAGATCTGGTGAGAACCCCACTATGAGATTTTTGGAGGTTCTGATAGGTACGCTTAGCGCCATATTAAAGAGGGCGTTTTCCTTCTCAAGGATAACCCTTTCGGGGTTTCTGGGGATCGGGAAGAGGGTTCTACAACCTCTCCCTCAAAACACTGCTAAGAAACAACGAGGATAAGGGGGTCCCAGCGGGGTTGGTACCTGTAAGGGGCGGCTGCAGGAATTTTACCCCGCCTGGGCCCACATCACCACCTTTCAGTGGATGTTAGAGATCAGAGAGTTATGCCTTCGAGTTTGCACATCCTCTCAGAGATTCCTTTGTTCATTCTCCCTGCAAAGCCCCTCACAAGTTATGAGCAGTTCATGATACTCTGCCATCTACAAGCTCTGCAAGCGGTAGTAGCAGGGGATGGGCACTCTCCCAGCTGCTGAGACGGGCCCTCAGAAGCCCTCCCGAGAGTCCCCCCCCTTCCCAGCATTCTCGGCCTGCCACTTCCAGATGCTCCTCCGCTGATCGGGATTCTATTTTGCAGCCGCAGCAAAAGCCAGTGCTGAAACAGAGCACTTGCAGAAGACACAAGCTGAGCATGTGGCTTTAGTGCGCATGCCACACCTACAGGCCATTCCTCTGTAAGGCCCAATATGTCCAGCCTGTCGCTGCCAGTCTCTCCTTTGCTTTAAATTTCAGCAATAGCAGTTGTTCCGTTGTTCAGTGCAAATCCGGGGGACCCAAAAATAATAAAACACAGCGTAAGGAACCAACTGCATCCGAGTCCACCAAAATGTCTCCTGCTAAAACTGCCTACAAAATGGAGCCTTTCTCTCACGGCACCATTGATCCTAATGGGCTACCCTGTGTGCCGTGTAATCAAGTCACAGATCATCGCGCTTATGGAGAAGACCCCAAACCTAAGAAAAAATACGGCTGTGGAGAGTTATAGCTTTAACGATCTATCAGGGATCTCCAGACACATACTCTTCCTCAAACTGCCGGCTTCCACGGCGTCAGGAGTCCCTTGTGGGGGGGCAAAACAGACCTAAACCCGAGCGGCTCCTCACCCTTTTCTGGATTTGGGAGATGCCACAGGCAGAAGGTAGCTCTTTCAGAAGGTAGCTCTTGAGCAACAGGCACGAGGACAGGGAGTGGAGCATTTCCCGAATCTCTTCCTTTCGTTTGTTTTTTTCCAAGAAACTTTCCTCTCAGCCAGGCAGCTCTGCCTCAATGCTTTACCGGGGGATCAGCCCCTTACACTACTGAAGTAAAGAAAATGTACTACTGCTCTGAGCTGTCTCTCAGCAAGTCCACCCTGGGAAGTCACACCTCTCCAGCTGCATGGAGACTGAGAATACTGGGATGGCTAAGGTGGCAAGTGCCTATGAGGGATGACATCAGCATTGACATGCTCAGTCTCCAAGCTACTGGTGGGGTGTAACTACGCACAGGTTGGGACTGGACTGGAGAATGAAAGGGAACTTCCTGCCCTTACAATCCAGCACTGGTGAACACAGTCTATCATCCCCCTCTATAAATGGTCAGAGCTACATCACAGCAGCAGGCGAGCCGCGGCCTCCCTCAGACTACGAGTCAACTCTGAGGTTCCTGCACGCCCAGCCTTAACCGCATTCTTCTCCAGGAAGCCGCCTTCTGCTGATCTGGACGCAGCCTCACAGCCACGTCAAAAAACAGAAACCGAAACAGAGCTTCTTCTAGACCCACACGAGGCACGTGGCTTTCGAAGGCATGTTAGACCCAGGGAAAAGGAAGTGTTCCGAAGTCCCTCCCAATCCTACCAGTCAAGGTACAGGCAAATAAGGCAAAAAGTAAAAACATACTGCCCCACTGATGACAATTTTTAAAAAAAAAACTCCAAATCAAGACAGTCAAAGCAGGAAGCAAAATGGGTGGGGGGGGAACCGCGGAGAAGTGTCTCACTGCATCTGTATATAGTTTAAAGTATATAGTATAAAGTTAATCTGTACATAGTTCTCCCGGTTATCCCATGTGTTATTTTTCCCTGTTCTTTGTAAACTCAATGTTGCCTGTATGCATTGCAGTATGTTTTGTTCAATGTACACCGCGCTGATTTTAATAGCGCGGTATAGAAGAAATGTTAAATAAATAAAATAAATAAATCTGAGCCGACCTCCACCCTCTCTGCTGAAACTAAGCCTCGAGACAAAATAGCACTGTTTCCCACGCTCACCAAATGACCTCCTCAGCCACACGGTTGTGAGCACCACTCAGGCGGCCCATAAAAAAACGCAAAGATACCTCAACATTTGCACTTACCTCCTGGGCCAAACAGACCACACTGCCTGCACCAAAGTCTGCCACAAAGACGCTCCTCCGCTCTAGCGCTCAGCCCTCTTATTGGCTTTGGCTGCGAGGCAGGACTGCTGACCATGGCCACGATCAATGGGTCTCTCTGCATAAGGGACTCCTCACCCACTGATGGGTTCAGGAGCCACTGCATCTTCTAGTAAAGTGATGGGCAAGCCCCCCTACCTTCACCCCTAGGAAAGCATCTTGCCCCAACTGCCCAACATGAGCTTCATGCTTCAATTTTTTTTTCTTGCCAACACACTTTATCAAACATGGAAAAGGACAAAAAAAAAAAAAATCAGGCAGACAATAGAAAGGGATCCTCAATATCTGCCCATTCAATTCTGAGCCAGATAAATGAAATTAAAAAAGATTCTCCTTAGTTGTCCCTTCAGTGAGTCCAGGTCTCTGGGATCAGCTCTTCAGCTGCTTAGAGACTGAGTTTACTGGTACAGGAGGTAGTGCCAGCTGCCTATGTAATACTGATGTGTACACTGCTGGTGAGAGGTGACAACCCAGAGGGTCAGGACTGGACTGGAGGGACGATAAGGAAGTGAGGTACCTACCTTAAAGTAAGAGAAGATGGTGCGAATGTCCTCCTCAAAGCCCATATCAATCATCCGATCGGCCTCATCTAGTGCCAAGTACCGGCAAATGTCCAGACTCACCATCTTCTTCTGCAGTAAGTCCATGAGTCGGCCTGGTGTTGCCACCATCATATGTACGCCACTGTAGACAGGGTCGAGAAACACATTCAGAGGAGACAGGCAATCAAGGCAGTGCCTTGATTGATTTCACTAGAAAAGGAGGAACCTCAGCCAGAAACAGGGGAGCTGTAAAACCTCTGATAGGGGGAGGGGGAAGAAATGTGCAGGAGGGGGGGTGCAAGGGGGGAGTGGGAGTGTGCGGGAGGGGGGGTGCAAGGGGGGAGTGGGAGTGTGCGGGAGGGGGGGTGCACGGGGGGAGTGGGAGTGTGCGGGAGGGGGAGTGCACGGGGGGAGTGGGAGTGTGCGGGAGGGGGGTGCACAGGGGAGTGGGAGTGTGCGTGTTCGTGCATGCGCATGTTCAGTGAAATAAGGCATTACCTACTAATTGGCTTTCTTTGAGGACTTCCAGTTCAGTCCCAACATCTGGCATGTCAGTTCTGACCAGCAGCTTGGAGACTGAGCATGTCATCTTTGATGACATCAGTGTTCTTAGGAAGCTGGCACCACCCACCAGTCCCAGTAAACTATTGACAAAGCAAACTCACAGGCGCAACAAAGAAGATGCACTAACTGAACACAGTACCCCCATCTCCGAACGAGACCACCCTCCCCCAAAGGAAGAAGCAGCTTGCCCATGAACACTGGGGGCAGATTTATCTAGACACTGACCAATGCCTTGTAAAGAATCCATTCTTTGATTTTTATTACACAATCACTGTATGGGTTTTTTTTCCCCCCTTTCTCGGGCAAAAAAACAAAACCAAAACCACCCCAAAGGACAATGTGATAAGAAAAAAAAAATGACAGTTTCACTTCTTTCCCCCCAAACCACCTAAGGATGAATTTCTCCTTGTCAGAAATTGCTACCACTGTAAAAAAAAAAAAAAAAAAAAAAAAAGGCGCGAGGGACCGGGACTGGGCTGGAGGTCCTCAAGGAAAGCTGATTAGCAGATAAGGCCCAATTTCTCCTTTCTTTTTGTCCCTACAGTCCAGTCCCGACATCTGAGATGTACATAGCAATACTAATCGCAGGAGGATTCTGAGAGCCAGGCCTGAATAACTGCCGCACCAAAACTTGCTTCTCCCTTTGTCTGCACATCAAGATGGTAATGCATAGAATGCAGGGACACAGGGGCATTAGGCTAACCTCGGCCCACGATGCAGCCTGTGCCCTCAGGCCCCCTGGCAACTGTCTGCGCTGAAGCAGGTAAGCAGAAAAAATGGGCTTCTCTAACCCATGTAGAGATAGAGGCTTTGGAAGCGGCTTCTCCCTTACGCAGTCTTCCAAACAGAACAAACTGTCTGACTTTCGAAACGGCTCAGTCCTCTTCAGGTAGTACCGTAGAGCCCTTCGGATGTCCAAGAGGCACAGCACCAGCTCCTACTGAATCTCTTCTGTCCCAGCAAAAACTGACCGATTCAAATGAAAGACCGAGAGCACCTTGGGCAGAAAAGAAGGTACTGGCCATAAGACCACCTTTTCCTTTGAGGAGAGGAAAGGTTCCCAGCCTGACAATGCTTGTAACTCAAATTCTCCTCGTGGAACAAACAGCCACCAGAAAGACGGTCTTCAACGTCAAACCCTTTAATGTACACGCCCCTAGCAATTCAAAAGGCTCTGCCACCATAGCAGACAATACCAGATTAAGGTCCTAAGGGGGAACTACCATCCGTACTTGCTTAACAGCCCTAAGGCAAAAAACCACATTTGTATGGGCTCCCAAGGAAACCCCTTGGACCCTACTGTGATAACAAGTAAATAGCTGTCACCTGCACCCGCAGGAAACTACAGGCCAGTCCCTTTTCCAGCCCTGCCTGTAAAAAGGCCAGGAAGTCTAACACCGACGCTGACAGTGTCGGCAGCTATTCTCCTTGCACCAAGCCTCAAATATCCTCCAGATCCGGATATATGAAAGCGAGGTCGACCTTCAATAACGTGGCAATCAGAACAGCCTCTCTTTCCTCAATCGCGCCCTCTTAAGAACCAAGCTGTAAGCAAGGAAAAAAAAAAAAAGAGAATCGATCCACTTGTGGCATCAGGACCGGCCCCTGCGAAAGGTCAGGTCAGGTCAGTTGGGTAGCCGCCATGGAAGGTCCACCTTCTGAACAGAGCCACATGGCCTGTGTGGCCAATCAGAAGCAGTGAGAACTACCAGGCCTGGATGTGCCTCGATCCTTTGAACCAGAAGCCCTATGAGCGACCACAGTGGGAAGAACGTACAATAGGCTGGCCAGTGCTGAACCAGGGCATCCAGACCTTCTGACATTCGCTCCCTACTAGGTCACGATCAGATCCATGAACGGCGGACCCCACCTGCTCACTATTTGTGCAAAGACGGCCTCGCCGAGTGACTACTCCCCAAGGTCCAGGCGAAAACGACAGTCTGCCGTCATGTCCTGTTCCTGTGACATGAGCTGCCAAGAACGCCTGCAGATTTTCCTCTCCCCAGTCCAACAATGGGCCTATCTTGCTCTCGAGCTGCACGCTGCTTGTGCCTCCCCTTGTTGGTTGATTTAAGCCACCGTAGTGGCATTGTCCAAGAACACCCACACCGCCTTTAGGTACAATAGGCTGTAAAATCGCTGCAATGCAAGAAACACTGCTCTCATTTCTAGGCGATTGATGGGTCACTCCTGCTGTTCTGTGGTCCAACACCCCTGCCCATCTGATCCTGACAATAGGCCCCACAGCCAGAGAGGCTGGCATTGTCGTCAACGGGACCCAGATGGGCATCTCCAGCAGCATGCCTATTAACAACTTCGCTGGCCTCAACCACCAATGGAGTGCTAACCACACTGCCCTCGGACAGGGAAATGGATGCGTAAAGAGGTGACGCTACACAGACAACCTTCACAGCACGGCTCTCTACAATGGTCATGTGGGCTCGGGCCCATGGGACCAACTTAAATGGATGCCGCCATGGATCCCAGGAGTTGCAGATAATGCCAAGCCGTGGGAATGCTCATTCTGAGGAACTGCTGGACCTGTCACTGTAACACCTGCACCCTCTCCACCAGCAGGAACATATTGCCTGTGTTTGCCTGGAAACGAGCCACCAGATACATGTCTGGGATGGTGACAGCCGATTCTGCGAAATTGACTACCCAGCCTAGCTCCTATAGAAACTCAGTAACTCTTGCTGTGGCTCGCGTGGTTTCTTCTGCAGACTTTTCTCTAATGAGCCAATTGTCCAAGTAGGGATGCAGCAGAATGCCCTCTTGACGCAGAGCCGCTGTGACCATGACCTTGGTGAATGTCCATGGAGCAGTTGTGAAGCCAAAGGGCAATGCCCTGAACTGAAAGTGTCCCATTGGTACTGCGAACCGTAAGTACTGCTGATGCTCGGGGTGAATCAGAACGTGCAAGTAGGCCTCTATTAAATCGAGAGGTTAGAAAATTCACCTTCCCGGACGGCCACTATGACCGACCGGAGGGCTTCCATGCGGAACCAGGGTACACGTAAATACCGATTTACCCTCTTGATATCTAAGATAGGCCAAAAAGTACCTTCTTTTTTGGGGACCACAAAATAAATGGAGTATCGACCATAGTCACACTGGCTTCTGGGAACCTCCACCATGGCTTGCAATGGCTGGAGTCAATGGAGGGTGTCCCGCACCGCCTTGACCTTGCCTACCACCCTGCAGGATGACCTTACAAAGGCATCTGCAAGAGGACGAGCAAACTCCAGCACGTAACCCTTTCTGATGATTTCCAAGACCCACTGGTTGGAAGAGATGCAGGCCCAGGCCGGGCAAATGTCCCACAGCCGACCTCCCACAGGAATTACCTCCAGCCGGGCCTTCCTCGTTTCATTGTGCCTTTTGGATGCTGTGGAGGCAGAGGAGTAAAAACCTCAACCTGCTCCACAAAACCCATGAAAGGCTTGCCTGTGGATGGAAAACGCCCCCACTGATAGGGTGTAAAATGCACTGTGTGGAAGCTGTAGAAATCTCGTGGCTGGCCTCTCGTTGGCATAGCTTCTGCTTATCCTTTGGTAGCCTGCCCCCTTTAGACTCCCTGGGGTCCTTAACCAACTTATCCAAGGCTTCCCCAAATAACTTCCCCTTAAAAGGAAGCTTGCTCAAACGTGACTTTAGAAGAGACACCTGCCGACCAATTCTCCAACCACAGGTAACGTCATGTGGCCACAACTTGAGGCCATACTCTTGGCTAGGCCCCTAATCAGGTCATAGAAGGCATCTGCCAAATAGGCTGCCCTGGACTCCAGCGTAGCTGCTTCCGGAGGCAGGGACTGGCTCTCGCCAGTATTTCCAATATGCCCTGCGCCCAGCACAAACAGGCCCTAGCCACAAAAGCCCCACAGAAAGATGCCTGCAATGAGAGCGCATTTATGTCAAATGCCTGCTTCAGCAACATCTTTAACTTTGTCCTGCACATCATCTTTAAGAGCGGAGCTATCTTCCACCGGAATGGTGATCGTCTTAGTCACTGCCGACACTGCCGCATCCACTTTAGGTGAGTGCAGGATCTCTTTTTCCTGCTCCAGGACGGGATAGAGTCAGGCCATGATCTGCGAACCCTTTATGGTGCCCTCCGGAATGTCCCATTCATCCTGAATCATCTGCTTAAATCACCCCATGCAAAGGAAACACTAACTGCTTTTTTTGGATGTCCTGAAACAAACGGTGAATCCTCCAAAGGATCTTCATCCTGGGGAACTCCTGCTGGCATATTCAGTGCTTTTAAGGACTGTGATATGAGAGCCGGCAATTACTCCCAGCAGAATACACGTACAATGCAAGATTCCTCCTGCGGAATTTCTCCTTCTTCCAGTTCCCCCGTTTCAGCCCCCAGGTCCGCCTTGCCGTCAAGGTCCACCGGGTCTTCCGAGTGGCATGACCCCATCTCCTCCCAGGGGTCTCCGTCTCTGGCGGTCTTCTCTTTTTACCTCTTTCCAGTGCCCTGGAGGATTCCATGATTCCACTCCCTGCTGCTTTATGCAAAAGGCCTGATGCATAAGCAGCACCAACTCGGGAGAAAACAAACCCATTTGCGCACTGCTTGAGATGTAGAAGGCCGAGGAGATGAAAACTCCTTGCCCGCCCATTTGAGCACTGGCAGGCCCTGTATGTCAGCCTTTTCAACTATGGCGAGGACCCCCGGGTCCAGAGAAGGCCCACTGTGACATGCGAGTTCCTATCAGGCCCTTCAGAGGCTCCCATCCTTTCAGCTCTGTCTTGGAAGCCTTCTATGGAGCGTGCTGCCACCTCGCAACCGTGGCAAAATCCAGCAGCCGAGATAGAGCTAATTTTTTGCGCCGCATACCAAACACGTGGCCCTAGATGGCATTTTACAACCAAGTGTAAGGTGAGACACCCCCCTGAGCCTCCTCCAATCCAAGCAGTAGGAATTTTTTTTGTTTTATATGCTTTTAACTTAAATCAAGCTGTTCTGTAGGATGGAAGAAAGGAAAAACAAGAAAACGCGAAGGAATGTCCCCCTGTGTCCGAGGCCTGCTTCCCCCCTTCTGCTTCCATAAACTGAAGCCACCGCTGAAAAAGCGCCGTTTCCCATGCTGCTGAAAAGGACCGCTGTAGCCACGCGGTGCTAAGTGCTGCCTTGAAGGCCTCCGATCCCGATGGAGAACCCCTGTCTCACCGAAAATCCCCCCTGGCCAAAACAATTCTTCTTGCCTGCACCGGGTCACTTAAGTAATCGCTGCTCCGCTCATTGCTCAGCCCCTGCTACCTGCATCCATGGTGAGTCAGAGAGCCATACAAGGTTTTGATCAAAGGGCCACACTGTTTTTCTACTTGCTGCGCCTCACCCATTGTGGGTTTGGGAGCCGCTTGTCTGCCGGTGCTTGAAGCTGCACTCTTCCCCTTCACCTCGGGAATGTATAGTTGCACAAGCCTCTTTTTTTTTTTTGTTTCCTTTTGTTTTAATGCCTGGGATCAGCTCTCTCCAGCTGCTTGGAGACTGAGTTTACTGGGGTTGGTGCCAGCTGCCTAAGAACACTGATGTCAAAGACGACATGCTCAGTCTCCAAGTATGTGTGCGTGTGTGTCTCTACTGTTAGTAATGCCAGGCCAGAATGAGGGAAAGGGAATGATAAGAATCAGAAAATAGCACAAAAGCTGACAGTTCAGAAAATAGCTTACTGTTTAATGGTTTCCATCTGTTCCCTGACAGACATGCCTCCGATACAGAGGGCACAGCGCAGCTGGGGCAGGCCATCCTCCTGAAGGAGTCTGCAATAATATTCCATGATTCCATGGGTTTGCCGGGCTAGTTCCCGCTGCAAGCAGCAAAAAGTAACATTAAAACAAAAGTCTTCATTTAAAAAAGGACAGAAAAAAATCAACTCTTGATTTATATTTCTACTGTGCCTCCTCTCCTAGGAGGTCACCTACACCTCATCCTCAGGAGCAGATGACAATACTCACTGAAGGGCAGATGATCAAGCCATAGGGGCCCTCCCTCTTGGTGAAGGGTAATCTCTTTTCCTGCTCCAGACAAAACATGACAACTGGAAGAATGAACACCAAAGTCTTCCCGGAGCCCGTGAACGCAATGCCAATCATGTCCCTTCCAGACAAGCTGTAGACAAAGAACAGAGCACTGGTGCTGAACCCTGACACTGGGCTGATAGTATCAAGGCTAGCTCTTCTCACTATACAGAACTGGCAACAGGTGATCATTTGTATCTTTACCGCAAGCGGTGGTATGGTGTGAAGGGCAAAGGAGAAAGAAATGGAGGTAGATAAGAGGAGAAGCAGGAGTGTACAGACACAGTGCTTGTAAGACTCACATAACTGGGATCCCCTGAATCTGAATAGGTGTTGGCTGCTGGATGCCTTTCTTCTTCAGTCCCCGTAAAATAGCTGTGACAAGAGCAGCAACAGCATGAAGGTATTTATTTATTTGTTTATTTACTTTAGCTAATACAAAAACACACATTAATAAGAGAAAATATACATAAAAAAGCACACATTACAGGAAAATCAATTTAAGGCATAAGCCTCTCTAAAAATGTAAAATTAGGCCTTACCTACTTAATTGGCTTTCCTGGAGTGCAGTCCAGTCCCAACTTGTGGGTCTTCAATCCACACCAAAAGCTTGAAGACTGAGCATGTCAAACTTAATGACATCACGATACATAGACAGTTAGCACCACCCCCAGCCTTCAGTATCCTATTAACCAAGCACACTCACAGGAACAATGAATAATATAGTGCCACTTACTAAAAACTATATTTCAGAACTTTTAAACAGGAACCAACATGAGGCAGATCATGAAAGGTTGCTTACCACCAAGCGATCAGTCCACTCTACGACCACTTGAGGCAAGACCTTCTCCTCCTCGTTTGGTGCCCACGTCAACTGACGCTATTTTCTTCACTGCACCTACTGCACACTAAACCAGAACATACTGTCCCCACATTCCCCGCCGAGGCATAATCATTCTACTGATAACTCCAGACACTCCATTAAAGATGTTTTTCTTCATATCTGGGCTCATAGATGTGCCTCGCCTCTCACTACTCAAGTGAGGGTCCGAGACTGGACTGGACTGGAGATACTCGAGGAAAGCCAATTAGCAGGTAAGGCCTAATTTTACTTTCCCTTTTGTCCCTCCAGTCCAGTCCCAACTTGTGGGATGTACCATAGCAGATCTAACAGTAGGAGGGATCCACGAGCTTGGCCTGCAGCACTGCTGAACCAAAACTCACGTCCCCTGCTGCTTGCACATCCAGTCAATAATGTTTCACAGAAGTATGTTATCAGGACCAGGTAGCTGCCGTACAGATTTCCACTGGTGGAACTAAGCTAACCTCTGCCCATGAGGCTGCTTGCACTCTGGTTGAGAGCACTCTCCGGTCCCTGGATACTTCTCTCCGGCGCAGCAAATAGGCCAAGGAAATAGCTTCTCACACCCATTGGGAAATGAATGCCTTGGAAGCAGCTTCTCTTTTCTGAGGACCCCCAGACAGAACAAACAGCCAGTCTGACTTACGCACTGGCTGATAGCCTACAAATAAACGCTGTAACACCTGCTGCACATCCAGGCGATGCAGCGGGGGGAGGGGGGGTCATCATCCATCCCAACTTCTGCAATCAAAAACACAGGCACCGTAACTGGCTGATTTAAGTGACACCATAGGCTGCACTGGGGGCCAAACCTGCTTCATCATGCGCAGGAAATGCACCAGATCCAGATGGACCCCCAGGGACCGCCCTTGGACCCTACTGCGGTAACAAGTGATCGCCGCAACTTGCACTCTAAGTGAACTGCAAGCCAGTCCTTTCTGCAAACTGTCCTGCAGAAAAGTAAAAATATCTGGCACTCATGGATAGCACTCGACAACCCCTCTCTGCGCACCAAGCTTCGAAGACTCTCCACACCCGGACATAGGAGAGAGAGAAGTGGACCACTTTCGTGCTTTTAACAAGGTAGCAATGATCTCAGCTGAATATCCTCGTTTCCTCAACCCAGCCCTCTCGAGAGCAAGGCAGTAAGTGAGAATCGACCACCTGTGGCTTCTGGAGCGGCCCCTGCATCAGCAAGTCAGGCAGCACTGGCAGTCACCATGGAGCTGACACTGTTAGCTGTAACAGACTGGCGTACCAGTCCAGAGCAATCAACACCACAACCTCCCGATGCGCCTTGATCTGTTGCACTATGCGCCCTATGATTGCCAGAAGCAGAAAGCAAGCCACCCTCGAGCCAGGGCTGCACCAGTGCGTCTAGGCCCTTCGATATCCACTCTCCTACTGTAGAAGCGAGAGGCCTTCACTGACTCAAATGTTGCCATCAGATCCATGGCGACATTAGAGTTGGCAAAGGCTCCAATGTCTTTCTACCTGCGCAAACAGTGTTGCATTGAGTGTCTACTCTCCTGGATACACTCAAACTCGACCGAGGTAATTTGCCTCCACATTCTCCTTTCCGGCCACATGGGCTGCCGAGAGGGCCAGCAAGTGGTCCTCTGCCCATTCCAATAACTGCGCTGCCTCGCTTTCCAGGTGAACATTGCTTGTGCCTCCCTGATGACTGATGTAGGCTATTGTCATACTGTTGTCCGAGAACACTAACTGCCTTCCCCCATCAGAAGGGCCTTGAACTGTTGAAGTGCCAAGAACACCGTCCACATCTCCAGGCGGTTGATAGATCATGCACTCTCTTCCTGCATCCAAAAACCCTGTGCTATCTGGGCCTCGCAATGCAGGGAGTTTCCAAAGGCATCCTTGCCAGCACCTTCTGCGGTCGTAACCACCACTGGGAAGGGGAGCTACAACGTCAGTGGGATCCGTTGCACCGACAATCTCTTCAACAGAGTTCCCTGTAATGGCCTCATGTGGGTTCGCACCCATGGCACTAGGTCGATTGCTGCTGCCAAGGACCTCAGTACCTGTAGGTAATGCCACGCTAGAGTTAGCAGACATAAAAACAGACGCATCTGGCCCTGGAGGGTACGCATCCTTTCCACGAGCAAGAACACCCTGCCCTTGGCTGTCTGAAACAGAGCTCCAAGGTATATCAAATCCTGAGACGGCTGTAGCCAACTCTTGGCATAACTGATGAGCCAGCCCAGACTTTGCAAAAACTATCACCCTGGCTGAGGCCCATACGATCTCCTCCTCAGATTTTACCCAGATGAGTCAACCGTCTAAGTAGGGATGCATTAGAATACCTTCCTGATGGAGTGCGGCAACGACCACCACCATGACCTTGGTGAACGTTCTTGGAGCGATGGCAAAACCAAATGGCAACGCCCAGAACTGAAAATGTCCCATGGGCACCCCGAGCCGCAGGCACTTCTGATGTCCCTGCTGAATGGGAATGTGCAAGTGGGCCTCCGTGAGGTCCAATGAAGTCAGGAACTCACCCTTCCTTACGGCCATGACGACTGACCAAAGCTTCTCCACATGAAAAGGAGGGACCTTGAAGTAGCGGTTTACCTTCTTTAGATCCAAAATTGACCTGTAGGATCCCTCCTTTTTGGGCACTACAAAGTATACGGAGTGGAGGAGTGGCCTAGTGGTTGGGGCAAGGTACTTCGGGCCGGAAGGTCGGGGGTTCAAATCCCACTGGAGGACAGCAACCTTGGGCCGGAAGGACTGGGGTTTCTAGTCCCACAGGTGCTCCTTGTGGTCTTGGGCAAGCCACTTAACCCTCCATAGCCCATGTTCCCTGTAAAATAGTTCTCTGTGTGCTGTGCTTTCCTGTCTAATCAATGTGTTTATACCTCAAAAATTTCCTGTCATGATTTGACAATTTCCAATCTGTAATCAAACCGCTGCTGATCGCTGGAAGTAGCGGTATACAAATGTATACTAAATAAAATAAATAAATAAATCAACCCAAACTGGTCTTGTGGCACCTTCTCCACAGCCTGTAAGTCATGAAGGCGTTGGAGTGTGTCACTTATCGCCTTGGCCTTGCTGGGCACCTTGCAGGATGGCTGTATGAAGGCCTTCACTAGAGGCCAAGCAAACACCAACACGTACCCCTCTCTGATGACCTCCAGCACTCAGCGGTCAGAAGTGATCTGTGACCAAGCGGAGTAGAAGTCCTGAAGCCAACCCTCTATGGGAATCACCCCGCCCAGACACCCTTCGATTCATTACGACCTTTTCAAAGCAGTAGCAGAAGAGGCATAAAATCTTCTTCCTGTTCCTCAAAACCCGTGAAAAGCCTGCCCCCTAAAAGGGAAATGAACCCTCTGGTACCGCACAAACCGTACTGTACTGAAACACCAAAAATCTCGTGACTGTCCCCACACCAGTGCCAATGGGTTGGTGGATTTCTGCTTATCCGCAGGCAACCTACTGCCCTTTGTCTCCCCCAGGTCCTTTACCAGCCTGTCTAGCGCCTCTCCGAACAGCTTACCCTTGAACGGGAGCTTGCTTAAACAAGATTTGGAGGCAGGGGGTGTAGACCTTGTCCTATTAGAGGTGGTTGGGGAGGAAGGGCATGGGGATTGAGAAAGATTTCTCAAGATCTGTGTGGTGGCAGCTCATAGTGAAGTGGCTTTGCATTGGAAGATGGTGTGTCCCCTAACAGCTGTCTCTTGGAAAGCCCGTATGCAGAACATGTATATATCATTAAGAGATTTACAGAAATCAGACAAAATAAGACTGGCAAATTTGAAAAGATTTGGGCTCCATTTGTCAATAAACATGTGGTGTAATTTTCTGGGGGGGGGGGGGGTGGGGGGGTGGGGGGAAGGGTGCTGAAGGTTACTGGTTGGCTAAGTTGCTGATTGTTTGGTTATATTAAGGGGACTTGTTTTGTATGGAAAATTTGTGATCAATAAAAATAAAGTTAAAAAAAAAAACAACCCCAAAAAAACTACATGAGATTTGGAGGAAGCATCGGCTGGCCAATTTCTCAGCCACAAATATCGCTGGGCAGCGACCACGGAGGCCATGATTTTGGACAAGCATCTAATCAAGCCATACAAGACATCCGGCAAATAGGTTGCCCTGATTCCAAATTTTACCACCTCTGGAGGCAAGACAACTGGATCTCCCCCAGCCTCCAGATCACTTAGTGCCCATTGCAAGCACACCCTGGCTACAAATGCACCACAGATGGATGCTTGCAGGGAGAGGGCATTTATGTCTAATGTCTGCTTTAGCAGCGTTAACTTTCTATCCTACACATCCTTCAAAGCTGTACTGCCCACTACTGGAATCATGGTCTTCTTGGTAACTGCAGACACGGCCACATCCACCTTTGGGGACAGAAACAGCTCCTTGTCCTGATCTGGAAGCAGATAAAGATGTCTCATAGCCCGCATGCCCCTCAGCATAGCTTCTGGAATGTTCCATTCATCCCGGATCATCTGTTTGATCATCCTGTGAAGAGGAAACAGTTTGAGACTTCCTCACCACCATGAAGAGGGGATCTTACAAGGGCTCTGACCTCTGCAGGCGCTTCTGATATCATATTAAGTGTCTTCAACGAATGAGTAATCAACACTGACAGCTCTTCTTGGCAGAAGACTCGCATGATGTGTGCTTCTTCCCCCAGCTCGGCAGACTCCATGCGAACATTTGCCTCCGCTTCCTGATCTTCCATGTCGTCTGAGTGAATGGAGCCAGTTTCCTCCCCAACATCACTCTCTAGCCGCTTGCGGCTGAACTCTGGCTCGTCCATCACCTTAGACCAACCTCCCTTCCCCGGTGTGTCATGGGCCTGAGGCCTCTTCACTGCATTTTTGCTTCATGCAAAAGGCCTGAAGCATGAGCAACACGAACTCGGGTGGAAAAACCCTCCTGTAAAACTAATGCAGAGGACCCTTGAGAGGCAGAAGGATGTTGAGACCCATTCTCCCCTGCCTTCCCCTCTGAAGACACCAGCGAAGGACCAAGCTCCTCTGCTCTGCCAATTACCGCCCTCCGGAAGGAGAGAGGCAAGCCCCCTGAAGCCTCCTGCCTTCTGGTCCTTATTCGCCTTGTCTGTCACCAATCTGTTCTCTGTGGACCAGGCCTCTGCTTCGCACCCGCAGCAGAACCCTTCCGCAGACATGGAGCTGTGTCTAACTCCACACGTTAGACAGGTGGCTTTAGCAGGCATGGCCACCTTCAGCCCTATGCTCTTCCTCCTCGATCCCTTTATTTTATTTTTTTGTAACATAGTATATGATGGCAGATAAAGACCAGCACGGTCCATCTAGTCTGCCCAGCAAAGCGGCAAGAGTAGGTGCACTTGCCGTGCTGTGCAGGTCACCCTTCCCCATGCCTTTGTTTAGGGGTGTACCCACCGCTCCGTGTAGGTCACCCTATTTGTTCAGATATAAAAGAGATAGTTATGCTTATTTTGATTTTATCCTGTTGCTATAATGGAACCGACTGTGTCTGTCCCAGGCCATTTTGAATTCTGTCACTGTGTTTGCCTCCACCACCCACTTCCATTGGGAGAGCATTCCAAGCATCCACCACCCTTTCAGTGGAAAAGTATTTCCTCACATTGCCTTTCAGTTTACCCCCTTGCAGCTTCATGTTATGCCCTCTAGTTTTACAGCTTCCCCGTCTTTGGAAGAGGTTTGTTTGTTCATTAATACTCTCTAAGTCATAGGTTTTCAACCCAGTCCTCGGGGAACCCTAGGCCAGTCAGGTTTTCAGGATTCCCAGAATGAATATGCATAAGATTTTTAAGGTTTTCAGGATTTTTAAGGTTTTCAGGATTCCCAGAATGATTGTTTGGTTATATTAAGGGGACTTGTTATATTATATTATATTGTTATATTAAGGGGATTTTTAAGGTTTTCAGGATTCCCAGAATGAATATGCATAAGACTTAAATCAAACCGCTTCTGATCGCTGGAAGTAGCGGTATACAAGTGTTTGCTAAATAAATAAATAAATAAATAAGATAGATTTGCATGTTCTGCCTTCATTGTATGCAAATCTTTCTCATGCATATTCATTCTGGGAATACTGAAAACCTGACAGGCCTGGGGTTCCCTGAAGACTGGGTTGAAAACCCCTGCCTAAGTATTTAAAGGTCTGAATCATATGTCCCCTGTCCCTCCTCTCCTCCAGAGTGTACAAATTTAGGTCTTCAAGTTTCTTCTCATAAGTCTTCTGACGCAGGCTCCAAATCATTTTGGTCACCTTCCTCTGAATCGCTTCCAGCCTTTTTATATCCTTTGTGAGATATGGTCTCCAAAACTGAACACAATATTCCAAGTGAGGCCTCACCAGCGACTTGTACAGTGGCATTAGTACCTCTTCCTTTTTTTGCTGGTAACTCCTCTCTGTATGCAACCCAGCATCCTTCTGGTTTTTGCCACCACCTTTTTTATTTTATTTATTTATTTTATTTACTACACATTTATATACCGCTACTTCCAGCGATCAGCAGCGGTTTGATTAATCTTTGTGGGGTAGTCAATCAAGACTTGGGGGGGGGGGGGGGGGTATATACATAGATCTGAGGTCACAGCACACATGATTGGCGTCTTCGGGGACGAATCATACGTTTTTACATTTATATATACATATTTACATATTTAAAACATATTTAAACATATATCAGTTTTTACAAATCACTAGCAGTAGAAGGTTATATTTGATTGTAATGACATCGGAATAAGTGTGTTTTTAGCTCTTTTCTGAATTTGGTGATGTCCTTGGTTAGACGCAGCTCACAGGGGAGTTGATTCCAGATAGTTGGTGCAGAGAAAGAGAAGGCTCTATGACTCGTAATTGTTTTCACTGTCCTGATGTTGATGGGGACTTGCAGGGTTCCTGAGTTGATGGTTCTTCTGTCCCTATTTGTGGGTTGCATGCTGATAAGTGAGGATAGGAATGATGGGGATAAGTTGTTTATTAGCTTGAAGGTGGTCATTAATATCTTGTATTGAATCCTGGCTGCAATTGGTAGCCAGTGTAGCTCTATTAAAATGGGGGTAATGTGTTCAGCAATGCTTGTTCCCATTATGATCCTGGCTGTTACGTTCTGGGCCATCTGCAGGATATTTAGAGATTTTTTAGGCAGCCCTTGTAAGATGGCATTACAGTAATCCAAGTGCGGTATAATGAGAGCTTGTGCTACCGACCGAAAATCACCGGGTTCTATTATTTTCCTTAGTGGTTGTAACACTCTTAGTTTATGGAAGATGGCTTTATTCGTTTTGCGTAGGTGTGTCTCCATTTTCAGGTTGCAGTCGAGTGTGACTCCCAGATATTTTATTTCATTTTTCGTGCTGTACGTGTTATTGCACAGTGTGATTGTAGGGGGGGGTTGAAGTTTGGTTTGCTGGATATGTACATGACTTCTGTTTTCTTATGGTTTATTGTCATGTTGTTTTTCTGTAGCCAGCCTAACATCTCATCCAGGCATTTTTCGAGTAGTGTATATTGAGGGTCGGCCGCATCTAGTTGCGTATAAAGCATAATATCATCCGCATAGATGTGGTATTTAATATTATGTCTTTTGAAGATGTCGCAGAGGAGTCGCATGTATATGTTGAACAGAAGTGCCGAGAGGGCAGAACCCTGGGGTATGCCCTGCGTTTGAGCGAAAGGTTCAGCTTTTTCGCCATTAAATTGTACTTGCGGCCTTCTGTTCGTTATGTAGGAGGAGAACCATTTGAGGGGAGTTCCCACAATTCCTATATCTTCTAGTTTGTTGAGGAGGATCTTATGGTGTACTGTGTCGAAGGCGGCAGAGATGTCAATGAAAATGAGTATAAACATTTTCTCTCTGTTCTCTAGGCCTTGGATGAGGTTGTTCATTAGTGCTATCAAAAGCGTCTCAACTCCATGATTTCTTCTGAACCCGTACTGCTGTTTATCTAGGGTATCACAGTCCTCGAGATGCTCTAGAAGCTGTATTAGCACAGCTTTTTCAATGATCTTTGCAAGGAATGCAATGCTGGAGATGGGGCGGTATGATGTCGGGTCTTCCTTGTTGAGCGAGTTGTTCTTTAGGATTGGCCTTATTATAGATTGTTTCAGTTGGTCAGGCATTATTCCTTGATTTAGTGACTGGTTTATGATGTGGGATATTTGCTGGCTGATCTTTTTTTGCTGTTTTTATCCATGCTGTTGGGCAGGGGTCGAGTGGGGAGGTGGTGGTATTTATGGAGGTTAGTATGTTGATGGTTTGCTGCACATCGATGTTGTGGAAAATACTCCATTTTTGTTTACTCTCCACCTCTGTGCCTTGGCATTGTGTGTCTATAGGGAGATTGGGGATGTTGGTAGTCAGCTTGCTTGCGTAGTGGTTTGCGAGCGTTTGTGGATTTATGAGGCTATCTGGATGTTCCGGAGTGGCTGTTTTGGTTAGTGATTTAACTAATGCAAAGAGTTCACGTGGTTTGTTGATGGCTTTGCTTAGAATGTTGGTATGGTGTATCCTCTTTGCTGTGTTTACTTCATCCTTGTATTTTGATAGGAGGTTGAGGTACACAGATCTGAGCTCGATGGATTTGGTTTGTCTCCACCTTCTTTCATGTTTCCTAAGGTCTCTTTTCATTCTGGTCAGCGTTATGTTGTACCAAGGTTCTGATTTTAGTTTGGCTGCGTTTGGTGTATGGTTCTCTTTAGGGATCGCCATGGCCTGAATACCGGTATCCCAGCTGCTTGTTAAATCGTTGAGGTCTGTTTTAACCAGGTCTATGTGGGATTTGATGGTCTCAATGAGACATTCCATATTTGGTTTGTTAAAACCTTGTCACACAGTTTCACCATAAGAACATAAGATATGCCATACTGGGTCAGACCAAGGTCCATCAAGCCCAGTATCCCGTTTCCAACAGTGGCCAAGCTAGGTCATACGTACCTAGCAGTTTCCCCAAAAGACACAGGGTTCCACAATGCTTGTACTGGGTCAAGCATTGATATCCTGGGTCCCTTCTTAATAATGGTTTATGGACCTTTCCTCCAGGAACTTGTCCAAACCTTTTTTAAACCCAGCTACTTTAACAGCCTTTACTACATCCTCCGGAAACAAATTCCAGAGTTTGATTACCCGCTGAGTGAAAAAATATTTTCTTTTATTAGTCTTAAATAGTTTACCCTGTAGCTTCATTGCATGTCCCCTAGTCTTTCTATAATTCTGATAACATAAACAATCGATCTACGCCTACCCGTTCCACTCCATTCATTAATTTATAGGACTTCTATCATAGCTCCCCTCAGCCGTCTCTTTTCCAGGTTAAAGAGCCCTAACCTTTTTAGCCTCTCTTCATAGGAGTATCTTTCCATCCCCTTTACCATTTTGGTGGCTCTTCTCTGAACCTTTTCTAATATCGCTATATCCTTTTTAAGATATGGCGACCAGAATTGCACACAATATTCAAGGTGCGGTCTCACCATGGAACGATATAGAGGCATTATAATATCTTTTGTTTTATTTTCCATTCCTTTCCTCATGATACCTAGCATTCTATTTGCTATCTTGGCCACCGCTGCACACTGGGCCAAGGGTTTTAACATGGTATCCACAATGACGCCTAAATCTTTTTCCTGGGTGGTGGTTCCTAATGTGGAACCCTGCATCGTGTAACCATAGTTTGGGTTGTTCTTCCCTAGGTGCATAACTTTGCACTTGTCCACATTAAATTTCATCTGCCATTTTGATGCCCAGTCTTCCAATTTATTAAGATCCTCTTGCAATTTTCCACAATCCTCTTGGGTTTTAACAACTTTAAATAGTTTTGTGTCATCTGCAAATTTGATAACCTCACTCGTTATTCCCTTTTCCAGGTCATTTATGAATATGTCAAAAAGCAGCAGACCCGGCACAGATCCCTGGGGTACACCACTATTCACCTTTCTCCATTGGGAAAATTGGCCATTTAGCCCTACCATCTGCTTTCTATCTTTTAACCAGTTCCTGATGCACAATACTACACAGCCTCCTATCCCATGACTCTTTAGTTTTGCCAAAAGTCTCTGATGAGGGACCTTATCAAAGGCTTTCTGAAAGTCCAAATACACTATATCAACCGACTCACCTTTGTCCACCTGTTTATTCACACCTTCAAAAAAACATAACAGATTAGCAAGACAAGATCTTCCTTGTCTAAAGCCATGTTGGCAGTCTCCCATTAGGTCACGACTATTTACATGCTGAGTAATTTTGTTCTTTATGATGGTTTCTACCATTTTTCCTGGTACTGACGTCAGGCTCACCGGTCTGTATTTTCCCGGATCACCCCTGGAACCCTTTTTAAAAATTGGCGTTACATTGGCAATCCTCCAATCTTCAGGTATTACAGATGATTTTAATGAAAATTCACAGATTACTAATAGCAGGTCTGCAATCTCATATTTCATTTCCTTCAACACCCTCGGATGTATACCATCCGGCAAAGGTGATTTGCTACTCTTCAGTTTATTTAATAGTTGTAATACATCTTCCCGATGTATCGATATTTCCTTCAATTCTTCTGCACCTTTAAATACCACTTCAGTCATGGGTAACATCCCTACATCTTCCTCATTAAAGACCGAAGCAAAGAATTCATTCAGTCTCTCTGCTATCTCCTTGTCGCCTCTTAGTGCCCCTTTAACCCCTCTATCATCTAATGGACCCACTGACTCTCTCACAGGTTTTTTTTGCTACGAATGTACTTGAAAAAATCTTTATTTCGCGTTTTTGCTTCCGCAGCAAGCTTCTTCTCAAATTCTCCCTTTGCCTGCCTTATCAATGCATACATTTGACTTGCCAGTGCTTGTGCTGTTTCCAGGTTTCGTCGTTTGGCTCTTTTTTCCCCATTTCCTGAAAGATGCTTTTTTGGCAACAGCAGCCTCTCTGACCTCATCTTTAAACCATGCTGGCAGTTTTTGGACTTCCTTCCACTTTTCTTAAAGCATGGAATACAGCTGGTCTGGGCTTCCAAGATAGTATTTTTCAACAACACCCAAGCTTGATGTAAGTCTTTAACCTTTGCAACTGCTCCTTTTAGTTTTTTCTTATCTATTTTCCTCATTTTATCATAGTCTCCCTTTCGAAAGTTAAAAGGTAGTACTGTGGATTTCCTTACTATCCCTCCTCCACTAATTAAATCAAATGCGATCATGCTATGATCATTATTGCCAAGTGGTCCCAACACCCTTATCTCTTGCACTAGATCTGGTGTTCCACTAAGGACTAGGTTTAATATGGCTTCCCCTCTGGTTGGTTCATGAACCAGCTGCTCCAAGAAGCAGTCATTTATTTCATCTATTTATTTATTTATTTGTCTTATATACCGCGCTATTAAGATCAGCGCGGTTTACATTATAACTGAACAATGCAACAATGTATTACATAACACGATGTGCTTACATAGAACAGGGGTACAATCATAAGTACAATCTAGGAACTTTAGCTCCCTAGCATGTCCTACTGTGACACCGACCCAGTCGCCACCTTGAGATCATCAGACATAATCACTCAGAGGTCCTTCTCCTGGTCCGTGCACACCAATCTCTCGCCCCCTATCGCATACAGTTCCCTTGGATTTCTGCTTCCCAAGTACATGACACTGCACTTCTTTACATTAAATCTTAACTACCAAGCATTAGACCAGTCTTCTAGCTTTTGTAGATCTTTCCTCATGTTCCTCACTCCCTCAGGGGAGTCCACTCTGTTGCAAATTGTGGTGTCACCTGCAAAAGGACAGACTTTTCCATTCAGCCCTTTGGCAATATCACTCACAAATATATATATGGGTATATATATATCTATAGTGAGATCTAGAAGGGCATAACATATGCACACGTAGCTGACAGACATATATATCTATATATATAGGTCTAGAATAAATGCCTGCAATTAAGCAGACAGAGCTATGCATATAAGAACATTCACATGGGAGATTTGAAGAGGAAAGATTCATCTAACAACAAGAAGGTGGAACCTACTTGAGAAGATATATAGAGAATCTATTCCCCCTGGTTATGCTGGTGCAGGAATGCTATCCAGTGGAATAACCAGGATGGTTACGTGAAAAAACAGAGGATAATATCAGTCTGTAAACAGCAAGTCCTGAGTCCTGCAGAACTCTAGCATGGTAAATGGACAGAAAACGCATAGAATGAGATACCAGGTTGACACACTTGAGGGACAAAAAGGGGTATCGTGTTTTTTAGTTAAATATGTGCTGTCCATGAAGGATTAGGATACCATGAGGACAAGCTGCAAGGAAAAAAAAAGCATATTCCCTGTAGGAATTGGATAACTCTTTAGACATTCACGTAGAGAAGGCTTATGTCCTTTGTTTTAAAAGGAGATAGTAGGGTGTGAAGAACCCTCACAGTCATGGGGCATGACTGAGAAAGCCTTTTTCAACCATGTAGGATAGTCATTAGAGAAAAAAACCCATGCTCTCTAGCAAGGGCCCATAGTGGAAAGCTTCTCTGTAGGATTGCAGAGAGCATTATGCAGGAGAATTGGGAGATAGAACTGGCTGTTGGAAAAACCAGCAGCCAGGTCAACTATGCTGCCAAACCCAAAGGAATTGGAGATGGCAAGAATAGAAGATAGTGTGATAAGCCTGTAGTGATAAGGATTATCCAAGAAAGATGTAAACACTGTCTTGGAATCACTACTAAGGCGAGACAGGAAGTAGTGGAGGACAAGACTGGAAACTTGTGGAAAAGTACCAGTAGTCCAATCACTAGAACTCCTGCATGGGTAGCTGCTGAATAAGACAGCAGAGAGAATCTTTCTGTGTAAAACAGAAAGAACAGACAGAACAAGAGTAGAAAATCCGTGTCCCTGTCTGATGAGCTGCCCAGGCAAAAAGGAGGGAGTTTACTCAAGAGAAAAAACTCCACACTGGAATGGAAAGAAAGACTAGAAAGGCTAAAGAAGCCGTCCAGTGGTATGGTACCACTCTTACAGGGGAGAAACCTGGATAAGAGGGTAGAGAAATAAGAGCTGAAGGGTGACTTACCATATGGTAAGTCTGTGGAAGGAAAAAATTCATGTTGGTACAGAAAACTATCATGTGACAGTTGTAAAACCTCTCTTCTTGGCAGGAAGAAGAGGAGAAATCGGTGACCCATAGACATGAATATCCTGACAGCTCAGCATATCTAGGAGCAACTGGATGTCCTAAGAAAAGAAATCCATGTGTAGAGTTTTGAATGAAAAAACAGTGAAAAACTTCTGCTGAGAAGAAGTCAACTGTAGGTTGCAAACCCCAAGAGGCAGAAAAATGATTAATCAGAAACCCTATGGTTGCTGGGTTTGTGTAGCCTGGTGAGAGTTTGGATTTTTCAGACCAGGACGATGCCTCCCCTGCTTGGGAACATCTGTATGGTGGGCAGGAGAAGAAGAAAACCTTCTCCTCCTAGGGAAAGAAGGTTTGGTAGGGCATTTCCTACCTACTGGGGAAGGAGAAGGCTTAGGATAGCCTTCAGAAACAGGGAAGTCAGTGAACCACTGAGCAAACTGATGTAAAGACTCCTTATTGAAGAGATTTTCTCCAGTGCAAGGAGTATTACCCAGTCTTTGTAGTGCCCATTTGTCTAAGTCTGAAGCCAGGCTCTACGTCGTGCCCCTATAGCTAACAGACTCAAATGAGTCTAGGGAAGCACGAGTAAGAAACCAAGAGATATTTTGAAGATGACTAAGTAGTAAGGAATAGTCTGCAGTCTTGGGCTCTGAAAGAAAAGGAGCCAAAAGATATAATTTCTTTGTGAGCTCCTGAAGAGATAGACTCATATAAAAAATATATGAGAGAATTCTTGCTGACAGCATGGATGTCTGGAAGGTTTGACGTCCAAAGGCATCTAGTGTCCTAGATTCACGACCTGGTGGGTAAGAAGAGTGCTTTTTCTTACTTTTCACCTTCCTCATTGCTGATTCCACTACAATGGAATGATGAGGAAGTTGAGTCTTTTGAAACCCTGGAGAGGGGGGCACTTGATACAGAAGAATAGCTGCTCTAGAAGGTGGGGGTACCCTTAAAGGGGCTTCCCACATTCTTAGAAGAAAATCCCGCAAGGAATGATGCAAAGGAAGCATTATGTTCTCCTTTGCTCCAGTAGAAACAGAGCCTTGTGTGGAATCATGGCCAGGGATAGGAATGGTAAGGGATCTTGCCATATCCAAGAGGAAATCCTGAAAAGAAGGACCTCCAAAGAGAACCTTCCCAGGACAGGCTAGATCTGAAGAACTAGCCTGGGCACCGGAGGATCTACCTGAGCATATAGGAAGATAAGATCCTGCACGGTGCAAAAAAGGATCCTTAAGGGATGGATGTTGGTACTGGAGGTCAGGACCTGTGACAGTCAGTACGACATCGTCTATGCCAGGTATCGACTCCAGACTTGGTATAGAAAGGAGCGACCCTGGTGAAGGAAGCATGGAAGGAGCTGGCCCCAATGCTACTGCGGATACCAGTACCGAAACCGATACTAGTAGCGCTGTAGGAATCAAAGGCGACACCGACACCGGAGCAGTCATCGGTGGCAGCTCAATCGGTACCGAGGTAACCGAACGCCTTCGGTAATCATCCTCGGTACCTAGCATCCGGTACCGATAGGTGTCAGTACTGAGACGTGTCGGTACCCAGTCTTCCAGACTAGAGATCGATTCCAGACTCGGCATGGAGGGGAGCGAGTCTATCGATGCGTGTCTAGAGGGTACCGACGTCGGTGGTAGTATCGGCGTCGATGCCGATACTGGAAAGTCAATCTGGAGTGTATCCACCGGTCCCGAAGGTACCGAGGAAGCCAGATGACGATCCCTGGTGAGGAGTGTTACATCCAACACCAGTGCCGATGCCGGGGTATCGGTACTGCTCGAAGCGGATGCCACCACCGAGCATGGCTCAGGTATGTTCTGTGAGGGGTGAGCCCCAGGAACAACCTGAAACCCCTC
This sequence comes from Ichthyophis bannanicus, assembly GCA_033557465.1. Taxonomy (NCBI): domain Eukaryota; kingdom Metazoa; phylum Chordata; class Amphibia; order Gymnophiona; family Ichthyophiidae; genus Ichthyophis; species Ichthyophis bannanicus. The sequence goes on from CM066050.1 coordinate 3,553,558, forward strand.
ATAGGCTTTAGAGACCGAAGACTCCTGCCGGGGTTTTGAAGCCAATGGACCCTCGAGGGCAAGTCCGGAGCCGTCTTCATGCCGTGCATGAGACCTACCACTCGAGGGTTGGCTAGTCTTAACAGACTGTTTGTAGGTTACCTGATCCCGTGTAGAAGAAGAAACGTTTGGTGCCCTGACACTGGAAGGGAACCTGGTATCGAGGGAAACTCGATGTTGAAAATCTCTTCTCACAAAACTGTAGCCCGAGGGCTCCGGAGGAAAATGGTCAGGACCCAAACAGGTTAAACACCAGCTTTTGGAGTCTAAGAATAAAGCTGTACCACCACAGCTTAAACCATTTCTTAGAGAAAGAGGCTGGCGGTTCCATGAGGAACATGGACAGGCCTAGAAGGCCTAAAAATTTAAGACAGAAGAAAAAATATACCCTGAAGAGAAAAATTTTCAGTAAAAAGAAAAAAGAAACACCGGCGGTACCGGTGAAGTCGGGGAGACAGCTGCGACCACAAGAAATAAAAGAATTAAAAGAAGAATTTTCTGCGGCGACAGGAGGACGTCCTTCCGGTTCCGCGGAAAAACGAAAACTGAGAAGAGACAGTTGGAAAGGCGGGAAGGCAGCACGCAGGCGCTGAAGGATGCTCCCAAAAGCTTTCTGATTGGACGCTGGGGAGCGTTCCCGCGCAGGCTCCGTCGGTACCGACGTACCCATATGTGAAGACTTATTCCTGCTGATCTCCAGGAACAAGCAGGAATGAGTCTTCACATATGGGTACGTCGGTACCGACGGAGTCCGCGCGGGAACGCTTCCCAGCGTCCAATCAGAAAGCCTTTGGAAGCATCCCAACACGCCTGCGCGCTGCCTTCCCACCTTCCCAACTGCCTCTCCTCAGTTAAGTTTTACAGCTGAGACAAAGAGAGAGAGCGAAGCAAGGAAGGGAAAGATATAGATAGAGAAATGCAACTCCTAGGGGAGGTGGGTGGGTTGTGAAGACTTATTCCTGCTGTTCCCAGAGATCACCTGTTACAGGTAAGTAACTGTGCTATCTCCAGGAACAAGCAGGAATGAGTCTTCACATATGGGGACTCCCCAGCTCATATGCCCGGAGGGAGTCCTAGCATGTTGCAAGTCTAGAACGAGCCATGCTATACCTCAGGACCTCAGGCATCCTGGGGATGGAGGGCAGGAGTTGAATATAGAAAAGGAGCTGTAGAATAGCTGGCTAGAACAGGGTTTCAAAAGGGAAGACCCTGTATCGAGGGCATTTAGTAGTAAAATATTGTGATCTGGACCTCCCTTGTTGGTATTGCACAGGTGCACTGAGCTCCATATGGATCTGATAAAAGAGCCCGTGAATATGCTCAAGGGGTACCTCACTGTAAAGTAGAGGTAACAAAGGAGACCAAAAACAAGTGGAGGCCAGAACCCTTCAGGGTTAGAAAAAAATAGCCCCAGGGGAAAAAACTGGGGTAGTATAAAAAGTAGAGCTTCAGCAGAGAGGCAGAAGGTACTATTGAATTAAAGCTTAAGCTGTTTTGGATTAAGAGAAAAAATGAATCTGACCTAATTGGACTGGGGTTGGATCAGTCCATATAGGGAGAAAGGGTATGGAGACCCTTGCATCTGATAAGAAAATAAGAACAGACTCAGAAGCGCTAAGCTTTAGAGCAACTGAAGCTACGCAATGTCTTTCCTAAATGGGGTCACCCAGGAAAGAGAAGATACATGGAGAGCTTCAGGAGTACCTAAACCGAAAAGGTTAAGGTAAGGAAAAGGGTTATTAATTACCACAGGAAGTGGTTATAGGTGTAGCCCCCTAAATATGCCGGAACAGCATTGATAGGGGTAGTGCCCATCTGTCAGGATCATATAGGATGTAAGGATATCCAAACCTAACAGATAGATAAGTAGATGGATACAGATCTATCTAGAAATAGATATATATATATATATATATATATATCTGTGTGTCTTCTGCCTATATATATATATATATATATATATCTTATGGATATATGCCCTATATGTGTATATATACACACACACAGAGAAATATATACACATATAGGGCATATATGCATATATCCATAAGAGATCTATATGGGCAGAAGACACACAGATATAGATAGTATATATCTGTATATACACATATATATATATATATATATACATACATATACATATACATACATATATATACATATATAGCGTAGTTACTCACCTGTAACAGGTGTTCTCCAGGAGCAGCAGGAATCAGTCCTCACATATGGGTGACGTCGGCACCGACGGAGCCCTCGCGGAGCAATTTTCCCCAGCTTTCAAAGAAAGCCTTTGGGAATTGCAGCGCGCATGCGCGGTCCCCTTCCCGCCCAAAGGTGCCATCTTGGCCAGTCTGATGACATAGCGAAAAGACAGCAAAAAAATTTGCAAAAACTAAATCATATGATTGCAACTCCACGGGGAGGAGGGAGGGTTGTGAGGACTGATTCCTGCTGCTCCTGGAGAACACCTGTTACAGGTGAGTAACTACGCTTTCTCCAGGACCAAGCAGGAAGTCAGTCCTCACATATGGGACTCCCAAGCTCAAGGCTACCGGAGACCCCAAGCACAAAAATGAGCTCCCTCTAGCTCAGCAGTACAGAAGGAAGGAATCTTCTCTGACTATTCTCCAACCGGTAGCCCAACATCCGGGATGGAGGGTAGGAGTTGCTTAAACCTCGAAGAGATTACGGAGGACTGCCTGTCCGAAAGCACTGTCCCTGCGGGACTCCCTCTCGAGGCAGTAATGGGTTGCAAAAGTCTGGCTCGAAGACCAAGTAGCGGCCCGGCAGATGTCTGCCAATGGAACAGAGCGGAGGTAAGCCACTGACGCAGCCTTCGCCCGAACCTGATGAGCCGTGACTCGACTCTCCAACGAGAGGCCTGCCGCCCCATAAGTCCAAGCGATACAGTCAGCTACCCAGATGGACAGAGTACGCTTGGAGACAGGGAGCCCTAATTTATTAGGGTCGTAAGACAGGAAGAGCTGGACAGTCTTACGGTGCTCCCGCGTACGATCAAGGTAGAAGTTCAGCGCCCTTCTACAGTCCAGGGTATGCAAGACCATCTCAGCTCGGCTGGAGTGTGGCCTGGGAAAGAAGGTCGGAAGCACCACCTCCTGATTGATGTGAAAAGGGGGAAACCACTTTTGGAAGAAACTTAGGGTGAGTCCGCAGGACTACCCTGTTCTTGTAGAACCTAGTGTAAGGGGGATCAGACACTAGGGCCTGCAGTTCACTAACGCGTCTAGCGGAAGTGAGGGCTACTAGGAACAAGGTTTTCCAAGAAAGAAAAACGGAGAGGACAGGTAGCCATGGGTTCAAAGGGCGGACAGGTGATCCGCTGTAAAACCACGTTAAGGTCCCAATCTGGGGCTGGGGGGCGCAAAGGTGGTTTAAGGAAAAGGAGACCTCGGGAGAACCGTGCCACAAGAGGGTGGCCGGAAAGAGGCCTGCCTTCCACCGGCACATGATGTGCAGAAATAGCACTGAGGTGAACCTTGACCGAGTTGGACTTAAGTCCAAGATTGGAGAGGGAAAGCAAGTACTGCAAGACCACCGACACCGAGCAGGAGAAGGGGTCTTGAGACTGCTGAGTACACCAGGTGGAGAAGCGACGCCATTTAAGGGCGTAGGATTTCCGGGTAGAGGGTCGCCTGGAAGCCAGCACGACCTCTTCCACCTCCGGAGGCAGCAGGAGGGGAGCAAGGACTACCCTTTCAGCAGCCAGGCCATCAGATGAAGAGATCTGAGGTTGGGGTGTAGGAGAGACCCCTGATCCTGGGTCAGGAGATCTGGTTGAAACCCCAGAGGCAACTGCGTATCTACCGCCAGTTGCATCAGAAGCGGGAACCACGGTTGCCTGGGCCACCGGGGCGCTATCAGGATCATCGAAGCCTTGTCCTGGAGAACCTTGAAAAGTGTTCGAGACACCAGCGGCATGGGAGGAAAGGCATACAGAAGGCCCGTGGACCATGAGAGCAGAAAAGCATCCGCCGCTACTCGGAGGGGATGCGGTTCCCGAGAGCAGAACCGAGGAAGTTGCCTGTTCAGAGGACTGGCAAATAGATCCAGCGTGGGGAGGCCCCACTGGAGAAAGATCTTTTGAACCACCAACGGGTCCAATCGCCACTCGTGTGGTTGGAGGATTCTGCTCAGTTTGTCTGCCAGGTAATTTTCTTGACCTGGGAGGTAGACAGCTTTGAGGAGGATCCCTCGGCTGACGGCCCAAGCGCAGAGCTTTTGCGCTTCCCGACAGAGAAGGAAGGAGCCCGTGCCCCCCTGTTTGTTCACGTAGAACATAGCCACTTGATTGTCCGTCTGGACGAGGACGGACTGGCGAGCGGTAAGGTGGGAGAAGGCCCGGAGAGCCAGGCGGATCGCCCTGAGCTCCAGGAAGTTGATCTGCTGGGCAGATTCCCACGGGGTCCAGAGACCCTGAGTACATGCCCCTTGGCAATGTGCTCCCCAACCCAGGAGGGAAGCGTCGGTCGTCAGTACCTGAACCGGCGGGGAAGACTGAAAAGGCATTCCGAGCACTAGGTTGGGCAGATGAAGCCACCACCGTAGAGAAGCGACCAGCGGGCTGGAGATTCGTACTGAGTCCGCTAGTCTCCCCGAGGCCTGACGCCATTGCGAGCGAAGGCACCATTGAACAGGCCGCATATTCAGGCGGGCATTGGGGGTCACATGGACCGTGGAAGCCATATGGCCGAGCAGTTTCAGAAAGCGCCTGGCCGAGACCCGGGAATGGCTGCGGAAGCGGCTGGCTAGAGCCATGAGCCGTTGTGCCCTGTCGAGCGGCAGAAAGGCTCACGCTTGAAGCGTGTTTAACCTGGCGCCGATGAACTCGAGATCCTGAGAGGGGAGCAAAGTGGACTTTTCAAAGTTTATGACAAAGCCCAGGTACTGGAGCAGAGTCACAGTACGTTGCGTGGCGTGAGTGGTCTCCGTGGAGGACGGTGCTCTGATGAGCCAGTCGTCTAGGTAAGGAAAGACAAAGAGGCCTTGAAGCCGGAGATAAGCCGCTACCACTGCGAGACATTTTGTGAAGACTCGTGGTGCGGAGGATAGGCCAAAGGGCTACTGTACTGGTACTGGTACTGGTAATGATTGCCTGCCACCACAAACCGTAGGTATTGTCGGTGGCTTGGGTGGATGAGGATGTGAGTGTAGGCATCCTTTAGATCCAAGGAGCATAGCCAATCTCCCTGCCGGAGGTAGGGCAGCAGGATTCCAATGGTAAGCATCTTGAACTTTTCCCTCTCCAGGAACTTGTTGAGGTTCCGCAAGTCCAGGATGGGTCTTAGGCCCCCAGTTCGCTTTGGTACCAGAAAGTACCTGGAATAAAAGCCTTGACCCCTCAGGTGGTGGGGCACTGGTTCCACCGCCTGTTCCCGAAGAAGACTTGCCAACTCTTGAAGGAGTAAGTCCCGGTGGAGAGGGGGTCGCAGAGGCTCCCCTGGAAAGTAGGGGGGAGGTACCTGGTGGAAGTGTAGAAGATAGCCCTCTCGGACTATGTGGAGCACCCAGGTATCTGACGTGATGTTGGACCACCTGTGGGCAAAGTGAACCAGCCGGCCTCCCGTGCTGAGAGACACCAGCGGAGGGGGAGAGGCTATGCTGAACGAGTCAAAAACCCCCACCCTGCGGAGCAGGAGCCGGTGGTGCAGGCTTGGGGGCGTGCTGCCTACGGGACCCGTTACCCCGTCCCTTGGCCTGCTGACCCTGTTGGGGAGCTGCCGAGGCCTGATAATGAGGGTAGTGTTTATAGGCAGCCGCCTTCCTCGGGTAAAAGGGCTTTTTCCCCGAGCCCTTCTTCTTCTGGGAAGGGGCAGAGGTTTTCCTGGAGAGCCGAGTCCTGGTGAGAGTCTCTGTCTCGAGCTGTGCAGCCTTCTCGTCCATAGGTTTGCCAAAGAGGTTCTCACCTCTGCAGGGGACATCGACCAACTTGTCCTGCACCCAGGGCTCGAGGTCGGATGACTGAAGCCAAGCCTGTCGGCGGGCCCCGATGCCGGCTGCGGCTACCAGAGCCGATGTCTCAAAGCCATCATAGGCTGCTCGAGAGATAAACTTGGAGCACTCCCGAATACCGGTGGACAAGGCCAGGAACCTCCGCAAAGGTTCCTCGGAGAGACCAGCAGAGAATCCGGCTAATTCTTTAGCCAGGTCCCAGAGATACATGCCCATGTAGAGCTGGTAAGTCTGGACCCGACAAGCAAGCATAGAGCCCTGAAAACACTTGTTACCGATGCCATCCAGGCTGCGGGCTTCCCTGCCGGGAGGCACCGAGGAGTGCATCTTCTGGCTCTTGAGCTGATGCATGGCCGATTCCACCACCATGGAATGGTGCGGCAGCTGTGCTTTTTGGAAGCCAGGGCTCTTGCGGACTCGATAGATGGCATCGACCCGCTTGCTCAACACCGGCGACGACGCCGGGCTCTCCCACATGCAGAAGAGAAGTCGTTCCAGCATCGGAGGAACCGGTACAGTAAAATGCTCCTTTGCAGGAGAGTCATACTGGAGGGCATCGAGCTCTTCGGCTCGAGGCTCCTCCTCGGGATCCGCAGGGAAGGCCAAGGCCTTGGCCATATCCCTCACGAAGTCCGAGAACCGGGCATCCTCCGGAGGGGACCGTCTCCGAGATTCGGACTCGGGGGAGTCCGAAGGGACACACCGAGTCCGAAAGGAATCAGGCGACTCATCCACCTCGGATTCCCAGGCGGACTCCTCGGAGGAGGAGTTGAGCGGCTCCGGCCGGGCGGGTATAGACGCCGTCCGCCCCGACGCCGAGGGGGTCGGCGTCGACGACCTCGGCCCCGAACGGGAGGCCGAAGGCGACCGTGACCGAGGATCGACTCGAGCCCGCATGGACTCGAGGATCGGCTTGGTCTACGGGGTCGACTTAGACGTCGACGACCCGGCGGTCAGGGCAGAAGCGCCAGCGAGGCCAGCGATCAATGCCCGCTGCTGGTCCATGAAGGCAGCAAGGCTGCTCTCCAAGGCCATCAACCTGAGTCCGAACTCAGGAGACCCAGCAGCCCCCGACTCGGGCCCCGACGGCGTCGGGCCCGACGTCGGACCCCTCGGAGGCGAGTCCACGAAGACAACAGCACTTACGTGAGCAGAGGAGTCCATCTCCAGACGAGGCTGTTTGGACGGCCGCTCCAGCTCCAAAGACCCGGGACGGCTGTCGGGGCTATGCGACCTGGCTCTCGAGGGTCACGAAGGACAGAAAAACCGAAAAAGGAAGAGGACGGCGGAAAAAGGACCGGCGTCGAACCGAAGAAATACTTAAAATAAGAAAGAAAAATCAACTTTTCAGCGGTGACTGTGAGACAACGTCTGTAGGGCTCCGCGGAAAAAAGAAGACTGGCCAAGATGGCACCTTTGGGCGGGAAGGGGACCGCACATGCGCGCTGCAATTCCCAAAGGCTTTCTTTGAAAGCTGGGGAAAATTGCTCCGCGAGGGCTCCGTCGGCGCCGACGTCACCCATATGTGAGGACTGACTTCCTGCTTGGTCCTGGAGAAATACATACATAGATATATACACATATATACACATATATACACATGTGTGTGTATGTATATATATACCGATATATACTATCTATATCTGTGTGTCTTCTGCCCATATATATCTCTTATGGATATATGCATATATGCCCTATATGTGTATATATATACACACACACACACAGAAATATATACACATATAGGGCATATATCCATAAGATATATATATATATGGGCAGAAGACACACAGATAGACAGTATATATCTGTATATATATACACACACACACACACACACACACACATATATACACACACATACCCAGAAGAATAGGTCAGCATACGGAGACATGTCTCCAGGTATATGGATGGAGAGATGTTCAAAGATCCCCATCACCCTTATAGGGAGAGAGGTAGATTCTTCTGGACAACAAGAAGGTTGACATCTACTTGAGTAGATAAACAGGAAAAAATCCTCTCCTCCTGGTTATGACTGTTATAGACAGAGGAAGGTTGTCCTTGACAAAGGGGTGGCTTAATTCTTTGTAGAATTTGAGCTGTTGAATAACCAGGAGGGCCTACCTGAAGATGGCAGAGGATAACATTAGTCTGCAGACCAGAAGTAGAGATATCTCCAGAATTGTGGTATGGAGATTGGATAGAGGAGGCTACTAGAGGAAGATACCCTAGCGATCTGCCTATGAGGGCAAGATGGGTATTAGATGTCCTCTAGTTGCCAGAAAAAAAATTTATCCCTGATGGGAAAAATCCCCGGCAATATGGGCCAAGCCAGGGAGTTGGCCCCTCTTTTAGGCTTTCATGAAATGAAAAGCCTGAGGCTTATGCCTTAACAGAGATTTAAGATAAGATGGAAAGGGCAGAATACCTGCCAGGCATGAATATGACTGGAGGAAACCCTTTTAAACCATCTGGGCTTATCTGCTAGGCAAGATATTGATGCTCTCTAGCAAGGGCCCATAGTGCAAAGCTGCGCTGTAGAGTTGCAGAGAGCATGCTGCAGGTTGGTTAGAAGAAAAACTGGCTGTGGACGATACACCTGGTGAGGAATGTGGACAACCAGCAGGTAACCAACTATTCTGCCAAGGACAAAGGGCAAAGAATAGAAGATAACCTAACCAAACTGTGAAACAGGGTTTCCCAACGAGGTTCATAACCTGTTTGGGACTTAGTACTGAGGTTAGGAGGATTGCTAGTGGAGAGGAAGTCCTGGTTGTGTAGTGAACAAAACCTGTGGCGTAACCACTAGAAATTTTCGCATCTGCAGCAACTATGAGAGCAGCATAGAGAATTTCTTTCCCCTACTCTGTAGATTGGGAAAAAGGAAAAACCAACAGACATGGTAGGACTTCCTATTGTCTGAGGAGCTGCCCTAAGGTAACAAGGGGAGACAACTCCAGAAGGGAGAATCCCCCGGTAGAAGAGGTAGAGGACCATAGGGGCTTACCCGTATAAAAAGTCACTCTTACAAAGCAAATGTTGTAGTAAGAGGGAGGTAAGATAGAGTTGCAGGAGACCAACTATGGAGGAAATCTCCGACAGGTGAGATGATACATGCCAGTAGATGGAAACAACTGTCTATTGATAGTTGTTACCTCTCCCTCTCCTCCAAGAGGAAGAGGAAAATCTGTTAAGTATGGGCATGATCATCATGAAGATTCTTAAGAAAAGAAGTCTCATGAAGAGATATCTAAGTAGGTTAGGATAAAATTAGTGCAGATACTTCAAGTGAAAAGAAGCAGACTGCCATCCCAACCCCCCAAACAAAGGGGCAATGATCTATTTAAAACCCTGCAACTGCTGGGTTTGTTGACCCTGTTGAGGTTGTGGATTGCTCAGACTAGAACGATGTTTCCCCTGTTTAGGGACATCTGAAAGATGGGCAGATGATGGGTAAAACCTTTTCCCCTTAGGGGTTGAAAGTTTGGTAGGACATTTCCTACCTACTGGGAAAGGTGGCGGCGCAGAGCAGCCTCTGGAAAAAGGAAAGTCAGTGGAGAACTGAGTAACCTGAAGTAAAGACTCCCTGTTGAAGAGATTTTCTCCAGTACAAGGAGTATTTCAAAGTCTTTCCTGTGCCCATTTGTCCAAGTCTGAGGCCTGAAGCCAGGCTCTACGTCATGCCCCTATTAGCTATAGCAGAAGTCCTGCTAACAGACTCAAAGGAGTCTAGGGTAGCACGAGTAAGGAACTTAGAGATATTCTGAATATGACTAACCAGTGAGGAATGTGGGAATCTCCTTTAAAGGTACCCCCACTTTCCAGAGTAACTGATCTCCTATATCAGGTGCCCCCTCTCCAGGGTTTCAAAGGACTCAACTTCCTCATCATTCCATTGTAATGGAATCAGCATTGAGGCGAGTGAAGAGTACTAAAAAGCACTCTTCTTGTCCGCCAGGTCGTGAGTCTAAGACACTAGATGCCTTTGGATGTCAAACCTTCCAGACCTCCATGCTTTCAGCAAGGATTCTCTCATATATTTTTTTTTATATGGGTCTATCTCTTGAGGAGATCACAAAGCAATTACATCTTTTGACTCCTTTTCTTCAGGAGCCCAGATGTACAGACTATTCGTAGAAGGAGATCCTGCAAAGAATGATGCAAAGGAAGCATTATATTTTCCTTTGCTTCGTTAGGAACAGAGATATTCTGTACTCCGTTGTGTAGGATCTTGTCCAGGGACAGGAATGGCAAGTGATTTTGCCATATCCAAGAGGAAAGTCTGGAAAGAAAGATCCCTGGAGGGAATTCCCCCTGGATAGGCTAGATCTGATGAAGAACTAGCATTGGCACCAGGGGATCTATTCCAGTATATAGGAATAGAAGATCCTGAATGGTGCAAATTGGGATCCTTAGATAGTAGTCACTGGTACGGGAGGACAGAACCAGCAACAGTCGGTAACATATCGTCCATGCTTGGAATCGATTCCAGACTCGGCATCGAGGGAAGCGATCCTGATGAGTGAAGTATGGAAGGTACCGACTGTAAAGGTACTGTGGATGTCGGTACCGAATCTGATGCCGGAGGAAGAAAACCAGCCGGTGGCAACTCTAACGGTATCGGTGGAACCGAGGGTTGCGGATCCGAGGTATCGGAACCGAGCCTTCGGTACCGACGGGAGTCGGTACCAAGGTGAGTCGGTACCCAGTCCTCCAGACTGGAGATCAATTCTAGACTCGGCATCAAAGGAAGCGAGTCTATCAATGCATGTCTGGAGGGTACCGACGTCGGAACTCGTATCGGTGTCGATACCGATATTGTGAAATCCATCTGAAGCATATCCACCGGCCCCGTAGGTACCGGAGATGCCAGACGACGATCCTCGGTGAGGAATATTTCATTCAACACCGGGGCCGATGCCGGGGTATCGGTACCGCTCGAAGCGGATGCCACCACCGGACATGGCTCAGGTATGTTCTGTGAGGGGTGAACCTCAGGAACACCCTGAAACCCCACACAGGCTTTGGAGGCCGAAGACTCCCACCGGGGTTTTGAAACCAGTGGATTCGAGGGCAAGGCCGGAGGCATCTCTATGCTGTGCATGAGAACTGCCGCTCGAGGACTGGCTAGTCTTAATAGACTGTTTTTGGGTTACCTGATCTTGTGTAGAAGAAGATATAGTCGGTGCCCTGAAGTTGGAAGGGGACCGCATGTCGAGGGAAACTCAATGTTGAAAACTGCTTCTCACAGCACTGGTGCCCGAAGGCTCCGGAGGACAATGGTCAGGACCCAAGCAGGTTAGACACCAATTGTGAGTGTCTAAAAATAAAGTTGTACCGACACAGTTTGTGCATTTCCTGGGGAAAATGGCTGGCGGTTCCATGAGGAAAAATGGAGAGGCCTAGAAGGCCTGAGAACCGTGAACACCAAGAAGAAATGTTATATTCCTTAAGGAAAAATTTTAAAAGAAAATAAGAAAGAAACACCGGCGGTACTGGTGGCGTCGAGGAAGGCAGCCGCGACCACAAGAAAACTAAAAAATAAAAGAAGAATTTTCTGCGGTGACAGGAGAACGTCCTGCTGGCTCCACGGAAAAACAAAAACTGAGGAGAGGCAATTGGGAAGGCGGGAAGGCAGCACAAAGGCGTGTTGGGATGCTTCCAAAGGCTTTCTGATTGGACGCTGGGAAGCGTTCCCGTGCGGACTCCGTCGATACCGACGTACCCATATGTGAAGACTCATTCCTGCTTGTTCCTGGAGATCTACCTGTTTATTCACATCTTAAAAAAAACAACATTAGTAAGAAAAGACCTACCTTGGCTAAAGCCATGTTAGCTGTCTCCCACTAAGCCATGATTATCTAGATGTTCAATAATTTTGTTCTTTATGATAGTTTCCACTATTTTTCCCGATACCGGCGTCAGGTTCACTGGTCTGTAGTTTCCTGGATCACCCCTGGAATCCTTTTTAAAAATTGACGTTACATTGGCCATCCTCCAATCTTCAGGTATTACAGATGACTAATGATAGTTCACGGATTACTAATAGTAGGTCTGCAATCTCATATTTCAGCTCTTTCAACACCCTTGGATGTATACCATCTGGTCCAGGTGATTTGCTAGACTTCAGTTTATCAAATAGTTGTAATACATCTTCCCGGTGTATCAATATTTCTTTCAATTCTTCCGCAGCTTCTCCTTTAAATACCATTTCAGTCATGAGTAACATTCCTACATCTTCCTCAGTAAAAAACAAAGCAAAGAATTCATTCAGTCTCTCTGCTATGGCCTTGTCCCCACTTAGTGCCCCTTTTACCCCTCTATCATCTAATGGTCCAACTGATTCTCTCATTAGTTTTTTTGCTACACATGTACTTGAAAAAGTCTTTATTATGCTTTTTTGCTTCCACAGCAAACTTCTCAAATTCTCTGTTTGCCTGCATTAGCAATGTCTTGCATCTAACTTGCCAGTGCTTGTGTTGTTTCCAGTTTGTCATTTGGCTCCTTTTTCCATTTTCTGAAAGATGCTTTTTGGTAACAGCCTCTCTGACCTCACCTTTAAAACCATGCTTTAAAACCTTTTTTGGACTTCCTTCAATTTTTCTTAAAGCGTGGAATACAGCTGGTGTAGGCTTCCAAGATAGTATTTTTAAACACCCAAGCTTGATGTAAATCTTTAACCTACTTTTAGTTTTTTCTTAACTATTTTCCTCATTTTACCATAGTCTCCCTTTTGAACGTTAAAAGGTAGTACTGTGGATTTCCTTACCATCCCTCCTTCATTTATTAAATCAAAAGTGATCATGCTATGATCACTATTGCCAAGTGGCCCCAAACACCCTTATCTCTTGCACCAGATCCAAAATGGCTTCCCCTCTGGTTGGTTCATGAACCAGCTGCTCCAAGAAGCAGTCATTTATTTCATCTAGGAACTTTATCTCCCTAGCATGTCCTGCCACGACACTGACCCAGTCGATACCGGGGTAATTGAAATCACCCATTATTATGATTGCTATGTTGTAATTTTTGTTAGCTTCCCTGGCTTCTTTGAGCATTTCATCATCTATTTGTTCATTCTGGCCAGACGGTCGATAGTACACCCCCACTGCCATACCCTTCCCCTTTTTTACATGGAATTTCAATCCATACAGATTCTACAGTGAATTTTGTTTTCTGCAAAACTTTAATCCTTTGCGACTCAATGCCCTCTCTAACAGAGCGCAACCCCTCCACCAATCCGATCTTCTCTATCATTATGATATAGTTTGTATGCACGTATCAATGTGTCCCACTGGTTGTCCTCCTTCCACCATGTCTCTGAGATACCAATCATATCTAACCTCTCATTTAGTGTTATATATTCTAACTCTCCCATCTTATTTTTTAGACTTCTAGCATTTGCATACAAGCATTTTAGAGATTATTTTATTCATATTAATCTGGCTATCATTAAACAGGGGTAATTTGGAATCTTTAAGCTCCGTCTGCTCTCTACGCTAGGGAATTTGGGCTATTTTTGTCTTTATTGGAACCTCTCTACTGATATGCCCTAACTTCAATCTTTTGCTAGTATCCTTCAAGGATACATTATTCTGAATCATGGGTGACTGTCGGCTTTCCCCTATTATTTAGTTTAAAAGCTGCTCTCTCTTTTTTAAAGGTTAATGCCAGCAGCCTGGTTCCGTTCTGGTTAGGAAGGAGCCCATCCCTTTGGAAGAGACCCTCCTTTTCCCAGAATGTTCCCCAGTTCCTAACAAACCCAAAACACTCATCCTTGCACCATTGTCTCATCCATGCATTGAGACTCCGGAGCTCTGCTTGCCTTTTGGGTCCTGCGCATGGAACAGGAAGCATTTCGGAGAATGCTACCCTGGAAGTTCTGGATTTCAATTTCCCATCTAAAAGCCTAAATTTAGCCTCCAGAACCTCCCAAACCACACTTTCCTATGTCACTGGTACTGACATGTACCAAGACAGCAGACTCCTACCCAGCATTATCTAAAACCTTGTCTAGGTTGCGCGTGAAGTCTGCTATCTTTGCACCAGGCAGGCATGTTATCAGGTGATCCTCATGTCCACCAGCCACCCAGCTATCTACATGCCTAATGATTGAATCACCAACTATAACAGCTGTCCTAACCCTTCCCTCGTGGGCACATGGCCCTGGAGAAACATCCTTCTTGTTTGCACCAGATTTGGAGCCATGTATTAAAGTTGTCTATGCGATGCAGCCTTTCTGCCCCCTTACCACAAACAGGTAGAACTTCTGAGAATGCTATAGTGTTAGCAATGGGCTTGAGTTTCTCTCCCAGAGTCTGGAAGTCGCTTTGAACTGCAGAGGACTGTTTAGTCAGGTCATTTGTATCCCTTGGATGACAATAGCAGTTTTGGAGTGCTCGATTTCTGCACTAACTAAAACAACAATTTGGTTTGTATCCCTACTGGCTGAAGAGCCTGGGATGCATTTGTCCATTCTCTAGCCTTTGAGCTGTGTTCTCAAGTTGGTGCCTCTGATGATGGAATCTCCAAGGAGTAGTAGTTTTCTGTTTTGTGATTTTCTTTCTTCCTATTTGCTACATCAGTAGATTTGGCATTAAGTCTAACATTTAAGGGCACTTCAGTTTCCATGGATTGAGCACCCTCATTATCCAAGGCAGAGAAGGCATTATGCAGGGATATCACTTGATGTATAGAGTGTCGCTGTGTTACAGATTGCAACCTACCAGAGCCCACTGTGATCCATTTGTTCCTGGGCTGTTTGATTCTTTGTGGAAGCAGTGGTGGATTTTGTTCAGTTTGTAACCTAGAGGAAGCGTGTTTAATTGCAGCTAATTCTTCCATTAGTAGAGTCAATTCTTTATGCATAGCAGCTAACTTGAGGCATATAGGGCAAGCTCTTAGGTTCCAAATGATTCTTCTTAGAATGAAAGCACCACAGTTATTGCATTGAATACACAACATTCTAACTCAGCTATCCTAGAAGGAGAAAAGGAGAAAAAGTGGGTCTAACATCAAATTAAAGGACAGATGTTAATGTATATGATGACTATATAGGCAATGCAACCCAGGGGTGGGTAGGAACTTAAGTGTCCCTGGCCAGTAGGCCTTCTCTGAACTGAAGGCACACTCATATCTAATTTAAAGGCTATGCAAGGAACGTAGGCAGGCTCAAGATCTCTAACAACCTATATGCAACAGGTAAAGTTTATAAAAAAAAAAAAAAATCAGGCAAAGATAAAGTTTGAAAGTCTTAGCTGAGCGTGTAGTCTCTTGAAGTTCTGATGGGCAGACTGCTTCGGGTATTTGGTCAGTAGTAGAGCAGTTTCAGTTTAATTATCCACACCCCATAAGGCAGGCTTGCAACAGAAAGTTAACTTAAAAATTCAACCTGAAATCTTACTGCTATGTATATATCAGCCTACTAAGCAAAGGTCCTTGTAACCTTAAAATTGTACCCTTGCTGCAAAATTAAGTACTCCTTTCGCATTCCTACTACTATTCCTCCTCTTTACTTTTTCTTTTTCCCCCAAATCGAAGTGCCTCGGCGACTCTAAAAATGGCCCAAAAATAATAAAATTCAAGTTTGAAACCCCTCCCCCCCCACGTCTGCTTTGGTGGCTCCTCCTCCTCTTCCACCCCATTACCCGGTGTTCCTCAGGTTCCGTCTTGGGACCACTGTTCCCTCTAAGCTGTGCGCGTGTGCACATACTTTACAACAGAGCGCACAAAAATTACGGTTCTGATTCTGATAGAAAACACCACAGACGTCTTAAAATTTAAAAGTTGTGATTGTAATTACTAGAAATTTTCAGCTTCATTTAGTAATCGTCTATTTTCATTTAATTTGATTAAAATCAATGTGGTGTACATACTGTATTCTGACGTGTAGTCAAATTTTAAAGTATATAACTCCGAATGTCGTTATGTGGCACACAGAAATTTAACCTTCCTTCAAAAGCTGCACAGCTGATATTTTATGTGCACACAGCCTACAGAAAATTAAAGGGAACATTGCTTGGGACCGCTCCTCTTCTCTCTCTACACCTAGTCCCTTGGTGCCCTTATCTCTTCCCATGGCTTTCACTATCATCTCTATGCTGACAACTCTCAAATCTACTTCTCTACGCCTGTTATCTCTCCAGAAATCCAGGCTAAGATCATGGTCTGCCTCTGACATTGCTAGCTGGATGTCCCTCCGCCGCTTAAAATTGAACATGGCCAAGACTGAACTCCTTATCTTTCCCCCGAATCCCTCCACTCCTCTTTCCCCTTTCTCTGTGGATAACTCTGTTATCCTTCCTGTCTCCTCCGCGCGTAACCTTGGTGTTATCTTTGACTCCTCTCTCTCTTTCTCTCTACATATCCAACTCATTGCTACGTCATGCCGTTTCTTTCTCTACAATATCTGCAAAATTCGCCCCTTCCTCTCTGTTAACACTACTAAAATGATTGTCCACTCCTTAATCACATCCCACCTTGATTACTGTAACCGTCTCCTTGCCAGCCTCCCCACAAACCACCTCTTTCCCCTTCAGTCTATTCAACATTCTGCTGCTCGTCTGATTTTCCGCCAGTCTCGTTTTTCCCACATCATTCCTCTCCTCATGTCACTTCATTGGCTCCCCATCCATTTCCGTATCCAATTCAAGCTTCTCCTACTGACCTATAAATGTATTCACTCTTCTGCCCCCCAGTACCTTTCGTCTCTTATCTCTCTTTACACTCCCTCTCGGTTACTTTGCTCTTCTAATAGTCTTCGTTTATCTATGCCTTTCACTCGTATTGCTAATTCTAGATTTCTCGCCTTTCACCTTGCTGCACCCTTCTCCTGGAACAGCCTTCCTGTCTCTGTGCACCAGGCATCCTCCCTGGCCATCTTCAAGTCCAGGTTGAAATCCCACCTCTTCACTATTGCTTTTCATTCCTGACTCTTGTGTTGTGATATGACTATTTTATATATGCTGTGTTTGCTCTCTCTAACATTAGATGTATACTTTGTCCTGTTGATCTGTAATTTGTATTATGTAATTTTTTGTCTTAACTAGATTGTGAGCTCTGATGAGCAGGGACTGTTTCTTATTTGTGTGTACAGCGCTTCGTATGTTTGCAGCGCTTTATAAATGCTTAATAATAATAATAATAATTCCCAGGCCTCATGCGTCACTGCATACCAACCACACTATCATCATCAAAATGGCACCCACAGGTTTTTCCTGTGGCGCAGCACATCACGGCCTGCCAGCTGCCACACGGTAGAGTCACTCACAGGCTTTCCACGCGCACTCAACACTGCCAGCTCCAAACCCATTCTGCTGCGTGCCGTGACAGCCCCGGGAGCTTCAATTTGCAGCATTCCGCCCACATAACCCAGCTTCTGTGGCGTCGAGGCCTTCAGGAGGAGACTATCTGCTGACCTTAGCTATGTTTGCGGCTCCTCTCCCCTTTACCAGGATCAGTAGCCACGTGGAAACCCCCCCCCCCCCCCCCCTCGGTTTACAATACTGCCTGTTCACAATGTTACAGAGGGGAACAACTGCTGGCTTGAGGCTCCTCTCCTTTTTTTTCCCCAAAAAAACTTTAATGCCTTATGTCAAACTTTAGTGAGCTTAAATGAAGCTTCAAGCCCAATCAAAGATTACCAAACTTTTGAAAGGATTAGGGCTGTCACTCAGTTAATCCCTTCAGTGAGTCCATGACCTAAATGGATTCACCATCTCCAGCTGCTTGGAGACTGAGATACTGAAGGCTGGGGGTGGAGCCTGCTGTATGTATCGCAAGGTCATTAAGTTCGACATGCTCAGCCTCCAAGTTGCTGGTGGGGATTGAAGACCCACAAATCAGGACTGGACTGGAGGGACAAAAAAGAAGCAGAGTTTTCAAATTTTTCCTAAAAGTAGTAATATTATGGTCACCATAAAGCTCTAGTGGCAGAGAATTCCAAAGCTTTTGTACAACTGAAAAACACTTGTGATGCTACTATTTTTCCTCATCACTGGTATAAGCAGCAATTGGTCCCCAGATGGCAAAACTGTCTAGGAACATACCATTCTAACAGTGCCAACAATTCATTACATTTCAAGGCAGACAATAATGAGAAGACAAACCAAACATCTAAACTTTGGACAAAATGAAATGGGCTGCAAGCCAATGCAGCTCGATCAACATAGGGGTACATATGCTCGTCTTCCACAAAGTAGCTGCATTCTGAACCAGCTGCAACTGATTTAACAAAGAGTTAGGCATCCAGTGAAAGAATGGTAGGCTCCAAAAAGGAAGCACTGCCCAGCTTAGTGTTCCTCACTGTTCCTCCTCAGTCATGGCCAAAGAACCCCACCTCCAGAACATGCAATCGCCCTGTTCCCATGGGATGTACGAGCATGCTACACCTCTCTGAAACATGAAACACACAGAATGCATACGAGTAATCAACACAGAGAGAGGGAAAGCGCCAGATGGAAAAGGTTAAACAAGATATACACCTGCAGGAAACTTCATGTCTTTGAAGCATTTGACAGGGGCAGGAATCCCTTCTCCTTCCACTAAGATGTGATATTTCTTCCGGACACGATCATGTCGAGCCTCAGACATGTGCAAAATGTGTCGAGGTGGCTTCCAGCTATATCAATACAACAAAATTAAAATAAATCCTTAAATTACTGAGGAACATTTCATTCTGATCATTTACTGCAGGACACATAATCAGTTGCTATC
The DNA here is from genome assembly GCA_033557465.1 of Ichthyophis bannanicus. Lineage (NCBI taxonomy): Eukaryota > Metazoa > Chordata > Amphibia > Gymnophiona > Ichthyophiidae > Ichthyophis > Ichthyophis bannanicus. The sequence continues at coordinate 3,572,278 of CM066050.1, forward strand.
AGAATACCAGATAAAAGATGAACTTTTTCTTAATTTCCATTTCTTGAATCCTGCTAGACCAATCCAGATGATTGAGTTATGTTCACCAACCAGCAGATGCAGGCAGCACATAACTAGGTGATGACATCATTCAACCTTGTCAAGTGGTGTTGCAGTTCTGGAACTGGTCAGTTTGACGATTCCTAAGCAGATGTAGGAGCACTGAAAAAAATAGATAGCTGAAAAATCACAAATGATATAAACAATACTTTCCTCCAGAAAAGACAACTTTCTGCAAACCTGAAGCAGAATACCTGGTAATTTGAGGCACAAAAAAATCCTGGCCCACAGGCTCAGTTTTTTTACTGGTGGGTTCTAGACTGGTCTAGCAGGATTCAAGGAAAGGAAAAATTCACCTTCACCTTCCTTCTCATCCTGCTAGACTAGTCCAGATAAGTGGGATGTATCCAAGCACTTAGGACCCAGGGTGGGAGAAAGCCAACACCCCCTTGAGGACTCCATTTCCAAAGTCACACCCTTCACTGGTGCCTATTTCCAACCTATAGTGTTTCACAAAATTATGCAATGATGACTAAGTTACCACCCTGGAAAAGCTCTCAGGATACCCAGTGCTTGCTTCTGATTCAGAAAGTAAGGTGAACTAATGGTCTCCTTGAACCAGCAAGCAATGGAGGATTTGAAAGCTGTCTGTCCCTTCCAAGGACCATTGAAAGGATAAAAATATGAATCAGTAGAACAAAGGAGTTTGTGACTTTCCTCAGCAAAACTCTTCTGGATTTATTTATTTTATTTATTACAATCTCTTATATACCGCACTATTCGACATCAGTGCGGTTTACATGAAACAAAAAAAAAAAAAACAGAACAAGCTGTTCTGTTTTACAGAGAACAGGTGTACAAACTTGGATAACATAGGGGAACTATTTACATGTAATATTTACATACAGGCGATATGACAAAGCTCAATGATCTCAGATATCGCATATAGAGAGTTGATGAGGCTATCTAGCTAGGCATCTTGCTGACTGGGTAGTACTTGAGAAACAGGTGATATTTGAGTGCCTTCCTGAACTGGGCTAGGTCAACGATGTCCAACACATGAAGTGATCTGAGCTCTGGGAGAAAAAGAAAGGTATGGATCTCAATATGAGAGAGAGCCTGAAGCCTCGAAGAACACCATCTTTAGTGCTAAGTCCTTAAGGGTGTCTGCCAAAGAGGCTCAAAAAGGGAGCTGCTGTTAAGGCCCACAATTCCATGAGCAAGATGAAATTAGGCCTTACCTGCTAGTTGACTTTCCTTGAGTACCCCCAGTCCAGTCCCAGTACTTGTGGGTTGTCAACTCTCACCAGCAGCTTGGAGACGGAGCATGTCATCTTTGATGATATCAGTACACACAGGCAGCTGGCACTACCTAACAGACCCAGAAACTACTGACAAAACAGACTCACAGGAGCAACAATTAAGGAAGACGGTAAAAATACATTCCAATTCCAATTTCCCCAAAACCCAAGCAAGCTACCCTACACCCCCTGAGGGAAGAAGTAACTTACCCACTGATACCACGGTGAAGATGTATTGAACCTAATGGGTGTCCCAACTCTGAAACAAAAAACACACCATTCTATTTATCTATCCTAATCACCCTTAAGTGATGAATGTTCCTCATGTTCCTTCTATTTTATTTTTTGGAGCAGACCCCCCCCCCCCAAATAAAGGCAGACATATGGCTTACACTGGCCCCACAACACCTCGTGAGGCATCCCCAGAATCACCCCAAACCGCCAACCTACTGATTAATTCTTTTGGCCCGAGATAGTCACCAATGAAGAAAGAGGGTGGGTCTGGGACTAGACTGGAGGTACTCAAGGAAAGTCAATTAGCAGGTAAGGCCTAATTTCACCTTCCTTATGGCACATACTTGTGGGATGTACCATACAGTACTACCCTTGGGCGGGACATGCGAACCCGGCCTGAATCACTGCTGAACCAAACCTTGCGTCCCCTGCCGCCAGCACACCCAAAAAGTAATGCTTCACAAAAGGTATGCAGACACGCCTAGGTGGCCGCTCTACAAATATCTGCCGGCAGGACTAGGCCAGCCTCAGCCCAGACAAACAGCCCTAAACACTCTAATAATGCCAAAGGCCATAACAACATGCAGCCAATCAACAGCAAACAGAGCCTTCATGTTTTGCGCCTCAAAATACTGGAACGCCCTACCACCTGACATACGTGCCATAACCGACCTAGCCCGATTCAGAAAGGCACTCAAATATAACCTATTTATCAAATGCTACCCTACATAAAGTGCAATTTATCAAATGCTATTTATCAAATGCTACCCTACATAAAGTGCAATAGATTAGCCTCACCACAAACTTAACCACAATCTCCTCCTGACCCTAGCACTACTGCTAATTTATGTAAATAGTTCTTTCATTTTATTGAATTAACAGATTATATATTCTATGTATGTAGTTCTCCCATGTTATCCAAGTTTATACTCCTGTTATATGTAATATCGAACAGCCTGTTGTTCTGGTCTTTGTGTTCTCTGTAAACCGCGCTGATTATAAATAGTGCGGTATATAAAAAATTGAAATAAATAATAAATAAATAAATGAAGCTACCTGTGCTCTGGTTGAATAAACTGTCAAGTCCACCAGCACCAGCTTGCATTGCAATAGATAAGCCAAAACAATGGCTTCTTTAATCCATCTAAAAATGGAGGACTTGACCACAGCCTCTCCCTTATACAGTCCTCCAAACAGAACAAACAGACAGTCTGACCTCCAAAAGGGCTCTGCCCTCTTCAAGTAATGCCTCAAAGCCCAACACACGTTCAGAAGGCACAGCAGAGGGGGTCTTCTTGTGCCTCACTAGTATCTGAAAAAAAAAAGGCAGACTGACTGGTTGATTCAGATGAAAAACCGAGAGCACCTTAAGCAGAAAGGTTGGCATTGGTCTTAGCATCACCTTTTCCTTAGAGACGGCCAGGAAAGGCTCCAGACATGAGAGCATCTGTATCTCGGAAATCCTTTGCGTAGAACAGATAGCCACTAGGAACACTAAATCCTTCAATGTGCCTTCGGTCATTGGCTCAAAAGGCTCTGCCGCTAGATTAAGGTCCCATGGAGAGACTACCGAACGTACTGGTGGCCAGACCTGTTTAACAGCTCAGAGGAAAAACAAAATATGTCCAGATGAGTCCCCAAGGAGACTCCTTGTACTCTACCACAATAAAAAGGTAATCGTCGCCACCTGTACCCACAGCGAACTACAGACCAGGCCCTTTTCTAGCCCCACCTGCAGAAAAGCTAATACCTGTAGCACGGACACCAGAGGACGACAGTCATTGTCCCTGCACCAAGCCTCAAATATTCTCCAAACACGGATATAAGAAAACAAGGTGGAATGCTTGCAGGCCTTCAGCAAGGTCGTTATCACCAGGAAAGAATAACCTCTCTTTCTCAAAAGCACCCTCTCAAAAGCCAGGCCATAAGAATCTATCTGCTTGAGGCATGAGGACCAGCCTATGTGAAAGGAGGTCAGGCCGGAGAGGTAGTCTCCGCGGATGGTCCACCATCAAGTCTGAGCAGATCTGCATACCATGGCCTCCGCGGCCAATTGGGGGCAATGAGAATGACTAGATCCTGGTGTGCTTTGATTCCCTGCACCAAGTGCCCTATGAGTGCCCATCCATGGGCCAGCGCTGTACCAGGGTGTCCAGTCCTTCCACTATTTCTTTCCCTTCTTCTGCTAAAGAAGCAGTTCGCCTTGGCCGAGTTGAAGGTTGCCATCAGATCCATGACAGGGGGACTCCAGCACCACACCACCTGTGTGAACACCGCTTCACTAAGAGACCACTCTCCGGGGTCCAGGCAGCACCGACTGAGATAGTTGGCCATAACGTTCTCTGTTCCTGCAACATGCACCGCCTAGAGCGCCTGCAGATTGTACCCTGCCCATTCTAGCCACAGATCGATCTCGGTCTCAAGTTGCACGCTGCTTGTGCCCCCTGCTGAATGATGTAGGCCACTATAGTGGCATTGTTCGATGTGGGGGCCAGAGGAGAAAGGGTTAACACAAAACATCTAAATGTTGTTTAATTGCTGCCAATTGTATCAAAACTTATACACCTGAGTTGCCAGAGGTATTAAGTGTGTTTTTTCTCACATTTCTTCTGTCTAATGTCACCTATCTACAGGGCACAGAGAGAAGGCATCTACCACTCTTTCCGTAAAGAAATATTTCTGCATATTACTTCTAAGTCTATCCGCTTTCACCCTCATCCTATGTCCCCTAGTAACAGAGCTTGCTTGCAATCAAGAGGCTCTCCTGTGCATTTATGCCACGGAGGTATTTAAACATCTCTATTATGTCTCCTCTATCCGCCTTTCCTCTAAAGTATACATATTAAGATGTTTACGTCTATCCTCATATGCTTTATGACAAAGGCCACTAACCAGTTTAGTAGCCACCCTCTGCACCGACTCCAACCTGTTTATATCCTTTTGAAGTGTGGTCTCCAGAATTGCACACAATACTCCAAATGAGGTTGCACCAAAGACTTATACAGAGACACCATCACCTCCTTTTTTCTGCTGGCCATTCCTCTTCCTAGGTACCCAAGCATCCTTCTAGCTTTCGCCGTCACCTTTTCTACCTGTTTAGCTACTTTAAGATCATCAGAGACAATCACAATCACAGGTCCCACTCTTCTTTTGTGGACAGAAGTACTTTACTCCCTACAGTGTACCGCTCCCTTGGTTTATTGCAGCACATATGCATGACCCTACATTTTTTAACATTAAATCTCAGCTGCCAAATTCTAGACCATTCTTCAAGCTTAGCAAGATCCTTCCTCATGTTATCTACTCCTTCCTGGGTGTCTACTCTATTGCAGATTTTGGGATCATCTGCAAAGAGGCCAACCTTACCAGACAGCCCTTCCGCTATATCACTAACAAAGATGTTAAAAAGAACTGGACCAAGGACCGTTCCCTGCGGCACACCACTGGTAACCTCCTTCTCCTCAGAGTAAGAAAATAAGATATGCCATACTGGGTCAGACCAATGTCCATCAAGCCCAGTATCGTTTTCAAACAGTGGCCAAATCTAGGTCACAAGTACCTAGCAGTTTCCCTAAAAGACACAGGTTCCACAATGCTTGTAGTGAGTTCCATTTACCTGTACCCTTTGTCGCCTCCCACTCAACCGATTTCTAACCCAAATCAGTAACTTTAGAGTCCAACCCTAAGGAGCTCAGTTTGTTTATAAGTTGCCTGTGCAGAACATGTCAAAGGCTTTACTGAAATCTAACTACACCACATCTAGGGCTCTCCCTCTATCCAACTCCCTGGCCACCCAGTCAAAGAAATCAATCAGATTTGTTTGACAAGACCGGACTCTGGTGAATCCATGCTGCCTCCGATCCTGTAATCCACTGGACTGCAGAAACATCATTATTTTCTCTTTCAATACATAAAAACTTACTCCATCAAAAACAATTGTAATCTGTTGGGAAATCTTTAAGAAAACTTGTTTGTCAAACAAAAACAAGGTCTCAGCATATACGGGCATATAGTGAAACAGGTCCCAAATGTCCAGACCGTGAACACACTAACAGGGCCCAATCACATCAATGACCTTGAAAAATACTGCAAGCAGCCAGCTTCATCCATAAATCAGCACATAAATATTTAAAGTGTAAAAATCACTTAGCTGTAACAATAGCTGTAACACTAGTGCTTGAATCTGGATAGCCAGCTGCCGTCAACGACGTTCTTACAAAGAGCCCTCAAACGTTTCGCGAGCAGTCTCGCTTCTTCAGGGGATACTGAAATACAAACACAACACATCGTGATCTAGAGCACCAAAGATAACCAATATCAAAAATTTAAAAGCATAAAAACCCACACCCAAACGGCAAACCACTGACCTGCCAGCTAATCAACAACAACGCTGTGCAGAAAACGCCGCCCATGCGCACTCTTACACTGCATCCGCCTTTTAAAGGGAGTCCCCACGAATGACGTCTGGGGAAACCTACAACAAAACTCCACCCCCAACTCAAACACACACCACCCAATCAATATGAAGATTCAGTCCCTCCGGGGCCACAGTGTGCAATTTATGGATCCATCTTTGCTCACACACCAGCAATGTCTGTTCTCTACTCCTGCCTTCCCAACCAGAAGAAACATGATCTAAACAAAAACACCGCAAGTCACAGAAATGTATTTACAGATTCTTTTTTGAGACCTTTGTTAGTGGAGATTCCAGCTTATATTAGGGACACTATGCATTTTTTGAACATCTTAGAGAATCATTCAATTTTGGCTAGCTCTCCTGCCATTTTGTTAGCCACTCTGGATGTTGCCTCATTATATACCTCAATTCCCCAGGCAGATGCAGTAGTTGTGGTTGAAGAGTGCTTGCGGCGGAGGGGTGATTTGGCTCCTGAGATGGTTGCATTTGTTAGGCGGCTTGCTCAGCTGGCCATTCATGATAATTATTTCCAGTTTGAAGACACCTTGTATCATCAGTTGGCTGGTGTCGTAATGGGGGCAACCTGCGCCCCTTCGGTGGCTAACCTCTATATGGGGAAGTATGAGGAGAAGTGGGTGGCTCAATCCCCGTTCTCTACCCACATTTGTTTGTGGTGTAGATTTATTGATGACATTTTTGTTCTTTGGTGCGGTTCGGTCGCGGAGTTTCAGATGTTTGTGCAGTGGTTGAATGGCTGTGAAGCCAACATACAGTTTACCAGTGTTTCCAGCTCTGAGGAGATAGTGTTTTTGGATGTTGTGGTACGTAAAAGTGGGCATGGGTGGGAGACGTCAGTACATCGGAAACCCATGGATTGTAACACATTGTTGCACTATTCTAGTGCACATCCGCAGGGTCTTCGGAATAGTCTCCCTTTTTCCCAATTTATTCGCTATCGTAGGAACTGCTCGGACCTGTCTGATTTTAAGAGCAAATCTAAAGATTTGGCCCAGGGCTTTTTAGGCAGGGGTTATCCGTCGCGGGTGGTTCGGGATGCGTATAAGAGGGCCCTGTATAATAATCGCTCTTTATTGCTGGAACCTCGGAACAAAAATGTCCAGTTGGGTGGGCAGGAGCATGTGAATTTTATTTCTAAGTACTCCCCCTTCAGTTTTAATATCCAACGCATCATCCGGAAACACATGGGGGTGGTACACACTATCCCGGGGTTAGAAAATCAAGCGGTTCGATGCGTGTGGCAACGTCAAAAAAATTTGCGGGAATTATTGTGTCCATCAAGTTTGAGGTCTATGCCAGGGGGCGGGGTGACCGGCGGTGGTCATAATATTTGCGGACACTGCTTGATCTGTGAGGTCTCGTGTGATCTCCCATTTTGAATATCATCATGTTCAGTATAAGCTGAAGCATCGGACTTCTTGTGATTCTTCTTTTGTAGTGTACGGGATTCAATGTCCGCGCCAGCTGTTGTATGTTGGCAGCACGTGTCGACCGTTTCGGAAGAGAATGTTAGAACACAAGAGCAGACTTAAATGTGCTGTGCGGGAGGCCCCTTTGGTTCAGCATTTTCTGGAGTTTCAACATCATTTCTGTGACTTGCGGTGTTTTTGTTTAGATCATATTTCTTCTGGTTGGGAAGGCAGGAGTAGAGAACAGACATTGCTGGTGTGTGAGCAAAGATGGATCCATAAATTGCACACTGTGGCCCCGGAGGGACTGAATCTTCGTACTGATTGGGCGGTGTGTGTTTGAGTTGGGGGTGGAGTTTTGTTGTAGGTTTCCCCAGACGTCATTCGTGGGGACTCCCTTTAAAAGGCGGATGCAGTGTAAGAGTGCGCATGGGTGGCGTTTTCTGCACAGCGTTGTTGATGATTAGCTGGCAGGTCAGTGGTTTGCCGTTTGGGTGTGGGTTTTTATGCTTTTAAATTTTTGATATTGGTTATCTGTGGTGCTCTAGATCACGATGTGTTGTGTTTGTATTTCAGTATCCCCTGAAGAAGCGAGACTGCTCGCGAACCGTTTGAGGGCTCTTTGTAAGAACGTCGGGGACGGCAGCTGGCTATCCAGATTCAAGCACTAGTATTACAGCTATTGTTACAGCTAAGTGATTTTTACACTTTAAATATTTATGTGCTGATTTATGGATGAAGCTGGCTGCTTGCAGTATTTTTCAAGGTCATTGATGTGATTGGGCCCTGTTAGTGTGTTAATGGTCTGGACATTTGGGACCTGTTTCACTATATGCCCGTATATGCTGAGACCTTGTTTTTGTTTGACAAACAAGTTTTCTTAAAGATTTCCCAACAGATTACAATTGTTTTTGATGGAGAGAGTTTTTGTGTATTGCTAGTTACACTCTGACAGTTGACCGTTATATTATTTGGATTATTTTCTCTTTCAGCAGCATTTCCAATAATTTGCTCACCATAGAGGTTAGACTAACTGGTCTGTAGTTTTCAACCACATCCTTACTTCCGCTTTTGTGTAAAGGGACCACATGAGCCTCTCTTCAGTCCTCTGGCACCACTACCGACTTCAAAGAGGCATTGAAAAGGTCAGTCAGTGGAGCTGCTAGAACGTCCCCAAGTTCCCTCAGCATTCTTGGATGTATCCCATCCGGTCCCATCACTTTGTCTACTTTTAGTTTAGCTAGTTCCTCATGAACATAATCTTCTGAAAATCATTTGAGATCCCTGTTGCTTCCGTTCCTATTTGTGGGTGTTTTCTAAGGTCCTGCTCCTGGCCCTTCGTCTGAACACAGAACAAATACTTGTTAAGCAATTCCACTATATCCTCATCAGCTTCTACATATTCCTCTCCTTCACTCTTGAGTCTGACAATGCCACTTTTGCCCTTCCCTCCTCTCACTAACATATCTGAAAAATGACTTATCCCCCATTTTATTGCATTGGCTATTTCTTCTTCTTTTTGTATCTTTGCTTTCCTGACTTCTTTGCTAGCTTCTCTAAGTTTTTCAAATATGATGCCTGTCTTCCTCTCTCTGTGATCTCTTGTATTTTTAACAGGTTTTATATACCGCTTTATCATTTCAATCAAAGCGGTTTATATCGTAACTTAAACTTAGTAATGTACATTTAAACAGGGATATTGATAACTTGGATTTTTCTGAGGCAATGGAGAGTTAAGTGACTTGCCCAAGGCCACAAAGAGTGCTAGTGGGAATCAAACCCTCATCTCTGGGTTCCCAAGCCAGGGCTCTAACCATTAGGCTACTCCTCCAATCCCCCATTTCAGCTACTTTTTTTGAGAAGCATAGCAGCTTCCTTTTACTTTTTAACAAAACGGTTGGTTGCCCTTTAAATATCCCCTTTCAGTTTTGCCCACTGTTTTTCTATAACCCCAAGCTGTTCCCATCCCGCTAACAATTCCTTGAGGTATTGGCCCATTTTGGCAAAGTTAGTTTTCCTAAAGTCTAAGATCCTCACTTTTGAATGGATTTTATCAGCCCTAGTCCTAATACTGAACCACACCATCTGGTGATCACTGGATGCGAGATGATTTCCCACTATAACATCAGAAACACTTTTACTATTGATGGGCACCAGGTCCAGGAGCAATTGATGGGCACCAAGTCCAGGAGCAATGTGAAAAGTGTTTCTACGCTATGATTAGGTTTGAAGCCATGTTGATGGGGTCCAGTGGCATATGCGTGTCTATGTGGTCTTGTAACTGTTGAACTGTTTTTTTTTTTTCGATTATCTTGGTTATAAAAGGCAAACTGGCAATTGGTCTGTATGAGTTGGGGTCCTTGTTATTAAGACCAATACTGAAAGGTACTGATCTTATGGAGGCTTGCTTGAGATTGGAGGGCAGGTATCCTTGGGTAAGCAATTGCTGGGTAATACTCAGCAGTGTAGGGATTAGTTTTTCTTATAAGCGTGATCCTTGAAACTGGGCATGGATCCAACAGGGAAGTGGTTGTTTATTTTATTTTATTTATTTAATTATTTATTTGGTTACATTTGTATACCGCTTCTTCCAGCAATCAGTAGCAGTTTACATTACATTACATTTAGGCACAGCAAACAATTTCTTACTAGAATCAAAGTATCTACATCTGCATTTCGGTGATTTGAATTTATACAGCTTGGAGTATTTACAGTTGCATTTATGCTTGGGTTATTTACAGATTCATTTACAGCATGGACTATTTACAGTTTCATTTACACTAATTACAGCTTGGTCTATTTACAGTTTTGTTTAAACTATTTACTGTTTGTTTACAGACATACGTTCTATGTAGTTTTATTGTTATGCGCTGTGAGAATAGATTCTTTCTGCATTATATTATGTCGTAGTGTTCCTGGAATAGGTATGTTTAGTTTTTTCCTGAAATCTTGCAGATCGTTGTTTGCTCTTAGTGTGTCCGGTAGTTTATTCCATTGCGTATGAGCTATGTAGGTGAAGGAGATGTTTAAATACCTCAGTGGCATAAATGTACAGGGGGAGAGCCTCTTTCAATTGAAAGCAAGTTCTGCTACGAGGGGACATGGGATGAGGATGAAGGGGGATAGATTCAGGAGTGATATGCGGAAATATTTCTTTACGGAAAGAGTGGTGGATCCATGGAATAGTCTCCCAGTGGATGTGGTAGAGATGAGGACAGTATCTGAATTCAAAAAAGCATGGGACCAACACAGAGGATCTCTAAAGGAAAAAGGGGACTGCTGTAGTTGTTGATATGGAAGGACAGACTAGATAGGCCATGTGGTCTTTTTCTGTCGTCATATTTCTATGTTTCTAAAAGTGAGATCAGAGGACGTTATAGCCAAGAAAACAGGAAACATCGGCACTGGCAAGTTAGATGCAAGGCATTGATAAGGCAGGCAAAGAGAAAATTTGAAAAGAAGCTTGCTGTGGAAACAAAAATGCTTAATAAAAAAACTTTTTTCAAGTGCATTCATAGCAAAAAATCTGCGAGAATCAGTTGGACCATTAGATGACAGAGGGGTAAAAGGGGTGCTAAAGGAGGACAAAGCCATAGAAGAGAGACTGAATGAATTCTTTACTTCAGTCTTTACTGAAGATGATGTAGGGAAGTTACCTATGCCTGAAATGGTATTTAAAGGTGATGAATTGGAGGAATTGAAACAAAGCTTGATAAACCTGGAAGATGTAATACAACTATTTGATAAACTAAAAAGAGTAGTAAATCACCTGGACTGGACTGGTCTTGCAGGCAGTGGTTTGATCCCCTCTCTTGATATCTCAATAGGAGGGCCTACAGCAGCAGAGGCTTCTGGTAATTGAAGTTCCTGGTCCCTTCTCATTTATGGCATGAAGGACTACTCTGGAGTGGTAGTAAACACACTGCTTAAGGCCTGGAGAGCTTCTATGTCCTTAGCTTATGTGAGAGCCCTTTCTGCGGTCTGATCAAAGCCGGGCCTTGGCTTTGAACACAAGGTTCAGATGGCAGGCCTGAGATGTTAGAGTTGCATCCAAGGGATTTCAATGGCGATGCACCCCAAGATCTCCTGCTTCCTTAGGGAAATTACGCAGTTCCGTCCACTGGTGTGCCCTGTTTTGCCTCAATAGAGTCTCTCTCTGATGCTGAAGGCACTTTGGTCCATAAGGCCTATGTTGAAGGTTGAACCTTAAGGTAGTTTCCTGGGGGCTATAGCATCTGCTGAACCTTTCTTGGTCATCCAGAGGACTATGCCCATACTTCTTTCAAAGGTGCTGTCCCCCTTTTCATCTTGACCAGACTGTTGTTCTGCCTTCCCTTCCAGTGAAGGATCTTCAGAAGGAACCCTCATTGCATCTGTTTGATATGCAGAGGGTTATGATCAGATATATGGCAATTGTTGTGTTGAAGTTTGTTACAATGGTATCCATGGGGCTATGGAAGGTTCCCACATTTTAATAGAGTTGTTTGGCTCTTCAGGCTGTGTGTCAGCTGTTTTTTGGTTGTATTTGATTTGCAAGAAATCTGCAAACTCTTAGGGGTTTAGAGGGATGTTTGCCTTATGCTTTATAAGTTCTTTGGTTAGGGTACATGCAATGGTGAATAGTTCTGTGAGTCTGCTGAGTGAACCCATTATTATGTTGAAATAGTATTCTCTTTTGCATTTATTTATTAGGTCATGGTAGGTGCATTGCATGGTGCTGTATTGTAGGTGGTGTTCTTGGCTCTTTGTTTGTCACCATCTCGCTCTAGTTTCCGTAGGGTCCTCTTTGGTTTCACTGGAGTACCATGGTGCATTCTGGCTTATCCTTTTTTATATGTTCTTAGTAGGGACAGATGTAGTTTTTTGTATTGTATTGTTTCAGTTGGTTATGCTTGCTTCTAGGTGTGTTGCATTATGTGGTTATGAAGATGTAGGAGTACTTCAGTAAGGAATTATTCCCCGTTGAATTATTTACATATTCTTGGGTTTGATGCGATTTCTGTTGGCTTCGTTACTATAGGCATTTTTATGGTCTAAGTTTATCATGTAGTGGTCCAACCAGGGAACGGCAGTAGTGGTTGGGTGGGTTGTGAGGTTCTGGTCCATAAGTCGTTTAGCCACAAAAATGAGGTCTAGAGTTCCTCCTCTCCGGTGTGTTGGTGAGTTTGATATTTGTGTATAGTGTAGGTCATTCATGACAGGAAAGTGCTAGTTTCCTTGTCGGTTAACGAGGAGAGGTATAGGTCTCCTAGTAGAAGGTGTTTTCTTGATGTTGAATATGAGCACACGGTTTCTAGGATTACAGAGAATTCATCCGCTTTGTTGTTTGGTGCTCAGTAGTTAAGGCAGGTTGATAGGTTTCTGTTTGTGATAGTTGTGACACTGCTTCCGCCAGAGCTGTAGGAGCCTGTGGTGAACTTTAAGTGATCCTTTGTAATAACGAGGACTCCAACCCTTCTTGTGTTCCTTGGGCAGTTATGTACCGTGAATGATTGGGAAGTAATTTTATTTAGGATAACAACATTGTCTTGTATTGTACAGCCAGGTCTCAATGATGTACAAAAGGAACATAAGATATGCCATACTGGGTCAGACCAAGGTCCATCAAGCCCAGTATCCTGTTTCCATCAGTGGACAATCTAGGTCATAAGTACCTAGCAGTTTCCCCAAAAGACAGAGACTCCAAAATGCTTGTATTGGGTCAAGCAGTGATATCCTGGGTCCCTTTTAATAATGGTTTATGGACTTTTCCTTCAGGAACTTGTCCAAACATTTTTTAAACCCAGCTACACTAACAGCTTTTACTACATCCTCTGATAACAAATTCCAGATTTTGATTACACATTGAGGGAAAAAATATTTTCTCTTATTAGTCTTAAATAGTTTACCCTATAGCTTCATTGCATGTCCCCTAGTCTTTTTATATTCCGATTACATAAACAATCGATCTACGTTTACCCGTTCCACTCCATTCATTAATTTATAGACCTCTATCATATCTCCCCTTAGCCGTCTCTTTTCCAGGTTGAAGAGCCCTAACCTTTTTAGCCTCTCTTCATAGGGGTATCCTTCCATCACCTTTACTATTTCGGGTGGCTCTTCCCTGTACTTTTCTAATAATGCTATATCCTTTTTAAGATATGGCAACAAGACTTGCACACAATATTCAAGGTGCGTCACACCATGGAACGATACAGAGGCATTATAATATCCTTTGTTTTATTTTCCATTCCTTTCGTTATCATACCTAGCATTTTATTTTCTCTCTTGGCCACCGCTACAGACTGGGTGGAGGGTTTTAGCATGTTATCCACAATGACGCCTAAATCTTTTTCCTGGGTGGTGGTTCTCAACGTGGAACCTTGCATCGTGTAACCATAGTTTGGGTTGTTCTTTCCTAGGTGCATAACTTTGCACTTATCCACATTAAATTTCATCTGCCATTTGGATGCCCAGTCTTCCAATTTAATCAATATCCTCTTGCAATTTTTCACAATCCTCATGGGTTTTAACAACTTTAAATATTTTCGTGTCATCTGCAGATTTGATGACCTCACTCGTTATTCCCTTTTCCGGGTCATTTATGAATATGTCAAAAAGCAGCGGACCCAGCACAGATCCCTGGGATACTCCAGTATTCACCTTTTTCCATTGGGAAAACTGACCATTTAGCCCTATCCGCTGCTTTCTATCTTTTAACCAGTTCCTGATCCACAATAGTACACTGCCTCCTATCCCATGACGTTTTAGTTTTGCCAAAAGTCTCTGATGAGGGACCTTGTCAAAGGCTTTCTGAAAGTCCAGATAGACAAAGGTGAGTCGGTTGATATAGTGTATCTGTTTATTCGCACCTTCAAAAAACATAACAGATTAGTAAGACAAGATCTTCCTTGTCTAAAGCCATGTTGGCTGTCTCCCATCAAGCCATGACTATCTACATGTTCAGTAATTTTGTTCTTTATTATGGTTTCTACCATTTTTCCCGGTACTGATGTCAGGCTCACCGGTCTGTAGTTTCCCAGATCACCCCTAGAACCCTTTTTAAAAATTGGCATTACATTGGCCATCCTCCAGTCTTCAGGTACTACAGATTACTAATAGCAGGTCTGCAATCTCATATTTCAGTTCTTTCAACACCCTTGGATGTATACCATCCGGTCCAGGTGATTTGCTACTCTTCAATTTATCACATAGTTGTAATACATCTTATCGGAGTATCGATATTTCTTTCAACTCTTCTGCAGTATCACCTTTAAATACAACTTCAGTCATGGGTAACATCCCTACATCTTCCTCATTAAAGACCGAAGCAAAGAATTCATTCAGTCTCTCTACTATGGCCTTGTCCCCTTAGTGCCCCCTTTACCCCTCTATCAATCATCAAAGGTCCAACTGACTCAGATTTTTTGCTACGAATGTACTTGAAATAGTCATTATTACGCGTTTTTGCTTCCACAGCAAGCTTCTTCTCAAATTCTCTCTTTGCCTGCCTTATCAATGCCTTGCATTTAACTTGCCAGTGCTTGTGCTGTCTCCAGTTTTCGTCATTTGGCTCTTTTTTCCATTTCCTGAAAGATGCTTTTTTGGCCACAGCCTCTCTGACCTCACCTTTAAACCATGCTGGCAGCTTTTTGGACTTCCTTCCACATATTTATATCTTTTCTTTATGTAATCTGTTATAGCAAGGAATTTGTTTCTTATGGAGCGTGCGTTAATTAATGCAAAGGATAAAGTGGTATGTGAATTGTTTGTTTTCATTTGATTTCCATATGTTGTGGTGGGGTTTAACTTATGGTAGCTCTTATTACCCATATGGCAGTTGGGATCTCTCTGTATACAAGCTTTTCTTCCTCCTATTATTGGAATTCAGTAGCTAGTAGTGAAGTCTGTGGCCTCTGTAGTGCTCATGTGTTGTAGGATGAGTGTTAGTATTATGACCAGAGGGCATAGTTTGAGTATCCTGGAGTTCATGATTGATGCCTGTGTACTTTGGGTCTGTAAGTGTGGGTCTATCCTAGTTATTATTTGTTGAGCAGACTTTTGTTAGGATTGGATAGGTTGGGCAGTGACTTACCTCCGTGGTTTTGGTTTAGGGAGATTGTGATATACTCCTACGGTCCATTCCAAGGGACACATCTAAGGGCCCTTTGGCATGGCCCTTAGGCACAGCCCGACTGCAGCACTTTTATTTAAGTCTATTCTGTGACAAGCTGTGGGGCTTTCCACTGATCTTTGCAGGGATGTTCGGGACACTTGCTAGAGGCTTTTGGCGCATCGGGTGCAAGGACTGTGCAGGAGCCGGTAGCGCTGCGAGTGTCTGAAGTTGGGTGGGGCTGGCGAGTAAAGGGCTTCCCCTGTGCAGCATGTTTAAGTCTGTTCTGCTGACACCTAAGGGGGAAGGCTTGCCCAGACCCTTCGCCACTATCAAAAAAGCATGGGACAAACACAGAGGATCTCTAACGGAAAAAAGGGGGACTGTTGTTGATATGGAAGGACAGACTAGATAGAAAAATGACGACAGAAAAAGACCACATGGCCTATGTTTCTATCTAAGACCCTCGCCACATAGGCCCCGCAGATGGACACTTGTGGCAACATTATGCCAATATCAAAATGCCTGCTTCAGTAGGGTCTCCAACTTCCGATCCTGCGTGTCTTTGAGAGCAGCACCTCCCTCAACCGGAATCATAGTCTCTTTAGCTACTGCCAACACCAGGGCATCCACTCTCAGTGCGTGTAACGGTTCCCTGTCCTAATCCAACCAAGGGCATCCACTCTCAGTGCGTGTAACGGTTCCCTGTCCTAATCCAACCAAGGGCATCCACTCTCAGTGCGTGTAACGGTTCCCTGTCCTAATCCAACCAAGGGCATCCACTCTCAGTGCGTGTAACGGTTCCCTGTCCTAATCCAACCAAGGGCATCCACTCTCAGTGCATGTAACGGTTCCCTGTCCTAATCCAACTAAGGGCATCCACTCTCAGTGCGTGTAATGGTTCCCTGTCCTAATCCAACCAAGGGTATAATCTGGACATGAATCTCACTCTCCCTTCAGTCCCGCCTCTAGTACTTCCCATTCATCCTATATCATCTGCTTGATAACCCCATGAACCGGGAAGACAGTTTGTGGCTTCTGAACCACTTGAAAAAAAAAAAGATCTTCCAACTGGTCCTCCTCTGCGGCCATCTCATGCATGACATTAAGACTGCGAGGGAATGAGAAATCAGCTTCACGCCGAAACACTCTTATTAGCCTGGATGCGTCCCCTTGTGGAATCTCGCTGTCCTCTAATTCCACTGCCGCTGACTCCCCCCAGATGGCAGCTGCATTCTCTTCTGGCTCCTCCGAGAATAGGGAGCTCACATCTTCCAAGGGCTCATGATCTCCAGCCTTTCACTTAGCCAAAGGTTTGCCATGCACTAGGTGCTGCCCCTGACCCTCCGGCAAACCCCTCTTTTTGGTCAGATTCACCTTTGCTCCTGAGCCGTCTCCAGCCGAAGGAGAGCTTGGCCAGGCCTGCCCCTCCCAGAACATTGAGGGTCTCATGGAATACTCCCTGGCTCACTGGACCTCCATCTTCCCTAAGGGGGGAAGGCTTGCCCAGACCCTCTTCTGCGGGTGCCCCCTGGTAACTCCTCAGGGGAGGGGAACATCCTGGACTTGCCCCCTGTAACAGGCTGTAGTCACAACCTGCACCTTTAGAGAACAGAGTGTAAAACTGCCATCAAGGAACAGGAAGAAGGCAAGTTCCAGAATAGCAACACCACTTATCCACAGTGATGATATCTCTGTAGCTTGCCATACGTTGTCTCCATCTGCTGGTTGGTGAAAATAACCCACTCATCTAGGCCAGTCTAGCAGGATAAGAAGGAAAAAACCCCAACAACAACAACAACTAATCAATCCCCACCCAAACTCCATTTAATCCAAACTTCAGCATCCCATTTCCACAAAATAATCTATCGCAGAATCCATCATCCCCCAAAGCCAAAACAATCAATCAATCCCCAAGTGCCCCTGTCCCCTAAACTAAAATAATCCATATGCAAGTATTGTATCATCTCCAAACCAAACCCACATTAAGCTATTCTCCAGTATTCTATTCCCCTCAAGTCCACGGTAATGAATCCTATGGCATGCTCAAACCCAATAATCATTTATGCAGAATATTCACTGCACCTAGGAACTGGACTCTGAGAACACCATACCTGGTTTTAATTGGATCATCATAAGTAATGCCTTTTGCCATTTCCTTCACGGACATTAAAGCTGAAGAGAGACAGAGCTAACAGTAAATAGTTTCCATATACAACTTTAAATGTGCAGCTCTATGCAATCAAACGTAAAGAAAAGGCCAGAAAATGTTACTTTCACTTATGGCCAACTATTGACCAGTTGTTTCACAAATTTCTTTCAAAGGATAGGCTACATTCTTTTACTATTTTAACTTCATCTCACAAAACATTCATATAATGATCAATATATGGAACAAAGACAATCCTCCAGACAGGAAGATCACATATTTGGTCTCCCAGATAATGAACATCTGTCTAACTTTAGAAAAAAATAAGATAGTAAATGACATCAGATAAAGATCAAATTGGCCATCCAGCCTGCTCAGTTGAGATTCTCACACTTTTGGGTAGTTAAGCTTAGGAATTCCCATCAAAGCGAGCTTTATCCTCCTTCACCTCATCTTTTCGCTGATCTTGCAACCCTTTACCCACCACTGCCTTCCATACCTGACAAAAGCATGCACAAATTCTGTTACAGTGATGGGTGTCCACCACTCTGCTGGTAGGCCAGTTCGGGATCCTCAATTTTGGCCACACACATGTTTAAGCAGGAAAAAACACCTTCTAATTTCAAAGAGAGAGAGAATGCAGGGACAGGACTGCTGACTGACCTCGGCCTTCTGCTACACTCTCTAGTATCTTCTCCTCCTCCTTTAGTTGCTTTTCTTTGGCAGACTCCTTTCGAGCTGTAGACAAAAGAACAGGTCCCAGGGAAACCAGAGCATTATCTGTACACACATAGCAGTCAATCTCTTATATAACTATTACTACTTCTTATCACACTAAAGCATACTGCATGGAGAAACTTTAAGGCGGAGAAAGCAGAAATTCAAAATTTGAACTTAAAACAAACATTCAGATATTTTGAAAACAAACAAAGAGATCCTAGCAGACAACAGAATGCCAGCAAAGGATGGTATATCAAGAGAAATAAAATAAATACACCACATCATATTACAATTATTGTCCGTTTCTAAGAAGTGGAACATAATATAAGTCAGGGGAAACTACTCACTATGGATTTTTTTTTAATTTAAAAAAGGAAAAAAAAAAAAAGGAATATGGAATAACTCTTAGGTAAAAAATTACCTACAAATACGTGTGTGGTCCATTACCATATGTTCACTGCATACACATGTATTTTTTGGGTTGTTTTACATGGTGAAATTAGGCTTTGTCTGCTAATTTTCTTTTGTGGAGTCCCTATAGTCCAGTCATACGGGTTGTGTCCATTTACCAGCAGCTGGAGACTGACCATGCAAACCTTTTTGTGATGTCACACTATATTCCCACTAGCACTCCTAGTGGCCATGGGCAAGTCACTTAACCCTCCATTGCCTCAGAAAAATCCAAAGTTATCAATATCCCTGTTTAATGTACATTACCAAGTTAAAGTTACAATGTATACCACTTTGATTGAAATGATAAAAATGGTATATAAAACCTGTTAAATAAATATTCTATTGACAAATATTCTATTGCCTCAGGTACACTTAGATTGTGAGCCCTTCGGGGACAAGGGAATAAAAAGTACCTGTTAGTATATACCTGTAAACCGCTCTGATGCATTAAAGGGCGGTATATCAAATGCCTAAACCATAAACAAAGCTGCTACTAACCCATCCTAAAGAGATGTCAGACTACACCTAACACTAACTATATACAGCACTGACCCAGGCAATTGCCCTCTGCCGAACACAGCAGCACTGATCCTCTTTTCTTTTTTTGAAAGTGATCCAAGCGTCATCCGATGTTCGATGTTGATGCCTGTTCTATGTAAAGTTGCTTGACTGTTCACGTTCCATGTAAACCGCACTGATACTAAATAGGGCGGTATATAAAAGCCATTAAATAAATCTGAATTACAGCCGAGAAGACTCTCTGTAGGCTCCTCCACCAATGCAGTCTCGCTACTCCCCAACTGACTGGAATCCCAGTGGGAGGATTCTGGACTGGAGGGACTCCATGAAAGAAAATGAGCATGTAAAGCCTAATTTTATCTTCATCTACGTTCCTCCAGTCCAGATATATAGAATGTACCACAGCAGGACCTAAATGTGGGAGGGACCTGCGAGCCCCCCCTCAAGACCTGATAATCGAATCGCACCTCCTGGCTTGCCAACACATCTAGCCAGTAGTGGTCTGCAAAAGGTATATAACAATGACCATGTTGCTGCCCTGCAAGATATCCACTGGCAGCACCAAACCGATCTCTGCCCAGGCCGCCACTTGAGCCCTGGTAGAACATGCCCGCAAATCTTGTGGTACCACTCAATGCCTGATAAGGTACACCAAAGCAATTGCTTCCTTCACCCATCTAGAAATGGAACTACCTCTCCCTTTCACGTCCTACCAAAATAGCACAAACGGTCCAATCTCCTGAATGATCGCATGCACCCTGCGAATGTCAAGCTTCAGGAGCCGTCAATCCAAAACCTCTGCACTTTGTCTCCTCCAAACACTAGGAGAGAAATCACCTGATTAACATGCAAACCGAGACACTGCCTTTGGCAGGAACGATGAAACTGTGCGTAATACTACACGCTTCTTGTAAAGAAACAAAAGGGGCTCTTTACATGAGACAGCCTGCAGCTCCAAAATACACCACTGAACAGACGGCCACTAAGAACACCACTTTTAGTGTCATATCCTTCAGTGAAGCATTTCTCAGAGGCTCAAAGGGAACCTCCGTTAAACACGGAAAAAATTAGGTTAAGATCGCACCACTGCTCTGCAGAAATACTTCAGACCTCAATAACCAGAGACACAAACAGTAGACCCAGACGAACCCAGGGTAGCAATAGACTACGCACCCCAGCTGGATACCACAAAACAAGCAACGTCCAGAAGAGCAATATCACTCTTGGCACCGGACCTATGTACAATGCAAACCGCACTGATTCAAAATAGCGCAATATATAAAACCAAATAAATAAATCAATAAACCTCCCCCTGAGGAACTAAGAGCACAAAAAGACCTCAAGGACTTCTGCAAATCCCTCAAGACACACCTGTTCAATGAATCATTTGAACAAGTACCATAACCCCACTACACACAGCCTTGCCACACGGACACAGAAAACCAAAGACCCAGTCCTGGGACCTACCCCCCCCCCCCCCTGGAAATATATGTATGTCATGGAACCCCCTATGTTAAATGTAGACCCTGTATGTCCTTAACCGTCTTGATTGAAGGATAAGGCGGTATACAAAACTGGCTAAATAAATAAACAAACAAACAAACAAACAATCCGCCCAAACCAGCAGTCTGACCTGCTTCACCGCTCACAAGAACCACCAAACATCCGAATCAACCGCCAAAGGTGTGTCATGTATTTTCCCCTGGTAACAGGCCAAAGCCACCACATGCACCTTAAGGGAGTGAGGCCCTTTTCCAGTCTGGGCTGCAAGAAGCCAATATGTTCACCATGGATGCCCCCAGGGGTGGAAGCTCGTGCTTAGGGGAACTTTGCGCTTAGGGGAACTTTGCTTGAGCACAGTAGGTTGCTGAACTCTGTAACCTCCTCAGGTTCAGAAACTGCTAACACATAATCAGGTGTTAGTTCCCTCCATACCCACCCCAACTCCCACCCACCCCTAGTGAGCAGTCTTGCTTTATAGGGCACCTCCCCCTTTAACAAATCACAGTGAATTGGACCAGCACATTTTGAATATAATTAAAGAGATGTAACTGCTTTTTCTCTGAAAGGACAGCTGCGAAACCAGCTGGTACTTGGTAGATCTCTCTCTTTTGCTTTAACAGATACCTAAGCTCCACAAACAGAACAATGGCTGGGAAAAATCGTAGTGCTAAAGCTGTTGCCCCCGTTACAGCTTCTGCCTCGGTCCAGACAGAGGTCCTAATGCCAGTTGAAGAACCGGTTCCATGTGCAGGGTGCCTGCATGCTGAAGCTCTGAGGAAACAAGTGGACGAACTCAGAGAGGAGGTGGCGAGGCTGAGGAGCATTCAAGACAGTGAGAAGTACATTGATGAGATGCTTCTTGCAGCAACCAGGCTCTCCAGCACAGGAGAAGATGGGTGCCAACAGAATGTCGATGGTTGGACAAAAGTCACCAGAGCTTGCAAAATCACCAATCCAACTTCTCCAGCCCTTGAATTGAAGAACCATTATGCAGCCCTGGAAGAGGAGGAGGTGAAAGCATCCCTGGAAAGGGAAGAACCAGAGTTCAAGTACCCCATAGTTGCGGAATCAGTGACCAGAAGGAAACGAAGGGTAGTGATGGTTGGAGACTCTCTTCTGAGGGGTACTGAGGCGTCCATCTGCCGACCAGACTTGATGTCCAGAGAGGTATGCTGTCTGCCTGGTGCCAAGATCCAAGATGTTACGGAGAGTTTGCCGAGACTCATCAAGCCCACTGACTATTACCCAATGTTGCTAATCCATGTTGGAACAAATGATACTGCCAGGTATACCTCGGAACGTATCAAAAGTGACTTCATGGCTCTGGGACAGAGGGTGAAGCAGGTAGGTGCACAGGTGGTGTTCTCTTCAATCCTCCCTGTGGAGGGTAAAGGCCAATGCAGAGAGGCTCGCATCCTGGACATGAATGCATGGCTGCGTGGATGGTGTCTTCGAGAGCGTTTTGGTTTCCTAGACCATGGGATGCTGTTCCAAGGGTTGCAGAGCAGAGATGGCATCCATCTGTCCAAGAAAGGTCAACGCATCTTTGGTAGTAGACTGGCTAATCTACTGAAGAGGGCTTTAAACTAGATTTGTTGGGGATGGGTGAAGAAAGCCCCCAGGTAAGTGAAAGCCCCCAGGTAAGTGAAAGCCCCCAGGTAGGTGATACATTAAATACTTTTATGGAAATGGGTAACAGGGGTAACATATGGAAAGCAGTGTGTATTAATGCCTGTAGCATGGGAAATAAGAACCCTGAAGTTGAAGCTTTGGTGGGAGTGGCTGACTTGGATTTAGTGGCAGTTACAGAAACATGGTTCACAGAAAACCATGACTGGGATGTAACTATACCTGGCTATACTTTATTCAGAAAGGACAGGGTAGGAAGAAGGGGAGGAGGAGTGGCACTATATGTAAAAACTACTATTAAAGCTTTGGAATTACAGAGCTTAAAAGGGAGAGAGGAGGCATTGTGGGTTAAACTAGAAAGAGGGAGAGAGAAATCTATTTGCATTGGTGTGATATACAGACCTCCCTCACAAGAGGAAGAGGTGGACAGAGAGTTAATTGAAGACATACGCAGCATTGCTAGGAAAGGTGAAGTGCTACTGCTAGGAGATTTCAATATGCCAGATGTTGATTGGCACATTCCTGCTGCAGTATCATCTAGAAGTAAGGAGATCCTGGATTCTCTACAGGGAGAACTATTCAGGCAATTGGTAACAGACCCCACACGTGAAGGGGCCATAATGGACTTGGTGCTTACCAATGGTGAAAGTGTTTCTGATGTTGTAGTGGGAGATCATTTTGCATCCAGTGATCACCAGATGGTGTGGTTCAGTATTAGGACTAGGGCTGTTAGAATCCATTCCAAGGTGAAGATCTTAGACTTTAGGAAGACTAACTTTGCGAAGATGGGCCAATACCTCAGGGAGTCGTTAGTGGGATGGGAACAGCTGGGGGATGTAGAAAAACAGTGGGCAAAACTGAAAGGGGGTATTTTAAAGGCAACCAACCTTTTTGTTAAAATGGCAAATAAAGGCAAAAGGAACAGGAGACCGCTATGGTTTTCGAAGGAAGTAGCTGAAAAAGTGAAGAAAAAGAGGGAGGCCTTCATGAAATACAAGAGATCACAGAGAGAGGAAGACAGGCATCTGTATTTGGAAAAACTTAGAGAAGCTAGCAAAGTAGTCAAGAAGGCAAAGATTCAAACGGAGGAGGAAATAGCCAATGCAATAAAATGGGGGGATAAGACATTTTTCAGATATATTAGTGAGAAGAGGAAGGGCAAAAGTGGTATTGTCAGACTCAAGGGTGCAGGGGGGGAATATGTAGAAGCTGATAAGGATAAAGCGGAATTGCTTAACAAATATTTTTGTTCTGTGTTCACAGATGAAGAACCAGGAGCAGGACCTCAGAAAACACCCACAAATAAGAACAGAAGCGAGGGACATCTTGAACAATTTTCAGAAGACTGTGTTCGTGAGAAACTAGCTCAACTTAAAGTAGACAAAGCGATGGGACCGGATGGGATACACCCTAGAATACTGAGGGAACTTGGGGATGTTCTAGCAACTCCACTGACTGACCTTTTCAATGCCTCGTTGGAGTCGGGAGTGGTGCCAAAGGACTGGAGAGAGGCTCATGTGGTGCCTTTACACAAAAGCGGAAGTAAGGATGTGGTTGAAAACTACAGGCCGGTTAGTTTAACTTCAGTGGTGAGTAAATTATTGGAAACGCTGCTGAAAGAGAAAATAGTGAGGTTTCTGGAGTCCAGCGGATTACAGGATCCGAGGCAGCATGGATTCACCAGAGGCAGGTCTTGTCAGACAAATCTGATTGATTTCTTTGACTGGGTGACCAGGGAGTTGGACCGAGGGAGAGCTCTAGATGTGGTGTATTTAGATTTCAGTAAAGCCTTTGACACTGTTCCTCACAGGCGACTTATAAACAAACTGAGCACCCTAGGGATGGACCCTAAAGTTACTGCTTGGGTTAGAAATTGGTTGGGTGGGAGGCGACAAAGAGTACACGTAAATGGAGCTCACTCTGAGGAGAAGGATGTTACCAGTGGTGTGCCCCAGGGATCTGTCCTTGGTCCGATTCTTTTTAACATCTTTGTTAGTGATATAGCGGAAGGGCTGTCGGGTAAGGTTTGCCTCTTTGCGGATGATACCAAAATCTGCAATAGAGTAGACACCCAGGAAGGTGTAGATAACATGAGGAGGGATCTAGCTAAGCTTGACGAATGGTCTAGAATTTGGCAGCTGGGATTTAATGTTAAAAAATGTAAGGTCATGCATTTGGGCTGCAGCAATCCAAGGGAGCAATACAGTATAGGAGGTGAAGTACTTTTGTCCACTAAAGAAGAGCGGGACCTAGGCGTGGTTGTGTCTGATGATCTTAAAGTAGCTAAACAGGTAGAAAAGGCGACGGCAAAAGCTAGAAGGATGCTTGGGTGCATACGGAGAGGAATGACTAGCAGAAAAAAGGAGGTGATAATGCCTCTGTATAAGTCTTTGGTGCGACCTCATTTGGAGTATGGTGTGCAATTCTGGAGACCGCACCTTCAAAAGGATGTGAACAGGATGGAGTCGGTGCAGAGGGTTGCTACTAAAATGATTAATGGGCTTCATTATAAAGCATATGAGGACAGACTTAAGGATCTTAATATGTACACCTTAGAGGAAAGGCGGGATAGAGGTGATATGATTGAGATGTTTAAATACCTCCGTGGCATAAATGTTCAGGGAGAGAGCCTCTTTCAATTGAAAGCAAGTTCTGCTACGAGGGGACATGGGATGAGGGTGAAGGGAGATAGATTCAGGAGTGATATGCGGAAATATTTCTTTACGGAAAGAGTAGTGGATCCGTGGAATAGTCTCCCAGTGGAGGTGGTAGAGATGAGGACAGTAACGGAATTCAAAAAAGCATGGGACCAACACAGAGGATCTCTAAAGGTAAAAAGTAGACTGTTGTAGTTGTGTTATGGAAGGACAGACTAGATGGGCCTTGTGGTCTTTTTCTGTCATCATGTTTCTATGTTTCTGCACACTATCCTTCAAAAAGTCTCCAAATGTGAACATATAAGGATGTTGACCTCTTTCTGGCCTTCAACAGGGAAGCATAGCCACACTTCCTTAACTGTGCCCGCTCAAGAGCCAGGGCATAAGCAAGAATCGATCCACTTGTGGCAAGAGTATCGGACCCTGGGATAGAAGATCCCGTCTCACTGGAAGTTGCCATGGCCGCTCCAACATCAAACGGACCAGATCGGCATACCATGGCACTGGGGCCAGTCTGGTGCCACTAATATCACTCGGCCTTTGTGCTGAGCTGTCCTGTGTAGAAGCCATTTGATTAATGCCCAGGGCGGGAAGATGTACAACAGACTCTCCCGAGGCCATGGCTGCGGCAGGGCACGCAGCCCTTTCAACATTCTCTCTCTCCACCAGTTGAAGAAACGACTGGTCTTAGCATTGTTTGTGGAGGTCATGAGATGCATCACCGATTGCCCCCCAGCAGTGCACAAACACCGAGTTCTCTAGTGACCACTCTGCTGGGTCCAGGAAGTGTATGCTGAGGAAATTGGCTTGCACGCTGTCCTTGCCTGCCACGTGAGCCACTGACTGCAGCATCACGTGCTTCTTGGCACACTGCAGTATGGGCACAACCTCTGCTGCAAGCATGACGCTGCCCATGCCCCCCTGCCTATTCAGATATGCTACAGCAGAGGCATTGTCCGACAACACTCTCACTGCTTTGCCCTTCAGGACCAGAGCGAAATGCTGGAGTGCCATCCATACTGCCCTGAATTCCAAGCGATTGATCGACCAGATCTTTTCCTCCAGTGACCACTATCCCTGAGCCACCTGTACCAGACAATGCGCTCCCCAACCGTACAGGCTAGCGTCCGTCGTGACCAGCACCCATAGTTGGCGTCTCCAATGGCACCCCATGGCCAAGATTTGCCTTGCGGAGCCACCACTTCAGCTCGACATTCACTTCCCTTGGACACTGAGGCCTCCGGGACAATGGGTGCAACTGTGGGGACCAGTGGGACCACAAAAGTCATCTGTAAGGATCTCATGTGCGCCCTGGCCCAGGGAACTAAATCCAGTGCTGCCACCAGCAGCTGCAAATAGTGTCATGCCAAAGAGGCTGTCACCACAAACGCTGTATCTCGTCCATCCTTTCGTCTGGCAGGAACACATGACCCCTTATAGTGTCAACTATGCCCCCAGATAAATTAGCTGCTGCATTGGGGATAGCTTGCTCTTGGCCGTGTTGATGACTCATCCTAGGTCCTGTAAAAAGGCGATCACCCTTTGTGTCGCCTCATGAGTCTCCTCTCTGGACTTTGCTCAAATGAGCAAATCGTCTAAAACATGGATGTACGGATGCTGCTGCAACCATGATCATTACCTTGGCGAAAAGTATGCAGAGCCGTAGCCAACCCGAAGGAAAGAGCTCAGAACTGAAAATGCCCCATGGCTGTCGCAAAACTCAGGTGATCAAGTCAGATGGGAATGTGCAGATAAGCCTCCATGAAAATCTAACACCAACAAGAACTCCCTGCCAGTCGCGGAACCCAGAGAGCTCTGTTGACGTGCTTGAGGTCAAGAATGGGCCAAAATGTATCCCCCTTTTTAGGCACTATGAAATAAATGAAATATCAACCTGACCCGCACTGGTTGACTGGGACCCGAACGACGCCTCTAACACCAATAAATGCTCTAGCGTCTCTTGCACCACTTGCGTCTTCCCTGGTGCTGAGCACAGGGAAACCATGAACGCATCTGCCAGAGGCTGCCGGAACTCGAGAGCATATCCCTTGCATACGATCTCCAGCAGACACTGGTCTGAAGTGACCTGGACCCAGGAGCTGTAGAACCACTGTAACCGTCCTATCGGCTCCACCAGCTCCCCCTCGTTCCATTGCGGCTTTTTCGTGAGGTTGGAAGACCTTGCATAGTAGCCGTGGCCTATCCCTTGAAAGGACTGTCCCCTATAGGGGAAATGACCTCGTTGCACAGGGGCAAGAAACGCCATCCAAAAACAGCGAAAATCCTGTGCACCTCCACGACCTTGCTGAGATTGGCCTCTGCTGCATGGCTTATCCTCCTGCAGTTGGACCCTTTTAGTGTCTCTTATTTCCTTAACCAACTCCTTCAGAGTCTCTCAAAACAAGAGCTTCCCCTGGAATGGCAAACTTGCTCAATCTGATCTTGGAAGTCACATCCGCAGACCAATTACGCAACCAGAGGTAGCATCTAGCCACGACCACTAGTGCCATACTCTTCAAAGACGCTTGAACCAGGTCATAACAGAAGTCCGACAAAAATGCCAATGTGGACTCCAACTTGGCTAGAACATTTTTACATAATTTACAGATATTGCCTAACTCAATATGAATATTTGTCAGGGTGTCTTGAGTTAACTAATCAGTTTGAGATCTACTAAGATATTAAGGGTGCTGTATAGAGAGGGGGGTTTAATGTTCTTATGTAATTTCACATTTAGGTTGGATAAATATTGTACTGGTTTGTTGGGTTACCAAAATGTTCATGAAACAAATGCGTTTTCATTTCCTTATGGAATATTTGGAGATCTTTGATGGCTCTTAATTTTTCAGGGAGTGAGTTCCAGAGAATATGAGCAAAGTAACAGAAGGCTATATTGCTTGTAGAACGATTAGTTTACAAAATTCGGAGGGGACTATTATGTTGTTTTGAGTTCATCTTCTTCTTGTTCTCTCATCAGAAGGACAATTATTTATTTAGCTAAGCATTTGTAGGGAGGAGTGGCCTAGTGGTTAGGACAAGGTACTTCAGGCCGGAGGGTTCAAGTCCCAACCTGGGGACAGCAATCTCAGGCCGGAGGGACTGGGATTTCTAGTCCTATAGGTACTCCTTGTGGTCTTGGGCAAGCCCCTTAACCCTCCATTGCCCATGTTCCCTGTAAGTATTAGCGTATGTGTGTCATATCCCCTCGTGTTAAATGTATCTCCCAATTGACCGCTTTGACCCGGTGAAAAGCGGGATATAAATACAGCTAAATAAATAAATAAATAGATAAATAAAGCTTATATACCACCCAGTCTAATAGGGAGGTTTACAGAGAAATAAGTGAGCAAATGTGGCTTTACATAGAACAAGTAGATACTGTAAATGAGGGAGGGTAAAAACACGGAAGGGACTATAAAAGGTAAGTAACACAAAATTCAGTGATATTTGATTTACAAATCATATTTAGGCAGTTCATGTCTGTGCAGTCTCATTAACTGCAAAGTAGTTGGGGAAGAGAAAGGTTTTTAGTTTCTTTTGAACTTCTTGAAGGTCACTGATGCCGTGTAGTGCAGGGGGGACTGTATTCCACAAAGTGGGAGAATGCTCTTTTAGAGGTGGAGCAGATAGTTTTAGCATTTAGTGTTGGTATATGTAACATGTTGGTGGAGCTGGATCTTCTGTTTCTGTGCGCTTTCGAGATGAGACTTTCAAGGTAGACCACAGAGAGATTGGAAGTCACTTTGAAGGTCGTAGCAGGGACTTAAATTTTAATTAGGGGAGAGGTAGGATGAGGCTATGTTTCTCAGAAGTTTAAATGTGATCAAAGCTTTGTATTTGATGTGGCTTAAGACTAATAGCCAATGAAGACTGCATAGTAATGGAGTGATGCGATCAGAGCCGGGGGATTTGGAAAGGATACGAGCAGAAACATTTTGAGCGATCTGCAGTTGATGGTCTTGTGGGTCCTTCAGACCCACCCCTCCTTCCACTGGAATTGTTGTCTTCTTTGTTATTGCGGTAACTAACACATCCACCTTCAGGACCTTAAACAGCTCTTTCTCTGTAGGAGGCACTGGGTACAGATGGGCCATAGCCCAACCACCCCTGAGACCAGCTTCAGGGAGGTCCTGCTCAGCCTCTATCATCTGCATGATAGCTTTATGTACTGGGAAAAAAAGTTCTGTGGCGACCGTATTCCTTGCATGAGGGGATCCTCCAACAGAACCTCTTCCTCCGATGGCCTAAAGGGTAGATTCAAGGCTGCCAAGGAACTAGCAACGAGTGCCAAGAGCTCCTCCTTCTTGAGCACTCTATGAATGCATCCGCTCCTGGGTGCAGCTCCTCCTCAAGAGTCCCCATATCTATCTCTTCCTGGAGCTCCGAAGATCCTCTACCTCCTCAGAAGCACTGGAGAGCCTCTGCTCCCCTACTGCACTTGGAGGTCCCCCCCCACCCTAGATCTGGCGAGACCTGTTTGGCTCTCAATGTCTGTGAGGCCCCCCCATCTGGCTTCGGCACGGGCCCTTCTCTATTTAAGAGCAGAATGAACTCCAGTAAAAACAGGGACCTGTCCTCCACCAGACTGCCCCCCCAGGAGCTCTGAGACGGCATCCCGCATGTTTGCCCCACTCCTGCATTTGAATCGCCAGTGGCAGCCATCATCTCCAGAGACAAAATAGCCACCATTGAAGAAGCACAGGAAACCTCCTGCTGCTGAGAAACAGCATCGGTCGGCTGCACCTGTCTCTCTGAAGCCAGAAACCTTGCTGAGCTTCCTTCTGCTCTGGAACAATTTTCTTCGAGCTGCCAGCCCGCCTGTGAGAGGGAACTCTGGCACGCCGCACATATGAGCTTTGCCCCCGTTATGAAGAAAGAAACCGCCACATGAAACATAGAAAAATGATGACAGAAAAAAACCACATGGCCTACCTAGTCTACACCGAAATACCCAAAAGGCACCCTGCTTGCCAGGAAAAAAAAAAAAAAAAAACACCCTTTCAAGCACACTGAACTGCTGCAAAAAGTCAC
The DNA here is from genome assembly GCA_033557465.1 of Ichthyophis bannanicus. NCBI lineage: Eukaryota > Metazoa > Chordata > Amphibia > Gymnophiona > Ichthyophiidae > Ichthyophis > Ichthyophis bannanicus. The sequence continues at coordinate 3,602,449 of CM066050.1, forward strand.
ACTCACACACACGCGCTCCTTCAAAGCCAGGCCTAATGCTGCTGAGACTGGTACCGGCAGCTAGAGCAGACTTACCTGATCAGAGGATGTCCCTGCTGCTGGAGACCACCACCAATGCCAACTGAACGGCTCATGGTGGCCCCGCAGAGGTTACTCTCCACCCACTCAAGGGCTGTGGATGTGACTGCTTTAACTTTTTTTTTTTGTTCCAAAGACAGTCTGGTTTTCTTTTTTTTGCAATCTAACCTCTGCTTCAGATCAGGCTTAACTCTTTGTACATCTTCCAAATCTAACTCTCCAAATTCAGACAAAGAACTGTCTGGACATCCACCAGCTGCCGGAGACTAACAATACTGCAGGGAAAGGGGAAAGAACATAAGATATGCCATACTGGGTCAGATCAAGGTCCATCAAGCCCAGTATCCTGTTTCCAGCAGTGGCCAATCTAGGTCATACGTATTTAGCAGTTTCCCCAAAAGACAGACACAGGTTCCACAATGCTTGTACTGGGTCAAGCATTGATATCCTGGGTCCCTTCTTAATAATGGTTTATGGACCTTTCCTCCAGGAACTTGTCCAAACCTTTTTAAAACCCAGCTACACTAACAGCCTTTACCACATCCTCTGGTAACAAATTCCAGAGTTTGATTACACATTGAGTGAAAAAATATTTTCTTTTACATCACCAAACGTTTTGCATAGTCAGTCTCCAGCTGCTGGTGGATGGACACAACCCATATATCTGGACTGGACATGGATGAATAAGATAGCAAATGTCATTAGTAATAGCTCTTGCTATACAAGCAACTATTTTCTCATGTGGTTTCATGAGGTGGGGTTATTAAATTCAACAGTGTTTCTATACAAAAACACAAAATGAAAAATTATGTCATGCTAACAGCTTTCAACAGACAACACACAAATAAAATCTCATTTCGTAGCCTTCTGCTGTACCTCACCAGTTCCTTACTCATTATTCACAGTGACGAATAATAGAAAATCTAGCAGCCCAACAGAACTTTTCTACCTTCTGCTTTCTCCTTCAGATGCTGATGTTGGTCCAAGAGACTAACATTGGATCGGGGTCCCAAGGGAATATCATCTTCATCTGGTGGCTGGTCGCTGCCACTATCTTTCTGGTCTTCTTCTGCTACCCCCTTCCTGCGCATCTGTAACAGCTTCTGCAGCTGCAGGACAAGCACACACAGGTACAGAGCCACAGGCTTGATAAAGAAGAATTTCCAAGCACATCTTGACAAACTATCACGTTACATCTTACAAACTCCAGCAGAAAGCTTTCTTTGGCACGATGCAAGTATCACACCGAGCACTGAGAGACTAAGATCATATTCTACATACCCTGGCTTAGAAGTGAGGTTCACGACTACCATAGTATGCACAAAACTAACCCATTTGGAGAAACTACCCCGAGCAAAACAGTTTCATAAAAAGGGATACCCGCTTCCCCACAAAGCACACAGACAAGAGAGCTTCATGGAAAGCGATTCTCCCGCCCCCATAAAGCCGTATGTGGTTGGCACCTCCTGGAGGGCAGTCTGACAGCAGAGGAAAAAGATATTTGCTGTTTCACATCTGCACAAGATGCTTTACCATCTGCTGTTTGCGCTGTTGGACGGGCACATAGGGAACATAATCCTCATCTTCTTCCTCTTCCTCCTGTTCGGGCTCCGACTCCGGCTCTGGTTCCTGCACTCGTGGCCACTGCAAGGAAGAAAAGCAGCAGCGGAATTGGAGAGGGAACAAAATCTTTCACCGATAGCAGCAATTCAATCCATTCGTCTCCTCACCTTGCGCTCAGGTTCCATCCCCAACCTCTTCTAGCCACAGTAACACCGATCCTTCCGTACTGCCCTCTCGTTGCTAAGGAAGGAGAATCTCACCCAACAGCACGTAACCAATCCGCACTAAGAACGCAGCACAGAAGAACGCTGACGTAAAACGGCTAAGCGTGATACGGGGTGGCAAAGAGACAAACTTAGCCAGGGCGCGTGTGAGATGAGAATCTTATACAGTATAGTGGGCTGATTCTTTTAAAGTTGGCCTAGAAAATGTATCAAAAGAATCACTTCTAAGAAAACACCAAATCCCCCTTTTTCATCACTTCCTGATGCTGCTCCCTTTGCAAAAGTGTCACTGTGTAACATCCAAAGTAAGAGCACGATAGAAGACCACAGCTATCTTGTCTCCAATCCCAGAATGCCATGTAGATGACGTCACACATTCTAGTCGTTGCTTTTTGAGGATGGGACCTCGACGTGACCCTTTAGATGGCAAATTAAATTTAATGTGAATAAGTGCAATGTGATGCAGGAGAGAGAAATAATCCCAACTAAAGGTACAAAAGTGGAGGAGTAGTCTAGTACCCAAGTAGGGTTGCAAACTGGCTCCAGATGCGCCCGACAAGCTAGATCCAGTCCTGTGTTTACCCCATTGCATGCAGGGATATGTAGTTCTGGTTTCTCTATTGTAGTCCTTAAGAAAATCAAGACTACAAGTCCCTGCATGCAAGGCTTTAAACCCAGGACTGGATCAAGCCAGTCAGGCGCATCTGGAGCCAGTTCGCAACCCTATACCCAAGAGATCTCAGTGTACCCAGGGCTGGCCCAAGGTTCTGCTGCCCTAGATAGAAGCCCTGACTGTGCCACTGCACCCCTCACGCTGAGCTGTGCTTCGGCACACATGGCCTGCCGCTTCTGACCCTCCTAGACATAATATCAGGGGTTCGGAAGCAGCAGGCCATGTGTCGCGCACATGGCCTGCCGCCAAACCTAAGCTGTCCTTCCCCTGCCACTGGAATCAGCGGCGGGCGGCTCAGTCGTGGGGAGGGGGTAGGCCATGTGTGCCAAAGCACATGGTCTGCCACCCACAGTGATCTGCAACCCTAGGTGGCCACCTAGTGGATGGGCCAGCCCTGAGTGTACTCCTAGGGTCTGTTTTGGTCCACTTCTTTTTTCCATGAACAAGCAGGATAATAATCAGCCACACATGTGGGTGAAGTCATCCCTGATAGCACTAGGTTAGACTTGCTCTCCAAGAACCCAGAAGAGTCCAGAAAATTCTTCTGGGGATATGCAAGTGACTCCCTTTGTGTGCCTTTGCTCCTCCCTGTCAGTCTTTTTCACCCGCAGCCAAATGCGGATGTAGGTTTCCCTTATTCATCCATTATTTCCTTATTTTTTGTTTATTCACATTTCTTAATTTTTCTTCCCCGTCAAAGAAATTCACCATTACCGGCAGGGCTAGCCAAGACAGCAGACAACTTCACTGGCAGTAGCAGCACTAAATTCTCACTCCTCCTGAAGTCAGCCCTATCGAGAGCAGATCTCTCTGACTATGGTGACATTGAGATGAAGGCATCCTGAACGCCTTAGCTGGCCTGCCCCATCCAGCAGAGACATTTACATCCATCAACAGAGAATGAACAAAAAGAAAAGAGGGAAGCAACGGTTGGATTTCTTCTCCCCAGCCATAGTGTATCCTCTTTGATAGCATTGTATCTTTTTTTTTTTTTTTAAGAATATCAAAGAGAAACCGGGCAGCCTCAGTCCACGATGGCCACCAGCATTGTCAGTGTTCCTCACCAGCCTCTCTGGGAGACCCACCTCACTGCCGGTCACTACCCCAGTATCACACAAACAAATTTTAAAACAAAAGATTGGCAGGGGGTCACAGACATTCTATTTGGGCTTTTTCCAAGCCTCTGCAGAGGGTCCTGCTTCACTGCAGCCCCGACTTCACTTCACACTCAGGAGGTTAACAAGAAAAAAAAAAAGGCAGGACCACCAACAGGATGAAAACCGTGGGCCTTCTCCAGCCTTGCAGCTGAGGCTGCCATTGTCCACTGTGAGAGCTCAGAGCCTGTGCCTGCCCACCCAGCACCCCTGCTCCTTGGGTGCATAGGGAGAGGAATGACCAGCAGAAAGCGTAGTTACTCACCTGTAACAGGTGTTCTCCAGGAGCAGCAGGAATCAGTCCTCACTTATGGGTGACGTCGGCGCCGACGGAGCCCTCGCGGAGCAATTTTCCCCAGCTTTCAAAGAAAGCCTTTGGGAATTGCAGCGCGCATGCGCGGTCGTCTTCCCGCCCGAAGGTGCCATCTTAGCCAGTCAGATGACATAGCTAAAAAAGACAGCATAAAAATTTGCAAAAAGAACATAAGCAGACGATTGCAACTCCAAGGGGAGGAGGGAGGGTAGTGAGGACTGATTCCTGCTGCTCCTGGAGAACACCTGTTACAGGTGAGTAACTACGCTTTCTCCAGGACCAAGCAGGAAGTCAGTCCTCACTTATGGGACTCCCAAGCTCAAGGCTACCGGAGACCCTAAGCACAAAAATGAGCTCCCTCTAGCTCAGCAGCACAGAAGGATAGAATCTTCGCTGAATTATCACCCACCGGTAGCCCACATCCGGGATGGAGGGTAGGAGTTGCTCAGACCTCAAAGAGATTACGGAGGACTGCCTGTCCGAAAGCACTGTCCCTACGGGACTCCCTCTCGAGACAGTAATGGACCGCAAAAGTCTGGCTCGAAGACCAAGTAGCGGCCCGGCAGATGTCTGCCAGCGGAACAGAGCGGAGGTAAGCCACTGACGTGGCCTTTGCCCGAACGCAATGAGCCGTGACTCGACTTTCTAAGGCGAGTCCGGCTGCCCCATAAGCCCAAGAGATACAGTCCGCCACCCAGATGGACAGAGTACGCTTGGAGACCGGGAGCCCCAATTTATTGGGGTCAAAAGACACAAAAAGCTGAGCAGCTTTACGGTGCTCCCACGTACGGTCAAGGTAGAAGTTCAATGCCCTTCTACAGTCCAGGGTATGGAGGACCGTCTCAGCTCGGCTGGAGTGTGGTCTGGGAAAGAAGGTTGGAAGTACCACCTCCTGATTCATGTGAAAAGGGGAGACCACTTTAGGCAAAAACTTTGGGTGAGTCCGTAGGACTACCCTATTCTTGTAGAATCGAGTGTAGGGGGGATCAGACACGAGGGCCTGCAATTCACTTACGCGCCTAGCGGAAGTGAGGGCTATCAAGAACAGTGTTTTCCAAGACAGAAAACGTAGAGAACAGGTAGCCATAGGTTCAAAAGGCGGACAGGTGATCCGCTGCAAAACCACATTCAGGTCCCAGTCAGGCGCTGGCGGGCGCAGAGGTGGTTTAAGTAGAAGGAGACCTCGGAGAAACCTCGCTACGAGAGGGTCATTGGAGAGAGGTCTGCCGTCCACTGGCACATGATGTGCTGAAAGAGCACTGAGGTGAACTTTGACGGAGTTGGACTTAAGTCCCAGATTAGAGAGGTGCAGCAAGTACTGCAAGATCACCGACACCGGGCAGGAGAAGGGATCCTGAGACTGTTGGGTACACCAGACTGCAAAGCGACGCCATTTAAGGGCGTAGCATTTGCGGGTAGAAGGCCGTCGCGAAGCTAAGACGACCTCCTCCACCTCCGCCGGCAGGAGAAGGGGAGCAAGGACTACCCTCTCAGCAGCCAGGCCATAAGGTTGAGAGACCTGAGGTTGGGGTGCAGAAGGGACCCCTGATCCTGAGTGAGGAGATCTGGTTGTATCCCCAGAGGGATTGGGCCCTCCACCGCCAGTTGCAGCAGGAGAGGAAACCACGGCTGCCTGGGCCAGCGAGGGGCCACCAGGATCATGAAGGCTTTGTCTCGGAGAACCTTGAAAAGAGTCCGAGAGACCAGCGGGATGGGAGGGAAAGCGTACAGAAGGCTCCCCGACCACGAGATCAGAAAGGCGTCCGCCGCAACCCGAAGGGGGTGTGGCTGACGAGAGCAGAAGCGAGGAAGCTGCCGGTTGTGAGGACTGGCAAAGAGATCCACCGTGGGGAGACCCCACTTGAGGAAGAGCTTCTGAACTACCAAGGGATCCAGACGCCACTCGTGCGGCTGGAGGACCCTGCTGAGTTTGTCTGCAAGGCAATTTTCTTGGCCCGGGAGATAAACTGCCCTGAGGAGAATGCCGTGACTGACGGCCCAAGAGCAGAGCTTCTGTGCCTCCCGGCAGAGGAGGAAGGAGCCCGTGCCCCCCTGCTTGTTCACGTAGAACATGGCAACTTGATTGTCCGTCTGGACAAGGACGGACTGTTGGGAAGTCAGGTGGGAGAAGGCCTTGAGAGCGAGGCGGATCGCCCTGAGCTCCAGGAAGTTGATCTGCTGAGCAGACTCCCACGTGGTCCAGAGGCCCTGAGTACGTGCCTCTTGGCAATGTGCTCCCCAGCCCAGGAGGGATGCATCGGTGGTCAGCACCCGGGTCGGCTGAGGTGACTGGAAAGGCATTCCGAATATCAGGTTCGGCTGCCGGAGCCACCACCGGAGAGACGAGAGCAGCGGCTCGGAGACGTGCACTAGGTCTGCCAGGCCGCCTGTGGCTTGTCGCCACTGCTGGCGGAGACACCATTGAGCAGACCGCATGTTCAGGCGGGCATTGGGGGTCACATGGACGGTGGAAGCCATATGGCCAAGCAGTCTCAGGAAGCGCCTGGCGGAGACCAGGGGCTGGCTGCGAAAGCGGTCGGCTAGGTCCATGAGCCGTTGAGCCCTGTCGAGCGGTAGGTACGCTCGTGCCCGAGGAGTGTGCAGCCTTGCGCCGATGAACTCGAGATCCTGTGAGGGGAGCAAAGTGGACTTTGCGAAGTTTATGACAAAGCCCAAGTGCTGCAGCAGAGTCACCGTGCGGCACGTGGCGTTGGTGACCTCCTGAGCGGACGCTGCTCTGATGAGCCAGTCGTCGAGGTACGGAAAGACATAGAGGCCGTGAAGCCGGAGATGGGCCGCCACGACCGCGAGACATTTTGTGAAGACTCGCGGTGCGGAGGACAGGCCAAAGGGCAGTACCCTGTACTGGTAATGATTTCCTGCCACCACAAACCTTAGGTATTGGCGGTGGCTTGGGTGGATGAGGATGTGCGTGTAGGCATCCTTTAGATCCAAGGAGCATAGCCAATCTCCCTGCTGGAGGTAGGGCAGAAGGATTCCAAGGGTAAGCATTTTGAACTTCTCCCGCATCAGGAACTTGTTGAGGTTGCGCAAGTCCAGGATGGGTCTGAGGCCCCCTGTTCTCTTTGGTATCAGAAAATACCTTGAATAAAAACCTTGACCTCTCAGGTGGTGGGGCACCGGTTCCACCGCCTGTTCCTGCAGAAGACTTGCTAACTCCTGAAGGAGCAACTCCCTGTGCAGAGGGGGGCGCGAAGGTTCTCCCGGAAAATAGGAGGGAGGGACCTGATGGAAGTGGAGAAGGTAGCCCTCTCGCACGACCTGAAGCACCCAGGCATCTGCGGTGATGCTGGACCACCTGTGGGCGAAGTGAACCAGCCGGCCTCCGGTGCTGGGAGGGACCAGCGGGGGGGAGAGGCTATGCTGAGCGAGTCAAAAACCCCCTCCCTGCTGAGCAGGGGCTGGTGGTGCAGGCTTGGGGGCTTGCTGCCTACGGGACCCGTTACCCCGTCCCTTGGCCTGCTGGCCCTGTTGGGGAGCTGCAGGGGCCTGATAATGGGGGTACTGTTTGTAGGCAGCCGCCTTCCTCGGGTAAAAGGACTTTTTTCCCGAGCCCTTCTTTTTCTGGGAAGGGGCGGAGGTCTTCCTAGAAAGCCTGGTCCTGGTGAGAGTCTCAGTCTCAATTTGTGCAGCCTTTTCCGCCATGGGCTTGCCAAAGAGGTTTTCGCCTCGGCAGGGGACATCGACCAACTTGTCCTGTACCCAGGGCTCAAGGTCCGACGACTGAAGCCAAGCCTGTCGGCGGGCACCGATGCCGGCTGCGGCCACTCTAGCCGAGGCCTCAAAGCCATCATAGGCTGCTCGGGACATGAACTTTGAGCATTCCCGAATGCCCGTGGACAAGGCTAGGAACCTCCGCAAAGGCTCCTCGGAGAGACCAGCGGAAAATCCGGCTAGCTCTTTAGCCAGATCCCGGAGATACATGCCCATGTAGAGCTGGTAAGTCTGGACACGACATGCGAGCATAGAGCCCTGGAAGCACTTCTTGCCAAGGCCATCCAGGTTACGGGCCTCCCTTCCAGGAGGCACCGAGGAGTGCATCTTCTGGCTCTTAAGACGATGCATGGCCGATTCCACTACCATGGAATGGTGTGGCAGCTGTGCCTTCTGAAAGCCAGGGCTCTTGCGGACCCGATAGATAGAATCGACCCGCTTGCTCAGGACCGGCGAGGAGGCCGGACTCTCCCACATGCGGAAGAGTAGTCGTTCCAGCATAGGAGGAACCGGCACAGTAAAGTGCTCCCTCGCGGGAGAGTCATACTGGAGGGCGTCGAGCTCTTCGGCTCGAGGCTCCTCCTCGGGATCCGCAGGGAAGGCCAAAGCCTTGGCCATATCCCTAACGAAGTCCGAGAACCGGGCATCCTCCGGGGGGGACTGCTTCCGAGGCTCGGACCCCGGTGAGTCCGATGGGACACACCGAGTCCGGAAAGAATCAGGTGACTCTTCCTCCTCAGACTCCCAGACCGACTCCGACGAGGACTCGGTGGGGTCGGCCCGGGCAGGGTGCGGCGCCAGCCGCCCCGACGTCGAGGGAGTCGGCGTCGGCGACCTCGGTCCCGAACGGGAGGCCGAGGGTGACCTCGACCGAGGATCGACTCGAGTTCTCATTGACTCGAGGATCGGCTCGGTCTCCGGGGTCGACTTGGACGTCGACGTCCCGGCGGTCGGGGCAGCGGCGCCAGCGAGGCCAGCGAGCAGTGCCCGCTGCTGGTCCATGAAGGCAGACAGTCTGCTCTCCAAGGCCGTCAACCTGAGTCCGAGCTCAGGTGACCCAGCAGCCCCCGACTCGGGCCCCGACGGCGTCGGGCCCGACGTCGGCTGTCGCGGAGGCGAGTCCAGAAGGACTACAGGACTTACCCGGGCAGGCATCTCCGACTCCAGGCGAGGTCGCTTCGGGAGATGTTCCTTCTCCAAGGACCCGGGGCGGCTGTCGGGGCTATGCGACCTGGCCCTCGCGGAGCCAGGAGCGTCCACCGACGCCGCCCTCGCGGGTTTTTCCTTCCGACGATGGTCCCCGGAGGGAGAACCCCGGTCGGAGGAGCTCCGGCGACGGTCCGAGCTGGAGCCCTTTGACACGGAGGCCTCCGACGAGGTCCGGGTACGGCTGGGGTCAGCGAAGATTCTCTCGCGCTGATGCCGCCGACTTCTCAACGCCTTCGAGGACAGTTTGCTGCAGGGCCCACAGATCAGTTCCTCATGATCCGGGCCCAAGCAGCGGAGGCAAAAGTCGTGTGTGTCGGTTAGTGACATATTTCGGTCACACCGACCACACCGCTTAAAGCCACTGGCAGCCATCGGGGGAAAAAGGGCCCCTGCGAGGTCAAAGGACCGGGCTGCCAGGGAAAACGAAAATGAAAGCTGACTAAGTCAGAAAAACCGAAAAAACGCTAGAGGACTCGAGACCGGCGTCGCGAGTCCGGGCGGGAAAACGATCGGTGTCGAACCGAAAGAAAAAAGTATAAAAGAAAGAGGAAAATCAACTTTTTCGCGGGGACAAGACGGGGACGTCTGCAGGGCTCCGCGGAAAAAAGAAGACTGGCTAAGATGGCACCTTCGGGCGGGAAGACGACCGCGCATGCGCGCTGCAATTCCCAAAGGCTTTCTTTGAAAGCTGGGGAAAATTGCTCCGCGAGGGCTCCGTCGGCGCCGACGTCACCCATAAGTGAGGACTGACTTCCTGCTTGGTCCTGGAGAAGAAAGGTTATGATAGTGCCTCTGTATAAGTCTTTGGTGCAACCTCATTTAGAGTATTGTGTACAATTCTGGAGACCGCACCTTTAAAAGGATACAAACAGGATGGAGTCAGTACAGAGGGTGGCTACTAAAATGGTTAGTGGTCTTCATTATAAAGCATATGAGGACAGACTTAAGGATCTTAATATGTACACCTTACAGGAAAGGCAGAATAGAGGTGATATGACTGAGACATTTAAATACCTCAGTGACATAAAGGAGGAGTGGCCTAGTGGTTGGGGCAAGGTACTACAGGCCGGAAGGTCAGTGGTTCAAATCCCACTAGAGGACAGCAACCTTGGGCTGGAAGGACTGGGGTTTCTAGTCCCACAGGTGCTCCTTGTGGTCTTGGGCAAGCCACTTAACCCTCCATTGCCCATGTTCCCTGTAAGTATTAGTGTATGTGTCTCGTATCCCCCAACCGCTTTGACCGGGTGAAAAGCGGGATATAAATGCAGATAAATAAATAAATAAATGCAAAGGGGGGAGAGCCTCTTTCGATTGAAAGCAAGTACTGCTACAAGGGGACATGGGATGAGGGTGAAAGGGGATAGATTCAGGAGTGATAAGTGGAAATATTTCTTTACGGAAAGAGTGGTGGATCCATGGAATAGTCTCCCAGTGGAGGTGGTAGAGATGAGGACAGTATCTGAATTCAAAGAAGCATGGGACCAACACAGAGGATCTCTAAAGGTAAAAAAAAGGGGACTGTTGTAGTGATTGATATGGAAGGACAGACTAGATAGGCCATGCGGTCTTTTTCTGTCATTGTGTTTCTGTTTCTAACTCTGCATCACTGCCAAAAGGATCATATTCCTAGCTGCCAGCAGCCTACTATTTACATGGCATCGGAGTATCATCCAGCAGGAGAGACTGAATATACATAACAGAGATTACTTATTTGTTTTTTATATAGCTCCTTTCGACACACCAAGGCGGTTTACATAGAATAGTACTCGTAACATAACTTGGGGTACATAGAACGGTTTACATGGAACAGTAACTTGATGTGGGGTACATAGAATGTGTTGTCACAGAAACCTTAACAGGTAACTTAAGTAACTATATGAGCATAATACTAACAAGTACATGCATGAGAAGCTAACAGTCCATTAGCATCAGGGATAGGACAGGTAGTGATAAGGAAGTCACTGGGACCCCGGCAGAGGTGTGCCTGATTAATCTGGAGGTGCTTGAGGAACAGATACGTTTTTACTTTCCTATAAAAGTCGTTGAGATCATTTATTGTGCAAATATTGTCTGATGGGGTGTTCCAGAATCTTAGAGCAAACAGGGGAGAATGCCCTATTTGAGGTTCTAGTGTTGTGTTTTCTGTTGTTGCAGGGATGGCGAGGGTAGTTTGATTGCTGCTCCTTCTAGGACGATTCACTGATGGTCTTTTTATCAGAGTTTCCAGATACTCTGGGGATAAATTATGTAATGCTTTGAATATAGTAATTAGAGCTTTGTATTGAGCTCGGGCTCTTAAAGGAAGCCAATGTAGGTTTATGAATAATGGGGTAATATGATCATGTTTGGAGGTGCAAGTTAGCACTCTTGCAGCTGTATTCATGGCCATATTTATTTATTTATTTAGCTGTATTTATATCCCGCTTTTCACTGGGTCAAAGCGGTCAATTGGGAGATACATTTAACACGAGGGGATATGACAATCATATATTAATACGTACAGGGAACATGGGCAATGGAGGGTTAAGTGGCTTGCCCAAGACCACAAGGAGTGCCTATAGGACTAGAAATCCCAGTCCCTCCGGCCTGAGATTGCTGTCCCCAGGTGGGACTTGAACCCCCGGCCCTCCGGCCTGAAGTACCTTGTCCTAACCACTAGGCCACTCCTCCCTTTATATGCAGTAGGTGGATTGATGTGGCTGAAAGTCCCTGGAAAAGTATGTTACAGCAGTCTAGAAGTGGTAAGGTTAAGGCTTGAAAGACTGTCCGGAAGTGAGTTTGGTCAAGGAGTAGTCGCAGAACTGACTGTTCTCATTTCCTGGTAGAAGAGACTAACAGTGGCATTGTTGTTTTAGCGTAAGACTTTGATCCAGAGTGATGCCGAGGTATCACACATTGGGTTTAGTGTGGATCTTTTCTCCACCCTTATCTATCTGTGGTGGAAGAATGAAGCAGGGATCCTTGGTGATGTGTAGTAATTCTGTCTTTTGGGTAGTGTGTGGTGAGGCTATGTACTTTTAGCCATTGCATGACTGAATGGAAACAGTCGGTTAGGATGGTAGATACTAAGTTACTGGTTGAGATAGGGATATACAACATTATGTTATCAGCATATAGATGATACAAGATGTTGTGGGAGCTAATGATGTCACAGATAGGTTGGATGAACAGATTAAATAGGAGTGATGACAGTGCTGATTCTTGTGGTACCCCTTGAGATAGGTCAGATGGGGTGGCAGCTATCCCATTAATGTGTACTTGTTGCCTCAAGGTTAGATATGAGGAGAACCATTTCAGGGTGGTGTTACATAGGCCAATCACTTGGAGTCTGAGCAGTAGTGCTTTATGTGATACTGAGTCAAAGGCTGCTTTTACATCAAGGAACAGGAGGGCAAATCCTTGATTTGGTTTCCCTATGCCTAGAGTAAGTCTGTCAAAACGTATGATGATAAGAAATTCAACACCATGGTTAGTTCTAAATCCGTGTTGTTGGTCAAGGGGGATATGTGCGTCAACGTGGTCCTGTAGTTGCATCTGGACTGCCTTCTCAATTATCTTGGCTTTAGGAAGGGTAGGCTGGAGCTGGGTCGGTAGGAGCTTGGAATCATTGGGTCCAGTCTTGGGTTCTTGAGAATTTGGCGTACGGATGCTTGCTTCAGTCGCTTTGGTAAGTAGCCTTGTGAGAGAGATAGGTTTATGATACTCAGGATGAATAGGGTCAGCTCAAGGCAGGTTAACTTGATCCATCCGACTGGGCATGGGTTATGATGGGAAATTGTTGTATTAAGACCTGCTATGATATGTTTGAGTTGGTCCTTTGGTATAAGGCTGAACTCGCTGCAAAGTGACAGGTAGAGCTCTTGCAAGTTGTCGAGAGAGCAGTGGATGCTAGGTCCTTTGCTTGTGTAATGGTGGACTGGGCATGATTTGCGAATGCTTGTAATGTGGGCATTGGGTCTCTTTTGAGAAGTAGCAGTCTGAAAGTAATTGGAGAATGCTTGTGGCGTGGGGGAGTCAGGGTTAGATCCTGTTGTGGGGTTACTTATTGTTATAGTCAGTATGTTGAAGAGTTTTCTTGGTCGGTTTATTGATCTGAAAATTAGTTTTGTGTGATATTACTTTCTGGTCTTGTTGATGGCAACTTGATATTCTTGCAGCATGTACATGTATGCTTCACAGTCAGTGGGTGACATGGAATGCAGCCATATTCTCTCGGTCTTCCGGAGTTTGCATTTTAGGCGTCTCAGATCTGTTATATACCACACTGCTCATCGGAGCTGTGTTTTGACTCCAGAAGATTGAAGGGCTACTGCAGCATGAGATAATGTGTCATGCCAATCCTCCACTAGCATATCTAAGTCAGAGCTGTTTGTGGTCAAATTAGGCAGGATAGTGTTGAGGAATGATTCTTTGTTCCAGTTTCTAAATATCTTTGGTGGGAGGCTGTGGGATTGTGTCTGAGCCTGGTTTGTGGGTATGGTGAAGTTAAGAATTGCATGGTCTGACCAGGGAACTCTATGAATGACTGGTGAGGGGAGTTGGGGATGAGTGTGTTGCTTGTTGGTGAAGATGAGGTCCAGTGTCCATTTCTTTTCATGCGTGGGCCCTACTACAATTTGGTGAACATCTAGGGCCTCCATCGCTTCCAGGAAGATGTCTTCTATTCCCTGTTGAGTTTATAGTAAATTTAAATCACCAAGAAGAATAGCATAAGAACATAAGATATGGCATACTGGGTCAACCAATATCCATCAAGCCCAGTATCCTGTTTCCAACAGTGGCCAATGTAGGTCAAACGTACCTAGCAGTTTCCCCAAAAGACACAGGTTCCACAATGCTTGTACTGGGTCAAGCATTGATATCCTGGGTCCCTTCTTAATAATGGCTTATGGACCTTTCCTCCAGGAACTTGTCCAAACCTTTTTTAAACCCAGTTACACTAACAGCCTTTACTACATCCTCCGGTAACAAATTCCAGAGTTTGATTACACATTACACCCTTTGAGGACCGACCGGACTTAGGTTTTGTTACCTGAGATCCATGGGATGAAGAAGAAGCCCTGGAAGACGTCGATGCCACAGAAGCTGCATCGGAGGGAAACAGGGTACTGAGCTTGGCTGCCCGATTCTGTAACCCTCTTTTAGACATCATGGAGCAGGACTCACAATCCGTGATGGAATGATCAGGACCTAAACATTTTAGACACCAGTCATGGGTGTCTGTGACAGAAATAGTGCCACTGCACTTTGTGCACTTTTTAAACCTGGAGGTGGGCTTTTCCATGAGGAAAAAGACTGTAGGCCTAGGGCCACAGGAGAAAATGCACTGAAGCAGAAAGAAAATTTTTTTTGTAAAAAAAGAAAAGAGACCGGTGGTACCGGTCCTCGAGAGGGCAGACACGCGACTAAAGAAAATAAGAATAAGGAATAAGAAAATAAGAAATTCTTCAGCGGTGACAGGAAACATGACCTGCTGGCTCCGCGGAAAAGAAGAACTGGAGAGACACGGTTGGGAAAGGCGCTGGGGAGCGTTCCCACGCAGGCTCCGTCGGTACCGATGATACCTATATGTGAAGACTCATTCCTGCTTGTTCCTGGAGATGTTTCATATCCTGAAAGGCAGGAAGCGTTTGTACCAAATGCCATTCTTTTTGCAGAATCTTAATAATGTGTTTAGAATGGGAAGAATATATTAAAGGACAAACAATACCAATATCTTCATTATGTGTGTTACCCTTTAGCAAGTCTTCTCGAGGGGTGTCTCTGGCCCTAGCATAAGCTTTATCGAGATAACAAACTGGATAATTTCGAGCTAGAAATCTCTCTTTCATATCCTGAGCTTGTGTTTCAAAATCTTGGGTCTTAGTACAGATACGTTTGGTTCTTAAAAATTGGCTTACGGGTAAGTTATTCTTGAGTGATGGATTGTGGAAACTCTGATAGTGTAGTAAAGTATTCCTATCCGTTGGTTTCCGAAACAAAGTCGTGGAGAATGAGTCTCGTTCTTTCTTAATTAATAAATCTAAATAAGAAATCTGGTTGCAATCATATGTCATTTGAAACCGTAAATTTTCATCCAATTGGTTGATCCATGAATGAAACTCTGAAAGTCTATCTAAGGGACCTTTCCAAAGGATGAGAACATCATCGATATAACGTATCCATAAAGCAATATGAGATTGGAACAGATGAGAAGTTAAAAAAGACTCCCCGAAATGAAACACGTACAAATTAGCTACATCTGGGGCCATGGATGACCCCATAGCGACACCCTTGACTTGTTTGTAAAATAAATCTCTAAAACAGAAAAAGTTCTCACAGAGGGCAAAATGTGCTAATGCAACAAGAAAAGCGGTGGGCATGCGTTTATGCATGGTTCTCTTCAAAAGAAACTGTTCTATTATCTGCAAGGCAGCTAATTGCCGAACATTGGTGTACAAAGATTCTATGTCAAGAGTGACCAGGATAAGATCGGGACTGAACTGATTGAATGATGACAAAATCTGTATAACGTGAGAAGAATCTCTAACATAGGACCACATGTTTTGAATAAATGGACGTAATAATAAATCTAAAAATTTAGATATAGGTTCCATAAGGGAACCTATGGCTGAGACAATTAGGCGACCTGGCGGGGCCTCCAGAGACTTGTGAATCTTTGGGATAATGTATATTGTTGGGAGGATGGGATTATCTACTATCAGAAAGGATTTCTCCTTCTCTGTGATATACCCAATTTCAAATGCAGAAAGTACCAAACTGTCAATGCTTTTTTTAAGATCCTGAGTGGGGTCCTCCTGCTACCATAATTCTCAAGTACAAGTTTTTCTTCATGTATTTTATTGAAGATTTTGTAGTTTATTCATTTCCTATCCTGTTCTCCTCATTGCCTATTCCACCTTCTTTTTCTTTTTGTTTCACTTTGGATTAAAAATATAGAATCAAGTTACAAGTTTTTTAATTATCCTGTTTTTTGTCTTCCTAGCAATGTTTTTCAGATTTTACTTCATTAGTGTGGTGTAATACTTTTTAGAGTCCATAACAGAGGTTGGTAATTTAATTTCTTATATCGTTTTATTTTTATGTATGTATATGATTTTATGATGATTAGTACCTTCGAGCACATTTATTTATTTCACATTATTTATTGATTTTATGACATTATAATTTGCAAGGTTTTGATGTTTTTATTGGTGTTTAAGTATTGATATATATGATGTTGTTTTACAAGTTTGTCAGTCTGTTCCTTTATGTTTTTAATGTATGTTAATGGTTGTTATTTATGATTTTAGTTTTGTGCCTGGCCAGCCCCTGACGAAGGGTGACGAAACACGGCTTGTGTCGGGCGGCCAAAGGGTTAATAAAGGACTCTGTCTTTCCATCCACTCACGCTTCAGGTTGGTTCGTTCTTGTTTCTGCGTGAATTCTGCTTCCTAGTGTCGCACGTGTTGGTTCAGCATGTTTTCCCCATGGAAAGACGTTTTAAGTTTTGGGGAAGATGCCTTAGACAAGTTGATTCCACTAGAACCTCTCCTGGATTCATCTGAAGAAGAACCAGAAGATTGTTGGAACAAATGGGAGGAAGTGGTATTATCGTCTAAAAAGATGATAAAAGAACAGATGCATTCTGCCTATCTTTTAGAGTGTTGCAAATCGAAAATTATTCCAAGAGGACTTCGGGTCAATAAAGCACCAGTTTTATATACTCATGAACAAGGTTTCATCAAGTGTTGGAATGCGATACTCAACAAATGCTCGTTGGACCTTATGATTTTATTTATTACCACAGCAAACAAACAATCGGAAATCTTGACTGCCCAATTAGAAGAAAAATTGGACGTTCTTTAAAAGTCTGACAAGAATTTTGATGTAGTATATGAAGATCATCAGAGAAACATGCATGATTTTAGAAAAGAAGTAATAAGAAGGTGGATAAATATAAGAGAGATGAGGAGGACTACAAGACAGGATATGTATATCATTGGGATAAGAAAGGTGAACAGGATCGTTTATGGTTTAAGAAAAGAAAGTCAATTTTTGATCGTAAAGACAGTATTATAGAAAATACACAGGAGGGCACTCCCATTGGACACAAAAAGAAACGTGGCAGGAGTGAGTCGGGGGATATTGACGCCTCTGCGTCTTTGTTTTCTCATCGCACTGAACATGCTAATTCTCAGGGAGATAAGAATAAAAAGAAGGATACATTACCTAAACAAAAAAAGGATTCTTTTTTCAGCATGGATCATTTGTGGAAAGGTGGAGGGCGAGATACGTCACGGGGTCGTGCCCGCCCCCCAGAACCGAACTGTGCTTAACGACAATACACGCAACACGTACAGAGGTCGGGGCAGAGGGGGGAGGGGAGGAAGAGGGGAGTTGGCACTCGGAAAGGTCAGAGGAACGATGGTACCATTAATAGAACCACCTAGTAATGTGATTAACATATCGAAATATTCTCTTAATAAGGATGAATTATCTATATTAAATAAAGGCCTTTCCTTTGTGCCAAAAAGGAAATGTGATCCCTTTGACATTCACGTTGATCTGTACAAATTTTTTCGAAAGGTCCGTATGAAACATTTTTTCACCAACAGTATCCCTACTTCGAATGATAACTCTATTATTCGCAATAAATCTACGTGGGTTCCCCCTCAAAGCACTGATCCTGTCATTGAAACTTTTGAACGAGTAGTTACTCAACAGGTTACTGAATCTTTCAAAAAACACTTCCACACTTTTAATAATATTACAGATCAGGAGAGAAAAGCAATCTCCTCGCTACAAAAGAATAACACCATCATAATAAAACCTGCCGATAAAGGTGGAGCGGTGGTAGTCATGGATAAAGAATATTACATTGGAGAGATTACCCGACAGCTTAACGACACTTCTTTTTATCAAAGACTAAATGAGGACCCCACTCAGGATCTTAAAAAAAGCATTGACAGTTTGGTACTTTCTGCATTTGAAATTGGGTATATCACAGAGAAGGAGAAATCCTTTCTGATAGTAGATAATCCCATCCTCCCAACAATATACATTATCCCAAAGATTCACAAGTCTCTGGAGGCCCCGCCAGGTCGCCCAATTGTCTCAGCCATAGGTTCCCTTATGGAACCTATATCTAAATTTTTAGATTTATTATTACGTCCATTTATTCAAAACATGTGGTCCTATGTTAGAGATTCTTCTCACGTTATACAGATTTTGTCATCATTCAATCAGTTCAATGATGACCTTCTTAGCAATGCTCCAAAAGGCAAAAACAAACCCAAAAGTAACAAAAAGACCTGTTCTTTATCAAGGATAACT
The DNA here is from genome assembly GCA_033557465.1 of Ichthyophis bannanicus. Lineage (NCBI taxonomy): Eukaryota > Metazoa > Chordata > Amphibia > Gymnophiona > Ichthyophiidae > Ichthyophis > Ichthyophis bannanicus. The sequence continues at coordinate 3,620,713 of CM066050.1, forward strand.
TTCTTCTATTCACACACACAAGGAAGAAGTTTCCTTCTAGAGCTCACGTGCACTTGTGCCTGGCTCAATTACAAATAATTAGCCAGCTGCAAACCCCTTTGCTGGTTCACTCTCTCTATGTGGCTCAATCCTACCCTAAAGCTTTCTTGCAGAGACTTTTCTGGGTAGATAAAAGAACAAATTACAGTTCCTTTTGGTGGTTGTTATATTAGTGAGAAACTACTTTAAAACAGCAGCCTAGACAGAGAGCAATCCATGTATTCCAATTGATCATTTGCTATATCTCCTTCTTCCTCAAATATCATGGAATCAGTATCATGGTCTGGCTCAGAGGAATTCCTTAATTGATCACTCTCAGGATAATATTTGTTTCCCTGCTGTCTTCCAGATGAAGAGCTAGGGCATAGATCAAAGTTCATACCTGTGATCCCCTTGCTGTTAGGTTTCCTCTCCAGGTATCCTGGCCAGTAAGTAGTCCAGCTTTTATGTCCAGCCTTCCAATCAAGATCCCTGGACACTGGGTCTCTCTTCACATACCTTCTTGCAGCGGTCTTAGGGCCCCTTCCAAATGCAGCCGTCTCCTTCAAAGGTGCCGTCTGGGAATTCTTGGCTCTATAACCCCACTCCTCTGGCTTCCTCCAGTCCAATGGAGTATGCTTGCCTCTGGAATCACTCCTAACACACGTACTGCTGTGGGCTCCTTCTTTAGACCTCCAAGATGTCTTTCTCTTCTTCCTTCCACGTTGCTTCTGCTGTTGTAGTCCTCTCTCTTCTTTCTCCAATGGCTTCTGTTTCTGGATCTGCAGCTTCTGCTTCTCCCTGTGCCTGATCTCACCGTTCTGTCTCTGTGTAGAATATCTTTTACTTTTAAAGTGCTTAGAGGGACACTCCACCCTAGCACAGCCCAGGTGTGCTGAATCAAGCCCTGCCCTTGGAGATGAGTGATTGGGGATTACCTCATAGCTCTCCTGATTGAACACACGTTTCCCCACTTCAGCCCTTCTAGAGGCTGTTTGAAACCTGGTGTATTCTGGGACTGGTAGTCTTTTATGAAAACATTCTGTTTTAGTATTTCTACCAGCAAAGACAGGTTGCTTGTTCAAAGCCAATTCACCTCTTTTATAGCTCCCTCCTGAACTATGATAAGCTTCCTTATCACAGACCTCATGCATCAAGTGCAGAGAGGAGTCTTCATACCCTGGATTGCAAAAGAGCACTTGCTTTCTATTTACAAAGAACACAGCAACATAGAAAGTCCTCTCAACTTTTTGTTGCTTTTGATCCTTCCCATTTAGGACTTCCAGTCTCTAAGAGAACTCTGTCCAATTGGATTGCTCAGTGTATTTCCTTCGCCTACCAGAGTAAGAACCTTTCTCTGGAAGGCCATGTCACAGCTCACAATGTGAGAGCCATGGCAGCCTCTATGGCTCATCTAAACTCTTTGTCCATCGACCAAATATGTCGAGCAGCCACCTGGGCCTTGGTTCATACCTTCACAGCCCATTACTGCTTGGACAAGGATTCCCGCCGGGATGCCTTGTTTGGTCAGGCTGTTCTCAAACATCTGTTCCATACCTAATCAACTCCTGCCCTCCATCCCTGACTGGATGCCTGAGATTCATAGCTGGAGATGGAGCCCTTCCAGGGACTCACAATCTGGGTGATCTCCCAGGCATCTCTAGCTGGGGAGTCCCCATATGTGAAGACTCATTCCTGCTTGTTCCTGGAGATAGCACAGTTACTTACCTGTAACAGGTGATTTCTGGGAAGAGCAGGAATTAGTCTTCACAACCCTCCCACCTCCCCTAGGAGTTGTATCTCTCTATCTTTCCTTTCCTCTCCTCTCTCTCTCTCTTTGTCTCAGCTTTAAAACTCGAACTGGAGAGAGACGGTTGGGAAAGGCGGGAAGGCAGCGCGCAGGCGCTGTGGGATGCTCCCAAAAGCTTTCCTTTTGGACGCTGGGGAGCGTTCCCGCGCAGGCTCCGTCGGTACCGACGATACCCATATGTGAAGACTAATTCCTGCTGTTCCCAGAGATCACCTGTTACAGGTAAGTAACTGTGCTTTACTGTGGCACATAAACGCAATATAAATTTGCGGAATCTCCTAGTGCCCTCTGCTCTCACAGAGAAGAAATTGTTATCAAAATTTAAAGGACAATATCAATGTGGAAAATGTTCAGTGTGTTTAAATTCATTGCCAGTACGTAACTCTTTTATTCATCCTTTCACAAATCAAGTATTTTATATAGACGATTTTTCTAACTGTGAAACCAAAAATGTGATTTATGTGGTGCAGTGTCCTTGTAAAAAACTATATGTAGGGAAGACTACACGTATGATAAGAACAAGGATAGTGGAACATAAAAGTTGCATAAAACGTCAATTGGTTGATAAACCCTTAGTCCAACATTGGTTAGACACCTCACATAACATTATGGATCTTAAGTTTATTGTCATAAAAAAAGTGAAGGTTAACTGGAGGGGAGGAGATATTAATAAAACCATTATGAGGCTCGAGCAAAAGTTCATTTTCCATTTAAACTCTTTGATTCCGAATGGTTTAAATGTTGATCAGGACCTGTCGGTTTTTCTTTGACCCCCTTTTTTTGATCCTTTATTATATTTGTATGTTAAAAGGGTTTTATCTGCATCCCTATTCCTTCCCCCTTCCCTCCCTCCCCCTCCCCCAACCCTTCCCCCTCCCCCTTTCCCCCCCCCACATATTTTATTTGGTGTGTTGTTATTTTAATTTATGTAGTTTTTATTTATTTATTCATATGTCAGTCTTTACCTTCTCTTTTATTCACATTGTTTTATTTTGATGTTTTTAAGTGGTTTATTAATTGTTGGTCTTCTATTTATTTTTTATATGTATCACTATTTGGCGGGTTTGCTGCCCGTTTGCTTTTATATGGGGCCCATTGAGTTGTTTTGACATTTTACTTTGGTTCTAGGTCATGTCTTGTTTTATCTATTTATATGCAGCTTTTAATTTCCTTCTCTTCCCCTTCCTTTTTTGAGTCCTTTTAAGTGGTTCATCAGTGATTGTGTTATTTGTTTATATGCATCACGCCTTGGTCCGGTAACTTCAACAGTGGTACCTTGATGCCTTTCATAAGCGGATGGGTAATACAAAACGGCAGGCTATAGTCTATGCAATTTTATGGGCATAATAAAGTTTACTTTTGTTTTTACGTTTATTTATTTGTCGGCTTCTCTTTTACTATTTATTTATTTTAAAGTGGGAATTTTGATAAGTTCTGTTTTAACATCATGTTACAATTTTTGTATTCATTCATTTATTGTACACGTCACTTTCCCGCCGAGCAGAGGACTCCGCCCCTTTTTTTCATTTTATCTGCACGTGTGCCGGCGTCTTTCCTTGGTATGCTGCTGGTCCAAGAAACAAACAGCAGTTGTTTTCAAGGTAAATTGCTTCTTTTTTTCACTTTTGGACACACATTTTTGGTTTTCTTCAGTCACAATGTAAACTCATGATGTAATCAAGGTCCTTTAATTTATTTTAGAACATATATAAGAACATAAGATATGCCATACTGGGTCAGACCAAGGTCCATCAAACCCAGTATTCTGTTTCCAACAGTGGCCAATCTAGGTCACATGTACCTAGCAGTTTCCCCAAGAGACACAAGTTCCACAATGCTTGTACTGGGTCAAGCATTGATATCTTCGGTCACTTCTTAATAATGGTTTATGGACCTTTCCTCCAGGAACTTGTCCAAACCTTTTTTAAACCCAGCTACACTAACAGCCTTTACTACATCCTCCGGTAACAAATTCCCGAGTTTGATTACACATTGAGTGAAAAAATATTTTCTTTTATTAGTCTTAAATAGTTTACCCTGTAGCTTCATTGCATGTCCCCTAGTCTTTCTATATTCTGATAAGGTAAACAATAGATCTACGTTTACCCGTTCCACTCTGTTCATTAATTTATAGACTTCTATCATATCTCCCCTCAGCCGTCTCTTTTCCAGGTTAAAGAGCCCTAACCTTTTTAGCCTTTCTTCATAGGAGTATCCTTCAATCCCCTTTACCATTTAGGTGGCTCTTCTCTGTACCTTTTCTAAAATCGCTATATCCTTTTTAAGATACGGCGACCAGAATTGCACACAATATTCAAGGTGCGGTCTCACCATGGAACGATATAGAGGCATTATAATATCTTTTGTTTTATTTTCCATTCCTTTCCTTATCATACCTAGCATTCTATTTGCTCTCTTGGCCGCCGCTGTACACTGGGCCGAGGGTTTTAACATGGTATCCACAATGACGCCTAAATCTTTTTCCTGGGTGGTGGTTCCTAATGTGGAACCTTGCATCGTGTAACCATAGTTTGGGTTGTTCTTCCCTAGGTGCATAACCTTGCACTTGTCCACATTAAATTTCATCTGCCATTTTGATGCCCAGTCTTCCAATTTATCAAAATCCTCTTGCAATTTTTCACAATACTCTTGGGTTTTAACAACTTTAAATAGTTTTGTGTCATCTGCAAATTTGATAACCTCACTCGTTATTCCACTTTCCAGGTCATTTATGAATATGTCAAAAAGCAGCAGACCCAGCACAGATCCCTGGGGTACACCACTATTCACCTTTCTCCATTGGGAAAATTGGCCATTTAGCCCTACCCTCTGCTTTCTATCTTTTAACCAGTTCCTGATCCACAATAGTACACTGCCTCCTATCCCATGACTCTTTAGTTTTGCCAAAAGTCTCTGATGAGGGACCTTGTCAAAGGCTTTCTGAAAGTCCAGATACACAATATCAACCGACTCACCTTTGTCCACCTGTTTATTCACTCCTTCAAAAAAACATAACAGATTAGTAAGACAAGATCTTCCTTGTCTAAAGCCATGTTGGCTGTCTCCCATTAGGTTGTGTATTGACACGATTATTAAGGTCAAATCACAGAGGGCTATAAACTAAATGTACAAGGAGTACCCTCCAAAGGATATTGAGAAAATTGCTGAATGAAAGTTTAGACTAGTCTTCCTTCTTATCAACACGCAAGAAATAAGGCAGAAATGCAGGTCTCAGACTCACACTGGCAACGCTGTGGAAAAATCCAAAGCAGAATGCCTTCTCGCATCAACGACCTTTAGCATTTACTGCTCAATTGCAAGGATAAGATATACTTTTTTTGTCTTTTGTCTTTTTCTTTTCTTTTCAATCTTTCATCAGAACATTTCTCTAATAATTAACCAAACTTGTAGAACATGTTGTTTAGTAGTTCAGACAATGCTTATCTGAATGCTGTTACTGTGGAACTCCCCGACGCCACCAAGTGGGTACCGCAAAATGCGTTTCGAATCCTTCCTCAGGGGGAACTGCGCTTAAACAGCATAACCTCTCATAATGCAACAGAATAATGCGCACAAATCATTCAAGTTGTTTGTAACTCAAAACTTTTCACTGTGCAAAAAACGCCGCGCTATAATGGTCAGCTATAAATCATCTTGGAGAGCTTCTTATGTCTCAGATACTGGGAATTCAAGGTCAGGCTACTTCTAACACTACAAGTTTGGCACAATCAGTGCAGGACTTGAGTCTAATGAAAAATAAGGTGGAAGATATCACTGAAAGGACTCTGCATTTGGAGACTCTGTCCGATATGTTTATTAAAGCTTATGAAGGCTAGGTTGGAGCAGTTGGACAATTATACCAAGCTTGCTAATCTCCGTTTGGTTAATTTTCCTTGCTCCTCAGTTATTTCAGCTAGGGAAAAGTTTAAACAATATCTGGTAGAAACTTTGGGAGTCCCTGTGGACTCATGTCAATCTATTGTAAAGATTTATTACCTCCCCAGGGGTCAGAAGTCCTCGGCTAACACTGAGGCCACTGGACCTGGGCAATTTGATGAGTTAAATGTTTCAGAGTTGGAGTCGGGAGTGGTGCCAAAGGACTGGAGAGAGGCTCATGTGGTGCCTTTACACAAAAGCGGAAGTAAGGATGTGGTTGAAAACTACAGGCCAGTTAGTTTAAGTTCGGTGGTGAGTAAATTATTGGAAACGTTGCTGAAAGAGAAAATAGTGAGGTTTCTGGAGTCCAGCGGATTACAGGATCCGAGGCAGCATGGATTCACCAGAGGCAGGTCTTGTCAGACAAATCTGATTGATTTCTTTGACTGGGTGACCAGGGAGTTGGACCGAGGGAGAGCCCTAGATGTAGTGTATTTAGATTTCAGTAAAGCCTTTGACACTGTTCCTCACAGGCGACGTATAAACAAACTGAGCACCCTAGGGATGGACCCTAAAGTTACTGCTTGGGTTAGAAATTGGTTGGGTGGGAGGCGACAAAGAGTACAAGTAAATGGAGCTCACTCTGAGGAGAAGGATGTTATCAGTGGTGTGCCCCAGGGATCTGTCCTTGGTCCAATTCTTTTTAACATCTTTGTTAGTGATATAGCGGAAGGGCTTTCAGGTAAGGTTTGCCTCTTTGCGGATGATACCAAAATCTGCAATAGAGTAGACACCCAGGAAGGGGTAGATAACATGAGGAGGGATCTAGCTAAGCTTGAAGAATGGTCTAGAATTTGGCAGCTGGGATTTAATGTTAAAAAATGTAAGGCTATGCATTTGGGCTGCAGCAATCCAAGGGAGCAATATAGTATAGGGGTGAAGTACTTTTGTCCACTAAAGAAGAGCGGGACCTAGGTGTGGTTGTGTCTGATGATCTTAAAGTAGCTAAACAGGTACAAAAGGCAACGGCAAAAGCTAGAAGGATACTTGGGTGTATACGGAGAGGAATGGCTAGCAGAAAAAAGGAGGTGATAATGCCTCTGTATAAGTCTTTGGCAGGGCCGGATTTACGTATACGCCATGTACGCCATGGCGTAGGGCCCACAGCCGGCAGGGGCCCACAAAAAAAGAACCAGTTTTTTTTTTTAAACTCAATTTAAAAAAAAAACCAGGTGGCTGCCGCCGCGGGGCCCCCTCTGCTGCCGCGGGGGCCCCGTCTACAAGCTGAAGCGGTCCGGTCCGGTCGGGTCGGGTCTGTCTCTCCCTCCCTCCCTCCCTCGCTGCAGGCTGCGAGAGACACGAAGATAGAGCGTCTCCTCGCGTCTGTGTTAAGCCCCATCAGCCCCTGCGGGCTTAACACAGACGCAAGGAGACGCTCTCCCTTCGCGTCTCTCGCAGCCTGCAGCCTGCAGCGAGGGAGGGAGAGAGACTCGACTCGACGGCTTCAGCTTGTAGACGGGGCCCCCGCGGCAGCAGAGGGGGCCCCGCGGCGGCAGCCACCAGGTTTTTTTTTAAAATTAAATTTTACTTTAGGCTGGGGGGGGGGGTAGGACTGGTAATGGGCTATGGGGGGGGGTAGGACTGGTAATGGGCTATTGGGGGGGCTGGGGCTGGAAATGGACTGGGGGGGTAGGGCAGGTAATGGGCTATTGCGGGGCTGGGGCTGGAAATGGGCTGGGCTGGGCTGGGGGGGTTAAGGCTAGAGGTGGGCTGATGGGGTTAGGACTGGTAATGGACTGTGGGCTGTTGGGGAGGCTTAGAACTGGCAATGGGCTTTGGGGGGGGGTAGGACTGGTAATGGGCAATGGGGGGGGGGGGTAGGACTGGTAATGGGCTATTGGGGGGGCTGGGGCTGGAAATGGACTGGGGGGGGGTAGGGCTGGTAATGGGCTATTGGGGGGCTGGGGCTGGAAATGGGCTGGGCTGGGCTGGGGGGGGGTTAAGGCTAGAGGTGGGCTGATGGGGTTAGGACTGGTAATGGACTGTGGGCTGTTGGGGGGGCTTAGAACTGGCAATGGGCTTTGGGGGGGTAGGACTGGTAATGGGCTATGGGGGGGGGTAGGACTGGTAATGGGCTATTGGGGGGGCTGGGGCTGGAAATGGACTGGGGGGGGTAGGGCTGGTAATGGGCTATTGGGGGGCTGGGGCTGGAAATGGGCTGGGCTGGGCTGGGGGGGGGTTAAGGCTAGAGGTGGGCTGATGGGGTTAGGACTGGTAATGGACTGTGGGCTGTTGGGGGGGCTTAGAACTGGCAATGGGCTTTGGGGGGGGTTAAGACAGGTAATGGGCTGTGGGCTGATGGGGGCTGTCTGGTAATGGGCTATGGGGGGGGGCTAGGACTGGAAATGCGCTGGGGGGTTGACTGGAGGTGGGCTGATGGGGTTAGGACTGGTAATGGGCTGTTGGGGGGGGTTAGAACTGGTAATGGGCTTTGGGGGGGTTAAGACTGGTAATGGGCTGTGGGCTGATGGGGGTTGTCTGGTAATGGGCTATGGGGGGCTAGGACTGGAAATGGGCTGGGGGGTTAAAACTGGAGGTGGGATGATGGGGTTAGGACTGGTAATGGGCTGTGGGCTGATGGGGGGGGGTAGGACTGGCAATGGGCTATGGGGGGCTGACTGGAAATGGGTTGATGGGGTTAGGACTGGAAGTGGGCTGATGGGGGGTTAGGACTGGTAATGGGTTATAGGGGGGGCTTAAACTGAAAATGGGGTGATGGGGGGTTAAGGACTGAAAATGGGGTGATGGGGGTTAAGGACTGTAAGTGGGGTGATGGGGGGCTAGGACTGGTATTGGGTTGGGGGGTTGCTAGGAGTGGAAATGGGCTGATGGATGGCTAGGACTGGAAATGGGCTGATGCAGGGACTAGAAGGGAATGGATGCTGGGTGAGGCTGGAACTAGAAGGGAGCTGATGTTGGGGGAGGATTAGAATGGGATGGGGCTGGAAGAGTAAAATGGAGAAGGGAAAAATATTTGTGTGGGAGGGATAAAAAATCTACAATTGGCCGGGTATTGGGAGAGTAAGTGGGGATTGAGGATGGAGGGGTAAAATTTGAGTGGATGAAATAGGAATGAGGAAAGAGCAAAAGGAGAAAGATTAGTATGTTAAAGCAGATGTAGAGAGAGAATGGAAAAAAATCTAGAAGAGAGAAGAAAGGACAAATGGACAGCAGACGATGGAGAGTTAGCAGAAGACACGAAGAAACCAGAAGAAAGTGGCTGGAGCAATTGCAGCTGAAAAAAATGCACAAAAGGTAGAAAAATATCTCTTTATTTTGAATTTATTAATTGGAATATGTCAGCTCTGGTAAATGTGCATCATTAACATCTGCGCTTTGTTTAGTACAAGAGCAAATTAATGTATAGTTTTATTTCTACAGTGTTGTACATTCCAAGTTTGGCTTTTGGGATTCCCAGTTTAATTATTGTCTTCCTATTTCTAAATTGTGATTACTTGTTTGGTGATGGTCTATGTTCTGCATGTGTAACTGAGCTGAGGTGTTCTGTTTATATAATTCCTATTTGACATTGCCACTTGTTCTCTTTCCCCAGTAGGTCATGTATTGTTGTTCTCTGAAATGTATTAGTTTAATATTTGCAGTGTTGCCTTTTGATTGGTAGAGTATGGTGCTTTGTGAGTCCTGGTAGTGCTGTTAGGATACGGCGGGTTTACTATGGGCAGTGTTTGTAGTAGTTCCTAATGTGTCTGGCAGTTGGCACTGGATTATAGTAATGTAGAAATCTTTTAGTCTTTCTTTATCCATACACTCATTAAGAGGCACGTTTACTAAAAGTTAGTATATGGTAACATTATGCAAATATTTATGCAAATGAGGCCCCTTATGCAAATGAGGTCCGCACCCCCCTTGGGCCGCCCCTGCTGGGGGCCCACAATTTTTGTTGGCGTAGGGCCTCACTCAAGGTAAATCCGGCCCTGGTCTTTGGTGCGACCTCATTTGGAGTATAGTGTGCAATTCTGGAGACAGCACCTTCAAAAGGATGTGAACAGGATGGAGTCGGTGCAGAAGGTGGCTACTAAAATGATTAGTGGTCTTCATTATAAAGCATATGAGGACAGACTGAAGGATCTTAATATGTACACCTTAGAGGAAAGGCGGGATAGAGGTGATATGATTGAGATGTTTAAATACCTCCATGGCATAAATGTTCAGGGAGAGAGCCTCTTTCAATTGAAAGAAAGTTCTGCTACGAGGGGACATGGGATGAGGGTGAAGGGAGATAGATTCAGGAGTGATATGCGGAAATATTTCTTTATGGAAAGAGTAGTGGATCCGTGGAATAGTCTCCCAGTGGAGGTGGTAGAGATGAGGACAGTAACTGAATTCAAAAAAGCATGGGACAAACACAGAGGATCTCTAAAGGTAAAAAGGGGACTGTTGTAGTTGCTCATATGGAAGGACAGACTAGATAGGCCATGTGGTCTTTTTCTGTCGTCATATTTCTATGTTTTTATGTTAAAAACTTCAGATACTTCTATGGTGAAACCTGCAACCTGTTTAGTTACTTTTGCTTTAGTTTCCGACTGAGAATGGCTGTTAAGGCTGTTTTTTAGGAAAAGAAACTTGCTGTTTAAGGGGTGTCTTGTTCAGATTTTTCCAGACCTTGCTAGGGAAACCCGCCGCTGCAGGAAGGAGTTTTTGGTCCTACCCCCGAGGGCCCTTCAAATGGGGGTTTGTATTTCCTAAAGCATCCATGTAAATGCTTGGTGAATTTACAAGGTAATTCCTTTATTTTTCTTTATCCCTCTCAATTGATTTCCTTTTTGAATTCTAAGGGTTCTGTGAGGGGCGAATGAGCGGGCTTTCTTGGTTGTATATTGTTTACCTGGCTGTTTGATGTCTGCAGTTTTTCCTTGTTCAGTTTGGTTTAGTTTTCTTTCTTGGATCCCCCATATTGATTCAAGGATAAAGCGGAATATAAATACTTTTAAATAAATAAATAAATAGTGGGTTAGTGGAGGGGTTTACCTTTTGATTTATATCTGTTTTGCTAATTTTTCTGTGTTGTATTTTCAGAAGTGTCCCCCTTTTCCGTTGCAAGTGTGTTAACTTGTAATGTTATTTTGAAAATCAATAAAAATATAATTTAAAAAAACCCTGTAGCCTGCTGAGGCAGGATTTAGAGGACACATCTGCTGACCAGTTGCAAAGCCACAAGTAGCGCCTAGCCAGAACCACCGACACCATACTTTTAGCCAGACTCTTGATAGGATCATAAAAGGAATCTGCCAAATAAGCCACCCCATAAACTCCATCTTAGCCACCTAAGGCAGGGACGTTTCCACTCCAACCGCCTCCAGGACACCTTGGACCCAGCACAAGCATGCCCGGACTATGAATGCGCCACAGATCAAGGTCTGCAGAGACAGCGCATTTATATTGAAGGCCTGCTTTAGCAGGGTCTCTAACTTCCTATCCTGCACGACTTTAAGCACCGTGCTACCCTCTAATAACGCTATATCATTTTTAAGATACGGCAACCAGAAATGCACACAATATTCAAGGTGCGGTCTTCACCATGGAACGATATAGAGGCATTATAATATCCTTTGTTTTATTTTCCATTCCTTTCCTTATGATACCTAGCATTCTATTTGCTCTCTTGGCCGCTGCTGCACACTGGGCCGAGGGTTTTAACATGTTATCCACAGACGCCTAAATCTTTTTCCTGGGTGGTGGTTCCTAATGTGAAACCTTGCATCGTGTAACCAGAGTTTGGGTTTTTCTTTACTAGTGCATAACTTTGCACTTCTCCACATTAAATTTCATCTGCCATTTTGATGCCCAGTCTTCCAATTTATCAAGATCCTCTTGCAATTTTCCACAATCCTCTTGGGTTTTAACAACTTTAAATTGTTTTGTGTCATCTGCAAATTTGATAACCTCACTCGTTATTCCCTTTTCCAGGTCATTTATGAATATCTCAAAAAGCAGCGGACCCAGCACAGATCCCTGGGGTACACCACTATTCACCTTTCTCCATTGGGAAAATTGGCCATTTAGCCCTACCCTCTGCTTTCTATCTTTTAACCAGTTCCTGATCCACAATAGTACACTGCCTCCTACCCCATGACTCTTTAGTTTTGCCAAAGGTCTCTGATGAGGGACCTTGTCAAAGGCTTTCTGAAAGTCCAAATACACTATATCAACCGACTCACCTTTGTCCACCTTTTTATTCACACCTTCAAAAAAACATAACAGATTAGTAAGACAAGATCTTCCTTGTCTAAAGCCATATTGGCTGTCTCCCATTAAGCCATCACTATCTACATGTTCGGCAATTTTGTTCTTTATGATGGTTTTTACCAATTTTCCCGGTACTGACGTCAGGCTCACTGGTCTGTAGTTTCCCGGATCACCTCGGAACCCTTTTTAAAAATTGGTGTTACGTTCGCCATCTTCCAATCTTCAGGTATTACAGATGATTTTAATGATAGCTCACAGATTACTAATAGCAGGTCTGCAATCTCACATTTATTTATTTTATTTATTTAACAATTCTTATATACCGCACTATTTGTTATCATTGCGGTTTACATTTAACAAAGAATACTTAGATCAGAGAAGACTGATTGAGTTTACATTATAACAGGGAATAGAACTTGGAGAACATGGGTAACTATTTACATATGGACATATTTCAGGATAGATGCAGAAAACATGAAACTATATACATAAAGTTGATCTGAAAGTACGTAAGATGCTTCCAGGCTGGTGAGAGAATGCTTGTGGCTTGAGCGTTATGTTGTGTAGGGGGCTCTAGTAGGAGATGGGGGATGGTGTCTTGGGGTCGGGGAAGCAGCTTAAGAGAAATGGAGCAGAAAGAGGTGAAGTTTTATTGCTTTCCGGAATTGTAGAAGGTCTCGGATCGCTCTGATTTCTGGAGGGAGGTCGTTCCAACATTTTGGTGCGTAGTGGGCAAAGGTTCTTCTCCTGGTTGTTTGTGAGCACTTTATGGAGTCTTTAGGGATAGTCAGAGTGATGTCTGTTGCTGTCCTTCTGGATCTGGTTTTTGGAGTAGGTGTGATGAGCTCCTTGAGAGAATTGGGAGCAATATTGTTGATAATCTTGAATGTTATTAGCAGAATCTTATATGTTAGCCTGGAGTATATCGGTAACCAATGGAGATCCTTAAGTATTGGTGTGATATGGTCTGATCTGGCTAGACCGCAGAGGACACGGGCGGCGGCGTTCATAGCTTGTTGGAGAGGATTGAGAGTGTTCTTTGGTAGGCCATACAAGATTAAGTTTGCGTAATCTAAATGTGGTAGTATGAGGGCCTGGAAGATGGTTCGGAAGTCGTCAGCAGGTAGCATAGGTTTGAGATATCTCAGTGTTCTAATTTTGTTGTAGATGGACCTGGTGATGTTTTTATGTGTTCCTTGAAATCGAGATGCTGGTCCAGGGTAATGCCGAGATAGCGTATGGCATTACGGCTTGGAAGCTCCGCATCTCTTACTCTTAGGATGGAGGGAGGAGAGAAGCTTTTGTTTCTTGATATGAAGAGTACCTCTGTTTTCTTGAAATTAATGTGGAGGTTTTGGGTAGTTAGCCAGTCTGTGATTGCGTTGAAGCAGTTGACAAGGTTGGTGAATTCCAGGTGTTTGACTTTGAACGGGGTAAATAGCAGAACATCATCGGCGTAGATTAGGGTAGAAATATTGAAAGATCGGATGATGTTGCATATAGATATTGAACAGCAGAGCCGATAGGGAGGAACCTTGTGGGACACCGTGTTGTTGGTGGAATGGTGCCAAAGTTTTAGAACCAACCCGGACATGTTGCCAGCGATCAGCTAGGTAAGATTTACACCATTCCCAGGCAAGGCCGTGAATGCCCTTTTCCAGGAGGCGGGTAAGTAGCTGGTTGTGACTGACGGAATCGAAGGCAGCTGAGATATCCAGGAAGATAAGGGCGAAACCATTTTCTGCGTTGTCAATTCCTCTATTCAGGGTGTTGGTGAGGGTGGTGAGCAGTGTTTCTATTCCATGCGATTCTCTAAAACCGTGCTGGCAGGGGTCGAGGGGGGCTGCTATGTCTATATGTTGTTGGATTTGTCTGTAGATGACTTTCTCGATTATTTTAGCGAGTAGAGGAATACTCGAGATGGGTCGGTAAGATTCTGTCTTTGCTGGGTCGAGTCTGCAGTTCTTTAGGAGGGGTCTTATTGAAGTTTGTTTGAGTAAAGAGGAGAATGAGCCGGTTGCAAAAGATAGGACGGATGATGTTTAGTAGAATTGGGCTGAGTTCAACTCGAAGGGTCCTGATCCAGTGTGCTGGGCAGGGGTCGTTTGGGGCTGTTGAGGTGTTGATGCTGGCAATGAGGTCTTGGATATTCTTCTCAGCAGGAGGGGTAAAATGTGTGAGTGATGTTTGTGAGGTGGGAGTTTGGTAGGGGAGGGGACACTGTTAGTGCTGGCTGATTACTTGCTGTGAGGGATTTGGATTGTAGGAAGTCGGCATATGACTGGGGGGGAATTGGGACAAGTTGGGTGGGGGAAGGTTCCTTGATTAGGGATTTCGCTAGGTTGAATAGGTCTCTAGGTTTATTGATTGAGCGTTGAAGGAGCTTGGCGTGGTATTCACTCATTCTGAGGTATATCCTCTCACGGTGAGACTTCAGGAGTTCAAGGTAGGCTAATTTGTGGGTCTGGGATCGGGATCGTCTCCACTTCCTCTCGTGCTTCCTGAGTTCGATGAGGGAGGCGCGGAGTTCTGCTGAGAACCATGGAGCATGTTGTCTTCTATTTTTACATCTGTTGTGGGTTTCTGAGTTATTAGAGGATGATGGGTAGGCGAATTCTTTCAATGTGTTGTTCCAGTTGGTGATTGCTTCTTCAAGGTTAGCAGACTTCTGATGTAGGGTCGGAAGAACCTTTTTGGAGAACTCTTCTATGGCAAGAGGTCTGGGGCGTGGTGTGGCTGAGGGTCTAGTGGCATCACTATGTGGTGCCGGAAGAAGTTGCAAGGGTATTTGGAAAGTAATCAGGTTATGGTCGGACCAAGGGACAGGACTGATTGAAATGTTGAAGTCCGATTTGTGGCTAACTGCAGTGCTAGGGGCAAAAGTCTAATAGGTTTCTTTTTTGGTGCATTGGAGCCGTCACCAATTATTTGAATTGTAAATCTTGTATTGCATCCAGGAAGGCCGCTGCTTGGTCGGGTTGCAGGGATGGTAGGTTGAAGTCACCGAGAAGCCAGTTGGGATTGCGTGGGTTGGCTGGGTTGCAGGCTAGGTCAATGAAGGTGGAGATGTCAACTGGAGGTGCGGAGGGGGCTCTATATATAAGGTTTATGGTGATGAATTTATTTGCTATGGAGACAATGTCGGCGTGTGTAGTACTCTTGGAGGAAAACAGTTGAAATTTTAGATCTGTTTTGGCTAGGATAAAGACCCCACCGCCTTTGCGGTTGGATCTATGGCAGGTGTAAATGGAAAAATTAGGAGGGATAAGTTGATTTATAAGAGCAGCATCGGAATCAGACAGCCAAGATTCTGTCACCATGAGGAGGTCTAAGTTGTGAACAGCTATAATATCAGTGATGACGGGCCATTTCTTGCGGACAGAGCGGGAGTTTATGAGTGCGCATTTGAGGACTTGATGGTGGGATGCTTTGGTGTATTTAGATTGAATAAGGTCTACATACAAGAGGTGCGAATGACGAGGCTGATGTGGTAGACCTGTGGCTGAGTGGAAGGGGTTTTCCTGTTTTTTTTTACCCAGATGGTGAATGGTGGGGATATGACTGTGTCTATCTACTAGGGCGAGGGAGTTTTGTATGGCGTTTGCCAGGAGGAAGAGCATGGTAAGATTAAGTAATGCGTAGGCCATGGTGGTATATAAGGGGCTGAGGCAGGTTTTGCGGACTGGGGAATTGTGGCAATATAGAGTGGTTGCAAAGTTAGAGTTACTGAGAATGACGTAGCAAACCACGGTAAAGACTTACTTAGAATTGTAGGATACAAAGTAGCAGAATTGTAGCTTGCAATAAACAGGTGAGAGCATAAGTGAGAGTTACTGAGTGAGAAACTGTTATAATGTTACAGAATTATTGTGAAATACAGGCTATTAGGTAACAGGGTTGCTAATCGCATTAATCCTGAAGGAAAAACATGAATGAGGTTCAATTAATAAGAGTACCTTGTTCTTTCAGAAGCGAAATGCTCAGGTCAGTATGTGAGAGAGCTCCGGAAAACTTGCGAGGGAGACCAGAGCTGTGGCCTTTCGTGCCTGCCTAAGGGCACGCCAAAGGGCCCTCTGGCGAGGCCTGCCAGGCGCAGGCGTGCCTGATGGCGCTGAACTTTTAAGTCCGGGAGACTGCCCCGATTGGGCAGTGATGGCGGCTGCTGCTCCTCCCGCTGCTGGAGACTCGATCCCCCGATGGGGAGAGCTGAAGATGGTGGCGGGAGTGTTTTTGATGAGCGCCCGATGGCGCTGAACTTTTAAGTCCGGGAGACATTTCAGTTCTTTCAACACCCTTGGATGTATATCATCTGGCCCAGGTGATTTGCTACTCTTCAGTTTATCTAATAGTTGTAATACATCTTCCCGATGTATCGATATTTCCTTCAATTCTTCCCCACCTTTAAATACCACTTCAGTCATGGGTAATAATCCCTACATCTTCCTCAGTAAAGGCCGAAGCAAAGAATTCATTCAGTATCTCCGCTATCGCCTTGTCGCCTCTTAGTGCCCCATTAACCCCTCTATCATCTAATGGACCAACTGACTCACAGGTTTTTTGCTACGAATTTACTTGAAAAAGTCTTTATTACGCGTTTTTGCTTCTGCAGCAAGCTTCTTCTCAAATTCTCCCTTTGCCTGCCTTATCAATGCCTTGCATTTAACTTGCCAGTGCTTATGCGATTTCCAGGTTTTGTCGTTTGGCTCTTTTTTCCATTTCCTGAAAGATGCTTTTTTGGCAACAGCGCCTCTCTGACCTCACCTTTAAACCATGCTGGCAGTTTTTTGGACTTCCTTCCACTTTTCTTAAAGCATGGAATACAGCTGGTCTGGGCTTCCAAGATAGTATTTTTCAACAACACCCAAGCTTGATGTAATTCTTTAACCTTTGCAACTGCTCCTTTTAGTTTTTTCTTTACTATTTTCCTCATTTTATCATAGTCTCCCTTTCAAAAGTTAAAAGATAGTACTGTGGATTTCCTTACTATCCCTCCTCCACTAATTAAATCAAATGCGATCATGCTATAACCACTATTGCCAAGTGGCCCCAACACCCTTATCTCTTGCACCAGATCTGGTGTTCCACTAAGGACTAGGTCCAATATGGCTTCCCCTCTAGTCGGTTCATGAACCAGCTGCTCCAAGAAGCAGTCATTTATTTTATCTAGGAACTTTATCTCCCTAGCATGTCCTGCTGTGACACTGACCCAGTCGATACCGGGGTAATTGAAATCACCCATTATTATTATTGTGCTGTAACTTTTGTTAGCTTCCTTGATTTCTTTGAGCATTTCATCATCCCATTCTTTGAGCATTTAATTCTGGCCAGGCGGTCGATAGTACATCCGTAGTGCCATCGCCTTCCCCTTTTTACATGGAATTTCAATCCATAGAGATTCTACAGCAATTTTTGTTTCCTGTAATACTTTAATCCTTTCCGACTCAATGCCCTCTCTAACAGAGCGCAACTCCTCCACCAATTTGATCAGCTCTATCATTACGATATAGTTTGTAGCAAGGTATCACAGTGTCCCACTGGTTGTCCTCCTTCCACCAGGTCTCTGAGATTCCAGTCATATTTAACCTCTCATTTAGTGCTATATATTCTAACTCTCCCATCTTATTTTTTAGACTTCTAGCATTTGTATACAAGCATTTTAAAGACTATTTTATTCATATTAATTTGGCTATTGGTAGGCATGGATAATTTGGGACCTTTAAGCTCTGTCTACTCCATACTTCAGGGCATTTGGGCTACTTTACTCTTTTTTAGAACCTCTCGGCTTTTGGTAGTATCCTTCAAGGATACATTCTTCTGAACCATGCGCTCTTGTGCGACTGTTGGCTTTCCCCTATTTTTCTAGTTTAAAAGCTTCTCTATCTCCTTTTTAAAGGTTAATGCCAGCAGCCTGGTTCCATCCCGGTTAAGGTGAAGCCCATCCCTTCGGAAGAGCCCCTCCTTTCCCCAGAATGTTCCCCAGTTCCTAACAAATCCAAAACCCTCATCCTTGCACCATCATCTCATCCACGCATTGAGACTCCGGAGCTCTGCCTGCCTTTTGGGTCCTGTGTGTGGAACGGGAAGCTTTTCGGAGAATGCTACCCTGGAAGTTCTGGATTTCAAACTCTTTGGATTTAGCAAAGCAGTATTCAAGAGAGAGAGAGACCTGCGAGGCTGGCCCTTAGAACATGAGCCCCGAATCATGCATCCTCCCATACCTAGGCATCCAGACAATGACGGGCAAAGGTGTGCAATGACAACCAAGTCGCTGTCCTGCAGATGTTCCCCGGCGACACAAGACTGAGCTCAGCCCAGGAAGAAGCCTGCGTACTAGTAGAATGCGCCCGCAATCCCGCAGGCAACTGCCTACTCCTTAGTAAGTAAGCTGAAGCAATGGCCTCCTTTATCCAGTGGGAAATGGAGGCATTGGAGGCTGCCTCTCCACATCGCGGACTTCCAAACAGCACAAACAACCAAATGGACTTCCGGAATGCCTCCATGCATTGAAGATACTTGCGAAGCGCCCAACCACATCCAACTTTTGCAAGTAAAAGCTGTTAGTGTAGCTAGGTTTAAAAAAGGTTTGGACAAGTTCCTGGAGGAAAGGTCCATAAACCATTATTAAAAGAGACCCAGGATATCACTGCTTGACCCAATACAAGCATTGAGGAACTTGTGTCTTTTGGGGAGACTGCTAGGTACTTATGACCTAGATTGGCCACTGTTGGAAACAGGATACTGGGCTTGATGGACCTTGGTCTGACCCAGTATGGCATATCTTATGTTCTAACTGACTATCTGCTGATTCCTCCCGCGTTGGCAAAATGACCGCTTGATTGACGTGGAAAGCAGAAACCACCTTTGGCTAGAAGGATGGAACAGTGCACAAAGTCATCTTCTCCTTAGAGATGAGAAGAAAAAGCAACTGACAAGAGAGCGCCTGCAACTCTGAAATGTGCCGCACCAAACAAATCGCTACCAGAAACACTACCTTGAGCATGAGATCCTTCAGAGTGGCCTTCGCCAACGGGTCAAATGGGCATTCATGAGGACTGATAACACCAAATTGAGGTCCAAGGCTGGCACCACTGCGTGAGTGGGTGGCTAAAACTGCCTGACTGAACGTAAGAAACGTACCATATCCGAGTGGGCTGCCAGGGAAACCCCCTGCACATGCCCCTGATAGCATGCCAATGCAGTCACTTGCACACACAAAGAGTTCAGGGCCAAGTCCTTCTCCACATCAGCCTGTAAGAACACCAGTATCTGCAGACGGACCCTGATGGTGCAAGCACCTGTCCTCAAATACTAGCCAGACACGGACATAGGCCAAAGAGGTGGAATTCCAAGCCTGCAACTAAGTGGCAATCACAGGGGCCAAGTAATTTCCTTTCCTTAACCTAACCGTCTGAAGAGCTAGGCCGTAAGCAAGAATCAAACCACCTGAGGCATGAGAATTGGACCCTATGATAACAAGTTCGCCGAACTCAGCAGGTGCCAGAGCACTCCCATTGCTAGGTGGGTTAGGTCCACATACCAGGGGTGCCGAGGCCAGTCCAGTGCCACCAGAATCACCACCCCGTTGTGAACCTCTATCCACTGAATCACTCAGCCAATCAGCGGCTATGGAGGGAACATATACAGCAGTTCCCCCAGATCACCAGGACTGAGCCAAGGCATTTAGCCCCTTTGACATGCATTCTCTCTTCTGACTGAATAAGTGCGGAGACTGCATTGTCCGCCGAAGCCATTAGGTCCATGATTGGCACTTCCCACCAGCATGTTAGCATGTGGAACATGGAGTCCTCCCAGGTCCACTCCCTTGGATCCAACCGCTGACAACTGAGGAAGTCTGCTTTGACATTGTCCTTGCCAACCATGTGTGCTGCGGACAGTGCCAGGAGATGTTCCTCTGCCCACTGAAGAAGCGGGGCAATCTCCTTCGCCAGTACAGCACTCCCTGTGCCTCTCTGGCGATCGATGTAGGCCACAGTTGTTGCATTGTCTGAACACACACACACCGCTTTCCACTGGATGAGTGACTGGAAAGCCTAGCACGCCAGAAACACCGCCCGTATTTCCAGGCAGTTGATGGACCACTGAGCCGACTGCTCCAGCCATTGACCCCCTGGGCTACCTGGGCTAAGCAGTGTGCCCCCCAGCCTGAGAGACTTGCATTTGTCATCAGGGTTACCCAGGCCGAAGCCTCAAGAGTCATGCCTGCTAAGAGGTTTGCCAGATCCAGCCACGACTGCAGACTCTCCCGAACGGCCGGCAGCGTGGGAAGCTTACAAAACAGAGGATGACATTGAGGAGACCACCGCGACAGGAGCAATCTTTGTAAGGGCTGCATGTGAGCCCAGGCCACAGAACCCTCAAGCGTCACCACTTTCGACCCCAGCACCTGGAGATAAGACCAAGCCGAGGGAGCCATTTGACGCAAGAATTTCCAGAGCTGCTGCTGAATCTTCTGAACCCGCTCCTGCGGGAGGCAAACGCAACCAAGAAGCATATTGAAACGCACTCCCAGGTAAACCGGATCCTGGGTTGTACCCAACTGGCTTTTGGCCAGATTGACCACCCACCCCGGTTCCCGGAGTAGCTCCAAGACTCGGCGCATGTTCTCACAGCACTCGTCCAACGACTTGGCCTTGATCAACCAGTCATCCAAATAGGGATGCACTAGCACTTCCTTGCTGCGCAGGGACACCAAGACGACTATGATCTTCATGAACGTCCGGGGCGCCATGGTCAACCCGAATGGGAGAGCTTGGAATTTGAAGTGCCCCATTGGAACTGCAAAGCGAAGGAACCACTGATATTTGGCCCTGATCGGCACATGTAGGCATGCCTCCATCAAATCCAATGCCGCCAGGAACTTGCCCCGATGCACCACCACAATCATGGAACAGAGCGTCTCCATCCGGAAAAGGGGGAAGCGCAGTGCTCTGTTGACATACTTGACGTCAATAATGGGCCTGAACTGCCCTCCTCCTTCGGCACCACAAAGTAGATGGAGTATCAACTGGTACCTAACTGGTCTTTGGGGACTGGCACCACCGTCTCAAGCTGCAGCAGATGCTGTAGTGCTTCTCAGGCCACTTGGCCAGCACGGAACATGGCGAGACTATGAAGGTGTCTGACAGAGGGTGTGCAAACTCCAGGGCACAGCCCTCACGAATGATCTCGAGGACCTATTGGTCCTATGTGAGCTGGACCCAGCGGAGTAAAAGCGATGCAATCAGACGCCCACTGAAGGGACCCCCACCTGAGCCCCCTTCATCTCAATGGAACTTCTTAGGATCACTGGACAAGGTGGCGGAGAAGCTACAAAAGGACTGACCCTGAGCAGGGTATCTGCCACGCTGGTAGGGCACAAAACTATTCCTTCAGAAGCGGTGGGAATCTCTAGGCTGGCCCTTGGATGAGCCCGCCACCTTGCTCATCTTAGGTTTGTCCTCCAGCAGTCTAGTAATAATATTTTAAATGATGTTATAATTTAATTATTATTATTACTATTTATATTTGCTTGTAGTTTCATGCCTCCTGAAGGCGGCTATGGCCGAAACGCATTGGAGTCTGTTGAATTAATAAAGCGCCTGTGATCTCCACATACCACTCGCTTGTTGTGTTTCTCCTGCATGAAGTTGAGGAAGGCCATATCCTCTGACAGGGTCTGGTACCGGGTCTATTCTCCTCCTTCCAGCCCACCCAAGAGAGCCGCAAACTGAACAGTCTGGCTCCCTGGGAAGGGTTAGCTGCAGCTGACTGCAGGTTCCCTGATGTTGAGGCTGCAATTATATTTTTTTTAATGCTTGTTGGAGATTCTCTGATCCAGCCAAGGCACACCAAAACAATTTTTATTTTTTTCCTGTTTTTACTGGGGTTGAAACGTCACTTCAGTGCAGGCCAAACTGCACTGAACTCCTTCCACCTGCAGGAGACTGAGCATAGTGACTTAGGATGGGGTGGTCCTTGTCTCATGTACTGTGACATCACAAAGTCTTGTAAGCTCAGTCTCTCCACCTGCTGAAACTGGGACACAACCCAGAGTCTGGCCTGGACTGGAGGAACAATTTGGAACAAAACTTTTTGTTGTGTGTTCACAGATGAGCAGGACCTCAGAAAACACCCACAAATACAGTAGGAACAGAAGTGAAGGGGATCTTGAATGATTTTTAGAAGACGGTTTTCGTGAGGAACTAGTTAAACTAAAAGTAGATAAAGCTAAGGGGCCGGATGGGATACATCCAAGAATGTTTGTTTATTGAGCTTGATATACCATCCTTCACAGTTGCAGCAGGGCGGTGTACAATAAAAATATATGGTAGAGAAGGAAGGAAAGGAACACCATGTCTGATAGGATAGACAGGAGCATTCATACAGGTTAAAGGACCAGGGTCAGAAGGTTGGGAAGTTAAGCAGCTGGTAGGTCAAAGGCTTTCTGAAAAAAGTAAGTTTTGAGTTGTGACAAATTGAATATGGTGAAATTAGGCCTTACCTGCTAATTGGCTTTCCTTGAGTTCCTCCAGTCCAGTCCCACACTTGTGGGTTGTTTCCCTTCAGCAGCAGCTTTGAGACTGAGCATGTCATGTTTTCATGACATCAACATAGTGTCGCCCACTCACCCCCCAGAGGCCATAGGCATGGGTGGATTAACAGGGTAAGTTCTTTAATAGCTGTGGAATATAATAGAGAGGCTTGGCAATACCCTCTGGGATTTGTAGTTCCACAACTTTAGCAAAAAGAAAGTAGTTGTAGTCGGAGTGATAAGGATTTAAACAGGATTTATTCCCTTCCCAGGGTTGGATTTTCACACAATGAAATAAGACAACACAAAAACCATACGTCTGGTATCAAAGTTAAAGAAACATTTGAACAAAGGATATGCTTATCTTCAGCTTTCAAAATGGAGGCAAAAATGGTAAAAGAAAACAGTTTCCTTCACAAAACTCTTCCTGTCTGTTTTCTTTATGAATTAGCTCCTACAGCTCTTCAGCATAGAGAAGATATGCTATCAGATAAGGTATATGTACAGTCCATGTAAATATCACCGTTAGACTCCTCACACGGATCACATTGCATCTCTTCTATATCTGGGTAAGTTTCCCGGTGAGTGAAACTTCTGTTCTGACTGCTGAGTTCCTTCTCTATAGCTTTGGGAGTTCCCTTCCCCCACCAGCCTAGAGGTGGATGGGTGAATACTGTAATCACTATAGTCTCTGTCAGAGGCGGCACATAATTCTTGGTAAGTACAGGGCTGACTGCTATAGTCTAAGCTTCTCCTATTAGGAAGAATAAGGTTACCTTCTGGCAGTTTCCCTTCAACGTTCCTCCCTCGAGCACAGCCCTGCTCGTGGGAAGGCTTTTCACTCCGTGTCTGTTTGGGCTTTCTCCTTGGCACCAAATTATCTTCAGGATAATGGTTTTCTCCTGCTTGATACCTTGTGCTGGGTGACTGGTCTTGCCTTAGCCTGGCCTCAGAGCTACTACCTCTGTTTCCTCTGTAGCAAGGTTCTCGGAAGCACTGGTCAGCTGTGCACTGCTCTTCCAAACAACCCTTCCTGGGTTTCTCAGCACTGCACCTCCCTGATAGTCTCCTTTGGTCAGCAATAGGTTTTAACCAGCCTGGAGATCCTTCTCTCCTGCCTCTCAAGCTTCTCTCCTTGCTTGGAGTTCTCCTGCTATCGGGACTTCTCTCCCTGCCAGCACGTCTCTCCTCAGCAGTTCTCCTCTTTTGCATGTCTCCCTTTAGCCGCTCTTCCACTACTCTCAGGTGAGTGATTTTTAACTGCATAGCTTGTGATGTTGGCTCCGCCCCTTGTCAGCTGCCCCTCATCCCCTGATGAGTCACGAACTAGCTTCGGTTCTGGGCGTTCCCCTACACCACGTGAAATAGTTTGTGTATAGTTCCTATGGCAACCTTTGGCCATGTGTATCTCTGAGCTGTCAACTTTAGCTCCGTTCTGTTCAGAATCCCCTATCTCCATGGGCTCTAACCGCTGCACCTCATGACAATAGATAGGTAGCTGACAACCTCCAGTATTCTACTGACAAAGCAGAATCACAGGAGCAACAATTAAGAATCGTGCTGGACAACCAACAAAATGGAGTATACCTATCCCCCACAACTAGAAAAAACCAACACCCCCCTTTATGAAAAACTAGCTGATTTTCCCAGAAACAGAGATCATGAAGGTTACTTACAAACTTACTGGAATTTAGAGCACGCTGTCCTCTTCAGGCGCTCTTTCCCTGGAGAAAAAACAAGGGGAAGCTCATGCGCCCATGATACTATATCCCCAAGATCTGGACCATGCTAATCAAGATGGGCTTCTTCAGGCCCCAGAAAAACCAATGTGCCGCAAGCGCCATGAATCAGGGAGGGACTGGGACTGGACTGGAGGAACTCAAGGAAAGCCAATTACAGATAAGGCCTAATTTCATTTTATCGTTCCTCCAGTTCAGTCCTACACTTGTGGGATGTACCATATAGATACTAACCTTGGGAGGGACCTATGAGTTTGGCCTGAAGCACCACCGAACCAAACAGCGCATCCTCTACTGCCTGCACACCTAGGCAATGATGTCTGACAAATGTATGTTAGGATGACCAGGTCATCGCCCTGCAGATATCAGCTGGCGGTTCTAACCAGGACTCCGCCCATGATGCCGCCTGAGCCAGTCGAATGGGCCCTCAGCCCCTTTGGCAAATCTCTATGGCACAAAAGATAAGCAAAGGAGATAGCTTCCTTCACCCACCATGATATGGAAGCCTTGGAAGCAGTCTCCAATTTGTGCGGACCTCCGAAAAGAACAAACAGGCGACTGGACTTACGAAAGGACTCTGTCCTTCGTAAATGACACCTTAGAACACGACGCACATCCAGGAGATGCAATAAGGAGTCCTCATCTGGTCCCTGAAAATACCCGAAGTGTCACGCACGGATTGATTGAGATGAAACACTGACACAACTTTGGGTAGAAAAGACAGAACCGGTCGCAGCACAACTTTCTTCCTGGAGAGGGAGAGAAAGGGAGGACAACACAGTAGAGCCTGGAGCTCCAAAATCCTCCTGGCTGAACAAATCACCACCAAAAAGAATGTCTTTAAAGTCAGATCTTTAAGAATATAGCCACCCAGCTACTCAAAGGGAGCCTCCGTCAACACCGATAAAACCAAATTGATATCCTAATATGGTACAACTGCTCTTACCAGCGGTCAGACCTGCTTCACTGCTCACAGAAAATGAACATCAGTATGTGTCACCAGGGACATCCCCTGGATTCTACCCCAATAAGTTATAACAGCCACCTGCACACAAAGGGAACTATAAGCCAGACCTTTGTCCAAGCCTGCCTGCAAAAAAGTGAGAATGTCCAGTAGAGAGGCTGATAGGGACCGACAGCTGTAGCCCCCACACCAGTCCTCGAAGACTCTCCACACCCTCACATATGCCAAGGAGGTGGAGCATTTACAAGCCTTCAACAATGTAGTGATGACCATGCCGAATAGCCCTCTTTCTTAATACAGCCCTCTCAAGAACCAGGCCCTTAGCGAGAATTGAACCATTTGAGGCATTAGGATGGGACCTTGCACCAGCAGGTTCATCTGAACTGGCAACTGTCACAGAGGGTCCACCGCCAGGCAGATCAGATCGGCATACCATGGTCAAAGTGGCCAATCTGGCACAATCAGGACAACGAGACCCCAATGGCAGTTCAATCCTTTGCAGTACGTGCACTCATGGGGAAAACACGTAGAGCAGACCCTCCATCGGCCAGCTCTGCATCAGTGCATTGAGCCCTGCATCAGCGCATTGAGCCCCGCTGGGTGGCTGTATTCTTAAAGATCTGACTTTAAAGATATTCTTTTTGGTGGCGATTTGTTCAGCCAGGAGGATTTTGGAGCTCCAGGCTCTATGATGTTGTCCTCCCTTTCTCTCCCTCTCATAAGAACATAAGATATGCCATACTGGGTCAGACCAAGGTCCATCAAGCCCAGTATTCTGTTTCCAACAGTGGCCAATCTAGGTCATATGTACCTAGCAGTTTCCACAAGAGACACAAGTTCCACAATGCTTGTACTGGGTCAAGCATTGATATCTTCGGTCACTTCTTAATAATGGTTTATGGACCTTTCCTCCAGGAACTTGTCCAAACCTTTTTTAAACCCAGCTACACTAACAGCCTTTACTACATCCTCCGGTAACAAATTCCAGAGTTTGATTACACGTTGAGTGAAAAAAATATTTTCTTTTATTAGTCTTAAATAGTTTACCCTGTAGCTTCATTGCATGTCCCCTAGTCTTTCTATATTCTGATAAGGTAAACAATCGATCTACATTTACCCGTTCCACTCCGTTCATTAATTTATAGACTTCTATCATATCTCCCCTCAGCCGTCTCTTTTCCAGGTTAAAGAGCCCTAACCTTTTTAGCCTTTCTTCATAGGAGTATCCTTCCATCCCCTTTACCATTTTGGTGGCTCTTCTCTGTACCTTTTCTAAAATCGCTATATCCTTTTTAAGATACGGCGACCAGAATTGCACACAGTATTCAAGGTGCGGTCTCACCATGGAACGATATAGAGGCATTATAATATCTTTTGTTTTATTTTCCATTCCTTTCCTTATCATACCTAGCATTCTATTTGCTCTCTTAGCCGCCGCTGCACACTGGGCCGAGGGTTTTAACATGGTATCCACAATGACGCCTAAATCTTTTTCCTGGGTGGTGGTTCCTAATGTGAAACCTTGCATCGTGTAACCATAGTTTGGGTTGTTCTTCCCTAGGTGCATAACCTTGCACTTGTCCACATTAAATTTCATCTGCCATTTTGATGCCCAGTCTTCCAATTTATCAAGATCCTCTTGCAATTTTTCACAATCCTCTTGGGTTTTAACAACTTTACATAGTTTTGTGTCATCTGCAAATTTGATAACCTCACTCGTTATTCCACTTTCCAGGTCATTTATGAATATGTCAAAAAGCAGCGGACCCAGCACAGATCCCTGAGGTACACCACTATTCACCTTTCTCCATTGGGAAAATTGGCCATTTAGCCCTATCCTCTGCTTTCTATCTTTTAACCAGTTCCTGATCCACAATAGTACACTGCCTCCTATCCCATGACTCTTCAGTTTTGCCAAAAGTCTCTGATGAGGGACCTTATCAAAGGCTTTCTGAAAGTCCAGATACACAATATCAACCGACTCACCTTTGTCCACCTGTTTATTCACTCCTTCAAAAAAACATAACAGATTAGTAAGACAAGATCTTCCTTGTCTAAAGCCATGTTGGCTGTCTCCCATTAGGTTGTGACTATCTACATGCTGAGTAATTTTATTCTTTATGATGGTTTCTACCATTTTTCCCAGTACTGACGTCAGGCTCACCGGTCTGTAGTTTCCCGGATCACCCCTGGAACCCTTTTTAAAAATTGGTGTTACATTGGCGATCCTCCAATCTTCAGGTATTAGAGATAATATTAATGATAGTTCACAGATTACTGATAACAACGTATTTATGGTCTTGTCTTACGGAGTAGAAATACTGTTGAGTTGTATGAAAATTATCTTACTCCAAACTTTTTTTTGAGAACTGTTATCTGTTCCCGATGTTAACTCTTAACACATATATTAATATTAAAGCAACAGGTCTCAGACTTCAGAGAGCTATTGGTCCTTGTTAAATATAGACGGTGCTCTAATTTGCATCAACGACCTATGCGTTGCTTATGTTTTAGTTAGTAATCACTTGTATTTCAATCTTAAGCTTGCAAACAGAAAAATTAATGAGTGCTTATCTTCAAATCTGCCCGACGCCTCTTTCAGCGCTGTCACGTTTCACAATCAAGCTGTTTCCTCAGGGGCGAACTTCACTCAATTTTCATAAATATATTCTGAATGGCAAGTTCAGTTTTCGACACTTTTGTAGACATCTCGTTCTATATAGGGAATCATATGTTAGTTCCTTCATTAAATTCAAATTATAGTTGACTACATAGAATAACATATGCAATAGTAAAAGCTTAAACCACTTTACCGTAGCTGTGCTGTCAGTTGCTTTTCCCTTTCCAAACCATGTGTCCCTGAACAACGCCGCGCATGCGATCTTGAAATGTCATCTGCTATTTATCCTCTTCCTATCTATCTTGTTAACCCTTATACACACAAATTCCAATCAATTTGTGTGTTAAGACCCCTTGGTTTTATCGTTTGCAATGTAAATATCCAGCGTTGCTCCTTCACTATTAGTGTCTGGTCTCGTGATTTTCCTTCAAATCCCGATGAACAGTAATCAATGCAGTAGCATTTTAAATCATCAAATCTATGTCCTTCCTGCAGGCAATGTTCAACAATTGGAGCATTTACTGTGCGGCACTTTAGCCTGCTACGATGCTCTGCTAATTGGGTTTTAAATTGCCGTGATGTCTTTCCGATATAGATTAGCCCACACGGGCATTCTATAGCATAGACTACATAAGATGTAGTGCAATTTGTAAAATGACGTAATTGATAAGTTTTTCCATGATATTCAAACGCTGTTGTTTCCTTAGTGACTTCACACATTTGGCATGATCCACAACGAAAATGGCCCTTCAATTGATTTGGCTGATTAGATTCTAAAGATCGTAACTTGGTAGGACTCAGTATTTCTTTAAAATTTCTGTGTCTTTACCAGACACATCTTATTCGAATATCTTTAAGCGTAGGAATGCTCTGGAGTACATTTAGATGTTTATTAAAAACTTTTTGAATCTTGTGATCAAATGGAGAGTGCTTCGTGATGAAATTCAAAACAGATCCCTCTGATTGTTGTATACGTGGTGTCATCAAATGTTCTCTATTGTTATATAGAGCCCTTTTGTATGCTCTATCTAGTATTGTTAGAGGATATCCTCGCTCAAAAATTTTTTTCTTTAATATTCTTGCCTGACCTTTAAAATCTTGTATATTGGAACAGTTCCTTCTATATCGCAGGAATTGAGAGAAGGGGAGCCCATCTTTTAACTGTTTTGGATGAACACTTGAATAATGAAGCAATGCGTTTCGATCCGTAGGTTTATGGTGTACCGTAGTTATCCACTCCCCAATTCCTTTTTTTATTTCTACATCCAAAAATGTTATTATTTCCTGGTCATAGGTACATTGAAATTTAATCAATTCTTCTCTATCATTTAACCAACTAACATATTGAAGTAAGTGCTCTATTAGACCTTCCCAAATGACAAAAATATCGTCTATGTAGCGGCACCATAATTTCACTTGTGGACTAAATTCTGATTTCTTCAACCAGATATCTTCAAAGGCTCCCATAAAAAGGTTGGCTATGGAGGGGGCGCACGTAGCACCCATAGCCACTCCTGTTTTTTGGTGGTATAGTTGGTGTTCAAACTGAAAATAATTGTGATAAAGCACTAATTGCACTATTTCATTCATGAATTCCAACTGTTTTTCAGGGAGATCTCCTCTAGTTAATAATGCTTGCATAGTGACCTTGTGCGCTTCATCTTGGCGTATATTTGTGTATAACGCGTTAACATCCAGTGTCACTAGCCAAATGTTCGTATCGTTCGCCCACTGAGAATGATCATTCAGAATTTGTAAAAAGTGCATGGTGTCTCTAACATACGACGGTATTGTTGGTACTAACGGTCTCAAAAAAGTGTCTAAGTATATTGAGAGGGGTTCCAATAGTGACCCTTTAGTGGACACTATTGAACGTCCCGGTGGATTAGTTGGATGTTTGTGTATTTTGGGTACAATGTAGAAAGTTGCTTGCCGTGCTTCCGTGTTGTTCAAAAAAAGGTATTCTTTATAATTCAACAATTTATCTTGATAGGCTATAAACGTGAGAGATTTAATTTTGTCTCTTAACTAAGTCACAAATAGAACTGATAAAAAAAGAAGAAGAAGAGTTACAAACAGAACTGAAAAAATCCATGACAGAGGACAACTACAAACAAAGCATAGACGAATTAAAACAAAAGGTAGATACCTTAAGGGAAGAAGTAAAGTTAGTTAAACAAAACAAATTACAACGGGATTATAATGACTTCACATTAGGATATGTTTATCCATGGATGAATCCAAAAAGGAAGCGAGCAACTAAAAAAGTAACTTTTGAGGACAGTTCTGAAGAGGGATTTTCATCTGATTCCACTATCAACACCAGGAAGGAGGATTTTCACAAGGAAGGAGAAGAACGAATCAAGAAGAAAGGAGAAAAGTTGGATACCAAAAAGACATCAGGGCAGGGGAGAGGAACGCACTGGAAACGGCAACAAACATAATTTTTGGGAACATGGAACCCTCAATGGTAATTGACATCTCAGGGAAACTGGTGCTAGAATCCCATAAACGTCTTTTGGAGAAAGGTCTATCATTTGTACCGAAAGCAAGGTTTGACTGGTTTCAGTTCAATGTTGATTTTGAAAAACTATTGAGGAATTTGAGTTTAAAAGTTTTTTTTGGGACAAATCAACAATCGAAAACTGATCAGATTACATCACCAGTCACCCGATTAACATTACCCATAAGATCTACTTGGATTCCTCCGGGCCCTCAACCGGGTGCGCTTATTATTTTCCGCACTTTGGTAATGCAAGAGATGACCACATTGCTGGATCCCCCCCCCACAAATTTATCCATAATGCACTCACAAAACAGGAACAACAGACGCTATCAGAATTACAAGCAAGGACTGATATCATTCTGAAAAGAGCAGACAAAGGGGGAGCAATCATTATTATGGCAAGAGAACAGTATGAGAGTGAAGTATATCGTCTTTTAAATGACACGAATACGTATACAAAATTATCAGAGGATCCCTCTCCGCAGTTAAGAGACAAAATTAAATCTCTCACGTTTATAGCCTATCAAGATAAATTGTTGAATTATAAAGAATACCTTTTTTTGAACAACACGGAAGCACGGCAAGCAACTTTCTACATTGTACCCAAAATACACAAACATCCAACTAATCCACCGGGACGTCCAATAGTGTCCACTAAAGGGTCACTATTGGAACCCCTCTCAATATACTTAGACACTTTTTTGAGACCGTTAGTACCAACAATACCGTCGTATGTTAAGAGACACCATGCACTTTTTACAAATTCTGAATGATCATTCTCAGTGGGCGAACGGTACGAACATTTGGCTAGTGACACTGGATGTTAACGCGTTATACACAAATATACGCCAAGATGAAGCGCACAAGGTCACTATGCAAGCATTATTAACTAGAGGAGATCTCCCTGAAAAACAGTTGGAATTCATGAATGAAATAGTGCAATTAGTGCTTTATCACAATTTTTTTCAGTTTGAACACCAACTATACCACCAAAAAACAGGAGTGGCTATGGGTGCTACGTGCGCCCCCTCCATAGCCAACCTTTTTATGGGAGCCTTTGAAGATACCTGGTTGAAGAAATCAGAATTTAGTCCACAAGTGAAATTATGGTGCCGCTACATAGACAATATTTTTGTCATTTGGGAAGGTCTAATAGAGCACTTACTTCAATATGTTAGTTGGTTAAATGATAGAGAAGAATTGATTAAATTTCAATGTACCTATGACCAGGAAATAATAACATTTTTGGATGTAGAAATAAAAAAAGGAATTGGGGAGTGGATAACTACGGTACACCATAAACCTACGGATCGAAACGCATTGCTTCATTATTCAAGTGTTCATCCAAAACAGTTAAAAGATGGGCTCCCCTTCTCTCAATTCCTGCGATATAGAAGGAACTGTTCCAATATACAAGATTTTAAAGGTCAGGCAAGAATATTAAAGAAAAAATTTTTTGAGCGAGGATATCCTCTAACAATACTAGATAGAGCATACAAAAGGGCTCTATACTGTATAACAATAGAGAACATTTGATGACACCACGTATACAACAATCAGAGGGATCTGTTTTGAATTTCATCACGAAGCACTCTCCATTTGATCACAAGATTCAAAAAGTTTTTAACATACATCTAAATGTACTCCAGAGCATTCCTACGCTTAAAGATATTCGAATAAGATGTGTCTGGTAAAGACACAGAAATTTTAAAGAAATACTGAGTCCTACCAAGTTACGATCTTTAGAAT
Source organism: Ichthyophis bannanicus (assembly GCA_033557465.1). Lineage (NCBI taxonomy): Eukaryota > Metazoa > Chordata > Amphibia > Gymnophiona > Ichthyophiidae > Ichthyophis > Ichthyophis bannanicus. The sequence goes on from CM066050.1 coordinate 3,652,793, forward strand.
CTAATCAGCCAAATCAATTGAAGGGCCATTTTCGTTGTGGATCATGCCAAATGTGTGAAGTCACTAAGGAAACAACAGCGTTTGAATATCATGGAAAAACTTATCAATTACGTCATTTTACAAATTGCACTACATCTTATGTAGTCTATGCTATAGAATGCCCGTGTGGGCTAATCTATATCGGAAAGACATCACGGCAATTTAAAACCCGATTAGCAGAGCATCGTAGCAGGCTAAAGTGCCGCACAGTAAATGCTCCAATTGTTGAACATTGCCTGCAGGAAGGACATAGATTTGATGATTTAAAATGCTACTGCATTGATTACTGTTCATCGGGATTTGAAGGAAAATCACGAGACCAGACACTAATAGTGAAGGAGCAACGCTGGATATTTACGTTGCAAACGATAAAACCAAGGGGTCTTAACACACAAATTGATTGGAATTTGTGTGTATAAGGGTTAACAAGATAGATAGGAAGAGGATAAATAGCAGATGACATTTCAAGGCCGCATGTGCGGCGTTGTTCAGGGACACATGGTTTGGAAAGGGAAAAGCAACTGACAGCACAGCTACGGTAAAGTGGTTTCAGCTTTTACTATTGCATATGTTATTCTATGTAGTCAACTATAATTTGAATTTAATGAAGGAACTAACATATGATTCCCTATATAGAACGAGATGTCTACAAAAGTGTTGAAAACTGAACTTGCCATTCAGAAAATATATTTATGAAAATTGAGTGAAGTTCGTCCCTGAGGAAACAGCTTGATTGTGAAACGCGACAGCGCTGAAAGAAGCGTCGGGCAGATTTGAAGATAAGCACTCATTAATTTTTCTGTTTGCAAGCTTAAGATTGAAATACAAGTGATTACTAACTAAAACATAAGCAACGCATAGGTCGTTGATGCAAATTAGAGCACGGTCTATATTTAACAAGGACCAATAGCTCTCTGAAGTCTGAGACCTGTTGCTTTAATATTAATATATGTGTTAAGAGTTAACATCGGGAACAGATAACAGTTCTCAAAAAAAAGTTTGGAGTAAGATAATTTTCACAGATTACTAATAGCAGGTCTGCAATCTCATATTTCAGTTCTTTCAATACCCTTGGATGTATACCATCCGGCCCAGGTGATTTGCTACTCTTCAGTTTATCTAATAGTTGTAAGACATCTTCCCGATGTATCGATATTTCCTTCAATTCTTCCGCACCTTTAAATACCACTTCAGTCATGGGTAACATCCCTACATCTTCCTCAGTAAAGACCAAAGCAAAGAATTCATTCAGTCTCTCCGCTATCGCCTTGTCGCCTCTTAGTGCTCCTTTAACCCCTTTATCATCTAATGGACCAACTGACTCTCTCACAGGTTTTTTGCTACGAATGTACTTGAAAAGGTCTTTATTTTGCGTTTTTGCTTCCGCAGCAAGCTTCTTCTCAAATTCTCTCTTTGCCTGCCTTATCAATGCCTTGCATTTGACTTGCCAGTGCTTGTGCTGTTTCCAGGTTTCGTCGTTTGGCTCTTTTTTCCATTTCCTGAAAGATGCTTTTTTGGCAACAGCAGCCTCTCTGACCTCACCTTTAAACCATGCTGGCAGTTTTTTGGACTTCCTTCCACTTTTCTTAAAGCGTGGAATACAGCTGGTCTGGGCTTCCAAGATAGTATTTTTCAACAACAGCCAAGCTTGATGTACGTCTTTAAGCTTCGCAACTGCTCCTTTTAGTTTTTTCTTAACTGTTTTCCTCATTTTATCATAGTCTCCCTTTCGAAAGTTAAAAGGTAGTACTGTGGATTTCCTTACTATCCCTCCTCCACTAATTAAATCAAAGGTGATCATGCTATGATCACTATTGCCAAGTGGCCCCAACACCCTTATCTCTTGCACTAGATCTGGTGTTCCACTAAGGACTAGGTCTAATATGGCTTCCCCTCTGGTCGGTTCATGAACCAGCTGCTCCAAGAAGCAGTCATTTATTTCATCTAGGAACTTTATCTCCCTAGCATGTCCTGACGTGACACTGACCCACTCGATACCGGGGTAATTGAAATCACCCATTATTATTACTGCGCTGTAACTTTTGTTAGCTTCCTTGATTTCTTTGAGCATTTCATCATCCATTTGGTCATTCTGGCCAGGTGCTCGATAGTACACCCCCACTGCCATTGCCTTCCCCCTTTTATATGGAATTTCAATCCATATAGATTAACTTTCCAGGGAGAAAGTTGTGCTGCGGCTGGTTCCGTCTTTTCTACCCAAAGATGTGTCAGTGTTCTTGTCTCCGGCTGTAAAACTGAGCTACTTTTGCAGATTCCAAGGTCACCATCAGATCCATGATCCAATGACCCCAGTGCTGTACCAACTGAGCAAAACCCTTCCCGTTGAGAGTCCACTCGCCGGGTTCTAGGCACACACACCTGAGACAGTCAGCTGCCATATTCTCCTTCTTGACTACATGAGCTGCTGAGAGAGCCAACAGGTTGTCCACCACCACTCCATTAATGGGCCAATCTCTTGCTCCAGAAGTGCACTGCCTGTGCTGCCTTGATGGTTGATGTAAGCCACCATGGTGGCATTTTCCAAGAACACACTTCCCGCCCTTCCCACCATGGCCTGCATTTCCAGTTTGTTGATGGGCCACAACCTCTCCTATAGCGACCAGAGTCCCTGGGCTATCTGAGATTCGCAGTGCGCTCTCCAGCCTGACAGGCTAGTGTCGGTCGTCACCGGGACCTAATGTGGCATCTCCAGAGGCATCCCTGCCAATAGCTTGTCTGCATGCAGCCACCAACAGAGCACCACTCAAACTGCTTTCGGGCAGGATAACTGCTGTATCTGCTGATAGCATTGCGTGGACCATCTGCGTAACAGCGCCCTCCATAACAGCCTGTGAGCCCTCGTCCACGGTACCATTTTGATTGACGCAGCCATTGAGCCCAACACTTGCAGGTAGTACCATACCATTGGATTCTTAATGCGGAGGAACTGTCGCACCTGTGCCTGCTGCGTAAGCATTCTGTCCATTGACAAGGATACCAGCCCCTTGCCTGTTTGAAACTGAGCTCCCAGGTAGACTATCCTGCGGTGGTTAAAGCCAGCTCTTGGCCAAATTGACGACCCAGCCCAAACTCTGCAGATAGTCAACTACTTGTGTCATATCTGACGCTTTCTTCACTGGACTTTGCCCAAATTAGCCGATTATCCAGGTAGGGATGAACTAGAACCCCTTCCTGACAAAGCCCCGCCGCCACTACCACCATCACAACTTGGTAAAGGTACAGGGGGCGGTAGCTAGACCAAACTGGAAATGTCTCATGGGCACCGTAAAAAGTAGATACCGTTGATGGTCTGGGCGAATGGGAATATGCAGATATGCCTCCATAAATGGAGTGGTTCCATGTGAAAATGGGGCACTCTTATGCAGCAATTCACATGTTTGAGGTCTAGGATTGGTCTGAAGAAGCCTTCTTTCTTGGGAACAACAAAATAGATGGAGTAATGACCATACCCACATTGGTCTTCTGGAACCTCCTCCACTGCTTGCAACTGGTGAAAACGTTGAAATGTGGAATGGATGGCCTCGGGTTTTTAGGGCACTTTGCCGGGAAATCTGACAAAAGCATCTGCTAGAGGCCAAGCAAATTCTAACGCATAACCTTCGCTGATATCTCCAGCACCCTATGATCTGATGTGATCCTGGTCCAGGCGGCTTAAAATTTCCACAGCTGACCCCCTCCCCACGGGGACTAATCTGTCCTGGGCCTGAGCGGCCTCCTTGCTTTCTTGCCTGATCCTTGAAACCCCTGAAAGGCCTACTGTCTAGCAGGAAAGCATCCTTTCTGGTAGGATGCAAACCGGATAGCCTGGAAGTGCTGGAAGTCCCATGACTGACTCCTCGCTGGAGTCAAGGTGCGAATCAATTTCTACTTATCCTCGGGTGCCGGCCTTTTGACTCCCCCAACTCCTTCACCAATTTATCCAGGTCCTCACCATAAAATAGCTTACCCTAGAATGGGAGTCTACTGAGCTGCAACTTGGATGAGACATCTGCCGACCAATTACATAACCACAGGTACTGACGAGCTGCCACCACCGAGGCCATCCCTTTGGACATCCTGCGAATCAGGTCATAGAAAGCATATGCCAGGTAATCCACCCCAGATTCCAACTTGGCCTCCTCTGAGGGCACTGGCCCAGATTCTCTGGAGCTTTCCAAAATAGCCTGTGTCCAGCGCAAACATGCACATGCCACAAAGGCACCACAGATGGACGCCTGCCATGACAGGGCATTGATATCAAATGCCTGTATGCGCAAGGTCTCCAACTTCTGATCCTGAATGTCCTTGAGGGCCGAACCGCCCTCCACGGGAATTGTGGTCTTCTTTCTGACTGCTGAAACAGCGGCATCCACCTTAGGATAGTGAAACTCCTTTTCCTTATCTGGCAGTGGATACAAATAGGCCATGGCCCATTTTGCCTTCAGTCTTGCCTCTGGGATGTCTCATTCATCCTGAATCATCTGTTTAATTACCCGGTACAGGGGAACAACCAACTGTCTTTCTGACTGCTTGAAAGCGTAGTTACTCGCCTGTAACAGGTGTTCTCCAGGGACAGCAGGAATCAGTCCTCACTTATGGGTGACGCTGGCACCGACGGAGCCCGCATGGAGCAATTCCCCAGCTTTCAAAGAAAGCCTTTGGGATTGCTGCCACGCATGCGTGGTCCTCTTCCCGCCCAAGGGTGCCATCTTGCTCAGTCAAGTCCCTTAGTTCGAGCCCTACCAAGCAGATGGCAAGGGAAGGATAAAAATCCAGCAACTCATCAGGGGAGGTGGGAGGGTAGTGAGGACTGATTCCTGCTGTCCCTGGAGAAAGCACAGTTACTTACCTGTAACAGGTGATCTCTGGGAACAGCAGGAATAAGTCTTCACATATGGGTACATCGGTACCAACGGAGCCTGCGCGGGAACGCTCCCCAGCGTTTTTATTTGCTGACCTCTTGTGCTGACTTTCTTTTTGGTGCTTTAGGGGAACTTTCCTTGAGCACAGTAGGTTGCTGAACTCTAGTAACCTCCTCAGGTTTAGAAACTGCTAACACCTAATCAGGAGTTAGTGGGCCTGATTTCCTGAGTGCAGCTGAGGCCTGCATAAAAGGCTCCAGTGCCCTGCCCTGTTGAAGCTTTCCTAACCAGGGCTCTACAGATCAACAAACAGTAAGGATTTGAGGGTTTGTTTGTTTGTTTTTATTATATTACATTGCTAGCTCTCTGACTGGGAGCTCTTAAAAGGGTTTTTTGTATATTTTTTAAAGCAAGGTTACTTTCTTTTTGGTGCTTTAGGGGAACTTTCCTTGAGCACAGAAGGTTGCTGAACTCTAGTAACCTCCTCAGGTTTGGAAACTGCTAACACCTAATCAGGTGTTAGTTCCCTCCCACCCACCCCTAGTGAGCAGTCTTGCTTTATAGGGCACCTCCCCCTTTAACAAATCACAGAGAATTGGACCAGCACATTTTGAATATAATTAAAGAGATTTAACTGCTTTTTCTCTGAAAGGACAGCTGGGAAACCGGCTGGTACTTGGTAGATCTCTCTCTTTTGCTTTAACAGATACCTAAGCTCCACGAACAGAACAATGGCTGGGAAAAATCGTATTGCTAAAGCTGTTGCCCCCGTTGCAGCTTCTGCCTCGGTCCAGACAGAGGTCCTAATGCCAGTTGAAGGACCAGTTCCATGTGCAGGGTGCCTGCATGCTGAAGCTCTGAGGAAACAAGTGGACGAACTCAGAGAGGAGGTGGCGAGGCTGAGGAACATTCAAGACAGTGAGAAGTACATTGATGAGATGCTTCTTGCAGCAACCAAGCTCTCCAGCACAGGAGAAGATGGGTGCCAACAGAATGTCGATGGTTGGACACAAGTCACCAGGGCCTGCAAAATCACCAATTCAACTTCTCCAGCCCTTGAATTGAAGAACCATTATGCAGCCCTGGAAGTGGAGGAGGTGAAAGCATCCCTGGAAAGGGAAGACCCAGAGTTCAAGTACCCCAAAGTTGCAGAATCAGTGACCAGAAGGAAACGAAGGGTAGTGGTGGTTGGAGACTCTCTTCTGAGGGGTACTGAGGCATCCATCTGCCGACCAGACTTGATGTCCAGAGAGGTATGCTGTCTGCCTGGTGCCAAAATCCAAGATGTTACGGAGAGTTTGCCGAGACTCATCAAGCCCACTATTACCCAATGTTGCTAATCCATGTTGGAACAAATGATACTGCCAGGTATACCTCGGAACATATCAAAAGTGACTTCATGGCTCTGGGACAGAGGGTGAAGCAGTTAGGTGCACAGGTGGTGTTCTCTTCAATCCTCCCTGTTGAAGGTAAAGGCCAAGGCAGAGAGGCTCGCATCCTGGAGATGAATGCATGGCTGCGTGGATGGTGTCATCGAGAGCGTTTTGGTTTCCTAGACCATGGGATGCTGTTCCAAGGGTAGCAGAGCAGAAATGGCATCCATCTGTCCAAGAAAGGTCAACGCATCTTCGGTAGTAGACTGGCTAATCTACTAAAGAGGGCTTTAAACTAGATTCGTTGGGGATGGGTGAAGAAAGCCCCGAGGTAAGTGAAAGCCCCCAGGTAGGTGATACATTAAATACCTTTATGGAAATGGGTAACAGGGGTAACATATGGAAAGCAGTGTGTATAAATGCCTGTAGCATGGGAAATAAGATCCCTGATGTTGAAGCTTTGGTGGGAGTGGCTGACTTGGATTTAGTGGCAGTTACAGAAACATGGTTCACAGAAAACCTTGATTGGGATGTAACTATACCTGGCTATACTTTATTCAGAAAGGACAGGGTAGGAAGAAGGGGAGGAGGAGTGGCACTATATGTAAAAACTACTATTAAAGCTTTGGAATTACAGAGCTTTAAAGGGAGAGAGGAGGCATTGTGGGTTAAACTAGAAAGAGGGAAAGAGAAATCTATTTGCATTGGTGTGATATACGGACCTCCCTCACAAGAGGAAGAGGTGGACAGGGAGTTAATTGAAGACATACGCAGCATTGCTAGGAAAGGGGAAGTGCTACTGATAGGAGATGTCAATATGCCAGATGTTGATTGGCACATTCCTGCTGCAGTATCATCTAGAAGTAAGGAGATCCTGGATTCTCTACAGGGAGAACTATTCAGGCAATTGGTAACAGACCCCACACGTGAAGGGGCCATACTGGACTTGGTGCTTACCAATGGTGAAAGTGTTTCTGATGTTGTAGTGGGAGATCATTTTGCATCCAGTGATCACCAGATGGTGTGGTTCAGTATTAGGACTAGGGCTGTTAGAATCCATTCCAAGGTGAGGATCTTAGACTTTAGAAGACTAACTTTGCGAAGATGGGCCAATACCTCAGGGAGTCGTTAGTGGGATGGGAACAGCTGGGGGATGTAGAAAAACAGTGGGCAAAACTGAAAGGGGGTATTTTATGGGCAACCAACCTTTTTGTTAAAATGGTAAATAAAGGCAAAAGGAAAAGGAGACTGCTATGGTTTTCGAAGGAAGTAGCTGAAAAAGTGAAGAAAAAGAGGGAGGCCTTCATGAAATACAAGAGATCACAGAGAGAGGAAGACAGGCATCTGTATTTGGAAAAACTTAGAGAAGCTAGCAAAGTAGTCAAGAAGGCAAAGATTCAAAAGGAGGAGGAAATAGCCAATGCAATAAAATGGGGGGGATAAGACATTTTTCAGATATATTAGTGAGAAGAGGAAGGGCAAAAGTGGTATTGTCAGACTCAAGGGTGCAGGGGGGGGGGGGAATATATAGAAGCTGATAAGGATAAAGCGGAATTGCTTAACAAATATTTTTGTTCTGTGTTCACAGGTGAAGAACCAGGAGCAGGACCTCAGCAAACACCCACAAATAGGAACAGAAGCGAGGGACATTTTGAACAATTTTCAGAAGACTGTGTTTGTGAGAAACTAGCTCAACTTAAAGTAGACAAAGCGATGGGACCGGATGGGATACACCCTATAATACTGAGGGAACTTGGGGACGTTCTAGCAACTCCACTAACTGACCTTTTCAATGCCTCGTTGGCGTCGGGAGTGGTGCCAAAGGACTGGAGAGAGGCTCATGTGGTGCCTTTACACAAAAGCGGAAGGATGTGGTTGAAAGCTACAGGCCGGTTAGATTAACTTCGGTGGTGAGTAAATTATTGGAAACGCTGCTGAAAGAGAAAATAGTGAGGTTTCTGGAGTCCAGCGGATTACTGGATCCAAGGCAGCATGGATTCACCAGAGGCAGGTCTTGTCAGTCAAATCTGATTGATTTCTTTGACTGGGTGACCAGGGAGTTGGACCGAGGGAGAGCTCTAGATGTGGTGTATTTAGATTTCAGTAAAGCCTTTGACACTGTTCCTCACAGGCGACTTATAAACAAACTGAGCACCCTAGGGATGGAGCCTAAAGTTACTGCTTGGGTTAGAAATTGGTTGGGTGGGAGGTGACAAAGAGTACAAGTAAATGGAGCTCACTGAGGAGAAGGATGTTACCAGTGGTGTGCCCCAGGGATCTGTCCTTGGTCCGATTCTTTTTAACATCTTTGTTAGTGATTTAGCGGAAGGGCTGTCGGGTAAGGTTTGCCTCTTTGCAGATGATACCAAAATCTGCAATAGAGTAGACACCCAGGAAGGTGTAGATAACATGAGGAGGGATCTAGCTAAGCTGGAAGAATGGTCTAGAATTTGGCAGCTGGGATTTAATGTTAAAAAATGTAAGGTCATGCATTTGGGCTGCAGCAATCCAAGGGAGCAATACAGTATAGGAGGTGAAGTACTTTTGTCCACTAAAGAAGAGCGGGACCTAGGCGTGGTTGTGTCTGATGATCTTAAAGTAGCTAAACAGGTACAAAAGGCGACGGCAAAAGATAGAAGGATGCTTGGGTGCAAACGGAGAGGAATGTCTAGCAGAAAAAAGGAGGTGATAATGCCTCTGTATAAGTCTTTGGTGCGACCTCATTTGGAGTATAGTGTGCAATTCTGGAGACCGCACCTTCAAAAGGATGTGAACAGGATGGAGTCGGTGCAGAGGGTGGCTACTAAAATGATTAGTGGGCTTCATTTTAAAGCATATGAGGACAGACTTAAGGATCTTAATATGTACACCTTAGAGGAAAGGCAGGATAGAGGTGATATGATTGAGATGTTTAAATACCTCCGTGGCATAAATGTTCAGGGAGAGAGCCTCTTTCAATTGAAAGCAAGTTCTGCTACGAGGGGACATGGAATGAGGGTGAAGGGAGACAGATTCAGGAGTGATATGCGGAAATATTTCTTTACGGAAAGAGTAGTGGATCTGTGGAATAGTCTCCCAGTGGAGGTGGTAGAGATGAGGACAGTAACTGAATTCAAAAAAGCATGGGACCAACACAGAGGATCTCTAAAGGTAAAAAGTGGACTGTTGTAGTTGTTGATATGGAACGACAGATTAGATAGGCCATGTGGTCTTTTTCTGTCATCATGTTTCTATGTAATCAGAAAGCCTTTGGGAGCATCCCACAGCGCCTGCGTGCTGCCTTCCCGCCTTTCCCAACTGTCTCTCCTCAGTTAAGTTTTAGAGCTGAGACAAAGAAAGAGAGAGAGGGAAAGGAAAGAGAGAGAACTCCTAGGGGAGGTGGGTGGGTTGTGAAGACTTATTCCTGCTGTTCCCAGAGATCACCTGTTACAGGTAAGTAACTGTGCTATCTCCGGGAACAAGCAGGAATGAGTCTTCACATATGGGGACTCCCTAGCTTCAGATGCCAGGGAGAGAGCCCATAAGTTGTGTGTCCCTGGAACAGGGCTGCACTTCCCCACCTGGATCTCTGGCTTCCCATGAGGGATGGTGGGTAGGAGTTGATTAAGTATGGAACAGGTTTTTAAGAACAGCCTGACCAAACAAGACATCTCGGCGGGAGTCCTTGTCCAAGCAGTAATGAGCTGTGAAGGTATGAACCGTGGCCCAAGTGGTTGCTCGACAGATGTCATCGATAGATACAGAGTTCAGATGAGCCATTGAGGCTGCCATGGCTCTGACATTGTGTGCTGTGACATGGCCCTCCAGAGAAAGGTTCTTGCTCTGATAGGCGAAAGAAATGCACTGGGCAATCCAGTTGGAAAGTGTTCTCTTGGAGACTGGTTGTCAGAGATGAGAAGGATCAAAGGCAACAAAGAGTTGGGAAGACTTTCTATGTTGCTGTGTCCTTTGTAAGTAAAAGGCCAAAGCTCTTTTACAGTCCAGTGTATGAAGGTTCCTCTCTGCACTTGATGCATGAGGTCCTGGAAAAAAGACAGGTAGGTAGACCTCCTGGTTGAGGTGAAAAGGCGAGACCACTTTAGGCATAAAGTGTGGATTAGTCCTAAGGACCACCTTGTCATGATGGAACCTTGTATAAGGTGGATTAGCTACTAGTGCTTGCAATTCACTGATGCGGCGTGCAGATGTGATTGCAATGAGAAAGATAATTTTACAAGAAAGGTATTTCAAGGAGGTGGTAGCTAAAGGTTCGAAAGGCGGCTTCATAAGCTGACCAAGAACCAAATTTAAGTCCCATGTCACCGGGGGTGGTCTAATGGGAGGCTTTGTTAAAAGGAGGCCTCTCATGAATCTTGCTACAAGAGGATGAGAGGAAATAGGTTGTCCATTTAGAGGCCTAGGGGAAGCTGCAATAGCACTCAAATGGACCCTTACTGAATTTGTCTTAAGGCCTGCATTAGACAGATGAAGGAGATACTCCAGCAATGATTCCAGAGGTATGGCACGGGGGTTAAGACCCTTTTCAGAACACCAGATGGTAAACCTCTTCCACTTGAAAGCGTAAGAACGTCTAGTGGAAGGTTTTCTGGAAGCATAAAGAACATCTTTCACTTGTTGAGAAAGATGAAGATCCTGGAGATCTAGGCCTTCAGCAACCAAGCCCTGAGAGGTAGAGACTGGGGATTGGGATGCCATATCCTTCCGTCGTCTTGAGAGAGGAGGTCTGGAGCAGACCCTAACTCTAGGGAGGGAGCTTGAGAGAGATGTAGAAGCAGAGGGTACCACACTTGCCATGGCCAATGTGGAGCTATGAGAATCATGTGGCCTCTGTCTCTCTGAAGCTTGAACAGGGTTTTGGGAATTAGAGGAATGGGTGGAAAGGCATACAGGAAGTCTTGACCCCAGTGAAGGAGGAAAGCATCCCTTGCCTGAGCCCCCTGAGCTGGAGTCCTGGAACAGAACCGAGGAGGTTTGGCATTCCACGGACTTGCAAAGAGGTCTATGTCCGGGGTTCCCCAAATTCGAAAAATTTTGGATATCTGGTCCATATGTAGGGACCACTCGTGTGGAAGCAGAACTTGACTGAGTCTGTCCGCCCAAGAGTTTTGAACACCTGGAAGATAAACTGCCAGAAGATGGATGTGATGCTCTCTGGCGAGGGCCCATAGTCGCAGAGCTTCGTTGCAAAGCGACAGAGAGCCAGTTCCTCCCTGCTTGTTTACATAGAACATGGTTACCTGAACGTCCGTGTGGACAAGGACTGTCTTGTGGCTGAGCAGGGTGTGGAAAACTCGCAGAGCAAGGAAGATTGCTCTGAGTTCCAAGAGATTGATATGTAGACAAGTCTCCTGTGGGGACCAGATGCCCTGGGTGGAGAGGTCCTGAAGATGAGCTCCCCAGCCCATTGGAGAAGCATCTGTTGTAAGAGTTGCTTGGTGTAGAGGTTGTTGAAAGGGGGACCCCAGCAACAAGTTTTGAGGGGACTTCCACCACTGGAGGGACAAAATGAGGCGACTTGTGTTTGCTATTTTGTCTGACAGGCAGCCTACTGCCTGGGTCCATTGGGTGGATAAAGTCCACTGAGCTGCTCTCATGTGAAGGCGAGCATATGGTACCACATGTACAGTGGATGCCATGTGGCCTAGCAACTGTAACATCTCTCGAGCAGTTAGTAGGGGTTTCAACTCTGACATAACCTTCCTGGAATGGTGGAGGGCTCTGGTCCTTCTAGAGCCAGGAAGGCTAAATTCTCTAGCAGAAAGTCAAAGGCCCTGAGGGGGCTGAGTTTGCTGGGCTGGAGCAGGCCTCGCAGCCTTTGCTTTACTCTGTTTGGAGGATTGCTGACGTTTGGAAGGGAACTGAGCTGCAGAAGATGCCCGCTGACCATAAGCAGGATAGAATCTTCCCTTCTTAGAAAAAGGTGTTTTCTTGAACAACCTTTTCTTAGCAGGAGCAGCTGTAGATTTGGATAGTCTATCCAAAGCAGAATTTTCAGCATCCATCTGATTGGCTTTTGCTTGCCAATCCTTACCAAACAAGTTCTCACCTGTACAAGGGATATTTCCCAATTCATCTTGAACCCAGATCTCCAAATCAGATGCTTGAAGCCAAGCAATCCTACGTGCACCTATGGCAATAGCTGAGGCTCTGCTTATGCATTCAAAGGAGTCGAAAGCTGCACGGTTGGAGAATTTGGAGATATCCTGGGCATGTTTGAGCGTCCTGGAGGATTAGAGGCATGTCTTTTGGCACTTCTCATCTTTCTCATTGCAGACTCAACCACACTAGAGTGGTGAGGAAGTTGAGTTTTATGGAAACCAGGACAAGGAGGGACACGATACATGGTATCCAACCTGCGAGAATGAGGAGAGGTGGTTAGAGGTGCTTCCCACATCCTCAACATGAGATCATACAGAATCTCATAAATAGGTAAGGTAGCTGCCTCTTTAGGAGTTTTAGGATATTGTAAAATATCTAACTCCTTGGCTCTGGGCTCTGATTCAGGAGCCACTGTAATAGAGAGACCCCGAGCCACCTCTCTGATAAAGTCTTGAAAAGACAAATCCTCTGGAGGAGACATCCTTCATTTAGGAGAGGACTCCTCCTGTGGAAGAAGCATCACTGCATCGACCGACTCTTCAGAATCCTCAGAGTCCTCAGAGGAATCGAAGTATCGTCTGTCCGGATGCTCTTGCAAAGCCCGATACCCGTAATGACCGGGATCGGTATCGGGAATCAGCGGTACCGGGGTATCGGTACTGGAGGGCTTTAAAGGACAGAGTACCGGCACAGCGGACACCGATGCCGATATTGATGCCACCAGTACCGGGATCGGTGTCGATGGCGATGCTAGAGCCGGTACCGGCGGAGTAGTCTGTTGCAGTACCACGGGCGTCGATGCCACAAGGAAAGCCGCCAGACTGCGTTTGATGGACAGAATCCTCTGATCCATCGACGCCGCCAATGCCTGGAAGTCAGTACCGGTGGAAGCCACCGGTACCCCAGAGCATGGCACCAGGAGATCTGTCGAGGCCACGCCATCGAGATCATCCTGGAACCCTGATGATGATGCTTTAGAGGCCGAAGCCTCCCGCCGGGGTAATTTTGCCGGTGCAGAATCCTCGAGGGCAAGGCCAGAGGCATCTCGATGCTTAGGAGATCTACCCTTCGAGGACCGGCTGGATTTATGTTTAGTTACCTGAGATCCCTGTGAGGAAGACACAGCCCTGGAAGACGTTGATGCCACCGAAGCCGCATCAGAGGGAAACAGGGTACTGAGCTTGGCAGCTCGGTTCTGCCGACCTCTTTTAGACATCATGGAACTGGACATACAATCTGCTATGGAATAGTCAGGACCTAAACATTTTAGACACCATTCATGGGTGTCGGTGACAGAAATAGTACCGCTACATTTTGTGCACTTTTTAAAACCTGAGGCAGGCTTCTCCATATTTAAGGAAAAAAGGTTTTGGGCCTAAGGCCCAAAACTGAAGTGCACCTGAAGAAAAAGAACGGTAAAAATTATTATTTTTTTTTTTACAAGAAGAAAAGAACAAGGACCGGCGGTACCGGTACAGCGTCGAAGAAGGCAGACGCGACAGAAAAGAAATAAAGAAAAAATAAGGAAATTCTTCTGCGGTGACAGGAACACGACCTGCTGGCTCCGCGGAAAAAGAAGAACTGAGGAGAGACAGTTGGGAAAGGCGGGAAGGCAGCACGCAGGCGCTGTGGGATGCTCCCAAAGGCTTTCTGATTGGACGCTGGGGAGCGTTCCCGCGCAGGCTCCGTCGGTACCGACGTACCCATATGTGAAGACTCATTCCTGCTTGTTCCTGGATATCACCTGTTACAGGTGAGTAACTACGCTTTCTCCAGGAACAAGCTGGAAGTCAGTCCTCACTTATGGGACTCCCTAGCTACAGGCTACTGAACCTGTAACCAAAAAAGGGCTCCGTGAGGCCGTGAGCAGAAGCCGAAGCCTGAAGGAGCCCGAGTCCTCGGGGTGAAGCCCTCGGAAGCCGTGAAGAAGGGTCGGAGGGTAGGAGTTGCTTATACCCCAAAGAGGTTATGGAGTACAGCCTGGCCGAAGGCGCAGTCCTGGCGGGACTCCCTCTCCAGGCAGTAGTGGGCAGTGAAGGTATTCACGGAAGACCAGGTCGCTGCCCGGCAGATGTCCATCAGTGGCACAGAGCGCAGCGAGGCCACCACGGCCACTTTGGCCTGGGCCCTGTGTGCGGTGACTCGATGATCTAGCGGGACGCCCGCCTTCGCATGGACGAAAGCGATGCAGTCCGCCACCCAAACCGAGAGGGTGCGCTTGGTGACTTCCTGTCCCAGTCTATTGGGATCGTAGGTCACAAAAAGCTGGTCAGACTTGCAATGAGTCTGGGTACGCTGCAAATAAAAGGCGAGGGCCCGTTTTCAGTCGAGGGTGTGCAGAGCTGTCGACGCCTGGTCGGCATGGAGCCTCAGGAAGAAGATCCGCAGGACTATCTCTTGGTTGAGATGGAAGTCCGAAATGACTTTAGGCAGGAATTTAGGGTGGGTACGTAGGACCACCCTGTTCCGATAAAACCTGGCATAAGGGGTGCCAGCCATGAGAGCCTGGAGCTCACTGACTCGGCGGGCCAAAGTCAGCGCCACCAGGAATGCCACCTTCCAGGACAGGTGTCGGAGCGAGCACGTCGTCATTGCTCGAAGGGCGGACGGGTGATCTGTGTGAGTACCACATTCAGGTCCCATTCCGCCGGGGAGGGCAGATGGGCGGCTTGGAAAGCAGAAGACCCCGCATGAAGTGGGAGACTAATGGCTACACCGAGAGGGGTTTTCCCTCGATGAGGAAGTGATTAGCCAAAATGGCGCTCAAATGAACCCTGACAGAGTTCGACTTCAGCACTTCTCTCGAGAAATGGAGGAGGTACTGGAGAACCCATTGAACGGGACATGAGAAGGTGTCGATCTGGCGCTCTGAGCACTAGACGGAGAAGCGTTTCCACTTAAAGGTGTAGGCTCACCTAGTGGAGTCCTTCCTCGAGGCGAGGAAGATTGCCTCGACCTCCTCCGGAAGGGCCAGAGAGGCTAGGGAGACCCGTTCAGCCACCAGGCTGTGAGGGATAGGGAAGTTAGGTTTGGGTGCAGCACCTGGCCCTCCTCCTGCGTCAGCAGACCCCAGGGGAACTGGAGGCTCCATCGACAGTCGGAGCAGGAGCAGGAACCAAAGCTGCCGAGGCCACGAGGGGGCCACAAGAATCAGCGACGCCCTGTCCCGCTGAGCCTTGAAAAGGGTCCTCGCAATGAGGGGGAAAGGAGGGAATGCATAGAGAAGGCTGGAGGACCAGTCCAGGAGAAATGCATCGGGGCCCTCCCTGATCGGGTGCGGTACCAGCCCACAGAAGCGAGGGAGCTGTGTGTTCTGGGGGCTGGGCGAAGAGGTCTATCGCCGGCATCCCCCAACGAAGAAACAGCCAGTCTGCCACTCTGGGATCCAGCCGCCATTTGTGTGGGCGAAGGATCCTGCTGAGTCTGTCCGCCAGGCGAAAGCGAAAGAGCAGATGAGGACCGCTTCCCGGCAGAGGTAGCACGATCCCATGCCTCCCTCCTTGTTGATGTAAAACATCACTACACGGTTGTCGGTCTGCACTAGAATCGACCTCCCGCTGAGGAGTTCCTCGAAGGCCCACCGAATCGCCCGGAGCTCGAGCAGGTTTATTTGCTGTTGAGACTCCTTGGGCGACCATTGCCCCTGCGTGCAGAGGGGTCCGCAGTGGGCTCCCCACCCTAACAGGGAAGCATCTGTCGTCAGCACCGTATCGTGCTGCAGGGCCTGAAAGGGCAAACCCCTGCAAGAGGTTGCGGGGATTTTGCCACCATCTCAGGGACAAGTGGAGGTCGGGAAGAACCCTGACGGGGTCCCTGAGGTGTCAGAGGGACTGGCTCCATTGGGCACTGACACACCACTGAGTCGTCCGCATGTGAAGGCGGGCGTAGCGAACATGTATGGTTGAGGCCATGGTCCGAGCAGTGACCTGGGGAGCGCTTTGGACTCGAGCCACCAGAGCACGGAGGCAGATGGAGTGGTCCACCGGCAAGAAGGTGGTCGCCTGCTGAGTGTCGAGGCGCGCCCCGATAAACTTGAGAGCCCGCACTGGCTCGAGGTGAGACTTCGGGTAGTTGACCAAGAACCCCAAGCTTTCCAAGAGGAGGACAGCGCACGACATCGCTCGTCGAGCCTCCTCGACTGAGGAGCCCGTAATGAGCCAATCGTCTAGGTAGGGGAAGACCGGCACCCCCTGACGCCGAAGGAAGTGGCGACCACGACGAGGCACTTTGTCAAGACTCATGGGGCAGATGCGAGGCTGAAGGAGATCACCCTGTACTGGAAGTGCTCTCCCTGCACCCTGAAACGCAGATACTGCCTGTGTTGGGGGTGGATTAGGATGTGGGCGTAAGCGTCCTTTAGATCCAAGGAGCATAGCTAGTCGCCCTGCCAGAGGAAGGGCAACAGAACACCAAGAGACAACATCTTGAATTTCTCAATGCACCAGGAACCTGTTTAGCCTGTGGAGGTCGAGGATGGGCCACAGACCCCCCGTCTTTTTCAGGACGAGGAAGTACCGGGAATAGAAGCTCCGACCTCGAAGGTGGAGAGGGACCTTCCCGACTGCCCGTTGTCGGAGTGTGTGTAATTTCCACTGCAGCAGAAGTTGGTGCACGGGGAGTCGAGGAGGCTCCGCCGGGGAGAAAGAAGGTGGAAGCCTTTTGATGGTGATAGCCGTCTCGGACGACTTGGAGGACCCAAGTGTCCGAGGTGATGGAAATCCACGATGGGGCAAAGTAGGACATGCGCCCCACTGGCTGCTGCGTCGCCGGAGGGCGACGGGCTATGCCGATGGCATCAAAACCCCTGAGTGGGTTGTGGGGGAGCCGGCTTTTGGGCCCTTTGGTTTACGATGCCCCTGGGCAGATTTCCCCTGCGCCAGAGTGGTCGGCATGGGGGTAGCTGGGTATGGAGGGTAGCTCTGGTACTGCAGACAGTTTTTAGGGAAGAAGGGCTTCTTGGCTGGCTGTTTCTTCCGAGGCAGGGTGGAAGTTTTGCGGGAAAGACAGGTTCTAGTGAAGAACTCCGTTTCAATTTCCACGGCCTTCTCCTCCATTGGTTTGCCGAAGAGCTGCTCACCGAGACAGGGCACGTCCAGGAGCTTCTCCTGCACCCATTGCTCCAAGTCTGAGGATTGGTGCCATGTCTGGCAGACGGCCCTAATGCCCGTGGCTGCCACTCAAGCCGATGTCTCGAAGCCATCATAGGAAGCTCAGGGGAGGTACTTAGAGCAGTCCGCGACGGACTTTAGCAGGGTGTGGAACCTATCAAGGGGCTCTCCCTTGAGGCCCATGGAGAACCCCCCCGAGTTCCTTAGCCAAATCGTGCAGGAACATACCAATATACAGTTGATATGCCTGGATGCGACAACAGAACATGGAGCCTTGGTAGGCCTTGCGGCCCAGGGCATCAAGGGCTCTAGACTCTCAGCCGGGTGGCACCGACAAATGCGATTTCGGGCTCTTTTGCTTCCTCATGGCCGATTCCACCACCATCGAGGTGTGTGGAAATTGGGTCTTTCGGAAGCCTGGCGCACATTGTACCTTGTACATCGTGTCAAGGTGCTTGCTTATGATGGGGAGCGAGGCCGGGGCCTCCCACATACGGAGCAGCAGCTGAGATAGAATCAGAGGTACAAGCACAGTGAGGGATTCCCTGGGCGGGGATTTGTACTGAAGAATAAGTTCTTAAGCACGAGGGTCCTCTTCGGCCTGGGTGACCAGGTTAAGAGCCCGTGCCATGTCCCAGATGAACACCAGGAAGGTGGTGTCTTCGGGTGGCGAGCACCGCTGGAATGCGGGCAGTGAGGGGTCCGACAGAAGATCCCGGTGGGTACGGGTTTCCAGGGAGGTGTCCCCATTGGACTACCACTACAAGAAATCGGTCAAGGAGTCCGAGCTGGGCAGGTCGCCCTGTCCAGTGGCCGGTGGTCTGGATGATCTTGCCTCCGAGGAATGGGAGGGCGAGCGAGACCGATGTCGAGGACCCTCACAAGGCCCTTGGCTCTCAGGGGTTTCCTGGATGGGTTTGGGTGTCTCACGCGAGGGACCCGCGGTCTCACAGCGTGAGTCAGCAAAGCTGGCTGTAAGCGCCTGCTGGGAAGCAATGAAGGCAGAAACGCTGCGTTCTAGCGCAAGCATGCGAGACTCCCACGTGGGCGTTGGGCCTTGCGACGCTGATCCCGGGGTCACTGGGTTGGGCATCGAGGAGGAGGAGAAGGGGTCCTCACCGGGACAACCCTCAGGAGACTGGGTGCCTTCACCGAAGGCTTCTGCCTCTATGCGGGGTACCTTGCGGGGCCGCTCCTTGTCTGACTCTTGGGAACGCCGAAGGGGGCTAAGTGACCGGGTGCGAGAAAACTCGTGCTTGTTGGGAGCTCCGGACAGCGACTTCGAAGCCGCCTTCTTTTTGCGCTGCTCCACCTCGGGGGATCCTTGATTGGAGTGCCGCCGAGAAGGCAGGTCTGTAGGTGGGGAACCCACCAGAGGGGAGATGACTGAGGGTGCCACCAGGGACTCCAAGGCAGCCTTTCGAAAAATGTCTTCAGACTTCTGCTTACGGCTGAACAGGGCCTTAGAGGACATTTTCTTGCAGAGCGAACAGAGCTCTGGATCATGGTCGGCTCCGAGGCACCGCAGACAACAGTCATGAGTGTCCGTAAGCAACATGATCCTAGAGCATCTATCGCATTTTTTGAATCCGGTGGCCATGGGGGCAAAAATGGCCCCTGTGAGGTCGAAGACCCACGCGGCCAGTGGTTGGAGGAAGAAAAGGGCACGAAGCCCGTAACAAAAAAATGAAAAGAAAAGGAGTATCCCCGATAGCTCTAAAAAATAGAGCAGGGAAAGGATGGTTTAGAGGACCGGTGCAACCGGAAAATAGAGGAGCCTGTTAAGCCGAAAAAATTAAACTTTTTCAGGGGGACGAGGACGTGCGTCCGAAGGGCTCCGCGGAAAAAGGGAGACTGAGCAAGATGGCACCCTTGGGCGGGAAGAGGACCACGCATGTGTGGCAGCAATCCCAAAGGCTTTCTTTGAAAGCTGAGGAATTGCTCTGTACGGGCTCCGTCGGTGCTGACGTCACCCATAAGTGAGGACTGACTTCCTGCTTGTTCCTGGAGAAAGAGCAGATCTTGCAGTGGCTCCTCCCCCTGAGGGACACTTGTCCTCATATTAAGGACTTTGGCGGACCGAGTTATCAACCAGCTCCTCCCTGCAAAAGACTCACACAATGCGAGATTCCTCCCCTTGTGGAATCTCGCCTTCCTCCAACTCCGTATCTTCTGGGAAGTCTGCCTCCATGTCTAGCTCCTCCAGCTCCTCAGAGTGAGCCAACCCCAGATCCTCCCACAAGTTGCTATCCGGCCGCTTCTGGCGGTGACCAGGTTCTCCCTCAGCCCTGCTGCATAGGATTTTGGATTCACCTTGCTTCCATACTTTCTCCTGAGGAGCTGCCTGTCCCCCACCCCCCCGCTGCCTCATACAGAAGGTCTTACGCAGGAGGAGGGACAAACTCTGGCGAAACCCCCCCCACTGAGATCGTCCATGGCCACATCCTTGGACGAGTGGGGCCTGGAGAATTTAGTGGTCCTAGGCTTTGGCTCCAACACTTGTGGGGTGGACTATATTTCCCTCTAGAGCAGGTCTGGAATCCTTACCTGCTGTACTAGAACAGTAGTCCCCTGCTGGATGAGGGGTCTCCGAGACCAGTGAACGTCCCTCCAGCCCGGCTGAGCACTCTTTCCGCAGATCTTTCTCTGCTGATCTAGACTCTCCCTCATAGCCCCGGTAGAAGCCCAAGGCCAAGACAGAGCCTCTACGAGAACCACAGGCGAGGCACGCGAAGGCATGCTGTCTGTTCTAACCTCCTAGCTGCACTGTGGGCCTTCAAACTTCTTTTTACTTTTTTGCTGTACTTCCTGCTCTATCCTATGTCCTTACCCTGAGGAAATACTGGATTACTCAGGGAAAACCAAACAAAAGACAACAAAACAAAAAAATGGGAAGGCATGTCCTGCAGTGTCTGACACGCTCCCTGGAGTCTCCCTCAGCCCCGCTAACAGACACATCAAAATGGTGGCGTTTCCCGCTCTGCACAGGAACTTGCCACTGCAGCCACGCGGTCCCTCAACTCCATGTGGGCCTCCGAAGTCCAATTTACTGTGCCAGGTACCTCAGTATCACAACCCCGAGAAGAGCAGGAATTACCCTCTGCTCTCAGCTTTTGTAATCCCAGGAGAGCCTCCTGTCCAGCAGCTCAGCCGATCTTAGCGGCTTTGGCGGTGCCGGGTCTTAAAAGAGCATTTGATGAAGATCCTGTGCTACCCTGCAGCACCCTCCCCTCGCAGGAGGACCAGGAGCCGACAAACTGCTCATCACCAATGCCTGTGAAGCACTCCCGGTAAGAGACTGAGCAACTGCATCAAATGTCTAATTTTTTTTTTCTTCTTCAGACACCTTGTGTTAAAGGGCCAGCTCTCCAAATTACCTCTGTACCATGGAAATCACAAACTACTGTAAAAACAAAACTCTTATTTGATCTCTAGGAACAAGTAGAAATGCAGTCTTCACATATGGGTGACATCTGTACCGACTGAGCCCATGCGGGAACGCTCTCCAGCACATCTGTCTTCCCAACACCTCTCCTCAGTTCTTCATTTTCCACGGAACCAGCAGGATGTTTATTTCCTGTCACCGCCGAAAAACATAATTTTTTGGTTAAAATCGGTGCTCTTCCTTTCCGTCGACACCGGTTCCTCAACTCGACACCAGCCCTAATATTTCTTTTATTTCATTTTTTCTTTACATTCTTACTTTTCACTTTTGGTGGTTTTGACCGCCAGCTAGGCATTTGGCCTGCATTTTTCTTACTACTATGGAAAAACACATCAGTGGTTTAAAAAAAAAATGTACCAAATGTTCTGGTACAGTATCAATCATGGATAAACATGACTGGTGCTTAAAATGTTGGGCCTTGACCATCAACCAAACGATTATCCTTTTTGCCAACAATTGACAAAAAGAGGCCTAAAGAACAGAGCCAGACAACGTAGTTTCTCACCTGTAACAGGTGTTCTCAGGGGACAGCAGGAATCAGTCCTCACATATGGGTGACATCGGCACCGATGGAGCCCGCACAGAGCAAATCCCCAGCTTTCAAAGAAAGCCTTTGGGATTGCTACCATGCATGCATGGTCCCCTTCCCACCCAAGGGTGCCATCTTGCTCAGTCAGATAACATAGCTAAAAGACGGCAAAACAAATTAAAAAATGGTACAGCTGCAACTCCATGGGGAGGAGGGAGGGTTGTGAGGACTGATTTCTGCTGTCCCCGAAGAACACCGGTTACAGGTGAGTAATTACGCTTACTCCGGGAACAAGCAGGAAGTCAGTCCTCACATATGGGACTCCCCAGCTACAGGCTACCAATCCCCCATAGCGAAAATAGAGCTCCCTCAGGAGAGCCACAAGCAGCAGCAATTGTATTCTGTATAGACAGGCCAACAGGATCCCCGAGTCTGATGAAACCAGCACTCCGGTAGCCTGAACACAGAAGGGTCGGAGGGTAGGAGTTGCCTAGACCCCCAAAAAGGTTAAGGAGCACGGCTTGGCCGTAAGCACTGTCCCGTTGGGACTCTGTCCAGGCAGTAGTGAGCTGCGAAAGTGCGGACTGAAGACCGGGCGGCGGTCTGGCAGATGTCTGCTAGCGGGACCAAGCGCAGGTTAGCTACTGAGGTTGCCATAGCCCTGACCCGGTGCGCCATGACCCGGCCTTCCAACGGAAGCCTCGCCTCCTCGTAGGCAAGGGCAATACAGTCAGCCACCCATGTGGACAGCGTACGCTTGGTCACCGCCTTCCCCAGCTTACTGAGGTCATAAGAAACAAAAAGCTGAGAGACTTTTCGGTGGCCCTGACTGCGTTGAATGTAGAAGGATAAAGCCCTCTTACAGTCCAGGATATGCAGGTCCATCTCTGCCTGACTGGCGTGCGGTCTGGGAAAGAAGGTAGGGAGGACCACCTCCTGGTTGAGGTGGAAGGAGGACACCACCTTCAGAAGGAATTTCGGGTGCGTACGGAGCACCACCCTATTCTTGTAAAATCTGGTATAGGGTATTTCCGCCACCAGGGCCTGGAGCTCGCTTACCCTTCGTGCTGAAGTGAGTGTGGCCAGGAAAAACACCTTCCAGGAGGTAGCGAAGATGGCAAGTAGCCAAAGGCTGGAATGGTGGGCGAGTGAGCTGCCCCAACACTACATTGAGATCCCATTCGGTCGCCGGAGGGTGAACCGGGGGGCTTAGACAGGAACAAGCCCCGCAAGAAACGGAACACCACCGGATGGGCCGAGTGGGGCTTCCCGTCCACCAGGTAGTGGTTTGCTGCTAGGGCACTAAGGTGCACCCTAACCGAATTAGACTTCAGCCCCGAATGAGAGAGGTGGAGCAAGTACTCCAGTACCGTGACCACTGGGCAGGAGAAGTGGTCAGCCCCCTCTCAGTGCACCAAAGTGAGAATCCGCGCCATTTAAAGGCTAGTTACCCTCTCAGCAGCCAAGCTGTCAGTGAAAGAGATCTCAGGTAGGGATGTAGGAGAGAACCCCCCTCCTGGGAAAGGAGTCGGGAAGCGCAACCCAGAGGTATGGCTGCCTGGACCACCATGGAGCCACCAAGATGACTGAGGCCCTGTCACTCAGGGTCTTGAAAAGAGTCCTGGCAATCAATGGCATCGGAGGGAAGGCATACAGAAGTCCTTCCGACCAGGAGGGCATCGGCGGCCATCCTGGTGGGGTGAGGCTGCCGGGAACAGAAGCGGGGCAACTGGTGATTGTCCGGGCTTGCAAACAAGTCCATCACTGGTTCCTCCCAGGTTTGGAAAAGCCTGTTGGCTACTCCAGGGTCCAGCTGCCACTCGTGTGGCTGGAGAATCCTGCTGAGTCTGTCGGCCAGCAAGTTGTCCTGGCCCAGCAGGTACACCACCCTGAGGAGAATGCCCTGCTGGATCGCAAATAAACACTGGGCTAGCGCCTCCTGACAGAGGGCATGGGATCCCGTGCCACCCTGTTTGTTCACATAGAACATGGCCACCTGGTTGTCCGTCGTGACCAGAACTAACTGGTGGCCTAGATGATGAAGAAAGGCCTTCAGGGCAAGGTGAATGGCCTGCAGTTCCAGAAGGTTGATCTGTTGGGCACTGCCGAACAGGGACCAAGTGCTCTGGGTGCGAAGGCCCTCGCAATGTGCATCCCAGTCCAGTAGGGAGGCATCCGTGGTGAGGACCCTCGAGTGGTTGGGGGCCTGGAAGAGCATGCCCAGACCAGAGACTTTGCCAGCTGGCGACTCACACGGACTCTGTCCTTGAGATGGCCCTTGGCCTGGGACCACTGGTCATGGAGGCACCACTGTGCTGTCCGCATGCTGAGACGGACATCCGGCGTGACATGGACCGTGGAGGCCATGTGTCCGAGAAGGCTCAGCAGATTCCTGGCAGACACTGAGGTACAGTGCTGCATGTACTGGGCCAGAGACATGAGGCGGGCTGCCCGGTCCACGGGCAAGAATGCTTTCGACCGAAGGGTGTCGAGCCTTGCCCCGATGAATTCCAGCCCTTGTGTCGAATAAAGGTTCGACTTGGGGTAGTTTATAATGAAACCCAAATGTTGCAGAACTTGAGTGGTGCGTGCTGTTGCTTGCTGCACCTCGGGGGCCATGGCGCCCTTGATGAGCCAGTCGTCGAGGTAGGAGAAGACAAAGACCCCTTGAAGCCTGAGAAAAGCAACGACAACTGCCAGACACTCTGTGAAGACCGTGGGGGCTGAGGCTAGGCCGAAGGGTAGCACCCTGTATTGGAAATGATTGCCTCCTACCACAAAGTGTAGGTATTTCCTGTGGTTTGGGTGGATTAGGATATGTGTATAGGCATCCTTTAGGTCTAAGGAGCCTAGCCAGTCTCCCTGCTGGAGGTAGGGCAGCAATGTTCCAAGGGAGAACATATTGAATTTCTCCTGCACCAGGAATTTGTTGAGGTTGCACAGGTCGAGGATGGGCCTTAAGCCTCCTGTCCTCTTTGGCACGAGGAAGTACCTGGAGTAGAATCCCTTACCCTTGAGGTGGTGGGGCACCGGTTCCACTGCTCTGTCCTTGATAAGCCCTGCCAACTCCTTCAGAAGAAGGTCCCGGTGGAGGGGCTCTCCCTGAAAGAAGGGGGGGGGGGGTGTTTGACTCAGATGGAGGAGGTAACCCTCCCTGACCACCCTTAGTGCCCAGGAGTCGGTGGTTATGGCCTCCCACCTGTGGGCATTCAGGGTGAGGCGACCCTCTGTGGGCTGCTGAACCTCGTGAGGGAGAGGGGCTATGCCGCTGGAGTCAAAAGCTCCCTCCTGGCTGAGCCAGAGCCTGGGGGCTTGGGAGCCTTCTGCTTACGTGGGCCGTGCCCTTGTTCCTTAGCCTACTGCCCTTGCTGGGGAGCTGGGGAGGCCTGGTAAGGTGGGTAGTTTTGGTAAGCAGTAGATTTCCTCAGGTAAAAGGGCTTTTTACCCGAGCCCTTTCATCGGGGAGGGGCAGTGGTCTTCTTGGAGAACCTAGTCCTCGTCATGAACTCTGTCTCCAGCTCTGCGGCCTTGTTGGTCATGGGTGAGCCGAAGAGGTTCTCCCCTTGGCAAGGAACATCAATCAGATTGTCCTGTACTCATTGCTCGAAGTTGGACAACTTGAGCCAGGCCTGGCGGTGTGCACCGATGCCTGCCGCAGCTACCCGGGCCGCCAACTTGAAACCATCATAGGCTGCCTGAGATATAAATTTGGAGCACTTACGGACGGCTTTGGACAGGCTCTTGAAGCACTGCAAAGGCTCCTCAGAAAACCCAGCTGAGTACCCGGCGAGTTCCTTCGCCAGGTCCCTCAGGTACATGCCCATGTACAGCTGGTATGCCTGGATCTGGCAATTCAGCATCGAGCCCTGGTAACACTTTCTGCCAAGGGCATCCAAGGTGCGGGCCTCCCTGCCGGGGGGCACCTAGAAGTGCGTCTTCTGGCTCTTCAGCCGATGCATGGCCGACTCCACCACCATGGAGCTGTGCGGCAGTTGTGACTTTTGAAAGCCAAGGCTCCAGCGGACTCGGTACATTGAGTCGAGCTGCTTGCTGACCACTGGCACAGACGCCGGTGTCCCCCACATGCGGAATATGAGCCACTCCAGGATGGGAGGAATGGGCACCGTGAGCGATTCCTGAAGGGTAACCTCGTATTGGAGGATCTTGAGCTCGTTGGCCCGAGGATCCTCATTGGACTCGGTGGGAAACGCCAAGGCTTTGGACATGTCCTTGACAAAGTCCAAGAAGCCCATGTCCTCCGGTGCGGACCTTCTCCGAGGTTCAGAGATGGGGGAATCCGAGGGGACATCCCAGTGCCGACGGGTGTCCGGGGACTCCTCATCCTCGGTCTCCCAGTCAAAACACTCCGAGGAAGACTCAAGGGGGTGGTGTTCCTCGGGCCTCGAGGGACCAGGCGCCCTATGACCCAACCCCGGAGGGCTTGTTGGGAACAACTTCGGCCCCGTCGAACGGGAGATGAGCGTGACCTTGGCTGAGGATCTACTCGGGTCCGCATGGCCTCAAGGACCGGTTCGGCCTCCGGGGACGTCTTCGACATTGAGCGTCCAGTGGTCGAGGTGGAGGAACCGGACGTGCCAGACATCAGCGCCCGCTGCTGGTCCATGAAGGCAAATACACTGCGCTCCAAGGCCGCCATCCTGGACTCGAGCCCAGATGGCTCCTCAGTCTTTGGCGCGGGCATCGAGGGACTCGGGCCTGACAACAGCTCACCTGGAGAAGACTCCTCAACGAGGATAGTGTCTAATTGACGAGGCCGGTCCGCAGCCGGATCCTTCCAGGAAATTTTGGCTGGCCGCTCCTTCTCTGACAGCTCGAGCAGGCGCCCGGGGCTCCGTGACCAGGCCCAAGAGGACCCCGGTCGATTGGAGCCATGCAGGGACGCCACCTTCGAGGACTTCTTCCTCTTCGGTTCCCTCAAAGGAGGTCCCCATTCTGAGGACCCATGACGACGCTCGGGCTCTGAGTGTTCCTCCTGAGGGGTCGAGGCCTCAGATGAGGTCCTGGCTCTCGGAGTCACTGGGGACTTGGAAAACATTTTGTCATGCTGCTGCTGTCGACTCCTCAAGGCCTTAGAAGACATCATTTTGCAAAGTCCACAGACCGCTGGGTCATGGTCTGGGCGCCAAGGTACTGGAGGCAGCAGTCATGTGTGTTGGTCAAAGACATTATTCTTAGCGCACCGATCATACTTTTTAAAGCCGCTGGTAGCCATAGGGGGAAAAAGAACCCCATCAAGGTCGAAGCCGTTTGGGCTGCCAGCGGAGAAAAAGGGCCCGAAAATGCCAAAAGAAAAATCAAACTTAAGTAGAAAAAGGAGTTGACCCCGATACTGAGGCACCGAGGTCAGTGGGCGGGAAAGGTACTGTGCAAAACCAGAGAGGAGCAAAAAAACTCGAGAAAAATCAACTTTTTCCAGGAGAAAACAGACATCATCTGGTGGGCTCCGCAGAATAAATGAGACTGAGCAAGATGGCACCCTTGGGCGGGAAGGGGACCACGCATGCGTGGTTGCAATCCCAAAGGCTTTCTTTGAAAGCTGGGGATTTGCTCCGCATGGGCTCCGTCGGCGCTGACGTCACCCATATGTGAGGAGTGACTTCCTGCTTGTTCCCGGAGAAAGTATGGTTCACTGTTCACCCCAGACTTGATTTCAGTGGCTTCCACATCGTCGAGGACATCGGCCTCTTCTCATGGTTCTCAGGTCTCCTTAAAGTCCAAACACAAACTAAGTCTAAGTCATCAGCATTGAGGACCGATCCTGAATCCAAAGGTAAGTCACTTCATTGTCATTACGATTCACCGAAAGGGCTCCAGGACGCTCCCGAGGCATTGACCTCCAGAGGTCTATGGTTCTATGCTCTGGGATGGTAGCTGAAAGCTCCATTGGTGATTCCACCCAGGTAATGGTCATCTCCCTCGACCAGCACATACTGGCTATCAAGAGGAGTTTGGCCGCATTCCTGGCAGCCTCAGGACAGTCTGTATCGACAGCCCCAGCAGTGCAGGCAATGACACCCTGCCTATGCCGGCCCTCGAACCCACATCAGATCATCTCCTCCCTCCGATGCCTCCATTGGAACAGATGGGCTCTATCGTTACCCAGCAGGCTCCCGATGCCACTACTCATTGGTACCGGCAATGATCATCGACATCGGTGAGGTATCAAGATCAAATACAAGATCGTCGATACTTTGATTTTTTTGTCAGACTGACTGCACTTCCTCAGATTCTGATGAGGCATCAGTAGACTCCCGAGAAACCCGTGACATTCCTTCAGACCCATCCCCACCTCATGAGTGGTGCCGATCCCTGCCAGAGGACATGCCTTTCCAAGACTTCATCCAGGATTTGGCAGATCACCGTGGCCTCGGAGATGGAACAGAAGGCAGAGGAATCTGAAATCCTCCAATAGCCCTCAATACCTAAAGAGTTTGCCACCTTACCGGTGCATTGCATCTTGCAGGATCTAATGCTCCATATGTGGGAGGCTCCTCTAATGGTTCCACCTATCAGCAAATGACTCAATACTATTTATCGAGTTCCAGAATGCCCAGGCTTTCAGAAGCCTCAACTCCCATCCCATTCTATGGTGGTAGAATCTGTGATGCGCCGCATTAAAAGTTCTAAGAATTACTTTTCCATACCTCCAGGGAAAGACTCCAGAACTCTCGATGCCTTTGAGCATCGATGTTTTCAGGCATGCATCCTCACCTCTAGAATTACCTCCTATGTACTCTGTATGGACATGTTCCTGAAGGATATATCCAGGGATCTGGAGAGCTTTGCACCTCTCCTTCCTGACGATAAATGAAGTGCATTCCAAGCCTAATGAAGCAGAATCAAAATACATCCAAATTTCTTACCAGAGCATCTTTTGATGCCTTTGAGTCATCCAGCAGAGCTTTAGCAGTCTGCATTGGAGCTCGCAGGATAGCCTGGCTACAGGCTTCAGATCTTGAACAGTGTGTCCAAGACAAATTGGCTAATATACCCTGTACTGGAGAAAACCTTTTTGGAAAGGGTTGGAGGGAAAAGGCCGGAGAAATTGAGATGGATGATCTCACCCGCAAGCGCCTTTCCAGAAAGACAGCGGACCCCTCTAAGAGGAGGACTCATCCAAAGAAATATTTTTATCCTAAGAAGAGAGATTATCCTTCTTATTCACCTGCAGTTGCTCACCAGCATCAGCAGCAATAGCAGCGCCAGCAGGGCCCTCGTTAACCAAAGAAGCCTAAGGCTCCTAAACCTCAACCAGCTACACAGCCACAACCAGCACCTGGTTTTTTACTCTTTCCTAGACACAGCATAGCTACTCTGCCTCTGCAGTGTCCCCAATACCTACACATAGCAGGCAGACTCTATTCCTATGCCCACAGGTGGCACCTCATACTATCAGAGCGATGGACTCTCAACATTGTCCAAGGGGGCTATCTGCTTCACTTCGAAAGCTTACCACCCACCACTGCCTGGGGGATTATCCCAGAAACCCACTACAGACAAATCTCCTTTCAGAAGAGGTGTCCACCCTGTTAGTTCAGGGGGCCATAGAAAAAGTTCCTTTGCCCCAAGCGGACATGGGCTTCTACTCTCCTTATTTTCTAATCCCCAAGAAAACAGGAGGGCTTTGGCCCATCTTAGATCAAAGGGACCTAAACAAATTAATTCTTTGAGAAAAATTCAAAATGATTTCCCTCAGCACACTCCTGCCATACCTTCAGAGGAACGACTGGCTATGTTCTCTCTAGGCCTCAAGGAGGCATACATGCATTTACTGATCCACCCTCAGCACAAACAGTATCTGCACTTTTGGTTCCTGCAGAACCACTACCAATATCAGGTGCTCCCCTTCGGCTCAGCCTTTGCAACCTGCGTATTCACAAAATGCATGGCAGTGGTTGCAGCCTATCTTCGCACTTTGGAGATCTTTGCCTTCCCTTACTTAGACGACTGGCTAATAAGGGGAGAATCCCCATAAGAAGTAAAACACATGACCCATCTCTCATCTCTTTATTCCTCCTACTCCCGCCCTTTCCATCCCCCCCCCAATAAACCCTCAGATGAGAGCAACTCTTTAAAATGTATATAGTTACACTGTTCTGTGTTATAAATAATCTTGTATATCTGTTCCATGTAAAACTGTTCATTGTTCCATGCAAACGATTTTATGCAATGTTGAGTTGCATTCTCTGTAAACCGCATTGATCCTTAGAAATGCAGTATATAAGAAAAAATAAA
This sequence comes from Ichthyophis bannanicus, assembly GCA_033557465.1. Lineage (NCBI taxonomy): Eukaryota > Metazoa > Chordata > Amphibia > Gymnophiona > Ichthyophiidae > Ichthyophis > Ichthyophis bannanicus. The sequence continues at coordinate 3,682,504 of CM066050.1, forward strand.
TAAATAAATACAACTCTCCCTTCATCGCACCATCACTGTACTCCAACATCTGGGATTCTTCTCAAACTTTCCCAAGTTGCACTTTGTGCCAACCCAGTGACTCAAGTTCATTGGAGCACTTTTGGACACTCAACAGGCCCAAGCTTTCCTTTCTCATGATCGCTCTACTTGCCTCATCGAACTGACACACAGAATACATCATCACAGTTGCATAACAGCTCGAGAGATGCTATTCTTTTTGGGACACATGGCCTCCACAGTCCACATAGTCCCCTATGCCTGCTTGCACATGTGATAGGTCCAATGGACTCTTGTCTCAGTGGACTCAGGCAACCAGGCGTCTCTCAGATAAAACATGCATCACCCTTCCACTTGTCAATTCCCTTCACTGGTGGTGCTTTCCTCAAAACCTACTCAGGGGGTCACCTTGTCAGACACCTCCACCTCAATGCACCCTCACAATGGATGCCTCCAAGCTTGGTTGGGGAATACATCTGAACAATTTCACCACACAGGGAGAGTGGATGCAGTAGGAATTTCTGTTACAGATAAACCTCCTGGTCTACATGCATTTACAAACACCCTTTGGGTTTTTCAAACCCAACTCTCTGACCAACAGGTCTTAGTCAGAACGGACAACCAGGTGGCAGTGTTCTATGTGACCAAAAGGGGGGAACAGGTTCCTATCCTCTCTGCCAAGAAGCGCTTCACCTCTGTTTTTTGCGATTGCACACCGCATTCATCTTAGAGCTTGGAGAGACAGAAGATCCTGAAGTACCAAGAAATGCAGTCAGAGACGAAGAAAATGTGGCAGAAAGATACAAAAATCTTTCCCATTGTACTGGGAGTGACAGGCTTGTTAAAGAAGAATTTCCAAGCATATCTTGATAAACTTTCCATACCTGTAACATCTTACAAACTCCAGAAGGAAGCTCTCTTTGGCATGATGCAAGTACTACACTGAGCATTAGCAATAAATTTGAGAGACTGAGCTAATACGCCACATACCCTGGCTTAGAAGTGAGGTTCATGGCTATCTTGGTATCCGCAAAATTAACACCCCTGAAGAAACCGGATGGCGGTGAAACGCCAACATAGCGCTGAAGGTGGCGTTGGGGATAAAGCTATGACAAGCTAAGCACTGATTCTTTGATTGTTCTACATAAAGCGTAGTTACTCACCTGTAACAGGTGTTCTCCAGGAGCAGCAGGAATCAGTCCTCACATATGGGTGACGTCGGCGCCGACGGAGCCCTCGCGGAGCAATTTTCCCCAGCTTTCACAGAAAGCCTTTGGGAATTGCAGCGCGCATGCGCGGTCACCTTCCCGCCCAAGGGTGCCATCTTAGCCAGTCTGATGACATAGCTAAAAGACAGCATAAAAATTTGCAAAAAAACTTAAGCAGATGGTTGCAACCACGGGGAGGAGGGAGGGTTGTGAGGACTGATTCCTGCTGCTCCTGGAGAACACCTGTTACAGGTGAGTAATTACGCTTTCTCCAGGACCAAGCAGGAAGTCAGTCCTCACATATGGGACTCCCAAGCTTAAGGCTACCAGAGACCCTAAGCACAAAAATGAGCTCCCTCTAGCTCGGCAGTACAGAAGGAAGGAATCTTCGCTGAATTATTACCCACCGGTAGCCCCCATCCGGGATGGAGGGTAGGAGTTGCTCAAACCTCGAAGAGATTTCGGAGGACTGCCTGTCCGAAAGCACTGTCCCTGCGGGACTCCCTCTCGAGACAGTAATGGACCGCAAAAGTCTGGCTCGAAGACCAAGTAGCGGCCCGGCAGATGTCTGCCAGCGGAACAGAGCGGAGGTAAGCCACTGACGTAGCCTTCGCCCGAACACAATGAGCCGTGACTCGACTTTCTAAGGAGAGTCCGGCTGCCCCATAAGCCCAAGCGATACAGTCAGCAACCCAGATGGACAGGGTACGCTTGGAGACCGGGAGCCCCAATTTATTGGGGTCAAAAGACACAAAAAGCTGAGCAGCTTTACGGTGCTCCCGCGTACGGTCAAGGTAGAAGTTCAATGCCCTTCTACAGTCCAGGGTATGCAGGACTCGTTCAGCTCGGCTGGAGTGAGGCCTGGGAAAGAAGGTTGGAAGTACCACCTCCTGATTGATGTGAAAAGGGGAGACAACTTTTGGAAGAAATTTTGGGTGAGTCCGTAGGACTACCCTATTTTTGTAGAACCGAGTGAATGGAGGATCAGACACGAGGGCCTGCAATTCACTTACGCGTCTAGCGGAAGTGAGGGCTATCAGGAATAAGGTTTTCCACGAAAGAAAACGCAGAGAACAGGTAGCCATCGGTTCAAAAGGCGGACAGGTGATCCGCTGTAAAACTACATTCAGATCCCAGTCAGGTGCTGGCGGGCGCAGAGGTGGTTTTAGTAGAAGGAGACCTCGGAGAAACCGTGCTACAAGAGGGTCGCTGGAAAGAGGTCTGCCGTCCACCGGCACATGGTGTGCTGAAAGAGCACTGAGGTGGACTTTGACGGAGTTGGACTTAAGTCCCAGATTAGAGAGGTAGAGCAGGTACTGCAAGATCACCGACACCGGGCAGGAGAAGGGATCCTGAGACTGCTGTACACACCAAACGGAAAAGCGACGCCATTTTAGGGTGTAGCATTTGCGGGTAGAAGGTCGCCGAGAAGCTAGGACGACCTCTTCCACCTCTGCCGGCAGGAGAAGGGGAGCAAGGACTACCCTTTCAGCCGCCAGGCCATTAGGTTGAGCGATCGGAGGTTGGGGTGGAGCAGAGACCCCTGATCCTGTGTTAGGAGATCCGGTTGAGACCCCAGAGGGAACGGATCTTCTACCGCTAATTGCAACAGGAGTGGAAACCAAGGCTGTCTGGGCCAGCGAGGAGCCACCAGGATCATGGACGCTTTGTCCCGGAGAACCTTGAACAGAGTTCGGGAGATTAGCGGGATGGGAGGAAAAGCATAGAGAAGGCTTTCCGACCATGAGAGCAGAAATGCATCTGCCGCTACCCGAAGGGGATGTGGCTGACGCGAGCAGAAGCGAGGAAGTTGCCGGTTGAGAGGACTGGCAAAGAGATCCATCGTGGGGAGGCCCCACTTCAGAAAGAGTTTCTGGACTACCAAGGGATCCAGACGCCACTCGTGCGGCTGGAGTATCCTGCTGAGTTTGTCGGCCAGGCAATTCTCCTGGCCCGGGAGATAAACTGCTTTGAGAAGAATGCCGTGACTGACGGCCCAAGAGCAGAGCTTCTGAGCTTCTCGGCAGAGAAGGAAGGAGCCCGTGCCGCCCTGTTTGTTCACGTAGAACATGGCAACTTGATTGTCCGTCTGGACAAGGACGGACTGGTGAGAAGTCAGGTGGGAGAAAGCCTTGAGCGCCAGACGAATAGCTCTGAGCTCCAGGAAGTTGATCTGTTGAGCAGATTCCCACGCGGTCCAGAGACCTTGAGTACACGCCCCCTGGCAATGAGCTCCCCAGCCCAGGAGGGAAGCATCGGTCGTCAGCACTTGAGTCGGCTGAGGCGACTGAAAAGGCATTCCGAGCACCAGGTTCGGCCGATGAAGCCACCACTGTAGGGAAGAGGCCAGCGGTCTGGAGAGGCGCACTAAGTCGGCTAGCCCGCCAGTGGCTTGTTGCCACTGCTTGCGAAGGCACCATTGAGCCGGCCGCATATTCAGGCGAGCATTGGGGGTCACGTGGACGGTGGAAGCCATATGGCCGAATAGTCTCAGGAAGCGCCTGGCGGAGACCAGGGACTGGCTGCGAAAACGGCCGGCTAGGTCCATGAGCCGTTGAGCCCTGTCGAGAGGCAGGAAAGCTCGAGCCTGAGGAGTGTGCAGTCTTGCGCCGATAAACTCGAGCTCCTGTGAGGGGAGCAAAGTGGACTTTGCGAAGTTTATGACAAAGCCCAAGTACTGCAGAAGAGTCACCGTGCGGTGTGTGGCATTGGTGACTGCCGGGGGGGACGACGCTCTGATGAGCCAGTCGTCGAGGTACGGAAAGACATAGAGGCCGTGAAGCCTGAGATAGGCCGCCACCACCGCGAGACATTTTGTGAAGACTCGCGGTGCGGAGGACAGGCCAAAGGGCAGTACTCTGTACTGGTAGTGATTTCCGGCCACCACAAATCTTAGGTATTGGCGGTGGCTTGGGTGGATGAGGATGTGCGTGTAGGCATCCTTTAGATCCAAGGAGCATAGCCAATCTCCCTGCTGGAGGTAGGGCAGAAGGATTCCAAGGGTAAGCATCTTGAACTTTTCCCGCACAAGGAACTTGTTGAGGTTGCGCAAGTCCAGGATGGGTCTTAGGCCTCCTGTCCTTTTTGGTATTAGGAAATACCTGGAATAAAAGCCTTGACCTCTCAGGTGGTGGGGCACCGGTTCCACAGCCTGGCCCTGAAGAAGACTTGCTAACTCCTGAAGGAGTAAGTCCCTGTGCAGAGGGAGTCGCGGAGGTTCCCCCGGAAAATAAGAGGGAGGGACCTGATGGAAGTGGAGAAGATATCCTTCTCGCACGACTTGAAGCACCCAGGCATCTGAAGTGATGTTGGACCACCTGTGGGCGAAGTGAACCAGGCGGCCTCCGGTGCTGGGAGGAACCAGCTGAGGGGGAGAGGCTATGCTGAGGAAGTCAAAAACCCCCACCCTGCTGAGCAGGGGCTGGTGGTGCAGGCTTGGGGGCTTGCTGCCTACGGGACCCGTTACCCCGTCCCTTGGCCTGCTGACCCTGTTGGGGAGCTGGAGGGGCCTGATATTGGGGGTAGTGTTTGTAGGCAGCCGCCTTTCTCGGGTAAAAGGACTTTTTTCCCGAGCCCTTCTTTTTCTGGGAAGGGGCGGAGGTCTTCCTAGAAAGCCTGGTCCTGGTGAGAGTCTCCGTCTCGATTTGTGCAGCCTTTTCAGCCATGGGCTTGCCAAAGAGGTTCTCACCCCTGCAGGGGACATCGACCAACTTGTCCTGCACCCAAGGCTCAAGGTCAGACGACTGAAGCCAAGCCTGTCGGCGGGCACCGATGCCGGCTGCGGCCACACGAGCCGATGCTTCAAAGCCATCATAGGCTGCTCGGGACATGAATTTGGAGCATTCCCGAATACCAGATGTTAAGGCTAGGAACCTCCGCAAAGGTTCCTCGGACAGTCCAGCAGAGAATCCGGCTAGCTCTTTAGCCAGGTCTCGGAGATACATGCCCATGTATAGCTGGTAGGTCTGGACACGACAAGCCAGCATAGAGCCCTGGAAACACTTCTTACCCAGGCCATCCAGGTTACGGGCCTCCCTGCCAGGGAGCACCGAGGAGTGCATTTTCTGGCTCTTAAGCCTATGCATGGCCGATTCCACTACCATGGAATGGTGTGGTAGCTGTGCTTTTTGGAAGCCAGGACTCTTGCGGACTCGATAGATGGAATCGACCCGCTTGCTCAATACCGGCGACGAGGCCGGACTCTCCCACATGCGGAAGAGTAGTCGTTCCAGCATGGGAGGCACCGGTACAGTAAAGTGCTCCCGGGCGGGAGAGTCGTACTGAAGGGCGTCGAGCTCTTCGGCTCGAGGCTCCTCCTCGGGATCCGCCGGGAAGGCCAAAGCCTTGGCCATATCCCTGACGAAGTCCGAGAACCGGGCATCCTCCGGAGGGGACTGTTTCCGAGGTTCGGACTCAGGTGAGTCCGAGGGGACACACCGAGTCCGAAAGGAATCAGGTGACTCCTCCTCTTCAGACTCCCAGACCGACTCCGAGGAGGAATCAGTGGGGTCGGCTCGGGCAGGCGGAGGCGTCGGCCGCCCCGACGCCAAGGGAGTCGGCGGCGGCGACGACCTCGGTCCCGAACGGGAGGCCGAGGGTGACCTCGACCGAGGATCGACTCGAGTTCGCATGGACTCGAGGATCGGCTCGGTCTCCGGGGTCGACTTAGACGTCGACGTCCCGGCGGTCGGGGCAGCGGCGCCAGCGAGGCTAGCGATCAGTGCCCGCTGCTGGTCCATGAAGGCAGATAGTCTGCTCTCCAAGGCCGTCAACCTGAGTCCGACCTCAGGTGACCCAGCAGTCCCCGACTCGGGCCCCGACGGCGTCGGGCCCGATGTCGGACCTCTCGGAGGCGAGTCCAGAAGGACCACAGGACTTACCCGAGCAGGCAACTCCGACTCCAGGAGAGGTCGCTTCGGGAGGTGCTCCTTCTCCAAAGACCCGGGACGGCTGTCGGGGCTATGCGACCTGGCCCTCGCGGAGCCAGGAGCGTCCACCGACGCCGCCCTCGCGGGTTTTGTCTTCCGTCGATGGTCTCCGGAGGGAGAACCCCTGTCGGAGGAGCTTCGGCGATGTTCAGAGCTGGAGCCTCTGGATGCCGAGGCCTCCGACGAGGTCCGGGTACGGCTGGGGTCAGCGAAGATTCTATCCCGCTGATGCCGCCGACTCCTCAACGCTTTGGAGGACATTTTGCCACAGGCTCCACAGATCATTTCTTCATGATCCGGGCCCAGGCAGTGGAGGCAATTATCGTGTGTGTCAGTGAGTGACATATTTCTGTCACACTGACCACACCGCTTGAAACCACTGGCAGCCATCGGGGGAAAAAGGGCCCCTGCAAGGTCAAAGGACCGGGCTGCCAGTGAAAAACCGAAAACGAAACTGACCAAAAATCAGAAAAACCGAAAAATAAGGGAAGGACTCGCAACAGCGTCGCGAGTCCGGGCAGGAAAACGACCGGCGTCGAACCGAATTGAAAAACGAGTAAAACTCACGAAAATCAACTTTTTTAGCGGGGACAAGACGGGTACGTCTGTAGGGCTCCGCGGAAAAAAGAAGACTGGCTAAGATGGCACCCTTGGGCGGGAAGGCGACCGCGCATGCGCGCTGCAATTCCCAAAGGCTTTCTGTGAAAGCTGGGGAAAATTGCTCCGCGAGGGTTCCGTCGGCGCCGACGTCACCCATATGTGAGGACTGACTTCCTGCTTGGTCCTGGAGAATAATTATTTCTAAGGAGATTTCAAACTATAGTACTTTCTGGCAACGCTGTTTATTAAGGTCATTGATGCAATCTGGGCGGTTATCAGATTCTATTTGATAAATCTGAAAAGCCCGTTAGTCTGAGACCTTGTTGCTGAAAGTGGTTCTATAGCAGGGGTCACCAACATGCGGCCCGCGAGGTCCCTTCGTGCGGCCCGCGAGGCTCTACCCCGGTGCGGCACGCCAAGGATGCTGCTACAAGTAAACAACTTCCTTTAGAGGCGGGACAATGCTGCACGGAGCCCGTCAAGACAGGAAGGGCTCCGCGATGATTTTACAAGCACAGCCGCGGTTCCCTAAGAGGCAGGGAGCCGCAGCTGCAGAAGAAGGGAGGGAGCTGACATGGAATAATTTTCAAAGCAGAAGTACAGGTATGAGCATTGTTTTTTTTCGCGGGGGCGGGGAGAAGGGGGGTGCGGCCCGCGAGTCTACCGGTAGTCGGCTGTGCGGCCCGCGGCCCTCTGGAGGTTGGTGACCCCTGTTCTATAGTATTTGAGTCCATGTTTCAAAGATTGTATTTTTGCGGTATTTGATATAGCAAGACTTTCATTAGGTCATTAAAATTCTTGACAAGGAAGGTAATATCTTCCTCATCACTCTGACCTCAACTCGTCACATCAGCGAACTGCAAGCTTTAACGGCAGATCCTCTGTACACTCGGTTCCACCATGACAAAGTGATCCTCCATACCCATCCACACTTCCTTCCGAAAGTTGTCTCAGCCTTCCACCTCAACCAATCAGTAATCCTATCGGTCTTCTTCCTGAGACCACATGCCTCTCTCGGGCTGAAGCAGTACTATACGCTTTAGATTGCAAGTGAGCACTGGTTTTATTACTTAGACAGAACCAAGGTTCACAGGAAATCCTCCCAATTATTCATTTCCTTTGATCCAAGTCACCTTGGACTTCCAGTGACAAAGCACACCCTAGACAAATGGATAGCAGACTATTTCTTTTGCCTATGCGTAAGCTGGACTCTCCCTTGAAGGTCATGTCACCGCTCACAACATGCGAGCCATGGCAACCTCAGTTGCCAACTTCTGTTCCGTCTCCATTGACGAGATCTGTCAAGCAACTACCTGGTCCTCTATTAATATCTTTTGCTGCACACTTCTGCCTAGACAGAGACTCCCGTTGGGATGCTGTCTTTGGTCAGGCTGTACTTAAGCACCTTTTTGGGACTTACTCAACTCCTATCCTCTGTCCCAGACTTCTTCATAGCACCAGACTTCCATTAGAGGTGGTCTAGCCAATTGCAGTCGAGTTCAACAGGGGCACATTGTATCCGCACCTTCTCGGCTCCATCCTTTAGCCTCGGGGATACCATAGCTACCCACTTCCAGTCTGGTATCTGGGAGCTAGTGAGTCCTATATGTGAAGACTGCATTACTCATTGTTCCTGGAGTTAGCATTGTTACTCGCCTCTAACAGGGGATCTCTGGGAACAGCAGGAATCAGTCTTCACAACCCCTCCTCCTCTCCTAGAAGTTGTAGGATATATTCTTTTTTCCTCTATCTCTCAGCTACAAACTCAACTGAGGAAAGGAGTTGGGAAGGTAGGAAGGCAGATGCGCAAGCAAAGTGGATTGCACCCAAAAGCTTTCCAATTGGATGCTGGGGAGCGTTCCCCATGGGCTCTGTCGGTACCGTCATCCATATGTGAAGAATGATTCCTGCTGCTCCCAGAGATCACCCGTTACAGGTGAGTAACAATGCTTTCTTTCAGTGAGCCCCTACTTATGGGATCACATCTCTCCAGCTGCTTGGAGACTGAAATACAGGAGGCTGGTAGGAGGTGCCAGCTATCTATGCCGATGTCATGAAAACATGACATGCTCAGTCTCCAAGCTGCTAGTGAAGGGAAACAACCTACAAATGTGGGAATGGACTAGAGGAACAATAAGGAAAGGACAGTTCTAATATGAGGTCAGGAGACAAGTTGTTCCAGAGGGACTGACCCAGGAAATAGAAGGCAGCGTGCGGGTGATCTCTAGCCTGGCTCATGTAACAGGAGGGAGGTGCAGGTGATTGGCATGAATGGAGCAGAGAACCAGGTGTGGAGAGTGTAAAATGAGATTAGAAAGATAGACTGGGGTGCCCGTGTGAAGGGCCTTGTGAACAAGGGTGAGAGGTTTATACTGAATGTGTTAGAAGACTGGGAACCAGTGAAAGTGAATAAGAAGGGGGTGGGGGTGACATGGTCAAAGCATGAATCATGAGCGAGTATCTTAACAGCCATGTTTTGAATAAGCTGAAGATGCTGTAGTTGGTAATGTGGCAGGAAGGAACTTGAGGACGTTCTAGTGGCTCCACTGACTTTTCCAATGCTTCTTTAAAGTTGGAAGTGGTCCAAGAGGGCTGGAGAAAGGCACATATGGTCCCTTTACACAAAAGCAAAAGTAAGGATGAGGTTGAGAACTACAGGCTGGTTAGTCTGACCTCTGTGGGGAGTAAATTAATGGAAATGCTGCTAAAACGGAGGATAGTGAGGTTTCTGGAGTCAATGGATTGCAGGATCCGAGGCAGCAAGTGTTTACCAGAGGATTGATTTCTTTGACTAGGTGACCAGAGTGTTGGATCGCGGGAGAGGCCTAGATGTGGTGAACTTAGATTTCAATAAAGCCTTGACACCATTCCGTACAGGCAACTTACAAATAAACTGAGCACACTAGGGATGGACCCTAAAGTGAATGGATGGATTAGAAATTGGTTGAATGGGAGGCGACAAAGTGTACAGGTAAATGGAGCTCACTCTGAGAAGGAAGTGGTATGCTGCAGGGATCTGCCCTTGGTCCGATTCTTTTTAACATCTTTGTTAGTGATTATTGCAGAAAGGCTGTCAGGTAAGGTTTGCCTCTTTGCAGATGGTACCAAAATCTGCAATAGAGTAGACACCAAAGAAGTAGACAAAATGAGGAGGGATATAGCTAATAACTTGAGGAATGGTCAAGAATTTGGCAACTGAGATTTTATGCTAAAGAATGCAGGGTCAAGCATTTAGGCTGCAAAAAATTCAAGGTAGCAGTACAGTGTAGGGTAAAGTACTTCTGGCCACAAAAGAAGAGCAGGCCCTGGGTATGATTGTTTCTGATGATCTTAAAGTGGCAGAACAGGTAGAAAAGACGACGGTGAAAGCCAGAAGGATGCTTGGGTGCATAGGGAGAGGAATGGCCAGCAGAAGAAAGGAGGCGATAGTGCCTCTGTATAAATCTCTGGCATGACCTCATTTAGAGTACTGTGTGCAATTCTGGAGACACCTTCAAAAAGGTATAAACAGGATGGAGTCAGTGCAGAGGGTGGCTACTAAAATGGTCAGTGGTCTTCGTTATAAACCATATGGGAACAGACTTAAAGATCTTAATATGTATACATTAGAGGTACGGTGGGATAGAGGAAATATGATACCTCCGTGGCATATATGCACAAGAGAGCCTCTTTCGATTGAAAGTAAGCTCTGCAATGAGGGAACTTAGGATGAGGGTGAAAGGGGATAGACTGAGGAGTAATATGTGGAATATTTCTTTACGGAAAGCATGGTAGATGCGTGGAAGTGTCTTCCAGTGGAGGTAGTAGAGACAAGGACAGTATCTGACTTCAAGAAGATAAAGAAAAGAAAGCATGGGACAAACAGAAGATCTCTAAAGGAAAAAAAAGGGACTTCAGTATTTGATATGGAAGGGCAGACTAGATAGGCCATGTGGTCTTTTTCTGCTGACATGTTTCTATGTTTCAACGCATTATCCACGATGACACCTAAATCCTTTTCCTGGGTGGTGGTTCCTAATATGGAAGCTTGCATCATGTAACCATATTTTGGGTTGTTCTTCCCTAAGTGCATAAATGCACTTGTCCACATTAAATTTCATCTAACATTTGGACGCCCAGTCTTCCAGTTTATCAAGGTCTTGCAATTTTTCACAATCCTTTTTTGTTTTAACTAAAATGATCTTGGCCTATCTCCAGACTCATTTCCCCCAACACACTCCCTGAAAAAATCTCTTCCCGCACCAGTTTCAACCCTCACAAACCCGAGCCCCTAGAAACCGTCTCTTCTCCCACTTTATTAATCTCCCTCAACTTCCCTAGAGGCCTGCTGCCAATGGCATCTCTGGAACAGCTATTCAATTTTCTTCTGGCACTATGTAGCTCCTTCACTGTTTGCACAGTCTCATGGTAACACAGCAAAGGGGAAAAGAGAACAGCTGCCCCAGAGGCAGTGCCAAAGTAAGAGCCTAGAGAAGGTGGAGGAGAGAGTTAGATAGAGTTGCATTTAGGGTAACTGATCCCTGAGCCTTGCAATGAAGAACTCTGTTATACATTTTTATTAATGCTTTATTTAGAATTAAATATTAACTAATCAGTCTTTTCTCTAGATTGTCTCATGGAAAAACTTAATCACAGTTCACCTTCAGAGTTAGTAAGTGGCATAGTGTAAAACTGACAGAGAGACAGAGAAAATGGAAGAGGAGGAGGAGTAACCTTGTATGTCAAAAGCAATATTAAAGCTACTGAAATGCAGGGGGCATGGGGAAAAGAAGAAGCGCTCTGGGTTGTGTTGGAAAGAGGAGACGGCACTGTCATCCATACTGCTGTAGTCTACAGACCCCAAACTCAAATCGAAGAGTTAGATAACGAATTGATTGTAGACATTGTCAAAATAGCCACAAAGGGGGAAGTGATCATATTGGGTGACTTTAATCTACCCGATGTGGATTGGATTACTCCTTCTGCAAATCTGGAAAGAAGCAAAAAAATTGTGGATGCTCTCCAAGATGTGTTACTTAGACAAACGGTGATGGAACCAACAAGGGAAAGCTCAACGCTGGATTTAGTCCTCACCAATGGTGATAGCGTGTCAAATGTCTGGGTGGGTGCACCTGTGAGCAGCAGCGATCATTACACAGTGTGGTTTGAGATAAAAAACAAGGTGCAGTCCAACTATAGCAAGCTCAAAGTCCTAAACTTAAAAAATACTGACTTCAATAAAATGTCCGAATACCTAAAGGAGGAGTTGACAGGATGGAAGGAGATAAGGGAAGTAGAATTGCAATGGGCTAAACTAAAGGTGGCAATAAAAGGGGCAACAGATAAATATGTAAGAAAAGAAAAACAAAAGGAGAAGGAAACCTATTTGGTTTTCCAAAGAAGTGGCTGCTCAAATAAAGGCAAAAAACACAGCTTTCGCAAAATTCAAAAGCTTGCAAACAGAGGAACACAGAAATGAATATAGGATCAAACTCAAAGAGACAAAAAGATAAATAAGGATAGTAAAATCAAAGGCAGAGGAAAAGATGGCTGAAGATGTTAAGTGCAGCGACAAAACTTTCTTCAGGTATATTTGGGAAAGGAAGAAGATCAGAGGTGAAATCGTAGGACTCAGAAGTGCTGGAAACAGACTCGTGGAAAGGGACATTGAAAAAGCGGAATTGCTAAACAAATACTTCTGCTCTGTTTTTACTAAAGAAAATCCTGGAGAAGGACCAACTGTGACTCCCAAATATAAAAATGGGAATGAAGTAGATACCACACCATTCACAGAAGATGATGTGTTAGAATAACTTGCGAAACTGAAAGTGGACAAGGACATGGGACCGGATGGGATACATCCCAGGATACTGAAAGAGCTCAGAGAGGTTCTTGCAGGGCCGTTAAAGGATGTTTTCAATGGAAACAGGAGAAGTTCCTCAGGACTGGAGAATGGCTGATGTTGTACCTCTACACAAAAGTGGTGACAGGGAAAAGTGTCAAAATACAGGCCCGTGAGCCTTACCTCGGTGGCGGGAAAAGTAATGGAGGTGCTTCTGAAGGAGCGAATAGTGAACTTTCTCAAAACCAACAGGTTGTAAGATCCGAGGCAACATGGTTTTACCGAAGGACGATCTTGCCAAACAAATCTGATTAAGTTCTTTGACTGGGCGACCAGAACACTAGATCAGGGGCATGCGATGGATGTCATCTACCTGGATTTCAGCAAAGCCTTTGATACTGTCCCACACAGGCGGCTTATCAATAAACTCAGTAGTTTGGGAATGGGTCCCAAGATGGTAAACTGGATCAGAAATTGGTTGACTGATAGACGACAGAAGGTGATGGTAAATGGAACTCACTCGGAGGAAAGGAAGGTGATTAGCGGGGTGCCCCAGGGTTTGGTCCTGGGCCCGGCACCGTTCAATGTATTTGTGAGTGATATGGCTGAAAGACTGAATGGAAAGGTCTGTCCTTTTGCAGATGACACAAAAATTTGCAACAGAGTGGACTCCCCCGAGGGAGTGCTTAACATGAGAAAAGATCTACAAAAGCTGGAAGAATGGTCTAATGCTTGGCAATTAAGATTTAATGCAAAGAAGTGCAGAGAGTCATGCACTTGGGTAGCAGAAACCCAAGGGAAATGTACGTGTTAGGTGGCGAGAGGTTGGTGTGCACAGATCAGGAGAAAGACCTTGGTGTGATTATTTCTGTAGATCTCAAGGTGGCAAAACAGTGCGACAAGGCAGTGGCAAAAGCCAGGAGGATGTTGGGCTGCATAAGAAGAGGAATTACCAGCAGAAAGGAAGAGGTTCTAATGGCACTGTATAAGTCACTGGTGAGGCCTCACTTGGAATACAGTGTTCAGTTTTGCAGACACTATCTTGCAAAGGATGTAAAAAGAATGGAAACTGTTCAGAGGAAGGCGACCAAAATGATTTGGAGCCTGCGTCAGAAGCCTTATGAGAAGAGAATTGAAGACCTAAATATGTACACTTTGGAGGAGAGGAGGGATAGGGGAGATATGATTCAGACCTTTAATACTTAAAGAGAAATAATGAATAAACAAACCTCTTCCAAAGACGGGGAACCTGTAAAACTAGAGGGCATAACATGAAGCTGCAGGGGGGTAAATTGAAAGGCAATGTCAGAAAATACTTTTTCACTGAGAGGGTGGTGGATGCTTGGAATGCCCTCCCGATGGAGGTGGTGGGGGCAAATTCAGTGGCAGAATTCAAAATGGCATGGGACAGACACAATGGATCCATTTATAGCAACAGAATAAAATCAAAATAAACTGAACCATCTAACTTCTCAACAAATAGGGGTGTTCTGCATGGAGCAGTGGGTTCACCCCTAAACAAAGACATAGGGAGGGGTGGCCTGCACAGAGTGGCACCTACTCCTGCCATCTTACTGGGTAGACTAGATGGACCATACTGGTCTTTATCTGCCATCACTTACTATGTTACTATGTTGAAATTAATGAGGTGGGTGTCAGAGCCTTGCAGAAAAGCTGACGGAGTATCAATGGATTTCATTCCATATGATTGAACCTGTAGGGAATCAAAAGATCCAGTGGTCCAGAACAGATCCTGCATGCTTCACCTCTCTCGAAACTGCCATAAACAGAACTGGCTGTCATGCTCCATTTGTGCAGCAGGACTTCTCAACCCATTCCTTAGTTGGGTTTTCAGGCTATCCACAATGAATATTCATGATATAGATTTGTATGCAACAGATGCAGGGATGCAAATCTCTCATGAATTCATTGTGGTAATCTTGAAAACCTGACTGGCTAAGCGTGCCTCCAGGAGAGAGTTGAGATCTCTGTTCTAGTTGACAGTGGAATGACAGTATTTTTTCTAAAGACGACTCTTGCTTAGGGAGTGTGATGAAGATTCACCATATATCACGAGCTAGTGACAGTGTATAGTATATTCCTTGTGGCAGAATGAGCTCACAGACACCTTCCCCCTCCCTGCATTCAAGGCAAAGTTTATGCAAATAAAAAGGGGCCAATTTTGGAAAGAAATGATACTATAAAACAGATCCCAACTGCGTGTCACCTCTTAGGAAGATGGTTGATTGTTTGGGGTGAGGCTCTTGACATTGACATGGCTCCCGCAAAAGGTGAAATTTTACTCACCTGATAAATTTCCTTTCCTGGAATTCTGCTAGACCATACCAGACACATGGTTGGGCTTTCCATGGCTTCAGGGGATCTCCAATAGGGGGAATGGGGGATGTGATTGGTATTTTCTGTGTTGTTGCCTGCATTTAACAGGGGGAGAGGGGAAAAGCCCAGGAAGGGTGACATATGCCATCTAAAATGGGATCCCTTTCCACTGTCTCTTCCAGCAGTGTCTCTGCAATGCAGAGAGCCAAGGAAACTTGCAACATCAGGAAGGACAACTCTTCCTTGCGGAAGAGGTGAATGATGAAAGAGTCGCCCTTCAGACTTGCACTGTTGAGAGAGAAACTGGACTCAACTTCCACGTCTTCAGCCTCTTGCGAGGGACATTCAGCAAGTGTGATGAAAAGCTTCCACAGAAAGGCGAACACGCTTCAGCAGCAGCTTGAAGAAGGGAGGGGGAACCACAGATAGAACTGCAACTTTAGGCTGCTTCATGGCAGAAATGGGTGAAAGATAGAAAGCATATTGAATGAAACATCCAAAAAAACCAGAACCCTATGAAGGGCTTCCACTGCCACTTTCCCCTTCTGTGAGAAACACCGGAGGACCCCTACCTTCAAGACTGGGAGCTGTACCAGAGGCATGCTGCGGTCCACCAAAATGGCAGCAGTTCCTGTTATTTCAGCTAGCTAGGAACCAAGAAGAGAAATGCAATTGTCCCATCCCCAATGCAGTAGCAAGGTCAGGAGATCCCCCTCGGGGCCCCCCAGAAGAGGCCATCCCAGATAAGCCACACAGTCACCACACAAGTTGGCTGCCCAAGAGGCACGCTTGCAGTTGTGCTCTTTTCAAGTGCCACTGCTGCAGGTCACTCCCCCCCTACCATGCGAGAGATCGAACCGCTTGTCCAGACTGGTCTGGCAGGATGAACTGGAAAGTTTATATTTCTTAATCTAATTCTGGGTCACTTATAAATATCTAAATTATTATGCCTGTTTTATCCAGTCCCTCCTTCCCGAATGTTAGCTATTACCAGTTTTAAGGACAGAAATCAGAGGAGAGCTTCATAATTTAAAGAGAAACTGGCGCTGTGGTGGAGCTACATTCTGCCATTTAGGAGACCTGGGTTCACTTCCCTGGCTAGGCTTTTGCTCCCGGTACTAAGATGTTTTGTAATATTGGGGGAGGCAATATCCATAGCAGTCAGAGGAAGGGCATCCGAGCCATCACACTCTAAGAGCTAATGGCCACAGTCAAGGTGCACGCACACCAGGCTCCAGAAGAAGCCATGCTCTGTAGGCCCTGGTATGACTGTGCTCACCACAAGAGGATTCATACTATGAAGAGAAGCTCATGGTTCCCTAGTCCAGCCGAGGGTATTTCCAAATGAGCTGGAAACACAAAAAGGGGAAGGAGTGAACAGCCAGACAACTCCTCCATCCCACCCACCCCACCAAAAAAAACCCTCCTGAATGTGTCTGGTAAAGCGTAGTTCCTCACCTGTAACAGGTGATCTCCGAGAACAGCAGGAATTTAGTCTTCTCATATGGGTATCGTCGGTACCGACGGAGCCTGCGTGGGAACGCTCCCCAGCGTCCAATAGGAACGCTTTTGGAAGCATCCCACATGCGTGTTGCCTTCCCACCTCTGTACCTCTCTCACTTCAGTTGAGTTTATAGCTGAGACCAAAGGAGAGAAGTAGAGAAAGAGATAGACAGAGACAACTCCTAGGGGAGGTGGGTGGGTTGTGAAGACTAAATTCCTGCTGTTCCCAGAGATCACCTGTTACAGGTGAGTAACTAGGCTATCTCCAGGAACAAGCAGGAATGTAGTCTTCACATATGGGGACTCCCCAGCTGAAAGATGCCAAGGGGTGACCCCAGCAAGCTGCAAACCCAGGTGAGATGGGTCCTGTTTCCTCCCATGGACCTCTGGCATCCAAACCGTGGACGGTGGGTAGGAGTTGTATTAAGTATGGAAGAGATGCTGGAGAACAGCCTGGCCAAACAAGGCATCCCAACAGGAGTCCTTGTCTAAGTAGTAGTGGGCTGTGAAGGTGTGTACCAAAACCCAAGTGGCTGCTTTGCAGAGGTCATCCATAGACACAGAACGAAGGTTAGCCGTTGAGGCTGCCATTGCTCTCACATTGTGAGCTGTGACATGGCTCTCGAGAGAAAGTCCTTTACTCTGATATGTATAGGATATGCAATCTGCAATCCAATTTGACAGAGTTCTTTTGGAAACTGGAAGTCCCAAATGACTAGAGTCAAAAGCCACAAAAAGCTGAGAAGATTTTCTATTTGGCTTAGTTCTTTGGAGATAAAAGGCTAAGGCTCTTGTACAATCTAATGTGTGAAGATTCTTTTCCGCACTAGAGGCATGAGGCCTAGGGAAGAATATAGGAAGATAAACTGACTGGTTTAAATGGAAAGGCGAAACCACCTTTGGCATAAAGTGAGGATGAGTCCTGAGGACTACTTTATGATGGTGGAACCTTGAATAAGGAGGGTCAGCTACTAATGCGCCTTGCAGAAGTGATGGCAATTAGGAAAATAACTTTCCATGAAAGAAACTTTAGGTCTGAAGTGGCTAAAGGTTCAAAGGGCGGTTTCATAAACTGACCAAGAACAAGATTCAGATCCCATGCCACCGGTGGTGATTTAATGGGAGGTTTTGCTAAGAGTAGGCCTCTCATAAACCTTGATACAAGTGGATGAGAGGAAATAGGTTGTCCATCGAAAGGTTTATGAAAAGCAGCAATAGCACTAAGATGGACTCTCACTGAATTGGTCTTTAGACTAGAAGTTGATAATTGGAGGAGATACTCTTGTAGCGACTCTACAGGTACCAAAAGGGGATTAAGTCCCTTTTGTGAACACCAGACAGAGAACCTTTTCCACTTAAAAGCATAGGAACGTCTTGTGGAAGGTTTTCTGGAAGCCAGAAGGATATCCTTTACTTGTTGAGAAAGGTTAATATCCTGGAATTCAAGGCTTTCAGTAACCAGGCCCTGAGATGTAGGGTCTGGGGATTGGGATGCAGTAAGCATCCGTCCTCCTGAGACAGAAGATCTGAAGCATTCCCCAACTCCAGAGGAGTGGTTTGAGAGACATGCAGAAGAGGATACCATGTTTGTCGTGGCCAACGTGGAGCTATGAGTATCATACGACCTCTGTCTCTCTAAAGTTTGAATAAAGTTTTGGGAATGAGGGGAATGGGTGGGAAGGCATAGAAGTCCTGACCCCAGTGGAGTAGGAAAGCATCTCTTGCCTGACAGTTGTGAGCCGGGATTCTGGAATAGAATCAGGGAAGTTTGGCATTCTGTGGAGTTGCAAAGAGGTCTATATCTGGTGTTCCCCAGATTTGAAATACTCGAGTAAGCTGGTATGAGTGGAGGGACCACTCGTGTGGCAGCAGTATTCGACTGAGTCTGTCTGCCCATAAGTTTTGAATGCCCGGAAGATATACTGCAAACAGGTGAATTTGCAACTCTCTGGCGAGGGCCCATAGTCGCAAAGCTTCGTTGCATAGCGACAGAGAGCCTGTTCCGCCTTGCTTGTTCACAGAACATAGCTACCTGATTGTCGGTTTGGACCAGAAGTGTTTTGTTGCTGAGATGGGTCTGAAAGACTTGAATAGCACTGAAAATGGCTCTCAGCTCTAGGAGATTTATGTGAAGGGAAACCTCCTGTGAGGTCCAAACACCCTGAGTGGAGAGGTCGTGGAAGTGGGCCCCCCAAACCATCTTGGACGCATCTGTTGTTAGGGTGGCCTGATATAGAGGTTGCTGGAAAGGAGAGCCTACGAGGAGGTTTTCTAGAGATTGCCACCATTGCAGGGATGAAATCAGACATGTGGTGTTTCTGATCTTGTCCATTAACTGACCCGAGGCCTGTGACCATTGAGAGGATAGGGTCAACTGGGCTGCTCGCATGTGGAGGCGAGCATAGGGAACCACATGGACAGTGGATGCCCTGTGTCCCAGAAGCTGAAGCATAGATGCTTGAGATGCCAGTTGTATTATTCGTAGACAGCGTGGCTGTGGCAGGAAAGCCCTTGACTGCTGTGTGTCTAGACGAGCCCCTATGAATTTGAGAGATTGAGAGGGGGCAAGATGAGATTTTGGGAGGTTTATGACCAGTCCTAAGTATTGAAGAATTCTCATTGCTCGAGAAAGAGCGAAGCTGGCCTCTGGAGCTGTCGATGCGCGAATGAGCCAATCGTCTAAGTAATAGAAACATAGAAACATGATGACAGAAAAAGACCACATGGCCTATCTAGTCTGTCCTTCCATAACAACAACTACAACAGTCCACTTTTTACCTTTAGAGATCCTCTGTGTTGGTCCCATGCTTTTTTGAATTCAGTTACTGTCCTCATCTCTACCACCTCCACTGGGAGACTATTCCATGGATCCACTACTCTTTCTGTAAAGAAATATTTCCGCATATCACTCCTGAATCTATCTCCCTTCACCCTCATCCCATGTCCCCTCGTAGCAGAACTTGTTTTCAATTGAAAGAGGCTCTCTCCCTGAACATTTATGCCACGGAGGTATTTAAACATCTCAATCATATCACCTCTATCCCGCCTTTCCTCTAAGGTGTACATATTAAGATCCTTAAGTCTATCCTCATATGCTTTATAATGAAGCCCACTAATCATTTAATGGAAGATAAATATTCCGAGAGTCCTCATAAATTCTGCTACCACTGCCATGCATTTTGTTAAGACTCTTGGAGTAGAGGCCAGTCAGAAAGGAAGAACTCTGTACTGGAAGTTTCTTCCTTGGATCAGGAATCAAAGGAACTTCCTGTGATCTTAATGGATGAGAATATGCGTGTACGCATCTCTTAGATCTAGAGAACATAGCCAGTCTTGACTTTGAAGCCTGTGTCCCCCTGTCTTCTTTGGAGTAAGAAAATAGGGGGAGTAAAACCCCGTCCTCTGTTGAGGTATGGGTACTTCTTTGATTGCTCCTTGAGCGAGAAGTGATGTGACTTCCTGCCACAAAAGGTTGGTGGCAAGGGCCTGAGAATTGAACTGTTTTATTATTGTAGGTGGGGGCAAGTTGAGAAAATGAAGCTTGTACCCCAGTTGTACAATGGACAGAGTCCAATTTTCTGATGTTATTTGTTGCCATCTTTTGGCAAAATAGCATAGTCTCCCTGGAATGGTCAAGGGTTCTGGACCTTTCAGGGGCAGAATGACTAAGTTCTCTAGATAGAAGTCAAAGACCCTGAGGGGGCTGGGTCTGTTCGGCCGGTTTATTTATTTAGCTGCATTTATATCCCGCTTTTCACCAGGTCAAAGTGGTTGGGGGATACATTTAACACGAGGGGATGAGAGACACATACACTAATACTTACAGGGAACAAGGGCAATGGAGGGTTAAGTGGCTTGCCCAAGACCACAAGGAGTGCCTGTGGGACTAGAAACCCCAGTCCTTCCGGCCCTCCATTGCCCTTGTTCCCTGTAAGTATTAGTGTGTGTGTCTCATATCCCCTCGTGTTAAATGTATCCCCCAACCGCTTTGACCCGGTGAAAAGCGGGATATAAATGCAGCTAAATAAATAAAGAGGGATGAGTGGCTCAGTGGTTGGACAGGTTACCTCAGGCCGGAAATTCAATTCCCGCATGGGGACAGGCAACTTCAGGCCAGAGGGACTGGGATCTCTAGTCCCATGGCCACTCCTTGTGGCCTTGGGCAAGCCACTTAATCCTCCATTGCCTCAGGTACACTTAAGATTGTGAGCCCTTCGGGGACAAGGGAATAAGTCTGTTAGTATACATGTGAACCGCACTAATTCTAAATAGCGCGGTATAAAAAAAAAATATATATATATATAAATAAACCGGCCCAACAGACCCAGCCCCCTCAGGGTCTTTGACTTCTATCTAGAGAACTTAGTCATTCTGCCCCTGAAAGGTCCAGAACCCTTAACCGTTCCAGGGAGACTATGCTATTTTGACAAGATGGCAACAAATAACATCAGAAAATTGCCCCCACCTACAATAATAAAACAGTTCAATTCTCAGGCCCCTGCCACCAACCTTTTGTGGTAGGAAGTCACATCACTTCTTGCTCAAGATTGAGCTCTTTGAGCTTGCGGCTTTCTTTGCTGTCTGTTCTGTTGTTGCCCCTTCTGGGGATCATGAAGCGGACAGTGGCTTTGATGGGCGTAAGATGGGTAAGGCTTCTTTTTCTTGCTGAAAAAGGGTTTTTGAGTGTTTTCCTCTTTGCTGGGTTGGCTGTAGACTTTGATAGTCTGTTCAAGGTAGTATTTTCAGATTCAAGCTGATTAGCTTTGTCTTGCCAGTCCTTGCCAAAGAGATTTTCTCCTGTACAAGGAATGTTTCCCAGCTTTTCTTTTACCCACTGTTCTAAGTCTGATGCTTGAAGCCAAGCAATACGACGTGCTCCTATGGCTATAGCAGAGGTTCTGCTAATACATTCAAAGCAATCAAAGGTAGCACGGTTCATGAATTCAGAGACATTCTGGGCTTGCTTGACCAGAATAAGGTAGTCTGCTCTTTTTTCCTCTGAAACACAAGGACTAAGGAGCTCTAAGTCTTTTGTGACTTCTTCCAGGAACATTCCCATATAAAGAATGTAGGAACTGATCCTGGCTCCTAGCATGGAGGATTGAAAGCATCGACGCCCAAAGGCATCGAGTGTCCTGGATTCCCGGCCTGGAGGATTAGAAGAATGTGTTTTAGCACTCCTGATTCTTCGCATGGCCGATTCCACTACTATTGAATGGTGTGGTAACTGAGTTTTTTGAAAACCAGGACAACTTGGCACTTGGTACATAGTGTCAAGGCGTCGGGAATGTGAAGATATCGTTAAAGGAGTTTCCCACATTCTCAACATCAGATCATGTAAGATCTTGTGAATGGGAAGCATAGCTGCCTCCTTGGGAGCCATAGGGTATTGTAGAATTCTTAATTCTTCTGCCCTAGGTTCCTTTTCTGGAATCACAGTGATAGCAAGACCCTTTGCTAAATCATGTATGAAATCCTGGAAGGACATATCTTCTGGAGGAGACATTCTGCGTTGAGGAGGAGTTGTTGAATCCTCTAGTAGGTTCGCTCTGGTACCGGTAAAATCGTCAGAGTCATCGGAATCGAAAGACTCAAAGGCACTCTGTACCGGGTGCTCCCATAACGCATGGTATCAGTACCGCTCAAAGTCGGTAGTGAAATGTCTCGGTTCCTGATCCCCGATACCCGAGATAGACTCAAGGCTCGGCATGGGGGGGAAGCAGTCCTGTCGAAGCGGGTACTGTCAAGTACCAATACCTGTTGAACCGTCTGTAGCGGTACTGAAGCTGCTAAGAGGGACGCTAGACTGCGTTCAATAGCGAGGATTCTCCTGTCCATCGCTCCTGCCGATTGCCTGGGAGTCGGTACCGGTGGAAGCGGCTACGCCCCCAGAACATGGCACCAGTAGTTCTGCAGAAGTGGAAGCCTCTGGAACATCCTGGAGCCCCGTTAATGCTTTGGAGCCCGAAGACTCCTGCCAGGGCTGTTTTGCTGGTGAACTATCCTCGAGGGCAACGCCAGTGGCATCTCGATGCTTTGAAGGAGATTTACCCTTCAAGGACTGGCAAGTCTTAGAAGACTTAAGTTTAGTTACCTGAGATCCATGGGAGGAAGATGAAGCCCTGGAAGACGTCGATGCAAGTGACATCGTATCCGCGGCAAAAAGGGTACTGAGTTTTGCAGCTCTATTCTGCAGGCCTCTTTTGGTCATCCTTGTGCAGGAGAGACACTCTGTTGGACAATGTTCAGGACCTAAACATTTTAGGCACCAATCATGGGTGTCGGTGATGGAAATGGTACCGCCACACTTTGAGCATATTTTGAAACCACTAGCTGGTTTCTCCATGCCTGAAGAAAAGTGGGCCTAGTGCCCAAAATGGCGCCTAGCACCAGAAACAGGGGAAAGACTTCTGAAGAAAATACAATTTTTTATTTTTTTTTTAAAGACAGAAGAAGAACCGGTGGTACCGGTAGGCATCGAATGAAGGCAGACGCGACCACAAAAAACAAAGAATAAAAGGAAAGTTTCTGCAGTGACAAGGTACACGTCCTGTCGGCTCCGCGGAAAACGAAGAACTGAAGTAAGAGAGGTACAGAGGCGGGAAGGCAGCACGCATGCGCTGTGGGATTCTCCCAAAAGCATTCCTATTGGACGCTGGGGAGCGTTCCTGCGCGGGCTCCATCAGTACCGACGATACCCATATGTGAAGACTACATTCCTGCTTGTTCCTGGAGACTGTGTTTTGCATCTAGGAGGCCAGAGGCGGCACTTTTTGCTTTGCTTGTGGGGTGGAGTCATGCCTTCCATAGCTGCTCTAGTTTCCTTAGTGTACAACCCTTCCACCAAGCTACAGAAACCGCACAAAATCACTTAATTTGTCTCCAAAGTCATTTTATCTTTCAGAATGAAAGATTTTCACAGTATCAAAAGTAAATAATAATAATAATAATAATTAAAAAAACAGAGTGAATCTAATATACACTTGGCTAATACAGTACAGGAATCCAGGAGTACACGGAGCTCCTGAACAGCAGACCCTCATTGCAGAACCAGGGTAGCACCAGCAACCATCTTTAAAAAAAAAAACAAAACAAAACATTATTTCAGGTCTGTTTTGTTGTAGGCCAATAAAATCATTATTTTGGTTTGTATAATAGATAAAAAAATACAAAAAATGGTAACTACATTAGCTGCATGGTCAGGTACTCAGAAAAGCCTCAAGGAGGAAAAAAAGCCATGCTGAGGGCCCTGCTTCATGTTAACCTAGACTAGACAGACATAATGGATAGCACTGACCACCCTTACTGGATTGCACAGAAATGGGGGAAAGAAGAGCTACACAAATGCTAACATGCAAAGGGCTGTCTTTGGTCCCAGCAGCACCTTTCTAAGTGCAATACAGGATATTGTGAGGATAATTCTGAGAGATAGGAGATAAAATGGGGTTCAGAGAGAGAGAGAGCATAGAGGGAAGGGTAAAAGAGAGGCATAGAGCAAAGATGAGGAGACATGGAGAGAGAAAAACACAAGTGTAATACCTTAGGAGCCTTATAAAGAGCTTCCCTTTTATTTCTAAGCTGTCGTCTTTCCCCGCATGTCAAAAATAAAATATTCAAGCTGCAGAATGTTTGGTGAGGGGGGAGAGAGAGTTCTCTTCAGGGCTGAGATTTGAAGTAACAAGGTTCCACAGGTAGGAATAATACAAAAACAGTGTTTCAAGGAAAGTCATCTAAAAAAAAAACCCTACCAAGAACTAAATTTTACCTTCCCACTGTTTGTGACGTGTGCAGGGACAAACTGCTACAAAAGATGGATCCAAGCACTTGCCGGCCAGTGTCCCCTGGTATACAGCAGCTAGTTCTGATAAACTGATATTATTACCTAATCTGCTATCACAGGGGGAGGGGTGCTTGGGGATGGCAGGTGGCATTCTGTCCAGTAACACCAGCAGTAAGAGAAAGGAGGCATGGCTTCTGACCTCCCAGTACCAGCTGCATACTAGTAGTCGCCTTTGACCTCACTGAGTCTGGTTGGATGTGGTTTTCTTCAGACTGAAATTGGTCCAGTTCACAGCCACTTTCTGGCGGGTCTGTTTCGCAGAATCTAGACAAAACCTATGGTTATAAGATAAAAAATAGAAAGGATTTGATGCAAGGACTCAACCTATGATGGACAGTCTTGTGTGCGAACCCAACCACAAAATGATGGAAATTTCTTTCCTCGACTTAAAAGTTAAATCCCTGGATCTGCATTTTTCCTATTCTCTTGCTCTTTACCCATGGACAGACAG
This sequence comes from Ichthyophis bannanicus, assembly GCA_033557465.1. Lineage (NCBI taxonomy): Eukaryota > Metazoa > Chordata > Amphibia > Gymnophiona > Ichthyophiidae > Ichthyophis > Ichthyophis bannanicus. Next base: position 3,707,210 of record CM066050.1, read on the forward strand.
CTCAGTACACCTTAGAATACTTGAGCCTATCATCTGGCTTTGATGCAGCTTGTCCACATAATAAGAGAATGAGCTAAGTCACTCTCCTACACTGCTACTATCCGCTTTCTTTCCTCTCTAACACCTTCCCCTGTTAGATCCCAACTCTGTCTCTCCTCTCCCAGGCTGTTCCACCAGTGCTGTGCTATCAGTACTTCCTGCAGGGAGGACTCTGCATCACAGCTTTTCCGCTGCTGTTGGCAGGAACCAAGCTGCTGGGGAGGAGAGTTGAAAAAAAAAAAAGGAAATGGAGGAGACTGACAGGCCGAGAGAGAAAGGAGATATGAGGAGTGGAAAGGGTGGAACAGAAAAATGAGTAGATGAAAAAGAGAGAGAAAGAGGGGCAATATGGAAAGGATAAAAGGGGAAGAAATGAGACAAGAGAGCTAGGAGGCATGAAGGAAGACAGAGCAGAATAAGTAGAGGGAAAGAAGCTGTATACACAAGAGAAGTGTGTGGATGGAGGATTGGCAGACTGCGGAGATGACAGGAGAATACAAAAGACTAAGGATAAGAGAGGGTGAGCCCCTCCCTCTGTTCTTCAGTTCATCCGCTGTGAGATAAAAAAACAGAATTTCTTATCGTCCCTCCAGTCCAGTCCCGCACCTCTGGGTAGTTCACCTCCTCTCGCAGCTTGGAGACTGGGTATGTCAGATTCTGAAGCCACCACACATACTGCTGGCACCTTCCACCAGCTCCCAGTGTGCTCAGTCTCCAAGCAGCTGGAGGTGGTAGTGAGCCTAGGTGCTAGGCTCACTGGAGTAACGGTTAAGGAGAATTTTAGTAGTGCAGCTAGGGATTTTGACTTTTATTTCTCTCTCCTATGGGTTTTTTTCTTTGGGAAGCAGTTGTTTTATGCTTAATGTAAAAAAATAAAATAAAATAATAAGTTCTGAGGCCAGAAGGGGGTGGGGCGGGGTGGGTGGGGGGGCAACGTGAGGAGACTCTCCCTCTGCTGCTGTGTCTGCGGTCATCTTTCCTTCCTTCACTCCCCTCCTTGTCTGTACGGAGGGGAGCTGAAGTATTGAGTGGCCTTCACATTACCCAGACAGCTCCCGATCTTGTCAGCAAAGGGGGAGCCGTCGGCGGGTTTCTTACCGCACTGCCTCTGCCGGCGTTCTGATTTCCACCGGCATGTTCAGTGCTGCTGGGCTTCACTTCAGTGCGGTCTTTTCAGGCCCAATGTCCCGGAGGCGAGTCCTGTGATTTGGGGGAGCTGTAGAAGGCCTTTCAGTCACGGCCTGCTGCCTCATGCACAGCTCGCTGTCATTTTTTACTTCTAACTGCTGCACGGCCCGATTCCCGCATTTTTTCATGGAGTGCTGTCTTCATCAATTTCTTGTTTTTTCTTAGCAGTGTGCTGTGTTTTTTCACATAAACGAAATTTGACTATTCTTTTCAGTTTTGTGTTCAGGCTGTAGCAGTTTTGTGTTAACACCAAAAAAAAAAAAAAATAGAGGATCTAGGAGTTTTTTGTTTTTACTTGGTTCCTTTAGTATTTTCTAAGCACGGGGTTTTTTTTTGGCTAATGCCTCTGTGTCCACAGTTTGTGGTACCCGGCGTGGGATGGTATCAGACGCCGGAGTGTGCCGCAACTGTGCAGCTGAAGCACTTAACATGGAGCAGGAGTTTCAAGATAAGTCTAAGGAAGAGGCATCTGCGGCTGAGCAGGGGGCTCAGGCCTCTATGGAGGTGAGTCCTCTGTTGGAGACTCTGGTCTCTCTGCAAGGAATGGCCCTGTCGGCCCAGGTCCTTCTGTCCCTTCAGTCGTAGGGGGTGGGGCTCTGGCGGGATTTTCCCCAGACTTTGTTCTTTTATTGCATCAAGCCTTTTGTTTGTGCCAGCAGGGTGTCGCTGCGGATCTCTCGGTTATCGGGACCGGAGGGGGCTGCACCTCGGTGGAGAAGGTTGAAGCTTCGGCAGGGGGCCTGGCAAAAAGGGCTCAGTCCGTAGAGGAACAGCCATTGCTGTCTGACTGGCTAGAGGGCAATGATTTTGAGATAGAGCCAGAAGTAGGCAGGGAGGATCTCGAGGAAGGTGAGATCCCAGAGCCTGAAGACCAGGCTAGGATTATTCAAGTTTTTCGTAGGGAAGAACTGCCAGCTTTAATTACGGAATTGCTTCAGGCTCTCAATCTCCATTGGCTACCGATACACTCCAAGCTTACATATAAGATTCTTCTAATAACATTCAAGATTATCAACAACATCGCTCCCAATTCTCTCAACGAACTCATCACATCTACTCCAAAAACTAGATCCAGAAGGACAGCAACAGACAACACTCTATCCATCCCTAAAGACTCCATAAAGTGCTCACAAACAACCAGGAGAAGAACCTTTGCCCACTATGCACCAAAATGTTGGAATGACCTCCCTCCAGAAATCAGAGCGATCCGAGACCTTCTACAATTTCGTAAAGCAATAAAACACCACCTCTTCCTGCTCCATTTCTCTCAATCTGCTTCCCCGACTCTAAGAAAACATCCCCTTCCACTACCTGAGTCCCCTTCACAACATAAAGCTAAAGCTCCAAGCACTCTCTCGCTAGCCTGAACCTTCTTTTCTTATTATGCCATATCTTTATGTATATAGTTTCTAGTATACTGCCTATGTCAATATGTAAATAGTTACCCATGTTCTCCAAGTTCTATTCCCTGTTATGATGTAAACTCTATCAGTCTTCACTGATCTGAGTATTCTTTGTTAATTGTAAACCGCACTGATAACAAAGAGTGCGGTATATAAGAATTGTTAAATAAAATAAAATAAATAAATAATCTTGCGGTGGTTCATCTGGCAGAGAATGAGATGGTGGAGGATCCTCTCATCCAGGCAGTACATAAGATGCAGGCAGCTTTTCCGGTTCACCGTGTGGTCAGGCAGATGATTCAGGATGAGTGGGACCTTACAGAGGCAGGTCTAAAGGGAGTTCAGTCCATGACTTGTCTCTATCCCTTGTCTAACCAACAGTGTGAGTTGTTTCATTCTCCTTGTGTGGATGCCACCGTTTCGGCGGTCACCAAGAAAACGACTATTCCGGTAGAGGGCAGTGCTGCCCTAAAGGATGGACAGGACCAGAGGTTAGACTCCTTGTTAAAGCAGGCCTTCGAGGTCAATGCGTTATCCCTTCAAGCGTCTATTTGTGGAGCTTGGGTAGCAAGAGCATGTCTCCGATGGTCGCAGCGCCTGCAGTTTCCAAGAGAACAGACTCAAGAATACGTGGCAGATGTAACTAGACTGGAATCTGGAACGACTTACCTGGCAGATCTCCATAATGACCTCATTAGGGGGTTGTCTAATAGCATGGCGTCGCTTGTCGCGGTGCGATGTTATCTTTGGCTACGGAATTGGGCAGCTAATAGTTCCTACAAGTCACGGCTTAGCAAGCTTCCTTTCAAGGGGAAACTCTTGTTTGGGGAGGACCTCGACAAGTTGGTCAAGGACTTGGGAAAATTAAAAGGGGGTCACTTGCCAGAAGATAAGCCAAAGCCCGGTCGGGCATCAACTCCCTCGCGAGGCCAGTCACGGGATTTCCGGCGTTTTCGTACTTCCCGTCTGGGACGTTTCCAAAAGGGGAGGTTTCCCTCTCGAGGTCAGGCATTTGGAGGATTTCAAGGAGTGGGCAGAGGTTTCGCTAGTCCCTCGTCCTCAGGATTTAGAAAGACCCAATGAAGCGAGGAGGACCCAGGCTGCAGTTCAGCCCGTGGGAGGTCGGCTACGGGATTTTCTCCCAGCCTGGGTCCAGATAATATCCGACTGTTGGAAGTCATTCGTGAGGAGCATGCACTCAAATTCGCCCGGCCGGTAGCCGATTCCTTTGTTCTGTCTCCATGCAGGTGCGAAACAAAGCGGTGGCGGAAACACAGTCTCGCCTACTTCAGCTGGGAGCTGTGGTTTCTGTCCCTCGAAAGCAGTATGGCTGCGGTCGATACTCCATTTATTTTGTGGTTCCCAAGAAAGATGGGCCCTTTTGTCCCATTCTGGACCTCAAGGGAGTAAACCGTTGTCTTCGGGTGCCGCATTTTCACATGGAAACTGCGATCAATTATCGTGGCAGTGCGAAAGGGAGAGGTTTTGATGTCTCTCGATCTCACTGAAGCGTATCTGCACATTCCGATCAGGCCGGATCATCAACGCTTTCTACAGTTTGCTGTGCCTCGGGGACATTTCCAGTTCCAGGCATTGCCGTTCGATCTTGCGACAGCATCACGCACCTTCACCAAGGTAATGGTAGTAGTGGCGCCAGTCTTCGCAAAGAGGGAGTGTTGGTACACCCTTATCTCGAAGACTGGCTAATCCAAGCAAAGTCCAGGACCGAGAGTGTATGGGCTACAGCCAGAGTGGTGCAGCTACTAGACAGCCTCGGTTTGGGTAGTCAATGTGGCCAAGAACCAACTGGTGCCCTCGCAGGTTCTATTTGGGGGTCCGGTTCGACACTCGAGTGGGCTCAGTGTTTCTGCTGGATCACCAGAGCCCAAGGACTTTGTCTCTTGGTGCGCAGTTTTTTGAAGTGCTCAGCGCCAATGGCTTGGCAGTATCTTCATGTTCTGGGGACAATGGTAGCCACTCTGGAGGTAGTGCCATGGGTGAGAGCACACATGCGCCCATTGCAGAGGTCCTTACTCTGTCGCTGGTCCCACCAGGGGGACTCCCTGACCAAACGTCTGTCCTGTCTGGAGGTTGTCAGGGATGCTCTTCGATGGTGGCTTCATCCAGAAAATTTGGCCGCGGGCATGCCTCTCGAGCAACCGCAGTGGGTTCCAGTCTTAACCAACGCCAGTCTGGCGGGTTGGGGGGCTCACTGTGGGGAATTATTTGCACAAGGAAACTGGAGTGCTTAGGAAGCTTGGTGGTCAATCAATCATCTGGAGTTGAGGGCAGTAGTTCTAGCACTCAGCACCTTCGAATCCAGTCTCCTGGGTCAAGCAGTCTGAGTTTTGTTGGACAATGCCTCCGCAATGGCGTATCTCAACAGGAAGGGCAGTACAGGCAGCGCGGCTCTGGAAAAGGAGGCAGAAGACTTGTTCAACTGGGTAGAACCTTGACTTCAGGCGTTGTCAGCGGTGCACATTGCGGGAGTAGACAACGTGACGGCGGACTCTCTCAGTCGAGTTTGCGTGGACCCCGGGGAATGGAAGCTTCATTCAGAGATCTTCATTCAGATGGGTGATCCCCACCTACAAACTATTATGGATTTGATGGCTACCTTTCGGTCCGCCAAAGCGAGCCGCTTTTTCAGCAGGAGGCGAGGAAGGATGTACAAAGGTCTGGATGCCTTGCTGCAACAGTGACCCACGGAGAGACTCCTCTATGTCTTTCCTCCTTGGGCGCTCATAGTCCGGGTAGTTCAACGCATCGAGTCTCATCGAGGGCGCATTTTCTTAATTGCTCCAGATTGTCCGCGACGTCTGTGGAACACCGATTTAGTGCGTCTTCTCGATGGTCGACCATGGCGGCTTCCAGTACAGGACAATCTCCTAATTTCGGGGCTGTTGCGAATGCCGCAATTGGATCGATTCTCGCTTATGACTTGGCCATTGAAAGAGCGAGGCTAAGGAAGAAGGGCTACTCTGGAGCGGTAATCTCTACTTTGCTCTTAGCCAGAAAGAGGTTGACTTCACTAGCCTATGTTCGCGTGTAGCGTATTTTTGAGGATTGATGCGAGGCGAGGAAGGCGCGGCCAGCATCCGCCTTTATTCCAGAGGTGTTGGGTTTTGATAAGGGTCTAGCAGCCAGTTCATTAAGGGTCCAGCTGGCAGCTACTGCTTGCTATTGTGGTAAGATTCAGGGCGTCACCTTAGGCTCCCACCCAGATGTCTTACATTTCTTGCGGGCAGTATCTCATCTGCGTCCTCCGAGGAGAGTAGTGATCCCTCCTTGGGATCTCAATTTGGTCTTAGGGGCGCTGACAAGAGAAACCTCTGAGCCCTTACGTCAGGCCTCGTTGAAGGATTTGACATTGAAAGCTGTCTTTCTCGTGGTAATCTGTTCTGTGCACTGGATCTCGGAGTTGCAGGCTTTGTCTTGCCGAGAGCCATTTCTAACTTTCTTTCGAGATAAGGTAGTTTTGCGTCCGGTTCCGTCTTTCCTGCCGAAGGTGGCCTCAGCATTTCATGTGAATCAGACGGTATCCTTGCCAGTTTTGCGGGCTTTGGAGGACCGTATTTTGCGTTTGCTGGATGTAAAGAAGGTTCTTCGTCGTTATCTTAAAGCGTTGGAGCCTTTTCACAAGTCTGATAGGTTGTTTGTCCTCTTTGGGGGGCCGTGTAAGGGTGAGGCGGCGGCCAAGACCTCCATTTCCAGATGGGTCCGTGAGGCGATATCTTCTGCTTATATTTTACAGGATTGTCAGGTCCCTGTAGGGTTGCGGGCGCATTCTACCAGGGCTCAAGCTACTTCGTGGGCGGCGTATACTTTGGTTCCTCCGGTTGAGATTTGCAAGGCAGCTATATGGTCTTCTTTGCATACCTTCAGTAGGCATTATCGTCTGGAGGTTCAAGCAACAGGGGATGCCTGCTTTGGATCGGCGGTTTTGCAGGCCGGTTTGTCAGGTCCCTCTCATTAATGTACTGCTCTGTTACATCCCAGAGGTGCGGGACTAGACTGGAGGGACGATAAGAAAAGAGAAATTAGACTTACCTGCTAATTGTTGTTCCTTGAGGAACTCCAGTCTAGTCCCGGATCCCACCCGGGGTTCGGTCGTCCAAGTCAGAGCTTGTTTGGTTGCGATATGTGCAGTCAGAGCGAAGGATAGTCGCGAACTTAGTGCGGCCCAAGCTAATTTTAGCTTGCTGTTCTTTCTTTTACTCTATGTTGCGCTCTCTCTCTTCTTGTCTATCCCGATCTTCTGCGGCGTTGGGGGGGAACAGTTTCCTCTATTTGCGGGAGGGAAGAGTTTTGTTAAGTGTTTAGTTAATGTATTTACTTGAGCTTTTCGCTACTTATTTGTTGCTCCTTTAGGTCTACTTTGTCAATAGGTCACTGGGAGCTGGTGGGAGGTGCCAGCAGTATATGTGTGGTGGCTTCAGAATCTGACATGCCCAGTCTCCAAGCTGCGAGAGGAGGTGCACTATCCAGAGGTGCGGGACTGGACTGGAATTCCTCAAGGAACAATTAGCAGGTAAGTCTAATTTCTCTTTTGTATTGCTGGAGGGAGAAAGTAGGCTGGAGTGAGAAACTTGACTGAAGGATAGGCAGAAAGAAAAGACGACAAGCTGGAGGAGAGAAAAGGTGACAAGCAGCAAACAAAGAAAAACGGAACAAAATACAAACTTAAGAAATGAGAGAGAGACAAAAAAAGACAGGAAGGAAGAAATGAAACACGAATGGGAAACGTTTTGTTTTAATTTTAGCCAGAACTGAATGATTTCCTCTCCATCCCTTCCTAGGCAGGGTTCCTTCTCTGGACAAGGGCTGGAGGGAAGCTTTTATAAGATTTATCATTGCATGTATGAGATGTCTATTGAAGAGAATTTTTAGCCACATTCCCTCCTTTCATGAACTCTAGTGCTTTCCCTCAGTAATATCGCATGTATCCCTGGCCCTAGTCACAGTCTGCGTTGTATGTCACAGCCTCAGAATCAGCTCTTGCTACTGTTTTGCTGAAGATGTCTCAGCCTGGCTTCTTGCTCACCTCTTAAAGTATTCCACTTCTCTATCAGTCTCATCCATCTCCACACCATCGACATCCTTAGGCAGAAAAACATCATCTGGCCAAAGAGAAGGGCAACGGCAGGGAGAAAGAATGAGCTTCCAATTAGCACAAAATAGCACAGTATTTATACATCTCCCCCAACTTTGATCTTTGGGCTCTTCCCCATTTTCAAATTCTGCAGAGATGTCTCATATTTAGAAGAGCACCTTACAAATGGATTCTAGCTATTTCCTAACTGGGAGGCATAAGTGGGGGACAAGCTTCCACCAAGCCCGGAAGTTCTGGGGATGGATGGAGAGGAGCAGCCAAATAAACCCGGAGGTTCTGGGGATGGAGGGAGGGCTTCTTCTCTCCTTAGGTGCTCTAGGGGCAGAAGGTGAAATTAATCCTTACCTGCTAATTTTCTTTCCTTTCGTCCCTCCAGTCCAGTCTGGACTCCTGAGTTTTGCCCCTCTTCCAGCAGATGGAGACTGAGCATGCTTTTGGTGATGTCACCCCATAAGGAGTCAGCGCTCCATCCACCAAGCCAGTATTCCCCTGACCAAGCAGATAGACAGAAACGACCTAGAACTATCTACACTATGTAGGCTACTCCCTCACAACCAATGTGGTGAGAAAGCACAGCCCACAAGACCCAAGGCTGTAGCCAGCTGAAGTGCTCCTCAGAACCAAATCCTTAGACCCCAGCCCAGACTCTCTGCTACCTGCGGAGGAAAGAGCAAACCCCTTAGAAATGGTGACCTTCTGAACTGGGCTTGCCACTGACAAAGCACAACAGGCGGGTTCCGGACTGAACTGGAGGGACTAAAGGAAAGAAAATTAGCAGGTAAGGACTAAGTTCACTTTCCATAGTGTCCCGCCAGTCCAGTCCGGACTCCTGGGATGTAACAGAGCAGTACTCGGACTCGAGGGGGACCCGCATGCCGACCTTAAAGCCTGAGCACCAAACCAGCAGGATTTTTTAATTTAGAAGTGCCAGCAGGCGCCATCACCCATCCCAGCACCCAATCAGCATCGGGGGTGGAAACACGAGATTCTAGCTCCTCCCGCTCCCCCTGCCAAGGCCAGTCAGGCCCGGATCACACCCGGCAGCAGGACTTTTAAATTAAGGTCCCAGTAGGTGTGCCAGCACCTGGCGAGCCCGCTCCTGAGGGCCTCACCAGAGGGCCCTTAGGTGGGGATCTGGCTGAGACCTCCAACAATGATACAAACCTAAGTAAAAGAGAAAAAACACCAGAGAATCCACAATCATCAAACAGCTACCAATACTGCATGGAGGCCGCTTGGAATAGATCTGTCAAATGAAGAGGCAAAAAACACGGCCGTATAAAGAAGTAGTCCACCAATACCATAACAGAGTGAGCAGATTTCCTTCACCAGGGAAGTAAGCTCCTCCTTACTGCCTGATTCAATCAGGCACTCCCTTCAATGTGGCAGGAGCAGAATTTTCAAAAAGAAAACCTGCACTGAGACACCCCAACTAATGCCGGATCAGATTGATTAAGCACTTTGTGACAGGAAGGTAAGTTCCCCATTACCGCCCCGATAAAATCAGGCGCCCCCTCCAATGCAGCGAGAACGTTAAATCAAACAGCGCTACAGGTGTCCCCGGTACCATCTACACCTGGCCAAGGACACAGGAAATATTATTTATTTATTTATTTAACAAGTTTTTTATACCGCCTTTTCCTTCAATCAAAGCGGTCACAAGAAATACAAGGTATAAACAAGGGAAACAAACAGTATAGACATGACAACATATGGTAATGTAGGAAAAATAACAAGGGTTAACAAAATAGTGGATTATTTATAAAATATATACAATAGATGATATAGGTTTAATCTAGGCACTGCCGCAAAGCAACACAAGAAATCAGCAAAACAATCGGGCTCCGTCAACATAGCCTGCAAAAACCACCACCTGTAGCCTCTGCAATACACAGCGGACTGAGCTAGGTTACAAAGACTCAAAATGGCCCAGATAATAACTCTCCTTCTGACAGGATTATCTAACGGAACCATAACCCAGACACTTTTATTCCAATCGTATACAACCAGAAAAGCCTCTCCAACTTCCAACATTATCTGCATATACCCAGACAGCAACCAAGGCTAATCCAGATACATCATCCTCCTCAATGGTCCAACAATACCACAATCATCCACCTAAATATATAAAATGTGCGCTAGCAAACACATGCTCCACATGCAAAAAAATACACCTTATTAATGATTATATAATGACAACAAGCTAGACCTTATATTCGTGACTGAGTCATGGTTCATCGATACCGACCAGGTACTCACAAATCAACTCATAACACCAGACATGGACCTATATAACTGCCCACGGATAAATAAGAGGAAGAGGAATTTCATCCTCACCAGGAAAGACCTCAAATACCAAGCATCCACTTCCTTAACAAACAGCACCTTAAACATCCTACAGATCCAAAAACAACCAGTTATCTATATGCTTAGTTTATAGATCGTCAACATCAACAGTAGATGATCTCTGATCACTAACTGAACTAGCAAGCTACCAATCAGCATCAGAAAAACCATTCATCTTCCTAGGAGACCTAAATCTACACTCAGCACCAACAAACCAAGTCACATTCTTCCTGGAAGCAATAGATGTGATGGACCTTTCACAGATCGTCAATTCCCCCACACACAAGGGAGGAAACACTCTAGACTTGATTTTCATTCCTAAAACAATGACGGCACAGAATGTTCAAACCACACCATTACCATGGTGTGACCACCACATGGTATCCTTCGACCTACCACTGTTCATGACTATCCAAAAATGGAAACCACACCACCAGGGCATGCACAGATTCCGACATTTCAACAAGGAAGCCCTCCTTGAACACCTCACCTCTCTAAGAGAATCATCTTCTACAGATGCCATGGAACTAATTGATGAATGGAAGAACTGAATAACTTCATTTGCAGTACTCCCCCCAAAGCGAGGCTCGAAGCAAAATTGCTCAGCAACCTGCTACTCAAAAGACATAAAAGAAGCGAAACCTAAACAGAGACAACTTGAGCGCAGATGGTGACGAACACAAGACGCCAAACATCACAAGGAATATGCCTCCAAGCAAGTTGACTACAATAACCTGATAAGCCAGCGAAAACGAGAGTACCATAGTAATATCATTTACAAATCACTCAACCGACCTAGAGAGCTGTTTGAAATCACCAAGACACTCATACGAACCCCTACTGCCCCAAAGGCCCTAGCTTGAACTCAGACGATTATGCCTCCTACCTCCAGAACAAATTCCTCTGCGCTAAAGAAACAATAGAATTGGATCAACTACCTACAAGCACATCCAGCAGCACACCAAACTGGTCCCTGTTCACTCCAATATCAAGCAGGCAACTAGATAACCTTCTCTCAATGATGAACACCACACCACATCACCACTAGACCCATGCCCAATTGCATGGATCAAAGCAGTCAGGAAAGAGCTAACCTCACCACTGCTCAAAATAATAAAAACTCTTCCCTCACCTTAGGTTAGATGCCAACTAACCTAAAGGTTTCCTCTGTCTGGCCTACCCTGAAGAATGATACTGCTGACCCTAACCTTACTCACATTCTACAGACCTATTACCAGTATTCTAGCAAGAATAATAGAAAAAGCTGTCCAACTCTAGCTGCAGGAATTATAGATGCCAATGTACCTCTGGATGACTAGCAACATGGGTTCCAACAGCATTACAGTACCGAAACACTACTGACTTCACTCCTTGACACTCTACTCAAGGGAATTGAAGATCCAAACAGGCTTTCATTCTCATAGTCATAGATATCACAGTGGTATTTGATTCCATAAACCATAGAAGATTCCTCACCCACCTGGCAGAAATCGAAGTAAATGGGATTCCCTTGAGATGGTTTCACTCATACTTATCTGACCACACACAACAGATTAAAGTACAAAGCAGGACATCAAAACCATTTCAAATTCACCACCTCAAGGATCAGCTCTCTCTGTCCTCTTATTTATTTATTTAACAGTATTTCTAAACCGCCTTATCTTAATAATCAAGGTGGTATCACAGCAAGCAATCAGGTAAAGTGTGTGTGTTGTACATGCAGTGAGGATAAAACTTAGTTGTGTGAGGGATGTGTTGGGTGCTTGATTTGTTTGAGCTATATACTATATTTGTTTGAGCTATATACTATATGCTATTTAACTTATACATCCAGCCCATATGTAACATTCTCCAGAAACACAGGATAATGTTTCATATCTAGGCAGATGACATTATGCTGTACATCCCAACAAGGAACCCGGACGTCTCCACCATCCTCTCTTGTCTCAAGGAAGTGACCCATTGGCTACATGAACACTCGCTCACCGAGGCACTGCTTGTGAACAGAGACTCCAACTACATGCCAATAGAGAAACTTATCTTCAACAACCACAATATCCCCATCAAATCTGAAATCAAATACAGTCAAACCTCGGGTTTCGTATGCCCTAGTTTTCATATGATTCGGTTTTCGTTGACTTTTTTTGTCGAGATTTTGTCCCAGTTTTCATACATTGTCTCGGTTTTCGTACAGTTGAAAATGGAGCACCATCTTGTGGCCAGAAGTGGGATTTTCTTTATTTTGATTCTCTTGCTGATTGACTGTCTTCCATATGCCAGCAAGAGTCTTCAATAAAGGTAAAAGTGATGTTACATGTTCATTTATCCATTTCATTAGTCATTTATATTTCTCATTGTTTTCTGTATGTAAAAATATAGTTATTCTCTATAAAATGTATTTTTTGTTAATATTTTTGGGTGTCTGGAACAGATTAATTGGATTTACATTATTTCTTATGGGAAATATTGCTTCAGTTTTCATACATTTGGTTTTAGTCAGACTTTTTCGAACGGATTAATCACGAAAACCAAGGTTCCACTGTACCTAGGTATGATACTAGACTGGAAACTCAATTTCCAAGCACACATTAAGAAAACGACTGCAGCGGCATATCAAAGGCTAAGAACACCGCATAACCTCCGCCCATTGCTGGACCACAACCTATTCTGCACGGACTGCCAAGCAATCATTACTCCACTCTGGGACTACTGCAACTCAGTAATCCAAGGCCTACCAAAAGGTACACTCCTTCCACTCCAGATAGCACAAAAACTCTGCAGCTCGCTTAATATCAAGGACACCTAGACAAGAGCACATTACTCCAGTATTAAAAGAACTACACTGGCTGCCCATCCAAGCTCGAATACATTACAAAACAATTGTGTTCAAGAGTATACATAACCTAACCGCAGTATGTCTACAATCCCTCATACCAGCGCCTTCAGACAACAGACCAAGAAGGGACCAAACTATCAACCTCCTTAAAATCCCCAGACAGAAAACAACCAGTATACAAAAAATATGCCATCGCACCTTCTCCATATACGGACCTACTCTATGGAACTCCCCTCTGGCTAATCTCAGAGCAACTACTGACTTAAAGGACTTCAGAAAGATGCTAAAAATGCACATATTCCAGAAATATTATGGGACAGACTGCTAAACTCACTCGCATCCAAAACCCTGAAACAAACCTAAATTACTGAAATATAAAAGTATGGACTCTATACTACTCAAATGTAAATAATTGTCAGCCCACTGATCAGACAGTGAATATTTTACTGCCTATCAGTTAAAATGTAAATAGTTAATCGCACTGCAGTTCAAGTTGCCTATACCCAGTTAGTTGTACCATGTAACTCTTGTGTGGTTCGATGTAAACCGCCTTGGTACCAATGAAAGGCGGTATATAAGAAATGTTAAATAAACCGTCCATCTGATCGAGACTGCAGATCCAGCCGATGAAGATGCACAAAAGTATGCAGAGTTGCCCACACTGCTGCCTGACAAATGTCCGTCAGAGGAACCAAACCGCACTTAGCCCTAGATGCCACTTGTGCTCTGGTGGAATGGGCCTGCAGCCCCACCCAACCATGCAAGATGTAGGCAGAGGAGATATCGTAATTACTCACCAGTAACAGGTGTTCTACAGGGACAGCAGAAATCAATCCTCACATATGGGTGACATCGATGCCAGCAGAGCATCTCCCCAGCTTTCAAAGACAGCCTTTGGGAGATGCCACCACGCATGCGTGATCCCCTTTCCGCCCAACGGTGCCATCTTAAGTCAGATGACATAGCTAGAGCAGACAAAAGATGATGGCCAAAATTTGAACAGCAACTCCAAGGGGAGGAGGGAGGGTTGTGAGGACTGATTTCCTGCTGTCCCTGGAGAAAGCATAGTTACTCACCTTTAACAGGTGATCTCTGGGAACAGCAGGAATTTAGTCTTCACATATGGGTATCGTCAGTACCGACAGTGCCTGCGCGGGAACGCTCCCCAGTGTCCAATAGGAAAGCTTTAAATAAAAATGAAATAAAAACTTTTTCAAGTACATTCGTAGCAAAATACCTGTGAGAGACTCACTTGGTCCATTAGATGATAGAGGGGTTAAAGGGGCACTAAGAGGCGACAAGGCGATAGCGGAGAGACTGAATGAATTCTTTGCTTCGGTCTTTACTGAGGAAGATGTAGGGATGTTACACATGACTGAAGTGGTATTTAAAGGTGCGGAAGAATTGAAGGAAATATCGATACATCGGGAAGATGTATTACAACTATTAGATAAACTGAAGAGTAGCAAATCACCTGGGCCGGATGGTATACATCCAAGGGTGTTGAAAGAACTGAAATATGAGATTGCAGACCTGCTATTAGTAATCTGTGAACTATCATTAAAATCATCTCTAATACCTGAAGATTGGAGGATCGCCAATGTAACGCCAATTTTTAAAAAGGGTTCCAGGGGTGATCCCGGAAACTACAGACTGGTGAGCCTCACGTCAGTACCGGGAAAAATGGTAGAAACCATCATAAAGAATAAAATTACTCAGCATGTAGATAGTCATGGTCTAATGGGAGACAGCCAACATGGCTTTAGATAAGGAAGAACTTGTCTTACTACTCTGCTATGTTTTTTTGAAAGTGTGAATAAACAGGTGGACAAAGGTGAGTCGGCTGATATAGTGTATCTGGACTTTCAGAAAGTCTTTGACAAGGTCCCTCATCGGAGACTTTTGGCAAAACTAAAGAGTCATGGGATAGGAGGCAGTGTACTACTGTGGATCAGGAACTGGTTAAAAGAGAGAAAGCAGAGGGTTAGGCTAAATGGCCAATTTTCCCAATGGAGAAAGGTGAATAGTGGTGTATCCCAGGGATCTGTGCTGGGTCCCCTGCTTTTTGACATATTCATAAATGACCTGGAAAGTGGAATAACAAGTGAGGTTATCAAATTTGCAGATGACACAAAACTATTTAAAGTTGTTAAAACCCAAGAGGATTGTGGAAAATTGCAAGAGGATCTTGATAAATTGGAAGACTGGGCATCAAAATGGCAGATGAAATTTAATGTGGACAGTGCAAAGTTATGCACCTAGGGAAGAACAACCCAAACTATGGTTACACAATGCAAGGTTCCACATTAGGAACCACCACACAGGAAAAAGATTTAGGCGTCATTGTGGATAACATGTTAAAACCCTCAGCCCAGGGTGCAGCGGCAGCCAAAAGAGCAAATAGAATGCTAGGTATCATAAGGAAAGGAATGGAAAATAAAACAAAAGATATTATAATGCCTCTATACCGTTCCATGGTGAGACCGCACTTAGAATATTGTGTGCAATTCTGGTCGCTGTATCTTAAAAAGGATATAGCGTTATTAGAAAAGGTTCAGAGAAGAGCCACCAAAATGGTAAAGGGAATGGAAGGATACTCCTATGAAGAAAGGCTAAAAAGGTTAGGGCTCTTTAACCTGGAAAAGAGACGGCTGAGGGGAGATATGATAGAAGTCTATAAATTAATGAACGGAGTGGAACGGGTAAACGTAGATCGATTGTTTATGTTATCAGAATATAGAAAGACTAGGGGACATGCAATGAAGCTACAGGGTAAACTACTTAAGACTAATAAAAGAAATATTTTTTCACTCAACGTGTAATCAAACTCTGGAATTTGTTACCGGAGGATGTAGTAAAGGCTGTTAGTGTAGCTGGGTTTAAAAAAGGTTTGGACAAGTTCCTGGAGGAAAGGTCCATAAACCATTATTAAGAAGGGACCCAGGATATCAATGCTTGACCCAGTACAAGCATTCCGGAACCTGTCTCTTTTGGGGAAACTGCTAGGTACATACAACCTAGATTGGCCACTGTTGGAAACAGGATACTGGGCTTGATGGACCTTGGTCTGACCCAGTATGGCATATCTTATGTTCTTTTGGGAGCATCCCACAGCGCCTGTGTGCTGCCTTCCTGCCTTTCCCAACTGTCCCTCTCCAGTTGAGTTTAAAGCTGAGACAAAAGAGAGAGAGAAAGAGAGAGAGAGAGAGAGATACAACTCCTAGGCGAGGTGGGTTGGTTGTGAAGACTAAATTCCTGCTGTTCCCGGAGATCACCTGTTACAGGTGAGTAACTATGCTATCTCCAGGCACAAGCAAGAATGTAGTCTTCACATATGGGGACTCCCTAGCTGCAGATGCCAGGGAGATTGGCCCAGAAAGTTGTGTGCCCTTATGAAAGGGCTCTATTAACCCCATGGATCTCTGGCATCCTACCAGGGATGGTGGGTAGAAGTTGATTAAGTCTGGAACAGGTGTTGAAGAACAGCCTGACCAAACAAGGCATCCCGAAGGGAGTCCTTGTCTAAGCAGTAATGGGCTGTGAAGGTATGTACCGAAGCCCAAGTAGCTGCTCGACAGATATCGTCGATAGACACAGAGTGCAGATGAGCCATTGAGGCTGCCATGGCTCTCACATTGTGAGCTGTGACATGGCCTTCCTCTCATAGGCAAAAGATATACACTGTGCAATCCAGCTGGACAGTGTCCTTTTAGAGACTGGAAGTCCCAAATTTCTAGGATCAAAAGAAACAAAGAGGTGAGAGGATTTTCTATGTTGCTGTGTCCTTTGCAAGTAAAAGGCCAAAGCTATTTTACAATCCAAAGTATGAAGGTTCCTTTCTGCATTTGAGGCGTGAGGCCTTGGAAAGAATACAGGAATGTAAACCGCTTGGTTTAAATGAAAGGGCGAAACCACCTTTGGCATAAAGTGTGGATGAGTCCTAAGGACTACCTTATCATGATGGAACCTTGTATAAGGAGGTTCAGCCACCAACGCTTGCAATTCACTGATGTGACGTGCTGATGTGATTGCAATGAGAAAGATAACCTTCCAGGAAAGGAATTTCAAAGAGGAAGTGGCTAATGGTTCAAAAGGCGGCTTCATGAGCTGGCCAAGAACCAGATTTAAATCCCATGCCACCGGTGGTGGCTTAATGGGAGGCTTAGTTAGAAGAAGGCCTCTCATAAATCTGGCTATGAGAGGATGAGAGGAAATAGGTTGTCCATTTAGAGGCTTGAAAGAAGTTGCAATAGCACTCAAATGGATTCTTACTGAATTGGTCTTAAGCCCTGCATTAGATAAATGAAGAAGGTATTCCAGTAATATCGCAAGAGGGTTAAGACCCTTCTGTGAGCACCATGTGGTAAACCTTTTCCACTTAAATGCATAAGAGCGTCTTGTGGAAGGTTTCCTGGAAGCATGAAGGATATCCTTTACCTGCTGGGAAAGGTTAAGATTGTGAAGTTCTAGGCTTTCAGCAACCAGGCCCTGAGATTCAGAGACTGGGGATTGGGATGCCACAGCATCTCGTCCTCTTGAGAAAGAAGATCTGGAGCAGATCCTAACTCCAGAGGCGGAGCTTGAGAGAGATGTAGGTGCAGAGGGTACCACGGTTGCTGTGGCCAACTTGGAGCTATGAGGATCATATGACCTGTCTCTCTGAAGCTTGAACAGGGTTTTGGGAATGGGTGGAAAGGCATACAGGAAGTCCTGACCCCAATGAAGGAGGAAAGCATCCCTGGCCTGATAACCTCGAGCCGGAATTCTGGAACAGAACCGGGGAAGTTTGGCATTCAGCGGACTTGCAAAGAGGTCTATGTCCGGGGTTCCCCAAATTTGAAAAATTTGGGCCACCTGGTCTGCATGGAGAGACCATTCGTGTGGAAGCAGAGCTCGACTAAGTCTGTCTGCCCAAGAGTTTTGAATGCCTGGAAGATACACTGCAAGGAGATGAATCTGATGCTCTCTGGCTAGGGCCCACAGTCGCAAAGCTTTGTTGCATAGCGACAGAGAGCCTGTTCCGCCCTGCTTGTTCACATAGAACATGGCTACCTGATTGTCCGTTTGAACAAGGACTGTCCTGTAGCTGAGCTGGGAGTGAAATACTCGAAGAGCAAGGAAGATTGCTCTGAGCTCCAGGAGGTTGATATGGAGATAGGCCTCCTGTGGAGTCCAGGTACCCTGGATAGAGAGGCCGTGCAGGTGGGTTCCCCAACCCACCTGTGAAGCATCTGTTGTTAGAGTGGCTTGGGGTGGGGGTTCCTGAAAAGAAGAACCCACCAGAAGGTTTTTGGGTGACTGCCACCATTGGAGGGACAAAATAAGGCGATTTGAGTTTGCTATTTTTTCTGACAGGCAACCTGACGCCTGAGTCCACTGAGTGGATAAGGTCCACTGGGCTGTCCTCATATGGAGGCGAGCATAAGGAACCACATGCACGGTAGATGCCATGTGTCTTAGCAACTGTAACATTTCCCGAGCAGTGAGGTGAGGTTTTAGCACGGCTTGGGAAAATAACTGCACAATGCGAAGGCAGCGGGGCTGTGGAAGGAAGGCCCTTGTCTGTCTGGTATCCAGAAGAGCTCCTATAAACTCTAGGGATTGAGCGGGAGCAAGGTTGGACTTTGGGAAGTTTATGACAAGTCCCAAATACTGAAGGATACACATTGTGCGAGACGGAGCAACCCTGGCCTCTGGCTCTGAAGGTGCTTGAATGAGCCAGTCGTCTAAATAAGGGAAGACAAATATTCCCAGGGTGCGGAGAAATGCTGCTACCACAGCCATGCATTTTGTGAACACCCTTGGTGCAGAAGCCAGGCCAAAAGGAAGAACTCTGTATTGGTAGTGCTTCCCTTGAAACAGGAATCGAAGGAACTTTCTGTGAGTTGGATGGATGAGAACATGAGTGTACGCATCCTTGAGATTTAGAGAACAAAGCCAATCCTGACTCCGAAGGTATGGTAGCAGAGTTCCTAGAGAAATCATTTTGAATTTCTCTCTGAACAGGAATTTATTCAATTCTCTGAGGTCTAGAATGGGTCTGTGTCCTCCTGTTTTCTTTGGAATAAGGAAATAGGGGGAGTAAAACCCTGTACCCCGTTGGGGAATGGGCACCTCTTCTATTGCTCCTTGAGCAAGGAGCATTGTGACCTCTTGACCTAACCAGTCGTTGGGAGAGGTCTGAGAATTGAACTGTCTTACTATTGTAGGAGGGGGCATGCTGAGGAAATGAAGCTTGTACCCCTCTCGTACAATAGACAGAGTCCAATTTTCTGCTGTTATCTGACACCATCTGGAGGCAAAATGACATAACCTTCCTGGGATGGTGGAGGGTTGTGGGCCATTCAGGGCCAGGAAGGCAAAGTTCTCTAGATAGGAATCAAAGCCCCTGTGGAGGCTGAGTCTGCTGAGCTGGTTGAGGCTTAGCTGCTTTTGGCTTCCTTTGTTGCCTAGGTTGTTGCTGCTGTCCCTTTTGGGCAGACTGACCTGAACGATGTCCCTGCTGGGTATAGGAGGGATAAAACGTCTTCTTCTTACTGAAGAATGGTTTCTTAGAGGATCTTTTCCTTGCAGGATCAGATGTAAGATTTGGACAATCTATCCAAGGTGATATTGTCAGCATCTATCTCATTAGCTTTTTCCTGCCAATTCTTGCCAAAGAGATTCTCTCCTGTGCAAGGTATATTCCCCAGTTTGTCCTGTACACAGATTTCTAAGTCAGATGCCTGGAGCCAGGCAATTCTACGTGCACCTATGGCAATAGCAGAGGTTCTGCTTATGCATTCAAAGCAGTCAAAGGCTGCACGATTCACAAAACTTGGAAACATCCTGAGCATGTTTAACAAGAGTAAGATAATCTTGCCTTTTATCATCAGGAAGGAGAGGGCTCATAAGCTCTAAGTCTCCTGTGACTTCCTTAAGGAACATTCCCATATACAAGATATAGGAACTGATCCTAGCAGAAAGCATGGAAGCCTGGAAGGATCGACGTCCAAAGGTGTCAAGAGTCCTACACTCACGTCCTGGAGGATTAGATGTATGCCTTTTTGCACTCTTCATCCGTCTCATGGCTGATTCCACCACCATGGAATGGTGTGGTAATTGAGTCTTCTGAAACCCAGGACAAGGAGGAACTCGATACATGGTGGGTGTCAAGTCTTCGAGAATGAGGAGATGTGGTTAGAGGTGTTTCCCACATCCTTAACATAAGATCATGCAAGATCTCATGAATAGGTAAGGTAACTGCCTCCTTGGGAGCTTTAGGGTATTGTAGGATTTCTAATTCCTTTGCCCTAGGCTCTTTTTCAGGAGCCACTGTGATGGAAAGACCTCGGGCCACATCTCGGATAAAATCCTGAAAGGACATATCCTCTGGTGGAGACGTCCTATGCTGAGGAGAAGAGGAATCCTCGGGAAGAAGTACTCTGGTATCAGCAGAGCCTTCGGAGCCTTCAGACTCATCCGAGGATTTGAAGTATCTCTGATCCGGGTGATCGTGCAAGGCACGGTACCGGTACCGACAAGGGCGGTATATCAAATGAATAAATAGAGATAAAGATACTACCTTCGGTAGTAATTTCAGGTGGGTACGGAGTACGATCCTGTTCTTGTAGAACCTGGTATAGGGTGGCTTGGCCACCAAGGCCTGAAGCTCACTGACTCTGCGGGCAGAGGTGAGCGCCACCAGGAAGGACACCTTCCAGGACAAGTAATGCAGATGGCAGGCAGCCAGAGACTCAAAGGGCGACTTGGTAAGCTGTGCTAGGATTACACTGAGATCCCATTCCGCCGGGGACGGACAGATGGGAGGCTTAGAGAGAGTAAGTCCCACATGAATCAAGTGACCAGGGCTGACTGAAAACAGGCTTTCCCTCTATGGAGTGCTGGTTTCTGGAGAGGGCACTCAGGTGCACCCGGATGGAATTGGACTTAAACCCGGACTGCAAGAAGTGGAGCAAGTATTGCAGCACCGTGTGCACCGGACAGGAGAACGGGTTTGGCCTGGTGTTCTGTGCACCAATAAGGAGAATCTGCACCACTTGAAGGTATAGGCCCGTCTCATGGAGTCTTTATGAGAGGTCAGAAGGATTTCTTCTACCTCCCTAGGGAGGCTGAGGGGTGCTAAAGTGACCCGCTCAGAAGCCATGCTTTGAGAGACAAGGATTGCAGGTTGGGGTGGAGGATCGAGCCCTCCTCCTGAGTCAAAAGTCCAGGGGAGTTCCTGAGAGGGAGTGGGGGCTCCATTGAGAGACGGAGCAGCAGGGGAAACCAAGGCTGTCTGGGCCACCAGAATCACGGAAGCCTTGTCCTGCTGGACCTTGAAGAGGGTCCGCGCTATTAGTGGTGGGAGGGAAGGCATACAGTAGATCCCTTGACCAGAAGATGAAGAAGGCATCTGCCGCTATCAAGTCCAGGTGCGGACAGCAGAAACGAGGTAGCTGAGCATTGACCAGATTGGCAAAGAGGTCGAGGCTCAGGGTGCCCCACCATCTGAACAGCTGCCGTGCCACCTCTGGGTCTAACTGCCACTCGTATGGCTGGAGGACCCTGCTCAGTCTGTCCTCCAGGGTATTGTCCTGGCCCGGGAGTTATATCGCCCAGAGGAGCGTACCCTGTCAGGTTGCATACGCGCAGAGGGCTACTGCCTCCTGGCATAGGCAGTAGGAGCCTGTGCCCCCTTGTTTGTTCAGGTAGAACATCGTGACCCGATTGTCTGTCTGGACAAGCACTGACTGGTGTCGCAGGTAGTGCTGGAAAGCTTTTAACACCAGGAAGACGGCCCTGTGCTCCAGCAGACTGATCTGCTGCTGGCTTTCCTTGGGTGACCACATCCCCTGGGTGCACAGCTCTTTGCAGTGGGCACCCCAGCCCCATAGGGAGACATCTGTCGCGAGTACTCTCGGGAGTTGGAAGGGCATGCCCTGGTGCAGGTTCTGAGTATCCTGCCACCAACTGAGTGACTCCGCCAGCTGACAGGACACCGAGACTCTGTCCTGGAGCCAGCCCTTGGCTTGGGTCCACTGTGAGCGGAGACACCACTGAGCTGCCCGCATGTGGAGGCAGGCATAGAGGCCATGTGGCCAAGAAGGCAAAGCATGGACCGCTCTGAGACCGTGTGGCAGTGCTGTACCTCGGCTGCTAGGGCCATAAGGCGATCCGCCCTGTCCAGGGGAAGGAAAACTTTGGCCTGGAGGGTGTCCAGGCGAGCCCCTATGAACTCCAGGTCTTGTGTTGGAGTGAGATGGGATTTTGGATGATTTATCACGAATCCCAGGTGTTGTAGGACCTCGATGGTGTGGGCTGTGGCCCCTCTTACCAGCCAGTCGTCTAGGTATGGGAAGATGAAGGCCCACTAGAAACGAAGATAGACAGCTACCACTGCTAGGCATTTGATAAAGACCCGCGGTGCGGAGGCTAGGCCAAATGGAAGTACCCTATACTGGTAGTGGTCGCTCCTGACCACGAATCTTAGGTACTGTCTGTGACTGGGATGAATGAGGATGTGAGTATAAGCATCCTTTAGGTCCAAGGAGCATAGCCAATCTCCCTGCTGGAGGTAGGGCAGCAATATTCCAAGGAATTTCTCTTGCACCAGGAATTTGTTCAAGTTTCTCAAGTCCAGAATGGGCCTTAGCCTCCCTGTTCTTTTGGGGACCAGAGAGTACCTGGAATAAAACCCTTGTCCTCTCAGGTGGTGAGGTACAGGCTCCTCAGCCCTGTCCCTGAGAAGCCCTGCGAGTTCTTACATTAGCAGAGCCTGATGCAGGGGAGACAGAGGCGGCTCCCCGGGGAAGAAGGGTGGAGGTAACTGGTCCAGGTGGAGGTGGCAACCCTCCCTGACCACCTGAAGTGCCCATGAGTCTGTGGGCAAAATGGACCAGGAGCCCTCTTGTTGGGAGTTGACCCTCCAGGGGGAAGAGAGGCTATGCTGAGGGGCATCAAAACCCCAACTCAGGTTGGGCTGGGGCTGGTGGCTAGGGCTTGGGACCCTTGGGTTTGCGCGGGCCCTGGCCCACTCCCTTGTCTTGGTGACCCTGCTGAGGTCTGGCTGGCCAGGTATGGAGGGTAACCTCAATAGGGTTGGCCCTTCCTGATGAAAGGAGGCTTCTTCCCCCTGTGGCTTATTCCTCAGGAGAATGGGGGTCTTCCTCGAGAGCAGAGTCTGGGTAACAAACTCTTTTTCGATTTCAGCCGCCTTGTCCTCCATTGGTTTGCTGAAGAGTTACTCCCAGAGACAAGGGACATCAAGGAGTTTCTCTTGTACCCATTGCTCGAGGTCAGACAATTGGAGCCAGCCTAGTGTTGAGCGCTGATGCTGGTGGTGGCAACTCTCGCGCTGGATTCAAAGTCGTCGTAAGTGGCTTGGGACATGCACTTGGAACACTCTCCGACAGACTTCGTAAGAGTCTAGAAGTGCCGGTGATCTCCGTCGAGGCCAGCCGCAAAGCCTCTGAGCTCCTTGGCCAGGTCTCGGAGGAACATGCCGATGTAAAGTTGGTAAGTTTGTATATGGCACACCAACATTGAGCCCTGATGGAGTCAGTACAGAGGGTGGCTACTAAAATGGTCAGTGGTCTTCATTATAAAGCATATGAGAACAGACTTAAGGATCTTAATATGTACACCTTAGAGGAAAGGCGGGATAGAGGTGATATGATTGAGATGTTTAAAATCCTCCGTGGCATAAATGCATAGGAGGAGAGCCTCTTTTGATTGAAAGCAAGTTCTGCTACGAGGGGACATAAGAACATAAGAACATAAGATATGCCATACTGGGTCAGACCAAGGTCCATCAAGCCCAGTATTCTGTTTCCAACAGTGGCCAATCTAGGTCATATGTACCTAGCAGTTTCCCCAAGAGACACAAGTTCCACAATGCTTGTACTGGGTCAAGCATTGATATCTTCGGTCACTTCTTAATAATGGTTTATGGACCTTTCCTCCAGGAACTTGTCCAAACCTTTTTTAAACCCAGCTACACTAACAGCCTTTACTACATCCTCCGGTAACAAATTCCAGAGTTTGATTACACGTTGAGTGAAAAAATATTTTCTTTTATTAGTCTTAAATAGTTTACCCTGTAGCTTCATTGCATGTCCCCTAGTCTTTCTATATTCTGATAAGGTAAACAATCGATCTACGTTTACCCTTCCACTCCGTTCATTAATTTATAGACTTCTATCATATCTCCCCTCAGCCGTCTCTTTTCCAAGTTAAAGAGCCCTAACCTTTTTAGCCTTTCTTCATAGGAGTATCCTTCCATCCCCTTTACCATTTTGGTGGCTCTTCTCTGTACCTTTTCTAAAATCGCTATATCCTTTTTAAGATACGGCGACCAGAATTGCACACAATATTCAAGGTGCGGTCTCACCATGGAACGATATAGAGGCATTATAATCTCTTTTGTTTTATTTTCCATTCCTTTCCTTATCATACCTAGCATTCTATTTGCTCTCTTGGCCGCCGCTGCACACTGGGCCGAGGGTTTTAACATGGTATCCACAATGACGCCTAAATCTTTTTCCTGGGTGGTGGTTCCTAATGTGGAACCTTGCATCGTGTAACCATAGTTTGGGTTGTTCTTCCCTAGGTGCATAACCTTGCACTTGTCCACATTAAATTTCATCTGCCATTTTGATGCCCAGTCTTCCAATTTATCAAGATCCTCTTGCAATTTTTCACAATCCTCTTGGGTTTTAACAACTTTAAATAGTTTTGTGTCATCTGCAAATTTGATAACCTCACTCGTTATTCCACTTTCCAGGTCATTTATGAATATGTCAAAAAGCAGCGGACCCAGCACAGATCCCTGGGGTACACCACTATTCACCTTTCTCCATTGGGAAAATTGGCCATTTAGCCCTACCCTCTGCTTTCTTTTAACCAGTTCCTGATCCACAATAATACACTGCCTCCTATCCCATGACTCTTTAGTTTTGCCAAAGGTCTCTCATGAGGGACCTTGTCAAAGGCTTTCTGAAAGTCCAGATACACAATATCAACCAACTCACCTTTGTCCACCTGTTTATTCACTCCTTCAAAAAAACATAACAGATTAGTAAGACAAGATCTTCCTTGTCTAAAGCCATGTTGGCTGTCTTCCATTAGGTTGTGACTATCTACATGCTGAGTAATTTTATTCTTTATGATGGTTTCTACCATTTTTCCCGGTACTGACGTCAGGCTCACCGGTCTGTAGTTTCCCGGATCACCCCTGGAACCTTTTTTAAAAATTGGGGTTACATTGGCGATCCTCCAATCTTCAGGTATTAGAGATGATTTTTATGATAGTTCACAGATTACTGATAGCAGTTCTGCAATCTCATATTTCAGTTCTTTCAACACCCTTGGATGTATACCATCCGGCCCAGGTGATTTGCTACTCTTCAGTTTATCTAATAGGATGAGGATGAAAGGGGATAGATTCAGGAGTGATATGTGGAAATATTTATTTACGGAAAAAGTGGTGGATCTGTGGAATAGTCTCCCAGTGGAGGTGGTAGAGATGAGAACGGTATCTGAATTCAAAGAAGCATGGGACAAACACAGGATCTCTAAAGGAAAAAAGGGGACTGTTGTAGTTGTCGATATGGAAGGACAGACTAGATAGGCCACGTGGTCTTTTTCTATGTTTCTATAGCATTTCTGCCGGGAGCATCGAGGGGAAGGGACTCCCTGCCCGGGGGTACGGATGAGTGCATCTTTGGGCTCTTCTGCCAGCGCATGGCCAACTCGACCACTATGGAGGTGTGGGGGAGCTGTGCCTTGCAGAAGCTTGTCCTCGCTGGACCCGGTACATGGTATCCAGGCTGATTGGCACAGATGCTGGGGTTTCCCACATCCTGAGAAGAAGCTGGCTGAGAATGGAGGGGACAGGGAACATCAGGGTCTTCTTCGGCAGTGCCTCGTACTGGAGAATATATCGAGCTCCTCTGTACAGGGGTTTTCCTCAGACTCTGTAGTGAGGGAGGGAGCCTGAGCCATGTCCCTAACGAACTTGAGGAATGAAGTATCCTCGGGTGGGGATTGGCGCCTCATGGCGGCTGGTGAAGACAGATCCGAGGGAAGGTCTCGGTGTGCCCGAGTCTCTGGAAATGTCTTGATATCAGACTCCCAATCGGAGTAGTCCGAGGAAGACTCGTGACCCGGCGGTTCCAAGTGTGTCGTCAGCACCAGTCTTCAGTGTCCCAAGGCCGGGCCATGGCCGGAGCCAGAGGCACTCGCCTGCGAGGACCTGGAGCGAGAACGAGACCCTTGCTGAGGATCTGCCCGAGGCGTCTGGCTCTCGGGGATCGCTTCAGCGGCCCAGGGAATCCTCGACATCGAGGTCCTTGCAGTCTCAAGGTGAGCACAGGCAGGGCTTGGCATCGATGCCTGCTGAGAGGTATTGAATGCCGAAACACTGCGCTCCAGTACCAATATACGAGCTTCTCACTCGGGGGTGGCAGTCATTGACACCGATGCTGGGGTGACCAAGTCGGGTGTTGAGAAGGAGATGGGGGTCCTTGACGGGATGGCCCTCGGGAGACCGGGGTCTGTCACCAGAGGCCTTGATCTCAGTCTGGGGTACCTTTCAGGGGCGCTCCTGCTCAGACTCCTCGGAGGCCCGTCGGGGACTGAGGGACCATGCATGGGATTTCCCATGCTTGTCTGCCTCCCAGGGCGAGGCCCTTGAGGTCTTCTTTTTCTTCTTATGCTCTTGCTCCAGGGACCTTGCTCGGAATGCCTGCGAGCCTGCTCTGAAACTGTGGGGGCCTTATGCGACTCCAAGGATCCATGTGGGGCCTTTAGCACGAGGCTACTGGGAATATCGGGTCGAGTCTGCTTTGTGGATGATGTCGTCCTGCTTAAGCTGGTGGCTCTGGATGGGCTTTGTAGACATTTTCTTACACAGGGAGTATTCCTCCGGTCATGGTCGACACCCAGACACCGGAGGCAACAGTCATGATGTCGGTGAGGGATATGTTCTGGAAATACCGATCACATTTTTTTAAAACTGGTGACCATCAGGGCGAAAAGGACACCAGTGAGGTTGAAGACCCTTGACAGACTTGGCCAGCGGTTCGAAAAAGGTGCGAAAGCGCTGAAGGAAAAGAACCTAAGAAAAAAAGTCTCGAGGTCCGATGCTGGGGCAGCGGGGCTCGGAAGTGGGAAAGGCCAGAATAGGTACAAAACGTACAAAAAAATCATCAACTTTTTTCTGGGGGAACAAGACAAACGTCTGTAGGGCTCCACAGAAAAAGGGGGACTGAGCAAGATGGCACCCTTGGGCAGGAAGGGGACCACGCATGCGTGGTGGCATCTCCCAAAGGCTTTCTTTGAAAGCTGGGGGGATGCTCCATGCAGGGCTCCGTCGGCATTGACATCACCCATATATGAGAACGGAGTTCCTGCTTGTTCCTTGAGAATGCTTTCTTCAGCCATCGGGCAATGGAAGCCTTGGAGGCTACTTTGCTTTTGCGTGGACCCCCAAAGAGCATGAACAAACGGTCTGTGGTCCAAAAGGAAGCCGTCTGCTTCAGACAGCGGCATAAGGTCCTGTGTATGTCCAGACAATGAAGCTGACCCGCGAGCTCTCTGGGAAAGGCTGGCAAGATAACAACTTGGTTGAGATGGAAATCAGAGATCATCTTGGGCAAAAAAGCCAGGACGGTGTGTAGTGTGACTATCCTTGGAGAGAATCAGGTAGAGCTCACAGCATGAGAGCGCCTGCAGCTCAGATATTCGTCACACCGAGCAAATGGCCACCAGAAACACCGCAAAGTGGCTGAGCTCAATGGCTCAAAATGAGCCTGTGCCAAAGAAGATAAGACCAGGTTCAAGTTCCACGGTGGGACAATCTGCCTGCAAGGAGGTCTCAACTGCTTCACCACCCTGAAGAAGAGCATTTCATCGGGGTGAGAGGTCAGACAGCTGCCTTGCACACAGCCCCGATAACAAGCCAAGGCAGTGATCTGTACCTTCAGCGAATTCAGAGCCAAACCCTTCTCCATCGTCGCCTGAGAAGGCCAGAATATCCGGAAGGAAAGTCTTCAAGGGACGCAGGTCCCACTTCACATATCATTCCTCAAAAATGCACCAAACGCAAACGCACGCTAACGAGGTGAACCAGCGTCTAGACTTCAGCAAATGACAGATGCAGAATAGCCCCGCTTAGTCAGGCATGCCCTCTCAAGAGCCAAGCCAAGCCATAAGCAAGAATCTATCTACCTGGGGAATCTGAATCAGACCCTGAGACAGGAGGTCGGGTCTGTTCGGTAATGTCCATGGCTCGTCCACTGCTAACCGGATAAAATCCATGTACCATGGCCCCCTGAGGCCAATTCGGTGCGATGAGCATCATGACCCCTCGATGTGCCTTTATACTCTGCACCACCTGTCCTATCAGAGGGCATAGGGGGAAGACAGAGAAGGTCTTTTCTGGGCCATGCCTGGACTAACGCATAGAGTCTCTCGGACATGCGTTCTCTGCAACAACTGAAGAAGCGCTCCACCTGGGCATTGTCCCTTGTCACCATCAAATCCATCACTGGCTGTGACCCTACTGATGCACCACACTCTGGAAAACTGTGCTTCCGGAGACCATTCTCTGGGCTCCAGCAAATAACGACTGAGAAAATCAGCCTGCACGTTTTCTTTCTTTGCCACGTGCGTCGCCGACAACTGTAGCAGGTTTTGCTTCTGTCCAATGAAGAAGCAGAGTAACCTCCTCTGCCAGGAGTGTGCTGCCTATGCCTCCCTGGCAATTGATATAGGCCACCATCATAGCATTGTCCGAAAGCACGCGCACTGTACGACCTCATATCAGAGGCAAACACTGCAGAAGGGCCAACTGAACGGCCCTCATCTCCAATCGACTGAGGGACCACCACATATGATCTTGCGACCAAGTCCCCTGAGCCACCTGCGCTAGGCAATGCACCCCCCAACCAGAAAAACTGGCATCTGTAGTCACTAGCATCCAGTTTGATTGCTCCAGCGGCATCCCCTTCACCAGCTGGGCATTCCATAGCCACCAACCCAGACTGCTGCAGACATTCAATGGACAAAGGAGGCAGAGGTGCAGAGGGATGTCACTGCAGCGACCACCACAACAGCAATGCTCTCTGTAGAGGCCATATGTGTGCTCTCACCCAAGGCACAAAGTCTAGTGCCGCCACCAGAGAGCCCAATACCTGGAGATAAGACCATGTGGATGGACTGCTCTGTCCCAGAAACCGACGAGTCTGCCCCTGAAGCTTTGCCTTGTGCTTCTCCGGCAGAAACACCAACCCTTCAGCCGTATCGAACGGAGCTCCTAGGTAGATGAGCCTCTGAGAGGGTGCAAGATGACTTTTGGTCACATTCACCACCCATCCATGGCCTCAAAGAACACTGAGCGTAGCCTGCTCGCTCTCCTCTTGTGACTTCACCTAGATCAGCTAGTCGTCCAGAAAGGGATGAACCAATATCCCTTGACTCCGAAGAGATGCCACCACCATCACCATTATCTTGGTGAAAGTGCATAGAGCTGTTGCCAAACTGAACGGAAGGGCCCAAAACTGGAAATGGTCCATGGGCACTGCAAACCTGAGGAACCTTTGATGGTCTGTTCAAATGGGGATATGCAAATACGCCTCTGTTAGGTCTAAGGTGGTCAAGAGCTCCCTCCGAGAGACTGCCACGATTAGCAAGCGCAACATTTCCATCCGAAAGTGAGGCACTCGCAGTGTGCGATTGACATACTTCAGATCGAGTATGGGTCGGAAGAACCCCTACTTCTT
Source organism: Ichthyophis bannanicus (assembly GCA_033557465.1). Classification (NCBI taxonomy): domain Eukaryota; kingdom Metazoa; phylum Chordata; class Amphibia; order Gymnophiona; family Ichthyophiidae; genus Ichthyophis; species Ichthyophis bannanicus. Next base: position 3,736,898 of record CM066050.1, read on the forward strand.
GGGGACCACAAAATAAAGAGCATTGACCTTGACCTAATTGGTCGACTGGAACCAGCACCACCACCTGCAACTTCAGCAAACGGCAAAGGGTTACTTGAACCGCCTGTCTCTTAGCAGGCACCTTGCATGGAGAAACTAGAAAGGCCTCCTGAAGAGGGCAAGCGAATTCCAGTGCATACCCCTCCCAAATGACCTCCCATTGGTCGGTAGTAATCTGGACCCAGACGGACTACAACCTTTTCGGCTCAAGATCCAGCTACAACAGCTCCCCAGTCGGGGTCGAGCAAGCAACGAGCGTTTTCCCGCTCCTACAACTCCGGCCCAATCCGGGCCGTGGGAGGACCCAGAGGCGCAGTAAAAAGGCAGCCGCGGGCAGGAGAAGGCCCTTTTTCGGCTCAAGATCCAGCTACAACAGCTCCCCAGTCGGGGTCGAGCAAGCAACGAGCGTTTTCCCGCTCCTACAACTCCGGCCCAATCCGGGCCGTGGGAGGACCCAGAGGCGCAGTAAAAAGGCAGCCGCGGGCAGGAGAAGGCCCTTTTCGGCTCAAGATCCAGCTACAACAGCTCCCCAGTCGGGGTCGAGCAAGCAACGAGCGTTTTCCCGCTCCTACAACTCCGGCCCAATCCGGGCCGTGGGAGGACCCAGAGGTGCAGTAAAAAGGCAGCCGCGGGCAGGAGAAGGCCCTTTTCGGCTCAAGATCCAGCTACAACAGCTCCCCAGTCGGGGTCGAGCAAGCAACGAGCGTTTTCCTGCTCCTACAACTCCGGCCCAATCCGGGCCGTGGGAGGACCCAGAGGCGCAGTAAAAAGGCAGCCGCGCGCAAGCGGGCCCGCGCCTTGCGGGCCTGCGCCTGAGGGCCTCGCAAGAGGGCCCTTTGGCGTGGCCCTTAGGCGGGGCACGATAGGCGGAAAAAGAACGTTAACCCAACGCCTCAACATCCCACAAGCAAATCGCCATCTTGAAGCTCATCCAAAATCGAGCAGCTTGAGCTCCCTCACGGTAGAGCTCGCTCCCCCCCAGAATTGGATCCCTCTCTGAGCACAGCAAGTATACTACGTATAAAGGAACTATCTTTAACTGATCTCTTGCACATCCCCCATAAAGCTTTGCACACTATTGTTAGTAATTATAAGTATCCCAAGTCAGCAATCATCAAATATTCCAAGTAGCTATATAGCATACACTGTTCACATTAGTGAGATATACTGTTGCCAGTACTCATTTGTAAATATTGTTCCCAGTAGCCAGAAAGAATTTACTGTCGTCAGCACCAAGAGTAATATACTGTTGTCAGTAGATAGAGAGACATACTGTTATTACTACCCAGAAAGATATACTGTTGTCAGTAGATAGAGAGACATACTGTTATCACTACCCAGAGAGATATACTGTTGTCAGTAGATAGAGAGACATACTGTTATCATTACCCAGAGAGATATACTGTTGTCAGTAGATAGAGAGACATACTGTTATCAATACCCAGAGAGATATACTGTTGTCAGTAGATAGAGAGACATACTGTTATCACTACCCAGAAAGATATACTGTTGTCAGTAGATAGAGAGACATACTGTTATCATTACCCAGAGAGATATACTGTTGTCAGTAGATAGACATACTGTTATCAATACCCAGAGAGATATACTGTTGTCAGTAGATAGAGAGACATACTGTTATCACTACCCAGAGAGATATACTGTTGTCAGTAGATAGAGAGATATTCTGTTATCACTACCCAGAAAGATATACTGTTGTCAGTAGATAAAGAGACATACTGTTATCACTACCCAGAGAGATATACTGTTGTCAGTAGATAGAGAGACATACTGTTAACTGTTGTCAGTAGATAGAGAGACATACTGTTATCACTACCCAGAGAGATATACTGTTGTCAGTAGATATACTGTTGTCAGTAGATAGAGAGACATACTGTATCATTATCCATAAATTTGCAATTACTGTTTTCTCAGCATCCAGATATATCGCTGGTACGCGTTTTCACCACAATTAAGGTTCCATCAATATTACCTACAAATACTACAACCCTGTGCAACTAGCAACACTACCGCTTCTCATAACACACAATGTTCACTATAAGAATGCACACATTAGTAACCCTTACCATCACCTACCTCCTCACTGCACTATCTGGTCAAGCAATTGCCTTTAATGATGACCAAAAATACATACCAATTTTGCAAAATAATTGGAAGAGATGGTCAAACAAGACTCAAACAAATCAAACAAACCCTAACTACATCCACCACTCACATCTACTTCATATTGCCCTTCACGTTACCAAAAGACCTCAACCAAAACAGCAGTACCATCCACCATTACACTGTGCCCTTATCAATATAAGGTCCATCCGCACAAAATGGCCTCTGATAACTAATCTCATAACTGCACATAACCTCGACATCTTGTTGATCACAGAAACCTGGCTAACCGATTCTGACAATGTCATTCTTAACCAGATGCTACCGCCAGGATTCTCTATCCACACGTGCCATAGGAACCAACAAAGAGGAGGCGGAGTACTTATTATCTCTAACAACCAACTACAATTTCAAACTGACAACAGCATTAGTTCAACACATCTAAATATACTAAATATATCAAACAAAGAGCACTCAATCAGCCTAGTCTATAGAGCTCCAACAGCATCAGCTGATGATCTGCCAACGATAGTTGACCTTGCCTGCAACACTGAAAAACCAAGACTATCTAATTGGATATTGGGAGATTTCAACCTTCCCTCCCTACAGGACTCGCAAACCACAGCATTTATAGAAGCAATTGACAACCTTGGATACAACCAAATAGTCAAAGATCCTACTCACAATATGGGAAACATACTTGATCTGATATTCGTCCCACAAGTTACCTCAGACATCAACCACAATTACGACCTTTCCATAATACCAGTACCGTGGTCTGACCACAGTCTCATTTTATTCAAAATCCCCAACTCCTCCAATTCCTCTAACTCCAAACCTACTCATGCGAAACCAACAGCTAGGAGGTTCCGCCCCTTTGTCAAAGAGGAAATACTTAATAATCTCCTCCCAACACTACAAGCGTCTGAACCTGACTTGGACAGTCTAATCAACACTTGGGATCACTCCCTTAGATTCAATTCTCAACCATCAAACATTGCAAAAAATACCAACCAATGTACACACGTAGCCTGGTATTCCAAGGAGCTAAGAACATCCCTCCTCCATCTTCGGAGACTCGAGAAATACTGGAGAAGATCACGCTCTACTGAAGCCTACACAGCTTACTGCAAATACTTAGAAAAGCATCGCCAAGAAATAGCAGATCGAAGGAAACAATTCCATACTAACCTTCTAAAGAAATCATTAAATAAACATCATGATCTCTTCAACATCGTAAGAACAATGGCAAAGGAACCAACACCTCAACAAACGCAAGCAATACACCCGCAAGAATATGCTGAATACCTAAAGTCAAAGATGACAAAAACTTCCAACATTTGTACCTCTGGACCAACAAAGAATGATATATATTCACAGTCAACCACATTAACCAAGTTTAATACACTATCAATCAAAGAAATTGAGAACACTATCGCATCAATAAATGCTACCACCGCTGCAAGCGACCCCTGCCCGGCAGCCTGGATAAAAAATCTTAAACATGAAGTAAGCTTCTTCATACAGAATATCCTTGAACAATCCTTTTCAACTGGAACCTTTCCTCAAAGTCTCAAACAAACCTCAATTAGACCATTACTAAAAAACAGTAAATTAGACCCCCTAAAAGTAGAATCCTACAGGCCAATATCCAGTATCCCACTCCTAGCGAAAATAATTGAGAAAGTAGTACAACGGCAAATACAACAGCACATAGACAATAAAGCTCCACTTGACCCTGCACAACACGGCTTTAGAGAGGCTCATGGAGTTGAGACCCTCCTCATCACACTATTCAACACACTAATCACAGGAATAGATAACATTCACCAAGGATTCATACTTATATTCATGGACATCTCAGCTGCGTTCGACTCAGTAAGCTACCAAATACTTATCGATCGCCTTAAGGAAAAAGGAATAGTTGGCGCCGCACTTGACTGGTGTATATCCTATCTAACTAACCGTTGGCAACAAGTACGAATTGACGAAACTACTTCTGAACCATTTCTTCAAGATCAAGGGGTACCACAAGGATCTTCTCTGTCAGCGCTGATGTTTAATATATACATGCAACCCATTTGTGACCTCATTCGTTCCTTTAATGTCACCTGATTAGCATATGCAGATGACATTCTTCGTTCCTTTAATGTCACCTGTTTAGCATATGCAGATGACATTCTACTATTCATGCCATTCTCCATCAATCACCCCGATTATACATCATTGATAACATGCCTCGAAGCAGTAGAAGATTGGCTCATCTCCCAAAATCTAAGAATCAACCACAGCAAGACTGATGTGATGTTTATAACAAGAAACCAAAACTTCACACCTCCTACCTCCGTGAAGATAAAGGACAAGGAATTAACAGTAAAACCTACACTACGCTACCTAGGTATAACCCTTGACCAGCGCCTCAATATGAAAGCCCACATAAAAAACATAACAAAACTAATATATCACAAGATACGTACATTACGCCACCTGCGACCTCTACTGGAACCTTCAGATTTCAGAACCGTCTACCAAGCCCTGATAATGCCTCACATTGACTTTGCAAATGCAATTCTATACGGACTCCCTCAAGCAACATTAAATCCTCTCCAACTAGCGATGAACACTGCTGCCAGAGTACTTGAAGGAATATCAAAGACAGATCACATAACCCCAGTTCTAAAAAGACTCCACTGGCTACCAACCAACGCAAGAATCCACTACAAGATACTGATCACTACATTCAAAGCCATAAACAACCAAGCACCATCAACCATTACCAACCTTGTACACTCACAGACCCCTAATAGATCCAGAAGGTCAATTGCAATGAATACATTAATAATCCCGAAACAAACAGTCAGATACACTAAGGAAACAACCAAAAGAGCCTTCAGTATCCACGCCCCAATAACCTGGAATGCCCTCCCACTAGAACTGAGAGCTATAACCAGCCTAACACAATTCAGAAAGAGTCTCAAACACCACCTCTTCCTAAGCTATTTCCCAATCTAACCTTTGCACATGACAATATTACAGACACTTTTCTGACCAGGACATTTCCCAACTGATATCCAAATGTGACTAATGTATTTCAATCTTCTGTAAATAGTTAGCTAGCCTATGTAGTTGTACCTTGTTATTCCCAAGTTTTCAAAAACCATGTTACTTGTAAAATACATTACAGTTCCTTGTATGTATATGTTTGTTCCATGTAAACCGCGCTGGTGATAATAGTGCGGTATATAAGAGATGTTAAATAAATAAATAAATAACTGCCGAAGCAGACTCCCCACCGGCACACTCGCCTTCTCCTCCATTGTGACTTCTTGGGGTTGGTCCTGAAACCAGGGAAGAAACCCCTCCTGGAACCCCTGCCTCCACAAAAGGGCTGTTGCCTCGATGGATATCTTGGCTTTTGGTAGGGAGCAAAACACAGATGCCCAAAAGAGTCTGAAATTGCGATTCAAACCCCAAGTGGTTGGCGTCATCTTCGTAGACTTGGGCTTATCCTACAGCAATTTGATCGGTTTAGCATCCTCCAGCTCCTTCACCAGCTTTTTCAGGTCCATTCCAAACAGTCTACCCCTAAAGGGAAGCTTAGTCAGACGATGTTTGGAGGGGACATCCGCTAGTTGCGAAGCCAAAGCAGCTGACTGGCTGCGACCACCGATGCCATACCCTTGGCGGTGGCTCACAGCAAATCGTAAAATGCATCTGCAAGGTAAGCCATCCCTGACTCCAGATGAGCGGCATCCAGCAGGCTGGACCCAGGATCTGCACCCTCCCCCCTCAAGGCCTGAGACCAGCAAATGCATGCCTGGGCTATGTAAACCCCTCTGATAGATGCCTGTAGAGCTAGCGCGTTAACTTCAAGAGCCTGCTTCAATAGGGTTTCCAATTTCTTATCCTGAGGATCCTTCAAAGCTACTCAGCCCTCGACGGGTATGGTCGTCTTCTTGGTCACTGCTATGACCAAGGAATCGACCTTAGGCAAACTTAACACTTTCTTCTTTTTAGCTGTGATGAGATAAAGATGCTGCATTGCCCTGCTACCCCTGAGGCCCGCTTCTAGGACCTCACATTCTAGGTCAGTCATCTGCTTCAGGGCTCTGTAAAGGGGCAAGATGGTCTCAGATACCTTAATACCCTGCCAGAGAGGATCTTCCAAGGATGGATCCTCTGATGGCATGTCCACCGAGAGGTTAAGTGCTGCCAGGAAGACCCGGACAATGTTAGCGTCTTCTCCAGTCAGGAGCTGTTCCTCCCATTCCACTAAGGTTGTCTCTTCTTCCAGGTCTTGTGCCAGACCCACCAACGGGTCCTCCAATCCGAATGAGAGTTCTGAGCCCCTATAGTCAGCTCCTTCACCTTCCAAGGGGCCCCAAAACCCGGAGGGAGAGATACCTAACAGCTTGTCAGACTCCAGACCGGTCTCTCAGATAGCCCCCCTGGGGAGAGGAAGCAGACCAGACTCCCTGTGTGCCTCCCAGGCTTTGTCTGTTACAATATGCCTGGTGCATCATAAAAATAAATTATGTGGAGAAGGGAGCATTAACCAACAACCCCAGAGCCGTGTTTAGATGCAGAAACCATGTTGTCCTCAGTGACCATGGGATCCACCAAAGTAGACTGAGAGGCTGACAAAATGGCGACGGTTCCCACCAAAAGAGCAATAGAGACAGGGCCGCGTTTAAGGTCTTTTCTGACTCTGTCGCCTCATCGGAGACTGCCCACAAGAAACCTCCTGTCTTCTCTATCTTCGGCCTTGCAGGCTCTGCAAAAGCCTGTGGCAGAGAGATGGCTCTGCCTTACCCTGCACACAGCACAAACAGCCTTAGCCAAAGAAGGCATCACGTAGAGGATGTCGGGTTGCGAGTCTCAGCAACGGCAGGCTATCTGCCGATGTCCCGCTCAAGCCTTTACCACACTGCGACAGTCCCCCCGTTTCCCCACCCTGACCTGATACCGCTGAAAAGGAGAGGGAAGCAGGAAAACGCTCTGAGAAACAGAGGAGGGGGAAAACAGAAGAAATGCTGCACAATGTCACTCCGCAGCAGCAGCTGCTCATCCTCAGCCACCACGGAAGGTGTTAGAGGCTGCGGGATCAAGAGCCCAGTACAGAGAGGTCAGACCCCGAGGCCCCTACCCTCTCCCGAGGTCCTGCAGCTGATTCAACAGCATTGGACCCTCGGGGCAGGCACGTCCACCACAAGCACAGAACCTAAGCTAAGTACTCTGCTTACCAGAGGAATGCCAGGCAAACCAAACCTTTATTTTTTTTAAAATAGGAAATGTTCCCTTCAGTGCAGCCCAGACTACACTGAGCTTTGTTCTATCTGCTGGAGACTGAGGATACTGGCTTGGTGGGTGGAGCATTGGCTCCTTATGGGTGTCATCACCAAAAGCATGTCAGTCTCCATCTGCTGGAAGAGGGACAAAACCCAGGAGTCCGGACTAGACTGGAGGGACGCTATGGAAGGAAGCTTATTTTCACATTTTACCTTCAAGCCCTTTGGCTCCCCTTCTGAACATGAATGGAACTGGTCACAGTCCTGCCTCCCAACCCACTGTTACCAGTTACCTATTTTCTCTCCTAAAACTACTGTTTTAGATTCATAAAACCTTCTGTAAGTCTTGCTGCTCACAGGCTTAATATAAATTTGGTGCATGGCAGGGATGAATGGACCCTCAGAAGAGGCAGGGGTTGAGACTGAAGTTGGAGGAGCACTGGGCACTCACCAATGGAGCCACTGGATTTCTCCATCTTCTTCCTGCTCTTCCTGTTTTTGCCTTTTGATTGTAGCAATCCCCCTGGAACACACCGGGGGCCATGGAACCATTCTCTTCCACCTGTAGGCATTGTGACAGCTTTCCAGTCTACCTGCTCATTTCTCTCAGCCCTGGCACAGCCCTCCTGGCCCAAATCACTCTCTGAACAGTCATTTGCTTTCTGTGTTTCAGAGGATGGCCGAGGCGCAAAACACTTCAGCAATTTCTTTGCCTCACTCTTTTTAGCTGCACAGTTCTGCTTCTTATTCCTTTTCTGCTGTCCCATTACAGGTCTTTGTTCCCAGAGCTCTGGCTCCTGGTGGTTAACAGTGTCAGTATCTTTAGTGTTCTGGATAGGATCTGTCTTCTTCTGGGACTGAACCCAGATCATTCTGGACAGATTAGGCACAGAACTCAGCCGCTTCACTATACTATTCTCTGTCACAGTTCCTACCCCCTCTGCCTTCCATGACACCAGCTCATCCTGGTGCGACGTCTGGTTTTTGGAAGAGCCCAGAGTCAGAGGAGACAGGTCAAGGTCAATCTCCTGAAGGTCAGAAGAGTCACTGAGGTGAGACAGAAGGTTTTTCTGCTCCAACACTGCAGCTTTCTTGGGGAAGTCATTGACATCCAAGTTGAGGTCACACACGCTGAAGCTGGCCCGGATCGAGTCCTTTATGGTGTTTTTGATCTCCTCCAGCCGGCTGCTCAGGAAGCTGTTAACTCGATCCAGCTCTAGCTGTGGCCACTGAAGCAGTTTGTCTTCCATCTGTACCTCCATGTCCTCTGCCACAGATGAGTTGCGCTCTGCCCTTTTTTGCGCTTCTGCCTCTGCTTCCAGCTGGGCTTTCTCCTTCTCCTGCAATATATAAAAGCAGCCTTAAACCTCATCTGCAGGATTCACGTTCTACTTCCTGAGCAACATCTGAAATAAAATCCACTTCCTGGATGTGAGTGCAAGCCCTTCACGTTCTACTTCCTGAGCAATATCTGAAATAAAATCCACTTCCTGGATGTGAGTGCAAGCCCTTCACGTTCTACTTCCTGAGCAACATCTGAAATAAAATCCATTTCCTGGATGTGAGTGCAAGCCCTTCACGTTCTACTTCCTGAGCAACATCTGAAATAAAATCCACTTCCTGGATGTGAGTGCAAGCCCTTCAATGTTCTACTTCCTGAGCAACATCTGAAATAAAATCCACTTCCTGGATGTGAGTGCAAGCCCTTCACGTTCTACTTCCTGAGCAACATCTGAAATAAAATCCACTTCCTGGATGTGAATGCAAGCCCTTCACGTTCTACTTCCTGAGCAACATCTGAAATAAAATCCACTTCCTGGATGTGAGTGCAAGCCCTTCACGTTCTACTTCCTGAGCAACATCTGAAATAAAATCCACTTCCTGGATGTGAGTGCAAGCCCTTCACGTTCTACTTCCTGAGCAACATCTGAAATAAAATCCACTTCCTGGATGCGAGTGCAAGCCCTTCTCTCCTTATAAAGCTCCTATCCCTAGTTAATACCATGGCTGGCTCACCTCTGGAGTCTCTCACCTTTCTTTTCTGCTTGTGCCGGGCCCGTTTGGCAGCCTTGGCACTGTTCATTGCTCTTGGCTCTGTGCTGTTGATATACTGCAGCAGTTCATCCACATCCCGATCATCCACAGCAGCTTCTCCTGATGTGCCAAGCCCCAGCTTTTGAGGAAGCTCCTCTTTTCTCTTGGTCAATCGTGAGCGCAACTTCTCACGAATCTCAGCATAATTCCGGCTTGTTGGAGCAGCAGGAGGCTAGAAAAGAAAGCCATAAGTATTAACAACAGCCACAAGGGTATCTTAGAGGCAAAAGGTTTATTAAAAGCTTAACAGATATAAAATAAAATTAGTTAAAAGACTAGAAAGGAACACCATTAATAGTTTAAAAAGAGACAGGCAATCATACAGTACAGAAAGATAGAGAGGGCTGTGCACAACTGGAGCAGAGTCTATTGTGGGGTGCAGAGAGGCGGGTATAACATGTGGAACCAGTAAATCAGGCATCTGCATCATTAAGGGAAAGAGTAAAAGGTTTTTGTAAAAGATGAGTTTTGAAACTGTCTTTGAAATCTGAATAGAAGAGTTCTAAGCAGATGTCCAGAGGGAGATCATTCCATAGGCTGGGAGCTCCCAGCACCTCATTCAGGAGAGCATTCCAAGTATCCACTACACTACCTCCTAGAAATACTTTTTCACCTAAACTTAAAAGCAACATCAAGAAAGCACAGTTACTTACCTGTAACAGGTGATCTCTGGGAACAGCAGGAATAAGTCTTCACATATGGGTATCGTCGGTACCGATGGAGCCTGCGCGGGAACGCTCCCCAGCGTCCAATCAGAAAGCCTTTGGGAGCATCCCACAGCGCCTGCGTGCTGCCTTCCCGCCTTTCCCAACTGTCTCTCCTCAGTTAGGTTTTAAAGCTGAGACAAAGAGAGAGAGAGAGAGGGAAAGGAAAGATAGATAGAGAGATACAACTCCCAGGAGAGGTGGGTGGGTTGTGAAGACTTATTCCTGCTGTTCCCAGAGATCACCTGTTACAGGTAAGTAACTGTGCTATCTCCAGGAACAAGCAGGAATGAGTCTTCACATATGGGGACTCCCTAGCTGCAGATGCCAGGGAGAGACCCCAGAAGTTGTGTGTCCCTGGGACAGGGCTCCACTTCCCCCCATGGATCTCTGGCATCCCATCAGGGATGGTGGGTAGGAGTTGATTAAGTATGGAACAGGTGTTTGAGAACAGCCTGACCAAACAAGGCATCCCGGCGGGAGTCCTTGTCCAAGCAGTAATGGACTGTGAAGGTATGAACCGAGGCCCAAGTGGCTGCTCGACAGATGTCAATAGACACAGAGTTCAGATGAGCCATTGAGGCTGCCATGGCCCTCACATTGTGAGTTGTGCATGGCCCTCCAGAGAAAGGTTCTTACTCTGATAGGCAAAAGAAATACACTGGGCAATCCAGTTAGATAGTGTTCTCTTGGAAACTGGTAGTCCCAAATGAGAAGGATCAAAGGCAACAAAGAGCTGAGAGAAATTTCTATGTTGCTGTGTCCTTTGTAAATAAAAAGCCAGAGCTCTTTTACAGTCCAGGGTATGAAGATTCCTCTCTGCACTTGATGCATGAGGCCTTGGAAAAAACACAGGTAGGTAGACCTCCTGGTTGAGGTGAAAGGGCAAGACCACCTTAGGCATAAAATGTGGATGAGTCCTAAGGACTACCTTGTCATGATGGAACCTTGTATAAGGTGGATTAGCTACGAGTGCTTGCAATTCACTAATACGACGTGCTGATGTGATTGCAATAAGAAAGATAACTTTCCAAGAAAGGTATTTCAAGGAGGTGGTAGCCAAAGGTTCAAAAGGCGGCTTCATATGCTGATCAAGAACCAGGTTCGAGTCCCATGCCACCGGAGGTGGTCTAATGGGAGGCTTTGTTAAAAGGAGGCCTCTCATGAACCTTGCTACAAGAGGATGAGAGGAAACAGGTTATCCATTCAGAGGCTTAAGGGAAGCTGCAATAGCACTCAAATGGACCCTTACTGAATTAGTTTTAAGGCCTGCATTAGACAGATGGAGGAGATACTCCAGCAAAGATTACAGGGGTATGGCAAGGGGGTTAAGACCCTTCCCAGCGCACCAGATGGTAAACCTCTTCCACTTGAAAGCATAAGAACGTCTAGTGGAAGGTTTTCTGGAAGCATAAAGAACATCTTTCATCTGTTGAGAAAGATGAAGATCTTGGAGATCTAGGCCTTCAGCAACCAAGCCCTGAGATGCAGAGACTGGGGATTGGGATGCCATAACTTCCCATCTTCTTGAAATAGGAGATCTGGAGCAGACGCTAACTCGAGGGAGGGAGCTTGAGAGAGATGTAGAAGCAGAGGGTACCACACTTGCCGTAGCCAATGTGGAGCTATGAGAATCATGTGGCCTCTGTCTCTCTGAAGCTTGAACAGGGTTTTGGGAATTAGGGGAATGGGTGGAAACGCATACAGGAAGTCTTGACCCCAGTGAAGGAGGAAAGCATCCCTTGCCTGAGCCCCCTGAGCCGGATTTCTGGAACAGAACCGGGGAAGTTTGGCATTCCACGGACTTGCAAAGAGGTCTATGTCCGGGGTTCCCCAGATCTGAAAAATCCTGGTCACCTGGTCCACATGTAGGGACCACTCGTGTGGAAGCAGAACTCGACTGAGCCTGTCTGCCCAAGAGTTTTGAACACCTAGAAGATAAACTGCCAGAAGATGAATTTGATGCTCTCTGGCGAGGGCCCAGTCGCAAAGCTTCGTTGCAAAGCGACAGAGAGCCAATTCCGCCCTGCTTGTTCACATAGAACATGGCTACCTGAATGTCCGTGTGGATAAGGACTGTCTTGCAGCTGAGCAGGGTGTGGAACACTCGCAGAGCAAGGAAGATTGCTCTGAGTTCCAAGAGATTGATATGTAGACAAGTTATTATTGAAGATACCATCCTAGCCCTAAACACAACCACTGCGCATACGGACCCTTGTCCTGCACATTGGATAAAGGACTTGCGATGTGACCTATCCCCAATTATAGCCAAAATCTTAAACCAATCCTTTACCACTGGCTCTTTCCCACCTACTCTCAAGCAGACCTCTGTAAGACCTCTTTTAAAGAATACCAAACTCGATCCTCAAAAGGTAGAATCTTACAGGCCCATATCTAGCATACCGATGCTTGCAAAAATCATCGAGAAAATAGTGCACAGGCAATTACAGGATCATATAGACATCTCAACCCCACTAGATCCGGCCCAACATGGATTCAGAGAGTCACATGGAGTGGAAACACTACTCACAACCCTCTTCAACAACATAATCGCAGGTGTGGATAACATACGACATGGCTTCGCTCTTGTCTTTCTAGACATAGCAGCAGCTTTTGACTCGGTATGCCACGAAATTCTCATCTGCCGGCTAAGGGAAAAAGGTATCTGCGGAACAGCACTCGAATGGTGCAAATCTTATCTGTCCGGAAGATGGCAGCATGTCCGAGCCGACGGGGCTACATCAGAACCATTCCAACAAAGTCAAGGTGTACCGCAAGGATCCTCCCTATCTGCATTGATGTTTAATATATACATCCAACCCATCTGCGACATCATCAGATCCTTCAATGTCAGTTACATGATATATGCAGACGATGTGCTATTATATATGCCAATATCACTGGATAGCCTAGACCTCACCCCTCTGACTAACTGCTTCGACACCATATCAGAGTGGCTCCTGTCACAAAACCTACGAATACAACATAAAAAGATGGAAGTCCTTTTCGTCTCGAGGAATACCAACTTCACCCCACCTAGCTGTGTTAAGGTAAAGGATGCCCAACTACAAGTGAAGCCTGCGATACGTTACCTTGGAGTACTGTTAGACCAAAACCTTGACATGAAGAACCATATAGCCAATACTGTCAAGGCAATCTACTTTAAAATCAGATCCCTCAGACACCTACGCATGCTACTCGAACCGGATGATTTCCGCACCATTTATCAAGCCCTTATAATTCCCCATTTTGACTTCTCAAACTCCATACTACAAGGACTCCCACGGTCCACCCTGAACCCTCTGCAACTGGCTATGAACAGTGCAGCACGGGTACTCTTTGGGGCATCCAGGAGAGACCACGTGACTCCCCTCCTAAGACAGTTACACTGGCTCCCCATTCAAGCAAGGATCAGTTTCAAGACTTTACTGCTAACGTTCAAAGCTGCTAAGGGGCTTACCTCATCCTCTCTCTCTAACCTCATCCAACCACTTGCACCAAACAGGCCACGAAGAACCGCAGAGTTGAACATGCTAGTCATCCCAAATGAAACCACAAGATGCACCAGATCAACAGCCAACAGAGCCTTCCAACTCTGCGCCCCAACTCTATGGAACGCTTTACCAGCACAAATCAGAGCAATCCCCAACTTGAGCCAGTTCAGAAAAGCGTTAAAACATTTCCTCTTCCTTAAATATCTAAATGACAGCTCCGAACATAACTCCCAAGCGAGTAGCAGAAGTAGTCAAACAGGCAGACCCACGCAACAGGCTTACCCCACAATGTAAATAACAAGCAGTTTCCTGTATTGTTGTACCACCCATGTATATAGTTGACCATGTCCATTATCAGGTGAACCACCAATGTATATAGTTAACCCGTTTATCCAAGTTCTACTTCCTGTTAAATGTAATGACCAGACATATGTAAATTGTCGGATGTTTCTGTTCAATGTAAACCGCGCTGATGGCTAATAGTGCGGTATATAAGAATTGTTAATAAATAAAATAAAATAAATAAATAATAAATAAGTCTCCTGTGGGGACCAGATGCCCTGGGTGGAGAGGTCTTGTAGATGAGCTCCCCACCCCAGTGGAGAAGCATCTGTTGTGAGAGTTGCTTGGGGTAGAGACTGCTGAAAGGGGGAGCCCAGCAACAGGTTTTGAGGGGACTTCCACCACTGGAGAGACAAAATGAGGCGACTTGTGTTTGCTATTTTGTCTGACAGGCAGTCTAATGCCTGGGTCCATTGGGTGGATAAAGTCCACTGAGCTGCTCTCATGTGAAGGCGAGCATATGGGACCACATGCACGGTGGATGCCATGTGGCCTAGTAACTGTAACATCTCTCGAGCAGTTAAGTGAGGCTTCAACTCTGCTTGAGAAGCTAACTGCACCAAGCGAAGGCAATGGGCCTGGGGGAGATAGGCCCTTGCCTTTGTGGTATCCAGCAACGCCCCTATAAACTCCAGGGACTGAGTAGGGGTTAAATTGGATTTTGGGATGTTTATTATCAGCCCTAAATACTGAAGGATACTCATTGTGCAGGCTAGAGAACTCTTGGCTTCTGACTGAGTGGGAGCTCGGATGAGCCAGTCATCCAAATAAGGGAAGACGAATATTCCCAGAGTGCGCAGAAATGCAGCTACCACTGCCACGCATTTTGTGAACACCCTTGGTGCAGAGGCCAGACCAAAAGGCAGCACTCTGTATTGATAGTGCTTCTCTTGAAAAAGGAACCGAAGGAATCTTCTGTGAGTTGGATGGATGAGAACATGGGTGTACGCATCCTTGAGATCTAGAGAACAAAGCCAATCCTGACTCTGAAGGTATGGCAGCAGAGTTCCCAGAGAAATCATTTTGAATTTTATCTTGACTAGGAATCTGTTCAATTCTCTGAGATCTAAGATGGGTCTGTAGCCCCCTGTTTTCTTTGGAATAAGAAAATAGGGGGAGTAGAAACCTGTGCCCTGTTGTTGAAGAGGCACTTCCTCTATTGCCCCCTGGGTGAGAAGGGTGGCAACCTCCTGCCCCAACAGGCTGAGGAGGGAGGTTGGAGAAATGAACTGGTGCACTCTTGTGTGAGGGGGCAAGCTTGAAAAATGAAGTTTGTACCCCTCTCTTATGATGGAGAGTGTCCAATGCTCTGCTGTAATTTGCTCCCATCTGGGAGAAAAATGACATAGCCTTCCTGGAATGGTGGAGGGCTCTGGTCCTTCCAGAGCCAGGACGGCTAGGTTCTCTAGCGGAAAGTCGAAGGCCCTGAGGGGGCTGAGGTTGCTGGGTCGGTGCAGGCCTAGCAGCCTTTGCTTTGCTCTGTTTGGATGATTGCTGACGTTTGGTATGGAACTGAGCTGCAGAAGATGCCCGCTGACCATAAGCAGGATAGAATCTTTCCTTTTTAGAAAAAGGTGCTTTCTTGAACAATCTTTTCTTAGCAGGAGCAGCTGTGGATTTGGATAGTCTATCCAAGGCAGAGTTTTCAGCATCCATCTGATTGGCTTTTGCTTGCCAATCTTTACCAAACAGGTTCTCACCTGTACAAGGGATATTTCCCAATTCATCTTGAACCCAGATCTCCATATCAGATGCTTGAAGCCAAGCAATTCTACGTGCAACTATGGCAATAGCTGAGGCTCTGCTGACACATTCAAATTAGTCGAAAGCTGCACGGTTGGAGAATTTGGAGATATCTTGGGCATGTTTAAGCCAAGTGAGAAAGTCCTGTCTTATCTTCAGAAATGAAAGGACTTAAAGTCTGCAAATGATCAGTGACTTCTTGTAAGAACATTCCCATGTAAAGACTATAGGAATTAATTCTTGCAGCAAGCATGGAAGCTTGGAAGACTCTTCTTACAAAAGAAAGCATCCAGGGTTCTACATTCAGGTCCTGGAGGATTAGAGGCATGTCTTTTGGCACTTCTAATCTTTCTCATAGCAGACTCAACCACAATAGAGTGGTGAGGAAGTTGAGTTTTATGGAAACCAGGACAAGGAGGGACACGATACATGGTATCCAACCTGCGAGGATGAGGGGAGGTGCTCAGAGGTGCTTCCCACATCCTTAACATGAGATCATACAAAATCTTATGAACAGGCAAGATAGCTGCCTCCTTAGGAGTTTTAGGATATTGTAAAATATCTAACTCCTTGGCTCTGGGTTCTGTCTCAGGGGCCACCGTAATGGAAAGGCCCCGAGCCACCTCCCTGATGAAGTCTTGAAAAGACAAGTCCTCTGGAGGAGACATCCTTCGTTTAGGAGAGGACTCCTCCTGTGGAAGAAGCATCACTGCATCAACCGACTCTTCAGAATCCTCAGAGTCCTCAGAGGAATCGAAGTATAGTCTGTCCGGATGCTCTTGCAAAGCCCCATACCGACTGGGATCAGCATCGGGAATAACCGGTACCGGGGTATCGGTACCGGAGAGCTTCAGAGGACAGAGTACCGGCATAGCAGACACCGATGCTGATGCCACCGGTACCGGGATCGGTACCGATGGCGATGCTATAGCCGGTACCGGTGGGGTAGTCTGTTGCAGTACCACGGGCATCAATGCCACAAGGAAAGCCACCAGACTGCGTTCTAGGGACAGAATCCTATGATCCACTGACGCCGCCAATGCTTGGAAGTCGGTACCTTTAGAAGCCACCGGTACCCCGGAGCATGGCACCAGGAGATCTGTCGAGGCCACGCCATCGAGATCATTCTGGAACCCCGATGATGATGCTTTAGAGGCCGAAGCCTCCCGCCAGGGTAATTTTGCTGGTGCAGAATCCTCGAGGGCAACGCCAGAGGCATCTCAATGCTTAGAAGGAGATCTACCCTTCGAGGACTGGCTGGATTTATGTTTAGTTACCTGAGATCCATGTGAGGAAGAAGCAGCCCTGGAAGACGTTGATGCCACCGAAGCCACATCAGAGGGAAACAGGGTACTGAGCTTGGCAGCTCGGTTCTGCCGACCTCTTTTAGACATCATAGAACAGGACATACAATCTGTGATGGAATAGTCAGGACCTAAACATTATAGACACCAGTCATGGGTGTCGGTGACGGAAATTGTACTGCCACATTTTGTGCACTTCTTAAATCCTGAGGCAGGTTTTTCTATGTTAAGGAAAAAATGTTTTTTGGCCTAAGGCCCAAAACGCAAGTGCACCTGAAGAAAAGAAACGGAAAAAAGATTTTTTTTTTTTTTTTTTTTTTAACAAGAAGAAAAGAAAAAGACCGGCGGTACCGGTGGAGCATCGAAGAAGGCATACGCGACACAAAAGAAATAAAGAAAAATAAAGAAATTCTTCTGCGGTGACAGGAACACGACCTGCTGGCTCCACGGAAAAAGAAGAACTGAGGAGAGACAGTTGGGAAAGGCGGGAAGGCAGCACGCAGGCGCTGTGGGATGCTTCCAAAGGCTTTCTGATTGGACGCTGGGGAGCGTTCCCGCGCAGGCTCCATCGGTACCGACGATACCCATATGTGAAGACTCATTCCTGCTTGTTCCTGGAGATATACCTTTACACATAAAGGGTAGTAGGTGCCTGGAATGCCCTCCCAAAGGAGGTGGTGGGAGTAAAAATAGTGACAGAATTCAAAAGGCATGGGCTAAACACAGAGGATCACTACATAGCAAGAGGATGGAATCAAAGTAAATGTAAATTCAGTAGCGTCATAAATAGAGAGGAGAAACCTGCCTAGAGCAGCAGGTGTAACCGTAAGCAAAGATATAGAGGGGGATCAGCAAGTGGAACTAGCCACCTTACCGGGAAGACTAAATGCTGGTCTTTATCTGTTACTATAGGAGCAAGGAAATAGAAAGCAGACTGACAGGTGGAATCATATTTAGCACGTGAGACAGAGGGGAACAACAAAAGATTAGCAAGGATTGAACAGTGCAATTTTCAGACTGTCCATGTCATAATAAAGGCTGTGGATATTTTTTACACTCAAACTTTGCACAAGTGGCAGAAGCTCAAATTAAGGGCTCCCAAGCAAAATATCAGAAAGTGTTCCCAGGGCAGGGTATTCGTCTCAGAAGATACAAGATACACGAGCCCTCTCTTTTCATACACCCCCTGTACCACAGGGGCTGCTTGGGTGGCATTTACGTCCCTGCTCTGCACTAATTTTCACATATCCCTTTCCTTTGAAGCTCACCGTGGGTATAAATAAAATAGAAACATAGAAAAATGACAGAAAAAGACATGACCTATCTAATCTGTCCTTCCCTATCAACAACTACAACAGTCCTCTCTTTTCCTTTAGAGATCCTGTGTTTGTCCCATGCTTTTTTTAATTCAGATACTGTCCTCATCTCTATCACCTCCACTGGGAGACTATTCCACGGATCCACCACTCTTTCCGTAAAGAAATATTTCCGCATATCACTCCTGAATCTATCACCTTTCACCCTCATCGCATGCTCCCACACAGCAGAACTTGCTTTCAATCAAAAGAGGCTCTCCTCTTGTGCATTTATGCCACGGAGGTATTTAAACGTCTCAATCATATCACCTCTATCCCGCCTTTCCTCTAAGGTGTACATATTAAGATCCTTAAGTCTGTCCTCATATGCTTTATAATAAAGCCAACTAACCATTTTAGTAGCCATACTCTGTATTGACTCCATCCTGTTTATATCCTTTTGAAGGTGCGGTCTCCAGAATTGCACACTATACTCCAAATGAGGTCGCATCAAAGACTTATACAGAGGCACTATCACCTCCTTTTTTCTGCTAGCCATTCCACTCCCTATGCACCCAAACATCCTTCTAGCTTTTGCTGTCGCTTTTTCTACCTGTTTAGCTACTTTAAGATTTCTCAGACACAACCATGCCTAGGTCCCGCTCTTCTTTAGTGGACAAAAGTACTTCACCTCCTATACTATATTGCTCCCTTGGATTGCTGCAGCCCAAATGCATGACCTTACATTTTTTAACATTAAATCCCAGCTGCCAAATTCTAGACCATTCTTCAAGCTTAGCTAAATCCTTCCTCATGTTATCTACACCTTCCTGGGTGTCTATTGCAGATTTTGGTATCACCCGCAAAGAGGCAAACCTTACCCGACAGCTCTTCCGCTATATCACTAACAAAGATGTTAAAAAGAATCGGATCAAGGACAGATCCCTGGGGCACACCACTGGTAATTTCCTTCTCCTCAGAGTGAGCTGCATTTATCTGTACCCCTTTGTTGCCTCCCACTCAACCTATTTTTAACCCAAGCAGTAACTTTAGGGTCCATCCCTAGGGTGCTCCGTTTGTTTATAAGTCGCCTGTGAGGAACAGTGTCAAAGGCTTTACTGAAATCTAAATACATCACATCTAGGGCTCTCCCTCAGTCCAACTCCCTGGTCACCCAGTCAAAGAAATCAATCAGATTTGTCTGACAAGACCTGCCTCTGGTGAATCCACGCTGCCTCAGATCCTGTAATCCACTGGACTCCAGAAACCTCACTATTTTCTCTTTGAGCAGCGTTTCCAATAATTTACTCACCACCAAAGTTAAACTAACCGGCCTGTAGTTTTCAAACACATCCTTACTTCCGCTTTTGTGTAAAGGCACCACATGAGCCCCTCTCCAGTCCTTTGGCACCACTCCTGTCTCCAACGAGACATTGAAAAGGTCAGTCAGTGGAGCTGCTAGAACGTCCCCAAGTTCTCTCAGTATTCTAGGGTGTATCCCATCGCTTTGTCTACTTTAAGTTTAGCTAGTTTCTCACGAACACAGTCTATTGAAAATTCTTCAAGATGCCCCTCGCTTCTGTTCCTGTTTGTCAGTGTTTTCTGAGGTCCTCTTCCTGGTTCTTCATCTGTGAACACAGAACAGAAATATTTGTTAAGCAATTCCGCTTTATCCTCATCAGCTTCTAAATATTCCCCCCTTCACCCTTGAGTCTGACAATACCACTTTTGCCCTTCCTCTTCTAACATATCTGAAAAATGTCTTATTCCCCCATTTTATTGCATTGGCTATTTCCTCCTCTTTTTGAATCTTTGCTTTCCTGACTACTTTGCTAACTTCTCTAAGTTTTTCCAAATATAGATGCCCGTCTTCCTCTCTCTGTGATCTCTTGCATTTCATGAAGGTCTCCCTCTTTTTCTTCACTTTTTCAGCTACTTCCTTCGAAAACCATAGCAGTCTCCTTTTCCTTTTGCCTTTATTTACCATTTTAACAAAAAGGTTGGTTGCCCTTAAAATATTCACTTTCAGTTTTGCCCACTGTTTTTCTACATCCCCCAACTGTTCCCATCCTGCTAACGACTCCCTGAGGTATTGTCCATCTTGGCAAAGTTAGTTTTCCTAAAGTCTAAGACCCTTGCTTTTGAATAGATTCTAACAGCCCTAGTCCTAATACTGAAAATAAAGGGCACAGAATTGAAAAGTCTGTTATTGTCTTATCCCCCCTCACCTGAAAGGTCTCTCTTAAATGTAGTTAAAAGTGTATGTATTATATGAGGAGGATGGAGGGAACAATTTTGAGACAGCCACTTAATCTGCACAAATTGTTTTTTTACCCAAGTAAACCATTTCCAAACTGCCTTCTAAAAGCATCTAAAATGCAATCAGCAAAGGTGCCTTGGGAATTTTTCCAATACAGTTGGCCAAGTGATGTAGAAGTTAACTCCCCTACATCCTTTCTTTAAATGGAATCTTCCATAGCAGCTGGGCACAGGTATATGTGTGCTGTGACATGTCGCCTGCCTCAAAAAATACTAACGGTTAAATCAGAGCCTTACCCCAGCAAACTATTCCACCTGCCAGAATTGCGACATGGAATGTTCCACCATCACAGAGACTGTTAACCCAGTGTAAAAAAAGATGACATTATTTGCAGGCTGCCCCTATTAACTTAGTAACATAGTATATGATGGCAGAAAGACCAACATGGTCCATCTAGTCTGCCCAGCAAGGTGGCACCTGCCGCTCTGTGCAGGTCACCCCTCTCCATGCCTTAGTTTAGGAGTGTACCCACCGCTCCATTGGTTGGGTGGGAGGCGACAAAGAGTACAAGTAAATGGAGCTCACTCTGAGGAGAAGGATGTTACCAGTGGTGTGCACCAGGGATATGTCCTTGGTCCGATTCTTTTTAACATTTTTGTTAGTGATATAGCGGAAGGGCTGTCGGGTAAGGTTTGCCTCTTTGCGGATGATACCAAAATCTGCAATAGAGTAGACACCCAGGAAGGTGTAGATAACATGAGGAGGGATCTAGCTAAGCTTGAAGAATGGTCTAGAATTTGGCAGCTGAGATTTAATGTTAAAAAATGTAAGGTCATGCATTTGGGCTGCAGCAATCCAAGGGAGCAATACAGTATAGGTGAAGTACTTTTGTCCACTAAAGAAGAGCGGGACCTAGGCGTGGTTGTGTCTGATGATCTTAAAGTAGCTAAACAGGTAGAAAAGGCGACTTAAAAAGCTAGAAGGATGCTTGGGTGCATAAGGAGAGGAATGGCTAGCAGAAAAAAAGGAGGTGATAATGTCTCTGTATAAGTCTTTGGTGCGACCTCATTTGGAGTATAGTGTGCAATTCTGGAGACCGCACCTTCAAAAGGATGTGAACAGGATGGAGTCGGTGCAGAGGGTGGCTACTAAAATGATTAGTGGGCTTCATTATAAAGCATATGAGGACAGACTTAAGGATCTTAATATGTACACCTTAGAGGAAAGGCGGGATTGTGGTGATATGATTGAGATGTTTAAATACCTCTGTGGCATAAATGTTCAGGGAGAGAGCCTCTTTCAATTGAAAGCAAGTTCTGCTACGAGGGGACATTGGATGAGGGTGAAGGGAGATAGATTCAGGAGTGATATGTGGAAATATTTCTTTACGGAAAGAGTAGTGGATCCATGGAATAGTCTCCCAGTGGAGGTGGTAGAGATGAGGACAGTATCTGAATTCAAAAAAGCATGGGACCAACACAGAGGATCTCTAAAGGTAAAAAGTGGACTGTTGTAGTTGTTGATATGAAAGGACAGACTAGATAGGCCATGTGGTCTTTTTCTGTCATCATGTTTCTATGTTTCCATGTAGGTCACCACTATTTGTTGAGATAAAATAAATATTTATTTATTTACATTCTCTTATATACCGTGCTATTCTGCATCAGTGTGGTTTACATTGAACAAATTGAAATTACATTGAACAGGGTATTATAACTTGGAGATAACTATTTTACAGGGAACATGGGCTATGGAGGGTTAAGTGGCTTGCCCAAGACCACAAGGAGCACCTGTGGGACTAGAAACCCCAGTCCTTCCGGCCCAAGGTTGCTGTCCTCTAGTGGGATTTGAACCCCCGGCCTGAAGTACCTTGCCCCAACCACTAGGCTACTCCTCCACTCCTTATTTTTATTTTGATTTTATCATGTTGCTATAAAAGGATCCACTGTGTCTGTCCATTGCCATTTTGAACATACATTAGATACTCAGCATTCTTACAGAAAAATAAGCACCAACTGTTGGCCAGAAGTCACAAGACATTTTAAAGAAGAAACAAATTAAAAAACGGACTTGAACATTTAAAAGAAATGACCATGATGTTGGGGTTCAGATTCAGCCCCATCTCCTTAAAGATCCCACCAGCAGCACGGATCAATTTCCAAGTCAGTCAAGCACTATCCACTTACCGCATTGTGCCCAAAGAACTCACAGTAACAGCAGTCACAGAATTTTCCATCTTTTTGATTGGCAGAGGAGGAAGCGCAGGAGCTGCGTTCAGAACTGCTGTCCTCATCCTCACCGAGACCCTCGTCCGCCTCACAGGACTCCGGCTGGTGGCAGCCAGTACCACTTGGGAATGTATGGCTCTTGCATGCTGCCTCCCTGCTGAGAATGGGATGTTTAGTGGCATGGGGGAGGGGTGAGAGGCAGAGTCTAGCTGAGATTTAGGGCTGTCAGGGTGAAAAGACCAGGCGACAGTCCTTGCTGATGTCTCCCTGAGAAGAGAGAGGTGAGGTCACATAAAGATCAGGTTCCCAGTATGAAAAAAACAAAAAGTAAAGAACTCTGTCCCCATCCCCTTATTAGAGGCTCATGAGTTTCAGAATCACTTCCCCAGTACTACAACCTCGTGGGTCCCATACTCCCTGCTGCTAAGCAAGTTGCCATGCCATAAGACATGACATGCTGGGTGAGATAGGGTAGTTGCTTTCCTATAACGGAGGTTCTCCGTAGACAGCAAGGGTATGCAGCCACACTTTAAGGTGAAGTCCTGACTGAACCTTGTGTGTCTGGATCTCTCTCAGCTCAAAGCAGCTTTGTTGAGCCTTTCAGCATGCGTTCTCGCTTGTCTCCGGATGTCAGTTCATACCATAGCAAAGGAAAAAAAAGGTGTTGTGGTGTTCCGCTGATGTTGCATGCTTCGAGGATGGAGACATTTGGTTCTCTCTTTCTGAGTTAAGGGGATGGCAGGAGGGTGAGTTTGGTTGCATACCCCTGCTGTCTACGGAGAACCCCCATTGCAGGTAAGCAACTACACTTTCTCCAGAGACAAGCAGAGGGATGCAGGCACACTCTAAGGTGAGTCCCAGAGCTGAGGGCCACTGGTTCAGCTGTAGTTCAGGTCTGTGTCAGAGGAGAGCCGTCAAGTAGTAAAACTATTTCGGAGAACTGACTAACTGAATGCAAAGTCTTTTGCTGATGAATGGTCCAGACTGTAATGCTCTGTGAAAATGTGGATGGATGACTAGGTAGCTGCTCTGCAGATATCTTGCAAGGAGACAGAAATCATGCTGGCAATGGACGAGGCTGTAGCCCTGTGAGGGCAGACTCGATGGTAGGGCAACTTGCTCACAGAAAAAGGCGATGCAGTCTGCTATCCGTGATGAGATGGGTTTGCTTCACCACCGGTTGCCTCGGGTTGTTGGGGTTGAATATTACGAACAACTGAGGCAATCTGTGGAATGACTGTGTGATGTAAGTAGTATGAGAGAGTTCGTCTACAGTGCAAAGTGTGAAGCTTCTCTTCTGGGAAGCCCTCAGGGGGTGCCGAAAAGAACACTGGAAGGATGAGGAGCCGATTGATGTGCAAGTCCGAGATGACCTTGGGGAGGAACTTGAGATGGGTTCCGAGGATGACTTTATCATGGAGGATCTGAATAAGGAGAGTAGTGTACCAGTCCTTGAGGCTCTCCCAATCTTCTGACAAAAGTGAGGGCTTACAGACATGCTTGAGTGATGCAGACATTAAGGATTCAAAGAGTGCCCGCAAGAATTCTGAGAGAACCACACTGAGATCCCAGGCTGGTATGGGTGGTCGAATGGGTGGCTTGGTGTTCATGAGGCCTTTCATGAATCTGGAGATGACCAAATGCATGGAGATGAGTTGACCATCGAGAAGAGCATGAGAAGCAGTGATTGCAGATAAGTGGTAGTGGATGGACATTGTCTGGAGGCCAGAGTTGAACAAGTGGAGAATATGGGACAGTACATGGCCCACAGAACTGTGGGCATAGTCGGATGGAGCAGAAAACTGGGCATTTGGCATTGTTAGCAGAGATGAAAAGATCCACATACACTGAAGACAGTGTGAAGAGTCGTAGGGTCGAGGGACCACTCGGGGATCTAGTTGGCGGATGAGTTTGTCAGGCTGATTCAGCATTCTAGGTAGGTATGTTGTAGAGTTGTTCCAATGGAAGGGGCAAAGGTCCAGAGGCGCAAGGATTCGCGGCAAAGTTGGAGTGAACCTGTGCCTCTCTGCTTGTTGATGTAGAACATAGAAACTTGATTGCTGGTTCGTATGAAGACACGCTTATGACACATCCCGCGATAAAAAAATGGTGAGGGCACAGTAGGCCACCCTGAGCTCCAGGACATTGATGTGCAGGGCTCCTTCCTGTGGGGACCATATGCCCTGCATGGACAGCTGTTGCAGGTGTGCTCCCCAACCTTGTGTGGAGGCATTGGTAGTCAGAGTGAGATGATGAGGCAGCGCCTAGAATGGGCAACCTACCGTGAGGTTGGATGGGGATGTCCACCACCGAAGGCTGCGGAATAGGTCCATTCGATGTGGGCCTCCCATAGGGATCCTGGTGTGGAGAGACTGGGAGTGTTGGCACCAACTGAGCCTGAGATGCTATTGCAAGGGGCACATGTGCAGCCATGCCAGAGGTACTATGTGAACGCAAGCGGCCATGTGCCCCAGTAGTTGTAGAAGCATGCAAGCTGACCCTGCGCAATGTGTGGTGAGATTGCTGCTGAGGATTCTTATGGCATGGGCCCTCTGTTTGGGAAGGAAGGCTTAGGCCTATAGAGTGTCAATGTGTGTCTGTAGAGAATCAATGAATTATAGCCGTTGCTGAGGAATGGACTTGGACTTTTGAGTGTTTGAGGAAGCCGAGAGCCTTGAGCAGAGGTGACCCGGATGGCTTGAGTGGTGGCGTCCTGAGTTGCACTGGAGATGAGCTAACTGTCGAGACAGGGGTACATGCAGTGGCCTTGACGCCAAATGTGTATTTATTTATTTATTTATTGAACGGTTTTATATACCGCCTTTCAGAAAAATCAAAGCGGTTTACATAGAACAAAACTTGAACATTACATTGAAACTTATTCAAACAATTGAAATTACAGTGAACATTAAATTGTATATAATAAAAATGGTAATTTGAGGGTTACAATGCTGAGTAAATGCTGATTAGGTATATAGATAGTTTAAACATATATACAGATTTAAATATTTACAAATTTCAAAAATCTTATCTGAGCAAGGAAAAATGTATTGTAGTTCACTAGAATTATTAAAGAGTAAATGTGATAATGTGGAGAATTGGGTATTGTAAGATAGAGTAAGAAAAAGGAAAAAGTAAGTTGTGAATTAATGAATATGAGTATACATGAGTTTAAGTGGGAAATATTTCATCTATTGGGAATAAGTCTCCAAAGTACTCTATAAATAGGTGAGTTTTAAGATCTTTTCGAAATGCTGAAAGATCTGTGATATCTCTGAGTTTATCCGGCAGAGCGTTCCATATTAAAGGGGCATTGAAGCTGAATGCCCTATTTGTTGTAGTTTTATTGAGTTTTGAAAAGTTGTTTGGAACAAGTAGAGTGTTCAGGTTCCTTTGTCTCACTGTTCTGGTCCTTGAATGAATTGTCAGTAGATCAGTTAGATATGATGGGGCTATATCTCTTATCAGTTTGAACGTTGTTATGATAACTTTATATTTTATCCTACTTTGTATAGGTAACCAGTCAATGTTCCCTCTAATTTTCTGTAGGCTGTGTGCGCATAAAATATCAGCTGTGTGCAGCTTTTAAAGGAAGGTTAAATTTTTGTGCGCCACATAACGACACTCGGAGTTATATACTTTAAAATTTGACTACACGTCAGAATACAGTATGTACACCACATTGATTTTAATCAAATTAAATGAAGCGGGAAATTTCTAGTAATTACAATCATCTTTTAAATTTTAAGCCGTCTGTGTTGTTTTCTATCAGAATCAGAGCCGTAATTTTTGTGCGCTCTGTTGTAAAGTATGTGCGCTCGCTCGGTGAGGTGTGTGCGCGCGCACACACGCACAGCTTAGAGGGAACAGTGTAACCAGTGAAGTTTGTACAGTAAAGGGGTTATGTGTTCAGTTGGACCTGCATTTATAAGCATTCTTGCAACAACATGTTGTGCTACTTTTAGTTGGTGTAAAGCATGTTTTGGAATACCTTGAAGAATTATGTTACTAAAATCTAAGTGAGGCAGGATCAGGGCTTGAAGGACTGATCTGAAGTCCAGATTTGATAATAATGGTTTTAGATTTTTAAGATATCTTAATTTATTATATATTGTGTTTGTTGTATTCCTGATGTGTGTTGTTAGACTTAACGTTCTGTCTATGATAACACCAAGGTATCTTATTTCATCTTTTATGGGGATGCTTATGTTTTCAATTTTTATTTCTGTTGGAGGGGTAAATTTTTGATTTCTAGAAACAAATAATGCTTCTGTTTTCTTGAAGTTAATGTGTAGATTGTGTTCATTTAGCCATTGCATCATTTTAGTGAAGCATGATTTGATATTGGAGAAGTCCAGGGAGTCTATGTCCATAGGGAGATAATTCATAACATCATAAGCATAAATTGCATATTTTAATTTGCACTGTTGAATGATGTGGCATATAGGTTGTAAATATATGTTAAAGAGTAGAGCTGACAATGCAGAACCTTGTGGGATTCCTTGTTTTTGCGTATAGGTTTTAGATGTATGGTTTCCTATTTTTACCTATTGCGATCGATCAGTTAGATATGATTGGAACCATGGAAGAATAGTGCCATGTATACCAATCTGTTTGAATCTTTCAAAAAGGATACGATGGTTAATTGAATCAAAGGCAGCTGATATATCCAAAAATATAAGTAATACTGCTTGTTTTGATTTGTTCATGTATTTTAGAATATCATCAAAGATAACAGCAAGAAGTGTTTCTACACTATGGTATGGTCTAAAGCCGTATTGGTGTGAATCTAAGGGGGCATGAAGTTCAATGTGATCCTGAAGTTGATTATATACTATTTTTTCTATAATCTTTGCCATAAATGGAAGGCTAGAGATAGGTCTATATGAAGAGGGATCAAGATTGTCTAGTTTTTTGTTTTTCAGAATAGGTCTAATCGAGGCTCTCTTTAGGATGGTTGGCATAGTACCATGTGTGAGAGAAAAATTTGCTATATTTAGAATGTAGGGTGCTAGGAGTGGTTAGTATTTTTGATCCAGCTAACTGGGCAGGGATCAAGACTAGAAGTGGTTGTGTTAATATCTGAGATCACCTTATCCATGGCTACCACCGCTAGGCACTTCGTGAACATGTGGCAGGTGGACAAAAGGCCGAAGGGGAGAACCTTATGCTGCTAGTAGTTGTTGAGAAATCTGAAACAAAGGTATCTCCAGTGGTGGTGATGCATGGGGATACGGGTGTAAGCATTTTTCAGATATAGAGAGGCAAGCCAATCCTGGAGCTGAGCAGGGAAAGGATGGCGTTCAAGGATTGAATCTTGAATTTTTCCTGCTTGATGAGGAGGTTGAGAAGTTGGAGGTAGAGAATTGGGTGGAGGCCCCCCACCTCCCGATTTCTTGGGGATCAGGAAGAACCTTGAGTAAAATCCCTGACCCCGTTCATCAAGCGGGACCATGTCTATGGCATCATTTAAGAGTAGATGGATGATCTCCTACGCTAGCAGGGGAAAACGTGATGGCCTGGGAGACCAGTGACTCTGGGAGAAGATCAAAAAGGTGGTGATGCAGAGAAATGGAGTCTGTAACATGACCTCACAATGGACAGTACCCACAGTCTATAGTAATGGATTGCCATGCCTTTGTGACGTGTTGGATGTATCCTCCTACCGGCAGGTTGTCAAAAAGTAGGAGCATGTTTGGGAATGGTCGTTTGAGGAAGGGATTTGGTCTTCCTCTCCTGCCGATGGTTACGGTGGGTATAAGGCTGATTCTGAACATGTTGCCGAGCTGACCGTGGATAGAGCTGATATTGGCGAGGTGGGTAGAATTGCTGAAAATACTGGTAGAGGTAGGGATGTTGATAAGGCATCAAGAGGCGACGAGTTGCATCTGCTGGTCAAGCTGCAAATTTCCAGATGATGGTGGAGTGATCCTTTACCTCTTAGATAGCCTCCTGCATCTTGGAACCAAAGAGGCTATCACCCTAGCAAGGGGCATCTACTATGGCGTTCATGGAGATCTTCTCTGAGCCCAGACACGCAGAGCCAGGCTGTTCTTCTAGCAGAGATAGTGGTAGCTGCAGAGCACGCTACTGAAGCGTAGATGTAATATGTGGTGCAGATAATGTGGTAGAGGGATTCATGTAGGTTGGCGGCTAACCAGGCTGGGTCATTAGAGGTGGAGTCATCCAACCGGAGGAGAAGGTCGGATGAAGCTGAAAGACGAGGGTGCATATAGCTAGGGTGCTGCTTAGTTAAGTCTTGCGGCCAATGGTGGCTAAAGTCCTCTGCTCCTTCCCTGGAGGTGTTTAGGACAGTGCTTTGGTACTCTTGGACTTCTTTGGGACGGCCTCCGCGACCACTGACTGGTGGGGTAGCTGCTAATGCTCAAAGACAGGGGCTGGCAGAACTTTATACGTCAGGTCAAGATGAAGAAACGTAGTGCTTCCCAAAGTTAGTTTTCCATATTGAGGCCTGTAGATCCTGGAGGACCAGGAGCATGAGGACCTCTTCAGGGGCGCTGCATTCCTTAAGAATGGATTGGAAGTGTGAGTCTGAGAATTGCTGAGGGCGAGTGCAGGGGAGATTTTCTGTAAGAATTTTGGTAAGAAAGGTTGTCCGCTGGTTCCTCCTGC
This sequence comes from Ichthyophis bannanicus, assembly GCA_033557465.1. Taxonomy (NCBI): domain Eukaryota; kingdom Metazoa; phylum Chordata; class Amphibia; order Gymnophiona; family Ichthyophiidae; genus Ichthyophis; species Ichthyophis bannanicus. Next base: position 3,766,443 of record CM066050.1, read on the forward strand.
GGTCATCCATGATGGAAATGCAGGGTTCCCAGGAGTGTTGGTAAGTATGTAGGGACTCCACATCCTCAGAGGTCACCAGTCTATGAAGCAAGGAAGACCCTGTGATGCCCAAGAGTGTGGAGGATCTTTGGGTCGATAGGCATGTCTGTTCGTAGAACAGGGTTGGGGAAGTCTGTAGGATAGTGGAGGAACAATAGGGAAGATTGAGGGCAAGAGGGACCTCTTGATGGGGAAGGGGGGGCTGTCGGGTATAGCTTGCACTTGTTTGGAAGCTTACCGGTGCTCCCCCAGGGGGAGGAGGGGCTCTTGTGATGCTTTTGCTTCCCTTTAACTTTTTGGTCCAACGTTGAAGCTGTTCCCTCAGGAGTGGGAACAGGGTTTAGAGTGAGCCCTGGTGGGGGAGGGTGGAACCAGTAGGCAGCACTAGCTGAGGGGGAGCCCTTGATCCAGAAGCCATAGCTGGGGGAGGCGCCTCCGGTGTTGTGGCTGTCCTCAGGAAGGCCTAATCATGCCTCTGCTGGGCCCAATGTGGGGAAGGAGGACGAGTGATCAGCCATAGTAGGAGGACTCTGCAGAAGTATATAACGCCAAGCAGAGCTTGGCTCAGACAGTACTTTTTTTTTTCTTTAAGTGCTTTGTGTCAGCTGTTGAAAGCGTGTGACTGGACCTGAGCTCCCGCAGTGTGGGTTCTTCGCGGTCAATAATAAGAACATAAGATATGCCATACTGGGTCAGACCAAGGTCCATCGAGCCCAGTATCCTATTTCCAACAGTGGCCAATCTAGGTCATACGTACCTAGCAGTTTCCCCAAAAGACACAGGTTCCACAATGCTTGTACTGGATCAAGCAATGATATCCTGGGTCCCCTTTTAATAATGGTTTATGGACCTTTCCTCCAGGAACTTGTCCAAACCTTTTTTAAACCCAGCTACACTAACAGCTTTTACTATATCCTCCGGTAACAAATTCCATAGTTTGATAACTAGTTGAGTGAAAAAATATTTTCTCATATTAGTCTTAAATAGTTTACCCTGTAGCTTCATTGCATGTCCCCTAGTCTTCCTATATTCTGATAACGTAAACAATCGATCTACGTTTACCCGTTCCACTCCGTTCATTAATTTATAGACTTCTATCATATCTCCCCTCAGCCGTCTCTTTTCCAGGTTAAAGAGCCCTAACCATTTTAGCCTTTCTTCATAGGGGTATCCTTCCATCCCCTTTACCATTTTGGTGGCTCTTCTCTGAACCTTTTCTAACGCTCCTTTTTAAGATACGGTGACCAGAATTGCACACAATATTCAAGGTGCAGTCGCACCATGGAACGATACTGAGGCATTATAATATCCTTTGTTTTATTTTCCATTCCTTTCCTTATCATACCTAGCATTCTATTTGCTCTCTTGGCTGCCGCTGCACACTAGGCAGAGGGTTTTAACATGTTATCCACAATGATGCCTAAATCTTTTTCCTGGGTGGTAGTTCCTAATGTGGAACCTTGCATCGTGTAACTATAGTTTGGGTTGTTCTTCCCTAGAGGCATAACTTTGCACTTGTCTACATTAAATTTCATCTGCCATGTCGATGCCCAGTCTTCCAATTTATCAAGATCCTCTTGCAAATTTCCACAATCCTCATGGGTTTTAACAACTTTAAATAGTTTTGTGTCATCTGCAAATTTGATAACCTCACTTGTTATTCCCTTTTCCAGGTCATTTATGAATATGTCAAAAAGCAGTGGACCCAGCACAGATCCCTGGGGTACACCATTATTCACCTTACTCCATTGGGAAAACTGGCCATTTAGCCCTCTGCTTTCTATCTTTTAACCAGTTCCTGATCCACAATAGTACACTGCTTCCTATCCCATGACTCTTTAAGTTTTGCCAAACGTCTCCGATGAAGGACTTTGTCAAAGGCTTTCTGAAAGTCAAAATACACTATATCAATCGACTCACCTTTGTCTACCTGTTTATTCACACCTTCAAAAAAAATAACAGATTAGTAAGACAAGATCTTCCTTGTCTAAAGCCATGTTGGCTGTCTCCCATTGGGCCATGACTATCTACATGCTGAGTAATTTTGTTCTTTATGATGGTTTCTACCATTTTTCCCGGTACTGACGTCAGGCTCACCAGTCTGTAGTTTCCCGGATCACCCCTGGAACCCTTTTTAAAAATTGGCGTTACATTGGCGATGCTCCAATCTTCAGGTATTACAGATGATTTTAATGATAGTTCACAGATTACTAATAGCAGGTCTGCAATCTCATATTTCATTTCTTTCAACACCCTTGGATGTATACCATCCGGTCCAGGTAATTTGCTACTCTTCAGTTTATCAAATAGTTGTAATTCATCTTCCCGGTGTAGCGATATTTCTTTCAATTCCTCTGCAGTATCACATTTAAATACCACTTCAGTCATAGGTAAGATCCCTACATCTTCCTCAGTAAAGACCGAAGCAAAGAATTCATTCACTCTCTCCCCTATAGCCTTGTCCCCTTGTACTGCCCCTTTTACCCCTCTATCATCTAATGGACTAACTGACTCTCTCACAGGTTTTTTGCTATGAATGTACTTGAAAGTCTTTATTATGCATTTTTGCTTCCACAGCAAGTTTCTTCTCAAATTCTCTCTTTGCCTGCCTTATCAATGCCTTGCATTTAACTTGCCAGTGCTTGTGCTGTTTCCAGTTTTCGTTATTTGGCTCTTTTTTTCCATTTCCTGAAAGATGCTTTTTTGGCAACAGCCTCTCTGATCTCACCTTTAAACCATGTTGGCAATTTTTTGGACTTCCTTCCACTTTTCTTAAAGCGTGGAATACGGCTGGTCTGGGCTTCCAAGATAGTATTTTTAAATAACACCCAAGTTTGACATAAGTCTTTAACTTTTGCAACTGCTCCTTTTAGTTTTTTCTTAACTATTTTCCTCATTTTATCATAGTCTCCCTTTTGAAAGTTAAAAGGTAGTACTGTGGATTTCCTTACCATCCCTCCTCCATTAATTAAATCAAACGCGATCATGCTATGATCACTATTGTCAAGTGGCCCCAACACCCTTATCTGTTGCACCAGATCTGGTGCTCCACTAAGGACTAGGTCCAATATGGCTTCCCCTCTGGTCGGTTCATGAAGCAGCTGCTCTAAGAAGCAGTCATTTATTTCATCTAGGAACTTTATCTCCCTAGCATGTCCTGCCATGACACTGACGCAGTCAATACCAGGGTAATTGAAATCACCCATTATTATTACTGTGCTGTAACTTTTGTTAGCTTCCTTGATTTCTTTGAGCATTTCATCATCCATTTGTTCATTCTAGCCAGGCGGTGGATAGTACACCCCCGCTGCCTTCCCCTTTTTACATGGAATTTCAATCCATAGAGATTCTACAGCAAATTTTGTTTCCTGCAAAACTTTAATCCTTTCTGACTCAATACCCTCTCTAACAGAGTGCAACCCCTCCACCAATTTGATCAGCTCTATCATTACAATATAGTTTGTACCTAGGTATCACAGTGTCCCACTGGTTGTCCTCCTTCCACAATGTCTGAGATTCCAATCATATCTAATCTCTCATTTAGTGCTATATATTCTAACTCTCCCATCTTAGTTTTTAAGACTTTTAGCATTTGCATACAAGCATTTTAGAGATTGTAATTTATTCATATTAATCTGGCTATTGGTAGGCATGGGTAATGCCGCTGCGACTGACAAAATCAGGGTTTTTTTTTGTCTTTGTGCAGATGAGGGGTGATCCAGCGATCGTGGTGCAGTGACGTAGTGAAGGAGTTTGATTTTAAGGAGTTTTGCAGGCTTGAGTGAGGCAAGAGAAAGAACTGCGGTGATCCTGACGTGGTCAGAGAAATAACTGACATATGGAGGCAAGAAGGTGGGAAAACAGGCACGCATACTCAGAGAGGCTCAACAAAGCTTCTCTGAGCTGAGAGAGATCCGGGCACACAAGGCTCAGTCGGGACTTCACCTTAGAGTGTGCCTGCATTCCCACTGCACTGAGCCCAGCACCCCGAGAGTCACCAAATTCCACGTTACTTGGAAGTACTTTATTTATTTAGCTCGCCTTCACCGGGTCAAAGCGGTTAAGTACCTAGCAAATCTGAATGAAGAGATCCATTCCCTTTTGTTCACCTACCTGGCTAATAACTTAATAATTTATGTACTTTGTACAGACACTGATTTGCAGAGGCTGAAATTGTTTTATTTAAATGTTTCTTTTAATTGTTAACCACTTAGTCTCCAATATGTGCGATATCAATTAAACTTGAACTTAACAGACACGTCCTCCAAAAACTTGGCCAAATTAATTGTAAGATTCTGCTCTACTAATAACTGTGACCACATTCTCTAGGAACAAATTCTACAGTTAAACTATGCATTGACATCAATTTGTTGTAAATCTGCTGTCTCATAAGATGCTTGGCATGTCCTCTCTTCTTATTATTTCAAATAGTAAATAACCATTCTCCAGGACCAAGCAGGAAGTCAGTCCTCACATATGGGTGACGTCGGCGCCGATGGAGCCCCCATTCGGAGCATTTCCCCAGCTTTCAAAGAAAGCCTTTGGGAATGCAGGCACGCATAAGCGGTCTCCTTCCCGCCCAAAGGTGCCATCTTGCTCAGTCTTCTTTTTTCCACGGAGCCCTACAGATGTGTGTCCTTGTCACCCGTGGAAAAAGTGGTTTTTCCTGCGTTGAGACGAGTTTTTTCTTCGGTTCGACGTCGGTTCCCTTTCCCGCCTGGACTCGGTACACCGGTGCCGAGCCCGGATCTCTTTTTTCGGTTTTTGTCCTTAGAGACTGCATTCGTGCCAATTTTTCTTTTTCCTGGCAGCCCGATTTTTTGATCTTGCAGGGGGGCCCTTTTTCCCCCAATGGCTGCCAGTGGCTTTAAGAAGTGTGATCAGTGCAAGAAACTGATGTCTCTCACCGACACACATGACTGCTGCCTCCGGTGCCTGGGGCCTAACCACGATCCTAAGGTCTGTAGTCCCTGTGGCAAAATGTCATTGAGGAACCGTCAGCAGCAGCGTGAGAGGATCTTCTCCGACTCTGCATCTGGACGGGTCCGGATTTCGTCAGAGGCCTCGACGTCTCAGGAGTCTGACCCCGAGCATCGTTGGGGCTCCTCCGAGAGGGAGTCCCCCTCGAGGGAGCACCGAAGGAAGAAGAAACCAGCGAGGGCGGCATCGGTGGATGCTCTTGGCCCCTCGAGGGCCAGGTCACATAGCCCCGATCGCCATCCCAGGTCTTCGGAGTCGGAGAGGCCTGCAAAGCATCCTCGTGTAGAGTCGGAGGCCCCGAGTCACGTGAGTACTGTAGTCCTCGTGGACTCTCCTCCGGGGGAGCCGCCGTCGGGGCCCAAGTCGGAGGCTGCTGGGTCTCCTGAGCTTCGACTCAGGTTGACGGCCTTGGAGAGCAGATTGTCTGCCTTCATGGAGCAGCAACGGGTGCTGATCGCCAGCCTCACCGGTGCATCTGCCCCGACCACCAGGACCTCGACGTCCAAGTCGACCCCAGAGGCGAAGCCGATCCTCGAGACCATGCGAACTCGAGTCGATCCTCGGCCTCCCATTCGGGACTGAGGTCATCGACGCCGGTACCCTCGGCGTCGGGGCAGATGGCGTCAGTGCCCACCCACTCGGAGCTGCTCGATTCCTCCTCTGAGGAATCGGCATGGGAGACTGAGGAAGAGGAGTCTCCTGACACCTTCTGGACTCGGTGCGTCCCTTCGGACTCACCGGGATCCGAGCCTTGGACAAGGTCCCCCCTGGAGGATACCCGGTTCTCGGATTTCGTGCGGGACATTGGCCAAAGCCTTGGCCTTCCCGGCTGACCCCGAGGAGCCGCCGAGGAGCTTGAGGCCCTGCAGTATGACTCTCCTCCCAAGGAGGACTTTACTGTACCGGTTCCTCCGATGCTGGAGCGGTTGCTCTTCCGCATGTGGAAGGTGCCGGCCTCAATGCCAGTTCTAAGCAAGCGGGTCGATTCCATCTATCGAGTCCGCAAGAGCCCTGGGTTCCAAAAGGCACAGCTACCGCACCACTCCATGGTTGTGGAATCGGCCATGCATCGCCTGAAGAGTCATAAGATGCACTCCTCAGTGCCTCCCGGCAGGGAAGCCCGGAACCTGGATGCCCTCGGTAAAAAGTGCTTCCAGGGCTCTATGCTTGCTTGCCGCGTCCAGACCTACCAGCTGTACATGGGCATGTACCTTCGAGACCTGGCAAAGGAGATTGCCGGGTTCTCTGCTGGTCTGTCCGAGGAACCCTTGCAGAGGTTCAAGGCCTTGTCTTCTGGTATTCGAGAGTGCTCAAAATTTATCTCTCGAGCAGCCTATAATGGATTTGAGGCTTCGGCCAGAGTAGCAGGGGCCGGCATCGGTGCACGCCGCCAGGCCTGGCTACAAGCCTCTGACCTCGAGCCACGGGTACAGGACACGTTGGTAGATGTCCCCTGTCAAGGTGAAAACCTCTTTGGCAAGCCCATGGCGGAAAAGGCTGCAGAACTCGAGACCGAGACTCTTACCCGGACAAGGCTGTCCAGGAAAACCTATGCCCCTTCTCAGAAGAAGAAAGGCTCGGGGAAAAAGACCTTTTACCCGAGGAGGACCACTGCCTACAAAACCTACCCTCATTACCAGGCCTCTGCAGCTCCCCAACAAGGCCAGCAGGCCAAGGAGCAGGGTCATGGGCCCCATAGGTAGAAGGCTCCCAAGCCTCCTACTCCGGCTCCTGCTCAGCAGGGAGGGGGTTTTTGACTATGCCAGCATAGTCTCTCCTCCTCTCCAGGGCACAGGAGGTCGGCTGACCCTGTACGCAGACAGGTGGCCAGCCATCACAGGGGATACTTGGGTGTTAAGCATCATCGAGAGGGGCTATCTGCTCCACTTCACCCAGATACCCCCCTCCTACTTTCCAGGGGAGCCTCCAAGACCCCCTCTGCACAGAAACTTACTCCTTCAAGAGTTGGAAGGTCTGCTACAGGACCAAGCGGTGGAACCGGTGCCTCACCACCTGGAAGGGCAAGGCTTCTATTCGAGGTACTTCCTGGTACCAAAAAGAACAGGAGGCCTCAGACCCATCCTAGACCTGAGAAATCTGAACAAGTTTCTGGAGAGGGAAAAGTTCAAGATGCTTACCCTTGGAATCTTACTGCCCTACCTCCAGCAGGGAGATTGGCTATGCTTCTTAGACCTGAAGGATGCTTATACTCACATCCTCATCCATCCAAGTCACAGGCAATACCTCAGATTTGTGGTGGGAGGGAACCACTTCCAGTACAGAGTGCTTCCCTTTGGCCTCAACTCCGCCCCCAGGATTTTTACAAAGTGCCTGGCGGTGGTTGCGGCCTACCTCAGGAACCAGGGGATCTTTGTGTTCCTTTACTTGGACGACTGGCTTATCAGGGGCCAGTCTTCACAAGAGGCCAGGTAGGACACCTTCAGAACCATATCCCTGCTTCAGCACCTGGGGTTTGTTATATACTTCCCAAAGTCCACTTTAGTCCCCTCACAGGACGTGGAGTTCATGGGGGCGAGGTTGGATACCATCCATGCAAAGGTCTACCGTATTTTTGCGCATAAACCACGCGCGCTATACACTTTTTTACCTACCGCGCAACCCTCTCGCGCGGTATTTGCGAGGGCGCACTATACCGAAACTTTATTACAAGGAACCGATTCCATAAAAGAGCCCTTACAAGAATATAATGGTTTCAAAATATATTTAATTAATTAATTTTCATCATCCGATTCCATAAAATCTTCGAAATCGCTCCCCTCATCAACATCATCATTGAAATAATTTAAAACCGTCTGGAGATGCTCTTCCGTAACATATGCCAGATGCCCTCAAAACTACAATTATCCGACCATCCTTAAAAAAGCAAAACCTGGATCCCCTTGATCCAGCATCCTACAGACCCATAGCAAGCCTACCTTTCACTGCCAAGATAATCGAGAAGATCGTCCAGCAGCAACTACAGGAACACCTGGATATCAACAACATACTGGATCCGCAACAACATGGCTTCCGCCCCCTACATGGGGTTGAGACCCTCATGACCACACTGAACACTCTCCTCATAGGAACACAAGAAAAACACTCTGGATATGCCATGATCTTCCTTGATATATCTGCAGCTTTTGACACCATCTCCCACAACATCCTCATACACAGACTACGCACAATTGGGATCAAAGACACCATACTAAAGTGGTTCCAATCCTACCTAACAGAGAACAATTAATCCGTACCAGCACCTTGACGTCCCCCCCATTCCAGCAACACCAAGGAGTGCCCCAAGGATCCACACTGTCAGCCATGCTCTTCAACATTTACCTTCAACCACTCTGCTCAGTCATACGCACCCACAACATCAGCTTCCACATATATGCTGACGATATCATGCTCTACGCCCCTATTACAACCACGAACCCAACAAACAAAACCACTCTGCTCAGTTATACGCACCCACAACATCAGCTTCCACATATATGCTGACGATATCATGCTCTATGCCCCCATTACAACCACGAACCCAACAAACACCCATCTATCCGCATGCTTCTCCGAGGTGTCCGACTGGTTACAAGCAAACAACCTATCCATCAACATAAAGAAAACTGAAGCCCTCATAGTCACAAGAGACCCAGATTTCACTCCACCTACACACCTCAATATAGGATCCACAAGCATTCAAATACAACCACAAATAAGATACCTGGGCATTATTATTGACCAAGCCCTCACCTTAAAGCAGCAAATCACCAAAACCTCCGGAACTATATTCCACAAGGCAAGAACAGTGCAACGTCTTAGATCCCTTCTTGAACACCAAGACTTCCGAACTGTAATGCAAGCCATGACGCTCCCACATCTGGACTACTGCAACATAATCTACCATGGTCTTCCAGCCACACAGACCAACCCCCTCCGAACAGCTCTGAATACGACAGCAAGAATCATTCAGAGTGCAAAGAAAACCGACCGCATCACCCCAATTCTGAAAGACCTACACATACTTCCCCTCGAAGCAAGGTCTAAATACAAAGCCATCCTACTCACCCACAAAGCCATCCATCAAACACAGAACACCCAGCTTCGCACCCTACTGTCTCGTCCAGCCCACGGCAGAACTACCAGACAATTCCCTCACCATCCCTCACAAAAGAACCAAATGCTTGCAACGGACCTGCAATCGAGCCTTTGAACTTTATGCTCCATCACTATGGAACTCTCTACCGAGTTGTCTCAGAAACAATGCCGATCTACCATCTTTCAGAAAACAGCTGAAAACCATCCTGTTCCAAGAATACCTCAACATGACCCCCACCAAAAAGCGCACTAACCTCTGATCTCGTCCGCCATGAACCTCTGACTCAAAGCTACATTAACCTGCCCATGTCCAAAGTCTGTCCCATGTCAAAATCATCAATGTTGCCTCCCCGTTGATGGCCCCGCCCTTACTTAATTTCCCCCCCTTTTATGTAACGCCGCTTTGACCCGGTGAAAAGCGGGATATAAATACAGCTAAATAAATAAATAAATATGCACTTTCATCGTCACTCCTTTCGACATTTTCATCATCATCTTCGCCATCACTACGCACCCGATCCTCGTTCTTATAAACAATCCCAGCTTTTCGGAATCCATTTCTTATGGTTTCCGTGGATATTTTGTCCCAAGCAGAACACAACCAATTGCAGATTTCCGTTAATGTAGCCCTCTTTAATCGTCCCGATGGTGTGAATTCATGAATTCCCCGCTGCATTCAATTATCCCACTCTCGTCTGATGAACGTTTTGAACGGGTGATTAACAGCTATATCTAGCGGCTGCAGCTTGCAAGTAAGACCACCCGGTATCACTGCGATATGGGCACCAGTCGAATTAATATAATTTTGCACATTTGTTTCTTTATGGGCAGCCATGGAATCGAAGATCAACAAAGACCTTTTAGAAAAGAAACCTCCAGGCCTGGCCCTATAACATTTATCAATCCATATTTTCATGACCTCAGAGTCCATCCATCCCTTTTTGTTACAGTGAATAACAATACCTTGTGGAAATTTTTCGCGGGGCATGGTTACTCGCTTGAAAATAACCATCGGCTTCAATTTAAGCCCACTCGCTGTGCAACCCAGGACTATAGTGAAGCAAGCCCTCTCGTGTCCAGTTGTTGTTATTGCGACAGTTTTTGAACCCGAAGCAGCTACAGTCCTGGTTGGTGGAATGTCAAAAGACACTGGAACCTCATCCATGTTAATAACATCCATTGCCGAAATGCCGAACTCCGAAATTTCTTTGCTGACAAATGTGCCGAAATCCACCATCTTTTGTTCCCAGTCATCCGGAATCCTCTGGCCTACAGTTGTTCTTATTCGCACGGAAAGACCATTCCTCTTCATAAATTTGCAAATCCAGTTGAAACTAGCATGGAAACGTGAAATTCCTCTTTCATTGGCCAGCAGTTTTGCTTTGAATTGAATTGCAATAGTTGAGACAGCTTGATTTTGCTCCCTTCTAGACAGAATCCACTTTTTTAAGTAACTCTCTAGCTCTGGCCACTTTTCTTTGGGACCCCGACACGCACGTTTTTGCGGGTTCATCTCCTTTAGCGCCGTTTTCTCCTTTCTCCAGTCGCGAACAGATGACTCACCAACATCAAATTCTCTTGCTGCTGCTCTGTTGCTTGTTTCTTCAGCTTTTGCCACAACTTTCAGCTTGAAGTCCGCAGTATAAGACTTGCGTTTAATTCCGGGCATGATGACTGGATTATATGGATAGCAAAGTTTTAATGTAAGGTATAACAGAACCGAGGGCCTTTTATACACCTCACAGTGCACTCGACACATGCGCGATATACGCGCGTGCGCATAATGTGAGAAATTCTCTGCAGGACAGGCCGAAAATTGCGCTTTATATGTGGGTGCGTGTTTTATGTGGGTGCGCGCTACATGCGTGAAAATACGGTATTTGCCTGTGGACAGAGCTCACAGGCTGATGAAGTTGGCTGGTCAGTTTCAGGCGAACTCTCTGGTCTCTGCCAGACACTTCCTCCGGCTCTTAGGTCACATGGCTTCCACAGTGCATGCCACCCCAAATACCCGTCTGCACATGAGGCCAGCTCAGTGGTGCCTCAGGGCACAGTGGGTACAGGCCACAGGGAAGTTGTCAGACAGGATAAAGGTGTCCAAACCCTTGGTGGACTCCCTACGCTGGTGGAGGCATCTCCCAAACCTGGTTGGGGGAGTTCCTTTTTGAGCCTCCCCACACACTCAGATACTGACAACCGATGCTTCCCTGCAAGACTGGGGGGCACATTGCCAGGGGACCTGCACCCAAGGCCTGTGGTCTCCGTGTGAGGCCGCCCAGCAGATCAACCTGTTGGAACTGAGAGCCATTCGACTAGCCTTACGGACTTTCTCTCGGGTCCTCTCTCACAAGTCTGTCCTAGTTCAGACAGACAACCAGGTGGCTATGTTCTACGTGAACAAGCAGGGAGGCACAGGATCCCGACTCCTGTGCCTGGAAGCACAAGCTCTCTGTTCCTGGGCTATCAATCAGGGCATGACCCTCAGGGCGGTCTACCTCCCAGGCCAAGAAAACTACCTGGCGGACAGGCTAAGCAGATTCCTGCAGCTTCACGAGTGGCAGTTGGATCCTCGGGTAGTCCAACAGATCTTTCTGAAGTGGGGACTTCCAACCATGGATCTTTTTGCCAGTCCGCTGAACAGGCAACTATCTAAGTTCTGTTCCAGACAACCGAATCCTCTGAAGGCAGCGGCAGATGCATTCCTGATCCCCTGGTCAGAAGGCCTGCTGTATGCGTTGCCTCCCACACCTCTGGGGGCCCGGACTCTATTCAAAACCCAACAGGATCGAGCCACGGTGATCCTGATAGCCCCCAGGTGGCCCAGGCAGCCGTGGTTCCCTCTTCTTCTGCAGTTGGTGGTGGATGCTCCACTTCCTCTGGGGCTGCAATCCGACCTTCTGACTCAGGATCAGGGGTCCCTCTTGCATCCCAACCTCAAATCCCTCAATTTGATGGCCTGGCTGCTGAAAGGCTAGTCCTTGCTCCTTTGCTCCTACCAAAGGAGGTTGAAGAGGTGGTGTTGGCCTCCAGGAAGCATTCCACTCGGAAGGCCTATGCTCTGAAGTGGCGTAGGTTTTCCACTTGGTGTTCTCAACAGCAGGAGGATCCCTTCTCCTGCTCGGTCCCGGTGGTACTGCAATACCTGCTCCACCTGTCGAACCTGGGACTTCAGTTCAACTCTGTCCAGGTCCACCTCAGTGCCCTCTCAGCTCACCACTCGCCGGTGGATGGACAATCCCTCTCGGGCCACCCTCTGGTGTCTCGCTTCCTCAGAGGCCTGTTTCTGCTCAAGCCTCCTATTCGTCCACCGGCCACTGAGTGGGATCTCAATGTGGTCTTGCAGCAACTGACTCGCCCACCTTTTGAGCCGATAGCTACCTGCCACTTACGTTTCCTATCCTGGAAGGTGTTGCTTCTTGTGGCACTCACCTCGGCTAGGCGTGTGAGTGAGCCTCAGGCCCTGGTCTTGGATAGGCCGTATACCAGGTTCTATAAGAACAGGGTAGTCTTGAGGACTCATCCTAAGTTCCTTCCCAAGGTGGTTCCCCCTCCTTTCACCTCAACCAGGAGGTGGTACTTCCGACGTTCTTTCCCAGGCCGCACGCCAGTAGGGCCGAAACTGTCTTGCATACCCTGGATTGTAGAAGGACGCTGTCCTTTTACCTAGAATGTACGCAGGGGCATAGAAGTGCTTCTCAGCTCTTCATTTCCTTTGACCCTAATTGGGCTTGCCTGTCACTAAGTGTACGTTATCCATCTGGGTGGAAAACTATCGCCTGGGCGTACAGGGCAGCCGGCCTCTCCCTGGAGGGTCGAGTCACGGCCGACCGGGTCAGGGCGAAGGCCGCATCAGTAGCTCACTTCCGTTCTGTTCCGTTGGAAGACATCTGCCGGGCCGCTACTTGGTCTTCAAGCCAGACTTTTGCGGACCACTACTGCCTCGAGAGGGAGTCCCGTAGGGTCAGTGCTTTCGGGCAAGCGGTACTCCGTAATCTCTTTGAGGTTTAGGCAACTCCTACCCTCCAGCCTTGGTGTTGGGCTACCGTTCAGGTGTGGTCTCCGAGAAGATTCTCTCACAGTTACTGAGGCTCTAGAGGGAGCTCTATTTTTCAACCTGGGTTCCTGGTAGTCCAGAGCTAGGGAGTCACCCATATGTGAGGACTGACTTCCTGCTTGGTCCTGGAGAAAGGGTAGTTACTTACCTGTAACAGATGTTCTCCAGGAACAGCAGGAATCAGTCCTTAAAACCCTCCCTCCTCCCCTTGGAGTTGCAGTTGTATATAGTTCATTTTCTTTTTTCGTGCTGTCTTTTAGCAATGTCATTGGACTGAGCAAGATGGCACCTTTGGGAGGGAAGGGGACCGCGCATGCGTGCCTGCATTCCCAAAGGCTTTCTTTGAAAGCTGGGGAAATGCTCCACATGGGGGCTCCGTCGGCACCCATATGTGAGGACTGATTCCTGCTGCTCCTGGAGAACACCTGTTACAGGAGAGTAACTACTCTTTCTCTACTACCCCATTCATGATTCTTCTAGCATGTCTGCTGTCAGCGGTCTCTTCTTCAAGCTGAGATACAGTAAGCCGTTAAGCTTTTTTTTTTTTTAAACAAGGGAACTGGACGACCCCCTTTAATATTTTTTCAGCCTTCTCTATACCTTAGTTCTGCAATATACAGAGCTTAATTTCTAGGGAACGACCACTTCTTTGCAGCCCCTCCCTTCCAAGCAGTTAGCAGGGAAGAGGAAGGGAAGGGTGAATCTGGAGCAGAGCAGAGAACAGTCATTCTGCTCACTAATCCACCAGGCTGTCTTCTCCTCTTGTTCCTGCCCCTGCCCTCCAGACCCAATTCCTTTTCATCTACAAATTAAGCCCTGGCTATATATTATTATTATTATTTTTTATTTATTTTATTTTTTTAGAGAAAGGGCAACCAAAACAGTACACAGCACTCAAGGTGCAGTCGCATGATGGAGTGATTCAAAGACATTATTATATTCTCAGTTTTAATCTCCATTTTTTAAGATTCTCTGTTTTTTTGAGCAGCGCTGTACACTGAGCTGAGAATTACAGTGCACTCTGCACAATGATTCCAAGGTCCTTTTGTTAGGATGTGAAGCCTGTGTGAGACTTAGTACTGTGTACCTATAGGGGTCACACACTCACTGCCTCTCAAAATGAATCTTCCCAGTCTACACTTAATTCTCTTCAGAAAAAAATTAAAAGTTGAAATTTTTGAAGGATTCAAAGGACTAGAATGCTGCGTTATAGGAATTATGCTAGCAGAAGATTCCTATCATATCTGGCTCCCTTTCTTCATTCAGTAACTTTCCTCTCAGAAAGGAAAGCATAGTTACTCACCTGTAACAGGTGATCTCCGGGAACAGCAGGAATTTAGTCCTCACATATGGGTATCGTCGGCACCGACGGAGCCTGCGCGGGAACGCTCCCCAGCGTCCAATTAGAAAGCTTTTGGGAGCATCCCACAGCGCCTGCGTGCTGCCTTCCCGCCTTTCCCAACTGCCTCTCTCCAGTTGAGTTTTAAAGCTGAGACAAAGAGAGATAGAGAGGGAAAGGAAAGAGATAGAGAGATACAACTCCTAGGGGAGGTGGGTGGGTTGTGAGGACTAAATTCCTGCTGTTCCCGGAGATCACCTGTTACAGGTGAGTAACTATGCTATCTCCAGGAACAAGCAGGAATGTAGTCATCACATATGGGGACTCCCTAGCTTTAGGTGCCAGGGAGAGACCCCAGAAGTTGTGTGTCCCTGAACAGGGCTCCACTTCTCCCCATGGATCTCTGGCATCCTACCAGGGATGGCGGGTAGGAGTTGATTAGGTATGGAACAGGTGTTGGAGAACAGCCTGACCAAACAAGGCATCCCGGCGGGAGTCCTTGTCCAAGCAGTAATGGGCTGTGAAGGTATGAACCAAGGCCCAAGTGGCTGCTCGACAGATGTCGTCGAAAGAGACAGAGTGCAGATGAGCCATTGAGGCTGCCATGGCTCTCACATTGTGAGCTGTGACATGGCCCTCCAGAGAAAGGTTCTTACTCTGATAAGCGAAGGAAATACACTGAGCAATCCAGTTAGACAGTGTTCTCTTGGAGACTGGAAGTCCCAAATGAGAAGGATCAAAAGCAACAAAGAGTTGAGAGGACTTTCTATGTTGCTGTGTTCTTTGCAAGTAAAAGGCTAAAGCTCTTTTACAGTCCAAGGTATGAAGATTCCTCTCTGCATTTGATGCATGAGGCCTTGGAAAAAACACAGGTAGGTAGACCACTTGATTCAGATGAAAAGGCGAGACCACCTTTGGCATAAAGTGTGGATGAGTCCTAAGGACTACCTTGTCATGATGGAACCTTGTATAAGGTGGATCAGCTACTAGCGCTTGCAACTCACTAATGCGGCGTGCTGATGTGATTGCAATGAGAAAGATAACCTTCCAAGAAAGGAATTTCAAGGAGGTAGTAGCTAAAGGTTCGAAAGGTGGCTTCATGAGCTGCCCAAGAACCAGGTTTAAGTCCCATGCCACCGGTGGTGGCCTAATGGGAGGCTTAGTTAAAAGAAGGCCTCTCATAAATCTTGCTATAAGAGGATGACAGGAAATAGGCAGTCCATTTAGAGGCTTAAAGGAAGCTGCAAAAGCACTCAAATGGACTCTTACTGAATTAGTCTTAAGACCTGCATTGGATAAATGAAGGAGATACTCCAGCAATGATTCCAGAGGTATCGCAAGGGGGTTAAGACCCTTTTGCGAACACCATATGGTAAACCTTTTCCACTTAAAAGCATAAGAGCGTCTTGTAGAAGGTTTCCTGGAAGCAAAAAGAATATCTTTCACTTGCTGAGGGATATTAAGATCATGGAGATCTAGGCCTTCAGCAACCAAGCCCTGAGATGCAGAGACTGGGGATTGGGATGCCATAACATTCCGTCCTCCTGAGATAGGAGATCTGGAGCAGACCCTAACTCCAGGGAGGGAGCTTGAGAGAGATGTAGAAGCAGAGGGTACCACACTTGCCGTGGCCAATGTGGAGCTATGAGAATCATTTGGCCTCTATCTCTCTGAAGCTTGAACAGGGTTTTGGGAATTAGGGGAATGGGTGGAAAGGCATACAGGAAGTCTTGACCCCAGTAAAGGAGGAAAGCATCCCTGTCCTGAGCCCCTTGAGCTGGAATTCTGGAACAGAACCGGGGAAGTTTGGCATTCCACGGACTTGCAAAGAGGTCTATGTCCGGGGTTCCCCAAAGTTGAAATATCCTGGCCACCTGGTCTGCATGCAGAGACCACTCGTGTGGAAGCAGAACTCGACTGAGTGTCTGCCCAAGAGTTTTGAATGCCTGGCAGATACACTGCCAGAAGATGAATCTGATGCTCTCTGGCGAGGGCCCATAGTTGCAAAGCTTCGTTGCAAAGCGACAGAGAGCCTGTTCCCCCCTGCTTGTTCACATAGAACATGGCTACTTGATTGTCCGTATGAATGAGGACTGTCTTGTAGCTGAGCAGGGTGTGGAACACTCGCAGAGCAAGGAAGATTGCTCTGAGCTCCAAGAAAATGATATGTAGATAACTCTCCTGTGGAGACCAGGTGCCCTGGGTGGACAGCAATGTTCCCTCTAATTTTCTGTAGGCTGTGTGCGCATAAAATATCAGCTGTGCAGCTTTTGAAGGAAGGTTAAATTTTTGTGCGCCACATAATGACACTCGGAGTTATATACTTTAAAATTTGACTACACGTCAGAATACAGTATGTACACCACATTGATTGCACTAGAAAATATTGTAGAACTTGTGAAAACCGTAAATACACAACAAGTTTTAAATGTTAAGACGTCTGTGTTGTTTTCTATCAGAATCAGAACCATAATTTTTGTGCGCTCTGTTGTAAAGTATGTGCGCTCACTCGGTGAGGTGTGTGCACGTGCACAGCTTAGAGGGAACAGTGGTGGAGAGGTCTTGCAGATGAGCTCCCCAACCCATTGGAGAAGCATCTGTTGTGAGAGTTGCTTGGGGTAAGGGTTGTTGAAAAGGGGACCCCAGCAACAGGTTTTGAGTGGACTTCCGCCACTGGAGGGACAAAATAAGATGACTTGTGTTTGCTATTTTGTCTGACAGGCATCCTGATGCCTGGGTCCATTGGGTGGATAAAGTCCACTGAGCTGCCCTCATATGGAGGCGAGCATAGAGAACCATATGCACAGTAGATGCCATGTGGCCTAGTAGTTGTAACATTTCTCGAGCAGTTAGATGAGGCTTTAGCACTGCTTGAGAAGCTAACTGCTCCAGGCGAAGGCAACAGGCCTGGGGGAGATAGGCCCTTGCCTTTGTGGTATCCAGCAAAGCTCCTATGAACTCTAAAGACTGAGTGGGAGTTAGACTGGATTTTGGGATGTTTATTACCAGACCCAAATACTGAAGGATACGCATTGTGCAGGATAGAGAAGTCCTGGCCTCTGACTATGTTGGGGCTCGAATGAGCCAGTCATCTAAGTAGGGGAAGACGAATATCCCTAGAGTGCGGAGAAATGCTGCTACAACAGCCATGCATTTCGTGAACACCTTTGGTGCAGAGGCCAGGCCAAAAGGAAGCACCCTGTATTGGTAGTGCTTTTGCTGGAAAAGGAACCGAAGGAACCTTCTGTGAGTTGGATGGATGAGGACATGGGTGTACGCATCCTTGAGATCTAGAGAACAAAGCCAATCCTGACTCTGAAGGTATGGCAGCAGAGATCCGAGAGAAATCATTTTGAATTTCTCCTTGACAAGGAATTTGTTCAATTCTCTGAGGTCTAAGATAGGTCTGTAACCCCCTGTTTTCTTTGGGATAAGGAAATAAGGGGAATAGAACCCTGTACCCTGCTGATGAAGGGGTACTTCTTCTATTGCCCCTTGGGCAAGGAGGATAGCGACCTCCTGACCTAACAGGTTGATGAGAGAGGTCGGAGAATTGAACTGCTTTACTATTGTGTGAGGGGGCATGCTTGAAAAATGAAGCTTGTACCCCTCCTTTATGATGGAGAGTATCCAATGCTCTGCTATTTGCCCCCATCTGGGGGCAAAATGACATAACCTTCCTGGAATGGTGGAAGGTTCTGGTCCCCCGAGAACCAGGAAGGCTAAGTTCTCTAGATGAGAGTCAAAGGCCCTGTGGAGGCTGAGCCTGCTGGGTCGGTTGAGGCCTAGCAGCCTTTGCTTTCTTCTGTTTGGGTGGTTGCTGACCTTTCCTGGCAAGCTGACCTGCAGAACGTCCCTGCTGAACATCAGCAGGATAAAATCTTTTCTTTTTAGAAAAGAATGGTTTCTTGAACAATTTCTTTCTAGCAGGATCAGCAGTGGACTTTTATCCAAGGTGGAATTTTCAGCATCCATTTCATTGGCCTTTTCCTGCCAATCTTTACCAAACAGGTTCTCACCAGTACAAGGGATATTTCCCAATTTGTCTTGTACCCAGAGCTTTAGATCAGATGCCTGGAGCCAAGCAATTCTACGTGCACCTATGGCAATAGCCGAGGTTCTGCTTATGCACTCAAAGGCTGCACGGTTGGAAGATTTAGAAACATCTTGGGCATGTTTGACCAAAGTGAGAAAATCCTGTCTTTTATCCTCAGGAAGAAAAGGACTTAAAGCCTCTAGATCATCTGTGACCTCCTTCAGGAACATTCCCATGTAGAGACTATAGGAACTGATCCTGGCAGAAAGCATGGAAGCTTGGAAGACCCGACGTCCAAAAGCATCCAGGGTTCTGCACTCACGTCCTGGAGGATTAGAGGCATGCCTTTTTGCACTCTTGATCCTTCTCATAGCTGACTCCACTACAATAGAGTGGTGAGGAAGCTGAGTCTTATGGAACCCAGGACAAGGAGGGACTCGATACATAGTATCCAGTCTACGAGAATGAGGAGAGGTGGTAAGTGGTGTTTCCCACATCCTTAACATGCGATCATATAAAATCTCATGAATGGGCAAGGTAGCTGCCTCCTTAGGAGTTTTGGGATATTGTAGAATTTCCAACTCCTTGGCCCTTGGCTCTGTTTCAGGGGCCACAGTAATGGACAGGCCCCGAGCCACCTCCCTGATAAAATCTTGGAAAGAAATATCCTCTGGAGGAGACATCCTGCGTTTAGGGGAGGAGGGCTCCTCTGGGAGAAGCATCGCTGCATCAACAGAACTGTCAGAATCCTCAGATTCTTCTGAGGACTCGAAGTATCATCTGTCCGCATGCTCTTGAAGAATCCGATACCTGTACCGACCAAAGTCGGTACCGGGAGTAACTGGTACCGGGGTATTGGTACCGGCAAAGCAGACACTGATGCCGATGCTATCAGTACCAATACCGAGGCTGGTACCGGTGGAATTGTCTGCCGCGGTTCCGAGGGCGTTGATGCCGCAAGGAAAGCCGCCAGACTGCGTTCCATAGCCAGAACTCTCTGGTCTATCGACGCTGCCAATGCCTGGATGTCGGTACCGGAGGAGACCGCCGGTACCCCAGAGCATGGCACAAGTAGTTCTGCCGAGGTCGAGCCTCGAGAACATCCTGGAACCCCGATAATGCTTTGGAAGCCGAAGCCTCCCGCCGGGGTAATTTTGCCAGTGCAGAATCCTCGAGGGCAACGCCAGAGGCATCTCCTAAGCATCGAGGCATCGAGGCATCGAGGCATCTCCTATCTACCCTTTGAGGACCGGCTGGATTTATGTTTAGTTACCTGAGATCCACGGGGGAAGAAGCAGCCCTGGAAGACGTTGATGCCACCGAAGCTGCATCAGAGGGAAACAGGGTACTGAGCTTAGAAGCTCGGTTCTGCCAACCTCTTTTAGACATCATGGTGCAGGACATACAATCCGTGATGGAGTGGTCAGGACCTAAACATTTTAGACACCATTCATAGGTGTCGGTGACGGAAATGGGACCGCCACACTTGGTGCACTTTTTGAAACCTGAAGCAGGTTTCTCCATGGTAAGGAAAAGTTTTTGGGCCTAAGGCCGAAAAAGGCGCGTGCACCTGAAGAAAAAAAAAAAAAGAATTATTTTTTTTTTACAGAAATAAGAAGAGAAAAAACCGGCGGTACCGGTAGAGCGTCGAAGGCAGACGCGACCACAAAAAAGAAAGAAAGAAAAAAGAATTCTTCTGCAGTGACAGGAACACGACCTGCTGGCTCCGCGGAAAAAGAAGAACTGGAGAGAGGCAGTTGGGAAAGGCGGGAAGGCAGCACGCAGGTGCTGTGGGATGCTCCCAAAAGCTTTCTAATTGGACGCTAGGGAGCGTTCCCGCGCAGGCTCCGTCAGTACCGACGATACCCATATGTGATGACTATATTCCTGCTTGTTCCTGGAGATAAGCAGTAACAGGAGCTGCAGTAACTGGACATGAAAGATGCACGCATAAGCCTTGGTGTATTCTAATGGAATCAATAGTGGTGAGAGGGTGGGGAAGACTGTTTGATAGCCAGAGGTGAGGGGGAATGAAGAGTGAGTCCTCACTAAATTAATTTTTAAGCTTTACTCACTTGCTGCTGCTGCTGCAGGATACCACGTGGGCTTCACCCTGTGGCATCACAGATGTACTGCAGTGTCCATTGCAGGGGTGGCTGCAGCCGGAGTGTGGAAGAGCTGGTGGAGACATCTTTCCTACTGGCGTGTTCAGGTGGGGGTTCTTGCAGGCCCCTGCACCTGCTTTGTGCTCTGCGGTTGGTGACCCGGCACTGCTTTTCGGTACTGTAGCATCAGGATTCCCAGCAGGTGCAGGAAAAAGTGCCATCGGGCCCTGCGGGGAAATCTGAGCATCTGCTGGAGTTGCAGGTGGTCCCTGGTGGAGAAGTATCTGCTTTGTAGGTAAGAGTGATACAGGCTGAGAGGAGAGGTCTGTGGGGCTGTTAGGAGGGGCACTGAGGTCAGATTGTCGGTGTTCTGAGGAATGGAAAGAGAGAGGAAGGATGAGGCAGAGCCTTCTGAAGCCATGTTTCTCTCTGTCATACACTCAAGCCCATGCACTCCCTCTTTCATTAGAAACACAGAAACATGACAGCAGAAAAAGACCACATGGCCTATCTAGTCTGCCCTTCCATATCAACTACAATAGTCCCTTTTTTTCCTTTAGAGATCTTCTGTGTTTGTCCAATGCTCTCTTGAATTCAGATAGTCCTCTTGTCCACCACCTCCACTGGAAGACTATTCCACACATCTACCACTCTTTCCATAAAGAAATATTTCTGCATATTACTCCTGAGTCCATCCCTTTTCACCCTCATCCTATGTCCCCTCATAGCAGAGCTTGCTTTCAGTCGAAAGAGGATCTCCTCCTGTGCATTTATGCCACGGAGGTATTTAAATGTCTCTATCAAATTGCCCCTATCCTGCCTTGTCTCTAAAGTATACATATTAAGATCTTTAAGTCTGTCCTCCTATACTTTATAATGTAGACCACTAACCATTTTAGTAAGACCCTCTGCACAGACTCCATCCTGTTTATATCCTTTTAAAGGTGCGGTCTCCGGAATTGCACACAATACTTCAAATGAGGTCGCACCAGAGACTTATACAGAGGCATTATCACCTCCTGTCTTCTGCTGGCCATTCCTCTCCCTATGCAACCAAGCATGCTTCTACCTTTTGCAGCTGCCTTTTCTACCTGTTTAGCTGCTTTAAGATCAGAAACAATCACACTGAGATTCCACTCTTCTTTCGTTGACAGAAGTACTTCATCCCCTACAATCTGCCAAATTCTTGACCATTCTTCAAGCTTAACTAGATCCCTCCTCATGTTGTCTATACCTTCCTGGGTGTCTACTCTATTGCAGATTTTGGTATCATCTGCAAAGAGGATGGTGGTTGTATCTCCTCACCCCACTACTCTTTCTTTTGCTGTTCTTAGTTACCAGAGAGCAATGACTGGTGTTTCATGCCTCAGCCCTTCACACTTCCAAGAGGACTGTATGCATACCTGCCACCCAGGATCTAATGCTGGCCTCTTCCAATGCTCAAGGCCTGCCACCCAGGATTTTTTTTTGTTGTTGCTTTCTAAGATCCCTAGCACCTCTGCTAGGTGTGTGCTAAAGGTGAACCATCTCTCTGACATCCAGCAAGTAAGTGCTTGCTCAACACTGGGCTGGCAACTTTATAACATTCTGTTCTTTTCACACCAAGTGCACTAATCAAACTCGGTTGTAATTCCCAGAGCTGACATCACTATGAAAGTCAGGCTTGTTGTTTACTACTTCTTATCATTTGTACAGCGCTACAAGGCATTCACAGTGCTGTACAGACATGTAAGAGATGGTCCCTGCTCATAAGAGCTTACAGTCCAGTCAAGATAGACAACTAGACAAAGGCAAGACTATGATCATCTTATGCATGGATATGGTGAATGGTTTATTTTCCAGGAACAAGCAGGAAGTCAGTCCTCACATATGGGTGACGTCGGCACTGATGGAGCCCTCGCGGAAGCATCCCCGCAGCTTTCAAAGAAAGCTTTTGGGAGATGCCACCACACATGCGTGGTCCCCTTCCCGCCCAAGGGTACCATCTTGCTCAGTCTCCTTTTTTCCGCCGAGCCCTTCAGACGTCGTCTGGCTTGCCCCCGGAAAAAGTTGATTATTTTGTTCCTCAAGTTCCCATCTCCGGAATTGCACCAGTACTCTTCCCGCCTACTGACTCAGTGCCTCGGCGTTGGGATTCGGTTCAGATTTTTGTTCCTTTTTATTTTCTGGTGCCTTCGTGCCTTTTTTCTCCCGCTGGCAGCCCGGAGGGTCTTCGACCTCGCAGGGGTGCTTTTTTCCCCCATGGCTACCAGTGATTTTAAGAAGTGTGATCGGTGCTCTAAAATCATGTCTTTGACAGACACACATGACTGCTGTCTTCGTTGCCTCAGACCAGACCATGACCTGCCGGCCTGCAGTCTCTGCAAGAGGATATCCAGCAAAGCCCTCAAGAGCCGTCAGCAGCAGCACGACAAGTTGTTCCGAGTCCCCGGTACCTCCCAAAGCTAGGGCCTCGTCTGAAACCCCAACATCTCAGGCGGAGCATTCTAAGCCCGAGCCCCGTCATGGGTCCTCAGAAAGGGGGTCTTCCTCAAGGGAACCCAGAAAGAAGAAACAACCCTCAAAGGCGGTGTCCTTGGATGGTTCCGACCGGCTGGGAGCTCCCTGGGCCTGCTCCCGAAGTCCGAGGTGTTGGAGAAGGAGCAACCTGCGAAAGTCCCCAGGAAGGATCTGGCCGCAGACTGGCCTCAGTCCCCAGACACCATCTTCATCAAGGATTCCCCTTCGGGGGAGCCAGCGTTAGGCCCGAGTCCCTCGGTGCCTGCACCGAAGGCTGCAGAGCCTTCTGGGCTGGATTAGAGAATGGCCCCCCCTGTAGCATAGTTTGTCTGCCTTCATGGACCAGCAGTGGATGCTGTTGTCCGGTTCATCCGCCCCAACTACTGGGCCGTCAAGGTCCAAGACGTTTCCGGAGGCCTAGCCAATCCTCAAGGTCCTTTTGCCTCTAGTCTATTCTCAGCTGAGGTCACGCTCCGAGTCCCGCTCATCGGGACGGCGGTCTTCCACAGCAAGTCTACCGGGTGCCGATTGTAGAGCATCGGGGCCCTCGGGGCCCGTGGAGCAGCCCTCTTGCGAGTCCT
The DNA here is from genome assembly GCA_033557465.1 of Ichthyophis bannanicus. Lineage (NCBI taxonomy): Eukaryota > Metazoa > Chordata > Amphibia > Gymnophiona > Ichthyophiidae > Ichthyophis > Ichthyophis bannanicus. The sequence goes on from CM066050.1 coordinate 3,790,171, forward strand.
ACACGGACTACTCTTGAGTGGGAGACAGAGAATGAGGAGTCCCCCGATACCCATCGCCACTGCAACGTCACTTCCGATTCCCCATGTCGGAACCCACCGGAGGACATGGGTTTCTTGGACTTTGTCAAGGACATGTCCAAGGCCCTTGCATTCCTGACCGAGTTGGAGGAGGACCCTCGGACGAATGAGTTAGAGATCCTCCAGTACGAGATCCCTCCACGGAAATTGCTATGGTACCCCATCCCTCCCATCCTGGAACGGCTCATGCTCCGCATGTGGGAGACACCGGTCTTGGTATCGGTGGTGAGCAGACGGCTCGACTCGATGTATTGGGTTCGCCAGAGCCAGGGCTTCCAGAAGTCACAACTGCCGCATAATTCCATGCACTGGCTTAAAAGCCAGAAGACGCACTCCTCGGTGCCCCCCGGCAGGGAGACCCGCACCTTGGACACTCTCAGCAGAAATTGCTACCAGGGTTCGATGCTTCTCTGCCACATCCAGACCTACCAGTTGTACATGGGCATGTACCTGAGAGACCTGGTGAAGGAACTCGCTGGGTTCTCGACTGGTCTCTCAGAGGAACCCTTGCAGTGCTTCAAGAGCCTGGCCAAGGCAGTCCGTGAGTGCTCCAAATTTGCGTCTCAAGCGGCCTATGACGGGTTTGAATTGGCGGCTCGAGTAGCCGCGGCCAGCATCGGTGCATGCCGCCAAGCTTGGCTTCAGTCGTCCGATCTTGAGCAGTGGGTCCAGGACAAACTGGTAGATATCCCATGCCAAAGGGAGAACCTCTTTGGCAAATCCATGACCAACAAGGCTGCCGAGCTGGAGACCGAGTTCATGACAAGGACCAGGCTCTCTAGGAAGACCACTGCCCCTCTCCGACAGAAGGGCTCGGGTAAAAAGCCCTTTTACCCGAGGAAGGGAGCTGCTTACCGAAACTACCCACCTTATCAGGCCTCCCTGGCTCCCCCGATAGGGTCAGCAGTCCAAAGGACGTGAGCATGGCCCACGTAAGCAGAAAGCTCCAAAACCCCAGGCACCGGCCCTGGCCCCGACAGGGGGGAGCTTTTGACTCCATGAGCATAGCCTCTCTACCCCAAGGAGGTCAGCAGCCCACAGGGGGATGGCCTGGCCCTCTATGCCCAGAGATGGATGACTTTCACCACCGATTCCTGGGCACTGAGGGTAGTCAGGGAAGGTTATCTCCTCCATTTGACTCAGACACCTCCCTCTTATTTTCCAAGAGAGCCCCCCAGGTCTCCCCTACACCAGGACCTTCTCTTGAAGGAGTTGGCAGGTCTTCTAGAGGACAAGGGAGTGGAACTAGTACCTCACCACCTTAGGGGCACGGGTTTCTACACCAGATACTTCCTCGTCCCAAAGAGGACAGGGGGCCTAAGGCTCATCCTCGACCTGCGGAACCTAAACAAATTCCTGGTGAAGGAGAAGTTCAAGATGCTCTCCCTTGGAACACTGCTGCCATACCTCCAGCAGGGAGACTGACTATGTTCCTTAGACCTCAAGGATGCTTATACTCACATCCTCATCCACCCCAACCACAGGCAGTACCTGTGATTCGTAGTAGGGGGCAGGCACTTTCAATACAGGGTACTCCCCTTCGGTCTAGCCTCTGCCCCACGGGTCTTCACAAAATGCCTGGCAGTTGTGGCCGCCTTCCTCAGGTCCAGGGGGATCTTCGTTTTTCCCTACCTAGATGACTGGCTCATAAGGGGAGGCACAGCAGGCCACCGCTCGCACCATCCAGGTTCTGCAACACTTGGGTTTGTTATAAACTACCCCAAGTCTCCTCCCCACACAGTGCCTGGAGTTCATCGGAGCAAAGCTGGACACCCTCCAGTCAAGGCCTTTCCTGCCCAAGGACCGAGCCAATTGGCTCCGGTCCCTTGCTTGAGACATACAGCACCGTCCCTCTGTGCCCGCCCAGCTTCTCTTGTGCCTCCTCGGACACATGGCCTCCATAGTCCACTTCACTCCGGATGCTCGCCTCCACATGAGGACGGTGCAGTGGTATCTCCAGGACCAGTGGTCTCAGGCCAAGGGCCATCTGGGACCGAGTCTCGGTGACCCGCCAGTTGGCAGACTCCCTAGACTGGTGGCAGTCGCCCCAGCATCTCAAAGTGGGCATGCCTTTTCAGGCCTCAAGTCACTCAAGGATCCTCACCACAGACACCTCCCTGCTCGTTTGGGGGGCCCACTGCGGAAATTTCTGCACTCAGGGCAACTGTTCACCAGATGAGAGCACCCAGCACATCAACCTCCTGGAGCTCTGGGCCATACACCTTGCCCTGAGGGTCTCGTGTCACCAGTCGGTGCTGGTCCAGACAGACAACCAGGTGGCGATGTTCTGTGTGAACAAACAGGGGGGCACGGGGTCTCATACCCTTTGTCAGGAGGCACTGGTCCTCTGCTCATACGCAATCCATTAGGGAATCCTCCTGCGGGCAGTGTACCTGCCAGACCAGGACAACCTGCTGGCCGACAGGCTCAGCAGGGTTCTCCAGCCGTATGAGTGGCAGTTGGACCCCAGGGTAGCCAGTCGGTTTTTCCGTCTCCGGAGGGAACCCGTGATAGACTTGTTTGCCAGTCCAGAGAACTTTCAGTTGCCCCGCTTTTGCTTCCAGCAGGCGCACCCCTCCAGGGTGGCAGCAAACACGTTCCTGGTCTTATGGTCAGAGGGCCTCATCTACGCCTTCCTTCCGACGCCGCTGATCGCCAAGACCCTGTTCATGGTACTCTGCGACAGGGCCTCGTTCATCCTGATAGCTCCTTGGTCGCCGTGGTTTCCGATGCTCCTTAGATTGGCGGTGGAGGTCCCTGTCCCCATCCCCTTGGGAACCGACCCGGGTCTTCTATCCGAGGAGGGGGGGGGCTCTCTCCTGCATCCCAACCTCGGGTCCCTCTCGCTGACAGCATGGCTGCTGAGAGGATAACTCTGGTCCCTCTCAACCTTCCGGTGGATGTGGAGGACATTCTGCTGGCCTCTCGAAAGGCCTCTACTAGGAAGGCTTACGCCCTCAAATGGCGCAGGTTCTCTGTTTGGTGTGTCCAACAGGGGGCTGATCCTTTCCTCTGCCCAGTGCCTCTGGTGTTACAGTACCTTCTCCACCTTTCTCAGTCTGGGTTCAAGTCTAACTCTGTTCGGGTGCATCTTAGTGCCCTGGTGGCACACCGCCATCCGGTGGCTGGTAAGCCCCTCTCGGTCCAACCGTTGATGACCAATTTCCTTAGGGGCCTTCTCCTATCAAAAGCCCCCGGTTCACCCTCCGGCAACTGAAAAGGACCTCAACGTGGTGTTGGGGCAGCTCACTCGCCTGCCCTTTGAGCCTCTGGCTACCTGCCACCTTCGCTACCTCTCGTGGAAGGTGGTTTTCCTGGCTGCACTCACCTCCGCTCGCAGAGTTAGCGAGCTCCAAGTCCTTGTTGCGGAGGCGCCTTATACCAGGTTCTATAAGAACAGAGTGGTGCTTCATACGCACCCCAAATTTCTGCTGAAGGTAGCCTTGCCCTTCCATCTTAACCAGGAAGTGGTGCTTCCTACCTTCTTTCCAAGACCTCACTCCAGTCGGGGGAGACGGTCCTTCACACCTTGGACTGCAAGAGGGCCTTGTCCTTCTATATCTAATGCACTCAGGGCCACCGCAAGGCTTCTCAGCTGTTTATCTCCTACGACCCCAGTAGGCTGGGGGAGGCGGTGACTAAGCGTATGCTGTCCACGTGGGTGGCAGACTGTATCACCCTCACTTATGAGCAGGTGGGGCTCTTGCTGGAGGGCCGCATAACGGCACTCCGTGTCAGGGCCATGGCAGCTTCGGTGGCAAAACTGCACTCTGTCCCAATGGTGGACATCTGCTGGGCCGCCACCTGGTCTTCAGTACATGCCTTTGCAGCCCATTACTGCCTGGAAAGAGAGTCCCGACGGGACAGTGCCTTCGGCCAGGCTGTGCTCCATAACCTTTTCGGGGTCTAGGCAACTCCTACCCTTCTGTGTTCAGGCTACCGGAGTGCTGGTTTCATCAGACACAGGGGTCCTACTGTGGTCTGTGGACACGGACCAAATTGCTGCTGCTTGTGGCTCCCCTCGGGGGAGTCCTATTTTTTGCTATGTGATTTCGGTAGCCTGTAGATGGGGAGTCCCATATGTGAGGAGGACTGACTTCCTGCTTGTTCCCAGAGAAAGCGTAGTTACTCACCTGTAAAAGGTGTTCTCCAGGAACAGCAGGAATCACTCACAACCCTCCCTCCTCCCCTTGGAGTTGCTTCTTTATCATCCTCTGTTTTTGCCGTCTTTTAGCTATGTCATCTGACTGAGCAAGATGGCACCCTTGGGCGGGAAGGGGACCACGCATGCATGGTGGCATCTCCGAAAGGCTTTCTTTGAAAGCAGGGGGGATGCTTCCGCGAGGACTCCATCGGTGCAGATGTCACCCATATGTAAGGACTGATTTCTGCTGTCCCCGGAGAATACCTGTTACAGGTGAGTAACTATGCTTTCCATGCAGAAGTGTCGAAAAGGCAAATGGCCAATGGACCGATGTCTTAAGAATTATATGGGGGGGATAATCAAAGGCATTTACACAGTTTGCAGACTTGCAAGCCATGTAAATGCCGCTGAACGGGATCTTCAGTGGCACCGGCATTGAATATCCAGGATTAGACTTCAGCGGTGATAACTAGCCTCTTCACAAGCACTAGCTGCCACCGCTCAATATCCTCTCCTATATGGATGATTATTTAGTGTCACAAAGAATTCTATGTTTGAAAAATGTCTTGATATGAAATGCAACAAAAGTGATCTCTCTAAGTAACATTAATTAGAATCTAATTTAATGGGTAAATTCAGCAGCTACAATATTTCTTGTGTAAAAACAATCAAATCTCTTGATGAATGCTGTGATGGCAGTTCCATATCGTTCCTCCAGTCCAGTCCCGGTACTTGTGGGTATTCACGCCCCGCCAGCAGCTTGGAGACTGAGTATGTCATGCCCTTCATGACATCATCCTAGATCCAGCTATCTGGCACCTCCCATCATCCTTCAGTATCTCAGTCTCCAAGCAGCTGGAGAGGTGTGAATTCCCTCATTAGGACTCACTGAAGGAATGATTTGTGAATTTAAGGTGGTGGACGACACTACCATTGGGGTGAAAGGAATATTAAAATACCTTCTCCTTCCCTGTATTCAGGTCACAGCTCTGACGGTTTAAGTTGTACAAAAAAGAACTGTTTCTTGCAGCAGAAAGCTTGCAGGATGTAGTGTAAGGGGTGATGGCCCTGTAGGGCAGAAAGAGGGGCTTTACCTGCGGTGGAGAGACACGTGAGTGACGACTCCGGAGCTGGATAAGCCATTCAGGTGATGAGGAGTCATCGCCACAGCAGTTTTGGTCACTGCACCGCCTGATGCCGAAAGCCCAGGAGATGGCTAAGTGTTGGAGCAGAGGCTCCGTTGCCGAGGGGGGAGGGGGACTCTTGTCGGGTGAAATGGTGAAAGAAACAGAGCAGGTCAGTGTGAAGGAGAGTGCAAGCTGAGCTACATGTTGAGAGCAACCATTTTGAGCACTAACACGTGAATTAGACAGCAGTGCAGCAGTGGACTGCGCAGAAGCCCGGTTACAGGGGGAGATTTCTACGGACGTCAGGGGAACACTACCCTTGTGTTTTCTTGCTTTTCTCGAGTGCCTTTTCTGTCTTTGGACAGTAGTGGAGAGTAAGATTTAAAAAAAAAAGAAAAAAAAAAGTGAAAGGGCTTGTGAGACTGCATCAGCGCTGCCAGTAAAGGCATCCAACATGCCTGCCAAGCCAACGTGTGTGGCATGTGGATCACGCTGGGGTTATGTCTCTATAGCCGGGTTCTGCCACAGCTGTGAGGCCGAATCCTGGTCGGTGGAGGCCGAATTCCTGGAAGAGAGACAGGTTAAGTCCCCAGGGGGTATAGGAATGATGGAGGGCTCCACTCAATCCCCAGAGGATGGAGGCATCAATGGCAGGCGTAGGGGCCATGGTAAGTGCGGAGGGGGATGAGACAGGGAGTCCCCTCTGCTAAGAGCCAAAAATATAAAGGATAAAAAGCTTGTAAGGCCTCTTCCTCCAGGGGTCTCCGGAAGATAGTCGCCTGGGAGGTTTTTTCCCGGAATTCATACTGCTGATGCACAAAGCTTTCTGTATAAAGTAGTGAGCTGGTGAGGAGCCGCAAACATCACAAAAGGGGGCCCCAAAGCATCCCCTCCCTTTCAGCCATGTCTGTGGAGAGAGCAGATGGAGAGCCAGGACCGAGCAGGCTGCGTCTGGAGGAGGATCTCTGGGAGGATATGGGGTCTGTGCACTCCGAGAAGGCAGAGGACACAGAGGCAGATCAGGCGCATGAGGCAGATCTGGAAGAAGGAGAGATTCCCCAAGGGGAGGATTCTCGCATCATCTGAGTTTTCCGTAGGCAGGAATTGGTGGCCTTGATAGCGCATTCCTCTAAAATGCTGAATATGCGTACGGAGACACCATCGGAAGACGAGCACCTAGAGGACCCTCTTTTTCAGGCAGATCATCATAGAGAGAGTGTTCCAGTTACATCGTGTCATTCAGCGTATGATTCAGATGAATGGGACATCCCAGAGGTGCTCAGAGGCACGCCCACGATGGTATGTCTACCTTCTTCTGGATGGGGATTGAGAAATTTTGCATGCTCCAAAAGTGGACCTGGCAGCTTCCACAATAAAGTGTAGTTACTCACCTGTAACAGGTGATCTCCGGGAACAGTGGGAATTTAGTCTTCACATATGGGTATCGTCGGTACCGACGGAACCTGTGCGGGAACGTTCCCCAGCGTCCAATAGGAACGCTTTTGGGAGCATCCCTCAGCACATGCACGCTGCCTTCCCAACTGTCCCTCTTCAGTTAAGTTTGTAGCTGAGTGAAAGGATAGAGGGAGAAAGGAAAGAGACAGAGAGATAGAGAGACAACTCCTAGGGGAGGTGGGTGGGTTGTGAAGACTAAATTCCTGCTGTTCTCGGAGATCACCTGTTACAGGTCAGTAACTACGCTATCTCCAGGAACAAGCAGGAATGTAGTCTTCACATATGGGGACTCCCTAGCTGAAAATGCCAGGGAGATGACCCCAGGAAGCTGCCACCTATGGTGAGGTGGGCCATGCTTCCTCCCATGGATCTCTGGCATCCCACCAGGGTTGGTGGGTAGGAGTTGTATTAGGTTTGAAAGCGATTTTGAAGAACAGCCTGGCCAAAGAAGGCATCCCGATGGGAGGCTTTATCTAGGCAGTAGTGGGCTGTAAAGGTATTGTGACAAGGAAGCCTGTTTTGAGCCTATGAGTATAGAAAAAGCCAATGACTTTAACTTAGAGAAAGGAGAAATCCCTGCAGGGCATGGATTTCAGGCCCCTCATAGAGAAAGAAACCTGAGGTAGAGGAAGTTCAGGCAGCCACACCCTAACTCCTATGACATAACTGCAGGCTTGAGAGGTGATTACAATCACCTGGGAGGAGTGGAGGAAGGGCTGGAGCCCTGGAGAGGGAAATATAAATCCCTGCTAAAGCAGAGGAAAGGGGAAGCTCAGAGGAAAGGAGAATCTCAGAGGAAAGGAGAAACACAGAGGAAGGAAGAAGCTCTGGGGAGGCAGAGGTCTCAGGAGGTTCGGAAGACTCAGAGGATTCAGGAGTGGAACCAGGAGCACCTGCAGATCTCCAGGAGAGAACCCAGAGAGGAATACAGAGAGCTGTTCCAGAGGCTGGAAGGAGACAAGGAACCGTAGCGAGCACAACCAGGGAGAACTGCCCAGTGCTTCAGGTACTGACTGTCTTTATCGGGGAGAATTGAGCTCAGGAGAGACATTAGAACCCCCAGGGAGGCTATATTCTGAGCACTGTGTCCAGAGCTCAGAACAGGACACTGCCCTAACACCACCAGAGGAGATGCAGATTGAGTTGGCGGGGGGGGGGGGGGGGATTGCAAGATCTTATTATCCCCATGGACTGTACCCTGTGTCAAGCTACAAGCATGGAAACATTATGCAAAAGGCTAGCATTGAATGAGAAAGTCTCCTAGAAGCAGGTAACTGGAATTGAGCCAGGAATTGGGTTTAAAGAAAACTCCACGTGTTTGCATTTCTCAGGCAAAGTGCTGAGTCACGCTGAAGAGAAAGCTTGTGAAGGTTTGTTACTTGTTTTCTTATTTTGAGTTTAAAACCTATCCTGAAAGGAAGGAGGGAAAGAAGAGGTTGTTCCAGAGGAACTGAGTTATTCTTTTGCTATTAAGTGCTTCACAAACACAAGGTTAAAAAGAAGTATTTTTACCTTGCTGAGAAGAGCTGTTTCTCTAAGACTGAGCAACGTTGTTAACCAGCTGCATGTGGTTAAAAGACTGTGAAGCAGTTATACTGATCTAAATGCTCTTTTGCAAACAATCCTGAATGGACAAAATTCCTGTGTACAGTTTACTTGAACCTTTACTTTAAAATACATTCTGTCATCTGCCTCAACATCGGACCATGACTACACTTCTTCTTAAGAGCCAAACTACATGTCCCAGAATCCACCTGAGGAAAAGCTAGTTTATTTGAGCTCACCAAGAGAAGTTCTCCGTTACCTCGCCCCTCTAAGCCAGAGGCCAGGGGCAAGGGTGTGACAGTATGTACCAAAGCCCAGGTGGCTGCTCGACAAATGTCATCAATAGACACAGAGTGAAGGTTAGCCATAGAGGCGGCGTTTTTCTGCCACACACCATATGATTTTGGAAGTTCGGAAACATTGAGCTGAATAAGAATGTAAAACTCCGTGACATCTTGTGAGATCGTGCTGTTATAATATTTCCCCCTGAAGAAGGATTCGAAACGCACATAGCGGTGCCCTTTTGGTGGCGCCGGGGAATTCACTCACAAAAATATGAAAAGATAAGCACAATCTTGTATTTAAAATAATCTGTTTAAAGGAAACAACCTGTTTAATGAAAATGGTAATAATTGAAGAAAGTTCTGAGGGAAGAAATTAGTCAGATACCATTTCTTTAATGAAAATGATGAATGCTATAAGGTCGTTGATGCGATAAGGTGATTTGCTTTCTGTAATACAACAGTGTGAGTCTGAGACCTGCATTCATTTTTTAGGAGTATTTAAAATTTACAATGAAAAAATAAACAATAGCATATAAAAAAGAAAAAAATATTTAAAGTAGGAATAGTATTAGTATTTCCCTTAGGTATTTTTCTCAATATTTTGGAGGGCATTCAGTGATATAGTTGAAGTACTCGTGTAGCCATAGAGGCTGACATGGCTCTCACATTATGAGCTGTGACATGGCCTTGAAGAGGAAGACTCTTACTCTCATAAGCAAAGGATATGCACTGTGCAATCCATTTAGATAAAGTCCTCTTGGAGACTGGAAGTCCCAAATGACTAGAATCAAAAGCAATAAAAAGTTGAGAAGGCTTTCTATGTTGCTGTGTTCTTTGTAGGTAAAAGGCTAAGGCTCTTTTACAGTCCAAAGTGTGAAGGTTCTTCTCTGCATTAGAGGCATGAGGCCTCGGAAAGAATACAGGAAGATAAATCACTTGATTTAAATGAAAAGGCGAAACCACCTTTGGCATGAAGTATGGATGAGTTCTGAGGACAACCTTATCATGGTGAAACCTAGTGTAAGGAGGGTCAGCCACTAAGGCTTGCAATTCACTAATGCGCCGTGCAGAGGTGATTGCAATTAGGAAGATGGCCTTCCAGGACAAAAACTTTAGGGTAGTAGTGGCTAAAGGTTCAAAAGGCGGTTTCATGAGCTGCCCAAGAACTAGATTTAAATCCCATGCCACCGGTGGTGGTTTGATGGGAGGTTTTGTTAAAAGAAGACCTCTCATAAATCTGGATATGAGAGGATGAGAGGAAATTGGTTGTCCATTTAGAGGCTTATAGGAAGCTGTAATTACACTAAGATGGACTCTTACTGAATTGGTCTTTAGACCAGAATTTGATAAATGAAGTAGATACTCTAGTATCGACTCCAAAGGTATCACCAGGGGGTTTAACCCCTTCTGGGAACACCATATAGTGAAATGTTTCCATTTGAAGGCGTAAGATCGTCTTGTGGAAGGTTTTATACAAGCCTGAAGGATATCCTTTACCTGTTGGGAAAGGTTGAGATCCTGAAGATTTAAGCTCTCAGCAACCAGGCCGTGAGATGCAGGGACTGGGGATTCGGGTGCCATAGCATCCCGCTCTCTTGGGAAAGGAGATCTGGAGCACAGCCTAACTCCAGAGGTGCAGCTTGAGAGAGATGTACAAGCAGGGGATACCACGTTTGGCATGGCCACCGTGGCACTATGAGGATCATATGACTTCTGTCTCTCTGAAGCTTGAAAAGTGTTTTGGGGATGAGGGGAATGGGTGGGAAGGCATAGAGGAAGTCCTGACCCCAGTGAAGGAGGAAGGCATCCCTTGCCTGGCAATTGTGAGCTGGAATCCTGGAACAGAACCGGGGAAGTCTGGCATTCAGTGGACTTGCAAAGAGGTCTATGTCTGGAGTCCCCCAGATGTGAAATATCTCTGTCACCTGGTCTAGGTGGAGAGACCATTCGTGAGGCAGCAGTACTCGGCTGAGTTTGTCTGCCCAAAGGTTTTGAATGCCTGGAAGATATACCATGAGAAGGTGGATTTGATAATCTCTGGCGAGGGCCCAAACTCGTAAAGCTTCGTTGCATAACGACAGAGAGCCTGTTCCGCCCTGCTTGTTCACATAGAACATGGCTACTTGATTGTCCGTTTGGACTAGGACTGTCTTGTAGCTGAGCTGGGCATGGAATACTCGAAGAGCTAAATAGATTGCTCTTAATTCCAGGTGGTTTATGTGAAGACAAGCCTCCTGTGGAGTCCAGGTGCCCTGGGTAGAGAGATGATGCAGGTGTGCTCCCCAACCCACCTGTGATGCATCTGTTGTTAGGGTGGCCTGGAATAGGGGTTGTTGGAAAGGAAACCCCACTAAAAGATTCTCCAGCGACTGCCACAATTGGAGGGACAAGATCAGCCGATGAGAGTTTGCTATCTTGTCTGATAAACGTCCTGTGGCCTGTGTCCACTGTGTGGATAGGATCCACTGGGCTGCTCGCATGTGGAGGCGAGCAGAGGGAACTACATGAACTGTGGATGCCATTTGTCCCAGTAACTGTAGCAGTTCTCGAGCAGTTAGGGAGGATTTTCCCGCTGCTTGAGAAGCTAGTTGCACTATGCGAAGACACCGGGCCTGTGAAAGGAAAGCCCTTGACAGTCTGGTATCTAGACAGGCTCCTATGAACTCCAGAGACTGGGAAGGCACAAGTTGGAATTTTGGGAAGTTTATTACCAATTCCAAATATTGGAGGATTCGCATTGTGCGAGACAGTGCAGAGTTGGCCTCTGCAACCGTGGAGGCTCGAATGAGCCAGTTGTCCAAGTAAGGGAAGACGAAAATCCCTAGGGTTCGCAGGAATGCAGCTACTACTGCCATGCACTTCGTGAATACTCTAGGTGCGGAAGCCAGACCAAAGGGAAGAACCCTATATTGGAAGTGTTTTCCCTTGAAAAGGAATTGTAAAAATTTCCTGTGATCTGGATGGATCAGAATGTGAGTATATGCATCCTTTAAGTCTAGAGAGCAAAGCCAATCCTGACTTTGAAGGTATGGCAGAAGAGTTCCTAGAGAAATCATTTTGAACTTCTCTCGGAACAGGTATTTGTTCAATTCTCTGAGGTCTAGAATGGGTCTGTGTCCCCCTGTTTTTTTTGGAATAAGAAAATAGGGTGAGTAGAACCCTGTCCCCTGCTAGAGAATGGGTACTTCCTCTATTGTCCCTTGGGCAAGAAGTGTTGAGACCTTGTGATCCAACAGAATGTCTGCAGATGTCTGAGAATTGAACTGCCTTAAGATTGTAGGAGGGGGCATGCTGTGAAAATGAAGCCTGTACCCCTCTCCTCCAATGGATGGAGTCCAATTTTCTGCTGTTATTTGGTGCCATCTGTTGGCAAAATGACACAGCCTGCCTGGAATATTTAGGGGTTCTGGACCCCTCAGAGGCAGGAAGGCTAAGCTCTCTAGGAAGGAGTCAAAGCCCTTGAGGGGGCTGAACCTGCGAAGCTGGTTGAGCTCTCGGGCCTTTTGGCTTCTTCTGCTGTTTGAATTGCTGTTGTCCCTTTTGGGCAACTTGACTGTGAGCTTGGCCTTGCTGGGTATAGGATGGATAAAACATCCTCTTTTTGCTGAAAGAGGGTTTCTTATAGGGTTTCTTTTTGGCTGGAGTGGCTGTAGATTTTGACAATCTATCTAAGGTGATATTGTCAGCATCTATCTCATTAGCCTTTTCCTGCCAATTCTTGACAAAGAGATTTTCTCCTGTGCAAGGGATGTTGCCTAATTTATCCTGTACCCAAATCTCCAAGTCTGATGCCTGAAGCAAAGCAATCCGTCGTGCACCAATGGCAATAGCAGAGGTTCTGTTGATGCATTCAAAGCAGTCAAAGGCTGCATGATTGACAAACTTGGAGACATCTTGAGCATGCCTGACAAGCGTAAGGAAGTCTTGTCATCTGTCTTCTGGGAGAAGTGGGCTTATAAGCTCCAAATCTCCTGTGACCTCCTTGAGGAACATACCCATATATAAGATATATGAGCTGATCCTAACAGAAAGCATGGAAGCTTGAAAAGTCCGACATCCAAAAGCATCAAGAGCCCTGCATTCACGACCTGGAGGATTGGATGTATGTCTCTTTGTGCTTTTCATCCTACGCATGGCTGACTCCACTACCACTGAATGGTGTGGCAGCTGAGTCTTTTGAAATCCAGGACATGGTGGAACTTGATACATGGTATCAAGCCTCCTAGAATGAGGAGATGTGGTCAAAGGTGTCTCCCACATTCTGAGCATCAAATCATGAAGAATTTCATGAATGGGCAGCGTGGCTGCCTCCTTTGGTGCTTTAGGATATTGGAGAAGTTCCAATTCCTTTGCTCTAGGTTCCTTTTCAGGAGCTACTGTGATTGAAAGGCCTTTGGCAACATCACAAATAAAATCCTGAAAGGACATGTCCTCTGGAGAAGACATTCTGCGTTGGGGAGAAGAAGAGTCTTCCAGGAGAAAAACTCTGGTACCAGCAGAATTATCAGAGTCATCGGAATCTGAGGATTCGAAGTATCTCTGATCACGATGTTCATGTAAGGCACGGTCCCGGTATCGATCGAAGTCCGTACCGAGTTGATCCAGTACCTATCTCTCGATGCCAGGCAAAGACGGCATAGGAAGAATTCCCACCGGGGCCAATACCGTCGGTGCTGGAACCGGTATCTGTGCTAGTACCGGCATCGGTACCGGTGCACGTTGAACCATCGGTGTCAACGGTACCGCAGCTGTAAGGAGAGCTGCAATACTGCGCTCGATAGCGATGAATCTCTGGTCTATCGACGCTGCTGATGCCTGGGTGTCGGTACCGGTGAAGGCGGCCAGGACCCCTGAGCATGGCACCAGTAGTTCTGTCGAGGCCGAGGCCTCGAGAACATCCTGGAACCCCGTTGATGCTTTGGAGGCCGAAGCCCCCCGCCGGGGCTGTTTTGCCGGTGTGGTTCCCTCAAGGGCAATGCCAATGGCCTCTCGATGCTTTGCAGGAGAGCTACCCTTTGAGGACCGACTTTTATGTTTAGTTACCCGAGATCCATGGGAGGAAGAAGAGGCTCTTGAAGACGTTGATGCAATGGACCTGGCATCTGAAGAAAAGAGGGTACCAAGCTTTGCAGCCTGGTTCTGTCTTCCTCTTTTAGTCATTCCCATACAAGAGACACACTCAGATGGAGAATGGTCAGGGCCTAAACATTTCAGACACCAGTCATGGGTGTCGGTGACGGAAATGGTACCACCACACTTAGTGCATTTTTTAAAACCACTAGCTGGTTTTTCCATCTTTAAGGAAAAATGGGGCCTAGTGCCCAAAATGGCGCCTAGTACTGAAAAAGAAAGTTTCTGAAGAGAAACAATTCAGAATTTTATTTTATTTTTTTAGAAGAAAAGAAAGAAAAGAACCGGTGGTACCGGTAGGCATCGTGCGGAGGCAAGCGCGACCACAAGAAAACAAGATTAAAGAAGAAATTTTCTGCAGTGACAGGGTATGAGTCCCGTCGGCTCCGCGGAAAATGAAGAACTGAAGAGGGACAGTTGGAAAGGCGGGAAGGCAGCACACATGTGCTGAGGGATGCTCCCAAAAGCGTTCCTATTGGACGCTGGGGAGTGTTCCTGCGCAGTCTCCGTTGGTACCGACGATACCCATATGTGAAGACTACATTCCTGCTTGTTCCTGGAGATCAAAGAAGATCACGATGCCAGTGGAGGGCAGTTCGGCCCTCAAGGATGTGCAGGATAGGAAGCTGAAGACAATGCTGAAGCAGATCTTTGGCATTAATGCTTTGTCTTTACAGGCTTCAGTATGTGACACCTTTGCAGCTCGGGCATGTCTATGATGGTATCTATGATGGTGTCTATGAAACGTATCTTGGAGGAGTCAGGAGATGCCCAGACGCGTCTGCCTGTGGCAGCGAAGCTGGAATCAGGAGCAGCGTATCTGGCTGATGCCTTTTATGACCTCATTAGATGCTTGTCCAAGGGTATGGCTTTGGTGGTAGTGGTGAGGAGATATTTGTGGCTGCATAATTGGTCAGCAGATGTTTCCTCCAAATCTTGGCTCAGCAAGCTCCCATTTAAGAGCAAGCTCCTCAAGGTAAAAGACCTTGGCGAATCTAAAAGGGGAAGACCGCCTGAGGACAAGCAGAAGTCACTAAGCTCCTTGGCTCATGGGAGAGGACAGCCGAGAGATTTTAGACGTCTTTGCGCGGTACGGTTCGCACCTTTTCGGAGAGGCCGTTTCCCCTCTAGAGGACTAACCTTTTGGGGCTTCAGAGGATCCAGCAGAGGGTTTTACTCTCCCGCCTTGATAGCCCCCTAAGAAATCTCAATGAAACGAGAATTGGGCCAGGTGGATTTAGTTCCTTTAGGTGGTCAGCTGAGGGATTTTTACAATGCCTGGACTCGCATTACAACCGACCAGTGGGTGCTAGAGGTCATCAGAGAGGGCTGCGCCTTGAAGTTTGCCCGTCTGCTCAGGGATGCATTTGTCTTCCTACAAGGCGCCTCAAAAGTGACAGGCAGTGGGACAAACCCTTCGGTGGCTGCAAGCCTTACAGGCCGTGATAGAGGTGCCAAAAGACCAGCACGGATGTGGTTGATACTCCATTTATTTCATGATCCCCAAAAAGGAGGGTTCTTTTCAGCCCATTCTGGACCTCAAGCATGTAAACCGAAGTCTTTGAATGCCTCAGTTCCATATGGAAATGCTACGGTCAGTGATAGTAGCTGTCCGAGAGGGAGAGTGCATGACTTCCCTCAATCCCACCGAAGCTTATCTATATATTCCTGTTTGGCCCGAACAACGGCAGTTTCTCAGTACCGATGGGACACTTTCAATTTTTAGCACTTCCTTTCGGACTGGCTACTGTGCCCCATAACTTCACCAAGGTCATGGTAGTGGTCGCAGTGGCACTACATCAGGAAGGCGTTCTGATGCATCCCTAACTCGACAATTGGCTCATCCGGGCAAAGTCCATGGAGGAAAGCAAGCGAGTGTCAGTGAGGGCCATAGCCTTCCTCCAAGAACTTGGATGGGTGGTCAACTTTGCCAAGAGGCAACTAAAACCATCCCAAGATTTGGAGTACCTGGGCGCTCGCTTTCAGACAGATGTGGGGCGAGTCTCCCTGCGGTTAGAGTGGCTGTGAAAGCTACAGCTGCAGATACGGCAGTTTCTATGGATGAAGATACCAACGGCATGGCACTATCAGCAGGTCTTGGGCTCCATGGCAGTGTTGAGTGACCTAGTGCCCTGGGCGCGGACACACATGCAACCGCTGCAATGGCCATTGTTGCGCAGATGGTCGGCGCAACACCATCCACTCTTGCATCAGTTTGCTTGCATGGAAGAGGGTCGGAAGGTTCTCCAGTGCTGGCTACAGCTTGACAACCTCCTAAAGGTTGTCACAAAATATCCCTGGAAAATTCTCTGTGGGTCTCGTTGACAACAGATGCCAGTCTAGCGGGATGGGGGACGCACTGCAAAGTGCAGTTTGCACAGGGCCTTTGGTCACAGCAGGAGAGTATGTGGCCCATCAATCGCCTGGAGTTGCGAGTGGTTCTTAGTCCTGCAAAGCTTTCAGAACTTCCTGAGGGGGAAGGCCGTGAATGTGTTTTTGGACAATGCCACTATGGTAGCTTACATCAACTGGCAGGAAAGTACAAGTAGCGCACAGTTGGAGAAAGAGTTAGGATCGTTGCTGGAATGGGAGGAGAGCAGTCTGGTGGCCCTATCAGCAGTGCACATCGCTGGTCGGGAGAATATAGGAGCAGATTATCTCAGCAGAGTACAGATCGATCCTGTGGAGTGGATGCTCAACTGAAGCGTTTTTTGCACAGTTGGAAAGGTGTTGAGGTCTGCCGATCATGGGCCTAATGGCGACCTTTGCATCGGCAAAGCCAGTGAGGTTTTACAGCAGCAGGAGAGCACATGTTAGAGGGACTCGACACGCTGGTGCAGCCATGGCCCACAGAGGGACTTCTATATGTCTTCCCTTCCTGAGCATTCATCGGCCGCGTAGTGCAGTGGATCAAAGCTCATCAGAGACTGGTACAGTTGATTGCCCCAGATTGGCCGAGACAGCTGTGGTATGCTGATCTGGTATGGCTGACAGCCGATTGACATTGGCGCCTGCCAACCCAGGACGATCTACTCTCCTTCTGCTGTAAACCCTCACCGCCTTTGCTGATGCAAAGGTTGCCATTAGGTCCATGATCAGCAGACCCCAACGCCTCAGGTGAATCTATTCTCACTTACAGCATGGTTCTTGAGAGGGCACGGTTGAGGCAAAGAGGCTATTCATCCTCTTGTTATAGCGATGTTACTAAAAGTCCACAGACGTTCCATGTCGCTAACATATATTCGGGTTTGGAGAGTGTTCAAGACTTGATGTGAGGAACACAGATGTTCTACCATGAAAGCCACATTGTCCGAGATTCTGACATTCTTGCAAACAGGCTTGGATAAGGGGTTAGCGTGCAGCTCTCTACCCATGGAGGTAGCAGCTATTTCCTGTTATTGAGGCAGAATTCAAAGAATTTCCCTGGCCACTTACCCGGATGTTGTCTGTTTTCTTCGGGCGGTGAAGCAGGTGCAACCACTGGTGCGGTTGGTAATCCCAATGTGGGAGCTAAACTTGGTGTTGTCTGTCTTGATGGCGAAACCTTCTGAGCCTTTGGGGGGTTGTACCCTGAAGGATTTGACGTTGAAAACTGTGGTTTTGGTGGCCATTTGTTCAGCAAGGAGGATTTTGGAGCTCCAGGACTTGTTGTGCAGATTGCTGTACCTTGTAATGTCACGGGAAAAGGTGGTCTTACGGATGGTGCCTTCATTTCTACCTAAGGTCTTCTCAGTGTTTCACCTGAATCAGTTGGCGTCGCTTCCAGTATTTTCAGAGACAGGGGAAGTGACACAGGACCCCCCCCTTCTGCGACTGCTGGATGTTCACCGTATGCTATGGAAGTACTTAAGGAGCACAGAGTCTTTTTGGAAGATGGAGCAGCTATT
Organism: Ichthyophis bannanicus; assembly: GCA_033557465.1. NCBI lineage: Eukaryota > Metazoa > Chordata > Amphibia > Gymnophiona > Ichthyophiidae > Ichthyophis > Ichthyophis bannanicus. The sequence goes on from CM066050.1 coordinate 3,807,821, forward strand.
TTTTTTGTTTGGTGGACAGCGTAAGGGGGAGGCGGCGGTTTCCAAAGCCTTTATATCGAGAAGAGTAAGGGAGGCCATCTCCTAGCTTACCTTTTGAGGCATAGACCAGTACCTCAAGGATTGTGGGTGCATTTGACCCAGGCCCAGACCGCGTCTTGGGCAGAGTTCAGTTTGGTGCCACCAGTGGATATCTGTAAGGTGGCATCTTGGTCCTCTTTGCATTCCTTTGTAAAGCATTATCAGTTGAACGTTCAAGCATCGGAAGATGCATGTTTTGGCTCAGCAGTATATCAAGATGGGTTAGCGGGTCCCTCCCGAGAATAGTACTGCTTTGGTACATCCCACAAGTATTTGGACTGGACTGGATGAACGATATGGAAAAGGAAATTAGACCTTACCTGTTAAGTGACGTTCCTTGAGTTCCTTCAGTCCAGTCTCGAATCCCCCCCCCTGATTAGTGATACGTACTGCTGGCACATATCTCCCCGGCTTGAAGAAATACAACTAGTTAGTAATAGACCGGGAGATAGAAGGGCATATGTGCAGGACGAAGCAAGTGGAAAAACTTTCTGGAGCTAAAGAAGTTATGTGATGTGATGGGTGGAGTGTTGGGTGTTGAAGTGACTAGCCTCTAGCGGAACTCTTCCCGTCCGTAACAAGTGAGCGTCTTTTTTTCCTCCCCTTGCAGGTAGGGGTATTAGTATTATTATTGGAATAATTTATTATGTTTGCTTCTGTGAGTCTGCTTTGGCCATAGGATACTGAAGGCTGGTGGGAGGTGCCAGCAACCTATCTAGGATGATGTCATGAAGAGCCTACCATATTCAGTCTCCAAGCTGCTGGTGGGGCGTGAATACCCACAAGTACCAGGAATGGACTGAAGGAACTCAAGGAACATCAATTAGCGGGTAAGGTCTAATTTCCTTTTCTCTTCCTGCTTTCCTTAATTTGGAAGGCAAGTTACAGAAAAGAGTTCTGGTAGGTAATCACCTATGGGTTCATTTTTCAGCCTAAAGACTATTTATTCTTCATTTTGATATAGATGAACTGCATTAAGGTAATGGTGCGTCTGATGGATTTTGAAGCCATATGCTGCCAGGAGCTCCAGGTCTCAGCTGCATAGGAACAGGAGCCACCATCTGCTGGAGACAGAGAAAATACTGTGCCCCTAGCTGCGCTGGGTTTTATTCCAGTGAGGATGTCATGCCATAGTTTTGTTTTTTCTCTGTTTCCATCATCTGCTGGCAGGGGGAGATAACCCACTAGTCTGGACTGGAATGTAGCTGATATGGAAGGGCAAACTAGATAGGCCATATGGTCTTTTTCAGCCGTCATGTTTCTATAGGCCCTATAAACTGTGTAAATGCCATTCAGCAGGATATTCAATGGCATCAACAGTTAGCGCCACTGAATATCCCCGATCTTCTCCCCTATAAACCCTGATGCTAATCATTTAGCATCGGGGCATGTTGTGGGCATTCCAGGGCAGCAGCAGTCTAATCACATAGCGGCGATATTACACTGCTACCTAGTAAAAGATAGACCAGCGCTTATCTTTACTCGTAGAAGCTAACTGGGCAGTGGTGCATTATCGCCGCTACCTGGTTAGTCTCTGCGGCTTCCAGGCATGTGTGACCCCAAGCATTGAATATCTGGGGTTAGCTGTCCTAACTCAATATCAAGCCCTATGTTTCTAGGAAATGGTGTGTTTGATGGATCCTGAAGCCAAAGGAACCGCCAAATTAGTACACAAGAGAAAGCAAGAGCACTGATCAAAAATATTATGTTCAAATTAATATAAAACAACTTGATAGGTCTATTTAAACTGCACAGATCATTATATAGGTATTTTTTTGATGCGAGCAAAAATATTCTGTGACATTGTTTTGTTCAATGTGGAAATAAGGGTCAATAAACAAACTGTAGGCAATACATTAAGTAAGTCAAATCAAAAGATATCACCTACAACTTGTACTTTTGGGGGAATCCTTTACAAGGTGACATTAGATCCTACCTGCTTGAGTTCCTCCAGTTCAGTCCCAACCTGTGGGTCGCCTCTCACCAGCAGCTTGGAGACTGAGCATGTCACAACTTATGACATCACCCTAGATAGATAGCTGGCACCACCAACCAGCCTCCAGTATCCTATTGACAAAGCAGACTCACAGGAGCAACAAATAAGAAAGGTCTCTTCATAAAACTCATATATCCCAACAGGCAGAAAAAACCCCTCCCTCAAATAAGAAACTGTAGTGAAAAACACACTTACGTGACAACCTTGAAACGCTGAGTTCTCCAGACGCTCTCCTCCTGAGAGGAACTAGACAATCCGCACCTGGGATGCACACGCCGATGACTACTTGTCCAACTTCCGGACCAAAAACAGATGACCTTCTTCAGGCCTGGGAACGCCATCATGTCATAAAGAATAAGTAAACTGGGAGGGTATGGGACCAGACTGGAGGAATTCAAGGAAAAAGACAATTAGCAGGGAAGTCCTAATTTCACCTTCCTTATTGTTCCTCTAGTCCAGTCCTGACCTGTGGGACGTACCACAGCAGTGCTAACTTCAGGAAGGATCGCGAGCCTGGCCTGAAGCACCACCGAACCAAACTGCACGTCCCTCGCTGCTTGCACATCTAAATGATAATGCTTTACAAAAGTATGTACGGACAACCAGGTTGCCGCCCTACAAATGTCTGCTGGTGGAACCATGCTGGATTCCACCAATGAAGCTGCTTGCACGCAGGTTGAGTGCACCTTCAGCCCTCTAGGCAACTTCTTGTGATGTAACAGGTAAGCCGAGGTAATGGCTTCCTTCACCCAATGTGCAATTGATGCCTTTGAGGCTGCCTCTCCTTTGCCCTGGCCTCCAAAAAAGACAAAAAAGATGATCTAACTTGTGAAACGGCACCGTTCGCTTCAGATAAAGCTGCAAAACTCAACATACATTCAGAAGACGTAGAAGAGAATCCTCTACCCCCCACAAAAACTGGGAGCGTGACTAGTTGATTGAGATGAAAAACCAACACCACCTTGGGAAGAAAGGAGGGCACTGGCCTCAGCACTACTTTCTCCCTGGAAAGGCACAGAAATGGAGTGTGACATGAAAGTGCTTGCAATTCCGAAATTCTCCTGGCTGAACAGATGGCTACTAAAAACACCGTCTTTCAAGTCAAATCCTTCACGGTACTCGCCCTCAGTGGCTCAAAAGGCTCCTCTATTAGTACCAACCATACGAGATTAAGGACCCAGGAAGGAACTACTGTTTGAAGTGGGGGGGCAAATGTGCCTCACCGCCTGCAAAAAAAACTAGTGATATCCGGATGTGTCGCTAGAGAAACTCCTTGAACCCTACCGCAATAGCAGGAGACAGCCACCACCTGCATGTGCAACAAGTTGCATTCCAAGCCTTTGTCCAAACCTGCCTGCAAAAAATGCCAGAATCTCTGATATCAAGGCTGACAGGGGGCGAAAGACATGCTCTGTGCACCATTTCTCAAATATCCTCCACACCCCAACATAGGCCAGGGAAGTAGAACATTTACAGGCCTTTAACAAAGTTGAAATCACTGAAGCAGAATAGCTGCACCTTCTCAATCTAGCCCTTTCAAGAGCCAGGCTGTATGCGAGAATCGAGTAGCTTAAGGCATCCGGATGGAGCCCTGAACCAGCAGATCGTCCCACACCAGCAGCTGCCAGGGGCGATTGGCCTTCAGCCCGACCAGATCGGCATACCAAGGCCTCTGTGGCCAATCAGGCCGCGATCAGAATGACCAGGCCCTGATGCACCTCTATTGGCTGTACTATGCAGCCTATCAGGGCCCATTGGGGGGGAGAGACAGAGAAAACCGTCCGCTGGCTACCTTTGCACCAGCGCATCGAGTCCCTCCTACATTCGCTCTCTTCTTCTGCTGTAAAACTGTTCTGCCTTAGCATTCTGGAAAGTCACCATCAAGTCCATGATCAGCTGACCCCAGCGGTGCACAAGCTGCGCAAAGACTGTGCTGTTGAGTCCACTCTCCCAGATCCAACCAGACTCGACTGAGAGAGTCCACGGCCACATTGTCTGTAAATTGCCCACTGCCTATTCCATTAAGGGCTGGATCTCCCCTTCCAACTGCACCCTGCTCGGGCCCCCTTGATGATTGATATACGCTACCATGGTGGCACTGTCAGAGAGCACTTGCACCGCCTTCTCCTGAAGAAAAGATTGAAACTTCTGCAGTGCCAGGTACACCGCTCTCATCTCCAATCGATTGATTGGTCATGTGCGTTCTGGCGAGGTCCAGGTCCCCTGGGATCCTTGGGCTTCACAATGTGCCATCTGTTGTTAATGGAACCCACTGTGGGGTCTCCAGGACCATTCCTGCCAACAACTTGTCCAGGTGCAATCACCACCGGAGTGATGCCTGAACCGGCTGCAGGCAGGGCAACATCTGAGACAGATCATGGTGTTCAGCTGATCACCTCCGCAACAACACCCGTTGTAACAGTCTCACGTGCGCATGCGCCCAAGGTACCAACTCCATCGATGCAGCCATTGACTCCAGCACCTGTAAATATTGCCGTCGTTAGTGTCAACATGTGGAGAAACTGCCGAACTTGATTCTATAGAGAGACCATCCTCTCCAGCGGCAGAGACACTTTGCCTACATCTGTTTGGAACCTGGCTTCCAGATACCCCAAATCCTGAGAAGGCTGGAGATGACTCTTCGCCACATTTATGACCCAGACTAGACTTTCCAGAAAGGCTATTGCACGCCTTATGGCCCATAAGCTTGAGGACAGCCGTTGCCAGCAGCTTCAGTGAGGCAGCGGCGTCGACGGGGGTGAGAGCGGGAGCTCCCCCTTCCTCCCCGATTCCACCAACGATCAGCTGTTTGAACGGCTTGAGGACAGCCGTTGCCAGCAGCTTCAGTGAGGCAGCGGCGTCGACGGGGGTGAGAGCGGGAGCTCCCCCTTCCTCCCCGATTCCACCAACGATCAGCTGTTTGAACGGCTTGAGGACAGCCGTTGCCAGCAGCTTCAGTGAGGCAGCGGCGTCGACGGGGGTGAGAGCGGGAGCTCCCCCTTCCTCCCCGATTCCACCAACGATCAGCTGTTTGAACGGCTTGAGGACAGCCGTTGCCAGCAGCTTCAGTGAGGCAGCGGCGTCGACGGGGGTGAGAGCGGGAGCTCCCCCTTCCTCCCCGATTCCACCAACGATCAGCTGTTTGAACGGCATCTGCCAATCACATCGGGGCAGCAACGGATTTAAAAGACGCCATTACAACGGCGCGCCCGCGCCTAAGGACCACGCCAAAGGGCCCTTTGGCGTGGCCCTTAGGCGTAGGTCCGTGGGGTAGCAAGGAAATGGCTGATCTATGTTGGTTCTGTTTGTTGTTTTGCTTTGTGTAGTCAAGTATAATGTAAGGTATGTATTGTATTTCCCTATGTATGTGTCTATGTTCTGACAATCTGATGCTTGTTTCCCTACCTTTTTATGTAACTTGTGCTGTATTAACCGCTTTGATTTAAGGAAAAGGTGGGATACAAAACTTGTAATGTAATCTCTGTTGTACATGTGTCATGTATTGAAATGTATTGTATTGTACTGTGGCCGCTTTGATTGAAGGATAAGGCGGGATATAAAACATGTTAAATAAATAAATAAATAAATAAGCTTTCTTCTTGGGACTTCACCTGGATGAGCCAATTGTCCAGATAGGGATGTACCAGAATTCCTTCCTGCCGGAGTCTCCATCACCACCACCACCACCATCACCATCACCTTGGTGAACGTGCGTGGTGCAGTCGCCAGGCTGAATGGCAAGGCCTGAAACTGGAAGTGATACACTGGCACCACAAACCGAAGGAATTGCTGATGTTCTGGCTGAATGGGAAAGTGCAAGTAGGCCTCTGTGAGATCACGTCAAGAATTCTCCTCCCTGACCACCATGATGACCAAGCGGAGAGTCTCCATGTAGAAGCGGGGTATCCTTAGACACTGATTTATGTGCTTGAGATCCAATATGGACAAAGTCCCAATCCTTGGTCCGGTCAAAATATAAGAGTCCACCCTAAACAAAACCAAACCCAAAAATATATCCCCAAGTTGAAAATATTATTTTTGTCGGAGAAGGCTGGAGGCAACTGAAATGAAACCCAGTCACACCAGGCAGCCCTGTCCCTTTTAATTATTTGGATTAAAACGCTGTACTTAACTTATAAAGTGTTTCAGTGAAGTTTCCAAAATTTCCACATATCAAAAGAACTTTTCCACCACAAAGCGGTCAGGTAGCAGGTCCACGACGTACGTTTCAGGCCCTAGGCCCTGTTTCAAGTGTTCATGCTCCTCAAACATACCGCTGAGCAGAACTTTCATAGTATTCAAACCCCACTGAATATTTGAAGGGGAGAAAGTCCTACTATTGGCTAACTTTTACTGCCAATCATATGAGAGCTCCAATCAACTAAGTGGGAGACCCCACTGTCATCGGGGAATCCCTTAGTGTCATGGATGACGTTACAGCAAGCTAAACCATTCCACTTCTTTGTTTAATCCGGAAGGATGGACAGCCTGCAGCTCAAAAATTATTTGTTGTTCACGTCGTTGCACTGCAAAAATCTGATTACCACCACGAGGATTCTGAGGTATATGATCCAACACAGTCCAGGAAAAGTCAGAATGAAACTGATGATGTGACTCACAATGCTCAACTAGGGGAGCTGACATAACGTTTTGCCGAATCCTAGAAGCATGTTCACTCAGGCGCACTTTAATTTTTCGAGAGGTCCTACCAATATAAATCAAAGGGCAAGAACATGTCAAAACATAGACCACGTATGCTGAGTCACATGACGTCGACCACCGACGCTGATAGATTTTACCCGTATTGGGATGAACCCATTCTGTTCCAGTTAATGCCATATTGCAAAAATTGCAAGTGGAACATATGGTATGGCCCCTAGTAATAGGATCGGAAGGTAAGGGACGATCAGGGGGAGTTGCAGATTAAACCAGCCGATCTTTCAGATTAGATCCTCTAGAAAAAGCTATCCGAAGCGGTTTTCTAAAACAAGGATGCAAACTTAAAACTCCCCAATGTTTACGCAATATTGCTACAATTGAAGAGCTTAAAGTAGTATATGGCAACGTCCCAACTATATAATATGTTTCCTGGGATCGGGAATAAGAGGATTGAAAATCTTCACCTATGAGCCATTCCCGATGGGTATACAAAGCCCGGCTATAGGCCAATTTAATAACCTTCTCCATATACTACTTTAAGCTCTTCAATTGTAGCAATATTGCGTAAACATTGGGGAGTTTTAAGTTTGCATCCTTGTTTTAGAAAACCGCTTCGGATAGCTTTTTCCAGAGGATCTAATCTGAAAGATCGGCTGGTTCAATCTGCAACTCCCCCTGATCGTCCCTTACCTTCTGATCCTATTACTAGGGGCCATACCATATGTTCCACTTGCAATTTTTGCAATATGGCATTAACTGGAACAGAATGGGTTCATCCCAATACGGGTAAAATCTATCAGCGTCAGTGGTCGACGTCATGTGACTCAGCATACGTGGTCTATGTTTTGACATGTTCTTGCCCTTTGATTTATATTGGTAGGACCTCTCGAAAAATTAAAGTGCGCCTGAGTGAACATGCTACTAGGATTCGGCAAAAAGTTATGTCAGCTCCCCTAGTTGAGCATTGTGAGTCACATCATCATCAGTTTCATTCTGACTTTTCCTGGACTGTGTTGGATCATATACCTCAGAATCCTCGCGGTGGTAATCGGCTTTTTGCAGTGCAACGACGTGAACAACAACTGATTTTTGAGCTGCAGGCTGTCCATCCTTCCGGATTAAACAAAGAAGTGGAATGGTTTAGCTTGCTGTAACGTCATCCATGACACTAAGGGATTCCCCGATGACAGTGGGGTCTCCCATTTAGTTGATTGGAGCTCTCATATGATTGGCAGTAAAAGTTAGACAATAGTAGGACTTTCTCCCCTTCAAATATTCAGTGGGGTTTGAATACTATGGAAGTTCTGTTCAGCGGTATGTTTGAGGAGCATGAACACTTGAAACAGGGCCTAGGGCCCGAAACGTACGTCGTGGACCTGCTACCTGACCGCTTTGTGGTGGAAAAGTTCTTTTGATATGTGGAAATTTTGGAAACTTCACTGAAACACTTTATAAGTTAAGTACAGCGTTTTAATCCAAATAATTAAAAGGGACAGGGCTGCCTGGTGTGACTGGGTTTCATTTCAGTCGCCTCCAGCCTTCTCCGACAAAAATAATATTTTCAACTTGGGGATATATTTTTGGGTTTGGTTTTGTTTATGGTGAGATCCAATATGGGCCAAAAGGAGCCTTTTTTGGGGGGACTACAAAGTATATGCAGTATCAACCATAATTGCATTGGTCTTTCAAAACCTTCACCACTGCCTGCAACTAGTAGATGCATCGCAGAGTATCCTTCACAGCCTTAAGTTTTCGAGGGGCCTTGCAAGGGAATCTGAAGGTGTCCTGCAGGGGCTGAGCAAACTCTAGCATGTAGCCCTCTCGGATGATCTCAAGAACCTAACGGTCAGTAGTGAGCTTGGTCCAGGTGGTGTAAAAGTCCTGCAGCCGACCTCCCATGGGAAGTGACACCCCCTGAATCGCCCAGGCATCATTGTGTCTACTTGGCAGTTGAGGCCACAGAGGAGTAGAAACCCCTGCCTATTCCTCGAAAACCTCGAAAGGCTTGTCTTCGAGAAGGAAACCGTCCTCTCTGGTAGGGCGCAAACCAGACGACCCCTACCAGATCCCGACCCTGGGACCGTGGCACGTACCAGCTTTTGCTCAACCTCTGGGAGACGGCCACCCTTGGATTCTCCTAGGTCCTTCACCAACTTATCCAGATCCTCCCCAAACAGAAGCTTCCCCCTGAAGGGAAGCTTGCTCAAATGTGTCTTAGAGGAGAAGTCTGCCACCCAGTTTCACAACCCGAGGTAGCAGCATGCGGCCACCACCAAGGCCATACCCTTGGACAGGCCCCTAATGAGCTCCTAAAAGGTGTCCGTCAAGTACGCCACTCTGGACTTCAACTTTGCCGCCTCTGGAGGCAACGGACAGGAGTCCCCCACACTATCCAACACTGCTTGCACCCAGCGTAAACAAGCCTAGGCCACAAATGCCCCGCAGACCGATACCTGCAAAGACAAGACATTAATATCAAACACTTGTTTGAGGAAGGTCTCCAGCTTCTTGTCCTGCACATCCTTAATAGCTGATCCCCCCTCCACGGGAATGGTAGTCTTCTTTGTGATGGCTGAAACCACCACATCCACCCTCGGTGAGCGGAACAGCTCCTTATCTTGATCCGGGAGGGGTTACAAATGGGTCAGAGTGGGATTCTGCCAAACCCTGCTTCCTACCTTGCTCCTGGAAACTCCCAGGGCCATCCTCTCCCCCACTGCTTCAGGCAAAAAGCCTTGTGCATGAGAAGGACAAACTCAGGTGAAAACCCCCCTGGAAGTATAGCAACCGATGAATCTTTAGAAGTGGAGGGCTTGGGAGATCCAGGGACCTTCTCCCTAGACTCCTTTGCTGGCAAAACAGGGCATTCCTGTCTCCCTGACAGAGTGGCTGCTCCACCAGTCTCAGGGGAAGGGTGTTCTCCGGGCAGTGGCCTCCCCCCTTGGGGCCACTCTAAGCTTGTTCCACCCTTTCCTCCAACAGGTCCTCTTCCACAGACCTTGACTCTGCCTCACAGCAGCTGTGGCAGAAGTCTGCAGCCGAGAAAGCACCCCTGCAGGAGTCACACAGTAAGCAGGTGGGTTTGGAAGACATGTTAGCAGATATTCCAGCTGCTATGCTTCCCCCCCCCCACAACCACCTCCAAATCTGTTATTATGGCCAATACCCCATGACCTGAAACCAGCCTTCAGCATGCTTCAATGTTCTTTTTCAGCTTTTTTTTTTTAAAATTTTTTAAAATATTTACTCATAGGTTACCCTGCCTTACTAAGAAAAATGCAATGAAAGGGCCTGCAGAAAACAATAAAACGTGATGGAAGGCAACCCGGAGCGTCCATACCTCTCCGGAGTCCTCCCCCCCATGTGGAATAAGCAACTCAGCAAATGACAGCGGTTCTAGTTCAAAACGGGAGAAACCCATCCTCAGCTGTGCTGTTCCAGTTAGCTCCTGTGGCCTCCAAGCCACTCAACAGAGATACTGTCTTTCCCTTCTGCTGCCCGAGAAGGCAAGCCCTCTGCTCGCAGCAGCAATCTGGTGCAGAGAGCCTCCTGAATTACCAGTCAGCTGGCCTTGGTATTATTGCTGGCGGTGATGGGCACCAGTGCACACCGATTCCCTCGAGGCTATGCATGTGTCAGCGGCTCCTCACTCCTCGAAGAGTTCAGGAGCCGCTAAGATGCTGGAACTCAATGTACCGCAAGTTTGTTTTCCCCAAAACAGGGTTTAACTGCCTGTTCCATGAAGGCTACTGCTGGCTTTAGCATTTTTTTTTTTTTTACAATGAACTTTACTGTGCAGCCAATTTCCTTGCCAGCTTCTTTTCCAGCACCCCACAAATTTGTCCTATATCTTATTTATTTATTTAACTTGACAGTCTCTTAGTTGGCCCTTCAAATGAGTCCTGTCCTGGGATCATGTCTCACCAGCTGCTTGGAGGCTGGTGGGTGGTACCAGCTATCTGTCTAGGGTGATGTCATGCTCAGGCTCCAAGCTGCTGGTGAGAGGCGACTACCTATATAGGTCAGGACTGGACTGGAGGAACGATAAGGAATGCAGAATTTGTGCAGAATTCTCCATCTGTGCAGAATTTTGCATTTGTTATGCAGGATTCTGCACAGGCATCGGAATTTGTGACTCTCCTCAATCCCAATCCCTTTCCCACCCCCAGAGATCGTGTACCATGAAGAGGTGGTAAATGGCTGCACATCAGGCCGTGTCCTCTTCTGCCATCCTGGGCCCCACTAGTCATCTGAACCAAGTGGCTGTAATAAAGTCCTGTGCATGTCAAATGAGCAGTTGGGCATAGGATGGTGAAGGAGAAGGATATGGCATTTGCTGCTGGTTTTGAGGCAGGTTTTTGCTGTTTGTCTCAACCCAACCAGGTAACTACTACTACTGAGCATTTTTATAGCGCTACCAGTCATACGCAGCGCTGTACAGACATGGAAGAGACAGTCCCTGCTCATCAGAGCTTACAATCTAGTCAAGACAAAACACAGAAGGCGTAAGCAGAGGTAAAACAGGGGGAAGGAAAAGGAGATCAGGTGCGTCAAGATCCAAAAGCAGCAGCGAAGATGTGAGCTTTCAACCTGGATTTGAAGAGGGTTAGAGAAGGTGCCTGGCGTACAGACACAGGTAGTTTGTTCCAGGCGTAAGGTGCAGCAAGGTGAAAGGAGCGAAGTCTGAAGTTGGCAGTAGAAGAGAAGGGCACAGATAGACGCAGTTGGCTAGAAGAGCGGCGTTCCCAAGGGGGGTTTGTAAGGAGAGATGAGAAAAGAAAGGTACTGAGGAGCTGCAGAGTGAATGCATTTATAGGTCAGCAGAAGTTTGAATTGGATGTGGAAACGGATAGGGAGCCAATGAAGTGACTTGAGAAGAGGAATAATATGGGCATGACGAGGCTGGCGGAAGATTAGCCGTGCAGCAGAGTGTTGAACAGAGTGAAGGGGAGAGAGATGATTCAAAGGGAGACCAGCAAGGAGTAGGTTACAACAGTCAAGACGGGAGGTGATTAAGGAGTGGATAAGCGTTTTAGTAGTGTGTTCAGAAAGGAAAGGGCAGATTTTGCTAATGTTATAGAGAAAGAAACAGCAGGTCTTAGCTACGAGATGGATATGTGTGGAGAAAGAGAGAGGAGTCAGACAACTCCCAGACTGCGGGCTGAGGAAACAGGAAGGAGTACAGAGCTGTCCACAGAGACTGAGAAAGGAGGAAGAGGAGGGGAGGTTTTAGGGGGAAAGATAAGAAGTTCAGTCTTGTTGTTGTTGTTAAGTGCCGTCGAGTCGGAGTCGACTCATGGTGACCCCCTGGATAGCTATCCTAAATTGTGTTCGGTCTTCAGTCAGGCGGCTCATTGTTGACAGACTGGTACCCGTAGCTGCTGTTATTGTATCGATCCATCTCATTGCTGGCCTTCCTCTTTTGCGTTGACCTTCTATCTTGCCAAGCATGATGTCTTTCTCTAATGATCTCTCTCTTCGTATGAGGTGTCCAAAGTATGAAAGTCAAAATCTTGTCATCTGAGCTTCTAAAGAAAGCTTAGGTTTGATCTCCTCTAGTACCAACTGGTTTGTTCTTCAGGCAGTCCATGGTATACACAGCATTCGCCGCCAGCACCATAATTCAAAGGCATCAATTTTCTTCCTGTCTATCTTTTTCACTGTCCAGCTTTCACATCCATATGATGTTATTGAAAATACCATGGCTTGAACAAGTTGAATCTTTGTATGGAGACATCTCTGCTCTTGAGAATCTTATCTAGGTCTTTTATAGCCATTCTGCCAAAGTTTGGTGTTGCCATTGTCACAGAAATGTGAGCCCTCACTTGGTTTGCAGCTTGTCGTGCTGTGAGGGCTTGTGTGCATCAGTGATGCTGAGAGCTAAACTATTGGTAGTTTAACTACTGGCAAGGTCTCCCAAGATGGACAGGTCTCAGCTGAGGTACCAGACAAGACAAACCACCCATCTGGGTAGCAACAGAATGGGATAGTGTTGACGGCGGAGGATCACATTTCTGTGTTCAATCTTGGTCATGTTCAATTTCAAGCGGCGGTGAGACATCCAGGCAGCAATGGCAGAAAGGCAGGCAAAGATCCAGGTCTGGATTGCCGGAGAGAGTTCAGGCATGGAGAGGTAGATCTGGGCGTCATCAGCATACAGATGGTACTGAAAGCCATGGGAAGAGATAAGCGCACCAAGGGAATGGGTATAGAGAGAGAAAAGGAGCGGACCCAAGACAGATCCTTGGACCTTCATGTCAGCTCGTTGGGACCTGGAATCCATCAGGGCGGGGGCTTGATCTCACCCACTTGTTCAGTCAGAGACTATGCATTCTTGCTTTCGAGAGGGAAGAATGAGAGGTGAGGGTAAGTGCATGGGGTGAGGGGGAAGAAAGAAGATGGGATGGGGTGAAGTGTATGCCTGGGTGGGACAAAAGAGAGATGGGGGTATGTACCAGGGAAGTAAGGAAGAAAGGTAAAGGGAGAGAAGAAGGAGGAGAGGTGAGGATATGTGTATGGGGGTAGACCTTACGGACAGACAACATTAGGGATCTTGTAAGAAGTTAGAGGGAGAGAGAATGGGGGAGGGGGCAGGGAAGGCTTGGAGGTTGGGGACAGAACTGTGTTTGGAGCGAGAGAGCTGAGGATGGAAAAGGCAGGGGAAGTTAAGGTCTAACTCCTCCTCCAAGGTGAGGAGTTAGACCTTATGATGGGGGACGTCTGTACAAAAAGTTATTAATAAAGCATGCAGAATTTTTAAATACTGAGCACAATTTTCAAACTTTTTCCCCAGAATCTTAAATTGTTTTGTGCCGAAGCCCCCCAGGTGTAAACTTGTTTATTGACTCTTATTTCTACATATCCAAATGAACTAACATGGCAACAATTATCTACTCATTTTGTTCAAGACTTTGTTGTAGTAGATGTGATCTTCTGGTTGCCTGTAAAGACACTGCAATTGTGACGACATATTTTCTAGCCATCACAGTTTTTTATCCTGAAAGTGGAATGCAAGGCAGCATTCACAGATACTTCTGAAGGGTACAATGTACTGCACAGGCACTTAGTAGTAAGAGTTTGTGAAATACTCAGATGATCATCTTACTTCCCCCCCCCCAACATGCTTCTGTTTTTCCCTGTTGCTCTTCCTTTTGACACTATCTGTTTGATCTCTGCCTTCTTTTTCTCTCTCTGGCAACTGTGATTTCGCTCTAAGCTCTCCTTTTCATTGGGCTATCTCATAGTATTTGCAAATTCTTGATTATTGTTGTTGATAGGAAAAAAAACTGATGAACATCACCCTACACACATCAAGATGGGTCACTTTTCTCAGAGTTTAAATTTTTCTAAGCCAAATTTCAACTCTTAATTTCATCTAAGTATTCAAAAACGTATGATGGACAGATAAGCTGTATTTTACAACTGTCCATCTCTTTATGTTCAGTTGGATCTGTCCTTCTCAATACAGGCCAAAGCCCTTTCTCTCCTGAACACACTCCACATAATTACTTTTACAACATGACCACCAATTGACTTGAGGCACACAGATTAAAACTTAACTATGATTTCCATGTGGTGAGTGTATAACATCCTTTACTCACAAAATCCAGAGTACTTCACTGGTAGTTAAAATGTTAATTCGCCGGGAACAAGCAGAAAGTTAGTCCTCACGTCTGGATGACGTCGGCACCAACGGAGCCCTCGCAAAAGCATCTCCCCAGCTTTCAAAGAAAGCCTTTGGGAGATGCCACCACGCATGCATGGACCCCTTCCCTTTCAGCCATCTTGCTCAGTCTCCTTTTTTCTGAGGAGCCCTTTAGATGCTGTCTGACTTCCCCCTGGAAAAAGTTGATTTTTTTGTACCATGAGTTTCCAACTCGACTCTGGTCTTGCACGGGTAGTCTTCCCGCCTACCGTCCTCGGTGCCTTGGCGTCGAGTTTGGTTCATTTTTGTAGTCTTTGTTCTTTTTATTTTCTGGCGCCTTTGTGCCCTTTTTTCCTGCTGGCAGCCCAAAGAGTCTTTGACCTCACAGGGGTACTTTTTTCCCCCATGGCTACCAGTGGCTTTAAAAAGTGTGATCGGTGCTCTAAAATAATGTCCTTAACCGACACATGACTGCTGCCTCCATTGCCTCAGGCTGGACCACGACCCGGCGACCTGCGGTCTCTACAAACGGATGTCCAGCAAGGTCCTGAAGAGCCGCCAGCAGCAGCACGATAAGTTCTTCCATGAATCCCCGATGCCTCAGACGGCTAGGGCCTCTTCTGAGGCCCCGACATCTCGGGAGGAGATTTCCGAACCAGAGCCTTGTCGTGGGTCCTAGGAGAGGGGGTCCCCCTCAAGGGAACACAGGAAGAAGAAGAAACTCTCAAAGGCGGCATCCTTGGATGGTTCTGACCGGCTGAGGCGCTCGTTCGAGTCGTTGGAAAAGGAGAGACCTGCCAAGGTCCCCCGGAATGATCTGGTCATGGACCAGCCTCGGTCTCCAGACACTATCCTCGTCAAGGATTTCCCTTCGGGGAAGCCGGCATCGGGCCAGAGTTCCTCGGGGCCCATGCCAAAGGCTGCGGGACCTTCTGGCCTGGAGTCCAGAATGACAGCCATGGAGCGCAGTTTGTCTGCCTTCCTTGGTCAGCAGCGGGCGCTGTTGTCCGGCACGTCCAGTTCATCCGCCCCAACCACCGGGCATTCGACATCCAAGACATCCCCGGAGGCCGAGCTGATTCTCGGCTGAGGACATGCTTGGCGTCCCGTTCGACGGGAGCTCGGTCATCCCCAGCCAGTCTACTGGGTGTCGACTGCAGGGCTTCGGGGGCCTCGAAGCCCATGGAGCAGCCCGCCTACGAGTCATCCTCGGAGTACTCCGAATGGGAAACAGAGGGCGAGGAGTCTCCTGATACCCGTCGCCACTGCAACTTCCCTTACGATTCCCCAGCCTCAGAACCTCGGAGGCGGTCCCCATCGGAGGATATGGGCTTCTTGGACTTTGTCAAGGACATGTCCAAGGCCCTAGCATTCCCGACCGAGTTGGAGGACCAACCTCAGCCGGACGAGCTAGAGATCCTCCAGTACAAGGCCCCTCCTCGGGAATCGCTCACGGTGCCCATTCCTCCCATCCTGGAACGGCTAATGCTCCGAATGTGGGAGACACCGGCGTCAGTGCCAGTGGTGAGCAAACGGCTCAACTCGATGTATCGGGTCCGCTGGAGCCCAGGCTTCCAGAAGTCACAACTGCCGCACAATTCCATGGTGGTGGAGTCGGCCATGCGTCGGCTGAAAAGCCAGAAGACGCACTCCTCGGTGCCCCCGGCATGGGAGGCCCGCACCTTGGATGCCCTTGGCAGGAAGTGCTACCATCTGCCGGGTACAGGCCTATCAGCTGTACATGGGCATGTACTTGAGAGACTTGGCGAAGGAACTCGCCGGTTTCTTGGCTGGTCTCTCCGAGGAACCTTTGCAGCGGTTCAGGAGTCTGTCCAAGGCCATCCGCGAGTGCTCCAAATTTAATGTCTCGGGCAGCCTATGACGGGTTCGAGTCAGCGGCTCGGATAGCCACAGCGGGCATCGGTGCGCACCGCCAGGCTTGGCTTCAGTCGTCCAACCTCGAGCAGTGGATTCAGGACAAATTTGTCGAAGTCCCATGCCAAGGGAAGAACCTCTTTGGCAAACCCATGACCTACAAGATTGCAGAGCTGGAGACCAAGTTCATGACAAGACCAGCCTGACAGAAGGGCTCAGGTAAAAAGCCCTTTTACCCGAGGAAAGGAGCTGCTTACCGAAACGACCCACCCTATCAGGCCTCCCCGGTTTCCCAACAGCAGGACCTGGGCATGGCCCGTGTAAGCAGAAGGCTCCAAAACCCCAGGCACCGGCTCCGGCCCAGCCAGGGGAGAGCTTTTGACTCCTTCAGCATAGCCTCTCTATCCCAAGGAGATTAACAGCCCAGAAGGGGACGTTGGGCCCTCTATGCCAAGAGGTAGGTGTCCATCAATACCGATTCCTTGGCTCTGAGGGTAGATGAGGAGGGTTAACTCCTCCACCTGACTCAGATACCTCCCACTTATTTCCCGGGAGAGTCCCTCAGATCTCCCCTCCACCGGGACCCTCTCCTGAAGGAGCTGGCAGGTCTTCTCAAGGACAAAGCGGTGGAACCAGTGCCCCACCACCTCAAGGGCAGAGGGTTCTACAGATACTTCCTCGCCCCAAAGAGGACAGGGGGCCTAAGGCCCATCCTCGACCTGCACAATCTCAACAAATTCCTGGTGAGGGAGAAGTTCAAGATGCTCTCCCTTGGAACATTGTTGCCATACCTCCAGCAGGGAGATTGGCTATGCTCTTTAGACCTCAAGGATGCTTATACCCCCATCCTTATCCACCCCAACCACAAGCAGTACCTGGCCTTTGTGATAGGGGGCAAGCACTTTCAATACCGGGTGCTTCCCTTCAGCTTAGCCTCTGCCCCAAGGGTCTTCACGAAATGCCTGGCGGTCACAGCTGCCTTCCTCAGGCACCAAGGGGTCTTCATATTTCCCTACCTGGATAACTGGCTCATAAGGGGAGGCACAGCCTCCAAGGTGCAGCAGGCCACTGCAAGCAGCATTCAGGTTCTGCAACACTTGGGCTTCGTCATAAATTACCCCCAAGTCTCACCTCCTCCCGGCACAATGCCTGGAGTTCATCAGGGCAAAGCTAGACACCCTCCAGGCCAAGGCCTTTCTGCCCAAGGACCGAGCAGACTGTCTCAGATCTCTGGCTCGAGACGTACAATACCGTCTCTCGGTGCCTGCCCGGCACCTTCTGCGTCTCCTCGGGCACATGGCCTCCACAGTCCACGTCACCCCAGACGCTTGCCTCCATATATGAGTGAGGCGCAGCAGTGTCTCCGGGACCAGTGGTCTCAGGCCACAGGCCGCCTCTGGGACAGAGTTGCAGTGACCCGCCAGTTGGCGGATTCCCTGGTCTGGTGGCAGTCACACAAACACTTAGAAGCAGGCATGCCTTTCCAGACTCCCAGCCGCTCGAGGGTCCTCACCACGGACGCCTCCCTGCTTGGCTGGGGAGCCCACTGTGGAACCCTCTGCACCCAGGGCACCTGGATGCCAGACGAGAGCACCCAACAGATCAACCTCCTGGAGCTCCGAGTGATACACCTCGCTCCGAGAGCTTTCTGTCACCACCTGTGCCACCAGCCGGTCCTAGTCCAGACGGACAACCAGGTGGCGATGTTCTACATGAACAAATAAGGGGGCACGGGGTTCTGTGTCCTTTGCCAGGAGGCACTGGGTCTCTGATCGTACACAATCCAACAGGGTATCCTCCTGAGGGCAGTGTACCTACCAGGCCAGGACAACCTGCTGGCTGACAGACTCAGCAGCGTTCTCCAGCTGCATACGTGGCAGCTGGACCCCAGGATAGCCAGTCGTCTTTTCTGGCTCTGTGAGGAACCCGTGATGGACTTGTTTGCCAGTCCAGACAATGTTCAGTTTCCCCCCTTCTGTTCACAGCAGGCCCACCCCTCCAGGGTGGCAGCGGATGTGTTTCTAGTCTCATGGTTGAAAGGCCTCATTGTATGCCTTCCCTCCGACTCTGCTGATCGCCAAGACCTTGTTCAGAGCCCCCTGTGAAAGGGCCTCGCTTATCCTGATAGCTCCCAGGTGGCCCAGGCAGCCGTGGTTCCCGCTGCTGCTGCAGTTTACAGTGGAGGCCCCCATCCCCTTGGACACTGCCCCGGGACTCTTATCTCAGGAGGGGGGCTCTCTTTAGCATTCCAACCTGGGATCCCTCTCGTTGACTGCGTGGCTGCTGAGAGGGTGACTCTCACCCCCCTCAACCTTCTGTTTGAGGTTGAAGACATTCTGCTGGCCTCTGGCAAGACCTCTACTAGGAAGGCGTATGCTCTCAAATGGCGCAGGTTCTCTGTTTGGTGCGCCGATCATGGAGCTGATCCCTTCTCCTGCCTGGTGGTTTTGGTGTTGCAGTACCTTTTCCACCTCTCTCAATCCGGGCTCGTCTAACTCCGTCCGAATGCACCTTTGTGCCCTGGCGGCACACCACCACCTGGTGGATGTTAAGCCCCTCTCGGTCCAACCTTTGGTGACCCGCTTCCTTCGGGGCTTGCGCCTGTCAAAACCCCCGGTTCGCCCTCCGGTGACCAAATGGAATCTCAATGTCATGTTGGGTGCAGCTCACTTGCCCGCCCTTCGAGCCTCTGGCTACCTTCCACCTTTGCTACCTCTCTTGGAAGCTGGTTTTCCTAGCTGTGGAGTTAGTGAGCTTCAGGCCCTTGTGGCAGAGGTGCCCTACACCAGGTTCTACAAGAACAGGGTGGTGCTTCGCACGCACCCCAAGTTCCTGCTGAAGGTAGTGTCGCCCTTCCACCTTAGTCAGGAAGTGGTGCTTCCTACCTTCTTCCCAAGACCTCACTTCAGTCGGGCGGAGACGGTCCTTCACTCATTGGACTGTAAGGTGGCCTTATCCTTCTACATTCAATGCACCTAAGGCCACTGCAAAGCTTCTCAGCTTTTCATCTCCTAAGACCCCAGTAGGCTGGGGGAGGCAGTGACCAAGCGTATGCTGTCCACTTGGGTGGCGGACTGTATTGCCTTTGCTTATGGGCAGACGAGGCTCCCACTGGACGGCCGTGTCACGGTGCACCGTATCCGGGCCATGGCGGCAAACGTGCGCTCTGTCCCGATGGTGGACACCTGCCGAGCTGCCACTTGGTCTTCAGTCCATACTTTCGCAGCTCACTACTGCCTGGAGAGAGAGTCCTAATGGGACAGTGTCTTCGGCCAGGATGAGCTCTGTAACCTTTTTGGGGTCTAGGCAACGCCTACCCTCCAACCCTTCTGTGCTGGTTTCATCTGACACAGAGATCCTACTGTGGTCTGTGTGCACGGACTAAAATTGCTGCTGCTTGCAGCTCCCCTCGCGGGAGTCCTGTTTTTGCTATGGGTTTTCGGTAGTCTGTAGCTGGGAAGTCCCATATGTGAGGATTGACTTCTTGCTTGTTCCTGGAGAAAGTGTAGTTACTCACCTGTAACAGGTGTTCTCCAAGGACAGCAGGAATCAGTCCTCACAACCCTCCCTCCTCCCCTTGGAGTTGCTCATTTACCATCTTTTATGTTTGCCTTCTTTTAGCTATGTCATCTGACTGAGCAAGATGGCACCCTTGGGCGGGAAGGGGACCGCACATGCGTTGTGGCATCTCCCAAAGGCTTTCTTTGAAAGCTGGGGGGATGCTTTCGCGAAGGCTCCGTTGGTGCCAACGTCACCCATATGCGAGGACTGATTCCTGCTGTCCCCGGAGAACACCTGTTACAGGTGAGTAACTACGCTTTAAAGTACTAGGAATCCATGTAGACTTACTGTAGTTTGATCAACAGGTTTCACATCTGGTCCGATCCTTTTCTTTCTGCTTAAGGAAAATCCTTGCGCTAAGGTCCATGTTGGACATAAAAGACCTCCAGTGTCTTAACCATGCACAAGTCTGTAATCAAATTGACTACTGCAATGCCCTTTATGCTGGTATAGGATGCTTATGATTTAAGAGAATTCAGACAGTCCAAAACACAGCAATAAGGTTATTATATAGTGTGAACAGGTTTACCCATGTTTCACCCCTTTTCAAGGACAGCACTGGCTTCCAGTGGTGGCCAAAATTCAGTTAAAAATATTCTGCCCGGCTCATCAGGCATTTTACAACGGGAAGCCACAGTACGTAGGCCTCACTTGTGCTGCCTCACATCTCTATTGCTGTTAAATGCCATTGTGTCAATGTCAACCCGTTGCGACCCATTGGATGGTTGTCCTAAACTGTGTATAGTCTTCAGTCAGGCAGCTAATTTTTGATAGAGTGGCATCCATAGTTGCTGCTATTGTATCAGTGCATCGCACTGCTGGACTTCCTCTTTTGCGTCAACCTTCAACTTGCCAAGCATGATGTTTCTCTCAAATGATCTTTCTTTTCACATGATGTGTCCAAAGTATGAAAGTCCAAGTCTTGTCATTTGAGCTTCTAAAGAAAGCTTAGGTTTGATTTCCTCTAGTATTGATTGATTTGTTCTCTGGGCAGTCCATGGTATACACAGTACTCTTTTGTCGGCACCATAATTCAAATGCATAAATTTTCTTCCTGTTCTTCTTCTTCACTGTCCAGCTTTCACATCTATATGACGTTATTGAAAATACCATTGCTTGGAGAAGTCAAATCTTCGCTTAGAATTTTGTCTAGGTCCTTCATAGCCGTGCTGCCAAGAGCAAAGCGCTGCTGGATTTCTTGACTGCTTGTTGTTTCTTAATTTATTAGTGATCCAAGCAGGATAAGGTTGTCTACTATTTAATCCTTAATGGAGAAAAAAAAATATTGATTTTGCCAGATGTCAGGATCTTTGTCTTCTTCACATTAAGGTGCAGACCCATTCTAAGACTATGCTTCCTGATTTTGATAAGCACATATTTCAGATCATCTTCATTTTCAGCCAGTAACGTGATATCATCAGCATAGTAGACTGTTGATGAGTCTTCCACCAATTTTCATATAGTCCTGCTTCTCTGATGATTTGTTCTGCATATAAATCAAAACAGGTAGGGGTAAAGTATGCAGCCTGTTATACACCTTTGCTGATTTTAAACCATTCTGTTATTCCAGAGACAAGTAGAGGGATGAAGGTACACTTGATTGATTGGTGATGTCTGATGACAGCACCAGTGTTGGCTCTCCCCTAGCTCATAGAAGCCTGAACTGTGAGCACCTTCCCACCTCATCGTCCCGCTTCTTCAGTCTTCACCTACCGCAGTTTCAGTCAGTCATGGCTCTCCCCTCCTCCGTTGGAGTTTGTCAACTTTCTTTATTTTCGCGGTCAGTGTTCCTGCACTGTCGGACATCGTTGTTCATTTGTTTCCTTTAAAGCAGGCCCGCGAGGCTCTACCCCGGTTAACATTACGTGCGGCCTGCCAAGGATTCCCGCCATTGTATCTGCGGCCCGCGGCATGCTCGGCGGGTTCAATAGCACGTGGCCGAATGAAATTGATAAAGTCATCCACGCGCTCGCAGCTCACCGACGACCACCTGCAAGCGTCCCTTCTCCTGTCAGTGTCATCTGTGAAACCGGACTTTAAGCGTTTGTCTGCTAGCATGAATCATCAGCCATCTCATTAAATTCAATAAAGGTGATCAGCCATTGTTTTCATAATTTTGCGTTTGTTGTTTTTTTTCGCGGGGGCGGGGAGAAGGGGGGTGCGGCCCGCGAGGCTCCCGGTAGTCGGCTGTGCGGCCCGCGGCCCTCTGGAGGTTGGTGACCCCAGCTTTAAAGAAAGAAATCTTCAAGTCACTGTACCGCTCCCAGGCTTCAGAGCACAGCTTCCCTCAGGCAGCCCAGCCCGCATTTCTTTTACTTCCCTACAGAAAGAACACCCAACAACTCCAGAGCAATGGAGCTCCAATACGGACGTAGGGGGAAAAAAAAAAAAAAAAAAAAGGAGAGCGCGCCAGCAGCACTGGGACAGCTGTAAAAAGAGAACACAGAACTCTCCCAGTTCTACTGGACTTCTGCAAAAGCTGTGCGCTTCTTATTGCTGTTTCTACATTCCATATGGTGGCTACTGCTCCTTCATCTGCCCCAGTCCCATTGGGCCCAGACAAGAGATGATCAAGGACAGAAGGGGCTACCGTGTGGCCGGAGGCAGACCTCCTACCAGCACCAGCATCAAGGAAAGAAGGAAAGTGGCTCAGAGCCTTAAACCACAGGTCAGAGGCTCTACTCCATCTCTGTCTAACCCAGAATCTGTGGTTCTCGGGGAGCCCCCCCCCTTCCCCTGCTGAAGGACCAAACATAAATACAAATCTAAAAACAGCCGGAAGGATGCCCCTGAGGCCTCCAGTAGTCCGAAAGACCCACTTTCACATAAACGGAAGGTGGGTGAGGATTCAGTTGGACTTCACAAATTCAAACAAAGGAGATTCCAAGCGGCCTCCATACCGTCCTTAACCCCCTCAACCTTCACAACGAGAGGTACGTCATACCCCAGCGACAGCCCCCCTCCTGCAGCTGCTTTGGCCCTTCATCTGAGATAGTGCAGCCCTACTCGAGGCTACCCCACCTGCAGACCATGTTCCCTCCACGGAGGACCTGGTGTTTGCACACCCAGGTACTATCCATCAGGACCCTCTGTCCTTTATAGACTGGATAGCTCCCCAGCTCCTGCGGGATGACATCTACGTTTCTGCTAGCGCTCCATACTCCCATTGTTGGGACCCTGGCAGGTTCCTGAATAGGTACACAGGTTCCACAATGCTTATCCCAAGGTAAGCAGTGGATTTCCCAGATCCTCTTTAATAATGATTTATGGACCTTTCCTCCAGGAAACTGTCCAAACCTTTTTTAAACCCAGCTATACTGACAGCTTTTACTACATCCTCCGGTAACGAATTTCAGAGTTTGATTACGTGTTGAGTGAAAAAATATTTCCTCTTGTTAGTCTTAAATGGGCTACATTGTAGCTTCATTGCGTGTCCCCTAGTCTTCCTACTTTTTGATGGCGTAAACGATTGATCTATGTTTACCTGTTCCACTCCATTCAAGGACTCCCAAAACAAGTCACATTCCTGTTACAACTAGAACAGAACATAACTGCTCGAATAATTGCAGGAACTGCGAGAAATGATCATATTACTCCAACTCTGAAGCAGCTCCACTGGTTACCAATAGACTACCGCATTAAGTACGAATCATTACTCATAATCTTCAAGAACACCCAACAGTTATACACAGAATCACTTCAGTCACTGATCCAGCTCTGAAAGCAAAAAGATCAACACAACAGAATCAACTACTCACCCCCGCAATAAAAACCAGACCAAGGCAAGCAACATGTAAGTGAGCATTCTCAATTTACACTCCAGTGATCTGGAACACTCCCTGTGAACATAAGAGAAATCAAAGATCTAACAGACTTCAGGAAGGCCCTGAAAACCTTTCTTTATCAGGAGCATTATGAACAACCAATGAGTAATCCACACACTAGTAAATGAATTCCCCAGATCACAGTCTCTCACTCCTGGGTTGTACAAGTACCCGGTCAACCAATTCATTTACTATCTCAACACCTTACATTTAACACACAATGGCAGATTTTCCACCATTGTCCCGTGTACCCTACCCTTCTGCATTAATTGTTTTTCCCTACTGTAAATCTTGTACAGCATTAATTGTTACTCCTTATTATAAATCTTGTACAGTATTTCCCCCCTTAACTCCAAGTTTGATTATCTGTTCAATGCAATTTCTAAAAGTTGCAATGCAAGAAAGGCGGTATATAAAACTTGTTAAATAAATAGAGGACTATAAATTCATGAATTTATTTATTTTATCATATTTCCCCTCAACTGTCTCTTTTCCAAGTTGAACAGTCCTAACCTTTTAAGCCTTCCCCCATAGGGGTATCCTTTCATCCCCTTTACTTCTTTGTACTTTTTCTAATTCTGCATTATTCTTTTTAAGATACGGTGACCAGAATTGCACACAATATTCAAGGTGCAGTCGCACTATGGAATGACACGGAGGCATTATAATATCCTTTGTTTTATTCTCCATTCCTTTCCTAGCATTCTACTTGCTTTCTTGGCTACTACTGCACACTGGGCGAAGGTTTCAACATATTATCCACGATGACGCCTAAATCTTTTTCCTGGGTGGTGTTTTCTAATATGGAACCTTGCATCGTATAACCATAGTTTTTCCTAGGTGCATAACTTTGCACTTGCCAACATTAAATTTTATGTGCCATTTGAACATCCAGTCTTCTAATTTATCAAGGTATTCTTGCAATTTTTCACAATCCTCTTGTGTTTTAGCAACTTTGAATAATTTTGTGTTATCTGCAAATTTGATTACCTCGCTCGATAGTCCCATTTATGAATATGTTAAAAAGCAGCAGGCCCAGCAACAGATCTCTGGGGTACTCCACTATTCACCTTGTTCCAATGAGAAAATTGGTCATTTAGCCCTATACTCTGCATTCTATCTTTTTTTTTTTTACCAGTTCCTGATCCATAACAGTACACTGCCTCCTATCCCATGACTTTTTATTTTCGTCAAGAGTCTCTTTGTTAGTGATATTGCGGAAGGGCTGTCAGGTAAGGTTCGACTCTTTGCGGATGATACCAAAATCTGCAATAGAGTAGACACCCAGGAAGGTGTAGATAACATGAGGAGTGATCTAGCTAAACTTGAAGAATGGTCTAGAATTTGGCAGCTGAGAGTTGGCCTCGATTTTGAGGGCATTGTCGGGCTCTCACACTTCTAAATATTCTAAGGAGTCCAGACGTGGGGAGAAGAAATCAAAGAAGCCTTCTTCTCCGTCTCGCCCTCCAAAAGATAAGTCCACAATCCGGGAACCCTCAAAGACTCTGAAGGAACCGAGCCATAAGTCCAAGGACTCCTCCGGTAAGTTTTGGGAATCAAAAGAACATTCCCATTCACATTGAGAATCGTCCAGGACTTTGTCAGACTCAAGCCATAGGTCCAAGCATCCCCAGCAGGAGGACTTGTTCTCCAAAGCCTCGGTGGCACCCAACCCCGTTCTATGGACCAGGCACAGGCTCCATCCTTGAACCAGCAGATGCTGTCCTTGGAAAGGACCTTAGCAGCTCTCCTAGAGGCATCGGTACCACCGACACCGACATCCCCAGAGAATCAGTTAATGGCACTGACCTCGATTCCCCAGCAGCCATGCCTGATGGTTACCATCGACATCGAAGCAAGGGCCGCAAAACAAAAGACTTCAGTTCCGATACCACCATCATCCACGGATCCCACCTGCACGGTGCAGGGCTTCGACCCTGAGGGCATCGAGAGGCATCGACATGACACTCGACATCGGCACTGCCGATACATCGGAATCGGACTCCGGTGAGTATCTGATTCCGATCACCTTTGAGACTTTGTGTTGGAACCCTTGCCACCATCGGCCAATACCCAAAGAAAATCCTCTCTTGAGGACATGTCCTTTCAGGAATTTATCAGGGATATGGCAGCGGGCCTCTCAATCCAAGCAGCATCGGAAATGGAACTGAGGGAGGAGGAGCTGGAGATCCTCCAGTACCCCGCAGCACTGAAAGAAGCCACTATCCTACCGGTGCACTGAATTCTACACAATTTAATGCTACGAATGTGGGAGACTCCTCTTACCATCTCCCCTATAAGCTGTCATTTGGATACTATGTATCGAGTGCCCGACTGCCTCGGCTTTCAAAAACTGCAGCTTTCTCACCATTCCATGATGGTGGAATCGGCGATGGGCTGGATAAAGAGCAGGACGAAGACACGCAACAGGAGAGCATCACTGGCAGGAAGTGATCCTGTAGCTAGGACCTGTTGTCCAGATGATGTAAAACCCTCTCGCACCGTGGAAGTTTCTCCAGGGCCATGTGCCCATGAGGGAAGGGTTAGGACAGCTGTTATAGTTGGTGATTCAATCATTAGGCATGTAGATAGCTGGGTGACTGGTGGACGTGAGGATCGCTTGGTAACATGCCTGCCTGGTGCGAAAGTGGCGGACCTCACGCACCACCTAGACAATATCTTAGATAGTGCTGGGGAGGAGTCTGCTGTTTTGGTACATGTCGGTACCAATGATATAGGAAAATGTGGTAGGGAGGTTCTGGAGGCTAAATTTAGACAGGAAGTTGAAATCCAGAACTTCCAGGGTAGCGTTCTCCGAAATGCTTCCCATTCCACGCACAGGACCCAAAAGGCAGGCAGAGCTCCGGAGTCTCAATGCGTGGATGAGATGATGGTGCAAGGATGAGGGTTTTGGATTTATTAGGAACTGGGGAACATTCTGGGGGAAAGGAGGGGCTCTTCCAAATAGATGGGCTTCACCTTAACCGGGATGGTACCAGGCTGCTGGCATTAACCTTTAAAAAGGAAATAGAGCAGCTTTTAAACTAGATAATAGGGGAGAGCCGACAGTCACCCAAGACTGCATGGTTCGGAACAATGTATCCTTGAAGGATACTACCAAAAGAATGTAGCTAGGGCATATCAGCAGAGAGGTTCCAATAAAGACCAAAGTAGCCCAAATGCCCTTGAGTACGGAGCAGACAGAGCTTAAAGATTCCAAATTACCCCTGCCTACAGATATCCAGATTAATATGAATAAAATACAGTCTCTAAAATGCTTGTATGCAAATGCTAGAAATCTAAATAATAAGATGTGAGAGTTAGAATATATAGCACTAAATGAGAGAGATATGATTGGTATCTCAGAGACATGGTGGAAGGAGGTCAACCAGTGAGACATTGTGATACCTGGGTACAAACTATATCGCAATGACAGAGCAGATCAAATTGGTGGAGGGGTTGCGCTCTATATTAGAGAGGGCATTGAGTCATAAAGGATTAATGTTTTTCAGGAAACAAAATTTGCTGTAGAATCTCTATGGATAGAAATTCCATGTAAAAAGGGTAAGGCAATGGCAGTGGGGGTGTACTATTGACCACCTGGCCAGAATGAACAAATGGATGATGAAATGCTCAAAAAAAAAAATCAGGGAAGCTAACAAAAGTTACAACATAGTAATAATAATGGGTGATTTCAACTACCTCGGTATCGACTGGGTCAGTGTCACGGCAGGACATGCTAGGGAGATAAACCTTCTAGATGAAATAAATGACTGCTTCTTGAGGCAGCTAGTTCATGAACCGACCAGAGGGAAAGCCATTTTGGACCTTAGTGGAACACCAGATCTGGTGCAAAAGATAAGGGTGTTGGGGCCACTTATCAATAGTGATCAAAGCATGATCACATTTGATTTAATTAATGGAGGAGGGATGGTAAGGAAATCCACAGTACTACCTTTTAACTTTCGAAAGGGGGACTATGATAAAATGAGGAAAATAGTTAAGAAAAAACTAAAAGGAGAGGGGAGATATGATAGAGGTCTATAAATTAATGAATGGAGTGGAACGGATAAACGTACATTGATTGTTTACGTCATCAGAATATAGAAAGATTAGGGAACATGCAATGAAGCTACAGGGTAAACTATTTAAGACTAATAAGAGAAATATTTTTTTCACTCAACGTGTAATCAAACTCTGGAATTTGTTACCGGAGGATGTAGTAAAAGCTGTTAGTGTAGCTGGGTTTAAAAAAGGTTTGGATAAGTTCCTGGAGGAAAGGTCCATAAACCATTATTAAAAGGGACACAGGATATCACCGTTTGACCCAATACAAGCATTGTGGAACCTGTGTCTTTTGGGGAAACTGCTAGGTACTTATGGATCTAGATGGGCCACTGTTGGAAACAGGATACTGGGCTTGATGGACCTTGGTCTGACCCATCCAGTATGGCATATCTTATGTTCTTAAGAACCATGCTTCCATCCCTCCAGGCCATAAATTGAGGAACCTTGATTCCTTTGCCTGCTGCTCTTTTCAGGCATCGATACTGACTAGTAGAATAAATTCTTACATCCTTTACATGAGGATTTTCCTGAAAGAACTGAACAAGGACTGGGAAGGATTCTTTCCTTTCCTCCCAGGGGAAGAACGACCGATCTTCCAGGCTATCCACCATAATCAGAATATATCAAAATTTGTCAACAGAGCCGCCTTTGATGCATTTGAGTCATCCGGCAGAGCATCTTCTATTAATATAGGGGGGCTAGGCGGCTGGCTTGGCTTCAGACCTCAGATTTGGAACAATAGGTCCAAGATAAACTTGGCTACATTCCCTGCACGGGTGAAAACCTATTTGGTAGGAATTGGCAAGAAAAGGCAGGGGGAATAGAGACTGATGATACTGCCCTTAAACGGCTCTCTAGGAAGACATTTGACCCCTCCAAAAAGAAGGCACCATCTAAGAAAGCCTTCTACCCCAAGAAGAGAAGGTTTTACTCTTCTTACTCCAGGCAACCCACAACAGAAGCAGCAGGGACCCAAATAGGCCAAGAAGCCCATACTTGCTAAAACACAACCCCAAACTCAACCAGCTCTTGCTCCGTCGAGATTCTGACGTCCAGATAGGAAACATAACCATTCTCCAAGAGACTCTGCAGGATCAGATACCTAATTCCAGGAAGACTCTTGCTGTTCAGCCAGAAATGGTATACCATTACCACAGAAAACTGGACTCTCACCATCATACAAAAGGGGTATCAACTCAACTTTTGAGAGCGTCCATCCCACCATTTCAGAGGGGACCATCCTTCCAACCCCCCCCCCCCTCCGGAGGCCCTCCTCCAATGGGAAATAAACATTCTCCTTACAGAAGGTGCTGTAGAACTACAGTAGTTCCTCTTCAGGAATGGTTCAAAGGCTTTTACTCCCCCTACTTCCTCATTCCAAAGAGGTCAAGAGGCCACAGGCCCATCTTGGACCTCAGAAATCTGAACAGATTTTCTGTAAAAGAAAAGTTCAAGATGATCTCCCTGGGGATCCTTCTTTCCTACCTCCAGAAAAACGACTGGCTTTGTTCCCTAGACCTCAAAGAGGCCTATACACATATCCTGATACACCCAAGCCACAGGCAGTATCTCAGGTTCACATGTCAAGGAACCCCAATATCAATACAGGATTCTCCCTTTTGGCCTGGCATTTGCACCAAGAGTATTCACAAAATGCATGGTCATAGTGGCGGCGCATCTTCGAAAACACAAAATCTATGTTTTCCCCTACTTAGGCGATTAGCTAATAAAGGCAGACTCTCCTGGAGAACTCTGCTCGTCTCAGCCAAAGACTCTAACCCTTCTCCAATTGCTCGGGTTCGTCATAAACTTTCCAAAGTCACACCCTGTTCCAACACAAAAGTTGGAATTCATAGGTGCTGCCCTAGACACCAAGCAATGCAAAGCTTTTCTTCCGGTAGTCCGCATGGACTGCTTAATAGGATTGGCCACAAGCATGCGACAAAGCCAAGAGGCTTCAGCACTCTACTTTCTAGCCCTGCTAGGCCACATGGCCTCCACAGTGCATGTAATCCCATATGCCAGACTCTACATGTGTCAAACACAATGGACTCTCTCAACCCAGTGGACTCAGGCCATAGGGAGTCTATGGGATCTGATCCAAATAACATCTCCCATGTCTGACTCCCTCCAGTGGTGGTGGATCCCAGCAAATCTACTCTCAGGGTCTCCTTTTCAGACACCCCAGCCTCAACATACGCTGACGACCAATGCTTCCAAACAGGATTGGGAAGCACACACAGACTCTCTCTGCACACAGAGTCTCTGGACAGCACAAGAGTCCCAACAACAGATAAACCTGTTGGAGCTTCGAGCAATAATGAAAGCTCTCCACGTTTTTCAACATCAACTCTCCAACAATCCAGTTCTCATACGGACAATCAGGTTGCAATGTTCTATATCAACAAACAGGGGGGAACGGGCTCTGTCTCTCTGTGTCAGGAGGTCTGCGAGCTCTGGGACTTCACCAACCAACACCACATGTACTTATGGGCAGTTTACATTCCAGGAGAGAGCAATCTCCTAGCAGACCATCTGAGTCGCATCCTGCAACCTCATGAATGGTCTCTGGATCAGGTGAGGGCAACAGAATTATTCCATCTCTGGGGAACTCCATGGATAGATCTCTTTGCCCCCAAGCAGAACTCAAAACCTCCCCGGTTTGGCTCCAAAATACCATCCAAACTCAGTCTACCATAGGACGCATTCATGATCCATTGAGGTCAAAGACTCCTGTATGCTTTCCCCCCCATCCCCCTAATCTTGAAAACCCTCTTCAAACTGAGGGCAGACAAGGGCTCCATGATACTCATCGCCCCTCACTGGCCTCGTCAACCATGGTTTTTCCTCCTATTACACCTGGTACAAGCTTCACCGATCCCGCTAGGATCCAAGCTAGGTCTCCTCTCACAGGACAATGAAGCACTCCTCCACCCCAATCTCCGATCCCTTCGCCTAACAGCCTGGCTCCTGAAAGGATAGTTCTTCAGGATCTTCCTCTATCTGCAGAGGTCAAGGACATCCTCCTTTCCTCCAGAAAACCCTCCACCATAAGTGCTTATTCCTACAAGTGGCGAAGATATGCTACATGGTGTTCTGAAAATGCTCACAATCCATTCGAAGCATCAGTGTCAACGCTGTTGAACTACCTGTATTATTTATCCTCACTCAGACTTAAATCAAACTCTGTTAAAGTACACCTTGGTGCTATTTCAGCTTTTCATAACCCGGCCGATGGCAAACCCATCTCCATGGTTCCTCTTGTGGCACGATTCATGAGGGGTCTACGCCTCACTAAGCCACCTATCCGGCCACCACCAGTGGCATGGGATCTCAATGTGGTGTTAGCTCAACTCCTCAAACCACCCTTTGAGCCATTAGCAACCACACATCTCCGCTACTTATTGTGGAAAGTGCTCTTCCTCATTGCCTTGACCTCTGCCAGGCGCATCAGCAAATTATAGGCCTTGGTGGCACATGCCCCCTATACACGTTTTCACCACAACAAAGTAGTCCTACGGACACACCCCACTTCCTCCCAAAAATGGTCTCCCCTTTCCACATTAATCAATCTGTCGTCTCCTGGTCTTTTTTGCAAGGCTGTACGCCTCATGTGTAGAAGCAGCTCTACATACCCTCGACTGCAAGAGAGCTCTGGCCTTCTACCTCCAAACCCTAAGGAAAACCTCACAGCTGTTTGTGTCCTTTGACCCAGCACATTTGGGTCTCCCAGTGACTAAACGCTCCCTATCCCGCTGGATAGCGGATTGCATATCTTTCTCTTATGACAAAGCAGGACTTTCCCCTTGAGGGACTTGTCACTACTCACAATGTCCAGGCTATGTGGCCTCTATGGCCAACTTATGTACCATACCCGTTGCTGAGATTTGCCGAGCTGCTACATGGTCCTCCATCCATACCTTTGCGGCCCACTACTACTTGGACAAGGACTCTCGCCGGGATGCAGCCTTTGGCCAGACGATCCTTCACCATCTATTTGGGATGTAGAAACAACTCCTATCCCCCACCCACTCTGACCATATCTCAGTGACCGGGAAGTCGAGATCAATGACCTTGTCCAATGTTAACTGTGTCCTCTGAGATATGGGAGCTAGGGAGTCCCATATGTGAAAACTACATTCCTGCTTGTTCCTGGAGATAGCGTAGTTACTCACCTGTAACAGGTGATCTCCGGGAACAGCAGGAATTTAGTCTTAACAACCCGCCCACCTCCCCATGGAGTTGTAAGGTTCTCTCTCTCTTCCATACTCTCCTTTTTCTTCATCTATATACTCAACTGAGGAGAGTACGTTGGAAACGTGGGAAGGCACCAATGCAGGCGTGGTGGATTGCTCCCAAAAGCTTTCATATTGGGAGCTGGATAGCTTCCCGTGTGGGCTATGTTGGTACCCAATGTCACCAATATGTGAAGACTAAATTCCTGCTGTTCTCGGAGATCATCTCTGTTACAAATGAGTAACTACGCTTTCTATGTTGTCAAAGGCTTTCTGAAAATCCAGATACACTATATCAACCAGCTCACCTTTGTCTACCTGTTTATTCACACCTTCAAAAAAATATAACAGATTAGTAAGACAAGACTTTCCTTGGCTAAATCCATATTAGCTTTCTCCCATTAAACTAGGACTAACTACATGTTCAGTAATTTTGTTCTTTATTTAGCTAGGCTTATATACCACTTTTCTACAAGTCAAAGCGGTGTACATTTAGTTACTGTGTGTGTGTGTATATGTGCATATATATATATATATATATATTATATATATATCTAGTCCCTGAAGGGCTCACAATCTACATTTTTTTGTACCTGAGACAACGGAGGGTTAAATGGCTTTATAATGATGTCTATCATTTTGCCCAGTACCGATATCAGGCTCACCGGTCTGTAGTTTTCTGAATTACCCCTGGAACTCTTTTTAAAATTGGTGTTATGTTGGCCATTCTCCAA
Source organism: Ichthyophis bannanicus (assembly GCA_033557465.1). Lineage (NCBI taxonomy): Eukaryota > Metazoa > Chordata > Amphibia > Gymnophiona > Ichthyophiidae > Ichthyophis > Ichthyophis bannanicus. The sequence goes on from CM066050.1 coordinate 3,840,496, forward strand.
TCTTCAGGTACTACAGATGATTTTAATGATAGTTCACAGATTACTAATAGTAGGTCTGCAATCTTATTTTTCAGCTCTTTTAACATCCTCGGATGTATGAGGTGTGACAAAAAAGAAACAAGACTGTCCCATAAATGTTTTATTACAAAATCTACAGAGAAATTATGCATTGTCCCCTTCAAAGTAATCCCCCCCCCCCCGAGTTAATGCACTTCTGCATTTGCTTCTGCCATGTACGGAAGCACTCGGTTAAGTCATCCTCCTTGAGGTCCATCAGCTCATTCGTCACAGTGGCCTTGATCTCTTCTACAGAGGCAAAATGAGCTCCTTTGAGCACAGTTTTCAGCCTGGGGAAGAGCCAGAAGTTGCAGGGTGCGAGATCTGGGGAAAAGGAGGGTGGTCGAGATCTGTTTGTTGGCCAAGAACTGCCTTACACCGAGCATGGTCTGTGCGTGCACATTGTCGTGGTGGAGCAGCCACGACTTGTCTCTCCACAGAGCCTGCCTGCTGCGCCGAACCCGGTCATGGAGGCGATTGAGGACCTGCCGGTAGACGTGCTGGTTAACTGTATGACCTTCAGGCACAAACTCATGATGGACCACGCCCTTCTGGTCAAAGAATGTGATCAGCATGACCTTGATCTGGACATGCATGCCTTCTTGGATATGGATGACAGTCGAGTCTTCCACTGCAGACTCTGTCTCTTGCTTTCAGGGACGTACTGGAAGACCCAAGTCTCGTCTCCTGTGATGACTTGGCCAACGAACTCTGGATCTTCTCCGATCTTCTCAAGCCAGTCTCAACATACATTGACCCGGTGCTCCTTCTGGTTGTCCGATAAAAGCTTGGGCACCATCTTGGCGCACACCTTCCGCATTCCCAGCTCCTGCACCAAGATGGCCTGCACTGACTCCCTGTTCAGGCTGAGCTCCTTAGCTATCATCCGCACCGTCAATCTGCGATCACTCTGCATCAGCAGGTTCACTCTGTCAATGTTCTCAGCCGTCTTTGTCGTGGAAAGCTGTCCTGATTTGGGGTCATCCTCCACCTCCTCGCGGCCAGTCTTGAAGCATTTGTGCCACTCGAAGACTCGCGGCCTTGACATTGCATCTTCTCCATAAGCCTTTTGGAGAAGTTGGAGACACTCAGTTGGGCCCTTCTCCTACTTAACCAGAAATTTCAAGTTGATTCTTTGCTCCGTATTTCTACCACCTCCAGTTGCGTGACAAAGCGATGGAGCAGTGTGCTACAAAAAAACCTGAAAAAGAAAAACAGTGAGAGAGATGAAAAATATTACAGCAGAATAATGGTGAGACGTTGCACAACACAGTGACATAAGTGGTTAGCCAGCTGACATTGAGTCATGTGCGTAGCTGTCACAGTCTTGTTTCTTTTTTGTCACACCTCGTATACCATCTGGTCCAGGTGACTTACTACTCCTTCAGCTTATTTATTTTTTATTTATTTTATTTGACTATTTTTTTAATATTGCTTTTCACGGGGGCAAAGCAGTGTACATTACAACAAGTTGTTATACATAGAGCTATGGAACTTATTTACAGGAGTAGTTAACGTATGCTATAATTACATAGAACAGTGAAACATATTACATATTCATTATACTACCTTATCAAATACTTGTAATACATCTTCCCAGTTTATCAGTATTTCTTTTATTTCTTTAGATATATTATCTATGGCCTTGTCCTCCTCCTTAGCGCCCCATTTACCCCTCTATCATCTAATGGTCCAATTGACACTCTCACAGTTTTTTTGCTACGAAGGTACTTGAAAATGTTTTTATAATGCATTTTTGCTTCCACTGCAAGCTTTTTTTTCAAATTCTCTCTTTGCCTGCCTTATCAATACCTTGTATCTAACTTGACAAAAATGGGAAACATAAGCACTGGCATTTGCTTCTTTTTTTCCATTTCCTGAAGGATGCTTTTTTGGCCTCTCTGACCTCACCTTTAAACCATGCTGGCTGTTTTTTGGCCTTCCTTCCACTTTACTTAAAGTGTTGAATACATTTGGCCTGGGCTTCCAAGATTGTGTTTTTTAAACAACGCCCATGCTTGATGTAAACAAATACTTCTGCTCTGTTTTTACTAAAGAAAATCCTGGAGAAGGACCACCTGTGATTGACAAATATACAAATGGGAATGGTATAGATACCACACCATTCACAGAAGATGATGTGTTTGAACAGCTTGCAAAACTGAAAGCAAACAAGGCTATGGGACCAGATAGGATACTTCTCAGGATTCTGAAAGAGCTCAGAGAGATTCTTGCAGGGCCTTTAAAGGACGTTTTTAATAGATCCTTGGAGATAGGAGAGGTTCTACAGGACTGGAGAAGGGCTGATATGGCACCTCTTCACAAAAGTGGCAATAAGAAAGAAGTGACAAACTACAGGCCAGTAAGCCTTATCTTGGTGGCGGGAAAAGTAATGGAGGCGCTCCTGAAAGAGCGAATAATGGACTCTCTCAAAACCAACAGGTTGCATGACTCAAGACATCACGTTTTTACCAAAGGACGATCTTGCCAAACAAATCTGATTGAGTTCTTTGACTGGGTGACCATGTGATGGATATGATCTAATTTCAGCAAAGCCTTTGATACTGTTCCTCATTGGAGGCTTATCGATAAACTCAACAGCTTGAGGATAGGTCCCAAGGTGATGAACTGCATCAGAAATTTGTTGACTGACAAGACGACAGAAGGTGATGGTAAACAGAACTCCCTCGGATGAAAGGAAGGTGATTAGCGGTATGCCCCAGGGTTCGGTCCTGGGGCCGGTACTATTAAATGTATTTGTGAGGGATATTGCTGAAGGACTGAATGGAAAATTCTGTCTTTTTGCAGATGACATGAAAATTTGCAACAGAGTGGACTACCCTGAAAAAAGATCTACAAAAGCAGGAAGAATGGTCTAATGCTTGGCAGTTAAGATTTAATGTTAAGAAGTGCAGTATCATGCACTTGGGAAGCAGAAATCCAAGGGAACTGTATGTGATAGGGGGCGAGAGGTTGGTGCGCAAGGACCAGGAGAAGGACCAGGAGAAGGACCGTGGAGTAATTGTTTCTGAGGATCTCAAGGTGCCGAAACAGTGTGACAAGGCAGTAGCAAAAGACAGAAGGATGCTGGGTTGTATACAGAGAGCAATTACCAGCAGAAAAGAAGAGGTACTAAAGCCACTGTACAAGTCACTGGTAAGGCCTTACTTGGAATATTGTGTTCAGTTTTGGAGACCGTATCTCGCAAAGGATATAAAAAGACTGGAAAGAATTCAGAGGGAGGCAACCAAAATGATTTGGAGAGTGTGTCAGGAGACGTATGAAGAGAGAGACATGAAGACCTAAATATGTACACTCTGGAGGAGAGGAGGGACAGGGGAGATATGATTCAGACCTTTAAATACTTAAGAGTATTAATGAACGAACAAACAAACAAACCTCTTCCAACGACAGGGAAGTTGTAAAACTAGAGGGCATAACATGAAGCTGGAAGGGGGTAAACTGAGAGGCAACGTCAGGAAATACTTTTTCACTGAAAAAGTGGTAGATGCTTGGAATGCCCTCCCAATGGAAGGGGTGACCTGCACGAAGCAGCACATGTAAGATCACTTACCAACTTGGAGAAAATCATACATGCGACACTCACTGCAAAAGACTGTATAGCCCCCATCTTACTGTTGGACTGCTGTCTGCATCTTAGTTTTTTGTTTAGCTGTTTAAGTTGTTTGCTTACTTAAAATTGCTAGGGATACTTGTACTTATACAACTGTACCTAATAAGTGTAAGGGACTTAGTTCACCTCAAGATTAATCAATCTATTCCTGGTGAGGGTAACTAGCTGAATCTAAAGTGAATTTTGACCACCTCTTCCCCTTTAATAGGTTTAAGAGCTTATAAAGCTAAGATTATTCCTGGGATGGGTGGGAGGGAAAGAATACCTAGAAAGGGCTGGATTGCTAAACAGTGCCCTGACCTGTACTTCTAAGGTAATCTCTTAATTTCCTGGGTGATTCATACAGCCCTTGTTTTGATAGGGGGAGCCTTTCAAATTGCCCTTTTGACTTATTACTTGGCTTTAACACCTATTTAAAACAGTCTTTTGCCCCCTAACCGGAAGGCCTCTTTGTAAAGGTCTCTAGAAGCAATTTATTTCTTTACCCTTTTCTTCCTTCTGTGCTAAGCAATACTCTAATTTGATTTAAATTAAAAGTTCTCTAGGGTTACTGACTGAAGTTTAAATTTAAGCTAAGAGCTCTCTGGTGTTACTGAGCCCTGAGGGCGTTAATACAGAGATTTATCAACTTTAACCCAAATAATTCCCTTTTCTCCAAGATTTAGAGAATTTCCCAAAAGTAAAAAAAAAAAAAAAAACTTACAAGTGAAGATTTCTTTACATTAGTAACAGTCCCTTTTGGTAGTCCTTCAATGAGAATGGCCAATGTAACGCCAATTTTTAAAAAGGGCTCCAGGGATGATCTGGGAAACTACAGACTGGTGAGCTCGGGGTCAGTACCAAGCAAAATGGAGGAAACCATTACAAAGAATAAAATTACTGCACATGTAGATAATCATGGTTTAATGGGAAAAAGCCAACATGGATTTAGCCAAGGAAGGTCTTGTTTTACTAATCTGTTATATTTTTTGAATAAACAGGTAGACAAAGGTGAGCCAGTTGATATAGTGCAGCTGGATTTTCAGAAAGCCTCTGACAAGGTCCCTCATGAGAGACCCTTGGAAAAATTAAAAAGTCATGGGATTGGAGGCAGTGTAGTATTGTGGGATTAGGAACTAGTTAAAAATGGAAAGCAGAGAGTAAGGCTAAGTGGCCCATTTTCTCAATGGAGAAGGATAAATAATGGAGTACCCCAGGGAGCTGTGCTGGGTCCGCTGCTTTTTAGAATATTCATAAATGACCTGGAAATAGGAATAAATGAGTGAGGTGATCAAATCTGCAGATGACACAAAATTATTCAGTTATTAGAACACAAGAGGGTTGTGAAAAATTGCAAGAGGACAGTATTTATTTTTATTTAACAAGTGTTTTTATCATATATTCAAGGCGGTTTACAGTATAACAATAACTATGCAAAGTACAAAGAACAAGGTCATTAAACCTGGGGGATTATATAGGGGATCACAATGTTAAAAAATTGGTAGAAGTACCGAGTACCATAGATTAGGCTGGGGATTGAGGGGGAGCCCCTAGTCAGAATAGTTCAGGGCTTGTCATAGGTTCAGGAGGGGGCATGAGGGGGGCACAGGTGAGGTAGGGAGGGGGGCTTACAAACTGGACAGTTTGTGGGGACGGGGGAATACATTTGTCTAGCAGAACAGGCATTCCTAACAGGGGCTCTACAGGTCAGTAGAGGCATTCCTAACAGGGGCTCTATAAGTCAAACAACGGTAAGGATTTGCGGGTTTATTTTTATTAAATTGTTAGCTCTCTGACTGGAAGCTCTTAAAAGGGTTTATGTATATTTTTAAAGCAAAGTTACCTTCTTTTTGGTGCTTTAGTAGAAATTTCCTTGAGCAGAGTAGGTTGTTGAACTCTAGTAACCTCCTCAGCTTTTGGGACTGCTGACACCTAATCAGGAGTTAGTGTGCCTGATTACCTGAGAGCAGCTGAGGCCTGCCCTGTTGAGGCATTCTTAACAGGGGCTCTACAGGTCAAACAACGGTAAGGATTTGCGGGTTTATTTTTATTAAATTGCTAGCTCTCTGACTGGAAGCTCTTAAAAGGGTTTATGTATATTTTTAAAGCAAAGTTACCTTCTTTTTGGTGCTTTAGTAGAAATTTCCTTGAGCAGAGTAGATTGTTGAACTCTAGCAACCTTCTCAGCTTTTGGGAACTGCTGACACCTAATCAGGCGTTAGTTCCCTCCCTACTCACTCCCACCCACCCCTAGTGAGCAGTCTTGCTTTATAGGGCACCTCCCCATTTAACAAAGCACAGACTTGGACCAGCACATTTTGAATATAATTGAAGAGATTTAACTGCTTCTTCTCTGAAAGGACAGATGGGAAACCGGCTGGTACTTGGTAGATCTCTCTCTTTTGCTTTAACAGATACTTAAGCTCCACGAACAGAACAATGCTGGGACAAATTGTATCACTAAAGCTGTTGCCCCCGTTACAGCTTCTGCCTCTGTCAAGACAGAGGTCCTAATGCCAGCTGAAGGACCGGTTCCATGTGCAGGGTGCCTGCATGCTGAAGCAATGAGGAAACAAGTAGAGGAACTCGGAGAGGAGGTGGCAAGGCTGAGGAGCATTCAAGACAGTGAGGAGTACATTGATGAAATGCTTCTTGCAGCAACCAAGCTCTCCAGCAGAGGAGAAGATGGGTGCCAACAGAATGTCAATGGTTGGACACAAGTCACCAGGGCCTGCAAAATCACCAATCCAACGTCTCCAGCACTTGAAATGAAGAACCATTATGCTGCCCTGGAAGTGGAGGAGGTGAAAGCATCCCTGGAAAGGAAGAACCAGAACTCAAGTACCCCAAAGTTGCAGAATCAGTTACCACAAGGAAGCAAAGGGTAGTGGTGGTTGGAGACTCTCTTCTGAGGGGTACTGAGGCGTCCATCTGCCGACCAGACTTGATGTCCAGAGAGGTATGCTGTCTGCCTGGTGCCAAAATCCAAGATGTTACGTAGAGTTTGCCGAGACTCATCATGTTGGAACAAATGATACTGCCAGGTATCCCTCGGAACGTATCAAAAGTGACTTCATGGCTCTGGGACAGAGGGTGAAGCAGTTAGGTGCACAGGTGGTGTTCTCTTCAATCCTCCTTGTTGAGGGTAAAGGCCAAGGCAGAGAGGCTCACATCCTGGAGATGAATGCATGGCTGCGTGGATGGTGTCATCGAGAGCGTTTTGGTTTCCTAGACCATGGGATGCTGTTCCAAGGATTGCAGAGCAGAGATGGCATCCATCTGTCCAAGAAAGGTCAACGTGTCTTTGGTAGTAGACTGGCTAATCTACTGAAGAGGGCTTGAAACTAGATTCGTTGGGGATGGGTGAAGAAAGCCCCCAGGTAGGTGATACATTAAATACCTTTATGGAAATGGGTAACAGGGGTAACCATATGGAAAGCAGTGTGTATAAATGCCCATAGCATGGGAAATAAGATACCTGATGTTGAAGCTTTGGTGGGAGTGGCTGACTTGGATTTAGTGGCAGTTACAGAAACATGGTTCACAGAAAACCATGATTGGGATGTAACTATACCTTATAACTATACTTTATTCAGAAAGGACAGGGTAGGAAGAAGGGGAGGCGGAATGGCACTATATGTAAAAACTACTATTAAAGCTTTGGAATTACAGAGCTTAAAAGGGAGAGAGGAGGCACTGTGGGTTAAACTAGAAAGAGGGAAAGAGAAATCTATTTGCATTGGTGTGATATACAGACCTCCCTCATAAGAGGAAGAGGTGGACAGAGAGTTAATTGAAGACATACGCAGCATTGCTAGGAAAGGGGAAGTGCTACTGATAGAGGATTTCAATATGCTAGATGTTGATTGGCACATTCCTGCTGCAGTATCATCTAGAAGTAAGGAGATCCTGGATTCTCTACAGGGAGAACTATTCAGGCAATTGGTAACAGACCCCACACGTGAAGGGGCCATACTGGACTTGGTGTTTACCGATGGTGAAAGTGTTTCTGATGTTGTGGTGGGAGATCATTTTGCATCCAGTGATCACCAGATGGTGTGGTTCAGTATTAGGACTAGAATCCATTCAAAGGTGAGGATCTTAGACTTTAGGAAGACTAACTTTGCCAAGATGGGCCAATACCTCAGGGAGTCGTTAGTGGGATGGGAACAGCTGGGGGATGTAGAAAAACAGTGGGCAAAACTGATAGGGGATATTTTAACACTAGAAGCCCCAAAAAGGCATTTTACCTAGAAATCCCAAAGTGTGTCAATTGATGCATTATCACGACGATTGCGTTGAGCATGAAATGCAGATGTGAATTAAATTTGAAGTTACTTATTTGTTTACTACGTGCAGTATGTGACATCATTACATAACTGACATGGTTCTAGCAGTGGCACTGGTATAAACCTTCGAAGATGCATTTGTGTCAATTGACGCACTTTGGAGCTTCTAGTGTTGGGCAACCAACCTTTTTGTTAAAATGGTAAATAAAGGTAAAAGGAAAAGGAGACCGCTATGGTTTTCAAAAGAAGTAGCTGAAAAAGTGAAGAAAAAGAGGGAGGCCTTCATGAAATACAAGAGATCACAGAGAGAGGAAGACAGACATCTATATTTGGAAAAACTTAGAGAAGCTAGCAAAGTAGTCAAGAAGGCAAAGATTCAAAAGAAAGAGGAAATAGCCAATGCAATAAAATGGGGGAATAAGACATTTTTCAGATATATTAGTGAGAAGAGGAAGGGCAAAAGTGGTATTGTCAGACTCAAGGGTGCAGAGGAGGAATATGTAGAAGCTGATAAGGATAAAGCGGAATTGCTTAACAAATATTTCTGTTCTGTGTTCACAGATGAAGAACCAGGAGCAGGACCTCAGAAAACACCCATAAACAGGAACAGAAGCGAGGGACATCTTGAACAATTTTCAGAAGTGTTCGTGAGAAACTAGCTCAACTTAAAGTAGACAAAGCGAGGGGACTGGATGGGATACACCCTAGAATACTGAGGGAACTTGGGGAAGTTCTAGCAGCTCCACTGACTGACCTTTTCAATGCCTCGTTGTGAAGCAGGAACGCTGTCTCCCACACCCCCGGAAGGATCACACAGACAGACTAGTATGCAAACAGAAACTTTTATTGTGTACACAGGACTCAGACAGAGCCGGCACCCTGGACAAAAGATCTGAGCCCCTAAATGACGTCCCACACTGTCTTATATACAGTACGTTCTCAAACCCCCTTGCTACCTTCCCATTTGCCCCAGGTATCTCTTCTTCACCAATCAGTAGCCCCTGAAGGGGGGGAGAACAGTGGGCTCTCATAAAGCATTTCCGAGTGACCTGTCTAAACTGGTATGCTCTGGTCTACTGGTTTTCTGGGAGAAAGGGTATGTGTAAGTGCTGTTTTGCTGCAGCCCAGGCGGGGGAGAGGGGTTTTTTTCTCTCACAGCTGCCTGTCCGGCTGCCTCAGTTGGAGTCAGGAGTGGTGCCAAAGGACTGGAGAGAGGCTCATGTGGTGCCTTTACACAAAAGCGGAAGTAAGGATGTGGTTAATTTAACTTTGGTGGCGAGTAAATTATTGGAAACGCTGCTGAAAGAGAAAATAGTGAGGTTTCTGGAGTCCAGCGGATTACAGGATCCGAGGCAGCATGGATTCACCAGAGGCAGGTCTTGTCAGAAAATCTGATTGATTTCTTTGACTGGCTGACCAGGGAGTTGGACCGAGGGACAGCTCTAGATGTGGTGTATTTAGATTTCAGTAAAGCCTTTGACACTGTTCCTCACAGGTGACTTATAAACAAACTGAGCACCCTAGGGATGGACCCTAAAGTTACTGCTTTGGTTAGAAATTGGTTAGGTGGGAGGCGACAAAGAGTACAGGTAAATGGAGCTCACTCTGAGGAGAAGGATGTTACCAGTCGTGTGCCCCAGGGATCTGTCCTTGGTCCGATTCTTTTTAACATCTTTGTTAGTGATATAGCAGAAGGGCTGTCGGGTAAGGTTTGCCTCTTTGCGGATGATACCAAAATCTGCAATAGAGTAGACACCCAGGAAGGTGTAAATAACATGAGGAGGGCTCTAGCTAAGCTTGAAGAATGGTCTAGAATTTGGCAACCAAGATTTAATGTTAAAAAATGTAAGGTCATGCATTTGGACTGCAGCAATCCAAGGAAGCAATATAGTATAGGGGGTGAAGTACTTTTGTCCACTAAAGAAGAGCGGGACCTAGGCGTGGTTGTGTCTGATGATCTTAAAGTAGCTAAAAAGGTAGAAAAGGCAACGGCAAAAGCTAGAAGGATGCTTGGGTGCATACGGAGAGGAATGGCTAGCAGAAAAAAAGGAGGTGATAATGCCTCTGTATAAGTCTTTGGTGTGACCTCATTTGGAGTACAGTGTGCAATTCTGGAGACCGCACCTTCAAAAGTATGTGAACAGGATGGAGTCGGTGCAGAGGGTGGCTACTAAAATGATTAGTGGTCTTCATTATAAAGCATATGAGGACAGACTTAAGGATCTTAATATGTACACCTTAGAGGAAAGGCGGGATAGAGGTGATATGATTGAGATGTTTAAAATCCTCCATGGCATAAATGCATAGGAGGAGAACCTCTTTCGATTGAAAGCAAGTTCTTCTACAAGGGGACATGGGATGAGGGTGAAGGGAGATAGATTCAGGAGTGATATGCGGAAATATTTCTTTATGGAAAGAGTAGTGGATCCGTGGAATAGTCTCCCAGTGGAGGTGGTAGAGATGAGGACAGTAACTGAATTCAAAAAAAGCATGGGACAAACACAGAGGATCTCTAAAGGTAAAAAGGGGACTGTTGTAGTTGTTGATATGGAAGGACAGATTAGATAGGCCATGTGGTCTTTTTCTGTTGTCATATTTCTATGTTTTTACAGTGGACAGAAACTTAAGGCTTGAATATGTTTATCTTGGGATCCATAGCGCTCCGTGAATAGGAGCGTTTTTACTGCTTTTCTGAAATCCCATATGTCATTGATGGATGTTATATTCTCTCGTAAGTAATTCGATAGTGATGGTGCGTATAATGAAAATGTTCTATTGCAGGTTATCTATTTGGTTTTTGGTTTGCCTATAGGAATGGCTAGGATATGTTTTGTGATGTATGTCAGTCTGTTCAGAGGATTCTTGGTGATCAATGGTTGGATAGTTGGAGATAGATCATGTAGGATTTTGAAAATGGATTAGTAGGAATTTGTATTTAGTGCGTGTGAGAACCAGTGGCCAATATAGTTGATGTAGGGTGGGTGATGTATGGGTATGATGTGATGCTCCAGTGATAATACCCGCTGTGGTGTTTTGTACCAGATGTAATGGGTGTAGTGTTTTCTTCGGTAGACCTTGATACATAACACCCATATTAGACTACTGTAACGTTATCACTGCTTTGTATACTGATCTGAAGTAGCTTTCGTTGAGTAATGGTTTGAGCTTATGGATTATTATTAATTTGTGTTAGGCTGTCTTAGTCATTCTCTTGATAAGTGACTGAAAGTTGAGGTTTTGGTCAAGAGTGACGCCCGGGTACCTTACCTCAGGCTTTACTGCTAGGTCATGATGGAGAATTTTCAAGGTTTCAGGAGGAGAGAAAGTGGTATTTCTGGTGATGTGCAGTGCCTCAGATTTTTTTGAAGTTTATAGTGAGGTTTGTTTGTTGAGCCAACTTATCATTGCTTCGAGGCATATTACCATTGTGTATTCAGTATGGTCAATGTTGAATGGAGCATAGATCACTGTGTCATTTTTGTATCTCTTGTATTGTATATTGTGTTCTTTTATGATGGTACAGAGTGGTCCCAGGCACTGTTCCCTCTAAGCTGTGCGCGTGTGTGCCGAGTGAGCGCACATACTTTACAACAGAGCGCACAAAAATTTTGGTTCTGATTCTGATAGAAAACAACACAGATGTCTTAAAATTTAAAAGTTGTTGTGTATTTATGGTTTTCACAAGTTCTACAATATTTTCTAGTGCAATCAATGTGGTGTACATACTGTATTCTGACGTGTAGTCAAATTTTAAAGTATATAACTCCGAGTGTCGTTATGTGGCGCACAAAAATTTAACCTTCCTTCAAAAGCTGCACAGCTGATATTTTATGCGCACACAGCCTACAGAAAATTAGAGGGAACATTGGTTGCAGGTATATGTTAAAAAGTAGGGCTGAAAATGCTGAACCTTGTGGGATATCTTGGCATTGAGTAAATGGTCTTGAGTGTTTCTTACCGGATCTTACTTGCTGTTTTCTGTGTGTTAAGTATTAGGTGAACCATTTCAAGATAGTGCCGTAGCTCCCTATCTCTTGGAGCCTTCTTAGTAGTGTCAAAGGCTGCAGCTATGTCAGTGAAGATTAGTAAAAAACCTTAGCTGATGCTGTCGATGCCTGTCATTAGGCTGTCCAGGAGCGATGTGAAAAGAGTCTCAATGCTGTGGCTTGTTTTGATACCATGTTGATAGGGATCCAGTGGCACATGTTTATCTATGTGGGCTTGTAATTGTTGTTGTACAGCCTTTTCAATAATCTTGGTTATAAATGGCAAACTTGATATCGGCTTTTAAGAATTGGGATCCTTGTTGTCGAGGTTGATGCTTTTCAAAATCGGTCTTATTGCTGCTTCTTTTAGGCAGGGGAGTAGGTAGCCTTGGGTGAATGATAGCCGGATGGTGTTTAGTAATGAGGGCATTAATTGTTTTGATGACTTTATCCATATGACCAGGCATGGATCTAGTGGTGATGTGGATGTGTTAAGATTGTCTATGATGTTGTCCAGATGTTCCTCTGTGGGAATGTGGAATGATTCCCATAGTTTTATGTTGTTGTGAAAGACTGGAGGAAAAGTCCATAAACTGTTATTAAATAGGACCCGGAAAATCCACTGCTTACCCCAGGACAAGCACTGTGAAACCTGTGTACCTTTACAAGAATCTCCCAGGTACTTATGACCTGGATTGGCCACTATTGGAAACATGATGCTGGGCTTGATGGACCTTGGTCTGACCCAATATGGCATTTCTTATGTTCTCCAATCTTCAGATACTCCAGATGATTTTAATGGTAATTCACACGTTACTAATAGTAGGTCTACAATCTCATATTCAATTCTTTCAGCACCCTTGGATGTATACCATCTGGTCCAGGTGATTTGTTACTCTTCAATTTATCAAATAGTAGTAATACATTTTCCCGGTTGATCAATATTTATTTCAATTCTTCTTGCATCTGTTTGGAAGATGACAGCCTCGGTGCCACTTCCAGATGCCTCAATATCAAATAGAAAGTGCTTCCCACTCCAGGTTTTCAACATCAATAACTCCCTCATCAGTCTGTCATGTCAAAGGCTGTACTCAAATAATCCAAGGCTACCAAGTTCAGCGCCCAGACCCTGCCAGGAAAGGATCAGCGCACCCTAGATTCTATTGGTAGGAAATCCTTTCAAAGTGTGGTGTTAAACATGAAAAGTCTGGCACATCAACTCCAAATTCTCCGCTACCACCATGACCTCCTTTTGCAGATGGAGGACCCTGGTACGCACGCAAAAGAGGATAAGCATCAACTCCAAAATAATCTACAACATCCCTATACCATATCATTCATGCCCCTTATGACACCTTTGACTCAGTAGTGAGATTCACAACCACATCGATCTTTACCCTATGAACAGCATGGCTCCATGTCTCGGGCAGACCTGCATAAGCGCCTGGTCAGGGGGACAGTCTCTTTATTTATTTATTTATTTTTTATACCACGCTATTTAGAGTGAAGTTGCTTGTCCCCATGCAAGAATTGAACCCCTGGCCTTCCGGCCTGAGGTAACCTGTCCCAACCACTGAGCCACTCCTCCCCCTTAAAATGCAGGAAGCGGTCTCTCAGGTTAGAGACCACTCTTCCACAGTAAGGGAGCTTTCTGCTTAACCGCAAGAGCTTACCCAATAATCCCGTCATCCACAATACCGACAGGCATATCACTGCCAGTACTTCCATCAGTTCTACCCCAGTCGGCGCTTTCAACCTTACCCAATAGCTCCAACTCAGTGTCAGCCAGCCAGCCATGAATTATGGGCAGTGGCCCAGATGGTGTGAAAGTAAACAACCTGCACCAGCCCTGGTGCTTCTGGCCAAGGCAGCCCCAGCTTTTGACTATCTACCAGTAGAAGGCTGAGTCCAGCAGTTCCAGTAGGCCTGGCGATCAATCACAATAGATCGCTGGGTTCTCAGCATTATTGCAACAGGCTTGTACAAACTCAATCTCATGGTTCTTCCCCCACCAAGGCTGCCCCCACCCAGCAATCTCACTGCACATCACCTCCATCTCCTGGAGGAAGAGATCACAACTCTGCTGCACAACCACGGCATAGAGACCGTGCCAGTGCAGGAACACAACCAGGAATTCTATTCCCGGTTCTTCCTCATTCCCAAAATGTCCAGAGGCCGACAGCCGATCCTTGACCATGGGAACTCAATCTCTACATCAAAAAATAAAAGTTCAAAATGACTTTTGTAGCCATCATTCTCCTGCTGTTGCGGAAGGACAACTGTCTCGCCTCCGTGGATCTGAAGGATGCTTATACCCATATCCCCATTCATCCTTAACACTGGAAATATCTTTGGTTCCGCTTCAGGACAGAACACTATCAGTACAAGGCCCTACTATCAGAGCTGTCCTCCGCCACGCGAGTATTCAGAAAGTGTCTTGTGGTGGTGGCAGCACATCTGCATCAACAGGGTTTCTGCATCTACCCCTACCTGGACGACTGGCTCATCTCACGGCCCGACAAAACTTCAACTCTGGCCTCAGTCCACCACATGGCACTCAGATTTATCGCCAACTTTCAGAAATCCGAACGGAAGCCTCATCTTCATTGGAGCTCAGATGGGCAAGAAGGCTTGGACTGCCGTGGTGTCCAACAACAGAGTGACCGCCTACAACAGCTCAGTTCTCAGTTCTTGCGGCTCCGGAGCGCTTCAGCCCACATCATCCTCCCACTCCTAGGGCACATGGCAGCTTCGGTGCACTTGGCGTGCCTTAATATGTTCTCCCTCCAGTAGCATCTCAAACTCAACTGGAATCAACGTACACAGTCCTTGCAGCACTGAATATCCTTGTCAGGCCCCAATCAGCACAATCTGTGTAAATCCCTCCTGTTGGTCGGCCTCTCCCTCCAACCTCATGGTTGGCCGGCCCTTCCTTGACTTGCCGCACCAGTTTACTCTGACCACAGATGCCTCTCAGGTGGGTTGGGGAGCACACTTGCTACACCTCACCACCCAGGGAAGATGGTTCCCGATGGAATCCTCCCTGCATATCAACCTACTGGAACTCAGAGCAGTCTTCTATGCTCTCAGCATCTTTAAAAGTTGGGTCTGTAGCAAATCCTTCCTGGTACAGATGGATAACCAGGTCACTATGTTCTATATCAACAGGCAGGAGGGATCCGGATCCCTCCGACTCTGCCACTAGGTGACCCACTTCTAGCTTTCTCCAGGAACAAACAGGAAGTCAGTCCTCACTTATGGGTTGACGTTGGCACCAATGGACCCCACACGTAGCAATTCCCCAGCTTTCAAAGAAAGCCTTTGGGATTGCTGCCATGCATGCGTGGTCCTCTTCCCGCCCAAAGGTGCCATCTTGCTCAGTCTCCCTTTTTCCATGGAGCCCTTCGGACGCACATCCTCGTCCCTCGGAAAAAGTGTTTTGTTTTTGGCCTCTGGCCTGTGTTTTTTTTCGGTAGCACCGGCTCTCTATCGTCCTTCCCTGCTCTTCTATTTTCCTTGAGTGAGGGGACATCCTTTTCTGTAAAAGATTTCCTTTTGCGGGCTTCACGCCATTTTTTCCCTCAACTGCTGGCCGCAAAGGTCTTCGACCTAGCGGGGGCCCTTTTTGTCCTAATGGCCACCGGTTTTAAGAAATGTGACAGATGCTCCAAAAACATGTCGCTCACGGACACCCATGACTGCTGTCTTTGGTGTCTTGGGGCCGACCATGACCCGGAGCTCTGCTCTCTTTGCAAGAAAATGTCCTCCAAAGCCTTGCTAAGTTGTAAGCAGAAGTCCGATGACATTTTCAGGAAGGTGGCCCCGGAATCCCCGGCGGCATCCTCGGGCGTCCCTCCGCTGGTGGGATCCCCCACTTTGGCCCCACGCTCTCAGTGGCACTCCGATCAGGGGTCCCCTGAAGTGAAGAGGCGTAAGAAGAAGAAGACCTCGAAGTCGATGTTGGGAGCTCCAGACAAGCGCGAGTGCTGCCGCGCTCAGTTGCTCAGCCCCCCTAACGTTCCCGAGAGTCGGACAAGGAGCGGCCTCGAAAGGTACCTCATACAGATACGGAGGCCTCCAGCAATTGCACCCAGTCTCCTGAGGGTCGTCCTAGTGAGGACCCCCTCTGCTATTCCACGCCAGACCTGGTAACCCCGGTGTCGGCGTCGCAGGGATGCACGTCTGTGTGGGAGTCCCGAATGCTGGCATTAGAGCGCAGCGTGTCTGTCTTCTTAGCTGCCCAACAGGCACTCATGCTCAGCAGGCTGGCCTGCGCCTCGTGAGGGTCCTCGGCGTCGGTCTCACTCACCTTCCCGGTCCTCGGGAGTGAGATCCTCCAAGGTCTCTGGACGGGGTGACTAGCCTGAGTCGGATTCCTTCTCAGACCTCTCGGGCTGGGAGTCGGATGGGGATACTTCCCCGGAGACCTGTGCCCACAGGTACCTCCCTTCGGACCCATCCCCGCCCGCCTATCAGAGGTGTTCGCCGTCCGAGGACACATCATTCCTGGTGTTCGTGTGGAACATGGTATGGGCCCTCAGCCTGACTACGCAGACTGAAGAGGAGCCGCGAGCTGAAGATCTCAATATTCTACAGTATGAGTCCCCGCCTTGGGAGTCTCTTACTGTTCCAGTTGCTCCCATTTTGTCAAGGCTGCTCCTTCGCATGTGGGAGACACCTACTTTGGTCCCCATTGTGAGCAAGCACCTCAACACCATGTACAGGGTCCAAAAAGACCCAGCTTCCACACACTTCCATGGTTGTGGAGTGGGCGATGGGGAAGCAAAAGAGAGACCCAAGGTCACACTCTTCGGTCTACCCAGGCAGGGAATTGAGAGCCCTTGACACCCTTGGGCACAAAGCTTATCAGGGGTCCATGCTCACATGCTGCATCCAGGCATACGAAGTGTATATGGGCATGTTCCTGCGTGACCTCGCCAAGGAGCTCGGCAGGTTCTCCGCAGACCTTGGGGGTGAACCCCTTCTCAGGTTCCAAACCCTCCTAAGATCCGTCACAGAGTGTTTGAAGTACCTCTCCCGCACCACATATGATGGGTTCGAGTCCTCGTCCCAAGTGGCAGCAGCTGGAATTGGGGCCCGACGCCAGACGTGGCTCCAGTCCTCAGACCTGGAGCAGTGGGTCAGGAGAAGTTCCTGGATGTTCCCTGCCTCGGCAAACAACTGTGCTGTAAACCTATGGAGGATAAGGCCGCTGAGATAGAAACGGAGTTTGTGACTCAAACTCATCTCTCGCGTTAAGACCTCCTCCTTCCCTAGGAAGAAGTAGCAAACAAAGAAGGCGTACTTCCAAAGAAAGGGGCTTCCCTATCAGGATAAACCCACCCTTCCCGCCCACTCCTGCACCGGCTCTGGGCACGCAGGGGAAGGGAGGTGCACATGGTCACCGCAAACCTAAAAGGCCTAAGGCCCAGCCACCGGCACCACCCCAGCCTGTGCAGGGTTTTTGACACCGACGGCATAGCCTCTCGTCCCCCGGCAGCTCTTTCGCCAGTGGGGGGGACACGTGTCCCTGTTCGCCCCGCAGTAGGCGTCGATCACGTTGGACAACTGGGCCTCTGGGTGGTCCGAGACGGATACTGTCTCCGCCTGGACAGGCGCCCTCCTCCCTTCTCTCCAGCAGAGCCTACTTGGCTTTTTCGCACCAGACCTTCTGTCCAACCTCGCCCAACGAGCGGTCGAGAAAGTACCGTTACACCTTCGAGGCCATGGGTTCTATTCCTGCTACTTTCTCATTCCAAAAAAGATGGGGGGCCTATGCCCCATCCTCGATCTCTGGAACCTAAACAAGTTCCTGGTGCGGGAGAAGTTCAAAATGTTATTGCTTGGTGTCCTGCTGCCCTTCCTTCAGCAGGACGATTGGCTATGCTCCTTGGATGTCAAGGACGCTTACGCCCATATTCTAGTCCACCTCCAGCACAGGCAATACCTGCACTTCAGGGTGCACGTGGAACACTACCAATACAGAGTGCTCCCCTTCGGGCTCGCATCTGCACCGTGGGTTTTCACAAAGTGCCTCTCCACGGCCGCTGCCTCCCTCAGGCGGCAGGGCATACCAGTCTTCCCCTACCTCGACGACTGGCTCGTCACAGGATCCTCGATCGGCGAAGCCCACCTGGCGCCATCATGCACAATCCTTCTCCTTGAATGCCTCGGATTCTTGGTCAACTACTCCAAGTCCCACCTCAAGCTGGTGCAGACCCTGGAGTTCATCGGTACACGCCTCGTCACAGTGCGAGCGACCGCCTTCTTACCCGGGGACTGGGCAGACCGTCTCTGGGCCGTGGCGACCCAGGTCCAGAACAGGGCTTGGGTTACGGCAAGGGCCATGCTGCGCCTCCTAGGACACATGGCCTCCACCGTCCATGTGGTCCCCAACGCCCGCATGCACATGCGGACAGCCCAAGGTTGCCTCAGGGCACAATGGAGCCAGGCCTTCAGCCACCTCAGAGACCCTATCCAAGTCTCCTGCAGTCTCCACAACCCCCCCCGAGTTGGTGGCAGGACCCCCGAAGTCTCCTTTGGGGAATGCCCTTCCAGACCTCACAGCACGAGCTTGTCCTAATGACAGATGCTTCCCTGTTGGTGTGGGAAGCCCACTGCGGTGCATTATGCACACAGGGGCAGTGGTCGCCTGGGGAGTCTCAACAGCAGATCAACCTACTCAAGCTTCGGGAAGTCCGATGGGCCCTGAGGGCCTTCGAGGGCTATCTGTGGGGAAAGTCGGTGCTTGTGCAGATCGACAACAGGGTAGCCATGTTTTACATAAAAAAGGAGGGAGGAACAGGATCCCGTCCCATCTGCCAAGAGGTGATCCTCCTTTACGTTCCGCCGGGGGATGACCCTACAAGCGGTCTACCTCCCAGGCCAGGAGAATGTCCTTGCAGACAAACGAGTGGCGCTTGGATCCGGAGGTTGCCGACCTCTTTTTCCATCGGTGGGGGACCCCTTCCATGGACCTGTTCGTCAGCCCGGTGAACGCGCAGCTTCTTCACCCGAGCAGGGTGGCCCCAGATGCGTTCCTCTTGAGCTGGACCTCCGGCCTTCTTTACGTGTTCCCTCCCACTCCTCTCATTGTGAGGATCCTCCACAAGGTTTAGCGGGACCGAGCTTCTGTGATCCTCGTGGCACCCTCGTGGCCTCGACAGCCTTGGTTCCCGCTTCTGCTCCGGCTCTCATCTGATTGTCCAGTCCCCCTGGACTGAGCCCCGGGCCTGCTATCGCAGGAGGGTCGGGTGCTCCACCCGAACCTGGCCTCGCTGTCCCTTACAGCCTGGCGGCTGAACGGGTCGCCTTAGCTCCACTGCACCTCCCGGAGGTCGAGGAGGTTCTCCTCGCATCGAGGTAAGACTCGACGAGACAGGCATACACCTTTAAGTAGCGACGCTTCTCGGTCTGGTGCTCCGAGCTCCAGATCAACCCGTTCTCCTACTCTACCCGGTGGGTTCTTCAGTATCTCCTCCACCTTTTAAAGGCAGGGTTGAAATCCAATTCGGTCAGGGTAAACCTGAGTGCCATTTTGGCGAACCACCTCCCCGTCGAAGGGAAACCCCTCTTGGGGCAGCCCTTGGTCTCCCGCTTCATGCGAGGTCTCTTGCTTTCCAAGCCTCCCATCTGGTCTCCTACGGCGGAGTGGGACCTCAACGTGGTGCTTATTCAGCTTACACAATCACCCTTCGAGCTGATGGCGATGTGCTCGCTTCGACATCTCTCCTGGAAGGTGGTCTTCCTGGTGGCTTTATCTTCGGCTCACCGAATCATCAAACTCCAGTACCTCATGGCTGAGGCTCCATACACCAGATTCTACAGGAACAGGGTGATCCTCCGTACCCATCCCAAGTTCCTACCGAAGGTGATTTCGGACTTCCATCTCAATCAGGAGATAGTCCTACCGACCTTCTTCCTGAGACCGCATGCCGACCGGGCATCAGCAGTATTACATACACTCGACTGCAAGAGGGCTCTTGTCTTCTATCTGCAGCGTACCCAAGCTCATTGCAAGTCCGACTGGCTCTTTGTCGCCTATGATCCAAATTGCCTGGGGCAGGCAGTCACCAAATGCACCATCTCCGTCTGGGTAGCGGACCACATCGCCTTCGCCCAAAGGCGGGCACCCCACTAGATCGACAGGGTCACCGCACAAGGCATCTGGGGCAAGGCGGCTTTGGTGGCTTCGCTGCACTCAGTGCCTCTAACGGACATCTGCCAGGCAGCGACCTGGTCTTCAGCGAACACTTTTGCTTCGGATTACTGCCTGGAGAGGGAGTCCCGCCGGGACAGCGCCTTCGGCCAGGCTGTATCCGTAATCTGTTCGGGGTATACGCAATTTCTGCCCTCTGACGGCTACCGAGAGCTTCGCCCTGGGGACTCGAAGACTCAGGCTCCTTCGGGCATAGATTTGTGCTCACGGCCTCGTGGAGGCGTTTTTGGGTTATAGGCTCGGTAGCCTGTAGCTGGGGAGTCCCATAAGTGAGGACTGACTTCCTGCTTGTTCCTGGAGAAAGCGTAGTTACTCACTTGTAACAGGTGTTCTCCAGGGACAGCAGGAATCAGTCCTCACTACCCTCCCACCTCCCCTGAAGAGTTGCTATTTTTTGTCCTTCCCTTGCCATCTGCTTAGTAGTAGGGCTCTAGCTAGGGGACCTGACTGAGCAAGATGGCACCTTTGGGCGGGAAGAGGACCACGCATGTGTGGCAGCAATCCCAAAGGCTTTCTTTGAAAGCTGGGGAATTGCTCCTCGCTGGCTCCATCGGTGCCAACGTCACCCATAAGTGAGGACTGATTCCCGCTGTCCCTGGAGCACACCTGTTAGAGGTGAGTAACTACGCTTTTCACTCAATCCATTGGAGTATCTCTCCATGCAGTTTATGCCTCCCCGGATCTCAACACCAGATGGCAGATTCTCTCAGCTGCTGTCTTGATCCTCACGAATGGTCACTGGACCCAAACACCCTGGCTTCCATCTTTCAAGCTTGGGGGGACACCAGAAGTGGACCTCTTTGCTACAGACAACGCAAAATGTCCCATCTTCTGCCCCATTCGTCACAGCCTTCACAGATGGGCTTCCGATGCCTTCATCTCCTGGGAACGCCACCTACTGTATACATTCCCTCCCTTTCCACTCATATCTTGAGCTCTCCTCAAAGCCCAGATGGACAAGGCCCCACTGATTCTTATAGCTCCACAATGGCCCAGACAGATATGGTATTCTCACATCCTAAATATGGTGAAGTAAGGCCCTTGGTTGCTTGAGCCTCACCCCTTCCTTCTCACTCTAAGCGAGTCGCCTCCAGCACCCCAACCTACCGTCCCTTGCACTAGCTGCATGGAAACTGAGTGGCTAGTAGACAATCAAGACACACTCTCCCAGATGCTGTCCAAGCCATCCTTCAGGCCTCGCGCCGGCCCTCCATCCAATGCTCCTATCAGAGAAAGTGGCTCCACTTCACCCGCTGGATCAGACTGCGTGGACTCGATCCCGAGTCATGTCCCCTCAGTCACATCAAGCCTTTCACGAAACAAATCGCTATGTTTATTGAGCACTTGATATACTGCACCTTTTGTAACAAACAAGGCAGTTTACAATACCAAATAAGGAAAGAAGAGGCCATGGCCTGAAAGGAAAGGAACTACAATATTGGGACGGGACAGGACAGGACAGCAAGAGGCAAGAAAAACCACAAAGAGAGGGAGGGGGGAATCAGCAGGGTCCAGAGATGGGTTTCCCATTCTCATGTCTGTGGGTAGTGGCAGTGGCCGAGAGATGGTACCAAACTGAAGAGATCACAGTTGCTTTATTGAGAAACCCCAACGCGTTTCGGCGAACACCTTCTTCAGGGGGAGATGGCAGAATGATGCACCCTAGGTGCGCAACCGTTTTTGCTATAATCAGTGATACTGTTTATAGAACTTGCTGGAGTCGTGTATGAATCTTGTAATCCTTGAAATATCAACTATCCGGCATCTGACACGATGCCACTCAGAAAAACCGCAGGAGCGTTGTGTCTAAGATCACATTAGACACAACGCTCCTGCGGTTTTTCTGAGTGGCATCGTGTCAGATGCCGGATAGTTGATATTTCAAGGATTACAAGATTCATACACGACTCCAGCAAGTTCTATAAACAGTATCACTGATTATAGCAAAAACGGTTGCGCACCTAGGGTGCATCATTCTGCCATCTCCCCCTGAAGAAGGTGTTCGCCGAAACGCGTTGGGGTTTCTCAATAAAGCAACTGTGATCTCTTCAGTTTGGTACCATCTCTCGGCCACTGCCACTACCCACAGACATGAGAATGGGAAACCCATCTCTGGACCCTGCTGATTCCCCCCTCCCTCTCTTTGTGTTTTTTCTTGCCTCTTGCTGTCCTGTCCTGTCCCGTCCCAGTATTGTAGTTCCTTTCCTTTCAAACCATGGCCTCTTCTTTCCTTATTTGGTATTGTAAACTGCCTTGTTTGTTACAAAAGGTGCAGTATATCAAGTGCTCAATAAATATAGCGATTTGTTTCATGAAAGGCTTGATGAACACCAAACCTCCGCTTAAGCCTCCTGCTCCAGTGTGGGAACTTAACGTCGTCCTCTCCGAACTTCTGAAGACACTGTTTGAACCGCTGGGCTTCCCTGAAGCATCTCACCTGGAAACGGTCTTCCTTATTGGAGTCACCTCTACAAGGTAAGTCAGTGAACTGCAAGCCCTTATTCACTACCCTCCGTATACACAGTTTCTGCATGACAAGTTCTTCTGTGTACCCATCCAAAATTCCTTCCTAAAGTAGTCTCGAGTTTTCATCTCAGTCAGTCAATCTATCATGCTTCCCACCTTCTTCCTGGCAGCACCGCTGGACTCACCTGAGCACTTCCTGGACTGCTACTGGGCTTTGCTTTACTACCTAAAAGCCACTCAACAAGTTTGTCAAGCTTCATAGCTCTTTGTGACTTAACTCCAACAAGCTGGGCAAGCCCGCATCAAAACAGACCATCTCTTCCTGTATTGTGGACTGTATATCTTTTTGTTACACACAGGCAGGTCTCATGCCTCTAGGATGGGTGGGTGCTCACAGCAGCTGTGCTCGCCAATTTAGCCTCCATTCCTCCTCAGGGCCTCTGCAGAGCTGCTACCTGGTCGTCAATGCATACCTTCGCAAAGCACTACAGTCTGGACCGCTCATCGGCCAGGAACATCGCCTTTGGCCAGGCCATCCTCCGGAACCTCTTTGCATAATTTCCTTTCATCTCCCAGATTCCATCCCGGGCCACACCAGGCAACAAACCAATCAGCGGCCCTCATTCTGGACTCACCAATCGACTGTGCCTGCATCCCCCTGATTGTCTCCAGAGAAAGCATAATTGCTTACCTATAACAGGGGTTCTCCGTAGATAGCAGGGATATGTAGCCACACTCACCCATCTGCCGTCCCCTCATAAAAAACAAAACAGAAGAGGAGAAGAATAAGTTTAAATTAGTCTTACCTGCTAATTGTAGTTCCTGAAGGAACTCCAGTCTAGTCCCGGAAACTCTGGGGTTGTCATCCTCTTCCAGCAGCTTGGAGACTGATACACGTCATTCTTTGATGACACTGGCATAAGGGCACTGGCACCGCCTCCTCACACTCCAGTAACCTATTGACAAAGTAGACTCACCGGAGCAACAATTAAGTTAGAACACATCCATAAGCTATTGTCAACTAACCATATAACTAGAAAAACATAACGTTAAGAACTATGTGGTTTTATTCTAACTGCGAAGGTACTTGCTTCTCTTCTAGGAAGAAACCTGCGCATACCATAAGTCTGCCAAAGGCAAATTTTGTCTCCTGAACCGGAAGTTACACAGTTCCCTTTGTTCTCTTACCTGTGAAGTCCTCTGCTTCAGGCCTCCATTCTCTTAAAGGACCAGGACAGGATCTGGGACTAGACTGGAGTTCCTTCAGGAACTACAATTAGCAGGTAAGACTAATTTAAACTTCCTTATCATCCCTCCAATCTAGTCCCGGAAACTCTGGGGATATAACAGAGCAGTAAAAGAACTCAATGGGCAGGACCCGCTAGACCAGCCTGAAGCACTGCCGTTCCAAAACAGGTATCTCTACTCGCCTGAATATCCAGACGATAATGTTTGACAAAGGAATTTAAAGACGACCACGTCGCCGCCTTACAAATTTCCGCTGCCGGAACACAGCTGTACTCTGCCCACGAACCAACCTGCGCTCTAGTAGAATGCGCTCTTAAGCCTTCGGCACCAGCTTATCCTTCAAGAGATACACTGACGCTATAGCCTCTTTTATCCACCTAGCAATGGACGCCTTGGACGCTGCCTCCCCTTTGCGAGGCCCTCCGAACAACACAAACAATCTATCCGACCTTCAGAACTCCGCTGTTCTAGAGAGGTACCTTTTCAAGGCTCTCCGGACATCCAAACGATGCAACTGCGGGCTAGACCCCTCTGAAGTTGCTCGAAACACCGGGAGAGATACTACCTGATTCACGTGAAAAGAAGACACTACCTTCGGCAAAAAGGACGGTACCGGCCTTAAGACTACCTTTGACTCATAAAAGGACAGAAACGGTTCCTTACAAGATAAAGCCTGCAACTCTGAAATTCTCCTTGCCGAAGCAATGGCCACTAAAAACACTACCTTCAGAGTAAGGTCCTTCAACACCACTTCAGCCAAAGGCTAAACGGCTGTCAACCCAATGCTGCCAATACCACTTGCAGATCCCAAGAAGGAACAATTTGCCGGCACAGTGATCTCAAAAGACCCACCGCTCTCAAAAATCTTTTCACATCTGGATGGGAGCCGAGCGCTTGCCCCGTGATCCTCCCTCTATAAACAGGACAGCGCTGCCAAGTGCATTCTTAAGGAAGCTGTCACTAATCCTTTTTGAAATCCGTCCTGCAAGAACGCTAATACCTGCGGCACCGACGCCTGTAAGGCTTCACAATTCCTATGAATACACCAATCTTCAAAAATGCGCCACACGCGAACATATGCCAAGGACGTAGATCTCCTGCGAGCTCTCAACAAGGTCGTGACGACATCCTCTGAGTATCCTCTAGCTCTTAACCTCACCCTTTCAAGAGCCATGCCGTAAGCGAGAATCGAGCTACCTGAGGCATAAACAGGCCCTGCATCAAGAGATCCTTTCTGACCGGGAGCCTCCACGGCTTTCCCACTAACCTCCTGAGATCTGCGTACCAAGGCCTTCTCGGCCAATCCGGCGCTATCAGAATCACCAACCCTCTGTGGCGTTCGATGCGTCGAACCACCCGGCCTATTAACACCCAGGGTGGAAACACATACAGAAGCTGATCTACTGGCCAATCCTGGATAAGAGCATCTAGCCCTTCCGACATTCTTTCTCTGCACCTGCTGAAAAAGCGCTCTACTTTCGCGGAATGGAATGTCGCCATGAAATCCAGAACAGGCGTCCCCCAGCGCCAAACTACCTTGGCGTAAACCTCTGGGTGAAGCATTCACTCCCCGGGATCTACCTTGACCCGACTCAAGAAATCGGCTGCTACAATGTCCACTCCTGCTACATGCGCTGCTGACAGAGCCTGAAGATTTTGCTCTACCCAACGGAACAACTGATCTGCCTCGGCCTCTAAGGGAGCACTGCCGGTGCCCCCTTGCCGGATGATGTAGGCTACTCCGGTCGCGTTGTCCGAAAATACTCTGATCGCTGCTCCCTTCAGGAGCCTCTGGAACTCCAGCAGCGCCAATCCCTCTGCTCGCAGTTCCAACCTGTTGATAGACCAGGTCTTCTCCTGACCTGACCACTGTCCCTGTGTGAATCTCCCCCGAAAATGCACTCCCCAACCTAGGAGACTTGCATCCGTAGTCAGTGGTACCCAGAGCCGCGTGTCCAAGGGCATCCCCTTTGCTAAGGGCTCCGGAAGCAACCACCACTGTAACGCCTCCCGAGTCGCTGCCGGACAGAGAAGTCTCCGGGATAGCGGATCGTTCTGGTGAGACCACCTTCTGAGCAACGCTCTCTGCAAGGGCCGCATATGCGCTCTCGCCCAGGGTACCAAGTCTATTGTCGCCGCCATTGTTCCTAGGACTTGCAAGTAATGCCATGCTGATGGACGCTGCCTGTTGAGAAACCGTCGAAGCAACCTTCGTAAGGCCACCGCCCGATGTGGGGGCAGAAAGACCTTGCCTGCTCTGGTATCGAAACGGGCCCCGAGGTACTCGAGGTCCTGAGAAGGCACCAGACTGCTCTTGGCCACATTGACTACCCAACCTAAGTTCTGAAGACAGCTGACCACTTTGGCAGTAGCCGCCTCGCTTTCCCTCTTGGACTTCGCTCGAATCAACCAGTCGTCCAGGTATGGATGAGCCAGAACTCTGTCTTTCCTCCGCGCTGCTGCTACGACCACCATGACCTTGGTAAAGGTCCGTGGTGCTGTTGCCAACCCGAAAGGTAGCGCGCGAAACTGAAAATGCCCCATTGGCACCAAAAACCTGAGAAACTTCTGATGTTCCTGATGAATCAGAATGTGCAAGTATGCCTCGGATAAATCGAGGGAAGAAACTCCCCTTTTCTGACTGCCATGATGACCGATCTCAGCGTCTCCATATGAAAATGAGAAATCCTGAGACACTTGTTTACCCTTTTTAGGTCCAAAATTGGCCGATAGGTTCCTTCCTTTTTTGGAACCACAAAATAAATGGAGTAGCGACCTAACCCGCATTGGTCTCGAGGCACCGGCACCACCGCCTTGAGATCTAATAATCTTTTCAAGGTCTGTTTGACTGCTTCGCACTTTTGATGAGCTTTGCAAGGGGACTGAACGAAAGCGTCGGTCACCGGTTTCCGAAACTCTAATGCACAGCCTTCTCGAATCACCTCTAACACCCACTGATCTGATGTAAGCTTGACCCAGGCAGCGTAAAACTCCTGCAGACGACCGCCAACTGCTACATCCACCTGGGCCCCCCTGACTTCATTGCGGCTTTCAGGTACTTGAAGTGGCGGCAGAAAAACCTCTGCTAGCACCTCGGAATCCCCAGAAGCTTTGGTTTCTATAGGGAAAATGCCCTCTCTGACTCTGAATCATGAACCTGGAGGAGCGAAAACTACAAAAATCTCTCTGCGGCATCCTAGCAAGCGGCAGGAATTTTCCGTGCTTCTGCTTATCTTCCGGAAGATGTCCGCCCTTGGATTTTCCGAGATCCTTAACAATCTTTTCCAAATCTTCCCCAAATAGAAACTGTCCCTTAAAAGGAAGTATCCGCTGCCCAATTTCGCAGCCACAGATACCTCCTCGCTGTCACTGCCGAAGCCATACTGTTTGAAAGCCTCCTAATGAGATCATAATGGATATCCGCCAGATAGGCCGATCCGGACTCCAAATGAGCTGCCTCGCCAACGGCTTCCTCAGCCCGCTCTCCCTGGATCCTTTGAGCCCATCGGAGACAGGCTCTTGCCACCCAAGCCCCACAAATAGATGCTTGAATGGACAGAGCATTAACCTCAAAAATCTGCCGCAACAAAACATCAAGCTTTCTATCTTGAGTATCCCTAAGTGCTGCACTCCCTTCCACCAGAATGGTGGTCTTCTTGGTTACAGCCGAGACCGCCGCATCCACCCGTGGCGACTTAAAAAACTCCTTATCCTGCTCCACTAGCGGATAAAGCTGAGACATTAACCTAGAGTCTTTGAGAGTCGACTCTGGCATGTCCCACTCACCTTGGATCATCTCCTTTATAACTCTATGCATGGGGAACACTCTTTGGGTCTTCCTAAAGGCTTGCAAGAGCGGATCTTCTAAAAGTAGCCTCCTCTACTGGTGCTGATGCTGGCATATTAAGCGCCTTTAAAGTTTCAGAGATCAGTGCGGGCAACTCTTCTCTCCGAAAAATGCGCAGTACTCTAGCCTGATCTTCCTGCTCTGCAATCTCACCTTCTTACAACTCCTCGTCCATTTCCTGATCTTGCTTCTCCACATCAGTGCGTAAATCTACCGAACATTCTGAATGAACCTGTTTGTCCAGCTCTCTTCGGCCCTAAGGTAGAAGGTACCCCCGGAAAGGGGCGTCCCTGGCCTTTTGAGTCCCAAATCTCCACCCATGGGACCCAAAACCGAGGAACAAGCTTCTGCATGAGCCCCGCCAAATGCCCTTTGAATAAGAGCCACAAACTCTGGCGAAAAAATGGAGGCCAAATCACCGGTCAAGGGCGCCTGAGTTCGCGGCACATCAGAAGCCGTGGAAGGTCCCGCCACGGACTCCGCAGCTTCCAGTAGAGGAGATCGAGGGCCCAGACTAGCCCCCTCCTGCTCCGTCGAATTTAAACGTTGTTCTAAAGTTGGAGCCTGACTACAGCTCTTACAGACCCCTGCCTCCGATACCACAGACCTTTTTACTCCACAGAGTAAACATAAGGTCTTTGCCAGCATCCTAATTCCCTGGCCCCTTATCCACAGTGGGAAATGATCTCCATGTGTCTGAAAGACCTGAAAGGGACCTGCAAATGCAAACTAGCCTGCTATATCAACGCCGTGGTTTTTTTTTTTTCTTCTTTTTAAACTTGTGAAAAAGAAAGCAGGAGCTCTCCCGACCTGAACTGTACTACTAAAACCCAAAAACGAAGCTTCTTCTCTCCAGAACCCGGGTTAGTTTCCTTGACCTCGCTACTGGCATTTCCCGCTCAAACGGGATGCGGCACGAGGCAGCTGCTTCTTCGGGCCCGACTGAAAACACCTCAAACTATGATCCAGATCGCAGACACAAGGCAGAAACTACAGCTTACCTGCCTGCTGAGAACTGGGCAAGTAGCTTCTCACCTCCGAAGGCTCTCTTAAAGCCCATGCTAAGCTCCCCTCAGAAACCGCTCCGGTACAGAGAATGAGGGGGGAACTGTGTGACCGCGGCTCCTGTCTGCCAGCTCTCCTAAGCGCCTAATGGCATAGCTTCTGCATTGCGCTGGAGGAGGCAGCCTTTTTAAAAAGTTCTAACAAATTGGAACCAACTCCCGGCTTCTTCCAGGATCTGAATCCTCCTGCTCTTAGCTGGCTCTCGGTAAGAGACAGGAAGAAGGGAAGGGAGGCCCTCAGCAGCCACAATTTAAAGTGATATCCTCCCAATTAAAACACCAAAAGAAAGGAAAAACACAAATTTCAAAGGAAATAAAATAATACCCAATTTGAAATGGTACAGTAAACTAACTAACACTAATGCCCTTAATTGTTTCTCTAGTGAGCCAGGAACCCTGGATCACATTCTCCAGCTGCTTGGAGACTGATATAACTGGAGTGTGAGGAGGCGGTGCCTGTGCCCTTATGCCAGTGTCATCAAAGAATGACGTGTATCAGTCACCAAGCTGCTGGAAGAGGATGACAACCCCAGAGTTTCCGGGACTAGACTGGAGGGATGATAAGGAAAGCCATCTGAGCCTCGCAAAGATGGCACAGTCAACTGCTGCATCAGGCAAGGGGGCTCTCACAGCATACTTCAACACGTCGCTGTGACAGACTGAAGAAGCAGGACCTCTCTGAGCTAGGGGAGAGCCAGCACTGGTGCTGTCATCAGACATCACCAATCGATAGAATGCGGCTGCATACCCCTGCTGTCTACAGAGAACCCCTGTTACAGGTAAGCAATTATGCTTTCTTCTTGTTCCGTTCAAACTGTTGCTTTTTGATCAATATAAAGGTTATGCATGAGAACTATTAGGTATTCTGGTAAACCCATGCTTTTTAATGTGGTCCAGAGTTTTTCATGATTTACACAAAGGCCTTGCTGTAGTCAATAAAACACATAGATATGAATCCTTGAAAATACAAAATAACAACAAAAGTATATTTCTACCAGATGATCTCTGGAATGATCAAACAAGTCTGGTGGGCTCATATATCTACCATACCTGTAAGATCACCCCAAATTTGCAAACTGCACTCACCCTCCCTAGCAGATGTCTGCTTTGAAACTACAAGGAGAACATCTTTTGTTTACCTGACATCCCTTCTTTGGGATGGGTTGCCACTGTACATCTGGGGTGTCAGCAGTAAAGACTTGCCTTTTTATTTATGTCTTTGGGGACATTATCAGAGATTAATCTAAAGGCTCTTGCAGTAACACCAGGAAGATAGGAAAAACAACAGTTCATTTGCATATCTCTACCCCTATCATCGTGTGTACATGGTGGTACCTGGCCAGGCTTTAAAGGACAACAGTGTATTAGTTTTCCTTCTGTATCATGTCTTTATTGTACTGGTGGATGCTTAGGTCTGTTTGTTTGCCCCCTTTATCTATCTGTAAGCCATACTGTTGGGCTGTATACTATAATAAATTTTAAACCTTATAGGACTGCAGATATAATGTCAACACTTATGTTGAATCCAAATTATGATTCAGAGGATATCAGCTTCCACAGACTCTCTCGAATTCCACACAGAAATCAGCTCTCGCCTGGTGGTAAGGATTAGTGGTTATGGTGTTATAGGATATCTGCTCTCACCTGGTGGTAAGGACGTACGACACATGTTCTTGAACTGCTTAGCACTAGTTTTACAGAGGTCAAGTGAGGTAGGAAGATGACTCCCTGGAACCGCTGTGTTGCCTTCCAAGGATGTGGAGTGGCTGTATGGACACACCTTTAACCCTGCAGATTTGGGAGATTTACTGCCACAGTCAGAGAAGGGGGTGGTGTTGCAACACTTGTCTCCTAAAACAGAGTCAGAGCAGTGCAGGGTTAAATTTCTGTTAGTTATTCACTCTAGTTAAAGAAAAGCAAAATTGGCTGTACTCTTGCTACTGGTACATATGTCATGGGGCATCCATGTCTCTTTCCCCACAACCAAACTGTTGTCAGGATAAACTTTTCTGAGTTAGTTTTAGAAGGAAACGCAAAAATCAAAAACTGTTTGATTTCAGAGTAACACTTAACAAACCAAGAGTTGACTCTCAGCCAGATACAAGAAAAACGTAACCTGTGATACCTCAGGAGGTTATTGTCATTAACATATTGTCAGAAACCTTATTTCTATAGTGTCAGACCTAGGGTTTCCCTCTATTAAAAAGCTCATGAGCTAAGCCTGACCACAGAGGAATTACGTGATTAGTTCACGGTCACAAACCGATGTGAATATTATGTTGCACCATCTGTCCCAAAGAACATCACTATGATATTTAGACAAGTGTTCTCCTAACCTTTAGAGCACAGAAATATTCACTGCAGCACCTCAGTACTCACCCAGAGCCACTGGCGCAGCCAGCACCTCTATGGAGTTTCCCTGGGTTTCTCCATTGGCATGTGGTGTATTCCAGAGTCCAGAGAGTTTGTGAGCAGACAAGAATGAGCTGGGATCCCAGTCACCCGAGTTTCCATGGCAGGAGGAGAGTGAGGAGGAGGAGGAGGAGGAGGAGGAGGAAGAGGAAGAGGAAGAGGAAGAAGAAGAGTGTGACCCCCCTCCACAGGACTGGGACTGGCAGGCCATGTGAGACAGTGACACCTGCAGGAGAAGGACTGGTATTAAGATACAGCTTCAGGAAAAAAAAAGATTAACAAGCATAAGGGATCTAGGGTTGGTAAACAATGCACATAGTGGAATTCTCTCTATTAGGGAGAATAGTCTCCTCCAATTTTTGTGCAGATCAACACAATATAATGCTTGTCCAGAATCAGCCATTAAATCAGTCAAACAAAAATAAATGTTGCTTTCATTAATCAGCTGACCTAAAATTCAAGACTGGCACGTCTTATATCAAAATGCATAACTTAAACTCTGTCCAGCCCAGAACTACACAGGCTGAAGAAAGCAGACATGGGTCAAGTCAAAGTGCTAGCTCTCCCACAACCAGGGCTGGAAGTTGCAAACACAACATGATGGAGCTGGGAGACATACAGCTCTAGAAATGGTGTTTCTTCCAGTCTCTAAAATGGGACTGTAAACGGGTAAGGCACAGGATTGTTTCAGAAATGGTGTCTATTCTCAAATTCCTTGAGCCAGTAGTGGCACCAGCAATGCGCAATATGGAGCCTTGCTCTGCACGCATATGGTTCATTTCCTGGAGAGTGTATACCATGTAAGACAGACCCTTTTCTGTTATCTCATCAGATGATCCAAAAGTGGCACATGAAAGATCCTGTGCAAAATTCCATCCCTGAGAGTATGCAGAAGTATGCTGTCCCCTAAAACGCTATTTCTTTTTTTGCTTTAAAAAGTACATTACTTAGAAGGCTGTATAAAGCATGCTGTCACTACAGGAAACCATTCACATACAGCAGAAACAAAGTCCAGGTTCCATAAAACAGAGCTACAATCACTAATCAGCAAACTGACAAAGGCAACTAAACAAAGTCTTCGGCTTATAAAGCAGCAAAGTACTCACCACAGATTTGCTCTGCTCCCAAAAAGACTGCTGAAGCTTACCAAGAACTTTGTATTTAATTACTGCAAGTTACCCACAACTTGAAGCAAGACATTCCTATATTGTACTTACCGCCAGTGCCTGCCCCTGCATGGCCTGTCTTTCCTCCTCTTCCTCCACACTTTTACGGCAGCTCTGGCAAATCCACAGGGGCATCTCTCCCAACAGGTTCTGTGCCAGTGTTGGTACAAACTCAAGTGGCAGTTTTCCCCCTGGGGGTACTATCCCATTGATGGGTGCTGTTCCCCAGTCTTTACGTTCCCGATGGCACAATAAGCAGCATGTTTGTACTGACTGGTCAGAAGTGACCAAGCCCTACAGTAAACACAGAACATCCCCTTAAAAAAATACAGCATTTATGAAAAGGGGAGAGAAACATATTGGTTGAGTTTCTCTGCCCATCACCAGTCTATGTTATTATTAGGTATGCAGGAGCTATTCAGCAAATACCTGTAGAAAGGAGAGGCAACTGCTCTTAGTCTAGATCCTTCCAACCCCTATGTAACCCAAAGCTCTAGATCTGGACCCGCCAATCCATGTGCACAGGCCCAAACTGATCCCAACTCCAGAAAAGAAGGATACTTCTTATATGTCTTATGTTTTCAGTGTAAACCCACATAGAGAAAATGTAACTGGGCAAACTGTGAAACTAAAAATATTATTTTTCTGTGGCTCAATCTGTTTACATCCTAATCCTGCTCAACTGTACCAGTAAGAGTGAAAATCTGCTGATGAGTGGTCCTGGTGCTAGCTTCCTGATCGTATGTGGCCCTGGCAGTGCACTCTTGCTGCAGGCTTGGAAGACTGCTCTGCAAGAGTTGAGCATCTAATTTGCATCAGTTTGTGATCTTCTTTGCTACAGTAAATGTAGTAAGATGTATCATGTTGGGCCTCCAATCATTTGTAACTTGCCCATTTTGCTGAGCATTGTACTGCAGCCTTATGCCGTATATTACTGTATTCTCCTGCTTCTGCTACTAGTTGTATTTGAATCACTTTATGCACAGTAGTTTGTAAAAGGGAAGCGGCTGCCCTTCAGCCCGGGCATCGATGTGCTGACCTGGGCTGCAGGAGGAGCAGAGCGCGCCCCGGGCCCCGCAGCACCAGAAACTGCCCCAGGACATGGCTCAGCCTGAAAAAGCGCCCGGCGCGGCGTCTCTACCTGCGACCCGCTACCCAGCTCCAGCCGGCCGGCGGGGGAGTCCAGGGCCCGCTCTCGCCGGCCCCCGCCGCTCGCCTTATTCCGCCTCCTGGTCATCGCTCGGTCCGACACAGGAGGACAACAGTCAATATGGCGGCGCTGTGCGAACCATCCTCTCCGCCCCTTGCCAGCAGGTGAAAAGGCACGGGACGCCTGGCAGGCGACTTCAGGGTCACGAAGAAGTCACCGCCACCATCTTTGATGCTGGCAGTCGCAGGTGTAAATGGCAGAGGCGTTTCCTGCAATAAAGCGTCGGTGGGGCGCTGAGTCTGCCGCCGCCATACTGGATATGGATTCCAATAACTTTATTAACACGACAATTGTACATGTCAGACAGGCCACAATGATGATAATGAGATGTTTCACAGGATGTTTCTAAGGCAGTAGAGAACCTGTGGTGGAGGATCTCCAGCCAGTTCCAACTTTCAAGATATCAAAAATAAATATGCATGAGGTAGATCTGCATGCAGTGTGATGGCAGCGTATGCAGATCTCTGGCATAAATATTCATAGTGGGTATCCTGAAAACCTGACTGGCTGGGGAGCCCCCAGGACAAGTTTGAGAACCGCTACGTAAGGTAAAATCTAAAGAAAGCAGAGAGCACGGTTCATGAATTTTTCCAACCCGTAGATGCACACACGCCTGTTGCTATCTGCATGTTTTGTGCGTGTAGGTCTGTATGTATGCGTGCATCTCTCTTTTGTATGTTATTTGTTATGTATGTGTGCATGAGAGAGGCAGTAGTTTGCAAAGCAGTGGAGCAGTTTTGGGGAGTGAGGTAGTTTGCAAGGCATGGAGCAGCTCTGGTGGGGGCATTCTGTAGGGGGGGGGACAGCTGCAGGAGGAGTTCGTTTGTTGGATGGTGAGCAACTGCAGGAAGTTGTTTTGTGGAATGGGATATTCTCAAACTGCTTCGTCTCATT
The DNA here is from genome assembly GCA_033557465.1 of Ichthyophis bannanicus. Taxonomy (NCBI): domain Eukaryota; kingdom Metazoa; phylum Chordata; class Amphibia; order Gymnophiona; family Ichthyophiidae; genus Ichthyophis; species Ichthyophis bannanicus. The sequence continues at coordinate 3,874,966 of CM066050.1, forward strand.
GTATATACATTTCTATGCTACAGAAACTGAAACTTCTCCCATAGGAAGATATTGGGCTAGGCTTTATTTTGGGGAGGGCTTGTTTCTCTAGAACCCAGGGTCCGATTATTATTTTTTTTAAATTCCATGACGTGTCTTTCTACCAGTTAGTCTATTAAATTTTCAGTTAGTCATTTTGTCCCCCCCCCCCCTCCCAGATAGGCATTCTCAAACCCTTTTATGTAGTTTTTTCCCAACTTCCATTCGGTTGGAAAGCATACAAAGATTTAAGTATCCTATTGCTTTCCAAATGAAAGAAGCAAGCAAGCCTAAACGAGGTCTGAGCATTCTTTGGTGTCAGTAAAATGATATATTCAGACAGAATAGAGGCAGTTTTAGGGCAAATTTTGAAAGCTATTTACTCAGGGAACGAAGCAGTTACTGGGGTGAAATATCTGATCTAGAGCCTGTCCTCTGCTCCATGGCTAAAAGCATGTGCATAGGTTTCCCAATAGCTGTAATTTTAGCAGCATATGCAGCTGAGGCAAAGCAGATGGACAGATTTTCCTAGTTCAGATTTTCAACATAAGCAATGCCATACTAGGTCAGAACAAGGTCCTGAAAAGCCCAGTATCCCATTTCCGGCCAGTTCAGGTCACAAATACCTGTCAGGTTCCCAAAACGTAGACAGATTCTATGCTGCTGTTTGTAGTGGACACTTGGAATGCACTCCTGATGGAAGTGGTGGGGGCAAATACAGTGACAGAATTCAAAATGGCATGGGACAGACACTGGATCCCTTTATAGCATCAGGATAAAATCAAAATAAACATAACTATCTCTTATATCTAAAAAAAATAGGGGGGGGGGGACCGGCACGGAGCAGCAGGTGCACCTACTCTTGCCACCTTGCTGGGCAGACTAGATGGACCATGCTGATCTTTATCTGCGGTCATTTACTATGTTACTATAGGTTATGTTACTTTAAAAATGGTTTATGGACTCTTCCTCCAGGAACTTGTCTAAACCTTTTTTTAAACCCTGCTACACTAACAGCTTTGACTACATCCTCTACAGTATCAACAAAACCGCTGGGATGATATTCCACAAAGCTAAAACTGTTCAACGCCTCCGACCCCTCCTAGAACCTCATGACTTCAGGACAGTAATGCAAGCCGTGACACTCCCCCATCTGGATTTCTGCAACATAATCTACCATGGACTTCCTGCCTCACACACCAACCCCCTCCGAACTGCCTTAAATACTACAGCAAGGATTATTCAGAATGCAAAAAAAACGGGATCACATCACCCCAATCCTAAGAGACCTCCACTTCCTCCCAATACAAGCAAGAATCAAGTACAAAGCTATCCTACTCATCCACAAGACTATCTACCAAACACGGAACACCTCACTCCACCCCCTACTGCCTCGCCCATCCCACAACAGATCAACCAGACATTCCTCCAATAACTCTATCGTCGTCCCCCACAAAAGAACCAAATCCACACAACGGACCTGCAACAGAGCCTTCGAACTTTATGCTCCATCCCTCTGGAACTCTCTACCAAACCACATCAGGAACAACGCTGACATCACATCATTTAAGAAACAGCTGAAAACAATCCTATTCCGTGAACATCTCTGAACAGAAATACCACCCTATCCGCATGATCTAATACTTAGATTCAGCAGAAGTATACATGTCTATGTCTACCCAAATCATTAATTGTTGCCCCTTGGTGATGGCCCCACCCTGAAAATTGCCCCCCCTTATGTTATATGTTACACCGCTTTGACCCGGTGAAAAGCGGTATATAAATGCAGTTAAATAAATAAATAAATAAATAATGAATTCCAGAGTTTTATTATCTGTTGCGTGAAAAAATATTTTCTATGATTAGTCTTAAATGTTCTACTATGTAGTTTCAGTGCTTGTCCCCTCCTCTTTCTACTTCTTGAGTAGTAAACAACCAATCTGTTTAGCCATTGCATTCCATATTTTATAAATCTCTATCATATCTCCCCCCTCAGCTGTCTTGGCCACTGTTGGAAACAGAATACTGGGCTTGATGGACCTTGGTCTGACCCAGTATGGCATATCTTATGTTCTTATGTTAAGCTGATGAACCCTAACCTTTTGAGCCTTTTTCATAGGGGTATTTCATTACTACTATTAATCATTTGTATAGCGCTATAAGGCACTATACATATAGATGTAAGAGATTGTAAGCTCAAAAGAGCAGGGCCTACGTAATCAAACATCCTCACAAAACTGGAAACTAGAATATGGTAAGATCCACATAAGTGGTGTACAAGAGAGTAAGCGACATCGGGATCCAAAAGCAGCCTCAAAGAGGTGTGCTTTTAGTTTGGATTTGAATAGGGCTAGAGGAGACTGACATACTGATTCAGGTAGTTTGTTCCAAACATATGGAACCTAAGATATGCCATACTGGATCAGACCAAGGTCCATCAAGCCCAGTATCCTGTTTCCAACAGTGGCCAATCTAGGTCATACGTACCTAGCAGTTTCCCCAAAAGACACAGGTTCCACAATGCTTGTATTGGGTCAAGCATTGATATCCTGGGTCCCTTCTTAATAATGGTATATGGACCTTTCCTCCAGGAACTTATCCAAACCTTTTTTAAACCCAGCTACACTAACAGCCTTTACTACATCCTCCAGTAACAAATTCCAGAGTTTGATTACACATTGAGTGAAAAAATATTTTCTTTTATTAGTCTTAAATAGTTTACCCTGTAGCTTCATTGCATGTCCCCTAGTCTTTCTATATTCTGATAACGTAAACAATTGATCTACGTTTACCCTTTCCACTCCGTTCATTAATTTATAGACTTCTATCATATTTCCCCTCAGGCGTCTCTTTTCCAGGTTAAAGAGCCCTAACCTTTTTAGCCTTTTTTTCATAGGAGTATCCTTCCATCCCCTTTACCATTTTGGTGGCTCTTCTCTGAACCTTTTCTAATAACTCTATATCCTTTTTAAGATACGGCGACCAGAATTGCACACAATATTCACGGTGCGGTCTCACCATGGAACGATATAGAGGCATTATAATATCTTTTGTTTTATTTTCCATTCCTTTCCTTATGATACCTAGCATTCTATTTGCTCTCTTGGCCGCCGCTGCACACTGGGCCGAGGGTTTTAACATGTTAGCCACAATGACGCCTAAATCTTTTTCCTGGGGGGTGGTTCCTAATCTGGAACCTTGCATCTTGTAACCATAGTTTGGGTTGTTCTTCCCTAGGTGCATAACTTTGCACTTGTCCACATTAAATTTCATCTGCCATTTTGATGCCCAGTCTTCCAATTTATCAAGATCCTCTTGCAATTTTCCACAATCCTCTTGGGTTTTAACAACTTTAAATAGTTTTGTGTCATCTGCAAATTTGATAACCTCACTCATTATTCCACTTTCCAGATCATTTATGAATATGTCAAAAAGCAGCCGACCCAGCACAGATCACTGGGGTACACCACTATTCACCTTTCTCCATTGGGAAAATTGGCCATTTAGCCCTACTCTCTGATTTCTATCTTTTAACCAGTTCCTGATCCACAGTAGTACACTGCCTCCTATCCCAGGACTCTTTAGTTTTGCCAAAAGTCTCTGATGAGGAACCTTGTCAAAGGCTTTCTGAAAGTCCAGATACACTATAATCAACAGACTCACCTTTGTCCACCTGTTTATTCACACCTTCAAAAAAACATAACAGATTAGTAAGACAATATCTTCCTTGTCTAAAGCCATGGTGGCTGTCTCCCATTAGGCCATGACTATCTACATGTTGAGTAATTTTATTCTTTATGATGGTTTCTACCATTTTTCCCGGTACTGACGGCAGGCTCACCGGTCTGTAGTTTCCTGGATCACTCCTGGAACCCTTTTTAAAAATTGGTGTTACATTTACGATCCTCCAATCTTCAGGTATTAGAGATGATTTTAATGATAGTTCACAGATTACTAATAGCAGGTCTGCAATCTCATATTTCAGTTCTTTCAACACCCTTGGATGTATACCATCCGGCACAAGTGATTTGCTACTCTTCAGTTTAGCTAATAGTTGTAATACATCTTCCCGATTTATCGATATTTCCTTCAATTCTTCCGCACCTTTAAATACCTTTTCAGTCATGGGTAACATCCCTACATCTTCCTCAGTAAAGACCGAAGCAAAGAATTCATTCAGTCTCTCCGCTATCGCCTTGTCACCTCTTAGTGCCCCTTTAACCCCTCTTTCATCTAATGGACCAACTGACTCTCTCACAGGTTTGTTGCTACGAATGTACTTGAAAAAGCAGAAAGGCAGAATAAACAAAGTCTGGAGTTGGCAGTGGCAGATTAAAAAAAAAAAAAAGGGAGCTGCCAGAGGAGCAGAGTTCCTGAAGGAAAGGCAGTGAGGAGCCGCAGAATGAATGCACATGTAGAAGTTTGAACTGAATGCGGAAAGTGATAGGGAGCCAGTGAAGTGACATGAAAAGAGGAGTTACATGAGCACGGCAACACTGGTGGAAGATAAGCCGTGCAGCTGATGATTGAAGGGGAAAGAGATGATTCAGAGGGAGACCAGCAAGAGCAGATTACAATAGTCAAGGCAGGGGGTGACTAGTAAATGGATAAGGGTCTTAGTAGTGTGAGTAGAAAGGAAGGGGCAAATTTTGCTAATGTTACAGAGAAAGAAGCGGCAGGTCTTAACTATCTGTTGGATGCGCACAGAGAAAGTAGAGTCAAAGATGACCCGAAGGTTGCGAGTTGAGGAAACAGGGAGGAGTGTCGTTTCACCCACAGAAATAGAGAAGGGAGGAAGAGGGGAGGTGGATTTAGGGGGAAAGATAAGGAGCTCAGTTTTGGCCATGTTCAAGTTCAGATGATGGTGAGACATGCAGGCAACAATGTTGGATAAGCAGGCAGTGATCTGGGACTGGATTCCTAGAGAGATAGATGTGAGTTGTTAGCATAAAGATGGTACTGAAAACCATGGGAGGAAATAAGAACATAAGATATGCCATACTGGTTCAAACCAAGGTCCTTCAAGCCCACTATCCCATTTTCAACTGTGGCCAATCCAGGTCACAAGTACCTATCAGGTTCCCAAAAAGGCACACAGGTTCCACAATGCTTGTCCTGGGGCAAGCAGTGGATTTCCTGAGTCCTCTTTAATAATGGTTTATAGACATTTTCTCCAGGAACTTGTCCAAATCTTTTTTTAAACCCAGCTACATTAACAGCTTTTACTGCATCCTCCGGTAACAAATTCCAGAGTTTGATTATGCATTGAGTAAAAACCTATTTTTTCTTATTAGTCTTAAATGGGTTCCACTGTAGCTTCATTGCATGTCCCCTAGTCTTTTTACTTTTGTATGGCGTAAACAAATCAATCTACATTTACCCGTAGCGCACCAAGGGACGGAGTGTAGAGAGAGACAAGTAGAGGTCCCAAGACAGAGCCCTGAAGTACACTAACTGAAAGCAGGATGGCAGTAGAGGAGAATTCACCAGAACGTACACTAAAAGTATGATGGGAGAGATAAGAAAACCAGGACAGAGCCTCCTAAATCCAAGTGAGGACAGGGTATAGAGGAGAAGATGGTGTTCAACAGTGTCAGAAGCAGCAGAAAGGTCAAGGATGAGGATCAAGTAAAGGCCCTTGGATTTGGTAAGGAACAAGTCACTGGAGACTTTGGCAAGAGCCGTTTCTGTTGAATGTAGAGGATGAAAGCCAGACTGCAGTGGATCCAGAAAGGATTGAGAGGAAAAAGATGTTTAAGTAGTTTTGAAGCAAAGGGGAGGAGGGAAAAATGTTGATAGCTAGGGTCTTATTGAAGGTTTTCCCAAGTAGAGGTGTAACCATGGCATATTTGAAGGCTGCAGGAACAGCTGCAATAGAAAGTGATAGGTTAAGGATATGACAGATGGAAGGGATGAAAGCAGAAGAGAAAGAGCTTAGTAGATGGGTGGGAATACGATCAGAGGAGCAGAGCATTTTCTTCCTCAGTGATTTTAGAAAAGGAAGAAGTGTGACAGAGGTTGAGGAAAGGATCTGGGATTGAAGAGGAGGAAAGGCAGGGTGGAGGTGATCCTGTGAATTCAAGACTAATCACGTGGACTTTGTCATGGCAACAGTCAGCTGAAGTCTGGGCAGAAAACAAAAGAGGGATTGGGAAAGAAGCAGTTTGAGAAGAGAGTTGAGGGTAGCAAAGCGATGGCAGGCAAGGGTCAGAAGCGAGTTAGTCAGATGGACATGCTTGGCAAGTGCTATGGCTGACTGGAAAGAAGTTAGCATGAATTTGAAATATAGGAAGTCAACAAGTATATGGAATTTAAGCCAAAAGCACTCAGATGAGCAGGCACAGGAATGTAGGCAGAGAGTTGTCGAGGACAGCCAGGGTAGAAGTACAGTATTGTCTGATAGGGCATGGAATGGGAGGAGAGAGTGCATCCAGAGCAGAGCATCCAGCGGGGGCCTATGCTGAAGGAGAAAAAAACTTCCCAGGAGCTCTCATCCGTGAGCAGCGGCTGACCACGCTCTGCATTATCAGTGCCAAGAAACTGTTCAAAACAGCGGTCCTTCTCCCCCTCGCAGCCATCCCAGAGGTACATTGGGGAACATGCTCTCTGTGTTGCACTGGCAAGGTGAAATTTTACTTACCGTTAATTTCCTTTCCTGGATTCCTGCTAGACCAGTCCTTACAAGTGGGTTATATCCCCTGCCAGCAGATGATGGAGACAGATAACACCAGAGGCTTCACTGAGCATGCCCTAGCACCTATGTGCCTGCCCTAGATGTTGCCTTCAATATACTTCTCAATGAAGGTTCACATTCACTAATCATATATTTTACAAGTATAAACTCCCCTATTCAAACGGACAGAATCTTCCTGTGTTTTTATATATATATTGACACAAACCGTTGTGTTTCAAGCCTGTTCTCTCTGCGGCTCTTTATCAAGCACCGTAAACCCAACTTCCTGTTCCGATACCGATGTAATAACGTTATTTGGGATTAAATGTTGTTAATGAGTCATTCGCACACCGATAGACATAAAATCATCTAATTTAAAGACCAACATTCCACTTCTGTATATAAACCTGCTGGAGAAGTGGAACGGAGTATGTAGATCCATCTCTGCTCTTTATAACGTAGCTGACTTTGCCGGTCACCCCCTCTAAGCAGTGGGGGGACTATATCAAGTATGAGCCATTTCAGTTGTTCAAAAGAATGTCCATGTTGTACCAATGATGCCACCATAACCTTTGTGTTTATTCAGGATCTATGTTCCCGTAACAGTTTTCTCATCATCCGAGTTGTCATGCCCACATAAACCATGGCACAAGGACACACAATTAAAAATTGTGAATCATCTTTTGAAGTTTATTTAAAAGTGCCACAATGTGTATACTTGTCGACAAGTATACACATTGTGGCACTTTACAAATTGTGAATATAGGCAGATTCAATGGTTCTCTTGATCCTTCAGCCAATGGTCTGCTTGGAAGCGGCAAGCCCTGCAAAGAGGAGAAAAAGGCAATCTGATTTCCTTAAGGAATTTGTCATCCGCAAGTAATGGTGCAGGATGCGGTTGACATCCAGCGCCCTAAGGTTATGCTTAGGGCTGTGCAGACCTGACTGGAAAAGGCAGGCAGAAGGATAGGCTGATTAAGGTGGCATGGAGACACAACCTTGGGTAAGAAGGATGGCACAAGTTGGATAGAGACTCTTTCTGTAGAGAAGGTCAAGAAGGGGTCCCGATAAGAAAGTGCTTGTAGCTCTGACACCCGTAAAGCGGATGCAAGGCAGTCTTATAAAAAAAATCCTGGCTTAAGTGGCTCGAAAGGAGGCTTCCACAGGCTGCGCAAGACCAGAGAGCGGTCCCATGGTTAGAATCATAGGACGCAGAGGCGGGTGCAGTAATCTGACACACCAAAGGAAATGTCCGCCATCAAGCAGCCTGCGATGGGCCCCTAAAGCAAGTGAGAGCAGCCACTTGGACCTTTAAGGGAGTTTAGCGCAAATCCCTTGTCATAGCCACCTTGTAAGAAGGCGAGGATGTCAGGGATCTGTATATGCCACTCTGTGGCATGCGCACCAGGCCTCGAAGAGACACCAGACCCATGCATAAGCCAGAGAGGTAGACTGACAAGCCTGAAGCAGGGTTGCGATGACTTGCTGCAAATAACCTTTGCGCTCTAGGCGACGCCTTTCAAGAGCCAGATCATCCATCCATACGGGTCCCTGTCGGAGCAGTCTGCGGTGAGACCCCAGAATGAGGTCAGCAAACCACAGGCGGGGTGGCAGGGTCAGTCAGGGGCTACCAGAACACTAGTCCCTGGTGAGCTTTGATGTGTTTAAGGGCCCTCCCGATCATTGCCCAGGGAGGAAAGAAGTACAGGAGGGCCGCCATTGGCCAGGGCTGAACCAGCGCATCCATCCCATGAACTTCAGGCTCCCTCCTTCGACTGAAGATCTGGGCCTTGGCATTGGCTGCAGTTGCCATCAGATTGATCTCCGGCCGATCCCACTGATGAACTATCCGTTGGAAGGCCCACAGGCAAGCTCCCATTCCCCGGGTTCCAAGGCATGTCGGCTGAGAAAGTCAGCCTGCACGGTCTATGCCCGCGATATGCTTAACTGACACTATCAGCATATGTCTCTCCGCCCAGGCAAATAGATGAGCCATTTCCTTCGCAACTCCTGGACACTTGGTGCCCCCTGTTTGCTGAGGTAGGACATAGTCATGGCATTGTCAGAGAAGATCCATACTGCTTGTGATGGATGTACGGCAGAAAGTGCAGCAGGCCAGGCACGCAGCCCTGGCTTCCAGGCGATTGATGGGCCAGGATGCTTCCCGAGGGAGAGACTGGCATTGGTAGTCATGACTATCCATTGTGGTGCCTCTAATGGGACACCCCTGGAGCAGGTTCCCCGGATGGAGCCACCACCAAAGGCTGAGGTGCAGAGAAGGTGGAAGGGATAAGTGAAGGTTGAAGTCCCCGGAGATGAGCAACCACCTGGCCAGCAGTGACCCCCGAAGATGCCGCATATGCGCCCATGCCCAGAGGACGACATGGATGGTGGCCGCCATGGCTCCAAGCACCTGAAGATAGTCCCAAATCCATGGCCACGCTATCCATAGAAAACTGCAGAGCTGATCGGTAAACTGGTGAAACCTTTCCTGTGTGAGGAAAACCCTGCCTTGTTGGGTATCGAAGCAGGCTCCAAGAAATTTGAATGATTACAGGGGGGGGGGGGGAAGGGAACTCTTAGCGTGGTTCACTACCCAGCTTAGGTCTTCCAAAACTTGGACGACGTGACAAATGGCCTGCAGAGCCTTGAGGTAAGACTTTGCCTGGATGAGCCAGTCATTCAGATAGGAGTGCACCTGTGGCAGCTACGATCATGACCTAGGAGAAAGTGCGGGGCACCATTGCTGGGCCGAAAAGCAGCTGCTGCAACTGAAAGTGTTGTCAGAGGATGACAAACCGAAGGAACCGCTGATGGTCCGCGTGGATGGGGATGTGGAGGTAAGCCAAGGCAAGATCTAAGGATGCCAAGTACTCCCCGTCTGACCGCTTGAATAACCGACTGGAGAGTTTCCATCCGAAACTGGAGCAAGCGATTGACTCCCTGGAGGTCCAAAATAGGGCACCATGACCTGTCCTTTTTGGGTACAACAAAATAGGCAGAATACCATCCGGACCCTCGTAGAGTGGCTGGGACGGGAGAGATGGCTTGGAGAGTAGCCTAGTGGTTAGAGTAACTGTCTAGTGCCCAAAAGATTAAGAGTTAAATTCCCACTAGCACTTCTTGTGACCTTGGGCAAGTCACTTTACCCTCCATTGCCTTGAAAGAAAAGACCTGGCAATCAGGTGATACATTGCCAAGAAAATCCAGAGGTAGCTGGGTCACCAGGAGTCAGCACCAACTTGATGGCCCAAAAAAAAGAAGGCTTCACCCTTCCCCAGATCCACCCATTCTTTCTCAAATAGTGGCACACTTGCAAGTACTGATACAAATCCCTTTAGTGGAGGGGTAGCCTTATGGTTAGAGTACTGGCTTGAGAACCAAGAGACCAGGGTTTTATTCCCACTAGCACTCCTTGTGGCCTTGGGCAAGTCACTTAACCCTCCATTGCCTCAGAAAAATCCAAGTTATCAATGTCCTTGTTTAATGTACATTACCAAGTTTAAGTTACAATGTAAACTGCTTTGATTGAAATGATAAAGCGGTATAAAAACTATTTTTATTTTATTTAACAGGTTAGGTGTAGGAGTAGCCTAGTGTTTAGAGCAACAGCCTAACATCCAGGAGATTGGGGTTTGATTCCCATTAGCACACCTTAGGCTGGTCACTTTACCTTTATAGGGGAAAGCCGAGAGTCGCCCAAGAGCGCATGGTTCGGAAGAATTTATCCTTGAAGGACACTACCAAAAGCAGAGAGGTTCCAAAAAAGAATAAAGTAGCCCAAATGCCCTTGAGTATGGAGCAGACAGAGCTTAAAGATTCCAAATTACCCATGCCTACCAATAGCCAGATTAATATGAATAAAATACAGTCTCTAAAATGTTTGTATGCAAATTCTAGAAGTCTAAAAAATAAGATGGGAAAGAGCACAGTTACTTACCTGTAACAGGTGATCTCTGGGAACAGCAGGAATAAGTCTTCACATATGGGTATCGTCGGTACCGACGGAGCCTGCGCGGGAACGATCCCCAGCATCCAATAAGAAAGCTTTTGGGAGCATCCCACAGCGCCTGCGTGCTGCCTTCCCGCCTTTCCCAACAGCCTCTCTCCAGTTCGAGTTTTAAAGCCAAGACAAACAGAGAGAGAGAGAGGGAAGGAAAGATAGAGAGATACAACTCCTAGGGGAGGTGGGTGGGTTGTGAAGACTTATTCCTGCTGTTCCCAGAGATCACCTGTTACAGGTAAGTAACTGTGCTATCTCCAGGAACAAGCAGGAATGAGTCTTCACATATGGGGACTCCCTAGCTGCAGATGCCAGGGAGAGACCCCAGAGTTGTGTGTCCTTGAAAAGGGCTCCACCTCCCCCCATGGATCTCTGGCATCCAACCAGGGTAGGTGGGTAGGAGTTGATTAGGAATGGAACAGGTGTTTGAGAACAGCCTGACCAAACGAGGCATCCCGGCGGGAGTCCTTGTCCAAACAGTAATGGGCTGTGAAGGTATGAACCGAGGCCCAGGTGGCCGCTCGACAGATTTGGTCGATGGACACAGAGTTTAGATGAGCCATTGAGGCTGCCATGGCCCTCACATTGTGAGCTGTGACATGGCCTTCCAGAGAAAGGTTCCTACTCTGGTAGGCGAAAGAAATACACTGAGCAATCCAGTTGGACAGTGTTCTCTTAGAAACTGGAAGTCCTAAATGGGAAGGATCAAAAGCAACAAAGATTTGAGAAGACTTTCTATGTTGCTGTGTTCTTTGTAAGTAAAAGGCGAGAGCTCTTTTACAATCCAAAGTATGAAGATTCCTCTCTGCACTTGATGCATGAGGTCCTGGAAAAAAGACAGGTAAGTATACCTCTTGATTCAGATGAAAAGGCGAGACCACTTTGGGCATAAAGTGTGGATTGGTCCTGAGGACTATCTTATCATGATGGAACCTTGTATAAGGAGGATTAGCCACCAAGGCTTGCAACTCACTGATGCGACGTGCTGAGGTGACTGCAATGAGAAAGATAACCTTCCAAGAAAGAAATTTCAAGGAGGAGGTGGCTAAAGGTTCAAAGGGTGGCTTCATAAGCTGGCCAAGAACCAGATTTAAGTCCCATGCCACTGGAGGTGGTCTAATGGGAGGTTTAGTTAAAAGAAGGCCTCTCATGAATCTTGCTGTAAGAGGATGAGAGGAAATAGGCTGTCCATTGAGAGGCTTGAGGGACGCTGCAATAGCACTCAAATGGACTCTTACTGAATTCGTTTTAAGGCCTGCATGGGATAGATGCAGAAGATACTCTAGTAAAGAATTCAGAGGTATTGCAAGAGGGTTAAGACCCTTCTATGAACACCAAATGTTAAATCTTTTCCATTTGAAAGCATAAGAACGCCTAGTGGAAGGCTTTCTAGAAGCATGAAGAATGTCTCTGACTTGCTGAGAGAGATGAAAAACTTGAAAGTCTAGGCCTTCAGCAACCAGGCCCTGAGATGGAGAGACTGGGGGTTTGGGTGCCACAACGTTCCGTCTTCCTGGGATAGAAGATCTGGTGCAGAGCCCAATTCCAGGGAGGGAGCTTGAGAGAGATGCAGAAGTAGAAGGTACCACACTTGGCGTGGCCAATGTGGTGCTATGAGGATCATGGAACCTCGGTCTCTCTGAAGCTTGAAAAGTGTTTTGGGAATTAGGGGAATAGGTGGAAAGGCATAAAGGAAGTCTTGACCCCAGTGAAGAAGGAAGGCATCCTTGGCCTGAACTCCCTGACACGGAATTCTGGAACAGAACCGGGGAAGTTTGGCATTCCACGGACTTGCAAAGAGGTCTATGTCCGGGGTTCCCCAAATTCGAAAAATCCTGGCTACGTGGTCCATGTGGAGGGACCACTCGTGTGGAAGCAGAACTCGACTGAGTCTGTCTGCCCAAGAGTTTTGAACGCCTGGAAGATATACTGCCAGAAGATGAATCTGATGCTCTCTGGCGAAGGCCCACAGTCGCAAAGCTTCGTTGCAAAGCGACAGAGAACCAGTCCCTCCCTGCTTGTTCACATAGAACATGGCTACTTGGTTGTCCGTGTGGATGAGGACTGTCCTGTAGCTGAGCAGGGAGTGGAACTCTCAGAGCTAAGAAAATTGCTCTGAGTTCCAAGAGATTTATGTGCAGAGAAGTCTCCCGTGGAGACAAGATGCCCTGGGTGGAGAGATCTTGCAGATGAGCTCCCCAACCCATTGGAGAGGCATCTGTTGTAAGGGTTGCTTGGGGAAGTGACTGCTGAAAAGGGGACCCCAGCAACAGGTTTTGAGAGGACTTCCACCACTGGAGAGACCAAAAAAGGCGACTGGAGTTTGCTATTTTGTCTGACTGGCAACCTGATGCCTGAGTCCATTGGGTGGACAAAGTCCATTGAGCTGCCCTCATGTGAAGGCGAGCATATGGAACCACATGCACGGTGGATGCCATGTGGCCTAAGAGTTGTAACATTTCCCGAGCAGTTAAATGGGACTGTAACTGTATTTGGGAGGCTAACTGCACCAAGCGTAGGCAACGAGCCTGAGGAAGATAGGCCCTTGCAGTTGTGGTATCCAGGACAGCCCCTATAAACTCCAGAGATTGAGTAGGGGTGAGACTGGATTTTGGGATGTTTATTACCAGTCCCAAATACTGAAGGACACGCATTGTGCAGGTTAGAAAAGTCTTGGCCTCTGACTGAGAGGGAGCTCGAATGAGCCAGTCGTCCAGATATGGGAAAATGAATATTCCCAGGGTGCGTAGAAATGCAGCTACTACCGCCATGCATTTCGTGAACACTCTTGGTGCGGAGGCCAGACCGAAAGGAAGCACCCTGTATTGGTAGTGCTTTTCTCCAAAAAGGAACCGAAGGAACCTTCTGTGTGTTGGATGGATGAGGACATGGGTGTACACATCCTTGAGATCTAGAGAACAAAGTCAGTCCTGACTCTGAAGGTATGGAAGCAGAGCACCAAGAGAAATCATCTTGAATTTGTCCTTGAATAGAAATTTGTTCAATTCTCTGAGATCTAAGATGGGTCTGTAGCCCCGTTTTCTTTGGAATAAGAAAATAAGGAGAGTAGAACCCTGTGCCTTGCTGAAGAAGAGGTACTTCTTCTATTGTCCATTGGGCAAGAAGGGTGGCAATCTCCTGACCCAGAAGGTCGAGGAGAGATGTTGGAGAATTGAACTGTTTCACTATGGTGTGAGGGGGAAGGCTTAAGAAATGAAGCTTATACCCTTCCCTTATGATAGGGAGTGTCCAATGCTCTGCTGTGATTTGTTCCCATCTGGGAGCAAAGTAAGTCAACCTTCCTGGAATGGTAAGGGGCTCTGGTTCTTCCAGAGCCAGAAAGGCTAAGTTCTCTAGCTGCAAGTCAAAGGCCCTGAGGGGGCTGAGGCTGCTGGGTCATGGCAGGCCTAGCAGCCTTTGATTTGGCCTGTTTAGGTGGTTGCTGTCGCTTTGCAGCAAAACGACCTGCAGAAGATGCCTGCTGAGTATAAGCAGGATAGTATCTTCCCTTTTTAGAAAAAGATGTCTTTTTGAACAATCCTTTCTTAACAGGAGCAGAGGTAGACTTTGAAAGTCGATCCAAAGCAGAGTTTTCAGCATCCATCTGATTGGCCTTTGCTTGCCAAACCTTACCAAAAAGGTTTTCACCTGTACAAGGGATATTCCCTAATTCATCTTGTACCCAGAGCTCCAAATCAGAAGCTTGTAGCCAAGCAATTCTGCGTGCCCCTATGGTAATAGCCGAAGCTCTGCTTACACACTCAAAAGAGTCAAAGGCTGCACGGTTGGAAAATTTGAAGGCATCTTGGGCATGTTTGAGCCAAGTGAGAAACTCCTGCCTTTTATCCTCTGAAATAAAAGCGGTTAAAGTCTGCAGATGATCTGTGACTTCTTTCAGAAACATCCCTATATAGAGACTATAGGAGTTGATCCTGGCAGCTAGCATAGCAGCTTGGAAAACCCTTCGGCCAAAAGCATCTAGGGTCCTGCATTCACGCCCTGGAGGGTTAGATGAGTGTCTCTTTGCACTCTTTATTTTTCTCATGGCAGACTCTACCACAATAGAGTGGTGAGGAAGCTGAGTTTTGTGGAAGCCAGGACAAGGAGGGACACAATACATGGTGTCTGGCCTGTGAGAATAAGGAGAGGTGGTAAGAGGTGTCTCCCACATCTTCAATATGAGATCATACAGAATCTAATGGATGGGTAAAGTAGCTGCCTCTTTAGGAGTTTTAGGATATTGTAAAATATCTAACTCCTTGGCTCTGGGTTCTGACTCAGGGGCCACTGTGATGGAGAGGCCCCTAGCCACTTCCCTAATGAAGTCTTGAAAAGACAAGTCTTCTGGAGAAGACATTCTTCGTTTAGGAGAAGGCGGCTCCTGAGGAAGAAGTATCGATGCCTCAACAGAACCCTCAGAGTCATCTGAGTCTTCAGAGGAATCGAAGTATCGCCTGTCTGGATGCTCCTGTAGAGCCCGATAGCCATACCGAGTAGGATCGGTATCGGGAGTAACCGGTACCGGTTCGGTACCGATGGGCATCATAGGACAGGGTACCATTGCAGTCGACACCGAAGCCGATGCCGATGCAATTGGTACCGGCACCGGGAGTGATGCCGGTGTCGGAGCCGGTACTGACAACAGGGATTGTTGCGGTACCGGAGGCGTCGCAGCCTGTATGAATGCCGACAGGGTGCGCTGCATGGCCAGAATCTTCTGATCCATCGACGCTACCAATGTCTGGATGTACACCGGTACCCCAGAACACGGCAACAGGTGATCTGTCGAGGCCGAGCCATCGATGTCAACCTGTGACCCCATAGATAATGCTTTGGAAGCCGGAGCTTCCCGCCGGGGTAATTTTGCCGGTGCGGAATCCTCGAGGGCAAGCCCGGAGGCATCTCGATGCTTGGAGGGAGATCTACCCTTCGAGGACCGGCTAGATTTATGCTTGGTTACCTGAGATCCATGGGAGGAAGAAGCAGCCCTGGAAGACGTCGATGCCACCGAAGCTGCATCAGAGGGAAACAGGGTACTGAGCTTGGCTGCTCGGTTCTGCCGACCTCTTTTAGACATCATGGTACAGGACATACAATCCGTGATGGAATGGTCAGGCCCCAAACATTTTAGACACCAGTCATGGGTGTT
The DNA here is from genome assembly GCA_033557465.1 of Ichthyophis bannanicus. Lineage (NCBI taxonomy): Eukaryota > Metazoa > Chordata > Amphibia > Gymnophiona > Ichthyophiidae > Ichthyophis > Ichthyophis bannanicus. The sequence continues at coordinate 3,890,809 of CM066050.1, forward strand.
GGTGACAGAAATAGTACCGCCACATTTTGTGCACTTTTTGAACCCGGAGGCGGGCTTCTCCATGAGGCCCAAAAACTGAAAATGCACAGTGAAGAAGGAATAAATTGGGGGTTTTTTTTTTTGTTTTTTTTAAAGAAAGAAAAGAAAAGACCGGCGGTACCGGTCCGACGTCGAAGAAGGCAGACGCGACACAAAAGAATTAAGAAAAAATAAAGAACTTCTTCTGCGGTGACAGGAACACGACCTGCTGGCTCCGCGGAAAAGAAGAACTGGAGAGAAGCGGTTGGGAAAAGCGGGAAGGCAGCACGCAGGCACTGTGGGATGCTCCCAAAAGCTTTCTTATTGGACGCTGGGGAGCGTTCCCGCGCAGGCTCCGTCGGTACCGACGATACCCATATGTGAAGACTCATTCCTGCTTGTTCCTGGAAATTTAGAATATATAGCACTAAATACGAGATAAGATATGATTGGAATCTCAGAGACATGGTGGACAACCAGTGGGACACTGTGATACCTGGGTACAAACTATATCGTAATGATAGAGCTGATCAAATTGGTGGAGGGGTTGCGCTCTATGTTAGAGAGGGTATTGAGTCAGAAAGGATTAAAGTTTTACAGGAAACAATTTGCTGTAGAATCTCTATGTTTTGAAATTCCATGTAAAAAGGGTAAGATGATGGCAGTGAGGGTGTACTACTGACCACCTGGCCAGAATGAACAAATGGATGATGAAATGCTCAAAGAAATCAAGGAAGCTAACAAACGTTACAGCACAGTAATAATTATTTTTCGAAAGCTGTTTTGGTTATTCCACGTAATCTTTATGTTTTTTGGTGCGCTGAATCCGAAAATGACCTCCATTTTGTCATAGGACATCACGTTTCCTGACAATTTAGGTAACTATGTTAAATAAGGCAATACCTCAAAATAAATGGAAATAGACTTACAAAATTAAAGTTGTATTACAATATTTTCATGAAAATCCTTTTTTGAACTGAAATGAGCTCACCTACACACACTAAACTTGATTCTTCTTCCTTGTGAGGCTCCTCTTGATGCATTTACGCTTGTGAGTAGCATCTGGAACGTCTCTCTGAAGCATCCAAACAGTAGTCTGCCATCATTGTAATGCTCCATTTTCCCTGGTATCTCCTTTCCATCTCTTTAATGTCTTGGTGGAATCATTCACCTTGTTCCTCACTCACAGCTCCCAAATTTTCAGGAAAGTAGTCAAGGTGGGACTGGAGGAAATGCATTTTCAAACTCATCAGGCAACCTAAAGCTTGAAATGCTTTTAACATTCATCAGACGATCTTTTGTAGTGAGGATCTTTGTTATTGCCTAAACATTTCTGTACGACTTCTTTAAATGCAATCCACTCTTCTTTTTGAGGATCCGTCATGGTATTGACAAACTCTTGCTCAACTATAAGCCTTCTAATATCTGGTCCGACGAACACACCTTCCTTCAATTTTGCCTCCGACAGGCCTGGAAACTTGGTGACCAAGTATTTGAAGCATTCTCCATCTCTTGGAAGTGATTTTACAAATTGCTTCATCAATCCCAATTTTATGTTGGGAGGTGGTAGAAGAACTTTATGGGAAGGTACCAAAGTTTCTCGGAGGACATTTTTTTCACTGACTGTTAGCACCCTCGGCTGCCAACTCTTCTTGGTCCAGTGATTTTGTCGGTCTCGACTGTCCCATAGACACAGAAAACAAGGATATTTGTTATACCCAGCTTGTTGCCCGAGCAGCATGCACAAGACATTCAAGTCCCCACATGCTTGCCAACCATGGTCTTCATATTTAAGTTTATGAAGAACCAATTCCAAGTTCTCGTAGGTTTCCTTCAAGTGTACGGAATGACCTACAGGTATGGAAGCGTAGAAACCATTGTGGAGTAAAACTGCTTTGAGACTTTTTTTTGAAGAATCTATAAAAAGAGGCCATTGCTCTGAATCATATTGGATTTTAAATTGACCCATCAGACCTTTGACATCGATACAATAAACCAACTTGTCTTCCTGGGCGAAGTAAGGAACGAATTCCTTTTCACGATGTCTGAACCATGAAGATGACACTCCTGGCAACAATAAATTCCTGCTTTTCAGCCTTGATCCGAGTAACTTAGCGGCATCTTTGGGAAGATTCAAGTCTCTTACCAAATCATTCATCTCCTCCTGAGAAAACAATTTTGGTCTTGTATCATCTTCAAAGTCAGCACTTGATTCGTCATCTGGTTCAGGTATGACTTCACCTTCATCGGAGCTAGGTATCTCTTCCAAGGTAGCAGGTGGCTTGGGTACTGGTATATCTGTGCCATGGGGGATGGGACGAATTGCCGAGTGAAGATTGGGGTATGAAATGGAATGCTTCCATTTGGAATTAAACCCTTTCACATCGCATGAACAAAAGTAACAGTCGTCACTATGGTTCTTTTGCTCTCACCATACTATAGGAATCCCATAACAGAAAGATTTTTTCTTACCCTTGAACCAGTTACGGAGGTCCTCAACTCACCGTTTGCACACTTTGAGGCGCCCAGACTTTATCTTGATCTCCAATTTTTAGTCCAAAGTATGCAAAGTATACCTTTTTCACAAAGTCTGTAATATTCTGCTGTTGCTTCAATACTGTATATTCACCACAGATGAAACAGAAACTGTCTGGCGAATTAATACACTTTCGCGGAGCCATAACGGTTGAAGAATGACGAGCTAACACGAATTGCGATGAAAAAGTGTGAACAGCCTAGAACCAAGAACCTAATGATGATTCCTGCACAAGAGTGGCATGCAGGAGAGAGCAGCTGTGTCTGTACACGAGACGTCACAGTGCTGGCCATGCCCCCCTGCACGGACCGGAGCTGCTGCTATCTGCCCTGTGTCTCCCTCCCACTGGATTCTTCAGGAAAGATTAACCCCTTCTACCATTAGAAGCACGGACTTAAAACTTGCTTAGCTTATGTATATATTGCTGACCATCAGATTTACAGTGCTATATATTTTTTTTTTTACATAACTCGAACAACCCCTTTAAGGTTTTTTTGGCATTATATATCTTAAATGCACTTATGTGAATTAATAGTAATTTGAATTAATTAATAGTAATTTGAAAAAAATTGATAAATTTGAAGACAATTTTGCATGTTGTGGCAAATCATGACGTCTAGGAGTTTTTTCAATATTTTATTTGTTTTCAGCACACCAAAATACATGGAAATTAGATGAAAATAATCAAACAGCTTTTTAGTCGCAGACCTGTGTAATAATGGGTGATTTCAATTACCCCAATATCAACTGGGTCAGTGTCATGGCAGGACATGCTAGGGAGATAAAGCTCCTAGATGAAATAAATGACTGCTTCTTGGAGCAGCTGGTTCATGAACCGACCAGAGGGGAAGCCATTTTGGACCTAGTTCTTAGTGGAACACCAGGTCTGGGGCAAGAGATAAAGGTGTTGGGGCCACTTGGCAACAGTGATCATAGCATGATCGCGTTTGGTTTAATTAGTGGAGGAGGGATGGTAAGGAAATCCGCAGTACTACCTTTTAACTTTCGGAAGGGAGACAATGATAAAATGAGGAAAATAGTTAAGAAAAAACTAAAAGGAGCAGTTGCAAAGGTTAAAGACTTACATCAAGCTTGGGTGTTGTTGAAAAATACTATCTTGGAAGCCCAGACCAGCTGTATTTCACGCTTTAAGAAAAGTGGAAGTCCAAAAAAACTGCCAGCATGGTTTAAAGGTGAGGTCAAGAGAGGCTGTTGCCAAAAAAGCATCTCTCAAGAAATGGAAAAAAAGAGCCAAACGATGAAACCTGGAAACAGCACAAGCACTGACAAGTTAAATGCAAGGCATTGATAAGGCAGGCAAAGGGAAAATTTGTGAAGAAGCTTGCTGCGGAAGCAAAAACATGTAACAAAGACTAAGTAAATTCGTAGCAAAAAACTTGTGAGAAAGTCAGTTGGTCCATTAGATGACAGAGGGGTTAAAAGGGGCACTAAGAGGCAACAAGGCGATAGCGGAGAGACTGAATGATTTCTTTGCTTCGGTCTTTACTGAGGAAGATGTAGGGATGTTACCCATGACTGAAGTGGTATTTAAAGGTGCGGAAGATTTATTATTTATTATTAATTATTATTAACATGGCTTTAGACAAGGAAGATCTTGTCTTAGTAATCTGTTATGTTAGGTGGTAAGAGTGGTGGATCCGTGGAATAGTCTCCCAGTGGAGGTGGTAGAGATGAGGACAGTAACTGAATTCAAAAAAGCATGGAACAAACACAGAAGATCTCTAAAGGAAAAAAGGGGACTGTTGTAGATGTTGATATGGAAGGACAGACTAGATAGAAATATGACGACAGAAAGAGACCACATGGCCTACGTTTCAATGTTTTTTTGAAGGTGTGAATCAACAGGTAGACAAAGCTGAGTCGGTTGATATAGTGTATTTGGACTTCTAGAAAGCCTTAGACAAAGGTCCCTCATCAGAGACTTTTGGCAAAACTAAAGAGTCCTGGGATAGGAGGCAGTGTACTATTGTGGATCAGGAACTGGTTAAAAGATAGAAAGCAGAGGGTAGGGCTAAAAGGCCAATTTTCCCAATGGAGAAAGGTGAATAGTGGTGTACTCCAGGGATCTGTGCAGGGTCCGCTGCTTTTTGACATATTCATAAATGACCTGGAAAAGGGAATAACGAGTGAGGTTATCAAATTTGCAGTTGAAACAAAACTATTTAAAGTTGTTAAAACCCATGAGGATTGTTGAAAATTGCAAGAGGATCTTGATAAATTGGAAGAGTGGGCATCAAAATGGCAGATGAAATTTAATGTGGATAAGTGCAAAGTTATACAACTAGGGAAGATCAATCCAAACTACAGTTACACGATGCAAGGTTACACATTAGGAACCACCACCCAGGAAAAAGATTTAGGCGTCACTGTGGACATGTTAAAACCCTCTGGCCAGTATGCAGCGGCGGCCAAGAGAGCAAATAGAATGCTAGGTATCAGAAGGAAAGGAATGTAAAATAAAACAAAGGCTATTATAATGCCTCTCTATTGTTCCATGGTGCGACCGCACCTTGAATATTGTGTGCAATTCTGGTCGCTGTATCTTAAAAAGGATATAGCGTTATTAGAAAAGGTTCAGAGAAGAGCCACCAAAATGGTAAAGGGGATGGAAGGATACCCCTATGAAGAAAGGCTAAAAAGGTTAGGGCTCTTCAACCTGGAAAAGAGACGGCTGAGGGGAGATATGATAGAAGTCTATAGATTAATGAACAGAGTGGAACGGGTAAATGTAGATCAACTGTTTACATTATCACAATATAGAAAGACTAGGGGACATGGAATGAAGCTACAGGGTAAACTATTTAAGACAAATAAGAGAAGTTTTTTTCACTCAACGTGTAATCAAACTCTGGAATTTGTTACCGGGGGATGTAGTAAAGGCTGTTAGTGTAGCTGGATTTAAAAAAGGTTTGGACAAGTTCCTGGAGGAAAGGTCCATAAACTATTATTAAAAAGGGACCCAGGATATCAATGCTTGACTCAATACAAGCATTGTGGAACCTGTGTCTTTTGGGGAAACTGCTAGGTATGTATGACCTAGATTGATATACTGTTGGAAACAGGATACTGGGCTTGATAGACCTTGGTCTGACCCAGTATGGCATATCTTATGTTCTTATGATCCAGCAGGCGCTGCAGAGTTGCATGCACGGCCGGACGTTTTTGAGCCATGCAAGGGGAGATTAAAAAAAGTCCCGGATAGGTCTGGCACACTCGAGGGCATAGCCGTGCTGAATGATGCCTAAGACCCACTGATCTGGGGTAATGTGGGCCCATTCGGGGGAGAAAAGGGATAGGTGCCCTCCCACTAGCGGTGTCCCGGAGTAGGGCCTGGGGAGTCAGCAGGACTGCCGGTGGGATCCGGAGAACTTGGCTGTAGAGGTAGGAGAAGGAATTCTTTGCTCTGCGAAACGCCCGAAAGGGCTAAGAGGTGGGCACTGATCTGCAGGCTGACGACACAGGAGGAGGAATCTGCCAGGGCAGTAGCGGCAGTTGCTCCTGAAGCGAGATTGGGATGTTATAGGAGATGCGGATACACTGGCCCCTCTACGCGAGGAAGATCGGGGTATGTCCTCGGGTAGACGTTGAGGTTTTACCTCACCAAGGTCCTTGACTAATTGCTCCAGATCCTCACCAAAGAGGAGCTTGCCCTTAAAGGGTAACCTGGCGAAGCAGGCCTTAGAGGCTGAACTGGCTGACCCATGCCGGAGCCAGCGCTGCGCTACTGTTATGGCCACGATGGACCGGGTTACTAGCCTAATGAGATCATAGAGAGCATTCGTCACAAATACAACAGCGGACTCCATGTGTGCCGAGGCGGAATCCTCAGGCAAAAGTTAAACCCAATGCAAGAGGGCGCGAGCCGCCAGGCCACCGCAGGCAGAAGCCTGCAAAGCAAGGGAGGAGAAGGCTGTCTTCAACAAGCCTTCCACCTTGCGGTCATTCTGATTGTGTATCGCTGCTCCTCCTTCCACTGGAATGGTAGTGTGCTTGATCACGGCCATAACCAAGGCAACCACTGTGGGGAAGCAAAGCCAGCTGTCGAGGTCAGCTGGTGACCACACAAAGTTTCCCTAACCGTCGCACTGACCGAAGCACTGCCTCTGGGGCTTGCCTTTCCAGGGAGATCATCTGTTGGAGCTCCAGCAGAAATGGGAAGGCTTTAGCTGGCTTTCGGATGCCTGCCAGAATGGGATTGGCCTGCGACGAGGTTTGAGCCAGCACTGCCTTGGGGCCATCCGAAATATGAAGAGCTTGTCTCTGTGAAACAGCCCGATGTCTTGGGAGTCATGAGGGTCCTCAACCAGATTTTCTGATGGGGACCATTCACCATCCTCATGATCCAAGACAGGATATCAATGCTTGACCCAGTACAAGCATTGTGGAACCTGCGTCTTTTGGGGATATTGCTAGGTACGTATGACCTAGATTGGCCACTGTTGGAAACAGGATACTGGGCTTGATGGAGCTCGGTCTGACCCAGTATGGCATGTCTTATGTTTTTATGACAGAATGCTGGCTGCCAGCCTCTGAGAGATGATCCAAGTCAATTTGAGGAAGTGAGTTGCTGACCCCAGCCACCCAAGGGACTGTCTTGGGTGTGCGGAATGGGACCTCCGTCCCCTGAGCATCCGAGGCGCGTTTCCTGGTGGAATGTTGGCACAAAGTAGATGAAGTGGGTGATGGCGTTGAAGAATCCTGTGAGAGGGACAGTGCACCACGCCAGGCATCCCACACCTTTCTAAAAAGAGTCATGAATCTGTCGGATTTGAGGTCCATGTCTGCAGGCAAGAGGTCTGGAGTTGCCACCCTGGATCTTTGGGGGGAGCAGCCGGAGAGGAGGTCCTTCCTCTGAAGCAGCACCAGGGGAAGCAGCCGCATGCAGCTTCCTGGGCTCCTGGTGCCAATGTGGATGCAGAGGCCTCACTGGGGTGGGCAGAGCAGGTGGCACAGGCAAGGCACTGTGAGAGAAGCAGAGGCATAGCAGCGCTGCATTGTTTCCAGAAGTGCCAAGTTAATGTGGTGGGCCCTTTTGCAGTCATGGAAGACTGAAAAATAGAATTCCCTGCTGAGTTACTGGCTCTGGAGTCTCTGGGGAGCAAATGGCCACCGTATGCAGTAGGTGCGAAAACCAGCACTTTAAAATGGCTGCCATGAAGGCAGGAAGAGGCAGACCAGCAGGCTGGAGCAGATGCACTGAAAACACTGTCGAGCAGCCAGATACCAAGTGGCTGAAGCAGGAGGCAGTGGCAGAGGAGAAGGGCAGCAAAACAGAGGCGGAGTCTGAGTTGTGGTGAAAAGGTGGCTGTAAGAACATGGTCAGCAGTGATTTGCAGGAGCAGTCAGTGGTAGTAGTGCAGGAGTGGAACTGCACTGAGAGGGCCTCGTGGCATCAGAAGCAGCAGCACTGCGGCATTCAGAGAGAGCCATCGGTGGGAGAGGAAGACTCAGTTTCACCAACTCTACAAGAGAGCAGATCCAACAAGCTGTCCCTTCTGTTTCAGGTTACGTGGCACGCATGGCTACCGGACATCGCTAATGCAGGAACTGCCATCAAAGGAGCCTGATGCACCCTGGAGACCAGAAAGCCACACATGCCTGGCAAGGAAAATGATGCCATTTCCCGCTGGTGTAGAGCCACCATTGATAGGATCCTCGCTCTCTAAACCTGTGATCCGATTGTGGCCAGTAAGGCCATTCTGGTGAGCAGGGCTCCTTAATTTGCCCTTAAGACTGGCATCCTAAAGACACACTGCCCTTTGATCCTGGCAGTTGCTGCTCACAGGCAGAAAAAAAGCATTCCAGGGAAGACACTGGAGGCTGCAGGTGCTGCAGATACTGCACAGTCCATGACACAGGCACCTAAGTCTGTCTCGCACTGCTACAAGCTCCCCATGGAAGATAGGCAGTACCAACGAAGCTCCCTCTCTCTGTAGCGCCATTTTATTCCTTCCTCTGTATTTTTTTATTTTGATTCCCAAAAGGCTCACATGCAGTGCCTAAGCTGCTTCACACCATAAGAGAGAAGGCTGCAAGCTCTACTCACGAGGCTTTTTTGGGGAGGGCTGGAGGGGGTGTCCACTCTAAAGTTGGTCTCACACCCCCCCCCCCCCCCCCCGAGTGGGTCTCACCTGGTACCTGCCCTTGTGCAGAGGACCTCAACCAGACAGCAACAGTTCTGGAAGTAACACTGCAGGCTTGCTCATCCAGAGCACAACTGACGTCGTGCTCTGGATGAGGGCAAGGATCCAGTTCAACTGAGAAAGGCATCCCTTCAGATTTTGCTCCAGAAACCTAAACAGATCTGGCTGAACAGGGGAGAGAAGCCTGAAGGACGACAATCCAAACTCTGCTACACTAGTCCAGCAACCACCATCTGTTAGAGACAGAGAAATAGAAATTACACTTACCTGGTAATTGAAGTTCCTGGAGGGTCCAGTTTAGTCCTCTACATCCGGGTAGTGCACCTCCTCCTGCAGCAAGGAGACTGGACCAATCAACTCTTTAGTACTGTAGCCTGCTTACTGCTGGAACTCCCATCAGCCCTCCAGTGAACTAGTAACAAAGCAGACTCAAGAAAGAACAGATTAAAGAAAAGGTAAAGAACCATAAAAATACCCTGAAATGAGTTACATGACCCCCTCCCCAAACGAGAGAGCTGAAACTCTGCACCTTGCCTCTGTTCCCGGTCCCGAAAACTGACAGGCAGCACAGAAGCAGATGAAGAACAATACCGAAATCCAACTTGAAGGAACGAAAACCCACGGGACAGTAACCCAAGGGTGGTGCTTCTGTTTTTTTTTTTTTTTTTTTTAAGTTCTCTACGATGGTACTCTTGGCAAAAAGCGAAAAGTCACTGACAGAATCCTAGAACGGATATAGCGCGTCGCCCAGACACAGTAGCCACAGCAAAATCGGGCGGGAATGAGGACTAAACTGGACCCTCCAGGAACTTCAATTACCAGGTAAGTGTAATTTATATTTCCTGAGCGGGTGTCCAGTTTAGTCCTCTACATCCGGGATGTACCAGAGCAGTTCAGCGGGGGGGGGGGGGAACATGGCTCGCGGCACGCAGAACCGCCAACCCAAAACTAGTATCCCGAGCCGCCGCCACATCCAAACGGTAATGTTTACTAAAGGCATGGAGAGAGGACCACGTCACCGCCCTGCAAATCTCCAGCGGCAGAACCAGACTGCGCTCAGCCCAAGACGTGGCTTGTGCTCTAGTGGAATGAGCTCGCAATCCCACGGGAACAGCTTTCCCCTGCAGAAGATAGGCCGATGCGATAGCTTCCTTAATCCACCGAGAAATGGAGGCCTTCGCCGCCGCTTCCCCCTTTCGCGCTCCACCAAACAGCACGAACAAGCGATCCGACTTCCGGAAGGCCGCGGACACCTTCAAATACTCACGCAGAGCCCGACGCACATCTAGCTTATGGAGGGCGGCATCGGACTTCGTAGACTCCCCTGGAGAAAACACTGGTAGCACCACTGATTGATTCACGTGAAAAGGGGAAACTACTTTAGGCAGAAAGGAGGGAACTGTCCGCAAAATCACCCGATCTGGAAGAAAGGATAAAAAGGGAGCTCTACCCGAGAGCGCCTGAAGTTCGGAGATACGACGCGCCGAGCAAATGGCCACGAGAAAGACCATCTTCAACGTCAAGTCCTTAAGCGAGGCATGGCGGAGGGGTTCAAAAGGCTCCCGAACCAACGCCTGCAGCACCAGGTTCAAATCCCAGGGCGGTAACATAACCCTGCGAGAGGGGTGTAACTGGAACACAGCCTTCAGAAACCGCCGAATGTCCACATGCGTCGCAAGAGGGACGTCCTGAATCTTGCCCCGATAGCACGCCAGAGCCGCAACCTGAACCTTCAAAGAACTCGCGGCCAGGCCCTTATCAAAACCGTCCTGCAAAAAACTAAGAATGACCGCTACTGACGAAGTTGCGGCCCGGACGGCATGCCGGGAACACCAATCTTCAAAGATCCGCCAAACACGAACATAAGTAAGGGATGTAGAAGACTTCCGCACGCGCAGCAGAGTGGAAATAACCGCCGGGGAATACCCTTTCTTTCTCAACCGAGCCCTTTCAATGGCCATACCGTAAGCGAGAACCGATCCACCTGAGGCATGCGTAGAGGCCCCTGCACTAGAAGATCCACCAGAGGAGGAAACCGCCAAGGCACGCCGTCGAGCAACCGTACCAGATCCGCGTACCAAGGCCGGCGGGGCCAATCCGGTGCCACCAACAAGACCTTTCCGCGGTGGGCTTCGATGCGTTGAACTACCCTTCTGATCAGAGCCCATGGCGGGAAGACATACAGAAGCTCGAACTCGGGCCACGGTTGGAGGAGCGCATCGATGCCCTCTGACATGCGCTCTCGCCTCCTGCTGTAGAAATGACCCGTCTTGGCCGGAAAGTTGCCATGAGATCCATTATGGGCGGACCCCACCGGCGAACTATTTGAGCAAAAATCTGCGGGTGCAACTCCCACTCGCCGGCGTCTACGCGCACACGACTCAGAAAATCCGCCGTTACATTTTCTGATCCAGCGATATGCGCTGCCGAAATGGCCAGGAGCCGCTGCTCCACCCAAACGAACAGCGCATCCACCTCGACTTCCAGGGCAACGCTTCCTGTGCTACCCTGCCGATTGACATACGCCACCGCTGTCGCGTTGTCCGACAGAACACGAACTGCTCGACTCTGTACTGACGACTCGAAGCGCCAGTCTCACCGCCCGCAGCTCGAGATGGTTGATCGACCACAAAGCCTCCTGCGGAGACCACGTTCCCTGAGCAAAGCGTCCCTGACAGTGGGCTCCCCAGCCGGAGAGACTCGCATCCGTGATGACCGGTAACCAGATTGGCTGTTCCAAGGGAACTCCCGTCCGAAGAGACTGCGGGCACAGCCACCACTGCAACGCTATCCGAACCCGGCTGGGACACAATAACCGGCGATTGAGAGAATCCGACTGATTGGACCAACGACGTAACAGAGCACGCTGGAGCAGCCGCATATGGAACCGGGCCCACGGAACCACTTCCAGAGTCAACGGCATGGTCCCCAATACTCGGAGATACCACCAGGCCGACGGAGCGGGGTTCGCCAGGAACAGACGCACCAGCTGACGCAAGTCTTGTGCTCGGCGCTCCGGCAGAGAAACCACCCCCGCTGACGTATCGAAGCAAACACCCAGATATTCGAGATTTTGAGTGGGCACCAGATGGCTCTTTTGCACATTGATCACCCAGCCGAGACTCTGTAGGAGACGCACGACCTTGTCTGTGGCCTGCAAGCTCTCCTCCGCTGACTTCGCTCTTATCAACCAATTGTCAAGATAGGGGTGGACCAGAACACCGTCTCTGCGCAAGGCCGCCGCGACTACCACCATCACCTTGGTAAAAATGCGAGGCGCTGTGGCCAGGCCGAACGGCAGTGCTTGGAACTGAAAGTGACCCCAGGGAAAAGCGAATCGGAGAAATTGCTGATGTGCGGCCCGGATAGGAATATGCAGATAAGCCTCGGAGAGGTCCAGAGAAGTCAAATACTCTCCCTGCCGCACTGCGACAATGACGGAGCGGAGAGTCTCCATCCTGAAATGAGGAACCCTTAGACAGCGGTTCACGCCCTTGAGATCGAGAATAGGACGCAAGGAGCCGTCCTTCTTTGGCACCACGAAATAAATGGAGTAACGACCGAGGCCGTGCTCGCCCGCAGGAACAGGAACGATGGCACCCAGCGCCAGGAGACGCTCCAAAGTAACACGAATGGCGAGTGTCTTCTGCGACCCCTTGCAGGGAGACAGAACGAAGGAATCTCTCGGCGGGACGGCAAATTCTAATGCATAACCGTCCCTGACAATGTCGAGAACCCACCGGTCCGTAGTAATATGGGCCCAAGAGGGAAGAAAGTTCCGAAGACGACCGCCGATAACTTGAACTCCCTCCGGAGCCTGCCTCATCTCATTGCGGTTTGCGACTAAAGGAGGAGGACGCACCTGAGGAAGCGACCGAAAATCCTCTGCCAGCGCCCCGGAAACCACGAAAGGACTGAGACCTACACATAAACCTGCCTCGCTGGGAATTCCAGAGGCGGGTCGACCGAAACCTCCTAAAATCTCGAAACGGACCCCGAAATGCTGGGAAGCCTCTAACCGACTTGGGCTTATCCTCCGGTAGCCTTCCGCCCTTAGACTCCCCCAAGTCCTTTACCAACTTATCCAAGTCGTCGCCGAACAGCAACTGGCCCTTAAAGGGAAGCTTGCTGAGACGAGACTTGGAAGAAGGATCGGCCGCCCAGTTACGCAACCAAATAGATCTGCGCGCAACCACCAACGAAGCCATACTATTCGCCATCGTACGGATCAAATCATAATGGACATCCGCCAGGTAAGCGGAACCCGACTCCAAGCGTGTGATCTCGAGCAACGCTTGCTGATCTAAGGAAGAACTCTGACGCAAGTGCTGAGCCCATCGCAAAGAGGCTCTAGCTATCCAGGCCGCACAGATAGAAGCCTGAAGTGACAAGGCATTGGTCTCGAATGCCTGTTTCAACAAACCGTCAACTTTCTTGTCCTGAATATCCTTCAAGGCCGCACTCCCTTCCACCGGGATTGTGGTCTTCTTCGTCACTGCAGATACTGCCGCGTCAACCCGAGGCGACTTAAACCTCTCTTTATCTGCATCCGCCAAAGGATAGAGACGACGCATCATCCGGATCACCTTCAAGCCAGCGTCAGGATGGTCCCACTCAGTCTGTATCATCTGAGCCACAACCCTATGTATGGGAAACACCACTTGAGAATCCCGAACCGCCTGAATAAGAGGATCCTCCAACGCATCTGCCTCACCCGGAGCCGGCGCCGATAGATTGAGCGTCTGAAGTGCTTCTGTAATAATAGGAACTAATTCCTCCCTACAAAACACCCGAACAATCCTAGCCTGATCTTCAGGGTCAGGAATTTCCCCTTCTTCAAGGTCATCTACACTGCCCTCAAGATCAGCATCCATGTCGAGGTCGAGCCCCTCGAAATCCTCTTGTACGAAGTCCGTAGAACGCGATCTCTTAGCCGACTTGGAGGCCGGTGCCGGCCGCACCGAGGCAGCCTGCAGAGACACAGGAGCTGAGGGGGAGGATTCAGGCCATTTGCCCAACTGCACCAATTTGAACGCCTGATGCATAATCAGCACGAAATCCGGAGAGAAATGCGTCAGGGCAGAAGAAGCTTCACCTGGATCTACAGAAACCCCGGAACCATGAGAGCCAGGAGGAACAGGCGGCAACAGAGACGCTGGAGAAACGTCACTGCCCGCCAACAACACAGAGTCCAAGTGCTCTGCCTGAGAACAGCCTTCCCCTGATGATCCATCACAGAGGAGACTGTAGCGCAGCTTGCGCAGAAACCAGACGCAGACACGGACCGTCGACGCGAACCGCAGACCACACACTGCGGTTTGGCAGACATGAAGTATAGCAAACCCTCTTGGCGGCCCAGAAAAAGACACACTGAGAAGGGCAGCGCACACTGGGACAACCAAGGCTCAAATCAGTGATCCCAACCCCGACCAGCCAAAGCATTGAAACCGCGGGGCAGAAGTGTCCCGGTTTTATATCTGATTTGCGGGGGGGGGGGGGGGGGGGGGGGTGGTGGTTTTTTTTTTTTTTTTGAAGCTCTACCGCAAAACAAGCCCAAACTAGGAGTCCAACTAAATCAGGAAGCAAAAGGCCGCTAAAGCAACACGATGGACAGCCTGTAACGTGCTTTACCGCCAAAAACTGCCAGCCCAAAATGGCCGCCGCGATCGAGATGCGCTGAAGAAGAAAAAGAAAAAAAAGTGCCAAAACAAACGAAAAACAAAGAAAAGAAAGGCAAAGGACCGAAGACCAAAATCCCCTTTAAATCCGGAAAGGAAACACTTACCAGGTAAAGCGCCAAAGGAACAGACTCGTACTGCCGCTCAATCTGAAATGGAGCAGAGCAGAGAGCCTGTGCGCTGAAAGGCAGTTGAAGCGCCGGACCGCAGACGGTCTGCCAGGCGTTGTGCTCAGGGTAACAATCACTCGTGCAGCCCGCGAGCACAGAGATCCTGCCCCCGAATAGTCCTGGGGGAGCGATCACCACAGAATACTGAAACTGAACTGCCGGTAGGGAACCGGGGGAGAAGAGCAGTGCCGTTCAGCCTCCCCGCCACTGAAATCCCCGTGTCTCTCCCAATTGAATTGTTTGTTTTTTTTTTAAAGGAGTACAGACCAAAGAAATAAACAGAAGGAAAAAGAAACCAAACTAGACAGGAAAAGAAACAGCTAATAAATATAGAAGTGAGCCTAGTTCCAGGCTCACACCACCTCCTGCTGCAAGGAGACTGGACACACTGGAGGGCTGATGGGAGTTCCAGCAGTAAGCAGGCTACAGTACTAAAGAGTTGATTGGTCCAGTCTCCTTGCTGCAGGAGGAGGTGCACTACCCGGATGTAGAGGACTAAACTGGACACCCGCTCAGGAACTACCAGAGTGTATCCTTAGCTGCACCAGCCTTAATACCAGCAGTGATGTCACTGGAATAGTCTTGGTTTTTACTCTGCCTCAGTTATCATCTGGCAGGGGGCACAACCTACCTGTCTGGACTGGTCTAGCAGGACAATCTGGAATATTTATTAGTGGTGGTTGCATGGAACTGCCTCTAATGGAGGCAGGCACTGTATCTGAATTCAAGAAAGCATAGAACAAGTACAGAGCATCTCCAAGGGAGATTTTGTTTCAAATGTACTACTTAGTAACTTCTTGGTGTGCACCCTAGTCTTTATACTGTTTGAAAGAGTAAGCAATAGATTCATATTTACCCATTCCACTGTACTCATGATTTGATAGACCTCTATCATATTTCCCCTCAGTCATCTCTTCTCCAAAATGAAGAGGCCTAACCTTTTTAGCCTCTGTCATAGGAGTTGTCCCCGTCTTTATTACCATTTCCAACAGGTGGGGCACTTTCTGGAGAAATGGCACTAAAGAAAATTGTTTTTGATTGCCTCCCTCCTTCTTTAGACTTACATGCTAACAGACAGATCAGATCCCAAAAGGGCTGGCACCCAAGGTGGTTACCTTTCTTGCCCACTCCTTTCAATGGTCCTGACACTAGTCATTTCTAGGTTTGAGTGCCAATCAAAGCAATAAGGAAGGACAGTCAAGGCTTCAGGAGGTAAGCAATGCCAGGGCTCTGAGCATGGGTGAGGAAGTAGAACGGGGTGCAGTGTCAGGCCTCTGCTGACAGGGTATAAGAGGGGAGCAGTGCCATGGCTCAGAATACAGTTGGGTAGAGGGGCAGCATCAAGGCACAAAAGTACAGATAAGAATGGAGTAAAGAACCCCCCAAAGGAAGGGGCAGTGTCATAGCTTTCAGGAGGGGCAGGAGCAGTTCCAAGACTCAAAACACAGTGAGGAGAGTAGTGTAGGGCTCAGCATTAAGTTCTGTGATCTGGAGGTTATCCTAATGCAGTGCCTTAGCCCAGAAAGCACAGTGTCTTGGGTTGTGCTTTTTTCACTTTTCCCCTCTGCAGTTCTTTTGGCTCACTGATCTACTGCATTTGAAAAAGCTAAAAAGCATGTAGTCACTGTCAGGGGGAGCAGGAGGCTCTGCTATCCTCAGTGGCATTTCCTCTGAGCACAAGTTAAGTCACCTTTGCAATTCTTGGGAGATGCTTCAGCTATCTGGTCTGGAAGTAGAGGGAAAGTGGAAGGGGAATTCCCAGATTCAGCTGTTTGCAGAAGCACTGACCATCTCCTCCTTCCTGAAGCATTAGGATGAGTATTCAGAAGTATGCAAACTGTCAGAACTCTGAGTTTATCTATTGGTTACCAGAAACCTCTTTCAAAGCCAAATTCAGGCTGATCAGATAAACCAATAAATCAGTCATGGGAATTTTGATTCCTCTGCTATTAAAGATGTGTCAACATGAAATATTAATGCAGTCCTGGGTTTGCAGCTCACATCCTAGCACAGCTGCGTGCTGTCCTGGATGCAGGACGTCCCAGGGAGGGTTCAGAAGGACAAGTTATGAGAGCACAAATATTTTCCCTGAAGATCTGTGGATTCTCATCTTGGTTTGCATGCCTGCTGATCTCTACCCGGTGCAGCTGTAGCTGCCTTTGAATCACTCATAATAGCAGTTTCCTGGCACAGTCAAGTAGTGCATGTTCCCTCAGGCCATAAAACTGATCTCATCTCTGTACATAATTTGCTCTATGGTCCTGCTTTAGGATGATGTATAAATTAATATGTTTACCTTTCCCTCCTCAGCTTTGATAACTTTCTCAGAAGGGCACACGGACAGGGCACTAGCCTGCACTGCAGAGGCTTACAAACATCTTCTCTCTATCCACTGAAGCAGGAGTTGGGGCTGCAGCCAGAGTTGAATAGTGTACTCTGTCATGTAACCCCCTTCCTCCCACTTTAACTTAATATAGTAACACTGAGATATTTCCATCATTTATTCACAAGAAGAAAATCTTTAATGATAAATTGTGTCTCTGAAAGAATGATTCCTTTTTCTCTGGTCAGGTTTCCATCTTGTACTGAAATACAATGGAAAGTTCTAGAAACAAGATTTGACTCTAACAAGAGTCCACAGGGCTCCCAGTAGCACCGCCAAGAATTTCCTCACACATACTGCTGCTTCTGTGTGTTTGCAGCTTTGCTGGCCAAGTCCTTGGCTTTCTCAGTTGCAGCCAAAGCGGTCTCCTTTGCCTTTTCCTTTGCCTCTTTGGCAGTAGTCACCAATGTTTTCGAAGGAGCATCACCTGCAACCAATGTTTTGTGCACATTCAAGTAATTCCACTCACTAACCATTCTTGTGGCCCAGCACTGTTCCTCCTCCCAGGTACCTGTGTAAAGATAGGGTGTACCCCTCCTGCAAGATCTATCCCTGGCATAGAGGTGTGCTAAGGGTGGAGGGCATGCACACTAGGAATCCCCCCTCCCACCGACTGGTCGTATGTGCTTCTCAGAGATAGTAAGGAAAAACTTTCCCAGAGTATCCTCACTGCCCCCTACTACAGCACAAAATTATACCATGAAATTGTTCCAAGGCTCCCTTATTGGAACTGCTATGTACAGGTGTTAGTCTACAGACCATTACCCACCTTGCATTTTTGCTAAGATAAACTCATATCCTTTCATGGTCTTGGCCACATTGCTCTTGAATCTTGCCAGCCCAAACTCCTGCAGAAAGATGGAAATATTACTTTGCTTGCTGTTCTATTGGAGATGGTGTTGTGGTGGCTCATTCCCTACCAGCACTCACCTGAATAGCTCTGGCAAAGCCAAATAAGCTGGAAGAAATCCAAGCCTGCCTCCTGATCTCAGTCCAGTTGCTGTTCTCTGGATTCACACTGTAAATACAACGCTCTTCCACCACCTGCAAAGATAACATCACAGCCATTATCAGCAAGGGAGCAACAGCTCTGCAATGCATACGCACACAAGATGGAGCATACTGGGCAAGACCAGCATCTTCTCTCCAACAGTGGCCAGTTTACACCACAGATGCCAAGGAGTAGATTAATTTCTCTTTTTTCACTTCTACAGATAAGTGGTGACTTTCTCCAAGTCTACATGGCTAATTGTTTATGGATGTTTTCTTAGAACTTGTCCAGACCCCCTTTTAAATCTAGCTATGCTAATGGCATTTCACATCTTCTGGCAACAACTTCCACAGTCTGAGTGTGCGCTGCATGAAAGAGAAAAACACACCACTTTCTCCAATTTGCTTGAAGTCTGCCCACTCACAATTTTATAAACATCGATTGTACACCCTATCAATCTCTTCTCCAAGCTGCAACCTATTTAGCCTGTCTTCATTCCATTCCAGTTCCACTACCTTTTCTTCAGATGTGTGTAGTTTTGGTCACTCCAGTACTAAAGTAAGTATGGTTGCAGCATGGCCTGATACAGAGGCATAATGATATCCTCTATTCCTTTCTGAATTCAGAACATTCTACTGGCTTTTTCTTTCTCTCTACCATACACAGGAATTGATGATTTCAAAATATCATCCAGAATGACCCCAAGATGCTTTTCCTGGGTGATGACTCCCAATACAGAGCCCAGCATTTTATCATAATCTCCCTTTTGAAAGTTAAAAGATAGTACAGTGGATTTCCTTGTTGTCCTCCTCAATTTATTAAATCAAATGCTATCATACTATGTTCACTATTGCCAAGTGGCCCCACCACAGTTCTCTTGCACTAGATCCTGTGTTCTACTGAGGACTAGGTCCAAAATAGCATCCCCTCGTCAGTTCATGAACCAGCTGCTCCAAGAAGCATTCATTTATTTCATCTAGAAACTTTCTCCCTAGCATGTCCTGCTGAGACACTGACCCAGTTGATACCAGGGTAATTGAAATCACCCATTATTACTGTGCTGTAAAGTTTGTCAGCTTCCCTGATTGCTTTTAGTATTTCATCATCCATCTATTCATTCTGGCCAGGCATAGTACACCCCCCCTACCATTGCCTTCCAATTTTTTCATGGAATTTCTATCCATAGAGATTCTACAGTGTGTTTTGTTTCCTGCAGAACTTTTATCCTGTGTGACTCAACAGCCTCTCTAACAGAGCACAACCACTCCACCAATTTGATCTATCCTGTCATTGTGATATAATTTGTACCCAAGCATCATGGTATCCCACTGGTTCTACTTCCACCAGTTCTTTGAGATACCAATTATATCTAACTTTTCATTTAGTGTTATATATTCTAGCTCTCCCATCTTATTTTTTTAGACTTTTAGAATTTGCATACAGGTATTTTAGAGGTTGTATTTTATTCGTATTAACAATCTAGTTATCAGTTGAATAGAGTAATTTGAAATCTTTCAGCTGTCTGCTCTGTACTTAAAATGCATCTGGGTTATTTTTATCTTTATTGGAATCTTCCTATCAGTATGCCCTAACTTCCTTCTTTTGCTAGTATCCTTCAAGGATACATCCTTCCGAACCATGCGCTCTTGGGCAACTTTGGATTTCCCCTATTATTTAGTTTAAAAGCTGCTCTATTTCTTTATGGGTTAATGCCAGCAGCCCGATTCCATCCCAGTTAAGGTGGAAACCTTCCTTTCAGAAAAGCCTTCCCCAGAATGTTGCCCAGTTCCTAACAAATCAAAAACCCTCTTGCTTGCACCACTGCCTCATCCACACATGAGACTCCGGATCTCTGCCTGCCTTTTGGGTCCTGCACGTGGAACGGGAAGAATTTCTGAGAATGCTACCCTGGAAGTTCTGGATTTTAACTTCCTACCTAAAAGGTGAAATTAGGCCTTATCTGCTAATTTTCTTTCCTGGAGTCCCTCCAGGCCAGCATTGTTCACAGCTCTTACAGCCATTTCCTCTTCTTTCTTATTTCATTGGCCTAAAAAGTGCCAAGGCAAAATATTCCCCCACCCAAAAAGGACCAAGGTACACAACAGGGAGAGCAAGCAGTGCAATAGCAAAACGAAACCCCCAAGATCATTCAATAAAAAAAAGGCACCAAGGTGATAACAGACTCCACCAAGCAGCCTGAAACTGCCTGTTCTAACAATCATCTTCTTTCAAAACAGACGCAAGATCAGCACAAAACTGCTAAGTCTCGGGTGGGTCCTGGACTGGACTAGAGGGACTAAAGAAAAAAAATGAGCAGGTAAGCCCTAATTTCACCTTCTAGATTGTTCCTCCAGTCCAGTCATGTGGGATGTAACAAAATAGTACTATAGCAGGATGGGAACCACAATGCCAGCCCATAGCATCCGTGCTCCGAAATCCATGTCCTGATGAGCCTGCACATCCAGTCGGTAATGACACGCAAAGGAATGAAGTGACTACCATGTCACCGTCCTGCAAAGTCCTGAGGCGGGACAAGACTAACTCGCCCAAGAAGCTGCTTTAGCCCTCGTAGAATGGGTCCGTAAACCTGCCAGAGCAATGCACCCCTTCAGCAAATATGCGGATTTGATAACCCCTCAAATCCACCGAGAAATGATTGCCTTAGAAGCTGCTCACCCTTCCGAGGTCCACCAAAGAGCACAAAGAGGTGCTCTGAATGCTGAAACTCATCTGTCAACCTTTATGTACCACCGAAGTGTTCTGCAGCCATCGAGCATGTGAAGGTCCTTAAAGGCCGGTAACATTAGCGCCTGATTGAGGTGAAACGTTGAAACCACCTTTAGCAAAAAAAAATTGGGAACTAGGCAAAGGATTATCCTTTCCTTAGTCATCACTAAATAAGGCTCCCTGCAAGACAGAGCCTGAAGCTCCAAGATATGGCACCAAACAAATAGCCACCAGAAACACTACCTTTAAAGTCAAATCCTTCAGAGAAGCCCCCGCAAGAGGCTCGAATGGAGGCAATACAAGTGCCAAAAGGACTAAATTCAGATCCCAAGACAAAACAAGGGAATGGCAAGACAGCATCAAATGCTTGACACCTCGAAGAAAAAAAAACCAGACCACATCACGTTAAGAGGCAAGAGACTCACCCTGTGCTCGACCATGGAAACGAGCCAAGGTCGCAACATGCACCTTAAGGGAGTTGAGGGCCAAACCCTTGTCAAGGCAGTCCTGAAAGAAAGCCAAAATCTCCAGAAGCATGGTCCCTAAAGTCCACACATCTCTCACTCCGCACCATGCTTCAAAGATGCACCAGACCTGCACATAAGCCAAGGACATAGACCACTTCTGAGCTTGTAACAAGGTATCAATTTACCTGAGGATAGTACCTTCTGTGCCTCAAACGCACCCTCGCAAGAGCCAGGCCGTAAGAAAGAACTAATCCACGTCTGGCATCCGGACAGGACCCTAAATGAGAGGATCTGCCTCCCGAGGGAGGAGAGGCACTGCTACCTGGAGCCACACTAGATCCATGTACCATGGTTGCCTGAGCTGGTCTGTTGCCACCGGCACCATGCATGGACCTTGACTCGCTGCAGAACATGACAGATCAGCATCCACCGTGTGCGTGTCTACATAGAGAAGCTTGTCGCTGGGCCACAGTTGAATCAACGCACCCTGACCTTCCACCATGTGCTCTCGGCACCTGCTGAAGAACCCGAGGGCCTTTGTGTTTGCCACCGTTGCCATTAAGCCCATCCTGGGAATGCCCTAGTGCCCCACAATCAACTGGAAGTCTGATTCTGACAGGGACCATTCCCTTGCATCCAACAGATGACGGGTCAGATAATCCACCTGCATGTTTTCTTTGCTGGCAGCACAAGCAGATGAACCTCTGTCCACTAAAGAAGCAGAATAGCCTCCACTGCCACCAGCGCTCTCCGAGTGCCGTCCTGTCAGTTGATGTAGGCCAGGGGTCACCAACCTCCAGAGGGCCGCGGGCCGCACAGCCGACTACCGGTAGACTCGCGGGCCGCACCCCCCTTCTCCCCGCCCCCGCGAAAAAAAACAATGCTCATACCTGTACTTCTGCTTTGCAAATTATTCCATGTCAGCTCCCTCCCTTCTTCTGCAGCCGCGGCTCCCTGCCTCTTAGGGAACCGCGGCTGTGCTTGTAAAATCATCGCGGAGTCCTTCCTGTCTTGACGGGCTCCGTGCAGCATTGTCCCGCCTCTAAAGGAAGTTGTTTACCACTTCCTTTGGAGGCGGGACAATGCTGCACGGAGCCCGTCAAGACAGGAAGGACTCCGCGATGATTTTACAAGCACAGCCGCGGTTCCCTAAGAGGCAGGGAGCCGCGGCTGCAGAAGAAGGAGTCGGTGAGTTTGCCGGTACTTGTAGCAGCATCCTTGGCGGGCCGCACCGGGGTAGAGCCTCGCGGGCCGCAGGTTGGTGACCCCTGATGTAGGTCATTGTCGTCACACTGTCTGACAGCACCCCCACCGCCGAATCATGGGGGGGGAGAGGGGGGAACACTCCAAGACCAGACGTACTGCCCTTGTCTCTAGCTGATTGATAGACCATTGGCTCTCCACCGGCGACCACTGACAGTGAGTACCCCAACCAAAGAGACTGGCATCCGTGGTCTCAAGAGGCACCCCCAATACAAGATTCACTAAGTTGAGCCACCAAGATAGACTTGTCCAGATCTCGCCCCAGCAAGCGAGATGGACTTCCGTCGACTGCTCTTGTAGGGACCACCACACCAAAAGCGACGCCTGGAGCGGCTGCATATGAAGCTCAGCCCAAGGAACCAGCTCTAGGGAGGCAGCCAACGAGCCAAGCACCTGCAGATAGTCCTACACTCTCAGGTGAGGGATACTCTGCAGCCTCCGCACCTGATCCTGCAGCTTTATTATCCTGTCCTCCGGTAGAACACCGTGCCCCACTGAATATCGAAGTGATCTCCCAGGTACTCCAAGGATTGAGATGGAGACAAGTTGCCCTTGACAAGACTGACAACTCAATCAAGCTTCTGAAGTTGGCAAACCATGCAGGCAGTTGCTCCCCGACTCTCTTGCAAAGACTTTGCCCAGATCAGTCAATCATCCAGATACAGGTGCACCAGGATGCCCTGCTTCCACAAAGCTGTCACTACCACCACCTTGGTGAAAACCCGCAGAGTGGTGGCAAGTTCAAATGGGAGCACCTGAAAATGCCCCTGTGGGACCGCAAATTGCAGGAAGCGTGATGCTCCGGGAGGTTGGGATTATGCAGACATGCCTCTGAGAAGTCCAGGGATATTAAAAAAACTCCCCTTGTTGAACAGCTATTATGACAGAACCCAAAGTATCCATTTGAAAACAAGGCATCCAGAGGGCTCTCTTCACCCCCTTGAGATCCAAGATGGGCCGCCAAGAGCCCTCCTTCTTGGGCACTATGAAGTAAATAGAACATCCCACCCCTCATTCCTGCGAGAGCATCAGAACCACAGCTTCGATCTGTAGAAGATAGTCAAGCATCAGCCAGACTTCCTGCGCCTTGGCTGTAGTTCGACAAAGGGCCAACACAAAGGTGTTCACGAGACACTGGCAAACTCAAGAGCATATCCTTCGTGAATAACCTCCAGCACCCAGGCCTCTGTGGTGATCTTTATTTTTATTTATTTATTTAACTGCATTTATATACCGCTTTTCACCGGGTCAAAGCGGTGTAACATATAACAAAAAGGGGGAGGGGTCAATCTTTTATAGGGTAGGGCCGTCACCAGGGGGCCACATTTATAGATTTGGGGTGGACATAGACATGTACGCTTCTGCTGTATCTAAGTATTAGTTCATGAGGATAGGGTGGTTTTTCTGTTCAGAGATGTTCTCGGAACAGGATTGTTTTGAGCTGTTTCTTGAATGATGTGATGTCAGCGTTGTTTCTGATTTGGTTTGGCAGAGAGTTCCAGAGGGTTGGAGCATAAAGTTCGAAAGCTCTATTGCAGGTCCGTTGTGTGGATTTGGTTCTTTTGTGGGGGACAACGATGGAGTTATTGAAGGATTGTCTGGTTGGTCTGTTGTGGGATGGGCGAGGCAGTAGGGGGTGGAGTGAGGTGTTCCGTGTTTGGTGGATAGTCTTGTGGGTGAGTAGTATAGCTTTGTACTTGATTCTTGCTTCAAGTGGGAGGATGTGGAGGTCTCTTAGTATTGGGGTGATGTGATCCCATTTTTTCGCATTCTGAATAATCCTTGCTGTAGTATTCAAGGCAGTTCTGAGGGGGTTGGTTTGTGAGGCGGGAAGTCCATGGGCCAAAGTGATCTGGGCCAAAGTGGGATAAAACCAACATAGGTGGTCTATTGATTGCCCCCCCAAACCTTCGTTGGGAGGCCTTGGCTGCTCCGGGACCACCAGAGGTCCCGCCTCTGTTGCCATGACCTCTTCCACAGAAGGACCCTCTCTGGAGGGACCTGGGCCTCTGTGGATTCACCCCACGAGCTTGATGAAACCTCCACGTGTCCAGCCCCAGCAGGAGGATCCTGACCAACACCCTTGGGCTTATCCTCCGATAGTGTCCCCCAGGTCCTTCACTTACTGTAGAAGATGGTCAAGCATCAGCCAGACCTCCTGCGCCTTGGCTGTGGCTCGACAAGGGGCCCACAAACAACTGTCCCAAAAAGGGGAGTTTGTTCAACCACGTTTTTTTGTAGGCCACATCCGCTGACCAATTATGCAGCCATGGGAAGTGACAAACAGCCACTATGGTGACCATTGACTTAGCAGACGTCTTCAGCAAATCGTAAAGCAGATCAGCTAAAAAGGCCCACCAGACTCCAGTTGGGTCGTCTCCTCGTCAGCAGCTAACCCAACCAGAGCCGCCTCCAGGATCTTCTGTGACCAATGCAAACAGTCCCGAGCCACAAATGGCGCCCTGCAGGGCTAAGGCAGAGACATAAAAGGCCTGCTTAAGTAAGGCCTCCATCGGCCAATCCTGTGGGTCCTTCAAGGCCAAGCCCCCTTTCACCAGGATGGTGGTCTTTCAGGCGACTGCGGTTACTAAAAGTGTCCACCCGGGGAAGACGCAAGTGCCCCCTCTCCTCTGGGGGGGCAGGGATGGGGTAAAGCCTGACCATACTCCTCCTACCAACCCATAAACCCGCATCAGGAACCTTCCATTATCATAGTCTGCACCACCCAGTAGATGGGAAATGATCTAGACGGTTTGCAGATTCTTTCAAGCAGAGGATCCTAAGCCTGCTCAGACAGCTCAATCCTCAGCTCCTCCACAATCCTTAAGACTACTAGGGTTTTTGCAATAAGAGTGGGCAGTTAATCCTAATGAAAAATTAAATCTGCCGACAAGTCTACATAATATGAAAATTAAGAAATTTAAATGCGATAAGCCTGATTATGACAGCAACCAAATATATCGGTGGAAGTATATTTCTGATAAGCCGGTGGTTAAACAGGTTATCTTTGATCATTCTATTGAGGATTCAGCAGACAGTGAAGACTCTTATGATAGGGGTTATCAAAGAAGAAATGAGACCAGGATTTTCACAGAAGCTCCTTCTGCGGCTGACGACCCAGGTGGGACTATCATCAGGAACAGTGGGGTGGGGGTGGGCCGGGCCTACGACACAATCCAAGACCAAGCAGCAGTTAGGGCTCTTCAACCTGGAAAAGACACGACTGAGGAGAGGTATGATACAGGTCTATAAATTAATGAATGGAGTAGAATGGGTAAATGTCGATTGATTGTTTATACCATCAATATGTAGAAAGACTAGGGAACATGCAATGAAGCTACAGTGTAACCCATATAAGAGTAAATAAGAGAAAATATTTTTTCCACTCAATGCGTATTCAAACTCTGGAATTCGTTACTGGAGGATGTAGTAAAAGCTGTTAGTATAGCTGGGTTTAAAAAAGGTTTGGACAAGTTCCTGGAGGAAAGGTCCATAAACCATTATTAAAGGGGACCCGGGAAATCCACTGTTTGTCCCAATACAAGCACTGCGGAACCTGTGTCTACTGGGAAAACTAGGTACTTGTGACCTAGATTGGCCATTGCTGCAAACAGGATACTGGGCTTGATGGACTTTGGTCGGACCCAGTATGGCATATCTTATATTCTTATGGCAATGTCCGAGGAGCTTTACATTTATCAAGCTGAAGGTTTTAGGCACATTCCATTTTAGAAGAGCTTTCTTGATGATAATTTTCTTTATATGGACAGGTATGCTACCGGATTTACAATTTTTCCTGAATTTGTTAAATACTATAAAACCTAATATCAAGTTCACATCTCATACTGAGGCAGATTCAACTGAAATTTTGTATGTTTGGATATATTCTACTGCTGAAGGTCTATAGTCTACACTGTATCACAAACCTGTCTAGAGGAACACTGTTGCAGTATCAAAGTCATCACCCCCTTTCGTTATGGGGGGGGGGGGGATTGCCATATGGACAGTTTTTGCATTTATGCTGTATTTGTTCAACATTGGCTGAATTTAAAAATCATGCTAAGGAGTTGCAGGATCGATTGTTAGCTTGAGGTTATCCTAAAAGAGTGGTGGTTCGAGCATATAGACGGGCTTGCTTATCTCATAGAAAGTGGCTCATAACATCTGTAAGTGATTAGTCTCAGGCTGAGGACCAGATTACTGGAGTTTTGCCTTTTATGCAGGATATACAAGGAGTAGCAGAGGTGTTGCGAAAACATTGGTCAATTTTAGGCTTGCACCCTTGCTTTGGTGGGCAACTCATGGTAACTTATTCCAGGGGTATGAACTTACATGACCGTTTGGTCCATTCTGCAAAGGTAGTGGACCAGCTCCCATTGTCTCATGTACATCCAGGCCATTATGCATGTGGCCATTGCCAATTTTGTGACAACTCTTTCGGGTGACGTTTGGTATCATGAACAACATGGTTTATCATTACAGTCCCCCACTGGCACACTACTTGTGTTTCATCATTTGTAGTGTATTTAATCAGTTGCCCCTGTGATATGTTTTACGTTGGCCGCACCACTCGTCCCATGAAGATACGCCTTTGTGAGTATGACTCACAGTTTAGCCCAAATGGTGGAAACATTGCTTGGAGTATGCCCATCAATTTTACCACCTCCATTGGTGGATTATAGATCAAGTGCCGCCAAAAGCGTGTTTAAACTCGTGGCTGAAACAACGATGGATCTATCATTTACGCTCCCTCATAGTGATGTTGGACGCAGTCTTTCTTTTTAACTGGTGGATGGGTGAATTTGTTTCATAAGTGTTATTGCTATGCTGTGGACCAGTGGATTCTGCTGAAAAACCTGAGGCAGGGCTGTTGATGTTTGGCACGAAACATGGCATGTCATATACGGGGATTCCTTTACCATTTTTTGTCCTTAAGGTGCTCTTTCAAGATAATTACACCAGCACTAGCATGTTAATAAAAATGATTAAAAGGGAAGGCCTTATGTGAGAGGATGTTTTTCATGCTCCCCCTCCTTTCAGGCTGCCCCGACATAAGATAACGGTATACCCTTTCTGTTGTTTCTGGGGGAATTTTGTTTGGGACAAGTCCTCTCCAGCAGAGAGCTTCCCCTCTAACTCCTCCAGATCTGTATCGTCCAGAAGGCCCGAGGGACCTTCCAGGGGCCCCAGGGACACCACCGAAGCATCATCCTCAAAAAATAAAGGGGCCTCTCCCTGTAGGACAGAGACCATTCGCCCCGCCCTGTGAAGAGGGGGCAGTCAATAAGGAAACCCCCTCACCAAGGCCCCACTGTAAAACAAAAGCTTGATGTAGAAGGAAGACAAATTCTGGGGAAAAAGGCAAAATTTGCCCCCACTACTCCACTGCCCTCCTGAGACCATGGGTTACAACACCGGGGGCTCTCCTCTCTCTCTCTGGGACTGACAATGGGACAGCACTCAATATAGCGGCCGTTCTGCCAAAAACGCAAAGGTGCCGGCCTCCCCCGCTGAATAACTGCAGCTGGCTGGCCCCCCTGCAGCTGCCCCCGAGGTTCCCAAATTGTCTGCCAAGTGTGTGGTGGTAGCCACTCTCCCCCCCCCCCACACACAGCAGTGGCAAAGGCTGACATCCAAGAGCAGCAATTGGTAGCTGCCGCATTCTGATTCGGCCATGTACGTTTTTCAGCAGAACACCCCTAACGCAGACTCACCACGCCACTAGTGCCTAAGGCCAGTCAATCCCAGTGGCCTGCTGTGCTGCTTTTAAAAAAATAAAACCACCACACACAAACTGTACTTAGCCGGCACAGCACTAGCTTGACTTCTAGCCCCCTCCCAGAAGTTGGGGAGGAAGGAGCAGCCACCTCCTGGCTCCCCAGGAGAGGCTAGTGGGGGGGGGGGGGGGAGGAGGAGAGGGACACGGCCTCACCGGGTTCTACACCCTGAAGGTCTGCAGCCTAGCACTAAAGAAAGTATCCAGTCAGCACAGGTTATGTTCATCCACCTGCTGGAAACTGAAAAATACTGGCTCTGCAGGGGAGCACATGCTGATTTTGTTCTTAATCTCCACCTGCTGGTGGATGAGCATAACCTATGCATCTGGACTGGAGGAACAATATGGAAGCCTAATAAGTTTAATTAATTTTGAGATGAACAAAATCACTTAATTTCAGGGCTTTAATTAATCTATTCCTGATGAGGATAACCAGCTGAACCTGAAAGTGAATTTGACCATCTCTTTCCCTTTAATAGAATTAACAGCCTATAAATCTACCATTATGCCTGGGGTGGGTGGGAGGGAGGGAAAGAAATACTTAGTAAAAGCTGGCTTGCTACACAGTGCCCTGACCTGTGCTTCTAAGGTAATCTTTTAAATTTCCTGGGCGATACACACAGCCCTTGGTTTGATAGAGGGAGCCTTTCAAATTGCCTCTGTCACATGGCATTAAACATCTATTTAAAACAATTTCACAGGTCTCTTTCCTGCTTACTGGCAGGCCTCTTTGTAAAGGTCTCTAGAAACAATTTATTTATTTCTACTCAAAGAATATTTACCTATTCTACCTTCTATGCTAACCTATGGTGAAATTAGTTCTTACCTGCTAATTGGCTTTCCTTGAGTACCTCCAGTCCAGTCCTGACATGTGGGTTCTCAATCCCTACCAACTGCTTGGAGACTGAGCATGTCAAACTTGTCACCCCCCCCAGCCTTTAGTATCCTATTGACAAAGCAGACTCACAGGAGCAACAAATAAGATTAATAAAGCTTATCCACAGAAACTATTATACAGAACTCTGAACAAAACCCCCCAAAAAGGGCAGATGGCTACAGCGACCTCCTACAGCCAGTCTTAAAAAATGTTTACTACATACGTCTCAGTCCAAACACTGACTGCTTGAAGCCAGACATTCTTCTCCTCCAAGTGCAGGCTCAACCTCATGAAGTCCTCCTGGCTACCATTCCTGCTGCTACAAAATACTGAATAAAATGACCAGAGCCCTTGAAAACAAGTGTCCTGGCCTTCTGCGCTTAGTCTGGACCCCAATCTCTATGCAATGGTGGTCTTCTTCAGGCCCGGGGTCGCACCCTTATACTCACTCCCTCTAATTTAGGGCTGGTCTGGGACTGGACTGAAGGTACTCAAGGAAAGCTAATTAGCAGGTAAGAACTAATTTCATCTTCATCTTCGTCCCTCCAGTCCAGTCCCAACCTGTGGGATGTACCATAACAGCACTAACAGTGGGAGAGATCCGCAAGCCCTGCCTGCAGAACCGCTGCACCGAATTGCGCATGCCGCACTGTCTGCACATCCAACCAATACATCTTCGCAAAATTATGCAATGATGACCAGGTTGCTGCTTTACAAATTTCTACTGGTGGAATTAAAACTAGCCTCTGCCCATGAGGCCACCTGTGTTCTGGTTGGATGTGATCCAAGTTTTCCGGCAAAACAGATATGTCGAGGAGATAGTCTCCTGCACCCAATAGGAAATTGAAGCTGCCTCCCCATTCTAAGGACAAACAGATATCATCTGACTTCCGAATCGATGCTGTCGCTTGCAAGCAGCTGCAAAGAACTCGCCACACATCCAGAAGGCAGAGCAAATGGTCGTCCATCCCCTGTCTGCTCCCGAAAGAAAAAGGCAACGTTACCGACCGATTCAGGTGAAACACCAAGAGAACTTTGGGTAAGAAGAGGGTACCGGTCTCAATACCGCCTTCTCCTTACTGATAGAAAGGAATGGCTCCTGATAGGAGAGAGCTTGGAGCTCTGAGATTCTTCTTGCCAAACAAACTGCTATCAAAAAGACCATCTTCAACGTCAAGTCCTTTAGTATGCAGGCCCATAAGGGCTCAAACAGCACCTCCGTTAATACTGACAGCACCAGATTCAGGTCCCAAGGTGGAACCACCGACCTCACTGAGGTCTAAGATACTTTACCGCTCGCAGAAAACTCCATGGACCCTACCTCGGTAGCAGATGATTGTTACTACTTGCAACCGAAGCAAACTGCATGCCAGACCCTGCTCCAATCCAGCCTGTAGGAAAGCCAGAATGTCCGGCACAGAGGCAGACAACCTCTATCCATGCACCAGGCCTCGAACACTCTCCACACTCGTATGTAAGACAGAGCAGTAGACCACTTGCGTGAGGCTGTTTTCTGTCGTCAACAGCACCCAACAGGGAGTTTCCAGAGAACATAAGATATGCCATACTGGGTCAGACCAAGGTCCATCAAGCCCAGTATTCTGTTTCCAACAGTGGCCAATCTAGGTCATATGTACCTAGCAGTTTCCCCAAGAGACACAAGTTCCACAATGCTTGTACTGGATCAAGCATTGATATCTTCGGTCACTTCTTAATAATGGTTTATGGACCTTTCCTCCAGGAACTTGTCCAAACCTTTTTTAAACCCAGCTACACTAACAGCCTTTACTACATCCTCCGGTAACAAATTCCAGAGTCTGATTACACGTTGAGTGAAAAAATATTTTCTTTTATTAGTCTTAGTTTACCCTGTAGCTTCATTGCATGTCCCCTAGTCTTTCTATATTCTGATAACGTAAACAATCGATCTACGTTTACCTGTTCCACTCCGTTCATTAATTTATAGACTTCTATCATATCTCCCCTCAGCCGTCTCTTTTCCAGGTTAAAGAGCCCTAACCTTTTTAGCCTTTCTTCAAAGGAGTATCCTTCCATCCCCTTTACCATTTTGGTGGCTCTTCTCTGAACCTTTTCTAAAATCGCTATATCCTTTTTAAGATATGGTGACCAGAATTGCACACAATATTCAAGGTGCGGTCTCACCATGGAACGATATAGAGGCATTATAATATCTTTTGTTTTATTTTCCATTCCTTTCCTTATCATACCTAGCATTCTATTTGCTCTCTTGGCCGCCGCTGCACACTGGGCCGAGGGTTTTAACATGGTATCCACAATGACGCCTAAATCTTTTTCCTGGGTGGTGGTTCCTAATGTGGAACCTTGCATCGTGTAACCATAGTTTGGGTTGTTCTTCCCTAGGTGCATAACCTTGCACTTGTCCACATTAAATTTCATCTGCCATTTTGATGCCCAGTCTTCCAATTTATCAAGATCCTCTTGCAATTTTTCACAATCCTCTTGGGTTTTAACAACTTTAAATAGTTTTGTGTCATCTGCAAATTTGATAACCTCACTCGTTATTCCACTTTCCAGGTCATTTATGAATATGTCAAAAAGTAGCAGACCCAGCACAGATCCCTGGAGTACACCACTATTCACCTTTCTCCATTGGGAAAATTGGCCATTTAGCCCTACCCTCTGCTTTCTATCTTAACCAGTTCCTGATCCACAATAGTACACTGCCTCCTATCCCATGACTCTTTAGTTTTGCCAAAAGTCTCTGATGAGGGACCTTGTCAAAGGCTTTCTGAAAGTCCAGATACACAATATCAACCGACTCACCTTTGTCCACCTGTTTATTCACTCCTTCAAAAAAACATAACAGATTAGTAAGACAAGATCTTCCTTGTCTAAAGCCATGTTGGCTGTCTCCCATTAGGTTGTGACTATCTACATGCTGAGTAATTTTATTCTTTATGATGGTTTCTACCATTTTTCTCGGTACTGACGTCAGGTTCACCGGTCTGTAGTTTCCCGGATCACCCCTGGAACCCTTTTTAAAAATTGGTGTTACATTGGCGATCCTCCAATCTTCAGGTATTAGAGATGATTTTAATGATAGTTCACAGATTACTGATAGCAGGCATTCCTGCCAGGCATTCCTGCCAGTCTTTTGTGGCTGTATCCACCAATGAAGGGCCCTCTTTACTTTCCCTGGACAGGGTAATGGCATCAAAAGACTGTCGCTGCGCCGACCACCTTGTCAACAGAACTCTCTATAACGGTCTCATGTAGCTCGCACCCATGGCACCAAGTTGATGGCTGCCACCATGTATCCCCAGTATCTGCAAATAATGCCATGTCATGGGCACACACAGCCACAGAAATTGCTGAATACACCCCTGTAGAGTGTGCATCCTGTCTACCAGCAAGGACACCCTGCCCTCGGCAATTTAAAATAGAGCCCCCAGGTACCCCAGATGGCTGCAGGCGATTCTTGGCATAATTGACTATCCAGCCCAGGTTCTGTAGAAACTCTACTACCCTGACTGTGGCTTGCATGCTCTACTCTCTGGACTATACTAGGATGAGCCAATTGTCGAGGTAGGGATGAACCAGAATCCCTTCCTGTCACAGCATGGCCACAACCACCACCAGGACCTTGGTGAAGGTGCATGGAGCGGTGTCTAGGTCAAAAGGCAACGCCATGAACTGGAAGTGTCCCATGGGCATCCCGAAGTGCAGAAACTTGTGATGTTCCTGGCAAATGGGAATATGCAAGTATGCCTCCATGAGGTCTAACAAAGTCAGAAACTCATCCTTCCTTATGACCATGATGACTGACCTCAGAGTTTCCATGCAAAAACATAGAACTTCAAATACCTGTTTATCCTTTTTAGGTCCAAGATGGGTCTGTAAGTTCCCTCTTTTGTGGGCACCATGGAGTATCAACCCGATCTGCACTGGTCTTGTGGCACCTCTTCCACGGCCTGTAATTCGCAAAATCTCTGTAGAGTGTTGCATACTGCTCCTAATTTGTTGGGAGCTTTGCAGGGAGATCTTACGAAGGCCTCCAGGAAGAGTCGGCAAGCTCAGCGCATACCCCACCTTGACAATTTCCAACATCCAGTGGTCAGAAATTATCTGGACCC
Organism: Ichthyophis bannanicus; assembly: GCA_033557465.1. Taxonomy (NCBI): domain Eukaryota; kingdom Metazoa; phylum Chordata; class Amphibia; order Gymnophiona; family Ichthyophiidae; genus Ichthyophis; species Ichthyophis bannanicus. The sequence goes on from CM066050.1 coordinate 3,923,974, forward strand.
AGGCGAGGTAGAAGTCCCACAGCCGACCCCTGCCTGGGCCTCCCTCGCTTCACTGTGACTTTTTGGCTGTCGAGGAGGATGAGGCGTAAACCCCTCTTCCAGTTCATCAAAACCCATGAAAGGCCTGCTCCCTAGACTGAAAAATGGCCCTGCTGGTAAGGTACAAAATACACCGCCCTGAAATCTCATGAGCTGTCGCCAATGGTCGAACTGGCTTCTGCTTATCTTCGAGCAATCTACCACCCTTTGTTTCCAACTCTTTCACCAACTTGTCCAGTGCTTCCCTGAACAAAAGCTTCCCCTTGAACGGGAGCTTGTTTAATCAGGATTTAGAGGAAACGTTGGCCAACAATTTCACAAATACTGCCGAGCGGCTACCACCAAAGCTATGTTCTTGGACAACCCCCTGATTAAGTCATAGAAGGCATCCGCCAACTTTGCTGCCTCAGGAGATAAGGGAACATTGCCCTCCGTCGCTTCCAGAACAGACCGCACCCATCTTAAACATGCCCTGGCCACGAAAGTGCCACAGATGGATGCTTGCAGGGAGAGTGCATTGACACTGAACCCTTGCTTCAGCAAAGTCTACAACTTCTTAACCACCACATCCTTCAGGGCGAAACTGCCCTCTACCTGAATGGTGGTTTTCTTGGTAACTGCTGAAACTGTTACGTCTACCTCAGGCAAACTGAATAGTTCCTTGTCGTGATCTGGCAGCGGATAGAGTCATCCCATACTCCTTGTGCCTTTGAGTCCCGCTTCTGGGACGTCCCACTCATCTTGGATATCTATTTGATCATTCTATGCAAGGGAAAAACTGCCTGGGTCTTCCTGACTGCCAAAGAAAAGAGGGTCCTCCAGAGGCTCCTCATCCACTGGCACCCTGCGATCATATTAAGCGTCATTAAGGAATACATAATCAGAGCTGCCAGCTCTTCTCAGCGGAAAACCCGCATGATACGAGACTCCTCCCCCTGTGGTATCTCGCCTTCCTCAAGCTTGGCATCTGCCTCCTCTTCTGGGTCCTCCATGTTGTCTGAGTGAAGAGATTTGGTTTCCTCCCAAGGATCAGTCTCTAGGCATTTGAGGCTGACGGTCTGCTCTTCCACGTCCTTCTGATCCGACCCTGGTATGGGCAGACCCCTCTTTATTGTCTTCTCCCGGCTCCCCGAGGACCCATCCATTCCTTTCTGCTTCATGCAGAAAGCCTTATGCATAATGATGACAAATTTTGGTGAAAACCCCCCAGGATCCCTTCTGCTGGGGACTCCTGGAAGGTAGATGGGCAAGGGGACCTACTCCCTCTACCCTTACTTTGCGGAGTTATTAGGATAGGAACACTACTTTCCTCCTGCTTGGCTACTGACCCACCAAGATCAAGGGTGAGCTCCGACCCCTGAGGGCAATGGGGATACCCCCTTTGAGTTTGGCCCCCCTAGTCCCAGCTTACCTTTTCTCCTGTCAAACCATCCTCTGTGGAGCAGGCCTCTGCCTCACATCCACAGCAGAACCCCTTCCCCAGAGAGCAAGCTGTGCCGGGCTCCACATGCCAAGCAGGTAGCTTTTGAAGGCATGGTGCTGTAAATCAGCCTAAGGCTTCCTGCTGCTCTCTTTTTCCTTTTTTTTTTTTACCTCCAATTACTTAATTGACAGTGATAAAAGAAAAAAAGCAAGCAAACTTTTCACACTCCAGCATCCTAAAGCAGTCTTGCCCACACTGCTGAGAAAAAACCCTCTGCCAAGCACAAAATGGCACCAAAAATGCTTTCCCGCACTGTCATGTGGCCTAGAGGGCTACCACATGGCATCTCAATGCCTACCACCCTGCTCTCCGACAAAACTCCCACTAAAGCTGACCTCTGCTGCCTCAGTCGCTTCTTCAACCCAACCTCCCACCCATTCGCTCAGCCTTTGTCGTACCGGCTTCAGCGGTGTCAGGTTCCATGACCGGAATGCCTCACCTCAGCTGTGGTAGCAGCTCCTCACCCCCCCCCCCCCCCCCCGGTTCACGAGCCGCTGCAGACAGAATAGTGGTTGCCTGCCGGCAGAATTCTCCACTGCTGCAGAGGAGCTGCGTTGTCCATCCAAAGTAAAAATGCTGGCTTGACTATTTTTTTTTTTACTTTATCAATCCAACTGAAACCAGGTTACTTAGTCCTTTAAATTTGGTAGACAAAAACCTCAATAAAGAAATTTCTTTTAGTTGTCCCTTCAGCGAGTCCACCTCCTGTGGTTCACCTCTCTCCAGCTGCTTAGAGACAGATACTGAGGGCAGGTGGAGGGGGGGAGGGGGGAGTGCGACCAGCTATGTATCGTGATGTCATTAAGTTTGACAGGCCCAGCTTCCAATGCTGGTGGGGATTGAAAACCCACAGGTTGGGAATGGACTGGAGGGATGAAAAGGAAACTGATTTTGATTTAAATGAACGCTCTCTCTGATGGTACTAAGCCCCGACTGACTTAACAAAAACAGTGAATTCTAAAATACACAGATATATTAGCTTTAACCTAAAGAATTCCAGCTCAGAATTAATCAGAATTTTCAGTCCTGACTGAGGAGCATGGCAGATCAGACCTGTGTCATGTCCCTCCCCCACCTCTGTCTTGTGGCGAGACCAGGAGCGTCTCTTGACACTGACCCAGTTGTCCAATCTAGCAAGCTTCTCCTGTAGTTTATTACAGATTGCTTGTGTTTTTTTTGTATCTTATAATTTTATTCAGCAAGAACTTCAACCAAACAGCATACAGTTGCAAAACCAGAAAAGTGCACTTAATCACTAACATAAAAGCTAAACGTTCTTCTCCTCTTGTAACCATTTACAGTATCTCTCCATGCATCCCCTAAGAACGCTTCAGCTCTGACCCTGTGCGTTCTTGCTTATTTTTATATACCTTCCCCCCCCTCCAATCCCTCCCCCCCCTTCTACCATCCCTACATGTATCAGATTCGTGGGTGACCCTCTACTCTCCCTACGCCCCCAAGCCTATGGACCGCCACCCCCCCCATGTCCGCCCTACCCCCCCCATTTAACCATCTCAACACCCCTTCCCACTGTCTCCTTACTCGCTCCTCTTTCCCCTTCCTCCACCCTGTCAACTTATGCATTAGATACAGCTCTGCCAAGCATTGTGCATATTGATCTAGGGAGGGCATATGGCCACTCTTCCAGTGCTTAGCAATCTCGCATCTGGCCGCCATAATGCACTGCCACACAACGCTCCAATTCCCCTCTCTCGTGCCATTGTTCTTTAGAAGGAGACAAAGTTCCGGGGACAGGTCAATCCTATCCCCGGTGATGCTCTCAATGATTCCCCCTATAGCCTCCCAATACGCCTGCACTACTGGGCAGGACCACATGTGTAGCCAAGTCCCTTTCTCTCCACACTTCCGCCAACAATCGTCCGTCACACATACCTTCGCTTTAAACAGTCGCTCTGGTGTTAAGTACCATCTAGATAGCACCTTCCATCCATTTCTCTCGCAATGATGTTGCTATGGAGGCCCTCGCTATCCCTTGGGCAATTTGCTCCCACTCCTCTACCTCCCACGATGTGCCCAGATCCTTCTCCCAGGCCTTCATGTAGCTTAATTTTTCCGGCCCTCGCGCCGTGAGCCCTTTATAAATCCGAGAAATAATCCCCTTTCTCCCCAACGAACCTAGGCAGCTCCCTTCGAACCACTCTAAATCTTTCATGAAGTCCTGCCAATGTCTTCTCTTTGCTTGATATATGAGCACAACTGCAAATATGGGAATCGATCAGATTCCCGCAGCTGGTACAAATCCCGTAGTCCCTCAAACTCCCTCACTCCTCGTCCATCAAGTACCTGGGATATTTGTGCCAGCCCCTGCCGGGCCCACCGTTGCGCCACCGCCGGGCCTTGCCCTTCCTCACAGCAGACCAGCACTGACATCACCCTCGTCCACCTCCTCTCCCCTATTAACCTCTTCCTGTACTCCTGCCACACCGCAAGAGTATGATTCACCATCGGATTCTCACACTTTCCACCTCTTCCGCCCCACACCCATCTCTCCAAAACCCCTGGTCGCAGACTCTCTGCCTCCATCTGCACCCAATGCTTATGCTGCTCTCTTAGCCACGAGTATACTGCCATTAACTGAGCCGCCGCATAGTACTTTTTAAAATTTGGCACCCCCATTCCGCCCTCCCGCCTTGCCACTTGCAACGTCCTAGCCGCCACTCTAGGACTTTTTTTCCCCATATAAACCTGTCCACCAACTTTTCCAACCGGACTAACTCTTTTACCGGAACAACCACTGGCAACACCTGGAAAAAGTACAGAAACTGGGGTAGTAGCATCATTTTGACCACTGCCATTTTCCCCACCTCCGATATAAATCCCCTATTCCATGCTCCCAATTGGGCTTCGACTTCCCGAAACACTTTCACGTAATTCAGCTCGTATAAGTCTCCCAACTCCCGCCCAAGATAGACTCCCAAATATCGGATAGACCTGTTGGCCCACCGAAATTGGAATGTTTGTTGTAAGCCCCTCCAAAGCCCCTCCCCCACCTGTCAGATTCAGAATTTCCGACTTGCTCCAGTTAATCTTGAACCCCGCCAAGTCACCATACTCATGAACCTCCTGCATTATTTGCGGCAGCAACCCCTCCGGTTGCCCCACCAACAACAATATGTCATCAGCAAACATAGCCATTTTAAACTCCCGCTGTCCTACAGCTATACCCACTATGCGTGGGTCTTTCCTAATCCTCCCTGCCAACGGTTCCAACGATAGGGCAAATAATAGTGGGGAAAGTGGGCACCCCTGCCTCGTCCCCCTCCCTAACGGGAAAAATCCCGAGTACCCGCCATTCACCCTCACACATGCTTTGGGCCCCGCGTAGAGTGCCTTTACCCAATCGAGAAAGCCCTTCCCAAACCCATGTGCTTTAGTACCGAGAACAGAAAGCTCCACGACACCTGGTCAAAGGCTTTCTCAGCGTCTAACGAAAGCAGCAGAGCGGGTTCCTGCCGGGACTTCGCCGCCCATATCCCGTTTAATGCTTTCCGGATGTTGTCCGCCACCTGCCTCCCAGGGATAAACCCTGCTTGATCTTCGTGCACTAATTTCCCCAATATTTTATTGAGTTTCCCTGCCAAGACTTTAGCCAGCAACTTTGCGTCGAGATTTAACAGGGAGATAGGCCGATATGAGGCACACTCCTGTGGGTCCTTGCCCTCTTTATGTATGAGCGTGATCCCTGCCCACCCCATCGTGGCCGCCAGTCATCCCCCTTCCCTTGGGGAATTAAACAGAACCGTCAGAGGTTGCACCAGTAGATCCCTAAACGTCCTATAGAAACTGGCTGACAACCCGTCTAAACCCGGGGCCTTCCCTAATTTCAATCCCTTAATGGCTGCCGCCACTTCTGAAGTTTTTATTTCCGAGTCTAGCACCTCTCGCTCGCCCTCCGCCAAGCGCGGAAGGCATGCCTCCCTCATATACGCTACCAACTCCTCCTCTGATCTGTCGGGCTGAGCTGCATATAGCCTCTGATAATAATCTATGAATTCATCTCTAATTTTTTTCTCCTCCCGTACCACCCCTTCTCTGCCCCTAATTTGTGTTATTAAGGTCCTGTTCCGTCGCTGTTTCAATCTCTGCGCAAGAAACTTACCTGCCCTATTCCCTCCCTCAAAGAACTCTTGGCGCAGCAGTTGCAACCGATACTGAATTTTGTCCGCTTCCAGCGCATTTAGCTTAGCCCTAGTTTCTAACACTTCCCCTCGCACCACTCCGCCCCCTCCCCCGGCATCCACCCCCTCCAATCGCACAAGTTGCTGTCTCAGACTAAGCTCCTTCTCTTCTCTTTCCCTCTTAATTCTGGTTCCCCATTTAATCAAGGTTCCTCGTACCACTGCCTTGAACGCATCCCAAACCACCCCCCTAGAGACTTCACCGGTGTCATTGTGGAGAAAATACTCAGGGATCAGGTCCTTTAACGCCTGCACTACTCTATCATCCTTTAGCAGGGCTTCATTCAGTTTCCAAAAGTGTACCCCTCGATCTTCTCGCCGGCCTCGTAGCGTTACCACCACCGGGGCGTGATCCGACCAGGTAATGGGTTCTATCACACTGTCGAGGAGCCTACCCGCTATTTCTTTCTCCACCCAGATAGCGTCTATCCTAGAGTACATGCCACGTACAGCTGAGAAGAATGAATACTGGCGGCGACTAGGGTTAAGAAGCCGCCATGCATCAACTAGATCATGATCTCGCACGAATTGCTGGTAACGTTTTCTATCCGCGCGCCTCCCCTCCCCGTGGAATCACGCCCCACCTCCCAAGTCATATTGAAATCCCCGCCACATATTCTCACTCCTTCACCCAGCAAGTTCATTTTCTCATCCACTTCTCTCCAGAAAGACCTTTGCGGCCCTGTGGGGGCATACACACTAATCACGCACTACCATTCATCCCCTATCTTCAGTCTTGCCATCAAGTACCTACCCCCCCTGTCCCTGAATACCATGTGCACCTCCACTTTGAGAACCCCACTAATCAACAACGCCACCCCCCCCTTCTTCCGTTCCTGCTGGTTAGAGGCGAAGAGCACCTCCGTGTACCCTTTAGGTCTCACTAGCTGTTCGTGACCCCGCAGTAGATGTGTCTCTTGTAATAAGACCATCGAGGCCTTTTGCCTAGCTATCTCTCTATACAGCCTTTGCCTTTTAAAAGGTGAATTTAGGCCTTTCACATTTAAGGTCAGGATTTTCAAGTCACCCATGAGTGTCTCCCCTCACCCTCTTGCCCCTCCTCAATCTTCCCCCCCACCCCCACCCCCTCCGCCCTCTACCCCCTCCCCCTTCGCCCCCCCCATCCTCCCCTTCCCTCCATTCTGTACACCCCCAATGGGAGATCTGACTTCCATGATTGTGACATCTTCAGTGACCTGAGCCTGCCCATGCCCTGACTCCCCTACCCGCTCTCCACTGCCTCTTCTCCCCCTCCTAAACCCCCACTCTCCCCCTCCCAAACCCCCACTCTCCCCCTCCCAGCTCCCCCCCTTACTTCCCCACCTACCCCCGCCTCCACCCCCACACACTCAACAAGCAGATCCTATTAGTGTCTTTAGGTAGGAGCTCTCTCAATTGTCCTCTTCATGTGCACCCCCGCTTCCACGATGCAGTCTCGCCAATCTCCTCCCTCGTACTGGGACTTGGTGCCATCGTTGATTCCTCCATTTAGGACTGTGTGCCCCTACGATCTTCTCACTCCCCAGGGTCGCCTCTGCTCCTTCCGGTAGGTGGTCAGCTCCCAGATCTCGCAACGCTTTCCACGCTGCCTCACTCGACTCCACCCTTCTCGATTTCCCCTTCACTGTGATTAGAAGTCCAAAGGGGAACAGCCATTTATAATCGCAGCTCCTCCCTCTGCATAAATGCCGTCACCTCTCGGAGACTGCGTCTACGTTGTAAAGTTCCGGGTGATAGGTCTTGGAAGAACTCGAGCTTGTGTTCTTCCCAAGTGACCTTTTTGGTCTGAGCGGTATATCAAATTCAAATAAACAAACAAACTGTTTCAGTTTCCTTGCTGCCCCCAGCAGTTTCTCTTTGCTTTTGTAGGAACTGAGACAAACTACTATATCTCGAGGTTTATTATCCCTCACGGGGCCTAGGCTTCTGTGTGCTCTCTCGATAAGGAGTGGGTCTTCCGTGGCCTCCCCCTCAACTGATCCCGCATACATCAGCGCCTTGAAGATTTGGGAAACCACTTCGGACCTTTTGTACTGTTTGTCCTCCGGGAGGCCTCGGACTCGAATATTGCACCTCCTCGATCGATCTTCTAGATCCTCCAATTTCAATTGCATTTCTCTCTGTATTCCATCACGTTCTTCCAGCTCTTTTTGGATCTCCTCCAAGGCCTCTCCCTGCTGCTCCAGCTGTGTTTCAGTTTCCTCCACGCGGCCCCCGAGGTCAATCAATTCTTATCTCAGTCCTTGAATTGATTCTTTTAGTTCATTCTTTACCCCCCCCCCCCAGTTCCGCCTTAAGCTCATCTTTCAGCTCAGTGAGCCAGTCTTTGATCATGTTGGCCAGCTCTGGGCTGCTCTCTTTCTCCACCTCCAGCTCCGTCACAGTAGATGTAGTCGGGTGCGATTTGCCCTCTTTGTCCCCCTCCCTACCTCCTCTCGGCGCAGCGTAGGGAGAGCGGAATTCCGCTAGCTTCTTCTTCACGGAGGGTCCGCTTTTACTCTTCTCCATGGCTCCCCTCAGCCCGGCTCCTAGCTTGTGGGGGGGTGTAATACCTATCCCAGGTAAGGGCTAACGTGCTGGATCTTCTGGACTCTGCACTGCTTCTTCCTCACCGGTTCACAGTACTGCGCCTTGTATCCCGGACACCTCCTTGCCCAGGCACTATTACTGCTTGCAATTCTCACTTTTTGGGACAGACTGGGCTTCGCTGATAATGCCCTATATCATCGGGCTCCCTCCTCCTTCTCTCCTGCTTGCAGCCTTCTCGGCCCGACCAGGCTCACCTTGCCTGATGTCAGGTAGCTGTTGGCCTCCGTACCGACCAGCCTTCACTACGGGCCACAGTGCTCTCCGCCCCCTCTTCAGGCCCACGGGTGATTGAACTCTCCCCCAGGGCACTTCTCCTCCCGCACGCTTCTCCTTCCGGCGGCCCTCAGCGCGTTTCAGACCTCCGCTGCTCCAGCACTGCTCCCCGTCTCTGGCTCCACGTGCTGCTACGCCGCACCGGCACTGCTCCGGTGGGCCCGAACTTCGGCGCGGCTCGTTTCACGCTGCCGCTTACAGCCTGTGCGTTGCCTCTATTCACTGCCCCTCCACTTAGCCCCGGTCCGCACTCTCCCCGGCAGGGGATTTCCACTTCGTTGCTGCAGGCTGCGGCGGAGCTCACCTTCACGCCGCCATGCAGGTCGCTGACGTCACCGGAAGTCTCAGATTGCTTGTGTTTTAAGTACTATTAATCACATTTGCAGGTGACACAAAAATACTCACCTCATTAAAAAGTCTTCTTCCAGATTAAGATATTAACTAACAGCACTGACCTTTCTTCATGGGAAAGCTGACTATTTCATCCTATATGCTCATTCTTTAACCAGTCTAAGACCTTGACTGCTATTTTATGCCATTCTGCAATGGAGTCTCTCATAAGGAACTTTAATCAAGCACCTTCTGAGATCTAAAGGGAAAAAGGGGACTGTTGTAGTAATCGATATGGAAGGACAGACTAGATAGGCCATATGGTCTTTTTCTGTCATCATGTTTCTATGTTTCTATCTAAATACACTAAACATTAACCCATTCACCTTGATCCACACACTTATTTACATAGTCAAAGAATTCTAATACTCCTACTATTTATCATCTTGATAGTGCTACAAGGTGAACACAGCACTGTACATGCACAAGAGACAGTCCCTGCTCATCAGAGCTTACAATGTAATCAAGACAGACCACAACAACAGGGGACTAGGGTAAATCAGGGGGAATGGCAACATACAGATAGGTGGATAAACCAGAAAGGAAGGGGATCAGGTTCCAAGCACAACCTCAAAGAGGTGAGCTGTAGCCTAGACTTGAATAGGGACAGAAAAGACCCTTTACTGGTGCCCTTTTTTTTTTGTGTTGCCTGCCTGAGCAAGAGAAGGCTCACCCTGGGAGTAGTCTCAATGGTCCTCGTGACTAGGAAACTGGACTCCACCAAAGGAAGCTGACCTGGTCCTCCTGACCAGAAGCTCGACCCTAGCTGAAGAGGTGGGCTGGGCACTCACAAGGACCACTTCTTGCACGCCCTGGAGACTTCCAGCTAAACTAATCCAGTACACACGGCCTGCCAACCTCCCTTTGCTTCCAGCAGCAGGGTTTGGGGGCAGCTAGCTACACACACTACTAAGACACTTATCCACTCTTTAGTCACCTCCCATCTAGACTATTGCAACCTCCTCCTTGCTGGTCTCTCCTTCAATGTGCTCCAAACTCAGCTGCTTCACCAATCGTCTGCTAGCCTCGATATGCTCATATAACCCCTCTTCTTAAGTCGCTTCACTGGCTCCCTATTCGTTTCCATATCCAGTTCAAACTTCCCCTATTGACCCATAAGTGCACTCTTTCTGCTCTCCTCACTACCTTTCCTCTCTTCTCTCTCCCTACAGCCCTCCTCGGAAACTCCGTTCTTCTGGCAGATCCCTTCTATCTGTGCCCTTCTCTTCTACTGCCAACTCTACAGTAGACTTTGATCCTTTTACCTTGCTGCTCTTTATGCCTGGAACAAGCTACCCGAGTCTGTGTGTCAGGCTTCATCTCTGGCCCTTTCAAATCCAGACTAAAAACTCACCTATTCGAGGCCACTTTTGGATCCTCATCCACTTAGTCTCTTATGCGTTTCCTTAGAATTCCCCCTAGATATATCCTTGCCCTCGGCTATTGTGTTACCCGTCTTGACTAGATTGTAAGCTCTGATGAGCAGGGACCATCTTTTACATGTATTTGTACAGTGTTGTGTACATCCTGTAGCGCTATACAAATAAGTAGTAGTAGGAGGAGGCTCGGCAGCAGCAGCCCACAGCAGGCCATGTGACATTCTGACCCTTTAAGTTGTGTCGGGGGGGGGGGGGGGGGGGGGGTGGTGTCAGAAACAGCAAGCCACGTGTGCCGAAGCTTAAGGCCTACTGCCGGAATCAGCGGCATCATAGCATGGTATGTGGGGAGAGCATGGCTGGGGCTTCTGCCTGGGGTGGCAAAAACCCTTGGGCTGGCTCTGCATACCATCACGATTCTGTGTATTATCATTTCAATACATTTGGTATTCCAGAATAACAGTGTCCCACCGGTTATCCTTTTTCCACCAGGTTTCAGAAATGCCCTATTATGCCAATATCTTTAAATTAATGCCATATATTTAATTCTCCTATTTTACATTTAGACTTCTGGCATTTGTATAGGGACAGCTAATCATATGTTTTCTGTTTTTTTCACAACCTACTTACTAGCAACTGATTCAGGTAATTTGGAATCAGCTCTTTCCACATCCTCAATATCAGGATAGCCAATTTCACTTGTTATAATGGTATCCTTTGCAGATACCTTTCTGGAACCTTGCCCTAATCAGCTTTCTCTCATTAACTAGTTGAAATGCTGCTCTAGGTCTTTCAATTGTTAGTACCTGCAGTCATTATATTATGTCTCCTTTTTCTTTTCTCCTCTCAGTCTCCTTACCAAGTTATGGCATCCAAAGTAATGCTTGATGTGAGGTTTCACTAATGACCTGTTCACGGCTACAGTGTGCCCTTGTTCCAGCCAACAATACTTCTTTATGACCCTTACTGATTTTCCTTGGGGAGGGTGCATTCCCTGCTGGTCTTCTGCTTACCATGAGGCGTGCATGGTTAATGTTCCAAGTGAAGGTGGTCAAGCATTTGTTCTTGGGGTCCACAATGGAATCTTCAATGATGTAGACTGAGCGGGAAACGTTGGCAGGAAGGAGACGCTCTGCCCAATGTGGGATACGGTTGGTTTTGGTAAGCAGTCGCCTGGAAAGCAGTTTGTGGTCAGGAGTCACTTGGCGCAGGAGGATATCTTCTGTCAGCACATGCTTGCTGGATTCAAAACAAAATGAAATAATTAAAATCAACTTGACTTGAAACATTAACTATAATAAATTCAGCATTATAGAAATGATTCTGAGCTCTTGATATAGTGTTCACAATCAAAGGGTATAGGCTCACACATCTAACAGACACACTACTGGCATCTTCAGCCCTATTCTCATACCACTCCAGCTGACAAGCAATTAGGGGCATCAAACACAGCTCTGCATGTGCATTTCCTTCCTGAAAGCACACACTTCTCTCCCTGGCCTTATGTTACCCCTACCTAAAAGGAATGAAAGAAGAAAGAGGAAAAAAAGCATACAAAAGAGAAATGGAGAACTGGGGCTGATGGGACTTATTTATTCTTTGCATCTACACCTCTCATCTGCTTTCCCATCCTTTCCTCTTCCTTACAGAGTTTCTGTGCTTGTCCCAAAATACCGATACTGTCCAAGTCACAGATACCTAGCCAATCACAAAAAGTAGATCTATTTCTCTTAGCTCATTTTGAGGGATAAGCAATGGCTTTTCTAAGTCTCTGTCCAAACCTCTTTCAAAGCCCCAATATATATTTGTTGCCTTGACCACAACGCCAGCAACAAATTCTACAGCTTAATTTTGCACTGTGTGGAAAAAAAAATTGGAAGGCCTGATTTAGGTTTACTGTTGGTTCTCTTTCTTTTTTGGTCATTTGTCAGTCCACAATAGAGCACTGCCTTCTATTCCATGATCACTACCAGATTCTGATAAGTTCACCTTTATACTGTATCACTCCCCTGAGTTTTTACAATCCTATATTTGTTGGCATTAAACTTGTGCTGTCAAACTCTATACTCATCCTTAAACCTCTTATGTTTTTCACCCTTTCAGTATGACAACTCCATTACAGATTTGGTGAAATTAGGCCTTACCTGTTAAATGGCTTTCCATGAGGAACTCAAGTCCAGCACCTCAGGGTAGTACACCTCTTCCAGCAGCTTGGAGACTGAGCATGTCAGCAGCTGGCACCACCCCCAGCAATCTATTGACAAAGCAGACTCACAGGAGCAACAAATAAGTCAATATTCAAAAAACAATCCTAACAAACTATAAAGGAGTCCCCTACAGGAAGACCCCTCCCCCCCCACAACATGGGAGCCTTCCACCAAAAGGAGCTTACCATACGCCAAGCTCTCAACCCCCCCCCGGAGGATGGGAAAGGCATCCTACCCAGGAAAAAACAAGCCCAAGAAGCTGTGTGCCGTCTTCAGCAATAATATAGTACAGCTTTGCCTGCCCCTGGCCTATTCACTTAAGCTGAAATTCTTCAGGCCTGGGGTTGCACGCAGAATGCAAAACTACATAAGGGAGGGTCTGGGACTGGAGTTCCTCAAGGAAAGCCATTTAGCAGATAAGGCCTAATTTCACCTTCCTTATCATCCCTCCAGTCCAGTTCCACACCTCAGGGATGTAACAGAGCCACCTAACTACGGGAAGTACCTGTGAGCCCCGCCTGGATAACCGCTGAACCGAACGCTGCATCCCCCCTCCCCTCGCCTGCACATCCAAACGGTAATGTTTTACAACCAGGTGGCCGCATGATAGATGTCCCCTAACGAAACCAAACTCCACTCCACCCAGGAGGCAGCTTGCTCCCTGGTGGAGTGCGCCCGCAGACCTTGTGGGACCCCTTTGCCCCGCATCAGATATGCAGATGCAATTGCTTCCTTAATCAATCTCGAAATGGAGGACTTTGCCGCAGCCTCCCTCTTGAGTGGACCTCCGAACAGAATGAATAACCGATCCGATTTTCGAAACAAAGCCGTTCTCTTCAGATACCTTCTCAAAGCCTGCCTGACATCGAGGAGGCGCAGCTGCGGATCCCGTAATTCCTCCACCAGTCCAAACACCGGAAGAGAAACTGGCCGATTCAGATGAAACGGCAACACTGCCTTCGGCAAGAAAGAGGGTACCGTTTGCAGGACCATCTTCTCCCTGGAAAAAGAGAGGAAAGGTTCTCTACATGACAACGCCTGAAGCTCTGAGATTCTCTTGGCTGAACAGATCGTCACCAAAAACACCATCTTCAATGTCAAATCCTTCAGGGTACACGATGCTAGCGGCTTGAAGGGCCCTTGTGACAGCGCCAAAAGCACCAGATTGAGGTCCCAAGCTGGTATCAATGTCCTGGCTTGGCAGACGGAACTGCCTAATGGCCCTCAGGAAACAAACATCAGGATGTGTTCCCAAGGAGACCCCCTGGATTCTACCACGATAACATACCAATGCAGCCACTTGCACCCTTAGAGAGCCACAGGCCAAACCTTTATCAAGCCCCACCTGCAAGAACTCCAATATTTCCGAGCAGATGCCGACAGCAGCCTGCAACCGCTCTGAGCACAACAGCCCTCAAAAATTCTCCACACTCGAACATATGACAAGGAGGTGGATCTCTTCTGGGCTCTAAGAAGCATGTACATCACCCGAGCGGAATAACCCCATTTCTTTAACCTAGCCCCCTCAAGAACCGATCCACCTGGGGCATTAATACTGGACCCTGTACCAGCAGGTCTGGCCTGCTGGGAAGTCTCCATGGCTCAGCCGTTCTCAGACAACCAGGTCGGCTTACCACTGCCGCCGTGACCAATCTGGGGCAATCAGAACAACCAGCCCTCTGTGTGCTTTCACTCATTGAACCACGCAACCTATGAGCGCCCACGGAGGGAAGACGTAGAGAGGCCCCTGGCTGGGCCAGCGCTGCACAAGTGCATCTAGGCCTTCGGATATTCTCTCCCTTTGTCGACTGTCGAAATGGCTGGCTTTGGCTGACACAAAATGTTGCCATCAGATCCAAGACTGGCTCCCCCCCTACTGGTGTACAATCTGCTCGAAGACCGCCTGGTTCAGTTGCCATTCCCCTGGGTCCAAGCAAACCTGACTGAGGTAGTCAGCCATGACGTTCTCTGTGCCGGCCATGTGCACGGCTGAAATCACCTTCAGCTGGGCCTCTGCCCAAACCATCAACTTCTCCGCCTCACTCTCCAACCTGTGCCCCCTTGCCGATTGATATGCTACCGTGGTGACGTTGTCGGAGAAGACCCAGACCACCCGAGTGCACACCATTGGATGATACTCCTGTAGGGAGAAGTGAACGGCTCTCATCTCCAGCCGAATGATGGACCACGTCCGCTCCTCCGCAGTCCACCATCCCTGTGCAATGCGCCCCTCGCAGTGGGCGCCCCATCCTGTAAGACTGGCAACCGTCGTCAGGGGAATCCAGCACAGCAACTCCAATGGAACTCCCACCGTCAGGTTCTCCTCACTTAGACACCACCTGAGGGCCAGCCAGACCTCCCGCGGCAGGCCAACTTGCGTGTCAGGGGATGCAGCTGATGTGACCACTGGTGCAGCAGTGCTCTCTGCAACAGTCTCATTTGGGTACATGCCCATGGAACCAGATCAATGGTCACCGCCATGGCCCCCAAGAGTTGAAGATAATGCCATTTAGTCAGCTCTGCCATGCGCAGAAACTGCCAAACCAGTAAACGCAGAGCCGCCGCCCTCCTTTGAGGTAGAAACACCTGACCTCCATGAGTACCTGAAACGAGCCCCGAGGTACTCGAGGTCCTGTGAGAGGGTCAAGTGACTCTTGTCGACACTGATGATCCAGCCTAGAGCGCGTAAGAAGTGGACCACACGGCCCGTTGCCCGAGCGCTTTCCTCCTTGGATTTTGCTCGAATGAGCCAATTGTCCAAGTATGGGTGTACTAGTATGCCCTGGCGACACAAGACTGCCGCCACCATGACCATCACCTCGGTGAAAGTCTGGGGGGCTGTCGCGAGACCGAATGGCAATGCCTGAAACTGAAAATGTCCCATGGGCACCGCAAAACGAAGAAACTGGCGATGGATCTGGATGTATGGGAACATGCAGGTATGCTTCCGTGAGGTCTAGAGAGGTCAAGAATGCCCCCCTCTCGAACAGCCATCATCACCGAATGGAGTTTTTCCATATGAAAATGCGAAACCCGGAGACACCGATTTACCTGCTTGAGGTCAAGGATAGGCCGAAAAGCCCCATCCTTCTTTGGGACAATGAAATAAATAAAGTATCGACCTGCTCCGCACTGATCTGCGGGAACCGGTACTACCACCCGTAAGCTTAGAAGGCACTCTAGCGTCTGCCGCGCGCCTTGCAGGAGGAGCGAAAGAAGGCTGGTGCTAGCGGTCTGATGAACTCCAGCGCATAGCCCTCCTGGACTACCTGTAGAACCCACTGGTCCGACGTAACCCAGACCCAGGCAGGGTAGAAGTCACGCAACAGACCTCCCACGGGTTGCACCCCTACCTGGGCCCCTCTTGTTTCATTGCTATTTCTTCTGGGCTGAGGTGGAGGCAGAAGCCCCATAATAACCTCTGCCTGTCCCCATAAACACCCAAAATGGTGGTACCCTGGCAGCGAATCTTCTTCTCTGGAGAGAATCTCACTGTCCGAAAATGCCTAAACTCCGGGCCTGACCCCTGCTTGCACCCGAAGCTCGACCCTGCTTCCGCTTATCTTCGGGAAGGCGACCACCTTTGGACTCCCCCCCCCCCGTCCTTTACCAACTTTTCCAGCTTTTCCCTGAACAATTGCTTCCCTTTGAAAGGCAGCTTACTCAACCGGGTCTTCGAAGAAACATCCACTGACCAATTGCGGAGTCAGAAATAATGGCGAGCCACCACCATCGAGGCCATACTATTCGAAAGGGCCCTTTCCAGGTCATAGGAGGTGTCAGCCAGGTAGGCCACCACCGACTCCAGTCTTGCTGCGGCCCTGTGACCCTGGGGCTCTTCAGCCGACTCAGGGAGGCCTTGCGCCCAACGCAAGCATATGCGTGCCACCAGCACCCTGCAAGCTGAGGCTTGCAGCGAGAGCGCTTACATAAAAAGCCTGCTTCAGCAGGGTATCTAAGCTTCCTATCCTGGGAATCCTTGAGCGCCGCACTCCCCTCAACCGGAATTGTAGTCTTCTTCGCTAGGGCAGATACCACGGTTATCGACATTCAGGGAACGAAACATCTCCTTCTCCACCTCTGTCAAGGGATATAGCCGGGACATGATGCGAGACCCCCTGAGCCCGACCCCTGGGAGCTCCCATTCCTCCAGGATCATCTGCTTAATGACTCTATGTAGCGGGAATACCTTCTGAGGCCTACGCATGGCTTGCAGAATCGGATCCTCCAGGATCTCTTTCTCAGCCGCCCCCACCGGGGGCATGTTAAGCGCCTTGAGCGACTTAGCAATGAGTACCGCCAGCCCCTCCTTCTGGAAAACCCTAACAATACGGGACTTGTCTTGCAGGTTCTCTCCCTCTTCGAGTTTCTCCGGCTCCAGCTCTCCCTCCGAGGAAATAGACCCGGCCTCGTCTGCTGCCTCCCCCTTGAGGCATCTCTTGGCACGGGGCTGTATTGGGTCCGGCTCGGCACCCAGCGTGTCCTCCGGACTCTCCCTCTTCTTGGCGTTATGCCTCTTGCCCTCAGCCTGTTGCTTGAGGCAGAACACCTTATGAAGCAACACCACAAACTCGGGGGAGAAATCCCCCAGAACCCCCCTTCTCTGCATCTGCTAGGACGAAGGGCCGGGAGAGTCCAAGTCCTGCTGACAATGTTGAAGCACTGGTGGAGACAAACCGAGCCCCCCTTTTCTCTGCGGCGAGGAAGCTGGAATCTGGGACCCAGGCGCCTCGGGAGCACCTGCATCCTCCAGCATGGCCTGCTGGGCCGTGCGTGTCTCTGCCGCACAACCTCTACAAATCTCTTCTGCCGAGAGCATGCTCTGACATGCTCCACACTGTGGTCTAGTAGGCATGGCTCCCCAGGATATCGGGGGTAATGCCTCCTGCCTACTATAGCTCTTGCTGAAATTGTACTTTTTTTTTGTGGCGCACACTACCCAGCAAATCTCCTCTCTTGTTCTTGCACTAAAGGCAAAGCCAAGGAACAGAAACTAAAAGGTAAAACAAAAAAAGAAATGAAAGAAACCGCAGGAACCAAAAGAAAAATGCCACTACGATCCTTCCCGCTCAAACAAAATGGCACTCCTAACAGATTCCGCTTTGCACAGCCCACTGCCACGCAGCTTGCTGGCGCTGCAATCCAACTCACGCATATCTCCAGCACCCCCCTCCCCAGTGGTACTCACACTTTCCTCCAACTCCTGTCGCCATTAGTGCCCTATGATGTTAAGACCGCTGATACTCTTTGTGCTCAGCCAATCTTCGGCACCGAGATGGGGAGCGAAGACTTGCCTGCATTTGTCTTTCCTGGTTCCTGCTATCCCCCCTCCGGTAACACCGCTCCTCACCTGCAATAGGGGTTCAGGAGCAGTGCATGGCTCAATGCTCACCGTCTGGTAGCTCTCTTGGCCCTCCGAGCAATGTGCCTCCATCTTTTTTTTTTCCTTTCATCAGCTCACCATGCAAGGTACTCCCAGAAGCAGGGAGTGGCCTAATGGTTGGGACAAGGTACTTCAGGCCAGAAGGTCGGGGGTTCAAATCCCACTAGAGGACAGCAACCTTGGGCCGGAAGGACTGGGGTTTCTAGTCCCAAATGGTGCTCCTTGTGGTCTTGGGCAAGCCACTTAACCCTCCATAGCCCATGTTCCCTGTAAATAGTTATCTCCAAGTTATAATGCCCTGTTCAATGTAATTTCAGTTTGTTCAATGTAAACCGCACTGATGCAGAATAGCGCGGTATATAAGAGAATGTAAATAAATAAATAAATAAACCACTACAGAGCCAATGCCCAAAGAAAAAAACGTCTTCCTAGTTATCCGTTCAGGGATCACCTGCTCTAACTGCTTGGAGACTGAGCTTACTGGGGAGTGGGGGTGGTGCCAGCTGCCTAAGTATCCTGACGTCATCAAAGTTGTGACGTGCTCAGTCTCCAAGTTGCTGGAAGAGGTGAGTACCATGAGGTGTGGGACAGAACTGGAAGGAAGATAAGGAATGGTGTGTTTGTATGTCCTTGAGTCAATGATTACCTAGATAAAGTGGTATATAAATCAATTAAAAAAAAATACTGACTCCTGGTGACCCAGCAGTCCCCAGGTCTTTCTTGAGAGGCAATGGAGGGTTAAGTGACTTGCCTAAGGCCCCAAGAAGTGCTCGTGGGAATTGAACCCTGGTCTCTTGGTTACCAGACCAATAACCACTAGGCTATTTCTCCACAGATTTTGTTATATTATACAAAAAAAGGCAACTATGAAAACATGGAGAACCAAATAACTCCTTTCCTCAGCGTAAACTACATTTGTCATTATCCTTTATTAGTAGCCCTGCAACCAATCTCCACCCCACACATCAGTTTAGAACCTGTACTAGGAAGGGCATTCAGTTTATAAGTTGCTTATGCTGAACGGCGTGAAGGGCTTTATCGAAAGCTACATATCCCACCACATCGCAACTACTTTTAATCATTTATGTAGCGCTACAAGGCATACGCAGCGCTGCACAGTCGCATTTAAAGGCGAACCCTGCTCGTCAGAGCTTACAATTTAATTGAGACAGAACAGAAATGAATGTGTGCTCAGCCCGATCCTCCCAAATAATCAGAAACGAAACGATAAAAATAAAGTTAGAAAGGAGCTAGTGTCTGCAAGAAAACACTGCAAAACAAGGTTACAAAAGACAAAACGTAAATGCGTACAGAAGCCCCCAAACGACTTAATTCCGGCACATCGGTGGTGCGCCTTCAATTACCAAACCAAGCGCAATAAAGATGCAAAAAGCTGGTGGCACGTCGCCTCCTCCGTTACCTGTACGGATTCGGGTAGCGCTGCCAGAAGGCGGCGAACACTTGGTCCCACGACGTCCTGAGCACACTGACCCCCACGAAGTACTTCACCATTACTGCCAGACGCGGCCGTGGCCCGCATCGGGGGCCCGGGGAGCGCCGTCTCCTCGGCGGGCCCAGCGGCAATCGCGGCCGCTTTCGGAGGCCAAAACGAGACTCGAGCCCGGCTCGGGGGCACGCGAGGCAGGCGCGCGCGGGATCGGGTCGTCACGTGCCGGGGGCGCGAAGCCGGCCCGCGTCACGTGCCTCCTCGCGGTCGCTCCGCAGGGGCCCGACGTGGGGCCTTCGGTAGGTGGAGTCTTGTCGCTTTCTGACGGCGCCGGTCGGGAGGCCGCTTTCCCCTCGCCTGCACCGTGAGTGTCACCCGCAGGCCGCAGCACGTCCGTCTTATAACGGGAGCGGGTTAGGCTGTAAAAGCGCGACCGAGTCGCCGCAGCGGGGCTTCAGGGTTCCTTCACGTGTATAACGCTTGTAGGTTGTAAACCGCCGTCAGGATACGTTGTTAGAATCGAGGGTATGTAAGAATGCGTGTGCTCTTCTTCTCTTCATCTTTTCCTTTCACGGCCCTAGCATCTCCTTATTTGTTCTCCTCTCCTCGCCCTTTTTATCTTCTAACCTCTCCTGTCTCTTGAGCTTCACCTTCTCCTTCTCCACCTTTACGACCACATCCTCTTTTCCGTCTTACTGCCTCATCTCTTCCTCACGCTCTACTTCTTCTTCTGCTTTTCCCATCCCGCGATATTATTTACTTATTTACATTCTCTTATGTACCGCGCTATTCTGCATCAGTGCGGTTTATTAATCCCAGTTCTGATCCCCCACCATCTCCTTCTCTCTAACCCATATTCCTCTCCTTCCCCCCTTCTCTTGCGCCTTATTCCATCATTAACATGATCTGTTTATATCTTCTGCTTTTAATTTCCTAGCCCTTACCTGGCTGCTGCATTTTCACTTGCCTTTTACTTTCTCCTTGCTGATTTCAACCTCTCTTGTTACCTCAGTCACATTCCTCTCCCTACTTAAAGGTCCATTCTGTTGTTTTTTTCCATCCCCTTCCTCTTCGGATTGCTGTAATCTACGGCCCACCAGATAAGTCCGTTTCTACATTCCTCTCTGACTTCGACTTCTGGCTATCGCTAATTTTTTGATCCTTCTTCATCTTCTGCCATTCTTGGTGATTTTAATTTTCATGTTGATAACCCTCTGACCCATATGCTTCTAAGCTCCTTTCACTTGCCTCTTCTTATAATCTCCTTCTCTGCTCCTCTTCACCTACTCATCAGCTTGGTCATGGTCTTGATCTTGTCTTCTACTCTATTTACCCTCTATTTTCTACTGCTCTATTTTTCCCTTGTCTGACCACCTTCTCTTAAGCTTCACTCTCCATCATTCCCAACTATAATCTCGGCCTATTTCTTCTCTTCTTTTTAGGAATCTACATGCTATTGACCCATTAACTATTATCTACTGTCTCTTTGCTTCTTCATTACACTTTGTCCTCTAATTTTGTTGACAAGGCCATTCTCCACTATAATACTGCTCTCTCCTCTGCTGTTGATGCTGTTGCTCCACCCATAGCTCGTCCTCAGCCCTGGCTTTCTCCTACTTTCCGCTATCTCCATTCCTGTGCTGTGCAGCTGAACGCATCTTGCTTAAATCACGCTCCCTTTCTGACTTTCTTCATTTTAAATTCATGCTTCTCTCTTACAAGTCTGCCCTTGTAAAGCAACACCATTTTATTCATATGACTGACCGTTTTGCCTCCGATCCCTGTCTGTTCTCTACCTTCAATTCACTTCTTATGCCTCCACTGCCACTAATCCCTCATTCCTTCTCTGCTCAAACCCTAGCTAACTTTTTCCATGACAAAGTCTCTACGATTTCTATTTCCTCCTTTTTCTTCCTTGCTTTCCCTTCCTCCTCTCCATTATCAGCTTTTCCCTTTATCTTCCCCCAACCTTTTCTTCTTTTTCCATAATCTCGGACAAAGAAGCTTCCCTTTTTTCAGCCTCCAAACCCATCACCTGTTCTGATTCTATTCCTACCCATCTCCTCAATTCTGTCTCTTCCTCTGTTACCCTTCTATCTCATAAGAACATAAGATATGCCATACTGGGTTAGACCAAGGTCCGTCAAGCCCAGTATCCTGTTTCCATCATTCATTAATCTTTCATTCCCTACTGCAACCTTCCCTGCAGCCTTCAAACATGCTGCAATCACTCCTATTCTTTAAAAAAAACTTCTCTTGACCCTTAAACTCCTTCCAGTTGTCGTCCTATTTCACTTCTTCCTTTCATTTTGAAACTTCTTTTGAGCTGTCCTCCATTGTTGCCTTGAATGCTCACCTCTCATGCATTCCTGGATCCCCTCCAGTCTGGCTTTTGTCCTTTTCATTCCACCAAAAGGGCTCTTATCAATGTCTCTAGTGCTTTATTTTTAGCAAAGTCTAAAGGCCTCTATTCTGTCCTTATTCTTCTTGACCTCTCTGCAGCTTTTGATACTGTTGATCACTCTCTCCTACTTGACACATTATCTTCTCTGTACTGTCTTGGTTTGTTTCTTTTCTTTTGACTCACTCTTTTAGTGTTTGTTCATATGGTTCCTCCTCCTCTTCTGCCATTCCCCTCGTAGTTGGTGTACCTCAAGAGTCTGTTGTAGGACCTCTTCTTTTTCTCTCTCTATACCCAGTCCCTTGGTGCTCTCATCTCTTCCCATAGTTTTCACTATCATTTTTATGCTGATGATTCTCAAATCTATATTGCCTCACCTGATATTTCTCCTGTACTCCAATTCCGTATCTCCACTTGTTTGTCTGACGTCGCTGCCTGGATGTCTCTCTGCCGTCTGAAATCGAACATGGATAAAACAGCTTCTTATCCTCCCTTCCTCCTTTCTATATCACTGTCGATAATACTATACTATAATCTGTCTCTTCAGCCTGTAACCTTGGAGTCATTTTCGACTCCTCGCTGTCCTTCTCCTCGCTCATTCGACAGATTGCTAAAACCTGTTTCTTTTTTTTTTTTAATGTTAGCAAAATTCGGCCCTTCCTCTCTGAAGACGCTACTAGGACCCTTATTCACTCCTTAATTGCCTCCCATCTTGACTATTACAACCTTCTCCTTGCTGGTCTTCCTCAGTCCCACCTGTTTCCTCTTCAATCTGTTCAGAACTCTGCGGCATGATAGATTTTCTGCCAGCCGCATTACTCTCATGTGACCCCTCTATTGAAATCATTTCATTGGCTTCCCTTTCGATTCCGTATTCATTTCAAACTACTTCTCCTAACCTTTAAACGCATTCACTCTACGGTCCCTCCATTATCTTTTCCTCCCTATACCCCCCCCCCCTTGTGAACTCTGCTCCTCCTCTGGTCTCCTTCTCTCTATGCCCTTCTCTTCTAATGCTAACTCCAGACTATGATCCTTTCACATTGCTGCTCTTTATGCCTGGAATAAGCTTCCCCTATCTCTACGTCAAGTCTCTTCTCTCTCCCTTTTCAATTCCTTGCTAAAAATGTATCTCTTTGAGATCGCTTTGGGACCATGATCTTTGTTTTCCTTGTGTCTCCTCTTCCCTTTGACCTCATGCTTCTTGTATTGTCACATCTGTTTGTCTTTTAGATTGTGAGCTCTTTGAGCAGGGACTGTCTTTCTTTGTGTTTGTACCGTGCTGCGTACGCCTTGTAGTGCTAATAAATGAATAATAATAATAAGCAGGCACATAAGTGCCTACAAGTCCTCATTAGTGAAAATGACATATTTATCATTGCATTTAATCTACTGCTCCTCTATGCAGGTAATAGAGCGATTTACAATAAACAAAACAAAATTAGCTGCTGAAATCAAAGACTTCAATGGTGCCTTGAAAGTAGGTGTACTGTAGAGCAGCTGTAAATATCTATGCATGAATTATTAATGTAAGCGGTAAATTTTAAGGTATTTATCACAGGTGCAGCAGAATACCTTTTTTGGTTTGTTTGTCCTGTCCAACCAGTCTTGAGTCCTGCACTTAAACACCAATTGCTGAGTTGGACAAAATTAATAAGGCTATGGCCTCAGCAGACTACCCTATTCTGCTGCCTGTCTTTTAAAATCTTTGTGTGTACTTGTAAACTCTGCCCATGCTCTGCCTTGTCAGTGGGGTTACTCCTGCTGACAAAGTAGATGCCATCATGTCATTGTGCATACTTTCTATGCTGGTCAGAATTTTAGAATGGGCCATTTATGAATGTATGTTTGATAATGGCTCATAAAATTACCCTGTTATAGTCAGCTTCTACCAAATGTTCTAGGCAGATTGCAATAAGAATTAGTTTAGTTTCATTAAAATTACTCTCATACTGCTCTACGCTGGGTAGCACCAGAGAAGCTTACAGCCATATGTAGAGATGAAAACAAAAGGGTTACATTAAAAGAACAAAATTAAACTAAAATAGCAAAAAATCCCAAACTAGCCAGGATAGTATAATCACAAACAAAGAATGCACCCCTGCTGCTCCATAGCCTCACATTTAATTTAAATCATTAAATGCCTGACTGAAAAAGTAGCTCTTCCGCCCGGTCAGACTTAAAACGTTAGGATTCTGTCTGGCAATAAAGAGCGATGATATTCTATAGGAGTTTGCC
Organism: Ichthyophis bannanicus; assembly: GCA_033557465.1. Classification (NCBI taxonomy): domain Eukaryota; kingdom Metazoa; phylum Chordata; class Amphibia; order Gymnophiona; family Ichthyophiidae; genus Ichthyophis; species Ichthyophis bannanicus. The sequence goes on from CM066050.1 coordinate 3,947,999, forward strand.
CATTATGATAATACACTATGCAGTTGCATTTTTAAAATTACAATACACTTTCTCCTAAAAATAATATATACTACTTGAAAACAAGAGGTGTTGGGAAAGAGGAGGATAAAGACATGGATTTGAACGCTGTGAAATAGAGGATCTCATGTAGCATGCTGGAATATTGGACTTTATGGCCAGAAAAAGGGAGATGGAAGATTGGAAGGTGTGTGGATAGCAGTTAGAGTTGAGATGGGGGGGGGGGGGAGGGGAGAGAGAGAGAAGGCTAAGAGCCAATGAAGAAAAAATAAAAGGATCAGTAAAGGAAGAAACATGAAAGATATGAGAAAAAGAGGTAGAAGAAGAGAGAGTAATGGAATAAAAAATGGACAAAATGATAAAAGATATTGGAGAGGTGAATGAAAAAGGAAGAGTAGCATGGAAAAAAAGAGAAAATGGAAAGAAAACAAGCAGACCAGATGAAATCGGAACACAAGAATATAAGATATGCCATACTGGGTCAGATCAAAGGTCCATCATGCTCTGAATCCTGTTTCCAGCAGTGGCAAATCCAGGTCACAAGTACATGTCAGGCACCCAAAAAGTAGACCAATTCCATGCTGCTTATCCGAGGGATAAGCAGTGTATTTCCCAGTCCACTTTAATAATGGTTCATGAACATTTTCTCTAGGAACTTGTCCAAAACTATTTTAAACCCAGCTACACTAACAGCTTTTAGTACACGAAGACAGAAAAAGAGCACATGGCCTATGTAGTCTGTCCTTCCATATCAACCACTACAACAGTCCTCTCTTTTTTTTTTTTTTCCTTTAGAGATCCTCTGTGTTTGTCCCATGCTTCTCTGAATTCAGATACTGTCCTCATCTCTACCAACTCCACAGGGAGACTATTCCACAGATCCACCACTCTTTCCATAAAGAAATATTTCCGCATATCACTCCTGAATCTATCCCCTTTCACCTTCATCCCATGTCCCCTCGTAGCAGAACTTGCTTTCAATCAAAAGAGGCTCTCCCCCTGTGCATTTTTGCCACGGAGGTATTTAAACGTCTCAGTCATATCACCTCTATCCCGCCTTTCCTCTAAGGTGTACATATTAAGATCCTTAAGTCGGTCCTCATACGCTTTATAATGAAGACCACTAGCCATTTTAGTAGCCACCCTCTGTACCGACCCCAGAATGTTTATATCCTTTTGCAGGTGTGGTCTCCAGCATTGCACAGAATACTCCAAATGAGGTTGCACCAAAAGACTTATACAGAGGCACTACCATTCCTCTCCCTATGCACCCAAGCATCCTTCTAACTTTTGCTGTCGCCTTTTCTATCTGTTTAGCTACTTTAAGATCATCAGACAATCACGCCTAGGTCCTGCTCTTCTTTAGTGGACAAAAGTACTTCACCCCCTATCTTATTTTGCTCCCTTGGATTGCTGCAGCCCAAATGCATGACCTTGCATTTTTTAACATTAAATCTCAGCTGCCAAATTCTAGACCATTCTTCAGGCTTAGCTAGATCCCTCCTCATGTTATCTACTCCTTCCTGGGTGTCTACTCTATTGCAGATTTTGATATCATCTGCAAAGAGGCAAACCTTGCCCGACAGCCCTTCCCCTATATCACTAACAAAGATGTTAAAAAGAATCGGACCAAGGACAGATCCCTGGGGCACACCACTGGTAACCTTCTCCTCAGAGTGAGCTACATTTACCTGTACCCTTTGTCGCTTCCCACTCAACCAATTTCTAACCCAAGCAGTAACGTCCTGCAACAAGTTCCTGAAGGAAAGGTCCATAAACCATTATTAAAGGGGACCTGGGATATCCACTGCTTACCCCAGGATGAGCATCGTGGAACCTGTGTCTTTTGGGGAAACTGCTAGGTACTTGTGACCTAGGTTTGCAACTGTTGGAAACGGGATACTGGGCTTGATGGGCCTTGGTCTGATGCAGTATGGCATATCTTATATTCTTATGTTTATGTTTAGGGTCCATCCCTAGCATGCTCAGTTTGTTTATAAGTCGCCTGTGAGGAGAGGTGTCAAAGGCTTTACTCAAATCTAAATACACCACATCTAGGGCTCTCCCTCGGTCCAACTCTCTGGTCACCCAGTCAAAGAAATCAATCAGATTTATCTGACAAGACCCGCCCTTGGTGAATCCATGCTGTCTCGGATCCTGTAATCCGCTGGACTCCATAAACCTCACTATTTTCTCTTTCAGTAGTGTTTCCAATAATTTACTCACCATCGAAGTTAAACTAACCGGCCTGTAGTTTTTCTACCACATCTTTACTTCCGCTTTTGTGTAAAGGGACCACATGTGCCTCTCTCCAGTCCTTTGGTACCACTTCTGACTCCGAGGCATTGAAAAGGTCAGTCAGTGGAGCTGCTAGAACATCCCCAAGTTCCCTTAGTATTCTAGGGTGTATCCCATCCGGTCCCATCGCTTTTGTCTACTTTAAGTTTAGCTAGTTTCTCACAAACATAGTCTTCTGAAAATTGTTCAAGATGCCCCTCGCTTCTGTTCCTGTTTGTGGGTGTTTTGAGGTCCTGCTCCTGGTTCTTCATCTGTGAACACAGAACAGAAATATTTGTTAAGCAATTCCACTTTGTCCTCATCAGCTTCTACATATTCCTCCCCTTCACCCTTGAATCTGACAATACCACTTTTGCCCTTCCTCTTCTCACTAACATATCTGAAAAATGTCTTATTCCTTTGCGTCCCTCTAGTCCAGTCCCGGAACCATAGAGTTTAGAATCTCCTCCAGCAGCCTTGGAGACTGAAAGACATCATCGCTTTGCTGGCACCAGTATAAGTAGGCAAGGATCGCCCCCTTCATCCAATACTTTCAGTCTCCAAGCAACTGAAGGAGATTCTGAGCCTGGGTCTGGGCTCAGTTTAAACAAATTAACAGAGCTAAATATTTCCTTTTCTAGGTCCCTTTAAATTTAGGGGGGTTTGATTTCAGATCCTAAGTTGTTTTTCTTTATTTTGCAGGGGCAGTGCTGTAGCTGGAGGCTCCTTTCTGTGGCTCCATCTCTCTCCTTGTTTGTTCCCCCCCCCTTCCTCTCCCTCTTTTCCCCGTGGTTTAAACGAGCATAAGGGACAGCAGTTTTTTCACTTTGGGTATTTTCTGCCTCCCTGCTCCCGAACCCGAGTGTAAGGGTGAGGAGCAGGTGGAAGGCTGCCTCCCTGCTCCCGATCCCGAGTGTAAGGGGGAGGAGCAGGTGGAAGGCTGCATCGCAGCGGCAGGAGCCGGTTGCACGAAGCAGCATTGCCTCAGGGGAAGGAAGGCGCCAGAGCTGCAGCCGCTGTTCGGCTGAGTTCCGGCGGGGCTGCAGCATCTCTCCTCACCGGGAGCACTGTTTAGGTGAGTGAGTGGGCCGGCAAGCATCAATTTCATTTTTTATTTAAAAGGACTGTCTTAGGAAGTCGACTAGCTCTTTTGGGGCAGGTCGGCACGCCACGTGTCTCCGTGCGGGAATTTGCGCCGGCGGCGGCCATTTTAAAACTAACCCGTGTTTTGGGAGACTTCTGTTTTCTTTTTAATTTCGGCGGTTTGGGCGGGTTAGAAGCCTTGTTTTTGCTTGCTGTTGCTTTTTCCTAGCCAGGAGACCTTTGGGGAAGCGAATAGTAGTAAAAAAAAAAGAGTCCCACAGCAGGCAGAAGCCTTGACTGAGTACCTTTTGGGCTACTTTCCCCCAGTGCGCTTGCTCGGAGAGGTGTGCGGTGTGGGCGGCGCTGCTTAGCAGTGGGATGCCAGCTAAGCTCAGGTGTCTGGTTTGTGGTGTGAAGCGCAGTACGGTTCTGGGCTCCGGTGTCTGTGGGGCTTGCTCCCGCGAGACGCAGGTTACGGAGGGGCCGATGGAGGGGTCCTCCCAGGACCGTGAGGCGGTTCTGCCTACAGGGACAGACGGCTTGCCCCCGCTCCTTGACTCCGTGGAGCCTCTGCCAGGGTTGTCTTCGGGTGAGCCGTCTTCTGTGTCTTAGCAGCAGGGTCTCGTTGGGCCTGCTCCTGCGGTGCCACCAGGTTTCTTTTCCCTCAGGCAGCAGACTTTTGCTCTGCTGCAGCCCGCAATGGTGTCTCCTCCCCTAGGTGCGCAGGCACAGAAGTGGAGGGATCTGTAGATCCAGCTGTCGAGGGCCTTTCCTCGGCCAAGAGACGTAGAGTGTCCGGGGGGGGAGAGCCCTGTGTCGTGCCTCGGGGAAGACCTGGGAGGCATGGACAAGGAGATGGAAGAGTTCTCGGGAGAAGAGCTGGAGGAGGGAGAGCTGCCTGATTCGGAACAGCAGAGCAGGGTAGTCCGAGTGTTTCGGCGCGAGGAGCTTCCCGCCTTGATTGCAGAGACTCTTAAGACCTTGAATATGCCCTCGGAAGGGACGGGGGCGGAGGATGCTTTGGAAGATCCGTTGCTGCAGGCGGTTCGGACGTCCCATCGAGTTTTTCCGGTTCATAGAGTGTTTCGGAGTATGATTCAGGAAGAGTGGGATGTACCGGAGTCGGCTCTGAAGGGGTCCAGGGCCTTGGCTCGGCTTTACCCGTTGTCTGATCAGGATAGAGAACTTTTTCGCTCTCCCAAAGTAGATGCAGCGGTTTTGGCAGTTACTAAGAAGACTACGATTTCCGGTTGAGGGGGCCGCGGCGCTAAAAGATGTCCAGGACAGGAAGTTGGATACTCTGTTGAAGCAGGGGTTCAATGTTTGTGCTCTCTCGATGCAAGCCTCGATAGCGGGGGCGTGTGTGGCGAGAGGCTGTTTGCGGTGGTCTCAGAGTTTGCAGGGAGACCTCCTGGAGGGGCGGCTGGACGATGTAGCGCGGCTGGAGTCCGGTTCTGTGTATTTGTCGGACATTCATTATGATCTCATCCGCGGCTTAGCTAAGAGTATGGCCTCGGTGGTAGCGGCTCAACAGTACCTCTGGCTGCGTAATTGGGCGGCGGACACTTCCTCTAAGACTCGACTCAGCAAGCTGACGTTTCGGGGTAAGCTTTTGTTTGGAGAGGATCTAGAAAAGTTGGTAAAGGATTTAGGTGAGTCTAAAGGGGGTCGCCTTTCAGAGGATAAGCCTAATCAGGGACGGAGTGCTGCGGGGTCCTGGGGGGTTCCCAGGGATTTTCGTAGGTTTCGGTCCTCCCGCTTTATCCAGTCTCAGCGTGGGAGATTTCCAACGCGGGGCCAGGGGTTTCGCGGTTACCGGGGAGCCGGTAGAGGTTTTGCCCCTTATCAGTCCTCAGCCGTTAAGAAGTCACAATGAGATGAGGGGGACTCAGGTGGAGGTGATCCTGGTCGGAGGTCATTTGCGGGAGTTTTATCCTGCCTGGGTCCAAATTACGTCAGATCAGTGGGTCCTAGAGGTCATTCGAGACGGTTATGCATTAGAGCTCCATCGACCCGTCTTAGATTCCTTTGTTCAGTCCCCTTGCAAAGCCCCGCAGAAGTACCGGGCAGTCTCAGAGACCCTGCAGCGGCTGTTACAACTCAAGGCGGTGGTGCCCGTGCCAAGAGATCAGTGCGGGTACGGTCGATACTCCATTTATTTTGTGGTGCCGAAGAAAGAAGGCACTTTTCGGCCGATTCTGGACTTAAAGAGGGTGCATCGGTGTCTCCGGGTCACTCAGTCATAGCGGCGGTCAGGGCGGGGCAATACCTGACCTCGCTGGATCTGACGGAAGCGTATCTCCATATCCCAGCTTTGCGGTTCCAATGGGGCATTTTCAGTTTCAAGCGTTGCCGTTCGGTCTGTCGACAGCACCTCAGACTTTCACCAAGATTATGGTAGTAGTAGCGGCGGCACTTCGCAAAGAGGGGGTGCTGGTGCATCCCTACCTAGACGATTGGTTGATTCACGCAAAGTCGCGGGACGAGAGTGCGTCGGCCACCACTCGGGTGATTCAGATGTTGGAGAGCCTGGGTTGGGTGGTCAACTTTGCAAAGAGCAATCTGGTTTCCTAGAGGACTTGGGGGCGCGGTTCGGACGCAACAGGCCGCGGTGTTTCTTCCAGCCCACCGAGCTTAGGGGTTGCGGGAGCTCGTGGGGCGGTTTCTGACCAGACCGGCGCCCTCGGCATGGCATTATCTTCAATTGCTTGGGACGATGGCAGCCACGATAGAGGTGGTCCCGTGGGCCAGGGCGCATATGCGACCGTTGCAGAGCGCGCTTCTTCGGCGTTGGTCTCCTCAACGGGATGCATTGTCGCATCAGCTGGTTTGTCCGCAGGATGTGCGTCAGGACCTTCGGTGGTGGTTGCGGCCGGAGAGTTTGTCAAAGGGGCTGCCACTGAAGCCTCATCCTGGAGACTGCTGACGAAGGACGCCAGTCTTCTGGGCTGGGGAGCGCATTGCGACGGCCGCTTTGCTCAGGGTCGGTGGTCTCAGGAAGAGCAGGAATGTTCCATCAACAGGTTGGAAATGCGAGTGGTGTTTTTAGCCCTGCGGGAGTTTCAGGAGACCTTCAGGCAGGAGGCGGTGCGTGTGTTGTCCGACAACGCGACAACAGTGGCCTACATCAATCGCCAGGGCGGCACTGGCAGCGTGATGCTAGAGGCAGAGGCCAGCCGGCTTTTAGCTTGGGCCGAGCGAAATCTGACGGGTCTATCGGCGCAGCATGTGGCAGGCGTGGACAATGTCAAGGCAGATTTTCTCAGTCGGCACAGAGTGGATCCCGGAGAGTGGGTTCTGCACCCGGAGGTGTTTTTGCTGTTGGTGCGCCGCTGGGGTCTCCCGCTAATAGATCTGATGGCGACGTTTGAGTCAGCAAAGGTGAAGCGGTCCTTCAGCAGGCGGTGGGAACGCATGTCGGAGGGGATCGACGCGCTAGCCTAGCGGTGGCCAGAATCGGGTCTTCTCTGTGTTCCCGCCTTGGGCACTCATCGGCAGAGTGGTACAGCGAATAGAGCGTCATCGCGGTCTGGTGGTCCTGGTGGCGCCCGGCTGGCCCAGAAGACCATGGTATGCCGATTTGGTGCGGCTGCTGGCGGACAAGCCGTGCTGTCTGCCGCAGCGAGCGGATTTGTTGCGGCAGGGCCCGTTGCGAATGCCCAAGGTGAATCGATTCTCGCTTACGGCATGGCTCTTGAAAGGGCGAGGTTGACGGCCAGGGGTTATTCGGCAGCGGTCATTTCTACCTTGCTGCAGGCGCATAGGAGTTCTACGTCGTTGGCGTACATTCGGATTTGGCGCATTTTTGAGGCCTGGTGTGCGGAGCGGGGACTGAAACCCTTGGGAGCCTCGGTTTCCAGATTCTTTCTTTTTTGCAAGACGGTGTGGACAAGTGTCTTGCGGCAAGTTCCTTGAGAGTGCAGTTAGCGGCCCTCTCCTGTTACCGCGGTAAGGTGCAGGGGCAACAGTTGGGGGCTCACGGTTATTGCGGGGCGTGTTACTCTTGCGTCCTCCGAAGCGTTGTATGGTTCCAGCGTGGGATTTGAACTTGGTGTTGGCGGCCTTACTCGGGGCGCCGTTTGAGCCGTTGGCCACGGCGTCACTAAAGGATCTGACGTTGAAGATGGTCTTCTTGGTAGCTATCTGTTTCGCGAGAAGGATTTCTGAACTGCAAGCGTTATCCAGTCAGGAGCCGTATTTGTCTTTTTTCGATCATAAGGTGGTTCTCCGTACGGTTCCGGGGTTTTTACCAAAAGTGGTCTCCACGTTTCATGTTAATCAAGTGGTGTCACTTCCGGTGTTTTCGGACCGGCAGAAGGAGCAGTCAGGAGGCGTGTTGCATAGGTTAGATGTTCGGCGGGTCCTTAAGAAGTATCTACGGAGGACGGCTCCCTTCCGCAAGTCGGATAGGTTGTTTGTAGCTTTCGGGGGCCCGCGTAAGGGGGAGGCCGCAGCGAAGTCCTCACTTTCCCGTTGGGTGAAGGAAGCGATTGCTTCAGCGTATCTGTTGAAAGGAAAGGTGGTGCCGGAAGGTTTGCGAGCTCACTCGACTAGGGAGCAGGCGGCGTCTTGGGCGGAGTTCAGTTTGGTTCCAGTGGCCTACATTTGCTGTGTGGCGACGTGGTCGTCGTTGCATTCCTTTGTAAAGCACTATCGGCTAGATGTGCAGGTGGAGGGGGATGTGCGTTTCGGTTCAGCGGTGCTTCAGGCTGGACTGGCAGGTCCCTCCCGTTAATATTCACTGCTCTGTTACATCCTCTATGGTTCCGGGACTGGACTAGAGGGACGCAAAGGAAGATGAAATTAGACTTACCTGCTAATTGTTGTTCCTTAAGGAACTCTATTCCAGTCCCGGAGCCCGCCTTGAGTGTTGTCAGCCTGAAGTACATGGTAGGCGGTACAGCTTGGTTCTCTAGGGGTTCCCCGCAGGCGGAAGGTGGAGCCAGTTGGGGGGAATCCTCTGTAGCACTGTTCAATAGACTTTATCATAAAATTAACTAATAAGGAATTAAAAAAAAAAAAAAAGAACTTCACGCCCGGGGTTTCGGGTTAGTTGTTGTTTTTCTTACTTTTGCTCTACGGTTCCGGGACTGGACTAGAGTTCCTTAAGGAACAACAATTAGCAGGTAAGTCTAATTTCATCTTTCCCCATTTTACTAGATTGGCTATTTCCTCCTCTTTTTTGAATCTTTGATTTCCTGACTACTTTGCTAGCTTAAGAACATAAGATATGCCATACTGGGTCAGACCAAGGTCCATCAAGCCCAGTATCCTGTTTCCAACAGTGGCCAATCTAGGTCATAAGTACCTAGCAGTTTCCCCAAAAGACAGGTTCCTCAATGCTTGTATTGGGTCAAGCAGTGATATCCTGGGTCCCTTTTAATAATGTTTAATGGACCTTTCTTTCAGGAACTTGTCCAAACCTCCTTTAAACCCTGCTACACTAACAGCTTTTACTACATCCTCTGATAACAAATTCCAGAGTTTGATTACACGTTGCGTGAAAAAAATGTTTTCTCTTATTAGTCTTAAATAGGTAACCCTGTAGCTTCATTGTATGCACCCTAGTCTTTCTATATTCTGATAACGTCAACAATCGAGTTACGTTTACCCGTTCCACTCCATTCATTAATTTATAGACCTCTATCATATCTCCCCTCAGCCATCTTTTTTCCAGGTTGAAGAGCCCTAACATTTTTAGCTTCCCTTCATAGGAGTATCCTTCCATCCCCTTTACCATTTTGGTGGCTCTTCTCTGTACCTTTTCTAATAACACTATATCCTTTTAAAGATACGGCGACCAGAATTGCACACAATATTCAAGGTGCAGTTGCACCATGGAACGATACAGAGGAATTATAAAATCCTTTGTTTTATTTTCCATTCCTTATGATACCTAGCATTCTATTTGCTCTCTTGGCCGCCGCTGCACACTGGGCAGAGGGTTTTAACATGTTATCCACGATGAAGCCTTAATCTTTTTCCTGGATGGTGGTTCCCAATGTGGAACCTTATATCGTGTAACTATAGTTTGGGTTGTTCTTTCTTAGGTGCATAACTTTGCACGTGTCCACATTAAATTTCATCTGCCATTTTGATGCCCAGTCTTCCAATTTATCAAGATCCTCTTGCAATTTTCCACAATCCTCATGGGTTATAACAACTTTAAATAGTTTTGTGTCATCTGCAAATTTGATAATCTCACTCATTATTCTCTTTTCAAGGTCATTTATGAATACGAGGTGTGACAAAATAAGAAACGAGACTGTCCCATAAATGTTTTATTACAAAATCTACAGAGAAATTATGCATTGTCCCCTTCAAAGTCATCCCCTTCAGAGTTGATGCCCTTCTGCATTCGCTTCTGCCATGTACGGAAGCACTCTGTTGTCACAGTGGCCTTGATGTCTTTGAGCACAGTCTGCAGCCTGGGGAAGAACAGAAATCGCACGGTGCAAGATCTGGGGATTAAGATGGGTGGTTGAGAGCCATGACTTGTCTGTTCACAGAGCCCACCTGCTGCACCGAACCCAGTCATGGAGGTGATTGAGGACCTGCTGGTAGAAGTGCTGGTTGACTGTCTGACCCTCGGGCACAAACTCATGATGGACCACCCCCTTCTGGTCTAAGAATGCGTTCAGCATGACCTTGATCCTTGATTTGGACTTGTGCGCCTTCTTGGCTTTGGGTAACAGTCGAGTCTTCCACTACAGGCTCTGTCTCTTGCTTTGTGGGTCGTACTGGAAGATCCAAGTCTCGTCTCCTGTGATGACTCAGCCAACAAACTCTGGTTCCTTATCGTCCCTCCAGTATAGTCCTGAACCTCTGGGTTGTGCACCTCTCACAGCAGCTTGAAGACTGAGAAACATCATCCTTTTGTGATGACACTGGTATATCCTCCCAGGATCCGCCTCCTCATCCCAGATAACTCAGTCTCCAAGCAGCTGGAGGTTAGCGGAGCCTGGAGGTCTTGGCTCCACAGAGAGACAATTAAGGAGAGTTAGTTGTTAGGGACTTCAAAAAAAAAAAAAGGGGAAAAGTACCATTTTCATCCGCGGGGGGGGGGGGGGGGTTTGAGTACTGGGGTCTTTCCCCCTTCTTTAATTTCCCCTCTTCCCCACACCCCCTCTGCCCTGCGTTGCATCTGGGGATAGTTTGTGGGCAAGGATTGCTTGGGACCCTCGTGCCAGCTCTTTGTCAGGTGCGGGGCCCAAGCCATCTGAAACTGGGTAGGAATCCGGCAGAACCGTCAGTCAGCACCTGCAGAGGACTTGCCTGCTTGCTCTGTGAAGATCTGCAGAAGGCTGGTGCACGGAGCGTTTCCGGCAGGCCCTGCGTCTCCTCTGCAGCCACCTGCTAACAGCATCGGGAGCAGAGGGAGAAAAGCAGTGGCGCTTTCTTTCACGCTCAACCGTGCCTGCACCCGACGCTCTTGATATGGCTTGGTGGAGCAGAACGGCAGTGTCGATGGGAGGTGAGCGTGGAGAGCGATTCTGGGTCCCTCAGCCTCTCCGGTTCCCGACGCGGTAGCCAGCAGAGTCGGTTCAACGGAGAGAGAGAGGAAACCTTCCAGACCGCAGGAGGTAAGGCGGCAGTTTTTTCTCAGAGCGGCGGGCCTGATTGTGTGGCGCTCACGTGGGAAACACCAAAGTCGCAGCAGGCCCTATAACGGCTTCTGCTTTGCGCGGGAAGCCTCCTTTTCAGCAGAAACTCAGTATTTTGAGGTTAGGGGGTTTTAGCAGAGATTGTTTTATTGTTTAGTTTAAAAAAAAATGTTGGTGTGGGGCTCTGCTTTCTGTAGGTGTTAAAGGACTCCACAGCCTCTATAGGGGAGGTATGTCGTCTAGACCGCATTGTTTGGTCTGCAGTTCTAAGAGAGGCATTGTGACAGAAACAGGAGTCTGCAAGCGGTGCACACAGGAGGCTGCTGCCTTGGAGCACAGCTTGGAAGGTGCAGCTGAGGGTCAGAAGGACCCTGTCAGCTCACAGGATCCCACTTCCTTAACTTCCCCATTAAAGGAACCCGTCGCCGGTCCGTCCTCGGCCCCAGATCTTGCTTCCTCACAGATGGCGCTGCCAGGGGGACTGGCAGCCATTTTTTCCCCAGACCTTGTGGCACTGATTCAGCAAGCCTTTGGACATCACAGACAAGAACAAGAGACTAGTTCTATGGGAGTCCCCCACGGGGAAAAGAGACCGGGAACCCCTTTGAATGCGGGTAGGCCGGGGCAGCTGATGAAGAAAGCCAGATTGGAAAAAGAACAGAAGGAACAGTCTGTGGACTCTGAGGGGTTTCAATTGGATGAGGGAGACCCAGAGTTAGAGTTGGACGAGGAATTGGAAGAAGGCGAGATCACGGACAGAGAGGATCAAGCGAGGGTCGTTCGAGTGTTTAGGAGGGATGAGTTGCCCGCACTCATTTCAGAGACTCTTAAGGCGCTCAATATGCCATCACCAGGACCGACGGAGGTTGCTACACTGGAGGATAAGAACATAAGAACATAAGATATGCCATACTGGGTCAGACCAAGGTCCATCAAGCCCAGTATTCTGTTTCCAACAGTGGCCAATCTAGGTCATACGTACCTAGCAGTTTCCCCAAGGGACACAGGTTCCACAATGCTTGTATTGGTTCAAGCATTGATATCCTGGGTCCCTTCTTAATAATGGTTTATGGACCTTTCCTCCAGGAACTTGTCCAAACCTTTTTTAAACCCAGCTACACTAACAGCCTTTACTACATCCTCCGGTAACAAATTCCAGAGTTTGATTACACGTTGAGTGAAAAAATATTTTCTTTGCTGCAGGTTTTTCGGAAAACACAGAGAGCCTTCCTGGTTCATAGAGTCATTAGGGAGATGATTTAAGAAGAGTGGGACATGCCAGAGGCGACTCTAAAAGGGGCCAGAGTGATGGGTAGGCTTTACCCCCTGGTGGACCAGGATCGTGAGTTATTTAAGCCTCCAAAGGTCGATGTGGCTGTCTCGGCGGTGGCGAAGACGACTACGATCCCAGTGGAAGGTAGTGCTGCGCTCAAGGATACCCAGGACAGAAAGCTCGATAGCTTGTTGCATCAGGTCTTTGACGTCAATGCTTTGTCCGTTCAAGTGGCTATTTGTGGAGCTTGGGTAGCTCGAGCCTGCCTGTGATGGTCACAGCGTGTACAAGGGGGACCAGGTGCAGACACAGATGGAGAAGCGGCGAGACCCGAGTCTGATGCGGCTTTCTTAGCGGATGTCCATTATGATCTCATTTGGGGTTTGTCGAAGAGCATGGCGTCAGTGGTAGCGGCACAATGTTATCTCTGGCTACACAACTGGGCAGCAGATGGGTCTTCCAAATCCAGACTGAGCAAGCTCCCCTTCCGGGGAAAGTTGCTGTTTGGGGAATAGTTGGAAAAACTGGTAAAGGATCTTGGGGAGTCCAAAGGGGGCCGTCTACCAGAAGACAAACAGAAGCAAGGACGCTCTGCTAGCAGTTTCAAATGACAGCAGAGGGAGTTTAGACGGTTCCGGTATCCACGGTTTGGTCAAGCGCAACGAGGAAGGTTCCCTGCCAGAAGCCAGGGTTTTCGTGGCTTTTGAGGAGCGGGAAGATGATTTGGGGCCTCTACCTCTTCCACGAATTCCCGGAAGTCACAATGAGATCAGGAGGACCCAGGCAGACCTGATTCCCATAGGGGGTCGGCTATGGGAGTTTTACCCTGCCTGGGCCAAGATTACATCCGACCAGTGGGTGCTGGAAGTCATTCGAAAATGGTACGCGTTGGAATTTCAGTGACCGGTAAGGGAATTCTTTGTAAGATCCCCGTGCAGGTCGCTGGTCAAGTGCAGCGCGGTGCGAGAGACAATCGAGAGGCTTCTCGCCCTCAGAGCGATAGTACAGGCCCCCCCAGACGAATGTGATGCCGGTTGGTACTCCATTTATTTCGGAGTTCCAAAAAAGGAGGGCTCCCTTCGGCCCATTTTAGACCTCAAAGGGTTAAATCGGTGCCTGAAAGTACGCACTTTCGGATGGAAACACTCAGATCAGTGATAGTGGTGGTAAGAAAGGGGGAATTTCTTACTTCCCTAGATCTGTTGGAGGTGTACCTCCACATTCCAATTTGACTGGGACACCAAAGATTCCTCAGATTTGCGGTGCCCTTGGGACACTTCCAATTCAGAGCGTTGCTGTTCGGGTTGGCTACAGCCCCCAGGGCCTTTACCAAAGTAATGGTAGTGGTAGCGGCAGCATTGAGAAAGGAGGGGGTTCTCGTGCAACCGTATCTTGATGATTGGTTGATTCGAGCGAAGTCCAGAGGCGAAAGCGAGTCTGCCACGGCAAGGGTGGTGACCTTTCTGCAAAGTCTTGGTTGGGTTATCAATATGACAAAAAGCAAACTGGTTCCGTCTCAATGACTAGAGTACTTGGGAGCTCAGTTCGATACAGAGGCGGGGAGGGTCTTTCTTCTGCACCACCGAGCAAGTGGATTAAGAACTCTCATGCGACAGTTTCTGGGCAGAACCGTTCCCACAGCGTGGCATTATTTGCAGGTGCTCGGGACCATGGCAGCGGCAATTGAAATGGTCCCATAGGTGAGAGCGTACATGCGACCCTTGCAGAGAGCATTACTCAGACAGTGGTCTCATCAAAACAATCCCTGTCCCAAAGACTACCTTGGCTATCGGGGACGCTGCAAGCCCTACATTGGTGGTTGGCTTCGGACTTCCTCAACATGGGAATGCCGTTGGAGACGCCGTGCTGGATGCCCTTAATGATGGACGCCAGCCTCTTCGGATGGGGAGCTCACTTTCAAGGGAGGTTCGCCCAGGGCCAGTGGTCCACACAGGAGAGGACCTGGTCGATCAACAGGTTGGAACTGAGAGCGGTAAGGTTCGCACTGATAGCCTTTCAGCCTTATTTAAGCAACGGAGCCATGCGGGTATTGTCTGACAACACCACCGCAGTGGCCTATATCAATCAACAGGGTGGTATCAGCAGTGTTCCCATGGAAGCAGAAGCGGAACAGTTGTTCGAGTGGGCCGAGGTGAATCTTCAGGCTCTGTCGGCGGCATATGTAGCAGGAGTGGACAGTGTGGAAGCCGACTTCCTAAGTCGAGTGACAGTGGACCCAGGAGAGTGGGTCCTTCATCCGGACATCTTTGACCTGTTAGTGGACCATTGGGGGACTCCGGTGATGGATCTCATGGCCACGTTCCAGTCGGCAAAGGTCGGTCGGTTCTTCAGCAGAAGAAAAGCGAGGATGTCGGAAGGCCTGGATGCTCTTCTGCAGAAATGGCCAGCAGAGCAGCTACTATACGTCTTTCCTGCTTGGGTGTTAATAGGAAGAGTGGTGCAACGCACCAAACACAGAGGACAGGTGATCTTGATAGCACCAGATTGGCCAAGGAGGCCTTGGTACGCAGATCTGATGAGGCTCTTAGTGGCAGGGCTGTGGCGCATACCTCGACGAGCAGATCTGCTTTCGCAGGGGCCACTGTGCATGCCACAGGTGGATTGGTTCTCGCTTACGGCTTGGCTCTTGAAAGGGTGAGGCTAAGGGCGAAGGGCTACTCTGCAACCGTAATAACTACTTTGTTGAAGTCTAGGAACGGGACCACCTCAGCGTACATTCGGATCTGGCGAGTGTTTGAAGCATGGTGTGGGGACCATCAGGTGGAGCCGTTACGAGCGTCGGTTCCACAGGTGTTAGCATTCTTGCAGGGTAGCCTGGAAAAGGGCTTAGCGGCTGCGTCCTTAAGGGTGCAGGTCACAGCATTATCCTGTTATAGGGGGTGCGAACATAGGAAGTCACCTAGATGTCAAGCGGTTCCTAAGAGCAGTATCTCTCATTCGTCCGCCATGTAGACAGGTGGTGCCAAAATGGAGTCTTCCTTTGGTGTTGAAGGCGCTCGGAGGGAAGTCGTTTGAATCGTTGTCAGGGGCATCGTTAAAAGATCTTACTCTTAAGGTGGTGTTCCTGATAGCTATATGCTCGGCCCGAAGAATTTCCGAATTGCAAGCTTTGTCCTGTAGAAAACCTTTTTTTATCCTTCTATGATTCTAAGGTGGTGTTGAGACCAATTCCTTCTTTTTTGCCAAAGGTAGTGTCAGTGTTTCACCTCAATCAGGTGATCACCTTGCCAGTGTTTCGAGAGAATTCTGCGCTGTCTCCTGAAGCTAGATTGCTTCGTCTCGACGTTCGGCGAGCATTGAAGATGTACATCCATAGGACGGCCAGTTTTCGTAGGTCCGATAGGACAGCCAAAGAGGATGACGAGCCTAGGAAAGGGCACGCGGCTTCTGAGGCTTCTATAGCCAGGTGGCTTAAGGAAGCTATCACATCAGCATACATTTTGGAAGGCAAAGGAGCCCCGGAAGGGTTGAGAGCTCATTTGACAAGGGCACAAGCAGCATCTTGGGCTGAATTCCACTTGGTGCCAGCGGTGGAGATTTGTAAGGCGGCCACTTGGTCGTCACTGGATTCCTTTGTCAAGCATTACCGGCTGGATGTTCAGGCGGAAAGGGATACCTTTTTTGGGTCAGCAGTGCTTCAGGCTGGTCTAGGGGGGACCCTCCTAATGAATTTCTTCACTGCTCTGTTACTTACCCAGAGGTTAGGGACTAGACTGGAGGGACAATAAGGAAGAGTAAATTAGACTTACCTGCTAATTGTTGTTCCTTAAGGAACTCCAGTCTAGTCCCGTATCCCTCCCTGATTGGCTGTGGTAGAGAGCCTGAAGCAAAACAGAGTAACAGGTAAGAGTTCCGACATAGGGGTATGGAAAAAGTGTTTTTTCATCTTGATTCCCCATACATATTAAAAAAAAAAAAAAAAAAAGGAAAAAGAAGGGAGGATAGACCTCGATATATATATTTTTTTCTTCATCTTGTTCGTTCTGAGTTTAGTTAAGGTAAGTTTCCATAGTTGGATGAAGTTGCTACTTAATTGTTGCTCTGAGGAGTCTGCTTTGTCAATAGTTTACTGGAATGAGGAGGCGGATCCTGGGAGGATATACCAGTGTCGTCATAAAAGGATGACGTTTCTCAGGCTCCAAGCTGCTATGAGAGGTGCACAACCCAGAGGTTCGGGACTAGACTGGAGTTCCTTAAGGAACAACAATTAGCAGGTAAGTCTAATTTACTCATCTCCGACGATCTTCTCTAGCAAGTCTTGACAAACATTGACCCGGTGCTCCTTCTGGTCGTCCGATAAAAACTTGGGCACCATCTTGGCACACACCTTCCGCATCCCCAGCTCCTGCACCAAGATGGTCTGCACTGACTCCCTGTTCAGGCTGAGCTCTTCAGCTATCATCCGCACCGTCAATCTGCAATCACTCCGCATCAGCTGGTTCACTCTGTCAATGTTCTCAGCCATCTTTGTCGTGGAAGGCCGTCCTGGCTTGGGGTCATCCTCCACATCCTTGCGGCCAGTCTTGAAGCGTTTGTGCCACTCGAAGAGTTGCGGCCTTGACATTGCATTTTCTCCATAAGCCTTTTGGAGAAGCTGGAGACCCTCAGTCTGGCCCTTCTCCAACTTAACCAGAAATTTCAAGTTGATTCTTTGCTCCATATTTCTGCCACCTCCAGTTGCATGATAAAGCGATGGAGCAGTGTGCTACAAAAAACCCCTGAAAAAAACAGAGTGAGAGAGATGAAAAATATTATAGCAGAATAGTGGCGAGATGTTGCACAATACAGTGACATAAGCGGTTAGCCTATTGGCATTGAGTCATGGGCATGGCTGCCACAGTCTCGTTTCTTTATGTCACACCTTGTATGTCAAAAAGCAGTGGACCCAGCACAGATCCCTGGGGTACTCCACTATTCACCTTTCTCCATTGGGAAAATTGGCCATTTAGCCCTTCCCTCTGCTTTCTGTCTTTTAACCCTTTCCAGGCTGAGCCCAAAACTCTCGGGATCCAAAATTCTGACTAAATGTTACTATCAAATGGTATATATTCAAAAAATAACAGAATGTTTCAATGAACTAACTGAATGGCTCAAAGAACAAAATCTACTTATCAACTTTACTAAAACTGATATATTATTCATCACTAAAAATCAAACATACATACCCCCAAACACGATCACACTAGATACTCATGAAATAAATACAAAAAAAGAAATAAAATATCTAGGTGTAATACTTGACAATAATCTAAATATGGATTCACATATAAAATATCTAACTAAAAAAATACATTACAAACTCAAAACACTAAAACAATTAAGACCATTGATTCATCTACAAGACTTTATTAATATAATTCATGCTATCATCACCCCACATTTTGATTATGCAAACACAATACTTAATGGCATTTCAAAACAAAATATTAAAAAGATACAAATAATTCAGAACATAGCTGCCAGGATGATTATGAATATAAGCCCACTTGAACATGTTACACCAATTTTGGCTGAACTTCATTGGCTACCTATTTACTCCCGAATCAAATATAAAATTCTTGTCACTACATTTAAACTTATAAATAATCTTGCACCATCGGCACTCAATACACTGATTAATATAGACATCGATAAACGATCCCAAAGAAGCAGAAACTTAAATACCTTAACAATACCAAAAGATTTCACAAAAGCCAGAAAACAAACAAATAAGAGAGCTTTCTCACACTCTGCTCCAATTCTTTGGAACAATCTACCTGACAACATTCGCCTGCTATCTGATATAAAGGAATTTAGAAAAAAATTAAAAACTCACTTATTCATATTACACTACAATACACCCTCAGAACAGAATACTCAAATAGATACAGGCTAACATTTATACATTATTATTACAATACTCTATTTTCAAAATAAATATCACTAATACACTATTAACCATACCACACTCTCATTCACATGATGATTATAGATTTAAACTAACAATGTATATATGTTCTAATATGTTATACCTTTAATGTTACAACATTCCTTGTAAATTATAATTATCTGTTCTATGTAAACTGACTTGGTATATTACATACCAATTAACCTACTGTTCCATGTAAACCGCACTTGATACTAGGGAAAGAGCGGTATATAAATAACTGTTAAATAAAATAAATAAAAATAAATAAATAATACATGACCATAGCAGAAGGAAAATCACTATTAGAACATATTGAATAAGACGGGTACAATTTTCCTGAAATATGCAAAAATTAACCCGGCTGCAGAATGTGGATTAAAAATTTAAAGTAGGCCTTCAAAGAGTTAAACAGTTTCTGATCCACAATAGTACACTGCCTCCTATCTCATGACTTTTTTTTTTAGTTTTACCAAAAGTCTCTGATGAGGGACCTTGTCAAAAGTTTTCTGAAAGTCCAGATACACTATATCAACCAACTCACCTTTGTCTACTTGTATCTCCAGGAACAAGCAGGAATGAGTCTTCACATATGGGTTTCGTCGGTACCGACGGAGCCTGTGCGGGAACGCTCCCCAGCATCCAATCAGAAAGCTTTTGGGAGCATCCCACAGCGCCTGCGTGCTGCCTTCCCGCCTTTCCCAACTGTCTCTCCTCAGTTCTTCTTTTTCCGCGGAGCCAGCAGGTTGTGTTCCTGTCACCGCAGAAGAATTTCTTTATTTTCTTTATTTCTTTTGTATCGTGTCTGCCTTCATCGACGCTCTACCGGTACCGCCGGTCCTTCTTTTCTTCTTTAAAAAAAAACAAAACAAAAAAAAACTATTTCCTTTTCTTTTTTCTTCAGGTGCACTTGCGTTTTGGGCCTTAGGCCCAAACATTTTTTTCCTTAACATGGAAAAGCTTGCCTCAGGGCTTAAGAAGTGCACAAAATGTGGCGGTACCATTTCCATCACCGACACCCACGACTGGTGTCTAAAATGTTTAGGTCCTGACCATTCCACCACAGATTGCATGTCCTGTTCTATGATGTCTAAAAGAGGTCGGCAGAACCGAGCTGTCAAGCTCAGTACCCTGTTTCCCTCTGATGCGGCTTCGGTGGCAACGACGTCTTCCAGGGCTGCTTCTTCCTCACATGGATCTCAGGTAACTAAACATAAATCCAGCTGGTCCTCAAAGGGTAGATCTTCTAAGCATCGAGATGCCTCTGGCGTTGCCCTCGAGGATTCTGCACCAGCAAAATTACCCCGGCGGGAGGCTTCAGCCTCCAAAGCATCATCATCGGGGTTCCAGGATGATCTCGGCTTGGCCTCGACAGATCACCTGGTGCCATGCTCTGGGGTACCGGTGGCTTCCACCGGTACCGACTTCCAAGCATTGGCGGCGTCGATGGACCAGAGGATTCTGTCCATAGAACGCAGTCTGGCGGCTTTCCTTGTGGCATCGACACCCCTGGTACCGCAACAGACTACACCGGTACCGGCTCTAGCACCGCCATCGGTACCGATCCCGGTACCGGCGACATCGGCATCGGTGTCAGCTATGCCGGTACTCTGTCCTCTGAAGCCCTCCGGTACCGATACCCCGGTACCGGTTATTCCCAATACCGATCCCGGTCGGTACGGGTATCGGGCTTTGCAAGGGCATCCGGACAGACGATACTTCGATTCCTCTGAAGACTCTGAGGATTCTGAGGCGTCTGTCGATGCAGTGATGCTTCTTCCACAGGAGGAGCCCTCTCCTAAACAAAGGATGTCTCCTCCAGAGGACTTGTCTTTTCAAGACTTCATCAGGGAGGTGGCTCGGGGCCTATCCATTACGGTGGCCCCTGAGACAGAACCCAGAGCCAAGGAGTTAGATATTTTACAATATCCTAAAACTCCTAAGGAGGCAGCTACCTTGCCTGTTCATGAGATTTTATATGATCTCATGTTGAGGATGTGGGAAACACCTCTTACCACCTCTCCTCATTCTCGCAGGTTAGATACCATGTATCGTGTCCTTCCTTGTCCTGGTTTCCATAAAACTCAGCTTCCTCACCACTCTATTGTGGTTGAGTCTACTATGAGAAAGATTAGAAGTGCCAAAAGACATGCCTCTAATCCTCCAGGACGTGAATGTAGAACCCTGGATGCTTTTGGACGTAGAGTCTTCCAAGCTTCCATGCTTGCTGCGAGAATTAATTCCTATAGTCTTTACATGGGAATGTTCCTAAAAGAAGTCACTGATCATTTGCAGACTTTAAATCCTTTCATTTCTGAAGATAAAAGACATGACTTTCTCACTTGGCTCAAACATGCCCAAGATATCTCCAAATTCTCCAACCGTGCAGTTTTCGACTCCTTTGAATGTGTAAGCAGAGCCTCGGCTATTGCCATAGGTGCACATAGAATTGCTTGGCTTCAAGCATCTGATTTGGAGATCTGGGTACAAGATGAATTGGGAAATATCCCTTGTACAGGTGAAAACCTGTTTGGTAAAGATTGGCAAGCAAAGGCCAGTCAGATGGATGCTGAAAATTCTGCCTTGGATAGACTATCTAAGTCTACAGCTGCTCCTGTTAAGAAAAGGTTGTTCAAGAAAGCACCTTTTTCTAAAAAGGGAAGATTTTATCCTGCTTATAGTCAGCGGGCATCTTCTGCAGCTCAGTTCCCTACCAAACGTCAGCAATCATCCAAACAGAACAAAGCAAAGGCTGCTAGGCCTCCACCGGCCCAGCATCCTCAACCTCCTCAGGGCCTTTGACTTTCCGCTAGAGAACGTAGCCTTCCTAGCTCTGGAAGGACCAGAGCCCTCCACCATTCCAGGAAGGTTATGTCATTTTGCTCCCAGGTGGGGACAAATTACAGCAGAGCATTGGACACTCTCCATCATAAAAGAGGGGTACAAACTTCATTTTTAAAGCTTTCCCCCTCACACAAGAGTGAACCAGTTCAATTCTCCGGCCTCCCTCCTCAACCTGTTGGGTAAGGAGATTGCCACCCTTCTCGCCCAGGGGGGCAATAGAGGAAGTGCCTCTTCAACAACAGGGCACAGGGTTCTACTCCCCCTGTTTTCTTATTCCAAAGAAAACAGGGGGCTACAGACCCATTTTAGACCTCAGAGAATTGAACAAATTCAAAGTCAAGGAAAAATTCAAAATGATTTCTCTGGGAACTCTGCTACCATACCTTCAGAGTCAGGATTGGCTTTGTTCTCTAGATCTCAAGGATGCGTACACCCATGTTCTCATCCATCCAACTCATAGAAGGTTCCTTCGGTTCCTTTTTCAAGAGAAGCACTATCAATACAGAGTGCTCCCTTTTGGTCTGGCCTCTGCACCAAGGGTGTTCACGAAATGCATGGCAGTGGTAGCTGCATTTCTGCGCACTCTGGGAATATTCGTCTTCCCTTATTTGGACGACTGGCTCATTCAAGCTCCCACTCAGTCAGAGGCCAAGAGTTCTCTATCCTGCACTATGCGTATCCTTCAGTATTTAGGGGTTCCTGGAGTTATAGGGGCATTGCTGGATACCACAAGGGCAAGGGCCTATCTCCCCCAGGCCCGTTGCCTTCGCTTGGTGCAGTTAGCTTCTCAAGCACAGTTAAAGCCCCATTTAACTGCTCGAGAAATGTTACAATTACTAGGCCACATGGCATCCACCGTGCATGTGGTACCATATGCTCGCCTTCACATGAGGGCAGCTCAGTGGACTTTATCCACCCAATGGACCCAGGCATTAGACTGCCTGTCAGACAAAATAGCAAACACAAGTCGCCTCATTTTGTCCCTCCAGTGGTGGAAGTCCCCTCAAAACCTGTTGCTGGGGTCCCCCTTTCAGCAGTCTCTAACCCAGGCAACTCTCACAACAGATGCTTCTCCAGTGGGTTGGGGAGCTCATCTGCAAGACCTCTCCACCCAGGGCATCTGGTCTCCACAGGCGAGTTGTCTACTGCCACGCACCCGCTCCCTGGACCTTGAGGGTTTCAGGAGGGGATGGCCTTTGATGCCCTTCAGGGTTGAGTATTGTAGTTGTGTGTGCTCAAGTAGTAAGGCAGGCAAAGAAAATTTCTTCGATGAGGTTTATTTCCGCATTGCAGTTCAAGTGCAAACAGACGCAAATAAAGTATAATAGCACAAAACAAGAGTGGAAACCAAAACTTAAACAAGGTATTGCACTGCTAGGCTAAATGTCCATTATCTTCTGTGATCACATTCAGTTGTCATGTAACCCTTTGCACTAACGGAAGAAACAAACTCTGGTAAACAGCAATGCTCCTGGTATGCAGACAATTATGCTTTAACTTATTCCTTTCTGATAAGTTTCTCAGCATAGGAATCAATACAGCAACTTCTGTTATATTGCTTCATATAACTTTGTACAACACTTCAATTAAATGTCCTTCTCAATCACACAAGCTGAGCAGTCCATTGGCATGTCTGGCTCTGTGAACGGTAGAGAAGAAACTTCAGCAAAGGCTCCAACGATCCTGTGAGCAGTGAGTGAGAATCAGCTGTGCCTACTTAGTTGGGAACTGTGTGTGAGAGAAAACTGCAGCCAATCTGAGCACTTTTCAAATCATTTAGAATCCCTTCAGCAAAGGCTCCAACGATCCTGTGAGCAGTGTGTGAGAATCAGCTGTGCCTACTTAGTTGGGAACTGTGTGTGAGAGAAAACTGCAGCCAATCTGAGCACTTTTCAAATCATTTAGAATCCCTTCAGCAAAGGCTCCAACGATCCTGTGAGCAGTGAGTGAGAATCAGCTGTGCCTACTTAGTTGGGAACTGTGTGTGAGAGAAAACTGCAGCCAATCTGAGCACTTTTCAAATCATTTAGAATCCCTTCAGCAAAGGCTCCAACGATCCTGTGAGCAGTGAGTGAGAATCAGCTGTGCCTACTTAGTTGGGAACTGTGTGTGAGAGAAAACTGCAGCCAATCTGAGCACTTTTCAAATCATTTAGAATCCCTTCAGCAAAGGCTCCAACGATCCTGTGAGCAGTGAGTGAGAATCAGCTGTGCCTACTTAGTTGGGAACTGTGTGTGAGAGAAAACTGCAGCCAATCTGAGCACTTTTCAAATCATTTAGAATCCCTTCAGCAATGGCGCGCCCGTGCCTTGCGGGCCCGCGCCTGAGGGCCTCGCAAGAGGGCCCTTTGGCGTGGCCCTTAGGCGGTGGACCGTGCGGGACCCACTATCTGCTGCTATATGCTCATTCTGTTCAGCGATATGCTGTTTGTAGTTAATGTAAGGTAATGTAATGTAAGTTATGTACTGTGTTCCCTGTTTGTACTCCTAGTGTTTTGTTGTGATGTAATGATAATGCAATGTATGTTTCCCTCACCTTTGTTTAACTTTGTGCTGTATTAACCGCTTTGATTGAAGGAAAAGGCGGGATACAAAACATGTTAAATAAATAAATAAATAAATAAAATAAAGGCATTTCCTCTTCACAGCTGTTTGTGGGCTGTGCTACGTTAGAGGAAGAAACTGCCCTGCTTTCAAGGAACTCTCTGAAATCTTTAAGAAGCAATTCAGCCTGCGTTCTTCCTGGGCTAAGCTGATAATGTCTTCCTGCTTCAGGTAACTGTTTGTCTAAACTGCTTATCTCTTGATAATTAGCAATGTTGCTTTTACTAGGACAGCAGTTCCACGTGTTAGGATTATCCTTCCCCCACTTATCACTAAACGTTAGTGCTGGGTTTAAAACTTCAGCTGTGAGTGGAGAGTTTCTCAACAGAGTGTTAAAAGTAGAACGGTCAGGCTTCTCTTGGCACACGTCTCTGTAATAAGACTCAGCTGTTCCCTAACTATAGGTTTCTGCTGGCTTATGAGAATAGCCTAGGCTGCTTACATGCTTTTCAGACTGCAACCAATTGCTACCATGTTGTCTGACTTTGTCTTGGCTTTTAACGTTAGCCTTTACTCTTTCTGGCTTCCCAATGTTAAACTTGCTAGCTGCTTCAAACCCACTGTGTACCTTGTGCTGTGGCTTTCTCCAGGGTAATTCTCTGTCCCTCTGTCTTCGGTTCCAAGGTTCTGCTTGGTCCTCTAGAAGCCTGTGCTGTAGCCTTGGGTCTCTCAGTGCTCCTGAATCCTTCTGGTCACAGAAGATTCTCCCTGCCTCTGAGTCTCCCAGGTACTTGCTTCGTGAGTCCAGTCTTCTCCTTAGTGGATCACAGCTGCCTAATTGCTCTCTCTCCAACTCTTCCTGGTCATGTCCTTCTGAGTCTCCTCCTGACTCCTCGTCGTCTTCTTTCAAATCTGACTCTCTCTGTTTCTGAGTGCTTAACAAGCTGCCTGTGTACTGCACTGTCTGCCTCCTGCTTGGGCGTGCCCAATCAGGGACTTGGCTTCTCTCCTTCCTTGAGGTGAGGTGTGGTTCCTGATTAGCTCTGTGTTTTTTTTCTCTCTGAAGAGAAAATCCTGCATTCTCTTGCAGTACCGGTTCTCTCCACCGGATCACTATCTGTTTCCATAGCATCTTGAGAGGCTTCTACGTCACACTACATATCAATCTCTTGGAGCTCAGAGCAATCTTTCTTGCTCTGCGGGTGTACCACACCCTGCTCAGCTGCAAGACAGTCCTTATCCAAACGGACAATCAGGTAGCCATGTTCTACGTGAACAAGCAGGGTGGAACAGGCTCTCTGTCGCTTTGCAACGAAGCTTTGCGACTCTGGGCCCTCGCCAGAGAGCATCAAATTCATCTTCTGGCAGTTTATCTTCCAGGCGTTCAAAACTCTTGGGCAGACAGACTCAGTCGAGTTCTGCTTCCACACGAGTGGTCCCTACATGTGGACCAGGTGGCCAGGATTTTTCAGATTTGGGGAACCCCAGACATAGACCTCTTTGCAAGTCCGTGG
The DNA here is from genome assembly GCA_033557465.1 of Ichthyophis bannanicus. Classification (NCBI taxonomy): domain Eukaryota; kingdom Metazoa; phylum Chordata; class Amphibia; order Gymnophiona; family Ichthyophiidae; genus Ichthyophis; species Ichthyophis bannanicus. Next base: position 3,973,081 of record CM066050.1, read on the forward strand.
AATGCCAAACTTCCCCGGTTCTGTTCCAGAACTCCGGCTCAGGGAGCTCAGGCAAAGGATGCTTTCCTCCACTGGGATCAAGACTTCCTGTATGCCTTTCCACCCATTCCCCTAATTCCCAAAACCCTGTTCAAGCTTCAGAGAGACAGAGGCCACATGATTCTCATAGCTCCACATTGGCCACGGCAAGTGTGGTACCCTCTGCTTCTACATCTCTCTCAAGCTCCCTCCCTGGAGTTAGGGTCTGCTCCAGATCTCCTATCTCAGGAGGACGGAAAGTTATAGCATCCCAATCCCCCAGTCTCTGCATCTCAGGGCTTGGTTGCTGAAGGCTTAGATCTCCAGGATCTTCATCTTTCTCAACAGGTGAAAGATGTTCTTATGCTTCCAGAAAACCTTCCACTAGACGTTCTTATGCTTTCAAGTGGAAGAGGTTTGCTATTTGGTGTTATGAGAAGGGTCTTAACCCCCTTGCCATACCTCTGGAATCATTGCTGGAGTATCTCCTCCATTTGTCTAATGCAGGCCTTAAGACAAATTCAGTAAGGGTCCATTTGAGTGCTATTGCAGCTTCCCTTAAGCCTCTAAATGGACAACCTATTTCCTCTCATCCTCTTGTAGCAAGATTTATGAGAGGCCTCCTTTTAACAAAGCCTCCCACTAGACCACCTCCGGTGGCATGGGACTTGAACCTGGTTCTTGGTCAGCTCATGAAGCCACCTTTTGAACCTTTGGCTACCACCTTCTTGAAATACCTTTCTTGGAAGGTTACCTTTCTCATTGCAATCACATCAGCATGTCGTATTAGTGAATTGCAAGCATTCGTAGCTAATCCACCTTATACAAGTTTCCATCATGACAAGGTAGTCCTTAGGACTCATCCACACTTTATGCCTAAGGTGGTCTCGCCTTTTCACCTCAACCAGGAGGTCTACCTGCCTGTCTTTTTTCCAGGACCGCATGCATCAAGTGCAGAGAAGAATCTTCATACCCTGGATTGTAAAAGAGCTCTGGCTTTTTACTTATAGAGGACACAGCAACATAGAAAGTCCTCTCAGCTCTTTGTTGCCTTTGATCCTTCTCATTTGGGACTACCAGTCTCCAAGAGAACACTATCTAACTGGATTGCCCAGTGTATTTCTTTCGCCTATCAGAGTAAGAACCTTTCTCTGGAGGGCCATGTCACAGCTCACAATGTGAGAGCCATGGCAGCCTCAATGGCTCATCTGAACTCTGTGTCTATTGACGACATCTGTCGAGCAGCCACTTGGGCCTCGGTTCATACCTTCACAGCCCATTACTGCTTGGACAAGGACTCCCGCCGGGATGCCTTGTTTGGTCAGGCTGTTCTCAAACACCTGTTCCATACCTAATCAACTCCTACCCACCATTCCTGGTAGGATGCCAGAGATCCATGAGGGGAACTGCAGTCCTTCTTAGGGACACACAGCTTCTAGGGTCTCTCCCTGACATCTGAAGCTAGGGAGTCCCCATATGTGAAGACTCATTCCTGCTTGTTCCTGGAGATAGCACAGTTACTTACCTGTAACAGGTGATCTCTGGGAACAGCAGGAATAAGTCTTCACAACCCACCCACGTCCCCTAGGAGTTGTATCTCTCTATCTATCTTTCCTTTCCCTCTCTCTCTCTTTGTCTCAGCTTTAAAACTCAACTGAAGAGAGACAGTTGGGAAAGACGGGAAGGCAGCACGCAGGCGCTGTGGGATGCTCCCAAAAGCTTTCTGATTGGATGCTGGGGAGCGTTCCCGCGCAGGCTCCGTCGGTACCGACGAAACCCATATGTGAAGACTTATTCCTGCTGTGCCCAGAGATCACCTGTTACAGGTAAGTAACTGTGCTTTATTCACACCTTCAAAAAAACGTAACCGATTAGCAAGACAAGATCTTCCTTGTCTAAAGCCATGTTGGCTGTCTCCCATTAGGCCATGACTATCTACATGTTTATCAATTTTGTCCTTTATGATGGTTTCTACCATTTTCCCGGTACTGACATCAGGCTCACCAGTCTGTAGTTTCCCGGATCACCCCTGGAACCCTTTTTAAAAATTGTCATTACATTGGCCATCCTCCAATCTTCAGGTATTAGAGATGATTTTAGTGATAGTTCACATATTACTAATAGCAGGTCTGTAATCTCATATTTCAGTTCTTTCAACACCCTTGGATGTATACCATCCAGTCCAGCTGTTTTGCTACTCTGCAGTTTATCAAATAGTTGTAATACATCTTCCTGGTGTATCGATATTTCTTTCAATTCTTCCACTGTATCACCTTTAAATACCACTTCAGTCATGGGTAATATCCCCACATCTTCCTCAGTAAAGACTGAAGCAAAGAATTCATTCAGTCTCTCCACTACAAATGTACTTTTTGCTACAAATGTACTTGAACAAGTCTTTATTACGCGTTTTTGCTTCCACAGCAAGCTTCTTCTCAAATTCCCTCTTTGCCTGCCTTATCAATGCCTTGCATTTGACTTGCCAGTGCTTGTGCTGTTTCCAGTTTTCATCATTTGGCTCTTTTTTTCCATTTCCTGAAAGATGCTTTTTTGGCAACAACAGCCTCTCTGACCTCACCTTTAAACCATGCTGGCAGTTTTTTGGACTTCCTTTCACTTTTCTTAAAGCGTGGAATACAGCTGGTCTGAACTTCCAAGACAGTATTTTTAAACACCCAAGCTTGATGTAAGTCTTTAACCTTTGCAACTGCTCCTTTTAGTTTTTTCTTAACTATTTTCCTCATTTTATATAGTCTCCCTTTTGAAAGTTAAAAGGTAGTACTGTGGATTTCCTTACCATCCCTCCTCCATTAATTAAATCAAACACGATCATGCTATGATCACTATTGCCAAGTGGCCCCAAACCTCTTATCTCTTGCACCAGATCTGGTGTTCCACTAAGGACTAAGTCCAAAATGGCTTCCCCTCTGGTCTGTTCATGAACCAGCTGCTCCAAGAAGCAGTCTTTTTTTATTTCATCTGGAAACTTTTATCTCCCTAGCATGTTGTCCTGCCTTGACACTGACCCAGTCAATACCGGGATAATTGAAATCACCCATTATTATTACTGTGCTGTAACTTTTGTTAGCTTCTCTGATTTCCTTGAGCATTTTTCATCATCCATTTGCTCATTCTGGTCAGGCGGTCTATAGTACACCCCCATTGCCATTGCCTTCCCCTTTTTGCTTGGAATTTCAATCCATAGAGATTCTACAGCAAATTTTGTTTCCTGCAAAACTTTAATCCTTTGTGACTCAATGGCCCTCTCTAACATAGAGTGCAACCCCTCCACCAATTTGATCAGTTCTTTCATTGTGATATAGTTTGTACCCAGGTATCACAGTATCCCACTGGTTGTCCTCCTTCCATCATGTCTCTGAGATACCAGTCATATCTAACTTCTCATTTAGTGCTATATATTCTAACTTTCCCATCTTATTTTTTAGACTTTTAGCATTTGCATACAAGCATTTGAGAGTGTTTTATTTATATTAATCTATCAGTAGGCAGGGGTAATTTGGAATCTTTAAGCTCTCTCTGCTCCGTACTCAAGGGTATTTGGGCTACTTTTGTCTTGTGGGACCCTAGCCTGGGCCTAAGGCTTACAGCTATGGGCTGCCTTTCGTCTGTCCTTAAATGCAACTTTATTCTTTGTCTCCAGCAATGCACCCTGGGACTTGTAGTAGATAATTCACACTCAAAGACAAACTGTAGTTGTGCAACTGATGGTTGAGGCAAACAAGAATATTTATTTTGTGGATTTCCAAATGCATTAAAGTTCAGGCACACAAACACAATGGATACTTCTCCAATAACACAAGAGTAAAGTAAGTCAAACTGGAACTGAAAGTAAACTGAGCACAAGTCTCTTTAACAAAAACTGTTATCTTCAATAAAGCAAAACACAGCACAGCCTTATAAGCAATTTCAGCAAAGGTAGTTTTCTTCTTTTCCAAAACCTTCTTTTAACCCTGCTTACAGGTTTTTCAAGTTTCTTTAAAGCAAAGAGAGCAATCCATTAGAGAGTCCTCTGGAATGGATTGTGACTCACAGCAATCAATCTGCATGGGTTCTGGTACTACAGCTGGCTTATCTTTGGACTCAACAGCTTCTTCAAACTTTCTGGCTTGTAGGAATTCATAAAACACATTCCATAACTTCTGTTTCTGGTCATGAACATTTACCTTCAAGGAGTGAGCTTTCCTTCCCTCTAATGCTTGCTTTAAAGTCCCTAGTGTGTCCACATTTACTGCCCTGCTTGTGGCTGGGTTACGGTTCTTTCCCCCAAAGGAACGTATCCACCCACCTTCTAGCAGTTGGACCTTTCAGCATAGGGTCTTGAATATTGGACAGAGGTACCTGTTCCAGCTGGTTTGTAGCCTTTCCAACTAACCGGCTGCTGGCTTTAGGTCTGGGAGTTTTTCTCAGATATGGAGTGCTTCCTTCTCTGCTTTCAGCCTTCAGCCAACTGAAAGTCAGCCTCCTCGTGGCTCTCAGCTCTCCTAACTCTCTGAGCTCCTTCCCCCTGGGAACTCTCTTCCTCCTGGGAACTCCGGGCACGCTGAGAACTCCTCTGTAAGCTCCGTGTGCTCTCTCTCTTCTTCTCCCTCCTGCTCTGTTTGGAGATGGGTTTAAAAACCTGTTTCTTTCCTGCCACGCCTTTTCCTTTGCACTTGTGCTCATAATCAGTAAGCAAGCCTGCCTCCTTGTCAGAGCTAGTGCGTGGCTTGGCTTGGCTTGACTTTTTTTCAAAGTAGTTTTTCTACCCCTCTGCAAAGCTTGGCTGTCAGTAGTTTTAAAGGCACAAGTACCATTTATCCTCTATTTCCATTCTTTCCTGATCACTCTCATCACCACAGTCTTTATTGGAACCTCTCTGCTGATATGCCTTAACTTCATTCTTTTTGGTTGTATCCTTCAAGGATACATTGTTCCAAACCATGCTCTCTTGGGCGACTGTCGGCTCTCACCTGTTATCTAGTTTAAAAGCTGCTCTATCTCCTTTTTAAAGATTAATGCCAGAAGCCTGGTTCTATCCCAGTTACGGTGAAGCCCATCCCTTCGAAAGAGCCCCTCCTTTCCCCAGAATGTTCCCCAGTTCCTAACAAATCCAAAACCCTCATCCTTGCACCATTGTCTCATCCATGCATTGAGACTCCTGAGCTCTGCTTGCCTTTTGGGTCCTGCGCGTGGAACAGGAAGAATTTTGGAGAAGGCTTCCCTCGAAGTTCTGGATGTCAGCTTCCTACCTAAAAGCCTAACTTCAGCCTCCAGAACCTCCCTACCACATTTTCCTATGTCATTGGTACCGACATATACCAAGACAGAAGACTCCTCTCCAGCACTTTCTAAGACCTTGTCTAGGTGGTGTGTGAGGTCCGCTATCTTCGCACCAGGCAGGCATGTTACCAAGCGATCCTCACGTCCACCAGCTATCAGCTATCTACATGCCTAATGGTTAAATCACCAACTATAACGGCTGTCCTAACCCTTCCCTCATGGGCACATGATCCTGGAGAAACGTCCTCGGTGCGAGAGGATTTTACATCACCTGGAGGACAGGTCCTAGCTACAGGATCATTTCCTGCCACACCAGGGTTATGCTCTCCTATCATGTGACTTCTCTTCTCCATGGCAACAGAGATGCTGCCAGACTGGAGGTGGGACTTCAGGACTATATCCCTGTATGTCTTGTCTATGTACCTCTCTGTCTTCCTTATGTCTTCCAAGTCTGCTACTCTAGCCTCCAGGGATTGGACTCATTCCCTGAGAGCAAAGAGCTCTTGCACCTAGGGTACACGTAAGACCCCTCACCAACTGGGAGAAAATCATACTTGTGACACTGAATGCAAAAGACTGTAAAGCTCCCATCTCGCTGCTGGACTGCTGTCTGCATCTTAGTTTTAAGGTTGTGTTTAGATATTTAAGTTCTTTACTTACTAAGGGTTGCTGGGGGTACTTATACTAATACAACTATACCTAATACGTTTAATGTACTTTCTTCACCTGAAGCTTAATTAATCTCAGGTCCTTAATGTATACTCATGAGAATAAACAGCTGCACCTGAGTGTGAATATGGCATCTCTTTTCCTTTAATAGGTTTAAGCACCTATAAAGCTATGATTATTCCTGGGGTGGGTGTCGGGGAGGAAGGGAGGGAAAGAAGACATTAAAAGCTGGCTGCTATACAGTACCCTGTCCTGTGCTTCTAAGGTAATCTGTGACCAATCTCCAGGGGGAGTCCCACAGTCCTTGGTTGGATAGAGGGAGTCTTGGGGGGTCTAAATTTAATCAGAAAGCTCTCTGCTGTGTTTTAAATTTAAACTGAAAGCTCTTTGTTGTTACTAGGCCCTGACTGATTTAACAAATGCACTGGGTTCACAGATTAATCAGCTTTAATATAAAGAATTCCTTTTTCCCCAAGATTTAGAAAAATCTCTAGAAGTAAATACTTACAATTGCAGATCTCTCTCCACAAATAGCAGTCCTCTTTTGTAGTCCTTCAAGACTACAAAAGGGGGCTCTTAAGTTTTTCCAAATATAGATGCCTGTCTTCCTCTCTCTGTGAGCTCTTGTATTTCATGAAGGCCTCCCTCTTTTTCTTCACCTTTTCAGCTGCTTCTTTTGAAAACCAAAGCGGTCTCCTTTTCCTTTTATCTTTATTTAACAAAAAGGTTGGTTGCCCTTAAAATATCCCCTTTCAGTTTTGCCCACTGTTTTTTTTTTTCTACATCCCCCTGATGTTCCCATCCCGCTAATGACTCCATGAGTATTGGTCCATTTTAGCAAAGTTAGTCTTCCTAAAGTCTAAGATCCTCGCTTTTGAATGGATTTTAACAGCCCTATTCCCTATACTGAACCACACCATCTGGTGATCACTGGATGCAAAATGATCTCCCACTATAACATCAGAAACACTTTCACCATTGGTAAGCACCAAGTCCAGTATGGCCCCTTCACGTGTGGGGTCTGTTACCAATTGCCTGAATAGTTCTCCCTGTAGAGCATCCAGGATCTCCTTACTTCTAGATGATACTGCAGCATCCTCTGGCAACAAATTCCAGAGTTTGATTACGTGTTGAGTGAAAAATATTTTCTCTGATTAGTCCTACATGTGCTACATTGTACCTTCATCGCCTAGTTTCTCCGGAGACAAGCAGGGGAATGCAGGCATACTCGATTGGTGATGTCTGAGACAGAACCAAGTGCTGGGCTGTCTCCTAGCTCGGACATGAGTGTGCCTTCCCGCTCTCGGATCCTGCTCAACGCCAATCAGTTTCTTCTAACTGCAGCCTCAGTCAGCTGCAGTTCTTCCCTCCTCTGTTGGGATAAATATGAGGTTAAATACCTGGGCATCACAAAGGACAGAGTGCTAAACCTGAAATCCCACATCACAAAAACTGCAAACAAGGCCTATCAACGCTTAAGGATCATCAGAAAACTCAAACCATTACTCCGCCAGGATCACTTCCGCACAGTATGCCAAGCACTCATTACACCTCTGCTTGACTACAGAAACTCGTTATATCAAGGCCTCCCTCAACAAACCCTACACCCACTCCAAATGGTGCAAAACACTGCGACACGCATCATTACAGACACTCCAAGATCTCTGAGCACATCACCCTACAGCAACTACACTGGCTACCCATAATGGCCAGAGCAAAATACAAAATAATCCTAATCATCTTTAAAATCATCCACCAGCTCTCAGCAGAGGCACTCCAATACATCATAATGAAAGATACCTGTAACAGACCGAAAAGAACCAATAAAGACAACATGATCGACACACCTGCAGGATTCCACAAGACTAAACAAACAACTTCAAAAAGAGCTCCCTCCTTACTACCGCCCACACTCTGGAATTCCCTCCCAACAAGCCTGAGAGCATTAGATGACCTAATGGAATTCCGAAAGGACCTCAAAACTTATCTCTATTGAAACTTCCTTATCGTTCCTCCAGCTTAGTCCTCTACGTATGGGTTGTGCACCTCCTGCAGCATGAAGACTGGACCAATCAAATTTCAGCATCACTGGAAACAGCATCCTGGCCATCTCGTCCACCCCAGTGTGTCCAGTCTTCATGCAGCAGGAAGACGTTAGTGAGCCGGGCTGGGCTCACTAGTTGGTCAGTTAGATCTTTAGGCTGTAGCTAACCTTTTTGTTGGTTATTTTTTGGCTCTATTAGGGCTTCTTTTGATTTATTAAATTAGGGGGGTACTTGTTTCTTTAAATTTAAAGTTCTCATCGGCACTCCGGGGGGGGGGGGGGACCCGAGGGAGGTCTCTCCTCTGCTCTGCCTAAGCCGCTTATTTTTATTGCTCTTTCCTAGTTCTCTTTTAGGATCTCTGCCCCAGGGCTCTTCGGGGCAGAGCTCCAGCGGCGGCTGTACAGCAGCACACCACCGGGAGAGGTAAGGAGTGCGCTGGGGAAGTGCCGGTGTGTTCGGGCGGCGGAGTGCAGTGCAAACGCGGTGTCTGTGAGAAACTTACTCACCTCTTGTTATCTGCTTTGTGCTGCACCCGCGTTACTTGAGCTGCGGGTGTGGGGGAGGCCGCCTGAGGCGTTGGTTCTTCGGCCGGGTGTTTTTTTTTTTTTTTTTCCCGGTGCCGAGAGAAAGCGTGCCAAAAAGGATTTCTGCCCTGCCGTGGCCATTTTGTGAGCCGCGGTCCCTTCCGTGTGCGGCACACGCGGCTGATTCTTTTCCTTGTATACGGGATCGCCGCCAGAAGTATTCCCCTCCGGCTATTTTGTTTTCTTTCTTTATTTTCTTTTCTGCCTTTATTTCTCTAGTTTTTTGTTTCTTTATTTTGTTTTTCCTCGGAGACGTTCCCTCGGGGGGGGGGGGGGGGGTCGTTGTTCCTTCCCTGTCCTCCTGCTGGTGCAAAGGGCTGTCTTCAACTTTGCTGCTATTTTTTGTTATCAGCAGCATATGGGCAAGCCAGTCTTGGCAATGGCATAAGAACTTGATAAACTAAAATACCATTAAAAAAAAAAAAAAAAAAAAAAGAACTAATAGAGAGGAGACAGAGCAGAGCCACAGTACCCTGGTTCAGACACTGCTCAAGGGTGCGGTGCTCAGGGGTTCAGTTCCCCACGGTGCCAATGATCACAGCTGGCTGAGGCATTCTTTACAATAAGGCATTCTTCCCTGCCTCCTGGCAGCTGGCCACCTTCAACCTTGCGTCCTGGTTCTTCTGGGCAGGACCAGTTGTTTCCTTCTGATTCCGTAAGTACCTTCCCTGCACTTGTGGAGCTGCGGGTTGCGGCTCCATGCCAGCGGGATCTCTCTGTGTTATTTGTGGGTCCCGGAGGGGCGCGGCTCCGGAGACAGGCGTCTGTCACTGCTGTGCCTCTGTCTCCCTTACTATGGAACAGCGCCTGGAAAGTTCCTTGGCGGCTACATCTCAGCCAGGTTCAGATGCTGTGGAGTTGGAATCCCCCCTGGAGGGGCCATTGGGGATGGTTTCGGCGGGGCCTTTGGGCGCAGGGGAGCAGGCAGAGCTCGGCGGTGCTTTGCCTTTGGAGGACTTTTCTCCCGATTTCATTTTGCTGATGCATCAGGCGTTCTGTCGTAGGCGCCAGGGCATGGGCGTTGGTTCTCTGCCTGTTCCAGGGGCGGCCGCGCAGTCTCCTGCACCGGTGAGTGCGTCCTCCGGTGTCAAGGCGCCAAAACGCCAGCGTTTGCACGAACCCTTTCAGTCTGAAGCGGATTGGCCGGAGGGCGAAGATCCGGATTTGGACCTGGAAGCGGATGGGGAGGCCTTGGAGGAAGGCGAACTCCCAGAGCCAGAGGATCAGGCTAAGATTATTCGTGTGTTTCGCCGGGAGGAGTTGCCCGCGCTCGTCGCTGAAACGCTTCAAGCTCTCGGTTTGGCCCCTGCGCCGCCGGCCGAGGAATCGGACGGTGCCGACCCCATCATTCAAGCGGTGCGGCAAACTCAGGTGGTTTTTCCTATTCACAAGGTCATCGATCAGATGATTCAAGCTGAGTGGGATACCCCTGAATCTGGCCTCAAGGGGGTGAAAGTAATGCGCAAGCTGTATCCTATGGCAGACACCGACCTCGAGCGGTTTCGCTCTCCTAAAGTAGATGCAGCGGTTTCGGCTGTGACTAAGAAGACCACTATCCCTGTGGAAGGTAGTGCGGCGTTGAGGGAGCCGCAGGACAGGAAAATGGATGGTCTTTTGAAGCAATCCTTTGAGGCGGACGCGGTTGCGCTGCAGGCCTCCATTTGTGGGGCATGGGTCGCTCGGGCCTGTCTTCGCTGGGTTCAGCGGCTTCGACAGGCGCCGGCCTTGGAAGCCGAAGACTTAGGTGAGCTCCAGCGCTTGGAATCAGGTTTGGCGTATTTGGCGGATGTACACTATGACCTTATCAGGGCGCTATCCAATAGCATGGCTTCCTTGGTGGCGACCCGCAGAGCCCTTTGGTTGAAGAATTGGGCAGCGGATGGTTCTTCCAAATCGCGGCTAGGCAAGCTGCCTTTTAAGGGTAAGCTGCTGTTCGGTGAGGACCTTGACCGGTTGGTCAAGGATTTGGGGGAATCCAAGGGCGGTCGTCTGCCGGAGGATCGGCCGAAAAGAGGAAAGTTCCTTTCTGCCCCTCGGGGTCAGTCTCGGGACTTTCGTAGGTTTCGCTCTCCCCGCTATGGGGGGTTTCAGCGAGGTAGGTATGTCTCGAGGACTTCGAGCTTTCGGGGCTTTCGAGGAGCCAGTAGAGGGTTCGCAGCCGCTGTCCCTACAACCGCCCGTAAGTCCCAATGAAGGGCAGTGGGTCCAGGCGGAGATTCCAGCGATCGGAGGGCGTCTTCGACGTTTTCTCTCTGCTTGGGCCCAGATAACTTCCGATCAATGGGTTTTGGAGATCGTTCGAGACGGGTATGCCCTGGACTTGGCCAGACTCATGCTCGATTCCTTTGTGGCGTCTCCCTGCCGAGGAGCTCGGAAGACTGCTCAAGTCCGACAAACCCTCGATCATCTGCTTCGGCTGGGAGCGGTGGTTCCCGTGCCTCCGGAAGAATATGGTCTCGGAAGGTATTCCATTTATTTCGTGGTGCCAAAGAAGGGTGGGGCTCTTCGTCCCATTTTGGATCTCAAAGGGGTGAATCGCTGCCTGCGGTTGCCGCACTTTCGGATGGAAACCTTACGTTCCGTACTTGTGGCCGTTCGCAGGGGCGAGTTTCTCACCTCACTCGACCTCACGGAGGCTTATCTACATATTCCTATTCGAGAAGCGCATCAGCGCTATCTCCGGTTCGCTCTACCGTGGGGTCACTTCCAGTTCCAGGCTTTGCCCTTCGGCCTAGCAACCGCTCCTCGAGTGTTCACCAAAATCATGGTGGTCGTGGCAGCGGCGTTGCGCAAGGAAGGGGTGCTGGTGCACCCCTATCTGGATGATTGGTTGATTCGAGGAAAATCTCGCTCGGAGAGCTTGTTGGCAACAGCGCAAGTGGTAGGCCTACTGCAGTCCCTCGGCTGGGTAGTCAACCCGCAGAAGAGCCAGTTGGTTCCGACGCAGTTTCTCGAGTATTTGGGGGTGCTCTTCGATACTCACAGGGGCTTCGTTTTTCTTCCCGACCGCAGGTTAGTGGGTCTTCAGACACTCGTACACCGGTTTCGGCAAGTCCCAGCTCCGTCGGCTTGGCACTACCTTCAGTTGCTGGGAACGATGGCGGCATCATTAGAGGTAGTACCTTGGGCTCGGTTTCACATGCGGTCGCTCCAGCGGGCCTTGCTACGTCGCTGGTCCAATCAGACCGATTCCCTAGCAGACGTCTTCGCTGCCCGGCGGGAGTGCGTCGGGACTTGAAATGGTGGCTTTGGCCGGCCTCGCTCCGCGCAGGGATGTCCTTGGAGCAGCCGGACTGGATTCCGCTGTTGACGGATGCTTGTCTGACGGGCCGGGGCGCGCACTGCGGCGATCAAGTGACGCAGGGCCTCTGGTCTCCGGAGGAGAGCGGTTGGTCGATCAACCGCTTGGAACTTCGGGCAGTCCGGTTGGCATTGCAGAGCTTCGAGACCCTGATATCGCACAGGGTGGTGCGGGTTCTCTCCGACAACGCGGCGACCGTGGCGTACATAAATCGACAAGGCGGCACCGGAAGCTTGGCATTGGAAATGGAAGCCCGGAAGCTGTTCGAATGGATAGAGCCCAGGCTACAGGCCATATCAGCAGCGCATATTGCTGGGAAGGACAACGTGACGGCGGATTTTCTCAGCAGAGTTCACGTGGATGCCGGAGAGTGGGAGCTCCATCCCAAGGTGTTCGAGCAGGTGGTTCTGCGTTGGGGTCAGCCGGTTATGGATTTGATGGCAACGTTCCGGTCTGCGAAGGCGGCTCGGTTCTTCAGCCGTCGACGGGAGCCGATGTCGGAGGGCATCGATGCTCTGTTGCAGGTCTGGCCCTCGAAGGGTCTTCTTTACGTCTTTCCACTGTGGCCGCTTCTCGGGCGCGTGATTCAGCGTATCGAGTCTCACCGGGTTTGAGTGCTGTTAATAGCACCGGATTGGCCCCGTCGTCCTTGGTATGCCGATCTCATGCGGTTGGTGGAAGGATCCCCCTGGCGTCTTCCCCTGGACCCGGATCTGTTGTGTCAGGGTCCTCTTCGCATGCCGCAAGTGGGGAGATTCTCTCTTACGGCCTGGCTATTGAAAGGGCGCGGCTAAGGAAGAAAGGTTATTCGAAAGCGGTCGTAGCGACTTTGCTTCAAGCTCGCAAGAGGTCCACATCGCTAGCCTATGTCCGCGTCTGGCGTATTTTTGAGGATTGGTGTTCCCGGCGTCAGGTTCGAGCGGCTACGGCTTCTCTTCCTGTGCTGTTGGATTTTCTGCAAGACGGGTTTGCCAAAGGGTTGGCCGCCAGTTCCTTACGGGTACAGTTGGCGGCGCTTTCCTGCTACAGAGGTAAAATTCAGGGCGTGGCGCTGGGTGCCCATGCTGATGTGGTACGCTTCTTGAGGGCCGTTTCTCGGCTGCGTCCGGCTCGCCGGATTTCTGTCCCTGCGTGGGATCTCAACTTAGTCTTGCATGCTCTCAGTGCGGCTCCCTTTGAGCCTCTCTCGCGGAGTTCGGTGAAGGATCTGACACTTAAGACAGTGTTCTTAGTGGCGATTTGCTCGGCTCGACGCATTTCGGAGCTTCAGGCTCTTTCTTGCAGGGAGCCCTTCCTTTCTTTCTCCGATCAGAAGGTGGTACTCCGCCCAGTGCCTTCTTTTTTGCCTAAGGTGTCCTCTGCCTTTCATTTGAATCAGGTGGTGTCGCTTCCAGTGTTTCCCGCGTCGGGGGAGCAGGGTTCCGATCGGGGTCTCAGTCGGTTGGACCTTAAGCGAGTTTTGCGTCGATATTTGAAAGTCACTAGCGCTTTCCGCAAATCGGATCGTTTGTTCGTTCTCTTTGGAGGGCCTCGGAAAGGTGAGGCGGCGGCGAAAGCTTCCATTGCCCGGTGGATTAAAGAAGCGATTGGCTCGGCCTATCTGTTGCGAGGTCGGGTACCGCCGGTCGGTCTGCGGGCTCACTCTACCAGAGCGCATGCGGCGTCTTGGGCGGAGTTTAGCTTGGTTTCGCCGGTGGAGATCTGTAAGGCGGCCACGTGGTCTTCTCTGCACACTTTCAGTAAGCACTATCGTCTTGACGTTTTGGCGGCGGCTGATGCCGGTTTTGGTTCCGCGGTGTTGCGTGCCGGCTGGAATAATCCCGCCCGTTAGTCTGCTTTGTTACATCCCATACGTAGAGGACTAAGCTGGAGGAACGATAAGGAAATAGTAATTACACTTACCTGGTAATTGTAGTTCCTTGAGAGACGACAGCTTAGTCCTCCTGCCCTCCCTTTGGTTTTTTGGCTCGGCACGCCTTTGGTTCAGATGTCGCTATTCACAGGTGAGTGTGTTCCTTGTTTCTTTTTTTTCTTTCTCTGGCTGCTTATGCTGCGGCAGAGGCGAGACCTTCTATTTGGGTCTGTTTTCACTGGACTACTATGTTTAATACAAAAAAAAAACAAGGGGTTAAATTCTACTAATGGTTTCTCTGCTTAAAGGTTAGCTATTTCTTTCAGTTTGCTTTGACAGTAGTTCACTGGGGTGGATGAGATGGCCAGGATGCTGTTTCCAGTGATGCTGAAATTTGATTGGTCCAGTCTTCATGCTGCAGGAGGAGGTGCACAACCCATACGTAGAGGACTAAGCTGTCGTCTCTCAAGGAACTACAATTACCAGGTAAGTGTAATTATTATTTATCAGCAGACGGAAAACACTCCTCACCCAAACAGTAATACATCTACTGCCAATAATTCAATATTCACTCATCCCGAATAGGCATATAAGTTAAATCCATAACATCAATTCAGTACCCACTCACCCCAAACACTCATCCTAAACAAACATAATATAACGTTGTTAATTACCTCGTACTGTCTATATGTTACCCCTATGATAAATGCAACCCTCCAATTGTACTGTCTAGATGTTAAGTACCTCTATGTTGTTATGTATCCCTATGTTAAGTGTAACCCTCCTATTGTGATTGAAGGATAAGGTGGTATACAAATCTGTTTAAATAAATAAAATTCTCTCAAGCATTTGAAGCAGTTTTTTTTCTTTGACCTTTCCTTTCGATAACATAGAAACATGATGTCAGAAAAAGACCATATGGCCTATCTAGTCTGCCCTTCCATATCAACTACTACAATAATCCCCTTTTTTCCTTTAGAGATCCTCTGTGTTTGTCCCATGTTTTTTTGAATTCAGATACTGGCCTCATCTCTACCACCTCCACTGGGAGACTATTCCTCGGATCCACCACTCTTTCCATAAAATATTTCCGCATATTACTCCTGAATCTATCCCCTTTCATCCTCATCCCATGTCACTCGTAGCAGAACTTGCTTTCAATCGAAAGAGGCTCTCCCCCTCTGCATTTATGCCACGGAGGTATTTAAACATCTCAATCATATCACCTCTATCCCGCCTTTCCTCTAAGGTGTACATATTAAGATTCTTAAGTCTGTCCTCATATGCTTTATAATGAAGACCACTAACCATTTTAGTAGCCACCCTCTGCACCGGCTCAAAGCTGTTTGTATCTTTTTGAAAGTGCGGTCTCCAGAATTGCACACAATACTCTAAATGAGGTCGCACCAAAGGCATACAGCAAGGAGCGAGACTATAAGAATTGTTCAGGAACTTTATTGAGGGGTACAGTGTAGCCACATCCAGTACAGGCCATGTTCTGGCTCTTGTCTTTCTCAGGGATGTAATGACACTATAGCAAATAATCATAACATATATATATATTTTATTTTATTTATTTATTTACATTCTCTTATATACCGTGCTATTCTGCATCAGTGCGATTTACATTGAACAAACTGAAATTACATTGAACAGGGCATTATAACTTGGAGATAACTATTTTACAGGGAACATGGGCTATGGAGGGTTAAGTGGCTTGCCCAAGACCACAAGGAGCACCTGTGGGACTAGAAACCCCAGTCCTTCCGGCCCAAGGTTGCTGTCCTCTAGTGGGATTTGAACCCCGACCTTCCGGCCTGAAGTACCTTGCCCCAACCACTAGGCCACTCCTCCACTATAAAATAAAAAAATTAATTAAAAGATCATATCATAATTTAAAAACATAATGCATAAAAATAGAATAAGTGAATGTATAAATAAATAATAGCCATTCTGAACCAAGTCACATAAACACGTATAAAAATCCTTATTAGCGCTAAATAGGAACATATGAAAGTGAAAAGAAAAGCAGACATATACAGTTAATCACCCACAAATTAAGAATAGAACAGAATCAGAGGGTGGATAGATGAGGAATGTTAATGAGGAATAATCAGCACATTGGATACATTTTTTTTTTTAAAGATGAGTGCTTTGTTTTTAATTTTAAAATTGTGTTTTGGGAATATAAATGTTCACATTACCATCTCATTGTATCTTCCCCCTCCAATTTTGGCGCCAAAACAGTAGTTTAAAGAACACCAAAATCGGCGGTGTCCTTTAGCTAAGAAGCTTTATGCTTCGAGACACTGATGCGCACGTTTCAGGTAGCATTTGTTTAGACACATTTTTAAACATTCCTTAGACTTTTGGGAACATATCTTTGATCATATTATACTAATTGTGTGGTCTCCAATTTTGGCTATCCTGTACTGGTTTGGATGTTGATTTCCTTATATTAATTGTGAGAAGTTTGTAGAGACCATCAGGGCTATTGTTTAATATTTAATCTCCAGGAACAAGCAGGAATGAGTCTTCACATATGGGTACGTCGGCGCCGACGAAGCCCGCACGGAAATGCTCCCCAGCATCCAAATAGAAAGCCTTTGGGAGCATCCCTCGCGCCTGCGCGGTGACTTCCCGCCTTTCCCACTGCCTCTCCCCAGTTTTTCGTTTTTCCGCGGAGCCAACAGGACATACCTCCTGTCACCGCAGAAACGTTTTTCTTTAAAATCCTTAATTTCTTGTTTTCCTGTGGTCGCGGCTGTCTTTCCCGGAGATCCAGGTTTGGGAAATGCCGTCCTGTTCCAGGGATTCACATTTTATGGGATTTCCCCTGGCACCCACAGCTAGGGAGTCCCCATATGTGAAGACTCATTCCTGCTTGTTCCTGGAGATAGCACAGTTACTTACCTGTAACAGGTGATCTCCGGAACAGCAGGAATTAGTCTTCACAACCCACCCTCCTCCTCTAGGAGTTGTATCTATCTATTTCCTTTCCTCTTTCTCTCCTTCTGTCTCAGCTATGAAACTCAACTGGGGAGAGGCAGTGGGAAAGGCGGGAAGTCACCGCGCAGGCGCGAGGGATGCTCCCAAAGGCTTTCTATTTGGATGCTGGGGAGCATTTCCGTGCGGGCTCCGTCGGCGCCGACGTACCCATATGTGAAGACTAATTCCTGCTGTTCCGGAGATCACCTGTTACAGGTAAGTAACTGTGCTCTACCATGCAGTTTGATGTTTTTCAGTGTGTGGTTCACATTCCATTATTAGATTTTATTTGAAATATCTTCTTTGTTTGGTATCCACATTACCTGATGATGGAGATTTTTAACAGGACTGTTATAACAATTTTTACATGGAAAGACTGCTTTTATGTTTGCTCTCCAGCATACAATCCTTGTTTTAGAATGATAGGCAGGTAGATTTCTATGTACCACAGATGAATTGGGAGAAAGTTTTGAAGACCATTGGGGCTTCGGGCTAATATTTACAATTATACAGTTTGATGGTTTTCAATGCATGTTGATACTGCATTAGAGGATTTCAATTGAAATATCTTCTTAGTTTGCCATCCATTTGTTGCCGGATGTTGGAGATTTCAATGGGACTGTCATAATTTGTACATTGAAAGACTGTTTATAGGTTTGTTCAGTATACAATCCATGGTTTAGAATGACAGAAAGGTAGATTTCTATGTACAACAGATGAATTGTGAGAAGGTTTTGAAGACCATCGGGGCTACTGGCTAATATTTACATTCATAGTTTGATGGTTTTCAGTGTGTGGTTGTACTGCATTAATGGATTTCAATTGAAATGTCTCCTTCATTCGCTCATAGCCCGATGTCGGAGGATTTTACAGGACTGTAATACCTTTAACATAAAAAGAGACTGCTCACTTTTTTTTTTTTTTTAGTATACAATCCCTGTTTTATAATGATAGATAGGTAGGTCTTGTTGTACAATAGATGAAACACTGGGCCATTGATATTGATATGTTCCTTGATAAATGTGCATATCATATGTAGAGTTTTGTGATATAAGATTTTTCTGTTCTGCAAAATGTATACAAAAGATTTTTAAACTGTCTCAGGATACGAGAGTGCTGCAGTATCGTGTAATGTCCCGTCCTCTCATTGTTAGTTTGCTCACATGAGTTTTTTCAGTTCTCTGTTTTATTCTTCATTAATCATTCCTTGTCTATGCAACCTACAATTCTGTTCTATTCTTAATTTATGGGTGATTAACTTTTCTGCTTTTTTTTCACTTTCATATGTTCCTATTTAGTGCTATTAAGGATTTTTATACATGTTTTATGTCACTTGGTTCAGAATGGCTATTATTTAGTTTTATACTTTCACTTATTTTTATGCATTATGTTTTTAAATGATGATATGATTTTTTTAATTATTTTTTTATGTTTATATGTATATGTTATGATTGTTATAGTGCCATTACACCCCTGAGGAAGGCAAGAGCCGAGACACAGCCTATGTGGTTACACTGTACCCTCAAAGTTCCTGAATTGATTCTTTTAGCCTCGGTACTTGATGTCTGCTGGTTTGTCTGCGAATCTTCGGAGTGCTTCTGCGTTGGACACTCGCATCAAAGACTTATACAGAGGCACTATCAACACCTTTCTTCTGCTGATCATTCCTCTCCCTATGTACCCAAGCATCCATCTAGCTTGCGCCATTGCCATTTCTACCCGTTTAGTTACTTTAAGATCAACAGACACAATCACACCCAGATCCCTCTCTTCTTTTGTGGACAGAAGTACTTCACCCCCTACACTGTACTGCTCCCTTGGATTGTTGCAGCCCAAATGCATGACCCTACATATTTTAGCATTAAATCTCACCTACCAAATTCTACACCATTCTTCAAGCTCAGCTAGATCCCTCCTCATGTTATCTATTTGCAGATTTTGGTATCATTCACAAAGAGGCAAACCTTACCTGACAGCCCTTCTGCAATATCACTAACAAAGATGTTAAAAAGAATCAGACTAAAGACATATCTCTGTGGCACAGCACTGGTAACCTCCTCCTCCTCAGAGTGAGTTCCATTTACCTATACCCTTTATCGCCACCTAATCAACCAATTTCTAACCCAAGCAGTAACTTTAAGGTCCATCCCTAGGGTGTTCAGTTTGTTTATAAGTCGCCTGTATGGAACTGCATCAAAGGCTTTACTGAAATCTATGTACGCCAAATCTAGGGCTCTCCGTTGGTCCAACTTCCTGGTCACCCAGTCAAAGAAATCGATCTTTATCTTTATTAGAGACATTTGATAGACCGCCCTTTACCGAGACGTTAGGGCGGTGTACAATAAAATAGGGCTGCTGGAAAACAAAGGAAGAAAGGAACGCCAATAAATAATAGGAAAGAAGTGGAAGAAAAGGAGGAAGGATAGAACAGGACAGGTATCAGCACAGACAGCAAAATAACTACAAAGGAGAGTGGGTGAGATGGGAAAGGATGGGGTGGAGGTAGGTAAGGACAGAATGGTTGGTGTAGAGGGAGTCCAAAAATTCATAAAAGGTTATGGGGGATGAGAGAAGCAAGGGTCTGATAATGAATGGGAAACAGTGGGAAGCCTAGTTGGTAGTGTGTGGTGGCTAGGGGGGGCTGGGGAGATCGAAAGCCTGGTGAAAAAGATAGGTCTTAAGAAGGGCCTTGAACTGGGGGAAAGACAATTCGGTACGGAGGGAGTGCGGGAGAGAATTCCATAGGGCAGGACTAGCAAAAAAGAAGGCAGCACGACGGGTGGACTCAAGGTGTGCATTTGAGGGGGAGGGTAAGAAGAGACGATTGCCATGGGAAGAATGAAGAAGGCGAGGCATAGGCTGAAGGTAAATGAGATCTGCTAGATACTGAGGTGTGCTAGTATGGAGGGCTTTATGTGTAACGATAAGGAGTTTATAAAGGTAGCGACTTGTCTGACAAGTCCTGCCTCTGGTGAATCCATGCTGCCTCGGATCCAGTAATCTGTTGGACTCCAGAAACTTCACTATGTTCTCTTTTAGCAGCGTTTCCAATAATTTACTCACCACCGAGGTTAAACTAACCAGCCTGTAGTTTTCAACCACATCCTTACTTCTGCTTTTGTGTAAAGGGACCACATGTACCCCTCTTCAGTCCTCTGGTACCACTCCTGATCAAAGAGGCATTGAAAAGGTCAGTCAGTGTAGCTGCTAGAACGTCCCCAAGTTCCTTCAGTATTCTCGGATGTATCCCATCCAGTTCCATTGTTATGTCTATTTTTAGTTTAGCTAGTTCCCCACGAACATAGTCTTCTGAAAATTGTTTGAGATCCCTGTTGCTGTTTGTGGGTGTTTTCTGAGATCCTGCTCCTGTCCCTTCATCTGTGAACACCGAACAGAAATATTTGTTAAGCTATTCCACTTTATTCTCATCAGCTTCTACATATTCCTCCCCTTCACCCTTGTGTCTGACAATACCACTTTCCTTCTCTCACTAACATATCTGAAAAAAGTCGTATCCTCCCATTTTATTGCATTGGCTATTTCTTCTTTATGTAGCTTTGCTTTCTTGACTGTTTTGCTAGCCTCTCTAAGTTTTTTTCAAATATAGATGACCGTTTTCCTCTCTCTGTGATTTCTTGTATTTTATGAAGGCCTCCCTCTTTTTCTTCACCTTTTCAGCAACTTCTTTTGAGAACCATAGCGGTCTCTCTTCCTTTTACCTTTATTTAGAAATGCCCGGCAATCTACTTCTGTATCTTGCCATGAAAACCCAATGGATAGTTGCAACAAAACAAATTGTGCTATGGTACTGGAAGATGAGACCCCCAGGTCAGAAGGCACTCAACTAGCTACTGGGGAAGAGCTGAAGACTTTTCAGAGTAAAGCCAGCATTTATGATGTGGTTGGATCAAAGCCCTCGGGAAGTCTGACTGCTGATGTAGCTGCGCATGAAATGAGAGTCAGAAGCTGTAAAGATGTCTTACACATTGGAACATGGAACGTACGAAGCATGAACCAAGGGAAGTTGGAGGTCATCAAGAATGAAATGGAACGTGTACAACTTGATCTGTTGGGTGTCAGCGAACTGAAATGGACTGGCATGGGGCACTTTGCATCAGATGATCACATGGTCTACTATGCTGGAAATGAAAGACAAAGAAGAAATGGTGTTGCATTTATAATAAAGAAGAAACTTGCAAGAACTGTAATGAAATACAATGCAGTCAGCGAACGCTTAATCTCTATTCGTCTACGAGGATTGCCTATCAACACAACTATAATTCAAGTATATGCCCCAACAACAGCTGCAGAAGAGAATGAAATTGAAGAGTTCTATGAACAAGTACAAGCTGAAATTGACAGAACATGCAAACAGGATATCCTGATAGTCATGGGTGACTGGAACGCAAAGGTTGGCAACAAAGAAGAAAGCAAAGTAGTTGGAAAATATGGAGTTGGCAACAGAAATTAAGCTGGAGAAAGACTGATAGAATTCTGCAAGACCAATGATCTATTCATCTCAAACATCTTCTTCCAGCAACACAAGCGGCGACTGTACACATGGACTTCACCGAATGGATTATATAAAAATCAAATTGACTACATATGTGGAAGTCAACAATGGAAAAGCTCTGTAACATCAACAAAGACAAAACCTGGAGCTGACTGTGGTACAGATCATCAACTACTAGTATGCAAACTCAAGCTAAAGTTGAAAAAAGAGCAAACCACTCATGAATGCAGCAAAATATGACCTTGAGAATATACCACTGGAATTTAAAGACTGCCTGCAAAATCGATTTGCTGCTTTAGATACAAATGACAGAGCTCCGGAAGAGTTATGGAATGACATCAGGAAGGTTGTGTTGGAAGAAAGCGAGAAGTCTCTACAAAAGGTGAAAAAGCAAAAACGGCCAAAATGGATGACGGAAGAAACTCTGAAAATTGCCCAGAAACGCAGAGAAGCTAAAGCCAGAGGAGAAAGAAAGACAATCGCAGAACTCAACAGAGATTTCCAACGTGCAGCAAGACAGGACAAGGAAAAGTACTACAATGACACTTGCAAGGAAATAGAAGCAGAAACTATTAGAGGAAGAACAAGATCGGCTTTCCTAAAGCTGCGAGAGTTAAAGAAAAAGTTCCAGCCTCGAATTGGAATGTTACAAGATGCTCAAGGTTCTATGTTGAATGATGCTGAGAAGATCAAGAAAAGGTGGAAGGAATATACAGAGTTTTTATATGATAAAGATCAAGTGGACCAACAGCCGTTTCAACCTGTACCTTATGATCGGGAACCATTGGTGATGAAAGAAGAAGTTGAAGCAGCATTGAAAGCCTTATCAAAGAACAAAGCACCAGGCATTGATAGCATTCCCATAGAAGTATTGCAGCAATCTGATGCAGCTGTTACCGTACTCACAAGGCTCTGCCAAGAAATATGGAATACAACATTATGGCCAACTGACTGGAAAAGATCTGTGTTTATACCAATACTAAAGAAAGGTGATGCAACTGCCTGTGGAAATTATCGCACAATCGCTCTGATCCCACATGCCAGCAAGATTCTACTGAAGATTATTCAAAAGAGACTACAACCATACCTGGAACAAGAACTACCTGAAGTGCAAGCAGCGTTCAGGAAAGGGCGAGGAACGAGAGACATCATTGCGGATGTGAGATGGATCCTTGAAAAGACCAAAGAATACCAAAAGGATATCTATTTTGTGCTTTATCAACTATAGCAAGGCTTTTGACTGTGTAAACCATGAGAAACTCTGGGCCACATTAAGAAGCATGGGTATACCAGAACACCTGATCGTTCTCTTGCACAATCTGTACATTGATCAAGAAGCAACAGTTCGAACGGAACAAGGAGAAACAGAATGGTTTAAAATAAGCAAAGGTGTAAGACAAGGCTGCATACTTTCCCCCTACCTGTTTAATTTATATGCAGAACAAATCATCAGAGAAGCAGGATTGTATGCAGACAACAGAGGTGTGAAGATTGGTGGAAGACTCATCAACAACCTTCGCTATGCTGATGTTACCACATTACTGGCTGAAAGTGAAGATGATCTGAAACATTTGCTTCTCACAATCAAAGAACATAGTCTCAAAATGGGCCTGCACCTTAATGTAAAGAAGACAAAGATCATGACAACTGGCATAATCAACAGGTTCATCGTTGAAGGAGAAGAAATTGAAATTGTGAAAACTTTAACCTACTTGGATCAACTATCAATAAAGAAGCAACAAGCAGTCAAGAAATCAGACGACGCATTGCTCTTGGCAGAATGGCTATGAAAGACCTAGATAAGATTCTCAAGAGCAGAGATGTCTCTCTCCATACAAAGATTCGACTTGCTCAAGCCATGGTATTTTCAATAACATCATATGGATGTGAAAGCTGGACAGTGAAAAAGATAGACAGGAAGAAAATTGATGCCTTTGAATTATGGTGCTGGCAGCGAATACTGTGTATACCATGGCCTGCCCGAAGAACAAACCAGTCGGTACTAGAGGAGATCAAACCTAAGCTTTCTTTAGAAGCTCAGATGACAAGACTTCGACTTTCCTACTTTGGACACATCATGCGAAGAGAGAGATCATTAGAGAAAGACATTATGCTTGGCAAGATAGAAGGTCAACGCAAAAGAGGAAGGCCAGCAATGAGATGGATTGATACAATAACAGCAGCTACGGGTACCAGTCTGTCAACAATGAGCCGCCTGACTCAAGACCGAACACAATTTAGGATAGCTATCCAGAGGGTCGCCATGAGTCGACTCCGACTCGACGGCACTTAACAACAACAACAACAACAACAACAAAAATATCCCCTTTCAGTTTTGCCCACTGTTTTTCTACATAGTAACATAGTATATGACTGCAGATAAAGACCATCATGGTCCATTCTAGTCTGCCCAGCAAGGTGGCAAGAGCAGGTGCACCTGCTGCTCCGTGCAGGTCAGCCCTCTCCATGCGTTTGTTTAGGGGTGTACCTACCGCTCCATGTAGGCCACCCCTATTGAGAGAGCAGAGACAGTTAAGGTTATTTTGATTTATCCACTATATATGTCCTATGCCATTTTGATTTCTGTCACTGTATTTGCCCCCACCACTTCCATCGGGAGGGCATTCTAAGCATCCACTACCTTTTCAGTGAAAAAGTATTTCTTGATGTTGCCTTTCAGTTTACTCCTCTGCAGCTTCATGTTATGCCCTCTAGTTTTACAGCTTCCCCGTGTTTGAAAAAAATTTGTTTGTTCATTGATAACTTTTTATCTATTTAAAGGTCTGTATCACATCTCCCCTGTCCATCTTCTCCTCTAGAGTATACTTATTTAGGTCTTCAAGTCTCTTCTCCTATGTCTTCTGGCACAGGCTCCATATCATTTGGGACGCCTTCCTCTGAACCATTTCCATTCTTTTTATATCCTTTGCGAGTTATGGTCTCCAAAACTGAACACAGCATTCCAAGTGAGGCCTCACCAGCGACTTGTACAGTGGCATTAGTATTTCCTCCTTTCTGCTGGTAATTCCTCTCTGTATGCAACCCAGCATCCTTCTGGCTTTGGCCACTGCCTTGTCACACTGTTTTGCCACCTTGAGATCCTCAGAAACAATCACTCCGAGGTCCTCCTCCTGGTCCGTGCACACCAACCTTTTGCCCCCATTGCATATAATTTCCTTGGATTTCTGCTTCCTAAGTGCATGACCCTGCACTTCCTTGCATTAAATCTTAACTGCCAAGCATTAGATTATTCTTCCAGCTTTTGTAGATCTTTCCTCATGTTATCCATCTCTCAGAGGAGTCCACTGTTGCAAATTTTCATGTCATCTGCAAAAAGACAGACACTTCCATCCAGTCCTTCAGCAATATCACTCACAAATATATTGAACAATACTGATCCCAGGACCATGCCACTAATCACTTTCCTTTCATACGAGTGAGTTCCATTTACCATCACCTTCTGTCGTCTTGTCAGTCAACCAATTTCTGATCCAGTTCACCGTCTTGGAACCCATCCCCAGGCTGTTCAGTTTATTGATAAGCCTTCTATGTGGAACAGTATCAAAGGCTTTGCTGAAATCTAGGTAGATCACATCCATCAAATGTCCTTGATCTAGTTCTCTGGTCACCCAGTCAAAGCACTCAATCAGATTTGTTTGGCATGATAGACCTTTAGTAAAATCATGTTCCTTATCGTTCCTCCAGTTTAGTCCTCCACCTCCGGGTAATGTACCTCCTCCTGCAGCTTGGAGACTGGGCATGTCAAAATCATGACATCATTGGATGTAGCCTGCTGGTCTCTCCCATCAGCCCCAGTGTGTCCAGTCTCCATGCAGCAGGAGGACGTAGTGAGCCTAGGTGCTAGGCTCACTAGAGGAACAGATAAGGAGCTCTTTAGTGAGATAGTAACATAGTAAGTGACGGCAGATAAAGACCAGCATGGTCCATCTAGTCTGCCCAGCAAGATGGCAAGAGTAGGTGCACCTGTTGCTCTGTGCAGGCCACCCCTCCCCATGTTTTTGTTTCTGTTTAGGGGTGAACCCACCACTCCATGTAGGACACCCTTATTTGTTCAGATGCTAGATAGTTCAGAAGTTAGATGGTACTGTTTGTTTTGCTTTTATCCTGTTGCTGTAAAGGGATCCACTGTGTTTGTCCCATGCCGTTTTGAATTCCATCACCGTGTTTGCCCTCACCACTTCCATCGGGAGGGCATTCCAAGCATCCACCACCCTTTCAGTGAAGAAATATTTCCTGACATTGCCTTTCAATTTACCACCTTGCAGCTTCATGTTATGCCCTCTAGTTTTACAGCTTCCCCGTCTTTGGAAGAGGTTTGTTTGTTCATCATTTCTCTTTAAGTATTTAAAGGTCTGACTCATATCTCCCCTGTCCCTCCTCTCCTCCAAAGTGTACATATTTAGGTCTTCAAGTCTCTTCTCATAAGGCTTCTGACGCAGGCTCCAAATCATTTTGGTCGCCTTTCTCTGAACAGTTTCCAGTCTTTTTACATCTTTTGCAAGATATGGCCTCCAAAACTGAACACAGTATTCCAAGTGAGGCCTCACCAGTGACTTGTACAGTGGCATAAGTACCTCTTCCTTTCTGCTGGTAATCCCTCTTTGAATGCAGCCCAACATCCTGGCTTTTGCCACCGCCTTGTCGCACTGTTTTGCCACCTTGAGATCATCAGAGATAATCACACCAAGGTCTTTCTCCTGAACCGTGCATACCAACCTCTCACCCCCTATTGTGTACTTTTCCCTTGGATTTCTGCTACCCAAGTGCATGACACTGCACTTTTTCACATTAAATCGTAGTTGCCAAGCATTAGACCAGTCTTCCAGCTTTTGTAGATCTTTCCTCATGTTATCCACTCCCTCTGGGGAGTCCACTCTGTTGCAAATTTTTGTCTCATCTGCAAAAAGACAGACTTTCCATTCAGTCCTTCAGCAATATCACTCACAAATACATTGAACAGTGCCGGGCCCAGGACCGAACCCTGAGGCACCCCGCTAATCACCTTCCTCTCATCCGAGTGAGCTCCATGTACCATCACCCTCTGTTGTCTGTCAGTCAACCAATTTCTAATCCAGTTTACTATCTTGGGACCCATCCCCAAGCTACTGAGTTTGACAAGCCTCCTATGAGGAACAGTATCAAAGGCTTTGCTGAAATCCAGATAGATGACATCCATTGCATGCCCCAGATCTAGTTCCTTGGTCACCCAATCAAAGAACTCAATCAGATTTGTTTGGCAAGACCGTCCTTCGGTAAAACCATGTTGCCTGGGATCTTGCAACTTGTTGGTTTTGAGAAAGTTCACTATTCGCTCTTTCAGGAGCACCTCCATTACTTTTCCTGCCACCGAGGTAAGGCTCACGGGCCTGTAATTTGACACTTCTTCCCTGTCACCACTTTTGTGTAGAGGTACAACATTAGCCATTCTCCAGTCCTGAGGAACCACTCCTGTTTCCAAGGATCTGTTGAAGACATCCTTTAACGGTCCTGCAAGAACCTCTCTGAGCTCTTTCAGTATCCTGGGATGTATCCCATCCGGTCCCATGGCTTTATCCACTTTCAGTTTAGCAAGTTGTTCTAACACCTCATCTTCTGTGAATGGTGTGGTATCTACTTCAGTCCTATTTTTATATTTGGGAGTCACAGCTGGTCCATCTCCAGGATCTTCTTTAGTAAAAACAGAGCAGAAGTATTTGTTTAGCAATTTCGCTTTTTCAGTGTCACTTTCCACGAGTCCTTTCCCAGCACTTCTGAGTCCTGCATTTCCAACTCTGATCTTCTTCCTTTCCTGAATATACCTGAAGAAAGTTTTGTTGCCACCCTTAACATCTTTAGCCATTTTTTCTTCTGCCTTTGATTTTGCTATCCTTGTTACTCTTTTAGACTCTTTGAGTTGGATCCTGTATTCATTTCTGTGTTCTTCTGTTTGCAAGCTTTTGAATTTTGAAAAAGCTCTGGTTTTTGCCTTTATTTGCGCAGCCACCTCTTTGGAAAACCAAATAGGTTTCCTTCTCCTCTTGTTTTTATTTATTTTTCTTACATATTTATCTGTTGCCCCTTTTATTGCCGCCTTTAGTTTAGTCCATTGCAATTCCACTTCCCTTATCTTCTTCCACCCCGTCATCTCCTCCTTTAAGTACTCGGCCATTTTATTGAAGTCAGTGTTTTTGAAGTTTAGGACTTTGAGCTTGCTATGATTGGCCTGTACCATGGCTTTTATCTCAAACCACACCGTGTGATGGTCGCTGTTGCTCACAGGGGCACTCACGCAGACATTCGACACGTTATCACTGTTGGTAAGCACTACATCCAGCGTTGAGCGTTGAGTGAGGGTGTTAGATTTTTAATTCATTAATTTTGGCAGGAATTGACTAATTCTGAATTATTGGGTCAGGGTTTATTAGTTTCCCTTTAAATTCTTATTTCATTTACTTTAAATTTAAATTCTTATTTCATTTACTCCATTTAAATACACTTTACATTTAGTTCGCTTAATTGGGGAACTTGCCCTTTAAAAAAGAAAAACCTCCCAACCTGGCTGCCTTTCGCATTTTCTTCTTCTTGGGCAGTAAAGCTCACCGTTTAGGATCTCCCCCCCTTGATGATATGGGGGTGAGCTCCGTGGGCTGTACCCAGCACTCTGCAGAGACAGATTGCTTCAGCAAGCAGACCACGTTTCATCTAGTGGGCCAGTGTAGTGGTTCTTGCCACGGCGGCCGTCTGCGGCAGGGCCGGGCGGCTGGAGCGGCTGCGGTAGTCGCGCTGTGAGCAGCGATTTTGGTACTTACGGCACCGCAGGTAAGGCCCTTCGATTGGGGAAGGGGCACTTGTTGCCGTGTATGAGTACAGGGCTTTTGGCGCCATTTTAAGCGTGGCGAGGATTGGCGCCATTTTAGTAGCTCAGTCGGGGCTGCGTGGCGAGAGTTGCTGTGGCTCGCGTCTTAATGAAAAAAGCACCATAACACAGGCAGAGAGTCTTCTTTTCATTTCGGGTCCACTTCTGGGTTGCTGAGGGGGATTCGTGTAGCACTCTTATTCCCTGGTGTTTGGGGTTTAATTTTTGTTTAAAAAAGAGGAGAGTAGTCTTGTCTGCAATCTATGCTTATTTTTGGCAGAGAAGTGATTGGGGGCACAACTGATGTCATCGTGCCCACAGTGTGTGGTCTGTGGTACACGCAGGGGCACAGTCGCTGACACTGGAATCTGTCGGGGCTGTGCTTCTGTCTCTACCAGCGTGGAGCAGCAGATGGAGCATCCAGGGGTTGCAGAGGCCCTGAGCCCAAAGGCTGCGCCCGGCGATGAGACACTGGCAGCTGCGCTATCAGGGACTTTTCCAGAGGGCCTCGTGGGTACTTCAGGTGCATGGCCTGCGGTAGGTTCGGAATCGCAGATAGGGGATTTCTGCCCGGATTTTGTGTTGATTATGCATCAGGCATTCTGTTTGAGGTGGCAGGGAAAGTTGCCTGAGCCATTGCCGTGGCGACCCCCATACAGCCACCTCGATCAGGGGACCCGGGGGGCATTTCCCCGAGGCCTCTCAAGAGGTCACGGCCTTGTGAAATTTCTCCTCCAGATTTGGATTGTCACAAGACAGAGAAGATGGAAGTTGATCTCGAAGCCGGTATAATTGAAAGAAGGAGAAATTCCTGAGCCCGAGGATCAGGCGAAAATCATTTGGGTATTCCAGAAGGATGAGCTAACGGCACTTATGATGGAATCCCTACAGACTCTAAATCTCGCTGCGGCGCAACCAATAGACGAGAGGAAGTGGAAGATCCCATTATCCAAGCGGTGAGACAGACTCAAGTGGTGTTTCCCGTCCACTGGGTGGTAGATCGGATGATCCAGGAGGAGTGGGATCAGCCCGAGGCAGTACTACGAGGGGTCAGAACCATGAACAGACTCTACCCCTTAGCAGATAAGGACAAAGAGAGGTTCCGTTCTCCCCAAATTGATGCGGCTGTCTCGGCGGTCACAAAAAAGACCACTATCCCAGTGGAAGGTAGCGCGGCCTTAAAGGATGCACAGGATAGGAAAGTGGATGGTTTATTGAAGCAGTCATTTGAGGCTAATGCTGTATCCTTGCAGGCCTCCGTCTGTGGAGCTTGGGTGGCAAGAGCATATCTCAGGTGGTCTCAACACTTACACCAGTCTCCGCAGCTAGATCAAGGAAGTATAAGGGAGCTTGATCGCCTAGAGTCTGTTTCGGCGTATTTGGCAGATGTGCATTATGACTTGATCAAAGTGCTGGCAAATGGTATGGCTTTGTTGGTTGCCGCCCAGAGGTCCTTGTGGTTGAGGAATTGGGCGGCCGATGGTTCGTCTAAGTCGTGTCTCAGTAAGCTTCATTTTAAAGGAAGGTTGTTGTTTGGAGAAGATCTTGACAAGTTGGTTAAGGACTTGGGAGCGTCCAAGGGTGGTAGGCTCCCGGAGGATAAAAATAAACAAGGGAAATCCTTGCCAGTCTTCCGGGGTCAGTTTCGAGATTTCAAAAGATTTCAGACTTCTCGATTGGGTGGTTTCCAAAGAGTAAGATTTGCTTCTAGAGCCCAAGGGCTTCATGGGTTTCGGGGAGCAGTTAGAGGTTTCACAGCAGCTTCCACAGCAACCACCAGAAAACCACAATGAAAGGAAGCGGGTCCAGGTGGGAAATCGTCCGATAGGGGGACGTCTTCGGGCATTTCTTTCTGCCTGGGCCCAAATCACATCAGACCAGTGGGTGTTGGAGATCATTCGCGAGGGTTACGCGCTGGATTTGGCAAGGCCAGTCCTGGACTCGTTTGTGATGTCTCCCTGCAAAGGTCAACAGAAAACGCTGGCAGTTCATTGCACATTAGACCGGCTGTTACAGTTGGGAGCAGTCGTGCCGGTTCCTGCAAAGGATTACGGCGTGGGTCGATACTCCATTTATTTTGTGGTGCCAAAGAAAGACAGGTCGCTTCGGCCTGTTCTGGATTTAAAAGGGGTGAATCGCTGTCTTCGAGTCCCGCATTTCAGAATGGAAACGCTGAGATAAGGTCATGGTGGCGGTGCGCCAAGGGGAGTTCTTAACTTCCCTCGATTTCACAGAAGTGTATTTACATTCCCATCAGAGAATTTCATCAAAAGTTTCTGCGGTTCGCTCTTCCTTGGGGGTCATTATCGGTTCCAAGCATTGCCATTCGGTCTGGCGACGGCGCCACAAACCTTCACCAAGATTATGGTGGTGGTAGCGGCGGCGTTACGGAAAGAAGGGGTTCTGGTTCACCCTTATCTCAACGATTGGCTGATTCGGGTGAAGTCGGAGACCGAGAGTGCTCAGGTTACAGACAAGGTGGTGAAGTTTCTGCAGAGCCTTGGATGGGTGATCAATGCTACCAAGAGCCACTTGGTTCTGTCCCAGGATCTCGAATATCTGGGAGTTCGGTTCGACACGAGGGTCGGAACGGTGTTTCTGCCGACTTGTCGAGTCCAAGTGCTTCGGCAGTTGGTACGCAAGTTCAGGACCGTGGCAGCGCCATCAGCATGGGATTATCTTCGTTTGCTGGGGACTATGGCGGCAACATTGGAAGTGGTGCCATGGGCCAGATTTCATATGCTACCGTTACAGAGAGCGCTACTTCGCCGGTGGTCGCATCAGTCTGACTCGCTGAGCAAACGACTTCCGTGTCCGCTCAGGGTACGGCAGTCTCTTCGGTGTTGGCTACTGCCGGGCACTCTGACAGCAGGAATGCCTCTGGAACTTCCGGAGTGGCTTCCTTTGATAACGGATGCGAGTCTTGTAGGATGGGAAGCACATTGCGAAGCTCTTTTTGTGCAAGGCACCTGGACAGTACAGGAGAGCAAATGGTCGATCAGCAGGCTAGAACTGAGAGTGGTCTGTCTGGCGCTGCAAGCGTTCGAGGCGACAGTGACGGGTCTAGCGATACGAGTGCTGTCCGACAATTCCGCGATGGTAGCCTACATCAATCGGCAGGGAGGTACAGGGAGTGTGGCCATGGAAGAGGAGGCAGAGGCACTGCTCTCTTGGGTAGAGACGCAACTGTCAGCGATCTCAGCAGCACACATTGCAGGGACGGACAATGTGATAGCAGATTTTCTCAGCAGGGTCCGAGTGGATGCCGGAGAATGGGAGCTGCATCCGGACGTGTTCGTGCAGATAGTTCGAAGATGGGGACTGCCCATAATGGATCTCATGGCGACATTTCAATTAGCGAAAACGGGTTGTTCAGCTGGCGCCGCGAGAGAATGTCAGAAGGAATCGATGCGCTGATACAGCGTTGACCGTCGTCGGGACTCCTCTATGTGTTTCCCCCATGGGCACTCATAGCTCGAGTGGTTCAGCGGATCGAAGCTCATCGGGGAAAGGTGTTGTTGGTGGCC
Source organism: Ichthyophis bannanicus (assembly GCA_033557465.1). Taxonomy (NCBI): domain Eukaryota; kingdom Metazoa; phylum Chordata; class Amphibia; order Gymnophiona; family Ichthyophiidae; genus Ichthyophis; species Ichthyophis bannanicus. The sequence continues at coordinate 4,004,714 of CM066050.1, forward strand.
CCGGACTGGCCCAGGCGCCCGTTGCACTCCGATCTCATTCGCTTCCTCGACGGGGACCCCTGGCGGTTTCTGACGTCAGAGAATCTGTTGCTGCAGGGGCCTCTTCGAATGTCTCAGGTGGATCGGTTCTCGCTTACGGTATGGCCATTGAAAGGGCAAGGTTGAAGAGAAAAGGTTACTCGGCGGCGGTCATCGCGACCTTACTGTGCACTAGGAAACAGTCTACGTCCCTGGCATATGTGTGGATATGGCGTATTTTTGAGGACTTGTGCTCGTGGAGGCAAATTCGCTCGGCAACAGTGTCTGTTCCCGTGGTGTTGAGTTTTTTGCAAGATGGATTTGATAAGGGTCTAGCAGCCATTTCCTTGAGAGTTCAGTTGATGGCCCTGTCCTGCTATACGGGGCAAAGTCCAGAGGGTGGCTCTAGGCTCGCATGCGGACGTGTTGGGTTTTCTTAAGGCAGTTTCCAGGTTGAGGCCCTCTCTTAGAGTCTCGGTTCCACCGTCGGATCTCAACTTTGTTTTAGGTGTATTAGTTAAGGCACCATTTGAGCTTTTACCCCAGGCGTCGGTGAAGGATTTAACTTTAAAGACAGTGTTTTTGTTTGCCATCTGTTCAGTGAGGCGGATTTCGGAGCTACAGGCGTTGTCGTGTAGAGAGCCGTTCTTGAGTTTTTCCAGAGAAAAGGTCATATTATGACCATTCTCCAGGACCAAGCAGGAAGTCAGTCCTCACATATGGGTGACGTCGATGGAGCCCCCATGCACTGTTCCCTCTAAGCTGTGCGCGTGTGTGCGCACGCACACACCTCTCCGAGCGAGCGCACATACTTTATAACAGAGCGCACAAAAATTACGCTTCTGATTCTGATAGAAAACAACACAGACATCTTAAAATTTAAAAGTTGTTGTGTATTTACGGTTTTCACAAGTTCTACAATATTATCTAGTGCAATCAATGTGGTGTACATACTGTATTCTGACATGTAGTCAAATTTTAAAGTATAGAACTCCGAGTATCGTTATGTGACGCACAAAAATTTAACCTTCCTTCAAAAGCTGCACAGCTGATATTTTATGCACACACAGCCTACAGAAAATTAGAGGGAACATTGCCCCCATGCGGAGCATTTCCCCAGCTTTCTAAGAAAGCCTTTGGGAATACTGCACGCATGCGCGGTCCCCTTCCCGCCTAAAGTGCCATCTTGCTCAGTCTCTCTTTTTCCGTGGAGCCCAACTGACGTCTGTCCGTGTCACCCGGAAAAGTTGACTTTTTTCTTGCGATTTCTTCGCGGTTCTTCTCCGGTTCGACGCCGGTTCCCCTTCCCACCGGGTTCGGTACACCGGTATCGAGCCCGTCTTCTATTTTTCGGTTTTTGCCCTTCGTGGCTGGCGTTCGCGCCCTTTTTTCTCTTTTCCCTGGAAGGCCGGTCCTTTGACCTCACGGGGGCTCTTTTTTCCCCGATGGCTTCCAGTGGTTTCAAAAAGTGTGATCGGTGTAAGAAACTGATGTCTCTCACAGACACACATGACTGCTGCCTTCGATGCCTTGGACCGGATCATGATCCTAAGATCTGTGTCCCGTGTGGCAAAATGTCCACCAAGGCACTTCGAAGCCGCCAGCATCAGAAAGAACTGATTTTTTCTGACTCTGCCTCCAGCCGGGCCCGGACCTTGTCTGAGGCCTCAACATCTCGGGAGTCTGACCCCGAGCATCGCCGGGGTTCCTCGGACAGGGGGTCCCCCAATCGGGAGCGTAAGAGGAAGAAAAGGCTCGTGAGGGCGGCGTAGGAAGAGGTCCCTGGTTCTTTGAGGGCCAGGTCTCGGACCCCCGACCGCCGCCCCGGGCCCTTGGAGCAGGAGAAGCCATCCAAGATGCCTCGCATGGAGCCGGAGTCCGCTGGGCATGTAAGTCCTGTTGTCCTCGGACTCTCCTCCTAAGGAGCCATCATCGGGCCCGGTGCCGCCAGGGCCCAAGTCAGTAGCTGCTGGGTCTCCTGAGCTTGGACTCGGGCTGACAGCCTTGGAGTGCAGATTGTCTGCCTTCATGGATCAGCAGCGGGTACTGATGGCCAGCCTTGCTGGTGCATCTGCCCCGACCACCAGGACATCGACGTCTAAGTCGACCCCGGAGACCGAGCCGATACTCGAGACCATGAAGGCTCGAAGTCGTCCTTGGTCACGGTCACCCTTGACCTCCCGCTCGGGGCCGAGGGTGTCGACGCCGGTGCCTTCGGCGTTGGGGCGGGTGCCGCCGAGGCCCGCGTGATCGGAGCCCCCCGACTCCTCTTCGGATGAGTCCGTGTGGGAGACGGAGGACGAGGAGTCCCCCGACACCTTTCGGACTCGGTGCGTCCCTTTGGACTCACCGCAGTCCAAGCCCCGGAGTAGGTCCCCCCGGAGGATACCCGGTTCTCGGAGTTCGTCTGGGACATGGCCAAGGATTTGGCGATTCCCGCGGACCCCGAGGAGGAGCCTCAAACCGAAGAGCTCGAGGTCCTCCAGTATGACTCTCCTCCGAAGGAGGCCTTTACTGTACCAGTTCCTCCGATGCTGGAACGGCTCCTCCTCCAGATGTGGGAGGCACCGGCCTCGGTGCCGGTTTTGAGCAAGCGGGTCGATTCCATCTATCGACTCCGTAAGAGCCCTGGATTCCAGAAGGCGCAGCTGCCGCACCATTCCATGGTGGTGGAATCGGCCATGCATCGTCTGAAGAGCCAGAAGATGCACTCTGCGGTGCCTCCCGGCAGGGAGGCCCGAAACCTGGATGCCATCGGCAGAAAGTGCTTCCAGGGCTCGATGCTTGCTTGCCGTGTCCAGTCCTACCAGCGGTACATGGGCATGTACTTACGAGACCTGGCAAAAGAACTTGCCGGGTTCTCTGCTGGCCTCTCTGGGGAACCTTTTGCAGAGGTTCCAGACCTTGTCCTCGGGAATCCGGGAATGCTCAAAGTTCATGTCCTGAGCGGCCTACGATGGCTTCGAGGCTTCGGCCCGTGTAGCGGCAGCCGGCATCGGGGCCCAACGCCAGGCATGGCTGCAGTCAATCGGACCTCGAGCCCTGGGTGCAGGACAAGTTGGTCGATGTCCCTTGCCGAGGTGAAAACCTTTTTGGCAAACCCATGGCCGAGAAGGCTGCTGAGCTCGAAACCGAGTACCTGACTAGGACAAGGCTGTCCAGGAAAACCTTTGCCCCTTCTCATAAACAGAAGGGCTCGGGTAAGAAGTCCTTTTACCCGAGGAAGGCAACTGCCTACAAACCTTTCCCTCAGTACCAGGCCTCCCCAGCAGGGTCAGCAGGCCAAGGGGCAGGGACATGGGCCCCGTAGGCAGAAGACCCCCAAGCCTCCGACTCCTGCTCCCACTCAGCAGGGAGGGGTTTTTTGACTCCCACAGCATAGCCTTTCCACCTCTGCTGCCCCATCCCTGCACAGGAGATCGTCTAGCCCTGTTTGCCCACAGGTGGCCACCCATTATAGGAGACTCTTGGGTATTGAGCATAGTCCACAAGGGCTATATACTCCATTTCCAGCAGCTGCCTCCTCCCTACTTTCCAGGAGAGCCTCCAAGACCTCCTCTGCACACAGACCTCCTCCTTCAAGAACTTCAGGGTCTGCTTCTAGACCAGGCGGTGGAGCCTGTACCTCCCCGCCTGTAAGGTCACGGTTTCTACTCCAGGTACTTCCTCGTACCAAAGAGAACCAGGGGCCTCAGGCCTATTCTCGACCTCAGGAATCTCAACAAGTTGTTGGAGAAAGAAAGATTCAAGATGCTTATTCTTGGAACACTTCTGCCCTACCTCCAGCAGGGAGATTGGCTATGCTCCTTAGATCTGAAGAATGCGTACACTCACATCCTCATTCATCCAGACCACAGAAAGTACCTCAGGTTCATGGTGGGAGGAAACCATTACCAGTACAGAGTTCTGCCCTTTGGCCTAACCTCCGCCCCAAGGGTCTTTACAAAGTGCCTGGCAGTGGTGGCTGCCTACTTGAGGAATCAGGGTGTTTTTGTCTTCCCCTACCTGGACGACTGGCTCATCAGGGGTCAGACTTCCCAGGAGGCCAGGCAAGCCACCCTCAGAACTGTCTCCCTCCTTCAACACCTCGGCTTTGTCATAAACTTCGCAAAATCCACTTTGCTCCCCTCCCAGAACCTAGAGTTCATAGGGGCAAGGTTGGACTCCCCTGCAAGCAAAGGCTTACTTGCCAAGAGACAGGGCTCAAAGGCTCATAGACTTGGCGAACCAGTTTCTGAGCAGGCCACAGGTTTCCGCCAGACTCTGTCTAAAGCTCCTGGGCCACATGGCATCAACAGTGCATGTGACCCCCAATGCCCGCCTCCACATGAGACCTGCACAGTGGTGTCTCAGAACTCAGTGGAAGCAAGCCACAGGAAGCCTCACAGACAAAGTATGGGTGTCCAAACCATTCCTGAACTCCCTGCAGTGGTGGCTACCCCCCCCCCAACTTACTACAGGGGGTGCCTTTTCAGGTGCCTGTTTCCACAGTGGTGTTGACAACCGATGCCTCTTTGCAGGGCTGGGGTGCACATTTTTTGGACAGGTGCACCCAGGGCCTGTGGTCTCCATGGGAGGCCACGCAACAGATCAACCTACTGGAACTCCGGGCTCTTCGCTTAGCCCTCAAAACCTTCTCTCACACCCTGGCTCACCAGTCTGTTTTGGTACAGATGGACAATCAAGTGGCCATGTTCTATGTGAACAAACAGGGAGGCACGGAGTCCAGGCTCCTGTGTCAGGAAGCACAGGCCCTTTGCTCTTTTGCTCTCAAACACAACATGTTTCTCAAGACTTTTATCTCCCTGGCCAGGAGAACCTCCTGGCAGATAGGTTGAGCAGGGTTCTGCAGCCCCACGAGTGGCAACTGCACCCATGAGTGGTTCAAACAATTTTCCTGAAATGGGGACTTCCATCTATAGATCTCTTTGCCAGTCCCCTGAACCGGCAGCTGCCCAGGTTCTGTTCCAGGCAACCGCATCCCCTGAGGTTAGCAGCGGATGCCTTCCTGATTTCTTGGTCCCAGGGCCTCCTGTATGCGTTTCCTCCCATGCCTCTGGTGGCCCGAACCTTGTTCAAGATTTTAAGGGACAAGGCCTCGGTACTTCTGGTAGCCCCCAGGTGGCCGAGGCAGCCCTGGTTCCCACTTCTACTTCAACTAGCAATAGAAACACCTCTGGGGTTGCAACCCAATCTTCTCTCTCAGGATCAGGGTTCCCTTCTGCACCCCAATCTCAAATCTCTCAATTTGATGGCCTGGAGGCTGCAAGGGTAGTGTTTGGCTCCCTGGGGCCTGCCTCAGGAGGTGGAAAATGTGGTCTTGGCCTCTAGAAAGCAATCCACCAGGAAAACCTATGCCTTGAAGTGGAGAAGGTTCTCCTTGTGGTGTCAGCAGCGCAAGGAAGATCCTTTCGCCTGCACTGTACCAGTAGTGCTTCAGTACCTGCTGCACTTGTCCAGTCAGGGCCTTAAGTCCAATTCTGTTCGGGTCCACCTCTCTGCTCTGGCAGCTCACCACTCATTGGTGGAGGGACACTCTGTCGGTTCACCCCTTGGTGTCCAGGTTTCTTAGAGGCTTGCTCTTGCTCAAGCCTTCTCTCCGTCCACCGGCCCCTGAGTGGGAGTTGAATGTGGTCTTGCAGCAACTGACTCGCCCACTTTTTGAGCTGATGGCTACATGTCCTCTCCGCTTCCTTTCTTGGAAGACTCTATTCCTAATGGCCCTGACCTCGGCCAGGCGAGTGAGTGAGCTTCAAGCCCTGGTCTGTGACAGGCCTTACACTCGCTTCTATAGGAACAGGGTAGTCCTTAGGACTCATCCTAAGTTCCTCCCAAAGGTGGTCTCCTCTTTCCATCTCAACCAGGAGGTTGTTCTTCCAACGTTCTTCCCTAGGCCCCATGCCAGCCGGGCTGAGACAGTCCTGCATACCCTGGACTGTAGAAGGGCCTTATCCTTCTACATTGAGCGTACGCAGGGGCATAGGAGGGCTACTCAGCTCTTCGTATCTTTTGACCCTAATAACTTGGGGTTACCTGTCTCCAAGCGTACCTTGTCCATCTGGGTGGCTGACTGTATCACCTGGGCTTACAGGGCGGCTGACCTTCCCTTGCAGGGTCGGGTCACGGCCCACTGTGTCAGGGCAGTGGCTGCCTCAGTAGCTCATCTCTGCTCTGTACCGTTGGCAGACATCTGTAGGGCTGCAACTTGGTCCTCAAGCCAGACTTTTGCAGCCCATTACTGCCTGGAGAGGGAGTCCCGTAGGGACAGTGCTTTCGGTCAGGCGGTGCTCTGGAATCTCTTTGAGGTTTAGGCAACTCCTACCCTCCAGCCCTCTGGTTGGGCTACCGGTGGGGGTATGTTTCAGTGAAATCCTTTCTCTGATGCTGCGGCTAGAGGGAGCTCATTTTTCAGCTCTGGGTCCCCGGTAGCCTGAAGCTGGGGAGTCCCATATGTGAGGACTGACTTCCTGCTTGGTCCTGGAGAAAGAGTAGTTACTCACCTGTAACAGGTGTTCTCCAGGAGCAGCAGGAATCAGTCCTCACAACCCTCCCTCCTCCCCTGGGAGTTGCAGTTGTACATAGTTCATTTTTACATTTTTTGTGCTGTCTTTTAGCTATGTCATTTGACTGAGCAAGATGGCACCTTTAGGCGGGAAGGAGACTGCGCATGCGTGCAGTATTCCCAAAGGCTTTCTTAGAAAGCTGGTGAAATGCTCCGCGTGGGGGCTCCATCGACGTCGATGTCACCCATATGTGAAGACTGATTCCTGCTGCTCCTGGAGAACACCTGTTACAGGTGAGTAACTACTCTGTACTGTCGTTTTTGCCGAAGGTAGTTTCCCCGTTTCACCTGAATCAATCGGTTTCTCTCCCAACTTTAAGTTCGACAGACGGGACTGTCTCGGACCGCAGTTTGCACCGTTTAGACATAAAGAGGGTACTGAGGCAATATTTAAAGGTCTCAGAAGCTTTTCGCAAGTCTGACCGTCTCTTCGTGTTATTTGGGGACCCCGCAAAGGGGAGGCGGCGGCGAAAGCGTCCATTTCCAGATGGATTAAGGAGGCAATTATTTATTTATTTATTTATTTATTTTACATTTCTTATATACCGCACTATTTGCGATCAGCGCGGTTTACATAAAACAAACAGTATCCGACAATAAACAAGAGTCAGGTCATTACAATTGCGTCAGCGTATCTTTTGCAGGGGCGTAAAGTGCCAGGGCTCATTCTACTAGAGCGTAAGCGATGTCATGGGCGGAGCACAGTTTGGTTCCACCTGTAGAAATTTGTAGAGCGGCCACTTGGTCATCTCTTCATACCTTCAGTAAACATTACCGTCGGGATGTCCTGGCGGCAAAAGATGCCTGTTTCGGGGCGGCGGTGTTGCGCTCAGGCTGGAAAGGGTCCTCCCAATGATTACTGCTCTGATACATCCCAGAGGTGGAGGACTAAACTGGAGGAACGATAAGGAAATAGAAATTACACTTACCTGGTAATTGTGGTTCCTTGAGTGACTCCAGTTTAGTCCTCATTCCCGCTCGGGACTGGTGTCATTAGCAGTGATTCTTCAGTAGGAGAGGTGCACAGTTACAGGTGGGTATAGTCCTTAATGCAGTGGCTATCATTTAGCTTCGTTCTATCTCTTTCTGGTATATGGCTAGGCATAGGGCGGAAAGGAGAAAATGCAGAATGCAGCCCCCCTTTCTTGAGCAGGGGGGTTTGTTGTTGATTAAGTTTTCTGTAACGTGTTCAGATGCATATAAGGTTGAAAATTATTTTTTTTTTAAAAAGCTACTTATTTGTTGCTCCTTTGAGTTTGCTTTATCAGTAGTTTACTGGGGCTGATGGGAGAGACCAGCAGGCTACATCCAGTGATGTCACGATTTTGACATGCCCAGTCTCCAAGCTGCAAGAGGAGGTGGTACACTACCCAGAGGTGGAGGACTAAACTGGAGTCACTCAAGGAACCACAGTTACCAGGTAAGTGTAATTTCTATTTACCTTGGATCATGCCACTTATTGGTTTTGAGAAAGTCCACTATTCTCTCTTTCAGGAGAACCTCCATTACTTTTCCTGCCACCGAGGTAAATCTTACTGGCCTGTAGTTTGCCACTTCTTCCCTATTACCACTTTTGTGAAGAGGTACCACATCAGCCCTTATCCAGTCTTGTGGAACCTCTACTGTCTCCAAGGATCTATTAAAAACATCCTTTAAAGGTCCTGCCAGAACCTCTCTGAACTCTTTCAGTATCCTGGGATGAATCCCATCCAGTCTCATGGCCTTGTTCACTTTCAGTTTTGCAAGCTATTCAAACACATCATCTTCTGCGAATGTTGTAGTATCTATATCATTCCCATTTGTATATTTGTCCAACCACAGGTGGTCCTTCTCCAGGATTTTCTTTAGTAAAAACAAAACAGAAGTATTTGTTTAGCATTTTTGCTTTTTCAAAGTCACTTTCCACAAATCCGTTCTCAGCACTTTTGAGTCTTGCAATTCCACCTCATCTTTTTCTTCTCCCGAATATACCTGACAAAGTTTTGTCTTCACGCTTTGGATCTTTAGACAATTTTTCTTTTGCTTTTGATTTTGCTATCCTTATTTCTCTTTTTGTCTCTTTTAGCTTTATCCTGTATTCTTTTCTGTGTTCCTCTGTTTTGTGAACTTCTGAATTTTGTGAAAGCTGTGTTTTTTTGCCTTTATTTGTGCAGCTACTTCTTTGGAGAACCAAATAGGTTTCCTTTTCCTCTTGTTTTTATTTACTTTCCTTACATATTTTTTATTTATTTATTTATTTTTTATTTACATTCTCTTATATACCGCACTATTCTGCATCAGTGCGATTTACATTGAACAAACTGAAATTACATTGAACAGGGCATTATAACTTGGAGATAACTATTTTACAGGGAACATGGGCTATGGAGGGTTAAGTGGCTTGCCCAAGACCACAAGGAGCACCTGTGGGACTAGAAACCCCAGTCCTTCCGGCCCAAGGTTGCTGTCCTCTAGTGAGATTTGAACCCCCGACCTTCCGGCCTGAAGTACCTTGCCCCAACCACTAGGCCACTCCTCCACTCCATATCTATCTGTTGCCCTTTTTTGCCTCCTTTAGTTTAGCACACTGCAGTTCCACCTCCCTTGCCAACTCTTTCTTCAGGCACTTGGCCAATTTACTGAAGTTAGTGTTTTTGAAATCTAGGACTTTGAGCTTGCTGTGATTGGACTCTTCCTTGGCTTTTATGTCAAACCATACCATGTGATGATTGCTGCTGCTCACATGGGTACCCACCCAGACATTCACATGCTATCTCTGTTGGTGAGTACTAAATCCAGCATTGAATATCCCCCAGCTGTTCCTATCCTGCTAACGACTCCTTGAGGTATTATCCCATCTTGGCAAGGTTAGTTTTCCTAAAGTCTTTTGAATGGATTTTATCAGCCCTAGTCCTAATACCGAACCACACCATCTGGTAATCAGTGGACGCGAGGTGATCTCCCACTATAACATTCAAAACACTTTCACCATTGAATAAGCACCAAGTACAGTATGGCTCCTTTACGCGTGGATTCTGTTACCAGTTGCCGGAATAGTTCTCCCTGTAGAGAATCCAGGATTTCCTTACTTCTAGATGAGACTGCAGCAGGGATGCGCCAATCGACATCTGGTATATTGAAATCCCCTATTAGTAGCACTTCCCCTTTTCTGACAGTGCTGCCTATGTCTTCTATTAAATCTTCATCCACGTCTTCTCCTTGTGGATTTCTCTTTCCCTTTTTCTAGTTTAATTCACAGTGCCTCCTTTCTCCCTTTTAAGCCGTGTAATTCTGTAGCTTTAATATTATTTTTCACATATAGTGCCACTCCTCTTCCTCTTCTTCCTACCCTGTCCTTTCTGAATAAAGTATAGCCTGGTATAATTACATCCCAGTCATGACTGTCCATGAACCATGTTTCTGTCACCACCACTAAATCCAAATTAGCCTGTCCCATTAAAGCTTCAACATCTGGGATCTTATTTCCCATGCTATGGGCATGTATACACACGGCTTTCCAGATGTTGCCCCTTTTACTCATTTCTATAAAGGTATTTAATGTTTTACATCCCTGGGGGCTTTCTTCACCCATCCTCAACGAATCTAGTTTAAAGCCCTCTTCAGTAGGTTAGCCAGTTTGCTACTGAAGACACGTCAAACCTTCTTGGACAGATGGACACCATCTCTGCTCTGCCCTGGAGGATGATACTTATTCCCTCGTGAATGCTCCCTATTTTAACAAAAAAAAACCAAAAAAGAGGTACAGCAACTGCGGCTGCTCCTGCGACCATGGGAACCATTTTAACTAACAGAAACACCTTAGTGGGCAGCACTGAAACAAACAACAAGCAACTCCAGTGAGCAGTGCTGAAGCGACTCCGCCAATTCCTGTTCGCCTGCTCGAGCAACTGTCACATGGCAACACCAGGATATTTTGCCCTTGCCCTAGTCCCATTGGGTCCAGACAAGGCACGATTGCGGGGCTAAAGGGACTGCCGCTCGACCGGAGTCCCTCCTGGTGCCAGCACAACATAGTACAGCCCAGAGCCTCCAGTCTCAGGTCCGCGGCTGTACTTCCTCCCCCCCACCCCTGAATCCAGAGATACTCTTCCTGTCCCCTCGGGGGTGAAATATAACAGAACACAAACATACAAAATGGGAGGTGTCATGGGAGCTAGTCAGCCCACAGAACACCACAACTCCATAAACGCAAAGCCGCGGATGTCCTACTAAACATCAAGAGAATGCTGCTAAGGTAGGAAGGCTCCAGCCCCACAGTCCATGCCTGTACTTTCACTGGCTGATGCAACACAAAGTATGCCAATCCCAGTGACCATCTTTTGGCCCTGTTAAGGCAGTTTGTCCAGGATAGTGCAACCCTTCTCCTCAGTCTCTCAACCACTGAGGACCAGGGCCCCACCTCGCTTTGCCAGGGATCACCTCACCAGGAAGCCCCCAGAAACCCCTGAGGTGGCCAAACATCCCCCTCCCTGGTTCACTGGAGGGCTCCTCAACCCCTGGAAGATAATACTGGTTCCCTTGTGAGAGCTCCCTATTCCCACCACTGGGGAACGGACCATTCCCTTATAGGGGACAATAAGATCCCCCCTCCCATCTCCCAACTAGATGTGCCCAGCAGAACCCTCTGAAGACTTCTCGTATCCCAAATTCTTTCAAAAGATCTATCATTCTCTAGCACTCAGCGACTCCCAGACTCTTGACTAACAAACGTGACTTCCAATCCATCCTCTGTGCCTGTAGTATGCCTAAAGAGGTCATAGCTCTTCTAGTCCCACAGATCCTCCAGGATCTTCAATCATCTATTTGGAAAACACCGGCCTCGGTCCATGCCACTTCACATTGCCTCAACCTCAAGTACAAAGTCCTACCAGCTCCAGGGTTCGAACATCCAACAGCTATTGCATCAATCTGTTGTCTATGAAGCAGTCCTTAAGAAATCCAAGAGCACCAAGACCATTGCTCAGACCCCACCCGGTAAAGAACAGCAGGCTCTGGACTCTTTTGATGGGAAATCTTTCTAGCATAGACTCTTGGCCATGAAGATTTTGGCACATCAACTGCAAATTCTACTCTGTCTGTCTGTCTGTCTGTCTATCTATATTTTATCCCGCCTTATCCTTCAATCAAGGCGGTGTACACAGCAACCAACTGATGTATATTGACATTTGTGTTCTCATGCAGTGTTATCTCCAGGAACAAGCAGGAATGAGTCTTCACATATGGGTACGTCGGTACCGACGGAGTCTGCGTGGGAACGCTTCCCAGCGTCCAATCAAAAAGCTTTTGGAAGCATCCCACCACGCCTGCGTGCTGCCTTCCCGCCTTTCCCAACTGCCTCTCCTCAGTTTTTGTTTTCCGCGGAGCCGGCAGGATGTCCTCCTGTCACCGCAGAAAATTCTTGTTTTATTTCTTTAGTTTTCTTGTGGTCGCGGCTGTCTTCCCCAATGCCACCGGTACCGCCGGTGTTTTCTTTTCTTGTAAATCTTCCTTTTTCATGGGATATTTTTTCTTCATAGTGTCTCACGGTTTCTCAGGCCTTTTAGGCCTCTTCTTTTTCCTTCATGGAACCGCCAGCCACTTTCTCCAAGAAATGTTCAAACTGTGGCGGTACAACTTTATTTTTAGACCCTCAAAGTCGGTGTCTAACCTGCTTGGGTCCTGACAACAGTTTGGTGAGAAGAGGTTTTCAACATCGAGGTTCCCTCGATACACGGTTTCCCTCCAACTTTGGGGCACCGTCCCTTTCTTCTTCTACACAGGATCAGGTAACCCACAAACAGTCTGTTAAGACTAGCCAGCCCTCGAGTAGTAGGTCTCATGCACAGCATGTAGACGGCTCCGGCCTTGCCCTCGAGGGCCCACTGGCTTCAAAACCCCGGCGGGAGTCTTCGGTCTCCAAAGCGTTTGAGGGGTTTCAGGTTGTTCCTGGGGTTCACCCCTCACAGAACATACCTGAGCCGTGTCCGGTGGTGGCATCTGCTTCGAGCGGTACCGATACCCCGGCATCGGCACTGGTGTTGGATGAAACACTTCTCACCAGGGATGGTCATCTGGCGTCCTCGGTGCCTTCGGGACCGGTGGATACTCTCCAGACTGACTTTCCATTATCGGTACCAGCACCGATACTACCACCGACGTCGGTACCCTCCAGACGTGCATCGATAGCCTCGCTTCCTTCGATGCCGAGTCTGGAATCGATCTCCAGTCTGGAGGACTGGGTACCGACTCGCCTTGGTACCGGCTCTCGGCGGTACCGAAGGCTCGGTTCCGATGATTCGGATCCGCAACTCTCGGTTCCTCCGAGGCCGTTTGAGTTGCCACTGGTTGACCTTCATCCACCGGTATCAGACACGGTACCGAAGTCGGTACCGATATCCTCATTACCCTTGCGGTCGGTGCCTTCCATGCTTCGCTCATCAGGCTCTTTGCCCTCTATGCCGAGTTTGGAATCGATCTCTAGTCTGGAAGACTGGGTACCAACACGCTTTGGTACCGACACCGATCGATACCGGAGACTCGGTACCGAGGATAGCGACCGGAGGTTTTCGGTTACCTCGATACCGATTGAACTGCCAATGGCTACTCCGATGTCTGTGTCGGGCTCGGCTCCGACATCGGTACCGGTATTAGCATCGGTACCAGTATCCACAGTAGCATCGTGGCCAACTCCTGCCATGCTTCTTCCAACAGGATCGCTCCCTTCTATACCAAGCTTGGAGTCGATACCTGGCATGGACAATGTGGTAATGACAGTCGCTGCTCCTGACAGCCAGTACCGGCGACCATCCCTTAAGCATTCCACACTGCACCGTGCAGGATCTTCTATTCCTATATATTTGGATAGCTCTTTCAGTGCTCAGGCTAGTTCTTCAGATCTAATCTGTCCAACGGAGATTCCTGTTGGGGATCCCTCTTTTCAGAGTTTCCTCCTGGATATAGCAAGATCCCTTGCCATTCCTATCCCTGGACATGATCCTGCACAAGGCTCTGTTTCTACCAAAGCAAAGGAGAACATAATGCTTCCTTTGCATCATTCTTTGCAGGATCTCCTTCTAGGAATGTGGGAAGCACCTTTAAAGGTACCCCCACCTTCCAGAGCTTCTGATCTTTTATATCAGGTGCCCCCCTCTCCAGGGTTTCAAAAGACTCAACTTCCTCATCATTCCATAGTAGTGGAATCAGCAATGAAGCGGGTAAAGAGTAAGAAAAAGCACTCTTCTTATCCGCCAGGTCGTGAATCTAAGACACTAGATGCCTTTGGACGTCAAACCTTCCAGACATCTATGCTTTCTGCAAGAATTCTCTCATATATTTTTATATGAATCTATCTCTTGAGGAGGTCACAAAGCAATTACATCTTTTGACTCCTTCCCTTCCAGAGTCCAAGAGTGCAGGCTATTCTTCACTGCTTAAGCATCTTCAGAATATCTCTTGCTTTCTTACTCGTGCTTCCCTAGACTCTTTTGAGTCTGTTAGCAGGAATTCTGCTATAACTATAGGGGCACGACGTAGAGCCTGGCTCCAAGCTTCAGACTTAGACAAATGGGCACAGCAAAGACTGGGACATACTCCTTGTACTGGAGACATTCTTTTCAACAAGGAGTCTTTACGTCAGGTTACTCAGTTGTCCACTGACTTACCTGTTCCTAGGGGCTGTTCTGCACCTTCTTCTGTCCCAGTAGGTAGGAAATGTCCTGCCAAACTTTCCTCCCATAGGAGAACAAGGTTTTATGCATCATCTGCCCATCATACAGATGTTCCCAAACAAGGGAAGCATCGTCCTGGTCTGCAGAATTCAACCTCTCACCAGGCTCAGCAAACCCAGCAACCGCAGGGTTTCTGATCAATCTTCATCAGATTCTTGTGACTCTGGGGGTTAGAATCTGCAGTTGCTTCTTCTCAATAGAGGCAATCCACTGCTTTCATTCTAAACCCTAGACATGGATCTCTTCCCAAAAGACATCCATTTTTTCTATGTTCTATGAGCTGTCAGGATGTTCATGCCTATAGGGCACAGGGTTCTCCTCTTCTTCCTGCTAGGGAAAGAGGTCTAACCACTATCAAACGATAGTTTCCTGTGCCAGCATGTCTTTTTTTTTTTTCCTTTCTATAGACTTACTACTTTGTAAGTCTTCTTCAGCTCCATTCTCTTTACCCTCTTACTAAGCTTTTCCTCTGTAAGAGCGGTATTGCTTCACTGGAGGGCTTTTTCTTCAGCCTCTCTAGTTTTGTTACTTTTCCAGTGCGGAGTTTTCCTCTCTGAGTTGACTCCTCTTTTTCAATCTTGCTTTGAGGCAGTTCATCAGACATGTCCAGAGTTTTCCACTCCTGTTCTGTCTGTTCTTTCTGTTTTTAAACAGTAAGATTCTTTCTGCTGTCTGGCAAGCAGCTGCCTATGCAGGAGCCTTAATGTTTGGACCACTGGTTCTTGTCCACCAGCAACCAGACATTCTGTCTAGTCTTAGTAGTGGTTCCAAGTCAGTGCTGTTATCTGTCTTGGAAATTATTTCACTACAGGCTTGTTGGATTGTTTTCTGTCTCTGCCATCTCCATTCCCCTGGGTTTGGCAGCATAGTTGACATAGGTACTGGCTCTCCAGCAGCCAGTTCTATCACCTCATTCTCCTGCATCATGCTCTCTGCAATTCTACAGAGAAGCTCTCCACTATGGGCCCTTGCTAGAGAGCATGAGGGTTTTTTCTCCAACAGCTATCCTAGATGGTTGGAAAAGGCTTTTTCAGTCATGTCTCCCATGACTAGAAAGGTTCTCCCTTTTTTCACTATCTCCTTTTTTAATATAAAGGACATAGGCCTTCTCTTACGTGAAAGCTTAAGGAGTTGCCAATTCCCTACTTTGGTCCATAGTATTTCCAATCGAGAATATGCTTATCTCCAGGAACAAGCAGGAATGAGTCCTCACATATGGGTACGTCGGTACCGACGGAGCCTGCGCGGGAAAGCTCCCCAGCTTCCCAGAAAGAAAGCTTTTGGGAGCCTCCCACAGCGCCTGCGCGCTGCCTTCCCGCCTTTCCTAACCAACTCTCCTCAGTTCTTCTTTTCCGCGGAGCCAGCAGGTCGTGTTCCTGTCACCTCTGAAGAAGTTCTTTATTTTAATTTATTTCTTTGGTCGCGTGTCTGCCTTCCCCGACGCCGGACCAGTACCGCCGGTCTTTTCTTTTCTTTTCTTTCAAAAAAAAAAATTATACTTTTTCCTCACTTGGTGTATTTTTCTTCTTAGGCCTACAGGCCCACAAGAAAAAATTTCCCTCATGGAAAAACCAGCCTCCGGGTTCAAAAAATGCACTAAGTGTAGCGGTACAATTTCTGTTACAGATACCCATGAATGGTGTCTTAAATGTTTGGGTCCTGAACACTCCATTCCGGATTGCCAGTCCTGCTCTCTAATGTCTAAACGAGGGTTACAGAACCGAGCAGCTAAGCTCCATGTGCTGTTTCCCACGGATGCACCGGCGGTGGCATCGACATCTTCCAGGTCTTCCTCTCCTGATGGGTCTCAGGTAACCAAACATAAACCTAGCAGGTCCTTGAAGGGCAAATCTCTCTCTCAGCATCGAGATGCCTCTGGGCTTGCCCTCGAGGATCCTGCCCCAGCCAAACAACCCCGGCAGGAAGCTCCGGCTTCCAAAGCTCCTCCTATGGGGTTATAGGTTGACATCGATAGCACGGCCTCGGCCGATCACCTGTTAGACTGCTCTGGGGTACCGGCACAATCTCCTGGTACCGACATCCAGGCAGTCGTGGCGTCCATGGATCACACTATGCAATCCATGCAGCAGGCTATAATGGCTTTTATTCACGCTGCGACGCCGTCGGTACCGCAACGAGTCCCGCTGTCGGTACTGGCGCCGGTACCGGTCCCAACACCGATACCGGTACCGACTGCATCGACATCGGTCAGGATACCGACTCAGGTTCCTTGTCCAGGGCTATCTCTCGGTACCGATCCGGTACCGGGGACTCCCGATGTCGGTACCGATCGATACGCGTATCGATCATTGGAAGGGGACAGACGATACTTCGATTCCTCTGATGATTCTGATTCATCAGATGAGTCTCCCGAAGTATCCATTACCCTTCCTGAGGAACCTACTTCTCCAAAAAGGAGAATGTCTCCTCCAGAGGATTTGTCCTTTCAAGACTTCATAATAGAAGTGGCTAAAGGACTCTCTATTTCAGTAACCTCTGAAGCAGAACCTAGAGCAAAAAAATTTGATATTTTAGGATACTCTAAGGCTCCCAGAGAGGCAGTCACCTTGCCAATTCATGAAATTCTTCATGAACATATGATTGACTTATGGAAGACTCCTCTCACCCTTTCTCCTCATTCTCGCAGATTGGACACTATGCACCGTGTCCCTCCTTGTCCTGGATTTCAGAAAACTCAGCTTCCTCACCACTCCATTGTGGTGCAGTCAGCTATGAAAAGGATAAAGAGTACCAAAAGACAGTCTTCTGCTCCCCCAGGAAGAGAATGCAGGACCTTGGATGCTTTTGGTAGGAAAATCTTCCAAGCCAGTATGCTTATTGCCAGAATCAACTCATATAGCCTTTATATGGATATGTTTCTAAAGGAAGTTGCACAAAAGCTGCACAACTTTCTCCCTTTTATTCCAGAGGATAGAAGGGATGAATTCCTCCTTTGGCTTAAGATATTTCAAAGTTTTCCAACAGGGCAGCCTTTGATTCCTTTGAAGGTGCCAGCAGAGCCTCAGGCATTGCCATAGCTGCTCGCAGAATTGCTTGGCTCCAGGCTTCTGATCTAGAACCCTGGGTTCAGGATGGCTTAGGAAATCTGCCCTGTACGGGTGAAAATCTCTTTGGCAAAGAGTGGCAAATAAAAGCCACTCAAATGGATGCAGAGAATTCTGCTCTGGATAGACTTTCTTCCATTCCAGCCAAGAAAAAGTCTTTCAAAAAGCCTTTTTACAAAAGGAGCAGATTTCCTTCCACTTCTGGCCAACAATCTTCTACAGGTCGCTTTGCTACTAAGTGTCAGCAACCTGAACAGGCCAGGCCTAAACCTGCAGGGGCTGCTACAACTCAGCAGTCCCAACCCCCTCAGGGTTTTTGACTTGATACTAGAGAACTTAACCTTTCTGGCTCTACAACAGCCAGAACCTCTCACCATTCCAGGAAGGTTAGCTCATTTTGCTCCCAGATGGGAGCAAATCACATCAGAGCAGTGGACCCTCTCCATCATAAGAGAGGGCTACAAACTTCATTTCTCAGACCTTCCTCCCTACACCATGGTGAGACACTTCAATTCTCCCACATCTCTCCTCGACCTTCTGGATCAGGGGGCCATAGAAGAAGTTCCTCTTCTTCAACAGGGGTCAGGGTTTTACTCCCCCTATTTTCTCATTCCAAA
This sequence comes from Ichthyophis bannanicus, assembly GCA_033557465.1. Taxonomy (NCBI): domain Eukaryota; kingdom Metazoa; phylum Chordata; class Amphibia; order Gymnophiona; family Ichthyophiidae; genus Ichthyophis; species Ichthyophis bannanicus. The sequence goes on from CM066050.1 coordinate 4,022,682, forward strand.
GAAAACAGGGGGATACAGACCCATTCTAGATCTCAGAGAATTAAACAAATCCCTATGCAAGGAGAAGTTCAAGATGCTTTCTCTAGGCACTCTCCTTCCATACCTGCAGAGTCAGGATTGGCTTTGTTCTCTAGATCTCAAGGATGCGTACACTCATGTCCTCATCCATCCATCTCACAGAAAATTCCTACGTTTTCTGTTCCAGGGAAAACATTACCAATACAGAGTGCTTCCTTTCGGTCTAGCCTCTGCTCCAAGAGTGTTCACCAAATGCATGGCAATAGTTGCTGCATTTCTACGCACTCTGGGAATATTTGTTTTCCCATACCTGGACGACTGGCTCATCCGAGCTCCAACCCAGTCAGAGGCTCAGATCTCCCTGAACCGCACCAGGCGCATTCTGCAATACCTGGGACTTGTGGTAAACCTCCCAAAGTCCCAGCTCACCCCTACTCAGTCCCTGGAATTCATAGGGGCCTGGTTGGACACCACTTCTGCAAGGGCCTACCTTCCTCAGGCTCGTTGTCAACTTCTAGTGCAGTTAGCCTCCCAGATTCAGTCAAAGAGCCACTTAACTGCCAGGGAGATGCTACAACTGCTAGGCCATATGGCTTCCACAGTACATGTGGTACCCTATGCTCGCCTACACATGAGAGCAGCTCAATGGACTTTGTCCACCCAGTGGACTCAAGCTTCAGGAGCTCTCTCAGACCAAATAGCAACCTCCAAACGTCTCTTTTGGTCTCTCCAATGGTGGATGTCCACTCAAAATCTGTTGCTGGGGTCCCCCTTCCAACCTTTGTTACCCCAAGCAACCCTCACAACAGATGCCTCCCAAACAGGTTGGGCAGCGCATCTACAAGACCTCTCCACCCAAGGCACTTGGTCCCCACAGGAGACCTCTCTTCATATCAACCACTTGGAACTTCGAGCAGTGTTCCTAGCTCTCAAGGTCTTTCATACCCTCCTCAGCTACAAGACAGTCCTCATTCATACGGACAATCAAGTAGCCATGTTTTACATAAACAAGCAAGGAGGAACTGGCTCTCTGTCGCTTTGCAACGAAGCTCTAAGATTATGGGCCTTCGCCAGAGAGCATCAAATCCATCTCCTGGCAGTATACCTCCCAGGAATCCAAACCTCTTGGGCAGACAGACTCAGTCGAGTTCTGCTTCCACACCAGTGGTCCCTGCACATGGATCAGGTACTCAGAATCTTCCAAGAATGGGGAACCCCGGACATAGACCTCTTTGCAAGTCTGTGGAATGCCAAACTTCCCCGGTTCTGTTCCAGAATTCCGTGTCAGGGAGTTCAGGCCAAGGATGCCTTCCTCCTTCATTGGGGTCAGGGCTTCCTGTATGCCTTTCCACCCATTCCTTTGATTCCCAAGACTCTGTTCAAACTCCAGAGGGATCAAGGATCTATGATCCTCATAGCTCCACGCTGGCCACGCCAAGTGTGGTACCCTCTACTTCTGCATCACTCCCAAGCCCCCTCCCTGGACTTGGGAGCTGCGCCAGACCTTCTGTCCCAGGAGGAAGGGACTTTGTGGCATCCAAACCCCAAGTCCCTTCACCTCAGAGCTTGGTTACTGAAGGCCTAGACCTTCAAGACTTCAATCTTTCTCAGCAAGTGAAGGATATCCTCCATGCTTCCAGAAAACCTTCCACTAGGCGTTCCTATGCTTTTAAGTGGAAAAGATTTTCCATTTGGTGTGCTCAAAAGGGTCTTGACCCTCTGGCACTTCCTGTGAATTCTCTATTGGAATATCTCCTGCATCTCTCCAATGCAGGCCTTAAAACGAATTCAGTAAGGGTCCATTTGAGTGCTATTGCAGCGTCCCTTAAGCCTCTCAATGGACAACCTATTTCCTCTCATCCTCTTATTGCAAGATTCATGAGAGGCCTAACTTTAACTAAACCTCCCATTCGACCTCCTACGGTGGCATGGGACTTAAACTTGGTTCTTGGTCAGCTTATGAAGCCACCTTTTGAACCCTTAGCCACTACCTCCTTGAAATTTCTTTCCTGGAAGGTTATTTTCCTTATTGCAATCACTTCTGCTCGCCGCATCAGTGAACTGCAGGCCTTAGTGGCTAATCCACCTTATACAAGGTTCCATCATGATAAGGTAGTCCTTAGGACAAATCCTCACTTTATGCCTAAAGTGGTCTCACCTTTTCATCTTAATCAAGAGGTATATTTACCTGTCTTTTTTCCAGCTCCTCATGCATCCAGTGCAGAGAGGAACCTTCATACTCTAGATTGTAAAAGAGCTCTTGCTTTTTACTTACACAGGACACAGCAACATAGAAAGTCTTCCCAGCTTTTTGTTGCTTTTGATCCTTCTCATTTAGGACTTCCAGTCTCTAAAAGAACACTGTCCAATTGGATTGCTCAGTGTATTTCTTTTGCTTACCAGAGTAAGAACCTTTCTCTGGAGGGCCATGTTACAGCTCACAATGTGAGGGCCATGGCCACCTCTATGGCTCATCTTCATTCTGTGTCCATCGACCAGATCTGTCGAGCAGCCACCTGGGCCTCAGTTCATACCTTCACAGCCCATTACTGTTTGGACAAGGACTCCCGCCGGGATGCCTTGTTTGGTCAGGCTGTCCTCAGACACCTGTTCCATTCTTGAACAACTCCTGCCCTCCTTCCCTGAATGGATGCCTGAGATCCATAGGAAGACGAGGAACCCTTTAGGGTCTCATACCCTTGGGGATCTCCCAGGCATCTTAGCTAGGGAGTCCCCATATGTGAGGACTCATTCCTGCTTGTTCCTGGAGATAGCACAATTACTTACCTGTAACAGGTGATCTCTGGGAACAGCAGGAATTAGTCCTCACAACCTGCCCACCTCCCCTAGGAGTTGTATCTCTCTCTCTATCTTTCCTTTCCTCTCTCTCTCTATTGTCTCAGCTTTAAACTTGAACTGAGGAGAGTTGGTTAGGAAAGGCGGGAAGGCAGCGCGCAGGCGCTGTGGGAGGCTCCCAAAAGCTTTCTTTCTGGGAAGCTGGGGAGCTTTCCCGCGCAGGCTCCGTCGGTACCGACGTACCCATATGTGAGGACTAATTCCTGCTGTTCCCAGAGATCACCTGTTACAGGTAAGTAACTGTGCTTTCTCCTTGCAGCTCGTCCTCATGGTAAGAACGCATGATACCTTTTTTGCCCTTAAGCAGGTCAGCATGGTATCTCATTTTTATGCGTTCTCTATTCATTTACCATGCTAGAGTTCTGCAATACTCAGGACTTGCAGGCTGCAGACTGATATCATCCTCTGCTTTTCACGTAACCGTCCTGGTTATTTCACTAGCTAGCATCCCTGTAGCTCATATCCAGTGGGAATAGATTCTCTATATATCTTCTCAAGTAGGTTCCACCTTCTTGTTAGATGAATCTTTCCTCTCCACATTTCCTATGTGAATACCGTTCTGTAGGCATATCTCTGTCTGCTTCATTGCAGACACCCATATAGAGGCCTATATATATTCATATCTATAGCATACATCTTACAGATGTCTATGTCTATCATTTGTGTGTATTTTATGCCTTTTCATATCTCACTATAGATATATTCTTATATGTCTATATATATATATATATATATATATATATATATATATATATCTATATATGTGTCTGTTGAGATAATTTATTATTGGTAGATATGTATCTGCATATTTGTCTACCTGACTGTCTAAGCTTATATAGCTATATGATTCTGACAGATAGGCTTTACCCATACCTATGCTATCCAGCATGTTTGGGGTTCTACACGCACAACCACTTTCTGTGGTAGTTAACAACTTCCACCATAACCTTAAGGTTTAGGTACCTCTGAAGCTCTACATGTTCCAATATCTCTCCTAGCTGACTCCAGTTAGGAGAGACATTGCAGATCTTCAGTTAATCACAGGCTCTAACGCCTCAGGCATTTGTCCTTTCTTTTTGGGATACAAAGGGTTTCCATACCTTTTCCTCCCACAAGGACTGTGCCTGTTTGTCCAAATCGGTCAGCCTTCTCTTTTTGCTCCTACGGGTGAGCCACTCTGTTGCCAAAGGAGTTCGGCTTTTGTCATAAAGCCTTCCGCTGAAGGCCCACCGGTTTTGGTACTACCCCAGTTATTACTGGGGTTCCCTCTTACCTTTCAGGAATCTGACCTCCACTGTTTTGTTTTTTTCCTACAGGTTTATTACCTCCACTTTACAGTGAGGTCCCACTTGAGGTTCCTCTACTGGGTTCCCCAGTAGATCCCATGAACCTCCTTACTGCTCTGTAATCCTGTTAGGGGAGGTCCATATTGCAATATTCTTTGCAATATCATTGATGATAATTATCATCCACACATGGACTCCTTGTCTGCAGTCCTATGCTAGGTTAGCTGTTCCACAGCGCCTTTCTTTTCAACTCCTACCCTCCATCCTCAGGATGCCTGGTGTTGTGGGGGATAGCATGTTCCAATCTATGACATGCTGGGACTTCAGGCATCTTAGCTTGGGAGTCCCCATATGTGAAGACTCATTCCTGCTTGTTCCTGGAGATAGCACAGTTACTTACCTGTAACAGGTGATCTCTGGGAACAGCAGGAATAAGTCTTCACAACCCACCCACCTCCCCTAGGAGTTGTATCTCTCTATCTCTATCTTTCCCTTCTCTCTCTCTCTCTTTGTCTCAGCTCGAAACTTAACTGAGGAGAGGCAGTTGGGAAAGGCGGGAAGGCAGCACGCAGGCATGGTGGGATGCTTCCAAAAGCTTTTTGATTGGACGCTGGGAAGCGTTCCCGCGCAGACTCCGTCGGTACCGACGTACCCATATGTGAAGACTTATTCCTGCTGTTCCCAGAGATCACCTGTTACAGATAAGTAACTGTGATATACTGTACAGTGAATGTGTTGTGCGTAAGTCAGCGTTGATTCGAAGTGGGCTATTTACAGCATGAGCTTCTATACAGTGTTATGTACAAGGAGCATATGTTGGGGGGGTCAGGTATTAGTCCAGTTGCAGATGGCCCCACTATGTGCTCCCGCCGTAGTGCTCCATAAAGAGCAAAGTCTTGAGTTGTTTTTGAAAGTCCTTAATGATTTCTGTCGATTGTAGTTCGTCAGGGAGGGCGTTCCATATTGCAGGTGCCGCCATTGATAGAGTTCTTCTTGCGGTGGTCCTGCACGCCTTGGTGTAGTCTTTTGGTGTGTTGATTGTGTCCGATGTGTCTCTCCTCCTTGGTCTTGTGCTGATGTCTGGTTGTATGAGAGGTTGTAGGCTGAGTGCTGAGTTCCTGTGTTTGATTCTGAATATGTTTAGGACTGTCTTGTATGTGATGCGAGAGCTGATTGGGAGCCAGTGAAGGGTTTTTAGTATGGGGGTGATGTGGTCTTGTTTTGATGATCCGGATATTATGCGTGCAGCCATGTTTTGGGCCATTTGTAGTGGCCTGAGTGACTGTTTAGTTATGCCAATATAGATTGGGTTGCAGAAGTCTAGGATGGGAGTTATTAGGGCTTGACAGACTGCGGAAATGATTTTGCGCGAGGAGAGGTTTGAGGCGTCTGATTAGTCTCATCTTGAAATATGCATTTTTGGTGGTCCTGCTGATGTGTGACTGTAGGTTTAGCTCCTTGTCGAGTATCACTCCGAGGTATTTCACTTCTGGTTTTAAGGTTATTGTGTTGTTGACTTTGATGGAGGGCAGAGGCATGAAGCTGGTGTTTCGTGTGATGAGTAGTGCCTCAGTCTTGTTGTAGTTTATGGTCAGGTTGTTGTCTTGGAGCCAGCTGGACATGTTTGAGGCAGTCTATTATTTTGGTGTAGTCAGAGTTGTCGAGGTTGACTGGGGTGTATATCATGATGTCATCTGCATAGATTGTGTATTGTATTTTGTGTTCTTTCATGATGTTGCAAATCGGTTGAATATAGAGGTTGAATAGAAGTACTGATAGGGCAGAGCCTTGTGGCATGCCTTGCTTGATCTTTGCAGGTCGGGAGGTGTTGGGGCCAATCTTGACCTGGAACTGTCTGTCCATTAGGTATGAGTTGAACCATCTCAGGGTGTTGCTGTTTAGTCCAATGCTCTGTAGTCTAGTTAGGAGGATTCTGTGGTCCACTGTGTCAAACCCTGCTGAGATGTCTAGGAAGATCATAAGTGTTCCTCGTTTGTGGTTGTCTATGATTTGGATTGTGTCGTTGAATAGGTATAACAGGAGTGTTTCGACTCCGTGGTTTGGGCGGAAACCATGCTGGTGTATGTCCAGTGGGGCATGTGTGTCGATGTGGTTCTGGAGTTGATGCTCTACCGCTTTTTCTATAATCTTTGCCAGTAGTGGTATGCTGGAGATGGGTCTGTAGGCTGCTGGGTTGCTCTTGTCTAGTGGGGATTTCTTTGGGATCGGTCTTATAGTGGCTAGCTTCAGTTGGTTTGGCATGGCTCCTTGGGACAGTGAGCTGTGCACTATGTTGTGTATGGTGTGGATGAAGCTTTCCTTTGTTGCCTTAATCTATGTCACTGGGCATGGGTCTGTTGGTGCTGTGCTTGTGTTGAGCGCGGTGATGATGTCCGAGAGCTGCTTTGTGGATGGGGTGCTGAATTTGTCCCATGCTATCACCATGGGTCCACAGTTTGCAAGAGGAGATCAACAACCTTGCTGTGGAGGATAGACATCAGTTACAGGACAACCTTCAGGAGTCCCTGTATCACATCATCCGAGTGACGTACGATGCTTATGACTCGGTTGCACGTCCACAGCCACAACCATTTTTGTGAGACGCACAGCATGGTTGTGCGTTTCAGGTCTTCATGAGGCTCTGCATGATCATCTGGTGGATGCTTCTTGCCAGGGCAACAGCTTGTTCAGCACCAAGGTACAAGAAGCAGTCTCAAAAGTGAAAGACCACTCCTCTATAATTAGAGAGCTGGTGGCCCAACTGCCAGAACAAACAACAGCCTCGCTGATCGTAGTTCCTCAGTACTGCAGAGCCTACCACTGTCAGTACTTCCAGCAATTCTACTCCCTTCCATGGTTCCAATTTTACTCCATGGCCACCGATCAAACGCCTTCCAGGCGCTACCTACGGCCAGCATCCCACACAACGAGAAAGGAAGCAGCCTTCAGCCACACCGGCACTGCCCACCAAGGCTGCTCCCAGTTTTTGACTACTTGCCGGTAGGAGGCAGAGTCCTCCATTTCAGAGGCGTGGCAGTCCATTATGACGGACCGGTGGGTACTCAATATCATTATGGCAGGCTGCAAGATGAATTTCATGGTGCTTCCTCCTCCCTGCCCCCCTTCAGCCAGCACCTTTCCGACACCCCACCTGCCTATATTGGAACAAAAGATCACCGACCTGCTCAACAACAGGGCCATCGAAGCAGTTCCCATCGAGGAACATAATCAAGACTTCTACTTCCGGTTCTTTCTCATTCTGAAGAAGTCCGGCAGCCTTCGTCTCATCCTCGATCTCTGCAACCTTTGTCTTTACATCAAATGGGAGAAATTAAAAATGAACTCACTCTCCACTATCCTTACGTTGCTCTGCTACAGCGATTGGCTAAGTTCCTCTGGATTTAAAGGATGCATATGCTCACATCCTCATCCATCCTCAGCATTGGAGATACTTTCGATTCCACTTCAAAACCAACCATTACTAATACAAGGTGCTATCCTTTGGCTTCTCTTCTGCTCCACGTGCTTTCACAAAAGGGCATGACAGTGGCAGCAGTACACTTAAGATGCCAGGGCCATTGTATTTATCCCTACCTGGATGATTGACTCATTTCAGCACCTTCCAAAGACCAAGCTCTTTGCTCAATTCACAGCACAACCTGCTCACTGTAAATGCTCAACTTCATTGTCAATGCCGAGAAATCCCAGCTGGAATCTCCAATTTCATTGGAGCGTGCTTGGAAAGCATCAGAGCTTTCTTATCCAGCGAGAGAGCATGTGTCCTTTGGCACTTCAGTGCCAAAGCAGCACAGCTCCGGTGCCTCAGCGCACACGCTGCTCTGCCTCCTAGGACATATGGCAGTTTTGGTCCATGTCATCCCCCTAGCGCACTTCCACATGCGGCCACTGCAGTGGCATCACAAACTCAATTGGTGCCAGTACACACAATCCCTTCACAGTCTGATTCCCCAGTCAACAGAAACTTTGTCAGTCCCTCCGGTGGTGGACTGTTCCCTCTAACCTCACTCGCGGCCACACATTCCAGGAGCTGCCACACTAACTGACTCTCGCCACTGATGCCTCCAATCTTGGCTAGGGGAGCACATCTCCTTCGTTTCACAACCTAAGAGATGGTCCACTGCAGAGACCACCATGCATACCAATCTGCTCAAGCTACGTACAGTCTTCTATGTGCTCAATGCCTTCAAGCCCTGGGCTCACAAAAAATCCGTTTTGGCGCAGACTGACAACCAGGTCACTATGTTCTCCATTAGCAAGCAGGGGGGATTGAGATCCCTCCGCCTGTGTTGTGAGACAACATTTTTTTATTTATTTATTTATTTAACAGTCTTTTCTATACCGCCCCTTCCAGAGATCAGGGGTGGTTTACATTGAACATTAAACAGAACAATTGTATACTTCTGTATACATTTACAAGGAACATTATGCTTTAACTATATACAGGTGTACTTACAGGGAACATATTTTGAACATTAACTATAACAGAGCTTTTCAAACTATTTACAAGTTATATACATGGAGCGCAGCATAGTTAGTTACGGTGGTTATTTACAATGGTGAAATAGTCAACTGTTTGAGTGGTTCATTAGCGTGTTGTGTGAGGTTTGTAAAATTTCCTGTGTTAGTCATTTGTTCTGTCTTGGGTACAGTGGATGTGTTTCTGTGATTGTATTGTGATTGTGGCTCTTTGCTCAGTCAATTGGAGTCTACTTAAGAGCAGTGTTCTTACTAGGATCCGAAAACCAGTTGGTAGATTCTCTCAGTCATAGTCGTCTTGACTGGCACGAGTGGTCCGATAAACCGAGCGTTCTGCAGCACATTTTCTAAGAATGGAGGTCGCTGGATGTAGATCTTTTTGTCTCAGACAAAAATGCAGAATGCCCTTTCTTCTGCTCCATCCATCCCAGCCCCTACAGATGGGCTTCAGATGCCTTCATGATTTCATGGAGCCACAGACAACTGTTCTGCTTTTTCCCCACTTTCCTCTCGTTCCATTTATCCTGCTCAAAATACGGGCAGACAGAGCCACAGTCATTCTCATAGCTCCATAGTGGCCCCAGCAAGTGTGGTACCCGCACCTGTGAACCATGGCAAGGAAGAGACCCCTACCACTGGACCCTCATCCATTTCTGCTTATGCAACATGAGGGTTGCTTGCTTCTTCCCAGTCCGACAACACTGTCCCTGGTCGCCTGGAAGCTGCAAGGCCACTAATTCTGTCGGACAGCTTCTCCAATGATGTCCAAGCCATCCTTCAAGCATCCTGAAAACCAGCAACTCGACGTTCCTACCAGAGAAAATGGACTCATTTTGCTCACAGGGCTATGCTGCGGGGGGTCTAGATCTTGTTTCTTGCTCTCTAAATCAGATTTTGACCTACCTGCTCCATCTTTCAAATTCAGTCTGCAAATTTCCTCTGTCAGATATCACCTCTCTGCCATAGTAGCTTCTTACCAACAGTTGGATGGCAAGCTCATTTCCATGCATCGACAGCCCTGACTACACCAAAATAACAGACTGTCTCAACAGCATGTCCAAATGGCTCCTGCACAACAACCTAGCCATAAACTACAACAAGATAGAAGCACTCATCACACGAAACACCAACTTCAGCCCCCCACCCTTCATCAACATCAACATCAACAACACAGCAATACCACTGAAAAATGAAGTGAAATACCTCGGAATAACACTCGACAGAGAACTGAACCTACAATCACACATCAGAAAAACCACCAAGAACGCATACCACAAGATGAGAATAATCAGACGCCTCAAGCCACTACTCACACAAGACCACTTCCGCACAGTCTGCCAAGCACTAATAACTCCCATCCTTGACTTCTGCAACCTGATCTACAACAGCATGCCAAAACAATCACTTAGACCACTACAGATGGCTCAAAACACAGCAGCCAGAATAATCACTGGTTCATCAAAGCAGGACCACATCACCCCCATCCTGAAGGACCTCCAGTGGCTCCCAATCAGCTACCGCATCAAATACAAAATGATACTAAACATATTCAGAATCAAACACAAGAGCTCCGCCCTCAGCCTCCAACCCCTCATACTTCCTGACGCCAGCACTAGACGTAGAAGAAAGACCACAGCAGACACACTCAGCATTCCAAGCAACTACACAAAAGCATGCAAATCCACCATAAGAACATAAGATATGCCATACTGGGTCAGACCAAGGTCCATCAAGCCCAGTATTCTGTTTCCAACAGTGGCCAATCTAGGTCATACGTACCTAGCAGTTTCCCCAAGGGACACAGGTTCCACAATGCTTGTATTGGTTCAAGCATTGATATCCTGGGTCCCTTCTTAATAATGGCTTATGGACCTTTCCTCCAGGAACTTGTCCAAACCTTTTTTAAACCCAGCTACACTAACAGCCTTTACTACATCCTCCGGTAACAAATTCCAGAGTTTGATTACACGTTGAGTGAAAAAATATTTTCACAAAGAGCCCTATCAATGGCGGCTCCAGCAATATGGAACACACTCCCAGATGAGCTACGGTCAACTGAAGATCAAAGGACTTCCGAAAACACCTAAAGACATTGCTCTTCACTGAGCACTACGGCCCAAGCAGATAGCCAGTCTCTACAGACCAGGACCAAGTCCATAACGGAACATCAGATTTGGTCTCAAGATCAACCACAGTACGCTGCAGAGACAGCAAAACTCATGTATATAACTGTAAAAACCCATGTTGTAAATAGCTCACACTAATCAGCCCACCCACTCATACACCTCAATGTACATAAACACACCAACACAAACACCAATGACACTGATTGTTTGCTGTGTACACCGCCTTGATTAAAGGATAAGGCGGGATAGAAATACCCTTTAAATAAATAAATAAATAAATAATCCTCTTGTAGGATGTTTTATGAGAGGGCTGATGAATACCAAACCTCTGCTCAAACCACCCACACCAGCATGGGACCTAAACATGGTCTTGTCTGAGCTCAAATCTTTGAGCCTTTAGGTTTGGCTTCCTTGAAGCATGTCACCTGGAAAATGACTTTTCTCATAGCCATCACATCAGCACATCGCGTTAGTGAACCTCCAAGCCCTCGTTCACTACCCTCCTTATACCCATTACCTACAGGACAAGATGCTCCTTTGCACTCATCCAAAATTCTTGCCTAAAATTGTCTTAGACTTTCATCTCAATCAGTCCATCGTGCTCCTGACTTTCTTCTCTTGTCCTCACGGAAACTCCCCATAGAAGGCCCTTCATTCTTTAGACTGTCTGAAAGCTCTTCTGTATTGCCTCTGTGCAACCCAGCAAATTTGCCCATCCTCTCAGCTCTTCGTAACCTTCAATCCAAACAATACAGGCCGACCGGCTTCCAAGCAGACCATTTTCTCCTGGATTTCAGACCACATCACTTTCTGCTATACTCATGCTGGCCTACCACTGCCTGACCCTGTTGGCACCCGTTGTCTACAAGCTACAGCAACAACTATCCCTAGTTTGGCCTCTATCTCAGCACAGGCCATCTGCAAGGCCGCCACTTGGTCATCATTACACACCTTTGCTAAGCACTACAGTTTGGACCGTTCCTCAGCACAAGACTTCACCTTCGGCCGAGCAGTCCTTGGGAATCTCTTCACATGACCTTTTTCCATCTCCTGGGTTGCATCACCGTCAACACAGGTTGGCCCTTAGCTCTGGATTCACCAATCAAATGTGCCTACATCTCCCTGCTTGTCTCCGGAGAAAGTGTAATTGTTTACTTGTTAATGGGTTCTCTGTAGACCGCAGAGGTATGCAGCCATACTCGCCTTCCTGCCGTTGCCTCTTCAAAAGGAAGACAAAAAAAGATGGATGAAAACAAAAGGAGAAGAGCATACATGCCTCACCTCACATATTGCACCTGCACCTCAACGGCCTGATGCCCTAAAACCACATGAATGGCTGCTCTGTCACGAATGATTGCTCTGTTACAAACTGATTGGCGCCTCATGGTGGCTGAAAGCGGGAAGGCACATGCATACTTGGAGAGATCAAAAGACTTCTCTGAGCTAGGGGAGAGCCCAGCACTTGGCTTTGTCTCAGACATCACCAATCGATTGTGGCTGCATACCCCTGCTGTCTACAGAGAACCCCTGTTACAGGTAAGCAAGTAGGCTTTTTCTACTTATTTCAGGAGTAAATAACTGATCTGTTTACCCATTACCCTTCACTCATTATGTCACATCTTCCCTTAGCTCTCTCTTTTCCAAACTGAAGCGCCCGAACTTTTTAAGTGTTTCCTCATAGGGGTATCCTTCCATCCCCTTTTTCATTTTGGTTGCTCTTCTCTGTACTTCTTCCAATTCTGCTATATCCTTTTTGAGATATGATGACGAATTACACCCAATTTTTGAGTTGCGGTCGCATCATGGAGCGATACAGAGGCATTATAATATCCTTGGTTTAATTTTCCATTCCTTTCCTTATGATTCCTAGTATTCTATTAGCTTTCTTGGTTGTCGCTGCACACTGGGCAGAAGGTTTCAATGTAATCTCCAGGAACAAGCAGGAATGAGTCTTCACATATGGGTACGTCGGTACCGGCGGAGCCTGTGCGGGAACGCTCCCCAGCGTCCAATCAGAAAGCTTTTGGGAGCATCTCACAGCGCCTGCATGATGCCTTCCCACCTTTCCAACTGTCTCTCCTCAGTTGTTCTTTTTCCGCGGAGCCAGCAGGTCGTGTTCCTGTCACCGCAGAAGAATTTCCTTATTTTTTCTTTATTTCTTTTCTGTACGCGTCTGCCTTCCTCGACGCTGTACCGGTACCGCCGGTCTTATTCTTTTCTTTAAAAAAAACAAAAAAATCCCGACCACCTATTTTTTCTTCAGGTGTACTTCAGTTTTGGGCCTTAGGCCCAAAACCTTCTTCCTTAAATATGGAAAAACCTGCCTCAGGTTTTAAGAAGTGCACAAAATGTGGCGGTACTATATCCGTCACCGACACCCATGACTGGTGTCTCAAATGTTTAGGCCCTGACCATTCCATTAAAGATTGTGTGTCCTGTTCCATGATGTCTAAGAGAGGTCGACAGAACCGAGCTGCCAAGCTCAGTACCCTGTTTCCCTCTGATGCGGCTTCGGTGGCATCGACGTCTTCCAGGGCTTCTTCTTCCTCACATGGATCTCAGGTAACTAAACATAAATCCAGCCGGTCCTTGAAGGGCAAATCTCCTTCTAAGCATCGAGATGCCTCTGGCCTTGCCCTCGAGGATTCTGCACCGGCAAAATTACCCCGGCGGGAGGCTTCGGCTTCTAAAGCATCATCATCGGGGTTCCAGGACGATCTAGATGGCGTGGCCTCAACAGATCTCCTGGTGCCATGCTCTGGGGTACCGGTGGCCTCCACCGGTACCAACTTCCAGGCATTGGCAGCGTCGATGGATCAGAGGATTCTGTCCATGGAACGCAGTCTGGCGGCTTTCCTTGTGGCATCGACGCCCGTGGTACCGCAGCAGACTACTCTGCAGGTACCGGCTGTGGTATCGCCATCAGTACTGATTCTGGTACCGGTGGCATCGGCATCGGTGTCAGCCATGCCGGTACCCTGCCCTCTGCAGCCCTCCGGTACCGATACCCCAGTACCAATGATTCCCGATACCGACCCCAGTCGGTACGGGTATCGGGCTTTGCAAGAGCACCCCGACAGAAGATACTTCAATTCCTCTGATGACTCTGAGGATTCTGAAGAGTCTGTCGATGCAGCGATGCTTCTTCCACAGGAGGAGTCCTCTCCTAAACGAACGATGTCTCCTCCAGAGGACTTGTCTTTTCAAGACTTTATCAGAGGGGTGCCTCAGGGTCTCTCTATTATAGTAGCCCCAGAGTCAGAGCCTAGAGCTAAGGAGTTAGATATTCTACAATATCCTAAAACTCCTAAAGAGGCAGTTACCTTGCCTATTCATGAGATTCTGTATGATCTCACGTTAAGGATGTGGGAAGCACCTCTAACCACCTCTCCTCATTCTCGCAGGTTGGACACCATGTATCGTGTCCCTCCTTGTCCTGGTTTCCATAAAACTCAGTTTCCTCACCACTCTATTGTGGTTGAGTCTGCAATGAGAAAGATTAGAAGTGCCAAGAGACATGCCTCTAATCCTCCAGGACGTGAATGTAGAACCCTGGATGCTTTTGGTAGAAGAGTCTTCCAAGCTTCCATGCTTGCTGCGAGAATTAATTCTTATAGTCTCTACATGGGAATGTTCTTAAAAGAAGTCACTGACCATTTGCAGACTTTAAGTCCTTTTATGTCTGACAATAAAAGGCTAGAATTTCTCTCTGGGCTCAAACATGTTAGTGATATAGCGGAAGGGCTGTCAGGTAAGGTTTGCCTCTTTGCGGATGATACCAAAATCTGCAATAGAGTAGACACCCAGGAAGGTGTAGATAACATGAGGAGGGATCTAGCTAAGCTTGAAGAATGATCTAGAACAGGGGTCTCAAACTCAAATTGCTTTGAGGGCCAAATGAGGACTTGTAAAGTAACCCGGGGGCCGCATAAGACGCGGGGCCTCATTTGCATAAGGGGCCTCATTTGCATAAATATTTGCATAATGTTACCATACACTAACTTTTAGTAAACATGCCTCTTTAATGAGTATGGATAAAGAAAGACTAAAAGATTTAGAAACAAGAAGACAATAATTAAACTGGGAACCCCAAAAGCCAAACTTGGAATGTACAACAACACTGTAGAAATAAAACTATAAATTAATTTCCTCTTGTACTAAACAAAGCGCAAACATTAATGATGCACATTTCCCAGAGCTGACATATTCCAGTTAATAAATTCAAAATAAAGAGATATTTTTCTACCTTTTGTGCATTTTTTCAGTTGCAATTGTTCCAGCCACTTTCTTCTGGTTTCTTCATGTCTTCTGCTAACTCTCCATCGTCTGCTGTCCATTTGCCCTTTCTTCTCTCCTAGTTTTTTTTCCATTCTCTCTCTACATCTGCTTTAACATACTAATCTTTCTCCTTTTTCTCTTTCCTCATTCCTATTTCATCCACTCAAATTTTACCCCTCCATCCTCAATCCCCACTTACTCTCCCAATACCTGGCCAATTGTAGATTTGTCTTCTCTCCCAGACAAAATATTTTTCCCCTCTCCATTTCACTTTCCCAGCTCCATCCCATTCTAATCCTCCCCCAACATCAGCTCCCTTCTAGTTCCAGCCCCACCCAGCATCCGCTCCCTTCTAGTCCCCCCATCAGTCCATTTCCAGTCCTATCCTAGCCTCACCATCAGCCCATTTCCAATCCTAGCCCCCCATCAGCCCATTTCCAATCCTAGCTCCCTCCCCTCACAGCCCATTTCCATTCCAAGCCCCCCTACCCAACACGCATTTGCATTTCAACCCCCCCGTCCACTCAGCCCATTTACATTCCAACCAACCCCCCCCCCCCAGCCCATTACCAGTCCTAGACCCCCCATAGCCCATTACCAGTCCTAACCTCCCCATAGCGCACTTCCAGTTTTACCCCCCATCACCCCATTTTCAGTCTTACCCCCCCATAGCCCATTACCAGTCATAACCCCCCCCTGCCAATAGCCCACTTCCAGCCCTAACCCCCATTACCCCATTTCAGTCAGCCCCTCCATAGCTCATTACCAGTCCTAACTCCCCCCATCAGCCCACCTCCAGTCCTTCCTAACCCCCACCTGCCCATTTCCAGTCCTAGCCCCCACCATAGCCCATTACCAGTCATAACCCCCCTGCAATAAGCCCATCTCGACAAAACCCGCCCCCTGCCAATAGCCCATCTCCAGTCATAACCCCCCACTGCCAATAGCCCATTTCCAGTCATACCCCCCCTGCCAATAGCCCATTTCCAGTCATACCCCCCCTGCCAATAGACCTTTTCCTGTCATAACCCCCCCGTTCCAATTGCCCATTTCCAGTCTTACCCCCCCCCTGCCAATAGCCCATTTCCAGTCATAACCCCCCCCCCTGCAAATTGACCTTTTCCTTTCATACACCCCCCCCCTGCCAATAGCCTATTTCCAGTCCTACCCCCCCCCCCCCCCCAGGTAAATTTTAAAAAAAACTGGCTTCTGCTGCTGCAGCAGAAAATCAGCTGTCCCGCGGCCCCTTCCCCTCTGCGCGGAGAGCCCTGAGTGTGCTTCATCTGCGGCGTGCTTTTTAAGCCGCGAAGAGAGTATTTCCCTCTCGCGCGGCTTAAACCTAGTCACTTTTCAAGCCTCGCGAGAGGGAATTACTCTCTTCGCGGCTTGAAAAGCACCCGCTGATGGAGCACTCTCGGGGATCTCCGGGCAGAGAGGAAGGGGCTGCAGGACAGCTGATTTTGCTGCTTGAGCAGCAGAAGCCAGTTTTTTTTTTTTTTTAAATTGACCGTCGATTCTGCCGTTGCCATGGCGGCAACGGCAGCAGCAGCAGAAGCCGTCACGGGCCGCACAACGTTCTCTCGCGGGCCGCATGTTTGAGACCCCTGATCTAGAATTTGGCAACTGGGATTTAATGTTAAAAAATGTAAGGTCATCCATTTGGGCTGCAGCAATCCAAGGGAGCAATACAGTATAGGAGGTGAAGTACTTTTGTCCACTAAAGAAGAGCGGGACCTAGGCGTAGTTGTGTCCGATGATCTTAAAGTAGTTAAACAGGTAGAAAAGGCGACGGCAAAAGCTAGAAGGATGCTTGGGTGCATACGGAGAGGAATGGCTAGCAGAAAAAAGGAGGTGATAATGCCTCTGTATAAGTCTTTGGTGCGACCTCATTTGGAGTATGGTGTGCAATTCTGGAGACCGCACCTTCAAAAGGATGTGAACAGGATGGAGTCGGTGCAGAGGGTTGCTACTAAGATGATTAGTGGTCTTCATTATAAAGCATATGAGGACAGACTTAAGGATCTTAATATGTACACCTTAGAGGAAAGGCGGGATAGAGGTGATATGATTGAGATGTTTAAATACCTCCGTGGCATAAATGTTCAGGGAGAGAGCCTCTTTCAATTGAAAGCAAGTTCTGCGACGAGGGGACATGGGATGAGGGTGAAGGGAGATAGATTCAGGAGTGATATGCGGAAATATTTCTTTACGGAAAGAGTAGTGGATCCGTGGAATAGTCTCCCAGTGGAGGTGGTAGAGATGAGGACAGTAACTGAATTCAAAAAAGCATGGGACCAACACAGAGGATCTCTAAAGGTAAAAAGTGGACTGTTGTAGTTGTTGTTATGGAAGGACAGACTAGATGGGCCTTGTGGTCTTTTTCTGTCATCATGTTTCTATGTTTCTAGGATATCTCCAAATTCTCCAACCGTGCAGCTTTCGACTCCTTTGAATGCGTAAGCAGAGCCTCAGCTATAGGTATAGGTGCACGTAGGATTGCTTGGTTTCAAGCATCTGATTTGGAGACCTGGGTCCAAGATGAATTGGGAAATATCCCTTGTACAGGGGAAAATCTGTTTGGTAAGGATTGGCAAGCAAAAGCCAATCAGATGGATGCTAAAAATTCTGCTTTGGATAGACTATCCAAATCTACAGCTTCTCCTGCTAAGAAAAGGTTGTTCAAGAAAGCACCTTTTTCTAAAAAGGGAAGATCCTATCCTGCTTATAGTCAGAGAGCATCTTCTGCAGCTCAGTTCCCTTCTAAACGTCAGCAATCCTCCAAACAGACCAAGGCCAATGCTGCGAGGCCTGCTCCAGCCCAGCAGTCTCAGCCCCTTCAGGGCCTTTGACTTTCTGCTAGAGAACTTAGCCTTCCTGGCTCTAGAAGGACCAGAGCCCTCCACCATTCCAGGAAGGTTATGTCACTTTGCTCCCAGATGGGGACAAATCACAGCAGAGCATTGGGCACTCTCCATCATAAGAGAGGGGTACAAACTTCATTTTTCCAGCTTGCCCCCTCTCACAAGAATGCACCAGTTCAATTCTCCAAACTCTCTCCTCAGCCTATTAGAGCAGGAGGTTGCCACTCTTCTAGCCCAAGGGGCAATAGAGGACGTGCCTTCTCAACAACAAGGCACAGGGTTCTACTCCCCCTATTTTCTTATCCCAAAGAAAACAGGGGGATTCAGACCCATTTTAGATCTCAGAGAGTTGAACAGATTCCTAGTCAAGGAAAAATTCAAGATGGTTTCTCTAGGAGCTCTGCTGCCATAGCTTCAGAGTCAGGATTGGCTTTGTTCTCTAGATCTCAAGGATGCGTACACTCATGTTCTCATCCATCCAACTCACCGAAGGTTCCTTCAGTTCCTTTTCCAGGAGAAGCACTATCAATACAGAGTGCTCCCCTTTGGCCTGGCCTCTGCACCAAGGGCATTCACAAAATGCATGGCAGTGGTTGCTGCTTTTCTGCGCACCTGGGAATATTTGTCTTCCCCTATCTGAACGACTGGCTCATTCGAGCTCCCACTCAATCAGAGGCCAAGACTGCTCTAACCTGCACAATGCGTATCCTTCAATACTTAGGGCTGATAATAAACATCCCAAAATCCAATTTGATCCCTACTCAGTCCCTGGAGTTTATAGGGGCATTGCTGGATACCACAAAGGCAAGGGCCTTTCTTCCCCAGGCCCGCTGCCTTCGCTCGATGCAGTTAGCTTCTCAAGCAGAGTTGAAACCCCTACTAACTGCTCGAGAGATGTTATAGTTGCTAGGCCATATGGCTTCCACCGTTCATGTGGTACCATATGCTCGCCTTCACATGAGAGCAGCTCAGTGGACTTTATCCACCCAATGGACCCAGGCATTAGGCTGCCTGTCAGACAAAATAGCAAACACATGTCGCCTCATTTTGTCCCTCCAATGGTGGAAGTCCCCTCAAAACCTCTTGCTGGGGTGTCCTTTTCAACAGCCTCTACCCCAGGCAACTCTTACAACAGATGCTTCTCCAGTGGGCTGGGGAGCTCATCTTCAGGACCTTTCCACCCAGGGCATCTGTTCCCCACAGGAGACTTGTCTCCACATCAATCTTTTGGAACTCAGAGCAATCTTCCTTGCTCTACGAGTTTTCCACACCCTGCTCAGCCACAAGACAGTCCTTGTCCACACGGACAATCAGGTAGCCATGTTTTACCTAAACAAGCAGGGGGGAACTGGCTCTCTGTCACTTTGCAACGAAGCTCTGCGACTATGGGCCCTCGCCAGAGAGCTTCACATTCATCTTCTGGCAGTCTATCTTCCAGGGGTTCAAAACTCTTGGGCAGACAGACTCAGTCGAGTTCTGCTTCCACACGAGTGGTCCCTACATATGGACCAGGTGTCAAAAATTTTTCAAATTTGGGGAACCCGGACATAGACCTCTTTGCAAGTCCATGGAATGCCAAACCTCCCCGGTTCTGTTCCAGAATTCCGGCTCAGGGGGCTCAGGCAAGGGATGCTTTCCTCCTACACTGGGGTCAAGACTTCCTGTATGCCTTTCCACCCATTCCCCTAATTCCCAAAACCCTATTCAAGCTTCAGAGAGACAGAGGCCACATGATTCTCATAGCTCCACATTGGCCACGGCAAGTGTGGTACCCTCTGCTTCTACATCTCTCTCAAGCTCCCTCCCTAGAGTTAGGGTCTGCTCCAGACCTCCTCTCTCAGGACGGACGGAAAATTGTGGCATCCCAATCCCCAGTCTCTGCATCTCAGAGCTTGGTTGCTGAAGGCCTAGATCTCCAGGATCTTCCTCTTTCTCAACAAGTGAAAGATGTTCTTCATGCTTCCAGAAAACCTTCCACTAGACATTCTTACGCCTTCAAGTGGAAAAGGTTTACCATCTGGTGTTCTGGAAGGGGTCTTAACCCCCTGCCAATACCTCTGGAATCGTTACTGGAGTATCTCCTGCATCTGTCTAATGTAGGCCTTAAGACAAATTCAGTAAGAGTCCATCTGAGTGCTATTGCAGCTTCACTCAAGCCTTTAAATGGACAACCTGTTTCCTCTCATCCCCTTGTAGCAAGGTTCATGAGAGGCCTCCTTTTAACAAAACCTCCCATTAGACCACCACCGGTGGCATGGGACTTAAATTTGGTTCTTGGTCCGCTTATGAAGCCGCCTTTTGAACCTTGTACGAACAACACACAATGACCTCATCTCACATATAGACAGTTACCAATTTCAGTATCCCATTTGTGTACATAGTTTACCAATTTCAGTATTCCATTTATGTACATAGTTTCCCCCATTATCCAAGTTGATTGCTCCTGTTCATTGTAATGACCTGACTCTTGTTCATTGTCGGATTCTGTTTTGTTTTATGTAAACCGCGCTGATCGTAAATAGTGCGGTATATAAGAAATGTAAAATAAATAAATAAATAAAATAAATTAGCTACTACCTCCTTGAAATACCTTTCTTGGAAGGTTATCTTTCTCATTGCAATCACATCAGCACGCCGCATCAGTGAATTGCAAGCACTAGTAGCTAATCTACCTTATACAAGGTTCCATCATGACAAGGTGGTCCTTAGGACTAATCCACATTTTATGCCTAAGGTGGTCTCGCCTTTTCACCTCAACCAAGAGGTCTACCTACCTGTCTTTTTTCCAGGGCCTCATGCATCAAGTGCAGAGAGGAATCTTCAAAACCTGGACTGTAAAAGAGCTCTGGCTTTTTACTTACAGAGGACACAGCAACATAGAAAGTCTTCCCAACTCTTTGTTGCTTTTGATCCTTCTCATTTGGGACAACCAGTCTCCAAGAGAACTCTTTCCAACTGGATTGCCCAATGTATTTATTTCGCCTATCAGAGCAAGAACATTTCTCTGGAGGGCCATGTCACAGCTCACAATGTGAGAGCCATGGCAGCCTCAATGGCTCATCTGAACTCTGTGTCTATCGATGACATCTGTCAAGTAGCCACTTGGGCCTCAGTTCATACCTTCACAGCCCATTACTGCTTAGACAAGGACTCCCGCCGGGATGCCTTATTTGGTCAGGCTGTTCTCAAACACCTGTTCTATACTTAATCAACTCCTACCCACCATCCCTCATGGGATGCCAGAGATCCAGGTGGGGAAGTGCAGCCCTGTTCCAGGGACACACAACTTCTGGGCTCTCTCCCTGGCATCAAAAGCTAGGGAGTCCCCATAGGTGAAGACTCATTCCTGCTTGTTCCTGGAGATAGCACAGTTACTTACCTGTAACAGGTGATCTCTGGGAACAGCAGGAATAAGGCTTCACAACCCACCCACCTCCCCTAGGATTTGTCTCTCTCTCTCTCTCTATCTCTCTTCCTTTCCCTCTCTCTCCCTCTTTGTCTCAGCTATAAAACTCAACTGAGGAGAGACAGTTGGAAAGGCGGGAAGGCAGCACGCAGGCGCTGTGGGATACTCCCAAAAGCTTTCTGATTGGACGCTGGGGAGTGTTCCCGCGCAGGCTCCTTCAGTACCGACGTACCCATATGTGAAGACTTATTCCTGCTGTTCCCAGAGATCACCTGTTACAGTAACTGTGCTTTATCCACGATGATGTCCAGATTCTTCTCCTGGATGGTGATTTATAATGCGGAACCTGACTTTGTGTAATTGTAGTTTGGGTTGTTCTTCCCTAAGTGCATAACTTTGCACTTGTCCACATTAAATTTCATGTTTATGTTTATTATTTGATAAAAACCGCCTTTCTACAAAACCAAGGCGGTGTACAATTTAAAATTCAATAAAAGAAGGTTAAAAACCAGTGGAAAAGAAAAGAAATGTACAATATATTATAGGACAGAATGAAAGGGAAAGCAGACAGACGGAACATGAGAAGAAGAAGAAGACCTAAGAACAGACAAAAGGTGGGGGAAAAGTAGAAGTCACACAAAAGGAGAGGGAACATCAAAAGCTAAAGAGAATAGATGAGTTTTCAAGTCTCTTTTGAAAGCAGAGTGTTGGGGTTCTAAACGGAGGGAAGAGGGAAGGGCATTCCAAAGGGCGGGTCCAGCAAAGAAGAAAGCGGTAGAACGTGTAGACTGAAGGTGAGCTCGGGAAGGGGAGGGGAGGGTAAGGCGATTAAGATGAAATGAGCGGGGAGTGTGTCTAGGGGAGTGGAAAAAGAGGAGGTCCGTGAGATACTGTGGAGTGCTGTCGTGAAAGGCTTTGTGAACCAGGGTGAGTAATTTAAACATAGCACGGAAAGATACCGGTAACCAGTGGAGGTGGAATAAAATGGGGGTTATATGATCGCGAAGGGAGGAGTGAGTGACAAGGCGTGCGGCAGTGTTCTGAATGCGTTGAAGACGGGATAGACGATTCTTAGGCAGACCGGTGAAAAGAGAATTAGCAAAATCTACACGGGATATGACTAAAGAGAGTACTAGAGTAGAAGGAGCAGAAGGGGAAAGAAAAGGGCGAACAGAGCGAATCTGATGAAGAAAGAAAAAAGAGGTTTTAGTAACATGAGAGAAATGGGAGTGAAAAGATAAGTCTGAATCAAAGTGCACCCCCAGGTACCGAAAAGTGGAAACCAAGGGTACAGGAGTGCCAGAAAAAGAGGGAGCTAGTGATGGAGGAGGATTACCATGCGAGAACCATGTCTCCGTGAGAAGGGTGAGAGAAATGGAGGACCGAAGAATAAGATCCTGCACAAGAAGGGACTTGGTGCACAGGGATCGGCAATTAAGAAGGCCGATAGTGAGGGGGGGTTGAGAGATGGCGCGATAATGAAATGCCCTGGTAGGAGAGGAGACAGATGGGAGACAGGGACGGAGATTGGCAGGACAGCGGGAGCGCGCAAGGGAGGGCCGCCCCGGCCGTCTACCCCAGTGGACAGGAATGAGAGCCATGAAGCTGCAATAAGGGAAGCAAAAGGGAAACAAGCAGGAAGAAGGAGCACTTACTGGCACTAGACCAGGAGTAACTGAGAAAACCGACGTAGAGCAGGAGCGTAATCCAAGTGACCAATAGGAAAAAAGGAAAACGAAAAATAGACTAGGCAACATAGTGGCAGCAAACTGACGTCCACGACCTCCGAGTCTCCTAATTGCTCAAGGTCCTCTTGCAATTTTTCACAATTGTCTTGTATTTTAACATCTTTGAATAATTTTATGTCATCTGCAAATCTGATCACTTCACTTCTTATTCCCATTTCCAGGTCATTTATGAATATGTTAAAAACAGCAGGCCCAGCACAGATCCCTGGGGTACCTTCACCATTCCCTTTCTCCATGAGAAATTGGCCATTTAGTCCTACTGTTTTTTTGTCTTTCTTTCAACCAGTTTCTACTCCACAATAATATATTGCCTGCTATCCCATTGCTTTTTAATTTCCCCAAGAATCTCTCATAAAGGGCTTTGTCAAAAGCTTTCTGAAAATCCAGATACACTATATCAACCGGCTCTGTTTATTCACATCTTCAAAAAAAATAAAGAAGATTCCAAATCGTCCTTTCAGTCTAGTCCTTCCACTCCAGTATTCTAGGGTGTATCCTAGAATACTGAGGGGGACGTTCTAGCAGCTTCACTGACTGACATTTTCAATGCCTCGTTGGAGTCGGGAGTGGTGCCAAAGGACAGGCACATATGGTCTCTTTACACAAAAGCGGAAGTAAGGATGTGGTTGAAAACTACAAGCCGGTTAGTTTAACTTCGGTGGTGAGTAAATTATTGGAAGCGCTGCTGAAAGAGAAAATAGTGAGGTTTCTGGAGTCCAGTGGATTACAGCATTCGAGGCAGCATGGATTCACCAGAGGCAGGTCTTGTCAGACAAATCTGATTGATTTCTTTGACTGGGTGACCAGGGAGTTGGACCGAGGGAGAGCCCTAGATGTGGTGTATTTAGATTTCAGTAAAGCCTTTGACACTGTTCCTCACAGGCGACTTATAAACAAATTGAGTGCCCTAGGGATGGACCCTAAAATTACTGCTTGGGTTAGAAATTGGTTGGGGGGGGGGGGGGGCGGCGACAAAGGGTACAGGTAAATGGAGCTCACTCTGAGGAGAAGGAGGTTACCAGTGGTGTGACCCAGGGATCTGTCCTTGGTCTAAGTCTTTTTAACATATTTGTTAGTGATATAGCGGAAGGGCTGTCGGGTAAGGTTTGCCTCTTTGCGGATAATAACAAACTCTGCAATAGAATAGACACCCAGGAAGGTGTAGATAAACAGGGGAAGGGATCTTGCTAAGCTTGAAGAATGGTCTACATTTTGGCAGCTAAGATATAATGTTAAAAAATGCAAGGTCATGCATTTGGGCTGCAGCAATCCAAGGGAGCAATATAGTATAGGGGGTGAAGTACTTTTATACAATATAGTATAGGGGGTGAAGTACTAAAGAAGAGCGGGACCTAGGCGTGGTTGTGTCTGATGATCTTAAAGTAGCTAAACAGGTAGAAAAGGCAACGGCAAAAGCTAGAAGGATGCTTGGGTGCATAGGGAGAGGAATGGCCAGCAGAAGAAAGGAGGTAATAGTGCCTCTGTATAAGTCTTTGGTGCGACCTCATTTGGAGTAATGTGTGCAGTTCTGAAGACCACACCTTCGAAGGGATATAAACAGGCTGGAATCAGTACAGAGAGTGGCTACCAAAATGGTTAGTGGTCTTCATTATAAAGCATATAGGGACAGACTTAAGGATCTTAATATATACACTTTAGAGGAAAGGCGGGATAGAGATAATATGATTGAGACGTTTAAATACCTCTGTGGCATAAATGCACAGGAGGAGAGCCTCTTTCGATTGAAAGCAAGCTCTGCTACGAGGGGACATGGGATGAGGGTGAAAGGGGATAGATTCAGGAGTGATATGCGGAAATATTTCTTTACGGAAAGAATGGTGGATCCGTGGAATAGTCTCCCAGTGGAAGAGATGAGGACAGTATCTGAATTCACAGAAGCATGGGACAAACACAGAGGATCTCTAAAGCAAAAAAGGGGACTGTTGTAGTGGTTGATATTATTTTTTATTTTTTTTTATTACAGGCTCTTATATACCGCTCTATTCAGAATCAGCGCGGTTCACAATATAACAACATACCATAACAACAAACTGTTAGGTTTTACAGAGAACAAGGTCAGAGAACTTGGATAAAACATGGGACGTCATTACTGCAACTATTTACAAGAGTATTTACAAGAGTATTTACAAGTATACATAACAGGATTTGTTCTTAGTTTGGGTAGTGATTAAGATTGGTTAGTTGGTCAAGTAATATTGGGGGAAGAGGTGGGATTTGAGTGCCTTTCTGAAAAGGGATAGATCAGTGATAGCACGAATCTCTGGGGGTAGAGCGTTCCAGTACTTAGGGGCATAGAATCTGAAGGCCCTGTTAGATGTCACTGATAGGCATTTTGTCGCTGCTTTAGGGATGATTAGAGTATTTGTTGATATCGTTCTCCTGGATCTGTTGGGTGGGACGGCCTGAATGAGGTCTATTAGAGAGGAGGAGGTGATGCTTTTAGTGGTCTTGAAAGTTAGTAGTAATGTTTTGAACAATATTCTGCCATGTATGGGGAGCCAGTGGAGTTGCTCTAGGATGGGTGTTACATGGTCCCTTCTTGATGCTCCGTAGAGGACTCTAGCAGCGGTATTCATGGCGAGTTGCAAAGGGTTTAATGTGGAGTGTGGGAGGCCTTGGAGAATGGCATTGGCATAGTCAAGGTGTGGTAAGGTTAAGGCTTGAAATATAGTTCTGAAGTCATCAGGATCAAGCAGGGGGCGAAGATGTCGAAGAGTCCGGATCTTGAGGTAGATTGCTCTGACTACGTTGGTTATGTGTAGTTTCAGATCCATGCGTTGGTCAAAAGTGACTCCAAGGTAGCGAATGGAAGGTTTTGATTGGAGCTCAGCTTCTTTCACCTTTATATGGGATGGGGGGGTGAAAAGTGGGTCCCTGGTGATGAAGAGAACCTCGGTCTTTATTGTTTGAATTCTGAGGTTCTGGGATTGAAGCCATTCGGATACTGCATCAAAACATTTAGCTAGCGGGGAAAGGTCCATATGAACTGTGGAGAAAGGCATATATAGGAGGATGTCATCTGCGTATATCAAGCATTCAACCTTGAAGGACCTGATGATGTTGCAAACCGGTTGTATGTATATATTGAAAAAGAGTGAGGATAGGGATGATCCTTGTGGTACGCCTTGCTTTTGGTGGTAAGGTGTGGATGTTGTGGTCCCTGAGGTAACGTACTGCCATCTCTGATCAAGGTATGACTTGCACCACTCCAGGGCAGTGTTATTGATGCCTTTTTCTTTTAGTCCGCCCTATTAACAGATCGTGATGTACAGAGTCAAAAGCCGCAGCAATGTCTAAGAAGATGAGAGCAAAGCCTTGGCGGATGTTATCAATGCCTGTGATGATGTTGTTGCAGAGAGTGGTAAGGAGGGTTTCAACACCGTGGAACTCTCTGAAGCCATGTTGGCAGTGGTCAAGAGGGGAGACGGTGTCAATGTGGTCCTGTAACTGTCTTTGAGCTTCCTTTTCAATTATTTTCGCTAGTAGGGTTATGCTAGCTATGGGTCTATAGGATTCAACCTTTTGTGGGTCGAGTTTGTGGTTTTTCAAGAGGGGTCTTATGGATGTTCTCTTGAGGGCTGGTGGGAAGGAGCCGGTTGTAAAGGATAAGTTCATCATTTTAGTGATGATGGGGCTGAGATCTTGGCGTAGTTCCTTTATCCAGTGGGCTGGGCAAGGGTCAGTTTGTGCAGTAGTCGATATGGAAGGACAGACTAGATAGGCCATGTGGTCTTTTTCTGTCATCATGTTTCTATGTTTCTAATGGAGTTGTGCCCCCAACCAGCAGGTGGAGATTAAGCATGTCCAAAAACCTTCTGATGTCATCCCCTAAGGCACGTGTGCCTCCTCCATGTGGCCAGTATTGCTCAGTCTCCAGCAGGTGGTGGAATCTCATGTTCCTGGGCTCTACTTAAGGTTGGATTGTGGCCTAGGGCTAGGTCTTGAGGGTTCTGTTCCCATTCAGAGCTGGCAGCGCAGTGGGGCTTTTGGTATAAGAACCCTCACAGAGATTTATTCACCTGGTGAAAGTGTGCATTAGTGGTAGAAGGGTATTGCTGGGAAGACCAGGCCGCGATCTGCCGGTTGCAGTGATGGTCCGTTGCACGCACAAGTGTAAACCCAGGAGCCCCGAGTCCCTCCCTGCAGGCTTGCCAACATCCACAGTGGTGTTGCTCTTCATGCTGGTGAATCTCGATATCTAGGGTTCTGCACATGGCTTCTGGATCACGGGCTTGGCAGGCTGCTTCGTTTCCTGGGCAGTCAGTGTGTGTGCGGCTCTGCAGTTTCAGCATTACAGTTGAGGGAACTTGGTCTTCTTTGCTCTTCTGGCAGAATCCCTCAGAGGTCCCTTTTTTTTTTTTTTTTTTACCGGAGTTCATGCTGCTTATGCACCAGGTCTTCTGCATGAAGCAGGGCCTGGTGCCTCCCACTAAAACTGCCTTCTTTCCTCAGTGTGGGGGGATAGTGGATGTGCTTTCCCTCCCTCTGTCAGAGGGGGCTCTGCTCCCAAAGAGATCCAGAGAGGTAATCAGGCCCTCTGGCACCTCAGTTTCGCCAGCTTCCTCCTCAGCAGGGGAGACCCTCAAGGAAGAGGAGGTAGAACATATATTTATTTATTTATTTAATAGTGTTTACCGCTTTTCGAGAATCAAAGAGGTTTACAAAGAACTTGAAAATAACGGAAAGTTACAGTTAACAGTATAATAATAATAATAATTACAAAAAACATGAAAAAAACAGATGAAAGAATTATATTTAACAAGAGTGCATAAATGTGAACTGAAACAAATGTTACAAATTCTAAAATATTCGCATAAGAAAGTAACAATATTTTTAAATAAAATAATTATAAATATATTTAAGGATTTAAATCACCAAAGTAGTTCTTAAAAATGAACATTTTTAAATGTTTCCTAAAGGACTTTGAATCATCAATAGATCTAATTTGTTGAGGGAGCGAGTTCCATAAAAGAGGAGCAGAAAGAGAAAACGCCCTCTTTGACGTAGATGCGCTACAAGATTTGAATTCAGAAGGGATTTTCAGCAGATTTTTAGATATGCTTCTACGCATTCTGTTAGGAGTGTTTTGTATAAGATCTTTTAAAGTAGAAGATGAATCTGGATTGATTAGTTTAAAAATTATATGGATGACTTTGAATTTAATTCTGCTTTCAATAGGAAGCCAATGTAGATGTTTCAACATTGGAGTAATGTGTTCTTTAATAGGGATTTGTAGGATAACGCTTGCTGCTGTGTTTTGAACCAGCTGAAGCCTATTAATAATTTGCTTCGGGCAACCCATAAAGTGTTACAGAAATCCAGATGCGGAGAAATAATTGCCTGAATTACCGTTCTGAAATCATATGCAGAAAGCAGCGGTTTTAAATGCTGAAACATCTTTAATTTGGAATAAATAGCCTTTGTTACATTGCTCATTGCTTTGAAAAATTAAGCTGTTTATCAAGAATAACTCCCAAATATCTAACTTCCTTTTTAACTTGAATACATGCTTCTTTTAAATGGAGTAAATCTGGAAGTACGAAGAGGCTGTCTTTTGTTATAAAGAGACATTCTGTTTTATCAAAATGTAAAAACAAATTATGGTCAGCTAACCAAGAGGTGATACTGCTGAAGCATTCATTTATTTTATCTAATGGTAGCTGATTAGTATTGAATTGAGTATATAGCATAATGTCGTCAGCATAAAGATGGTAAAAGATGTTGTGACTTTTAATTATGTTACAGATAGGTTGGATGTATAAGTTAAAAAGAAGAGAAGATAACGCAGATCCTTGAGGAATGCCTAGTTTTTGAAAAAATGGATTTGAAATAACATCACCCATTTTTACTTGAATGGTGCGATTAGATAGATATGATTTAAACCAAGACAAAAATATTTCTTCCTTATCATCCCTCCAGTTCAGTCCCGAACCTCTGGGTAGTGCACCTCCTCCAGCAGCATGGAGATTGAGCATGTGCAAAAATTCACAGCCACCAGTATAAATAGCACTGGCACCGCTCCTCAGCTTCCAGTATGCTCAGTCTCCAAGCAGCTGGAGGTGGTGAGACTGGGGTCTCACTGAGGAGCAAATAAGGAGAGTTTAGTTGGAGGTTTTTAGCTTTTTGGGGTAATTTTTTGGTTTTGTGTTAAAGTTTAAAAAAAAAAAGTGAAGAGAGAAGGGACAGTACTATGCCTGAATCAGTAGCACTGAGCCCTATGGAGGAGGGTCTGTGTTAGCTCTCTCCCTCTTCAGACCTTTCTCAGCCTTTTTTCTTTGTTCTGGGTTTCTCTGAGGGTCATTATATATTTGGAGGGCTCGGCGGCTCCTGATCCCGTCAGCGGGTGAGGAGCTGCCGTTTCAGCACTGTTGGTATAAGCTGCCTGCTGCCTACTCAACGCCGAAGCCGTCCAGCGGCTGAGCGCGAGGCCTCCTCTTCTGCCGGGGCAAGATCATGAACTGCTGAAAGATCTTCGCCGGCGTTTCGGCAGTCTGCAGGTACGTCTCTCTTTTTATATCTCCAGGAACAAGCAGGAATGTAGTCTTCACATATGGGTATCGTCGGTACCGACGGAGCCTGCGTGGGAACGCTCCCCAGCGTCCAATAGGAATGCTTTTGGGAGCATCCCTCAGCACATGTGCGCTGCCTTCCCACCTTTCCAACTGTCCCTCTTCAGTTCTTCATTTTCTGCGGAGCCGACAGGATCTATTCTCTGTCACCACAGAAAATTCCATCTTTCAATTTCTTTTCTTGTGGTTGCGTTTGCCTACTGCACGACGCTTAACGGTACCACCGGTTCTTTTCTTTAAAAAAAAAACAAAAACAAAACCTTAGGCTTTAGACTGTTTCTCTTCAGAAACTTTTCTCTTTGGTGCTAGGCGCCATTTTGGGCACTAGGCCCCATATTCCTAAAACATGGAAAAGCCAACTAGTGGTTTTAAAAAATGTACTAAGTGTGGCGGTACCATCTCCGTCACTGACACCCTTGATTGGTGTCTTAAATATTTAGGATCTGAACATTCTCCAACTGAATGTCTCTCCTGTATGGGGATGACTAAAAGAGGAAGACAGAACTGGGCTGCAAAGGTCGGTATCCTCTTTTCTTCGGATGCCAGATCCATTGCATCAACATTGTCAAGGGCCTCTTCTTCCTCCCATGGATCTCAGGTAACTAAACATAAAAGCCGGTCCTCAAAGGATAGCTCTCCTGCTAAGCATCGAGAGGCCATTGGCATTGCCCATGAGGGAACCACACTGGCAAAACAGCCCCGGCAGGAGGCTTCGGCTTCCAAAGCATCGATGGGGCTGCAGGATGTTCTCGAGGCCTCAACCTCGCAAGAACTACCTGTGCCATGCTCAGGGGTTCCGGCCGTTTTTAGCGGTACCAACACCCAGGCATCGGCAGCGTCGATAGACCAGAGGTTCCTCGCTATCGAGCGCAGCATCACAGCTCTTCTTTCAGCTGCGGTACCAGTGGTCCAACGGGCACCGGTACCGACATCGACACCGACGGTACTGGCCCCGGTGGGAACTCTTCCCATGCCATCCCTGGCTGGAATCGGCAGATCGTTATCGGGTCAGCTCGGTACCGACTTCGATCGGTACCGGGACCGTGCTTTGCAGGAGCATCGAGGTCAGGAATACTTCGATTCCTCCGATTTAGAAGACTCTGACAATTCTGTTGGCACTAGAGGTTTTCTCGCAGAAGATCCCTCTTCTCCCCAACGCAGAATGTCGCCTCCAGAGGACATGTCTTTTCAGGATTTCATCCATGATATGGCCAAAGGTCTTTCAATCACAGTAGCTCCTGAAGAGGAACCCAGAGCAAAGGAATTGGAAATTCTCCAATATCCTGAAGCTCCTAAGGAGGCAGCCACTCTGCTATCCATGAAATTCTGCATAACTTGATGCTCAGAATGTGCTAAACACCTCTGAGTACTTCTCACTCTAGGAGACTTGATACTATGTATTGAGTTCCGCCATGTCCTGGATTTCAGAAAACTCAGCTGCCACACCATTCAATGGTATTGGAATCAGCCATGCATAGGATGAAAAGTGCAGAGAGGCATGCATCCAATCCTCCAGGTCGTGAATGCAGGACTCTGGATGCTTTTGGGCGCCAAAATTTTCAAGCTTCCATGCTTTCAGCTAGGATCAGTTCATATATCCTATATATGGGAATGTTCCTCAAGTAAATCACAGGAGACTTGGAACTTATGAGCCCATTTCTCCCAGATGACAAGAGACAAATTTTCTTGCTCTAGTTAAGCATGCTCAAGATGTCTCCATGTTTGTTAATCGTGCAGCCTTTGACTGCTTCAAATGCATCAGCAGAACCTCTGCTATTGCCATTGGCGCACGGCGGATTGCCTGGCTACAGGCATCAGACTTGGAGACTTGGGTACAGGACAAGTTAGGCAACATTCCTTGCACGGGAGAGAATCTCTTCGGCAAGAACTGGCAGGAAAAGGCTAACGAGTTAGATGCTGACAATACTACTTTAGATAGATTGTCAAAGTCTACAGCCACTCCAGCCAAAAAGAAGCCTTATAAAAAACCCTCTTTCAGCAAAAAGAGGAAGTTTTATCCTTCCTATACCCAGCAGAGTCAAATCATGGTCAGGTTGCCCAAAAGGGATAAACTAGACAGCAAAAGAAGCCAAAAGGCCCGAGAGCCCAACCAGCTCTCCAGGTTCAGCCCCCTCAAGGGCTTTGACTCCTTCCTAGAGAGCTTTGCCTTCCTGCCTCTGAGGGGTCCCCAACCCCCCCCCCCTATATTCTGGGCAGGTTATGCCACTTTGCCAACGGATGGCATCAGATAACTGCAGAAGATTGGACTTTGTCCATTGTAGGACAAGGGTACAAGCTTCATTTTCACAGCATGCCCCCTCCTACAATTCTAAAGCAATTCAATTCTCAAACCTCTGCAGACAATCTGCTAGATCACGAGGTCTCAGCACTTCTTGCCCAAGGGGCAATAGAGGAGGTACCCATTCTTCAACGGGGTGCAGGGTTCTACTCCCCCTATGTTCTTATTCCAAAGAAAACAGGGGGACACAGACCCATTCTGGACCTTAGAGAATTGAACAAATATCTGTTTCGAGAGAAGTTCAAAATGTTTTCTCTAGGAACTCTTCTGCCATACCTTCAAAGCCAGGATTTGCTTTGCTCTCTAGACTTAAAGGACGCATACACTCACATTCTCATCCATCCAGATCACAGGAAATTCTTATGTTTCCTTTTCAGGGGAAAACATTTCCAGTACAGGGTTCTTCCCTTTGGTCTGGCTTCAGCACCAAGGGTATTCATGAAATGCATGGCAGTAGTAGCTGCATTTCTACAAACCCTGGGGATTTTCGTCTTCCCTTACTTAGACGACTGGCTCATTCGAGCCCCTACAGTTGCAGAGGCCAGCACTGCACTGTCCCGTACAATGCGAATCCTCCAATACTTGGGATTGGTAATAAACTTCCCAAAAACTCAACTAGTTCCTTCCCAATGCCTGGAATTCATAGGAGCCAGTATAGATACCAGACAGGCAAGGGCTTTCCTTCCACAGGCCCGGTGGCTTTGCATAATGCAACTAGCTTCTCAAGCAGCAGGCAAATCCTCCCTCACTGCTCGAGAGCTACTGCAGTTACTGGGACATATGGCATCCATAGTTCATGTAGTCCCATATGCTCGCCTCCACAAGCGAGCAGCTCAATGGACCCTCTCCGCACAGTAGACACAGGCCACAGGTCATTTGTTGGACAAAATAATAAACTCTCAACGTCTAATTCTGTCCCGCCAATGGTGGCAATCACTACAAAATCTGACAGTGGGGTCTCCCTTTCATCAACCCCTTTTTCAGGCCACCCTGACGACAGATGCATCACAGGTGGGTTGCGGAGCACACCTGAATCATCTCTCTACCCAGGGAACCTGGACTCCACAGGAGGCTGGTTTACACATAAACCTCCTGGAATTGAGAGCAATCTATTTAGCTCTTCAAGTATTCCACGCCCAGCTCAGCTACAAGACAGTCCTAGTCCAGACGGACAATCAAGTAGCTATTTTCTATGTGAACAAGCAGGGCAGAACAGGCTCTCTGTCGTTATGCAACGAAGCTTTATGACTGTGGGCCATTGCCAGAGAGCATCAAATTCACCTTCTAGTGGTATATCTTCCAGGCATTCAAAACCTTTGGGTGGACAGACTCAGTCGAGTACTGCTGCCTCACGAGTGGTCCCTCCACCTAGACCAGGTGGCAAGGATATTTCATCTCTGGAGCACTCCAGACATAGACCTCTTTGCAAATCCACTGAATGCCAAACTTCCACGGTTCTGTTCCAGGATTCCGGCTCTCAATTGTCAGGCAAGGGATGCCTTCCTCCTTCACTGGGGCCAGGACTTCCTCTATGCCTTCCCACCCATTCCCCTCATCCCCAAAACACTCTTCAAGCTTCAGAGAGACGGGGGTCGCATGATTCTCATAGCACCACGATGAACACGCCAAATGTGGTATCCCCTGCTTCTACACCTCTCTCAAGCAGCACCCCTGGAGTTAGGGCATGCTCCAGATCTCCTTTCTCAAGAGAACGGGGTGCTATGGCACCCGAATCCCCAGTCCCTGCACCTCACGACCTGGTTGCTAAAGGCTTAGACCTCCAGGATCTCAACCTGTCCCAACAGGTAAAAGATATCCTTCAGGCTTCTAGGAAACTTTCCACAAGAAGATCTTATGCCTTCAAGTAGAAACGTTTTACTAAGGTGCTGCAAGAAGGGATTAAACCCCCTTGGCATACCCTTGGAATTGATACTAGAGTATCTCCTTCACTTATCAAATTCTGGTCTAAAGACCAATTCAGTAAGAGTCCATCTTAGTGCAATTGCAGCTTCTTATAAGCCTCTGAATAGACAACCAATTTCCTCTCATCCACTCATATCAAGATTTATGAGAGGCCTTCTATTAACCAAACCTCCCATCAAGCCACCTCCGGTGGCATGGGATCTAAACCTAGTTCTCGGGCAGCTTATGAAGCCGCCTTTTGAGCCTGTAGCCACTACAGCTCTTACGTTTTTGACCTGGAAGGTCATCTTCCTAATTGCAATCACCTCTGCACGTCGCATTAGTGAATTGCAAGCTTTAGTGGCTGATCCTCCTTATACTGGGTTTTATCATGATAAGGTTGTTTTTAGAACTCATCCACACTTTATGCCAAAGATGGTTTCGCCTTTTCATTTAAATCAATCAATTTATCTTCCTGTATTTTTTCCGAGGCCTCATGCCTCTAATGCAAAAGAAACCTTCATACTTTGGATTGTAAAAGGGCCTTAGCCTTTTACATACAAAGAACACAACAACATAGAAAGTCCTCACAACTTTTTATAGCTTTTGACCCTAGTCATTTGGGACTTAGTCTCCAAAAGAACTTTATCTAAATGGATTGCCCAATGCATATCCTTTGCTTATGAGAGTAAGGGTCTTCCTCTTCAGGACCATGTCACAGCTTATAATGTGAGAGCCATGGCTACTTCCGCGGCTACTCTCCACTCTGTGTCTATCGATGACATTTTTCAAGCAGCCACATGGGCTTCGGTACCCACCTTCACAGCCCACTACTGCCTGGATAAAACCTCCTGTCGGGATGCCTTCTTTGGCCAAGCTGTCCTTCGAAATCTCTTTCAGACCTAATTCAACTCCTACCCACCGACCCTGGTGGAATGCCAGAGATCCATGGGAGGAAGGATTCCCACCTTTCTAGGGTGGCACCTTCAGCTAGGGAGTCCCCATATGTGAAGACTACATTCCTGCTTGTTCCTGGAGATAGCGTAGTTACTCACCTGTAACAGGTGATCTCCGAGAACAGCAGGAATTTAGTCTTTACAACCCACCCACCTCCTCTAGGAGTTGTCTCTCTATCTCTTTGTCTCTTTCCTCTCTCCCTCTATCCTTTCACTCAGCTACAAACTTAACTGAAGAGGTACAGTTGTAAAGGCAGGAAGGCAGCGCGCATGTGCTGAGGGATGCTCCCAAAAGTGTACCTATTGGACGCTGGGGAGCGTTCCCGTGCAGGCTCCGTCGGTACCGACGATACCCTTATGTGAAGACTAAATTCCTGCTGTTCCCGGAGATCACCTGTTACAGGTGAGTAACTACACTTTCTCTGAGTTTGAGCGGGGCTTTGGTTAGAGAGCGCATGGTGACTGCATTTTTCTTGGCAGCGCGGGAAGGCCTCTTTTTGCTCTTTTTCCCGTGTTTTTTGTCTCCGCCTCTTGTCACTGTTGTTTTCACGGAGTAGGTTGGAATCGGTAATTTAGCACTAGCGTTTTAATTTCAGTGGTTGTCTTTTTCCGGTTTGTTAAAAAAAAAAAAAAAAAGGGACGTTTTTAAGTGAAGCAGCATTCTCTGCAGGGACACCTGACAGAGGAAGCTGAGCTTGGGCTATGCTACAGGCTTGCTTGTGCGGGTGTTTCTAGGCAGCTAGTGCCTAGAACCCGGGTTCTGCTCTTCATGCTGGGTCGGTCACAGTGCTTGGTCTGTGGGATGTGGTGTGGCACGGTGTCTGAAGCTGGGATTTGTTGTGGTTGTACCATGGAGGCAGTTGATATGGAACAAGAATTACAGCATAGAGTACAGGATCCTATAGATCCCACAGGCCTGGGCACTCATGGAGAGGTGGCTGCGGTGCCTCCTTCCCTGGAGGTGGCGGCACCTGTCCCTGGTCCCTCTTCTGCTCAAGGTACTTTGGGGGAAGGGATTATGGAGGACCTCTCCCCAGAATTTGTACTGCTTTTACATCATGCGTTTCGCTTGCGAAAACAGGGCTTGGCGCAATTATCCTTTCCCTCGGCTTCGGGCCCTAATGGAAAGGATTCCAAGAGGAAAGAGGAGTTGGACGGGGTGCCAGCTAAGAAGGTCAGAGCTGATGTATTCGAGCCAGGACAGTCATCTTTGTCGTATCCCGGTAACTGGGAGTTGGAGTAGGATCTGCAGAGCGAGAAGCTTGAAGGAGAGGTGCTGGAGCCGGAAGACCAGACTCTGGTGGTTAGGGTCTTTCGGTGAGAGGAGCTGCCAGCATTGCTTGTGGAGTCGCTTAAGGTGCTCAATCTGTCCAGTAGCTTGCCTAGGGAGGAGGATTCCTTGGAGGACCCTTTCATTCAGGCAGTGCGAAAGCCTCAGTCGGTGTTCCCGGTACATAGAGTGGTCAGGCAAATGATTCAGGATGAGTGGGACCTCCCTGAGGCGGGTCTGCGGGAGTTTAGGACCTTGTTGCGTCTCTACCCACTCTCGGATCAGGACCGGGAAACGTTTAAGTCTCTGCAGGTAGATGCGGCATTTTCTGCGGTTACTAAGAAGACCACCAGCCCTGTGGAGGGCAGTGCTGCCTTGAAGGATGCTCAGGACAGAAAGTTGGATACGCTGTTGAAACAGGCATTTGATGTCAATGCCATTTCAATGCAGGCCTCCATCTGTGGGGCCTGGGGTAGCGAGGGCCTGCCTGCGGTGGTCGCAGTGTCTGCAGCAGGCTGATGGTACGTTGCCTGACCAGGTGACGGAGATTGCTAAGTTGGAGTCTGGGGCAGCGTATCTTTTGGACATCCACTATGACCTCATACGTGGCCTCGCGAACAGCATGGCCTCCTTAGTGGCGGCCCATCGTTATCTTTGGCTGTGCAACTGGGCAGCCGATGGGTCTTCCAAATCAAGGCTTAGTAAGCTTCCGTTCAAAAGAAAGTTATTGTTTGGCGAAGATCTTGACAAGTTGGTCAAGGATTTGGGAGATTCTAAGGGAGGATGTCTTCCGGAGGACAAGCCCAAGCAGAGCTGCTTGTCTGCCTCTTCTCGAGGTTCTTCCCGAGACATTCGGCGCTTTCGGCTGTCCTGTCTGGGTTCCTTTCAGAGAGGTAGATTTCCTGGTTGGGATCAGGCCTTTCATGGTTTTTGAGGGGCAGGCTGAGGTTTCTCGGCAGCCGGTTCCTCTGGGTTTAAGAAACCCCAATGAAGCGAGAGGGACCCAGGCAAAGACTCCACCTGTAGGGGGTCGGCTATGGGAGTTCTACTCTGCCTGGGTCCGCATCACGTCCGATCAGTGGGTCCTGGAGATAATACGTGAAGGGTATGCCCTCGAGATGCTACAGCCCGTACGTGAGGCCTTCGTGCAGTCGCCTTGCAAGGCTCCGGGCAAGGTGGAAGTAGTCAAGCATACTTTGACGCATCTGCTTCAGCTCGGGGCAGTGGTGTCTGTGCCCCCTGAACAATAAGGGTGCGGTCGATATGCCATATATTTCGTGGTCCCCAATATGGGGCCTTTCATCCCATCCTGGATCTCAAGCACGTAAACCGCTGTTTACGGGTCCCGCATTTTTGCATGGAAACTTTAAGATCAGTCATTGTAGCAGTAAGAGAAGGGGAGTTTTTGACTTCTCTCGACCTTACCGAGGCGTATCTGCATATTCCCATAAGGTTGGAGCATCAACGGTGGCTCTGGTTCGCGGTGCCCATGGGACACTTTCAGTTTCAAGCGTTACCGTTCGGGCTCGCAACTGAGCCTCGTCCTTTGACCAAGGTCATGGTGGTGGTGGCCGCAGCTCTCCGGAAGGAGGGCGTGTTGGTGCATCCCTACCTCGACGTTTGGTTGATTCGGGCAAAGTCCAGAGAGGAGAGCCTGCGGGTCACGTTGCGGGTGGGGCATTTCTTGGAGGACCTTGGTTGGGTTGTCAACCGGACCAAGAATCACTTAGTGCCAGCTCAGGAATTGTAATATCTGGGAGCACGCTTCGACACTCAGAGGGGAGGGTTTTCCTTCCAGGTCAGCACGCTCAGAACCTGCATCGGTTGATACAGGAATTTCTGCACCAGTCGGAGTAAACGGCTTGGCAATACTTACAGTTGCTCAGAACTATGGCAGTGACTCTGTAATTGGTCCCATGGGCGAGGGCACATATCTGTTCCCTGCAACGAGCCCTGTTACGTCGCTGGTCCCATCAGTCAGATGTGCTGTCGCAGCGCCTTCCTTGTTCATGGGGACTTCGCAGGGCCCTTCGCTGGTGGTTGCGTCCGGATCACTTGGCAGCAGGGATGCCGCTAGAGACCCCGCTGTGGGTTCAGTTGATGACCGATGCCAGTCTGTCGGGTTGGGGTGGGGGTCATTGTGAGGGGTGCTTTGCCCAGGAGGCTTGGTCCGTGCAGGAAGCAAGCTGGTCGATCAACAGGCTTAAGCTTCGAGCGATTGCCCTATCCCTCCAAGCCTTCGAGTTGCAGTTAGCCGGAAGGGCGGTAAGAGTGCTCTCGGACAACGCGACCGCGGTGGCTTATGTTAACAGACAGGGAGGCATCGGCAGCGTGGCCTTGGAAGAAGAGGCAGAGGAGTTGTTTGCCTGGGTAGAACCTCGGCTCCAGGCTCTGTCGGCGGCTCACATGGCAGGCGTGGACAATGTTACGGCGGATTTCCTCAGTCGAGTGCAGTTGGATCCTGGGGAGTGGGAGTTGCACTCGGGGGTGTTTGCAGTTGGTGTAGTGGTGGGGTCCACCGTGCATGGATTTGATGGCAACATTCAAGAACGTCCAGGCGAGTCACTTCTATAGCAGGAGGAGAGAACGAATGTCAGAGGGCCTGGATGCGTTACTTCAGCCGTGGCTAATGGGGAACCTTCTTTATGTGTTGTCTCCTTGGGCCCTCATAGGCTGTCTGGTGCAACGGATAGAGACTCACCGGTGACGAGTCATTCTTATCGCTCTAGACTGGCTGCGATGTCCCTGGTATGCCGACTTGATGCGTCTTCTGGTGGATCAGCCGTTTCCTCTCCCGGTTTGCATGGATCTGCTGATGCAAGGTCCAGTGCGCATGCCGCAAGTGAGTCGGTTCTCACTTACAGCCTGGCTCTTGAAAGGTCAAGGTTGAAAAAGAAGGGGTATTCGGCTCCGGTGATTTCTACCTTGTTGAAGGCGCGTAATAATAATTCTACATCTTTGGCCTACATTCGGGTTCGGCGTGTTTTTGAGGCTTGGTGTGAAGACCGTCAATTGCGGTCCGCCGTGGCTTCCATTCCAGAGATTTTGGTCTTCTTGCAGGATGGGTTTGAGAAGGGCTTGGCAGCCAGTTCTTTGAGGGTTCAGCTGGCGGCGATTGCCTGCTATAGGGGTAAAGTAGGTAAGGTACCCCTCGGGTCCCACCCGGATGTCGTGCGTTTTCTCAGGGTAGTGTCTGAGATTCGTCCGCCACGTACAGCGGTGATCTCCAGGAACAAGCAGGAATGAGTCTTCACATATGGGTATCGTCGGTACCGACGGAACCTGCGCGGGAACGCCCCCCAGCTTCCAGTAAAAGAAAGCTTATGGGAGCATCCCACTGCGCCTGCGCGCTGCCTTCCCGCCTTTCCTAACCGCCTCTCTCCAGTTCTTTTCCACGGAGCCAGCAGGTCGTGTTCCTGTCACCGCTGAAGAAGTTCTTTATTTTTCTTTATTTCTTTGGTCGCGCATCTGCCTTCTTCGACGTCGGACTGGTACCGCCGGTCTTTTCTTCTTTAAAAAAAATAAATAAATAAACCTACCGTTTCCCACTTCTGTGCAATTTTTTCTTTTGGGCCTTGGGCCTAGAAGATTTTTCCTCATGGAAAAGCCCGCTTCCGGGTTTAAAAAGTGCACGAAGTGCAGCGGTACTCTTTCTGTCACCGACACCCATGACTGGTGTCTAAAATGTTTGGGTCCTGACCACTCCATCACCGATTGTGAGTCCTGTTCCATGATGTCTAAAAGAGGTCGACAGAATCGAGCGGCAAAGCTCAGTACCCTGTTTCCCTCTGATGCAGCTTCGGTGGCATCGACATCTTCCAGGGCTTCGTCTTCCTCCCATGGATCTCAGGTAACCAAACATAAGTCCAGCCGGTCCTCGAAGGGTAGATCTCCCTCTAAGTATAGAGATGCCTCCGGGCTTGCCTTCGAGGATCCTGCACCGGCAAAATTACCCCGGCGGGAGGCTCCGGCTTCCAAAGCTTCATCTATGGGGTCACAGGTTGACATCGATGGCGTGGCCTCGATCGATCACCTGTTGCCATGTTCTGGGGTACCGGTGGTCTCCACTGGTACTGACATCCAGACATTGGTTGCGTTGATGGATCAGAATATTCTGACCATGCAGCGTGCCATCACGGCATTCATACAAGCTGCGACGCCTCCGATTACGCAACAAACGCCGTTGGCGGTACCGGTTCCGGCACCGGCACCGGCACCGATATCAGTTCCGGTGCCAGTACCGATTGCATCGACATCGGCTTCGCTGTCGACTGCAGCGGTACCCTGTCCTGTGATGCCCATCGGTACCGATCACTCCCGATGTCGATACCACTCGGTACGCGTATCGGGCTCTGCAAGAGCATCTAGACAGGCAATACTTTGATTCCTCCGAGGACTCTGATGAATCAGAGGCTTCTGTCGAGGCATCGGTACTCCTTCCTCAGGAGCCCTCTTCTCCAAAGAGAAGAATGTCTCCTCCAGAAGGCTTGTCTTTTCAAGACTTCATTAGGGAAGTGGCCAGGGGCCTCTCTATTTCATTGGCCCCTGAACCAGAGCCTAGAGCCAAGAAATTAGATATTTTACAATATCCTAAAGCTCCTAAAGAGGCAGCTACTTTACCAATTCATGAGATCCTTTATGATCACATGTTGGGCATATGGGAGACACCTCTTACTACTTCCCCTCATTCTCGTAGGTTGGACACCATGTACCGAGTTCCTCCTTGTCCTGGCTTTCATAAGACTCAGCTTCCTCACCACTCTATTGTGGTGGAGTCTGCTATGAAAAAGACAAAGAGTGCAAAAAGACACTCATCTAATCCTCCAGGAAGAGAATGCAGAACCTTAGATGCTTTTGGTAGGAGAATTTTCCAGGCCAATATGCTTACTGCCAGAATCAACTCCTATAGTCTCTATATGGGGATGTTTCTAAAAGAAGTTACAGATCATCTGCTAACTTTATCTCCTTTTATCTCAGAAGATAAAAGGGAAGAGTTTCTCACCTGGCTTAAACATGCCCAGGATGTTTCCAAATTCTCCAACCGTGCAGCCTTTGACTCTTTTGAGTGTGCCAGCAGAACCTCGGCTATTGCCATAGGTGCACGCAGACTTGCTTGGTTGCAAGCTTCTGATTTGGAACCCTGGGTCCAGGATGGATTAGGAAATCTTCCTTGTACAGGTGAAAACCTTTTTGGTAAGGATTGGCAAGCAAAGGCCACTTAGATGGATGCTGAAAATTCGGCCTTAGATAGACTTTCAAAGTCTACTTCCGCTCCTGCTAGAAAAAGGTTATTCAAAAAGACTTTCTTTCCCAAAAAAGGGAAATATTATCCTGGTTATGGTCTCCAGGCATCTTCTACAGGTCGTTTTGCTGCAAAGCGACAGCAACAACCTAAACAAGCCAAGCCTAAGGCTACAAGGACTGCTACGGCCCAACAGCCTCAGCCTCCTCAGGGCCTTTGACTTACAGCTACAGAACTTAGCCTTTCTGGCTCTAGAAGAACCAGAGCCTCTCACCATTCCAGGAAGGTTAGCTCATTTTGCTCCCAAATGGGAACAAATCACAGCAGAGCAATGGACCCTATCCATCATAAGGGAGGTGTACAAGCTTCATTTCTTAAACCTTCCTCCTCACACTATGGTGAGACAGTTCAATTCTCCAACATCTCTCCTCGACCTTCTGGGTCAGGAGATTGCTACCCTTCTTACCCAAAGGGCAATAGAAGAAGTACCCCTTCTTCAATAGGGTTCAGGATTCTACTCCTCCTATTTTTTTATTCCAAAGAAAACAGGGGGCTACAGACCCATATTAGATCTCAGAGAATTGAACAAGTTTCTATGCAAGGAGAAATTCAAGATGATTTCTCTCGGTGCTCTCCTTCCATACCTTCAGAGTCAGGATTGGCTTTGTTCTCTAGATCTCAAGGATGCGTACACCCATGTCCTCATCCATCCAACACACAGAAGGTTTCTTTGGTTCCTTTATCAGGGAAAGCACTATCAATACAGAGTGCTTCCTTTCGGTCTGGCCTCTGTTCCAAGAGTGTTCACAAAATGCATGGCAGTAGTAGCTGCATTTCTACGCACTCTAGGAATACTTGTATTCCCATATCTGGACGACTGGCTCATCCAAGCACCATCCCAGTCAGAGGCCCAGACTTCCCTAGCCTGCACAAGGCGTGTTCTTCAGTATCTGGGACTTGTAATAAACATCCCAAAATCACAACTCACCCCTACTCAGTCATTGGAGTTCATAGGGGCCTTGCTAGATACCACAACTGCAAGGGCCTATCTTCCCCAGGCCCGTTGCCTACGCTTGGTGCAGTTAGCCTCTCAAATTCAGTTAAAATCCCATTTAACTGCTCGAGAGATGTTACAACTGTTAGGCCACATGGCATCCACCGTGCATGTGGTTCCTTACGCTCGCCTTCACATGAGGGCAGCTCAGTGGACTGTCCACCCAATGGACCCAGGCATCAGGTTGCCTGTCAGACAAAATAGCAACCTCCAGTCGCCTCTTTTGGTCCCTCCAGTGGTGGAAGTCCACTCAAAATCTGTTGCTGGGGTCCCCCTTTCAACAGTTGCTACCCCAAGCAACCCTCACAACAGATGCCTCCCCAAAGGGTTGGGGAGCTCATCTACAAGATCTCTCCACCCAGGGCATCTGGTCTCCACAGGAGACATCTCTACATATCAACCTCTTAAAGCTCAGAGCAATTCTTCTAGCTCTCAGAGTCTTCCACACCCTGCTCAGCTACAAGACAGTCCTCATCCATACGGACAACCAAGTAGCC
This sequence comes from Ichthyophis bannanicus, assembly GCA_033557465.1. NCBI lineage: Eukaryota > Metazoa > Chordata > Amphibia > Gymnophiona > Ichthyophiidae > Ichthyophis > Ichthyophis bannanicus. The sequence goes on from CM066050.1 coordinate 4,065,568, forward strand.
ATGTTCTACGTGAACAAGCAGGGCGGGACTGGCTCTCTGTCGCTTTGCAACGAAGCTTTGAGATTGTGGGCCTTCGCCAGAGAGCATCAGATTCATCTCATGGCAGTGTATCTTCCAGGGGTTCAAAACTCTTGGGCAGACAGACTCAGTCGAGTTCTGCTTCCACACGAATGGTCCCTCCATGGGGACCAGATAGCCAGGATCTTTCGAATTTGGGGAACCCCAGACATAGACCTGTTTGCAAGTCCGTGGAATGCCAAACTTCCCCGGTTCTGTTCCAGGATTCCGTGTCAGGGAGTTCAGGCCAGGGATGCCTTCCTCCTCCACTGGGGGCAAGACTTCCTCTATGCCTTTCCACCCATTCCCCTAATTTCCAAGACACTGTTCAAGCTTCAGAGAGACAAGGAGTCTATGATCCTCATAGCTCCACGTTGGCCATGCCAAGTGTGGTACCCTCTACTTCTTCATCTCTCTCAAGCTCCCTCCCTGGACTTGGGATCTGCTCCAGACCTCCTGTCCCAGGAGGAGGGAACGTTATGGCACCCAAATCCCCAGTCTCTTCATCTCAGAGCCTGGTTGCTGAAGGCCTAGACCTTCAAGATTGGCATCTGTCTCAGCAAGTGAAGGATATCCTTCATGCTTCCAGAAAGCCTTCCACTAGACGTTCCTATGCTTTTAAATGGAAAAGTTTTACCATTTGGTGTGCAGAGAAGGGTCTTAACCCTCTTGCAATACCTCTGAATTCTTTACTAGAGTATTTGCTGCATTTATCCCATGCAGGCCTTAAAACGAATTCAGTAAGAGTTGTGATACAGTGGACTATATAGAACCTATGGAGGTTAGTGAAAAGGAAGAACTTACTTCAGATTTAGCTAGACAAGAAGACTCAGCATATATAGAAACAGCTGAGCAACAAGTGCCGTCAGCACAAGAAAAGCTAAAAGGGTTTAAAGTGAAGTTTCCCTGTAATAGTTCTGACGCAGGCAGAATCAGAAAAGCTCATCAGGAGCACCTGTGCTCAGAGTCCCACGTAACGTGCAGAGAAGGGAAGCATATAAGTTCCTGGTTAGAACCAGGAGGGGGAGGTCTTTGGAAAGACAGGAGAGGAGGTCTCTGGAAGGAGAGGATTGGAAGTCTCCGGGCAGAGAAGATTGAGGGAGATCTTTGGAAGGACAGGATTGGAGGAAGTCCTTGGCAAGAGAGGAGTGGAGAAGGGAGGTCTCTGGAAAGGCAGTCCTAGAGAGAGTTCCCACAGGAGCAGGAAGTGGGGCAGTAACTCAGGAGGACTGAATGAGCAACCGAGGAGCATAGCTCAGGCTGGAGGAAGTGTGCCGGGGAGAGAAAGCCCAAGCGTGACTTCAAAGCCAGAAACAAGGTGAAACGCTGGAAGCCTTGTTTTTATAAAGAAGAGGCTGGAAGCTCTGAATGTTTTAAAGGGCGTGGCCCTGAGCATAGCTTTAACCCAGGAGGATATGCAGAGTTCTCACTAGGTGGGACAGGAGAGAGAAACCAGCAAAAGGCATTTCATGCACCAGGCTTTTATAACCCTGACTTTAAAGAGCACCTTATAGGAAAAGGGGTTTGTTTGCCACAGGGAAATGTGCCCTGCTCCAGCACATGTAAAGAGTGTGACACTGAGAGTATCGGGAGTGGACCTGAGATAACGCAATGGGAGAATAATAACTATTTTCCAGACCCAGTACCAATGGACTGTACGATTTGTTTGTCAGACGACATCACTTCTTTATGTTGACCTTCAGGAGAATGACCTTGTGAGCTTAACAAGGTGAAAGAAGATATTTTTGTAACCGCTTTTGTGCTAATGCTGTTTTGTTCTGTTTGCACTTCCAAGAATGTTTTTCTGTTTCAGGAAAGGGAATAAATCCCCAATTTATTGTTTAACCACTCGACTGACTGACTCTGTTTAAAGTAGAGAAGCAGTTTAAAACTCACAATACCCTAGGCAGTGGCCTAATAGGGTTCACAGAGGCTCTACCATAAGGGTCTCCGTGACAGAGTCCATTTGAGTGCTATTGCAGCATACCTTAAGCCTCTCAATGGACATCCTATTTCCTCTCATCCTCTTATTGCAAGATTCATGAGAGGCCTTCTTTTAACTAAACCTCCCATTAGACCACCTCCAGTGGCATGGGATTTGAATTTGGTTCTTGGCCAACTTATGAAGCCACCCTTTGAACCCTTAGCCACTACCTCCTTGAAATTCCTTTCCTGGAAGGTTATTTTTCTCATGCAGTCACCTCAGCTCGCCGTATCAGTGAGCTGCAAGCCTTGGTGGCTAATCCTCCTTATACAAGGTTCCATCATGACAAGGTAGTCCTCAGGACTAATCCACACTTTATGCCTAAAGTGGTCTCACCTTTTCATCTGAACCAGGAGGTGTATTTACCTGTCTTGTTTCCAGGACCTCATGCATCAAGTGCAGAGAGGAATCTTCATACCCTGGATTGAAAGAGGGCACTTGCTTTCTACTTACAAAGGACACAGCAACATAGAAAGTCCTCTCAACTCTTTGTTGCTTTTGATCCCTCTCACTTAGGACTTCCAGTCTCTAAGAGGACTCTGTCCAATTGGATTGCTCAGTGTATTTCCTTCGCCTACCAGACTAAGAACCTTTCTCTGGAGGGCCATGTCACAGCTCACAATGTGAGGGCCATGGCAGCCTCTATGGCTCATCTAAACTCTGTGTCCATCGACCAAATCTGTTGAGCGGCCACCTGGGCCTCGGTTCATACCTTCACAGCCCATTACTGCTTGGACAAGGACTCCCGCCGGGATGCCTTGTTTGGTCAGGCTGTTCTCAAACACCTGTTCCATACCTAATCAACTCCTACCCCCCATCCCTGGTTGGATGCCCGAGATCCATGGGGTGAGGTAGAGCCCTTCTCAGGGACTCACAACTTTGGAGATCTCCCTGGCATCTTTAGCTGGGGAGTCCCCATATGTGAAGACTCATTCCTGCTTGTTCCTGGAGATAGCACAGTTACTTACCTGTAACAGGTGATCTCTGGGAACAGCAGGAATAAGTCTTCACAACCCACCCACCTCCCCTAGGAGTTGTATCTCTCTATCTATCTTTCCTTTCCTCTCTCTCTCTTTGTCTCAGCTTTAAAACTCGAACTGGAGAGAGGCGGTTAGGAAAGGCGGGAAGGCAGCGCGCAGGCACTGTGGGATGCTCCCAAAAGCTTTCTTACTGGATGCTGGGGAGCGTTCCCGCGCAGGCTCCATCGGTACCGACGATATCCATATGTGAAGACTTATTCCTGCTGTTCCCAGAGATCACCTGTTACAGGTAAGTAACTGTGCTATTCCCTCTTGGGATCTCAATCTGGTCTTGAGAGCTATGGCAAAGGAGCCTTTTGAGCCTCTGAGTCAAGCCTCTCTGAAGGATTTGACGTTGAAGACTGTTTTTCTGGTGGCTATTTGTTCCGCTTGGAGGATCTCTGAGTTGCAGGCTGTGCCTTGTCGGGAGCCTTTTCTCTCTTTTTCGAGTGAAAAAGTAGTGTTGCGACTGGTTCCTTTCTTTATTCCAAAGGTGATATCCGTTTTTCATGTGAATCAGTCCGTCGTTTTCCTGGCGGTGGGCAAGTCTGAAAGTGGTGAGATGGATCATGATCTCCATAAGCTGGATGTTCACAGGGTTCTCAAACGTTATTTGGCGGTCAGAGCAATGTTTTGCAGATTGGAGCATCTATTTGTTCTATTTGGGGAAGCGTGCAGGGGAGAAGCGGCAGCCAAGGCTTCCATTTCTAGGTGGATTTGGGAGCCCATTGCCTCGGCATACCTGCTTGGCGGAAGGTCGGTTCCGCTAGGTTTACTCGCTCACTCCACCAGGGCGCAGGCTGCTTCCTGGGCCATTTAGTTTAGTGCCACCTGTGGACACCTGCAGAGCGGCAACCTGGTCTTCTCTGCATACCTTTGCTAAGCACTATCGGTTGGACGTTCAGGCAGCCAGAGACGCCGGTTTTGGGGCCGCGGTTCTACGAGCTGATTTTTCAGGTCCCTCCTGTTAGCGTGTACTGCCCTTTTACATTCCAGAGGTTCGGGACTGGACTGGAGGGACGATAAGGAAAGAGAAATTAGACTTACCTGCTAATTGTTGTTCCTTGAACTCCAGTCCAGTCCCGTATTCCACCCGTGTTCAGTATGGAGTTCGGGTCTCCGGATTTCGGTGCAGTTTGTTTATAATGACTGTCAGGGTTAGCAGTTCAAGAGTTCTTTTTATTTCTGTGAATGTGTTCTTGCTCTATCCTCCCTTCTCAGAGAGGGTTAGATATTGTGGTGGCGAAGCTAGCCCAGTGCCTATGGAAATAGGGAAAACACTTGCAGTCTCCTCCAGTCAGAAGGAAAGTGCAGGGAATTGCCACTTTAAAAGTGCAGCTAAGAATGAAAAAAGCCTGTCTAAAGCTGCTGTCCTAAGGCCACGCCCCAGCTCCATGGTAACTGAGGGTGGCAATCTAAGACAGCTGGGGGCGGGGTGGAAAGATACAGGCCAGACCCACTCATATAAGCCCCAGAGAACAGGGAGGAAGAGAGCTGAGGGAATAGCTGAATCGAGAGCTGAGTCTGATTCAGAGGCGGAGTCTGGGAAGGAACCTGAATCTGAGCATGAGCATCAGCATTACACGAGGAAGAGAGACGGAAGGGCTAATCTATGCAGGAACCAGCATAGCCAAGGAAGTGGCAGTGAAACAGTGCTGAGGAGAATCCTAAAAGGAACTGCAAGTAAAGATTTTAGCCAAGAGTCTAGAGAAAGGTTCTCAGACACCAGTTTGAGGGAAGAGTATCCCCAAAGCCAGCTCCAGAGTTTGGACAGGTACCAGGGCTATAGGAAGCCTGCAGTAGGTTCAAAAACCCGGAGGTTTAAGCCAGAAGAGATTGCTGGGAGTGACTCAATCATAAAGGCTTACCAGGAGACGCTGAGTCCAAGAATCTCACCTCAAGGAGGGCTGGTAAGAAAACCTCTTAACAGAGAAACCTTGAATGCTTTAAAACTGTTGAAACGTTTGGTAAAAGATCAGGAATTACCTTGCTTTGATAGCAGCTCTGAGTCCCGAGAGAGGTCTCGAGGGGAACAGCTGATTAGGTTGTTCAACGAAGCTGCAGAACCTGATTGCTCTGAATGTGAGTCAATGGAAGTTGGAGAAGGTGATAGTGAATTAAGTCAACCTGATCAAGAAATGGAATGTGATTTATCCATAAGGGTAAAATGAGAATCTTCTGAGTTATAAGCTTGAAGAGATTCCAGTTTGTTTTATGTGCATGTATGTTCTGAAAAGGGAAAGAAAGTTTTAATTAGTGTGGCTGCTGTTTTAAAAGCAAGAGACTTGTTAAGGAGGAATGCCTAAGGTCTCTAGAGCACCTAATTAAAACCCTGATTAAGTTGAAGCAAAGAAGAAAAGTTTATTACAGGAGTATTGCTGTCTGAAAGTCTTCAATGGACAATTAATTTCAAAAAGCATTGTGAACTGAAACCTTTATTTGGAAGAAAGCAATCATTGCCTTGTTGAAGCAAGCAAGGGCAATTGATATCTGTGGAAAGTTTACCTTTTATTTCTTGTGGAAAAAGTCTTTACATGTGTTATGCCAAGCTTCCTTAGAAGTTCCTGTTAAACAAGGGAGGCGAATAAAATTTCCTGTGTTGCTTTCAAACCTTGGCTAAATCTCTTTATTACAACTACAATCAAATGCTCAAGGAACTACAACTCCCAGAGGCCTTTGCCCTAGGAGTACATATTAAATAAAATATTGAAAGTGCAGCCCCTTTCCTCGTCAGGCAACCGCCTAGGCGGGGGTAGGCGGCGACAATATCCTCCTCTATGTTGGGGGACGGGATTTTCCCGGGCAGTTCTATTTGTAGTCAGAATTTAGTATGATATTTCTACTTATTTTTTGCTCCTTTGAGTCTGCTTTGTCAATAGGTTCTGGAAACTGAGGGGCGGTGCCAGTGCTACTTATACTGGTGGCTGTGAATTTTTGCACATGCTCAGTCTCCATGCTGCTGGAGGAGGTGCACTACCCAGAGGTTTGGGACTGGACTGGAGTTCCTCAAGGAACAACAATTAGCAGGTAAGTCTAATTTCTCTTTTTAAACCGATTTCTTGCAATCTAGATAATAAATAATCATGCAAAAACCATGCCCCACTGGACATCAACCAACACGGTTTCCGCCCTAATCATGGAGTTGAAACACTCCTGTTATACCTCTTTAACATAATCCAAATCATAGACAACCGCAAGAGAGGAACACTTATGATCTTCTTAGACATCTCGTCAGCATTTGACACAGTGGACCACAGAACTCTACTAGCAAGACTACAGAACATTGGACTACACAGCACCACCCTGAAGTGGTTCAACTCATACCTAACGGATAGACAGATCAGGTCAAGATTGGCCCCAACACCTCCTGACCTATAAAGATCAAGCAAGGCGTCCCACAAGGATCCGCCCTATCAGCGCTTTTATTTAACCTCTACATTCAACTGATCTGCAACATCATGAAAGAACACAAAATACAATACACAATCTATGCCGACGACATCATGATATATACTCCAGTCATCCTCGACAACCCTGACTACACCAAAATAACAGACTGTCTCAAACATATGACCAGCTGGTTTCAAGACAACAACTTGACCATAAACTACAACAAGACTGAGGCACTACTCATCACCCGAAACACCAGCTTCGTCCTTCCACCCTCCAAGGTCAATGACACAACAATACTCATAAAACCGGAAGTGAAATACCTCCGAATGACTCTTGACAAAGAACTAAACCTACAGTCACACATCAGCAGAACCACCAAAAATGCATACTGTGATAAGGAGAGCTGTGTGGATCGAATGGAATGGGGGAAAAGTGAGGAATACACCTTTAAAAGCAGAGATAAACAAGGTTCCCATAGAAACCACAAGCTACCGAAGCATGCAGTAGCTAGAGCTAAGCCCTGCCCTAGCAGTGACGTAAGAGCTAGTTTGAGCCCTAACAAATCTCACATGTGCAGCAAGGAGGGTGTGGCAGGAGAGAAGCACCATTTTAAAGCTGCTTCAGAGTTTTCTAGGGAGGAGCCCGGCAGAGACACAGGTACAGTCTCTGAGCTTACCAGAGACATAGTGGAGAGAGAAGGAGAAGTGGTGGACTGCTGATTCTTATTCTCAGAGAGCACTGGAACCAAAGCTGAAGCTTGTGCCAAAGCACCCCAGAGAGGAGAAACTGGAAAGGTTTGACTCCAGGTGGGGAAACAGCTCCGATAGCAAGGGAAGCAATATACGTTGGGAAGGTACGTTTGCTTCAGTTCCTAGCAAGGGCTGTGCTGAGGACGTTGTCAGGGAGCTGAGGTTAAGCGCTGAACAGAGTGCTGGCAGAAACGCAGTGAAAGCAGCTCCAAGCAGAAGTAAAAGGAATTCAAGTAAGTCCAATGAGACAGCACTAGAGGCTGTGGAAAAGCTGTTGCAAGAGAGAGAGGCTCATTCCCTAAGTAATGTGGGTGCCGACCAGAAAGAACAGTTTTTAGGAAAACGTCAGAAGCTTCTGCACAATATTAAGTTTAAACCCTGTGATAAAGGCTCCCAGGAAGACAACCCAATTGAACCTTGTGAAGACATGCAAGTAGATATTTATGAGACACCTCTTGATAATGACGTAATTGAAATGGATTGCTTGTTTTGTAAAACAGCTTGAACATGTGCTAGGCTCATGCTGTGAGAAGAAGTTTGCATAGCCTGTGTGTTAAGTTGAAAGGGAAAGAACTGTTGCTGGAAACTTTAAGTTTACTTGATGTAATAAATGCCCTTCACCGCTACGGCTGGTTATCTAGGAGGAGCCTGAGAACAGCTGCTGTGTAAAGAATACTCCTGAGTTTGATGTTTCAGCCTAATTTGTTCCTGATATCCTTTACTTCGGAGAAAGAATCCTTGTCTTGTGTTGCGCTATGAATTTGATGCAAGGGGGAAACCCAGAATAAATATCTTTGTTTGCCTTGAACACCCCGTGTGGTCAAACTACTTTGTCTGAAGAGTGATAGAAACTACAAGTCCCAGCATCCATTGCTGGAAACCAAGTCTTGGGACATTACTTAAAGGCAAATAAGGCAGCCCTTTTACCTACCAGCCCTTGGCCTAGGCAGGGGGTCATGACAATACCTCAAGATGAGACTAATCCGATGCCTCAAACCCCTCCTCTCTCAAGATCATTTCCGCACAGTCTGTCAAGCTCTAATAACGCCCATCCTAGACTTCTGCAACCTATTTTATCTTGGCCTAACAAAGCAGACACTCCGGCCACTGCAAATGGCTCAAAACACAGCAGTACGCATAATATCTGGCTCATCAAGACAAGATCACATCACCCCCATTCTAAAACACCTCCACTGGCTCCTAATCAGCTCTCGCATCAGATATAAGACAGTCTTAAATATATTCAAAATCAAACACCGGACCTCAGCACTCAGCCTACAACCACTCATACAACCCGACATCAGCACGAGGAGGAGAGGCACCTCTGACATCATCAATACACCAAAAGACTTCACCAAGGTACGCAAGAACACCGCAAGAAGAGCTCTATCACTGGCGGCACCTGCAATATGGAACGCCCTCCCTGATGACCTACGATCGACAGAGGACATCAAGGACTTTCAGATCAAGATGACGCTCTTCCTTGAGCACTACAGTGATATCACATAACTCTGCCTGCCAGCTCCCGGACTACATGCCAACCCCCTCCCTTTCTCTCTCATGTACGTAGCATTGTAAAGTAGCGCACGCTGTAAATAGCCCACCACGAATCAATGCCAACTTACACACACTCATTCACTGTATAACACTGCATGCACACACAAATGTCAAGATAATTCGATTGGTTGCTGTGTACACCGTCTTGATTACAGGAGAAGGCGGTATATAAATCCTTTTAAATAAATAAATAAAATAGAATAATAAGCTGCTGAAATATCAAGAAAAATTAAAATGAAACCAGAATTAGGTTTTTCAATTCCTTTAAGAAGCCTCTCCATTAAAGACAATAGTAGAGGTTCTACACCATGCCCAATTCTAAATCCATGCTGTTGATGATCAAGCGGAGCATAACTATCCACATGAGACTGAAGTTGGAGTTGAACTGCTTTTTCTAATATTTTTGCCATAAAAGGTAAACTAGAAATTGGTCTGTATTTTTGGCTTAGAAATGTCAAGCGTCTTACCTTTAAAAAGTGGACGGATAGAGGCACTTTTTAGGATGTCTGGAATGTAACCTTGCTCAAGTGATGAATTAATTAAATTCAATATGAAAGGAGCAAGGACATCACGAGACATTAGAATCCATGAGACTGGACAAGGATCTAAAGCAGAAGTAGTAATTTTTAATAGATTTATTATATCGTCTAGTTGTCTATTGGTTATAGAAGTAAAATTACTCCAACCTTGAATATTAGAAGGAGTTGATAAATTAAAATTAAAATGATGGTAAAGGTACGATGCCCACCTTTTCTTTATAGAAATTAGCCATTGTAGATGCGTCTGGAGCAAGCATGGAATTATCTTCTTTAGGATTTATTTGTTAATTCTTTAACTGTGTCAAATAATTCTCTTGGTTTATTCAAGGCAGACATAATTAATTTAGTATGAAAATCACGTTTAATACTATTTAATAAAGATTTGTAATCTTTGAGTATTTTGTAGAATGATAATTTGTCCATTAAATTTTTATATTTCTCCATTTCCTTTCTGACCTTCTAAATTTTCTTTTTAAAAGACGAACTTCTTTTGTGTACCAAACTGCTCCAATCCTTTTATGAAGTTTGTGGTTTTCTAATTCAATAGGAGCGGAAGCTGCTTGGTATAAAGCAGAATTCCATTTATTAATGGACAAATCAATGTCCTTAGAATCTGTTTGAAGTTGAGGAATAATTTCTTTCAAAAATTGATCATTGTTGAATTTACAAAATTTTCTACGTTGGTAAAAAAATGGATTTATATTTGATCTACTAGGAAGAAAGGCAAAATTGAAATTGATAATGTGATGATCTGACCATGGTATATGTTGTTTCTCCAGGACTAAGCAGGAAGTCAGTTCTCACATATGGGTGTCATCGACGCCGATGAAGCCCCAGCGGAGCATTTCCCCAGCTTTCTATGAAAGCCTTTGGGAATGCAGGCACGCATGCGCAGTTCCCTTCCCGCCTAAAAGTTCCATCTTACCTCAGTCTCTCTTTTTCCAAGAAGCCCACTGGACGTGCATCCTGTCATCCCGGATAAAAGTTTGATTTTTTTCGGCGATTCTCGCTATTTTTTCTTCCCCGTTCGACGCCGGTTCCCCTCCCGCTGGGTTCGGTACACCGGTATCGAGCCCAATTCTTCCTTTTCGGTTTTTGCCCTTCGTGGCTGACGTTTGCGCCCTTTTTTGATTTTTCCCTGGAAGGCCGGTCCTTTGACCTCGCGGGGACTCTTTTTTTTCCCCGATGGCTTCCAGCGGTTTCAAGAAGTGTGATCGGTGTAAGAAATTGATGTCTCTCACCGACACACACGACTGCTGCCTTCGGTGCCTCGGTCCAGATCATGACCCTAAGACGTGTGGACCGTGTGGGAAGATGTCCTCCAAGGCACTTCGAAGTCGCCAGCAGCAGAAAGAAAGGCTTTTCTCGGACTCAGCCTCCGGCCGGGCCCGGACTTCGTCTGCGGCCTCGACATCTCGGGATTCGGATCCTGAGCGCCATCGAAGCTCCTCGGACAGGGGGTCCCCCGACCGGGAATGCAAGAGGAAGAAGTGGCTCGTGAGGGCGTCGTCGGAGGAGGTCCCTGGTTCCTCGAGGGCCAGGTCTAAGACCCCCGACTGTCGCCTCGGGCACGTGGAACAAGAGAAGCCTGCCAAAGTTCCTCGCGTGGAGCCGGAGTCTGCTGGACACATAAGCCCTGTAGTCCTCAAGGACTCTCCTCCCAGAGAGCCGACGTAGGGCCCGGCGCCGCCGGGGCCCGAGTCGGTGGCTGCTGCGTCTCCTGAGCTGAGTCTCAGAATGACAGCCTTGGAGAGTAGACTGTCTGCCTTAATGGAGCAGCAGCGGGCACTGATGGCCAGCCTGTCTGCCCCGACCACCGGGACATCGACATCGAAGTCGACCCCGGAGACCGAGCCGATACTCGAGTCCATCATGGCTCGAAGTCGACCTCAGTCCCGGTCTCCCTCGACCTCCCGTTTGGGACCGAGGGCGTCGACGCCGGTGCCTCCGGCGTCGGGGCGGGTGCTCCAGGGCCCCGCGGGGTCGGATCCTGACTCCTCGTCGGACGAGTCCGCCTGGGAGACGGAAGATGAGGAGTCCCCCGGCACATTCAAGACTCTGTGCGTCCTGTCGGACTCACCGCAGTCTGAGCCCCGGAGTAGATCCCCTCCGGAGGATACCCGGTTCTCGGAGTTTGTCCAGGATATGGCCACCGCGTTGGCTATTCCGGCGGACCCCGAGGAAGAGCCTCGAGCTGAAGAGCTCGAGGCCCTGCAGTACGACTCTCCTACGAAGGAGGCCTTTACTGTCCCGGTTCCTCCGATGCTGGAACGGCTCCTCTTCCGTATGTGGGAAGCACCGGCCTCGGCGCCGGTTCTAAGCAAGCGGGTCGATTCGATTTATCAACTCCAGAAGAGCCCTGGCTTTCAAAAAGCGCAGCTACCACACCATTCCATGGTGGTGGAATCGGCCATGCATCGCCTGAAAAGTCAGAAGATGCATTCCGCGGTGCCCCCTGGCAGGGAGGCCCGGAACCTGGATGGTGTCGGTAGAAAGTGCTTCCAGGGCTTGATGCTTGCTTGCCGTGTCCAGTCTTACCAGTTGTACATGGGCATGTACTTGCGAGACCTGGCCAAGGAGCTGGCCGGGTTCTCCGCTGGTCTCTCCGGGGAGCCTTTGCAGAGATTCAAGTCCTTGTCCTCGGGGATTCGGGACTGCTCGAAGTTCATGTCCCGTGCCGCCTACGATGGCTTCGAGGCTTTGGCCCGAGTTGAGGCAGCCGGCATCGCGGCTCAATGCCAGGCATGGCTGCAGTCATCGGACCTGAGCCATGGGTTCAGGACAAGTTGGTCGATGTCCCTTGCTTATGGTGAGAAGGCCGCACAGCTCGAGACTGAGCACCTTACACGGACAAGGCTGTCTAGAAAGCCCTCTGCCCCTTCTCATAAGAAGGCGGCCTCGGGTAAGAAGCCCTTTTACCCGAGGAAGGGCACTGCCTACAAACAGTACCCTCAGTATCAGGCTGCCCAAGCTGCCCCCCAGGGTCAGCAGGCCAAGGGGCAGGGTAATGGGCCCCGTAGGCAGAGGACCCCCAAGCCTCCGGCCCCTGCTCCCACTCAGCAGGGTGGGGGGTTTTGAATCCTCCAGCATAGCCTCTCAGTCCCTACTCTCCCAACCCTGCACAGGAGGTCGCCTCGCCCTCTTTGCCCACCAGTGGCCCCACATCACTGGGAAAGTTGGGTGTTGAGCATAGTCCACAGGGGCTATGCACTACATTTTCACCAACTGCCTCCTCCATATTTTCCAGGGGAGCCTCCAAGGCCTCCCCTGCACACAGATCTTCTCCTCCAGGAGCTCCAAGGTCTGTTGGTGGACAGGGCGGTGGAGCCTGTGCCTCCCCACTTTCAAGGTCAAGGGTTCTACTCCAGGTATTTCCTAGTACCCTAAAGAACCGGTGGCCTTCGACCTATTCTGGACCTCAGGAACCTCAACAAGTTCCTCGAGAAAGAAAAGTTCAAGATGCTTACTCTTGGAACGCTTCTGCCCTACCTCCAGCAGGGAGATTGGCTATGCTCCTTAGATCTAATGGATGCGTACACTCACATCCTCATTCATCCAGACCACAGAAAGTACCTCAGGTTCATTGTGGGAGGAAACCATTATCAGTACAGAGTACTGCCTTTTGGCCTAACCTCCGCTCCCAGGGTCTTTACCAAGTGCCTGGCTGTGGTGGCGGCCCACCTGAGAAATCAAGGCATCTTTGTCTTTCCCTATCTGGACGACTGGCTCATAAGAGGTCACACGTGCCAGGAGGCCTGACAGGCCACCCTCAGAACTATTGCTCTTCTTCAAAGCTTGGGGTTTGTAATAAACTTTGCAAAGTCCACTTTGCTCCCCTCCCAGAACTTGGAGTTCATAGGGGTAAGGCTGGACTCTATCCTGGCAAAGGCATTCTTGCCAGCAGACAGGGCCCAAAGACTGATGGACTTGGCCAAACTGTTTCTCAACGGGTCAGTGGTCTCTGCCAGACTCTGCCTGAGGCTGCTTGGCCACATGGCTTCGACAGTTCATGTGACCCCTAATGCCAGGCTACATATGAGGCCTGCACAGTGGTGCCTTCGGAGTCAGTGGTCACAGGCCACAGGGAGCCTCAGAGACAGGATAAGGTTGTCCAGACCATTTCTGGACTCCCTCAGCTGGTGGCTGTACCCACCCAATCTCCTAAAAGGGGTGCCCTTTCAGATTCCTGGGTACACAGTCGTACTGACCACAGACGCCTCCCTGCAGGGCTGGGGAGCTCATTGTCTAGACAAGTGCACCCAGGGCCTGTGGTCTCCTTGGGAGGCTGCACAGCAGATCAGTCTCCTGGAACTCAGGGCTATTCGCCTAGCTCTCAAAGCTTTTTCTCTTACCCTGGCACATCAATCTGTCCTGTTTCAGACAGACAACCAGGTAGCCATGTTTTATGTGAATAAACAGGGCGGGACTGGATCCAGGCTCCTTTGTCGGGAGGCTCAGAACCTTTGTTCCTTTGCCCTCAAGCACAACATGCTCCTCAGGGCTGTGTAACTACCTGGCCGACTGCTTGAGCAGAATTTTGCAGCCCCACGAGTGGCAGCTGCATCCCTTAGTAGTTAAGAAGATCTTCCTGAAATGGGGTCTCCCTTGGATAGATCTGTTTGCCAGTCCCCTGAACAAGCAACTGCCAAAGTTCTGCTCCAGGCAACCGCATCCTCTGCGGATAGCAGCAGATGCTTTTCTGATTCCATGGTCTCAGGGCCTCCTCTATGCGTTTCCTCCCACGCCCTTGGTGGCCTGAACTCTCTTCAAGATCCTTCAGGACAAGGCCTCGGTCCTGCTGGTGGCTCCCAGGTGGCCGAGACAGCCTTCGTTTCCACTTCTACTTCAGCTGGCGGTGGATCCCCTACTGCCTCTGGGGTTGCGATCCGACCTTCTCTCTCAGGATCAGGGTTCCCTTCTGCACCCCAATCTCAAAGCTCTCAATTTGATGGCCTGGAGGCTGCAAGGGTAGTTTTGGCTCCCTGGGGCCTACCTCAGGAAGTTGAGGAGGTTGTCTTAGCCTCTAGGAAACAATCCACTAGAAAAACCTATGCTCTCAAATGGAAAAGGTTTTCTGTGTGGTGTCAGCTATGTACAGAGGATCCTTTCTCCTGTACTGTACCAGTGGTGCTTCAGTACTTACTGCACTTGTCCAATCAGGGACTTAAGTCCAATTCTGTTCGGGTCCACCTCTCAGCTCTAGTGGAAGGACATTCTCTGTCGATTCACCCCTTGGTGTCCCACTTTCTCAGAGGCTTGCTTTTGCTCAAGCTTCCAATCCGTCCTCCTGCTCCTGAGTGGGAGCTGAATGTGGTCTTGTAGCAGTTGACTCGCCCACCCTTTGAGCCGATGGCTACTTGCCCTCTACGCTTCCTCTCCTGGAAGACACTTTTCTTGATAGCCCTTACCTCGGCTAGGCGAGTGAGTGAGCTTCAGGCCCTGGTCTGTGATAGGCCTTACACTCGTTTTTTATAGAAACAGGGTAGTCCTTAGGACTCATCCAAAGTTCCTCCCAAAAGTTGTCTCCTCCTTCCACCTTAACCAAGAGGTGGTTCTTCCAACGTTCTTCCCTAGGCCTCATGCAAGCCAGGCTGAAGCAGTTCTGCATACCCTGGACTGTAGGAGGGCCTTATCCTTCTACCTTGACCATACGCAGGGGCATAGAAGGGCTACTCAGCTCTTTGTCTCTTTTGACCCCAATAAGTTGGGGTTGGCTGTGTCCAAGCGTACCTTGTCCATCTGGGTGGCTGACTGTATCACCTGGGCTTACAAGGCGGCTGACTTTCCTTTGCAGGGTCGGGTCACGGCCCACGGTATCAGGGCAATGACTGCCTCAGTGGCTCATCTCCGCTCTGTGCCCTTGGTAGACATCTGCAGGGCTGCAACTTGGTCTTCAAGCCAGACTTTTGCGGCCCATTACTGTCTGGAGAAGCACTCCCTCAGGGACAGTGCTTTTGGCCAGGCAGTACTCCGGAATCTCTTTGAGGTTTAGGCAACTCCTGCCCTCTGTTGGGCTACCAGTGGAGGTTGTGTCCGTGGAAAGCCTTTCTTTGCTGCTGGGACTAGAGGGAGTTCTCTTGTTCAGCCTGGGTTCCTTGGTAGCCCAGAGCTAGGGAGTCACCCATATGTTAGGACTGACTTTCTGCTTGGTCCTGGAGAAAGAGTAGTTACTCACCTGTAACATGTGTTCTCCAGGAACAGCAGGAATCAGTCCTCACAACCCTCCCTCCTCCCCTGGGAATTGGAGTTGTACATAGTTTAATTTTTTCATTTTTGTGTGCTGTTCTTAGCTATGTCATTTGACTGAGGTAAGATGGCACCTTTAGGCAGGAAGGGAACCGCGCATGTGTACCTGCATTCCCAAAGGCTTTCATAGAAAGCTGGGGAAATGCTCCGCTGGGGCTTCATCGGCGTCGATGACACCCATATGTGAGGACTGATTCCTGCTGCTCCTGGAGAACACCTGTTACAGGTGAGTAACTACTCTATTTGAACATTTGAATCAGACGTATTGGTTGACATATCATGGAAAATAAAAATGAGATCTAAAATATTTTCTTTAACATGAGTTGGATGCTTAACAATTTGTGTAAAACCCATGGCATCCATAGATTCCAAAAAACTCTGCATTAAATGAGAGGACAAAGGGTAAATTGAGGTCGCCTAGAACAATTATAAACCTATTATCAGAGATTTTTCTGTAAAGAAAGTCAATTATATTAAAAAGATCTTTACCATTTGAAGAAGGAGGCCTATATATTAAAAGAAATAACAGATTCTTGTTTTCAACCACGAGAACATCCATATTTTGAGAAAAATCACTTGTACCTTTAGAAAGATAAAATTCCTTCTTAGATAAAAGAGGAGGAGGAGGAATAACTATCTTATTTAATCTTTGGTAATTAAATATATCATATCCTAATGGTTTTAATTGATTAATTAATACTGTGTCATTAACTGTTAACCAAGATTACGTTATAAAAAGGATATCTGATTTATTGTCCGTAATGAGATCTTTAATCAGAGGTAATTTATTTTTAATGGAGCGAGGGTTAATGAAAGAACATTTTAATCTTGTTAAATTAAAGGTAAGATTTAAATCAGGGTGACTTCCTTCAAAAGGCTTGATCTTAATAAGGCGCGGTTTACGTTTAAGGTTTCTGAATAGAGGATTAAAGAATTTAACACTTAAATTTGAATGGCATGAGGAATGAATGATAGGTATAGGAAAAATGGTAAGCAGGAAACCCTTCAATGGAGAACCGGTTGGTGGAGAATTTAAGGAATACATTCCTATGGAATCTATTTGGACACCTTTAACTGAGAATTACCATGATCCAGGCTCCTGGGAGGACCCCTTCGCAGAAGACCAGGAGAGCGAGTCCTCTCGGTGAGAGGATTCTAACGTCATGTGGGTTTTCCGAAGAGAGAAATTGGTGGCCCTGAGTATGGTGGCTGCTTCTCCCTCAGAGGACATGGTTCTTGAGGATCCGCTGCTGCAAGGCTTCCGGGCATCTAAGGATTTCTTCCCAGTTCACAGAGCCATTAAGCAGCTGATTGATGCGGAATGGGAAGTTCCAGAGGCCAGCCGGTATATGACTCCTGTATCCCCTGGCTCCGTATGAGATGGAAATGCTGAAGCTTCCCAAGGTCGATGCCCTGGTCACTGTCGTGACCAAGAAGACCACCATCCCGGTAGAGGGGGGTGCGGTGCTGAAGGACCCGCAAGACAGTCGTTTGGAAACTGTGTTGAAGCAGGCATTTGAGTCCAATGCTATGTCCTTAAAGGCTTCCATCTGTGGGGCCTATGTTGCTCTGGGCTGCCCACGTTGGGCGCAGGGGTTGTCAGAGCCAGGTTCGGTTGAGCCCTCAGGTTCGGAAGCCGGAAAGCTGGAGTCCGGGGCAGTCTACTTAGCAGACTCCTTTTACAATTTGATTTGGGCATCCTCTAAGGGCATGTCCTCGATTGTGGCGGTTCGTAGATTACTGTGGCTGCGAAATTGGTCTGCGGATGTGTCTTCCAAAGTACACCTTAGCAGGCTTCCCTTTAAGGGCAAGTTGATCTTTGGGGACGCTCTAGAGAAGTTGGTTAACCCTTTCGCATCCACATACTTTTTTTGTAACTGAACATTTTTTTCTCTTTTTTTTTTTTTATTAAAATTTGAGCTAAATGATGCAGAATATAAAGGGGTTTTTTTTGAAAAAATTGTATTTCTAAGAAACAATATTTCCTTATCGTTCCTCCAGTTCAGTCCTCTACTTCTGGGTTGTCAACCTCCTCCTGCAGCTCGGAGACTGGTCTGACAAAATGATGTCATCACTGGATATAGCCTGCTGCAGACACTCCTCCATCCCAGTGTGACCAGTCTCCGTGCAGCAGGAAGACGTGACGAGCCCTGGCGAGGGCTCTCTGGAGGAACTAATAAGGAGCTAGGTGTTAGTTAGGCTAGTGGTGCTTATTCTTTATTTCTTGTCTGATTGGCATTTCAAAAAAAAAAATAATAATAATAAAATCAAGGAGAAGTGACAAACCGGCATTCTTGCTCTTGGTCACTGCGCTTTCCCTTCTGGGGCCCTGTTAGAGGGGTGAATTTGCTGGTCCGCTGGTGCTCAGAGGTTCTCTCCCCCCGGACTATATGGGGGAGAGCCCCTCTTCCTGGGCCTGTGCCTTCACTGCTGCCGCGACAGCGTTTGCCGGCTTCGGAGGCTACAGCGTGTTGCTGTGCTCAAAGGCAGTGGTTTCTCGTGCGGCCACGTGTTTTCCGAAGGGCCCGTGCTGTGATTTTGTTTGCACCGGAGCAGCAGACCTGGCCGGTAAGCCTTCCACCGGTTTCAGGCTGCGTGTCTCAGCGGCATGCTTCTTTCTAGGAAGGGAAAGGTTTGGGACGGGGCGGCTT
Organism: Ichthyophis bannanicus; assembly: GCA_033557465.1. NCBI lineage: Eukaryota > Metazoa > Chordata > Amphibia > Gymnophiona > Ichthyophiidae > Ichthyophis > Ichthyophis bannanicus. The sequence continues at coordinate 4,083,763 of CM066050.1, forward strand.
GTTTTTCGCGCCTTTTCCTGGGTCCGGTTTGCCTGCGGCGGCCATTTTTAGTGCCGCGGGGCAGCCGCGTGTGGCTCAGACGGGTTTCTTTTCTCGGGACCTTTTTCCTTAGCAGATCCCTTTACCTGCTGGGCTTGATTTTTGGTTATCGCTTGTTTTAATTTGGTTTAATTCTTTATTTCGTTTGTTTTCTTTGGACTTTTCTTTCGGGCCTTCCCTCCCTCTTTTCCACCTCAAGTCAGGGAGGGCTGTGGGAAGCTCGTTTTTCTTGGCGGCTAGGAGTCTGCCTTTAGTTTGTTCGGTTGCTGGCTCAGTTGCTGTGCTTCCCCTGGTAAAATAACTTGAAAAAAAAAATTAGAGAGTAGCGCATCTTTCCTCGGGGCTAGGCTGTCTGATGGCGGCTAGGCCTCAGTGTCTTGTTTGTGGCAGCAGAAGGGGCGCAGTAGCTGATGCAGGGGCTGTGCCTCCCTCTCCTCTGCGGTAGAACAGCAGATGGAGTCTCAGGGATCGCCAGAAGCGCAGGGAGCGCCGGCAGAGATAAGGCCTTCTTCCCCGAGGCCTCCGGCACATGAGATGGCATTGGAGGACTTAGCAGGTCCCTCCAGCGCATTGATGGCACCCTAGGCATCAGTCATGACGGAATTCAGTCCTGAGTTTATTTTACTTATGCATCAGGCCTTTTGTTTGCGGAGCCGGGACGGGGGGTCAGCCGCTAGGCCTCTCGTTTCGCCGGTTCCGCAGCTGGTGGCGTCCGCTGCTGTGGGCGAGGGGCAGCCGGCGCCCAAATGGGCTCGCTCCTCGGATCAGGCATGGGCAGAGGACGAGTGGCCCGCTGCCTCCGAGCCGGCATGGGACCCGGATCAGGACATGCCGGACCTGGAAGAGGGCGAGCTTCCGGAGCCCGAGGATCAGGCTAAAATTATTCGGGTCTTCCGTAGAGAGGAGTTGCCTGCCTTGATCACTGAATCTTTGCAGATGTTAAATTTGGCTTCGCAACCCGCGGTGGATGAGGAGGTCGAGGACCCCGTCATTCAAGCAGTACGTCAGATGCAGGTGGTGTTTCCAGTTCACAGAGTGGTTGATAAAATGATTCAGGACGAGTGGGATAAGCCTGAATCAGGTCTCCGGGGTATTCGGACTCTGAATAGGCTGTACCCGCTGGCCGATAAGGACAAGGATCGCTTCCGGGCGCCGCGAGTGGACGCGGTGGTGTCTGCGGTTACTAAGAAGACCACCATCCCGGTTGAGGGTAGTGCGGCCTTGAAAGATGCCCAGGACCGTAAGGTGGATGGTTTGCTGAAGCAGACCTTTGAAGCGGATTTCCTTTCGCTGCAGGCCTCCATCTGTGGAGCTTGGGTAGCTAGGGCTTGTCTGCGATGGGCTCAGCGCTGCGGCTGTCTTCGCGATTAGCTCCTGAGGTGTTGCTGGAGCTGCCTATCTGGCGGATGTCCATTATGACTTGATCAGGGTGCTGGCCAATAGCACGGCGTCGGTGGTGGCCGCCCGGCGTTCGCTGTGGTTGCGGAACTGGGCGGCGGATGGGCCTTCTAAATCTCGCCTTAGCAAGTTGCCTTTTAAAGGTGGTTTGCGGAGGGAGGAAGGGAGGGAATTCTGCCGATCATTCCTTGGATTTGGTTATATCCCACTCCTCCCCTCTAATTCCTTCCTCCCTTCGTACTCTCTCCATTCCCTGATCAGATCACCATTGTCTACTCTTCTCTATTCCTTCCCCTTCCCCTCCTATTACTCAGGATGTGACTCCCCCCGCTCCTCGCCTGGTTCGTCGAATTACGCCCGCCACTCTTGCTCAATTCCCTTCCTCTGATTCCCTCTTTCCCCCCGATTTCCACCACCTTCCTGTTGACCTTCAGGCCCAGTCTTGGAATGCCGTTCTCACAGGTGCACTGGATCGGTTGGCCTCGTCTCGGCCTCTTCCCCCCTCTCACATCCATCATCGCTACCCCTGGTTCCACTCAGGTCTATTCCTCCACCGTTCTTATCTGCATTGCGCTGAGCGACATTGGCGGAAAAATCCATCTCCTTCTACCCTAGCTCACTTTCGGCACTGCCACTCTCATTATCGCTCCCTGTTGCACTCTGCTAAGATGCACTACTTTTCTAATCGTATCTCCTCCGCAGCTAACTCCACTCGTCAACTCTACTCAACTCTTCGGTCTCTCTCTGTTTCACATTCTCTCACCTCCCCTCTTCCCTCCCCTGTTTCTCCTGACCCCGCCCTTCTAGCCTCCCATTTTGCCACTAAAGTGCAAACCCTCCGTTCTCTTTTTCCCTCTTGCCCTTCCCCCTTCCCCCCTTTCTTGTCTCCTCCGCCCGCATATCTTCCTTCTCTTTCCCACAGGTGGTCCTCCTTCCGACCCGTGACCGCCTCTGATCTGTCAAAGGTATTTTCTTCAACTCGGAAGTCTACCTGCTCCCTGGACCCTATCCCCTCCCAATGGCTTCTGGATGCTTCTTTAGCCCTTTCCCCATATATACTCTGCATTGTCAATTCTAGTCTCTCTTCTGGTACCTTTCCCACCATCTGGAAGCACGCTGTCATCCGTCCCATTCTTAAAAATAGCTCTCTTGATCCATCCTCACTAGCCAACTGGCGCCCCATTTCAAATCTTCCCTTTCCAAAATTCTTGAAAAATTGGTCTATGTTCAACTCTCCTCCCACCTTGAAGCTTCCCTGATACTTCACCCTCGTCAATCCGGTTTCCGTCCCAACCATAGTACCGAATCCATTCTGCTTTCTCTTCTTAATGACTTGCATATTGCTCATGATCACGGTCTTATCTCTATTGCTGTCTCTCTTGATCTATCTGCTGTTTTCGACCTTGTAGACCATTACACCCTTCTAGATCAATTACATAACATTGGGCTCTCTGGTTCTGTTCTTTCCTGGTTTCGCTCCTATCTTTCTTGTAGGTCCTTTTCCGTCTCCACGGGCCTCTCCTCCTCTCCCCCGACCCCCCTCCCTTGTGGTGTTCCCCAGGGTTCTGTCCTTGCCCCTCTCCTATTTAATGTCTTTATGGCCCCTCTTGCCCTTCTGATTCAACAGCTTCACAGCCCATTACTGTGCAGATGATATTATTCTTCTTCATCACACAGACCCCTCTGCCCCAGATCTCACCCCCCTCAACTCTTGCTTGGCATCAGTGGCCACCTGGTTTTCTTCTAACTTTCTGCATGTGAACCCCTCTAAAACCTCTGCTATTTGGTTCACTTTCGGTGCCCCAGCCTCCCCCCCCCATCGCCCCTCTTCTGTCGTCCTCTCCACTTCCACTTGTTTCCTCCATGCGTTACCTTGGGGTCATCCTGGATTCTACCCTATCTTTCAGAGAACATATCTCTTCTGTGGTACAACGGTCCTTTTTCACCTTGAGACAACTTTGTGCAATTCGCCCCTTTATCTCTTCCTCTTCAATGACTACATTGCTCTTATCTCTTGTGGTATCTCATCTTGACTACTGCAATGTTGTTCTCGCTGGCCTTCCTCAAGTTCAATTAAAGCGCTTGCAACTAGTTCACCACACAGCAGCACATATCCTGGTGCATGCCTCACGCTTTGATCATATCACCTCTATCTTAATTCACCTACATTGGCTTCCACTTGCTTACCGTATTCATTTCAAGGTTCTCATCCATGTGCATAAAACCATTCATACCGGTGTCCCTCTTTATCCTGCAGATCAAATTCACCTTCACTCCTCTCACCGTTCCCTCAGATCGGTACATTTGAACCGTATGTCCCTCCCCTCCCCCTCACAGGCTCATCTTGAGTCCACCCGTTCCTCTGCCTTCTTCTTTTTGGGCCCCCAACTTTGGAACTCGCTTCCCCTCGCTCTCTGCCTTGAATCCTCCTATAAAACCTTCAAGACCATGCTGAAGACCCCTCTGTTCTCCTCTGCCTTCTATCTTCCACCCCCCTCCCCCCGCTGTCCTTCCTCCCCCACCTCGCTGAATGTGCTGTCTCCCAACCCTCTGCTCCAATGCATTATTTTCCTTAGTTTTTTTATTTCCTTTATTCTTTCACTGTACTGCTCTATCTCTTACTTGCTTTTTTATGACATTCCTTTCCTTTTCTTAGCGGCCTTGTTTTTGTTATTGTGAACCATTCTGGTGCCCCTGTGGTGTGAGTGGTATATAAAATGCCTCAATAAAGATAAAGATCCCATTGGTCTGGAATGGACTAGAGGGACGATTTGGAAGATGAAATTAAGTCTTATCTGTTAATTGCCTTTCATTGAGTCCCTCCAGTCCAGTGCCCACCCGTTCTTACTATCTGGATGGTAGCATGGTTGGTTTTGTTTGCCTGGCACAAGCCCATGTCTCCCTATGTTCGTTGTTGTAGGCGGTGTATGCCCTCGTTGGCATGGCAGATGTTGGACTGGTCCATAGGTAAGCTCCTGGCTAGCAGCCCTTTTGAGTCCTATCCTTATGTGAAGAGATCCATGCATTGCATCTTTGTTTCTTCTTTTTTTTCATGTAAGAGTATGGTTAGGAGATGTTTTGGGATTTTTTGCATGAGTAGTTCTGGGGCTATAGGTTCTCTGGTTGATTGTCACTCTGTTTTGCTGTGCTCATACTGGCCACATGGAGGAGGCATATGGCCCTTAGGGGATGACATCAGAAGGTTTTGGACCTGCTCAGTCTCCACCCCATTGGTCTGAACTGGACTGGAGGGACTCAAGGAAAGGCAATTAGCAGGTAGGACATAATTTTGCTTTCGTGAGACAAGACTTCCCTTGGCTAAATCCATGTTGACTTTGCCCCATTAAGCCATGATTGAATCACATGTTCAATAATTCTGTTCTGTATAATGGTTTCTACCATTTTGCCTGGTACTGGGACTCACTGGTCTGTAGTTTCCTGGATCACCCGTGGAACCCTTTTTACAAATTGCTCTTACATTGGCCACTCTCCATTCTTCACATACTACAGATGATTTTAATGATAGTTATTGAATTTTATTTATATTTTGTTAAAAGGAGTAATTGCACTCTCAAATTTTATTTTAGATTGGCGTTTTAGAAGGGCTTTCTAGTTGAATCTGTTTATTAAAACATCATGTATAACAATGAGAAGCCACAGTATGGTGGACATTTATCCACACCAAGGACCAACCAACAAAGTCAACAGCATGCATTTTTTTCTCATTTTTCTCTGTGGTACAAGCAGGAACTACACCAAATCCTTACACAGCATTCAGTGAGACATCTAAGAGGTTAAAAAATGCCGCTGGTGACCAAGAAAATGTGGCAAAAACATACCTAATTATTTCCCATTGTGTTGAGTGCCACAGGCTTAAGAAGAATTTCCAAGCATACCTTGATAAATTACTCCTGCATGTTATATCTTACAAACTCCAGAAGGTGCCTGTCTTTGACACAGTGCAAGTACTACACCAAGCATTTGCAGTAAATTTGAGACTGAGATCATACTCGATATACCCTGGCTTAAAAGTAACATAGTAAATGATGTCAGATAAAGACCAGTATGGTCCATCTAGTCTGCCCAGCAATATGGCAGGAGTAGGTGCACCCCTTCCCATGTCTTTTAGGGAGTAGGTGCACCCCTACCCATGTGTTTGTTTAGGGGTGCACCCACCAGGAGCAGGTGCACCCCTCCCCATGTCTTCACCCCTCCCCATATCTTTGTTTAGGCGTGAACCCACCGCTCCTCCCCCCATTGCTCCATGTAGGACACCCTTGTTTGTTGAGAAATTAGATGGTTCAGTTTATTTTGATTTAATCTTGTTGCTGTAAAGTGATCCACTGTGTCTGTCCCAGGACACTTTGAATTCCGTCACTGTGTTTGCCCCACCACCTCTATCGGGAGGGCATTCCAAGCATCCACCACCCTTTCAGTGAAAAAGTATTTCTTGACTTTGCCTTTCAATTTACCACCTTGCAGTTTCATGTCATGCCCTCTCGTTTTACAGCTTCCCCGTCTCTGGAAGAGGTTTGTTTGTTCATTATTTGTCTTTAAGTATTTAAAGGTCTAAATCATATCTCCCCTATCCCTCCTCTCCAAAGTATACATATTTAGGTCTTTAAGTCTCTTCTCATAAGGCTTCTGACGCAGGCTCCAAATCATTTTGGTCGCCTTCCTCTGAACAGCTTCCATTCTTTTTACATCCTTTGCAAGATATGGTCTCCAAAACCGAACACAGTATCCCAAGTGAGGCCTCACCAGAGACATACAGTGGCACTAGTACCCCTTCCTTTCTGCTGGTAATTCCTCTTTGAATGCAGCCGAACATCCTCCTGGCTTTTGCCACCGCCTTGTTGCACTGTTTTGCCACCTTGAGATCTACAGAAATAATCACGCCGAGGTCTTTTTCCTGCTCCACGCACACCAACCTCTTGCCCCTATCGTATACATTTCCCTTGGATTTCTGCTACCCAAGTGCATGACACTGCACCTCTTCGCATTAAATCGTAATTGCCACGCATTAGCCCATTCTTCTAGCTTTTGTAGATCTTTCCTCATGTTAAGCACTCCCACGGGGGAGTCCACTCTGTTGCAAATTGTTGTCCTCTGCAAAAAGACAGACCTTTCCATTCAGTCCTTCAGCAATATCACTCACAAATACATTGAACAGTGCCAGACCTAGGACCGAACCCTGAGGCACCCTACTAATCACCTTCCTTTCATCCGAGTGAGCTCCATTTACCATCACCTTCTGTTGTCTGTCAGTCAACCAATTTCTGATCCAGTTTACCACCTTGGGACCCATCCCCAAACTACTGAGTTTATTGATAAACCTCCTATGAGGGACAGTATCAAAGGCTTTGCTGAAATCCAGGTAGATGACATCCATCGCATGTCCTTGATCCAGTTCTCTGGTAACCCAGTCAAAGAACTCATTCAGATTTGTCTGGCAAGATCGTCCCTCTGTAAAACCATGTTGCCTCGGGTCCTATAACCCGCTGGTTTTGAGAAAGTTCACTATTCGCACTTTCAGGAGTGCCTCCATTACTTTTCCCGCCACCAAGGTAAGGCTCATGGGCCTGTAGTTTGACACTTCTTCCCTGTCACCACTTTTGTGTAGAGGTACAACGTCAGCCATTCTCCAGTCCTGAGGAACCTCTCCTGTTTCCAAAGATCTGTTGAAAACATCCTTTAACGTCCCTGCAAGAACCTCTCTGAGCTCTTTCAATATCCTGGGATGTATCCCATCCGGTCCCATGGCCTTGTCCACTTTCAGTTTTGCAAGTTGTTCTAACACCTCATCTTCTCTGAATGGTGTGGTATCTACTTCATTCCCATTTTTATATTTGGGAGTCACAGGTGGTCCTTCTCCAGGATTTTCTTTAGTAAAAACAGAGCAGAAGTATTTGTTTAGCAATTTCGCTTTATCAATGTCATTTTCCACGAGTCCGTTCCCAGCACTTCTGAGTCCTGTAGTTCCACCTCTGATCTTCTTCCTTTCCCAAATATACTTGAAGAAAGTTTTGTCACCGCACTTAACATCTTTAGCCATCTTTTCTTCTGCCTTTGATTTTGCTATCCTTATTTCTCTTTTTGTCTCCTTGAGTTTGATCCTGTATTCATTTCTGTGTTCCTCTGTTTGCAAGCTTTTGAATTTTGCGAAAGCTGTGTTTTTTGCCTTTATTTGAGCAGCCACTTCTTTGGAAAACCAAATAGGTTTCCTTCCCCTCTTGTTTTTATTTACTTTTCTTACATATTTATCTGTTGCCCCTTTTATAGTGAGGTTCATGACTATCATGGTATGTGCAAAAACTAACTACAGATAAAAGAAAGTCGCATAAAAAAATACCAATAAGCATAACACAACTACAATTTATGTAAATAGAGTACATGTAGTACAAGTGCTTGTTAACAACCTAACATGTTTTGGATGAAATCCTGCGTCAGGGATTCTTTTTCTTCATATAGAAGAAAAAGTTGTACAGCTCTGTGCAGAAACCTTTACAGGAGTAATGAAGCACAGTCTATAGGCAAAACAATATACCTAATATAAAATGTGGGCCTTGTCATAAGACATATGGAGACAGACTTAAAGTTCTCTGTATGTATACTGTAACACGGAAGATCTGCCCTCTGCCTCAGAAGCACAGAAATCTGCTGTTTGCAGGTTAGATTCTGACAGGCAGGCAAGTCACAAGGTTCCCAGTTACCATAGGCAACGTAAACAAACTCAGACACGAGGTCTGCAGTCATGCCTAGCTAGTAAGCATTCCCCAGCTGCTGATGAAAACGGCTTTCACCTGTGCAAGGGAACGCCCAAGAAGCTGTATAAAAAATGCTCAGTGCAGTCAGAGTTAGACTGGCAGGACACGAGAAACTTGCAAGACTGGCAAGACAAGGGAGACTTGCAAAACTCAGAAGAAAGCTCAGAATATTCAGGAAATACAGACAGAGTCAGAACTGCCTGAAACTTCTAGCAGGAAGTCACAAAGAAATTCATGGAAAGAAACACGGAGAGTTTCACACAGAGAGGTCAGCTGTAAGAAGCACTTACCTCTGACGCAGCTTGAATTTCCTAAGCACCAGGCTGTGCTGAATGAATGGGAGGCAGCAAAAGGCAAACCGTATGTATCTGAAAAGCATGGCAGCTTAAAGCAGTTACAAGCCCTAGAGAGGGAAAGAAATGCTATTGAAGATGTGTGTATGTCTGACCCTGAAGAGTGTGTGCCAGTGAAACCCTGCAAAAGATTTCCAAGGGAGAAATCTTCACATAATAGAAGAGAACAGTGTTATGGGTTACAGCCAAATGTAAAAGGCAGGAAGTTTTTTTTTTTTTTTTTTAAATTTGAATTTCAATGATTACAATAATCAAACAAAAATTAAAGAAACATCTTGTACACCAACAACGGTAACAATAACAATTGTACATAGGAAAATATCACCAGCAACCTAACACCAAAAATACAATCTAATAGGTTGGGACAATATTTAGCCCTCATCAAGGGAGTACACCTGCATTAAGTTACAGATACATATCCAAGAAAACAATAAAAAGAAAAACAGGCTCTAAGGCCACCAAGTTGGGGGTCAAATATATCAAACCTTCCCATCTCCAACTGTGCCCTGCTTATCACTGAGAAATTTGTCCAGGTGGGAAATATCAAGAAAAACATATGAAGCACCCTGATAAGTGATTAAACACTTACAGGGAAAACGCAGGAAAAAGGTAGCACCCAATGCCAGAACACGGGGCTTCAAGGATAGAAATTGCCGCCGCCGCAATTGGGTGCTACGTGATACATCTGGAAAAACTTGTACAGCTTGCCCACAAAACTTGGCTGCTTTCATTTTAAAGAAGACTCTCAAGATACGTTGCTTTACCAAGATGGATGAGAAAGTAACCAGCAATGTGGAACGCTGTGTGATTAAATCCTGAGAATCTTCTAAAAAGGCAGTTAAGTTAACAATGGAGGGAACAATTTCATCGAGATCTCCCTCAACGGGATTAACTTTTTTGGACCTTGAGGGTATATAATAAATTTGTACCACATCTATATCGTCTGAAATAGCCAAAACTTCCTTAAGATATTTCTCAAACAATATTTTAGACGACAATAAAGAAGAACAGGGAAAATTTAAAAAACGTAAATTACAGGCCCTAAAAGAGTTTTCAAGAACCTCCATCTTGGAATGTAAAGTCAATGAATCCTTAATTGCGGCCACATTAACAGTCTGTAGTGGGAGCACTTGAGACTCTAATTTAGTAACCCTTAAATCCATTGAAGACATTTTCTCATCAAGCTGCCGTATTGACACAGCTGCTTCCTGAGAAAATTGACATAAGGAACTTAATGCAAAAGAAACCTTAGAGTCGATAGACTGTAAAGCCCCCCAAAGGTCCTTCAAAGTAATCTCAGCAGTAGTAGGCAAAACTGAAAGTTCAGAGGCACCCTCCAAAGTTGTCAAAGAAACAGGAGTAGGGAAGTCTACCACTACTCTATCTTTTAAAACCTGCCCTATTGAAGCACCAGGCTTAACCATACTATGTGAAGCAGGATAGAGTGGAGGAGATCTCCCTCCGGGGCTCAATGAGGCTCCTTCGGGAGAGAACTGAGCTAGGGGGAGTGGGGCAAAATGCTTATCCAACGGTCCGACCGGTTTGGAACTCTCCGAGTCGGCCGTTTGTGGCTTATCTTGTATTTTGGCCTTCCGCTTACCCATCTCATAAATAGAAAAGAAATATTTAAAGCAAGCAACCTTAATCAGAAGGCCTCGTACAGCATACAACCAGAGCAAGCCCCTCTATCCCCCAATACCTGAAAAGGAAATCCAACACCACAACAATCTTACTAGCGTCGCATTGACATCGAAGGGGCGTCAAAGGGGCAGGACCTGCCCCTTTAACCACGCCCCTTCAAAACACGCCCCGCGGTCGCGCTCCACGGTCGCGGAGAAAACCCAGAAACCCTTTTATAAGCACAAGTAAAAGGAAACACCAATACGGATACTCCCGGAAGTCCCACGGCCCGATAGACAGGGCCCAGCTCACCCCCTCACTGTGCAGGTAGGCTCCGGCGGCAGAAAAACAGGTGGAAAGTTTTAAAGCCTCTAGGTCCCAACAGAGGCTAGCTGCCCCGGGCGTGCCTGCCCGATGGAACAGGGCAGTGTCAGCAACACAGTGTAGGTTCAGTCCCGGAAGTCCCACGGCCCGATAGACAGGGCCCAGCTCACCCCCTCACTGTGCAGGTAGGCTCCGGCGGCAGAAAAACAGGTGGAAAGTTTTAAAGCCTCTAGGTCCCAACAGAGGCTAGCTGCCCCGGGCATGCCTGCCCGATGGAACAGGGCAGTGTCAGCAACACAGTGTAGGTTCAGTCTCGGAGGTCCCACGGCCCGATAGACAGGGCCCAGCTCACCCCCTCACTGTGCAGGTAGGCTCCGGCGGCAAAAAAACAGGTGGAATGTTTTAAAGCCTCTAGGTCCCAACAGAGGCTAGCTGCCCCGGGCGTGCCTGCCCGATGGAACAGGGCAGTGTCAGCAACACAGTGTAGGTTCAGTCCCGGAAGTCCCACGGCCCGATAGACAGGGCCCAGCTCACCCCCTCACTGTGCAGGTAGGCTCCGGCGGCAGAAAAACAGGTGGAAAGTTTTAAAGCCTCTAGGTCCCAACAGAGGCTAGCTGCCCCGGGCGTGCCTGCCCGATGGAACAGGGCAGTGTCAGTAACACAGTGTAGGTTCAGTCCCGGAAGTCCCACGGCCCGATAGACAGGGCCCAGCTCACCCCCTCACTGTGCAGGTAGGCTCCGAGGCAGGAAGTTTAAAAGTTTTAAGGATAAAGCTTACTCAGAGAAAGGTGTCTCTCCTTCCTGCTATTACCAGTTTTATGACAGCTTTTTGCCCTGCTGTGAAGAAGGCTGTTCAGAGAGCACTGATAGAGATATGGGACTAAGAAAGGTGCAAACTTTCTGTTCTAATGAAAATACTGTAAATGATAAAGCAAAGTGTGAGCCTATGATTACAGAGGCTGGTATTGAAAGCCCATGTGATGAAGCCATGGATTGTACGCTGTTGTTATCCGATATGGTTTCCTCCTTTTGCGGAAGCCAGGATAAGAGTGCCTCGTGAGTGCTGAGAAAGCTAAGAAGAGACAGCTAGCATATCGGATAAGCTTTATACTGTGATTTATGAGTTCTGTTGAAGCAAGATGCTATATTTAAGTTTTCTTCAGTTTACCAGAAGTATGGTTGTATCCTGAGTTTTTTTGTATTATAACCTTTTTGAAAATCCAACCCCGGGAGGGGAATAAAAATCCTTTTGAAAAAACCTGACCACTTGACTCACAACTACAACTTTCTATAAGAAAGGTCAGGCCCAGCAGTCTGGCTGTTAGCTTAGGCCACAGTCCAGCTCCTGCTGGTGACAATACTTTGACAGCAAGGCAGGAGAGGGGAGATATGATAGAGACCGTTAAATGCACAGGGGAAGATCCTCTTTCAATTGAAAGAAAGCTCTGCAATAAGAAGACGTAGCATGAAGGTGAAAGGAGATATTACTCCTGAGTTTATGCGTAATATTTTTTTATGGAAAGAGTAGTGGAATAGTTTCCCACTGGAAGTAGTAGAGATGGACAGTATCTGAATTCAAGAAAGCATGGGACAAACACAAACTATCTCTGAAGGAAAAAAGGGACTGGAGAGCTTAGTAGTTGGCAGGGAAGGGCAGACTGGATTGGTCATATGTTTTTTATCTGCCATTTTGTTTCTATGTTTCCACAAATATCCGCACAGCTGTTACAGTTTGAAAAAGTCTTTAATTTCCATGTACATCCTGTGTTTTTCATTTTAATCAGGCTTTTACATGATTTTTGCTTCTTTTCATTTTTTTTTGAGCTGGGGCAACCTTGTTTTCATACCGCTGTCAATCAGGCATTTTCAGCGGGAAAGCCTTCTTTTTAAATGGCAGCCAGATCGCATTGTTTTCAGTGTGGAGACATGGAAAGAATTGCAATTTGGTAAGTATTCTGGGGTTTTTTAATGCTTTTACCATTTTCAGCGTTTTTTGAGCTTGTAGAGTCTGTTTTTAGGGTTGTCTGCTCTGTTTGTAGATTTTTGTGTCATTAGTGTTTTAAGCTGTGAGCCTGTCATTTGGTAGTGTAATTTCTAACATGATATTAAGAGTTTCTGTGTACATGTATATAAACGCTTTTACTTAGCCCTATGTTGTTTTAGTGTATAATTATTTTTTAGTATATAACACCATTTTTAAAGTGTAATGTTGCCATCACGTTGCTCAGTAAAGTGCAGTTTTTATTATCATTATATAAGGCTTGCTATAAGCTGTAGTGTGAAGGTTTTGAGAGCCTAAAATATGCTTAGAATAAAATGTAAGTTTGACATTGTCTCGTGTTTTTTCTCTTCCTTTAAGATGTATGTGGCTGATGTGGATCTGCCTGCCCAGTTTGAGAGACACATTCGCTTGTTTGATGGATACCCTTCAGTGAGTTGATTTTTATTTTTTGCATGGGTTTATATAATTTTTTATGGCCTTTAAGAGTCTTATGGTTATTTATTGTTTGGCGCTGCCAATCCTGACCGGGCATCAAGTAGCAGAATCCAACCTCTGCTCTAGCTCCAGTTCTCTAAATTCAGTGAAAATAAGGAAACACACTTACACGGAGTTATATCAAGAACAGTACTACTTAAGTTTCAGCAGAGGAATTTGGGCCTGCAAATTTGAACAGTTCTCCCATAATTCCTACTCCAGCTAGGCTATAGTACTTTTATTAGGAAACAAACTGCTACATGGTACAAATTCATCTTATCACTCTACATCATGCTTCTGCCATACAGATTAAGCTAAATACTACTTCCATATTGTCTCTGCAGTCCAATCCACAACGAATGGGTTTTCCCCCTCCACCAGCAGCTGAGGACTAAGCATGATAGAATTCTGATGTCATCCTATAAGAACTTCCTCTTCAGCTCCTGAATCCAGTATTTTCAGTCCTCAGCAGCTGAGGGAGCACCTTTTCTGTTGGGGGCTCGCTGAAAGGACTTCTACACACAAAAAAATGAAGGAGATCTTTTCAGGACAGATCACAAGACTGAGGCAATAGATTTAAAGTAGCCTAAGGCTGGGTTTCACTCTGGTTTGTTAATCAGGAGTTTGGGGACTGACAGGAGCAGGGTCTGTCTCTTGCCATCTATATCCTTTGGTGGGTCTGGTGGGCCCTAGGGTTAAATAGCCTGGTGGTCTAGGCTCCCTCCCCCCCAGTGGGACTACCACAGATCTTTTGCTGTGATTGCTGGGCTCTCCTCTGTTGATAGCTAAGCTTCTCCTGACCGGCTGTATCTTTAAAGTTATTGTTACAATTAAAATACAAAAAAAATGAGATCAGATTAAAGCAGGCAGAAGGATCGGACAGTTGGAGCAACCATAAATACCCTTGCTGGGGTGGGTTTGTGCAGCTTCCTTTCTCTTATCCATTGGGGCTCTCTTTGGCATGTTTTTTTTTCCTTCATTTGTTGGTGCAACTTCAGGGGACTTGTGTATGCCCACGGCTTCATTGATCTGCATAGAGTGTGGGGGAAGTTGTGTCTTAGCTGTGCAACGGCTTTGCCGGATTTGTCTATGTTCTGCGAAATCTAGGAAGTGCGGATTTCTCAGTTTTAACATACAGGAGACATTAGCAAAGGCAGTGCTGACAGGAGCAGGTTCTGTGGTGCTTGCAGTTTTGGTGGGAACAGTGGCCATGTCAGACATGGCAGCCATTTCCCCTGCTCAGACAGCTAAGCCGGTGAAGGCAAAATGAAAAGGCAGGTCAGCTGCAGTCTTCAACATGGACAGGGCTCAGCATAGAGAGTGGTCAAGCAGAATCAGTGTTTTCTCCGGATTTTGTTTTAGCGATGCACAAGGCCTACTGTATCAAAATGAAACGGGCTAATGCTGGTGCATAGGCTACTCTCCCTTTCCTCATACCAGCAGAGGCCCTGCAGGGGAGTCTCTGGTGTCAGGAGTACCCCTCTCATAAGAAATCAAAGGGGGAAGGCGATTGTTGGGGAGACCAAACTCCCCTCAGTCACAGGCCTCAGAGAAATTGGGGGAGGGCCTCTCAGACCTCTGGGGGGAGCCAGCAGTCCCGGACCTAGAGGAGGGGGAAATCCCTCCAGGGGAGGATCCAAATGTGTTCAGGTAGTTCCAAAAAGAGGAACTGACTGCGTTGATTAGTCAATCTCTGGTGGCCTTGAATAGTCTCGCAGTGGAGGTGGTAGAAATGAGGACAGTATCTGAATTCAAAAAAGCATGGGACAAACACAGAGGATCTCTAAAGGAAAAAAGGGGACTGTTGTAGTTGTTTATATGGAAGGACAGACTAGATAGGCCATGTGGTCTTTTTCTGTCGTCATTTTTTATGTTTCTATATGGTACCTCCCCCTGCAGTGGCGGAGGAGCCATTGGAGGGATCCTTTGTTACAGGGCTTCACGGGCTCTCAGGTGTGCTTCCTAGTCCACAGGGTCATTAAGAAAATGATTGAAACAGAGTAGGACATTCCGGAAGCAAGTTTAAAAGGGGGAAGGGCAATAAGTTGCTTATACCCCATTCCGCAGGAGGAGAAGGAGCTCCTTAAGATGCCCAAAGTAGACGCTCAGGTGGCTGCGGTGACCAAGAAGACCATTATCTCCATCAAGGGAGGCACGGTGCTTAAGGACCTTCAGGACAGGAAGTTGGAATCCTTGCTGAAGCAGGCCTTTGGCACTAGTGTCTTAACATTAGACTTCCATCTGTGAAGCCTATGTGACCAGAGCGTCCATTTGATGGCTCCAGACCTTAGCATCAGTGGAGATGGAACAGACGATGGCAGTGGAGGGAGCCAAAGTGGAGTCAGCATTGGTGTATTTGGCAGATACCTTCTATAACTTGGTGAGAGTCTCCTTGAAGACTGTCCTCCATCATAGCGTTCAGGCATTTTCTGTGTTTGCATAATTGGGCAGTAGACATATCATCCAAGACTAGGCTCAATAAACTTCCGTTTAAGGGCAAGCTGTTATTTAGCGAGTTCCTGGATAAGCTGGTGAAGGATTTGGGTGATTCTAAGGGCAGGCACATGCTGGAGGATCGCTCCAAAGCTCCTAAGCAAGTCAACCCTCAGCGGGGGCAGCCTAAGGATTTTCAAAGATTCAGGGCGAGTCGCTTCTCCTCCTTCCAGCAGGGGCGCTTCAGCTCCAGGGGGCAGTCCTTTTGGGGATATAGGGCCTCAGCTAGAGGGTTTTACACCCCTTCTCTGGTCCCCGCAAAGATAACCTAATTAAGGCAGTACAGCCTAAGCAGAAGTAATCCCGGTAAGAGGTTGGTTGAAACAGTTCTATTCCATCTGGACTGTGGTCATAACCGACCAGAAGGTATTGGACATAATCAGGCTGGGTTACATGCTGGAGTTTGTGTGGCCCCTCGCCACAACCTTTGTTCAGTTGCCGTGTCTGGTGTCGATGAAGGCAGTGGCAGTGAGAGACACCTTGCACTGTCCAGTCCAGTTGTGAGCGGTAGCTCTGCTCCCACCCGACCAACAAGACTCCGGTCGATACTCTATTTATTTCGTGGTCTTGAAAAAGGAGGGTTCTTTTTGGCCAATTTTGGATTTAAATCATGTCAATCATGTGCTTCTTGTTGCTCACTTATGCTCTGTCATACTAGCTTGGTGGCACTGGTCCTCATGGAGGCCTACATCCGCATCCCCATTTGGCCGGAGCATCAGCAGTACTTGCGCTTTGTGGTGCCCATGGGGCATTTTCAGTTTTGCGTGCTGCCCTTTGGCCTGGCCACGGCTCCCTGCATCTTTATGAAGGTCATGGTGATGGTAGCGGCAGCATTGCAAAAGGAAGGTATCTGGATGATTGGCAAATACATGGCAGACCCAGAGGGGGAGGTGGTAGCATCCACTCGCCGAGTGGTCGAGTCCTCCAGAGTCTGGGATGGGTGGTCAACCTGTCCAAGAGTCAGCTTTGGCCAATGTAGCAATTGATCTACTTAGGAGCTCTGTTTGACTCTGCAGCAGGGTGAGTCTCGCTATCAGTCATTCGGATACGCAAGCTTCAGCAGCAGGTGTGCCGCTTCTTGGCAATGAAGATGCACACCGGCTGATTTTATCTGCAGCTACTGAGCTTCATGGTGGCAGCCTTGGAGCCAAATCCCTTGGGCTTAGGCCCACATTTATTTATTTTATTTAATTTAAAAGGATTTTTATACCGCTTTGTCCTGAAATCAAAGCAGTTTACACTTCAACCCAATCAGAGTTCAGTGCCAGTAGGTGTAGTCATGTAGTGTTAACACGGGTGAGTATTTGTGTGTGATGGCGATGATGTCTTGGTGAGCTATTTACAGAGTGAGCTATGTACAAGGAGTTATATACACTGAGAGTAGGGGGCGGTACAGAGGGGGTCAGGAGAATTGGTAGGTAGCCCGTGGGGCCATTGGTCAGTTTATGTGATGCCACTATAGTGTTCAATGAAGAGTGTAGTTTTGAGCAGCTTTCTGAAGTCCTTGAGGTCCACCGTTGATCATAGGTCGTCCGGGAGGGAGTTCCAGAGAGCGGGCGCAGCCAGGAATAGTGCTATTCTTGAGGTGTCTTGCCTTACTTTGGTGAATGCTTTGGGGGTATCAATGGTGTCTGAGGTGCCTCTCCCTCCTTGGTCTGGGGCTTGTGTCAGATCTGATGAGGGGTTGCAGACTGTTTGCTGAGAGGTTATGTTTGATTTTAAAGATGTTTAGTATTGCCTTATATCTGATGCCGGAGCTGATTGGGAGCCAGTGGAGGTGGTTGAGAATGGGGGTGATGTGATCGTGTCTTGATGATCCAGTTATTAAGTGGGCGGCAGTTTTTTGTGCCATATGCAAGGGCCGGAGTGTTTGTTTTGAGAACCCATGGTAGATGGGATTGCAGAAGTCTAAGATGAGTGTGATTAGAGCTTGACAGACAGTGGCTTTCATGCAGTTACCCACCATTTACTCCATGTTTTAAGGTAGACAGTAGGTCTGTTTAGAAAGAGTTTTGATTGGTGTATGCATTTTTTTAAAAAATGGATGTCTCTAATACCGGGCTTGATACTGATTATCTGCTCTGATATGCCTTTACAAATATATTTTCATTCATTTAAACACTACAGTGTGGCTTTGTAAGTAGATACTCTCTTTGATTTAGGATTTTATATTCACATGGTTCCATCTCATCTCTCTGCTCTGTCCTTTTAGGTCTATATCATTGGATAGGCATTGTATGTTTTAATCTAGCACGATTAGGATATTTTTGAATGTTTTATGCTCCGCCTTATGTCTTTTATACACCCTTGTTACATGGTTTTATATAATTTGATTTTATGTATTTATGTACTGTATTATTTATATTGTAGGTATTGTATTATTGTATTATGAAATATGTTTTATTGTTTTTGTTTTTATTTGATGTTTCGTACCTTCTGAAGAAGGTGTTTACTGAAACGTATAGGGGATCTTTTTCAATAAAGTACCTGTGACCATCTTACACATCTCACTTTGTTGTGTTTTAATATAGAATTGTCGAACAGTATTATCTTATCTAATGCTAATTAATTACAATACATCTACTGCTAGTACTAAATTATTCCAAATTATTTGAATATATGTAGACCAAGCTAGCTTATAGCATACTTCTGTCTTGCATCCATATTCCTTAATTTATTCTCTTATCTAACAAATGTTAGGCCACATGCTAATAGACACATCTCTCTTATCAGATGTGCAATTGTACATATTACTAATTATGTTTGTGAGTTGATTTTATTACTTAAGGGATAACAAACATTAAAACATAACTAGCAGTTTATGGCAAATAAATTAAACTCATTTTCAATTATTTACCAAAAATCCTTAGGAAGGCTGTCTTATCTTAGGTAATAGTTTGACTCACATTACTTTGAATATTGTCAGTAATATAACTACCTGATTAACATAGACATCTCAGGACAAAGGAAGGAAATCAGGACACAAAACAAAAACAGATACATATGCATCATTACATAAACAGTACCAAGAATTGTGCTCAACAAAAGGTAATGCTTTCATAACCACAAAACTTAAAAGAGAGAATTTAAACCAATTAAAAATTCAATTATCATTGTTTACAACTTCTTTGTTGCACTGTTTTCAGTACAAAACAGCATAATAGTAACGGGTAAATTAGTCTCTTGCACAAGGAAATTTATTTATATCTTGAATCTACCTCGGTCAGTGATACTGATTTAGTTTCCTTATCGTCCCTCCAGTCCAGTCCCGCATCTCAGGGTAGTCAACCCCCACCAGCAGCTTAGAGACTGAGCACGTCATGTTTTAATGACATCAGGATACTTAGGCAGCTGGCACCACCCAGCAGTCCGAGTATGCTCAGTCTCCAAGCTGCTGGAGGGTGATTCCAGAGATCTGGACTCACTGTAGAGACAACTAAAGATGTCTCTTAGATTCCTTGGGGTTTTAGCTGTTTCCTTTATTTTCTTATTTTCTTTCTTTCTTTTCTTCTTTGGGTTTTGCTAGTGCTCTCTTAGCCCCCCTCTCTCTCTCCCGCATTGGGTGGCTGAGTGTCCTATCATAGGGGAGCAGCTCTTGAGACTCAATTGCTGATTAAAACAATAAAAACAGAGAGAAAAGGCATGGGGGGGGGGGGGGGCAGAGCTGAACCCAGTAAATACTGCCGGAGTGTTTTTTCTGTGTGGTGGCAGCAGGCTCCTGAACCCATGCAGCGGGTGAGGAGCCGCGCTTGAAAAAGGGGGGGGGGGGTGAAAGGCAAGCAAAGGTAAGCCGCGAAACCACAGCTCCCTCCACTATCCCGCCTCGGGGCCAAAGCCGCGGATCAGCTGAGCACCGGGCAGGTTCGGCAGGTGCATATAAGGGAAACCGTGAGCTGGGTGAGCGGTGGCGGGGATCCCTTTTCTTCATTTGGCAGGAGGAGGGGCCAGATAAGTATCTATGTGCAGCCTGGGAATCGCATGGCAGACAACCTTTGACAGAGAGTTCAGCGAGAGTTGCACCATCTTTTTCCCAGGCGGGAAAACTTGCAGGGCCACGGGTTTTTTCATTGCTTAATTAGTTCTTGTTTACTTTCAGTTTTATTTTCGGCTCTTTGCTTGTTTTTCCTTGTTTTTCTTGTGGTTGCTTCATGTGCTGGTTAAAAAAAAAAAAAAGGAAGGGCTTACTTTCCAAGGAAATCAGGCTTCATTGGATAGTCATGCCTGCAAGACCGCAGTGCAGATCGCGTCGGAGCACACTCTCGGTGGAGGGGGTTTGCCGCAGGTGCGCCTCTGAGGCTCTCACAGCAGAACTTAACATGCAGGACGAAGCAGAGGCCCCAGAGGTGGCTGTCATACAGACTGCGGGGTCACTGCTTGCCCTGGAGGTATCGATCCAGCAGGGGAGGGGTGGTCAGACAACCTCCACAGTTGGGGCAGCCTTTTCAGCAGGTCGGGGCTTCTCCGGAGCCTTCCACTTCCCGGTGGCAGGGGGAAGGGGTCACGGGTGACTTTCCCCCCAAGTTTGTTTTGCTGCTTCATAGGGCAATTTGCATGAAACAGTGTGGAGCAGGGCTAATGGAGAGTGGCAGGAAGAGAGGGGTCTCTGATGGGCCACAGGAGTTTGCGCCGTGTGTTGCACTGCCCCCAGCCAAGAGGCGACGTGGGCAAAATGATCGCCTCCCCTCAGAGGATGAGGCTGAGGAAGAGCTGGAACCCAAGGAGCTGGAAGAAGAGGGAGATTCCACAGGAGGAGGCGTCTTGGATAGTCGGAGACTTCCATAGAGAGAAGCTAGCAGTTCTCATTGCCGAGTTCCTCAAGACGCTCAGTATGCCAACAGGGCGCATGATTGACGACGACCCCCTGGAAAACCCGATCCTCCAGGCTGTGCATCAGCCTCATAGAGTGTTTCCCTTGCATAGGGTCATTAAGCAGATGATCCTTGATGAGTTGGGACCTCCCGGAAGCTGGACTCAGAGGATCTCGTACCATGACGCTGTTGTATCCATTGTCGGAACAAGAGAAAGAGACGTTCCATTCCCCGAAAGTAGACACCACGGTTTTGGCTGTAATCAAGAAGACTACGATTCCCGTAGAAGGCTGTATGGCACTTAAGGACTTGCAGGATAGGAAACTGGATACCCTGTTGAAACAAGCTTTTGACGTTAGTGCCCTGTCCTTATAGGCTTCAGTTTGTGGGCCTTGGTTACGCGCGTATGTCTGAGATGGGCACAGGGCGTCCCCCGACTCTGCTGGAGAGCTCCAGGAGCAGGGGACAGCAGCGAGGCTTGAGTCTGGAATGGCGCATTTGGCAGACACTTTTTATGATCTTGTCAGGGGACTTTCCAACAGCATGGCCTTGGTGGTGGCAGCCCACCACTACCTCTGGCCCCGCAACTGGTCGGCTGATGTTTCTTCAAAGTCCCATTTGAGTAAGCTGCCCTTCAAGAGCAAGCTCTTGTTTAGCGAGGAGCTCGAGAAGTTGGTAAAGGACTTAGAGTCCAAAGGAGGCCGCCTGCTTGAGGACAAGCAGAAGCAGGGGCGCAACTCAGTGCTGGGACGAGGGCAGCCCCGTGAGTTTTGGCGTTTTCAAACAATGTGTTTTACGCTGTACCAGAGAGGAAGGTTAACCCCTCGAGGGCAGCCATTTCAGGGAGCAGGTAGAGGCTATTACTCAGCCTCTGGTTCCTCCTCTTCCCAAAAGGAACCAAGTGAAGTGAGGGGGGCCCCAGCATGGGTGCAGTCTGTGTGTGTGGGGGGGGGGGGGGAGGTTACAGGACTTCTACCCTTCCTAGGCCCAAATTACATCGGACCAATGGGTCTTAGAGGTGGTCCGAGAAGACTACGCGCTGGCCTTCATTCGTTCCCCCTGCAGGGTGCGGAGGAAGAGTCAGGGGATGCAGGAGACACTGCAATGGCTTTTACAGTTAGGGGCAGTGGTGCTGGTACCCGCAGACCAATGCAGCACAGGTCGATACTCTATTAATTTCATAGTGCCAAAAAAGGGAGGCTCCTTTCAACCAATTCTCAATCTCAAGCAGGTGAACAGGTGTCTGCGGGTTCATATGGAGACCCTCAGGTCGATTATCATGGCCATAAGAAAGGGGGAGTCGGCCAGGGGCCACGCAAGCCTAAGGGCCCCAAGTCCCAGACACCGGCTCCATCCCAGACTGGGTTGGGGTTTTGACTCCCAGAGTAGTCTCTTGACCCATGGGGGACCAGCTACCAATGCGGGGACATCTGATTCATTTTGCCTGTCGGTGGCCTGCCATCACCACCGATTCCTGGGCACTTTAAGTGGTCAGGGAAGGTTACCTCCTTCATCTGGACCAGATGCCGCCTCCTTTCTTTCCAGGAGAGCCCCCTCGACTCCCCTCCACTAGGCCCTGCTACTGTAGGAACTCACAGGGATAGCGCTGTGGAGCCCGTACTCCACCACCTAAAAGGGAAGGGGTTCTACTCCAGGTACTTTCTGGTCCCAAAAAGAACAGGAAGCCTAAGGCCCATCCTGGACTTGAAAAACCTGAATAAATTCCTGGTGTGGGAGAAGTTAAAAATGCGCTCTCCCTTGGAATATTGCTGCCCTACCTTCAGCAGGGAGATTGGCTATGCTCCTTGGACCTAAAGGATGCTTATACCCACATCCTTATCCACCCCAGCCACAGGCAGTACCTAAGGTTCATGGTCGGGGGCGACCACTACCAGTACAGGGTACTACCCTTCGGCCTCGCCTCTGCAGTAAGAGTTTTCACCAAATGCCTGGCCTACCTCCTTCTTCAAGGAGCCTTCGTCTTCCCATACGTGGATGAATGGCTAGTGAAAGGAGACATGGCCTCAGAGGTTCAACAGGCATGGCCCGCTCCATCAAGGTCCTATAACATCTGGAGTTCGTGATAAATTACCCCAAATCCCACCTCACGTCAACATGGAACCTGGAGGTTATAGGAACTCGTCTGGACACACTCCAGGCCAGGGCCTTCCTCCCCCTGGACAGAGCGGATTGCATCAGGACCCTGGCAGCCAAGGTGTAGCAGTGGGTTTCAGTGTCCTGTCAACTAGCTGAGTCACTCGATTGGTGGCAGGATGCACAGCACCTGCAGAAGAGCATGCCCTTCCAGCACCCAGACCCCCAGAGGGTCCTCACTATGGACGTCTCCCTACAGGGCTGGAGTGCCCACTGCGAGGAACTGTGCATGCAGGGCAACTGGTCTCTGGAGGAGAGCCAGCAGCATATCAATCTGCTGGAGCTCAGGGCCATTTTTCTAGTGATCAAGGCCTTTCACCACCACCTGTGGAACCAATCGGTGCTAGTCCAAACAGACAACCAGGTTGCAATGTTCTATCTGAACAAGCAGGGGGCACAAGGTCTCTGCACCTCTGCCAGAGAGCAATAACCCTCTGCTCGTAGGCAGCCAGCCAGGGAATACTCCTCAGGGCAGTATACCTTCAGGGCCAAGACAGTACCCTAGCGGAGGGGCTAAGTAGAGTCCTCTGGCCGCACGAGTGGCGCCTAAAGCCCAGGGTGGCGCAGTGGCTATTTCGACTATGGGGAACCCCAAGTCTAGATATCTTTGCCAGCCCAGCCAATGCTGAGCTGCCCTGCTTCTGCTGTCCCAAACTGCATCCGTCTCGGATAGCAGTGGATGCCTTCCTCATCCGTGGTCAGAGGGTCTTCTGTGTGCCTTTCCTCCCACGCCACTAATTGCCCAGACTGTCTTCATGGTCCAGCAGGACAAGGCTTCCATGATCCTGGTGACCCGTGGTGGCCCAGACAGCCTTGGTTTCCCCTGTTGCTCTGCCTCTCGACGGAGCTCCCGGTCCCTCTGGGGAGTGCCCAATGTCTACTGACCCAGGAGGAGGGCTCTCTTCTTCACCCCAACCTGGGGTCCCTGTCACTAACAGCATGGCTGCTGAATGGGTCACCTTAGCACCCTTCAACCTCCCCAGGGAGGTGGAAGAGTCCTCCTGGCTTCTCGTAGGAACTCCACGAGACGGGCCTATGCCTTCAAGTGGCGCAGATTCTCAGTATGGTGAGTAGAGCAATGGGTGGATCTGTTCACGGTGCTGCAGTAGTTGCTCCATCTTTTGCAAACTGTACTCGAGTCCAACTCTGCCAGGATATATCTGAGCGTGCTCTTTGCACGCCATCACTCCATAGAGGGCAAACCTCTTTCTGTGGAGCCCCTTGTTTCCTGATTTATGCTGGGCTTACTGCTCTCCAAGCCTCCCATCTGCCCGCTTCTGGCGGAATGGGATCTCAACGTGGTTCTGATGCAGCTTACCAAGCCGCCTTTCGAACCTTTTGCTACCTGCCATGTGTGTTACCTATCTTGGAAGGTTGTCTTCCTGGTGGTGCTCACCTCTTCCCGCAGAGTCAGAAAGCTTCAGGCCTTGGTGGCCAAGCCACCTTACACTAGGCTCTACAAGAACAGGGTCATGTTTCGCATCCACCCAAAATTCCTTCTGAAGGTGGTATCTGCCTTCCACCTCATCCAAGAGGTGGTGCTCCCTACCTTTTTTCCATGGCCTCATGCCGACAAGGCAGCAACTGTTCTCCATACTCTGGACTGCAAGAGGGCCCTGTCCTTTTACCTACAGTGTACCCAGGGCCACCGCAAAGCCTCGAGGCTTTTTGTTTCATACAACCCCAGTCGACTGGGGGAGGCTGTGACCAAGTGAACCCTGTCTACCTGGGTGGAAGACTGCATCACCTTCGCCCACTATCAGGCTAGGCTCTCATTAGAGGGCTGGGTCACGGCACACAATGTCAAGGCTATGGCGACATCAGTTGCCAGCTTACACTCTGTCCCTATGGCAGACATCTGCCAGGCCGCCACCTGGTCCTCAGTTCACACCTTTGCAGCTCACTATTGCCTTTCCCAACAGGACAGTGCTTTCGGCCAGGCTGTACTTCATAATCTGTTCGGGGTTTAGGCAACTTCTGCCCTCTGACCTTTCTTGTTCAGGCTATCGGAACCATGGTTCTCCCTGGACACTAAGGTCTTCAGAATCTTTTCTCAGATTTGCTTGCGGCTGCTCACGGCTGGGCCATGTTTTTCTACAGGTTCTCGGTAGCTTGTAGCTAGGGAGTCCCTTATGTGAGGACTGACTTCCTGCTTGTTCCTGGAGAAAGCATAGTTACTCACCTGTAACAGGTGTTCTCCAGGAACAGCAGGAAACAACTCTCCCTCCTCCCCTTGGAGTTGCTGAACAATTTTTCCATCTTCTTTTGTTGGCTCTAGCTATATCATCTGACTGAGTAAGATGGCACCCTTGAGCGGGAAGGGGACAATGCATGTGTGGTGGCATCTCCCAAAGGCTTTCTTTGAAAGCTGAGGAGATGCTTCCGTGGGGCTCTGTTGGCACCGATCTCACCCATATATGAGGACTGATTCCTGCTGTCCCTGGAGAACACCTATTACAGATGAGTAACTGCGCTTTATCTTGGCAGGTTCAGAAAATTAAATGCTTTTTGTGGAGTGCTCTACGGAGCCATCTGCTCAGTCGACCATTGCTAAGGCAACGTCACTTCCTCCGTAATTCTTATATTTTGATTGTAGCTGTGGATCACTTTAGTTTAGAGTGTAGAGATAGGTGATAAATAAGTTACTTGCATGCAGCTGCAACAGAAGCCAAAAACACAGGTCTTTTGTTCTGAAACTGATGGTATGTTGTTCAGCATCTTGGATGAGAGGGGATAGGCTGTGTGATAGAAGTCTAGTGGGGCTTGTAAGGAGAACTATAAAGCTGAGAAGCACAGATGACCTCACACAATTCCGAAAGGATGTAAAAACTCTGCTCTTCAGAAAACACTTCAATGAAAAGACATAGCAAAAAGACTTTATCCCCTCACCCCAAAACTCTTGTCAGAACAGTCCACATAAACCCACCCATCAATAAATTGAATATGACTCCATTCTCAGTTAATAGACTATTTAGCTGTAGTGAAATACCCGACCTCTTGTACATAAGTAACAACCTAGCCAATACTGTTACTCCCCCCACCACTGAATATTTATTTGCAAGCCAATTATTTTTAGACTTTGAGTTTTATTATACCCACATTGTACCCGCAAGATACTTGGTATATAGTTTGAACTTAAATGTTCAATGTATCTTCAAGTTGTTACATGTAAACAGCATTCACTATAGGAAATACGGTATATAAAAAATGTTAAATAAATAAACTTGGACATGTTGTGTTGAGACTTCAATACAATGCATTTTGCAGCTGAATGATATCTGGTGGAAGATGTAATTATCTAAGGGGCTCCAGTGCCATAAGAGAAGGCAACTCTAGCAAAGGCTTCCATGTGAGTTCTTGGAGCCTTCAGCTTAAGGCATTGGCAGATTATAGCCACAGCGATGCTGGCTCAATATTGAGAACTGCTGGTTTGTTTCTGCCAAAGCAGGCTATATTTTTCTGCACTTGTATGGGGTGTTCTTGCATGCGGAAATTGTGACGGGCAGCTAAATTCTGCTGCCATTTTAACAGACAAGTTTAGGGGTTAAGAATATAAGATATACCATACTGGGTCAGACCAAGGTCCATCAAGCCCAGTATCCTGTTTCCAACAGCGGCCAATCTGGGTCGGAAGTACCTAGCAGTTCCCCCAAAAGACACAGGTTCCACAATGCTTGTACTGGGGCAAGCAGTGGATTTCCCGGGTCCCCTTTAATAATGGTTTATGGGTCTTTCCTCCAGGAACTTGTCCAAACCTTTTTTAAACCCAGCTACACTAACAGCTTTTACTATATCCTCTGGTAACGAATTCCAGAGTTTGATTACACGTTGAGTGAAAAATTTTTTTCTTATCAGTTTTAAATAGATTATACTGTAATTTCATTGCATGTCCCCATGTCTTTTGTGATAAGGAAGCTTATCAGGACCTAGGAAACAGGGATAAAGAGAAGGAATTCACCCTTATCAAAGGACCTATTTTACAAGGTCAGAGACACAAAACTCCATTTACACCTAGAAAGCAGGTTTTTCCTAGCTGCGATAGGTTTCAGAATGACCCTAGTGGAGAAAAGGAGAGGGAATGCAGGCCCAGGGTAAGGATCCCTTACGTCACTGAATTCCCCAATCACTCAGCTGCCACGAGGCAGTTTGATCTCCAACACCTGAAAGGAGAAGGGGTGGGGCTGGAGCCTGAGAGGTTTAAGACTAGGTCAGATTATCCAGAGAGAGAGAGAGGAGTAGGAATGCTTACTGGAAGAGGAATGGAGCTGGAACAGTAAGAACAGCAGGAACAAGGAGCACAAGTTGGAGGACAGGACGAGGAAGCTCAGGTGAATGGTGGCCAGAGCATGAGCGAGGAGAAGCTGGTACAAGCCTTGACCCAGGTAGGAGCATTGGAAGCTTGTCTAATTTGGAGCACTACAGAGTTGCAAGAGACAGCTTTTGCCCTAACGGAAGGCAGTCAGCTAAGCCCTCTGAGCCAGAGACTAAGGTAGAGCCCATGCAACTGGGTGAACAAGACCTAGCTGAAGAAGAAGAAGACTCATACATGGATTGCTCTTTATGCCATTCTTCAAATACAGAGGGTTTGGAAGGGAGTCAACCGGAAGGAAAACCTCTAGAGTCCGGTATCCCTGAGAGCCTGTAGATAACTTGTGAAGGTCCTGTATTAAAGGAGAAATACCTTTCCTGAGCAAACTGCAGCTGTCTAATTGAAACTTGTTAAACAGCTGCTAGCCAGTGCAGTGCACAGCCTGAAGCTGTGCTGACGGTGAAAGTAAGAAAAGCTTTGATTTTGTTTTCACTATTCCTGAAAGCCTTGCATAGAGAATTGTTTTCCTATGAAGAGTTTGACTTCTTGTTGAAAGTTTTTACTGTGCTTAAGGAGACAAACAGCCGGGAAGTGTTCTGGACTGAGAGAAAAGAAACTTGCTTTAGGAAAAGCTGTTTCTGTTTGTTTTGAACAGCACTGCTAGCCGTGTCTGGTAGCATTAGCTGTTGAAAGGACTTTTCTTTATGCTAAAGAACATTATAAACTGTTTTGTTTTGAGTTCAGTTATATCCTGATGTATTTTTGAAAGAATCCTGGAGAAACAATCCAAAGGTGTTAATTTATGACCCTAGCGTTTACCCCATCAATAAATTTCTGTCAAAAGCCTTACCACTCAAAGCCAACTACAATTGTGGGTTTGTTTGTTTGTTTTTTTACCTGAAGCCAAGTACCTCCTGACTGAACTACCTTTCCCATGAGGCATTACAAGGCAGCCAGTCAGGTAAAGGCTAAATGGTGAATCTCTCCTATGACAAGCACGCCCCTCCACACTGTCTGTAAGGGGCTAAGGGCGTGACACTTTCTATATTTTGATGGCGTAAACTATCTATCTACATTTACCCGTTCCATTCCATTCACTAATTTATAGACCTCTATCATATCTCCCCTCAGCCGTCTCTTTTCCAAGTTGAAGAGCCCTAACGTTTTAGCCTCTCTTCATAGGGGTATCCTTCCATCCCCTTTACCATTTTGGTGGCTCTTCTCTGTACCTTTTCTAATAACACTATATCCTTTTTAAGATACAGTGACCAGAATTGCACACAATATTCAAGGTGCAGTCGCACCATGGAATGATACAGAGGCATTATAATATCCTTTGTTTTATTCTCCATTCCTTTCCTTATGATTCTTGCCATTCTGTTTGCTTTCTTGGACACTGCTGCACACTGGGCGGGGGTTTCAACATGTTATCCATGATGACGCCTAAATCTTTTTCCTGGATGGTTGTTCCTAATGCGGAACCTTGCATCATGCAATTGATACTGCAAAGCATTCATGATGTTTTAGCTGAGGACACATTGTTCACCTTTTTTTCTGCAGGTGAATTTGTTCTTTGTCTTCATTGCCAGTGGATTCGAAAGGACCTGTCCACAGCCCTGAAAAGGGCACAGATCTGCTTGAGAAGGAAAGAACACCTCTTACAGCAGGATAATGAGTGGGCAGCGGGTAGATGTGAAGGTGGTGATGCTGGGGAAGGAATTTGTGGGGAAGACCAGTCTAGTGGAGCGCTATGTTCATCAACGCTTTCTTCTGGGACCTTATCAGAATGTAAGTCCCCTCCTCTTTCCTTTCCTTACTTCCCCGCCTTATTCTTTTGCTGTCTCTACATAGTAACATAGTATATGACGCTTCATCTTTTTAAAAATTTCTTGGTTCGTTACCTGTTGTGGTTTTATCTCTGTTTACAAAAATAATTAGTTGCTAGCAAAGTATGAATTGATTTCAGGATGGCTGGGTGCCCAACTTGGAAGGGGGAGGGAGAAAGGTTAGATTAGTTTCTGAACCTGGGTAGGAAGAATGGGCATTCACCATGTACCTAATCACCGATTTTAGCAGACATATTTTGTTCAGTGGAATGCTCTCTTTTAAGTATAAGAGAACACACCACTCATGAGTTTCTGTTTCTGTCAATCTCCAGGAACAAGCAGGAATGAGTCTTCACATATGGTACCGACGGAGTCTGTGCGGGAACGCTCCCCAGCGTCCAATCAGAACGCTTTTGGGAGCATCCCAACACGCCTGCGTGCTGCCTTCTCGCCTTTCCCAACTGCCTCTCCTCGGTTTTCGTTTTTCCGCGGAGCCGGCAGGACATCCTCCTGTCACCGCAGAAAATTCTTCCTTTATTTTTTGTTTTTTCCTGTGGTCGCGTCTACCTTCCCTCGACGCACCGGTACCGCTGGTGTTTTCTTCTTCTTTTCTTTACAGATATTTCCTTCTGTAGGAAATTTGTTCCTATTTGGTGTCTGACAGGCTTTGGCCTGCTAGGCCTCTACATTTCCCCCATGGAAATTCTAGCCACTAGAAAGTGTTTCAACTGTGGCACTACCAAATTACTTTTAGACACCCATAATTGGTGCCTTTCATGTTTGGGACCTGAACACAATCCGCTGGACTGTCCCTCCTGCACTTCTATTTCTGCAAGACGTTTTCAGCATCAAGCTCAACTCGATACGCTGTTCCCCTCACTCCTGAGGGTACCAGCTCGATCTTTTTTGCAGGATCAGGTAACCAAACAAAAGTCTGTAAAGACTAGCCAGTCCTCGGGTGGTAGATCTCATGTCCTTCATAGAGATGCCTTTTGGCTTGCCCCCGAGGACATTTTGGCTTTAAAACCCCGGCAGGAGGCTTCTGTCTCCAAAGCACTAACGGGGTTTCAGGTTGTTCCTGGGGTTTTTACCTCGGTGAACATGCCTGAGCCATGCCCGGTGGTGGTATCCGCTTTGAGCGGTGCCGGTACCCTGGCATCGGCAATGGTGCTGGATGAAACATTCCACACCGATGATCGCTGTCGAGCGCTCTCGGTATATTTGGTGCCGTTAGAGCCGCTACCGACCGATCTTCTGACATCGGTCCCAGTACCGATGCTGGTATCCACGTAGGTACCCTCCCGACATGCATCGATAGACTCGCTTCTTTCGATACCGAGTCTAGAGTCGATCTCTAGTCTGGATGACTGGGTACCGACTCGTCTCGGTACCGACTTCAGACAGTAACGTAGACATTCCACCGATGATCAAGGTCTGCCACATTCGGTTACCACGGTACCGATAGTGCCATTACAGACTGATCTTCATATATCGGTGTCACCGACGGTACCGATCTCGGTACCTCCCATGCTAGCCGGCTCGCTTCCTTCCATACCGAGTTTGGAATCCATCCCTAGCATGGACGACTTGCTACCGACGAGTTGTGGTACCGGTTTTCATCGGTACCCACAACTATCTTTCAAAGATAATCCGATGCTCCACCCCTCCCGATCTACTATTCCACAGAATCTGAATGAGCAGGTGGCTGCTACAGCTAGTTCTTCAACAGATCTAGTTCTCTTCCTCGAGGACTCCCCCTCTGGGGAGATTTCTTTTCAAGCTTTTCTGCTTGACATGGCAAAGTTACTTGCCATTTCTATACCTGGTCAGGTCCCTGCACCAGGTGATCCACAACCTAGACAAATCCCCTGCAATCCAAAGGAAGTCATTATGTTTCCTTTGCATCAAACCTTGCAGGATCTCCTATTTAGAACGTGGGAAACTCCTTTAATGGTATCCCCACCTTCTAGGGCAACTGATCTTCTATACAAGGTGCCCCCTTCTCCAGGTTTTGAAATGCCTCAACTACCTCATCATTCTGGTTGTAGAATCAGCAATGAGGCGTGTTAAGAGTACTAAGAAGCACTCTTCTTATCCGCCAGGTCGTGAGGCTAGGACTTTAGATGCCTTTGGACGTCAAACTTTCCAGGCATCCATGCTTTCAGCAAGAATCCTTTCATATTTATTTATTTAACATTTTTTATATACCGTCTTTCTACAAATCTTCTATATGGGATTATCTCTTGAGGAGGTCACAAAAG
The DNA here is from genome assembly GCA_033557465.1 of Ichthyophis bannanicus. Taxonomy (NCBI): domain Eukaryota; kingdom Metazoa; phylum Chordata; class Amphibia; order Gymnophiona; family Ichthyophiidae; genus Ichthyophis; species Ichthyophis bannanicus. The sequence continues at coordinate 4,114,591 of CM066050.1, forward strand.
ATTTATTACTTTTGACCCCTTTCCTCCAGGAGCCTAAAAGAGCAGATTTTTCTGTACTAGTCAGTCATGCTCAAAATATTTCTAAGTTCCTTACTTGTGCTTCCCTAGACTCTTTCGAGTCTGTTAACAGAACCTCTGCTACAGCCCATAGGAGCACGACGTAGAGCCTGGCTCCAAGCTTCAGACTTGCACAAATCTGTACAAGATACACTGGGAAATGCTCCTTGCACTGGAGAAAATCTCTTTAACAAGGAGTCTTTACTCCAGGCGGCTCAGTCTACTACTGACACTCTTGCTTTCAGAGGCTTGTCTACACCTTCCTCTATCCCAGTTTGTAGAAAATCTACTACTAGGCTTTGTTCCCCTCATGGGAGAAGATTTCATCCATCTTCTACCCATCATACAGATGTTTCTAGGCAGGGGAATCACCCAGCCAGGCTCAGGAAACCACAACCTCAACAGGTTCAGCAAACTCAGCAGCCGTAGGGTTGCTGGTAAACTCTTCCCTGAATCCTTTTTTTCCTTTTGAGGTTTAGATCCTGTAGTTTGCTTCTTACCTCTGCAAGCATCTACATCGGTTCCATCCTAAAATGTACATATGTCCCTCTTAAGGACACATCCTATCTTTTAGCTCCTTGAGCTGATTATGCTTTACAGGTACTACAGTTACTCCTCGTCTTTTGAACTACACAGAGAAGTAACAGCTGTCAATAAGGTCACCATCCCTTATCTTTGACTTTTCTCCTGTATCTGCATCTCTCTGACTACTTATTAAGGATTTCCTCCTCAATAAGTCTTCTTTCAACTCTCCCACTCTTTCCGGGACATTTGGTCTGTAAGAGTGATACCATTTTACTGAGGGGTTTTTCCTTAAGCCCCTAACAGTTTCTTTCAGAGTTGTCTCCCCCTTGCATTCTTAGTTCTTCCTGGCAGCTTCTCAGACAGTAGCGGAGTCTTACCTCTTCTACTTCTGTCTGTATTTCTTTCCCAACCTTGGGACCTTTCTGCTGCCCTATCAATAGTTAGAACTGCAGGGGCTCTTACTGCTTAGACCACTGACTTGCTGTCCAAGCAGCCAGGGCTTGTTCTCCATTTTTAATGGTTTCTGGCCTTGTCACTAAGTCCCAGACGGTTTAACAACCTTTTCTGGCTATTGTTGCAGGCCTCACCTTTTCTCCTTAGCCTTCCCAATGCTTGGGTTTGGCGGAGTAGTTCATGCTGCCTGCGGGCTCCTGAACATCAGGTTTTCTTCTAATTAACCTGCAACATGCTCTCTGCATCTCTACGGAGCAGCTGTACACTATGGGGCCTTATTAGAGAGCACATAATGTCAGATGGTTAGGAAGGGTTTTACCCAGTCAGGCTTACTGGATTCTTCTTGCCCTTACCATTTCCATTAAGGGCTTCTTAAATAAAGGTCACAGGCCTTTCATTAAGAGAAGACCTAAAGAATTATCTAATTCCCTGGTTTGCTCCACATCTCCAGGGGAACCCTTCAGCAGAGATGGTTCCCTTCTTTCAGTATAGACCATCCCTGTCTGTTTTTTTCCTTCCATCCTCAATTCTTCATGGCCTGATCCATGTTGAGCACAGCAATGCACCATACCCCTTTTTACCCTCATTGAGGGTAAATATGGTATTTTTATGGCATCTTTTTCTCCAGCTACCTGCTGGAGTTATGGAAGGATTCAGACTCACTGTCTGCAGATTAAAAACATCCTCTGCATTTTCCAGGTAGATCTCCATTCCTGGTTTTTCAAGGGCAAGAGTTCTTAGAGGACTCTAGACTTCTCTTGCCAATGAGAGAACTCCCTGTGCTTCCTATCCTTAACCAGGAGGTAGGAATTCTCTGAATATCTACTCAAGCAGGTACCCCCCTTCTTGTTAGATAAATCTTTCTCCACATACCCTATGTGTGGACATGGGTATGTATACATACATATATATATATATATGTCTATGTTACATGTATATGGACATCTGCTTGTCTATGCCCATATCCCTATATATATACACATATGTGATGTATATATCTGTATTTACCTATCTCCATAGATATGGATTACCATATATGATAGTGTGTAGGTATATGTCATAGACTCTTTCTGTCTGTCTGCCTATATATATATATATATATATATATATATATATATATATAAACTATACAAATATATATATTCCACCACGGACTGATAGATACTTTCTATCCCTTTCCATGCTGTCCCAGCATACCTAGGGTTCTCTATGATCAACCACTTCCCGTGGTAGTTCAGGAGTTTTTATACCATGACCTTCAGTTTGAGCACACCTGAAGCCCTCCACATACCTTCCTTTTCCATTACGAGGGACTTTTTTCTGCATCTTCAGAAAATGAGAGGCTACAATGCCTCATTACTCCTATCCTTACTGATATCGGATATGGAGATCTTTCAAGCTCCCTCTCCTATAAGAACTAGGTTTCTTAAGGTCAAAGGAGTTTTCAGTTTTATCCAATGCAGACTTATGCGTTTTCCGCTAAGTCCTACCTCATTGAACTACCCCAGTTCCACTGGGATTGTTCCTCTCACCCAAAGGGTTCTACCTCAACCTGTTTATAGCACAGTTGTTTACCTTTTCTTTCATTGAGGTACCCCCTGGGGATATTCTGTTGGTTCATATTCACAAATCCTCATGAACCTCCATATACCCTTCTATTATGCCACCAGGTGAGGTCCATATTGGGTTATTGATTTTCAATCTTACCACTAAATATCACCTGCACAGAGCCTATCTAGGCATCTTGTTTGGTCCAGCTGTTCAACAGCACATCTTTTTAGCTGAACTCCTACCCTCCATCCCTGGAATGCCTGGGGGTTTTGGTAAAATAGCATGGCTCTCAAACTCGCAACATGCTGGGACTCCTCCAGGCATCTTAGCTTGGGAGTCCCCATATGTGAAGACTCATTCCTGCTTGTTCCTGGAGATAGCACAGATCTCCAGGAACAAGCAGGAATGAGTCTTCACATATGGGTATCATCGGTACCGACGGAGCCTGTGTGGGAACGCTCCCCAGCGTCCAAAAGGAAAGCTTTTGGGAGCATCCCACAGCACCTGCGCGCTGCCTTCCCGCCTTTCCTAACCGCCTCTCTCCAGTTCTTCTTTTCCGCGGAGCCAGCAGGTTGTGTTCCTGTCACCGCTGAAGAATTTCTTTATTTTATTTCTTTGGTCGCGCGTCTGCCTTCTTGACGCTGGACCGGTAGCGCCGGTCTTTTCTTTCTTTATTCTAAAAAAAAAAAACCACCTACTGTTTTTTCTCACTTCAGTGCATTTTCTTCTTTGGCCTTAGGCCTAGGAAATTTTTCCTCATGGAAAAGCCCGCCTCTGGGTTTAAAAAATGCACAAAGTGCAGCGGCACTATTTCTGTCACTGACACCCATGAATGGTGTCTAAAATGTTTAGGTCCTGACCATTCCATTGCGGATTGTGAGTCCTGCTCCATGATGTCTAAAAGAGGTCTACAGAATAGAGCAACTAAGCTCAGTACCCTGTTTCCCTCGGATGCAGCTTCGGTTGCATCAACGTCTTCCAGGGCTTCTTCTTCCTCACATGGATCTCAGGTAACCAAACTTAAATCCAGCCGGTCCTCGAAGGGTAGATCTCCCTCTAAGTATCGAGATGCCTCCGGGCATGCCCTCGAGGAATCCGCACCGGCAAAATTACCCCGGCGGGAGGCTCCGGCTTCCAAAGCTTTATCTATGGGGTCACAGGTTGACATCGATGGCTCGGCCTCGACCGATCACCTGTTGCCATGTTCTGGGGTACCGTTGGTTCCCACTGGTACCAACATCCAGACATTGGTTGCGTCGATGGATCAGAATATCCTGACCATGCAGCGTGCCATCACGGCATTCATACAAGCTGCGACGCCTTTGGGACCGCAACAAACTCCATTGCCAGTACCGACTCCGGCACCGGTACCGACATCGGTTCCGGTGCCGGTACCGATTGCATCGACATCCGCTTCGGTGTCGACTGCAGCGGTACACTGTTCTGTGATGCCCATCGGTACCGAACCGGTACCGATCACTCCCGATGTCGATACCACCCGGTACGCGTATCGGGCTCTGCAGGAGCATCCAGACAGGCGATACTTCGATTCCTCTGAAGACTCTGATGAATCAGAGGTCTCTGTCGAAGCATCGGTGATCAATCCTCAGGAGCCCTCTTCTCCAAAAAGGAGAATGTCTCCTCCAGAAGACTTGTCTTTTCAAGACTTCATTAGGGAAGTGGCCAGGGGCCTTTCCATCTCAGTGGCCCCTGAGACAGAGCCTAGAGCCAAAATATTAGATATTTTACAATATCCTAAGGCTCCTAAAGAGGCAGCCACTTTACCAATACATGAGATTCTTTATGATCACATGTTGGGCATATGGGAGACTCCTCTCACCACTTCCCCTCATTCTCGCAGGTTGGACACCATGTATCGTGTTCCTCCTTGTCCTGGCTTCCATAAGACTCAGCTTCCTCACCACTCCATTATGGTGGAGTCTGCTATGAAGAAGATAAAGAGTACAAAAAGGCACTCTTCTGCTCCTCCAGGAAGAGAATGCAGAACCTTGGATGCCTTTGGCAGGAGAATTTTCCAGGCCAGTATGCTTGTTGCCAGAATCAACTCCTATAGTCTCTATATGGGGATGTTTCTAAAAGAAGTTACAGATCACCTGCAAACTTTATCTCCTTTTTATTTCAGAAGATAAAAGGGAAGAGTTCCTCACCTGGCTCAAACATGCCCAGGATATTTCCAAGTTTTCCAACCGTGCAGCCTTTGACTCTTTTGAAGGTGCCAGCAGAGCCTCGGCCATTGCCATAGGTTCTCGAAGAGTTGCTTGGTTACAAGCTTCTGATTTGGAACCCTGGGTTCAAGATGGACTAGGAAACCTTCCTTGTACAGGTGAAAACCTTTTTGGCAAAGATTGGCAAGCAAAGGCCACCGAAATGGATGCTGAAAATTCTGCTTTAGATAGACTTTCAAAGTCTACTTCTGCTCCTTTTAAGAAAAGGTTGTTCAAAAAGGTTTTTTTTCCCAAAAAAGGGAAATATTATTCTGCTTATGGTCAGCAGTCATCTTCTGTAGGTCGTTTTGCTACAAAGAGACAGCAACAACTGAAACAGGCCAAGCCTAAGGCTGCTAGGACTGCTACGGCCCAACATCCTCAGCCTCCTCAGGGCCTTTGACTTACAGCTAGAGAACTTAGCCTTTCTGGCTCTAGAAGAACCAGAGCCTCTCACCATTCCAGGAAGGTTGGCTTACTTTGCTCCCAGATGGGAACAAATCACAGCAGAGCAATGGACCCTCTCCATCATAAGGGAGGGGTACAAGCTTCATTTCTTAAACCTTCCTCCTCACACCATGGTGAGACAGTTCAATTCTCAGACATCTCTCCTCGACCTTCTGGGTGAGGAGATTGCTACCCTTCTTGCCCAAGGGGCAATAGAAGAAGTACCCCTTCTTCAACAGGGCTCAGGGTTCTACTCCCCCCTACTTTCTTATCCCAAAGAAAACAGGGGGCTACAGACCCATCTTAGATCTCAGAGAATTGAACAAGTTTCTATGCAAGGAGAAATTCAAGATGATTTCTCTCGGTACTCTCCTTCCATACCTTCAGAGTCAGGATTGGCTTTGCTCTCTAGACCTCAAGGATGCGTACACCCATGTCCTCATCCATCCAACACACAGAAGGTTCCTTCAGTTCCTTTATCAAGGGAAGCACTACCAATACAGAGTGTTTCCTTTCGGTCTGGCCTCTGCACCAAGGGTGTTCACAAAATGCATGGCAGTAGTAGCTGCATTTCTACGCACTCTAGGGATATTCGTATTCCCATATCTGGACGACTGGCTCATCCGAGCTCCATCCCAGTCAGAGGCCCAGACTTCTCTAACCTGCACAAGGCGTATCCTTCAGTATCTGGGACTTGTAATAAACTTTCCAAAATCCCATCTCACCCCTACTCAGTCTCTAGAGTTCATAGGGGCCTTCCTGGATACCACAACTGCAAGGGCCTATCTTCCCCAGGCCCGTTGCCTACGCTTGGTGCAGTTAGCCTCACAAATTCAGTTAAAATCCCATTTAACTGCTCGAGAGATGTTACAACTGTTAGGCCACATGGCATCCACTGTGCATGTGGTTCCTTACGCTCACCTTCACATGAGGGCAGCTCAGTGGACTCTGTCCACCCAATGGACCCAGGCATCAGGTTGCCTGTCAGACAAAATAGCAACCTCCAGTCGCCTCTTTTGGTCCCTCCAGTTGTGGAAGTCCACTCAAAATCTGTTGCTGGGGTCCTCCTTTCAACAGGTGTTACCCCAAGCAACCCTTACAACAGATGCCTCTCCAAGAGGTTGGGGAGCTCATCTTCAAGATCTCTCCACTCAAGGCATCTGGTCTTTACAGGAGACATCTCTACATATCACCTCTTAGAGCTCAGAGCAATTTTTCTAGCTCTCAGAGTCTTCCACACCCTGCTCAGCTACAAGACAGTCCTCATCCACACGGACAATCAAGTAGCCATGTTCTACGTGAACAAGCAGGGCGGGACTGGCTCTCTGTCGCTTTGCAACGAAGCTCTGAGATTGTGGACCTTCGCCAGAGAGCATCAAATTCATCTCATGGCAGTGTATCTTCCAGGGGTTCAAAACTCTTGGGCAGACATACTCAGTCGAGTTCTGCTTCCACACGAATGGTCCCTCCATGGGGACCAGATAGCCAGGATCTTCCGGATTTAGGGAACCCCGGACATAGACCTCTTTGCAAGTCCGTGGAATGCCAAACTTTCCCGGTTCTGTTCCAGGATTCCGTGTCAGGGAGTTCAGGCCAGGGATGCCTTCCTCCTTCATTGGGGGCAAGACTTCCTCTATGCCTTTCCACCCATTCCCCTAATTCCCAAGACACTCTTCAAACTTCAGAGAGACAAGGGGTCTATGATCCTTATAGCACCACATTGGCCACGCCAAGTGTGGTACCCTCTACTTCTGCATCTCTTCCAAGCTCCCTCCCTGGACTTGGGATCTGCTCCAGACCTCCTGTCCGAGGAGGAGGGAACGTTGTGGCACCCAAATCCCCAGTCTCTTCACCTCAGAGCCTGGTTGCTGAAGGCCTAGACCTTCAAGATTTAAATCTTTCTCAGCAAGTGAAGGATATCCTTCATGCTTCCAGAAAGCCTTCCACTAGACGTTCCTATGCTTTTAAATGGAAAAGGTTTACCATTTGGTGTGCAGAGAAGGGTCTTAACCCTCTTGCAATACCTCTGCATTCTTTACTAGAGTATTTGCTGCATTTATCCCATGCAGGCCTTAAAACAAATTCAGTAAGAGTCCATTTGAGTGCTATTGCAGCATCCCTTAAACCTCTCAATGGACAGCCTATTTCCTCTCATCCTCTTATAGCAAGATTCATGAGAGGCCTTCTTTTGACTAAACCTCCCATTAGACCACCTCCAGTGGCATGGGACTTGAATCTGGTTCTTGGCCAGCTTATGCAGCCACCCTTTGAACCCTTAGCCACTACCTCCTTGAAATTTCTTTCCTGGAAGGTTATTTTTCTCATTGCAGTCACTTCAGCTCGCCGCATCAGTGAGCTGCAAGCCTTGGTGGCTAATCCTCCTTATACAAGGTTCCATCATGACAAGGTAGTCCTCAAGACTAATCCACACTTTATGCCTAAAGTGGTCTCAGCTTTTCATCTGAACCAGGAGGTTTCTTTATCTGTCTTTTTTCCAGGACCTCATGCTTCAAGTGCAGAGAGGAATCTTCATACCCTGGATTGTAAAAGAGCTCTTGCTTTTTACTTAAAAAGGACACAGCAACATAGAAAGTCCTCTCAACTCTTTGTTGCTTTTGATCCCTTTCATTTAGGACTTCCAGTCTCTAAGAGAACTCTGTCCAGTTGGATTGCTCAGTGTATTTCTTTCGCCTACCAGAGTAAGAACCTTTCTCTGGAGGGCCATGTCACAGCTCACAATGTGAGGGCCATGGCAGCCTCTATGGCTCATCTAAATTCTGCGTCCATCGACCAGATCTGTCGAGCGGCCACCTGGGCCTCGGTTCATACCTTCACAGCCCATTACTGCTTGGACAAGGACTCCCGCCGGGATGCCTTGTTTGGTCAGGCTGTTCTCAAACACCTGTTCCATACCTAACCAACTCCTACCCTCCATCCCTGGCTGGATGCCTGAGATTCATGGGTGGAGGTAGAGCCCTTCCCGGGGACTCACAACCTGGGTGATCTCCCAGGCATCTCTAGCTGGGGAGTCCCCATATGTGAAGACTCATTCCTGCTTGTTCCTGGAGATAGCACAGTTACTTACCTGTAACAGGTGATCTCTGGGAACAGCAGGAATAAGTCTTCACAACCCACCCACCTCCCCTATGAGTTGTGTATCTCTATCTTTCTTTCCTTTCCTCACTCTCTCTTTGTCTCAGCTTTAAAACTCGAACTGGAGAGAGGCGGTTAGGAAAGGCGGGAAGGCAGCGAGCAGGCGCTGTGGGATGCTCCCAAAAGCTTTCCTTTTGGACGCTGGGGAGCGTTCCCGCTCAGGCTCAGTCAGTACCGACGATACCCATATGTGAAGACTTATTCCTGCTGTTCCCAGAGATCATCTATTACAGGTAAGTAACTGTGCTTTACTTACCTGTAACAGGTGATCTCTGGGAACAGCAGGAATAAGTCTTCACAACCCACCCACCTCCCCTAGGAGTTGCATTTCTCTATCTCTATCTTTCCCTTTCTTGCTCTCTCTCTCTCTTTGCCTCAGCTTTAAAACTTAACTGAGGAGAGGCAGTTGGGAAAGACGGGAAGGCAGCACGCAGGCGTGTTGGGATGCTCCCAAAAGTGTTCTGATTGGACGCTGGGGAGCGTTCCCGCACAGACTCCGTCGGTACCGACGTACCCATATGTGAAGACTTATTCCTGCTGTTCCCAGAGATCACCTGTTACAGGTAAGTAACTGTGCTTTACTGTTAGCATTTATTTTCAATAGTGCTACTAAGATGTGCACAGCGCTGTATGCACAAGGGACTCTCACTGCTCTGAGGAGCTTACAATCTATTAAAGACAGACAAATAGGAATTTAGGGAGTTTCTTTTATTATAGAAAATGGTTATAAACCACATTAGTATGAATAGGAAAATAAGAAGTTAAGATTTAAAAGCAGTCTTAAAAAAGGTCTGCATTTAGGTTGGATTTGAATAAAGCCAACGTGCCAGGTTGATTTGCACTCTGCTCAATTTACAATCCTTTCAATATGTGGTCTGTGGAAAAGGAAGACTTGCGCAGGGTTAAATTTTGATCCAGTACAGAATGTATATCCATTCACCTGTTCATGCTATGGATGGATGCAGTGAATGCTACATGTATCATAGGAAATGTAGTTTAAAAGGCTATCTACAGAATAGGGATAGAAGGCTGTACTTACTGTTAAAGGATTAAGGTATGGGATAATGAGATTCCTCCCTCCTACTCTTCTCATTCTCTTTTCTCAATGTTTTTTGTTAGACAATTGGTGCAGCATTTGTAGCCAAAGCTATAGCTGTTGAAGGCAGAGTGGTGACTCTGGGGATCTGGGTAAGTAACGCATTATGCTGGATGGATGAACCTTGTGAGATGTTACCTGGGTATGCAGCACATTATACTGGGTGGATATACCCTCTGAAATGGGATCTAGGTATGCCGCATTTGGTACTGTTTGGATGTGGCATTTTCTTAGCAACTGGACAGGAGCACACATAAAAAGTCACTAACAGTATGAAAATACTAGCATAAAGGTCCAGTGGCATATACGCAACAAATCTGATATACCCCACACCCAAGAACACACATTCTCCAGGACCAAGCAGGAAGTCAGTCCTCACATATGGGTGACATCGACGTCGAGGGAGCCCCTGCGGGTGACATCGACGTTGATGGAGCCCCTGCGGAGCATTTCCCCAGCTTTCTATGAAAGCCTTTCGGAATACTGCACGCATGCGCGGTCCCCTTCCCGCCTAAAGGTGCCATCTTGCTCAGTCTCTCTTTTTCCGTGGAGCCCGTCGGACGTCTGTCCTAGTTCACCCGGAAAACAGTTCGATTTTTCTCACTATTTCCTGCGATTCCATCGCGGTTTTTTGCCCAGTTCGACGCCGGTTCCCCTTCCCGCCGGGTTCGGTACACCGGTATCGAGCCCGTTCTCATTTTTTCGGTTTTTGCCCTTCGTGGCTGGCGTTTGCACCCTTTTTTCTTTTTCCCCGGAAGGCTTCCAGTAGTTTTAAAAAGTGTGATCGGTGCAAGAAACTAATGTCTCTCACCGACACACACGACTGCTGCCTTCGGTGCCTCGGTCCTGATCATCATCCTAAGATCTGTGTACCATGTGGCAAAATGTCCACTAAGGCACTTCGAAGTCGCCAGCATCAAAAGGAAAGGCTTTTCTCTGATTCGGCCTCCGGCCGGGCCCGGACCTTGTCTGAGGCCTCGACGTCTCGGGAGTCTGACCCCGAGCATCGTCGGGGTTCCTCGGATAGGGGGTCCCCCGAGCGGGAGTGAAAGAGGAAGAAGAGGCTCGCGAGGGCGTCGTCGACGGAGGTCCCTGGCACCTCGAGGGCCAGGTCTCGGACCCCCGACCGCCGTCCCGGGCCCATGGAACAGGAGAAGCCGTCAAAAGTGCCTCGTGTGGAGCCGGAGTCTGCTGGACACGTAAGTCCTGTTGTCCTCGAGGACTCTCCTCCCAGGGAGCCGATGTTGGGCCCGGCGCCGCTGGGGCCCAAGTCGGTGGCTGCTGAGTCTCCTGAGCTGGGTCTCAGGCTGACAGCCTTGGAGTGCAGACTGTCTGCCTTCATGGATCAGCAGCGGGTGCTGATGGCCAGCCTTGCTGGTGCATCTGCCCCGACCACCGGGACATCGACATCGAAGTCGACCCCGGAGATCGAGCCGATACTCGAGACCATGAAGGCTCGAGGTTGTCCTCGGTCGCGGTCACCCTCGACCTCCTGGTCGGGACCGAGGGTGTCGACGCCGGTGCCTTCGGCGTCGGGGCGGGTGCTGCCGGGCCCCGCGCGGTCGGAGCCCGACTCCTCTTCGGACGAGTCCACTTGGGAGACGGAGGACGAGGAGTCCCCTGATACCTTCAAGACTCAGTGCGTCCCCTCGGACTCACCACAGTCTGAGCCCCGGAGTAGATCCCCTCCGGAGGATACCCGGTTCTCGGAGTTCGTTTGGGATATGGCCACTGCTTTGGCGATCCCCGCAGACCCCGAAGAGGAGCCGAAGAGCTCGAGGCCTTCCATTATGACTCTCCTCTGAAGGAGGCCTTTACTGTGCCGGTTCCTCCGATGCTGGAACGGCTCCTCTTCCGGATGTGGGAGGCACCGGCCTTGGCGCCGGTTCTGAGCAAGCGGGTCGATTCCATTTATCGACTCCGTAAGAGCCCTGGTTTTCAAAAGGCGCAGCTACCACACCATTCCATGGTGGTGGAATCGGCCATGCATCATCTGAAAAGTCAGAAGATGCACTCCGCGGTGCCCCCTGGCAGGGAGGCCCGGAACCTGGATGCGTTTGGTAGAAAGTGCTTCCAGGGCTTGATGCTTGCTTGCCGTGTCCAGTCTTACCAGCTGTACATGGGCATGTACTTGCGGGACCTGGCGAAGGAGCTTGCCGGGTTCTCTGCTGGTCTCTCCAGGGAACCTTTGGAGAGGTTCAAGTCCTTGTCCTCGGGGATCCGGGAATGCTCTAAGTTCATGTCCCGCGCAGCCTACGATGGCTTTGAGGCCTCGGCCTGTGTTGCGGCAGCCGGCATCGCTGCTCGACGCCAGGCATGGCTGCAGTCATCGGATCTCGAGCCATGGGTTCAAGACAAGTTGGTCGATGTCCCTTGCCGAGGTGAGGACATTTTTGGCAAGCCCATGGCTGAGAAGGCTGCACATCTCGATACCGAGCACCTCACGAGGACAAGGCTGTCTAGAAAGACTTCTGCCCCTTCTCATAAGAAGAAGGGCTCAGGTAAGAAGTCCTTTTACCCGAGGAAGGTGACTGCCTACAAACAGTTCCCACCTTACCAGGCCGTCCCAGCTCCCCCACAGGGTCAGCAGGCCAAGGGGCAGGGACATGGGCCCCATAGGCAGAAGGCCCCCAAGCCTCAGGCTCCTGCTCCCACTCAGCAGGGTGGGGGTTTTTGACTCCCAAGGCATAGCCTCTCTGTCTCTGCTGTCCTATCCCTGCACAGGAGGTCGACTAACCTTGTTTGCCCACAGGTGGTCACCCATTACAGGAGATAGTTGGGTCTTAAGCATAGTCCACTCGGGCTATATGCTTCATTTCCATCAGCTGCCTCCTCCTTACTTCCCTGGAGAGCCTCCAAGGCCTCCTCTCCACACAGACCTCCTCCTTCAAGAGTTTCAGAGTCTGTTGCGAGACAAGGCGGTGGAGCCTGTGCCTCCCCACCTCCAAGGTCACGGTATCTACTCCAGGTACTTCCTCATACCAAAGAGAACCGGAGGCCTCAGGCCCATTCTTGACCTCAGAATTCTCAACAAGTTCCTATAGAAAGAAAAGTTCAAGATGCTTACTCTTGGAACACTTCTGCCCTACCTCCAGCAGGGAGATTGGCTATGCTCCTTAGATCTAAAGGATGCATACACTCACATCCTCATTCATCCAGACCACAGAAAGTACCTCAGGTTCATTGTGGGAGGAAACCATTATCAGTACAGAGTGCTGCCTTTCGGCCTCACCTCCGCCCCCTGGGTCTTTACCAAATGTCTGGCGGTGGTGGCAGCCTACTTGAGAAATTAGGGTATCTTTGTCTTCCCCTATCTGGATGACTGGCTCATCAGGAGTCAGACGTGCCAGGAGGCCAGGCAAGCCACCCTCCGCACTATTTCTCTACTTCAACACCTGGGGTTTGTCATAAACTTCGCAAAGTCCAATTTGCTCCCCTCCCAAAACTTGGAGTTTATAGGGGCGAGGCTAGAGACTCTGCAGGCAAAGGCTTTCTTGCCAGAGGACAGAGCCCAAAGACTGATAGACTTGGCAAACCAGTTTCTAAGCAGGTCACTGGTTTCCGCCAGGCTGTGGCTGAGGCTTCTCGTCCACATGGCTTCGACAGTACATGTGACTCCCAATGCCCGGCTCCATATGAGGCCTACACAGTGGTGCCTCAGAACTCAGTGGACACAGGCCACAGGGAGCCTCAGAGACAAAGTAAGGGTGTCCAGACCATTCCTGAACTCCCTACGCTGGTTGCTGCACCCCCCCAACTTGTTGCAAGGGGTGCCTTTTCAGATACCTGGGTTCACAGTGGTGTTGACCACCGATGTCTCCCTGCAGGGCTGGGGAGCACATTGTCTGGGTAAGTGCACCCAGGGCCTGTGGTCTCCTTGGGAAGCCATGCAGCAGATCAACCTACTGGAGCTACGGGCTATTCGCTTGGCCCTCAAGACTTTCTCTCAAACCCTGGCTCTCCAGTCTGTCTTAGTACAAACAGACAACCAAGTAGCCATGTTTTATGTGAACAAGCAGGGCGGCACTGGGTCCAGGCTCCTCTTTCAGGAGGCACAGGACCTTTGCTTGTTTGCGCTCAAGCACAACATGTTTCTCAAAGCTGTTTACCTCCCTGGCCAGAAGAACTGCCTGGCAGACCGGTTGAGCAGAGTTCTGCAGCCCACACGAATGGCAACTCCACCCATTAGTGGTTCCGAAGATTTTCCTGAAATGGGGACTACCATCCATAGATCTCTTTGCCAGTCCCCTGAACAACCAACTGCCCAGGTTCTGCTCCAGGCACCCGCATCCCATGAGGTGGGCAGCGGATGCTTTTCTGATCTCCTGGTCTCAGGGCCTCCTAGATGTGTTTCCTTCCACGCCTCTGGTGGCCCGAACCCTGTTCAAGGTTCTAAAGGACAAGGCCTCGGTACTACTAGTAGCTCCCAGGTGGCCGAGGCAACCTTGGTTTCCACTTCTGCTTCAACTGGCAGTGGACCCCCCACTGCCTCTAGGGTTGCAGCCCGACCTTCTCTCTCAGGATCAAGGTTCTCTTCTACACCCAAATCTCATATCTCTCAATTTGATGGCCTGGAGGCTGCAAGGGTAGTTTTGGCCCCTTGGGGCCTACCTCCAGAAGTTGAAGAGGTCGTCCTGGCCTCTAGGAAGCAGTCCACTAGGAAAACCTATGCCCTGAAATGGAAAAGATTTTCTGTGTGGTGTCAGCTGCGTACAGAAGATCCTTTCTCCTGTGCTGTGCCAGTAGTGCTTCGGTACCTGCTGCACTTGTCCAATCAGGGCCTTAAGTCCAATTCTGTTCGGGTCCACCTCTCAGCTCTGGCAGCTCACCACTCTCTGGTGGAAGGACACTCTGTCGGTTCACCCCTTGGTGTCCCGGTTCCTCAGGGGTTTGCTCTTGGTCTGTTTAATGAAATGTTAATTATCTTTGTGTGATTGACATTATTAGTAGCATTCTGGAATGTAGTCATCAGGGCTTAGGTAGAGGTGTCTGTCCGTTTCAAGCTGGGTTTTTCTCCATTTTTATTCCAGTTTTTGGAGTTGTGTGTTTAGGTTACGGTGGTCCGATGTATACCATGGAGCTCTGGAGCTCTGGTTTGTTGAGGAGGTGTTGTTTGAGGTGGAGGTGGAGGTGGCTGTCTTTTTGGTAATGGCGTTCCAGTTTGTGATAAGGGTATGGGGTCATCTACTTCAACTTCAAGCTGTGGTAAGATGATTTCCAGGAAGGAGTCCTTTTGGAAGTGCCTGAAGTGTTTATTTTGTTGTGGATGGATGGTGTGCTTTGCTGTGGTGTTCAGTGCAAGTAGAAAGGTAATTAAACTGTGGTCCTTCCATGGTATGGGTTGAAGAAGTACTGTGTGTGTGGTGTTTCCATGTGTATTCTGTGTTGGTGAAGATAAGGTCAAGGGTGTTGCCTTTTATCTCCAGGAACAAGCAGGAATGTAGTCATCACATATGGGTATCGTCGGTACCGACGGAGCCTGCGCAGGAACGCTCCCCAGCGTCCAATCAGAAAGCTTTTGGGAGCATCCCACAGCGCCTGCGTGCTGCCTTCCCGCCTTTCCCAACTGCCTCTCTCCAGTTCTTCTTTTTCCGCGGAGCCAGCAGGTCATGTTCCTGTCACCACAGAAGAATTTCCTTATTTCTTTATTTCTTTTTGTGGTCGCGTCTGCCTTCCCCGACGCTCTATCGGTACCGCCGGTCTTTCTTTTCTATTCTTATAAAAAAATATATATATATCTGTTTTTCTTCAGGTGCACCCGCCTTTTTGGGCCTTAGGGCCAAAAATTTTCCTTAACATGGAAAAACCTGCCTCAGGTTTTAAAAAGTGCCCAAAATGTGGCGGTACCATTTCCGTGTTGAAATGAATGGTGAATGAAATGTTTAGGTCCTGACCACTCCATCACAGATTGTGTGTCCTGTGCTATGATGTCTAAAAGAGGTCGACAGAACCGAGATGCTAAGCTCAGTACCCTGTTTCCCTCTGATGCGGCTTCGGTGGCATCGACGTCTTCCAGGGCTTCCTCTTCTTCCCGTGGATCTCAGGTAACTAAACATAAATCCAGCCGGTCCTCAAAGGGTAGATCTCCTTCTAAGCATCGAGATGCCTCTGGCGTTGCCCTTGAGGATTCTGCACCGGCAAAATTACCCTGGCGGGAGGCTTCGGCTTCCAAAGCACCATCATCGGGGTTCCAGGATGTTCTCGATGGCTCGGCCTCGACAGATCTCCTGTTGCCATGCTCTGGGGTACCGGCGGTTTCCACCGGTACCGACTTCCAGGCATTGGCAGCGTCTGTGGACCAGAGAATTCTGTCCATAGAATGCAGTCTAGCGGCTTCAACGCCCTTGGTACCGCGACAGACAACTCCACCGGTATCGGCACTGGCACCGGCATCTGTATCAGCACCGGTACTGATAGCATTGACATTGGCATCGGTGTCTGCTATGCCAGTACCCTGTCCTCCGATGCCCGCCGGTACCGATTCCCCAGTACCGGTTATTCCCGATACCGATTTTGCTCGGTACGGGTATCGGGCTCTGCAGGAGCATCCGGACAGACGATACTTTGATTCCTCAGAAGAATCTGAGGACTCTGAAAGTTCTGTCGATGCAGCGATGCTTCTTCCACAGGAGTCCTCCTCCCCTAAACGCAGGATGTCTCCTCCAGAGGACATGTCCTTCCAAGACTTCATTCGAGAGGTGGCTCGGGGCCTGTATCACTGTGGCCCCTGAGACAGAGCCAAGGGCCAAGGAGTTGGATATTTTACAATATCCCAAAACTCCTAAGGAGGCAGCTACCCTACCCATTCATGAGATTCTATATGATCTCATGTTGAGGATGTGGGAAACACCTCTTACTGCCTCTCCTCATTCTCGTAGGTTAGATACTATGTATCGTGTACCCTCTTGTCCTGGCTTCCATAAAACTCCGCTTCCTCACCACTCTATTGTGATGGAATCTGCTATGAGAAGGATTAGAAGTGCAAAAAGACATGCCTCTAATCCTCCAGGACGTGAATGCAGAACTCTGGATGCTTTTGGACATAGAGTCTTTCAAGCTTCCATGCTTGCTGCAAGAATCAGTTCCTATAGTCTCTACATGGGAATGTTCCCAAAGGAAGTTACTGATCATCTACAGACTTTAAGTCCTTTCATCTCTGAGGATAAAAGGCAGGAATTTCTCACTTGGCTTAAACATGCCCAAGATGTCTCTCAATTCTCCAACCGTGCAGCCTTCGACTGCTTTGAATGTATAAGCAGAACCTCGGCTATTGCCATAGGTGCACGTAGAATTGCTTGGCTCTAAGCATTTGATTTAGAGCTCTGGGTACAAGATAAATTGGGAAATATCCCTTGTACTGGTGAGAACCTGTTTGGTAAAGATTGGCAAGAAAAAGCCAATGAAATGGATGCTGAAAATTCCACTTTGGATAGACTATCCAAGTCTACTGCTGATCCTGTTAGGAAAAAGTTGTTCAAGAAAACACCTTTTTCTAAAAAGAAAAGATTTTATCCTGCTTATGGTCAGCAGGCATCTTCTACAGGTCAGTTTTCAACCAAACGTCAGCAACCACCCAAACAGAAGAAAGCAAAGGCTGCTAGGCCTCAACCGGCACAGCAGCCTCAGCCTCCTCAGGGCCTTTGACTTTCTGCTAGAGAACTTAGCCTTTCTGGCTCTGGAAGGACCAGAACCATCCACCATTCCAGGAAGGTTATGTCATTTTGCTCCCAGATGGGGGCAAATAACAGCAGAGCACTGGACACTCTCCATCATAAAAGAGGGGTACAGACTTCATTTTTCAAGCGTGTCCCCTCCCACGATAGTGAAGCAGTTCAATTTCCGATCTCTCTCATCGACCTGTTAGGTCAGGAGGTTACCATCCTTCTTGCCCAAGGGGCAATAAAAGAAGTGCCTCCTCATCAACAGGGCACAGGGTTCTATTCCCCTTATTTTCTTATCCCAAAGAAAACAGGGGGATACAGACCTATCCTAGATCTCAGAGAATTGAACAAATTCCTTGTCAAAGAGAAGTTCAAAATGATTTCTTTCGGAGCTCTGCTTCCATACCTTCAGAGTCAGGATTGGCTTTGTTCTCTAGATCTCAAGGATGCGTACACCCATGTTCTCATCCATCCAACCCACAGAAGGTTCCTTCGGTTCCTGTTTCAAGGAAAGCACTACCAATACAGGGTGCTTCCTTTTGGTCTGGCCTCTGCACCAAGGGTGTTCACGAAATGCATGGCTGTGGTAGCAGCATTTCTACGCACTCTGGGAATATTTGTCTTCCCTTACTTGGACGACTGGCTCATTCGAGCTCCAACACAGTTAGAGGCCAAGACCTCTCTATCCTGCACAATGCGTATCCTTCAGTATTTAGGGCTGGTAATAAACATCCCAAAATCCAGTCTAACTCCTACTCAGTCTCTAGAGTTCATAGGAGCCTTGCTGGATACCACAAAGGCAAGGGCCTATCTCCCCAGGCCCGTTGCCTTCGCTTGGTGCAATTAGCTTCTCAAGCAGTACTAAAACCCTTTCTAACTGCTCTAGATATGTTACAGTTACTAGGCCACATGGCATCCACCGTGCATGTGGTACCATATGCTCGCCTTCACAAGAGGGCAGCTCAGTGGACTTTATCCACCCAATGGACCCAGGCATCAGGTTGCCTGTCAGACAAAATAGCAAACACAAGTCGCCTCATTTTGTCTCTCCAGTGGTGGAAGTCCTCTCACAACCTGTTGCTGGGGTCCCCCTTTCAGCAACCCCTGCCCCAAGCAACTCTTACAACAGATGCTTCTCCAATGGGTTGGGGAGCTCATCTGCAAGACCTCTCCACCCAAGGCACCTGGACTCCACAAGAGTTGTCTACATATCAATCTCTTGGAGCTCAGAGCAATCTTCCTTGCTCTGCGAGTGTTCCACACCCTGCTCAGCCACAAGACAGTCCTTATTCATACGGACAATCAAGTAGCCATGTTCAACGTGAACAAGTAGGGGGGAACAGGCTCTCTGTCGCTTTGCAACGAAGCTTTGTGACTGTGGGCCCTTGCCAGAGAGCATCAGATTCATCTTCTGGCAGTATATCTTTCAGGCGTTCAAAACTCTTGGGCAGACAGACTCAGTCGAGTTCTCCTTCCACACGAGTGGTCTCTGCATGCAGACCAGGTGGCCAGGATTTTTCAACTTTGGGGAACCCCGGACATAGACCTCTTTGCAAGTCCGTGGAATGCCAAACTTCCCAGGTTCTGTTCCAGAACTCCGGCTCAGGGAGCTCAGGCAAAGAATGCTTTCCTCCTTCACTGGGGTCAAGACTTCCTGTATGCCTTTCCACCCATTCCCCTAATTCCCAAAACCCTTTTCAAGCTTCAGAGAGACAGAGGCCACATGATTCTCATAGCACCACATTGACCACGGCAAGTGTGGTACCCTCTGCTTCTACATCTCTCTCAAGCTCCCTCTCTGGAGTTAGGGCCTGCTCCATATCTCCTATCTCAGGAGAACGGAATGTTATGGCATCCCAATCCCCAGTCTCTGCATCTCAGGGCTTGGTTGCTGAAGGCCTAGATCTCCAAGATCTTCATCTTTCTCAGCAAGTGAAAGATGTTCTTTATGCTTCCAGAAAACCTTCCACTAGACGTTCTTATGCTTTCAAGTGGAAGAGGTTTACTATTTGGTGTTCTGAGAAGGGTCTTAACCCCCTTGACATACCCCTGGAATCTTTGCTGGAGTTTCTCCTCCATTTGTCTAATGCAGGCCTGAAAACAAATTCAGTAAGAGTCCATTTGAGTGCTATTGCAGCTTCCCTTAAGCCTCTAAATGGACAGCCTATTTCCTCTCATCCTCTTATAGCGAGATTCATGAGAGGCCTCCTTCTAACTAAGCCTCCTATTAGACCACCTCCGGTGGCATGGGATTTGAACCTGGTTCTTGGGCAGCTCATGAAGCCACCCTTTGAACCTCTGGCTACCACCTTCTTGAAATTCCTTTCTTGGAAGGTTATCTTTCTCATTGCAATCACATCAGCGCGCCGCATTAGTGAATTGCAAGCACTAGTAGCTAATCCACCTTATACAAGGTTCCATCATGATAAGGTAGTCCTTAGGACTCATCCACACTTTATGTCTAAAGTGGTTTCGCCTTTTCACCTCAACCAAGAGTCTACCTACCTGTCTTTTTTCCAGGACCTCATGCATCAAATACAGAGAGGAATCTTCATACCTTGGATTGTAAAAGAGCTCTAGCTTTTTACTTGCAAAGAACACAGCAGCATAGAAAGTCCTCTCGACTCTTTGTTGCCTTTGATCCTTCTCATTTGGGACTTCCAGTCTCCAAGAGAACACTATCTAACTGGATTGCTCAGTGTATTTCTTTCGCCTATTGGAGTAAGAACCTTTTTCTGGAGGGCCATGTCACAGCTCACAATGTGAGAGCCATGGCAGCTTCAATGGTGCATCTAAACTCTGTGTCTATTGACGACATCTGTCGAGCAGCTACTTGGGCCTGGTTCATACCTTCACAGCCCATTACTGCTTGGACAAGGACTCCCGCCGTGGTGCCTTGTTTGGTCAGGGTGTTCTCAAACACCTGTTCCATACCTAATCAACTCTTACCCACCATCCCTGGTAGGATGCCAGAGATCCATTGGGGGAAGTGGAGCCCTTTTCAGGGACACACAACTTCTGGGGTCTCTTCCTGGCACCTAAAGCTAGGGAGTCCCCATATGTGATGACTACATTCCTGCTTGTTCTTGGAGATAGCATAGTTACTCACCTGTAACAGGTGATCTCCGGGAACAGCAGGAATTTAATCCTCACAACCCACCCACCTCCCCTAGGAGTTGTATCTCTCTGTCTATCTCTTTCCTTTCCCTCTCTCTCTTTTTGTCTCAGCTTTAAAACTCAACTGGAGAGAGGCAGTTGTGAAAGGCGGGAAGGCAGCACGCAGGCGCTGTGGGATGCTCCCAAAAGCTTTCTGATTGGACGCTGGGGAGCGTTCCCGCGCAGGCTCCGTCGGTACCGACGATACCCATATGTGAGGACTGAATTCCTGCTGTTCCCAGAGATCACCTGTTACAGGTGAGTAACTATGCTTTATGTGTCGGGGCTTGGATGATTTGGTAGAGGTGCATTGCTGTCATTACTTGTAGGAAGGCCTCTGCACGCTTAGGTTGTGCTGAGGGGAGGTTGAAATCCCCTAGTATGAGGAGGTCTTTAGCTGCCCTTGTGAAATCTGGGACTTTGTCAATTAGATTGGATAGATCAGAAGTGGTGGTGGAGGGGGTCTATATGTGAGGCAGATTGTCAAGTTCCTGTTGGTTATGGTCACTGTGTCTGCTTTTTCGGAGCGTTCCGTGGATAGGTAGGTAGCGGAAATGTAGTTAGGATTGTGTGATGATTAGTATCCCTCCTCCTCTTCGATCAGTGTGGGGATAGTGGAAGAGAGAGAATCCTTTTGGTAGGAGTTAATTCATTAGGACCGTGTCCGTATCAGTAAGCCATGTTTCAGTAATGCATAAAATGTCCAGTTGATGTGTTTACAAGAGGAATTTTTATTATGGGTACTTTATTTTGTACAGAGCGTGTGTTTACTAGTGCACATCGTGGTGGTGTTCTTGGTAATGGGGGGTCAGGTATGTTAGGGGATGGTTATCGTTGCATGGTATTGTTATGAGACGCGATGGGTTATGGTGTTTGATGTGTGCGAGGGGGCAGTTTGTGGAGGTGGTGAAGGGATTTTTGGTAAGGGGATGTGGTTGTGCGGGTGGTGTGAGGATGAAGAGTACTTTGAGTAGTGGGGTGAAAGTGAGCAGTGAGTCGTATAGGAGTAGCATATTGGTTTGAGTGAAGAGAACACCTGGCTTCTAATGGTGCAGTGTTTACCTTGATGTAGCTATGTTCTAGCAGTGTAGGTTTTAGTCCCGAGTCAGTGTTGAGCTGGAGTTTTTCCTTGGTGTTGGGGCTACACTCTGTAGATGAGGAGTGGTGCTTGTTTGTAGCGGTTGTGTCTGGCAGGCTGAGTGTGATTGTTGGTGTTTCGCTGGGGTCCCCTTCTAAGGGCCATGCCAAAAGGCCCTCTGGCGAGGCCCTCGGGCACGGGCCCATCAGACGCGGCCCTCAGGCGTGGGCCTGTCAGGCGCAGGTGTGCCTAGGCATGCTGGAATTTAAAGTCCAGTGAATTGGCCTTGGTGGTGGGGAGCAGGAGGGTTTTTATCTTCTGCTCCCTGCTGCTGATGCCGACAATAGGACAATTTGGCCTGTAGGAACTAAGTGCTATTGATTTTGCATAATCTTGCTGGTGGATATTGTTGATTATTCTGTGGTACAAGCCTGGGGATGGTCTCTTAATTCCTTTTCATAATGGCATTCTCCAGGAACAAGCAGGAAGTCAGTCCTCACTTATAGGTGACGTCGGCACTGACTGAGCTCGTGTGGAGCAATTCCACAGCTTTCAAAGAAAGCCTTTGGGATTGCTGCCACGCATGCGTGTTCCTCTTCCCGCCCAAGGGTGCCATCTTGCTCAGTCTCCCTTTTTCCATGGAGCCCATCGGACGCACGTCCTCGTGTCTCGGAAAAAGTTTCATTTTTTTTGCCTTAACAGGCTTTCTCTATTTTCCAGTTGCACCAGTCCTCTATCCGATCTTCCCCTGCTCTGCTTTTAGAGCTATCGGAAATACTCCTTTCTTGTCAATTTTTTGTTCGGACTTCGCACCCTTTTTCCTCTAACCGCTGGCCGTGTGGGTCTTCGTCCTCGCATGGGCCATTTTTGCCCCCATGGCCACCGGATTCAAAAAATGCGATAGATGCTCTAGGAACATGTCGCTTATGGACACTCATGACTGTTGCCTCGGAGCCAACCATGATCCATAGCTCTGTTCACTCTGCAAGAAAATGTCCTCTAAGGCCCTGCTCAGTCGTAAGCAGAAGTCCGAAGATATTTTCCGAAAGGCCGCCTCGGAGTCCCCGGTGGCGCCCTCGGTTGTCTCTCTCCAGTCTGTTCCCCCCCGACGGCCCCATGTTCTTGGCGGCACTCCGACCAGGGGTCCTCCGAGGTGGAGCATCGCAAAAAGAAGAAGGTCTCGAAGTTGAAGTCCCGACAAGCGCGAGCGCTCCCATGCCAGGTCGCTTAGCCCCCTTCGGCGTTCCCAAGAGTCGGACAAGGAGTGGCCCTGCAAGGTACCCCGCACGGAAGCGGAGGCCTCCGGCGAAGGCACCCGGTCTCCAGAGGGTCATCCGGTGAGTACCCCCTCTCCTCCTCAATGCCCGACCCGGTGACACCAGGATCGGCATTGCAGGGCCCCACGCCCACGTGGGAGTTCCTCATGCTGGCTCTGGAACAGAGCATTTCTGCGGTCATTGCTTACCAGCAGGCGCTCACAGCCAGCTTTGCTGACTCGTGCCCAGAGACCTCGGGTCTCTCGTGTGGGACACCCAAATCCGTCCAGGAAACCCCTGAGAGCCGCGGGCCTCGTGAGGGTCCTCAACATCGGTCTTGCTCGCCCTCCTGTTCTTCGGAGGCAAGATCCTCCAGGGCTTCCGGCACAAGGCCATTGGACAGGGCGATCTGCCTGGCTTGGACTCCTCGACCGATTTCTTGGAGTGGGAGTCTGATGGGGACACCTCCCCGGAAACCCATACCCACCAGGATCTTCCGTCGGACCCCTCACCGCCCGCATTCCAGGCTAAGGAGGACCCTTCGTGCTGAAGAACTTGACATTCTTCAGTATGAGTCCCCGCCCAGGGAATCCCTTACTGTGCCTGTACCTCCTATTCTCTCAGCTGATGCTCCATATGTAGGATGTCCCAGCTTCGGTCCCCATCGTAAGCAAGCACTTTGACATGATGTACAAGGTACAACGTGGACCAGGCTTCCAAAAGACCCAACTCTTACACACCTCGATGGTGGTGGAATCGGCCATGAGGAAGCAAGAGAGTCCGAAATCGCACTCATCGGTACCACCCGGCCGAGAGTCGAGGGCCCTTGATGCCCTGGGCTGCAAGGCCTACCAAGGTTCCATGCTCTCTTGTTGCATCCAGGCATATCAACTGTACATTGATATGTTCTTACGCGATTTGGCTAAGGAGCTCGGGGGTTCTCCGCAGGCCTCGAGGGTGAGCCCCTCGACTAGGTTCCGCACCCTGCTAAAGTCCATTGCCGACTGCTCTAAGTACCTTTCTTGAGCCTCCTATGACGGCTTCGAGACATCGGCTCGGGTGGCGGCTGTGGGCAAAGGAGCCCGCTGCCAGGCATGACTCCAATCCTCGGATTTCGAGCAATGGGTGCAGGAGAAGCTCCTGGACGTGCCCTGTCTCAGTTAGCAACTCTTCGGCAAGCCGATGGAGGAGAAGGCCGCGGAAATCGAGACATAGTTCGTCACCAGAACCCGTCTCTCCCGCAAGACTTCCACCCTGCCTTGGAAGAAGCAACCAGCCAAGAATGGGGCTATCCGCCATATCCATTTACTCCCACGCTGACCACTCTGGCGCAGTGGAAATCTGGCCAGGGGCATCGTAAGCCAAAGGGACTGAAGGCCCAAACGCTGGCTCCCCCGCAATCCACCCAGGGGTTATGATGCCATTGGCATAGCCCCTCACCCCCCGGTGACGCAGCAGCCAGTGGGGTGACGCCTGTCTCGTTTTGCCCCATCGTGGGCTTCCATCACCTCAGACACTTGGGTCCTTCAAGTCATCTGGGACAGCTACCGCCTCCACTTCGACAGGCTTCCACCCCCTTTCTCCCCTGTGGAGCCTCCTCAATTCCCTGCGCACCAGCTTCTGCTGCAGCGGGAATTGCACTCTCTCCTAGCCCAACGGGCAGTTGAGAAGGTCCCGCTCCACCTTCGAGGTCGGGGCTTTTATTCCTGGTACTTCCTCACCCCAAAAAAGATGGGGGATCTGTGGCCTATCCTCGACCTCCGCAGGCTAAACAAGTTCCTGGTGTGGGAGAAATTCAAGATGTTATCTCTTGGTGTTCTGCTGCCCTTCCTCTGGCAGGTCGACTGGCTATGCTCCTTAGATCTAAAGGACGCTTACGCCCACACCTTAATCCACCCCCAACACAGGTAATATCTGCGTTTCAGGGTGCAGGGAGAGCACTTCCAATACAGGGTGCTCCCCTTCGGCCTTGCGTCCACCCCACGGATCTTCATAAAGTGCCTCACGTGGTCGCCGCTTACGTTCGGCGCCAGGGCATGCCTGTCTTCCCCTACCTCGACGACTAGCTTGTTTATGGGCTCCTTGGTTGAGGAGGCTCGGCGAGCGATGTCACACGCTGTCCTCCTTTTGGAGAGCTTGGGGTTCTTGGTCAACTAACCGAAGTCTCACCTCGAGCTGGTGCAGACTCTCGAGTTCATCGGGGCGCGCCTCGATACTCAGCAGGCGATCGCCTTTTTGCCGGTGGATCGCTCCACCCGCCTCCGAGCTCTGGCGGCTCGCATACAAAGTGCTCACCAGGTAACCGCTTGGACCATGCTACGTCTCCTGGGCCACATGGCCTCGACCGTACATGTGGTTCCTCACGCCCGCCTACACATGCGTATGGCTCAGTGGTGTCTCATTGCCCAATGGAGCCAGTCCCTCGGACACCTCAGGGTCCCCGTCAGGGTTCTCCCTGACCTCCGCTTGTCCCTGAGCTGGTGGCAAAACCCACGCAACCTCCTGCGGGGATTGCCCTTTCAGGCCCTGCAGCACGATACGGTGCTGATGACAGATGCTTCCCTTTTAGGGTGGTGAGCCCATTGCGGATCACTCTGCACGCAGGAGCAATGGTCTTCCGAGGAGTCTCAGCATCAGATAAACCTGCTCAAACCCCTGGCCATTTGGTGGGACCTGAGGGCCTTCGAGGAACACCTCAGCGGAAGGTTGGTTTTAGTGCAGACCAACAACCGTGTAGCGATGTTCTACATCAACAAAGAGGGGGGCACGGGATCGCGCTCCCTCTGCCGGGAAATTGTCCTTATCTGCTCTTTTGCTGTCCGGTGGAGGATGTCCCTCAGGGCGGTGTACCTCCTGGGCCAGGAGAATGGCCTGGCGGACAGATTCAGCAGAATCCTTCGCCTCCACGAATGGCGGCTGGATCCCAGAGTATCAAACTGGCTGTTTCTCTGCTGGGAGATGCCGGTGATAGACTTCTTTGCCAGCTCCCAGAACACGAAGCTCCCCCGCTTTTGCGGGCCAGTGCCGCATCCGAGCAGGGAGGGCCCTGATGCATTTCTCCTGGACTGGTCCTCCAGTCTTCTTTATGCATTCCCTCCTTTCCCCCTCATTGCGAGGTCTCTGTTCAAGGCCCATCGGGATAGGGCTTTTTTGATTCTCGTGGCCCCGGCAGCCTTGGTTCCCGCTCCTACTCCAGCTCTCGACGGAGCCTCTGATTCCCCTAGGCTCGTCCCGGGGTCTGCTGATGCAGGAGGAGGGTCGGGTGCTGCACCCGAACCTAGCCTCCCTATCCCTCACGGCCTGGCAGCTGAGCGGGTCTCCTTAGCCTCTCTGGCTCTTACGGAGGAGGTTGAAGAAGCCCTCCTCGCCTCGAGGAAGGACTCCACTAGGCGAGCTTACGCCTTTAAGTGGAAACGCTTCTCTGTCTGGTGTTCGGAGCACCAGATCGACCCCTTCTCGTGCCCCGTTCAGTGGGTTCTTCAGTATCTCCTCCATCTCTCAAGGGAAGGACTGAAATCCGTGTCAGGGTTCATTTGAGCACCATCTCGGCTAATCACTTTCCCATCGAGGGTAAACCCCTCTCAGGGCAGCCATTAGTCTCCTGCTTCATGCGGGGTCTTCTGCTGTCCAAGCCGCCCATCCATCCTCCTCCGGCAGAATGGGACTTGAATGTGGTACTCACGCAGCTCACCCATCCACTTTTCGAGCCAATGGTGACGTGTTTGCTCCTGCAGCTGTCCTGGAAGGTGGCCTTCCTGGTGGCACTGACTTTGGCCCGCCAAGTCAGTGAGCTCCAGGCTCTCGTGGCTGGCGCCCCTTACACCAGGTTTTATCGGAACAGGGTGGTCCTCTGTACCCACCCAAAATTCCTGCCTAAGGTTGTTTCAGACTTCCATCTCAATCAAGAGATAGTGCTGCCGACTTTCTTCCTGAGGCCTCACGCCGACCAGGCGTCGACGGCTCTCCACATCCTCGACTGCAAATAGGCCCTCGCCTTTTATTTGCAGCGTACCCAGACTCATCACGTCTGACCGACGTTTTGTGACCTACGAGCCCAATAGACTGGGGCAAGCAGTCACCAAGCGCACCCTCTCGATTTGGGTGGCGGACTGCATCGCTTTCACCCATGCGAAGGCAGGCGTCCCACTGGATCATCAATTCACCGCACATGGGGTCCAGGCCAAAGCAGCCTCGGTGGCCTCGCTGCGCTCCGTGCCCCTGATAGACATCTGCCGGGCGGTGACCTGGTGTTCTGCGAATACCTTCGTAGCCCATTACTGCCTGGAGAGGGAGTCCTGCCAGGACAGCGCCTTCAGCCAGGCTGTATTTCGTAACCTGTTCGGGGTATAAGCAACTCCTGCCCTCCGACCCTTCTTCACGGCTACCAAGGGCTTCTCCCCAAGGCCCAAGGACTTGGGCTCCTTTGGGCTTCGGCTTCTGCTCACGGCGGCGTTTTTGGTTACAGGTTCGGTGGTGTGTAGCTAGGGAGTACCATGAGGACTGACTTCCTGCTTGTTCCTGGAGAAAACGTAGTTGCTCACCTGTAACAGGTGTTCTCCAGGGACAGCAGGAATCAGTCCTCGCTACCCTCCCGCCTCCTCTGATGAGTTACTGGTTTTTGTCCTTCCCTTGCCATCTGCTTGGTAGGGCCCGAGCTAAGGGACCTGACTGAGCAAGATGGCACCCTTGGGCGGGAAGAGGACCATGCATGAGTGGCGGCAATCTCAAAGGCTTTCTTTGAAAGTTGGGGAATTGCTCCGCATGGGCTCCGTTGGTGCCTACATCACCCGTAAGTGAGGACTGATTCCTGCTGTCCCTGGAGAACACTGGTTACAGGTGAGCAACTACGCTTTGCTTTCTGATAGGATACAAACATGAAAACACCCCAGCTGCATTCAAGGGAACACGCAAATAGAAGCAGGCAAACAAGGTCCCTTGGAAGGAAAAACAGCTTTATTGAGGGTCCACCAACACGTGTTTCGGCCAAATTGGCCTTCTTCAGGGGACTATGACAGCTAAGGACATAAAAATACATAAATAAGTAATTGTAACCAACACAATAATTCTAGAAGCAAAGATGAGGTGATGCTTATTAAAATATGCAAAGATAAAAGAATAAAATTACATAAAAGTGATAATGGTAATATTATTAAAAGTAGTAATATGCAAATTAAAATCAAATGTAATTCATAAAAACATCCAAAAAAGGTCAATGAATATATTAGAAAACATGTACTGACAGTAGCCCAAATAAATAACTTCACATACATGTAAATTATTTATTTATTTAAAAATATTTCTATACCGCCTTCTCCTTCAATCAAGGCGGTCTCCACAGCAAACAATCATAAGAGTGTTTCAAGTGTTTTCATGCAGTGATACAGGTAGTGTGTTGGTGGTGGTGTATATTTGATTCTTGGTGAGCTATTTACATCATGCGCTATTATACATCCTTATGTACAAGGGTCAGGGGAGGGGGGTTGGTCCTTTGTTCTTGCTTGATGAGTAGATCATGTGACGTGTCCATAGTGTTCAATGAATAGTGTTGTCTTAAGCTGCTTCCGAAAGTCTTTGAGGTCTATTGTTAGTCTTAGTTCGTCTGGGAGGGTGTTCCAAATTGCTGGTGCAGACAGGGAAAGGGCTCGTTCCGCAGTGTCCTTGCGGACCTTGGTGAGGTCTTTTGGGGTGTTGACTCGATTGGAAGTGCCTCTCCTCCTTGGTCGTGTGCTTCTGTTGGATTGTATGAGTGTTTGTAGGCTGAGGGCTGATGATTGTTGTTTGATCTTGAAGATGTTTATGACTGTCTTATATTTGATGCGTGAGCTGATTGGGAGCCAGTGTAGATCTTTCAGTATGGGTGTGATGTGTTCTTGTCTTGTTGAGCCAGATATTATGCGAGCCACTGTGTTTTGTGCTAATTGCAGCGGTCTGAGTGTTTGTTTTGATAGACCAAGGTAGATTGGGTTGCAGAAGTCTAGTAGTGGGGTTATTGGTGCCTGGCAGACTGTACGGAAGTGCTCTGGGGCGAGGAGGGGCTTAAGGCGTCGGATAAGTCTCATCCTGTGGTATGCGCTTTTGGTGGTTCTGCTTATGTGTGATTGTAGACTCAGTTCCTTGTCCAGGGTTATTTTGAGGTACTTTACTTCCGGTTTTATGGGTATGGTTGTGTCTTTTATCTTGATGTTTGGTGGAGGGACGAAGTCAGTGTTTCGAGTGATGATTAGTGCCTCAGTCTTGCTATAGTTTATGGTGAGGTTGTTTTGAAACCAGCTGGTCATGTGTATGAGGCAGTTTGTTATTTTGGAGTAGTCCGGGTTGTCGACTGTGATAGGTGTGTATATCATGATGTCATCGGCATAGATTGTGTATTGTATATTGTGTTCTTTCGAGTCACGTGATGTGGTGAGCCCGAGAGGACGTGAGTTGCTCGAGCTCCGGGCCCTCCTCCCCTGAAAGTTGAGGTAGTACTGTGTTTTTGCAGCGAATTTGGGTTTGCTGGGGACCCTGCTTACCGGCAAGGGGCAGGAGCTATTGTGCGAGAGGCAAACAGGATGGCAACTGCGGTAAAGGCGGGGAGAAGAGAGAGAGAACGCACTGCCGCTACCCTGAAAATGGCGGACTCCCCCCCGAAGCAAAGAGCCGCGGCTTCCCCCACGATGATTGAAGAGATCTCTGCCGCTGTTACCAGTGCATTATCGCTGCAATTCGAGGCCTTGCACGCAAAGATGGACACGCTTCAGAGCTCGATAGCCACATTGGGCGCATGTGTGCATGAAGCTGAAACCCGCATTCCTGTTCGGTAATCCAGTTTAGTCCTCCACAATCGGGTAGTGCCCCTCCTCCTGCAGCCGGGAGACTGGACCAATCAAATCTTCTGTAGTATATATGCAGACGGATCTCCCAGAAGCCCCCAGTGTGTCCAGTCTCCTTGCAGCTGGAGGACTTCTGTGCCCTTTCTGGGCACGCTAAGTGACACTTGAAGGAGCAACACTAGTTAGTTAGTTCTTTTGGGGTTTCTTTCTGGTCCTTTATTTTCTATTTCTTTGCTAGGTAGCTGTATCTTTAAAAAAAAAAAAAAAAAAAAAAAGCCACAGGGGACATCCTGGGGGAAGCCAGACCTGCCTTGGGCTCCTGCCTTCCTGCCTGGGAATCTCTGAAGCCTGGGTTGAGCTCTCCCCAAGGCTGTACGGGGAAGAGCCATACCGGCTGCAACATTGCCTGTCACTTGGAGAAGTGGGCTGAGTTCCTTGCTGTTCCCTGAGCTGGTAGGAATTTTCCTTGCTTTAACTTTTCAGCTCTCTGTTCTTAGCATTGTCAGAGGCTCTGTCGGCTCCCCTGGCTTCCAAATTGCACTTTTTCCTGATTTTTTTCGCTTGCCCTGTGTTAGAGGGTCGTTTTCTTTCTTTTCCATATTATTTGGTTACCTTTGTATTTTCGCGCCGTTTTTTACCGCGGGTGAAAAAGTGCGGCGGCCATTTTGGATTTCTAAAGTGTGCTTTTTAAAGGCACTTTTTAACACTTGTGCACGGGTTCCCCTGGTGTTTTTGGGGTTTATTTTCCTGGCGATTTTGCTCAGGGCACCCCTAGGATACTGGGGAGTGTTTTGTTTTCTGTAAAAAAAAAAAAAAAAAGTTTTAAATTTAAAGCTGTACTGATTTGAATAAGGTTAGTCCCCTTGGTGTGGGCTTCCCTGTTCCTGTTGCCTTCTTTCTCCCTGAGAGCAGGTTGCCTTAGCATGGCTGCCAAACCTCAGTGTGTAATTTGTGGGTCCCGCAGAGGTGCAATGACTGACTCTGGAATCTGCAAGAGCTGTGCTGCAGTTTCTTCAGACCTGGAGCTTCCTATTGAAGTTAAGGAACAGCATGTGCCCAGGGAACCTTCTCTTTCGGGGGACAGTGTCCCTTCACCGAGCATCCTCCCTTCTGGTTTGGGCCCGGCGTCTAATACGTCGGTCCCTGAGCTCCAGCAGGCGGCTGTAGTAGCGTCGCCTATAGACTTTTCCCCAGATTTTGTTCTTCTCATGCATCAGGCCTTCCGCTTAAGCCGGTCCGGTCACTTGCCGGAGGCTTGGCCCGCCTCTCTCCCCCCAGGATCCGCAGGGGGGGTTCAGCTGTCTTCCCAACCCGCTGTCAAGCGGCCCAGGTTGGGGGACCAGGATCAGGACACCCTTTGTCTTCCGGATTCCGAGGCTGAGGGGGATCCTGAGACTGAGGCGGAGGAGTTAGAAGACGGGGAGCTCCCGGAGCCGGACGATCAGGCTCGAATCATTCGGGTGTTTCGAAGGGACGAGCTGGTCCCTTTGGTCACGGAGTCTCTCCAAGCGCTTAACCTCTCTGCGGTGCGGCCGCTGGAGGAGGAGGGTCTCGAGGATCCTCTCATTCAGGTGGTCAGGGATGCCCAGGTAGTTTTTCCTGTGCACCGCGTGGTTGAGCAGATGATCCATGCGGAATGGGAGCAACCGGAATCCGGTTTGAAAGGGATTCGGACCATGAATCGTCTTTACCCCCTTGCCGACAAGGACAAGGACTTGTTTAAGTCTCCACGGTTGGATGCTGCCATTTCGGCAGTGACCAAGAAAACCACCATCCCGGTTGAGGGGGCCGCGGCCCTGAAGGATGTTCAGGACAAGAAGGTTGATATTTTGTTGAAGCAAGCTTTCGAGACCAACGCCTTATCGTTGCAAGCTTCTATATGTGGGGCGTGGGTAGCTCGGGCTTGTTTGCGGTGGTCGCAGCACCTGCGCTCGGGGTCCGGTATGGACCAACAGGGGCTGTTGGACGTTACCCGCGTGGAGTCGGGATCAGCCTACTTGGCGGATCTGTTTTATGATTTAATCCGCTCCCTAGCTAATAGTATGGCCTCCATGGTAGCGGCACGACGGTACATCTGGTTGCGCAACTGGGCGGCCGACGGTTCTTCCAAGTCTCGCCTCAGTAAACTGCCCTTTAAGGGCAGGTTGTTATTTGGTGAGGCTCTGGATAAGTTGGTGAAGGATCTCGGTGAGTCTAAGGGTGGTCGGCTTCCGGAGGATAAGCCTAAGCTTAATAGGTCGTCCACCTCAGCGCGCGGCCAGTTTCGGGATGTTCGCAGATTTCGTTCTTCCCGGCTGTGGACATCGCAGCGCGGTCGTTTTGGAACCCGTCATCAAGGGTTTCGTGGTTTCAGAGGAGCGGGAAGGGGCTTCTCCGGAGCCGCCTCTTCCTCGGCCTCTTCCTTTAATCGCAAGCCCCAATGAAACGAGGCGGGCTCTAGAGGGAGACCCGGTTATCGGGGGTCGTTTGCGCGACTTTCTTCCTTCTTGGGCCCAAATTACGTCAGATCGGTGGGTGCTGCAGATTATAGAAGAAGGTTATGCCCTGGAGTTTGCGCACCCACTTCCGGATTCGTTTGTTCTGTCTCCCAGCAAGGGAGCTCAAAAGGCGCGGGACATCCGCGTGACCCTGGATCGGCTGCTCTCTCTGGGGGCCGTGGTTCCGGTCCCGCCTTTGGAAAGAGGCGCAGGTCGCTACTCCATCTATTTTGTGGTTCCCAAAAAGGGCGGTTCTCTTCGTCCGATCTTGGATCTCAAAGGCGTGAATCGCGCTCTCAGGGTGCCGCACTTCCGCATGGAGACCCTGCGGTCAGTCATCGTAGCGGTGCGTCAAGGGGAATTTTTAACGTCCCTCGATCTTACCGAGGCCTATTTACACATTCCCATCCGGCCCTCCCATCAACGGTTTCTCCGCTTTGCGCTTCCGTGGGGCCATTTCCAATTCCGGGCCATGCCGTTCGGACTCGCCACGGCTCCCCGCACCTTCACAAAGGTGATGATTGTAGTCGCGGCGGCGTTGCGCAAGGAGGGCATCCTGGTCCATCCGTATCTCGACGACTGGTTGATTCGAGCAAAGTCCAGTCGGGAGTGTGTGCAAGTCACGAGAAGGGTGGTGGATCTCCTTCGGTCCCTCGGATGGGTGGTGAACGAAAGCAAGAGTTGTCTGTCTCCGACACAGGATCTCGAGTATCTGGGAGTTCGCTTCGACACAGCACGGGGCTTGGTGTGCCTTCCGGAGCGCCGCGTGCTGGAGTTGCGGGCTCTGGTCCGTCTCTTCCGGGGGATGCCAGCTCCGTTGGCGTGGTGGTACCTGCGGCTCCTCGGAACGATGGCGGCGACTTTGGAGGTGGTGCCTTGGGCGCGCTTCCACATGCGTCCGCTGCAGAGTGCTCTTCTGCGATGTTGGTCCAACCAGTTCGACTCATTGAACAAGAGATTGCCTTGCCCAAAGACGGTTCGCCGATCCCTCTGGTGGTGGCTCTCCGCCGAGAACCTGACGCGGGGGATTCCCTTGGAACCTCCACTGTGGGTTCCGTTCACGACGGATGCGAGCTTAACCGGCTGGGGGGCTCACTGCGAGTCCCGCTTTGCACAGGGGGAATGGTCTCCCCTGGAGGCCTCTTGGTCGATCAACCGTCTCGAATTGCGGGCAGTCTGGCTAGCCCTGGTGGCCCTGAAGACCCTGGTTCTCGGCCGGCTGGTGCGAGTCCTGTCGGACAATGCGTCCACCGTAGCTTACATCAATCGCCAAGGGGGTACCGGCAGCGTGACCCTGGAGGCAGAAGCGGCGGCCTTGTTCAATTGGGTGCAAACTCGCCTTCCGGCAATCTCGGCGGCACACATTGCAGGCATAGACAATGTCCAGGCCGATTTTCTCAGCAGAGTGCGGGTGGACCCCGGAGAATGGGAGCTAAACCCACAGGTTTACGCGCAAATCGCCCGGCGGTGGGGTCCACCCATCATGGATCTCATGGCGACCTTTCAATCAGCCAAGACAGGGCGCTTCTTCAGCAGGCGAAGGGAGCGCATGTCCGAGGGGCTCGACGCTCTCATTCAGCCGTGGCCAACGTCCGGTCTTCTTTATGTCTTTCCTCCGTGGGCTCTGATCGGCCGGGTCGTGCAACCTATCGAGAGCCATCGGGGTCGTGTGTTACTGGTGGCCCCGGATTGGCCCCGGAGGCCCTGGTATGCCGATCTGGTTCGGCTGCGCGACGGCGTTCCTTGGCTCCTGCCCGCGCTACCGGATCTTCTTCTTCAGGGTCCCTTGCGGATGCCCCAAGTGGATCGATTCTCGCTTATGGTTTGGCCATTGAGAGGGCTCGGCTGAAAAGGAAGGGCTACTCCCCCGCGGTGATTTCTACCCTTCTGCGGGCGAGGAAAACGTCCACTTCTCTTACTTACGTTCGGATTTGGAGGATTTTTGAAGACTGGTGCTCCCGGCGGGGAGTCCGGGCGGCGACGGTTTCCGTGCCCGTCGTTTTAAGTTTTCTTCAGGATGGTTTCGATAAGGGCCTTGCGGCTAGTTCCCTAAAAGTCCAGTTGGCGGCTATCTCGAGTTATCGCGGCAAGGTTTTGGGTCGTCTGCTCGGGGCTCATCCGGATGTACGCCGGTTTCTTACGGCTGTTTTTCATTTGCGGCCCTCCCGCAGAGTTTTCGTTCCTCCTTGGGACTTGAATTTAGTTCTGAGGGCCCTGGTTCGTGAACCTTTTGAGCCCCTGCGCAGGGCGTCTCTGAAAGATCTCACGCTGAAGGCGGTTTTTCTTGTAGCTATCTGTTCGGCACGGCGCATTTCGGATCTGCATGCATTGTCCTGTCGAGAACCTTTCTTGTCTTCTTCCGCGGATCGGATCGTTCTCCGTCCGGTTCCTTCCTTTCTGCCAAAGGTGGTGTCTCCCTTTCACATGAATCAGGCAGTGTTTCTTCCAGTGCTTTCTTCGCAATCTGTCGGGTCAACGGACAAAGGTCTTCTCCGGCTCGATGTGGGTCGTACGCTCCATCGTTATTTAAAGGTTACCGAGTCTTTTCGGAAATCTGACTGGCTTTTCGTGCTCTTCGGGGGTGCGCATAAAGGGGAAGCGGCGGCTAAAGCCTCCATTTCTAGATGGCTCAAAGAGGCGATCGCGTCCGCGTATCTGTTGCAACAGCGGTCTATTCCGGAGGGTCTGAGGGCTCATTCCACTAGGGCTCAGGCGACCTCTTGGGCGGAGTATAGCCTGGTTCCGCCGGCAGATATCTGTAGGGCGGCCACTTGGTCGTCTCTGCATGCTTTCAGTAGACACTATCGCTTAGATGTGTCAGCGGCTCGGGATTCCTGTTTTGGTTCGGCGGTTCTGCGCGCCGGATGGCAAGGTCCCGCCCGGTCTTAACTGCTCTGTTACATCCCGATTGTGGAGGACTAAACTGGATTATTTTATTTATTTATTTATTTATACATCTCTTCTATACCGCCACTTCCAGCGATCAGTGGCGGTTTACAAGTAAACAAAGTTTAATAATAGCATGCTATTATTTTACATAGAACGGGTTTAGAAACTATTTTACATAGAACAGGTTTTGAACAATTTTACATAGAAACATGTTTTAGTACAAAGAACAGTAAATAGAGAACAAGAGTTTTTACATAGAACAAAATTATAAAAGTAAACATTTAACTATTAAATTGCAACTCAATAATACAATGAAATAACTGGCTATCAATAGTAAATCATCGGCAATGGAATATATTACATTAATTACACTTATTCACATTTTGCTTTCAAAGAGAAAATTTAATTAGGTGAACAATGTGAATGAGTGAAGGGTTTTATGCCTGTCTAGGTAGGGTCAGTGAGTGACTGCTGATCAGAAGTTTTCTCTGAGTTAGGGTTATCTTCCTTGTGGAGGTTATTATAGTATAGGGTGAATAGGTGGGTTTTTAGATTTTTTCTAAATAATTGAAGATCCTTAATTTCTCTGATTTCAGCTGGTAGGTTGTTCCATAACATAGGAGCAAAGTATGAGAACGCTGTGTTGCTTGTTTTTTGACTTGTTTTTCGGATAGAATCAGGTACTTGTAGCATGTGAAGGTTAATTCTTCTTCTTGATCTGTTTTCAAGCGGGATGTTGATAAGAGTGGATAAGAAGGAAGGAGCTATATTGTTAAAAATCTTAAAAGTATTGATTAAGGATTTGTAGGTGATTCTGCATGATACTGGAAGCCAATGGAGAGAATAAAGAATCGGAGATATATGATCTGTTAATTTTGCTTTGGAGATAATCCTTGCGGTGACATTTTGGGCCAATTGAAGTGAGTGGATATTTTTCTTTGAGGTCCCTTGAAGAATACCATTACAGTAGTCTAAATGTGGTGTAATGAGTGTTTGTACTATGGTTCTGAAATCAGTGTTGTCTAGTAATGGTCTAAGTTGATTTGATTACCGAACAGGAAATGGAAATTACACTAACCTGGTAATTGTAGTTCCTGGAGGGTCCAGTTTAGTCCTCCTTCCCTCCCGACGGTCTGATATGATTATGCGGCGCGCTTTCCGAACGGTTGCTCATAAGACGGTTCCTCTTGCCGTTCGGTCCCTCTGTTGCAGCCGCGTTTTTTGCTAAGGCTCTTCCCTGTCTCGGGGGTTCAGGCAGCTCCTGAGATTCTGGTGGGGAGCAGTGTTTTGATTTCTGGGGCGTCGGTACCGGCGCAATGCAGTGTTCTGACTTCCTTGTTTGGGGAGGGGGTTGGATATTTCTTGGGGGGAACAAATTGTTCTTTAATTATGTCATTTTGTATATTAATCTAATGTGTTGCTTCGTTAAGTATGCTTTGTTGCTAGTACACTGGGGGCTTCTGGGAGCTCCATCTGCATATATACTACAGAAGATTTGATTGGTCCAGTCTCCCGGCTGCAGGAGGAGGGGCACTACCCGATTGTGGAGGACTAAACTGGACCCTCCAGGAACTACAATTACCAGGTTAGTGTAATTTCCATTTACCCATGCTGAGGAAGAAGTGGAGGGCTTAAGGCGGGAGCTTCTCGCATGGCAGCGGGAGTCAAAGGCCCATGAAATGAAATTGGATGACCTGGAGAATAGGTCCCGCCGCAATAATCTACGCTTTCTGGGAATCGCTGAATCCATCCTAGACAAAGATCTGAGGAAGTACGTGGAGGATCTGTCTGCTTCCCTGAGAGAGGGGGCTGATCTGAGTGGGCCCACTGTGGTGGAAAGAGCGCACTTGTTGGGGCCTAAATAGCAGGCTCGAGACCGTCGGCCAAGAGTGGTCTTAGCAAGATTTCTATGCTATACGCAAAAGGACGCAGTGCTAAGAGCAGCCAAGCAAAAATGAGTTGTCGAGTGGGAGAATGCGAAGATCAGGATATCGCAGGACTACTCCACTGCGCTGAGTCAGCGCCGTAAAGCCTATGCCCCACTATGCCAAAAGCTGATCGAGGCTAACATTTGCTTTAGCGTACAGTACCCCGCTAGGCTGCATGTGCTCCACCAGGGAACCCACCGGGTGTTTGAGTCAGCGGCAGAGGTGAATCCCTACGTGGAGCAAGTGATGGCGCAAGTGATGCCGAGTCCAGGGGAGTAGTGGGGCTCTCTTTGGGCGCAGTAAGTTGGGAGCTGTTTTCTACTTTGCGGATTTATCTGTTGGTGGGAGAAAGATGGTACTGGTCCTTATGTTTTACCCGGCTTTGACGACCCAATCCTGCCGGCTGCTGCTCCTACTATGAGGCCCAGGGGGGATTTTAGCGGGGTCCGGATCTGGGCTCTGCAATCCCTCAGTGCTGACCGGACAGTTCTGAACATTCATTCAGTGATTTCCACGTCTTTGGGCAGATGACCGCGGCTGCAGCTCCAGGACAGATCCTGCTAGACATAGTGTGGGGAAGAGGCGTCATTTTTGGTGCCTTGCTGGCTGACTCATGGACTCTGTGCATTGGCTACTACTGCCGCTGTGGACTGGTATATGGGCTGACTGAAGCATGGTTCTTTTCACTGTCTGTCTGTTTGCAAGCAGGCCCGTCGGCCTGCGTATGTGAAACGCAGAGAGCCGGTTTGGCCTGCTGCATGAGTAACGCATTGAGTTGCATATATAGACAGCCTCTGTAGACTTGAGTTGTGTTTTAGTGCTGTTAAAAAGGGGATAAAATATTTCATTTGGAGTGGTAAAGTAGGGGGTGTGGGAAGGGTTGGGGGCGGATAAGAAAGAGGGAGGGGGTATAGCCTGGGTAGTGTTACCGGGGTAGGGTTGTCTCTACATACAGTGTTGGATTGCCTGTGGGGATAGAGGGGTTGTGTTCATGAGAAGGGGAATATAATGGGATGGGGTACAATGGTAATTGGGGGCTGGGTCCATACCCTAACCAGGCTGCTTGGGGGGGGGGGGGGCTTAGGTGAACGGTGAGGGTACATAAGGTTATGTGGACTGGGCTGCCCTCCCTGGTTTGACCTGGTCTAGTGGGCCTAGTGTCTTGTTCCAACAGTGCCCAGCCCGATTGGGGCAGCCTGGCGGTCCCCCCAGGGGGGGGTCCGTTCCATACGCTCGACCGGGCAAGACGGGATATCTTGGGTCCCTACTTCATTAAGCTGACTGGCGTTTGGAGAGGGGAGGAGGGTTCCACTCACATCCTAGGTGATTCTTGATGGGAGAGGGGTGGAGATTAGAGATTGGGAGTTGGGCAGGGGGAGGGCGGGGGAAGGGAAGGGGGTATGGGATTCGGGGGGAGGGGGGCAGGGCAGCGGGTAGGGGGGAAGGAGGTGGGGGGTTGCAGGAAGTGCAGCGGACTCATAGCTCGACTATGGGCGTGAACTATGGGAGCGCTTTACTGATTCGGGGGGGACCTTAGGCTGGGGAGGTCCATCCCCATTTCTATGGCAGGATCAATCAGTATAATTTGTTCAAGCACTATCCAACCTGAAGGTTATTTCTTGGAACGTCTGCGGGGTAGGTAACCCCATCAAAAGATATCAAGTGTTGCAGGCTTTAGCCCGGTTGCAATGTGACATAGCTATGTTACAGGAAACCCACCAGACGGCCGAAGAGCATGCTAAATTGCAGAAAACGTGGGTGGGGCAGAGTTGGGGGGCCCCGGCTAAGGGGAAAAAGGGTGGAGTGGTCATACTGATCAATAAGTGAGTTCGATTTGAGCTGGAAAAGGAGTACTCAGACCCTGAAGGCAGATACATTTTGCTTTATGGCAGCCTTGAGGGAAGGCCTATTGTGCTGGGTAACCTGTATTGTCCCAATGTATTGGATCGGGCGTTTTATGCCCGCCTGGCCTCTCGAGTGGAACAATTGCCTGATGTTCCTTTGATGCTGGCTGGTGATTTGAATGGGGTATTGGATATTGAGATAGATACGTCTGGAAGGGGGGGGGGGAGCGAGTGCGAGCTCCAACTACCAAAGCGTTGCAGGGGCTGTGTAGTCGCTTGGGAATAATAGACCCCTGGCGCTTATTGCATCCATTAGAAAAAGATTTCACCCATCAATTGAGAGCTCACGGGTCTAGCGCTTGTCTTGACTATATCTTGGTTTCCGAAAGGCTTTTTGCGCAGGTAGGAGATGCACAGATTGGCCCCATGGCACTGTCTGACCATGCCCCGGTTTGGGTGGATTTAGGATGGGGGGGGTTGGCGGCACCGACAAGACTCTGGCGATTTCCCATGGGGCTTTATCACGATGCTGCCTTTCGAGTACGTCTTGGCCAGTGCTGGCAGGAATTTTTGGCCCACCACGAGCAGCATAGAGATGACCCTGAGTTGATCTGGGAAACAGCCAAAGTAGTGCTGCGGGGAGATATCATTGAATATGTTGCGAGAAAACGTAAACTGTTGGCAACGCAGATTGTTCAGTTGGAGAAGCAGGTAGTACGAGCTCGGCGACGGTGTGCGGGAGACCCCAGTGCAGTTAATAAGAAGAGGCTTTGGGAGTTGCAAATATCTCTCAATGAGCTGCTCCATCAGAGGGCGAAGAAATCCCATATGTATTATAAGTATCAATTATATTGCTTTGGGGATAAACCCGGGAAACCTTTGGCGCGCTGCCTCCAAGATAGCCGGGGTGCTCGGTCGATCGCGCCGCTACGGGATGCTCAGGGCAGCTTGCATAAAGACAGCACAGCCATAGCCGGATTGCTTCGGTCCTTTTTTCAGCAGCTATATGCGCGGAGGGAGGGGTCCCTAACTGAAATGCAGAACTATCTACGAGACATACCACTGCCGAGGGTGACCGCGGACCAGAGGGCGTATTTGGATGCCCCGGTGACGGTAGATGAAGTTCATCGGGTTATTCAGCGAGCTAGTTGCTGTAAAGCACCCGGCCCTGATGGGTTTGGGGCTGAGTTTTATAAATTGCTAGGGGATTTGGTGCCCCCAGCCCTTGTGGCGATGTATCATCGAAGGGTGGCTCAGGGGAAGTTTGGCTGGGGTACCAATCATGCGTATATTACTCTCATACCCAAACCTGGAAAGGACCCTACCCAAACGGCTTCCTATAGACCTATCTCTTTATTGAATTTCGATCTGAAAATACTGGCTAAGGTTTTGGCCGATATGGTGCATGAATCGCAGGTGGGCTTTCTTAAGGGGCGTTATGCCGTGCGGAACTTGCGGAGAATTTTGGCGTCTCTTGAGTGGGTCCGTGAAAGGGGCCTCCCATCACTGGTAATTAGCTTTGACGCCGAAAAGGCGTTCGACCAAGTACACTGGGACTACTTGAAAAGTCTTTTGCCTTATTATGGACTGGGCGACCCTTTTTGCAAGATGGTGGGGTTGCTGTATGCGGACCCACGGCTGGAGTCCTTTGTAATGGGGTGTTATCGGATAAATTTAGTCTGGAAAGGGGTACGCGTCAGGGTTGCCCGCTGTCCCCCCTACTTTTTGTATTGACCTTGGACCCGCTGATACGGAGGATAGAGGAGTCCCCGGGCATTTGTGGTGTCCGCATTGGTTCACATGGGTTCAAGGTGGCTGCTTTTGCTGATGATATTCTCTTTCACCTTACGTCTCCCCAACAGTCCCTGACTCGTTTGCTTGAGGAGTTCTCTTTATTTGGTAAATTTGTGGGGCTGCATATAAATAAGGCCAAATCGGAGGCTTTAGATGTTGGGGGTACTTTACGGGGGAGCTGGCCGGGGGGATTTCCGCTTCGCTGGGCTGGTGAATCTCTTGTTTACTTGGGCATCTTGCTGACTAGGATGCCAGCATTATTATATAGAAAGAACTTTGAACGTATTTTTTCTAAGCTTCGAGCGCAATTGTGGGCCTGGGCGCCCATCCCTTTGTCCTTACTGGGTAGAGTGGCCGCCCTAGGGATGGTGCTTTTTCCACGAGTGCTCTATTGGATGCAAACCCTCCCGGTGTGGCTACTGAGGCGCGACTTGTTGCGTATTGAGCGGGAGATTCGGAGGTTCCTTTGGAAAGGGGCCCGAGCACGTATACCGTTGACCCGAATGAGAGGGGGGTGGAGGTCGGGCGGAGTTGGGGTTCCGGATCTTTGGAAGTACGCGCTGGCATGTCAGGCCCGGC
Source organism: Ichthyophis bannanicus (assembly GCA_033557465.1). NCBI lineage: Eukaryota > Metazoa > Chordata > Amphibia > Gymnophiona > Ichthyophiidae > Ichthyophis > Ichthyophis bannanicus. The sequence continues at coordinate 4,155,572 of CM066050.1, forward strand.
ACCTGGGGGATTGGCTGGGGGATACAGCGGTTTATACCCCCCCAGGGTTGGAAGAGGCCTTTGTAGCACCGCACACTTTGGAAGCGGTTCTGCACTTGCCGCGGGTAGCGTTGCCGAATCGCATGACCAGTAGCGTGCTGATACAGGCGACACGGCGCACGTGGCAGCAGCTAAATAAGTATTGGGGCAGTGACCCTGCGGTGTCGAGCTGGCTGCCCTTACAGGGTAGCGCTTGTTTCACTCCGGGTTCTGACTCGGCTCCCTTTCGGCAGTGGCTTGTCAGCAACACTTCTCTGGTGGCCAGTGGACGCCAGGGCAGGTGGGACACAAAAATATAAGGTTAAGATTGGAGTCTCTTCTAAAGGCCCAAATGGCTCTTGGTCGTTGTAGTTGCTTTTGTTCTAATCTTCAATGAAACAATCAAGCTGAGTGGTGGGAATTAATAAGGCTTTTATTTCCCTTTTCACAGTGGTTCTAAATAGTGGGTTACAACTTTAAAGCAAATGTCCTTAATGCAGGTAGAAAACAAACTCAGGGTTCAAAGCAAAAACTGTTATACGTCACAGGAATGGAGGTGCTCAACAAATAAAGAATGCTATGCTGGCAATTCTCCCAATCACAAGTCTGGCAGTGACTCTATACTTTCAGAAATGCAAAGTGTACAGTCCATCTCTTGGTCAGATAAATCTCCTGCCAGTTCCACTTGCATTGGCTCGTTATCAGAAAGCTCTGATTTTATATCCCTGGTTTCTTGTAAAACACATTCAGGGGTTTTGTATATTTTCTGTAGCAGTTCCCAATGTCCTTGGCCTAGCCTAGGGCGTCGGCCACGTGCTGTGTTAGGCTTTAAAGTACCCTCTCTCCTTAGAGGCTTTATAGCAGCTTTATCATAGCTTTTACCATTCACAACTTTCTTATTAGGCATACATTTCTCATACCTTGTATGGCAGCAATCCTCAAGTACCCGGCTTTCTTCCACTGCCTGCCTTTCCCAGGCAGCAGCTTGGTGAAATCCTTTTCTATGACGGTTAGGCTTACCCTGTAGCCTTTGACTTCCTTCTCCTGGTGAAGGCCTGCCTCTGTACAAGCCCAGCTTCTGGCTTTCTGACTCAGTGTGGCTTGACTTCTCCAGCTGATTCTTGTTTGGCTTAAGGTTACAGTTACAGCAGGGCTTTTGCCTCTGAGGGCAAACAGCTCTGTTTGGCTTGAGCTGACACCTCCTTAGGTCCTTCCTCAGCTCCTGGGAAGTCACTTCTCCCTCCTGGGAATCCTCTAGCACTAGAGTAGTCAGGTTTCCACTTCCACCTCTCTCTCTCGGTGCTGCCAGTGATTCTCCCCTTGCTTCTGCTTGGGCTGCTGCTTCTGCTGGTGCTTCTATCTCCGTGGCTGCCGGTACTCCTTCTGCCTCTTCTCCTTCCTCCTTTCCAGTCTTCCACACTCCCCTTATGAAGCCCTCCTGCTCTTGAGGATCGGAAGCTGGTTGGCATTTCCTCGTGACCAGCTGGGCGTGGCTCTTCAGTCTCCCTGAAGACACTCTTGCTCCCTCTAGCTGGTTCCTGGGAATATTGCAAGTCTTTTTCTCTGTGAAAAACACCTTTTTTCCTCCCAACTGGGCTCTCATCAGCCCTCGCTGCATGACAGGCTGCGGGTGGGCATCCGGCGCCTTGGACATGTGGTAGACCCGGATGGGAGCTGTAAGGCTTTGGGCGCACTTTGTGGGGAGTACGGCTTGAATCCAGGGGCGTCCGTCTTTGCCTATGCGCAACTGTCGCATTACGTCGGCTTGTTGTCTAAACGAGAGCTTCTTGTGGAGCATTCAGCGCGAATTCTCGATTTCTTCGCTCTGGGGGCGGAGTCTCCGCCGACTATAGTCGAGTTAAAAAAGAGGTGGACCGGCTTGGTGTGCCTCTTGATTATTCGGCGGTGGAAAATTCTTGGGCAAGGGAGCTGGGTCGGGAGATAGCTGCAGGGTCTGTCCGGGGGGCACTGGGTAGGATTGCGCAATTGGTGGAGGGGGCTCGGTGGCATGAGGTACAGTTTAAATGCCTTCATCGAGCCCATTTTTCCCTGAGGCAAGCGCTTAAAAGTCGCCTTACATCATTTGGAGGGTGCCCCAAATGTTCTTCTGCCTTGGCGGACTTGGGCCATATGTGGTGGGGCTGTCCGTCTATTCGTCGGTATTGGCAGCAAATTGGGGAATATCTTAGTGGCCTCTTGGGGCAGCGAATTTGTTGGACAGGACTGCTGGTAGTTTTAGATCAGCTGGGACCACTCCACCCGAAGGGGAGGTGGGCGAGAATTTTGGTGCGCAAAGCCTGTCTGGTGGGTAAAGGCCCTATTCTTAGCCGATGGAGGGAGCCAGTGGCGCCTACCTTTGGCGAGTGGCGTAATAGCCTGCATCAGCTTATGCTCATGGAACGGAGAAGTGCGCAGGGGCACCCCCGGAGATGGGCCACCTTTTGTTGGTTTGGATGCCCTACATTCAGCGATTGGGACCCAAAACCCACAGCGAGGTGTTAAAGGTTGGATAGTGGTTGACTAGGACGAGTATTGCTCCTTGGATAATCTTGCTTGCTGTGTTTCCTGTGCTAGGGGGGAAGGGGAGGAGGGGGGTTGGGAGGGGGGGAGGGGGGAGCATTGGGTTACACTGTTCTGCATAACCTGGTGTCTTTTCCTGTTTGCTTGCTGTGATACTCCCAGGGTGGTGGACAAGACACAGCCACGCCCGGGAGATGACCGTATATAAAACAACTTTGATTGGATGTATTGTTTGATTGTATTGTGTGATATTAATAAATAGAACGTTGAAAAAATAAAAAATCTAGGCGGCGGTCTACTTCATTGGCATACATTCGGGTGTGCCGCATATTTGAGGCGTGGTGTGATGAGTGGAAGGTTAGGCCTGGCGGGACGAAACTACCGGATATCCTGGCTTTCCTTCAAGGTGGGCTAGAAAAGGGACTAGCCCTTAGCACTCTAAAAGTATATTTAGTGGCACTGGCTTGTTATAGAGGGAGAGTTCAGGGGAGCTCACTCTCTTCACATCCAGATGTTCTGTGTTTCCTTAGGGCGGCCAGGAACATTAGGCCTCCGGTTAGGCAGGTAGTTCCTCCTTGGGATTTGAATTTAGTTTTGGAGGCTCTGTCGAGGCCTCCGTTTGAATCAAGGTCTATAGGACATATCAGGGAGTTGTCCTGGAAGACGGCCTTCTTAGTAGCGTTATGTTCCGCTAGAAGGGTGTCAGATCTGCAGGCGCTCTCGTGTAGGGAGCCGTACATTCAATTTTCAGCGGAAAAGGTAGTGTTACGGTCGGTGCCGTCTTTTCTCCAGGACCAAGCAGGAAGTCAGTCCTCACATATGGGTGACATCGACGTCGATGGAGCCCTTTCGGAGCATTTCCGCAGCTTTCTATGAAAGCCTTTGGGAATACTGCACGCATGCGCAGTCCCCTTCCCGCCTAAAGGTGCCATCTTGCCCAGTTTCTCTTTTTCCATGGAGCCCGTCGGACGTTTGTCCTAGTTCACCAGGAAAACAGTTAGATTTTTCTTCGGATCCCTGCGATTTCTTCCCGGTTTTTCTCCGGTTCGACGCCGGTTCCCCTTCTCGCCGGGTTCGGTACACCGGTATCGAGCCCGATCTTATTTTTCGGTTTTTGCCCTTCGTGGCTGGCGTTAGCGCCCTTTTTTTCTTTTTCCCTGGAAGGCCGGTCCTTTGACCTCGCGGGGACTCTTTTTTTTTTTCCCTGATTCTTCCAGTGGTTTTAAGAAGTGTGATCGGTGCAAGAAACTAATGTCTCTCACCGACACACATGACTGCTGCCTTCGGTGCCTTGGTCCTGACCATGATCCTAAGATCTGTGGACCGTGTAGGAAAATGTCCACTAAGGCACTGCGAAGTCGTCAGCACCAAAAGGAAAGGCTTTTCTTGGATTCGGCCTCTGGCCGGGCCCGGACCTCGTCTGAGGCCTCGACGTCTCGGGAATCTGACCCTGAGCATTGTCGGGGTTCCTCGGAGAGTGGGTCCCCCGAGCGGGAGCGAAAGATGAAGAAGCGGCTCGCGAGGGCGTCGTCGGAGGAGGTCCCTGGCTCCTCGAGGGCTAGGTCTTGGACCCCCGACCACCGTCCCGGGCACGTGGAACAGGAGAAGCTGTCAAAAGTACCTCGGGTGGAGCCAGAGTCTGCTGGACACGTAAGTCCTGTTGTCCTCGGACTCTCCTCCCAGGGAGCCGGGGCCCGAGTCAGTGGCTGCTGAGTCTCCTGAGCTGGGTCTCAGGCTGACAGCCTTGGAGTGCAGACTGTCTGCCTTCATGGATCAGCAGCGGGTGCTGATGGCCAGCCTTGCTGGCGCATCTGCCCTGACCACCGGGACATCGACATAGAAGTCAACCCCGGAGACCGAACCGATACTCGAGACCATGAAGGCTCGAGGTCGTCCTCGGTCGCGGTCACCCTCGACCTCCTGGTCAGGACCGAGGGCGTCGATGCCGGTGCCTTCGGCATCGGGGCGGGTGCTGTTGGGCCCCGCGCGGTCGGAGCCCGACTCCTCTTCGGACGAGTCTGCCTGGGAGACGGAGGACGAGGAGTACCCTGATACCTTCAAGACTCGGTGCGTCACCTCGGACTCACCGCAGTCTGAGCCCCGGAGTAGATCCCCTCCGGAGGATACCCGGTTCTCGGAGTTCGTTCGGGATATGACCACTGCTTTGGCGATCCCCGCGGACCCCGAGGAGCAGCCTCGAGCCGAAGAGCTCGAGGCCCTCCAGTATGAGACTCCTCCGAAGGAGGCCTTTACTGTGCCGGTTCCTCTGATGCTGGAACGGCTCCTCTTCCGGATGTGGGAGGCACCGGCCTCAGCGCCGGTTCTTAGCAAGCGGGTCGATTCCATTTATCAACTCCGTAAGAGCCCTGGTTTTCAGAAGGCGCAGCTACCTCACCATTCCATGTTGGTGGAATCGGCCATGCATCGTCTGAAAAGCCAGAAGATGCACTTTGTGGTGCCCCCCGGCCGTGAGGCCCGGAACCTGGATGCGTTTGGTAGAAAGTGCTTCCAGGGCTCGATGCTTGCTTGCCGTGTCCAGTCTTACCAGCTGTACATGGGCATGTACCTGCGGGACCTGGCAAAGGAGCTTGCCGGGTTCTCTGCTGGTCTGTCCGAGGAACCTTTGCAGAGGTTCAAGTCCTTGTCTTCGGGGATCCGGGAATGCTCTAAGTTCATGTCCCGAGCCGCCTACGATGGCTTCGAGGCTTCGGCCCGTGTTGCGGCAGCCGGCATTGTGGCTCGACGCCAGGCATTTATTTTATTTTATTTATTTATTTATTTAATACACACTTATAAACCGCCGCTTCCAACAATCAGCAGCGGTTCGATTCATCTTTTGGGGGTTGTCGAATCAGGACCGGGAGGGGATAGTAGATACATAGATCTGAGGACAGGTCACAGCACACAGGGTTAGTGTCTTGGGGAATGGATTACACATATTTACATTTATACATACATATTTACACCTTTTTGGATTACCCAATTTTACATATTTATACATGAAGCGGATTCAAAAGCATATAATTATCTGATTGTTTTGCTACGATTCAACGGGACTTGAGAGTCATGGCTGATTGTAGTAACATTTGAATAGGTGGGTTTTTAGCTCTTTCCTGAATATTGTAATGTCCTTGATTAAACGCAGATCAAAAGGGAGTTGATTCCAGATAGTTGGCGCAGAGAATGAGAAAGCTCTGCGACATGTACTTGTTTTCACAGTTCTGATGTTGGTGGGGACCTGCAGGGTGCCCGAGTTGGTGGTTCTTCTGTCCCTATTTGCAGGTTGTGTGCTGATAAGTGAGGACAGGAATGAGGGGGCTAAGTTGTTGATAAGTTTTGAATGTGGTTACTAACATCTTGTATTGTATCCTAGCTGCATTTGGAAGCCAATGTAACTCGGTTAAAATGGGGGTGATGTGTTCAGAAATGCTTGTTCCCATTATGATCCTGGCTGTCACATTTTGGGCCATCTGAAGGATATTTAGAGATTTTTTAGGCAGACCTTGTAAGATGGCATGGCTGCAGTCATCGGACCTCGAGTCATGGGTTCAGGACAAGTTGGTCAATGTCCCTTGCCGAGGTGAGAACCTTTTTTGGCAAGCCCATGGCCGAGAAGGCTGCTGAGCTCGAAACCGAGCATCTCACGAGGACAAGGCTGTCTAGAAAGACATCTGTCCCTTCACATAAGAAGAAGGGCTCGGGTAAGAAGTCCTTTTACCCGAGGAAGGCAACTGCCTACAAACAGTTCCCACCTTACCAGGCCTCCCCTGCTCCCCCACAGGGTCAGCAGGCCAAGGGGCAGGGACATGGGCCCCGTAGGCAGAAGGCCCCCAAGCCTCCGGCTCCTGCTCCCACTCAGCAGGGTGGGGGCTTTTGACTCCTTAGGCATAGCCTCTCCGTCCCTGCTCTCCCAACCCTGCACAGGAGGTCGAATAGCCCTGTTTACCCACCGGTGGCCACACATTACAGGAGACAATTGGGTTCTAAGCATCGTCCACAAGGGTTACATGCTTCATTTTCATCAGTTGCCTCCTCCCTACTTTCCAGGAGAGCCTCCAAGGCCTCCTCTCCATACAGCCCTCCTCCTGCAGGAGCTCCAGGGTCTGTTGCGAGACAAAGCGGTGGAGCCTGTGCCTCTCCACCTACAAGGTCACGGTTTCTACTCCAGGTACTTCCTAGTACCAAAGAGAACAGGAGACCTCAGGCCTATTCTTGACCTCAGAAATCTCAACACGTTCTTAGAGAAGGAGAAGTTCAAGATGCTTACTCTTGGAACACTTCTGTCCTACCTCCAGCAGGCAGATTGGCTATGCTCCTTAGATCTAAAGGATGCGTATACTCACATCCTCATTCATCCAGACCACAGAAAGTACCTCAGGTTCATTGTGGGAGGAAACCATTATCAGTACAGAGTACTGCCTTTTGGCCTCACCTCCGCTCCCAGGGTCTTTACCAAGTGCCTGGCCATGGTGGCGGCCTACTTAAGGAATCGGGGTATCTTTGTCTTCCCCTATCTGGACGACTGGCTCATCAGGGGTCAGACATGCCAGGAGGCCAGGCAAGCCACCCTCCGAACGATTTCTCTACTCCAACACCTGGGGTTTGTCATAAACCTCGCAAAGTCCACTTTGTTCCCCTCCCAAAACTTGGAGTTCATAGGGGCAAGGCTAGACTGCAGGCAAAAGTTTTCTTGCCAGAGGACAGAGCCCAAAGACTGATAACCTTGGCAAACCAGTTTCTCAGCAGGTCACTGGTCTCTGCCAGGCTCTGCCTGAGGCTTCTTGGCCACATGGCTTCGACAGTACATGTGACTCCCCATGCCAGGCTTCATATGAGGCCTGCGCAATGGTGCCTCAGAACTCAGTGGTCGCAGGCCACAGGGAGCCTCAGCTACAGAGTAAGGATGTCCAGACCATTCCTGCACTCCCTATGTTGGTGGCTGCATCCCCCCAACTTATTGAAAGGGATGCCTTTTCAGCCACCTGGGTTCACAGCGGTGTGGACCACTGATGCCTCTTTGCAGGGCTGGGGAGCACACTGTCTGGGCAAGTGTACCCAGGGCCTGTGGTCTCCCTGGGAGGCCAAACAGCAAATCAATCTACTGGAACTGCGGGCTATTCGCTTAGCCCTCAAGACTTTCTCTCAAACCCTGGCCCACCAGTCTGTCTTAGTACAAACAGACAATCAGGTAGCCATGTTTTATGTGAACAAACAGGGCGGCACTGGGTCCAGGCTCCTTTGTCAGGAGGCGCAGGACCGTTGCTTGTTTGCGCTCAGGCGCAACATGTTGCTCAGGGCGGTTTATCTTCCTGGCCAGGAAAATTACCTGGCAGACAGGTTGAGCAGGATTCTGCAGCCCCACGAATGGCAACTCCATCCCTTGGTGGTTCAGAAGATTTTCCTGAGATGGGGACTTCCATCCATAGATCTATTTGCCAGTCCCCTGAACAGACAGCTGCCCAGGTTCTGCTCCAGGCAACCGCATCCTCTAAGGCTAGCAGCGGATGCTTTTCTAATTTCCTGGTCCCAGGGCCTCCTGTATGCGTTTCCTCCCACGCCTCTGGTGGCCCGAACCCTGTTCAAGATTCTCCACGACAAGGCCTCGGTCCTTCTGGTAGCCCCCAGGTGGCCGAGGCAACCTTGGTTCCCACTTCTGCTTCAACTAGCAGTGGACACTCCACTACCTCTGGGGTTGCAGCCCGACCTTCTCTCTCAGGACCAAGGGTCTCTTCTTCACCCCAATCTCAAATCTCTCAATTTGATGGCCTGGAAGCTGCAAGGGTAGTTTTTGCTCCTTGGGGCCTACCTCCAGAGGTTGAAGAGGTCGTCCTGGCCTCTAGGAAGCAGTCCACTAGAAAAACCTATGCCCTGAAATGGAAATGTTTTTCTGTGTGGTGTCAGCTGCGTACAGAGGATCCTTTCTCCTGTGCTGTACCAGTGGTGCTTCAGTACCTGCTGCACTTATCCGATCAGGGCCTTAAGTCCAATTCTGTTTGGGTCCACCTCTCAGCTCTAGCAGCTCACCACTCCCTGGTGGAAGGACACTCTCTGTCGGTTCACCCCTTGGTGTTCCGGTTTCTCAGAGGTTTGCTCTTGCTCAAGCCTCCTGTCTGTCCTCCAGCCCCTGAGTGGGAGTTGAATGTGGTCTTGCAACAACTGACTCGCCCAACTTTTGAGCCGATGGCTACTTGTCCTCTCCGCTTCCTTTCCTGGAAGACACTCTTCCTGGTAGCCTTAACCTCGGCCAGACGAGTGAGTGAGCTTCAGGCCCTGGTCTGTGACAGGCCTTACACATGATTCTATAGGAACAGGGTAGTCCTTAGGACTCATCCAAAGTTCCTCCATAAAGTTGTCTCCTCTTTCTACCTCAACCAGGAGGTGGTTCTTCTGACATTCTTCCCTAGGCCTCATGCAAGCCAGGCTGAAGCGGTCCTGCATACCCTGGACTGTAGGAGGGCCTTATCCTTCTACCTTGACCGTACGCAGGGACATAGAAGGGCTACTCAGCTCTTCATCTCTTTTGACCCTAATAATTTGGGGTTAGCTGTGTCCAAGCATACCTTGTCCATCTGGGTGGCTGACTGTATCACCTGGGCTTACAGGGCGGCTTAGCTTCCCTTGCAGGGTTGGGTCACGGCCCACCGTGTAAGGGCTATGGCTGCCTCAGTAGCTCATCTCTGCTCTGTACCGTTGGCAGACATCTGCAGGGCTGCAACTTGGTCCTCAAGCCAGACTTTTGTGGCCCATTACTGCCTGGAGAGGGAGTCCCGTAGGGACAGTGCTTTTGGCCAGACAGTACTCCGGAATCTCTTTGAGGTTTAGGCAACTCCTGCTCTCCAGCCCTCCGTTGGGCTACCGGTGGAGGTTCTTTCAGTGAAAAGCCTTTCTTTGATGCTGGGACTAGAGGGAGTTCTCTTGTTCAGCCTGGGTTCCTTGGTAGCCCAGAGCTAGGGAGTCACCCATATGTGAGTACTGACTTCCTGCTTGGTCCTGGAGAAAGAGTAGTTACTCACCTGTAACAGTTGTTCTCCAGGAGCAGCAGGAATCAGTCCTCACAACCCTTCCTCCTCCCCTGGGAGTTGCAGTTGTATATAGTTTATTTTGTGTTTTTGTGTGCTGTTTTTTAGCTATGTCATTTGACTGAGCAAGATGGCACCTTTAGGCGGGAAGGGGACCGCGCATGCGTGCAGTATTCCCAAAGGCTTTCATAGAAAGCTGGGGAAATGCTCCGCAAGGGCTCCATCGACGTCGATGTCACCCATATGTGAGGACTGATTCCTGCTGCTCCTGGAGAACACCTGGTTACAGGTGAGTAACTACTCTTTCTTCCTAAGGTGGTGCCAAGCTTTCATGTGAATCAGAGCGTCTCGCTTCCCACCTTTGTGGCACAGGGCGGGGGTAAGCTGGATCGGTCGCTTCGGAAATTGGATGTAGGGCGAGTGCTGCGTAGTTACCTTAAGGAAACAGAGTCGTTTCGGAGATCGGACAGGTTGTTCGTCCTTTATGGGGGTCCGGCTAAAGGAAAGGCGGCCACCAAGGCTTCTATCGCTCGCTGGGTGAAAAATGCGATACGAGCAGCTTATTAATCGAAAGACAAGACTGCTCCAGTGGGAATTAGAGCACATTCTACTAGGGGCCAGGCTGTGTCGTGGGCTGAGTATGCGTTGGTTCCGCCGGTAGATATCTGTCGGGCGGCAACATAGTCTTCTCTTCATATGTTTACGCATCACTATCGGTTAGATGTTCAGGCAAGGGAAGATGCTAGGGTGGTGGCCTCGGCCATTGTGACGGGGCTCGCAGGTCCCTCCCGGATTTAGGTACTGCTTTGGTACTGCCCTAATGTCCTGGACTGGCCCGGAGAGACGAATAGGAAGGAGAAATTAGACCTTACCTGCTAATTGTCTTTCCTTGAGTTCTCTCCGGGCTAGTCCAGGACCCACCTGATATGTTCTGCGAGGTGTAAGCAAGTTGGGGTCCTCGGCCAATAGGTCAAGAATAGAGAAGTTGGCCATGCTGTTGGCCAGAGCTGGGGACGTTGGATAGCATATTTGAAGTGGATTTTGGGGGTTCCTTTAAAGTTCAAAGGTAATTTTAAAAAAAAAAAAAAAAAAGAGAAAAGAAAGGCGAGAACTTTGTAAGAGGATGCTGTCTATAGGCATAAGACGATGTCCAGAAGTTAGAGTACATTTGTTATTTTTTTGTACAAGTTCTAGTTCTGCTGCTTTGATACCACAAGACTGACTCTCTGACACCAGGGGGAACTGGATAAGCTGTCAGCAAGTTTTTTTTCAGTATTCAGTCCTCAGCTGCTGGAGGAGGTTGACTACCCTAATGTCCTGGACTGGCCCGGAGAGAACTCAAGGAAAGACAATTAGCAGGTAAGGTCTAATTTCTCCATCTACTGCCTGTCTCTTATTACTGCCTACATTGATATAGCAAAGCAACACATTTATATTGCTGCTAACACTGTTACATGGTAATGTTATATAAATCAATGTGATGTCATCTGACCTGTTCCTCCTAACTCAGCACAACTATTTACTTGCCTCCCCTCCACTCCAGCACCGAATAAGGTTAGCATACTTCACGCCCATCACAAACTATAAACTGTACCTCTCTTAATACTCTAGACCATAATACCACCCAGATTGACTCTACTGTCACACGAACGACATTATTTAACAACAGTGAAGTATAATACCATTTCTCCAGGACCAAGCAGGAAGTCAGTCCTCACTTATGGGTGACGTCGGCGCCGACGGAGCCCTCGCAGAGCAATTTTCCCCAGCTTTCAAAGAAAGCCTTTGGGAATTGCAGCGCGCATGCGTGGTCCCCTTCCCGCCCAAGGGTGCCATCTTAGCCAGTCTTCTTTTTTCCGCGGAGCCCTACAGACGTACCTGTCGTGTCCCCGCGAAAAAGTTGATTTTCTTTAGAATTACTCTTTTTTTCCATTCGGTTCGACGCCGGTCTTTTTCCCGCCCGGACTCGCGACGCCGGTCACGAGTCCTCTTCTTATTTTTCGGTTTTTCTGACTTAGTCAGTTTTCGTTTCGGTTTTTCCCTGGCAGCCCGGTCCTTTGACCTCGCCGGGGCCCTTTTTCCCCCGATGGCTGCCAGTGGTTTCAAGCGGTGTGGTCAGTGTGACCGAAATATGTCACTAACTGACACACACGACAATTGCCTCCGCTGCCTGGGCCCGGATCATGAAGAAATGATCTGTGGGCCTTGTGGCAAACTATCCTCCAAAGCGTTGAGAAGTCGGCGGCATCAGCGGGATAGGATCTTCGCTGACCCCAGCCGTACCCGGACCTCGTCGGAGGCCTCCGCGTCCAGGGGTTCCAGCTCGGACCGTCGCCGGAGTTCCTCCGACAGGGGTTCTCCCTCCGGGGACCATCGACGGAAGGTGAAACCCGCGAGGGCGTCGTCGGTGGATGCTCCTGGCTCCGCGAGGGCCAGGTCGCATAGCCCCGATAGCCGCCCCGGGTCCTTGGAGAAGGAGCACCTCATGAAGCGACCTCGCCTGGAGTCGGAGCTGCCTGCTCGGGTAAGTCCTGTGGTCCTTCTGGACTCGCCTCCACGACAGCCGACGTCGGGCCCGAAGCCGTCGGGGCCCGAGTCGGGGGCTGCTGGGTCACCTGAGCTCGGACTCAGGTTGACGGCCTTGGAGAGCAGACTGTCTGCCTTCATGGACCAGCAGCGGGCACTGCTCGCTGGCTTCGCTGGCGCCGCTGCCCCGACCGCCGGGACGTCGACGTCTAAGTCGACCCCGGAGACCGAGCCGATCCTCGAGTCGATGCAAACTCGAGTCGATCCTCGGTCGAGGTCGCCCTCGGCCTCCCGTTCGGGACCGAGGTCGCCGACGCCGACTCCCTCGGCGTCGGGGCGGCAGGCGCCGCGCCCTGCCCGGGCCGACCCCACCGAGTCCTCGTCGGAGTCGGTTTGGGAGTCTGAAGAGGAAGAGTCGCCTGATTCTTTTCGGACTCGGTGTGTCCCCTCGGACTCACCTGAGTCCGAACCTCGGAAGCAGTCCCCCCCGGAGGATGCCCGGTTCTCGGACTTCGTCAGGGATATGGCCAAGGCTTTGGCCTTCCCTGCGGACCCCGAGGAGGAGCCTCGAGCCGAAGAGCTCGACGCCCTCCAGTATGACTCTCCCGCCAGGGAACACTTTACTGTACCGGTTCCTCCCATGCTGGAACGACTACTCTTCCGCATGTGGGAGAGTCCGGCCACCTCGCCGGTCCTGAGCAAGCGGGTCGATTCTATCTATCGAGTCCGCAAGAGCCCTGGCTTCCAAAAAGCACAGCTACCACACCATTCCATGGTAGTGGAATCGGCCATGCATCGTCTTAAGAGCCAGAAGATGCACTCCTCGGTGCCTCCTGGCAGGGAGGCCCGTAACCTGGATGGCCTTGGTAAGAAGTGTTTCCAGGGCTCTATGCTTGCATGTCGTGTCCAGACCTACCAGCTGTACATGGGCATGTATCTCCGAGACCTGGCTAAAGAGCTAGCCGGCTTCTCCGCTGGTTTGTCCGAGGAACCCTTGCGGAGGTTCCTGGCCTTGGCCACTGGCATTCGGGAATGCTCAAAATTCATGTCCCGAGCAGCCTATGATGGCTTTGAAGCATCGGCTCGAGTGGCCGCAGCCGGCATCGGTGCCCGCCGACAGGCTTGGCTTCAGTCGTCTGACCTTGAGCCCTGGGTGCAGGACAAGTTGGTCGATGTCCCTTGCCGAGGCGAAAACCTCTTTGGCAAACCCATGGCTGATAAGGCTGCACAAATTGAGACAGAGACTCTCACCAGGACTAGGCTTTCTAGGAAGACCTCCGCCCCTTCCCAGAAAAAGAAGGGCTCGGGAAAGAAGTCCTTTTACCCGAGGAAGGCGGCTGCCTACAAACAATACCCCCACTATCAGGCCCCTGCAGCTCCCCAACAGGGCCAGCAGGCCAAGGGACGGGGTAACGGGTCCCGTAGGCAGCAAGCCCCCAAGCCTGCACCACCAGCCCCTGCTCCGCAGGGTGGGGGTTTTTGACTCCTTAAGCATAGCCTCTCCCCCCCTGCTGGTTCCTCCCAGCACCGGAGGCCGGCTGGTTCACTTCGCCCACAGGTGGTCCAGCATCACCTCAGATGCCTGGGTGCTTCAAGTCGTGCGAGAAGGCTATCTTCTCCACTTCCACCAGGTCCCTCCCTCCTATTTTCCGGGAGAACCTCCACGACCCCCTCTGCACAGGGAATTACTCCTTCAGGAGTTAGCAGGTCTTCTACGGGGTCAGGCGGTGGAACCGGTGCCCCACCACCTGAAAGGTCAAGGCTTTTATTCCAGGTATTTTCTAATACCAAAAAGAACTGGAGGCCTCAGACCCATCCTGGACTTGCGCAACCTCAACAAGTTCCTCGTGCGGGAGAAGTTCAAGATGCTTACCCTTGGAATCCTTCTGCCCTACCTCCAGCAGGGAGATTGGCTATGCTCCTTGGATCTAAAGGATGCCTACACGCACATCCTCATCCACCCAAGCCACCGCCAGTACCTAAGGTTTGTGGTGGCAGGAAATCATTACCAATACAGAGTACTACCCTTTGGCCTGTCCTCCGCACCGCGAGTCTTCACAAAATGTCTCGCGGTGGTGGCGGCCCATCTCCGGCTTCACGGCCTCTATGTCTTTCCGTACCTCAACGACTGGCTCATCAGAGCAGCGTCCGCTCTGGAGGTCACCAACGCCACGCGCCGCACGGTGACTCTTCTGCAGTACTTGGGCTTTGTTATAAACTTCGCAAAGTCCACTTTGCTCCCCTCACAGGATCTCGAGTTCATCGGCGCAAGGCTGCACACTCCTCAGGCACGAGCGTACCTACCGCTCGACAGGGCTCAACGGCTCATGGACCTAGCCGACCGTTTTCGCAGCCAGCCCCTGGTCTCCGCCAGGCGCTTCCTGAGACTACTCGGCCATATGGCTTCCACCGTCCATGTGACCCCCAATGCCCGCCTGAATATGCGGCCTGCTCAATGGTGTCTCCGCCGGCAGTGGCGACAAGCCACAGGCGGCCTAGCAGACCTAGTGCGCGTCTCCGAGCCGCTGGTCTCGTCTCTCCGGTGGTGGCTTCAGCGGCCGAACCTGATATTCGGCATGCCTTTCCAGTCACCTCAGCCGGCCCGGGTGCTGACAACAGATGCATTCCTCCTGGGCTGGGGAGCACATTGCCAAGGGGCACGTACTCAGGGCCTCTGGACCACGTGGGAGTCTGCTCAGCAGATCAACTTCCTGGAGCTCAGGGCGATCCGCCTGGCTCTCAAGGCCTTCTCCCACCTGACTTCTCACCAGTCCGTCCTTGTCCAGACGGACAATCAAGTTGCCATGTTCTACGTGAACAAGCAGGGGGGCACGGGCTCCTTCCTCCTCTGCCGGGAGGCACAGAAGCTCTGCTCTTGGGCCGTCAGTCACGGCGTTCTCCTCAAGGCAGTTTATCTCCCAGGCCAAGAGAATTGCCTGGCGGACAAACTCAGCAGGGTCCTCCAGCCGCACGAGTGGCGTCTGGATCCCTTGGTAGTTCAGAAGCTCTTTCTAAAGTGGGGCCTCCCCACGGTGGATCTCTTTGCCAGTCCTCACAACCGGCAACTTCCTCGCTTCTGCTCTCGTCAGCCACACCCCCTTCGGGTTGCGGCGGACGCTTTTCTACTCTCATGGTCGGGGAGCCTTCTGTACGCTTTCCCTCCCATCCCGCTAGTCTCTCGAACTCTTTTCAAGGTTCTCCGAGACAAGGCCTTCATGATCCTGGTGGCTCCTCGCTGGCCCAGACAGCCGTGGTTTCCACTCCTGCTGCAATTAGCGGTGGAGGATCCGTTCCCTCTGGGGTTTCAACCGGATCTCCTCACTCAGGATCAGGGGTCTCTGCTACACCCCAACCTTAGGTCTCTCAATCTAATGGCCTGGCTGCTGAGAGGGTAGTCCTTGCTCCCCTTCTCCTGCCGGCAGAGGTGGAAGAGGTCGTCCTAGCTTCTCGGCGACCTTCTACCCGCAAATGCTACGCCCTTAAATGGCGTCGCTTTTCCGTTTGGTGTACCCAACAGTCTCAGGATCCCTTCTCCTGCCCGGTGTCGGTGATCCTGCAGTACTTGCTATACCTCTCTAATCTGGGACTTAAGTCCAACTCCGTCAAAGTTCACCTCAGTGCTCTTTCAGCACATCATGTGCCGGTGGACGGCAGACCTCTTTCCAGCGACCCTCTTGTAGCGAGGTTTCTCCGAGGTCTCCTTCTACTTAAACCACCTCTGCGCCCGCCAGCGCCTGACTGGGATCTGAATGTGGTTTTACAGCGGATCACCTGTCCGCCTTTTGAACCTATGGCTACCTGTTCTCTCCGTTTTCTTTCTTGGAAAACATTGTTCTTGATAGCCCTCACTTCCGCTAGACGTGTAAGTGAATTGCAGGCCCTCGTGTCTGATCCCCCCTACACTCGGTTCTACAAAAATAGGGTAGTCCTACGGACTCACCCAAAATTTCTTCCAAAAGTGGTCTCCCCCTTTCACATCAATCAGGAGGTGGTACTTCCAACCTTCTTTCCCAGACCACACTCCAGCCGAGCTGAAACGGTCCTCCATACCCTGGACTGTAGAAGGGCTCTGAACTTCTACCTTGACCGTACGCGGGAGCACCGTAAAGCTGCTCAGCTTTTTGTGTCTTTTGACCCCAATAAATTGGGACTCCCGGTCTCCAAGCGTACTCTGTCCATCTGGGTTGCGGACTGTATCACTTGGGCTTATGGGGCAGCCGGACTCTCCTTGGAAGGTCGAGTCACGGCTCACTGCGTTCGGGCAAAGGCTACGTCAGTGGCTTACCTCTGCTCTGTTCCGCTGGCAGACATCTGCCGGGCCGCTACTTGGTCTTCGAGCCAGACTTTTGCGGTCCATTACTGTCTCGAGAGGGAGTCCCGCAGGGACAGTGCTTTCGGACAGGCAGTCCTCCGTAATCTCTTCGAGGTCTGAGCAACTCCTACCCTCCATCCCGGATGTGGGCTACCGGTGGGTAATAATTCAGCGAAGATTCTTTCCTTCTGTGCTGCTGAGCTAGAGGGAGCTCATTTTTGTGCTTAGGGTCTCCGGTAGCCTTGAGCTTGGGAGTCCCATAAGTGAGGACTGACTTCCTGCTTGGTCCTGGAGAAAGCGTAGTTACTCACCTGTAACAGGTGTTCTCCAGGAGCAGCAGGAATCAGTCCTCACAACCCTCCCTCCTCCCCGTGGAGTTGCAATCATCTGCTTTAGTTTTTTGCAAATTTTTATGCTGTCTTTTTTAGCTATGTCATCTGACTGGCTAAGATGGCACCCTTGGGCGGGAAGGGGACCGCGCATGCGCGCTGCAATTCCCAAAGGCTTTCTTTGAAAGCTGGGGAAAATTGCTCCGCGAGGGCTCCGTCGGCGCTGACGTCACCCATAAGTGAGGACTGATTCCTGCTGCTCCTGGAGAACACCTGTTACAGGTGAGTAACTATGCTTAATGCTTGTACCCTTCTGCTCCTCCTATTGACTTGCACCTACACAAACTCCTACACACAACACACTGTAGCAAACCAATCTCTCACCATACCCATCATTACATACCGCACCAGATATGTAGCTATCCATCCCTATAGAAATGTACCCTTCTCAGGTAAACACAGGACACATAATAGACTAATCCTTATCCATCCTTAACAATCACACAAACCCACCAAATGCTAGACACGCCTATCCCTATAAAATTCATATTGATTAATGCTAGATCCATAAGGAATAAAATCATTATTGATCATTATTGATCTGATTAAAGATGACCACCCAGATTTCCTTTGTGTAACTGAAACGTGGCTGTCCGAATCAGATATCATACTCCTAAACCAACTAAAAAAGATGGCTATGACCTATTCAATTGTCCTAGAGATAATAAACGAGGAGGGGGGAGTTCTCATAATCAGCAAAAATGAACACAAAGCTATTCCAAGCATATGCACCAACATAGAAGGAATGGACATACTTAAAATAGAAAATAAAAGCATAGCCATATGCCTGATCTATAGGCCTCCCTCTCCCAACCATGAAAATCTTACTTCGATCCTTGAATCTGCATGCACATCCCCACTAAGAAAACCACAAATTATATTGGGAGACTTCAACGTGCATTCACTCAGCAACCAACAAGCTTTTATTGACAACATGGTTGACATGGGCTACAATCAAATAATAAACATGCCTACTTACCAAAAGGGAAACATCCTAGATCTTGCATTCCTCCCAATGCCAATAACAAACCTCCACTCTTACTCCCAACCAAAACAAGTCCCCTGGTCAGACCACTTTATCATTGATTTCTCTATATACACACACCTTCCAACA
This sequence comes from Ichthyophis bannanicus, assembly GCA_033557465.1. Lineage (NCBI taxonomy): Eukaryota > Metazoa > Chordata > Amphibia > Gymnophiona > Ichthyophiidae > Ichthyophis > Ichthyophis bannanicus. The sequence goes on from CM066050.1 coordinate 4,173,470, forward strand.
CCAACGAAAAATACAAAACAACAAAACATAGATTCAAACACTTTAACAAGGAAAACTTCCTAAATGAAATTCTACCAAACCTAAACACAACACTAAATGACTTAAATTAAATCCTAGATAATTGGAGCTCCACGATACAAAAAACAGCCATCCAGACTCCTAAGCCTTCAAACATACCCAGGAGAACATCAGAAAAATGGTTCACACAGGATCTCTCAAAACTCAAAAAACAATTAAAGCATGAACATGCATGGAGATACAACAAAACCCCAGAAAACAAACACACACATATGTCAACACTTAACACCTATAAGGAAGCAACCAACAAAGCAAAAAAGACCACCATACCAAAATATTAACTAACTCCCTCAACTGCCCACGTGAATTCAAGATTGTTAAATCCCTAACCAACATAACCCAGAATGACTCAAATGCTATTAGCATAAATGTCCAAACTCTAGCAAACTACTATTAAGACAAACTGAAAAAGGGAGACACTATAGATCCACCCACAGAATCATGTCTCCCCCCCCATATATAACTTTCTAGATATGTTCATCCCCATAGACCAAAAACAACTACTAAATACCATAACCAAAATTAACACCACCACATCACAACTTGACCCTTGTCTAGTAGCCTGGATCAAAGCAGCGAAGTCCGAATTAGCCCCCCACCTACTCCAAATAATTAATCAGTCCTTCCAACAAGGAGACATGCCAGCTAAACTTAAACACACCATGATTCGCCCAATACTAAAAAATAAGACCCTGGATAGAGAAGACCCTTAATCCTACAGACCGATAGCAAGTATACCATTTGTAGCGAAAATAGTTGAGAAAGTAGTCCAAACCCAGCTTCAGGACTTTATAGATCAATACGCACCATTAGATGACCAACAATTTGGATTCCACCCATTCCATGGTGTGGAATCATTGTTACTAGTTCTCTTTGACACCCTTATGCGTGGTATGGACAATATAAAACAAACATTTATTCTCATTTTTATTGACATAACTGCTGCTTTTGATAGTGTAGACCATAATTCACTGCTTGCCAGACTTGATCAAATTTGAGTCAAATCATACATCTCTGACCGTACACAAGTTCAAATAGGCCAAGAAACCTCCAACATATTAAAACAGGAACAAGGAATACCTCAGGGATCTGCTCTCTCAGCCCTTTTATTTAATCTCTACTTACAACCAATATGTAATGTATTAAAAAAATTCAAGGTGAATTACCATATTTATGCAGACGACATCATGCTGTACCTCCCCATAGACAGCCTAAACACTGCTCAGCATGTAATAGCATCTTGTCTTACGAAAGCCCAAGCGTGGTTAGCCGTCCTAGTCACCCCACACTTCGATTTCTGCAATAGCCTGCTCCATGGATTACCCAAAAAATATCTGAAACAACTCCAAATAGCACAGAATGTAACTGCCAGAATCATATGCAAAGCCTGCCTTATGGATCACATAACACCCTTGCTATACAATCTACACTGGTTGCTAATAGCAAGCAGAATCAAATATAAATTTATTAATGATCACTTTCAAAACTATCAACGACATCACCCCATCATACCTCTCAACATTAATTACACTTTCACCAATGACATGAACTCGAAGGGAACACACACACAACACACTGCTAGTCCCTCCCACCTTCTGAAAAACAAAACAAATCACAAGCAATCGAGCCTACTCCCTTGTTGCACCATGCTTTGGAATGCCCTTCCGCTACGCACCATTAAAGATGCACAAAAATTCAGGAAGGACCTGAAAACCCTACTATTTTCCTAGCACTATGGAGAAAATAATATGATCAATGCCTCACAATGACTGTCACACTTACCCACTCCCAAATTCTACTTTTTTCAACTTTCAAAGAAGATTGAGTTATACTGTACTTCACATGTAAATAGTTCCTTGTACATAATTTGTAAACTGTTACTTGTTAATGTTTACATTTTGTAACTCTGTTCAATGTAATGTAGTTGTTTACTGTAAACCGCCCCTGATCTCAGAAAGGGGCGGTATAGGAGAAATCCAAATAAAATAAAAATAAATAAATATCATCCAAACTAAAATAAAAACAAATTGCAAAGGTACAGAAGGACAAACCATGGAAAAGGAGAGGGGCGCCCAGGAGCAAACTGGTTAAACTAGCAGGTAGCAATAGTGGATCATCAAATTGGGTAGGAACCAGAACATGTGGATTGACTGTTTGAAGATCAAGCATGTGAAGATATGGATATACACAGCATCTGACAATGTGAGAAATGGGAAATTTTCAGAAGTGTATGGAAATATGTATCAGAAGGAATGTTGTTCACTAAAGTGCTAATCGCATTCTTAAATCGGATTGGCACAGACATGAACTTTACTATAAAAGACCATGTCCAACAACAATGAATAACCACATAAGGGAATTAGTTAAAGATGAAAAAGAATATATTCCAAACCATGCTATTAAAAGTTTAGACGCGAGAGTTTCTGGCGAAAAGCATTCCTCCTCAGTCTCTTTGGCTCATTTTTGTTCCTCTCACCATCTCTATCGAACCATTATCAGGTCGGCTAAGCTTGCCTATTACTCCAACCGTGTTTCCTCAGCTTCAAATTCATCTTGCCATCTATACTCTACCCTCTGTTCTCTCTCTCTCTGTTTCACGCTCCGACACTCTACCCACCGCTCCTAATGCCCCTGACCAAACCACTCTCGCTTCCTTTTTCTCTGACAAGGTTCAGTCCTTATGTCAGACCTTCTCGCACTGCCCTGCCCTCCTTTCCCCATTCTCCCCCTACTGCTTCATGGTAGTACTGGCCCTCCATCTCCTATCAGCAATAGTCACGTCCACACCTGGACCTCATTTCATCCTATCACTATGACTGAGCTTTCCAAGCTCCTAGGCTCTTCACGTAAGACCACCTGTCCTTCTGATACCATTCCTTCCCCCTGGCTGTCAGAGCCATCTCTGGCTTTGCTCCCATTCCTGCTCTCAATTCTCAACTCCAGCCTCTCCTCTGGTTCTTTCCCTTCCTCCTGGAAGCACGTTATTGTTTGTCCCCTCTTGAAAAAGTCGTCCCTGGATCCCTCTATCCCTGCACATTGGCGGCCTGTGTCCAACCTTCCCTTTCTGTCTAAACTTTTGGAAAAGGCAGTTTTCTTACAGCTATCCTCCTACCTTGATTCTACACTGGTTCTTCATCCCCGGGCAATCCGATTTCTGAGCTGGTCACAGTACGGAAACCATAGATTTCTTTTCTGAACAAATTGCATGTGGCGCATGAACAGGGTGACTTTTCTATAGCAGTATCTCTTGATCTTTCCGCCGCTTTCGATCTTGTTGATCACGTTACCCTTCTATCTCGTCTCTATGACTATGGCATTCACGGTATGGTGTATCAGTGGTTCCGGTCTTTTCTTGCCTCACGTTCTTTTTCAGTACATGTTGGCTTATCTTCTTCCCCTCCCACACCCCTTCCATGCGGTGTTCCCACAGGGCGCCCCTACTTTTCAATCTGTATCTCCAGGAACAAGCAGGAATGTAGTCTTCACATATAAGTATCGTTGGTACCGACGGAGCTTGCACGGGAACGCTCCCCAGCGTCCAAAAGGAAAGCTTTTGGGAGCATCCCACAGCGCCTGCGTGCTGCCTTCCCAACTCTCCCTCTTCAGTTCTTCGTTTTCCGCGGAGCCGACAGGTCACATATCCTGTCACGCCAGAAAATTTATTCTTATTCTTTTGTTTTTTTGTGGTTGCGTCTGCCTTCACTCGACATCTACAGGTACCGGCGGTTCTCTTTTCTAATTTAAAAACAAAACAAAACACAAAAAAACAAACTTTCTAAAAGATTTTTTCTCAGTGGCCTCTCCCCTCTCGGCGCTAGGCTCCATTTTGGGCACTCGGCCTACTCTTCTTCAAACATGGAGAAACCAACTAGTGGCTTCAAAAAATGTTCTAACTGTGGCGGTACCATATCCATCACCGACACCCATGAACGGTGTCTTAAGTGTTTAGGTCCTGACCATTCTCCTTCGGAGTGTCTCTCCTGCAGAAAGATGACCAAGAGGGACATGCAGAACAGAGCTGAAAAACTCTGTACCCTTTTTGCCGCAGATATGATATCAGTCGCATCGATGTCTTCCAGGGCTTCGTCTTCCTCCCATGGATCTCAGGTAACTAAACCTAAGTCTTTTAAGACTGGCTGGTCCTCAAAGGGTAGATCTCCTTCCAAACATCGAGATGCTACTGGCGTTGCACTCGAGGAAAGTTCACCGGCAAAAGAGCCCCGGCGGGAGGCTTCGGTCTCCAAAACATTAATGGGGCTCCAGAATGTTCCAGGGGCTTCCACTTCTGCAGAACTACTGGTGTCATATTCTGGGGTCGTGGCCATTTCCACCGGTACCGACACTCAGGCATCGGCAGGAGCGATGGATCAAAGAATCCTCGCTATCGAACGCAGTCTAGTGGCTCTCTTAGCAGCTTCGGTACTGCTAAGACCGCTACAGACGGTTCCACATGTATCAGTACCGACTGCACCTGCCTCAGCTGATATACTTCCTCCCATGCCGAGCCTTGAGTCTATTTCAGGTATCGAAAGATCGGTACCGAGACACCTCGATACTGACTTCGAGCAATACTGGTACCGTGTGTTGTAGGAACACCCAACACAAAGATATTTGGAATCCTCTGATTCCTCTGACTCTAATGATTCTGCTGGTACTAGAGCAATCCTTCCATAGGATCCCTCTCCTTCTCCTCAATGCAGAATGTCTCCTCCAGAGGACATGTCCTTCCAGGATTTCATACGTGATGTAGCTCGAGGTCTTGCAATCACGGTGACTCCAGAGAAGGAACCCAGAGCTGAAGAATTAGAAATTCTTCAATATCCTAAGGCTCCTAAAGAGGCAGCAACTGCCCATTCATAGGATCTTGCATGACCTTATGTCAAGAATGTGGGAAACCCCTTTAATGGTGTCTCCACACTCCCGACATCTCGATACCATGTACCGAGTTCCAAGCTGTCCTGGTTTTCAAAAGACTCAATTACCACAGCATTCAATGGTAGTGGAATCGGCGATGCGAAGGATTAAGAGTGCTAAAATGCATTCTTCCAATCCTCCAGGCCGTGAATCGAGGACGCTTGATGCCTTTGCACGTCGATGCTTCCAATCCTCCATATTGTCAGCCAGGATCAACTCTTACATTCTCTATATGGGAATGTTCCTCAAGGAGGTTACAGGAGAATTGGAGCTCATGAGCCCTCTTCTTCCTGAGGACAAAAGAGGGTAATTTCTTACTCTGGTCAAACATGCCCAGGATGTCTCCAAGTTTGTGAACCGTGCAACCTTTGATTGCTTTGAATGTATTAGCAGAACTTCTGCTATTTCAATCGGTGCACATCGTATTGCCTGGCTTCAGGCATCAGGCTTAGAACAATGGAATGAACAAATGGATGATGAAATGCTCAAAGAAATCAAAGAAGCTAACAAAAGTTACAGCACAGTAATAATAATGGGTGATTTCAATTACCCCGGTATCAACTGGGTCAGTGTCACCACAGGACATGCTAGGGAGAGAAAGTTCCTAGATGAAATAAATGACTGTTTCTTGGAGCAGCTGGTTCATGAACTGACCAGAGGGGAAGCCATATTGGACCTAGTCCTTAGTGGAACACCAGATCTGGTGCAAGAGATAAGGGTGTTGGGGCCAGTTGGCAATAGTGATCATAGCATGATCGCGTTTGATTTAATTAGTGGAGGAGGGATAGTAAGGAAATCCACAGTACTACCTTTTAACTTTCGAAAGGGAGACTATGATAAAATGAGGAAAATAGTTAAGAAAAAACTAAAAGGAGCAGTTGCAAAGGTTAAAGACTTACATCAAGCTTGGGTGTTGTTTAAAAATACTATCTTGGAAGCCCAGACCAGCTGTATTCCACGCTTTAAAAAAGTGGAAGGAAGTCCAAAAAACTGCCAGCATGGTTTAAAGGTGAGGTCAGAGAGGCTGTTGTTGCCAAAAAAGTATCTTTCAGGAAATGGAAAAAATAGCCAAACGATGAAACCTGGAAACAGCACAAGCACTGTCAAGTTAAATGCAAGGCATTGATAAGGCAGGCAAATGGAGAATTTGAGAAGAAGCTTGCTGCGGAAGCAAAAACGCCTAATAAAGACTTTTTCAAGTACATTCGAAGAAAAAATCCTGTGAGAGTCAGTTGGTCCATTAGATGAGGGGCTAAAGGGACACTAAGAGGCGATAAGGTGATAGCGGAGAGACTGAATGAATTCTTTGCTTCAGTCTTTACTGAGGAAGATGTAGGGATGTTACCCATGACTGAAGTGGTATTTAAAGGTGCGAAAGAATTGAAGGAAATATCGATACACTGGGAAGATGTATTACAAATATTAGATAAACTGAAGAGTAGCAAATCACCTGGGCCGGATGATACACATCAAAGGGTGTTGAAAAACTGAAATATGAGATTGCAGACCTACTATTAGTAATCTGTGAATTAAAATCATCTGTAATACCTGAAGATTGGAAGAAGGCGAACGTAAGGCCAATTTTTAAAAAGGGTTCCAGGAGTGATCCGGGAAACTACAGACCGGTGAGCCTGACGTCACTACTGAGAAAAATGGTAGAAACCATCATAAAGAACAAAATTGCTGAATATGTAGATAGTCATGGCTTAATGGGAGACAGCCAACATGGCTTTAGAGAAGGAAGATCTTGTCTTACTAATCTGCATGTTTTTTTGAAGGTGTGAATAAACAGGTAGACAAAGGTGAGTCTGTTGATATAGTGTATTTGGACTTTCAGAAAGCCTTTGACAAGGTCCTTCATCAGAGACTTTTGGCAAAACTAAAGAGTTATGGGATAGGAGGCAGTGTACTATTGTGGATCAGGAACTGGTTAAAAGATAGAAAGCAGAGGGTAGGGTTAAATGGCCAATTTTCCCAATGAAGAAAGGTGACTAGTGGAGTACCCCAGGGATATGTGCTGGGTCCGCTGCTTTTTGACATATTCATAAATGACCTGGAAAAGGGAATAACGAGTGAGGTTATCAAATTTGCAGATGACACAAAACTATTTAAAGTTGTTAAAACCCAAGAGGATTGTGAAAAATTGCAAGAGGATCTTGATAAATTGGAAGATTGGGCATCAAAATGGCAGATGAAATTTAATGTGGACAAGTGCAAAGTTATGCACCTAGGGAAGAACAACCCAAACTATGGTTACACAATGCAAGGTTCCACATTAGGAACCACCACCCAGGAAAAAGATTTAGGCGTCATTGTGGATAACATGTTAAAACCCTAGGCCCAGTGTGCAGTGGTGGCCAAGAGAGCAAATAGAATGCTAGGTATCATAAGGAAAGGAATGGAAAATAAAATAAAGGTTATTATGATGCCTCTATATCGTTCCATGGTGAGACCGCACCTTGAATATTGTGTGCAATTCTGGTCGCCGTATCTTAAAAAGGATATAGCATTATTAGAAAAGGTTCAGAGAAGAGCCACCAAAATGGTAAGGGGGATGGAAGGATACCCCTATGAAGAAAGGCTAAAAAGGTTAGGGCTCTTTAACCTGGAAAAGAGACGACTGAGGGGAGATATGATAGAAATCTATAAATTAATGAACGGAGTGGAATGGGTAAACGTAGATCAATTGTTTACGTTATCAGAATATAGAAAGACTAGAGGACATGCAATGAAGCTACAGGGGTAAACTATGAAAGACTAATAAAAGAAAATATTTTTTCACTCAACGTGTAATCAAACTCTGGAATTTGTTACTGGAGGATGTAGGAAAGGCTGTTATTGTAGCTGGGTTTAAAAAAGGTTTGGACAAGTTCCTGGAGGAAAGGTCCATAAACCATTATTAAGAAGGAACCCAGGATATCCATGCTTGACCCAATACAAGCATTGTGGAACCTGTCTCTTTTGGGGAAACTGCTAGGTACATATGACCTAGATTGGCCACTGTTGGAAACAGGATACTGGGCTTGATGGACTTTGGTCTGACCTAATATGGCATATCTTATGTTCTTAAGTTAATGGGTGCAAGATAAACTGGGAAACATCCCTTGCACAGGAGAAAATCTCTTTGGCAAGGATTGGCAAGACAAGGCAAATCAGATTGAATCTGAAAATACTACCTTGAACAGACTATCAAAGTCTACAGCCAACCCAGCAAAGAAAAAGTCAGTCAAGAAGCCCCTTTTCAACAAGAAAAAGAGGTTTTACCCATCTACACCCATCATGCTCACTGTCCAGTTCATGTTCCTCAAAAGGGGCAGCAATAGAACAGACATCAAAGGAAGCCACAAGTTCCAAGAACTCAACCGGCTCAACAAGCTCAGCCTTCTCAGGGGCTTTGACTCTTTCCTAGAGAACTTAGTCTTCCTGCCCCTGAAAGTCCAGAACCGCTTCTTGCAAACCTTTGGATGGATAACCTATTTCCTCTCATCCACTCGTAGCAAGATTTATGAGAGGCTTACTCTTAACAAAACATCCCATTAAGCCACCGCCGGTGGCATGGGATCTAATTCTTGTTCTCGGGCAGCTCATGAAACCGTCCTTTGAGCCTTTAGCCACTACAGCTCTAAAGTTTCTCTCCTGGAAGGTCATCTTCCTAGTTGCTCTCACTTCTGCGAGACGCATCAGTGAGTTACAGGCTTTAGTGGCAGATCCTCCTTATACAAGATTTCACCATGATAAGGTAGTTCTTAGGACTCATCCCCACTTTATGCCAAAAGTGGTTTCGCCTTTTCATTTAAACCAAGTGGTTTACCTTCCTTTATTCTTTCCTAGGCCTCATGTCTCTAATGCAGAAAGGAACCTTCATACTTTAGATTGTAAAAGAGCCCTGGCTTTTTACCTTCAAAGAACTAAGCAACACAGAAAGTCTTCTCAGCTTTTTGTTGCTTTTGATTCTAGTCATTTGGGACTTCCAGTTTCCAAAAGAACTCTCTCTAGGTGGATTGCAAATTGCATATCCTTTGCATACGAGAGTAAGGGACTTTCTCTCGAAGGCCATGTCACAGCTCACAGTGTGAGAGCCATGGCAGTCTCTATGGCTAATCTTCATTCTGTGTCCATTGAGGACATCTGTAAAGCAGTCACTTGGGCTTCGGTACACACCTTCACAGTCCATTACTGTTTAGACAAGGATTCCCATAGGGATGCCTCGTTTGGCCAGGCTGTTCTCCAGCACTTCTTTCAGACTTAGTACAACTCCTACCTGCTGTCCCGGGTTTGGATGCCAGAGATCCATGGGAGGAAGCATGACCCATCTTTCCAAGGATTTGCAGCTTCCTAGGGTCATCCCCCTGGCATCTTTCAGCTGGGGAGTCCCCATATGTGAAGAGTACATTCCTGCTTATTCCTGGAGATAGCGTAGTTACTCACCTGTAACTTGTGATCTCCGGAAACAGCAGGAATAAGTCTTTACAACCCACCCACCTCCCCTAGGAGTTGTCTCCCCCCCCCCCCCTCTCTCTTTTTTTTCTTTCCTTCTCTCCTTTTGTCTCAGCTTTAAACTCAACTGAAGAGGGAGAATTGGAAAGGCGGGAAGGCAGCACGCAGGCGCTGTGGGATGCTCTCAGAAGCTTTCCTTTTGGACGCTGGGGAGCGTTCCCGTGCAGGCTCCATTGGTACTGACGATACCCATATATGAAGACTTATTCCTTCTGTTCCCGGAGATCATCTGTTACAGGTGAGTAACTACGCTTTCTCGCCCCTCTGACTTGACTTGTACAGCAGTCTGATCTTTCGGCATATTACAATACCGATGACATCATCCTCCTTTTCTGCACTAGTTCTCTCTTGCCTGATCTTACCCCTCTGAACACCTGTTTGGCCCGAATTTCCTCCTGGCTCTCTACTAATTATTTGCATCTGAACCCCATCACGTCCGCTGCCATCTGGTTTACTTTGTGTCCCCCCACCCTCACCAGCTCCTTTTCTCTCCGGCACTACCATTCCCCTTACCCCGACACTTAAGTACCTAGGTGTTACCCTTGATTCCTCCCTTTCTTTCCACCAGCATGTCACCTCTGTTGTTCATCGGTCCTTTCTTGTATTATGTCAACTGAGGGCAGTATGCTCTGTCTCCCGGTATCTTCTTTGGATACCCTCATAGTGACTCTCCTTCTATCCAGACTTGTTTATTGCAGTTCTGTTCCTCATTACCAGCTGCATCGTCTAAAGTTACTACAGAACACGGCTGCTCGACTTAGCACCCATACTTCCCATACTGATCATGTGACTCCTTTTCATTTCAACCTACACTGGCTCCCTCTCCAATACCGAATGCAATACAAAAGTTCTCATTGTCGTACATCGCGCATTACATACTGGTACTCCACCATATCTGGCCGATCTATTACATCTGCACCTCTCCCCTCGTGCTTTCCGTTCTATTCACAACATAGAAACATAGAAGTATGACGACAGAAAAAGACCACATGGCCTATCTAGTCTGTCCTTCCATATCAACAACTACAACAGTCCCCTTTTTTCCTTTAGAGATCCTCTGTGTTTGTCCCATGCTTTTTTGAATTCAGTTACTATCCTCATCTCTACCCCCTCCACTGGGAGACTATTCTACGGATTCACCACTCTTTCCGTAAAGAAATGTTTCCGCATATCACTCCTGAATCTATCCCCCTTCACCCTCATCCCATGTCCCCTCGTAGCAGAATTTGTTTTCAATTTATTTATTTATTTTTTTTATTTAATCTGTGTGCTGTGCCTTACCCCCAATGCTATGTATATATTTGCCCCACTTTTCTGTCTTGATTTGACAACTCCCAAAGATGTAATCAAACCGCTGCTGATCGCTGGAAGTGGCGGTATATAAGTGTGTACTAAATAAATAAATAAATAAAATAAAATAAATAAAATTTAATTTTACATACAAAGAAGCTAAATTACAAAAGCTTCATGGAAATTAGGACAAATGGTCTGAAAATAAGCATTGATATAATCAATATTTAAAAACAGGAAACAGAAAATAAGAAAAAATAATTCCAAGTCCTACTATAGCCCACCACGAAGAGATCCAAGTAAGAAAACAATTAACCAAAAAAAATGAGAAGCATAAGAAAGAGAACAAAAAACAGTCAAGCTTAAATAGTAGGCAGGGCATCTGGAGTCTCATTAGGAAGTCGTCGGGCACTCAGAAAGCTCAACAACTGGGACGGTTCATAGAAAATATGAGGCATTATTAATTTTAATCATACATTTACAGGGATACTTTAAAAAATATAACCCCCCCAACAACAAAACCCCAGGTCGAAGCAGAAGAAATTCCTTTCTACGTTTTTGAGTTTCCTTCGCAAGGTCTGGAAAGACCCTAACAATCAAACCATAGAATTGAACAGAACGCTTCTTGAAAAACATTCGTAAAAACCAATCCCTATCAGAGGACAAGGCAAAAACAGCAATCCATATGGAGGGAGAAACCACCTCCTCAGCCGAGGACTCCAATAAAGCTGAGATATTTAACAAATCTGCCTGACTCTCCCCGTCAATAAATCCAGCCCCAGGATCTTTGTTCCCAGATGGTAAATAATATACCTTAAGCATAGGGGGATAAGAATCAATTGGAACACCAAGTACTTCTACCAAATACTTCCTAAACATATCTTTAGATGAAATATTAGATACCCTAGGGAAATTAATACAATGAAGATCTCCGGCCCGGAACCCCCAGTCGAGCAAACCCGCTCCGAATAGGGATCAGTCGGGCTCTGCACCGCCGACATCTGCGACTGCCGCGACGGCGTTACAAACGCATCAATCGGTCCTACAACCAGGGAAGGAGCAGAGGAGGCTGCCGGGCTAGAGGAGGACTTCTTTGGCCCTTTAGCCTTCCGTTTGCCCATATTCTAAGAGGTAAAAAAAACGCTGCTGCTAAAGCTCCCTCTCAGAACGCCATCTTGGATCAGCCCATCAACTTGTTTTCAATTTAAAGAGGCTCTCCCCCTGTACATTTATGCCACGAAGGTATTTAAACATCTCAATCATATCACCTCTATCCCCGCCTGTCCTCTTAGGTGTACATATTAAGATCCTTAAGTCTGTCCTCATATGCTTTATAATGAAGACCACTAACCATTTTAGTAGCCACCCTCTGTACTGACTCCATCCTGTTTATATCCTTTTCAAGGTGCGGTCTCCAGAATTGCACACTATACTCCAAATGAGGTTGCACCAAAGACTTATACAGAGGCACTATCACCTCCTTTTTTCTGCTAGCCATTCCTCTCCGTATGCACCCAAGCATCCTTCTAGCTTTTGCCGTCGCCTTTTCTACCTGTTTAGCTACTTTAAGATCATCAGACACAACCACACTTAGGTCCTGCTTTTCTTAGTGGGCAAAAGTACTTCACTCCCTATACTATATTGCTCCCTTGGATTGCACACAACAACCGTCTATCTCTTCGCTGTCCAGCTCTTGCACATTTGGAACTCACACGCCACGCTGCATTCTTCTTTCTCGGACTGGCACTCTGGAACTCCTTACCGTCTGACCTTCGAGCAGAGCAATCTTTCCCCAGGTTCAAGGTGATGCTAAAGACTCATTTCTTTGACATTGCCTTTGACCTTCCACTGCCCTTCTTCCTACCCAGGCTCAGACTGCTTAACTCATCCCTCAGTCCACCTTTCTCTAGGTTCATGTGTATAGCCCTCCTCTCCTCTCCAGCTGTCCTCTATCTTCTCCGAGTGTCCTGTCCTCTATTCTGTCCTATCTTGTTTTTGGCGTTCTTTTCTCTCTTTATTAGTAGCTGTTATTTCTGTACACCGCCTTGATGTTTCGGCCCAGGCAGTTAATCAAATATAATAATAAAGATAAAGACTCTCTTCAGTGACTCCCTCAGTTCTCTTTTTTCCACGGAGCCAACAGGATTTCTCCTGTACTGCTGAAACGTTTTTTTCTGCCTACCCATATCTCCGATACTACTTCTTTCTTAATTTCAATCCCTTCCCATATATATAAAAAAAAAAGTTAGTTTTTTTCCCACATCTGTGGCCTACCCACTGGCGCAGCATGGAAAAACCTACCAGTGGCTTTAAAAAATGTACAAAGTGCTCTGGTACCATATCTGTCACAGACAAGCATGATTGGTGCCTAAAGTGTTATGGACCTGCTCACCTTCCCACCGAATGTCCACTTTGCCAGCTGATAACTAAACGTGGATTGGGGAATCGAGCAAAAAAGTTCGAAGAACTCTTCCCGGACAATGCCTCGGTTGCCTCCACCTCTTCCATGGGGTTTTCGATGTCAAAACATTTGAAAGAATCGAGACATAGTTCTAAGAAAATGTCAAAGGACAGACCGCTGGACCGACAGCCCTCGGAGACTCGAGATGGCCACAAAACTACAATGGACCCCTCTGGTAAAAAGAAATCACCCAAAGACAGGTCCCGGGAATGCTCCCATTCCCATCGGGAATTGTCCCACACATCGTCAGAGTCCAGCTCTCGATCCAAACATCCCCAGCAGGAGGGACCCCCCTCCAAAGCCTCTAAGGGGATTCGTGCGGATCCCTTGATGCCAGTCTCAGGTCCGGTGGCGGCTGACACCGCTTCAACTGATGACTGGGCTGCGGAAGCATCATTAAACCAACATATGCTCTCCCTGGCAGCATCGGTAACCTTAGCACTGACACCAACACCTCCCATTCCGGCGGCTCCAGCATCGACGTCACCTGTGCCATCTTTGCAACAGATACAGTAGACCTCGATCCCGATGTCAGCTTCGATCCCGATGTCCGCTTTGCTTCTAGTGATACATCCTTCTCCGACTCAGGCAAGTCAGTCAAGGACCCAACTATTGAGTCTCATTCTGCCCTCAGCGGCTGCATCAACCATGGTTCCTGCACCGAATCCATCTTTGATGGTGATGCCGATTCCTTCTTCGATGCCCATGCCGGTGACATCTTCGATGCTGATGTCCACATCCTCCTCTGTACAGGTGCATGCTTCGCAACCTTTGAGATCGGATCCTGATGCCATCATTCCTCCGGCCCATTCTAGACCTTCGAAACCTCAACAAGTATCTCGTAAAAGGAAAGTTCAAGATAATCTCACTGGGAACCCTCCTACCCCACCTGCAGATAAACGACTAGTTTTGCTCCCTCAACTTAAAAAAGGCATACACTCGCATATTAATCCACCCGTCTCGCAGGTGGATTGATAAATGAAAACATGCACTATCAGTAAAGAGTACTTCCCTTCGGTCTCGCATCAGCTCCAAGAATCTTCACAAAGTGCATGGCCTTCATAGCAGCACATCTTCACGCCAAAGGCATCTACATCTTCCCTTACTTAGACGATTGGCTGATAAAGGCCGACTCTCCAGCAGAGCTCTCCTCAGCGCTCAATGAAACCATAAGCCTCCTTCAATCATTAGGCTTGGTGATAAATTTTCAAAAATCTCTCCTCGTACCGATCCAGAGGCTAGAATTCATAGGAGCAATCCTTGATACCATTCATGGCAGAGCCTATGTTCCAGAGGACTGGAGGAAGAGACTCATACTCTTAGCAGACTCCATACGCAACAGTCATTCTGCATCAGCGAGAAATGGCCTCCACATTGCACGTAGTTCCCAATGCCAGACTACACATGTGCCAAACCCAGTGAACGCTATCATCCCTGTGGATTCAGGCCACCGAGGACTTACACATTTTGAGTCAAGCGATACCACCACTGGTACGCTCACTCCAATGGTGGACAACTCCTGCAAATCTCCTCAAAGGAGTACCCTTCCAGCCACCCCGTCCGCAACATACCCTCACAACAGATGCTTCCAAACACGGATGGGGAGCCCACATGGACAGTTTCTCCACACAAGGTCTCTGGACGGCTTCCAAATCCGAACAGATAAATCTCTTGGAACTGCGAGTCAACCTTTCCTCCTACATTACTCCCTGTCTAGTGAAACATCACAACCCAGCATACCCTCCACCTATCACAATGACACCACCAGCACACCCAGGTCATGCTGACGCACCCAAAGTCAGAATACCACTGCACAAACATATAAATAATTATTTAAGATGTATATAGTTCAGAGTGTGTCATGTCTCACAGCTGTACCTGTGACATACCTGTGTACAGACAGCTTCGTTGCATATAGTTACCCCTGTTAAACCCAAGTTGTAATACCTGTTCGCTGTAATGTGCATTGCATGCTTGCTGCATTGTACAAATTGTTGTTACCTGTAAACCACGCTGATTTTAAAGAACGCAGTATAGAAATAATTTAAATAAATAAAATAAATCGGAAGAATCCTGCAGCCTTCCAGCATCTACTAGACAACTCCTCTGTCCTACTCAGCACGGACAACCAAGTCGCCATGTTCTACATCAACAAGCAGGGGGGAACTAGTTCCTTTCCCCTCTGCAGAGAAACTTGTCAACTATGGGACCTGGCCATTCAGCACCAAATGCACCTGAGAGCAGTCTACATTCCGGGCCAGGACAACCTACAGGCGGACAGAGTTCTACAGCCACAGGAATGGTCTCTCGACCAGTCCGTAGCCAATCGCCTGTTTTGACAACTAGGGAACACCATGGATTGACCTCTTTGCTACTCAACAGAATGCCAAACTTCTCCGATTCTGTTCCAAAATACCAACGAGCCACAGTTTCACCGACGATGCCTTCATGAATCCGTGGAATCGGGGTCTACTTTATGCATTTCCACCAACGCCTCTCACCCTCAAGATGCTTCTCAAGCTCCGAGAGGACAACAGATGCATGATCCTCATAGCCCCATACTGGGCCCGCCAATCCTGGTTTCCCCTCCTTCTACAGCTTTCCCGGACTCACCCGATTCATCTCGGCTCAATACCGGGTCTCCTCTCGTAGGATGGAGGCATGTTCCTTCACTCCAACCTCAGGTCTCTTTGCCTGACAGCATGGCTCCTGAGAGCGTAGCCTTGTGACATCTCCCAGTCTTTGCAGAAGTCAAACAAATCCTCTTCTCTTCTAGAAAACCAGCCACAAGAAAAACTCACTGAAATGGAAAAGATACCACGCGTGGTGCTCGCAGAAAGTTCACAGCCCCTTTGAAGCGCCCATCCCAATGTTACTCAGCTACCTATGGCATCTCTCCTCGCAGAGCCTTAAATCATCCTCAATACATGTTCACCTCACTGCGATCTCTGCATTTCATATGCCGGTAGATGGCAAACCTATCTTCTTGGATCCTCTGGTAGCTCGCTTCATGCGAGGACTCCTGCTCACTAAACCGGCCATCCGTCCACCGCCAGTATCATGGGATCTAAATATCATCTTGGCACAACTACTGAAGCTGCCGTTTGAGCCCTTAGCCACAACTCATCTCCGCTAAGTCTCCTGGAAGCTACTCTTCCTCATAGCACTCACCTCAGCCAGGCAAGTAAGTGAGCTACAAGCTCTAGTAGCCCATGAACCGTACACACGTTTTTACAGAAACAAAGTGGTTCTAGGAACACACCCCCACTTGCTCCCGAAAGTAGTCTCGGTTTTTCACATCAACCAATCCATTATGCTACCGGTGTTCTTTCCAAAGCCACACGCCTTCCGAGCAGAAACGACTCTCCATACCTTGGATTGCAAAAGAGCATTAGCCTTTTCTCCGGGAACAAGCAGGAAGTCATAAGAACATAAGAACATAAGATATGCCATACTGGGTCAGACCAAGGTCCATCGAGCCCAGTATTCTGTTTCCAACAGTGGCCAATCTAGGTCATACGTACCTAGCAGTTTCCCCAAGGGACACAGGTTCCACAATGCTTGTATTGGTTCAAGCATTGATATCCTGGGTCCCTTCTTAATAATGGTTTATGGACCTTTCCTCCAGGAACTTGTCCAAACCTTTTTTAAACCCAGCTACACTAACAGCCTTTACTACATCCTCCGGTAACAAATTCCAGAGTTTGATTACACGTTGAGTGAAAAAATATTTTCTTTTATTAGTCTTAAATAGTTTACCCTGTAGCTTCATTGCATGTCCCCTAGTCTTTCTATATTCTGATAAGGTAAACAATCGATCTACGTTTACCCGTTCCACTCCGTTCATTAATTTATAGACTTCTATCATATCTCCCCTCAGCCGTCTCTTTTCCAGGTTAAAGAGCCCCAACCTTTTTAGCCTTTCTTCATAGGAGTAGCCTTCCATCCCCTTTACCATTTTGGTGGCTCTTCTCTGAACCTTTTCTAAAATTGCTATATCCTTTTTAAGATATGGCGACCAGAATTGCACACAATATTCAAGGTGCGGTCTCACCATGGAACGATATAGAGGCATTATAATATCTTTTGTTTTATTTTCCATTCCTTTCCTTATCATACCTAGCATTCTATTTGCTCTCTTGGCCGCCGCTGCACACTGGGCCGAGGGTTTTAACATGGTATCCACAAGGACGCCTAAATCTTTTTCTTGGGTGGTGGTTCCTAATGTGGAACCTTGCATCGTGTAACCATAGTTTGGGTTGTTCTTCCCTAGGTGCATAACCTTGCACTTCTCCACATTAAATTTCATCTGCCATTTTGATGCCCAGTCTTCCAATTTATCAAGATCCTCTTGCAATTTTCCACAATCCTCCTGGGTTTTAACAACTTTAAATAGTTTTGTGTCATCAGCAAATTTGATAACCTCACTCGTTATTCCACTTTCCAGGTCATTTATGAATATGTCAAAAAGCAGCGGACCCAGCACAGATCCCTGGGGTACACCACTATTCACCTTTCTCCATTGGGAAAATTGGCCATTTAGCCCTACCCTCTGCTTTCTATCTTTTAACCAGTTCCTGATCCATAGTAGTACACTGCCTCCTATCCCATGACTCTTTAGTTTTGCCAAAAGTCTCTCATGAGGGACCTTGTCAAAGGCTTTCTGAAAGTCCAGATACACAATATCAACCGACTCACCTTTGTCCACCTGTTTATTCACTCCTTCAAAAAAACATAACAGATTAGTAAGACAAGATCTTCCTTGTCTAAAGCCATGTTGGCTGTCTCCCATTAGGTCATGACTATCTATATGCTGAGTAATTTTATTCTTTATGATGGTTTCTACCATTTTTCCCGGTACTGATGTCAGGCTCACCGGTCTGTAGTTTCCCGGATCACCCCTCGAACCCTTTTTAAAAATTGGTGTTACATTGGCGATCCTCCAATCCTCAGGTATTAGAGATGATTTTAATGATAGTTCACAGATTACTGATAGCAGGTCTGCAATCTCAAATTTCAGTTCTTTCAACACCCTTGGATGTATACCATCCGGCCCAGGTGATTTGCTACTCTTCAGTTTATCTAATAGTTGTAAGACATCTTCCCGATGTATCGATATTTCCTTCAATTCTTCCACACCTTTAAATACCACTTCAGTCGTGGGTAACATCCCTACATCTTCCTCAGTAAAGACCGAAGCAAAGAATTCATTCAGTCTCTCCGCTATCGCCTTGTCGCCTCTTAGTGCTCCTTTAACCCCTTTATCATCTAATGGACCAACTGACTCTCTCACGTGTTTTTTGCTACGAATGTACTTGAAAAGGTCTTTATTTCGCGTTTTTGCTTCCGCAGCAAGCTTCTTCTCAAATTCTCTCTTTGCCTGCCTTATCAATGCCTTGCATTTGACTTGCCAGTGCTTGTGCTGTTTCCAGGTTTCATCATTTGGCTCTTTTTTCCATTTCTTGAAAGATGCTTTTTTGGCAACAACAGCCTCTCTGACCTCAGCTTTAAACCATGCTGGCAATTTTTTGGACTTCCTTCCACTTTTCTTAAAGCGTGGAATACAGCTGGTCTGGGCTTCCAAGATAGTATTTTTCAACAACACCCAAGCTTGATGTACGTCTTTAACCTTTGCAACTGCTCCTTTTAGTTTTTTCTTAACTGTTTTCCTCATTCTATCATAGTCTCCCTTTCGAAAGTTAAAGGGTAGTACTGTGGATTTCCTTACTATCCCTCCTCCACTAATTAAATCAAAGGCGATCATGCTATGATCACTATTGCCAAGTGGCCCCAACACCCTTATCTCTTGCACTACATCTGGTGTTCCACTAAGGACTAGGTCTAATATTGCTTCCCCTCTGGTCGGTTCATGAACCAGCTGCTCCAAGAAGCAGTCATTTATTTCATCTAGGAACTTTATCTCCCTAGCATGTCCTGTTGTGACACTGACCCAGTCGATGCCGGGGTAATTGAAATCACCCATTATTATTACTGCACTGTAACTTTTGCTAGCTTCCTTGATTTCTTTGAGCATTTCATCATCCATTTGTTCATTCTGGCCAGGCGGACGATAGTACACCCCCACTGCCATCGCCTTCCCCTTTTTACATGGAATTTCAATGCATAGAGATTCTACAGCAAATTTTGTTTCTTGCAAAACTTTAATCCTTTCTGACTCAATGCCCTCTCTAACATAGAGCGCAACCCCTCCACCAATTTGATCAGCTCTATCATTTCGATATAGTTTGTACCCAGGTATCACAGTGTCCCACTGGTTGTCCTCCTTCCACCATGTCTCTGATATTCCAATCATATCTAACCTCTCGTTTAGTGCTATATATTCTAACTCTCCCATCTTGTTTTGTAGACTTCTAGCATTTGCATACAAGCATTTTAGAGACTGTATTTTATTCATATTAATTTGGCTATTGGTAGACATGGGTAATTTGGGATCTTTAAGTTCTGTCTGCTCCATACTCGAGGGCATTTGGGCTACTTTACTCTTTTTTGGAACCTCTCTGCTTTTTGTAGTATCCTTCAAGGATACATTCTTCCGAACCATGCGCTCTTGGGCGACTGTCGGCTTTCCCCTATTATCTAGTTTAAAAGCTGCTCTATCTCCTTTTTAAAGGTTAATGCCAGCAGCCTGGTTCCATCCCGGTTAAGGTGAAGCCCATCCCTTCGGAAGAGCCCCTCCTTTCCCCAGAATGTTCCCCAGTTCCTAACAAATCCGAACCCCTCATCTCTGCACCATTGTCTCATCCACGCATTGAGACTCCGGAGCTCTGCCTGCCTATTGGGTCCTGCGCGTGGAACGGGAAGCATTTCGGAGAACGCTACCCTGGAAGTTCTGGATTTCAACTTCCTACCTAAAAGCCTAAATTTAGCTTCCAGAACCTCCCTACCACATTTTCCTATGTTATTGGTACCAACATGTACCAAGACAGCAGACTCCTCCCCAGCACTATCTAAGACCTTATCTAGGTGGCGTGTGAGGTCCGCTACCTTCGCACCAGGCAGGCATGTTACCAGGCGATCCTCACGTCCACCAGCCACCCAGCTATCTACATGCCTAATGATCGAATCACCAACTATAACTGCTGTCCTAACCCTTCCCGCATGGGCACTTGGCCCTGGAGAAACCTCCTCGGTGCGAGAGGGGTTTACATCACCTGGAGGACAGGTCCTAGTTACAGGATCACTTCCTGCCACACCAGGGTGATGCTCTCCTGTCACGTGACCTCTCTCCTCCATGGCAACAGGGATGCTGCCAGACTGGAGGTGGGACTTCAGGACTATATCCCTGTAGGTCTCGTCTATGTACCTCTCTGTCTGTCTTATGTTTTCCAAGTCTGCTACTCTAGCCTCTAGAGAACGGACTCGTTCCCTGAGAGCAGAGAGCTCCTTGCACCTAGTGCACACGTAAGACCTCTCACCAGCTGGGAGAAAATCATACATGTGACACTCAATGCAAAAGACTGGAAAGCCCATATCCCGCTGCTGGACTGCTGTCTGCATCTTAGTTTTAAGTTTGTGTTTAGATCTTTAAGTTCTATATGTACTAAAGGGTGCAATGGATATTTATACCACTAAAACTGTACCTAAGAAGTTTAATATACCTTGTTCACCTGAAGCTTAATTAATCTCAGGTCCTTGGTGTATGACTGATTTGGGTAATGAGCTTCACCTGAGAGCACCTCCTGTCTTTTAAGTTGTGCAAGTACCTATAAAGCTGTGATTTTCCCAGGGGAGGGTGGGTGTGGGGAGGGAGGGAGGGATATAACACTTATTAAAAAAGGGCTGCTACACAGTACCTTGTCCTGTGCTGCTGAGGAAAACTATATTCTGATTTGATTTAAATTATAGCTCTTTGCTGCTACTAGGCTCTAACCTATTATGAAATTTAAACTACAAGCTCTCTGCTGGATTCTAAATTTAACCAGAAAGCTCTCTTCTGTGTTTTAATTTGAAACTAAAAGTACTTTGCTGATGCTAGGCCCTGAGTGACTATGAAATTTAAACTACAGCTGTCTACTGGGTATGAAAGGTAACCAGAAAGTTCTCTTCTGTGTTTTTAAATTGAATCTTAAACTGTTGCTACTAGGCCCTGACTGATTTAACAAAAAAAAAAATAGTGGGTTCACAGATTAATTAGCTTTAAAAGAAAAAAAATTCCTTTCAGAAAAATTCCCAGAAGTATATACTCACAATTTCAGATTTCTCTCCAGAAGTAACAGCCCCCCTTTCCAGTCCTTCAAGGGTGATGTCGGCACTGACAGAGCCCCCACAGGAGCAACTCCCCAGCTTTCAAAGAAAGCCTTTGGGAGATGACACCATGGATGCGCGGTCCCCTTCCCGCCCAAGGGTGCCATCTTGCTCAGTCTCTTTTTTTTTTTTCCATGGAGCCCTTCAGACGTCGTCTGTCTTTTCTCCGGAAAAAGTTGATTTTTTTCCTCTCAAGTTCTTAACTCGTCTCTGGTATCACACCGGTACTCTTCCTGCCTACCAATCTTGGTGCCTTGGCGTCGAGTTTGGTTCCTTTTTGTGTTTTGCTCTCTTTTTTGTTTGGTGCTTTCGTGCCCCTTTTTTCCCGCTGGCAGCTCGAAGGGTCTTCGACCTTGCAGGGGTTCTTTTTTCCCCGATGGCTACAAGTGGTTTCAAAAAAATGTGATCGGTGTGCTAAGCTCATGTCCTTAATCGACACACATGACTGCTGTCTCCATTGCCTCGGGCCGGACCATGACCTGGCGGCCTGCAGCTTATGCAAACGAATGTCTACTAAGGCCCTAAAAAGCCGCCAGCAGCAGCATGATAGGCTTTTTCCTGACTCCCCGATGCCTCCGAAGGCCAGGGCCTCGTCTGAGGTGCTGACATCTCAGGAGGAGTTCTCCGAACCCGAGCACCATCGTGGGTCCTCCTCGATGGAACACAGAAGGAAGAAGAAACTCTCAAAGGTGGTGGTCCTTGGATGGCTCCGACGGACAGGGTTCCTCCCGGACCCGGTCCTGCAGCCCCAGGCGCCTGCCCGAGGCTTCAGAGGGGGAGTGGCCGGCGAAGGTCCCCCGGAAGGATCCGGCAGTGGACTGGCTTCGATCCTTGGAGGCTATCCTCATCAAAGATTCCTCCTCTGGGGAGCCGGCGGCAGGCCCGAGTCCCTTGGTGCCTGCACCAAAGGCTATGGAGCCTTTTGGACTCGAATCCAGGATGGCGTCCTTGGAGCGCTGCTTGTCTGCCGCCTTGGATCAGCAGCAGGTGCTGTTGCCGACACATCCGGTTCCTCCGCCCTCACCACCGGGCATTCGACATCGAAGACATCCCCGGAGGCCAATCCGATCCGATCCTCGAGGTCCTGCCGCCTCAAGTTGATCCTCGGCAGAGGTCACGCTCGGTGTCACGCTCGTTGGGGACCACAGTCATCACCGATGTCTCCTCCGGGGGTGGACCGTGAGGCCTCGGGGCCTTCGAGGCCCAAGGAGCAGCCTACCCTCGAGTCTTCCTTGGACTTCTCTGAGTGGGAGACGGAGGATGACAAGTCCCCAGATACCCATCGACACCGCGACGTCCCCTCGGACTCCCCTGTCTCAGAACCTCAGAGAAGGTCCACGCCGGAGAACATGGGATTGTTAGACTTTGTAAAAGACATGTTTAAGGCCCTGGCATTCCTGACCGAGTCAGAGGACCCCCCTCAGGCTGATGAGATCGAGATCCTCCAGTACGAGGCTCCCCCTCGGGAATTGCTCACGGTGCCCATTCCTCCCATCCTGGAATGGCTCATGTTCTGCATGTGAGAAATGCCGGGGTCGGTGCCGGTAGTGAGCAAGTGGCTTGACTCAATGTATCGACTCCGCCAGTGCCCTTGCTTCCAGAAGTCGCAACTGCCACAAAACTCCATGGTGGTGGAGTCGGCCATGCATCGGCTGAAGAGCCAGAAGAGACACTCCTCAGTGCCCCCCCCCCCCCGGTAGGTAGGCCCGCACCTTGGATGCCCTCGGCAGGAAGTGCTACCAGGCCAACCAGCTGTACAGCTGGGCATGTACTTGAATGACCTGGCGAAGGAACTCGCCGGTTTCTCAGCTGGTCTCTCCGAGTAATCCTTGCAGCGCTTCTGGGGCCTCTCCAAGGCCGTCCGTGAATGCTCCAAATTTATGTCTCGAGCTGCCTATCACGGGTTCGAGTCGGCGGCCCGGGTAGCCGCAACAGGCATCGGTGTGCATTGCCAGGCTTGGCTCCAGTCGTCCGACCTCGAGCAGTGGGTCCAGGACAAGTTGGTTGATGTCCCCTGCCAGAGTGAAAACCTCTTTGGCAAGTCCACGACTGACAAGGCCGCTGAGTTTAGCATAACATAACATAACATAACATGAAACCGAGTTCATGACGAGGACCAGGCTCTTTAAGAAGACTGCTGCCTCTCCCCAAAGGAAGGCCTCGGGTAAAACGCCCTTTTACTGGAGGAAAGGAACAGCTTACCGCAACTACCCACATTTTCAGGCGTCCCCGGCTCCCCAACAAGAGCAGCAGGCCAAGGGACAAGGGCATGGCCCGCGTAAGTAGAAGGCTCCGAAGCCCCAGGCACCGGCTCCGGCCCAGCCATGGGGGTAGTTTTTGACTACTCCAGCATAGCCACTCTACCCCAAAGAGGTCACCAGCCTACAGGAGGACAACTGACCCTCTATGCCCCGAGGTAGGTAACCATCACCACCGATGCCTGGGCACTGAGGGTGGTCAGGGAGGGTTGCCTCCTCCGCTTGGCCCAGCTGCCTCCCTCTTATTTTCCAGGAGAGCCCTCCAGGTCTCCCCTTCACCAGGACCTTCTTCTGAAGGAACTGACAGGTCTTCTCGAGGACAATGCGGTGGAACCGGTGCCCCACCAAGGGCAAGGGGTTCTACTCCAGATACTTCCTCATCCCAAAGAGGACAAGGGGCCTAAGGCCCATCCTCGACCAGCGCAACCTCAGTGCATTCCTGGTGAGGGAGACGTTCAAGATGCTCTCCCTTGGAACATTGCTGCCCTACCTCCAGCAGGGAGACTGGCTGTGCTCCTTAGACCTCAAGGATGCGTACACTCACATCCTAATCCACCCACACCACAGGCAATACCTGTGGTTCGTAGTAGGGGACAGGCACTTTCAGTACAGAGTGCTCCCGTTCGGGCTTGCCTACGCCCCAAGGGTGTTCACGAAATGCCTGCCAGTAGTGGCTGCCTTTCTCAGGCTTCAGGGGGTCTTCGTGTTTCCCTATCTGGACGACGTGGCTCGTAAAAGGGGACACGGTGTCTGAGGTGCAGCAGGCCAGGTTCTACAGCACTTGGGCTTCGTCATAAACTACCCCAAGTCCCACCTTCTTCCAACACAGTGCCTGGAATTCATAGGAGCGAAGCTCGACACCTGCCAGTGAAAGGCTTTCTTGCCCACTGACCAGGCATATCGCCCCAGGTCTCTGGCCCGGGACATACAACACCGTCCCTCAGTGTCTGTCCACCATCTTCTGCGCCTCATTGGGCACATGGCTTCCACGGTTCACTTCACTCCAGATCTGCCCGTCTCCACATGAGAACAGCGCAGTGGTGTCTCCGGGACCAGTGGTCCCAGGCCACCAGCCATCTCTGAGACAGGGTTCGGGTGACCCGCCGGTTGATGGACTCTCTGGTCTGGTGGCAGTCATCTCACCACCTGGAGAAGGGCATGCCTTTCCAAGGCCCCAGGCATTCGATGGTCCTCACCACGGATGCCTCCTTACTCTGCTGGAGAGCCCATTGCGAGGGACTCCACATCCAGGGCTGGTGGTTGCCGGACGAAAGCAACCCTCAAATCAATCTCCAGGAGTTTCGAGCCATTTACCTCGCCCTGAGAGTCTTCGGCCATAGCCTCTGCCACCGACCAGTCCTGGTCCAGACGGACAACCCAGGTGGCCATGTTCTTTGTGAACAAGCAGGGGGGCACGGGGTCCCATGCTTCTGTGGTTCAGGCTACCAGAGTGCTGGTTTCATCGGACACCGGGGTCCTACTGTAGTCTGTACAACAGACTGAATTGCTGCTGCTTGCAGCTCCCCTTGAGGGGGCCCACTTTTTGTTTTGCTACGAGTCTCCTGGTAGCCTGTAGCTGGGGAGTCCCATGTGTGAGAACTGATTTCCTGCTTTTTCCTGGAGAAAGTGTAGTTACTCACTTATAACAGGTGTTCTCCGGGGACAGCAGGAATCAGTCCTCACAACCCTCCCTCCTCCCCTTGGAGTTGCTCCTTTACCATTTTTTATTTTGCTATCTTCAGCTATGTCATTTGACTGAGCAAGATGGCACTCTTGGGCGGGAAGTGGACCACGCATGCATGGTGGCATCTCCCAAAGGCTTTCTTTGAAAGCTGGGGAGATGCTCCCACGCGGGGGCTCCATCGGTGCCGACATCACCCATATGTGAGGACTGATTCCTGCTGTCCCCAGAGAACACCTGTTACAGGTGAGTAACTACACTTTACCTGCAACACACTAAAGACATCAGAAAGTCATCCCAACTCTTCGTCACATTTGACTAAGCCCATCCGGGACTTCCAGTAACAAAATGCATCCTAACCTCCTGGATAGCTGACTGAATATCTCTCAACGAAAGAGTCACTGCACATAATATTCGTGCAATGTCCACCATGGAAGCACACCTCTGATCAGTATTCATTGTTGAGATTTGCCAAGCTGCAACCTGATCTCCAGGAACAAGCAGGAATGAGTCTTCACATACGGGTACGTCGGTACCGACGGAGTCCGCGCGGGAACGCTTCCCAGCGTCCAATCAGAAAACTTTTGGAAGCATCCCAACTGCCTCTCCTCAGTTTTCGTTTTTCCGCGGAGCTGGCAGGACGTCCTCCTGACACCGCAGAAAATGCTTCTTTTATTTTTTAGTTTTCTTGTGGTCGCGGCTGCCTTCCCCGATGCCACCGGTACCGCCGGTGTTTCTTTTTCTTTTCTTGTAAAATTTTTCCCTTTAAGGAATATATTTTTCTTTGTTAGTGTCTCACGGTTCTCAGGCCTTCTAGGCCTCTCCATTTTTCCTCATGGAACCGCCAGCCACTTTCCCCAAGAAATGTACAAACTGTGGCTGTACAACTTTATTTTTAGACACTCACAATTGGTGTCTAAACTGCTTGGGTCCTGACCATTTTCCTCCGGAGCCCTCGGGCACCAGTATGGTGAGAAGAAGTTTTCAACATCGAGTTCCCCTCGACACGCGGTCCCCCTCCAACTTCAGGGTACCGACCATATCTTCTTCTGCACAGGATCAGGTAACCCAAAAACAGTCTGTTAAGACTAGCCAGTCCTCGAGCGGCACTTCTCATGCACAGCATAGAGATGCCTATGGCCTTGTCCTCGAGAATCCACTGGCTTCAAAACCCCGGTGGGAGTCTTCGGCCTCCAAAGCCTGTGTGGGGTTTCAGGTTGTTCCTGAGGTTCACCCCTCACAGAACATACCTGAGCCATGCCCGGTGGTGGCATCCGCTTCGAGCGGTACCGATACCCTGGCATCGGCACTGGTGTTGGATGAAACATTCCTCACCAAGGATCGTCGTCTGGCGTCCTCGGTACCTACGGGCCCAGTGGATACGCTTCAGACCGACTTTCCAGTATCGGTATCGACACCGATACTAGTACCGACGTCGGTCCCCTCCAGACGTGCATCGATAGACTCGCTTCCTTCGATGCCGAGTCTGGAATCGATCTCCAGTCTGGAGGACTGGGTACCGACTCACCTTGGTACCGACTCCCGTCGGTACCGAAGGCTCAGTTCCGATACTTCGGATCCGCAACTCTTGGTTCCTCCGACACCGTTAGAGTTGCCACCGGCTGGTATTCTTCCGCCGGTATCAGATACGGTACCGAGATCGGTACCGATATTCACAGTACCATTACTGTCGGTACCTTCCATGCTTCTCTCTTCAGGCTCGCTTCCCTCGATGCCGAGTCTGGAATCAATTCCTAGCATGGACGATCTGTTACCGACTGTTGCTGGTTCTGACTTGCAGTACCAGCGACCACCATCTAAGGATCCCATACTGCACCATTCAGGATCTTCTATTCCTATATACTGGAGTAGATCCCTTGGTGCCAACGCTAGTTCTTCATCAGATCTAGCCCATCAAAGGGAAGTTCCCTCTGGGGATCCTTCTTTCCAGACTTTCCTCCTGGATATGGCAAAATCACTTGCCATTCCTATTCCTGGACAAGATCCTACACAAGGGAATACAGAATACCCCTCTGTTCCTAATGCTTCCTTTGCATCATTCTTTGCAGGATCTCCTTCTACGAATGTGGGAAACTCCTTTAAGGGTACCCCCACTTTCCAGAGCAACTGATCTCCTATATCAGGTGCCCCCCTCTCCAGGGTTTCAAAGGACTCAACTTCCTCATCATTCTATTGTAGTGGAATCAGCATTGAAGCGAGTAAAGAGTAATAAAAAGCACTCTTCTTGTCCGCCAGGTCGTGAGTCTAAGACACTAGATGCCTTTGGACGTCAAACCTTCCAGACATCCATGCTTTCAGCAAGAATTCTCTCATATATTTTTTATATGGGTCTATCTCTTGAGGAGGTCACAAGGAAATTACATCTTTTGACTCCCTTGTCTTCAAGAGCCCAAACAAGCAGACTATTCCTTACTGGTTAGTCATGCTCATAATATCTCTAGGTTTCTTACTCGTGCTTCCCTAGACTCCTTTGAGTCTGTTAGCAGAACTTCTGCTATAGCTATAGGGGCACGACGTAGAGCCTGGCTCCAAGCTTCAGACTTGGACAAATGGGCACAAGAAAGACTGGGAAATACTCCTTGCACTGGAGAAGATCTCTTCAACAAGGAGTCTTTACTCCAGGTTACTCAGTTATCCACTGACTTTCCTGTTTCCAGGGGCTATTCTACGCCGCCTTCTTTCCTAGTAGGTAGGAAATGTCCTACCAAACTTTCTTCCCCTAGGGGGAGAAGGTTTTGTCCATCATCGGCCCATCATACAGATGTTCCCAAACAGGGGAAACATCGCCCTGGTCTGAAGAATCTACAAACTCAACAGGGTCAACAAACCCAGCAGTCGCAGGGTTTCAAATAGATCTTTGTCCCTCTTGGTTGCTGGTTAGGGTAGCAGTCTGCTTCTTTTCACTTGCAGTATCTGCACTAAATTTATCCTAACCTACCTAGATATCTCTTCATGAGACATCTTTTCTCTAAGAGTCTTTATGATGATCATGTCCATACTTAACAGATTTCCTCTTCCTCTAGGAGGAAAGAGAGATAACAAGTTGTATATTTCCTGTTATATGTAAGCTCACCACAGTCTGTTGATTGAAATGAGTATTCCTGTTTAATGTAAACCGCGCTGATGAAAAAGAGTGCGGTATAGAAGAAATACAAATAAATAAATAAATAAATAAACTATCAATAGACAGTTGTTTTCCCTGTATTGGCATGTATCATCTCACCTGTCGGAGACTTCCTCCATAGTTGGTCTCTTGCAACTCTGTCTTACCTCCCTCTTACTACAACATTTAGTTTGTAAGAGTGACTTTTTTACATGGGTAAGCCCTTATGGTCTTCTACCTGTTCTGGAGTTGTCTTCCCCCTTGTTACAAGGCAGCTCCTCAGATAATGGGAAGTCCTACCATGTCTGTTTCTTTTTCCCAATCTAAAAAGAGGAGGGAAAAGAAATTCTCCATGCTGCCCTGATAGTTCCTGCAAATGCAGCAATTCCTAGTGGTTAAACCACTGTTTTTTGTTCACTACACAACCAGGGTTTCCCCTCCACTAGCAATCCTCCTAGCCTCAGTGCTAAGTCCCAAACAGGGTATCAACCTCGTTTGGGAAACCCTATTATCACAGTTTGGTTGGTTAACTTCTATTCTTCATCCCTTGCCCTTGGCAGAATAGCTAGTTACCTGCTGGCTTTCCACAGCCAGTTTTTTCTTCTGACCAACCTGCAGCATGCTCTCTGCAACTCTACAGAGTAGCTTTGCACTATGGGCCCTTGCTAGAGAGCATTAGTATCTTGCCTAGCAGATAATCCCAGATGGTTAAAAGGGGTTCCCCCAGTCATGTTCATGCCTGGCAGGTATTTTCTACCCTTTCCATCTTATCTTAAAAATCTTTTGAGGCATAAGCCTTAGGCCTTTCATTACGTGAAAGCCTAAAGAAGGGCCAATTCCCTGGCTTGGCCCATATCTCCTGGGGTCTCCCGTCAGAGATAAATTCTTCACTGGCAGCTAGAGGATACCTAATACCCATCTTGCCCTCATAGGCGGATCACTAGGGTATCTTCCTCCTGAGGCCTCCTCTATCCATTCTCCATACTACAATTCTGGAGATATCTGGACTTCCTGTCTGCAGACTGCTGTTATCCTCTGCCATTTTCACGTAGGCCATCCTGGTTACTCAAGCTCAAATTCTGCAAAGAATTAAGCCGCCTTCTTGTCATGGACACCTTTCCTCTGACTATGCCAGTCATAACCAGGAGAACAGGATTTTTTCTATTTTATCTATTCAAGCAGGTATCAACCTTCTTGCTATTAGATAAATTTCTCTCTCTCCCTAATAAGGGGGGGATGGGGTTCTCTGGACATTTCTCCATCCATATACCTGGAGACATGTCTCTATATGCCTGCCTATTCATCTAGGTATATATATACATATATATAGATAGATATATATATTTTATTTATTTATTTATTATTTATTAGAGTCTCTTTTATACCGCGCTATTCAGCATCAGTGCGGTTTACAATGAACAATAAAATACACATTTCCGATGGTACTTTGTGTTTACAGTTGAACAGGTAATGCAACTTGGATAACAGAGTAACTATTTACAATTTAAGACATAATTGGGAACTCTTTTGACTTCAGTCAAGGGGGTTCTGAGAGGCTTGTGAGGATGGTGCAGCGTCCACATTGGCTTCTGGGTAAAACTGGAGGAAGAGGTGAGGTTTTAAGGCCTTTCTGAACTGAAATAAGTCCTGGATTGATCGGATGCCGTGAGGGAGGCTGTTCCAGTACCTTGGTGCGCAGAAATTGTAGGCTCTGCCTACTGTTGCCTTGGTGCATTGTGTTATTAATTTTGGGACTACCAGGGTGTTAAGTGTTACTGACCTTCTGTCCCTATTGAGAGGAGTTGTCTGGATTAGTTCAGTCAATGATGCCGACGAAAGCCCTTTAATAACCTTGAAGGTAAGTAGTAAGGTCTTGTAAGTGATTCTACCTTGTATCGGGAGCCAGTGGAGATGTTTTAGAATGGGTGTGACATGGTCTTTCCTAGAAGCGCCATGTAGAACTCTTGCTGCGGCATTCATTGCAAGTTGAAGTGGATTTAAGGTGGCTTGAGGGAGAGCTTGCAGGATTGAATTTGCATAATCAAAATGCGGTATGATTAGTGCCTGATAGATGGTTCTGAAATCGTCAGGTGCAAGCAGGGATCTTAGATGTCTAAGGGATCGGATTTATGGTATACCGCTCTTACAATGTTTCCTATGTGCGCCTTCATATCCAAGTGCTGGTCTAAGGTCACGCCAAGGTTTCTGATAGTGGGCTTGGTCTGGAGATCTGCATCCTTCACTTTTATGAAAGACGGAGCAGTGAAGTTTCGATTCCTTGTAATAAATAAAACCTCCGTTTTCTTGTGTTGGATCCTAAGGTTTTGGGATTGCAGCCAGTTAGAAACTTCATTTATGCAGTTTGTTATAGGTGTGAGGTTGATTATATCTATCTGTGTGTCTTCTGCCCATATATATATCTCTTTATAGATATATGCATATATACCCAATATGTGTATATATTTAAATCTACATATACATATATATATATATATACATATATATATAACTACATATGATGAGATATATTGTTAGATAGATCTGTATCCATCTACTTATCTATCTGGCTGTTAGGATCAGATATCCTGACATTCCTTTATGATCCTGACAGATGGGCACTAACCCTATCAATGCTGTACCAGCATACCTAGGGGACTACACCTAGAACCACTCCTGTGGTAATTAACCTTTTCAGGTTTAGGTATTCCTCAAACTCTCCATGTACCTTTCTTTCCTAATTGACCCCATTTAGGAAAGACATTGCGAAGCTTCCGTTGCTCTAAAGCTTAGCGCTCCTGAGTCTGTCCTTACCTTTTTATCAGATACAAGGGTTTCCATACCCTTTCTCCTCTACATGGACTGATTCTAACCCCAGTCCAGTTGGGTCAGACTAAATTTTTCCTCTTGGTCCTAAATTTATACTATTTTTGGACCAAAGCAGCTTAAGCTTTCCTTAATAGTACCTTCTGCGTCTCCGCTGAAGCTCTACCTCTTATACTACCCCAGTTTTCCTTTGGGGCTATTTTTTCTCACCCTAAAGGGTTTTGACCTCCACTTGTTTTTTGTTCTACTTTATTACCTCTACTTCTCAGTGAGGTACCCCTTGAGCACATTCACTGGCTCTTCTGTCAGATCCATATGTATCTCAGTGCACTTGTGCAATGCCAACAAGGGAGGCCCAGATTACAATATCTTATTACTAAATGCCCTCGATACAGGATCTTCCCCTTTTGAAGCCCTGTTCTAGCCAGCTGTTCCACAGCTCTTTTCTGTATTCAACTCCTACCCTCCCATCCCCAGGATGCCTGAGGTCCTGAGGAATAGCATGGCTCGTTCTAGACTTGCAACATGCTAGGACTCATAAGAACATAAGACATACCATACTGGGTCAGACCGAGGTCCATCAAGCCCAGTATCCTGTTTCCAACAGTGGCCAATCTAGGTTATACGTACCTAGCAATATCCCCAAAAGACACAGGTTCCACAATGCTTGTACTGTGTCAAGCATTGATATCCTGGGTCCCTTTTTAATAGTGGTTTATGGACCTTTCCTCCAGGAACTTGTCCAAACCTTTTTTAAACCCAGCTATACTAACAGCCCTTACTACATCCTCCGGTAACAGATTCCAGAGTTTGATTACACGTTGAGTGAAAAAATATTTTCTCTTATTTGTCTTAAATAGTTTACCCTGTAGCTTCATTACATGTCCCCTAGTCTTTCTATACTCTGATAGCGTAAACAGTTGATCCACGTTTATCTGTTCCACTCCATTCATTAATTTATAGACCTCTATCATATCTCCCCTCAGCCGTCTCTTCTCCAGGCTAAAGAGCCCTAACCTTCTTAGCCTCTCTTCATAGGAGTAGCCTTCCATCCCCTTCACCAATTTGGTGGCTCTTCTCTGTACTTTTTCTAATAACGCTATGTCCTTTTTAAGGAAAATGTGGTAGGGAGGTTCTGGAGGCTAAATTTAGGCTTTTAGGTAGGAAGTTGAAATCCAGAACTTCCAGGGTAGCATTCTCCGAAATGCTTCCTGTTCCACGCGCAGGACCCAAAAGGCAGACAGAGCTCCGGAGTCTCAATGCGTGGATGAGACAATGGTGCAGAGATGAGGGGTTTGGATTTGTTAGGAACTGGGGAACATTCTGGGGAAAGGAGGGGCTCTTCCGAAGGGATGGGCTTCACCTTAACCGGGATGGAACCAGGCTGCTGGCATTAACCTTTAAAAAGGAGATAGAGCAGCTTTTAAACTAGATATTAGGGGAAAGCCGACAGTCGCCCAAGAGCAGATGGTTCGGAAGAATGTATCTTTGAAGGATACTACCAAAAGCAGAGAGGTTCCACAAAAGAGTAAAGTAGCCCAAATGCCCTCAAGTATGGAGCAGACAGAGCTTAAAGATCCCAAATTACTCATGTCTAACAGACAAATTAATATGGATAAAATACATTCTCTAAAATGCTTGTATGCAAATGCTAGAAGTCTAAAAAATAAGATGGGAGAGTTAGAATATATAGCACTAAATGAAAGGTTAGATATGATTGGAATATCAGAGACATGGTGGAAGGACGACAACCAGTGGGACACTGTGATACCTGGGTACAAACTATATCGTAATGATAGAGCTGATCAAATTGGTGGAGGGGTTGCTCTCTGTTAGAGAGGGCATTGAGTCAGAAAGGATTAAAGTATTGCAGGAAACAAAATCTGCTGTAGAATCTATATGGATTGAAATTCCATGTAAAAGGGGGAAGGCAATGGCAGTGGGGGTGTACTATCGAGCGCCTGGCCAGAATGACCAAATGGATGATGAAATGCTCAAAGAAATCAAGGAAGCTAACAAAAGTTACAGCACAGTAATAATAATGGGTGATTTCAACTACCCCGGTATCGACTGGGTCAGTGTCACGTCAGGACATGCTAGGGAGATAAAGTTCCTAGATGAAATAAATGACTGTTTCTTGGAGCAGCTGGTTCATGAACCGACCAGAGGGGAAGTCATATTAGACCTAATCCTTAGTGGAACACCAGATCTAGTGCAAGAGATAAGGTT
Organism: Ichthyophis bannanicus; assembly: GCA_033557465.1. Lineage (NCBI taxonomy): Eukaryota > Metazoa > Chordata > Amphibia > Gymnophiona > Ichthyophiidae > Ichthyophis > Ichthyophis bannanicus. The sequence goes on from CM066050.1 coordinate 4,207,090, forward strand.
GTTGGGGCCACTTGGCAATAGTGATCATAGCATGATCGCCTTTGATTTAATTAGTGGAGGAGGGATAGTAAGGAAATCCACAGTACTACCTTTTAACTTTCGAAAGGGAGACTATGATAAAATGAGGAAAACAGTCAAGAAAAAACTAAAAGGAGCAGTTGCAAAGGTTAAAGACGTACATCAGGCTTGGCTGTTGTTGAAAAATACTATCTTGGAAGCCCAGACCAGCTGTATTCCACGCTTTAAGAAAAGTGGAAAGAAGTCCAAAAAAACTGCCAGCATGGTTTAAAGTTGAGGTCAGAGAGGCTGTTGTTGCCAAAAAAGCATCTTTCAGGAAATGGAAAAAAGAGCCAAACGACGAAACCTGGAAACAGCACAAGCACTGGCAAGTCAAATGCAAGGCATTGATAAGGCAGGCAAAGGGAGAATTTGAGAAGAAGCTTGCTGCAGAAGCAAAAACGCGAAGTAAAGACCTTTTCAAGTACATTCGTAGCAAAAAACCTGTGAGAGAGTCAGTTGGTCCATTAGATGATAAAGGGGTTAAAGGAGCACTAAGAGGCGACAAGGCGATAGCGGAGAGACTGAACGAATTCTTTGCTTCAGTCTTTACTGAGGAAGATGTAGGGATGTTACCCATGACTGAAGTGGTATTTAAAGGGGCAGAAGAATTGAAGGAAATATCGATACATCGAGAAGATGTATTACAACTATTAGATAAGCTGAAGAGTAGCAAATCACCTGGGCCGGATGGTATACATCCAAGGGTATTGAAAGAACTGAAATATGAGATTGCAGACCTGCTATTAGTAATCTGTGAACTATCATTAAAATCATCTCTAATACCTGAAGATTGGAGGATCGTCAGTGTAACACCAATTTTTAAAAAGGGTTCCAGGGGTGATCCGGGAAACTACAGACCGGTGAGCCTGACGTCAATACCGGGAAAAATGATAGAAACCATCATAAAGAATAAAATTACTCAGCATGTAGATAGTCATGAACTAATGAGAGACAGCCAACATGGCTTTAGACAAGGAAGATCTTGTCTTACTAATTTGTTATGTTTTTTGAAGGAGTGAATAATCAGGTGGACAAAGGTGAGTCGGTTGATATTGTGTATCTGGACTTTCAGAAAGCCTTTGACAAGGTCCCTCATCAGAGACCTTTGGCAAAACTAAAGAGTCATGGGATAGGAGGCAGTGTACTATTGTGGATCAGGAACTGGTTAAAAGATAGAAAGAAGAGGGTAGGGCTAAATGGCCAATTTTCCCAATGGAGAAAGGTGAATAGTGGTGTACCCCAGGGATCTGTGCTGGGTCCGCTGCTTTTTGATATATTCATAAATGACCTGGAAAGTGGAATAACGAGTGAGGTTATCAAATTTGCAGATGACAAAAAACTATTTAAAGTTGTTAAAACCCAAGAGGATTGTGGAAAATTGCAAGAGGATCTTGATAAATTGGAAGACTGGGCATCAAAAGGGCAGATGAAATTTAATGTGGACAAGTGCAAGGTTATGCACCTAGGGAAGAACAACCCAAACTATGGTTACACGATGCAAGGTTCCACATTAGGAACCACCACCCAGGAAAAAGATTTAGGCGTCATTGTGGATACCATGTTAAAACCCTCGGCCCAGTGTGCAGCGGCGGCCAAGAGAGCAAATAGAATGCTAGGTATGATAAGGAAAGGAATGGAAAATAAAACAAAGGATATTATAATGCCTCTATATCGTTCCATGGTGAGACCGCACCTTGAATATTGTGTGCAATTCTGGTCACCGTATCTTAAAAAGGATATAGAGTTATTAGAAAAGGTTCAGAGAAGAGCCACCAAAATGGTAAAGGGGATGGAAGGATACTCCTATGAAGAAAGGCTAAAAAGGTTAGGTCTCTTTAACCTGGAAAAGAGACGGCTGAGGGGAGATATGATAGAAGTCTATAAATTAATGAGCGGAGTGGAACGGGTAAACGTAGATCGATTGTTTACCTTATCAGAATATAGAAAGACTAGGGGACATGCAATGAAGCTACCAGGTAAACTATTTAAGACTAATAAAAGAAAATATTTTTTCACTCAACGTGTAATCAAACTCTGGAATTTGTTACCGGAGGATGTAGTAAAGGCTGTTAGTGTAGCTGGGTTTAAAAAAGGTTTGGACAAGTTCCTGGAGGAAGGGTCCATAAGCCATTATTAAGAAGGGACCCAGGATATCAATGCTTGAACCAATACAAGCATTGTGGAACCTGTGTCCCTTGGGGAAACTGCTAGGTACATATGACCTAGATTGGCCACTGTTGGAAACAGAATACTGGGCTTGATGAACCTTGGTTTGATCCAGTATGGCATATCTTATGTTCTTATGTAAGATACGGTGACCAGAATTGCACACAATATTCGAGGTGCGGTCGTACCATGGAGCGATACAGAGGCATTATAATATCCTTTGTTTTGTTCTCCATCCCTTTCCTTATGATACCTAGCATTCTATTTGCTTTCTTGGCTGCCGCTGCACACTGGGCGGAGGGTTTTAACATGTTATCCACAATGACTCCTAAATCTTTTTCCTGGGTGGTGGTTTCTAATGTGGGGCCTTGCATCATGTAACTATAGTGTGGGTTGTTCTTTCCTAGGTGCATAACTTTGCACTTGTCCACATTAAATTTCATCTGCCATTTGGATGCCCAGTCTTCCAATTTATCCAGATTCTCCTGCAGTTTTCCACAATCCTCTTGGGTTTTAACAACTTTAAACAGTTTTGTGTCATCTGCAAATTTGATGACCTCACTAGTTATTCCCTTTTCCAGGTCATTTATGAATATGTCAAAAAGCAGCGGACCCAGTACAGATCCCTGGGGTTCTCCGCTATTCACCTTTTTCCATTGGGAATATTGGCCATTTAGCCCTACCCTCTACTTTCTATCTTTTAACCAGTTCCCAATCCACAATAGTACACTGCCTCCTATCCCATGACTTTTTAGCTTCGCCAAAAGTCTCTGATGGGGGACTTTGTCAAAAGCTTTCTGAAAGTCCAGATACACTATATCAACCGACTCACCTTTGTCTACCTGTTTATGCACACCTTCATAAAAACATATCAGATTAGTAAGACAAGATCTTCCTTGTCTAAAGCCATGTTGGCTGTCTCCCATTAGGCCATGACTATCTACATGCTGTGTAATTTTGTTCTTTATGATGGTTTCTACCATTTTCCCTGGTACTGACGTCAGGCTCACCGGTCTGTAATTTCCTGGGTCACCTCTGGAACCCTTTTTAAAAATTGGTGTTACGTTGGCGACCCTCCAATCTTCAGGTATTACAGATGATTTTAATGAAAGTTCACAGATTACCAATAGCAGGTCTGCAATCTCATATTTCAGTTCTTTCAACACTCTGGGAGGTATACCATCCGGTCCAGGTGATTTGCTACTATTCAGTTTATCAAATAGTTGTAATATATCTTCCCGGTGTGTAGCGATATTTCTCTCAATTCCTCTGCAGTATCACCTTTAAATACCACTTCAGTCTTGGGTAACATCCCTACATCTTCCTCAGTAAAGACCGAAGCAAAGAATTCATTCAGTCTCTCTGCTATAGCCTTGTTTCCTCTTACTGCCCCTTTTACCCCTCTATCATCTAATGGTCCAATTGACTCTCTCACAGGCCTTTTGCTACGAATGTACTTGAAAAAGTCTTTATTTCGTGTTTTTGCTTCCGTAGCAAGTTTCTTCTCAAATTCCTGCTTTGCCTGCCTTATCAATGCTTTGCATTTAACTTGCCAGTGCTTGTGCTGTTTCCAGTTTTCATCATTTGGCTCTTTTTTCCATTTCCTGAAGGTTGCTTTTTTGGCAGCAACAGTCTCTCTGACCTCACCTTTAAACCATGCTGGCAGTTTTTTGGACTTTCTTCCACTTTTCTTAATGCGTGGAATACAGCTGGTCTGGGCTTCGAGGATAGTATTTTGAAATAACACCCAAGCTTGCTGTAAGTCTTTAACCTTTGGAACCGCTCCTTTTAGTTTTTTCCTAACTATATTCCTCATTCTATCATAGTCTCCCTTTTGAAAGTTAAAAGGTAGTACTGTGGATGCCTTTACTATCTGTCCTCCACTAATTTATTTATTTATTTATTTATTTATTTTATAACTTTTATATACCGCGCTATTTGTTATCAGTGCGGTTTACATACAACAAGGGTGCACAGTCAGAAGTCTGTTCTGTGCTTACATTGTAACAGGAGTTTAAACTTGGAACATACATTGTAACAGGAGCATAAACTTGGAGCAGCAGGGGAACTAAAAACATATGTACAAAATATAATTAGATTTGGATTGTATATACAGGAGGTCTAAGGCGGGTTCATACTATGATCACTATTGCCAAGTGGTCCCAACACCCTTATTTCTTGCACCAGATCTGGCGTTCCACTAAGGACTAGGTCCAGTATGGCTTCCCCTCTGGTCGGTTCATGAACCAGCTGCTCCAAGAAGCAGTCATTTATTCCATCTAGAAACTTTATCTCTTTAGCTTGTCCTGCTGTGACACTGACCCAGTCAATACCGGGGTAATTGAAATCACCCATTATTACTACTCTGTTGTGACTTTTGTTAGCTTCCTTGATTTCTTTGAGCATTTCATCATCCATTTGTTCATTCTGGCCAGGCGGTCGATAGTATACTCCCACTGCCATCACCTTCCCCTTCATAAATGGAATTTCAGTCCATAGAGATTCTACAGCAAATTTTGTTCCCTGCAAAACTTTAATCCTTTCTGACTCAATGCCCTCTCTAACATAGAGCGCAACCCCTCCACCAATTTGATCAGCTCCATCATTACGATATAGTTTGTATCCAGGTATCAGTGTCCCACTGGTTATCCTCCTTCCACCATGTCTCTGAGAGTGCAATCATATCTAACCTCTCATTTAGTGCTATATATTCTAACTCTCCCATCTTATTGTTTAGATTTCTAGCATTGGCATACAAGCATTTTAGAGACTGTATTTTATTCATATTAATCTGGCTATTGGTAGGCAGGGGTAATTTGGAATCTTTATGCTCTGTCTGCTCCTTACTCAAGGGCATTTGGGCTACTATACTCCCTTTTGGAACCTCACTGCTTTTGGTAGTATCCTTCAAGGATACCTTCGTCCGAACCATGCACTCCTGGGTGACTGTCGGCTTTCCCCTATTTTCTAGTTTAAAAGCTTCTCTATCTCTTTTTTAAAGGTTAATGCCAGCAGTCTGGTCCCATCCTGATTAAGGTGAAGCCCATCCCTTCGGAAGAGCCCCCCCTTTCCCCAGAATGTTCCCCAGTTCCTAACAAATCCAAAACCCTCATCCTTGCACCATTGTCTCATCCACACATTGAGACTCCGGAGCTCTGCCTGTCTTTTGGGTCCTGCACGTGGAACAGGAAGCATTTCGGAGAACGCTATCCTGGAATTTAGCCTCCAGAACTTCCCTACCACATTTTCCATGTCATTGGTACCAACATGTACCAAGACAGCAGACTCCTCCCCAGCACTATTTATGATCCTATCTAGGTGGTGCGTGAGGTCCGCTACCTTCGCACCAGGCAGGCATGTTACCAGGCGATCCTCACGTCCACCAGCCACCCAGCTATCTACATTCCTAATGATTGAATCACCAACTATAACAGCTGTCCTGACCCTCCCCTCAGGAAAACAGGAAGAAGGCTACACAATACCTCAGCAGGGGGGGAGGGGAAGGATTCACTCAGGCAGGCTAGGACAGGAAAAAAAAGTTTAACACAGAGCAGGTTCTGGGGAGAGAGATTTAATTTAAAATGAACAGTTAACCTGGCTACCACACAAAGCCCAGTTAGTTGAGAAAGGCAAGGTAAGTTATAACTGAGAAGGCTGAACTAGCACACCACTAAGACAAACACTAAATAATTAAATAAACAGTTAGACAAACAATAAATAATTAATAAACAGCTAGAACTCACAGCAAGGTGTCACAGGAGGCAATATCCACTTCTCTAGCAGAGCACTGTAAAAAGCACTGCTCTTCTCTGATCAGAGAAAAGCAGACTCCCGGGCATCTGAGCTCTGCTACTGTTTTTAAGAATGCAATTAGCACTTTAGTGAACAACATTCCTTCTGATACATATTTCCATACACCTCTGCAAATTTCCCATTTCTCACTTTATCAGATGCTGTGTATATTGTCACGCCACCACCACTCACCTCTATGTTAGAGGGGCGTGGATTATTGAAGGAACTTTCTGCTGTATGCTTTTTCAGCTTTTTTTTTTAAACTATTTCCCTGCATTGCCCTCTGGGAAATGTAGTCCTTATTCAGCTGTATGAGTGCACCATGCAGAAAGCTGTAGTCAGGCACAAGTAGGTAAGGCAAATGACAGAAATTTATTATTTTTATATACACAATGGTTTGATCATACCACACATAGGATTGTTGGTTCAGGACTCTTGGAAGCAAAAATTGTCCAAAACATATCCAACCACAAAATGCAGTTTTAAAGGTTCTCTCTATTGCAGGATACACAGTCTTTACCAGCAAGCCTAATTATATTCCCTCCTTAGCTTTGCTGGCTAAAGCACCAAACAAAAAGCACATTTAAAGTCTGTGGTAAACTTCCTCTTTATAAACACATGGGATCTCAGCCACCCTGCTTGGGGAATAAGGGTACCTTTTTCCTGGGAGACCTTCTTTCAGGACTGGCTTGCTTTTTTCTACATTCCCAGGTTTACAGCTTGGCACAAGGAACAGTCCATGGGAGTGTCCTCCTCCTCAATCAGCTTCACCTCAGGCTCTCCCAGCTGCATAGGCTCTGACTCCCCACCTTGCTCACAGTGCTCAGCTAACAGCCTTCTGGGGGATTTTGGAGTCTCTCTTGTTCCTGGCTCCAAACTTTCCTGCAGCCGTGCTACATGCCAAATAGCACTCTCTCCAGCTGGAAGGTCTGTTCCTCTGCTCTGCTCAGCCTGGCTTCCTGCTTCTCCTCTCCTCCTTTCCTTTTTTACTAAATCATACTCTGCTCTGGGTTTATACTTCCACATAATGTACTATATCCTCTTTTTGTTCTTAGTTGTCTGCATTCTGTTTTCTTACCCTTTGTTGGTACACGACATTTGATTTCCAGCTTTTGGTGAGTTTTATCCTCTTGTTATTTTATGTATGGTTTATAATTTACATGTATGTTATTTATTTGGGCTACTGACAATACATGTTTTCTAAAATATCCATTGACCTTTTTTGGATGTGTTTATGAATTACATTTGATTTTAATTTGTATATTACTACTTTTAATGTTATTACCATTATCACTTTTATGTAATTTTATCTTTGCATATTTAATGAGCATCAGCTCATCTTTGCTTCTAGAATTATTGTGTTGATTACGATTACTTATTTATGTATTTTTATGTCTGTAGCGGTCATAGTCCCCTGAAGAAGGCCAGTTCCTTAGCGTCCCTCCAGTTTGGTCCCAAAACCTCTAGGGTTTTGATCCTCCTCCAGCAGCTTAGAGACTGAGAAACGTCACTCTTGTGATGTCACTGGTACATAATCTCCGGAACCGCCTTCTTCCACCAGTTACCTCAGTCTCCAAGCAGCTGGAGGTTTGGTGAGCCTAGCAGTGTGGGGCTCATCTGAGGAGCAATTAAGGAGAGTTAGGATTTTTATTTTGGTTTGATTTGTCAGATTTGAGGAAGCTTAATTGAAAAACAAAACAAAACGGGTTTTTATTCTTTGGTAGCCTCAATTTCGCTGTGCCGTGGGTGCTGCAGCCTTTCCTCCCCCTTCCCGTTGAATCGGCTTGTGCAGCAGAGGTCTGTTGTAGGGGGGAAAACTCCGTTCAGGTCTCACAAGAAGAAGAGACTAGGGAATGCAACCGGGGCCCGTAGCGTGCAGAAGTGGTGCCTGCTACCGCTATCGGGGCCGTCAGCAAGACAAGTAGTGAGGCAGCACAGGGTTTATTTACCTCACGCGGTCCGGTGTGGCACAGAGAGCTTCGGCTTGGCGGCTCCCGCACAGCAGTAGAACCCGGGCAGGAAGACTTCTGCTTCACCTTCCCAGGCAGCAGGTAAGGGGGGGCCTGGTGTTCGGTGGAGCCAACAGGACACAGGGACGGTGGAGCGCTGATATGCGACTTCGGCGAGGCAGGCCGAGCCGCTTGGCAAAAGCGCAGGAAACGCCGTCTTGAATTTTTTCATTTTTGCATCGCCTGAGAGAGGCGTCGGGCAGCCTCGTTTTCAAGGCGGGGGGCCTGGCAGCCGACTCTGGAAGGCACTCGGAAGCACGGGGAGTGCTTAGTTTAATTAAACAAAAAAACAACAACAAAGAAACGCCGTACATTGTCTGTTCGAGGAGCAGTGCTCTGAGACGCCGGAGTGTCTCACAATCAGTTTCAGGCTGTTAGGACATCTTGCAGGGGGCAATATGCCTAGACTGCACTGTTTGCTTTGTGGGGCTACGAGAGGCACAGTTTCAGAAGCGGGGGTCTGTAAGGCCTGCACTCGGGAGGCTGCAGCCCTGGAGCAGACCGTAGAGGGAGCAGAGGACGCTTGAGGGAAGGTCCCCATAACCCTTCTCCAGCCAGGCTCTCTAGGCATTCCTTCTCTGGAGCCCATGCCAGGTGCGTCGTCTGCTCCTGACCCTCCCTGCCCGCAGCCCATGCTGCCAGGGGGTTTGGCGGCGATTTTTTTGCTGTTTTTCGTAACGCTAATACAGAAGGCCTTTAGCAGTTCTTGTGATAAGCTGTCCCCCGGGGCCTCAGAGGGGATCTCGGGTCTGAAACGCCCGAGGACGCCGTTGGATATGGAAGTGACAGGAATGTCGGCGAAAAAGACAGGACCGAAAGGGATCAGACGGAAAGGGATCGCCGGCTGGGGGTCTCACTGTCAAGGCAGTTTTGCTCAAGGGCAATGGACGGAGCTAGAAAAGGGCTGGCCCATCAACAGACTGGAGTTGCGAGCGGTGGCAAAAGCGCTGCAAGTTCTACAGCCTTCTCTCGAGGGGAAAGCCGTTTGGGTGTTTTCCGACAATGCGACCGCGGTAGCATATATCAATCGTCAAGGGGGCACCAGCAGTGTGGCGCTCGAAGCAGAGGCCGAGGAGTTGTTCATGTGGGCCGAGGAGAATCTTCTGGCACTGTCTGCGGCACATGTAGTGGGAGTGGACAATGTGGAAGCCGACTTCTTAAGAGTGGATTCAGGAGAGTGGGTTCGTAAGAGTGGACCCAGGAGAGTGGGTTCTTCACCTGGAAGTGTTCGCAATGCTGGTGTGCCGTTGGGGAACGCTAGTGATGGATCTGATGGCGACCTTTCAGTCGGCTCAGGTCGATCGCTTCTTCAGCAGAAGAAGGGATAGAATGTCGGAGGGTCTGGATGCTCTTATTCAGGCTTGGCCAGAGGATCAGCTTCTGTACGTGTTTCCGCCCTGGGTTTTAATAGGGCGAGTGCTGCAGCGCATATAGCGTCACCGGGGTCAGGTGATATTGATCGCGCCGGATTGGCCAAGAAGGCCGTGGTATACGGACTTGATGAGACTTGTGATTGGGATGCCGTGGTGTCTTCCTCAGTGGATAGACCTTCTCTCTCAGGGGCCGCTGGTCATGCCTTGAGTGGATTGGTTCTCGCTTACAGCCTAGCTCTTGAGAGGGCAAGGTTGACAGCAAAGGGATATTCGGCGGCAGTTATTTCCACCTTGCTCAGGGCTCGTCGTCGGTCGACTTCCTTAGCCTATATCCAATTATGGCGAATATTTGAGGCTTGGTGTCAGGAGCGACAAGTGGCGGCGTTGAAAGTTTCAATTTCGCAGGTTCTGTCTTTCCTACAGGATGGTTTTTAAAAGGGGTTAGCAGCCTCATCCCTACGGGTGCAGTTAGCAGCCCTGTCCTGTTATAGAGGAAAGGTTCAGGGGATGGCTTTGGGAGTACATCCGGATATTAAGCGATTTCTAAGGGCAGTAGCTCTGTTGCGACCTCCCAGGAGGCCGGTGGTGCCGACTTGGGATTTGCCCCTAGTTCTGGAAGCATTGGTGCGTAAGCCTTTTGAGCCGCTGGCAGGGGTGTCGCTTAAGGATCTTACCTTAAAGATGGTGTTCTTGGTGGCTATTGCGTCGGCGCGCAGAATCTCTGAGTTGCAAGCGTTGTCCTGTAGAAAGCCTTTTCTATCCTTCAGTGAGTCGAAGGTAGTTCTGAGGCCGGTGCCGTCGCTTTTGCCAAAGGTGGTCTCGGTTTTTCATATGAATCAAGTCATTTCTTTGCCAGTTTTTGGATCTAACGCGGACAGCTCTTCCGCAAAGCGCTTACAGGGCTTAGATGTACGGAGAGCCTTAAAGCACTATTTGCATAGGACAGCCCCCTTCCAGAAGTCGGATAGGCTTTTTGTGCTTTTTTCGGGGGCATGGAAAGGAGAGGCAGCATCTAAGGCTTCTGTCGCCCGCTGGGTGAAGGAAGCAATCGCGTCTGCATATCTTCTCAAGGGCAAGCAGGTGCCGAAAGGATTGAGAGCTCATTCTACTAGAGGGCAGGCGGCATCTTGGGCAGAGTGCAGTTTGGTGCCGGCTGCGGAAATTTGCATTCTTTTGTCAAACATTACCGGTTGGATGTCCAAGCGAAGAGGGATACCTGTTTTGGATTGGCAGTGCTTCAGGCAGGTCTACAGGATCCCACCCATTGATTTTTCACTGCTCTGTTACATCCCTAGAAGTTTTGGGACCAGACTGGAGGGATGCTACAGAAGGTGAAATTAGACTTACCTGCTAATTGTTGTTCCTTGCGGAACTCCAGTCTGGTCCCATATCCTGCCCTGGGGTTTGTAGTAGTAGTCGTGCGCCTGAAGCATAGTGGAGTTACAGGTAGGTGGGAGCGTTCAAGAGGGGACGAAGTAAGTCCTTTCCCCAACACAGGCATTCTGTGAATTAAAATAGACTCCAAGTTTCCATAAGGGAGGAAAAAGGACTAGGGCACTTATGGAACAGTTTTGGGTCAAGGTATGGCCTTGTTTGTGTTTTTAGATTCAGTTAGTCAGTTGGTTTGTTGTTGGTAGTACTTACTACTTAATTGTTGCTTTGTCAATAGGTTACTGGTGAAAGAAGGCGGTTCTGGAGCTTATGTACCAGTGACATCACAAGAGTAACGTTTCTCAGTCTCCAAGCTGCTGGAGGAGGAGCAAAACCCTAGAGGTTTCGGGACCACACTGGAGTTCCGCAAGGAACAACAATTAGCAGGTAAGTCTAATTTCACCTTTGGCTGAAACACGTGTTGGGCAGACCCTCAATAAAGCTGTTTTTCCTTCCAAGAGACTTTGTTTGCCTGCTTTTGTTTGCGTATTGATTTCTGATAGTACATCCTGTCTCAGCAGCAGAGCATTTCAACAGAACTGTAGTCACAATATTCTGTCAATTAATAATTTCCTGCTTTGTCTCTTCAGGATACTGCAGGCTCTGAGCGATATGAGGCCATGAGTCGTATCTATTATCGAGGAGCAAAAGCGGCAATCGTGTGCTATGGTATGGAAAGAGAGGGGCATTGGTCAGCTCTTTACCCCTTGGCGTGTATTGTGAATGTTGCTGTAACAGAAATATCTAGAGAAGGGAGCCCTCTGTCTTTTACCACTTTTGCCTCCATGCCACATTTGATCCTGTTCTGTTAAAATTTGTGGAGTTATTTTGTCCCCATATGGATAGACATTTTTTTAACCATTTTTCCCCCCAAGATTTGGTTGTGTTGGAAAGAAGAAAAAAAAGATCTTTCTCTTTCCAAATTCATTCTCAAGCTATCCTGTGCTGGTTCTCTGTACTATAATAAGCACAGAAGCCATATTGCAAAGAATTCACACATTTATTCTGTGTTCATTATTCGATGCAGATTTCTCCACCAACTTTGAAATTAAGGGAGAGCAGAGAGAGATCTGTAATTTATTTAATCCAGATCTAAAGATGAATTTCTCTCTCTTTTTCTTTTTTTTATTATCTTCAACCTTGCCAAGCATGATGTTTTTCTCTAATGATCTCTCTCTTTACATGATGTGTCCAAATTATGAAAGCTGAAGTCTTGTCATCTGAACCTCTGTCTTTTTTTTCTTGTCTTTTTCTCCGGTCGCATACCGGTTCCTCTTGCCTTCTGTGTTGTGTTTTTCTTCGGCTTCCTTTTCTTTTTCATCCTCGGGGGTTTTTCTCCAGTGCGTGTGTTTTCCCCCCCCCCCCCCTTCTGTCCGGGCCAAGGGTTCTTGACCTCGTGAGGACCATCTTCCCCGCCATGGCCTCGGTCAGTGGCTTCAAATCTTGTGACTGTTGCACTCACAATATGTCGCGCATGGACCTGCGTGATTATTGCCTTCGATGCTTAGGGCCAGGTCATGATGCCTTGGCATATGGTTTCTGCCAGCAAATGACCCTGAATGCTCTCTGAGGCCGTAAGAAGAAGCATATGAGTCGATTTTCCACAAGTCTGACTCTGTCCCGGAGCTGTCCGCGGCACTAGTGCCCTTGAGGGCTGTCATAGGGTTCCTCAGCCTTGCATTTTGACCACACTGCCTTGAAGCCCCGAGGTCATGGAGCATCGAGCCAGGGCTCCCTGGGTGAGGGATGGCCTTCGAAGAGCCTAACATTGTCAGTGGCCGACTCGGGTGATGAGTCCAGGACTGTGGCAAAGTCCCATGGTCCCTGGCCTCTGGCCTCGGAGCCCTCGACACGAGGCCGACAGTGATTATCAGGAGTGGCCCTCGAAGCTGCCCTGGTGGGAGAAAACACCATTGGAGACCAGGGATTGGTCTCTGTCCTCCAAGGCCATCCTTGTCGAGGACACCCCCTCAATGGCGCCAGTGTTGGGCCCGATGTCTTGAGTGCCTACGCTAGTAGCTGCAGAGCCATCTGGCATTGAGGCCAGAATGGCAGCTTTGGAATGCAGTTTGTCTGCCTTCATGGCCCAGTAGTGGGCTCTGATGCCTGGTTCCTCCTGACCACTGGTCCCTCCACAGTGAGGGCTTCCATGGAGGTGGAGCTGATCCTCAAGTATCGTTGGCCTCAAGAGGCACCTCAGGCATGGTCCCGGTCCCATTTGGGACCTAGGACTTCCCTGCACAGCGCACCCAATTTGGAGCACAGGGGCATCAGGGTTGGGGCTCCAGCCTGAGGTCTGGAGGACCCTCGAGGTCTCCTCTGACTCTAGGTCAGACTAGGAGACCAAGGACGACGAATCCCCGGACACTCGGCTCCACAGGGATGTGCCCCTCAGACCCTTCCCCCTCCAGAGGCCCGGTACCGGTCCCCACCTAAGGTTTTGGACTTTGTGAGGGATATGGTGAAGACATTTGCCTTCACCAACGAGTCTGAGCCTTGGGTGGAGGACCTAAAGAGCCTCCAGTACAAGGCTCCCCCCAAGGATTGCCCATCCCTCCTGTCTTGGAATGGTTGCTCCTTCTATGTGTGGGAGACCCCGGCCTCAGTTTCTCATTGTGAGCAGGCAACTGGGCTCTATATACTGGGTCCGCCAGAGCCCTGACTTCCAAAAAGCTCAACTGCCTCGCAACTCCATGGTGGTGGAGTCGGCCATGCATAGACTCAAGAGCCAGAAAACGCATTCTTTGGTGCCCCTGGGTAGGGAGGGCTCGTACCATGGACGCCCTGGGCAGGAAGTGCTTCCAAGGTTTGATGCTCATCAGCCGGATCCAGGCCTACCAGCTGTACATAGGCATGTACCTGCATGACATGGCAAGGGGAGCTCATCGGGTTCTCGGCTGGTTTCTCTGAGGAACCTCTTCAGCAGTTGTGGACCCTAGTCTCCATGGTCAGGGAGTGCTCCAAATTTATGACTCAAGCAGCCTATGACGGCTTCGAGTTGACAGCTAGGGTATATCGTAATGATAGAGCTGATCAAATTGGTGGAGGGGTTGCGCTCTATGTTAGAGAGGGCATTGAGTCAGAAAGGATTAAAGTTTTGCAGGAAACAAAATTTGCTGTAGAATTTATTTTTATTTATTTATTTTACATTTCTTATATACCGCACTATTTGACATCAGCGCGGCTTACATCGAACAAAAAAAATTCAGAACATAAACATGTATCTGATTTTACAATAAAACAGGATTACAAACTTGGATAAAACAGGGAATTACACTTAACAGGATAGCCAACTTGGCATGCGAATATAACTATTTACATCATCAGGTTACAGAAGATAAAATGTATAATTAGTGGACATAAGGCACCTTGCTACGTGCGGTATCATGGCTCACTAGGTGATTTAGTGTCACTATCGGACTTGGAGAGGGGGCATGTTTCTGAGATCGTTGGGAAGTATTTGAGGAATAAGTAGTGTTTGAGGGCCTTTCTAAATTGCATTAGGCTAGTAATTGCTCTAATGTTTGTTGGCAAGGCGTTCCAAAGTTTTGGAGCACGGAGACTGAAAGCCCTGTTTGCTGCCGTTGTGGTACATCTTGTGAGTTCTCGAGGCATCGTGAGCATATTTACAGCTATTGATCTTCTTGATCTGTTCGGGATTATGGGTTTGATGAGGTCGGTTAAAGATGTGGAGGAGAGATTGTTTACAGCCTTGAAGGTCATTAACAATGTCTTGAAGATGATCCTAGCGTGAATAGGAAGCCAGTGTAACTGCATCAAAAGGGGTGTCACATGGTCACTCCTAGATGCCCCATGTAGAACCCTCGCTGCGCTATGCATTGCAAGCTGTAAGGGGTTCAAGGTGGCTTGAGGAAGGCCTAGTAAAATGACATTTGCATAATCCAAGTGAGGCATGATCAGAGCCTGGAAGATGGCACGGAAATCTTCTGGTTCAAGTATGGGACGAAGATGTCTGAGTGAACGGATCTTGTAGTATATTGATCTTACAGAATTGGCTATATGTTCCTTCATGTCGAGGTTTTGATCTAGTGTAACACCTAGGTACCTTATTGTGGGCTTTGTTTGTAGTTCAGCTTCTCTCACCTTCAAGTATTGTGGGGGGATAAAGTTCGGATTCTTCGATATGAAGAGCACTTCTGTCTTCTTATGTTGGATCCTGAGGTTTTGTGACGTGAGCCATTCCGATATGGCATTAAAGCAATTGGTCTAGAATCTCTATGGATTGAAATTCCATGTAAAAAGGGGAAGGCGATGGCAGTGGGGGTGTACTATCGACCACCAGGCCAGAAAACAAATGGATGATGAAATGCTCAAAGAAATCAAGGAAGCTAACAAAAGTTACAGCGCAGTAATAATAATGGGTGATTTCAATTACCCCGGTATCGACTGGGTCAGTGTCACGGCAGGACATGCTAGGGAGATAAAGTTCCTAGATGACATAAATGACTGCTTCTTGGAGCAGCTGGTTCATGAACCGACCAGAGGGGAAGCCATATTAGACCTGGTCCTTAGTGGAACACCAGATCTAGTGCAAGAGATAAGGGTGTTGGGGCCACTTGACAATATGATCATAGCATGATCGCCTTTGATTTAATTAGTGGAGGAGGGATAGTACGGAAATCCACAGTACTACCTTTTAACTTTCGAAAGGGAGACTATGATAAAATGAGGAAAATAGTTAAGAAAAAACTAAAAGGAGCAGTTGCAAAGGTTAAAGACTTACATCAAGCTTGGGTGTTGTTGAAAAATACTATCTTGGAAGCCCAGACCAGCTGTATTCCACGCTTTAAGAAAAGTGGAAGGAAGTCCAAAAAACTGCCAGCATGGTTTAAAGGTGAGGTCAGAGAGGCTGTTGTTGCCAAAAAAGCATCCTTCAGGAAATGGAAAAAAGAGCCAAACGACAAAACCTGGAAACAGCACAAGCACTGGCAAATTAAATGCAAGGCATTGATAAAGCAGGCAAAGAGAGAATTTGAGAAGAAGCTTGCTGTGGAAGCAAAAACGCGAAATAAAGATTTTTTCAAGTACATTCACAGCAAAAATCCTGTGAGAGAGTCAGTTGGTCCATTAGATGATAGAGGAGTTAAAGGGGGGGCACTAAGAGGCGACAAGGCGATAGCGGAGAGACTGAATGAATTCTTTGCTTTAGTCTTTACTGAGGAAGATGTAGGGATGTTACCCATGACTGAAGTGGTATTTAAAGGTGCGGAAGAATTGAAGGAAATATCGATACATAGGGAAGATGTATTACAACTATTAGATAAACTGAAGAGTAGCAAATCACCTGGGCCGGATGGTATACATCCAAGGGTGTTGAAAGAACTGAAATATGAGATTGCAGACCTGCTATTAGTAATCTGTGAATTATCATTAAAATCATCTCTAATACCTGAAGATTGGAAGATCGCCAATGTAACACCAATTTTTAAAAAGGGTTCCAAGGGTGATCCGGGAAACTACAGAACGGTGAGCCTCACGTCAGTACCGGGAAAAATGGTAGAAACCATCATAAAGAATAAAATTACTCAGCATGTAGATAGTCATGGAAATGGAGAGCGGGGCCTCTGCCAAGGCCTTAAATGAATCTTTAAAGCTGCTCAAGACTCATTCTCCTCACACTGCTGTCATGCTGTTCTCAGTAGACACTGAAGCTGGAAAGATTACCTGTCTATGCCAAGTACCTCAGGATACTGCAAACAAAGGCCTAAAAGCCAGTGAATGGGCTGATGGATGGTAAAGGAGGGGGAAAAGATGTCTCTGCTCAAGCAACAGGCAAAAATGTGGGATGCCTGCAAGAAGCTCTGAAACTAGCCACCGAGTTTGCCAAACTGAAACTGGACTTGAAGAACTGACCCTAGCAGCATCTCTTGTTGGGCTAAAGGCACCCCGCAAGAGTGCATGTTATAGAACTGAACTTTTGTCAGTATAACAGTTGCTTAATAACAGGTTTTTTTTGTTGTTGTTTTTTTTGAGGGGGTGCACTGGGAAACGAGACATTTTCCATTTGGCATAAGCTAAAGGAGTGGTGGTGGTTAGTGTGATCAGACAAATATGTAGCACTTTGTTCCAGTGTAACTTATGGCCTAATGGGAGACAGCCAACATGGCTTTAGACAAGAAAGATCTTGTCTTACTAATCTGTTTTTTTGAAAGTGTGAACAAACAGGTGGACAAAGGTGAGTCGGTTGATATAGTGTATCTGGACTCTCAGAAAGCCTTTGACAAGGTCCCTCATCAGAGACTTTTGGCAAAACTAAAGAGTCATTGGATAGGAGGCAGTGTACTACTGTGGATCAAGAACTGGTTAAGAGATAGAAAGCAGAGGGTTGGGCTAAATGGACAATTTTCCAAATGGAGAAAGGTGAATAGTGGTGTAACCCAGGGATCTGTTCTGGGTCCGCTGCTTTTTGACATATTCATAAATGACCTGGAAAGTAGAATAATGAGTGAGGTTATCAAATTTGCAGATGACACAAAACTATTTAAAGTTGTTAAAACCCAAGAGGATTGTGGAAAATTGCAAGAGGATCTTGATAAATTGGAAGACTGGGCATCAAAATGGCAGATGAAATTTAATGTGGACAAGTGCAAAGTTATGCACCTAGGGAAGAACAACCCAAACTATGGTTATACAATGCAAGGTTCCACATTGGGAACCACCACTGAGGAAAAAGATTTAGTCGTCATTGTGGATGACATGTTAAAACCCTCGGCCCAGTGTGCAGTGGCAGCCAAGAGAGCAAATAGAATGCTAGGTATCATAAGGAAAGGAATGGAAAGTAAAACAAAATATATTATAATGCCTCTATATCGTTCCATGGTGAAACCGCAACTTGAATATTGTGTGCAATTCTGGTCGCCGTATCTTAAAAAGGATATAGAGTTATTAGAAAAGGTTCAGAGAAGAGCCACCAAAATGGTAAAGGGGATGGAAGGATACTCCTATGAAGAAAGGCTAAAAAGGTTAGGTCTCTTTAACCTGGAAAAGAGACGGCTGAGGGGAGATATGATAGTCTATAAATTAATGAACGGAGTGGAACGGGTAAACGTAGATCGATTGTTTACGTTATCAGAATATAGAAAGACTAGGGGACATGCAATGAAGCTACAGGGTAAACTATTTAAGACTAATAAAAGAAAATATTTTTTCACTCAACGTGTAATCAAACTCTGGAATTTGTTACCAGAGGATGTAGTAAAGGCTGTTAGTATAGCTGGGTTTAAAAAAGGTTTGGACAAGTTCCTGGAGGAAAGGTCCATAAACCATTATTAAGAAGGGACCCAGGATATCAATGCTTGACCCAGTACAAGCATTTCTGAACCTGTGTCTTTTGGGGAAACTGCTAGGTACGTATGACCTAGATTGGCCACTGTTGGAAACAGGATACTGGGGTTGATGGACCTTGGTCTGACCCAGTATGGCACATCTTATGTTCTTATGTAGGGTAGCAGCAGTGAGCATTAGTGCCTGTCGCCATGCCTGGTTACAGTCTTTCGACCTAGAGCAATGGGTACAGGACAAGTTGGTCGATATCCCTTGCCGGGGAGAGAACCTCTTCAGCAAGCTCATGACAGACAAGGCCACTGAACTGGAGTCCAAGTTCATGACCAGGACCAGGCTCTTTAAGAAGACCACTGACCCTTCCTATAGGAAAGCTTCGGGTTAAAAAAAAAACTGTATCCGAAAAAGAGGAAGGCTTACAGAAACTTCCCTCAGTACTCGGCCTTCCCAGCTCCCCAACTTGGGCCAACAAGCCAAGGGCCAAGGGCACGGCCCTTGTAAGCCTAAGGCGCCCCAGCCCCACCTCAGGTGCAACCTTAGGGTGGGGGTTTGACTCCTGGGGGATAGCCTCCCTTCCCCCAGAAGGGCCTGCCGTGCAATACACGGAGGAGTGTCTGGTATTCTTTGCCGATCGCTGGCCCGCCATCACCACCAATGTGTGCACCTTGCAGGTGGTGAAAAAGAGGTACCCCCTCCACCTCGAACAGATGCCCCTTCATTCTTTCCAGGATAGCTACTAATGCATCCCCTCGTAAACCTTATGGCAGTCAGGGTGGTGGAACCTGTCCCCCTCCACCTCTGGGGCAAAGAGTTCTACTCCTGGTGCCCAAAAGGACCGGGGGGTTTCGGCCCATTCTAGACCTGCGAGACCTAAACCAGTTCCTGGTGAGGAAGAAATTCAAGATGCTTTCCCTTGGAACATTACTGCCAGACCTCTGGTAGGGAGACTGGCTATGCTCCTTGGATTTAAAGGATGCCTCATTCACCCCCTTCACAGGCAGTACCTCCGCTTCATGGTAGGAGGCTGCCACTATCAGTACAGGGTTCTACCTTTCGGTCTGGCCTCCAACTCAAGTGCTGGCAGTGGTTGCTGCCTTCCTGCGTCTCTAGGGGGTGTTTGTCTTCCCGTACCTGGACGACTGGCTCATAAAGGGCGGCACTGCCGCAGAACCTCATCAGGCGACAGCCCACACCATCCTCATTCTGGAACACTTGGTGTTCGTCATAAACTACACAATATCCCATCTCTAACCAGCACATCGCCTGGAGTTCATAGGGGCGCTGCTGGACACCGTCCAACAGATTCCCGCGTACACATGCTACAGGCCCGGGCTCTGAGCTCCCGGTGGTTACAAGCAATGGGGTGCCTACAGGACGAATGGTCGTAACCCACCCTCTGGCTGACTCTCTTGGCTGGTGACAACAGCACCTGCAGGCCGGGATGCCTTCCAGCCCCCGTTCCCCAGAGGATCCTTTCCATGGATGCCTCCAAACTGGGCTGTGGAGCCCACTACAACAGCCTTTGCACTCAGGTCAGCTGGTTGCAGGTGGAGAGCCTCCAGCAGATCAATCTCCTGGAGCTCTGGGTGATAGCGCTTGCCCTCTGGGCTTTCCAGCACCACCTTCAGCACCAAGCGGTCCTAATCCAGACCGACAACCAGGTGGTGATGTTTTACATCAACAAGCAGGGGGGGCGGGGTCGGGTTCGTCCCTCCTGTGCCAGGAGGCGGTGAGCCTCTGCTCCTAAGACAGCAGCAGCGGGATGCTCTTGCAGTATCTCCTGGGCCAGGACAATGCCCTGGCAGACCGGCTCAGCCGAGTCCTCCAACCACATGAGTAGTGGCTGACCCCAGGGTGGCCAATTGACTGTTCCACCTCTGGGGGCTGCCGCAGGTGGACCTTTTTGCCAGGCCAGCCAATGCTCAGCTAGCCCGTTTCTGCTCCAGGCAGCCACACCCCTCGCAGGTGGCAGCGGGTGCATTCCTCATCCCGTGGACAGAGGGCTCTTATATGCCTTCCTGCCCACACTGCTGATCCCCAAGACCCTATTTAGGGTCCAGCTCGACAGAGCCACACTGATACTGGTGACTCCTCATCTGCCTGTCCCAGGTTCCCCCGGCCCCTCTGGGGTGCAACCTGGGCCTGCTCGCGCAGGATCTCTCTTGCACCCTAGTTTGGGGTCCCTCTCTCTGACAGCTTGTCTGCTGACAGGGTAGCCTTGGCTCGCTTCGATCTCTCCAGCAAATTGGAGGTAGTCCTTTTGGCTTCCCGCAAGTCTTCCACTCGCCAGGCCTGTGCCTTCAAGTGGCAAAGGTTCTCGGTTTGGTGCACAGAGAGACGGATTAACCCTTTCTCCTGTATGGTCCAGCTGGTTTTCCAGTACCTGCAGCACCAGTCCCTGCAACACCTGATGTCCAACTGTCAGTTCACCTCTGTGTACTTTTGGCGCACCATCATTTTGTGAAGGGCAAGCCCCACTGCACTCAGCTGGTCGTGACTCATTTCCTGAGGGGCCTACTACCCTCTAGGCCACCTGTTTGTCCCCCAGCGTCGCAGTTGCACCTTATCGTGGTTCTTTCAAAGCTTACTGTGCCACCGTTCAAGACCTGCTATTAGTAATCTGTGAACTATCATTAAAATCATCTGTAATACCTGAAGATTGGAGGATGGTCAACGTAACGCCAATTTTTAAAAAGGGATCCAGGGGTGATCTGGGAAACTACAGACCGGTGAGCCTTTACGTCAGTACCGGGAAAAATGGTGAATAAACAGGTAGACAAAGGTGAGTCGGTTGATATAGTGTATTTGGACTTTCAAAAATCCTTTGACAAGGTCCCTCATCAGAGACTTTTGGCAAAACTAAAGAGTCATGGGATAGGAGGCAGTGATATCCCGTGTCCCTTTTAATAATGGTTTATGGACCTTTCCTCCAGGAACTTGTCCAAACCTTTTTTAAACACCCAGCCCCCCCCCCCACCCCAGCGTTCCCGAGAGTCGGACAAGGAGTGGCCTCGAAAAGTACCTCGTAGAGACATGGAGGCCTCTGGCGATGGCGCCCGGTCTCCTGAGGGATGTCCCTGTGAGGACCCCCTCTCCTCCTCCACGCCATACCCGGTAACCCTGCTGTCTAGGTTGCAGGGACCCACGTCCATGTGGGAGTCCTGTATGCTGGCACTAGAGCGCAGCGTTTCTGCCTTCTTAGCTGCCAAGCAGGAGCTCATGCCCAGCATGGCTGGCCCGCGCCTCGAGACCGAGGTTCCCTCGAGAGGGACACCCAAACCCGCCCTGGAAACCCCCGAGAGCCGTAGGCATGAGGGTGCTCGGCGTCTGTCTCGCTTGCCTTCCCAGTCCTCAGGAGAGAGATCCTCCAGGGCCTCTGGCTCCAAGCGGGCCTTGGCCTCTGGACACAGTGAACAGCCGAGTCGGACTCCTACTTGGACCTCTCGGACTGGGATACCTCTCCGGAGAGCCATGCCCACAGGGACCTCCCTTTGGACCCGTCCCCGTCCACCTCTCAGAGGCGTTTGCTGCCCGAGGACACATCATTCCTAGTGTTCGTGCGGGACATGACACGGGCCCTCAGCCTGGCTACGCAGGCTGAAGAGAAGCCGCGAGCTGAGGAGCTCAACATTCTACAATATGAGTCCCCTCCTTGGAAGTCTCTTACTGTTCCAGTTCCTCCCATTTTGTCCAGGCTGCTCCTCCGCATGTGGGAGACATCTGCTTCGGTCCCCATTGTGAGCAAGCGCCCCAACGCCATTTACAGGGTCCAACGCGGCCCGAGATTCTGGAAGACCCATCTTCCACACACCTCCATGGTAGTGGAATCGGCGATGTGGAAGCAAAAGAGCCCTAAGTCACACTCTTCGGTTCCCCCGGTCAGGGCGTCGAGAGCCCTCGACACCCTTGGGCGCAAAGCCTATCAGGGGTCCATGTTCACATGCCACATTCAGGCGTACCAATTGTATATGGACATGTTCCTGCATGACCTCGCCAAAGAGCTCGGCAGGTTCTCTGCAGGTCTCGGGGGTTAACCCCTTCTCAGGTTCCAAACCCTCCTGAGGTCCATTGCAGAGTGCTCGAAGTACCTTTCCCGTGACGTGTATGACAGGTTTGAGTCCTTTGCCCGAATGGCAGCAGCCGGCATCAGGGCCCGATGCTAGGTGTGGCTCCAGTCCTTGGAACTGGAGCAGTGTGTTCAGGAGAAGCTCCTGAACATCCCCTACCTCGGCGAGCAACTATTCGGTAAACCTATGGAGGATAAGGCCGCTGAGATAGAAACGGAGTACGTGACTCGGACTCGTCTCTCGCGTAAGACCTCCTCTCTCCCTTGGAAGAAGCAGCAAACCAAGAAGCCGTTCTTCCAAAAAAAGGGGCTCCCCTACCGGGGTTACCCACCCTTCCCGCCCACCCCCACGCAAGCTTCCGGCACGCAGGAGAAGGGAGGAACACATGGCCACCGCAAGCCTAAAGGGCCCAAGGCCCAGCCACTGGTGCCACCCCCAACCCACGCAGGATTTTTGACGCCGACGGCATAGCCTCTCGCCCCCCCCCCCCAGCAGCACTTCCACCGGTGGGAGGATGATTGTCCCTGTTCGCCCTGCAGTGGGCGTCGATCACATTGGACACCTGGGTCCTCTGGGTGGTCAGAGACAGATATCGTCTCTGCCTGGATAAGCTCCCTCCTCTCTTCTCACCAGCGGAGCCTACTCGGTTCTCCAGGACCAAGCAGGAAGTCAGTCCTCATATATGGGTGATGTCAGCGCTGACGGAGCCCCCGTGCGGAGCATTTCCCCAGCTTTCAAAGAAAGCCTTTGGGAATGCAGTGCACCTCGCGGTCCCCTTCTCGCCCAAGCAGGGCCGACCCGTCCATTGAGCGAGAATGTTGTTCGCACAGGGCCCCGCGCTTCAGGGGGCCCCGCGTGAACCACATTCTCGCTCAATGGACTGCTACAGAGGGAGCCGGGAAAGCCCGCGCGAGGCCCCGGCTCCCTCTGCACAGCCCGCCAGTGTGAAGAGCCTTTACCTTCACGCTGGCGGCTGTTTTAATGAAGCCGCGAATGCCGGGAGAGGTTAAAGGGGGCATTGCCTTTAACCTTTCCTAGGCATTCGCGGCTTCATTGAAACAGCCGCCAGTGGGAAGGTAAAGGTTCTTCACGCTGGCGGGCTGTGCAGAGGGAGCCGGGGCCTCGTGCGGGCTTCCCCGGCTCCCTCTGCAGCCCCTTAGACGGCACGGGGCTCTTCCGGGGGGCGGCTAGGACTGGATGGGCTGTGATGGGGGGGGGGAACAGACTGGAAATGGGCTGTGATGGGGGGGGGAGAACAGAAGGGAAATGGGCTGTGTTGGGGGGGGGGGAAAGAACTGGAAATGGGCTGTGATGGGGGGGGGAAAAAGAATGGAAAAGTGCTGTTATGGGGGGGGGGAGAACGGAATGGAAATGGGCTGTGATGTGTGGGGGGAGAACGGACTGGAAATGGGCTGTGATGTGGGGGGGGGGGGAGAACGGACTGGAAAAGGGCAGTGATGTGGGGGGGGGGGGGAGAACGGACTGGAAATGGGCTGTGATGTGGGGGGGGGGGAGAACGGACTGGAAATGGGCTGTGATGGGGGGGGGAAATGGACAAATTGGGCTGGGATGGGGGGAAACAGACTGGAAATGGGCTGTGGTGGGGGGGAGAACAGACTGGAAATGGGCTGTGGTGGGGGGGGGGAGAACAGACTGGAAATGGGCTGTGATGGGGGAACGGACTACAATTGGGCTGTGATGGGGGGAGGACTGCAAATGGGCTGTGATGGTGGGGGGGATAGGACTGCAAATGGGCTGTGATGGTGGGGGGAATGGACAAAATGTGCTGTGATGGGGGGGGGAACTTGGACTGGAAATGGGCTGATGAAGAGCTGGATTAGGACTGGAAATGGGCTTATGGGGGCTGGAATAGGGCGAAGTGGGCTGACGAGGGGGCTAGGATTGGAAATTAGCTGATGGGGGAGCGTGGAGGAAATGGGCTGATGAGGGACTGGAATGGAACTGGAAAAGAGCATATGGGGGCTAGGACTGGAAATGGGCTGATGAGCTAGGATAGGACTAGAAATGGGCTGATGGGGGGAACGTAGACTGCAAATGGGTGATGGGCTGGAATAGGACACTGGAAATGGGCTGATGGGGGCTGGAATAGGACTGGAAGAGGGCTGATGGGAGTTGGAAAAGGGCTGGAAATGGGCTGATGGGGAGCTTGGAGTGGAAATGGGCTGATGGGGGGGCTGGAATGGAACTGGAAAACAGCATATGGGAGGCTAGGACTGGAAATGGGCTGATGTGGAAGCTTGGGAGACTGGGACTAGAAGGGGGCAGATGCTGGGTGGGTCTAGAACTATAAAGGAGCTGATTTTGGGGAGGACTAGAAAGGGAAGGGAAATGAGAATGGAGAGGGGAAAAGATATTTTGTGTGGGAGGGAAGAAAAGTCTACGAAGGGCCGGGTATTGGAAGAGTAAGTGTAGATTGAGAATGGAAGGGTGAAATTTGAGTGGATGATAAAGCAATAAGGAAAGAAATGGAGGAAAGAGCAAAAGGGGAAAGATCAGTATGTTAAAGCAGATATAGAGAAAAAATTTGGAAAAAATCTAAAAGAGAAGAAAGGAAAATGGATAGCTCGCAGAAGACACAAAGAAACCAGAAGAAAGTGACTGGAGCAATTGCAACTGAAAAGAAAATGCACAAGCAACAAAAGGTAGAAAAATACTTTTTTATTTTGAATTTATTAACTGGAATATATCAGCTCTGGGAAATGTGCATTGTTAACATCTTTTGTGTTTTGTTTAGTACAAGAGGAAATTAATTTATAGTTTTATTTCTCCAGTGTTGTTGTACATCCCAAGTTTGGCTTTTGGGGTTCCCAGTTTAATTATTGTCTTCCTATTTCTAAATTGTGATCCCTTGTTCTTTGGTGACGGTCTATATTCTGCATTTTAACCAAGCTGAGGTATTCTGTTCATGTAGTTTCTATTTGACCATGTCACTTGTTCTCTTTCCCCAGTAGGAGATGCATTGGTATTCTCTGAGATGTATTGGTTTAATATTTGCAGTGTTGCCTTTTGATAGGTAGGGTTTGGTGCTTTGTGAGTCCTGGCAGAGCTGTTATGATATGGTGGATTTGCTATGAGTTCTAAAAGGTCAGTGTTTATAGTACTTCCTAATGGGCCTGGCGGTTGGCACTGGAATATAGTAACGTAGAAATCTATTAGTCTTTCTTTATCCAGACACTCATTAAGAAGCATGTTTACTAAAAATGCATGTTAACATTATGCAAATATTTATGCAAATGAGGCTCTCTATGCAAATGAGGCCCCGCAATTAATCTCCGCACATGGCCCTGCACCCCCCTTGGGCTGCCCCTGCGCCCAAGGGTGCCATCTTGCTCAGTCTTTCTTTTTCCGTGGAGCCCGACGGACGTATGTTCATGTCACCCGGGAAAAGTTGATTTTTTTTTCTGCGATTTTTGCGGTTTTTTTATCCGGTTTGACGCTGGTTCCCCTTCCTGTCTGGGCTCGGTACACCAGTATCGAGTCCGGAGTTTTGATTTTCGGTTTTTGTCCTTCATGACTAACGTTCGCGCTCTTTTTGTGTTTTCACTGGCAGCCCGGTCTTTTGAACTTGCAGGGACCCTTTTTCTCCCGATGGCTGCCAGCGGGTTCAAAAAGTGTGATCGGTGCAAGAAACTTACCGACACACATGACTGCTGCCTCCGATGCCTTGGGCCCGACCATGACCCGCTGGCCTGTGGCCCCTGCGGCAAAATGTCGTCTAAGGCGCTTCCGAGCCGCCGTCATCAACGTGAGCGAATTTTCTCTGACTCCGCGTCCGGCCGGGCCTGGACTTCGTCAGAGGCCTCGACATCTTGGGAGTCTGACCCCGAGCGCCGTCAAGATTCCTCTGAAAGGGAGTCTCCCACCCGGGAGCACAGAAGGAAGAAAAAGCTTGCGAGGGTGGCGTCGGTGGAGGCCCCTGGTTCCTTGAGGGCCAGGTCGCGTAGCCCTGACCGCCGCCCCGGGCTCTCGGTGTCGGAGAGGCCTTTCAAGTTACCTCATGTGGAGCCAGAGTCCCCGAGTCACGTAAGTGCAGTTGTCCTCATGGACTCTCCTCCGGGGGAGCCGATGTCGGGCCTGACACCGTCGGGGCTCCGAGTCGGGGGCTGCTGAGTCTCCTGAGCTTGGACTCAGGTTGACGGCCTTGGCGAGCAGCTTGGCTGCCTTCTTGGAACAGCAGTGGGTGCTGATTGCCTGTCTGACCGGTGCATCTGCCCCGACCACCGGGACCTCGATGTCTAAGTCGACCCTGGAGACCGAGCCAATCCTCGAGTCAATGAAGTCTCGAGTCGATCCTCGGTCAAGGTCTCCCTCGACCTCCCATGCAGGGCCGTCAGGGCGGGTGGCACCGAGGCCCATATGGCCGGAGCCGCTTGATTCCTCCTCGGAGGAGTCGGAGTGGGAGACGGAGGACGAGGAGTCCCCGGACACCTTCCGGACCCGGTGCATCCCTTCGGACTCACTGGAGTTCGAGCCTCGGAGACGGTCCCCCACCCCCGGAGGATACCCGGTTCTCCGACTTCGTGAGGGACATGGCCAAAGCCTTGGCCTTCCCTGCGGATGCCGAGGAGGAGCTCGATGCCCTCCAGTATGATTTTCCTCCGAAGGAAGCCTTTACTGTACCGGTTCCTCCGATGCTGCAACGGCTGCTCCTCCATATGTGGGAGGCACCGGCCTCGATGCCGGTTCTTAGCAAACAGGTCGATTCTATTTATCGAGTCCGTAAGAGCCCTGGGTTCCAAAAGGCGCAGCTACTGCACCACTCCATGGTTGTAGAATCCGCCATGCACCGTGTCTGAAGGGTCAGAAGATGCACTCCTTGGTGCCTCCCGGCCAGGAGGCCCAGAACCTGGATGCCCTCGGTAGAAAGTGCTTCCAGGGCTCTATGCTTTCTTGCCGTGTCGAGACTTACCAGCTGTATATGGGCATGTACTTAAGGGACCTGGCAAAGGAGATTGCCGGGTTCTCAGCTGGCCTCTCCGAGGAACCTTTGCAGAGGTTCAAGGCTTTGTCAACAGGGATTCGAGAGTGCTCAAAGTTTATCTCTCGAGCAACCTATGATGGCTTCGCGGCTTCAGCCCAGGTAGCAATGGCTGGCATCGGTGCACGCCGTCAGGCCTGGCTACAGTCATCAGACCTGGAGCCATGGGTGCAGGACAAGTTGGTCAATGTCCCCTTCCGAGGTGAAAACCTTTTCGGTAAGCCCATGACTGAAAAGGCTGCAGAAATCGAGACCGAGACACCAGGACAAGGCTGTCCAGGAAGATTTCTGCCCCTTCTCAGAAAAAGAAGGGCTCTGGGAAAAAGCCCTTTTTCCCAAGGAAGGGTGTTGCCTACAAAGCCTACCCTCAGTATCAGGCTTCTCCATCTCCCCAACAGGTCCAGCAGGCCAAGGGGCAGGGGCATGGGCCCCGTAGGCAGAAGACCCCCAAGCCGCCAGCTCCAGCTCCTGCACAGCAGGGAGCGGGGTTTTGACTCCCACAGCATAGCCTCTCCTCCACAGCTGGGCTCCACTCAGCACAGGAGGTTGGCTGACCCTGTACGCCTACAGGTGGCCAGCCATCACAGGGGATACCTGCGTTCTAAGCATAGTCCAGAAGGGCTACATGCTCCACTTCCTCCAGCTACCCCCCTCCTACTTTCCATGGGAGCCTCCAAGACTCCCTCTGCACAGAAACCTCCTCCTTCAGGAGTTGGCAAGTCTTCTAAAGGAACAGGCGGTGGAACCGGTGCCTCACCACCTGTAAGGGCAGGGCTTCTACTCCAGGTACTTCCTGGTACCAAAAAGGACAGGAGGCCTCCGGCCTATCCTAGACTTATGAAACCTAAACAAGTTTCTGGAGAGGGAAAAGTTCAAGATGCTTACCCTTGGGATACTGCTGCCCTACCTCTAGTAGGGAGACTGGCTATGCTCCTTAGACCTAAAGGATGCTTATACTCACATCCTCATTCACCCAGACCACCGACAATATCTCAGATCTGTGGTGGGAGGAAACCATTTTTAGTACAGAGTACTTCCCTTTGGCCTAACTTCCGCCCCTAGGTTTTTCATCAAATGCCTGGCGGTCTTGGCGGCCTATCTCAGGAATCAGGGGATTTTTGGCTTCCCATACCTGGACGACTGGCTCATCAGGGGCCAGTCTCTCCAGGAGGCCACTCTTCACACTGTCTCTCTTCTTCAGCATCTGGGCTTTGTCATAAACTACGCAAAGTCCACTTTGCTCCCCTCACAGAACCTAGAGTTTATAGGGGCAAGATTAGACACCCTGCAGGCAAGAGCTTACTTGCCTGAGGACAGGGCCCACAGACTGATGGACTTGGCCAACCAGTTCCAAAGCACTTCTCAGGTCTCCGCCAGGCACTTCCTGTGGCTCCTGGGCCACATGGCATCCACGGTACATGTGACGCCGAATGCCCGTCCGCACGTGGCTGCTCAGTGGTGCCTCAGAGCTCAGTGGGTGCAGGCCACAGGCGACCTCCGAGACAGAGTAAAGGTGTCCATACCACTTTTGGACTCCTTGCAGTGGTGGCTACATCTCCCAAACCTTCTCAAGAGAGTACCTTTTCAGGCCCCGACAAACACAAGGGTGCTGACGACCGATGCTTCCTTGCAGAGCTGGGGTGCACATTGCCAGGGCACGTGCACTTAAGGCCTCTGATCTCCTCGGGAGGCCACACAGCAGATCAATCTTCTGGAGCTGCGAGCAATCCGCTTGGCTCTACAAACCTTTTCTCATGCCCTCTCTCACCAGTCTGTCTTAGTTCAGACAGACAATCAGGTAGCAATGTTCTGTGTGAACAAGCAAGGGGGCACAGTGTCCAGGCTCCTGTGTCAGGAGGCACAGGCCCTTTGCTCCTTTGCAGTCAAACAAGGCATGTTTCTCAAAGCAGTTTATCTACCTGGTCAGGAGAATTTCCTAGCAGACAGGCTAAGCAGGATTCTCCAGCCTCACAAATGGCAGTTGAATCCATTGGTGGTCCAGCAGATCTTCCTCCACTGGGGACTTCCATCCATTGATCTCTTTGCAAGTCCACAGAACCGTCAGCTGCCCAGGTTCTGCTCCAGACAACCACATCCCTTGCGGATGGCAGCAGATGCCTTTCTGATCTCTTGGTCTACAGGCCTCCTGTATGCGTTTCCTCCCACGCCCCTGGTGGCCTCGAACTCTGTTCAAGATTCTCCGGGACAAGGCCACGGTGATTCTGTAGCCCCCAGATGGCCGAGGCAACCCTGGTTTCCACTTCTGCTACAGTTGGCGGTGGAAACTCCTTTCCCTCTGGGGTTGCAACACGATCTCCTGTCTCAAGATCAGGGTTCCCTTCTGCACCCCAATCTCAGGTCCCTCAATCTGATGGCGTGGCTGCTGAAAGGATAGTGCTAGCTCCCTTGCTTCTGCCTAAGGAGGTTGAAGAGGTGGTTTTGGCCTCTAGGAGGCCGTCCACCAGAAAGTCCTATGCCCTCAAGTGGCGTAGGTTTACTTTATGGTGTGCTCAGTGCAATGAAGATCCTTTCTCCTGCCTTGTGCCAGTGGTACTGCAGTATCTTCTTCACCTGTCAGATCTAGGCCTTAAGTCTAACTCTGTTCGGGTCCACCTCAGTGCTCTATCAGCGCACCACTCACCGGTGGAGGGACAGTCTCTGTCGGGTCATCCCTTGGTGTCCCGCTTCCTCAGAGGTCTGCTTCTTCTCAAGCCTCCGGTTCGTCCACCGGTGACTGAATGGGATTTGAATGTGGTCTTGCAGCAACTTACTCGCCCACTGTTTGAACCGATGGCTACTTGCCATTTGCACTTCTTCTTGGAAAGCGCTCTTCCTGGTAGCTCTTACCTCGGCCAAACGAGTGAGTGAACAAGCTCTGGTTTCTGACAGACCATACACACGGTTCTATAAGAACAGGGTGGTCCTACGGACCCCATCTGAAGTTCCTTCTAAAGGTCGTCTCCTCTTTCCACCTCAACCAGGAGGTGGTTCTTCCGACCTTCTTTCCCAGGCCGCATGCCAGCCGGGCTGAAACAGTCTTGCATACCCTGGACTGTAAGAGGGTGTTGTCTTTTTACATAGAACGTACGCGGGGGCATCAAAGGGGCTACTCAGCTCTTCGTCTCCTTTGACCCTAATAAACAAGGGTTACCTGTCTCCAAGCGTACGTTGTCCACCTGGGTAGCAGATTGTATCACCTAGGCGTACAAGGCAGCCGACCTCCCCTTACAGGGTCGAGTCACGGCCCACCGTGTCAGGGCGAAAGCCGCATCAGTAGCTCATCTCCGTTCTGTTCCGTTGGCAGACATCTGCCGGGCCGCTACTTGGTCTTCAAGCCAGACTTTTGCAGCCCATTACTGCCTCAAGAGAGAGTCCCGGAGGGACAGTGCTTTCGGACAGGCGGTACTCTGTAATCTCTTTGAGGTTTAGGCAACTCCTACCCTCCAGCCCTTGTGTTGGGCTACCGTACGGGGGCGTTCTCAGAGCATATTCTTCTCACAAATGCTGAAGCTCTTGAGAGGGAGCCATTTTTCAGCTTAGGGTTCCCAGTAGCCTAGAACTGGGGAGTCCCATATGTGAGGACCGACTTCCTGCTTGGTCCTGGAGAAAGAGTAGTTACTCACCTGTAACAAGTGTTCTACAGAAGCAGCAGGAATCAGTCCTCACGACCCTCCCTCCTCCCCTGGAGTTGCAGTCATATACTTTATTTTGTTTTTTGCTGTCTTTTAGCTATGTCATCAGACTGAGCAAGATGGCACCCTTGGGCAGGAAGGGGACTGCACAGGCGCGCTCCGTTCCCAAAAGGCTTTCTTTGAAAGCTGGGGAAATGCTCCGCACGGGGGCTCCGTCAGCGCCGATGTCAC
Organism: Ichthyophis bannanicus; assembly: GCA_033557465.1. Taxonomy (NCBI): domain Eukaryota; kingdom Metazoa; phylum Chordata; class Amphibia; order Gymnophiona; family Ichthyophiidae; genus Ichthyophis; species Ichthyophis bannanicus. The sequence goes on from CM066050.1 coordinate 4,238,152, forward strand.
CCATATGTGAGGACTGATTCTTGCTGCTCCTGGAGAACACCTGTTACAGGTGAGTAACTACTCTTTCCCTTTGCACCAGACTTCCTTGCAGCGGGAGCTGTCCAACCTCCTCGCCCAGTGGGCGGTCGAGAAGGTGCCGCTGCACCTTCGAGGCTGTGGGTTCTACTCCCACTACTTCCTCGTTCTGAAACAGACGGGGTGGTCTACACCCCATCCTCGACCTCCGGAACCTAAACAAATTTCTGGTGCGGGAGAAGTTCAAAATGTTATCGCTTGGCGTCTTGCTGCCCTTCCTTCAGCAGGGTGATTGGCTATGCTCTTTGGATCTCAAGGACGCTTACGCCCACATCCTAGTTCACCCCCAATACAGGCAATGCCTATGCTTCATGGTGCAGGGGGAGCAGTAACAATACAGGGTGCTCTCCTTCAGGCTTGCATCTGCACTGCAGGTTTTCACAAAGTGTCTGTCCACGGCTGCCGCCTCCCTTAGGCGGCAGGGCATACCTGTCTTCACCTACCTCAATAACTGGCTCGTCTCAGGGACCTCGGTCGGCGAAGCCCACCAAACGGCGTCGCACACAATCCTTCTCCTCGAACGCCTCGGTTTCTTGGTCAACTACCCCAAATCTCACCTCAAGCCGGTGCAGACACTGTAGTTCATCGGCACACGCCTCAACACGGAGTGAGCGACTGCCTTCCTGCCGGCGGTCCAGGCAGACTGCCTCTAGGCCATGGCGGCCCTGGTCCAGAAGAGGGCTTGGATTTATTTATTTATTTAACAGTTTTTCTATACCGCCTTATACCATGCTATGGCTTCTAGGACCCATGGCCTCCACAGTCCATGAGTTCCCTCACGCCCACATGCGGACAGCCCAGTGGTGCCTCAGGGCACAATAGAGCCAGGCCTCCGGCCACCTCAGAGACTGTATCCGGGTCTCCCGCAGTCTCTACAACTTCCTGGATTGGTGGTGGTATCCCCAAAGCCTCCTTCGGGGCATGCCCTTCCAGACCCCACAGCACGAGCTCGTCCTGATGACGGATGCTTCCCTGCTGGGTTGGGGAGCCCACTGTAGCACATTGTGCACACGGGCAATGGTCGCCCAAGGAGTCTCAGCAGTAGATCAACCTGCTCGAGCTCCAGGCGATCCGATGGGCCCTGAGGGCCTTCGAGGGGCTACCTGAGGGGGAAGTCGGTGCTTGTGCAGACTGACAATCGGGAAGCCATGTTCTACATAAACAAGGAGGGGGGAACAGGATCCTGCCTCCTCTGCCGAGAGGCGATCCTCCTTTTCTCCTTTGCGTTTCGCCGGGGGATGACCCTACGAGCGGTCTACTCCCAGGCCAGGAGAATGTCCTCGCGGACAAACTCAGCAGGATCCTCTGCCCATACAAGTGGCGCCTGGATCTGGAGGTCGCCGACCCCATCCATGGACCTGTTCACCAGCCCGGTGAATGCGCAGCTTCCCCGCTTCTGCAGCCCGGTTCCGCACCCGAGTGGGGTAGTTCCGGATGCGTTCCTATTAAGCTGGACCTCTGGCCTTCTTTATGCTTCCCCCCCCACTCCTCTCATTGCGAGAATCCTCCATAAGGTTCAGCGGGACCAAGTTTCGATGATCCTCGTGTGTCCCTCATGGCCTCAACAGCCTTGGTTCCCGCTTCCGCTCCAGCTCTCATCCGAGCCGCCAGTCCCCCTGGGCTGTGCCCTGGGCCTGTTAATGCAGGAGAAGGGTCGGGTGCTCGACCCGAACCTGGCTTCGCTGTCCCTTACAGCCTGGCGGCTGAATGGGTTGGCTTAGCTCCACTGCACCTCCCGGAGGAGGTTGAGGAGTTTCTCCTCGTGTCGAGGAAGGACTTGACGAGATGGGCGTATGCCTTTAAGTGGTGACGCTTCTCGGTCTGGTGCTCCGAGCTCCAGATAGACCCATTCTGCTCTCCCCTGAGGGTTCTTCAGTATCTCCGCCACCTCTTAAAAGCGAGGTTGAACTCCAATTCGGTCAGGGTACACCTAAGCGCCATTTTAGTGAACCACCTCCCCATTGAGGGGAAACCCCTCTAGGGGCAGCCCTTGGTCTCCCGCTTCATGCGAGGCCTCTTACTTTCCAAGCCTCCCATCTGGCCTCCTCCGGCGGAGTGGGACCTAACATCGTGCTGATGCAGCTTACACGATCACCCTTCGAGCCGATGGCGATGTGTTCGCTTCGGCACCTCTCCTGGAAGCTGTTCTTCCTGGTGGTTTTGACTTCAGCCTGCCGAGTCAGCGAACTTCAGGCCCTCATGGCTGAGACTCCATTCACCAGGTTCTATGGAAACAGGGTGGTAACAAAGAGCCCTAACCTTTTTAGCCTTTCTTCATAGGAGTATCCTTCCATCCCCTTTACCATTTTGGTGGCTCTTCTCTGAACCTTTTCTAATATCGCTATATCCTTTTTAAGATACGATGACCAGAATTGCACACAATATTCAAGGTGCGGTCTCACCATGGAACGATATAGAGGCATTATAATATCTTTTGTTTTCCATTCCTTTCCTTATGATACCTAGCATTCTATTTGCTCTCTTGGCTGCCGCTGCACACTGGGCCGAGGATTTTAACATGTTATCCACAATGACCGCCTAAATCTTTTTCCTGGGTGGTGGTTCCTAATGTGGAACCTTGCATCGTGTAACCATAGTTTGGGTTGTTCTTCCCTAGGTGCATAACTTTGCACTTGTCCACATTAAATTTCATTTGCCATTTTGATGCCCAGCCTTCAAAATTATCAAGATCCTCTTGCAATTTTCCACAATCCTCTTGGGTTTTAACAACTTTAAATAGTTTTGTGTCATCTACAAATTTGATAACCTCACTCGTTATTCCACTTTCCAGGTCATTTATGAATATGTCAAAAAGCAGCGGACCCAGCACAGATCCCTGGGTTACACCACTATTCACCTTTCTCCATTGGGAAAATTGGCCATTTAGCCCTACCCTCTGCTTTCTATCTTTTAACCAGTTCTTGATCCACAGTAGTACACTGCCTCCTATCCCATGACTCTTTAGTTTTGCCAAAAGTCTCTGATGAGGGACCTTGTCAAAGGCTTTCTAAAAGTCCAGATACACTATATCAACCGACTCACCTTTGTCCACCTGTTTATTCACACCTTCAAAAAAACATACAGATTAGTAAGACAAGATCTTCCTTGTCTAAAGCCATGTTGGCTGTCTCCCATTAGGCCATGACTATCTACATGCTGAGTAATTTTATTCTTATTTTTTTTAAATCAAATTTTACATAACAATCCAGACAATAGAAAATCTGAATCAGATATAACAATAAAGAAAAATCAGTTAGAAACACGTATGTGTTTAATTTCTTTTTTCTTGGATCATATTGTGGGGTAACATATTGTGGTCTATGTGGTTTGTTGTTTGATAGGAGACCATTTTCGGTTCTTTCTAACTGAGTAATTTTATTCTTTATGATGGTTTCTACCATTTTTCCTGGTACTGACGTCGGGCTCACCGGTCTGTAGTTTCCCGGATCACCCCTGGAACCCTTTTTAAAAATTGGTGTTACATTGGCGATCCTCCAATCTTCAGGTATTAGAGATGTTTTTAATGATAGTTCACAGATTACTAATAGCAGATATGCAATCTCATATTTCAGTTCTTTCAACACCCTTGGATGTATACCATTCGGCCCAGGTGATTTGCTACTCTTCAGTTTATCTAATAGTTGTAATACATCTTCCCGATGTATCGATATTTCCTTCAATTCTTCCACACCTTTAAATACCACTTCAGTCATGGGTAAGATCCCTACATCTTCCTCAGTAAAGACCGAAGCAAAGAATTCATTCAGTCTCTCCGGAATCGCCTTGTCGCCTCTTAGTGCCCCTTTAACCCCTCTATCATCTAAGAGCAGAGATGTCTGTCTCCATACAAAGATTCAACTTGTTCAAGCCATGGTATTTTCAGTAACATCATATGGATGCGAAAGTTGGAAAGTGAAAAAGATAGACAGGAAGAAAATTGATGCCTTTGAATTAATGATTCTAGTGATGAATACTGTGTATACCATGGACTGCCTGAAGAACAAACCAGAGGAGATCAAACCTAAGCTTTTTTTAGAAGCTCGGATGTCAAGATTTTTTTTTTCAAACTTTGTACTCCACATGTGAAGAGAGAGATCATTCTCCAGGAACAAGCAGGACGTTAGTCCTCACATATGGGTGATGTCAGCACTGACAGAGCCCTCGCAGAAGCATCCCCCCAGCTTTCAAAGAAAGCCTTTGGGAGATGCAACCACGCATGTGTGGTCCCCTTCCTGCCCGAGGGTGCCATCTTGCTCGGTCTCCTTTTTTCTGCGGAGTCCTTAGACATCTGTCTAGCTTGTCCTCGGAAAAAGTTGATTTTTCTGCCTGCGTTTTCATCCTTGCTTCCACTGGTACTCTTCCCACCACCCGACCTTGCTGTCTCGGCATCAAGTTCGGGTTTCTTTTGTAGTTTTTTCTTTTGGCGTCTTTGTGCCTTTTTTTTCCAACTAGCAGCCCGGCAGGTCTTTGACCTTGCAGGGGTACTTTTTTCCCCCGTGGCTACCAGTGGCTTCAAGAAGTGTGATCGGTGTACAAAAATTGTGTCTTTGACTGAGACACACAACTGCTGTCTTCGCTGCCTCGGGCCAGACTATGACCCTGCGGTATGCGGTCTCTGCAAAAAGATGTCCAGGAAGGCCCTCAAGAGCCGCCAGCAGCAGCATGATAAGTTTTTCCCTGAGTCTCCGGTACCTCTGAAGATCAGGGCCTCGTCTGAAGCCTCGACATCTCAGGTGGGTCCCTTTGACCCCAAGCCCCACCATGGTTCTTCAGAGAGGGGGCCTCCCTTGATGGAACCCAGGAAGAAGAAGAAAACCTTGAAGGTGGCATCCCTGGATGGATTCGATAGGCCAGGAGTGCCCTGGGCCACGTCTCTCAGTCCAAGACGCTCGTCTGAGGGATCGAAGAAGGAGCGGCCTGCAAAGGTCCCCCAAAAGAACTTGACCTCGGACCGGCCTCTGTTGCCAGACACCATCCTCATTGAGGACTCCCCTTCGGGGAAACCGACGTCAGGCCTGAGCCCCTCGGTGCCTTTGCCACTGGTTGCGGAGCCTTCTGGCCTGGCGTTCAGAATGACCACTCTGGAGCACAATTTGCCTTCATGGACAAGCAGTGGGCGCTGTTGTTCGGTATGACCGGTTCATCTGCCTCGGCCACTGGGTCTCGTGGCTGAGCCAATCCTCGAGGTCCTGGCCTTGAGTCAGTCTTCTGCCAAGATCTCGATCTGGTTCCCGCTCAATGGGACCGCGATCATCCCCGGCCCTGCGGAGTGCTCGCCGCTGGCCACAGGACCTTGGAACGCCACGGGCCAGGGCCCGCGGATCGCCCTTCCTTCGATTCCTCGACTGACTACTCCGAGTGGGAAGTTGGAGGATAAGGAATCACCCGATACCTGTCGCCACTGCGACCTCTCCTGACTATCCCGCTTCTGATCCCAGCAGTGATCTCTGCCGGAGGATATGAGGTTCCTTGACTTCGTCAAGGACATGTTTAAGGCCCTGGTGTTCGCGACCGAATTGGAGGAGCACCCTCAGGTGGATGAATTAGAAATCCTCCAGTACGAGGCCCCTCCAAGGGAATTGCTCACGGTGCCCATCCCTCCCAACCTGGAACGGTTGATGCTTCCTATGTGGGAAACACCAGCGTCTCTGCCAGTGGTGAGCAAGTGGCTCGACTCGATATATCAAGTCTGCTGGAGCCCGGGCTTCCAGAAGTCACAGCTGCCGCACAACTCCATGGTAGTGGAGTCAGCCATACGTCGACTGAAAAGTCAGAAGACGCACTCGTCGGTGCCCCCTGGCAGGAAAGCACGCTCCTTGGACACCCTCGGCAGAAAGTGCTACCAGGGCTTAATACTTATTAGCCGCATCCAGGCATACCAGCTGTACATGGGCATATTTATTTATTTTATTTTTTTAATTTATTTACATTTCTTCTATACCGCGCTATTAAAATCAGTGCGGTGTACATTAAACAGAACATACAGCAATGCATCAAGCAACATTGTGTTTACAATGAACAGGGAGGTAACTTGGGTATAACCGGGGAAACTATCTACAAATCATTTACCATGGTGCATAGGTTCCTGGAACAGTGAGATTTAGGTAAGGGGGAAATGAGAAATGAACTAACTAACCATTTTCTTGCTGGGCCTGATTGTTGTGGCGGTTTGGGCGGGAAGACGGCGTGCTCGTTGCCTGCTTTCCAGTATTAGTTTCTGGGTAGTATTTTAGGAACAGATGATGTTTCAACGCTTTTCTGAATAGGGCCAGGTTCGTGATGGCTCGGATTTCTGCGGGGAGGGCATTCCAGGCTCTAGGTGCATATATCGAGAAGGCCCTATTGGCTGTTGCCTTTGTGCATTTTGTCATTATTTTAGGGACTTCTAAGGTGTTCATCATTGTGGGTCTTTTGTTTCTGTTGCCCGGCCTGTTATGAATCAACTTGCTGATGGGTGTGGGGGGTTGGTTATTTAGTGCTTTGAATGTCAAGACTAGGTTCTTGTAATGGATTCTGGCATGTAACGGTAGCCAGTGGATTTTTTTTAGAACTGGCGTTATGTGTTCTGTCCTTGATATTCCTACTAGGACTCTGGCGGCAGAGTTCATGGCAAGCTGGAGCGGACTTAGCGTTGAATGTGGGAGTCCATGGAGGATCACATTGGCGAAGTCAAGATGTGGGATAACTAAGGCTTGGAAGATCGTTCGGTAGTCGGCGAAGTCAAGCAGTGGTCGTAGATGTCGTAGTGTTCGTATCTTATGATATACTGCTTTCGTGATGTTTTACATGTGTTTTCACGTCCAGGCATATATCTGAGAGACCTGATGAAGGAACTCGCCGGGTTCTCAGCTGGTCTATCTGAGGAACCCCTGCAGCAGTTCAAGAACCTGGTCAATGCCGTCCTTGAGTGCTCCAAGTTCATGTCTCGTGCAGCTTATGATGGGTTCAAGTCAGTGACTCGAGAAGTGGCAGTGGGCATCGGTGCCTGATGCCAGGCTTGGCTGCAGTCGTCCGATCTTGAGCAGTGGGTTCAAGACAAATTGATTGATGTCCCATGCCAAGGAGAGAACCTCTCTGGCAAACCCATTACCGACAAAGCTGCTGAGCTGGAGACAGAGTTCACGATGAGGACCTGACTCTCTAAAAAGACCATTCCCCCCCCCCCCCCCCCTACTGGAAGAGCTTGGATAAAAAGCCCTTCTACCCGAGGAAAGGGCTGCTTACAGAAACTACCCTCCTTTTCCAGGCCTCCCCGGCTCCCCAGCAGGGTCAGCAGGCCAAGGGACATGGGTTTGGACAAGTTCCTGGAGGAAAGGTCCATAAACCATTATTAAAAAGGGACCCAGGATATCAATGCTTGACCCAATACAAGCATTGTGGAACCTGTGTCTCTTGGGGATACTGCTAGGTACGTATGACCTAGATTGGCCACTGTTGGAAACAGGATACTGGGCTTGATTGACCTTGGTCTGACCCAGTATGGCATATCTTATGTTCTTATGGCATGGCCCGCATAAGCAGAAGGCTCCAAAATCCCACGCACCAGCCCCGGCCCTGGCCCTGGCCCAGCCACATGGGAGTTTTTGACTCCTTGGGCATAGCTTCTCTACCCCAAGAAGGTCTGCAGCTCACAGGGGGACGTCTGACCCACTATGCTCAAAGGTGGCCGACCATCACCACCGAATCCTGGTCACTTCGAGTGGTCAAAGAGAATTACCTTCTCCATCTGACTCAGACACCTCCCCATTATTTTCCAGGAGAGCCCCTCAGGTCTCCCCTTCACCAGGACCTGCTACTGAAGGAGTTGGCAGGTCTTCTCACGGACAAAGCAGTGGAACCGGTGCCTCACCATCTCAAGGGCAAGGGGTTCTACTCCAGGTACTTCCTCATGCCAAAATGGACAGGGGGCCTAAGGCCCATCTTCGACCTGTGCAACCTCAACAAGTTCCTGGTGAGGGAGAAGTTCAAGATGTTCTCCCTTGGAACATTGCTGCCTTACCTCCAGCAGGGAGATTGGCTATGCTCCTTGGATCTGAAGGCTGCCTATACCCACATCCTCATTCACCCCAACCACAGGCAGTACCTGCGGTTCATGGTGGGGAGCGGACACCATCAGTACAGGATGCTGCCTTTCGGCTTGGTCTCCACCCCAAGGGTCTTCACAAAGTACCTGGCAGTGGTGGCCACCTTCCTCCACCTCCAGGGTGTTTTGTCTTCCCCTACCTGGACGACTGGCTCATAAAGGCAGGCACAGCCTCGGAGATGCGGCAGGCGACCGCGCGCACCATCCAGGTCCTACAGTACTTGGGCTTTGTGATAAACTACCACGAGTCTCACCTCCTTCCGACACAATGTCTGTAGTTCATCGGTACAAGGCTGGACACCCTCCAGTCGAAGGCCTTCTTGTCCGGGGACCGGACAGACTGCCTCAGGACCCTGGCACGAGACATACAGCACCGTCCCTCTGTGCCCACTCGGCTTCTGTTGCGCCTTCTCTGACACCTGACCTCCACAGTCCACATCACCCCAGATGCTCGCCTCCATATGAGGGGTCGCGCAGTGGTGTCTCTGGGACCAGTGAACTCAGGCCACGGGGTACCTCCGGAACAAAGTCTCCATGACCGGCCGGTTGGCGGACTCTGACCTGGTGGCAGACCCCCGAATATCTCAAGGTGGGGATGCCTTTTCAGGTCTTGAACCCCTTAAGGATCCTCACCATGGATGCCTCCCTACTTGGCTGGGGGGGCCCACTGTGAGGAACTCCGCACCCAGGGCAGCTGGTCGCCGGACGAGAGCATCCAGCAGATCAACCTCCTGGAACTGCGGGCAATATATTGGGCCCTTCGAGCTTTTTGCCACTGCCTGCATCACCAGCCAGTGCTGGTCCAGACGGACAACCAGGCGGCGATGTTCTTTGCGAACAAACAGGGGGGCACGGAGTCTCATGCCCTCTGCCAGGAGCAGTGCTCTTCTGCTCCTATGCAATCCAACAGGGTATCCTCCTGCAGGCAATATATCTACCAGGCTAGAAAAACCTGCTGGCCAATAGATTGAGCAGGGTTCTCCAGTTGCACGAGTGGCAGCTGGACCCCAGTGTGGCTGGCTGGCTTTTCCAGATCTGGGGGGAACCTGTGATGGACCTGTTCGCCAGTCCAGACAACATCCAGTTGCCCCACTTCTGTTCCCAGCAGGCCCACCTCTCCAGGGTGGCGGAGGACACGTTTCTAGTCTCGTGATCGGAGAGCCTCATGTACACCTTCCCTCCCATGCTGCTGATTGCTAAAACCTTATTTCGGACCCTCCGCGACAAGGCCTCACTCATCCTGATAGCCCCTCGGTGACCCTGGCAACCGTGGTTCCCGCTAGTCCTCCAACTATCGATGGAGACCCCATCCCATTGGGGAACTCTCTGGGACTCCTGTCTCAGGAACGGAGCTCTCTTCTGCATCTCAACTTGGGGTCCCTGTCACTGACGGCGTGGCTGCTGAAAGGGCGACCCTAGCCCCTTTCAACCTCTCAGGTGAGGTAGAGGAGATCCTGTTTGCCTCTCATAAGACTTCTACTAGGAAAGCTTATGCTCTCAAGTGGCGCAGGTTCTCAGCTTGGTGTGCTGAGCATGGGATTGACACATTCTCCTGTCCGGTCGGACTGGTGTTACAGTGCCTTCTCCATCTCTCGCAATCCTAGCTTAAATCTAACTCCGTCAGGGTACATCTCAGCACCCTAGCGGCGCACCACCACCCAGTGGATGGCAAACCTCTCTCAGTCCAGCCGCTGGTGACCCCTGGTGACCCGCTTTCTAAGGGGTCTGCTCTTATCAAAACCCCAGGTTTGCCCTCTGGCTACCAAGTGGGACCTTAATGTAGTTTTGTGGCAGCTCATTCGCCCGCCCTTTGAGCCTATGGCTACTTGTCACCTACGATACGTCTCATGGAAGGTAGTGTTCCTTATCATCTCTCCAGTCTAGTCCCGAACCTCTGGGGTTTAAGCACCTCCTCCTGCAGCTTGGAGACAGCACATCACCTTTTTGGTGACACCAGTATAAATAGTCCAGGGACCGCATCCTTGCTCCAGTAATCTCAGTCTCCAAGCACCTGGAGGAGATGTGAGCCTAAGAGGTTCGGGACTCACTTGAGGATTGACTGAGGAGTTTCTAGGATAGCGATTAGTTAGTAGTTCAGAGATTAACTTTTTTTTTTTTTTTTTTACATTAATTAATGTCTCTTTAAATTTTAAAGCTAAGGTCTCTCTGCCACTTTTGCAGCACTGCTGAAGGCTGAGGCTATTCCCCTTCTCCCCCCTCCCTGGAGGTACTGGCCCTCAGGGAAGAGTGAGGGAGTTGCTGCTGGGGCCTCCATCTCCCGAACCCGCGGATCGGGTGAGGAGACGTTGAGGAACGCAGACACGCTGACACAGAGATTCGCTGCGGCCGGTTCTCTCACAGCTGCGGTGGTCTTCGCGGCAGCAGGTGAGGCGCAGGAGACATTGGTCTTACCGCCGTGAAGTACGAGGTGAGAGGGGTGCGATGCAGGCTTCCGGAGGTGAGCGTGATCGCCAGGGAAAAAGACAGAGGAGCCGCATGGGCCACTTGAGGTCCCTTCACGTGAAGCGCGGCACTTTCACAGCACAGGCATGTGAGAGCGGACAGGCCTAGACCATGCGGTGTCAGCGCGGGAAACCTTGTGGGGGCCATCTTTTCCACAGTAAGCAAGGTAGTATAGCGATTTAAAGTGTTAGTTTCCTAGTGTTGGCTTATTGGAAGACAGTCTAGGATGGCGTTTTGAATCGTGTGTTTTAAAAAAAAAAAAATTCTTTACCAGGCAAGTAAGCACAGGCGTTTTGAGTGCAGTATGCCCTCGAGGCCTCAATGTTTAATGTGTGGGGCCAGGAGATGGCCGGTTTCAGAGGCGGGTGTCTGTAGGGGCTGTGCACAAGAAACGGCGGCAAAGGAGATGGATACGGAAGGGGAAGCTCCGAGGGAAGAAGCTTCTGGCTCTCCAGAACACCTTTCTCTGGCCACACCACCTCCGGAACCTGCGCCGGGACCTTCCAGGGCGCCAGAGCCCTCCACTTCCCAGCCTGTCTTGCAGGGGGGACTGGCGGCAATCTTCTCCCAGGACTTTATCTACCTACTTCAGCAGGCGCTTGGAGGGAAACGAGGGTCTGCTGAGGTGGAGGTAGAACTAGGATTGAAGCGTTCTGGAAGTGGGGGCAGGTAGCGTCCCATTTAAAAAGCCTGGGTTAGGGAAGGACAACATGGAACAGGCCATGGTCTCGGAATATCTGTCGGAGGATTTGGAGGACTCTGAGGTGGATCTAGACCAGGAAGAAGGCGAGATCGCGGAGCAAGAGGATCAAGCAAGAGTTGTCAGGGTCTTCAGACGAGAGGAGTTGTCAGCGCTTATCTTGGAGACATTGAAAGCACTAAACATGCCAGCAACGGAGCAGACAGAGGATTCCTCTTTGGAGGATCCATTACTGCAGGTGACCCGAAAGTCCCAGAGAGTCTTCCCAATACATAGAGTGTTTAGGGAGATGATTCAGGAAGAATGGGACACGCCAGAAGCAGGGATGAAAGGTTCCAGAGTAATGGCACACCTTTACCCGTTGCAGGAACAGGACAAAGATCTTTTTAAGTCTCCTAAGGTAGATGCGGCGGTATCGGCAGTTACTAAGAAGATGACGATTCCAGTAGAGGGCAGTGCTACCCTTAAGGATGCGCAAGATAGGAGGCTAGATACGTTACTAAAACAAGTTTTTTATGTCAGTGCACTTTCCATGCAGGCTTCCATCTGTGGGGCATGGGTGGCAAGAGCTTGTCTGCGATGGGCCCAAAGGATGAAAGGGAATCGAGAAGAAGAGGCGGTCGAGGAAGCGGCCCGAATGGAATCGGGGGCAGCTTATTTAGCAAATATTCAGTATGATCTTATTCGGGGTCTTTCAAAAAGTATGGCGTCTGTGATAGCGGCACACAAGTATCTGTGGCTGCGTAATTGGGCGGCAGATGGAGCCTCTACAGCAAGGCTAGGGAAGCTCCCTTTTAGAGGTAAACTCCTTTTTGGGGAGGATTTGGACAAGTTGGTTAAAGACATCGGAGAGTCTAAAGGAGGAAGGCTGCCAGAGGATAAGCAGAAGCAGAGTCGTCCTCTAGTGCCCTCCCAGAAACCAGCAAAGGGCATTTCAGAGATTTCGTACGCCGAGATTTGGTCAGTTTCAGAGAGGACATTTTCAGTATAGATCCCAGGGATTTCGAGGGTTCAGAGTGCGGGTAGAGGTTTTGGAGCCTCCTCTTCCTCGAACCTTAAGAAGTCACAATGAAACGAGGGGGACCCAGGCAGAATTGGTACCCGTGGGGTGTCGGCTAAGAAAGTTTTATCCTGCCTGGGTCCAAATTACGTCAGATCAGTGGGTGTTTGAGATCCTTCAAAGAAGTTATGCTCTGGAGTTCCAATGACCAGTATTCGACACCTTTGTTCAGTCTCCATGCAGAACAAAGTCAAAACTGCAGGCAGTGTGAGAAACTTTGGAGAGGTTGATGGACCTCAAGGCGGTGGTGCCGGTTCCGGCAAGCCAGTGCAGATGCAGTTGATACTCGATATATTTTGTGGTACCAAAAAAGGAGGGGTCTTTGCGACCAATCCTGGACCTCAAGGGAGTTAACAGTTGTCTCAGAGTGTCGCACTTTCGCATGAAAACTCTGAGGTCAGTCATACTGACGGTTCGACAGGGAGAATTTCTCACCTCGTTGGACCTCTCCGAAGTGTATCTGCACATTCCCATCCGGTTAGAGCATCAGCAGTTCCTTCGGTTTGCAGTTCCTATGGGACATTTTCAATTCCAGGCGTTACCGTTTGGTTTAGCAACGGCGCCGCAAACCTTCACCAAGGTGATGGTAGTGGTGGCGGCGGCATTACGCAGAGAAGGGATGTTGGTTCACCTTTACCTGGACGACTGGTTGATTCGAGCAAAGTCAAAGTGCGAAAGCGAATTAGCTACCCGCCGAGTGGTGCAGTTTCTGCGTAGCTTAGGGTGGGTAGTGAATGTAGCAAAAACAAGTTGGAGTTGTCACAGGAGTTGGAGTACTTGGGGGGCCCGCTTCGACACAAAAAGAAGCAGGGTGTTTCTTTTGCACTCCAGGGCCCAAGGACTAAGGCAGCTTATAAGGGATTTCTTGGAGAAATGAGCTCCCTCGGCGTGGCATTATCTACAGCTGTTGGGAACAATGGCAGCCATGCTCGAGTTGGTGCCGTGGGCCAGGGCACACATGAGACCGTTTGCAGAGAACTCTACTCAGGAGATGGTCCCATCAGTCCGATCAGTTGTCGCAAAAGCTGATCTGTCCGTTACAGACAAGGCAATCTCTGCAGTGGTGGCTAGCTACACGATGTGTAGAGAAGGCATGCCGCTGGAGTCGCTGGATTGGAGACCATTGACGACAGATGCCAGTCTGTTCGGCTGGGGGGGGGCGGCGCACTATGAAAGACAGTTTGCCCAAGGTCAGTGGACCGAACAGGGAAGACGATGGTCAAAAAACAGATTAGAGTTAAGAGCAGTCACTCTAGCACTAAGAGCTTTCCAGCAGCCGTTGCAGGGGAAAGCGATTCGAGTACTGTCAGACAACGGCACAGCAGTGGCATATATCAATCGGCAAGGGGGCACCAGCAGTGTGGCTCTAGAAGCGGAGGCGGAGGAGCTCCTAGGTTGGGCCGAGTTACATCCTGAGGCTCTATCGGCAGCACATGTGGCAGGGGTAGACAATGTGACCGTCGATTATTTTGAGTTGAGTCAAGGTGGACCCAGGAGAGTGGGTTCTCCATCAGGAGGTTTTCAATTTGTTGGTAAGTTGCTGGGGAATTCCGGTGATGGATCTCATGGCGACGTTCGCATCGGCAAAGGTAGAAAGGTTTTACAGCAGAAGAAAAGAAAGGATGTCCGAAGGTTTGGACGCTGTGATGCAAAGGTGGCCGGAGGATCAGCTCCTGTACGTGTTTCCACTGTGGGTTTTAATAGGTCGGGTCCTACAGAGAATAGAGAGACACAAGGATCAGGTGATCCTAGTTGCGCCAGATTGGCCAAGAAGGCGATGGTATGCCGACCTAGTGCATCTCCTGGTGGAGCTGCCATGGAAGCTGCTGGTCAGGGAAGATCTGCTAATGCAGGGGCCCTTGAATATACCTCAGGTGGATTGGTTCTCACGGTTTGGCTATTGAAAGGGCAAGGTTGACGGCCAAGGGTTACTAGTCAGTGGTAATTTCTACCTTATTGAGGTCCAGGCGTGGATCTACCTCGGTGGCGTATATCCGCATTTGGTGACTGTTTGAGTCTTGGTGCGAAGATAGGTGAGTGGTGGCGCTAAGGGCCTCCATTCCGCAGATTCTGGCATTTTTACAGGATGGTTTTGATAAAGGCCTGGCGGCAGCATCTCTACAAGTTCATTTGGTGGCGCTTTCTTGTTATCGCGGAAAAGTACAAGGGATGGTGCTTGGTTCTCATCCGGTTGTTAGAAGATTCTTGAGAGCGATGTCTCTCTTGAGGCCGCCATGCAGGACACCAGTACCGACATGGGATCTCAACTTGGTTCTGGAAGCGTTGATAAGAGAGCCTTTTGAGCCGTTGGCTAAAGCAACTTTGAAGGATCTTACGCTTAATTTTTTAGTGGCTATTTCTTCGGCAAGGAGAATTTCGGAATTACAGGCTTTGTCATGTAGGGAGCCTTTTCTGTCCTTCTGTGAAAAGAAGGTAGAGAACAATGCCTTCGTTCTTGCCAAAGGTGATGTCAGTGTTTCATTTGAATCAGGTAGTGTCTTTGCCAGTGTTCGAGAAAGGTGACAAGGATAAATCCAAAGGTTGGCTACATCGGTTGGATGTAAGTCAAGTCTTAAGGAAATACTTGCAAAGAATGGCTATGTTCCGCAAGACGGACAAATTGTTTGTCTTGTTTGGGGGGCCGAAACAAGGGGAACTGGCGCCTAAGTCTTCCATTGCAAGGTGGCTGAAGGGAGGCTATTGCACTGGCGTATATATTAAAGGGCAAGGCAGTTCCGAAGGACTTAAGAGCTCATTCGACTAGGGCAAAGGCGGCTTCCTGGGCGGAGTTCAGTTTAGTGCCGGCAGTAGAGATTTGTAAGTTGGCGACGTGGTCGTCGTCGAATTCCTTTGCAGGATTGATCTGCAGGCGGAGGGAGACGCTAGGTTTGGATCAGCAGTACTTCAGGCTGGTCTAGCAGGCCCCTCCCGTTAAAGTGTTCACTGCTCTGTTACATCCCCAGAGGTTCGGGACTAGACTGGAGAGACGATAAGGAAGGTGAAATTAGACTTACCTGCTAATTGTTGTTCCTTGAGGAACTTTAGTCTAGTCCCGTATCCCTCCCTGCTGTAGTATATTGGACCATAGCCTGAAGTAAGGTAAGAACATAAGACATGCCATACTGGGTCAGACCGAGGTCCATCAAGCCCAGTATCCTGTTTCCAACAGTGGCCAATCTAGGTCATACGTATCTAGCAATATCCCCAAAAGACACAGGTTCCACAATGCTTGTACTGGGTCAAGCATTGATATCCTGGGTCCCTTTTTAATAGTGGTTTATGGACCTTTCCTCCAGGAACTTGTCCAAACCTTTTTTAAACCCAGCTATACTAACAGCCCTTACTACATCCTCCGGTAACAGATTCCAGAGTTTGATTACACGTTGAGTGAAAAAATATTTTCTCTTATTTGTCTTAAATAGTTTACCCCGTAGCTTCATTACATGTCCCCTAGTCTTTCTATACTCTGATAGCGTAAACAATTGATCCACGTTTATCCGTTCCACTCCATTCATTAATTTATAGACCTCTATCATATCTCCCCTCAGCTGTCTCTTCTCCAGGCTAAAGAGCCCTAACCTTCTTAGCCTCTCTTCATAGGAGTAGCCTTCCATCCCCTTCACCAATTTGGTGGCTCTTCTCTGTACTTTTTCTAATAACGCTATGTCCTTTTTAAGATATGGTGACCAGAATTGCACACAATATTCAAGGTGCGGTCGTACCATGGAGCGATACAGAGGCATTATAACATCCTTTGTTTTATTCTACATCCCTTTCCTTATGATACCTAGCATTCTATTTGCTTTCTTGGCCGCCGCTGCACACTGGGCGGAGGGTTTTAACATGTTATCCACGATGACTCCTAAATCTTTTTCCTGGGTGGTGGTTTCTAATGTGGAGCCTTGCATCGTGTAACTATAGTGTGGGTTGTTCTTTCCTAGGTGCATAACTTTGCACTTGTCCACATTAAATTTCATCTGCCATTTGGATGCCCAGTCTTCCAATTTATCCAGATCCTCCTGCAGTTTTCCACAATCCTCTTGGGTTTTAACAACTTTAAACAGTTTTGTGTCATCTGCAAATTTGATAACCTCACTAGTTATTCCCTTTTCCAGGTCATTTATGAATATGTCAAAAAGCAGCGGACCCAGTACAGATCCCTGGGGTACTCCACTATTCACCTTTTTCCATTGGGAATATTCGCCATTTAGCCCTACCCTCTGCTTTCTATCTTTTAACCAGTTCCCGATCCACAATAGTACACTGCCTCCTATCCCATGACTTTTTAGCTTCGCCAAAAGTCTCTGATGGGGGACTTTGTCAAAAGCTTTCTGAAAGTCCAGATACACTATATCAACCGACTCACATTTGTCTACCTGTTTATGCACACCTTCAAAAAAACATATCAGATTAGTAAGACAAGATCTTCCTTGTCTAAAGCCATGTTGGCTGTCTCCCATTAGGCCATGACTATCTACATGCTGTGTAATTTTGTTCTTTATGATGGTTTCTACCATTTTCCCTGGTACTGACGTCAGGCTCACCGGTCTGTAATTTCCTGGGTCACCCCTGGAACCCTTTTTAAAAATTGGTGTTACGTTGGCGACCCTCCAATCTTCAGGTATTACAGATGTTTTTAATGAAAGTTCACAGATTACCAAATAGCAGGTCTGCAATCTCATATTTCAGTTCTTTCAACACTCTGGGATGTATACCATCCGGTCCAGGTGATTTGCTACTATTCAGTTTATCAAATAGTTGTAATATATCTTCCCGGTGTAGCGATATTTCTCTCAATTCCTCTGCAGTATCACCTTTAAATACCACTTCAGTCTTGGGTAACATCCCTACATCTTCCTCAGTAAAGACCGAAGCAAAGAATTCATTCAGTCTCTCTGCTATAGCCTTGTTTCCTCTTACTGCCCCTTTTACCCCTCTATCATCTAATGGTCCAATTGACTCTCTCACAGGCCTTTTGCTATGAATGTACTTGAAAAAGTCTTTATTTCGTGTTTTTGCTTCCGTAGCAAGTTTCTTCTCAAATTCCCGCTTTGCCTGCCTTATCAATGCTTTGCATTTAACTTGCCAGTGCTTGTTCTGTTTCCAGTTTTCATCATTTGGCTCTTTTTTCCATTTCCTGAAGGTTGCTTTTTTGGCAGCAACAGCCTCTCTGATCTCACCTTTAAACCATGCTGGCAGTTTTTTGGACTTTCTTCCACTTTTCCTAATGCGTGGAATACAGCTGGTCTGGGCTTCGAGGATAGTATTTTTAAATAACACCCAAGCTTGCTGTAAGTCTTTAACCTTTGGAACCGCTCCTTTTAGTTTTTTCCTAACTATATTCCTCATTCTATCATAGTCTCCCTTTTGAAAGTTAAAAGGTAGTACTGTGGATGCCTTTACTATCTGTCCTCCACTAATTAAATCAAACATGATCATACTATGATCACTATTGCCAAGTGGTCCCAACACCCTTATTTCTTGCACCAGATCTGAAGTTCCACTAAGGACTAGGTCCAGTATGGCTTCCCCTCTGGTCGGTTCATGAACCAGCTGCTCCAAGAAGCAGTCATTTATTCCATCTAGAAACTTTTATCTCTTTAGCTTGTCCTACTGTGACACTGACCCAGTCGATACCGGGGTAATTGAAATCACCCATTATTACTACTCTGTTGTGACTTTTGTTAGCTTCCTTGATTTCTTTGAGCATTTCATCATCCATTTGTTCATTCTGGCCAGGCGGTCGATAGTATACTCCAACTGCCATCACCTTCCCCTTCATAAATGGAATTTCAATCCATAGAGATTCTACAGCAAATTTTGATCTCCAGGAACAAGCAGGAATGAGTCTTCACATATGGGTATGTCGGTACCGACGGAGCCTGCACGGGGATGCTGCCCAGCTTCCAATCAGAAAGCTTTTGGCAGCCTCCCTCGCACCTGCGCGCTGAGTTCCCACCCTCTCCAGAGCCTCTCTTCAGTTTTCGTTTTTCCGCGGAGCCGGCAGGACGTCCTCCTGTCACCGCAGAAACTTACTTATTTACTTAATTTAATACTTTAGTTTTTTGTTTTCTTGTGGTCGCGGCTGTATTTCCTGCTCCCACCGGTACCGCTGGTGGATTTTTGCCTTAACTTGTTGGGCCTACCAGGCCTCTTCATTATGGAGCCTTCTTTTCCTAAGAAGTGCTTTCGGTGTGGAAACACCTGTTTCTTTTTAGATACCAATGCTTGGTGTCTCAACTGTGTGGGTCCTGACCCTTTTTCCCCTGGCAAGTCGGGGGATATTTCTGTGAAGAAACCTTCAACTTTTAGAATTTCCCTCGATACCGTTTTTTCCTCGGCAGTGAGGTACCAGGTTTCTCTACTTCACAGCATCAGGTAACCCAAAAACAGTCTGTTAAGACTAGTCAATGTTTGAGTGGTATGTCCCATGCCCAGCATGGTGATGGCTCCGGCCTTACCCTCAAAAATCCATTGGCATTACCCCTGCGGGAGTCTATGGGCTCCAAAGTGTTAAAGGGGTTTCAGGTTGTTCCTGGGGCTCACCCCTCACAGAACATACCTGAGCCATGCGCGGAGGTGGTATCCGCTTCGAGCGGTACCGAGCCTCCGGCATCGGCACCGGTGTCGAGTAGCCTACTCTTCACCAAGGATTGTCATCGGGCATCCTCGGTACCTTCGGGCCCGATCGATTCGCACCGCATTGACTTCCTTCAACCTCAGCCATGCTCCGGGCTGGTACCGGCGTCGATCGGTTCCGATACCCTGGCATCGGCATCGAGGTGGACCACCTTTCCCTTTGAAAAAGGTGTTCATCGGGTATCCTCGGTACCGTTGGTATCGGTCGATGTGACCCAGTCTGCCTTAGGGGTATCGGCATCGCTGATACTGCCATGGGCGTCGGCGCCTTCGCGACACGCATCGATAGTATCACTTACTTCGATGCCGAGTCTTGAGTCCATATCTAGTCTCGATGACTCCGTACCGACGTGCCCTGGAACCGACTCGGATCGATTCCAGATCGGCAGTTTCAAAGATCATAGTCATAACTCTCTCATGATCTCGCTACCACTGCAGCAGTTCCCGATGGCTGCTTCATCTGCTACTCCTGTATTAGTATCCATGCCTCTTCTGGCACCCATGCCTACTTTAGAACCGATACCTGGCATTGGTGTAGTCCCCTGTGCCTCCTCTGGAGCTCCGGCTTTTTCTTTAGCCGGGCCAGGGATGGTTCCCATAGGAGATCAGTCTTTTCAGGCTTTCCTCCGGGACATGGCAACCTTTCTCAATATATCTATCCCTGGTAGTGGTCCTACTCAGGGCTCACAGGCACAGATGGAAAATATACAATTTCCTTTACATCCTGCTCTGCAGGATCTCCTTCTCAGGGTCTGGAAATCACCCTTACGACTTCCTCCAGTTTCTACAAACATTGAGGTTCGGTACCGGGTGCCACCCTCTCCAGGGTTCCAGAAGCCTCAACTTTCTCATCGTTCCCTTGTAGTGGAATCGGCTCTGAGAAAAGTTAAGAGCAAGAAGAAGCATTCTTCTTATCCACCGGGTCGTTCTTCAAGAACACTCGATGCTTTTGGTCGTCAAGCCTTCCAAAACTCTATGTTGGCCTCCAGAGTTCTCTCATATATTTTTCACATGAGTCTAACACTCCAGGAAGTCACAGAGAAATTGTCTCTTTTGACCCCTTTTTTACCAGAGCCCAAGGCTACTGATTATTCCTTACTTATCAATCACAGCCGGAATATATCTTGGTTCCTGTCTCGTGCTTCTATAGACTCTTTTGAGTCTATTAGCAGATCCTCTGCTATTGCCATAGCAGCACGTCGCAGAGCCTGGCTTGAAGCTTCAGACTTGAGTAGATGGGCACAAACTATACTGGCTCATTCTTCTTGTACAGGAGAGGGTCTCTTCAATAAGGAGGCTTTAAGTCAGGTTGCTCAATGCTTCACTGACTCTCCTTCCACTAAGGACCTTTCTAAGCCACCTCCTTCTTCGAGAGGTAGGAAATGTCCTACCAAACCTTCTTTCCCTAAGAGAAGAAAGTTTCATTCCTCTCCTGCCCATCATTCGGCTGTACTTAAACAGGAGACACCTCAGCCTAGTCTGAACTCCTCCAGCTCTAACCAGTCTCAGCATTCCCAGCAACCATAGGAGCTGGGACTTATACTCTATACTTTCCTTCTAATTCATTAGAAGTTATACACTGTGTTTCTTTCAGTGTACTACCTTGTGAAACATTTTATGTTCAGGGACTGCTAACTTCTCCTCTTCTTATCCTCTAGAAGAGCAGTTGCACCTATCCCATGATGGGTTTGTCCCAATTGAACATTCTTCCTTCTGTTGACTTACCCTATGGGTATGTCATCTTCTAATTACTTGCTCTACCCTCTCCAATGGGGTTTTTTCCCTAACGGAGGGGTACCATACTAAAATGTTTTTACCAAGCTTATTCCACAGACAGGGAGAAGTTATATCTCCTCCCTCTTTATCTGTTTTTCTTTATGGGGCACAGGGCAATCTTTCTGCTGTTTCTGTCAGCTGCTGTGCCTGCAGGAGTTAGTGATTGTATTACTGGTACTTTTGCCAAGTTCCAGTCTTTTGTTCAATTTCTGTCTAGCCTTAGTAGTGTTTCCAAGCTATTCGTTAGCTACCTTGGATCCTCCTACTCCCTTAGGCTTTCTCACATTATTCTATCCATCTCCTCTCCTAGGATATGGTAACAAACCTGACTTCAGTCAGTTTATCTCTCCTGCACAATGCTCTCTACAATCTTCAGAGCAGCTTTCTACTATGAGGGCCTGCTATAGAGCATGGACCTTGTCTCTGAAGCTTCGCTATTAGTAGGAAAAAGCTTGTTCACCCTTCCCCTGCCTGTGAAGGTTCTCCACACCCTTTAACCTGGGGTGTTAGCACGAGATATATTCTTCTGCGTGAAGATCCAAGGCTGACATTCATGCATGCTATCTCTGGGTCCCTCCAATAGGTCCCTCTGGTATCTTCCCCTGCATTTTGCACCTCTGCCGTGTCAGTGTTCGGTGGAACTCCCGCCTTGTTCCTTACAGATTCATCTTCTAATCTGTTCTCACGCAATCATCACGGTTATTTTGTTGGATTGCCTTCCTGCATCCCTCAATTGATAGAAATAGATTCTCTCTACATATCCCAAGTGGCTTTACCCTCTGGTAGTATGCAGAATCGTTTTCTTTTTTATTTCCCATGTAACAATCATGGGGCTGGGTGCTAGACATGTTCTTCAACCTGTCATCTTGTATGTAGCATCTCTATATATGTCTACATACCTATATCATTTCTCTGGTGGTGCAATTCCATGCCCCACAAAGATATCTATAATTACGTATTTCATATCTATATTATATATATATTTTGATATATCTCTCCACCCATGTCCCAATTTCTGCATCTGGACATATCGATTCAGGTTTAGATCCCCCCCCATATATATATAAACATCTGTATATATAGGTGTCTCTTGGGCGGTTTCTTAAGAGTTCATATCTCTATACTCTCACCCTTACTGTCTATACTAAATGTTACCTCCTAGAGGATTTAGACAGTCCATCGCCCTATTTCGCATACCATATTTCCATGCAGAACCTGTTAGACACCACTACCATTGTGGTGCTAACTTCTCTATTTTTTCTTAAACCCTTGAAGCATCAAGTTTCAATATTTTTTCCTATTTCTCGCCAGTTAGGAAAAACGGTGTACATCTTTATTTTTGAGTACACAGCTCTTCTCCTTGGGAATAGGGATTTTTTCCACTTTCCCTCTCCCCGTCAGGACTGGGCTAGTTCTCCAACTCCGTCAGTCTTCTTCCTTAGTCCTTCCTGTTAATAACATTATGACTAAAGGAGTTTTTCAGCTTTTTCTCATAAAGCTCTCCATTGAAGACATGACGTCCCATCCTACCCAGTTGACACCTGGATCGTCTACTACCTCCAGGTCTGGACCTTCATCCTCACTGCTGGGAGGTCCCTTCAAGATTCCGCCACTGCTTCTCCAGCAGACTACATCAGGCGTTCTACTTCCTACAGTGCAGTAGGTAAGTGACATATCTAATGGTACGTTACATGTGTTTCATGTGACTCCTCATATACACCAAGGACTCCTACAATCTGTACGGCCCTCTAGTCCTTGGCTATGTTGTTCTTCCTCACAGCTCCTTTATTGTCAACTCCTACCCTCCATCCCACATCGGATGCCAGGGATTTCTGGAAACAAAATGCACCCCTGGTCCAGGCTGCTGCATTTTTATGGGATCTCCCCCTGGCATCTCCAGCTAGGGAGTCCCCATATGTGAAGACTCATTCCTGCTTGTTCCTGGAGATAGCACAGTTACTTACCTGTAACAGGTGATCTCTGGGAACAGCAGGAATTAGTCTTCACAACCCTCCCGCCTCCCCTAGGAGTTGCATCTCTTATCTTCTTCTCCTTTCTCTCCTCGCCTTTGTCTCAGCTTTGAAACTCAACTGAAGAGAGGCTCTGGAGAGGGCGGGAACTCAGCGCGCAGGCGCGAGGGAGGCTGCCAAAAGCTTTCTGATTGGAAGCTGGGCAGCATCCCCATGCAGGCTCCGTCGGTACCGACGTACCCATATGTGAAGACTAATTCCTGCTGTTCCCAGAGATCACCTGTTACAGGTAAGTAACTGTGCTTTCCCTGCAAAACTTTAATCCTTTCTCACTCAATGCCCTCTCTAACATAGAGCGCAACCCCTCCACCAATTTGATCAGCTCTATCATTACGATATAGTGTGTATCCAGGTATCACAGTGTCCCACTGGTTATCCTCCTTCCACCATGTCTCTGAGAGTGCAATCATATCTAACCTCTCATTTAGTGCTATATATTCTAACTCTCCCATCTTATTGTCACTTGGCTGCGGGAGCGGCTATATTAGCTGCGGTCCATTCTAGGAGGAGAGGGTGAGAAGCTACTTGTCAGTATTAACAGTACCTGCTAGGAGGTCCTAGGGAGAGGGCGTAGCGAGCCTAAGCAGCAGCGTACATAGAACTTTCCTGGTAAATTGCCAGGTGACGATGTTAGGCAAATTTATACAGTTATGCAGTTATATAAAGTTTAAGTTAATGATATCTACTTATTGCTCTGGTGAGTCTGCTTTGTCAGTAGGTTACTGGAGCAAGGAGGCGGTCCCTGGACTATTTATACTGGTGTTACCAAAAGGTGACATGCTCAGCCTCCAAACTGCAGGTGGAGGTGCTTAAACCCCAGAGGTTCAGGACTAGACTGGAGTTCCTCAAGGAACAACAATTAGCAGGTAAGTCTAATTTCACCTTCCTGGTCGTGCTCACCTCCGCTCGCAGAGTTAGCGAGCTTCAGGCCTTAGTGGCAGAAGCGCCCTATACCTGGTTCTACAAAAACAGGGTGGTGCTCCGCACGCACCCTACATTTCTTCTTAAGGTGGTATCGTCCCATCTCAACCAGGAAGTGGTACTTCCCACCTTCTTTCTGAGGCCCCACTCTGGACTGTAAGAGGGCTTTGTTCTATCTCCAGTGCACTCAGGGCCACCGTAAAGCTGCTCAGCTTTTCATCTCCTACGACCCCCGTAGACTGGGGGAGGCAGTGACCAAGCATAGGCTGTCCACTTGGGTGGCGGACTGTATTGCCCTTGCTTATGAGCAGGCGGGGCTCCCGCTGGAAGGCAGAGTCATGGTGCACCATGTCAGGGCCATGGCGGTCTCGGTGGCAAGCTTGCTCTCCATCCCAATGGTGGACATCTGCCGGGCCGCCACCTGGTCTTCAGTCCATACCTTCGCAGCCCATTACTGCCTGAAATGAGAGTCCTGATGGGATACTGCCTTCGGCCAGGCTGTGCTCCATAATCTTTTTGGGGTTTAGGCAACTCCTACCCTCCGACTCTTCTGTGTTCAGGCTACCGGCGTGCTGGTTTTCATTGGACACGGGTCCTACTGTAGTCTGCAGATACGGACTCAATTGCTGCTGCTCGTGGCTGCCCTTAAGGGAGACTGTGTATTTTCACTATGGGCTTTCGGTAGCCTGTAGCTGGGGAGTCCCATATGTGAGGACTGACTTTCTGCCTGTTCCTGGAGAAAGCGTAGTTACTCACCTATAACAGGTGTTCTCTGGGGACAGCAGGAATCAGTCCTCACAACCCTTCCTCCTCCCCTTGGAGTTGCTCCCTTACCATCTTTTATTCCTTTTTGCCGTCATTTAGCTATGTCTGTCATCTGACTGAGCAAGATGGCACCCTTGGGTGGGAAAGGGACCACTCATGCGTGGTAGCATCTCCCAAAGGCTTTCTTTGAAAGCTGGGGGGATGCTTCCGCAAGGGCTCCGTCGGTGCTGACATCACCCATATGTGAGGATTGATTCCTGCTGTCCCCGGAGAACACTTGTTTAAGGTGAGTAACTACGCTTTATGGAAAGACATCATTCTTGGTAAGGTAGAAGGTCAACGCAAAAGAGGAAGGCCAGCAGTAAGATGAATCAATAGAATAAAAGCAGCTGTGGGTGCCATTCTGTCAACAATGAGCCACCCGACTGAAGACCGAACACAGTTTAGGACAACTATTCAGAGGGTTGTCATGAGTCAACACCGACTCAATGGCACTTCACAATAACGTGTCCCAGAAACCTGATGGTGTGTTTAGAAAATGCACAGTGTGGCAGGGCCATGTTTATTATGGAAACACAGAAATGCTGCCTGCAGTGTCTCGGGCCCCACCATGATCTACTGCCTTTTCCTTTGTGATTACAAATGACAAAAAAGGGCTTCAGAGTCGAAACAGTGCAAATGCATTTTTGTCTTCTCAAATTCATAGACATCAGTGGCACCAGTCTCCATGGCCTCAGGAGCTGCATTAGCAGAGGGACTCTTGAGCTTAATCTTGCAGCTCCCGTAGGTCACTCCAGCATCTGTCACCTACTGATACTGCCCTGAAGAAGAGGAAGGATTTGTCCTCATCTTTAAGGACCAAGGGTGTCCAGCATTGAGCGAAGGCTGCGCTGTAACAATACTGTGGTTCATCAGAGTACAATGAAGATGAAGTGAATAGTTATATGTAAAAATGTAAATATGTAAAGTTCAATCTCTTTTGTAAAATTATGTAAATATGTTAAGGCCAATCTTTAGACCCTATTCTGTGTGCTGTGTTTTACCTCTGAACTATGTATATATGCCCCAATTTTTGTGTCTTGATTTTTGACAAATCCCAAAGATGTAATCAAACCGCTTCTGATCGGTGGAAGTAGCGGTATATAAGTGTTTACTAAATAAATAAATAAAATACAATACCAAAAGCGCTGAAAGTTTGTCATCTCAACATGAGAATTGCTCATTCCAGGTCTCAAGTACATATCAGGTTCTCAGAAGGTATACAGATCCCATGCCTCTTGTCCAGTGGGTAAAAAGCGGAATTCCCTGGTCCTCTTTAATAACTGTTTAGAAACCTTTCCTCCAGGAACTTGTCCAAACATTTTTTAAACCTAGCTAAACTAACAGCTTTTACTACATCCTCCGGTAACGAATTGCAGAGTTTGATTATGCATTATGTGAAAAATTATTTTCTCCTATTAGTTTTAAATGGGCTGTATTATAGCTTCATTGCATGTACCCTAGTCTTCCTACTTTTTGAAGCCGTAAACAACCAATCTAGAGTTACCTGTTCTACGCCATTCATTATTTTATAGACCTCTATCATATCTTCCCTCAGACATCTCTTTTTGAAGTTGAAGAGCCCTAACGTTTTAAGCTTTTCCTTGTAGGGATATCCTTCCATTCCTTTTGCCATTTTTGTTGCTCTTCTCTGTACCTTTTGTAGTTCCACTATTTCCTTTTTAAGACATGTGACCGGAATTGCACTAAAAAGTCAAGGTGTGGTCGCACTATGGAGCAATAGAGGCATTATAATATCCTTGGTTTTATTCTCCATTCCTTTCCTGATGATTCTTAGCATTCTATTTGCTTTCTTGGCCGCAATTGCACACTGGGCAGAGGGTTTCAACGTAATCTCCAGGAACAAGCAGGAATGTAGTCTTCACATATGGGTATCGTCGGTACCGACGGAGCCTTCATGGGAACGCTCCCCAGCATACAATAGGAAAGCTTTTGGGAGCATCCCACAGCGCCTGCGTGCTGCCTTCCCGCATTTCCCAACTGTCCCTCTCCAGTTCTGCGTTTTCCGCGGAGCCGACAGATCGCACATCCTGTCACCGCAGAAAATTTCCTTTCTTATTCTTCTTTTTTGTGGCCGCGTCTGCCTTCCCTCGATGCTATACCGGTACCGCCGGTTCTTCTTTTTTCTAAAAAAAAAACAAAAAAAACCCCTTTGCTTCTGGAGTCTTTCTCCAGTAATTTTCTTTTCGGGTGCCACGCGCCATTTTGGGCACTAGGCCCAATTTTTTCCCTCAAAATGGAAAAACCCGCTTCGGGTTTTAAAAAGTGTTCTACGTGTGGCGGTATCATATCCATCACCGACACCCATGAGTGGTGCCGCAAATGTTTAGGTCCTGACCACTCTATTTCAGAGTGTGTTGCCTGTGGGATGATGTCGAATAGGGGCTGGCAAAACCGAGTTGCTAAACTTAGCACCCTTTTTCCCTCCGATGTAGCCTCCGTGGCATCGACGTCTTCCAGGGCTTCATCTTCCTCCCATGGATCTCAGGTAACTAAATATAAATCTAGCCGGTCCTCAAAGGGTAGATCTCCTTCTAAACATCGAGATGCCTCTGGCGTTGCCCTTGAGGGACTTTCACTGGCAAAATTGTCCCAGCGGGAGGCCTCAGCTTCCAAAGCACTAACAGGGCTCCAGGATGTTCTCGAGGCTTCATCCTCTGCAGAACTACTGGTGCCATGCTCTGGGGTTCCGGCCACTTCATCCGGCACGATACCCAAGCATCGGCAGCGTCGATAGACCAGAGATTCTTGGCTATTGAACGCAGTCTGGCGGCTCTTCTCATGGCCTCGATGCCCCTGAGACTGCTTCAGACAATTCAACCGGTACCGGCACCGACTGCATCGACATCGGCAGGTATTCTACTGGGACCGAGTCCTGCGTCTCTATCCGGAATCGACAAGTCGGTACTGGACCACTCCGATGCCGACTTCGATCGGTACTGGTACCGTGCCTTGCATGATCACCCGGATTGGAGATACTTCGAATCCTCGGATGAGTCTGAAGACTCTGAAAGCTCTGCCGATACTAGAGTACTTCTTCCTGAGGATTCCTCTTCTCCTCAGCGTAGGATGTCTCCACCAGAGGATATGTCCTTTCAGGATTTTACCCGAGATGTGGCCCGAAGTCTTTCCATCACAGTGGCTCCTGAAAAAGAGACTAGGACAAAGGAATTAGAAATCCTACAATACCCTAAGGCTCCCAAGGAGGCAGCTACCTTACCTATTCATGAGATCTTGCATGATCTTATGTTAAGGATGTGGGAAACACCTCTGACCCACATCTCCTCACTCTCAAAGTCTTGACACCATGTCTTGAAAGACTGGTAAGGGGGACTGTTGCTTCTGGAGGGAGATCTGCAACTGTGAGTATTTACTTCTGGTAATTTTCTAAAAGGAATTCTTTGTATTAAAGCTAATTAATCCGTGATCCACTATTTTTGTTAAATCAGTCAGGGCCTAGTAGCAGCAGTTTAAGTTTACATTTAAAACACAGAAGAGAGCTTTCTGGTTACATTTGGAACCCAGCAGAGAGCTTGTAGTTTACATTTAATAGTCACTCAGGGCCTAGCATCAGCAAAGTTCTTTTAGCTTAAATTTACAACACAGAAAAGAGCTTTCTGGTTAAATTTAGAACCCAGCAGAGAGCTTGTACTTTAAATTTCATAAGAAGTTAGAGCCTAGCAGCAGCTAAGAGCTATAATTTAAATCAAATCAGAATATAGCTTACCTCAGCAGCACAAGACAGGGTACTGTGTAGCAGCCCTCTTTTAATTCCCTCCCACCCCTGGGATAATCGTAGCTTTATAGGTACTTACACATCTTAAAAGACGGGAGGTGCTCTCAGGTGAAGCTCATTACCCAAATCAGTCATACACTAAGGACCTGAGATTAGTTAAGCTTCAGGTGAACAAGGTATATTACACGTATTAGGTTCAGTTTTATTAGTATAAATATCCATAGCAACCCTTAGTAAGTAAAGAACTTAGATCTAAACACAAACTTAAAACTAAGATGCAGACAGCAGTCCAGCAGCGGGATGGGTGCTTTCCAGTCTTTTGCATTGAGTGTCACATGTATGATTTTCTCCCAGTTGGTGAGAGGTCTTACGTGTGCACTAGGTGCAAGGAGCTCTTTGCTCTCAGGGAACGAGTCCGTTCTCTAGAGGCTAAAGTAGCAGACTTGGAAAGCATAAGACAGACAGAGAGGTACATAGACGAGACCTACAGGGATATAGTCCTGAAATCCCACCTCCAGTCTGGCAGCATCCCTGTTGCCATGGAGGAGAGAGGTCACGTGACAGGAGAGCATCACCCTGGTGTGGCAGGAAGTGATCCTGTAACTAGGACCTGTCCTCCAGGTGATGTAAAACCCTCTCGCACCGAGGAAGTTTCTCCAGGGCCATGTGCCCATGAGGGAAGGGTTAGGACAGCCGTTATAGTTGGTGATTCGATCATTAGGCATGTAGATAGCTGGGTGGCTGGTGGACGTGAGGATCGCCTGGTAACATGCCTGCCTGGTGCGAAGGTAGCGGACCTCACGCGCCACCTAGATAAGGTCTTAGATAGTGCTGGGGAGGAGTCTGCTGTCTTGGTACATGTTGGTACCAATGACATAGGAAAATGTGGTAGGGAGGTTCTGGAGGCTAAATTTAGGCTTTTAGGTAGGAAGTTGAAATCCAGAACTTCCAGGGTAGCATTCTCCGAAATGCTTCCTGTTCCACGCGCAGGACCCAAGAGGCAGACAGAGCTCCGGAGTCTCAATGCGTGGATGAGACAATGGTGCAGAGATGAGGGGTTTGGATTTGTTAGGAACTGGGGAACATTCTGGGGAAAGGAGGGGCTCTTCCGAAGGGATGGGCTTCACCTTAACAGGGATGGAACCAGGATGCTGGCATTAACCTTTAAAAAGGAGATAGAGCAGCTTTTAAACTAGATATTAGGGGAAAGCCGACAGTCACCCAAGAGCAGATGGTTCGGAAGAATGTATCTTTGAAGGCTACTACCAAAAGCAGAGAGGTTCCACAAAAGAGTAAAGTAGCCCAAATGCCCTCAAGTATGGAGCAGACAGAGCTTAAAGATCCCAAATTACTCATGTCTAACAGACAAATTAATATGGATAAAATACATTCTCTAAAATGCTTGTATGCAAATGCTAGAAGTCTAAAAAATAAGATGGGAGAGTTAGAATATATAGCACTAAATGAAAGGTTAGATATGATTGGAATATCAGAGACATGGTGGAAGGACGACAACCAGTGGGACACTGTGATACCTGGGTACAAACTATATCGTAATGATAGAGCTGATCAAATTGGTGGAGGGGTTGCTCTCTATGTTAGAGAGGGCATTGAGTCAGAAAGGATTAAAGTTTTGCAGGAAACAAAATCTGCTGTAGAATCTATATGGATTGAAATTCCATGTAAAAGGGGGAAGGCAATGGCAGTGGGGGTGTACTATCGAGCGCCTGGCCAGAATGACCAAATGGATGATGAAATGCTCAAAGAAATCAAGGAAGCTAACAAAAGTTACAGCACAGTAATAATAATGGGTGATTTCAACTACCCCGGTATCGACTGGGTCAGTGTCACGTCAGGATATGCGAGGGAGATAAAGTTCCTAGATGAAATAAATGACTGCTTCTTGGAGCAGCTGGTTCATGAACCGACCAGAGGGAAAGCGATATTAGACCTAATCCTTAGTGGAATACCAGATCTAGTGCAAGAGATAAGGTTGTTGGGGCCACTTGGCAATAGTAATCATAGCATGATCGCCTTTGATTTAATTAGTGGAGGAGGGATAGTAAGGAAATCCACAGTACTACCTTTTAACTTTCGAAAGGGAGACTATGATAAAATGAGGAAAACAGTCAAGAAAAAACTAAAAAGAGCAGTTGCAAAGGTTAAAGACGTACATCAGGCTTGGCTGTTGTTGAAAAATACTATCTTGGAAGCCCAGACCAGCTGTATTCCACGCTTTAAGAAAAGTGGAAAGAAGTCCAAAAACTGCCAGCATGGTTTAAAGTTGAGGTCAGAGAGGCTGTTGTTGCCAAAAAAGCATCTTTCAGGAAATGGAAAAAAAGAGCCAAACGACGAAACCTGGAAACAGCACAAGCACTGGCAAGTCAAATGCAAGGCATTGATAAGGCAGGCAAAGGGAGAATTTGAGAAGAAGCTTGCTGCAGAAGCAAAAACGCAAAGTAAAGACCCTTTCAAGTACATTCGTAGCAAAAAACCTGTGAGAGAGTCAGTTGGTCCAAGGGGTTAAAGGAGCACTAAGAGGCGACAAGGCGATAGCGGAGAGACTGAACGAATTCTTTGCTTCAGTCTTTACTGAGGAAGATGTAGGGATGTTACCCATGACAGAAGTGGTATTTAAAGATGCAGAAGAATTGAAGGAAATATCGATACATCGAGAAGATGTATTACAACTATTAGATAAGCTGAAGAGTAGCAAATCACCTGGGCCGGATGGTGTACATCTAAGGGTATTGAAAGAACTGAAATATGAGATTGCAGACCTGCTATTAGTAATCTGTGAACTATCATTAAAATCATCTTTAATACCTGAAGATTGGAGGATTGCCAATGTAACACCAATTTTTAAAAAGGGTTCCAGGGGTGATCCGGGAAACTACAGACCGGTGAGCCTGACGTCAATACTGGGAAAAATGATAGAAACCATCATAAAGAATAAAATTACTCAGCATGTAGATAGTCATGAACTAATGAGTGACAGCCAACATGGCTTTAGACAAGGAAGATCTTGTCTTACTAATCTGTTATGTTTTTTTGAAGGAGTGAATAATCAGGTGGACAAAGGTGAGTCGGTTGATATTGTGTTATTTATTTTATTTATTTATTTATTTATTTATTACAGTTTCTTATATACCGCGCTATTTAGAATCAGCGCGGTTTACATCATAACAAAACGACCATTACGACAAACTGTCAGGTTTTACATTGAACAGGAGTACAAACTTGGATAACTGGGTTAACTATATACATAATCTATCTACACTGCAGTGTGAGGGCATTTCTAGATTGGGTCATTTCTTGGAGGGGATATCTGGTTCAGTTGCTGTCTGGGAAATATTGGCGGAAAAGGTATGTTTTGAGAGCCTTTCTGAACTGAAATAGATTGGTAATGGCTCTAATGTCGGGGGGTAGGGTGTTCCAGCATTTTGGTACATAAAAACTGAATGACCTGTTTGTGGTGTTCGTGTTGGACTTTGTTGAAGCCTTTGGTATTGCTAGCAAGTTTACAGCTGTATCTGGACTTTCAGAAAGCCTTTGACAAGGTCCCTCATGAGAGACTTTTGGCAAAACTAAAGAGTCATGGGATAGGAGGCAATGTACTATTATGGATCAGGAACTGGTTAAAAGATAGAAAGCAGAGGGTAGGGCTAAATGGCCAATTTTCCCAATGGAGAAAGGTGAATAGTGGTGTACCCCAGGGATCTGTGCTGGGTCCGCTGCTTTTTGACATATTCATAAATGACCTGGAAAGTGGAATAACGAGTGAGGTTATCAAATTTGCAGATGACACAAAATTATTTAAAGTTGTTAAAACCCAAGAGGATTGTGGAAAATTGCAAGAGGATCTTGATAAATTGGAAGACTGGGCATCAAAATGGCAGATGAAATTTAATGTGGACAAGTGCAAGGTTATGCACCTAGGGAAGAACAACCCAAACTATGGTTACACGATGCAAGGTTCCACATTAGGAACCACCACCCAGGAAAAAGATTTAGGCGTCATTGTGGATACCATATTAAAACCCTCGGGCCAGTGTGCAGCGGCGGCCAAGAGAGCAAATAGAATGCTAGGTATGATAAGGAAAGGAATGGAAAATAAAACAAAGGATATTATAATGCCTCTATATCGTTCCATGGTGAGACCGCACCTTGAATATTGTGTGCAATTCTGGTCGCCGTATCTTAAAAAGGATATAGAGTTATTAGAAAAGGTTCAGAGAAGAGCCACCAAAATGGTAAAGGGGATGGAAGGATACTCCTATGAAGAAAGGCTAAAAAGGTTAGGGCTCTTTAACCTGGAAAAGAGACGGCTGAGGGGAGATATGATAGAAGTCTATAAATTAATGAGCGGAGTGGAACGGGTAAACGTAGATCGATTGTTTACCTTATCAGAATATAGAAAGACTAGGGGACATGCAATGAAGCTACAGGGTAAACTATTTAAGACTAATAAGAGAAAATATTTTTTCACTCAACGTGTAATCAAACTCTGGAATTTGTTACCGGAGGATGTAGTAAAGGCTGTTAGTGTTGCTGGGTTTAAAAAAGGTTTGGACAAGTTCCTGGAGGAAAGGTCCATAAGCCATTATTAAGAAGGGACCCAGGATATCAATGCTTGAACCAATACAAGCATTGTGGAACCTGTGTCCCTTGGGGAAACTGCTAGGTACATATGACCTAGATTGGCCACTGTTGGAAACAGAATACTGGGCTTGATGGACCTTGGTCTGACCCAGTATGGCATATCTTATGTTCTTATGTATCGAGTTCCTCCTTGTCTTGGGTTTCAGAAGACTCAATTACCACACCATTCCATGGTGGTGGAATTGGCCATGATACAGATAAAGAGTGCAAAAAGGCATACATCTAATCCTCTAGGACCTGAGTGTAGGACTCTTGATGCCTTTGGACGTCGATCCTTCCAGACAGGCGATACTTCGATTCCTCCGAAGACTCTGACGAGTCGGAGGCTTCTGTCGAGCCACCGGTACTTCTTCCTCAGGAGTCTGCTTCTCCAAAATGAAGAATGTCTCCTCCAGAAGACTTGTCTTTTCAAGACTTCATTAGGGAAGTGGCTAGGGGCCTCTCCATTATAGTGGCCCTTGAGTCAGAGCCTAGAGCCAAGCAATTAGATATTTTGCAATATCCTAAGGCTCCTAAAGAAGCAGCTACCTTACCTATTCATGAGATACTCTATGATCTCATGTTGGGCAAGTGGGAGACTCCTCTCACCACCTCTCCTCATTCTCGTAGGTTAGACACCATGTACCTGGTCCCTCCTTGTCCTGGCTTTCATAAGACTCAGCTTCCTCACCCCTCTATTGTGGTAGAGTCTGCCATGAGGAAAATAAAGAGTGCAAAGAGACACTCATCTAATCCTCCAGGACATGAATGTAGGACCCTAGATGCTTTTGGCCGAAGGGTTTTCCAAGCTAATATGCTTGCTGCCAGAATCAACTCCTATAGTCTCTATATGGGGATGTTTCTAAAAGAAGTCACAGATCATCTGCAGACTTTAGCTCCTTTTATTACAGAAGATAAAAGGCAGGAATTTCTCACTTGGCTCAAACATGCCCAAGATGTTTCCAAATTTTCCAACCGTGCAGCCTTTGACTCTTTTGAGTGTGTAAGCAGAGCCTCGGCTATTGCCATAGGTGCACGCAGAATTGCTTGGTTACAAGCCTCTGATTTGGAACTCTGGGTCCAAGATGAATTGGGAAATCTTCCTTGTACAGGTGAAAACCTTTCGGTCTGGCCTCTGCACCAAGGGTGTTCACGAAATACATGGCAGTAGTAGCTGCATTTCTACGCACTCTAGGAATATTTGTTTTCCCATATCTGGACGACTGGCTCATTCGAGCTCCATCCCAGTCAGAGGCCCAGACTTCTCTAACCTGCACAATGCGTGTCCTTCAGTATTTGGGACTGGTAATAAACATCCCAAAATCCCATCTCACCCCTACTCAGTCTCTGGAGTTTATAGGGGCCTTGCTGGATACCACAACTGCAAGGGCCTATCTTCCTCAGGCCCGTTGCCTACGCTTGTTGCAGTTAGCTTCCCAGATACAGTTAAAGTCTCATTTAACTGCTCGAGAGATGTTACAACTATTAGGCCACATGGTATCCACCGTGCATGTGGTTCCATATGCTCGCCTTCACATGAGGGCAGCTCAATGGACTTTGTCCACCCAATGGACTCAGGCATCAGGTTGCCTGTTAGACAAAATAGCAAACTCCAGTCGCCTTTTTTGGTCTCTCCAGTGGTGGAAGTCCCCTCCAAATCTGTTGCTGGGGTCCCCTTTTCAGCAGTCGCTACCCCAAGCAACTCTTACAACAGATGCTTCTCCAATGGGTTGGGGAGCTCATCTGCAGGATCTCTCCACCCAGGGCATCTGGTCTCCGCAGGAGACGTTTCTGCATATCAATCTCTTGGAACTCAGAGCAATATTCTTAGCTCTCAGAGTGTTCCATTCCCTGCTCAGCTACAGGACAGTCCTCATCCATACGGACAACCAAGTAGCCATGTTCTATGTAAACAAGCAGGGCGAGACTGGCTCTCTTGTCGCTTTGCAATGAAACTTTGCGACTGTGGGCCTTCGCCAGAGACCATCACATCCATCTTCTGGCAGTATATCTTCCAGGCGTTCAAAACACTTGGGCGGACAGACTCAGTCGAGTTCTGCTTCCACACGAGTGGTCCCTCCACATGGACCAGGTAGCCAGGATTTTTCGAATTTGGGGAACCCCGGACATAGACCTCTTTGCAAGTCCGTGGAATGCCAAACTTCCCCGGTTCTGTTCCAGAATTCCGTGTCAGGGAGTTCAGGCCAAGGATGCCTTCCTCCTTCACTGGGGTCAAGACTGCCTTTCCACCCATTCCCCTAATTCCCAAAACTCTTTTCAAGCTCCAGAGAGATCGAGGGACCATGATCCTCATAGCACCACATTGGCCACGCCAAGTGTGGTACCCTCTACTTCTGCATCTCTCTCAAGCTCCTTCCCTGGACTTGGGCTCTGCACCAGACCTTCTATCCCAGGAAGAAGGAACGTTGTGGCACCCAAACCCCCAGTCTCTCCATCTCAGGGCTTGGTTGCTGAGGGCCTAGACCTTCAAGATTTTCATCGGTATTGAAACTCTACTAACGACATTAACCAGTTCACTGATCAATGGAATAGACGGTATAAAGAAGGGCTTTGCACTAATCTTCTTTGATATAGCAGCAGCGTTTGACTCCGTAGACCATCTGCAGCTTCTTACGCGACTACATGAGAAGGGAATCCGGGATCAAGCATGGAACTGGTGTAAATCCTACCTCGAAGACAGATGGCAACAAGTCCGTATTGGAAATGACACTTCCGAACCTTTCCAACAGAAGCAAGGTGTACCCCAAGGTTCCTCCCTCTCCGCGATGCTCTTCAACATCTATATGCAGCCAATATATATATATATATATGACTTGGATTGTAGATAGTTCCCCCGAGTTTATCTCCATGTTAAACCCCTGTTCTATGTAAACGACGGTCAATGTATCTGACCAAGTGTTATATTGTTCTAATGTAAACCGCACTGATGACAAATAGCGCGGTATATAAGAAATGTTAAATAAATAAATAAATCTCTCTCAGCAAGTCAGAGATGTTATTCATGCCTCTAGAAAGCCTTCTACTAGATGTTCCTATGCTTTCAAATGGAAAAGATTTATCATTTGGTGTTCAGGGAAGGGTCTTAACCCTCTTGCAATACCTTTGAATTCTTTACTAGAGTATCTCCTGCATCTATCCCATGCAGGTCTGAAAACGAATTCAATAAGAGTCCATTTGAGTGCTATTGCAGCGTCCCTCAAGCCTCTCAATGGACAGCCTATTTCCTCTCACCATCTTATAGCAAGATTCATGAGAGGCCTTCTTCTAACTAAACCTCCCATTAGACCACCTCC
Organism: Ichthyophis bannanicus; assembly: GCA_033557465.1. Lineage (NCBI taxonomy): Eukaryota > Metazoa > Chordata > Amphibia > Gymnophiona > Ichthyophiidae > Ichthyophis > Ichthyophis bannanicus. The sequence goes on from CM066050.1 coordinate 4,274,415, forward strand.
AGTGGCATGGGACTTAAACCTGGTTCTTGGCCAGCTTATGAAGCCACCCTTTGAACCTTTAGGCACCACCTCCTTGAAATTTCTTTCTTGGAAAGTTATTTTTCTCATTGCAGTCACCTCAGCACGCCGCATTAGTGAATTGCAAGCTTTGGTGGCTAATCCACCTTATACAAGGTTCCATCATGATAAGGTAGTCCTCAGGCCCAATCCACACTTTATGCCCAAAGTGGTCTCGCCTTTTCATCTGAACCAAGAGGTATATTTACCTGTCTTTTTTCCAGGACCTCATGCATCAAGTGCAGAGAGGAATCTTCATACCTTGGATTGTAAGAGAGCTCTCGCTTTTTACTTACAAAGGACACATCAACATAGAAAGTCTTCTCAACTCTTTGTTGCTTTTGATCCTTCTCATTTAGGACTTCCAGTCTCTAAGAGAACACTGTCCAACTGGATTGCTCAGTGTATTTCTTTCGCCTACCAGACTAGGAACATTTCTCTGGAGGGCCATGTCACAGCTCACAATGTGAGAGCCATGGCATCCTCAATGGCTCATCTAAACTCTGTGTCCATCGACCAAATCTGTCGAGCGGCCACCTGGGCCTCGGTTCATACCTTTACAGCCCATTACTGTTTGGACAAGGACTCCCGCCGGGATGCCTCGTTTGGTCAGGCTGTTCTCAAACACCTGTTCCATTCCTAATCAACTCCTACCCACCTCCCTGGTCGGATGCCAGAGATCCATGGGAGGGGGTAGAGTCCTTTTCAAGGACACACAACCTGGGGTTTCTCCCTGGCATCTGCAGCTTGGGAGTCCCCATATGTGAAGACTCATTCCTGCTTGTTCCTGGAGATAGCACAGTTACTTACCTGTAACAGGTGATCTCTGGGAACAGCAGGAATAAGTCTTCACAACACACCCACCTCCCCTAGGAGTTGTATCTCTCTATCTATGTTTCCTTTCCTCTCTCTCTCTTTGTCTCAGCTTTAAAACTCGAACTGGAGAGAGGCGGTTGGGAAAGGCGGGAAGGCAGCGCGCAGGCGCTGTGGGATGCTCCCAAAAGCTTTCTTACTGGACGCTGAAGAGCGTTCCCGCGCAGGCTCCGTCGGTACCGACGATACCCATATGTGAAGACTTATTCCTGCTGTTCCCAGAGATCACCTGTTACAGGTAAGTAACTGTGCTTTATAGGTCAGCAGGAGAAGTTTGAACTGGATGTGGAAATGGATAAGGAAGCCAGTGAAATGACTTGAGAATTGGGGTAATATGAGCTTGATGAGGTGGCAGAAGATGAGCTGTGCAGTAGAATACTGAACACATTGAAGGGGGGGAAAGATGATTCAAAAAGAGACTAGCAAGGAGGAGATTACAATAGTCTAGACGGGACTTGACTAAAGAGTGGATAAGTGTCTTAGTAGTGTGTTCAGATCCAGATCTAGCTTTCTCCAGGACCAAGCTGGAAGTCAGTCCTGACATATGGGTGTCATCGGCGCTGATGAAGCCCCAGCGTAGCATTTCCCCAGCTTTCTATGAAAGCCTTTGGGAATACAGGCACGCATGCGCGGTTCCCTTCCCGCCTAAAGGTGCCATATTACCTCAGTCTCTTTTTTTCCGTGAAGCCCACCGGACATGTGTCCAGTTTTCCCGGTTAAAATTAGATTTTTCAGCGATTTTTTGCTCTTTTTCTACCGATTCGACGCCGGTTCCCCTCCCGCCGAGTTCGGTACACCGGTATCGAGCCCGATTCTTCTTTTTCGGTTTTTGCCCTTCGTGGCTGGCGTTCGCGCCCTTTTTTCTCTTTTTCCCTGGAAGGCCGGTCCTTTGACCTCGCGGGGACTCTTTTTTCCCCGATGGCTTCCAGTGGTTTTAAGAAGTGTGATCGGTGTAAGAAACTAATGTCTCTCACCAACACACACGACTGCTGCCTTCGGTGCCTCGGCCCCGACCACGATCCTAAGTCGTGCGGGGCCTGTGGAAAAATGTCTTCCAAGGCACTACAAAGTCGCCAGCAGCAAAAGGAAAGGCTTTTCTCGGACTCAGCCTCCGGCCGGGCTCGGACTTCATCTGAGGCCTCAACATCTCGGGATTCTGATCCCGAGCGCCGTCGAAGCTCCTCGGACAGGGGGTCCCCCGACCGGGAACGCAAGAGGAAGAAACAGCTCGCGAGGGCGTCATTGGAAGAGGTCCCTGGCTCCTCGAGGGCCAGGTCTAAGACCCCTGACCATCGCCCCGGGCCTGTGGAACCGGAGAAGCCTGCCAAAGTTCCTCGTGTGGAGCCGGAGTCTGCTGGACACGTAAGCCCCGTAGTCCTCGTGGACTCTCCTCTCAGGGAGCTGACGTCGGGCCCGGCGCCGCTGGGGCCCAAGTCGGTGGCTGCTGCGTCTCCCGAGCTGAGTCTCAGGATGACAGCCTTGGAGAGCAGAATGTCTGCCTTCATGGAGCAGCAGCAGGCACTGATGGCCAGCCTGTCTGGCGCATCTGCCCTGACCACCGGGACATCGACGTCGAATTCGACCCCGGAGACCGAGCCGATACTCGAGTCCATCTTGGCTCGGAGTCGACCTCGGTCGCGGTCTCCCTCGACCTCCCGTTCTGGACCGAGGGCTTCGACGCCATTGCTACAGGGCCCCGTGGGGTCGGACCCCGACTCTTCCTCGGACGAGTCGGCTTGGGAGACGGAGGACGAGGAGTCTCTTGATACCTTTAAGACTCGGTGGGTCCCTTCGGACTCACCGCAGTCTGAGCCCCGGAGTAGGTCCCCCCCGGAGGACACCCGGTTCTCTGAGTTCGTCCGGGATATGGCCACTGCCTTAGCTATTCCGGCGGATTGAAGAGCTCGAGGCGCTGCAGTATGACTCTCCTCCGAAGGAGGCCTTTACTGTCCCGGTTCCTCCGATGCTGGAATGGCTCCTCTTCCGTATGTGGGAGGCACCAGCCTCGGCGCCGGTTCTTAGCAATTTAGTCGATTCCATCTATCGGCTCTGGAAGAGCCCTGGTTTTCAGAAGGCACAGCTACGACACCATTCCATGGTTGTGGAATCGGCCATGCATCGTCTGAAAAGTCAGAAGATGCACTCCGCGGTGCCTCCTGGCAGGGAGGCCCGAAACCTCGATGGCGTCGGTAGAAAGTGCTTTCAAGGCTCGATGCTTGCTTGCCGTGTCCAGTCTTACCAGCTGTACATGGGCATGTACTTGCGGGATCTGGCCAAGGAGTTGGCCGGGTTCTCTGCTGGTCTCTCCGGGGAACCCTTGCAGAGATTTAAGTCCTTGTCCTCGGGGATTCGGGACTGCTCGAATTTCATGTCCCGCGCCGCCTACGATGGCTTGGAGGCTTCGGCCCGAGTTGCGGCAGCCAGCATCGCGGCTCGACGCCAGGCATGGCTGCAGTCATCGGACCTCGAGCTATTTATTTATTTACATTTCTTATATACCGCGCTATTATAATCAGCGCGGTTTACAGTTGCAACAAACATACTACAATGTAATAGGCACATTGAGTTTACATGAAACAGGGTATTCAAAACATGGATGAACGAGGGAAACTATATACAAATTATATACATATTATAATAATGATTAATCTCATGGGAATATAAGGGTCTGTAATGAGTACTGGTACACATGGGTCAGGTCAGGGAGGAGGAAGAGGGAAATGCTGATTAGCCGTTATCAGTGGTAGGATGTTCAATGGGGGGAGATAGGTGGGGGGTAAAAGAGGTGGGTGTGTTCTTTTCGCACTTGGAGGCCGGGTAGTGTTGTATGAACAGGTGGTGTTTGATGGCTTTTCGGAATAACATCAGGTTTGGGATGGCTCGGAGTTCTGCTGGGAGGGCATTCCAGGCAGTCGGAGCAAAAATGGAAAATGCTCTGTTGGCTGTTGACTTTGTACATTTTGTTAAAAACTTGGGGACTTCAATTGTGTTCATCTGTGTAGTTCTCCTGGTTCTGTTGACTGGGGTGCGATGGAGAAGTGTGTTGATGGGCATGGGGGGCTGGTTCTTGAGGGCTTTGAATGTTAGTATTAGAATTTTGTAGGTGATTCTGGCAGGTAGTGGCAACCAGTGTAGGTTTATCAGGATAGGCGTTATATGATCTGACCTTGATGCTCCGACTAGAACCCTTGCAGCTGAATTCATGGCAAATCGGAATGGGTTTAAGGTTGACTGTGGAAGTCCATGAAGAATGACATTAGCAAAGTCAAGATGTGGGATGATTAGAGCTTGGAAGATTGATCGGTAGTCAGAGAAGTCGAGTAATGGGCGAAGGTGTCTTAGCGTTCGGATCTTGTGATAAATTGCTTTTGTGGTGTTTGTGACATGGGCTGACATATCAAGGCGTTGATCAAGGGTAATGCCTAGGTAGCGGATTGTAGATTTCGTCTTCAATTCTGTGTTATTGATCTGAAGTGAGGGAGGAGGCATAAAACTTTGGTTCCTTGTGACGAATAGGACATCTGTTTTGCTATTGTTGATCCGAAGATTTTGAGTTAGAAGCCAATCCGACACTGCTTCGAAACATCTCAATATTGGAGAGAAGTCGGGCTGGTCAATCCTAAAAGGTGTGTAGATGAGTATATCATCAGCATAGGCAAGACATTGGGCATTGAAGGATCAGATTAAAGCACAGATAGGTTGCATGTAAATGTTGAACAACAGAGCAGACAGGGATGAGCCTTGAGGTACACCCTGTTTCAGGGGGAAAGGCTCTGATGTCGTGGTTCCTGTTCTGACTTGTTGCCATCTGTTGCAGAGATAAGATTTACACCAGGCTAGTGCTGAGCCTTGTATCCCTTTTTCTTTAAGTCGGAGTAGGAGTGTCTCATGGTTCACAGAGTCAAAGGCGGCCGCTATGTCCAAGAATATAAGGACAAAACCTTGATGTATATTATCAAGGCCTGTGATTAGATTATTGAAGAGGGTTGTGAGGATGGTGTCAATGCCATGGGCTGCTCTAAAACCATGTTGGGAGGTGTCCAGGGGCGCTTCGGTGTCCACATTGTGTTGGATTTGTTGCAGGACCACTTTCTCAATGATTTTAGCAAGCAAAGGAATGCTTGAAATAGGCCTATAGGATTCAACTTTAGATATGTCAAGTTTATTATTTTTCAGTAGGGGTCGAATAGACGTGTGTTTTAAGCTTTGGGGAAAGGATCCTGTAGATAAAGACTGATTCAGGATGTTGCAGATAGTTGGGCTGAGGTCATGACGTAGTTCTTTGATCCAGTCTGCGGGGCAGGGATCGTTAGGAGCAGTGGTGAGGTTGATGGAAGCTATGGTGTCGATGATCTCTTCCTTAGAAACTGCAGTGAACTTCAGCAGGGGATTTATCTGAGAGGTTGCATGTAGAGTGGAGGTAGGTATGATGTTGGTGCTTGTGTTGGTCTGGATCATCTTCGACTGAAGGTAGAGTATTCTTGTGGCTGAGGCATGGGTGGATGGTCCAGTGTTGGATCGCCTGTTATGGATTTTACAATATTGAATATTGAATAGATCATGAGGCCTGTTTAATGATCGCTTCAATAATTCTGAGTGGTATTGTTTTCTTTTTTCCATAGTTTTTTCTCGGTGTCTTTGTAGGTGCGTGGTGTAAACACTGAGAGCCTCAGGGGACCGGTCGTGGCGCCACTGTCTTTCTAGTTTGAGTAGGTGGATGAGCGATGCTCGAAGGTCCTGGAAGTACTATGGGGTATGTTTGCGTTTTGATATGTTCTTGTTAGTGGATGGGATGCAAGCAGCAGCCCTGATGGCGTTATTCCAGGTGGTTACTAGTTCATCGGGATCAAGGGATTCAGTGGCAAGGAGTGGTAGAATCTTCTTGAGGGCACTGTCCTTCTCAAGGGGTCGGAAGCGTGATGTACTAAGGCTAGGTGGGATAAACGTTCTGTTGCTAACATTACAGAGGTCACTGACAGGTATGTTGAATAGGAGTAGGTGATGATCAGACCAAGGTACATGGGTTCAGGACAAGTTGGTCGATGTCCCTTGCCGAGGTGAAAACCTTTTTGGCAAGCCCATGACCGAGAAGGCCGCTCAGCTCGAGACCGAGCACCTCACTCGGACAAGGCTGTCGAGGAAGACCTCTGCCCCTTCTCATAAAAAGAAGGGCTTGGGTAAAAAGCCCTTATCTCCAGGAACAAGCAGGAATGAGTCTTCACATATGGGTATCGTCGGTACCGACGTAGCCTGCGCGGGAACGCTCCCCAGCGTCCAAAAGGAAAGCTTTTGGGAGCATCCCACAGCGCCTGCGCGCTGCCTTCCCGCCTTTCCTAACCGCCTCTCTCCAGTTCTTCTTTTCCGTGGAGCCAGCAGGTCGTGTTCCTGTCACCGCTGAAGAATTTCTTTATTTTATTTTATTTCTTTGGTCGCGCGTCTGCCTTCTCGACGCTGGACCGGTACCGCCGGTCTTTTCTTTCTTTATTCTAAAAAAACAAAAAAACCCCAAAACTACTGTTTTTCTCACTTCAGTGCATTTTGTTCTTTGGCGTTAGGCCTAGGAAATTTTTTCCTCATGGAAAAGCCCGCCTCTGGGTTTAAAAAATGCACGAAGTGCAGCGGCACTATTTCTGTCACTGACACCCATGAATGGTGTCTAAAATGTTTAGGTCCTGACTATTCCATTGCGGATTGTGAGTCCTGCTCCATGATGTCTAAAAGAGGCCTGCAGAATCGAGCAGCTAAGCTCAGTACCCTGTTTCCCTCGGATGCAGCTTCGGTTGCATCGACGTCTTCCAGGGCTGCTTCTTCCTCACATGGATCTCAGGTAACCAAACTTAAATCCAGCCGGACCTCGAAGGGTAGATCTCCTTCCAAGTATCGAGATGCCTCTGGGCTTGCCCTCGAGGAATCCGCACCGGCGAAATTACCCTGGCGGGAGGCTCCGGCTTCCAAAGCTTTATCTATGGGGTCACAGGTTGACATCGATGGCTCGGCCTCGACCGATCACCTGTTGCCATGTTCTGGGGTACCGGTGGTTCCCACTGGTACAGACATCCAGACATTGGTTGCGTCAATGGATCAGAATATCCTGACCATGCAGCGTGCCATCACGGTATTCATACAAGCTGTGACACGTTCGGTACCGCAACAAACTCCGTTGCAGGTACCAATTCCAGCACCGGTACCGACATTGGTTCCGGTGCCCGTACCGATTGCATCGACGTCCGTTGCAGGGTCGACTGCAGCGGTACACTGTTCTGTGATGCCCATCGGTACCGATCACTCCCGATGTCGATACCACCCAGTACGCGTATCGGGCTCTGCAGGAGCATCCAGACAGACGATACTTCGATTCCTCTGAAGACTCTGATGAATCAGAGGTCTCTGTCGAAGCATCGGTGATTCATCCTCAGGAGAGCCCTCTTCTCCAAAAAGGAGAATGTCTCCTCCAGAAGACTTGTCTTTTCAAGACTTCATTAGGGAAGTGGCCAAGGGCCTTTCCATTTCAGTGGCCCCTGAGACAGAGCCTAGAGCCAAAAAATTAGATATCTTACAATATCCTAAGGTTCCTAAAGAGGCAGCCGCTTTACCAATACATGAGATTCTTTATGATCACATGTTGGGCATATGGGAGACTCCTCTCACCACCTCCCCTCATTCTCGCAGGTTGGACACCATGTATCGTGTTCCTCCTTGTCCTGGATTCCATAAAACTCAGCTTCCTCACCACTCCATTGTGGTGGAGTCTGCCATGAAGAAGATAAAGAGTACAAAAAGGCACTCTTCTGCTCCTCCAGGAAGGGAATGCAGAACCTTAGATGCCTTTGGCAGGAGAGTTTTCCAGGCTAGTATGCTTGTTGCCAGAATCAACTCCTATAGTCTCTATATGGGGATGTTTCTAAAAGAAGTTACAGATCATCTGCAAACTTTATCTCCTTTTATTCAAGAAGATAAAAGGGAAGAATTCCTCACCTGGCTCAAACATGCCCAGGATGTTTCCAAGTTTTCCAACCATGCAGCCTTTGACTCTTTTGAACGTGCCAGCAGAGCCTCGGCCATTGCCATAGGTGCATGCAGAGTTGCTTGGTTACAAGCTTCTGATTTGGAACCTTGGGTTCAAGATGGACTGGGAAATCTTCCTTGTACAGGTGAAAACCTTTTTGGCAAAGATTGGCAAGCAAAGGCCACCCAGATGGATGCTGAAAACTCTGCTTTAAATAGACTTTCAAAGTCTACTTCTGCTCCTTTTAAAAAAAGGTTGTTCAAAAAGGGTTTTTTTCCCAAAAAAGGGAAATATTATTCTGCTTATGGTCAGCAGTCATCTTCTGTAGGTCGTTTTGCTACAAAGAGACAGCAACAACCGAAACAGGCCAAGCCTAAGGCTGCTAGGACTGCTACGGCCCAGCAGCCTCAGCCTCCTCAGGGCCTTTGACTTACAACTAGAGAGCTTAGCTATCTCCAGGAACAAGCAGGAATGAGTTTTCACATATACTTGTGGGTACGTTGGTACCGACGGAGCCCACACGGGAATGCTCCCCAGCATCCAATCAGAAAGCTTTTGGGAGCATCCCTCGCGCCTGCGCACTGCCTTCCCGCCTTTTCCACTGCCTCTCCTCAGTTTTCTTTTTTCCGCGGAGCCGGCAGGACGTCCTCCTGTCACCGCAGAAACTTTTTTCTTTAAATTCTTTATTTCTTGTTTTCTTGTGGTCGCGGCTGTTTTTCCTGCCGCCACCGGTACCGCCGGTGGGTTTTTCTTTTCTTTTTCTTAAACTCAGAGAGATTTTTCCCTCTGTTTCTGTCTTAACATTTTTGGGCCTACAAGGCCTCTCCATCATGGAGCCGCCTTCTCCTAAGAAGTGCCTTCACAGTGGAAACACAGTTTTCGTTTTAGACTCCAATGCCTGGTGTCTAACCTGTTTGGGTCCTGACCCTTTTTCCCCTGAACAATCAGGCTGTAAATCTGTGAGAAGAACTTCCCTCTTTCGAGTTTCCCTCGATACCGTTTTCCCTCCCGGAGTGAGGGCACTGGCCTTTTCTTCTCTTTAGGATCAGGTAACCCACAAACAGTCTGTTAAGACTAGCCAATCCTTGAGTGGTAGATCTCATGCCAAGCATGATGACGGCTCCGGCCTTGCCCTCAAGACCCCATTGGCATTAAAACCCCGGCATTTCAGTGGTTTCAGGTTGTTCCTGGGGCTCACCCCTCACAGAACATACCTGAGCCATGCTCGGTGGTGGCATCCGCTTCGAGCGGTACCGATACCCCGGCATCGGCACCGGTGTTGAGTGTTCCACTCTTCACCAGGAATCGTCATCTGGCGTCCTCGGTACCTTCGGGACCGATCGATACGTGCCAGATTGACTTTCCTGTATCTGAGCCATGCTTGGGGTGGCATCCGCTTCGAGCGGTACCGATACCCCGACATCGGCACCGGTGTTGAGTGTTCCACTCTTCACCAGAGATCGTCATCTGGCGTCCTCGGTACCTTCGGGACCGATCAATATGACCCAGATTGACTTTCCTGTATCGGCAACATCGCCGATACCACCACCGACGTCGGTACCCTCTAGACATGCATCGATAGACTCGCTCCCTTCGATGCCGAGTCTGGAATCGATATCTAGTCTAGATGACTGGGTACCGACGCATCTCGGAACCGACCCTTATCGTTTCCGGATACGCAGTACCGAGGATATTCACCAAGCATTTCTGATTCCCTCGGTACCCCTTGAGCAGCCTTCGATGACTGCCGCGATGGCGTTACCATCTCCGGTTCCGACTCAGCTACCGGTATCGGTATCGATGTCGGTTCCTGCAGTTACATCGGTACCATCGATCCTTTCTATGCCTAGTTTGGAATCGATACCTGGCATGGACGATGCAGTACTCACTGCCTCAAATCGTGACTGCCAGTACCACTATCCTTCTAGTGGGGTTCTTTTTCTGCACCAGACCAGTACATCCTCTGGTGCTCAGGCTGCTCCTTCAACCTTAGCCTGCCCAGGGATAGTTCCCATTGGAGATCCCTCTTTTCAGAAATTTCTCCTTGACATGGCAATATTTCTTGCTATTCCTATCCCTGGCTATGATCCTACTCGAGGCTCTCCTGCAGAAAAGGAAAATATAATGCTTCCTTTATATCATTCTTTGCAGGATCTTCTTCTGAGAATATGGGAATCACCTTTAAGGGTTCCCTCACCTTCTACAGCAACTAATGTTCTGTTCTGTATCAGGTGCCCCCCTCTCCAGGATTTCAAAAACCTCAACTTCCCCATCATTCCATTGTAGTGGAATCAGCAATGAGGAAGGCAAAAAGCAAGAAGAAGCATTCTTCTTATCCGCCAGGTCGTGCATCTAGAGCACTTGATGCCTTTGGACGTCAAACCTTCCAAACATCTATGCTAGCATCAAGGATTATCTCTTATATTTTTATATGAGTCTATCTCTCCAGGAGGTCACAAAGAAATTATCTCTTTTGACTCCTTTTCTATCAGAGCCTAAGGCTGCAGACTATTCCTTGCTTCTTAGTCATAGCCAGAATATCTCTTGGTTTCTTTCTCGTGCTTCTCTAGACTCTTTTGAGTCTGTTAGCAGATCCTCTGCTATTGCCATTGGAGCACGTCGTAGAGCCTGGCTCCAAGCTTCAGACCTGAGCAGATGGGCACAACACACACTGGGTAATTCTCCTTGTACTGGAGAAAATCTCTTCAATAAGGAGGCTTTACGTCAGGTTGCTCATTGCTCCACTGACTTTCCTGGTTCTAGGAACCATCCTAAGCCGCCTTCTTCCCCAGGAAAAGGAGGTTTCACTCTTCTGCTGCCCATCATCCCGATGTAACCCAGCAGGGGGACACTTCGTCTTGGTCTGAAGAATCTAAACTCTAAGCATACCCAGCAACCATAGGTTCCTAAAGGTTGTAACCTACAGTTAACCTCTTCTTAGCAGAAGTTTGTTCACTGTTTTTTTCTTTAAAGCTCTACACATGGCTTCCTTTCTTTAGGATGTACTCAGCTGTCAGGATATTCTTGTCTATGGGTTACAGATTTCTCCTCCTCTTCCTTCCAAGAAGAGAAGTTAACTACTATCCCATGATAGTTTCTGTCCCAACATGAACATTTTCTTCTTCAGCTGACTCGCCCATATGGTAAGTCATCCTGGTTTTTTCCTGAATGAGTGGTACCATACTGTACACCTTCATTTCAGTGTAGAGTTTTTCTTTGACCAAATTCTCTAGACAGCTTATCAGACAGTGACAGGTCCATTTCCTCTCCCTTTGTCTGTTCTCTCTGTGTTTAACATACAGATTCTCTCGGCTGTCTCCTTCAGTTGCTGTTCATGCAGGAGTTCCATTAATTCATCTACTGGTACCTTCCCACAAGTTTCCAGTCTGTCTAGCCTTAGTAGTGATTCCAAGATTGTCCTCATCTATTTTGGATAATCCTACTCACTTCAGGCTTCTCACATTATCTTCTTCTGGCCATCTCCATTTCTTTGGATATGGTAACACAGCTGACCTACAGTTTTATATCCTAATTCTCCTGCTTAATGCTCTCTGCAATCTTCAGAGAAGCTTTCTACTATGGGCACTTGCTAGAGAGCATTGAACTTTGTCTCTGATGGCTATTCTGTATTGTAGAAAAGGCTTATCAGTCATTTTCCATGACTGTGAGGGTTCTCCACACCCTCTTGTCTCCTGTTATATACAGGACACAAGCTTTTTCTGCGTGAATGTCCAAGGAGTTTCCCAATCCTGCAGGAATATGCTCTTTTTTCCTTACAGCTTGCCCTCCTGCTATCCTACCCCTCATGGACAGCACATATTCTACCAGTAACGCATGATACCCCTGTGTCCCTCCAGTGGGTCATCCTGGTATCTCCTTCTATGCGTTTTTCTGTCCATTTACCATGTCATAGTTCTACAGAACTCACGACTTGCTCTCTACAGACTGATATTATCCTCTGTTTTTTCACGCAACCATCCTGGTTATTTCACTGGATAGCATTCCTGCATCCTCTTAGCCCGGAGGAATAGATTCTCTATATATCTTTTCAAGTAGGTTCCACCCTCTTGTTATTAGATGAATCTTTCTCCTTCACATCTCTCATGTGAATGTTCTCATGGCGCTTAGTTGCAGACCTGTATCTTCAGACTTATATATTCATGTATGTATATATCTCTATATATATTCTATACATACATATGTCTGTAAGCTGTGTGTGCATAAGTTATGCCCCTATATATATATATATCCCTCTATATATGTATCTGTTGAGATGCTTTTTATAGGTAGATATGTATTACATACCATCTCCCTAACTGTCTATACTATAGAGGTGTACCTTCTTAGAGGTTCCAGACAGTTGGCTGGCATATCTTCATACTGTCCCTCGGTATGTGGTGGCTGTTATGCACACAACCACTACTGTGGTACTAACAGCTCCACTTTACTCTAGGTCTCGCTATCCCTGAAACATCATACTTCAATATCTTTCCTATCTCTCACCAGCTAGGAAAGACAGTGTAGATCTTTAGTAGTTCTGAGGTTTCAGCCCTTCACACATCTGTCCTCCCTGGGAATGCGGGCTTTTTTCCATACCCCTTCTTCCCTCCAGGACTAAGCTACTTGTCCAAATCGGTCAGTCTTCCTCTTTTACTCCTCAATATTAATGACTCTGTACCTAAAAGAGTTTTCAGCTTTTTTCCATAAAGCTTTCCACTGAAGACCTGCCGTTCTTATACTACCCCAGTTGACACCTGGGTCACCTGCCAATTCCAGATTTGGACATTCATCCTCACTGCTGTGAGGTCACCTTGAGGATTCCTCTACTGAATCTCCAGTAGTCTCCATCACGCTCTCTACTTCCTACAATCCAGTAGGTAAGCTCCATATTATGATTGTTCATTAAATAATTTTAATGGTACTTATCATACATACCAAGGACTCCTCTCCTGTAGTCCTTAGGTTCGCTGTTTTTTTTTACAGCTCCTCTCTTTTCAACTCCTACCCACCATCCCTGATGGGATGCCGGAGATCCATCTGTGGGAAGTGCAGTCCTGATCCAGGGACACGCATTTTATGGGATCTCCCCCTGGCATCTATAGCTAGGGAGTCCCCATATGTGAAGACTCATTCCTGCTTGTTCCTGGAGATAGCACAGTTACTTACCTGTAACAGGTGATCTCTGGGAACAGCAGGAATAAGTGTTCACAACCCACCCACCTCCCCTTGGAGTTGTATCTATCTCTCTATCTTCCTTTCCTCTTTCTCTCCTTTTGTCTCAGCTATGAAACTCAACTGAGGAGAGGCAGTGGAAAAGGCGGGAAGGCAGTGCGCAGGCGTGAGGGATGCTCCCAAAAGCTTTCTGATTGGATGCTGGGGAGCATTCCCGTGCGGGCTCCGTCGGTACCGATGTACCCACAAGTATATGTGAAGACTTATTCCTGCTGTTCCCAGAGATCACCTGTTACAGGTAAGTAACTGTGCTTTTCTGGCTCTAGAGTATCCAGAGCCTCTCACCATTCCAGGAAGGTTAGCTTACTTTGCTCCCAGATGGGAACAAATCACAGCAGAGCAATGGACCCTCTCCATCATAAGGGAGGGGTACAAGCTTCATTTCTTAAACCTTCCTCCTCACACCATGGTGAAACAGTTCAATTCTCAAACATCTCTCCTCGACCTTCTGGGTCAGGAGATCACTACCCTTCTTGCCCAAGGGGCAATAGAAGAAGAAGTACCCCTTCTTCAGCAGGGCTCAGGGTTCTACTCCCCCTACTTTCTTATTCCAAAGAAAACAGAGGGCTACAGACCCATATTAGATCTCAGAGAATTGAACAAGTTTCTATGCAAGGAGAAATTCAAGATGATTTCTCTCGGTACTCTCCTTCCATACCTTCAGAGTCAGGATTGGCTTTGCTCTCTAGACCTCAAGGATGCGTACACCCATGTCCTCATCCATTCATCACACAGAAGGTTCCTTCGGTTCCTTTATCAAGGGAAGCACTATCAATACAGAGTGCTTCCCTTCGGTCTGGCCTCTGCACCAAGGGTGTTCACAAAATGCATGGCAGTAGTAGCTGCATTTCTACGCACTCTAGGGATATTCGTATTCCCATATCTGGACGACTGGCTCATCTGAGCTCCATCCCAGTCAGAGGCCCAGATTTCTCTAACCTGTACAAGGCATATCCTTCAGTATCTGGGACTTGTAATAAACTTCCCAAAATCCCATCTCACCCCTACTCAGTCTCTAGAGTTCATAGGGGCCTTGCTGGATACCACAACTGCAAGAGCCTATCTTCCCCAGGCCCGTTGCCTACACTTGGTGCAGTTAGCCTCACAAGTTCAGTTAAAATCCCATTTAACTGCTCGAGAGATGTTACAACTGTTAGGCCACATGGCATCCACTGTGCATGTGGTTCCTTACGCTCCCCTTCACATGAGGGCAGCTCAGTGGACTCTATCCACCCAATGGACCCAGGCATCAGGTTGCCTGTCAGACAAAATAGCAACCTCCAGTCGCCTCTTTTGGTCCCTCCACTGGTGGAAGTCCATTCAAAATCTGTTGTTGGGGTCCCCCTTTCAACAGGTGTTACCCCAAGCAACCCTTACAACAGATGCCTCTCCAAGAGGTTGGGGAGCTCATCTTCAAGATCTCTCCACTCAAGGCATCTGGTCACTAGAGGAGACATCTCTTCATATCAACCTCTTAGAGCTCAGAGCAATCTTTCTGGCTCTCAGAGTTTTCCACACCCTGCTCAGCTACAAGACAGTCCTCATCCACACGGACAACCAAGTAGCCATGTTCTACGTGAACAAGCAGGGTGGGACTGGCTCTCTGTCGCTTTGCAACGAAGCTCTGAGATTGTGGGCCTTCGCCTGAGAGCATCAAATTCATCTCATGGCAGTGTATCTTCCAGGATTTCAAAACTCTTGGGCAGATAGACTCAGTCGAGTTCTGCTTCCACACGAATGGTCCCTCCATGGGGACCAGATAGCCAGGATCTTTCGAATTTGGGGAACCCCAGACATAGACTTGTTTGCAAGTCCGTGGAATGCCAAACCTCCCCGGTTCTGTTCCAGAATTCCGTGTCAGGGAGTTCAGGCCAGGGATGCCTTCCTCTTCCATTGGGGGAAAGACTTCCTCTATGCCTTTCCACCCATTCCCCTAATTCCCAAGACACCCTTCAAACTTCAGAGAGACCAAGGGCTCTATGATCCTCATAGCACCACATTGGCCACGCCAAGTGTGGTACCCTCTACTTCTGCATCTCTCTTAAGCTCCCTCCCTGGACTTGGGATCTGCTCCAGACCTCCTGTCCCAGGAGGAGGGAACGTTGTGGCACCCAAATCCCCAGTCTCTTCACCTCAGAACCTGGTTGCTGAAGGCCTAAACCTTCAAGATTTGCATCTTTCTCAGCAAGTGAAGGATATCCTTCATGCTTCCAGAAAGCCTTCCACTAGACGTTCCTATGCTTTTAAATGGAAAAGGTTTACGATTTGGTGTGCAGAGAAGGGTCTTAACCCTCTTGCAATACCTCTTAATTCTTTACTAGAGTATTTGCTGCATTTATCCCATGTAGGGCCTTAAAACGAATTCAGTGAGAGTCCATTTGAGTGCTATTGCAGCATCCCTTAAACCTCTCAATGGACAACCTATTTCCTCTCATCCTCTTATAGCAAGATTCATGAGAGGCCTTCTTTTGACTAAACCTCCCATCAGACCACCTCCAGTGGCATGGGACTTGAATCTGGTTCTTGGCCAGCTTATGCAGCCACCTTTTGAACCCTTAGCCACTACCTCCTTGAAATTTCTTTCTTGGAAGGTTATTTTTCTCATTGCAGTCACCTCAGCTCGCCGCATCAGTGAGCTGCAAGCCTTGGTGGCTAATCCTCCTTATACAAGGTTCCATCATGACAAGGTAGTCCTTAGGACTAATCCACACTTTATGCCTAAAGTGGTCTCACCTTTCATCTGAACCAGGAGGTTTATTTACCTGTCTTTTTTTCCAGGACCTCATGCTTCAAGTGCAGAGAGGAATCTTCATACCCTGGATTGTAAGAGAGCTCTTGCTTTTTACTTACAAAGGACACAGCAACATAGAAAGTCCTCTCAACTCTTTGTTGCTTTTGATCCCTCTCATTTAGGACTTCCAGTCTCTAAGAGAACTCTGTCTAATTGGATTGCTCAGTGTATTTCTTTCGCCTACCAGAGTAAGAACCTTTCTCTGGAGGGCCATGTCACAGCTCACAATGTGAGGGCCATGGCAGCCTCTATGGCTCATCTAAATTCTGTGTCCATCGACCAGATCTGTCGAGCGGCCACATGGGCCTCGGTTCATACCTTCACAGCCCATTACTGCTTGGACAAGGACTCCCGCCAGGATGCCTTGTTTGGTCAGGCTGTTCTGAAACACCTGTTCCATACCTAACCCACTCCTACCCTCCATCCCTGGCTGGATGCCTGAGATTCATGGGTGGAGGTAGAGCCCTTCCCAGGGACTCACAACCTGGGTGATCTCCCAGGCATCTCTAGCTGGGGAGTCCCCATATGTGAAGACTCATTCCTGCTTGTTCCTGGAGATAGCACAGTTACTTACCTGTAACAGGTGATCTCTGGGAACAGCAGGAATAAGTCTTCACAACCACCCACCTCCCCTAGGAGTTGTATAACTCTATCTTTCTTTCCTTTCCTCACTCTCTCTTTGTCTCAGCTTTAAAACTCGAACTGGAGAGAGGTGGTTAGGAAAGGCGGGAAGGCAGCGCACAGGCGCTGTGGGATGCTCCCAAAAGCTTTCCTTTTAGACGCTGGGGAGCGTTCCCGCGCAGGCTCCGTCGGTACCGACGATACCCATATGTGAAGACTTATTCCTGCTGTTCCCAGAGATCACCTGTTACAGGTAAGTAACTGTGCTTTACCCGAGGAAGGGCACTGCCTACAAACAGTACCCACAATATCAGGCTGCCAAAGCTGCCCCCCAGGGTCAGCAAGCCAAGGGCCAGGGTTATGGGCCCTGTAGGCAGAGGACCCCCAAGCCTCAGGCCCTTGCTACCACTCAGCAGGGTGGGGGTTTTTGACTCCTTGAGCATAGCCTCTCCTCCACTGCTCTCCCAACCCTGCACAGGAGGTCGTCGCGCCCTCTTTGCCCACCAGTGTCCCCTTATCACCAGGGACAGTTGGGTGCTGGAGATAGTCCACAAGGGCTATGCCCTCCATTTCCACCAACTGCCACCCCCGTACTTTCCAGGGGAGCCTCCAAGGCCTCCTCTGGACACAGACCTTCTCCGTCAGGAGCTTCAGGGTCTGTTGGTGGACAGGGCGGTGGAGCTTGTGCCTCCCCACTTGCAAGGTCACGGATTCTACTCCAGGTATTTCCTGGTGCCCAAAAGGACCGGTAGCCTTCGTCCCATTCTGGACCTCAGGAACCTCAACAAGTTCCTAGTAAAAGAAAAGTTCAAGATGCTTACTCTTGGGAACCCTTCTGCCCTACCTACAGCAGGGAGATTGGCTATGCTCCTTAGATCTAAAGGATGCGTACACTCACATCCTCATTCATCCAGACCACAGAAAGTACCTGAGGTTCATCGTGGGAGGAAACCATTATCAGTACAGAGTGCTGCCTTTCGGCCTCACCTCCGCCCCCAGAGTGTTCACAAAGTGCCTAGCAGTGGTGGCGGCCTACCTGAGAAATCAGGGCATCTTTGTCTTCCCCTACCTGGATGACTGGCTCATCAGGGGTCAGACAGGTCAGGAGGCCAATCAAGCCACCCTCAGGACCATTGCTCTTCTACAACGCCTGGGTTTTGTCATAAACTTCGCAAAGTCCACTTTGCTCCCTTCCCAGAACTTGGAGTTCATAGGGGCAAGGTTGGACTCTCTCCTGGCAAAGGCATTCTTGCCAGAAAACAGAGCCCAAAGGTTGATGGCCTTGGCAAGTCAGTTTCTCAGCAGGTCCCTGGTCTCCGCCAGACTCTGCCTGAGGCTTCTGGGCCACATGGCTCTTCGACAGTACATGTGACCGCCAATGCCAGGCTCCATATGAGGCCTGCACAGTGGTGCCTTCGGACTCAGTGGTCACAGGCCACAGGCAGCCTCAGAGACATGATAAAGGTGTCCAGACCTTTTCTGCACTCCTTCAACTGGTGGCTACACCCACCCAATCTGCTGAAAGGGGTGCCTTTTCAGATTCCAGGGTACACAGTAGTGCTGACAACAGATGCCTCCCTGCAAGGCTGGGGAGCTCATTGTCTGGGCAAGTGCACCCAGGGCCTCTGGTCTCCCTGGGAAGCTGCACAGCAGATCAATCTCCTCGAACTCAGAGCTATTTGATTAGCACTCAAAGCTTTCACACCTACCCTGGCTCACCAGTCTGTCCTTATTCAGACAGACAACCAAGTTGCCATGTTTTATGTCAACAAACAGGGCGGAACTGGGTCCAGGATCCTTTGTCAGGAGGCTCAGGACCTTTGTTCTTTTGCCCTCAAGCACAACATGCTCCTGAAGGCTGTGTACCTTCCAGGCCAGGACAACTACCTGGCAGACAGGTTAAGCAGGATTCTGCAGCCCCACGAGTGTCAGCTGCATCCTTCAGTAGTTCAGAAGATCTTTCTCAAATGGGGTCTTCCTTTGATGGATCTTTTTGCCAGCCCGCTAAACAAGCAACTGCCAAAGTTCTGCTCCAGGCAACCACATCCTCTGCAGATAGCACCAGATGCTTTTCTGATATCTTGGTCTCAGGGTCTCCTCTATGCGTTTCCTCCCACGCCCTTGGTGGCCCAAACCCTGTTCAAGATTCTTCAGGACAAAGCCTCGGTCCTGCTGGTAGCTCCCAGATGGCCGAGACAGCCTTGGTTTTCCTCTTCTGCTTCAACTGGCGGTGGATCCTCCACTACCTCTGGGGTTGCAACCCGACCTTCTCACACAAGACCAGGGTTCCCTTCTGCACCCCAATCTCAAGTCTCTCAATTTGATGGCCTGGAGGCTGCAAGGGTAGTCTTGGCTCCCTGGGGCTTGCCTCAGGAAGTTGAGGAGGTTGTCCTAGCCTCTAGGAAACAGTCCACTAGGAAAACCTATGCTCTCAAATGGAAGAGGTTTTCTGTGTGGTGTCAGCTACGTACAGAAGATCCTTTCTCCTGTACTGTGCCCGTAGTCCTTCAGTACTTACTGCACTTGTCAAATCAAGGTCTTAAATCCAATTCTGTTCGGGTCCACCTCTCAGCTCTAGCAGCTCACCACTCATTGGTAGAGGGGCAGTCTCTCTCTGGTCACCCCTTGGTGTTCCGCTTTCTCAGGGGCTTGCTTTTGCTCAAGCCTCCCATCCGTCCTCCTGCCCCTGAGTGGGAGCTGAATGTGGTCTTGCAGCAACTGACTCGCCCACCTTTTGAGCCGATGGATACTTGTCCACTACGCTTCCTCTCCTGGAAAACATTCTTCCTAATAGCCCTTACCTCAGCTAGGCGAGTAAGTGAGCTTCAAGCCCTGGTCTGTGACAGGCCTTACACTAGGATTTACAGGAACAGGGTAGTCCTCAGGACTCATCCAAAGTTCCTCCTCTTTCCACCTCAATCAGGAGGTGGTTCTTCCAACATTCTTCCCTAGGCCTCATGCTAGCCAGGCTGAGGCAGTCCTGCATACCCTGGACTGTAGGAGGGCCTTATCCTTCTACCTTGACCGTACGCAGGGGCATAGAAGGGCTACTCAGCTCTTCATATCTTTTGACCTCAATAAGTTGGGGTTAGCTGTGTCCAAGCGTACCTTGTCCATCTGGGTGGCTGACTGTATCACCTGGGCTTACAAGGCGGCTGACCTTCCTTTGCAGGGTAGGGTCACGGCCCATCGTGTCAGGGCAATGGCTGCCTCAGTGGCTCATCTCCGCTCTGTGCCCTTGGTAGACATCTGCAGGGCTGCAACTTGATCTTCAAGCCAGACTTTTGCAGCCCATTACTGCCTGGAGAGGGAGTCCCTTAGGGACAGTGCTTTTGGCCAAGCAGTACTCCGGAATCTCTTTGAGGTTTAGGCAACTCCTGCCCTCTGTTGGGCTACCGGTGGAGGTTGTGTCTATGAAAAGCCTTTCTTTGCTGCTGAGACTAGAGGGAGTTCTCTTGTTCAACCTGGGTTCCTCGGTAGCCCAGAGCTAGGGAGTCACCCATATGTGAGGACTGACTTCCTGCTTGGTCCTGGAGAAAGAGTAGTTACTCACCTGTAACAGGTGTTCTCCAGGAGCAGCAGGAATCGGTCCTCACAACCCTCCCTCCTCCCCTTGGAGTTGCAGTTGTACATAGTTTATTTTTTCATTTTTGTGTGCTGTTCTTAGCTATGTCATTTGACTGAGGTAAGATGGCACCTTTAGGCGGGAAGGGAACCGCGCATGCATGCCTGCATTCCCAAAGGCTTTCATAGAAAGCTGGGGAAATGCTCCACTGGGGCTTCATCGGCGCCGATGACACCCATATGTGAGGACTGATTCCTGCTGCTCCTGGAGAACACCTGTTACAGGTGAGTAACTACTCTTTCGGACACTAGGTAGCACATTTTGCTCCAAATTACCTTGGTAATCATCTGACTTTATAATTCCTTTAATATGTTCCAGACCTCCAATTCCTGAGGCAGCAAACAGCCCCACAACGTTATGGAACCTCCAACATATTTAACTGTCTAAAGGGTGTTTTTCTTCTTACAAGCTTCATTTCTGTGCCTTTAAATGTATCGCTGGTCTGCATTGCCAAAGAGCTCAAGTTTGACAATAGTACTCAGTACTTTTTCTCAGAAGAATTGTGGTTTCTCTAGGTGGGTTTGGGCAAAGATCAAGCATGCCTTTTTATGTCTGTCTTTGAGCAGTGGGGTCCTTCTTGGCTTTTGCCTATGAAGTCCTTCTTTGTTTAGTGCGTGGCATTTGGTGTGGGTTGAAACCCCACTCCAGATTGCTCCAGATCAGCCTTAAGCTCTTTGGATGTTGTATATGTTGTGTTTACAACAATTTGCACTAACTTTCAAAGACTTATTGGATTAATTTTCCTCTTCCCACCACATCCTGGGAAGTTCTTGACAGTTCCATAAGCAGAAAACCTCTTAACATTGTGAACTATAGACACAGGAATCCCCAGGTTTTTGGAGTTGACCTTGTACCTCTTTGAAGTTTGATGATAATGGCTTTTCTGATGGTCTCAGGCAGCTCTCTTGTCTTCACCATTGTGAAAATGGAACAGGGAGTGAATGTGGCCATTTTTAACATCAGAGCCATCATTCATCGGTTGATTCAAGTCAGGTGAGTACTGACAAATGATCACAGGTGTGTCTAAATTTACTGCAGTGGGAATGTGGTTCTTCTGTTTAAACTGATTTGAATTGTTTATAAAGGTACTAATAATCATGCTTTGGCAATGTCCCAGTTTTTATACTATTTCCTACTATTTTCTTTTTTAATTATTGTTTTATATTATTCTTTTATGTATCAAATATGTGTGCATATATAGTCCAAAGCCATTTCACTGGTCACTTTATTTTTTTTTAAGACGATATTGGACATTAAGGGGTTGAACTGTAAGGGTGCCAATAATGTTTACCACAACTGTATATCCTTTTAAAGGTGTGGTCTCCAGAATTGCACACACTTCTCCAAATGAGGTCTGACCAAAGAGTAATACAGAGGCACTTTAACCTTCTTTTTTCCGATGGTTATTCCTCTTCCTATGCACCCAAGCATCATTTTGGCTTTCACTATCGCCTTTTCTACCCTTTCAGCCACTTTAAGTTTATGAGATTCAATCATGCCCAGGTCATGCTATTTTTTTCTTGGACAGAAGTACTTCACCCCTTATACTGTACCGCTGTTTTGGATTTTTGCATCCCAAATGCATGACTCTGCATTTTTTTAGCATTAAATCTCAACAGCCAAATTCTTGACTATTCTTTAAGCTTAGCTGGATCTCTTCTCATGTTATCTACTCCTTCCTGGATGTCTACTCGAATGCAGATTTTGGTATCATCCGCAAAGAGGCAAACCTTACCCGACAGCCCTTCCACAATATCACTAACAAAGATGTTAAAAAAACAATCTGACCAAGGACAGAGCCCTACGGCACACCACTGGTAGCATCCTTCTCCTCAGTCAGGACTGGCACTACCATTTGGCGAACTGGGAGATTGACGAGCACCTGCCCTCTGCGGGCATCCAATGCCACCATTGTTGCCCCTCTCTGGGACAGACAGCGATGGCAATAGCTGCAAACAGCTCCGCGGAGTTTACCTTCAAGCTTCGACACTGCGGGGCTGTTTGCCTCCGCCCCACTCCGACTCTCGATGCTGACTTCCTGTTTGAATGGGAAGTTGGCATCGGGAAGCAAAAGCAAATAGCCCTGTAGCTCCGAAGCTTGAAGGTACGTTCTGTGGGCATGTGTGTTGCTATTGCTGCCGCTGTCTGTCCCGACAAGGGGCGGCAGCGGTGGCAATGGGCGTTGCAGGGTAGAGGGAGGCGCAAGTGATGAGGTTCACCTAGGGCGCTTTATCGCCTTGTACAAACCAGAGCGGAAAGTTCTTAGTCACCACAGACGCGGCTGTGGACAGGGTTGGGTGTAAGAGCATGTAGATGTCATAGTCTCTGCAAGAGGGAAAGTGCTCCAGTTTGGACTTAGAAGAGGTCTGTAGCTTCTCATCAAATCTGTTGGAAGTTAATTTGTAGAGTTAAGGGAGGGGTTTCATTTAAAAAAATATAGCTGATATTAAAAACAAAATCAAATAGAGCTACGTTTACATTAGGCTGTTTTAGAAGATAGATTGAGAGGGGGGAGCAATGATCCCACAGGAAGGAACATATGCACATACCCAGTGAGTTTTTCTAGACTCTTCTGGGCTCTGAGAGAGCTGTCCGACCAGGTGCCATCAGAGATGGCCTCATTCATGTGTGTGGCTGAATGTATTCTGCTTGTCCATGAAGAACATCTGTGTATGTGTGTGTTTTTGCTAGGGCTGCTGCTTTAACTCTTTAGGTTCTCACTATTCTGTGACTGAGAGAAATGCCGCTAAATATTGTTTTGCAGTTCTAGGGCAAAGAATGGGCTTGAATGGTGCAGTTATGTCTGCTGCCACTGCCTCCAAACCAGCCCTGAGAGTCTGCATCAACTTTGTGAATTGGGTAGAGTCAATTGCAGTTCTGTGTTCTTGTAGTGTAAAGGTCTGGCACTGGGCTGCACAAAAGTTGTCATCAGCCCCATCAAAATGGCCAAATGAAAATAGGTGGGATGTGAGATTTGGGATGGTAAGAATAAGGGGAGGAGAGGAGAGGCATAATAGAGAATTGTTTAAAAGTCTTATCGGATGGAATACTGCAGGACAGTGGGGGCCATGCATATATCCCCCATGCCTGTATGAAATCCACTTTTGTATCCAAGCTCCAGATTGTTGAAAGCTGTGACTTGTTGGTTCTGGGCTCGGAGTCGTTGGGGAGAGTGAGCTTGGAGCAGCTGTAAATGTCGATTGTTTGCACACATTTCTTCCCCCCCTTTTTTTTTAATAGATGTAACAGACAGCAGCAGTTTCCAGCGAGTGAAATTCTGGGTGAAGGAATTACAGAACTGTGAACAAGTGAGTTTACATGTAATGTCATTTGCCACCTTTTACATCAACTTTAAAATGTAAGTAGTGGAGTATTCCTTTAAGTTATCTTGTGTCTCTCTGTAGGTGGATCCTAATCTAGCAAAGAATAGTGTTATGGAAATCTTTTCAATATGTGTGTGAGAGTCTGTAAGTGAAAAGTACACATGCATGAAAAAGAAAAAATGTGTGTGTGGAGGGAAGGGACAAAGACACTGTATTGGAGTGGAGTAGGAGGGACAAGATAGGGTGGGCACCATGTTTGTGGGAGAGGGATGGGGTACCATCCAATTGGAGGAAGGATGGGAGCACCATATTTTGTGGAAAAGGATGAGACATGTTAGGAGTGCTCTATCTGGGAGAGGAATAGGATACATGGGGGTATACCATGTCTGTGGGCAAGAGGTAAGAGAGGGGCGCCATAGATATTCTTCACATTTGCCCTTATTTCCTCAGCACTGTAGAATTTATCTGTGTGGAACAAAAATAGATCTCCTTGAAAATGACAGGAGCAAGCGTCAGGTGGACTTTCATGATGTACTGGACTATGCAGAAGGTAAATCCACTTCCCACGCTGTAACTTGTGCGATTCTGCATGCTTGTGATTCTCCATACCAAAGGGGCTGCATAAGGTTTGTGTGAGGTCTTCAGATTTTACAATGTTGGGCTTTCATTGGGAGGTGGGGGAACTTTCATGTACATCAAAAGGGAAATCTGATTGCTTCTCTTTTGTTTGCAGAGATCAAGGGGCAGCACTTTGAAACTTCCAGTAAAACAGGGCACTCTGTGGGTAAGTGCTCCTTGTTCTGAATGACACTTTACTACTTAAGTTTCTGTATATCATAGTGCAGAGGGCACTGACCTCTTGCTTCTGCCTCGCTAAACATACCTGTTAACCTCCACAATGTGCGTGCTCTAAAGCAAATTGAGAGCAGTTGTTTTGGGGTGGGGGGAATAAAGTGATAAAGTAGGGTATAGAAGTAACGTGCAAAATCTGGATTTTCAAATACAGATGGTTGTATTCCAGCAAATGTTGCCTGCAAAAAAAGCTGGAGCAACATATGCAGACACTTTGAACTCCACATGCCATCTGAAAAGCACCCCTTGTTTTCCTCACTGTACTGGCCTATCTGATACAGCCCAACTTGAAAAGAAACAGAGGCTATCTTCACAGCGAATAAGTGTTTTATAAGCTATTTATTTAGCTGTATTTATATACAGTGATGTGCAAAAGTCTGGAATCACTTGTGAGTTTTGCGTTTTTCGTACTTTCTAACATTTTTTTTTTAAAATTTTGTGTTAGCCCAGCATATTCATCTTTCTACCACGTTAAAAGGGATACATTTGGCTATTAGAGTTGACTTTTTTGCATTTAATGATTCCAATTTAAATACTTTACAGACACTGGGAGATAGCTACTGCGATTTTTGTGGATCCTGTGTCAAAACTGGATCGAGATTATCCAATATGCACACGTTATTTCTGACCAATCAGGAGGCTGGTTTCACTAACCAATCACAATGCAGATATCTAACCAACAGTGCAGATATAAAAACGCGTGGAATTTTTGAATTTCATACGCTTTCTGGATCAACCATGAAGATGACTCAGACCCTGACGTTGGAGGAGCGTGTTCGTGTGTCCTTTATGAGCGAGGAAGGATTTTCAAGCCGTCGGATAACCAGGAAAGTTGGCTGCAGTCAGAGCGCTGTTAAGATTGTACAGAAGAAGAAAGAAACGGGTTCAGTGGTGGACAAACCTCGTTCAGGTTGTCCACGTGCATCAACATCACGCCAGGATCGCACACTATGACGCATTTCACTGACTAATCGCAAGTTGACCTCTCCTCAGCTACTTTGAGAGTGGTCAGACAAGAGTGAGGTCAGTATCAGCTCATCAACAGTTCGTCGCCGGTGCCTGCAGTTTGGTCTCTGGGGCTGCAAAGCACAGAATAAGCCACTGATGACTGACATACAAAGACGCAACCGGATCGTGTGGGCGAGAAAGCACTCAACCTGGTCGACTGAAATGTGGGAAAAGGTGCTATTCAGCGATGAAAGCACCTTCTGCCTGTTTGGTAACCAGGCCCACACCTATGTGAGGAGATTTCCTGGAGAGGAATTCAAGCCTGAGTGTCTCAACCTCCCTGTGAAGCATCCTTTGAAGGTCATGGTCTGGGGCTGCATGGCTGCCAGTGGCGTTGGACATCTTCACATCATCGATGGAATGGTCAACAGAGCCAAGTATATCACCATACTGCAAAAGTGCATGGTGCCATCAGCTCACTAGCTGTTTCCTGGCCATTTCCTGTTCCAAGATTACAATGCACCCTGCCATCGCTCCAGACAGGTGATCAGCTGGAAGCAGCGGAACAACATCAAGTCAATGGACTGGCCTGCCCAGTCTCCAGATCTGAATCCAATCGAGAACCTGTGGCACAAGGTGGCCTTGGAAATATCCAATAGGCGTCCGACATCAAAGCATGAGCTGATTGAGTCACTCACTGCAGCTTGGAACCACGTTGTCACCAACGATCACCTTGTCAGACTGGTTCACTCAGCGCCGACAAAGTGCAGTCAGGTGATCAAGAACCAAAGGGTGGCCCATCAAATACTCAGTCATCACTGACACATAAAAATGGCCTTTTTCAAGGCCACATACATTAATTTGAAGGAAAGCATTCTTAAAATAATATATTGTTGGCCAACGATGTACATTATGCGATTTTCACAGAAAATCTATCAACAGGACAACTATGGGGAACAAACTCAGAAAATAAGGGCCAAACCAATACTAAAAGTTGGCCCTAATAGCCAAATCTATCACTTATGATGAGATACACAGAAAAAGCCACTGGGAGGAAAAAGAAATTAAGATATAAGGTCGCGAAGTTAATAAAACGTCAAATTTACAAGTGATTCCAGACTTTTGCACACCACTGTACCCTCCTTTCGCTAGGTCAAGGCAATTTACATAGAATGTATGTGGTAATACAATAAACAGCATCATGATAACTATGAACAACAAGTGGGGAAAGCGTGCAGAGCATGGCTCATGATATTCTTTCCAATCCTTCTGGGTGCAGGTGCACATGCACACCTCTATACCTGTGTTGTCTGTATCTGCGTTTTTGTATGTTTATCTGTTTTGTTTGTGTATCTTTGTGGGATGTTACATCTTTATATGTTTGTGTGTGTGTTCATACATATGTGAATATTTATATCTCCAGGAACAAGTAGGAATGTAGTCTTCACATATGGGTCCTGTTGACACCGACGGAGCCTGCGCGGGAACGCTCCCAGCGTCCTAAATGAAAGCTTTTGGGAGCATCCCACCACACATGCATGCTGCCTTCCCGCCCAACTACCTCTCTCACTTCAGTTCTTCGTTTTTCGAGGAGCTGACAGGACATGTCCCCTGTCATTGCAGAAAATCTTCTTTTATTTTTATATTTTTTGTGGTTGCGTCTGCCTTCCGTCGACGCCTACCGGGTACCACCGGTGCTTTTCTTCTGAAAATATTTCAATTTTAGTGCTTTCTCAGGGATTTTTTCCCTGCTCTGGCGCTTGGCGCCATTTTGGACATTAGGCCCTCTTTTCCCTTACCATGGAAAAACCAGCCACTCAAAATGTGGCGGTACAATTTCTATTACCAAAAAGAACAACAAAATTCTGCACATTTAAACCGAAAGTATACCAGTATCCCCAAAACTGATGTATTCAAGTAAAAACTTCAGGCAGACTTCAGCAATCAATTCAAGCCCTATAGACAAAGCAACTGATAGGTCTCAGACTCAGCGGGCAAAAACATACTCCAGTCAGTAACAACTGTCTGGGCATAGCCCTGATTGCATCAACGACCTTTAATACTTCGTTGCTCTGAAAAGGGGCATCCACTGACTCTTTAAACAAAATAATAAACAATTAGACTCAAAATTATTCAACCAAACTTATGTAAAGAGAGTGGTCAACTTGACTTAGCTTTAAAGGTATTGCTTGAAAACGTGCTTGGCCATCGTCTTATCCCCAACGCTTTCACTCGCGCCATCTATTTCTATTACCGACACCCATGACTGGTGTCTTAAATGTTTAGGTCCTGACCATTGCCTTGCGGAGTGTCTCTCCTGTAGGAAGTTGACTAAAAGAAGTCTTCAGAATTGAGCGAATCAACCCGGTGCCCTTTTTGCTTCAGACACGATGTCTGTAGCATCGATGTCTTCCAAGGCTTCTACTTCTTCCCAGGGATCTCAGATAACTAAACACAAGTCTTCTAAGACTAGCCGGTCCTCGAAGGGTAGATCTCCCTCTAAACATCGAGATGCTGCTGGCGTTGCCCTCGAGGATACTTCACCGGCAAAACAGCCCCAGCGGGAGTCTTCGGACTCCAAAGCTTTATCGGGGCTCCAGTATGTTCCCGAGGCCTCGGCCTCGATGGAACTACTGGTGCCATGCTCAGGGGTTGTGGCCGCTACCACCGGTACTGACACCCCGGCATCGGCAGTGGACAAAAGACTCCTCGCTATCGAACGCAGTCTAGCGACTCTTTTAGCTACTGCGATACCGCTAAAGTCGCTGCAGACAGTTCCGCAGGCAGCGGTACCGGTGCCAGTGCCCTCGGTACCTGCTTCAACAGGCATGCTTCCCCCGATGCCGAGTTTGGAATCTCTTTCCAGCATGGGGGATCAGGTACCGACTCGTTTCGGTACCGACGCCATCTGCTTCGGGAGAACCCGGTGCTTCCTCCTTTTGAGTCTTCCGATTCCGATGACTCGGATGATTCCACCGGTACCAGAGGTGAACTTTTACAAGATTCAACTCCTTCTCAACGCAGAATGTCCCCTCCTGAGGCTATGTCTTTTCATGATTTTGTACTGTCGCCAACCTCCCCCTGGTGGCCGGTGGCTGAACGGGGAGGTTGGGCACATAGTTAATTTTAGGAGAGGAGGGTTTTTTAAGGCCAGGTGCAGCCTGGTCTATGTAGTCCTGCTCCTGGTGCAAATAAGTCATGTAAGCCAAATGGAGGGAGAATAAGGCTTTTATTTCCCTTTTCACAAAAAGATTAATTGGGCTACAAAAATTAAAGAAAGTCCTTCTTTTCAGGCATAAACCAAACTCAAGGTACAAAGTAAACTGTTATAGTCTTCACAGTTGTGGAAAGGAATTTAATCAAGGATTCTTTCAACATTGGAGTAAATTACATGTCTGAACATTCTTCTTTCAATCAGCACAAATATGAAAACTTCTTAAGGTAATATCTGTAAGGTTCACAGTTCCGGCAGTGATTCCAAACTACCCACAACATACATGGAACCAATCCATCAATTCCTCCTGAGATGAGGGAATAGGGTCTATAAGCTCCACTTGCATCGGTTCTAAATCACTATTATCTTCTTCTGAGCTGGGGCTTTCTCTGGCTGTTATCACTGGCCAGTCCCTATTTCTGTTCCCTTGTTTTCCATACAGTTGTTCTAAGGTTCTTAAATGAGCGGGGCCTGTTTTATTGCCTCTATATCTTGGCTGGTAAAACTTTGGCCTGCTTTCTCTTCCTTTAAACTGGGCATCTGTTTTATAAGGGCTTCTAGCAGCTGAGCCTTTCTTCATGAATAAAGAATCATCATACCTTGGTTTCCTGTAATAGGCATAGCTGGAAGTGTCCTCTTCAGGTATTTCCCTTAGGACCCAGTCTCTCTGACAATCCTTCTCTTGAAAGCTTCTGGTACCTTTCAATCTGGGCTCCGGGCTTTCTGGCAAGCGTAGGCCTCTCTCCAAGCCTGGCTTCCTGCTTCTTAGCTCTTTACCTCTGGAGTTTCTGGCTACCACGACTTCCACAGGACTGACTCTCCTCTGTCTGTCTTTCTCCCTGGGACCTTCTGGTTCTCTTCCAGTTCCTGCAGCCGTGCCACTAATCCTGGTTCTACTGTTCCGTTTCTCAGCAGTGCTCTGCTCTCCGGTGCTGCTCTGCTTTCTGTCTCCAGCCACTTGCTTATAAAGGTCTTCTGCCTTTGAGCTTCCCTGGCTAGTTCTCAGGTGCTGCTGATTAGCTAGGTGTGTCCACTCAGCCTCTGTAAGTGCACGCCTGCTCCCTCTAGCTGTTTTGCTAGACAATTGCACTCTCTGCACCTCATTTGTTTTGGGACAGACGGCTTCTTTTCCTATGTCCTCACTTTTATTAGCTCCTGCTCTATGACAGTACGTGATATGGCAAAGGGTCTTGCCATTACAGTAGTACCAGAAAGGAAGCCTAGGGCAGAAGAATTGTGAATTCTTCAATATCCTTTGGCTCCAAAGGAGGCAGCAATGCTTCCTAGACACCAGATCTTACATGATCTAATGTTAAGAATGTTGGAAGCTCCTTTAACAGTATCTCCACATTCTAGATGTCTTGACACTATGTATCGAGTACCACCTTGTCCAGGGTTTCAGAAGACTCAGTTACCACATCATTCTATGGGGTAGAGTCCGCCATGAGGCGGATTAAGAGTGCTAAAAGACACTCTTCCAATCCACCAGGTCATGAGTCTAAACACTGGATGCCTTTGGTCGTTGATGCTTTCAGTCCTCCATGCTATCAGCAAGAATCAGTTCTTATACATTATACATGGGAATGTTTCTTGAGCAGGTTACAAAAGACTTGGAACCTTTTGAACCCTTTTTTTCAAGAGGATAAACGGACAGATCAATTGACTTTGGTCAAACATGCTCAAAATGTCTCTAAGTTTATGACTCGTGCTACCTTTGACTGTTCTGAATGTATTAGCAGAACTTCTGCTGTATCCATAGGAGCACGTCGTATTGCTTGGCTCCAAGCTTCAGACTTGGAGGAATGGGTGCAAGATAAGTTGGGAAGCATTCCTTGCACAGGAGAGAATCTCTTTGGCAAGGATTGGCAGCTCAAAGCTAATGAAATTGACACTGATAATATAACTTTAGACAGGACTGTCAAAATCTACAGCTAACCCAGCCAAGAAAAAGGTTTTCAAAAAAACCTTTTTCTCTAAAAATAAGAAGTTCTATCCATCTTCCACCCAGCAAACACATGTTCCCCAGAAGGGGCAACAACAAACTAGACAAAGAAAGACACAAGCTCAGCAGGCTCAGCAGACCCAGCCTCCCCTGGGTCTTTGACTATTGTCTAGAGAACTTAGCCATTCTTCCTATTCTAAGCCCAAAACCTTTAAATATTCCAGGCCGTATCTGCCATTTTGCCAAAAGATGGCAACAAATCACATCGGAAGACTGGACTCACTCTATCGTGACTCTGGGATACAAGCTTCATTTCCTCAGCTTGCCCCCATCCACGCTAATAAAACAGTTCAAATCTCAACCACCGGTCTCAGACCTGTTGTGGCAAGAGGTCACCACTCTTCTGGCTCAAGGGGCTATAGAAGAGGTTCCAATGTCCCAGCAGGGCACAGGATTCTATTCCCCCTATTTTCTCATTCCAAAGAAGTCAGGGGGACTAAGACCAATCCTGGACCTCAGAGAATTGAACAAATATTTAGTCCGAGAAAGGTTCAAAATGATCTCCCTCGGCACACTTCTTCCATACCTTCACGAGCAAGATTGGCTATGTTCTCTAGATTTAAGGGATGCTTACATGCATATCCTTATTCATGCAGATCACAGAAAATTCCTTTGATTCCTAGTCAAAGGAAGACATCTTTAATACAGGGTCCTTCCTTTCAGACTGGCCTCTGCTCCAAGGGTCTTCACAAAATGCATGGCAGTAGTAGCAGCATTTATGAGGACTCTAGGAATTTTTGTCTTCCCTTACTTAGACGATTGGCTCATCTGAGCACCGTCAACTCTAGAGCCAAGTCATGCTCTTTCCCGAGCAATGCACATACTACAGTACTTGGGATGGATCATAAACCTTCCAAAGTCCCAGCTCACCCCATCTCAATCCCTCGAGTTTATAGGGGCTTGCTTGGACACACAGCAGTCAAAGGCTTTCCTGCCTCAGCCTCGCTGTCTACGCATCATCGAACTAGCATCTCAAGCAGTGCTACAAACCTTCCTCACTGCCCGACAGATGCTTTCACTTCTAGGGCACATGGCATCTACAGTCCATGTGATTCCTTATGCACGCCTTCACATGCGAGCAGCCCAGTGGACCTTAGCTTCCCAATGGTCCCAGGCCTCAGGATGCCTGTCGGACAAGATCAGAGTTACCACACGCCTGATTGCATCTCTGCATTGGTGGCAATCTCTGGAAAACCTTACAGTAGGGCTCTTCTTTTCAGCAACCCCTACCTCAGGCTGTCCTAATGACGGATGCATCCAAGTTGGGTTGGGGAGCCCACTTGGGCGATCTGTCTACCCAGGGTCTCTGGACCACACAGGAGGCTACTCTTCAAATAAACCTCCTAGAACTAAGGGCCATTTCCAATGCTATTTGAGTCTTTTGCTTCCATCTCGTAAACAAAACAGTTCTGGTGCAAACCGACAATCAAGTGGCCATGTTTTACCTAAACAAACAAGGCGGAACAGGCTCTCTGCAATTATGCAACGAAGCTTTGCAACTGTGGGCCTTTGCCAGAGAGCATCACATTCATTTATTAGCAGTATACCTTCCAGGCATTTAAAACTGTCACCAGCAGTGGCTGAACTGAGGTGTAGGCAGCCAGTCACACTGCTGGGCCTGACCTATCTTTATGAAAAGTAGTAGTTGCGAGTCCGAGTAGTCAGGTTTTCAACAAGGATTTTATTCCCCTCCTGGGGTTGGATTTTCAAAAGTAGCACAAAACACAAGAACTTAAAATACAGCCATGCCTCTGGCAAACTGAAGAGGAAAACAAAATACAGCTTCTTGCTTTAACCAAAAATCATGAATTACATTAAATAGAATCAGCTGATATGCTGGCAGTCTCTTCTATGCTTTCAAGCTCTCTACAAGGCACTCTTGTCTTTAGCTATCGCAGAGAAGAACTGATATCAGCCATCAATAAAGAGCAATCCATTTCTTCAACACATGGAGTTAAACTACTTGGTTCTGTAATCATCGGTTCATCAAACACAGTATTTTCTCTAGGACAGAAAGTCTGAAACTTCCTCAATTCAGTCTCTCTCTCTGAGCTCTCAGGACAGCCCTCTTCACAATAAGGCAGATACTTATCACACAGCTTGTAAAAACAGGACGGAGAAACAGCTCTGTCTAAACAAGCTTTTTCCTTGTAACTTTTAAACCTCCTGCCTCTTGTACTTGACGGCAGCTCACAGCACTGTCCTGTTCTGGTAATGAAAGACTTTTCTTTTGGAAATCTCCTGCAGGGTTTTAGGAGCATACATTCATCATCATCAAGCATACAGATATCCTCAACAGGATTACTTTCCCTCTCACAGGGTTGTAAGTATTTTAAGCAGCTCTGCTTCTCAAATACATATGGCTTGTTACCAACTGCCTCACGTTCCTTCCACTGAGCTCGGTGCCTGGGAAAATCACAGTGCCTCAGAGGTGAGTGTTTCCTGTAACTAACCTCTCTTGGTGAAGGTAACTTTGTTTCCTTTTGATAATCCCTCCGTGGCTTTCTGCTCCAAGGTTCAGGCAGTTCAGAGTCAGTATAAGAGTATTCTGAGCCTCCGTCTGAGACCTGCAATTTTCCTCCAACTTGCCAAGCTCCTGCAGCTTCCTGGTCTCTGTCTTGGTCTTGCTCTAACTCTGTCTGCTTTGGACATTTTTTATACAGCTTTAGGGGCGTTTTCTTGCCCATGTGAAAACTGTTTTCCTGATCAACTGGGGAGTGTTTGCTAACTAGGCGTGACTGCAGACCTCGTGTCTCAGCTTGTTTTGGTTGCCTATGGTAACTAGGAAGCTTCTGATCTACCTGCCTGTCAGAATCTGAGCTATACACAGCAGATTTCTGTGTTTTTAAGGCACAGGGCAGATCTTCCATGTCACACATCCCCCTCCTTAAGATATTACGAGCTGCAGACGTCCTCGTCGGACAGCGCGTAATCTCACCTGAGTGAAATCCTCTGCTCACTACATGTACCAACCTTACGTCTGCTGACCTTTCACGCCAAGGCTTCAGCAGGTTCACGTGGTATACTTGGTGGCGCCCTTTTTCGTTTTCTACCTTGTAGGAAACGGGACCCACCTGGCCAATTATTGTACCCGGGCCTTTCCATTTGGTCTCAAACTTCGGACCAGCGTCCGCCACAAGGATTAAAACTTTATCCCCAATAGATAAATTCCTCGTTTTAGTCCCCCGGTCATAATATTTTTTCTGCCTGCGCTGGCTGGCTTGCAGATTGTCCATAGACACTCGGGATGTCCATTCTAAACGGTTTCTGAGGTCTTTTAGAAATTGGGGTACCCCTACTTCTGTCTCATCTGGTGCAACCCACTGCTCCCTAAGGATATCTAGGATCCCTCTCGGAGCCCTACCAAACAACAGCTCGTAAGGGGATGCCCCTAATGATGCCTGTACGCGCTCACGACACGCGTAAAGGACGAATGGGAGGACATTGTCCCATTCAACCATATTTCGTCCTAAGCTCCGCCTTAACATTTGCTTTAAAGACTGATTCATTCGTTCCACCAGTCCGTTGGACTGGGGGTGGTACGCTGAGGTGCGGATATGACGTATCCCAAAGGCGTCCCAAAGCATGGCTAAGTGTTTTGATGTGAAGTTTGTCCCTTGATCAGTTAAGATCTCTTGGGGAAACCCAATCTCACAAAACAACTTTATGAGCTCTATTGATATGGTTTTCGCGGAAATGTTGCGCAGGGGTATTGCCCATGGAAACCTGGTTGCATGGTCCATGATCACTAAAATATAGTGAAAACCTCTTGGTGTTCTTATTAAAGGGCCTACAATATCCATCGCTAATCGCCTCACTGGGGTTGCAATGGTGGGTGGTGAAACCATCGGTACTGGCTTTGGTTTGGCAGCCGTGACCCGTTCGCATGCCGGACAAGATTCACAATACCGGGTTGTTTCTTTAAACACTCCCGGCCAGTAAAAGCGAGCTAGCACCTGGTCTAAGGTCCCTTGGACACCTTTATGACTGCCTACGGGGTGGTCATGCGCCAATTTCATGACTACCGCTTTGAAGGTAGTTGGCACCACCAACTGCTTACGTACAGTACCTGTTCTGGGATCTGCGCTCTCCCTATACAACAGTTCCCCTTCTAGGAAGAACCTGGGTAAAATTGTCCTAGCCTCTTGAGCATACTCGAATGCCCTTTTTAATGCTGGATCACCCTGCTGTTCTTTAGGGAAGGAGGGGAATTTCTTCACCAGCTCGGCTGGCACCCAAGGTAATCCCTCCCCGGCTTCCAGGTCTGCTCTTCCCTGCGACCTATGTCTCCTTTCTTGGCATCTTTTAGCCTTATTCTTCCTGACCTTTTTTGGAAGGTTAATTAAATCTTCATTAGAAACATAGAAACATAGAAACATGATGACAGAAAAAGACCACAAGGCCCATCTAGTCTGTCCTTCCATAACAACAACTACAACAGTCCACTTTTTACCTTTAGAGATCCTCTGTGTTGGTCCCATGCTTTTTTGAATTCAGTTACTGTCCTCATCTCTACCACCTCCACTGGGAGACTATTCCACGGATCCACTACTCTTTCCGTAAAGAAATATTTCCGCATATCACTCCTGAATCTATCTCCCTTCACCCTCATCCCATGTCCCCTCGTCGCAGAACTTGCTTTCAACTGAAAGAGGCTCTCTCCCTGAACATTTATGCCACGGAGGTATTTAAACATCTCAATCATATCACCTCTATCCCGCCTTTCCTCTAAGGTGTACATATTAAGATCCTTAAGTCTGTCCTCATATGCTTTATAATGAAGACTACTAATCATCTTAGTAGCAACCCTCTGCACCGACTCCATCCTGTTCACATCCTTTTGAAGGTGCGGTCTCCAGAATTGCACACCATACTCCAAATGAGGTCGCACCAAAGACTTATACAGAGGCATTATCACCTCCTTTTTTCTGCTAGCCATTCCTCTCCGTATGCACCCAAGCATCCTTCTAGCTTTTGCCGTCGCCTTTTCTACCTGTTTAGCTACTTTAAGATCATCGGACACAACTACGCCTAGGTCCCGCTCTTCTTTAGTGGACAAAAGTACTTCACCTCCTATGCTGTATTGCTCCCTTGGATTGCTGCAGCCAAAATGCATGACCTTACATTTTTTAACATTAAATCCCAGCTGCCAAATTCTAGACCATTCTTCAAGCTTAGCTAGATCCCTCCTCATGTTATCTACACCTTCCTGGGTGTCTACTTTATTGCAGATTTTGGTATCATCCGCAAAGAGGCAAACCTTACCCGACAGCCCTTCCGCTATATCACTAACAAAGATGTTAAAAAGAATCGGACCAAGGACAGATCCCTGGGGCACACCACTGGTAACATCCTTCTCCTCAGAGTGAGCTCCATTTACTTGTACTCTTTGTCGCCTCCCACCCAACCAATTTCTAACCCAAGCAGTAACTTTAGGGTCCATCCCTAGGGTGCTCAGTTTGTTTATAAGTCGCCTGTGAGGAACAGTGTCAAAGGCTTTACTGAAATCTAAATACACCACATCTAGAGCTCTCCCTCGGTCCAACTCCCTGGTCACCCAGTCAAAGAAATCAATCAGATTTGTCTGACAAGACCTGCCTCTGGTGAATCCATGCTGCCTCGGATCCTGTAATCCGCTGGACTCCAGAAACCTCACTATTTTCTCTTTCAACAGCGTTTCCATTAATTTACTCACCACTGAAGTTAAACTAACCGGCCTGTAGTTTTCAACCACATCCTTACTTCCGCTTTTGTGTAAAGGCACCACATGAGCCTCTCTCCAGTCCTTTGGCACCACTCCCGACTCCAACGAGGCATTGAAAAGGTCAGTCAGTGGAGTTGCTAGAACGTCCCCAAGTTCCCTCAGTATTCTAGGGTGTATCCCATCCGGTCCCATCGCTTTGTCTACTTTAAGTTGAGCTAGTTTCTCACGAACACAGTCTTCTGAAAATTGTTCAAGATGTCCCTCGCTTCTGTTCTTATTTGTGGGTGTTTTCTGAGGTCCTGCTCCTGGTTCTTCATCTGTGAACACAGAACAAAAATATTTGTTAAGCAATTCCGCTTTATCCTTATCAGCTTCTACATATTCCCCCCCTGTACCCTTGAGTCTGACAATACCACTTTTGCCCTTCCTCTTCTCACTAATATATCTGAAAAATGTCTTATCTCCCCATTTTATTGCATTGGCTATTTCCTCCTCCTTTTGAATCTTTGCCTTCTTGACTACTTTGCTAGCTTCTCTAAGTTTTTCCAAATACAGATGCCTGTCTTCCTTTCTCTGTGATCTCTTGTATTTCATGAAGGCCTCCCTCTTTTTCTTCACTTTTTCAGCTACTTCCTTCGAAAACCATAGCGGTCTCCTGTTCCTTTTGCCTTTATTTACCATTTTAACAAAAAGGTTGGTTGCCTTTAAAATACCCCCTTTCAGTTTTGCCCACTGTTGTTCTACATCCCCCAGCTGTTCCCATCCCACTAATGAGTCCCTGAGGTATTGGCCCATCTTCGCAAAGTTAGTCTTCCTAAAGTCTAAGATCTTTACCTTGGAATGGATTCTAACAGCCCTAGTCCTAATACTGAACCACACCATCTGGTGATCACTGGATGCAAAATGATCTCTCACTACAACATCAGAAACACTTTCACCATTGGTAAGCACCAAGTCCAGTATGGCCCCTTCACGTGTGGGGTCTGTTACCAATTGCCTGAATAGTTCTCCCTGTAGAGAATCCAGGATCTCCTTACTCCTAGATGATACTGCAGCAGGAAAGTGCCAATCAACATCTGGCATATTGAAATCTCCTAGCAGTAGCACTTCCCCTTTCCTAGCAATGCTGCGTATGTCTTCAATTAACTCTCTGTCCACCTCTTCCTCTTGTGAGGGAGGTCTGTATATCACACCAATGCAAATAGATTTCTCTTTCCCTCTTTCTAGTTTAACCCACAATGCCTCCTCTCTCCCTTTTAAGCTCTGTAATTCCAAAGCTTTAATAGTAGTTTTTACATATAGTGCTACTCCTCCTCCCCTTCTTCCTACCCTGTCCTTTCTGAATAAAGTATAGCCAGGTATAGTTACATCCCAGTCATGGTTTTCTGTGAACCATGTTTCTGTAACTGCCACTAAATCTAAGTCAGCCACTCCCACCAAAGCTTCAACTTCAGAGATCTTATTTCCCATGCTACGGGCATTAATACACACTGCTTTCCATATGTTACCCCTGTTACCCATTTCCATAAAGGTATTTAATGTATCACTTACCTGGGGGCTTTCACTTACCTGGGGGCTTTCTTCACCCATCCCCAACGAATCTAGTTTAAAGCCCTCTTCAGTAGATTAGCCAGTCTACTACCAAAGATGTGTTGACCTTTCTTGGACAGATGGATGCCATCTCTGCTCTGCAACCCTTGGAACAGCATCCCATGGTCTAGGAA
Source organism: Ichthyophis bannanicus (assembly GCA_033557465.1). Classification (NCBI taxonomy): domain Eukaryota; kingdom Metazoa; phylum Chordata; class Amphibia; order Gymnophiona; family Ichthyophiidae; genus Ichthyophis; species Ichthyophis bannanicus. The sequence goes on from CM066050.1 coordinate 4,312,387, forward strand.
ACCAAAACGCTCTCGAAGACACCATCCACGCAGCCATGCATTAATCTCCAGGATGCGAGCCTCTCTGCCTTGGCCTTTATCCTCAACAGGGAGGACTGAAGAGAACACCACCTGTGCACCTACCTGCTTCACCCTCTGTCCCAGAGCCATGAAGTCACTTTTGATACGTTCCGAGGTATACCTGGCAGTATCATTTGTTCCAACATGGATTAGCAACATTGGGTAATAGTCAGTGGGCTTGATGAGTCTCGGCAAATTCTCCGTAACATTTTGGATCTTGGCACCAGGCAGACAGCATACCTCTCTGGACATCAAGTCTGGTCGGCAGATGGACGCCTCAGTACCCCTCAGAAGAGAGTCTCCAACCACCACTACCCTTCGTTTCCTTCTGGTCACTGATTCTGCAACTATGGGGTACTTGAACTCTGGTTCTTCCCTTTCCAGGGATGCTTTCACCTCCTCCACTTCCAGGGCTGCATAATGGTTCTTCAATTCAAGGGCTGGAGAAGTTGGATTGGTGATTTTGCAGGCTCTGGTGACTTTTGTCCAACCATCGACATTCTGTTGACATCCATCTTCTCCTGTGCTGGAGAGCCTGGTTGCTGCAAAAAGCATCTCATCAATGTACTTCTCACTGTCTTGAATGCTCCTCAGCCTCGCCACCTCCTCTCTGAGTTCCTCAGTATGTCTTGCGGTTCCTCATTTGGGTTAGACTCTGGCTCTGGGGATATGTCCCTATCCTCGGGCACTTCCTCTGGCTCTGATAGCGAACTTGTCCCTGCCCCTGAGACCTTACTTTGGGACCTAGTGGAAACTAGACCTGTTTTTTCATCTAGCCTCTCCTTAAGGGCTTTTTGAAAAGAAGGCCAATCCCTTCCTAACACAACCTCTCTCGGAAGGTTTGGGATTACCACTATTGGTACTTTCTCACTGGTACCCAGTCCCTCTACAAGCACATTATATAATGAGTAATAGGATGAGGTTCCACGCATACATTTCACTTTCACATTCGGGGGTATCTGGCATAGGACAGAGGGGTTACTAGTCAGAATAGCCTGCCACATTGTATGTGAGACCATACTCTGGTCTGCTCCTGTATCAAGGAGTGCTACAGCCTTCACACCCTCCACCTGGACATCTACGAGAAATCCTCCCTCAGGGTCTCTCTCTCCCCTTGAGATAAGGGCCATACGCTCTTTACATTCTTTACGCATGTGACCACTTTTCCCACATTGAAAGCATTTTCTAACATCATATTTACTTACATTTTCCCTCTGTACCTCTTGAGTATAGGCTTTTCTTATACCCGGCATTCTTTCCATGCCTGTTACTTTTAAAATGCTATCCCTGGAAGCCCCAGCTAACTCGGCTTCAAAATAACATTCTGTCAGTTCAGCCGCTTCCTTAGTGGATTTGCACTTCTGTAACAACAGGAAAGCTTTAACCTCCGGCGGTACAGCCTCAAAATATTGCTCAAGGAGCACAGCGTCCATCAAAGACTCCACTGTTGCTTTCTCCGGAGCAAGCCATTTTGTCGCTAGACCTTTAAGTCGCTGCATCAAAGCTTTCAGCGTCTCTTTAGGCAAGAGTGTTGCCTCTCTAAAAAGACGTCGATAGTGGGTAGGTGTTAAACCTAGCCTATCTCTCACTGCCTATCTCTCACTGCTAATTTCACGTCTGGGTAATTGGACGCTAGGCCCGCGGGCATTGCCTTGTAGGCCGCCAATGCCTCTCCGGTCAAAGACATGGCGAACCTAACGGCCCACTGGTCTAGTGGCCATTTAGCCGCCTCCGCAATCCTTTCAAAGGAATCGGAATAATCATCAAAATTATCCGTCTTTTGTAAAGGTCCCAGTGCCAATGCACTACAATTTTGCAGTCCTACCACAGGTGATACTGGTACGCCGTCTTCATCTGTGGTGGGGGTCCTCTTTACCAGTGTAGTTAACAAGTCCAGGAGCGGCTTTTGCTGTGCAGCCAGCGCTGCCATAGTCCGATCCTGAGCCTGTCGCGCGAGCTCACTCTGGGCTTTCCATTGGTCCTCCATCCATCGGAGCATGTCCTGGGGATCCATCCTGGCGTTGAAGTGTACCTGTATGGGAGAGAAAAAAAACAGGGCCCACCAAGTGCGGCACAATATATTTTTTCCTTTCTCCCCGCCTGCCCTTAGCAAGGTATAACTTCTTCCCCTTTCTCAGCAATCCTCACCACCCGTGCCCACCTACTTATACCTCAGCACGGTGTAAGATCTCACGTTGAGAAAGGTTCTTTATCCACGCCTCCTTCAGGTCAGCCTGTGGAAATCCAGTTGCTGGAGAATTCTGTACCAGGATTTTCCTCTTTCAGGATTTTCCTTTGCTTTTTTTTTTTCCTTCAGCCAACTGTATCCTCTTTAGGAAAAGCCTTGGGTAGTACTTTTTTTTTTTTTTTTTTTAAATCCAAATTACTACGCCATTTATGTCACCAGCAGTGGCTGAACTGAGGCGTAGGCAGCCAGTCACACTGCTGGGCCTGACCTATCTTTATGAAAAGTAGTAGTTGCGAGTCCGAGTAGTCAGGTTTTCAACAAGGATTTTATTCCCCTCCTGGGGTTGGATTTTCAAAAGTAGCACAAAACACAAGAACTTAAAATACAGCCATGCCTCTGGCAAACTGAAGAGGAAAACAAAATACAGCTTCTTGCTTTAACCAAAAATCATGAATTACATTAAATAGAATCAGCTGATATGCCGGCAGTCTCTTCTATGCTTTCAAGCTCTCTACAAGGCACTCTTGTCTTTAGCTATCGCAGAGAAGAACTGATATCAGCCATCAATAAAGAGCAATCCATTTCTTCAACACATGGAGTTAAACTACTTGGTTCTGTAATCATCGGTTCATCAAACACAGTATTTTCTCTAGGACAGAAAGTCTGAAACTTCCTCAATTCAGTCTCTCTCTCTGAGCTCTCAGGACAGCCCTCTTCACAATAAGGCAGATACTTATCACACAGCTTGTAAAAACAGGACGGAGAAACAGCTCTGTCTAAACAAGCTTTTTCCTTGTAACTTTTAAACCTCCTGCCTCTTGTACTTGACGGCAGCTCACAGCACTGTCCTGTTCTGGTAATGGAAGACTTTTCTTTTGGAAGTCTCCTGCAGGGTTTTAGGAGCATACATTCATCATCATCAAGCATACAGATATCCTCAACAGGATTACTTTCCCTCTCACAGGGTTGTAAGTATTTTAAGCAGCTCTGCTTCTCAAATACATATGGCTTGTTACCAACTGCCTCACGTTCCTTCCACTGAGCTCGGTGCCTGGGAAAATCACTGTGCCTCAGAGGTGAGTGTTTCCTGTAACTAACCTCTCTTGGTGAAGGTAACTTTGTTTCCTTTTGATAATCCCTCCGTGGCTTTCTGCTCCAAGGTTCAGTCAGTTCAGAGTCAGTATAAGAGTATTCTGAGCCTCCGTCTGAGACCTGCAAGTTTCCTCCAACTTGCCAAGCTCCTGCAGCTTCCTGGTCTCTGTGTTGGTCTTGCTCTAACTCTGTCTGCTTTGGACATTTTTTATACAGCTCTAGGGGCGTTTTCTTGCCCATGTGAAAACTGTTTTCCTGATCAACTGGGGAGTGTTTGCTAACTAGGCGTGACTGCAGACCTCCTGTCTCAGCTTGTTTTGGTTGCCTATGGTAACTAGGAAGCTTCTGATCTACCTGCCTGTCAGAATCTGAGCTATACACAGCAGATTTCTGTGTTTTTAAGGCACAGGGCAGACCTTCCGTGTCACAAAACGTTTGGGCGGACAGGCTCAGCCGAGTCCTGCTGCCACACGAGTGGTCTCTCCATTCATATCACCTTGCTCGAGTATTTCAAGTCTGGGGAACACCAGACATAGACCTCTTTGCAAGTCCACAGAATGCCAAACTTCCCCAGTACTGTTCCAGACTTCCAGCTCAAAATTGTCAGGCGAGGGATGCATTCCTACTCCACTGGGGCCAGGATTTTCTCTATGCCTTCCCACCAGTTCCCCTAATTCCCAAGACCTTATTCAAACTCGAGAGAGACAGAGGTCGCATGATACTTATAGCTCCCTGTTGGCCAAGGCAAACATGGTATCCTCTTCTCTTAGGTCTCTCCCGAGCAACTCCTCTGGAGTTGGGGAGTGCTCTGGATCTTCTGTCCCAGAACAACGGATCCCTACTACACCCCAATTCCCAGTCCCTTCATCTCAAGGCCTGGCTACTCAAGGCATAGAATTTCAAGATCTGGGCCTTTCCCAACAAGTGAAGGATATTCTTCTGGCTTCCAGAAAATCTTCCACAAGGCATTCTTATGCTTTTAAGTGGAAGAGGTTCTCAGTCTGGTGTTCCCAGAGGGGACTTAATCCCCTCTTGGTACCAGAAAATCTCCTTCACTTAAGCTTCTGGTCTCAAGACAAATTCTGTTAGAGTCCATCTTAGTGCTATTGCTGCATCTCATAAACCCTTTGATGGATAACCAGTTTCCTCTCATCCTCTTGTTTCAAGATTTATGAGGGGTCTCCTTTTAACAAAACCTCCCATCAAACCACCTCCGGTGGCATGGGATCTTAATCTTGTTCTGGGTCAACTCATGAAGCCACCCTTTGAACCTTTAGCTACTTCGGAGCTAAAGTTTCTTTCATGGAAAGTCATTTTCCTAATTGCTATCACTTCTGCAAGACGCATTAGTGAACTGCAGGCTTTAGTGGCTGACCCGCCTTATATGAGGTTTCATCATGTCAAAGTAGTCTTGAGGACTCATCCTCATTTTATGCCAAAGGTGGTATCACCGTTTCATTTAAACCAATCGGTTTATCTCCCAGTCTTCTTTCCTAGGCCTCAGCCTCTAGCACGGAAAGAAATCTTCATACCTTAGATTGTAAACGGGCACTGGCTTTTTATCTTCACAGAACTCAGCCATTAGAAAGTCTTCTCAGCTTTTTCTGGCTTTTGACTCCAGTCATTTAGGACTTCCAGTCACTAAAAGAACTCTCTCTAAGTGGATTGCAGACTGTATTTCCTTTACCTATCAGAGTAAAGGAATCCCTCTTGAAGGCCATGTCACGGCTCATAATGTCAGAGCCATGGCAGCCTCAACAGCTAATCTTCGTTCAGTTGCTATTGATGAGATCTGCAAAGCAGCAACTTGGGCTTCTGCACATACTTTCACTGCCCACTATTGTTTAGACAAGGACTCCCGTCGGGATGCCTTGTTCGGTCAAGTTGTTCTACAGCATCTCTTCCATTCCTAGATCAACTCTTTCCCACCATCCACTCTTGGATGCCTGAGGTCCCTGGGAGGAAGCATGGCCCATCTTGCATAGATCCGCAACATGCTGAAGTCATCCCTAGGCATTTTTAGCTGGGGAGTCCCCATATGTGAAGACTACATTCCTGCTTGTTCCTGGAGATAGTGTAGTTACTCACCTGTAACAGGTGATCTCCGGGAACAGCAGGAATAAATCTTCACAACCCACCCACCTCCCCTAGGAGTTGTCTTTCTCTCTCTTTCTATTTTTCTTCTACTTCTCTCCTTTGTTCTCAGCTTTCAACTCAACTAAAGTGAGAGAGGTAGTTGGGCGGGAAGGCAGCACGCATGCATGGTGGGATGCTCCCAAAAGCTTTCCTTTTGGACGCTGGGGAGCGTTCCCACGCAGGCTCCGTCGGTGTCGACGGTACCCATATGTGAAGACTTATTCCTGCTGTTCCCGGAGATCACCTGTTACAGGTGAGTAACTACGCTATCTGTATGATAAAGAAGGAGGGCTGTTTAAAGTGTGCAATTATTGACTGTGATGTTACTATGAATCATTGTTAGTATGCTGCTGCTGCTGGGACTTCTTTTGCCATAGAAATGAATTGGAGAATTTTCTTTGGGGGGGGGGGTAATTTATTTTCATCTCCTGCTATATACAGAAACCTCACTTGTACAGCGAAGGAACTTTCTCTGGAATTCGTTATCAGAGGACATAGTAAAAGCTTTTAATGTAGCTAGGTTTAAAAAAGGTCTGGACAAGTTCCTGGAGGAAACGTCCATAAACCATTATTAAAGGGGTCCAGGGAAATCCACTGCTTACCCCGGATAGGCATTGTGTAACCTGTATACCTTTTTGGGAACTTGACATATTTATTTATTGATTGGCTGATTGATTGATTTAAACATTTTTATATACCGCCCCTTCCAGTGTTCAGGGACGTTTTACATAGAACATATCAAACTATATTACAAGGTACTATTTACAAATCAGCTGTTCACATATACAGAAGAATAGCGGATGCTGAGACAGAGCTATTTACAGTGTAGGGTGGGGAAGGGAATGGGATAAGGGAGAAATATATTAAATGGAGTTTCATAAATATAAAGGTTTAGAGGGGGAGAAGAGTAATTACCTAATTAAGCCATATCAAGTGAGAAAGAGGTTCAGGAGGGTATGTATTTATTGTATTTCTCCAGTATATAGCAGAGAAAAGCAGTGGGGGATCATGGTGTTTGAGGGGGAGTAATAGAGGTCTTGAGGTTAAAGTGTTGAACAAAGAGGAATGTTTTAAGCTCTTTTCTAAAAGTCTGTAGATCTTTTATTAGTCTTAGGTTGTCTGGGAGAGCGTTCCAGAGAGTAGGGGCTACAAACAAGAACTTTCTTGAACTTGTAGTTTTGATTATGTTATGAAAATGGGCTGAAATTGAGAGGGTATTCTGGGTGCACATTCTTCTGGATTTAATGGGGGTCACTGGGGGTAATAAGAGAGGAAAGGCATAAGGGGGCGATCTTATTGTATAGTTTGAAAGTTATCAGTAGATATTTGCATTAGATACATGCTTCTATGGGTAGCCAGTGGAGGGTCTGGAGTAAGTGGCGTGATGTGGTCGTATTGGTGAGCATTGTGAATTATACATTCTCCAGGACCAAGCAGGAAGTCAGTCCTCACATATGGGTCCCCAGCGGAGCATTTCCCCAGCTTTCCATGAAAGCCTTTGGGAATGCAGGCACGCATGCGCGGTTCCCTTCCCGCCTAAAGGTGCCATCTTACCTCAGTCTCTCTTTTTCCGAGAAGCCCACTGGACGTGTGTCCTGTCATCCCGGATAAAAGTTTGATTCTTTTGGCGATTCTCGCTATTTTTTCTTCTCCGGTTCGACGCCAGTTCCCCTCACGCCAGGTTCGGTACACCGGTATCGAGCCCGTTTCTTCTTTTTTGTTTTTTGCCCTTCGTGGCTGGCGTTCGCGCCCTTTTTCGCTTTTTCCCTGGAAGCCCGGGCCTTTGACCTCGCGGGGACTCTTTTTTCCCCAATGACTTCCAGTGGTTTTAAAAAGTGTGATCGGTGTAAGAAGTTGATGTCTCTCACCGACACACACGACTGCTGCCTTCAGTGCCTCGGTCCTGATCACGACTCTAAGACGTGTGGACCATGTGGAAAGATGTCTTCCAAGGCACTGTGAAGTCGCCAGCAGCAAAAAGAAAGACTTTTTTCTGACTCAGACTCCGGCCGGGCCCGGACCTCATCTGAGGTCTCGACATCTCGGGATTCGGATCCCGAGCACCGTCGTGGTTCCTCGGACAGGGGGTCCCCCGACCGGGAACGCAAGAGGAAGAAGCGGCTCGTGAGGGCGTTGTCGGAAGAGGTCCCTGGCTCCTCAAGGGCCAGGTCTAAGACCCCCGACCGTCGCCCCAGGCCCGTGGAACAAGAGAAGCCTGCCAAAGTTCCTCGTGTGGAGCCGGAGTCTGCTGGACACATAAGCCCTGTAGTCCTCGAGGACTCTCCTCCCAGAGAGCCAACGTCGGGCCTGGCGCCGCCGGGGCCCGAGTCGGTGGCTGCTGCGTCTCCCGAGCTGAGTCTCAGGATGACAGCCTTGGAGTGCAGACTGTCTGCCTTCATGGAGCAGCAGCGGGCACTGATGGCCAGCCTGTCTGGCGCATCTGCCCCGACCACCGGGACATTGACATTGAAGCCGACCTCGGTCGTGGTCTCCCTCGACCTCCCGTTCGGGACCGAGTGCTTCCGGCGTCGTTGCGGGTGCTCCCAGGCCCCGCGGGGTCGGATCCTCGTCGGACGAGTCCGCCTGGGAGACCGAGGATGAGGAGTCCCCCAACACGTTCAAGACTCGGTGCGTCCCGTCGGACTCACCGCAGTCTGAACCCCGGAGTAGATCCCCTCCGGAGGATACCCGGTTCTCGGAGTTTGTCCGGGATATGGCCGTTGCGTTGGCTATTCCGGCGGACCCCAAGGAAGAGCCTCGAGCTGAGGAGCTCGAGGCCCTGCAGTATGACTCTCCTTCGAAGGAGGTCTTTACTGTCCCGGTTCCTACGATGCTGGAACGGCTCTTCCGGATGTGGGAGGCACCGGCCTTGGCGCCGGTTCTAAGCAAGCGGGTCGATTCAATCTATCGACTCCGCAAGAGCCCTGGCTTTCAGAAGGCGCAGCTACCACACCATTCCATGGTGGTGGAATCGGCCATGCATCGCCTGAAAAGTCAGAAGATGCACTCCGCGGTGCCTCCTGGCAGGGAGGCCCGAAACCTCGATGGTTTTGCTAGAAAGTGCTTCCAGGGCTCGATGCTTGCTTGCCGTGTCCAGTCTTACCAGCTGTACATGGGCATGTACTTGCGAGACCTGGCCAAGGAGTTGGCCAGGTTCTCTGCTGGTCTCTCCGGGGAACCCTTGCAGAGATTCAAGTCCTTGTCCTCGGGGATTCGGGAATGCTCCAAGTTCATGTCCCGTGAAGCCTACGATGGCTTCGAGGCATCGGCCCGAGTTGCGGCAGCCGCCATCGCGGCTCGACGCCAGGCATGGCTGCAGTCATCGGACCTCGAGCCATGGGTTCAGGACAAGTTGGTCGATGTCCCTTGCCGAGGTGAGAACCTTTTTGGCAAGCCCATGGCCGAGAAGGCAGCTCAGCTCGAGACCGAGCACCTTACCAGGACAAGGCTGTCTAGAAAGACCTCTGCCCCTTCTCACAAGAAGGGGGGCTTGGGTAAAAAGCCCTTTTACCCGAGGAAGGGCACTGCCTACCCTCAGTATCAGGCTGCCCAAGCTTCCCCCCAGGGTCAGCAAGCCAAGAGGCAGGATAATGGACTCCGTAGGCAGAGGACCCCCAAGCCTCCGGCCCCTGCTCCCACTCAGTAGGGTGAGGGTTTTTGACTCCTCAAGCATAGCCTCTCCGTCCCTGCTCTCCCAAACCAGCACAGGTCATCGCCTCGCCACATCACTGGGGACAGTTGGGTGCTAAACATAGTCCACAGGGGCTATGCACTACACTTTCACCAACTGCCTCCTCCATATTTTCCAGGAGAGCCTCCAAGGCCTCCCCCCTGCACACAAATCTTCTCCTCCAGGAGCTCCAAGGTCTGTTGGTGGACAGGGTGGTGGAGCCTGTGCCCCTTCCAAAGCACGGTCGAGGGTTCTATTCCAGATATTTCCCGGTACCCAAAAGAACCGGTGGTCTTCGACCTATCCTGGACCTCAGGAATCTCAACAAGTTCCTAGAGAAAGAAAAGTTCAAGATGCTTACTCTTGGGACACTTCTGCCCTACCTCCAGCAGGGAGATTGGCTATGCTCCTTAGATCTAAAGGATGCGTACACTCACATCCTCATTCATCCAGACCACAGAAAGTACCTCAGGTTCATTGTGGGAGGAAACCATTATCAGTACAGAGTACTACCTTTTGGCCTAACCTCCGCTCTCAGGGTCTTTACCAAATCCCTGGCAGTGGTGGCGGCCTATCTGAGAAATCAGGGTATCTTTGTCTTCCCCTATCTGGATGACTGGCTCATCAGGGGTCAGACGTGCCAGGAGGCCAGGCAAGCCACCCTCAGTACTATTGCTCTTCTTCAAAGCCTGGGGTTTGTCATAAACCTCGCAAAGTCCACTTTGCTCCCATCCCAAAACTTGGAGTTCATAGGGGCAAGGTTGGACTCTCTGCTGGCAAAGGCATTCTTGCCTGAAGACAGAGCCCACAGACTGATAACCTTGGCAAGTCAGTTTCTCAGTAGGTCACTGGTCTCCGCCAGACTCTGCCTGAGGCTTCTAGGCCACATGGCTTCGACAGTTCATGTGACCCCCAATGCCCGGCTCCATATGAGGCCTGCACAGTGGTGCCTTTGGAGTCAGTGGTCACAGGCCACAGGCAGCCTCAGAGACAGGATAAAGGTGTCCAGGCCTTTTCTGGACTCCCTCAACTGGTGGCTGCACCCACCCAATCTACTGAAAGGGGTGCCTTTTCCAATTCCTGGGTACACAGTGATACTGACCACAGACGCCTCCCTGCAGGGCTGGGGGGCTCATTGTCTGAACAAGTGCACCCAGGGTCTGTGGTCTCCCTGGGAAGCCGCACAGCAGATCAATCTATTGGAACTCAGAGCTATTCGATTAGCACTCAAAGCTTTCTTTCCTGCCCTGGCTCATCAATCTGTCCTGGTTCAGACAGACAACCAGGTAGCCATGTTTTATGTGAACAAGCAAGGCGGGACTGGGTCCAGGCTCCTTTGTCAGGAGGCACAGGACCTTTGCTCATTTGCCCTCAAGCACAGCATGCTCCTCAAGGCTGTGTACCTTCCAGGCCAGGAAAATGGCCTGGCCGACAGGTTGAGCATAATTCTGCAGCCCCACGAGTGGCAGCTGCATCCTTTGGTGGTTCAGAAGATTTTCCTGAAATGGGGACTTCCATCCATAGATCTGTTTGCCAGTCCACTGAACAAACAGCTGCCAAGGTTCTGCTCCAGGCAACCGCATCCTCTGCGGCTAGCAGCAGATGCTTTTCTGATTCCCTGGTCTCAGGGCCTCCTGTATGCGTTTCCTCCCACGCCTTTGGTGGCCCGAACTCTGTTCAAGATTCTTCAGGACAAGGCCTCCGTCCTGCTGGTGGCTCCCAGGTGGCCGAGACAGCCTTGGTTTCCACTTCTCCTTCAACTGGCGGTGGATCCCCCACTGCCTCTGGGGTTGCAACCCGACCTTCTCTCCCAGGATCAGGGTTCACTTCTGCACCCCAATCTCAAAGCTCTCAATTTGATGGCCTGGTGGCTGCAAGGGTAGTTTTGGCTCCCTGGGGCCTACCTCAGGAAGTTGAGGAGGTTGTCCTAGCCTCTAGGAAACAGTCCACTAGAAAAACCTATGCTCTGAAATGGAAAAGGTTTTCTGTGTGGTGTCAGCTATTTTATTTATTTATTTATTTATTTACATTCTCTTATATACCGCGCTATTCTGCATCAGTGCGGTTTACATTGAACAAACTGAAATTACATTGAACAGGGCATTATAACTTGGAGATAACTATTTTACAGGGAACATAACAACAGCTAAAGGTGTCACTCTATCAACAATGAGCTGCCTGACTAAAGACCGAATACAGTTTAGGACAACTATCCAGAGAGTCGTCATAATTCGACACAGACTCAGCAGCACTTAACAACAACAACAACAGCCTACATACTCATACCAAATTTTGATAGATAGTGTATTTGGGCTATTGCAAAATTTAGTTCCTGTCCTCCCAGCTGCCATTAATAAATGGGAGGCTATTTCATTTTTTCTTTTTCTAGATGTTTCCACATGTTTCTGTGACTCAGACTCCCAATATCTCAATTGCAGCCAACCTAAAATTTTAGACTGAAATGTTTAATGATAGGACACTCATAGAAACATAAAAAATGATGGCAGATAAACACGATAAGGCCTATGCAATTTGCCCATCCACTACCTCCGCTGGTAGGCTGGTCCAAACATCCATCACCCTTTCTGTAAAGAAATTTTTCCTTCGATTAATTACTCCTGAGTTTATCCCCTTTCACTTTCATCCTGTCCCACCAAATATGAAAAGAAGTTCCTTCTGTATCACATCTCCTCCAGCATCTACATGATAGACAGTTTATTTGTGCTATTGCAAAATTTAGCTCCTGTCCTTTCAGTTGCTGTTAACAAATAGCAGATTCCTACTCTGGTGGGTCCCTTTTATCTGAGCTCTTCTCTGCCACTGGCAACTCTAGACTTTGTTTATTCCACCTCAGTGCTCCATGTGCCTGGAACAAACTACCTGAGTCAGTGCATCGGGCTCCTTCTCTGGCCCTATTCAAGTCCAGCTGAAGACCCACTTGAGTCTGCTTTCGGATCCTGATGTTCCTCCCTCCTTCTTTTGTCCAATACTTATGTGTATCTTGCCATACTGTAGTCCCCAATTTTGAGATGTTTTTTCATCTTGATGATATTGTAAGCTCTGATGAGGGACTGTCTTACATTTATATGTACAGCGCTGCGTACACCTTGTAACGCTATACAATTGATCAGTAATAGTAGTAGTAGTATGTTATTAAGTCTATTTAATGTGAAATATTATATAGATTCCCATTGGCACCCCTTGTGGCCTTGGGGAAGTCACTTTACCATCCATTGCCTTGAAGGAAAAGTCCTGGCAATCTACTTCCGGTCATATCTTGTCTAGAAAACCCAGAGGCTGCTGGCTTACCAGGAATCAGCACTGACATTACAGCACTTTAAAAAATAAATAAAAATCATATAGAAAGTAGCTGATAACCCACTTCTTATATTCTGGCACTTATAGAATCCCCTCTACATACCCCCTGCCAAATATGCTCCCACAATTCACAAAATGTCACTTTCCGATGTCTTTATCTTATGTTCCATTTGTCTTCTTACGCCTCAGACACTTTATATGATTTAGAGCTCAGATCTTTGGAAGTTACCACCTTCTTCCACTACTTTTAAAATGTGGTTATTGTCTTGTTTCCCATTCTTGCATCTTCTTCTTAATGCATCCTTTCCATTGTATTTACTGAAATTTTGAGACACTGCGAGAGTCACATTCAGCAATCCAGCGCACAGTAAAGTTAGCTGAACTTGAACCAGATACTCATTAGGAGTTGTCTGCATAAGTCTGGATAGTGCGGCTGGAAATTAATGGACAGGGCACTTCTCTGGATAGTGACTGCTGCAATCCAGATAAGTGCCCCTGAATATTTGTCTCTGAGTTAGCTGCAGAATGTAGCATTGAGGCCCATCTGCCCCAGCTACTGAGCAGCTCAGAAACTCTGTCAGCAGAGATGCAGAAATCGCAAGGATTTAGGCGTACTGTATAGACGGGTGTGCCCTAGACCACACCACAGGGAGGAACTGATATGGAACATCAGTAAGCTGAGCTAAGACAATAATTAGGGCCTTTCCCTTTCCATGTTTGCATTATCCCAAATTACATTAGTCATTGTGTAATTTATTGTCAAAAATTATCATTCGAAGGAGCTGGAGCTAAGTGGCTCTAATAAAGCAGAAAGGGCTGGGAGTGTCAGTTTTGGTCCTAGATGCATGCTTCAGTTTCATTTACTGCTGGGTGTGATAGTTTAAATAACAGTTTTTTTCAGATGTCAAGCACAGAGACACATCACATTTCGCACGCAGTGTACGGATTTTTTGGAAATATAGAATCCAGGGAGAACTTTTGGGGAAAATTTGAAGGTTGCCATATGGCAACAGCAGCCATAAAAGCTATGTACAGAGGATCCTTTTTCCTGTGCTGTACCAGTAGTGCTTCAGTACTTACTGCACTTGTCCAATCCGGGACTTAAGTCCAATTCTGTTCGGGTCCACCTCTCAGCTCTAGCAGCTCATCACTCACTGGTGGAAGGACATTCTCTGTCGGTTCACCCCTTGGTGTCCCGCTTTCTCAGGGGCTTGCTTTTGCTCAAGCCTCCAATCCGTCCTCCTGCTCCTGAGTGGGAGTTGAATGTGGTCTTGCAACAACTGACTTGACCTCCTTTTGAGCCGATGGCTACGTGCCCTCTACACTTCCTGTCCTGGAAGACCCTCTTCTTGGTAGCCCTGACCTCGGCCAGGCGAGTGAGTGAGCTTCAGGCCCTGGTCTGTGACAGGCCTTACACTCGCTTCTATAGGAACAGGGTAGTCCTTAGGACGCATCCAAAGTTCCTCCCTAAAGTTGTCTCCTCTTTCCACCTCAACCAGGAGGTGGTTCTTCCAACATTCTTCCCTAGGCCTCATGCAAGCCAGGCTGAAGCAGTTCTGCATACCCTGGACTGTAGGAGGGCCTTATCCTTCTATCTTGACCGTACGCAGGGGCATAGAAGGGCTACTCAGCTCTTTGTCTCTTTTGACACTAATAATTTGGGGTTGGCTGTGTCCAAGCGTATCTTGTCCATCTGGGTGGCTGACTGTATCACCTGGGCTTACAGGGCGGCTGACCTTCCTTTGCAGGGTTGGGTCACGGCCCACCGTGTCAGGGCAATGGCTGCCTCAGTGGCTCATCTCCACTCTGTACCGTTGGTAGACATCTACAGGGCTGCAACTTGGTCTTCAAGCCAGACTTTGCGGCCCATTACTGTCTGGAGAGGGAGTCCCGTAGGGACAGTGCTTTTCGCCAGGCAGTACTCCGGAATCTCTTTGAGGTTTAGGCAACTCCTGCCCTCCTGCCCTCTGTTGGGCTACCGGTGGAGGTTGTGTCAGTGAAAAGGAGTGGAGGAGTAGCCTAGTGGTTGGGGCAAGGTACTTCAGGCCGGAAGGTCGGTGGTTCAAATCCCACTAGAGGACAGCAACCTTGGGCCGGAAGGACTGGGGTTTCTAGTCCCATAGGTGCTCCTTGTGGTCTTGGGCAAGCCACTTAACCCTCCATAGCCCATGTTCCCTTTAAAATAGTTATCTCCAAGTTATAATGCCCTGTTCAATGTAATTTCAGTTTGTTCAATGTAAACCGCACTGATGCAGAATAGCGCGGTATATAAGAGAATGTAAATAAATAAATAAAATAAATAAAAGCCTTTCTTTAATGCTGGGACTAGAGGGAGTTCTCTTGTTCAGCCTGGGTTCCTTGGTAGCCTAGAGCTAGGGAGTCACCCATATGTGAGGGCTGACTTCCTGCTTGGTCCTGGAGAAAGAGTAGTTACTCACCTGTAACAGGTGTTCTCCTGGAGCAGCAGGAATCAGTCCTCACAACCAGTTGCAGTTGTACATAGTTTATTTTTATTTTTTGTGTGCTGTTCTTAGCTATCTCATTTGACTGAGGTAAGATGGCACCTTTATGCGGGAAGGGAACCGCGCATGCATGCCTGCATTCCCAAAGGCTTTCATGGAAAGCTGGGGAAATGCTCCGCTGGGGCTTCATCGGCGTCGATGACACCCATATGTGAGGACTGATTCCTGCTGCTCCTGGAGAACACCTGTTACAGGTGAGTAATTACTCTGTCAGCAAGGTTTTGTGCCATTTGAAGCTGATGTGCGTTTTTTTTTGAGTAGGCCATGAAGTATGCTGTTACAATAATCGAGGTGAGACGTAATGAGGGCCTGTAGAACTGAGCGGAAGTCGCTATTATCCAGAAAGTGTCTTAGTGGTTGAATTGTTTTTAGTTTAAAGTAAATTGTCTTGGTTACAGCTTTTATAAATGAGGACATGGATAGTGACTGGTTAAGAATGATACATAAGTATTTGACTTCCTGTTTAACTTCTATGGCAACTTCATTTATGTAAATTTTAGCGGGTGGTGAAAAGCTTTGATCCCGGGTTATGTATAGAATTTCTGTTTTATTGAAATTGATACGTAAGATGTGTGTGGAGAGACAATTGGTAATGTCCTTGAGACACTGTTGATTTTGGGGGCAAAGGGGGTTGGAGATATCTATTGGGTGATAGAACATTATATCATCTGCATATAGATGATAATGTACTTTGTTTCCTGAGGATGTTGCAAATGGGTTGCATATAAAGATTAAAAAGGAGGGCAGAGAGGGAGGAGCCTTGAGGAACACCCTGGGTCTGGTTGAAGATAGAGGAGGTTGCTGAACCAATCAGGACCTGTTGTGTGCGATCTGTGAGATAAGATTTAAACCAATGTAATATAGTACCTGGTAGGCCTATTTGTTGAAGTCTGGAAATGAGAGATTTGTGGCAGACGCTGTCAAAGGCGGCAGCTGTATCGAGAAACACAAGCATAAATACTTGTTTGCAGTTGTTAATGCCGCAGATGAGTGCGTTCAAGAGAAAGAGCATAAGGGTTTCGACACTGTGGTGTTGTCTGAAGCTATGCTGTTGGGTGTCCAAGGGGGCATTTAAGTCATCAGAGTCTTGTAATTGGATCTGCACTGCTTTTTCAATAATTTTTGTCAGCAGAGGAAGGCTAGAGCTGGGGCGATAAGAATTTGGGAGAGATTTGTCAGTTACATTGGGTTTGAGGATAGGGCGAATGATTGGTTGTTTCAGCATTGTTCGCATTTGGCCTGTCTCCAGGGATCTATTAACTGTGTTAAGTATGACTGGGGAGAAATCATCTTTTGTGGATTTAATCCATCTAACAGGACATGGATCGGCAGGGGATGTGGTGGTGTTAAGGTTTGCTATTATATTTTTAAGTTGTTTGATGGTGATGGGATAGAATGATGACCATGTAGCTTGGTTTAGGTGACTGACATTATTTGTCTCATGGTGGTCGTGGCTAGATGGGGGCTTGCAAGTGGATATGGGTATAAGTTTGCTCATATAATAGTCAGCTAGGCTTTGGGGATCAATTTGGGTAAGGTCCGAATCGGGGTTTGGGGTTTTAGTGAGTGATCTGACAATTGTGACGAGCTCTCTAGGTCTGTTGTGCTCTTGTCAAGAGTTTAGAGTGATAATCATTTTTCCTTATCGTCCCTCCAATTCAGTCCCTCACCTCTGGGTAGTGCACCTCCTCCTGCAGCATGGAGACTGGGCATGTCAGAATTGTGACATCACTGGATGTATCCTGCTGGCCTTTCCCATCAGCCCCAGTGTGCCCAGTCTCCATGCAGCAGGAGGATGTAATGAGCCTAGGTGCTGGGCTCACTAGAGGAACAGATAAGGAGCATTTGTCTAGAATAGATAGGGTTTAATGGTTAATTTTTTCCCTATAACTTAATTTTCTCTTTGGGAGCTATCTGTAAAATTTCTGTAAAGTTTCTTTAAAAAAAAAAAAAAAGGAATTGACAGGAGGGGGAACGAAGCTTGCATAGGGAAATTCCTTCTCTCTCCTCGGGCTATCCCCTGTCGCCCGGCCTGCTCTCCCCTCCTGGTTTGGACGGAGGGGAGTTGTGCAGTTGCCCTAAACAGCTGCTATTAACCCTTTCCAGGCCGAGCCCAAAACTCTCGGAATCCAAAATTCTGACTAAATATTCCTATCAAATGGTATATAATACATGACCATAGCAGAAGGAAAATCACTATTAGAACATATTGAATAAGACGGGTACAATTTTCCTGAAATATGCAAAAATTAACCCGGCTGCAGAATGTGGATTAAAAATTTAAACCTGGCCTTGAAAGGGTTAAACTGTTGATTACAGCAGCGGTTTTTCTCTGGAGCCGATGTCAGAGCTCCCTCTCTGCAGCAGCTACTCAAAGCCTTCCTCAGAGCAGCGCTGCGGATTGCAGGGCTGCCATTTCTTTCGGTGAAAAGAACACAGAGGCATTTTACAGCCCCAGAGGCAGAGGTGAGTGCTTGAACGGACGTTTCTGCGATCAGGAAAGCTGTCGGGCCTGGAACGCGTGGGCAGGCCATTTCGGCGGCAAATTAAGCTGTGCTGCATTGAGGGCCGTTTTCTTCCCGTGTTTTTTGGAGCGCAAAGCAATTTTGATTTTTCAGTTGTCTGAAGTTTGTTATAGTTATACCTGTGCAGTATCTGGTATGTGTTGGGTTTGAATTTTATGTTAACAGGTATTGTTAAGGTTTAAAGGGGCCAAAAAATAAATAACCTTATTTTCTTTTAATTTTAATTTAATCTTATGATCTTTGCTGTGGTTTTTTATATCTTAAAGGGACAACTATAAAAAAAAGAGGAGAACAGCTTTATTTTGGTGTTCATTGATTTTGGTCGTTCATTGCAGTGAACTTATAATCTCCAGGAACAAGCAGGAATGTAGTCATCACATGTGGGTATCGTCGGTACCGACAGAGCCTGCGCGGGAACGCTCCCCAGCGTCCAATTAGAAAGCTTTTGGGAGCATCCCACAGCGCCTGCGTGCTGCCTACCCGCCTTTCCCCAGTTCTTCTTTTTACGCGGAGCCAGCAGGTCGTGTTCCTGTCACCACAGAAGAATTCTTTTTTGTGGTCGCGTCTGCCTTCCTCGACGCTTTACCGGTACCACCTGTTTTTTTCTTTCTATTTCTGTCTTAAAAAAAAAATAATTTTTTTTCTTTTTCTTTCAGGTGCACGCGCGTTTTTGGGCCTTAGGCCCAAAAATGTTTCCTTACCATGGAGAAACCTGCCTCAGGTTTCAAAAAGTGCACCAAGTGTGGCGGTACCATTTCCGTCACCAACACCCATGAATGGTGTCTAAAATGTTTAGGTCCTGACCACTCCATCACGGATTGTATGTCCTGCGCCATGATGTCTAAAAGAGGTCGGCAGAACCGAGCTGCTAAGCTCAGTACCCTGTTTCCCTCTGATGCAGCTTCGGTGGCATCGACGTATTCCAGGGTTGCTTCTTCCTCCCATGGATCTCAGGTAACTAAACATAAGTCCAGCCGGTCCTCAAAGGGTAGATCTCCTTCTAAGCATCGAGATGCCTCTGGCGTTGCCCTTGAGAATTCTGCACCGGCAAAATTACCCCGGCGGGAGGCTTTGGCTTCCAAAGCATTATCGGGGTTCCAGGATGTTCTCAAGGCCTCGACCTCGGCAAAACTACTGGTCCCATGCTCTGGGGTACCGACGGTCTCCTCCGGTACCGACATCCAGGCATTGGCAGCGTCAATAGACCAGAGAGTCCTGGCTATTGAGCGCTGTCTGGCGGCTTTCCTTGCGGCATCAACGCCCTTGGAACCGCGACAGACAATTCCACCGGTACCGGCACCGGTATCGGTACCGGTACCGATAGCATCGACATCGGCACAGGTGTCTGCTTTGCCGGTACCCAGTCATCCGATGAACCCCGGTACTGGTTACTCCCAGTACCGACTTTGGTCGGTACGGGTATCGGGCTCTTCAAGAGCATCCGGACAGATGGTACTTCGAGTCCTCAGAAGAATCTGAGGATTCTGACAGTTCTGTCGATGCAGCGATGCTTCTCCCAGAGGATCACTCCTCCCCTAAACGCAGGATGTCTCCTCCAGAGGATATTTCCTTCCAGGATTTTATCAGGGAGCTGGAGTGGAGGAGTAGCCTAGTGGTTAGAACACTGGCTTGGTAACCAAACAACCAGGGTTCGATTCCCACTAGCACTCCTTGTGGCCTTGGGCAAGTCACTTAACCCTCCACTGCCTCGGAAGAAAGGCCTGGCAATCTACTTCGGTGACACTGCCAAGAAAACCCAGGAGCTTCTGGGTCGCCAGGAGTCAGGACTGACTCGAAGGTACACATTGCATTGCAGCTCGGAGCCTGTCCATTACTGTGGCCCCTGAAACAGAGCCAAGGGCCAAGGAGTTGGAAATTTTACAATATCCCAAAACTCCTAAGGAGGCAGCTACCTTGCCCATTCATGAGATTTTGTATGATCTCATGTTAAGAATGTGGGAGACATCTCTTACCACCTCTCCTCATTCTCGCAGACTGGATACTATGTATCGAGTCCATCCTTGTCCTGGTTTCCATAAGACTAAGCTTCCTTACCACTCTATTGTAGTGGAATCAGCTATGAGAAGGATCAAGAGTGCAAAGAGGCATTCCTCTAATCCTCCAGGACGTGAGTGCAGAACGCTGGATGCTTTTGGACGTCGGGTCTTCCAAGCTTCCATGCTTTCTGCCAGGATCAGTTCCTATATTCTCCAGGACCAAGCAGGAAGTCAGTCCTCACATATGGGTGACGTCGGCGCCGACGGAGCCCTCGCAGAGCAATTTTCCCCAGCTTTCAAAGAAAGCCTTTGGGAATTGCAGCGCGCATGAGCAGTCCTCTTCCCGCCCAAGGGTGCCATCTTGCTCAGTCTTCTTTTTTCCGCGGAGCCCTACAGACGTTGTTTGTAATTCCCCGCTAGAAAAGTTGATTTTATTTGTCTTTTTTCTCGGTTCGACGCCGGTTCTTTTCCCACCCGGACCCGCGACGCCGGTTGCGAGTCCGTTCTTTATTTTTCGGTTTTTTGTCCTTCGTGACAGATTTCGCGCCTTTTTTTCTTTTTCACTGGCAGCCCTGTCTTTTGACCTCGCAGGGGCCCTTTTTCCCCCCCGATGGCTGCCAGTGGGTTTAAGAAGTGTGATCGGTGTAAGAAGCTCATGTCTCTTACCGACACACACGACTACTGCCTCCGCTGCCTCGGACCCGATCATGACCTGATGATCTGTGGTCCGTGTGGCAAAATGTCCTCAAAAGCGTTGAGGAGTCGGCAGCATCAGCAGGAACGTATCTTCTCTGACTCCGGCCGGGCCCGGAACTCGTCAGAGGCTTCGACGTCTTGGGACTCTGGTCCTGAGCATCGTCGAAGTTCCTCTGAATGGGGGTCTCCTACCCGGGAACATCATCGGAAGAAGAAACCCGCGAGGGCGGGGTCGGTGGACGCTCCTGGTTCCTCGAGGGCCAGGTCGCATAGCCCCGATTACCGTCCCGGGTCCTCGGAGATGGAGAGGCCTTCCAAACATCCTCGTCTCGAGATGGACTCGCCCGCTCACGTGAGTACTGTTGTCCTCGTGGACTCGCCTCCGAAGGAGCCAACGTCGGGCCCGAGTCGGGGGCTGCTGGGTCTCCTGAGCTCGGACTCAGGTTGACGGCCTTGGAGAGCAGTCTGACTGCCTTCATGGACCAGCAGCGGGCATTGATCGCTGGTCTCGCCGGTGCTTCTGCCCTGAACACCGGGACGTCGACGTCCAAGTCGACCCTGGAGACCGAGCCGATCCTCGAGTCCATGAGGGCTCGAGGTCTTCTTCGGCCTCCCGTTCGGGACCGAGGTCGTCGACGCCGACTCCCTTGGCGTCGGGGCGAACAGCATCGATGCCCGCCCGACCGGAGCCGCTCGACTCCTCCTCCGAGGAGTCAGCCTGGGAATCCAAGGACGAAGAGTCACCTGGTTCTTTTCGGACTCTGTGTGTCCCATCGGACTCTCCCGAGTCCGAACCTCGGAGACGGTCCCCCCCCCCGGAGGATACCTGGTTCTCGGACTTCGTGCGGGATATGGCCAAAGCCTTGGCCTTCCCCGCGGAAGCCTCGAGTCGAAGAGCTCGATGCCCTCCAATATGACTCTCCCCCAAAGGAGGCCTTTATTGTACCGGTTCCTCCGATGCTGGAAAGACTTCTCTTCCGCATGTGGGAGAGCCCGGCGGCGTCGCAAGTGTTAAGCATGCGGGTTGATTCCATTTATCGAGTCCGCAAGAGCCCCGGGTTCCAAAAGGCACAACTACCGCACCATTCCATGGTGGTGGAATCGGCCATGCATAGACTTAAGAGTCAGAAAATGCACTCCTCGATGCCTCCCGGTCGGGAGGCTCGAAGCCTGGATGCCCTTGGTAGGAAGTGTTTCCAGGGCTCTATGCTTGCTTGTCGAGTCCAGACCTACCAGCTCTATATGGGCATGTATCTCCGAGACCTGGCTAAAGAAATAGCCGGGTTCTCTGCTAGTCTCTCCGAGGAACCTTTGCAGAGGTTCCAAGCCTTGTCAACTGGTATTCGGGAGTGCTCAAAGTTTATCTCTCGAGCAGCCTACGATGGCTTTGAAGCCTTGGCTCGAGTAGCCGCAGCCGGCATCGGTGGCCGCCGACAGGCTTGGCTTCAGTCATCCGACCTCGAGCCATGGGTGCAGGACAAGTTGGTCGATGTCCCCTGCAGAGGTGAAGACCTCTTTGGCAAGCCCATGGATGAGAAGGCTGCACAGATCGAGACCGAGACTCTCACCAGGACTCGTCTCTCAAGGAAGACCTCTGCCCCTTCTCAGAAGAAGAAGGGCTCGGGGAAAAAGCCCTTTTACCCGAGGAAGGCGGCTGCCTATCACCACTACCCTCATTATCAGGCCTCGGCAGCTCCCCAACAGGGTAAGCAAGCCAAGGGACGGCGTAATGGATCCCGTAGGCAGCAAGCCCCCAAGCCTGCACCACCGGCCCCTGCTCAGCAGGGTGGGGGTTTTTGACTTCATCAGCATAGCCTCTCCCCCTCAGCTGGTTTCTCTCAGCACAGGAGGCCGGCTGGTCCACTTTGCCCACAGGTGGACCAACATCACTACAGATACCTGGGTACTTCACATAGTCCAAGAGGGCTATCTTCTGCACTTCCACCAGGTACCTCCCTCCTACTTTCCGGGGGAGCCTCTCAGACTCCCTCTGCACAGGGACTTACTCCTTCAGGAGTTAGCAAGTCTTCTTCAGGAACAGGCTGTGGAACCGGTGCCCCACCACCTGAGAGGTCAAGGCTTTTACTCCAGGTACTTTCTGATACCAAAAAGAACAAGAGGCCTCAGACCCATCCTGGACTTGCGGAACCTCAACAAGTTCCTCGCAAAGGGAAAGTTCAAGATGCTTACCCTTGGAATCCTGCTGCCCTACCTCCAGCAGGGAGACTGGCTATGCTCCTTGGATCTAAAGGATGCCTACACTCACATCCTCATCCACCCCAGCCACAGACAATATCTCAGGTTTGTTGTGGGGGCAATCATTACCAGTACAGAGTACTACCCTTTGGCCTCTCCTCCGCACCAAGGGTGTTCACCAAATGTCTAGCAGTGGTGGCGGCTTATCTAAGACTTCAAGGCCTCTTTGTATTTCCATACCTGGACGACTGGCTCATCAGAGCACAGTCTTCCCAAGAGGCCACTCATGCCACGCACCGCACTGTGGCTCTGCTCCAGCACTTGGGCTTTGTCATAAACTTCGCAAAGTCCACTTTGCTCCCCTCTCAGGATCTCGAGTTCATCGGCGCAAGATTAAACACGCTTCAGGCGCGTGCCTTTCTGCCTCTCGACAGGGCAAACAGGCTCATGGATCTTGCCAGCCACTTTCACAGCAATTCCCTGGTCTCTGCCAGGCAATTTCTGAGACTGCTCGGCCATATGGCTTCCACAGTCCATGTGACCCCCAATGCCCGCCTGAACATGCGGCCTGCTCAATGGTGCCTTCGCACACAATGGCATCAGGCCACTGGGAACCTAGTGGACTCCGTACAGATCTCCGCCCCGCTGGTCTCTTCTCTGCAATGGTGGCTTCATCTGCCAAACCTAGTGCTCGGAATGGCTTTTCAGTCTCCTCCGCCTTCTCAGGTCCTGACGACCGATGCTTCTCTCCTGGGTTGGGGAGCACATTGCCAAGGGACATGTACTCAAGGCCTCTGGACTCCTTGGGAGTCTGCCCAGCAGATCAACTTCCTGGAGCTCAGAGCTATCCGCCTAGCTCTGAGGCCTTCTCCCACCTCACTTCTCACCAGTCTGTGCTGGTCCAGATGGACAATCAAGTTGCGATGTTCTACGTGAACAAACAAGGTGGCACAGGCTCCTTCCTTCTCTGTCGGGAAGCACAAAAGCTGTGCTCTTGGGCCGTCAGCCACAGCATCCTCCTCAAAGCTGTTTATCTCCCGGGTCAAGAAAATTGCCTGGCAGACAAACTGAGCAGAATCCTCCAGCCACACGAGTGGAGATTGGATCCGTTAGTGCTTAAGCGGATCTTTCTCAAATGGGGCCTACCCACCATGGATCTCTTTGCCAGTCCTCTCAACCGGCAACTTCCCCGATTCTGCTCTCGACAACCGCATCCTCACAAAGTAGCGGCGGATGTTTTTCTTCTCTCCTGGTCCACAGGCCTTCTGTATGCCTTTCCTCCCATGCCACTGGTGTCTCGGACGCTCTTCAAGGATCTCCGGGACAAGGCCTCAATGATCCTCGTGGCTCCCCGGTGGCCGAGACAGCCCTGGTTCCCGCTTCTGATGCAGCTGGCGGTGGACACTCCTCTCCCTCTGGGGTTTCAGCCCGATCTCCTGACCCAGGATCACGGGACTCTCCTACACCCCAACCTCCGGTCCCTTCATCTGATGGCCTGGCTGCTGAAAGGGTAGTCCTGGCTCCCCTCCTGCTGCCTCCAGATGTGGAGGAAGTCGTCTTGGCCTCCAGGCGACCCTCCACCCGGAAGTCCTACGCTCTGAAGTGGCGTCGGTTCTCAGTCTGGTGTGCTCAGCAGTCTCAAGATCCCTTCTCCTGTTCGATATCAGTGGTCTTGCAGTACTTGCTTTGCCTCTCCGATCTTGGACTTAAGTCCAACTCGGTCAGGGTCCACCTCAGTGCTCTTTCTGCGCATCACATGCCGGTGGATGGCAGGCCTCTTTCCAGCCACCCTCTAGTGGCTCGTTTCCTCAGAGGACTCCTTCTCCGTAAACCACCTTTGCACCCACCAGCCCCTGACTGGGATCTGAATGTGGTTTTACAGCGGATTACTTGTCCGCCTTTTGAACCTATGGCTACCTGTCATCTTCGTTTTCTTTCTTGGAAAACCTTATTCTTGGTAGCCCTCACTTCTGCTAGACGCGTTAGTGAGCTACAGGCCCTAGTCTCTGATCCTCCTTACACTCGGTTCTACAAGAATAGGGTAGTCCTACGGACTCACCCTAAGTTTCTTCCTAAAGTGGTTTCCCCTTTTCACATCAACCAGGAGGTGGTACTTCCGACCTTCTTTCCCAGGCCACACTCCAGCCGAGCTGAAATGGTCCTGCATACCCTGGACTGTAGGAGGGCGTTAACCTTCTACCTTGACCATACACGGGAGCACCGAAGGGCTGTTCAGCTCTTTGTGTCTTATGACCCCAATAAGTTGGGGCTCCCTGTCTCCAAGCGTACTCTGTCCATCTGGATTGCTGACTGTATCGCTTGGGCTTATGAGGCAGCCGGCCTCTCGTTGGAAAGTCGAGTCACGGCTCATCATGTTAGAACGAAGGCTGCGTCAGTGGCTTACCTCCGCTCTGTTCCATTGGCAGACATCTGCCGGGCCGCTACTTGGTCTTCAAGCCAGACTTTTGCAGCCCATTACTGCCTGGAGAGGGAGTCCCGCAGGGACAGTTCTTTCGGACAGGCAGTCCTCCGTAATCTCTTTAAGGTATAGGCAACTCCTGCCCTCCGTCCCGGATGTTGGGCTACCGGTTGGGGGCGTACTCAGAGAAGATTCCTTCCTTCTGTGCTACTGAGCTTGAGGGAGCTCCTTTTTTGTGCTTAGGGTCTCCGGTAGCCTTAAGCTTGGGAGTCCCATATGTGAGGACTGACTTCCTGCTTGGTCCTGGAGAAAGAGTAGTTACCCACCTGTAACAGGTGTTCTCCAGGAGCAGCAGGAATCAGTCCTCACAACCCTCCCTCCTCCCCTTGGAGTTGCAGTTCTATGATTTCGTTTTTGCTAATTTTTTGCTGTCTTTTAGCTATGTCATCAGACTGAGCAAGATGGCACCCTTGGGCGGGAAGAGGACCGCGCATGCGTGCTGCAATTCCCAAAGGCTTTCTTTGAAAGCTGGGGAAAATTGCTCCGCGAGGGCTCCGTCGGCGCCGACGTCACCCATATGTGAGGACTGATTTCTGCTGCTCCTGGAGAACACCTGTTACAGGTGAGTAACTACTCTGTCTCTACATGGGAATGTTCCTGAAGGAGGTCACAGATGATTTAGAGGCTTTAAGTCCTATTCTTCCTGAGGATAGAAGACAGGATTTTCTCACTTTGGTCAAACATGCCCAAGATGTTTCTAATTTTGCCAACCCTGCAGCCTTTGACTGCTTTGAGTGCATAAGCAGGACCTCGGCTATTGCCATAGGTGCACGTAGAATTGCTTGGCTCCAGGCATCTGATCTAGAGCTCTGGGTACAAGACAAATTGGGAAATATCCCTTGTACTGGTGAGAACCTGTTTGGTAAAGATTGGCAGGAAAAGGCCAATGATATGGATGCTGAAAATTCCACCTTGGATAGATTACACAGGTACACTACCAAAAAACTGCCTCCAGTTTTGCAACTGATTCCT
The DNA here is from genome assembly GCA_033557465.1 of Ichthyophis bannanicus. Lineage (NCBI taxonomy): Eukaryota > Metazoa > Chordata > Amphibia > Gymnophiona > Ichthyophiidae > Ichthyophis > Ichthyophis bannanicus. Next base: position 4,338,238 of record CM066050.1, read on the forward strand.
ATAGATTTTGGGGTGCTGAATCCAGGAAAAATAGCCAAAAAGTTCCATCACGTCACGTTTTCTTGCAAAATTAGATTTCTTACCCATATAAGGAATGTTCACATAATTTCTTTTTAGCCGACTGCAGTTTATTTTCTTGGCCCAAAATAGAGGTTGTAATGGTTAACTAACTAGAAACACTCCCTCATGATATTTTAGAGTGTTTTGTATTCATTTTATACATTAACAGGACAATTGGGAGGCGGGGGGCTAAATCCAGTACTTGCGCTGGCGCATGTTCTTTCCTGTTCGCCTCGCCTCGTTCACTCGCTCAAACACGGTGGTTGCGACATGAACGTTCCTGTCAAATTTCAGTTGCTTGCAAGTTCATTATTACCTTTTGTTTGCTCAGTCGTAATCCAGCTTTATTCCGAAGTGGTTCACTACAGTTGTAGTTTGCAGTGCTGTGTATTTGTGATGGCTCACAGAGCCAGAGGTTGCGTCAACTCTCCGGACAGTTTTTGTTTTATTTGTGGGGAATATACTGTGAAAAAGTGGCAGAGGAACATTTCTGCATTTATTAAAAAAGTATATTTCGCCTATTTCGGTTTGAAGTTAGGCGATCAAGACAAACCGTGGGCTCCTCACAAAGTGTGCAAGACATGTGAGGAAGATCTACGCTTATGGATGAAAGGTAAAAAACAAGCATTTCGTTTCGGAATACCTATGATGTGGCGTGAACAAAGAGACCACAGCAGTGACTGCTATTTTTGCTCTTGCATTGTGAAGGGATACAACTTAAAAAATAAGAACGTAATAAGTTACCCCAACCTTCCCTCAGCAATTAGGCCTATGCCTCATAGCAACGAAGTACCTGTGCCTGAACCACCAAAATCTTTGGATCATATTTGTGTGGACGGTTCTGATCATGATGAGACTCATCAGATGGCTTTTCCGATGAGTCCAGTACTTCCGAGTTTGAAACTGAACCAGATCCGAAACCTGAACCTTTCTCTCAAGCTGAATTGAATGATTTAGTCCGGGATTTAGGACTCCCAAAAGATGCTGCCCAACTGCTAGGTTCTCGGCTTAAACAGAAAAATCTATTGTCACCAGGAACAACTTTTTATTGGTACCGCAACCGCGAGACACAATTTTTGAAGTATTTCAGCAAAGAGGAAGATTTGGTATTTTGCAACGATATATACGGAGTGATGGAAAAGTTTAAACTCAAGTATGATCCTGCTGAATGGCGGCTGTTCATTGATTCGTCAAAAGACAGCATAAAAGGTGTTCTTCTTCATAATGGCAACACATTCGCTTCAGTTCCTATTGCTCACTCTGTTATTCTCCAAGAAAAATACGAGAATTTGGCCCTGATTCTTCAGAAGATTCGTTATGATGAGCATAAGTGGATGATTTGTGGAGACTTTAAAATTCTATCCATGCTATTAGGGCAGCAATCCGGTTTCACCAAATATCCCTGCTTCCTTTGCTTGTGGGATAGCCGGGCCCGCGACCTACACTGGGGGAAAAAAGACTGGCCAATTCGGGAGTATTTGAGACCCGGTGAGAAAAATGTTCTTCATGAGAGCTTGGTACCTCATGATAAAATTCTATTACCACCTCTCCACATTAAGTTGGGTCTCATTAAGCAATTCATCAAGTCCCTTCCAAAAGATGGTGAGTGCTTTCGGTACCTTTGCTCAAAGTTCCCCCGACTTTCTGAAGCAAAGCTAAAGGAAGGAGTGTTTGTTGGCCCTGATATAAGGAAACTCATTTCAGATGGAACATTCGCTGAAACTATGTCTGAGAAGGAAAAAGAAGCCTGGGATTCCTTCAAGGATGTTGTTCTCAAATTCTTGGGGAACAGGCGGGATGAGAACTATAAGGATATTGTTGCCAGGATGCTCAATGCCTTCAAAGAACAAGGCTGTAACATGAGCCTGAAAGTCCATTTCTTGCACTCCCATGTGAACTACTTTCTCGAAAACTTGGGGGCGTACAGTGAAGAACAAGGTGAAAGGTTTCACCAGGACATCAAGGACGCAGAGAGAAGGTACCAAGGAAGATGGAACACCACTATGATGGCTGATTTCTGCTGGTTGCTGCTGCGGGAAACCCCAGATGAAAAATACGCCAAGCAGCGCACCAAGAGAAGCATTTGGGGGAAGAAGAAACGGGCCCACCAGGAGATTGATTGACCAAAGAATGACTTTAAAATCTAAACTGTGTTGACAAATATCGTGTTTTTACTAAACTTTGAAATAAAAATTTGCTAGTTATTACCACAGTGTCGGATCTCATTTATTAGAATTTTATTTTCACACCATCGGGTGTTTGTCTTCATGTATTGCAATGGTGCGGTTTGCATTTTCTATTCTTACATACATACCTGTACAACATTTTTTGCACATTTCTTTGCTTTGCTTTGTGTCTAACCTCGCTCTTATATGCTCAATGTTTGTGCACATGTATGTGGCTGTTTTAAGTGCAGACAATTTTGCTACCATCACAGTGTGTTTTGTTGACATTACTCTATTCTTATGTGCTGCCTTGTTACAATTTTCTTTATTCTTATTTGAATAACTACTAAACAATTATTATAAAGAATTCATCCAAGAAACTTTTATCTCGATCGCACTCAATCTGAAACGTTCACCTCAAACTGCTAACCCAATGTAGCAAAAAATCTGTACGTGATGGAGCAAATTGGTTACCAGATTTGGATTCAGCGCACCAAAAAACGTAAAAATCAATCGAAACATTAGAGGCAGTTTAAAAAAAAAATTTGTTAGTGTACCTGTGTTATCCAAGTCCACTGCTGATCCTGCTAGAAAGAAATTCTTCAAGAAACCATTCTTTTCTAAAAAGAAAATATTTTATCCTGCTTATGTTCAGCAGGGATGTTATGCAGGTCAGCTTGCCAGGAAAGCTCAGCAGCCACCCAAACAGAAGAAAGCAAAGACTGCTAGGCCTCAACCGGCTCAGCAGGCTCAGCCTCCACAGGGCCTTTGACTCTCAACTAGAGAACTTAGCCTTCCTGGCTCTCGGGGGACCAGAGCCTTCCACCATTCCAGGAAGGTTATGTCATTTTGCCCCCAGATGGGGGCAAATAACAGCAGAGCATTGGACACTCTCCATCATAAAGGAGGGGTACAAGCTTAATTTTTCAAGCATGCCCCCTCACACAATAGTAAAGCAGTTCAATTCTCCGACCTCTCTCATCAACCTGTTAGGTCAGGAGGTTGCTATCCTTCTTGCCCAAGGGGCAGTAGAAGAAGTACCCATTCATCAGCAGGGTACAGGGTTCTATTCCCCTTATTTTCTTATCCCAAAGAAAACAGGGGGTTACAGACCTATCTTAGACCTCAGAGAATTGAACAAATTCCCTGTCAAGGAGAAATTCAAAATGATTTCTCTCGGATCTCTGCTGCCATACCTTCAGAGTCAGGTTTGGCTTTGTTCTCTAGATCTCAAGGATGCGTACACTCATGTCCTCATCCATCCAACCCACAGAAGATTCCTTTGGTTCCTTTTTCAGCAAAAGCACTACCAATACAGGGTGCTTCCTTTTGTCTTGGCCTCAGCACCAAGGATGTTCACGAAATGCATGGCTGTAGTAGCAGCATTTCTCCGCACTCTAGGGATATTCGTCTTCCCTTACTTAGACGACTGGCTCATTTGAGCACCAACAGAGTCAGAGGCCAGGACTTCTCTATCCTGCACAATGCGTATCCTTCAGTATTTAGGGCTGGTAATAAACTTCCCAAAATCCAGTCTAACTCCCACTCAGTCTTTAGAGTTCATAGGAGCTTTGCTGGATACCAAAAAGGCAAGGGCCTATCTCCCCCAGGCCCGTTGCCTTCGCATGGTGCAGTTGGCTTCTCAAGCAGTGCTGAAGCCTCATCTAACTGCTTGAGAAATGTTACAGCTACTAGGCCACATGGCATCTACTGTGCATGTGATTCCCTATGCTCGCCTCCATATGAGGGCAGGTCAGTGGATTTTATCCACCCAATGGACCCAGGCATCAGGAGGCCTGTCAGACAAAATAGCAAACACAAGTCGCCTTATTTTGTCCCTCCAGTGGTGGAAGTCCACTCAAAACCTGTTGCTGGGATCCCCTTTCCAACAACCCTTACCCCAAGCAACTCTCACAACAGATGCTTCTCTGATGGGTTGGGGAGCTCATCTCCAAGACCTCCCCACCCAAGGCACCTGGTCTCCACAGGAGAGTCATCTACATATCAATCTCTTGGAGCTCAGAGCAATCTTCCTTGCTCTGCAAATGTTCCACACCCTGCTCAGCTACAAGACAGTCCTCATTCATACAGACAATCAAGTAGCCATGTTCTATGTAAAGAAGCAGGGAGGAACAGGCTCTGTCGCTTTGCAACGAAGCTTTGCGACTATGGGCCCTCGCCAGAGAGCATCAGATTCATCTCCTGGCAGTGTATCTTCCAGGCATACAAAACTCTTGGGCAGACAGACTCAGTCGAGTTCTGCTTCCGCACAAATGGTCTCTGCATGCAGACCAGGTAACGAAGATCCTGAATCTCACCTTCCTCAAGTTCTTCCATTCCTTATTCTGGCTCTAAATCAATGTCTTCCGCGTCCGACCAATCCGAATCCAAAGGCTGATCCTTCAGAGACCGAGCCCTCTTAAGCGGTCTCACTAAACCGCTTCCAATCTTTTCTGAGACTGTTTGCGCTACCATAGCCCCAAGCGGCGACGGATTTGCAACGGTCACCTTCTGTCGCAAACAATACGCTTGATGCATTATGAGCACAAAATCTGGGGAAAAGCCTCCGAGGGCCGTCCCAGGTACTGCCGGAGCAACGGAACTAGCTGACCCCGCCGGGCTCTCAATAAGGGGCACGGACGGGGCCTCCAGAAGAGACTCTCCGCTCCACTGCACTAAGCGGACTTTGAGTTCCTTCACCAGTTTTATTCTGAATCTCCTGCTCCATACTGGTTGATTCGGCTGCGCAGCCCCAGAAGACCCCAGCGTCCGAGACCGCGCCCTTACGCGACCCACACACCAGACACTGTGGGCGTGACGGCATTAGCGACCAGATACAGCATTGTTACGTCTTCCAGGGCTGCTTCTTCCTCCCATGGATCTCAGGTAACCAAACATAAATCTAGCCGGTCCTCGAAGGGCAAATCTCCCTCTAAGCATCGAGATGCCTCCGGGCTTGTCCTCGAGGACTCCGCACCGGCAAAGTTACCCCGGCGGGAAGTTCCGGCTTCCAAAGCATTGTCTATGGGGTCACAGGTTGACATCGATGGCTCAGCCTCGACCGATCACCTGTTGCCGTGTTCTGGGGGACCGGTGGCTCCCACTGGTACCGACATCCAGACTTTGGTGGCGTCGATGGATCAGAAGATTCTGTCCATGCAGCGCACCCTGACGGCATTCATGCAGGCTGCGACGCCTCCGGTACCACAACAATCCCCGTTGCCGATACTGGCTCCGGCACCAGCATTGTTCCCGGTACCGGTACCGATTGCATCGGCTTTGGTGTCGACTGCAATGGTACCCTGTCCTATGATGCCCATCGGTACTGAACCGGTACCGCTTACTCCCGATGTCGATCCCACTCGGTACGCATATCGGGCTTTACAAGAGCATCCCAGACAGGCGATACTTTGATTCCTCCGAAGACTCTGACGAGTCGGAGGCTTCTGTCGAGGCATCGGTACTTCTTCCTCAGGAGTCTTCATCTCCAAAACGAAAAATGTCTCCTCCAGAAGACTTGTCTTTTCAAGACTTCATTAGGGAAGTGGCTAGGGGCCTCTCCATTACAGTGGCCCCTGAGTCAGAGCCTAGAGCCAAGCAATTAGATATATTGCAGTATCCTAAGGCTCCTAAAGAGGCAGCTACTTTACCTGTTCATGAGATTTTGTATGATCTCATGTTGAGCATGTGGGAGACACCTCTTACTACCTCTCCTCATTCTCGCAGGTTAGACACCATGTATCATGTCCCTCCTTGTCCTGGCTTTCATAAGACTCAGCTTCCTCACCACTCTATTGTGGTAGAGTCTGCCATGAGAAGGATAAAGAGTGCAAAAAGACACTCATCTAATCCTCCAGGACGTGAATGCAGGACCCTAGATGCTTTTGGCCGTAGGGTTTTCCAAGCTAATATGCTTGCTGCCAGAATCAACTCCTATAGTCTCTATATGGGGATGTTTCTAAAAGAAGTCACAGATCATCTGCAGACTTTAGCTCCTTTTATTTCAGAAGATAAAAGGCAGGAATTTCTCACTTGGCTCAAACATGCCCAGGATGTTTCCAAATTTTCCAACCGTGCAGCCTTTGACTCTTTTGAGTGTGTAAGCAGAGCCTCGGCTATTGCCATAGGTGCACGCAGAATTGCTTGGTTACAAGCCTCTGATTTGGAACTCTGGGTCCAAGATGAATTGGGAAATCTTCCTTGTACAGGTGAAAACCTTATTGGCAAGCAAAGGCTACTCAGATGGATGCTGAGAACTCTGCTTTGGATCGACTTTCAAAGTCTACCTCTGCTCCTGTTAAGAAAAGATTGTTCAAAAAGACATCTTTTTCTAAAAAGGGAAGATATTATCCTGCTTAAGGTCAGCAGGCATCTTCTGCAGGTCGTTTTGCTGCAAAATGTCAGCAACCACCTAAACAGGCCAAGTCAAAGGCTGCTAGGCCTTCCACAGCCCAGCAGCCTCAGCCTCCTCAGGGTCTTTGACTTGCAACTAGAGAACATAGCCTTTCTAGCTCTGGAAGAACCAGAGCCCCTCACCATCCCAGGAAGGTTGGCTTCCTTTGCTCCCAGATGGGAGCAAATCACAGCAGAGCAATGGAACCTCTCCATCATAAGGGAAGGGTACAAGCTTCATTTCTTAAGCCTTCCTCCTCACACCATGGTGAAACAGTTCAATTCTCCAACATCTCTCCTCAACCTTCTGGGTCAGGAGATTGCTACCCTTTCTTGCCCAAGGGGCAATAGAAGAAGTACCTCTTCTTCAACAGGGCTCAGGGTTCTACTCCCCTTATTTTCTTATTCCAAGGAAAACAGGGGGCTACAGACCCATACTAGATCTCAGAGAATTGAACAAGTTTCTATTCAAAGAGAAATTCAAGATGATTTCTCTCGGTGCTCTGCTTCCATACCTTCAGAGTCAGGACTGGCTTTGTTTTCTAGATCTCAAGGATGCGTACACCCATGTCCTCATCCATCCAACACACAGAAGGTTCCTTCGGTTCCTTTTTCAAGGAAAGCACTACCAATACAGGGTGCTTCCTTTCGGTCTGGCCTCTGCACCAAGGGTGTTCACGAAATGCATGGCAGTAGTAGCTGCATTTCTACGCACTCTAGGAATATTCGTATTCCCATATCTGGACGACTTTCTCATTCGAGCTCTATCCCAGTCAGAGGCCCAGACTTGTCTAACCTGCACAATGCGTGTCCTTCAGTATTTGGGACTGGTAATAAACATCCCAAAATCAAATCTCACCCCTACTCAGTCTCTGGAGTTTATAGGGGCCTTGCTGGATACCACAACTGCAAGGGCCTATCTTCCTCAGGCCCGTTGCCTACGCTTGGTGCAGTTAGCCTCCCAGATACAGTTACAGTCCCATTTAACTGCTCGAGAGATGTTACAACTCTTAGGCCACATGGCATCCACCGTGCATGTGGTTCCATATGCTCGCCTTCACATGAAGGCAGCTCAATGGACTTTGTCCACCCAATGGACTCAGGCATCAGGTTGCCTGTCAGACAAAATAGCAAACTCCAGTCGCCTTTTTTGGTCTCTCCAGTGGTGGAAGTCCTCTCCAAATCTGTTGCTGGGGTCCCCTTTTCAGCAGTCACTACCCCAAACAACTCTTACAACAGATGCTTCTCCAATGGGTTGGGGAGCTCATCTGCAGGATCTCTCCACCCAGGGCATCTGGTCTCCACAGGAGACTTCGCTACATATCAATCTCTTGGAACTCAGAGCAATATTCTTAGCTCTCAGAGTGTTCCATTCCTTGCTCAGCTACAGGACAGTCCTCATCCATACGGACAACCAAGTAGCAATGTTCTATGTAAACAAGCAGGGCGGGACTGGCTCTCTGTCGCTTTGCAACGAAGCTTTGCGACTGTGGGCCTTCGCCAGAGAGCATCACATTCATCTTCTGGCAGTATATCTTCCAGGCGTTCAAAACTGTTGGGCAGACAGACTCAGTCGAGTTCTGCTTCCACACAAGTGGTCCCTCCACATGGACCAGGTAGCCAGGATTTTTCGAATTTGGAGAATCCCGGACATAGACCTCTTTGCAAGTCCGTGGAATGCCAAACTTCCCCGGTTCTGTTCCAGAATTCCGTGTCTGGAGTTCAGGCCAAGGATGCCTTCCTCCTTCACTGGGGTCAAGACTTCCTTTATGCCTTTTCACCCATTCCCCTAATTCCCAAAACTATTTTCAAGCTTCAGAGAGATCGAGGGACCATGATCCTCATAGCACCACATTGGCCACGCCAAGTGTGGTACCCTCTACTTCTGCATCTCTCTCAAGCTCCTTCCCTGGACTTGGGCTTTGCACCAGACCTTCTATCCCAGGAAGAAGGAATGTTGTGGCACCCAAACCCCCAGTCTCTCCATCTCAGGGCTTGGTTGCTGAGGGCCTAGACCTTCAAGATTTTCATCTCTCTCACCAAATCAGAGATGTTATTCATGCCTCTAGAAAGCCTTCTACTAGACGTTCCTATGCTTTCAAATGGAAAAGATTTACCATTTGGTGTTCAGGGAAGGGTCTTAACCCTCTTGCAATACCTTTGAATTCTTTACTAGAGTATCTCCTGCATCTATCACATGCAGGTCTGAAAACAAATTCAGTAAGAGTCCATTTGAGTGCTATTGCAGCGTCCCTCAAGCCTCTCAATGGACAGCCTATTTCCTCTCACCCTCTTATAGCAAGATTCATGAGAGGCCTTCTTCTAACTAAACCTCCCATTAGACCACCTCCAGTGGCATGGGACTTAAACCTGGTTCTTGGACAGCTTATGAAGCCACCCTTTGAACCTTTAGCCACCACCTCCTTGAAATTTCTTTCTTGGAAAGTCATTTTTCTTATTGCAGTCACCTCAGCACGCCGCATCAGTGAATTGCAAGCTTTGGTGGCTAATCCACCTTATACAAGGTTCCATCATGATAAGGTAGTCCTCAGGACCAATCCACACTTTATGCCCAAGGTGGTCTCGCCTTTTCATCTGAACCAAGAGGTATATTTACCTGTCTTTTTTCCAGGACCTCATGCAAAAAGTGCAGAGAGGAATCTTCATACCTTGAATTGTAAGAGAGCTCTCGCCTTTTACTTACAAAGAACACAGCAACATAGGAAGTCTTCTCAACTCTTTGTTGCTTTTGATCCTTCTCATTTAGGACTTCCAGTCTCTAAGAGAATACTGTCCAACTGGATTGCTCAGTGTATTTCTTTCGCCTACCAGAGTAGGAACATTTCTCTGGAGGGCCATGTCACAGCTCACAATGTGAGAGCCATGGCAGCCTCAATGGCTCATCTAAACTCTGTGTCCATCGACCAAATCTGTCGAGCGGCCACCTGGGCCTCGGTTCATACCTTCACAGCCCATTACTGTTTGGACAAGGACCTGTTCCATTCCTACCCTGGTTGGATGCCAGAGATCCATGGGGAGAGGTAGAGTCCTTTTCAAGGACACACAACCTGGGGTCTTCCCCTGACATCTGCAGCTAGGGAGTCCCCATATGTGAAGACTCATTCCTGCTTGTTCCTGGAGATAGCACAGTTACTTACCTGTAACAGGTGATCTCTGGGAACAGCAGGAATAAGTCTTCACAACCCACCCACCTCCCCTAGGAGTTGTATCTCTCTATCTTTCCTTTCCTCTCTCTCTCTTTGTCTCAGCTTTAAAACTCGAACTGGAGAGAGGCGGTTGGGAAAGGCGGGAAGGCAGTGCGCAGGCGCTGTGTGATGCTCCCAAAAGCTTTCTTACTGGACGCTGGGGAGCGTTCCCGCGCAGGCTCCGTCGGTACCGAAGATACCCATATGTGAAGACTTATTCCTGCTGTTCCCAGAGATCACCTGTTACAGGTAAGTAACTGTGCTTTCTCCAGAGACTCCAATTTATGGTGTAACAACAGAATGTCCTTAATAGAAGATACTCCCACTGAACTCAGGGAGGCAACCTAAGAATCCAAACTGGAGATCTTTTTCCCTAGAGACCCCAGGATGGTATCCACCTGATGGAATTTAGCAGTAGTCTCCTGTGAGAATGTACAGAACTGAGGAACTATAGTAGTAAGAAGGGCCTCTGTGCGTGACACTACTTCCCATATATCCTGTAAAGAAGCGGTAGAAAGCACAGCAGAAATAGAAATTTTTTTCCAAATTGCATTGCACAGGTATAGGGCAAGGTGTCACGTCACTGCCTCCAGAAGAAGATTCCAATCCATCCCCCAAAGGAGAGTCTTGCAAAAACAACTGAGGAGGAGGGGGCGTGGTCCGCTCCGGGGTGCTTAAAGAAGCTCCCTCACCCGATGACACCAACTGCAACCTCATCTGTTCTAAAGCATCAGTCTTTGCTACTAAATGTTTGTCCTTGGTCCCAACCCTACAGCTGCCTTGCTGCCTTTAACTTTCCGTTTCCCAGGCATCAGAAATGTACAGCTCACCATACCTTCCACTTACTAATCCCAAACTCAGGGATTCGCGTCATTCTCCAGGTACTCTCCAGTATTTAACAGCTTCTGGTGCGGCGTTCCGCGCTGCTGCTCCCCGCTACAGTTGTCGCTGCTCTCCTGCTTGCTGTATGCTGCCTGTCTGTCTGTCTCCTCTGCAGATTGCCCGGTACCTGCTGTCTCCTGCCTTGGATAACTCTCCCAGCCTCCCACCGAGGTCCCGCCTCCCGGACGTGACGTGGACGCGTGCAACGCGTCCGCGTCATTCTCCAGGTACTCTCCAGTATTTAACAGCTTCTGGTGCGGCGTTCTGCGCCGCGGCGCGCGCGCGCACAAGGAGCAGGTCATGCTCCTTGGGGCGACGACTGGGGCGATCGGCACCGTCGGCCTCCGTGTGTTCCCTCCCTCTGGATGTGTCTTCCCTTTCTAACCATCTCCTCGTTTCTGCTGTCCATCTTGCTTGCCGTCTCAATCACTACTCCCTGTTTTTCTCCTCTCACCACTAGCTTTGCCCCTGCGAGCATGGCCGCTATTCCTGTTATCTGGGGTCACCGGCCGTTGCCAAACGTTGCCCCCCCCCCCTCCGGGTCCCTTAGCACGCAATCTTTCTAATCTTCTCCCCTGCAGTTCCCATCCAGCCCCATTGGTCCCTATTTTTCCCTCGTCCATATCCTCCCCAGCCCTTCCCTTAATTACGTTTTCACTGGCTCTCCTGAACTGCCGCTCCCTGCGTTCTAAGACCCACCTTATTCACGACCTCTTGTCCCAGCACTCCCTGGATGCCCTCTTCCTCACGGAGACTTGGCTCCGTGAGGGGGAGGACACCCTTCTCCACCAGTGTCTCCCTCCTGGCTACTCGGCATTCCATACCCCCCGCCTTCGTCATTCTGGGGGCGGGGTGGCGCTGATATTTCGGTCCACCCTTTCCTTTTCGCAAGTGTCTCCCTCTCCAGTATATCCTGAATCCCTGCTAGTTCGCTCCGATTCTCCCTCCCCACTCCTTTTCCTCCTTCTCTATGTACCTCCCTCCTTGCGCCCGGATCTCTGGGATTCCCTTCAGCTTACCCTGTCTGATTCCGTCCTCTTGTCTCCCCACTTAGTCATCTTAGGTGATTTCAATGTTCACTTGGCCCCCCCCCCTACGTGCTCGTGACAAGACCCTTATTTCTCTGTTTTCTGACTTGTCTCTCACCCAGCATGTCATCTGCCCTACTCATGTTTCTGGCCGGACTCTGGACCTTGTTCTTACACTCAACCCATCCCCCCATTCCCCGTCCAACTTTATCACAATCCCTGTTCCCTGGTCAGATCACTTGTGCCTTCTTTTCTCTTTTCCGTTCCCCCCTCCTCGTTCACTAGGTTCTCCTCCTGACCCCCCTGTCTCATCTCTCAGGCAGCATCTTACCCCTCGTACACTTTGTGCTTTCCCCCCTGCTCGCTCTCTCTTCCTCCCGGACTTTTTCACTCTCCCAGTTGACCAACAGGTTCATACCTGGTCTTCCACCCTTTCCACTACCCTTGATGCTCTCGCTCCCCTTCGCCCTGTATCGCTCCACCCCTCATCTCATCACCCCTGGTATCACCCTGGCCTCTTTCTTCACCGCTCCCACCTCCGTCGGGCTGAACGCTTGTGGAGGAAGCATCGCTCTCCTGGCTCTTACTCAGTTTTTCGTCAGGCCCATCTCTCATACCGCTCTCAGATTACTTCGGCCAAACAGTCCTATTATTCTCAGCTCATTGCCACTTCCTCTTGCTCATCCAGACGCCTTTTTCTTGTCCTTAAATCCCTTTCCTCAACCTCTACTCTCCCTCCACACTCTCCCCCGTCAGCCCCCAGCCCATCTACCCTTGCTTCCTTCTTTGCCAATAAGGTCCTCTCTCTCCGTTCTTCCTTCCCCGACTGCCCCCCCCCTCTTTCCCCTCTCCCAGCCTCCCCTCCTGCTCCTCCCACAGATGGTTCCCCCTCCTTCACTTTCCCCCACACTTGGCATTCCTTTTCGCCCGTCTCCGCCCCTGAAGTCATTAAAGCTGTTTCGTCGGCCCATCGGACCACCTGTCCCCTTGATCCCTTGCCTTCCGCTTGGCTGCTCAACTCTGATCTTGCTCTCGTGCCCTACATTCTCTCCATTTTCAACACTAGCCTCTCTTCTGGTCTCTTCCCCTCTAGCTGGAAACATGCCATTGTCCGTCCTCTCCTAAAGAAGCCCACCCTCGACACCGCCACCCCTGCACACTGGCGGCCAGTCACCAATCTTCCTTTTCTTTCGCAAGTCCTCGAGAAGCTGGTGTTTTCCCAACTCGCCACCCACCTTGATTCCACTTTCGCCCTTCACCCCCGTCAATCCGGATTTCGTGCAGGCCATAGCACCGAAACTATCCTCACAGCCATTCTCTCTGAGCTTCACTGCGCTCACGACCGTGGTGATTTCTCTTTGGTGGTTTCTCTGGATCTCTCTTCCGCTTTTGATATGGTCGATCACCGCACTCTCCTGTCTCGCCTGTCTGATTTCAGTATCGGTGGGTCCGTCTTGCAGTGGTTCCGTTCTTTCCTGTCTTCCCGCACTTTTTCTGTGCACTCCCGTCACTCCACTTCCCCTCCATCCCCCTCTATTTGCGGCGTCCCTCAGGGATCTATCCTGGCCCCCCTACTTTTCAATGCCTTCCTCGCACCGTTGGCCTTACTCATTCAGCAATCCGGTATCTCTTTCTTCATTTACGCCGATGACATCTTGCTGGTCCACCATACTTCCTCCTCCACTCCTGACCTTGCCCCACTCAACCGTTGCCTGTCTTCCATTGCGTCCTGATTCGACTCTAACTTTCTACATGTGAACCCCACCAAGTCTTCTGCAATCTGGTTTTCCTTTGGTTTCTCCCCTCCTTGCATGTCTCCTGTTATGTCTTCCCACTTAATTCCCCTGGTCTCCACCACTGTTCCCTCTAAGCTGTGCGCGTGTGCGCGCGCACACACCTCGCCGAGCGAGCGCACATACTTTACAACAGAGCGCACAAAAATTACAGCTCTGATTCTGATAGAAAACAACACAGACGTCTTAAAATTTAAAAGTTATGATTGTAATTACTAGAAATTTCCCGCTTCATTTAGTAATCGTCTATTTTCATTTAATTTGATTAAAATCAATGTAGTGTACATACTGTATTCTGACGTGTAGTCAAATTTTAAAGTATATAACTCCGAGTGTCGTTATGTGGCGCACAAAAATTTAACCTTCCTTCAAAAGCTGCACACAGCTGATATTTTATGCGCACGCAGCCTACAGAAAATTAGAGGGAACATTGGTCTCCACCCTTCGCTATCTGGGAGTTACTCTCGACTCAGCCCTCTCCTTTCACCAACACATCTCTGCTGTTATACGTACTTCGTTCTTCCACTTACGCAGGATTCGGGCCGTCCAGTCGTCACTCCCCACCTCCTCCATTGTCACCCTCGTCCTGTCCCTCGTCACAACCCGGTTGGACTATTGTAATGTCATCTACGCAGGTCTACCTTCCTCTCAGCTTCGCCGACTGCAATTAGTACAGAACGCCGCCGCTCGTCTTATCACTGGTTCCCCAGCCCGTTCTCACGTGTCCCCCTGCCTTCTTGCCTTACACTGGCTTCCGGTCAAGTTTCGATTCATCTTTAAGGTCCTCATCCTCACACATAAGGCCCTCCATTCCAGCACCCCCCAATATCTGTCAGACATCATTCACCTTCAGCCCTCACCCCGTCTTCTTCGTTCCGCTTTTGGTAATCGCCTCTTTCTCCCTTCCCCCGCTCAGGCCCACTTAGAGCTCACCCGTCATTCCGCCTTTTTCTTCCTGGGACCAGCTCTCTGGAATTCCCTACCTTTACCCCTTCGCCTGGAACTTTCCTATCCCTGCTTCAAAACTCTCCTTAAAACACACCTCATTTGTCAAGCTTTTGATCTCCCCCCCCCCTGACGATGGTGCCTTGTCCCCCAGTTGTCCCCCCCCCCCACTCCCGTCCATTATCCCCTCATTAGGCCGCTTCCCTTTCCCCTTCCTTTCCTCTTTCCCCCTCCCGCCCTACTGTCCCCCTGCCCTCTTGGGCTCTTACCCCTTTCTATCTTTCTTCTGTATCTCTCTATCCTATCAATTTTTGGCGTTCTTTTCTGACTGTATTTCCAGTAGCCTGCTGTTATATTGTACACCGCCTTGATGCTTCGGCCTGGGCGGTTCATCAAATGATGCTAATAAAGATAAAGATATAAAGAGTCCACCAGCACACTCCTCAGTGCTCCTAAGAGGCCCCCCTGATAGCATTCCTGCCTCAACATATGTTATTTATTTGCATCATTGTCATTTATTTATTTAGACAGATTTGTATGCCACCTTATCCTTCAATCAAGGTGGTCACGTCACAACTTTATGTCCGTTATGTAGCGCTGTTCTCTATCTGTCTCGCTTAGCCATGTAACCCCTACCTATCTATGTCTATCCTGGTATCCCTCCCTCTCCCTCTGTTGTGCTTTTGTCTGTCTTGTCTGCCTATCCTTGGCTTTTATCTTTTGCTGTCCTGTTTTGAGATTGTAATTTCCTTTCTTTTTCTGGGCCAGTGGCCAACCTTTTCATTACTAATTGTAAACCGCCTTGATTGTTGTTTGAAAGGCAGTATATCAAATATAATAAACATAAACATGCCCCTTGTTGCACGCCCCCAGCTGCGTGCTTAGGGAGATACAGAATTTCTCCAGGAACAAGCAGGAAGTCAGTCCTCACATATGGGTGACGTCGGCACTGACAGAGCCCTCGTGCGGAGCAATTCCCCAGCTTTCAAAGAAAGCCTTTGGGATTGCATCGCGCATATGCGATCCCCTTCCCGCCCAAGGGTGCCATCTTGCTCAGTCTCCCTTTTTACGCAGAGCCCAACGGACGTAGTCCAACTTCCCTCGTGGAAAAAGTGCGTCAAAACGCCTGAAGATTCTCTTCTTCGGCCCGGGCTGCAGGCAGACACACACATGATTTCCTCAGCAGCAGGCAGCAGAGAAAACGGCTCCAAACACAGTAGCTCACCAGCTCCGATTTTATAGGTCCCCCGGGGAGAGCAGTGGGTACCGTGGTGATGCCAGGCTGCAGGCAGCCACACAGATGATTTCCTCTGCGGCAGGTAGCACAGAAAACGGCTCCCAGTAATCAGTGTTTTTACTGTGAGCTCCGATTGACTTGCAGGAGCTCTCGTTCCCTTGAGTGGGCGAGGAGCCTGCAAGTAGAGATGCCAGTGGTAGTCCCCAGTACCCTGACAGGGTCTCCTGCCATTGCCAGGCCGTGAAGGCTGGTCCAGGGAGGTGAGCACTGTATTGGTGATATTAGCGAAACGGAAGCCCACTCATACTTTTTTTGGTTGAGGCTCCAGTTTGGCGTTTTTCTACAGCAGGGACAGCAGCTGAGTGGGTGTGTGGAGCTCTGAATGGCAGTTGGACAGCGCGCGGCTCAAAAGCTGTTGGCCGCCGAACCGGGGAGCAGTCGGAGCCGGAGGCATTTTGTGGGCCACTATTTTACTTTAGTGCCATGGGTGGGGCTCTCCGGGCAGGGTAGGATCCGGACTCAAGGGTTTTTTCACTCGTGTTTTGTTATTTTGTGTGATTTGCCTTTGTTCAGGAGAGCGGTGATCAGCAGAGCGCAAATGCTGTTGAAGGCCACGTATTTGGCCTGTGACTCCCGTCGGGGCTCTGTTTTTGCTGCGGGATTTTGCTGAGGTTGTGAAGCAGAGTCCCAATCAGTGGAGGAAGGCCTGGCTGGGGCAAAACTGTTAAAGCAGCTGTGGGGGCATCCTCTAGAGCAGCGGTTCTCAACCTGTGGGTCGCGACCCCAACGGGGGTCGCCACAGGATTTAGCGGGGGTCGCTTAGCCTCCACCAAGTTTAAAAAAAAAAATTAAGATGTGCACAAGTTGCTGCCGCTGCCGAGTCCGCTTCTCGGCAGCAGCAAACTCCGGCAAACTCACCGCCTTCTTCTGCAGCCGCGGCTCCCTGCCTTTTAGGGAACCGCGGCTGTACTTGTAAAATTGTTGCGGAGCCCTTCCTGTCTCGACGGGCTCCGTGCAGCATTGTCCCGCCTCCAAAGGAAGTGGTAAACAACTTCCTTTGGAGGCGGGACAATGCTGCACGGAGCCCATCGAGACAGGAAGGGCTCCGCAATGATTTTACAGGTACAGCCGCGGTTCCCTAAGAGGCAGAGAGCCGCGGCTGCATTAGAAGGGAGGCAGACAACCTGCAACACGGCTGACATCGACAGAGGGGTGCTGACATGGAGGGAGGGGGGCTGACATGGACAGATGGAAGGATGGGGCTGACATGGAGGGAGGGGGCGACATGGAGGGAGGGGGCTGACATGGATGGATGGGGCTGACATGGACAGATGGAAGGATGGGGCTGACATGGAGGGAGGGAGGGCTGACATGGACAGATGGAAGGATGGGGGCTGACATGGAGGGAGGGAGCTGATATGGATGGCTGGCTGGAGGGGGGCTGACATGGACAGATGGAAGGATGGGGCTGACATGGAGGGAGGGAGGGATGGTGGGTGGGGGCTGACATGGACAGATGGATGGATGGGGCTGACATGGAGGGAGGGAGGGAGGGGGCTGACATGGAGGGAGGGAGGGAGGGAGGGGGCTGATATGGAGGGAGGGAGGGAGGGGGCTGATATGGACGGATGGAGGGAGGGGGCTGACATGGACAGATGGAAGGATGGGGGCTGACAGGGAGGGAGGGAGCTGGCAGGGAGGGAGGGAGGGAGGGATGGGGGCTGATATGGATGGATGGAGGGAGGGAGGGAGGGAGGGATGGGGGCTGATATGGATGGATGTAGGGAGGGAGGGAGGGGGCTGGGAGGGAGGGAGGGAGGGGCTGGGAGGGAGGGAGGGATGGGGGCTGATATGGATGGATGGATGGAGGGAGGGAGGGAGGGGGGCTGACATGGACGGATGGAAGGATGGGGGCTGACATGGAGGGATGGATGGAGGGAGGGGGCTGACATGGACGGATGGAAGGATGGGGGCTGACAGGGAGGGAGGGAGGGAGGGAGGGGGCTGGGAGGGAGGGATGGGGGCTGATATGGATGGATGGAGGGAGGGAGGGAGGGAGGGATGGGGGCTGATATGGATGGATGGATGGATGGAGGGAGGGAGGGAGGGAGGGGGCTGACAGGGAGGGAGGGAGGGAGGGATGGGGGCTGATATGGATAGATGGAGGGAGGGAGGGAGGGAGGGGGGCTGACCGGGACGGATGGAAGGATGGGGGCTGACAGGGAGGGATGGATGGAGGGAGGGGGGCTGACATGGACGGATGGAAGGATGGGGGCTGACAGGGAGGGAGGGAGGGGGCTGACAGGGAGGGAGGGATGGGGGCTGATATGGATGGAGGGAGGGAGGGGCCTGACAGGGAGGGAGGGAGGGAGGGAGGGGCCTGACAGGGAGGGAGGGAGGGAGGGATGGGGGCTGATATGGATGGATGGATGGATGGAGGGAGGGAGGGAGGGAGGGGGCTGACAGGGAGGGAGGGAGGGAGGGAGGGAGGGATGGGGGCTGATATGGATGGAGGGAGGGAGGGGGGCTGACATGGACGGATGGAAGGATGGGGGCTGACATGGAGGGATGGATGGAGGGAGGGGGGCTGACAGGGAGGGAGGGAGGGAGGGGGCTGACAGGGAGGGAGGGATGGGGGCTGATATGGATGGATGGAGGGAGGGAGGGGCCTGACAGGGAGGGAGGGATGGGGGCTGATATGGATGGATGGATGGATGGATGGAGGGAGGGAGGGAGGGGGGGCTGACATTGACGGATGGAAGGATGGGGGCTGACATGGAGGGATGGAGGGAGGGAGGGGGGCTGACATGGACGGAGGATGGAAGGATGGGGGCTGACATGGATGGAGGGAGGGAGGGAGGGGGCTGATATGGATGGATGGAGGGAGGGGGGCTGACATGGAGGGAGTAGGCTGGCATGGACAAAGGGGAGAGACATGGGGACATACTGGACAGACGGGATAAATGCTGGACAGAGGCGAGAGACAGTGCGGGTTAGGATTATAATGGGCTGATGGGGGTGCTAGCACTGGTAATGGGCAGATGGGGGGGCTACGAATGGTAATGGGTTGATTAGGGAAGGCTAGGACTGGGAATGGACTTATCAAGGGGGGGTAGGACTGGTAATGGACTGATGGGGGTCTAGCATTGGAAATGAGCTGATCAGTGAGGTTAGGACTGGAAATGGGCTGATTAGGGGAGCCTAGCACTGGTAATGGGGTTGAGGGGGGGACTAGCACTGGAAATGAGCTGATGGGGGGTAGGACTGGTATTGGGCTGATTAGGGGGGAGGTAGGACTGGTAATGGGGTTGAGGGGGATTAGCACTAGAAGTGAGCTGATTAGGGGGCTTTGACTGGGAATGGGCTGATTGTGGGGAGGGGAGGATAGAGCTGCTGACCCTGGAAGAAAACTGGGGGCTAAGGCTACAAGTGGGCTGATACAAGGGGATGGGAGCATGGAACTGAAAGGGAGTGGATCTGAGAGGGGCTGCCATGGTATTTGTACTAGAAGGGACTGATCAGTGGGGAAGGAGGGGGACTGGAAGGGAATGGACACCAGTGGCAGTCATGGGAATGCAAGTTGACATTGGAAGGTACTGGGAGTGAGGACTGGAAAGGGGCTGATACTGGGGAGGGTTACTGGGACTGGAAATAGGCTGATGGAAAGAAGTGAAGAAAACAAAAGAGATAAGAACTGGCAGATGGACCATAGACCACAGAAAGAGAGCTAAGAGAAGACAGGAAAGCAGAAGCCTCAGATCGGGACCAGCATGATCAGAGAATAAATTGGTCAGACAACAAAGGTAGAAAAAATAATTTTATTTCATATTAGTGATTTGACTACAAAATCATCATAATTTTGAAATCAAATATTGTTACTTGTTGTTTTGATTATTTAAATAAGTATTTTATAAATAAAAACATATTGCAAAGGCCTATAATATATTAATAACACAGGTACACTACCAAAAAACTGCCTCCAGTTTTGCAACTGATTCCTATAGATTTTGGGGTGCTGAATCCAGGAAAAATAGCCAAAATGTTCCATCACGTCACGTTTTCTTGCAAAATTAGATTTCTTACCCATATAAGGAATGTTCACATAATTTCATTTTAGCCGACTGCAGTTTATTTTCTTGGCCCAAAATAGAGGTTGTAATGGTTAACTAACTAGAAACACTCCCTCATGATATTTTAGAGTGTTTTGTATTCATTTTATACATTAACAGGACAATTGGGAGGCGGGGGGCTAAATCCAGTACTCGTGCTGGCGCATGTTCTTTCCTGTTCGCCTCGCCTCGTTCGCTCACTCAAACACGGTGGTTGCGACATGAACGTTCCTGTCAAATTTCAGTTTCTTGCAAGTTCATTATTACCTTTTGTTTGCTCAGTCGTAATCCAGCTTTATTCCGAAGTGGTTCACTACAGTTGTAGTTTGCAGTGCTGTGTATTTGTGATGGCTCACAGAGCCAGAGGTTGCATCAACTCTCCGGACAGTTTTTGTTTTATTTGTGGGGAATATACCGTGAAAAAGCGGCAGAGGAACATTTCTGCATTTATTAAAAAAGTATATTTCGCCTATTTCGGTTTGAAGTTAGGCGATCAAGACAAACCGTGGGCTCCTCACAAAGTGTGCAAGACATGTGAGGAAGATCTACGCTTATGGATGAAAGGTAAAAAACAAGCATTTCATTTCGGAATACCTATGATGTGGCGTGAACAAAGAGACCACAGCAGTGACTGCTATTTTTGCTCTTGCATTGTGAAGGGATACAACTTAAAAAATAAGAACGTAATAAGTTACCCCTACCTTCCCTCAGCAATTAGGCCTATGCCTCATAGCAACGAAGTACCTGTGCCTGAACCACCAAAATCTTTGGATCATATTTGTGTGGACGGTTCTGATCATGATGAGACTCATCAGGTGGCTTTTCCCGATGAGTCCAGTACTTCCGAGTTTGAAACTGAACCAGATCCGAAACCTGAACTTTTCTCTCAAGCTGAATTGAATGATTTAGTCCGGGATTTAGGACTCCCAAAAGATGCTGCCCAACTGCTAGGTTCTCGGCTTAAATAGAAAAATCTATTGTCACCAGGAACAACTTTTTATTGGTACCGCACCGCGAGACACAATTTTTGAAGTATTTCAGCAAAGAGGAAGATTTGGTATTTTGCAACGATATATACGGAGTGATGGAAAAGTTTAAACTCAAGTATGATCCTGCTGAATGGCGGCTGTTCATTGATTTGTCAAAAGACAGCATAAAAGGTGTTCTTCTTCATAATGGCAACACATTCGCTTCAGTTCCTATTGCTCACTCTGTTATTCTCCAAGAAAAATACGAGAATTTGGCCCTGATTCTTCAGAAGATTCGTTATGATGAGCATAAGTGGATGATTTGTGGAGACTTTAAAATTCTATCCATGCTATTAGGGCAGCAATCCGGTTTCACCAAATATCCCTGCTTCCTTTGCTTGTGGGATAGCCGGGCCCGCGACCTACACTGGGGGAAAAAAGACTGGCCAATTCGGGAGTATTTGAGACCCGGTGAGAAAAATGTTCTTCATGAGAGCTTGGTACCTCGTGATAAAATTCTATTACCACCTCTCCACATTAAGTTGGGTCTCATTAAGCAATTCATCAAGTCCCTTCCAAAAGATGGTGAGTGCTTTCGGTACCTTTGCTCAAAGTTCCCCCGACTTTCTGAAGCAAAGCTAAAGGAAGGAGTGTTTGTTGGCCCTGATATAAGAAAACTCATTTCAGATGGAGCATTCGATGAAACGATGTCTGAGAAGGAAAAAGAAGCTTGGGATTCCTTCCAGGATGTTGTTCTCAAATTCTTGGGGAACAGGCGGGATGAGAACTATAAGGATATTGTTGCCAGGATGCTCAATGCCTTCAAAGAACAAGGCTGTAACATGAGCCTGAAAGTCCATTTCTTGCACTCCCATGTGAACTACTTTCCCGAAAACCTGGGGGCGTACAATGAAGAACAAGGTGAAAGGTTTCACCAGGACATCAAGGACGCAGAGAGAAGGTACCAAGGAAGATGGAACACCACTATGAAGGCTGATTTCTGCTGGTTGCTGCTGCGGGAAACCCCAGATGAAAAATACGCCAAGCAGCGCACCAAGAGAAGCATTCGGGGGAAGAAGAAACGGGCCCACCAGGAGATTGATTGACCCAAGAATGACTTTAAAATCTAAACTGTGTTGACAAATATCGTGTTTTTACTAAACTTTGAAATAAAACTTTGCTAGTTATTACCACAGTGTCGGATCTCATTTATTAGAATTTTATTTTCACACCATTGGGTGTTTGTCTTCATGTATTGCAATGGTGCGGTTTGCGTTTTCTATTCTTACATACATACCTGTACAACATTTTTTGCACATTTCTTTGCTTTGCTTTGTGTCTAACCTCGCTCTTATATGCTCAATGTTTGTGCACATGTATGTGGCTGTTTTAAGTGCAGACAATTTTGCTACCATCACAGTGTGTTTTGTTGACATTACTCTATTCTTATGTGCTGCCTTGTTACAATTTTCTTTATTCTTATTTGAATAACTACTAAACAATTAGTATAAAGAATTCATCCAAGAAACTTTTATCTCGATCGCACTCAATCTGAAACGTTCACCTCAAACTGCTAACCCAATGTAGCAAAAAATCTGTACGTGATGGAGCAAATTGGTTACCAGATTTGGATTCAGCGCACCAAAAAACGTAAAAATCAATCAAAACATTAGAGGCAGTTTAAAAAAAATTTTTTTTAGTGTACCTGTGTAATTCAACAAATGATTACAGCGACAATGCGTTAACGGTAAAGGAAGAGAGACGCATTTGATTTTATCATTGGGGGTCACCACAAGTTGACCAACGGTAAAAGGGGTCACGGTACAAAAAAGGTTGAGAACCACTGCTCTAGAGAATCAGACTCCTGCTGAACCATCTTCAGCACTCAGATCTGCGGTTTTTGGCAGGAATGGCAGCTGTTTTAGAAGGATCAGAAAGCCCTGCACAACACATAGCTGAGGCCCATGAGAGTTTTGCTTGTTCCCTAGGCCTTCTATGTCCAAAGAAACGTCTTCAGAGGCTATCTTAGGGGCATACTCGCCAGAGTTTGTGCTTCTCATGCATTTTTGCCTGAAGTAAAGCTCAGGGGAGGGCAAAGAAGAGGGGATTATCCAGCGCTCTACTGGGAAATCGGGCAGAAGGTGAACCTGTGCCTATCCGGAGGTATCTAGATAATGAACCGTGGGAAAATACTGGCTCCATACACTCAGAGGACTTGGAGCAGAGTCGGCAATGGCGGAGCTGGAGGAGGGTGAGATCCCACAAGGCGAAGACACCCGTGTATAGTGCAAGTGTTATGCAGGGAAGAATTGGCAGCGTTGATCTCCCATTCCCTGGGGGACACAATGTGTCTGAGGGAGCGGTACCAGAGGAAGAACCCCTGGAAGATCCCCTGTTCCAAGAGTCAGGAAGTTGCAGATGATGTTTCCAGTGAATAGAGTGATTAGGCAGATGATCCAAGACGAGTGGAAGGTTGCGGAGGTAGGCCTGAGGGATACGCATGCATGTTATCAGAACAGGAAAAGGATCTGGTCCGGTCGTCCAAGGTAGTTACTAAGATGACCACCATCCCGGTGGAGGGCAGTGCAGCCCTCAAAAAAGTGCAGGATCAAAGCTGGAGACCTTGCTTAAGCAAGCATTTGATATTAATGCCCTGCCTTTGCAGGCGTCTGGCTGTGGAGCCTATGTGGCCAGAGCCTATTTGCGATGCACACAAGATGTCCTTGAAGGTAACGAGGAGTTGCAGCGGATGGCTCTGGAGGCAGCTAAGCTGGTCCGGTGCGGTCTACCTGGCAGACACTTTTTATGATCTGATCCGAGGGTTGTCCAAGAGCATGGCCTCAGTGGCGGCAGTCTGAAGATTTCTGTGGTTGAGAAATTGGTCAGCCAATGTATCGTTCAAGACTCGCTTGAGTAAGCTCCCCTTCAAGGGTAAGCTCCTGTTCAGGAAATAATTTGATGTTGGTAAAACATTTGGGGGAGTTGAAAAGAGGTAGGCTTACCGAGGACAAACAAAAGCCGGTCAGATCGTTTGTCCTGGTTGGGGTCAGCCCCGGGATTTTCATCTCTTTCAGGCGGTTTGGTTTACACCCTCTTAGAGACACTGCTTCTCCTCCTAGGGATAGGCCTTTTGAGGTTCCAGAGGAAACTATGGAGGATTTTACGCTGCTTCCTCCACGACAGCTAAAAAGCTGCAAAGAAACAAGAGGGGCCCATGATGGGGTAATTCTCGTGGGGAGTCTCTGGGAATATTACTCTGCTTGGGTCCAGCTCACATCTGATCAGTGGGTGCTGGAGGTCTTCTGGGAGGGGTATGTGCTCAAATTTGCCTGACTTCTTACAGAATCCTTAAATATTAAACCCCCCTGAAATCAATATAATAACCAAAAACAAAAAATTCCAGGAAAAAACAAAAAAAAACCCTAAAGCAAAACCATGGTGCAAAAATACTTTTTTTGTCGGAATATGGCAACAAAGTACCGGGAATTCAGTCCAGGTACCGCTGTGGCAATTCCTTTTATTAAAGATGTGGATAAAAAAATTTTCAAAATCCAAAAGACTTAGCTTATATTCGTGCTGCTCCTCACACTGCCAAAATTCGCCAGCCAAAACTCAATTGCGACGTGGCTCCACGTTTCGGGTGTAGTGTCAAATGTAAAGAACTTAAACACCCTGCTTCAGGCCCATCCACACTGGCAAAAGTTTTATCCACATCTTTAATAAAAGGAATTGCCACAGCGGTACCTGGACTGAATTCCCGGTACTTTGTTGCCATATTCCGACAAAAAAAGTATTTTTGCACCATGGTTTTGCTTTAGGGTTTTTTTTTGTTTTTTCCTGGAATTTTTTGTTTTTGACTTCTTACAGATGCATTCATAAGGTCACCCTGCAAGGCGCCCCTAAAGATAGCGGTGGTGCAGGACACAGTGCTGTGGCTTCAGCAGTTGGACGCAGTAGTGGAGGTCCTCTCTGATCAGTGTGGCTGCAGTTGATATTCTGTATACTTCATAGTTCCTAAAAAGAAAGGTATGTTTCAACCTATATTGGATCTCAAGCACATCAATCACTGCCTGAAGGTGCCCCGATTTCACATGGAGACGCTTTAGTTCGTCATAAGAGTGGGCAAGTTCCTTATGGCCCTTGATCTGATGGAGGCATATCTGCAAATACCAATTTGGACCAAGCATCAATGTTTTCTGAGGTTTGTGGTGTTGATGGGTCATTTCCAGTTCCGGGTGTTGTCTTTTGGGCTGGCTACCATGCCAAGGACCTTCGCCAAGGTCATGGTGGTGGTTGCTGCCATGCTGTGTTGGGAAGGGATTCTGGTATATTCTTACCTGGACAATTGGCTGGTACGAGCGAAGTCCCAGGAGGAAAGCAGGAAGGTCACAGACCGTGTCATTGACTATCTGCAGCAGCTCGGCTGGTCAACTTCGCTAAAAGTAGCCTGCAGCTGTATCAGGATTTGGGGTACTTGGAGGCCCGGTTCCAAACAGACAAGGGGCTGGTGTTCTTACCCGAGGACAGGGTGCAGACCCTGCAGAGTCAAGTCCAGTAGTTTCTCTGGATGCCGGCCCTGACTGCCTGGCACTATCTTCCGTTATTAGGGTTGATGGTGGCATCAGTCGAGTTGGTTCCCTAGGTACGAGCCCACATACGACCATTGCAGAGGGCTCTGCTGCAAAGGTGATTGCAGCAGTGGCACCTGCTCTCGAGGAGATTGATTTGCCCCTTATCCACCTAGGTAGCTCTCTAGTGGCGGCTGTGCTCTGACAAGCTGTGCCAGTGTGGGTTTCGTTTGCTTTTCTCTGATCAGAGAAGGGCTGTACTTTTACAGAGCTCTGCTAGTGAGTGGATATTTGCCTCCTGGGACATCTTACTGTGAGTTCTAGCTGTTTATTTAATTATTTACTGTTTAACTGTTTGTTTAATTATTTATTGTTTGTCTTAGTGGTGTGCTAGTTCAGCCTTCTCAGCTGTACTTACCTTGCCTCTCTCAACTAACTGGGCTTTGTGTGGTAGCCATTTTGAATTAAATCTCTCTCCCCAGAACCTGCTGTTTGTTAAACGTTTTTCCTGTCCTTGCCTGCCTGAGTGAATCCTGCCCCACCCCCTGAGGTATTGTGTACCCTTCTTCCTGTTTTCTCCATGAGAGCATAGTCGTTTTTAGTTTGCTTTTCTCTGATCAGAGAAGGCCTGTACTTTAACAGAGCTCAGCTAGTGAGTGGATATTGCCTCCTGGGACATCTTACTGTGAGTTCTGGCTGTTTATTTAATTATTTACTGTTTGTCTAACTGTTTGTTTAATTATTTATTGTTTGTCTTAGTGGTGTGCTAGTTCAGCCTTCTCAGCTGTACTTACCTTGCCTCTCTCAACTAACTGGGCTTTGTGTGGTACCCCCATCCCCCTGCTGAGGGTTCAGGACAGGGTACCTTGTAACTGCCCTCTTTAATAGGACTTATCTCCCTCCCTCCCTCCCTCCCCAGCACCCACCCACCCCTGGGGTAATTGTAGTTTTATAGGTACTTGCACATCTTAGAGGAAAGGGGCTGCTCTCAGGTGCAGCTCTTAATCCAAATCAGTCATACACAGAGGACCTGAGATTAATTAAGCTTCAGGTACACAGGGTGTATTAGGGGTATTAGATACACTTTTATTAGTATAAGCATCTACACCAATCCTTATTATATACCGAATTTAAAAGACCTAAACACAAGCTTTAAACTAAGATGCAGACAGAGGTCCAGCAACGAGATGGGGGTTCTCCGGTCTTTTGCATTGAGTGTCACATGTATGATTTTCTCCCAGTTGGTGAGAGGTCATACATATGCACTAAGTGCAGGGAGCTCTTTGCTCTCAGGGAACGAGTCCATTCTCTAGAGGCTAGAGTAGCAGACCTGGAAGACATAAGAAAGACAGAGAAGTACATGGACGAGACCTACAGGGATATAGTCCTGAAGTCCCACCTCCAGTCTGGCAGCATCCCTGTTGCCATGGAGGAGAGAGAGGTCACGTGACAGGAGAGCATCACCCTGGTGTGGCAGGAAGTGATCCTGTAACTAGGACCTGTCCTCCAGGTGATGTAAAACCCTCTCGCACCGAGGACGTTTCTCCAGGGCCATGTCCCCATGAGGGGAGGGTCAGGACAGCTGTTATAGTTGGTGATTCAATCATTAGGAATGTAGATAGCTGGGTGGCTGGTGGACGTGAGGATCGCCTGGTAACATGCCTGCCTGGTGCGAAGGTAGCAGATCTCACGCACCGCCTAGATAGGATCATAGATAGTGCTGGGGGGGAGTCTGCTGTCTTGGTACATGTTGGTACCAATGACATAGGAAAATGTGGTAGGGAAGTTCTGGAGGCTAAATTTAAGCTTTTAGGTAGGAAGTTGAAATCCAGAACTTCCAGGATAGCGTTCTCCGAAATGCTTCCTGTTCCACGTGCAGGACCCAAAAGACAGGCAGAGCTCCGGAGTCTCAATGCGTGGATGAGACAATGGTGCAAGGATGAGGGTTTTGGATTTGTTAGGAACTGGGGAACATTCTGGGGAAAGGGGGGGCTCTTCCGAAGGGATGGGCTTCACCTTAATCAGGATGGGACCAGACTGCTGGCATTAACCTTTAAAAAAGAGATAGAGAAGCTTTTAAACTAGAAAATAGGGGAAAGCCGACAGTCACCCAAGAGCGCATGGTTCGGACAAAGGTATCCTTGAAGGATACTACCAAAAGCAGTGAGGTTCCAAAAGGGAGTATAGTAGCCCAAATGCCCTTGAGTAAGGAGCAGACAGAGCATAAAGATTCCCAATTACCCATGCCTACCAATAGCCAGATTAATATTAATAAAATACAGTCTCTAAAATGCTTGTATGCCAATGCTAGAAGTCTAAACAATAAGATGGGAGAATTAGAATATATAGCACTAAATGAGAGGTTAGATATGATTGCACTCTCAGAGACATGGTGGAAGGAGGATAACCAGTGGGACACTGTGATACAAACTATATCGTAATGATAGAGCTGAACAAATTGGTGGAGGGGTTGCGCTCTATGTTAGAGAGGGCATTGAGTCAGAAAGGATTAAAGTTTTGCAGGGAACAAAATTTGCTGTAGAATCTCTATGGATTGAAATTCCATTTATGAAGGGGAAGGTGATGGCAGTGGGAGTATACTATCGACCGCCTGGCCAGAATGAACAAATGGATGATGAAATGCTCAAAGAAATCAAGGAAGCTAACAAAAGCCACAACAGAGTAGTAATAATGGGTGATTTCAATTACCCCGGTATCGACTGGGACAGTGTCACAGCAGGACAAGCTAACGAGATAAAGTTTCTAGATGAAATAAATGACTGCTTCTTGGAGCAGCTGATTCATGAACCAACCAGAGGGGAAGCCATACTGGACCTAGTCCTTAGTGGAACGCCAGATCTGGTGCAAGAAATAAGGGTGTTGGGACCACTTGGCAATAGTGATCATAGTATGATCATGTTTGATTTAATCAGTGGAGGACAGATAGTAAAGGAATCCACAGTACTACCTTTTAACTTTCAAAAGGGAGACTATGATAGAATGAGGAATATAGTTCAGAAAAAACTAAAAGGAGCGGTTCCAAAGGTTAAAGACTTACAGCAAGCTTGGGTGTTATTTAAAAATACTATCCTCGAAGCCCAGACCAGCTGTATTCCACGCATTAAGAAAAGTGGAAGAAAGTCCAAAAAACTGCCAGCATGGTTTAAAGGTGAGGTCAGAGAGGCTGTTGCTGCCAAAAGAGCAACCTTCAGGAAATGGAAAAAAGAGCCAAATGATGAAAACTGGAAACAGCACAAGCACTGGCAAGTTAAATGCAAAGTATTGATAAGGCAGGCAAAGCGGGAATTTGAGAGAAGAAACTTGCTACGGAAGCAAAAACACGAAATAAAGACTTTTTCAAGTACATTCGTAGCAAAAGGCCTGTGAGAGAGTCAATTGGATCGTTAGATGATAGAGGGGTAAAAAGGGGCAGTAAGAGGAGACAAGGCTATAGCAGAGAGACTGAATGAATTCTTTGCTTCGGTCTTTACTGAGGAAGATGTAGGGATGTTACCCAAGACTGAAGTGGTATTTAAAGGTGATACTGCAGAGGAATTGAGAGAAATATCGCTACACCGGGAAGATATATTACAACTATTTGATAAACTGAATAGTAGCAAATCACCTGGACCGGATGGTATACATCCCAGAGTGTTGAAAGAACTGAAATATGAGATTGCAGACCTGCTATTGGTAATCTGTGAACTTTCATTAAAATCATCTGTAATACCTGAAGATTGGAGGGTCGCCAACGTAACACCAATTTTTAAAAAGGGTTCCAGGGGTGACCCAGGAAATTACAGACCGGTGAGCCTGACGTCAGTACCAGGGAAAATGGTAGAAACCATCATAAAGAACAAAATTACACAGCATGTAAATCAGGGGTCTCAAACACGCGGCCCGCGGGCCGCGCCCGCGACAGAGGAAAACAAAAAAAACACAAAACCCTGGCTTCTGCCGTTGCCGCCGTGGCAGCGGCAGAATCAATTGTCAAATTTTAAAAAAAAAGACTTCTGCTGCTCAAGCAGCAAAATCAGCTGTCCTTCGGCCCCTTCGCCTGTGCCCGGAGATCCGAGTCTGCTCTATCCGCGGCGTGCTTTTCAAGCCGCGAGGATAGTATTCCCTCTCGCGCGGTTTCAAGCCGCGCGAGAGGGGAATACTCTCCTCGCGGCTTGAAAAGCACACCGCTGATAGAGCAGACTCGGATCTCCGGGCACAGGGGAAGGGGCCGCAGGACAGCTGATTTTGCTGCTTGAGCAGCAGAAGTCTTTTTTTTTTTAAATTTGACAATTGATTCTGCCGCTGCCACAGCGGCAACGGCAGAAGCCAGGGTTTTGGGGTTTTTTTGTTTCCCTCCTTCGCTGGCCGGTAATGAGCTATGGAGGGGCTGACTGAAATAGGGTAATGGGGGTTAGGACTGGAAGTGGGCTATTGGCAGGGGGGGGGGTTATGACTGGTAATGGGCTATGGTGGGGGCTAGGACTGGAAATGGGCAGATGGGGGTTAGGACTGGAAGTGGGCTATTGGCAGGGGGGTTATGACTGGTAATGGGCTATGGTGGGGGCTAGGACTGGAAATGGGCAGATGGGGGTTAGGACTGGAAGTGGGCTATTGGCAGGGGGGGGGTTATGACTGGTAATGGGCTGGGGGGGGTTATAACTGGTAATGGGCTATGGTGGGGGCTAGGACCGAAAATGGGGTGATGGGGGTTAGGACTGGAGGTGGGCTGATTGGTGGGTTAGGACTGGTAATGGCCTATGAGGGGAGGTAAGACTGAAAATGGGGTGATGGGGGATACGACTGCAAGTGGGCTATGGGTGGGACTAGGACTGGTAATGGGCTATGGGGGGGGGTTAAGCCTGAAAATGGGGTGATGGGGGAGTAAGACTGGAAGTGCGCTATGGGGAGGTTAGGACTGGTAATGGGCTATGGGGGGTCTAGGACTGGTAATGGGCTGGGGGGGTTGCTAGGACTGGAAATGGGCTGAGTGGAAGGGGGGCTTGAACTGCAAATGGCTGATGGGGAGGGGGGCTTGGAATGGAAATGGGCTGTGAGGGGAGGGAGCTAGGATTGGAAATGGGCTGATGGGGGGCTAGGATTGGAAATGGGCTGATGGTGAGGCTAGGATAGGACTGGAAATGGACTGATGCAGGGACTAGAAAGGAGCAGATGCTGGGTGGGGCTGGAACTAGAAGGGAGCTGATGTTGGGGGAGGATTAGAATGGGATGGAGCTGGGAAAGTGAAATGGAGAGGGGAAAAATATTTTGTCTGGAAGAGAAGACAAATCTACAATTGGCCAGGTATTGGGAGAGTAAGTGGGGATTGAGGATGGAGGGGTAAAATTTGAGTGGATGAAATAGGAATGAGGAAAGAGCAAAAGGAGAAAGATTAGTATGTTAAAGCAGATGTAGAGAGAGAGAATGGAAAAAACTAGAAGAGAGAAGAAAGGACAAATGGACAGCAGACGATGGAGATAGCAGAAGACACGAAGAAACCAGAAGTGGCTGGAGCAATTGCAACTGAAAAAAAATGCACAAAAGGTAGAAAAATATCTCTTTATTTTGAATTTATTAACTGGAATATGTCAGCTCTGGGAAATGTGCATCATTAATGTTTGCACTTTGTTTAGTACAAGAGGAAATTAATTTATAGTTTTATTTCTACAGTGTTGTTGTACATTCCAAGTTTGGCTTTTGGGGTTCCCAGTTTAATTATTGTCTTCCTATTTCTAAATCTTTTAGTCTTTCTTTATCCATACTCATTAAGAGGCATGT
Source organism: Ichthyophis bannanicus (assembly GCA_033557465.1). Taxonomy (NCBI): domain Eukaryota; kingdom Metazoa; phylum Chordata; class Amphibia; order Gymnophiona; family Ichthyophiidae; genus Ichthyophis; species Ichthyophis bannanicus. The sequence continues at coordinate 4,369,366 of CM066050.1, forward strand.
TTACTAAAAGTTAGTGTATGGTAACATTATGCAAATATTTATGCAAATGAGGCCCCTTATGCAAATGAGGCCCCACGTCTTATGCGGCCCCCGGGTTACTTTACAAGTCCTCATTTGGCCCTCAAAGCAATTTGAGTTTGAGACCCCTGATGTAGATAGTCATGGCCTAATGGGAGACAGCCAACATGGCTTTAGACAAGGAAGATCTTGTCTTACTAATCTGATCTGTTTTTTTGAAGGTGTGCATAAACAGGTAGACAAAGGTGAGTCGGTTGATATAGTGTATCTGGACTTTCAGAAAGCTTTTGACAAGGTCCCCCATCAGAGACTTTTGGCAAAGCTAAAAAGTCATGGGATAGGAGGCAGTGTACTATTGTGGATCGGGAACTGGTTAAAAGATAGAAAGCAGAGGGTAGGGCTAAATGGCCAATATTCCCAATGGAAAAAGGTGAATAGTGGAGTACCCCAGGGATCTGTACTGGGTCCGCTACTTTTTGACATATTCATAAATGACCTGGAAAAGGGAATAACTAGTGAGGTTATCAAATTTGCAGATGACACAAAACTGTTTAAAGTTGTTAAAACCCAAGAGGATTGTGGAAAACTGCAGGAAGATCTGGATAAATTGGAAGACTGGGCATCCAAATGGCAGATGAAATTTAATGTGGACAAGTGCAAAGTTATGCACCTAGGAAAGAACAACCCACACTATAGTTACATGATGCAAGGCTCCACATTAGAAACCACCACCCAGGAAAAAGATTTAGGAGTCATCGTGGATAACATGTTAAAACCCTCCGCCCAGTGTGCAGCGGCGGCCAAGAAAGCAAATAGAATGCTAGGTATCATAAGGAAAGGGATGGAGAATAAAACAAAGGATATTATAATGCCTCTGTATCGCTCCATGGTACGACCGCACCTTGAATATTGTGTGCAATTCTGGTCACCGTATCTTAAAAAGGACATAGAGTTATTAGAAAAAGTACAGAGAAGAGCCACCAAATTGGTGAAGGGGATGGAAGGCTACTCCTATGAAGAGAGACTAAAAAGGTTAGGGCTCTTTAACCTGGAAAAGAGACGGCTGAGGGGAGATATGATAGAGGTCTATAAATTAATGAATGGAGTGGAATGGATAAACGTGGATCAATTGTTTACGCTATCAGAATATAGAAGGACTAGGGGACATGTAATGAAGCTACGGGGTAAACTATTTAAGACAAATAAGAGAAAATATTTCTTCACTCAACGTGTAATCAAACTCTGGAATCTGTTACCGGAGGATGTAGTAAGGGCTGTTAGTATAGCTGGGTTTAAAAAAGGTTTGGACAAGTTCCTGGAGGAAAGGTCCATAAACCACTATTAAAAAGGGACCCAGGATATCAATGCTTGACCTAGTACAAGCACTGCAGAACCTGTGTCTTTTGGGGAAACTGCTAGGTACGTATGACCTAGATTGGCCACTGTTGGAAACAGGATACTGGGCTTGATGGACCTCGGTCTGACCCAGTATGGCATTTCTTATGTTCTTATGTTCTTATGACCACGGATGCCAGCCTCACAGGCAGGGGAATGCATTGCGAAGCCCAGGTAACGCAGGGCTGCTGGATGTTGGAGGAACGCTCATGGGCTGGCTCATAAAAGGAAGCACAGCCGCCAAAGAGCAGCAAGCTACAGCTCACACCATCCATGTCCTACAACATCTGGGGGTTTGTAATAAACCACCCCAAGTCTCATCTCCTCCCGACACAGGTTCTGGTGTTCATAGGAAAGCTGGACACATCAAGGCAAAGGCCGCCTTCCCCCTGGATCGGGCCGACCATCTAAGAGCATTAGCCACAGATGTGCAACACTGTCCCTCGGTGTCCACCCAGCTCCTGCTGCGCTTACTCAGATACATGGCCTCCACAGTCCATGTCACCCCGGATGCCCACCTGCACAATATCAGGCATGAGAGAACAGGTGTGAAAAAGAAGAATGATATCATCTGCGTAATAGTACGCAGAGATACCATGCTGCTGAATGAGTAAAGCGAGAGGGGCCAGAAAGATGTTAAACAGCAGGGGGGCCAACACAGAACCCTGAGGGACACCACAGGGAAGAAGTGATGGAGCAGACAAGTCAGAGCCAGAAAGTACTGAAAAAGACCGGTCGAAAAGAAATGAGTGAAACCAATGAAGGACCGGACCAGAAAGACCAATAGAACGAAGCCTTAGAAGAAGAGTGCGGTGATCAACAATATCGAAAGCGGCAGAAAGATCAAGTGAGACAGCTACAGAGATAGAACCGTGATCATGGGCAACATGCAACTCATTAAGAAAAGAAATAAGGATAGCTTCGGTACTGTGCCCAGGGCGGAAACCAGATTGACGGGGGTGAAGAACCAAAGAATCCTCTAAGTGCGAAGACAGCTGAGAGAAAACCAACCTTTCGAGAAACTTAGAGAGAAAGGGGAGGTTAGAGATAGGGCGCCAGTTAGATGGTGTGGAAGGATCCAGAGAGGGTTTCTTCAAAAGAGGACGTATCAGGGCGTGTTTCCAATGTGAGGGGAAGGTGCCAGAGGACAGACTAGTGTTAAAGATAGAAAGAACCAAAGGAAGCAGAGCCAACGAAGACTCAGAGAGCCAGTGGGAGGGAATAGGGTCAGATGGACAGGTGGTTTTCCGAGTGGTAGAGAGGGCATTGGTCAATTCTGCTCCTTCGTGCTCCATCAGGGAATGCTCCTACGGGCGGTATACTTACCATGCCAAGACAATGCCCTGGCGGACAAACTGAGCAAGGTCCTTCAACCGCAAGAATGGTAGCTGGATCCCCAAAGTGGCCAACCAGCTCTTCCAGCTCTGGGGGACCCTGCAGGTGGACCTCTTCGCCAGCCCGGACAACTACCAGTTGTCCTGCTTCTGCTCCCGCCAGCCCCACCCGGGCTGGGTAGCAGCAAATGCGGTCCTCATCTTGTGGTCGGAAGGCCTCATGTATGCTTCCCACCCATGCAGTTGATTGCCAAAACCCTCTTCAAGGTTCTACACGACAGAGCGTCGCTGATCCTGGTGGCCCAGACAGCGGTGGTTTCCAATGCTCCTTCGGTTATCGGTGGACGCATCAAACCACCTGGGGAGTGCTGGGCTCCTTTCTCAAGAGGAGGGCACTCTCCTGCACCCCAATCTGGGGTCCCTATCGTTGACAACATGGCTGCTGAAAGAGTAGCCTTAGCTTCCTTCAACCTCTCAGGGGAAGTGGAGGAGATCCTATTGGCCTCTCGTAAGACTTCCACCAGGAGAGCTTATGCCTTCAAATGGCGCAGGTTCTGAGTGTGGTGTGTGGAGCAAAAGGTGAACCTGTTCTCCAGGACCAAGCAGGAAGTCAGTCCTCACTTATGGGTGACGTCGGCGCCGACGGAGCCCTCGCGGAGCAATTTTCCCCAGCTTTCGAAGAAAGCCTTTGGGAATTGCAGCGCGCATGCGCGGTCCCCTTCCCGCTCAAGGGTGCCATCTTGCTCAGTCTTCTTTTTTCCGCAGAGCCCTACAGACGTTGTTTGTGATCGCCGCTGAAAAAGTTGATTTTTTTCGTTTGTTTTTTTCTCGGTTCGACGCCGTGTCCTTTTCCCGCCCGGCCTCGATACTCCAATATCGAGTCCGTTCACATTTTTTCAGTTTTTGTCCTTAGTAACGGGCGTTCCCGCCACTTTTTTCTTTTTCCCTGGCAGCACGGTCTTTCGACCTCGCAGGGGCCCTTTTTCCCCCGATGGCTGCCAGCGGGTTTAAAAAGTGTGATCGCTGTACCAGACTCATGTCTCTTACCGACACACATGACTGCTGCCTCCGTTGCCTCGGACCCAACCATGACTCGATGAGTTGTGGTCCGTGCAACAAAATGTCCTCGAAGGCATTGAGGAGTCAGCAGTCACAAAAGGAACGAATCTTCTCTGACTCCGCGTCCGGTCGGGCCCGGACCTCGTCAGAGGCTTCAACGTCTCGTGACTCCGGCCCCGAGCATCGTCGGAGTTCCTCTGAGCGGGGGTCTCCCGCCCGGGATCATCGTCGGAAGAAGAAACCCGCGAGGGCGGCGTCGGAGGACGCTCCTGGTCCCTTGAGGGCCAGGTCGCATAGCCCCGTCAGCCGCCCCGGGTCCTCGGAGGCGAAGAGGCCTTCGAAGCATCCTCATCTCGAAGTGGAGTCTCCTGGACACGTGAGTACTGTAGTCCTCGTGGACTCGCCTCCGAGGGAGCCGACGTCGGGCCCGACGCTGTCGGGGCCCGAGTCGGGGACTGCTGGGTCTTCTGAGTTTGGTCTCAGATTGACGGCCTTGGAGTGCAGTATCGCTGCCTTCATGGACCAGCAGCGGGCATTGATGACCGGCCTCGCCAGTGCATCTGCGCCGACCACTGGGACGTCGACGTCGAAGTCGACCCCGGAGGCCGAGCCGATCCTCGTGTCCATACGAGCTCGAGTCGATCCTCGGCCAAGGTCTCCCTCGGCCTCCCGTTCAGGACCGAGGTCGTCGACGCCGGCCTCGGCGTCGGGGCGGAGGTCCTCGGCACTCGCCCGCACGGAGCCACTCGATTCCTCCACGGAGGAGTCGGGCTGGGACACGGAGGAGGACGAGTCACCCGGGTCTTTTCAGACTCGGTGCGTCCCCTCCAACTCGCCCGAGTCGGAGCCTTGGAGACGATCCCCCCCGGAGGATACCCGGTTCTCCGATTTCGTGAGGGACATGGCCAAGGCTTTGGCCTTCCCCGTGGATCCGGAGGAGGAGCCTCGAGCCGAAGAGCTCGAGGCCCTCCAATATGATTCTCCCCCGAAGGAGGCCTTTACTGTACCGGTTCCTCCGATGCTGGAGTGGCTGCTCTTCCGCATGTGGGAGAGCCCGGCCTCGACGCCGGTGTTAAGCAAGCGGGTCGATTCCATGTATCGAGTCCGTAAGAGCCCCGGGTTCCAAAAGGCACAACTACCGCACCATTCCATGGTGGTGGAATCGGCCATGCATCGACTTAAGAGTCAAAAGATGCACTCCTCGGTGCCTCTGGGTAAGGAGGCCCGGAACCTGGATGCCCTCGGTAGGAAGTGCTTCCAGGGCTCTATGCTTGCTTGCCGAATCCAGACATACCAGCTATATATGGGCATGTATCTTCGAGACCTGGCAAAAGAAATTGCCGGGTTCTCTGCTGGTCTCTCCGAGGAACCTTTGCAGAGGTTCCAGGCCTTGTCCACTGGTATTCGAGAGTGCTCGAAGTTTATTTCTCGAGCAGCCTACGATGGCTTCGAAGCATCGGCTTGAGTAGCCGGAGCCGGCATCGGTGCTCGCCATCAGGCTTGGCTTCAGTCATCCGACCTCGAGCCATGGGTGCAGGACAAGTTGGTCGATGTCCCCTGCAGAGGTGAAAACCTCTTTGGTAAGCCCATGGCTGAAAAGGCGGCAGAACTCGAGTCTGAGACTCTCACCAGGACTCGCCTATCCAGAAAGACCTCTGCCCCTTCACAGAAGAGGAAGGGCTCGGGGAAAAAGCCCTTTTACCCGAGGAAGGTGTCTGCCTATAAACAACACCACCCACAATATCAAGCCTCAGCAGCTCCCCATCAGGGACAGCAGGCTAAGGGACAGGGTAATGGGTCCCGTAGGCAGAAGGCCCCCAAGCCCACTACACAGGCCCCTGCTCAGCAGGGTGGGGGTTTTTGACTATGCCGGCATAGCCTCTCCCCCTCCGCGGCCTTCGCTCAGCACGGGGGGCCAGCTGACCCACTTTGCCCACAGGTGGTCAGCCATAACATCCGATTCCTGGGTGCTGCAGGTGGTTCAAAAGGGCTACCTCTTACATTTTCACCAGGTGCCTCCCCCCTACTTTCCAGGGGAGCCTCCAAGACCCCCTCTGCACAGGGACTTACTCCTTCAGGAGCTGCAAAGTCTGCTTCAGGAACAGGCTGTGGAGCCAGTGCCCCAACACCTGTGGGGTCACGGGTTTTACTCGAGGTACTTCCTGATACCAAAAAGAACAGGAGGCCTCAGACCCATCCTGGACTTACGCAACCTCAACAAGTTCCTGCAGCGGGAAAAGTTCAAGATGCTTACCCTTGGAATCCTACTGCCCTACCTCCAGCAGGGAGATTGGCTATGCTCCTTGGATCTAAAGGATGCTTATACTCACATCCTTATTCATCCGGACCACTGACAATATCTAAGATTTGTGGTGGCAGGGAATCATTATCAGTACCGCGTACTGCCCTTTGGCCTCTCCTCCGCTCCCAGGGTGTTCACGAAATGCCTGGCAGTGGTGGCAGCCTTCCTGAGGCTTCAAGGCCTCTTCGTCTTCCCCTACCTGGACGACTGGCTCATCCGGGCACAGTCTTCCCTAGAGGTCACTCAGGCCACTCAACGCACAGTGGCTCTGCTTCAGCACTTGGGCTTCGTCATAAACTTCGAAAAGTCCACTTTGCTCCCCTCTCAGGATCTCGAATTCATAGGAGCACGGCTGGACACTCTGCAGGCTCATGCCTTCTTGCCTCTGGAACGGGCCAACATGCTCATAGCTCTGGCCGGCAGGTTCCACAGCGCGTCACCGGTCTCTGCCAGACAACTCCTGCAGCTGCTCGGTCATATGGCCTCCACGGTCCATGTCACTCCGAATGCCCGTCTGCATATGAGACCTGCTCAGTGGAGCCTTCGCACTCAATGGCATCAGGCCACAGGGAGACTGACGGACTTAATACAGATCTCCGACCGCCTCTCTGCAATGGTGGCTTCACCTGCCCAATCTGGTACTCGGCATGACCTTTCAGCCTCCTCCACCTTCCCAAGTGCTAACGACAGATGCCTCCCTCCTGGGATGGGGAGCGCATTGCCAGGGAACATGCACTCAAGGCCTTTGGACACCTTGGGAGGCTGCTCAGCAGATAAACTTCCTGGAGCTGCGGGCGATCCGCCTAGCTCTGCGGACCTTCTCTCACCTCACTTCTCGTCGGTCTGTACTGGTACAGACGGACAATCAGGTTGCCATGTTCTACGTGAACAAACAGGGGGGCACGGGCTCCCTCCTTCTATGTCAGGAGGCTCGGAGACTGTGCTCTTGGGCAGTCGACCACGACATCCTCCTCAAGGCTGTTTACCTGCCCGGGCAGGAAAATTGCATGGCCGACAAACTGAGCCGGATTCTGCAGCCACACGAATGGAGGTTGAACCCCATAGTTGTCCAGCGGATCTTCCGCCGGTGGGGCCTCCCCACCGTGGATCTCTTTGCCAGTCCTCTAAACCGGCAACTTCCCAGATTCTGCTCCCGGCACCCGCATCCTCTCAGAATAGCGCCGGATGCTTTCCTCATCTCGTGGTCCACGGGCCTACTGTATGCCTTTCCTCCCACGCCACTTGTGTCCCGGACGCTGTTCAAAGTTGTCCAGGACAGGGCCTCCGTGATCCTGGTAGCGCCCAGGTGGCCGAGACAACCCTGGTTCCCTCTACTCCTACAGCTAGCGGTGGACACCCCTCTTCCTCTGGGGTTTCAGCCCGATCTCCTGACCCAGGATCAGGGTTCTCTCCTGCACCCCAACCTCCGGGCCCTTCATCTGATGGCCTGGCTGCTGAAAGGGTAGTCCTAGCTCCGCTCCTGCTTCCTCCGGAGGTGGAAGCTGTCGTCCTGGCATCTCGGCGACCTTCCACCCGGAAATCTTACGCCCTTAAATGGCGTTGCTTCTCGGTCTGGTGTTCTCAGCGCTCTGAGGACCCCTTCGCCTGCTTAGTATCGGTGGTACTGCAGTATTTGCTTCACCTCTCCGATCTGGGCCTCAAATCCAACTCTGTCAGGGTCCACCTCAGTGCTCTCTCTGCACATCATTCGCCGGTGGAGGGCCAGCCTCTTTCCTCGCACCCCTTGGTGGCGCGTTTTCTCAGGGGCCTTCTTCTGCTTAAGCCTCCGTTGCGCCCTCCAGCTCCTGTTTGGGATCTCAGTGTGGTCTTGCAAAGGCTTACCTGTCCGCCTTTTGAGCCCATGGCTACCTGCTCTCTTCGTTTCCTCTCCTGGAAAACTCTCTTCTTGGTAGCCCTTACCTCCGCTAGGCGTGTTAGTGAACTACAGGCCCTAGTGTCGGAGCCCCCATACACTAGGTTCTACAAGAATAGGGTGGTCTTACGGACTCACCCTAAGTTTCTTCCAAAGGTGGTCTCCACTTTTCACATCAATCAAGAGGTGGTTCTTCCGACTTTCTTTCCCAGGCCGCATACCAGCCGAGCTGAAACTGTTCTGCATACCCTGGACTGTAGAAGAGCCTTATCCTTCTATCTTGACCGTACGCGAGAGCATAGGAAAGCTGTCCAGCTTTTCGTATCTTTTGACCCCAATCGGTTGGGGGTACCCGTCTCTAAGCGTACTTTGTCCATCTGGGTAGCTGACTGTATCGCCTGGGCCTATGGGGCAGCCGGCCTCTCCTTAGAGAGTCGAGTCACGGCTCACCGTGTCAGGGCGAAGGCTGCGTCAGTGGCTCACCTCCACTCTGTTCCGTTGGCGGACATCTGCCGGGCCGCTACTTGGTCTTCAAGCCAGACGTTTGCGGCTCATTACTGCCTGGAGAGGGAGTCCCGCAGGGACGGTGCTTTCAGACAGGCAGTCCTCCACAATCTCTTTGAGGTCTAGGCAACTCCTACCCTCCGGCCCTGGTGTTGGGCTACCGGCCGGATTCGTATTCAGAGAAGATTCCTTCCTTCTATACTGTTGAGCTTGAGGGAGCTCATTTTTCGGCTTGAGGTCTCCGGTAGCCTTAAGCTTGGGAGTCCCATAAGTGAGGACTGACTTCCTGCTTGGTCCTGGAGAAAGAGTAGTTACTCACCTGTAACAGGTGTTCTCCAGGAGCAGCAGGAATCAGTCCTCACTACTCTCCCTCCTCCCCTTGGAGTTGCAGTCATTCTTATTACATGTTTCTGCTAACTTTTTTTGCTGTCTTTTCGCTATGTCATCCGACTGAGCAAGATGGCACCCTTGAGCGGGAAGGGGATCGCGCATGCGCGCTGCAATTCCCAAAGGCTTTCTTCGAAAGCTGGGGAAAATTGCTCCGCGAGGGCTCCGTCGGCGCCGACGTCACCCATAAGTGAGGACTGATTCCTGCTGCTCCTGGAGAACACCTGTTACAGGTGAGTAACTACTCTTTCTCCTGCCCGGTGCAGCTGGTGCGGCAGTACCTTCTCCATCTCTCACAATCTGGGCTCAACTCAAACTGTCAAAGTGCACCTCAATGCCCTGGCAGCACACCACCACCCTATTGAAGGCAAGCCCCTTTCAGCTCAGCCTCTGGTGATCCGCTTTCTGAGAAATCTCCTGCCGTCAAACCCCCCCGGCGATGGAGTGGGACCTCAACATGGTGCTGTCAGAACTCACCCGCCCTTACTTCAAGCCCCTGGCTACCTGCTGCCTCAGGTATCTTTACTTTACTTTATTACACACTTGATAGACCGCTTACGTCAAAAACATTAAAGCGGTGTACAAATAAAATAAAAGGCAGCACTGCAAACTACGGAAAGAGGAACGCCAAAAATAATAGGAAAGAAAGAAAAGAATAGCAAAACTATACAAACAATAAGCAATAGTCAACAACCAAACACAAGTAAAGGACAATAAACAAAACTAGCAAAACAGACAAGGGGGATAACGGGACCAAACTGAGCAAAACAAGACAGCAACCTGGGAAAGCATCATGGAGGGCAAACAGGGGGGAGATCAAACACTTTCTGAAACAAATGGGTTTTGAGTGAGGATTTGAACTGCGAATAGGAGGCTTCTAAACGGAGGGACGGGTGCAGGGCATTCCATAACCAGGGTCCAAGAAAAAAAAAGGCAGCGTGGCGGGTTTTTTCAAGATGTGCGTGAGACGGGGATGGTAAAACCAGACGATTAGCGTGAAGGGAACGAAGCTGACGATAAGGTGTATGAAGAGAGATTAAATCAGCCAGGTACAGAGGATTGTTAGTGTAAATTGCACGGTGAGTGAGGATAAGAAGTTTGTAATGAAATCGAACACGGAGGGGCAGCCAGTGAAGGTGGATAAGAATGGGGGTGATATGATCAAAACGACGGGCGAAGGTGATAATATGGGCAGCAGTATTCTGAATGAGCTGAAGGCGGTGAAGTTGATACTTGGGAAGGTTGGCCAGAAAGATATTACAGTAATCAAGATGACTGATGATAAGAGCAAGGACAAGAGTAACCAGAGACCCGAAAGGAAGAAGTGAACGAACAGCCCTAAGCTGGCGGAGAATAGCAAAAGAACACCATACATCACATGCAACAGTACTGAGATTCCAATTAAGGATGAAGTAAGATACCTCGGGGTAACCCTTGATAAGAAGCTAGACCTGCGATCTCACATAAAGAAAACTGTTAAAAGCGCTTATTACCGAATGAAAATAATTAGACGCCTCAAGCCTCTTATCTCTAATGAACACTTTCGTACAGTCTGCCAGGCACTTATTACCCCCATTCTGGATTTTTGCAACCCTATCTACAATGGGCTGTCAAAACATGCTCTCAAACCTCTTCAAATGGCACAGAATACAGCAGCCAGAATAATTAACGGTTCCACTAATCATGACCACATTACCCCCATCCTTAAAGATCTCCACTGGCTCCCTATAACCCTTCGCATAAAGTATAAGTTAATCATAAACATCTTCAAAATGAAGCACAACAGTTCTGCAACCAGCCTCCATGCCCTCTTATCCCGTGATACCAGCAACAGACCTAGAAGATTATCCACCTCAAACACCCTCAATACCCCAAGAAACTTCGCTAAATCACGCAAATGTACATCACAACGAGCAATTTCGTTGGCTGCCCCTTTGATTTGGAACTCTCTCCCCCCTGATTTACGTGCAATTGATGTTTTAAGTGACTTTCGTAAGCAATTAAAAACTTTACTTTTTATTGAGCACTATGGATCAACAAATGACTAAGATATCATCTATTGTATATATTTTATAAATAATCCACTATTTTGTTAACCCTTGTTATTTTTCCTACATTACCATATGTTGTCATGTCTATACTGTTTGTTTCCCTTGTTTATACCTTGTATTTCTTGTGACCGCTTTGATTGAAGGAAAAGGCGGTATAAAAAACTTGTTAAATAAATAAATAAATAAATGTTCATGGAAAGAAAGGGAGGAATCAAGAATTACCCCAAGATACCGAAAAGAAGATACCAGAGGAACGGGGATAGAATCAATCGTGGGGGCAACAGACGGACATGACCCGCTCAGAGAGACCCACATAGCAGTAGACATAGATGGGTTAAGACGGAGGAGGTGTTGAGAAAGCCAAGAGGCTACATGAGAAAGGCAAGAATTGAAGGGGGTGAGATCCAGTGAGAGTGGAGAGGTATGATAGAGCAAAATAATATCGTCGGCATAAACATAACAGGACACTGGGTATTGCTGAAGTACAAGAAGCAGGGGGGCCATCTCTCATGGAAAGTCGTGTTCCTGGTGGCGCTCACCTCCGCTCGCAGGGTAAGTGAGCGCCAAGCCCTAGTGGAAGAGGCACCATACATCAGATTTTATAAGAACAGGGTTATGCTACACACGCACTCCAAATTCCTTCTGAGGTGGTATCCCTTTCACCTCGGTCAAGAGGTGAGGCTACTCATCATCTTCACAAGGCCTCACTCCAACAGGGCAGAGACCATCCTTCACACCTTGGACTGTAAGAGGGCCCTGTCCTTCTACATTCAACGTACGCAGGGCCACTGCAAAGTTTCTCAGCTTTTTGTTTCCTATGACCCCAGTCGGCTGGGGGAAGCGGTGACCACTGTCCACCTGGGTGGCAGACTGCATTGGCCTCACCTATGAGAAGGCCAGGCTCATATTGGATGGTCGAGTCATGGCACATAGTGTCAGAGCCATAGAAGCCTCTGTGGCAAGCCTGTGCTCCATCCCTATACTTTATACTTTATCGTATTCCAGTTTTCATCCTAGCCCTTTGAAGAGGGGGCTTCCTTATGGACAATTTCTCAGACTTCGGCGTATTTGTTCCAATTTGGATGATTTTTTGTTTCATGCAAAAGAGCTGTCAGCACGCCTTTTTCAGCGGGGGTACCCTAAACAGGTTATTCGTCAAGCTTTGCTAAGGGCTAAGAACACTCATTGAGAATAGCTATTTTCTACGGGATCCTTGGATACTGACGATACCTCTCAGGCATTTGTAGGGGTACTGCCATATATGTCTCATTCTCAACAGATTAAACAAATTTTGTTTAGACACTGGCATATTTTACGATTACATCCATGTTTTCAGAAACCTCTGCAGATTGCACATTCTCGTGGCTCAAATTTGCGTGATATTGTGGGGGCTACTTCTTCTCCTTTAGATAGGCAATTGGTTAGACCAACAACGACTGGTCATTATGCATGTACTTCATGCTCTCATTGCCCACGGACGATTGTGGGTAATCAATGGACTGTTCCTACTTCATCGTTTATTCATACATCTCAATGGCATACAAACTGTTCCACTACTTATGCAGTGTATGTACTAATCTGCCCATGTCAATTATTGTATATTGGACGCACTATTCGCCCTGTGAAGATTCGCTTGAATGAGCATGCATCCAGGATTAAACATTCAGTGCTTTCTGCTCCGTTGGTTCAACATTGTTTGGACTCTCATCATGTTTTTGAAGATTTTTTGTGGCGAGTGTTGGATCATGTGCCAGAACATCCCAGAGGAGGAGACCGTGAACAACAAATTCAGCTGTTGGAACAGCAGTGGATTTTTCGCTGGTCTACAGTGCAGCCTTCAGGTCTAAATAAAGAACTGGATTGGGCTAGTATACTTTGATTTTATTTGGATCTGATGCTTACATTTATTTTTCAGTATTCATGTTTTATTTTATTTTTAATTTTGATGAACTGCTTGTGGATTGGCTATTTAAGCTGCCGATTGCTGCTACCGGGTTCAGACTGCTAATGAGCATGCGCTGGCGTTTTTGATCAGTTGACAGAAGATTGTCGGTGCAATTGGTGGAGCGTTGAAGCAGGGCGCGTAAGAGTTGGCTGCCCGAAACGCAGTGCTGTGTCTGCTATTTTTCGCTACTTTCATGAACTGGCTTGCAACGTGATTTTCAGCTCCTGAAGAGTTGTTTTGTTGGAGCAATTTGGAGTGTTTGGAGAAGCCTGGTAAAGCCGTGCTGTGAATTGATAACGTTTCGAGTGGACTCAGATAAGTTGAACTTCGGTCCCTTTCTTTTCGCAGTAACTTTTTTAGCTTGGGCTTCCCTATTCCCAATTCCACTATGATATGTAATTTAAATTTTTGCATATAGTTTTTATTGGTGACATTTTGTTGTGGTGTTTAACCTTACTTATCGTCAAGCTCTGTGGTAGCTCAATGAAAATTTGAGTAAAATGGAAGGTTAGCTTCAAGAGGTGATTTTCAAAACCCCATGGCTATACTTCCGACATTGTCATTAATATACACGTCAGTTTTTCACTAAATTTTCACATTTCTCTACTTTTGCTTTGGAGTTTTATAGTGTAGAGGCTTTGTAGTTAGGTTGATAGATTGGACCATCCCTATGTTGGACATCTGACGGGCCGCCACCTGTTCTTCAGTCCACACCTTTGCAGCTCACTACTGCCTGGAGAGGGAGTCCCAACGGGACAGCGCCTTCGGCCAGGCCATGCACCGTAATCTTTCGGGGTCCAGGCAACTCCTACCGTCCGACTCTTCTGTGTTCAGGCTACCGGAGCTTCTGTTCCATTGGACACATGGGTCCTTCTGTAGTCTGTATCCACTGACTCATTTGCTGCTGCTCACAGCTCCCCTTGAGGGCGATCGTGTTTTTCTTAACGGGCTTTCGGTAGCTTGTAACTAGGGAGTCCCATATGTGAGGACTGACTTCTTGCTTGTTTCTGGAGAAAGTGTAGTTACTCAGCTGTAACAGGTGTTCTCTGGGGAGAGCAGGAATCAGTCCTCACAAACCTCCCCTTGGAGTTGCTATATATATATTTTTTTGCCATCTTCTTTTGTCAGCTAGCTATGTCATCTGACTGAGTAAGATGGCACCCTTGGGCGGGAAGGAGACCATGTATGCATGGTGGCATCTCCCAAAGGCTTTCTTTCTAGGAGTGGCCTAGTGGTTGGGGCAAGGTACTTCAGGTCGGGGGTTCAAATCCCACTAGAGGACAGCAACCTTGGGCCGGAAGGACTGGGGTTTCTAGTCCCACAGGTGCTCCTTGTGGCCTTGGGCAAGCCACTTAACCCTCCATAGTCCATGTTCCCTTTAAAATAGTTATCTCCAAGTTATAATGCCCTGTTCAATGTAATTTCAGTTTGTTCAATGTAAACCGTACTGATGCAGAATAGCATGGTATATAAGAGAATGTAAATAAATAAATAAATCTTTTAGTGGCACTTCAGAGCTTTGGATTTATAGGTGTTTTCCTTTAGTGGGTCCAGAGACTTTACACGAAAGCACAGGTACTGGTGGCTATTAATGGCTTATTTTCAGATACATTCATGCTTGGCAGGGGCACTCATCAGGGTTGCCCTCTGTCCCCCTATTTTTTGTGCTTTCTTTGGAACCACTGTCTTTGCCTTGCAAGCAGAGGAGCGGTTACAATGAGTGACTTTGGGCCTTGTTGAGGTTAAGATTAGTGCTTTTGCAGATGATCTTCTATTATGTTAGCGGGATCCACTCTCTTCACTCCCTCATGCTCTACAGATCATTGAGGAATATGGTAGGTTTTTGGCTCTGTATACCAGTCGGAATAAATCTATGGCGCTGGATGTGAGTGGTCAGGTTCGGGCGTTGTGGAGGGGGATCTTTCCATTAGTCAGGGTTGAGGGACCGATTTGTTATTTGGGTATTCAACTCTCAGCTGAATCCTCTGTGCCAGCAATGCTTTGTGTCATGCCCTCCTCGCCCGTATAGGCGGTTGCCTGGAAGAGGGGGACGTGACCACAAATTTATAGATCCTTGTAAGTGCTGATGTCCGGGTTCCGTGTAGCTGTGGGTCAAGACACGAACAGCCAAGGTTAATTGGGGTAACAATAACTTTATTGTTAGCACAGGAATTTTGTATCTACTACCCCTAATAACAGACACAAAATGTGTTTTTCCAACCAAATAAAGTCAAAGATGTAACAAAGTCCATCTGATACTTCTCAGGGTTGTCAGCTCCAAACAAGTTATCCAAACTTCTCTCCAGCTCTGAACAAGGTCTGTTCTTCACACTAGAAGCTTTACTTTCATGTAACAACTTTACTTTGCAGATAACTCAATAGCATTGCATTTGCTTTCTACAGTTGCTTAATGAGGTTGAGTTTTACACTTAGGCAGTACGCTGCCTCTCCCCTTGTAAAAGCTCAATTGCATGAAGTTGGACTTCTCCAGCACTTATCACTTGCACAAAGTTCTTATGACAGTAAGCACACTCTGTCTCCATATCAGAATAACTGCTATCTATTACAGCTGTCTCAGTCTGCATTGGTTCTACTTCTGAGTCTGATAGGTCCTGGTTATAGTCAGGGTTCTGCAGAGCAACTGGCTTCCACTGCTCTAGTAAGCTTTTAAGCTGTTTCCATTTAGAATCCTTTTTACTTCTTGGTATATGTGAGGAATTAAAATTACCAGCTTCCTTTAAAACTGAGTCAATGGAAAAAGGGCTCACCTTTCTTCTGGTATATCTGGCTTTCCCAGTTTGGTTAAAAGGCAAGTATTTGTCCTGATACTGCTTCACTATCTCCCGGGTGGCAAACTGCTCAGCAGGGTCTGGCTCTAACCTCCGTCTCCGTAGCACTCAGCTGTTTGCTTATGAGCAGCTGGGCTATTCTCAGAGCTTGAGCTAGAGACACGCTGCCTGCCCTGGGAACGTTTCTGCAGCTTTTCACCTGGAACTTTACTCCAGCCTAGTCTCCCACCTGTAACCACAGCTTCCAGAGAAGACTCCGGGGAAGAACTCCTGTCTCTCCTGGGTAAGGTTTCCAGCCTCTCCCCTCGAGGTTTAAAGTTACTTCTGACCTGCTTCTCTCGGCTGCTTGGCCTGTGGTAATTCCTCTCCTTTACAGGAAGCTTTCTCAGACGCTTTTCCAGAGACCTTTCTCTAAGCAGTCTTGCTGGCAACTCCCCAAGCACCGTGTGCTACCTTGGTAATGGTTGCTCCTTCCTTTGCTTCCTCGGTTCCTCAGGTCTCCCTCTGGATCTGCATCCGAACCAGAACCTGAGCCAGAGTCCAACACTCTGTCTCTATTCTCCTTCCTCTTCTCCCTCTCTGAATCTCCTTCCTGGTTAAGAGCATGGGGCTGCCCTATCAGCTTTGACTCCATCCCCTTACCTCTTACGTCAGCTCCCGGGGTTGTCATGGAGCTGGGGTGTGGCTCTCTCACTGACTTTCTATGCAGAGAGTTTCTCTGGGCTGAAGCTTTAACCCTTTCCCTGCCTGTATTGCTGTCTGCTTTTGGGGAAAGAAGCTGTTTTAAACCCCTATTTCTGGTGTTTAAGCCCTCTGCATCATCACATTTGCCACTTTTGGCACAAACAGCACAACGTCTTCGGAAGTGGATGGGGTTGCCTCTCTCCCTTAAAGGTAGAGTGGCACAGTTTAAAATGATGGAACTTCCCCGCTGGTTTTATGCTCTTTGACACCTCCCTCTGTGGGTAACTCGTAGGGATTGGCGTACCCTGGAGCAGCACCTGGAGTGATTTTTATTACAAGGGAAATGACCTAGGATACCGCTTGCGGCCCTGATGCACAGTAGGAAAGAGGGTGGCTCCATCCATGAAGGGAGTACAATCTGAGGTGTATGGCATGGCATCTTAAGGATTGGGTAGCAGGTTCAGAGGAATGCGCTCCTTTAGCTCTTCTGACTTGGTCGTGCACCCCACGTGGGATATCTATTTCAGTTCTCCATCACCGGTTTACACAGGTATATTGTAGATTTTTGTATGGAGCAAGTGGAGGAGATGGAATTCTTTGGTCAGTTAAGTCAGGTTTTGCCTGCCCTCATCTAATTTTTTCTGTTATCTTCGGGTGCATGATTAGTTCGGGACCCTTCAGAAAAAAAGAGCCACAGTTCCATTGAAGGGGTTTATGTGATGTTTGTGCTTTGGGGGATAGAGAAGAATTGCAGGGATTAAAGAGACTGGTATATCCAGCACTAGATTACCTTGAGATCTTGGTACACTGATGGAATAGTGATGGGCTTAGGAGGACTCTCGGCATCTTTGCTTGTGCGAGCATTCGAACAATGTGCCTCTCTTACTGAAAATGTGCATCTGCAAGAACTTCAATATAAACTTTTGTGGCAGGCTTATAGACATAATGTTTGGGCACACAAGGTGGGGCTTCAGGCAACTGCTATATGTAGGCTTTGTGCGTGGTTGTCAGGATTGCTACTACACCATTTTTGGTCTTGCTCTCTGTTATCAATCTTTTGGTCTCGAGTTTGTGCTAAGTTGGAAGACTGGCTTTCTTGTGACGTAACCCCCTACTCCAGAAATGTTTGTTTGGTTGTTACTCTGGAGAATGGGCAGCGTTATTTCTCATGCAGAGGTTTTTGTGACCAAGGGTTTTTAATGGCCAAGAGAGTCATCCTCCGACATTGATTGGCTGAGGAGGTCCCAGAGATACAACAATGGGAAAACGCATTATATGAGCTTATGGAACTGGAACGCTGGACAACTGTGGCACTGGGTTCTGAGGCACAGGAAAAATTTCTTGCCCTTTGGGAGCTGCTCATCACCTCAGCCTCCCCCAGCCATGCGGAGTGCACTTTTGAACATTTAGCTGAATGCTGTTTGAGTGGGAGGAGTTGAATGAGTAATATGGATGGTCAAGTAATGGTGGAGAGGGTGTGTGGTTGTTGGACTGCTGGGTGGGTTGGGGGGGGGAATAGGAAATGTTTTCTCTTGTATTTCTCCTCATATGACATGTTTGTTCTCCAGGACCAAGCAGGAAGTCAGTCCTCACTTATGGGTGACGTCGGCGCCGACGGAGCCCTCGCGGAGCAATTTTCCCCAGCTTTCAAAGAAAGCCTTTGGGAATTGCAGCGCGCATGCGCGGTCGTCTTCCCGCCCGAGGGTGCCATCTTAGCCAGTCTTCTTTTTTCCGCGGAGCCCTGCAGACGTCCCCGTCTTGTCCCCGCGAAAAAGTTGATTTTCCTCTTTATTTTATACTTTTTTCTTTCGTTCCCGCCCGGACTCGCGACGCCGGTCTCGAGTCCTCTAGCGTTTTTTCGGTTTTTCTGACTTAGTCAGCTTTCATTTTCGTTTTCCCTGGCAGCCCGGTCCTTTGACCTCGCAGGGGCCCTTTTTCCCCCGATGGCTGCCAGTGGCTTTAAGCGGTGTGGTCGGTGTGACCGAAATATGTCACTAACCGACACACACGACTTTTGCCTCCGCTGCTTGGGCCCGGATCATGAGGAACTGATCTGTGGGCCCTGCAGCAAACTGTCCTCGAAGGCGTTGAGAAGTCGGCGGCATCAGCGCGAGAGAATCTTCGCTGACCCCAGCCGTACCCGGACCTCGTCGGAGGCCTCCGTGTCAAAGGGCTCCAGCTCGGACCGTCGCCGGAGCTCCTCCGACCGGGGTTCTCCCTCCGGGGACCATCGTCGGAAGGAAAAACCCGCGAGGGCGGCGTCGGTGGACGCTCCTGGCTCCGCGAGGGCCAGGTCGCATAGCCCCGACAGCCGCCCCGGGTCCTTGGAGAAGGAACATCTCCCGAAGCGACCTCGCCTGGAGTCGGAGATGCCTGCCCGGGTAAGTCCTGTTGTCCTTCTGGACTCGCCTCCGCGACAGCCGACGTCGGGCCCGACGCCGTCGGGGCCCGAGTCGGGGGCTGCTGGGTCACCTGAGCTCGGACTCAGGTTGACGGCCTTGGAGAGCAGACTGTCTGCCTTCATGGACCAGCAGCGGGCACTGCTCGCTGGCCTCGCTGGCGCCGCTGCCCCGACCGCCGGGACGTCGACGTCCAAGTCGACCCCGAAGACCTTCCCAGAAAAAGAAGGGCTCGGGAAAAAAGTCCTAGGCGCGTAAGTGAATTGCAGGCCCTCGTGTCTGATCCCCCTTACACTAGGTTCTACAAGAATAGGGTAGTCCTACGGACTCACCCAAAATTTCTGCCTAAAGTGGTCTCCCCTTTTCACATCAATCAGGAGGTGGTACTTCCAACCTTCTTTCCCAGACCACACTCCAGCCGAGCTGAAACGGTCCTCCATACCCTGGACTGTAGAAGGGCGTTGAACTTCTACCTTGACCGTACGCGGGAGCACCGTAAAGCTGCTCAGCTTTTTGTGTCTTTTGACCCCAATAAATTGGGGCTCCCGGTCTCCAAGCGTACTCTGTCCATCTGGGTTGCGGACTGTATCTCTTGGGCTTATGGGGCAGCCGGACTCTCCTTAGAAAGTCGAGTCACGGCTCATTGCGTTCGGGCAAAGGCCACGTCAGTGGCTTACCTCCGCTCTGTTCCGCTGGCAGACATCTGCCGGGCCGCTACTTGGTCTTCGAGCCAGACTTTTGCGGTCCATTACTGTCTCGAGAGGGAGTCCCGTAGGGACAGTGCTTTCGGACAGGCAGTCCTCCGTAATCTCTTTGAGGTCTGAGCAACTCCTACCCTCCATCCCGGATGTGGGCTACCGGTGGGTGATAATTCAGCGAAGATTCTATCCTTCTGTGCTGCTGAGCTAGAGGGAGCTCATTTTTGTGCTTAGGGTCTCCGGTAGCCTTGAGCTTGGGAGTCCCATAAGTGAGGACTGACTTCCTGCTTGGTCCTGGAGAAAGCGTAGTTACTCACCTGTAACAGGTGTTCTCCAGGAGCAGCAGGAATCAGTCCTCACTACCCTCCCTCCTCCCCGTGGAGTTGCAATCGTCTGCTTATGTTCTTTTTGCAAATTTTTATGCTGTCTTTTTTAGCTATGTCATCTGACTGGCTAAGATGGCACCGTCGGGCGGGAAGACGCCGCGCATGCGCGCTGCAATTCCCAAAGGCTTTCTTTGAAAGCTGGGGAAAATTGCTCCGCGAGGGCTCCGTCGGCGCCGACGTCACCCATAAGTGAGGACTGATTCCTGCTGCTCCTGGAGAACACCTGTTACAGGTGAGTAACTACGCTTTCTGTATCGAGCATTGTGGTTTGAGGACAGTGACGTTCTGTATGAGTCTCGTAGTTTGCTAGTGTGGTGGGTTGATGACATCTCTCAGAAGGGTGGGAGTGGTACTTTTACTGCTAAGTGACACTTTACTAAATCATTATACCTACTAAATGTGCCCACCGAGCAAATAGCATAGTTGGAGGATGTCATACTTGGTGGTTATTGTAACTATAAGAATGACATATAAAGGGTTATGACTTTTGTTTTGTCATAAATCTATATGTTGATATGTTGTACAAGTATAACCCTCAACATGGGCAACGACGGGGTGTGTGTAGGTTTGAAGGAGGGTGGAACAAGAATACGTGGGATATAGTTATTTACTATATTACTTTAGTTTTTCTCTTTACATTTTTGTACTGCATTTTGTTACTATTGTAATATTTAATAAGCAAGTCTGCAACTAAAAAGGAGATAGAGCAGCTTTTAAACTAGATTAATGGGGAAATAAGGCAGTCGCCCAAGAGCGCATGGTTCGGAAGGCTGCATCCTTGAAGGATACTAGCAAAAGATTGAAGTTAGGGTATATTGACAGAGAGGTTCCACTAAAGACAAAAGTAACCCAAATGCCCTAAAGTACAGAGCAGACAGAGCTTAAAGATTCCAAATTATCCCGGTCTACTGATAACCAGATTAATATGAATAAAATACAGCCTCTAAAATGCTTGTATGCAAATGCTAGAAGTCTAAAAAAATAAGATAGGAGAGTTAGAATATATAGCAGTAAACGAGAGGTTAGATATGATTGATATCTCAGAGACCTGGTGGAGGGAGGACAACCAATGGGATACTATGAATCCTTGGTACAAATTATATTGCAATGATAGAGAAGATCACATTGGTGGAGGGGTTGCACTCTGTTAGAGGGGGCATCGAGCCACACAGGATTAAAGTTTTGCAGGAATCAAAATACACTGTAGAATCTCTGTGGATCGAAATTCCAAGTAAAAAGGGGAAAGCGATGGCAGTGGGGGTGTACTAACGACCGCCTGGCCAGAATGAACAAATGGATGATGAAATGCTCAAAGAAATCAGGGAAGCTAACAAAAGTTACAACATAGTACTAATAATGGGTGATTTCAATACCCTGGTATCTACTAGGTCAGTGTCACTGCAGGACATGGTAGGGAGATAAAGTTTCTAGATGAAATAAATGACTGCTTCTTGGAGCAGCTGGTTCATGAATGGACAAGAGAGGAAGCCATTTTGGACCTAGTCCTTAGCGGAACACAAGATCTGATACAAGAGACAAGCATGATCTCATTTGATTAAATAAATGGAGGAAGGACAGCAAGGAAATCCACAGTACTACCTTTTAACTTTCAAAAGGGAGACTATGATAAAATGAGGAAAATAGTTGAGAAAACTAAAAGGAGCAGCTTGCAAAGGTTAAAGATTTACATCAAGCATGGGTATTGTTTAAAAATACTATCTTGGAAGCACAAATCAGCTGTATTCCATGCTTTAAGAAAAGTGGAAGGAAGTCCAAAAAACTGCCAGCATAGTTTAAAGGTGAGTTCAGAGAGGCTGTTGTAGCCAAAAAAGCACCTTTCACAGAATGGAAAAAGGAGCCAAATGACGAAAACTAGAACCAACAAAAGCAATGGCAAGTTAGATGCAAGGCATTGATAAGGCAGGCAGAGAGAGAACTTGAAAAAAGGTTTGCCGTGGAAGCAAAAACGCATAATAAAAACATTTTCAAGTACATTTGTAGCAAAAAACATGTGAGTCAGTAGGACCATTAGATGATGGAGGGGTAAAAGAGGTGCTAAGAGTGGATAAAACCATAGCGGAAAGATTGAATAAATTCTTTGCTTTGGTCTTTACTGAAGAAGATGTAGGTAAGTCACCCATGACTGAAATAATATTTAAAGGTGATGCAACGGAAGAATGGAAAGAAATATCAATAAACCTGGAAGATGTATTACAACTATCTGATAAACTAAAGAGTAGCAATCACCTGGACTGGATAGTGTACATCAGAGGGTGTTGAAAGAACTAATATGAGATTGCAGACCTATTATTAGTGATCTGTGAACTATCATTAAAATCATTTGTAATACCTGAAGATTGGCGCATGGCCAGTTTAACACCAATTTTTAAAAAGGGTTTCAGGGGTGATCTGGGAAACTACAGACTGGCGAGCTTCTCATCAATACTGGGCAAAATAGTAGAAACCATTATAAAGAACAAAATTACCGAACATGTAGATGTTGTTAAGTGCCATTGACCCTCTGGATAGTTGTCCTAAAATGTGTTCGGTGTTCAGTCTTCAGTATGGTGGCTCATACTTGATAGAGTGGCACCCATAGCTGCTGTTATTGTATCGATCCATCTCATTGCTGGCCTTCCTGTTTTGCATTGACCTTCTACCTTGGCAAGCATTATGATGTCTTTCTCTAATGATCTCTATCTTCGCATGATATGTCCAAAGTATGAAAGTCAAAATCTTGTCATTTGAGCTTCTAAAGAAAGTTTAGGTTTGATCTCCTCTAGTACTGACTGGTTTGTTCTTCAGGCAGTCCATGGTATACGCAGTATTCGTCGCCAGCACCATAATTCAAAGGCATCAGTTTTCTTCCTGTCTATCTTTTTCACTGCCCAACTTTCGCATCCATATGACATTATTGAAAATACCATGGCTTGAATGAGTCGAATCTTTGTATAGAGAGAGAGATCTCTGCTCTTGAGAATCTTGTCTAAGTCCTTCTTAGCCACATTCTGCCAAGAGCAATGAATTGTCAGATTTCTTGACTGCTTGTTGTTTCTTTATTGATAGTTGATCCAAGTAGGTTAAAGTTGTCCACTATTTTGATTTCTTCTCCATCAACGATGAACTTATTGATTTTGCCAGTTGTCAGGATCTTTGTCTTCTTTATATTAAAGTGCAGGCCCATTTTAAGATTATGTTCCTTGATCATGAGAAGCAAATGTTTCAGATTGTCTTCTCTTTCAGCCAGTAGGTATCAGCATAGCGAAGGTTGTTGATGAGTCTTCCACCAATCTTTACACCTCTGTTGTCTTCATACAGTCCTGCTTCTCTGATGATTTGTTCTGCATATAAATTAAAGAGGTAGGGAGAAAATATGCAGCCTTGTTGTACACATTTGCTGATTTTAAACCATTCTGTTTCTCCTTGTTCCGTTCAAACTGTTGCTTCTTGATCATTGTAAAGGTTGTGCAAGAGAAATATCAGGTGTTCTGGTATACCTATGCTTCTTAATATGGCCCAGAGTCAATAAAACACACATAGATATCCTTTTGATAGTCTTTAGTCTTTTCAAGGATTCTTCTCACAACCACGATGATGTTTCTCATTTCTTGCCCTTTCCTGAACCCTGCTTGCACTTCAGGCAGTTCTTGTTCCAGTTATGGTTGTAGTCTCTGCTGAATAATCTTGAGTAGAATCTTGCTGGCATGTGGGATCAGAGCAATTGTGCTATAATTTCCACCATCAGTCGGGTCACCTTTCTTCAGTATTGGTGTAAACACAGGTCTTTTCCAGTCAGTTGGCCATGATGATGACTTCCAAATTTCCTGGTAGAGCCTTGTAAGTATGGTAACAGCTGCATCAGATTGCTATAATACTTCAACAGGAATGCCGTCAATGCCAAGTGCTTTGTTCTTTGATAAGGTTTTCAGTGCTGCTTCGACTTTTTCTTTCATCACCAATGGTTCTTGATCATAAGGTACAGGTTGAAATGGCTGTTGGTCCACTTGATCTTTTTCATATAATTACTCTGTATATTCTTTCCACCTTTTCTTGATCCATCTCGGCATCATTCTACATGAATCCTTGAGCATCTTGTAACATTCCAATTCGAGGCTGGAATTTTTTCTTTAACTCTCATAGCTTTAGGAAAGCCGATCTTGTTCTTCCTCTAGTAGTTTCTGCTTCTGTTTCCTTGCATGTGTCATTGTAATACTTCTCCTTGTCTTGTTTTGCTGCACATTGTAAATCTCTGTAGGTTCGGCAATTGCCTCTCTTTCTCCTCTGGCTTTAGCTTCTCTGCGTTTCTGGGCAATTTTCAGTTTCTTTGGTCATCCATTTTGGCTTTTTTAGCTTTTGTAGAGACTTCTCACTTTCTTCCAACACAGCCTTCTTGAAGTCATCCCTGGCTTTTCTGAGGCTCTGTCATTTGTATCTAAAGTAGCAAATCGATTTTGCAGGCAGTCTTTAAATTCCAGTGGTATATTCTCAAGGCCATATTTGGCTTCATTCATGAGTGGTGTGCTCTTTTTCAACTTTAGCTTGAGTTTGCATATAAGTAGTTTGTGATCTGTGCCACAGTCAGCTCCAGGTTTTGTCTTTGTTGATGTTATAGAGCTTTTCCATCATTGACTTCCACAGATGTAATCAATTTGATTTTTGTACAATCCATTGGGTGAAGGCCATGTGTACAGTCACCGTTTGTGTTTCTGGAAGAAGGTGTTTGAGATGAATAGATCATTGGTCTTGCAGAATTCTATCAGTCTTTCTCCAGCTTCATTTCTGTTGCTATGTCCATATTTTCCAACCGCTTTGCCACCTTCTTTGTTGCCACCTTTTGCATTCCAGTTACTCATGACTATCAGGATATCGTGTTTGCATGTTCTGTCAATTTCAGCTTGTACTTGTTCGTAGAATTCATCAACTTTGTCCTCTTCTGCAGCTGTTGTTGGGGCATATACTTGAATTATAGTTGTGTTGATGGGCTTCCTCGTAGACAAATAGAAATTAAGCATTCACCGATTGCATTATATTTCATTACAGTTCTTGCAAGTTTCTTCTAAATTATAAATGCAATACCATTTCTTCTTTGTCTTTCATTTCCAGCATAGTAGACCATGTGATCATCAGATGCAAAGTGCCCGATGCCTATCCATTTCAGTTCACTGACACCCAACAGATCAAGTTGTACACGTTCCATTTCATTCTTGACCACCTCCAACGTCTCTTGGTTCATGCTTTGTACGTTCCATGTCACAATATGTAAGACATCTTTGCAGCTTCTGACTCTCATTTCATGTGCAGCTACATCAGCAGTCAGATGTCCCGAGGGCTTTTATCCAACCGCATCATAAATGCTGGTTTTACTCTGAAAAGTCTTCAGCTCATCCTGAGTAGCCAGTTGAGTGCCTTCTGACCTGGGAGTCTCATCTTCCAGCTCTATAGTGCAATTTGTTTTGTTGTGACTATCGATTGGGTTTTCATGTCAAGATACGGAAGTAGATTACCAGGCCCTTTCTTCCACGCAGTTTAATTCTAGTGTTGCTGCCATTGTCACAGAAATATGATCCTCCGCCGCTAACACCATCCCATTCTACTGCTGCCTAGATGGGCGATTTGTCTTGGTCTGGCACCTCAGCTGAGGGAGACCCTGCCAGTAGTTAAACTACTGATAGCTTAGCCCTCAGCATCACTGATGCACCCAAGCCCAAACAGCACGACAAGCTGCAAACCAAGTGAGGGCAACATGTAGATAGTCATGGTTTAATGGAAGAAAGCCAACATGACTTTAGCCAAGGAAAGTCTTGTTTTACTAATTTGTTATATGTTTTTGAAGGTGTGACTAAACAGGTAAACAAAGGTGAGCCGGTCGATATAGGGTTTCTGGATTTTCAGAAAGCCTTTGACAAGGTCCCTCATGAGAGACTCTAGGCAAAATTAAAAAGTCATAGAATAGGAGGCAGTGTACTATTGTGGATCAGGAACTGGTTAAAAGATAGAAAGCAGAGGGTAGTGCTGAATGGCCAATTTTCCCAGTGGAGAAAGGTGAATAGTGGAGTACCCCAGAGATCTGTGCTGGGTCCGCTGCTTTTTAACATTTATAAATGACCCGGAAATGGAAAAAACGAGGAGGTATTTCAGATTTGCAGATGACACAAATTATTCAAAGTTGGTAAAACCCAAGAAGATTGTAAAAAATTGCAAGGGGATATTGATAAATTGGAAGACTGGACGTTTAAATGGAAGATGAAATTTAATGTGAACTAGTGCAAAGTTATGCACCTAAGAAAGAACAACCCAAACTTTTCTGAGCATCACTCCAGTCCAGTCCCAACAAGCAGGTTGTCACTCCATTCCAGCAGCTGGAGACTGAGCATGCTCAAGGCTTTGGTGATCTCCAGGAACAAGCAGGAATGTAGTCTTCACATATGGGTAACGTTGGTACCAACGGAGCCAGCGCAGGAATGCTCCCCAGCGTCCAATAGGAAAGCTTTTGGGAGCATCCCACTGCGCCTGCTTAGCTGCCTTCCCAACTCTCCCACCTCAGTTCTTCGTTTTCCGCAGAGCCAGCAGAAAGTAAATGCTGTCACCGCAGAAAATTCTTTTGTTCCTTTTTTTTATTTTATTATTAATTAAAAGGCATCACATAGTACAACAAGCAATTGTCATATCAACTATATATACAGTACAGTAACAAGAACAAAAATGACACTGCAAAGAAACATAAGCAACAGAAAGGGAAATCAACAAAGCGCCTTTTTTTTTTGTTGCTTCTTTACGTCCCCTCCCCTCCTCTAAGCAACATTTTAATTCCCCCCCCAGCAAACAACCAATTTAACTCTCAATACACTCTACCCACCCCCTCTACCCTCCAACCCCCCCCTCACCTCCCCACCCCCCTGCCTTAAATGCTTACCAGGTAAAAAGGAAAGGATACCCCACTGGATCAGACCACATGGGGAGGAGGAAGAAGAAGAACCCAAGGATGTCACTGCACAGGAAAACACAAGGCCAACGCCTCCAAAACAGAGAAACGATACTCAAGGCATTAGGAGCCATACTTGGAGACAAAATCTTCCCACACTCGCTCAAAGTGAGGCAGCCGCATCCTTCCAGCTGCCACTCCACGTTCCATAGTGTACGTGTCCCACATCTGGTCCAACCAACTAGAAAAGGCCGGAGGCCGAACCTGCTTCCAAGCTGCAGCCAGAGCCAGCCGGGCAGCATTCAAACCATGGCGAATCAAGCTAGCTGAGGTGACCGAGCACCAGGAACATTCACTCCGAACAGGAAAATGCCTGGATCCCAAGGAATGTCCAACCCAACCAAGTGTCGTAAACGGTATTGGATCCCCCTCCAGAAAATACGGATGCGTGGACAGAACCACCAAACATGCACCAAAGAACCCCGCCGGCCACATTGCCGCCAACACATATCCGATGCCCCCGGATACACTCGAGCAACCCGCGCGGGGGTCATGTACCATCTATATAGTATTTTATAATTAGTTTCACAGGCATTAATTGTCACTGAACTTTTCCAGAGCTTACCCTCAACCTCTTCCCAACTCTGCGCAGTATAGGTAAGCCCCAAGTCCAAGCTCCATTGCTCTCGATGTTTGCCGGGTCCCAACTGCTGGGCCTGCAGATGAGCATACAAGACAGCTATAACACCCTTCGTGGTAGTACACTCCTCACAAAAGCGCTCAACATCATTCAAGTCCCGCGCAACTTGGGACCGAACGACTCTATCTTGCACTCAGTGAGCCTCTTGAGCATACTGAAAAGCATGACACTCGGGAAGATCAAATTCTCTCCGAAGCACACTAAAAGAACGCAACCCCCCCTCCTCAAAGAGCTGACCGACACAGCTGAGTCCCTTATGCCCCCACAACCGAAAAGCGGGGTCAGTCATCCCAGGGGGAAATAAAGCATTATCTACTATGAGCGCCAAGGGAGACAGGACCAACCCCCGAGGCCAGAGAAACTGGTCCCAACATTGAAGAGTATGTAGGATATAGGGGTTACTCAGACGCAAACCACCGCGCAACTTGGAACTAAGCCACAGCCGATCCCCCAATCCCGCCCCCCCCCCGAAATATACATTTCCATTTGAACCCAACGTTTGTTGCTATCAGTATTCATCCACTCCACACCAGCGCGGCACTGCGCCGCCGCATAGTACCACTGAAGGTTAGGCGCTCCCATATCCCCATAGTGTGTATGCATATAAAGAATCCGTCGCGCTCTGCGGGGATGACGATACCGCCAGATAAACTTCATAAGTAGCGTTTGCCAAGTGACCAAGGTTCCCCGGGGCAAAGGTATAGGAAGTACTTGAAAAAGGTATAAAAACCTCGGGACAACCACCATCTTAATCACTGCTATACGCCCAAACCAGGACAACATCAAACTGGCCCAGATCGCCAAGTCACGCCGGACCTGTTGAATTAAAGTTCCATAGTTGGCCTTATAGAGCGCAGCCCGATCAACGGTCAGATTCACACCTAAGTAGCGGAGAGAACCCGTCACCCACCGAAATGGATAGCTAGCCTTCAAATGCAAGCAGATTGCCTCCGGGACCCCAACATTTAAAATCTCAGATTTAGTATAATTAATTTTGAACCCGGAAGCTTGCGAAAAGGCCTCAAAAAGTTGCATAGCAGCCGAAAGAGACCCAACCGGGTTCACCAACGATAATATAATATCGTCCGCAAAAAGTGCAATTTTATATTCAGAGGGGCCCACCCGGACGCCCAAAATGTCCAGATGCTCGCGAAAGCCCTGCGCCAACGGCTCCATCACCAAGGCAAACAGCAGCGGCGACAAAGGACACCCCTGCCAAGTCCCCCTCTCCAACACAAAGCTCCCCGACTGACCCCCATTAACACGGACACAGGCTATAGGACCTTGATAGAGACATTGAACCCAACGCATACAATGAGGCCCAAATCCCATCTTCTCCAGCACACACCAAAGATAGCCCCAGCTGACTCGGTCAAAGGCCTTCTCAGCATCAACTCCCACCAAAAGCGCTGGCTGAGAGTCCTGCCGGGCCACATGTATCACCTGTAACATTCGCCGAATATTATCCGCCGCCTGACAACCCGGCACAAAACCAACCTGGTCTGGATGCACCAAGGCGGGGAGGACCCGGTTCAATCGAGCAGCCAGTACCGAGGCCAAGATTTTAACATCCGTATTCAATAAGGAAATAGGACGGTAGGAAGCCGCCTCTTGCACTGGCTTAGGAAGAACTACAATAAGAGCCTCGAGTTGAGAAGGGGGCAGCGACCCCCTCCTTCAGAACTTCATTAAAGAGCACCACCAGAGTCGGCGTTAATTGAGCACTATATTTCTTATAATACTCCCCAGGAAAGCCATCACTGCCCGGCGCCCTCCCAGTCCTTAAGCGACGAATGGCGGCCGCCACCACTTCTGTAGTAATATCAGCATCAAGTTGCTCTCTATCAGAATCATCCAACTGCGGTAATGTAACAGCCCGCAGGTAGCCCTGCACACGAAGCAAATCGAAAGGCTCAGCTTTATACAGCTGTTCGAAAAAAGCAGCGAAAACCTCACGCACCTCCCGGGAAACCACCCGCATGTGTCCCTGAGAATCCCGAATTTCACGCACCATTCTCGAGGTCTGCTGCTGACGAAGCCGTAAGCAAGGTATCGACCAGCCTTATTCCCCCACTCATAAAATGTTTGCCTTAGTTTCCGACGTATATTATCTAAGTCTCTCTGCATACACGCATCCAATTTAGCCCGCGCCGCCCGCCATTGACGCCAAACGCGTTTAGAGCCCGTTCTAGTGTGCTCCAACTGGAGGCACCGATTTTCCGCCACCAGCCGGCAGGATTCCTGTTTCCAAGCCCGCCGAGTGCGAGCGGCCTCAGCAATCCGAGCCGTAGCTTTAAAAGCATCCCAAACCATAGATAACGAAACCTCCCCGGAATCATTTAACTCAAAAAATTCAGTTATAAAGCGCCCATGATCCTGAACCGCACTCTGCCGCCAGAAAAAACGATCATCCAACCGCCATGACCCTTGCCGGTCGCCGCATAAATCGGCAGGAAGAGCAAGCCAACATGGAGCGTGATCCGACCACGTCAACGTCCCATGTCCAGCCTCCACCCTCCCATCCATCAAACGCTGATCCAACAAAAAGTAGTCAATACGAGTATGGACCCGGTGTACAGGCGAGTAGTAGGTATAGCCTTTTTCCCCAGCATGGGTATCTCTCCAGACATCACGCAATCCTAAATCAAGCATAAAGTTTTGCAACGCCCTGCTAGACCCACCCTGCGCCCGCCCAGCACAGCCCGTGGAGTCCAAATGTGATAGCATGTGAGCATTACAATCCCCGCCCAATATAATAGGCCCCTTCGCAAAATCAGCCAGCAAAGCTTTCAGTCGCGCAAAAAAGATCACCTGGCCCTCATTAGGGGCATAGATATTAGCCAACGTTAATAAACGGCCCTCTAAACGGACATTCATAAAAAGCCACCGCCCCAAGGTATCCCTCTTAACCTCCTCCACCCTAAGAGACAAACACTGATGAAACAGCAGGGCTACTCCACACTTCTTGCCATGCACATCCGACGCTACCCACACCTCAGAATAAGGCTTACGTTTTAACCAACCTTGATTACAACCGCGGAGATGAGTTTCCTGCAGAAACACAGTGTCCCCCTTCAAGGATCTCAGTTCCATAAACAGCAAAGAATGCTTCCCAGGGGAATTGAGACCCTTTACATTCAAAGACACCACCTTCAGCATAAGGAGTCTACTCCCCCATCACCTCTGCCCGCCCACTCCCTCCGCCCCGTGTGGTCCAACCACCCCTCCCCTCCCCCCATATGCACAAACCTTAAACACAAAAAGCAACCTCGTACCTGGTACCCCCTAAGAATTACACATACAAACCCCCCTCCACTTCCCCCGCCCCCACCCCATGAGCTTACACAAAAACCCCCACCCCCACTCCTTCCCCCCAAACAGCCCCTACCAATCCTCCCCCCCATCATGGCCCTCCCCCCAACCCATCAGTACCACCCGCCAGTCAAAAAGACAGGACACGGTAAAACTGATCCCCCAACCCAGCTCCAACCAGGACTCCCCATACAAGAGAAAGTACATTATAATATGCATATAATTACGTACATCCCCCATGATGCTATAACCATTCGGCTATCATACCGAGTACCCCCCCCCCCCTCAACAGGACAACCGCAGTAACCTTCACTCCCACATGCATAAAGAACAAGATCCAAAAGCCCCATAACAGCAGAGGAACTCAATAGGAACATTGATAACAAGAGTGATGAGCATCAAACTCCCACATAGGCAGTTAAATAAACCCAAACCACTAACACCCTGACCACTATGAACTCCCCCAGTCCAGAAAGACTGTGTCGCAGGATCCAGGCAGTCTTAAGCAGATCTTCCCACCCGAGTCCACTTGGAAGACTGCGTCTTGGGAGGTGGAAGCACCGGCAGCGCATTGTCTTCTACAAGGCCCGCCTGGCGCAACGCTCTCCAGGCTTCCGTATGGTCCTTTGCTGAAATTTTTTTATTGCCCAAAAGAAAGTTCATCCAGAAAGGAAAGGAAAGGACCAGGAATAACGAATCCCCTTGTTGTTCAGCACCATTATGATCGGTTTCAGCTCTCTCCGGCGCGCCAAAGTAAAAATCGAAAGATCTTGATAGACGGATACCTGCGCCTCCTGATAGTGAATCACTTTTTTCTCATGACCCCGTCATAAAAGCAGCTCAGCATCAGCATATCTCAGAAATCTTACAATGACATTCCGGGGTTGATTGTTAGGTGGTTTTCCCAGGGCACGATGCACTCTTTCAATTTCCATCTCATTCCCACGGGCTTCAAGTTCCTCCGCCGTGAGGAGGGCACCCATCAAAGTCTTAAGCACCACCCGCAGATCCTCAGCGCCCCCCACAGCTTCCGGAATGCCTCTGAAGCGCACATTGTTGCGACGTGACCTGTTTTCAATATCATCAATCTTATAAGTGAATTCCATTGCTTGCGAGTTCTGGCGGTCCACTGCACACTGTAAGTCCACCAGAGCACTGTCATGATCCTCTAGTTTTGTCTCGGCCTCTTCCACTCGAGTGCCTAGGTCTTTTTTGTCGCCTCTGAGTTCCGCAATCATACCCATCACTTCATCTCGCATGGAGCGAAATTCACAGGCTAGATCTTCAAATCCCCTGCGAAGCTCCCGCTTCAGGAGAGCCTGTGTAGAGGACGCCGCAGAACCCTGGTCGAGTTCACTCAGTGTCTCATCACCGGACCCGTCTGATGGCTGCTTTTTGGGTGAACTGTTTGGAGAGCCACTCTTACTCAGCAGACGCTGAGAGGCGCGCAACTTTTCCCGGGCTTCCAGCCCCTTGGTTTTAGCAGCCATAAGGCACCAAACTCTCCCCTTGGCAGAGCAGGCAATGAAGTATAGGGCACTGCCAACTGCTAGACATGCCCACGAACAGGCCAGGTAAATGCCAAAATCAGCAACCAGGTGTTGAAGGGCTAAGGTAAAGAAAAAGTCCCACTTCAAAACAGCAGAGGGCGCTCCAGGCTCACAGCATAAAGCACCATCCAGCCAGCACAGAGAGAAGCACCACGTTGGCTGTCACTACAACAAAATCCACTGTACAGAGAAGGAAGGAGCAGCCAATCAAGCTTAAAGGCCAAAGATCTTGAGCAGAGATCCAACTGTTGAAGCAGGAATCGTGGAGAGCAGGAAGATCCGAAATGCAAGTCGCCGAGGAGCCGACGTCATCACAAAGGGTTGCTTCCCGCCAAAACTGATTGGAACGCAGACAGTATCATGCGTTCCACAACCGCATGGCAATGGCCGCTGTACCTCCCAAACAAACCACGCTCTCACAGCCAGTTGCCCTCCTCCTCCAACAGCCTCCGAACTTGCCAGCACCGCTTAAAAGGAAGAGTGCAGCTTGCAAAGGGTACCGGAGACACCGATCCCTCTCCCCTCTCCAGTGCCCGACAAGCAGAAAGAGAGCTGGTAAATAACAGGAAGACAGCAACTCACAGTATCCCCTCCGATCGCCGAGCCAAGCAAGGTATAGGACAGAGATACCCGGAACAGAAGCCACACTCAGAGCTCCACAGCAAGGTATGGAAGCGGTTCTAGCCGCAGCATTGCACTCCGCGGTCTTTCAAGCACAGGGGTGACCTCCGATTTCGCTCTTAGTCAGCCAAAAAGAGAGCACTGACAGTCCTACACCCGAGCCAGATATTCACGAGAGTACTGCGCTGGGGAATGCAGGTTTTAGCTCAATATGGGGAGAACCTGGACCAGAGCTGGTTTAAATTGCGGCCATTCCTTTACGGGCTCTCTAGCGCCTCCCTTCTGTTCCTTTTTTATGGTTAGCGTCTGCCTCCCGTCTCTCGTTGTCTGTTCTCCTATTCTGTCTTTCTTTCTTTCCTTTCTGTAAAAAGAAAAGAAAAGAAAAAGTAGAAGAATCTTTTCATCAGGCGCATCAACGCTATTTTCGGCCTTAAGCCTACCATACTGTCTACTGACACTATGGAAAAACCATCTAGTGGTTTTAAAAAATGTTCTAAATGTGGCAGTACCATCTCTGCTACTGACACTCACAACTGGTGTCTAAAATGCTTCTGGCCCGACCACCAGCCATTAAAATGCCCCCTTTGTAAAAAGATGACAAAGAGAGGCCTGCAGAACCGGGCCAGGAAGTTTGGAGCTCTCTTTGCCTCTGATGTGGTTTCTTTAGCACCAACGTCATCAAGGGCATCATCTTCCTCTCAAGGATATCAGGTATTGAAGCACAAGTCTTCCTCGAAGACAGATCATCCCTCCAAGGGTAGATCTCTTTCAAAGCATTGAGATGCTTCGAGTGTTGCCCTGGAGGTAGATCGGCCAGCCAAACAGCCCCAGCGGGAGGACCTGTCCTCCAAAGCCATCGAGGGGCTCCAGGATGCTCCTGAGGCTTCCACCTCAGGAGAGTTCCTGGTGCATTGCTCTGGGACAGAAGCGCAAATGCTAGTTACCGATACCCAAGCATTGGTGAGCTGCATGGATTAGTGTATCCTGGCCAAGGAGCGTTGCTTGGCGACTCTATTGTCAACCTCTGTTCCATCAAAACATTACCGACGGTACCACCCACTCCAGTACCGTCAACGGTACTGATGCAAACTGCTATGGGATACATGCCACTGGGTTCACTGCCACCCATGCCTGCCCTCGAGACCATTCTCGGTACCAAAGCTTCATCCAAGCAGAACCCCCAACCCGATACCAACATCAACCGGTATAGACAACTAGCAGAGGAGGAGTACTGGTCCCGCCAATATGTTGAGTCCTCTGAATTGGAGGCCTCCGATGACGAGTCACTCGATGCCCGAAGACTTCAAAGTCTACCAGCGAAGCCCTTTCCTTCACCGGAACAGCACATGTCCCCTTTCAAGGACATGTCTTTTCAAGTGTTTATTCAAGACCTAACTAGGGGTCTCTCCATAACAATTACATCTGAGAAAGATCCTAGGGCTGAGGAATTGGAGATCCTCCAATACCCAACAGCTCCTAAGGAGGCAGCCACCCTTCCGGTTCACCGCATTCTCCATGATCTCATGCTCCGGATGTGGGAGACTCCCCTCACGATCTCATCCCATACTCAACGCCTCGATACCATGTACCGAGTAATGGAATGTCCCGGCTTCCAAAAGACACAACTCCCCCACCATTCGATAATGGTGGAATTGGTGATGTGTTGAATTAAGAGTTCTAAGACACATCCTTCTAACTTTCCGAGTAGAGAATCGATAACCCTCGATGCGTTTGGATGTCGATGTTTGCATGCTTTCAGCCAGGATTAACTCCTATGTACTCTACATGGGTATGTTTGTCAAGGAGGTCACCAGGGTCCTTGAAGCCATGGCCCCCCTTCTCCCAGATAAGAGGGGTGATTATCTTGCTCTAGTTAAGCATGCCCAGAATGTCTCGAAGTTTTCAACAGAGCAATCTTCAATGCATTTGAGTGAGTGCACCAGCAGAGCCACGGCAACCTGCATCAGTGCACACAGGATTGCATGGCTGCAAGCTTCAGATCTTGAGCAGTGGGTTCAAGATAAACTGGGCAATATACACTGCACAGGCAAGAACCTTTTTGGCAAGGACTGGCAGGATAAGTTGGAGTCGGAGAATATCACTCTGAATAGGCTGTCTAGGGCTACAGCCAACCCTGCTAGGAAAAAGACAGCAGCAAAGAAAACCTTCTTTAATAAGAAAAAGTTATATACTCCTGCCACTCAAAACCAGGCTCAGGGTCCTCAAAAGAGGCAACAGCCTCCCAAACAACAGAAAAAGCCACAGGTACCTAAGGCTCAACCAGCTCCGCAGCCACAGTCTGCACCTGGTTTTTTATTTTTTCCTAGAAAACATAGCCACCCTGCCTCTGGAGGACCCCCACCCCTCCACATAGCAGGCAGACTCTGTCTTTATGTCCACAGGTGCCATCTCATCACCTCAGAGCAGTGGACACTAACCATAGTGAAGGAGGGGTACAGACTTCATTTCCAAACTCTGCCCCCCTCTACTGTAATAGGGGAATATCATACTCGGTCCCCTTTCACTGCCTTCCTACTGCAGGAGGTGTCTTCTCTTCTATCACAGGGTGCCATAGAGGAAGTCTCCACACCTCAGCAGGGAATGGGCTTCTAACTCTCCATACTTTCTCATACCAAAAAAGAATGGAGGGTACAAGCCCAACCTGGCCTTAGAAACCTAAACAAGTTTCTGGTCCGCGAGAAGTTCAAGGGACCCTTCTTCTCTACCTCCAGAATCAGGACTGGTTCTGTTCTCTAGATCTAAAGGGAGCGTATACACATATCCTCATCCATCCAGGACACAGGAAATATCTACGTTTCATCTTTCAAGGAAAACATTATCAATACAGAGTCCTTCCTTTCGGACTCGCCTCTGCCCCAAGAGTCTACAAAAAGTGCATGTCAGTCGTAGCTGCATATCTAAGATCTCTAGGGATATGTCTTCCCTTACTTAGATGACTGGCTCATAAAGGCAGACACCTCCCTGGAGGTTCGGCTGTCTCTGCTTCGTACCAAGCAGGTACTGCAACACTTAGGATTTGTCATAAATCTTCCAAAATCCCATCTCGTTCCAACTTAGAAGCTGGAATTCATTGGGGCTCTCCTGGATACACAGCGGTCAAGGGCATTTCTATCCCAGCCCCGTTGTTATTTATTTATTTATTTTTTAAATTTATTTATTGCTTTTATATACCACGCTCTTTAAAATCAGTGCGGTTTACATTTACATTTAACATTTTTGCGCATAACAGACATACTGCTGTGCACTTACAATGAACGGGTACATACAACTTGGTTCAACTGGGGTAACTATCTACATCTTTTTACAGTTATATACAAACTTGACATGGCAAGGTGTATGGTTGGTGATGTTAAATTACTGGGTTGATTTATTGGGTTGAGAGTAGTGTAGGAGAAAGAGGTGATGCTTTAGTGCTTTTCTGAATTGGGCGAGATCTGTGATTGCTCTGATGGTGGTTGGGAGTGCATTCCAACAGCTGGGGGCATAGAATTTGAAAGCTCCGTTTTTTGTTATCTGGGTGCATTTTGTTATTTCGTTGGGGGTCTGAAGGGTGTTGGTGGCGAATGTTCTCCTTGCTCTATTCGCTGGAGTGGGGTGGAGGAGGTCCGATAGGGAGGTGGCTACATCTTGTTAATGGCCTTGAAGGTCATCATGACTACTTTATAGATGAGACGGCAGTAGATTGGGAGCCAGTGTAAGTCTTTTAGGATGGGGGTGATGTGATCTCTTCTAGAGGATCCATGTAGGAAGCATGCTGCAGTGTTCATTGCCAGCTGTAATGGGTTTAGCGTGTGTTTGGGTAGTCCATGCAGGATCACGTTGGCGTAGTCGAAGTGGGGGGTCACCAGTGCCTGAAAAACTGTTCTGAAGTCTTCCGGTTGCAGCATGGGTCGGAGATGTCGCAATGTTTGTAGTTTGTGGTAGATTTGTTTGTTGGTGTTGCTGATGTGCGTTTTGAATTCGAGCTGCTGGTCTAACGTTATGCCTAGGTATCGGATGCTGGGTTTGTTCTCTTCTCATTTCAGCTGGCGTCCCATGTGCAGCTCAGAGACCATCTGACTGCCTGGGAAATGCTGCAGCTTTTCGGGCATTTGGCCTCAACAGTACATGTGGTACCATATGCCCACTGCCTTGATCCAGGATGCAGGACAGGGATCTAGTGGGGAGGTGGTGCTTTTCAGGCTTGTGACAATGGTTATAAACCTTATTTTTAAAGATACGTTTTGTTATATTTAAAGATACGTTTTATTATCCTAAGTTTTATAGAAACATGGTTTTACATATTGTGATTAGCATCGATTTAGTGTTTATTATGTCATTATTTAAATCCTGCCCCTGTCCTCTTAATGACTACGTATAGCATGCTCTTATATATGTGACGTTATACATGTGAATTTTTCTATGTGCATGATATCACACACTCTGTTCGTATAATACTAACTTTTCATATAGTATTTATAATCTTATTGGTTTTAACTTATTTGTAATAGTATTTATTATTCAGTTTTTATCATTTAGTATTAATTATGGTTATTTATTGTTTTTTAGATATGTTATAGTTTTAATGACTCTGTATTTGCAGCAAACCTGTATCCCCTGATGAAGTGACAATACGAAACACGGCCTGTGTCGGGCTCTCAGGTTTTTGAATACAATCAATAAAGTATCCTTGCCTTACCACTACGTATTATAGACTGGGTGACTATCACATTACGTGGTGTAGTGCTCCTTTGTTGGACTGGTGGCTCCAGAGGACATCTGTAGAGCGGCGACTTAGTCCTTTTTGCATACGTTTGTTCGACATCGGCTGGACGTGCAAGCGGCTAGGGATGTGGAGTTCAGGGCATCTGTGTTGCTTGCCAGTTTCGCTGGTCCTGCCCGGATGTAGTACTGCTTTGATGCATCCCGCTTGTTGGGACTGGACTGGAGTGATGATCAGGAAGGGGAAATTAGGTCTTACCTGCTAATTTGGTTTCCTGGATTAACTCTAATCCAGTCCCGGACCCACCCTTTTCCTGTTTAGTGAGCTCAGTCTGGAAAGAATTTCATCTTCAGTAGGTTGGCTGGATTCTGTTGGTGCTGGTCTCTGGTTTTTCCCCTCAGGGTTTTGGTCTCGGGAGCTCGGGGATTGCCTCTCAGTGTTTTAAAAACAAAAATGGAATAGTAAAATACAGTTGAGTAAATAGTTCTGGAGTTTAAATTGAGCAAGTGGAGTTTTTCTTTCAGATTTGGAGTACGTACTTCTCCAGGACCAAGCAGGAATCAGTCCTCACATATGGGTGACGTCGGCGCCGACGGAGCCCTCGCGGAGCAATTTTCCCCAGCTTTCACAGAAAGCCTTTGGGAATTGCAGCGCGCATGCGCGGTCGCCTTCCCGCCCAAGGGTGCCATCTTAGCCAGTCTTCTTTTTTCCGCGGAGCCCTACAGACGTACCCGTCTTGTCCCCGCTAAAAAAGTTGATTTTCGTGAGTTTTCTCGTTTTTTCAATTCGGTTCGACGCCGGTCGTTTTCCTACAGTGGTGGCTTCATCGGCCGAACCTGGTACTCGGAATGCCGTTTCAGTCGCCTCAGCCGGCTCAAGTGCTGACGACCGATGCTTCCCTCCTGGGTTGGGGAGCTCATTGCCAGGGGGCATGTACTCAAGGTCTCTGGACCGCGTGGGAGTCTGCGCAGCAGATCAACTTCCTGGAGCTCCGAGCTATTCGTCTGGCGCTCAAGGCTTTCTCCCACCTGACTTCTCACCAGTCCGTCCTTGTCCAGACGGACAATCAAGTTGCCATGTTCTACGTGAACAAGCAGGGGGGCACGGGCTCCTTCCTTCTCTGCCGAGAAGCTCAGAAGCTCTGCTCTTGGGCCGTCAGCCACGGCATTCTTCTCAAAGCAGTTTATCTCCCAGGCCAAGAAAATTGCCTGGCGGACAAACTCAGCAGGATACTCCAGCCGCACGAGTGGCGTCTGGATCCCTTGGTAGTTCAGAAGCTCTTTCTGAAGTGGGGCCTCCCCATGATCGATCTCTTTGCCAGTCCTCTCAACCGGCAACTTCCTCGCTTCTGCTCTCGTCAGCCACATCCCCTTCGGGTAGCGGCAGATGCTTTTCTGCTCTCATGGTCGGAAAGCCTTCTCTACGCTTTTCCTCCCATCCCGCTAGTCTCTCGAACTCTGTTCAAGGTTCTCTGGGACAAAGCGTCCATGATCCTGGTGGCTCCTCGCTGGCCCAGACAGCCGTGGTTCCCACTCCTGTTACAATTAGCGGCGGAGGATCCGTTCCCTCTGGGGTTTCAACCGGATCTCCTAACACAGGATCAGGGGTCTCTGCTACACCCCAACCTCAGATCTCTCAACCTAATGGCCTGGCGGCTGAAAGGGTAGTCCTTGCTCCCCTTCTCCTGCCGGCAGAGGTGGAAGAGGTCGTCCTAGCTTCTCGGCGACCTTCTACCCGCAAATGCTACGCCCTTAAATGGCGTCGCTTTTCCGTTTGGTGTGTACAGCAGTCTCAGGATCCCTTCTCCTGCTCGGTGTCGGTGATCTTGCAGTACCTGCTCTACCTCTCTAATCTGGGACTTAAGTCCAACTCCGTCAAAGTCCACCTCAGTGCTCTCTCAGCACACCATGTGCCGGTGGACGGCAGACCTCTTTCCAGCGACCCTCTCGTCGCACGGTTTCTCTGAGGTCTCCTTCTACTTAAACCACCTCTGCGCCCGCCAGCACCTGACTGGGATCTGAATGTGGTTTTACAGCGGATCACCTGTCCGCCTTTTGAACCGATGGCTACCTGTTCTCTGCGTTTTCTTTCGTGGAAAACCTTATTCCTGATAGCCCTCACTTCCGCTAGACGCGTAAGTGAATTGCAGGCCCTCGTGTCTGATCCTCCCTTCACTCGGTTCTACAAAAATAGGGTAGTCCTACGGACTCACCCAAAATTTCTTCCAAAAGTTGTCTCCCCTTTTCACATCAATCAGGAGGTGGTACTTCCAACCTTCTTTCCCAGGCCTCACTCCAGCCGAGCTGAACGAGTCCTGCATACCCTGGACTGTAGAAGGGCATTGAACTTCTACCTTGACCGTACGCGGGAGCACCGTAAAGCTGCTCAGCTTTTTGTGTCTTTTGACCCCAATAAATTGGGGCTCCCGGTCTCCAAGCGTACTCTGTCCATCTGGGTTGCTGACTGTATCGCTTGGGCTTATGGGGCAGCCGGACTCTCCTTAGAAAGTCGAGTCACGGCTCATTGTGTTCGGGCGAAGGCTACGTCAGTGGCTTACCTCCGCTCTGTTCCTCTGGCAGACATCTGCCGGGCCGCTACTTGGTCTTCGAGCCAGACTTTTGCGGTCCATTACTGTCTCGAGAGGGAGTCCCGCAGGGACAGTGCTTTCGGACAGGCAGTCCTCCGAAATCTCTTCGAGGTTTGAGCAACTCCTACCCTCCATCCCGGATGGGGGCTACCGGTGGGTAATAATTCAGCGAAGATTCCTTCCTTCTGTACTGCT
The DNA here is from genome assembly GCA_033557465.1 of Ichthyophis bannanicus. NCBI lineage: Eukaryota > Metazoa > Chordata > Amphibia > Gymnophiona > Ichthyophiidae > Ichthyophis > Ichthyophis bannanicus. Next base: position 4,409,800 of record CM066050.1, read on the forward strand.
GAGCTAGAGGGAGCTCATTTTTGTGCTTTGGGTCTCCGGTAGCCTTAAGCTTGGGAGTCCCATATGTGAGGACTGACTTCCTGCTTGGTCCTGGAGAAAGCGTAGTTACTCACCTGTAACAGGTGTTCTCCAGGAGCAGCAGGAATCAGTCCTCACAACCCTCCCTCCTCCCCGTGGAGTTGCAATCATCTGCTTAAGTTTTTTTGCAAATTTTTATGCTGTCTTTTAGCTATGTCATCAGACTGGCTAAGATGGCACCCTTGGGCGGGAAGGCGACCGCGCATGCGCGCTGCAATTCCCAAAGGCTTTCTGTGAAAGCTGGGGAAAATTGCTCCGCGAGGGCTCCGTCGGCGCCGACGTCACCCATATGTGAGGACTGATTCCTGCTGCTCCTGGAGAACACCTGTTACAGGTGAGTAACTACGCTTTCCTGATGGCTGTCTTCTGCTTGGCATTAGTTTAGTCTTCCAGAGGATTTAGACTGCTTGGTCAGTAGGTTACTGGCTTTGGTGGGTAGTGCAGGAGGTATATCTAGGCTGACATCACCAAAATCGTGAGCATGCTCAGTCTCCAGCTGCTGGAAAGGAGATATGATAGAAGTCTATAAATTAATGAACGGAATGGAACGGGTAAATGTAGATCAATTGTTTGCAAAATGCAATGTGTGCCTTCGAGTCAGTCCTGACTCCTGGCGACCCAGAAGCTCCTGGGTTTTCTTGGCAGTGTCACCTGGGGACATGCAATGAAACTACAGGGTAAACTATTTAAGACTAATAAGAGAAAATATTTTTTCACTCAACGTGTAATCAAACTCTGGAATTGGTTACCGGAGGATGTAGTAAAGGCTGTTAGTGTAGCTGGGTTTAAAAAAGGTTTGGACAAGTTCCTGGAGGAAAGGTCCATAAACCATTATTAAAAAGGGACCCAGGATATCAATACTTGACCCAACACAAGCATTGTGGAACCTGTGTCTTTTGGGGAAACTGCTAGGTACGTATGACCTAGATTGGCAACTGTTGAAAGCAGGATACTGGGCTTGATGGACCTTGGTCTGACCCAGTATGGCATATCTTATGATCACTTGTCGGGACTGAACTGGAGTGAATCCAGGAAAGCAAATTAGCAGGTAAGACCTAATTTCTCCATGGTTACACTTTGAAACCCTCTGCCCAGTGTGCAGCGGCGGCCAAGAAGGCAAACAGAATGCTAGGAATCATAAGAAAAGGAATGGAGAAAAAAAACAAAGGATATTATAATGTCTCTGTATCGTTCCATGGTGCGAGTGCACTTTGAATATTGTGTGCAATTCTGGTCATCGTATCTTAAAAAGGATATAGCGAAATTAGAAAAAGTACAGGGAAGAACCTCCAAAATGGTAAAGGGGATGTAAGGGGAACCCCTTTGAGGAGAGGCTTAAAAGGTTAGGGCTCTTCAACCTGGAAGAGAGACGGCTGAAGCGAGATATGACAGAGGTCTATAAATTAATGAATGGAGTGGAACGGGTAAACGTATATCGATTGTTTATGTAATCAAAAATAGAAAACTAGGGGACATGCAATGAAGCTACAGTGTAACCTGTTTAAGACTAATAAGAGAAAATATTTTTTTCACTCAACGTGTGAACAAACTCTGAAATTCATTACCGGAGGATATAGTAAAAGCTTTTAGTGTAGCTGGTGTAAAAAAGATTTGGACAAGTTCCTGGAGGAAAGATCCATAAACCATTATTAAAGAGGATCTGGGAAATCCACTGCTTGTCCCAGGACAAGCATTGTGGAACCTGTGTGTCTTTTTGGGAACCTACTATGTACTTGTGACTTCGATTAGCCACTGTTGGAAACAGGAAACATAGAAATATGATGACAGAAAAAGACCATATGGCCTATCTAGTCTGTCCTTCCATAACAACTACAACAGTCCCCTTTTTTCCTTTAGAGATCCTCTGTGTTTGTTCCATGCTTTTTTTAATTCAGTTACTGTCCTCATCTCCATCACCACCTCCACTGGGAGACTATTCCACGGATCCACCACTCTTTCCGTAAAGAAATATTTCCGCATATCACTCCTGAATCTATCTCCCTTCACCCCTCATCCCATGTCCCCTCGTAGCAGAACTTGCTTTCAATTGAAAGAGGCTCTCCCCCTGAACATTTATGCCACGGAGGTATTAAAACATCTCAATCATATCACCTCTATCCCGCCTTTCCTCTAAGGTGTACATATTAAGATCCTTACGTCTGTCCTCATATGCTTTATAATGAAGACCACTAACCATTTTAGTAGCCACCCTCTGCACCGACTCCATCCTGTTCACATCCTTTTGAAGGTGCGGTCTCCAGAATTGCACACTATACTCCAAATGAGGTCGCACCAAAGACTTATACAGAGGCACTATCACCTCCTATTTTCTGCTAGCCATTCCTCTCTGTATGCACCCAAGCATCCTTCTAGCTTTTGCCGTCATTTTTCCTACCTGTTTAGCTACTTTAAGATCATCAGACACAATCACGCCTAGGTCCCACTCTTCTTTAGTGGACAAAAGTACTTCACCCCCTATACTATATTGCTCCCTTGGATTGTTGCAGCCCAAATGCATGACCTTACATTTTTTAACATGAAATCCCAGCTGCCAAATTCAAGACCATTCTTCAAGCTTAGCTAGAGCCCTCCTCATGTTATCTACACCTTCCTGGGTGTCTACTCTATTGCAGATTTTGGTATCATCCGCAAAGAGGCAAACCTTACCCGACAGCCCTTCCGCTATAACAAAGATGTTAAAAAGAATCGGACCAAGGACAGATCCCTGGACCACACCACTGGTAACCTCCTTCTCCTCAGAGTGAGCTCCATTTACTTGTATTCTTTGTCGCCTCCCACTCAACCAATTTCTAACCCAAGCAGTAACTTTAGGGTCCATCCCTAGGGTGCTCAGTTTGTTTATAAGTCGCATGTGAGGAACAGTGTCAAAGGCTTTACTGATACTGGGTTTGTTGGACCTTGGTCTGACCCAGTATGGCATATCTTATGCTTTATGGGCCCCATATTCAACTAGGCAAGCTATGTGCTGCCACGGTGCATAGCCCTGCCCGCTCACCCTAATCCTGGATATTCAGTGCTGCAGCGACAGCATTGAATATCTGGTTTTGGCGCCCAGAGAAAACTGTCGCAGAGCCTAACCGGGTAGTGGCAAAATTGCAGTAGGCGAGCCAAAAGAAGACCTAGTTTTATGTTTGTTTATGTTTATTGTATTTGATAAAAACCGCCTTTCACAAAATCAAGGCGGTGTACAATTAAAATTCAATAAAAGAAGGCCAAGGCCAACGAAAGGGAAAAGAAGTGTACAATGTTTGATAGGACAGCAAAGCAAACAAAGAGACAAAACAAACATAACATAGGGTGGGCCTAGGCAAGAAACAAAAGGTAGGGAAGAGAAACAATCATACAAAGGGGGAGGGAATATTAAAGGCTAGGGAGAACAAATGGGTTTTTAATTGTTGTTTGAAGGTGGCAAGCTGAGGTTCTAGGCGGAGGGAGGGAGGGGGGGAGGGCGTTCCAGAGGGCAGGAGAAGCAAAGAAGAAGGCAGAGGAACGGGTAGATTGAAGGTGGGCACGGGAAGGGGAAGGGAGGGTAAGACGGTTGAGATGGAAAGAGCGGGGAGTGTGTCTAGGAGAGTGAAAGAAGAGAAGATCAGTTAGGTATTGGGGAGTGCTAGTGTGAAAGGCTTTATGAGTCAGGATAAGCAATTTGAAAGTTACCCTAAAGGGGACGGGCAGCCAGTGAAGATGAAAGAGCAGAGGGGTTACATGATCCCGAGGTGAAGATTGTGTGACCAGGCGTGCGGCAGTGTGCTGAATTCTACTGAGGCGAGCAAGTTGGTATTTCGGGAAACCGAGAAATAGAGAGTTCGCAAAGTCCACCCGTGACATAACTAGGGAGAGAACCAAAGTGACAAGGGCCGAAGGGGAGAGGAAAGGACGGATAGAACGGATCTGACGAAGAAAAAAGAAAGATGTTTTGGTGATGTGAGAAATGTGAGAGTGGAAAGACAAGTCAGAGTCAAAGTGTACACCGAGGTATCGGAAAGTGGAAACCAGAGGTACAGGGGACCCATAGAAGGAGGGAGCCAAAGAGGGAGGGGAAGAGCCGTGGGAAAACCAGATAGCAACAGTCTTAGTGAGGTTCAGATGGAGACAATTGAGTGTCAACCAATCAGCTACTGCTGCAAGGCAAGAATCTAGTACAGCAAGGTCAGGGGAGGAAGGCGAGGTGTGATGAAGCAAAAGGATATCATCTGCGTAGAAAAAAGTAGAAATACCGAATTGCTGTATCAAAGATGCGAGGGGCGCCAGGAAGAGATTAAAGAGGAGGGGGGCAAGTACAGAACCCTGGGGAACACCACAGGGAAGAGCGTGAGGATTGGAAGAGGGAGAGGACGGGGAGGATGAAAGAACTGAGTAAGTCCGAGAAGAGAGAAAAGAGTGAAACCAGTGAAGTACAGTGCTGCAAAGACCCGCATCCCGTAGACGTTGAAGAAGGAGGGAATGGTCGACCAGATCGAAGGCAGCTGAGAGATCTAGAGCAACCGCTACCGAAATATCACCACGATCATGTGCAACATGCAGTGCATTAGAGAAAGCCAAGAGAACCGTTTCAACACTGTGACCCTGACGGAACCCAGATTGACGGGGGTGAAGGAAGTTAATAGAATCAAGGTGATGTGAAAGCTGTGCGAAGACAAATTTTTCCAAGAGTTTAGATAAGAACGGGAGGTTGGAAACGGGACGATAGTGGGCAGGGACCAAAGGATCTAGTGAGGTGTTTTTAAGGATAGGGCGCACCAAAGCATGTTTCCAAGATTTCGGGAAAGTTCCAGTGGAGAGACTTGAGTTAAAGATGGTGAGGATGAAGGGGAGAAAACCTAAGGATGGGGTCAAAAGCCAGGAGGAAGGAATGGGGTCAAGGGGGCAGGAAGTTTTCTTAGAAGAAGATATAAGTTGGAGAAGTTCAGGAGAAGTAATCGGGTCAAAAGAGGCCCAGAAGTGGGAAAGAGAGGAGATGGGAGGAGGAGAGGGAACAGGTGGCGGGGAAGAGATGGGAACAGGGCAGGAAGGTAGGGATGCCCTTAAGGAGGAGACCTTGCCACTGAAAAAGGAAGCAAGTTGTGATGGAGAAGGAAGAGGGGGAGTGGGGGAGGAGGAAAAAGGTGTCTGTAAAGAGGAGAGAGAACGGAGAACAGAATAAAGATGCCTGGTTTGATTTGGAGCATTGGAGATGGCAGTTGAGAAGTAAGAGTGCTTAGCAGAATGTACTTGAGAGCGGTAAAAGGAGTGGTGGGAATGGAAATTTGAGAGAGTGGTAGGGGAGGGGGATTTGCGCCACAACCGTTCTGCCCTACGAAGTTGAGTGCGAAGGAGCCGGAGCCCACTGTGGTACCATGGATGGGAAGGACGGTGACGGGCAGGGTGAGGACGGAGAGGAGCAACTTGATCTAAGGCGGCAGAGAGGGAAGAGAACCAAAGAGTGGCCTGAGCAGAAGGGGATAGCAAAGGAAAGTCTGAAGGGAGGAGGTCAGCTGCAGCAGGGAACTGTTGAAGTGAGAGGGGGGTAATAACACGACGCAGCTTCTCTGGTGGGGGTGGGGAGAGAGGTAGGGGGAGAGAGGGAACGTCTGGACCAGAGCAGGAAACGGAGAGGCAGACATGATCGGACCAAGGAAGAGGAGTGGGGCTGAAGCCGGAGAGGGAAAGAGCAGAGGAGGAAGGAGTCAAGAATAGATCGAGTGTGTGACCGGCCTGGTGAGTGGGGAAGGGAACATGTTGTGTGAGGGAGAGATCGTGAAGAAGAGTGAGGAAGGCGTGCTCCCGAGAGGAGGAGGGAGCATCGACATGGAGGTTGAAATCACCTGCAATGATAATGTGAGGAAACGTAAGAGATACATCGGTGATCGTCCGTAGGAGGGCATCCCACAGCTCTGAGCGAATAGCAGGGGGGGAATAGATGAGGAGTACGTGAAAAGGAAAGGGGGTGAGGAGATGAAGCAGAAGGGATTCTGGATAGTGTAATAAGGCAGAGGAGACCTGGGTGAATCTAAGGGACAGATTGCTAACCAGGTAGTTGTATTTCCATCTCCACCTCGCCTTGGAATGCCTCTGACATGCTCCGATGCTAACCGGATAGCATCGGGGGACGTAGGGGAGTTAGGAGGGGATATTCAACGGCGGTAACTGTGTAAGTTCTGTTGAATATCCGGGCTTAAGGCATTTACACAGTTTAAAAGGCTGTAAACCGTGTAAATGCCTTTTGAAGATCGGGCCCTATATTCTTCTGTTTTTATGTTTCAAGTGGCATGTGTCCAAATCCATGTTGGGGTGGGGGGCTGTATGTGTTTTGGTTATGTGTGGTGTGGTGTGGCTCTTGGGGGTGCATGCATGTATATAGTTTGAGGCTAGAGAGTGTGTGTGTGTAGGCAGTGTGGTGTGCAGGGGTGGGGATATGCCCTTTGGCATATAGACCTTTTTGGTCCTTTTTCCCCTCTGTTTTCCCCCTTTCAGCCCTTCTCCTACTCCCCCCCCCCCTTTTATTCTCACCCCTCGCCCTTCATTTGCCTATATTTGTGGTCCAGGTGTGTGTGGACAGACGCATGCACATGTGGTGTGGAGTTAGTGGGTGCATGCATGTATGCAGTGTGTATGTGGAGCATGTGCATGCATGGGGGTAGGGGTATGCCCCTGAACATATAGACACACTTGTCCTTCCATCCTATGCACTTTCCCCTGTGCTCCTCTCTTCCACTGTCCCTCTGTTCCCTTTCCCAGATTCTTTTCTTTTGTCCCTTGCATTGTCACCTCCTGCCCTTCCTTTCCCTTCTATTTTGTATTCACTGTCTTGTATTCTCACAGTCCCCCCAGCCCTGCTCCCCTCTCACATACACGCATCTGCCTTCTTCCCCTTCTAATCTGTCCTCTGGAGGCGCCTCTCCCTCTTCTTCTGCTGGTGGTGAATTAGTATCTGCTGGTGGGCTGAGATTGGGGCCTGCAGTGGTACTACTGCTGGGGGATAGGGTTCCTGCTGCCACTTAAACTTTGCACTGCCTGCATCCTATTGGAAGACATGGGTTTCTTGCACAAGTGCAAACAAACCAATAGGTACGGACAGACAAACGAACACATGACTTGAAGGATCCACAATAGGTGCTATCACTAGAGCGAAGCACTCGTAAAAACGGGAAGAGTATTTAAAAAAAATAAAAAAGCAATAGGAGAATGCCTAAGGTGTTCAGAAAGTTCCTCGAACCAATCACAAGTGCTCATTACTTAGCTCCACTCATGCGTGCTATTCAGCCAGTAAATTACAAAGCCAGTAAATCAAAATGCTGTATTTCAGTGATACTAGAATCCTGCCCTGATTGCTAAACAGTGTTCCACTTTTTTGCTATTAAAATGCAAAGACCACTTATAGTGGTTTACAAAACCACAATATAACCTATATAAAAAGCATAACAGTTTACAGTTTATTTAATACTTAGACCTTCAGGGAAATTCTGTTCTTTCAGCCATTCTAACTTTTAAAGCACCATGGATGCAACTGTGGCAAGTGAGCAAAGAACAGAAATAAGGTTACAGAAGTCGCATTCCATGAATGACTGTTTTGGTGGGGGGAAGGAGAAAGGGGCACTTTCAGTCTGTGAAAGAGTGTTTTGTTTTTCTTCTCACAGTCTTGACAAAAGACAAGTATGTAATACTTGTCAATCTCTTATCCACCACAACAATCCCCTTGCATGTCTTCCAAGTTGAAGCACTGGAGGTCTTCAGAAATATAGCTAAAGTCCAAACAGCATAGCCAAACATTTCCTCTTAATGCTACTGTAGTGCCCACCAGGTTTTACAGAGGTATATATAAATCTCCAGGAACAAGCAGAAATGTAGTCTTCACATATGGGTATCGTCGGTACTGATGGAGCCTGCGTGGGAACGCTCCCCAGCGTCCAATAGGAAAGCTTTTGGGAGCATCCCACAGTGCCTGCGTGCTGCCTTCCCGCCTTTCCCAACCGTCTCTCTCCAGTTTTTCGTTTTCCACGGAGCCGACAGGTCGCACATCCTGTCACTGCAGGAAAAAATCCCTTCTATTCTTCTTTTTTGTGGTCGCGTCTGTCTCCTCTCGACGCTATACCGGTACCGCCGGTTGTTCTTTCTTTTCTTTAGAAAAAAAACAAACAAAAAAAACCCCACCTTTCTTCTGGAGTCTTTCCAGTAATTTTCTCTCAGGTGCCACGCACCATTTTGGGCACTAGGCCCAACTTTTCCTTCAGAATAGAAAAACCTGCTTCGAGTTTTAAAAAGTGTTCCAAGTGTGGCGGTACCATCTCCGTCACCGACACCCATGAGTGGTGCCTCAAATGTTTAGCTCCTGACCACTCTATTTTAGAGTGTGTTGCCTGTGGAATGATGTCAAAAAGGGGCCAGCAGAACCGAGCTGCTAAGCTTAGCACCCTTTTTCTCTCCGATGCAGCCTCCGTGGCATCGACGTCGTCCAGGGCTTCGTTTTCCTCCCATGGATCTCAGGTAACTAAACATAAATCTAGCCGGTCCTCAAAGGGTAGATTTCCTTCTAGACAGCGAGATGCCTCTCGCATTGCCCTTGAGGGACTTTCACCTGCAAAATTGTCCCAGCGGGAGGCTTCGGCTTCCAAAGCAGTAACGGGGCTCCAGGACATTCTCGAGGCTTCAACCTCGGCAGAACTACTGGTACCATGCTCTGGGGTACTGGCCGCTTCTTCCAGTACCGATACCCAAGCATCGGCAGTGTCGATAGACCAGAGATTCTTGGCTATTGAACGCAGTCTGATGGCTCTTCTCATGGCCTCGATGCCCTTGAAACCGCTTCAGACAATTCAACCGGTACCGGCACGACCGCATCGACATCAGCAGGTATTCTACCAGGACCGAGTCATGCGTATCCATTCGGTATCGATAGGTCTGTACCGGACCACTCCGATACCGACTTCGATCTGTACCGGTACCGTGCCTTGCACGACCACCTGGATCGGAGATACTCCGAATCCTCGGTTGAGTCTGAAGACTCTGAAAGCTCTGCCGATACCAGAGTACTTCTTCCTGAGGATTCCTCTTCTCCTCAGCGTAGGATGTCTCCACCAGAGGATATGTCCTTACAGGATTTTATCCGAGATGTGGCTCGAGGTCTTTCCATCACAGTAGCTCCTGAAAAAGAGCCTAGAGCAAAGGAATTAGAAATCCTGCAGTACCCTAAAGCTCCCAAAGAGGCAGCTACCTTACCTATTTCATGAGATCTTGCATGATCTCATGATAAGGATGTGGGAAACACCTCTAACCACATCTCCTCACTCTCGAAGACTCGATACCATGTATCGAGTTCCTCCCTGTCCTGGGTTTCAGAAGACTCAATTACCACACCATTCCATGGTGGTGGAGTCAGCATTGAGAAGGATAAAGAGTGCAAAAAGGCATGCATCTAATCCTCCAGGACGTGAGTGTAGGACTCTTGATGCCTTTGGACGTCGAACCTTCCAGGCTTCCATGCTTTCTGCTAGGATCAGTTCCTGTATCCTATATATGGGAATGTTCCTTAAGGAGGCCACAGGAGATTTAGAGCTTATGAACCCTCTCCTTCCTGATGATAAGAGGCAAGATTATCTCGCCCTTGTCAGACATGCTCAGGATGTTTCCAAGTTTGTGAATCGTGCAGCTTTTGACTGCTTTGAGTGCATAAGCAGAACCTCTGCCATTGCCATAGGTGCACGTAGAATTGCCTGGCTCCAGGCATCTGACTTGGAAATTTGGGTACAGGATAAACTAGGGAATATTCCTTGCACAGGAGAGAATCTCTTTGTCAAGAATTGGCAGGAAAAAGCTAATGAGATAGATGCTGACAATATCACTTTGGATAGATTGTCCAAATCTACTGCTGATCCTGCGAGGAAAAAATCCTATAAGAAAACATTCTTCAGTAAGAAGAAGTTTTATCCCTCCTATACCCAACTGGGGCATCGTTTAGGTCAGTCTGCCCAAAAGGGACAACAGCAACAACCTAGACAAAGAAAGTCAAAAGCAGCTAAGCCTCAACCGGCTCAGCAGACTCAGCCTCCACAGGGGCTTTGATGCCTATCTAGAGAACTTTGCCTTCCTGGCCCTGAATGGCCTAGAACCCAGTTACCATCCCAGGAAGGTTATGTCATTTTGCCCCCAGATGGGGTCAGATAACAGCAGAAAATTGGACTCTGTCTATTGTAAGAGAGGGGTACAAGCTTCATTTCCTCAACATGCCTCCTCCTACACTGGTAAGACAATTCAATTCTCAGACCTCTCTCAATGACCTGTTAGGTCAAGAGGTCACTGTGCTTCTTGCCCAAGGGGCAATAGAAGAGGTACCCATTCCCAAAGAATACAGGAGGACACAGACCCATTTTAGACCTCAGAGAATTGAACAAATTCCTGTTCAAAGAGAAGTTCAAAATGATTTCTCTGGGAACTCTGCTGCCATACCTTCAGAGCCAGGATTGGCTTTGTTCTCTAGATCTCAAGGATGCTTACACTCATGTTCTCATCCATACAACTCACCGAAAGTTCCTTCGTTTTCTGTTTCAAGGGAAGCACTACCAGTACAGGGTTCTTCCTTTTGGCCTGGCCTCTGCACCAAGGGTGTTCACAAAATGCATGGCTGTGGTGGCAGCATTTCTTCGCACCCTAGGAATATTCATCTTCCCTTACTTAGACGACTGGCTCATTCGAGCCCCTTCAGAGCCAGAGGCCAGGGTTGCTCTCTCTCACACAATGCACATCCTCCAGTATTTGGGACTTGTCATAAACTTCCCAAAATCCAACCTTGCTCCCACTCAGTCCCTGGAGTTTATAGGAGCTCTTCTGGATACCAGACAGACAAGGGCCTACCTTCCGCAGCCCCGCTGCCTTTGCATTGTGCAGTTAGCTTCCCAAGCAGTGCTAAAACCTCACCTCACTGCTCGGGAAATGTTACAGTTGCTAGGCCACACAGCATCCACCGTGCATGTGGTTCCTTATGTTTGCCTCCATATGAGGGCAGCCCAGTGGACTTTATCCACTCAGCGGACTCAGGCGTCAGGTTGCCTGTCAGACAAAATAGCAAACTCAGATTGCCTTATTTTGTCCCTCCAATGGTGACAGTCACCCCAAAACCTTTTGGTGGGGTCTCCTTTTCAGCAACCCCCACCCCAAGCCACTCTAACAACAGATGCCTCACAGGTGGGGTGGGGAGCCCACCTACAAGGCCTCTCTACCCAGGGTACCTGGACTCCACAGGAGGCCTATCTACACATCAACCTCTTGGAACTCAGAGCAATCTTCCTTGCTCTTCGAGTATTCCACACCCGGATCAGCTACAAGACAGTCTTAGTTCAAACAGACAATCAAGTAGCCATGTTCTATGTGAAAAGCAGGGTGGAACAGGCTCTCTGTCACTATGCAACGAAGCTTTGCTACTATGGGCCCTCGCCAGACAGCATCATATTCATCTCCTTGCGGTGTATCTTCCAGGTATTCAAAACTCTTGGGCAGACAGACTCAGTTGAGTTCTGCTTCCACACGAATGGTCTCTCCATGCAGACCAGGTGGCCAAACCTTTCCAGATTTGGGGAACCCCGGACATAGACCTCTTTGCAAGTCCACTGAATGCCAAACTTCCCCGGTTCTGTTCCAGAATTCCGGCTCAGGATTGTCAGGCCAGGGATGCTTTCCTCCTCCATTGGGGTCAGGACTTCCTGCATGCTTTTCCACCCATTCCCCTAATTCCCAAAACCCTGTTCAAGCTTCAGAGAGACAGAGGTCTTATGATTCTCATAGCTCCACATTGGCCACTGCAAATGTGGTGCCCTCTGCTCCTACATCTCTCTTAAGCTCTGCCTCTGGAGTTAGGATCTGCTCCAAATCTCCTTTCTCAGGAGGACGGGATGCTGTGGCATCCCAATCCCCACTCTCTGCATCTAAGGGCCTGGTTGCTGAAAGCCTAGAACTTCACGGTCTTAACTTTTCTCAGCAGGTAAAGGATATCCTTTATGCTTCCAGGAAGCGTTCCAAAAGACGCTCTTATGCATTCAAGTGGAAAAGGTTTACCATATGGTGCTCTCAGAAGGGTCTTAACCCTCTTGCGCTACCTCTGGAATCATTACTGGAGTATCTCCTTCATTTATGTAATGCAGGGCTTAAGACCAATTCAGTGAGAGTTCATTTGAGTGCTATTGCAACTTCTTTCAAGCCTCTAAATGGACAACCTATTTCCTCTCATCTTCTCATAGCGAGATTTATGAGAGGTCTTCTTTTAACTAAGCCTCCCATTAAGCCACCACCGGTGGCATGGGACTTAAATCTGGTTCTTGGGCAGCTCATGAAGCCGCCTTTTGAGCCATTAGCTACTACCTCTTTGAAATTCCTTTCCTGGAAGGTCATCTTTCTTATTGCAATCACATCAGCACGTCGCATCAGTGAATTACAAGCGTTGGTGGCTGATCCTCCTTATACAAGGTTCCATCATGATAAGGTAGTCCTTAGGACTCATCCACACTTTATGCCAAAGGTGGTGTCACCTTTTCATTTAAACCAAGCGGTTTACCTTCCTGTATTCTTCCCAAGGCCTCACGCCTCAAATGCAGAAAGGAATCTTCATACTTTGGACTGTAAAAGGGCTTTGGCCTTTTACTTGCAAAGGACACAGCAGCATAGAAAGTCCTCTCAACTCTTTGTTGCTTTTGATCCTAGTCATTTGGGACTTACAGTCTCCAAAAGAATACTGTCCAGCTGGATTGCACAGTGTATATCTTTTGCCTATGAGAGTAAGTACTTTCCTCTTGAAGGCCATGTCACAGCTCATAGTGTGAGAGCCATGGCAGCCTCTATGGCTCATCTTCATTCTGTGTCTATCGACGACATCTGTCGAGCAGCTACTTGGGCTTCGGTTCATACCTTCACAGCGCATTACTGCTTAGACAAGGACTCATGCCGGGATGCCTTGTTTGGTCAGGCTGTTCTTCAACACCTGTTCCAGACTTAATCAACTCCTACCCACCATCCCTGGTAGGATGCCAGAGATCCATGGGGGGAAGTGGAGCCCTTTCATAGGGGCACACAACTTCTGGGGCCTTCTCCCTGACATCTGCAGCTAGGGAGTCCCCATATGTGAAGACTACAATCTCCAGGAACAAGCAGGAATGTAGTCATCACATATGGGTATCGTCGGTACCGATGGAGCCTGCGCGGGAACGCTCCCCAGCGTCCAATTAGAACACTTTTGGGAGCATCCCACAGCGCCTGCGTGCTGCCTTCCCGCCTTTCCCAACTGCCTCTCTCCAGTTCTTCTTTTTCCGCAGAGCCAGCAGGTCGTGTTCCTGTCACCGCAGAAGAATTTCTTTATTTCTTTTTGTGGTCGCGTCTGCCTTCTTCGACGCTCTACCGGAACTGCCGGTCTTTCTTTTCCTATGTTTTTTTCCATTTTCTTCAGGTGCACCCGCCTTTTTGGGCCTTAGGGCCAAAAACTTTCCTTAACATGGAAAAACCTGCCTCAGGTTTTAAAAAGTGCACCAAGTGTGGCGGTACCATTTCCGTCACCGACACCCATGAATGGTGTTTAAAATGTTTAGGTCCTGACCACTCCATCACGGATTGTGTGTCCTGTGCGATGATGTCTAAAAGAGGTCGGCAGAACCGAGCTTCCAAGCTCAGTACCCTGTTTCCCTCTGATGCGGCTTCGGTGGCATCGACGTCTTCCAGGGCTGCTTCTTCCTCCCGTGGATCTCAGGTAACTAAACATAAATCCAGCCGGTCCTCGAAGGGTCGATCTCCTTCTAAGCATCGAGATGCCTCTGGAGTTGCCCTCGAGGATTCTGCACCGGCAAAATTACCCAGGCGGGAGGCTTCGGCTTCCAAAGCATTATCAGGTTTCCAGGATGTTCTCAATGGCTCGGCCTCAATAGATCTCATGGTGCCGTGCTCTGGGGTACCAGTGGTCTCTGGGGTACCGGTGGTCTCCACCGGTACCGACATCCAGGCATTGGCGGCGTCTATGGACCAGAGAATTCTGACCATGGAACGCAGTCTGGCGGCTTTCCTTGCGGCATCGACGCCCTTGGTACTGTGACAGACAACTCCACCGGTACCGGCACTGGCATCAGTATCGGTACCGGTACCAATAGCATCGACATCGGTGACTGCTATGCCGGTACCCTGTCCTCCGATGCCCTCCGGTACCGGTTATTCCCGGTACCGACCTTGGTCGGTACGGGTATCGGGCTCTGCAGGAGCATCTGGACAGACGATACTTCGAGTCCTCAGAAGAATCTGAGGATTCTGAAAGTTCTGTCGATGCAGTGATGCTTCTTCCAGAGGAGTCCTCCTCCCCTAAACGCAGGATGTCTCCTCCAGAGGACATGTCTTTCCAAGACTTCTTCAGAGAGGTGACTCGGGGCCTGTCCATTACTGTGGCCCCTGAAACAGAGCCAAGGGCCAAGGAGTTGGAAATTTTACAATATCCCAAAACTCCTAAGGAGGCAGCTACCTTACCCATTCATGAGATTCTATATGATCTCATGTTGAGGATGTGGGAAACACCTCTTACCACCTCTCCTCATTCTCGTAGGTTAGATATTATGTATCGTGTCCCTCCTTGTCCTGGGTTCCATAAGACTCAGCTTCCTCACCACTCTATTGTGGTGGAGTCAGCTATGAGAAGGATTAGAAGTGCAAAAAGACATGCCTCTAATCCTCCAGGACGTGAATGCAGAACCCTGGATGCTTTTGGATGTAGAGTCTTTCAAGCTTCCATGCTTGCTGCAAGAATCAGTTCCTATAGTCTCTACATGGGAATGTTCCTAAAGAAAGTCACAGATAATTTACAGACTTTAAGTCCTTTCATTTCTGAGGATAAAAGACAGGACTTTCTCACTTGGGTCAAACATGCCCAAGATGTCTCTAAATTCTCCAACCGTGCAGCCTTTGACTGCTTTGAGTGTATAAGCAGAACCTCGGCTATGCTATAGGTGCACGTAGAATTGCTTGGCTCCAGGCATCTGATTTAGAGCTCTGGGTACAAGATAAATTGGGAAATATCCCTTGTACTGGTGAGAACCTGTTTGGTAAAGATTGGCAGGAAAAAGCCAATTAAATGGATGCTGAAAATTCCACCTTGGATAGATTATCCAAGTCCACTGCTGATCCTGTTAGAAAGAAGTTGTTCAATAAAACATCTTTTTCTAAAAAGAAAAGATTTTATCCTGCTTATGGTCAGCAGGCATCTTCTGCAGGTCAGTTTTCAACCAAACGTCAGCAACCACCCAAACAGAAGAAAGCAAAGGCTGCTAGGCCTCCATCGGCCCAGCAGCCTCAGCCTCCTCAGGGCCTTTGACTTTCAGCTAGAGAACTTAGCCTTTCTGGTTCTGGAAGGGCCAGAACCGTCCATCATTCCAGGAAGGTTATGTCATTTTGCTCCCAGATGGGGGCAAATAACAGCAGAGCGTTGGACACTCTCCATCATAAAGGAGGGGTACAAACTTCATTTTTCAAGCATGCCCCCTCACACAATAGTGAAGCAGTTCAATTCTCTGACCTCTCTCATCAACCTGTTAGGTCAGGAGGTTGCCATCCTTCTTGCCCAAGGGGCAATAGAAGAAGTGCCTCTTCATCAACAGGGCGCAGGGTTCTATTCCCCTTATTTTCTTATCCCAAAGAAAACAGGGGGATACAGACCTATCTTAGATCTCAGAGAATTGAACAAATTCCTTGTCAAGGAGAAATTCAAGATGATTTCTCTCGGAGCTCTGCTTCCATACCTTCAGAGTCAGGATTGGCTTTGTTCTCTAGATCTCAAGGATGCGTACACCCATGTCCTCATCCATCCAACCCACAGAAGGTTCCTTCGGTTCCTTTTTCAAGGAAAGCACTAGCAATACAGGGTGCTTCCTTTTGGTCTGGCCTCTGCACCAAGGGTGTTCACGAAATGCATGGCTGTGGTAGCAACATTTCTCCGCACTCTGGGAATATTCGTCTTCCCTTACTTGGACGACTAGCTCATTCGAGCTCCAACAAAGTCAGAGGCCAAGACTTCTCTATCCTGCACAATGCGTATCCTTCAATATTTAGGGCTGTTAATAAACATCCCAAATTCCAGTCTGACTCCCACTCAATCTTTAGAGTTCATAGGAGCTCTTCTGGATACCACAAGGGCAAGGGCCTATCTTCCCCAGGCCCGTTGCCTTTGCTTGGTGCAGTTAGCTTCTCAAGCAGTGCTAAAGCCTCATCTAACTGCTTGAGAAATGTTGCATTTGCGGGGCCACATGGCATCCACCGTGCATGTGGTTCCATATGCTCGCCTCCTCATGAGGGCAGCTCATTGGACTTTATCCACCCAATGGACCCAGGCATCAGGGTGCCTGTCAGACAAAATAGCAAACACAAGTCGCCTCATTTTGTCCCTCCAATGGTGGACGTCCACTCAAAATCTGTTGCTGGGGTGCCCCTTTCAACAACCCTTACCCCAAGCAACTCTCACAACAGATGCTTCTCCAAAGGGTTGGGGAGCTCATCTGCAAGACTTCTCCACCCAGGGCACCTGGTCTCCGCAAGAGAGTTTTCTGCATATCAATCTCTTGGAACTCAGAGCAATTTTCATGGCTCTGCAAGTGTTCCACTCCCTGCTCAGCTACAAGACAGTCCTCATTGATGCGGACAATCAGGTAGCCATGTTCTATGTGAACAAGCAGGGGGGAACATGCTCTCTGTCGCTTTGCAACGAAGCTTTGCGACTATGGGCCCTCGCCAAAGAGCATCAAATTCATCTGCTGGCAGTATATCTTCCAGGCATTCAAAACTCTTGGGCGGACAGACTCAGTCGAGTTCTCCTTCCACACGCGTGGTCTCTGCATGCGGACCAGGTGACCAGGATATTTCAACTTTGGGGAACCCCGGACATAGACCTCTTTGCAAGTCCGTGGAATGCCAAACTTCCCAGGTTCTGTTCCAGAATTCCGGTTCAGGGGGCTCAGGCCAGGGATGCTTTCCTCCTTTACTGGGGTCAAGACTTCCTGTATGCCTTTCCACCCATTCCTAATTCCCAAAACCTTGTTCAAGCTTCAGAGAGACAGAGGCCACATGATTCTCATAGCACCACATTGGCCACGGCAAGTGTGGTACCCTCTGCTTCTACATCTCTCTCAAGCTCCCTCCCTGGAGTTAGGGTCTTCTCCAGATCTCCTATCTCAGGAGAACGGAATGTTATGGCATCCCAATCCCCAGTCTCTGCATCTCAGGGCTTGGTTGCTGAAGACCTAGATCTCCAAGATCTTCATCTTTCTCAGCAAGTGAAAGATGTTCTTTATGCTTCCAGAAAACCTTCCACTAGACGTTCTTATACTTTCAAGTGGAAAAGGTTTACTATTTGGTGTTCGGAAAAGGGTCTTAACCCCCTTGCAATACCTCTGGAATCTTTGCTGGAGTATCTCCTCCATTTATCTAATGCAGGCCTTAAGACAAATTCAGTAAGAGTCCATTTGAGTGCTATTGCAGCTTCTCTTAAACCTCTAAATGGACATCCTATTTCCTCTCATCCTCTTATAGCAAGATTTATGAGAGGCCTCCTTCTAACTAAGCCTCCCATTAGACCACCTCCGGTGGCATGGGACTTGAACCTGGTTCTTGGGCAGCTCATGAAGCCACCTTTTGAACCGTTAGCTACCACCTCCTTGAAATTTCTTTCTTGGAAGGTTATCTTTCTCATTGCAATCACATCAGCCCGCCGCATTAGTGAATTGCAAGCACTAGTAGCTAATCCACCTTATACAAGGTTCCATCATGACAAGGTAGTCCTTAGGACTCATCCATACTTTATGCCTAAGGTGGTCTCGCCTTTTCATCTCAACCAAGAGGTCTACCTACCTGTCTTTTTTCCAGGACCTCATGCATCAAATGCAGAGAGGAATCTTCATACCTTGGACTGTAAAAGAGCTCTAGCTTTTTACTTACAAAGAACACAGCAACATAAAGTCCTCTCAACTCTTTGTTGCTTTTGATCCTTCTCATTTGGGACTTCCAGTCTCCAAGAGAACACTTTCTAACTGGATTGCTCAGTGTATTTCTTTCGCCTATCAGAGTAAGAACCTTTCTCTGGACGGCTATGTCACAGCTCACAATGTTAGAGCCATGGCAGCCTCAATGGCTCATCTGAACTCTGTCTCTATTGACGACATCTGTCGAGCAGCCGCTTGGGCCTCAGTTCATACCTTCACAGCCCATTACTGCTTGGACAAGGACTCCCGCCGGGATGCCTTGTTTGGTCAGGCTGTTCTCAAACACCTGTTCCATACCTAATCAACTCCTACCCACCTTCCCTGGTAGGATGCCAGAGATCCATGGGGGGAATTGGAGCCCTTCTCAGGGACACACAACTTCTGGGGTCTCTCCCTGGCACCTAAAGCTAGGGAGTCCCCATAGGTGAAGAATACATTCCTGCTTGTTCCTGGAGATAGCATAGTTACTCACCTGTAACAGGTGATCTCCGGGAACAGCAGGAATTTAGTCCTCACAACCCACCCACCTCCCCTAGGTGTTGTATCTCTCTATCCCTTTCCCTCGCTCTCTCTCTTTGTCTCAGCTCTAAAACTCAACTGGAGAGAGGCAGTTGGGAAAGGCGGGAAGGCAGCACGCAGGCGCTGTGGGTTGCTCCCAAAAGCGTTCTAATTGGACGCTGGGGAGCGTTCCCGCGCAGGCTCTGTCGGTACCGACAATACCCATTTGTGAGGACTAAATTCCTGCTGTTCCCGGAGATCACCTGTTACAGGTGAGTAACTATGCTTTCCTGCTTGTTCCTGGAGATAGCATAGTTACTCACCTGTAACAGGTGATCTCCGGGAACAGCAGAATTTTAGTCTTCACTACCCACCCACCTCCCCTAGGAGTTGTATCTCTCTATCTCTTTCTCTCAGCTTTAAACTCAATTGGAGAGGGACAGTTGGGAAAGGCGGGAAGGCAGCACGCAGGTGCTGTGGGATGCTCCCAAAAGCTTTCCTATTGGATGCTGGGGAGCGTTCCCGCGCAGGCTCCGACGATAGCCATATGTGAAGACTAAATTCCTGCTGTTCTGTTCCCGGAGATCACCTGTTAGAGGTGAGTAACTATGCTTTCTCTGGGAACAAGCAGGATGTCAGTACTCTCAAATGGGTGACGTCGGCGCCGACGGAGCCTACGCAGAAGCATCTCCCCAGCTTTCAAAGAAAGCCTTTGGGAGATGCACCACGTATGTGTGGTCCCCTACCCGCCCAAGGGTGCAATCTTGCCTCCTTTTTTTTGTGGAGCCCATTGGACATTGCCCAGTTTCCCCTGGAAAGTCTGATTTTTGTTCCTAAGTTTACTCCGGTTTGCGTACCAGTTCTTTCCCGCTCTCGAGGCAGCTCGCCTTGGTGACGCTACTCGGGTTCTTACATTCGTTTTTCTCACTTTTCATCAAGGTACCCCTCGACCGGCGTTCGTGCCCCTTTTTAGCCGTCGGCCTCGGACCCATGCCAGGAGGCAGGGTCCCCCTTTGTCAAATGGCTTCCAGTGGCTTCAAAAAGTGTGACCAGTGTGGCAAAACGATGTCATTCACCGACCCACATGACTGCTGCTTCAGATTCCTTCATCAGGAGCATAACAACTCCGGCTGTGATCTCTGTAGAACTATATTTATTTATTTACATTCTCTTATATACCGCGCTATTCTGCATCAGTGCGGTTTACATTGAACAAACTGAAATTACATTGAACAGGGTATTATAACTTGGAGATAACTATTTTACAGGGAACATGGGCTATGGAGGGTTAAGTGGCTTGCCCAAGACCACAAGGAGCACCTGTGGGACTAGAAACCCCAGTCCTTCCGGCCCAAGGTTGCTGTCCTCTAGTGGGATTTGAACCCCCGACCTTCCGGCCTGAAGTACCTTGCCCCAACCACTAGGCTACTCCTCCACTATAACCTCGAAGGCCTTAAAGAGCCGCCATCAGCAGCAGGAAAAGTTTTTTCAGAAGTCCGACTCCGCCTCAGAGTCTCCGGTGACACCATGCTCCAGGGCCACTTCTGATACCTCGGTGCCCCGCGAAGCCAGAGCCTCTTCGGAGTCCTGTGGCTGGGTTCCTCTGACCAGAAATCCCTAGAGGTGGAGCACAAGAAGAAACCCTTGAAGACTGCCTCAGAGGATGGATCTGGGAAGAGGGAAAATCCCACCCCAGGACTCACAGTCCCAAGCATGTATCTGAGGAGTCGGGGCAGGAGCTGCCCTGTAAGGAGTCGTTGGCACCCACTGACCGGCCTCGGACCTCCGAGGCCATCCTCCTTGAGCACTCCCCCTCGACAGTAGTGGTGTTGGACCCAAAGTCTTCGGTGCGCACATTGAAGGCTGCGGAGCCAACTGGTATAGAGACCAGAATAGCTGCCCTAGAGAACAGTACATCTGCCCTAGTGGCCATGCAGTGGGCGTTCATTCCCAACTCGTCCAGTTCATCTGCCTCGACGATGGGACCCTGGACATCGAGGGCTTCCTCGGACATCGAGCTGGTTCTCGAGTGCCACTGGCCTCGAGAGAGCCCCATCACTGGACGAGGTCCAAAGTCCTGTTCCTCGGGACGCCGGCCCTCCCTGTTGAATGCCTGTGGCTCAGACTACATCTGATTCATACTCAGACTTTGATTCTGAATGGGAGACCTTAGACAAGGAGACCTCGGACACAACGCGGCACCGAGATGTGCCCTCGGACCCTTCTCCCCTGATGACCTGGTGCTGCTCTCCGCCCAAGGACGTTGCTTTCCTCGATTTTGTGCTGGACATGGTCAAGGCTCTCACTATTGAGGCCGTGGAGGACCCTCACACCAAGAAATTGGAAATACTCCAATACGAGGCACCCCCGAAGGAAACCCTTATGGTCCCAGTGCCCCTGATCCTCGACCGTCTCCTCCTCTGAATATGGGAAACATTGGCATCAGTACCAATTGTTAACAGGCACCTCAACACCATGTACCGGGTACATCAAAGCCCTGAGTTTCAAAAGACCTAGCTTCCTCACAACTCCATGGTTGTGGAGTCAGCCATGCGCCAGATTAAAAGCCAAAAAACTCATTCCTTGGTCCCACCCGGCAGGGAGGTTCGAACCCTCAATGCCCTTGTCAGCAAGGCCTTTCAGGGCTCGATGCTAACGTGCTGGATGCAGTCCTACATTGGCATGTACCTGAAAGAATTGTTGAAAGAGCTCGGTGGATTTTCAACAGGCTTCGATGGGGAACCTTTACAGAGGTTTTAGACCATGACTTTGGCGGTAAAAGAGTGCTCAAAGTCTTTTCCTGAGCAGCCTACGATGGCTTCGAGTCATCGGTCAGAGTTGCCGCCGCAGGCCTTCGGGGCACACCAAGCATGGCTGCAGTCATCTGACCTGGAGCAGTGGGTGCAGGACAAACTGATTAATGTCCCCTGCATAGGAGAGAACTTATTCGGGAAGCCCATGGTGGATAAGGCTGCAGAGATAGAGACAGAGTTCATGACGAGAACCGGGCTCTCAAAGAAGACCTCTGTGCAGCCCTGGAAGAAAGCCCCGGGAAAAAAGCCCGTCTTCCCGAGGAAGAAAGGAGGCTTTGGCAGTATACCATACTTCCAGGCCTTCCCGGCCCCTCAGCAGTGCCAGCACCAGGGACATGGTCCCAAAAAACAAAAGACCTCGAAATCCCAGGTTACGGCCCAGCCTGGGGGAAGCTTTTGACTGCCAGGGCTGACCTCCCCACCCCCGGGGGAGTCCCCTTCTGCCCACAGGGGGGCGCCTAGCACTGTTCCCTCTAAGCTGTGCGCGCGCACACACCTCGCCGAGCGAGCGCACATACTTTACAACAGAGCGCACAAAAATTACGGTTCTGATTCTGATAGAAAACAACACAGACGTCTTAAAATTTAAAAGTTGTTGTGTATTTACGGTTTTCACAAGTTCTACAATATTTTCTAGTGCAGTCAATGTGGTGTACATACTGTATTCTGACGTGTAGTCAAATTTTAAAGTATATAACTCAGAGTGTCGTTATGTGGCGCACAAAAATTTTACCTTCCTTCAAAAGCCGCACAGCTGATATTTTATGCGCACACAGCCTACAGAAAATTAGAGGGAACATTGGCGCCTAGCCTGTTTGCCCACAGGTGGACAGCCATCACCACTGATAACTGGGTGCTACAGATGGTCACCCTACAGGTAGTCACCTACAACGGGCACCACCCTTGTACTTCCCAGGAGAGCCCACCAGACTTCTCCTTCGCGAAGACGCTTCTCCTCACTAAGCTAGAAGGTCTAATCAACGATAAAGCAGTAGAGCCAGTGCCGAAACATCTCTGGGGCACAGGCTTCTATTCCAGGTATTTCCTTATCCCCAAGACAACAGGGAGCCTCAGGCCCATCCTGGACCTGCGAGAGCTCAACAGGTTTCTGGTCAGGGAGAAGTTCAAGATGCTGTCCCTTGGGACACTACTGCCATTACTCCAGCAGGGAGATTGGCTATGTTCTTTAGACCTAAAGGATGCCTGCACTCACATCCTAATTCATCCCAGCCACAGAAAATACCTCCGGTTCATGGTGAGAAGACAGCACTACCAATACAGGGTGCTTCCCTTCGGTCTGGCCTCATCGCCAGGGGTCTTCACAAAGTGAATCGCAGTGGTCGCAGCCCACCTCTGGCTCCAAGAAGTCTTCGTCTTCCCGTATTTGGACAACTGGTTCATAAAGGGGGACACGTCTCAGAGGCACAATGCGCCACCGGGTGCACCATCAACACCCTGCAGCACCAGGGATTCATCATAAACTACCCCAAGTCCCACCTCACCGGCCCAGGGCCTAGAGTTCATAGGGGCACAACTAGATACCCTCCAGGCAAAAGCCTTCCTCCCCCAGGAGAGGTCTGAACACCTCAGGGAGTTAGCCACAGTGGTACACTGACATCAGACACTACCTGCTCGGCTCCTACTCCACCTTTTGGAACACATGCCTCCACAATCCACGTGACCCCATATATCCTACTTGCATATGAGGGCAGCCCATTAGTGCCTCTGCTCCCAGTGGACACAAACCACAGACAGGCTCAGGAACAGAGTGAAAGTGACCCATCAGCTGGCGGACTCGCTTGGATGGTGGCAGATTCCACATCACCTTCAGGCTGGGATGCCCTTCCAGGCTTCCAACCCTCAGAAGGTCCTCACCACGGACTCCTCTCTAATGGGCTAGGGAGCGCATTGCGGGAGCCTCCAGACGCAAGGCTGCTGGTCCCAGAAGGAATCCCGAATGCAAATCAACCTGCTAGACATCCAGGCAATATAACTAATCCTCCGAACCTTCCACCACCAGCTGCAGCACCACTTGGTACTGATCCAGACTGACAATCAGGTCTCAGTGTTCTACATGAACAAACGGGGGAACAGGGTTGTACCTCCCTCTGTCAAGAGATGGTAGCCTCTGCTCCTATGCTGCACAAAGAGGGATGCCCCTAAGGGCGGTGTACATCCTGGGCCAGGACAAAGCCCTGGTGGACAAATTGAGCAGGGTCCTTCAGCCACATTAGTGGCGCCTGGATCCAGTGGTAGCCTCACGGCTGTTTTGTCTCTGGGGCGTCCCTTCGATTGACCTGTTCACCAGCCCAGACAACACGCAGTTGCCCTGATAATGCTCTCGCCAGCCGCACCTGTCCCGGGTGGCAGCGAATGCATTCCTCATCCTGTGGACAGAAGGCCTCGTGTATCCCTTCTCACTGACACCGCTGGTAGCCAAGACACTATTCAAGGTCCAGCGCGACACAGCATTGTTAATGCTGATAGCTCCTCGGTGGCCCAGGCAGCCCTGGTTCTCACTGCTCCTCTCCCTATCGGCGTCATTGCCGATTCCCCTGGACTGAGCTCCATGGCTACTCCCACAGGAGCTGGCCTTTCTCCTATACCCCATTCTGGGATCCCTCTCACTCACGACTTGACTGCTGAAAGGATAGCGTTAACCCCCTTCAACCTTCCACAGGACGTGGAAGAGATTCCTCTGGCCCCTCGTAAGGCCTCCAACAGAAGGGCATACGCCTTCAAGTGGTGCGATTCTCGGTGTGGTGTGCGGAAAGGTGGGCGAACCTGTTTTCCTGCTCAGTACAAGTGGTACCTGCTTCACCTGTCGCAGGTGGGACTAAAGTCCAATTTGGTCAGAGTACACCTGAGCGCCATCGCAGCGTATCACCATTCCGTTGAGGCAAAAACCTTCTCTGCTCAGCCCCTTGTATCCCGATTTCTGCGGGGCTTCAGGTTATCCAAATCCCCCCAGCTGCTCCCCAGCAGTGGAGTGGGATCTCAATGTGGTGCTGTCGCAGCTCACTAAGCCTCGGTTTGAGCCTCTGGCTACTTGCCACCTCTGGTACCTGTCCTGGAAGGTTGCCTTCCTAGTAGCAATCAGATCAGCTCGCAGAGTCCGCGAGCTCCAGGCTCTGGTGGCAGAGCCCCCGTACACGAGTTTCTACAAGAACAAAGTGATGCTCCGCACACACCCCAAGTTTGTTCCGAAGATGGTGTCCCCAATCCACCTCAGCTGGGAGGTGGTACCCCTCACCTTCTTTCCGAGGCTTCACACCGGTAGGGCGGAGACCTTTCTCCACAATCTGGATTGTAAGAGAGCCCAGTCCTTTACCTGCAATGGACTCAGGGCAACCGCAGGGTACCACTGCTTTTCTTATCCTTTGACCCCAGCCGTCTGGGGCTCCCAGTGATTAAGCAAACTCTGTCCACCTGGGTGGCGGACTGCATTACCCTTGCCTACGAGCAAGCAGGGAACTCACTGGACCAGAGGGTCATGGCGCACCGCATCAGCTATGGCTACTTCCGTGGCAAATCTGCGTTTCGTCCCTGTGACCGAAATCTGCCAGGCCTGCACCTGGTCTTCAGTCCATACCTTCACAGCTCACTTCTGCCTGGAGAGAGAATCCCGATGGGCAGCACCTTCGGCCAAGCCGTACTCTGTAATTTCTGTGGGGTGTAATCAACTCCTGCCCTCCGACCCTTCTGTGTTCAGGCTGCTGGAGTGATGGTTCTTTGTCGGACACTTGGATTTTGCAAGAGTCTCTCAGTAGGTACTCAGCTGTTGCTGGATCATGGCTCACCCTTACAGGTCGCCGTGGCATTTTTGTTTTACAGGTTCTCGGAGGCCTGTGGTTGGGGAGTCCCATATGTGAGGACTGACTTCCTGCTTGTTCCTGGAGAAAGCATAGTTACTCACCCTGTATTGTCTGTGGGATAGCAGGAATCAGTTCTCACTACCATCCTTCCTCCTCTTGGAGTTGCTTTTTTACCTTATTTTATTTTTTCCTTGGCCATCTTAGCTATGTCATTAGACTGAGGCACCCTTGGGCGGGAAGTGGACCACGCATGCGTGGTGCATCTCGCAAAGGCTTTCTTTGAAAGCTGGGGAGATGCATCTGCGCAGGCTCTGTTGGCGCCAACATCACCCATATGTGATGATTGATTCCTGCTGTCCCCAGAGAACACCTGTTACATGTGAGTAACTATGTTTTTGGGTTGTTCTTCCTTACATTCATCATTTTGCATTTGTCCATATTAAATTGTATTTATTTAGTATTTTTTATATACCACATTTCCAAGGGTCATTGCAGTTTGCATGGAACAATTTAAAGTTAACATTACATAGAACAGGGAATATTAACATGGAGTGATAATATTTAACATTAAACAGGGAGTATTAACATGAAATGAGCTTTTTACAAGTGCTAATTCATTTGGGGCCCCTATGCAGAGACGTGAATAGCAGGGTTGGATGTCCAACCCCCATTTTGCCCGGCACTCAATTCTGAGTCCAGTCCTCCCTACACGTTCAGAGGGTTAGTGTGGGGAGCACTGGATGACGGCGGGAGGGCCGGAGGCGGGGAGCAGGGGGAGGCCGAAGCAGCCAGATGTACAGGACCTATTGAGGTTAGGGCCCTGTACGTCCAGAAGTCACACTCTGGATCCCCAGCGTATACTAACTCTGAGGTGGTATAAGCACCTGGTGCCCTTGCGATCGGGGCCTTCCGCCTCCCCAGGATGATGGAGCCCTGGCAGGTAAGCCCCTGCCACCTGAGCCCTGCCCTGGCCAACTCCACTGAGGGTTGGGCGGTAGGGAAAAGACATTTGAGGCACTGTCGGGTTTTTGCGCTTCTGCTGGGCATCCCGGGCTGACTGTGCAGACTGGGGATGTCTCCCGCGCCTGAATCAGGGGCATGCCGGGCCATTAAGTGCCCCGTTCTGCACTGCGTGAACTTCTAGCTCCCACAGTTGCAGAATTGGGTACAATTTGGGATCATCCATTTTTTGGACGTCAGGATGGCCCAGATATGCCCCTGTTGGAATCGGGCTCCACAGGTAGTCTGTAATAATTGGTTGTATCTATATGGTATGGTGATATTTGAAGGGGGTAGTAGCAGATCATTTAAATTAGATGATTAGAGGTTTGTATGAATCATAATGGGTATGGATTCTGATTGTCCAGAGTTCAATATATGTGTATCCAGATGCATGAGCGGAGGATGGCCTCGGATGAAGTTGGGTTATGTTTTATTCTCAAAATACTCTTTGCATAACAGTGTTTTTAGTTCCTTTCTAAATTGGTAGATGTCTTCTATGTCTCTTAGTTTGTGGAAAGGTTGTTCCAGATTCCGGGTGCGTGCAGTAAGAAAGTCCTTGCATAGGTTGTTTGATTGGATTTCAGTTTTTCTATGGGTACATGTATTGTGTTTTGCGCCCCTAGTCTCCTGCTTCTATTCTGTGGAGGTCTTTTTATCATGTTTTGCAGTTGTGTGGCGGTCATGTTGTGTAGGGCTTGGATTCAGTCATGATTACCTTGTATCTTATGCGGCATGGAAGGGGGGGGGCAATGTAACTTTTTTAGGATGGGGGTTATATGTTCCATTCATGATGCTCTTTCCAGAAGTCCGGCTGCTGTGTGCTGGGCCATTAGTAATGGTTGTAGCACATATTTAGGAAGACCCTGTAAAATGATATTGCAGAAGTCTATGTGCAGGAATATGATAGCTTGAAAGACTGTTCAGAATCATTGGCTTCGAGCAGAGGTCATAGGTGCTGGAGGGATTTTATTTTCTGATAAATCATTCTGGTGGTATTTTGATGTGCTTTGGTAGTGTGAAGCGTTGGTTGATCATTATCCCTAGGTGGTGGTAAGTGCCGTCGAGTCCTAGCAATCCTCTGGATAGTTGACCTAAATTTTGTTTTGTCTTCAGCCAAGCAGCTCATTGTTGAAAGAGTGGTATCCATAGTTGCTGCTATTGTATCGATCCATCTCATTGCCGGCCTTCCTCTTTTACAGTGACCACTTTGCCAAACATTATGTCTTTCTCCAATGATCTCTCTCTTCACATGATGTGTCCAGAGTATGAAAATCAAAGTCTTGTCATCTGAGCTTCTAAGGAAAGCTTAGGTTTGATCTCCTCTAGTACTGATTGGTTTGTTCTTCGGACAGTCCATGATATACACAGTATTCGTCGCCAGCACCATAATTCAAAGGCATCAATTTTCTTCCTGTCTATCTTTTTCACCGTCCAACTTTCACATCCATATGACATTATTGAAAATACCATGGCCCGGACAAGTCAAATCTTTATACGGAGTGAGACATCTCTGCTCTTGAGAATCTTGTCTAGGTCCTTCATAGCCATTCTACCAAGAGCAATACGTCATCAGATTTCTTGTCTGCTAGTCCTTTTTTTTATTGATTGTTGATCCAAGTAAATTAAAGCTGTCAACTATTTCAATTTCTTCTCCATCAACGATGAACTTATTCATTTTGCCAGTTGTCAGGATCTTCTTAACGTTAAGGTGCAGACTCATTTTAAGACTATATGCCTTGATCTTGAGAAGCAAATGTTTCAAATCGTCTTCACTTTCAGCTATTAATTTGGTGGTATCAGCATAGCGAAGGTTGTTGATGAGTCTTCCACCAATCTTCACACATCGGTTGTCTTTATACAGTCCTGCTTCCCCGATGATTTGTTCTGCATATAAATTAAAGAGGTAGGGGGAAAGTATGCAGCCATTGTACACCTTTGCTGATTTTAAACCATTCTTTCTCCTTGTTCCATTCAAACTGTTGCTTCTTGATCAATGTAAAGGTTGTGAAAGAGAACGATTAGGTGTATATCCATGCTTCTTAATGTGGCCCAGAGTTTCTCCAGGAACAAGCAGGAAGTCAGTCCTCATGTATGGGTGACATCAGCGCCGACGGAACCCGCGCAGAGCATTTCCCCAGCTTTCAAAAAAGCCTTTGGGACATGCTACCACATATGTGTAATCCCCTTCCCGCCCAAGGGTGCCATCTTGCTCAGTCTCCTTTCTTCCGCAGAGCCCAACAGACATTGGTCCAATTTCCCCAGAAAAAAATCTTGAGAATATCCTTAAAAACTCAGCTTTACCGGTTTGTGTACCGGTTCTTCCCGCCTCGAACCGACTCCAGGCCCAGCGCTGTTCTTGGCTCCTTCCCCATTTTTTTCATCGAGGCTTGCCTCGACCAGCATTCATGCCCTTTTTCGCCCAGGGAGTCGTCGACCCCGGACGGGTGTCCACACACCATGTCCCTCAGTGGGTTCAAAAAATGTGACTGCTGCAGTCAAACTATGTCTGTCACAGACACCCTAGACTGCTGCCTACGCTGCCTGGGACCGGAGCATGACAGCACCTCCTGCGACCTGTGGCAGGCATGATGCCCAAAACCAATAAAAAGAGGAGTTGCAGAGGAGGATGTTCTCCAGGTCCGACTCGGCACCGACATCCCTGATGCCGAGCTCCAAGCCCAGCACGTCCTGAGAGGATCGAGCGTCCTCGGAGTGCCACGGCGGCAGCTCCTCTGAGGAGACCTTGGACCCCGAGCGGAAAAAGAAAAAATCCTCGAAGTCCTTTGAGGTTCTATCGGAGAAACCCAGCAAGACCGCTGGAGGGACTCAGACGATTCTGAGAAGCGGCTCACCAAAGTTCCCAAAAAGGATGCCTCAGCCGGCGGAGACTGTGTGAGGGTCCTTGAAGCAGTAGTCCTTATCGCGGACACATTCGCAAGAGTGCCGGCATTGGACCTGAGATCCTCTGTGCCCGCACCGAAAGCTGCAGAGTCTTCTTGCTTGGAATCCAGAATGGCAGCCATGGAGCAGAACATCAATGCCATCCTGGCTATGCAGTAGGCGATGATGGCAGGTTTGTCCGCATCATCTGCCTTGACAACCGGACCCCGACTGCGGTGGGGAATCTCCAGTCGTCGAGCCGCGCTCCGAGCACCATCGGTCTTAGGTAAGTCCTCAGCCCCGGTTGAGGTCCCGGTCCTGTTCCTCGGGAATCTTGCCCGCCCCGGCCAGTTTCCGGGACTCGGACCCCAGGTCCTTGGGAGGGCCCTGGCACTTCAGTGTGGGCCTCGAGGCACGGAGTTGCAGGGCCTTGGCAGCTGGCAGAGTCCCTCACCTGGTGGCAGAATCTGCACCACCTTCAGGCGGGAATGCCATTCCAGACACACACACTGCAGAGGACCCTGACAACAGACGCCTCCCGCCCGGGGTGGTGGGCACATTGCGAGGACCGCCGCACCAAAGGCAGCTGGTCCCAGGAGGAGTCACAGATCAATCTCCTCAAACTCAGGGCAATCTTCCTGGCTCTGCGAGTGTTCTGCCACCGCCTGCGGCACCAACCTGTGCTGATCCAGACGGACAACCAGGTGGCCATGTTTTATATCAACAAGCAGCGGGGCACAGGCTAGTACTCCCTCTGCCAGGAGGCGGTGGCCCTCCTCTCCTACACAGCGCACAATGGCATGCTCTTACGAGCGATATACCTGCCATGTCAGGACAACTGCTTAGCAGACAGGCTGAACAGGATCCTTTGCCCACACGAGTGATGCTTGAACCCCAGGGTAATGAAGCAACTCTTCCATCGCTGCGGAGGTCGAGGAGGTCTTGCTAGGATCTCAAAAGTCCTCCACCAGGTGGGCCTACGCCTTTCAAGTGGAGACGGTTATCCATCTGGTGTGTGGATAGGAAAGAGAATCCCTTCTCCTGTCACGTGCAACTGGTCCTTCAGTACCTGTTACACCAGACTGAAGTCCAACTCGGTGAGGGTGCATCTGAGCACCATAGCCGCGCACCACCACCCTATTGAGGGAAAACCCCTCTCTAGCCAACCCCTGGTCTCTAGTTTCCTCCGGGGTCTTCTGTTGTCCAAGTCCCCCCTCTGCCCTCCGACGGCAGAAAGGGACCTCAACGTGGCGCTCTCTCAACTCACTAAACCGCCATTCGAGCCCCTAGACACCTGAGATACCTGTGTTACAAAATGGCCTTCCTGGTGGCACTCATGTCTGCTCGAAGGGTGAGTGAACTCCAGGCCCTGTTGGCGGATCCATCATATATGAGGTTCTATAAGAACAGGGTGGTGCTCCGCACACACCCCAAATTCCTCCCGAAGCTGTTATCTCCTTTCCACCTCAACCAAGAGATGGTCCTCCCCACCTTCTTTCCACAGTCTCCTGCTGGCAGGGAGGAACTAATACTTCATACACTAGATTGCAAGCAGGCCCTGTTCTTTTACTTACAGCGGATGCAGGGCCATTGGAAAGCTCCTCAGCTTTTCGTGTCTTATGACCCCCATTAGATTGGGATTCCTTGTTACTAAGCAAACTCTATCCACTTGAGTGGCAGACTGTATTGCCCTTGCCTATGAGCAAGCTGGCCTCTCCCTCAAGCACTGGATCACAGCACATTGCGTGAAGGTGATGGCCACATTGCTGGCCAAACCTCCGCTCAATGCTGGTGATGGAGATTTGCAAGGCTGCCACATAGTCTTCGATTCATACGTTCGCAGATCACTACTGCCTGGAAAGCGAGTCACGTAGGGATAGTGCTTTTGGCCAGGCAGTACTCCGTAATATTCTTGGGGTGTAGGCTACTCCTGCCCTCCGACCCTTCTGTGTTCAGGCTACCAGAGTGATAGTGTTGCTGGACACTAGGGTCTTGCAGAGTCTCTCAGTGGAGACTCACCTTCAATTCATGGCTACCCGATTGATTGCCGTTGGTGCTGTCTTGGTTCAGTCCTCGTCAGCCTGGAGCTAGGGAGTCCCATATGTGAGGACTGACTTCCTGCTTGTTCCTGGAGAAAGCGTAGTTACTGTTAAGTTGCTGGGAAAGGAATAATGGACCCTTTACAGTTACTCACCTGTAACAGGTGTTCTCTGGGAACAGCAGGAATCAGTTCTCACAACCCTACCTCCTCCCCTGGGAATTGCCTCCCTACCTTGTTTTAGTTTTTACTGCTGTCCTAGTTATGTCATCTGATTGAGCAAGATGGCACCCTTGGGTAGGAAGGGGACTACACATGTGTGGTAGCATGTCCCAAAGGCTTTCTTTGAAAGCTGGGGAAATGCTCTGTGCAGGCTCCATCAGCATCGACGTCACCCATATGTGAGGACTGATTCCTGCTGTTCCCGGATAACACCTGTTGCAGGTGAGTAGCTACGCTTTCTCATGGTTTACACAATCAAAAGCCTTGCTGTGGTTAATAAAACACAAATGGATATCTTTTTGGTATTCTTTTGTCTTTTCAAGGATCCATCTCACATCCACGATGTCTCTCGTTCCTCGCCCTTTCTTGAACTCTGCTCGCACTTCAGGCAGTTCTCATTCCAGGTATGGTTGTAGTTTCTGCTGAATGATCTTGAGTAGAATCTTGCTGGCATGTGAGATGAGCACAATTGTGCGATAATTTCCACAGTTACTTAGATCATCTTTATTCAGTATTGGTTTAAACACAGATGTTTTCCAGTCAGTTGGCCATGAATTTGTCTTCCAAATTTCCTGGCAGAGCGTTATAAGTATGGTAACAGCTTTATCCGATTGCTGTAATACTTCAGTGGGAATGCCATCAATGCCTGGTGCTTTGTTCTTTGATAAGGCTTTCAATGCTGCTTTGACTTCTTTCATCACCAATGGTTCCTGATCATAAGGTACAGGTTGAAACGGCTGTTGGTCCACTTGATCTTTATGGTATAATAACTGTATATTCTTTCCACCTTTTCTTGATCTTCTCAGCATGGATCCTTGAGCATCTTGTAGCATTCCAATTCGAGGCTGAAATTCTTTTTCTTTAATTCTCACAGCTTTAGAAAAGCCAAGTTGTTCTTCCTCTAATAGTTTCTGATTCTGTTTCCTTGCATGTGTCATTTATTTATTTAGCTGTATTTATATCCCGCTTTTCACCGGGTCAAAGCGGTCAATTGGGGGATACATTTAACACGAGGGGATATGAGACACATACACTAATACTTACAGGGAACATGGGCAATGGAGGGTTAAGTGGCTTGCCCAAGACCACAAGGAGTGCCTATAGGACTAGAAATCCCAGTCCCTCCTGCCTGAGATTGCTGTCCCCAGGTGGGACTTTAACCTTCCGGCCTGAAGTACCTTGTCCTAACCACTAGACCACTCCTCCCTCATTATAGTACTTCTTGTCTAGTCTTGCTGCATGTTGGAAATCTCTGTTGAGTTCTGCGATTGTCTCTCTTTCTTCTCTGGCTTTAGCTTCTCTGCGTTTCTGGACAGTTTTCAGAGTTTCTTCATTCATCTATTTGGCCATTTTTACTTTTTCACCTTTTGTAGACTTCTCACATTCTTCCAACAAAAGCTTCTTGATGTCATCCCATAACTCTTCTAGAACTCTGTTATTTATGTCTAAAGCAGCAAATCGATTTTTCAGGAAGTCTTTAAATTCCAGTGGTATATTCTCAAGGTCATATTTTGCTACATTCATGAGTAGTTTGCTCTTTTTCAACTTTAGCTTGAGCTTGCATACTTGTAGTTGGTGATCTGTACCACAGTCAGCTCCAGGTTTTATCTCTGTTGATATTATTGAGCTTTTCCATCGTTGTCTTCCACAGATGTAGTCAATTTGATTTGTGTACAATCAACAGGGTGAAGTCCACGTGAACAGTCGGCGCTTGTGTTTCTGGAAGAAGGTGTTTGAGATGAATAGATCATTGGTCTTGCAGAATTCTATCAGTCTTTCTCCAGCTTTGTTTCAGTTGCCAAGTTCATATTTTCCAACCACTTTGCCTTCTTCTTTGTTGCCAACTTTTGCGTTCCAGTCAACCATGACTATCGGGATATCCTGTTTGCCTGTTCTGTCAATTTCAGCTTGTATTTCTTCATAGAACTCTTCAACGTCTTCCTTTTCTGCAGCTGTTGTTGGGGCATATACTTGAATTATAGTTGTGTTGGGGGGCTTTCCTCGTAGACAGCTAGAAATTAAGCATTCACTGACTGTATTGTATTTCATTACGGTTCTTGCAAGTTTCTTCTTCATTATAATGCAGCACCATTTCTTCTTTGTCTTTCATTTCCAGCATAGTAGACCATATGATGATTAGATGCAAAGTACCCAAAGCCAGTCCATTTCAGTTCACTGACACCCAACAGATTGAGTTGTACACATTCCATTTCATTCTTGATCACCTCCAACTTACCTTGGTTCATGCTTCATATGTTCCATACCACACTATGTAAGACATCTTTGCAACTTCTGACTCTCATTTCATGCGCAGTTACATCAGCAGATCCAACCACATCATAAATGCTGGCTTTACTCTGAGAAGTCTTCAGTTCATCCCTATGTATTTGATCTCTTTTTTTAACCTCGAGCTCTGCGTCATTGACCTTTGGTAGTGAGAAATCTTTGTCTCTTCTTATGAAGAGTACTTCTGGGGGGGTTTTGTCATTTATTTCGATGTTATGCTGTAGTAACCTGTTGAAGACTGCATTGAAACAATCTATTAAGGGAGTGTAGCAGGTTTTTGTGGTGGAGAATGGCATATAAATCATAACGTCATTAGCATAGAAGTAATATAGGATGTTGTGGACTTGCACAATGCTGCAGACTGGTTGTAGGTAAATGTTGAATAATAAGGATGATAGTGCTGATCCTTGCGGGACCCCCTGGGTTAGCATGAATTTGATTTGCCATTTGGATGCCTAGTCTCCCACTCTCACAAGGTGGTTCTGCATTTTCTTACAAGTCACATGTTTTTTAACAACTCTGAATATTTTGATGTCATCTCAAATTTAATCACCTCGCTGCTTGTTCCCAATTGCAGGTCATTTATAAATATTGTAAAAACACCAGTCCCAATACAGATACTGGGGTACTTACTATGCATCTTCCTCCATTGAGAAAATTGACCATTTAGCCCTACTCTCTGTTCTTTCTCTCAACCATTTTCCAGTTCACAAGAGGACGTTGCCTCCTATACCATGACTTTTTAATTTTCTCAGGAGTCTCTGATATGGGACTTTGTCAAATGTTTTCTAAAAGTCTAAATACACTATATCGACTAGCTCACCTTTAGCCGTGTTTGTTTATGCCTCAAAAGAAATGGAGTAGCTTGGTGAGGCAAGGCTTCTCTTTGGCTAAATCCACCTTGACTTTGTCCCATCAAACAATGCCTATGGGGCCAGTAAATTCTGTCATTTTCCTATGAGGGTCTTGCCTCAATTGATTAAAACAAATGTGCTTCTTATCAGGCTTAACACACATATGCTGGGGGTGATTGTATCTGACAATCTTTTGGTAGCCAAACAGGTAGAAAAGGCTCCTGGGGTACAAGGGGAGAGGAATAGCCAACAGGAAAAAGCAGGTGAGGACTCATTTGGAGTACTGTAAACAAATCTGGAGACTGCACGTCAAAAAGATATAAACAGGCTAAGGTTTGTCCAGAAGACAGCTACTAAAATTATCAGTGATCTTCATCATAAAGCATACAAGAGACAGACTTAAAGATTTAAGTATATGTACTTTGGAAGAAAGGTGGGAGAGGGGAGAAATGATAGAGACATGTAATTATCTCCATGATTGCATGGGAGGTAGGCCGCCTTCAACTAAAAGGAAGCTCTATAGAGAGGAGCTGTAGGATGAAAGTAAGAGGAGGCAGAGTCATGAGTAATTTAAGGATATGTTTCTTTACAGAAAGTGTGGTGGAGACTAGGACTATATCTGAATTCAAAAAGCATGGGACAAGCACTCTGGAGTACAGGAAGGAACTGTAGAGCTTGATAGTATGGATGGATAGACTGGATAGGTCGTATGGTCTTTTATTTGCTATCATTTATTTATTATTTATTTATTTTATTTATTTACATTCTCTTATATACCGCGCTATTCTGCATCAGTGCGGTTTACATTGAACAAACTGAAATTACATTGAACAGGGCATTATAACTTGGAGATAACTATTTTACAGGGAACATGGGCTATGGAGGGTTAAGTGGCTTGCCCAAGACCACAAGGAGCACCTGTGGGACTAGAAACCACAGTCCTTCCGGCCCATGTTGCTATGTTTCCTGCATTAGAGCTGCTGCACTCCTTCTTCAGCACAGTAGTGGGAAACCTAATTTGGGATTCTCTCTCTGTTTCAGATGAGCTCTTCCAAAAAGTAGCTGAAGACTATGTCCATTTTACAGCCTTTCAGATGATGGCAGGTGAGTGGAGAGTGATGGTTCTTTTGGGCATGAACTTGAAGTGAGATGAGATTAGGGTGTGATTAATCTCAAATTTTATTATTTATTACTTGTTTATTGTTACAAAATAGTAAATGACGGCAGATAAAGACCAACATAGTCCATCTAATCTGTCCAGTAAGGGGGCTAGAATGATAACCATCACACTGTGCAAGTTACCTCCATCTATGCCTTTGTTTACAGTTTTACCCTCTGCTCCATGCAGGTTGTCCCCTCTCCCTCCATCTGCTGAGGTGTAAAGGTTTAGCTAAGTTTACTTTCATCAAATTTTCAGATGACACAAAACTATTTAAAGTTGTTAAAACCCATGAGGATTGTGGAAAACTGCAAGAGGATCTTGATAAATTGGAAGATTGGTCATCAAAATGGCAGATGAAATTTAATGTGGACAAGTGCAAAGTTATGCACCTAGGGAAGAACAACCCAAACTATGGTTACACGATGCAAGGTTGCACATTAGCAACCACCACCCAGGAAAAAGATTTAGGCGTCATTGTGGACAACATGTTAAAACCCTCCGCCCAGTGTGCAGCGGCAGCCAAGAGAGCAAGAGAGTAAATAGAATGCTAGGTATGATAAGGAAAGGAATGGAAAATAAAACAAAGGATATTATAATGCCTCTGTATCGTTCCATGGTGAGACCGCACCTTGAATATTGTGTGCAATTCTGGTCACCGTAACTTAAAAAGGATATAGCGTTATTAGAAAAGATTCAGAGAAGAGCCACCAAAATGGTAAAGGGGATGGAAGGATACCCCTATGAAGAAAGGCTAAAAAGGTTAGGGTTCTTTAACCTGGAAAAGAGAAGGCTGAGGGGAAATATGATAGAAGTCTATAAATTAATGAACGGAATATAACGGGTAAATGTAGATCGATGGTTTACGTTATCAGAATATAGAAAGACTAGAGGACATGCAATGAAGCTACAGGGTAAACTATTTAAGACAAATAAGAGAAAATATTTTTTCACTCAACATGTAATCAAACTCTGGAATTTGTAGTAAAGGCTGTTAGTGTAGCTGGGTTTAAAGAAGGTTTGGACAAGTTCCTGGAGGAAAGGTCCATAAACCATTATTAAAAAGGGACCCAGGGTATCAATGCTTGACCCAATACAAGCATTGTGGAACCTGTGTCTTTTGGGGAAACTACTATGTACGTATGACCTAGATTGGCCACTGTTGGAAACAGGATACTGGGCTTGATGGACCTTGGTCTGACCCAGTATAGCATATCTTATGTTCTTATTCCATCCTCTTGGTATATAGGGATCCTCTATGTCTGTCCCATGCCTTTTTGAGTTCCATCACTATTTTTGTGTCTATCGCCTCCATCAGAAGGGCATTCCAGGTATCCACCACCCTTTCTGTGAAAAGTATTTCCTGATGTTGCTTTTACGTTTATCTCCTTGCAGTTTCTTTTCATTTCTCTAATTCTACTGCTTCCCTGTCTTTAAAAAAGGTTAGTTTGTTCTCTAATAACAAGCAGGAAGTCATTCCTCACATATGGGCGACGTCTACACCGATGGTGATAACATCTCCCCAGCTTTCAAAGAAAGCCTTTGGGAGATCCACTATGCAGCGTGGCTGTCTTCCCGCCCAAGGATGCCATTGTGCCTCAGTCTCCTTTTTTCTGCGGAGCCCATTGGACATTCCTCTGCACCCCAGAAAAGGTTGATTTTTCTTCTTTCTCTTTCCTCATTTTTTCCTTCTCCAGTACACTTCTCACCCTCCTGGGTCCACTGCCTCCTCGGCGCCATGTTTTTCTCAGCTCTTTATGGCCTTTGGGGTCTTTTTCTCAGTGCGCAGGAATTCCTTGCGCCCTCCCTGGCCAGGATGCTTGAGTTTGACCTTGCAAGCGCCGTCTTCCCTGCTATGTCCTCGGCCAGCGGGTTCAAGCAGTGCGACCTCTGCAGGTGCACCATGTCCTGCACAATTGCTGTCTTCGTTGCTTCAGTGTGAATCATGATGATTCCTCCTGTGGGCTCTGTCAGCAGATGACGAGCAAAGGATGAAAGAACCATGCAACACAGCAAGAGTCTGTTAGGGAAGACCTCCATTTCGGCCCCAGCATCGCTTGTGCAGCCAGTGCCCTTGGCCTTGCGTCACAACCATGCCCTGAGGTTTGCTGGGCGTCGGACAGGGGATTCTCTTCTGAGGGCTATCCCCCAAAGAGCCAAGTGTCGTCTGTGGCATCGTTAGGAGATGATGCCACAGCCGTGGGTAAGCTCCATGGTCACCGGCATCGGAGCCCCCGGCCCAATGCCAAGGGCGATGGCCGGGAGCATTTCTCCAAGCTGCCCTGGCAGGAGAAAGTGCCATTCGCGTTGGGAGATCAACCATGGTCTCCCGAGCCCATCCTCATCGAGGACACCCCTTCAACTGAACCGGCATCGGGCCCGAAGCGTTCGGTGCCTATGCCGGTTGCTGCAGAGCCTCCTGGCTTCGAGGTCAGAATGGTGGCCCTTGAGCGCAGTATCGCTGTCTTCTTGGACCAATGCATGGTTCTTCTGGGTCATCGGTCCTGACCACCGGCCCTTCTACCGCAAGGTCATGGAACTGATCCTCGAGCACCATCGGCCTTGAAGCGATTCCAGGCCCCGCTCTCTGTCCCTCTCGGGGCGGAGAACGTCCCGGCTAGTGCCTCCAGTTCCAACCTCAGGGGCTCTGTGGGTCTCATGGCACCGGTAACGTGGCGCAGCTCCGAGGGCTCTCGAGGTCTCCTCTGACTTGGAGTTGGAGACAGACGACATGTTCCCCAATATCCGCCTCCATTGGGATGTTCCTTCGGACCCTCCCCCCCTCCCTCGGAAGATTGGTGCAGGTACCCTCCCAAGGACCTCTTCTTTCAGGAGTTTGTCCAGGATATGGCGAAGGCTTTGGCCATCACCATGGAGTTCCAGGAGTATCAGGCGGAGGACCTCGAGATCCTCCAGTACGAGGCCCCTCCGAGGGAGGCACTCAAGGTGCCATTTCCCCCCCCCCCCCTCATCCTAGAACGGCTTCTCTACAATATGTGGAGACCCTGGGCTCGATGCCATGTCGCAAATCCGCCAGAGACCCGGGTTTCAAAAGGCACAGCTGCCCCATAATTCCATGGTGGTGGAGTGGCCAAGCGTAGAATTAAAAGCCAAAAGACACACTCCTTGGTGCCCTCCCGCTCCATGGATGCTTTAAATAGAAAGTGCTACCAGGGCTCTATGCTCGTCAGCCAGATCCAAGCCAACCAGCTCTTTATGGGCATGTATTTGTGAGACATGATGAGGGAGCTCACTGAGTTCTTGGCTGAGCTTGCAGAGGAGCCTCTTCAGCGATTTTGAACCCTGAACTTTGACGCTCAAGGAGTGCTTCAAATTCATCACTCGTGCATCCTATGATGGCGTTGAGTCTGTGGCCAGAGTAGCTGTGGTGGGCATTAGTGCCCGCTGCCAGGCCTGGCTACAGTTCTTCAACCTGGAGCAATGGGAACAGGATAAGCTGGTCGATGTCCCATGGGGGGGGGAGGGGGAGATTTCTTTTGCAAGCCCATGATGGACAAGACTGCGGAGCTGGAGTCCAAGTTCCTGACCAAGAACAGCCTCTCCAAGAAAACCGCCAACTCTTCCCGATGGAGGGCTTCAGGGGACAAGCCCCTTTTCCTGAAGAAGAGGAAGGCTTATGGAAACTACCTCCAGTACTCAGCCTTACCAGCTCCCCGACAGGGTCAGCAGCCCAAAGGACAGGTGCATGACTCACGTAAGCCTAAGGCCCCAAAACCCAGATGGTGCCCCAACCGCAGCCTGGGGGGGGGGGGGGCTTTTGACTCCTTGGGCATAACCTCTGTTCCCTAGAAGGTCTAGTCTCACAGCACACAGGGGGCATCTGGTATACTTTGCCAACCAGTGTCCCAGAATCACCACCAACACCTGAGTCCTCCAGGTGGGAGGGCGGGGCAGGGTTACCTCCTCCATTTCGATCAGACGCCACCCTCGTTCTTTCTAGGGGAACTCCAAATGCCTCCCCTTCACAGAGACTTGCTCCAGCAAGAGCTCGCCTGGCTTCTAACCAACAAGGTGGTGGAATTGGTCCCTCCCCATCTCAGGGGCAAGGGGGTCCTACTCTCAGTACTTCTTGGTTCCCAAGAGGACCAACGACTTTCACTCAATTCTGGATCTTTGAGATCTCAGCAAGTTTCTGGTAAAGGAGAAGTTCAAGATACTCTCCTTTGGAACATTGCTGCCTTACCTCCACCACTTTCAGTGAGTTTCCAAATGGGGTTTTTGGATACTGATTGACACCCTCCTGAAGAAACTCCGGTGTGGAGTGAAACGCTCAGAAAGGTGCCGTGGGAGGCGTAGAGATCAAACAAGAGAATTTATGTTGAGATAAGCTTTTTCAATAGCTTTTAAAACACAACGGTGGTGGAGAATTGGTGATATTGTTATACCCTTTTATAAAAAAAATTTTTTCCCACAGTGGTCATTGATGCTTTCAAAGCGCTGTCTGTTTTCCACTAAGATAGTGGTGTAGAGCGCTACTGAGGTCTGAGACTACACTTGGGAGTAGAAATACATTGAGAATTTAAAGATATACCTGCTAGCCACCCTAACCATTGCTGCATGTTTGTATGGAGTAATTTTGTAATTTATGTGAAAAACAAACCAGTCAGTACTAGAGGAGATCAAACCTAAGCTTTCTTTAGAATCTCAGATGACAAGACATCAACTTTCATACTTTGGACCAATCATACAAAGAGAGAGGTCATTAGCGAAAGATATTATGCTTAGCAAGATAGAAGGTCCACGCAAAAGAGGAAGGCCTGTAATGAGATGGATCGATACAATAACAGCAGCTACGGGTGCCACTCTATCAACAATGAGCCACCTGACTGAAGACCGAACACAGTTTAGGTCAACTCTCCAGAGGGTAGTCATGAGTCGACACCGACTG
This sequence comes from Ichthyophis bannanicus, assembly GCA_033557465.1. Lineage (NCBI taxonomy): Eukaryota > Metazoa > Chordata > Amphibia > Gymnophiona > Ichthyophiidae > Ichthyophis > Ichthyophis bannanicus. The sequence goes on from CM066050.1 coordinate 4,450,335, forward strand.
GATGGCACTTAACAACAACATTTTTCCTTTCCTCTGCATCTTTGCTTTCCTGATTACTTCCTAGCTTTTCAAAATATTGTTGCTTGTCTGCTGCTGTGATCTTTTGTATTTTATGAAGGTCACACTTTTTCTTTACCTCACCTTTCCAATTGCTACTTTTGAGATCCATAGCGGCCTCCTTTTCCTTTTATATACTTTCCTAACAAAACAGATTTGTTGCCCTTACGATATCCCCTTTCAGTTTTGCCCTCTATTTTTCTACATCCCCCAGTTCTTCCCATCCAGCTAATGACTCCTGGAGGTGTTCCCCCATATTGACAAAATTAGTTTTCCCAATGTCTGGGACCCTCTCTATTGAATGAACTATCTCTGCCCTTGTCCTAATACTAAACACCATCATTCAGTGATTACTGAATGCAGTATAAGCATCCAATATAATTCCCCACATCAGAAATGCTCTCCCCATTCATAAGTACCAGGTTGAGTATGGTCCCCTCCCACATGGGTTCTGTTAACAGTTGCTGGAATAGTTCTTTCTGTAGAGAATCCAGGATCTCCTTATTTCTAGATGCCACTGAAGCAGGAATGTCCTGATTAACATTTGGCATATTGAAATCGCCTAACAGTAGCATTTCCCCTTTCATAGCAATACTGTGAATATCTCCAATTAAATCTCAGTCCACGTCTTCTGCCTGTGAAGGAGGTCTGTAGATTACACCAATGTAAACTGATGATCCATGCCTTCTTTCCCTACTCCTCCTTACCTTGTGAGCCTTGCATTTCTCTTTTTGAGCCTGTTTAGTTGCAAATGAAGACTCATAGGACCATAGCCCAACAGAGGCTAGTTCTAGTTGAGCTGGAAATCCAAAGTAGCAGGAGGAAACTGCTGGGCCAAACCCATCCCTCACTGATCTCCTATGTATTGCTGTTAAAGTGAGGGAATTATAATTAGGTGATGATGGAAAATCCAGATCATTCATTTCCTGCAATATGACTAAATCATAACAGTAGAAGGCATTATGGGGTCTGCTGATTGCATTACTGCATGACCTGAATCACACACAGCAGGATGTGGCTGAGAAATGAATAACAAGAGAGACCAAACCACTGTATACACACAGGTCCCTAGACTTGGATTTTTAAAATATAAGTAATGTTATAGACTTGTGAATTGTGCGAGACACAAGTAAGAGAATGGATCAATAGATAAGAGTAAATTAGACTTACCTGCTAATTGTTGTTCCTTAAGGAACTCTAGTCCGTCCCGGAACCATTGAGTTTAGAATCTCCTCCAGCAGCTTTGGAGACTGAAAACTTGTCATCACTTTGATGACCTCCGCACATATATAGGCAAGGACCACCCCTTCCTCTTCAGTACCTATTGACAAAGCAGACTCAGTAGAGCAACAAATAAGTAGTTAAACAAGTAATGAAACCTATAACTCAACAACTAGCTCTACCCCCCCCCCCCCTCCCAGGGAAGGCTGGCATTCGCAGTCCTACTGCTTTGCCCCTCCCATCTCTGTACTTCTTTGCTTTTTCTTTTTTTTTTTTTTAACTGATTGACCAATTAGTAGACCGTCGGGGGACAACACAGCGCTGCACCAGAGCCCCCCTGCTTCCGTCTCCCTAAATCTGCTCCGCCAAGACATCAACACCCGCACTGAACTTCAGGCTGAAACTAAACAGCTCAGGAGGAAACCGGGACTGGACTAGAATTCCTTAAGGAACAACAATTAGCAGGTAAGTCTAATTTACTCTTCCTTTTCGTCCCTCTAGTCCAGTCCCGGAACCATTGAGGATGTAACAGAGCAGTGAAAGTCAACAGGAGGGCCTAGCTAGCGCAGCCTAAAGTACTGCTGATCCAAACCGGCCATCCTCCGCCGCCTGCACATCAAGCCTATACTGCTTAGTGAAGGAATGCAACGATAACCACGTCGCCGCCCTACAAATGTCCACGGCGGGCACCAGACTAAACTCTGCCCAAGACGTCGCTTGCGCCCTAGTAGAATGAGCCCGTAGACCTTCTGGCACTATTCTACCCTTCAAAAGGTAGGCGGATGCAATAGCTTCCTTCAGCCACCTGGAGATAGACGACTTCGCAGCCACTTCCCCCTTGCGCGGGCGACCGAACGACACAAACAACCTGTCTGACCTACGGAAGGCCTCCGTGCCGCGGAGATATCGCCGGAGCGCCCGCCGCACATCGAGAAGATGCAAACGGCTATCAGTTCGCGCCGCCTGCTCCCCCGAAAATACCGGAAGAGAGACCACCTGGTTAACATGGAAAACGGACACCACCTTGGGCAAGAACGCCGGCACTGTGCGCAACACCACCTTGTGATCAAAGAAGGAGAGATATGGCTCCTTGCAGGACAACGCCTGCAACTCGGAGATTCTGCGAGCAGAACAAATAGCTACCAGAAACACCGTCTTCAACGTCAGATCCTTAACTGAAGCCTGCCCTAACAGCTCAAACGGCCGATTGACCAAAGCCTCCAACACCAAATTGAGATCCCAGGCCGGAACTGAGCATCTGCGAGGAGGCCGCATGAGCAATACTGCTCGCAAAATCCTCTGGATGTCGCCATGCACCCCTAACGACTTACCCTGAATCTTGCCCCGGAAACAGGAAATCGCTGCCAACTGGACTTGCAAGGAACTGGCTGCCAATCCCTTCTCCACCTCACCTTGCAAGAAGGAAAGGATCTGAGCAACAGACGCCCCGAGCGGACTAAGACCTCTCTCCATACACCATCCCTCAAAAATGCGCCAAATCCGAATATATGCCAATGACGTAGACCGCCTACGCGCCCGCAACAAAGTAGAAATGACCGCCGAAGAATAACCTTTGGATCTCAGCCGAGCCCGTTCAAGAGCCATGCCGTAAGCGAGAATCGAGCCACCTGAGGCATCCTTAACGGCCCCTGTAGCAACAGATCCTCCCGTTGAGGAAGCCTCCACGGGACGTCCACCAGAAGCCGCACCAAGTCTGCATACCACGGCCTCCTGGGCCATTCGGGTGCAATGAGGATTACTCTGCCCCGGTGATGCTCTATGCACTGCACCACGCGACCTATGAGAGCCCAAGGCGAAAACACGTAGAGCAGACCTGCCCTTGGCCACCTTTGCGCCAACGCATCGAGCCCCTCCGACATGCGTTCCCGCCTCCTGCTGAAAAATCTGAACGCCTTTGCAGACTAGAAGGTTGCCATCAGATCCATGACTGGAGAACCCCAACGCTGTACCAGAAGAGAATACACCTCTGGGTGGAGGACCCACTCCCCCGGGTCCACCCTCCGTCGACTGAGAAAGTCCGCTGCGGTATTGTCCACTCCGGCCACATGCTGCGCTGACAGAATCGCCAGGTTCTGTTCTGCCCAGGCTAGCAGAAGGCGTGTCTCTGCCTCCAGAATTGCACTTCCTGTACCACCCTGACGATTGATGTAGGCCACCGTCGTCGCATTGTCGGACAGCACCCTGACCGCTGACCGCCTCAGCAACGCCTGAAACTCTTGCAGGGCCAAAAACACCACCCTCATCTCTAACCGGTTGATGGACCATCGCTTCTCCTCCAGAGACCAGCGGCCCTGGGCTATGCTCCCTTCGCAATGGGCTCCCCACCCCAGCAGGCTGGCATCCGTGGTCAAGAGTCTCCAGGATGGAGGTTCCAATGGGGTGCCGGTCTCCAGACTCTCTTTCCGCAACCACCATTTCAACTCGTTTCGGACATCCTGAGGGCAGATTAGCCGGCGAGATAATGGGTCCGATTGATACGACCACCGCCGCAGCAGCGCCCTCTGCAGCGGCCTCATGTGCGCTCTGGCCCACGGCACCACTTCGATAGATGCCGCCATCGTTCCCAGCAGTTGGAGGTACTACCACGCCGTCGGAGCCCGTCGAGCCAAAAACTCCCTCACCAAGCTCCGCAGAGCGCGAGCGCGGTGCTCCGGGAGAAACACCTCGCCCAACGCCGTCTCGAAACGTGCCCCCAAGTACTCCAGAGACTGAGAGGGGACTAACCTGCTCTTTGTCCGGTTGACCACCCAGCCCAAGCTTTCCAAAACCTGTACCACCCGGGCAGTGGCCTTGACACTTTCATCACGCGACTTCGCCCGAATCAACCAATCGTCCAGATACGGGTGTACCAGTACGCCGCCTTTCCGGAGCGCCGCCACCACCACCACCATGACCTTGGTGAACACGCAAGGCGCCGTCGCTAACCTGAAAGGCATCGCCTGAAATTGGAAATGCCCCATGGGGAGCGCAAAGCGCAGGAACTGCTGATGCTCTTGCCGAATAGGGATATGCAGATAAGCCTCCGTGAGATCCAGCGACGTTAGGAACTTCCCCTTTCTGTCCGCCGCAATCACGGACCGCAACGTTTCCATCCTGAAATGCGATACTCTGAGACACCGATTCACCCTTTTCAAATCCAGAATCAGACGAAATGAGCCTCCCTTCTTTGGTACTACAAAGTAGATGGAGTAACGACCGCATCCGCACTGATCTGCGGGGATGGGAACTACCGTCTTGAGAGACAGCAAATGGTGCAGAGTCTCTGTCACCGCGCGCACCTTGAGTGGAGCCCTGCAAGGCGACAGAACAAAGGAATCTAATACGGGTCGGTGGAGCTCTAATGCATACCCCTCTCGAATGACCTCCAAGACCCACTGGTCCGACGTAAGCTGGACCCAGGCAGGGTAAAACTCCCGTAACCGACCTCCCACGGGCAGCACCGCCATCTGAGTCCGCCTCACTTCATTGTGACTTCTTAACACTTGAGGACTGAAAGGGCGCAAAACCTCTGCCTGCCCCCCGAAATCCCTGGCTCCTCCCTGGAAACCTTCCGCGTTGCGATGGAGCAAAACGAGAGGACCGAAACCTACGAAACTCTCTCTGAGCCCCCTTTGACCCGGAAAGCCCCCGGCCCTGCTTAGGCTTATCCTTCGGCAGACGACCACCTTTGGACTCCCCGAGATCCTTAACCAACTTCTCCAAATCTTCTCCAAACAACAGTTTCCCTCGGAACGGAAGCCTACTGAGCCGAGCCTTAGACAAAGTGTCCGCAGCCCAGTTTCTCAACCACAGGGAATGGCAGGCCGCTATGACCGACGCCATCGCCTTGGCCAGACTCCTGATGAGATCGTAATGAATATCCGCTAAATAAGCCATCCCCGACTCTAGCCGCGCTGCCTCCGAATCCTGCTCCCCCAACTGATCCCCCTGCAGTCTCTGGGCCCAACGGAGACAGCCTTTCGCTACCCACGTCCCCGCTATCGAGGCCTGCATGGAGAGAGCACTAATATCAAACACCTGTTTCAACAAGGTATCCAACTTCCTGTCCTGCACATCTTTCAAAGCCGCAGCGCCCTCTACCGGGATCGTAGTCTTCTTTGTGACTGCCGACACTGCGGCATAAGAACATAAGATATGCCATACTGGGTCAGACCAAGGTCCAACAAGCCCAGTATTCTGTTTCCAATCTAGGTCATATGTACCTAGCAGTTTCCCCAAGAGACACAAGTTCCACAATGCTTGTACTGGGTCAAGCATTGATATCTTCGGTCACTTCTTAATAATGGTTTATGGACCTTTCCTCCAGGAACTTGTCCAAACCTTTTTTAAACCCAGCTACACTAACAGCCTTTACTACATCCTCCGGTAACAAATTCCAGAGTTTGATTACACGTTGAGTGAAAAAATATTTTCTTTTATTAGTCTTAAATAGTTTACCCTGTAGCTTCATTGCATGTCCCCTAGTCTTTCTATATTCTGATAAGGTAAACAATCGATCTACATTTACCCGTTCCACTCCGTTCATTAATTTATAGACTTCTATCATATCTCCCCTCAGCCGTCTCTTTTCCAGGTTAAAGAGCCCTAACCTTTTTAGCCTTTCTTCATAGGAGTATCCTTCCATCCCCTTTACCATTTTGGTGGCTCTTCTCTGTACCTTTTCTAAAATCGCTATATCCTTTTTAAGATACGGCGACCAGAATTGCACACAATATTCAAGGTGCGGTCTCACCATGGAACGATATAGAGGCATTATAATATCTTTTGTTTTATTTTCCATTCCTTTCCTTATCATACCTAGCATTCTATTTGCTCTCTTGGCCGCCGCTGCACACTGGGCCGAGGGTTTTAACATGGTATCCACAATGACGCCTAAATCTTTTTCCTGGGTAGTGGTTCCTAATGTGGAAACTTGCATCGTGTAACCATAGTTTGGGTTGTTCTTCCCTAGGTGCATAACCTTGCACTTGTCCACATTAAATTTCATCTGCCATTTTGATGCCCAGTCTTCCAATTTATCAAGATCCTCTTGCAATTTTTCACAATCCTCTTGGGTTTTAACAACTTTAAATAGTTTTGTCTCATCTGCAAATTTGATAACCTCACTCGTTATTCCACTTTCCAGGTCATTTATGAATATGTCAAAAAGCAGCGGACCCAGCACAGATCCCTGGGGTACACCACTATGCACCTTTCTCCATTGGGAAAATTGGCCATTTAGCCCTACCCTCTGCTTTCTATCTTTTAACCAGTTCCTGATCCACAATAGTACACTGCCTCCTATCCCATGACTCTTTAGTTTTGCCAAAAGTCTCTGATGAGGGACCTTGTCAAAGGCTTTCTGAAAGTCCAGATACACAATATCAACCGACTCACCTTTGTCCACCTGTTTATTCACTCCTTCAAAAAAACATAACAGATTAGTAAGACAAGATCTTCCTTGTCTAAAGCCATGTTGGCTGTCTCCCATTAAGTTGTGACTATCTACATGCTGAGTAATTTTATTCTTTATGATGGTTTCTACCATTTTTCCCGGTACTGACGTCAGGCTCACCGGTCTGTAGTTTCCCGGGTCACCCCTGGAACCCTTTTTAAAAATTGGTGTTACATTGGCGATCCTCCAATTTTCAGGTATTAGAGATGATTTTAATGATAGTTCACAGATTACTGATAGCAGTTCTGCAATCTCATATTTCAGTTCTTTCAATACCCTTGGATGTATACCATCCGGCCCAGGTGATTTGCTACTCTTCAGTTTATCTAATAGTTGTAAGACATCTTCCCGATGTATCGATATTTCCTTAATTCTTCCGCACCTTTAAATACCACTTCAGTCATGGGTAACATCCCTACATCTTCCTCAGTAAAGACCGAAGCTAAGAATTCATTCAGTCTCCGCTATCGCCTTGTCGCCTCTTAGTGCTCCTTTAACCCCTTTATCATCTAATGGACCACCTGGCATCCACCTTTGGGGAGCGAAACAGCTCCTTATCCTGATCGGAGAGCGGATATAACCTAGCTATCGCCTGAGAGCCCTTCAGGGCCAACTCCGGCAAATCCCATTCTTCCTGAATCATATGCCGAAACACCCTATGGACGGGAAACACACGCTGGGACATGCGGACTGCTTGCAACAGGGAGTCCTCCAGCGCTTCCTCCGAGGAAAGTTCCACCGACGGCATAGTGAGCGTCTTCAGAGTTTCCGCAATCAAGGCGGACAGCTCCTCCTTTCGAAAGACCCGGACCACCCTGCTTTGCTGGTCCTCTTCAGGCAGTTCTCCTTCTTACAAATCATCCTCCGAGACACCTGCGAGATCCGCTTCCCCCGCACTCTGGTCCTCCCAGAGAGGAGACATGGGATCCTCTGCACTAGCTCCTTTATTCTTTTTAAGCGGAGGAGCGTCTACCGCCGCTGCTGCCTCCTGTTTGCGCCCCCGCGGACTCTGAGGCGGCACTACCATTGCTGGCTGTAAGAGACCCAAGGCCTGTGCAAGAGAGCGAGAAAATCTGACGGGATCCCCCCCAGACCCCTCACCTGGTTGACTGAAGGCCCAGGAACCGCTCCGTCCCCCGAAGCCGGCCCCGACTTCTGCTCCACGGCAGCACTCGAGGAGGGAAGGGAAACCCCCTTCTCCTGACCATCCCCCAACTGTGTTCCGCTAGGACTTTCCATAGGATCCTCAAGCAGGGCTGCCTCATGGGAGCAAGGCCTACACACACCAGACTCCATCAGCTCCCCCCTCTTTGAGCCGCACACCAGACAACGCGGCTTGGCCGGCATGCCCCCGCACACAGAAAGCACTGCCTACCTCCAACAGACCCGACGAGGAAAGGCCTAGCTGAATCTTGCTTTTTTTTTTTTTTTTAACTTCCGCAGCCTCTGAGAACTGCCCATCTCAAAGGAATTGAACCGCCTCTGAAACGAGGCCCAAAAGCCCCCCGACCGGCCAGGAAGAGCCTGCCCTGGCTGCCGCGATTCAACCCGCGGCAGCCAAAATGGCTGCCGTTACTTTTTCCGGCCCGAAATTGAGCGGGTGGGCCGGTCGCCGAAACGCGGTTCACACTCCCGCTCGCTCCCCAGGCAAACTCGCGCTAACGACAAAAACTCACCTCACCATTCCGGGGAGGTGACCTTTAACCTCGCTGGAGCTCAGCCGGACCGCGGCTTCGGCTCCGGCTGATCTCAGCGTGTTCTGCCGGCTGCTAAGCTCTCTGCTGCCAGTGCTGAGATCCTAAGCCTGCCACCTGCTCCTCACCCGTTACCGCAGGTTCGGGAGCAGGGAGGCGAAGGTGCTGAGCTGTGTCCTGTCTGTAACGGCCCCCGCTTCTCCTCCACTGCTCGTTAAAGTGAAGGGGAGGTGGGGGGGGGAAGAAGAGAGACAAAGACAGAGAACTCAGCCAGCGGTAGCAAAGGACACCTCTGAGCAGCAGCACCTTCCCTGTAAAATCAAAACACTAAGTAGGTAAAATTTCCAAAATATACTTAAAAGAAAACTTAAAACTAAAGTTAAAGCTAATGCCTATTCCTAGCTCTGCTTATTTGTGCTGAGTGTGAGCCTAGGGCTCAGAAGCTTCTCCAGCTGCTTGGAGACTGAAAGTACTGAAGAGGAAGGGGCGGTCCTTGCCTATATATGTGCAGAGGTCATCAAAGCGATGACAAGTTTTCAGTCTCCAAAGCTGCTGGAGGAGATTCTAAACTCAATGGTTCCGGGACTGGACTAGAGGGACGAAAAGGAATGAGCTTTTGCTAAAAGATGTTTGTATATTAATGTAGAGAGAAAAGCTTATATATTTTTAAACTAAAGAGTTGCAGTGATCATAAGGAGCAAAGGGGTGCAAAAGCCTTATATCAATGTGCTATAACAGAGTTTTCAAAGAAAAAAATCGAATCTTGTCATTAAAGTATGAAGATACTCAGAGTCCTATGATTTAGGCAGAGATTATTTCTGATGGCTTTTGTGCTGCAAGATGGTGTGAAAATGAAAACTGGCAAGGGCCCTTGATATAATGAAGAATAGCAGAACTCTGGAAGTCCAGTGGATGAACCAGTTTTGGTTAGTGAGTTGCTGAATGATGTGGCTGTTTGCAGACTAGAACCAAAAAGCTGCTTGTTGACTAATCTTATTTTTGCTTACAGAGGAAAAGGGAATAGATCTAAGTCAGAAGAAAGATACTTACTTCTCTTGCTGCCACCACTGAGAAGAGAGATCCAGCAAGCAAGGGCAAGCAGCTCAGCTGTACTTACCTGCTTTTGAAAAACTTGTTCTGAATCTTGTATTTAAGTGGCACAAACCTTTGCTAAGCATCCGACAGTGGGTGATGTGCCACCATCTGAAGCAGTTGGGTGACACATTCTTTGCTCTGTGCAATTTTGCTGCTTACATGAACTCAAGCAACTGTCTTGACTTTCTCACATAGCCCTTGCTGTTTCTACAACTATCATGTATGCAGTTAAGATTTTCCTGAATGTTTTCTGCTGTACTGTTTCCTCTAATGGTCTTTGCTAATCAAGGTTGCTTCCCAGGGTATACCAGATCCAATGCAAGTGCTAGCCGTGGCTGTAAATTTCCTTGGGAGATTATTTAACACTAGAAGCCCCAAAAGGAATTTTACCTAGAAACCCCAAAGTGCGTCAATTGATGCATTATCACGACGACTGCGTTTAGCATGAAATGAAGATGTGAATTAATGTGAAGTTACTTATTTGTTAAATACGTACAGTTAATGTCGGAATAAAACTGTAAACAGTGATTGAGATGTGCCACCTAGTGGGAACATGAATTTATACCTAGAAGCCCCAAAGTACGTCAATTGACACATCCAAGACAATTGAGTGCGTCAATTGACGTACTTTGGGGCTTCTAGGTATAAATTCATGTTCCCACTAGGTGGTGCATCTGTCATTAATTTTCGATGCACATATTTGAACATCTTGACCTTGATAACAAAGTCATGGAACATGACTGACATGGTTCTAGCAGTGGCCCTGGTATACAACTTCGAAGATGCATTTGCGTCAGTTGACGCACTTTGGGGCTTCTAGTGTTAAGATGAAGGCTTCATAAAGTTTGTACTATATTATTTAATAAAAGTAAACAAACTAATACTGACCCGCAGGTGTAAGTAGTGCTGTTTGCTCTTAAGGGTGCGGCTCCTCATTTCTTCTTGCACTCTGCTTATTGATGATACAGTGGTTACTATTGCTGCTGTTGTATTACAGGCTCTCCGTGAACAAGCAGGAAGTAAGTCCTCACATATGGGTGACAATACTGACTGAGCCTGTTTAGGAACGCTTCCTTAGGAAGCTTTTGGGTGCACCATCACCCATGTGTGCCTGCCTTCCCACCCACCAGAGCCATCTTTACGTCTGTCTTCTTTTTTCCGCAGAGCTCGGTGGACATGGGTCCTGCTGCCTTGGAAAAAGTCTATTTCAATTGTATCCCATTGTTGGTTTTTTTGGTTATATAATCTTTTCTTTTGCCTTCCATGCCTGTTGTCGGGGGCATTGATTTAATCAATGCCACTTTGTTTTTTCTTCTATTTTTTCGATGCAGGGTCTTTTTCCTGCGCGTCTTCCTGGCTGGCTGAGACATTGGAGCCATTTGATTTGGCAGTGATATGTCCAAGCCAGCCAGCGGGTTTAAAAAATGCACCTGGTGTGCCCGCACCATCTCTTCCAGACCACCATAATTGGTGCATTCAGTGCCTTGGGCCTGACTATGAGCCCTCTACTTGTAATCTGTGTTTAGAGATGGCAAGGAAGGGCTTGAAGAACTGTGAGAAACAGTGTTAATCTCTCTTTGGGTCATCGGACTTGGCATCCTCAGTGCCGACATTGACACCCTCGAGGGGCTCCACCAAGGCTTCAGTAAACTTCTCTGGCAGGTGGAGTCGACTCAAGGCCCTGGAGGGCTGCCGGCAATCTCCCGATGCCTTGACCATCGAGGAGTCACCAATGCAGGAGCAGGAGTCTGGCTGAGGAGTCCTGGTAAGTTCAGAGATGGCGGTGCTGGCCGAGCGCTTGCAGGCCTCGAGAGGAGCATGGCGGCATTCTTGGCAGCCCAGACCACAGTGATCCCGATGCCCTCGGGTGCCTTGGTGTCAGTGGCAGGCCCAGCACCAATGACCATGATCCAACCATTACTGGAGACCCATGCCCTGCCCAGTCTCGGAGGGCTGTCTGGTTGGAACTCTGACTCCATCTCTTTTCCAATTGTCATTTCCCCTGCTAGTATCTCCAGCAATGAAGCCCTGATACGCTGGCATTGAGAGCCTCGAAACCCAATGGACCCTGCCTGACACTGCAAGGAGACCTAGTGTTATTTTGATTTTCTATCAAAGTCTGCCTCCGATGGCTGGGATACTAAAGAGGAGTCGCTGGTCTTGTACAGGTACCAGGATAGTCCTTTGAACCAGTTTCCTCCATATGAGAGATGCAGATCTCTGCCAGAAGACATCTCCTTTCAGGAGTTTGTGATATTTCAAAGGCCTGTCCATTCCCACTGGAAGCCGAGGAGGAATAGAGAGCTGAGAAGCTTGAGATACTGCAGTACCCCACGCCATCCAAAGAGGTGGTCACGGTGCTGGTGCACTACATCCTGTGGAGTCTCCGGTTCTGCATGTGGGAAAACCTCCAACTGTCCCTGCCATCAGCAGGAGACTGAATTCCATGTACAGGCTGCAGAAAAGCCCCAGCTTTGAGAAGCCTCAGCTACCCCTCAACCCTATGGTGGTGGAGTCTGCTATGCATCAGATAGAGAGTTCCAAGACTCACTCATTTGGTTCCACCGAGTAGAGAGGCTTGCACCCTCGATGGCTTTGGGAGGCGATGTTATCAGGGGTCCATGCTGGTAGCTCCTATCTTATCCTATCAGCTGTACATGGCCATGTTCCTCAGGGACGTCATGGGGGACATCAATGAGTTCTCGGCTCTTGTATTCCCAGAACACCTTGAGAACTTCAGAATCCTGGTGGGACGAGGCAGAGACTGCTCCAAAAGAGCAGCCTGGCTCCAGTCTTTGGACCTAGAACAGTGGCTCCTAGACAAGTTGGCTGATGTGCTGTGCCAGGGAGAAAACTTGTTCAGAAAACCCATAGAGGATAAGGCCGGCGAGATAGAGAAAGAGCAACTCACCATGAATTGGCTCTCCAGGAAGACCACAGATCCCTCTAAAAAGAAGTCTGTGGGTAAGAAAGCTTTTTTTTTTTTTTTTAATTTTCTCTTTATTAGATTTATGATTATACATTCAACAAGGAATGAAAGAAAACCGGCAAAGTAACAATAGTATAACAATAAAACCAAAAAGACTAATACAGGAAAAAAAAACCACTATCACATTACTATGCCAAATTCAGCCCACATAATAAGAGGCATCAGGAAATTTCAAAAGGAAAAGAAAAAAGTATATACCAGGCAGTGCAAGTATATACCAGGCAGTGCAAGACTTAAACGTCAGCCGTATGGGAGGATACAACAACAACAGGGTCCTCTCTAGCATTCAGAAAATCCAGGAGTTGATTGGGTTCAAAAAACATATACATTTGTTCTTGATACAATACACAACAACGAGAAGGAAATTTTAACAAAAAGGTCCCGCCAAGTGAAAGAACCCTAGGCTTATACCTTAAGAATTCTTTTCGCCTCAGCTGGGTACCCCTAGCCAAATCAGGAAAAATACGTACGGAAGAACCCAAAAACTGCTCACTGAAATTCCGAAAATACAATCTAAGAATCAATGCTTTATCGGTCTCAAGTGCCAAAGTAATAAGGAGTGTAGTACGCGCAGTAATAACCTCTAATGAGTTCTCCAGAAAACCAGTAAGGTCCCCCTTAACCCCAATAGAGACAACATTAACTTCCTGAACTCCCCTACCCACAGACAAGTACTGAGCTCTGGTCAACGGGGGAAGATCTTCCCTGGAGATTTTCAAAACCTCCTGGAAATACTTTCGCACCATTTCCAAGGGAGAAATCACAGGAGACCTAGGAAAATTCACCAGTCTCAAGTTGTTCTTCCGGGCCTGGTTCTCTAGGTACTCCATCCTCCCCGCCATGTCCCGGAAACGTAACCTTCGGCAGTAGTGAGGCGCTGGCCGGCGTGACGACCAGCACGCCAAGGCAGGCTGCCACGGAGGGTTCCTCTGCCGGTGGGAGTGCTCCGTGTGGACCCCCTGGAGTGTTTGTTGGCTTAGGGAGGAGTGCATCTGCCACGCTCCCGGAGTTGGTGTCCCCAATTGGCCAGACTGGCGGCGGGGGTTTGGTGAGGCCTGCAGTTGTGACTCTTGAGGTGCTGTGGGATGCTATAGCAGCAATGAACTCTTCTCTGCGAACTATTACTACTTCTTTGTCTGTAGATGTTGTGAGTTTAAAGACAGAGTTTCAAGGGGTTGCTCAAGCCCAAAAGGAACAGGAAGGTAGTTTGGCACAACTCCGTTTAGATCTGGAGAAACTTCAGGAGCAGAACCTGGCCCACATGAAGAACTCGAGCGTTCAGAAAGCTTTTTACCTGTGCAAAAGCAGGTACTATGTGAGCTACCAGGGCTACCAAAGCTCTCAGCCTACCCAGCAAAAGGCCCGCATCAGCAACTCCACCCTAAGCCTCAGAAGGCCCAGCCCACCCCCACTCCAAGGCCAGGGGCAGGTTTTTGACTGCTTCCTAAGGAGCCTGGCCCATCTCTCCTTGTCCAGAGAAGTGCCCCTGCAGCTCGGGGGTCGGCTGATCCACTTTGTTCAGCTGGCCCTTGGTGACAACAGTCGTCTGGATTTCAAAGATCATCCAAAACGGATACCTGTTGTATTTTGCCCAGTTACCTCCCCCGTTCTTTCCTGAAGAGTACCACCTCGACCTGCATCACTGCTGTCTTCTTCTGCAGAAGGTCAACACCCTGCTGGCCATAGAACACCCTGCTGGCCATAGAACTGGTTCCCCCAGAACAGGCAAGATGAGGCTTCTACTCTCAATATTTCCTGGTCCCCATGAAGACGGTGGGGGGGGGGAGGGGGGTTCGACCCATCCTGGATCTCAGAAACCTCAAATGCTTCTTAGTATGGGAGTTCAAGGTGCTGTCTCTGGGGATGCTGCTCCCATACCTCGAAAAGGATGATTGGCTCTGCTCCTTGAATCTAAAGGATGCATACATACACATCCAGATCCATCCTCTCCACAGGCAATACTGCATACTGCCTTTTGGGCTGGCGTCAGCCCCTAGGGTCTTCACAAAGTGCCTGGCGGTAGTTGCTGCCTACCCTCTGGACCCTGGGGGGGTCTTTGTCTTCCCTTACTTAGATGATTGGCTCATAAAGAGCTCCACACCGGACAATGTTTGTCAGTTGGCCCACCTTACCATTCAGGTACTTGAGCGTCTGGGCTTCGTTATCAATTACCCAAAGTCTCAACTCCAACCCTCTCAATGGCTGGAATTCATCGGAGCTCTCCTTGATTCCACTCTGACCTGGGTCTTCTTACCAGTGGATCACTCGCAGTGGCTCACTGAGATAGTCAACGCTGTCCAGCACAGCCACCTCACCATGGCTCAAGAAATGCTGCGGTTGTTGGGCCACATGCCCTCCACGGTGCATGTCACGCCATTGGCCCATCCTCAAATGCGCCAAGCACAATGAATCCTATACACTCAATGGTGTTAATTCACAAGATGCCTTAGGGACAGAGTGGCAATCACCACGCCCCTTGTCAACTCTCTTCACTGGTGGTTCCAATTGCAGAAACTGCTCAAAGAACATCCCTTCCAGTTCTCCTGCCTCACCAGATGCTGACTACGGATGCATCCAAGCTGGGCTGGGAAGTGACCTTGATGGCCTATGTATGCAGGGCCTCTGATTGGAGCAGGAGAGTCCTGGAACTCTGGAACGTTGCGAATGCCGTCTGTGCTTTCCAGACGCAACTAACCAATCAGATCATCCTCATTCAGATGGGCAATCAAGTAGCAATGTTCTATATAACAAACAGGGGAGCACAGGATCGTACCTGTTGTGCTGGGAGGCAGTGCGACTTTAGATGTTCGCCATCACCCATGGCATGGACCTCAGGTGATGTACTTGCTAGGGCAGCTCAGTGCGCTGGCAGATCATCTCAGCAGGTTCCTCCAGCCACACAAATGGACCCTTAATAGGAGGATTATGCATTACATTTTCCTAATGTGGGACAATCTGGAAATCAACCTGTTCGCCACTCCCTACAATGCTCAGGTGGATCAATTCTGCTCCAGGTGGCATCCAGAAACAGGCTAGCCTCCGATGCCTTTCTCCTGGACTGGGGAGTTACTATATGCATACCCACCGAATCCGCTAGTAATGAAGACGTTCAAGCTTTAGGCCGATAAGGGTACCATGATACTCATTGGCCCAGTCAACAGTGATTTTCCCATGCTGCTTCGGCTCTCTCAGCGGGAGCCTCTCTGGTTGGGCTGCACCCCAGATCTCATCTCTCAGGACCACTGGTCCCTGCTTCATCCCAGTGTGTGGTTCCTGGCCCTCATGGCATGAATGCTGAGCAGGTAGTCCTCTCAGAGCTGTATCTCCCTGCGGTGGTGGAGAATGCCCTTCTAGCATCCCATAAAGAGTCCACACACACTATTTCTACGCCTTTAAATGGCACAGATCTACTCTCTGGTGCACCGATGGGGCTCTGGACCCCTTTTCTTTTGTGGTGAAGACGCTGCTGATGTATTTATTCCACCTCTCTAACTCGGGTCTCAAGTGAAATTCCGTCCAAGTGCAGTTGGAGCATACCATCGTGGGCTAGGAGGCAAGCCCATATCTGCGCACTCACTTGTGGCCCGCTTCAGACCCACCCCCACCCCCCCGCATGTACTGTGGGATCTCACTGTGATTCTGGGGCAGCTCCTCTCTACATCTTTTGAACTGCTGGCCTCTTGTCTACTGAAATTTCTGACCTGGAAGGTTGTGCTTCTAGTGGTGGTCACCTCTGCCCGCTGGGTTAGTGAACTACAAGCCCTGGTGGTGCATGCCCTCCCTTGGGACACTGCTGCCCTACCTCCACCAGGGAGATTGGCTCTGCTCCTTGGATCTAAATGATGCATACACCCACATCCTGATCCACCCCTCCCACAGACAGTACCTAAGGTTTGTGGTGGGAGGAGAGAACTATCAGTACAAGGTACTCCCCTTCAGCCTGGCCTCATAACCAAGGGTTTTCACAAAGTGTCTGGCAGTAGTTGCTGCCTATCTGTGCCTACGAGGGGCCTTCGTCTTCCCCTATCTGGACGATTGGCTCATCAGAGGCACTATAGCCATCGAGACCAGTCAGGCTGCAGACCGGGCAGTCTGCCTCCTACAGCACTTGGAGTTTGTCATCAGCTACCCCAAATGCCGTCTCTCCCCCGGCTCAAGGCCTAGAGTTTATAGGGGCACACCTGGACACACTGCAGGCAAGAGCAGTCCTCCCAAGAGAAAGGGCAGCTCGCCTCCAGCAGCTGGCAGGGGATGTGCAATGCTGCAGGACAGTCCCAGCGTGCCTCCTCCTCTGTCTCCTGGGCCATATGGCCTCGACGGTCCATGTCACCCCCTCAGGCCCGCCTGCATATGCAGACGACCCAATAGTGCCTGTGCTCACAGTGGACTCAGGCCATAGGCAGGCTGAGGGACAAAGGTACAGTCACCAGCCGACTGGCGGCCTCTCTAAACTGGTGGCAGAACTTCCACCGCCTACGGGCAGGAATGCCCTTTCAGGCACCCACACCACAAGCGATCCTGGCCACATATGCCTCCCTCCTTGGACTGGGAGTGCAGTGTGATGGCCTATGTACACAAGGCAGTTGGTCGCCGAACGAATCCCTCCTACAGATCAATCTCCTGGAATGCCAGGTGATCTTTCTGGTCCTACGAACCTTCCACCATTGCCTACGGCGTCTTCAATCTTGATCCAGACAGACAACCAAGTGGCCATGTTTTACATCAACAAGCAGGGGGGGCACAGGCTCATACTTCCTCTGCCGGGAGGCGGTAGCCCTCCTCTCCTTTGTGTTGCACCACACATGCTGCTGCAAGCGATATACCTCCTGGGCCAGGACAACTACCTGGTGGACAGGCTGAGCAGAGTCCTGCAGCCACATGGCTCTTCAACCTCTTCGCCTCTCTGGACAATGCGCAGCTGACCCGCTTCTGCTCCCATCAGCCACACCTGAACAGGGTGGCAGCGGACACCTTCCTAGTCTCATAGGCTGAGGGCCTACTCTGTGCGTTCCTGCCAACCCCCCCCCCCCCCCCTGTAGCCAGGACCCTCTTAAAAGTTCAGAGCAATGAAGTGTTAATAATATTGATCGCCCCCAGGTGGCCCAGACAACCCTGGTCTCCCCTACTGCTCTCTTTGTCAGCGGCACTCCCAGTTCCACTGGGCCAGGCACCGGATCTCTGTCCCAGGAGGGGGGCTCACTCTTGCACCCTAATGTGGGGTCCCTGACGCTAACAGCGTGGTTGCTGAAAGGGTAGTCTTGGCCCCTTTCAACTTTCAAGGGGAAGTAGAGGAGATCCTGTTGTCCTCCCGGATGCCCTCAACCAGAAGGGCATACACCTTTAAGTGGAGGAGGTTCTCCATCTGGTGCATGGAATGTGAGGAGCCTCCCTTCTCCTGCCATGTGCAGTTCATCCTCCAGTACCTACTGCACTTATTACGCACCAGACTGAAATTTAACTGTACGGGTGCAACTGAGCGCCATAACTGCTCACCACCACCCCATCGAGGGGGAACTCTTCTCCAGCCAGCCCCTAGTGTCCAGATTCCTCTGGGGCCTCCTGCTGTCCAAGCCCCCTCTCTGCCCCCCTAGCAGCAGAATGGGCCCTCTGCATGGTGCTCTCCCAGCTTCGAGCCCCTTGCCACTTATCACCTCGAGTACCTATCATGGAAAGTGGCTGCCTTGGTGGCCCTTACGTCCGCTCGAAGAGTGAGCAAGCTCCAGGTGTTGGTGATGGACCCACAATACACGAGGTTGTATAAGAACAGGGTGGTGCTCTGCACATACCCCAAATTCCTCCTGAAGGTGTATTTCCCTTTCACCTCAACCAAGAGGTAGCCTCCCCACCTTCTTTCCATGGCCTCACACCGGAAGGGAGGAGCTGATCCTTCATATGCTGGATTGCAAACAGACCCTGTCCTTCTACTTACAGTGGACTCAGGGCCATTGGAAAGCTCCTCAGCTTTTCGTGTCCTACGACCCCAGCAGACTGCAGCTCCCCGTGTCAAAGCGAACTATGTCCGCTTGGGTGGCAGACTGTATTGCCCTTGACTATGACTGAGCACCGGATCACAGCACATCGGATGAGGGTGATGGTCACGGCAGTGGCCAACCTCCGCTCAGTTCCGGTGACTGAGATCTGCAAGGCTGCCACATGGTCTTCAATTCACATGTTCACAGTTCACTACTGCCTGGAAAGCGTGTCCCGTAGGGGCATTGCCTTTGGCAGACAGTACTCTGTAATATTCTCGGGGTGTAAGCAACTCCTGCCCTCCGACCCTTCTGTGTTCAGGCTACCGGAATGATAGTGTTGCTGGATGCTTGGGTCTCGCAGAGTCTCTCAGCTGGGGACTCATCTTCTGTAACTCACGGCTACCCGATTGGTCGCCGTTGGTGCTGTCCTGGTTCAGTCCTTGGCAGCCTGGAGCTAGGGAGTCAGAGGACTGACTTTCCTGCTTGTTCTTGGAGAAAGCATAGTTACCTGTAACAGGTGTTCTCCAGGAACAGCAGGAATCAGTCCTCACAACCCTCCCTCCTCCTCTGGAGTTGCCTCTATACATGGCCATAAAAATAAGGTAATCTTAGCTATGTCATCTGACTGAACAAGATTTCACCCTTGTGTGGGAAAGGGACCACGCATGTGTGGTAGAATTCCCAAAGGCTTTCTTTGAAAACTGGGGAAATGCTTCACACGGGCTCCGTCAGCATCTGTCACCCATATGTGAGGACTGATTCCTCCTGTTCCCAGAGAACACTTGTTAACAGGTGAGTAACTATGCTTATTCCTTATGTCATATTGAGCTTTGCCTGGAAGCACATGCCCAGGCCTGTCTGTAACAGTTTCCCTCCTACTTCTAAATAATTTAAAATGTTTTTAAAATTAGTGATGTGTTTTTGATTTAGCTCATGTCTTTTTCAGACGTTCTAGGTGAGCTACAGTAAGTATTTACTCGTTCCCACAAGGCTTACAATCTCAGTTTGCACCTGAGGCAGTGAAGGGTTAAACGACTGCCTAAATCACAAGAAGCTGCAGTGGGATTTGACTCTGGCTTCCCTGGTTCTCAGCCCAATACACTAACCAATTAGGCTCCTACTCCTAGAAGTGTGAAGCCAAACTTTATATTGGTACGATGAAAATACATAATCTTAGCTGAAGAGTCTAAGAACCTGCAGCCTAGAGCGCAAAACTTGATACTATCAGTATGTTCAATTGTAGTGGCCATTGGCATTTTACCACCTTCTTCTTTAGTCTTAGACGTGGTCTTGCTTGGTTTTGCCCCTTTGTACAGTTCAGGTCAGGTCAGGTCACACAGCACCAGCAGTCTTCTGAACAGACCCCCCCCCCCCCCCTTCCCCTGGAACTTTTGGCTTAATGTTGAGAGAGAATTTGAGTTGCAAGTCATTGGAATAAAATTTCAGATTTCTCCCTGGAACTTGTGGCTGAGAAGGGACCTGGGTCACAGGAAGGACAGGATCTACTTTTCCTAGATTCTTCCTAGGGAGCTCTGATTCTATTGAGATGAGACCTGAGACACTGGACAGACTATTAGCATCAACTGTATATTTAAAGCTTTGCCAATGACAAATTATTACTCTAAAGAAACCTATTAAAACTCCAGAAATTATTTAGTAAACTTTCATGTTTCAACACCAAAGGCCGTGTGTGATTATTTTTGTTAGACAGGTCTCAGTATATTAGGGAGCTTTGGCATTGACTGTTTTGCCAGTGACTTCTCCTGGCGTTTTTTGACATCTTGCAAAGGAAGGTTTCTGGTTAACACATGCGAAAGATGAACAACATAAGGAAGAGGCTTATAAGCCCCTGAAGAAACGAACATTAGTTCGTGAAATGCGACAGCGCTGTGTGTTGGCGTTGGGACCAAACACATTAAGATAAGCCTAACTTTATGTATTTGAATGCGGATGATTTGGAAGTGTATGTCTAAATTTTGGATAGGCAACACCAGGTTTTTATGAAAGTCTCTTAGAAAAAGGGTCATTGATGTAAAAAAGGAGAAGTCACTGGCGAAACAGTCAATGCCAAAGCTCCCTAATATACTGAGACCCGTCTAACAAAAATAATCACACACAGCCTTTGGTGTTGAAACATGAAAGTTTACTAAATAATTTCTGGAGTTTTAATAGGTTTCTTTAGAGTAATAATTTGTCATTGGCTTAGCTGTAATATTACTCACAAGTCATAAGACCATAGAAGATTATTTAAAGCTTTGGCCATGAGCTAAACAAACTGCTGGTTCTAATGGCTACAGATGCAGATAAGTAGTAGTATAAGTGATGCAAAAAGGCCCAACCTTATCCAATCATAAATCAACCTGATTTGCAAAAGACTTAAGACACACCTAAAATAGCAGAGTCTGGACTCTGCAAAAGTAGCTGGATTGAGAGTGCCTTACCTCCTGCTCATAAAAATAAGGGGTCTAATGGAAACTGTGATGAAGCTGACACTACTGAAGCTATGGAGTTAGGAGAAAACTCTGTTGCTTTTAACGAAACTGATTTACAGAGAATGCAATTACCAAGAAGTGCAGCTAGAGGGAGTAGGCATGAGGCTGCAGAAGGTAGGCTGACACACCCAGATTGTAATGATGCAATAGCTAATCAAACACACCTGAGTAGAGGGCCAGAAAGCTCACTAGAGAAACGGCTTTATAAGCAGTGCTCGGTCAGGAGAATAGAGAGGACCACCAATACAGAGATGACCACAGGAGCAGAGAGGATCACAAATACAGAGAGCAACAGAAACCCCTGCTAATAAGGAGAGAGAAAGGGGAAAGCTCCAACTACGGAAGGAAAGGCAGTTAAGCTTGCAGTCCTTACAAGGAAGGGACAACTTCCAGGAAGGACAAGCCCATGCTGAAAAGCTCCAGAAAGAAGTCTCCAGGGAAGACAGTGTAAGCAGGAGAGTGCCTAGTAGAGGGAATACCAGCAACGCACGTCTCAGAGAACAAAGGTACATTCACACCTCCTTTCCTGAATGTATGCCAGGTCCTAGAAAGGCTTGTAAACCAGACAGCCATAGATATGAGAAACAAAGCTGAGGAAAGCTTTGGAAACCTGTGCAGAAGGTCCTAGATAAAAGCCATATTAATTGTTTGCCAGACCAGGTCCAGCCAGGCTGGAAAGTCTTGGAGAGAACTACATCCAGTTTTGCCTAGGGAAAGCTCAGGCTTAGCAGACACCCTATCTGAGCAAGAGGATATGCAAACAGACCCTGTAGAACCAGAACCATTGCTACCTGAATATCCTATGGACTGTACTCTCTGTGTAGCTGAGAGTATAGAATCTCTCACAGACTCATAGCATAAGACATGCTCTAAAATGTCATTGCTTTGTTGAGCTGAAAAGAAGAAGTTTTTGTGTTTATTTAACCTGTTTATATTGAAAAATCCTGCTTGACTGGAAAAGACTGTGAAGCTCTTACAACAGTTTTGGACTTTGTAAATACTTTGGTAGAAACCCTGAATCAAGGTGAATTCTGTTGTCTTCTTGGAGAGCCTTAGCGCATCAAGGGAATAAAACCTTATATTTAACCAGCACAAGGCTCACACAACTATTCTTTATAAAGAAGGGAACTACAAGGACCATAATGCACCTGGTCTAAGTTAGAGTTCCCAGCTTCAACAAACAATAAATGTCTGCCCTGACCCGTCAGCACACTGCCACCGGGAGGGGCTGTGACAAAACTCATTTAATTTCTCTGAACACTTATATTCCTACACAGAGGAGAGTAAAACAGAAAGACCCACCAAAGTCACATATAAAAAAAATCTGTGTTGAGAAAACAGTTACTCACCTTTAGCAGGTATTCTCTGTGGAAAGCAGGATACGTTCTCGCATATGGTGATGCGGCCAATGCAGCCCTGTGCAGGAATTTCTCTCAGTTCTTTCCAGAAGCTTTAAGAGCAATCCTTCCACATGTGTGTGTGTGGTGTGTATTCCCACCTGCTACTGCCACACGTC
The DNA here is from genome assembly GCA_033557465.1 of Ichthyophis bannanicus. Taxonomy (NCBI): domain Eukaryota; kingdom Metazoa; phylum Chordata; class Amphibia; order Gymnophiona; family Ichthyophiidae; genus Ichthyophis; species Ichthyophis bannanicus. The sequence goes on from CM066050.1 coordinate 4,472,826, forward strand.
ATCTCTTCAGTCTTAATTAGCTTACTAGAATGCAGTTCCAAGGGGAGGGAGGTGGTTTGGTTGTGAGGACTTACCCTGCTGTCCACGAAGAACATCACCTAAAGGTGAGTTAACTTTGTTTTCTCCACAGACAAGTGCTCACATATGGGATTCCCTAGCTACTGGATGCCTGTAGAGCAGCTTGTACTACTAGGTGGATCTATGATAGAATAGACGGAAGAGAGGAAGCAGGGACTGAAAGAGAGACCATCCCCACGGAAGAAGCTGTCTGATAATTGATTTTGGGGACCTGGGATGTAGGAAGCCTCTATCTGAATTCTGACAGCCTCTCAATATGGTTAGAAAGAACCCTTGCTGTCTTTGTTGACATAAAACATTACTACATGATTGTATGAATTAGTACAAGAGAATCCTAAGTTCCTGATCGGTCCTCCAGTTTAGTCCTCCACAATCGGGTAGTGCACCTCCTCCTGCAGCCTGGAGACTGGACCAATCAAATCTTCTGTAGTATATATGCAGACGGAGCTCCCAAAAGCCCCCAGTGTGTCCAGTCTCCTTGCAGCTTGAGGACGTGTGTGCCCTTTCTGGGCACACTTAGTGACACTTGAGGGAGCAACACTAGTTAGTTAGTTCTTTTTGGGGTTTGTTTTATCTCCTTCTTTCATTACCATTTATTTCCTAGGTAGCTGTTTCTTTAAAAAAAAAAAAAGACATAGACACAAGGGACCTCCCGGGGTGAGAAGCCAGTCCTGCATTGGGCTCCTGCCTTCCCCCCGGTGTATTTGTATAGCCTCGGTTGAGCTCTCCCCTAGGCTGTACGGGGAAGAGCCATACCTGGTCCAGCATTGTCTGTCATTCTGAGCAGCTGGCTGATATCCTGTGCTGATTTCCTGCACTGGTAGGATTTTTCATTTCCTTACCTTTATCGGGGTACTGCAGCTCCCTCCCGTTCCTATTTTCAGCGGGTCTGTCAGCTCCCCAGCCTCCCGATTTCCTGTTTTTCGTGTTTTTTCCACTTTGCCCTTCATTTGGGTCCGTTTCTTTTATTTTCACTTTTCTTGGGTTGCCTTTGTATTTTCGCGCCGTTTTTTACCGCGGGTGAACAAGTGCGGCGGCCATTTTGAATCTCTAAAAGGGACTTTTCAGTGGCACTTTTTAACACTTGTGCACGGGTTCCCCTGGCCTTTTTGGGGTTTCTTATGCTGGCGATTTTGCTCAGGGCACTCCTGGGATTCTAGGGAGTATTTTATTTTCTTAAAAAAAAAAAAAAAAAAGGTTTAAAGACAGTACTGACTTACATAGGGTTGGTCCCTTTGGTGTGGGCTTCCCTGTTTCTGCTCCCTTCTCTCCCGATTGGCGGAAGGTTGTCCACAGATGGCTGCCAAACCGCAGTGCGTGATCTGTGGGTCCCGAAGGGGTGCGGTGTCTGACTCGGGCATCTGCAGGGGCTGTGCCTCAGCTTCCTCAGACCTGGAACATTCTCTTGAACTGAAGGAACTGCCTGTCCCTGGTGACACCTCTCTAACGGGGGAGAGTGTCCCTTCGGCGGGCGTCCACCCGTCTGGTTCGCTGCCGCCATCCAATGGGTCTGTCCCTGAGTTGCAGCAGGCGGCTCTAGTAGCGCCACCTGTAGATTTTTCCCCAGATTTTGTTCTCATGCATCAGGCTTTCCGCTTGAGCCGGTCCGGTCAGTTGCCGGAGGCTTGGCCCGCTTCTCTCCCCTCTTGTTCCTCAGGGGAGGGTCAGCGGCCTTCTCAGCCGGCCGTCAAGAGGCTCAGGTTGGTGGACCAGGATCAGGACACCCCTTGTTTTCCTGATGCTGAGGCGGAGGGTGATCCTGAGACGGAGGCTGATGAGTTGGAGGACGGGGAGATCCCGGAGCCGGAAGATCAGGCTCGGATTATTCGCGTGTTTCGTAGGGATGAGCTGGTCCCTTTGATCACGGAGTCCCTTCAAACTCTTAACCTAGCCGTGGTTCGGCCTCTGGAGGAGGAGGGTTTGGAAGACCCTCTCATTCAGGCGGTCAGGGACGCCCAGGTGGTGTTCCCTGTACACCGGGTTGTTGAGCAAATGATCCATTCTGAGTGGGATCAACCGGAATCCGGTTTGAAGGGAGTTCGGACCATGAATCGTCTTTACCCCCTGGCCGACAAGGACTTGTTTAAGTCTCCGCGGGTTGATGCTGCAGTATCGGCGGTGACTAAGAAAACCACCATCCCAGTTGAGGGCGCTGCGGCCTTAAAGGATGCCCAGGATAAGAAGGTTGATAATTTGTTAAAGCAAGCCTTCGATACAAACGCCTTGTCCCTGCAAGCCTCCATTTGTGGGGCATGGGTTGCTCAGGCTTGTTTACGTTGGTCACAGCATCTGCGCTCAGGTTCCGGACTGGACCAGCAGGGGTTACTGGAAGTTACCCACATGGAGTCCGGATCAGCTTACTTGGCGGATCTGCTTTATGATTTAATCCGATCCTTAGCTAATAGTATGGCCTCCGTGGTGGCGGCGCGTCGGTCCATCTGGTTACGCAACTGGGCGGCCGACGGTTCTTCCAAGTCTCGCCTCAGTAAGCTGCCCTTTAAGGGCAGATTGTTGTTTGGTGAGGCTCTAGACAAGTTGGTAAAGGATCTCGGTGAGTCTAAGGGTGGTAGGCTGCCGGAAGATAACCCTAAGCTCAATAGATCGTCGCCCTCGACGAGCGGTCAGTTTAGGGATTTTCGCAGGTTTCGTTCTTCCCGACTGTGGGCTTCGCAGCGCGGTCGCTTTGGAGCCCGTTCTCAAGGGTTTCGTGGTTTCAGAGGAGCAGGACGAGGCTTCTCCGGAGCCGCCTCTTCCTCGTCCTCTTCCTTTAATCGCAAGCCACAATGAAGCAAGGCGGGCTCTAGAGGGAAGCCCGGTTATCGGGGGTCGTTTGCGCGATTTTCTTCCTTCTTGGGCCCAGATTACGTCAGATCAGTGGGTGTTGCAGATTATCAAAGAGGGTTACGCGCTGGAGTTTGCCTGCCCGCTTCAAGATTCCTTTGTGATGTCACCCAGCAAGGGAGCGCAAAAGACGCGGGACATCCGCGTGACTCTGGATCAGCTACTCTCACTGGGTGCCGTAGTTCCAGTCCCTCCTTTGGAAAGAGGCGCCGGTCGCTACTCCATCTATTTTGTGGTTCCCAAAAAGGGCGGTTCTCTTCGGCCAATATTAATCTCAAAGGCGTGAATCGCGCTCTCAAGGTACCGCACTTCCGGATGGAGACCCTGCGGTCAGTCATTGTCGCGGTACGTCAAGGAGAGTTTCTAACGTCCCTCGATCTCTCCGAGGCCTATCTACACATTCCCATCCGGACGTCTCATCAACGGTTTCTCCGCTTCGCATTTCCATGGGGCCACTTCCAATTTCGGGCCATGCCGTTTGGTCTCGCCACGGCTCCCCGAACCTTCACAAAGGTGATGGTAGTGGTCGCGGCGGCCTTGCGCAAAGAGGGCATCCTAGTCCACCCGTATCTCGACGACTGGTTGATTCGGGCAAAGTCCAGTCGAGAGTGTGTGCAGGTCACGGACAGGGTGGTGGCTCTGTTGCGATCCCTCGGCTGGGTGGTGAACGAATGCAAGAGTTGTCTGTGCCCAACTCAGGAACTCGAGAACCTGGGAGTGCGCTTCGACATGGCGCGGGGCTTGGTGTGCTTGCCGGAGCGCCGTGTTCTGGCTTTGCGGACTCTTGTCCGCTTCTTCAGGGGGATGCCCGCTCCATCCGCTTGGTGGTACCTGCGGCTCCTCGGTACGATGGCGGCGACCTTGGAGGTGGTGCCTTGGGCGCGCTTCCATATGCGTCCGCTCCAGAGTGCCCTGCTGCGTCATTGGTCCAACCAGTTTGACTCGTTGAGCAGGAGATTGCCTTGCCCGAAGACGGTTCGCCGATCGCTCCGGTGGTGGCTCTCCTCCGAGAACCTGACGCGGGGGGTTCCCTTGGAGCCTCCGCTTTGGGTCCCGTTCACAACGGATGCCAGCTTATCCAGCTGGGATGCTCACTGCGAGACCCGCTTCGCTCAGGGAGTACGGTCTCCCCTGGAGGCCTCTTGGTCGATCAACCGGCTCGAGTTGCGGGCGGTGCGACTGGCCCTATTAGCCCTCGAAGCCCTAGTCCTCGGCCGTCCGGTGCGAGTCCTCTCGGACAATGCGACCACAGTAGCTTACATCAATCGCCAAGGGGGCACCGGCAGCGTAGCCCTGGAATCGGAGGCGACGGCTTTATTCAGTTGGGTGCAGACTCGTCTTCCGGCGATCTCGGCAGCGCATATTGCAGGCGCAGAAAATGTTCAGGCCGATTTTCTCAGCAGAGTGCGGGTAGACCCCGGAGAGTGGGAGCTCAACCCGCAGGTTTACGCGCCAATAGTTCATCGGTGGGGGCCGCCTATCATGGACCTCATGGCGACGTTTCAGTCGGCCAAGACGGGGCGCTTCTTCAGCAGGCGAAGAGAACGCATGTCCGAGGGGCTCGACGCTCTCATTCAACCGTGGCCCACGTCCGGTCTTCTTTATGTCTTTCCTCCGTGGGCTCTGATCGGACGGGTCGTTCAACGCATTGAGAGTCACCGGGGTCGAGTGTTGCTGGTAGCTCCGGATTGGCCCAGGAGGCCCTGGTATGCCGACCTAGTCAGGCTGTGAGACGGTGTTCCTTGGCTCTTGCCCGCGTGGCCGGATCTTCTTCTTCAGGGACCCTTGCGAATGCCCCAAGTGGGTCGATTCTCGCTTACGGTTTGGCCATTAGAGGGCTCGGTTGAAAAAGAAGGGTTACTCTCCCGCGGTGATTGCCACCCTCCTGCGGGCGAGGAAAACGTCCACTTCTCTTACTTACGTTCGGATATGGAGAATCTTTGAAGACTGGTGCTCCCGCCGTGGAGTCCGTGCAGCGACGGTTTCCGTGCCCGTCGTTTTAAGTTTTCTTCAGGATGGTTTTGATAAGGGCCTTGCTGCTAGCTCCCTGAAAGTCCAGCTGGCGGCTATCTCCTGTTATCGCGGCAAAGTTTTGGGCCTCCCCTCGGGTCTCATCCGGACGTGCGGCGTTTTCTTACGGCGGTATTTCATTTGCGGCCTTCCCGCAGGATCTTCGTTCCTCCGTGGGACTTGAATCTCGTGCTGCGGGCCCTGGTTCGCGAACCTTTTGAGCCCCTGAGTAGGGCGTCTCTAAAAGATCTCACGCTGAAGACGGTTTTTCTCGTGGCCATCTGCTCGGCACGCCGTATTTCTGATCTACAGGCGCTGTCCTGCCGGGCACCCTTTTTGTCTTTTTCCCAGGATCGGGTGGTTCTCCGTCCGGTCCCTTCCTTTTTGCCAAAGGTGGTTTCTCCTTTTCACGTAAATCAGACAGTGTTCCTTCCGGTGCTGCCTTCGGACTCCGTTGGGACTGTGGACAAGGGTCTTCACCGTCTCGATGTGGGTCGTGTGCTTCGTCGTTATTTGAAGGCTACCGAATCTTTTCGAAAGACCGACCGATTGTTCGTGCTCTTTGGTGCTGCACGAAAGGGGGAGGCGGCGGCTAAAGCCTCCATTGCCAGATGGCTCAAAGAAGCAATCGCGTCCGTGTATCTGTTGCAGAGGCGGCCAGTTCCGGAGGGGATCCGAGCCCATTCCACAAGGGCTCAAGCGACCTCTTGGGCGGAGTATAGCCTAGTTCCGCCAGCGGACATCTGTAAGGCGGCCACTTGGTCGTCATTACATGCTTTCAGTAAACACTATCGGTTGGATGTGTCAGCCGCTCGGGATTCCTGTTTTGGTTCGGCGGTTCTGCGCGCCGGATGGCAAGGTCCCGCCCGGTGTTGACTGCTCTGTTACATCCCGATTGTGGAGGACTAAACTGGAGGACCGATCAGGAAATGGAAATTACACTAACCTGGTAATTGTAGTTCCTGGAGGGTCCAGTTTAGTCCTCCTTCCCTCCCGACTATCAGATAATTTAGTGCGGCGCGCTTTTCCGAACGGTTTGGTCATAAGACAGTTTTCTCCTTTCCATTCTGCCTTCCTTGCGGCCGCGCTCTTTGCAAGTGCTATTCCTTTTCGTCGATTTCAGTCAGCTCTTTGGGGATTTTCACTGTGGGCTGTCTTTTTGATACCGGGGCGTCGTTGGAGGCGCGGTGCAGTGTTCTGGCTTCCTCGTTTGGGGAGGGGGTTGATATTTATTAAGGGGAGCGAGTTTATTCTTTAAATCTGCATTTTTTTCTATTACTCTAATGTGTTGCTTCGTTAAGTTTGCTTTGTTACTAGTACAGTGGGGGCTTCTGGGAGCTCCGTCTGCATATATACTACAGAAGATTTGATTGGTCCAGTCTCCAGGCTGCAGGAGGAGGTGCACTACCCGATTGTGGAGGACTAAACTGGACCCTCCAGGAACTACAATTACCAGGTTAGTGTAATTTCCATTTTGCACACAAAACTTTGAGAGCATAGAATATTGCACAAAGTTTTGAAGATGGTTGATATGAAGGAAGTGTGAAATCAGAGTGATAAAGAAGCAGAAAAATAAATGGAAGAAAGCTTAATTGTTAAGATCAATGTCCAAGATTGATGTTGGTCAGGAAGTAAAGACAGAGTAAAGAAATGGCATATGGACAGAAGATCCTGGGAAAGTAAGTTTGCTTACCTGTAACAATTGTTCTCCATGGACAGCAGGATACATTAGCCACACAACTGGGTGTAGTTGATGGTGTCAGGTTGGACCTGCTCTCCCAAAGCCAGAAGAGTTTAGAAAACTCTTCTGAACATGTGCAAGTGAACTTGTGTGTCACCTGTTCCTCCCAGAGCCTAGGTGACCTCTGCTGAGAATTACAATGTCTGCTGAGAAATAGAGAGACTTCAGCCAGTGGGGAGGAGGGAGGGATTATGTGGCTTTCTCCATGGACAAGCAGGCTATAATCAGCCATACATGAGGGTGCAAGGGTCAAGCTGTTCAGATTAATAGAGGGCCCTGTGCCCAGGGATCCATGCTGCAGTAGGTTGAAGCCAAAACCAATATCCTAGGAATGTCTGGAAGGGTGGTAGACAAGGGTAACTACACAGAGGTAAATGGGCATAGTGATAGGTCTAGTGACCATAACTGTTCATTAGTCACGTGTGCGATCTGGAGAATTCTTGGTGCCTGCAGTTATTCAGGGCAATAAGGGGTTCTTTTCACTCTTGTGCTATCTCTGGGAGGGTTTACCAAGGAGAGGTCTTTTGTTGGACATGGAAGGGAAAAGTCCCAAGGTTTGGAACAAAAGACTCCAGTGTTCCTTATCCGGAGGTGTATGAAGCTGAGTTTTGGAAGGTTCAGCCTTTCCATTGCCACTTCAGAAACCACTGCCTGATGTGGCAGCTGTTGCAGGTCGATATTATAATGCCTCTGTATAGTTCCATGGTGCAACCGCACCTTGAATACTGTATGCAATTCTGGTCGCCATATCTTAAAAAGGATATAGTGTTATTAGAAAAGGTACTGAGAAGAGCCACCAACATGGTAAAAGGGATGGAAGGATACTCCTATGAAGAGAAGCTAAAAAGGTTAGGGCTCTTCAACCTGAAAAAGAGATGGCTGAGAGGAGATATGATAGAGGTCTATAAATTAATAAATGGAATGGGTAAACATACATCGATTGTTCACGTCATCAGAATATAAAAAGACTAGGGGACATGCACTGAAGCTACAGGGTAACCTACTTAAGACTAATAAGAGAAAATATTTTTTCATTCAACGGGTAATCAAATTCTGGAATTTGTTACTGGAGGATATAGTAAAAGCTGTTAGTGTAGCTGGGTTTAAAAAAGGTTTGGACAAGTTCCTGGAGGAAAGGTCCATAAACCATTATTAAAAGGGACCCGGGATAATCACTGTTTGACCCAATACAAGCATTGAGGAACCTATGTCTTTTGCGGAGACAGCGTAGTTACTCACCTGTAACAGGTGTTCTCCAGGGACAGCAAGAATCAGTCCTCATATGGGTGACGTTGGCATCGACGGAGCCAATCCCCAGCTTTCTAAGAAAGCCTTTGGTACTGCATCATGCATGTGCGGTCCACTTCCTGCCAAAGGGTGCCATCTTGCTCAGTCAAATGACATAGCTAAAAAGATGGCAAAATGAATAAAAATTAATAATAGGACTGCAACTCCAGGGGAGGAGGGAGGGTCATGAGGACTGATTCCTGCTGTCCCTGGAGAACACCTGTTATAGGTAACTACGCTTTCTCCAGGAACAAGCAAGAAGTCAGTCTTCACATATGGGACTCCCTAGCCATAGGCTACCAAGAAACAAAACTATGGTCGATTCAATAGAGCAAAATATCTGTTGAGCTACAAATGTAAAAGAATGCTCTAATATTAGCTTTAGAATTTTAATTCATTGTACGTTCCCATTCATTAAATGCTGAATTCAATCAGTGTTGTTAAAAGCAACGGGTCTCAGACTTCTAAGAGCTACGGTCTTCTTATGGTACAGACCAAATGCTCTGTTTTGCATCAGTGACCACTAACGTTGCTTACTAATCAGCTTAATGACTTTGAAATCAGCTTAATAACTTTGAAAAGCAGCTTATAACTTTGAAAAGGAAAAGGATATGTGCTTATCTTGAGTGTACCCAACGCCAGTCTCAGCTCTGCTACGTTTCACTGCTAAGCTGTTTCTTCAGGGGCTTAGTTTCCTGGACACATCCTCATTTTATTTCTTTGAAATGATCAAATTCTTCTCCAAACATTTTCAAATTCTTAGCGCTGTGAAAAGGGAATCATAGACTAGTTCTCTGTTGTCTAGGTTAAACGTAAATTCCTATATCAGTTATGCAACAATGTAACCAAAACGTTTTACCGTAAACTACACAGCAGGTTTCTTCCGACTTCAAACTGTCAGTTCTTGCGGACTTCCTGCAAGGCGGGCTTTATAATAGATTCAAACACCCTGCTATTAAACGTAGTATCGCGGGTTTTAAACGTTTAATAGCAGGATGTAGTTTACAGTAAAACCTTTTGGTTACATTGTTGCATAACTGATATAGGAATTTACGTTTAACCTAGACAACAGAGAACTAGTCTATGATTCCCTTTTCACAGCGCTAAGAATTTGAAAATGTTTGGAGAAGAATTTGATCATTTCGAAGAAATAAAATGAGGATGTGTCCAGGAAACTAAGCCCCTGAAGAAACAGCTTAGCAGTGAAACGTAGCAGCGCTGAGACTGGCGTTGCGTACACTCAAGATAAGCACATATCCTTTTCCTTTTCAAAGTTATAAGCTGCTTTTCAAAGTCATTAAGCTGATTAGTAAGCAACATTAGTGGTCATTGATGCAAAACAGAGCATTTGGTCTGTACCATAAGAAGACCGTAGCTCTTAGAAGTCTGAGACCCGTTGCTTTTAACAACACTGATTGAATTCAGCATTTAATGAATGGGAACGTACAATGAATTAAAGTTCTAAAGATAGGCTACCAAGAACCCATAACTGAAAAATAGGCTCCCTCTAGAAGAGCCGCAGCAGCCATGATAGGAGTTCAATTGAAAACGTAACACTCCGGTAGCCTGACACCAAAGGGTCGGAGGGTAGGAGTTGCCTAAACCTCAAACAGGTTACGGAGTACAGCCTGGCCGAAAGCACTGTCCCGTTGGGATTCTCTATCCAGGCAGTAATGGGCCGCAAAAGTCTGGCTTGAAGATCAGGTGGCAGCCCGGCAGATGTCTGCCAGCAGAACAGAGCGGAAGTGAGTCACTGATGCCGCCTTAGCCCTGACCCGGTGGGCCGTGACTCGACACTGCAATGGGAGATCGGCCGCCCTGTATGCCCAGGTGATACAATCCGCCACCTAAGTGGACAACATAAGCTTGGAGACAGGCATCCCCAGCTTACTGGGGGTCATAAGAGATGAAGAGCTGAGAAGCTCTTTGATGTCCCCGCGTACGCTCCATATAGAAGGCCAAAGCCCTCTTACAGTCCAGGGTGTGCAGAACTGCTTCTGCCCGACTGGCATGCAGCCTGGGAAAGAAGGTCGGAAGTACCACCTCCTAATTGAGGTGGAACAAGGAGACCACATTCGGAAGGAACTTGGGGTGAGTGCGAAGCACTACCCTGTTCCTATAGAACCATGTTTATGGTTTATCGAAAACCAGAGCCTGCAGCTCACTCACTTGTCTGGCTGATGTGAGTGCCACCAAGAAAAGCGCTTTCCAAGAGAGGTAGCCATTGGCTCAAAAGGTGGGCGAGTAAGCTGCTCTAAGACCACATTCAAATCCCATTCGGTCGCCGGGGGGCTTCAGCAGAAGTAAACCTCTCAGGAACCTGGACACCAAAGGGTGTACAGAAAGAGGTTGTCCTTCCACTGGAGAGTGGTGTGCTGATAAGGCACTAAGGTGGACTCGGACAGAGTTTGACTTGAGGCCTAAATCCGAGAGGTGAATCAGGTACTGCAACACCACTGACACTTGGCAGGAGAAAGGTTTTTCGCCCTGCTTATCACACCACACTTCAAACCTATGCCACTTAAACGCATAGGTTTTCCTAGTCGATTGCCTTCTTGAGGCTAGCAGTACCTCCTCTACGTTTTTAGGGAGGAGAAGTGGTGCAAGAACTACCCTTTCAGCAGCCATGCCATCAGGTTGAGAGACCTGAGGTTGGGATAGAGAAGAGTGCCCCCCTCCTGCGATAGGAGGTTGGGGTGTAATCCCAAAGGAATTGGAGCCTCTGCTGCCAGTTGAAGCAGCAGCAGAAACCATGCTGTGGGATTCCTGTCTTTCTCGGTCCCTTGACAGTCTAGCCCCCCTTCACTTGATTTCAAAACCTGCAAGGTCCTCCCCATCTCCATGGTATCATCCTAGGCTACATTTATTACGCTCTCAACTTCGTCAGGCTCATCGTCGCTGGATTCGGCAGCCTTCCCCTGAGTTCCACCTCCGGTTTAAACAGCTTGCTTCCGAATACCATTCAGCTACTCGGGCTGCCCGCTCTGATTTTTATTCAACCCAAATTGCAGCCGCAGCTAGTTCTTCCCGTCAACTGTTTAGTATTCTGCGGACACTTTCATCTACTAAACCTGGAAACTCTAAAGTCGCTCTGACCCCAGATCCCCAAGCTCTTGCTGTTTTCTTCTCTAATAAGGTATCGGCTCTTCGCGCCTCGTTTTCCACGCCATCCCCTCCCCCTCCTCTCCCTACCTCTTCTACTGTGGTCCCCAGCCCCTCCTCCGCCTCCCAATCTACTTTTCCACTCGCTACTGATGTCTCCACTGACTCTATCTGTACCCATACCTGGTCATCATTTCGACCTGTTCTTGCAGCAGAAGTGCTTACTTGCCTCACTGCATCCAGAAAAACTACTTGTGCCCTTGACCCTGTTCCATCCCGATGGCTCCTGGAACCTTCTCTTGAATTAGTTCCAGTCATTACCGACATTATTAATTCCAGTTTTTCCTCTGGTCGCTTTCCATCATCTTGGAAGTCGGCAATTCTCCGTCCATTACTGAAACAACCATCCTTAGACCCAACCATTCTTTCGCACTGGCGTCCAGTATCCAATCTACCATTTCTCGCAAAACTCCTTGAACGTTGTGCCTTCTCTCAACTTAGCTCTCACGTGGAGGCTACTAATGCCCTCCATCCACGGCAGGCAGGTTTTCGCCAGGGGCATAGTACGGAGACTGTGCTGTTGGCTCTTCTTAATGAATTACACACGGCCCACGATCGTGGTGATATCACTCTTCTTATATCTCTTGACTTATCCGCTGCGTTTGATCTGGTTGATCATCACACTCTTCTTTCTCGGCTTTCTGGTATCGGGCTCCGGGGCACTGTCTGGGACTGGTTCTATTCTTTTCTTGCATCCCGCTCTTTCTCGGTTCATGTAGATGATAAATCCTCACCCACTTTCCCTCTCACTTGTGGTGTTCCACAGGGCTCCGTTCTCTCCCCCCTACTGTTCAATATTTTTCTTGCTCCTTTGCCTCTAATTATTCAGCAGTATGCAATCTCATCCTACCTATATGCCGATGATATAGTTCTCGTATTCCATACTTCACCCCTTTCCCCTGACATTACACAGTTAAACCTATGCCTTTCCCGTATTGCCTCTTGGCTATCTGAAAACTTTTTACATCTCAATCCCGCCAAATCCTCAGCAATGTGGGTTTCTTTCAATGGTGCTTGTCCTACTCTTGCACCTTCCATTGGCTCATCTAACATTCCCCTTACTTCTTCCATTCGGTACCTGGGTGTAACCTTAGATTCCTCCTTAACTTTCTCCGAGCACATTTCTAAGGTCTCCTGTTCTTCCTTTTTTGCCCTACGACAGATTAGGGCTGTTCGGTCCATTTTGCCTCCCAGTTCTCTCATTACCCTTGTCATTGCTTTGGTTGTTAACAGATTAGATTATTGTAATGTGTATTTGGCCAACCTCCCTAAATACTGTATTCAGCGGCTGCAACGTATTCAGAACGCCGCAGCCCGTCTTGTTACCTTTTCCAACAAATTTGATCATATTACTCCAGTTTTACTTAGATTACATTGGCTTCCTCTTCAGTACCGTTTTCATTATAAGTTTTTGATCCTCCTCCACCGGACTATTTACACCAGTACCCCTCGTTACTTGGCCGACTGCATTTCCCGGTACACTCCTCACCGACTGCTCCGCTCTACTTATACAAACCGATTGTCCCTTCCCTCACCATCACAAGCCCGTTTGGAACGGACGCGGCACTCAGCCTGGTTTTTCCTTGGTCCCTCACTATGGAACATGTTACCTACCTCACTGCGCTTAGAACCCTCCTACCACCAGTTTAAGTTGTCCCTTAAAACCTACCTCTTTCAGAAAGCCTTTGATTTGCCCACTGACATTCCCCCCTAACTGGCCTGTCTGTATGTATGTATGTCCCAACCCATATGTTGTCTACTGGTTAGTTACCTTATTTCTTATGATTGTTGGTATGATTTGATACTACTCTGTCTACGTAAAATTACTTGCAAATTTTTATGATTTCTTGTTGAACAATCTCTTGTGTGCTATCTATTTCTTTCCCCTACTGGCTTTCCTGTCTACCTTTGGCGTTCTTTTCCTGGTTTGAGGTGCAAATTGTTTTTAATTGTACACCGCTTAATGCTATTGCCCAAGCGGTATATCAAATTTTAATAAAGATAAAGATAAAGATGGCTGTCTCAGCCACCTGGGTGCTACCAGGATGACCAAGGCTTTGTCCTGAAGGATCTTGAATAGAGTCCGGGCCACCAGGGGCGTGGGAGGAAACGCATACAGGAGGCCCACCGACCATGATATTAGGAAAGCATCTGCAGCCACCCTGCATGGGTGTGGCTGTCTGGAGCAGAAGCGGGGCAATGCTGGGATCCAGTTGGCACTCGTGTGGCTGCAGAATTCTGCTTAGCTTGTCGGCCAAGAAGTTCTCTTGACTGGGCAGGTAAACTGCCTTGAGGTGCATACCCTGGTTGACTGCAAAAGAGCACAAGTCCGGGGTCTCTTGACAGAGGATGCAAGACCCTGTGCCCCCCCCCCCACTTGTTCACATATAGAACATTGCCACTTGGTTGTCTGTCTGAATTAAGACAGGCTGATGAACCAGGGTTTGACAGAAGGTCGGTAGAGCTAGGCAGATAGCTCGAAGCTCTAGGAGATTGATCTGTTGTGTGCTCTCCTGTGGAGACCACACACCCTGAGTGCACAATTCCTGGCAATGGGCTCCCCAGCCCAGCAAGGATGCACAGTCAGCACTCTCGTGTGCGAGGGAGGCTGGAAAGGCACTCCCTCCAGTAGGTTGTATGGCTGAATCCACCATGTCAACGACTGTACCAGTCGTTTGGACACCTGGATGCTGTCTCTGAGTCGACCTGTGGCCTGTGTCCACTGGTCCCTGAGGCAACACTGAGCTGTTCTCATGTGGAGGCAGGCATTGGGTGTAACATGTACCATGGAGGCCATGTGACCAAGGAGGCGCAGAAAGTGTCTTGCTGAGATCTGGGATCTGCGGCTCACTTGCTGCACTAGGGCCAGAAGTCTCTGTGCCCTGTCTTCCAGTAGATAAGCCCTTGCTTGAAGGGTGTCTAACCTTGCTCCTATGAACTCCGGTCCCTGAGAGGGAACCAGAGTGGACTCTGTGTAATTTATCATAAAACCTAGATGCTGTAGCAACTGGATAGTGCGAGACGTGGCCTGTTGGGCTTCCAGGGCTGACTGGGCTCTGATGAGCCAGTCGTCCAAGTAGGGGAAGACAAATACCCCCTGGTTTCTTAGGAAGGCCGCCACCGCCGCTAGGCACTTTGTGAACACCCTGGGTGCAGAGGCTAGGCCAAATGGAAGCACCTTGAACTGAAAGTGGTTTCCTCCCACTACAAATCATAGATATTGTCTGTGGTCTGGATGAATGAGGATGTGTCTATAAGCATCCTTTAGCTCTAAGGAGCATAGTCAATCTCCCTGACGGAGGTAAGGCAGCAATATTCCAAGGGAAAGCATCTTGAACTTTTCCCTCACCAGGAACTTGTTTGTTTCACAGGTCGAGGATGGGTCTTAGGCCTCCAGTTCTCTTTGGTATCAGAAAGTACCTGGAGTAGAAGCCCTTTCCCTGCAGGTGGTGGGGCACTGGTCCTTGAGAAGACCTGCCAACTCCTTTAAGAGGAGGTCCCTGTGAAGAGGGGGTCTGAGAGGCTCCCCTGGAAAGTAAAAGGGAGGTGCCTGGGTGAGATGTAGCCGATAGCCCCTTTGGACTATCTGTAGAACCCAGGCATCTGTTGTGATGGTTGGCCACCTGTGGGTATACAGGGTCAGCCTTCCTCCTGTGCATGGCCTTGTTTCCTTGGAGAGAGGGACTATGCTCTGGGAGTCAAAAACCCCCTCCAGGCTGGGCCAGAGCCGGTGCCTTGAGCTTGGGGGCTTTTTGCTTACGCGGGCCATGCCCCTGTCCCTTGGCCTGCTACCCCTGTTGGGGAGCTGGGGAGGCCTGATATGCGGGGTAGTTACGTTAAGCCGTACCTTTTCTCGGGAAAAAGGGCTTCTTACCCGAGCCCTTCTTCTTAGAAGGGGCAGAAGTCTTGTCCGGGTCAGGTACTCAGACTCGATCTCGGCAGCCTTTTCTGTCATGGGCTTGCCAAAGAGGTTTTCACCTCGGCAAGGGACATCGACCAACTTGTCCTGTACCCATTGTTCCAGGTCTGACAACTGTAGCCATGCCTGGTGGCTTGCACTGATGCCTGCCGCAGCTACCCAGGCAGACGCCTCGAAGCTGTCATAGGCTGCTCGAGTCATAAACTTTGAGCACTCCCAGATCCCAGTGGACCTCCCAGCACCTCGACCTCACCCCCCTTCCAGCAATACCAAGGAGTCCCTCAAGGATCAACTCTGTCAGCCATGCTCTTCAACATTTACCTCCAACCACTCTGCTCAGTCATACGCTCTCACAACATCAGCTTCCACATATATGCTGATGACATCATGCTCTACGCCCCTATTACGACCACAAACCCAACAAACCCACATCTATCAGCATGCTTCTCTGAGGTATCCAATTGGTTACAAGAAAATAACCTGGCCATCAACATAAAGAAAACTGAAGCCCTCATAGTGACAAAAGACCCTGACTTCACACCACCAACACACCTCAACATAGGAACCACAAGCATTCAAATTCAGCCACAAATAAGATATCTGGGCATTATCATTGACCAAGCCCTCACCTTAAAGCAACAAATTGCCAAAACCTCTGGAATAATATTTCACAAAGCAAAATTAGCGCAACGTCTCAGACCACTTCTCGACCATCAAGACTTCCAGACAATAATGCAAGCTATGACACTCCCACATCTGGACTACTGCAACGTACTCTACCATGGCCTTCCAGCCACACAGACCAACCCCCTCCGAACAGCATTGAACACCACAGCAAAAATCATTCAGAAAGCAAAGAAAACTGACCACATCACCCCAATCCTGAAAAACCTACACATACTTCCACTCGAAGCAAGGACTAAATACAAATCCATCCTACTCACCCACAAAGCCATCCACCAAACACAGAACACCCAGCTTCGCACCCTACCGTCTCGACCAGCTCATGGCAAAACTACCAGACAAGCCTCCAACAACTCCCTCACCGTCCCTCACAAAAGAACTAAATGCTCTCAACGGACATGCAATCGAGCCTTTGAACTCTATGCTCCATCCCTATGGAACTCTCTACCGAGCCATCTCAGAAACAATGCTGATCTACTATCCTTCAGAAAACAGCTAAAAACCACCTTATTCCAGGAATACTTCAATACGACTCCCACCAAAAAGTGCACCAACCTCTGATCTGCCAACCATGATCCACTGATCCAAAGCTGCACTAAACTGTCCATGTCCTAAGTTCGTTTCATGTCAGAATCTTCAATGTTGTCTCCCTGGTGATGGTCCCACCCTCTTACTTAATTTCCCCACCCCTGAATGTAACGCCGCTTTGACCCGGTGAAAAGCGGGATATAAATACAGTTAAATAAATAAATAAAGTGCTGCAAAGGTCCCTCGGAGAGGCCAGCTGAGAACCCGGCAACCTCCTTTGCCAGGTCTTGTAGGTACATGCCCATGTACAGCTGGTATGTCTAGATTCGGCATGACAGCATTGAGCCCTGGTAGCACTTCCTGCTCAGGGCATCCATGTTGCGGGCCTCCCGGCCAGGAGGCACTGAGGAGTGCATCTTCTGGCTCTTGAGCCGGCGCATTGCCGATTCCACAACCATGGAGTTGTGCGGCAGTTGTGCTTTTTGGAACCCAGGGCTCTTGTGAACTTGGTAAATGGAATAGATTTGCCTGCTGAGTACCGACATCGAGGCTGGAGTCTCCCACATGCGGAGCATCAGCCATTCCAGAATGGGAGGCACCGGTAAGGGCTCCCCGAGGGGGAAAGTCATACTGGAGGATCTCAAGCTCTTTGGCTCGAGGCTCCTCCTCGGCCTCCACCAGGAATGACAAAGCCTTTGCCATGTCCCGGACGAAGTCCAAGAACCGAGTGTCCTCCGGAGGGGACCTTCTCTGAGGTTCAGATACTGGGAAATCCGAGGGGTACCCGGTGACTCCTTGTCCTCCATTTCCCAACTGGACCCCTCCGAGGAGGAATCGAGTGGCTCGGGCCTCGAGGGCTTCGGTCTCGGCTGCCTCGACGCCGGTGGAATCGGTGTCGACAACCTCGGTCCCTAACCGGGAGGTCGAGGGGGACCTCAGCCGAGGATCGACTCAAATTCTTAGAATCTCGAGGATTGGCTCGGCCTCCGGGGTTTACTTCGACGTCAATGTCCTGGTGGTCGGGGCGGATGGACCGGTGAGACCAGCAATCAGCGCCCGCTGCTGTTCCATGAAGGCAGACATGCTGCGCTCCAAGGCCGCCATCCTGAGACAGAGCTCAGGAGGCTCTGCAGTCCCCGGGTCGGGTCCCGACGCCAGCTCTCCCGGAGGAGAGTCCACAACGAGGACAGTGCTTACCTGCCTCGGTGTCTCAGGTTCCTTATGAGGGAGGTTTGCTGGCCTCTCCGACTCCAAGGATCCGGGGTGGCAGGCCAGGTTCCGTGACCTGGCCCGCGAGGGAGACTCCCTTTCAGAGGACACCCGACGCTGCTCAGGATCAGACAGCCCCCGAGACATCGAGGCCTCTGATAAGGCCCGGGCAGGTGCGGACTCAGGAAAAATCCTATCATGTTGCTGCTGCCTGCTCCTCAAGGCCTTGGAAGACATTTTCTTACACGGGCCACAGACCTTCGGGTTGTGGTCAGGCCCGAGGCAACGGATGCAGCAGTCATGTGTGTCAGTGAGAGACATTAATCTCGTGCACCGATCACACTTTTTAAACCCGCAGGCAGCCATCGGGGGAAAAAGGGCCCTGCGAGGTCAAAGGACCAGACTGCCAGCTAAAAAGAAAAAGAGCGTGAACGCTAGTCTCTAAGGATAAAAAACGAAAATTTGGACCGGACTAGATACCGGTGTACCGAGCCGAGGCGGGAAGAGGAACCTGCGTCAAACCAGTTAAACAGAAAAGCAATTTTCTGACGTTTTTAAACACTTTTTTTGCGAGGGAACTTGGACGATGTCCGTTGGGCTCCGCGGAAAAAAGGAGCCTGAGCAAGATGGAACCTTTGGGTGGGAAGGGGACCGTGCATGCGTGATGCAATCCCAAAGGCTTTCTTAGAAAGCAGTGGATTTGCTCCGCATGGGGGCTCCGTCAGAACCGACGTCACCCATATGTGAGGACTGACTTCCTGCTTGTTCCTGGAGAATGCTAGGTACTTATGACCTAGATTGGCCACTGTTGGAAACAGGATACTGGGCTTGATGGACCTTGGTCTGACCCAGTATGGCATATCTTATGTTCTAGACCCACTTCTTTTGTAGTCCTGGTTACAAAGGGGAGGAAAGCATAATTACTCACTTGTAACAGTGTTCTCCAGTGACAGCAGGAATCAGTCCTTACAAATGGGTGATGGCACTGACGGAGCCCGCGTGGAGCATTTCCCCAGCTTTCAAAAAAAGCCTTTGGGAATGCCACCACGCATGGTCCCCCTTCCCACCCAAAGGTGCCATTTTACTCAGGTGTCATAGCTATAGCCCCTTCAAGAAGATGGCAAAAATATACAGCAACTCCAAGGGGAGGAGGGAGGGTTGTGAGGACTGATTCCTGCTGTTCCTGGACACCTGTTACAAATGAGTAACTACATTTTCTCCAGGAACAAGCAGGAAATCAGTCCTCACATATGGGACTCCCTAGCTACAGGCTACCAGGGACCTGTAGGAAAAAGCACGGCAGTGCCGTGAGCAGTCACCAGTGAAAGCCAAAGGCAGCCCAAGGACCCCTGGTCCATTAATGGCCATGCTCCCGGTAGCCGGAACAAGAAGAGTCGGCGGGCAGGAGTTGCTTAAACCCTGAACAGATTACGGAATACAGTCTGGTTAAATGCAGCATCCCAATGGGACTCCCTCTCCATAAGAACATAAGATATGCCATACTGGGTCAGACCAAGGTCCATCAAGCCCAGTATTCTGTTTCCAACAGTGGCCAATCTAGGTCATATGTACCTAGCAGTTTCCCCAAGGGACACAGGTTCCACAATGCTTGTATTGGTTCAAGCATTGATATCCTGGGTCCCTTCTTAATAATGGTTTATGGACCTTTCCTCCAGGAACATGTCCAAACCTTTTTTAAACCCAGCTACACTAACAGCCTTTACTACATCCTCCGGTAACAAATTCCAGAGTTTGATTACACGTCGAGTGGAAAAATATTTTCTTTTATTAGTCTTAAATAGTTTACCCTGTAGCTTCACTGCATGTCCCCTAGTCTTTCTATATTCTGATAAGGTAAACAATCGATCTACGTTTACCCGTTCCACTCCGTTCATTAATTTATAGACTTCTATCATATCTCCCCTCAGCCGTCTCTTTTCCAGGTTAAAGAGCCCTAACCTTTTTAGCCTTTCTTCATAGGAGTATCCTTCCATCCCCTTTACCATTTTGGTGGCTCTTCTCTGAACCTTTTCTAAAATCACTATATCCTTTTTAAGATACGGCGACCAGAATTGCACACAATATTCAAGGTGCGGTCTCACCATGGAACGATATAGAGGCATTATAATATCTTTTGTTTTATTTTCCATTCCTTTCCTTATCATACCTAGCATTCTATTTGCTCTCTTGGCCGCCGCTGCACACTGGGCCGAGGGTTTTAACATGGTATCCACAATGACGCCTAAATCTTTTTCCTGGGTGGTGGTTCCTAATGTGGAATCTTGCATCGTGTAACCATAGTTTGGGTTGTTCTTCCCTAGGTGCATAACCTTGCACTTGTCCACATTAAATTTCATCTGCCATTTTGATGCCCACTCTTCCAATTTATCAAGCTCCTCTTGCAATTTTCCACAATCCTCTTGGGTTTTAACAACTTTAAATAGTTTTGTGTCATCTGCAAATTTGATAACCTCACTCGTTATTATTCCACTTTCCAGGTCATTTATGAATATGTCAAAAAGCAGTGGACCCAGCACAGATCCCAGGGGTACACCACTATTCACCTTTCTCCATTGGGAAAATTGGCCATTTAGCCCTACCCTCTGCTTTCTATCTTTTAACCAGTTCGTGATCCACAATAGTACACTGCTTCCTATCCCATGACTCTTTAGTTTTGCCAAAAGTCTCTCATGAGGGACCTTGTCAAAGGCTTTCTGAAAGTCCAGATACACAATATCAACCGACTCACCTTTGTCCACCTGATTATTCACTCCTTCAAAAAAACATAACAGATTAGTAAGACAAGATCTTCCTTGTCTAAAGCCATGTTGGCTGTCTCCCATTAGGTCATGACTATCTACATGCTGAGTAATTTTATTCTTTATGATGGTTTCTACCATTTTTCCCGGTACTGACGTCAGGCTCACCGGTCTGTAGTTTCCCGGATCACCCCTGGAACATTTTTTAAAAATTGGTGTTACATTGGCGATCCTCCAATCTTCAGGTATTAGAGATGATTTTAATGATAGTTCACAGATTACTAATAGCAGGTCTACAATCTCGTATTTCAGTTCTTTCAACACCCTTGGATGTATACCATCCGGCCCTTGTGATTTGCTACTCTTCAGTTTATCTTATAGTTGTAATACATCTTCCCGATGTATCGATATTTCCTTCAATTCTTCCGCACCTTTAAATACCACTTCAGTCATGGGTAATATCCCTACATCTTCCTCAGTAAAGACTGAAGCAAAGAATTCATTCAGTCTCTCCGCTATCGCCTTGTCGCCTCTTAGTGCTCCTTTAACCCCTTTATCATCTAATGGACCAACTGATTCTCTCACAGCTTTTTTTGCTAAGAATGTACTTGAAAAGGTCTTTACTTCGCGTTTTTGCTTCCGCAGCAAGCTTCTTCTCAAATTCTCCCTTTGCCTGCCTTATCAATGCCTTGCATTTGACTTGCCAGTGCTTGTGCTGTTTCCAGGTTTCGTCGTTTGGCTCTTTTTTCCATTTCCTGAAAGATGCTTTTTTGGCAACAGCCGCCTCTCTGATCTCACCTTTAAACCATGCTGGCAGTTTTTTGGACTTCCTTCCACTTTTCTTAAAGCGTGGAATACAGCTGGTCTCGGCTTCCAAGATAGTATTTTTCAACAACAGCCACGCCTGATGTACGTCTTTAACCTTTGCAACTGCTCCTTTTAGTTTTTTCTTAACTGTTTTCCTCATTTTATCATAGTCTCCCTTTCGAAAGTTAAAAGGTAGTACTGTGGATTTCCTTACTATCCCTCCTCCACTAATTAAATCAAAGGCGATCATGCTATGATCACTATTGCCAAGTGGCCCCAACAACCTTATCTCTTGCACTAGATCTGGTGTTCCACTAAGGATTAGGTCTAATATGGCTTCCCCCTCTGGTCGGTTCATGAACCAGCTGCTGCAAGAAGCAGTCATTTATTTCATCTAGGAACTTTATCTCCCTAGCATGTCCTGCCGTGACACTGACCTAGTTGATACCGGGTTAGTTGAAATCAACCATTATTATTACTGTGCTGTAACCTTTGTTAGCTTCCTTGATTTCTTTGAGCATTTCATCATCCATTTGGTCATTCTGGCCAGGCGCTCGATAGTACACCCCCACTGCCATTGCCTTCCCCCTTTTACATGGAATTTCAATCCATATAGATTCTACAGCAGATTTTGTTTCCTGCAAAACTTTAATCCTTTCTGACTCAATGCCCTCTCTAACATAGAGAGCAACCCCTCCACCAATTTGATCAGCTCTATCATTACGATATAGTTTGTACCCAGGTATCACAGTGTCCCACTGGTTGTCCTCCTTCCACCATGTCTCTGATATTCCAATCATATCTAACCTTTCATTTAGTGCTATATATTCTAACTCTCCCATCTTATTTTTTAGACGTCTAGCATTTGCATACAAGCATTTTAGAGAATGCATTTTATTCATATTAATTTGGCTATTGTTAGACATGGGTAATTTAGGATCTTTAAGCTCTGTCTGCTCCATACTTGAGGGCATTTGGGCTACTTTACTCTTTTGTGGAACCTCTCTGCTTTTGGTAGTATCCTTCAAAGATACATTCTTCCGAACCATCCACTCTTGGGCGACTGTCGGCTTTCCCCTAATATCTAGTTTAAAAGCTGCTCTATCTCCTTTTTAAAGATTAATACCAGCAGCCTGGTTCCATCCCGGTTAAGGTGAAGCCCATCCCTTCGGAAGAGCCCCTCCTTTCCCCAGAATGTTCCTCAGTTCCTAACAAATCCAAAACCCTCATCTCTGCACCATTGTCTCATCCACGCATTGAGACTCCGGAGCTCTGCCTGCCTATTGGGTCCTGCGCGTGGAACAGGAAGCATTTCAGAGAATGCTACCCTGGAAGTTCTGGATTTCAACTTCCTACCTAAAAGCCTAAATTTAGCCTCCAGAACCTCCCTACCACATTTTCCTATGTCATTGGTACCGACATGTACCAAGACAGCAGACTCCTCCCCAGCACTATCTAAGACCTTATCTAGGTGGCGTGTGAGGTCCGCTACCTTCGCACCAGGCAGGCATATTACCAGGCGATCCTCATGCCCACCAGCCACCCAGCTATCTACATGCCTAATGATCGAATCACCAACTATAACGGCTGTCCTAACCCTTCCCTCATGGGCACATGGCCCTGGAGAAACTTCCTCGGTGCGAGAGGGTTTTACATCACCTGGAGGACAGGTCCTAGTTACAGGATCACGTCCTGCCACACCAGGGTGATGCTCTCCTGTCACGTGACCTCTCTCCTCCATGGCAACAGGGATGCTGCCAGACTGGAGGTGGGACTTCAGGACTATATCCCTGTAGGTCTCGTCTATGTACCTCTCTGTCTGTCTTATGCTTTCCAAGTCTGCTACTTTAGCCTCTAGAGAACAGACTCCTTCCCTGAGAGCAAAGAGCTCCTTGCACCTAGTGCACACATAAGACCTCTCACCAACTGGGAGAAAATCATACATGTGACACTCAATGCAAAAGACTGGAAAGCCCCCATCCCGCTGCTGGACTGCTGTCTGCATCTTAGTTTTAAGTTTGTGTTTAGATCTAAGTTCTTTACTTACTAAGGGTTGCTATGGATATTTATACTAATAAAACTGTACCTAATACGTGTAATATACCTTGTTCACCTGAAGCTTAACTAATCTCAGGTCCTTAGTGTATGACTGATTTGGGTAATGAGCTTCACCTGAGAGCACCTCCTGTCTTGTAAGATGTGTAAGTACCTATAAAGCTACAATTATCCCAGGGGAGGGAGGGAAATAACACTTATTAAAAGAGGGCTGCTACACAGTACCCTGTCTTGTGCTGCTGAGGTAAGCTATATTCTGATTTGATTTAAATTATAGCTCTTAGCTGCTGCTAGGCTCTAACTTCTTATGAAATTTAAACTACAAGCTCTCTGCTGGGTTCTAAATTTAACCAGAAAGCTCTCTTCTGTGTTTTAAATTTAAACTAAAAGTACTTGGCTGTTACTAGGCCCTGAGTGACTATTAAATTTAAACTACAAGCTCTCTGCTGGGTTACAAATGTAACCAGAAAGCTCTCTTCTGTGTTTTAAATTTAAACTAAAAGTACTTTGCTGTTACTAGGCCCTGAGTGACTATTAAATTTAAACTACAAGCTCTCTGCTGGGTTACAAATGTAACCAGAAAGTTCTCCTCTGTGTTTTAAATTTAAACTTAAACTGCTGCTACTAGGCCCTGACTGATTTAACAAAAATAGTGGGTTCACAGATTAATTAGCTTTAATACAAAGAATTCCTTTTATAAAATTACCAGAAGTATATACTCACAGTTGCAGATCTCTCTCCAGAAGTAACAGTCCCTTTTTCTAGTCCTTCAAGACTCCAGGCAGTAATGCACCGCGAAGGTGTGAGTGGAGGACCAGGTGGTGGCTGGCAGATATCTGCCAGTGGCACTGAGTGCTCGGACATTGTGAGCTGTGACTCAGCGGTCCAGGGGAAACCCAGCTTGGGCCTGTGCAAAGGCGATGCAGTCCGCCACCCAGATGGACAAGGTACGCTTGGTGAACGCCAGCCTCAGGACAGCTGGGATCGAAGGAGATGAAGAGCTGCCTGGATCTGCGGTGGTCCAGAGTCCACTGCAGGTAGAAAGAGAGAGCCCTTTTACAATCCAGGGTGTGGAGAATCACTGACGCCCAGTTAGCGTGGCGATTCGGGAAGAAGGTGGGCAGCACTCTCTCTTGACTGAGATGAAAATCTGAGACAACCATCAGGAGGAACTTGAGGTGAGTCCGCAGGACCACCCTGTTCCTATAAAACCTCGTGTACGGTGCCTAGACCATCAACGCCTGGAGTTCGCTGACCCTCTGGGCGGAGGTGAGAGCCACCAGGAAGGCTTCCTTCCATGACAGATGCCACAGCGGGCAGGTAGCCATGGGCTCAAAGGGTGGCTTTGTCAGTTGTGTGAGGACAACACTGAGGTCCCATTCCACCAGAGGACGGTGGGTAGGGGGCCTGGAAAGGAGCAGGCCTCGCATGAAACGAGAGACAAGCGGTTGCCCCGAAAGAGGTTTGCCCTCGATGGGGTGGTGGTTCACTGAGATGGCACTCAGGTGAACCCTGACCGAGTTAGACTTCAGCCCAGACTGCAAGAGGTGGAGCAGGTACTGCAAGACCAAACTGGTAGGGCATGAAAATGGGTTCGCTTGGAGCACTACACCAAGAACAGATGCCACTTGGAGGCGTAAGCCCGTCTAGTCGAGTCCTTTCTTGAGGACAAAAGAATGTCCTCAATCTCCATGGGAAGATGGTAGGAGGCTAGAGTGACCTACTCAGCCGCCAAGCTATGAGGGAGAAGGACCTCAGATTGGGGTGAAGCATGTGGTGTAGAAGGTCCTTCTGATCCCTTAGAGAGAGGTAAAACAGAAGAGTTAGCTTCAGTAGCTGACAGAAAACAAAAGCACATGGCTCATGGTTTCCAGGGAAACCACAAGCAGAGTGAGTCACAGGAGAGGAAAACACGCCCCTGCTGCAGTTTAGCTCCACAGTCACGAGTTGAGGCAGACAAAAAACTAGATCAGGTCTATATCAAGAGTGAACTACAATACATAAACATAATCCCATTTGCATACACTTAAATTCACTCATGTAAATTCAACACATTGTTCTATGTGCCAACGGTCTCAGATAAACGGTAATTTTGACACTTTTTATGGGTATTAAAACTCTCCCAATATTGTGTCCGTTTACATCAATGACCAAGGCACTTTTATTTTTCTAATTATTAAATCACTACATTGTTTTTGTTCTTTTTGCTGTTTTTGTGTTCTTATTATTTTTTCTTTAAAACTCAATCACCACTCTACTTATCTTATGTAGAATGGTGTCATTCAACGTCCCTTCCAACTTGATGAAAAAGAAGAAGAACGAGTTGAGGCAGAACACCTGCTGGGAGGAGGGGTCAGGTTAAACCCTAGAAGGCAGAGATATAAAGAATGCTCATTAGAGAGAAAGTTAGAGCAGCCGAGAGAACCAGGAGGAGAACAGCTGAGAGACCAGCTACAGGAATGGAGAGAAAGACCAAAGCCAGAACAGGAGTTAAGCTCAGGAGCAGAGGAACTGCTTGGGACTGAGGACCCAGAGGAGCTGATGGTAATAGAAGATTCTCTGAGGTTTAATTCAGAGAGGGAAACCAGCAAGAGATACAATTGGAGAACCAGTGCCAAGAAGCCAGGTAGAAACAGCCCAGGTTTGGTGCCATGTCTGAAAGGCAGCCAAAGGGAAAGATTACCAAGAAGGCTGACTTGGGAGCACTCACAAACTCCAAGGTTTGGATCTCTAGCTGACCCTGAAGTGCAGAGAGAATCTCCTGTAAGAAAGCCAAAAGGTAGGCTGAGAGACTGGTTTAAAGACCAAACTGTTTTTAAGAAGTGGTCTTGTGTTAGCCCAGAAGGATGGGGCTCTCCTCATAGTAAATACTGTGGTAATTCTCAACCGCATCTAGCAGAAGGCTGCAGAGAAATGTCTCGGGCTGAGGAACTGGGTGTGTGCTTGGAAACACCGTGTAGCCAGTTTCAAACATTCCCAGCTGATAACCATTATGAAGCAATGGAGACAGAACCAGCTGTAAAATACATGCCAGTGGAAGAAATGGACTGTACATTATCTGTTTCTGATAATATAATACCTGTGTGCTAATACTAAGCTGTTCAGAGAGCTGCAGGAGGCAGCTGGAAGAAAAGCACAAAAGGTTTGAGCAGAGAAATGCTTGTTTAAGTTGGATTACTGTGAAATGTATGTGATGCTGATATAAGAAGCTATTTTTGTTCAATTCTTATATTATTTCCTGCCAGAAGATGTATGGCAATTTGTTCTTTATTTCCTGTATGTAAAGCCGCCCGGAGGGGAATTAAAATCCTGTTTATTTGCCTGAAACCATTCGTGCTCAACTACTCTCTTTTATTTGGATAGTAAATACTACAACTCCCAGGAGGCAGTGCTTTCCCCAAGCTCTGTTCTACTATCTAAAGAAGGGATCAGGCCGCTTAACTCTGCATGCCCAGGCTGTGGGGTACTAGCGTGTTACAAGTAGCAGACCCTCCTCCTGTGTCAGCAGCTCCAGTGAGAACCCGAGAAGGACCATGAGCTCCATTGAGAGATGAAGCAGCAGGGGAAACCAAGGCTGCCTGGGCCACCTCGGGGCTATGAGAATCATTTAGGCCCTGACCCACTGGACCTTGAGAAGGGTCCGGGCAATGAGGGGCATGGGGAGGAAAGCAAAATGAGATTACAGACCTACTATTAGTAATTTGTGAACTATCATTAAAATCACCTGTAATACCTGAAGATTGGAAAATGGTTAATGTAAAGCCAATTTTTAAAATGGGTGCCAGATGGTCATGGTTTAATGGGAGAAAGCCAACATGGATTTAGTCAAGGAAAGTCTTGTCTTACGGTTCTGTTATATTTTTTTGAAGGTGTGAATAAACAGGTAGACCAAAGTGAGCCGGATGATATAGTGTATCTGGATTTTCAGAAAGTCTATGACAAAGTCCCTCATGAGAGACTCTTGGCCAAATTAAAAAGTCACGGGATTAGAGGCAGTGTATTATTGTGGATCAGGAACTGGTTAAAAGATAGAAAGCTAAATGGCCAATTTTCTCAATGGAGAAAGAGAAATAATGGTGTACCCCAGAGATCTGTGCTGGGTCCGCTGCTTTTTAACATATTCATAAATGACCTGGAAATGGGAATGAATAAGGCGATCAAATTTGCAGATGACACTAAATTATTCAAAGCTGTTAAAACACAAGAGGATTGTGAAAAATTGCAAGAGGACCTTGATAAATTGGAAAACTGGATCAAAATGGCAGATGAAATTTAATGTGGACAAGTATTTGTTATAGTTTCCAGCGGGTATGGCCTTTGGGCGGGGTATGGTGGTATGGACAGTTTCCACCCCTTCTAGATCGTATGTAAGGGAATGTAACCTATCCTGTGTCTGTTTTATGTAGTTATCCTACCCATGTAATGTAATGTACTCCCTGCGTTTTACTACTGCTTTGATTGTATGAAAAGTGGTATATGTTGTATATGTTGTAGTCTCCTATGTTTACACTTGTATTGTATTGTTTTGTGACCGCTTTGGATTGAAGGAAAAGGCGGAATACAAATCTGTTTAAATAAATAAATAAGAACCTAGGAAAGAACAACCCAAACTACAGTTATACGATGCAAGGAACCACCACCCAGGAAAAAGATTTAGATGTCATCGTGGAAAATACATTGGAACCCTCTGCCTAGTATGCAGCGGCGGCCAAGAAAGTAAATAGAATGTTAGGAATCATAAGAAAAAGAATAGAGAATAAAACCAAGGATATTATAATGCCTCTGTATTGTTTCATACCTTGAATATTGTGTGCAATTCTGGTCGCCCTATCTTAAAAAGGATATAGCAGAATTAGAAAAGGTGCAGAGAAGAGCCACCAAAATGGTAAAGGGGATGGAAGGATACCCCTATGAGGAAAGGTTTAAAAAGTTAGGGCTTTTCAACTTGGAAAAGAGACAGCTGACAGGAGATATGATAGAGGTCTATAAATTTAATGAATGGAATGGAACGGGTAAACGTAGATTGGTTGTTTATGCCTTCAAAAAGTAGAAAGACTAGGGGACACACAATGAAGCTACAATGTAACCCATTTAAGACTAATAAGAGAAAATAGTTTTTCACTCAACACATAATCAAACTCTGGAATTCATTATCGGATGTAATGAAGGCTGTTAGCATACCTGGATTTAAAAAAAGGTTTGGACGAATTCCTGGAGGAAAGTTCCACAAACCATTGTTAAAGAGGACTCAGGAAATCCACTCCTTACCCCAGGACAAGCATTGTGGAACCTATATGCCTTTTTGGAAATCTGCTAGTTACTTGTTGGAAACATTACTTGGTCTGACTCAGTATGGCATTTATGTTCTTAAGGCATATGGCGACAGACCTAAGATCTCTATATGTTGGAAGAAAGGCAGGAGAGAGAAGATATGATAAAGTCATTTTAATATTTCTGTGGTATAAATGCTCGCTTTTTACATTGGTGTTTTATTTGAGTTACCCTTCTTCCAGGAAAATCAGGGTGAGACTTAGAAACCAAAAGTCTGGATTGCCTGTTCTTAGTTACTTTTTGAATATTTCTGTACTTGTTCTTTCACATTACAAGTGTAGAGTAGTAAAAAAGAATCTCCTACTTTAATGTATTTGACTTGTATTTTTTAAGCAACAGAATGTAAAAAAAACATGCAAGAGAATAAAGACTTTTGCAAGGAATTTCACCTGTTAATTTTCTTTCCTGGAATCCTGCTAGACCAGTCCAGACTAGTGGGTCACCTCCTCCTGCCAGTAGATGTTGGAGACAGAGAAAGCACCAGAAGACCTCAGCACTGGTGCATATACTGGTTCCCCTAGAGCAGTGCTTTTCAAACTTTTAGCCCGTATGACCCCAATTTAACAATTGAAAATTCACGTGACCCCAGATGATGATGAAATCAAACAGGCGGATCTCCATCCTCCTTATCTTCCCTCTACTCATCTAAAGCAGAAAGGCAGCAGCAGTCACACAGGGTCCATTATGTCAATGTGCACTGTGTGCTTACATACACAATACTCAGCATGGGTTTCCAGTCTAACAGAAAGCTTACCCAAGAAGAGCAAGGGCCTATGCATGTTCACTGACTTGCAGGTCACATACTGACTGGTGACTTCGTAATGGGAACTGGCGTGCCCGCTAGCAGATATATCAAGGCAATCACCTCCTTAATCCATTGACTCAATGTGGCCTTCAAGGCCACCTGACCTTTATGCGGACCTGCAAAAAGCACGCACAGATGATCGGACAGCCAAAAGGGATTGGTCTCATGTAAGTACTGCCACAAAACCCATTGTACATCCAAACACCAGAGGGTGCGATCTCTCCCGACGCACTGATAAGGGGAGAAGGCGGGTAATGAGATCACCTGTTGCACATGGAAGGGTTAGAGGACCTTAGGCAGAAAGGATGGTACTGTCTGCAGGCTGACACCCTCCCCCGAGAATGAGAGAAACAGGTCCTGACAGGAGAGGGCCTATAATTCTGAGACTCGGTATGCTGAGGTCACTGCTATGAGGAAAATCCTTAATCGTGGCCCGCTTCAAGGGCTCACGCCCTAGTGCGTAAAGCACGACTGAAGGTTCCATGCAGGAATCATTGGTCAGAGCATGGGCCGTAAGGCACGCACTTCCCGCAGGAAACATGCCACACCTGGGACTGGCCAGCCATTGGCCCCCGGAATGCTGCGAGGGCCACCATAAGCTCCACACAAGACCCTTCTGAAAGCTGTCTTGCAAGAAGGCGAGAATATCTGGGAGCTGTGCCTTCCATGGTAACAGCTGCCATTCCCAGCACCGACACTCAAAGAACCACCAAATGCGGATGTAAGCCGTGGAGGTGCCTGCAGGACAATATCAATTAGTTCTGAGGAATACCCCTTCTGTGACAGTCATCACCTCTAAAGAGCAAAGTCATAAGTGAGAAGGGAAAAGGGAGCCGGGTGTCATAAGCGAGAAGGGAGGCAATGTTCCCTCTAAGGCAGGGGTTCTCAACCCTGTCCTCGGGACCCACCTAGCCAGTCGGGTTTTCAGGATAACCACAATGAATATGTATGAGAGAGATTTGCATACACTGCCTTCATTATATGCAAATCTCTCCATGCATATTCATTGTGGTTATCCTGAAAACCCGACTGGCTAGGTGGGTCCCGAGGACAGGGTTGAGAACCCCTGCTCTAAGGCATCGATCGCTCTGCACCCTCCCCCCCCCCCCCACAGGAATGTTGGCGGCAGACCCAGCGCAGATGAAAGAGAACACTGCGAGGGTGCTGCAGCGTGTGTTAGACCCACACCACAGCACCCTCGCAATGTTCTTTCATCTGCACCGGGTCCACCGCTGGCATTCCTGCCGGTGAAGGGAGGGGCAGAGTGTCAATCGCTCTGCACCCCTTCCCCCGGCTGGAATGTTGACGGCAGACCCAGCGCAAGTTAGAGGGAACATTGGAGCCAGGTCATCTAAGAGTATGGGCCCCTGCTGCAACAGGCCCCTGTGGTCCCCTAGGGGCAGGTTGGACTTGCAGCTGCACCAGGTCTGCATACCATGGTCTCCTGGGCCAGTCGGGGGTTACCAAGATCACCAGTCCCAGGTAGTACTCTATGTGCCAGAGGTCATGGGAAATCGTGGACCACAGCAGAAAGACATACAGGAGGCAGTCCTGTGGCCATGGCTATAGCAAAGCATCCTCTTCCACTGCCATGACTGTCCTGCAGTAAATGAAGAAGGCCAGGACCTTCCAGTTTGCTGGTGTTGCGATGAGGTCCATCGTCGGTCACCCCCAACACTGTGTAATGCGAGAGAAGGCCTGGGATGCTAGCTCCCATTCGGTGAAGTCAAGGAAATGTCGGCTGAGGAAGTCCGCCTGTACATTTTTCGCCCCCACGATGTGCTGTGCCAACAGGGCAAGGAGATGGGGAACAGGAGAAGCATCACGTGGACCACACCCAGATACTTTGTACCCCCCCTGCCAGTTCACATAGGCCATGGCTGTGGCATTGTCCGACAAGACTTGCACTGCCCGGTCCTGTACCAGCGGGCCAAACCTGAGCAGCACTAGCCGGATTGCCCGTGCCTCCAGAGGCGACTACTGTTCCTATGTGGTCTACCCGAGACAATGGGTTCCCCAGCCAGACAGGCTGGCATTGGTCATAAGTACCACCCAATCCGTAGCCCACAGCAGAACTCCTTTCAGCAGGTTGCAAGGAGAGTCCCACCACCGTAAACTGAGCTGCACACTGCGCAGCATCAGCAGGCACCAGAGGACGTCTTCAGAGCAGGGAGACCAGCGAGTGAGTAGGGCCCGTTGAAACATAAAACCATGAGAGCAAAAAAAGACCACATGGCCTATCTAGTTTGCCCTTCCATATCAACTACTACAACAGTCCCCTTTTTTCCTTCAGAGATCCTCTGTGTTTGTTTGATGCTTTTTTGAATTCAAATACTGTCCTCATCTCAACCACCTCCACTGGGAGACTATTCCTTGCATCTACTACTCTTTCCATAAAGAAATATTTCCGCATATTACTCCTGAGTCCATCACCTTTCACCCTCATCCTATGTCCCCTCGTAGCAGAGCTTGCTTTTGATCGAAAGAGGCTCTTTTCCTGTGCCATTTATGTCATGGAGGTATTTAAACGTCTCTATCATAACTCCTCTATCCCGCCTTTCCTCTAAATTATACAAATTAAGATCCTTAAGTCTGTCCTAATATACTTTATAACGAAGAACCTAACGAGTTTAGTAGTCACTCTCTGCACAGACTCCAACCTGTTTATATCCTTTTGATGATGCGGTCTCCAGAATTGTACACAATACTCCAAATGAGGGTGCACCAAAGACTTATACAGAGGCACTATCACCTCCTTTTTTCTGCTGGCCATTCCTCTTCCCTATGCACCCAAGCATCCTTCTAACTTTTGGCATTGCCTTTTGTATCTGTTCAGCTACTTTAAGATCGACAGACACACTCACGCCCAGGTCCTGCTCTTCTTTTTTGGACAGAAGTATTTCACCCCCTACAACACTGTACCGCTCCCTTGGATTGTTGCAGCCCAAATGCATGACCTTGCATTTTTTAGCATTAAATCTCAGCTGCCAAATTCTATCATCTGCAAAAAGGCATACCTTACCTGACAGCCCTTCCTAAATATCACTAACAAAGATGTTAGAACATAAGATATGCCATACTGGGTCAGCCCAAGTTCCATCAAACCCAGTATCCTGTTTCCAAAAGTGGCCAATCTAGGTCGCAAGTACCTAGCAGTTTCCCCAAAAGACACAGAGGTGGATTTCCTGGGCCCTATTTAATAATGGTTTATGAACCTTTCCTCCAAGAATTTGTCCAAACCTTTTTAAAATCCAACTATACTAACAGCTTTTACTACATTCTCCAAACCCAGCTACACTAACAGCTTTTACTACATCCTCCAAAGAATCTAAAAATAATTGGACCAAGGACAGATCCTGTGGCACACTGCTGACAATTTCCTTTTCCTCAGAGCGTGCTCCATTTACGTGTACCCTTTGTCGCCTCCCACTTAACCAATTTCTAACCCAATCAGTAACTTTAGGGTCCATCCCTAGTGTGTTCAGTTTGTTTATAAGTCACCTGTGTGGAATGGTGTCAAAGGCTTTACTGAAATTTAAGTACATCACCTCTAGGGCTCTCCCGTGGTCCAACTCCCTGGTCACCCAGTAAAAGAAATCAATCGGATTTGTCTGACAAGACCTGCCTCTGGTGAATCCATGCTGCCTCAGATCTGGTAATCCATTAGACTCCAGAAACTTTACTATTTTCTCTTTCAGCAGGATTTCCAATAATTTACTCATCACACAGGATAGACTAACCAGACTGTAATTTTCAACCATATTCTTACTTCCGCTTTTGTGTAAAGGGACCACATGTGTCTTTCTCCAGTCCTCTGGCACCATTCCAGATTCCAAAAGGGCATTGATAAGGACATAGTGGAGATGCTAGAACGTCCCCCAGTTCCTTCAGTATTCTCGGATGTATCCCATCCTGTCCATCGCTTTGTCTACTTTGAGTTTAGCTGGTTCCTCATGAACATAATCTTCTGAAAATTGTTTGAGATCCCCATCGCTTCTGTTCTTATTTCTAGGTGTTTTCTGAGGTCCTGCTCCTGGACCTTCATCTGTGAACACACAACAGAAATATTTGCTAAGCAATTATATTTAATATAGAGAACGTCTCTGCACTTCAAGGCCACGGAGAGTTAAGTGACTTGCTCAAGGCCACAAGGAGGGTTAGTGACTAGGCTGCTAGTCTACTCCATTAAAGTTAATAAACCTGGCTATATCATTTTTGATCCACAGGCTGGTCTTAAACTCACGACTCTTTTCTCATACACGCAGTGGCCATGTGTTAGGAGTCACAGAGCAGAAATAAAGGGCCTGCATATGTGCCCATGCCCATAAAACGAGAACCAGGGTTGCTGCCATGGCTCGGGGAGCAGAGGTTGAGAGAAACCCACAGAGCTGGCTGCGGAACATGAGCCACAGGGTCCGCATTAGACCCTTCTTGGTGCATGTCGAAGCAAGCGCCAAGAAACTCGCAGTCCTCCGCTGGGGTTAGACAGCTTTTGTCATGACTGATAATCCAGCCCAGACTCTCCAACAGGCCGACCACCACCAGGACATTCTGCACAGCTGCAGTCCACGACCTGGCCCTTATGAGCCAGTCTTCCAGGTAGGGATGAACATAGATCCTGTCCCGCCAGAGAGCCCCTGCCACGCTAATCATCATAGAAACATGACAACAGAAAAAGACCACATGGCCCATCTAGTCTGCCCTTCCATATCATCCACTACAACAATACCCTTTTTTCCTTTAGAGATTGCGTTTGTCCCATGCTTCTTTGAATTCAGATACTATCCTCATCTCTACTACCTCCACTGGGAGGCTATTGCACGGATCTACCACTCTTTCCGTAAAGAAATATTTCCACATTTCACTCCTGAATCTATATCCCATGTCCCCTCATAGCAGAGTTTGCTTTCAATTGAAAGAGGCTCTCCTCCTATGCATTTATGCCATGGAGGTATTTAAACATCTGAATCATATCAACTCTATCCCGCCTTTCCTCTAAGGTGTATATATTAAGATCCTTAAGTCTGTCCTCATATGCTTTATAATAAAGAAAAATAACCATTTTAATATCCACCCTCTGTACTGACTCCAGCCTGCTTATATCCTTTTGAAGGTGCGGTCTCCAGAATTGCACACAATACTCCAAATGAGGTTGCACCAAAGACTTATACAGAGGCACTATCGCCTCCTTCTGCTGGCCATTCCTCTCCCTATGCACCCAAACATCCTTCTAGCTTTTGCTGTCCCCTTTTCTACCTGTTTAGCTACTTTAAGATCATCAGCACAATCACGCCTAGTTCCCACTCTTTTTTAGTGGACAAACGTTCTTCACCCCCTAAATTATATTGTTCCCTTGGATTGCTGCTGCCCAAATGCATGACATGCATATTTTAACATTAAATCTCAGCTGCCAAATTCTAGATCATTCTTCAAGCTTAGCTAGATCACTCTTCATGTTATCTACACCTTCCTGGGTGTCTAATCTATTGCAGATTTTGGTATCATTCACAAAGACGCAAACCTTACCCGACAACCCTTCTGCTATATCACTAACGAAGATGTTAAAAAGAATCGGACCAAGGACAGATCCCTGGGGCACACCACTGGTAACCTCCTTCTCCTCAGAGTGAGCTCCACTTACCTGTACCTTTGTGGCCTCCCAATCAACCAATTTCTAACCCAAGTAGTAACTTTAGAGTCCATCCCTAGGATGCTCAGTTTGTTTATAAGTCGCCTGTGAGGAACGGTGTCAAAAGCTTTACTAAAATCTAAATACACCACATCTAGGGCTCTCCCTCAGTCCAACTCCCTGGACACCCAGTCAAAGAAATCAATAAGATTTGTCTGACAAGACCTGCCTCTGGTGAATCCATGCTGCCTCAGATCCTGGAATCTGCTGGACTCCAGAAACCTCACTATTTTCTCTTTCAGCAGTGCTTCCAATAATTTACTCACCACTGAAGTTAAACTAACCGGCCTGTAATTTTAAACCACATCCTTACTTCCGCTTTTATGTCAAGGGACCAAATGTGCCTCTCTCCAGTCCTTTGGTACCACTCCCGACTCCAATGAGGCATTGAAAAAGTCAGTCAGTGGAGCTGCTAGAACGTCCCCAAGTTCTCAGTATTCTAGGGTGTATCCCATCGCTTTGTCTACATTGTTTAGCTAATTTCTCACAAAAACAGTCTTCTGAAAATTGTTCAAGATGCTCCTTGCTTCTGTTCCTGAGTTGTGGGGGTTTGCTGAGGTCCTGTTCCTGGTTCTTCATCTGTGAACCCAGTACAGAAATATTTGTTAAGCAATTCCTCTTTATCCTCATCAGTTTCTAAATATTCCTCCCCTTCACCCTTAAGTCTGACAATACAACTTGATAACATATCTGAAAAATGTCTTATTCCCCCATGTTACTGCATTGGCTATTTCCTCCTCTTTTTGGATCTTTGCTTTCTTGACTACTTTACCAGCTTCTCTAAGATTTTCCAAATATAGATGCCTGTCTTCCTCTCTCTGTGATCTCTTGTATTTCATGAAGGCCTCCCTTTTTTTTTCTTCACCTTTTCAAATACTTCTTTTGAAAACCATAGTGGTCTCCTTTTCCTTTTACCTTTATTTACCATTTTAACAAAAAGGTTGGTTACCCTTAAAATATCCCCTTTCAGTTTTGCCCACTGTTTTTCTACATCCCCCAGCTGTTCCCATTCCGCTAATGACTCCCTGAGGTATTGGCCCATGTTGACAAAGTTAGTTTTCTTAAAGTCTAAGACCGTCGCTTTTGAATGGATTTTAACAGCCCTAGTCCTAATACTGAACCACACCATCTGGTGATCACTGGATGCAAAACAATCTCCCTCTATAACATTTTCACCATTAGTAAGCACCAAATCCAGTATGGCCCCTTCACTTGTGGGTTCTGTTACCAGTTGCCTGAATAATTCTCCCTGTAGAGAATCCAGGATCTCCTTACTTCTAGATGATACTGCAGTAGGAATATGCCAATCAACATCTGGCATATTGAAATCACCTATCAGTAGCACTTCCCCTTTCCTGGCAATGCTGTGCATGTCTTAAATTAACTCTCCGCCAACCTCTTCCTCCTGGGAGGAAGGTCTCTATGTCACACCAATGCAGACAGATTTCTCTTTCCCTCTTTCTATTTTAACCCACAGTGCCTCCTCTCTTTCTCTTTAAGCTCTGTAGTTCCAAAGCTTTAATATTATTTTTTACATATAGTGCCACTCCTCTTCCCCTTCTTCCTACCCTGTCCTTTCTGAATAAAGTATAGCCTGATATAGTTACATCCCAGTCATGGTTTTCTGTGAACCATGTTTCTGTAACTGCAACTAAATCAAAATCAGCCTCTCTCATTAAAGCTTCAACATCTGGAATCTTAATTCCCATGCTATGGGCATTTACACACACCGCTTTCCATATGTTGCCCCTTTTACCCATTTCCATAAAAAAATGTTTCACTTACTTGGGCCTTTCTTCACCCATCTCCAACGAATCTAGTTTAAAGCCCTCTTCAGTAGATTAGCCAGTCTGCTACTGAAGACATGTCAATCTTTCTTGGACAGATGGATGTCATCTCTGCTTTGCAGCCCTTGGAACAGCAGTTGGTCCATTAGAATGATAGAGGGGTTAAAGGGGCACTAACAGGCAACAAGGCGATAGCGGAGAGACTGAATGAATTCTTTGCTTTGGTCTTTACTGAGGAAGATGTAGGGATGTTACCCATGACTGAAGTGGTATTTAAAGGTGCGGAAGAATTGAAGGAAATATCGATATATCGGGAAGATGTGTTACAACTATTAGATAAACTGAAGAGTAGCAAATCACCTGGGCCAGATGGTAGACATCCAAGGGTGTTGAAAGAACTGAAATATGAGATTGCAGACCTGCTATTAGTAATCTGTGAATTTTCATTAAAATCATTTGTAATGGGGGAGAGGAAGTGACGTCATCGGTGTGGATGGCAGCCTAAGTTAGGAGCTCCGGCGTTGAACCCCGAAAGCTGTGAAAAAATCAGACTCCACTGCTCACTGACACACACCGGACCGCAGAAAAAGGTGGCGGAACGGGTGGTAAAAGCGCTGGGTGAGATGACGACTCGCAAGAAGGCGGCAGACTTGAAAGAATTCGCCTACAGTGGCGGGCAGGCCGGAGGACGTGAGCTTAAGATGGCGGCAGTGGAGAGACAGCCCCGGGAGTCCGTAGAGCGCCTGGTGCCACGTGCGCTGGAGATGGAGAAGGGTGCGACGATGGTGAATGATGTCTCTAGGGCTGAGCTGAAAGCTTGGTTTGGAGAGTTAAAGACGGAGCTGGCTGCAGTGAAAGCGGAGGTGGGTGAAGTTTGCAATGAGTTGCGGGAGGAAGTGAGTGAGCTGAGCAGGCGAACGGAGGTGTATGAACAGCATTTGGAGGACGTGAAGAAAAAACAGGGGGAGCTGGAGAACTCTGTGAAAGACTGGGAGAGATGGAAAGCGCAAATACAGTACAAAATGAAGGATCTTGAAAATCGTACTAGAAGGAATAATTTGCGCATTAGAGGAGTCCCCGAGGAACCAGAGTTTGCAGACAGCCGGCGAGTGGCTGAAGCAATTTGCAAGGCAATTTTGCTGGAGGGGGAAGATGATATGGAGGTTGACAAGGTGGTCCTGGACAGAGCGCATCGAGCGCTGGGGCCCAGCAGGCCGAATAGGCAGCGTGACATTGTAGTTTGCATACACGATTATGCTATCAAGGAAAAGATTGCCATGAAGATGAGGAAAGCAAGGGAGTACGTCTGGCAGGGGTATAAGGTGGCGATCTATGCAGATCTAGCGGCGGGGACCCTGCAGAGAAGGCGTGAGCTGCAGCCTGTCACCACATTATTGCGGCAGGAGAATTTGCGCTACCGCTGGCTCTACCCATTTGGACTGTGCTTTACTGTGGGTACCCGAAATTGGAGGGTGCAGAACAGTGTGGAGGCACATAAGGCCCTGCGGGAGGCGGGACTGCAAAGACCGCAGAGTCGGCTGGAGGAGACCCTGGATGAACAGCTGGAGCGGAGGCCGCAGGCGGCGGCGAAGGAGAGACTACCCAGCCCTGCGCAGAGTCAGCGGGAGGCGGAGGCCCAGTCGGGGCTGACGTGATTGGGAGTAGAGGGACTGCTGGACTTCATCGCGTTATAATGGACTTGCTCTATACCAGTATTTGGGGACTGGGGATTACGGCTGAGTTGGGAGGGGAGGGGGGAGGATGGGTGGCTGGGAGGAGGGGTTGGTGAACACTCAGTGATGATGTTATTGTGTCATGGGGGGTAGGAGGTGGGGGGATTGGTGGGTGAGGGGAGGGAGGGTGGATTGATAGGAGGTGGGTAGGTGAGTTGGGAGTGTTGGGATGTAAGGGGAAGAGTTCTGAGGGGGAGGGGGAACATAGGTTGGGGGATCTGAAGTTGGGATGGGTTGGAATAGATGGGTGTTTTTATCTAGCTGAACGTAAAAATGCTAGAAGCGATAGGATGTGGAGTGGGGGGGAGGGAGGGCTGGAGGGTTTGGGGAGCGGTAGAGGGGTAGGTGAAAGGGGGGGGTAACATTGGCTCTGCTGGGCGCTGGGGGAGGAGTTGGTGGGGGGGGTTGGGAGGAGGTTCGGGGAGAGGGATCGGATGGGTTGCTGAGGGGGGCAGGTGGGGGTCTTGGATATGGACTGGGGGAGGGGAGAGGGGTGGCCGGGGGGGGGAACTGGGTTGCTCTGCACTGATGGGCACTACTCTGCGGGAGGCCTCAAGAGGGCGGAGGAGTGGGATGGGGGGGGAGGGGGGAGAGGTGGAGGGGAGGGTAGGGGAGGCGGGAGGGGGTAGGGGGACGGGGGGGAGGAAGGGGGGGTGGGGGTGGGGACGGGAGGGAGGGGGGAGGGGGCAGGGGGTAGTGGGGGAGCAGAAATTGAAGGTGGTTACAATTAATGCTAAAGGGTTGCGCACCTGGCGGAAACGTCGATTGGTGGAGAAGGAAGGTGTGAGGGCTAGGGCTGCGTTTGTGTGTGTTCAGGAAACGCATTTGAGGGTGGGTCAAGAGAGGTTGTTAGAGACCAGAAAATACCCGAAGGTGGTGTTGGCAGGGCAGAGGGCCGAATCGCGGAAGGGAGGGGTGGGCATAATGGTAGGGGTGGAGATGCGGGATAAAGTGGTGGGGGAGTATCGAGATAAGAAGGGGAGGTATGTGGGAGTAAAGGTGAAGTTGGGAGAGGAATTGGTGTGGATTTTCAGTTTGTATGGACCGAACGAGGGGCAGGGAGAGTTCTATGACTATATGAGGGCTGATTTAGCGAAGTTGGGGGATTTGCCGATCATTGTAGGGGGGGATTTTAATTTGACTCTTAACCCCCGTCTAGATAATGAAAAGGGGACGGGAGTGGGGAAACGACGAGAGCGGCAGAAATTGTTGGAGATGAAAGCGGGTCTAGGGTTGGTGGATGCTTGGCGGTGCCGGAATCCGGGGAGGAAACAATACACATACTATTCTGCTCCTCATGGGAGCTATAGTCGGATAGATATGATATGGGTGGATGGTAGTTGGATGAGTAAGGTGGAAGAGGTGGAGCAGGGATCCATTACTTGGACGGATCATGCCCCCGTGAGTATAGAGATTAATTTGGGGTACAAGGACACGGGCTTGAAGTTTTGGAGATTAAACGACTCGTTGTTAGAAGATTCAGCTGTGGTCTGACGAACCGCAGGAGTCATTAAGGAATATCAGGAGTTCAACCTGAATGGGGAGGTTGAGCTTGGAATGGTATGGGATGGATTGAAGGCAGTGGTCCGGGGGCATCTGTTGGGAGAAGCATCACGCCGATGTAGGATGCAAGGGGAAGAGGAGGGGCGCCTGTTACGGGAAATAAGGCAATTGGAGGGGAGTCATCAATGTGACCAGAATGAGGGAATCCTCACGGAGCTGCAGAAATTGCGCGGGCGGCTGGGTCAGCTACGCGCTAGTAAACTGGCACATGAACTTACTGTTCTAAAGCAAGCCATGTTTGAGGGGGGAAACCAGGCTGGGTGTCTCCTGGCCAGGCGGCTGCGGGCGAGGGTGGCCCAGTCGACTATTGGCAGCATACGGAATGGGCGGGGGCAGTTAGTGTCGGGGAATAATAAGATTCGCAAGACGTTTCGGGAGTATTATAAGCAGTTATATAGTAGGGAGGTTTCGGGTGGGGTGGAAAAAAGTAGGCAGTATTTGGAAGGGTGTGCTTTGCCAAAGTTAGACCCGGTGGAGGGGGGGGGGGGGGGTTAGATCGGCTGATCACTGAAGAAGAGGTGGAGGAGGCTATAAAAACCTTGAGACTGGGGAAAGCGCCGGGGTTAGATGGCTTGACGGGTAAATTTTATAAAGTGTTCCAGGCTGTGTTGTGGCCGCTGTTGGTGGACGTGTTCAATGGGGTACTCCAAACGGGGGCAGTTCCCGGTTCCATGACAGAGGCGGGGATTACTATTCTTCTTAAGCCGGGTAAGGACCCCATGGTATGCGGCTCCTATCGGCCGATTTCCTTATTGAATGTAGATGCAAAACTATTAGCGAAAATACTGGCCATGCGTTTGCAGAGGGTGTTGCCTAAACTAGTGAATGTGGATCAGACAGGCTTTGTGGCAGGGCGACAGGGTGGAGATAATATCCGACGACTTTGCAATTTGACCTGGGAGGTACAAAGGACGGGGCAGAAGGCGGTGTTTATTTCTATCGATGCTGAGAAGGCGTTTGATAGGGTGGAGTGGGATTTTTTGCTGATGGTCCTGGAGAAGGTTGGGTTGGGAGAGAATTTTATCAAATGGATCCGTGCATTTTACACCCGGCCGAAGGCCCGAGTTCGAGTGAATGGGAGCTATTCGGAAGTGTTTGGTTTGGAAAGGGGAACTAGACAGGGATGCCCGCTGTCACCCTTGCTCTTTTGCTCTCGTAATAGAGCCTCTAGCCGACCGGGTCCGGTGGGCGGTCGATGTAAAAGGGGTGATCATGAATGAATGGGAATCAAAAATTGCTCTATTCGCGGATGATATCATCTATACCCTTCGAGAGCCCTTAATTTCTTTGCCAGTTTTAATGAAGGAAA
The DNA here is from genome assembly GCA_033557465.1 of Ichthyophis bannanicus. Lineage (NCBI taxonomy): Eukaryota > Metazoa > Chordata > Amphibia > Gymnophiona > Ichthyophiidae > Ichthyophis > Ichthyophis bannanicus. The sequence continues at coordinate 4,514,123 of CM066050.1, forward strand.
TTAAACAGTATAGCGGGGTTTCGGGATACAAAATAAATGGTAGTAAGACAGAGATATTAGGGTTTAATTTGGGAGAGCGGCTAGAGCTGAGTCTTCGTAGTAGTTTTCCATTTCGGTGGGTGCAGGGTGAATATAGGTATTTGGGGATACAGATGGGAAAAGATTGGAGGTGGTTATGGGATCAGAATTTTGGCCCACTTATGCAAGCGGTGAAGAGCGACCTGAGTCGGTGGAAGAGCTTATATTTGACCTGGATAGGGCGCATCGCAGTTATAAAAATGAATGTACTGCCGAGGTTTCTCTTTTTGTTTGGCTCTATTCCTAGTAAGATTCCTTTGAGTTATTTGCGTAGAGCCCAACGTATGATATTGGATTTTATCTGGGCAGGGGGAAGACCTCGGGTATCGCAATACACTCTTTATTGTGATCAGCGGGAGGGAGGTATGGGTGTTCCGTGGCTGGAAAAGTATTATGCCGCGGCGCAATTGAAGGCCTTGGCGAGTTGGCAGGGGGGGGGGGAGAGACTCCCATTTGGGTGGAGTTGGAACAGATGAGAAGGGAGGGGTCAAGCTTGCGGATATGGATATGGGATCCGGGAGGGCGACGAGGAGGGAGTAGTGGGGGAATCCATTCCGAGAGTACACGCAGGGGTTGTGGGGGGGGGGGGTAAAGGGGAGTTTGTTGCAGGGGAAGCGGTATACACGGGATACTTATATTAGGGGGATGCAGGATTTCAGCCCAGGGAAGGAGGGGGGGGGATCTTTAAGGAGTGGTGGGATAAAGGATTCAAAACCTTGGGGCAACTCATGACTAATGGTGGGGAGCTTAGGTCTTTTGCAGAGTTGCAGGAACTATATGACGTGGAAGATAGACACTATTTTGCGTATGTGCAATTAGTGTCGTATGTACGGAGGATGGGGGTCCTGACTGATTTGAGGAAGGTAGCTACTCCTTGAGGTGGCGCTGCGGAAGGGGGGAGGGAGGAGGGGGCTGATTACACTACTGTACGCTGAGTTACGGCAGCAGGTTGGGGAAAACAGGCAGGGGAAAGGGGAAGCAGGCCTGGGAGCAACAATTGGGGGGGGGAGTGGGGAGAGGAGCGTTGGGCGCATATCTACAAGTGGTCCCGACGCTTAGCCCCGGGACCCTCATATCTTGAAAATAGTCTAAAATTGCGACACCAAATGTATTGGACCCCCTGGAAGCTAAAGGTGTTTCGCCCACTGGAAACTGGGGAGTGCTGGAGGGGTTGCGGGCAGCGGGGAGATTTGTTACATATAGTGTGGGAATGTGCTGAGATTCAACAGATGTGGCGGGCTCTGCAGGTCTGGCTCCAGGCCCTGGTAAAGGTGGATATAACCTTTGCAGCGCCCATGATCCTCCTGAATGATATGCCCGACGTGGGGGAAAGGGGGATACTTACGCTGGTGGGCTGCTGTATAGGGGCCGCGCGGGGGGCGATCATGGCCCGGTGGAGATGCGCGGAGGCACCCTCACTGTCTCTGGTACTACAGCGAATAGACCACCTGTGGACTATGAGTGCTATAACAGCCCACCAGCGTCATACCATGAAGGCCTTTAAGGATGTCTGGGGGCGCTATGAGGAATGGAGGGAGGGGGGGGCTGGGGGGATAGATGGGGAGGCAGGGTGGGGGAGTAGGGAGGGTTGTGTGTGAGTTTTGGGGGGGGGAGGTGGGGGTATGGGGGGGGGGTGCCTTACGAAAATGGCCTGCGGGTGTGTTGAAGGGTGTGGGTTATACTCAGTGTTGGTGTTTGCTTGTGCTTAATTATGTTTGTTGGTGTTTTATGCCTTTCAATAAAAATTCAAGTTATAAAAAAAAAAATCATTTGTAATACCTGAAGATTGGAGGATCGCCAATGTAACGCCAATTTTTAAAAAGGGTTCTAGGGGTGATCCGGGAAACTACAGACCGGTGAGCCTGACGTCAGTACCGGGAAAATTGTTAGAAACCATCATAAAGAACAAAATTACTCAGCATGTAGATAGTCATGGCCTAATGGGAGACAGCCAACATGGCTTTAGACAAGGAAGATCTTGTCTTACTAATCTGTTATGTTTTTTTGAAGGTGTGAATAAACAGGTGGACAAAGGTTAGTCAGCTGATATAGTGTATCTGGACTTTCAGAAAGCCTTTGACAAGGTCCCTCATCAGAGTCTTTTAGCAAAACTAAAGAGTCATGGGATAGGAGGCAGTGTACTATTGTGGATCAGGAACTGGTTAAAAGATAGAAAGCAGAGGGTAGGGCTAAATGGCCAATTTTCCCAATGGAGAAAGGTGAATAGTGGAGTACCCCAGGGATCTGTGCTGGGTCCGCTGCTTTTTGACATATTCATAAATGACCTGGAAAAGGGAATAACCAGTGAGGTTATCAAATTTTCAGATGACAAAACTACTTAAAGTTGTTAAAACACAAGAGGATTGTGGAAAATTGCAAGAGGATCTTGATAAATTGAAAGACTGGGCATCAAAATGGCAGATGAAATTTAATGTGGACAAGTGCAAAGTTATGCACCTAGGGAAGAACAACCCAAACTATGGTTACAAGATGCAAGGTTCCAGATTAGGAACCAGCACCAAGGAAAAAGATTTAGGCATCATTGTGGATAACATGTTAAACCCTCGGCCCAGTGTGCAGCGGCGGCCAAGAGAGCAAATAGAATGCTATGTATCATAAGGAAAGGAATGGAAAATAAAACAAAAGATATTATAATGCCTCTATATTGTTCCATGGTGAGAACGCACCTTGAATATTGTGTGCAATTCTGTCACCATATCTTAAAAAGGATATAGCGTTATTAGAAAAGGTTCAGAGAAGAGCCACCAAAATGGTAAAGGGGATGGAAGGTATATACTCCTATGAAGAAAGGCTAAAAAGGTTAGGGCTCTTTAACCTGGAAAAGAGACAGCTGAGGGGAGATATGATAGAAGTCTATAAATTAATGAACGGAGTGGAATGGGTAAACATAGATCGATTGTTTACGTTATCAGAATATAGAAAGACTAGGGGACATGAAATGAAGCTACAGGGTAAACTATTTAAGACTAATAAAAGAAAATATTTTTTCACTCAACGTGTAATCAAACTCTGGAATTTGTTACCGGAGGATGTAGTAAAGGCTGTTAGTGTAGCTGGGTTTAAAAAAGGTTTGGACAAGTTCCTGGAGGAAAGGTCCCATAAACCATTATTAAGAAGGGAGCCAGGATATTAATGCTTGACCCAGTACAAGCACTGTGGAACTTGTGTCTTTTGAGGAAACTGCTAGGTACGTATGACCTAGATTTGCCACTGTTGGAAACAGAATACTGGGCTTGATGGACCTTGGTCTGACCCAGTATGGCATATCTTATGTTCTTATCCCATGGTCCAGAATACCAAAACGCTCTTGATGACAACATCCACACAGCCATGCATTCATCTCCAGGATACGAGCATCCCTGCCTTGGCCTTTACCCTCAACAGGCCCCTATCTGCTTCACCCTCTGTCTCAGAGCCATGAAGTCACTTTTGATACACTCAGAGGGATACCTGGCAGTATCATTTATGCCGACATGGATTAGCAACATTGGGTAATAGTCAGTGGGCTTGATGAGTCTTGGCAAACTCTCCGTGACATCTCGGATTTTGGTACCTGGCAGACAGCATACCTCACTGGACATCAAGTCTGGTCGGCAGATGGACGCCTTAGTACCCCTCAGAAGAGAGTCACCAACCACCACTACCTTTCACTTCCTTGTGGTCACTGATTCTGCAACTTTGGGGTGCTCGAGCTCTTGTTCTTCCCTTTCCAGGGATGCTTTCACCTCCTCCACTTCCAGGGCAGCATAATGGTTCTTCAATTCAAGAGCTGGAGAAGTTTGATTGGTGATTCTGCAGGCCCTGGTGACTTGTTTCCAACCTTCGTCATTTTGTAGACACCCACCTTTTCATCTGCTGGAAAGCTTGGATGTTGCAAGAAGCATCTCATCAATGCACTTCTCACTGTCTTGAATGCTCCTCAGCCTCGCCACCTCCTCTCCAAGTTCCTCCACTTGTTTCCTGAGAGCTTCAGCATGCAGGCATCCTGCATATGGAACCGGTTCTTCAACTGGCATTGGGATCTCTGTCTGGACAGAGGCAGAAGGTGTAACGGGGGCAACAGCTTTGGCGATACGATTTTTCCCAGCCATTGTTCAGTTGGTGGAGCTTAGGTATCTGTTGAAGCAAGAGAGAGAGCTACCAAAGTAACAACTAATTTCCTTGCTGTCCTTTCAGAGAAAAAGCAATTAAATCTCTAAGTGTGTTCAAAATGTGCTGTTCCAAGTCCCTGTGTGTAGTTAATTGGGGAGGTGTCCTATAAAGCAAGACTGCTCACTAGGGGTGGGTGGGAGGTAGGGAGGGAACTAACTCCTGATGAGGTTTCGGTAGCTTCAAAGAGCTGAAGAAAGATACTAAAGCAGAGTTTTAAACCTACCCTACTAAAGAAAATATTTCCCCTTTTAAACTAAAGCACCAAAAAGAATGTAACTTTGTTTTAAAAATGTACCAAACCTGTTTAAGAGCTCCCAGGCAGCGAGCTAGTAATTTAAAAAGCCATAACCTCTTACCTTTGCTTGAAATGTATAGTCCCTGTTAGGAGAAGGTGCGAGGAGCCGTCGCCAAGCCAAAGGGGGGGTGGGGCGCAAAACTGGAAGTGCTGACCCAAGACTGCAAACTTCAGAAAACGTTGATGATCTGCAAGAATGGGAATGTGGTTATAGGCCTTCATGAGGTCCAGCGTAGCAAGGAATTCCCCTGGCGCACGGATTGAATGATCAATCGTAGAGTCTCCATGTGGAACCAAGGCACCTGCAAGCAGTGGGTGATGCCCTGGAGGTCCAGAAAAGGCCGAAAGGACCTGTCCTTTTTGGGCACTCCGAATTATATGGAGTACTTTCCTAAACCATGCTGGGCCAGTGCCACTGGCCCAATCGCTCTGAGCCACGAGAGCCTCTGCAGGGTCAGCTGGATGGCAGCATGCCTCTCGGCAGACTCACAAGGGAACACCAGAAACTCATCCCCCATGGGTCATGCGAAGTCCAAGGCATAGCCCCGAGAGACGACGTCGAGAACCCAGCAATCTAACATTACACAGGCCCACTCCTGACTGAAGCACCGCCAGTGGCCCTCCATCTGCAGTACTTCAGGCTGGGCCCTTCGCAATTCAGCGGGAGGAGCAGGGGGTGGAAGCCAGCTTTCTGGAGTTCCCTGATGAACCCTGATTATGCTGGGCCTCCCAAAAGGACTGGTTGCAATTTCTGGAATTGAAATAAGAGGACCTCCGCCCCTAACTGTAGCGATTGGCTCTTGAAAGCACAATCGCCCCGAGAGCCCCCTGGTAGAGGAGGGCTTCTTGGAGGAAGATTTGGGCTTGTCCTCCGGTAACCGCTGAGGCTTAACCTCACCCATGATCTTAACATTAAGGTTAAGAATGAAATGGAACGTGTACAACTTGATCTGTTGGGTGTCAGCGAACTGAAATGGACTGGCATCGGGCACTTTGCATCAGATGATCACATGGTCTACTATGCTGGAAATGAAAGACAAAGAAGAAATGGTGTTGCATTTATAATAAAGAAGAAACTTGCAAGAACTGTAATGAAATACAATGCAGTCAATGAACACTTAATCTCTATTCGTCTACGAGGATTGCCTATCAACACAACTATAATTCAAATATATGCCCCAACACCAGCTGCAGAAGAGAATGAAATTGAAGAGTTCTATGAACAAGTACAAGCTGAAACTGACAGAACATGCAAACAGGATATCCTGATAGTCATGGGTGACTGGAACGCAAAAATTGGCAACAAAGAAGAAGGCAAAGTAGTTGGAAAATATGGACTTGGCAACAGAAATGAAGCTAGAGAAAGACTGATAGAATTCTGCAAGACCAATGATCTATTCATCTCAAACACCTTCTTCCAGCAACACAAGCGGCGACTGTACACATGGACCTTAGCCAATGGATTGTATAAAAATCAAATTGACTACATCTGTGGAAGTCAACGATGGAAAAGCTCTGCAACATCAACAAAGACAAAACCTGGAGCTGACTGTGGTACAGATCATCAACTACTAGTATGCAAACTCAAGCTAAAGTTGAAAAAGAACAATCCACTCATGAATGCAGCAAAATATGACCTTGAGAATATACCACTGGAATTTAAGGACTGCCTGCAAAATCGATTTGCTGCTTTAGATACAAATGACAGAGCTCCGGAAGAGTTATGGAATGACATCAAGAAGGCTGTGTTGGAAGAAAGCGAGAAGTCTCTACAAAAGGTGAAAAAGCAAAAACGGCCAAAATGGATGATGGAAGAAACTCTGAGAAGCTAAAGCCAGAGGAGAAAGAAAGACAATCACAGAACTCAGAGATTTCCAACGTGCAGCAAGACAGGACAAGGAAAAGTACTACAATGACACTTGCAAGGAAATAGAAGCAGAAACTATTAGAGGAAGAACAAGATCGGCTTTCCTAAAGCTACGAGAGTTAAAGAAAAAGTTCCAGCCTCGAATTGGAATGTTACAAGATGCCCAAGGTTCTATGTTGAATGATGCTGAGAAGATCAAGAAAAGGTGGAAGGAATATACAGAGTTTTTATATGATAATGATCAAGTGGACCAACAGCCGTTTCAACCTGTACCTTATAATCGGGAACCATTGGTGATGAAAGAAGTTGAAGCAGCATTGAAAGCCTTATCAAAGAACAAAGCACCAGGCATTGATAGCATTCCCATAGAAGTATTGCAGCAATCTGATGCAGCTGTTACCGTACTTACAAGGCTCTGCCAAGAAATATGGAAGACAACATCATGGCCAACTGACTGGAAAAGATCTGTGTTTATACCAATACTAAAGAAAGGTGATGCAACTGACTGTGGAAATTATCGCACAATCGCTCTGATCCCACATGCCAGCTAGATTCTACTGAAGATTATTCAAAAGAGACTACAACCATACCTGGAACAAGAACTACCTGAAGTGCAAGCAGGGTTCAGGAAAGGGCGAGGAATGAGAGACATCATTGTGCATGTGAGATTGATCCTTGAAAAGACTAAAGAATACCAAAAGGATATCTATTTCTGCTTTATCGACTATAGCAAGGCTTTTGACTGTGTAAACCATGAGAAACTCTGGGCCACATTAAGAAGCATGGGTATACCAGAACACCTGATTGTTCTCTTGCGCAATCTGTACATTGATCAAGAAGCAACAGTTCGAACGGAACAAGGAGAAACAGAATGGTTTAAAATAAGCAAAGGTGTAAGACAAGGCTGCATACTTTCCCCCCTACCTGTTTAATTTATATGCAGAACAAATCATCAGAGAAGCAGGATTGTATGAAGATAACAGAGATGTGAAGATTGGTGGAAGACTAATCAAGAACCTTCGCTATGCTGCTGATACCACATTACTGGCTGAAAGTGAAGATGATCTGAAACATTTGCTTCTCACAATCAAAGAACATAGTCTCAAAATGGGCCTGCACCTTAATGTAAAGAAGACAAAGATCATGACAACTGGCATAATCAACAGGTTCATCGTTGAAGGAGAAGAAATTGAAATTGTGAACAACTTTAACCTACTTGGATCAACTATCAATAAAGAAGCAACAAGCAGTCAAGAAATCAGACAACGCATTGCTCTTGGCAGAATGGCTATGAAAGACCTAGATAAGATTCTCAAGAGCAGAGATGTCTCTCTCCATACAAAGATTCAACTTCTTCAAGCCATGGTATTTTCAATAACATCATATGGATGTGAAAGCTGGACAGTGAAAAAGATAGACAGGAAGAAAATTGATGCCTTTGAATTATAGTGCTGGCGGTGAATACTGTGTATACCATGGACTGCCCGAAGAACAAACCAGTCGGTACTAGAGGAGATCAAACCTAAGCTTTCTTTAGAAGCTCAGATGACAAGACTTCGACTTTCATACTTTGGACATATCATGCGAAGAGAGAGATCATTAGAGAAAGACATCATGCTTGGCAAGATAGGTCAACGCAAAAGAGGAAGGCCAGCAATGAGATGGATCGATACAATAACAGCAGCTACGTGTACCAGTCTGTCAACAATGAGCCGCCTGACTGAAGACCAAACACAATTTAGGATAGCTATCCAGAGGGTCGCCATGAGTCGACTCAGACTCGACGGCACTTAACAACAACATGTCCTTAACAAGCTTCTCCAATTCCTCACCAAACAACAGAGCACCCTTGAAGGGCAGACCTGCCAAATGCCCCTTGGAGGCTGTGTCCATGTCCGTTGACCATTTGCAGAGCCAAAGCCAATATCTTGGCCACCGCCACTCCTCAGGCGGCCAGACAGAGAAGATTATAGAAGGCATCAGCAAGGAAGGCCGCAATGGACTCCAAGCGTGCCGACTGGTCATGTTCCGGGAGCAATAGAGTCCACTGGAGTAAGGTTCTTGCCGCCAGACCCCCCCCCCCCCCAACAGGCAGAAGTCTGAACTGCCAGTGACAACGCTGAGAAGGCTGTCTTTAGAAGTCCTTCATCCTTGATGTCGTGAGTATCCTGGAGCGCATCACCCCCTTCGATGGGAATGGTAGTGTGCTTGGTCACCACCATGACCACGGGTAGATCCTGCCAAGCCACTGGGCAACCCAAAGAGAAGCATCCATCTTCTCCCATTTCTCAGCCACCATCTGTTGCACTTCTGGTGGGGAGGGAAAGGTTTGGGTTGGGGTCCTAATCCCCTTAAGGATAGGATCTGAGTCCATCATGGTGCTCTCAAGGGCTGGTTCCCAGATGCACAGTTCTGATGCCACCTGTGGTATCAGAGGTACAATTTTGTCCCTCCAGAACAGATGGAGCACCATGGAATAGTCATCCTTTTTGTGAGGATGAGACGACTCCTCCTCATGGCCGGAGTCATCCTCTGACGAGAAATCCATGGCTGCCTGGTCCTCAGCGTCCTCATCTGGCAAACTCAAGTCGCCCAAGGCCCATGCCAGAGCCTTGCGTGGACAGAGCCCCACCATCGTTGGGGCCCCTGGGCCTCTTACACCCTGATCTTAAATCTGGGCGTGAAGGCCCTGCGGAAGATACCATGCCCCCTTTCAAGATGGCCCACACCTGTTTAAAAATGGTGGCAAATTTGCTCGCTTCAGCGCCTGCCATCTCTGAAGAAAGGGCACTCTCTACCCCCCTGGTGGATCAGCTCCAGCAGGGAGAGATCTCCCTGGTCTGACTGCGCTTCTGCTGTGGCCCCTGAAGTCATGGCCCTGAAGTCACCGCCAGGACTGCAAGGGGAAACACTGCAGCTCTAGCCGTTGCCGATGAGGGTAACGAAGCTCCCGGCAGAGAGGAGAAAGATTCCCTTGGGTCAGCAGCACAAGTGGCGCACAACTGCTTGACTATACATGCATTGCCGCAGCCTAGATAGCAAGGGAGCAAGGGCATCCTGCGGGGCACATGTGCGCCTGGAAGACAACGTTGGCGGGAACTCGACCATGCAGGCAGGCTGGCTTTGAGGTGGGAACCAGGCTGGATGTGGAAGCAGTAGATGTCGGCTACAGAAACGGCCCTCCAACCCAGCAAGGGAGTAGTGTGGCAATAGTCACAGCCGTCGGCTTTGTCAGCCGCTCTGGCTGAGGCAGGCCCTGCTGTCAATCTTCTCCTTAAGCCAGAAGAGACAGTGGAGGGGTGGTGGGTAAAGAGTATCAACCCTGCCCTGCCTGCATTCAGCAGCCTGCAGATGCCTCCCCTTCCTATAGAAAGTTCTTGAGTCAATTTTACAATTATTTTTTAAACAGAAAACAAAGAAACAAACAAAGGAAACAGAGGAATAGGCAAGGAAGCCCTAGGAAGGTAGCTCTGGCAACTGAACTGGCCCTCTTGCCCAGAAGTTGCCCCCCCCCCACCAATGAACCAGACCACAAGCAGGGGGTCCTGTACCATGGAGTGTTGCTGGACTGCACACATCCTTGTGACAGGAGCAGCAGGCCCTTGTCCCAGAAGAATATCCTTAGCTGTACATAAGCATCCAACATCTCCTGAGACAAAGAAATACCGAACAGTGCCCCTGGCTGTACTGGCTATTATACCAATGGTGATGATATGACACTTCTGGTTTTTCTCTGTCTCAGCATCTGTTGGTTGGGGAGGACTGGTCAAGCAGTATGATCTGGTATGATCTGCCGCTTCTTTCTTTACAACATCAGCAAAATCCGCCCCTTCCTCTCTGAACACACTACCAAAACGCTTATCCACTCCTTAATATCCTCTCGCCTCGATTACTGCAACCTACTCCTCGCGGGTCTTCCCGTGAGCCACCTCCTTCCCCTTCAATCTATACAAAATCACGCTGCTCGACTAATCTTCTGCCAGCCTCGCCATGCCCACATTACTCCTCTTCTCAAGTCGCTTCACTGGCTCCCTGTCCAATTCCGCATCCAATTCAAGCTTCTCCTACTGACCTATAAATGCATTCACTCTATGGCCCCTCAATACCTCTTATCTCTCCCTACATCCCCTCTCGAAATTTGTGCTCCGCTAACAAATTACTTCTATCAATGCCTTTCACCCACATCGCGAACTCCCAACTGCGCTCCTTTCACCTTGCTGCACCTTACGCCTGGAACAGCCTACCTGCGTCTGTGCACCAGGCATCCTCCCTGGCCCTCTTTAAATCCAAGTTGAAGACCCATCTCTTCACCGTTGCATTCAGATTCACTCCTTCCTCATCCTACCCTAACCCCCATCAATGTTTGTGACCAAACTATAGACAAAACTGTACCACACCATACCTTGCGCAGAACTGACTAATGCTCTGTACTGTTCTAACTAATGTACTGTTCTAACTAGATTGTAAGCTCCGATGAGCTTGACTCTGATGGGCAGGGACTGTCTCTTGTATGTTGGCTACCTCTTGTAGGTTTGCTGTGCAGCGCTGCGTGCGTGGCGCTCTATAAGTGCTGAATAGTAGTAGTAGTAGTAATATGGTGGTCTGGGTTAGGGTTTGAGACAGCAGGCCTGATGACTTACATAGTAAATGATGGCAGATAAAGACTAGTATGGTCCATCTAGTCTGCTCAGTAAGATGGCAAGAGTAGGTGCACCTGCCCTCCGTGCAGGTCACCCCTCCCCATGTCTTTGTTTAGGGGTGAACCCACCACTCCATGTAGGACACCCCTGTTTGCTGGGAAATTAGATAGTTACGTTTATTTTGATTTTATCCTGTTGCTGTAAAGTGATCCACTGTGTCTGTCCCATGCCATTTTGAATTCTATCACTGTATTTGCCCCCACCACTTCCATCGGGAGGGCATTCCAAGCATCCACCACCTTTTCAGTGAAAAAGTATTTCCTGACATTGCCTTTCAATTTACCCCCTTGCAGCTTCATGTTATGCCTTCTAGTTTTACAGCTTCCCCGTCTTTGGAAGAGGTTTGTTTGTTCATTAATTCTCTAAGTATTTAAAGGTCTGAATCATATCTCCCCTGTCCCTCTTCTCCTCCAGAGTGTACATATTTAGGTCTTCAAGTCTCTTCTCATAAGGCTTCCGATGCAGGCTCCAAATCATTTTGGTTGCCTTCCTCTGAACCGTTTCCAGTCTTCTTACATCCTTTGTGATATGGTCTCCAGAACTGAACACAGTATTCCAAGTGAGGCCTCACCAGTAACTTATACAGTAGCATTAGTACCTCTTCCCTTCTGCTGGTAATTCCTCTTTGTATGCAACCCAACATCCTCCTGGCTTTTGCCACTGCCTTGTGGCACTGTTTTGCCACCTTGAGATCCTCAGAAATAATCACACCAAGGTCCTTCTCCTGGTCCGTGCACACCAACCTCTCGCTCCCTATTGCGTACATTTCCCTTGGATTTCTGCTTCCCAAGTGCATGACACTACACTTCTTTGCATTAACTCTTAACTGCCAAGCATTAGACCATTCTTCCAGCTTTTGTAGATCTTTCCTCATGCTATCCACTCCCTCAGGGAAGTTCACTCTGTTGCAAATTTTCGTGTCGGAGTGGCCTAGTGGTTGGGGCAAGGTACTTCAGGCCGGAAGGTCGGGGGTTCAAATCCCACTAGAGGACAGCAACCTTGGGCCAGAAGGACTGGGGTTTCTAGTCCCACAGGTGCTCCTTGTGGTCTTGGGCATGCCACTTAACCCTCCATTGCCCATGTTCCCTGTAAAATAGTTATCTCCAAGTTATAATGCCCTGTTCAATATAATTTCAGTTTGTTCAATGTAAACCGCACTGATGCAGAATAGCGCGGTATATAAGAGAATATAATAAATAAATAAGACAGACTTTTCCATTCAGTCCTTCAGCAATATCACTCACAAATACATTGAACAGGGCCGGGCACAGGACCGAACCCTGGGGCACCCCACCTTTGCGGTGAACAAGGTGCCCCATGACCGGTTAGCGGTGGGAAAATCGGGGAGGGGGGGGAGACCTCACTATAAGCCCCTGTAGAACATCTCTGCCAGAAGAGCCTCGATCGGAGTAATACTGACAGTTCATCTACTTTGTGATTTTTTTTTTTTCAAAACAAAAAAAGCTGCTTGTGAATGATATGAAGCTGAAGTAGGGAAACACTGAGGGCACCCCTTTCTGAGCTACACTTGTCCTCCTGACCAGGAACCCCCCTGCGAGGAAAAACTCTCCAAGTGGCTGCCAGGCACAGAGCTAAGAGAGATCCACCTTCTGATGGAATCAGAGAAATACTGAAGGCGACCTCTAGGGCAGCGATGGCGAACCTATGGCACGCGTGCCAGCTGTGGCACGCGAAGGCCTTGCAGCTGGCACGCGGGAAGGTCCGCATTTAAAAAAAATAAAAAAAAAGCTGTCTTCTGCCGCTTCCGGGGCCGCCGCGGCAGAATCGAGTGTGCCGCGGGGCCCCCCCTGTGCCTGGCAGAGCCTGCCCTCCAGATCCTGCCTTCCCCGGTATCAGTCCCTGTTTCCAGCTTGTCACACGCGCCGGCTTTCAGAGCGCGAGGGGAGAGTTTCTCCCTCGCTGCTCTGTTAAGCCCGCGGGGGCTGATGGGAAGTTCCCATCAGCCCCCGCGGGCTTAACAGAGCCGCGAAAGGGAAACTAGTTCCCTTCGCGCTCTGAAAGCCGGCGCGTGTGACAAGCTGGAAACAGGGACTGATACCGGGGAAGGCAGGATCTGGAGGGCAGGCTCTGCCAGGCACAGGGGGGGCCCCGCGGCACACTCGATTCTGCCGCGGCGGCCCCGGAAGCGGCAGAAGACAGCTTTTTTTATTTTAAATTTTGGCTGGGCTGGGCTGGGGGGGTTAGGAGTGGTGATGGGCGCTGCGGGGGGATTAGGAGTGGTGATGGGCACTGGGGGGGTTAGGAGGGGGGGGTTTAGGAGTGGTGATGGGCACTGGGGGGGGTAGGAGTGGTGCTGGGTGCTGGGGGGGTTTAGGAGTGGTGATGGGCTATGGGGGGGGGGGCTTAAACTAAAAATTGGGTGATGGATTAGGACTGGAAATGGGCTGGTGGGATTAGGACTGGAAGTGGGTTGATGGGGGTTAGGACTGATAATGGGCTATGGGGGGCTTAAACTAAAAATTGGGTGATGGGGATTAGGACTGGAAATGGGCTGGTGGGATTAGGACTGGGAGTGGGCTGATGGGGAGGTTAGGACTGGTAATGGGCTATGGGGGGCTTACACTAAAAATTGGGTGATGGGGGATTAGGACTGGAAATGGGCTGGTGGGATTAGAACTGGGAGTGGGCTGATGGGGAGGTTAGGACTGGTAATGGGCTATGAGGGGGCTTAAACTGAAAATGGGGTGATGGGGATTAGGACTGGAAATGGGCTGGTGGGATTAGGACTGGGAGTGGGCTATGGGGGGCTAGGACTGGTAATGGGTTGGGGGGTTGCTAGGACTGGAAATGGGCTGAGTGGAAGGGGGCTTGAATTGCAAATAGCTGATGGGGGACGGGGCTTGGAATGGAAATGGGCTGAGGGGAAGTGGGGGGCTTGAACTGCAAATAGCTGATGGGGAGGGGGACTTGGAATGGAAATGGGCTGAGTGGAAGGGGGCTTGAACTGCAAATAGCTGATGGGAAGGGGGGCTTGGAATGGGCTCTTAGGGGAGGGAGCTAGGATAGGAAATGGGCTGATGGAGGGGCTAGGATAGGACTGGGAATTGGGTGTTGGGGGAGCTAAGTTTGGAAATGGGCTGTGGTGGGGGCTTGGATTGAAATGAACTCATGGAGGGGCTAGAACTGGAAGTAGGCTCATGGGGGGCTTGGATTAGAAATGGGCTGAGTGATGGTGGGGCTAGGAAAGGACTAGAAATGGGCTGATGGGAGGCTGGTATTGGAAATGAGCTGATGAAGGGACTCGGATAGGACTGGAAATGGACTGATGGGGGGCCAGGACTGGAAATGGGCTGATGTGGGGACTAGAAGGGAGCGGATACTGGGTGGGGCTGGAATTAAAAGGGAGCTGATGTTGGGGGAGATTAGAAGGGGATGGGGCTGGGAGAGTGAAATGGAGAGGGGAAAAATATTTTGTGTGGGAGGGAAGAAAAATGTACAATTGGCCGGGTATTGGGAGACTAAAAAAGGAGAAAGATTATTATGTTAAAGCAGATGAAGAGAGAGAATGGAAAAAAACTAGAAGAGAAGAAAGGAGAGAAATGGACAGAAGACGTTGGAGATATAGCAGTAGACACAAATAAAACAGAAGAAAGTGGCTTGAACAATTGAAACTCAAAAAAATACACAAAAGGTACAAAGATATAAATTTAATTTGAATTTATTAACTGGAATATGTCAGCTCTGGGAAATGTGCATCATTAGTGTCTGTGCTTTGTTTAGTACAAGAGGGAATTAATTTATAGTTTTATTTCTACAGTGTTGTTGTACATTCCAAGTTTGGCTTTTGGGGTTCCCAGTTTAATTATTGCCTTCCTGTTTCTAAATTGAATGAAATCATTAAAACATTATAAATTGCCAATAAATTGAAATGAAAACCAAAGGATTGTGAATCAAATTGATTCTCTGACAATACAAAGATTCCAAACTTTACAAATGATGTTACATAGTTCAGGCAACTTTATAAACAGTTTTTAGATACTAAAATCTTGTTGTTAAGGTTTAATTGACGTGCTGGCACTTTGAGGAAATTCTTTGGTTTTGTGCGGCAGTTTGGGCACTCGGGCTCAAAAAGGTTAGCCATCACTGCTCTAGAGGAACCAGTATATGTACCAGGTTACTGAAGCTTCTGGTGCTTTCTCTGTCCCCAACATCTGCTGGCAGAAGGACATAACCCACTAGTCTGGACTGGTCTAGCAAGATGAATTGGAAATGCAGTTTAACTTGGAGTGTAGGAGTAGCTTAATGGTTAGAGCACCGGCTTGGGAACCCAGAGACCAAGGTTCGATTCCCACTAGCACTCCTTGTGGCCTTGGGCAAGTCACTTAAACCTCTTGCCTCAGAAAAATCCAAGTTATCAGTGTCCCTGTTTAATGTACATTACCAAGTTTGGGTTACAATGTAAACCGCTTTGATTAAAATGATAAAGCGGTATATAAAATCTGTTAAATAAATAACTTCCCTGGTGATGTTTCTTTACGTAAACTCTAACCTTCAAAACTAAAGTTCATTTTTTTCCCTTGTATTGATAAAAGCTACCTCTGGCCCATCCTCTGATTAATGTATTAATATTGGGAAATTGTAAAATAAAATAAGAAGGTAGTGACACAATAGTTATTTGAAAGACACTATTTGCTTACCTTTATATTTTGCTGTCTGCCAGTCTTCAGTACATTTAAACACAATTCAATTAGGAAAACATGTCTTATGGGAAAAGCAAGGGGTATTGTAAGGTGAAATTTTCCTTACCAATAATGTCCTTTCCTGAAGTCCTGCTAGACCAGTTCAGACAAGTGGGTTAAGTCCCCCTACCAGCAAATGTCGAAACAAAGAAAGTCAGACGAGCCAGTCCAAGCTGTGACCTCATCTCTGACCTAAGCCCCAGGCACAGCTAGAGGTCTCCTCAGTACGGCTCATAGAAAGCACCAGATGCAGAAGACCACTACAGAGACCCCTGCTCAAGTAAGTATCAATGGAACTACAGTATGTCCAATCAATACTATGTACACATCGAGCATTGAAATGCACTAGCTTGCTGTGAGCACTATATACACAGACTGAGGGGTGGGAGCTGGACTGATGAAGCAGGACTCCAGGAAAGGAAATTAATGGTAAGGAAAATTTCACCTTCCAAGTCATCCAGTTAGACCAGTCTAGACAAGTGGGATGTACTATAGCTACTCCCCCTCTGGGCGGGACAAGAATGCTTCAGATAGCACCTGTGACCCAAACCGAGCAGTTGCTTGGGTTTGGAGGTTGAGGCAGTAGTGCCTTGCAAAGGCAGACTAGGTCGCCGCTCTACAAATGTCCAGGGGAGTTGCAGAGGTAGACTCAGCCCACAACATTGTTTGTGCGCGGGTCGAATGGGCCTTAAGACCCGGGGGAAGAGGCCAATGAGCCAGTACATAGGCCGAGATCATGGTATCCCAGATCCACCGGCCAAGCATCGCCTTGGACCCTGCATAACCCTTCTGGGGTCCCGAAAAGAGGACAAAAAGATGGTCAGAATGGCGAAAGGGATTCGTTACTTTCAGGTACCGCAACAAAATGCGCCGGACATCCACATATCGAAGTGCGGAGTCCACCCCTTACACTGCTCAGGAGAGAATGCTGGGAGGGAGAGGGTTGACTGACATGGAATGCCAAGAGCACCGTTGGCAAAAAAGAAGGTACGGTGCGCAAGGTGACCCCTTCAGGTATGAAAGAGAGGTAGGGGTCGCGACAAGACAAGGCTTACACCTCAGAGATGCGTCTGGTGGAGGTAATGGCGACCAGAAAAATCACCTTAAGGGTAAGATCCTTCAGCATAGCCCACTTTAGGGGCGCAAAGGACCATACCGAGGTCCCAGGATGGAACCTCTGGGCAGAAGAGAGGCTGTAACACTCGAGCCCCTCGAAGGAGCCACAGGATATCACAGTGTGTGGCCAAGGATATCACAGTGTGTGGCCTGCAATAGGACCCCGAAAAGCTGACAGCACCGCCACCTGCACACACAAGGAATTCCATGCAAGGCCCTTGTCCAATTCCACCTGAAGGAAGGCGAGAACAGACAACATTCGGGCTCACCATGGAAAAAGCATACGTTATCCGCACCACTTGACAAAAAGGAGCCAGATACGAGGGTAAGCCAAAGAGGTGGAAGCCCTTTGGGCTTTGAGCAAGGTAGCAAATGACTGAAGCAAAATAGCTGTGTCACTCTAAGTGTTGCCTCTCAAGGGCCATGCCATAAGCGAGAAGGGAGCGCGGTCCTCAATGAGGACAGGACCCTGATGCAGTAGACCTTGCCGAGTCCCCAGGTGTAGGGGCGCTCCAGTCAGTAGGCATGGCAGGTCCGCGTACCGGGGGCAATGAGGCCAATCGTGAGCCATCAGAATGAGGAGACATGGGTGCTGCTCGATTCATGGCAGCAGACGGGGGATCATGGCCCATAGCAGGAATACCTACAGAAGGAGGTTGGTGGGCCATGGTTGGACCAATGCGTCTAGACTGCTGGAGGCCGGGTCCTGGTGGTGGCTAAAAAAGTGACGAGTCTTGGCATTGCTGCCCGTCGCCTTGAGATCCATGCCCGGTGGTCCCCAGCACCGAACAATGTGGCTGAAGGACCACGGGGCAAGCTCCCACTCGCCTGGATCTAGAAGGTGACGACTGAGGACGTCAGCATCTACATTCAGTTTGCCCACAATATTGTGAGAGGCATCACCTTCATCACATTGCGACTGAATGCCCACCAGAAAAGGCTGTGGCGGATGGCCGGTGGAAGCGGAAGAAAGTAGTCCCGAGATACTGGAAACCAGCAAGAAAGGAGGGCCCCCTGAAGTAGGCACATGTGCGCCCTTGCCCACGGGACCAGGTTCAACGTTGTGGCCTTGGCGCCTAGGAGCTGGAGATAATCCCAAGCTGTGGGAACTGGATGCGACAGAAGTGGCACAACTGACTGCGGATCTTAAGCCAATGGTCCTGGGTAAGGAAGACCCTTCCCAAGGCGGTGTCAAACCATGCACAGAGGAACTCGAGGGTCTGCGACGGCGTGAGGCAACTCTTGCCATGGTTGATGACCCAACCGAGTTGTTTGAGGAACTGTATTACCCTGC
Source organism: Ichthyophis bannanicus (assembly GCA_033557465.1). Classification (NCBI taxonomy): domain Eukaryota; kingdom Metazoa; phylum Chordata; class Amphibia; order Gymnophiona; family Ichthyophiidae; genus Ichthyophis; species Ichthyophis bannanicus. The sequence continues at coordinate 4,532,346 of CM066050.1, forward strand.
TACACAGCATTGTGCATCTTGAGGTAAGACTTGCCACAAAATCAGCCAGTTGTCTAGATAAGGATGGACGCAGACCCTCTGGTGTCGGAGTGCTGCCACGAACCACAAACATGGCCTTGGAAAAGGTGCATGGAGCGGTTGCGAGGCCGAAGGGCACGGCAGTAAATTGAAAATGAGCATTGAGGACTGCAAAGCGGAGGTACTATTGTGGATCTGGATGAATGGAAATGTGAAATTAGGCCTCGGCGAGGTCCAAGGAGACGAGGAACTCTCCCGTCCTGACCATCTGAATGACGGACTGAAGTGTCTCTATGCAGAAGGACGGAACACCGAGGTTGTGAATGACACCCTGCAGGTCAAGAATAGGCTGGAAGGAGCCGTCCTTCGGGATGACAAAGTAGATGGAATAACGCCCGTGACCCTAGTCCTCTGGGGGTACTGGCATAATGGCCTGCAGCTGCAGAAGACATTGAACGGTACTGTTGACAGCAGCCTGCTTTGGTGGAGCCCCACAGGGAGCAATGACAAAGACGTCCTGTATGGGCCTTGTGCAATCGAGGACAGTCATGCTGGATGATATCCAGGACCCAGCGGTCTGTGGTTACTACTACCCATTTGTCATAGAAATGCCACAGGCGTCCTTCTACCGGCGGCACCACAGAATGGGTCCGTGCCCCATTAGTGGGAAGAGCGGGGGCGGACTTGCTGCTCCCTGGGTGTAAGAATGTCATGCGCCTTGAAAGGAGTTGGAGCGATTTGGCAGTGCTGCAAGAGCAGAGGATGGTTTGCCAGGCCGGTACCTCCAAGAGTTCCGAAATCTAGGAGTGGAGGAGTGGCCTAGTGGTTCGGACAAGGTACTTCAGGCCGGAAGGTCAGGGGTTCAAATCCCACTAGAGGACAGCAACCTTGGGCCGGAAGGACTGGGGTTTCTAGTCCCAAAGGTGCTCCTTGTGGTCTTGGGCAAGTCACTTAACCCTCCATAGCCCATGTTCCCTGTAAAATAGTTATCTCCAAGTTATAATGCCCTGTTCAATGTAATTTCAGTTTGTTCAATGTAAACCGCACTGATGCAGAATAGCGCGGTATATAAGAGAATGTAAATAAATAAATTGCGACAAAGTCAAAGCAGGCATCCGCTTGGAGGAGCTCTTTGGTCGGTCCTCGGGTAAGTGTTATGACTTGGCCTCACCGAGGTCCTTGACCAGTTTCTGAACAGCAGACTTCCTTTGAAAGGGAGTTTGGCTAGGTGACCTTTGGATGCCACATCTGCTGACCAATTGCAGAGCCAAAGCCACCAGTGGGCCACAATGACCGCCGCTATGCTCTGGGCAGACAGAGGAGATCATAAAAGGCATCCACCAGAAAGGCCGCCAACGATTCTAGGCAGGCAGAGTTGTCATCCTCTGGCAACAACTGAATCTAGTTAAGCAGTGCATGGGTGCCAAGGCCGCCGCACGTGGAGGCCTGTAATGCCAAAGAGGATGCAGAAAATACTGTCTTGAGCAAACCCTCTGCTTTACGGTCCTGAACGTCCCGAAGAGCGGAACCACCCTCCTTCGGAATGGTGAATGCACTTAGTCACCACAGTGATGAGGGCATCCACCCTAGGGAATCACAACCACTGGTCCAAATCTGCTACAGACCAGAAATAGATCCGCCCCAGACGGCGAGCCTGCTTTAGAGAAGCATCAGGAGTGTCCTACTCCGCTACTACCATTTGCTGTAGCTCAGACAGCACAGTTACTTACCTGTAACAGGTGATCTCCGGAAAAGCAGGAATTAGTCTTCACATATGGGAGACGTCGCCGACGGAGCCCGCACGGGAATGCTCCCCAGCATCCAATCAGAAAGCCTTTGGGAGCATCCCCCGCGCGGTGGCTTCCCGCCCTTCCTACTGCCTCTCCCCAGTTGAGTTTCATAGCTGAGCCAGGAGGAGAGGAGAGGAAGGAATAGAGAGATAAAACTCCTAGGGGAGGTGGGCGGGTTGTGAAGACTAATTCCTGCTGTTCCGGAGATCACCTGTTACAGGTAAGTAACTGTGCTATCTCCAGGAACAAGCAGGAATGAGTCTTCACATATGGAACTCCCTAGCTAAGGATGCCCGGGGAGATCCCATAAGCGCAGCCCAGGACAGGATGGAATTTTCCCAACCTTGATCCCCGGCATCCCCTGAGGGATGGAGGGTAGGAGTTGAGAAGAAAGGAACAGCAAAAACCCAAAGACTACAAGGGGAGTAGTCTTTAGAATGCATGTGAAGTATCATTAAGTATGTAATGAATCAAGGACCTAGTACCACGTAGAGCTTACCTACTGGGTTGTAGAACTGAGATGAAGGTACTGTAGGCGCAGTAGCGAGGTCTTCAAGGGAACTTCACAGCAGCGAGGAGGAAGTTCCAAATCCGGACGGGCAGGAGACCCAGGTGTCAACAGGGGCAGGAGAAGGACGGCAGGTCTTCAAGGAAGCTCTGTGCGAAAAGCTGAGCACTCCCTCAGGAGTAGAGTCCATAACCCTGAGGACTAAGAGTAGAAGACTGACCGATCCGGATAGCCCAGTCCGGAGGAGAACGGGGGTGTACCCCGGACCGAAGGAGTACACAGTCTACCCTAGCTGAAGGGATAGGGAGACATGGGTCTGTTCACTTCACAGCAGTAAGCGGAGTACATAAGTACCGGCCATTGGGAAATAGTCGGTAGAACACAGGCACTGTGGACATCACCCAATATGCGCCTACCGAAACAGATAATATCTAATATTCCTCTATATATATACATATATATAATATATATCAAGGTAAGTTGGGCATGGAGAACGCCCACCCGGGTACTAACACAGGTATGCCCAGGAACCTACCTACGTGAGCATAACACATAACCCTGATAAGGCGGACCTGCCACTGATCCACAGAAAACGCCCACCTCAGGAGGTGGCGTCAAAGATCCATCCAGAGAAGGGATCTATTCCTGTGGGGCAGGGGCAGATCAGCGAAACTAACAGCACGGTAGCGTGAAGGACAGAGGATAATATCAGTCCGGTAAGGGCACATCAGAGGTACCTCAGGCCCTAGATGTGTACCCAGGGCATTCACGCAGAAAAAAAACTCGCCCCCCGCCTTAACGGGAGACATGAGGGTATAGTCAACGAAAAGCCTTGGAGTGACTATAGCAGGGGGTTCTCCTGCCTGAACAGGGAGAACAGACAAGGGGACGGGGCTGATCCGGCCTTATCGAGGGATCGCTCAGGACAAGCTGCGCAGGATAGCAAACAAAGGACTACACTGGGAGGAGGATTTCGGTATGGTATCAATCAGCAGGGGGTCCCTGGAAGAGACGGGTTCGGGGAACGTACCTAAGGGTAAGTCAGTCAAAGGGGAGTATGTCCATGGGCCATAACTATCATGGAATGGAGGTGATCTCCCTCTTCCGAAAGGAAGGAGAATACCTTAACCCCTGGACAGCATCCGAACCATTTGCCCCACCGAACGAACCCCAGTGTAGAGCTAAAAATTTAAACTTCTGGTAAGAGAAGTTCATTGTAAGCCGCCGCATACAGGAGCCTAAAGCTGCTTGGTATGAGTATCCTGACGCGGGCCCGGGAACTTCAGACCGGATTGAGACGTCCCTTGCTTAGGCGCAACTGGCGGGTGGGCGGAGGGATGAAATTTTCTCTTCCTAGGGAAGGAAGGTCTAGTAAGACATTTTCCACCCCCGGGGGGAAGAGAGGACTTTGGACGGCTTCTAACGCTAGGAGGGTTAGCAAAGCACTGAGCAACCTGACGCAAGGCTTCGCTGTTGAAGAGGTGGTCTCCAGCACACGGAGAATTGCCCAAATTATGTTGTGCCCGCCTACACAAGTTGGACGCCTGCAACCATGCTGTACGACGTGCTCTGATGGCAATAGCAGAGGATCTGCTGACCGACAGGAAGGAGTCTAGAGAAGCACGAGAAAGGAACCCAGAGATATTCCTGCAATGATAAAGAAGCAAGGAATATTCAGAGGCCTTAGTTGCAGACAAAAAGGGAGACAAAAGAGATAATCTCTCAGTGACCTCCCGGAGTGTCAGGCTCATATAAAAAATATATGAAATAATTCTGGAAGCCAACATGGACGTTTGGAAGGTTTGACGCCCCAGGGTATCCAGCGTTTTAGAGGCACGACCTGAGGGGCGAGAAGAATGCTTCTTCTTGCTTCCAACCTTCCTCAGCGCTGATTCCACCACAATGGAATGATGTAGAAGCTGGTGCTGCTGAAAACCCAGGGAGGGGGGCACCCGATACAGAGCATGCATGGCTGTAGACGGTGCCGGAACCCTCAAAGGTGACCGCCAAGCCCCCAGCAGAAGATCCTGCAGGGAAGGATGTAAAGGAAGCATTACGGCTGCCTGTTCCGCAGGGCCTGGACTTAGGGAAGGACCCGGAATAGGAATGGCAAGCAAGTCTGCCATGTCAAGGAGAAAATCCTGAAAAGACGGCTTTCCCAGAGGGGCTATGCCGGGGGAGGCGAAGGCGGGAGGGGCCGCCTGGGCACCAAAAGACCTATCGGACTGACGCCCGCTGGGCAGAGGGTGGTACCAGCAGTCCCGGATCGGGGCAGTCAGCACGGTGTCGACGGTTCCTGGAATTGATTCCAAGCTAGGCATCGAAGGGGTCGATGGCACCGATGGAACCGCAGGAATCGGCCTCGACCCCAACCCCGGGGACGGCCCTGCCCCCGACGATTGAAGCGGTTCCGAGGCAACCGGAGAGCAGTGGTTAGAAATCTCTGCACTGCGTCGCAGAAAAGGACCGGGGCCGGTCCCGAAACGTGCCGTAGCCAAGCCTTCGAGGCTGGATACCGATTCGAGGCTGGGCATCGAACCGAGCGAGGAGATCGACTCCCTCCTAGAGGGCCCCGGTGGCGGAGGCGGCGCCGGCGATGCCGATCCCGGGGAGCGAATCGGAACCACGTCGATTGGTGCCGTAGGCACCGAGGGCCCCCGAGAACAAAGCTCGGTAGGGGGGGGAACACCCGACACCGGCGTCGATGCTGAGCGGTAGGCACCGCCAGACGCCGGGACCCCTCTTGAGCCTGTCTTACCCAGAGGAGAATCCTTCCGGGGCATACGACCCGTCCCCGAGGGTATCCAGGTAACCCGACGACGAGCCCCTGCGGGGCGTGAAACGCACAACCCCGGCGCCGACGCCGGGGTACCGGCATCTCTTGACGCTGGAACCAACCACCTGGCTGGCCGGGGCGACGGGAAACCAGACTGGATCGAAGTGATCGAAGGCACCAGGGCCCCCCCTTCTAGCGATGAGCGGAGCACTCGACGTCCGCGTCGATGCCAGGGGATCGCCCGTCCGGGGCAGATCGATAGACCCCGAAGGTACCGGGGGAGCCAGGCGGCGATCCCTGGTGACGAGTGGGGCACTCGACACCCATGCCGACGCCGGGAAAACGGTGCCGTTCAAATCCGGTACCGCCCCCGCGCAGGGCTGGGATGCAGGCAAGCCAGACTGGGTCGAAGCGATCGGCCCCGAAGGTACCAAGGACACCAGATGACGATCCCCGTTGGAGAGTGGGACACTCGACGCCGAGGAATCGGTACCGCCCGAAGCGGGTACCACCTCCGCGCATGGCAGGGATGAAGGAACGCCAGACTGGGTCGAGTCGATCGGCCCCGGAGGTACCAAGGACAGCAGCTGACGATCCCCGGTGAGGAGCAGAACGCTCGACACCGATGCCGGTGCCGGGGGGTCGGTACCGCCCGAAGCGGATACCACCTCCGCGCATGGCTGGGATGTAGGGAAGCCAGACTGGGTAGAGTCGATCGGCCCCAGAGGTGCCGAGGACACCAGCTGACGATCCCTGGCGAAGGGTGGAACACCCGATGCCGGCACCGATGCCGGGGAATCAGCACCGCTCGAAGCAGATACCACCCTCGAGCATGGCTCAAGAATGTTCTGTGAGGAGCGAACCTCAGGAACAACCCAAAACCCCGTGAATGCTTTGGAGCCAGAAGACTCCCGCCGGGGTTTAATTGCCAAGGAGGGCTTGAGGGGTTGGCCGGAGCCGTCGTCATGCCGCGCATGAGACTCGCCCCTCAAGACTTGGCTAGTCTTAACAGACTGTTGTGTGGTTACCTGATCCTGGAGAGAAGAGAAAACCGATGACCGCACCTTAGGGGGAAAGACGTCATCGAGGGACACCCGAAAAAGGGAAGGTCTTCTCCCGATACTGAAGCCCGGAGAACCGGGGAGAAAAGGGTCAGGGCCCAAACAGGAGAGGCACCAGGCATTGGAGTCTAAGTGAAAAACTAAGTCTCCACAGTGGGGGCACTTCTGAGGGGAAGAAGGCTCCATGCTGTGCAGCCCGGTAGGCCTCAAAATGACCTGAGGGAAAAAAGGTTCCCTCGAGGTGACTAAAAGAAGAAAAGAAAAGAAAAAAGGGGCACCGGTGGTGCCGTTGTCGGCGGGAAAAGGCCGCAACCACAGGAAAACAAAAAAAGAAAGAAAAAGTTTCTGCGGTGGCAGGAGGTACGTCCTGTCTGCTCCGCAGAAAAACGAAAACTGGGGAGAGGCAGTAGGAAGGGCGGGAAGCCACCGCGCAGGCGTGGGGGATGCTCCCAAAGGCTTTCTGATTGGATGCTGGGGAGCATTCCTGTGCGGGCTCCGTCGGCGACGTCTCCCACATGTGAAGACTCATTCCTGCTTGTTCCTGGAGATAGGAAAGGAAAGCCCAAGTACGCCTCTTAATTCCTGCAGCAATGGGATTAGTGGTAGATGGGGGTTGGGTGGATGCGGGCCTCTCAGATATAGCATAGTTACTCACCTGTAACAGGTGTTCTCCAGGAGCAGCAGGAATCAGTCCTCACATATGGGTGACGTCGGCGCCGACGGAGCCCTCGCGGAGCAATTTTCCCCAGCTTTCAAAGAAAGCCTTTGGGAATTGCAGCGCGCATGCGCGGTCCTCTTCCCGCCCAAGGGTGCCATCTTGCTCAGTCAGATGACATAGCTAAAGACAGCAAAAATTAGCAAAAACGAAAGCATAAAACTGCAACTCCAAGGGGAGGAGGGAGGGTTGTGAGGACTGATTCCTGCTGCTCCTGGAGAACACCTGGTTACAGGTGAGTAACTACGCTTTCTCCAGGACCAAGCAGGAAGTCAGTCCTCACATATGGGACTTCCATGCTTAAGGCTACCGGAGACCCCAAGCACAAAATGAGCTCCCTCTAGCTCAGCAGCACAGAAGGAAGGAATCTTCTCTGAATACGTCTCCAACCGGTAGCCCAACATCCGGGATGGAGGGTAGGAGTTGCCTATACCTCGAAGAGGTTACGGAGGACTGCCTGTCCGAAAGCACTGTCCCTGCGGGACTCCCTCTCCAGGCAGTAATGGGCTGCAAAAGTCTGGCTTGAAGACCAAGTAGCGGCCCGGCAGATGTCTGCCAATGGAACAGAGCGGAGGTAAGCCACTGACGTAGCCTTTTGCAGAGCCTGCGAGGACAGCACAGTTCCAGCTTCTAAACACTCCTCCGGAGCTCAGGAATTGCTGGGTTCGTGCTCCCTTCTCTACAGTTTATTCTTATGATGCATTAGGCTATTGTAGCAGGCAATACCTGGGAGGCACACAGAGTGTCGGGCCTGTTTCCCCGGGGGGGGGGGGTCGCCTGGGGGACTGGTCTGGAGTCTGACCAGCTGTTAGGGATCCCTCCCTCTGCGTTTTGGGGCCCTTGGAAGGTGAAGGAGGTGACGATGGGGGCTCAGAACTCTCATTCGGAATGGAGGACCCACTGGAGGGTCCCGTGCAAGGCCTGGAGGAGGAAACAGCCATAGGGGATTGGGGGAACAGCTCCCAGCTGGAGAAGACCAGAACATTGTCCAGGTCTTCTGGGCACGAAGAGCTCACAGCTCTTATTACTCATTCTCTGGTGGCAGTTAACCTCTCGGTGGACACGCCATCGGAGGATCCACCCTTGGAAGATCCTCTCCTGCAGGGCTTTAAGGTATTGGAGACGGTCTTTCCCCCAGAGCCCAAAAGCATATGACTGACCTCAAGTGGAAGGTTACAGAAGCTTGCTTCAGGGATAGCAGGGCAAAGCAGCGTCTTTATCCAGACTCAGCTAAAGAGAAGGAGGTGCTGAGGTTGCCCAGGTTGATACCTTGCTCAGAGCAGTAATCAAGAAGACGACCATACCCATCAAGGGCGGAGCGGCATTGAAGGATCTGCAGGATAAGAAACTGGAAACCCTATTGAAGCAGGCTTTTGAGGTTAACATGCTATCTCTACGGGCATCTGTCTGTGGGGCTTATGTGGTCCAGGCATGCATGCGCTGCACTCAGGCCTTTGGGGGGGGGGGGGCGCAAACCCTGGGTCCAGCCTGCTGCACGCTGCTTGCCTGAAGTCAGGGGCAGCTTACCTCGCAGATGCATTTTACGATCTGTTACGAGCCACCACCAAGGGTATGGCGTTGGTGGTCGCAGACAGTCAGCTACTTTGACTCCGCAACTAGATGGCGGATGTCTCCTCCAAGTAGACACTTGTTTGGAGAAGACCTGGAAAAGTTGGTGAAGGAGCTTGGGGATGCTAAACTGGTCAAAATTCCGGATGATAAGCCCAAGTCTACAAAGGAGATCATTTGGGAGGGGTATGTGCTGGAGTTCGCTTGTCCTCTTCCGGAGGCTTTTCTAGTTTGGCAGATGAAGACACCATCGTAGAGATGAGACCAGCTGGTCGGAGATCTGTACGGAGTCCGCTAGGCTCCCCGTGGCCTGATGCCATTGAGTGCGAAGGCACCACTGAGCAGGCCGCATGTTCAGGCAGGCATAGGGGTTTACATGGACCGTGGAAGCCATATGGCCGAGCAGTCTCAGAAATCGCCTGGCCGAGACCAGGGAATTGCTGTGAAAGCGGCTGGCGAGATCCATGAGCCTTTGGGCCCTGTCTAGAGGCAGGAAGGCCCGTGCTTGAAGAGTGTCCAACTGGGCACCGATGAATTCTAGATCTTGAGAGGGGAGCAAAGTGGACTTTGCGAAGTTTATGACAAATCCCAAGTGCTGGAGCAGAGCTACTGTGCGATGAGTAGCCTGAGTGGCTTCTTGGGCAGACTGGGCCCTGATGAGCCAGTCGTCCAGGTATGGGAACACAAAGAGACCCTGAAGCCTCAGATAGGCCGCCACCACTGCTAGGCATTTGGTGAACACTCTGGGGGCGGAGGAGAGGCCGAAAGGCAGTACTCTGTACTGGTAATGGCATCCGTCCACCACAAACCTTAGGTATTGTCTGTGGTCTGGATGAATAAGGATATGAGTATACGCATCCTTCAGATCTAAGGAGCATAGCCAGTCTCCCTGCTGGAGGTAGGGCAGCAGGATTCCAAGGGTAAGCATTTTGAACTTTTCCTTTGCAAGGAACTTGTTGAGGTTTCGCAAGTCCAGGATGGGTCTGAGGCCTCCTGTTCTTTTTGGAACCAGGAAGTACCTGGAGTAAAACCCTTGACCCTTCAGGTGGTGGGGCACCGGTTCCACGGCTCGGTCATGAACAAGACTTGCTAACTCCTGAAGGAGTAAGTCCCTGTGCAGAGGGAGTCTGGAAGGCTCCCCTGGAAAGTAGGAGGGAGGTACCTGGTGAAAATGAAGAAGATAGCCCTTTTGAACTATCTGAAGCACCCAGGTATCTGTGGTGATGTTGGACCACCTGTGGGCAAAGTGGACCAGCCGGCCTCCTGTGCTGAGAGAATCCAGCTGAGGGGGAGAGGCTATGCTGAGAGAGTCAAAAACCCCCACCCTGCTGAGCAGGGGCCGGTGGTGCAGGCTTGGGGGCTTGCTGCCTACGGGACCCATTACCCCGTCCCTTGGCCTGCTTTCCCTGTGGGGGAGCTGGGGAGGCCTGATACTGAGGGTAGTATTTATAGGCAGCCGCCTTCCTTGGGTAAAAGGGCTTTTTCCCCGAGGCCTTCTTCTTTTGAGAAGGGGCAGAGGTTTTCCTCGAGAGACGAGTTCTGGTGAGAGTCTCTGTCTCGATTTCTGCAGCCTTTTCATCCATGGGCTTGCCAAAGAGGTTGTCACCTCGGCAGGGGACATCGACCAACTTGTCCTGCACCCAGGGCTCGAGGTCGGACGACTGGAGCCAAGCCTGGCGGCGTCCACCGATGCCGGCAGCGGCTACTCGAGCCGAAGCCTCAAAACCATCATAGGCTGCTCGAGAAATAAACTTGGAGCACTCCTGAATACCAGTAGACAAGGATTGGAACCTCGGCAAAGGTTCATCGGAGAGACCAGCAGAGAACCCGGCTATTTCTTTAGCCAGGTCTCGGAGATACATGCCCATGTAGAGCTGGTACCTCTGGACTCGACAAGCAAGCATAGAGCCCTGGAAACACTTCCTACCGAGGGCATCCAGGCTTCGGGCTTCCCTACCAGGGGGCACCGAGGAGTGCATCTTCTGACTCTTCAGTCTATGCATGGCCGATTCCACCACCATGGAATGGTGCGGTAGTTGTGCCTTTTGGAACCCGGGGCTCTTGCGGACTCGATAAATGGAATCGACCCGCTTGCTCAATACCGGCGACGACGCCGGGCTCTCCCACATGCGGAAGAGAAGCCGTTCCAGCATGGGAGGAACCGGTACAATAAAGGCCTCCTTCGGGGGAGAGTCATATTGGAGGGCATCGAGTTCTTCGACTCGAGGCTCCTCCTCGGGATCCACACGGAAGGCCAAGGCTTTGGCCATATCCCTCACGAAGTCCGAGAACCGGGTATCCTCCAGGGGGGACCGTCTCCGAGGTTTGGACTCGGGGGAGTCCGATGGGACACACCGAGTCCGAAAGGAACCAGGTGACTCTTCGTCCTCAGATTCCCAGGCCGACTCCTCGGAGGAGGAGTCGACCGGCTCCGGTCGGGCGGGCACTGAAGCCATCCGCCCCGACGCCGAGGGAGTCGGCGTCGATGACCTCGGTACCGAACGGGAGGCCGAAGTTGACCGCGACCGAGGATCGACTCGAGCCCTCATGGACTCGAGGATCGGCTCGGTCTCCGGGGTCGACTTGGAGGTCGACGTCCCGGCGGTCAGGGCAGATGCGCCAGCGAGGCCAGCGATCAATGCCCGCTGCTGGTCCATGAAGGCAGTCAAGCTGACCTCCAAGGCCGTCAACCTGAGTCCGAGCTCAGGAGACCCAGCAGCCCCCGACTCGGGCCCCGACGGCGTCGGGCCCGACGTCGGGTCCTTCGGAGGAGAGTCTACGAGGACAACAGTACTCACGTGAGCGGGCAAGTCCTCCTCGAGTCGAGGATGTTTCGACGGCCTCTCCGACTCCAAGGACCCGGGACGGGAATTGGGGCTATGCGACCTGGCCCTCGAGGGACCAGGAGCTTCCACCGAACCCACCCTCGCGGGTTTCTTCTTCCGATGATGATCCCGGGTAGGAGACCCCCTTTCAGAGGAACTTCGACGATGCTCAGGACCAGAGTCCCGAGACGTCGAAGCCTCTGACGAGGTCCGAGCCCGGCCGGAGTCAGAGAAGATACGCTCCCGTTGGTGCTGCCGACTCCTCAATGCTTTTGAGGACATCTTGCCGCATGGCCCGCAGATCATGGAGTTATGATCCGGGCCTAGGCAGCGGAGGCAGACGTCGTGAGTGTCTGTAAGAGACATAAGTTTCTTACAGAGGTCACACTTTTTGAAGCCACTGGCCGCCATAGGGGGAAAAAGGGCCCCTGCGAGGTCGAATGACCGGGCAGCCAGGGAAAAGAAAAAAGTTTGAAGTCTGTCACGAAGGACAAGAAAAACCGAAAAATAAGGGACGGACTCGTAACCGGCGTCGCAAGTCCGGGCGGGAAAAGAACCGGCGTCGAACCGAAGAAAAATAAAGAAAATAGAGAAAAATCAACTTTTCTGCGGGGGATTCACAGGCAACGTCTGTAGGGCTCCGCGGAAAAAAGAAGACTGAGCAAGATGGCACCCTTGGGCGGGAAGAGGACCGCGCATGCGCGCTGCAATTCCCAAAGGCTTTCTTTGAAAGCTGGGGAAAATTGCTCCGCGAGGGCTCCGTCGGCGCCGACGTCACCCATATGTGAGGACTGACTTCCTGCTTGGTCCTGGAGAAATGGCGTTCCTTGATAATCTGAGCAATTAGACCCGGAATCTCATTCTGACAGAAGAGACAGACCACAGTGGAGTTAGACTCCTCTTCCAGTGGGGGATGTTCGCCCTCCTCAGCTTCAGAATCAGAGGAAGGAGCAGGAGAGGCACTCCCAATAATCCTCGCCATCACCCGAAACCTCATCCTCCCACAGATGTCCCTTGTAAGGGTGAGGGAAGTGAGCAGTGCGGGGGTGTTTGCAGCCCCCGGCTGAGGGAGAGAGACTTTACTGAGAGGAAGGCAAAGCCTGTCCGCTTTTCCAAAGGTTCCAGGCATGCTGGAATAATACAGAAAATTCTGGTGGCAGGATCCCCATTCTGGTGCTGTGGGAGAAGGAGGGGAAGTGAAAGAGAATCTGGCTCACTGCTATAGGAGGCACAGGCATGACTGAATGCACTGGGCTCCTCCAAGGCAGGCAGATCAGCTGAGGCGGGCGGTGTTAAAGCCATGGAAGACTCCCCGGGATGGCTGTCACAGGCCAAGCAGAGGCGATTGATCAAGACTCAGCGTTTTTTGGAACATGCAAGGCATTTGGAGTGTGAGGCCGGAATGGTGAGCAATGCGGGAGCTGAACCCTCTAAAATGGTGCCCACAGTACAGGCCCCAGGGCGGCAACAAAGGAGTTGAGCACTTGAAAATGGCACCGACAGTACAGGCGCGAGGGTGGCAACACAGGTGCGAGCAGGAAAAAGAAGAAAATGTGGCTGCAGAGTACAGGCCGCAGCCACAAACTTAGAATACGTTGTAGCGGCTCCCAAGGAGGCAGCACTTTAGCCGGAAGCAAGTCAGACAGCAGTCTTGCGTTCCTGGAGCTGCGGAGGAATGCGGGCTACAGTGAAGGGGGGGGGAGAGGACCCAGAGGCAGTCGGGTGCAGGCAATGCCAGTATGCAGCCTTGGGTAGCCAAATGCTAAGGGACAGAGACTTTTTCTTTTAAATTAAAGAAAGGCACAGGGAAGAAAGAAAAGTAAGGGCAAAGGTAGACCTAGGGTCTCTCCAGGGGTCCTCCTGACCCAATGCCCGCCACCAAGCTGCACTGGCTCTTGTAGCCAGGAGCTAGCCCAAGAGGATCAGTCAGGAGTCTTGAATCCCCGTGGGATCCAAGCAGCCCAGCCAGAAAAGTCCAGAAGGAAGTAAGACCGCAGGTCACGAAGGAGAAATTTAATAGGATTCCAACAATCTGCTGAGAAAGTACTGAGGAGACCCCTAGCTGTGCCTGGGGCTTAGGCCAGGGACGAGGTCACAGTTTGGATTGGCTCTTCTCACTTTCTCTTGTCTCGACATCTGCTGGCAGGGAGACTTAGCCCACTTGTCTGGACTGGTCTAGCTGGACGACCTGGAAATGAGGACTAAGGTGCACTAGCAGAGAATGTCACAGATTAGAACTGAGGTCTCTACAGGAGGGCGGCACAGAACAGCGATGATGGTTATGGAAGTTTGTGCAGCAGCTTCTCAAAATAAATAAATTAAACAACGATTTTTCTCATAGCTCTTCAAGTGCTCAAACATAGCCAGTTCCTCATTCAAGTGATCATCACCTAAAATAATTCAGTCAAGCTGAAAGAAAATTAAAGAAAGCAAAACAACACAAAGCAATGAAGAGTAAAGTTAAACTTTACTTTACAGTAATGTATCTTCATCTATATACAAAGAATTACAGTACAGTGTGTGGAGTGTCCTGAATCAGGCACTCCCTGCTTCACTTACAGGCAGCCAACAGTCTGGTAATGAGAGGTACAACAAACAGCAAAGGAAATTCAGCAGTACTTGGAGAGAAGCCAAATGACAATACTGTTCCCTTACTTGGCAACACACTCCTTTTCCCTGGTGGCAGTATGAAGGATGTTCCTATACATTTCTCTATCTTTCCTCAAACACTGAATGTGAAACAAAAGCTCCAAAGGCAGCAGTTCTGCATCCTCAGTGATATATTTCGTAAAGCAGGACTGGATATGTTATGGCTATAGTTACACAGCAAGTTTTACTCTGCCGCCAGTTAACTTCTTCAGAGCTGTCAGAAGAAGCAGTGCAACACAGTTAGCTCTACATTTTCAAAGTCAGTAAAATAAAGATGTCATTTCATTAGATCTCTATTGCTTGCGGCCGACTTTCACGTCTCTTCCTCCCTCAGCAGCAGAGGATTGGTTTACATCTCTCCAGCATATTATGATAAAAATGAAGTGGTCTAATGCTCTTATGAATGAGGCAGACTGAATTAACTTTATGCAACATAACTGCATTGTGGTTTATTTCAGTTATGGCTAATAAACTGTTTTGGACAGTTTTATGTAAGTAATTCATACTTGTATGATGTGGAGACAATACTTAGAAAAAATGAAGCAGAGTTGCAAAATATTTGATTTACAGAGTGATATTACCTCCACTATAAAAACAAACAAACAAAACCCCCCAAAAAACTCTCCATCAACTTCAAGTGATAAGCATCATCTCTTAATGTTTACAATGTGAAGGGTTTTCAGAGCAGAGCTGGGCAACATTCTAGTTAATGCTTCCAGCAAGACAGAAGGCCACAGCGCAGGAATGCTCATAATGTCATCATCGGCCCAACCAATATCCCGGTAACGGGTACCTTTATTTAAATATACTACAATTTTTAGAATTCATAATTTTAAATAAAATTAAATTTAAATCTAACTAGATTAGAAATGTATCAAAACAGATGTTTTAAAAGGCACGCCTATCAGCTGACAAATATATAAATGAAAAAGCACAAAACAGCCACATAACCAGACATAAAGTGGCCAAATATTTGGCTATTTTGATTTATATAATTGTCAGCTGATAGTCGTGCCTTTTAAAACATCTGTTTTGATACATTTCAAATCTAGTTAGATTTAAATTTAATTACCATTAAAATCAATAATTTGAAAAATTGTATATTTAAATAAAGGTACCCGTTATTGGGATATTGGCTGGACCAATGATGAAATTACGGCATTCCTGGCTGTCTAGGCTCTCTTGCTGAAAGCATTATCTGCTTATTAATTTTGAAGTCCTAGGACTCTGTTTCGGATTATAGTCCTGGTATGGTAGACTTTTTCTGCTATTAATTCTAGTTAGTTAATGCAGCACTATGAAGTGACACTGCTTCCACTCTGTGCAAAACTCAACACCAACTGACACACTCTCTGACAAAGGCACTTTTATACAGACATCCCCCTATATGCCACCATTTAATTACCATAAAGGATGCCCCTCCTCCTAACCCTTTGGACTATGCCCAGGTTACAGGTGCTAGTACATGCAGGAGGGACTCCTGGAGGAGGAAAAGGGAAGCAAGGAAAGCAGGTGCCTTGTGGCCCAATGGGTACCATTTCCCTTCACTGGCTTTACTTGCACTTCTTGAGACAAGCTTCAGAAACAGCTCAACACTGATGGGCTGAAGTGTATTCTAGTCACAGACTGTAAAGAACAGGTTAAGGTATGGGGCTCTATATATAAAATCTGCAAGTTAGGAGGCATTCTCTCAACTTCCACTCATTTAAAGCTTTCTTAGGTCTACTCCTCAATGCAGTGAATGGAATTAGATTTTCTGCAACTGGCTAAATCTCACTTGCTATGACCAACAAAGGAACCACCAAGTACAGAGGCAGCTGGTTTCAGAAACGTTTATTTACTGCAGTCCTTAACCACTGCTGTTATAGTTGTTTCTCATCTTGTGGCCCCAGCAGATGAAGCTGTTCCAATTGCTCATTCAGGATCAGTCAGTGGAGAGGAGGAAAGAAAGGACAAGGCACAATCTAGCTGTTCGACAAATGAGTACAAGCCATCAATGGGACTCTCAGAACGGATGCAGTAATCCCACAGTGCACAGAGTGATTACTACAGCAGATTCATCAAGATGCTTAGGAAAACAACTAAAAGAAAATGCCTATGAGCAATGCTATTATTCACAGTTTCTTATTCATGGAATTAGCACCACTGAAGTCTGCTACGTAGGCTAGGGGCACCTGTATATGCTCTACATACACCTTAACCTTGCCTCATACAAAGGCCAGCTTACATATGTAGATCATGCCATAAGCCAACACTTCTTTCCTTCCTACATGATACATCTAATATTGAAATGGACCGGTTCAGCTAATTAGAGTGCAGCAGATGGTACAGATATCTAAACACCTGTTAAGTCACTTCCGTAATAGTAGGATATGTAAATCCCTATATTCTGATTTGCTAACTGTACACTGCTACCAGCAAGTTATCTTTCTCATCAAATATGGTCATTTCAACTTTTGAAAAAATGGGGTCACCCATAGGGGAAGATAAGTTTAACTCTTGACAGCTTATGGCCACTGCATTTCAGGCTTTCCACCTTCCAATACTAGTACAGCTCCTCTCTATTAATACTACAAGACTGCAGGAGATCACTTGACACATTTCAGAAATGCTTCTTTCATGCCTATAAGGCCAACAAAACTTCATGTTAACGAACTTTATCCACCATCTGCAGCTACTCTGCTCCCTCGTCTTGCACTTTTCTTTAGGGAACAAACCATAAGTTCGCAAAACACAGAAAAGTAAAGGAGAAAAGACATGATGCCAGTGAGGTGACGACCTTGCCTATGAGGTTGAAGAAAGAACACGTTACTTAGCCCTGCTACCCCCTCTGACCTATTTCTATTGAGTGCTAAAAAGCCTCAACATTACATGTGAGAAAGCTCAGACTCCAGCAAAAAAGAGTTAAGCTGCTGCTAAGAAAGAAAGGTTTATTTTTTCCCTACTGCTTATTCTGCCATCTCTGTGATGGAGTGTGCCAAGGCTGAGAATTCCTGACTAGAGATGGAGCGGCGCAGAACAGGAAGACCTGAAATTCTACTTCTCGCCTCTTTGCATCCAACCATAGGAGCATAGGCAAAGTACCCTTGGCCTTCTTTGGTCAGCAATGATGGGAGTGGCTACTTCATGCTGAAAAAGCTTCAGCTTAACATCCTTTATCTACATGACTGCCACACAACAGTAGTGATATTTCATAAAAATATATATATTTGTTTCAAGAAGATGGATGTAAACAGCCAAGATGCAGTACCCTCTCTCCACAGCTACCACCTCACTGAGAAAAAAAGCCACAACAGCACTAAGCACTACAATGCAGAAAACGTAAAGGAGTCATCAAGATGATGAGCAGAAACCTGCGCTGCAGCACCTCAGAAGAATCTCTCAAGAGCATCCGGTGAGAACTGACTTTGTGGGCACACTGGAAAGGAAATGAAAGTGCATGTAGTTGTGAAACACATACCCCTCCTTCCCAACAGACCCACACACAGGAAATGAGGAGAACAATTAACAGCTCACTAGTTTGTTTTATGGACCCACTAAGATTTACATGTAGTATTTCAATTCATTCCACCCGTGACTGTGAAAAAAAAGGAGACTGAGGCTCTTCCATCCTTGCCTTGGTTACCAGAACACATGCACATCTGAGCGCAAGTCCTCACTGAGGCACGTGCATCAGCTAAAGCCACCCTGCTAAATAAAGTCTTCCCTTCTGCTCAAGCATGGGCTGCTAACCCCCTTTTCCCTCATTTAGCACCTTTCACTATGCTTTAGGGTCAACGGACTAGGAACTAGAACAATCCTGCTCACTTGCTACCTCTGTCTGTTTACGACTTTTAACTTCTCCAATGAAAGTCAGTGCCTGCTCTTCAGGGTCAGGACTCTGGCCAGTTAAGGTGGGCACTTGCTCTTCACGGTCAGCGCTCTGGCCAGTGGAGGTGGATTCTCTGTCTCTTAAGATTGCACTCTGGTCAACATAAGCAGGTGCTTGTTCTCTGGAAATGGGATTCTGGTCAATGGAGGTAGGTGCTCGTTCTTTTGGAATAAGAACCTGAGCAATTAAGACTGGCATATTATCTTGAGGCTGAGGATTCTGGCCAACGGGTGTTAATAATATTTCTTTAAGTCCAAAACTTTTGCAGCTAGGTGCCTCTGCTCTCCCTTTCAGAGAACTGTGGCTGACAGACACTGATGCTTTCTCTTTAGAAACAGAACCCTGGCTCAAACTCTCTTTACACTGCATGTTGTGGACAACAGGCAGCAGCTTCTCTTCAGGCTGGCAAATTTGCCCAAGAGAGGACAGAGCTTTTTGTGTAAGCTGTGGACTGTAGCCAGCAACTGAGAGTGCTTGAAAGTCTGCCACAAACAGTACTTTCTCCTTAGTTAGAGGGTTCAGGCTAGCAGTCACTGGTGCCCTCTCTTTAGCTAATGGGTTCAGGCTAGCAGTCACTGGTGCCCTCTCAGCAGCATCTAATGGCGATTTCTCAGTAAGCGGAGGGTTCTGATACACAACCACTGGTTCTGGAGGTGGTACATATTCTCGAATTTCTCCTGGTTCCAGAGGATGAGGGCCACAAGGGTCATGTTCTGTACATGATAAACGTCCATCCAGCTTAGAGATGAAAAGCATTCCCTCACGGTGCTGCTTGCAAAATGAGCTGGGACACATCTCACAGAAGGATGCAGCTTCTTTATTACACACATCACACTGATGCCATGGGCATTCCCACTTCCCTGAATAGAAGAGAAAAACAAATGTGAATAAGCTCAAATGGCAACTTCAACAGTGTATGCAGTCAGCATATAACTCTTTTCTCACTTGGTAAGCCCAACAGACCTCATGTGACTGGGCTAAACTATAATGCAAATCTTTGAAATCTTTGCCTAGGATGGTACACTAGGTTAATGAGTACTTGTGACATGAAAAGCACACTCAGATGTAGATTTGGCTGAACTATTTCCATTTCTTGTTTGAATAAATTAGCATGATTGTTGTATAACAGCACTTG
Source organism: Ichthyophis bannanicus (assembly GCA_033557465.1). Lineage (NCBI taxonomy): Eukaryota > Metazoa > Chordata > Amphibia > Gymnophiona > Ichthyophiidae > Ichthyophis > Ichthyophis bannanicus. The sequence goes on from CM066050.1 coordinate 4,551,263, forward strand.
GATATTGTAGAGATAAGGGGTCAATGAGCAAAGCTCTACGTGAAACCTTTTTATTGGACTAACTTGACACATCTGTGAGCAATTTTTATTAGCCCTGCCTCCCTCATTAGTTTAATGCATAACTTGCCTAGTTACTGCATTAGTAATCGATAGCAAAAAACATGTTAATTCATGTCAGAAAAGGAGCTACAACCGGCCACCCTAAAGGAGATTGGATTTGCATTTAGCTCATGCCTTTTTTCTGAAGTTCAAGGTGGGTTACATAAAGACACAGTAGATATTTTCCAGTCCTTGGAAAGCTTACAATCTACATTTGTAGCTGAGGCAATGGGTTAAGTGACTAAGACCACGAGGAGCAGCAATGGGATTCAAACCCTGGTTTACTTAGTTCTAACCTGTTACTGTAACCATTAAGCTATTCCTCAGGTTTATTTTCCCAAGCATGACAGGGTTCTGTAGGAAGAATTTAATGGGCAACAGAGTGACAAATCTCAGGATACCTGCACGTTGGGTTTCTGAGACAGCTAGAGTCTGTGGCCCCTACCTGAAGGCTGTTATGACAACTGAGTTACATAAGGAAGGGAGATGAGTTATGAATAGGAGAAAAACTCTGGGTATTTGGGAATAAAATTATACAGTGTCTTATCCCTAGTACAGTGCTAGTTTAATTTGTAGGTAAACTCAGGATACTGCCAATTACTTAATACATGGGCTGTTTTCATTACACAAGTAAACTGAGATGCCAATTACAGCAGTAGCAAACCCTCCATTGCTATGAGATGGGCAAACAGAAAATCACATCTACATGTCTTTAGACTCACGCCTATATACATCCACTCCTTCCATGGGTAACCAGGAATTTATTAAGATTTTAGCCATTTTTTTCTTTAATTACCAGCAGATAATTATAAAATTGGCCAGGATCAAGAGTGATATCCACAATTTAAAGAATGGGAACAAATTTAAAAAAGCATAAGTAACAAAATTTAATACAACATATTTAAAAATCACATAAAAATGCGTCGGATTAAAAACCCAATTTAGTTATGTTTTGGAATTACGTCAGCATCGGATTAAAAACTAACAATATTATCCAAAACTATCCAGAACAATCTTCTTGTCTGTAAAATAAAGTGCATTACAGTTGAGAGTAGACTTTTTATCTCCAGGAACAAGCAGGAATGAGTCTTCACATATGGGTACGTCGGCACCGACGGAGCCTGCGCGGGAACGCTCCCCAGCGTCTCAAAAGAAAGCCTTTGAGAGCATCCCACACGCATGCGCACTACCTTCCCGCCCAAATACTTCCCTCATATCAGTCTTTCGTTTTCCGCGGAGCCGACAGGACGTGTCCCTGTCACCGCAGAAAAGTTATCTTTTTTATTTTTTGTGGTCACGCCTGCCTCCGCCCGACACCCACCGGTACCGCCGGTGTTTTTCTTTCTTTTTCTTTGAAAATTTCTTTTTTCCTGAAGAATTTTTTCTCATTTAGTGCCTGACTTCTGGCCAGTAGGCCTCCATTTTTCCATTATGGAAAGACCAGCCACTACCTTTAAGAAATGTTCAAACTGTGGCGGTACACTTAAGTTTCACACTCAATTTTGGTGTCTGCCTTGTTTAGGTCCTAACCATTATCCTAAAGTCTGTTTTCTTGTAGGAATGTAACCAGAAGAGATCTTAAGAACCGAGTACAACTTGGTACCGGATCTACATCTACCATGGGATCACCGGGCAGAATCTTTTCTCCTTTCCACGGTCAGGTAACCAAACAACAGTCTGTTAAGACTAGCCAGTCCTCGAGAGGTAGATCTCTTGCTAAGCATCGAGATGCCCCTGAGCTTGCCCTCGAGGACACTATGGCTCAATCCTGGCGGGAGTCTTCGGGCTCCAAAGCATTACCGGGATCCCAGGTTGCTCTCGAGGTTTTTACCTCCGTAGATGCACCTGGGCCATGCTTGGTGGTCCGGACCGCTTCGAGCGGTACCGATACCTCGGCATGGACTATGGTGTTGGGATGAAAAACTCCTCACCATGGAACGTAGTCGGGCGTATCTCTCAGTTACTTCGGTACCGTTAGAGTCGCCGCAGACTGTTCTTTGACCACCGGTATTGGCGTCGATGCTGGTGCGGGTATAGCCTTCGGTGCCAGCACCGGTTCCGGTGTCGGTACGCGTACCGACATCGGCGTCACCCCCGGTACCGGATTGGTCATCGATGCAGATGCCGGGACCGACATCGATGACTTCGATGCCTCTTCCAACAGGCTCGCTTCCTTCGATGCCGAGCCTGGAATCGCTATCTAGCCTGGAAGGTTCAGTACCGACTCCTCTCGGTAACGACATCGAGGAGTAGCGAACGCACCTCGTTCCACAGGATCTGGTGCGTCATCCTCCCAGGTTTCCTAAGCCCGATGTTGCAGATGCATCTATCGGTACCATACCTGAATTTTCAACAGGTCGAGTTGTTATTCCTCATTGCAGAGAATTTCTCTTAGAGGAGAACTCTTTTCAAGCTTTTCTACTTGATATGGCAAGAATACTTGCCATCTCTATACCTGGGAAGGAGTCTATACCAAGGGATTCAGAAATTCTGCATTCCCCCTGGTTTCCAGAGGAGGCAATCATGCTTCCCCTACACCACATCCTACAGGATTTGTTATTTAGAATGTGGAAAACTCCCTTAATGGTATCTCCACATTCCAAAAGGATTGACACTATCTATAAAGTGCCACCTTCTCCAGGGTTTCAAAAGACTCAACTCCCTCATCATTCTATAGTAGTGGAATCAACAATGAGGTGTGTTAGGAGTGCAAAAAAGCACTCCTCCTATCCGCCAGATCGTGAGTCTAGAACCTTAGATGCTTTTGGGCGTCGATGCTTCCAAGCATCTATGCTTTCAGCAAGAATCATTTCATATATTTTCTATATGGGATTCTCTCTGGAACAGGCTGCCAAGAGTTTGAAACTTTTGTACCCTTTCCTTCAGGAACATAAAAGAGCTATTTATCACTAGTCAATCATGCTCATGATATTTCTACATTTCTTCATCGTGCTTCCCTGGATTCTTTTGAATCTGTTAGCAGATCTTCTGCTATAGCCACAGGGCACGACGTTTAGCCTGGCTCCAAGCTTCAGGTTTGGACAAATGGGTACAAGAAAAGCTGGGAAATAGTCCTTGTACTGGAGAACATCTCTTCAACAAGGACTGCCTATTTCAAGCTAGTCAGTTAGACACTGATACTGCTACCTTAAGGGACTTGTCAAAACTTCCCTCTGTTCCAGCTGATAATGGATCTTCTAAAAAACTTTATTCCTCTAGGGGGAAAAAGTTTTACCCACCTTCTTCCCCTCAGACAGATGTTTCCCAACAAGGGCAACAGCCAACCAAGCTAAGACATCAGAAACCTCAGCAGATTCAGCAAACCCAGTAATTACAGGGTTTCTGATGTTTTCTGTCATTATGAGGTTTTAGAACCTGTAGATATGTCTTTTTATCAAAAGAGCCGTCTGGTTTGACTCTCATCTATGCTGAGACCACACTGAGTTGCCTCTAGGTATGACTCTCTTATTTAAGAGAACTTTACTCTGACAGCTCCAAGAGCTCTTGAGATATTTCAGGCCTACAGGTAATAAGTTTCTACTTCCCTATTTAAAAAAAAAAAAAGAAGGGGAGAACAATCTCGAAACTTAACAAGGTGAATGTTAACTTTCACCTTTTTTGACAGTTACCTGTAACACCTTGACTACAGAGGACTCTATCTATAAGAACTTACTAAATTGTAAGTTTTTCAACTCTGTATTATTTTTTCCTTTTAGTTGGGACATCCAGTCTCCAACCTGAATGTTATTCAACTGGAGAGCTTCTTCTGAAGCTATATAAAATTCCTACTCCAGTAAATCTTGTCAATACAGAGTTTTTTCCTGCTGGGGTATTTCTGCACTGGGGGTTTTTACAGGATGCAATCTAGCATTCTGAAAGCCCCTACCAGATTGTCCTCTATACATTTGAGCAGAGTCAGCTCAAAAGGCATCTAAACCCTCCATAATACAAATATGAAGAACCCACCAGGTGGGTTAGATGAGCTTCTTGAACAGATAGCTCACATGGGTTTCGGCCTTTTTCTACACAGCTTGTGTTTTTAGAGCTGACCTATCAAATACTCCTTTATGACAGCTCATCAGACAGGAATTTAATTTCATCATTCCTAATAATGTCTGTTAGTCCTTTTCTTAATCTTCATGGGACCTCTTTCTGCTGCCTTTATGACAGAGGGCTCCACAACGGTTTTTGAATCCCTCTGTTTAATTGATCATTGCAAGGTAAAAAAAAAAAAAAAGCCTATCACTATTTTTAGCATCTTCACTTCTGTCCTAACAGAACTGATTGAGTTGCAGACTGGCTACTCAACAGCCAGATCTCACCTAAGCAACCTATAACATGCTCTCTGCAACTATGGGCTTTTGTCAGAGAGCATAGTAGTCCACCCCTGGTAGGGAACTTCCAGGTGGTCAGACGACCTTGACTGGTAGGCCCTGCTCATTCATGCTCCCACATGGCTGTTTGTTCCTATTTTACCATCTTCCTTAAATATTTTCCTTTAAGGAAAGGGAGCCAGGGCCTAGGCGACTTCAAGTTAAGGAATACCACCACTCCCTAGGTTCCATATCCTTAAAGGAACTTCCACCACAGGGATGCATTCCTAATTATTTCAGTTGATCCTCATCTACTGGAAATTTTTTTCTCACTATCTCATTGAAGTCTACCAGAAACAAAGAACGCATGAAACTCATACTGCTCTCATAGAGAGTCAGACAAGGGATTCCCTTACATTGCGTTATTTCTTCCAGCTTCTATCCTAAAGTGATAAAAGGATCCAGATCTTTTATCTTAGGATTAAAGATCTCCTCTGCACTCCTTCGGGTACGTTTCAAGGCCTAGTTCTCTGAGGACTAGTCTTTTAAGACCTAGACCTCTTGTCAAGGGTAAGAAGCACCTTACTGGTTTCCACCAAACCTTGCATAAGATTCTTATACCTTGACTAATAAGTGATTCCCACTAACTATTCGTAAGAAGGTCTTAACCCTTCTTGTTTGTTAGACGAGTCTCCATATACAATCTGACCCTGAAATATTCTAACTGTCAATATCAATGCTCTCAGCATACCATAAAGTCTTAAATGGACATCCAATTTATCTGGTAAAGATAGGAAATTCTTTCTTTACCGTAACTTTTTTTCTATCAAAATCAGGTTACCTTACATCTGAAGCTTTCTAGGTAAGTTGCTAGCCTACGTGCTATCACTTAAGCAACACACATTACTGATCTTCAGAAATTGGGGGCTAATCATCCAATACGGTATTCTTGTCTGGATAAAGCGTAGTTACTCACCTGTAACAGGTGTTCTCCAGGAGCAGCAGGAATCAGTCCTCACACATATGGGTGACGTCGGCGCCGACGGAGCCCTCACGGAGCAATTTCCCCAGCTTTCAAAGAAAGCCTTTGGGAATTGCAGCGCGCATGCGCGGTCCCCTTCCCACCCAAGGGTGCCATCTTGCTCAGTCTGATGACATAGCGAAAAGACAGCAAAAAACTAGGAAAAACGAAAGCATAGAACTGCAACTCCAAGGGGAGGAGGGAGGGTTGTGAGGACTGATTCCTGCTGCTCCTGGAGAACACCTGTTACAGGTGAGTAACTACGCTTTCTCCAGGACCAAGCAGGAAGTCAGTCCTCACATATGGGACTCCCAAGCTTAAGGCTACCGGAGACCCTAAGCACAAAAATGAGCTCCCTCAAGCTCAGTAGCACAGAAGGAAGGAATCTTCTCTGAATATGTCTCCAACCGGTAGCCCAACATCCGGGATGGAGGGTAGGAGTTGCTCATACCTCAAAGAGGTTACGGAGGACTGCCTGTCCGAAAGCACTGTCCCTGCGGGACTCCCTCTCCAGGCAGTAGTGGGCTGCAAAAGTCTGGCTTGAAGACCAAGTAGCGGCCCGGCAGATGTCTGCCAACGGAACAGAGCGGAGGTAAGCCACTGACGTAGCCTTCGCCCGAACACGATGAGCCGTGACTCGACCTTCCAACGCAAGGCCAGCAGCCTCGTAAGCCCAAGCGATACAGTCAGCAATCCAGATGGACAGAGTACACTTGGAGACAGGGAGCCCCAATTTGTTGGGGTCATAAGACACGAAGAGCTGAACAGCCCTTCTGTGCTCCCGCGTACGGTCAAGATAGAAGGTCAACGCCCTTCTACAGTCCAGGGTATGGAGGACCATTTCAGCTCGGCTGGAGTGTGGCCTGGGAAAGTAGGTCGGAAGTACCACCTCCTGGTTGATGTGAAAAGGAGAAACCACTTTGGGAAGAAACTTAGGGTGAGTCCGTAGGACTACCCGGTTCTTGTAGAACCTAGTGTAAGGAGGATCAGATACTAGGGCCTGCAGCTCACTAACGCGTCTAGCAGAAGTGAGGGCCACCAAGAACAAGGTTTTCCAGGAAAGAAAACGAAGAGGACAGGTAGCCATAGGCTCAAAAGGCGGACAGGTAATCCGCTGTAAAACCACATTGAGATCCCAGTTTGGAGCTGGCGGGCGCAAAGGTGGTTTAAGGAGAAGGAGGCCTCTGAGAAAACGAGCCACCAGAGGGTGGCTGGAAAGAGGTCTACCCTCCACCGGCATGTGATGCGCAGAAAGAGCACTGAGGTGGACCTTGACCGAGTTGGACTTAAGTCCAAGATTGGAAAGAGAAAGCAAGTACTGCAAGACCACTGATGCTGAACAGGAGAAGGGGTCTTGAGACTGCTGAGTACACCAGACGGAGAACCGACGCCACTTAAGAGCGTAGGACTTCCGGGTGGAAGGCCTCCTGGAGGCCAAGACGACCTCTCCCACATCTGGAGGTAGCTGGAGAGGAGCAAGGACTACCCTTTCAGCAGCCAGGCCATCAGATGAAGGGACCGGAGGTTGGGGTGCAGGAGCGTCCCCTGATCCTGCGAGAGGAGGTCGGGCTGAAACCCCAGGGGAAGAGGGGTGTCCACCGCCAGCTGCATCAGAAGCGAGAACCAAGGTTGTCTCGGCCACCGGGGAGCTACTAGGATCATCGATGCCTTGTCTCTGAGAACTTTGAAGAGCGTCCGAGACACCAGAGGCATGGGTGGAAAGGCATACAAGAGGCCTGTGGACCATGGAATTAGAAAAGCATCCGCCGCTACCCGGAGAGGATGCGGCTGGCGAGAGCAGAATCTGGGAAGCTGCCGGTTCAGAGGACTGGCGAACAGATCCATGGTGGGGAGGCCCCACCGGAGAAAGATCCGCTGAACCACAAGCGGATCCAATCTCCACTCGTGCGGTTGGAGGATCCTGCTCAGTTTGTCTGCCAGGTAGTTTTCTTGACCTGGGAGATAGACAGCTTTGAGGACGATGTTGCGATGGACGGCCCAAGAGCAGAGCTTCTGTGCTTCCTGACAGAGAAGGAAGGAGCCGGTTCCGCCTTGCTTGTTCACGTAGAACATAGCAACCTGATTGTCTGTCTGGACAAGTACTGACTGGTGAGAAATCAGGTGAGAGAAGGCTTTGAGCGCTAGGCGGATGGCTCTGAGCTCCAGGAAGTTTATCTGCTGAGCGGACTCCCAAGGAGTCCAGAGACCCTGAGTACAAGTCCCTTGGCAATGTGCTCCCCAACCCTGGAGAGAAGCATCGGTCGTCAGGACCTGAGAATGTGTAGGGGGCTGAAAAGTCACCCCTAGCACTAGGTTTGGCAGATGAAGCCACCATCGTAGAGATGAGACCAGCTGGTCGGAGATCTGTACGGAGTCCGCTAGGCTCCCCGTGGCCTGATGCCATTGAGTGCGAAGGCACCACTGAGCAGGACGCATGTTCAGGCGGGCATTGGGGGTTACATGGACCGTGGAAGCCATATGGCCGAGCAGTCGCAGAAAGTGCCTGGCGGAGACCAGGGAATTGCTGTGAAAGCGGCTGGCGAGATCCATGAGCCGTTTGGCCCTGTCCAGAGGGAGGAAGGCCCGTGCCTGAAGCGTGTCCAATCTGGCGCCTATGAACTCGAGATTTTGAGAGGGGAGCAAAGTGGACTTTGCGAAGTTTATGACAAAACCCAAGTGCTGGAGCAGAGTCACAGTGCGATGAGTAGCCTGAGTGGCTTCTTGGGCAGACTGGGCTCTGATGAACCAGTCGTCCAGGTATGGGAACACAAAAAGACCTTGAAGTCTCAGATAGGCCGCCACCACAGCTAGGCATTTGGTGAACACTCTGGGGGCGGAGGATAGGCCAAAGGGCACTACTCTGTACTGGTAATGGTTTCCTCCCACAACAAACCTGAGATATTGTCTGTGGTCTGGATGAATAAGGATATGAGTATACGCATCCTTTAGATCTAAGGAGCATAGCCAGTCTCCCTGCTGGAGGTAGGGCAGCAGGATTCCAAGGGTAAGCATTTTGAACTTTTCCTTTGCAAAGAACTTGTTGAGGTTTCGCAAGTCTAGGATGGGTCTGAGGCCTCCTGTTCTTTTTGGAATCAGGAAGTACCTGGAGTAAAACCCTTGACCCTTCAGGTGGTGGGGCACCGGTTCCACGGCTTGTTCCTGAACGAGACTTGCTAACTCCTGAAGGAGTAAGTCCCTGTGCAGAGGGAGTCTGGAAGGCTCCCCTGGAAAGTAGGAGGGAGGTACCTGGTGAAAATGAAGAAGATAGCCCTTTTGAACTATGTGAAGCACCCAGGTATCTGTGGTGATGTTGGACCACCTGTGGGCAAAGTGGACCAGCCGGCCTCCTGTGCTGAGAGAAACCAGCTGAGGGGGAGAGGCTATGCTGAGGAAGTCAAAAACCCCCACCCTGCTGAGCAGGTGACGGTGGTGCAGGTTTGGGGGCTTGCTGCCTACGGGACCCATTACCCCGTCCCTTGGCCTGCTTTCCCTGTGGGGGAGCCGCTGAGGCCTGATAGTGAGGGTAGTATTTATAGGCAGCACCTTTCCTCGGGTAAAAGGGCTTTTTCTCCAAGGCCTTCTACTTTTGAGAAGGGGCAGAGGTCTTCCTTGAGAGACGAGTCCTGGTGAGAGTCTCCGTCTCGATTTGTGCAGCCTTCTCATCCATGGGCTTGCCAAAGAGGTTATCACCTCGGCAGGGAACATCGATCAACTTGTCCTGTACCCAAGGCTCGAGGTCGGACGTCTGAAGCCAAGCCTGGCGGCGTCCACCGATGCCAGCCGCAGCTACTCGAGTCGACGCCTCAAAACCATCGTAGGCTGCTCGAGAGATGAACTTGGAGCACTCTCGAATACCAGTAGACAAGGACTGGAACCTCTGCAAAGGTTCATCGGAGAGACCAGCAGAGAACCCGGCTAGGTCCTTAGCCAGGTCCCGGAGATACATGCCCATGTAGAGCTGGTATATCTGGACTCGACAAGCAAGCATAGAGCCCTGGAAGCACTTCCTACCGAGGGCATCCAGGCTTCGGGCTTCCCTACCAGGGGGCACCGAGGAGTGCATTTTTTGACTCTTTAGTCTATGCATGGCCGATTCCACCACCATGGAATGGTGCGGTAGTTGTGCCTTTTGGAAGCCAGGACTCTTGCGGACTCAATAAATGGAATCGACCCGCTTGCTTAACACCGGCGACGACGCCGGGCTCTCCCACATGCGGAAGAGAAGTCGTTCCAGCATTGGAGGAACCGTTACAATAAAGGCCTCCTTCGGGGGAGAGTCATATTGGAGGGCATCGAGTTCTTCGACTCGAGGCTCCTCCTCGGGATCCGCAGGGAAGGCCAAGGCCTTGGCCATATCCCTCACGAAGTCCGAGAACCGGGTATCCTCCGGGGGGGACCGTCTCCGAGGTTCGGACTCGGGGGAGTCCGAAGGGACACACCGAGTCCGAAAGGAACCAGGTGACCCTTCGTCCTCAGATTCCCAGGCCGACTCCTCAGAGGAGGAGTCGATCGGCTCCGGTCGGGCGGGCACTGATGCCATCCGCCCCGACGCCGAGGGAGTCGGAGTCGACAACCTTGATCCCGAACAGGAGGCCGAAGGAGACCTCGACCGAGGATCGACTCGAGCCCTCATGGACTCGAGGATCGGCTCGGTCTCCGGGGTCGATTTGGAGGTCGACGTCCCGGCGGTCAGGGCAGAAGCACCGGCGAGGCCAGCGATCAATGCCCGCTGCTGGTCCAAGAAGGCAGACAGACTGCACTCCAAGGCCGTCAACCTGAGTCCGAGCTCAGGAGACCCAGCAGCCCCCGACTCGGGCCCGACGTCGGGTCCTTCGGAGGCGAGTCAACGAGGACAACCGTACTTACGTGAGTGGGCAAGTCCACCTCGAGTCGAGGATGTTTTGACGGCCTCTCCGTCTCCGAGGACCCGGGACGGGAATCGGGGCTATGCGACCTGGCCCTCGAGGAACCAGGAGCGTCCACCGATCCCGCCCTCGCGGGTTTCTTCTTCTGATGATGTTCCCGGGTAGGAGACCCCCTTTCAGAGGAACTCCGACGATGCTCAGGACCAGAGTCCCGAGACGTCGAAGCCTCTGACGAGGTCCGAGCCCGGCCGGAGTCAGAGAAGATACGCTCCCGCTGGTGCTGCCGACTCCTCAACGCTTTTGAGGACATCTTGCCGCATGGCCCACAGATCATGGGGTCATGATCTGGGCCGAGGCAGAAGTCATGAGTGTCTGTAAGAGACATAAGTTTCTTACAGAGGTCACACTTTTTAAAGCCACTGGCAGCCATCGGGGGAAAAAGGACCCCTGCGAGGTCGAAAGACCGGGCTGCCAGGGAAAAAGGAAAAAAGCGCGAAATCTGTCACGAAGGACAAAAAAACGAAAAATAAAGGACGGACTTGCAACCGGCGTCGCGAGTCCGGGCGGGAAAAGAACCAGCGTCGAACCGAAGAAAAATAGAGAAAAATCAACTTTTCTGCGGGGAATCACAGGCAACGTCTGTAGGGCTCCGCGGAAAAAAAGAAGACTGAGCAAGATGGCACCCTTGGGCGGGAAGGGGACCGCGCATGCGCGCTGCAATTCCCAAAGGCTTTCTTTGAAAGCTGGGGAAATTGCTCCGCAAGGGCTCCGTCGGCGCCGACGTCACCCATATGTGTGAGGACTGACTTCCTGCTTGGTCCTGGAGAAAGGGGGTTTTAGGAACCCATTTCGTTTTCTGTAAAGGGTTTTTACCTTTTCATCCAGATTAGTCAGATTTCTCTTTTCTTTTCTTTCCCAAGGTACCATCCTGCTCTAGGGAAACAAATATCTTCAACTGTAGACTATAGAGAAGTTTATCTTCTCTCATAGGTCCCAACTTCTTATAAACTCCCCAGTTTCCTGGGGTTACTCCTAGACATTGATATTTTTCTATCTTTGTCTATATGGCAAATTTCAATTCCCTCTACTCCTCACGGTAAGGGAATTCCATATGAGGACAATGTGATGGTTCTTTACAACAGACCCATGTCTACTTTCCCATATGTGTAATTTTGTTTGTGATACTTGGATGACATTCCTTTTCAAGAGTTGGGACTTCCTATTCCTACTAACAGTTATCTCTACACAAGGACACTTTTTTCTGCATTCCTTGTTTAGTTCAGCTGTCCACAGCACATCATTTTAACACTTTTAGCTCAACTCCTACCCTCCATCCCTTGGATGCCTGAGGTCCTTAGGGGGAAGCATGTCCCATCCATTAGTTTTTGCTACATGCTGGGCCTCTCCCAGGCATCTCAGCTTGGGAGTCCCCATATGTGAAGACTCATTCCTGCTTGTTCCTGGAGATAGCACAGTTACTTACCTGTAACAGGTGATCTCTGGGAACAGCAGGAATAAGTCTTCACAACCCACCCACCTCCCCTAGGAATTGTTCTCTCTCTCTATATATAATTTGTTTACTTCCCTCCTTCGGTCTCAGCTACAAACCCAACTGATGTGAGGGAAGTATTTGGGCGGGAAGGCAGCACGCATGCGTGTGGGATGTTCTCAAAGGCTTTCTTTTGAGATGCTGGGGAGCATTCCCGCGCAGGCTCCGTCGGTGCCAACGTACCCATATGTGAAGGCTTATTCCTGGTGTTCCCAGAGATCACCTGTTACAGGTAAGTAACTGTGCTTTATTTGGTTAGAAAGAAAAAAATTAGACATCACCTGCTGATTTTCTTTCCTCGAGTCCCTCCAGACCAGTCCAGATGCATGTCAGCCTATATAAAGTTTCTTGCAGTCCACAACTAGCCAGTATTTCCATAAGAAAGCAATGATAACCAACAATCACAAAGGATCAAGAACATCCAGCAGCAAGCACCAACAACAAAATGGCAGGATGCTCTTGAAATGAGTGGGTTCTGAACTGGTCTGGAGGGATTCAATAATTAGAAGGTAAGGTCTAATTTCTCCTTCCATAGCGTCCCCTCCAGTCTAGTCCGGACTCCGGGTTTTGTCCTTCTTCCACCAGATGGAGACTGAGCATTATTTCGGTGGCACCCCATAAGGAGCCAACGCTCCACCCATCAAGCCAGTATCCTCAGTCAGCAGATGGGACAGAACTGTGTGTAGTCTGGGCTGCACTGAAGGGAACATTTCCTGTTAAAAAAAGAAAGAAGTTTGGTTTGCCTGGTATTCCTGTGGTAAGGAGAGTACTTAGTTTAGTTACGGTGTTTGTGGTGGAAGTGCCTGTCCTGAGAGTCCAATGCTGTTTAGTGAGCTGCAGGACCTCGGGAGGGGGCAGGGGCCTCGGGGTTCAACCTCTCTGTACTGGGCACTTTATTCTGCAGCCTCTAAAACCTTCAGTGGTGGCTGAGGACATGCAGCTGTTGCTTCGGTATGATTTCGGGCAGTTTTGATTCTTCCCTTGGTGTCTCAGAACGTTTCCCCATTCTCTCTCCTTTCGGCGGTTCAGGTCAGAAGGGGAGTAAAAGGGGAGGCTCGGCGCAGCACAATGAAGACTTGAGGGGAAATCGGCAGACAGCCTGCTATGGCTGAGACTCACACCAGACTTTCCCTTCATGATGCCTTCTTCATCCAAGGCCGTTTGTACAGCGTGCGGTTTGCGGAGGAGCCATCAATTGGCTGTGGTTATGGTTATGGTTTAGGCAATTGATATACCGCCCTTTACTTTTGCATCAGAGCAGTTTACATGTATGTATATATTAACAGGTACTTTTTATTCCCTTATCCCTGAATGGCTCACAATCTAAGTGTACCTGAGGCAATGGAGGATTAAGTGGCTTGCCCAAGGCCACAAGGAGTGGCCATGGAACTGGAGACCCCAGTCCCTCCGGCCTGAGGTTACTTGTCCCCATGTGGGAGTTGAACCCCCGGCCTTCCAGCGTGGGGTAACCTGTCCCAACCATGGAGCCACTCCTCCCTGTGGGCTTTTGCAGAGCCTGCGAGGCCAAGAATAGAGAGGAAGTAAGTTCCCTGCAGGCGGTTTCCGATGCAGCAATGGGGAAAGAGGAAGCCTTAAACGCGGCCCTGTCTCTGCCACCTATCCTGTCTCTGGCAGAGGAACCTGACGTTTTGGCAGGAAACACCACCATTTTGTCCACCTCTCACTCTGCTCCAGTGGCTCCCGTGGTCATGGAGGACAGCACAGTTCCAGCTTCTAAACACTCCTCCGGAGCTCAGGAATTGCTGGGTTCATGCTCCCTTCTCTACAGTTTATTCTTATGATGCATTAGGCTATTGTAGCAGGCAATACCTGGGAGGCACACAGAGTGTCGGGCCTGTTTCCCCGGGGGGGGGGGGGGTCGCCTGGGGGACTGGTCTGGAGTCTGACCAGCTGTTAGGGATCCCTCCCTCTGGGTTTTGGGGCCCTTGGAAGGTGAAGGAGGTGACGATGGGGGCTCAGAACTCTCATTCGGAATGGAGGACCCACTGGAGGGTCCCGTGCAAGGCCTGGAGGAGGAAACAGCCATAGGGGATTGGGGGAACAGCTCCCAGCTGGAGAAGACCAGAACACTGTCCAGGTCTTCTGGGCACGAAGAGCTCACAGCTCTTATTACTCATTCTCTGGTGGCAGTTAACCTCTCGGTGGACACGCCATCGGAGGATCCACCCTTGGAAGATCCTCTCCTGCAGGGCTTTAAGGTATTGGAGACGGCCTTTCCCCCAGAGCCCTAAAGCATATGACTGACCTCAAGTGGAAGGTTACAGAAGCTTGCTTCAGGGATAGCAGGGCAAAGCAGCGTCTTTATCCAGACTCAGCTAAAGAGAAGGAGGTGCTGAGGTTGCCCAGGTTGATACCTTGCTCAGAGCAGTAACCAAGAAGACGACCATACCCATCAAGGGCGGAGCGGCATTGAAGGATCTGCAGGATAAGAAACTGGAAACCCTATTGAAGCAGGCTTTTGAGGTTAACATGCTATCTCTACGGGCATCTGTCTGTGGGGCTTATGTGGTCCAGGCATGCATGCGCTGCACTCAGGCCTTTGGGGGGGGGGGGCGCAAACCCTGGGTCCAGCCTGCTGCACGCTGCTTGCCTGAAGTCAGGGGCAGCTTACCTCGCAGATGCATTTTACGATCTGTTACGAGCCACCACCAAGGGTATGGCGTTGGTGGTCGCAGACAGTCAGCTACTTTGACTCCGCAACTAGATGGCGGATGTCTCCTCCAAGTAGACACTTGTTTGGAGAAGACCTGGAAAAGTTGGTGAAGGAGCTTGGGGATGCTAAACTGGTCAAAATTCCGGATGATAAGCCCAAGTCTACAAAGGAGATCATTTGGGAGGGGTATGTGCTGGAGTTCGCTTGTCCTCTTCCGGAGGCTTTTCTAGTTTCTCCATGCAAGGCACCAGTCAAGAGACAGGCGGTCTGAGTAACACTCCGCTGTTTTATGCGGTTGCAGGCAGTGGTGCCGGATAAGAACATAAGATATGCCATACTGGGCCAGACCAAGGTCCATCAAGACCAGTATCCTGTTTCCAACAGTGGCTAATCTAGGTCACAAGTACCTAGCAGTTTCCCCAAAAGACATAGGTTCCACAATGTTTGTACTGAGGCAAGCAGTGGATTTCCTGGGTCCCCTTTAATAATGGTTTATGGACCTGTCCTCCAGGAACTTGTCCAAAACTTTTTTAAACCCAGCTACACTAACAGCTTTTATTGCATCCTCCAGTAACAAATTCCAGAGTTTGATTACACGTTGAGTGAAAACATATTTTCTCTTGTCTTAAATAGATTACACTGTAGCTTCACTACATGTCCCCTAGTCTTTTTATATTTTGATGACGTAAACAATCGATCTACGTTTACCCATTCCACTCCATTCATTAATTTATAGACCTCTATCATATCTCCCCTCAGCCGTCTCTTTTCCAGGTTGAAGAGCCCTAACATTTTTAGCCTCTCTTCATAGGGGGGTTTCCTTCCATCCTCTTTACCATTTTGGTGGCTGTTCTCTGTACTTTTTATAATAACACTATATCCTTTTTAAGATACGGCAACCAGTTAGGTCATGTTCAAATTATTTTGTGGTATCCAAAAAAGAGAAGTCCCATAAATGATCTGAAGTATGTCAATCACATGCTGCGAGTGCCTCACTTTCAGAGGAAAACATTGTGCTCGGTGATTGTGGCAGTCAGTCAGAGGGAGTTCTTGACCTTCTTAGACCTAATGGAGGCGTGTTTGCACTTTCCTATTCAACCAGACTATCAGTTCCTCAGTTCACAGTGCCATGGGCCATTTCCAGTTTCAGGCCTTTCCATTCGGATTTGCAACAGTTCCGTGTACTTTTACCAAGATAATGGTGGTAGTGGTGGCATCTCTCTGGAGTCAGGGGATATTGATTCATCCCTATCTGGACTAATGGCTGATTTGGGTGAAGTCGCAAGAGGAGAGTGAGCAGGCTATGCAAACAGTGCTCAATGTTCTTCGAGGCCTCAGTTGGGTGGTGAATGTGACCAAAAGTCATCTTGCCCCCTCTCAGAGCCTCGTCTATCTTGGAGCTAGGTTTGAGATGGCCGAAGGGCTGGTGCTTCTGCTGGAGGAACACAAGGTAAAGCTTCAGGGGCAGATTCATCTGTTTCTGGGACTACACAGTCCAACCGTGTGGTCTTATCTCCAGGTATTGGGCTCTATGACAGTGGCACTGGACTTGGAGCCTTGGACGAGAGCGCATATGCAACCGCTACAGACAGCATTGCTGTCATGGTGGTCACTGCAGCAACATCCTCTGCACTGCCGTCTCCTTTGTCCGCTGGATATCTGCAGCAGTCTGGATTGATGTCTATGCGATGCCAATCTGGCAAAGGGGATGCCACTGGAGCAACCAAACTGGATGCTAGTGATTAAGGATGCCAGTCTCTCTGGTTGAGGGCGCATTGCCTATCGCAGGTGGCTCAGGGGAATTGGTCGCAAGCACTGTTCCCTCTAAGCTGTGCGCGTGTGCGCGTGCACACACCTCGCCGAGAGCGCGCACATACTTTACAACACAGCGCACAAAAATTATGGCTCTGATTCTGAGAGAAAACAACACAGATGTCTTAAAATTTAAAAGTTATGATTGTAATTACTAGAAATTTCCCGCTTCATTTAGTAATCATCTATTTTCATTTAATTTGATTAAAATCAATGTGGTGTACATACTGTATTCTGACGTGTAGTCAAATTTTAAAGTATATAACTCCGAGTGTCGTTATGTGGCGCACAAAAATTTAACCTTCCTTCAAAAGCTGCACAGAGCTGATATTTTATGCGCACACAGCCTACAGAAAATTAGAGGGAACATTGGTCGCAAGATCAGATACAGTGGTCCATCTACCGATTGGAAATGAGGGCCATTCGGCTGGCCCTTTTTCAATTTTTGCCTTTGATTCGAGGTCAAGCAGTGCAAGTGCTTTCGGACACTGCTATGACAGTGGCCTACATCAATCACCAGGGAGGCACAGGCAGCGCACTCCTGGAAGTGGAAATTGCTCCGCTTCTTCAATGGGTAGAAGTAAACCTGCTACAGTTGTCGATGGCGCACGTGGCAGGGAAAGAAAATGGGCAGGCCTATTTTCTCAGTCGTTATCAGCTGGATCCCGGAGAATGGTCTCTGGAAGCGAGTTTTCCAGGCTGTGGTACATCAGTGGGATCAGCCAGTGATGGATTTGATGGTGACAAGGGACAACGTCCAGGTGGAGCACGTCTTCAGTCGTCGCAGAGAACGCAAGTCCGAGGGACTCAATGTGCTATCCCTAGGCCTGGCCCAGCAAAGGCCTTCTCTATGTCTTCCCACCATGGTATCTGATAGGGTGGGTGGTGCAGCGCATAGAGGCACATCAAGGGGTTGTGGTACTCATTGTACTGGATTGGCCTCGGAGGCCGTGGTATGCAAATCTCATCTGGATAGCAGTGGATGATCCATGGAGATTACCAAGCAGATCCGACCTCCTATCTCAGAGTCCAATTTGGATGCCCCAGATGGATCGATTCTTGCTTACGTCATGGCTCTTGAGCGGGTATGCCTGACTAAGCGAGGCTATTCTGTGCCGGTCATTGCTACTTTGCTGAAGTCTAGAAGCCAGTCCATGTCCTGATATGAAGCCTATATGTAAATAGTTACCCTAGTTTATGCAAGTTTTAAGCACCTGTTTATTGTAAATACGGAACAGTCCCCTGCACCGTATAAGTTTCTGTTTCATGTAAACCGCACTGATGTCGAATAGCGCGGTATAAAAAAGACTGTACATAAATAAAAAATAAAATAAAATAAATGTCGTTATTGTACATTCGTGTTTGGCAAATTTTTGAGCTGTGGAGTATGGAGCAGGACCTGCGCCCCTTGAAGGCTTCCCTTCCGGATATTTTGGCCTTCCTGCAAGAGGGAATAGAGAAGGGCTAGGCTCTGAATTCACTGACGATACAGACTGCCGCCTTAGCTTGTTATCGGGGCCATGTGCAAAGTAACACGCTGGCCTCTCACCCCAATGTAGTGCGTTTCTTCAGGGCAGTAAAGCATTTGAGACCTCCTCGCAGGCCGATTGATCCATTGTGGGACTTGAACCTAGTCTTGTCTACTTTGGAGCAGGCTCCCTTTGACCTCTTCCACTTTGAAGGATCTCACCTTAAAAGCGATGTTTCTGGTAGCCATTTGCTTGGTGCAACGACTTTCCGAGCTGCAGGAGCTCTCGTGCTGGGAGCCCTATCTAATCCTCTCCAAGGATAAAGTCATACTATGCACCCGTCCCAGCCTTTCTGCCCAAAGTGCTCTCAGATTTCCATCTTAACCTAGTGGTTATCTTGTCCACCTTTCCCAGAGAGGTCACAGATCAGCTTCATTGTCTGGACGTCCACAGGACCTTACGTCACTATCTGAAGCAGACGGCTTCCTTTTGGACCACAGACCATTTGTTTGTACTCTATGGGGGTCTGCGCAAAGGCAAGATGGCCTCTTAGGCTTCCCTTGCCCGGTGGCTAAAGGATGCAATTGCATCCGCCTACATCTTGCATGGTCGGGTGGTGCCAGTGGGGCCGCAGGCCCATTCCATCAGAGTGCAAGTGTGATCCTGGACCAAGTGTGGTTTGGTTCCGCCAATGGACATTTGTCGGAAAGCAAGGTGGACAACACCGCATACTTTCATGCGTCATTATCAGCTGGATTGCAGGCTCAATCGGAGAGTCGGTTTGTGGCTTGAAGGCTGGGCTTGCGGGTCCCACCCAAGTCTGAGTATTGCTCTGTTACATCCCAGGAGTTCAGACTGGACTGGAGGGACGCTATGGAAGGTGAAATTAGCCCTTACCTGCTCATTTTCTTTCCTTTAGTCCCTCCAGTCCAGTCCAGAACCCACTCGTTCTGTTGAATCAAAGCAGCAAGCCCAGTTCATTAAGTCACCGTTTCTAAAGGATTTGCTTTTTCCACCTCAGGTAGTGGAGAAGCTGGGCTGGGGCTTAAGGATTTGGTTCTGAGGAGCCTTCAGCCGGCTACAGCCTTGAGTCTCGTGGGCTGTGCTTTATCACCACATTGGTTGTGAGGAAGTAGAGTACCTAGTGTAGATAGTTTTTGGTTGTTTTCTGTTTAGCTGCTTGGTTGGGGGAATACTGGCTTGGTGTGTGGAGTGCTGGCTCCTTATAGGGTGACATCACCAAAAGCATGCTCAGTCTCCATCTGTTGGAAGAGGGACAAAACCCAAGAGTCCGGATTGGAATGGAGAGACTAAAGGAAAGAAAATTAGCAGGTAAGGACTAATTTCATCTTCTTCTTCGTCTCTCCAGACCAGTCCAGATACATGGAATGAACTTAAGCAGTATTAACATGGACAGGACCTTCCAACCTCAACTCTAAAATTCTCACCCCAGCGCTGCATCCTCCTTTGCCTGCACATCCAATCTGTAATACCTAATGAGTGAATGCAAAAATGACGAGGAAGCTGCCTAACAGATTTTCTACAGGAAACCAGACCAAAAGCCACCCAGGATGCAACCTGTCCTCTCGTAGAATGGCCCTTAGCCCTTCAGGGCTGAGCACCCCTGACTAATATACTCTGCCGCAACAGCTTTCTTCATGTAATGGATAGCTGAAACCTTAGATTTCGCTTATCCCTACTGCAATGGATAAACAGAAGGTGTGACTTGCGGAACTCCGTGTCTGCCTCAAGAATACACGCCAACCAGACAATCAATACAGAACTCCCAAGGAAGCTGGATCCCACAGTTCCTGGAAAATTGTGGAAAAAACTGCTGAAAGAAAGAAGGAAGGAGCACCTCTGGGAACAAGAAAGAAATAGGACAAAGCCACCACTTTTTGTACCGCTATGACCATGGAAAGTTCTTAACAGGACCATGCCTGAAATTCTGATATCCTGGTTGAACCAATTGCCACCAAAAATACCATTTCCAAGGAAACCTCTTCAAGATTTATTTAGCTGTATTTATATCCAAGATGCCTTCTGCGAGCACCCCAAATTGTGCCTTCACCAGGCAGAAAAGCAGCAGATTAAGATCCCTCAACAGGATCACTAACCTTCTTCTGAGGTGCTCCTCCCCCTGCCGAAAGCACTTCACATCCAGCAGAGACAAAGGGCAATGGTTGCTGTCTGAACAGTCAAGGAATTCTATACAAAAAACCTTCTTCCAGACCATTATGGATGAATCACAGGATGTCCAATGACAACAAAAGGAATGGACTAGGGTGACGCTCCCTATTGTTATAGTATGTTTTCTTACTGGGGGGGGGGGGGGGGGGCACAAAGGGTAAAGAAGTCATACTGGCAGTGGGGACAGGGGAACCAGTTCACCATTAGTATCCGCAACATTTGGGGTGGGGCACAACCCTCCATACTCCCCCCAAACTATGCTTATGACACTCCCCACACTAAGCTACAAGGCTCTCCATAGTCCAACATAATTCAAGGAGGTTGACTACTTCTGGGCCTGCAAGAGAGCAGAAAGCACATCGGTAACCTTGCCCTTTCAAGAATGATGCCATAAGAGAGAGAACTGTGCTACCTCCGGCATCTGCACTGGTTTGTAGCCCATCAGGTCCATACCCTCCAGAAGCAGCACCAGCTCTCTTACTAGCTGCTTCTGAAGGTCACCGTACCATGGCCTTCTAGGCCAGACCAGAACCGCCAACACCACCAATTCTGGGGTTAGACTCTATCCTTAGAAGGATGTGGTCCACCAGAGCACAGGACTAAATGCACACCACATGCCATCCAGAAGTCAAGCATGGATGAGGATGAGTGTCCTGCTGAAAAGGGCTCACGCTGGTGATCAAGAACCTTTGCGTTCCTCTTTATTGCTATCCAGTTTATTACAGGCTGCACTTCACTGACAAACAATCTTCTCAAAGGTCTCTTCTGTGCACCTCCATTCACCCAGATCGAGCATGTTCTTGGTCAAACAAAATATCTGCCTGTATTCAATTCCAGCCATAGGAGCTGCCAACTAGGTTGACAGATGTAGCTCCACCCAGAACAAGAAAGGGCACTTCCTCCACCATCTGATATCGCCTGACAGCATGCGTACCACGGGCCAAACACCCGTAGGGCGCCCCAAGAGGCCCTAGCCTTCCCATGGATGAGAAACCACCGGGTCTCTTCTGAAGACTATCAGCCTTGGAATGTCCTTGCTTAAACAATGTGTCCCACAACTGCTGCAGCTGACAGCTGGTGTCACCAGGACCCACGCCAGAGCTCCAAGTTTACTTCCTTCTTTAGGTTGTTCATGACTAGCACCAGATGAAGCTGGTCCCTGGCCTTCCACTAGAAAGGAAGGACTGCCCATAGCTCCTGCCTCAGTGGAGACTACCTTGACAAGAGAGCCCTCTGTAGTGGACACATGTGTTCTCTGGCTCAAATGCTCTCGCCATTGACCCCAGAACCTACAAGTAATCCCAGGCTCTAGGCTGGCCAGCTTGAAGCAAGACGACGATTTGCGAATGAGCTGTGAAGCCTGTCCTCCAGATGTGTAGCTTCTTCTTCACGTCTACCCTCCTCCTCCAACTTACTACCTGCCCCTCTGACCCCATTCCCACCCATCTACTAAGCTCTATCTCCTCCACGGTTAGTCCTTCCATCTATCATATCTTCAACCTATCACTTTCCACTGCAACTGTTCCTTCAGCCTTCAAGCATGCTGTAGTTACACCTCTCCTCAAGAAGCCCTCACTAGACCCTACCTATCCCTCTAATTATCGACCCATCTCCCTCCTTCTCTTTATTTCTAAACATAGAAATATGATGGCAGAAAAAGACCACATGGCCTATCTAGTCTGCCCTTCTATATCAACTACAATAGTCCACTTTTTACCATTAGAGATCCTCTGCGTTTGTTCCATGCTTGTCAGATACTATCCTCGTGTCCACCAACTCTACTGAGACTATTCCACGCATCTACCACTCTTTCTGTAAAGAAATATTTCCGCATTATCACTCCCAAGTCTATCCCCTTTCACTCTCATCCTATATCCCTTTGTAGCAGAGCTTGTCTTCAATTGAAAGACACCCTCCTGTGCATTTATGCCATTGAAGTATTTAAATATCTCTGTCATATTGCCCCTATCCCGCCTTTCCTCTAAAGTATACATATTAAGATCTTTAAGTCTGTCCTCATATGCTATATAATGAAGACCACTAACCATTTCAGAAGCCACCCTCTGCACCGACTCCAACCTGCTTATATCCTTTTGAAGGTGCAGTCTCCAGAATAGCACACAATACTTCAAATGAGGTCACACCAAAGACTTATATAGAGGCATTATCACCACCTTTTTTCTGCTGGCCATTCCTCTTTCTATACACCCAAGCATCCTTCTGACTTTTGCAGTTGACATTTCTACCAGTTTAGCTACTTTAAGATCATCAGACATAATTACCCCCAGGTCCCACTCTTCTTTTGTGGACAGAAATACCTCACCCCCTACACTGTACCACTCCTTTGGATTTTTGCAACCCAAATGCAGTTTATAGCATTAAATTGCAGCTGCCAAATTCTAGACCATTCTTCAAGCTTAGCTAGATCCCTCCTCATGTTATCTACTCCTTCTTGAATGTCTACTCTATTGCAGAATTTGGTATCATCTGCAAACAAGCAAATCTTACCCGACAGACTTTCTGCAATATCACTGACAAAAGATGTTAAAAAGAATCGGACCAAGGACAGATCCCTGAGGCACAACACTGGTAACCTCCTTCTCCTAAGAGTGAGCTCCATTTACCTATACCCTTTGTCGCATCCCACTCAACCAATTTCTAACCCAATCAGTAACTTTAGGGTCCATTGTCTTGGCTTTCTCTCCTCTCAAGCCCTTCTGGATCCTTTGCAATCTAGCTTTTGCCCTCTACATTCTACTGGAACGGCCTTGCCGAAATCTCCAATGACTTGTTCTTTACCAAATCCAATGGCCTTTACTTGATCCTCATCCTTGACCTATTTGCTGCTTTTGACACTGTTGACCATTACCTTCTCCTTGATACCCTGTCCTTGCTTGGATTTAGGGGCTCTGTTCTGTCCTAGTATTCTTCTTCTCTCTTCCACCACACTTTTAGTGTATGTTCTGGTGGACCCTCTTCAACTGCTCTCCTGCTCTCAATTGGTGTACCCCAGGACTCTGTCTTGGGACCTGCCCATCACTGTCATACCATCTTATTGGATACTGCTGACACCAATACTTTAACAGAAAGTCTTGGAGGGATTTATAAGAACATAAGAATGCCATACTGGGTCAGACCAAGGTCTATCAAACCCAGTATCCCGTTTCCAACCATGGCCAATCTAGGTCACAAGTATCCAGCAGTTTCCCCAAAAGACACAGGTTCCACAATGCTTGTATCGGGTCAAGCAATGGATATTCTGGGTCCCCTTTAATAATGGTTTATGAACCTTTCCTCCAGGAACTTGTCCAAACCTTTTTTAAACCTAGCTATGCTAACAGCTTTTACTACATCCTCCGGTAGCAAATTCCAGAGTTTGATTACACGTTGAGTGAAAAAATATTTTCTCTTCTTAGTCTTAAATAGGTTACACCCTGGAGCTTCATTGCATGCCCCCTAGTCTTTCTATATTTTGATGGCGTAAACAATAGATCTATGAGCAAAGAGTCTGAAGCCAGTTTAGACTCCACGGACGTCTCTTCAGACAACACTGCCGACACCTGTGCAATCAAGAGGAGTCCCACTGAGATGGCTTTTTTCCCCTATTTTTGTTCTGAGGAACCTCAATCTCTGGCAGAGGTTCCACATCTAGCTCAGACAGATTCCCCCAAAAGATCTGTTCTTTGCCAAAAGGACGTCCACTGGAACCCACCTCCTCTAACAGCTTCTCCTGTTCCCACCTTGGCCTCCTGAGCCCCTAGGAACAGCTCTTTTGGTGTGACTCCCATGGGACCCTGCCACCAAACCCTGTGTAAGGAAAAGGGTCTTGTGGAGCAAGAATACCCATTCAGGGGAAAACCTGATCCCCGAACCTTTCCCCAGAGACAGCTGCACTGCAGACGCATCCACATTAACCCCTACCAAGTTGTGTGGGTGGGAACTGTCGTTGCAGTCTGCAAAATGGTGGTGGTACCTGCCAAACCTGGCATGGCCTACATGTCAGGACTGCCATCACAGAAATTGCAGCCTCTCAACACTGACACACCCTGCCGCACCAAGACCCATTCAACTCCAGCATCTGCATTACCCACAGCATCCCAGCTAGCCTTTCCACTATTATCCAAACTGTGGCAGTGACAGCCCAATGTGCCCTAAAAGTGTCACCAACCACAGGTTGCATAGTGCCAGCTATAGTCTACCTTTGTCACAATCCTCATTTCCTCTGGAGGCCCCAAACTGAATAGCAATGCATCTGAACACTAACACTGCATGGGGAACTTACCCGTGGCTTACTACCTTTGGAGCCCTCATGCCACTGAGCTTCAGAACTAGAAGCGCTTCAGCTCCTACCCCCCCTCCCCACCCCTTTTTTTAAATTAAATTTTTAAGTTAATCAAACTTTACTGCTTAGCACTCCAGTCTATCTGGATTTCTCCCAGAAGTTGAGAACGACAGATCGCTGCACCCCAGTCAACTATCTTCACTACTGCATTGGCATGAGGGATAAAGGTGGGGACCAGGTTCCACTGGATTTTGCACCCCTGGGCCTTGTGGGCAGGCTCCAGCTGACTCTGGCTTTCTTGATTGGTGCAGCTCTCCCACATTAAGAATCTTATTATTATTAATCCCAATATATTCTCATGTGCTAAGGACAGAACACCCGCCTAGTCTTACTGGCTAAGGGCTGCACAGGCTTACTTCATTTGGTTCCTGTCCACAAAAGAGAAAGTAAGCAAGAGATTAGTAACTACCGATTTATTTATTTAAAAGTATTTTTATACCGCCTTCTCCTTCAATCAAGGCGGTCTCCCAGCAAACAATCAAAGAGTGTTCATGTGGTTTCATGCAGTGGGGTGAGTTGTGTGTATGTGGTGGCAAGAATTTGATTTAAGTTGTGCTTACTACATTGTGCGCTATTATACATTGTGAGCTATTATACATTTTATATACAGGATTAAGGGTAGGGGTGTTGGGATCGATTGTTCTGTCTTGGTTATTAGATCAGGAGACATGTCCATAGTGTTCGGTGAAGAGGGTTGTCTTCAGCTGTTTGCGGAAGTCTTTGAGGTCTGTGGTTATTCTTAATTCATCTGGGAGGGTGTTCCAGATTGAAGGAGCAGCCAGGGAGAGTGTTCGTTCTGAGGTGTCCTTGCGGGTCTTGACGAGATCCTTTGGTGTGTTTACTCCGTTTGTGGTGCCTCTTCTCCTTGGATGGGTGGTTGTGTTGGCTTGTATGAGTGTATGTAGGCTTATGGCTGAAGAGTGTTTGATCTTGAATATGCTGATGATTGTTTTGTATTTGATGCGTGAGCTGATTGGGAGCCAGTGCAGGTCTTTGAGTATTGCTGTGATGTCTTCCTGTCTTGTTGTGCCAGCTATTATGCGAGCGGCTATGTTTTGTGCCAGTTGCAGCGGTCTGAGTGTCTGTTTTGGTAGGCCAAGGTAGATAGGGTTGCAGAAGTCTTTTTTTTTTTTTTTTTTTTTTTTTTATTAGATTTTCCAAATATACAGAAAAAAGCAAATATAATAATGCCTGTAGCAATACATCAACATAATGAAAAAGAAATTATACAGTGCAATAAAAAACTGAAACTCATCAAGGAGGTACCGTATAATACTACACCCACAACCTGAATGATTCCTGAATATAATTCAAACTCTGTTTCACATATCAATGAACCCGAGAAAATAAAAAAAAAAAAAAGGAGAAAGAAGAAAAATACACATTTAAGTCTTACCTTCCAAAAATATAGCTAAGTGCTCTACTTCAGAAAATACATATCTTTTCCCTTGATATAAAACATGACATTTACAGGGGAACTTTAAATAAAAGGAAGCCCCTAAGGCAAGAACACGTGGGCGCATGTCTAAGAAAGACTTACGTCGCCGCTGGGTTTCTCTAGAAACATCAGGAAAAATTTGCACTGTTTGTCCACAGAACTTCTCATTCTTTTTTTGAAAATAGGCACGGAAAACTCTATCTTTATCCATTACTGAAGTAAATGTTACCAAAAGTGTAGCCCTAGAATTTATAACATCATTTTCTGATTCAATAAACTCAGAAATATCTAGTGGTGAAGAGGCGGGGTGTTGAGCTTGTACGCCCATCCCCCCCTCTACCTCTCCACTAGCCACATTGCCTATAGAAACATAAAAAAGCTTAGAAATACTAATTAACTTAGCATCACTAAAACACAATATCTCCTGAAAGTATTTTTGTAACAAAATCATAGGGGATAGAAAATGCGTCTTAGGGAAATTAAGTAACCGCAAATTACAAGATCTGACCATATTTTCTAAGTATTCATCCTGTCTATGTAATGCCAAGGAATCTACCGGAATTTTATCCAATAATGCCTTTTGAGACAAACAGTTAGAGTCCTGAAAATCAACGCGCTTTTCTAAAGTAGATATCCTATCTTGATGTTCAGTCAATTTCAACACAGTCTCATTAGAAAAGTCCGAGATTTTCTTCAAAGAGGAACCCAGGGTAAGCTCCATTCGGGAAACAATTGCCCAAATGTCCTTCAAAGAGATATCTGACGGCGGAGTGTGAACTTCCACAGCCGAAGAAAAGGAAATCACAGTAGGGATAGAAATAGCTGGAGGAGCAGAGTCAACTCTTAGAAAAGAGGTTGGTAAGATTCCGGAGACTGAATTAACCATCCCCGACTTATTCAAAGGTGAAACTTCACACTTAGAATCGGGATCATCAATGGGCGGAGTTACGCCCGTTTCGCTAAAGGAGGGAGTGGAGGAAGAAGTACTCACAGCGGACATATCTAAGGAAACATTACAAGCCGACTGAGCGGAAGCAGCCAAGTCATGTACCTGTACGTGTGCATCCATAGGACCAATAACTTTCACTGCTTTCACCTGTACAACCGGCGGCAATTTCTTCTTCCTCTTCCCCATATCAGGGGATAACCTCCTTAACCGGCGTGGACCGAAGGGGCACCAAAGGGGCGTGGCCTGCCCCTTTGGTCACGCCCCTTCGGGCACGCCCCCAGGGGACGCCCGCGACCGCGTCCCGCGGTGGGGCAGATGGATTTAAAGCCCTCAGAGCAGCTCAGGAACCAATCGGGGGAGCCGCTTGTGCCAGCAACCATCCAGGAAGAAGCCAAAGTAAAAGTCACACAAGAAACAGCACCTCAGCGTCCCGCGGTGGGGCAGATGGATTTAAAGCCCTCAGAGCAGCTCAGGAACCAATCGGGGGAGCCGCTTGTGCCAGCAACCATCCAGGAAGAAGCCAAAGTAAAAGTCACACAAGAAACAGCACCTCAGCGTCCCGCGGTGGGGCAGATGGATTTAAAGCCCTCAGAGCAGCTCAGGAACCAATCGGGGGAGCCGCTTGTGCCAGCAACCATCCAGGAAGAAGCCAAAGTAAAAGTCACACAAGAAACAGCACCTCCGGGTTGCAGAAGTCTAACAGAGGGGTTATTAGTGCCTGGTAGACTGTATGGAAGTGCTCTGGGGCGAGGAGGGGCTTGAGTCTTCTGATGAGTCTCATTCTGTGGTAAGCGCTTTTGGTTGTTCTGCTTATGTGTGAGTGGAGGTTCAGCTCCTTGTCCAGGGTCACTCCAAGGTACTTTACTTCAGATTTTATGGGTATGGTTGTGTCTTATCTTGATATCGGGTGGGGGGAAAAGTCTGAGTTTCGCGTGATGATTAGCGCCTCTGTCTTGCTGTAGTTTATTGAGAGGCTGTTGTTTTGAAACCAGCTTGTCATTTGTATGAGGCAGTTTGTTATTTTGGAGTAGTCTGGGTTGTCGATTGCGATAGGTGTGTATATCATGATGTCATCTGCGTAGATTGTATATTGTATGTTGTGTTCTTTCATGATGTCGCATATTGGCTGGATGTAGAGGTTGAATAGTAGTGCTGATAAGGCCGATCCTTGTGGTACTCCTTGCATGACTTTTATGGGTCGGGAGGTTTTGTGGCCTACCTTGACCTATATCTGTCTGTTGGTCAGGTATGAGTGGAAACATTTCAGGGTGTGTCCATGTAGTCCGATGCACTGAAGTCTTTCCAGTAGAGTCTCGTGATCAACTGTGTCGAATGTTGATGAGATGTCTATGAAGATCATTATGATTCCTTTCTTGGTGTTATCTGTGAGGCGGAGAATGCTGTCGAAGAGGTATAGCAGAAGTGTTTCTACCCCATGGTTGGGGCGGAAGCCATGTTGGTGGTTGTCCAGTGGAGCGTGGTTGTCGATGTGATCTTGTAGTTGGTGCTGTACAGTTTTTTCAATTATTTTTGCCAGTAGGGGTATACTGGAGATGGGTCTGTATGCTGCTGGATTGTTCTTGTCGAGAGTGGATTTCTTCGGGATCGGTCTTATTGTGGCGAGCTTTAGTTGATTCGGCATGGACCCTTGTGTTAGGGAGTTGTGCACCATTTTGTGTATGGTGTGGATGAAGTTTGACTTGGTGGCCTTGATCCAGGTCACTGGGCAGGGGTCTGGGTAGGGGCTGTGCTTGTCTTGATTTCTGAGATGATGTGGGAGAGCTGCTCTTTGGATGGTGTGCTGAATGTGCCCCAAGTTTTCGGGGATGAGTTAGTCTTTGGGGATGTGCTGGGTCGTCTTTGTTGTGTCGAGTGGAATTTTTCTTGGATGTAGTTCGCAAATTTTTGTGGGTCTATTGGCACTTTGTTTTCTGTTTTCTGATCCTTGGTGAGGGTTTTTACGATTTCGAATAGCTCTCTAGGTTTGTTATTGGAGTTGCATATCATGTTTGCATGGTATTCTCTCTTTGTTTGGTTGATGCGTTCATTGTATTGTTTTTGCTTTGTTAGGTATAGTTCCTGGGTCTCTGGTGATTTGTTCTTTCTCCATTTCCTTTCTACTTTTCTGATATCCCTTTTTTCGTTTCATATAGTTTTTGAGTACCATGGCTTGTGTTGTGATTTGTTGCTGAGGGGTTTCATGGGTCTATAATCGGTTGCTTTGGCGGCGTTGTAGATGGTGTTGCTCCAGGTAGTGATGTGGGCTTCTAGGTCATCTGTTTCAGTGTTTAGGTGTTGTATCGTGTCCTGTAGGAACTGGTCCCTGTCGAAGCTCTTGAATCTTCTTTGTGTAGGTGTATTGTCCGGGTATTTGTCTATTTTATCTTCTTGTAGTACAATGTTTACCTCAATTATGTGGTGGTTGGACCTTGGAACTGGTGTTATGGTTGGTGTTGATAGGCCTCTCGTGGTTAGGTAGTTGGGTGTGAAGATTAGGTCTGGTGATGAACCATGTCTGTGTGTCGGGGTGTTGATTATTTGGGTGAATTGAAGCAAACTCATTGCTTGAAGGAATGCTTCTGCGTCTTTGGTGTTGGTGGACTTAAGGTTGAAGTCTCCTAGCAGTAGTGTGGGTTTGTGGCTTGAGTTGATTGCACAGACTGCCTCGAGGGTTGAGGCTAGTTCGTCGGGTGGAGCACGGGGCGCTCTGTAGGCAAGACATAGGGCCATGTGTTTGTTCTCAACAGTGATGGTGTTACAATGTTGGGTGTCTGTGTTACTTTGTGATTTGAACTTTAGGCTGCTCTTTGCGATTATCAGGGCTCCTCCTCCTCGCCTGTGCACGCGTGGGCAGTTGTATGCTGTGTATGTGTTGGGCACTAACTGATTGAGTAGTACGTTGTCGGTCGGGCTGAGCCATGTTTCTGTGATGCAGAGTATGTCGGGTTGTTGGTCATCTATGTGGTCTACTAGGGTGTAGATCTTGTTGTGTATGGACCTGGCATTTATGAGCTCTATTGCTATTAACCTTGGGGTGTTAGGTGTACTATGTGCTTTTTTGTGTTAGCGTGGTTGCCGGACTTGTGTCTTAATTGTTTTTTTGACCTGGGTGTTCTGTGTGTGACCTTGTGAAGTACTGTGGGCTTATGTGTGACCATGCTGTTGGTGGGGGCCATGGAGTGTTTGTGTGTGGGTGGTAGTAGTATGCGTGTGGTGGAATGATTTGTGTGAGGAGGAGGCAGAGGGGGAGAATCAGTGTTGTGTTCATGTTCTTTTAGTATAGGCTCAAAGATTTCCCTTACGTTTCGCTGCTTTACTCCTCTGGCTGCTTCTTGGAGATTTCTATGCGGTTTTTGTAGGGCTTTTTGATGGGGCTGTCCTCCCTTTCTTTTGCTCGCCTTTGTGCCTCGCCTAAGGGCCACGCCAAAGGGCCCTCTGGCGAGGCCCTTAGGCGTGAGCGCACCCTGCTGGGGCACCGCTTTAAATGTGTCCCGGTGCTGTGGCTGCATTGCTCCCACTGCCCCGATTGGGCAGGAGCTTCTGAGCGGGAGGACTTCCCACTCAGGCGCTCTACCCCGATCGGGGGAGCTGCTGAGTGATGCGGGCTGGTGGAGGGTTAAAGCGGCTCCCTTGGTGCTGGGACACTGCTTTAAATGTGTCCCGGTGCTGTGGCTGCGTTGTTCCCACTGCCCCGATTGGGCAGGAGCTTCTGAGCGGGAGGACTTCCTGCTCAGGCGCTCTACCCTGATCGGGGGAGCTGCTGAGCGATGCGGGCTGGTGGAGGGTTAAAGCGGCTCCCAGATTGGTTAGTCTGACATCGGTGTTGGTTCAATTAATGGAAATGCTGCTAAAACAGAGGATGGTGCCTTTTCTGGAATCCAATGGATTACAAGATCCAACAGCATGGCTTTAATAGAGACAGGGTCCTGTAAGATGAATCTGATTGAATTCTTTGACTGGGTGACCAGTGAACTAGATCAAGGGAGAAAGCTACATGTGGAATGCTTAGATTTTAGCAAGGCCTTTGACTCCTTTGTTCTCCATTGGCAACTTACAAATAAGTTAAACTGGGTGCCCTTGGGATGGATCCTAAAGTAATTGACTGGGTAAGAAACTGGTCAAATGTGAGGTACCAGAGGGTAGTAAGTAAAAAGAATTCACTTTGAAGAAAGGGGCATTACCAGTGTCATATCTCAGGAATCGGTCCTAGGTTCTGGGTTTTTTGTAATTTACTTTTCATTAACTGTTTTGTTTCGTTTCATCATAACAACTAACCCAGCATCATGAACAAGTCCCAAAAAACAAACTGGAGACCTGTGTTGCATTAACACCATTTAAATTATACCTCCCCCCCTCTACAGTCCCTAAACACTCCATTCCTCCCTCCCTCCCTCCCTACCTATCCCTAACCCCCACCTACTCTTCCACAGAGTCTAATACTGTCTCCAAATGGAGTCCATCTTTTCCAGCTGCCCAGTCAAATTGCTGTAAAATCCATGTAGATGATTATGAAATCCTCCCAAATCTGGCATCACCACATACAGTTTTGCTATTTTGCATTAGTTCATGCTGTTAACCATTACGTTTATTGTTACAAAATGTTCGATGTAAAACTAAGCTTCTGCTCTGTGGATTGTTGTTTTATTGTGAACCGCAACTGAACTCTGGAAGTTGCGGGTTATAAATATATGTTAAATAAATAAATAAAATAAATAAATACTTCAAAATTCAGTGCAATCTCCTTTCTAGCAGCTACAATGGGAACTTCCAATACTTCCACTGCATTGTGGCGGTATACTTATATAATAAAAATATTTTAAGGTCCTGATCCAATTTGAACCCCACAATTTCCTTCACACAGGGAATGCATTTTCCTAGTAGGCCCGTACCATCGGACACTGCCACCTCATATGGAAAAAGGTTCCATTCTGCCTGCATCCCCTCCAATAATCATCTGACCCCCCCCCCCCTTGATCTTACACAAGCATTGGGGGTCAAATGCCAGAAATACAGCAATGTCAAGCCATTCTCCACCACATTTGCAGCAATTGATATCTTCTGTATAAAGATCTTTTACTACTCCTTTGGCTCCAGTACCTCCCCCAAATCTTGCTCCCATTGCAATAGGTGCCATGAGGGATGCTCTGAGACCACCATGAATGCCCTATAAATGTTTTGAAATTATCCCCCCTTCCATCCATCTCCCCTCACATAGAGCTTCCATAAAAGTTTTATCTTCCTACCCCTCCCGGTCTTCCAATAAATAACCAAAACAATCTCTCCAGACGGACCCAGATCCCAGGAGCTCTTGTTCAAACAACTGTCCCACTCTCATGAGTCCCTTCTCTTCCCATCTCTTAAAAATCAATTCTGTCAGCTCAAAAGGAAACTATATTACACCAAAATTAGCTCGCGTTCCAACAGTCTATTCCAGTGCTTTTCAGACTTCTATCCTGTATGACCCCATTTTAACAACTGAAAATTCATGTGACCCCAGATGATGATGAAATCAAAATAGTAGGTCTCCAGCTTCCTTCTCGTCCCTCCACTTATCTAAAAATCAGGAAGACAGCAGCAGTCAGCACGGCCCCTCATGTCAATGTGCAGTGTGCTTACAGATCCCAGTACTCACATGGATTTCCAGTCCATCAGGAAGCTTACCCAGAAGGGGGCAAGGACTTATGATTGTTTACTGGCTTATAGGCCACATGCTGACTGGTAACTGCCATTACTTGGCATAGACCACAGTGAAAGTTCAGAGAGAAAGGGAAATGGCCATGTTCCTGTGACCCCATTCACTGATGATGTGACCCCATTTGGCGCCCCGACCAATGTTCCTGCTAAGCTGTGCTGAGTCCTCTGCTGGCATTCCTGCCCGGGGGGGGGGGGGGGGGGGGGAGTTGCAAAGTGATCACGTTAGGATTGCGTGGCATAAGCAGGTCTTGAGGGCCTGCCGATGCTGTGCAATCATAAGCACAATCGCTTTGCACCTCCCCCCACTGGCAAGAATGCCAGCGGAGGACTCAGCGCAGCTTAGCAGGAACACTGGTCCCGACCCCAGGTTTGGGCACCACTGGCCTATCCCATACCCTCTCCACTATGCCTCCATCATAGGTGTATGTGTTCCGAACAATATCCATGACCCAGGGATCCATTGTAAATTGGGCCCACTCTGGATAAAAAAACAAAGACGATCACCCATTGGTAGTCCCTTGAAGCGGGTCCACCACTCATCACTGACTGGTACAGTTTTTGTGCACACCCCCCCCCCCCCACCCCGAAAGGGCTAGGACTTGACCCAGAATTTTCCCACTGGAATTCCCTGTTTGTCCAGACGGTATCTCCTCAACTCTCAAAGGCAAGAGAGAGACCCCAACCACTCGGAAGGGCTTATCCTCTAGGAGCTGCTGGGACTTGGCATCTCCTAAATCCTTAGCCAGTTGATGATGAAATGCTCAAAGAGATCAGGGAAGCTAACAAAAGTTACAACACAGTAATAATAATGGGTGATTTCAATTACCCCAGTATCGACGGGGTCAGTGTCACGGCAGGACATGCTAGGGAGATAAAGTTTCTAGATGAAATAAATGACTGCTTCTTGGAGCAGCTGGCTCATGAACCAACAAGAGGGGAAGCCATTTTGGACCCAGTCCTTAGTGGAACACAAGATATGGTGCAAGAGATAAGGGTGTTGGGGGCCACTTGGCAATAGTGATCCCAGCATGATTGTGTTTGATTTAATAAATGGAGGAAGGACAGCAAGTAAATCCACAGTACTACCTTTTAACTTTCAAAAGGGAGACTATGATAAAATGAGGAAAATAGTTAAGAAAAAACTAAAAGAAGCAGCTACAAAGGTTGAAGATTTACAACAAGCATGGGCATTGTTTAAAATTACCATCTTGGAAGCCCAGACCAGCTGTATTCCACGCTTTAAGAAAAGTGGAAAGTAGTTCAAAAATCAGCCAGCATGGTTTACAGGTGAGGTCAAAGAGGCTGTTGCAGCCAAACAAGCATCTTTCAGGAAATGGAAAAAAGGAGCCAAATGGTGAAAACTTGAAACAACATAAGCACTGGTAAGTTAGATGCAAGGCATTGATAAGGTAGGCAACAGAGAATTTGAAAAAAAGCTTGCTCTGGAAGCAAAAACACATAATTACATGACATCATCGTGTGTTTATTGTTTGTAATGTCGGAGTAAAACTGTGATTGAGATGCGCCACCTAGTGGGAACATGAATTTATACCTAGAAGCCCCAAAGTACATCAATTGACACATCTAAGACAATTGAGTGCATCAATTGACGTACTTTGGGACTTCTAGGTATAAATTCATTTTCCCGCTAGGTGGTGCATGTCATTAATTTTCGATGCACATATTTGAACATTTTGACCTTGCTAACAAAGTCATGGAACATGACTGACACGGTTCTAGCAGTGGCGCTGGTATACAACTTCGAAGATGCATTTGTGTCAATTGATGCACTTTGGGGCTTCTAGTGTTAAGGGGTAAAAGGGGCACTAAGAGGGGACAAGGCCATAGCAGAGAGACTGAATGAATTCTTTGCTTTGGTCTTTACTGAAGATAATGTAGGGAATTTACCCATTGCAGAAATGGTATTTAAAGGTGATGCATCAGAAGAAATGAAAGAAATATCGATAGACCGGGAAGATGAATTACAACTACTCGATAAACTAAAGAGTAGCAAATCACCTGGATGAGATGGTATTGAAAGAACTGAAATATGAGACTGCAGATCTACTATTAGTAATCTACGAACTATCATTAAAATCATCTGTAATGCTTGAAGAATGACCAATGTAACGTCCATTTTTAAAAAGAGCTCCACGGATGATCCAGGAAACGACAGACCGGTGAGCCCGACATCAGTATCCGGCAAAATGGTAGAAACCATTATAAAGAACAAAATTACTGAACATGATCTGCCGTTTCTTTCTCTACAACATCAACAAAATTCGCCCATTCCTTTTTGAACACACTACTTAGACACTTATCCACTTCTTTGTCACTTTCCATCTAGACTGCTGTAACCTATTCCTTGCTGGTCCTCATCTCTCTCCCCTTCAAACTGTTCAAAACTCTGCTGCGCGGCTAATCTTCCACCAGCCTCATCATGCTCATATTACCCCTCTTCACAAGTCACTTCATTGGCTCCCTATCCGTTTCCGCATTCAAATTTGTCCTGCTGACCTATAAGTGCATTCACTCTGCAGCTCCTCACAACCTTTCCTCTCTTAGCTCTCCCTACTATACCCCTCCTCAGAAACTCCACTCTTCTGGAAAATTACTTCTATCTGTGCCCTTCTTTTCTACTGCTAACTCCAGACTTTGCTCCTTTCACCCTGCTGCTCCTTATGCCTGGAACAAACTACCTGAGTCTGTATGTCAGGCGCATTCTCTGACCCTTTTCAAATCCAGGCTGAAAACTCACCTCTTCACTGCCGCTTTTGGATCTTGACTCACCTGATCTCCTTTGTGCTTTCTTACCATTCCCCCTAGCTGTATCTGTGTTGTCTGTCTTGACTGTAAGCTCTGATGAGCAGGGACCGTCTTTAACATGTGTCTGTGCAGCGCTGTGTACGCCTTGTAGTGTAATACAAATGTTCAGTAGTAGTAGTAGTATTCATGGTTTGATGGGAGAAAGCCAACATGGCTTTAGCCAAGAAAGGTCTTGTTTTACTAATCTGTTATATTTTTTTGAAGGTGTGAATAAACAGGTAGACAAAGGTGAGCCGGTCGATATAGTGCATCTGGATTCTCAGAAAGCTTTTGATAAGGTCCGTCATGAGAGATTCTTGGCGAAATTAAAAAGTCATGAGATAAGAGGCAGTGTACTATTGTGGATCAGGAACTGTTTAAAAGATAGAAAGCAGAGGATAGGGCTAACTGGCCAATTTTCCCAATGGAGAAAGGTGAATAGTGGAGCACCCCATGGATCTGTGCTGGGTTCGCTGCTTTTTAGCATATTTATAAATGACCTGGAAATGGGAATAACAGGCGAGGTAATCAAATTTGCAGCTGAAACAAAATTAAAACCCAAAGTTGTTAAAACCCAAGAGGATTGTGAAAAATTGCACCTTGATAGATTGGAAGACTGGACATTCAAATGTCAGATGAAATGTAATGTGGACAAGTGCAAAGTTATGCACCTAGGAAAGAGCAACCCAAACTATCGTTAAACGATGCAAGGTTCCACATTAGGAACCATCACACAGGAATAAGATTTAGGTGTCATCGTGGATAACACGTTGAAACTCTCCATCCAGTGTGTAGCGGCGGCCAAGAAGGCAAATAGAATGCTAGGAATCATAAGAAAGGAATTGAGAATAAACCAAAAGATATTATATAATGCTTCTGTATCATTCCATAGTGCAATCGCACTGAAAAGTGTGCAATTTTGGTCATATCTTTAAAAGGATATAGCGAAACTAGAAAAGGTACAGAGAAGAGTCACCAAAATGGTAAAGGGGATGGAAGGATACCCCTATGATGAGAGCCTTAAAAGATTAGGGCTCTTAAAACTGGAAAAGAAACGGCCGAGGGGAGATATGATAGAGGTCTATAAATTAATGAATGAATGGATAAACATACGTAGATAGATTGCCATCAAAAAGTAGAAAGACTAGGGGACATGCAATAAAGCTACAGTATAACCCATTTAAGACTAATAAGAGAAAACACAGTTACTCACCTGTAACAGGTGTTCTCCAAGGACAGCAGGAATCAGTCCTCATATACGGGTGACGTCGGCACCGACGGAGTCCGGGCAGAGCATTTCACCAGCTTTCAAAAAAAGCCTTTGGGAATGTCACCACGCATGCGTGGTCCTCTTCCCGCCCATCTTGCTCAGTCAGCTGCCATAGCTATAGCCCCTTCAAGAAGATGACAAATATATATACATATAGCAACTCCAAGGGGAGGAGGGAGGGTTGTGAGGACAGATTCTTGCTACAGGTGAGAAATTACGCTTTCTCTAGGAACAAACAGGAAGTCAGTCCTCACATATGGGACTCCCTAGTTAAGGCTACCGAGAACCTGTAGAAAAAAGCATGACAGTGCCGTGAGCAGTCGCCACTGAAAGCCGAAGGCAGCCCGAGGACCCTGGATCCATTGATGGTCACGCTCCCAGTAGTCAGAATAAGGGTCAGAGGGCAGGAGTTGCTCAAACCCCAAACAGATTATGGAGTACAGCCTGGCCGAGTACGGCATCCCAACGGGACTCCCTCTCCAGGTAGTAATGTACCACGAAGGTGTGAGTGGAGGACCAGGTGGCGGCCCGGCAGATGTCCGCCAGTGGCATCGAGTGCAGGCTGGTGACCGACTTCACCATCGCTCGGATATTGTAAGCCATGACTCAGCAGTCCAGGGGAAAAAGGCGATGCAGTCCACCACCCAGATGGACAAGGTATGCTTGGTGACCGCCAGCCCCAGACGGCTGGGATTGAAGGAAACGTTGCCCGGATCTGCGGTGGTCCTGAGACTACTGCAGGTAGAAAGAGAGAGCCCTCTTACAATCCAAGGTGTGGAGAATCGCCGATGCCTGGTCAGCATGGGGCTTCGAGAGGAAAGTGGGCAGCACTATCTCTTGATTGAGATGAAAATCCGAGACGACCATAGGAAGGAACTTGGGGTGAGTCCGCAGGACCACCCTGTTCCTATAGAACCTCGTGTACGGCGCCTCGGCCATCAGCACCTGGAGCTCGCTGACTCTCCAGGTGGAGGTGAGAGCCACCAAGAAGGCTACCTTCCACGA
The DNA here is from genome assembly GCA_033557465.1 of Ichthyophis bannanicus. Lineage (NCBI taxonomy): Eukaryota > Metazoa > Chordata > Amphibia > Gymnophiona > Ichthyophiidae > Ichthyophis > Ichthyophis bannanicus. Next base: position 4,588,758 of record CM066050.1, read on the forward strand.
AAGATGCCACAGTGGGCAGGTAACCATGGGCTCAATGGGCGGCTTGGTCAGCTGCGTTAGGACCACACTGAGGTCCCATTCTGCCGGAGGAGGGCAGGTAGGGGGCCTGGAAATAAGCAGGCCTTGCATGAAGCGAGAAATGAGCGATTGCCCCGAAAGAGGCTTGCCCTCGATGGGGTGGTGGTTCGCTGAGATGGTACGCAGGTGAACCCTGACCAAATTAGACTTCAGCCCAGACTGCAAGAGGTGGAGTAGGTACTGCAAGACCAAACTGTTGGGGCACGAAAACGGGTTCGCTCGAAGCTCCGAACACCACACCGAGAACTGACACCACTTGAAGGCATAAGTCCACCTGATTGAGTCCTTTTTTTGAGGCCAAAAGAATGTCCTCGATCTCCACGGGAAGATGGCAGGAGGCTAGAGCAATCCACTCAGCTGCCAAGCTGTGAGGGATAGGCACCTCAGATTGGGGTGAAGTAGTAGACCTCCTCCTGTGTCAGCAGCTCTGGCAAAAAACTGAAAGGGACTGTGGGCTCTAGGGACTGTGGGCTCTATCGAGAGATAGAGCAGCAGGGGAAACCAAAGCTGCCTGAGACACCTCGGGGCTATGAGGATCATTGAGGACCTGTCCTGCTGGACCTTGAGAAGGGTCTGGGCAATGAGGGGCATGGGGGGAATGGCATACAGCAGGCCCATTTCCCATGAAATGAGGAAGGCATCCGGGGCCACCCTGCCCGGGTGCGGGAGGGCACCGCAGAACCGAGGGAGCTGAGAATTTGCAGGACTGGCAAAGTCGTCGAGGTCTGGAGTCCCCCAGTGCTGGAAGAGCCGCTGCACCGTCCGAGGACATAGGCACCACTCATGCAGCCGAAGAACCCTGCTGAGACGGTCCGCCAATGCATTGTCCTGGCCCAGGAGGTAAGTGGCTCGGATAGTCATGCCCTGCTTTCTGCAAAGGAGTATAGGGCTGTCGCCTCCGAACAGAGGCTGTAGTAACCGGTACCTCCTTGTTTGTTCATATAGAACATCGTGACCTGATTGTCTGTTTGGACCAGCACTGCTTGTTACTGCAGGAGGTCCCTGAAAACTTTGAGTGCAAGGCAGATGGCCCGGAGTGCCAGCAGGTTGATCTGCTGCCTAGACTCCTCGAGGGATCAGGTCCCTTGAGTGCACTGCCCCTCGCAGTGGGCTCCCCAGTCCACCAGGGAGGCGTCCATAGTCAAGACCACCTGATGCGCAGGAGCATGGAAGGGCATACCCTTGAAGCAGGTTCCGAGACTCCTGCCACCAAGCGAGAGAGACTGCCACGCTGGGAGAGACTGAGATAGGATCTCAGAGGTGGCCAGTCAGCTGCACCCATTGCGCTCAGAAGCACCACTGCGCAGTCCGCATGAAGAGACGGGCATTGGGCAAGACACTGACTGTGGAGGCCATGTGGCCGAAAAGGCGAAGCATCATCTGTGCCGAGACAGCGCTGTGGCACCGCACTTCGGACGCCAGGGACACGAGGCAGTCTGCCCTGTCCTGAGGAAGGAAAGCCATGGCCCGCAGGGTGTCCAAGAGAGCCCCGATGAACTCCAGGGACTGAACTGGAGTGAGATGGGACTTTGGGTAATTGATCACAAACCCCAGATGCTCAAGGAGGTGAATGGTGGGGTCCATAGCCTGCCGAGCTTCGGAGGCCATGCCCCGTTACGAGCCAGTTGTCTAGATATGGATAGACGAAAGTGCCCTGCAGCCGGAGTTGGGATGCAGCCATGGCCAGACATTTCGTGAAGACCCACGGGGCGGACACGAGGCCGAATGGAAGCACCCTGTACTGGTAATGGTTTCCCTAAACCATGAAGCGGAGGTACTTTCTGTGGTTGGGATGGACGAGGATGTGAGCGTAAGCATCTTTTAAGTTCAAGGAGCATAGCCAATCGCCCTGCTGGAAGTAGGGCAGTAATGTTCCAAGGGAGAGCATCCTGAATTTCTCCCGCACCAGGAACTTGTTGAGGTAAAGAATGGGTCAAAGGCCCCCGGTCCACTTTGGGAAGAGGAAGTATCAGAAGTAAAATCCCTGTCCTTGGAAGTGCTGTGGGACTGGTTCTACTGCCCCGTCCTCAAGGAGGCCTGTGAGCTCCTGACTCAGGAGGGCCTGGTGCTGGGGAAGCCAATTTGGCTCCCTGGGAAAGTACGGAGGAGGGAATTGGTCCAGATGGAGGAGACAGACCTCCCGAACGACCTGGGGGACTCAGACGTCAGTGGAGATGGACTCCGACTTGTGGGAAAAGTGGACCAGATGCCCCCAACGGGCAGCCGCTCTGTCAGCGGACAAGAGGCTATGCCGATGGCGTCAAAATCCCGAGGATGGCTGAGCCGGCGCCAGGGATGGGTCTTGGGACCCTTCGGCTTACGAGGGCCGTGGGCCTTGCACTTGCCCTGACCACCTTGTATGGGGGTCAACACTGGCAGGTAGGACAGGTAGCCCCTGTATGGGAGCCCCTTCCAGTGGAAGAAAGACTTCTTGCTCTGCTGTTTCTTCCTGGGGAGGGAGGAGGTTTTCCAGGAGAGGTGAGTACGAGTCACGTATTCTGTTTCCATCTCCGCTGCCTTATCCTCCATGGGCTTGCTGAATAGTTGCTCCCTGAGGCAAGGGACATCCAGCAGTTTCTCCTGGACCCACTGCTCCAGGTCCGAGGACTGAAGTCAAGCCTACTGGCAGGCTCCGATGCCAGCCGCCGCTGCCACCCAGGCGGAAGACTCAAAGCCGTCGTATGCTGCTTACGAGAGAGCACTTTCCTACGGACTTTGAGAGGGCCTGAAAACCTCAGAGATGGTCTCTGTCAAGGCTCACCGCAAAACCTCCAAGCTCTCTAGCGAGGTCATGGAGGAACATCCCAATGTATAATTGGTATACTTGGATGTGGCATGACAGCATGGAGCCCTGATAAGCCTTGTGCCCGAGGGTGTTGAAGGTATGAGACTCTCTGCCCGGCGGGACAGAAGCATGAGTCTTCAGGCTCTTTAGCTTCTGCATGGCCGATTTGACTACCACTGAGGTGTGAAGAAGCTGGGCTTTCCAAAACCCTGGGCCCCGCTGAACCCTATAAATAGCGTCCAGGCGCTTGTTCACAATAGGGACAGAGGCCGGCGTCTCCCACATGTGGGAAGGGAAAAGCCTTTGAAGGGCTATGTAAGCCCTCCAGAATGAGAACCACATGCAACCTCTCCTGAACCACTGCACCACTTACTTAACAAATATTTCTGTTCTGTGTTCACAGATGAAGGGTGAGGGCAGGACCTCAGAAAAGACCCACAAATAGGAACAGAAGTGACAGGGAGCTCAAAAATTTTTCAGAAGACTGTGTCTGTGAGGAACTAGTTAAACTAAAAGTAGATAAAGCGATGGGACCAGATATGATACATCTGAGAATAATGAAGGAACATGGGGACATTCTAGCGGCTCCACTGACTGACCTTTTCAATGCCTCTTTGGAGATGGGAGTGCTCCCAGAGAGCTGGAGAAAGGCACAGAAACGGAAGTAAAGATGAAGTTGAGAACTACAGGTTGGTTAGTCTAACCTCTGTGGTGAGTAAATTATTGGACACACTGTTAAAAGAGAGAACACTGAGGTTTCTGGAGTCCAATGGATTGCAGGATATGAAGCAGCATGGGTTTACCAGCGACAGATCTTGTCAGACAAATCTCATTGATTTCTTTGAATGGGTGACTAGGGAGTTGGACCGAGGCAGAGCCCTAGATGTGGTGTATTTAGATTTCAGTAAAGCCTTTGACACCGATCCGCACAGGCGACATATACAAACTGGGCACCCTAGGGCTGGACCCTAAAGTTATTGATTGGGTTAGAAATTGGTTGAGTAGGAGGCGGCAAAGGGTACAGGTAAATGTTGCTCACTGTAAGGAGAAGGAGGTTACCAGTGGTGTGCTGCAAGGATCTGTCCTTGGTCCAATTCTTTTTAACATCTTTGTTAGTGATATTGTGGAAGGGTTGTCGGGTAAGGTTTGCCTGTTTGAGAATGATACCAAAATCTGCAGTAAAGCAGACACCCAGGAAGGAATAGATAACATGAGGACCTCATGGACAGAGCAGCCTCCGAGACAGCCGGTCGTTCTGGTGAGACCATCTTCTGAGTAACACTCTCTGTAATGGCCCTTGCCCAAGGCACCAACTCGAGCGTCGCCGCCATCGTACCCAGAAGCTGTAGATAATGCCACGCCATCGGACATGGCCTGCTGAGAAATCGTCGGACCAACGTTCTCAACCTGAACGCTCGATGCGGAGGCAAGAAAACCTTGCCCGCTGCCGTATCGAACCGCGCCCCTAGGTACTCCAGATTCTGAGATGGCACTAAACTGCTCTTGGCCATATTGACCACCCAACCTAAACTTTGCAGGCACTTGACCACCTTGGATGTCGTCTCCTCGCTTTCTGTCCTTGACTTTGCTCGAATTAACCAGTCGTCCAAATATGGATGAACTAGAACTCCTTCCTTTCTCAGCGCCGCTGCCACTACTACCATAACCTTGGTAAACATCCGTGGAGCCATAGCCAGCCCGAACGGTAACACTCGAAATTGAAAATGACCCATTGGCACCGCAAACCTGAGGAACTTCTAGTGCTCCTGCCGAATCTAAATGTGTAGGTACGCTTCTGACAAATCCAGAGACGTAAGAAGTTCGCCTTTTCTGACTGCTACGATGACCGACCTTAGCGTCTCCATATGAAAATGAGACACTCGGAGATACCGGTTCACTTTTTTAGATCCAGAATTGGCCGAAAAGTTCCCTCCTTTTTCGGAACCACAAAATAAATGGAGTATCGACTGCAACCGCATTGGTCTCGAGGAACCGGCACTATGGCTTTGAGAGCTAGCAATCTTTCTAAGGTCTGCTTGATCACCCCCCACTTGCGATGTGCCCTGCAAGGGGACTGCACAAACGAGTCGGTCACCGGTCGCTGAAATTCCAAAGCATATCCTTCTCAAATCACTTCTAACACCCACTGATCTGATGTAATCTGGACCCAGGCAGCATAAAATTCCTGTAAACGACCTCCCACCGGTAGCTCCACCTGGGTCTCCCTGACATCATTGCGGCTTTCTGAGACTCAAAGAGGCGGCCGCAAAACCTCTGCTCGCTCCTCGAAGCCCTCGAAACCTTGGTTTCTATAGGGAAAACGTCCCCTCTGACTCTGAATGAACCTTGAGGTACGAAAACGACGAAAATCCTTTTGAGGCATTCTAGCCATCAGCGTAAATCTACCCTGCTTCTGCTTATCCTCCGGCAGCCTTCCGCCCTTGGAGTCTCCTAGATCCTTAACAATCTTGTCCAAATCCTCTCTGAAAAGCAGCTTTCCCTTAAAGGGAAGCTTACTCAACCTGGCTTTAGAAGACGCATCCTCTGCCCAATTGCGCAGCCAAAGGTACCTCCATGCTGCTACCACTGAAGCCATAACTGTTAGATAGCCCCCTAATGAGGTCATAACGAATATCAGCAAGATACGCTGCTCCTGACTCTACCCTAGCCGCCTCACCTGCCGACTCTTCGATCCACTCTCCCTGGACTCGCTGAGACCAGCGCAGACAGCTCTTGCTACCCACGCCCCACAAATGGACGCTTGAATAGAAAGAGCATTCACCTCAAACACCTGTTTAACAAAGCATCCAGCTTCCTGTCCTGAGCATCTTTGAGAGCCGCACTCCCTTCCACCGGAATGGTCGTCTTCTTAGTCACCGCAGATACGGATGCATCCACTTTCGGTGACCTAAAGAGCTCCTTATTCTGGTCCACCAGCAGATAAAGACGAGACATAACCCTAGACCTCTTGAGTGTTGCCTCGGGCATGTCCCAATCCCCTTGAATCATCTCCTTTACCACTCTGTGCACAGGAAAGGCTCTCTGAGTTTTCTGAAATACTTGTAACAACGGATCCTCCAATATAGCCTCCTTCGCCGGCACATTAAGTGCTTTAAGGGTCTCAGAAATAAGTGCGGGCAACTCATCTCTCTGAAAAATTCGCACTACTCTGGCCTGGTCCTACTGCTCCGTGATTTCTCCTTCTTCCAACTCCTCGTCCAAGTCCAGATCTTGCTCCCCCACCTTCGAGTGCAGATCCTTCGAAATCACAGACTGCTCCTGCTTTTCTTTCTCTATTTTTGACTTCTTCAGCAATACCCCCGAAGTTCCCATAGACAGAGGAGTCCCTGGTCTTTTCTGTCCCAAAAACACACTGATGGAACTTGAAGAAAAAACGTCTCTCTGAGTGCTCCCGAACGCCCTTTGAATCAGCGCCACAAAGTCCGGGGAAAAAATTGAAGACAAACTACCTGACAAGGATGCCTGAGCAAGTGGTACATCCGGAGCAGTAGAAGGCCCCGCTACGGGCTCCGTAGGATCTACCGCGGAGGGCAGAGGCCCCTGCAAGCCCTCCTCCTGATCCTCCTTCTCCACATCTACCCATCGCTGCTCTGCTGCAGAAGCTTAGCTACAGTTCTGACAGACCCCAGAGTCCGAGACTGTAGACCTCTTTACCCCACAGAGTAAACACAACATTTTAGAAGGCATTCTGACCGCTCAAATGGCCCAAGCGCCCCTTAAACACCTCCCCGAAGCCAACGGCCCGAGAACCCTGAGGCTTTTTTTTTTTTTTTTTTTTTAACTATCCTCGATTAGTGCAGGAGTCCTTCGGACCTAAATTCTGAAGAAAGCAAATGAAAACGAAGCTCTGCTGCCAAAATACGCACATTTGTATCCCTGCAACAGCTCCTGGCTTTTCCCGCGCAAAACGCATGCGACGCGGGCCTGCTGCCGGTTCCGGCAGTAAAACAATCAATCCATTTCCAATGATGACCCAGCACCTTACCTCATGTCTCCGGAGCATCGTTGCTGCACCACTCTGTTGATTCAGCAGCGAATTACTGGGTGCTCCCCCAGGGCCTGCTTGTCCCCGGTCCGACCCCGAGGGCCCTGAATCACCGAGCTGTGATGCGGCCGCGTCTCCCCACTGCTTCGGCACCGAGCGCTGACAGGCAAAACCTCTGCGATGCGCTCGGGATTCCTTCTCTCCTGGTTGTCTGCCCTTCTAGTTAAACGGGCTGTAACCGGAGCCTGTTCCCCTCATTTCCCCAAGGCCACGGAGGAGCGGGAGGGGAAAGGGGAGAGAGGTCTCTATGAGTTACCAAATTTAAAGGCACAGTAAAAATTAAACAAATTAGCAGAAATGAAAGAAAACTATATTGAATTAAAGTAATCTAAATTCTAACTAAATGTCCTTAATTGTTCCTCTAGTGAGCCGGGTCCTCCAGGCTCACATCCTCCAGCTGCTTGGAGACTGAGATAACTGGAGTGAGGAGGTGGTGCCTATTTCCTTATACCAGTGTCATAAAAGAATGACGTTTTTCAGTCTCCAAGCTGCTGGAAGAAGAGCACGACCCCAGAGTTTCCGGGATTAGACTTGAGGGACGATCAGGAATTGTCTTTAAAATACCATTTATGCAGTTAATTTAATGTTATTTAGCAAAATACAGCAAAGAAGTCATATCTTGTTTGCTTCTGTTTCAGCTCATGAACTCCGTGCTGACCATCTGACCCCTAATATAATATTCCCCTCTCTCCTGATTGTACACATGACCAGCAGCCTCAGTTGTCATTTTTACACACCTTCCTATGAACTGGATGTGTGATGGCCAGTCTGGAACCACCCTGGGTTTGCTCAGAAATGCCTTGATCTCTGCTGTTGTCATGGTATAGGTAAGAGGAGGCTCAGAGACTTCGGAGCTCCAGTCAAGTAATTGGGTGAGTGCAGTTGCCTCAGTGTTGATGGATAGTGTTTCCCTGGGTCTCACACTGCTGTCTACAAGCTGAGTCTTCTCATATCTTTCACCTCTGATCTTCAATATATTCTCCACTGCATCTCCTCTCTCCTGTTCCTCTTCACTGCATAACATAACTTACAGAACAGACTCACTGTAACCATACCAAGCTGACCTTCTCACTGTAGGCATGACTATCTTTCTTACCTCTTCGCGTTGTGTTTTCAACATCTGCAGCTGGAAAGGGGGATGGCCTGGGATCTTGTGTCCAATTGTATTTATTTTTATATTGATTGAACCAGTTCACCAAGTAAACCCCAACACAGAAATAATTGAGGCATAAAAGGTATTAATATGCAATGCAAACACATAAAAACTATTATCAGAGCATTTAAGCATATTTCAGTAATTTGTGTATTTTTGCATAATTTCCTAGAAATTACAGGTAGGTAAATAACATTACACAAAATTTAAAGTTAGTTGTTGATTTGCCACATGATTGGCAATTGGGTATTTTTTCATTAGTGCTTTTTAAAATTATGACATCTCCAAAACTGACATACCCTAATAGAGCCTCACATTAGGGGTAAGGGAGAGAAGGGAAAAAGGAAAGGAGGTAAAGGACGGGAGAGAACAAATCAGAATCCTGTAATGGGCAGGTCAAAAGTGGACTGGAAGAAGTGCATTTTGAGCAGGGCTTTAAATCTGTTATAAGATGGTTCTAATCTAAGTGGAGTATGGGGGGAGTGCATTTTATTTATTTATTTGCAATGCTTTTCTATACCGCCCCTTCCAGAGATCAGGGGTGGTTTACATTATAACAAAACTTTATATGGAACAAAATTAATGAATCAAAACATTTACAGGAACACGTGATTGAGTTATAACAATGGTTAACTATTTACATCAATCTATGTACATTCCTAATACAATCAGAAAGTTGTTTCTTGTTTACGACTGGATAGACCATGGAGATAATTTGAGGTGGATTTGCTTTGGGGGGGGGCATCTGATAGGGGGGATCCTAGACTAGACTAGGCGTTGAGGTGGTGACTATGGTGGAGTCATTTTTGGGGATATTGGTGCTGTAGTGTTCAATGAACAGGTATGTTTTTAGCTCTTTTCTGAAAGTCTGGAGGTCCCTGATTCTTCTTAAGGAACCTGGGAGGGTGTTCCATTGCGTGGGGGCTGCATATGTGAAGGCCCTATTGCTTGTGATTTGTTTAGTTTTATGGATAGTGGGTGGGACTGTGAGGAGGTTCTGGTTGGTACTTCTCCTTGTTCGGATGTTCGATTGGGGGAGAATTAAAGATGAAAGGTGGGATGGCGATATATTGTTTATTTATTTATTTAATTAATAGGTTTTATATATCGACTTTCTACAGTTCAAGACGGTTTACAAGGAACACAACAGACAGTATATTTCAACTGAATACATTGTAACAATAAGGATCACAGTATAAATGATTAACAAGAAACTCCTTGCGGAGGGTTAAGAACTATTTACATGGAGGCTTAAGGGGCTATTTACATGGAGGAGTATATAAGAGGTTAGAGGGAGCTATGTAAGTAGGGAAAAATTAGCTTGAAGGTGGTTATTATGACTTTATATTTTTCTCTGCTGGCAATTGGGAGCCAATGGAGTTGGTACAGGATGGGTGTAATGTGGTCTGACAGACTAGCTTTGAAAATAATTCTGGCAGTGGACGTTTTGGGCCATTTATTTATTTTATTTATTTAAATCATTTCTATACCGCGCTCTTTAAAATGAGCGCGGTTTACAGATAACATCAATTTGTACAAAGCGGCGGAACATGCAATGTACATTACAGAGAACAGGTACTTCAACTTGGGTTACAAACTGGGGTAACTATATACAACTGGGGTACCAACTGGGGTAACCATATACATTTGCAGGATGGTTAAATTCTTTTTGGGTATTCCATGTAATATGCTATTGCAATAATCAAAGTGGGGTGTGATGAGGTGTGCATTCCAAAGGGCAGGTGCCAGAAAATAGAAAGTCGGGCATTAGAAACAGAAGGGAAGTGCAGATGGTTGGCGTGTATATTCCGTAAGGCTCTATGGGAGGAAAGTGTATGGAGATGATCAGATAGATTGCGTGGTAAACCTGTGTGGAGAGCGTGATGGACCAATGTAAGGAGTTTGTAGTGGGACCAAAATCTGATAGGCAGCCAGTAATGTTGAAGCAGAAGAGGGGTAACATGTTGTAACAGGAGATGTGTGTGAGAAAGCAAAAAGCAGTATTTTGGATGAGCTATAAACGGCGTAGTTGATATTGGGGTAAACCTAAGAACACAACATTACAATAATCTAACCAAGATATGACAAGGGTAAGAAATAATGTAGTTAAAGATTTGGGGGAGAGGAAAGAACAGACGGCTCAAATCTGACAGTGCATGAAAAGAATGCTGAATCAGGGAAGTGAGATGACTGTGAAACAACAGCAAAGAGTCCAAGATAACCCCCAAATAATGCATGGAAATAACAAACAGTTGGGGGGGGGGGGCAGTCAGAAAGCAATGGAGCAAGGGCAGGAAAGGGAGAACTGAACAGGAACAGTTACTGAGAGATGTGAGATCGGACTGAGAGGTTGGTGTGGTCAAGCAAGAGAATATCATCTGTGCAGAAGTGGGCTGCAATTCTGTGTTTCTGTATAAGTGTAACAGAGATCAAAAAGATGTTAAATAGCAGAGGGGTCAGCACAGATCTTTGAGGGACACCACAGAATGCCAAAAGAGTGGAGGAAGAAGAGGGGCCAAGGGACACCGAAAAAAAGCGATGGGATAGAAAAGACTTAAAACAATGAAGAACTGTACAGTTAAGACCGAAATCACACAGACGAGAGTAGTGTGGCCAACAAGGTCAAATGCAGAAAATAAGTTCAGGAAAACATCAACAGAAATGTCACCATGATAGTAGGATTTATGACTCTCGTTCAGGAAGATAGGATGACAGTCTCTGCGCTGTGCCCAGGATGGAAACCAGACTGACGGAAGTAAAGAGCATGAACAGAGTCAAGATGTGAGGAAAGCTGTGCAAAAAAAACAATTTTTCGAAGATTTTGGAGAGAAAGGGGCGCGTAGAGATAGCAAGAATGGTGGGATCCAGCATGGGATTTTTTAGAATAGGACAAACTAAAGCATGTTTTCACAAAGTAGGAAAGGTACCGGATAAAAGACTGTTGTTCAGAAGAGCTAGCATCAAAGGAAGCAGAACCATGACAGGGGTGCTTAACCAGGAAGCTGGTATGGGATCCGCAGGACAGGTGGTCTTGTGGGAGGAGGTTATGGTCTGATGGAGCTCTATAGGGGTGACCGGATGAAAAGAGGACCAAGTATTGGAAAAAGTCTCAGGCTCAGAGAGAAAGTCGTCAGATGAATCAAGGAGGGAATGGGGAGAAGGCGGCTGACTAGGGGATGAGAGAGGGGGAGGAGTGTCAACAAAAGCAGAGCAGAGGGAGCAGACTTTCTACTCAAAGAAGTCTGCCAAAGCCTGAACAGAGGGAAGAGAGAGAGGAATGCTTAGAAGTAGAGGGTCTGGACAAAATGGCTAAAATAGAGTAAAAGTTAGAGTTAGTGGAGGATGAAATGAGCTTTACTACTACTACCATAGATCATTTATATAGCGCTACAAGGCACACGCAGATACATGTAAAAGACGGTCCCTGCTCATTAGAGTTTACAATCTAATCAAGACAGACAACAGCTGGGAACAAGGATACAAATAGGGAAGGTAAGAAGACAAAGGAGAGCAAGGGATCAAGAACCAAATGCAACCTCAAAGAGGTGAGCTTACATATAATAGTTTAAAAAATGTTCTGGTTGTTACATGTATTATGTATTAATCTGTCCATTTCATGTTTTGTGTATGTGTAGCCTCTTTCTATGCGGTCATATTTACACATTTTCATGCTGAGCTGTTTGAAAATAGGATTTATTTACAATTCTTTTGTTTATACGTATGATATTTATTCATGTCGTAGTTATGTCATTTCATTTTTTTTATTAACTGTATATGTATATATATGCTCTGAGTAATAATCCTTCTTGGCATGATGAAGGACAGTACGACATTGCTTGAGTGAAGTCTTGAAATACTGTAGAGAGGTTGGTGAAGGATGTTTTTGCCAAAGTATGAAATAAAGATAAAGAAAAACGTTCCGCCTGGTGAAGCTGGCGGCGGTGTAGACAAAGGCCAGGATGGAACCAGGGCTGTTGATATTTAAATGTGTAACTGTAAGGCCAAAGTGGGGCCACCTTATCAAGTGTGTTGGATAATATAGAGTGCCAAAGTGCAGCCTGAGCATCAGTCGAAAGAGTAACAAAATCTGAAGGAAAAATTGTATCTGCAGATGGAAAGATACGAAGAGAGCATGCCGAGAGATCACAGCGATAGGACGAATTACGGGCATCAGCTAGGGTAGCAGAGGGGCGAGTAGCAGGAGAAATGCTAAATAATATAGGGTCATACATTTGGTCTGCAAAAATCCAAGAAAGCGGTAGAGTGTAGGGAGTGAAGTACTTCTGTCCACAAAAGAAGAGCGGGATCTGGGCATGAATGTGTCTGATGATCTTAAAGTAGCTAAGCAGGAAGGGGCTTTGTTTTGGCGTCTTACCTGGAGAGGTGGAGGAGTTTGATGCTGCTCCTTCGGTTATCTTCCCGGAGTTTTTATGCCAAGTAAGAGGAAAGGGAAGCAGAGGAGAGGTCCTGATGCTGTCAGCGGCCTGATGAAGGCACAGGTTACTTTGGAAAAGTGTCTGGGCTTCTCCTTGCTGAGAAATCAACAGCAGCTTCAACATGATACAGCTGAGCTCCATCTAGGTCGAGCTCACTTACCCCTCTGATTCGTCATATCACCATCTCACAGCAAGTATACCTGACTGTAAACTTTCACTTAAAATTTGTATGGCCTTCATCATCCGAAGCTGGTTTAAATATCAATGTTTACTGTTGTCAGTGACCTAATGCTTTACTGTTGCCAGTAATTACGAACTTTTACTATTGCCAACAATCACGAACTACTACTGTTGTCAGTAATCTGATATTATTATTACCAATGAACCAATTTTCTACTGTTGCCAGTAATTTCATTCATAACCAGTAATTTTAATACATAAACAAAAATTACTGTCGCCAGTAATTTCATCTATAGCCACCATCTGGTCTTTTACTAATACAAGTAAACTCAGATATAATCGCATTATTAAATACTGTCTGACTTACTGTTGCCAGTAACTTCACTCATTGACACTGTCTTTTACTGTTGCAAGTAATCTCAGTTATAATCTCATCAACTTTTGTCTGATTTACTGTTGTCAGTAATTCATCCATAGCCACTGTCTACTACTATTCCAAGTAATCATAGCCATAATCTCATTTTTAGCCTTTGCCTGATTCTTATTGTCGCCAGTAATCTCATCCTTAACCTCTGTCTGATTTTTTCTGCTGCCAGTAATTTCATTCATAGCCACTGTATGATCTTTTACTGTTATCACATAACACAACACATTCCAGAAGAAACATGGATCTCACAAAGTATCAATCCTACCTTCTTATCACCATACTAACCATTCACCTAGCTCACAACATCTATGCACACGAACCAAATCCAACAGCATATAACACCATTCCCATCATTCACAACACATACAAAAACACACCACAACCATACTCATATACACTCAACCAAACCCACCGTCCCAACACCCCCAGACATTCAAGACTAATACAAATAAATCTCCAACAAGACAAACCTAAAAACAGATCTCCCGACACAAACACCATCAGAAAATTCATCCTCATAAATGCAAGATCCATACGAAATAAAATACCAATAATTAATGACATAATCACTGATAAAAAAACCGATATCCTTCTCATCACAGAGACTTGGCTCTCACCCACAGACACAATCCTCCTAAACCAACTTAACACGAATCAATATGACCTTTTCAACTGCCACGAGAAGCAAAGAGGGGAGGCGGAGCCCTTATCATCACTAAAAAAGAGCTCCAATACTCACTAACAAATGTAAATAACATAGACGGTATGGACATCATAAATATAGAAAATAAAACCCTTGCACTGTCCCTTATCTACAGACCACAAAAATCTCACCCCCATCCTAGAACTTGCATGTACAGCCACACAGAGAAAACCACTTATCATATTAGGTGATCTGAACCTTCCATCACTTAACCCACAACACACAGCCAACTTTATGGATTCCATGAACGAAATGGGTTACAACCAAATCATACAGACACCTACACACACAAAAGGAAACGCCCTAGACCTCGTATTCATTCCCACCCCATTTAATAAACACCAACTACAATCCTCACCTCTTATTACGGAAGTACCATGGTCAGATCACCACTTAATAACCTTCAATTTAATTTCACTATCCCACACCAACACTGAAACAACTCCAACACCTTATAAATCCCGCTTTACCCACTTTAACAAAGATACTTTCCTAGATACTGTATTACCCAATCTTACAAATAACTCGACTGAAGTCAACACCTTAATAGACCAATGGAACTCAATAATAAAAGAAGCAGCAACTCCCACCCAAGTTTCTCAAAAACAATTCATAAAAAAAAAGTCAGAAAAATGGTTTAATAAAGACCTTTCTAACCTAAAAAAGCAACTAAGAAAACAAGAAAAACGGTGGAGGAAATCTAAAACAAGCGATAATAAAGCTCAATACCTGAATCTTCTCAACAAATACAAAGACACAATTAATAGATCGAAACGAGAATATCACACAAAAGTAATAAATATGGCAGTCAACCGCCCGAGAGAATTATTCGCAATTATAAAAACACTAACAAGAACCCAAACTCCAGAACCTGAACAATCAGCGATAAGCGCACAAACTCTTGCAACTCATTTTGCTAACAAACTAAGAAATAAATCATCTAGCACAACCATAACACCACCCACGGACTTAAAACCAACCAATAAATGGACAACCTTTCAAGACATTGATCAAAAACACCTCCTCAATGTCATATCAATGATCAACACCACTACCTCCCCCCTGGATCCATGCCCCGTATCATGGATAAAAAACACCAAAACTGAACTGGCTATCCATATACAAAATATAGTAAATCAATCACTATCCCAGGGCATCATGCCAGATGCCCTAAAACTTACATCCTTACGCCCTATAATAAAAAATAATAAACTCAATCCTATAGACCCGAACTCATACAGACCCATAGCCAGCATACCGTTTATTGCCAAAGTAATAGAAAAAATCATACAACTCCAATTACAAGATTTTATCGACACACATGCACCACTTGACTCATACCAATTCGGCTTCCGCCCATCTCACGGAGTCGAAACCTTACTAATAACACTCATGGATGACCTCATCAAAGGCACTGACACATGTAACCAAGGTTACATCCTCATATTCATTGATATAGCTGGTGCCTTTGACCATGTCCACCACAACACACTCATTAACAGACTCTTAAACCTAGGAATAGGAGGAACAATTCTACAATGGTTTATATCATACATTACAAACCAACTGATACGCGTTAAATTAGGCCAAAGCACCTCAGAACCCTTCACACAAGGACAAGGTATTCCACAAGGCTCGGCCCTATCAGCCCTCCTTTTCAACCTGTATCTTCAACCCATCACAAATATATTTAAAAAATATAAAGTCAACCACTACATATACGCAGACGATATCATGCTCACACTACCGATAAACACAAATAATCCCACCTACCAGAACTTACTAAACTGTATCAGTGAAGCAAATACTTGGCTAGAAAATAATAACCTCAGCATCAACCTAAAAAAAACTGAAGCAATGTTCGTATCAAGAAAACCAGACACTACTCTCCCTGAAACTATAACAATTAACACAATAATCCCAGTTAAAAAAGAAGTAAAATACCTAGGCATCATAATAGATCACACACTTAGTATGCTCCCTCACATAAAACAAACAGTGAAAACCATATTCTATAAACTTAGGACCATTCAACACTTACGACCACTACTAGACACACATGACTTCAGATCTGTTATCAGCACACTCATCACTCCACACTTCAACTATTGTAATAGTCTACTTATCGGCCTCCCTCTCACAAATACCAATATACTCCAACGAGCTCAAAACATCTGTGCTCGAGTAACAGCAAAAGCTCGCCTCAATGACCACATAACTCCCATCCTCGCCGAACTACACTGGCTTCCCATAAATAGTAGAATATCGTACAAAATACTCTTAACCACATTTAAACTTATCAACGGCATCTCACCCTCACATCTAGCCACTCTGATACATGCTCCAAAAGAACTTAGAACCCGCAGGCAAAACGCAACCCACTCTCTAGACATAAAAAAATCCATCCAAAAAACAAAAAAAACCACAAGCTCAAGAGCCTTCTCATATGCAGCCCCCACCCTGTGGAATAAACTTCCGCTAAGCCTCCGCAAAATAAAAGATCTCCATATATTCCAGAAAGAACTAAAAACACATCTGTTTATAGAACACTTTATAAATCTTAATGAATCTCCTCCATCCCGCACACTACACCTCCATAACAATCCTCCTTAACCACAGATCAAAAAGCCTCAAACCTCCATACACTTAAGAAAAAAAGCAACTCTTACAAACTACGATTAATAATGAATGATTAATGTAAATAGTTACAGCATTACTAGCCAATGTTAATTGTATATAGTTATGAAAAAACACTGTTCCATGTTGTTGTTCATGAAATGTTAATTGTACATAGTTATGAAAAACGCTGTTCCATTTAAAACCATGTTCATTATATGTTAAGTGTAAACCGCCTTTGATCTCTGGAAAAAGCGGTATAAAAGAAAAGCATAAATAAATAAATAAACAGCGGAGGCTGTGGCTGATTCAGGTTCCTTTGGACTGGACTGGAGCGCGAAAAGAATTTCTTTGAGCCCCGAAGTTAGAGCAGTTCTCCCACAACCCGGAAGTGACTTCGGCGGAGGCAGTGCGGCAGTTTCGCAGTATGCCGGTGAGCATTCAGCAAACCGAAGGCCATTGGGATACCCAAGGCTGACTTCCTCGTCAGTGGAGTATGGGGGAGAGTAAGTGATGGGTCCCTCTAGAGATGCTGTGAGGGAGATGGTAAAGTCTGCCGGAGTGTCGTTGCAGATGCTGTGGGAAGCCCTGAAAAGCCTGGAGTCTTCTCTGACTCCTTTTTTGACTGCCTTAAAGATGGAGGTGCAGACTGTTACCGCAGAGTTCCCTTGCCAGTCTCAACATTTGAGTCAGGTGGGAGAGAAAGTTGAGAAGTTGGAACAGTAAAGTTTGAGCCAGAAGGAACTATTATTGACACAAGTTAAGGAAAGTACAGTTACTTACCTGTAACAGGTGATCTCTGGGAACAGCAGGAATAAGTCTTCACATATGGGGTACGTCGGTACCGACGGAGCCTGCGCAGGAACGCTCCCCAGCTTCCCAAAAAGGAAAGCTTTTGGGAGCATCCCACAGCGCCTGCGCGCTGCCTTCCCGCCTTTCCTAACCGCCTCTCCCCAGTTCGAGTTTTAAAGCTGAGACAAAGAGAGAGAGGAAAGGAAAAAAATAGATAAGAGAGATACAACTCCTAGGGGAGGTGGGTGGGTTGTGAAGACTTATTCCTGCTGTTCGCAGAGATCACCTGTTACAGGTAAGTAACTGTGCTATCTCCAGGAACAAGCAGGAATGAGTCTTCACATATGGGGACTCCCTAGCTAGAGATGCCTGGGAGATCCCCAAGGTTATGAGACCCTGTGAAGGGCTCTATCTCCTCCTATGGATCTCAGGCATCCATTCAGGGAAGGAGGGCATGAGTTGATTAAGCATGGAACAGGTGTTTGAGAACAGCCTGACCAAACAAGGCATCCCGGCGGGAGTCCTTGTCCAAACAGTAATGGGCTGTGAAGGTATGAACCGAGGCCCAGGTGGCCGCTCGACAGATCTGGTCGATGGACACAGAATTTAGATGAGCCATAGAGGTGGCCATGGCCCTCACATTATGAGCTGTGACATGGCCTTCCAGAGAAAGGTTCTTACTCTGGTAGGCGAAAGAAATACACTGAGCAATCCAATTGGACAGTGTCCTCTTAGAGATTGGAAGTCCCAAATGAGAGGGATCAAAGGCAACAAAGAGTTGAGAAGACTTTCTATGTTGCTGTGTCCTTTGTAAGTAAAAGGCAAGAGCTCTCTTACAATCCAGGGTATGAAGATTCCTCTCTGCACTTGATGCATGAGGACCTGGAAAAAAGACAGGTAAATACACCTCTTGATTAAGATGAAAAGGTGAAACCACTTTAGGCATAAAGTGTGGATTGGTCTAAGGACTACCTTATCATGATGGAACCTTGTATAAGGTGGATTAGCCACTAAGGCCTGCAGTTCACTGATGCGGCAAGCTGAGGTGACTGCAATGAGGAAAATAACCTTCCAGGAAAGAAATTTCAAGGAGGTGGTGGCTAAGGGTTCAAAAGGTGGCTTCATAAGCTGACCAAGAACCAGATTTAAGTCCCATGCCACCGGAGGCCTAATGGGAGATTTAGAAGAAGGTTTTCTGGAAGCATGGAGGATATCCTTCACCTGCTGAGAAAGATTCCAATCTTGAAGGTCTAGGCCTTCAGCAACCAAGCTCTGAGGTGAAGGGACTTGGGGTTTGGGTGCCACAAAGTCCCCTCCTCCTGGGACAGAAGGTCTGGAGCAGCTCCCAAGTCTAGGGAGGGAGCTTGAGAGAGATGCAGAAGTAGAGGGTACCACACTTGGCGTGGCCAGCATGGAGCTATGAGGATCATGGATCCTTGATCCCTCTGGAGCTTGAACAGAGTCTTGGGAATTAAAGGAATGGGTGGAAAGGCACACAGGAAAGTCTTGACCCCAGTGGAGGAAGGCATCCTTGGCCTGAACTCCCTGACACGGAATTCTGGAACAGAACCGGGGAAGTTTGGCATTCCACGGACTTGCAAAGAGGTCTATGTCCGGGGTTCCCCACTCTTGAAAGATTCTGAGTACTTGGTCCATGTGCAGGGACCATTCGTGTGGAAGCAGAACTCGACTGAGTCTGTCTGCCCAAGAGTTTTGGATTCCTGGGAGGTATACGGCCAGGAGATGGATTTGATGCTCTCTGGCGAAGGCCCACAATCTTAAAGCTTCGTTGCAAAGCGACAGAGAGCCAGTTCCTCCTTGCTTGTTTATGTAAAACATGGCTACCTGATTGTCCGTATGAATGAGGACTGTCTTGTAGCTGAGCAGGGTATGGAAGACCTTGAGAGCTAGAAAAACTGCTCGGAGCTCCAAGTGGTTGATATGTAGAGAGGTCTCCTGTGGAGACCAAGTGCCCTGAGTGGAGAGGTCTTGTAGATGAGCTCCCCAACCTGTTTGGGAGGCATCTGTTGTGAGGGTTGCCTGGGGCAACAACTGTTGGAAGGGGGACCCCAGCAACAGATTTTGGGTGGACATCCACCACTTGAGAGACCAAAAGAGGCGTTTGGAGGTTGCTATTTGGTCTGAGAGAGCTCCTGATGCTTGAGTCCACTGGGTGGACAAAGTCCATTGAGCTGCTCTCATGTGAAGGCGAGCATAGGGTACCACATGCACTGTGGATGCCATGTGGCCTAGCAGTTGTAGCATCTCCCGGGCAGTTAAAAGACTCTTTGACTGAATCTGGGAGGCTAACTGCACTAGGCGTAGGCAACGGGCCTGAGGAAGATAGGCCCTTGCAGTGGTAGTATCCAGCCAGGCCCCTATGAACTCTAGGGACTGAGTAGGGGTGAGCTGGGACTTTGGGAGGTTTACCACAAGTCCCAGATACTGCAGAATGTGCCTTGTGCAGTCCAGGGAAGTCTGGGCCTCTGACTGAGATGGAGCTCGGATGAGCCAGTCGTCCAGGTATGGGAATACCAATATTCCCAGAGTGCGTAGAAATGCAGCTACTACTGCCATGCATTTGGTGAACACTCTTGGAGCAGAGGCCAGACCGAAAGGAAGCACCCTGTATTGGTAATGCTTTCCTTGGAAAAGAAAACGGAGGAACCTTCTGTGAGATGGATGGATGAGGACATGTGTGTACGCATCCTTGAGATCTAGAGAACAAAGCCAATCCTGACTCTGAAGGTATGGAAGGAGAGTGCCCAGAGAAAGCATCTTGAATTTCTCCGTGCATAGAAATTTGTTCAATTCTCTGAGATCTAATATGGGTCTGTAGCCCCCTGTTTTCTTTGGGATCAGAAAGTAGGGGGAGTAAAACTCTGACCCTTGTTGAAGAAGAGGTACTTCTTCTATTGCCCCTTGGGCAAGAAGGGCAGCCACCTCCTGACCTAGAAGGTCGAGGAGAGATGTTGAAGAATTGAAATGTCTCACCATGGTGTGAGGAGGAAGGTTTGAGAAATGAAGCTTGTAGCCCTCCCTTATGATGGAGAGGGTCCACTGCTCTGCTGTAATTTGCTCCCATCTGGGAGCAAAATGAGCTAACCTTCCTGGAATGGTGAGAGGCTCTGGCTGTTTCAGAGCCAGAAAGGCTAAGTTCTCTAGCATCGTCAAAAACCCTGAGGAGGCTGGGTCTGCTGAGTTGCAGCAGCCCCTGTAGGCTTAGGCCTGGCCTGTTTAGGTTGCTGACGCTTAGTAGCAAAACGACCTGTAGATGATTGTTGGCCAGAAGCAGGATGGAATCTGCCTTTCTTGAAAATAGACTTCTTGAAAGGTTTTTTCTTGGCAGGAATGGAGGTTGACTTTGAAAGTCTATCCAAAGCAGAATTTTCTGCATCCATTTGAGTGGCTTTTATTTGCCAATCTTTACCAAACAAGTTTTCTCCTGTACAGGGAAGATTTCCCAAGCCATCCTGGACCCAAGATTCTAGATCAGAAGCTTGGAGCCAAGCAATTCTGCGTGCAGCTATGGCAATGGCCGAAGCCCTGCTGGCACCCTCAAAGGAGTCAAAAGCTGCACGGTTGGAAAACTTTGAAATATCTTGAGTATGCTTAATCTAAATAAGAAATTCTTCCCTTTTATCCTCTGGAAGAAAAGGGGGAAAAGTGTGCAGCTTATCTGCAACTTCTTTCAGAAACATATCCATATAAAGACTATAGGAGTTGATTCTGGCAATGAGCATACTGGCTTGGAAGATTTTTCTACCAAAAGCATCCAAGGTCCTGCATTCTCTTCCTAGAGGAGCAGAGGAGTGTCTTTTTGCACTCTATCTTTTTCATAGCTGACTCCACCACAATAGAATGGTGAGGAAGCTGTGTTTTATGAAACCCAGGATAAGGAGGAACATGGTACAGTGTCCAATCTACGAGAATGAGGAGAGATAGTGAGAGGAGTCTCCCATAAGTCAATCATGTGATCATAAAGAATCTCATGAATTGGCAAGGTGACTGCCTCCTTAGGAGCCTTAGAATAACCTAAAATATCCAATTTTTTAACTCTAGGCTCTGATTCAGAGGTTACTGAAATAGAAAGTCCTTTAGCCCCTTCTCTTATGAAGTCTTGAAAGGACAAGTCCTCTGGAGGAGACATTCTTCTTTTTGGAGAAGAAGGCTCTTCAGGAAGAGCTATAGATACTTCAGCAGACTCCTCCGATGCATCAGAGTCTTCGGAGGAATCAAAGTATCGACTGTCAGGGTGCTCTCCCAAAGCTCGATACGCGTATCGAGCGGTATCGACATCGAGCGTCATCGGGACCGGTTCGGTACCGATGGGCATCCCTGGACAGGGAACCGCTGCAGTCGGCATCCTGGTGGATGTCGATGCAGTCGGTACCAGTACCGACACTGGTGCCGGTACCAGAGCCGATACCGACAACGGAGTTTGTTGTGGTATCAGCGGCGTCGCAGCTTGAATGAAGGCCGTGATAGCCTGCTGCATGGATAGAACATTCTGATCCATCGACACCATGAATGCCTGGAATTCGGTACTGGAAGGTTGCGCCAGTACCCCAGAGCATTCTAACAGGTCGAGGCCGTGCCATCGATGTCAACCTGTAACCCCATAGGAGGAGCTTTGGAAGCCGGAGCTTCCCGCCGGGGTTGTTTTGCCGGTGCGGAATCCTCGAGGGCAAGCCCGGAGGCATCTCGATGCTTGGAAGGAGATCTACCCTTCGAGGACCGGCTGGATTTATGTTTGGTTACCTGAGATCCATGGGAGGAAGTAGAGGCCCTGGAAGACGTCGATGCCACTGAAGCTGCATCAGAGAGAAACAGCACATGGAGCTTAGCTGCTCGGTTCTGTAAACCTCGTTTAGACATCAAGGAGCAGGACGGACAATCCAAAATGGAGTGGTCAGGACCCAAACATTTAAGACACCATTCATGGGTGTCGGTGACAGAAATAGTACCGCTGCACTTAGTGCATTTTTTAAACCCGGAGGCTGATTTTTCCATGAGGAAAATTTCTCGTGAGGCCTAAGGCCCAAAGAGGAAAAACACACTAAGTGAGGGGAAAATATGTTCTTTTTTTTTTATAAGAAAAGAAAGAAAGACCGGCGGTACCGGTCCGACGTCGGGGAAGGCAGACGCACGACCAAAGAAATAAAATAAAACAAAGAACTTCTTCAGCGGTGACAGGAACACGACCTGCTGGCTCTGCGGAAAAGAAGAACTGGGGAGAGGCGGTTAGGAAAGGCGGGAAGGCAGCGCGCAGGCGCTGTGGGATGCTCCCAAAAGCTTTCCTTTTTGGGAAGCTGGGGAGCGTTCCCGCGCAGGCTCCGTCGGTACCGACGTACCCCATATGTGAAGACTCATTCCTGCTTGTTCCTGGAGATAAGAAAATCTGGTTTGGAGGACTGACTTTCTTGAGAATCAATCTAGGAAGAATAATCTCTGCTTCCTTAAATTCCCTAAGTGTCTGTTAATTACTTCTGTGGACATGGTGAGGAAGTTTTTGAAGGAAGTGTTGAATTTTCCAGAAGATAATCCCCCCTCCCTTGTTTACATCTCAGTTCCAGGGAGTGTAGGGAAGCCTTCCCCGGGAGATCCGGAACATAGCCAGCTCAACTTATTTGATGGTTCCAGAAAACTATTCTGGTGGCTACCTTTATGTTTGAGACTGAGACTCTGTGTTAAAATTATATTTCCGCAATATGCAAACTAACTTTTTGGGGTCGGTTATGTGTGTATTTCCGGACTTTTCTCAGTCTACTCAGGCAGGAAGGAAAGCCTTCCTGGCCTTGCGGTCGAAGGTAGTGGCCCTTGGGGCCGGGTTCGCCTTAAAATTTTTTTGTAAATGTGTGGTCTCTTTTGAGGGTAAAATTTATTTGTTCTTTGACCCTGGTCAGCTAAATGAATTTGTTTGTGGTAGAGAGGGTGGGTTGGGAATAGTAGGGGTTGCACAGTGAGGGCGTTCCAGTTGTTTCTGCTATACTTGGTCCTTGCCGGTATGTGGGAAACCTATGATAGATGATATTGTCTAATATTTTTATTTTTCCTCTCCCTTTATAGTGGTTTATCATGGAGATTGTATTTGGTGGGTTTTTCTTCTTTTCCCGTTTTATTTTGTCTGAATTTTCATTATGTATCTGGGTGATATGTATTTTTTGGAAAGTTGATAAATACATTTTTTTTTTAAAAAGTAGCTAAAGCAGGTAGAAAAGGCGATGGTGAAAGCCAGAAAGATGCTTGGGTGTATAGGGAGAGGAATGGCCAGCAGAAAAGGAGAAATTTTCCTTTCCTGGATTCCTGCTATACCAGTCCAGACTAGTGGATTGTGTCCCCCTGTCAGCAGATGATGAGACAGAGAAAAATTCTAGAAGCTTAGTGACATCACTCTTCATAGATAACCCTGCACCCCTAGGGGTCAGCTTCAGTATAGCTGTGAAAAACCCTTTTATCTTTTTGTTGGAGGTATCACACAAAAGTAGGAGGAATTAAATCCTTCCTCTCGCTGTGGTCTCTCCTTTTAGGGGCAAAGGTGGCTCTCGCAGCAGGCGAATGAGATTGGCATACCACAGACAACATGGCCAGGCTGGAGCTACCAGGATGATTTGACGAGTGGGCTTCAATCTGACGGAGCAGTCAACCGATCAGAAGCCATGGCGGTAAGACACAGAAAAGCTGGGCTAGAAGCTAAGGCTGGACAAGCACATCGAGACTGTGAGATTGCGACTCTCTCCAGAGACTGAAAAAGACTGGCGCTTTGGAGTTGGAGGCAGTGGTCATTAGAGCCAGGACTGGGCAGCTCCATCAATTCAAGATCTTCTGGCACGCCCATGGAGCAAGTTCCCACTCGCTGGGGTCCAGGACATGACGAATGAGAAAATCCGCTCGAGTATTCTCCACACCTGCAATGTGCTGCGCAGAAAGCGCTCGAAGAGTGTTCTCTGCCCATTTCCCAGGCCACTCCGGGGCATTTAGTGCCACCATACTGATTCAGGTAAGACACTGTGGTCACATTGTTGGAGAGTATCCATACTGCTCAGTCCCGGAGGACATGCTGAAAGGCAAGCAGCGCTAGGCAAATGGCACGAGCCTCAAGGCGATTGATCGACCAGGAGGCTTCGCGTATTGACCAGGAGCCCTGTGCTGTCCGACCTAGGGAGTGTACCCTCCAGCTCGACAGACTGGCACCGGTGGTCACGAGCACCCAGGCTGGTGTCTCCAAGGCGACCCCGCACAAGAGGTGGTGACGGAAGAACCAATGGAGGCTGCAGCACACATCCAGTGAGAGGGGAAGCCGGACCTGGTAGTCCTGGACACAGGGTGACCATCGAGACAAGAATGACTGCTGGAGAGGACGCATGTGAGCCCCCAAGCCCAAGGGATAATGTCCATGGTGGTGGCTATGGTGCAAAGCACCTGTAAGTACGCCCATGCTGAAAGAGCTGGAACACTCAGAAAGGCTCGGAGCAGCGTGCAAAGCGTCTTGCATCAGATCTTTTTGAGGAAGACACAACTGACCTGTGTGTCCAAATGAACTCCCAGGAACTCCAATGATTGAGACAGCTGTAAACAGCTTTTGGCCTGATTGACTACCCAACTGAGGTGACTTAGAAAGCTGACAACCCGAGCCACTGCTGAAATCACCTCTTGGTGAGACTTTGCCCTGATCAGACAGTCATCTAGATAAGGATGAACTCTGATCCCTTGTTGACGGAGAGTGGCCGCAACCACCACCATGACCTTGGAGAAAGTCTGGAGAGCTGTGGTGAGGCCAAATAGTAATGCTCAGAACTGAAAATGCTGCCCCAGGATCGTGAAGCGTAGATAGTGCTGATGAGAGATGCAAGGTACTCTCTGAGCCTAACCACCTGGATAATAGATTTGAGAGTTTCCATACGAAAATGGGGCACATGGAGACATTTGTTGATGCCCTTCAAATCCAGAATAGGCCGGAAGGAGCTGTCCTTCTTGGGAACAACAAAATAGAATAAAGACCAGAACCCGTTTCTGACTGTGGGACTGGGTATACCGCCTGGAGCTGTAGCAGCCATTGAAGAGTCATCTACATGGCCACTTTCTTGTCTAGTGCTCCGCATGGGGAGATGAGGAAGGAGTGTGGGACAGGGTGCACGAGATCAAGAGCGTCGCCGTGCACAATGACCTCGAGCACCCACTTATCCGAGGAGATCTGGGTCCATTTGCGGAGGTAAAGCTGCAGCCACCCGCCCACAAGTAGCCCCCGGAATGGACCCAGTCTTGAAGGACTAGAAAAAGGGACTGTTACTTCTGGAGAGAGATCTGCAATTGAGAGTATATACTTCTGGGAATTTTCTGAAAGGAATTTTTTCTATTAAAGCTATTTAAACTGTGAACCCACTATTTTTTGTTAAATCAGTCAGGGCCTAGTAGCAGCAGTTTAAGTTTAAATTTAAAACACAGAAGAGAACTTTCTGGTTACATTTCATACCCAGCAGAGAGCTTGTAGTTTAAATTTAATAGTCACTCAGGGCCTAGCATCAGCAAAGTACTTTTAGTTTAAATTTAAAACACAGAAGAGAGCTTTATGGTTAAATCTAGAACCCAGCAGAGAGCTTGTAGTTTAAATTTCATAATGTTAGAGCCTAGCAGCAGCAAAGAGCTATAATTTAAATCAAATAAAAATATAGTTTACCTCAGCAGCACAGGACAAGTACTGTGTAGCAGCCCTCTTTTAATAAGTGTTAAATCTTTAAAAGGATATAGCGTTATTAGAAAAGGTTCAGAGAAGAGCCACCAAAATGGTAAAGGGGATGGAAGGATACTCCTATGAAGAAAGGCTAAAAAGGTTAGGGCTCTTTAACCTGGAAAAGAGACGGCTGAGGGGAGATATGATAGAAGTCTATAAATTAATGAACAGAATGGAACGGGTAAACGTAGATTGATTGTTTACGTTATCAGAATATAGAAAGACCAGGGGACATGCAATGAAGCTACAGGGTAAACTATTTAAGACTAATAAAAGAAAATATTTTTTCACTCAACGTGTAATCAAACTCTGGAATTTGTTACCGGAGGATGTAGTAAAAGCTGTTAGTGTAGCTGGGTTTAAAAAAGGTTTGGACAAGTTCCTGGAGGAAAGGTCCATAAATCATTATTAAGAAGGGACCCAGGATATCAATGCTTGACCCAGTACAAGCATTGCGGAACCTGTGTCTTTTGGGGAAACTGCTAGGTACGTATGACCTAGATTGGCCACTGATGGAAACAGGATACTGGGCTTGATGGACCTTGGTCTGACCCAGTATGGCATATCTTATGTTCTTATGTTATTTATTTATTTATTTATTAACAATTCTTATATACCGCACTATTAGACATCAGCGCGGTTTACATTGAACAAAA
Organism: Ichthyophis bannanicus; assembly: GCA_033557465.1. Taxonomy (NCBI): domain Eukaryota; kingdom Metazoa; phylum Chordata; class Amphibia; order Gymnophiona; family Ichthyophiidae; genus Ichthyophis; species Ichthyophis bannanicus. The sequence goes on from CM066050.1 coordinate 4,615,381, forward strand.
AACATCCGACAATTTACATATGTCTGGTCAATTACATTTAACAGGAGATATAAACTTGGGAAATAGGGGAAACTATATACAAAGGTGTGTTATCTGACAAGAGATATCATAGTTAACTATATACAAAGGTGGTGCAATAGTATATGGAACTGTTTGTATTTACATTGTGTAGTTGGCCTATTGCGATGGTCTGTCTGTTTGGCCACTCCTGCTATTCACCTGGAGGTTATGTTCTGAGCTATGATCTTATGATCATATGACTTATGATCTTATGATCTTATGACCCCAAGCCCATCAGCAGGCGGCTCGAGCAGCGCCTGCAAACTTGTTGATAGATGAGAAATTGTCCTGGCGATGTGTCCCTTGAAAGGACTGAGGTTTGGAACCAGTCTTAGGTGCATAAGAGTTCAGTTTTCCTGGCTGGTAATGCCGTGAGTCCATGAAATGGCTTCTGGAGGAGGAGGCGGGAGCTATCATAGCTGTGGAGCGCCAAGGACCTGACTTGGGTCTGACCTCTGGCAAACATGGCTTGACTTCCCCTAGATCCTTTACTAGCTTGTCTAGATCCTCTCCAAACAAAAGATTACCCTTAAAGATAAGCTTAGCAAGGCAGGCCTTGGAGGCTGCATCTGCATTCCAATAGAGGAGCCAGAGCCAGAGCCATCGCCGAGCAACGGTGATAGCTGCTACCAAACCTGTTGATAGACGAAGGTGGTCACAGAACGCATCTGCTACAAATGCTGTGACAGATTCTAAACAGGCCAGAGCAGGATCTTCCAGGAGCAAATGAAGCCAGTACAGCAATGCCCAGGCAGCTAAGCCCCTGCACACAGACTCCTGCAGAGCCAGTGAGAATGAAGAAAAACCTGTCTTCAGAAGCCCCTCAACCTTATGGTCAGTCTAGTCCCAGAAAACCGTTCTGCCCTTAATATGAATTGCCTCAGGTACACTTAGATTGTGAGCCCTTCAGGGACAAGGGAATAAAAAGTACCTGTTAGTATATACATATATGTAAACCGCTCTGATGCACAAGGACAGACTAGATAGGTAAGGACAGACTAGATAGGCCATGTGGTCTTTTTCTGTCATCATTTTTCTATGTTTCTAAGTAAAGGGCGGTATATCAAGTGCCTAAGCCATAACCATAAACTATATGCTTTGTAACAGCTGTCACCAAATTATCAACCTTAGGGAAGTGGAGCCACTTGTCCAGATCCTCAGGAGCCAAGAGATAGTATTGGCCCAGATAGTATTGACCATAAGGAGATATCTGGAGAATTCCACTCCAGGGAAACCATTTGTTGCAATTCAGAAGGGAAAGGGAAGGCCTTGGATGGCTTTCAGATACCCACAATAATGGGATCTGCTTGAAGTTTAGCTAAATCCAGAGTATGTTGAACTGGCGGCATAGAAAGGTGAAGAGCATCCATGATCTGAGCAATGAGAGCCAGGAGCTCCTCTTTATGAAATAGGCGTATGTTCTGCACTTCATCACGCACCTCTGGCTCATCCTCAGGTGGTGAGAGCTCTCCCTCCTCTCGGTCAGACTCTGAGTGAAGAGATCCATCCTGAGTGGTATTCCCTGTCCTCACCAACAGGGTGAATCACTGAAGCGCCTGAGCATCAAAATTCCCAGGCTTGACGAAAAAGATCCATAAACTGAAGTCCGAATTTGCAGGAGGAACTGGCAAATGCTGGGGCAGGCCTGAAACACTGGTCAACATTGAAATCGTTACTGACTTTAAAAGGCCCTAATCTGTAGTATCTTGGTGAGCTGAACACAAATATAACATTAAAAAGATTTTATTGGCTCTCGTTTTGAAAATATTGCATGTAGTTCATTTTTGACGTTTCACCGTGTAAATTTATCCAGTAGGACATCATCAACATCCCAAATAAGCCTTGAATGATGTAATATTGCATCACATTGCATAATACCAGCATGCACACATCATCCAGAGTTGACTGCATCATTTTCTGATGCAATGCAATACTACTGCCAGACGGCTGCTGAAGCCATCTGACGTCAGCGGTGTACTATATGCAGTCGGAAAGGAAAGTAAAGCGTAGTTACTCACCTGTAACAGGTGTTCTCCAGGAGCAGCAGGAATCAGTCCTCACATATGGGTGACGTCGGCACCGACGGAGCCCTCGCGGAGCAATTTTCCCCAGCTTTCAAAGAAAGCCTTTGGGAATTGCAGCGCGCATGCGCGGTCCCCTTCCCGCCCAAGGGTGCCATCTTAGCCAGTCAGATGACATAGCTAAAAGACAGCATAAAAATTTGCAAAAAAAACTAAAGCAGATAATTGCAACTCCAAGGGGAGGAGGGAGGGTTGTGAGGACTGATTCCTGCTGCTCCTGGAGAACACCTGTTACAGGTGAGTAACTACGCTTTCTCCAGGACCAAGCAGGAAGTCAGTCCTCACATATGGGACTCCCAAGCTTAAGGCTACCGGAGACCCTAAGCACAAAAATGAGCTCCCTCTAGCTCAGCAGTACAGAAGGAAGGAATCTTCGCTGAATTATGACCCACCGGTAGCCCCCATCCGGGATGGAGGGTAGGAGTTGCTCAAACCTCGAAGAGATTTCGGAGGACTGCCTGTCCGAAAGCACTGTCCCTGCGGGACTCCCTCTCGAGACAGTAATGGACCGCAAAAGTCTGGCTCGAAGACCAAGTAGCGGCCCGGCAGATGTCTGCCAATGGAACAGAGCGGAGGTAAGCCACTGACGTAGCCTTCGCCCGAACACAATGAGCCGTGACTCGACTTTCTAAGGAGAGTCCGGCTGCCCCATAAGCCCAAGCGATACAGTCAGCAACCCAGATGGACAGAGTACGCTTGGAGACCGGGAGTCCCAATTTATTGGGGTCAAAAGATACAAAAAGCTGAGCAGCTTTACGGTGCTCCCGCGTACGGTCAAGGTAGAAGTTCAATGCCCTTCTACAGTCCAGGGTATGCAGGACCATTTCAGCTCGGCTGGAGTGTGGCCTGGGAAAGAAGGTCGGAAGTACCACCTCCTGATTGATGTGAAAAGGGGAGACCACTTTTGGAAGAAATTTCGGGTGAGTCCGTAGGACTACCCGATTTTTGTAGATCCGAGTGTAAGGAGGATCAGACACGAGGGCCTGCAATTCACTTACGCGTCTAGCGGAAGTGAGGGCTATCAGGAATAAGGTTTTCCAAGAAAGAAAACGTAGAGCACAGGTAGCCATAGGTTCAAAAGGCGGACAGGTGATCCGCTGTAAAACCACATTCAGATCCCAGTCAGGTGCTGGCGGGCGCAGAGGTGGTTTAAGTAGAAGGAGACCTCGGAGAAACCTCGCCACGAGAGGGTCGCTGGAAAGAGGTCTGCCGTTCACCGGCACATGATGTGCTGAGAGAGCACTGAGGTGAACTTTGACGGAGTTGGACTTAAGTCCCAGATTAGAGAGGTAGAGCAAGTACTGCAAGATCACCGACACCGAGCAGGAGAAGGGATCCTGAGACTGCTGGGCACACCAAGTGGAAAAGCGACGCCATTTAAGGGCGTAGCATTTGCGGGTAGAAGGTCGCCGGGCAGCTAGGACGACCTCTTCCACCTCTGCCGGCAAAAGAAGGGGAGCAAGGACTACCCTTTCAGCAGCCAGGCCATCAGATGTAGAGATCTGAGGTTGGGGTGTAGCAGGGACCCCTGATCCTGTGTTAGGAGGTCTGGTTGAAACCCCAGAGGGAACGGATCCTCCACTGCTAGCTGCAGCAGGAGTGGAAACCACGGTTGTCTGGGCCAGCGAGGAGCTATCAGGATCATGGAAGCTTTGTCTCGGAGAACCTTGAAAAGCGTTCGGGAGACTAGCGGTATTGGAGGAAAGACATACAGAAGGCTTTCCGACCATGAGAGCAGAAAAGCATCTGCCGCTACCCGAAGGGGATGCGGCTGCCGAGAGCAGAAGCGAGGAAGTTGCCGGTTGAGAGGACTGGCAAAGAGATCCATCGTGGGGAGGCCCCACTTCAGAAAAAGTTTCTGAACCATCAAGGGATCCAGGCGCCACTCGTGCGGCTGGAGGATTCTGCTGAGTTTGTCCGCCAGGCAATTTTCTTGGCCTGGGAGATAAACCGCCTTGAGACGAATGCCGTGGCTGACGGCCCAAGAGCAGAGCCTCTGTGCTTCTCGACAGAGGAGGGGGGAGCCCGTGCCTCCCTGTTTGTTCACGTAGAACTTGGCAACTTGATTGTCCGTCTGGACAAGGACGGACTGGTGAGAAGTCAGGTGGGAGAAAGCCTTGAGAGCCAGACGGATTGCTCTGAGCTCCAGGAAGTTGATCTGCTGCGCAGACTCCCACGTGGTCCAGAGACCTTGAGTACATGCCCCTTGGCAATGCGCTCCCCATCCCAGGAGAGAAGCATCGGTCGTCAGCACTTGAGCCGGCGGAGGAGACTGAAAAGGCATTCCGAGCACCAGGTTCGGCCGATGAAGCCACCACTGTAGAGAAGGGGCCAGCGGGCCGGAGATGCGCACTAAGTCGGCTAGGCCGCCCGTGGCCTGTTGCCACTGCTTGTGAAGGCACCACTGAGCAGGCCGCATATTCAGGCGGGCATTGGGGGTCACGTGGACGGTGGAAGCCATATGGCCGAGTAGTCTCAGGAAGCGCCTGGCGGAGACCAGGGACTGGCTGCGAAAGCGGCCGGCTAGGTCCATGAGCCGTTGAGCCCTGTCGAGAGGCAGGAAAGCGCGTGCCTGAAGAGTGTGCAATCTTGCGCCGATGAACTCGAGATCTTGCGAGGGGAGCAAAGTGGACTTTGCGAAGTTTATGACAAAGCCCAAGTACTGCAGAAGAGTCACAGTGCGGTGTGTGGCTTTTGTGACTTCTGGAGAGGACGATGCTCTGATGAGCCAGTCGTCTAGGTACGGAAAGACATAGAGGCCGTGAAGCCGGAGATAAGCTGCCACCACCGCGAGACATTTTGTGAAGACTCGTGGTGCGGAGGATAGGCCAAAGGGCAGTACTCTGTACTGGTAATGATTTCCCGCCACCACAAACCTTAGGTATTGGCGGTGGCTTGGGTGGATGAGGATGTGCGTGTAGGCATCCTTTAGATCCAAGGAGCATAGCCAATCTCCCTGCTGGAGGTAGGGCAGAAGGATTCCAAGGGTAAGCATCTTGAACTTCTCCCTGACGAGGAACTTGTTGAGGTTGCGCAAGTCCAGGATGGGTCTGAGGCCTCCTGTTCTTTTTGGTATTAGGAAATACCTGGAATAGAAGCCCTGACCCCTCAGGTGGTGGGGCACCGGTTCCACAGCCTGTTCCTGAAGAAGACTTGCTAACTCCCGAAGGAGTAAGTCCCTGTGCAGAGGGAGTCGTGGAGGCTCTCCCGGGAAATAGGAGGGAGGGACCTGGTGGAAGTGGAGAAGATAGCCTTCTCTCACCACCTGAAGCACCCAGGCATCTGAGGTGACGTCGGACCACCTGTGGGCAAAGTGAACCAGCCGGCCTCCTGTGCTGGGAGGAACCAGCTGAGGGGGAGTGGCTATGCTGATGAAGTCAAAAACCCCCCACCCTGCTGAGCAGGGGCCGGTGGTGCAGGCTTGGGGGCTTGCTGCCTACGGGACCCGTTACCCCGTCCCTTGGCCTGCTGACCCTGTTGGGGAGCTGCGGAGGCCTGATATTGAGGGTAGTGTTTATAGGCAGCCGCCTTTCTTGGGTAAAAGGACTTCTTTCCCGAGCCCTTCTTCTTCTGGGAAGGGGCGGAGGTCTTCCTAGAAAGCCTAGTTCTGGTGAGAGTCTCCGTCTCGATTTGTGCAGCCTTTTCAGCCATGGGCTTGCCAAAGAGGTTCTCACCTCGGCAGGGGACATCGACCAACTTGTCCTGCACCCAGGGTTCAAGGTCAGACGACTGAAGCCAAGCCTGTCGGCGGGCACCGATGCCGGCTGCGGCCACTCGTGCCGATGCTTCAAAGCCATCATAAGCTGCTCGAGACATGAATTTGGAGCATTCCCGAATACCAGTTGTCAAGGCTAGGAACCTCCGCAAAGGTTCCTCGGACAGCCCAGCGGAGAATCCGGCTACCTCTTTAGCCAGGTCTCTGAGATACATGCCCATGTAGAGCTGGTAGGTCTGGACACTTCTTACCGAGGCCATCCAGGTTGCGGAGACAGAGGAAGGAGCAAACCTCTTGCAGACCAAGGAGGAACGAACAGAGCAAGAGATGTGGGTTGGAACCAGACTGCTTTATTGTAATTTAGTCCCTACGCGTTTCGGCTTGCGCCTTCTTCGGGGGACATACAGCTACCAGAGAATAAACAAACACATAATATTAAAATAGGAGAGGACAAAAAATTCTCAATGAGAAATTAATGTATAAATACATGCAAAACAATAAATCGAAAAACATCAAAAACCATTATCAATCATATATTAAATTAAAAAATATTATTACAAGTATATATATATTAGGAACAACTTAAATTAAAAAAAATATTTAATTATTAAAATTAAATCAATAATAAAAAATAAATAATGAATAAAATAAAAATAAAAATAAAAACAGAAGGACCGAGACATGAACCAACAATCATATAGATCACTAATGAATTATAGTGCAAAATCTAATCTACCTATATTATACAAACAAATATAATAAGAATAAGACACAATAGTAAATACAATTAAAGAATGACGAATGTGTGACAGTCATATATGCTAAGCCAAGATCAGAAGAGAATGAATTAAAAGTTTAGATTACTTCAGATATAAATTATATATGATAACAATAAATATAATAATAAATAATACAATCATAGAAAAAACCATAAGAAGAATAAGAATATAATAAATAAATAAAATAATAAATACATTAAAATAAATATAAATATAGATATAAATATAAATTTTATAAATTTAAAATAACTATAAAAAGTAAAAAATAGTGACAAGAAAATTATTAAAATTATATATAAAACCTACCAGCGCTGTGTCAGATGGAGTGTCTCATTAAGACAGTTTTTTTTCAAATCACTCTAATGATAGCTGAAGAAAAAAGAGAGCTTAAACCTTTTAGAGTGATTTATACAACCAATAATAAATAATCTATAGAAAGACTATTATAAAAAAGTACAAAATACAAAAAAACATGTGTGTATATATGACATTAAAATAGGATATTATAGTCTGGAGATGAATTTTGTAAAAATTCGAAAACTAAATGCGTCTATATATAGGGTTGAGCAATCTATTATCATCTAATTTTAAATACATATTAAATAAAAAAACATGCAAGACTTAAGAGAGATAATGTGGTATGAAATCTATGAAAAAGACTCATGATAAGAGACAACTCTAATTACAGTATATGTCGAATATTACAAAATTATAATGGACAAACATTAGAAAAAGAGTAGTATGCTCATCCTGAGTGATAGAACCATACTAGTCAAAGCATGATGACAATGAAGACCACCTAGTTTAGAAATTAATACTGGCGAAAAACGAATCATTGCCCCGATGTTGAAAACACTATTTGGCCGAAGTGTCAGAAATGCAGAAGAAAGAGGAAAGGGACATGATATGCTAAGTAAATGTACAGCAAAGATAAAATATGTAATATTGCAGGTTGATTGTTAATATTAAAGAACCGGCATGTAAGACTCAGTATAGGAATAGCTACAACCAATCAATCATTGCCCCGATGTTAAAAACGAAAGTAAAAACACTGCTTGGCCGAGGTAACAGAAAAGTAAACAACTGAAAGTAACATGATAAGCTGAATTGATTTTTTGTAAATTAGGGTGCACTGAATTAAAACGAGATACAATATGTACTATTGCAAGTCAACTGTAATATTAGAGATCCGGCATATAAAACTCCACTGAGTGTAAAGAAATAACTGCAGACAATCGATGTCTGATGAAGTCAGCAAGAGACAGAATGAGAGAAATACAATGCATTCGAGTCTGTAATGAAATGAATATTATAGACAAAAACGTCTGAAAAGTGTAGAATAAACAAATCTGAACATAAACTCACTTTTTATCGTGGATACAACGTTTATGATCTTTTTAATAAGTCACAAGGACTTATATGCTGAGTACAGGCACGGTGTGTAACCAGTTAAAAGAGAGAGCTCAAAGTGACATCTAGTCTATATAAACGCCGTGTTTCGCGCCTTTTTTTTGGATGACGTGAAAAAAGTGGGCGGAGTCATGACCATAACAAAGAAAAACAAATGAACCACAATAAATTAAATCCAAGTAACAAAAATGTAAAAAACTGAAGGTGACATGACAAGCTGAATTGATTTTTGTAAAGGTGCACTAAAAAAATATATGAGATACAATGTGTACTATTACAAGTCAATTGTAATATTAAAGATCCAGCATATAAAGCTCCACTGAGTGCAAAGAAATAACTACAGACAATCGATGTCAGATGAAGATAGCAAGAGACAAAATAACAATGCATATGAGTCTATGATGAAATTAATATTGTAGACAAACGTCTGAACAGTGTGAAATAAACAAATCTGAACATAATACTGATGAACAGACAATAGGGAAAGGGGGGGGGGGAATATTCTAACTGACTTCAATGTAGTGGAAGAAATGACACGAAAAATTAAAAACATATATGTGGAAACTATCTCCAGAAGTGTCGAATAGTAAAACCAGTATATAACTAGTTGGACATTAATTTATAAAATATGTTATATTATAATGTCCATGTAGAATCTATCAGTATTACTAGGAATAGTGGAAAAAATAAATAAATAAAAATAATAATAATAATAAATGATAATAAAAGACAATAAAATAAATATAATAATAATAATAAGAGATAATGGTATATAAATCATATGCCAATATATGCCACTTTGGTTAATATAATTATAAGATTACTAAAATTAATAATTTATTTCAATAAAAAAATAAAAAATAAAAAATAAAATAATAAAATAATAAATAATGGAAAGACCACAATTTAATACTACATCTAATCAAATTCCAAATAGAGAATAATAAAAATCAATTAAAAATAGTAAAAAATACATAAATGATAATGATACTAAATAATAATAAAATAAAAAATAATAAACATAAATAATAAATAGTAATAATGAAAGAATAAAAAATGAAAAATAAATGATAATTAATAAATGATAATAAATAAAAATAATGATAATAAAAAATAATATATAAGATGAAAAGTCAAAAAGATAAATAATAAAAGATAAAAGAATAAAAGATAAGTAAATAACCATGTATAATCCATAGAAAAGTTTCTCATAGAAAGACAGAAAGGTCGCTTTCTTGGTTAAGACCCGCAGGTTCTAAGCTATTGAATTCAAAAATGAATCGTTGTTCCAATCTGAGGAGAGTATTGTTAATATCACCCCCACGCCAGTGCGGGATAGCGGTCTTAATGACTAGGAATTTAATATCACTGATCTTATGGTCCTTTTCCAACCAATGTGACACAAGGGGCTTATCAACAAGTTGTCTCTGGATATTACTTCTGTGTTCAATTATGCGTGTCCGTACTTGTCGTAAAGTTTTGCCAATATAAATTCTGTCACATGGACATAAAATGAGATAGACAACATTAATAGTTTTACAATTAGAGTAATGATTTATGAAAATCTTGTGGCCCGTAGATTGATGTGTGAAACAATCTTTAGTTATAATGGCATGAAGACAGACAGAACAATTACCACAACTATAATGGCCTTTTACCTTGAGAGTGGGACGAGAAACAGTCAGAGCAGAGGGAACTAAGAAATGTCTCAAATTAAATGACCGTTTGTAGGATATCATTAAACGTTTGGATTGAAAGGCAGGTAAGATGGAGAGAAGACTCCATTCTTGTTTAAGAATATCCGTGATGGTCTTGGAGTATGATGTAAAAGTGAGAGGACAAGTGATACTGTCAATTTGTGGACGTACTGTGTTCTGTAGAAGTGTTGGGCGATTTGTGGCAGATGCTCTCTTGTATGCCCTATGAATACAATCTTTAGGGTAGCCACGCTGTTCAAACCGGCGATGTAAATCTGTAGCATGTTTCTCAAAATCGATATTGTTAGTACATAATCGTTTAATTCTGAGGAATTGGCTAACAGGGAGATTCTGTTTAAAAGCAGTATTGTGACAGCTATCATACGTGAGAAAGGTGTTTCTATCAGTAGATTTCCTATATAGATCAGTGATAAAACCCTTGTCTGTTTTTTTAATCATAATGTCAAGGTATGGGATAGAATCTAAGCTGTATGTACCCTCAAATTGCAGATTGGGATCTAGTGTGTTGAGCCAAGTATAGAAGGAATGTAGGATATCTTCAGGGCCATTCCAAATAACAAGCACATCATCTATATAACGTTTCCAAAGACAAATGTATTTTTTATATGGATGAAAGGTTAAAAATTTTTTCTCAAAATCAGATACGTAAAGATTAGCGACGTCAGGAGCCATGGGCGATCCCATGGCGACGCCTTTTACCTGTTTATAAAAAAAGACCTCTAAAAATAAAATAATTTTCTGACATAACTAGAGAAGCTAACTGCGTAAGAAAAAACGTGGGAGTGCGAACCGGTTTTGGTCTTTGGATTAATACGTTGGCAAGAACTTCTAATGCTGCTTGTTGAGGGATGTTCGTATAAAGAGAGTTAATGTCCAATGTTAATAAGATAAGACCTTCATGGTAGCCTTGAAATTCATTAAGGATATTTATGATGTGAGTAGAATCCCTGACATAAGAGGGTGCTTGAGAAACGAATGGACGAATGGACGTAAAAACGAATGGACGAATGGACGTAAAAACTGATCTAAAAATTTGGAAAGAGGTTCAAAGAGTGAACCATTGGCTGAAACAATTGGTCTACCGGGAGGATTTTGCATGGACTTATGTACTTTCGGAAGCATGTAAATAGTAGGTATTATAGGGTGGGTGACAGTGAGAAAAGTGATTTCTTTAGAGGTTAAGTATCCAGCCTCTTTGCCAATATATAGTAGATTGTCTACTTTCTGTTGTAGCTTATTCGTGGGATCATCAAAAATCTTCAAATAAAATGTGGTGTCATTCAACTGACGATTGACTTCTGCGATATAAGCGGTCCTATCCTGTACTACAATGGCCCCACCTTTATCAGCGGGCTTTATTATTATACTCTGATTAGACTGAAGGCCCTTTAATGCTGATTTCTGTGAAGCTGTGAGGTTGTAGTATGGATTCTTGTGTTTAGTGTTATACATTGTGTTAACTCTCGAGAGAACCATATTCTCATAGGCAGTGAGCATGGGATCCGAATTGGACGGAGGGATCCAAGTGGACGGTTTCTTAACTATAGAGGGATCAACGGTGGGAGAAGGGTTTTTTGCAAAATAATCTATGATCTTGAGCTTTCGGAAAAACTTAAAAAGTTCTACGTGTGTTAATGTTTGTATAATATAGGTAGATTAGATTTTGCACTATAATTCATTAGTGATCTATATGATTGTTGGTTCATGTCTCGGTCCTTCTGTTTTTATTTTTATTTTATTCATTATTTATTTTTTATTATTGATTTAATTTTAAGAATTAAATAATTTTTTTAATTTAAGTTGTTCCTAATATATATATACTTGTAATAATATTTTTTAATTTAATATATGTTTGATAATGGTTTTTGATGTTTTTCGATTTATTGTTTTGCATGTATTTATACATTAATTTCTCATTGAGAATTTTTTTGTCCTCTCCTATTTTAATATTATGTGTTTGTTTATTCTCTGGTAGCTGTATGTCCCCCGAAGAAGGCGCAAGCCGAAACGCGTAGGGACTAAATTACAATAAAGCAGTCTGGTTCCAACCCACATCTCTTGCTCTGTTCGTCCATCCAGGTTGCGGGCCTCCCTGCCAGGAGGCACCGAGGAGTGCATCTTCTGGCTCTTAAGCCTATGCATGGCCGATTCCACCACCATGGAATGGTGCGGTAGCTGTGCTTTTTGGAAGCCAGGGCTCTTGCGGACTCGATAGATGGAATCGACCCGCTTGCTTAATACCGGCGACGATGCCGGACTCTCCCACATGCGGAAGAGTAGTCGTTCCAGCATGGGAGGAACCGGTACAGTAAAGTGCTCCCTGGCGGGAGAGTCGTACTGAAGGGCATCGAGCTCTTCGGCTCGGGGCTCCTCCTCGGGATCTGCAGGGAAGGCCAAAGCCTTGGCCATATCCCTGACGAAGTCCGAGAACCGGGCGTCCTCCGGAGGGGACTGTTTTCCGAGGTTCGGACTCAGGCGAGTCCGAGGGGACACACCGAGTCCGAAATGAATCAGGTGACTCTTCCTCTTCAGACTCCCAGGCCGACTCCGAGGAGGAATCGGTGGGGTCGGTCCGGGCGGGCGGAGGCGTCGGCCGCCCCGACGCCGAGGGAGTCGGCATCGACGACCTCGGTCCCGAACGGGAGGCCGAGGGTGACCTCGACCGAGGATCGACTCAAGCCCGCATGGACTCGAGGATCGGCTCGGTCTCCGGGGTCGACTTAGACGTCGACGTCCCGGCGGTCGGGGCAGAGGCGCCAGCGAGGCTAGCGATCAGTGCCCGCTGCTGGTCCATGAAGGCAGAGAGTCTGCTCTCCAAGGCCGTCAACCTGAGTCCGACCTCAGGTGACCCAGCAGCCCCCGACTCGGGCCCCGACGGCGTCGGGCCCGACGTCGGACCCCTCGGAGGCGAGTCCAGGAGGACTACAGGACTTACCCGAGCAGGCAACTCCGACTCCAGACGAGGTCGCTTCGGCAGATGCTCCTTCTCCAAAGACCCGGGACGGCTATCGGGGCTATGCGACCTGGCCATCGCGGAACCAGGAGCGTCCACCGACGCCGCCCTCGCGGGTTTCACCTTCCGATGACGGTCCCCGGAGGGAGAACCCCTGTCGGAGGAACTCCGGCGATGGTCAGAGCTGGAACCTCTGGACGCCGAGGCCTCCGACGAGGTCCGGGTACGGGCGGGATCAGCGAAGATTCGTTCCTGCTGATGCCGCCGACTCCTTAATGCTTTGGAGGACATCTTGCTGCAGGGCCCACAGATCAGTTCTTCGTGATCCGGGCCGAGGCAGCGGAGGCAATTATCATGTGTGTCAGTGAGTGACATATTTCTGTCACACTGAACACACCGTTTGAAACCACTGGCAGCCATCGGGGGAAAAAGGGCCCCTGCAAGGTCAAAGGACCGGGCTGCCAGCGAAAAACCGAAAACGAAACTGACAGAAAATCAGAAAAACCGAAAAATAACAGAAGGACTCGCAACGGCGTCGCGAGTCCGGGCAGGAAAAGGACCGGCGTCGAACCGACCGAGAAAAAAGATATAAATCACGAAAAAATCAACTTTTCAGCGGGGACAAGACGGGCACGTCTGTAGGGCTCCGCGGAAAAAAGAAGACTGGCTAAGATAGCACCCTTGGGCGGGAAGGGGACCGCGCATGCGCGCTGCAATTCCCAAAGGCTTTCTTTGAAAGCTGGGGAAAATTGCTCCGCGAGGGCTCCGTCGGCGCCGACGTCACCCATATGTGAGGACTGACTTCCTGCTTGGTCCTGGAGAATCTGGTATTCTGTTCCGATATTGAAAGCCTCATGAATGCCTTAAAAATCACTCATGACCCACAAGACTGGAGACTATTTATAGACTCTTCGAAACTGAGTCTGAAGGCTGTGCCTTTGAACAATGGAAACCGTCTTCCATCTATTCCAGTAGCACATGCCGTCCACATGAAAGAGACATACGATAACTTAAAGCATCTACTTACTTCCATTAACTATAACAAGTATAGCTGGCACCTCTGTGGTGACTTGAAGGTAGTTGCCCTTTTAATGGGACTGCAGCAGGGATATATAAAATACATGTGTTTCTTATGTGAGTGGGATAGCCAAGCAAGAGATTGGCACTACTTGCGGGAGGAATGGAATCGCAGACAAAATGTAACAGTTGGAGAGAAGAATATCCAGCACCCAGCTCTGGTTGAGGCTCACAAAATCCTGCTACCGCCCCTTCACATCAAACTAGGTTTGATGAAAAACTTCATGAAAGCCATGGACCGCACTTTGCCAGCTTTCCGATACCTGCATGAAAAATTCCCTTGACTCAGCGAAGCAAAGCTTAAAGAGGGAGTTTTTGTGGGTCCTCAGATTCGAGAGCTCTTCAAAGATGACCGGTTCAACAACTTGCTGCAGGGTGATGCGAAACAAGCATGGAATGCTTTTCGCCTAGTGTCAACAAGCTTTCTCGGGAATGTTAAGGCAGAAAACTACAAGGAACTAGTAGAAGACATGCTGATGCAGTATCAGAAACTTGGCTGCAATATGTCTCTAAAGATCCATTTCCTTGATTCCCATCTCGATTTCTTTCCTGACAACTGTGGTATGGTTAGTGATGAACAGGGCGAACGTTTTCACCAGGATATTGCAACGATGGAGCAAAGATACCAGGGAAAATGGTCCACTACAATGCTGGCTGACTACTGCTGGACACTCCCCAGAGAAGCTCTCAAACAGCTGTACAAGAGAAAGGTGAAAAAATCTAAGAAGTAGTCTATGACTTGGTTTTTTACAGATATTAACCGAAGGTCTATTATATATTTACTATTGACATGCATTTCGTGATGTAAATTCTTGTAGATTACAAAAAAACTAGAGCCAACTTTGCAATTTCACTGTCATATTCGTGTTCAGCATATAAAAATGGATAAGAAATGACTATTTTTATTTCAATAACATGACTTTTGTAAAAATTTGTTGACCAGTGAAATATGAGGCTGAGGAGAATGGTGTACAGGAAGCTGCTGCTGCTTCAGGAGGAGAACTGAAAGTGAAAAGTCCTGGGGATGAGGAGAGGCAGGAGGACCTGTGGATGGAGGCGCAGGGGGGATTAAGAGAGTCGAGGATGGCCCAGATAGCAAGATCTGACTTGTGGTCGAAGAAGGGCCTCCATGATCAGCTCCGAAAGTTGAGCAAAGATTATTTGACAAGAAACGCCGTTTTCTCCCACATCCTAGGCAGTGAGGAGGAATCGCTGCAAGGGAGCCTCAGATGCACAGGATTCACAAAAAAAAAAAAAACGGTGCAAGCACGGCAGTAGCTGCAGTAATAGGAATTGGGAGCCCCCGAGTATAGCCCGGATTGTGGGAGAAAGACGTGAGGCCGACAAGGAAGCTGATAGAGGGGGGAAGAGGGGAGAAAAGCCCACTGCATGATACACTCACTGCGAGAGGAAGGTGCTGCCGGTAAAATGAAGGCAGGGACGGTCTAGAGCTGCTGAGATGATCCATGTGTCTGTTTTTTGTTTTGTTTTTTAACTTTAGTTAAATAAAACAAGAAACAAGAAGGCTGAAGCAGAAATGCTGAAGTTGTATTGGACGGCTACACAGTTCCTCATGAGCTGGAGCCCTTCCCTTCAGGGGTGTTCTACTGATCCTCCTGATCAGGAGCACCTCTGGGTATGATGTGGAGGGGTCTGAGAATAGAAAAAGCACCACAGTGTGCCCAAAGGATCCCCTAAGCTAAACTACACTGACATCAAAACCCTCAGATAGAGATAGTCAGGAGTTCACATAGAAGTCCATCATCTGTTGAGACAGAGAAAATACTGAAGCTGGCCCCTAAGGGTACAGGGTTATCTATCAAGGGTGATGTCACTAAGCTTTTAGAATTTTTCTCTGTCTCATCATCTGCTGACAGGGGGACACAACCCACTAGTCTGGAATAGTCTAGCAGGATGTAATAGAAAAGAAGGTGATAGTGCCTCTGATGTGACCTCATTTGGAGTATTGTGTGCAATTCTGGAGATCACACCTTCAAAAGGACATAAACAGGTTGGAGTTGGTGCAGAGAGTGGCTGTTAAAATGGTTAGTGGTCTTCGTTATAAGCAAATGAAGACAGACAAATATTTTAATATGTATACTTTAAAGGAAAGACGAGATAGGGGAGATATGATAGAGATGTTTAAATACCTCTGTGGTGTTTCAATACATCTGTGGCATAAATGCACAGGAGGAAAGTCTCTTTCGATTGAAAGCAAGCTCTGCTATGAGGGGACACAGAATGAGGGTGAAAGGGATAGACTTAGGAGTAATATGTGGAAATATTTCTTTACAAAAATAATGGTAGATAAGTGGAATAATCTCCCAAGTAGAGATGAGGACAGTATCTGAATTCAAAAAAGCATGAGATAAACACAGAAGTAAAAAGAGGACTACTGTAGGTTGATTTGTAAGAGCAGACTACAAAGGTCATGTGGTATTTTTCTGCTGTCATGTTTCTATCCAGAGAGAAGAGCTCACCTGGGAAATGAGGGAGGGCCAGCACCTCATGCCAAAAATGTTTAGTGGCCTGTGAGCCATCCTTTCCACAGGTGAAATCTCACCCTCCTCCCAGGGCCAGCTCAAGAGATGGTGGCACACTGAGCCAATTCTTGCTTTTGCAGTGCCCGCCGCCCCCCCCCCCCCCTGGGCCAACCTTGCAGGACGAGCTGGGTAGATTTTCATTTAGCGCAGCCACTGATTTAAGTTGAATAGTTCAAGTGTGTTTTCTGGTGTGGCGTTTAACACTCAAAAAACTTAATTATTTCCCAAGACATGTACGACAAAGCTGCATATTTTTCCCCTACTTGTTTATTTTATATGCAGAACAAATCACCAGAGAAGCACAACTGTATGAAAACAACCGAGGTGTGAAGATTGGTGGAAGATACCATATTACTGGCTGAAAGTGAAAATGATCTGAAACATTTGCTTCTCAAGATCAAGGAACATAGTCTTAAAATGGTCCTGTACCTTAACATGAAAAAGGCAAAGATGCTGACAACTGACAAAATCAATAAGTTCATCGCTGATGGAGAAGAAATAGAAATAGTTGATCAATAATGAATGACAAGGTCAAGAAATCCGATGACGCACTGTTCTTGGCTGAATGGCTGGCTATGAAGGACCTAGATAAGATTCTCAAGAGCAGAGATGCATATCTCCATATAGAGATTCCACTTGTCCAATCAATGGTATTTTCAGTAACGCCATATTGATGCAAAAGTTGGAGAATAAAAAGACAGACAGGAATAAAATTGATGCCTTCGAATTATGGTACTTTTGGAATCTGATGCTCCTCACTCTCTTGTCCCTACTTATGTGTATCTTACCATACTCTAGACCCCATTTTCACTATGTGTTTTGTTTTGATTAGATTGTAAGCTCTGATGAGCAGGGACTGTGTCTTACATCTATAAGTACAGTGCTGCGTACGCCTTGTAGCTCTATACAAATGATTAACAGTACTAGTAGTATACCATAGTCTGCCCGAAGAACAAACCAATCGGTACTAGAGGAGATCAAATCAAAGCTTTTCTCAGAAGCTCAGATGACAAGACTTCGACTTTCATACTTTGGATACATCATGCAAAGAGAGAGATTGTTAGAAAAAGACATCTGGCCCAATTTTGAATTGTCCGTATTTTGGAAGGGCTATGCACCTCGGCGGCACATAGCCCTCCCTGCCACCCTCTAAACCAGTTATTCAATGCTGCGGCGACAGCATTGAATATCCAGTAACTGCCGCACATGCCGGAAGCTGCTGAAGCTAACCAGGCAGCAGCAATACTGCATGTGGCCTGGTTAGCTCCTGTGTCTTAAAGACAGGCAGGGGTTTTCCCATGCTATCTTTAAGGCGCAGATTGCTAACCGGGCAGCATGCAATATTGCTGCTGCCCGGGTTGCACTTGTCACTGCCCTCGCTCCGCCCCAGAACGCCCCCATCATGTACCGATGATAACCAGAGAGCACTGGGTTGCGTAGGGGACTTAGAAGTGGATATTCAATGGCACAGGAAGGAAGGAGTGGTCTAATGGTTAGGACAAGGTACTTCAGGCCGGAGGGCCAAGGGTTCAAGCCCCACCTGGGAACAGCAATCTCAGTCCAGAGGGACTAGGATTTCTAGTCCTATAGGCACTCCTTGTGGTCTTGGGCAAGCCACTTAACCCTCCATTGCCCATGTTCCCTGTAAGTATTAGCGTATGTGTGTCATATCCCCTCGTGTTAAATGTATCCCCCAAATGACCGCTTTAGAAACATAGAAACATGATGACAGAAAAAGACCACATGGCCCATCTAGTCTGTCCTTCCATATCAACAACTACAACAGTCCACTTTTTACCTTTAGAGATCCTCTGTGTTGGTCCCATGCTTTTTTGAATTCTGTTACTGTCCTCATCTCTACCACCTCCACTGAGAGACTATTCCATGGATCCACTACTCTTTCCATAAAGAAATATTGCTGCATATCACTCCTGAATCTATCTCCCTTTACCCTCATCCCATGTCCCCTCGTAGCAGAACTTGCTATCAATTTAAAGAGGCTCTCTCCCTGAACATTTATGCCACGGAGGTATTTAAACATCTCAATCATATCACCTCTATCCCGCCTTTCCTCTAAGGTGTACATATTAAGATCCTTAGGTCTGTCCTCATATGCTTTATAATGAAGCCCACTAATCATTTTAGTAGCCACCCTCTGCACAGACTCCATCCTGTTCACATCCTTTTGAAGGTACGGTCTCCAGAATTGCACACTATACTCCAAATGAGGTCGCAACAAAGACTTATACAGAGGCATTATCACCTCCTTTTTTCTGCTAGCCATTCCTCTCCGTATGCACCCAAGCATCCTTCTAGCTTTTGCCATTGCCTTTTCTACCCGTTTAGCTACTTTAAGATCATCAGACACAACCACGCCTAGGTCCCGCTCTTCTTTAGTGGACAAAAGTACTTTACCTCCTATACTGTATTGCTCCCTTGGATTGCTGCAGCCCAAATGCATGACCTTACATTTTTTAACATTAAATCCCAGCTGCCAAATTCTAGACCATTCTTCAAGCTTAGGTAGATCCCTCCTCATGTTATCTACACCTTCCTGGGTGTCTACTCTATTGCAGATTTTGGTATCATCCGCAAAGAGGCAAACCTTACCCGACAGCCCTTCCGCTATATCACTAACAAAGATGTTAAAAAGAATCGGACCAAGGACAGATCCCTGGGGCACACCATTGGTAACATCCTTCTCCTCAGAGTGAGCTCCATTTACTTATACTCTTTTTCGCCTCCCACCCAACCAATTTCTAACCCAAGCAGTAACTTTAGGGTCCATCCCTAGGGTGCTCAGTTTGTTTATAAGTCGCCTGTGAGGAACAGTGTCAAAGGCTTTACTGAAATCTAAATACACCACATTTAGAGCTCTCCCTCGGTCCAACTCCCTGGTCACCCAGTCAAAGAAATCAATCAGATTTGTCTGACAAGACCTGCCTCTGGTGAATCCATGCTGCCTCGGATCCTGTAATCCGCCGGACTCCAGAAACCTCACTATTTTCTCTTTCAGCAGCGTTTCCAATAATTTACTCACCACTGAAGTTAAACTAACCGGCCTGTAGTTTTCAACCACATCCTTACTTCCGCTTTTGTGTAAAGGCACCACATGAGCCTCTCTCCAGTCCTTTGGCACCAATCCCGACTCCAACGAGGCATTGAAAAGGTCAGTCAGTGGAGTTGCTAGAACGTCCCCAAGTTCCCTCAGTATTCTAGGGTGTATCCCATCCGGTCCCATCGCTTTGCCTACTTTAAGTTGAGCTGGTTTCTCACGAACACAGTCTTCTGAAAATTGTTCAAGATGTCCCTCGCTTCTGTTCCTATTTGTGGGTGTTTTCTGAGGTCCTGTTCCTGGTTCTTCATCTGTGAACACAGAACAAATATATTTGTTAAGCAATTCTGCTTTATCCTTATCAGCATCTACATATTCCCCCCCTGCACCCTTGAGTCTGACAATACCACTTTTGCCCTTCCTCTTCTCACTAATATATCTGAAAAATGTCTTATCCCCCCCATTTTATTGCATTGGCTATTTCCTCCTCCTTTTGAATCTTTGCCTTCTTGACTACTTTGCTAGCTTCTCTAAGTTTTTCCAAATACAGATGCCTGTCTTCCTCTCTCTGTGATATCTTGTATTTCATAAAGGCCTCCCTCTTTTTCTTCACTTTTTCAGCTACTTCCTTCGAAAACCATAGTGGTCTCCTTTTCCTTTTGCCTTTATTTACCATTTTAACAAAAAGGTTGGTTGCCCTTAAAATACCCCCTTTCAGTTTTGCCCACTGTCTTTCTACATCCCCCAGCTGTTCCCATCCCACTAACGACTCCCTGAGGTATTGGCCCATCTTCGCAAAGTTAGTCTTCCTAAAGTCTAAGATCCTCACCTTGGAATGGATTCTAACAGCCCTAGTCCTAATACTGAACCACACCATCTGGTGATCACTGGATGCAAAATGATCTCCCACTACAACATCAGAAACACTTTCACCATTGGTAAGCACCAAGTCCGGTATGGCCCCTTCACGTGTGGGGTCTGTTACCAATTGCCTGAATAGTTCTCCCTGTAGAGAATCCAGGATCTCCTTACTTCTAGATGATACTGCAGCAGGAATGTGCCAATCAACATCTGGCATATTGAAATCTCCTATCAGTAGCACTTCCCCTTTCCTAGCAATGATGCGTATGTCTTCAATTAACTCTCTGTCCACCTCTTCCTCTTGTGAGGGAGGTCTGTATATCACACCAATGCAAACAGATTTCTCTTTCCCTCTTTCTAGTTTAACCCACAATGCCTCCTCTCTCCCTTTTAAGCTCTGTAATTCCAAAGTTTTAATAGTAGTTTTTACATATAGTGCCACTCCTCCTCACCTTCTTCCTACCCTGTCCTTTCTGAATAAAGTATAGCCAGGTATAGTTACATCCCAGTCATGGTTTTCTGTGAACCATGTTTCTGTAACTGCCACTAAATCCAAGTCAGCCACGCCTACCAAAGCTTCAACATCAGGGATCGTATTTCCCATGCTACGGGCATTTATACACACTGCTTTCCATATGTTACCCCTGTTACCCATTTCCATAAAGGTATTTAATTATCACCTACCTGGGGGCTTTCTTCACCTATCCCCAACGAATCTAGTTTAAAGCCCTCTTCAGTAGACTAGCCAGTCTACTACCAAAGATGCGTTGACCTTTCTTGGACAGATGGATGCCATCTCTGCTCTGCAACCCTTGGAACAGCATCCCATGGTCTAGGAAACCAAAACGCTCTCGATGACACCATCCACGCAGCCATGCATTCATCTCCAGGATGCGAGCCTCTCTGCCTTGGCCTTTACCCTCAACAGGGAGGATTGAAGAGAACACCACCTGTGCACCTAACTGCTTCACCCTCTGTCCCAGAGCCATGAAGTCACTTTTGATACGTTCCGAGGTATACCTGGCAGTATCATTTGTTCCAACATGGATTAGCAACATTGGGTAATAGTCAGTGGGCTTGATGAGTCTCGGCAAACTCTCCGTAACATCTTGGATTTTGGCACCAGGCAGACAGCATACCTCTCTGGACATCAAGTCTGGTCGGCAGATGGACGCCTCAGTACCCCTCAAAAGAGAGTCTCCAACCACCACTACCCTTCGTTTCCTTCTGGTCACTGATTCTGCAACTTTGGGGTACTTGAACTCTGGTTCTTCCCGTTCCAGGGATGCTTTCACCTCCTCCACGTCCAGGGCTGCATAATGGTTCTTCAATTCAAGGGCTGGAGAAGTTGGATTGGTGATTTTGCAGGCCCTGGTGACTTGTGTCCAACCATCGACATTCTGTTGGCACCCATCTTCTCCTGTGCTGGAGAGCTTGGTTGCTGCAAGAAGCATCTCATCAATCTACTTCTCACTGTCTTGAATGCTCCTCAGCCTCACCACCTCCTCTCTGAGTTCCTCCACTTGTTTCCTCAGAGCTTCAGCATGCAGGCACCCTGCACATGGAACTGGTCCTTCAACTGGCATTAGGACCTCTGTCTGGATCGAGGCAGAAGCTGTAACGGGGCAACAGCTTTAGCAATACGATTTTTCCCAGCCCTTGTTCTGTTCGTGGAGCTTAGGTATCTGTTAAAGCAAAAGAGAGAGATCTACCAAGTACCAGCCGGTTTCCCAGCTGTCCTTTCAGAGAAAAAGCAGTTATATCTCTTTAATTATATTCAAAATGTGCTGGTCAATTCTCTGTGATTTGTTAAAGGGGGAGGTGCCCTATAAAGCAAGACTGCTCACTAGGGGTGGGTGGGTGGGAGTCGGAGTGGGTAGGGAGGGAACTAACACCTGATTAGGTGTTAGCAGTTTCCAAACCTGAAGAGGTTACTAGAGTTCAGCAACCTACTGTGCTCAAGGAAAGTTCCCCTAAAGCACCAAAAAGAAAAGCAACCTTGCTTTAAAAAATATACAAAAAACCCTTTTAAGAGCTCCCAGTCAGAGAACTAGCAATGTAATATAATAAAAACAAACAAACAAACCCTCAAATCCTTACTGTTTGTTGATCAGTAGAGCCCTGGTTAGGAAAGCCTCAACAGGGCAGGGCACTGGAGCCTTTTATGCAGGCCTCAGCTGCACTCAGGAAATCAGGCCCACTAACTCCTGATTAGGTTTTAGCAGTTTCTAAACCTGAGGAGGTTACCAGAGTTCAGCAACCTACTGTTCTCAAGGAAAGTTCCCCTAAAGCACCAAAAAGAAAAGTAACCTTGCTTTAAAAAATATACAAAAAACCCTTTTAAGAGCTCCCAGTCAGAGAGCTAGCAATGTAATATAATAAAAACAAACAAACAAACAAACAAACCCTCAAATCCTTACTGTTTGTTGATCTGTAGAGCCCTGGTTAGGAAAGCTTTGACCCGGTGAAAAGCTGGATATAAATACAGCTAAATAAATAAATAAAATAAACTAACCGTTTAAGTGCCACTGAATATCCCCATCTAAGGCATTTACATAGATTACTGTAAATGCTTTTTGAAAATCGGGCCCATCATGCTAAGCAAGGTTGAAGGTCAACACAAAAGAAGGTGGCCAGCAATGAGATGGATCAATACAATAACAGCAGCTATGGATGCCACTTTATCAAGAATTAGCCACCTCCTTAAGACCGAACACAGTTTAGAATAACTATCCAAAGGGTCATCATGAGGCAGCACTAACGCAACAGCACTTAACAACAACGACAAAGCGTAGTTACTCACCTGTAACAAGTGATCTCCGGGAACAGCAGGAATTTAGTCTTCACATATGGGTATCGTCGGTACCGACGGAGCCTGCGCGGGAACGCTCCCCAGCGTCCAATAGGAAAGCTTTTGGGAGCATCCCACAGCGCCAGCGTGCTGCCTTCCCGCCTTTCCAACTGTCCCTCTCCAGTTGAGTTTATAGCTGAGACCAAAGAGAGAGAGAGAAAGAGAGAGAGAGATACAACTCCTAGTGGAGGTGGGTGGGTTGTGAAGACTGCTGTTCCCGGAGATCACCTGTTACAGGTGAGTAACTATGCTATCTCCAGGACACAAGCAGGAATGTAGTCTTCACATATGGGGACTCCCTAGCTGCAGATGCCAGGAAGATGGCCCCGGAAGTTGTCAGCCCTTGTGAAAGGGCTATAATTCCCCCCATGGATCTCTGGCATCCTACCAGGGATGGTGGGTAGGAGTTGACTAAGTCTGAAAAAGGTGTTGAAGAACAGCCTGACCAAACAAGGCATCCCGGCGGGAGTCCTTGTCTAAGCAGTAGTGGGCCGTGAAGGTATGTACCGAAGCCCAAATAGCTGCTCAACAGATGTCGTTGATAGACACAGAGTGAAGATGAGCCATTGAGGCTGCCATGGCTCTCACATTGTGAACTGTGACATGGCCTTCAAGAGGAAGGTTCTTACTCTCATAGACAAAGAATATGCATTGTGCAATCCAGTTAGATAAGAGTTCTTTTGGACACTGGAAGTCCCAAATGACTAGGATCAAAAGCAACAAAGAGTTGAGAAGATTTTCGATGTTGTTGTCCTCTGCAAGTAAAAGGATAAAGCTCTTTTACAGTCCAAAGTATGAAGGTTCCTTTCTGCACTGGAGGCATGAGGTCTCGGAAAGAATACAGGAAGGTAAACCGCTTGGTTTAAATGGAAAGGCGAAACCACCTTTGGCATAAAGTGTGGATGAGTCCAAAGAACTACCTTATCATGATGGAACCTTGTGTAAGGAGGATCAGCCACTAATGCTTGCAATTCACTGCGATGTGCTGATGTGATTGCAATGAGGAAGATGACTTTCCAGGAAAGGAATTTCAAAGATGTAGTGGCTAATGGTTCAAAGGGCGGCTTCATGAGCTGCCCGAGCACCAGATTCAAGTCCCATGCCACCGGTGGTGGCTTAATGGGAGGCTTTGTTAAAAGAAGACGAGAGGAAATAGGTTGTCCACTTAGAGGTTTGTAAGAAGCTGCAATAGCACTAAGATGGACTCTTACTCAATTTGTCTTAAGACCCGCATTTGACAAATGAAGGAGATACTCCAGTATCGATTCCAGAGGTATCGCAAGAGGGTTAAGACCCTTCTGCGAGCACCATATGGTAAACCTTTTCCACTTAAAGGCATATGAGTGTCTTGTGGAGGGTTTCCTAGAAGCATAAAGGATATCCTTTACCTGTTGAGAAAGGTTGAGATCCTGAAGCTCTAGGCCTTCAGCAAACAGGCCCTGAGATGCAGAGACTGGGGAATGGGATACCAGAGCGTCCCGTTCTCTTGGGAGAGAAGATCTGGAGCAGATCCCAACTCCAGAGGTGGAGCTTGAGAGAAATGTAAAAGCAGAGGGTACCACGTTTGCCGTAGCCAACTTGGAGCTATGAGAATCATATGACCTCTGTCTTTCTGAAGCTTGACTAGTGTTTTGGGGATGAGGGGAATGGGTGGAAAGGCATATAGGAAGTCCTGACTCCAGTGAAGGAGAAAGGCGTCCCTTGCCTGACAATGTCGAGCCGGGATTCTGGAACAGAACCAGGGAAGTTTGGCATTCAGTGGACTTGCAAAGAGGTCTATCTCCGGGGTTCCCCAAATCTGAAATATTTGGGCAAGCTGGTCTGCATGGAGAGACCATTCGTGTGGTAGCAGAACTCAACTGAGTTTGTCTGCCCAAGAGTTTTGAATGCCTGGAAGATACACTGCAAGGAGATGAATCAGATGCTCTCTGGCGAGGGCCCATAGTCGCAAAGCTAAGTTGCATAGCGACAGAGAGCCTGTTCCGCCCTGCTTGTTCACATGAACATGGCTACCTGATTGTCCATTTGAACTAGGACTGTCTTGTATCTGAGCTGGGCGTGAAATACTCGAAGAGCAAGAAAGATTGCTCTGAGTTCCAGGAGGTTGACGTGAAGACAGGCCTCCTGTGGAGTCCAGGTACCCTGGGTAGAGAGATTGTGCAGGTGGGCTCCCCATCCCACCTGAGATGCATCTGTTGTTAGGGTGGCTTGGAATAGGGGTTGCTGGAAAGGAGACCCCCACGAGAAGATTTTTGAGTGATTGCCACCATTGCAGGGACAAAATAAGATGGTCTGAGTTTGTTATTTTGTCCGACAGACAACCTGAGGCCTGTGTCCACTGAGTGGATAAAGTCCACTGGGCTGCTCGCATGTGGAGGCGAACATAAGGAACCACATGCATGGTGGATGCCATGTGGCCGAGCAGTTGTAGCATTTCTCGAGCAGTGAGATAAGGTTTGAGCACTGCTTGGGAAGCTAGCTGTATTATGCGAAGACAGCGGGGCTGCAGAAGGAAAGGCCTTGTCTGTCTGGTATCCAGATGAGCTCCTATGAACTCTAGGGATTGAGTGGGAGCAAGATTGAACTTTGGGAGGTTTATGACTAGTCCCAAATACTGAAGGATTCGCATTGTGCGAAACAAAGCAGAGCTAGCTTCTGGCACTGTAGGGGCTCGAATGAGCCAGTCGTCTAAGTAGGGGAAGACGAATATTCCCAGAGTGCGGAGAAATGCAGCTACCACAGCCATGTATTTTGTGAATACTCTTGGTGCAGAAGCCAGGCCAAAGGGAAGAACCCTGTACTGGAAGTACTTTCCTTGAAACAGAAATCGGAGGAATCTTTTGTGATTTGGATGGATGAAAATATGAGTATATGCATCCTTGAGATTTAGAGAACAAAGCCAATCCTGACTTTGAAGGTATGGCAGTAGAGTTCCTAGAGAAACCATTTTGAACTTTTCTCGGAACAGATATTTGTTCAATTCTCTGAGGTCTAAAATGGGCCGGTATCCTCCTGTTTCCTTTGGAATAAGAAAATAGCGGGAGTAGAACCCTGTACTCTGTTGCGGAATGGGTACTTCCTCTATTGCTTCTTGCACAAGGACTGTTGTGACTTCTTGACCTAAGAGATTGTCGAGAGAGGTCTGAGAATTGAACTGTCTTACCATTGTAGGAGGGGGCATGCTATGAAAATGAAGCTTGTACCCCTCTCGTACAATGGACAGAGTCCAATTTTCTGCTGTTAATTGGTACCATCTGTGGGCAAAATGACATAACCTGCCTGGGATGTCCAAGGGTTCCAGACCCTTCAGGGGCAGGAAGGCAAAGTTCTCTAGAGAGGAGTCTGAGCCTGCTGAGCTGGCTGAGGTTTTACCGCTTTTGGCTTCTTTTGTTGTCTAGGTTGTTGCTGTTGTCCCTTTTGGGCAGGCTGACCTGGACGGTGTCCCTGTTGGGTATAGGAAGGATAAAACTTATTTTTCTTATTGAAAAATGTTTTTTTAGAGGATCTTTTCCTTGCAGGATCGGCTGTAGATTTGGACAATCCATCCAAAGTGATATTGTCTGCATCTATCTCATTAGCCTTCTCCTGCTAATTCTTGCCAAAGAGATTTTCTCCTGTGCAAGGAATGTTTCCTTATTTATCCTGTACCCAAATTTCCAAGTCGGATGCCTGAAGCCAGGCAATCCGATGTGCACCAATGGCAATAGCAGAGGTTCTGCTTATGCACTCAAACAGTCAAAGGCTGCACGATTTACAAACTTGGAAACATCCTGGGCATGTTTGACAAGAGTAAGATAGTCCTGTCTTTTGTTATCAGGAAGAAGGGGGCTCATAAGCTCCGTGACCTCTTTAAGGAACATTCCCATATACAAGATATAGGAAATGATCCTAGCTGAGAGCATGGCAACTTGAAAGCATGGACACCCAAAGGCATCGAGAGTCCTGCATTCACGACCTGGAGGATTGGATGCATGTTTCTTTGCACTTTTCATCCTACACATAGCTGATTCCACTACCATTGAATGGTGTGGTAATTGAGTTTTTTGAAAGCCAGGACAAGGTGGAACTCAATACATAGTATCGAGTCTCCGAGAATGAGGAGATGTGGTTAGATGTGTTTCCCACATTCTTAGCATAAGATCATGTAAGATCTCATGAATAGGTAGAGTAGCTGCCTCCTTGGGAGCCTTAGGGTATTGGAGAATCTCCAACTCTACTACTACTATTACTAAGCATTTATAAAGCGCTACCAGGCGCACGCAGCGCTGTACAATAAAAACACAAAAAGACAGTCCCTGTTCAAAAGAGCTTACAATCTAAAAAGACAAAGCAAGAAAAGGAGTAGAAAATGATAAGAACAAGGGCAAAGAGACAAGAGCAGGAGAGACCTGGACAAAGGAAAGAGGTAAAAACAAGTGTAAGAGGAAGAAAGAAAGGTGAAATAAAAGAGGGGCAGGAAGGAGAACAGCAAAATCAAGAGCCAAAGACAGAGGCGAAAAGATGAGCTTTTAACTTGAGTTTGAAGAGGGGCAAAGAAGATGCCTGACATATAGACAAAGGAAGTTTATTCCAAGCGTAAGGAGCAGCAAGATGAAAAGAGCGGAATCTAGAGTTGGCAATAGAGGAGAAGGGCATAGCATGAAGCAACTGGGAAGAAGAACGGAGTACACGAGGGGGGAAATAGGGAGAAATGAGAGAAGAAAGGTACTGAGGAGCCACAGAGTGAATGCACTTATAGGTCAGAAGGAGAAGCTTAAAGTGAATATGGAAACGGATAGGGAGCCAGTGAAGAGATCTGAGGAGAGGAGTGATGTGGGCAAAACGAGGCTGATGGAAAATCAAACGGGCAGCGGAGTGCTGAACAGACTGAAGAGCGAAGAGATGAGACTGAGGGAGATAAGCAAGAAGGAGGTTACAATAATCAAGGCGGGAGGTGATTAGGGAATGGATGAGGGTTTTAGTAGTGAGCTCAGAGAGAAAGGGGCGGATTTTGCCAATGTTGAAGAGAAAGAAGCGACAGGTCTTAGCGATGAGTTGGATATGAGAGGAGAAAGAGAGCGAAGAGTCAAAAATAACACCCAAATTGCGAGCAGATGAAACAGGTTGGAGAACAGAGCCATCAACAGAGACTGAAAAAGAAGAAGGAGACAGGGAAATTTTAGGAGAAAAAATGAGAAGTTCAGTCTTGACCATGTTCAATTTCAGGTGACGATGGAACATCCAGGCAGCAATGGCAGAGAGACAGCAAGAGATCCGGGACTGGAAAGCAGAAGAAAGATCAGGAGTAGAGAGATAGATTTGGGAGTCATCAGCATAGAGATGGTACTGAAAACCATTAGCAGAAATAAGCACACCAAGGGACTGGGTATAGAGAGAAAAAATAAGGGGACCCAAGACAGAACCCTGGGGGACACCAACCGAGAGCGGGGTAACAGAGGACGAGGAGCCACCAGAACATACACTAAAGGAGCAATAGGAGAGATATGAGGAGAACCAGGAGAGAACAGAGTCCCTAAAGCCAAGCGAGGACAAAGTGTCAAGTAGAAGATCATGGTCAACAGTGTCAAAGGCAGCAGAAAGATCAAGGAGGATAAGGACAGAGTAAAGGCCTTTAGATTTAGCCAGAAACAAGTCACTGGAGACTTTGACAAGAGCAGTTTCAGTAGAGTGCAAAGGACGAAAACCGGATTGTAAGGGATCGAGAAGAGCATGGGAAGAGAGGAAGTCAAGACAATGGCGGTAAACCGCATGTTTGAGCAGTTTAGAAATGAAAGGAAGGAGAGTGATGGGGCAATAATTAGAAGGACAAGAGGGATCAAGTGAAGGTTTCTTAAGGAGAGGCGTGACCACAGCATGTTTAAAGTCAACAGGGACAGTAGCAGTGGAGAGCAAAAGGTTGAGAATATGAGAAATGGAGGGGACAATGGTAGAGGAAATAGAGGAGAGGAGATGGGAGAAGATAGGATCAGAGGAGCAAGTGGTGATCTTGGAGGAGGAGAGAAGAAGAGCAGTTTCATCAATAGGCTCTTTTTCAGGAGCTACTGTGATGGAAAGGCCTCTGGCCACATCACGGATAAAATCCTGAAAGGACATATCCTCTGGCAGAGACATTCTGCGCTGAGGAGAAGAGGAATCCTCTGGGAGAAGTACTCTTGTATTGGCAAAGTCTTCAGAGTCATCAGACTCAGAGGATTCAAAATACCTCCGATCCCGGCGATCATGCAGCGCATGGTACCGGTATTGATTGAAGTCGGTATCAGTTTGCTCCGGTACCGATCTGTCGATGCCGGAGACAGACGCATGACTCGGTATGGGTGGCATACCCATCGACGTCGATGGTGTCGGTACCGGTATTGGTTGAGGTGTCTGAAACGGTTTCAACGGTACTGAAGCCGTGAGAAGAGCCGCTAGACTGTGTTCGATAGCAAGAAATCTCTGGTCTATCGACGCTGCCGATGCTTGGGTGTCGGTACCGGTAGAAGCAGCCTGAACCCCAGAGCATGGCGCCAGTAGTTCTGCCGAGGTTGAGGCCTCGAGAACATCCTGGAGCCCCGATGATGCTTTGGAAGCCGAAGCCTCCCACCGGGGCAGTTTTGCCGGTGAAAATTCCTCAAGGGCAATGGCAGTGGCATCTCGATACTTAGAAGGACATCTACCCTTTGAGGACTGGCTAGATTTATGTTTAGTTACCTGAGATCCATGGGAGGAAGATGAGGCCCTGGAGGACATCGATGCAACAGACACCGCGTCTGAGGGAAAAAGGGTGCTAAGCTTTGCAGCTCGATTCTGCCGACCCCTTTTTGACATCATTCCACAGGAGAGGCACTCTGAAGTAGAGTGGTCAGTACCTAAACATTTG
Organism: Ichthyophis bannanicus; assembly: GCA_033557465.1. NCBI lineage: Eukaryota > Metazoa > Chordata > Amphibia > Gymnophiona > Ichthyophiidae > Ichthyophis > Ichthyophis bannanicus. The sequence continues at coordinate 4,645,343 of CM066050.1, forward strand.
AGACACCAATCATGGGTATCGGTGACAGAGATGGTACCTCCACACTAAGAACATTTTTTAAAACCAGATGTTGGTTTTTCCATTTTTAAGGAAAAATTGGGCCTAGTGCCCAAAATGGTGCCTAGCACCAAGGAAAAAAGTTTCTGAAGTAAAATAGCTCAGAAACTATAGGTTTTGTTGGGGTTTTTTTAAGAAGAAAGAAGAATGAACCGGCGGTACCAATATAGCATCGAGTGAAGGCAGTGACCACAAAAAACAAAGATTAAAGAAGAAATTTTTCTGCGGTGACAGGGTATGGGACCTGTCGGCTCTGTGGAAAACAAAGAACTGGAGAGGGACAATTGGAAAGGCGGGAAGGTATCACGCAGGCGCTGTGGGATGCTCCCAAAAGCTTTCCTATTGGACGCTGGGGAGCGTTCCCGCGCAGGCTCTGTCGGTACCGACGATACACATATGTGAAGACTACATTCCTGCTTGTTCCTGGAGATCATATATTCTGGTGCTTGTGATTAAAAAATCATTGCTAATGTCCCATAATATCATGAAAAGGATAAGTACTTTATATTTTTTCACTCAATGTGTAATCAAACTCTGGAATTTGTTACCCGAGAATGTAGTAAAGGCTGTTAGTGTAGCTGGGTTTAAAAAAGGTTTGGACAAGTTCCTGGAGGAAAGGTCCATAAGCCATTATTAAGAAGGGACCCAGGATATCAATGCTTGAACCAATACAAGTATTGTGGAACCTGTGTCCCTTGGGGAAACTGCTAGGTACATATGACCTAGATTGGCCACTGTTGGAAACAGAATACTGGGCTTGATGGACCTTGGTCTGACCCAGTATGGCATATCTTATGTTCTTATGTTCTTATCTTAAGATGAGCATTTGATCAACCGGCCATATTCTCAGGCCAGACCAATTTCACTGGGTTATTGCCACCCGATTCATTGAAATTGCTATCCGAATATCCAAGTGTCTCATTCTCTATCACAATTTCATTTTGAGCTTCACCAGGGCAAGCCTGGTAGCTTCCAGAGAATAGGGATATTCAGCAGAATTTAAACACCATCAGTCTTAAACTTTCAGCGTTCACCATCATTTAACTTAATCTGTATATTCAGCACTGAAAGCATGTATGTTTGTACAGGGTACCGTACACTATTAGACTGACTAAACCTGAGAAAGAGTTAATTCTGTTCAGAACCTTGCTTAGAAATAAAACTTCATATATTCGCTTACTAAGTGAAGGTTTACATAAATAAAGAAAAGGGCAGGTTGTACTCTAGCCTCTCTGTCTCAGGGTTATTAGCTAAAATACTCTCAGGGTTAGCAGATATCAAGCAGTAACTCAGGGTTATTAGATATCAAGCAGTCAGCAGTAAACAGTTATGTGTATGTCTCCTCATACCGACCTAGTCAGCAGTAAACAATTATGTCAATTAGGTCTTGGAATCCTGTATGTCTCCTCATAATGGCCTATGTAGCAGTAAACAGTTATGTCTTGGACTCCTATGTATGTCTCCTCACACTCACCCACATCGAATAAAGTTGACCTACAATATGATAAAAACGTCATCTTTGACGTATAATGATAAAGTGAAATTATGCTGTATCATCTAAAAGAATCCTATAAATAAAGTGAACCATGGCTAGTAAGTTAGAGTAAACAGGAAGAACGTGTTTCTCTCAGTTTCTCTCCACTAAAGCTTTGGTGTATTTTCTATAGAACTGTGTTGAATTTTATTGCTGTCTTTTGATAACCTTCCCATTGTTTTTGAATGTAGCTTTCTGTAGCTCCAAGAATCCAGTAAGGTTGCTGGTGCGGAGAGGGTTAAGTAAGCTCTTCAGTTTGTGCCGTGACTCTTCTACAGATTTCAACATTCCTGGCAAGGAGGGAAGGTGTTTGTTTGTGAGTCTATGTATTTTATTGCTGTCTTTTGGTAACCTTCCCATTGTTTTTGAATGTAGCTTTCTGTAGCTCCAAGAACCCAGTAAGGTTGCTGGTGCGGAGGGGTTAAGTAAGCTCTTCAAGCACCATTATTCACATAGCAACATAGCGATATATAGGACCCGGTATTCTTCTGGGATGGCTATGCGCTGCTATGGTGCATAGCCATCACCGCCAACCTATAACCTCAGATATTCAATGCCGGGGTCATATGTGGCCGCAGAAGCTAACCTAGTAGCGGCGATGATGAGCGGGTAAAGCTAGGCCAGCTTTTGCTGCGCCTAGCTTTACCAGTATGTCGCTAACTGGATAGCAGTGCAATATTGCTGCTACACGGTTAGCAATTGTCGTCGTCTATAACACGCCCTGATGCTAAGTGGTTAGCAATGGGGCGTGTAGCAGCAATAGTAGGGAACAGTAAGCAGCACTAACCGTGTTAGTGCTGTTGAATATCCTGTTTAGTGGCATTTACACAGCTTACAGGTCAGTAAACTATGTAAATGCCTTTGAATATCAGGCCCATAAATAATACAGTGACTGTGCCGATACTATCTGTTTAGTTTAGGCTTGCTCTTCAATACATCACAGCCACAGGCGCAAAGGAGAATAGTCCCGCAGCTGCATTAAACATTAATGGGGGAGGCAGAGAAGCCAAAGGCAGCCGTCTCAAAGAATAAGATTTACCACCCCAATGGATGAGACTGAAGTCCAATGAGTGAGGTTTTTTTCACAGTGCATTTTGCAGTATATATTTGGAAAGATCAGCTTAATAAAACTTAGGGGCTTGTTTACAAAGCCGCTACTGTGGATTTGTAAACAAGCCCCTTAGTTTGCTTGGTTTTATTTTAACTTGTAATTTTTCCCTCTCTCCCAAGCAAAACTAGGACATTTCCCTATAGAACTCATGAGTCTGATTCTGGTTTCCTTTCAGTAACATCATAAACCCTTTCCACTACCAGGCATATTGTGACATAATACAAAATCCTACAGAAGTCACTCAGGAAAGAACAAATTTATCATTTCATAACACCACCAATGAGGACTTACCTAGGAAAAGGCAGCACTTTAAATATTGCATTAAGCCCTATAACATCAATATCCCCTACTGCGAAAGTTGAACAAACTGGGTTACTACAGATCCCTACACAGACACTCGATGCTAACAAAATACACACATATGAAACAGACAGACCTTCACTAAGTACAAAACAAATTACCACAAACTGACAATAGAAATATGTAGACAAAAATTAAACCAAAACCAGATTCTGCTGCATGCAGTGCAATTCCGGAGAAATAGAAACAGTGATGCCTTTCCCCCTGTACCGTGCCAGATATGAAGACAGCAAATATAAATTCCAAAAACTGGCATATTCTGATTACTAAATTGAAAATAAAATTATTTTCTCTTCCTTTGTTATCCAGCCATTTGATTTTGCTAATCACGTTGGTCCCACTCTCTCGTTTCTGCTTTCCTCTATTATCAGGGATGGTGAACTCCAGTCCTAGGGTGCCACAATCCAGCCTGGTTTTCAGGATGTCCCTAATGAATATTCATGAGATATATTTGCATTAACTTCCTATTGTATACAAATATATCTCATGAATATTCATTAGGGACATCCTGAAACCAGGCTGGATTGTGGCACTCCAGGACAGCACACTTACTTACCTGTAACAGGTGATCTCTGGGAACAGCAGGAATAAGTCTTCACATATGGGGACTCCCAAGCTAGAGATGCCTATATGTTGCAAATCTAATGGATGGGCTATTTCCCAGAACCTCAGGCATCCAAGGATGGAGGGTAGGAGTTGAATTAAAAAGGGTGTGCTGTGGAACAGCTTGACTAAACAAGGCATCTAGAGGGGAGTCCTTGTGTAGACCATAATTGTTAGTAAATACTGAATTCCAATTTTCTAATGTGGACCTTACTCAAAAGTATTATGAAAGTGTTTATGGAGGCTAATATGGGTCTGCTACTAAGAGCCAGTAGATTATCCTCAAAGAAATGACCTCACTGTGAAGTAGAGGAAAATAACTTTTGCAATACAGGCAGAGGTCAGAAGCCTTAATGGCTAGAACTAATCCCAGAAGAAAAAACAGGGGGAGTTTAATGAGTTTGGACTTTGGAGGAAAAACTGAAGCTTCTGTAGGCCAAAGTTTAAAACTCTTTCAGAGTCAGATATATATATATATATATATATATATATATACACATATATATATATATATACACACATACACATATATATAGATTTACTTAATAACAAGAAGGGGTAAGACCTGCTTGAGAATATGGATAGAGAATCTCTTTTTGGTTATAAGTGGAAGAGCCATGGAGGTGGTTTCATGGAAACCAGTGGATTGCTCTTACTTATAAGGAAAGGTCTAGATTTCTTTAAAAATTCTAGTCTTTGAATAACCAGGAATGGAGACCTATGTGAAGGGGTGCAGAGGAGATCCTTAGTCTTAAGATAGCAAGTCTGGATCCTTCTATAACTTCAATGTAGTAGCTGGAGAAGAAGACGCAATATAAGGGGATACCATGATTGCCCCTCTATGAGGGCAATATGAGTATCATGCGCTCTTTGTTCAGCATAAGCTTCAATGAAGTATTGGGAATTAGAAGGAAAGCAGTAGACAAGGACCGACTGTAGTGAAAAAGAATGCATCCCTGTTGTAAGAGTTCCACTGGAGATGTGGAACAACCCAGGGAATTCAGCAATTCTTTATGTTTTCACATGGTCTAAGCCCTAGTTCCTTTTCCTTAAAAGGAAAATTTTATTTTATTTATTTTTTTTTAAATTTATGCAATTTTACAATACAACAAGAAAGGCAACAACGCACTCTCTTGAAGAAACAGGTTAAAAGGAAAATTTTAAGGAAGATGGTAAGAGTAGGAAAAAAACAGTCATGTAGGAGCATGACTGGGCAAAGCCTTTTTAACCATCTGGAAGTTACCTACTAGGAATGGCTCTGACGCTCTCTGGCAAAGGCCGATAGTGCAGAGCTTTTTTGTATAATTGCAGAGAGCACGTTGTAGGTTGCTTAGGTGAGATCTGGCTGTTTAATTGCCAGTGTGCAACCTAATCTATTCTGTTGGAGCCAAAAGGAATTGAAGATGGCTAAGAATAGTAGACAGGCCGGTTGCCTGCAATGATAAATTGTCCAAGTGGGTTGTGGAACCTCTCTTGGAATGATCTGTTATTAAGGCAGCAGAAAAAGTTAGGTCCCATAGATTGGAAAAGGACCGATAGACATAATTAGGAGTGGTAAAAACTTGGTAAAAACTCAATTACCGTCTGATAAGCTGTCTTAAAAGAAATAGTTGAGAAGATTGCAAAGGGGAAGAAAAACTCTGTATGGAAACCACTTACTGGAGTAGGTATTGAATAAAAACCTATGGGCTTAAAAAGTAAGCCCTCCAGTTGAATGGTATCACTCTTAGAGGCTAAATGTCTTGACTAAAGGATAGAAGTAATACAGAGTTGAGAAGACTTACAATTTGATAAGTCCCTGAAAAGGTGAAGCCCCCTTGCAGTCAGAAACTATGAGATATCCTCATACAGGAAAACTGTCAAGGTGAAGGACATAGCCTACCTTGTTGTTAGTTGTTACTCCTCTTTTTCCTTCAAAAAGGAGAGGAGAACCCTGTTACCTGTAGGGCATGATTGTCCTCAATAGCTCTTGGAGCTAAAAGAATAGAATTTCTCTTGTGGCAAGAGATTCATGCCTAGAGTCGAGGATTGAGTCAGTGTATCACTGATATCTCAGTAAGGATGAGATAAACTGTAGATACTTCTGTTGATAAGAAGTAGGTTACTGGTTCTAAACCTCAAACAGGAAAAAGAGATTTAATGAATAAAATATCAGAAACCCTGCGACTGCTGGGTTTGCTGAGCCTGTTGAGGTTTTGATTTTCTTAGCCTGGTTTGATGTTGCCCTTCTTTGGAAACATCTGCATGATGGGTAGAAGATGGATAAAACTTTTTTTCCCTAGGGGGATAAAGTTTGTTAGGAGGTTTTTTACTAGCTGGGATAGAGGAAAGTTTTGACAATCCTCTGAAAGCAACAATATCAGTGTTTAACTGATTAGCTTGGAATAAAGCATCCTTGTTAAAGAGATTCTCACCAGTACAAGGAGTATTTCCCAGCCTTTCTTGTACCCATTTGTCCAAGTCTGAAGCTTGGAGCCAGGCCATGCGTCGTGCCCCTATGGCTAAAGCAGAAGTTCTGCTAATAGACTCAAAACAGTCCAGGGAAGCACGATTAAGGAACTCAGAGACATTTTGAGCATGACTGACTAATAAGAAATAGTCTGCTCTTTTATGTTCTTGAAGAAAAGGGTTTAAAAGCTTCAAGTTCTTTGTGACCTCTTCAAGAGATAATCCCATATAGAAAATATATGAGATAATTCTTGCTGAAAGCATGGATGCCTGGAAGCATCGACGTTCAAAGGCATCTAAAGTCCTAGACTCACGACCTGGCAGATAAGAGGAGTGCTTCTTTGCACTCTTAGTACGCCTCATTGCTGATTCTACAACAATAGAATGATGAGGATGTTGAGTCTTTAGAAAACCTGGAGAAGGTGGCACCTTGTACATAGTGTCAAGTGTCTTAGAATGTGGGGATACCGTTAAAGGAGTTTCCCACATTCTTAATAGTAGATCCTGTAAGATCTGATGCAAAGGAAGCATGATTCCCTCCTTTGGAATCCAGGGGGATTGCAGAGTCTCTGAATCTCCTGGTATGGATTCTTCACCAGGTATAGAAATGGCAAGTAACTTTGCCATATCAAGCAGAAAAGCTTGAAAAGAAATCTCCCCTGGGGAGGACCCCATAAAATGAGGGGTAAAGGCTAGAATTGTTGAGAATTCAGCCTTGGTACCAATGGATTCATCCCAGTCATCGGGATCAGAAGACTTGAAAGGATGAAGCATCGGATTTTCCTTAAAGCGATGTCTTCAGTACCGCCCAAGGTTGGTACCGAGACGAGTCGGTACCGAATCCTCCATGCTAGAGAGCGATTCCAGGCTTGGCATCAAAGGAAGCGAGTCTGTCAAAGCAAGCATGGACGGTACAGACACCGGTGCTGATGTCGATACCGGTACCGGAGCCGATACCGATACTTGAGGAACGGTCTGCAGCAACTCTAGTGGTACCGAAGTAGCTGAGAGCACTAGACTACGTTCATCGGTGAGGAGTGTTTCATCCATCACCATAGCCGATACCGGGGTGTCGGTATCGCTCGAAGCGGCCACAACCACCGAGGCATGGCCCAGGTATGTTCATCGAGGTAAGAACCCCGGGAACAACCTGAAGCCCTGTTAATGCTTTGGAGCCTGAAGACTCCCGCCGGGGCTTTATTGCCAAAATGTCCTCGAGGGCAACACCAGAGGCATCTCGATGCTTAGAAGGAGATCTACCACTCGAGGACTGGCTAGTCTTTACAGACTTTTGTTTGGTTACCTAATCCTGTGAAAAAGAAGATATTCTGGCTGGTGACATCGAGTCCGATGTGAACCGGATATCGAGTTGTGCACGATCCTGAAGACTTCATCTGTTTGAGCTCAAGCAGGAGAGACACTCCAGTGGGCAATGGTCAGGACCTAAACATTTTAGACACCAAGTAGGAGTGTCTAAAAATATATATGTACCCCACACTTTGCGCATTTCTTAAGGATAGTGGCTGGCTTTTCCATAATGGAAGGATAGAGGCCTAGTGGCCTAGAAACCGTCAGGCACTAAACAGGAAAAAAATTCCTAGAGAAAAGAAGAAATTTTTTAGTAAAAAGAAAGAAAGCACCGGCAGTACCGGTGGCGTCGGGGGAAGGCAGACGCGACCACAAGAAAGTAAGAATAAAAAGAAGAATTTTCTGCGGTGACAGGAGTACGTCCTGCCGGTTCTGCAGAAAGCTGATGAGAGGGAAAGCTGATGAGAGGGAAGTGAATGGGAGGGAAGGCAGCGCGCATGCGTGTGGGATGCTCCCAAAAGCTTTCTTTTTGGATGCTGGGGAGCGTTCCCGCGCAGGCTCCGTTGGTACCGACATACCCATATGTGAAGACTCATTCCTGCTTGTTCCTGGAGATTGGAGTTTGCCATCCCTGCTCCATATTCTCTTAACTCTCTTTCCAGGGTCTTCAGTTCATTTGCCACTTCTTCCTTACATCAATCTCTAATATTAATCTTTTTTCCTTTCAGCTTTCTTCTATTTATGCTTCTGCGTCTCTATCCAGGCTTCCCTGTCATCCTTACCATTCGGTCCTCAATTTATCTACCGTTTTCCATTTTTTCCTCACCCCAGCCCTCCCATTTATTACAGAGTCTTTCACTAACACGCCTTCTCTCTCCTAGGGCTGGGTTCCAGAGTTCGTTCAAAGTGCTGGCACCCTGTCAGAATCTATTGTTTAGCTTTGAATGCCCTGCTCTTTTTCGCCCCCTGGAAAATGCCATCCTAGGTGACTGCCTAGTCTGCCGAATGGTTGAGCCGGCCTTGATCTCTCCCTTTCCCCATCCAGTACCTCTCTATACCCCCACCCCCCCATGTTCAGCATATCCTCAGTCGTCCTAGTTCTCCCCCCCCCAAGTCCAGTATCTTCTGTCTTCCTAGTTCTCCCCAGCCACAATCCCCTCTCTGTCTTTCTGTTGCTCCCCTCCCATGTCAAGCATCTCCTGTCTGCCCATTCCCCCTTCCTCACGCCCAGCATCTCTCCTCAACCTATTCCATTTGCAACATATCCAGCATCTCCCCTACCGTATCTCCCAATTTCCCTCTCTTCTAGTGGTCCAGCAAACAACCTTCCTTCCACCACAGGGCCAGAATTTCACCACAATCTGGTATCACCACCTCCAGTGTCGTGGTGAACTGCAGCACATCACCTCTGGACCTGCAGCAGCCACAGTAACAAACAGGATGTGTTGGGCCTCCAGCCAATACCTGGGCAGGCTCAGCCACAATCTGCTCCCACAGAAACAGGAAGCTGGCTGAAGCACTGCAGTTGGCAGTGGCCCACAGTGCTGGAGGGGACGTTTGATACCAGAACTGGTGTGGAGGGGAGTTAAAGGCATCAGCCAGTTTTTTCTCCTGTCAGCTGCTGATCTCCTATGAAACAAATCTGCTAGGTTAGCCAAATACTGGTTGGTTGTGACCCTACATCCCAACCCTACCAAGTTGCATTCATTCTTCATCCCGTATTTACCTTAAGCCTTTTTCATCTCCCCAGTATCCCCCACTACAGCCTCCATCTCCTTTGTAGTGCTCACCAGCCTCATTCATTCTTTTCCTTCACTCATACTTCCCCAGTGTTTCCCAAGAATGTCATGTATTTATTTATTATTATTAATTTTGTAGCTCACACTTTTTCCACTGCTTGTCCAAACATATCTCCCATCTCTTTTGATCTCCAGTCCAGAATCTTCCTTCTCTCTTTATCTCTTGTTGAGCATCCCCCCCCCCATCAACCTTTGACCGTGGATGGTCTAATATCTTCCTGGGTTTGTATCTGGCCCTGCCATGTCCACCAGACCATCTCCCCTCCCCTTCCCGCAGCCCCAGTCTTCTGATCACTCTGTTTACCTACTGCTGCTACGACTATAAGAGCATAAGATACTGGGCATGATGGACCTTGGTCTGACCCAGTATGGCATATCATGTTTCCAAAAGTGGCCAATCTAGGTAACAAGTACCTAGCAGTTTCCCCATTACACACAGGTTCCACAATGCTTGTATTGGGACAAGCAGTGGATTTCCCAGGTCCTGGTTTATGGACCTTTCCTCCAGGAACTTGTCCAAACCTTTTTTAAACCCAGCTACACTAAATCCTCCGGTAACAAATTCCAGAGTTTGATTATGCGTTAATTGAAAAAATATTTTCCCTTATTGGTCTTATATGAGTTACACTGTAGCTTCATTCCATGTCCTCTGGTCTCTCTACATTTTGATGGTGTAAACAATCAATCTATATTTACCCGTTCCACTCCATTCATTAATTTATAGACCTTTATCATATCTCCCCTCAGCCATCTCTTTTCCAGGTTGAAGAGCCCTAACCTTTTTACACTCTCCTCATAGGAGTAATCCTTCTATCCCCTTTACCATTTTGGTGGCTCTTCTCTATACCGTTTCTAATTCCGCTATATCCTTTTTAAGATACGGCGACCAGAATTGCACAGAATATTCGAGGTGTGGTCGCACCATGGAATGATACAGAGGCATTATTATATCCTTTGTTTTATTCTCCATTCCTTTCCTTATGATTCCTAGAATTCTATTTGCTTTCTTGGCTGCCACTGCACACTGGGCAGAGGGTTTCAATGTGTCATCCATGGTAACGCTTAAATCTTTTTTCCAAAATTAAAAAAAAAAAGCGCACACCGAAGGGCCTTTAGTGGGTGCCTGTCATGGTGGGTCTACAATGGCCTGCCCCCATGGAAACAGGAAATCTGTCTCTGAGGGGGCAGGACATTGTAAAGTCACCAGCTGAAGGCTCCATGGCACATTTCATTTGTTTTCTCTTGCAGCCACAACAGCAGCAGGTAGACTTAGTAATTCGGAGATGGGGCCATGGAGAAAGGATGGGGAGATGGTGTGGTAGACAGGGCAGGGCAGGGCCACCATGGTGGGATTAAATGAGGAGGCTTTACATGGCTGGGGAGGGTGGAGTAAGTCTGGTGGTCCGTCGGGTCTGAGCACCATGTGATACACCATTAAGCCCCATGCTTATGCTTGCGGTGCCACCCTTTGTATCTGATTTTCAATATTATAAAATGTGGAAGAAGAGGGGACTTTAAACATGTGAGCGTGATCACAGGGCTTAATGCATGTGATTTGGTATGTCTGGGAAGGGGAGGAGGTGGTTGCCTGGCAGTAATAGAAGCAAGCCAGTGAGGCAGGCTTCCTACACCCTTAAGCTTGTGTGCCCTGAGCCAGTGCCTCACTGGCTCACCTCTTAAGTGGCCCTGCCTCATCCAAGAGAGGGATGTGAAGACAGATTCCTGTCTACGTTTTCTCCGGGAACAAGCAGGAAGTCAGTCCCATATGGGACTCCCAACTACAGGCTACCGAAAAAACCTACAAAAGCCACGGGCCACCCAAAAAGCAGACTGTAAAGGGCAGCAGGGGGCACTGATTAGCTGGAAGTCTAACACTGTGGCAGCAGAATTGGGGATGCAATCCCACCACTGGTAGTCAGGACACAAAGTGCTGGAGGGAAGGAGTTGCATTATTCCCCAAAGAGGTGGCGGAGTACCGCCTGCCCAAAGGCACTGTCACTGCGTGAGGACTCCTCTAGACAGTAGTGTGCCTCGAAAGCATGCATGGAGGACCAGGTGGCTGCCCGGCAGATGTCCACCAAGGGCACCAACCGCAGGCTGACTAGAGAGGCCGCTATGGCCCACATGTTGCGAAGCAATCGGCCACTCACCAAGAGAGTGTACATTTGGAGACAGCTATTCCCAGGCGATTGGGATCAAAAGACACAAAGAGCTGTCTCGACTGGCGATGAGCCTGCATTCTCTGGATATAGAAAGCCAGGGCACATTTACAGTCCAATGTGTGTAGAGAGGCCTCTGGCTCTGGAGGCATGAAGTTTTGGAAAGAAGGTGGGCAGAACCACCTCCTGGTTCAGGTGAAAGATTGAAACCACCTTTGGCAGGAACTTTGGATGTGTCCGAAGGACTATTCTGTTTCTATGGATCCTGGTGTAGGGTTTGTGCGCTACAAGCGCTTGCAGCTTGCTTACCCACCTGCTGGAGGTGAGCACCACCAGGAAGACGATCTTTCAGGAGAGGTACTTGTAGATTTCCCTAACAGTACTTGAAAGGGCATGTCAGAGGGAGCCCCCATAAGTTTCCTGAGGACCACGTTGAGGTCCCATGCCACCGGTGGTGGGCAGACCGGGGGCGTGACAGGAGGAGATCACACATGAACCGGCTCACCAAAGGGTGGACAGACACGACGTGGTCCTCCACATCACAGTGATGTGCCGAAGTGGCACAAAGATGCACCCTGACTGAATTGGATTTCTGGTCTGTGCGGGACAGGTGCAAGAGGTATCGAAGGTCCTCCACTACTGCACAAGAAAAAAGGGTTAAGGCCCTGCTCTGTGCGGCATAGGGAGAACCTGAGTCTGGTAGAGTCCTTTTGCGAGGCCAGCAGAACATCCTTCACTGGCCAGACCAAGCCATGGTGGGCAATGGCTAGCCTCTCAGCAACCAGGCTGTCTGTAAAAGAGACTGAAGGTTGGTGTGGCACAGTGTGCGGCCCCTCTTGCGAGAGCAGGTACAGGGCACATCCCAGCGACCAGGGGGTCTCCCACGACAGCTGCAGCAACAGGGGGAACCAGGGTGCCTCGGCCAGCAGAGTGCAATGAAGAGGACGGAGGCCACTTACGCTTGAATCTTTAGCAGTGCCCGCGGTACCAGAGGGGTTGGCGGGAAGGCATACAGAAACCCCTCGGACCACAGGAGGAGAAAGGCATCCACCGCATCCCATCCCTGGCCCGGCCTCCTGGAGCAGAACCTGGGGAACTGCAAATTCTCCTGGCTGGCAAAGAGGTCTATCTCCTAGGTTTCCCACTGCCAAAAGAGCTTCACCAGGACGGATGGGTTCAGCCTCCATTCGTAGGGCTGGAGAACACAGCTCAGGTGGTCTTACCAGTATGTTGTTCTGGCCCAGCAGATACACTGCCATGAGGAAGAGGTTTCTGGAAGCCGCAAAGGTCCAAAGGCGCACCACCTCCCAGCAGAGGTGGTACAACCCTGTGCCTCCCTGCTTGTTGATATAGAACATAGCCACCTGGTTGTCCGTCTGTATCTGGACAAACTCCCCCTTCAGATGGTCCACGAAGACCCACAGGGCGTGGTAGACCGCTTGAAGCTCGAGCAGGCTGATCTGCGAGGCACTCTCCTCCAGCGACCACTGTCCCTGCAACTGGAGGTGGTCGCAATGGGCCCCCCAGCCCAGCTTGGAAGCATCCATAGTGATGACTTGTTGGGTTGGTGGGGCCTGGAAAGGCAGGCTGGCCTTCAGGTTGCGCTATTCCTGCCACCATGTCAGGGAGAATGCCAAGGCAGGCGTAACCTGTATACGATCCTCTAGATGGCCCGTTGCCTGCGCCTACTGGGCCTTCCGCATGCATAGGCGGGCAAAAGGAGTCACATGGACGGTGGATGCCATGTGACCCAAGAGGTGGAGCATCTGCTGGACCAACACGGAGGCTGCACCCTGCACCTCCCTCGCCAGGGTGGCGAAGCATTGGTTGGGCTTGTTCCCTGGGAAGGAACGCCCGTGCCTGAGTGGAGTCGAGCAGGGCTCCGATGAACTCCATGCATTGGCATGGTACAAGATGGGACTTGGGGAAGTTCACCAGGAACCCTAGATGCTGCAGCAACCCCGATGTGCGCTGAGTGGCAATGTGCACCTCGCATGGAGTGCCGGCCCGCACGAGCCAGTCATCCATGTAGGGGAACACAAAGAGGGTACTTTGTGAAGACTCATGGGGTGGAGGTGAGGACAAAGGGTAGCACTCTGTACTGGTAGTGCTGGCTTCTCACGATGAGCCAGTGCTTTCAAGTACATGCTCATGTACAACTGGTAGTCCTGGATCCAGGCTGTGAGCATGCAGACCTGGAAGCACTTTCTACCAAACATATCCATGGTATGGGGCTTCCTGCAAGAGGACTCTGAGGAGTGCATCTTCTGTCTCTTAATCCATCGCATAGCCAACTCCACCACCATGGAATTGTGTTAGAGCTATGCCTTTTGAAACCCTGGGCTCGTGCCAACTAGATACTGGGAATTGAGTCGATGTTCACAATCGGCACCGTCACCAGGTTCTCCCATATCCTGAGCAACAGGCGCTCCAGGATGGGGGGCCCAGGCACCATCAGTACCGCCTGAGGAGAGGCCTTATACTGGAGGATCTCTAGGTCCTCCGCATGAGGCTCATCCTCTGGCACTGCCACAAAGGTGAGTGCCTCGGACATCTCCCTGATGAACTCGAGGAAGGTCAAGCCCTCCAGGAGTGACCTCCGCTGAAGATGCGGTGGAGAAAGGTCAGAGAGAACATCCCGCTGCAGTATGGTGTCGGGGGAGTCGTCATCAGTCTCCCAGCCCGACCCTGAACCAGAGTCGTTGATGGGCGCCCACCGGTCACTGGACCAACTCGGTGCCGACGCTGATCCAACAGTATTGTATCGGTCGTCGAGGGTCTCGACACCGATCGAGCGAGGTGCTCCAGGATAGGAGAAACCTCCTCCGGAGAAGTACTCAGCGAGGAAGTCCCCATGTGGGACGCCAACAACCCATAGGGACCGGGAGTCGAGCCCCAATGCAACTCGACAAACGCAGTGAAGCTACATTCGAGTGCAGCCATGCGAACTTCTATGTGCGAGGACGCTGCAGCTGGACTGGGCCTTGACAACGTTGGGTCCAGATCAGACTCCCTGGTCAGGGAATCCCTGATGGTAATGGAGTCGGTCACTGCTCCTTCGAGGCCGAAAGGGACCCGTCTCTCCAGGGATGCTTCGACGGCTGCTCCCGACCATCATCCCCCGAGTCACACCGAGGGCTCCGAGGCAGAGTTGAGGAGGACTTGCCTCCCAACGTCTGTTCAGTCCTCGGCATTGGTCTCAAAGGTGCAGTTAACGCTGGGAGATCCTCCAAAGAAGACTCTGACACCCAATGTCCCCTGCGCTCTGACCAAATCCAAGTACGCGGAGACGTGTTGCCCAGCGCCGGTGTCAATGGAAGGGATTCCTCCCAGATGCTGAACTGGAGCCAGCCTTGCCAAACAGCTCCCACTGCTGCCTTTCATGCTCCCTCTGGGTTATGGCCGACATGAGGAGGCAAAGCAGACAGAAGGTCCCGTCATGGTCTGCCCTGTGGCATTTAATGCATGTGCTATGGCAGTCCGTGCAGGACATAGTGTGATTGCACTTAGCACACTGCTTAAAACCGCTCATCGAGGCCATAGCAGGGGAAACAAGGCCCGTGATGTCAAACTCGGATGTCTCAACCAGCTAGGCAGTGAGAAAAAAATTCCACGCGCCAAAAGAGGAAAAAAATAAAGAAAAAAATACCCAAGCGAAAAACCGGATGCCGAGGCGAAGACTCGGGCGGAGAAGGTGATCGAATCAAGCACTCAAATATGTAAAAAATTACCCATACAAGGGTCAAAAATCTTACTTTTTACCAAGGTGCACAGACGAATGTCTGCAGGGCTTCGTGGAAAAAGACTGAGGCCAGATGGCGAATGCATGGTGTATCTCCCAAAAGCTTTTTTTGAAAGCTGGGGAGTGGATCCACGCAGGCTCCGTCAGCACCATCATCCATATGTGAGGACTGACTTCTGGATTGTTCCCGGAGAAAACTCAGCTGGGAATGGCACCCCTGAGGACTTCATCCCAGGAGCCCCAAAGATAGCATCAACTGGCTCAACTGGGGAACACAGCCCTAAGACCAAGAGCCCAGAAACATTGCAAAGAAAAATCATGGTTGTTACAGTTCAGCAACCACTATCTGCTGGAGACAAAGAAATACCGAAGGGAGCTCCTAGCTACACTGGCCCTTGAACCAGCGGTGATATCACTGGAAGCTTCTAGTTTTTCTCTATCATCGGCTGGCAAGGGGACACAACCCACTTGTCTGGACTGGTCTAGCAGGATATACTGGAATTGTAGTTTATTGGTTTTCCCATGATTGGAGCGAAGCCCCAAGCTCTGCAATTTAATTGGATGAAGACATCTATATTGCACTGGGCCATCTCTAAGTTAGTCAGCAGATTGCTGCCCATTTTGGGTGAACTGTTTTCTTTCATTGTGGTTGAATCACTTCATCAAATTCACAGTCACTGTTCTAAGTTGATCTGCAGAAGAAAAATTCATCCCATGGGTTGTGTACAAGTACCTTACCCCTCACAGCAAGTATCCCAAGAATTCACTGAGCAGGCTTCACTTCTCTGGCACCAGTGCTGAAGATTCAGCCTGTCTTTCTTCACTGATTCCATTACTAACCTGCAGGTCGTCTTGTAAGTTTCAAGCAGTCTGCATGGTACACCTTAGGACAACCTGGTTTCTTACAGGAAACGAGCTGCCCCCCATCTCCACAGCTGAAACACTCATCTTCTCGCTCTTTTACTACCTCCACTGCTGACTTGCGCTTCACGTTTATTTTCTTTTTCTTGGACTTGTCCTCAGTCGAACTGGGCTGGCTCTGTAAATAAACATCTTCATGATTCATCATCTATGACTCTCCTTTTCCTACTGCCAAACATAGTATTCTAAAAGAGCGTGCATTGAAAAATACAAAAAGTACCCTTTCACTAGAGCCAGACAAAGCCAATGAAAAGCACAAACAGCAAGGCAACCTGAGAGATTCATACCTTGGGGCGTACGCCTAGAAAACCACTGCAGTTTGGTGCGCCACACTTACAAACTGTCTTTCCATTCCCCAGACACTCCAGGTTGTAGTTAAAAGTCAGTTCAATCCCTAGAAGAAAAAGGATTAGGAGACAACTAGAGCAAAAACACAAAATGCAGAAGAAATCTTGAACAAAGACCTTTCTTTTTTTTTTTTTAAACATAAGAACACTAACATACAAAAGACATTACCTCCTAAGCCTCTCTACCCATAAGTGTTCCCCAGCATGCTTCTTGATCATTGCTGGATTAAAAACCTAATCACAGAATACATATGGCTTCAGAAATTATTATTCAGCAGTGGTGGCTAGCTTGATTACAGCAACTAGCTGCCGCTGCTGAATGCTAAACCATATACGGCCACTGGCATTGAAAATGTAGATATTCACCTGTAGCAGTTGTCCTCTGTGAACAGAAGGAACAAGTTCTCAAGTATAAGCGACATCATAGACGGAGCCATGCACACGGGAACACTCCCCAGCTTCTATTGAAAGCTTTTGGGAGACTCCACCGCCTGTCTTCCCGCCTGCGGCGGCACCATCTTCCCAGTATAATAATAAAACTGTAGCATAATACAACTCCTTAAAGAGGTGGGAGGGTTGTGAGGACTTACTCCTGCTGTCCACACAGAACACCTGCTACAGGTGAGTAACTACCTTTTCTCCATAGACAAGCAGGAATGAAGTCCTCATGATTGGGACTCCCAAACTACAGACTACTGAAAACTGAGGAGGCCGAGAAGCCCAACAGGTGCAAATTGAACTAAGAACTGGAGAATCAACTACGTACAGCACTGGTAGTCCCCAAGGGAGAATTCATCTGATTCGACTTTTTCACCATACAGTTTCATATCATTCATGCTATTTTGTTTTCTTTTTTTTTTAATTTTGGTAGCCTGGATGGACATTCTCCAGGAACAAGCAGGAAGTCAGTCCTCACATATGAGTGACTTCGGTGCCGACAAAGCCTTCGTGGAAGAATCTCTCCAGCTTTCAAAGAAAACTTTAGGAGATGCACCACACGCATGCGTGGTCCCCTTCCTGCCCAAGGGTACCATCTTACTCTGTCTCCTTTTTTCCACGGAGCCCTTCGGACATCTGTCCAGTTTCTCCCGAAAAAAAGTGTCTTTTTTGTCTTGTTTTATCCGGTATGAGTACTGGTCCCTTTCCTGCCCCCCAGCCAGCTTGCCTTGGCATCACTCCTCGGCTTGTCCTCTTTTTTTCTTTTGGTTTTCTTGAGGTGCTCCTCGATCGGCGCTTTGCACCCTTTTTTGGCCATAGGCCCCTTTTTCCCCTGATAGCCTCCAAAGTTTTTAAGAAATGTGATTGGTGCGGTAAGATGATGTCCCTCACCAATCCACATAACTGCTGCCTCTGTTGCCTTGGGTCGGACCACGACGACGACCACAAAGGCCATCAAGAGCTGTCAGCTGCAGCAGGAAAAGATCTTTCACATATCCGACTCCAGCACCTCGGTGCCGTGCAATGTCCAAGCCGCCTCGGAATCCCACGGCCGCAGGTCCTCCAAGAGAAAATCCCTGGAGGTAGAATGCAAGTCATTGAAACCCTCGAAGACCGCCTTGGAGGATGGATCTGGAAAATCGGGGAAATCCCATTCCAGGCCCCACAGCCCCTGGCATGAGTCCGAGGGATCAGAGCGGGAGTGGCCTCACAAGCTGCCCCAGAACTCGTCAGCGGCAGCCAGTGACCGGTCTCGCACACCCGAGACTATCCTCGTCGAAGACTCTCCCTTGACAGAACTGACGCTGGGCCCAAAACCCTCAGTGCCTGCGTTGGGGGGCTGCAGAGACAACTGGCATGGAGACCAGGATGGCGGCCTTGGAGCGCAGTATCTTGGCCTTCATGGACCAGCAGCAGGCGTTCATGTCCAGTTCTTCCACCCTGATGTCCGAAGACATTGAGGGCTTCCCCAGAAATTGAGCTGACCCTCGAGTGCCATTGGTCTCAAGAGACCCATCGGCAGAGGATGAGATCCTGGTGCTGTTCCTAGGGGCACCAGTCCTCTCCAGCTGCGGGAATCGTGGAGCCTTGGACTCGTCCTCAGACTTTGAGTCAGAATGGGAAAACGAGGATGAGCCGTCCCCAGACACTCAGCGACACCGAGACGTGCCCTCGGACCCGTCTCCCCCAGTGTCCCAGAGCCATTCCCCAACTGAAGACCTTGCCTTCCTCAACTTTGTGCAAGACATTGCTAAGGCGCTCGCCTTCAAGACCGAAGCAGAGAAGGACCCCCGCACAGAAAAACTGGAGATTCTCCAGTATGAGGCCCCTCTGAAGGAGGCCCTCCGTGTGTCCGTCCCTTCAATCCTTGAGCACCTCCTCCTCTGTATGTGGGAAACACCGGCATTGGTGCCCATATACTGAGTCCGCCGAAGCCCTGGTTTCCAGAAAACCCAACTTCCCCACAACTCAATGGTTGTTGAGTCCGCCATGCGCAGACTCAAAAACTAAAAGACTCATTCTTTGGTGCCCCCCAACAGGAAGGCCTGGACCCTCGATGACCTCGCCAAAAGGCCTTTCAGGTCTTGATGCTTGTGTGCCGAGTCCAATCCTACCAATTGGACATCGGTACATATCTCAAGGAGCTGGCGAGGGAGCTCACCGATTTCTTGGCAGGTCTCAACGAGGAACCTCTCCAGCGGTTCAAGTCACTGGCCTCGGCGGGCAAGAAGTGCTCAAAGTTTTTATCTCGAGCAGCATACGACGGCTTCGAGTCCTCAGCCAGAGTAGCCGCCACAGGCATCAAGGACCGATGCCAGGCCAGGATGTAGTCGTCTGACCTCCAGCAATGGGTTTAGGAGAAACTTACTGATATCCCCTGTATCAGAGAGAATCTCTTCGGGAAACCCATGGCAGACGAAGTGGCTGAAATAGAGATTGAGTTACTGATAAGGACCAGATTCTCTAAAAAGACCTTAGAGCATCCCCATAAGATGACCCTGGAGTAGAAGCCCTTCTTCCCGAGGAAAAAGGGTGATTTTGGCAATGCCCCACAGTTCCAAGCCTTCTCTGCTCTGCAGCAAGGCCAAGGGCATGGCCCCCACAAGCAGAAGACTCCCAAGTCCAGGCGCTGGCCCTGCCCAACCTGGAGAGAGTTTTTGACTCCTTGGGCATGACTTCCTCCCCCCAGGAGGTCCCCTACAGCCCACAGCGGGGCATCTGGCTCTGTTTACCCACAGGTGGTCCTCTATCACCACTGATGCCTGGGTACTGCAAGTTGTCGGGCGGGGTTACCTCCTCCACCTGCAACAGACGCCACCCTCTTACTTTCCAGGAGAGTCTGTCAGGGCTCTCCTTCACCAGGCTCTGCTCCTCACAAAGCTTGCAGGCCTCCTCAAGGACAAGGCAGTACAATTAGTGCCAAAACATTTGTGGGGCAAAGGCTTCTATTCCAGATATTTCCTCATTCCCAAGCGGACAGGGGGCCTCAGGCCCATCTTAGACCTGAGGGACCTGAATAGATTCCTGGTGAGGGAGAAGTTCAAGATGCTCTCCCTTGGAACACTGCTGCCATACCTCCAGCAGGGAGACTGGCTATGGTCCTTAGACCTGAAGGATGCTTATACTCATATCCTGATCCATCCCAGCTACCACAAATACCTACGGTTTGTGGTGGGAGGAAGTCACTACTAATACAGGGTGCTACCCTTTGGGTTGGCCTCATCGCCAAGGGATTTTACCATGCCTAGCCTTGTCTCCAAGGGGCCTTCGCTTTTCCCTACCTGGACGACTGGCTCATAAGCTGAGGCACAGCTCCCAAGGTGCACTACGCCACCAAGCACACTATCCATGCCCTGCAGCACCTGGGGCTCATCAACAATTCCAAGTCCCACCTCCCCCGGTTCAGTGCCTAGAGTTCATAGGGGCTCAGCTAGACACCCTTCAGGCTAAGGCCTTCCTCCCTCTTGAGAGGTCATAATGTCTCAGGGCACTAGCCGCAGAGGTACAGCATGACTGGTCGATGCCCACCTGCCTTCTCCTCCACCTGCTAGGCCATATGGCCTTCATAGTCTACGTGATCCGGTACGCTCACCTACATATGAGGGTGGCTCAGTGCTGCCTCTGCTCCCAGTGGACACAAGCCATGGGCAGGCTTCAAGACAGGATAAGAGTGACCAGTCACCTGGCCAACTCCCTCAACTGGTGGTAGCTCACCCCGCCACCTACAGGCTGAGATGCCCTTCCAGACACCCACCCCCCAGAGGGTCCTACCTGCTGAGTTGTGAAGCTCACTGCTGGGACCTCCACACACAAGGCAGTTGGTCCCAGGCGGAAGGCCAATTACAGATCAACCTTCTGGAGCTCCAGGCAATATTTCTGGTCCTCCAAGCCTTCCGCCACAGCTCCAGCGCGGGAGGCACGGGGTCGTACTCCTTCTGCCAGGACGTGGTGGCCCTCTGCTCATATGCGACACGCAATGGGATGCTCCTATGGGCCAGCAGAATGCCCTGGTGGACAAGTTGAACAAAGTTCTCCAGCCGCATGAGTGACGTATGGACCCGAGAGAGGCCTCCCAGCTTTTCCGCCTCTGGGGCATCCCCCTAGTGGACCTGTTTGCCAACCCAGTCAACATGCTGTTGCCCAGCTTCTGCTCCTGTCAGCCGCACCCGTCCCAAAGGGCAGTGGATACATTCCTCATTCCATGGATAAAAGGCATTCTCTCTGCCTTCTCGCCAACATCGCTGGTCGCCAAGACCCTCTTCAAGGTCCAGAGTGACAGAGTGTCACTGATATTGATAGCCCCCAGGTGGCCCAGGAAACCTTGGTTCCCGCTACTTCTCCGCCTATTGGCAGCGTTTATGATCCCCTTGGGCCACGCCCCAGGACTTCTGCCACAGGAGGAGTGCTCTCTCCTGCACGCCAACCTAGGGTCCCTATCACTCATGGCCTGGCTGCTGAAAGGGTAGCTCTCACTTCCTTCAACCTCCCACAAGACGTGGAGAAGATCCTTCTTGCCTCCCACAAGGCCTCTATGAGACGGGTGTACGCCTTTAAGTGGTGCTGTTTTTCAGTGTGGTACACCAAGTGACAGGCAAACACATTCTCCTGCTCAGTGCAGCTGGTACTCCAGTACCTACTCCACCTGTCCCTCCGACTGGTGGGACTGACTGGTGGGACTGAAGTCCAACTCAGTCAGGGTGCGCCTGAGCGCTATCGCAGCGCACCACCACTCTATTGAAGGAAAGCCTCTCTCAGCTCTGCCCCTCGTTTCTCGTTTTCTGCGGGTACTTATGTTGTCTAAGCTCCCTTGTCCTCCCACCTCCGACGGAGTGGAATCTCAATGTGGTGCTCTCACAGCTTACCAAGTCGCCGTTTGAGCCCTTGGCTACCTGCCATTTGTGGTTCCTCTCTTGGAAGGTTGTCTTTCTCGTGGCACTCACGTCAGCTCGGAGAGTCAGCGAGCTCCAGGCTCTGATGGCAGAGCCTCCCTACACGAGGTTCTGCAAGAACAGGATGGTGCTCTGCATGCACCACAAGTTTCTGCCAAAGGTGGTGTCCCCCTTCCACCTCAATCAGGCGGTGGCACTCTCCATCTTCTTCCCAAGGCTTCACGCCGGCAAGGCAGACACCATTCTCCATATTCTTGATTGCAAGAAGGCCCCATCCTTCTATCTGCAATGGACTCAGGGCCACCGCAAAGTGCCCCAGCCTTTTGCCTCCTATGACCCCAGTCGACTGGGACTTTCACTGACCAAGCAAACTCTGTCCACTTGGATGGCGGACTGCACTGCCATTGCCTATGAGCAGGCTGGGATCTCACTGGACCACTGGGTCACGATGCACCACATCAGGGCCATGGCTACCTCTGTGGCAAATCTGTGTTTATTTATTTGGTCAGTTTTTAAATACCGCCCCTTTCAGAGATCAGGAGCGGCTTACATTGAACAAACCAGTTTACAGAGAACAATTAAAAAAACATAATAACCTTTGAACTATGTACAAAGTAGTTGCACTGACCGGGAGCCATTATTTGGGAAGCAACACTATATATAATGTCAACTTTATACATTTATATTGATTTTTGGACAAGGGTGAACAGGATGTACTTCAGGCAATGTTGTTATAGTATTAGGTGTTCTCCAGGACCAAGCAGGAAGTCAGTCCTCACATATGGGTGACGTCGGCGCCGACGGAGCCCTCGCAGAGCAATTTCCCCAGCTTTCAAAGAAAGCCTTTGGGAATTGCAGCGCGCATGCGCGGTCCCCTTCCCGCCCAAGGGTGCCATCTTGCTCAGTCTTCTTTTTTAAGCGGAGCCCTACAGACGCTGTTTGTGATCGCCGCAGAAAACGTTGATTTTATTTCATATTTCTTATTCTTTCTCGGTTCGACGCCGGATCCTTTTCCCACCCGGATCCGCTACGCCGGTAACGGGTCCGTTCTTTAATTTTGTTTTTTTGTCCTTCGTGACAAGCGTTCGCGCCATTTTTAAATTTTTCCCTGGCAGCCCTGTCTTTTGACCTCGCAGGGGCCCTTTTTCCCTCGATGGCTGCCAGCGGGTTTAAAAAGTGTGATCGGTATAAGAAACTTATGTCTCTTACCGACACACATGACTACTGCCTCCGCTGCCTCGGACCCGATCATGACCTGATGGATCTGTGGTCCGTGTAGCAAGATGTCCTCAAAGGCGTTGAGGAATCGGCAGCATCAAAGGGAACAAATCTTCTCTGACTCCGCGTCCGGCCGGGCCCGGACCTCGTCAGAGGCTTCGATGTCCCGGGACTCCGGTCCTGAGCATCGTCGGAGTTCCTCTGAGCGGGGGTCTCCTACCCGGGAACATCATCGGAAGAAAAAACCCGCGAGGGCGGCGTCGGTGGACGCTCCTGGTTCCTCGAGGGCCAGGTCGCATAGCCCCGATAGCCGTCCCGGGTCCTCGGAGTCGGAGAGGCCTTCGAAACATCCTCGTCTCGAAATGGAGTCGCCTGGACACGTGAGTACTGTAGTCCTCATGGACTCACCTCCGAAGGAGCCGACATCGGGCCCGATGCCGTCGGGGCCCGAGTCGGGGGCTGCTGGGTCTCCTGAGCTTGGACTCAGGATGACGGCCTTGGAGAGCAGTTTGGCTGCCTTCATGGACCAGCAGCGGGCATTGATCGCTGGCTTCGCCAATGCATCTGCCCCGGCCACCGGGACGTCGACGTCCAAGTCGACCCCGGAGACCGAGTCGATCCTCGAGTCCATACGAGCTCGAGTCGATCCTCGGTCGCGGTCTCCCTCGGCCTCCCGTTTGGGACCGAGGTCGTCGACGCCGACACCCTCGGCGTCGGGGCGGAGGGCATCGGTGCCCGCCCGACCGGAGCCGCTCGATTCCTCCTCCGAGGAGTCAGACTGGGAAACGGAGGACGAAGAGTCACCTGGTACTTTTTGGACTCGGTGTGTCCCATCGGACTCACCCGAGTCCGAACCTCAGAGACGGTCCCCCCCGGAGGACACCCGGTTCTCGGACTTCGTGCGGGATATGGCCAAGGCCTTGGCATTCCCCGCGGATCCCGAGGAGGAGCCTCGAGCTGAAGAGCTCGATGCCCTCCAGTATGACTCTCCCCCGAAGGAGGCCTTTACTGTACCGGTTCCTCCGATGCTGGAACGACTTCTCTTCCGCATGTGGGAGAGCCCGGCGTTGGCGTCGGTGTTAAGCAAGCGGGTCGATTCCATTTATCGAGTCCGCAAGAGCCCCGGGTTCCAAAAGGCATAACTGCCGCACCATTCCATGGTGGTGGAATCGGCCATGCATCGACTCAAGAGTCAGAAGATGCACTCCTCGGTGCCTCCCGGCCGTGAGGCCCGGAACCTGGATGCCCTCGGTAGAAAGTGCTTCCAGGGCTCTATGCTTGCTTGTCGAGTCCAGACCTACCAGCTCTATATGGGCATGTATCTCCGAGATCTGGCAAAAGTAATTGCCGGGTTCTCTGTTGGTCTCTCCGAGGAACCTTTGCAGAGGTTCCAAGCCTTGTCCACTGGTATTCGAGAGTGCTCGAAGTTTATCTCTCGAGCAGCCTACGATGGCTTCGACGCATCGGCATCGGTGCCCGCCGACAGGCTTGGCTTCAGTCTTCCAACCTCGAGCCATGGGTACAGGACAAGTTGGTCGATGTCCCCTGCAGAGGTGAAAACCTCTTTGGCAAACCCATGGCTGAAAAGGCTGCACAGATCGAGACCGAGACTCTGACCAGAACTAGGCTGTCCAGAAAACATTCTGCCCCTTCTCAGAAGAAGAAGGGCTCGGGGAAAAAGCTCTTTTACCCGAGGAAGGCGGCTGCCTATAAACACTACCCTCAGTATCAGGCCTCAGCAGCTCCCCAAAAGGGTCAGCAGGCCAAGGGACGGGGTAATGGGTCCCGTAGGCAGCAGGCCCCCAAGCCCACAACACCGGCCCCTGCTCAGCAGGGTGGGGGGTTTTGACTCCATCAGCATAGCCTCTTCCCCTCAGCTGGTTTCTCTCAGCACAGGGGGCCGGCTGGTCCACTTTGCCCACAGGTGGTCAGCCATCACCTCAGATACCTGGGTGCTTCATATAGTTCAGAAAGGCTATCTTCTACACTTTCACCAGGTACCTCCCTCCTATTTTCCAGGGCAGCCTTCAAGACTCCCTCTGCACAGGGACTTACTCCTTCAGGAGTTAGCAAGTCTTCTTCAGGAACAGGCTGTGGAACCGGTGCCCCACCACCTGAGAGGTCACGGCTTTTATTCCAGGTACTTTCTGATACCAAAAAGAACAGGAGGCCTCAGACCCATCCTGGACTTGCGAAACCTCAACAAGTTCCTGGCGAGGGAAAAGTTCAAGATGCTTACCCTTGGAATCCTGCTGCCCTACCTCCAGCAGGGAGACTGGCTATGCTCTTTAGATCTGAAGGATGCCTATACTCACATCCTTATTCATCCAGACCACAGACAATATCTCAGGTTTGTTGTGGGAGGAAATCATTACCAGTACAGAGTACTGCCCTTTGGCCTATCCTCCGCCCCCAGGGTGTTCACCAAATGCCTAGCAGTGGTGGCGGCCTATCTAAGACTTCAAGGCCTTTTTGTGTTTCCATACCTGGACGACTGGCTAATCAGGGCCCAGTCTTCCCAAGAGGCCACTCAGGCTACTCATCGCACTGTGTCTCTGCTCCAGCACTTGGGCTTTGTCATAAACTTTGCAAAGTCCACTTTGCTCCCCTCTCAAGATCTCGAATTCATCGGCGCAAGGTTAAGCACACTTCAGGCGCGTGCCTTCCTGCCTCTAGACAGAGCACACAGGCTCATGGATCTCGCCAGACACTTTCACAGCAATTCCCTGGTCTCTGCCAGGCACTTTCTGAGACTGCTCGGCCATATGGCTTCCACGGTCCATGTGACTCCCAATGCCCGCCTGAACATGCGAACTGCTCAGTGGTGCCTTCGCACTCAATGGCATCAGGCCACGGGGAGCCTGTCGGATTCAGTACAGGTCTCCGACCTGCTGGTCTCTTCTCTGTGGTGGTGGCTTCATCTGCCAAACCTGCTACTGGGAGTGGATTTTCAATCTCCTCTGCCTTCTCAGGTTCTAACAACCGATGCTTCTCTCCTGGGTTGGGGAGCACATTGCCAAGGGACGTGTACTCAAGGCCTCTAGACTCCTTGGGAGTCTGCGCAGCAGATAAACTTCCTGGAGCTCAGAGCCATCCGCCTAGCTCTGAGAGCCTTCTCCCACCTCACTTCTCACCAGTCTGTGCTGGTCCAGACGGACAATCAAGTTGCAATGTTCTACGTGAACAAACAAGGAGGCACAGGCTCCTTCCTTCTCTGTCAGGAGGCACGAAGACTGTGCTCTTGGGCCGTCCACCACGGCATCCTCCTCAAAGCGGTCTATCTCCCAGGTTAGGAAAATTACCTGGCAGACAAGCTAAGCAGGATCCTCCAACCACACGAATGGAGATTAGATCCATTGGTGGTTCAGCGGATCTTTCTCAAGTGGGGCCTCCCCACCATGGATCTGTTTGCCAGTCCTCTGAACCGGCAACTTCCCAGATTCTGCTCTCGACAACCGCATCCTCTCAGAGTAGCGGCGGATGCTTTTCTGATTCCATGGTCCACGGGCCTCTTGTATGCCTTTCCTCCCATGCCGCTGGTGTCTCGAACACTCTTCAAAGTTCTCAGAGACAAAGCCTCGCTGATCCTAGTGGCTCCTCAGTGGCCGATACAACCTTGGTTCCCGCTTCTACTGCAGCTGGCGGTGGACACTCCTCTTCCTCTGGGGTTTCAACCCGATCTCCTGACACAGGATCAAGGGTCTCTCCTACACCCCAACCTCCGGTCCCTTCATCTGATGGCCTGGCTGCTGAAAGGGTAGTCCTTGCTCCCCTCCAGCTGCCTCGGGAGGTGGAAGAGGTTGTCTTGGCCTCGAGGAGGCCTTCCACCCGGAAGTCCTACGCTCTTAAGTGGCGTCGGTTCTCCATTTGGTGTGCTCAGCAGTCAGAGGATCCCTTCTCCTGCTTGGTAGCAGTGGTCTTGCAATACTTGCTTTACCTCTCCAATCTGGGCCTTAAGTCCAACTCTGTCAGGGTCCACCTCAGTGCTCTCTCTGCGCATCACGCACCGGTGGATGGCAGGCCTCTTTCCAACCACCCTTTAGTGGCTCATTTTCTCCGAGGCCTCCTCCTACTTAAGCCTCCTTTACGCCCACCAGCCCCGGAGTGGGATCTGAATGTGGTCTTACAGCGGATTACCTGTCCGCCTTTTGAGCCTATGGCTACCTGCCCTCTTCGTTTTCTTTCCTGGAAAACTTTGTTTTTGGTAGCCCTTACTTCTGCTAGGCGCGTTAGTGAACTGCAGGCCCTAGTGTCTGATCCTCCTTACACTAGGTTCTACAGGAATAGGGTAGTCTTACGGACTCACCCTAAGTTTCTTCCAAAAGTGGTTTCTACTTTTCATCTCAACCAGGAGGTGGTTCTTCCGACCTGCTTTCCCAGGCCGCACACCTGCTGGGCTGAAATGGTCCTGCATACCCTGGACTGTAGGAGGGCCTTATCCTTCTATCTTGACCGTACGCGAGAGCATAGAAGAGCTGTTCAGCTCTTCGTTTCTTTTAACCCCAATAAGTTGGGGCTACCTGTCTCAAAGCGTACTTTGTCCATATGGGTTGCTGACTGTATCGCCTGGGCTTATGGGGCAGCCGGCCTCTCGTTGGAGGGTCGAGTCACGGCTCATCGTGTCAGGGCGAAGGCTGCGTCAGTGGCTCATCTCCGCTCTGTTCCGTTGGCAGACATCTGCCGGGCCGCTACTTGGTCTTCAAGCCAGACTTTTGCGGCCCATTACTGCCTAGAGAGGGAGTCCCGCAGGGACAGTGCTTTCGGACAGGCAGTCCTCCATAATCTCTTTGAGGTTTAGGTAACTCCAACCCTCCGGCCCTGGTGTTGGGCTACCGGTCGGGGGCGTTATCAGAGAAGATTCCTTCCTTCTGTGCTACCGAGCTAGAGGGAGCTCATTTTTCCGCTTGAGGTCTCCGGTAGCCTTAAGCTAGGGAGTCCCATATGTGAGGACTGACTTCCTGCTTGGTCCTTGAGAAAGTGTAGTTACTCACCTGTAACAGGTGTTCTCCAGGAGCAGCAGGAATCAGTCCTCACAACCCTCCCTCCTCCCCTTGGAGTTGCAGTCCTATCATTTCGTTTTGCTAATTTTTTTTGCTGTCTTTTAGCTATGTCATCAGACTGAGCAAGATGGTGCCCTTGGGCGGGAAGGGGACCGCGCATGCGCGCTGCAATTCCCAAAGGCTTTCTTTGAAAGGTGGGGAAATTGCTCCGCGAGGGCTCCGTCGACGCCGACGTCACCCATATGTGAGGACTGATTCCTGCTGCTCCTGGAGAACACCTGTTACAGGTGAGTAACTACACTAACAGTAGTGTCTTTAGTTCTTTCCTAAACGAAATAGACCTAATGGGGTCCGGCAGAAGGTTCCATAGTTTGGGTGCAGCGTAAGTGAAGGCCCTGTTGCTGGTTACTTGTTTTGTTCTACGGATTGATGATGGTATTGCAAGTGTGTTTTAGAGTGCTGTTTCTTCTGCTCCTCGTCTCTGCTTGTGTGTGAATCTTAGATGTGAGGAAGGAGGGTGAGATGTTATGGAGTAGCTTAAAAGTGGTAATTATTACTTTATATTTTATTCTACTCATTATTGAAAGCCAATGTAGATCCTTAAGAATCGGTGTGATATGATCTGTAAGGCGTGCTCTAGCTATTATTCGGGCAGTCACATTTTGGGCTAGTTGTAAAGTGTTTACTGTCTTTTTGGGCAGATCCTGAAGTAAACGGTTGCAGTGGTCCCAGTGCGGAGTTATAAGCGCTTGGACTACAGTTTGAAAATCGCTGGGTTCTAAGAGAGGTCTTAGGTTCTGGATGGATTTTAGTTTAAAGAATATAGTCCTGGCTGTTTGTCTTACATAGGATGACATACTAAGGAGTTTATCCAAGATGATTCCCAGGTATTTTACCTCCTGTTTTATTTGAATGGTGGCGTTTTGTATCTTGATTTCAGTGGGGGTGGGGGAGGGCGTGAAGTTTTGGTTTCGTGTTGTCAATATAATTTCAGTTGTTTTGAAGTTGATTTGGAGGTTGTTCTCACAAAGCCAGGACTCAGCTTCGAGGATGCAGTCAATAATATTGTGATAGGCTGGGGTTTTTATGTTTACTGGGGTAAATAACATAATATCATTGGCATATAAGAGGTAACCTATTTTATTCTTTTTGAAGATTGAGCAGATTGGCTGAAGGTAGAGGTTAAACAGGAGAGCTGATAAAGCTGAGCCCTGAGGAATTCCCTGTTCTTGTGGGAAGTTTGTGGAGGATTCTTGGTCAGTTCTTACATATTGGTATCTATTGGTGATGTATGACTTAAACCATTGAAGGGCGGTACCTGCTATTCCTAACTGGGAAAGTCTAGCAAGGAGTATATTATGATTCACGTTGTCAAAGGCTGAGGCAATGTCTATGAAGACAAGTATGAAGGCTTGATTAGTATTATCCATGCCAGAGATAAAGGGGTTAAATAGGACCGTTAGTAAGGTTTCCACTCCGTGGTATGGGCGGAAACCATACTGGTGTTCGTCAAAGGGGTAGTTTGAGTCAATGTAGTCCTGCAACTGAGTTTGAACTATTTTTTCAATGATTTTTGCTAGGAAGGGGATGCTTGCAATTGGTCTATAGGAGGCGAGATCATCTTTATTTAGGGATCTGTTCTTGAGTATTGGATGGATGGTGGAGAGTTTGACCATTTGGCAATGTCCCCAGGAGGGGGGACTGGTTCACTATGCCAAGTAAGAAGGGGGCTAGTTCAGATTTAGTTGCCTTTATCCAAGCTATGGGGCATGGATCCAGGAGAGAAGTGGTTGTGTTTATTTTAGTAATGGTATCAAGAAACTGTTTCTCCTTGATAGTGTGGAGTGAGTTCCATTTATTGGGGGAGGGGGGTATAGACTCACTTGTGATTCAGCAGTGGTTGTAGTTTTTTTTGCTTTTTAGTTTATCTTTATCTTTATTTACATTTAATATACCGCCCTTGTCGAGACGTGAGAGCGGTTTACAATAAAATAATATAAAATAAAAGCGTTGTAAAGGAAAAGAAATCCATTAAAATAAAGAGAAAGATGGACCAAAGAGGTCACAAGACAAACAGTAGACAAAAACTAAGCAAGCTAGATGCAAAGTGATTGGCAAGGGTTTGAAGGTTGATGGTAGTCTTGGGTGCCTCATTTTGGTGGGTTTATTTAGGGATTTGATGATTTCTAAAAGGTCTCTGGGGCGGTTGATAACTTTATTTAGGGTTTTGCAGTTTGTATGGCCTCTTTATAGGCATTTAGAGCTGCTATGTAAAGGGCTTTGAGGTCTGGTGATTTTTTTTGTTCCTCTATCTTTTCTCAAGTTTGCGGAGTTCTTTTTTGAGGGTGTGTAAATCGAGTGTGTACCATTTTTCGGAGGGTCTGCAGGTGGTTTTCTTGCATGTGTTTGTGGATAAAGCTGCTCTAGCCACTGTGATGGAAATCTGCTGGGCCGCCACCTGGTCTTCAGTCCATACTTTCGCAGCTCACTACTGCCTGAAGAGAGAGTCCTGGCGGGACAGCACCTTCGGCCAGGCCGTACTCTCTAATCTATTCGGGAAGTAGGCAACTCCTGCTCTCCGACCCTTCTATGTTCAGACTACTGGAGTACTGGTTTTCCACCAGATACTTGGGTCTTGTGAGAGCGTCTCAGTTGGAACTCAATTACTGCAGCTCATGGTTCACCTTCTCTGGTTGCCGTGGCATTTTTTACAGGTTCTCAGTAGCCTGTAGCTGGAGAGTCCCATATGTGAGGACTGACTTCCTGCTGTCCCCAGGGAACACTTGTTACAAATGAGTAACTATGCTGTAGGGTCTTGGGGATGGAGTTGGATTCTAATCCCCAAACAGATGCTGGCGTACAGATTGGCCGAAATTGCAGTCATGTCGAAAATCCCTATCCAGACAGTAGCGAGAAGTGAATATGTGAACAGAAGACCATGTTGCAGCCCTGCAGATCTCTTCCAAGCACAAGTTGGTTACCGATGCAGCCATGCCTGTGACATTGCGAGCTGTGACATGACTCTCAAGACTCAGGCCAGCCTGGGCATAAGCAAAAGAGATACAGTCTGCCAGCCAAATTGAAAGAGTGCATTTGGAAACGGCAGCCCCTAGGTTTGCTGGGGTCAAAAGATACAAACAGCTAGATGGATTGTCAGTGGGCCTTTGTCCGCTACAGGTAGAAGGCTAAGGCCCATTTGCAGTCCAACATGTGCAGCACTGTTTCCCCTCTGTTCTGCCAACATGAGGCATGAGGCCTTGGGAAGAATGTTGGCAGAACGACTAAGATGGAAAGCCGCTACTACCTTTGGAAGGAATCGAAGATGAGTGCGCAGAATCACTCTATATTGATGGAATCTGGTGTACGGTGGATGAGCAACTAGAGCCTGGAGCTCACTTACCCAGCGTGCCGACGTAACCATCACCAGAAACAAGACTTTCCAGGTCAAGAACTTTGTAAGGCAGGAATCAAGTGGCTCAAAGGGAATTAACATGAGCTGTGCCAGAACCACACTGAGGTCCCAAGCTACTGCTGGGGCTTGAAGGGAGGTTTTGAGAGAAGCAAATCCCGCTTGAAGCAAACCACTAAAAGCTGAACTGAGATGGACCTTCCTTCTATTCCACATTGGTAAGCCCCAATTGCGCTGAGATGAACCCTGACAGAGTTGGCTTTGAGACCTGACTCAGAGAGGTGTAGGAGGTACTCTAGTAGCCTGTTGGCAGAACAATTATGAGGTCCAGCGCCCATTCTGTGCACCAGGAAGCAAATTTTTTCCATTTGAAAGCATAAGACTTTCTTGTCTAGGCCCTCCTAGAGGCCAACAGAACATCTGTTACTCTTGTTGGGCAAGTTAAGCTCAGACTGGACTAGCCTCTCAACATCCATGCAGTTAGGGCCAAGGAACTGACGTTGGGGTGGAGCATCCTCCCATCCTTTGGTGATATGAGGTCTGGGGCAAAGCCCAACCGCAGAGTTTCTCACTGGGAGAGTTGAAGGAGAAGGGAAAACCACAGCTGTCTGGGCCAGTATGGCACAATGAGGATCATTGTACCCGTCAGTCTGGAGTTTCAGCAGGGTCTTTGCTATGAGAGGTATGGGAGGATACGTGTATTGCAGACCCTTCCCCCAGTGCAGGAAGACGGCATCCAGAGCCAGCCTGCTGTGTAAGGTGATGCTGGAGGAGAACCGATCCACTTGGGTATTGTGCTGAGTGACAAACAGATCTATCGAGGGGGTACCCCACCTCAAAGTTCTGGGCCACAATATCCCTGTCCAGAGTCCACTCGGGCGGCTAGGGGATGCAGTTCAGCTGGTCCACCAGGGCATTCTGCTCTTCTGACAGATATGTGGCCCTTGACTCCATACTGTGAGTGATGGCAAACTTCCACAACCGGACCGCTTCCCAGCACAGGAGATACGAACCTGTGACCCTTGTTTCTTTATGCAGTACATTGTGACCTGATTGTTGGTCTGAATCAGAACAATGTGGTTGGCTAAGCGATCTCGGAAAGTCTTGAGGGCATTCACTATAGCTCGTAATTCCAAGAAATTGATCTGGTGCAGGCTCTCCTGTTCGGACTAGAGCCTTGAGTGTGGAGACTGCTTTGGACTATCTGTAGCACCCACGAGTCCAAAGTTATAAGGGCCATCCGTGGGTACAAAGAGTGAGCCGTCTCCTCACAAGAGGGTTCCTTTCTGTGGTCACCGGCAGATTGGCTATGCTCCAAAGGAACCAGTCAAAACCCCACTCCTGGCTTAGGTTGCGGGGCAGGCTGAGCCTTTTGAGGCATCTTCCGATGCTGCAGATGAGCAGCCTGTGTCTTCTGCTGGGAGGTTTGAGAACCAGCAAAGTAACTGTGCTTACATGGGTAGTAGGCCTTCTTATGGCCTCTACCCTTGATACCTCCTGCGATAAGCAACAGGATCAGACATGAGTCTAGAAAGCCTGGTGAGAGTAATGTGCTGTTTCTTATGAGGCCAGCTTTCTCCTCCACCTGTTCTCCGAAGAAGTTCTCTCCGCTTCGAGCAGTCCTTGCCATGGCCCACCAGGGCATGATAATGCTCCTGTTTCTCTGGAGGAATGGGCACAAGATAGTGAAATCACACATGATGTCCTTCAGGAACATACTCATGTAGAGCTGGTAAGAGTGTATTCTAGCCGCGAGCATGGCGTCCAACGTCCGAGCCTCCCTATCCAAGAGCATTGAGGAATGAGTATTGGTGCTCTTAATCCTTTTGAGGGCAGACTCCACCAACTAAGGAGTGGTGCAGAAGCTGAGGCTTCTCAAATCCAGATGCCTTTTGAACCTGGTAAATCGAGTCAAGCCTCCTACTTACAGATAGCATAGTGAGGGGGTTCTCTCACATTCTAATTTATTTATTTTTTATTTATTTTATTTATTTATTTATTACAATTTCTTATATACCGCGCTATTTAGCATCAGTGCGGTTTACATTATAACTTAACGACCATAACAACAAGCTGTCAGGTTTACATCGAACAGGAGTATAAACTTGGAAAACAGGGTTAACTATATACATAATCTATTTACATTGGAAGGATAGATAAAAGTCAGATAATGCATGTAGGTCTTTTCTAACTAAATTGGGTCAATTCCTGGAGGGTATGTCTAGGATCAATTGCTGTCAGGTAAGTGTTGGAGGAACAAGTGGGTTTTGAGGGCCTTCCTGAACTGATGTAGGCTGGCTATGGTCCTAATGTCAGGGGGTAGAGCATTCCAGCATTTGGGTACGTAACAGCTGAAAGTCCTGTTTGTGGTTGACAAGTTGTACTTTGTCGAAGCCTTTGGTATTGCAAGCAAGTTTACAGCTGTTGATCTTCTGGATCTGTTGGGAGGGACAAAGTGGATAAGATGAGTGAGTGAGGAGGCTGAAATACCTTTGATTGCTTTGAAAGCTAGTAGAAGGGTTTTGAAGGTGATTCTCCCATTGATTGGTAGCCAGTGCAGCTGTTTGAGAATGGGAGTCACGTGGTCGTATCTGGATGCTCCGTAAAGGATCCTAGCTGCGGTGTTCATGGCCAACTGTAAGGGGGTTAATGTGGATTGGGGGAGACCTTGTAAGATGGCATTTGCAAAATCAAAGTGCGGCAGTATCAGCGCTTGATATATGGTTCGGAAGTCATCTGGGTCCAATAGGGAGCGTAGGTGCTTGAGAGAGCGTATTTTGAAGTAGACGGCTTTGACTATGTTGCTTATGTGGCTTTTCATGTTAAGATGTTGATCCAAAGTAACTCCCAAATATTTTATTGCATCTTTGGTTTGCAAATCAGCTTCATTGACACTGACATGGGATGGGGGGGTAAAGTAGGTGTCTCTGGTGATGAATAGCACTTCCGTTTTTTTATGTTGGATGCGAAGGTTCTGTGTTTGGAGCCAAGTTGAAACTGCATTGAAGCAGTCTGTGAGGGGGGTCAGGTCCATGTGAGTTGTGGAGAAGGGCATGTATAATAGGATATCGTCTGCATATATCAAACAATTCACGTTGAATGATCTTATGATGTTGCAGATGGGCTGCATGTAGATATTGAAAAGTAATGAGGATAACGATGAGCCCTGGGGTACTCCTTGCTTTTGATGGAAATGTGTTGACTCCTCTGATCCTGATTTCACATATTGCCATCTGCCGTCAAGGTAAGATTTGCACCATTCTAGTGCACTGTTGCAGACTCCCTTCTCCTTCAGTCTTCCGAGGAGAATTTCGTGACTCACAGAGTCGAACGCCGCGGCAATGTCTAGAAATATGAGCACAAAACCTTGACGGATGTTGTCAATTCCAGTGATGATTTCATTGAAAAGACCAGTGAGTAGTGTCTCTACCCCATGATATTCTCTGAATCCGTGTTGGCAGCTATCTAAGGGGGAAGCAGCATCGATGTGATCTTGAATTTGCCGTTGTGCTTCTTTCTCAATTATTTTGGCCAAGAGGGGGATGCTGGCTATTGGTCGGTAAGAGTCAGTTCTTTGTGGATCAAGCTTGGGGTTCTTCAATAGTGGTCTAATGGAAGTCTGCTTAAGTGAAGTGGGGAAATATGATGTAGTGAAGGATAGTTTCATTATTTTTGCGATGACCGGGCTGAACACATCACGTAGCTCCTTGATCCAAAAAGCTGGGCATGGGTCAGTTTGTGCGGTGGAGGTGTTGAGAGATGCTATGGTGTCCTCGATGCATTTAGTGGATGGTGTAGAAAATATGTTAAGTGGTGATAGGCCCGTTGGTTCTTGATATGGGGCTGCTACCACCTTATTGGTTTGCACGATCTTGGATTGTAGATAATCCGCAAATTCCTGCGGGTGAATTTCGCTGTGCTGTATCGGGGAAGGTTCTTTTGAGAGGGATTTTACTAGATTGAAAAGATCACGTGGCTTGTTCAGGGACCTCTTTAAGGTGTCAGTGTGATATTGTTTCATTTTGGTAGTGATTGATTCTCGGTGTATTGCAAGGTGGGTTCGGTAAGCGGTCTGATCTTCAGTTGAATGCGATCTGCGCCATCGGCGTTCAAGTTTACGTAGTTGCGTAAGGGATGTTCGCAGCTCAGGAGAGAACCAGGGGGCGGGGCATCTTTTTGACCTTGCTGTAATCTTCGGGTTTGGGCGTTGTGAGATGGCAAGTAGGCTAGAGTTCCAGTAAGCGATTAGTTCATCAAGGTCTGGTGTAGTTTTGTTGATGAGTGATGGGGTCTCCGCCAGGATGTGTTCCCTATCGAAGGGGCGAAAGCATCTGGTGGTAGTTCGAGAGGATGTGTTCGAAGGTCGGCTTCTGTCTAGTTGGACATTGTTGATGGGTATCTGTATGATGATCAATTTGTGGTCGGACCAGGGTACTTCTATGACTGATATCGGAGGATAGTGGCTTTGGTCAATGACAGGGTGTGGAGCAAATACCATGTCAAGAATGTTCCCCTTTGTGTGTGTGGGTTCACCGATGATTTGTTTGAGACCTAGGTCATCCATTGCCTCAAGGAACACATTTGCATGGCTTTGTGGTAAGGACGGGAGATTGAAATCGCCCATTAACCAATTTGGCTTATTGGGAGAGAGGGTGTTAGCTGCGAGGTCAATAATGGATGGAAGATCTTCTGGAGAAGTGGATGGTGATCTATATATCAGGTTGAGGGAACATTGTTGATTAGCAATGGAGAGGATGTCTAGGCTGTTTGTGCTGGAAGAGTCTAGAATGTGGAAGTTGAGCTCAGATTTGGAGATTATGAGTACACCTCCTCCTTTTTTGTTTTCCCTATGCCGCGTATGTATTGAGAAATTGGGGGGTAGTAGCTGGTGTAGTATGACGTTGTCTTCTGAAGATAGCCATGTTTCTGTGATCATAAGTATTTCCAGGTCATAAAAGGAGATTGTGTCAAGGACCACTGGCCATTTATTGCGAATGGAGCGTGCATTGATGATGGCACATTTTAGGGGTCGGCATCTCAAAGGCTTTTCTTGTCTGGTTGACTTGGATAGCTGGAGTGCCACATGAATCAGGTGGGAGTGACGCGTGTAGGTGCTACTTCCTGGGTTGGAGTAAGGGGGGCAATTCCATCTTTTTCCATGGCTATTCAGGATTGGGATCCTGCTTTGTGGTGTGTAAAGAGCCTGGGAGGTTCCAAGCCAGTGGAAGAGGTAGAAGCTAAGCAAGACAGCGACCTGGAGGGCCATTCTGAGGATTTCGATTGGGTGTGAGACCCTATATGTAGGCACGAAGTGTGGAAGAGCTCTACTGTGGTATTGGTATGAAGCTTTTATGAGCCCCAAAGTAGTGCTGAGAAATCTTCAGTACAGAGGAGCAGTTATACGAGATTGCAAATAATGAGGAGGTACGGTTTAGATGTTAATATATAACCTATCTTAAAAGAGAGAGGGTGTGATACAGAGATAATACATTTCTCAAGAAAGAACTTAACAGTATATTGATCTTCAATTGACAAAATAGCAGTATTAAGGTGGTACAGCCTACACTGTGTTTGCTGGCATATATATAGCATCTATAAATACAGGTTATTCATATATATATTTTATGTGTATAGGTTATATATATAGGTTACTTTACAAGTTACAAGTGACTTAATGATAGTCCATAGAATTGGATCGTAGTGTTCCAATGTGGGCTTGGTGTCTGGTACATGGATACTGACCGGTGCTGCTGACTGTAGTTGAAGGGATTGCTGATAGCGAGAGCCGTTAGGAGTTGTGTTGGGTGCGTTGGACATCTGGTGATCCTCCTCTCTGTCCTCGGGCGGGTGAGCAGATAGCTGGTTTCTTGGTTGTGTCGAAGGGTGCTGCGAGAGGCAGGTTTCGGGTCGCTGGAGCGCTGCTTAGGATATTTCGTGTCGCCTGTCGTGCCTCGCCTAAGGGCCACGCCAAAGGGCCCTCTGGCGAGGCCCTCAGGCGCGGGCCCGACCAGCACCATCACTACTTCCTTAGGAAACGAGGAGTACTTGAGAATCTCCAACTCCTCCGCCCTGGGATCAATCTCTAGTGAAAATGGGATGGCCTTGGCCATATCTCTCACAAAGTTCTGGAAGGACATGTTCTCCAGAGGAGAATTTCGCTATTCGTGAGGAGGGGAGGAGTTTGATGGAAGCTCAGGAGACCAGCCCTCTGACAAGTTCTCCGATTCCACATCAGTCAGTCAGCCATCAGAGTCAGACTCCAAGTCTCTGCCCAGAGCACCCTCCAGCCTTGAGGGGAGTGGGAGCATAAATGGGAGAGATGGCCCCACCAGGAACCAGCATCGGATCTCTTCAATGGCCTGATGTCGATACCTTCATAGGCAGAGCATGCGTCTCAAGGATCGGCTGCACAATGCTTAATGATCGAAGCACCAACCAGCTGTGTCTCCAGCATCAATGCGATGTGGGCTTTGAGCATCTGAAGACGTTCCTCCATGGCTGCCAATTTCGAAGACCTTGGGGCATGAACAGCTTCAACCAATGCCTCTGGTATCACTACAGAGGTATCAGCATGGCCTCAATTGCCAGGAGACATTTGGTGCCCTTCCATAACTCAGGAGGTCGATTCCTCTCTCCAGGGCACCTTGGCGGGTTGATCATGGCCATTGCTTGCGACATTGTGTTGGGAAGGGCTTTGATGCCAGTGCACATGGGACTTAGCCCAGTGCTTGGAAGGGTCCCTCTTCGACATTGGTGGGCTAGAGGCCGATGTTTCGGGACCCTAAAGGCACTCGACTTTGATTGAGCTCAGGAAACTCTCAATGTCAATGCACCTTTGGAGGATATAGGGGAGCTATCAAGACTATTAACAGTGCTGAAGATGCTGAATCAGACCTCTGGCCAAAGAGGGATTCCATCTGCTTCTCTAGACCCCTCAAGCCTCTCCTTGTCATCTGCAAACACAAATTCCAACAAGGGGGCTGGTGATTGGGACCTAGACAATGGAGGCATCAATTGTGCTTGTCGGTGACCGAGATGGTCCTGGCACTTTTGGTGCATTTCTTGAATCCGCTGACTGGTTTCTGGGACATGTCTGGGAAGATAGCTGTGGCTAAATCAAATGGCTCAATGGTGACCAGAGGCCCTGCTGGGCCACAGAAAACAAGAAAGTTAAAAACTTACCATAAAAGCGCCGGAATCGAAGGTGGAACTGCGATCAACGGAGCCTATGCTACAGACGGCAGGCAAAAAGGTGAAGCAGCACAGAAAAGGCCCCCAAAGTGGAAAAAACGAAATGTTTACTGGCAGATGACCAATTCACACCTATGGGGCTCCGCGGAAAACAAAGACTGAAGAAGATGGCACTGTGGTAGGTGGGAAGACAGGCACACAGGGGTGGTGGAGCTGCCCAAAAGTTTCCAATAGAAGCTGGGGAGTGTTCCTGCAAGGGGCTCTGTCAATGACATCACCCATACATGAGGACTTCATTTCTGCTTGTCAATGGAGAATACCTGGGTTTACAGGAAGCTAACCGCTCATCGGCAATATTCAGCCGCTGCCCGGTTATTTTTAGCGGCGAAAGTTAGGACAGCCTTTGCCTTTCACCACCGAGGGTTAACCGATTAGTAGCTGAATACTGCCACCGATCGGTTATTCTGGGGGTCGCCTCCAGAACATCCTGATGCTAAATGGTTAGCATCAGGCATACAGCAGCATTACCCATGGATATTCAGCACCACTAACCGTGTGAGTGCCGTGTAAATGCCTTTGAATATTTGGCCCATGATTTCTTTAAGATTTTCATTACACAGCAAATATCAGGCCCAAGTTAGCCAACATAATTGTACACAGCACGATA
Organism: Ichthyophis bannanicus; assembly: GCA_033557465.1. NCBI lineage: Eukaryota > Metazoa > Chordata > Amphibia > Gymnophiona > Ichthyophiidae > Ichthyophis > Ichthyophis bannanicus. The sequence goes on from CM066050.1 coordinate 4,684,544, forward strand.
AAAATACAATATTTAACATTAGTACCTCACTAGGGCAATCTACCACCCCAATTATCTGGCCTTTACAACTCGTCGCCCACAACCCAAGAAAATAGTAGGTATGTAAAAGGGAGGCCAGAGATATGCTCCATGTACTTCTATGCACTGCACCTTACCAGCCTTGATGTCACTCAATGCAAAGAGGCCGACTCGAGTATCCCCATTCACAGACCATTTCTGCGTCTCACAGTTTGGTTGGCAGCAGTGATTCATAAAGCGAGCATAATTTCCTTTTGGGCCTGCGTCAATGATCCGATCCTAAGACCAAAGGGAACCCAGACAAACATAAGCCACAGATGTTTCCTTACTGGACCATGTTAAGATAAGACTGAGTGTGGAGACCAGAAGGGGCTAGGAGGTAGCTGACATCCATATCCATGGGGTTTATTTCTCTCTAGCACCACAGTAAGGCTCAGGAGCAAGTGGCAAACCAATCAACACCAAGGTGGCTCTCTGACTCTCTTTCCCAATACACATTCTCTCCTTACACCTTTTCTGTAGGCTTGCAATCCATGCTGCCTCCAGAACAACTGTTCTGTTCTCTTTTGACACTCAATAGCTCTCAGTGAGTTTCAATCACATGGTGCCTTAACCCATATGCCATTCTTGCAAAACTATAAGAGCAGTGCAGGAATTTGAACACTGTATTGTTTAAAGTCACTGAGAGACACACAATGCTTGAAGAAAAAAAAGGGCCCGATATTCAAAGGCATTTACACGGTTTAAAAACCTGTAAACTGTAAATGCCGCTATAGAGGGATATTCAGCGGCACTGACATGGTTAAAAACCTGTAAACTGTGTAAATGCGGCTATAGAGGGATATTCAGAGGCACTGACATGGTTAAAAACCTGTAAACTGTGTAAATGCCGCTATAGAGGGATATTCAGCGGCACTGACATGGTTAAAAACCTGTAAACTGTGTAAATGCCGCTATAGAGGGATATTCAGCGGCACTGACATGGTTAAAAACCTGTAAACTGTGTAAATGCCGCTATAGAGGGATATTCAGCGGCACTGACATGGTTAAAAACCTGTAAACTGTGTAAATGCCGCTATAGAGGGATATTCAGCGGCACTGACATGGTTATAAACCTGTAAACTGTGTAAATGCCGCTATAGAGGGATGTTCAGCGGCACTGACATGGTTATAAACCTGTAAACTGTGTAAATGCCGCTATAGAGGGATATTCAGCGGCACTGACATGGTTAAAAACCTGTAAACTGTGTAAATGCCCCTATAGAGGGATATTCAGCGGCACTGACATGGTTAAAAACCTATAAACTGTGTAAATGCCGCTATAGAGGGATATTCAGCGGCACTGACATGGTTAAAAACCTGTAAACTGTGTAAATGCGGCTATAGAGGGATATTCAGCGGCACTGACATAGTTAAAAACCTGTAAACTGTATAAATGCCGCTATAGAGGGATATTCAGCGGCACTGACATGGGTAAAAACCTGTAAACTGTGTAAATGCCGCTATAGAGGGATATGCAGCACAACTCACATGGTTAAAAACCTGTAAACTGTGTAAATGCCCCTATAGAGGGATATTCAGCGGCACTGACATGGTTAAAAACCTGTAAACTGTGTAAATGCCGCTTTAGAGGGATATTCAGCACAACTGACATGGTTAAACACCTGTAAACTGTGTAAATGCCCCTATAGAGGGATATTCAGCGGCACTGACATGGTTAAAAACCTGTAAACTGTGTAAATGCTGCTTTAGAGGGATATTCAGCACAACTGACATGGTTAAAAACCTGTAAACTGTGTAAATGCCGCTATAGAGGGATATTCAGCGGCACTGACATGGTTAAAAACCTGTAAACTGTGTAAACAGAAACATAGAAACATGATGACAGAAAAAGACCACAAGGCCCATCTAGTCTGTCCTTCCATAACAACTACAACAGTCCACTTTTTACCTTTAGAGATCCTCTGTGTTGGTCCCATGCTTTTTTGAATTCAGTTACTGTCCTCATCTCTACCACCTCCACTGGGAGACTATTCCACGGATCCACTACTCTTTCTGTAACGAAATATTTCCGCATATCACTCCTGAATCTATCTCCCTTCACCCTCATCCCATGTCCCCTCGTAGCAGAACTTGCTTTCAATTGAAAGAGGCTCTCTCCCTGAACATTTATGCCACGGAGGTATTTAAACATCTCAATCATATCACCTCTATCCCGCCTTTCCTCTAAGGTGTACATATTAAGATCCTTAAGTCTGTCCTCATATGCTTTATAATGAAGCCCATTAATCATTTTAGTAGCAACCCTCTGCACCGACTCCATCCTGTTCACATCCTTTTGAAGGTGCGGTCTCCAGAATTGCACACCATACTCCAAATGAGGTCGCACCAAAGACTTATACAGAGGCATTATCACCTCCTTTTTTCTGCTAGCCATTCCTCTCCGTATGCACCCAAGCATCCTTCTAGCTTTTGCCATCGCCTTTTCTACCTGTTTAGCTACTTTAAGATCATCAGACACAACCACGCCTAGGTCCCGCTCTTCTTTAGTGGACAAAAGTACTTCACCTCCTATACTGTATTGCTCCTTTGGATTGCTGCAGCCCAAATGCATGACCTTACATTTTTTAACATTAAATCCCAGCTGCCAAATTCTAGACCATTCTTCAAGCTTAGCTAGATCCCTCCTCATGTTATCTACACCTTCCTGGGTGTCTACTCTATTGCAGATTTTGGTATCATCCGCAAAGAGGCAAACCTTACCAGACAGCCCTTCCGCTATATCACTAACAAAGATGTTAAAAAGAATCGGACCAAGGACAGATCCCTGGGGCACACCACTGGTAACATCCTTCTCCTCAGAGTGAGCTCCATTTACTTATACTCTTTGTCGCCTCCCACCCAACCAATTTCTAACCCAAGCAGTAACTTTAGGGTCCATCCCTAGGGTGCTCAGTTTGTTTATAAGTCGCCTGTGAGGAACAGTGTCAAAGGCTTTACTGAAATCTAAATACACCACATCTAGAGCTCTCCCTCGGTCCAACTCCCTGGTCACCCAGTCAAAGAAATCAATCAGATTTGTCTGACAAGACCTGCCTCTGGTGAATCCATGCTGCCTCGGATCCTGTAATCCGCCGGACTCTAGAAACCTCACTATTTTCTCTTTCAGCAGCGTTTCCAATAATTTACTCACCACTGAAGTTAAACTAACCGGCCTGTAGTTTTCAACCACATCCTTACTTCCGCTTTTGTGTAAAGGCACCACATGAGCCTCTCTCCAGTCCTTTGGCACCACTCCCGACTCCAACGAGGCATTGAAAAGGTCAGTCAGTGGAGTTGCTAGAACGTCCCCAAGTTCCCTCAGTATTCTAGGGTGTATCCCATCCGGTCCCATCGCTTTGTCTACTTTAAGTTGAGCTAGTTTCTCACGAACACAGTCTTCTGAAAATTGTTCAAGATGTCCCTCGCTTCTGTTCTTATTTGTGGGTGTTTTCTGGAGGTCCTGTTCCTGGTTCTTCATCTGTGAACACAGAACAAAAATATTTGTTAAGCAATTCCGCTTTATCCTTATCAGCATCTACATATTCCCCCCCTGCACCCTTGAGTCTGACAATACCACTTTTGCCCTTCCTCTTCTCACTAATATATCTGAAAAATGTCTTATCCCCCATTTTATTGCATTGGCTATTTCCTCCTCCTTTTGAATCTTTGCCTTCTTGACTTCTTTGCTAGCTTCTCTAAGTTTTTCCAAATACAGATGCCTGTCTTCCTCTCTCTGTGATCTCTTGTATTTCATGAAGGCCTCCCTCTTTTTCTTCACTTTTCAGCTACTTCCTTCGAAAACCATAGCGGTCTCCTGTTCCTTTTGCCTTTATTTACCATTTTAACAAAAAGGTTGGTTGCCTTTAAAATACCCCCTTTCAGTTTTGCCCACTGTTTTTCTACATCCCCCAGCTGTTCCCATCCCACTAACGACTCCCTGAGGTATTGGCCCATCTTCGCAAAGTTAGTCTTCCTAAAGTCTAAGATCTTCACCTTGGAATGGATTCTAACAGCCCTAGTCCTAATACTGAACCACACCATCTGGTGATCACTGGATGCAAAATGATCTCCCACTACAACAACATCAGAAACACTTTCACCATTGGTAAGCACCAAGTCCAGTATGGCCCCTTCACGTGTGGGGTCTGTTACCAATTGCCTGAATAGTTCTCCCTGTAGAGAATCCAGGATCTCCTTACTTCTAGATGATACTGCAGCAGGAATGTGCCAATCAACATCTGGCATATTGAAATCTCCTAGCAGTAGCACTTCCCCTTTCCCAGCAATGCTGCGTATGTCTTCAATTAACTCTCTGTCCACCTCTTCCTCTTGTGAGGGAGGTCTGTATATCACACCAATGCAAATAGATTTCTCTTTCCCTCTTTCTAGTTTAACCCACAATGCCTCCTCTCTCCCTTTTAAGCTCTGTAATTCCAAAGCTTTAATAGTAGTTTTTACATATAGTGCCACTCCTACTCCCCTTCTTCCTACCCTGTCCTTTCAGAATAAAGTATAGCCAGGTATAGTTACATCCCAGTCATGGTTTTCTGTGAACCATGTTTCTGTAGAGGGATGTTCAGCGGCACTGACATGGTTAAAAACCTGTAAACTGTGTAAATGCCGCTATAGAGGGATATTCAGCGGCACTGACATGGTTAAAAACCTGTAAACTGTGTAAATGCCCCTATAGAGGGATATTCAGCGGCACTGACATGGTTAAAAACCTGTAAACTGTGTAAATGCCGCTATAGAGGGATATTCAGCGGCACTGACATGGTTAAAAACCTGTAAACTGTGTAAATGCCGCTATAGAGGGATATTCAGCGGCACTGACATGGTTAAAAACCTGTAAAGTGTGTAAATGCCCCTATAGAGGGATATTCAGCACAACTGACATGGTTAAAAACCTGTAAACTGTGTAAATGCCCCTATAGAGGGATATTCAGCGGCACTGACATGGTTAAAAACCTGTAAACTGTGTAAATGCCCCTATAGAGGGATATTCAGCAGCACTGACATGGTTAAAAACCTGTAAACTGTGTAAATGCCGCTATAGAGGGATATTCATCGGCACTGACATGGTTAAAAACCTGTAAACTGTGTAAATGCCGCTATAGAGGGATATTCAGCGGCACTGACATGGTTAAAAAATGGAAATTATACTAACCTGGTAATTGTAGTTCCTGGAGGGTCCAGTTTAGTCCTCCACAATCGGGTAGTGCCCCTCCTCCTGCAGCCTGGAGACTGGACCAATCAAGTCTTCTGTAGTATATATGCAGACGTAGCTCCCAGAAGCCCCCAGTGTACTAGTAACAAAGCATACTTAACGAAGCAACACATTAGATTAATATACAAAATGACATAATTAAAGAACAATTCGTACCCCCCAATAAATATCCAACCCCCTCCCCAAACGAGGAAGTCGGAACACTGCATTGCGCCGGTACCGACACCCCGGTAATCAAAACACAGCTCACCATCAGAAATCTCAGGAGCTGACTGAACACCTGAGAAAAGGAAGAGCCATAGCAAAAAACGCGGCTGTAAAGAAAAAAGGCCCGAACGGAAAAGAGGAACGTCTTATGATCAACCGTTCGGAAAAGCGCGCCGCATTATTATAGCAGATAGTCGGGAGGGAAGGAGGACTAAACTGGACCCTCCAGGAACTACAATTACCAGGTTAGTGTAATTTCCATTTCCTGTTAGGTAATCCAGTTTAGTCCTCCACAATCGGGATGTAACAGAGCAGTCAAGACCGGGCGGGACCTTGCCATCCGGCGCGCAGAACCGCCGAACCAAAACAGGAATCCCGAGCCGCTGACACATCTAAGCGATAGTGTTTACTGAAAGCATGCAGAGACGACCAAGTGGCCGCCTTACAGATATCTGCTGGCGGAACTAGGCTATACTCCGCCCAAGAGGTCGCCTGAGCCCTAGTGGAATGAGCCCGTAGCCCCTCCGGAACAGACCGCTGCTGCAACAGATACGCAGACGAGATCGCTTCCTTGAGCCATCTTGCAATGGAGGCCTTAGCTGCCGCTTCCCCTTTACGCGCACCCCGGAAGAGCACGAAAAGACAGTCAGTTTTCCGAAAAGTCTCGGTAGCCTTCAGATAACGACGAAGCGTACGACCCACATCGAGCCGGAGAAGACCTTTGTCCGCCGACCCGACAGAGTGCGAAGAAAGCACCGGAAGGAACACTGCCTGATTCATGTGAAAAGGAGACACTACCTTTGGCAAAAAGGAAGGGACCGGACGGAGGACGATCCGATCCGCGGAAAAAGACAAAAAAGGTTCTCGGCAGGACAATGCATGCAGATCAGAAATGCGCCGTGCCGAACAGATGGCTACAAGAAAAACCGTCTTCAGCGTGAGATCTTTCAGGGACGCCCTACTCAAGGGCTCAAAAGGTTCACGAACCAGGGCCTGCAGCACTAAATTCAAGTCCCACGGAGGAACGAAAATCCTGCGGGACGGCCGCAAATGAAAAACAGCCGTAAGGAAACGACGTACATCCGGATAAGCACCGAGAAGACGGCCCAAAACTTTGCCTCGATAACACGAGATAGCCGCCAACTGGACTTTCAGGGAACTAGCCGCAAGGCCCTTATCGAAACCATCCTGAAGAAAACGTAAAACGACGGGCACGGAAACCGTCGCCGCCCGGACTCCCCGCCGGGAGCACCAGTCCTCAAAGATCCTCCAAATCCGAACGTAAGTAAGAGAAGTGGACGTTTTCCTCGCCCGCAGAAGGGTAGAAATCACCGCGGGGGAGTAGCCCTTCTTTTTCAGCCGAGCCCTCTCAATGGCCAAACCGTAAGCAAGAATCGATCCACTTGGGGCATCCGCAAGGGACCCTGAAGAAGAAGATCCGGCAGCGCGGGCAGGAGCCATGGAACGCCGTCGCGCAGCCGGACCAGATCGGCATACCAGGGCCTCCGGGGCCAATCCGGGGCCAATCCGGGGCCACAAGTAACACTCGACCCCGATGGCTCTCGATGCGTTGCACGACCCGGCCGATCAGAGCCCACGGAGGAAAGACATAAAGAAGACCGGACGTTGGCCACGGCTGAATGAGAGCGTCGATCCCCTCGGACATGCGCTCCCTTCGTCTGCTGAAGAAGCGCCCTGTCTTGGCCGATTGAAATGTCGCCATGAGATCCATGATGGGCGGACCCCACCGCCGGACTATTTGCGCGTAAACCTGTGGGTTGAGCTCCCACTCTCCGGGGTCTACCCGCACTCTGCTGAGAAAATCGGCCTGGACATTATCTGCGCCTGCAATGTGTGCTGCCGAGATTGCCGGAAGACGAGTCTGCACCCAATTGAACAAGGCCGTCGCTTCTGCTTCCAAGGACACGCTGCCGGTGACCCCTTGGCGATTGATGTAAGCTACTGTGGTCGCATTGTCCGACAGGACTCGCACCGGTCGGCCGAGGACTAGAGTCTCCAGGGCCAACAGGGCTAGCCGTACTGCCCGTAATTCGAGACGGTTGATCGACCAAGAAGCCTCCCGGGGAGACCATTCCCCCTGAGCGAAGCGGGTCTCGCAGTGAGCCCCCCAGCCGGTTAAGCTCGCATCCGTTGTGAACGGAACCCAAAGTGGAGGCTCCAAGGGAATCCCCCGCGTCAGGTTCTCGGAGGAGAGCCACCACCGTAGTGATCGGCGAACCGCCCTTGGGCAAGGCAATCTCTTGTTCAATGAGTCGAACTGGTTGGACCAACGGCGCAGAAGAGCAATCTGCAGCGGACGCATGTGGAAGCGCGCCCAAGGCACCACCTCCAAGGTCGCTGCCATCGTTCCGAGGAGCCACAGGTACCACCACGCCGACGGAGCGGGCATCCCTCGGAAGAGTCGGACAAGAGCCCGCAACGCCAGAAAGCGGCGCTCCGGAAGGCACACCAAGCCCCGTGCTGTGTCGAAGCGAACCCCCAGGTACTCGAGATCCTGCGTCGGACACAGACAACTCTTGCATTCGTTCACCACCCAGCCGAGGGATCGCAGCAGAGCCACCACCCTGCTCGTGACTTGCACACACTCCCAACTGGACTTTGCTCGAATCAACCAGTCGTCGAGATACGGATGGACCAGGATGCCCTTCTTGCGCAAGGCCGCCGCGACGACAACCATTACCTTTGTGAAGGTGCGGGGAGCCGTGGCGAGTCCGAACGGCATGGCCCGGAATTGGAAGTGGCCCCACGGAAGCGCAAAGCGGAGAAACCGTTGATGAGAGGGCCGGATGGGAATGTGTAAATAGGCCTCGGTGAGATCGAGGGACGTCAAAAACTCCCCCTGACGCACTGCTACGATGACTGACCGCAGGGTCTCCATACGGAAGTGCGGCACTCAGAGCGCGATTCACGCCTTTGAGATCCAAGATCGGACGAAGAGAGCCGCCCTTTTTGGGAACCACAAAATAGATGGAGTAGCGACCTGCGCCTCTTTCCAAAGGAGGGACCGGAACCACTGCCCCCAGGGAAAGCAGCCGATCCAGGGTCACGCGGATGTCCCGCGTCCTTTGAGCTCCCTTGCTGGGTGACAGAACAAAGGAATCTGGAAGTGGGTACGCAAACTCCAGGGCATAACCTTCTTCTATAATCTGCAGCACCCACCGATCTGACGTAATTTGGGCCCAAGAAGGAAGAAAGTCGCGCAAACGACCCCCGATAACCGGGCCTCCCTCTAGAGTCCGCCTTGTTTCATTGTGGCTTGCGATTAAAGGAAGAGGCCGAGGAAGAGGCGGCTCAGGAGAAGCCTCTTCCCGCTCCCCTGAAACCACGAAATCCTTGATGACGGGTTCCAAAACGACCACGCTGCGATGTCCACAGTCGGGAGGAACGAAACCTGCGAAAATCCCGAAACTGACCGCGCGCCGAGGTGGACGATCTATTGAGCTTAGGCTTATCTTCCGGAAGCCGTCCACCCTTAGACTCACCGAGATCCTTCACCAACTTATCGAGGGCCTCACCAAATAACAATCTGCCCTTAAAGGGCAGCTTACTGAGGCGAGACTTGGAAGAACCGTCGGCCGCCCAGTTGCGCAACCAGATGGACCGGCGCACCGCTACCACGGAGGCCATACTATTCGCTAAGGAGCGGATTAAATCATAAAACAGATCCGCCAAGTAGGCCGATCCCGACTCCATGCGGGTAACGTCCAGCAGACCCTGTTGGTCTAGACCGGAACCCGAGCGCAGATGCTGTGACCACCGCAAACAAGCCCGAGCTACCCAGGCCCCACAAATAGAGGCTTGCAAAGACAAGGCGTTGGTGTCGAAGGCTTGCTTCAACAAATTATCAACCTTCTTGTCCTGAACATCCTTCAGGCCGCAGCCCCTTCAACCGGGATGGTGGTTTTCTTGGTCACTGCCGAAACTGCAGCATCCACTCGTGGAGACTTAAACAAGTCCCTGTCCTTGTCGGCAAGGGGGTAAAGACGATTCATGGTCCGAATCCCTTTCAAACCGGATTCCGGCTGCTCCCACTCCGCATGGATCATCTGCTCAACCACGCGGTGCACGGGGAAAACTACCTGGGCATCCCTGACCGCCTGAATGAGAGGATCCTCAAGACCCTCCTCCTCCAGGGGCCGCACCGCAAATAGGTTAAGCGCTTGCAGAGACTCTGTGACCAAAGGGATCAGCTCGTCCTTTCGAAACACCCGAATGATCCGAGCCTGATCTTCCGGCTCAGGGATCTCCCCGTCCTCTAACTCCTCAGCCTCAGTCTCAGGATCACCCTCCGCCTCGGAATCCGGGAGACAAAGGGTGACCTGATCCTGGTCCACCAACTTGAGCCGCTTGACCGCGGGCTGAGAAGACCGCTGAACCTCCCCTGCGGGTCCTGAGGGGAGAGAGGCGGGCCAAGCCTCCGGCAACTGACCGGACCGGCTCAAGCGGAAAGCCTGATGCATGAGGAGAACGAAATCAGGGGAAAAGTCCATAGGCGGCGCTACTATAGCCGCATGTTGGAGCTCAGGTACCGTACCATTGGACGGTGGGACCGATCCAGAAGGGGGGACGCTCATTGAAGGGACACTGTCCCCCAAAAGAGAAGTGTCCCCGGGGATAAGCTGTTCCTTAACTTCAATAGGACGCTCCAGGTCTGAAGAAACTGAAGCACAGCCCCTGCAGATGCCAGAGTCAGTCACTGCACCTCTGCGGGACCCACAAATCATGCATTGGGGTTTGGCAGCCATGCTAAGGCAACCTCCGCCCAGCGGGAAAGAAGGGAACAGAAACAGGGAAGCCCACACCAAAGGGACCAACCCTATGCAAATCAGTACAGACTTAAATTTAAAACGTTTTTTTTTTTTTTTTTTTTTACAGAAAATAAAACACTCCCCAGAATCCCAGGGGTGCCCTGAGCAAAATCGCCAGCATAAGAAACCCCAAAAATGCCAGGGGAACCCGTGCACAAGTGTTAAAAAATGCCCCTAAAAAGCACTCTTTAGAAATTCAAAATGGCCGCCGCACTTTTTCACCCGCGGTAAAAAACGGCACGAAAATACAAAGGCAACCAAATAACATGGAAAAGAAAGAAAATGACCCTCAAATACAGGGCAAGCGAAAAAATTTAGGAAAAAATGCAAATCGTGAGGCAGGGGAGCTGACAGACCCTCTGACAAATCAAACAGGAGGGAGCAGCAGTGCCCGAGAAAGGTAAGGAAAAGAAAACTCCTACCAGCTCAGGAAACAGCCAGGAACTCAGCCAGCTTCTCCAGGTAACAGACAATGCTGTAGCAGGTATGGCTCTTCCCCGTACAGCCTAGGGGAGAGCTCAACCCAGGCTTCAGAAATCCCCAGGCAGGAAGGCAGGAGCCCAATGCAGGTCTGGCTTCCCCCAGGATGTCCCCCTGTGGTAATGGATTTTTTTTTTTTTAAAGATACAGCTACCTAGCAAAGAAATGGTAAATAAAGGACCAAAAACAAAACCCCAAAAGAACTAACTAACTAGTGTTGCTCCTTCAAGTGTCACTTAGTGTGCCCAGAAAGGGCACAGCAGTCCTCAAGCTGCAAGGAGACTGGACACACTGGGGGCTTCTGGGAGCTCCGTCTGCATATATACTACAGAAGACTTGATTGGTCCAGTCTCCAGGCTGCAGGAGGAGGGGCACTACCCGATTGTGGAGGACTAAACTGAACTACCGAACAGGAACCTGTAAACTGTGTAAATGCCCTTATAGAGGGATATTCAGCGGCACTGACATGGTTAAAAACCTGTAAACTGTGTAAATGCCGCTATAGAGGGATATTCAGCGGCACTGACATGGTTAAAAACCTGTAAACTGTGTAAATGCCCCTATAGAGGGATATTCAGCACAACTGACATGGTTAAAAACCTGTAAACTGTGTAAATGCCGCTATAGAGGGATATTCAGCGGCACTGACATGGTTAAAAACCTGTAAACTGTGTAAATGCCGCTATAGAGGGATATTCAGAGGCACTGACATGGTTAAAAACCTGTAAAGTGTGTAAATGCCGCTATAGAGGGATGTTCAGCGGCACTGACATGGTTAAAAACCTGTAAACTGTGTAAATGCCCCTACAGAGGGATATTCAGCGGCACTGACATGGTTAAAAACCTGTAAACTGTGTAAATGCCGCTATAGAGGGATATTCAGCGGCACTGACATGGTTAAAAACCTGTAAACTGTGTAAATGTCCCTACAGAGGGATATTCAGCAACACTGACATGGTTAAAAACCTGTAAACTGTGTAAATGCCCCTATAGAGGGATATTCAGCGGCACTGACATGGTTAAAAACCTGTAAACTGTGTAAATGCGGCTATAGAGGGATATTCAGCGGCACTGACATGGTTAAAAACCTGTAAACTGTGTAAATGCGGCTATAGAGGGATATTCAGCGGCACTGACATGGTTAAAAACCTGTAAACTGTGTAAATGCCCCTATAGAGGGATATTCAGCGGCACTGACATGGTTAAAAACCTGTAAACTGTGTAAATGCCGCTATAGAGGGATATTCAGCGGCACTGACATGGTTAAAAACCTGTAAACTGTGTAAATGCCGCTATAGAGGGATATTCAGCACAACTGACATGGTTAAAAACCTGTAAACTGTGTAAATGCCCCTATAGAGGGATATTCAGCGGCACTGACATGGCTAAAAACCTGCAAACTGTGTAAATGCCGCTATAGAGGGATGTCCAGCGGCACTGACATGGTTAAAAACCTGTAAACTGTGTAAATGCCGCTATAGAGGGATATTCAGCACAACTGACATGGTTAAAAACCTGTAAACTGTGTAAATGCCGCTATAGAGGGATGTTCAGCGGCACTGACATGGTTATAAACCTGTAAACTGTGTAAATGCCGCTATAGAGGGATATTCAGCGGCACTGACATGGTTAAAAACCTGTAAACTGTGGGGGGGCGCTCGTGAGCCCGCAGCGAGATGGCCGCACCTTTTTAGAGCTCCGTCCCCACAGCCCCAAAACCTTAGCAAACATTCGCTAAAACCAGCAATTTGCCCCCCTCTACCTACCCTGGATCGGAGCGAGCAGGCGGCCCCCCTCGGAGTCCGGTTTGGTGGCCGGGTGGGTTCTCGGAAGACTAGAGAATCGCGGGGATCACCCCTGGAGCGCGGCCGGCTGAGTGCCTCTGCTCGGAGAAGGATCCGGGCCTGACTGCTCCCGCGGCTGACATCTGAGCCCTACGCGGGTTTGAACATTCTTGGAGCGGAGCCCTGCAGGATCGAGCGGCTGGTTTCTGGGCGCCGTGTTCAGGAGCGTGTGGCAGCCCGTTGGTTGGGGGAGACGGCTGCTCCTGGCGCTGAGGCCTCTACACGTGCCGCTAAATCCTTGTCTGTGAAGCCTGCGGCGACGACGTGGAGACCGCATGGCAGCTACCAGCGTCTGCTATCCTCTCCTGCAATTGCGAATCATCCCGAGGGGGGTAAGTCTGTGCGTCCACTCTCTTCTCTCCCGCACCTTGGCTTGCATCTGGAGCTGGTGTCAGGGGCTATCCTCTAGCAGCTTGGAGTCCCGCCGAAGCTTATGTCCCCCCCTGCGTGGACCTTGGGGCCCTGTTAAATGCTTGTTGCCCTAGGAGGGCTGGGGCAGCTTTTTTCTACTGCCTCACTGTTTCTCCAGTGCCCTAAGTTTTGCTGACATTGTTTATACCTGTCTCCTGACACTGTGTGGTGGTGACTGCGCTGCGGATCTGTGAGAGCCTGGACGCTGCTGTCTCCTGGGTGTCCCCATTTTTGCTGGCATTGGATATATCTGTCTCCTACCACTGTGTGACTTTGGTGACTTTGTGAGATGGCTGCTAAAGCCAAAAGCTCTGAAACTCGGGAGGGGATGCGCTCCTCCCAGCGCCTGCAGAGCAAGTCCGGAGCCCCAAGTAGCCCGCACGAACAACCCCTCCCATCAGGTTCTGATGATGAGACTGTCAGCGAGGAGGACTTGGATCCGCATAAGCAACTCTCATCGGCTCAACTCAAACAAGAACTCCGTAGGGGCTTTGCGGAATTAGCTAATGAGTTTCACGCGCTACGGGAGGACCTGATGAAAGATGTCGCCGAGTTCAGGACCGACGTCAAGGAGCTGGGAGCCCGAGTGGAAGACGTGGAGACCAAGATGGTAGACCAAGATGGGACTCTGATGGATTTACAATGTGCTTTAGACCGGCAACATGCGCAAGCAATGGAACTGACCTATAAAATTGATGATATTGAAAACCGTGCCCGCCACAACAATGTGCGTTTCCGAGGAATCCCAGAGGCGGTCGGGGGTGGAGAAGACCTACCAACTGTACTTAAATTGCTGATAGCGGAATTGCTCACGACGGAGGACTTGGCTGCACACACCTCTGATATGGAAATTGAACGAGTTCACCGCGCTTTGGGGAAACCCCGCAATAACCAACCTCGTGATGTCATTGCGAGATTTTCTGCGCTACTCTGATGCTGAGCTCCTTATCCGTCGAGGCCGGGAGAAAAAGACGGTCCGATTTCAGGATGCGACAGTGTCCATCTACCAGGACCTCTCGACGTTCACCCTGGCGCGGCGGAGGGAGATGAAGCCAGTCTCAACGGTCCTGAACAGCAAGGGGATTCGCTATTCCTGGTCCTTCCCATTTAGGATGAACTTTCTCTTGGGCAACAAGAAGATCTCCGCAAAGGACTACACTGAAGCTTGGCGAGCCCTTCGCCAAGCGGGTTTAGTAGATGACAATGCTCAGCCTCACCCGCCGCCCCCTAAGCCCCAGCACTCCAGGTGGACTCGGGTGGGCAAGTCCACTTGATCTCTTTTTGTGGACTTGAGGAGCTCCGCTTACTTTTTCTTTTTTCGGGAGTCTCATACTGTGGGTCCCCTGATTTTTGGATACCGGGTGGTGGGAATTAACTTGGGGTCCCTACCTCTTTGATACATGGGGGGCGGCGGATGATCTGCAAATGTTTTGTTGATGTTAATGCTTTGATAGAGGGGCATGGTGAGTTTGATGATCCGGGGGAGGTGGAGGAGTAGTGGGGGGTATGTTTTTCTCTGTCTTTCACTGTTTAGGTTGAGATTTTGCCTTGGGGGGTTCTGTGGGGTTCGGGGTTTGTGGTCAATTTACCGTGTCCTGTAATAATTTAAACAGGCAGGTGGTATTGACGGGAAGGGGGGGGAGATGGGTGGGAGGGGCGGTTCTTTTGCAATATGGAATTGGGGGGTGTGCTTGGGAGGAGGGACTATGGCTCTTGTTCCTGGCAGGTGGAATGGGTGGGCCCGACTAACTAATTTCCCGGGTTTGATGGGGGGGAGCTACCATTGGGACCTTCTGGATAGCGGGCGGGCGGCAGCGAGGGAGTGGATTGTAATTGCTAATGGTGCGCTTTATCTCTTTGAACGTTAAGGGCCTTAATTCCCCGAGGAAGAGATCCCTGTTGTTCTCAGAACTGCGCACTTTGCAGGGGGACATTGTTTACTTACAGGAGACCCATCTTCAGAACTGTAAGCAGGGCTGGCTAAAGAGGTCCCCGTATACTGAGGTGCGGGTGGCCTCAGATGCACAGGGACGGAAGAAGCGGGGAGTGGCCGTACTATTTCACCAGAGCCTCTCTCTACAGATAGAGGAGATAAAGCAAGACTGGGGCGGTGGCTTTTCTTGAATATCCGTTTAGAAGGGCACTTGCTAACTTAGCTAATGTTTACGCTCCCAATACAGGTCAGGGGGCCTTTTTTGCACGATTGAAAGCCTTACAGGTGGCTTTTGCAAGGGGTCCTATTGTACTGGGGGGGGACTGTAACACGCACCTGGTGCCCCACCTGGATTCCACAAGTCGCACAGGGAGGCGAGTGGGGGGGTCGGCAAGAGCCCTGCAACGTTTTATGCTTGATTTAGGATTGAGGGACATCTGGAGGGACACCCATGGGGGGGAAAGAGGCTATACGTATTACTCTCCGGTCCATCAGGTTCACACTCGCATTGACTATTTTCTATTGGATCAGCGCCTGATGGACGGGAGAGTGAAGACTGGACATGGAGCGCTGACCTGGTCAGATCATGCTCCGTGCTGGCTTGCTCTTCCGGCCGGATTGTACTGTGAGCGCCAGCGGCTTTGGCACCTAGACGTGAGGTTCCTACGACGGCAGGGTGCAGTGCAGGACCATGTCTGTTTTATTACGGAATTTTTTGAGCTTAACAATTCTGGGGATGTACCTCTCCCCACGGTGTGGGATGCTTATAAGGCTACGGCTCAAGGTCAACTTATGGCGGAGGCGGCCCGCACGCGCAAAATGTGGACGCTTGACCACGATCAGTTGGTGGAGGAGGCTACCCGCCTAGGTTTGGAACACGCCCGAACTGGCTCGCGACAGCTCCTGCGCCAGTGGCGGACTGCTCGAGCCAATTTGGATGCGTGTTTGCAGAAAGAATTAGATAATAAACGCCGGAAGTTACGGCAAACTTTTTATGAGCATGGGAATAAAACAGGCCGCTTCCTGGCCTTGCGTCTTCGCCAACAACAATCCGCAAGAGTGGTGCGCGAACTGCGCGATGCTGGGGGATGGAAGAGGGTTATTTCCCGGGAGATACGTGAGCTTTTTGCTGACTTTCTGGAGCAGCTTTATAAGGCGGAGCCCTTTGAGCGGGATCGTGTACAGGATTATTTGCAGGGGATTGATCTGCTGCATCTCTCCGATCCTGATCGGGCTCAGTTAGACTCTGAATTAACGGTAGATGAAGTGGAAACCACAATCCGGCGAGTGAAAACTGGTAGTGCGCCGGGTAGTGATGGCTTTCCAGCGGAATATTATAAGAAGTTTCGGATACAATTAGCGCCAACCTTGACTATCTTATTCAATGAGATCTTGGGAGGGATCTCCTTACCACCGTCCCAGCGCGAGGCATTGATCGTGATGATACCCAAGCCTGGTAAGCCACTGCACGACGCGGCGTCATACCGCCCTATCTCCCTGTTAAATGTTGATGTTAAAATATTTGCCTCTGTACTGGCGGCGTGCCTGAATCGGGTCCTTCCGGGCTTGGTTCACCCAGATCAGGTTGGATTCGTGCCCGGTCGTCAGGCTGCAAACAACATTAGGCGTATGTTGCAGGTCATTCACGTAGCCCAACGGGAACCACAACCAGCCCTGCTGGTGGGGATTAACGCAGAAAAAGCTTTTGATCGGGTCGATTGGGAATACCTATGGTGTGTTCTGGAGAAAATGGGCTTTGGCTCTAACTATATCTGTTGGGTTCGGAGTCTTTATCAGATGCCCCAGGCGTGCGTTCGGATCAATGGGGGACACTCGAGACACTTTTTGCTGGAACGGGGCACGCGACAGGGTTGCCCGCTCTCGCCCCTACTCTTTGCACTCGCGATGGAACCCTTGGCTCAGAGCTTCCGAGAACATCTAGGCTTGAGGGGGGTCCATATTGGCCCTGCGGAATATAGGATTGCACTCTTTGCGGATGACATCATACTGTCCCTGGTGGATCCGTCCACTTCCCTTCCAGTTGCGATGCAGTTGTTCGAAAACTATGCTCGGGTATCCGGTTTTAAAATTAATTATACTAAATCGGAGATCTTGAATGTTGGGGTCCCTGGGGCGGTTTGTGCGGAGCTTCAAGCGGCTTATTCTCTTCGCTGGGTGTCCGGAGCTTTACCTTATTTAGGGGTGCATCTGACTGTGGAGCAGGCAGACCTCTTTAAGGCCAACTATGATCCCTTGCTTTGTCAGATTCAGCGGGACCTAGAGGTTTGGAATGGCCTGCTTCTGTCCTGGTTCGGGTGTTATCGCCGTAGTCAAGATGGTGGTTGTTCCCCGCTTCCTCTACTTTTTTCAGGTTCTGCCGCTACCCATCTCGCGGGCTACCTTGGCGACCTGGCAGCAGCTGCTTATGAAATTCATCTGGCATTATCGTCGTCCGCGCTTGGCGCGACAGGTTCTGTATGCCCGTACGCGCTCTGGAGGTATGGGCATGCCCAATTTATATTGGTACTACGCGGCGGCGCAATGTCGGGCGGGAGTGGAGTGGATGATTGCTGATAGCACTAACCGATGGGTACAACTGGAAATGAACTTGGCGGGGGGAGCCGGCCTGGGAGACTGGCTGTGGCTTGGTCCAAAACTACGCCGTGGTACACGCACTAGCAATCCCTATATTCTTCATACCCTCCGTTGTTGGGATCAACATTTTCGATCTCGAGACATGGACTTAACCCCTTTAGCTCCTATAGTAGATAACGCCTCTTTCCCGCCGGGGTTACATGATACAGTCTTTCGACAGTGGGGACATCGCGGCCTCAGTCGGGTCGGCCAACTTTTTGAGGATGATCAATTACAATCTTTCCGTGCGTTACAAGCTGAATTTGACATTCCGGACAGGCAACATTATCAATATATGCAAGTGACACACTGGGTTCGATCCAGGCTTGTTCGGCCCCAGGTTGCTCGGGCTCTGACAGACTTGGAACGTTACTGTGAGGGGTGCACTACCACTAAGGGACTCGTGGCAACCCTGTATGCCCACTTGCAGGGATCTCAATCGTCTTCTACTAGACACCGGGAACTTTGGAACTCCGACTTGAACCTCTCCTATACTGAGCAGCAGTGGGAAAAAGCAGAAACTCACTTGTGGAAGAGTGCGGTAGCGATTAATGCCCATGAAACCAATTATAAAATATTGTACCGTTGGTACATGACTCCGGTGCGGATTGCGCGCATATATCCTGGGGCAGTGGACCTCTGCTGGCGTAGCTGTGGGCAACGGGATACCCTAGGGCACATTTGGTGGGATTGTCCCCGCATTCGCGCCTTTTGGAGGGGTATACAATTCCGGATGCAATTGCTTTTGGGAGTGAGTGTCCCTTGGGACCCAGGGATTTTCCTGTTTGGGGCCCCGGTGCCGGGTGCACGGGCTCCGCAGTTGGCTCTGCTGCGCCATGGCCTGAATGCAGCTAGGCTATCCCTTGCAGCAGCTTGGAAGCGTGCCTTGGCCCCCTCCTTTCAGGCTTGGCTGGAACGGATGTGGGATATGTATACCATGGAACGAGGGGTAGCGGTCAGTAGGAAGCGCCTGGCGCGCTTTGAGTTGGTGTGGGCACCCTTTGTCTCTCGTTACGGTACATGACTGTGCTGGATAAGAGGGGGGGAATATGCAAACTTTAAAGGAAGCTCGTCCCCCGAGTGTGTCTTTTGCTCATCACTTTCCCGTCCTTGAACGCTAGCAAGCCATAGTTGGGGGGACTGGGAGGTTGGGTGGGAGAGGGGTCAGGGGTTAGGGAGGTTTCGGGGGGGGGAGAAAGGGAGGCTGGGGGGTTACTGTTCCCAGTTTCCTTATCCTAAAACTGCAAAAATGAAGGCATATTGTTGTATGTTGTTGTGATCTGAAGTTATGTTATTTCTGTCGCATCTTCTTTGAAGATCTTTGTGGTTTATGATTCTATGTATTCTTTGGAAGCCTTTCAATAAAAACAAAAAAAAAAAAAAAAAAAAAAAAACCTGTAAACTGTGGAAGTGCCGCTATAGAGGGATATTCAGCGGCACTGACATGGTTAAAAACCTGTAAACTGTGTAAATGCCCCCATAGAGGGATATTCAGCGGCACTGACATGGTTAAAAACCTGTAAAGTGTGTAAATGCCCCTATAGAGGGATATTCAGCACAACTGACATGGTTAAAAACCTGTAAACTGTGTAAATGCCGCTATAGAGGGATATTCAGCGGCACTGACATGGTTAAAAACCTGTAAACTGTGTAAATGCTGCTATAGAGGGATATTCAGCACAACTGACATGGTTAAAAACCTGTAAACTGTGTAAATGCCCCAATAGAGGGATATTCAGCACAACTGACATGGTTAAAACCTGTAAACTGTGTAAATGCCGCTATAGAGGGATATTCAGCGGCACTGACATGGTTAAAAACCTGTAAACTGTGTAAATGCTGCTATAGAGGGATATTCAGCACAACTGACATGGTTAAAAACCTGTAAACTGTGTAAATGCCCCAATAGAGGGATATTCAGCACAACTGACATGGTTAAAACCTGTAAACTGTGTAAATGCCGCTATAGAGGGATATTCAGCAGCACTGACATGGTTAAAAACCTGTAAACTGTGTAAATGCCGCTATAGAGCGATATTCAGCGGCACTGACATGGTTAAAAACCTGTAAACTGTGTAAATGCCCCTATAGAGGGATGTTCAGCGGCACTGACATGGTTAAAAACCTGTAAACTGTGTAAATGCCACTATAGAGGGATGTTCAGCGGCACTGACATGGTTAAAAACCTGTCAACTGTGTAAATGCCGCTATAGAGGGATATTCAGCACAACTGACATGGTTAAAAACCTGTAAACTGTGTAAATGCCGCTATAGAGGGATGTTCAGCGGCACTGACATGGTTAAAAACCTGTAAACTGTGTAAATGCCGCTATAGAGGGATATTCAGCGGCACTGACATGGTTAAAAACCTGTAAACTGTGTAAATGCTGCTACAGAGGGATATTCAGCGGCACTGACATGGTTAAAAACCTGTAAACTGTGTAAATGCCCCTATAGAGGGATATTCAGCGGCACTGACATGGTTAAAAACCTGTAAACTGTGTAAATGCCGTTATAGAGGGATATTCAGCGGCACTGACATGGTTAAAAACCTGTAAACTGTGTAAATGCCCCTATAGAGGGATATTCAGCGGCACTGACATGGTTAAAAACCTGTAAACTGTGTTAATGCCGCTATAGAGGGATATTCAGCAGCACTGACATGGTTAAAAACCTGTAAACTGTAAATGCCGCTATAGAGGGATATTCAGCAGCACTGACATGGTTAAAAACCTGTAAACTGTAAATGCCGCTATAGAGGGATATTCAGCGGCACTGACATGGTTAAAAACCTGTAAACTGTGTAAATGCCGCTATAGAGGGATATTCAGCGGCACTGACATGGTTAAAAACCTGTAAACTGTGTAAATGCCGCTATAGAGGGATATTTAGCGGCACTGACATGGTTATAAACCTGTAAACTGTGTAAATGCCGCTATAGAGGGATATTCAGCGGCACTGACATGGTTACAAAACATGTAAACTGTGTAAATGCCGCTATAGAGGGATGTTCAGCGGCACTGACATGGTTAAAAACATGTAAACTGTGTAAATGCCCCTATAGAGGGATATTCAGCAGCACTGACATGGTTAAAAACCTGTAAACTGTGTAACTGCCGCTATAGAGGGATATTCAGCGGCACTGACATGGTTAAAAACCTGTAAACTGTGTAAATGGCGCTATAGAGGGATGTTCAGCAGCACCGACATGGTTAAAAACCTGTAAACTGTGTAAATGCCGCTATAGAGGGATATTCAACGGCACTGACATGGTTAAAAACCTGTAAACTGTGTAAATGCCGCTATAGAGGGATATTCAGCGGCACTGACATGGTTAAAAACCTGTAAACTGTGTAGATGCCGCTATAGAGGGATATTTAGCGGCACTGACATGGTTAGTGCCGCTGAATATCAACCGGTTCCGCCGCTACATGCCCTGATGCTATCCATGTAGAATCGGGGCATGTGTTGGGCATTTCGGGGTGGAATGGAGGTGTACCCATTGCTAATTGGGCAGCAGCTCAATTTCGCCGTTGCTTGGTTAGCTTCTGCACCATGCAGAGCATTGCAGCAGATCCGGATATTCAATTTCGGTGGCCAGATATGGCCCCAGCATTGAATATCTGGGATTAAGGTTCAGTGGCGACAGCTATGTGCTTTAGAGACTTATAGCTGTTGCAACTGAATATCGGGCCTAAAATTGTTGTTTAAGATGTAGCACCTCCAGCAAATCTCCAAAGAGGCTTGAGAGGGTTAACAAACTAGGGGCAGAAAACTTGAAGGGGATAGAGATGGAGATAGGATAGGTAAGACTGCTGGGAAAACGCAATTAAGTGGGGGGGAGACTGGCTGGTATGACGTTAGGGGCATGTGTTATTAAGGGAGAGGTCCTTTGAGTAAGGAAGAAAGATTGGGGGCAGATGTACTGAAGCATGTATATTCGGGAGAAGACTAAGACCAGAAATGGAATTGCAAGACTCAAAAGTGCTGAGGACAGTTTTGTGGAAAGTGACATGGAAAAAGCAAAAATGCTAAACAAATACTTCTGCTCTGTATTCATGAAAGAAAATCCTGGAGAAGGACCACGTATGATTGACAAATATACAAATGAGAATGGAGTAGTACCAAACCAACCACATATGATGATGATGTCTGGAACAGCTTGCAAGCTGAAAGTGGACAAGGCCAATGGACCAGATGGGATACATCTCAGGAAACTGAAAGAGCTCAGCAAGGTTCTGGCAGGGCTTTTAAAGGATGTGCTTAATAGATCCTTGGAGGTTCCGCAGGACAGGAAAAGGGCTAATGTAATATCTCTTCATAAAAGTGGTAACAGGGAAGAGGCAGGGCCGGCCCATCACTACCCCAACCCTGGGAAGCACTAGCTGAACGGCTACTTCAGTGCCATGGCGAGCTTTAAAGCACCCATACATGTGCGTGCAAATCCGGCCTACTGTTCCTGCCCGCCCTCCAAGAACGTTGCATCGGTGAGGGGAGCAGGGGTGGCAGGCTGTGAGCGTGCATGCGCGCAGGCACTTTAAGGCCTGATGCAGTGCTGAAGTGGTAGTTTAGCCACTGCTGCTTCAGTGTAGGGAGAGGGGACAGGGCTGCATGACAGGCTGGGGGGGGGGGGGGGGAGGTGCGGCGGCACGGAGGGTCTGCCAAGGGCGGCAGAAACCCTCACGTCGCCACTGGGAAGAAGTGACAAACTATAGGCCAGTAAGCCTTACCTTAGTGGCAGAAAAAGTCATGGAAGTGCTACTAAAAGAAAGAATAGTGGACTTTCTAGAAACCAATGGGTTGCATGATCCAGGCAATATGGGTTTACCAAAGGACGATCATGTCAAAAATTTGATTGAGTTCTTTGACTGGGTGATCAGAAAACTAGATCAAGGGCATGTGATAGATGTGATCTGCCTAGCTTTTAGCAAAGCCTTTGATACTGTTCCTCATAGGAGGCTTATCAATAAAATGAGCAGCCTAGAGATGGACCCCAAGGTGGCGAACTGGATCAGAAATTGGTTGACTGACAGACGACATAAGGTGGTGCTAAATGGAATTCACTCAGAAGGAAGGAAGGAAAATGTGTAGTGGAGTGCCCCAGGGATCAGTCCTAGGATCAGTACTGTTCAATGTATTTATTTATTTATTTATTTATTTATTTAGCTGTATTTATATCCCGCTTTTCACCGGGTCAAAGCGGTCAATTGGGAGATACATTTAACACAAGGGGATATGACACACATACGCTAATACTTACAGGGAACATGGGCAATGAAGGGTTAAGTGGCTTGAGATTGCTGTCCCCAGGTGGGACTTGAACCCCCGGCCCTCCAGCCTGAAGTACCTTGTCCTAACCACTAGGCCACTCCTCCCTATTTATATTTGTATTTGTATTTATAAGTGATATTGCTGAAGGATTGAAGGGAAAAGTTTCCCTTTTTGCAGATGACACAAAGATTTGCAACAGAGGACTCCTCTGGGGGAGTGAACAATATGAGAAAAGATCTACAAAAAACGGAAGAATGATGAAATGCTTGGCAGTTAAGATTTAATTCAAAGAGGTGCAGAGTCGTGCACTAGGGATGCAAAAATCCAAAGGAACTGTATGTGATAGGGAGTGAAGAGGTTGATGTGCACAGATCAGGAGAAGGACCCTGAAGTGATAGTATTTGAGGATCTCAAGGTGGCAAAACAAAGTGACAAGGCGGTAGCCAAAGCCAGAAGGATGCAGGGTTGCATACAGAGAGGAATAACCAGCAGAAAGAAAGAGGCACTAATGCCCCTGTATAAGTCATTGGTGAGGCCTCACTTGGACTATTGTGTTCAGTTTTGGGGACCATATCTCACAATGGGTAGGTAACCAAAATGATTTTGAGCCTGCACCAGAAGACATATGAGAAGAGACTTGACAACCTAAATATGTATACCCTAGAGGAGAGGACTGGGAGAAATGATACAGACTTTTAAATACTTAAAGAAAATTAATGAGCAAATCTTTTTCAAAAAAGGGGAAGCTGCAAAATTAGAGAGCATAAAATGAAGCTGCAAGGAGGTAAACTTACAAGCAATGTCAGGAAATACTTTTTAATTGAAAGGGAAGTGGATGCTTTGGCTGCCCTCCCTATGGACGTGGTAGGGGCAAAAACAGTAATGGAATTCAAAATGGCATGGGAAGGACACAGTGGATCCCTTTATAGCAAAAGGATGAAATCAAAATAAACTTAAATATCTTTTATACTTCAAAAATAGAAGGGAGATCTGCACGGAACAGCGGGTAGAACCACTCTAGTCACCTTACTGGGCAGACATAGATGGACCATACAAGGTAGTTATTCACCTGTAGCAGGTGTTCTCCATGAACAGCACGAATGTTTCCGACAGAGCCCCACATGGGAACGCTCCCGAGTTTCTATTGGAAGCTTTTGGGAGGCTGCACCGTGCCTGTGTGCCTTCCCACCTGCTATAGTGGCACCATCTTCTCCAGTCTGATAATAATAATGTAGCAGAATACAACTCCTCGGGGAGGTAGAAGGATTGTGTGGGCTTATTCCTGCTGTTCATGGTGAATATTTGCTACAAGTGAGTAACTACCTTTTCTCCATGGAGAAGCAGGAAGTAAGTCCTCATATATGGGACTCCCAAGCTACAGGCTAACGAAAACAGAAGGGGCTGCTAAGAAGTCCAACAGGGGCAAAAATGAACTGAGAACTGAAGAATCAACTATGTACAGAAGTGGTAGTTCAGAAGTGGGAGGGGTGCGGCTGCCAGTAACATAAGCAGGGAAGTTGTGCATTGGCTGGACTGGAAAGAGGACCATCCTCAGGAGCCCCC
This sequence comes from Ichthyophis bannanicus, assembly GCA_033557465.1. Lineage (NCBI taxonomy): Eukaryota > Metazoa > Chordata > Amphibia > Gymnophiona > Ichthyophiidae > Ichthyophis > Ichthyophis bannanicus. Next base: position 4,709,003 of record CM066050.1, read on the forward strand.
AGCGTTGGTACAGCTGGCTGGTCACCCTGGGGTCCAGCTACCACTCATGCAGCTGGAGGACCCGGCTGAGCTGGTCCGCCAGGGTGTGTCCTAGCCCGGGAGGTAAAACTGCCTGCATGAAAATCCCGTTGCTGCTGGCATACAAGCAGAGGATCACTGCTTCCTGGCAGAGCAAGGCTGAACTCATGCCCCCCTGCTTGTTTATGTAGAACATCACCACCTGGTTGTCGATCTGAACCTGGTTGTGCTGCAGGCTGTGGTGAAAAGCCCGGAGGGCTAAGGCTACGGCTCGGAGCTCCAAGAGATTGATTTGCTCTGTGCAGAGGTCATCGCAATGTGCTCCCCACAACAGCTTGGAGACATCCGTAGTTAGGATTCCTTGGGGTGCGGGGGGGGGGGGGGCTGGAAATGCATCCCAGCCAGCAGACACTGGAGGTTTTGCACCAGTTGAGAGAGCGAGGGGACGGATGATGAGCACCCTATCCTGCAAGTGTCCTGTGGCCTGGGACCACTGCGAGTGGAGGGCCCACTGGGCCGTCCGCATCCGAAGGCGAGCATCTGGACTAACATGCAATGTGGATGCCATATGCCCCAGCAGGCAGAGCATGAGGTTGGCCTATGCTGAGTGATGGCGCTGTGTGCTTGCAGCAAGTGCTTGGAGGCGTAGGGCTCTGATCTGAGGAAGAAAGTCCCTGGCGTGGACGGCGTCCAGCTGAGCCCCTATGAACTCCAGGTCCTGGACTGATTGGAGATTGGACTTCAGGTAGTTTATGACGAAGCCAAGGTGCTCTAACAGGAGGATGATGTGTGCCACTGCCTGACAGGCCTCAATAGTCATGCTGCCCTTTATGAGCCAATCATCCAAAGAGGGGAAAATGAATAGCCCCGGAGACTGAGGTGGGCTGCGACCACCGCCATGCACTTGGTGAATACCCTTGGGGCGGAGGACAGGCCGAAGGGTAGCACTCTGTACTGATAATGGTCTCCCCTGACCACGAAGTGGAGGTACTGCTTGTGTAGGGGGCTGATGAGGATGTGTGTATGCATCCTTTAAATCCAAGGAGCATAGCAGTCTCCCTGCTGGAAGTATGGCAACAATGTTCCAAGGGAGAGCATTTTGAACTTTTACCTCAACAGAAACCTGTTGAGGTCCCACAGGTCGAGGATGAGGCAAACCACTCCGGTCCTTTTGGTATCAAGAAGTAGTGGGAGTAGAACCCAGTGCCCCTGAGGTGGGCTGGGACGGATTCCATCGCCTGGTCCTCTAGAAGGCCTGCAAGTTCCTGACGGAGCAGGTCCCGGTGGGAGTCTGGGGGGGGGGGGGGGGCTCTCCTAGGAAGAATGGTGGGGATGTCTGGTGGAGGTGAAGGAGGTACCCCTCTCTCACCACCTGAAGGGTTCATGTGTCGGTGGTAATGGAAAGCCACCTATGGCCAAAGATCACCAGACATTCCCCTGTGTCCTGCAGAGCTGTGCCTCTTGGGGGAAGAGAGGCTATGCCTAAGAAGTCAAAAGTCCCCTCCAAGTTGCACTGTGGGTGTGAGCTGTGGTTTGGGGGACTTAGGCTTATCTGGGCCATGCTCTTATTTATTTATTTTATTTATTTATTTGGAAACTTTTATATACCGCCTCTTCCAGAGATCAGGGGCAGTTTACATAAAACAAAGGAACCATACATTGAACATTTTGAAACATTACAACTATTTACAATAAAACAGCTGAACGAAGTAACTATTTACAACTTGCATCATAACTTTTATAATAAAACAGTTGAACGAAGTAACTATTTACAACTTGCATCATAACCTTGGGGCTCAGTTTGGACAGAGACTTTTGAATGAGGTAAAACAATGTTTGTCAGTGATTCAAGGGGGTAATACTGTCCAGGATCTGTCCCTTGGCCTGCTGGGGAGCTGGGAAGGCCTGGTATTGAGGATAGTTTCTGTAAACCTCTCTCTTCGTCAGATATGAGGGCTTTCTTCCCGAGGCCTTCCTCCGGGAGGGGTCAGCGGTATTCTTGGAGAGCCATGTCATGGTCCTAGTCAGGAACTTGGACTCCAGCTCGGCGGCCTTGTATCAAGAGGTTCTCTCCACGGCAAGGGATGTCGACCAATTTGTCCTGGACACACTGCTCCAGGTCAGAAGACTGTAGCCAAGCCTGGCGCCGGTCACTAATGCCTGCCACAGCTACTCTAGCCACCAACTCAAAGCCATTGTAGGCCACTCAAGTAATAAACTTGGAGCACTCCCTGACTGCTGAGGCCAGAGTCTGGAACCACTGGAGGGGTTCCTCCGAGAGACCAGCTGAACACAGAGAGCTCCTTCGTCAGGTCTCGAAGGTACATGCCCATGTACAGTTGATAAGCCTGGATCTGGCCAATAAGCATCGAGCCCTAGAAGCACTTTCTGCCCATGGCGTGGGCCTCTGCCTGGGGGCACCAAGGAGTGCATTTTCTGGCTCTTGAGCCTCTGCATAGCTGCTGACTCCAACACCATGGAGTTGTAAAGTAGTTGGGCTTTTTGGAAGCCAGGGCTCTAGCGGACCCAATATATCGAGTCCATCCGCCTGTTAACTATGGACACCAATGCAGGGGTCTCTCACATGTGGAGGAGCAGCCGTTCGGGGGGGGGGGGGGTGGGGACAGGCACTGTGAGCACGTCTTTCAGGGGGGGCTCATACTGGAGGATCTCGAGGTCCTCCATGCGAGGGTCCTCCGATTTGGTGGCGAAGGCAAGAGCCTTGGCCATGTCCTGGATGAAGTTGAGGAAGGTCATGTCCTCGGGTGGGGACCAGAGCATTGACTTCGGGTAGGATGGGTCCGAGGGCACATCACGATGACGGCAGGTATCAGGGGACTCGTCAACCTTGGTCTCCCAATCCGAATCTGGTTCAGAGGAAGAGTCAGGGGTCCTCTGGGACTCGAGGTGCTGGGCCGATCCCAAGGAGCTTGGGGCCATGGTGGCCCGGCACTGAGTGGTGAGAACTGAGGCCCCAAGAATTGGGACCAGGACCGGAACCTGGTCCGCAGCCAAGGCATCTCTCGAGGCCAGAGGCACTCGAGAATTGGCTCGACCTCCAGGGAGTCCTTTGCGGTGTAGGGCCCAGTGGCTGGGAGTGATGTCCTGGAGAACTGGCATCAGAGTCCGCTGCTGGGTCATAAAGGTAGACAAACTGCGCTCCAAGGCCACCATCCTGGCCTCGAGGCCAGATGGCTCTGCAGCCTTTGGAGCAGGCACCAAGGACTTTGGGCCTGGAGCCAGCTCTGTTGAGGGGGAGTCCTCGACCAGGATAGCCTCGGGGATCAGAGACCAGTCCCAGGACATCGATGGCTCCCAACGAGGCAACTTGGACAGCCACTCCTTGCTGTCACCCTCAGCCTCTCATCGAGGGCTGCGGGACCAGGGCCTTTGGGATTTCCCCACTTTCCCTGATTTGTCGCCTGACTGAGGTCCTCAAGGTTTTCCGGCACTTCTTGGTGCGATCCTCGATGCAGGAGCTCTGGTTGGAGGTTCCATGGTCCCGGGACTCCGAGGCCGCAGAGCTCAAAGTCCTGGAAGGAGTCTCAGAGTGGGCTCTCATGGAGGACTCCGAGGTTGAGTCGGTCTTCTGAAAAACTGACTCATGATGCTTCTGACGTTTCCTAAGGGCCTTAGGGGTCATTTGCTTACAGAGACCGCAGACCAAGGCATTGTGGTCCGGCCCGAGGCATCAAAGGCAGCAGTCATGCGGATCTGTGCATGACATATTATGAGCGCAGCGGTCGCACAGCTTGAAGCCACTGACTAAGGCTATGGCGAGGAAGAAAGCCCCCGCGAGGTCAAATTCACCGAGCTCAGCAAGGAAAAAGGCACGAACCCGTGCCAAATGAAAAAGTAAGAAAAGAAAAAAAGAATCCAAGGATGCGATACTGAGGCAAGTGGACTTGGGGGCGGAAAAAGGCACCGGTAACTATCAGAGAAAGCAAAAAAGACAACAAAAATCACCAACTTTTTCTGGGGGAACAGATACACGTCTGATGGGCTCCGTGGAAAAAAGGAGACTGAGGCAAGATGGCACCCTTGGGCGGGAAGGGGACCATGCTTGCGTGGTGCATCTCCCAAAGGCTTTCCTTGGAAGTTGGGGAGAGGTTACCATGTGGGCTCCATCAGTGCCGACATCACCCATATGTAGGACTGACTTCCTGCTTGTTCCCGGAGAACAAGACTTTCCAGGTCAAGAACTTCATAGGGCAAGAATCAAGCAACTCAAAGGGAGTCAAAATGAGTTGTGCCAAAACCACATTGAGGTCCCATGCCATCACCGGGGCTTGAAAGGAGGCTTCGAGAGAAGCAAATCCTGCATGAAGCGAGCCACTAACAGCTGTGGCAAGAAAACCTTCTTTCTGTTCCATGATGGTATGCCCCAATCGCGCTGAGGTGAACCCTGACAGAGTTGGGCTTGTGACCCGACTCAGAGATGTGTAGGAGGTACTCGTGTAGTCTGTCAGTGGGGCAAGTAAAAGGGTCTAGGGCCTGTTCTGTGCATCAGAAAGCAAATTTTTCCCATTTTAATGCATAAGACCTTCTTGTTGAGGCCCTCCTAGAGGTGTCGGGCATGTTAAGCTCTGACAGGACTAATTTCTCAATATCCATGCAGTTAGAGCCAAGGACTAGAGGTTGAGCTGTAGCATCCTCCTGTCTTACTAATATATAAGGTCTGGGGCAGAGCCCAGTCATAGAGGTTCCCCCACTGGGAGAGTTGAGGCAGAAAGGGAAAACCACGGCTGTCTGGGCCAATACGGTGTGATGAGTATCATCGTACCCCTGTCTGGAGTTTCAGCAGGGTCTTTGCTATGAGTGGTATGGGAGGATATGTGTATAGCAGGCCCTTCCTCCAATGCAGGAGGAAAGCGCATTCAACGCTAGCCCTGCTGCGCGAGGCAACTCTGGAGCAGAAGTAATCCACTTGGGCATTTTGTTGGCTGGCAAACAGGTCTATCGAAGGAGGTACCACACTTCTGAAAGATGTGGGCCGCCATTCCCCAGTCCAGTGTCCATTTGTGCGGCTGGAGGATGTGACCCAGTTGGTCCACCAGGATCTTCTGCTCTCCTGACAGATATGTGGCACTGAGCTCCATCCCATAGGTGATGGTGAACCTCCACAACAGAACTGCCTCCCAGCACAGGAGATACAAACCTATGCTCTCCTGCTTGTTTATGCAGTACATCATGACCTGATTGTCAGTCTGAATCAGGACAATCTGAATGGCTAGTCGTTCTCAGAAAGCCCTTAGGGCATTCGCTATGGCTTGTAAGTCCAATTCATCTGGTGCAGGCTCTGGCCATCCAGATGGGCTCCCCAACCTAGTTTGGATGTATCTGTTGTCAATGTTTTCTGAGATGACGTTTTCTGAAAGGGGAGACCCTTGAGCAGGATCTGATGATCCAACCACCTGTGCAGGTACTGGACGAGAGGGCCGGTGACAGCCACCCAATCCTGAAGGGTGCCGGTGGCCTGATTTCACTGAGTCCTCAGTATCCATTGAACCTGTCTAATTAAAGACGAGTGTACAGTAAAGGACATGTGGCCGAGCATGGTCAGCATCCCACGAGCCATCGTCTGACAACTTCACTTGGTATTTCGGACCAAGGTCGTCAATCTCTGGAGTTGGTCTAGCGGAAGGAAGGCCTTCGCTTGAGTCATGTCAAGGAGAGCCCCTATGAACTCCAGTTGTTGGGCGGGTTGAAGGTGGGACTTTGGGTAATTGACTAAAAACCCCAACAGCTTTAGCACCTGAATGGTCAACCGTGTTGATTGCTGGACTCTGTCAGGAGTGGTGCTTTTTATGAGCCAGTCGTCCAAATAAGGGGAGACAAAAATCCATAGTATTCTGAGGTAGGCCGCCACCACTGCAAAGCACTGTCAGGACGAATCTGAGATACTGCCTGTGAGCAGGATGGATCGGTATGTGGGTATACGTATTCTTTAAATTCATGGAGCATAGCCAATCATCTTTCTGAAGATAAGGGAGCAGGGTACCGAGAGATACCATCTTGAACTTTTCTTGCACCAGGAAGGTGTTGAGGTTTCTGAGGTCCAGAATGGCCTGAATCCCCCCGTCTTTTTGGGGACCAGAAAGTACCTGGAGTCTGATCTGCTCCTGCGGCATGGGCTCGATTACGAGATCATCCAGAAGGGTGGAGATTTCTTACTGAATGAGGTTTAGATGCAGATGGTCGAGGGGATGGGGGGCAAGGTGGCAGAAGCTCGACTTAGTGCAACATGTAGCCGGTTTGGACTATTTGTATCACCCATGAATCCAAAATTATAAGGGCAAAAAGAGTAAGCCTTCTCCCCACCGGAGGGCTCCCCTCTGTGGATACTAGCAGATTGGCTGAGCTTCAGAGGAACTAGTCAAAACCCCCTCTCAGCTTTGATTGCAGGGCATGTTAGGCCTTTTGAGGCTTTTCTCGAAACTGCAGGCGAGAAGCCTGCATTTTTTGCTGGGAGGTTTGAGGACTAGGAAAGTAACTGTGCCTATGAGGGTAGTAAGTCTTCTTATGGCCTCCACTTTGAAACCTCCTGCAATAGGCAGCTGGTTCAAATTTGCATATCGATAGCCTGGTGAAGGTGATGCCCACCTTCTCCTCCACCTGCTCTCCAAAGAGGTTCTTCTCCCCGGCAGGGAACATCTGCCAGCTTATTTTGCACAGACTGTTCCAGGTTGGAAGACTGAAGCCAGGCGAGCCTGTGGGCTCCAATACCCACTGCTGCCATTCTAGACACTATCTCAAAGGCGCTGTAAGTTGCCTGGACCAGGAACTTCAAATGGTCCTTGACGTGGCCCACCAGGGTACGATAAGTGTTCCAATTTCTCCAGGGGAATGAACTGGCACAAGTCGACGAGATCATGAATGATGTCCTTTAAGAACATGCTGATATAGAGCTGGTAAGAGTGTACTCGAACCACGAGCATGGAGCAATGGAAGCACATCCTTCTGAAGGAGTCCAATGTCCAAGCAACCCTACCCGGGGGTGTCGATGAATGAGTCTTGGTGCACTTAATTCCATTAAGAGCAGACTCTACCACCAAGGAGTGGTGGTGGAGCTGAAGCGTCTCAAACTCAGGCACTTTTGGACTCTGTACATCGAGTCCAGCCTCCTACTGACTGGTGGCACAGTGAGGGGGTTCTCCCAGATCCTCATGTGTAGCCACTGTAGTATGCGGTGCACTGGCACCATCACTGCTTTCTTAGGGACTGAGGAGTATAGGAGGATCTCCAACTCCTCCGCCATAGGCTCATCTTCTGTCTCCAGTGAAAATGGGATGGTCTTTGCCATGTTCCTCACAAAATCCTGAAAGGACGTCCTCCAGAGATTTCTGCCTTTTGTGCGTAGGGGATGGGTCTGAAAGGAGCTCAGGAGATCTGCCCTCTGACAAGTTCTCCGATTCCACTTTGGTCACCCAGCCATTAGAGTCAGACTCCGAAAGGAAGTCAAAGTACTTCAGACTCTGCCAGGAGCTCCCTCCTGCCTCGAGGCGAGAGCTTCTACAGGATTGAAGCATTGAAGGCTTCCCAGATTTTGTAGGGGTATCAGAACCTGAGACACTCCAGAGGGAGATGTCTCTGCTGGGAACTGGCGTCTGATCTCTTCAATGCCCAGATGTCAATGCCTCCGCAGGCAGTGTGCGTCTCGAGGATCGACTACACAACACTTGAGGCACTAGCCAGCTGTTTCTCCAGGAATGACACAATGCAGACTTTGAGTGCCTAAAGGAGCTGTTTCTCCATGGCTGCTGATTCCAAAGGCCCTGAGTCTGAGCATCTTTGAACAATGTTTCCAGCAGCTGTGAAGGAGTATTGGCATGGCCTTGGCTGTTGCGAGCCAGTTGGTGCCTCTTTGAAATCCTGGAGGTTAATAAGTCTGCTCTCCGAGGCACTTTGATGGGCTGCTCGCATCCATCATTCTCAATGTTTTGTTTGGAAGGGCTCAGCCCCCTTGCCTGGTGCTTGGATGGATCCTCTTTCGATGTCGATGGAGACAAGGCCGAATCCTCTCGACTTCAAGTGGAGACTGACTGATGGCCGATGCTCCGGGGCACTGCGGGTGCTCAGCTTCAATTGAGTCCAAGAACCTCTCAATATCAATGCACCTTCAGTGGATTCCTAGGAAGCCATTGAAACCGATGATGATGCCAAAGACGCTAATCATATCTCTAGCCAAAGAGGGATTTTCTCTCTGGGCCTCTGTTTCTCTCGACCCCTCGGGCTTCTCCTTGTCATCTGCAAGCACAAATTGCAAGAAGTGTGCCTGTTGGTGACAAGAGATGGTCCTGGCACACTTGGTGCACTTCTTGAACCTGTTGGCCGATTTCTGGGACATGTCTGGGAAAATGGCCCAGTGGTGACCACAGGCCCGGTTGGACCACAAAGAAAACAACTGAGAAAAAGAAACTTTACCAAACAGCACTGGAACCAATGAAGGGATTATGAGCCCCGGAACAGCCGAGACTGATGGCAGGCATAGTGAAATTAGGCCTTACCTGCTAAATGTCTTTCCTTGACATATGGGCTATGCATGCCTGCCAGCAGGTGGAGGCTGAGAACCACTGAATCAATTTTGATGTCATTTATTTTATTTTTTATTTATTTATTTACATTCTCTTATATACCACGCTATTCTGCATCAGTGCGGTTTACATTGAACAAACTGAAATTACATTGAACAGGGCATTATAACTTGGAGATAACTATTTTACAGGGAACATGGTGCAAAAGAATCCGTGCAGCCTCGATCCCACCAGTATTTCTGTAACAAAGCAGATTCCAAACACCCAACAGATGAAAAGCTCATAAAATACATGCAAAATTAGTATAGCACACTCACCGCTGGAATTTGTCTGCTCGCCAGAGCGTAAGGAAGGCAAGAAACCCTCAAGACATGCACCAGCACAAAGCTGCAATCCACTGAAAAAAAACAATGAAGTATATTATAGGCTATCGACCGAGCTCACCATTCGAAAAACCTACCCCCAAAAACGGAAGGCCGGGAAGGAAATAAGCAATCGAGGGTGGGTCCTGGACTGGACTGGAGGGACTCAAGGAAAGACAATTAGCAGGTAAAGCCTAATTTCACCTTCCATATCGTCCCTCCAGTCCAGTCCAGATGGGTGGGATGTAACAAAGCAGTACCCCACAATGGGGAGGGTCAAAGAAGAACCCGGCATGAAGTCTTGGAATGCATAAACCTCCGCCATGGAGAACTGCAAAGCCAGAAAAAGGTAAAGAAGAAGCTACAAGCGAGGCAGGTTCTGATAACATAGCTCTGCATCCTTGAATGACTGCAGTCGAAGCCACTGACAAACAAGACGAGGTCTTTCTCAGAACCGCAGGAAACCAAAAAAGGGGCAAGGCTCAAAGACCAAGACCAAGGCCTGAGCCTCAAAAACCTCAAAAGAAAAACTATGATTATCTACCTGAGACATCCGCTGTAGGGAGACATGCCCCACAGACACTGAAATAAACCATCCCAAGCACAAATTGGGAGCCGGAGAGATCATCCTGTCTCCAAGAGATCACAAAAGGAAGATCTAAGGAAAAAAATGAAGGACCTTGAACCTTGTGAAGAACATGAGCGAACCAGACCGCCCATGAGAGAAATGAACTCTGAGGTGTCCAGGTGAAGGTCAGAGGACCAACCTGAACTGGGGAGCTCCCCAACTAGTTACCTAAAGAGAGGGATCACTAAAAAGTTACTAGACGTCTTAGATCCCTAAACCCTTGTCTTTAAGTGTCTTTTAATACACATCTGTAGTACATTTTCCCTTTTCTTTTTTCTCTCCTTTTTTTGTCAAACAACAAAAGAACTCGTAAAAAAAGTTCTGGAGAGGGAACACCCCACCCTCCACAAACTGCAACCAGAGAGAGAGAGAGATAGAGAGAGAGAGAGATAGAGAAACAAGGAGCAAAAAACCAAATGAGGCATCACTGTTAGCAATCCCAAGGCCAAAAGGCCTTATCCTTGCGACAGCACCCAGCACCAAATTCCTCCAAGAGGAAGGAAGAAACAAGCAGGAGCATACTGAAAGTCAACTGGTCTACCCTAGGGACAAACTAGGTTGCTTTCACCCCCTGAAAGGCGCCATCTGTAAGACGGACCTCAAGTCTATATTGACTACTTAGCAGCCACTGCATTCGAAGCTCCGAAAGCACAGTTACTTACCTGTAACAGGTGATCTCTGGGAACAGCAGGAATTAGTCATCACATATGGGTACGTCGGTACCGACGGAGCCTGCGCGGGAAAGCTCCCCAGCTTTTCAAATGAAAAGCTTTTGGGGCCTCCCACTGCACATGCGCGCTGCCTTCCCGCCTTCCTGACCAGCTCTCCTCAGTTCGAGTTTAAAGCTGAGACAATAGAGAGAGAGGACAGGAAGATAGAGGAATAGAGAGACAACTCCTAGGGGAGGTGGGTGGGTTGTGATGACTAATTCCTGCTGTTCCCAGAGATCACCTGTTACAGGTAAGTAACTGTGCTATCTCTAGGAACAAGCAGGAATAAGTCATCACATATGGGGACTCCCTAGCTGAGATGCCTGGGAGATCCCCCTCCAAGGGTAACCATCTTCGGATGGATCTCAGGCATCCATTCTGGGAAGGTGGGCAGGAGTTGTTTAAGTATGGAACAGGTGTTTGAGGACAGCCTGACCAAACAAGGCATCCCGGCGGAAGTCCTTGTCCAAGCAGTAATGGGCTGTGAAGGTATGCACCGAGGCCCAAGTGGCTGCTCGACAGATCTGATCTATGGATACAGAGTGAAGATGAGCCATAGAAGTGGCCATGGCTCTCACATTGTGAGCTGTGACATGGCCTTCCAGAGAAATGTTCTTACTCTGGTAAGCAAAGGAAATACACTGAGCAATCCAGTTGGAAAGTGTGCGTTTGGCGACTGGAAGTCCCAAATGAGAAGGATCAAAAGCCACGAAAAGCTGAGAAGACTTTCGATGTGGCTGAGTTCTATTGAGGTAAAAGGCGAGAGCTCTTTTACAGTCAAGAGTATGAAGGTTCCTCTCTGCACTGGATGCATGAGGAGCCGGAAAAAAGACAGGTAGATATACCTCTTGATTAAGATGAAAAGGCGAGACCACTTTAGGCATAAAGTGGGGATTCGTCCTAAGGACCACCTTATCATGATGAAATCTGGTATAAGGTGGATTTGCCACCAAAGCTTGTAGTTCACTGATGCGGCGAGCCGAAGTGACTGCAATAAGGAAAAGGACCTTCCAAGAAAGAAATTTCAGGGAGGTAGATACCAACGGTTCAAAAGGTGGCTTCATAAGTTGACCCAGAACTAAATTCAAGTCCCATGCTACCGGAGGAGGCCGGATGGGAGGCTTAGTGAGGGTTAGGCCTCTCATGAATCTTGCAATAAGAGGATGAGAGGAAACAGATTGTCCATTGATAGGTTTTAAGGATGCTGTAATAGCACTTAAATGGACTCGTACTGAATTCGTCTTGAGGCCTGCATTGGAAAGATGCAGGAGATAGTCTAGTAGAGAATTCAAAGGAAGTGCCAGAGGGTCAAGACCCTGTTGAGCACACCAAATGGAAAAACGTTTCCATTTGAAAGCATAGGAACGCCTGGTAGAGGGTTTCCTAGAGGCATAAAGGATATCTTTCACTGGTTGAGAAAGATTAAACTCTTGAAGGCTTAAGCCTTCAGTAACCAAGCTCGGAGATGTAGGGACTTGGGGTTTGGATGCCACAAAGTCCCCTGCTCCTGAGACAGAAGGTCTGGTGCAGCTCCCAGGTCCAGAGAGGAGCCCTGGGAGAGCTGTAGAAGGAGAGGGAACCACACTTGGCGTGGCCAGCGTGGAGCAATGAGGATCATGGATCCGTGATCCCTCTGAAGTTTGAACAGAGTCTTGGGAATCAAAGGAATGGGTGGAAAAGCGTACAGGAATTCCTGACCCCAATGCAGGAGAAAGGCATCGTTGGCCTGAGCTCCCTGACACGGAGTCATGGAACAGAACCGGGGAAGTTTGGCATTCCACGGACTTGCAAAGAGGTCTATGTCCGGGGTCCCCCATTCCTGAAAGATTCTGCGTATCTGGTCCATATGTAGGGACCATTCGTGTGGGAGCAGAACTCGACTGAGTCTGTCTGCCCGAGAGTTTTGAACTCCTGGAAGATATACTGCCAGAAGATGAATTTGGTGCTCTCTGGCGAAGGCCCATAATCTGAGAGCTTCGTTGCAAAGCGACAGAGAGCCCGTCCCTCCTTGTTTGTTGATATAAAACATGGCCACCTGATTGTCTGTCTGAACTAGGACATTCAGGTTGGCAAGGAGGGTATGGAAGACTGTGAGGGCAAGGAAGATTGCTCGCAGTTCCAGAAGGTTGATATGAAGGGTGGTCTCTTGGGGAGACCAGGTTCCCTGAGTGGAGAGATGTTGAAGATGAGCTCCCCACCGTGTTTGGGAGGCATCTGTTGTGAGGGTTGCTTGGGGCAACGAAGGTTGGAAGGGGGTCCCCAACAACAGATTTTTGGAGGATGTCCACCACTGGAGAGACCAAAACAGACGTTTTGAGGTGAGTACCTGGTATGACAGCAGTCCCGATGCTTGAGACCACTGAGTGGCCAATGTCCATTGAGCTGCTCTCATATGGAGACGAGCATAGGGCACCACATGAACCGTGGAGGCCATGTGGCCCAGAAGTTGCAGCATTTCTCTGGCTGATAAGTGACTTCTGGACTGAGCCTGGGAGGCCAAGCTTATTAGCCTTTGGCCTCGGACCAGAGGGAGGTAGGCCCTTGCAGTGGTGGAGTCCAATTGGGCCCCTATGAATTCCAGGGACTGAGTAGGGATGAGTTGGGACTTGGGAACGTTTAGCACAAGTCCCAGATATTGAAGGATACGCCTTGTGCGGTCCAGAGAAATCTGGGCTTCTGATTGCGATGGAGCTCGGATGAGCCAGTCGTCCAGATATGGGAAGACAAAGATTCCCATGCCTCTGAGAAATGCGGCAACGACTGCCATGCATTTTGTGAATACTCTTGGAGCAGAGGCCAGACCGAAGGGTAGTACTCTGTACTGGAAATGTTTTCCCTGGAACAGAAATCTTAGATATTTTCTGTGGGATGGATGGATGAGTATATGAGTGTACGCATCCTTGAGATCTAGAGAACAAAGCCAATCCTGACTCTGAAGGTATGGAAGGAGAAGGCCCAGAGAGAGCATTTTGAATTTCTCCTTGAATAGAAACCTGTTCAATTCTCTCAGATCTAGGATAGGTCTGAAGCCCCCTGTCTTCTTTGTTATGAGAAAGTAAGGGGAGTAGAAACCTAACCCCTGTTGTGGAGGAGGAACCTCCTCTATTGCCCCTTGGGCAAGAAGAGAAGAGACTTCCTGACCCAACAGGGTCAGAAGAGATGGGGGAGAACTGAATTGCCTCACCATGGTATGGGGAGGAAGGCTGGAGAAATGAAGTTTGTAGTCTTCTCGGATAATAGAGAGGGTCCATTGCTCTGATGTTATTTGCTCCCATCTGGGAGCAAAGTGAGCTAGCCTTCCAGGAATGGTGAGGGGCTCTGGTTGTGCTAGAGCCAGAAACGGCAAGTTCTCTAGAGGGAAGTCAAAACCCCTGAGGGGGTTGAGCCTGCTGGGATGTAGCAGACACTGCAGGCTTTGACTTTACCTGCTTAGATTGTTGACGCTTAGCCTCAAGGCGAGGCTGAGCAGATTGCTGGCCAGTATTTGTACATGGTGTCCAACCTGCGGGAATGGGAAGACAGTGTTAAAGGAGTCTCCCACAAATCCATCAAGTGTTCTTGAAGGATTTCATGGACAGGCAGAGTGACTGCCTCTTTAGGAGCTTTTGAGTATCCTAAAATGTCCAATTTTTTTGATCTGGGTTCTCTTTCAGAAGATGTAGTAATAGAAAGTGCTTTAGCTACATCAACAATGAAATCCTGAAAGGATAAATCCTCTGGAGGAGACATCCTCCTCTTGGGAGAAGAGGGCTCCTCAGGAAGAGTAAGCTCAGCAGAGTCATCAGAGGAATTGAATTCATCAGAAGAATCTGAGTACTCCTTCTGTGCTTCCAATGTACGATACGCATACCGATCGGTATCGACATCGGGCGTATCGGGCATGGGATCGGTACCGGGCGAAAGCCGGAATCCGGCATGCGGAACCGATCGACGTTTAGAAGTCGATGGTCTCGGTTCCGGTGTAGATACCGGAACCGGGGTCGGTACCGATGAAATCGGTACCGAGGGCGTCGCAGCCTTAATGAAGGCCAGTACGGCTTGCTGCATGGTCTGGACAGTACTGCCCATAGACGCCACTACTGCCTGGATGTCGGTACCGGTATGGGCCGGTACCCCAGAGCAGTCCAACAGGTGATCTGTCGAGGCCGTGCCATCGATGTCAACCTGTGACCCCATGATTGCTTTGGAGGCCGGAACCTCCCGCCGGGGTTTTTTGGCCTGGGCAGAATCCTCGAACTCAGAACTGAGAGCCTCTCGATCTTTAGAAAGAGATTTGCTTTTAGAGGATTTGCCCACAGAAGTTTTGGTTACCTGAGATCCATCCGGAGAGGAAGACCTGGATGACTGTGATGCTTCTGAAGGAAACAGCACATGGAGCTTGTTAGCCCGGTTCTGCAAACCGCGTTTAGACATCTGGGTGCAGGATGGGCAGTCCGGTATGGAGTGCTCAGGTCCCAAACATTTGAGACACCATTCATGGGTGTCTGTGACAGAAATGACAGCACTGCATTTGGTACATTTTTTGAAACCAGGGACTGGCTTCTCCATGAGGAGAAATTGTGTAGGCCTTAAGGCCTAACACCGGGTACCAAGCTGTGCTGAAGAAAATAAAAAAGTCTTTTTTTTTTTTTTTTTGATATAGAAAGAAAGAAAGAAAGACCGGCGATACCGGTTTCGGTATGGGGAAGGCAGGTACGCGGTCTAAAGAAACAAACAAAAGTAACAAATTCTTCAGCGGTGACAGGAACACGACCTGCTGGCTCCGCGGAAAAAGAAGAACTGAGGAGAGCTGGTCAGGAAGGCGGGAAGGCAGCGCGCATGTGCAGTGGGAGGCCCCAAAAGCTTTTCATTTGAAAAGCTGGGGAGCTTTCCCGCGCAGGCTCCGTCGGTACCGACGTACCCATATGTGATGACTTATTCCTGCTTGTTCCTAGAGATTACCAAGATTCCAGTACTTGGCAGATGCATACCCCAGAAGTGTTACGACCATGGGGTTTGCCAAAGAGCCTCCAAATCAAAACCAACACTAAGAGACATGACAAACAGCAAGACTGGAGACAGCTCCGTCCAGACTGAGTCCCATTTCCCCCCCCCCCCCCCCCGCCCCCCGAACATGCAATGGGGTGGAACACAAGGCTAGGGTGACAGGGAATTCAAGTGTCTCCCGACCGGAATCATAGGCTACTGCCTGGATCTCCAATCTGAGGATCCTATGCTTTTGGCGCTTCCGGACAGATTCCTCAATAACACTCAATGTAAGGATTCTAAGCTATGGACGCTTTTGGAAAAATTCCTCAATCACACACATGGCGGCCACAGAACAGAGGCCGAGTCCACCCATCTCTCAAACAAACTATCCAATGACCTGATAAATACACTCTCAAATGCATACTTCCCTCACTGTGTGAAAGAGCTGTGCTTTTGGTAAGACAGAGTCTGGCCCATGCCTTTACAAATCAGAAAACTACAAGCCCTTGAGAACTGCCAGGAAATGTAATACTAAAAAATGCAGGGTCATGCATCTGGGATGTAAAAATCCAAAGTAGTGGTACAGTGTAGGGGGTGAGGTACATCTGTCCATGAAAGAAGAGCGGGACCTTTGGCGTGATTGTGTCCGACGATTTTAAAGTAGCTAAATAGAAAAGGCGATGGAGAAAGCCAGAAGGATGCTTAGATGTATAAGGAGAGGAATGGCTAGCAGAAAAAAGGAGGTGATAAAGCCTCTGTATAAGTCTCTGGTGCGACCTCATTTGGAGCATTGTGTGCAGTTCTAGAGACCGCACCTTCAAAAGGATATAAGCAAAATGGAGTCGGTGCAGAGGGTGGTTATTAAAATGGTTAGTGGTCTTCATTATGAAGCATATGAGGACAGACTTAAAGATGTTAATATGTATACTTTAGAGGCGGGATAGGGGAGATATGATAAAGACATTTAAATATCTCCATGGCTAAAATGCACAGGAGAGTCTCTTTCAATTGAAGGCAAGCTCTGCTGCGAGGGAACATAGGATGAGAGTGAAAGGTGATAGACTCAGGAGCAATATGCAGAAATATTTCTTTACGGAAAGAGTGGCAGATGCATGGAATAGTCTCCCAGTGGAGGTGGTAGAGATGAGGACAGTATCTGAATTCAAAAATGCATGGGACAAACAGAGGACCTCTAAAAGAAAAAAGGACATTATTGAGGTTGATATGGAAGGGCAAACTAGATATCATTAAAGCACTTCGTTGTACCGAATGCCACAATGCATCAACCACTGCCAGCTCCTTCCCTTAAAGAAAGCACAGTTACTTACCTGTAACAGGTGATCTCTGGGAACAGCAGGAATAAGTCTTCACATATGGGTACGTCGGTACCGATGGAGCCTGCGCGGGAACGCTCCCCAGCTTTCCAAAAAAGGAAAGCTTTTGGGAACATCCCACAGCACCTGCGCGCTGCCTTCCTGCCTTTCCAACCGCCTCTCTCCAGTTCGAGTTTCAGAGCTGAGACAAAGAGAGAGAGAGAGGAAAGGAGAGATAGAAGATACAACTCCTTGGGGAGGTGGGTGGGTTGTGAAGACTTATTCCTGCTGTTCCCAGAGATCACCTGTTACAGGTAAGTAACTGTGCTATCTCCAGGAACAAGCAGGAATGAGTCTTCACATATGGGGACTCCCCAGCTAGAGATGCCGGGGAGATCCCCAGGGTTGTAGACCCTGAGAAGGGCCCTACCTCCCCCTTGGATCTCAGGCATCTAAACAGGGATGGAGGGTAGGAGTTGTTCAAGTATGGAACAGGTGTTTTAGGACAGCCTGACCAAACAAGGCATCCCGGCGGGAGTCCATGTCCAAACAATAATGGGCTGTGAAGGTATGAACCGAGGCCCATGTGGCTGCTCGACAGATCTGGTCGATGGACACAGAATTTAGATGAGCCATAGAAGTTGCCATGGCCCTCACATTGTGAGCTGTGACATGGCCTTCCAGAGAAAGGTTCTTACTCTGGTAGGCGAAAGAAATACACTGAGCAATCCAAGTGGACAGTGTCCTTTTAGAGACTGGAAGTCCTAAATGAGAAGGATCAAAAGCAACAAAGAGTTGGGAAGACCTTCTATGTTGCTGAGTCCTTTGTAAGTAAAAGGCAAGAGCCCTTTTACAATCCAGGGTATGAAGATTCCTTTCTGCACTTGATGCATGAGGTCCTGGAAAGAAGACAGGTAAATATACCTCTTGGTTCAGATGAAAAGGTGAGACCACTTTAGGCATAAAGTGTGGATTGGTCCTGAGGACTACCTTATCATGATGAAACCTTGTATAAGGAGGATTAGCCACCAAGGCCTGTAGCTCACTGATGCGGCGAGCTGATGTGACTGCAATGAGGAAAATAACCTTCCAGGAAAGAAATTTCAAGGAGGTGGTAGCTAAGGGTTCAAAAGGTGGCTTCATAAGCTGACCAAGAACCAGATTTAAGTCCCATGCCACCGGAGGAGGCCTAATGGGAGGTTTAGTTAAAGTTAGGCCTCTCATGAATCTTGCAATAAGAGGATGAGAGGAAATAGGCTGTCCATTGAGAGGCTTAAGGGATGCTGCAATAGCACTCAAATGGATTCTTACTGAATTCGTCTTAGGGCCTGCATTGGAGAGATGCAGGAGATATTCCAATAGAGAATTCAAAGGTAGTGCTAGAGGGTCAAGACCCTTCTCAGCACACCAAATGGAAAACCTTTTCCATTTAAAAGCATAGGAACGTCTAGTAGAAGGTTTCCTGGAAGCATGGAGGATACCCTTCACCTGTTGAGAAAGATTCCAACCTTGAAGGTCTAAGCCTTCAGCAACCAAGCCCTGAGGTGAAGGGACTTGGGGTTTGGGTGCCACAAAGTTCCCTCCTCCTGGGACAGGAGGTCTGGAGCAGCTCCCAAGTCTAGGGAGGGAGCTTGAGAGAGATGCAGAAGTAGAGGGTACCACACTTGGCGTGGCCAGCGTGGAGCTATGAGGATCATAGATCCTTGATCCCTCTGGAGCTTGAATAGAGTCTTGGGAATTAAGGGAATGGGTGGAAAGGCATACAGGAAGTCTTGACCCCAGTGAAGGAGGAAGGCATCCTTGGCCTGAACTCCCTGACACGGAATTCTGGAACAGAACCGGGGAAGCTTGGCATTCCACGGACTTGCAAAGAGGTCTATGTCCGGGGTTCCCCACTCTTGAAGGATTCTGAGTACCTGGTCCATGTGCAGGGACCATTCATGTGGAAGCAGAACTCGACTGAGTCTGTCTGCCCAAGAGTTTTGGATTCCTGGAAGGTATACGGCCAGGAGATGGATTTGATGCTCTCTGGCAAAGGCCCACAATCTTAAAGCTTTGTTGCAAAGTGACAGAGAGCCAGTTCCTCCTTGCTTGTTTATGTAAAACATGGCTACCTGATTGTCCGTATGAATGAGGACTATCTTGTAGCTGAGCAGGGTATGAAAGACCTTGAGAGCTAGGAAAACTGCTCGGAGTTCCAAGTGGTTGATATGTAGAGAGGTCTCCTGTGGAGACCAAGTGCCCTGAGTGGAGAGGTCTTGTAGATGAGCTCCCCAACCTGTTGGGGAGGCATCTGTTGTGAGGGTTGCTTGGGGCAACAACTGTTGGAAGGGGGACACCAGCAACAGATTTTGGGTGGACCTCCACCACTGTAGAGACCAAAAGAGGTGCCTGGAGGTTGCTATTTTGTCTGTCAAACCCCCTGAAGCTTGAGTCCACTGGGTGGACAAAGTCCACTGAGCTGCTCTCATGTGAAGGCGAGCATAGGGGACCACATGCACTGTGGATCCCATGTGGCCTAGCAGTTGTAGCATCTCCCGGGCAGTTAAATGGCTCTTTGACTGAATCTGGGAGGCTAACTGCACTAGGCGTAGGCAACGGGCCTGAGGAAGATAAGCCCTTGCAGTGGTAGTATCTAGCCAGGCCCCTATGAACTCTAGGGACTGAGTAGGTGTGAGCTGGGACTTTGGGAGATTTACCACACGTCCCAGATACTGCAGAATGCGCCTTGTGCAGTCCAGGGCAGTCTGGGCCTCTGACTGAGATGGAGCTCGGATGAGCCAGTCGTCCAGGTATGGGAATACAAATATCCCCAAAGTGCGTAGAAATGCAGCTACTACTGCCATGCATTTGGTGAACACTCTTGGAGCAGAGGCCAGAACGAAAGGAAGCACCCTGTATTGATAATGCTTCCCTTGGAAAAGGAAACGGAGGAACCTTCTGTGAGATGGATGGATGAGAACATGGGTGTACGCATCCTTGAGATCTAGAGAACAAAGCCAATCCTGACTCTGAAGGTATGGAAGGAGAGTGCCCAGAGAAAGCATCTTGAATTTCTTCTTGCATAGAAATTTGTTCAATTCTCTGAGATCTAATATGGGTCTGTAGCCCCCTCTTTTCTTTGGGATCAGAAAGTAGGGGGAGTAAAACCCTGACCCTTGTTGAAGAAGAGGCACTTCTTCTATTGCCCCTTGGGCAAGAAGGGCAGCCACCTCCTGACCTAGAAGGTCGAGGAGAGATGTTGGAGAATTGAAATGTCTCACCATGGTGTGAGGAGGAAGGTTTGAGAAATGAAGTTTGTACCCCTCCCTTATGATGGAGAGGGTCCACTGCTCTGTTGTAATTTGCTCCCATCTGGGAGCAAAGTGAGCTAACCTTCCTGGAATGGTGAGAGGCTCTGGCTGTTTCAGAGCCAGAAAGGCTAAGTTCTCTAGCATCAAGTCAAAAGCCCTGAGGAGGCTGGGTCTGCTGAGTTGCAGCAGCCCCTGTAGGCTTAGGCCTGGCTTGCTTAGGTTGCTGACGCTTAGCAGCAAAAAGACCTGTAGAAGATTGCTGGCCAGAAGCAGGATGGAATCTGCCTTTCTTGAGGAAAAAAGACTTCTTGAAAGGTTTTTTCTTGGCAGGAATGGAGGTTGACTTTGAAAGTCGATCCAAAGCAGAATTTTCTGCATCCATTTGAGTGGCTTTTATTTGCCAATCTTTGCCAAACAGGTTTTCTCCTGATTTTAATAGCGCGGTATAGAAGAAATGTTAAATAAATAAATAAATAAAATAATAAATATAGGGAAGATTTCCCAAGCCATCCTGGACCCAAGATTCTAGATCAGAAGCTTGGAGCCAAGCAATTCTTCGAGCAGCTATGGCAATGGCCGAAGCTCTGCTGGCACCCTCAAAGGAGTCAAAAGCTGCACGGTTGGAAAACTTTGAAATATCTTGAGTATGCTTAAGCCAAATAAGAAATTCTTCCCTTTTATCCTCTGGAAGAAAAGGGAGGAAAGTGTGTAGCTTATCTGCAACTTCTTTCAGAAACATCCCCCATATAAAGACTATAGGAGTTGATTCTGGCAATGAGCATACTGGCTTGGAAGATTTTCCTACCAAAAGCATCCAAGGTCCTGCATTCTCTTCCTGGAGAAGCAGAGGAGTGTCTTTTTGCACTCTTTATCTTTTTCATAGCTGACTCCACCACAATAGAATGGTGAGGAAGCTGTGTTTTATGAAAACCAGGACAAGGAGGGACACGGTACATGGTGTCCAACCTACGAGAATGAGGAGAGATAGTGAGAGGAGTCTCCCATAAGTCAATCATGTGATCATAAAGAATCTCATGAATTGGCAAGGTGACTGCCTCCTTAGGAGCCTTGGGATAACCTAAAATATCTAATTTTTTAGCTCTAGGCTCTGATTCAGAGGTTACTGAAATAGAAAGCCCTTTAGCCACTTCTCTTATGAAGTCTTGAAAGGACAAGTCTTCTGGAGGAGACATTCTTCTTTTTGGAGAAGGCGGCTCTTCAGGAAGGGCTATGGATACTTCAGCAGACGCCTCCGATGCATCAGAATCTTCAGAGGAATCAAAGTATCAACTGTCAGGGTGCTCTTTCAAAGCTCGATACGCGTACCGAGCGGTATCGACATCGGGCGTTATCGGTACCGGTTCGGTACCGATGGGCACCCCTGGGCAGGGAACCGCTGCAGTCGACACCATGGCCGATGTCGATGCAGTCGGTACCGGTGCCGGTACCCGGGCTGATACCGACAACGGAGTTTGTTGTGGTATCAGCGACGTCGCAGCTTGAATGAAGGCCGTGATAGCCTGCTGCATCGATAGAACATTCTGATCCATCGACGCCATGAATGCCTGGAACTCGGTACCGGAAGGTTGTGCCGGTACCCCAGAGCATTCTAACAGGTGATCGGTCGAGACCATGCCATCGATGTCAACCTGTAACCCCATAGGTGGAGCTTTGGAAGCCAGAGCTTCCCGCCGGGGTAGTTTTGCCGGTGCAGGATCCTCGAGGGCAAGCCCGGAGGCATTTCGATGCTTGGAAGGAGATCTACCCTTCGAGGACCGGCTGGTTTTATGTTTGGTTACCTGAGATCCATGGGAGTAAGAGGAAGCCCTGGAAGACGTCGATGCCACTGAAGCTGCATCAGAGGGAAACAGAACATGGAGCTTGGCTGCTCGGTTCTGTAACCCTCGTTTGGACATCAAGGAGCAGGACGAACAATCCAAAATGGAGTGGTCAGGACCCAAACATTTGAGACACCATTCATGGGTGTCGGTAACAGAAATAATACCGCTGCACTTAGTGCATTTTATAAACCCGGAGGCTGGTTTTTCCATGAGGAAAAGGTTTCGTGAGGCCTAAGGCCCAAAAAGGAAAAACACACTAAGTGAGGGAAAATATGTTGGGTTTTTTTGTTTTTTTTTAAGAAAAGAAAGAAAGACCGGCGATACCGGTCCGACGTCGGAAAAGGCAGACGCGCGACCAAAGAAATAAAATAAAACAAAGAACTTCTTCAGCGGTGACAGGAACACGACCTTCTGGCTCCGCGGAAAAGAAGAACTGGAGAGAGGCGGTTGGAAAGGCGGGAAGGCAGCGCGCAGGCGCTGTGGGATGTTCCCAAAAGCTTTCCTTTTTTGGAAAGCTGGGGAGCGTTCCCGCGCAGGCTCCGTCAGTACCGACGTACCCATATGTGAAGACTCATTCCTGCTTGTTCCTGGAGATAGGCACGCTAAGGAGGAAACTCGAAAATAGCTGCCATTCGCGCCAAAAAACTTGCAGAGAATAAAAAATGGTCTGAAATTTCCAAATGGACCCGCTTCACGGAGAGACACTGAAAACTCCCTCTTTCCACTGCAAATACAAAATATTACATAAGAGCAACTACAACTGCTGAACCGAGTCCAGTGACCCCGAAAACCCTGCCGAAAAAAATGGAGCCGATTAAAACTACCGACAGCACATGAAGAAGCAAACCAAAGTGCAAACAAGATGGAATACAAACTGGCACAGCCCACACGGCCCTCCAGAGCTGCAAGAAAATAAAACAGAGCAACATAAGTTACCTCTCTGACGAGAATCTGGCAAGTAACTGCTCCATCTCCAACTGCCCTCCCACTGAAGGAAGCAGCAGCGTGAGACTCTTGACTCAGGAGCCCATTCCCCTCACCAGAGACAATGGCCACGGGTCTCCCAACAACCAGCTTCCTCTCCACTTAAGGAGATGTCAGCCAGGTAAACAGAGGTAGCACAGACAGTTTATCCTTTTTTTTTTTTGTGCATACTTCTACAGTGATTTTCCCCTCTGAAAGTTAGATGAGTGAATAGGTGAGGTGGGGAGGGGGGAGGGACCTAGCACCACAAGAAGTACACCCCGGAGCATGTTGCCAGCAAAACCATCAACCTGAGCCCCCAAAATCCATATCCTTTCTATTCCAGTCCAGACTACACAGATTGTACAACCTCCATCTGCTGGAGATTGAAAAATACTGGTGGGATAAAGGCTGCACAGACCCCATTGTACCATGATGTCAAAATTGTACCATGATGTCAAAATTGATTCAGTGGTTCTCAGTCTCCATCTGCTGGCAGGCGTGCATAACCCCCGCATCTGGAGTGATGATATGGAATGACACGATACTTGATCAGGAAGGCACCCGAAGGGAGGGGGAGGGGGAAATCCCGCGTTTACTAGCAGAGGACTGAAACAATGTTCATGGGGATCCATGGAAAAATGAAGGCTGGAGAAAATGGCGCCACAGCAGGAGGTGGGAAGGCAGACACGCAGGCACAGTGCAGCCTTGTAAAATAGAAGTTGAGGAGCGTTCCTGCATGGGGCTCCATCGGAAACGTCACTCATGTGGTAGGACTTGCTTCCTGCTTGTTTATGGAGTATGGTCTTTATCTGCAGTCATGCGCTATGCTACTATGTTACTATGAAAAAAAGACAATCAATTCAACTAATTAACAGCAAGCGCACAAGGTCTGAAATATCCAAGATCGTAAAGCTTAAAGCATGTTAATTGGACTGCTGGAAAATACTGGTTTTATTTGTAGGTATTTAAGAGGAAGCTAGTCAAACACCAGTGGGAGACTGCTAAAAAAGGTATGTTATAACATCTTTTGGCATGGTTGAGGCTGGATGATTGACTACATAATCACTTTTGGTCCCTTTCAGTCTTTTTCTGATTCTGTGAACATTTGCTCACTGCAACAATGTGAGTGGATCCAGTTCACAGCTGCAGCACTGCACATTATCATGCAGGAAACCTGGCATCCTAGGCCAAGCTTCTGGTCCGTGCGGCTAGCCCCAATGCACAACAGCAATACCCGATAGCCAGTTGGAGCTTATACCTGTACCAGGTTCTTGAAGGAACCATAGTCTATGTAGCCTCTGGCCAAGGATGGCCCCAGTGTGAGAAAGGAAGTTGGATGCAGTGATTATAAAAATGGAAAAAATCCGTAGATATTTACAATGAATGCTGGTTTCAAAAGAACTGGAAGACCAAAGGAGCAGGAAGAAACTGAAGGAGAAACCAAAAGAAAAGCCAATGTGCTGTGGTCATAGGGCACAAAGAAGCATTTCAGTGAAGTGAAAACTGGGCTAGAAGATGCAGCTTGTGCCTTCTAGTCCCTTCAAACACTGGGGAACCTCATTACAATGCTGTGTAAGAAGAATAGTCTTCTCTTTTCTAAACTGCTTCACTGCTAAACAGATTCCTCTATATTTCATGTGCTTTATCTGCCCTAAAACTACATTTTTTAAGCAATTATTTAATAAAAGACCAATAATTCAGGTTAATTTATAAATCACTTTTCCATAAGCACAAAGCAAAAAAAATAATTGGACTTCATTATGCAGTTGTTCTCAGGCAGCAGCAGCTGCACGGAACGGCTTAGTCGAATCTCCACCTCCTGGTACCAGTCTCACCTAAGGGGCTCTTTTATAAAAGGTTAATGCGCGTGAACTGCCACTGTGCCCATAGAAATAAAAGGACTGTTGGCACTTAACATGTTTCCTTATTGTCCCCTCCAGTCCAGTCCAGTCTAGTGAGTCATCACGCCCCACCAGCAGCATGGAGACTGAGCATGCCAAGATTTGATGATGTCACTCTACATAGGCAGCTGGCACCTCCTACCAGCCTCAATATTCTCAGTCTCCAAGCTGCTTGGTGGCATGATTTCTCTGTAGTCTAGACTCCATTGAACAGTCTCAACTAGGACAGAAATTTGGCAGTTGAGGGGAGTTAATGTGGTACTTGGTATATTGGCCCTTTAAAAAAAAAATTGAAGGATTCAATGGGAGTTTGATCACAGCTGCTTGCCTGAGTGTGGTTTGTGGGCTCTGGTAAAGCAAGACAGCTCCCAAGCCCTTGAATGGGTGAGGAGCCTGTCTGTAGCAGTGGTGCTGGCAGACCCGGGTTAAAGCCTTCAAAGTCTGACTCAACCAGGATCAGGAGAGCTGCTCTAGGTTACAGATAGCTGCCTTTCAGTGAGTTTGTCGGGCTGGGGAGGAAGGGCCCTCCCGCCCATTCACAGCAATGCCGGGAAATACAGTTTGCCACTGCAGGGCGAGTGCAGCTTAGTGGCGATGAGATGGGGCTTAATCGGCGGTGAAGCACGCTGTGTTCAGCTCTGCTGTTCTAGCCGATGTTGGAGTACAAGGCAGGTGCCATTTTGATGACAGGACACCCAGGCAGAGCGCGTGCATGGGAAATAGATTTTATTTCTTAGTTCCTTTAGGCAGATGCAGAGGTTATCGCTCATTTGCGATTTATTATAATAATTATTTCGGGTTAGGCGGAACAGGTAACTGCTGCAGCAGGGACGATGCCGCCTAAGCCAGTGTGTCTGACCTGCGGCTCCCGTTGAGGCTCCCTTTTTAGCATGGAGTTTTGCCGCAGGTGTGAAATGGGAGTACCGATCAGTGGAAGAGGGCCTTTCAGGTGGCAAAATGGTGCGACAGGACTGGGAGCTTCTCTCGGGGGTTCAGACAGGGCTGCACAGCCATCCCCAGCCTTAAGATCACCTGTGGGTTTGGCAGGAATGGTGGCCATGATAGAGCACATTGGCAGCTCCCCTCCTCTGATGGCAGAGACCCAGAACAGTGCAACTTTGCCCCGAGACCATCGACTTCCAGAGATCTGCCCTCGAAGACATCTCCTGGGGCCTTTTCACCCGAGTTTGCACTCCTGATGCACCAGGCTTTTTGTTTGAGAAAAGGTTTGGGAGAAGGTACCTCAGCCTTGGAGGAGATAGCAAAAAAGAGGATTACCTGAGACACAGTTGGGTAAGCGGGCAGAAGGGGAGCCAAGCATAAATGCTTAGATAGTGAGTCCTGGGAGGATACCGGTTCCCTTAATTTGGGGGACTCAGATAACCCTGGGGAAGGTTCAACTGACTTCTGAGGGGAGTTGGCTTCCACAGAGTTGGAGCAGGGGGAGATTCTGCAAAGGGAAGACCCCCGTATTATACATGTGTTCCACTGAGAGGAATTAGAGGCGCTAATTTCCCACTCTGTGGGGGTACTCATGTACCTCAGGGAGTGACAGCTGAGAAGGAACCTCTCGGGGATCCCCTCTTCCAAGCTCTCAGGAAGTCACAAACAGTGTTTCCCATTCACAGGGTGATCAAACAGATGATCCAGGATGAATGGGAAGTCCTGGAAGCGGGCTTGAAGGGTACGCAGGCTATGCCATGCATATACCTTCTACCAGACCAGGAAAAGGAGACGTTATGATCGCCCGAGGTGGATGGGCTGGTGTCGGAGGTGACTTAGACAACCACAATCCCCGTGGAGGGCATTGTGGCTCTCAAGAATGTTCAGGACTGGAAGTTGGAAACTTTGCTCAAGCAGGCTTTTGATATTAATGCCTTGTCATTGCAGATGTCCATTTGCGGAGTGTATGTGGCCAGGGCCTGTGTAAGGCAGGCGCAAGATATACTAGAGGTTGATGGGGAGTCGCAGCAAACATCTCTGGTCTGGTGCGGCATACTGGGCAGACATCCTCTATGATCTGATTTGGGCCTTGCTTGGGCCTCGGTCATAGCAGCACAACAGTGCAATTGGTCTGCGGATATGTCCTCCAAGACCTGTTTGAGTAAGCTCCTCTTCAAGGGTAGGCTCGTATTTGGGGAAGCACTGGATAAATTAGTTAGGGATTTAGGGGAGTTGAAAGGAAGTTGACTCCCTGAAGATAAGCAAAGGCTAGTGAAGGTCTTTGGCTCCAATTAGGTGTCAGTCCTGTGATTTTCATACGTATGTTTTGCTCCCTTTCAGAGGGGCTGCTACCCAGCCAGGGGGCAGGCCTTTTGAGGCACCACAGGAACCGGCAGAGGTTATTATGCCACTTCTTCTACAGCCCCCAAAAAGCCATAGTGAAACGAGGGGGCCCAAGAAGGGGTCATCCCAGTTGGCAGTCATCTGTGGGTATTTTACTCCGCCTGGGTCCAGATCACGCCCGATCAGTGGGTGCTAGAAGTGATCCATGAGGGTTACACCCTTGGGTTTGCCTGGCCTCTCGCAAATGCCTTCATCAGGTCACCCTGCAGGGCACCCCAGAAGGTGGCCGCAGGGCGGGACACTCTCCGACAGCTTCAGCAGCTAAAAGCAGTGGTAGAGGTCCCGCCCGACCAGTGTAGCTGCAGCCAATACTCCATCTACTTCATTGTCCCTAAGAAGGGCAGAGCCTTCAGGTCCATCTTGGACCTCAAGTGTGTAAATCGTTCATTGTGCATACCCTGTTTTCACATGGAGACACTTTGTTCCATTGTGGTGGCCCTCAGAAAGGGTGAATTCCTTGCAGCCCTCCATTTGACAGAAGCTTATCTGCACATTCCAATTTGTCCTGAACATCAGCGGTTTCTGAGTTTTGCTATGCCGATGGGCTGTTTCCAGTTTTGAGTGCTGCCTCGGACCTTCACCAAAGTCATGGTGGTAGTGGCTGCAGCACTGTGTCGGAAAGGCATTCTGGAACACCCATACTTGGACGACTGGTTAATATGGGCAAAGTCCCTGGAGAAGAGTGAGACTGCTACAGCTCGTGATCGAATGGCTACAGGGACACTCTGGGTGGTCAATTTCACCAAAGGTTGCCTGCAGCCATCCCAGAATCTGGTGTATTTGGGGGCAAGGTTTCAGACTGAGAGGGGCCTGGTGACTTTACCCTTCGAGAGGATGCAGAGGCTGCGAGGTCAGGTCTGATGATTTCTCAAGATGGCGGTCCCAACGGCCTAGCATTATCTTCAGTTGTTGAGGTCCATGGCGGCATTGATAGAACTAGTTCCCTGGGTGTGCGCCCACATGCGACCTGTGCGGAGAGCACTTCTAGGCAGATAGTTGCCACAATGGCACCTGCTGGTGAGGAAGTTAACCTGCCTGCTGACCACTCGAGTGGCCCTCCAGTGGTGGTTGAGTTCTGACAATCATCTGGCGGGAATACCTTTGGAGGCCCCAGTTTAGATTCCGCTGACCACGGATGCCAGCCTCATGGGCTGGGGGGTGCATTGCGAGGCCCAGATAGTGCAGGGCCACTGGACACAGGAGGAAGCACAAGGTCCATCAACTGATTGGAGATGAGAACGGTGCTCCTGGCCTCAAAAACTTTTTCGGCTGCTCCTCTAAGGGAAGGCAGACCAGGTGTTCTCAGACAATGGCACAATGGTGGCTTACATCAATTGTTAGGGCGGTACAGGAAGCATGCTGCTCGAGGACAAAGTGGTTCCGCTATTGGTTTGAGCAAAGGTGAACCTACAAGTGATTTCAGAGGCTCATGTAGCAGGCAAAAAAAAAATGTGGCAACTGATTATCTCAGCCATTATCACCTAGACCCTGGGGAGTGGTCCCTCAGCGCAGTGATCTTTGCTCAACTGGTCAAGCATTGGGGACAGTCGATCATGGATCTGATGGCAACCTTCGAGAACGTGAAAGCGGCCTGGTTCTTCAGCAGGCAGAGAGAGTGGCTGTTGGAAGGACTGCATGCAATGGTGCAAAGGTGGCTGACGAAAGGGCTCCTATATGTCTTTCCTCCATAGGCACTCATAAGGCGCACTGTGCAAAGGACAGAAGCTCATCAAGGACTGGTGATTCTGGTCACCCTGGATTGGCCTTGAAGACCGTGGTATGCAGATCTCCTCCATTTGACGGTGGATCGACCATGGTGCCTGCCGGCACAGGCCAATCTTCTCTCCCAGGGTCTCATCCTAATGCCTCAGGTGGATCAGTTCATTTTTATAGTCTAGCTCCTGAGAAGGCTCGGCTACAAAAGAGGGGATATTCGGCCCCAGTGATTTCAACGTTAATAAAGTGCCTGTCAGAATATATCTGTAAACCGCTCTGATACACACAGTAAAGGGTGGTATATCAAGTGCCTAAACCATACACCATAAGTGGTCCACTTCTCTGTCATACGTACGACTGTGGAGTGTGTTGGAGGATTGGTGTTCAGCACTGGGCTGTCGGCCCTTCTCAGCTTCTCTGCCAGATATTCTGGCTTTTCTGTAGGCCAGTTTGGAGAAAGGGTTGGCTTGCAATTCACTTCAGGTGTAGGTAGCGATGCTCACTTGTTATCAGGATCTGATCCAGGGTCTGTCCTTAGTGGCCCACCCCGATGTGGCGTGGTTTCTTAGAGTGGTGAAACACGTTCAACCATTGACTAGATCTGTGGTTTCGCCCTGGGATCTGAATCTGGTATTGTCGGCCTTAATAGAGGCACCTTTTGAGCGGGTGGGAGATTCCACCGTAAAGGATTTAATGCTGAAGACAGTGTTTTTGATGGCAATTTGTTCGGCTTGATGGATTTCGCAACTCAAGAGTTGTCGTGTCACGAGCCATTCCTCTCTATCTCAAAGAAGGTGGTGTTGCATCCCGTGCTCTCCTTTTTGCCCAAGGTAGTCTCAGTGTTTCATCTCTATCAGCTGGTTACTCTCCCGGTGTTTCTGGATGAAGAGGCTAGCCCCGAGGGGTGCCAGTTACATTTGATAGACGTTCACAGGATTATTTGGAAGTACCTTAAGCATAGGGAGCCATTTTGGAAATCAGATAGTTTGTTGTGTTTGTTGGACCCCGAAAGGGAGAAGCTGCATTCAAGGTCTCGAATGCCAGGTGGATAAGGGAGGTGACAGCTTCGGCCTACCTGATGAAGCATAGAGAACTGCCCACAGGGCTGCGAGTGCATTCAACCAGAGCGCAGGTCTCGTTATGGGCAGAGGCTAGTCTGGTTCCACCACTGGATATTTGTCGAGCGGTGACTTGGTCCTCACTGCATACCTTTATGAGGCATTACCGTCTAGATGTACAGACAGCAAGTGATGTGCAGTTCGGATCTGCAGTGCTTCAGGCCAGGGTTGCGGGTCCCTCCTAAGGTTAGTATTGCTATGGTACATCTTACGAGTTTGGACTGGACTGGAGGGGATGATAAAGAAGGTGAAATTAAATCTTACCTGCTAATTTGCTTTCCTCGAGTCCCTTCCAGTCCAGCCCAGAACCCGTCCCCATATTCTTGTCAGTTGTCAAGAGGCATACGATGGTGATCCTGGTTTTGAAGAGTACATCAAAGCAATAGTTGATCTTGGAAAGGCAGTACTGTTTTCTGGTTGAGCAGGGCTCCTATGGGGGGGTACTGTGGACTGTGGCACTATATGTGCCGGGGGGGGGGGGGGGGAGAAAATTGTGATCTGGTGGGGAGAAATTGTGAGTAAGGTACAGTTTTAGTTAATTTGTTAAAAAAAAAAAGAAAAAAAATTAAGTGTCGTCAAGTCAGTGCAGACTGCTGGCGACCCAGCAGCCTCGGGGTTGTCTTGGCAATATATAACTGGAAGTAGATTGCCAGGCCTTGTCTTAACATAGTAACATAGTAAATGACGGCAGATAAAGACCAGTATGGTCCATCTAGTCTGACAAGTAAGATGGCAAGAGTAGGTGCACCTGCCGCTCCTTGCAGGTCACCCCTCCCCATGCCTTTGTTTAGGGGTGAACCCACCGCTCCGTGCAGGACACCCCTGTTTGTTGAGAAATTAGATAGTTAAGTTTATTTTGATTTTATCTTGTTGCTGTAAAGGCAATGGAGGGTTAAGTGACTTGCCAAAGAAGCACCAATGGGAAATGAGCACCAGTGGGAATTGAGCCCTTGACTTTTTGGGTACTAGGCAGTTGCTTTAACTACTAGGCTACTCCTCCATTCTAATACCAGTTCTTAATTGTTGCTCTTTGGAGACTGCTTTGTCAATAGAATACTGAGGCTGGTAGGAGGTGCCAGCTACCTATGTAGAGTGGCATTGAAATCTTGGCATTCTCAGTCTCCAAGTTGCTGGTGGGGCGTGACAACTTACGAGTCTGGATTGGACTAGAGGGACTCAAGGAAAGCAAATTAGCAGGTAAGACCTAATTTCACCTTACTTCATTAGCATGTGCTAAAACCTTTAGTAAAAGGGCTCCTAAAAGTCAGCATGTGTCAGTTTGCACTGAGTGCAGGGGGTTTACCTTATCCAAAGTGAGCATGTAGAAATTGGTGATATCATTTTCTTGGGCATGCCGAATTCTGGCCCGACACTCTTCCTCATCTATTAATTCTCCCACGTATTCGTTCACAAACTCACCCTGCAGTGCACAAGGATATATTATTGAATGCTTTATAGTGGAGAAAGGGCAGAGAATTCAAAGGTGCTCTTCTCAAACATAAAATGAATCATTAATATGGCATCCAGTTAGGTATCCACCTTAAGCAATAACTGCATGTACACTCTATCTTCAGCAATAACGCAACTTAAAGTAACATATTACTACTACTACTAATAATCATTTGTACAATATAGTGCTACAAGCCATATGCAGCGCTGTACATATAGATGTAAAAGACAGTCTCTGCTCATCAGAGCTAACAATTTAATCAAGACAAAACACATAACGAAAGTGGGGACTAGAGTATGGTAAGATACACATAAGTAGTGGACAAGAGAGTGAGGCTTATCAAATTGCAAAAGCAGATTCAAAGAGCTGGGTTGTTAGCCTGGATTTGAATCCATTTTTGGTCACTAAGTTGTGGGTATCTTAATCATTAGTGGAAAATGGCAAGATCTCCGCTGCAAATCTTTACAAAAGATTTGGTAACTTGTTTCTCTTTCCCCGGAGACAATCAGGGATGATGCAGGCACACACTGTTGGTGAAGTCTCTGAGCCAACTGCCCGGCTCTCCCCTAGCTCAGAGAAGTCTTTTGGATGTCTCTGAGCATGCATGCACCTCCTGTGTCAGCAAGCCCGCACTTTTCACCCTCAGTCTTCTCTAACTACAACCATCTCAGCCACTGCAATTGCAGATTCACATAAAACAAAAAAAACCCAGAGGACAAAACAGAGAAAGAACTTTATTGCGCTCAACGATTCGAGCCCCCACATGGCCGTGACCCCATGGGGGACCTGCCTCCTCCCTCAGCTCCAGATAAGGCCAATCAGGGTTGCAGCGGGCAGCCACACAACCAGAGGCAGACTTCTTCCTGGTGCCAGCAACAGGGATAATTGTGCAGGGCTTGCAAGCCCCGGGCAGTGCTTCGAGTCCCCCTCTTCCCGACCCCACCTCCTTCAATACACTGCCTCACAATCCTCGTGCAGCAGTCACCCTAAGCACAGGGAGAGGCAAATCAAAAACAAAGTTCAAGCACAAAGCCTCCAGGGAAACAACCAAAAAGAAAATCTCCCTCCGGAGGCAGAGACAGTGGGTTTCCTCTACTTACCATGGACCTGCTCGACTTACCAGGTATGCTCCCACTTGAGGTGCTGCAATCAGAGCTGGGGCCCCCAAGTAAGGCCTACAGACTCTCAGATATGTCATCTCTGTCACCAGTTGTGCCTGAACCTCTGCCACCCAGTCCTAACTCTGTGCTGCTCCTCCTCCTCAGACGGTTCATTCAAGATAGCACCAGTCTACTCCAGACTCACCCTTGAAATGGCCCCCTCCCCACTACAATGGCACCTACTCCAGTGGCCCCCTCTGACAGTGCATGGGCTGCGCCTCCCAAACCCCCCCCCCCCCACCTTCGGTGGATTGTCACACACCCCCACCACTGGAACATGACTCGTGCTCTCTGCCCAGTACTTCCCAGCATTGGGATGAGGCATCCACCGATAACAGAGCAACCACTCACCGCCACCACCAGCCAGAACCACTGGAAGACTATTCCTACCTAAATTCCTGCAAAGGATCTGCTGGACTCTAGCACTCAGCGACTCCCAAACACCATCTAATAAGCGGAATTTCCAGTCCATCTTAAATGCCTGCAGTGCCCTCAAAGAGGTGCTTGCACTACCTGTTCATCAGATCTTTCAAGACTTGCAGGCTTCCATCTGGAAGACCCTATCTTCTGCATACACCATCTCAAGGCGTCTTGATCTCAAATACAAAGTTCTTTCAGCTCATAGGTTTGGCCAACAGCAGCTACCACATCAGTCAGTGGTTTTCGAAGTGGCAATGAAGAAAGCCAAACTCTCCAAAACTCAGCTCCATACACCTCTGGGTAACGAACACAGATCTCTGGACGCTATGGGCAAGAAATCCCTATCAGAGTACCCTCCTAGTGATAAGGATCCTGGCACCAGCTCCAGATTCTACACTACCACCATGACCTCCTTTCACAGCTGGATGACCCCTTTCCATCTGCAGCGGAGGATCACCCCCAACTCACAGCAAATCTCTATACCACATCATCCGAGTCACATAAGATGCCTTTGAAACGGTGCATGTGCTGTGGTGACAGGTGCACCACCTGGCTGAGTGTTGGGCTTGCGGGACAATCTTTGTGACAGATTGCTCAATGCGCCTTGTCGGGGGGACAGCCTCTTTGGAACAAAACTTGAACTAGTACTGTCAGAGATCAAGGACCATTCTCTACAGCCTGGGAGCTGGTAGCTCAACCTGCAGAATCGCCCTTGCAGCACAGAAGACCATGGTAACTGCAATACAAGCAAGTCTACCACTACCCAATACTTCCAGCAGTTCTACCCGTGCCATAGATATCAGCCCTAGAACCGAATGCCGCAGCCATGGTCTCAAGGCCTGACCTATGGTCAGCTATGTTCATGCGAGAGGAAGCAACAGCCATCAACACTTGGGCCTGTTCCCAAGAAGACCCCAGTTTTTGAGTACCTGTCAGTTGGGGCAGAATTCGCCACTGCAGGGAGGCCTGGCAGTCCATAACAACAGATCGCTGGTTTCTAAACATCATATTTGAGGGATACCGCATCATCTTCATTATGTCTCCATCCCTCTCTGCATGCCAACCAGCCATCAACAGATATCTTCACAGCACTTGCTCCTCCTCTTGCAGGAAATAAACAACATCCTCTGCAGCAGAGCCATCACGCAGCTACCCCTCAATCAACAGGGCCAAGTGTTCTACTCAAGGATCTTCCTCATCCCAAAGAAAAGCAGGGAGATCTGTCCGATTCTCAATCTTTGCAACCTCAATGTTCATATAAAACGAGAAAATTTCAAAATGAACTCCCTCAACACCATCCTGTCGCTGCTACACTGCAGCAAATGGCTGGCCTCCCTGGACTTGAAGGATGCCTATACCCACATACCCATCCACTTTCAACTTTGGAATTAACTCCGTCTCACATTCCAACACAATAGCCAAATTAATATGAATAAAATACAGTCTCTAAAATGCTTGTATGCAAATGCTAGAAGTCTAAAAAATAAGATAGGAGAGTTAGAATGTATAGCACTAAATGAGAGGTTAGATATGATTGGAATATCAGAGACATGGTGGAAGGAAGACAACCAGTGGGGCACTATGATACCTGGGTACAAACTATATTGTAATGATAGAGCTGATCAAATTGGTGAAGGGGTTGCGCTCTATGTTAGAGAGGGCATTGAGTCAGAAAGGATTAAAGTTTTGCAGGAAAAAAAATTTGCTGTAGAATCTCTATGGAATGAAATTACATGTAAAAAGGGGAAGGCGATGGCAGTGGGGGTGTACTATCGACCACCGGGCCAGAATGAACAAATGGATGATGAAATGCTCAAAGAAATCAAGGAAGCTAACAAAAGTTACAGCGCGGTAACAATAATGGGTAATTTCAATTACCCCGGTATCGACTGGGTCAGTGTCACGGCAGGACATGCTAGGGAGATAAAGTTCCTAGATAACATAAATGACTGCTTCTTGGAGCAGCTGGTTCATGAACCGACCAGAGGGGAAGCCATATTAGACCTGGTCCATAGTGGAACACCAGATCTAATGCAAGAGATAAGGGTGTTGGGGTCACTTGGCAATAGTGATCATAGCATGATCGCCTTTGATTTAATTAGTGGAGGAGGGACAGTAAGGAAATCCACAGTACTACCTTTTAACTTTCGAAAGGGAGACTATGATAAAATGAGGAAAATAGTTAAGAAAAAACTAAAAGGAGCAGTTTCAAAGGTTAAAGACTTACATCAAGCTTGGGTGTTGTTGAAAAATACTATCTTGGAAGCCCAGACCAGCTGTATTCCACGCTTTAAGAAAAGTGGAAGGAAGTCCAAAAAACTGCCAGCATGGTTTAAAGGAGAGGTCAGAGAGGCTGTTGTTGCCAAAAAAGCATCTTTCAGGAAATGGAAAAAAGAGCCAAACGACGAAACCTGGAAACAGCACAAGCATTGGCAGGTCAAATGCAAGGCACTGATAAAGAAGGCAAAGGGAGAATTTGAGAAGAAGCTTGCTGCGGAAGCAAAAGCGCGGAATAAAGATTTTTTTCAAGTACATTCGTAGCAAAAAACCTGTGAGAGAGTCGGTTGGACCATTAGATGATAGAGGAGTTAAAGGGGCACTAAGAGGCAACAAGGAGATAGCGGAGAGACTGAATGAATTCTTTGCTTCGGTCTTTACTGAGGAAGATGTAGGGATGTTACCCATGACTGAAGTGGTATTTAAAGGTGCGGAAGAATTGAAGGAAATATCGATACATCGGGAAGATGTATTACAACTATTAGATAAACTGAAGAGTAGCAAATCACCTGGGACGGATGGTATACATCCAAGGGTGTTGAAAGAACTGAAATATGAGATTGCAGACCTGCTATTAGTAATCTGTGAACTATCATTAAAATCATCTCTAATACCTGAAGATTGGAGGATCGCCAATGTAACACCAATTTTTAAAAAGGGTTCCAGGGGTGATCCGGGAAACTACAGACCGGTGAGCCTCACGTCAGTACCGGGGAAAATGGTAGAAACCATCAAAAAGAATAAAATTACTCAGCATGTAGAATGTAGATAGTCATGGCCTAATGGGAGACAGCCAACATGGCTTTAGACAAGAAAGATCTTGTCTTACTAATCTGTTATGTTTTTTTGAAAGTGTGAATAAACAGGTGGACAAAGGTGAGTCGGTTGATATAGTGTATCTGGACTTTCAGAAAGCCTTTGACAAGGTCCCTCATCAGAGACTTTTGGCAAAACTAAAGAGTCATGGGATAGGAGGCAGTGTACTACTGTGGATCAAGAACTGGTTAAAAGATAGAAAGCAGAGGGTTGGGCTAAATGGCCAATTTTCCCAATGGAGAAAGGTGAATAGTGGTGTACCCCAGGGATCTGTGCTGGGTCCGCTGCTTATTGACATATTTATAAATGACCTGGAAAGTGGAATAACGAGTGAGGTTATCAAATTTGCAGATGACACAAAACTATTTAAAGTTGTTAAAACCCAAGAAGATTGTGGAAAATTGCAAGAGGATTTTGATAAATTGGAAGACTGGGTATCGACATGGCAGATGAAATTTAATGTAGACAAGTGCAAAGTTATGCACCTAGGGAAGAACAACCTAAACTATGGTTACACAATGCATGGTTCCACATTAGGAACCACCACCCATGAAAAAGATTTAGGCGTCATTGTGGATAACATGTTGAAACCCTCGGTCCAGTGTGCAGCGGAAGCCAAGAGAGCAAATAGAATGCTAGGTATGATAAGGAAAGGAATGGAAAATAAAACAAAAGAGATTATAATGCCTCTATATCGTTCCATGGTGAGATCGCACCTTGAATATTATGTGCAATTCTGGTCGCCGTATCTTAAAAAGGATATAGCGATTTTAGAAAAGGTTCAGAGAAGAGCCACCAAAATGGTAAAGGGGATGGAAGGATACTCCTATGAAGAAAGGCTAAAAAGGTTAGGGCTCTTTAACCTGGAAAAGAGACGGCAGAGCGGAGATATGATAGAAGTCTATAAATTAATGAATGGAGTGGAACGGGTAAACGTAGATCGATTGTTTACCTTATCAGAATATAGAAAGACTAGGGGACATGCAATGAAGCTACAGGGTAAACGATTTAAGACTAATAAAAGAAAATATTTTTTCACTCAACGTGTAATCAAACTCTGGAATTTGTTACCGGAGGATGTAGTAAAGGCTGTTAGTGTAGCTGGGTTTAAAAAAGGTTTGGACAAGTTCCTGGAGGAAAGGCCCATAAACCATTATTAAGAAGGAACCCAGGATATCAATACTTGAACCAATACAAGCATTGTGGAACCTGTGTCCCTTGGGAAAACTGCTAGGTACATATGACCTAGATTGGCCTCTGTTGGAAACAGAATACTGGGCTTGATGGACCTTGGTCTGACCCAGTATGGCATATCTTATGTTCTTATGTGATGAACATTGGCATATAGAGTAGTTACTCACCTGTAACAGGTGTTCTCCATGAGCAGCAGGAATCAGTCCTCACTTATGGGTGTCATCGACGCCGATGAAGCCCCAGCGGAGCATTTCCCCAGCTTTCCATGAAAGCCTTTGGGAATGCTGGCATGCATGCGTGGTTCCCTTCCCGCCTAAAGGTGCCATCTTACCTCAGTCAAATGACATAGTTTAATTTTTACATTTTTGTGTGCTGTTCTTAGCTATGTAGAACTGCAACTCCAAGGGGAGGAGGGAGGGTAGTGAGGACTGATTCCTGCTGCTCCTGGAGAATACCTGTTACAGGTGAGTAACTACTCTTTCTCCAGGACCAAGCAAAAGTCAGTCCGCACTTATGGGTGACTCCCCAGCTCTGGGCTACCAGGAACTCAGGCTGAACAAGAGAACTCCCTCTAGTCTCAGCAACACAGTAAAGGCTTTGCAAGGACACACCCTCCACAGGTAGCCCAACCAGAGGGCAGGAGTTGCCTAGACCTCAAAGAGATTCCGGAGTACTGCCTGGACAAAAGCACTGTCCCTACGGGACTCCCTCTCCAGACAGTAGTGGGCTGCAAAAGTCTGGCTTGAAGACCAAGTAGCAGCCCTGCAGATGTCTTGCAATGGAACAGAGCGGAGGTGAGCCACTGATGCAGCCATTGCCCTCACACGGTGGGCCATGACCTACTCTGCAAAGGAAGGTCAGCTGCCTTGTAAGCCCAGGTGATACAGTCAGCCACCCAGATGGACAAGGTACACTTGGACACAGGCCTCCCCAAGTTATTGGGGTCAAAAGAAAGGAAGAGTTGAG
This sequence comes from Ichthyophis bannanicus, assembly GCA_033557465.1. Taxonomy (NCBI): domain Eukaryota; kingdom Metazoa; phylum Chordata; class Amphibia; order Gymnophiona; family Ichthyophiidae; genus Ichthyophis; species Ichthyophis bannanicus. The sequence continues at coordinate 4,747,000 of CM066050.1, forward strand.
AAGCCTTCCTGTGACCTTGCATACATTCAAGGTAGAAGGATAAGGCCCCTCCTACAGTCCAAGGTATGGAGAACTGTTTCAGCCTGATTTGCATGAGGCCTAGAGAAGAAAGTAGGAAGAACCACCTCCTGGTTGAGGTGGAAAGAGGAGACAACCTTAGGAAGGAACTTAGGTTGAGTCCTGAGGACCACCCTGTTTTTATAGAACCTGGTGTAAGGTCTATCACAGACCAAGGCCTGAAGCTCACTCACTCTCCTAGCCGAAGTAAGGGCTATCAGAAAGAGAGTCTTCCAGGAAAGGAAGCGTAGAGGGCAAGTAGCTATAGGCTCAAAAGGTGGGTGAGTCAGTTGCTGCAAGACCACATTAAGCTCCCACTCAGGAGCAGGAAGACGTATGGGAGGTTTGAGCAGAAGCAAGCCTCTGAGAAACCTAGACACCAAAGGGTGCACAGACAAGGAATGGCCCTCAACTAGGGAGTGGTGAGCTGCTAAAGCAGAGAGGTGGACCCGAACAGAGTTGGACTTGAGACCCTGATTGGACAAGTGCAGCAGGTACTGAAGCACTACTGACACAGTACAGGAGAAAGGATCCTCAGCACGTAGCTGACACCACATAGAGAACCTTTTCCACTTGAGAGCATAGGTCTTCCTAGTGGATTGTTTCCTGGAGGCTAGGAGAACTTCCTCAACTTCGGGAGGCAGGCCCCAGGGAGCCAACACTACCCTTGCAGCCTCCATGCCATCAGATTGAGAGCTTTGAGATTGGGATGCAACAAGGAGCCCTGATTCTGAGAGAGAAGGTCGGGTTGCAATCCCAGAGGCAGAGGCAGATCCACTGCCAGTTGAAGCAGGAGGGGGAACCAAGGCTGCCTTGGCCACCTGGGAGCTACCAGGAGGACTGAGGCCCTGTCTCAGAGAATCTTGAACAGTGTTCGGGCCACCAGAGGGGTGGGAAGAAACACATAGAGTAGGCCCTGAGTCCAGGGAATCAGAAAAGCATCTGCTGCTACTCTCTCAGAGGATGCGGTTGCCTGGAGCAGAACCTTGGCAGCTGGTTGTTCAGTGGACTGGCAAACAGGTCTATGGAGGGAAGCCCCCATTTCAAGTAAACCTTTTGAACCACTAAAGGATGTAGCTGCCACTCGTGTGGTTGCAGAATCCTGCTCAATCTGTCGGCCAGGGAATTCTCCTGGCCTGGAAGATAGACTGCTTTGAGGAGCATGTCGTGCTTCAGGGCAAAGGAACAGAAGTCCTGGGCCTCCTGGCAAAGGGGCTGGGAACCAGTTCCGCCCTGTTTGTTTACATAGAACATGGCTACCTGGTTGTCTGTCTGGATCAAGACAGACTGTTGTGCCAGGGAAGCAGTAAAGGCCTTGAGGGCCAAGCGGCTAGCTCTGAGTTCCAGGAGATTGATCTGCTGGGACGCCTCCCAATGAGACCACAGGCCCTGGGTGCACTTGTCTAGGCAGTGTGCTCCCCAACCCTGCAGAAAGGCATCGGTGGTCAGTACCACTGTATGAGGTGGGATCTGAAAGGGCACCCCCACCAGCAGATTGGGGGGGGTGTAACCACCAGTTGAGGGATGCTAGGAAACGGTGGGACACTCTGATCCTGTCTCTGAGACTGCCTGAGGCTTGTGACCACCGAGTCCGAAGGCACCACTGGGCAGGTCTCATATTGAGCCTGGCATTGGGGGTCACCTGTACTGTCGATGCCATGTGGCCCAGAAGCCTGAGACAGAGTCTGGCGGAGACCAGGGACCTGTGCAGAAACTTGCTGGCGAGGTCCATGAGCCTTTGTGCTCGGTCCACTGGCAAGAATGCTCTTGCCAGCTGAGAGTCCAACCTTGCTCCTATGAACTCCAAGTTCTGGGAGGGGAGCAAAGTGGACTTTGCGAAGTTGATGACAAAGCCCACCTTTTGGAGCAGTTCTATGGTCCTGTTGGTGGCCTGTTGAACTTCTAGGGAAGTCTGGCCTCTGATGAGCCAGTCGTCTAGGTAAGGAAACACAAAGATGCCCTGATTTCTCAGGTAGCCTGCCACCACTGCCAGGCACTTGGTAAACACCCTGGGAGCGGAGGTCAGTCCAAAAGGCAGTACTCTGTACTGATAATGGCTTCCTCCCACAATGAACCTGAGTTACTTTCTGTGGTCTGGATGAATAAGGATGGGAGTGTAAGCATCCTTTAGATCTAAAGAGCAAAGCCAATCTCCCTGCTGGAGGTAGGGCAGAAGTGTTCCAAGAGTAAGCATCTTGAACTTCTCTTTCACCAGAAACTTGTTCAGGTTTCTGAGATCCAAAATAGGTTGAAGACCACCGGTTCTTTTTGGCACCGGGAAATACCTGGAGTAAAACCCGTGACCTTGGAAGTGGGGAGGCACAGGCTCCACCGCCTTGTCCAGCAACAGACCTTTTAGCTCCTGGAGGAGAAGGGCTGTATGCAGGGGAGGCCGGAAAGGTTCCCCTGGGAAGTGTGGGGGAGGCAGTTGGTGAAAGTGCAGGGCATAGCCTCGATGGACTATGTCCAGCACCCAACTGTCTTGGGTTATCAAGGGCCACTCGTGGGCGAACAAGGCTAGGCGGCCTCCTGTGCAGGGCTGGGTCTGCAAGGGAGGTATGACTATACTCAAGGAGTCAAAATCCCCCACCCTGCTGAGTGGGAGCAGGGGCTTCAGGCTTGGGGGTCCTCTGCCTACGGGGCCCATTACCCTGGCCCTTGGCTTGCTGACCCTGTGGGGCAGCTTGGGCAGCCGGATATTGTGGGTACTGTTTGTAGGCAGTGCCCTTCCTCGGGTAAAAGGACTTTTTACCCGAGCCCTTCTTCTTATGAGAAGGGGCAGAGGTCTTCCTCGACAGCCTTGTCCTCGTGAGGTGCTCTGTCTCGAGCTGAGCGGCCTTCTCGGCCACAGGCTTGCCAAAAAGGTTTTCACCTCGGCAAGGGACATCGGCCAACTTGTCCTGAACCCATGGCTCGGTCCGATGACTGCAGCCATGCCTGGCGTCGGGCCACGATGCCGGCCGCCGCTACTCTGGCCGAAGCCTCGAAGCCATCGTAGGCAGCGCGGGACATGAACTTAGAGCATTCCCGGATCCTTGAAGACAAGGGCTTAAAACTCTGCAAGGGTTCCCCGGAGAGACCAGCAGAGAATCCGGCCAACTCCTTGGCCAGGTCTCGTAAATACATGCCCATGTACAGCTGGTAAGTCTGGACACGGCAAGCAAGCATCGAGCCCTGAAAGCACTTTCTACCGATGCCATTAAGGCTTCGGGCTTCCCTTCCAGGAGGCACCGCTGAGTGCTTCTGACTCTTCAGACGATGCATGGCCGATTCCACAACCATGGAATTGTGTGGTAGCTGTGCTTTCTGGAAGCCAGGACTCTTTCGGAACCGATAGATGGAATCGACTCGCTTGCTCAAAACCGGCGCCGAGGCCGGTGCCTCCCACCATCTGGAAGAGGAGCCGTTCCAGCATCGGAGGAACCGGGACAGTAAAGGCCTCCTTCGGAGGAGAGTCATACTGCAGAGCATCGAGCTCTTCGGCTCGAGGCTCCTCCTCGGGGTCAGCCGAGATAGCCAGGGCAGCGGCCATATCGCGGACAAACTCCGAGAACCTAGTATCCTCCGGGGTTCAGACTCAGGTGAGTTCGAAGGGACACACCGAGTCTTGAAGGTGTCAGGAGACTCCTCGTCTTCGGTCTCCCAAGCAGACTCGTCCGATGTCGAGTCGAGGTCTGACCCCCGCGGGGCCTCTAGGCACCCGCCCCGACGGCACCGGCGTCGAGACCCTTGGTCCTGAACGGGAGGTCGAGGGAGACCTCGACCGAGGACGACTTCGAGCCGCAAGGGACTCGAGTATCGGCTTGGTCTCCAGGGTCGACTTCGAAGTCGATGTCCCGGTGGTCGGGGCAGATGCACCAGACAGGCTGGCCATCAGTGCCCGCTGCTGATCCATGAAGGCAGACATTCTGCTCTCCAAGGCTGTCAACCTGAGACTCAGCTCGGGTGACGCAGCAGCCCCCGACTCGGGCCCCGGCGGCGCTGGGCCCAACGTCGGTACTCGGGGAGGCGAGTCCACGAGGACAACAGGACTTACGTGTCCAGCAGACTCCGGCTCCATGCGAGGAACTTTAGTTGGCTTCTCCTGGTCCACGGGCCCGGGACGACGGTCGGGGGTCGTAGACCTGGCCCTCGAGGGCTCAGGGACCTCCTCTGACGCCGCCCTCGCGAGCCGCTTCTTCCTCTTACGTTCCCGGTCGGGGGACCCCCTGTCCGAGGAGCTCCGACGCCTCTCGGGATCGGAATCCCGAGATGTCGAGGCCTCAGACAAGGTCTGGGCCCGGGCAGAGGCCGAGTCCGAGAACAGCCTTTCACTTTGTTACTGACGACTTCGGAGGGCCTTGGAAGACATTTTTCCACATGGCCTGCACGTTTTAGAATCGTGGTCCGGGCCAAGGCACCGAAGGCAGCAGTCGTGTGTGTCGGTGAGAGACATTATCTTCTTATACCGATCACACTTTTTAAAACCACTGGAAGCCATCGGGGAGAAAAGGGTCCCCGCGAGGTCAAAGGACCAGCCTTCCAGGGAAAAAGAAAAAGAATTGGCGCGAGCGCCTAGCCACTAAGAGCAAAAACCGAAAAAAGAAAAAAGGGATTCGATACCGGTGTACCGAACCCGGCGGGAGGGGAACTGACGTCGAATCTGAGGAAAAAAGCGAAATAACGCCAAGAAAAAACTTCTCTTTTCCGGGAAAAAAAGGACACACGTCCGATGGGCTTCACGGAAAAAAAGAGACTGAGGTAAGATAGCACCTTTAGGCGGGAAGGGAACCGCGCATGCGTGCCAGCATTCCCAAAGGCTTTCATGGAAAGCTGGGGAAATGCTCCGCTGGGGCTTCATCGGCGTCGATGACACCCATAAGTGAGGACTGACTTCCTGCTTGGTCCTGGAGAATTACAATATCTGTGTTAGCTACACAACTATACTATACAACCACTGAACTACTGTCTCTCTATTTCTGTAACACTACTGACTCCTAATAACCAGATACATAAATTGATACAGTGTTACTTTCACAAGTACCATTGATCGAATACCTTTAAAGTTACAGTTCATAACAAAGTATAGATACAAAGTCATTTTTACTGTACACGTAATTGCAGCACAACTCACTTAAAATTCTAAAGATGGAATTCATGAATATGCTACTAGACATCCTACTATGTATTATCCTGTATGCAAAAACAACTCTATCATACCCTTATACATTTTCGATATACCCACTCCCAATCATCACTTATATATTACTCAGCGCAATGCATACAATGGGCACCAGACAAAATCAAAATTCCCAACATACCCCAACCTATCTCAAAAACAATGAAACCTTATTCAAGATTAATTAAAATTAAAACTACCCCCATCGCAACACCTTCTAACTCTAGCACACTAATCCCCCAAAACTGCTTCCTAATAAATGCCAGATCCATTAGGAACAAAACACATATTATACAGGACCTAATTATCAATGAAAAGCCTGATTTATTTTATTTATTTATTTATTTAACAGTTGCTTATATACCGCTACCTTCCACAGATCAGGTGCGGTTTACAATGAACAAGGAATGAACAGATTAACAGGTCTGTTTTACATGAAACATTAATTAACTAGGTACAATTTTGCTAAATACATTAAACATGATTGGACTAAGTATGGTAAATAATTTGTTAAATAACAATCAAACTATTTACATATTTACTTTGTATTACAGAAACATGGCTGACAGACACGGACACAGTCCTCCTTAACATACTAAGCACACCAGGTTACAATCTGTTTAACTGCCCTCGAAGAAGAGGGAGAGTGCTAATAACTGCAAGAGACAACTTAAAATGATCCAACAGCTCACAGACGTCATTTGAAGGAATAGACATCCTTAGGGTGGAGAACAAAACATTTGCTATTTCTCTCATATACAGACCACCCTCTGCTAAACATGAAGCCCTAGCAACAGCTCTTGAAGCGATTTGTGAAACCTCAATAAAAAAAATATCAGATGATACTAGGGGACATAAACCTTGCATCACTCCATGTCACATATACAAATACATTCATAGAAGCTATGGACCAAATGGGATATCAGCAAATAATCCAAACACCCACCCACAACAAGGGAAATGTCCTTGACATGGTTTTCTTACCTAAAAAGCACTCAAACAACATAGTATCAAGCCCAATACCAAAAATAATACAGGTTCCATGGTCAGACCACCACCTTATCCAATTCACATTCGACATGCCAATACAACCTCTCAATATAGAAGCTAAAACAAATACACATAAAAACAAATTTAAAAAGTTGGATAAAGATACATTAATAAAATCAATTTCATCACACAAACACTGAAACTACAAACCTGGATGATCTAATAAAACAATGGAATAATGGAATAGAAGCAGTTTCAAAACAACCGTCCAAAGCGTCCCCTAATGTAAATATAAAATCAATGAATAAAACCGAACCATGGTACACTTCGGAGTTGGTCAAAGCAAAGAATGACCTCAGAAGAATGGAAAAAAAATGGAGAACTAAAAAGTCATCAGAAATCAAAGCACAATATTTGCTATTACTTGCATCCTACAAAGCAATGATAAACTCTATAAAAAAGAATTACAATACTAAAAAACTAAATAATGCTTTAAATAGACCTAGAGAACTGTTTGAGCTTGTAAAGTCCTTTACCAAACCCACTAAGGATTCCAATACGAAATACCCAATAAATGCCCAAACACTTGCTGATCATTATTCTAGCAAATTAAATCCTACAGAAGAAAAAACCTCTCATAAAGTAATAGTAAACAATGTATTTCAAAAGACACCGCAGACTACCAATTCCACAGAATTGTGGGAAAACTTTCATAAAATAGATCTCAAACAAATGCTAAACATAATTACTAACATAAATACCACTACATCCCCTCTAGATCCCCTGCCCGGTAGCCTGGATCAAGACTACAAAAACAGAAAAAGCACCCATAATACTAAACATAGTAAACCAATCACTACTACAAGGAATCATGCCAGCAGAACTAAAAAGATCACTCATACGACCTATATTAAAAGACAAAATGCTCAACAAAGACGACCCATCTGCGTATAGACCCATATCAAGTATCCCATTCATAGCCAAAACCATTGAAAAAACAGTTCAATACCAATTACAGGATCATATAGATGCCATAAATGCACTTGAACATCAATATGGTTTCCAACAAGCACATGGAGTAGAAACACTTCTACTTGCGTTATTTGATAAGCTATATAAAGGTATCGAAAATTGCAAGAAAATGTTCATATTGATATTCATAGACATAACAGCGGCCTTTGATTCTGTGACTCATAAGACTCTCATAACTCTCCTACTGCTACTAATCAAAATATTGACACCATACTTGAATCAGCTTGCAATTCTACATTAAGGAAACCACTTATATTGTTAGGGGATTTCAACCTACCATCTCTCTCTAACAATCTTGAAACATCTTTCTTAGAAGCGATGGAAGAGATGGGATTCAAACAAACAGTTAACCAACCAACTCATATTAAAGGAAACACTCTCGACTTAATATTCATCCCTACATATTATTATACCACACCTCATTATGTCTCACCTTCCACATCTCAAGTCCCCTGGTCGGACCATTATCTGATTAAGTTTTCTTTCCTCCTTCAACAACACACTAAACCATCCCTTGTCAATCTACAACAAGTTCATAGATTTCGACCATTCAACAGAGAAGAGTTTCTTGAATCAGTACTTCCCAGACTAGATCCTACTATCAATAATATTGATGACGCGATATCAAACTGGAACTCCATTATTCGATCAGCATCAGAGTCAGATCCACTGAAGTTTCGACATAAATCGAAAAAAAATGAAAAATGGTATACCAGTGAACTTGCAACCCTAAAGAAAAGCCTTAGAAAAACAGAATCTACATGGAGAAGGAAACAAACACACGAACTCAGAATAAAATATTTCTCACTACTCAAGAATTACAAGGATGCGATTAATAACGCTAAAAGACAATACCACTCTAAAACGTTATCTAAATCTATTAACCGTCCTAGAGAACTATTTGAGATTGTCAAATCTTTAACCAAATCCCCATCAAACAACTCTCACAAAATTTGTATTAATCCACAAATAATTGCTGACCACTTTGCAAATAAACTTAAACTTAACAGACATTTCATCCCACCTAATCTATCTATCTCACATAATAACTTACAGGAATGGAAAGCCTTTCATCCTATTAGCAACAAGCTGCTCCTTCAAACAATATCCAACCTAAATACCACTACTTCTCTTCTTGATCCCTGTCCAGTGGCATGGATAAAATCAGCAAAAGCGGAACTTGCCACAGACCTACTGAACATAGTGAATCAATCTCTTCAACAAGGACGTATACCTGATGCCCTCAAGAAGTCCGCTATCCGCCCATTGTTAAAAAACAATACTCTGGACAGCAATGACCCTACTTCATATCGTCCCATTGCAAGTATCCCATTCCTCGCCAAAATTATTGAAAAGATTGTGCAAACACAGCTACAAGATTATATTGACTCCAAGGCTCCTCTAGATGATCATCAATATGGATTTCGACCACATCATGGTGTAGAAACGCTCCTGACGGCTCTATTTGACACAATCATAAGAGGTATCGATAACACCAAGCAAGCCTTCATTCTCATATTCATTGATATCTCCTCGGCCTTTGATACTGTAAACCATAGCACGCTCATCTCAAGACTCTTTCAATTAGGCATTAAAGATAAAACCCTTGAATGGTTCATATCTTATTTTACTAACCGGACACAATATGTTCAAATGGACCAAAATGCATCATCCCCTTTTCCGCAAGAACAAGGTATCCCTCAAGGTTCTGCCCTATCAGCCCTATTGTTCAATCTCTATCTTCAACCTATCTGTTCCATATTTAAACGTTTCAAAATCAATTATCACATCTACGCAGATGACATTATGTTGTACTCACCATTTGATGTGTCTAACCCAGATTACACCAACATATGTCATTGCCTCACTGAAGCGGAGCTGTGGCTGAAATCTATTAACATGTCTATTAATTTTAAAAAAACCGAAGCATTATTTATAACAAGAAACACAAACTTCACCCCTCCAACTGAAATCAATATTGGCAATAATTCTCTCCCTGTTAAAGACGAGATCAAATATTTGGGAGTTATTCTTGATAAGACCCTCAGCCTCACCAAACATATAAAACAAACTGTAAAAACAATTTACTTCAAATTAAGGACAATTCAACAACTTAGACCATTACTAGACAACACTGATTTCAGAACCATAGTACAAACACTCATTACACCTCATTTAGACTACTGTAATGGTATTCTTCAAGGGACCTCAAAGAAAAATATTCATACACTTCAACTAGCCCAAAATGTCACCGCAAGGATTATCTTCAAAGCAAAACTAACAGATCATATATCTCCGATTCTTTATGCTCTCCATTGGCTTCCAGTATCATGCAGAATCACCTACAAATCCTTAATCAATACTTTTAAAATTATTACTAATATAGCTCCTTCCTTCATATCCACACTCATCAACATCTCACCTGAAAACAGATCAAGACGAAGAATTAACCTTCACATGCTACAAGTACCTGATTCTATTCGAAAGACAAGTCAAAAGACAAGCAACACAGCCTTCTCATACTTTGCCCCTATGTTATGGAACAACCTACCAACTGAAATCAGAGAAATAAAGGATCTTCAACTATTTAGAAAAAATCTAAAAACCCACCTATTTACTCTACACTACAATAACCTCCATAAGGATGATAACCCTAACTCAGAGAAAACCACTGATCAGCAGTCACTCACTGACCCTACCTAGACAGGACATAAAATCCTTTTTCACTCATATTCACATTGCTCACCTAGTTAAACTTTCTCTTTGAAAGCAATTACTTGTCGCTAATGTGAATAAGTGTAATTAATGTAATATACCCAATTTCCGTTGATTTACTGTGGAGAGACAGTTTTCCTCATTGTATTATTGAGTTGTAATTTTAATAGTTGAATGTTATTTCTCTAAATCCATTCTACATAATATAATAGTTCCTCTGTTATACTGTTCACTGTTCTAAAACCTGTTCTATTGTAAAAATAGTTCTAATCCTGTTCTATGTAAAATAGTTCTGAACCTGTTCCATGTAAAATAATAGCATGCTATTATTAAACTTTGTTTACCTGTAAACCGCCACTGATCGCTGGAAGTGGCGGTATAGAAAAGATGTAAAATAAATAAAATAAATAAACAAGACTGGAATCAATAGGAATAATGGGAACTCCCCTAAAATGGTTCACTTTCTATATATCTAATAGAATACAACAAGTATACTTAGACCAAAACTTATCCAATGCCTTCCCTCAAACACAAGGTATTCCACAGGGCTCTGCACTATCTGCCATATTATTCAACTTATACCTAAGGCCCATTTGCACAATATTTCAAAAGCACAAAATTAATTATAATCTATATGCAGACAATATAATGCTGTATACACAATTGGATATATGTAACCCAGATTATAGCCACATAGAAGCCTGCCTTAAAGAAACCCAGCTATGGCTTCAACAAAACAACATGAACATCAACCATAAAAAAACAGAAGTAATGTTTATCTCCAAAAATCCAGAATTTAAACATCCTCCCACAATCCTACTAAACAATATCTCCTACAACATCAAACAAGAGTTAACATACCTAGGTGTGACCCTTGGTAAGACCCTTAGCATGGAAACTCACCTAAGACTATTAAACAGAACAATTTTCCACAAACTAAGAATCTTACAACCCCTACGCAATATCATCGAACAATCAGATTTTAGAACAATAGTACAAACGCTCATAACCCCACATAAGGACTATTGTAATGCCATCCTACATGGACTATCTAAAAAAACAATCAACATACTCCAAATCGCCCAAAATGTTACAGCTCGGATATTAATGAATATATGGATTTCAGATCACATCACACCCTTTCTAAGGGAACTTCACTGGTTACCTATCCAAGCACGCATAAGATACAAAATAATAATTACAATATTCAAGTTAATACACAATATCGCTCCACCTTTCCTCACAACACTTATTAAAATACAACCCCCTAACAGAAAAAGACGTACACACAATCTAAACACCCTACAAATTCCACTCTCTATATGCAAGGTAAAAATGAATACTAGCAATAGAACATTCACCTACCTAGCCCCCACACAATGGAACAAACTTCCTGACACTCTAAGAGCCAACAAAGACCTCCAATCATTTCGAAAAAAACTCAAAACCCACCTATTCCAAGAATATTATAATCTATCAGAAATAATATAAATCAGATTGTATTTAAGTACAAATAATATCATGATGGATTCCAAAGACTTCATCGTCATATGATATACAAAATCCCAACAGAATATATTAAAATTTAACTCATTAGGCATGTGACATTCACTTTATACGTTATTGTAACTATTTATATATAGTTAACCAAACATACTCATTTTCTCTATGTAAATAGTTTAAGAGTTTTTTTGAGTTTTGTTTTCTTATTGTTACATGTAACTGCTGTCCATGCAGAATTAAATGTTAAAACGTAAACTGCTGCTGATCAATGGAAGGAGCGGTATAAAAATAAGTTCAAATAAATTTAAAAAAAAATTCCCTGGATTGTAGTTAAGGCACTATGTTTTTTTTATGGTCAAATCTTTTTATTTAAGAGTTAGGATTCACACAAGATACAAGCAAGAATGAACAGAATTTGTCAGTTACCAAAATTTACAAGATCAATTATAACATTTTGATAAAAACATAAGAATTGCCTTACTGGGTCAGACCAAGGTCCATCAAGTCCAGTATCCTAGTTCCAACAGTGGCCAATCCAGGTAACAAGTTCCTGCCAGGTTCCCAAAGAGGCACTCAGGTTCCATAATGCTTGTCCAGGGGCAAGCAGTGGAATTGTTTTTATTTTTTTAACTCATTAACTCCTCCTACTACCCTATCCCCCCCCCACACCCCCGTAAAGCCCTCCAATCCACCTCAACTCTCTGATAACATGGAGCTCTTATACAAAAGTAAAATTTAAGGCCATACTTTGACCTCTGGGTGGCAAAGATTGTATGTATGGTTCCCAGATATCCAAAAAGTTTGCATATCTCAAGGCTGAAAAGTGGGCTGCTATGTTTTCCATTTACATCAGGTGGTGTAACAGATTGCACCAGACCCAAAAGGCTGACGAGTGTGGATTAAGCCACATCAGGAGAATCCCTCTTAAATTCACCAGGAAGGCCTTGAGCACAAACATTTCTGCGCCATTTCCATGCACTTCATAACCTCGGGGGGCTCTTCCAACAGGATTCCAGATAGGTGAACCACCACCTCCTGTTGCAGTACACTTCCTGAATAAGCACTAATCCTCTTCCTCCTCCTCCCAGTGTGCAACAAGTGCCAATAAAGCAAATAAAATGCTAGAAACCATAAGGAAAGGAATGGAAAACAAAACCAAGGATATTATAAAGCCTCTGTATCATTCCATGGTGTGACTACACCTTAAATATTGTGTGCAATTCTGGTCACCATATCTTAAAAAGGATATAGCAGAATTAGAAAAGGTACAGAGAAGAGCCACCAAAATGGTAAAGGGGATGGAAGGATACCCCTATGAGGAAAGGCTTAAAAGGTTAGGGCTCCTCAACTTGGAAAAGAGACAGCTGATGGAAGATATGATAGAGGCCTATAAATTAACGAATGGTGTGGAAGAGGTAAACGTAGATCAGTTGTTTATGCAATCACAAAATAGAAAGACTAAGGAATAAGTAATGAAGCTACCCATGTAATCCATTTAAAACTAATAAGAGAGGTACTGAGGAGCGTGATTAAGATGGCAGTTGGCAACTTCGAGTGAGCGCGTTTTTCTTATGGGGAGAAAGCGTAAAGGAAAGAGTGGTTTGGTGCCCTCCCAACCTCCCTCTTCCTCGACACCGGTTTCTGTGGGTCCTTTGGACACTTTTGTTCTGCGCGCTGCCTGGGACCCAGGGGATGAAGGGGAAATTGTCCGAGCTACAGCCGTGCTGGAATCGGGTGGTTCGGTGGCTGATTCGGCTTCATTTTCTTCCCCTTTGAGCCCTGCACCGAAAATATACAAGGGCCAATCCCTACCAAAAGGCTTCTTGGAGCTGGTTCCTTCCTCGGTTGAGAAGTCCGTGGCTCGTGGGGACCAGGAGCGGTGGGGTCACGGAGCCCTCAGAGTGCAACCGTTGAGTTGCAGAGTTCATCTATATTATCGGTACTGATTGGGGAGGTGCACTCAGAGCAGGGATTCTCTGAGTTGCATCAGGGAGCAACGCCGGTAGAAATGGAATCTGATATGCCATCATCAGTGTCGGGTCTGGCTTTTTCGATGCAGCGACCTGCTAATTTTACATTGGAATCGATATGGCAAGCTATTTTGTCGCTTGGTGAAGCTTTAGTTCCAAAGTTTGAATCTTTGACCCTGGAAAGTGGACAATTCTGTGACCTTGGTGGAGAACTTGGAACAGAAGGTACAAGCCTTGCAGTTGGAAGTTGGAGAGAACCAGCGGAAGATAGAAGTTTTTGGAGAGCAGACGGAGGCATTGAAAAAGAACTTTTCCTCGGTTTCAGTTAAGTTAGAACATTTGGATAATTTAGCTAGGGCTAATAATTTATGTTTGATTAATTTTCCAAGACTCCCCTCTGTGTCCCCTCGAGATATGTTTAAGCAGTATTTGGTTGAGGTCCTGGGGGTTGCCTCGGAGTTAATCCCACCCCTGGTAAAGATTTATTACCTTCCTAAGGGGTGGTGGTTTGGAACAGGGGAATGTGTTGAATGTAACAGATATGTTAGAACAATCGGTTGAGGGGTCTCCGGTTCCCTCTACTTTATTGATAACATTTGCTTTGCTTTCCGACAAAGAATGGCTATTGAAACTTTTCTTCCATAAACGGAACTTGTTATTTAGGGGTTTGGTAGTTCGTATGTATCCAGACCTGTCTAGAGAAACTCAGAGACGTCGCAAAGAATTTCTTCTATTACGCCCTGGATTTTCTCCAGTTGGGAGGCCTTTTTTCCTTGAAACATCCGTGTAAATGTTTGGTGAAATACCACTCTGTTTCCTATGTTTTTTATGATCCCTCCCAACTTACAGCTTTCATTTCTGCTCAGAGGTTGGAATCCTCTACTGGGGCCTCCCCTGAGCTCGCATAAATAGGTTGACACCGTGTTTTGCCTCTGCCTGGTTTTCTTTTGTCTTTTGTTGGAAATTGTTTTATCTCCCCCCTTTATATTGTGGGCTAGGGTGATTGGATATATTGTTTCAATAATATTGAATTGCTTCATAATTTGGAATGTATTATTTTCTAATTATATCTAATCTTTTTTCTTTTCAAGACTGTTCAATGGAACTTTCTTGTGATAAGTTGTAAAATTTTCATAAATAAAAAAAAAAAAAAAAAACTAATAAGAGAAAATATTTTTTCACTCAACGCATAATCAAACTCTGGAATTCATTACCGGAGGATGTAGTAAAAGCAGTTAATGTATCTGGGTTTACAAAAGGTTTGAACAAATTCCTGGAGGAAAAGTCCATAAACCATTATTAAAGAGGACCCAGGAAATCCACTGCTTATCTAGGACAAGCATTGTAGAACCTGTGAACCTTTCTGGGAACCTGCCAGGAACTTGTGACCTGGATTGGCCACTGCTGAAAACAGGATACTGGGCTTGATGGACCTTGGTCTGACCCAGTATGGCAGTTCTTATGTACAGAAATTTTGAATTGGATCGCACTGCCAAGACATATGCGCTAGTGAGCCCCTCCGAACTTGACATTAGCCTGGTTTTGAATGCCCTAACCGGTGATATATATAGGCACATAAAAGCACGCAGCTCAACCTTACAGAGAAGTCCCCACAAACTCTGCAACCACTTGGGAGATATGGGTAATAAGCTACAGGATATCTACATCTGTCCAAAACATGCCTAGCTCCTTATTCCATGAAGAAGCCACCTCACCATATTAACTGTCCTCCTCTTTTTGTAGGAGTGATAAGGATAAACATTGAGACACTTTATTAGCAAATTGAGAGCAGTCTGTGCTTCTCCATAAAAAAATCCACAGTGGCACTATTGCAAATACGCAAAAAAGTCCTGTTGATGTAGCTGAAAGTCATCTTTTTAGTTCTGAAAAGATTTTAAGTCCTCAACTTCCCACAATGCATGGCTTACATGGCGAGGCCTTTCTGCTCACATTCCCTAAACACCAGTTAAGCATCCTCTGGTACGAAATCACAATTACCTCTGAAGGGTAAAAAATTTGTAACCTCCGACTTCCCACAGAGCGATATCCATGACCACCATAATGATGCCAGTATGTGGCTATTCCATAGCATCCTAAGAACCTTATCGCTCCCAGCCTGAAATACATACAACTTCTTCAGAGGACTCATCAACCCTTCTTCCAGCGTCAGAGGCATGCAATTGTCGTTTGCAAAGAGCCAATCCCTTAGATGCTGCAAGGGACACCCCAAATTATACTGCTACAGGTCAGGAATACCCAGCCCCCCCCCCCTGCATGTTACAAAAGGAAATTCTGAGTTTCTTACCCCTCCACAAAAAACGCCCCACTTATCTCCACGTCCATAGGTCACGCACTTCAGTACCCGTAACTGCAGAACTTGGAGAAGATGTAGCCAATGAGATATAAATGTCATTTTATAGAGAGCAATTTGCCCCAAGAGAGATAGAGGTAGACTTTCCCATGTTAAGTTACTCTTGCTCTTTCTTCAACAGTGGTAGGACATTTAGCCTATAAAGATGGGTCAGGTCCAATGGGAGTGGACGTTCAGATATTTAAAGGACCCAATGATCCATTTGAGACAAAAGCACTCACCATCTTTTGGAAGGGACTTGATGAATTGCTTAATGAGACCCAACTTAATGTGGAGAGGTGGTAATAGAATTTTATCACGAGGTACCAAGCTCTCATGAAGAACATTTTTCTCACCGGGTCTCAAATACTCCCGAATTGGCCAGTCTTTTTTCCCCCAGTGTAGGTCGCGGGCCCGGCTATCCCACAAGCAAAGGAAGCAGGGATATTTGGTGAAACCGGATTGCTGCCCTAATAGCATGGATAGAATTTTAAAGTCTCCACAAATCATCCACTTATGCTCATCATGATCAGAATCGCTTGTTTTTTACCTTTCATCCATAAGCGTAGATCTTTTTCACGGTATATTCCCCACAAATAAAACAAAAACTGTCCGGAGAGTTGACGCAACCTCTGGCTCTGTGAGTCATCACAAATACACAGCACTGCAAACTACAACTGTAGTGAACCACTTCGGAATAAAGCTGGATTACGACTGAGCAAACAAAAGGTAATAATGAACTTGCAAGAAACTGAAATTTGACAGGAAAAAGCGGCAGAGGAACATTTCTGCATTTATTAAAAAAGTATATTTCGCCTATTTCGGTTTGAAGTTAGGCGATCAAGACAAACCGTGAGCTCCTCACAAAGTGTGCAAGACATGTGAGGAAGATCTACGCTTATGGATGAAAGGTAAAAAACAAGCATTTCGTTTCGGAATACCTATGATGTGGCATGAACAAAGAGACCACAGCAGTGACTGCTATTT
This sequence comes from Ichthyophis bannanicus, assembly GCA_033557465.1. Classification (NCBI taxonomy): domain Eukaryota; kingdom Metazoa; phylum Chordata; class Amphibia; order Gymnophiona; family Ichthyophiidae; genus Ichthyophis; species Ichthyophis bannanicus. The sequence continues at coordinate 4,763,762 of CM066050.1, forward strand.
TTGCTCTTGCATTGTGAAGGGATACAACTTAAAAAATAAGAACGTAATAAGTTACCCCAACCTTCCCTCAGCAATTAGGCCTATGCCTCATAGCAACGAAGTACCTGTGCCTGAACCACCAAAATCTTTGGATCATATTTGTGTGGACGGTTCTGATCATGATGAGACTCATCAGATGGCTTTTCTCAATGAGTCCAGTACTTCCGAGTTTGAAACTGAACCAGATCCGAAACCTGAACTTTTCTCTCAAGCTGAATTGAATGATTTAGTCCGGGATTTAGGACTCCCAAAAGATGCTGCCCAACTGCTAGGTTCTCGGCTTAAACAGAAAAATCTATTGTCACCAGGAACAACTTTTTATTGGTACCGCAACCGCGAGACACAATTTTTGAAGTATTTCAGCAAAGAGGAAGATTTGGTATTTTGCAACGATATATACAGAGTGATGGAAAAGTTTAAACTCAAGTATGATCCTGCTGAATGGCGGCTGTTCATTGATTCGTCAAAAGACAGCATAAAAGGTGTTCTTCTTCATAATGGCAACACATTCGCTTCAGTTCCTATTGCTCACTCTGTTATTCTCCAAGAAAAATACGAGAATTTGGCCCTGATTCTTCAGAAGATTCGTTATGATGAGCATAAGTGGATGATTTGTGGAGACTTTAAAATTCTATCCATGCTATTAGGGCAGCAATCCGGTTTCACCAAATATCCCTGCTTCCTTTGCTTGTGGGATAGCCGGGCCCGCGACCTACACTGGGGGAAAAAAGACTGGCCAATTCGGGAGTATTTGAGACCCGGTGAGAAAAATGTTCTTCATGAGAGCTTGGTACCTCGTGATAAAATTCTATTACCACCTCTCCACATTAAGTTGGGTCTCATTAAGCAATTCATCAAGTCCCTTCCAAAAGATGGTGAGTGCTTTTGGTACCTTTGCTCAAAGTTCCCCCGACTTTCTGAAGCAAAGCTAAAGGAAGGAGTGTTTGTTGGCCCTGATATAAGGAAACTCATTTGAGATGGAGCATTCGCTGAAACGATGTCTGAGAAGGAAAAAGAAGCCTGGGATTCCTTCAAGGATGTTGTTCTTAAATTCTTGGGGAACAGGCTGGATGAGAACTATAAGGATATTGTTGCCAGGATGCTCAATGCCTTCAAAGAACAAGGCTGTAACATGAGCCTGAAAGTCCATTTCTTGCACTCCCATGTGAACTACTTTCCCGAAAACCTGGGGGCGTACAGTGAAGAACAAGGTGAAAGGTTTCACCAGGACATCAAGGACGCAGAGAGAAGGTACCAAGGAAGATGGAACACCACTATGATGGCTGATTTCTGCTGGTTGCTGCTGCGGGAAACCCCAGATGAAAAATACACCAAGCAGCGCACCAAGAGAAGCATTCGGGGGAAGAAGAAACGGGCACACCAGGAGATTGATTGACCCAAGAATGACTTTAAAATCTAAACTGTGTTGACAAATATTGTGTTTTTACTAAACTTTGAAATAAAAATTTGCTAGTTATTACCACAGTGTCGGATCTCATTTATTAGAATTTTATTTTCACACCATCGGGTGTTTGTCTTCATGTATTGCAATGGTGCGGTTTGCGTTTTCTATTCTTACATACATACCTGTACAACATTTTTTGCACATTTCTTTGCTTTGCTTTGTGTCTAACCTCGCTCTTATATGCTCAATGTTTGTGCACATGTATGTGGCTGCTTTAAGTGCAGACAATTTTGCTACCATCACAGTGTGTTTTGTTGACATTACTCTATTCTTATGTGCTGCCTTGTTACAATTTTCTTTATTCTTATTTGAATAACTACTAAACAATTAGTATAAAGAATTCATCCAAGAAACTTTTATCTCGATCGCACTCAATCTGAAATGTTCACCTCAAACTGCTAACCCAATGTAGCAAAAAATCTGTACGTGATGGAGCAAATTGGTTACCAGATTTGGATTCAGCGCACCAAAAAACGTAAAAATCAATCGAAACATTAGAGGCAGTTTAAAAAAAAATTTTTTTAGTGTACCTGTGTAATATATTAATAATTCAACAAATGATTACAGTGACAATGTGTTAACGGTTAAGGAAGAGAGATGCATTTAATTTTATAATTGGGGGTCATCACAAGTTGACCAATGGTAAAAGGGGTCACGGTACAAAAAAGTTGAGAACCACTGCTCTAAGGTGTACATATTAAGTGCCTTAAGTCTGTCCTCATATGCTTTATAATGAAGACCACTAACCATTTTAGTAGCCACCCTCTGTACTGACTCCAGCTTGTTTATACTGTGATGAGGAGAGCGGCCAAGAACAGATGGAGACAGAAGAAAACCATGTTTCTGCCTTTAAAACAAGTGACAGACAAGCTGTGCACAGAGCTTGCAGAGCAGGAAAGAAAAAAAATCCTGTCTCTGCTGAGGCTAAGCCACGCCCAGACTCTGAAGTGGGGGCAGGCTTAGATACTGATTGGAAAGGCCTGTGCGAAGGCAAGGGCGTGGCAGGGAAGAAATGGTTTTTAAAACTTCACTCTGACCAGAGAGGAAGGAAAGAAGGGAGAGTCACTTCCACAGGAGAAGGAGAGATCCTGGAGCAAGGGGATTCCAGTGGGAAGAGATATCCCAGAGCCCTGGGAGATCCTGGAGATGAAGAAGGATTCCAGGAAGGCTTTCAGGAGAGATCTCATGAGAGAAGGAGTGGAGAAAGGCACAAGAAGTCTGACTTCCAGAAGCTGAAAGAGGTCAGTAGAAAAGGAAGCAGTGGATGTCTGAGAAATGCTCCTAGAAGTGAAGCCAACAGATGTATAGCTGAACAGCTTACAGATGGACAGGAACCGTTTGCAACAGCTAGTGTACGAGAGCCAGACCTGAGCCCTACAACTGCCAGAAGGTGGGTGGAGACGCTTGAAAGTGGAAAAAGCCAAACCCCAGCAGTGAGCAGAGCAGCTGAGCTAAAAACACTAGAAACATTAGCACAAGTGTTCCCTGAGAGAAAGGCTTATTCTCCCAAAGTAACTGTGCCCAATCAGAAAGATTTGCTGTGGAGTCAGTTTCAAAAGTTCCTACAAGACAGAGAAGCTGAGGAAGCTTTTAAGATTGTAGAAGGCACTGAGCATTCTTTAGCCCAGGAGGAAATGCAGGTCAATTCTTATGTGCCAGAGTCTGGCCTAGGAATCTCTCCAATGGATTGCTCATTCTGTTTAAAAGACGATTGAACCTTACTAAGCAGAGCTGAGAAAGAGTGAGAAGCTGTATGGTGCATAACTCTGTAACTGCTAATAGTCTTCTAAAGCCAAGGATGTGTTTTACCAAGTGAGAATTTTCTTCTAAAGCAGAAAAAGCTGTGTGTTATCAGAAGTTTGTTTAAAAGGGAAAACAGTTGTGCCAAGAACGTTTACCTTTTGTTTGAAAGAGATACAAGAAGCTGTGCTGAGTACTGTTTGGTTTAATGAAAAACAGCTGCTAAGGGTAGCAGGACTTTTGGTTTCAGTTTACCTCAGTTGCCAGTTATCTTCTGTTATCCTTTGTGTTAGAGAAGTATCCTAATGCCTTGTGTTTGAATTTTAATGCCTTGGAAATCCCCATAGAAAAATAAATATTCTTGTATGCCTTACCAACGGTCTCACACTACATTTTGTCCTTGCTCAAGAAAAGCCTAACTACAAGTCCCAGAATTCCACTGGGGACAGTCAGGGAAGCTTTATTTAAGGACATTACAAGGCAGCCCTAAGCCTGTAAGCCCTAGGGCCCAGGCTAAGGTCCCACAATATCCTTTTGAAAGTGCTGTCTCCAGAATTGCACACAATACTCCAAATGAGGTCACACCAAAGACTTATACAGAGGCACTATCACCTCCTTTCTTCTGTTGGCTATTCCTCTCCCTATGCACCCAAGATTCCTTCTAGCTTTTGCTGTCGCCTTTTCTACCTGTTTAGCTCCTTTAAGATCATCAGACACAATCATGCCTAGATCCCGCTCTTCTTTAGTGGACAAAAGTACTTCACCTCCTATACTATATCGTTCCCTTGGACTGCTGCAGCCCAAATGCATGACCTTGCATTTTTTAACATTAAATCTTGGTTGCCAAATTCTAGACCATTCTTCAAGTTTAGCTAGATCCCCCCTCGTGTTATTTACACCTTCCTGGGTAATTACTCTATTGCAGATTTTGGTATCGTCTGCAAAGAGGCAAACCTTACCCGACAGCCCTTCCACTATATCACTAACAAAAGATGTTAAAAAGAATCGGACCAAGGACAGATCCCTGGGGCACACCACTGGTAATCTTCTCCTCAGAGTGAGCTCCATTTACCTGTTCCCTTTGTCGCCTCCCACTCAACCAATTTGCAACCCAATCAGTAACTTTAGGGTCCATTCCTAGGGTGCTCAGTTTGTTTATGTCGCCTGTGAGGAACGGTGTCAAAGGCTTTACTGCAATCTAAATACACCACATCTAGGGCTCTCCCTCGGTCCAACTCCCTGGTAACCGTGTCAAATAAATCAATCAGATTTATCTGACAAGACCTGCCTCTGGTGAAATCATGCTGTCTCAGATCCTGTAATCTACTGGACTTCAGAAACCTCACTATTTTCTCTTTCAATAGTGTTTCCAATAATTTACTCACCACCGAAGTTAAACTAACTGGCCTGTAGTTTTCAACCACAACCTTACTTCCGCTTTTGTGTAAAGGGACCACATGAGCCTCTCTCCAGTCCTTTGGCACCACTCCCGACTCCAACGAGGCATCAAAAAGGTCAGTCAGTGGAGCTGCTGGAATATCCCCAAGTTCCCTCAGTATTATCACATCCGGTCCCACTGCTTTGTCTACTTTTAGTTTAGCTAGTTCCTCATGAACACAGTCTTCTGAAAATTGTTCAAGGTGCCTTTGCTTCTGTTCCTGTTTGAGGTCCTGCTCCTGGTCCTTCATCTGTGAATGCAGGACAGAAATACTTGTTGAGCCATTCTGCTTGATCCTCATCAGCTTCTACATATTCCTCCCCTTTACCCTTGAGTCTGACAATACCAACTTTGCCCTTCCTCCTCTCATGAACATGTCTTATCACCCCATTTTACTGCATTGGCTATTTCCTCCTCTTTTTGAATCTTTGCCTTCTTGACTACTTTGCCAGCCTCTCTAAGATTATCCAAATATAGATGCCTGTCTTCCTCTCTCTGTGATGTCTTGTATTTCATGAAGGCCTCCCTCTTTTTCTTCACCTTTTCAGCTACTTCTTTTGAGAACAATAGCAGCCTCCTTTTCCTTTAACCTTTATTTGCCTTTCTAACAAAAAGGTTTGTTGCCCTTAAAATATCCCCTTTCTGTTCTGCCCACTGTTTTTCTACATCTCCCAGCTGTTCCCATCCCGCTAACGACTCTTTGAGGTATTGGCCCATCCTGTCAAAGTTAGTTTTCCTAAAAGCTAAAACCCTCGCTTTTGAATGGATTTTATCAGCCCTAGTCCTAATACTGAACCACATCATCTGGTGATTACTGGATGTGAGATGATGTCCCACTATAATACGAGAAACACTTTCACCATTGGTAAGTACCAAGTCCAGTATGGCCCCTTCATGTGTGGGTTCTGTTACCAGTTGCCTGAATAGTTCTTCCTGTAAAGAATCCAGGATCTGCTTACTTCTAGATACGTCAAGCAGGGATGCACCAATCAACATCTGGCATATTGAAATCCCCTATCATTAGCACTTCCCCTTTCCTGGCAATGCTACATATGTTGTCTATTAAATCTCCATCCACTTCTCCCTGTGAGGGAGGTCTATATATGATGCTAATGCAAATAGATTTCTCATTCCCTCTTTCTAGTTTAATCCACAGTGCCTCCTCTCTCCCTTTTAAGCCCTGTATTTCCATAGCTTTAATATATATTTTTTTACATATAGTGTCACTTCTCCTCCCCTTCTTCCTACCCTGTCCTTTCTAAATAAAGTATAGCCTCATATAGTTACATCCCAGTCACGGTTGTCTGTGAGCCATGTCTCTGTTACTGCCACTAAATCCAAGTCAGCCTCTCCCATTAAAGCCTCAACATCTGGGATCTTATTTCTCATGCTATGGGCATTTAAACACATTGCTTTTTCCAGATGTTCCCCCCCTTTAACCCATTTCCATATAGGTATGTAATGTTTCACTTACCTAGGTGCTTTCACTTACCTGGGGGCTTTCTTCACCCATCCCCAACAAATCTACTTTAAAGCCCACTTCAGTAGGCTAGCCAGTCTGCTACTGAAGACATGTCGACCCTTCTTAGATGGATGCCATCTCTGTTCTGCAACCCTTGGAACAGCATCCCATGGTTCAGGAAACCAAAACGCTCTCGATGACACCATCCATGCAGCCATGCAATCATCTCCAGGATGCAAGCTTCTCTGCTTTGGCCTTTACCCTCAACAGGAAGGATTGAAGAGAACACCACCTGCACCTCTATCTGCTTCACCCTCTGTCCTAGAGCCATGAAGTCACTTTTCATATACTCAGAGGGATACCTGGCAGAATCATTTGTGCTGACATGGATAAGCAACATCCGATAATAGTCAGTGGGCTTGATGAGTCTTGGCAAACTCTAACATCTCGGATTTTGGCACCTGGCAGACAGCATACCTCAACTGGACATCAAGTCTGGTTGGCAGATGGACGCCTCAGTACTCCTCAGAAGAGAGTCACCAACCACAACTACCCTTCACTTCTTTGTGATCACTGATTCTGCAACTTTGGGATGCTCGAGCTCTGGTTCTTCCCTTTACTGAAAACATCAGTGCCTGGTGAATTATCCAGTTTAGAGCGTTGTATGGCCCCTGTCCTTCTCTTCCTCTCTAATGGGAATACAGTTGTGGTCATTATTATTGGCACACTTGTAGTTTAGCTCCTTAATGCCCGGTTATCTCCTAAAAAAAAAAGTGGCCAGTGAAATGGCTTTGGACTATATATGCACAGATATTTGACACATAAAAGAATCAAATAAAAAGACCAATTAAAAAGGAAATAGTACAAAAACTGGGACATTGCCAGGATATGATTATTTATTAACTGAAAAACCCTAACAGTGTGACCACTATAATATGTCATTAGAGAAGGTACACAGCAATTTATCTCTAACCTACCAACTATTAACACCTGTACTTTAACGGACAGAACTACCTACTTCTATAATTATATTTTGTGTTGGATCGTCTGTCATGAGGATGAAAAAACATACTCTTGGACCAGACCCTCCATTTTAATCAAATTTAAAAGGGCCGACCAGGCCAACAATGCGTGAGGCTATACGGTCCTCAAACCCAGCCACCGCCAACTCAAATTTCTCGAACAAATTCCTAATCTCAGCTAACGAATTCATATGTCATCAGTCCTGACATGATATCAATATTGCCCGAAAATGTGAATACTCATCTGATTAAATCAGTGGTGAATTTCAGCCTATGGTGAACTGGTTCCACGGTAAAAACATGCCATTTTCCAATGATTCAACAGGAATTACCATCACCGATCAGAAGACCACTCTAATCATCAACATTCTCTACAATGAAACAATACAACTGGGCGCTCAGACATTCAGTTGGGTACTGCGACACAAACCGTTGTGTTTCAAGCCGGTTGTCTTCATGGCCCTTTATCAAGCTCCGTATACCCAACTTCCTGTTCCGATGTAGACGCCATGATGTCATCCAGGGTTCAATGGTAATCATAGAAAAAGAATTTGATGACATGTGACAACAATTCCTATAAACATTAATTCAATGTCCACCACTCAACCTCAGTGTTCAAACCCGTCGGGGCAGTGGAATGCAATATATAGATCCACCTTTGTTCCTTATAACCCAACTGGGTTTGACGGTCCTCTCCTCGCTTCAATGGGGGGACCGTATCCAATACCAGCCACTTCAACTGATCGAAAGTATGAGCATGTTGCATACAATGTTGTACCATTGGAGCCGCCACTACTTTGGTATGTATACGAGACCGATGTTCCTGTAAGCGTTTCTTTATCATCCTAGTTGTCATGCCTACATATATCTTCGCACAGGGGCACAATATTAAATACACCACATAGGATGATGTACAATCAGTGGTGTGGCGTAAGAAAAATATCTTATCGGACTGTGGATCATGACATTCAGTGCCTTCTATGGTGGTAGAACAAAAATCACAGGAGCCACACGCATGGTGGTCCCCCCGTCGATAACTCCGTAGACATAGGACAAGTGTTAATTATGCGATCAGCAATGTTAGAGCCCCGTTGATAAGCCAACATTAGTGTTAACTGGAAACACTTGTGTAACGTTAAAACTTGCCAGTGAGATTTAAGGATCCTAGAAATAGCCATGGTGTTAGGAATATAAGGAAGTATTCCAACAAACCGGGCTGATGACACTTCATGTTGACGTCCAGAGTCATCCCACCATTCAGGATGGTTATAGAGTGCCCGCTTATATGCTAAATTAATTTAGTTGGGTACCCCCGTGCCCGTAATCGAGATTTTAAATCGGCTGCATGTGTTTTAAATTCCACTAATGTGGAGCATAAAAGCCGGATTCGCAAAAATTGTCCAATAGGTAATGCTCTGCGCAATGACTTAGGATGATAACTAGTAAATTGCAGCAAGGTGTTCCGTTGTACTGGTTTTCTGTAGAGAGTTGACAAAATCTGTTGTCCATCTTTATATAATAACATATCCAGAAACTCCATCTGTGAATGGTGATATCTGGCTTCAAACTGGATGTGATCATGCAAGGTATTCAACCATAGCAAAAGGTCCTGCAGCTCTTCTACCGAACCTGTCCAAATGAAAAATACATTGTCTAAAAAACGCTTCCAAAAAGAAATGTGCTGAAACCTAGGTGAATCATAAAGATGGATGTTCTCAAAATGAGACATGTACAAGGCTGCTACCGAAGGTGCAACCGTGGTGCCCATTGCTACCTCAAACTTTTGATGGTAATACTTTTGATCGTATATGAAGTAATTTCTATCCAAAACCCAGGATAAAAGTTGTAACACAAAATCTTTTGGTAATCTAGGGGGGAGAGAAATGGGTAACGCCGCCAAAACTGTGTACGCCTCATGCTGATGAATATTTGTATATAACGCTACAACATCAAGTGTCACCAGGATATGGTGGTCCAACACTGGAATGCCTCGAAGCAAAGACAAAAAGTGATATGAATCACGGATATACGACTTAATATGTATTGTCAATGGTTGAAAAAAACGGTCACAAAATATAGACAATGGTTCAAGCACCGAGGCCCGGCACGAAACAATCGGCCACCCCGGAGGATCAACGAGCGATTTGTGGACCTTAGGAACCATATACAAAACTGGAGTTTTCGGGAATTTCGGATTCAAAAAATCACATTCTTTGGTGGTAATCCATTCTCGTTGCAATGCTGATATGGTATATGCTTTAATTTCAACCTGTAACTCAGATACTGGGTCATTGCCCACCTCTTGATAATATTTGGGATTACTCAAATGGGCCAGTAGTTAAACTACCGATAGTTTAGCTCTCAGCATCACTGATGCACACAATTGTGCTATAGTGCTGGAAGATGAGACACCCAAGTCGGAAGGCACTCAAATAGCTACAGGGGAAGAGAAGACGACTTTTCAGAGTAAAGCCAGCATTTATGATGTGGTTGGATCAAAGCCCTCGGGATGTCTGACTGCTGAGGTAGCTGCACATGAAATGAGAGTCAGAAGCTGTAAAGATGTCTTACACATTGGAGCATGGAACGTACGAAGCATGAACCAAGGGAAGTTGGAGGTGGTCAAGAATGAAATGGAATGTGTACATCTTGATTTGTTGGCTGTCAGCGAACTGAAATGGACTGGCATCGGGCACTTTGCATCAGAAGATCACATGGTCTACTATGCTGGAAATGAAAGACAAAGAAGAAATAGTGTTGCATTTATAATAAAGAAGAAACTTGCAAGAAATGCAATGAAATATAATGCAGTCAGCGAACGCTTAATCTCTATTCGTCTACGAGGAATGCCTATCAACACAACTATAATTCAAGTATATGCCCCAACAACAGCTGCAGAAGAGAATGAAATTGAAGAGTTCTATGAACAAGTACAAGCTGAAATTGACAGAACATGCAAACAGGATATCCTGATAGTCATGGGTGACTGGAACGCAAAAGTTGGCAACAAAGAAGACGACAAAGTAGTTGGAAAATATGGACTTGGCAACAGAAATGAAGCTGGAGAAAGACCGATAGAATCCGCAGTACCGCCAGCACCCGACCACCACCAACTCCACTCCTGTCCAATCGGGACAGTGGGAGCTGCTCCCGCCCAATCCGGGCGGTGGGAGAGGAGCCGGGAAGGGCCATAAAACGCGGCGTCCCTACCCCGAGGGAGCCGCAGTACCGCCAGCACCCGACCACCACCAACTCCACTCCTGTCCAATCGGGACAGTGGGAGCTGCTCCCGCCCAATTCGGGCGGTGGGAGAGGAGCCGGGAAGGGCCATAAAACGCGGCGTCCCTACCCCGAGGGAGCCACAGTACCGCCAGCACCCGACCACCACCAACTCCACTCCTGTCCAATCGGGACAGTGGGAGCTGCTCCCGCCCAATCTGGGCGGTGGGAGAGGAGCCGGGAAGGGCCATAAAACGCGGCATCCCTACGGGCGCGCCCGAGCCTGAGGGCCTCGCCAGAGGGCCCTTTGGCGTGGCCCTTAGGCGGTGGCCATTACCGTGGCCCGGAAAATCTCCACAACGGGCAAGGCTCGAGCTCCCCTGATCGGGTCTGAGCTCGCCAAAAAAATAGCAACACCATCAACTCCAACAGCCTCAACACCCGACAACCATCTCTGATATAGAGGAGACGCAACGCAGCAAACAGCTCAACAGGGCAAATACCGGATATTCAAACGCTCCAGCAAACCGGCAAGAAAGAGACTACACTGCTTCAAAACCCCAGGTACTCTTTCACAACATGCCGCCCTTCCTAACACCCATCTACCTTCTCACTCCTCTGCTAACACTGTACCCCCACCCAAGCACACTCAGCAATCCTCTCTACGCAGACACACTGACAGGCACAACCCCTTCCGCACAGACACTGTACTCCCGCCCCACCACACCTACTGACCTTCCATACACAGGAACCACAGGACTGCAACCCACAAGCATCTACAACACCACGAACAACCCAACACACACACACCACACGCCAGCCAAAAGCACCAATCACATCAGTCACCTGCACCTCTCCATCACACTCATAAATGCACGCTCCACCAGGAACAAATATCACATGCTCCAAGACCTGATCATATCTGAGAAGACTGACATCCTATGCATAACAGAAACCTGGCTAACAGAAACGGACACAGTAATAATGAACCAACTGACACCAACCGGATACAGCTTTCATCACTGTTCCCGAACGCACGCAAAAGGCGGAGGAGTAGCCATCATCGCAAAGGACAACCTCCACCTGTGCACCCTCACCTCTGAAACCTCCGACGAAGCAGACATCCTCACCCTCACCAACAAAAACCTCACAATATGCCTGGTCTACAGAACACCCGCTGCAAACTCTGACTTACCAAGGATACTGCACCTGATCTCCGAAAGCATCGACCCATCAAAGGAACCAATTATACTAGGAGACTTCAATCTCCCATCCCTCCAAGACACACAAACAGAAACATTCCTTAACGCCATGACAGCAATGAACCTATCGCAGATCATAAATGAACCAACACACGAAAAAGGAAACACACTGGACCTCATATTCCTGAACTCCCAGGCATCCACCTCATACAGCAGTCCGACAATCTCACCAGTCCCATGGTCAGACCATTACATCATCCACCTCTCCCACGCATATCGACCAAATACAAACAGAGGATACGCCCAACACACACGAAGATTCAAAGCATTCAACAAAGAAGACTTCCTGACGCTGACCCTACCTAATCTACTTACGAACTCAAATAACCTTGATGACCTCATGGACAACTGGAACACCACAATCTCCTCAGCATCCAGAGCAACTGTAAACAAGACCAGCAACAAGCCCATCTCCTCAAAGGCCCGCTGGTTCACCCCTGACCTCCGGAAACTGAAAACAAATCTTAGAAGAACAGAAAGAAAATGGAGAAAAAACAAAACTGACAAAGACAAAAAGCAATACCTATATGAACTTGCTGCCTACCACACAGAAACTGACAATGCAAAGAGAAACTACCACACCAAAATCATCACGACCGCTGCAAACAAACCTCGAGAACTCTTCCAAATCGCTAAAAAACTGACAAAGACACCAACCACTTCCGATCAACCCCCAGATATCCCCTCGGATCTCTTGGCCCGACAATACAAACAATTTCAGCAACCTCAACAACCTTACCGCTGCGCTACAGCCACAAGAACATACCCAGGAATCACCATAAACGCTAACTGGACTACATTCAATGACACCTCAAAGGAAGAAATATCCTCCACCATCTACTGTCTGAACACCACTACCTCCCCACTGGACCCCTGCCCTACCGAATGGATAAAGAAAACCAAGGAAGACCTAAGTACCCCACTAACTCACATCGTAAACGAATCCTTTAAACAAGGATACATGCCAGATGCCCTCAAAACATCAATCATCCGACCAACCATAAAGAAGAACAACCTGGACCCCAAGGACCCAACCTCCTACAGACCAGTGGCAAGCCTCCCCCTCGCCACCAAGATAATAGAAAAGATAGTCCAACACCAGCTCCAAGATCATCTAGACACCAACGACATACTTGACCCACAGCAACACGGTTTCCGACCACTACATGGAGTTGAGACCCTCATGACCATCCTGATGAACACACTCATCATCGGAACACAAGAGAAAAATTCAGGGTACATCCTGATCTTCCTAGACATATCAGCGGCCTTCGACACAATCTCACACGAAATCCTCATACACAGACTACAAACAATCGGAATCAAGGACACTGTACTCCAATGGTTCAGATCCTACTTAACTAACAGACAGCAACGGATTCGCACCCTCTCCACAACCTCGCCCCCCTACAAACAACTTCAAGGAGTACCCCAAGGATCCACCCTATCAGCCATGTTGTTTAACATATACCTACGTCCACTATGCTCAATCATACGCACCCACAACATCAACTTCCACATCTACGCGGACGACATAATGCTCTACGCACCAATTACAACCACCAACCCAAAAAACGAACAGCTATCAGCCTGCTTCAACGACGTGGCCAACTGGCTACAGGAGAACAATCTATCCATCAACATAAAGAAAACCGAAGCCCTAATAGTAACAAAAGAACCTGACTTCAAACCACCTACCCACCTCAACATGGGAACCACACAAATACAAATCCAGCCTCAAATAAGATATCTAGGCGTCATCATTGATCAAGCTCTCACCTTCAAACAACAAATCAACAAAACCGCTGGGATGATATTCCACAAAGCTAAAACTATCCAACGACTCCGGCCCCTCCTAGAACCTCACGACTTTAGGACAGTGATGCAAGCTGTGACACTCCCTCATCTGGATTTCTGCAACATAATCTATCATGGACTTCCTGCCACGGACACCAACTCCCTCCGTACTGCCTTAAACACCACAGCAAGGATTATTCAAAATGCAAAAAAACGGGAGCACATCACCCCAATCCTAAGAGACCTTCACCTCCTTCCACTGCAAGCAAGAATCAAGTACAAAGCCATCTTACTCATCCACAAAACTATCCACCAAGCACGGAACACCTCACTACACTCCTTACTGCCTTGACCATCCCACAACAGATCAACCAGACATTCCTCCAATAACTCTATCGTTGTCTCCCACAAAAGAACCAAATCTACACAACGGACCTGCAACAGAGCATTCGAACTTTATGCTCCATCCCTCTGGAACTCTCTACCAAACCACATCAAGAACAACAACGACATCACATCATTTAAGAAACAGCTAAAGACAATCCTATTCCGTGAACATCTCTCAACGGAAACACCACCATGACCTCACACTTAGATTTTAGCAGAAGTAAATCATGTCCATGTCCACCCATAATCATTAATTGTTGACCCTGGTGATGGCCCCACCCTAAAAGAAATTACCCCTCCCTATGTTACATGTTACACCGCTTTGACCCGGTGAAAAGCGGGATATAAATGCAGTTAAATAAATAAAAGCTCTATAACATCAACAAAGACAAAACCTGGAGCTGACTGTGGTACAGATCATCAACTACTAGTATGCAAACTCAAACTAAAGTTGAAAAACAGCAAACCACTCATGAATGCAGCAAAATATGACCTTGAGAATATACCACTGGAATTTAAAGACTGCCTGCAAAATCGATTTGCTGCTTTAGATACAAATGAAAAAGCTCCAGAAGAGTTATGGAATGACATCAAGAAGGTTGTGTTCGAAGAAAGTGAGAAGTCTCTACAAAAGGTGAAAAAGCAAAAACGGCCAAAATGGATGACGGAATAAACTCTGAAAATTGCCCAGAAACGCAGAGAAGCTAAAGCCATAGGAGAAAGAAAGACAATCACAGAACTCAACAGAGATTTCCAACGTGCAGTAAGACAGGAGAAGGAAAAGTACTACAATGACTCATGCAAGGAAATAGAAGCAGAAACTATTAGAGGAAGAACAAAATCGGCTTTCCTAAAGCTACGAGAGTTAAAAAAAAAAGTTACAGCCTCGAATTGGAATGTTACAAGGTGCTCAAGGTTCTATGTTGAATGATGCTGAGAAGATCAAGAAACGATGGAAGGAATACACAGAGTTTTTATATGATAAAGATCAAGTGGACCAACAGCTGTTTCAACCTCTACCTTATGATCGGGAACCATTGATGATGAAAGATGAAGTTGAAGCAGCATTGAAAGCCTTATCAAAGAACAAAGCACCAGGCATTGATAGCATTCCCATAGAAGTATTACAGCAATCTGATGCAGCTGTTAACGTACTTATAAGTCTCTGCCAAGAAATATGGAAGACAACATCATGGCCAACTGACTGGAAAAGATCTGTGTTTATACCAATACTAAAGAAAGGTGATCCAACTGACTGTGGAAATTATCGCACAATCGCTCTGATCCCACATGACAGCAAGATTCTATTGAAGATTATTTAAGGGAGACTACAACCATACCTGGAACAAGAACTAGCTGAAGTGCAAGAAGGGTTCAGGAAAGGGTGAGGAACGAGAGACATCATTGCGGATGTGAGATGGATCCTTGAAAAGACTAAAGAATACCAAAAGGATATCTATTTGTGCTTTATCGGCTATAGCAAAGCTTTTGACTGTGTAAACCATGAGAAACTATGGGTCAAATTAAGAGGCATGGGTATACCAGAACACCTGATCGTACTCTTGCACAATCTGTACCCTGATCAAGAAGCAACAGTTTGAATGGAACAAGGAGAAACAGAATGGTTTAAAATAAGCAAAGGTGTAAGACAAGGCTGCATACTTTCCCCCTACCTGTTTAATTTATATGCAGAACAAATCATCAGAGAAGCAGGACTGTATGAAGACAACAGAGGTGTGAAGATTGGTGGAAGACTTATCAACAACCTTCGCTATGCTGATGATACCACATTACTGGCTGAAAGTGAAGATGATCTGAAACATTTGCTTCTCACAATCAAAGAACATAGTCGCAAAATGGGCCTGCACCTTAATGTAAAGAAGACAAAGATCATGACAACTGGCATAAAGAGTAGTTACTCACCTGTAACAGGTGTTATCCAGGAGCAGCAGGAATCAGTCCTCACATATGGGTGACGTCGATGGAGCCCTTGCGGAGCATTTTCCCAGCTTTCCAAGAAAGCCTTTGGGAATGCAGGCATGCATGTGCGGTTCCCTTCCCGCCTAAAGGTGCCATCTTACCTCAGTCAAATGACATAGCTAAAAACAGCACACAAAAATGTAAAAATAAACTATGTACAACTGCAACTCCCAGGGGAGGAGGGAGGGTTGTGAGGACTGATTCCTGCTGCTCCTGGAGAACACCTGCTACAGGTGAGTAACTACTCTTTCTCCAGGACCAAGCAGGAAGTCAGTCCTCACATATGGGTGACTCCCTAGCTCTGGGCTACCAAGGAACCCAGGCTGAACAAGAGAACTCCCTCTAGTCCCAGCATCAAAGAAAGGCTTTTCACTGACAGAACCTCCACCGGTAGCCCAACGGAGGGCAGGAGTTGCCTAAACCTCAAAGAGATTCCGGAGTACTGCCT
The DNA here is from genome assembly GCA_033557465.1 of Ichthyophis bannanicus. Lineage (NCBI taxonomy): Eukaryota > Metazoa > Chordata > Amphibia > Gymnophiona > Ichthyophiidae > Ichthyophis > Ichthyophis bannanicus. Next base: position 4,780,021 of record CM066050.1, read on the forward strand.
GGCAAAAAGCACTGTCCCTACGGGACTCCCTCTCCAGACAGTAATGGGCCGCAAAAGTCTGGCTTGAGGACCAAGTTGCAGCCCTGCAGATGTCCACCAACGGTACAGAACGGAGGTGAGCCACTGAGGCAGCCATTGCCCTGACACGGTGGGCCATGACCCGACCCTGCAAAAGGAAGATCAGCCGCCCTGTAAGCCCAGGTGATACAGTCAGCTACCCAGGTGGACAAGGTACGCTTGGACACAGCTAACCCCAAATTATTAGGGTCAAAAGATATGAAGAGCTGAGTAGCCCTTCTATGCCCCTGCGTACGGTCAAGGTAGAAGGATAAGGCCCTCCTACAGTCCAGGGTATGCAGAACAGCTTCAGCCTGGCTTGCATGAGGCCTAGGGAAGAATGTTGGAAGAACCACCTCTTTGGTTAAGGTGGAAGGAGGAGACAACTTTTGGGAGGAACTTTGGATGAGTCCTAAGGACTACCCTGTTCCTATAGAAGCGAGTGTAAGGCCTGTCACAGACCAGGGCCTGAAGCTCACTTACTCGCCTGGCTGAGGTTAGGGCTACCAAGAAGAGTGTCTTCCAGGACAGGAAGCATAGAGGGCAAGTAGCCATCAGCTCAAAAGGTGGGCGAGTCAGTTGCTGTAAGACCACATTCAACTCCCACTCAGGAGCAGGACGACGGATTGGAGGCTTGAGCAAAAGCAAGCCTCTGAGAAACCGGGACACCAAGGGGTGAACCGAGAGAGAATGTCCTTCCACCAGTGAGTGGTGAGCTGCTAGAGCTGAGAGGTGGACCCGAACAGAATTGGACTTAAGTCTCTGATTGGATAAGTGCAGTAAGTACTGAAGCACTACTGGTATAGTACAGGAGAAAGGATCCTCTGTACGTAGCTGACACCACACAGAAAACCTTTTCCATTTGAGAGCATAGGTTTTCCTAGTGGACTGCTTCCTAAAGGCTAGGACAACCTCCTCAACTTCCTGAGGTAGGCCCCAGAGAGCCAAAACTACCCTTGCAGCCTCCAGGCCATCAAATTGAGAGCTCTGAGATTGGGGTGCAGAAGGGAACCCTGATCCTGGGAGAGAAGGTCGGGTTGCAACCCCAGAGGCAGTGGGGGATCCACTGCCAGTTGAAGCAGAAGTGGAAACTAATGCTGTCTCAACCACCTGGGAGCCACCAGCAGGACCGAGGCCTTCTCCTGAAGAATCTTGAACAGGGTTCGGGCCACCAAGGGCGTGGGAAAAAATACATACAGGAGGTCCTGAGACCATGGAATCAGAAAAGCATCTGCTGTTATCCGCAGGGGATGCGGTTGCCTGGAGCAGAACTTTGGCAGCTGCTTGTTCAGTGGACTGGCAAACAGATCTATGGATGGAAGTCCCCATTTCAGGAAAATCTTCTGAACCACCAAAGGATGGAGCTGCCACTCGTGGGGCTGCAGAATCCTGCTCAACCTGTCGGCCAGGCAGTTTTCCTGGCCAGGGAGATACACAGCCTTGAGGAGCATGTTGTGCCTGAGAGCAAACAAGCAAAGGTCCTGTGCTTCCTGACAAAGGAGCCTGGACCCAATTCCGCCCTGCTTGTTCACATAAAACATGGCTACCTGGTTGTCTCTTTGAACTAGGACAGACTGATGAGCCAGGGTTGGAGAGAAAGTTTTGAGGGCTAACCGAATAGCCCTGAGTTCCAGTAGATTGATTTGCTGTGCGGCTTCCCAGGGAGACCACAGGCCCTGGGTGCACTTGCCTAGACAATGAGCTCCCCAAACCTGCAGAGAGGCGTCCATGGTTAACACCACTGTGAACCCAGGTATCTGAAAAGGTACCCCTTGCAGCAGATTGGGTGGGTGCAGCCACCAGCTGAGGGAGTTCAGAAATTGTCTGGACCTTATCCTGTCTCTGAGGCTGCCTGTGGCCTGTGACCACTGAGTCTGAAGGCACCATTGTGCAGGCCTCATATGGAGCCTGGCATTGGGGATCACATGTACTGTCGACGCCATGTGGCCAAGAAGCCTCAGGCAGAGTCTGGCGGAGACCAGTGACCTACTGAGAAACTGGTTTGCTAAGCTTATCAGTCTTCGGGCTCTGTCTTCTGGCAAGAACGCCTTTGCCAGCAGAGAGTCCAACCGTGCCCCTATGAACTCCAAGTTCTGGGAGGGGAGCAAAGTGGACTTTGCGAAGTTTATTACAAACCCCAGGCTTTGAAGAAGAGCTATAGTTCTGAGGGTGGCTTGTCTGGCCTCCTGGCACGTCTGACCCCTGATGAGGCAGTCGTCCAGATAGGGGAAGACAAAGATACCCTGATTTCTCAGGTAGGCCGCCACCACTGCCAGGCATTTGGTAAAGACCCTGGGAGCGGAGGTGAGGCCAAAAGGCAGTACTCTGTACTGATAATGGTTTCCTCCCACAATGAACCTGAGGTACTTTCTGTGGTCTGGATGAATGAGGATGTGAGTGTACGCATCCTTTAGATCCAAGGAGCATAGCCATTCTCCCTGCTGGAGGTAGGGCAGAAGCGTTCCAAGAGTAAGCATCTTGAACTTTTCCTTCTCTAGGAATTTGTTGAGATTTCTGAGGTCTAGAATAGGCCAAAGGCCACCGGTTCTTTTAAGTACCAGGAAATACCTGGAGTAGAACCCTTGACCTTGTAAGTGGGGAGGCACAGGCTCCACTGCCCTGTCTACCAACAGACCTTGGAGCGCCTGAAGGAGAAGATCTGTGTGCAGGGGAGGCCTTGGAGGTTCCCCTGGAAAGTATGGAGGAGGCAGCTGTTGGAAGTGTAGCAGATAGCCCTTGTGAACTATGCTTAACACCCAACTGTCTCCAGTGATGAGTGGCCACTTGTGGGCAAACAGGGCAAGGCGACCTCCTGTGCAGGGTTGGGAGAGCAGGGACGGAGAGGCTATGCCTAAGGAGTCAAAACACCCCACCCTGCTGAGTGGGAGCAGGGGCCGGAGGCTTGGGAGTCCTTTGCCTACGGGGCCCATTACCCTGCCCCTTGGCTTGCTGACCCTGAGGGGCAGCTTGGGCAGCCTGGTACTGTGGGTACTGTTTGTAGGCAGTTCCCTTCCTCGGGTAAAAGGGCTTTTTACCCAAGCCCTTCTTTTTGTGAGAAGGGGCAGAAGTCTTCCTAGACAGCCTTGTCCTCGTGAGGTGCTCGGTTTCGAGCTGTGCGGGCTTCTCGGTCATGGGCTTGCCAAAAAGGTTCTCACCTCGGCAAGGGACATCGACCATCTTGTCCTGAACCCATGGCTTGAGGTCTGATGACTGCAGCCATTCCTGGCGTCGAGCCGCGATGCCGGCTGCTGCAACACGGGCCGAAGCCTCGAAGCCATCGTAGGCAGCGTGGGACATAAACTTGAAGCATTCCTGGATCCCCGAGGACAAGGACTTGAACCTCTGCAAGGGTTCCCCAGAGAGACCAGCAGAGAACCCAGCCAGCTCCTTGGCCAGGTCTCACAAGTACATGCCCATGTACAGCTGGTAAGACTGGACACGGCAAGCAAGCATCTAGCCCTGGAAGCACTTTCTACCAAAACCATCGAGGTTCCGGGCCTCCCTGCCAGGGGGCACCGCGGAGTGCATCTTCTGACTTTTCAGGCGATGCATGGTCAATTCCACTACCATCGAATGGTGTGGTAGCTGCGCCTTTTGAAAGCCAGGGCTCTTCCGGAGTCGATAGAAAGAATCAACCCGCTTGCTTAGAACCGGCACCGAGGCCGGTGCCTCCCACATCCGGAAGAGGAGCCGTTCCAGCATCGGAGGAACCGGAACAGTAAAGGCCTCCTTCGGAGGAGAGTCGTACTGTAGGGCCTCGAGCTCCTCGGCTCGAGGCTCCTCCTCGGGGTCCGCAGGGATAGCCAACGCGGTGGCCATATCCTGGACGAACTCCAAGAACCGGGTATCCTCCCCCCCCCCCCCCCGGAGGATACCCGGGGGGGGGATCTACTCCGGGGCTCAGACTGCGGTGAGTCCGACGGGACGCACCGAGTTCGGAAGGTGTCGGGACTCCTCGTCCTCAGTCTCCCAGGCGGACTTGTTCGATGAGGAATCGGGGTCCGATCGCACGGGGCCTGTGAGCACCCGCGTCGACACCCTCGGTCCCGAACGGGAGGTCGAAGGAGACCGCGACCGAGGTCGACCTCGAGCCTTATGGTCTCGAGTATCGGCTCGGTCTCCGGGGTCGACTTCGATGTCGATGTCCCAGTGGTCAGGGCAGGTGCGCCAGACAGGCTGGCCATCAGTGCCCACTGCTGTTCCATGAAGGCAGACAGTCTGCTCTCCAAGGCTGTCAGCCTGAGACCCAGCTCAGGAGACTCAGCAGGGCCCGACGTCGGCTCTCTGGGAGGAGAGTCCACGAGGACTACAGGACTTATGTGTCCAGCAGACTCCGGCTCCACTCGAGGTACTTTGGGAGGCTTCTCATGTTCCACGGGCCCAAGGTGACGGTCAGGGGCCTGAGACCTAGCTCTCGAAGAGCCAGGGACCTCTTCCGACGACGCCCTCGCGAGACGCTTCTTCCTCTTTCGCTCCCGGTTGGGGGACCCCCTGTCCGAGGAGCCCCGACGGTGCTCGGGATCCGATTCCCAAGATGTCGAGTCCTCAGACGAGGTCTGGGCCCAGCCGGAGGCCGAGTCAGAGAAAAGCATTTCCTTTTGGTGCTGACGACTTTGAAGCGCCTTGGAAGACATTTTTCCACATGGTCCACATGTCTTAGGATCGTGGTCAGGACCGAGGCACCGAAGGCAGCAGTCGTGTGTGTCGGTGAGAGACATTAGCTTCTTGCACCGATCACACTTTTTGAACCCACTGGAAGCCATCGGGGGAAAAGAGTACCCGCGAGGTCAAAGGACCAGTCTTCCAGGGAAAAAGAAAAAAAAGGGTGCGAACGCCAGCCACGAAGGGCAAAAATCGAAAAAATAAGAACGGGCTCGATACCGGTGTACCGAACCCGGCGAGAGGGGAACCGGCGTCAAAACGGAGAAAAAATAGCGAAGGAATTGCGAAAAAATCTAACTATTTTCCGGGAGGACTAGGACACACGTCCGGTGGGCTTCACGGAAAAAGAGAGACTGAGCAAGATGGCACCTTTAGGCGGGAAGGGAACCGCGCATGCGTGCCTGCATTCCCAAAGGCTTTCTTGGAAAGCTGGGGAAATGCTCTGCAAGGGCTCCATCGACGTCGATGTCACCCATATGTGAGGACGGACTTCCTGCTTGGTCCTGGAGAATCAACAGGTTCAACGCTGAAGGAGAAGAAATTGAAATCGTGAACAACTTTAACCTACTTGGATCAACTATTATGATGCAGTGGGTAATATAGAGCCTATGGAAGTTACTGAAAATGAGGAACTTACCTCAGAGTTGGCTGTAGAGAAAAACTCAGTGCATAGAAAAACAGCTGAGCAGCAAAGGCTGTCAGCGCAAGAAAAGCCAAAAGCCATAAAAGGTAGTTTTCCCTGTAACAGTTCTGACGCAGGAAGAAACAGAAAAGCTCATCAGGAGCACCTGTGTCCTAACTCTCACGTAACGTGCAGGGCAGGGAGGCATATAAGTTCCTGGTTAGAACCAGGAAGGGGGAGTCAGGAAGGAAGTCAGGAAGGAAGTGAAGAGAGAAGGAGGAGCAGTGCTGGTAAGGAGGAAGAACCAGGAAGTGAATGCAGAAGCAGAGCTCGAGAGAAAAGGGTTGGAGCAAGCAGTGCTGGGAAAGGCAATGCTCAAGGAAGCAGACCTGGAGAGAAACCAGGAGGGGCCAGCAGCTCAGGAGGACGGTATGAGCTACCAATGAGCACAGGTCAGCCCAGAGGAAGTTTACTGGCTGAAGGAAACTTCAAGCGTGGCTGCAAAGCAAGAAACAGCTGGGAAGGTGACCAGGAGTTTGTTAGCTCTGAGCCTGACTGGAAAGCCAGGGAAAGAGTCCTCTACAACCCAGGAGCTAAAGCTAGAACCAAGGTAAAAAGGTGTGAGCCTTGTTCTTTTAAAGAAGGGTTTAAAAGCTCTGCATGTTTTAAAGGGTGTGGCCCTGAGTACAAGGTTATAGCTGGAAGATATCCAAAGCTTTCTTTTGGGGAGGAAAACCAGCAAGGAGCCTTTCTCATACCAGGCAGATATAACCCTGGGCTTAAAGAACCCTTGGCAGGAAGGGATATTCGGGTATCACAAGAGGCTGTGCCAGAATTCAGCACATGTGAAGAATGTGACTCAGATAGTTTGGGGAGTGAAGCTGAAGGGATGATATGGGAAAATAATAGCCATACTTCAGACCCCATTCCAATGGACTGTAATATATGTTTTGCTGATGACCTCACGTCTTTGTGTTAACTTTTGAGGAGAATAACTTTGTGACAACAACAAAAAGAAAAGATGATATTTTCTGTTGCCATTTTTGTTCAATGCTGTGTTTTGTGTTTGCATTCCTGAGAATGTCTGTTCGGGAAGGGGAATAAAACCCTATTTATTTACTTTACCACTTGACCAAAAGACTCTGTTTTAATACAAAGAGCAGAGCAAAACTTCAATAACCCTAGGCAGCCGCCTAAATAGGGTTCACCGGGGTTCTATTGCACGAGCCCCATCACAAAATGGCGTAGTTGTTGCGGATCCATTCCAAAGGATACAAATCACAATGCAGCAAACGACAACGCGGAAGGATCGGACGTTGGCACACCCGGAGAGGATCCAGTTCCTGCAGGCAAAGACAAGCACCTTCTCAAAGTGCGAACCTCCACCTGGCTCAGGTAAAGGGTATATGGGCACAGGCTGGGAGGATTCCAGTGAGAAGGAAGGGCTTGTAAGAGAAGAGAAAAAAAAAAGGGGAATTTTTTTTTTTTTCTGTTTGTATAGTACCGCACTTGGTGGTTGTGTGTTTGATTTGTTTTCCAGAATAAAAGAGCAAAAAGATGGAGGTCCAGGAAGTCTTACGGTGGATGAGTCTGCAATTTGACAAACAAAGGGAGCTAGCTCAGCTGAGCCAGGAGCAGGCCACCGCAGCCCTAAAGGCCCAGCAAAAGCCCCTGACGGACCTACTACAAGCTCTACTGGAAGAGCCAAAGAAAGGGACAGCACCACAAGCATCCTTCTGTGGGGTAGGCCCACAGAATTGTGGGATGTGAACATTTGCATTCTATGCCCCAAAATGCTGGAACGACCTTCCACCAGAAATTAGATCCATCAAAGGCCTTATGCAGTTCCGTAAGGCAATCAAACACCACATTTTCCTACTTCACTTTTCTCAAGCACCCACCCCACCTCTGCTCACCCACTCACCAATGTCTACGAATCCTTCCCTGTAACAAGTATTTTGAGCTTACCTTAGCCATCCATGTATATACAAACCAAATCTAATTGTATTTTGTACATATGTTTATAGTTTACCTGTTGCTCCAAGTTCAAACTCCTGTTACAATGTAAAATCCAAGTTTTAAACTCCTGTTACAATGTAAGCACAGTACAGGCTGCTGACTGTGTACCCTTGTTGTATGTAAACCGCACTGATAACAAATAGCGCGGTATATAAGAGTTGTTAAATAAATAAAAATAAAATAAATTTGGACAAATGGATAAGAAGGATAATTTTGATGATTTTGTGGAATCCTTTGAGAGGGTAGCTCTCAATGCACACTGGCCTAAAGAGCAGTGGGCGGTCAGACTGGCTTCAGCTTTAACTGGAGAAGCTCAGTCGGCTTATAGAGCCATGCCTGCCTCTCTGGCAGTAGAATATGATGAGGTAAAAAGAGCAGTACATGACAGGCTAGGCCTAACACCAGCAGTGTACAGACGTATGCTCAGGTCCACTAAGCTTCAAGCGGAAGAAACACCAAAAGCACTGTGCCATAGAGTGCGCAGTTTGGTTTTAAAATGGCTTGAACCAGAAGGCAAAACTGTACATAGCATAATAGATGAAACTGTGCTTGAACAATTCTATGAGGCAGTTCCTGTAGAGGTGAAAACCTTTTTAACATTGCAGAATTGCAGAACCTCCACTGAAGCAGCGCAGTTAACTGAGCGGTTCCTTGAAGCCGAATTGGCTAAAAAGGCAGGCGCTGGAAGTAAGCTGGGGTTGATCAATTCTGTAAAGGTAACTAGAGAGCCTCGAATGAATACTTGGTATACAAATGAATGTGTGTACAAAAGAGAGGATAGAAATGCTGTGTCAAAATGTTTTAAGTGTGGTAAGCCAGGGCACTTAAAGAAAGACTGCATCCATCACACTGCACTAATAACAAACGATGACAAGCATGTACAAGCAGGATTCCGCATTGATGTAGAGGTGCAGGGAGTCCCTGCAAGAGCCTTGCTTGACTCGGGGGCCGATCAAAGTATGGTCTCCCGAAGATTCTGGCAAACCATACAGGCCCGAAATGATTTTTCCCCGAGTCATACAGAAGGCATAGCTAAAATAAGGTGTATTCATGGGTCCTCCACCTGTTATCCTCTGTTCCGCCTAATAATACAAGGGTTAGGAGTCCGAAAGAAAACCCTAGTAGCCGTAGTTCCTAAACTACCTTTTGACTTAGTGTTGGGCCGGGACTGGCCCCCGTTCGAAAAAGGGCTAAGGGAAGGCCTGGACCTAGAAGAGGATAGAATATCGAAAGGGCCCCAGCTCCGAATTCCCGGGAACCAAGAAAAACCTTCAGAAGAAAGGGAGAGGTCCCTAGGGTATCCCCGAAGGGTAGAAACGAAAGAGAAGCCTGTGTCAGAGAGCAGTAGTGGCGGGGAAGCCATGGTGACTTTGATTCCAGAGCCCCTATTTGCAAAAACCCCAAAGGTAGGTCCTGGCTCAAAACACCCGGTGGAAGCAGAAATGCCCAGTAAGGGAGGCTTCATATTAAAATTTTGTAAGATGTCCCCTGACGCACAGAGCCCGCCAAAAGCAACTGCAACCTCAGCAGGGTATGATCTTTTTAGTGCGGTAGCGGGGATAGTGCCTAAGCGGGGGAAAGCTTTGATTGATACAGGGCTGCAAATTCAGTTGCCAACAGGGTGCTATGGGCGGATAGCTCCCCGATCCGGACTGGCATCGAAGTATTCTATCGATGTTGGGGCCGGGGTTGTTGACCCTGACTACAGGGGAGGGGTCAAGGTGTTGCTTTTTAACTTTGGGGAACGGGATTTTGAAGTGAAAACAGGGGATAGGATCGCCCAGATCATTTGTGAACGATTTTGGTCTCCAGAGGTGAAGGAGGTGCCTCAACTGACCTCTACTAGTTGGGGAAGCGGTGGATTTGGCTCCACAGGGCAGAAGGAGGTACAAGGTCTCACCGCCACCTCAGGGGAAAAGTTAGAGGACGATTTAGGTCCCCAGGTTGAGGACTGTAGAGCGGACTCAGCGCCAAAAATAGGCGTGGAACTGTCGCTGCAACAGCAGAACCAGTTAGCCCAGTTACTTGCGCGGTTTAAGGAGTCCTCACGCCTATACCCGGAGAAACCGCACTAGTCGCATATGAAATTCTCACATCCCCCGGGAAAATTGTGCGGCAGCGGCCTTACCGCTTACCAGAAGCCCGCAAGAGGGAGGTCATCTCACAGGTTCAGGACATGTTACATATGGGCATCATTGAGGAGTCGAAAAGTCCCTGGTGCAGCCCAGTGGTCCTAGTTCCTAAGCCCGATGGCAGCCTTCGGTTCTGCATTGACTTCAGGCAGGTTAATGCTATATCCCTCTTCGATGCTTATCCCATGCCGAGAATAGAAGAGTTGTTGGACAGACTGGGGCAGGCCCGGTACCTGACCACCCTTGACCTTACCAAGGGATACTGACAGATACCGTTAACCCGTGCCTCCAGACCCAAGACGGCATTTAGTACGCCGCTTGGCCTATTTCAGTTTCGGCGCATGCCATTTGGCCTGCATGGCGCCGCGGCAACATGTCAGAGGCTTGTTGACCAGGTCCTACGCCCTCACCAAAGCTATGCGTTGGCTTACATGGACGACATTGTCATACACAGTACCACCTGGGCAAAGCATCTTCCACGGGTCGAAGCCGTATTGAAGGCCTTATGGCAAGCCGGGTTGACCTTAAATCTCGGGACATGTCTGTTCGCAGGAACAGAAGTCAAATATTTGGGGCACATGGGGGGAAGGGGACGGTCCGGCCCCTGCGTAATAAAATAGAGTGTGTACAGAATTTCCAGCGACCACTGAACAAGAAACAACTCAGAAGTTTCTTAGGTTTAATAGGGTATTACAGGCGATTCATACCCAGGTTCGCGGAAGAAAGTGCCATATTAACCAATATGTTGAGGAAAAACACGCCCAACAGTTTACAATGGACACTAGAAGTGGAGGACGCCTTCACATTGCTGAAGGGGAAACTATGTAAGGCTCCAGTCCTATATGGGGTGGACTTCAGACAGACGCCTCAGAGTCTGGGTTGGGAGCTGTCCTCTCCCAAAAGTTCGAGGGCACTGAACACCCCGTTCTGTACTTAAGTAGAAAATTGTCAAAAGCTGAGGGCAACTACTCGACCATCGAGAAGGAGTGCCTAGCTATTAAATGGGCTATTGAAGCGCTCAGATTTTATCTTACAGGCCAGCACTTTGTGCTGATTACACAGGTACACTACCAAAAAACTGCCTCCAGTTTTGCAACTGATTCCTATAGATTTTGGGGTGCTGAATCCAGGAAAAATAGCCAAAATGTTCCATCACGTCACGTTTTCTTGCAAAATTAGATTTCTTACCCATATAAGGAATGTTCACATAATTTCTTTATAGCCGACTGCAGTTTATTTTCTTGGCCCAAAATAGAGGTTGTAATGGTTAACTAACTAGAAACACTCCCTCATGATATTTTAGAGTGTTTTGTATTCATTTTATACATTAACAGGACAATTGGGAGGCGGGGGGCTAAATCCAGTACTCGCGCTGGCGCATGTTCTTTCCTGTTCGCCTCACCTCGTTCGCTCGCTCAAACACGGTGGTTGCGACATGAACGCTCCTGTCAAATTTCAGTTTCTTGCAAGTTCATTATTACCTTTTGTTTGCTCAGTCGTAATCCAGCTTTATTCCGAAGTGGTTCACTACAGTTGTAGTTTGCAGTGCTGTGTATTTGTGATGGCTCACAGAGCCAGAGGTTGCGTCAACTCTCCGGACAGTTTTTGTTTTATTTGTGGGGAATATACCGTGAAAAAGCGGCAGAGGAACATTTCTGCATTTATTAAAAAAGTATATTTCGCCTATTTCGGTTTGAAGTTAGGCGATCAAGACAAACCGTGGGCTCCTCACAAAGTGTGCAAGACATGTGAGGAAGATCTACGCTTATGGATGAAAGGTAAAAAACAAGCATTTTGTTTCGGAATACCTATGATGTGGCGTGAACAAAGAGACCACAGCAATGACTGCTATTTTTGCTCTTGCATTGTGAAGGGATACAACTTAAAAAATAAGAACGTAATAAGTTACCCCAACCTTCCCTCAGCAATTAGGCCTATGCCTCATAGCAACGAAGTACCTGTGCCTGAACCACCAAAATCTTTGGATCATATTTGTGTGGACGGTTCTGATCATGATGAGACTCATCAGATGGCTTTTCTCAATGAGTCCAGTACTTCCGAGTTTGAAACTGAACCAGATCCGAAACCTGAACTTTTCTCTCAAGCTGAATTGAATGATTCAGTCCGGGATTTAGGACTCCCAAAAGATGCTGCCCAACTGCTAGGTTCTCGGCTTAAACAGAAAAATCTATTGTCACCAGGAACAACTTTTTATTGGTACCGCAACCGCGAGACACAATTTTTGAAGTATTTCAGCAAAGAGGAAGATTTGGTATTTTGCAACGATATATACGGAGTGATGGAAAAGTTTAAACTCAAGTATGATCCTGCTGAATGGCGGCTGTTCATTGATTTGTCAAAAGACAGCATAAAAGGTGTTCTTCTTCATAATGGCAACACATTCGCTTCAGTTCCTATTGCTCACTCTGTTATTCTCCAAGAAAAATACGAGAATTTGGCCCTGATTCTTCAGAAGATTCGTTATGATGAGCATAAGTGGATGATTTGTGGAGACTTTAAAATTCTATCCATGCTATTAGGGCAGCAATCCGGTTTCACCAAATATCCCTGCTTCCTTTGCTTGTGGGATAGCCGGGCCCGCGACCTACACTGGGGGAAAAAAGACTGGCCAATTCGGGAGTATTTGAGACCCGGTGAGAAAAATGTTCTTCATGAGAGCTTGGTACCTCGTGATAAAATTCTATTACCACCTCTCCACATTAAGTTGGGTCTCATTAAGCAATTCATCAAGTCCCTTCCAAAAGATGGTGAGTGCTTTCGGTACCTTTGCTCAAAGTTCCCCCGACTTTCTGAAGCAAAGCTAAAGGAAGGAGTGTTTGTTGGCCCTGATATAAGGAAACTCATTTCAGATGGAGCATTCGCTGAAACGATGTCTGAGAAGGAAAAAGAAGCCTGGGATTCCTTCAAGGATGTTGTTCTCAAATTCTTGGGGAACAGGCGGGATGAGAACTATAAGGATATTGTTGCCAGGATGCTCAATGCCTTCAAAGAACAAGGCTGTAACATGAGCCTGAAAGTCCATTTCTTGCACTCCCATGTGAATTACTTTCCCGAAAACTTGGGGGCGTACAGTGAAGAACAAGGTGAAAGGTTTCACCAGGACATCAAGGACGCAGAGAGAAGGTACCAAGGAAGATGGAACACCACTATGATGGCTGATTTCTGCTGGTTGCTGCTGCGGGAAACCCCAGATGAAAAATACGCCAAGCAGCGCACCAAGAGAAGCATTCGGGGGAAGAAGAAACGGGCCCACCAGGAGATTGATTGACCCAAGAATGACTTTAAAATCTAAACTGTGTTGACAAATATCGTGTTTTTACTAAACTTTGAAATAAAAATTTGCTAGTTATTACCACAGTGTCGGATCTCATTTATTAGAATTTTATTTTCACACCATCGGGTGTTTGTCTTCATGTATTGCAAAGGTGCGGTTTGCATTTTCTATTCTTACATACATACCTGTACAACATTTTTTGCACATTTCTTTGCTTTGCTTTGTGTCTAACCTCGCTCTTATATGCTCAATGTTTGTGCACATGTATGTGGCTGTTTTAAGTGCAGACAATTTTGCTACCATCACAGTGTGTTTTGTTGACATTACTCTATTCTTATGTGCTGCCTTGTTACAATTTTCTTTATTCTTATTTGAATAACTACTAAACAATTAGTATAAAGAATTCATCCAAGAAACTTTTATCTCGATCGCACTCAATCTGAAACGTTCACCTCAAACTGCTAACCCAATGTAGCAAAAAATCTGTACGTGATGGAGCAAATTGGTTACCAGATTTGGATTCAGCGCACCAAAAAACGTAAAAATCGATCGAAACATTAGAGGCAGTTTAAAAAAAATTTTTTTAGTGTACCTGTGTTACAGACCACGCACCTTTGAAGTGGTTGGGCACCATGCGTAATCACAATCCTCGCCTCACCCGATGGCAACTAGCATTGCAAGCATTCAACTTTACAATACACCACAGAGCGGGCAAGTTACATTTGAATGCGGATGCTTTATCCCGTATTCCGGGCTGTGAGAACGGGAGTTCCCCATCCCGGAATATCTTAAGGGGGGGGGGGGGGATATGTGATGCAGTGGGTAATATAGATCCTATGGAAGTTACTGAAAATGAGGAACTTACCTCAGAGTTGGCTGTAGAGAAAAACTCAGTGCATAGAGAAACAGCTGAGCAGCAAAGGCTGTCAGCGCAAGAAAAGCCAAAAGCCATAAAAGGTAGTTTTCCCTGTAACAGTTCTGACGCAGGAAGAAACAGAAAAGCTCATCAGGAGCACCTGTGTCCTAACTCTCACGTAACGTGCAGGGCAGGGAGGCATATACGTTCCTGGTTAGAACCAGGAAGGGGGAGTCAGGAAGGAAATCAGGAAGGAAGTGAAGGGAGAAGGAGGAGCAGTGCTGGTAAGGAGGAAGAACCAGGAAGTGAATGCAGAAGCAGAGCTCGAGAGAAAAGGGTTGGAGCAAGCAGTGCTGGGAAAGGCAATGCTCAAGGAAGCAGACCTGGAGAGAAACCAGGAGGGGCCAGCAGCTCAGGAGGACGGTATGAGCTACCAATGAGCACAGGTCAGCCCAGAGGAAGTTTACCAGCTGAAGGAAACTTCAAGCGTGGCTGCAAAGCAAGAAACAGCTGGGAAGGTGACCAGGAGTTTGTTAGCTCTGAGCCTGACTGGAAAACCAGGGAAAGAGTCCTCTACAACCCAGGAGCTAAAGCTAGAACCAAGGTAAAAAGGTGTGAGCCTTGTTCTTTTAAAGAAGGGTTTAAAAGCTCTGCATGTTTTAAAGGGCGTGGCCCTGAGTACAAGGTTATAGCTGGAAGATATCCAAAGCTTTCTTTTGGGGAGGAAAACCAGCAAGAAGCCTTTCTCATACCAGGCAGATATAACCCTGGGCTTAAAGAACCCTTGGCAGGAAGGGATATTCGGGTATCACAAGAGGCTGTGCCAGAATTCAGCACATGTGAAGAATCTGACTCAGATCGTTTGGGGAGTGAAGCTGAAGGGATGATATGGGAAAATAATAGCCATACTTCAGACCCCATTCCAATGGACTGTAATATATGTTTTGAGGATGACCTCACATCTTTGTGTTAACTTTTGAGGAGAATAACTTTAACAACAAAAGAAAAGAAGATATTTTCTGTTGCCATTTTTGTTTAATGCTGTGTTTTGTGTTTGCATTCCTGAGAATGTCTGTTCGGGAAGGGGAATAAAACCCTAATTATTTACTTTACCACTTGACCAAAAGACTCTGTTTTAATACAAAGAGCAGAGCAAAACTTTAATAACCCTAGGCAGCCGCCTAAATAGGGTTCACCGGGGTTCTACTGCATGAGCCCCATCACACTATCAATAAAGAAGCAACAAGCAGTCAAGAAATCAGACGACACATTGCTCTTGGCAGAATGGCTATGAAAGACCTAGATAAGATTCTCAAGAGCAGAGATGTCTCTCTCCATACAAAGATTCGACTTGTTCAAGCCATGGCATTTTCAATAACATCATATGGATGTGAAAGCTGGACAGTGAAAGAGATAGACAGGAAGAAAACTGATGCCTTTGAAATATGGTGCTGGCGGCGAATACTGTGTATACCATGGACTGCCCGAAGAACAAACTAGTCGGTACTAGAGGAGATCAAACCTAAGCTTTCTTTAGAAGCTCAGATGACAAGACTTCGACTTTCATACTTTGGACACATCATGCGAAAAGAGAGATCATTAGAGAGAGACATCATGCTTGGCAAGATAGAAGGTCAACGCAAAAGAGGAAGGCCAGCAATGAGATGGATTGATACAATAACAGCAGTTATGGGTACCAGTCTGTCAACAATGAGCCGCCTGACTGAAGACCGAACACAATTTAGGATAGCTATCCAGAGGGTCACCATGAGTCGACTCCGACTCGACGGCACTTAACAACAACAAATGGGCCAAAACCATGGCATGAAATTTAGCTGTATCCTGGATAACAACTGCTCCTCCTTTGTCAGCCCTACGAATGGTAAGGTGGATTGCGTCACGCAGATCCCTCAAGGCCCTATGAAACCGACTGGAAATATTAGAAAACAAACTCGAAGGAGAAGACTCTTCCAAACGACCAAGATCCCTTAACACCAAATTTTGAAAAGCAATTAAAGAGGCATCTGTACTGACTGGAGGTGCCCAGGTGGAAGGATTATGGCATATAGAGTCATCTTGCTTAGATATTGCTTTATCTTGAAAAAATAAAGTTGTATGTACTTTTCAAAAAAAATTGGTGTAGAACCACTCATTTTAAATGCATCATATTGAGGAGACGGCATGTATGACAAGCCTAATGTTAAAACCTGGGATTGTTCATCCGTTAAGGGGGTCCCGGACAAGTTGATGACTGTTGTTTTGTCGCAGAACGAGCTGTCGGTCCTGTCCAGTTGTCTCCTAGTGGATAACGATATGGCTGGCGATAACGTGACCGGCCCCTCTGAAAATCCTGCGATGTGGATTGGTGACCTCCCCTCGAAGAAGTCTCTCGAGGTTCAGTAGAGGAATCTGAGCTGCGATCTTCCGAGGAGGCATCAAACCTGACTCTTTTAGAGGCTGATGGCTGCTCAGAACCCTGTTGGCGCCAAGTATAAACTTGGTCTTTAATGTAATGATCGGTGTCTCGCTGAAATTTCTTAAGTTTTGAATTACGTACCATTTCCAAAAATTGTTGCATCTGTGTTCCGAGATCATCATATTGCCTCTTAAAAGTTTCCTCTGCCACTTCGCCCTTCACCTCTTCTTCTAGTTGTTGCACCTGTTCTGCCAGCCGGAGTTCCTCTTCCGTCAAACGTTCTACCAATAATGCTATTGAATCAAATCCACATTTATTAAGAATGCCATTCCAAGTCGCATAAAACTTAATGTCATCAATAAACATGTGTGGAGGTTTTAGGACATGCAGACATCTCAGGATCATTTTTTGTTTCAGGTATTGTGTCATTTTAGAAGCGTGCATCTCTACTCTACTCTAATACTTTGTTTTTTCAAATTACATAGAGTTGTCCAGGATACTGCTATCGATACCACAGAAACCGTAGTGGAATCCAATAAGGACGGGTGTTACAAAAGATTTTTCATGGCCGCCTCCGAAAAGGCAAACGTTGCAGTGTTAGATCGCCGCTTGCTAAAGATGCCATCATTAAAATAGGGTACCTATCTAATTAATTATTAACTCAAAAACCCTAACAGTGTGACCACTATAATATGGAAATTACACTAACCTGGTAATTGTAGTTCCTGGAGGGTCCAGTTTAGTCCTCCACAATCGGGTAGTGCCCCTCCTCCTGCAGCCGGGAGACTGGACCAATCAAATCTTCTGTAGTATATATGCAGACGGAGCTCCCAGAAGCCCCCAGTGTACTAGTAACAAAGCATACTTAACGAAGCAACACATTAGATTAATATACAAAATGACATAATTAAAGAACAATTTGTTCCCCCAAGAAATATCCAACCCCCTCCCCAAACGAGGAAGTCAGAACACTGCATTGCGCCGGTACCGACGCCCCAGAAATCAAAACACCGCTCCCCACCAGAATCTCAGGAGCTGCCTGAACCCCCGAGACAGGGAAGAGCCTTAGCAAAAAACGCGGCTGCAACAGAGGGACCCGAACGGCAAGAGGAACCGTCTTATGAGCAACCGTTCGGAAAGCGCGCCGCATAATCATATCAGACCGTCGGGAGGGAAGGAGGACTAAACTGGACCCTCCAGGAACTACAATTACCAGGTTAGTGTAATTTCCATTTCCTGTTCGGTAATCCAGTTTAGTCCTCCACAATCGGGATGTAACAGAGCAGTTAAGACCGGGCGGGACCTTGCCATCCGGCGCGCAGAACCACCGAACCAAAACAAGAATCCCGAGCCGCTGACACATCTAAGCGATAGTGTCTACTGAAAGCATGCAGAGACGACCAAGTGGCCGCCCTACAGATATCTGCCGGCGGAACCAGGCTATACTCCGCCCAAGAGGTCGCCTGAGCCCTAGTGGAATGAGCCCTCAGACCCTCCGGAATAGACCGCTGTTGCAACAGATACGCGGACGCGATCGCCTCTTTGAGCCATCTAGCAATGGAGGCTTTAGCCGCCGCTTCCCCTTTACGCGCACCCCCGAAGAGCACGAAAAGCCGGTCAGATTTCCGAAAAGACTCGGTAACCTTTAAATAACGATGGAGCGTACGACCCACATCGAGCCGGAGAAGACCTTTGTCCGTTGACCCGACAGATTGCGAAGAAAGCACTGGAAGAAACACTGCCTGATTCATGTGAAAGGGAGACACCACCTTTGGCAGAAAGGAAGGAACCGGACGGAGAACGATCCGATCCGCGGAAAAAGACAAGAAAGGCTCTCGACAGGACAATGCATGCAGATCCGAAATGCGCCGTGCCGAACAGATGGCTACAAGAAAAACCGCCTTCAGCGTGAGATCTTTCAGAGACGCCCTGCGCAGGGGCTCAAAAGGTTCACGAACCAGGGCCCTCAGAACTAAATTCAAGTCCCAAGGAGGAACGAAAACTCTGCGGGAGGGCCGCAAATGAAAAACAGCCGTAAGAAATCGGCGTACATCCGGATGAGCCCCGAGCAGACGACCCAAAACCTTGCCGCGATAACACGAGATAGCCACCAACTGGACTTTTAGGGAATTAGCCGCAAGGCCCTTATCGAAACCATCCTGAAGAAAACTTAAAACGACGGGCACGGAAACCGTCGCCGCCCGGACTCCCCGCCGGGAGCACCAGTCTTCAAAAATCCTCCAAATCCGAACGTAAGTAAGAGAAGTGGACGTTTTCCTCGCCCGCAGAAGGGTAGAAATCACCGCGGGGGAGTAGCACTTCCTTTTCAGCCGAGCCCTCTCAATGGCCAAACCGTAAGCGAGAATCGATCCACTTGGGGCATCCGCAAGGTACCCTGAAGAAGAAGATCCGGTAGCGCGGGCAGGAGCCAAGGAACGCCGTCGCGCAGTCGGACCAGATCGGCATACCAGGGCCTCCGGGGCCACCAGTAACACACGACCCCGATGGCTCTCGATAGGTTGCACGACCCGGCCGATCAGAGCCCACGGAGGAAAGACATAAAGAAGACCGGACGTTGGCCACGGCTGAATGACAGCGTCGAGACCCTCGGACATGCGCTTCCGTCGCCTGCTGAAGAAGCGCCCTGTCTTGGCTGATTGAAAGGTCGCCATGAGATCCATGATGGGTGGACCCCACCGCCGGGCGATTTGCGCGTAAACCTGTGGGTTTAGCTCCCAATCTCCGGGGTCCACCCGCACTCTGCTGAGAAAATCGGCCTGGACATTGTCTATGCCTGCAATGTGTGCCGCCGAGATTGCCGGAAGGCGAGTTTGCACCCAATTGAACAAGGCCGCCGCTCCTGCCTCCAGGGTCACGCTGCCGTACCCCCTTGGCGATTGATGTAAGCTACGGTGGACGCATTGTCCGACAGGACTCGCACCGGCCGGCCGAGAACCAGGGTCTCCAGGGCCACCAGGGCTAGCCGGACTGCCCGCAATTCGAGACGGTTGATCGACCAAGAGGCCTCCAGGGGAGACCATTCCCCCTGTGCAAAGCGGGACTCGCAGTGAGCCCCCCAGCCAGTTAAGCTCGCATCAATCATGAACGGAACCCACAGTGGAGGCTCCAAGGGAATCCCCCGCGTCAGGTTCTCGGCGGAGAGCCACCACCGGAGGGATCGGCGAACCGTCTTTGGGCAAGGCAATCTCTTGTTCAACGAGTCGAACTGGTTGGACCAACGTCGCAGAAGAGCACTCTGCAGCGGACGCATGTGGAAGCGCGCCCAAGGCACCACCTCCAAAGTCGCCGCCACCGTTCCGAGGAGCCGCAGGTACCACCACGCCGACGGAGCTGGCATCCCCCGGAAGAGACGGACCAGAGCCCGCAACGCCAGCACGCGTCGCTCCGGAAGGCACACCAAGCCCCGTGCTGTGTCGAAGCGAACTCCCAGATACTCGAGATCCTGTGTCGGAGACAGACAACTCTTGCATTCGTTCACCACCCATCCGAGGGACCGAAGGAGATCCACCACCCTGCTCGTGACTTGCACACACTCCCGACTGGACTTTGCTCGAATCAACCAGTCATCGAGATACGGATGGACCAGGATGCCCTCCTTGCGCAACGCCGCCGCGACTACAACCATCACCTTTGTGAAGGTGCGGGGAGCCGTGGCGAGTCCGAACGGCATGGCCCGGAATTGGAAATGGCCCCACGGAAGCGCAAAGCGGAGAAACCGTTGATGGGAGGGCCGGATGGGAATGTGTAAATAGGCCTCGGTAAGATCGAGGGACGTTAAAAATTCCCCTTGACGCACCGCTACGATGACTGACCGCAGGGTCTCCATGCGGAAGTGCGGCACCCTGAGAGTGCGATTCACGCCTTTGAGATCCAAGATCGGACGAAGAGAACCGCCCTTTTTGGGAACCACAAAATAGATGGAGTAGCGACCTGCGCCTCTTTCCAAAGGCGGGACCGGAACCACGGCCCCCAGAGAGAGCAGTCGATCCAGGGTCACGCGGATGTCCCGCGCCTTTTGAGCTCCCTTGCTGGGAGACAGAACAAACGAATCCGGAAGTGGGTGCGCAAACTCCAGGGCATAACCTTCTTCTATAATCTGCAGCACCCACCGATCTGACGTAATTTGGGCCCAAGAAGGAAGAAAGTCGCGCAAACGACCCCCGATAACCGGGTCTCCCTCTAGAGCCCGCCTCGATTCATTGCGGCTTGCGATTAAAGGAAGAGGCCGAGGAAGAGGCGGCTCCGGAGAAGCCCCTTCCCGCTCCTCTGAAACCACGAAACCCTTGATGACGGGTTCCAAAACGACCGCGCTGCGATGTCCACAGCCGGGAAGAACGAAATCTGCGAACATCCCGAAACTGGCCGCGCGCTGAGGTGGACGACCTATTAAGCTTAGGCTTATCCTCCGGAAGCCGACCACCCTTAGACTCACCGAGATCCTTCACCAACTTATCCAGAGCCTCACCAAATAACAACCTGCCCTTAAAGGGCAGTTTACTGAGGCGAGACTTGGAAGAACCGTCGGCCGCCCAGTTGCGCAACCAGATGGACCGTCGTGCCGCTACCATGGAGGCCATACTATTAGCTAGGGAGCGGATTAAATCATAAAACAGATCCGCCAAGTAGGCTGATCCCGACTCCATGCGGGTAACGTCCAACAGCCCCTGTTGGTCCATACCGGACCCCGAGCGCAGGTGCTGCGACCACCGCAAACAAGCCCGAGCTACCCACGCCCCACATATAGACGCTTGCAACGATAAGGCGTTGGTCTCGAAAGCTTGCTTCAACAAATTATCAACCTTTTTGTCCTGAACATCCTTCAGGGCCGCGGCCCCTTCAACCGGGATGGTGGTTTTCTTGGTCACTGCCGAAACGGCAGCATCCACCCGTGGAGACTTAAACAAGTCCCTGTCCTTGTCGGCAAGGGGGTAAAGACGATTCATGGTCCGAATCCTTTTCAAACCGGATTCCGGTTGCTCCCATTCCGCATGGATCATCTGCTCAACCACGCGGTGCACAGGAAAAACTACCTGGGCATCCCTGACCGCCTGAATGAGAGGATCCTCGAGACCCTCCTCCTCCTCCAGCGGCCGCACCGCAGAGAGGTTAAGCGCTTGGAGAGACTCCGTGACCAAAGGGACCAGCTCGTCCCTTCGAAACACCCGAATGATTCGAGCCTGATCTTCCGGCTCCGGGAGCTCCCCGTCTTCTAACTCCTCCACCTCAGTCTCAGGATCCCCCTCAGCCTCGGAATCCGGAAGACAAAGGGCGTCCTGATCCTGGTCCCCCAACCTGGGCCGCTTGACAGCGGGTTGGGAAGACCGCTGAACCCCCCCTGGGAAGACCGCTGAACCCCTCCTGCGGATCCTGGGGGGAGAGAGGCGGGCCAAGCCTCCGGCAAGTGACCGGACCGGCTTAAGCGGAAGGCCTGATGCATGAGAACAACAAAATCTGGGGAAAAGTCTATAGGCGACGCTACTACAGCCGCCTGCTGGAGCTCAGGGACTGACGTATTAGACGCCGGGCCCAAACCAGAAGGGAGGATGCTCGGTGAAGGGACACTGTCCCCCGAAAGAGAAGGTTCCCCGGGCACATGCTGTTCCTTAACTTCAATAGGAATCTGCAGGTCTGAAGAAACTGCAGCACAGCTCTTGCAGATTCCAGAGTCAGTCAATGTACCTCTGCGGGACCCACAAATTACACACTGAGGTTTGGCAGCCATGCTAAGGCAACCTGCCCTCAGGGAGAAAGAAGGCAACAGGAACAGGGAAGCCCACACCAAGGGGACTAACCTTATTCAAATCAGTACAGCTTTAAATTTAAAACTTTTTTTTTTTTTTTTTTTTACAGAAAACAAAACACTCCCCAGTATCCTAGGAGTGCCCTGAGCAAAATCGCCAGGAAAATAAACCCCAAAAACACCAGGGGAACCCGTGCACAAGTGTTAAAAAGTGCCCTTAAAAAGCACACTTTAGAAATCCAAAATGGCCGCCGCACTTTTTCACCCGCGGTAAAAAACGGCGCGAAAATACAAAGGTAACCAAATAATATGGAAAAGAAAGAAAACGACCCTCTAATACAGGGCAAGCGAAAAAAATCAGGAAAAAGTGCAATTTGGAAGCCAGGGGAGCCGACAGAGCCTCTGACAATGCACAGAACAGAGAGCTGAAAAGTTAAAGCAAGGAAAATTCCTACCAGCTCAAGGAACAGCAAGGAACTCAGCCCACTTCTCCAAGTGACAGGCAATGTTGCAGCCGGTATGGCTCTTCCCCGTACAGCCTTGGGGAGAGCTCAACCCAGGCTTCAGAGATTCCCAGGCAGGAAGGCAGGAGCCCAAGGCAGGTCTGGCTTCCCCCAGGATGTCCCCTGTGGCTTTTTTTTTTTTTTTTTTTTTAAAGATACAGCTACCTAGCAAAGAAATAGAAAATAAAGGACCAGAAAGAAACCCCAAAAGAACTAACTAACTAGTGTTGCTCCTTCAAGTGTCACTTAGCGTGCCCAGAAAGGGCACAGAAGTCCTCCAGCTGCAAGGAGACTGGACACACTGGGGGCTTCTGGGAGCTCCGTCTGCATATATACTACAGAAGATTTGATTGGTCCAGTCTCCCGGCTGCAGGAGGAGGGGCACTATCCGATTGTGGAGGACTAAACTGGATTACCGAACAGGAAATGTCATTAGAGAAAGGTACACAGCAATTTATCTCTAACCTACAAACTATTAACACCAGTACTTTAATGGACAGAACTACCTACTTCAGAACATAAGAACGTCATCAGAATATAGAAAGACTAGGGGACATGCAATGAAGCTACAGGGTAACCTATTTAAGACTAATAAGAGAAAATATTTTTTTCATTCAACGTGTAATCTAACTCTGGAATTTGTTATCGGAGTATGTAGTAAATGCTGTTAGTGTAACTGGGTTTAAAAAGGGTTTGAAGAACTTCCTGGAGGAAATGTCCATAAACCATTATTAAAACGGACCAAGGATATCACTGCTTGACCCAATACAAGGATTGTGGAACATATGTCTTTTGGGGAAACTGTTAGGTACTTATGACCTAGATTGGCCACTGTTGGAAACAGGATACTGGGCTTGATGGACCTTGGTCTGACCCAGTATGGCATATCTTATGTTCTTATGTGCCATACTAGGTCAGACCAAGGTCCATCAAGCCCAGTATTCTGTTTCCAACAGTGGCCAATCTAGGTCATACGTACCTAGCAGTTTCCCCAAAAGACACAGGTTCCACAATGCTTGTACTGGGTCAAGCATTGATATCCTGGGTCTCTTCTTAATAATGGTTTATGGACCTTTCCTCCAGGAACTTGTCCAAACCTTTTTTAAACCCAGCTACACTAACAGCCTTTACTACATCCTCCGGTAACAAATTCCAGAGTTCGATTACACGTTGAGTGAAAAAAATATTTTCTTTTATTAGTCTTAAATAATTTACCCTGTAGCTTTGTTGCATGTCCCCTAGTCTTTCTATATTCTGATAACGTAAACAATCGATCTACGTTTACCTGTTCCACTCCGTTTATTAATTTATAGACTTCTATCATATCTCCCCTCAGCCGTCTCTTTTCCAGGTTAAAGAGCCCTAACCTTTTTAGCCTTTCTTCATAGGAGTATCCTTCCATCCCCTTTACCATTTTGGTGGCTCTTCTCTGAACCTTTTCTAATAACGCTATATCCTTTTTAAGGTACGGCGACCAGAATTGCACACAATATTCAAGGTGCAGTCTCACCATGGAACGATATAGAGGCATTATATCTTTTTATTTTCCATTCCTTTCCTTATACCACCTAGCATTCTATTTGCTCTCTTGGCCGCCGCTGCACACTGGGCCGAGGGTTTTAACATGGTATCCACAATGACGCCTAAATCTTTTTCCTGGGTGGTGGTTCCTAATGTGGAACCCTGCATCGTGTAACCATACTTTGGGTTGTTCTTCCCGAGGTGCATAACTTTGCACATGTCCACATTAAATTTCATCTGCCAATTTGATGCCCAGTCTTCCAATTTATCAAGATTCTCTTGCAATTTTCCACAATCCTCTTGGGTTTTAACAACTTTAAATAGTTTTGTGTCATCAGCAAATTTGATAACCTCACTCGTTATTCCCCTTTCCAGGTCATTTATGAATATGTCAAAAAGCAGCGGACCCAGCACATATCTCTGAGGTACATCACTATTTACCTTTCTTCATTGGGAAAATTGGCCATTTAGCCCTACCCTCTGCATTCTATCTTTTAACCAGCTCCTGATCCACAATAGTACACTGCCTCCTATCCCATGACTTTCTAATTTTGCCAAAAGTATCTGATGAGGGACCTTGTGAAAGGCTTTCTGAAAGTCCAGATACACTATATCAACCGATTCACCTTTGTCTACCTGTTTATTCACACCTTCAAAAAAACATAACAGATTAGTAAGACAAGATCTTCCTTGTCTAAAGCCATGCTGGCTGTCTCCCATTAGGCCATGACTATCTACATGCTGAGTAATTTTGTTCTTTATGATGGTTTCTACCATTTTTCCCAGTACTGACGTCAGGCTCACCGGTCTGTAGTTTGCCGGATTACCCCTGGAACCCTTTTTAAAAATTGGCGTTACATTGGCGATCCTCCAATCTTCAGGTATTACAGATGATTTTAATGAAAACTCACAGATTACTAATAGCAGGTCTGCAATCTCATATTTCAGTACTTTCAACACTCTTGGATGTATACCATCTGGCCTAGGTGATTTGCTACTCCTCAGTTTATCCAATAGTTGTAATACATCTTACCGATGTATCAATATTTCCTTCAATTCTTCCGCACCTTTAAATGGGTAACATCCCTACATCTTCCTCAGTAAAGACTGAAGCAAAGAATTCATTCAGTCTCTCCGCTATCGCCTTGTCGCCTCTTAGTGCCCCCCCTTTAACCCCTCTATCATCTAATGGACCAACTGACTCACAGGTTTTTTGCTATGAATGTACTTGAAAAAGTCTTTATTTCGCGTTTTTGCTTCCGCAGCAAGCTTCTTCTCAAATTCTCCCTTTGACTGCCTTATCAATGCCTTGCATTTGACTTGCCAGTGCTTGTGCTGTTTCCAGGTTTCATCGTTTGGCTCTTTTTTCCATTTCCTGAAAGATGCCTTTTTGGCAACAACAGCCTCTCTGACCTCACCTTTAAACCATGCTGGCAGTTTTTTGGACTTCGTTCCACTTTTCTTAAAGCGTGGAATACAGCTGGTCTGGGCTTCCAAGATAGTATTTTTCAACAACACCCAAGCTTGATGTAAGTCTTTAACCTTTGCAACTGCTCCTTTTAGTTTTTTTTTTTTTTTAACTATTTTCCTCATTTTATCATAGTCTCCCTTTCAAAAGTTAAAAGGTAGTACTGTGGATTTCCTTACCATCCCTCCTCCACTAATTAAATCAAACGCGATCATGCTATGATCACTATTGCCAAGTAGCCCCAACACCCTTATCTCTTGCACTAGATCTGGTGTTCCACTAAGGACTAGGTCTAATATGGCTTCCTCTCTGGTCGGTTCATGAACCGGCTGCTCCAAGAAGCAGTCATTTATTTCATCTAGGAACTTTATCTCCCTAGCATATCCTGCCGTGACACTGACCCAGTCGATACCGGGGTAATTGAAATCACCCATTATTATTACTGCGCTGTAACCTTTGTTAGCTTCCTTGATTTCTCTGAGCATGTCATCATCCATTTGTTCATTCTGGCCAGGTGGTCGATATTTTTTGTCGGATCGTCTGTTATGAGGATAAAAAAAATCATATTCTTGCAACAGACCCTCCATTTTAATCAATTTAAAAGGGCCGACCAGGCCAACAATGTGTGAGGCTATACGGTCCTCAGACCCAGCCACCGCCAACTCAAATTTCTCGAGAACAAATTCCTAATCTCAGCTCATAAATTCATATGTCATCAGTCCTGACATGTTATCAATATCGCCCGAAAATGTGAATATTCATCTGATGAAATTACAGGAACATCGGTCTCGTATACATACCAAGGTAGTGGCGGCTCCAATGGTACAACACTGTATGCAACATGCGCATACTTTCAATCAGTTGAAGTGGCTGGTATTGGATACGGTCCCCCCATTGTAGCGAGGAGGGGACCGTCAAACCCAGTTGCGTTATAAGGAACAAAGGTGGGTCTATATATTGCATTTGACTGCCTCAACGGGATTGAACACTGAGGTTGAGTGGTGGACGTTGAATTAATGTTTATAGGAATTGTCACATGTCATCATTAAATTCCTTTTCTATGATTACCATTGAACCCTGGATGATGTCATGGCATCTATATCGAAACAGGTAGTTGGGTATAGGGAGTTTGATAAAGGGCCATGAAGACAACCGGTTTGAAACACAACGGTTTGTGTCGCAGTACCCAACTGAATGTCTGAGCGCCCAGTTGTATTGTTTCATCATGGAGACTGTTGGTGATTAGAGTAGCCTTCTGATCGGTGATGGTAATTCCTGCTGAATCGTTGGAAAAACGGCATGTTTTACTGTGGAACTAGTTCACCGTAGGCTGAAATTCACCACTGATTTCATCAGATGAGTATTCACATTTTCGGGCAATATTGATATCATGTCAGGACTGATGACATATGAATTCATGAGCTGAGATTAGGAGTTTGTTCTCAAGAAATTTAAGTTGGCGGTAGCTGGGTCTGAGGACCGTATAGCCTCAAGCATTGTTGGCCTGGTCGGCCCTTTTAAATTTGATTAAAATGGAGGGTCTGTTGCAAGAGTATGTTTTTTCATCCTCATAACAGACGATCTGACAAAAAATATAATTATAGAAGTAGGTAGTTCTGTCCGTTAAAGTACGGGTGTTAATAGTTGGTAGATTAGAGATAAATTGCTGTGTACCTTCTCTGAGGATATGATTATTGGCATCCTTATAAGCAGTTCAAATCAGTTTGAACAGAAGAACCACATTCCCACTGCAGTAAAATCAGATGCACCTGTGATCAATTGTCAGTACTCACATGACTTGAATCAACCAATGAATGATGGCTCTGATGTTTAAAATGGCCACATTCACTCCCTGTTCCATTTTCACAATGATGAAGACGAGCTGCCTGAGACGGTCAGAAAAGCCATTATCACCAAACCTCAAAAGAGTACAAAGCCACATCCAAAGACCTTGGGATTCCTGTGTCTACAGTTTGAAATGTTAGTAAGAAGTTTTCTGCTCATGGAACTGTCAAGAACCTCCCAAGACGTAGTGGGAAAAGGAAAATTAATCCAAAAAGTCATAAGAACATATATAAACATAAGATATGCCATAATGGGTCAGACCAAGGTCCATCAATCCCAATATCCTGTTTCCAACAGTGGCCAATCTAGGTCATACGTACCTAGCAGTTTCCCCAATAGACACAGGTTCCGCAATGCTTGTACTGGGTCAAGCATTGATATCCTGGGTCCCTTCTTAATAATGGTTTATGGACCTTTCCTCCAGGAACTTGTCCAAACCTTTTTTAAACCCAGCTACACTAACAGCCTTTACTACATCCTCCGGTAACAAATTCCAGAGTTCGATTACACGTTGAGTGAAAAAATATTTTCTTTTATTAGTCTTAAATAGTTTACCCTGTAAATTTATTGCATGTCCCCTAGTCTTTCTATATTCTGATAACGTAAACAATCGATCTACGTTTACCCGTTCCACTCCGTTCATTAATTTATAGACTTCTATCATATCTCCCCTCAGCCGTCTCTTTTCCAGGTTAAAGAGCCCTAACCTTTTTAGCCTTTCTTCATAGGAGTATCCTTCCATCCCCTTTACCATTTTGGTGGCTCTTCTCTGAACCTTTTCTAATAACGCTATATCCTTTTTAAGATACGGCGACCAGAATTGCACACAATATTCAAGGTGCGGTCTCACCATGGAACGATGTCTTTTGACGGTTAGTGTGAACCTCTAGAAAAACACCATGTAGAACATCCAAAGAGCTTAAGGGTGATCTGGGGCAATCTGGAGTGGTGGTTTCAACCTGCACTATACACTACATACTAAGCATAGAAGGACTTCCTGGGCAAACGCTAAGGAGGACCCCACTGCTCAAAGAGAGACATAAAAAAGCATGCCTGCTCTTTGCCCAAACCCACCTTGAGAAACCACAATCCTTCTGGAAAAATGTTCTGTTGATAGATTAAACCAAACTTCAGCTCTTTGGCAATGCAGACCAGTGATACATTTACAGGTAAAGAAATGAAGCTTGTAAGGAAAAAAACCACACCCTTCCTAAAATATGATGGAGGTCCTGGCTTGCTTGTGAGTCCTGTCTGTCTGTATTGATATATATAGATATAGATAGAGAGAGAGAGATATATTAATTTTATTATTGTTAGGGTGCTCTTTACCTTTTGTAATATTATTCAGCCTCCTATTTTCAGCTGTCTGTCTCTTGCTCCTCCTCATAACTTATTGTAACTGTCCCTGTATCTTCTTTCTGCTATCTGGTCTCTGTTTGTGGAGATCACAAAAAAATCGGGATACTCCAAAGACAGTCAATTCAATAAGCATCAAATTCTTTGGGCAAAACATTACTGTATATAAGGAGAAAGGATCTCAGTCTCATAGCCAAATATTTATAAAATAATTAATTTGGGATCCATCACAACATCACAGATCCTAAAAAAAACTCCTTATAGCTCTTTAGATCTATTCACAACATTTTTTTGTTTCTTTTTCAAATTATACTTAAAACTTTTTTTCAAAGAGCAATTGCACTAATCCCACAAATATTTTCATATATATTTTCATATTACAGCCCAGTATATTGCAGCTGGCTTTGAGCCCAATTCTTAAAGCGGGCCATACGGACGTCACCGCTGAAGATGGGACTGACAGGACCCGATTCTGGTCCACGGGAACAAAATGTTCCCAGAATTGGGCCAGAGGACGGCCCGGCATGCCCCCTCTGCCTGCGGGGACGTCCTCCCCTCAGGCGCTCCAGACAAGTGTGGCTCCGGCCCACAATATCCCCGCAGCCTGACCCATGGCTGGCCTCCTGTAGCCTGGATCAGGCGGCGGGGACTCCCCCGCACATGGCCCCAGCCCATGGGTGGCTGCCGTGCCCCGATCCTGTGGAAAATACTGCTTATACCACCTCTGAGGTGGTATGAGCAGTACAGCCCAGCAAGCCCGGCAGCATGTACAGGGCCGTGACCTGAATCAGCCCTGTACATGCTGCCAGGTGGCCCACCCCCACCCCCCTCTCCCCATCCTGAAGCACAGGACATATAGGAAGAGCCAGTGTGGGAATAGGGTTTAGGCAGATTGTGGGGCTGCACGTCCCAGCGAGATATATAGCCCCACAACCCACAATCGTGAATGAGGGCCTCTCTTAGCTAATCTGTAGCTTGTATTAATAACTCATTTGGAAAACCTTTTATAAAAATTTTCATTGCATAATCTCACAGATAAACCGTTTATTACAAGTCTTGCAATTGTTAATGCACGTATACTAAAGGTATAATATAATGCATATAAAAAAAGTTTTGTAAACGTATTTTACTTCTCAAGATCAAGGAACATAAGTCTTAAAATGCACCTTAACCAATGACGGGATCCGAACTGACTAAAAAATGGTTCGGTCCCAGTCCTCCCATGTGCGTGACAACCGGGTTCCGCTCCCGATCTAATTGGGAGCGGAAACCCTTCGGGCCAAGAGGCATGCAGGAAATCACTACTAGGCAATGCCTCAGATTTATCTAAGTTAAGCTTATAACCCTAAAAAGTTCCAAAAGTTGTAAATTCATTGAAAAGAGCCGAAAGGGAACTGGTCGGAGACATAAGGCACACCAATAAGTCATCAGCATAGGCCGATAGTTTAAATTCATAGGCCCCCATCTGTACTCCCTTTATCTGCGGGTTCCACCGAATCTGTGACAGTAGTGGCTCTAAGGTTAATAAAAATAACAAAGGGGAAAGAGGGCAACCCTGGCATGTACCGCGACCCAACGAGAATCGAGTTGTGTAGGTACCATTGATCAATATCCATGCCCAAGGTTCAGAATAAAGGGCATGCACTGCTTGAAGAAAAGGACCATCAAAACCGAACTGTTCCAGTGTCGAACATGTACTTCAGCCTACTCTATCAAAAGCTTTCTTGGCATCGAAGCTGATGAACAGTGATGGAATGTTTACCTCTTTGCAGTGGGACATTGTCACCAAGATTTGGTGAATATTGCCCACTGTCTGTCGTCCTTTAACGAATCCTACTTGCGAGGGATGAATCAAGCTAGGCATTATTCCTGAGAGGCGTTCTGCCAATACTTTTGCCATAATCTTAAGATCAACATTTAGGAAGGATGGATATGGGGCGGTATGATTCTGCGAGTACTGGCTCCAGCCCTAGTTTAGGGATGACCATGATCAGGACCTCATTATTGTGATACGGGAATGACTGAAGCGTCACTAACTGTTGGTACAAATCCATAAGGAGCAGGCATATTTTATCTGTTAAGATCTGGTAAAATTCCGCAATAAATCAGTCAGGGCCCTTGATCACTTTTTGGATCTCTCCTGGAGTGAACAGTCCATTTAATAGATCTAAATGGGTTGGATCTAATTGAGGGAGGTCACACTGCTGTAAGTAACAGTGGGCGTCTTGACCATCTCACTTGCCTGATGCATATAAGGTGTGGTACTATGTCAGAAATGTCCTTTCCATCGCCTCTTGGGAGGTTTTATTGTCCCATCAGCGTTTTTTATTGCCGCAATCGCTTTGGTATGCCCTGTGGTTTTAACCAATGAGGACAAGAGCCTACCGGAACGGTTACTGAACCAATAAAATTTATATTTGTAATGCAACACTGAATGTTTCACTCTAGCATGGAGAAGAGTGTTTAACTGACTTTGAAGGGCCAAATATGCCGAGCGGTTCTCAGCAGTATCCTAGCTTCCGGCAAAGTGTTCGGAGTTGTCTCCTCCATTCCACTAGTTTCTTATTGTGGTCTTTCCTCCTTTTGCTCACGAATCCAATCACTATACCACGTAAGTAAGCTTTGGCAGTTTCCCAAAATAGGCAGGGATTATCCTGGTGGTGTGCATTAGTTTCTGCAAAATAGTCCCAGTGTCCTTTCAGATATTGGAGGAAGTCCGCATCTCTCTTCAGATAAAAGGGAAAGCGCTAACCCTGCCTCCCCCCTGCATGGGGGACAGTTGAAGGTCCATCCACACCATGGCGTGGTCCAAAATCTGTATATCACCAATCTGGGACCCTTCCACTTTATTTAACAGCTGCTGTGAGACTAAAAAATAGTCCAATCGTGACCATGTACTATATGTTCTAGACATATGTGTATAATCACGTTCGCTAGGGTGTAGTGTCCAGTAATTCTTTACTTTCACAAATCATTGTGAGTCTACGCCTCTGCTGGTAATCACCTTGTTCCCTCGACTGAGATCGATCAATTAGCGGGTCTGATACACAATTGTAATCGCCTCCCAAAATCACCTCCTGCTCTTCAGCTTGTAATAAATTCTTCACCAATTCATCAAAGAACTCTCGCTCATAATGGTTTGGGCCATATGTGTTTCCCAGGCAGATTGCACTTCTCTGCATCTGCCCCATAATAAAATGCTATGGCCTCCCGAGCCTTTTACTATCTGTTCTAGCTAAAAGTTAACTTCTTTTCTAATCAAGATCACTACTCCTGCACGTTTCCAGACTGCTGATGCACCATTAGCTTCCCCCACCCACCAGTTTGGCATGCTCCACGTCTGCCATATGAGCCTCCTAGAGGATGGCGACATCGACCTGTTTGTCCCAAATTGCCCTGAGTACCTTATATCGCTTTATCGGGCAACTAATCCCGCAGACATTCCAAGAGACAAATTGAAACCCCGCTCAGGCATCATTCTACTATTCCTCGACATATCTGCAGCTTTAGACACGGTATCTCACCAGACCCTCATCAATCAACTTAACACCATTGGCATCCAAGGCACCTCACTACAATGGTTTCACTCCTACCTCTCCCAACGAACCCAACAAGTGAGAACTGGAAACCAATCCTCATTGCCATTCACCCTCCCCATAGGAGTCCCACAAGGATCGGCCCTCTCCTCCCTCCTCTTCAGCATCTACATCAGACCCCCCTGTCACATCCTCAAGAGCCTCAATTTCGGATACCAACTCTATGTGGATGATATAATGCTCTTCACCCCCTTCAACACCACCTCTCCTGACTACTCCACCCTTGCAGCCTGCTTCACAGAAGTCTCCGTATGGCTACAACAGCACAATCTCACAATCAACTTAAACAAAACAGAGCTCCTTCACATCTCCAGAGATCCCAGCTTCCATCCCTCACACAGCATCAAACTGGGCGACACTGAAATCCAGGTCAAACCCCAGATCAAGTACCTTGGTGTAACCCTGGACCAACTTTTGAACTTCCAGCCTCTCATCCTAAACACCACCAGGAATATCTACTACAAAATCAGAATTCTCCGCAACCTACGACCTCTTCTACTCTATGATAGCTTCCGCACAGTCTGTCGCGCATCCATCACCCCTCTCCTCGACTATTGAAACTCCATCCTACAAGGACTACCTAAGACCACCCTCGCCCCCCTGCAGCTGACTCAAAACACAGCTGCACGACTCATTGCCGGAGCAACCAGGCACACCCACATTGAAATCCCTACACTGGCTGCCAATTACATCCCGCATCAGGTTTAAGACAATTGCCCTCCTCAACACTTCAGCGGAACAGCTACAACTAACAATTGAGCGCCCCAACAGCAGCAGACTCCGGCGCCAAAACGCAGCAAATCTCCTCCTTCTACCTGCACAGTGCTCCAAGAAACCACAACGCACCTGTACAAACGCCTTCCAATTCTACGCCCCCACCAACTGGAACTACCCCCCCCCCCCCACCACCACCTTTCAGGCCCTCCAATCCCACACCCTCTTCAAAAAACATCTTAAGACCTTTCTTTTCGAAGAATATGTCAACACATCTACCGCCACAAACCACCCACAAGATCATACTCCATCCCTCCTCACCACTCTCACCACTCACCCCCCCAATAAGCAGGCGAACACAATGCCTCACCGCATAGCTGCTATGCCATATGTAAATAATCATTTTGTTCTTTTGTTCACTGTAACAATGTAATATTTATACCAGTTATCTGTACATAGTTCTAACTGTTCCATGTAAATGTTCCTACTTGTTCAATGTAAACCGTTTTGCCTTGCAGAAAAACGGTATATAAAACCAGTAAATAAATAAATCAATAATGCTCATATGATTGCATATTGGTAATGGGCATAATCCTTGAGAAGTTGAAGTTTTGCAAGGGGGGAGCCTCCCAGCCTAAGCCCTCCCCCTCCCCTTTGCAGGGACCTCATTCACGGGAGAAACCACCCACCGCCCCACCCAGTTGTCCTACTGCAGTCCTTAATGCTCCACAGTGCACGCCCCTCTTATTGGTATTCAAACTAACTCCTCCCCCCCCAACCTGTTCGTCTCTCTGTGGCCCTCCCACCCATTCCCCTCTCTACCTTCCCCAAACCCCTTTATACCACCTTTGCTCTCGCAGGAGCCCACCCGAGATCCGTAGGGTCATTCGGGCCATCCTTGTTAAACTCTTCTCTATTCCTCCCCCTCAGTATAGCACAGTATCCCCCACCCTGAGTGATTCTCTCTATTTTATTAATTTTAATTTTGTTATTGTATAGTAGCTATGAAGTCAGATGAACCTGCGCTCATCTCCCGCTCCCCTGGCCCGGGACGCCAAGCCGTCTGTATTGCTGGTATCAAGAATCAGCCCCAGCCCGAACTACAGCACCCTCACCTCCCGTTATCCAGCCCCATTCAGCCTATCATTGATTAGCTTACCCTTCATTTTAGGAATGCCATTCCCCTCTCCCCTGCCCCCCATCTACCACCCCTCCCATGACCCCAGTAACCAAATGGCATTAGTTTGGTCCCTCCCCTTGCAACCTCGACAAACTATCCATGTTGCCTACTTACTATATAATAACATTTAAACTTTACTGTTTTACCTTAGCTGTAATTAAGAGGAGCACTTCTCACCCGACCCAAGGTCCCTTAGGTGATCAGGAAACCCAGATAAGGGGAGGGGTCTAAATTTGTTGTTTGTAGTTATAAGCATGTATTAGACCCTGGTTTAGCGGGGGTAGAAGATGACGGCACACCCAGTAAAGTTCTGGACCTCCTATTGGATCTCTGTGCTAATAGTGGCGCCCCGGGTTAGACCTAATTCCCATACTCAGGCTTCATATAGTGAACATCGTGAACAGGGCCATATGTACAATAGCTGCCTGGGTGTCTCTATTTCAGTGATGTTGTCATCCAGTGAGAGGGAGGGGGTTTCGGCTGCTCTGCCTTGTTCCAGTAACCAGCTATTCCCCACTTTATTGTTCCCCCTATTATAGTGGACTCAACATGATGGCGACTGAAAAAAGCGCTCCTCCCACATCACATATACTTCTTATCAAGTTCTCACGAAGAATAGAGAAACTATATTAATTTAACAAATGATCCAGAGAGAATGAAAAAAGAAAAGCGAAAGAAAAGAAAACAAGGGGTGGGGGACCCCATAACCTTGTAGAGGCATAGAGGATTACGCTTCAACCAAAAAGAAATATGAAAACATTTTCTCTTGTCCAAGTCACGCAACCGATGAACAGCAACAGTTCCGAGGAGCTAGTAGAGGCGATGCACTGTCCATGGGTCCCCATCTTCCTGGTAAAGGAGAAAAACAACCTTTGTATCCTGTGGCCATTCTGAGAGCGTATTAGGCCCTGGCTAGGAACCCAAGGCCAAAGTCTATTATTCAAGAGTTAACTGTGCATCTGCTCCTCTCTTGCAAATGGCCTCAGCCTCAGTTCTCCAAACGTATTGTACCATTATTATCCAGGCTTCTAATTGCCTGCTAGGGAATGGGTCTTTCTTTGTGTGGTCTGTAATTTGCCGTCCTGTCTGCTTGTTGCATCAGGATCTGGAGACAAGAGTTCAACGTGGCTAGAACTGCCTGGGCGTCCTCCAGCGTTGCCAAGTATTTGGGCTGTCCCTGGTGGTCCACTCACAATCTGGCTGGATACAGCAGGGAGAAGCGCAGGCCTTTATTGACCAACTGTCCGCACACAACCAAAAAAGGCACAGCGCTTCTGGCTCACCAATGTTGAGTAATCTTGGAACACCAGGATCCGTGTCGATCCTGCTGCTTGATCTTGGTGTCTTCGGGCTGCCCAAAGAACAGCCTCTTTCTGGTGGACTTCTGGGAAGCGGGCGATAACCACTCTTGTGCGATGGGACCCCTCTTTCCTGATCCCCAATCAATGCACACGTTCGAGTTTCAGTGGGCCCAATGGTGTGTTCCAGGTAAGGTGTTGTGAAATCCAGGTCTCCATGAAGCCCTGTAATTCCCCATCCTCAACCATCTCTGCAATTCCTATGAAACAGAGGTTTTTCCACCGTCTTCAGTTTTCCAAGTCATCAATTTTTGCGCCTTGTTGGTTTATTTTATTTATTTATTTTATTTAGTATACATTTGTATACCGCTACTTCCAGCGATCAGTAGCGGTTTGATTACAGATTGTAGGTTGTCAATCATGACAGAAAATTTAGAGTATAAACACATTGATTTGTAGGGAAAAGCATAGCACACAGGAAGATGGTTTAAAAGGAGCGGATTCAGAATTTACATATCTACATTTTTACATTTTCACATAACAGTTCCCATGTTTCGTAGTGAGGCAGGGCTTTAAGTGTCTTCCAGGGCTTTAAGGCAATCAGCTTGTGTATGCTGAGTGTCCTCGATGTCTGATATGCATTGCTCCGCATGGTCCATGTGCCCCATAAAATCCGCAATTGCCTGACTTACTTGTATCAATTGTTCTGAGAGGGACCGAAACCAATCTTCTAAGGCCCCGGACCACTGCCACCGTAACTTCCTTCACCAATGTATTGTTATTGTCAGATTGGGGGCTTGCCGGGGCAACATCCGCCATCTTCCCCTCTAACACATGTCCTTTGTCTTTTCGAACCGCTTTGGACACCATAAATACTGTTGGGCTCATTGTAGCGCCGAATAGAGATCCACCGGGAACTTTTATCATCTCTGGTACTAGCTGGAGTGGTTTATTAAGCCGTCCAAGTTGGGTTTAATTAATTTACGGGTGGTTTGCTCGGAGCTGATCTGAACGTGTCCTTACTGGCTCACTGCCCCCCACTTCAAGTAAGTCAAATCTTTATATGGAGAGAGACATCTCTGCTCTTAATAATCTTGTCTAGCTCCTTCATAGACATTCTGCCAAGAGCAACGCATCGTCTGATTTCTTGACTGCTTGTCCTTTCTTTATTGATTGTTGATCCAAGTAGGTTATAAGAACATAAGATATGCCATACTGGGTCAGACCAAAGTCCATCAAGCCCAGTATCCTGGTTTCCAACAGTGGCCAATCTAGGTCATAAGTACCTAGTAGTTTCCCCAAAAGACAGGTTTAAAGTTGTCAACTATTTCAATTTCTTCTCCATCAATGATGAACTTATTGATTTTGCCAGTTGTCAGGATCTTTGTCTTCTTAACGTTAAGATCAGTGGTGGGATTCGGTTGGTTCACGCAAACTGCAGGCTGCATTCACCGAACTGGGCCAAACATGCATGGAAATGTCGGCACTGCAGTGGTGCGAATTCCCCGCCTGGCAATGCTTGACGACATCAGGAGATCGCGGCATCAGGAGAAGCCCCCAATACCACCAAAACATTATCAGGCGGGGGATCGGGTCACAGGGCAACAGCCGGGTTGCTGCACCTTGGTGGAGGGCAGAAGTCCAAGCGTACCATCGCTGCAATGCCTCCATGCGAGCTGCAGCAACCCAGCCGTCACACACATGTGATTGACAATTCACTCCTTTGAATACCTAGGGGGTGACCATACCCTCGGCCCCAGGGGACCTCTATCGATATAACATGGGACCCCTCTTGATCCAAACAGAGCAACAATTAGAGAAGTGCCGAGAGCTTCCCCTTTCGTTGGGGGGACGCATAGCATTAAGATGATACTTTTCCCGCATTGCCAATACATGTTCCAAACGATTCGTATATGACTCCTCAGTAAAGGCCTTACCAAGCTAGACCAATTAATGTCCCGCTTTCTCTGGTCAGGATGTCGAGCTCGGATAGCACTTTCAACACTCAAAGGCTCCAGGGCATAGAAGAGGGATGGATGTCCCAGATCTGCAAGCTTATAACTTAGTTTGTTTGTTGCACCATCTAAAAGACTGGCTCTTTGATACACAAGACTATACCATCCTAGCCTGTGAGAAAGCCCTGGTGGCCCCTTTACATCTCCACTACATATTACATGCATCGGGGGAGAGACTGCTGGCTCTCCTATGGAGCTGCCCTCTCATTAAGACGATGCGCCAAGCGTGGAAGTGGATTTACAGGCGCTTAAATCATTCAGACATGCAGTCCGTGTACTTACCAATCCAGGGGAATGTGGATTTTATACCTAGCCTGACTGATCTACTTTTGGAGATGGCATAACTTAGGTCTCCAATATCTAGATCAGGTGGTGACGGAGGAGGGCGTATTGCTCCCCCTCATCACACTCAGTACACAATTTGGAATGAACGAGACAAATTTATTTTCCTACTACCAACTCCATAGCTACATTAGCAGTCTCGAAGTGATTTCTGCACAGACTTGAAGGAGTTCTTTTTGGGGGAAACTACAGGTAAGATAATCTCCCACGTGCAATCTTCTTTCGCGACTAGGGCCTCTAAGATAACCTGCCATCATTTAGCAGAAACCTGGAATGCTGACCTAGGTACATCTTTGACCAGAGAAGCTATATGGAAGCTCATCAGTCAGATTACACGCTTTACAGCTATGGTTTCTCTGTGTGACATGCAATACCAAGTAAAACAACGGGCATAATTATCTCCAGGCCGTTTACGAGCCATGGAATACGATGGATGGCAAAGCTGTCCCAGATGTGGGAACAGAGTACACCGTTAATTCACTTGTTGTGGGTCATGTTCGAAGGTTCACGAATATTGGCAAGGAATTCACAATGTCACGGAGGGAGATTTAGCACAACAAGCTCCAGACCAGTAACTATGCTACCCTGTCAGTCTCTATGTTTATCCCAAAATCATCAATGTTGAACCCCCGGTGCTGGCCCCCCCCCCCCCCTTGTTATATGTCCCACCGCTTTGACCCGGTGAAAAGCGGGATATAAATACAGTTAAATAAAATAAAATAAAAAAATAAACAATGGCAATTCACCCTACAGGCAATCTTGTTACACGTGATGGAGGAGTGGGAATCGTGGGGAAGGGTAGGCGACGTTGGCTTTGTCTTTCCTGGGTACTGGTGATGCGTATAATTCACCAGAGCTGGAAATCTATGGATTCTCGCAGCTACTGGCAATGCTGCAATGCCCTACACCATCACCTACAAATAGATAAGTTATGGGCAGTAGCGGAACATAGGCGCCTGCCTCAATTCCACACGGTCTGGGATGATTATATTAAGTTGTTACCACTCGAAATCAAAGTCACATTTTAAATGATCTTTAGTGCGATGGGGAGGAACCCAGAGAGGCCTCACTTATGGGAGAAACTAGGGGAAGGGGAATGGGAGGGGATAGTGGCGAGTTAGTAGAGGGGCTAGAGTAGACTTTCTGACAAGGTGTAAGGAACCCCACCTGCCGGGAAACATACTTTCTAAGTTAAGATCATTCTGGCCTAGATGGGGGCACAGCCAAGTAGAATGGGAGGGGGGAAAGGATGGGTTGGGGGTAGGGGGTAAAATTTGACCGTCCAATTGGGGAGGGAGGAGGGGTGGAGGGGAAGGGGGGATGGGAGGATAAACTGGAAAATTGTGTCATCCAAAATGTTCAATAGACTTGGATTGGTTATTGTGCTAAGTTTGCCTTTACAACTGGACTGTTGTTGTTCACTGTACACCAATAAAAAGTTTGAACATAAAGATTTGACTTGTCTAAGCCATGGTATTTTTAATCATCAAATCCAAATCCCCTCAAGAATCAACCCCTCAAAAACTTCTCCAACTACTTAAATATAAAGTCTAATGAACTTCTTATTGTACAATAAAGCTTTTTGTCGGAGCATGCCGAGGGAGGGCCAGAACCGAGAGTCCAACCCCCTCCAGACGGCAAACTTCTTTTTATTTAACGTAAAGGTTTCCAAACTTCATTAAACCCTGCCAAAGAGGGCACTTATCTGTATATCATGTCCACGATAACAAAGTCCAAATCCTGCAGTTGCTAAAATATAGATGATGTTCGCACGACGTGCACATTTCGGGATAAACCCTGTATCAAGTGCATTCAGAAATCAATCCTTGTCAAGCAACCGTTTCAATAGGACGCCGTCATTGCGGCCAGGATTCTTCATTAGTTCATGGCGCTCTACCAATCATATTAAAATAGAGGAAACCCGCCAATCAGAAAACAGGGCCCATCCCATTAATAGGGAGTCCCTACTCTGATTGGTCACCTAACTATGTCAGCACACTCTCCCACTCAATTTCTCGATTCAGTCCTTTAGGAGATAAGGTAAAAATCCAACGTTGCTCCAAACGTTGAAGTTTCAACAAGCGATTGCCACCCCGAGGATCTAAGGGAACAAAATCAATCACAGTCCACCGAAATTCCTCGAATGTGTGACTGTGTTCCAAGCAATGATCCACAATCGGTGCAGATGTAATATTGCAACAGATACGGGAAGCATGTTCCGACAGCCTCTTCCTTACTGAACGGATCGTCCTGCCTACATAAAGAAGATCGCAGGGGCATATTAAAAGGTAAACCACATACTCAGAGAAGCAGTTGGTTTTCCATCTTCGAGTATAAATTTTGGAAGTGAGAGATGAGACCAATCCACACCGGACAACGTGCTGGCACAAAATTGACAT
This sequence comes from Ichthyophis bannanicus, assembly GCA_033557465.1. Lineage (NCBI taxonomy): Eukaryota > Metazoa > Chordata > Amphibia > Gymnophiona > Ichthyophiidae > Ichthyophis > Ichthyophis bannanicus. The sequence goes on from CM066050.1 coordinate 4,820,078, forward strand.
GAGTCACATGAGGAATGCCCCCCTCGGGAGCAAGCCGAACTAGGGCGATCGTGTCTCTCCGTGGTTCGTACCAACCGATCATTCAAATTCAAACCCCGCAAATAAGCAATTCTTAAAGGTTTGTTAAAGCAAGCATGCGATTGTAATATCGGCCAGTGTGTCCTCAAAATTTTCATAACCGCCGAACTACGTTCAGTATAAGGTAACACTCCCACAATCGAATCCTCAGGTTGGGAAGCCGAAGTCATGTAAGCGGGGTCTAATAGCCACTCCCGATGAATATGGCTAGCCCGTCGGTAAGCACGAGTCACCACTTGAACCGGGTATGTAATAGACGTAATCGGAGATCCGAAACATGATTGATAAACTCTTCCCGAGTGTGACATAATCTCTGTAATCTTAAGAATTGTCCAAAGGGAAGCCCCCGACGGAGTGGACACGGATGGAAACTGTGAAAATGAAGAAGGCTATTTCGTTGTACTGCCTTACGATATAACGTTGTACTCAGTCCCCCATTGTTCACCGTTATCAACATATCCAAAAACTCAATCTGATGGTGATGGATATGTTCAGTGAACTTTATGTTCGATTTCAACGAGTTCAACCATAGAATAAACTGTTGAAGGGAAGGTAAGTCAGATGTCCACACAAAAAAGATGTCATCAAGATATCGCTTCCAAAATAACACATAAGCAAAATATGGGGCCGATCGTATTAAATTGTCCTCCATAGCTCCCATATATAGTGTAGCAACTGAGGGGGCCATTGTCACCCCCATGGCAATGCCCATGACTTGTTGATAAAAAACTCCTCCCGACAAAAAATAATTCCTGGTCAGGACCAAAGTAGCCAATTTCAGCAAAAAATCTCTAGGCAGACGATCTGGAGCATGAATAAAAGATGATCGGAGTAAATCCAACGCTTCAGGCTGATCAATGTTCGTATATAGCGCTGTCACATCAAGGGTCACCAAAAATGCCCCTGGGGGAACCAAAACCTGTGCCAACAACTGCAAAAAATGGGTGGAATCCCTAAGATAGGAAGACACTTCTGCCGCTTCTCGTTTTAAAAAAAATCACAAAATATTGACAGAGGTTCAAGAACTGAGTCCCGACAGGAAACAATAGGCCTCCCAGGTGGAGATGTCAGGGATTTATGTATCTTCGGTAACAAATACAGTGTGGGAATCTTGGGGTGAGTAACCAACAAAAAACTGAATTTGCGCCGAGTAATCCAACCTTTAGCAAAGCCCTCATCCATCAGCGACCTAATCAACGTCTTCAATTCATCTGTGGGATCCGAAGGTAATCGGGATTAGGTTTGCGTATCTTGCAGATGTAAATGTGATTGTCATTCATAATCCTCTGTTGCTTGAAGCACCAAAGCGCCTCCCTTATCCGCTCTTCGGAATATAATAGCCGGATCAGAGGACAAAGTCTTTAACGATGCCCAAGATTCACGGTCGAGATTAGAAAACCTTCGAAAGGGCTGATTTTCCAATGCTGAAAGGTCTTTCAAGACCAAAGATTGGAACGTGCCAATCACCGAATCTGATCCCGCTTCAGGTGGAAGCCACCGTGATTTTGGCTTAACTACTGAGCCATCTGCTGAAGGAGGTTTATCATGGAAGAATTGCATTATACGTAGCTTCCTAAAAAAACGAAACAAATTAACTTGCATGGTAAATGGATCATAATGTACTGTAGGAACAAAAGATAAGCCATAATTCAATAAACTCTCTTGCGAAGCCGATAGCGGTTTACCCGTTAGGTTCACAACTATGGAGGATTCTTGCTGTCGGGAACGCTGGCGGGTATGAGGGGGTTCCCAATCTACGTCCTGATAGGGACCTCTCGTTCGTCGGCCGCGGCCATGTCGAAAATCCTGACGTCCGTGAGTAGAATCAGAAGTGGAACGGTGCCGTTCGCTCGTGACCAGTCGGCATGGCGGTAGATACCTTTGCATTCACAGAGGAATACCTTGACAAACTACGGCAACGTCCTTCTTTGTTAGATACTGATCGAAAAGATGATACTATGTCAGCTTCGGTTGCTGCCCTGAAGGCATTACGGAAGCAAATGATTCGAGCTCAGTTGCATGAGGCAGGGACGATCCGGTATTTGAAGACACGCATTATTCCGCGGGGATTGCGGATGACCAGGGCCCCTAAGATGTTTAAATGGGATGAGTCTTTTGTGAACAAATGGAATTTAATTTCCAACAAATGTAGTTTTGATTTAATTGCTTTAATTCTGGAACGCACCATTCAGGAGGAGGAACTTATTCAGAAGCAGATTGAGGAGGCTCAATCCTCGTTGAAGGAGTCTTAAGGAGTGGATCCTTTTAAATTACAAATGGAAGAAATTGAAAGGCAGATGAAAAGTTTTTTTGATTATTTGAAATCTTTGAAGCAAAAGAAATATCTTCGGGATAAAACTGATTATGAAACAAAACGGGTATATTATTGGATGTATGAGAAAGAAGAGACTGCCCCAAAACGAGTGACCTTTGATGTTTCCTCCGATGATACCGATGATAGTTCTACTACGAGCGAACGGCACCGTTCCACTTCTGATTCTACTCGCGGACGTCAGGAGTTTCGACATGGCCGCGGCCGACGAACGAGAGGTCCCTATCAGGACGTAGATTGGGAACCCCCTCATACCCGCCCGCGTTCCCGACAGCAGAATCCTCCATAGTTGTGAACCTAACGGGTAAACCGCTATCGGCTACGTAAGAGAGTTTATTGAATTATGGCTTATCTTTTGTTCCTACAGTACATTATGATCCATTTACCATGCAAGTTAATTTGTTTCGTTTTTTTAGGAAGCTACGTATAATGCAATTCTTCCATGATAAACCTCCTTCAGCAGATGGCTCAGTAGCTAAGCCAAAATCACGGTGGCTTCCACCTGAAGCGGGATCAGATTCGGTGATTGGCACGTTCCAATCTTTGGTCTTGAAAGACCTTTCAGCATTGGAAAATCAGCCCTTTCGAAGGTTTTCTAATCTCGACCGTGAATCTTGGGCGTCGTTAAAGACTTTGTCCTCTGATCCGGCTATTATATTCCGAAGAGCGGATAAGGGAGGCGCTTTGGTGCTTCAAGCAACAGAGGATTATGAACGACAATTACATTTACATCTGCAAGATACGCAAACCTACTCCCGATTACCTTCGGATCCCACAGATCAATTGAAGACATTGATTAGGTCGCTGATGGATGAGGGCTTTGCTAAAGGTTGGATTACTCGGCGCGAATTCAATTTTTTGTTGGTTACTCACCCCAAGATTCCCACACTGTATTTGGTACCGAAGATACATAAATCCCTGACATCTCCACCTGGGAGGCCTATTGTTTCCTGTCGAGACTCAGTTCTTGAACCTCTGTCAATATTTTGTGATTTTTTTTAAAACGAGAAGCGGCAGAAGTGTCTTCCTATCTTAGGGATTCCACCCATTTTTTACAGTTGTTGGCGCAGGTTTTGGTTCCCCCAGGGGCATTTTTGGTGACCCTTGATGTGACAGCGCTATATACGAACACTGATCAGCCTGAAGCGTTGGATTTACTCCGAACATCTTTTATTCATGCTCCAGATCGTCTGCCTAGAGATTTTTTGCTGAAATTGGCTACTTTGGTGCTGATCAGGAATTATTTTTTGTCGGGAGGAGTTTTTTATCAACAAGTCACGGGCATTGCCATGGGGGCGACAATGGCCCCCTCAGTTGCTACACTATATATGAATATATGGGAGCTATGGAGGACAATTTAATACGATCGGCCCCATATTTTGCTCATGTGTTATTTTGGAAGCGATATCTTGATGACATCTTTTTTGTGTGGACATCTGACTTCCCTTCCCTTCAACAGTTTATTCTATGGTTGAACTCGTTGAAATCGAACATAGAGTTCACTGAACATATCCATCACCATCAGACTGAGTTTTTGGATATGTTGATAACGGTGAACAATGGGGGACTGAGTACAACGTTATATCATAAGGCAGTACAACGAAATAGCCTTCTTCATTTTCACAGTTTCCATCCGGGTCCACTCCGTTGGGGGCTTCCCTTTGGACAATTCTTAAGATTACAGAGATTATGTCACACTCGGGAAGAGTTTATCAATCATGCTTCGGATCTCCGATTACGTCTATTACATAGAGGATACCCGGTTCAAGTGGTGACTCGTGCTTACCGACGGGCTAGCCATATTCATCGGGAGTGGCTATTAGACCCCGCTTACATGACTTCGGCTTCCTAACCTGAGGATTCGATTGTGGGAGTGTTACCTTATACTGAACGTAGTTCGGCAGTTATGAAAATTTTGAGGACACAATGGCCGATATTACAATTGCATGCTTGCTTTAACAAACCTTTAAGAATTGCTTATTCGCGGGGTTTGAATTTGAGTGATCGGTTGGTATGAACCACGGAGAGACAAGATCGCCCTAGTTCGGCTTGCTCCCGAGGGGGGCATTCCTCATGTGACTCATGTCAATTTTGTGCCAGCGCGTTGTCCGGTGTGGATTGGTCTCATCCTCTCACTTCCAAAATTTATACTCGAAGATGGAAAACCAACTGCCTCTCTGAGTATGTGGTTTACCTTTTAATATGCCCCTGCGATCTTCTTTATGTAGGCAGGACGATCCATTCAGTAAGGAAGAGGCTGTCGGAACATGCTTCCCGTATCCGTTGCAATATTACATCTGCACCGATTGTGGATCATTGCTTGGAACACAGTCACACATTCAAGGAATTTCGGTGGACTGTGATTGATTTTGTTCCCTTAGATTCTCGGGTTGGCAATCGCTTGTTGAAACTTCAACGTTTGGAGCAACATTGGATTTTTACCTTAGATACAATATCTCCTAAAAGACTGAATCGAGAAATTGAGTGGGAGAGTGTGCTGACATAGATAGTTAGGTGACCAATCAGAGTAGGGACTCCCTATTAGTGGGATGGGCCCTGTTTTCTGATTGGCGGGTTTCCTCTATTTTAATATGATTGGTAGAGCGCCATGAACTAATGAAGAATCCTGGCCGCAATGACGGCGTCCTATTGAAACGGTTGCTTGACAAGGATTGATTTCTGAATGCACTTGATACAGGGTTTATCCCGAAACGTGCACGTCGTGCGATCATCATCGATATTTTAGCAACTGCAGGATTTGGACTTTGTTATCGTGGACATGATATACAGATAAGTGCCCTCTTTGGCAGGGTTTAATGAAGTTTGGAAACCTTTACGTTAAATAAAAAGAAGTTTGCCGTCTGGAGGGGGTTGGACTCTCGGTTCTGGCCCTCCCTCGGCATGCTCCGACAAAAAGCTTTATTGTACAATAAGAAGTTCATTAGACTTTATATTTAAGTAGTTGGGGAAGTTTTTGAGGGGTTGATTCTTGAGGGGATTTGGATTTGATCATAACTTTATCCTCTTTAGAAGGGTTCTTGTTTATAACATATGGTATTTTTAATAACATCATATGGATGCAAAAGTTGAACAGTGAAAAAGATAGACAGGAAGAAAGTGATGCCTTTGAATTATGGTGCTGGCGATGAATACAGTATATATCATGGACTGTCCGAAGAACAAACCAGTCAGTACTAGAGGAGATCAAACCTAAGCTTTCCTTAGAAGCTCAGATGACAAGACTTTGACTTTCATACTTGGGACAAATCATACGAAGAGAGAAATCATTAGAGAAAGACATAATGCTTGGCAAGGTAGTGCAGTTTTTCGTGGGGGGCAAATAGTAGCATATAATGCTAGTACAGTCCCGTGTGTATGGCAGATACTGATGTATCAGTTGTCATTCACTTGTATTATGTCATCGGGTTGTGTGTCGTAAGGACGCTTAACGTAGACGTATGATCGCGTGGAGGGGCTTTAAAACTGGAGTTCTGAGTGCTATCTGCCATGTGTGGCATTTTTTCAGAGAGACAGTTGGTGCTTTCATGGTTTGAGAGCGGAATAGAACCGGTGTGAGTTAAAGCGTGGGCAGCAGTTATGGTAAGGTTTTCACGGTGGGGGTTTTAGTTAATGTTTGATAGTTGGTGGTAGTAGTTAATCGGGATAGGATTGGAGGTCACTGATTTGTTCATGTTTTGTTTGTCTTTTTTAGAGCTTGTAAGATCCCCTGAGGAAACTTCTTATGTGAAATGTCTCAGTGGTACCGGGGATTGACGTTGGGATCAAAAGAGAGATATAGATACAGATACATCTAATCTGGGAAGTTGAACTTAATGTTTTTACTTGACTATAATTGTTAACCGAAGAGTTCTGACATGATTAGGTTTCTGTTTTTTATTCTTGAGGTCATTGATGTGATAAAGCATTTTGCTGCATAAGGACGTGAGTCTTAATGGCAATGCTCTTTTTTAACTGAGACCTCAGAGAAAACGAAATTACCTCTGATCCACATAGTGTTCACAGTGAACGAGTTTTTCTTTATAAAATATGGCAAGGTAGAAGGCCAACCCAAAAGAGGAAGGCCAGCAATGAGATAGAAACATGGAAACATGATGGCAGAAAAAGGTCACATAGCCTATCTAGTCCGCCCTTCCATATCAACCACAATAGTCCCCTTTTTACCTTTAGAAATCCTCTTGTTTGTCCCATGCTTTTTTGAATTCAGATACTATCCTCGTGTCCACCACCTCCACTGGGAGACTATTCCATGCATCTACCACTCTTTCCGTAAAGAAATATTTCCACATATTACTCCTGAGTCTATCCATTTTCACTCTCATCCTATATCTCCTTGTAGCAGAGCCTGCCTTCAACTGAAAGAGATCCTCTTGCGCATTTATGCCACGGAGATATTTAAATGTCTCTATCATGTCACCCCCTATCCCCCCTTTCCTCTAAAGCAGGGGTCACCAAACTAGTCCTGGAGGGCCGCAATCCTGCCAGGTTTTTGGGATATCCCTAATGAATATGCATGAGATATATTTGCATACATTGCCCCCATTGTATTTGAAGTTATCTCATGCATTTCATTAGGGATATCAGGAAAATCTGGCAGGATTGCAGCCCTCCAGGACTAGTTTGGAGACCCCTGCTCTAAAGTATACACATTAAGATATTTAAGTCTGTCGTCATATGCTTTATAACGAAGACCACTAATCATCTTAATAGCCACCCTCTGCACAAACTCCAACTTGCTTTTAACCTTTTGAAGGTGTGGTCTCCAGAACTGCACACAATACCCCATAATGAGGTTACACCAGAGACTTATATAGAGGCACTATCACCTCCTTTTTTCTGCTGGCCATTCCTCTCCCTATATATCCAAGCATCCTTCTGGCTTTCGCAGTCACCTTTTCTACCTGTTTAGGTACTTTAAGATCGTCAGACACAATTACGTCGGGGTCCCGTTCTCCTTTTGTGGACAAAAGTACCTCACCCCCTACACTATGCTGCTCTTTTGGATTTTTGCGGCCCAAATGTATGACCCTTCATTTTTTTAGCCTTAAATTTCAGATGCCAAATTCTAGACCATTCTTCAAGCTTAGCTAGATCCCTCCTCATCTTATTTACTCCTTCCTGGGTGTCTACTCTATTGCAGATTTTGGCATCATCTGCAAACAGGCAAATCTTATCCGACAGCTCTTCCGCAATATCACTAACAAAGATGTTAAAAAGAATCAGACCAAGGACAGATCCTAGGGGCACACCACTGGTAACTTCCTCCTCAGAGTGAGCACCATTTACCTGTACCCTTTGTCTCCAACTCAACCAATTTCTAACCCAACCAGTAATTTTGGGGTCTATCCCTAGGGTGCTCAGTTTGTTTATAAGTCGCCTGTGAGGAACAGTGTTAAAGACTACTGAAATTGAAATATACCATATCTAAGACTCTCCCTCAGTCCAACTCCCTGGTCACTCAGTTAAAGAAATCAATCAGATTTTTCTGACAAAGACTTGCCTCTGGTGAATCCATGCTGCTCCAGATCCTATAATCCGCTGGACTCCAGAAAACTCACTATTTCCTCTTTCAGCAGCGCTTCCAATAACTTACTCACCACTGACATTTACTAACCGGCCTGTAGTTTTTAACCACATCCTTACTTCCGCTTTTGTGTAAAGGGACCACATGTGCCTCTATCCAGTACTTTGGCACCACTCCCGACTCCAACGAGGCATTGAAAGGGTCAGTCAGTGGAGTTGCTAGAACATCCCCCTCAGTATTCTAATGTGTATCCCATCCAGTCCCATCGCTTTGTCTACTTTAAGTTTACGAACACAGTCTTCTGAAAATTGTTCGCTTCTGCTCCTGTTTGTGGGTGTTTTCTGAGGTCCTGCTCCTGGCCCTTCATCTGCAAACATAGAACAGAAATATTTGTTAAGCAATTCCACTTATCATCATCAACTTCTAAATATTCCTCCCCTTCACATTTGAGTCTGACAATACCACTTTTGCCCTTCCTTTTCTCACTAACATATCTGAAAAATGTCTTATCCCCACATTTTATTGCATTGGCTATTTCTTCCTTTTTTGAATCTTTGCTTTCCTGACTAGTTTGCTAGCTTCTCTAAGTTTTTCCAAATATAGATGTCTGTCTTCCTCTCTCTGTGATCTCTTGTATTTCATGAAGGCCTCCCTCTTTTTCTTCACCTTTTCAGCTACTTCTTTGGAAAACCATAGCAGCCTCCTTTTCCTTTTACCTTTATTTACCATTTAAACAAAAAGGTTGGTTGCTCTTAAAATATCCTCTTTCAGTTTTGCCCACTGTTTTTCTACATCCTCCTGCTGTTCCCATCCCGCTAATGACTCCCTGAGATATTGGCACATCTTGGCAAAGTTAGTTTTCCTAAAGTCTAAGACCCTTGCTTTTGAATGGATTTTAGCAGGCCTAATCCTAATACAGAACCACACCATCTGGTGATCACTGGATGCAAAATGATCTCCCATTATCACATCAGAAACACTTTCACCATTGGTAAGCACCAAGTCCAGTAAGGCCCCTTCACGTATGGGTTCTGTTACCAGTTGCCTGAATAGTTCTCCCTGTAGAAAATCCAGGATCTCCTTACTTCTAGATGATACTGTAGCATGAATGTGCCAATCAACATCTGGCATATTGAAATCTTCTGTCAGTAGCACTTCCCCTTTCCTGGCAATGCTGCATATGTCTTCAATTAACTCTCCCATCCACCTCTTCAAGAGCAGAACCAAAAGAACCATCCAACTGAAATAGCCCACCATGATCTTGTCCTGCTTCACAAGAAGAAAAAAATGTTCGTAATCTCAATTCTGATAACGGAAGCCAGTCCAGGACGTGTTGCTTTACCTTTAAAATCTACCTGGAACCCTCCTGGCCAGATTCATCCTGCTTTGACAGTTTTTCGTGAGCTGGTTTTACAGAAAGTGGAAAAATTAGAACAACAAAGGTGTAAGAAGCAGCGATGGGTCCTGACATTTGAAGAACGACATGCTTTATATGAACTTAGACGAATGTCAGAAATAGTGATTAAACGGGCTGATAAAGGTGGAGGCATTGTGCTTCTTGTTCGGACTGATTATGTAGCGGAGGCCCATCATCAATTATGTGATAGAACCTCGTATGTTCCTTTGGAATGTGATCCAACTGATGTATTGCGTCACTCTATTCAAGATTTAACAAAGTCAGCATTAGCTCACCATCTGATTACTAAAAAAGAATTTCTGTTTTTGAATGTTAAGTCAGTGAAAGTGGCAAGGTTTTATTTATTACCAAAAATTCACAAAAGTTTGGTCAACCCCCCTGGCAGGCCGATTGTGTCTACAAGAGGTACACTCTTGGAGCCACTTTCTGTCTTTGTTGATTCTTTCTTATGTCCCCTTTTATCTGGGATTCCTTCATATCTAAAATATACCACTCATTTCTTGTGTGTTTTGTGGGAAATAAGGCATTTATCTACTAGCCCTACTGTGTTATTGGCCACTTTAGATGTGGCAGCTCTGTATACCAGTATTCCTCAGGAGGAAGCTCTGACAGTGATACGCGATACTCTTGTTCATCGGGGTGATCTTTCTGATGTTATGGTAGAGTTTTTAATGGGATTAGCTGAGATAGCGATGAAGGAGAATTTTTTCCGAGTTTGAGGGTATCTATTAGCAAATTTCAGGAGTTGCTATGGGGGCTACATTTGCCCCGTCTGTTGCAAATTTGTACATGAGATATTTTGAGCAGCAATGGCTGACAGTTTATCCATTTTCCACTTATGTAAAAGTATGGCGTTGATACATAGACGACGTGTTTTTTGGTGTGGGATGGGCTCTCTGAGAAGTTATTAGAGTTCCATCAATGGCTTAATAGCCTTCACCCTAGGATTCAGTTTACCCCTAATTATCATGCCAACGACATCACGTTTTTAGATGTAAGGGTGGTAAGGCAGGAGTTGGAATGGGTTACCTCTGTGTACCAAAAGAAGACTGATAGGAATACTTATCTGCATTTTTCAAGTGCCCACCCTTTAAGATTGAGAGAAGGGCTTCCCTTTTTCTCAATTTATTCAACATCGTCGTAACTGTTTTAATCTTACAGACTATGTGAATCAGTCTAGACGGTTGAGGGAGGCTTTTTTGATGTGGGGGTTATCCTGGTGTTATTATTGATAGGGCCTTTAGACGTGCCAAATTCAATAATAGAAAATGGTTGTTATCTACACCGGTTAAAGATAATATAAGTAGGGATACTGAATATGTGCATTTTGTAACTAATTTTTCTCCATTTAGTTACCGGTTACAATGGACCATCCAGCGGTGTTTTCAAGTGGCAAGAGTGATTCCGGGATAGCAAAATGTTACCCCCCATTGTGTTTGGTCCCATAACCGTAATCTACGAGATTTGCTTAGTCCCAGCACGCTGAGGAGATCAGATGGGATAGTAGAGTCTGTTAGTGGGCATAGACCATGTGGTCACTGTTCAATTTGCGAGATCACAGAAACTGTCAATACATTTGTCCACAGAGGTCGAAAGTATTGGCAGCATTGTAACACTACATGTGATTCCTGTTTTGTGGTCTATGTAATCCGATCTCCTTGTGATTTGTTGTACATTGGTCAGACCACTCGACCTTTCAGGCTATGAATGAGCGGGCATAAGAGCCGCATGCAGTGTGAGAGATTAGAGGCTCTTATTGTTCAGCATTGTAAGGATAAGGGTCATGTGTTTGCTGATCTTGCATGTTTTTGCATTGACCAAGTACTGACAGGTATAGGTGAGCATACTAGGGAACAATCTTTGCTGTTTAGAGAGCAGAAATGGATCTTCAGTTTAGATACTGTATTTCCTAAAGGTCTGAATTCTCAGATTGATTGGCATCTATGTGTTTGATGGATGGGAGGGAGGTTCTGTTATACTGTATACATTTTTCTGAAGGGTTTTGATGTCTTAGCATTTTTTGGTGAAGTTTTGATTTTGTGCGATCCAATTTAGATCTCTGCGGGGTTAGTATTTAAGCACTGCTCATGCGCGGCGTTTTCGGCCGGTTGGAATCGCTGAGTGTGTCGGATATGAATGGCAGTCTATGGAGGTAAAAAGAAACTTAGTTCTTTCATTTCTTTAGAATAGGAGTTTTGTACAAGTACATTACTGTTTATTCTGAAGGCATTGCCTCTATAGTCTTCCATGTTCCAGATAGGTTTTTGTTGTCTTTCTGGAAGTGGAAAGGTGTACACTATAGGTGTACACTCAGCGATTTTGGGCTACTCTGCATGACTTGGGGGGTCTGTCAGCAAGTGTTCGAAATATTTTTCTCTTCACAGGGTTTTTGCTCTCTTCTATAGCATTTCAAATTTTTTCCTGGGACCCCTTGAAAAAGCGGTATGCGAAACACGTAGTTGACAGGATTGTTGGAGTCGGGGTGCTGTTTGAAATCCAGGATATGTACCAATGATCAGGATACTGCCTCAGATAAGTCTCTGAATGACATGCTTAGAAGACAGCTTATTTAATTTAATATGCTCAATTGGTAATATGTTTAATAAGAAAAATAGAGGAGTTTTATCTGGCCGTTGATGTTTTTGGATGGAGGCATATGTTTGCTTTGATGCTTTAGCCTAAATCCATGTATTCTGAGGCCTTTTTCTCCTCTCTAGAACCTGTGGAAAAGATATCATTGGCATTTGATGTTTAGCCAAATCAATATTTATAGTAGAGTATTTTTGAGTCTTGTTTTTCACTCTGGAAGTGACTAGTTCTATTTTAATATTAATTTTTACATACAGTGCCACTCCTCCTCCCCTTCTTCCCACACTGTCCTTTCTGAATAAAGTATAGCCTGGTATAGTTACATCCCAGTCATGTTTCTGTAACTACCACTAAATCTAAGCCAGCCTCTCCCATTAAAGCTTCAACATCTGGGATCTTATTTCCCATGCTACGTCCATTTATACACATCGCTTTCCATATGTTGCCCCTTTTACCCATTTCCATAAAGGTATTTAATGTTTCACTTACCAGGGGGCTTTCTTCACCCATCCCCAACAAATCTAGTTTAAAGCCCTCTTCAGTAGATTAGCCAGTCTGCTACTGAAGAAACATTGACTTTTCTTGGACATATGGACGCTATCTCTGCTCTGCAACCCTTGGAACAGTATCCCATGCTCCAGGAAACCAAAACGCTCTCGATAACACCATCCACGCATGCAGCCATGCATTCACCTCCAGGATGCGAGCTTCTCTGCCTTCGCCTTTACCCTCAAGAGGAAGGATTGAAAAGAACACCATCTGCGCATCTATCTGCTTCACCCTCTGTCCCAGAGCCATGAAGTCACTTTTGATAAGCTCAGAGGGATACCTGGCAGTATCATTTGTGCTGACATGGATTGGCAACATTGGGTAATAGTCAGTGGGTTTGATGAGTCTCAGCAAACTCTCCGTAACATCTCAGATTTTGGCACCTGGCAGACAGCATACCTCTCTGGACATCAAGTCTGGTCCACAGATGGACACCTCAGTACCCCTCAGAAGAGAGTCACCAACCACTATTACCCTTCGCTTCCTTGTGGTCATTGATTCTGCAACTTTGGGGTGTTCGAGCTTTGGTTCTTCCCTTCCAGGGATGCTTTCACCTCCACTTCCAGGGCTGCATAATGGTTCTTCAATTCAAGGGCTGGAGAAGTTGGATTAGTGATTCTGAAGGCCCTGGTGACTTGTGCCCAGTCTTAGTCATTCTGTAGGCTTCCATCTTCTCTGCTGGAGAGCTTGGATGTCGCAAGGGCCTTTACTCGATCCTCATCTTTCTTAACCTTTCAGCTGCTTCTGACACTGTCGACAACTACTTTATCCTCGATACCTAGTCCTCGATTGATTTTAAGGGCTCTGTGCTATCCCGGTTCACTTCTTATCTCTCCCACTGCACTTTCAGTGTTTGTTCTGTTGGATCCTCCTCTACTGCTATCCCGTTTTCAGTTGGTGTACTCCAAGAGACTGCCTTGGGCCCACTCCTTTTCTCTTTCTATACCTAGTCCCTTGATGTGCTCATCTCCTCCCATGGTTTTCAGTACCATCTTTACGCTAATGACTCCCAGATTTCTCTCTCTACACCTGAAAACTCTCCAGCAATCTAGGCCCGGATCTCTGCCTGCCTATCTGACATTGCTGCTTGGATGTCTAACTGCTGTTAGACATCCAATAAATGCATTCACTCCGCGGCTCCTCAGTACCTTTCATCTCTTCTCTCTCCTTATAACCCCCCTCGGGAACGTCGCTCCTCTAGCAAACTGCTTCTATCTATGCCCCACTCTCTTACTGCTAACTCCAGACTTCGCTCCTTTCACCTTGCTGCACCTTACACCTGGAACAAACTACCTGTGTCCATACGCCAGGCACCTTCTCTAACCCTCTTCAAGTCCAGGTTGAAAGCTCACCTCTTTGCTGCTGCCTTTGGATCTTGACTCACCTGATCTCCTTTTCTCTCCCTTGCTCTACCCCTGCCTACACCCTTCGTGTTTCGTGTGTTTTGTCTTGACTAGATTGTAAGCTCTAACGAGCAGGGATTGTCTCTTACATGTCTGTACTGTACAGTGCTGCGTATGACTGGTGGCGCTATATAAATGCTGAGTAGTAGTAGTAGTGTTTGAAATTGAACATGGCCAAAACTGAGCTTCTTATTTTTCCCCCTAAACCCACCCCTCCCCTTCCTTCCTCCTTTTTCAGTTTCTGTGGATAACACTCTACTCCTCCCTGTTTCCTTGGCTCACAACCTTGGGGTCATCTTTTGACTCCTCCCTCTTCTTCTCCATACACATCCAACTGATAGCTAAATCCTATCGTTTCTTTCTCTATAAAATCAGCAAAATTCACCCCTTCCTGTCTGAACACACTACTAAGATACTTATCTACTCTCAGGGCCGGTGCTAGGATTCTGGGCACCTCCCTACAACCTATAGATCAGCGACCCCCTCCCTCATTATGATTAATGCTAGCTACACATCACCCCCCTCCATAAGAAGCCTACCCAAAAAAAAGCAGCACTGTAAATACTGCAGTGGGTTCTGGAACATTCAAACTCCTATTTGAAAAGCTGAACCACTCAAATTACTACAGTATAGATCCCTACGCAAAAACTGTGTTAACAGAACACCTGGCCTTCTTCACACACTCAGAACAGAGACTGTCACCAACTACAGAATAAGTGATCACAACATAAAAATAAAAATAGGTAGATAAAAATTAAACTGCATCCCCAAGCCGCCAGATTATGCATCCAATGCAACACCAGAGACATAGTAAGATATGCATTTCCCTGTACGGTATAAAATATAAAGACTAAAATTAAAATTATTTTTCTGCCTTTGTTGTCTGATAGAGTAGTTACTCACCTGTAACAGGTGTTCTCCAGGAGCAGCAGGAATCAATCCTCACATATGGGTGACGTCGGCGGAGCCCCCATGCGAAGCATTTCCCCAGCTTTCAAAGAAAGCCTTTGGGAATGCAGGCACGCATGCGCGGTCCCCTTCCCGCCCAAAGGTGCCATCTTGCTCAGTCTGATGACATAGCTAAAAGACTGCACAAAAACCAAAATGAACTATATACAACTGCAACTCCAAGGGGAGGAGGGAGGGTTGTGAGGACTGATTCCTGCTCCTCCTGGAGAACACCTGTTACAGGTGAGTAACTACTCTTTCTCCAGGACCAAGCAGGAAGTCAGTCCTCACATATGGGTGACTCCCTAGCTCTGGGTTAGGAACCCAGGCTGAAAAATAGAGCTCCCTCTAGAGCCTCAGCAACAGTGAGAGAATCTTCTCCGAGACCACACCTGAACGGTAGCCCAACACCAGGGCCGGAGGGTAGGAGTTGCCTAAACCTCAAAGAGATAACGGAGTACCACTTGCCCGAAAGCACTGTCCCTACGGGACTCCCTCTCGAGACAATAGTGGTCCGCAAAAGTCTGGCTTGAAGACCAAGTAGCGGCCCGGCAGCAGTCTGACAACGGAACAGAACGGAAGTGAGCTACTGATGCGGCCTTCGCCCTGACCCGGTGGGCCGTGACTCGACCCTCCAGGGAGAGGCTGGCTGCCCTGTACGCCCAGGCGATACAGTCGGCCACCCAGATGGACAATGTATGCTTAGTGACAGGCAACCCCAATTTATTGGGGTCAAAGGAAATGAAGAGCTGAGGAGCCCTTCTATGCCCCTGCGTACGTTCTAGGTAAAAGGACAGCGCCCTTCTACAATCCAGGGTATGCAAGACAGTTTCGGCCTTACTGGCTTGCGGCCTGGGAAAGAACGTTGGACTTACCACCGCCTGGTTGAGGTGGAAGGAGGACACTACCTTTGGAAGGAACTTAGGATGGGTCTGCAAGACTACCCTGTTCCTATAGAACTTGGTATACGGCCTATCCGAGACCAGGGCCTGAAGCTCACTCACCCACCTAGCCGAGGTGAGTGCCACAAGGAACAACACCTTCCAGGAGAGGAAACGTAAATGGCAGGTTGCCATCGGCTCAAAAGGAGGGCGAGTCAGTTGCTGCAAGACCACATTGAGATCCCACTCAGTGGCCGGTGGACGAATAGGAGGCTTAAGCAGAAGCAGGCCTCTGAGAAAGCGAGACACCAGAGGGTGGCCTGAGAGAGATTGTCCATCCACCGGCGAGTGGTGAGCTGAGAGGGCACTGATGTGAACCCGGACAGAGTTGGACTGCAGTCCTAGGTTGGAAAAGTGGCGCAGGTATTGTAGCACCACCTGGACTGAGCAGGAGAAGGGGTCCTCCTGCTGTTGAGAACACCAAGTAGAAAACCTACGCCACTTCAGAGCATAGGCCTTCCTAGTGGAATGCTTCCTGGAGGCCAACACCACCTCTTCAACCTCCTTTGATAGGAGCAAGGGAGCAAGGACTACCCTTTCAGCAGCCAGGCCATCAAATTGAGGGATTTGAGGTTGGGATGCAAGAAGGACCCCTGATCCTGAGTCAGAAGGTTGGGTTGCAGCCCCAGAGGAAGTGGAGTATCCACTGCCAACTGCAGAAGAAGAGGGAACCACGGCTGCCTGGGCCACCTGGGGGCTATCAGGATCACCGTGGCTCGGTCCTGCTGGATTTTGAATAGAGTCCAGGCCACCAGAGGTGTGGGAGGAAATGCATACAGCAGGCCCTCTGACCAGGGGATCAGGAATGCATCTGGTGCTGTTCTCAAGGGATGCAGTTGCCTGGAAAAGAACCTGGGTAGTTGCCTGTTCAGTGGACTGGCAAAAAGATCCATGGTCGGAAGTCCCCACTTCAGAAAGATTTGTTGAACTACCAGATGATCCAACTGCCACTCGTGAGGCTGCAGGAGTCTGCTTAGCCTGTCCGCCAGGCAGTTTTCCTGGCCTGGGAGGTAGACCGCCCTGAGGGTCATGCCCTGATTGATAGCCCAGGAGCAGAGAGCTTGTGCTTCCAGGCAGAGGAGTCTGGATCCTGTGCCTCCCTGCTTGTTGACGTAGAACATAGCCACCTGATTGTCCGTCTGAACTAGGACAGACTGGTGAGATAGGATCTGAGAGAAAGTCCGTAAGGTAGTCGAATGGCTCTCAATTCCAACAGGTTGATCTGCTGGGCGGCCTCCCATAGAGACCACAGGCCTTGGGTGCAGGCCCCCTGGCAGTGTGCCCCCCAGCCCTGAAGGGAAGCATCGGTTGTCAGTACCTGAGTGTGTGGGGAGGCCTGAAAAGGAACTCCCCCGACCAGAATTGGGAGATGCCTCCGCCAGCATAAGGAGTCCACCAAGAGTTTGGGCACCTTTATCCTGTCTGACGATTTCCCTGTGGCTTGTAGCCATTGTGCCCTGAGGCACCACTGAGCTGGCCTCATGTGCAGCCGGGTATGTGGGGTGACATGCACTGTGGAAGCTATGTGACCTAAGAGCCAGAGGAAGTGTCTAGCAGAGACCAGAGAGCTCGTCCGAAACTGGCCGGCCAACTTTATCAGTCTATGAGCTCTGTCCACAGGCAAATGGGCCTTTGCATGGATGGTATCCAATCTTGCCCCTATGAACTCCACGTCCTGTGAGGAGACTAATGTGGACTTTGGGAAGTTTATAACGAATCCCAGGTGCTGAAGCAGGGATATGGTTCTGAAGGTGGCCTGCCTGGCCTCTTGTGGAGACTGGCCCCTGATAAGCCAGTCGTCCAGGTAAGGGAACACAAAGATCCCCTGGTTCCTGAGGTAGGCCGCAACCACCGCCAGGCATTTTGTAAAAACCCTGAAGGCGGAGGTGAGGCCAAAGGGAAGCACTCTGTACTGGAAGTGTTTTCCTCCCACCACAAATCTGAGGAATTGTCGGTGACTTGGATGGATGAGGATGTGAGTATAAGTATCCTTCAGGTCTAAAGAGCATAGCCAATCTCCCTGCTGGAGGTAGGGCAGTAAGATTCCAAGGGTAAGCATCTTGAACTTTTCCCTCTCCAGAAACTCGTTCAGATTTCTCAGGTCTAAGATGGGTCTGAGGCCCCCTGTTCTTTTTGGTACCAGGAAGTACCTTGAGTAGAAGCCTTGCCCTTCCAGGTGGTGGGGCACCGGTTCCACTGCCTGGTCCTGTAGCAGACCTTCCAACTCCTGAAGGAGTAAGTTTCTGTGCAGAGGGGGTCTTGGAGGCTCCCCTGGAAAGTAGGAGGGGGGTATCTGGGTGAAGTGGAGCAGATAGCCCTTCTGGATGAAGCTTAACACCCACTTATCCCCTGTGATGGCTGGCCACCTGTCTGCGTACAGGGTCAGCCGACCTCCTGTGCCCTGGAGAGGAGGAGAGGCTATGCCAGCATAGTCAAAAAAACCCTCCCTGCTAAGCAGGAGCCGGAGTAGGAGGCTTGGGAGCCTTCTGCCTACGGGGCCCATGACCCTGCCCCATGGCCTGCTGGCCCTGTTGGGGAGCTGCAGAGGCCTGGTAGTGAGGGTAGGTTTTGTAGGCAGCGGTCTTCCTCGGGTAAAAGGCCTTTTTCCCCGAGCCCTGTTTCTTCTGAGAAGGGGCATAGGTTTTCCTGGACAGCCTTGTCCGGGTAAGTGTCTCGGTCTCGAGTTCTGCAGCCTTTTCGGCCATGGGCTTGCCAAAGAGGTTTTCACCTCGGCAAAGGACATCGACCAACTTGTCCTGTACCCATGGCTCGAGGTCCGAGGATTGTAGCCAGGCCTGGCAGCGTGCACCAACGCCAGCCCCTGCTACACGGGCCGAAGCCTCAAATCCATCGTAGGGTGCTCGAGATATAAACTTCGAGCACTCTCGAATACCAGAAGACAAGGCCTTGAACCCCTGCAAAGGTTCCTCGGACAGACCAGCAGAGAACCCAGCAATCTCCTTTGCCAGGTCTCGAATGTACATGCCCATGTACAGCTGGTAGATCTGGACACGGCAAGCAAGCATAGAGCCCAGGAAGCACTTTCTACCGAGGGCATCCAGGTTCCAGACTTCCCTGCCGGGAGGCACCAAGGAGTGCATCTTCTGACTCTTCAGGTGATGCATGGCCGATTCCACAACCATGGAGTGGTGCAGTAGCTGTGCCTTTTGAAACCCGGGGCTCTTGCGGACTCGACAGATGGAATCGACCCGCTTGCTTAGAAACGGCATCGAGGCCGGCGCCTCCCACATGCGGAAGAGCAACTGCTCCAGCATTGGAGGAACCGGGACAGTAAAGGCCTCCTTGGGAGGAGAGTCATACTGCAGAGCCTCGAGCTCCTCGGCTCGAGGCTCCTCCTCGGGGTCCGCAGGGAATGCCAATGCTTTGGCCATGTCCCTTGCGAAATCCGAGAACATGGTATCCTCCGGAGGCTCAGATCCCGGTGAGTCCGAAGGGACGCACCGAGTCCGGAAGGTGTCAGGGGACTCCTCCTCCTCCGTTTCCCACGCCGGCTCCGAGTGGGCAGGCAGGCACCGACGCCATCCGCCCCGACGCCGAGGGGACCGGCGTCGACGACCTCGGCCCCAAAAGGGAGGCCGAGGGTGACCTCAGCCGAGGATCGACTCGAGTTCGCATGGTCTCGAGGATCGGATCGGCCTCCGGGGTCGACTTGGACTTCGATGTCCCGGTGGTCGGGGCAGATGCGCCGGTGAGACCGGCGATCAGCACCCGCTGCTGCTCCATGAAGGCAGACAATCTGCTCTCCAAGGCCGTCAACCTGAGTCCGAGCTCAGGAGACCCAGCAGCCTCCGACTCGGGGCCCGATGGCGGCTCTCCGGAGGAGAGTCCACGAGGACTACAGTACTCACGTGACTCGGGGCCTCTGACGCTACACGAGGATGCTTTGCATGCCTATCTGACTCTGAAGACCCGGGAAGGCGATAGGGGCTATGCGACCTGGCCCTCGAGGAGCCAAGAGCGTCCACCGATGCCGCCCTCGCGGGTTTCTTCTTCCTTCGATGCTCCCTCGACGGGGACTCCCTTTCAGAGGAGCCTCGACAATGCTCAGGGTCAGACTCCCGAGACGTCGAGGCCTCTGACGAAGTCCGGACCTGTCCAGAGGCAGATTCGGAGACGATCCTCTCACGCTGGTGCTGACGGCTCCGTAATGCCTTGGAAGACATTTTGCCAGAGGGGCTACAGACCGTAGAATCATGGTCTGGCCCTAGGCACCGGAAAGATATGCTTACTCCACTCTTATGAGTATAATGAATTTTCAATTTTTTCTAATACATAATTAGACAGTTCACTTTCTCCAGAACAATGGGTCTCAGACTAAATGGAGCTACGGTATTTGTTTCTTAACCAACTTGCTCCAATATTTGCATCAATGACCCATATTGAAAATGTTTCTTATACTTTGAAAATGTTTCTTATACTTTTTATTTTCTTATACTTTTTGTTATAAAAAACCATTAGCTTAGAACTTCAACTAAGTCAGGCTTATCTTTAAAGGAATAAATCCCAACGCCACTTTCAGCGCTGCCGTGTTTCACAATTAGTTTCATCAGGGGTTATGCACTGACTTTCAAGTTGTCGAAATTGGCTAGAGGGAGAAACAAAAAATTCTTAACTCAATAACAAATATTTTAAAAGATACTTTTGAGAAGACCTTAAACTATTGCAGTTATCCATACCAACAAAAATAACTGTTTAAAACTGTCTGCTGCTCACCAACCACGATCCCATCTCAATGGCGATTCTGAGCACCCAGAGAAATAAACGCCGCACATGCGGCTAGGGCTCATAAGGAGGTCCTTTTATGCCATTGAATAAAAACCTTGAAACCTCTTTAGTAAAGCTAGTTAAACGCACAAGCACCAATCAATCTGAAAGTGGCGTTGGGATTTCTTCCTTTAAAGATAAGCCTGACTTAGTTGAAGTTCTAAGCTAATGGTTTTTTATAACAAAAAGTATAAGAAAATAAAAAGTATAAGAAACATTTTCAAAGTATAAGAAACATTTTCAATATGGGTCATTGATGCAAATATTGGAGCAAGTTGGTTAAGAAACAAATACCGTAGCTCCATTTAGTCTGAGACCCATTGTTCTGGAGAAAGTGAACTGTCTAATTATGTATTAGAAAAAATTGGAAATTCATTATACTCATAAGAGTGGAGTAAGCATATCTTTCTAGAGCTTAACCGCAATCTTACTCTGATAAAAGTATAGACCTGTATAGGTTGTTACAAACAGAAACCTAGGCACCGGAGGCAGCAGTCATGTGTGTTGGTGAGAGACATCAGTTTCTTGCACCAATCACACTTCTTAAAGCCACTGGGCAGCCATCGGGGGAAAAAGGGCCCCTGCAAGATCAAAAAATTGGGCTGCCAGGGAAAAGAAAAAAGGCGCGAACGCAGTCTCTAAAGACAAAATCGAAAAGAGAGATCTGGGCTTGGCACCGGTGTAGCGAATCCAGGCGGGAAAGGAACCGACGTCGAACCAAAGAAAAAAACTCGACCCAACGCAGAAAAATCAACTTTTTCCACGGGTGACAAGGACAGGCATCCGTAGGGCTCTGCGAAAAAAAGAAGACTGAGCAAGATAAGAACATAAGATATGCCATACTGGGTCAGACCAAGGTCCATCAAGCCCAGTATTCTGTTTCCAACAGTGGCCAATCTAGGTCATACGTACCTAGCAGTTTCCCCAAGGGACACAGGTACCTTTGGGCGGGAAGGGGACCGCACATGCGTGTCTGCATTCCCAAAGGCTTTCTTTGAAAGCTGGGGAAATGCTCCGCATGGGGGCTCCGTCGACACCACCCATATGTGAGGACTGACTTCCTGCTTGGTCCTGGAGAACATTTTATTCTCTAATCATGCTGGTCTCAATCTGAAGTTTCTGTTTTCTTCTGTCTTCTCTTAGCTCTCTTTCTATGGTCCCTAGTCCATCTGCCCTTTCTCGTCTCCTCTTTGTTCCATCTTGGATATTGATCTTTTCCTTTCAGCTTTCTTCCATTTATTTTTCTCTCTATCCACTCAGACTTCACTGATCTTTCTTACTATCCAGTCCTCAATCCCACTCTTTTTTACTCCATCTAACTACCACTTTTCAACCCTCACCGCAGTCCTCCAATTCCCCAACTCTTTTTTCCTAGTCCATTATTCCCCATTCTCACTCATTCTCTCCTCCCTCCCAACCAGCATATCCCACCTCTCTTTCTCGCGATCTCTGTCCTCCCCCTTTGGAAAAAATATCGTACAACACCATCTTCTTTCTTTTCCGAGTCAGCAGCAGAAAGATCTCATAGCAGCATCCCCAGCTTTATCTTTATTTCTCTGAGTCAGCATGCAGCAACCAGTGCTGCCTGTAGAATTCACGTCTGGTGAATGGCCCCACGCAATGGAAGTGAATGCTATGGGCAGCATTGGCTGACATTGCTGACTCAGAGAAAGACATATGAAGCTCGGGATGGTGCTGCACAATGCTGGAGTTGCATGCTCAATGAGTTGTGCCAGTTCCTGGGTCCATCATCTGAGTTCCCCCTTATTCTCCCCATACCCAGCCAATCTTAGATTCTCTATTCTTCTTTTCTCCCATCCAATTTTAGTCTCCACCTAAGTCCCAGTCCCTCCCTGCTCTCTCCCCATCTCCCTTTGCCCAGTACTGCTTCCTACATCCCTTCCGCACACCCACCCAGCTACTGCCTTCTCCGATATTCATTAACTCTGCCATTCCTCTTTCTTATCCCAGTATTCATTCTTACGCCCCTCCCTCTAAACTGTTCCCACTGTATGACCTTTTTTTCTTCACTCCCACACAAAATAGTTGTCCCCCTCTCCACCCTCATTCACAGGCTTTTTTTTCTCCCCCCAGCCACAACCTCATCCCCATCCCCTTCCAGTCCTCCCCAAACATCATCATCTCACTTCCAGTCCAGTCCATCCATCTCCCAGCATCAGCCCATTTCCAGTCCTAGCCCCACCAGTATCAGTCCCCCTCCAGTCCCAGTCCCTCTCAGCATCATCTTCTTTACAGTCCCTCCATCACCCAGCATCAGCCCATTTCCAGTGCTAGCCCTCCAATATCAGCTCCCCTCCAGTCCCAGCCCCTCCCAGCATTATCTCCCTTTCAATAGCAGTCTCTCCATCCCCCAACATTATCTATTTCCCGTTCTAGCCCCTAGTCTTCTTATAGTGCCAGCGATTCCCCACCCGGACACCCAATTCACACACATGGCCTCACACCACACGGGCCCAAAGCACACATGATCCGGCTTCAGAGGGAGCCTGTGAGGACTGAAGCCCGGCGCCCAAGTTCACCTCTGCACAGCCATAAAGCATAGTTACTCACCTGTAAAAGGTGATCTCCGGGAACAGCATGAATTTAGTCCTCACATATGGGTATCATCGGTACCGACGGAGCCTGCGCGGGAACGCTCCCCAGCGTCCAATCAGAAAGCTTTTGGGAGCATCCCACAGCGCCTGCATGCTGCCTTCCCGCCTTTCCCAACTGCCTCTCTCCAGTTGAGTTTTAAAGCTGAGACAAAGAGAGAGAGAGAGGGAAAGGAAAGAGATAGAGAGATACAACTCCTAGGGGAGGTGGGTGGGTTGTGAGGACTAAATTCCTGCTGTTCCCGGAGATCACCTGTTACAGGTGAGTAACTATGCTATCTCCAGGAACAAGCAGGAATGTAGTCATCACATATGGGGACTCCCTAGATTTAGGTGCCAGGGAGAGACCCCAGAAGTTGTGTCCCCCTGAACAGGGCTCCACTTCCCCCCATGGATCTCTGGCATCCTACCAGGGATGGTGGGTAGGAGTTGATTAGGTATGGAACAGGTGTTGGAGAACAGCCTGACCAAAAAAGGCATCCCGGCGGGAGTCCTTGTCCAAGCAGTAATGGGCTGCAAAAGTATGAACCGAGGCCCAAGTGGCTGCTCGACAGATGTCGTCGATAGACACAGAGTGCAGATGAGCCATTGAGGCTGCCATGGCTCTCACATTTTGAGTTGTGACATGGCCCTCCAGAGAAAGGTTCTAACTCTGATAGGCAAAGGAAATACACTGAGCAATCCAGTTAGACAGTGTTCCCTTGGAGACTGGAAGTCCCAAATGAGAAGGATCAAAAGCAACAAAGAGTTGAGAGGACTTTCTATGTTGCTGTGTTCTTTGTAAGTAAAAGGCTAAAGCTCTTTTACAGTCCAAGGTATGAAGATTCCTCTCTGCATTTGATGCATGAGGCCTTGGAAAAAACACAGGTAGGTAGACCGCTTGGTTCAGATGAAAAGGCGAGACCACCTTTGGCATAAAGTGTGGATGAGTCCTAAGGACTACCTTGTCATGATGGAACCTTGTATAAGGTGGATTAGCTACTAGTGCTTGCAACTCACTAATGCGGCGTGCTGATGTGATTGCAATAAGAAAGATAACCTTCCAAGAAAGGAATTTCAAGGAGGTAGTAGCTAAAGGTTCGAAAGGTGGCTTCATGAGCTGCCCAAGAACCAGGTTAAAGTCCCATACCATCGGTGGTGGCCTAATGGGAGGCTTAGTTAGAAGAAGGCCTCTCATAAATCTTGCTATAAGAGGATGAGAGGAAATAGGCTGTCCATTTAGAGCAGGGGTCTCAAACTCAAATTGCTTTGAGGGCCAAATGAGGACTTGTAAAGTAACCCGGGGGCCGCATAAGACGCGGGGCCTCATTTGCATAAGGGGCCTCATTTGCATAAATATTTGCATAATGTTACCATACACTAACTTTTAGTAAACATGCCTCTTTAATGAGTATGGATAAAGAAAGACTAAAAGATTTAGAAACAAGAAGACAATAATTAAACTGGGAACCCCAAAAGCCAAACTTGGAATGTACAACAACACTGTAGAAATAAAACTATAAATTAATTTCCTCTTGTACTAAACAAAGCGCAAACATTAATGATGCACATTTCCCAGAGCTGACATATTCCAGTTAATAAATTCAAAATAAAGAGATATTTTTCTACCTTTTGTGCATTTTTTTCAGTTGCAATTGTTCCAGCCACTTTCTTCTGGTTTCTTCATGTCTTCTGCTAACTCTCCATCGTCTGCTGTCCATTTGCCCTTTCTTCTCTCCTAGTTTTTTTTCCATTCTCTCTCTACATCTGCTTTAACATACTAATCTTTCTCCTTTTTCTCTTTCCTCATTCCTATTTCATCCACTCAAATTTTACCCCTCCATCCTCAATCCCCACTTACTCTCCCAATACCTGGCCAATTGTAGATTTGTCTTCTCTCCCAGACAAAATATTTTTCCCCTCTCCATTTCACTTTCCCAGCTCCATCCCATTCTAATCCTTCCTCAACATCAGCTCCCTTCTAGTTCCAGCCCCACCCAGCATCCGCTCCCTTCTAGTCCCCCCATTAGTCCATTTCCCGTCCTATCCTAGCCTCACCATCAGCCCATTTCCAATCCTAGCCCCCCATCAGCCCATTTCCAATCCTAGCTCCCTCCCCTCACAGCCCATTTCCATTCCAAGCCCCCCTCCCCATCAGCCATTTGCAGTTCAAGCCCCCCTTCCACTCAGCCCATTTCCAGTCCTAGCAACCCCCCCCAGCCCATTACCAGTCCTAGACCCCCCATAGCCCATTACCAGTCCTAACCTCCCCATAGCGCACTTCCAGTTTTACCCCCCATCACCCCATTTTCAGTCTTACCCCCCCCATAGCCCATTACCAGTCATAACCCCCCTGCCAATAGCCCACTTCCAGCCCTAACCCCCATTACCCCATTTCAGTCAGCCCTTCCATAGCTCATTACCAGTCCTAACTCCCCCCCATCAGCCCACCTCCAGTCCTTCCTAACCCCCACCTGCCCATTTCCAGTCCTAGCCCCCACCATAGCCCATTACCAGTCATAACCCCCCTGCCAATAGCCCATCTCCAGTCATAACCCCCCCCTGCCAATAGCCCATCTCCAGTCATACCCCCCCCCTGCCAATAGCCCATTTCCAGTCATACCCCCCCGGCCAATAGCCCATC
Source organism: Ichthyophis bannanicus (assembly GCA_033557465.1). Classification (NCBI taxonomy): domain Eukaryota; kingdom Metazoa; phylum Chordata; class Amphibia; order Gymnophiona; family Ichthyophiidae; genus Ichthyophis; species Ichthyophis bannanicus. The sequence goes on from CM066050.1 coordinate 4,845,897, forward strand.
TCCTTTCATAACCCCCCCCCCTGCCAATAGCCCATATCCATTCATACCCCCCCCTGCCAATAGCCCATTTCCAGTCATACCCCCCCCGCCAATAGCCCATTTCCAGTCATACCCCCCCCCTGCCAATAGCCCATTTCCAGTCATACCCCCCCCTGCCAATAGCCCATTTCCAGTCATACCCCCCCCTGCCAATAGCCCATTTCCAGTCCTACACCCCCCCCCCCAATATCCCATGTCAATTCCTACAACCCCCCCTGCCAATAGCCCACTTCCAGTCCTAAAACCCCCCCTGCCAATAGCCCATTTCCAGTCCTACACCCCCCCCCTGCCAATAGCCCATTTCCAGTCCTACACCCCACCCCAATTCCACATTTACAGTCCTACACCCCCCCCCCTGCCAATAGTCCATTTCCAGTCCTACACCCCCCCCCCCCGGTAAATTAAAAAAAAACCTGGCTTCTGCTGCTCAAGCAGCAAAATCAGCTGTCCTGCGGCCCCTTCCCCTGTGCCCGGAGATCCGAGTCTGCTCTATCAGCGGCGTGCTTTTCAAGCCGCGAGGAGAGTATTCCCCTCTCGCGCGGCTTGAAACCGCGCGAGAGGGGAATACTCTCTTCGCGGCTTGAAAAGCACGCCGCTGATAGAGCAGACTCGGATCTCCGGGCACAGGGGAAGGGGCCGCAGGACAGCTGATTTTGCTGCTTGAGCAGCAGAAGCCAGGTTTTTTTAAAATTTGACAATTGATTCTGCCGCTGCCACGGCGACAACGGCAGAAGCCAGGGTTTTGGGGGTTTTTTGTTTTCCTCCATCGCGGGCCGCACAAAGTTGTCTCGCGGGCCGCATGTTTGAGACCCCTGATTTAGAGGCTTAAGGGAAGCTGCAATAGCACTCAAATGGACTCTTACTGAATTAGTCTTAAGACCTGCATTGGATAAATGAAGGAGATACTCCAGCAAAGATTCCAGAGGTATCGCAAGGGGGTTAAGAGCCTTCTGCAAACACTATATGGTAAACCTTTTCCACTTGAAAGCAAAAGAGCATCTTGGGGAAGGTTTCCTGGAAGCAAGAAGAATATCTTTCACTTGCTGAGGGATATTAAGATCATGGAGATCTAGGCCTTCAGCAACCAAGTCCTGAGATGCAGAGACTGGGGATTGGGATGCCATAACATTCCGTCCTCCTGAGATAGGAGATCTGGAGCAGACCCTAACTCCAGGGAGGGAGCTTGACAGAGATATAGAAGCAGAGGGTACCACACTTGCCGTGGCCAATGTGGAGCTATGAGAATCATATGGCCTCTGTCTCTCTGAAGCTTGAACAGGGTTTTGGGAATTAGGGGAATGGGTGGAAAGGCATACAGGAAGTCTTGACCCCAGTAAATGAGGAAAGCATTCCTGGCCTGAGCCCCGTGAGCCGGAATTCTGGAACAGAACCGGGGAAGTTTGGCATTCCACGGACTTGCAAAGAGGTCTATGTCCGGGGTTCCCCAAAGTTGAAATAGCCTGGTCACCTGGTCTGCATGCAGAGACCACTCGTGTGGAAGCAGAACTCGACTGAGTCTGTCTGCCCAAGAGTTTTGAATGCCTGGAAGATACACTGCCAGAAGTTGAATCTGATGCTCTCTGGCGAGGGCCCATAGTCGCAAAGTTTTGTTGCAAAGCGACAGAGAGCCTGTTCCCCCCCTGCTTGTTCACATAGAACATGGCTACTTGATTGTCCGTATGAATGAGGACTGTCTTGTAGCTGAGAAGGGTGTGGAACACTCGCAGAGCAAGAAAGATTGCTCTGAACTCCAAGAGACTGATATGTAGATAACTCTCCTGTGGAGACCAGGTGCCCTGGGTGGAGAGGTCTTGCAGATGAGCTCCCCAAACCATTGGAGAAGCATCTGTTGTGAGAATTGCTTGGGGTAAGGGTTGCTGAAAAGGGGACCCCAGCAACAGGTTTTGAGTGGACTTCCACCACTGGAGAGACAAAATGAGGCGACTTGTGTTTGCTATTTTGTCTGACAGGCATCCTGATGCCTGAGTCCATTGGGTGGATAAAGTCCACTGAGCTGCCCTCATGTGGATGCGAGCATAGGGAACCATATGCACGGTGGATGCCATGTGGCCTAGTAGCTTTAACATTTCTCGAGCAGTTAGATGAGGCATTAGCACTGCTTGAGAAGCTAACTGCACCAAGCGAAGGCAACGGGCCTGGGGGAGATAGGCCCTTGCCTTTGTGGTATCCAGGAAAGCTCCTATGAACTCTAAAGACTGAGTGGGAGTCAGACTGGATTTTGGGATGTTTATTACCAGCCCTAAATACTGAAGGATACGCATTGTGCAGGATAGAGAAGTCCTGGCCTCTGACTCTGTTGGGGCTCGAATGAGCCAATCGTCTAAGTAAGGGAAGACGAATATCCTTAGAGTGTGGAGAAATGCTGCTACAACAGCCATGCACTTCGTGAACACCCTTGGTGCTGAGACCAGGCCAAATGGAAGCACCCTGCATTGGTAGTGCTTTCCCTGAAAAAGGAACCGAAGGAATCTTCTGTGAGTTGGATGGATGAGAACATGGGTGTACGCATCCTTGAGATCTAGAGAACAAAGCCAATCCTGACTCTGAAGGTATGACAGCAGAGATCCGAGAGAAATCATTTTGAATTTCTCCTTGACAAGGAATTTGTTCAATTCTCTGAGGTCTAAGATAGGTCTGTAACCCCCTGTTTTCTTTGGAATAAGAAAATAAGGGGAATAGAACCCTGTACCCTGTTGATGGAGGGGTACTTCTTCTATTGCCCCTTGGGCAAGAAGGATAGCGACCTCCTGACCTAACAGGTTGATGAGAGAGGTCGGAGAATTGAACTGCTTTACTATTGTGTGAGGGGGCATGCTTGAAAAATGAAGCTTGAACCCCTCCTTTATGATGGAGAGTGTCCAATGCTCTGCTGTTATTTGCCCCCATCTGGGGGCAAAATGACATAACCTTCCTGGAATGGTGGAAGGTTCTGGTCCCCCCAGAACCAGGAAGGCTAAGTTCTCTAGATGAGAGTCAAAGGCCCTGTGGAGGCTGAACTTGCTGGGCCCGTTGAGGCCTAGCAGCCTTTACTTTCTTTTGTTTGGGTGGTTGCTGACCTTTCCTGGCAAGCTGACCTGCAGAACACCCCTGCTGAACATAAGCAGGATAAAAATTTCTCTTTTTAGAAAAGAATGGTTTCTTGAACAATTTTATTCTAGCAGGATCAGTAGTGGACTTGGATAATCTATCCAAGGTGGAATTTTCAGCATCCATTTCATTGGCTTTTTCCTGCCAATCTTTACCAAACAGGTTCTCACTAGTGCAAGGGATATTTCCCAATTTGTCTTGTACCCAGAGCTCTAAATCAAATGCCTGGAGCCAAGCAATTCTACGTGCACCTACGGCCATAGCCGAGGTTCTGCTTATGCACTCAAAGCAGTCAAAGGCTGCACAGTTGGAAAAGTTTGAAACATCTTGGGCATGTTTGACCAAAGTGAGAAAAGCCTGTCTTTTATCCTCAGGAAGAAAAGGACTTAAAGCCTCTAAATCATCTGTGACCTCCTTCAGGAACATTCCCATATAGAGACTATAGGAACTGATCCTGGCAGAAAGCATGGAAGCTTGGAAGACCCGACGTCCAAAAGCATCCAGGGTTCTGCACTCACGTCCTGGAGGATTAGAGACATGTCTTTTTGCACTCTTGATCCTTCTCATAGCTGACTCCACTACAATAGAGTGGTGAGGAAGCTGAGTCTTATGGAATCCAGGACAAGGAGGGACTTGATACATAGTATCCAGTCTACGAGAATGAGGAGAAGTGGTAAGAGGTGTTTCCCACATCCTTAACATGAGATCATATAGAATCTCATGAATGGATAAGATAGCTGCCTCCTTAGGAGTTTTATGATATTGGAGAATTTCCAACTCCTTGGCCCTTGGCTCTGTTTCAGGGGCCACAGTAATGGACAGGCCCCGAGCCACCTCCCTGATAAAATCTTGGAAGGAAATATCCTCTGGAGGAGACATCCTGCATTTAGGGGAGGAAGGCTCCTCTGGGAGAAGCATCGCTGCATCGACATAACTGTCAGAATCCTCAGATTCTTCTGAGGACTCGAAGTATCGTCTGTCCGGATGCTCTTGAAGAGCCCGATACCCGTACCGACCAAAGTTGGTACCGGGATTAACCAGTACCGGGGTATCGGTACCTGAGGTCATCGGATGACTGGGTACCGGCAAAGCAGACACCGATGCCGATGTTATCAGTGGTACCGATACCAAGGCCGGAGTCGGTACCGGTGAAATTGTCTGTCGCAGTTCCGAGGGCTTCGATGCCGCAAGGAAAGCCGCCAGACTGCATTCCATAGCCAGAACTCTGGTCTATCGACGCTGCCAATGCCTGGAATGTTGGTACCGGAGGAGACCGCCGGTACCCCAGGGCATGGCACCAGTAGTTCTGCCGAGGTCGAGGCCTCGAGAACATCCTGGAACCCCGATAATGCTTTGGTAGCCGAAGCCTCCCGCCGGGGTAATTTTGCCGGTGCAGAATCCTCGAGGGCAACGCCAGAGGCATCTCGATGCTTAGAAGGAGATCTACCCTTTGAGGACTGGCTGGATTTATGTTTAGTTACCTGAGATCCACGGGAGGAAGACGCAGCCCTAGAAGACGTTGATGCCACCGAAGCTGCATCAGAGGGAAACAGGGTACTGAGCTTAGCAGTTCAGTTCTGCCAACCTCTTTTAGACATCATGGCGCAGGACATACAATCCGTGATGGAGTGGTCAGGACCTAAACATTTTAGACACCATTCATGGGTGTCGGTGACGGAAATGGTACCGCCACACTTGGTGCACTTTTTGAAACCTGAGGCAGGTTTCTCCATGGTAAGGAAAGGTTTTTGGGCCAAAGGCCCAAAAAGGCGCGTGCAGCTGAAGAAAAAGAAAAAAGAGAATATATATTTTTTTACAGAAATAAGAAAAGAAAAAAACGGCGGTACCGGTAGAGCGTCGAGGAAGGCAGACACGACCACAAAAAAGAAAGAAATAAAAAAGAATTCTTCTGCGGTGACAGGAACACGACCTGCTGGCTCCGCGGAAAAAGAAGAACTGGAGAGAGGCAGATGGGAAAGGCAGCACGCAGGCGCTGTGGGATGCTCCCAAAAGCTTTCTGATTGGACGCTGGGGAGCGTTCCCGCGCAGGCTCCGTCGGTACCGACGATACCCATATGTGATGACTACATTCTTGCTTGTTCCTGGAGATGAGTAAACAGTGGCATTTTCCTTTACTCCCACGGCTATAAGACAAGACACAGATACCAGTGCCATTGAGTTTCTGAAGGTTAAAAAGGGGCACTTCCTGTCTCTACACAAGACAGGAAGTGCCCATTTAACCTCCAGAAATTTAGCGGCGCCAGTATCTGTCACATCTTACAGCCATGGAAGTAAAGGAAAACGCTGTTGTTTACTCCCGCGACTGTGCAGAGGTGAACCGGGGCGCCGAGCTTCGGGTCTAAGCGGCTCCCTCTGAAGATGCTCAGGTGCGCGCGGAGCCCCTTATGCCTGCACATGCCTAGGGCCAACCCTGCTTGTGGGAAAGGGGCATCTAGTGATGGCGCCCCCCCTGCCGTGCTTACCTCGTTTACTGGGTAGCACCGGCTCTGTCCTCTTTCGTTACGTCCCGTCTTGACTATTGCAACCTCCTCCTTGCTGGTCTCCCTCTGAATCATCTCTCTCCCCTTCAATCTGTTCAAAACTCAGCTGCACGGCTAATCTTCCTTGACAAGCTTGAAAGGAAGCTTGTCTGTACAGGGCTGTATACACAGTCAGGGTACTTAATAACATCATATTACTAAAAGCCCTAAGAAAGAGTTAACACCAGAGACATTCCAGAGCTTATTACTCAGCAACAACCCTGAAAGACTCTACTGAAATAACTAGGCTGACCGTTCCTAATAACAAAGACATTAGGTTTGTTATACAAAAGATAGTGCAGGGAGGAGTTTGTTTCGCAGTCTCTCAGTCTCTATTCAGAGGTATCAAATCTGCAAGTGTTAGAATTATTGTCTAAAAGTTATGTCTGGGAATACATGTATGTCTCCTCATGATGATCTATGCTAATAAGAACTGACCTATGACGTAGAGATATAGAGATGCATGTTATGAATATACGTGATGCTTGACATAGAACAATAAGGTGGAAATTATGTTGTGTAATGGAATATTTACCTATAAATAAAATGGCTGAAAGCTGTGATGGCAGAGTAAACAAGGTGCTAACTTTGTTTGCTCTCCCAAAGCTTTTGTTGTACTTTTAATAATACAAGTGTGTTGTGTATTATTTACTGATTTACCGTACTTGCTCCTTCTCATTGCTCTGAAAGTGGACATTCGTTACCCAAGAGCCCTGGTGAGTTACCGGTGAGGGGAGGTGCAGAGTACACAAACAATGCTCATATAACCCCCCTCTTCTCAATTTGCTTCATTGGCACCTTATCTATTTCCGTATACAGTTCAAACTTCTACTGACCTATAAGTGCACTCATTCTGCTACTCCTTACTATTTTTCTTCTCCGGGAACGCCACTCTTCTGGCAGATTGCTTATATCTGTGCCCTTCTCTTCTACTGCCAACTCCAGACTTCAATTCTTCCATTTGGCTGCTCCTTATATCTGGAACAACCACTTGAGTCTGTACATCAGGCTTTATCTCTGGCCCTTTTGAAATCCAGGCTAAAAACTTATCTCTTCAAGACTGCTTTTGGATCCTGATCCGCTTAGTCTATGTGTTTCCTTACCATTCCCACATATTTATCCTTGTCTACTGCTGTTGTTTTATCTGTCTTGACTAGATTGTAAGCTCTGATGAGCAGGGACCATCTCTTACATGCGTCTGTAGAGAGCTGTGTATGCCTTGCAGTGCTATACAAATAATCAGTAGTAGTAGTAGTAGTAAGCATAGTTACTCACCTGTAACTGGTGTTCTCTGGGGACAGCAGGAATCAGTCCTCACATATGGGTGACGTCGGTGCCGATGGATCCCTCGTGCGGAGCAAATCCCCAGCTTTCAGAGAAAGCCTTTGGGAACAGAAACACACATGCGCGGTCCCCTTCCCGCCCAAGGGTGCCATCTTGCTCTGTCAAATGACATAGCTAAAAAGACAGCAAAAATTAGCAAAAACAATAGGACTGCAACTCCAAGGGGAGGAGGAAGGGTTGTGAGGACTGATTCCTGCTGTCCCCGGAAAACACCTGTTACAGGTGAGTAACGACGCTTTCTCCGAGAACAAGCAGGAAGTCACATATGGGACTCCCTCACATATGGGACTCCCCAGCTATAGGCTACCAAGAACCCACAGCTGAAAAATAGGCTCCTTCTACGAGAGCCGCAAGCAGCCACAATAGGAATCTAACTGAGAGAGTAGCACTCTGGTAGCCTGACACAGAAGCACACTTTCCCACTTTCAAAAAGAATCTGAAAGCTCACTTCTTCTCTTCAGCTTTTGACCTCCCCTCCCCGTTTGTGTGAAGCTAGCTTTTCCTACTTCTTTCTCACCCCCCTCTCTCCTTGGTCATACGTATTTAAATGTCTTGTGTGCTTTCCTGTCACGTATTGTAATTTCTTTTCCTTTTCTGCCGGATTGGCTTTCTTGTATATTAATATATTCTTGTATATAGGGAGGAGTGGCTCAGTGGTTGGGACAGGTTACCTCAGGCCGGAAGTTCAATTCCCGCATGGGGGGACAAGCAACTTTAGGCTGGAGGGACTGGGGTCTCTAGTCCCATGACCACTCCTTGTGGCCTTGGGCAAGCCACTTAACCCTCCATTGCCTCAGGTACACTTAGACTGTGAGCCCTTCGGGGACAAGGGAATAAAAAGAACCTGTTAGTATACATGTAAACTGCACCGATTCTAAATAGCGCGGTATAAAAAAGAAATAAGTAAAATAAATAAATAAAAATTAATTAATTTTTTGTAAACCACTATGTTATTATTTGAATAGCAGTATATCAAGCTAATAAACATAAGGGTCGGAGGGCAGGAGTTGCCTAGACCTCGAAAAGGTTATGGAGTACAGCCTGGTCGAAAGCACTGTCCTGTCGGGACTCCCTATCCAGGCAGTAATGGGTTGTGAATGTCTGACCCGAAGACCAGGTGGCGGCTTGGCAGATGTTTGCCAGCGGAACATAGCGGAAATGAGTCACCGATGCCGCCGTGGCTCTGACCCGATGGGCCGTGATGCGACCCTCCAACGGAAGCTCGGCTGCCCTGTATGCCCAGGCAATACAGTCCGCCACCCAGGTGGACAGCCTACGCTTGGAAACAGCCATCCCCAGTTTACTGGAGTCGTAGGATACGAAGAGCTGAGCAGCCCTTCTATGGCCCTGCGTACACTGAATATAGAAGGTCAACAACCTCTTGCAGTCCACGGTATGCAGAACTGTCTCTGCCCGACTGGCATGCGGCCTGGGAAAGAAGGTAGGAAGCACTACCTCCTGGTTGAGGTGGAACGAAGAGACCACTTTTGGAAGGAACTTGGGGTGTGTACAAAGCACCACCCGGTTCCTACAGAACCTTGTATAAGGCCTGTCGGACACAAGGGCCTGAAGCTTACTCACTCGCCAAGCCGATGTGAGTGCCACCAAGAAAACTACCTTCCAAGAAAGGTAGCATAGATGGCAGGCTGCCATCGGCTCAAAAGGCGGCTGAGTAAGCTGCCCTAAAACCACATTCAAATCCCATTCGGTCGCCGGGGGGAGGACCAGGGGCTTCAGCAGAAGCAGGCCTCTCAAGAACCTAGAAACCAGGGGATGTGCAGAGAGAGGCTTCCCCTCCACCGGGAATTGGTTTGCTGCAACGGCACAGAGATGAACTCCGACAGAGTTGGACTTAAGGCCCAAATCCGAAAGGTGGAGAAGGTACTATAATACCACTGTAACCTGGCAGGAGAAAGGAATCACCTTCTGCTTCTCGCACCAAACCCCAAACCTATGCCACTTGAAGGCATAGGTCCATCTAGTTGACAGCCTCCTTGAGGCCAGCAAGACCTCTTCCACATTTTTTGGAAGGAGGAGTGGTGCGAGCACTACCCTTTCAGCAGCCATGCCATTAGGTTGAGAGAGCTGAGATTGTGGTGCAGGAGAGTGCCCCCCCCCAACTGGGACAGGAGATTCGGAGAGGACCCCAAGGGAATGGGGGCCTCCACCGCTAACTGGAGTAGAAGCATAAACCAGGGTTGCCTCGGCCACCTGGGGGCTACCAGGATGACCGAGGCCTTGTCCTGGAGGATCTTGAATAAAGTCTTGGCCACCAGAGGCGTTGGGGGAAAACACATACAGGAGGCCCACAGACCATGATATGAGAAATGCGTCGGCAGCCACCCTGTGCGGATGTGGCTGCCTGGAGCAGAACCGGGACAACTGGTGATTGAGCGGACTCGCAAACAAGTCCATTACTGGCCGTCCCCAGGTCTGAAAAAGCCAATGGACTACTCCGTTGTCCAGCTGCCACTTGTGGGCTGGAGAATCCTGCTCAGCCTGTCGGCTAAGTAGTTGTCCTGGCCTGGCAGGTAAACTGCCCTCAAATGAATGCCATGCCGGACTGCAAAGGAGCACAGATCCAGGGTTTCCTGACACAGTAGGCGGGACCTCGTGCCACCTTGCTTGTTCACATAGAACATGGCTACTTGGTTGTCTGTCTGTACCAAGAGAGGCTGGTTAGCCAAGGTCCGCCAGAACACTCGTAGAACCAGGCGGATGGCACGGAGTTCCAAGAAATTGATTTGTTGTGTTCTCTCGTTCGGAGACCACACACCCTGAGTACAAAGCCCCTGGCAATGGGCTCCCCAGCCCAGCAAAGATGCATCCATGGTCAGGATCCTCGTGTGTCAAGGAGCCTGGAAAAGCATCCCCACTTCCAAGTGGAATGATTGAAGCCACCAGTCCAGGGACTGTACTAGTCGTCTGGACACCGTGACTCTGTCTCAGAGGCCGCCGTGACCTGTGTCCACTGGTCTCTGAGGCAACACAGTTTGCATGTGGAGGCGGGCATCTGGTGTTACATGGACTGTGGAGGCCATGTGCCCAAGGAGGTGCAGAAAGTGCCTTGCTGACACTTGGGATCCGTGACTCACCTGGCGTGCCAGGGCTAGAAGCCTTTTTGCCCTGTCTGTTGGCAGGTCTTTGTCTGAAGGGTATTGAGTCTGGCCCCAAAGAACTCTAGTTGCTGAGTGGGAACAAGACTGGACTTGGGGTAATTGATTACAAACCCCAGATGCTGGAGCACCTGGATGGTGCAAGATGTGGCCTGATGGACCTCTCTGGCTGAAGTGGCTCTGATGAGCCAGTCTTCTAGGTAGGGGAAGACGAAAACTCCTTGGAGTCTGAGAAAGGCGGCCACCACCGCCAGGCATTTTGTGAATACTCTGGGGGCGGAAGCCAGGCCAAAGGGGAGTACCCTATACTGGTAGTGATTGCCTCCCACCACAAAGCGTAGATATTGCCTGTGGTCTGGGTGTATCAGGATGTGTGTATACGCATTTTTTAGGTCTAAGGAGCATAGCCAGTCTCCCTGGTGGAGGTAAGGCAGCAGTATTCCAAGTGAGAGCATCTCAAACTTCTCCCTCACCAGGAATTTGTTTAAGTTGCACAGGTCGAGGATGGGTCTGAGGCCTCCTGTTCTTTTTGGTACCACAAAGTACCTAGAATAGAAGCCCTTGCCCTGCAGATGGTGGGGCACCGGTTCTACCGCCTGATCCTCGAGAAGACATGCCAACTCCTTCAAAAGAAGGTCCCGGTGAAGGGGAGACCTTAGGGGCTCTTCTGGGAAATAAGGAGGAGGTATCTGAGTCAAATGAAGGAGATAGCACTGATGGACTATCTGCAGGACCCAGGCATTGGTGGTAATGGCTGTCCATCTGTAGGCACACAGGGCAAGCCTCCCTCCTCCTGTGCACTGCCTGTCCCCTGTGGGGAGAGGGGCTATGCTGTGAGAGTCAAAAGCCACTACCAGGCTAGGCCGGAGCCGGTGCCTGGGTTTGGGGGCTTTCTGCTGCTTATGCGGGCCGTGCCCCTGTCCCTTGGCCTGCTGCTCCTGCTGGGGAACCGGGGAGGCCTGAAAATGGGGGTAGCTTCGGTAAGCAGTACCCTTTCTTGAGTAAAAGGGCTTCTTACCCGAGCCCTTCTTCTTAGAAGGGGCAGAGGCCTTCTTTGAGAGCCGTGTCCTCGTCATGTACTCGGACTCGATCTCCATAGCCTTGTCGGTCATGGGTCTGCCAAAGAGGTTCTCTCCCTGGCATGGGATATCGACCATCTTGTCTTGAACCCATTGTTCGAGGTCTGACGACTGTAGCAATGCTTGGCGGCATGCACCGATGCCCACCGCAGCTACCCGGACCGCCGACTCGAAGCCGTCAAGACTGCTCAAGTCATGAACTTCGAACACACTCGGACACCAGTGGACAGACTCTTGAAGCACTGCAAAGGTCCCTCGGAGAGACCAGCCGAGAACCCAGCAAGTTCCTTTGCCAGATCCCTCAGGTACATGCCCATGTACAGCTGGTAGGCCTGGATCAGACAAGTCAGCATTGAACCCTGGAAGCACTTCTTGCCGAGGGCATCCAAGTTGCAGGCCTCCCTGCAAGGAGGCACCGAGGAGTGTGTCTTCTAGCTCTTCAGCCTGCGCATGGCCAATTCCACAACCATGGAGTTGTGCGGCAATTGTGCTTTTTGAAATCCAGGGTTCTTACGGACTCAATACATCGAATCGATCTGTTTGCTGATCACCGGCGCTGATGCTGGTGTCTCCACATGTGGAGCATCAGTCGTTCCAGGATCGGAGGCACTGGTACAGTAACGGCCTCCCGAGGGGGAGAGTCAAGCTGGAGAATCTCGAGCTCTTCGTATCGAGGATCCTCCTCGGACTCCATGGGGAAAGCCAAAGCCTTTCACATATCCCACATGAAGTCCAAGAACCTAGTGTCCTCCGGGGGGGGGGGGGGGAGGAGGGCCTTCTCCGAGGCTCGGACACTGGGGAATCGGACGGGACGTCCTTTTGCTTACAGGTGTCTGGGGACTCTTCCTCCTCCATCTCCCATCCCGATGCCTCCGAGGAGGAATCGAGGGGCTCTGGCATCGAGGGCCCCGGCATTGACCGTCCCGACTCGGCCCAGGGACCTCGGCCGAGGATTGACTTGAGTCCGTATGGTCTCGAGGATCGGCTCGGCCTCCGGGGTCGACAGATGTCGGTGGCCCAGTGGTCAGGGTGGAAGAACCGGTGAGACTGGCAATCAGCGCCCGCTGCTGCTCCATGAAGGCTGACATACTGCACTCCAGGGCCACCATTCTGAGACCGAGTTCAGAAGGCTCTGCAGCCACCGGGTCGGGTCCCCAAGAGGGGAGTCCTCGATGAGGACAGTTGTCACCTGCCTTGGCCACTCCGTATCCCGTCGAGGAAGCTTCGCTGGATGCTCCATCTCCAAGGATCCGGGCCAGCGCTCGGGGCTCCACGACCGGTCCCGACCAGGCCATTCAGAGTCATCCAACGACGCCGCCTTCGAGGGTTTTTTTCTTCCTTCAATGTTCCCACGAGGGAGATCGCCTCTCCGAGGAACCCCTATGATGCTCTGGCTCGGCGTGTTCCCCCCCGAGACGTAGAGGCCTCAGATGAAGTCCGGGCCCGCGAAGATACGGACTCGGGAAAAATCTTATCATGCTGCTGCTGGCAGCTTCTCAGGGCCTTCGAGGACATCTTCCTACACGGGCCACAGACCTTCAGGTCATGGTCAGGCCCGAGGCACCGGAGATAGCAGTCATGTGTATCAGTGAGGGACATTCGTTTAGTTCACCGATCACATTTTTTAAACCCGCTGGCAGCCATCGGTGGAAAAAGGGCCCCTGCGAGGTCAAAGACCCAGGCTGCCAGTGAAAAAGAAAAAGAGCGTGAACACTAGCCACGAAGGACAAAATCAAGCCGGACTCGATACTGGTATACTGAGCAGAAGGCGGGAAGAGGAACCGGTGTCGATCTGGTAAAGAAAAGAAATGAATTTCTAAACTTTTTAAACTTTTTCCACAGCAACAATGGGACAACGTCCGAAGGACTCCACGGAAAAAAGGAGACTGAGCAAGATGGCACCCTTGGGCGGGAAGGGGACCGCGCATGTGTGATGCAATTGCCAAAGGCTTTTTCAGAAAGGTGAAATTTCACTTACCGTTAATTTCCTTTCCTGGAATACTGCTAGACCAGTCCAGACAAACGGGTTATGCACCCCTGCCAGCAGATCTTGGAGACAGAGAATTCCACCAGAGCTCTGATAGGGTGGAGGCTGGTGATATATAGCTACCCCTAGGGGGCTCTGTCAGTAACGTATAAAAGCTATGGCAACAAACTGAACCGTACCCCAGAGGGTCCCAATGAACTATATACAAGGGAGCCGAAGAACTCCCCAGAACCGAAGCTAGCATGCACCAACGCACTTCATGGATCGCCCATGGCAAGGCATACTGAAAAGGAAGAACAAAGGTCAGCGGCTGCACAGCACCAGCAGCATTGCAACAGACAGCAGGGCGGGTCCTGGACTGGTCTAGCAGTATTCCAGGAAAGGAAATTAATGGTAAGTGAAATTTCACCTTCCAAGTCATACTGCTAGACCAGTTCAGAAAAACGGGCAGTACCCAAGCTACCTGCTCTCAAGGGGGGGTCAAGGCCGCCGACAGTACTGCAGCTCCAAAGCAGCCGTCCTGACGAGCCTGAACGTCCAACCTATAGTGACGTACAAAAGTGGACAGCGAAGACCAAGTCGCTGCCCGACAAATATCCAGAGGTGCTACTTGAGACCGCTCGGCCCACAAAGCTGCTTGCGCCCGTGTAGAGTGAGCACGGAGTCCCGCCGGAACCGGTTTCCCCCGAAGAATATAAGCTGCCTCATTGGCCCCTCTGAGCCATCTAGAAATGGTAGATTTGGAGGCCGCGGAGCCCCGACGAGGACCCGCAAACAGGACAAAAAGATGATCAGACGTACGAAACGAATTCGTGACTTTCAGGTACCGGGTGAGCACTCTCTTAAGGTCTACCGCCCGCAATGGAGACCGACTACCGTCATACTGAGCCCTGGTAAAGGCTGGTAGGAAAAGAGGCTGGTTAACATGGAACGGCGTCAGCACCTTTGGCAAAAAAGAAGGGACAGTCCGAAGAGAAATGCCCTCCGCCGAAAAGGAGAGATAGGGATCTCGACAGGAGAGAGCTTGTAGCTCAGAAATACGGCGCGCTGACGTAATAGCCACTAAGAAGACAGTCTTTAGAGTTAAATCCTTGAGCGAACAGGCCTTCAGGGGCTCAAAGGGAGGAGCAACGAGAGCACGAAGCACGAGAGCAAGATCCCACGTCGGCACCGGAGGACGTAGTGAAGTTTGTAAGGACTTAACCCCGCGGAGGAAGCGAGACACGTCCGCATGCGAAGCGATCGATCGCCCCGCTATGAGACCCCGAAAGCAAGACAAAGCGGCGACCTGTACCCGCAAGGAACCGAGCGCCAAGCCTTTATCCACCCCGGCCTGGAGAAAAGCCAGGATGTCCGGGATACCGGCACGCCAGGGAGATAGGCTATGCCGGGAACACCAACTGTGAAAACACCGCCAAACTCTGGCGTAGGCCATGGACGTGGACGACCGCCACGCTTTGAGTAGGGTAGCGACCATCCTCGGCGAATAGCCCTTGCGCACTAACCTGCGGCATTCAATAGCCAAGCTGTAAGCGAGTATGGAGCCGGGTCTTCCATTTCCACCGGTCCCTGGGTCAGGAGACCGGGAAAGGCCCCGAGATGGAGCGGCGACGCTCGAGACAACCTGACTAGATCCGCATACCACGGTCGGCGAGGCCAATCGGGAGCCACCAAGATCACCGGACCGCGATGTTCCCTGATCCTCTGGAGAACCTTGCCTATCATGGACCACGGTGGAAAGACATACAGAAGAAGGTGGGTCGGCCACGGCTGAGAGACAGCATCTATGCCGCACGCTCCCTCTTCCCTCCAACGGCTGAAATACCACGGCGCCTTGGTATTCTGCGCCGTGACCATGAGATCCATCGCCGGCAATCCCCATAGTTGAACAATGGAACGAAACGCTTCCGGCTGCAGCGACCACTCCCCGGGATCCAGAGAGTGCCGGCTGAGAAAATTGGCCTTCACATTGTCCACGCCCGCGATGTGCTGCGCCGAGATAGCCAGAAGATGCTTCTCCGCCCACGGAAGGAGCAAGCGCAGTTCCTGCGAGACACCCGGACATTTCGTGCCGCTCTGGCGGTTGAGGTAAGCCACCGTCATGGCGTTGTCGGACAAAACCCGAACTGCACGTCGCTGCAGAAGAGGTTGAAACTGAAGCAGAGCCAAGCGCACCGCGCGCGTCTCAAGATGATTGATGGACCAACGGGCTTCGCGAGGCGACCAAACACCCTGCGCCGAAGTCATGCCACAATGTGCTCCCCAACCGGAGAGGCTGGCATCTGTCGTGACCAGGAACCAGCGCAGAGATTCCAGAGGCACCCCTTGAAGAAGATTGCGTGCGTGAAGCCACCAGAGAAGGTCGCAGCGCACCTGCGAAGGCAGACGTTACCGGACTTGATAATCCTCCGACACCGGCGACCAACGAGAAAGATGCGCCACCTGCAAGCTGCGCATGTGTGCTCTGGCCCACGGGACGAGATCTATCGTCGCTGCCATGGACCCTAGGAGTTGAAGGTAGTCCCACGTCCGAGGCGCCGCTTGATCCAGGAAGCGGTGAAGCTGAAGAGAGATCTTCCGAACCCGTTCTTGCGTGAGAAAGACCCGGCCCTGACGAGTGTCGAACCGAGCACCGAGGAAATCCAGAACCTGAGTCGGCCGGAGACAGCTTTTGGCGCGATCGATCACCCAACCGAGCTGCTCTAAGAAGAGGACCACCCGAGCGACGGTCTCGAGAGCTTCTGACCAGGAGTCGGCCCGGATAAGCCAGTCGTCGAGGTAGGGATGAACCCGAATGCCCTGCTTGCGCAAGGCCGCTGCCACGACGATCATGATCTTTGAGAAAGTCCAAGGAGCTGTCGCCAATCCAAAGGGCATTGCGCGAAACTGAAAATGCTGCCCCAGCACCGAGAACCGGAGATAGCGCTGATGTTCTGTCCAGATCGGGATATGAAAATAGGCCTCCGCTAAATCGAGAGATGCCAGGAACTCGCCCTTGCGCACGGCTTGAATCACGGAGCAAAGGGTCTCCATGCGAAAATGAGGAACGCGAAGATCGCGATTCACGCCCTTGAGATCCAGGATAGGCCGAAATGAACCATCTTTCTTGGGCACCACGAAATAAATGGAGTAGCGACCTCGACCCCTTTCGCAAGGAGGAACGGGGCAAATGGCGTTTAAGGACAGAAGGCGACGAAGGGTCACTTGAACGATTCGTCGTTTATCGGGGGAGGTTGCTGGAGAGACGACGAATGCCTCTGGGATGGCTCGAGTGCACTCGAGCGAATAACCCCGAGAAATGCTGTCGAGCACCCAACGATCAGTGGTAATGCGTGCCCACTCTTGCGAAAACATCGCCAACCGACCCCCGATCGGCGGCAATGCCCCGAGCGGGCTTCCTGCCTCGTCAGCGGGAGGACCGCCCGGCTGTGGAGAACTTCCCTGCGGAGGAAGGCTCAGCGCTCTTATGGGCCCCTCGAAAGGACTGTGACCGCGCTCCATAGCGATTGGCTGGAGTCGCCCCCTGGGAGGATTTAAAGGGGCAAAACTTTCGGGAGTCCCGAGACCGGGAATAGCGCTGAAAATTCAGTGCCCGTGACAAACGGCGAGAAGACGTCTTAGGCCTATCCTCCGGCAAGCGTTGAGGCTTAACTTCACCCAGGTCCTTCACCAGCTTATCGAGCTCATCGCCGAAGAGAAGTCAACCTTTAAAGGGCAACTTGGAAAGCCAGGCCTTGGATACTACATCCGCCGCCGATTGGCGGAGCCACAGCCAACACCTAGCCACCGTGACGGCAGCAAGCGAGCGAACCGAAAGGCGCAGTAAGTCATAGAAGGAATCCGCGATAAAGGCCGTAGCCGATTCGAGGTGGGTGTGGGACGGATCATCCGGCAACCGTTGAAGCCAGCGGAGCAACGCCCACGCCGTCAAGCCCCCGCATACTGACGCCTGGAGAGCTAGGGACGACGAAGCAAAGGCAGTCCTGAGAAGATTTTCCACCTTACGGTCCTGCGGATCCTTAAGCGCCGCACCACCCTCCACCGGGATGGTGGTGTGTTTCGTTACTACAGTGACTAAGGCATCCACCTTAGGGTATGCCAGTCACTGCTCTAGAGCTTCCGGAGACCAGACATAAAGCTGATTGAGGCGGCGAGAGTTACGCAGCGGCACATCTGGAGAATCCCACTCCCTGGAAATCATTTGCTGCAACTCCGGTGGAAAGGGGAAGGCCTTGGAGGGCTTTCGAATGCCCTGCAAAATCGGATCCGCCTGGGACTGACCCGGAGCCGTCTGCGGCTCCCCCAAATTCGTAAGGCGTAGCGCTTCCGACACCTGGGCAATCAAGGCGGAAAACTCTTCCTTCCGGAAAAGCCGAATGTCTTGGGAGTCGTCCTGGGCAGGTAAGGACGAATCTGAAGGAGAATATTCGCCATCCTCCCGATCCGAGGAAGCCGCAGAGTCCTCTCCCGATGACCTGTCATCAGGGCAACTGAAAACCTCTTCAGGAATAAACTGAGACGCCCTGAGAGAGCGGGATCGCTTATGACCTGTAGCAGGCTGTTTCTGCTTGCCTGCAGAAGGCACAGAAATGCTCCCCGGAGCTACTGGCAGCTGCTGCCCCCCTGTCGCCACAGACTCTGCTCTCCATAGAGACCACGCCTGGCAAAAAAGGGATAGGAGATGTTCCTCAGAAGGCAGTCCTGCCGGCGTGGATAGCCCTGGAACCTGAGAAGCTGCGGGAGAGGCATCCCGTGGCTCCACAGACAGCAGTGGAGGCGGCTGACCATTCACAACAGGCAGAGGAAAGGTTGAAGGGTCTGAAGGCAAAACAGCAGCCGAAGACTCGCCCGGGTGGGCCAGGCAAGCAGTGCACAGGCGATTCTGGAGGTCCTTGTGCTTCTTCTGACACCCCAGGCATCGTTGCCCTGAAGAAGGCATAATGACAAATAAACTCAGCCCTGCAGCGCAAGGCAGGAAAGCAGTCCACACACAGTGAAGAAAACTGCTGTTTTTTTTTTTTTATATCCACAGGGAGAGGAACCAATCTCCCAACCTCCAGCTGGGAATCGCTGGGAAAAACGAGCAGTAGGAAGGCTGCAATAAAAACAAGAAGCAGAGGAGAGTAAACTGGTTTACCGCCAAAAACCGGAGCTTTTCAGCGATTCAAAATGGCCGCCGTTAAAGCAAAAGAGCAAAAAAACAGAGTTTAAACCCCCGAAAAAAAACAACAAAACAAAGAAAAGTTCGAGGGAAGGCAGAGGGACGCTGTCTACATGAGGAAAACCCCAAAATTCGCCGAAAACGTCAAAAACGAAAACGAGCTGCCACGGAGCTGCAGGCACCGAGGGGAGAGAGACAGGTTCTGTACTTACAATGCCGATGGTGCAGGGAAGCCCAAACCGCTGCTCAGACCACAGTCAGCTGCCTCTCTACTAAAATCAGCCCCAGGGACTAGATTTTAGGAGGGTTGTCATCCAGCGAACCAGCCTTCATGACTAGCGCTGGGGAGCCTTCTCATCAGCGATCTCCACTGTGACAGGGGATCAGCTGGAAAATCAAACCTGGTGCCCAGAGAATTAACCTGTCAACGACAGGGAACAGAAGAAATCAAGGGAATCCCAAGAATCTAAAGTAGATGAGGAATTTTGAAGGAGCAAACAAAAAAGCATCCAGATCTGCTGGAGACAGAGAAATACTGACAGAGCCCCCTAGGGGTAGCTGTATATCACCAGCCTCCACCCTATCAGAGCTTTGGTGGAATTCTCTGTCTCCAAGATCTGCTGGCAGGGGTGCATAACCCGTTTGTCTGGACTGGTCTAGCAGTATGACTTGGAAGCTGGGGATTTTGCTCAGCACGAGGGTTCCGTTGGCGCCGACGTCACCCATACGTGAGGACTCACTTCCTGCTTGTTCCCAGAGAAGCAGAGGTTCCATAATGCCTCAGGAACTGGAGGCCTGGAATATATTAAAGGAATCATAAAGTCAGAGGACTACCAAGATATTTTGGAGTGAAATGTGCTACCTAGTGTCAGAAAGCTAGGTCTGGGTTGAAGGTCATGGGTCCTCCAGGACAATGGCCCAAAGCATACATCCAAAAGTAAAAAAAGAATGGTTACAAAGGGAAAAAAATTGACTGTTTTAAACTGGCCAGCAATGAGTCCTGATCTCACTGATCTAGAACCTTTGGAAAGAGCTGAAATCTGCCATTGGGAAAAGGAATTCTGGAAACATTCATGAGCTGTAACAAATTGCAGTTGAAGATTGGGAGAAACCACCAACAGACAGATGTATGAAACTTATAGATGACTACAAGAAATGTTTGGAGGCTGTCATCACTGCCAATGGTTGTGCAACCAAATATTAGCGAAGGGTGCCATTAATCCTTTTCAGGTCATATTTTGTTTTTTTTTCCTCAGAAATGATTATGTCTAAGTTGCACAGACATCTTTTTTTTTAACATACTATTAAAATATTATGATGACATACAGTTGAAATATTTCCAATTTCTTCTCAAGATATTGTACACAACATACCTAAAATACAAGGGTGCCAAAAATGTTGACCACAACTGTATTTAGAGCAGTCTTCTGCTCTTCCATGAGAGCTGACAGCTCAACAGTTTCCAAATATGCCTCTTCCCCCTTTGCATAAAGGTCTTTATAGAACTGGTGAAAAAGGGCCACAATCTGACCATCCTCAGTCTCTATTGTGCTTTTATTGTTCAATACTGCTATATAGTGACCTTCCTGCCATTGCCAAATAAGAGAGGACATCAACCAGCCCACTTTATTGCCATATTGAAATAGCTTGAACTTTTAGTATATATCGATTTCTTAACCCTCTTGTGGAAAATCGAGTTAAGCTCTGTTTGCAAAGCTATGAGGTCCTCTCACTTACCAGCCGAGGGCCTGGTTCCAAGTGCTAGGCAGGTGGTTCAGATTTGTTTTTCCAGTTAGAGCACTCTCTCATCCGCTCTTCTCCTACAGCTAATCACATAGCTCAGAATCTCTCCCCTCATTATGGCTTTTGCTGTTTCCCAATACAATGTGGGATTCTCCTGATGTGCCCTATTAGTAGTCACATAATCATACCATTTAGTTTGCAAAAACTTCAAAAAAGCTTGATCACTATATAGATGGGGCAGAAAATGCCAGCTGTCCCCTTTTCTACGCCAACATATAACTACCCAACTGGGACATAATCAGAGATCTCAATGGCCCCAATGCACACAGCCCTGACCCTCGGCAAAAACCTACATGTGTCAGGATAAAGTCGAGCCTTGGTATGGACCCGTGAGCTCGAAAGACATGCATAAAATCTTTCTCCATGGGATGAAGGACATGCCAGGAATCTACCAGGTCCAAGTGCTCACATAAGTGAAGGATCCTTTTGGTCAACTTGCCTTGGCGCTTGCGCTCAGGGGATGACTTATCCATGGCTGAGTCTAACAGGCAATTAAAATGTCCACCCAAAAGCAGCTTATCTGTTTGAAACTGTCACAAATATTGTCCCAGGCTTGTAAAAAATTCCTGATTGCGGACATTTGGACTATATACATTACAAAATGTAATATTACCCCCAAAGAGCTGCCCTCCCACTATAAAGTAATGCCCTTGTGGATCCGCTATGACTCATATCAAAACTTATCCCCTTATGGGGCAGAAGTGCCACGGCAGACTTCCTCTAACCTGAGGAAGCTCCAAAGGCCTGTCCTACCCACCAATGCTGTAATTTATCATGCTCCTTTGAATCAATATAGGTCTTTTGCAACATGACAAGGTCTGCCTTCATATTTTTGAAGCCTTCAGGATTTTATGTCATTTTATTGGAGACTCCAACCCACACATATTCCATGTTATACATCTTATATGAAGATTACCCTGAATCATTCATTATGAACCCTAATAACCACGTCACATTATTGAACCATCGAGGTAGTGGTCTACCCAGCCTAAGAACATAACATCATAAGATATGACATACTGGGTCAGACCAAAATCCATCAAGCCCAATATCCTATTTCCAACAGTGGCCAATCCAGGTCACAAGTAACTGTCAGGCTCCCACTGATGACATCACCTACAATATATGTGAGGACATTATCTTGCTTGTCCACAGAGAAAGTGTAGATACCTGTAGCAGATGTTTTCCGTGGACAGCAGGAATAAGTACTCACTTACGGGTGACTTTGCCGATGGAGCCCCACGTGGGAACGCTCTCCAGCTTTTATTGGAAGCTTTGGGGAAGCTCCACCATGCCTGTGCCTGTCTTCCCTTCCTGCTGCGGCACCATCTTCTCCAGTACAATATATAAGCTGTAGCAGAAGACAACTCCTCGGGGAGGTGGGAGGGCTGTGAGGACTTATTCCTGCTGTCCATGGAGAACACCTGCTACAGGTGAGTAACTACACTTTCTCTGTGGACAAGCAGGAATGAAGTCCTCACATATGAGACTCACAAGCTACAAGTTACCACAAACCGAAGAGACAGAGAAGCCCAACAGGGACCAGAAAACAAGAACTGGAGAGAATCAACTATACAGAGCAATGGTAATCCCCGGGGGAGGGGGGGCGGGGTGGACTAATCTGATTCACTATCTTCACAAATAGTAGCATTCACCATTACACATGCTCTATGTAAAGCTTCATTTTTGGTAGTCTGGATGGACAGATGGGCTTTGGTAGGAAGGAGTTGGATTCTAACCCCCACAGAGATGCCAGAGCACAGACTGGCCGAAGTTGTTGTTGCCTTGGGAATCCCCATCCAAACAGTAGTGAGAAGTGAATATGTGGACCGAAGACCACATTGCAGCCCTGCAGATCTCTTCCATGGAGACCGAGCACAAGTTGACCACCGATGCAGCCATGGCTCTGACACTGTGAGCTGTAACATGATCATCAAGGCACAGGCCAGCCTGGGCATGTGAAAGAGACGCAGTCTGCTAGCCAAATAGACAAGGTGCATTTGGAAACAGCAGCCCCTAGCTTGCTGGGGTCAAAAGAGATAAACAGCTAGGTGGATCTTTGGTGGGCCTTCATCCACTCAGGGTTGAAGGCCAAGGCTCGCTTGCAGTCCAGCATGTGCAGCACTGCCTCCCCCCTGTGGGTATGAGGCCTGGGAAAGAAAGTAAGTAGCACGACTGATTAAGAGGGAAAGGGGATACACCACTGTTGGGAGGAATCATGGATGAGTGCATAAGACCACTTTATTGTGGAAGAACCAGGTATTATGGTGGGTGAGCCACCAGGGCCTGCAGCTCACTGACATGGCGTGCTGAAGTAACCACCACCAGCAACAAGACCTTCCAGGTCAAGAACTTCAGAGGGCAGGAAGTGAGTGGCTCAAAGGGAGCTAACATGAGCTGCGCCAAAAGCACGTTATGGTCCCATGCTACCACCAGAGGCTTGAAAGGAGGTTTTGAGAGAAGCAAGCCCTGCATGAATAATTGGCAGCGCTCCTAGGCGCGAGGGACCTGAGCACACCGGCCCGATCGGCGTCGGGAAGGGAGCAGGCAGGTGAGCTCCTCCCTGCTTCCCACCGCCAAGGAAAATCAGGCCATGAGGAAACCGCCACAGCATCTTTAAATTGGCAGCGCTCCTAGGCGTGAAGGACCTGAGCACACCGGCCCGATCGACATCGGGAAGGGAGCAGGCAGGTGAGCTCCTCCCTGCTCCCCACCGCCAAGGCCAATCAGGCCGTGAGGAAACCGCCACAGCATCTTTAAATTGGCAGCACTCCTAGGCGCACCCGCGTTTGGCAGGCTCGCGCCTGAGGGCTTCGCCAGAGGGCCTTTGGGCGTGGCCTTTAGGCGGGGTCTCCAGGCGGCCTTTCTCCTCCAGATGTGTGGCTTTCTGCACCTTGGCCTTCTCCTGCTGTGTCGTTGTCTGTACCCTCTGCTATTGACATCGCCTCCTGGATCTTCCGCTGCATCATTGACTGTCTGCTCCCTTTGCCTCCTGATTGTTTGGTATTTAATTGCCTGTTGTATTTATTATATTTCCTATTGAATCCTTTGATTCCTCTTACGTTTAATTAACCTATTCTCTTTCTCCTACCCCATTGCTTACTTTCTCTGCTCCTTTCTTGTCCTTACCTTGGCTCCACTTAAGGTTTGTCTTCCTCCTTCCCTATTGCTGCTCCCTTGACTTCTGCCTTGCTTTGTGATGCTCAATCTGGCTAATCTCATCCATATCCCTCTAACTTCTCCTTCTCCTCCACCTCCCTCCTCTGGTGATTTCACCCCTAATCCTTGCCCTCCTAGACGTTTGCCTCATTCTGTAATGAGTTCCTCACGTAACTTGTCCAATCTTATTCATATCCCCCTTCTTTCCCTTTCCTCTCTTTCTCTTGTGCCCTTTGGAACGCACATTCTGTCTCTAATAAACTCTCTTTTACACATGATCTTTTCATCTCCAACGCTTTTCATCTTCTTGCTTTAACCAAGACCTAGCTCCTCCCTGACGATACCGCCTCTGTTGCTGCCCTCTGCTATGGTGGCTTCCAGTTCTCCCATACGCCTCGTCCTACAGGCCGTGGCGGTGGGGTTGGCTTTCTTCTCTCCCCATCCTGCCATTTCCAACCTCTTCCCCTCCCTCAGTCTCATTCCCTCCTCTCTTTTGAGGTCCACTCCATTCGCCTCTTTGCCCCACTTCCTCTCCGGGTTGCTGTTGTCTATCGTCCTCCTGACAAGGCTATTTCTTCTTTTTTCTCCAACTTTGACTCATGGCTTTCCCTCTTTCTTATCCCTACCTCCCCTACTCTTATTCTTGGTGATTTTAACATCCATGTTGATAACCCCTCTGATCCTCTTACTCTGAAGCTCCTCTCTCTTACCTCCTCATTTGGCCTTCAACTTTGTTCCTTTGCCCCCACTCACCATCGTGTCCATTGTCTGGATCCGATTTTCTTTTCTTGCTCCTCACCCTCTAACTTCAGTAATACTGTTCTTCCTTTATCTGATCATCACCTTATCTCCTTTAATCTTCACCTCCCACTGCCTCTGCCTCATCCTGTCTCCTCCACATTATTTAGGAACCTTCTTGCCATTGATCCCCTGGTTCTCTCCTCTACCATTTCTCCTTCTCTCTCTTCTATTTTGTCCTCCAAGTCTGTTGATATGGCAGTGATGTCCTATAATGCTACGCTCTTCTCAGCTCTGGATGTCCTCGCTCCTCTCACCTCTCATCCTGTGAGGCATTCCTTACCTCAGCCCTGGCTCTCTCCCACTATTCGCTATCTTTGCTCCTATGCCCGCTCTGCTGAGCATGCCTGGCTCAAATCCCGCTCCCCTGAAGATTTCCTTCATTTCAAAATCATGCTTTTCTCCTTCAAATCAGCCTTAGCTCTTGCCAAACAAGATTACTTTGTTTGCCTGACTAATTTGCATGCCTCTGATCCTGTCTCTTCACTGCTCTCAACTCTCTCCTCAAAGTGCCTCCGCCTCTGATCCCTCCTGCCCGTTCTGCCCAAACCCTGGCTGATTACTTCCATGATAAAATCCACAAGATCACTCTCCAATTTCCCTCTAAGTCCCCTATTTCCCCTTCCTGCTCTCAATCCCCCCCCCCCCTTCTCATTCTACCCTCTCTTCCTTTCCTACGATTTCTGATGATGAAACTGCTCATCTTCTCTCCTCCTCCAAGCTCACCACCTGCTCCTCTGATCCTATCTCCTTTCATCTCCTCTCCTCTATCTCCTCTACCGTTGTCCCCTCCATTTCTCATATCCTCAACCTCTCGCTCTCCACTGCTACTGTCTCGGCTGACTTTAAACATGCTGTGGTCACGCCTCTCCTTAAGAAACCCTCACTTGATCTCTCTTGTCCTTCTAATTATCGTCCCATTTATCTCCTTCCCTTCATTTCTGAACTGCTCAAACGTGCTGTTTACCGCCACTGTCTTGACTTCCTCTCTTCCCATGCTCTTCTCGATCCCTTACAATCCGGTTTTCATCCCTTACACTCTACTGAAACTGCTCTTGTCAAAGTCTTCAGTGACTTGTTCCTGGCTAAATCTAAGGGCTTTATTCTGTCCTTATCCTCCTTGACCTTTCTGCTGCTTTCGACACTGTTGACCATGATCTTCTCCTTGACACTTTGTCCTCGCTTGATTTTAGGGACTCTGTTCTTTCCTGGTTCTCCTCCTATCTCTCCCATCGCTCCTTTAGTGTATGTTCTGGTGGCTCCTCCTCCTCTGTTACCCCGCTCTCGGTTGGTGTCCCCCAAAGTTCCGCCTTGGGTCCCCTCCTTTTTTCTCTTTATACCCAATCCCTTGGTGCGCTCATTTCCCCTCATGGTTTTCAGTACCATCACTATGCTGACTCCTCCCAGATCTATCTCTCTACTCCTGATCTTTCTTCTGCATTTCAGTCCCGGATCTCTTGCTGTCTCTCTGCCATCGCTGCTTGGATGTTCCATCGTTGCTTGAAATTGAACATATAGCACATCTGAACTTATAGCACAGATAAGAACACGAGTTTTGGAATTTTAAATTATTGATTTGGGACTTTAGGGCTGTGTTTTTTAACCCACTCACACTCACGAGGTCGTTGATGCAAAAGGGCTCACTGCCACGATAACGGACGTTTAGTCCCTATGGCAGAGCCACAATAAGTCTGAGACCTCAATAGTTAACACAAGTATATATATTTTTGGTATAATCTTTGAAGATAAAGTAAGCATCCAGTTATACTTGAACGTATTTTCTTGTGAAAGCTGAAATTGAACATGGCCAAAACCGAACTTCTCATTTTTTCTCCTAAAATTTCCCTTTCGCCTTCTTTTTCAGTCTCTGTGGATGGCTCTGTTCTTCAACCTGTTTCATCCGCTCGGAACCTGGGTGTTATTTTTAACTCTTCGCTCTCTTTCTCCTCTCATATCCAACTCATCGCTAAGACCTGTCACTTCTTTCTCTTCAACATTGGCAAAATCCGCCCCTTTCTTTCTGAACTCACTACTAAAACCCTCATCCATTCCCTAATCACCTCCTGTCTTGATTATTGTAACCTGCTCCTTGCTGGTCTCCCCCAGACTCATCTCTCCCCCCTTCAGTCTATTCAGCACTCCGCTGCACATTTGATTTTCCGTTAGTCTCGTTTTGCCCATATCACGCCTCTACTCAGATCTCTTCACTGGCTCCCTATCCGTTTCCGTATTCACTTTAAACTTCTCCTTTTGACCTATAAGTGCATTCACTCTCTGGCTCCTCAGTACCTTTCATCTCTCATTTCTCCTTACTTCCCCCCTCGTGTACTCTGTTCTTCCCAGTTGCTTCTTGCTATGCCCTTCTCCTCTATTGCCAACTCCAGATTCCGCTCTTTTCACCTTGCTGCACCTTATGCTTGGAATAAACTTCCTTTGTCTATATGTCAGGCATCTTCTTTGTCCCTCTTCAAACTTAAGGTAAAAGCTTGCCTTTTCGCCTCTGCCTTTGGTTCTTGATTTTGCTGTTCTCCTTCCTTCCCCTCTTTTATTTCACCTATCCTACTTCCTCTTACACTTGTTCTTACCTCTTTCCTTTGTCTTGTCTCTACTGCTCTCGTCTCTTTGCCCTTGTTCTTATCTTATCCTTCTCATTTTCTTGTTTTGTCTTTTTTGATTGTAAGCTCTTTTGAGCAGGGACTGTCTCTTGTGTGTTTTCTCTATGTACAGTGCCGCAAGCGCCTGGTAGTGCTATATAAATGCTTAGTAGTAGTAGTAGTAGTAGAATCAAACCACTAAAGGCTGAGCTGATATGGACTTCGCTTGTGAGCCATGATGGTAGGCCCCAATTGCGCTCATGTGGACCCCGACAGAGTTGGATTTGAGACCTGATTCCTAGAGGTGCAGGAGGTACTCAAGCAGCCTGTCAATGGAGCAAGAAAAGGGGTCCAGAGACTGATCAGTGCACCAGAAGGTGAATCTCATCCATTCGAAGGCATAAGACTTCCTCGTTGAAGCCTTCCTAGAGGCCAACAGAACCTCTGTCACCCCCTTAGGCAGGTTAAGCTCGGACAGCACTAAGCGCTCAACATCCACGCAGTGAGGGCCAGGGACCAGATGAGGGCCTGGGAGATAAGGTCTGGAGCTCAGCCGAACTGCAGAGACTCCTTCCAGGAGAGCTGAAGCAGAAAGGGGAAACCAAAGCTGTCTGGGCCAAAATGGTACGATGAAGGTAATCGTGCCCCTGTCTGCCTGGAGTTTCAATGGGGTCTTCGCTATGAGGGGAATGGGAGGATACGCATATAGTAGGCCCATTCCCCAATGCAGGAGGAAAGCATCTGGCACCAGCCTGCCGCTCAAAGCGACTCTGGAGCAGAACTGATCCACTTGAGCACTGCGCAGAAAAGTGAACAGATCTATCAAGGGGATACCCCTTTTCCAAAATATCCAGGCCGTGGTCTCCTTGTACATAGTCAACTCATGCAGTTGGGAGGATGTGGCTCAGCTGGTTTGCCAGAGAGTTCAGCTCCCCAGGCAGAAAGATGGTTCTCAATTTATACAGTGAGCAATGGTGAACTTCCACAAGTGGACTGCTTCCCAGCACAGGAGATAGGACACCTGTGCCTCCCTGCTTGTTTATGTAGTACATTACCACCTGATTGTTCGTCTGAGTCAGAAAAACCTGGTTGGCTAGGCGATCCTGAAATGCCCTGAGGGCATTTGCTAGGACCCTTAGCTCCAAGAAATTGATTTGGTTGAGACTCTCCAATTCGGACCAAGTGCCTTGGCCTGTGAAGGCCATCCAGATGCACTCCCCAACCCGGCTTGGACACTTGCATCATCAGAGTTTGCTGAGGGGCCGTCTTCTGAAAGGAAAGGCCCTTGAGGAAGTTCTTAAGGTCTAACCACCAGTACAGAGACTGTGCCAGAGGTACAGTGACCACCACCCATTCCCAGAGGCAGCCAGCGGCTTGCTTCCACTGAATACTCAGAGTCCACTGAACTTGTCTCATCGACAGATGTGCTAGGGGAGTGATGTGCTCCATTGAGGTAATATGACCAAAGATAGTCAGCATCTCATGAGCTGTTACCTGATGTCTCTGCTGGGTATCGTGGACCAAGGCTGTCAGCTGCTGCAGGCAGTTCAGCGGGAGAAAGGCCTGAGCCACGTTGAGGAGAGCCTTATGAACTCCAGTCGTTAGATGGGCTGAAGATGGGACTTGGAATAGTTGACCACAAACCCCAACAATTCGAGCACCTGAATGGTCAACTGAATTGACTGCTGGACTCCTTCCAAAGTGGCACTTTTTATGAACCAGTTGTCCAGCAGATAAGGGAAGACAAACACTCCCAGTGTCCTGAGATAGGCAGCCACCACTGCGATGCACTTTGTGAAGACGTGGGGTGCCAAGGCTAGACCGAAGGGTAGCACACAGTACTGGAAGTGCTGATCTCCCAGGACGAAGAGGAGATATTTCCTGTGGGCATGGTGGATCGATATGTGCGTATACGCATCTTTTGAGATTCAGGGAGCATAGCCAATCTTCTCTCTAAAGATAAGGGAACAGGGTCCCCAGAGAGACCATCTTGAATTTTTCTCACATCAGGAAGGTGCTAAGGTTTCTGAGGTCCAGGATGGGCCAAAACCCCTCTTCTTGTGGACCAGGAAGCACCTGGAGTAAAACCCCGCCAGACCTTGGACGGAGGCACAGGTTCTATGACAAGATCAACCAAAAGGGTGAAGGATTTGTCCTTGGAGAAATCTGAGATGCAGGGGATTGAGAGGGTACCTCCCTCAGTGGGGGAAGGGAGTAGCAGTTTGATGAAGTGCAGCCTGTAATGCTTTGGACTACTTGCAGCACCAACTCCGAAGTTATGAGAGGCCACCTGTGGGCAAAAAGGATGAGCTGCCCCCCTCACCAGTGGGTTTTCCTCTGCAGACACCAATAGATTGGCTACGCTCCGAAGGAACCAGTCAAAAACCCACCCCCAGTTTGGGCTGCGGGGTAGGCTGAGGCTTCTCTCATCACTGCTGGCGAAGACCCTGTGCCTTTTCATGAGAGCTCTGGGGGGCTCGGGAAGTATCCGCACTTACGCTGGTAAGAGGTCTTCTTCTGATCCCCCTGGTATCTCTTGCAAGACAGATCAGTTTTCCTCGAGAGACTGGTGAGGATAATGTGCTGCTTCTCTATATCACCAGTCTTGGCATCCACCTGCTCCCCAAAAGAGGTTATCCCCCGGCAAGGTACTCGTCTCAGCTTGTTCTGCACCGACTGTTCCAAGTCTGAAGCCGAGCTAGGAGAGCCGGTAGACTCAGATGCCCACCGCTGCTGCCCTGCAGGCAGACTCAAAGGCATCATAAGCCACCCAGACCATGTACTTCAAAAAGTCCTTGCCATAGCCCATCAGGGCACAATAAGAGTTCAGCTGCTCCGGGGAAGATCATGATGTCCTTCAAGAACATGCTCATATATAGCTGGTACGAGAGAACCCTGGCCACTGGCATGGAGCTCTGAAAAGCACCTCCTACCAAAGGAGTCCAGCGTCCGGGCCTCTCTGCCCAAGGGCATCGAGGAATGAGTCTTATTGCTCTTGATCCTCTTTAGAGCAGACTGTATCACTAAGGAGCGGTGTGGGAGCTGAGACTTTTCAAACCCCAGGTTCTTTTGGACCTAGTACATCGGATCCAGCCACCTGCTGAAAGCGGGCACCATGAGAGGATTCTCCCATATCCTCATTGGCAGCCTCTGCAGGATCCAGTGCACTAGCTCTGTTACTGCCTCCTTGGGGGCCAAGGAGTACTGGAGGGTCTCTAGCTCCTCCGGCCTTTGGCTCATCCTCTACTTCCAATGAAAATGGGATGGCCTTAGCCATATCCCTCACCAAGTACTGGAAGGACATATCCTCTGGAGGGGACTTCCACCTTTCATGTGGAGGAGAGGGGTCCGACGGGAGCTCAGGAGTCCTGATTTCTGATAGTGCTTCAGACTCCACATTGGTCACCTAGCCATTAGAATTCGACTTGAAAGGAAGTCAAAGTATCACTGAGACTGCCTAGCGCTCCCTCCAGCTGTGCAGAGAGGAGGAGTGTCAACCGGAGCGATGGGGTGTCAAGTGCTTCCGAGGTCTTGTCGGAGCATTGGACACTGTGAGGACCAGCATCAATTCCAACTGACACCTCAATCTTGATGCCTCCATAAGGGCTTCAAGGATCAGCTGCACAATGTGTGGTGATGATGTAATCGGCACCAAAGCACCAGCCTGCTTTTTCGCCAGTACCGCACCCATATGGGCTTCGAGGGCTCTGAGGTGTTCTTCCATGGCTGCCATTTCCAAAGATCTTGGGGGAAGTGCCCCTTCAACCACCATCATCTCTGTAGGGATGGCATGACCTCAGGTTGAGAGATGGTTGGTGCCCCTCCAACACCCTGGTGGCAGATTCCTCTTGTTGGGAAACCTTAGCAGGCCACTCTCAACATCGTGTCAGGAAGGGCTCCAATGCCGATGCACGTGGCACTTAGCCCACTGCTCAGATGGGTCCCTCTTTGAGGTCTATGGAGTCGATGGCGAGTCGTTCTTGGAATCCAGCCAGAGGTTGATAGAGAGTTGACATTCTAGGCCACTAGAGCCCCTCAGCTCCGAATAAGCCCAAGAACCTCTCGCTGACAATGCCTCGGTGGATCTTAGAGGGGTCATCAGAACAGATACCGGCACTGAAGATGCTGAATCAGAGTGCAGATCAAAGAGGGACTCTCTTTGCTTTTCCCGACCCTTCAGGCCTCTCCTCGTCATCTGAAGACATAAGGAACAAGAAGAGGGCTGGTGATCGGCACACAGACATTGGAGGCACAATTGTGTTTATCCATGACCAAGATGGTCCAGGCACATTAGAAACATAGAAATATGATGACAGAAAAAGACCACATGGCCTATCTAGTCTGTCCTTCCATATCAACTACAACAGTCCACTTTTTACCTTTAGAGATCCTCTGTTTGTCCCATGCTTTTTGAATTCAGTTACTGTCCTCATCTCTACCACCTCCAGTGGGAGATTATTCCATGGATCCACTACTCTTTCCGTAAAGAAATATTTCCGCATATCACTCCTGAATCTATCTACCTTCACCCTCATTCCATGTCCCATCGTAGCAGAACTTGCTTTCAATTGAAAGAGGCTCTCTCCCTGAACATTTATGCCACGGAGGTATTTAAACATCTCAATCATATCACCTCTATCCCGCCTTTCCTCTAAGGTGTACATATTAAGATCCTTCAGTCTGTCCTCATATGCTTTATAATGAAGACCACTAATCATTTTAGTAGCCACCCTCTGCACCGACTCCATCCTGTTCACATCCTTTTGAAGGTGCGGTCTCCAGAATTGCACACTATACTCCAAATGAGGTCGCACCAAAGACTTATAGAGAGGCATTATCACCTCCTTTTTTCTGCTAGACATTCCTCTCCGTATGCACCCAAGCATCCTTCTAGCTTTTGCCGTCGCCTTTTCTACCTGTTTAGCTACTTTAAGATCATCAGACACAACCACGCCTAGGTCCCGCTCTTTTTTAGTGGACAAAAGTACTTCACCTCCTATACTGTATTGCTCCCTTGGATTGCTGCAGCCCAAATGCATGACCTTACATTTTTTAACATTAAATCCCAGCTGCCA
This sequence comes from Ichthyophis bannanicus, assembly GCA_033557465.1. NCBI lineage: Eukaryota > Metazoa > Chordata > Amphibia > Gymnophiona > Ichthyophiidae > Ichthyophis > Ichthyophis bannanicus. Next base: position 4,877,700 of record CM066050.1, read on the forward strand.
AATTCTAGACCATTCTTCAAGCTTAGGTAGATCCCTCCTCATGTTATCTACACCTTCCTGGGTGTCTACTCTATTGCAGATTTTGGTATCATCTGCAAAGAAGCAAACCTTACCCGACAGCCCTTCCGCTATATCACTAACAAAGGTCAGCGTAACACGGATGCTGTGGCCAGTCGGGCGCTATCAAGATGATGCGCCTGTGGTGGGATTCAATGTATCTGAGTATTCTGCTTATCAGCGGCCATAGTGGGAATATATAGAGTAGCTGATCCACAGGCCAGGGTTGGACTAGGGCATCGGGGTCCTGAGATCCTGGTTCCCTGCGATGGCTGAAAAAGAACGGTGCCTTGGAGTTGGAGGCTATGGTCATGAGATGCACTGCTGGGCGGCCCCAGAGAGCCAAGATTTTCTGCAAGGCCCTCAGGGAGAGCTCCCATTCACTGAGGTCCAGAAGATACCGACTGGGAAAGTCCACACGGACATACTCCATCCCCGGAATGTGTTGCGCGGAGAGGGCTTGTAGGTGTTCCTCTGCCCAAAGGAACAGAAGGGCCACCTCTCGCGCCACTCCCGGGCACTTCGTGCCCCCTTGCTGATTGAGGTAGGCCATTGTCTGAATGTATGCATACCACCTTCTTGAGGCGCATGAGTCGGAAGGCAAAAAGTGCCAGACTGACCGCCTGGGCCTCAAGGCGACTGATCGGCCAGGAGGCCTCCTGGGTTGACCAGGAGTCCTGCGCTGTTCGTCCCAGAGAATGAGCTTCCCAGCCTGCTAGACTGGCATTGGTGGTGACTGGCACCCATAGTGGAGTCTCCAGTGGGACCCCTTGTAAAAGGTTGTGATGGGATAGCTACCACCGGAGACTGCAGCGCACCGCCAAAGGTAGAGGAGGAGTCTGAGCTGATAATTCTGGGAGCCTATCGGGAGGAGGGACTGCTGGATCGGTTGCATATGTGCCTGAGCCCAAGGATTCACATCTAAGGTGAATGCCATGGTCCAAAGGACCTGCAGGTAGTCCCAGGCCGAGGGTGTTCGGAGTTTAAGAAAACTCCTGAGCTGTATGACTAGCTTCTCGCATCTGTCCTGGGTAAGGAAGACCCAACCCACTTGAGTGTCAAATCGGGCCAAAACCCACGCAACTTGAAATGCGCCCTCATAAATGCACGATCTGTCCGTAAAAAATGGCCAGTCATTCCTGCCCTTATATCACACCTCAACCTAGACCTGCTACTAGTGACAGAATCGTGGCTTAACATCTCAGATTCTGTCCTCATCAACCACCTCACCCCCCCTGAATTCTCAATCCACACCTGTCATAGAGCTGACCGCAGGGGTGGCGATGCATTCATTCTCGTTAAGACAGACCTACACTATCAAACAATCAGTTCCAACAGCTCAACTCACCTCGACACTATTACTATAGCTAACAACTACAATACAGTTAACCTTATCTACAGATCCCCATCCCCATCCACTGACGATCTTGCAATTATAATTGAACTAGCATCCAATCCTCGAAACCCGCGGAAACCAAACTGGATATTGGGAGACTTTAACCTACCAGCCCTACAGGATATCCATTCCAGAGCCTTCCTCGAAGCACTCAGCAACCTACACTACGATCAGATAGTTGATGCCCCCACACACCAAAAAGGAAACATGCTAGACCTTATCTTCAGCCCCCGACCTGAGGTCATGCCAGACCATGAGTTCAACATAAACATCACCCCATTACCATGGTCCGACCACAATCTAATCAGTTTCCAACTACCCTTGCATCAAGAGAGAGAGAAAGCCTCAAAACTAATTGAAACAGGAGTAGTGTACACCAGATGCTTCAGACCCTTTGACAGAGATGAGATCATCAAAAACGTCCTTCCCAACATCAGGTCCACATCACCGAATCTCGAAGAGATGCTGGCCTCATGGAATAATAACCTGAGTTCCTTTGCATACATACCTACCCAAGCGAAACCACATATCACGTAAAAGCAACCAAAGAAGAAGGAATCTGCACGCTGGTATACCGCTGAACTAAAGACCTTGCTACGAACACTGAGGAAATTAGAAAGAAAATGGCGATGCACCAGGGCCACAACAGACCTGACACACTAGAACTCCCACCTGCAAGCCCATCGAGGTTTAATAGCCTCCAAAATTAAAGAACACCATTCGGATCTGCTAAGCCAATCCTTGAACAAGCTCCATGACTTGTTCGATATAGTGAAGACCCTAACGAAGGAACCATCAGCTTCACAAGCAGCCTCGATACCCCCTCAAGACTATGCAGATTACATGATAGCCAAAAACAATAACGTCAGCAAAGTTACACTATCCTGCCCTACCAAGTACCCATCCAAGCAACTCACCTCCTTCTCGACTCCGTCAGAAACAAGCATTGAGAGCATCATAGCAAATATCAACGCCACCACTGCCCCTAATGACCCTTGCCCAGCTTTCTGGATAAGGTCGCTACGCCATGAAGTCAGCCCAATAACAGCCAAAATCATTGACCACTCCTTCTCCTCAGGACAATTCCCTTCAAGCCTTAAGCAGACATCCATCAGGCCCCTCTTAAAGAATGCCAAACTAAACGCTCAGAAGGTTGAATCATACCGACCCATATCAAGCATCCCATTGCTAGCAAAGATAATTGAGAAGGCGGTACAACAACAGATACAGGATCATATTGACTCTAATGCTCCCCTCGACCCAAGCCAACACGGTTTCAGAGAATCCCACGGTGTCGAAACGCTCTTCACCACCCTCATCAATACACTTATCACCGGGATCGACACCATCAAACAAGGGTACACGCTAATTTTTCTGGACATTGCTGCTGCATTCGACACCGTAAACCACGAACAACTCCTAGTTCGGCTTCAAGAAAAAGGGATAAGTGAATCAGCATAGCGTTGGTACAAATCCTATCTAACCGATAGGTGGCAGCAGGTTCAAACCGGAACCACAACCTCTCAGCCCTTCCAACAACACCACGGGGTACCCCAGGGATCATCTCTCTCTGCACTCCTATTCAACATCTATATGCAACCATTATGCGAAATAATCCGCTCATTTAACATATCATACCTGCTCTATGCGGACGACGTGTTAGTCTTTACCCCATTCATGATTGAAAATCCGGACTTCACCCAACTGATAATCTGCTTCGATGCCATAACGGACTGGCTCCTCTCCCAAGGCCTCAGGATCAACTTTAACAAGACTGATGTACTATTTGTGACAAGAAACCAGTCCTCCTTGCCACCAACAACCTTAAAGACAAGAGATGCAGAATTCGCAAGCAGACCTAACATCTGCTACTTAGGCGTTATGTTAGACCAACGGCTCAATTTCAAGGTACACATCAGCAACACTATCAAACAAATCTACCACAAGATACGAATCCTACGACATCTTCGACCCCTGCTGCAACCTGATGACTTCAGATCAGTTTTTCAGGCATTAGTGATCCCCCACTTTGATTATGCCAATGTAATCCTACAGGGCTTACCCAAAAACACCTTAAACCCCCTACAGTTAGCTATGAATGCTGCCGCACGTGTCCTGAGTGGAGCCGCCAGAGTTGATCACATCACCCCGGTCCTTAAGAATTTACATTGGCTACCAATCCACTGTAGACTATCCTATAAAGTAATCATCATAACTTTCAAGGTCATCAAGTTATCCCCCACAACCCTAATGGACCTTGTCCACCCCATGTCGGCAAACAGAGAAAGGAGAACATGTACAGCCAATACCCTACTCATCCCCAGCAAAATAACAAAATGTACCAAGACAACAAGGAACAGAGCTTTTAAGTTTTATGCGCCCAGCTGCTGGAATGCACTCCCAGCACCCATCAGAGCCATAACAGATCTAGCCCAATTCAGAAAAGCGCTAAAACACCATCTCTTTCTCTTACACTACTCTCAAACCCCCAATCTAACACCTTCTAGCACGCACTCAACCATGGATACATGAATCACTGTGAATGGATGTACATATTGTAGATACAGATTGTAAATAATTTGAAATCGATGTACATAGTTATTCCCAAATTGAAATCCAAGTTAATTTTCCTGTTCATTGTAAGTGACTTATCGGCACAATACCTTTATATGTAAACCGCGCTGATTTTTAAGAGTGTGGTATATAAGAACAATAAAATAAAGAAATAAAAAAGAAATTCCAGCGACTAAGAGGGCTGCAAGCAGCTCATGTCCCAGTTGATTATCCATCCGAGGCGAAGCAAAAAGGATACCACATGCTGAACCGCCTCAGCTGCCTCCTATCAGATTTTGCCCGAATAAACCAGTCGCCCAGGTAGGGGTGAACCCAGATACCTCAGCGTCAGAGGGCAGCCGCTTCTACCACCATGACCTTGGTGAAGGTGCGGGGTGCCGTGGCCAGGCCAACGGGCAGAGCCCTGAATTGATAATGGTGACCCAGCACTACAAAGCGTAGGTACTGCTGGTGAGCCGGACATATGGGAATGTGAAAGTAAGCCTTGGCTAGGTTGAGAGACGCCAGGAATTCGCCGGTTCCAACTGCCTGAATGACCGACCGTAGCATCTCCATTCGAAAATGCAACTCATACAGACATCTGTTGACTCCCTTCAGGTCCAGAATAGGCCGGTAGGAGCCGTCCTTCTTGGGCACAACAAAGTAGATGGAATAACACCCCGACCCAGCCTCCATGGGGGAACTGGGCAGATTGCCCGGAGCTGAAGGAGGCGCTGCATCGTCTGCTGGACAGCCACTCGTTTGCCCAGCGCCTGGCATGGGGAGATCAGAAAGGCAGCCAGGGACAGGCTTCTCGAGCTCAAGAGCATACACGTGGGTAATGACCTCGAGCATCCACTTGTCTGACATGATTCGGGCCCATTCGCTGGAGTAACACTGCAGCTGACCGCCCACAGGAGGCACCCCAGAATGGACCCTGAGCCAGTCAGGGGGAGGACCTGGAGTCACCAGCGAACTTATTTGCGGAAAAACCATCCTTATGCTGGGCTCCCCAAAAGGACTGGGGCCGAGACCCTGCCTTAGCGGAGTAAAAGTTGAAGCGCCCTGGCCTGTAGCGGCGCATGTCCCGAACACGTGATCTGTAAGAGGATAAAGGAGCAGAGGCGGCCTGGGGATGGTGAGAAGCTGCTTTGGGTTTGTCCTCCAGCAGGTGTTGAGGCTTAACTTCGCCTAAGTCCTTGACCAGCTTGTCCAGATCTTCCCCAAAGAAAAGCTTACCCTTAAAGGGAAACTTGGCTAGATGGGCCTTGGAAGCAGAGCCTGCATTCCAATGGCGGAGCCATAGCCATCATTGAGCCACTGTCACAGCCGCAACAGCCTGGGCCGACAAATGGAGCAAATCATAGAAAGCGTCTGCCAGAAATGCAGTGTCAGACTCTGTTGTTGTTGTTGTTAAGTGCCGTCGAGTCGGAGTCGACTCATGGCGACCCTCTGGATAGCTATCCTAAATTGTGTTCGGTCTTCAGTCAGGCGGCTCATTGTTGACAGACTGGTACCCGTAGCTGCTGTTATTGTATCGATCCATCTCATTGCTGGCCTTCCTCTTTTGCGCTGACCTTCTATCTTGCCAAGCATGATGTCTTTCTCTAATGATCTCTCTCTTCGCATGATGTGTCCAAAGTATGAAAGTCAAAGTCTTGTCATCTGAGCTTCTAAAGAAAGCTTAGGTTTGATCTGCTCTAGTACCAACTGGTTTGTTCTTCGGGCAGTCCATGGTATACACAGTATTCGCCGCCAGCACCATAATTCAAAGGCATCAATTTTCTTCCTGTCTATCTTTTTCACTGTCCAGCTTTCACATCCATATGATGTTATTGAAAATACCATAGCTTGAACAAGTCGAATCTTTGTATGGAGAGAGACATCTCTGCTCTTGAGAATCTTATCTAGGTCTTTCATAGCCATTCTGCCAAGAGCAATGCGTCATCTGATTTCTTGACTGCTTGTTGCTTCTTTATTGATAGCTGATCCAAGTAGGTTAAAGTTGTTCACAATTTCAATTTCTTCACCTTCAACGATGAACCTGTTGATTATGCCAGTTGTCATGATCTTTGTCTTCTTTACATTAAGGTGCAGGCCCATTTTGCAACTATGTTCTTTGATTGTGAGAAGCAAATGTTTCAGATCATCTTCACTTTCAGCCAGTAATGTGGTATCATCAGCATAGTGAAGGTTGTTGATGAGTCTTCTACCTATCTTCACACCTCTGTTGTCTTCATACAATCCTGCTTCTCTGATGATTTGTTCTGCATATAAATTAAACAGGTAGGGGGAAAGTATGCAGCCTTGTCTTACACCTTTGCTTATTTTAAACCATTCTGTTTCTCCTTGTTCCGTTCGAACTGCTGCTTCTTGAACAATGTACAGATTGTGCAAGAGTACGATCAGGTGTTCTGGTATACCCATGCTTCTTAATGTGGCCCAGAGTTTCTCATGGTTTACACAGTCAAATGTCTTGCTACAGACGATAAAACACAAATAGATATCCTTTTGGTATTCTTTAGTCTTTTCAAGGATCCATCTCACATCCGCAATGATCTCTCTCGTTCCTTGCCCTTTCCTGAACCCTGCTTGCACTTCAGGTAGTTCTTGTTCCAGGTATGATTGTAGTCTCTTTTGAATAATCTTCAGTAGAATCTTGCTGGCATGTGGGATCAGAGCGATTGTGCGATAATTTCCACAGTCAGTTGGATCACCTTTCTTTAGTATTGGTATAAACACAGATCTTTTCCAGTCAGTTGGCCATGATGTTGTCTTCCATATTTCTTGGCAGAGCCTTGTAAGTACAGTAACAGCTGCATCAGATTGCGGTAATACTTCTATGGGACTGCTATCAATGCCTGGTGCTTTGTTCTTTGATAAGGCTTTCAATGCTGCTTTAACTTCTTTCATCACCAATGGTTCCCAATCATAAGGTACAGGTTGAAACGGCTGTTGGTCCACTTGATCTTTATCATATAAAAACTCTGTATATTCCTTCCACCTTTTCTTGATCTTCTCAGTATCATGCAACATAGAACCTTGAACTCCTTGTAACATTCCAATTCGAGGCTGGAACTTTTTCTTTAACTCTCGTAGCTTTAGGAAAGACGATCTTGTTCTTCCTCTAATAGTTTCTGCTTCTATTTCTTTGCATGCGTTGTTGTAGTACTTTTTCTTCTCCTGTCTTACTGCACGTTGGAAATCTCTGTTGAGTTCTGTTATTGTCTTTCTTTCTCCTCTGGCTTTAGCTTCTCTGCGTTTCTGGGCAATTTTTAGAGTTTCTTCCGTTATCCATTTTGGCCTTTTTGCTTTTTCACCTTTTGTAGAGACTTCTCGCTTTCTTCCAAAACAACCTTCTTGATGTCATTCCATAACTCTTCTGGAGCTCTGTCATTTGTATCTAAAGCAGCAAATCGATTTTGCAGGCAGTCTTTAAATTCCAGTGGTATATTCTCAAGGTCATATTTTGCTGCATTCATGAGTGATTCGCTCTTTTTTCAATTTTAGCTTGAGTTTGCATAGTTGATGATCTGTACCACAGTCAGCTCCAGGTTTTGTCTTTGTTGATGTTATATAACTTTTCCATCGTTGACTTCCACAGATGTAGTCAATTTGATTTTTATACAATCCATTGGGTGAAGTCCATGTGTACAGTTGCCGCTTGTGTTGATGGAAGAAGGTGTTTGAGATGAATAGATCGTTGGTCTTGCAGAATTCTATCAGTCTTTCTCCAGCTTCATTTCTGTTGCCAAGTCCATATTTTCCAACTACTTTACCTTCTTCTTAGTTGCGTTCCAGTCACCCATGACTATCAGGATATCCTGTTTGCATGTTCTGTCAATTTCAGCTTGTACTTGTTCATAGAACTGTTCAATTTCATTCTCTTCTGCAGCTGTTGTTGGGGCATATACTTGAATTATAGTTGTGTTGATAGGTATTCCTCATAGACGAATAGAGATTAAGCGTTCGCTGACTGTATTGTATTTCATTACAGTTCTTGCAAGTTTCTTCTTTATTATAAATGCAACACCATTTCTTCTTTGTCTTTCATTTCCAGCATAGTGGATCATTTGATCATCTGATGCAAAGTGCCCGATGCCAGTCCATTTCAGTTCGCTGACACCCAACAGATCAAGTTGTATACGTTCCATTTCATTCTTGACCACCTCCAACTTCTCTTGGTTCATGCTTCGTACGTTCCATGTTCCAATGTGTAAGACATCTTTACAGCTTCTGACTCTCATTTCATGCGCAGCTACATCAGCAGTCAGACGTCCCGAGGGCTTTGATCCAACCATATCATAAATGTTGGCTTTACTCTGAGACGTCTTCAGCTCTTCCCCAGTAGCTAGTTGAGTGCCTTCCGACCTGGGGGTCTCAGCTTCCAGCACTATAGCACAATTTTTTATTTATTTATTTTATTTTATTTATTTATAGTTCTTTTATACTGCACTCTTTTTCGTCAGCGCGGTTTACATTAAACAGAATACTCATTGCAAGCAACAGACTGTAATGAGTTTACATATAACAGGCAAATACAACTAGGAATTTAATCATGGGAAACTTTGTACATATTTGTAATTTGGTTTGTTGTAACTATCCATTGGGTTTTCATGGCAAGATACAGAAGTAGATTGCCGGGCCTTTCTTCCGCGCAGTTTAAGTTTGGTGTTGTTGCTGTTGTCACAGAAATGTGATCCTCCTCCGTCAACACTATCCTATTCTGCTGCTGCCCAGACGGGTGGTTTGTCTTGGTCTGGCACCTCAGCTGAGACCTGTCCATCTTGGGAGACCTTGCCAGTAGTTAAACTACCGATAGTTTAGCTCTCACATCACTGATGCACACAAGCCCTCACAGCACGACACGCTGCAAACCAAGTGAGGCCAAAGCAGGATCTTCCAGAAGTAACTGGAGTCAACGCAACAATGCTCTTGCAGCCAAGCCGCTACACATTGAAGCTTGGAGCGCTATGAAAGATGAAGAAAACGTCATCTTCAAGAGGCCCTCAATCTTACGGTGAATCTTATCCCAAAGAACCGTCTCCCTCGACTGGGATAGTGGTATGCTTAGTGACCGCCATTACCAAGGCATCCACCTTTGGGAAGCACAGACACCGCTCTAGGTCATCAGGGGTCCAGAGGTAGGTGCGGCCCAGGCAATGAGCAGACCGCAGGGAGGCCTCCGGGGGAAAGGGAAAGGCCTTTGATGGCTTCTTGATGCCCAGGATGAGGGGATCTGCTTGATGCTGTTCCTGGTCTGCAGTTTGAGATGGCTGTGGCCCTGAAAGGTGAAGGGCCTCCGCAACCTGTGTGATGAGGGCCGGCAGCTCTTCCTTACAAAACGGGTGTATGTCCTGCCCGTCCTCCCTCGTCTCTTGGTCATCCTCCAGGTGCGAGAGTTCTCCTTCCTCCCTATCTGAAGCTGAATGAAGGGAGGGGTCTTCAGAGAGGCACTCACTGTCTTCCCCTATAGGGTGCCAGTCCGTGAGGATGTGGGATGTGCCTTAGGGAGAGTGTCCCATTGGAGTAGTAAAAGCTGCTGGGCCTACTGAGACTCCAGAATGCCAGAGGTCCCAGGTATGACGGAAAAAGTCCATAAACTGCAAATCCACCAGAACTGCAGGGGCTGGGGCAGGTTGTGGGGCAAGCTGCTGTAAAGGATGTTCTGAGGACTGAGGCTATGCAGCCAAATGATGCTCTGGCAGGAGGACCGGGAAGGGGGGGGGGGGTAAACTCATGTGCGAGGGAGGGAACCAAAGCTGGAGTACCAGGCAGGACTGATAAGGATGAGATCGGTGCTGGAGGAACAGCTGAAGAGGAAGAAGCCGTACCTGCAGAAGTCTCCCCTTGGTCTGCCATGCATGTGGCACAGAGATCTCCCACCAAAACCCGGCTCTTCCTGTCGCAGCAGAGGCAGTGCGGTAGTGACGACGGCATCCTGCAGCAAGGAACAGGTCCTGAGCAAGTCAGAGAGCCGGATGAAGTGAGCAGTGAGTTGAGAAAATGGCATCCTCCAGAGCAAATGGGAGCAGGAAGAAAATGGCATCACCGCAGCAGCTAGGTGGGAAACTCTGAGAGCCTGCAACACGAAGTAGAGCAGAGGCGAGGCAGGTGCGGCGAAGTTAAACGTGCGGTCTGAACAGCGGTGGGAATAGTGGCAGTGCTACATGGGGGCGACAGCAGGCCACCACGTGGTAACGGCAGTGGAAGAGTGGGGAGATGTGGCACCAGGGGCGGGACGGGGGGGTCCGCGGAGCCCAGCACACAAATGTACTCATGGTAGAAAGGGAGAAAACCCTAAGGAATCAGGGGTTTCAGGCTGCCGGAGGAGCGCCAACTGAGCAACTGACCACAAATGGCTGTCTGAACTTGCACTGCTTATACTGTCCCCTGCAATCTGCTCTCTTCATTTAGTCATTTGGAGGCTCTTTTTTTTTTTTTTTTCTTTTTTTTTTTTTTTTTTACATGTCTCGGTGCTATGTCCCAGCCGGCTCCCTGCAGCAGATATCCTGAAGCTGAAAGCGAGGCCTGAGGCAGGGGACTGTCACCCAGCGTAAGGCTACACTGTTCCTCCTGAACAGGAGCCCTGTACCTCAGAGATGCTCCACTGACCCTCTTAGTTAGGAACACCTTTGGAATCAGCAAGGGGAGCGGAAAGGTAGAGAGCCCCTTCTACGGGAATTCTGTGCAGAGACTACACTGGAGCCAGACCAAGTAGGAGTCTACTATCTGCTGAGACAAGAGAAAATACTGAAGCTGACCCCTAGGGGTAGAGGTTTATCCATCAAGGGTGATGTCACTAAGCTTCTGGAATTTTCTATGTCTCATCATCTGCTGACAGGGGGACACAATCCACTTGTCTGGACTGGTCTAGCAGGATGTACTGGAAAAAACAGCTAGCAAAAGGAGAGTCAGAACTGGAGCAGGATTGCAAGTGCTGGGACACACACAGATGATGATGGCAGGTGGAAAGAAAAGCACTCGAGACGACCTGAAGGGAAAAAAAGAAAGATAAGTTTGCTGGTGAATACCGAAACACATCCACAGGGCTCCACAGAAAACAAAGATTGGAGAAGATGGCGCCATGGCAGGTAGGGGGAGAGGTGCAGGCGTGGTGGAGCCTCCCAAAAGCTTCCAAAAGAATCTGGGAAGCATCACCACATAGGCTCCATTGGCGATGTCACCCATACGTGAGGACTTACTTCCTGCTTCTCCACAGAAAAAGATCAATATAGACAATTTAATGGAGGCCAAAATTCAAAGGATTTATGCTCCTAAACTTGAGAGTTATGCTCCTAAATTAGCTAAAAATTTACTAGAACTGAGTGCCTAAATTTATGCTTAAAATTTCACTAAGGGGGATATATTTAACGACAGCAGCTAGGCTATTTAAAGCACCTATTTGCCACCACTTTAATTAAACACAGATATTCAGTATTAGAACTTAACCGGTTTCCAGCACTGAATATCCGGTTTCACCAGATAGCAGCATCACTATCTAGTTAGCAACAATATTCTGCCACTAACTGTACAGCGAATATTGGTTAAAGTTAGGAATTATTCAGATGACTTGACTTTAACCGGTTTATCAATCCAGTTAGCAGCTGAATTAATTATTTCTAGTGCTTATACGACCTATGCAGTTCACGAATAGCATTAGCCTCAGTTTAAACACATTCAAACAAATACATCAAATATTAAATTTAATGTCTTAAAAACACAAATAAATTTGCTAAAAGCTCAGTTTAATTATTAGCTCATTACTTGTGGATTCCCTCACTGATAGCCTTTCTACAGTAAAATGGCTTTCACCCTTCTAAAATCTAAATAATCCAGAAAGAGTCACAGCTCTGAAGGAAGGTGATTCCAAGCAAGAGGGCCTGCCACAGAGACAAGTTGATTCAAAATCCATGCTCCATAAAATGATGCAAGAACCAGACATCGAAGCTTCCCACTTTCTTGAAATCATGTCTGTGATGGGACAAACCTAAAATAAACATTAAATTTGAAAGGTGAAAAATGAAGGGACTCCAAAAAAGGAAAAATATGCTCAAACAACTTTGCACCTATCAGCAATCGGGCTGCAGTATTTTGAACTCTTTGTAATGATTTTAAGGATATTGCTGGCAAAATAAATAAAATGGCACTGCAGTAATCTAAAAGAGAAAGAACCAGACACTGTATCACACATCTAAAGTCTGTTGGCTTCACATACTTTAATCTCCGCACTAAACACAATTTATAAAAAGGAGCTCCTAACCAGCTCCCTAATATGACGATGAAATGACAATTGAGAATCAACCGGTATGCCCAAATAACAAGTTTGTTGCACAATGGAAACCCAATGCATTCCAATAGGAAGTATATCTGGGCGCTGTAAAACCAGATTGTGATGGATAACTAATATTTCAATCTTTAAGAAATTAAACTCTAAACCTTGTGCAAGAAGATAAACTGCCACCTTAAGTACAGTTAATGCTGCCAAAGCTGCATTAATGTTGTTAAGAAAAGGAAGATCATGATGTTATCTGCATATAAGCAGCAGTCAATCCCTGACAAGTGTAGCAAATCAGATAACAGGCGCATATAAAGATTAAATAAAAGAGCAGACAAAGAGGAGTTTCAAAGGGAACCAGACTTCTGACTTCCTATATACTGTCGCGCCCACTACCCCAGGCGGATGCCTAGGGTAGGGACGTACCTTTATTTAGTCCAGAGCCGGGGCTGCTGGGGTTTGTAGTTGTGGGTTTCAAAAGAAATTGAGGCCCGAGGGTTGTAAGGCAAACACAGGAATATTTATTTATTTTGGTTTTCTACTCCTCCAAAAAGAGCCTTTAGAAAGCTCAACGCATGGTAAATTAAACAAAATAGGATTCTTTCTCCAAAACCATATTTTCCATAACTGCCAGGATTCAAACTAACACTATCATTGCTTCCTTCAGCATTAAACACACATAGAGGTTTCCGTTTTACAACTTTCAACATTCATGATAAAGCTTTACTTGCTTCATTCAGCGTGAAACATTTTTTAAGGCAAACAGGATTCTTAAAACAAGGTCCAGCCTGTTTCATTTTGCTTTGCCAGAGAAATGAAATTCTTTAAGCTTTTCTCTTTCTACTGCTTAGATATTTATAAGGTCCTATGAGAGAGAGAACAATCCATCACAGAAGATTCTGAGTCATGATCAGAACCATAGCCTTCTGCTTGCATTTCTTCTGAAGCTGTGCTTTCAGTATCGTGGTCTAAACCTCCCTGTGTAAACTCAGGCTTTGCACTTTCCAGCAACTCCAATAATTTTCTCCAACAAGACTTTTCCTTATCTAGAGGGATTTCAGCAGACACTGGCAACCTCTTCTTTCTCATTAAGTGGCTCAGTGCTTCTAGCTGATCTAATCTACTATTAATCACAGAGTTACTCACAGTCCTCTTTGTAGCAGGTAGGTTTCCAGCAAGTTCCTGGATTGCTGCTGAAGCGCCTGGCTCCTCGTCAGGGCTTCTCTCAACTAGCAGTCTCCTATCTCCACTGCCCAAAACAGTTCCTCGGCAACATTGGCTCCTCTCTGGATTATGGCTTTTTCCCCTGAGAGTTCCAATGCATTTCTCAGTGTTCTCTGAGGCTGAGCTTTTCTTATGGCTCTGTCTCCCTGGTTCCTTCTTCTCTGGAACCCTCCCTTGGGCTGCCTTTGGAAACTCCTTTTCCTTCTGCTGCTCTGAAAGTCTTCCTTCCTTCCAACTCCTTAGGACTCCTGCTGCATTCTGCTTCCCTGGTAACTCCTCCCCCTTCTGTTTCCCTGGTGACTCTATTTGAATGTGCCTGAAGTGTAGCCTCATGCTCCTCCCCCAGCTGGCTCTCATTAGCTTTACAGCTTGCTTCAGAGCTAGGGCGTGGCTTGCAGCTAGGAACTAGATGAGTTTTTTTCTGCTTAGCTGAAGTTTGAGATCTACAACCTTCCTGCCTGTTTCTCTCCCTACAGGTAAATGTGTGTCTGTCTCCTATTTCCATAGGCTCAGAAAAACTTTGGGCATCACAATACACTCTATGTTTTCAGTCAGAAAGATATGACTGAAATCATTTCAACACTGACTTACTTAACCCATATCCCCTTAACCAATCAAGTAAAACAGAGTGACCACAACACAATGGAGGCATCCAACCAGCTGTCAAGTACAGAGACCAACAAGGTCTCCGTGCTTTGCCCATTACAAAAACTGAATTGGTATGTGTCAAGAATGGAGCATAGCTCTACATGGTGCTGAAGTTTGACTATCACAGCATTTTCAGTAAGTTTGGTTAAATGTTGCAGGCTAGATACGAGATGATAACTATTCATTTTAGATTTCTCTAACCCCTGCTTTTTCAGCAATGAGCACATCGCCGCCTGTTTAATTCTGAAGGTAAATAAAGCGTAGTTACTCAACTGTAACAGGTGATCTCCGGGAACAGCAGGAACTTAGTCTTCACATATGGGTATTGTCAGTACCGACGGAGCCTGCGCGGGAACGCTCACAAGCGTCCAATAGGAACGCTTTTGGGAGCATCCCTCAGCACATGCGCACTGCCTTCCCGCCTTTCCAACTGTCCCTCTTCAGTTAAGTTTGTAGCTGAGTGAAAGGATAGAGGGAGAGAGGAAAGAGACAAAGAGATAGAGAGACAACTCCTAGGGGAGGTGGGTGGTTGTGAAGACTAAATTCCTGCTGTTCCTGGAGATCACCTGTTACAGGTGAGTAACTACACTATCTCCAGGAACAAGCAGGAATGTAGTCTTCACATATGGGGACTCCCTAGCTGAAGATGCCAGGGAGATGGCCCCCGGAAGGTGCCACCCTAGAAAGGTAGGCATCCTTCCTCCCATGGATCTCTGGCATTCCACCAGGGTTGGTGGGTAGGAGTTAAATTAGGTCTGAAAGAGATTTTGAAGAACAGCTTGGCCAAAGAAGGCATCCCAACGGGAGGCTTTATCCAGGCAATATTGGGCTGTGAAGGTGTGTACCGAAGCCCATGTGGCTGCTCGACAAATGTCATCAATAGACACGGAGTGAGGATTAGCCATGGAAGCTGCCATGGCTCTCACGTTATGAGCTGTGACATGGTCTTGAAGAGGAAGACCCTTACTCTCACAAGCAAAGGATATGCATTGGGCAATCCATTTAGATGAAGTTCTTTTGGAGACTGAAGTCCCAAATAACTAGAGTCAAAAGCTATAAAAGGTTGCGAGGACTTTCTATGTTGCTGTGTTCTCTAAAGTTAAAAGGCTAAGGCTCTTTTACAATCCAAAGTATGAAGGTTTCTTTCTGAATTAGAGGCGTGAGGCCTCGGAAAAAATACAGGAAGATAAATTGATTGATTCAAATGAAAAGGCGAAACCACCTTTGGCATAAAGTGTGGATGAGTTCTAAGAACAACCTTATCATGATGAAACCTAGTATAAGGAGGATCAGCCATTAAAGCTTGCAGTTCACTAATGCGACGTGCAGAGGTGATTACAATTAGGAAGATGACCTTCCATGTCAAAAACTTAAGGGTTGTAGTGGCTAAAGGCTCAAAAGGCGGCTTCATGAGCTGCCCGAGAACTAGATTTAGATCCCATGCCACCGGTGGTGGCTTAATGGGAGGTTTGGTCAACAGAAGACCTCTCATAAATCTGGATATGAGTGGATGAGAGGAAATTGGTTGTCCATTCAGAGGCTTATAAGAAGCTGCAATTGCACTAAGATGGACTCTTACCGAATTGGTCTTTAGATCAGAATTCAGTAAGTGAAGGAGATACTCTAGTATCGATTCTAAAGGTATGACAAGGGGGCTAAATCCCTTCTTGGAGCATCATATAGTAAAACGTTTCCACTTGAAGGCATAAGATCTTCTTGTGGAAAGTTTTCTAGAAGCCTGAAGGATATCCTTTACCTGTTGGGACAGGTTGAAATCCTGGAGGTCTAAGCCTTCTGCAACTAGGCCATGAGATGCAAGGACTGGGGACTGGGGACTCGGGTGCCATAGCGTCCCGTCCTCTTGGGAAAGGAGATCTGGAGCATGCCCTAACTCCAGAGGTGCACCTTGAGAGAGATGTAGAAGCAGGGGATACCACACTTGGCGTGGCCATCGTGGCGCTATGAGAATCATGCGACCCCTGTCTCTCTGAAGCTTGAAGTGTTTTGGGGATGAGGGGAATGGGTGGGAAGGCATAAAGGAAGTCCTGACCCCAGTGAAGGAGGAAGGCATCCCTTGCCTGACAATTGTGAGCCGGAATCCTGGAACAAAACCGGGGAAGTTTGGCATTCAGTGGACTTGCAAAGAGGTCTATGTCTGGAGTGCCCCAGAGATGGAAAATCGTTGCCACCTGGAAACATCTTTGCCACTCGTGAGGCAACAGTACTCGACTGAGTTTGTCTGCCCAAAGGTTTTGAATACCTGGCAGATATACCACTAGGTGAATTTGATACTCTCTGGCGAGGACCCACAGTCGTAAAGCTTCGTTGCATAACAACAGAGAGCCTGTCCCGCCCTGCTTGTTCACATAGAACATGGCTACTTGATTGTCCGTCTGGACTAAGACTGTCTTGTAGCTGAGCTGGGAGTGGAATACTTGAAGAGCTAAATAGATTGCTCTTAATTCCAGGAGGTTTATGTAGACCAGCCTCCTGTGGAGTCCAGGTGCCCTGGGTAGACAGATGATTCAGGTGTGCTCCCCAACCCACCTGTGATGCATCTGTTGTTAGGGTGGCCTGAAAAGGGGGTTGATGGAAAGGAGACCCCACTGTCAGATTTTCTAGTGATTGCCACCATTGGGGGGACAAAATTAGTCGTTGAGAGTTTACTATTTTGTTTGATAAATGTCCTGTGGCCTGTGTCCACTGTGTGGATAGGGTCCACTGAGCTGCTCACATGTGGAAACGAGCATATGGGACTTGTCAGACGGCTGCCTGGGTGAGAATCTTCACAGTCTTGGCAAGTGCATATATTTATATGATTTGCAAGGGATTGTGGGCAATGCAGTTCATTCACACCAGACACAGCTGCTCACAATAATTAGTTGTGCTTTTGGGTAAAGCTAATAAGATATTTATTTATGGGGTTATTTCTCCCAACACAGATATGCTTGGTAGCACATAAATCAGGTTACTTGCTTTCAGTGTTAAACTTGAAAAAAAACAAAAACAGGAAAACAACATTTGCACTTGTCAGGCAATCAAAGCAAAAGAAATAAGACCTGGTTGATAACAAACTGGTCTTTTCTGTAGGCTTAGCTAATATTCTCTTAGCAAGTATCAAACAACAAACCAAAAGCCACAAAGAAAGAAAAAAACTGTTCTTTTCAGGTTAACTTCTTATATCTTCCCACATAGATTCAGAAGTGATTCTCTCCTAGCTCACAAGCAATTAGGTAAGGCTCAATTGCTAGCGGTTATCCAGCTGAAACCCCTTAGCTGGCTTGCTTTCTACTGCGTGGCTAAAAATCCTACTCAAGAGCTTTTCTGAGTAGATTAAAGAACAAGTTTGTATTTCTTTGTGATGGTTGCTGTACTTTATAACAGAAAATCACCAAAGGAGTTTAGACAGAGAGCAGTCCATGTAAACAGATTCTTCATCTGCTATCACCCCTCTTCTTCAACAAGCATGGGTTCAATATCATGGATTGGCACCGATGAATCTCCCAATGGAGCACTTTCAGGAGAATACTTGTTTCCCTGCTGTCTTTCAAGGTTATAGCTAGGGCATAGATCAGTGTTCATACCTGAGCTTCCATTGCTGTTAGAGTTCCTCTCTATATAGCCTGGCCAGTATGTAGTCCAGTTCTTATGTCCAGCCTTCCAATCCAGATCCCTGGACACTGGCTCTCTCTTCACATACCTTCTGGCACAGGTCTTAGGGTCCCTTCCACGTGCAGCCGTCTCCCTCACAGGTACCGTCTGGAGATTCTTATCTCTGCAGCACCATTCCTCTGGCTTTCCCCAGTCCAATGGTGTATGCTGACCCTTGGAATGCCTCCCAGTATACGTACTGCTCTGGACTCTTCTAGACCTCTCAAAGGCTTTTCTCTTCTTTCTTCCAAAGGGTTTCTTTCCCTCTCTGTCCATCCGGTTTGGCTTCTGCTTCTGATGATCCTCTTGATGATGAAGATGATCAAGCTCAAGCTGCTTCTCTGTAGAATAAACTCTACCTTTACTCTGCTTAGATGAGTGCTCCTCCCTAACACAGCGCAGCTGTTCTGGATCAGGCCCTGCCCTTTGAGATGAGTGCTTAGGGATTATCTCATAGCCCTCCTGATTGAACACACGTTTCCCCACTTCAGCTCCTCTAATGGCTGTTGGAAACCTGGTGCATTCTGGGACTGGTAGTCTTTTATGGGAAAATTCTGTTTTCTTATTTCTACCAGAACTGACAGGTTGCTTGTTCAGAGTCACTTCACCTTTTCTATAGCTCCTTCCTGAGCTATGATAAGCTTTCTTATCACAGACTACATGAACTGTGGATTCCATATGTCCCAACAACTGTAGTAGCTCCCGAGCAGTTAGGGAGGATTTCCCTGCTGCTTGAGAAGCTAGTTGCATTATGCGAAGACACTGGGCCTGTGGAAGGAAAGCCTTTGCCTTTCTGGTATCTGGACAGGCCCCTATGAATTCCAGGCATTGGGAAGGAACAAGTTGGGATTTTGGGAAGTTTATTACCAACCCTGAGTATTGGAGGATTCGCATTGTGCGAGACAGTGCAGTGCTGGCCTCTGCAACTGTAGGGGCTCGAATGAGCCAGTCGTCTAAGTACGGGAAGATGAATATCCCCAGGGTTCGCAGAAATGCAGCTACTACTGCCATGCATTTCGTGAATACTCTTGGTGCTGAAGTCAGACCAAAGGGAAGAACCCTGTACTGGAAATGTTTTCCCTTGAAAAGGAATCATAAGAATTTCCTGTGATCTGGATGGATCAGAATGTGAGTGTATGAATCCTTTAAGTCTAGAGAGCAAAGCCAATCCTGGCTTTGAATGTATGGCAGAAGAGTTCCTAGAGGAATCATTTTGAACTTCTCTCGGAACAGGTATTTGTTCAATTCTCTGAGGTCTAGAATGGGTCTGTGTCCTCCTGTTTTCTTTGGAATAAGAAAATAGGGGGAGTAGAACCCTGCACCCCATTGAAGAATGGGTACCTCTTCTATTGCCCCTTGGGCAAGAAGTGTTGAGACCTCGTGATCTAGCAGATTGTCTGCGGAGGTTTGATAATTGAATTGCCTTAGAATTGTAGGAGGGGGCATGCTGTGAAAATGGAGCTTGTACCCCTCTCCTACAATGGACAGAGTCCAATCTTCCTCTATCTGATGCCTTCTGTTGGCAAAGTGGCATAACCTGCCTGGGATATTGGGGGGTTGGGGACCCCTCAGAGGCAGGAAGGCTAAGCTCTCTAGGAAGGAGTCAAAGCCCTTGAGGGGGCTGAACTTGCAGAGCTGGTTGGGCTCTCGGGCCTTTTGGCTTCCTTTGCTGTCTAATTTGTCCCTTTTGGGCAACCTGACCCTGAGTTTGACTCTGCTGGGTATAGGAAGGATAACATTTCCTCTTTTTGCTGAAAAAGGGTTTTTTATAAGGCTTCTTTTTGGCTGGAGTGGCTGTAGATTTTGACAGTCTATCTAGAGTGGTATTGTCAGCATCTAACTCGTTAGCCTTTTCCTGCCAGTTCTTGCCAAAGAGATTCTCTCCCATGCAAGGAATGTTGCCTAACTTGTCCTATACCCAAGTCTCCAAGTCTGATGCCTGAAGCCAGGCAATCCATCGTGCACCAATGGCAATAGCAGAGGTTCTGCTGATGCATTCAAAGCAGTCAAAGGTTGTACGATTCACAAACTTGGAGACATCTTGAGCATGCTTAACTAGAGCAAGAAAGTCTTGTTTCTTGTCATCTGGGAGAAGTGGGCTCATAAGCTCCAAGTCTCCTGTAACTTCTTTGAGGAACATTCCCATATATAGTATATATGAACTGATCCTAGCTGAAAGCATGGAAGCCTGAAAAGTTTGGCGCCCAAAAGCGTCCAGAGTCCTGCATTCACGACCTGGGGGATTAGATGCATGCCTCTTTGCACTTTTCATCCTACGCAGGCTGACTCCACCACCACTGAATGGTGTGACAGCCGAGTCTTTTGAAATCCAGGACATGGCGGGACTCAATACACAGTATCAAGCCTCCTAGAATGAGGAGATGTAGTCAGAGTTGTCTTCCACATTCTGAGCATCGAGTTATGCAGAATTTCATGGATGGGCAGAGTGGCTGCCTCCTTTGGAGCTTTAGGATATTGGAGAATTTCCAAGTCCTTTGCTCTGGGTTCCTGTTCAGGAGCTACCGTGATTGAAAAGCCCTTGGCCACATCACAAATAAAATCCTGAAAAGACATGTCCTCTGGAGGTGACATTCTGCGTTGGGGAGAAGAGGGATCTTCCGAAAGAAACCCTCTGGTACCAGCAGAATTGTCAGAGTCTTCAGAATCAGAGGATTCAAAGTTTTCCTGACCACGATGCTCATGCAAAGCACGGTCCCAGTATTGATCAAAGTCGGTACCAAGTTGATCCGGTACCGATCTGTCAATTCCAGCCAAAGATGGCGTGGGAAGAATTCCCGTCGGTGTAGGTTCCGGCATTGGTATCGATGTTGGTACCGGTGCCCGTTGAACCATAGGTGTCAACGGTACCGCAGCTGTAAGAAGAGCTGCAATGCTGCGTTTGATAGCGAGGAACCTCTGGTCTATCGACGCTGCCGATGCCTGGGTGTCGGTACCGGTGAAAACGGCCGGGACCCCTGAGCATGGCACCAGTAGTTCTTGTGAGGTCGAGGCCTCGAGAACATCCTGGAGCCCCCTTGATGCTTTGGAAGCCGAATCCTCCCGCCAGGGCTGTTTTGCCGGTGTGGTTCCCTCAAGGGCAATGCCAATGTCCTCTCAATGCTTAGCAGGAGAGCTACCCTTTGAGGACCGGCTTTTTTGTTTAGTTACCTGAGATCCATGGGAGGAAGAGGAGGCTCTTGAAGATGTTGATGCAATGGATCTGGCATCCGAAGAAGAGAGAGTACCAAGCTTTGCAGCCCGGTTCTGTCTTCCTCTCTTAGTTATCGCCATACAGGAGAGACATTCAGATGGAGAATGTTCAGGCCCTAAACATTTAAGACACCAATCATGGGTGTCAGTGACGGAAATGGTACCGCCACACTTAGTACATTTTTTAAAACCACTAGTTGGTTTTTCCATGTTTCAGGAATATGAGGCCTGATGCCCAAAATGGCGCCTAGCACCGAAAAAGAAAAGTTTCTGAAGAGAAACAGTTCAAAGTATAAAATTTTTGAGAAAAGAAAAGAAAAGAACCGGCGATACCGGTAGGCATCATGCGGAGGCAAACGCGACCACAAGAAAACAATTTTAAAGACGGAATTTTCTGCAGTGACAGGATATGGGTCCTGTCGGCTCCGCGGAAAACGAAGAACTGAAGAGGGACAGTTGGAAAGGCGGGAAGACAGCGCACATGTGCTGAGGGAGGCTCCCAAAAGGGTTCCTATTGGACGCTGGGGAGCGTTCCCGCGCAGGCTCCGTCAGTACCGACGATACCCATAGGTGAAGACTACACTCCTGCTTGTTCCTGGAGATAAAGATTTAAGGGAAATGTTGATTAAATCAACTAATAATGGTAAAAAGACCACATTACAAGCCTTAAATAAACATGGTGGAATTAAATCCAACCTTGAAGGAATTGTGGATACCTAACAGCTTCTCAACTTGCATGCTTGACAACAGGATGGAGTCAGTGCAGAGGGTTGCTACTAAAATGATTAATGGGCTTCATTATAAAGCATATGAGGACAGACTTAAGGATCTTAATATGTACACCTTAGAAGAAAGGCAGGATAGAGGTGATATGATTGAGATGTTTAAATACCTCCGTGGCATAAATGTTCAGGGAGAGAGCCTCTTTCAATTGAAAGCAAGTTCTGCTACGAGGGGACATGGGATGAGGGTGAAGGGAGATAGATTCAGGAGTGATATGCGGAAATATTTCTTTACGGAAAGAGTAGTGGATCCATGGAATAGTCTCCCAGTGGAGGTGGTAGAAATGAGGACAGTAAGTGAATTCAAAAAAGCATGGGACCAACACAGAGGATCTCTAAAGGTAGAAAGTGGACTGTTGTAGTTGTTGTTATGGAAGGACAGACTAGATGGGCCTTGTGGTCTTTTTCTGTCATCATGTTTCTATGTTTCTATAGTACTCATCCCATTCACAATGCAGTATCAGCATGCGCTATGGTCAAACCCAACTGATTTAGGCTGAAAAAAAGAGCATACCGCTGCGGGTCAACAGACTTAGTTGCAACCATCTGCTCTCTCAGAGTAGTAAACTGCTGAACTAAATGAAACAGTTCCAGTGGTCGTACTGCCATTGAATTCAGCAATGGGGTATAAAATATTTGTTTTGCCTACAACTGTCTGATGATAGTCCCACCACTGTTGTAGATAATTATGCCTAGTCTCCTCTGACTTATACCTACATCACTTTTTCTCTGCCTTCCTTAAAGTAAGCTTGTCTAACAGGACTTCCTTGTAAAACAAAGAAACTTCATGAATCAAATCTTGGGAAAACAAACGTTTAGTATCTTCAGCCCAACTATATGAAAACTGGTGAGGGTCTACATCCTGCTGCCACTTCTTTTGAATAAGAGGAAGTAAATGAGGTACAAAATTTCACCTCCCCTTTAAAAGAAAAGGTAATGAAATGATGGGCTGACCAAGGGACTGGTTGCATTGACAAATCTTAAGGACATTATGAGGAATATTTATCTAGCATAAACACCAAGTAGAGACAATCACCCTTCAAATGTGTTGGGGCATTAATGCAATGGGCATGTGGGGATATTCAGTGACATTAACTGGTTAGTGCTGCTGAATATCGGTCTGAGTGCATTTTTGTCTAAAAAGTGGGCAGTAACAGGGTGGATTTGGGGTAAGGAAAAAAGTTAGGAGCTTAGCAGGGAATTTCAGAAGTAGGCACCTACATTAGGCTCATAAATCAATGCAAATGAATGGTAGGCATAAATTTAGGAGCATAAGTTTCCGGAAACAATTAAAAACCATCCTGTTTCATGAATATCTGGGACCTGAAACAGACATCTCTCACTGACTGCATATCCAGACCTTCTGACCTATCCTCTTTGCTACCAACTAAGAGACTTACTGTACGTCAACTGTCTAATTCTTACTTTCTGTTCAGATCATCAATGTTGACCCTCATGGTGACGCCCCCCCCCCCCCCTCTCTGTCGAATTGATTGTCCGCCCCCTTTTTTGTTAAACCGCTTTGACCCGGTGAAAAGCGGGATATAAATGCAGCTAAATAAATAAACAAATAAGTTGACATCTTACTTACCAGATAATGTCCTTTTCTGGAGTCCTGCTAGGCTAGTCCAGACAAATGGGTTATGTCTTCCTGCCAACAGAGGTGGAGACAGAGAACAACTAGAAACTTCTAGTGACATCATTTTGCTAGAGCTAGGGCAGCTTGCAGCATACTTCAGTATTCACACCCAAGCAAATGGTCAAGAACCTGACTGCACACAACCTTATGGAGGAGACCAAAACAGAACTATGTACAGAATAGCCACCGCTCAGAGCAACTGTCAGAAGATCAAAGCCTGGAAGGCTAACTACAGAGATAAGAGAACATATGGGCAAGTCCTGGACTGGTCTAGCACCTTCCAAATTGTCCTGCTAGACCAGCCCAGACAAGTGGGAAGTGCCAAAGCTACTACTCCACTGGGTGGGAAGAAGACAGCACGGCCTTCAAAATCTCTGCACCAAAGGCCATGTCTGCTTTAACTTGGACAAGCAGTAGTGCTTGACAAAAGTCGAGAGGAAAGACCAAGATACCGCCCTGCAAATATCAACAGGGGTGACTGAATTGCGCTCTGTCCAGGAAGAGGCTCGAATCTGAGTAGAGTGCACCTGCAATCCTTCAGGGACCATTCAATGTATTTATTGGACAACATTTTTTATAGCACTTTATCATTTCAGTCAAAGTGGTTTACATTGTAACTTAAACTTGGTAATACACATCAAACAGGGACATTAATAACTTGGATTTTTTGAATATAATGGAGGGTTAAGTGACTTGCCCAGGGCCATAAGGGCAATTCCACAAGATCTCCAGCATGATTAAGTAAGGATGATTCCTTCAGGCTCATCCTCTAAAAAGGGTCAGTGCTGATGCAAGGTGGTTAGCATCAGAGCATGTAAGGGAGAAGATCAGGGGTATTCAGTGTCATTAACCATTGAATATCCCGCTGAGCGAAATTTACATGATTTAAACTGTAAACCGTGTAAATGCCTTTCGAATATTGGACCCTGAGATCCTTTTTCTCCTTATAAATGGTAATTTTTTTCTGCCCAAAGAATTTTATATTTATTGAATTAACTTTATCTTTGCAGTATCCTATTTTTATAATCTTTATCGAGGTTAGTTTTGTGCATACCATGACAGTCATTAACCTCACTTCTAAACTAGGGTAAGTGAAGTATGATCTCAGTCTCTCAAATTTACTGCTAATGTTCGGTGTAGTACTTGCGTTGTGCCAAAGAGAGCTTCCTTCTGGAATTTGTAAGATGTAACAGGTATGGGTAGTTTGTCAAGATGTGCTAGAGGTTCTTCTTTATCAAGCCTGTGGCTCCCATTTAACAATGCCGTTTTGGTGTTTTTCTCCTTTACCACTATGTCAGGCTTCCTCGCATCTAGTTTCTTATCCATCGGAATGGGAATGTCCCAAGTAATCATAACCTCTTCATTCTCTGTAATTTTCTTAGGGTCATGATCCCAGTGCTTTTCAAGGACAGTGATGTTGAAGTGTTTACAGAGTTTACAATGGATCAGGTGTGCTACTTTGTTGTGCCTTTCTGTATAGAAATTTTCCGCCAACAGAACTTCACAGCCAGCTATGAGGAGAGTCACTGTTTCCAGCTCTTTTTCAATGCTCGCTATAAACCATCTCGTCCATAATCCGCTGTCCTGGACTGCAACTATCAATGTCTCATCCTTCGATTTCAGTTCACCTCTGCTTAACCATACATGTGTCCATTCATGATGGATAAAGGGTTATTTGTGTATTTGCTGCTTGTTTTTCCTCATTTGCTGGTTTAATTCTTGAAGAGTTTTTTTCTCTTGTTTTTCACATTCTGTTGCTTCCTTTCCTGTGCCTGCTTGTGGATTCTCACTCATTCCTTCTAGTCGTCGAACACTTGTCCAAGCCAGATGATAGAGACAGATTCTGGATGTTTACTTTCATATTTCAGCATTTTTTGCATATTTGAATCTGATGATGCTGTCAGCTAGTCCTGAAGGCCTATGGTAGTAGCACTATATGTGTAATCAACCTCTAGCTCTAGCTAGAGGCCTAACTCTCCTTCAGCTCTGGAAACGTACAGTCTTTGCATACACTGGATTCTCCTCTATGGGATCTCCGCACTTCTACTGGTGCTTGGTCTTTCTCTATTTCTTTTCTTTAGGTCTGATTAACTGCAACATTTAGAATATCAGTGGATAAGTCACTCGGGGGAGGGGGTGTCAGAAAAAAGGGAAAAAAAGGGGAAAATGGGATACGGGGTATGGAGAAATTTCACTTACCGTTAATTTCCTTTCCTGGAATCCTGCTAGACCAGTCCAGACTATCGGGTTATGTCCTCCTGCCAGCAGATGTTGGAGACAGAGAAAAAAACTCTAACAGAAGCTGATTGGCCAGGATCTGGTAACCATATAGGCATACCCCTAGGGATCACCCTCAGTAAACTCTGACAAGCAACAAGAAAACAAGAGAACAGTAAGAAACT
Source organism: Ichthyophis bannanicus (assembly GCA_033557465.1). Taxonomy (NCBI): domain Eukaryota; kingdom Metazoa; phylum Chordata; class Amphibia; order Gymnophiona; family Ichthyophiidae; genus Ichthyophis; species Ichthyophis bannanicus. The sequence goes on from CM066050.1 coordinate 4,903,540, forward strand.
ATGTACAGTGTTGAGAAAGTTTGAAGAAGCAGTGGAGAACCCCTGCTCGAGATATGATGCTGAGATAAGGAATAGAGACTTTCACAAAATTACTGACTGTATTCAATCATGGGAGGGTCCTGGACTGGTCTAGAAGGATTCCAGGAAAGGAAATTAATGGTAAGTGAAATTTCTCCTTCCAATTCATCCTGCTAGACCAGTCCAGACAATCGGGTAGTACCCAAGCTAACTGCCCTCCGGGTGGGAAGACAGCTCCGCAGTAACCACCTTGGCCCCAAATGTGGCATAAGTACCTCTTCCACTGTACAAGTCACTGGTGAGGCCTCACTTGGAGTACTGTGCTCAGTTTTGGTGACCATATCTTGCAAAAGATGTAAAAAGACTGGAAACTGTTCAGAGGAAGGCGACCAAAATGATTTGGAGTCTGCGTCAGAAACCTTATGAGAAGAGACTTGAAGACCTAAATATGTACACTTTGGAGGAGAGGAGGGACAGGGGAGATATGATTCAGACCTTTAAATACTTAAAGAGAAATGATGAATAAACAAACCTCTTCCAAAGACGGGGAAGCTGTAAAACTAGAGGGCATAACATGAACTGTACATAGTTCCCCCGGTTGTCCTATGTTGAATCTCCCTGTTCAATGTAAAACTCAATGTTACTTGTATGCATTGTAGTATGTTCTTGTTTCAATGTACACCGCACTGATTGAAATAGCGCGGTATAAAAGAATTGTTAAATAAATAAAATAAAAATAAATAAAATGAAGCTGCAAGGTGGTAAATTGAAAGGCAATGTCAGGAAATATTTCTTCACTGAAAGCGTGGTGGATGCTTGGAATGCCCTCCCGATGGAAGTGGTGGGGGCAAACACGGTGACGGAATTCAAAACGGCATGGGACAGACACAGTGGATCCCTTTACAGCAACAGGATAAAAACAAAATAAACGGTACCATCTAACTTCTGAACCATCTAACGTCCCAAATAGGGGTGTCCTACATGGAGTGGTGGGTTCACCCCTAAACAAAGACATGGGGAGGGGTGGCCTGCACAGAGCGACAGGTGCACCTACTCTTGCCATCTTGCTGGGCAGACTAGATAGACCATGCTGGTCTTTATCTGCCGTCATTTACTATGTTACTATGTATGTGTAGTATGTAACACATCACACCAATCCTGTTTAAACTCCACTGGTTGACTATACAAAGCAGGATAAAATATAAAATTATCATGACAACATTCAAACTGTTAAGAGATATAGCACCATCGTATCTATCTGATCTACTAAGAAACCACACAAGGAACAGAACAGTGAGACAACGGAACCTGAGCACTCTACTCGTTCCCAACTCCTTCACAAAATTCAAAAAACCACAACAAATAGAGCGTTCAGCTTCTCTGCCCCTTCACTATGGAATGCACTGCCGGACAAACTTAGAATTATTACTGACCTCTCAACCTTTAGAAAAGATGATCTCAAAACACACCTTTTTATAGAGTACTTTGGCACCTCAGAACCAAATTTATTTATTTATTTTCTCTTATATACCCGCGCTATTCTGCATCAGTGCGGTTTACATTGAACAAACTGAAATTACGTTGAACAGGGCATTATAACTTGGAGATAACTATTTTACAGGGAACATGGGCTATGGAGGGTTAAGTGGCTTGCCCAAGACCACAAGGAGCACCTGTGGGACTAGAAACCCCAGTCCTTCCGGCCCAAGGTTGCTGTCCTCTAGTGGGATTTGAACCCCCGACCTTCCGGCCTGAAGTACCTTGCCCCAACCACTAGGCCACTCCTCCACTCCACTCCTCCACTTGCCCAAAAACATTTCAACCAGTCATCGCTTGAGTGTATACCTGTTCCTTGGTCAGACCACCACCTGATCAAATTCACCTTAGCCTACACTATAAGAAACAATAAAAATAATCCACAAATTACCCCTCCACCTAGATTTACAAAATTTAACGCTGATGAATTTATCAATCTAACTATACCCCATCTCACCCTTGTACCAACTGACCTAGATGAAGCTGTCACAACTTGGCACAAAACAATTAACAATGCAGCTGCTTATAAACAATCCATCAAAAAGAAAAGCTACTCTAAAATAGGAGATGCCCCCTGGTTCAACAGCACCTTAAGACATATGAAGAGAGAATTGAGAAATATTGAATCTAAATGGCGCAAAACCAAATCCATCCCTTATTACAATGCGTATCACAGCCACCTTAAAATGTACAAAGAAGCTTCAGATAGCGCAAAGAAAAATTACCACTCAACCATACTAAACAAATCCATTAATAGACCAAGAGAACTTTTTAGTATCGTCCAAAACTTAACCAATAACTCATATGGGACCAGCAACGATAATATTGATATCTCTGCCCAGACTCTAGCAAACCACTATATGAATAAAGCAAAATCATTTGCATTCACACCAAATCCTCTATCCCTTTCCCACCAACACCAATCTGAAAAATGGTCCAACTTTCACCCTATAACCAAAGACACTATCAAGACTACTATTTCAAACCTTAACACTACGACCTCTCAACTTGATCCATGTCCGGTAAACTGGATCAAGCATACCCTCACTACACTATCCCCCTTTATCCTTCCCATAGTCAACCTGTCGCTGCGCCAAGGATACTTACCACCTTCCCTCAAACATGCACAAATCCGTCCAATAATTAAAAATAACACCCTTGACAAAACATCACCCAACTCCTACAGACCTATCTCTAGTATCCCATTTATGGCTAAACTGATTGAAAAGATCGTCCAAACTCAAACACAAGATCATATAGAAACCTCAGCCCCACTTGATGACCAACAATATGGCTTTCGCCCCTACCATGGTGTAGACACCCTATTAACAGTACTCCTCGATACATTAATAAGAGGCATTGATAACCCTAAACAAGCTTTCATTCTCCTCTTTCTAGACATCTCTGCAGCGTTTGACAGTGTACACCATGCTCTAATGCTTAACAGACTAGAACAAATAGGAACCCACTCAACTGTACAAAATTGGTTCACCTCATATCTAACTGATCGAACACAAACCGTCCGAACTAACACTGAAACTTCTAAAACATACAAACAGGAAATTGGTCTCCCACAAGGCTCCGCCCTCTCTGCCCTCCTATTTAATATATATATCCAACCGGTCTGTGACATTTTCAAGAAATTTAAAGTCCACTACCACATATACGCAGACGACATGATGATGTACATTCCATTCACAATCCCAACACTCCCACTATAACTGTTAACAGAATGCTTCTCTGAATTAACAACCTGGCTAAAAGAACACAATCTCCATATCAATCATTCTAAAACGGATATATTAATAGTAACTAAAAATCAATCCTACATACCTCCAACACACATCACTCTCCAAAATCACAACATTACTATAAAAAATGAAGTGAAATATCTGGGTGTCACTCTTGACTCACACCTTAGTATGGACACACATATTAGAAACATCACTAAGAAGATCTACTTTAAACTCAAAATTTTAAAACAATTACGTCCTCTTGTACTTCTACATGATTTTCTGAGCATTGTACAGGCCATCATCACACCACACTTTGATTTCGCAAATCTCACCCTACTAGGAACAACTAAACAAAACATTAAAAGACTCCAACTTGCCCAAAATGCAGCAGCAGGAATTGTAATGAAGGTTCCACCATTTGAACACATTACCCCTATACTAGCAAACCTTCACTGGCTCCCAATTCAATCCAGAATAAATCACAAATTGATTATCACCACATTTAAGACTTTAAACACAATGGCCCCAGTCCCCTTGACAAAACTTATCACCAAAGACACATCCCAAACTACGCTTCGGAGAGGCCACACGAATAGAATTAGGATCCCGAAAGAATTCACAACTGCTAAAAAGACTACTAATAGGAAAGCGTTCTCACATGCAGCTCCCACCCTATGGAACTCCCTCCCTGAAGAAATAAGGGCATTAAATGATGCAAAGGAACTCCGCAAGAAATTAAAAACTTATCTATTCACCTCCCATTTTGGCACACTTGAAAATACCTTACCTCTGACAGGTAATGGTTAATAGCAACCTAGGGTACACCAACTCTAATTCTCCTAGCTAACTACAATTACAATTAAAATCGACTAAATAACTACTTGTAAATCTTGTAAATAGATATATGTAATAGTTCAAAATATGTAAATAAGTTCGTCTGTTATTTAACAAGTTGTCTGTTATTTAACAAGTTTTACCATATTTAGTCATTCATGATTAATGTATCTAGCAAAATTGTACCAAGTTAACAAATGTTCCATGTAAAACAGCTAATTTGTACCTAGTTAACAAATGTTCCATGTAAAACAGACTTGTAAATCTGTTCATTCCTTGTTCATTGTAAACTGCACCTGATCTGTGGAAGGTAGCGGTATATAAGCAACTGTTAAATAAAAAAAAAAAAAAAAATGATGAATGATGAACTATTCCCCACTTAAACCCAAGTGTACTCCCATCCATCACAATACAATCCACCTAACACTATCAAACTCATCTAATCTGATACAACACCCAACTCTCCACAAGGTCTATAGCAAACAATCCGAATAATCCTAGCATAGAGAATTCCAGTGGTATACATTGCAACATGTTACACCCAGAAAAGACGAATAGGCAAATATAAATGTGTAAATAATGTAAATATGTTTAGTATGTAACCCTATAATCAACCATGTAAATCATTGATGACACCCTACCTTTCCTTTGTACGCTGATAAGTTACCTGTTTGAATAAGTTACAATGTAATGTTCTAGTTTTGATGTTGTTGAAAGGTGGTATATAAAACTGTTCAATAAATAAATAAATAAATAAACATTGTAATCTTCACAAAATTACTGACTGTATTCAATCATGGGAGGGTCCTGGACTGGTCTAGCAGGATTCCAGGAAAGGAAATAAACGGTAAGTGAAATTTCTCCTTCCAATTCATCCTGCTAGACCAGTCCAGACAACCGGGTAGTACCCAAGCTAACTGCCCTCTTGTTGGGAAGACAGTAACCACCTTGGCCCCAAATGCGGCATCATCCCGTGCCTGAAAATCTAGCCGATAGTGACAGCCGAAAGTGGATAGGGAGGACCAGGTGGCTGCTCTACAAATATCAAGAGGTGTAGCCTGAGAGCGCTCTGCCCACGACGTCACTTGAGCATGCGTAGAATGCGCTCGTAGCCCAGAGGGTACCGATTTTACGCAGAGGATATAAGAGGACTCAATCGTTTGCCGCAGCCATCTAGAGATGGTCGATTTTGAAGCTGCAAGAACCTTTCGAGGCCCAGCGAAGAGAACAAAAAGACAATCAGACTTACGGAAGGGATTGGTAGCCTTCAAATAAAATAACGGTAAAGAACCCTTTTGAGATCGCAAGGTTTCCATGCAGAAGCGAGGGACGTGGAGGCAGCGGTTGACGCTTTTGAGGTCGAGGATCAGCCGAAAGGAGCCGTCCTTTTTGGGGACCGCGAAATAGATGGAATAGTGGCCAGTACCGCGCTCGGTAGAAGGAACGGGACAAATAGACCGTAGGAGAAGGAGGCGTCGAATCGTGGAGAGAATGATTTCCCTTTTTCGAGGCGCTCCTCCTGGAGAGATAAGAAAGGCTTCCGAATGGGTTGATAAGTCTTGAGAGCTTAACCTTGAGCTACCACCTGAAGGACCCAATGATCTGAAGCGATGAGCGCCCACTGCCGAGAAAAGAGAGACAGACAGGAGGCGGTATCTCAGGTGGGCGACAAGTCCCGTCAGCGGGAGGAACGCATGGTTCCGGTGAACTTGTTTGGGCCTGAATAAGAGTCATTGTTCCTTCGGGCTCCCCGAAAGGTCTGTGCCTTCTGGCCAAAGCGATTGGAAGAGGAAGAAGGTGTCGTTCTATTTCAGCGGTAACGGCGAGTATCTCTGAATCGAGACGTACGCCGAAAAGTTGCAACATAAGGTCGGTATGATCGGCGACCGGAGGACTTTGGTCTGTCCTCAGGTAGACGTTGAGGCTTCACCTCCCCTATATCTTTAACCAACTTATCCAGGTCTTCGCCAAAGAGGAGCCTACCCTTAAAAGGAAGCTTAGAGAGACGCACTTTGGAGGCGACGTCTGCAGACCACTGGCGCAACCGGAGCCATTGCCGGGCCACAGTGACCGCCGCTATTGAACGAGCCGAGAGCCGGAGCAAATCATAAAAGGCGTCTGCTAAATAAGCCGTGACTGACTCTAGACGAGCTAGAGCCGGGTCTTCCAGCAAACGCTGAATCCATCGCAGCAAGGCCCGAGCCCCGAGACCACCAGAGACGGTGGCTTGGAGAGCTAACGTCGAGGAGGAAAAGGCAGTTTTGAGAAGACTCTCAACTTTCCTATCTTGTTGGTCTCGCAGAGCTGCACCTCCCTCAACTGGGATGGTTGTATGCTTTGTGACTCCTGTCACCAGTGCGTCCACCTTGGGATATGCAAGCCACTTATCCCGATCTGTGGGAGACCAAAGATGAAACTGGCCAAGACGGCGAGCTGTGCGCAAGGAGGCATCTGGCGCTTCCCATTCCTGTGACACCATTTGTTGTAGTTCTGCTGGAAAAGGAAAGGCTTTGGACGGCTTTTGGATACCCTGCAGAATGGGGTCCAATTGCGGTTGTGGTTGACCTCCTGAGATGCAGGATCCGACAAGCATAAAGCTTCCACGATCTGAGCAATCAATGCCGGTAACATGTCCTTGTGAAAAAAGCGAAGATCTTGGGCATCTCCCTGGCTGTCAGCAGAGGCGACCGATGGGGAGAATTCACCGTCCTCTCAATCAGAACTTCTTGCCTCCAAAGATATGTCGTCCTCTGGTCCAGCTGGCCATGCCTCCGAACCCCACCAGATTTCCTTGGGGGGGACGGGCATTGTTCTTAGGAAGCAACTCACTACGGGAGCGTTTCCGGGAAGTTGTGTTCACGCTGGCTTCGTTCGAAGGCGAGACCTGCGCTGCTGCCCCTAATGTGGAGGGCTCTGAGCGACCAGATGGACCAGGCCTGCTTAAAAAGAGACAAAAACTGAGCATCTGAAGTTGGCGAAGGCTCTTCCCCAGCCAGAGTTGTGGAATTAGCAGACCGAGGAAGTAATAGAGGAGGTTCAGTGAACCCCTCCGCTGCTTGTGCTCTATGTGGACTTGCTGCACGAACTGAGACAGCAGGAGGAGTGCATCTCTAACAGAGCACCCAGAAGAAGCTGAAGACTCTCCTGGGTGGGCAGAACAGGCCAAACAAACTCTATCTTTAAGATCTTTAGCTTTTTTGCTGCATACGATGCAGTGCTGAGAGGAGGAAGGCATTTTTGAAAAATATCAGCAAATGAAGGCTGCAGCCAGAGATGGCCACCGCAGGCAGCCACAAGGAGAGAGAAAACAAAATGTCCACCGTCAGAAAAGCCCGCCAAAACAGCGCATTGTAAAAACGCGGAGTTGACCAGACAGACTGAATTATACTTGATCTGAAGGTAAGAAATTGAAATATGGCCGAATTAAGCTGTCCTGGAGCGAAATGTATTAGCCGCGGTTGAAAGATTCAAGTCTGCTGAGGACCGGCGATCCATTGCGCAATCATGGCAAAAACGGCAGTTTTGCAGTAAAAGGTGTTCTGGCAGCGTTTTGCTTTTAAAACATGTCCTCGTGTTCGTCGTCGGAGCGCTCCCCTGCCGGTACAGGCTACCCGTAGCTGATAATGGAGAATTCAGCGCCCCAAAAACTATCAGGAAGGTTGGGGGGGGAGGGAGAAAGAGTATAGCCAGCTAGAGCAAAACTCACTGTTTGAAGCCTCCGTGCAGCAAATCGAGCAGGGGAGCCAGAATGAGAAAAAAAGGATGCAGAGCGTGTGAAGGCAACCCTGTGCTCCTGGCAGGTCAGGCCCTCCTGGCCCAGAGCCAGCAAAGGGATCCCTGGGGATGTTAGGAGCTCGACTGATCCTCCAGATCAGGAGCTCCTAATGCTGATGATCAAAGGGATCTTAGAGACTGAGAAATGCAGGGGAACACCTCTTGTGTGCCCTGAAACCTCCAGTCAAGGAAAATTAAAAAGGAAATTAAAAAGAAAAAGAAAAAATGATCAGAGAATTAAGTAAAAGCACCACCATCTGCTGGAGACAGAGAAAATACTGAGAGTGACCCCTAGGGGTATGTCTATATGGTTACCAGATCCTGGCCAATCAGCTTCTGGTAGAGTATTTTCTCTGTCTCCAACATCTGCTGGCAGGGGGACATAACCTGATTGTCTGGACTGATCTAGCAGGATGAATTGGAAGTAGGGTAATATTCCAAAAGCAAATAATTTGTTGGCTATTGCTACGGAGGAGGATTTGCTCGGCATTGTGGGCACAGCAGTTGTAATTGGTACGTTGCTAATGTTTTGTTTTATGATGCAATTACAATTTTAAAAAATAAATAAATAAATGTCCAAGGCTGTGCGAGAGCTCATGCTAGTTCTCCCCCACTGAGAATCCTGACTTAGAGGAGTATCTTTGTCCATAGGGTCCAACGTCAATTGCTCATCTTGTTCTTTCGTGCATAGCTCAAAGGGGATTCATACTACTGGCTCTATATTTACTGCAGCCCAGACAGTGCTTCTTATGTGCTGACATGCTGTATCTTTCCTACTTAGCATAGCAGTGTTCATTAGACTTACATGTGTAAATTTATACACGGAACCTTTGAATGTGTAAATGTGCACCTGTTGCGTGCACGTTTTAAATTGCAGACACAAAGTGGCACTACAGCAGTTACAAGTGCACGGTCAAAGACTTCACTAATGCCATACCAACGCTGAACCCAATGACAAATCATGCACACAGTGGACCTTTTCGTCAGCCCCTCCAATGCCTAACTGCCGCTGTTCTGTTCCAGGATTCTGTGCTGGTCTCGGCTGGCAGCTGATACGTTCCTCCTGGACAGGTGCGGGGACTTGATTTACGCTTATCCTCACACTTCCTTGGTGGTCAAGACCCTCTTCAATGACCAAGCGAAAATAGCATTACTGATCCTTATTGCCCCACCCTGGCCCAGGCAACCCTGGTTTCCTCTGCTGCTCTGTCTCTTGAGGGCGCCTCAGATTCTGCTCGGTTGCGCTCCAGATCTGCTCTCGCAAGACGAGGAATCCCTCCTACATCCCAATCTCTGATCTCTAGCCCTCACTGTGTGGATGCCAAGAGGATAGCTCTTGCTGAATTCCATTTTCCCAGGGAGGTCAAGGATGTCCTACTTACCTCCTGAAAGGATTCCACTAGAAGTGCATATGCCTTCAAGTGGCACATTTTCTCCGTCTGGTGTGCAATAGAGGATTTAACCCGTTCTCCTGCTTGGTGAAAATGGTCCTGACCTACCTTCTGCTCCTCTCCTATGTGGGTTTGAAGTCTAACTCTGTCCAGGTGCATCTCATTGCACTGGCGGCGTATCATCATAAAGTAGATCGATGGTCACTGTCCATTCATCCTGTCATAGGCTGCTTTCATGAGGGGTCTTCTCTCCCAGCCCCCGATTCACCTGCTCACAATGGCATGGGACCTTAAAACCGAGCTGCACTGGTCCTGCATCCACCATCTGAAGTATGCCCCAAGCTACACTGGACTCAAGTAGCTGGATGATGTCACTAGAAGTTTCTAGTTGTTCTGTCTCCATCTCTGGTGGCAAGGGAAACAACCCGCTTATCTGGGCTGGTCTAGCAGGACGATTTGGAACTTAAGCTACTACATTTATACATTTAGGTGAATTTTCAGCAGGAACCTTAGGCTCCTATATATGAATTTTAAAAAAGAGGACCAATTTAGGGACCTAACATTGTTGTTGTTATTGTTAAATGCCGTTGAGGTGAAGTTGACTCCTGGCAGCCGTGTGGATAGCTGTCCATGCTATGACTATCCCCTAGGTTTTCTTAGCAAGGTGCAACCAGAAATAGATTGCCGGGCCTTTCTTCTGTGCAGTAACCTACAGCACCTGGTATTCCAAGGTGGTTTCCCATCAAAGTACTAACCAGGCCCAACACTGCCTTATGGTACATTATCCTGAGTGCACCCAATCTCATCTAACTTAGGAGCCTAAATTTAGGAGCTCAGCTTGTTTTGATTATTGGGCTCATGGTTTCCTTCCTGCACAAATCTGGTTTGACTCTTGACTCTTTATACCTTACACAGACAACTCGTGCAACTGGGAAAAAGATTGTGTTGGTAGGACAGAAAAGACTGTAGCACAAGTTAAAGGAATACAGCACTACCTTTTTAATGTCTGTTTTGCAACGGAGGCCCCAACCACGACTTAGTGTTCTGAAGATCTCTACTTCGGGGTACTGCCTTTTGGTGAATGCTTGATTCTGGCAGCGCTCTCCTGCTGGACAGACTGTGGGGTGGCATTCATACAGCAACATGCGGTTGATGCATTCTGAATCCAAACCACAGGGATTTTCATCTGTCGCTCTGCAGTTGCAACGTGGTATCTCAGACAGGTCAACTGTAAAGATTTGAACTTTACCTACTGGTCTGTTTACCTAGGAAGATAAGAGACATCTCAGATCTGATCACAGTCCAACAATCGATGGAAAGATAAAAAAACACAATAATTTACACTTATCTCCATATACAACAACAGCACATCTGACTCTGCTTATCCACACAGCCTGCCAGATGTGGCAATACGAACCTTAATGTGTCTGTAGGGAGGGGGCTTCTTATCATTCTTTTTGTCTTCTTGGAGCTGTCTTATCTCTTTCTGAGCCTTCAGCTCTTCAAACCTTTCAGCAGCTGCCTGCAGAGCTGAGAAAAGAGATCAGAGAATTAATCTAAAATCTTAATCTCTCAGTCCCATTTTTATTTTATTTATTTAGTATACATTTGTATACCGCTACTTCCAGCGATCAGCAGCGGTTTGATTACAGATTGGAAATTGTCAAATCATGACATGACATGAGTCCCATGCTTTACCTTTCCACTCTCCATTTCTGGGCTGCAGGGTACATCCGCCACCTCAGACCCTTGTCTATCAATTTTATATACCTTTTTTATACGTTCCATCTACCCCCTTTCCCATTTTGTCCTTGCTGCTTGCATCTCCTTCCATGTAGGGGAAGACTCTAGCCTGGTGAGTCCACAAATAATCATTGGAGCCAAAGAAGAGAACAGGAAACTCTCCGATGTTGTGTTTCATTTTCTGGATATTGATGGGAATATTCCTTGGTTGACAGACCTCAGCTGGCCACCACCTGTTGTAGATTAAAATGAGAGAGAGTGTCAGAGGATACTAATAAGCATAAGGCAGGGTGATGACCACAGGTACAGTTGTATATGTCAGAGATAACTGGACAGACTAAATTGGACAAGTGGTCCTTATCGGTCAACATCTGCTGTTCTAATACAGTTTGTGATTCAGATGTTTTCCAATGGAAGAAATGTTATACCATGTAGCAGACTCTTCTGCAAGCTATATAAAGCTGCAATCCATTCTCCATTTCTTTCCTATAGAGAACCACAGGAAAAGCTAGAAATGCCAGTGTTCTTTGAATTCTGGTTGGAAATTCTTGGGAGACATGTGGAACCCAATTCAGTGAGGGGCACATCCGGGCCATCTGGCCGGTCGAAAAATGTACAGCCCCAAAGTGTACCCGATTATGCAATCGCAGGAGCAAGACATTCCCGCGGGTGCAGGATCGGGCACATAGACGGCCCAGCATTGCCCCAATGCAGTGGCGTGAGATGTCCTCCCAACACCCCGTCCAGCCTGCCCTATGCTCCTGTTGGTATGCCGGTGCGGTGACATCCCGTTGCCATGGCACTGGAACATCCAGCAGGGGCACAGACAGCCCGCCACAGCGAAAAATATCCTTTCCCTGCCACCTGACCCTCGGCGGGGGCAGGTAGGGCTGGGATCGGGCAGCGGGGAAACACCTGCATCCCCTCTGGCTGTTTGGTGGGGATGCATGGCCCAATTGCTGCCACACCAGGACCTTATACCAGGGGTGGGCAACTCCAGTCCTGGAGAGCCGCAGACCAGTCAGGTTTTCATGATGTCCCTAATGAATATTCATGAGATCTATTTGCATCCATTACATAGAAATTACATTTACCTGGTAATTGTAGTTCCTGGAGGATCCAGTTTAGTCCTCCACATCCGGGTAGTGCACCTCCTCCTGCAGCCTGGAGACTGGACCAATCAGATTCTTCTTATGGTAGGATGCATACTGCTGGAGCTCCCATCAACCCCCAGTGAACTAGTAACAAAGCAGACTCAAAGAAGCAACACATGAGTTAAGTATACATGTCAAACTGGAATAAAATTTTAACTCCCCTAAGCAATAAAACGGCCCCCTCCCCAAACGAGGAAGCCAAACTCTGCACAGCGCCGCTGACTCCACTGAAGAAAATCAAGAGAGAAAGAGAGAGAACCAGCCCGAAGACCAGAAGAGCTGGCAAAAGGCAGGAAAAGCGAAGCGCAGCCATAAATATACTGAGACAATGTAGCGGCACTCAATGTACGCGCGCCGACCAAGAAGACTTGAGACAAGGGAGGGAAGGAGGACTAAACTGGATCCTCCAGGAACTACAATTACCAGGTAAATGTAATTTCTATTTCCTGAGCGGTAATCCAGTTTAGTCCTCCACATCCGGGATGTAACAGAGCAGTCAACTCCGGGCGGGACCCTTCCAACCGGCGCGCAACACCGCCGACCCGAAGCCAGCATCTTGAGCGGCAGACAGATCCAACCGGTAGTGTTTACTAAAGGCATGAAGAGACGACCAAGTAGCCACCCTACAAATCTCTAGAGGCGGAACAAGGCTATGCTCAGCCCAAGAAGTCGCCTGAGCTCTGGTAGAGTGAGCCCTTAACCCCACCGGGACTGTATGATTCTGCAAAATGTAAGCCGAAGCAATTGCTTCCTTGATCCAGCGGGCGATAGAAGCTTTAGCTGCCGCTTCTCCTTTGCGGACCCCACCAAAAAGGACAAACAAACGATCCGTTTTACGAAACGCCGCTGAAACCTTCAAGTAGCGACGAAGAACTCGCCGAACGTCCAGGTAATGCAATCCCCCGTCCGGGGATGTGTCAGCTTCAGAATGAAGAACTGGTAGGAAAACCGGTTGATTCAAATGAAAAGGAGAAACTACTTTCGGCAAAAAGGAAGGCACCGGTCGAAGAACCACCCGATCGGAGGAAAAAGACAAGAACGGCTCTCGACACGACAGCGCTTGCAACTCGGAAATGCGTCTCGCCGAACAGATGGCCACGAGAAATACCGTCTTCAGGGTCAAATCCTTCAGCGACGCTTTTCGCAAAGGCTCAAAAGGACTGCGAACCAAAGCCTGCAAGACAAGATTCAAATCCCATGGTGGTACAAACACCCGACAAGGCGGCCGCAACCGAGAAACCGCCTTAAGAAAACGTTGCACGTTCGAATGCGCCCCCAGAGACACTCCGAGAACCTTGCCCCTGTAGCACGCCAGCACTGCCAACTGGACCTTCAGGGAGCTGGCCGCCAAACCTTTGTCAAAACCGTCTTGCAAAAAACTAAGGACAATCGGCACAGAAGCAGTGGCCGTGCGAAACCCTCGACGCGAGCACCAATCCTCAAACAACCGCCAAACGCGCACATACGCCAACGATGTGGAAGGCTTGCGCGCCCGGAGAAGCGTAGAGATAACGCCAGGCGAATAACCTTTCTTCCTTAACCTAATCCTCTCAAGGGCCAAACCGTAAGCGAGAACCGATCCACTTGCGGCATCCGCAGTGGACCCTGAATCAGCAGATCCGGAAGCGTTGGAAGCCTCCAAGACACCCCGTCGCGTAATCGAACCAGGTCGGCGTACCACGGTCTCCTGGGCCAATCCGGTGCAACCAGTAAAACGCGCCCCCAGAACGCTTCGATGCGCTGGACGACTCGACCGATCAATGCCCAAGGAGGGAAGACGTAAAGGAGGCCCTCCGACGGCCACGGCTGAATGAGCGCGTCGATGCCCTCGGACATACGTTCTCTCCTGCGGCTGAAGAACCGCCCCGTCTTGGCCGACTGGAACGTCGCCATGAGATCCATCACCGGAGGGCCCCATCTGCGAACTATCTGCGCGAACACCTGCGGGTGCAGCTCCCACTCGCCGGGATCGACCTGCACTCTGCTGAGAAAATCCGCGGTCACGTTGTCTTTTCCCGCTATATGCACCGCCGAGAAAGCCGTCAGACGAGTCTCCACCCACTCGAATAGAGTCTCGGCCTCGCTTTCCATGGCTACACTGCCGGTGCCGCCGCCTTGGCGGTTGATGTAGGCCACCGTCGCTGAGTTGTCCGAAAGAACCCGCACTGCCTGCCCTGTCACCAACGTTTCCAGGGACTGCAGCGCGAGCCTCACCGCTCTCAGCTCGAGACGGTTGATCGACCAAGACGCCTCTAGAGGACACCACGTCCCCTGCGCGTACTGTCCCTGGCAGTGGGCTCCCCAACCGAGAAGGCTTGCATCGGTAATGACCGGGAGCCAATTGGGCTGCTCCAGAGGCACACCGATCCGCAGCCTCGGCGAACTCAGCCACCATCGGAGAGACAGACGAACTGACTTCGGGCAGGGCAAGCGTTTGGTCAATGAATGGAACTGGTTCGACCAGCGACGCAAGAGGGCTCGCTGAAGAGGACGCATATGAAATCTGGCCCACGGGACCACTTCCAGTGTCGCTGCCATCGTACCCAAGAGCCGCAGGTACCACCATGCTGAGGGAGCGGGAATTTTCAAGAACGAGCGAACAAGCCCCTGTAAGACTTGTATGCGACGCTCCGGCAAGCACACCAAACCTCTCACCGTGTCGAAAAGAACCCCCAAATATTCGAGGGACTGGGTTGGTACGAAACGACTCTTTTCCGCGTTGATCACCCAACCGAGAGACCGCAGTAAGGCTACCACTTTGTCCATCGCCTGAACACTCTCCGACTCGGACTTCGCCCGAATCAACCAATCGTCGAGGTAAGGATGGACCAAAATCCCTTCCCGTCGCAACGCCGCTGCCACGACCACCATGACCTTTGTGAAGGTGCGTGGAGCTGTAGCCAGACCGAACGGCAGGGCTCGAAACTGAAAGTGACCCCAGGGAAAAGCAAACCTGAGAAACCTTTGATGAGCCTCTCGGATGGGAATGTGCAAGTAGGCCTCCGAGAGATCGAGGGCGGTTAAGAACTCCCCTTGTCGAACCGCCACGATGACGGACCGTAAGGTCTCCATCCGAAAATGCGGCACCCTGAGAAAACGATTCACCCCCTTGAGATCGAGAATGGGACGAAGAGAACCGCCCTTTTTGGGCACCACAAAATAGATGGAGTAGCGACCGACGCCGTGCTCGGAAGGAGGCACAGGAATAACTGCCCCCAAATCGAGGAGACGACGCAGAGTCACCTGAATGGCCTGCGTCTTTTGCACGCCCCTGCAAGGGGAAAGAACAAAAGCGTCCGGAATCGGGCAAGCCAACTCCAGCGCATAACCGTCTCGGATTATCTCGAGCACCCACTGATCTGAGGTTATTTGGGCCCAGAAAGAAAGAAAGTCTCGGAGACGACCGCCGATGACTTGCTTCGTCTCTGGAGCCCGCCTCACTTCATTGTGGCTTGCGACTAAAGGAAGAGGACGCCGCAGAAGACGCTGTTGTGAATCCTCGGCTCGCCCCTCGAAAACCTCGGAACCCTTGCCCCCGGAAGCCATACCGGCCGCGCTGTGAGCCCCAAGGGCGGGAAGAACGAAATCTGCGAAAGTCACGAAACTGACCCCTCGCCGGAGGTAAGTTCCTATTCAACTTAGTCTTATCTTCAGGCAGTCTACCGCCCCTAGACTCCCCGAGATCCTTAACCAACTTATCCAGGTCATCCCCGAACAACAATTTACCCTTAAAGGGGAGCTTACTGAGTCGAGACTTGGACGACCCATCAGCCGCCCAATTCCGTAACCAGACAGACCGGCGCGCCGCCACCAAGGAAGCCATGCTATTCGCCAAGGTTCGAATCAAATCATAATGCACATCAGCCAAATATGTGGAGCCAGACTCCAGCCGAGTTACCTCCAGTAACGCTTGCTGATCCAACCCTGAGGCCTGCCTCAAGTGCTGAGCCCACCGCAAGCAGGCTCGAGCCACCCAAGCCCCACAAATGGAAGCCTGTAAGGACAAGGCATTGGTCTCAAAGGCCTGCTTCAACAAACCATCTATCTTCTTGTCTTGCGCGTCTTTCAGAGCCGCACTTCCCTCAACGGGAATGGTGGTTTTTTTGGTCACCGCTGACACCGCGGCATCCACCCGAGGCGACTTAAACCTCTCCTTGTCCTTATCCGCTAACGGATAAAGGCGGTTCATTGTTCGGATCCCTTTCAGGCCGGACTCGGGCTGATCCCATTCAGTCTGAATCATTTGCTCAACCACTCGGTGCACTGGAAACACCACCTGAGAGTCTCGGACCGCCTGGATAAGAGGGACCTCTAACCCGTCCTCATCCAGAGAACGAGCAGCCGTGAGATTGAGAGCATGAAGAGACTCCGTAATCAATGGCACCAGTTCCTCCTTACGGAACACGCGAATAATGCTAGGCTACTCCTCCACTCCCCTTGGGAGTGGAGGAGTAGCCTAGTGGTTGGGTCAAGGTACTTCAGGCCGGAAGGTCGGGGGTTCAAATCCCACTAGAGGACAGCAACCTTGGGCCGGAAGGACTGGGGTTTCTAGTCCCACAGGTGCTCCTTGTGGTCTTGGGCAAGCCACTTAACCCTCCATAGCCCATGTTCCCTGTAAAATAGTTCTCTGTGTGCTGTGCTTTCCTGTCTAATCAATGTGTTTATACCTCAAAAATTTCCTGTCATGATTTGACAATTTCCAATCTGTAATCAAAAAAAAAAAACGCTGCTGATCGCTGGAAGTAGCGGTATACAAATGTATAATAAATAAATAAAAATAAATAATGCGGGCTTGATCCTCGGGCTCAGGGATTTCGCCATCCTCCAAGCCTTCAACACTAGCCTCTGGATCGATATCAGCATCCGGATCTGGCCAGCTCAAGTCATCGTGGGCCAAATCCAGGGCCCGAAAACGCTTGGCGACGGGCTGGCCGTCCTGTCTGTCCTCCCCCCCTGCGGAAGCAGACAGAGGCGCCGGCCAAGCCTCAGGCAACTTGCCGGAGCGCCCCAACCGAAAAGCCTGGTGCATAAGGAGGACAAAGTCCGGAGAGAATCCGGAGAAGGCAGGATCTGCTGACGCCTCTGGCCAGACACTCACCTGCCCGGTAGGAGGCGCCGTAGCTCCAGAAGCCAGGAGTCCAGGAGAGGGGTCACTGTCCGCCGGAGGAGCCGGACTCCCCGGCCCGGACAAGCCCTTCTGCTCCATTTGGTGTTCTAAAGAGGTGGAGACAGAAGCGCAGCCCCTGCAAACCCCAGAATCATCCACCGCACCTCTGCGGGAACCGCAGATGACACACTGCGTCCGGGAGGCCATATAAGTAGAGGAAGCAGCACCCAAAAATGAACTGCGACCCGCTGAAGAGAAAATAAGAAAGAAAATCAACAAACTAAAGTAATGTAAAGTGCCGGGGGTTTTTTTGTTTTTTTTTTTAAACATACAAAGTAGCTCAGACAAGGGATAAGCACCCCCCCCCCCCAGCAAAAACGCCAGGGTAAGAAAACCCCAAGTGCCAGCACTCAAACGCTGCAGTCCTCTGTGTTGCCGGCTGGAAGAAGAAGAAAACCGGAGACTCAAAATGGCCGCCGGCACACTTCAGCCCGCGATGAAAAAAGGGCGCGAAAATGACCCGATAAAACCAAAGAAAGTAAAGTAAGGCAAGAAAAAGAAATAAACCCAGCAAGGACTCACCGCAGTGTGGCAGACTCGCGGGGGCTAGCACAGCACTCGAATCATGAGTGGGAGCCCCCTATTACACCGGTCTGTGGAGCAGAATAAGAAAGAGCACAGAGTGCCAGCAAAGCCCACCAGAACGGGGCTGCCGAAGTACAGACCGGTGATAGAGCAGGCAGAGCTCTCCTCCGGTCAGTCAAGGAGGAGAGGACTCGCCGCAGGTAGACAGGCACGGCTGCAGCAGATTCAGCAGTGCAGTGCAGACTCGGCCCCCCCGATCCTGTCAGCTGAGAAAACTTTTTTTTTTTTTTTTTTTAAAGCTACAGCTACAGAAATAAATAAAGAGTAGGGAAATAGAAAAATAACCAATAAAACACTCAAGTGTTGCCCCTAAGCTGTCCCTAAGTGAGCCTAACTACAGGCACACACGTCCTCCAGCTGCAAGGAGACTGGACACACTGGGGGTTGATGGGAGCTCCAGCAGTATGCATCCTACCATAAGAAGAATCTGATTGGTCCAGTCTCCAGGCTGCAGGAGGAGGTGCACTACCCGGATGTGGAGGACTAAACTGGATTACCGCTCAGGAACTTCCATTGTATGGAAATAGGTCCATGAATATTCATTAGGGACATCACGAAAACCTGACTGGTCTGCGGCTCTCCAGGACCGGACTTGCCCACCCCTGCCTTATACCACCTCTGAGGTGGTATAAACCCCATGTGTACCCTTCCACTGGTGGACGTACAGGGCTGTGACCTGAATCAGCCCTGTACGTCCAGGTGCCTCGGCCCACCCCCATCCAGTGCTTCCCGCACAGCGACTCTGTGTATGCGGTGGCACTTGAGGCAGCATACGGTCCTAGTGAATAGTGGGGCTGGATGTCCAACCCGAATGTACATCCCCACTATTCGCTGGTCAGAATCGGGCCCTTAGAGGGCAACTTTATAGTGTTGTGCTTAGTGAATGCGAGCGTTGCCAAGCATCTAGCGTGCCTACTTTATAAAGTCAAATACTTAAAGCAAGTAAAAAAAAAAAAGCAAAGCAGAGGCACTGGCAGCTGGAAGATGCTTCCGCCCCCTCATGGGAACAGGCTGAGAGGTCAAAGTTACGGGGAGCGGCCGAGGCGGCCTCCTCGCCCCGGGCCTGACCACTGTACCCTCTAGCACAATCTATCCTCTCTCTTGCTCTCTATTCTCGGTACAGCCTACCACCGAAACTCCCTAGCAGTACCACACCGAGGCCCGGCTCGCACCCCTTCCTCCTGCCCGCGGCTGTCACCCCCGTCCACACACCAGCTCGACCCTCCCACCGCCACCCCGCAAGCCGCCAATCACTGCCAATACTTACGAACTTAACTTTATAAAACAGCATATCTAGGTGCAATCAGTTATACCAACCCTTGGGTTGGTAATAATGCCCATGTCCAGTTTTTTAAGGAACATGTGTAAATTAAAGTATTTTAGAAATTAGGCATGTAGATTTGTGTTTCACCCACCCTGTGCATGCCCACAGTAAGAAGTATGCACACCATCGGTCTGATGCACATACTTATAGAACAGCGATTGGCTGAATTATGTACATAAAGGCCCATCCACAAGTTTAAGTCACTGAAAATATGAGATTTACATGCACTGATGGCACATAACTTTACCAGCTCCTTACAAAATCATCTCCATATTGATTTCTCATACAGCTGGTACTGCATTGCCTCTTCTGCTTGGCTCATTCAATTTTTAAGGGCAGAGATTTTTGCAAGAAGATTTACACAAACGGGCAAATTATTATTATTTTAATCAACAACAGAAATACTAATAAAATAATATTGAATGGTAAAACTCTATGTCTAGTGGCAGCACAGCACCATCATGCACTCATCTCCAATTCTATTTGTGGCCCAGGCTCAGATAAAGGTTAAGCATGTCTGGACCTGGGGATGGATGTTAGGTGGTGCTATTACTGAGCCACTGGATTCCACCTCAAATTCTTTTATTAGACTACTCAAATTAGAACTTTACTTTACAAAATTATCTTAGAACACATAAAATTAGGCATTTATGACATTCTCTAACAATTGGCTCTACCTGTAACGCCCAACCTTCACCCAGACCACCTCCTTGTAGTGCGGTTTCTTGCCCGCTCTGCAGTCATTGCAGAACCAGTTTCCATCAGGCATCTCGATGTTTAAACATTCACGGTGAAAAGCAGCAGGGCAGGACTCACAGCACAAGAGGCTGCCTCCTGTCAAGAGCAAGACAAGAGTATGAAAGAGCAAGGAGATAGAGTCTTGTAATATGAATTTCCCTTACTAGCAGTTACCTTGCTTCTACAACCCTCAGAAGAGTAAAAGGGAAAGGAAGTGATGTAACTTTCTTTGTATGGTTCACCTTCTCCCACCAAGTCAATCTGTGCTCTTCTCCAGCAAAGAAGGAAAATAGCAAAAGGACTCTCCTACCTAAAGTGTCACTATATTTTGAACCAAACATTCTGGCAGGGAGACATAAACCATTTGGGCTGGTCTAGCAGGATTCAGGAAAGGGAATTATCAGGTAATTTAAATGTCTCCTTACTTATTACAAATTATACAAAGATCAATCATCCAGCTCTATGGGCAAAACACTAGATCCTCTGCATTCATACGTCATGTATTTTAGTGAAACCTGGACATCTCTGGATGCTTCAGCAGATTTGGAAATATTTCATATTGTTCAACCCAGACATTTACCATATGGTTCACCACTTTATACCAGTGGTTTCTAAGTGAAGCACTGTCACAAGTCTGCAACCCTCTGCTTGGTTCAGAGACTATTCTGTTATGGTGACTTCTTTTTCAAATCCCATGTATCTAAACACCCCCTCCCCCAAAGCATAAATATTAGGTCCCATCTCCCCCTGGAAGGTAACTACCACCAACTGACAACATGGGCAACATTTTAAGATTTTCCAAGTTTTCTTTACGCTTATCTTTCTACATAAGAAAGCTTAAATTTGTGGATCAATTGCTCTGTCTGTCTATTGTCATTATTTGCACGGCATGCGCAGGCACCCTTTTTCAGAATGAGTCAGTTTAACAAGATCGTCTCAATTAAGCAACCAAACTCTTAGTCCGTCATTCACAAACACTCTTCAACCTGGAAAAGAGACGGCTGAGGGGAGATATGATAGAGGTCTATAAATTAATGGAGTGGAATGGGTAAACGTAGATCAATTGTTTATGCCACCAAAATATGGAAAGATATGGGGACATGCAATGAAGCTACAGTGTAACCTATTTAAGACTAATAAAAAAAAATATTTTTTCACGCAATGCGTAATCAAACTCTGGAATTTGTTAACGGAGGATGTAGTAAAAGCTGTTAGTGTAGCTGGGTTTAAAAAAGGTTTGGACAAGTTCCTGGAGCAAAGGGCCATAAATCATTATTAAAGGGGACCCAGGAAATCCACTGCTTGCCCCAGTACAAGCATTGTGGACCTTGTGCCCTTCGGGGAACCTGCCAGGTACTTGTGACCTAGATTGGCCACTGTTGGAACAGGATACTGGGCATGATGGACCTTGGTCTGACCCGGTATGGCATTTTTTAGGGACTAGTGTAGAAGCTAACAGAAAGACAACTAATAGGAAACACTGGTCCTGATATTCAAAAGGACTTACATATTTACTGGCAGACAAGCATCTAAGTTCCCTGGCTACGGATTTTCAACACCACTATATGGACGGTGCTGGTGAAAATCACTCTAATCACTCTGGCACTATCTATACAGTATCAAAAGAGCACCTACTTACTGGAGAATTTATCAATCACTACAAAAAAATCCCAGCTTACAAAATTAACCTATCTATCTTAAAAGTAATAATTATCCAAACCCCTGAAAGATAGCCCTTTACAGGGGTTTGGCAGTTTAATGAAGGCAGGAAGGGTGTAGAATTTCATTCCAATGTGTGAAAGATCTTGGGAAAGGCAATGAAAACTTCTCCCAAATGAAGAATCACCCATGCTGTTGCAACAGTAAGATGATTTAGTTGCATATCTGGTCAAACACCAGCAGAGTTGGGATCCAGATCTGGTTTATCCTTCCAAGAAGGGAAGATTAAGATGCCCTACATTCCAAGCAGGACAAGAGTCAGTAAGAACAGTGAATGCCTTTGGGTCAAAAGCAGATGTAATGATAGGATCCTGTAAACTGTTGGCCCTCCAGAGCAAATTTTTACTTCTGATGTACTCCAGTGATGAGAAAATACTAGTATGACAGAGTAATGCATGAATAACGGAGGACAAAATGTTCATCAAAGAAGCATAGAAAAATAATGGCAGATAAAGGCCCAGTCTGCCCAGCCATCCAACTCAGCTCAACAATCGGGGGAACAGCAAGCATTCAGGCCAGCTATGAGGCCTGCTTGGCTGCAGAGGTCTGTAGATTTTCCCTGGGAGAGGGGGAGAAGCTCTCTAGGCTCAGACCGAATTCCACCACCTATCCGGCTATCCATGCTTAGTGATTTCCCGCTGACACTGTAGCTCTGCTTGCAACCTAGAGGGGCAGGGGCTGGTCAGTGCTATGGTGCATGCAGTTGTTGACACGGTCTTAAAGCTCAATGCCAAGTTGCACACAACACTGCTTAGGTTGTAGCAAACACCGGCAGTTCCTAATGGACAATATGTGTGCATCCTGCGCTGCTGACCCGTGGGAGATGTCAGGGCAGCATGTGGAGGAGAGATCTAGTGACACCCCTGGCATCAGGGGTGTCATGGCCTGCCTCTCCTCACTCTGCCACACCATCTGCAAAGGCAGGAACAACCACCATTTAGAAGGGCAGTGTGGATCACGGCCCTCCTCTGGTTTTGCTCCCGGAGATCCTTGCCCCTGGGGGAGCTAGCACTTAGGGGTCTACAGAGCCTATTCCCATATAATTTTTGAACTTTTTTCATCGTGTGATCTTTTGGTAAGGGGTCACCGGGGACTCTCAAGAATTTTCACAGAACACTCTAAGCCTTCTCCTCAGCAAGTGGCTGGTCTTTCTATTTCTCATTGCCCTTCAAAGGACGTGAAGCTGTCATGGAATGCTTGCGCCACTGGAAGGTAGCGGATGAAGGCCTGAAGCTTCACCATTTCACTTTTTTTGCATCTCTGGATGATTGGGAACACCAGAAGATCCTGGAGGAGGACCAAGAGTTAGACTCTCTCTTGGAAAGTTCAGGCAGCATTTCCAGTAGATAAAGGGAAGAGTTGCCCTTCTCAAGGAGGAAGATAACTCCTTGAACATCCATCTATTTCACCGGGATAAGCTTCCTGCCCGAATCTCCCAAATCTCATCTTCTCGAAAAGGACAAGTCGCAGGCAAATTCTATTCCATATCATCTTGTTAGACCAGTCCAGACAAATGGGTTGTGTTCCCAAACTAGCAGATGGGGAGACAGAGCGAAAATTCTAGAGGCTTGTTATTACAACACCGTGCCATGATCAGCCTAAGCCACCAGGGGCAAAGCCACTATTTCTCTGTCTCCAGCAGATGTCAGATGTATGTTTTTCAGCTCTGATGAAAATCTGAATAAGCAAGGAAAATTGTTGAGAATTGAAGAAGATTAATTTCACTTACGAACGACCACCTGCAGGTGGCTCTCTCACAAAGCATGACATGGGAGGCTCCACTAGACTGCAGTGTTTTTGGTAGCCATAGGAGAAGGGGTACTGGGTCAGCTCCATATTCTTAATCTGTTGAAGACCTGTTGAACAGTCAGATTTGGAAAGGATCCTTCTAGACCTCACATAACCTCAGTGTCCCCTTCCCTCCTCCTTTCCCCCCAGCTCTCCCTCGAAGATTGAAGGCCTCCACAGGTATATGTGACTATAGATTCAGCATCAGGGGAGTAGCTGGATTGTTTTTCCTTGCTTGGGGCTCCCTGGGGGATGAATATTGAGAGAGAGTTTCTGCCTGAATTTAACTATATTTGTGAGCGGCTCCCAACCCCCTTCAGCTGGGTGATTTTGTTGGGCCTGGCCAGTGGGGCATCCATTGGGGGGGGGGGGGGCAGTTTCAGGGTTTTCCCGCCTTGTCCAACTGCCAGTGTGTGCTGCCAGCACTTCCCACTCTTTGCTGCACCGTTTACGTGCATTCTGTATGCTCTTGGTGCATGGGATTAGCCCACATGGTACTGGTGTGTGCTTTCTCTGCTCGTGTGGAGTTATGATGTGCTTCTGCCCATGTGGCTTGAACACATGCAAATGTTATCTTGTTCTGCCGTGCCTACTAGATGTGCCTTGAGTTTACCTTGGTCTGAGCATTCGTTTCTATGCCAGCTGCTAAAGAAGTGCTGTTTGGTCTGTGGAAAGCGGAGAGCTTTGTCATTGGATCCTGGGAACTGCACCTCTTGTATGGAAGTTTACGAAGTGAGCTTAGTGGGCCACTCTTCCCTCTCATCGAGAGCACTCGGATGACCCAGCTTTGTCGGCCTTGCCACAAAAGGCAATAGGTGGTGCCATGTCAAAAAATCTGCATGACATGAGTTCAGGTGTTGGCACTTCTGGCTGTTCCCTTCACAGAGGGATCCAGCAGCGATTGCCTCCCCCAGCAGTGCAAAGGATACTCCTAGCCATGAGATCCCAGGTTCTGGGTTTTCATCTTCAGAATTCGACTCCTTCCTGCAGCATGCTGGGTCACTCTGGCATGGTAAATCAGGCATGGATGCATCCAGGTCCTCAATTTCTTCCTCTCCTACTGGTCAGAGAGAGCCACACCACCCTCCATTGGAATAGTGGTCTGCCTCATAACTGTTGTCACCAAGACATTCATCTTGAGAAATTGAAACCACTTATCCAAGTCAGCCTGGGGTCAGGCACAGATATTGCTCAACAGCTTGAAACTCCTCAGGGTGGCCACTGATTTTTCCCCTGGCCTGCCCTCTGCTCTGGCAAGGTGTGAGGATAAGGTTAAGGGATCCATGGCGCTCTCAGTACCTCTTATAACTGCAAGCCATAGTCAGGGCAGTAGGTGCTCTGTTGCCATCATCATGCTGTAAATACAGTCTCCATATTACCAGATGATGGCCAGAAACAGGCTACTAACGTGGCAAGAACTGGGTATTAAAAAAAAAGGCAGGAAGATCCAGTAAGGGGTCTTACTTAGTGCTCAGCATTGTAGTCTATGAATACCTTGCAAGGTCAATGCTGGATGTTAGCATTTGGTGTGGGGTAGATCCACTTTAGCAGCTGGTAGAGAGATACAACTCCTAGGGGAGGTGGGTGGGTTGTGAAGACTAAATTCCTGCTGTTCCCGGTGATCACCTGTTACAGGTGAGTAACTATGCTATCTCCAGGAACAAGCAGGAATGTATTCTTCACATATGGGGACTCCCTAGCTTTAGATGCCAGGGAGAGACCCCAGAAATTGTGTGTCCCTGTGAAAGGGCTCCACTTCCCTCCATGGATCTCTGGCATCCAACCAGGGATGGCGGGTAGGAGTTGATTAGGTATGGAACAGGTGTTGGAGAACAGCCTGACCAAACAAGGCATCCCGGCGGGAGTCCTTGTCCAAGCAGTAATGGGTTGTGAAGGTATGAACCGAGGCCCAAGTGGCTTCTTGACAGATGTCATCGACAGACACAGAGTGCAGATGAGCCATTGAAGTTGTCATGGCTCTCACATTGTGAGCTGTGACATGGCCCTCCAGAGGAAGATTTTTACTCTGATAGGCAAAGGAAATACACTGTGCAATCCAGCTGGACAGTGTTCTTTTGGAGACTGGAAGTCCCAAATGAGAAGGATAAAAAACAACAAAGAGCTGATAGGACTTTCTATGTTGCTGTGTTCTTTGCAAGTAAAAGGCTAAAGCTCTTTTACAGTCCAAAGTATGAAAATTCCTTTCTGCATTTGATGCACGAGGCCTTGGAAAGAACACAGGCAGGTAGACCGCTTGGTTAAGATGAAAAGGCGAGACCACCTTTGGCATAAAGTGTGGATGAGTCCTAAGGACTACCTTGTCATGATGAAACCTTCTATAAGGTGGATCAGCCACTAGTGCCTGCAACTCACTGATGTGACGTGCCGACGCGATTGCAATGAGAAAGATAACTTTCCAAGAAAGGAATTTCAATGAGGTAGTAGCTAAGGGTTCGAAAGGTGGCTTCATGAGCTGACCAAGAACCAGGTCTAAGTCCCATACCAACAGTGGTGGCCTAATGGGAGGCTTAGTAAGAAGGCGGCCTCTCATAAATCTTGCTATAAGAGGATGGGAGGAAATAGGTTGTCCATTTAGAGGCTTGAAAGAAGCTGCAATAGCACTCAAATGGACTCTTACTGAGTTAGTCTTAAATCCTGCATTGGATAAATGAAGGAGATACTCCAGTAATGATTCCAGAGGAATCGCAAGGGGTTTAAGACCCTTCTGCGAGCACCATATGGTAAACCTCTTCCACTTAAAAGCATAAGAGCGTCTTGTGGAAGGTTTCCTGGAAGCATGAAGGACATCCTTTACTTGCTGAGAGAGGTTAAGATCATGAAGATCTAGGCCTTCAGCAACCAAGCTCTGAGATGCAGAGACTGGGAATTGGGATGCCATAACATTCCGTCCTCCTGAGACAGGAGATCTGGAGCAGATCCTAACTCCAGGGAGGGAGCTTGAGAGAGATGTAGAAGCAGAGGGTACCACACTTGCCGTGGCCAATGTGGAGCTACGAGAATCATACGCCCTCTGTCTCTCTGAAGCTTGAACAGGGTTTTGGGAATTAGGAGAATGGGTGGAAAGGCATAAAGGAAGTCTTGCCCCCAGTGAAGGAGGAAAGCATCCCTGGCCTGAGAGCCCTGAGCCGGAATTCTGGAACAGAACCGGGGAAGTTTGGCATTCAACGGACTTGCTAAGAGGTCTATGTCCGGGGTTCCCCAAATTTGAAAACTCTTGACCACCTGGTCTGCATGTAGAGACCATTCGTGTAGAAGCAGAACTCGACTGAATCTGTCTGCCCAAGAATTTTGTATGCCTGGAAGATACACTGCCAGGAGATGAATCTGATGTTCTCTGTCGAGGGCCCACAGTTGCAAAGCTTCGTTGCAAAGCAACAGAGAGCCTGTTCCCCCCTGCTTGTTCACATAGAACATGGCTACTTGATTGTCCGTATGAATGAGGACTGTCTTGTAGCTGAGCAGGGTGTGGAACACTCGAAGAGCAAGGAAGATTGCTCTGAGCTCTAAGAGACTGATATGTAGATGAGTCTCCTGTGGAGTCCAAGTGCCTTGGGTGGAGAGGTCTTGCAGATGAGCTCCCCAACCCATTGGTGAAGCATCTGTTTTGAGAGTTGCTTGGGGTAAGGGTTGTTGAAATGGGGACCCCAGCAACAGGTTTTGAGTGGACTGCCACCATTGGAGAGACAAAATAAGGCGATTTGTGTTCGCTGTTTTGTCTGACAGGCACCCTGATGCCTGGGTCCATTGAGTGGATAAAGTCCACTGGGCTGCTCTCATATGGAGGTGAGCATAAGGAACCACATGCACTGTCGATGCCATGTGGCCTAGTAGTTGTAACATTTCTCGGGCAGTGAGTTGAGATTTTAGCACTGCTTGAGAAGCTAACTGCACCATGCAAAGGCAACGAGCCTGAAGAAGATAGGCTCTTGCTTTTCTGGTATCCAGCAAAGCTCCTATGAACTCCGGAGACTGAGTGAGAGTTAGACTGGATTTTGGGATGTTTATGACTAGACCCAAATACTGGAGGATACGCATTGTGCAAGATAGAGAAATCCTGGCCTCTGACTCTGATGGGGCTCGAATGAGCCAGTAGTCTAAGTAGGGGAAGACGAATATTCCTAGAGTGCGGAGAAATGCTGCTACTACAGCCATGCACTTCGTAAACACTCGGTGCTGAGGCCAGGCCGAAAGGAAGCACCCTGTATTGGTAGTGCTTTCCTTGAAAAAGGAACCGAAGGAACTTTCTGTGAGTTGGATGGATGAGAATATGAGTGTACGCATCCTTGAGATCTAGAGAACAAAGCCAATCCTCACTCTGAAGGTATGACAGAGGAAGAAATTGAAACAAGAAAATCAGAACATTTGTTAAGGAACGTGGGCAGCAACTATTAGCAATCACTTCATGAGGAACTCCAGATAGGAGTAACACGCGAAGGCGCTGAATGAGTGAGGCGTATGGTGAAGTTTGAAAGCTGAACAGGAGAGAACAACATAGAGCAAGCTAAGTCTGTTCTGCCTCATATGCTTGTACAGATTATTTTAAAGTGAATAGGACTTTGAACATTGGCACATAAATAGATAAAAAAAACAAAAAAGATTTCAAGAATATATATCATGAATTTTATCTACACATCAGCATGAGAAAACGGATATCTAGTAGTCATTGATGTTATCAAGCGCCATTTATGTTTCACTGAACAAATGTGATCATAAGCGCAAGTTTGATCTGAGACTACGTACGATCAATAATTTGCTGATATTGTTTAAAAGCCAATAGTCTGAAGTGGAGTGTCTTTCATCATTTAATATATTGTCTGAAGGTATGGCAGCAGAGTTCCCAGAGAAACCATTTTGAATTTCTCTTTGAACAGGAATTTGTTCAATTCTCTGAGGTCTAAAATAGGTCTGTGTCCCCCTGTTTTCTTTGGGATAAGGAAATAGGGGGAGTAAAACCCTGTACCCTGTTGATGAATGGGTACTTCTTCTATTGCCCCTTGGGCAAGAAGCATAGTGACCTCTTGACCTAAAAGGTTGATGAGAGAGGTCTGAGAATTGAACTGTCTTACCATTGTGGGAGGGGGCATGCACAAAAATTGAAGCTTGTACCCTTCTTTTATAATGGAGAGCGTCCAATGCTCTGCTGTTATCTGCCCCCATCTGGGGGCAAAGTGACACAACCTTCCTGGAATGGTGGAAGGCTCTGGTCCATTGAGGGCCAGGAAGGCTAAGTTCTCCAGATGAATGTCAAAGGCCTTGTGGCGGCTGAGACTGCTGAGACGGTTGAGGCTTAGCAGTCTTTGCTTTCCTTTGTTTAGGTGGTTGCTGACTCTTTCGGGCAGGCTGACCTGCAGAACGTCCCTGCTGGGAATAAGAGGGATAAAACCTCTTCTTTTTTGAGAAGAATGATTTTTTGAAAGATTTCTTTCTTGCAGGATCAGATGTAGCTTTGGATTACCTATCCAAAGTGGAGTTGTCAGCATCCAACTCATTGGCTTTCTCTTGCCAATTTTTGCCAAATAGATTCTCACCTGTACAAGGGATATTGCCCAGTCTGTCCTGCACCCAGGCAATTCTACGTGCCCCTATGGCAAAGGCAGAGGTTCTGCTTATGCACTCAAAACAGTCAAAAGCTGCATGATTGACACAAACTTAGAAACATCCTGGGCATGTTTAACCAGTGTGAGAAAATCCTGCCTCTTGTCATCAGGAAGGAGAGGGCTTAAAATCTCCAAGTCTCCTGTGACTTCTTTAAGAAACATTCCCATATATAAAATATAGGAACTGATCCTGGCAGAAAGCATGGAAGCCTGGAAAGTACGACATCCAAAGGCATCCAAGGTTCTACACTCACGTCCTGGAGGATTAGAGGCATGCCTCTTTGCACTTCTGATCCTTCTCATAGCTGATTCCACTACAATAGAGTGGTGAGGGAGCTGAGCTTTCTGGAAACTAGGACAAGGAGGGACTCGATACATGGTATCCAGTCTGCGAGAGTGAGGAGAGGTGGTAAGAGGTGTCTCCCACATTCTCAACATGAGATCATGTAAGATCTCATGGATAGGCAGAGTAGCTGCCTCCTTAGAAGCTTTGGGATATTGCAAAATCTCCAACTCCTTAGCTCTGGGCTCTGTTTCAGGAGCCACAGTAATGGACAGACCTCGAGCCACCTCCCTGATAAAATCCTGAAAGGAGATATCTTCTGCAGGAGACATCCTACGTTTAGGGGAGGAAGGCTCCTCCGGGAGAAGTATCCCGGTACCGGCAGAGCTTTCAGAATCCTCTGAGTCCTCCGAAGATTCAAAGTATCTCCTGTCCGGATGCTCTTGAAGAGCCCAATACCCGTACCGGCCGAAGTCGGTCTCCTGTCCGGATGCTCTTGAAGAGCCCAATACCCGTACCGGCCGAAGTCGGTACCGGGGGGCATTGGTACCAGTGTATCGGCACCGGAAGGCATTGCATGACTCGGTGCCGGCAAAGAAGACACCGATGTCGATGCTGATGCTATCGGTACTGGTACTGGTTACGGTTGAACTGTCTGACGCGGTTCCGTGGGTGTCGATGCCGCAAGGAGAGCCGCCAGACTGTGTTCAATAGCCAGGAACCTCTGGTCTATCGACGCTGCCGATGCCTGGGTATCGGTACCGGAAGCAGCCGGTACCCCAGAGCATGGCACCAGTAGTTCTGCCGAGGTCGAGGCCTCGAGAACATCCTGGAGCCCCGATAATGCTTTGGAAGCCGAAGCCTCCCGTCGGGGCAATTTTGCCGGTACAGAACCCTCAAGGACAACGCCAGAGGCAACTCGATGCTTGGAAGAAGATCTACCCTTTGAGGACTGGCTGGACTTAGGTTTGGTTACCTGAGATCCATGGGAGGAAGACGAAGCCCTGGAAGACGTCGATGCCACGGAAACTGCATCGGAGGGAAGAAGGGCGCTGAGTTTAGAAGTTCGGTTTTGTCGACCCCTCTTGGACATCATGGCACAAGCCATACACTCGGAGATGGAGTGGTCAGGACCTAAACATTTGAGACACCACTCATGGGTGTCGGTGACGGAGATGGTACCGCCACACTTGGTGCACTTTTTAAAACCTGAAGCGGGTTATTCCATACTAGAGGAAATTTGGCACGTGCACCTGGAAAGAAAAGTTTGGAAAAAAATAGAATATATATATATATATATATATATATATATATATATATATATATATATATATATATATATATTTATTCATTCTTTCATTTTTATTTTTATTTTTAAACAAAAGAAGAAAAGAAAAGAGAACCGGCGGTACCGGTATAGCGTCGAGGAAGGCAGATGCGACCACAAAAAAGAAGAAATAAGGACAAAATTTTCTGCGGTGACAGGAACGACGACCTGCTGGCTCCGCAGAAAATGAAGAACTGGAGAGAGGCAGTTGGGAAAGGCGGGAAGGCAGCACGCAGGTGCTATGGGATGCTCCCAAAAGCTTTCTAATTGGACACTGGGGAGCGTTCCCGCGCAGGCTCCGTCAGTACCGACGATACCATATGTGAAGACTACATTCCTGCTTGTTCCTGGAGATATTATTGTTCCATGTATACAGTTATATTATACTGTCTGTTGAGTTATATGTAAACCGTCTTGAATTGTAGAAAGACGGTACATGCAAACAGTTAAATAAATATAAAACCTGTTAACTAAATTAAATAAAGCTATTGTCTGCTTGGGCGGTGTGGCAAAAACGGGTACTCTTTCCCAAAAGCTAGTGTTATAGTTGTTGTCCTTTAGTTTCTCTCTTCACATGCATTACCTATGATTTTGTTATGCACTTTAGTAAAAAGATGGTTAAGGTTCTGCTTTGTGATAAGGGTTAAGGGTATGAATTGTCCATATTACTGCATGTTCTTGCTAAGCTTGACCTCGTATTGAGAGTTTTGCTCCTTATGCTGTTCCTTCCCTGTTTATGTTGGTTGACTTCATAACTTATATAAACAATATTTAGGAGGATTCAGGTTTCCTGTTATATATGTTGTCTGATTTTATGCCACGCATGGACAAAATATTCCAGTTTGGTATCTTTCTTCCAGAATTGGAGAAGGTCTCTGGTGTGATATGGATCCTGGAGGGCTTTCCCTGCAGGATACTTGTCCTCTTACACAATCGTCACTATTTTGGGACTTGCCTATGACTGTAACAATTAAAAAATAAATATATAAAGAAAGAATAGTTGTGGGCAAGTACAGTAGTTGCTCCACATGTCACATGAGTAATGAGAGGTACTCTTCTGACCACTTCCCTAGGGAATCTTGGTGCCTCAAGAATGTAACAGTGGCACAGCCTAAGCTTCTGGTCGGCCTCAGTGTTTTATTTATTTATTTATTTATTACAATTTCTTTTATACCGCACTATTCGGCATCAGCGCGGTTTACATTATAACATAACGACCACAACAACATGCTGTTTGGTTTTACATCGAACAGGAGTACAAACTTGGATAACAGGGGTGAACTATATACATGAGATATTTACACTGAGCAAAATTAGGTATCAATCACATAATGAACGAAAGGATAATTTCTTAAGTGGGACATTTCTTCAGCGGGATACCGAGGTTCAATTGCTGGTTGGGTAGTATTGGAGGAAAAGGTGGTATTTAAGTGCCTTCCTGAATTGAGATAGGTCAGCAATGGCTCTAATGTCTGAGGGTAGAGCATTCCAGCATTTGGGGGCATAGAAACTGAACGCTCTGTTTGTGGTTGTCATGTTGCACTTTGACCATGCCTTTGGGGTTATTAGTAGGTTTACGGCTGTTGCTCTTCTGGATCTGTTGGGGGGCACCGAGTGAATCAGTTCTGTGAGGAGGATGAAATACCCTTGATTGCCTTGAGAGATAGGAGTAGGGTTTTAAAGATGATCCTCCCATGGATGGGAAGCCAGTGAAGCTGCTTAAGAATGGGAGTCACGTGGTCGCTTCTGGAGGCTCCGTAGAGGACCCTTGCTGCGGTATTCATGGCCAGCTGTAATGGGCTCAGTGTGGATTGAGGGAGACCTTGTAAGATGGCATTTGCGAAGTCAAAGTGTGGCAGGATTAGCGCTTGGTATATGGTCCGGAAATCGTCTGGGTCCAACAGGGGGCGCAGATGCCTAAGCGTTCGGATTTTGAAGTATACAGCTTTGACTATGTTACTTATGTGTTGTTTCATATCCAGACGTTGGTCCAGTGTAACTCCAAGGTATCTTATTGTTTCTTTAGTTTGTAGGTCAGCTTCCTTGACACTGACATGGGATGGAGGAGTAAAGTTGGGGTCTCTGGCGATGAAAAGCACCTCCGTTTTTTTGTGTTGAATGCGTAGGTTTTGTGATTGGAGCCAATCTGAGACCGTATTGAAACAGTCTATCAATGGTGCCAGGTCTAATTGAGCTGTAGAAAATGGCATGTATAAGAGAATGTCATCTGCATAAATCAAACACTTCACGTTGAATGATCTTATGATGTTGCAGATGGGCTGCATGTATATATTAAATAGTAGGGAAGATAACGAGGAACCTTGAGGCACACCTTGCTTTTGATGGAAGCGTTTTGACTCTTCTGCTCCAGACTTCACATATTGCCATCTTCCATCCAGATAAGATTTACACCATCCTAGTGCAATGTTGCAGACGCCCTTCTCTTTCAGTCTTCCGAGGAGGATGTCGTGACTCACCGAGTCGAACACCGCAGCGATGTCTAAGAAGATGAGCACGAAACCTTGTCGGATATTGTCAATGCCTGTGATGATATCGTTGAATAGGCTAGTGAGTAGGGTCTCGACCCCGTGATATTCTCTGAACCCATGTTGGCAGTGGTCTAGGGGAGCTGCAGAATCAATATGATCTTGAATTTGCCGTTGTACCTCTTTCTCAATTATCTTAGCTAGGAGGGGAATACTAGCTATTGGTCTATAAGACTCGACCCTTTGAGGGTCTAGCTTGGGGTTTTTCAATAGTGGCCTAATGGAAGTCTGCTTGAGTGCTGTGGGGAAGTATCCTGTTGTGAAGGGAGAGGTCCATTAGGTTTGCGATGAAGGGGCTGAACACACTACATAGCTCCTTAATCCAAAAAGCTGGGCATGGGTCAGTCTGCGCAGTGGAGGTATTTAGAGATGCTATGGTATCTTCAATGCATTTAGTGGATGGTGTGGAAAATTTGTTTAGTTGGATTAGGTCCATTGGTTCTTGATACGGGACTGCTGAAACCTTGTTAGTTTGCACGATCTTGGATTGCAAGTAGTCAGCGAATTTCTGTGGGTGAATCTCACTGTGTTGTTCGGGAGATGGTTCCTTCGAGAGGGATTTGACCAAGTTGAAGAGGTCACGTGGTTTATTCAGTGATCTCTTTAGGGTGTCAGTGTGATATTGTTTCATTTTGGTTGTGATTGCTTCGCGGTGTATTGAGAGGTGGGTTCGGTAGGCGGTCTGATCATCAGTGGAAAGCGAACGGCGCCATCGGCGCTCAAGTCTGCGAAGTTGAGTAAGAGAAGATCGCAGCTCAGGAGAGAACCATGGGGCGAAGCTTCTTATTCTCCTTGCTGTGTTATTGGAGTTCGGGCGTTGTGACATGGCATGCAGGTTGGAGTTCCAGGAGGAGATCAGTTCTTCAAGGTCAGGCGTGGTTTTGTTGAGGAGTGATTGGGTCTCAGACAGGATGTGTTCTCTGCTGAATGGGCGAAAGCTTCTTGTGGGCGTTCGTGATGTGCTATTCGTATTTCGGCTTCTGTGCTCATTGAAGATGGGTATCTGGATAATAATCAATTTGTGGTCCGACCAAGGTACATCAACGACTGATATTGGTAGGTCGTGGTTTTGTTCGATAACTGGCTGGGGAGCAAATACCATATCAAGAATATTCCCCTTTATATGTGCGGGTTCATTGATGATTTGCTTGAGTCCCAGGACTTCCATGGCACCAAGGAAGGCAGTTGCGTGGTTTTGGGGTAAAGATGGGAGATTGAAGTCCCCCATTATCCAGTTTGGTTTATTGGGATTGAGGGTGTTGGCTGCAAGGTCAATAATGGTTGGGAGGTCATCTGGAGAGGCAGACGGTGTTCTATATAACAGGTTGAGGGAGTATTGCTGGTTTGCAATGGAGAGAATGTCTAGCCTGTTTGTGCTAGAGGAATCTGTTATGTGGAAGTTAAGGTCTGATTTGGTGATTATGAGCACCCCTCCTCCTTTTTTGTTTTCTCTATGTCTTGTGTGTATGGAGAAATTGGGGGGTAGGAGTTGGTTGATGATGACGTTGTCCTCCGATGATAGCCAGGTTTCCGTGATCATAAGTATCTCTAGGTCATAAAGGGAGATTGCGTCTAGAACAACAGACCATTTTTTGCGAATAGATCGCGCATTTATGATGGCGCATTTTAGGGGTCGGCAGTTCAGAGATTTTTCCTGGTTGGGAGTTTTGGATAACTGGAGAGCTACATGTATCAGGTGGGAGTGGCGCGTGTAGGCGTCATTTCCTGGGTGGGAGTATGGGGGTCCGGACCATCTTTTTCTATGGCTATTCAAGATGGGAATATTGCCGTGGGACGTATAGAGGGCCTGGGAGGTTCCGAACCAGTGAGTAAGGAGGTAAAAACTAATAAATGGAGCGAACTGGAGGGCCATTTTGAGAGTAGTGGATTGTGTGTGCGACACTGTAGTTATGATGCAGTAGAGTGTAATAGAGGGACAGTACAGTGCAGTGGTGAGATACAGTACAGTGCAGCAATGAGATACTACAATAGTAGTAATCAATGCGATTCTGACAACAGCACAGCAATGAGATACTGGCAACAGTGTAAGATGCTACTGACGATGTTATATAGGCTACTGACAACAGTATATGATGCTACTGACAATGCTATATGATGCTACTGACAACAGTATATGATGCTACTGACGATGCTATATAGGCTACTGACAACAGTATATGATGCTACTGACCATAGAATATGTGTGGCAATAAGTGATTACTGACACCGGTATAATTAGGTGTGCTAGAAGTCTCAGCTATAGACAGTTTATTTAGAAGAGGTATACTTGCTGTGATCAATGGGTGGTCTAGTTCGAGGTGGGAGTGAGCTCTACCATAGGGAGCTCCAGCTGGTTGGCTATATGGTTCTTCTTTGAAGAAATCTGATGACTTTGGTGTGTTTGATCAAGAGGGTTGGTTCTGTGGTTTCCTGATTGATTCCCGTCTGTGGTGGAGTGGGCAATGAGTACGGAGGGTCTGGTTGAAAGCTGATGATGTTTGGAAGGGTGATCCGCTACTTGTGTGTCTTTAGAGGTCCCCGCCTAAGGGACACACCCAAGGGCCCTCTGGCAAGGCCCTCAGGCGCGCGCCCGACGGTGTTGTTTAAATGTAGGCCGCAGGCTGCCTCGATTGGGCAGCACGTGTGCAGGGGGAGGTCCGGTGCTCCTGCCGCTCGATCCTCGGACGGAGGAGAGCAGATGGAAGGCAGGAGTTGCTGGAGCCAAAGGACTGCTGTGCCCGACGGCGTTGTTTAAATGTAGGCCGCAGGCTGCCCCGATTGGGCAGCACGTGTGCAGGGGGAGGTCCGGTGCTCCTGCCGCTCGATCCTCGGACGATTGTGGCCGATTCTTTCCCTTTTGAGAGTGAAGCTATCTTATCTTCAGAAATAGCTTATTTCCATGACTGCAAATTTAGCACTCGAGGTCATGGGTCAATTGATTGCAGCTGCAATGTGTGGCAAGTTGGTCAGGGGATCCAGCAAAAGAGAGTTCACTTCCAGGATCAGATCCAACTTCCGTAGGAAGAAGCCCTGGCTGTGCTGCCCCCCCCAATGCTCAGCCATGTCACTGTCCCCTGTCACCGTTGATTCCGGCGGCAGTGTGGGTGGGATGGCTTGGCAGGCCATGCACTTTGGCACACATGGTCTGCCGCTTCTGAACCCTCTCCGACACAACTTCAGGGGGTCAGAAGCAGCAGGCCATGTGTGCCGAAGCACATGGCCTGCCACTGCTGCTGAGCTGCCCCCGCCTCCGGAATCAGTGGCGTGGCTCAGCACAAGGGGGGGTGACAGGCCATGTGTGCTGAAACACATGGCCTGGTGCTGCAGAGGTCTGCTGCCGCCAAGCCTGCCTAGTGGACAGGCCGACCCTGGGTATGCCTGAGCAAGTTCCAGCCAGGTGGAAGCAACATCGTCTATTGGAGGGAGAGCTGGACTGCATTTATTTATTTAAGTGGTTTTGTTTTATACCGCCCCTTCCAGCAATCAAGGGCAGTTTACAAGGAACAGAACAAGTACATTAAACTTTTTAAAACATAAGTGGATCCAATCATATAACATATTTACAATCAACATATTTACAATGAACATATTTATATAGAACTATTTTACATTAATTACATACCTATAGTAAATTTGTTATTGGGTGGGAGAAGAGAAGGTTGTTCTTTATAAATCTGTGAATAAATATGGGCTGCTATAGTTATAGGAGGAGTATGGGGTTGAGGCTAGGAAGTACGAATCAGAAACTATGTTGGGTAGAGCTGGTCATGATTGCGATGATCTCCAAAATGTTCAGTGAATAATGATGTCTTAATTTCTTTATGGAACAGTTAAGAGGTCATTAATATCTCTTAGTTTATCCGGGAGAGCATTCCATAAGAATGGGGCAAAGTATGAAAATGCTCTATTGCTCGTGGATCGGTTTGTGTATCTGTATTGGGTGGGAACTGTAATATTATTTTGAGTACTGTGGTGATGAGAGTGAGCAGGAGAAAATGGAAATAGAAGAAAAAGACACTTGTACCTTTAAAACTACTGACAGCTCAGCTCTACACAGAGGTAGGAGAGCTACTATGAAAAAAAGCCAAGCCAAGCCACGCCCTAGCTCTAATGAGGAGGCAGGCTTAGCTGCTGATTGTGAGCACACGTGTTCAGAGGAAGCTCTGATAGGAAGGAAACAGGTTTTTAAACCCGTCTTCAAACAGAAGAAGGGAGTTCACAGCTCTAGTTTGAGTTCAGCTTGGAGGAACAGGAGTGCAAGTTCCAGGAGTTCATCTGGCTCAAAGAGTTCCGGCAGTGGGAGAGAAGGTGCCAGTTTGAGTCCAGGTCCTAGGAGCTCATGGATACCTGAGAGACGCGAGTGTGCTGATTTCCAGCTGCTGAAAGCTAAGAGCAGAGAAGGAAACACTTCACGTCTGGGAAAGGTTCCTAAACCAAAAGCCAGCCAACGTTCTGGGAGAAAGGCTGCAAACCTGTGGGAACAGGTACCTTTATCCTGTATTCAGAATCCTAAGCTGAAAACTTCAACTGACAAATGGTGGGTGGATTCGTTTCACTGGGGAAAGAACCAGGACCCAACCGTTAGCAAGGAAGTTAACCTGAACTCAGTAAAAGCTTTGAAGCAAGCATTTCAGGGAGGAGAAGCTTACTCTCCTTATGTAAATGTTTATTTATTTATTTATTTAACAAGCATTTCTATACCGCTCTTTCCCATGGTTCAAGTGCGGTTTACAGAGAACAATAGTTTATAAGGTATGGAGGGGTTCATAC
The DNA here is from genome assembly GCA_033557465.1 of Ichthyophis bannanicus. NCBI lineage: Eukaryota > Metazoa > Chordata > Amphibia > Gymnophiona > Ichthyophiidae > Ichthyophis > Ichthyophis bannanicus. The sequence continues at coordinate 4,941,591 of CM066050.1, forward strand.
CTAGTCGTTTTACATATAACAATTGTAACTTTTGCAGGTAACAGTATACCTAAATGCATACAAAACAATTTTCAATATTACAATTCTTACAATACGGGTTACATTCCAAAGGATCAGTTTGGGATGTGAACCAACTATTTACATTAGTATATTATTACATTATTAGAGTGCATAAAGGTCAACATTTGCAGGTATAATAATTGTCAGGGATAGTTTTAGTCTACATATGTGGTATAACACTTTGTAGTCTAAAATGTTAACCTGTGTCTCTTTGCTTGTCTTGTTTATTTTATGTAGTATAGTGTAAGGTAAATAGATGAGTTTTTAGTTTTTTACGAAATTCCTTTAAGTCTGTTAACAGGCGTATGTCGTCTGGTAGTTCATTCAAGAGAATAGGGGCTGAGTGAGAGAACGCCCTATTATTGGTGTGTTTTTTGGCTTTAGTATATTCTCTTGGTATTGCTATTTTGTTTGTGTTTCTACTCCTTTGTGTACGTTTTGGTATTTCTATGTTGATTAGTTTGTTAAGGGTAGATGGTGCAAGATTGTTGACTAATTTGAAGGTAGTCACAAGTATCTTATATTTTATTCTACTGAGGATTGGTAGCCAATGTAATTTAGCTAAAATAGGTGTTATATGTGCAATAGTTCTTACTTTCAATATAATTCTCGCTGCTACATTTTGCATTAATTGAATCTTTTTAAGGTTTTGTTTCGTAATACCTTGGAGTATAATGTTTGCAAAATCAAAGTGGGGTGTTATGATTGCTTGGACTATGGTTATGAAGCCTTGTAAATGAATCAACGGACATATTTGTTTCAAAGTCTTGATTTTAAGGTGTGTGAAAGGTGTGTGATTTTTGTTAGGTTTTATGTGTGAGTCCATAGTGAGTTTATTGTCCAGTATCACACCCAGATATTTTACTTCATTCTTTGTTTTAACCTCATGTTTATTTAGAGTGATGGAGCTTGGTGGTGTGTAGGTTTGATTCTTAGTGACATATAGAACATCAGTTTTTGCAAAGTTGATGTGTAGGTTATGTGAGTTGAGCCATATTGTAATTTCATTAAAACATTCAGTTATTAGTTGTAGTGGTGGGTTTGGGATCCTGAATGGGAGGTAAAACATTATATCATCGGCATATATATGATAGTGGACGCCAAGACGTTTAAAAATGTTGCAGAGTGGTTGTAGGTAAATATTGAACAACAGTGCGGAGAGAGCGGATCCTTGTGGAAGACCCTGTTCTTGCTTAAACGTGTCCGAGGTTTGGTTGAAAATTCTTACTGTTTGAGTCCTATTTGATAGATATGACTTAAACCAATTATATACTGTGGAGGTGAGTCCAATTTGGTGGAGTCTATGTAGGATCATTGTGTGATTGACACTGTCAAATGCCGCAGAGATGTCTAGAAACATTAATATGAATGCTTGTTTGGTGTCGTCTATTCCTCGTATTGGTGTCAAATAGGACTGTTAGCAACGTTTCTACTCCGTGAAATGGGCGAAATCCATATAGAGTAGTTACTCACCTGTAACAGGTGTTCTCCAGGAGCAGCAGGAATCAGTCCTCACATATGGGTGACGTCAGCGCCGACGGAGCCCTCGCGGAGCAATCTCCCCAGCTTTCAAAGAAAGCCTTTGGGAACTGCAGCGCGCATGCGCGGTCCCCTTCCCACCCAAGGGTGCCATCTTGCTCAGTCTGATGACATAGCTAAAAGACAGCAAAAAAATTAGCAAAAACGAAATGATAGGACTGCAACTCCAAGGGGAGGAGGGAGGGTTGTGAGGACTGATTCCTGCTGCTCCTGGAGAACACCTGTTACAGGTGAGTAACTACTCTTTCTCCAGGACCAAGCAGGAAGTCAGTCCTCACATATGGGACTCCCAAGCTTAAGGCTACCGGAGACCTCAAGCACAAAAATGAGCTCCCTCTAGCTCAGCAGCACAGAAGGAAGGAATCTTCTCTGAAAACGCTCCCGACCGGTAGCCCAACACCAGGGCCGGAGGGTAGGAGTTGCCTAAACCTCAAAGAGATTATGGAGGACTGCCTGTCCGAAAGCATTGTCCCTGCGGGACTCCCTCTCCAGGCAGTAATGGGCCGCAAAAGTCTGGCTTGAAGACCAAGTAGCGGCCCGGCAGATGTCTGCCAACGGAACAGAGCGGAGATGAGCCACTGACGCAGCCTTCGCCCTAACACGATGAGCCGTGACGCGACCTTCCAATGAGAGGCCGGCTGCCCCATAAGCCCAAGCGATACAGTCAGCAACCCATATGGACAAAGTACGCTTGGAGATAGGGAGCCCCAATTTATTGGGGTCAAAAGAAACGAAGAGCTGAACAGCCCTCCGATGCTCCCGCGTACGGTCAAGGTAGAAGGACAAGGCCCTCCTACAGTCCAGGGTATGCAGGACCATTTCAGCCCGGCTGGAGTGCGGCCTGGGAAAGAAGGTCGGAAGAACCACCTCCTGGTTGAGATGAAAAGGAGAAAGCACAGTTACTTACCTGTAACAGGTGATCTCTGGGAACAGCAGGAATTAGTCATCACATATGGGTACGTCGGTACCGACGGAGCCTGCGCGGGAAAGCTCCCCAGCTTTTCAAATGAAAAGCTTTTGGGGCCTCCCACTGCACATGCGCGCTGCCTTCCCGCCTTCCTGACCAGCTCTCCTCAGTTCGAGTTTAAAGCTGAGACAATAGAGAGAGAGAGGACAGGAAGATAGAGAAATAGAGAGACAACTCCTAGGGGAGGTGGGTGGGTTGTGATGACTAATTCCTGCTGTTCCCAGAGATCACCTGTTACAGGTAAGTAACTGTGCTATCTCTAGGAACAAGCAGGAATAAGTCATCACATATGGGGACTCCCTAGCTGAGATGCCTGGGAGATCCCCCTCCAAGGGTAACCATCTTCGGATGGATCTCAGGCATCCATTCTGGGAAGGTGGGCAGGAGTTGTTTAAGTATGGAACAGGTGTTTGAGGACAGCCTGACCAAACAAGGCATCCCGGCGGGAGTCCTTGTCCAAGCAGTAATGGGCTGTGAAGGTATGCACCGAGGCCCAAGTGGCTGCTCGACAGATCTGATCTATGGATACAGAGTGGAGATGAGCCATAGAAGTGGCCATGGCTCTCACATTGTGAGCTGTGACATGGCCTTCCAGAGAAATGTTCTTACTCTGGTAAGCAAAGGAAATACACTGAGCAATCCAGTTGGAAAGTGTGCGTTTGGTGACTGGAAGTCCCAAATGAGAAGGATCAAAAGCCACGAAAAGCTGAGAAGACTTTCGATGTGGCTGAGTTCTATTGAGGTAAAAGGCGAGAGCTCTTTTACAGTCAAGAGTATGAAGGTTCCTCTCTGCACTGGATGCATGAGGAGCCGGAAAAAAGACAGGTAGATATACCTCTTGATTAAGATGAAAAGGCGAGACCACTTTAGGCATAAAGTGGGGATTCGTCCTAAGGACCACCTTATCATGATGAAATCTGGTATAAGGTGGATTTGCCACCAAAGCCTGCAGTTCACTGATGCGGCGAGCAGAAGTGACTGCAATAAGGAAAAGGACCTTCCAAGAAAGAAATTTCAGGGAGGTAGATACCAACGGTTCAAAAGGTGGCTTCATAAGTTGACCCAGAACTAAATTCAAGTCCCATGCTACCGGAGGAGGCCGGATGGGAGGCTTAGTGAGGGTTAGGCCTCTCATGAATCTTGCAATAAGAGGATGAGAGGAAACAGATTGTCCATTTATAGGTTTTAAGGATGCTGTAATAGCACTTAAATGGACTCGTACTGAATTCGTCTTGAGGCCTGCATTGGAGAGATGCAGGAGATAGTCTAGTAGAGAATTCAATGGAAGTGCCAGAGGGTCAAGACCCTGTTGGGCACACCAAATGGAAAAACGTTTCCATTTGAAAGCATAGGAACGCCTGGTAGAGGGTTTCCTAGAGGCATAAAGGATATCTTTCACTGGTTGAGAAAGATTAAACTCTTGAAGGCTTAAGCCTTCAGTAACCAAGCTCGGAGATGTAGGGACTTGGGGTTTTGATGCCACAAAGTCCCCTGCTCCTGAGACAGAAGGTCTGGTGCAGCTCCCAGGTCCAGGGAGGAGCCCTGGGAGAGCTGTAGAAGGAGAGGGAACCACACTTGGCGTGGCCAGCGTGGAGCAATGAGGATCATGGATCCGTGATCCCTCTGAAGTTTGAACAGAGTCTTGGGAATCAAAGGAATGGGTGGAAAAGCGTACAGGAATTCCTGACCCCAATGCAGGAGAAAGGCATCGTTGGCCTGAGCTCCCTGACACGGAGTCCTGGAACAGAACCGGGGAAGTTTGGCATTCCACGGACTTGCAAAGAGGTCTATGTCCGGGGTCCCCCATTCCTGAAAGATTCTGCATATCTGGTCCATATGAAGGGACCATTCGTGTGGGAGCAGAACTCGACTGAGTCTGTCTGCCCGAGAGTTTTGAACTCCTGGAAGATATACTGCCAGAAGATGAATTTGGTGCTCTCTGGCGAAGGCCCATAATCTGAGAGCTTCGTTGCAAAGCGACAGAGAGCCCGTCCCTCCTTGTTTGTTGATATAAAACATGGCCACCTGATTGTCTGTCTGAACTAGGACAGTCAGGTTGGCAAGGAGGGTATGGAAGACTGTGAGGGCAAGGAAGATTGCTCGCAGTTCCAGAAGATTGATATGAAGGGTGGTCTCTTGGGGAGACCAGATTCCCTGAGTGGAGAGATGTTGAAGATGAGCTCCCCACCCTGTTTGGGAGGCATCTGTTGTGAGGGTTGCTTGGGGCAACGAAGGTTGGAAGGGGGTCCCCAACAACAGATTTTTGGAGGATGTCCACCACTGGAGAGACCAAAACAGACGTTTTGAGGTGAGTACCTGGTCTGACAGCAGTCCCGATGCTTGAGACCACTGGGTGGCCAATGTCCATTGAGCTGCTCTCATATGGAGACGAGCATAGGGCACCACATGAACCGTGGAGGCCATGTGGCCCAGAAGTTGCAGCATTTCTCTGGCTGACAAGTGACTTCTGGACTGAGCTTGGGAGGCCAAGCTTATTAGCCTTTGGCCTCGGACCAGAGGGAGGTAGGCCCTTGCAGTGGTGGAGTCCAATTGGGCCCCTATGAATTCCAGAGACTGAGTAGGGATGAGTTGGGATTTGGGAATGTTTACCACAAGTCCCAGATATTGAAGAATACGCCTTGTGCGGTCCAGAGAAATCTGGGCTTCTGACTGAGATGGAGCTCGGATAAGCCAGTCGTCCAGATATGGGAAGACAAAGATTCCCATGCCTCTGAGAAATGCGGCTACGACTGCCATGCATTTTGTGAAGACTCTTGGAGCAGAGGCCAGACCGAAGGGTAGTACTCTGTACTGGAAATGTTTTCCCTGGAACAGAAATCTTAGATATTTTCTGTGGGATGGATGGATGAGTATATGAGTGTACGCATCCTTGAGATCTAGAGAACAAAGCCAATCCTGACTCTGAAGGTATGGAAGGAGAAGGCCCAGAGAGAGCATTTTGAATTTCTCCTTGAATAGAAACCTGTTCAATTCTCTCAGATCTAGGATAGGTCTGAAGCCCCCTGTCTTCTTTGTTATGAGAAAGTAAGGGGAGTAGAAACCTAACCCCTGTTGTGGAGGAGGCACCTCCTCTATTGCCCCTTGGGCAAGAAGAGAAGAGACTTCCTGACCCAACAGGGTCAGAAGAGATGGGGGAGAACTGAATTGCCTCACCATGGTATGGGGAGGAAGGCTGGAGAAATGAAGTTTGTAGCCTTCTCGGATAATAGAGAGGGTCCATTGCTCTGATGTTATTTTCTCCCATCTGGGAGCAAAGTGAGCTAGCCTTCCAGGAATGGTGAGGGGCTCTGGTTGTGCTAGAGCCAGAAACGGCAAGTTCTCTAGAGGGAAGTCAAAACCCCTGAGGGGGTTGAGCCTGCTGGGATGTAGCAGACACTGCAGGCTTTGACTTTACCTGCTTAGATTGTTGACGCTTAGCCGCAAGGCGAGGCTGAGCAGATTGCTGGCCAGTATTTGTGGGAAATCTGGTCTTTTTATAGTAAGGCCTTTTAAAAGGCTTCTTTTTGGTAGGGATAGAAGTAGACTTGGAAAGTCTATCTAGAGTGGCATTTTCTGCATCCATTTGAGCAGCTTTAATTTGCCAGTCTTCCCCAAATAAGTTCTCACCTGTACAGGGCAGATTTCTGAGGCCTTCTACAACCCAGGGTTCTAGGTTAGAAGCCTGGAGCCAAGCGAGACGTCGGGCTGCAATAGCAATTCCCGAAGCTCTGCCTGCAACCTCGAAAGAATCAAAGGCTGCCCTGTTGGAGAACTTGGAGACCTCTGAAAGTTGTGTCACCATAGAAAAGAAGTCCGCCCTTTGATCATCAGGGATAAAGGGGGCAAAATTCTGTATTTTTAGGGCAAGTTGCCCAAGATACATGCCCATATAAAGGCTATAAGAGTTGATCCTGGCTATAAGCATACTAGCCTGGAACATCTTTCTTCCAAAAGAGTCTAGGTTCTTACATTCTCGCCCTGGAGGGGTAGAAGAATGCCTTTTAGGACTCTTTATTTTCTTCATGGCAGACTTCACCACAATGGAGTGGTGAGGCAGCTGAGTTTTTTGGAACCCAGGCGAAGGAGGGACCCGATACATGGTGTCCAACCTGCGGGAATGGGGAGACAGTGTTAAAGGAGTCTCCCACAAATCCATCAAGTGTTCTTGAAGGATTTCATGGACAGGCAGAGTGACTGCCTCTTTAGGAGCTTTTGAGTATCCTAAAATGTCCAATTTTTTTGATCTGGGTTCTCTTTCAGAAGATGTAGTAATAGAAAGTGCTTTAGCTACATCAACAATGAAATCCTGAAAGGATAAATCCTCTGGGGGAGACATCCTCCTCTTGGGAGAAGAGGGCTCCTCAGGAAGAGTAAGCTCAACAGAGTCATCAGAGGAATTAAATTCATCAGAAGAATCTGAGTACTCTTTCTGTGCTTCCAATGTACGATACGCATACCGATCGGTATCGACATCGGGCGTATCGGGCATGGGATCGGTACCGGGCGAAAGCCGGAATCCGGTATGCGAAACCGATCGACGTTTAGAAGTCGATGGTCTCGGTTCCGGTGTAGATACAGGAACCGGGGTCGGTACCGATGAAATCGGTACCGAGGGCGTCGCAGCCTTAATGAAGGCCAGTACGGCCTGCTGCATGGTCTGGACAGTACTGCCCATAGACGCCACTACTGCCTGGATGTCGGTACCGGTATGGGCCGGTACCCCAGAGCAGTCCAACAGGTGATCTGTCGAGGCCGTGCCATCGATGTCAACCTGTGACCCCATGATTGCTTTGGAGGCCGGAACCTCCCGCTGGGGTTTTTTGGCCTGGGCAGAATCCTCGAACTCAGAACTGAGAGCCTCTCGATCTTTAGAAAGAGATTTGCTTTTAGAGGATTTGCCCACAGAAGTTTTGGTTACCTGAGATCCATCCGGAGAGGAAGACCTGGATGACTGTGATGCTTCTGAAGGAAACAGCACATGGAGCTTGTTAGCCCGGTTCTGCAAACCGCGTTTAGACATCTGGGTGCAGGATGGGCAGTCCGGTATGGAGTGCTCAGGTCCCAAACATTTGAGACACCATTCATGGGTGTCTGTGACAGAAATAACAGCACTGCATTTGGTACATTTTTTGAAACCAGGGACTGGCTTCTCCATGAGGAGAAAATGTGTAAGCCTTAAGGCCGAACACCGGGTACCAAGCTGTGCTGAAGAAAAATTAAAAAAAAGTCTTTTTTTTTTTTTTTTTTTTTGTATATAGAAAGAAAGAAAGACCGGCGATACCGATATCGGTATGGGGAAGGCAGGTACGCGGTCTAAAGAAACAAACAAAAGTAACAAATTCTTCAGCGGTGACAGGAACACGACCTGCTGGCTCCGCGGAAAAAGAAGAACTGAGGAGAGCTGGTCAGGAAGGCGGGAAGGCAGCGCACATGTGCAGTGGGAGGCCCCAAAAGCTTTTCATTTGAAAAGCTGGGGAGCTTTCCCGCGCAGGCTCCGTCGGTACCGACGTACCCATATGTGATGACTTATTCCTGCTTGTTCCTAGAGATACCACTTTTGGAAGAAACTTAGGGTGGGTCCGTAAGACCACCCTATTCCTGTAGAACCTAGTGTAAGGAGGATCAGACACTAGGGCCTGCAGTTCACTAACACACCTAGCAGAGGTAAGGGCTACCAAGAACAAGGTTTTACAAGAAAGAAAATGAAGAGGGCAGGTAGCCATAGGTTCAAAGGGCGGACAGGTAATCCGCTGCAAGACCACATTCAGATCCCATTCAGGGGCTGGTGGACGCAAAGGAGGCTTAAGCAGAAGGAGGCCTCGGAGAAAACGACCCACCAAAGGGTGGTTGAACAGAGGCCTGCCATCTACCGGTGCGTGATGTGCAGAGAGAGCACTGAGGTGGACTCTGACAGAGTTGGACTTAAGGCCCAGATTGGAGAGGTAAAGCAAATATTGCAAGACCACTGCCACCAAGCAGGAGAAGGGATTCTCAGACTGCTGAGCACACCACACGGAGAAGCGACGCCACTTAAGAGTGTAGGACTTCCGGGTGGAGGGCCGCCTGGAGGCCAAGACAACCTCCCGAGGCAGCAGGAGGGGAGCAAGGACTACCCTTTCAGCAGCCAGGCCATCAGATGAAGGGACCGGAGGTTGGGGTGTAGGAGAGACCCGTGGTCTTGTGTCAGGAGATGGGGTTGAAACCCCAGAGGAAGAGGAGTGTGCACCGCCAGCTGCATTAGAAGCGGGAACCAAGGTTGCCTCGGCCACCGGGGAGCCACTAGGATCAGTGAGGCTTTGTCTCGGAGAACTTTGAAGAGCGTTCGAGACACCAGCGGCATGGGAGGAAAGGCATACAAGAGGCCTGTGGACCATGGAATCAGAAAAGCATCCGGCGCTACTCTGAGAGGATGCGGTTGGCGAGAGCAGAATCTGGGTAGTTGCCGGTTCAGAGGACTGGCAAACAGATCCAAGGTGGGGAGTCCCCACTTGAGAAAGATCTGCTGAACCACTAATGGATCCAATCTCCACTCGTGTGGTTGGAGGATCCTGCTTAGTTTGTCTGCCAGGTAATTTTCCTGACCTGGGAGATAGACCGCTTTGAGGAGTATGCCATGGCCGATTGCCCAAGAGCACAGTCGTCGTGCCTCCTGACAGAGAAGGAAGGAGCCTGTGCCTCCTTGTTTGTTCAAGTAGAACATCGCTACTTGATTGTCCGTCTGGACCAGTACAGACTGGTGAGAAGTGAGGTGGGAGAAGGCTCTCAGAGCGAGGCGGATGGCTCTGAGCTCCAGGAAGTTTATCTGCTGCGCAGACTCCCAAGGAGTCCAGAGGCCTTGAGTACATGTCGTCGGTTGTTAGTACCTGAGAAGGAGGAGGAGATTGAAAATCCACTCCCAGTACTAGGTTTGGCAGATGAAGCCACCACCACAGAGAAGAGACCAGCAGGTCCGAGACTTGTACTGAGTCTGTCAGGCTCCCCGTGGCCTGATGCCATTGCGTGCGAAGGCACCACTGGGCAGGTCGCATGTTCAGGCGGGCATTGGGGGTCACATGGACCGTGGAAGCCATATGGCCGAGCAGTCTCAGAAATTGCCTGGCAGAAACCAGGGAATTGCTGCGAAAGTGGCTGGCGAGATTCATGAGCCTGTGGGCCCTGTCCAGAGGCAGGAAGGCCCGCGCCTGAAGTGTGCTTAACCTTGCGCCAATGAATTCGAGATCTTGAGAGGGGAGCAAAGTGGACTTTGCGAAGTTTATGACGAAGCCCAAGTGCTGGAGCAGAGACACAGTGCGATGAGTGGCTTGAGTGGCCTCTTGGGAAGACTGGGCCCGGATGAGCCAGTCATCCAGGTATGGAAAGACAAAAAGGCCTTGAAGTCTGAGATAGGCCGCCACCACTGCCAGGCATTTGGTGAAAACCCGGGGGGGGCGGAGGATAGGCCAAAGGGCAGGACCCTGTACTGGTAATGATTTCCTCCCACAACAAATCTGAGATATTGTCTGTGGTCTGGATGAATAAGGATGTGAGTATAGGCATCCTTTAGATCTAAGGAGCATAGCCAGTCTCCCTGCTGGAGGTAGGGCAGCAGGATTCCAAGGGAAATCATCTTGAACTTTTCCCTTGCCAGGAACTTGTTGAGGTTTCGCAAGTCCAGGATGGGTCTGAGGCCTCCTGTTCTTTTTGGTATCAGAAAGTACCTGGAATAAAAGCCGTGACCTCTCAGGTGGTGGGGCACCGGTTCCACAGCCTGTTCCTGAAGAAGACTTGCCAACTCCTGAAGGAGTAAGTCCCTGTGCAGAGGGAGTCTTGGAGGCTCCCCTGGAAAGTAGGAGGGAGGTACCTGGTGAAAGTGTAGAAGATAGCCTTTCTGAACTATATGAAGTACCCAGGTATCTGATGTGATGGCTGACCACCTGTGGGCAAAGTGGACCAGCCGGCCTCCTGTGCTGAGAGAAACCAGCTGAGGGGAAGAGGCTATGCTGATGGAGTCAAAAACCCCCACCCTGCTGAGCAGGGGCCGGCGTAGTGGGCTTGGGGGCCTGCTGCCTACGGGACCCATTACCCCGTCCCTTGGCCTGCTGACCCTTTTGGGGAGCTGCTGAGGCCTGATACTGAGGGTAGTATTTATAGGCAGCCGCCTTCCTCGGGTAAAAGGGCTTTTTCCCCGAGCCCTTCTTCTTCTGAGAAGGGGCAGAGGTTTTTCTGGACAGCCTAGTTCTGGTCAGAGTCTCAGTCTCTATTTGTGCAGCCTTTTCAGCCATGGGTTTGCCAAAGAGGTTTTCACCTCTGCAGGGGACATCGACCAACTTGTCTTGGGACCCATGGCTCGAGGTCGGATGACTGAAGCCAAGCCTGCCGGCTCCGGCTACTCGAGCCGATGCTTCGAAGCCATCGTAGGCTGCTCGAGAGATAAACTTCGAGCACTCTCGAATCCCAGTGGACAAGGCTTGGAACCTCTGCAAAGGTTCCTCGGAGAGACCAGCAGAGAACCCGGCAATTTCCTTTGCCAGATCTCGGAGATACATGCCCATATAGAGCTGGTAGGTCTGGACTCGACAAGCAAGCATAGAGCCCTGGAAACACTTTCTACCGAGGGCATCCAGGCTCCGGGCCTCCCTGCCGGGAGGCACCAAGGAGTGCATCTTTTGACTCTTGAGTCTATGCATGGCCGATTCCACCACCATGGAATGGTGCGGTAGTTGTGCCTTTTGGAAGCCGGGGCTCTTGCGGACTCGATAAATGGAATCGACCCGCTTGCTTAACACCGGCGCCGACGCCGGGTTCTCCCACATGCGGGAGAGAAGTCGTTCCAGCATCGGAGGAACCGGTACAGTAAAGGCCTCCTTCGGAGGAGAATCATACTGGAGGGCATCGAGCTCCTCGGCCCGAGGCTCCTCCTCGGGATCTGCGGGGAATGCCAAGGCCTTGGCCATATCCCGCACGAAGTCCGAGAACCGGGTGTCCTCCGGGGGGGGCGAGTCCGATGGGACACACCGAGTCCGAAAACTACCAGGGGACTCTTCGTCTTCCGATTCCCAGTCGGACTCCTCGGAGGAGGATTTGAGTGGCTCCAGTCGGGCGGGCACCGATGCCCTCCGCCCCGACGCCAAAGGCGTCGGCGTCGACGACCTCGGTCCCAAACGGAAGGCCGAGGGAGACCGCGACCGAGGATCGACGCGAGCTCGGATGGACTCGAGGATCGGCTCGGTCTCCGGGGTCGACTTGGACGTCGACGTCCCGGTGGCCGGGGCAGACGCATTGGCAAGGCCAGCGATCAATGCCCGCTGCTGGTCCATGAAGGCATCCAAACTGCTCTCCAAGGCCGTCAACCTGAGTCCAAGCTCAGGAGACCCAGCAGCCCCTGACTCGGGCCCCGACGGCGTCGGGCCCGACGTCAGCTCCTTCGGAGGCGAGTCCACGAGGACCACAGTACTCACGTGTCCAGGCGACTCCATTTCGAGACGAGGATGTTTCGAAGGCCTCTCCGACTCCGAGGACCCGGGACGGCTATCGGGGCTATGCGACCTGGCCCTCGAGGAACCAGGAGCGTCCACCGACGCCGCCATCGCGGGTTTTTTCTTCCGATGATGTTCCCGGGTAGGAGACCCCCGCTCAGAGGAACTCCGACGATGCTCAGGACCGGAGTCCCGGGACGTCGAAGCCTCTGACGAGGTCCGGGCCTGGCCGGACGCGGAGTCAGAGAATATTCGTTCTCATTGATGCTGCCGACTCCTCAACGCTTTTGAGGACATCTTGCCACACGGACCACAGATCATCGGGTCATGATTGGGTCCGAGGCAGCGGAGGCAGCAGTCGTGTGTGTCGGTAAGAGACATGAGTTTCTTACAGCGATCACATTTAAACCCGCTGGCAGCCATCGAGGGAAAAAGGGCCCCTGCGAGGTCAAAAGACAGGGCTGCCAGTAAAAAGGAAAAAATGGCGCGAACGCTTATACTGCCATGCATTTCGTGAACACCCTTGGTGCAGAGGCCAGACCGAAAGGAAGCACCCTGTATTGGTAGTGCTTTCCTTGAAAAAGGAACCGAAGGAACCTTCTGTGTGTTGGATGGATGAGGACATGGGTGTACGCATCCATGAAATCTAGAGAACAAAGCCAGTCCTGACTCTGAAGGTATGGAAGCAGAGCACCGAGAGAAATCATCTTGAATTTCTCTTTGAATAGAAACTTGTTCAATTCTCTGAGATCTAGTATGGGTCTGTAGCCCCCTGTTTTCTTTGGAATAAGAAAATAAGGGGAGTAGAACCCTGAGCCCTGTTGAAGAAGAGGTACTTCTTCTATTGCCCCTTGGTCAAGAAGGGTAGCAATCTCCTGACCCAGAAGGTTGAGGAGAGATGTTGGAGAATTGAACTGTTTCACCATGGTGTGAGGAGGAAGGCTTAAGAAATGAAGCTTGTACCCTTCCCTTATGATGGAGAGGGTCCATTGCTCTGCTGTGATTTGCTCTCATCTGGGAGCAAAGGAAGCCAACCTTCCTGGGATGGTGAGGGGCTCTGGTTCTTCCAGAGCTAGAAAGGCTAAGTTCTCTAGTTGCAAGTCAAAGGCCCTGAGGAGGTTGAGGCTGCTGGGCCGTGGAAGGCCTAGCAGCCTTTGACTTGGCCTGTTTAGGTGGTTGCTGAGGTTTTGCAGCAAAACGACCTGCAGAAGATGCCTGCTGACCATAAGCAGGATAATATCTTCCCTTTTTAGAAAAAGATGTCTTTTTGAACAATCTTTTCTTAACAGGAGCAGAGGTAGACTTTGAAAGTCAATCCAAAGCAGAGTTCTCAGCATCCATCTGAGTGGCCTTTGCTTGCCAATCCTTGCCAAAAAGGTTTTCACCTGTACAAGGAAGATTTTCCAATTCATCTTGGACCCAGAGTTCCAAATCAGAGGCTTGTAACCAAGCAATTCTGCGTGCACCTATGGCAATAGCCGAGGCTCTGCTTACACACTCAAAAGAGTCAAAGGCTGCATGGTTGGAAAATATGGAAACATCCTGGGCATGTTTGAGCCAAGTGAGAAATTCCTGCCTTTTATCTTCTGAAATAAAAGGAGCTAAAGTCTGCAGATGATCTGTGACTTCTTTTAGAAACATCCCCATATAGAGACTATAAGAGTTGATTCTGGCAGCAAGCATATTAGCTTGGAAAACCCTACGGCCAAAAGCATCTAGGGTACTGCATTCACGTCCTGGAGGATTAGATGAGTGTCTTTTTGCACTCTTTATCCTTCTCATGGCAGACTCTACCACAATAGAGTGGTGAGGAAGCTGAGTCTTATGAAAGCCAGGACAAGGAGGGACACGATACATGGTGTCTAACCTGCGAGAATGAGGAGAGGTAGTAAGAGGTGTCTCCCACATGCTCAACATGAGATCATACAAAATCTCATGAACAGGTAAAGTAGCTGCCTCTTTAGGAGCCTTAGGATATTGCAATATATCTAATTGCTTGGCTCTAGGCTCTGACTCAGGGGCCACTGTAATGGAGAGGCCCCTAGCCACTTCCCTAATGAAGTCTTGAAAAGACAAGTCTTCTGGAGGAGACATTCTTCGTTTTGGAGAAGAAGACTCCTGAGGAAGAAGTACCGATGCCTCGACAGAAGCATCCGACTCGTCAGAGTCTTCGGAGGAATCGAAGTATCGCCTGTCTGGATGCTCTTGTAAAGCCCGATATGCGTACCGAGTGGGATCGACATCGGGAGTAAGCGGTACCGGTTCGGTACCGATGGGCATCATAGGACAGGGTACCATTGCAGTTGACACCAAAGCCGATGTCGATGCAATCGGTACCGGCACCGGGAACAATGCCGTGCCGGAGCCGGTACCGGCAACGGGGATTGTTGCGGTACCGGAGGCGTCACAGCCTGCATGAATGCCGTCAGGGTGCGCTGCAAGGACAGAATCTTCTGATCCATCGACGCCACCAAAGTCTGGATGTCGGTACTAGTGGGAGCCACCGGTACCCCAGAACATGGCAACAGGTGATTGGTCGAGGCCGAGCCATCAATGTCAACCTGTGACCCCATAGACAATGCTTTGGAAGCCGGAACTTCCCGCTGGGTTAACTTTGCCGGTGCGGAGTCCTCGAGGACAAGCCCAGAGGCATCTCGATGCTTAGAGGGAGATTTGCCCTTCGAGGACCGGCTAGATTTATGCTTGGTTGGTAGACCTGATGTTTGTTGGTAAGGAGTTCCAGATTCTTGGGGCACAGAGACTGAATGCCCTGTTTGCAGCTGCCGAGGTGCATCTTGTTAATTCTCTTGGTAATGTTAGCATATTTATTGCTGTGGATCTTCTTGGTCTACTAGGGGCTGCTGTTTGGATAAGGTCAGATAGTGAAGAGGAGGAGAGATTATTGACCGCTTTGAATGTCAGCAGCGCTGTCTTGAAGAAGATCCTGGCATGTATAGGAAGCCAGTGTAACTGCATTAGAAGGGGAGTCACATGGTCTCTCTTAGATGATCCAAGAAGAACCCTCGCTGCACTATTCATGGCGAGTTGTAAGGGGTTCAAAGTGGATTGGGGAGACCTTGTAATATGGTATTGGCGTAATCAAAATGTGGTATTATCAGGGCCTGGTAAATTGTCCAAAAATCATCCGGTTCAAGCAGGGGGCATAGATGTCTGAGTGAACGGATCTTGAAAAAGATAGTTCTTACCGTGTTCGCTATGTGTGCTTTCATGTCAAGGTTTTGATCCAGTGTAACTCCCAGGTAACGAATTGTGGGTTTTGCTTGAAGATCGGCTTCTTTCACCTTCAAGTATTGAGGTGGGCTGAAGAATGGGTTCCTTGTTATGAAAAGCACCTCAGTTTTTTTGTGCTGAATTCTAAGGTTTTGTGGGAGCAAAAGTGACATAACCTTCCTGGGATGGTGGAAGGCTCTGGTCTTTCTAAAGCCAGGAAGGCTAAGTTCTCTAGCAGAGAGTCAAAGGCCCTGAGGGGGCTGAGATTGCTGGGCTGGAGCAGGCCTCGCAGCCTTTGCCTCGGTCTGTTTGAAGGATTCCTGACGTTTGGAAGGAAACTGAGCTACAGAAGATGCTCTCTGACTATAAGCAGGATAGGATCTTCTCTTTTTAGAAAAAGGTGTTTTCTTGAACAACCTTTTCTTAGCAGGAGCAGCAGTAGATTTGGATAGTCTATCCAAAGCAGAATTTTCAGCATCCATTTGATTGGCTTTTGCTTGCCAATTTTTACCAAACAGATTCTCACCTGTACAAGGGATATTTCCTAATTCATCTTGGACCCAGGTCTCCAAATCAGATGCCTGAAGCCAAGCAATTCTACGTGCATTGTGATTAGGAAGCTTATCATAGCTCAGGAAGGAGCTATAGGAAAGGTGAAGTGACTCTGAACAAGCAACCTGTCAGTTCTGGTAGAAATAAGAAAACAGAATTTTCCCATAAAAGACTACCAGTCCCAGAATGCACCAGGTTTCCAACAGCCATTAGAGGAGCTGAAGTGGGGAAACGTGTGTTCAATCAGGAGGGCTATGAGGTAATCCCTAAGCACTCATCTCAAAGGGCAGGGCCTGATTCAGCACAGCTGTGCTGTGTTAAGGTGGAGCACTCATCAAAGCAGAATAAAGGTAGAGTTTATTCTACAGAGAATTATCCTCATCATCTTCATGATCAGCTTGGATATCCTCAGTTTCATCTGGAGGATCATCAGAAGCAGAAGCCAAACTGGACGGACAGAGAGGGCAAGAAACCCTTTGGAAGAAAGAAGAGAAAAGCCTTTGGGAGGTCTAGAGGCGTCTGGAGCAGTACGTATACTGGGAGGCATTCCAAGGGCCAGCATACACCATTGGACTGGGGAAAGCCAGAGGAATGGTGCTGCAGAGCTAGGAATCTCCAGACGGTACCTGTGAGGGAGACGGCTGCAAGTGGAAGGGACCCTAAGACCCGTGCCAGAAGGTATGTGAAGAGAGATCCAGTGTCCAGGGATCTGGATTGGAAGGCTGGACATAAGAACTGGACTACATACTGGCCAGGCTTTATAGAGAGGAACTCTAACAGCAATGGAAGCTCAGGTATGAACACTGATCTATGCCCTAGCTATAACCTTGAAAGACAGCAGGGAAAGCACAGTTACTTACCTGTAACAGGTGATCTCTGGGAACAGCAGGAATTAGTCCTCACATATGGGTACGTCGGAAGCTTTTGGGGCCTCCCACTGCACATGCGCGCTGCCTTCCCGCCTTCCTGACCAGCTCTCCTCAGTTCGAGTTTATAGCTGAGACAATAGAGAGAGGAAAGGAAGATAGATAGAAGATACAACTCCTAGGGGAGGTGGGTGGGTTGTGAGGACTAATTCCTGCTGTTCCCAGAGATCACCTGTTACAGGTAAGTAACTGTGCTATCTCCAGGAACAAGCAGGAATAAGTCCTCACATATGGGGACTCCCTAGCTAAGATGCCTGGGGGATCCCCTTCCAAGGGTTCGTCATCTTCGTATGGATCTCAGGCATCCATCCTGGGAAGGTGGGCAGGAGTTGTTCAAGTATGGAACAGGTGTTTGAGGACAGCCTGACCAAACAAGGCATCCCGGCGGGAGTCCTTGTCCAAACAGTAATGGGCTGTGAAGGTATGAACCGAGGCCCATGTGGCGGCTCGACAGATCTGTTCAATGGATACAGAGTGAACATGAGCCATAGAAGTGGCCATGGCTCTCACATTGTGAGCTGTGACATGGCCTTCCAGAGAAATATTTTTACTCTGGTAAGCAAAGGAAATACACTGAGCAATCCAATTGGAAAGTGTACGTTTGGAGACTGGAAGACCCAAATGAGAAGGATCAAAAGCCACGAAAAGCTGGGAAGACTTTCGATGTGGCTGAGTCCTGTTGAGGTAAAAGGCAAGAGCTCTTTTACAATCTAAAGTATGAAGGTTCCTCTCTGCACTGGATGCATGAGGAGCTGGAAAAAAGACAGGTAGATATACCTCTTGATTAAGATGAAAAGGCGAGACCACTTTGGGCATAAAGTGGGGATTCGTCCTAAGGACCACCTTATCATGATGAAACCTGGTATAAGGTGGATGAGCCACTAAGGCCTGTAGTTCACTGATGCGGCGAGCCGAAGTGACTGCAATAAGGAAAAGGACCTTCCAGGAAAGAAATTTCAAGGAGGTAGAAACCAACGGTTCAAAAGGTGGCTTCATAAGCTGACCCAGAACTAGGTTCAAGTCCCATGCTACCGGAGGAGGTCGGATGGGAGGCTTAGTTAGAGTCTGGCCTCTCATAAACCTTGCAACAAGCGGATGAGAGGAGACAGGTTGTCCATTGATAGGTTTTAAGGATGCTGCAATAGCACTCAAATGGACTCTTACTGAATTCGTCTTAAGGCCTGCATTAGAAAGATGCAGGAGATAGTCTAGTAGAGAATTCAAAGGAAGTGCTAGAGGGTCAAGACCCTGTTGAGCACACCAAATGGAAAAGCGTTTCCATTTGAAAGCATAGGAACACCTCGTGGAGGGTTTCCTAGAGGCATGAAGGATATCTTTCACTGGTTGAGAAAGATTGAAGTCATGAAGGCTTAGGCCTTCAGTACCCAAGCTCTGAGGTGTAGGGACTTGGGGTTTGGGTGCCACAAAGTCCCTTCTTCCTGAGAGAGAAGGTCTGGCGCAGCTCCCAGGTCCAGAGAGGGTCCCTGGGAGAGATGCAGAAGTAGAGGGAACCACACTTGGCGTGGCCAGCGTGGAGCTATGAGGACCATCGATCCGTGATCCCTCTGGAGTTTGAACAGAGTCTTGGGAATCAAAGGAATGGGTGGAAAGGCATATAGGAATTCCTGACCCCAATGCAGGAGAAAGGCGTCGTTGGCCTGAGCTCCCTGACACGGAGTCCTGGAACAGAACCGGGGAAGTTTGGCATTCCACGGACTTGCAAAGAGGTCTATGTCCGGGGTTCCCCATTCCTGAAAGATTCTGCCTATCTGGTCCATATGTAGGGACCATTCATGTGGAAGCAGAACTCGACTGAGTCTGTCTGCCCGAGAGTTTTGAACCCCTGGAAGATAGACTGCCAGAAGATGAATTTGATGCTCTCTGGCGAAGGCCCATAATCTGAGAGCTTCGTTGCAAAGCGACAGAGAGCCTGTCCCTCCTTGTTTGTTTACGTAGAACATGGCCACCTGATTGTCTGTCTGAACTAGGACGGTCAGGTTGACCAGGAGGGTATGGAAGACTTTGAGGGCAAAGAAGATTGCTCGCAGTTCCAGGAGGTTGATGTGAAGGGTGGTCTCTTGTGGAGAAAAAGTACCCTGAGTGGAGAGGGATTGTAGATGGGCTCCCCACCCTGTTTGGGAGGCATCTGTTGTGAGGGTTGCTTGGGGCAACAAAGGTTGGAAGGGGGCCCCCAACAACAGATTCTTGGTGGACATCCACCATTGGAGGGACCAAAACAGACGCTTTGAGGTGAGTATTTGGTCGGAGAGCGCTCCCGATGCCTGAGTCCACTGGGTGGCTAAGGTCCATTGAGCTGCTCTCATATGAAGACGAGCGTAGGGCACCACGTGTACCGTGGAGGCCATGTGGCCCAGAAGTCGCAGCATTTCTCTGGCTGTCAAGTGACTGCTGGACTGAGCTTGGGAGGCCAAGCACACCAGACGTTGGCCCCGGACTTGAGGTAGGTAGGCCCTTGCAGTGGTGGTGTCCAACTGGGCCCCTATGAATTCCAGAGACTGAGTAGGGGTAAGTTGAGACTTGGGAAGATTTACCACCAGTCCCAGATACTGCAGAAGGTGCCTTGTGCGGTCCAGGGAAATCTGGGCCTCTGACTGAGATGGAGCTCGGATGAGCCAGTCGTCCAGATATGGGAATACAAAAATTCCCAGACCTCTTAGAAATGCAGCCACCACTGCCATGCATTTGGTGAACACTCTTGGAGCAGAGGCTAGACCGAAGGGAAGTACTCTGTACTGGAAATGTTTTCCCTGAAACAGAAATCTTAGATATTTTCTGTGGGATGGGTGGATGAGTATATGTGTATACGCATCCTTGAGATCTAGAGAACAAAGCCAATCCTGACTCTGAAGGTATGGAAGGAGAATGCCTAGAGAAAGCATTTTGAATTTCTCCTTGTACAGAAATTTGTTCAATTCTCTCAGATCTAGGATAGGTCTGAATCCCCCTGTCTTCTTTGTTATGAGAAAATAAGGGGAGTAGAATCCTGTCCCTTGTTGAAGAAGAGGAACCTCTTCTATTGCCCCTTGGGCAAGGAGAGAAGAGACTTCCTGATCCAACAGGCCCAGGAGAGATGGGGGAGAATTGAAGTGCCTCACCATGGTATATGGAGGAAGGTTGGAAAAGTGAAGTTTGTAGCCCTCTCTGATGATAGAGAGGGTCCAGTGCTCTGATGTAATTTGCCCCCATCTGGGAGCAAAGTGAGCTAACTTTCCGGGAATGGTGAGGGGCTCTGGTTGTTCTAGAGCCAGAAAGGTTAAGTTCTCTAGGGGCAAGTCAAAACCTCTGAGGGGGTTGAGCCTGCTGAGGAGTGGCAGACGCTGCAGGCTTTGACCTTGCCTGTTTAGGTTGCTGACGTTTAGCAGCAAAGCGAGGCTGAGAAGACTGTTGGCCAGTATTTGTGGAAAATCTGGCCTTCTTGTAGTAAGGCCTCTTGAAAGACTTTTTCTTGGCAGGAGTAGAGGTAGACTTAGAAAGTCTATCTAATGTAGCATTTTCTGCGTCCATTTGAGTGGCTTTAATTTGCCAGTCCTTACCAAATAAGTTCTCACCTGTACAGGGCAGATTCCGTAAGCCATCCAGGACCCAGGGTTCTAGGTCAGAGGCCTGGAGCCAAGCAAGTCGTCGGGCTGCAATAGCAATGCCCGAAGCTCTACCGGCACCCTCAAAGGAATCAAAAGCTGCTCTGTTGGAGAACTTAGAAACATCTAGAAGCTGTTTCACCAGAGAAATGAACTCCTCCTTTCTATCCTCAGGGATAAAGGAGGCAAAATGCCGTATCTTTAGGGCAAGTTCCCTGAGAAACATGCCCATATACAGACTGTAAGAATTAATCCTGGCTATAAGCATACTAGCCTGGAAAATTTTCCTGCCAAAAGAGTCTAGGGTCTTACATTCTCGCCCTGGAGGGGTAGAAGAGTGCCTTTTGGTGCTCTTAATCTTTTTTCAGCGCAGACTTCACCACAATGGAATGGTGAGGCAGCTGAGTCTTTTGAAATCCAGGGGAAGGAGGGACCCGGTACATGGTGTCCAACCTACGAGAGTAAGGAGACAACGTTAGAGGAGCCTCCCATAAGTCCATCAAGTGTTCTTGAAGGATTTCATGGATAGGCAGGGTGACTGCCTCTTTAGGAACCTTAGGGTATCCTAAAATATCCAATTTCTTTGACCTAGGTTCTTTTTCAGAGGATGTGGTAATAGAAAGTCCTTTAGCCAGTTCAATAATGAAGTCTTGAAAGGACAAATCCTCTGGTGGAGACATTCTCCTCTTTGGGGAAGAGGGGTCTTCATGAAGAACTAGAGACAGCTCATCAGAGTCCTCAGAGGAGTCAAAATCCTCAGAAGAATCAGAGTATTCTCTATGTGCTTCCAACGCACGATACGCATACCGATCGGTATCGACATCGGGCGTACCGGGTATGGGATCGGTATCGGGTGAAAACCCGGATCCGGCATGCGGAACCGATCTGCGTTTGGAAGTCGATGGTCTCGGTTCCGGTATGGGAGACGATACCGGAACCGGAACCGGACTCGGAACCGGACCCGGTACCGCTGAACGCAGTACCGAGGGCGTCGCAGCATTAATAAAAGCCAGCATGGCCTGCTGCATGGTCTGAACAGTATTGCTCATAGACGCCACTGCTGCCTGGATGTCGGTACCGGTATGGGCCGGTACCCCAGAGCAGTCTAACAGGTGATCGGTCGAGGCCGTGCCATCGATGTCAACCTGTAACCCCATAGATGGTGCTTTGGAAGCCAGAGCTTCCCGCCGGGGTTGTTTGGCTGGGGCAGGATCCTCAGATTCAGAAGTGAGAGCCTCTCGATGCTTTGAAGGAGATTTGCTCTTTGAGGACCTGCCCGAAGAAGGTTTGGTTACCTGAGATCCATCCGGAGAGGAAGACCTGGATGACTGTGATGCTGGATTATCTGAAGCAAACAGCACATGGAATTTGTTGGCCCGGTTCTGCAAACCACGTTTAGACATCTGGGAGCAGGATGGGCAGTCCGGAATGGAGTGGTCAGGTCCCAAACATTTAAGACACCATTCATGGGTGTCTGTGACAGAAATAACAGCACTACACTTGGTACACTTCTTAAAACCAGGGGCTGGTTTCTCCATGAGGAGAATTTGTGTAGGCCTGAGGCCTAACCAAAGTCACCAAGTTGTGCAAGATAAAGATTTTTTTTTTTTAAAGAAAAGAAAAGAGAGACCGGCGGTACCGGTTTCGGTATGGAGAAGGCAGGTACGCGGTCTAAAGAAACAAACTAAAACAATAATTTCTTCAGCGGTGACAGGAACACAACCTGCTGGCTCCGCGGAAAAAGAGAAACTGAGGAGAGCTGGTCAGGAAGGCGGGAAGGCAGCGCGCACGTGCAGTGGGAGGCCCCAAAAGCTTCCTTCTGGGAAGCTGGGGAGCTTTCCCGTGCAGGCTCCGTCGGTTCCGACGTACCCATATGTGAGGACTTATTCCTGCTTGTTCCTGGAGATACAAGTATTCTCCTGAAAGTGCTCCACTGAGAAATTCATCTGTGCCAATCCATGATATTGAACCCATGATTGTTGAAGAAGGGGGAGACGTTGCAGATGAAGGCTGTGTTTATATGGACTGCTCTCTGTCTAAACTCCTTTGGTGATTTTCTGTTATAAAATACAACAACCATCACAAAGAAATACAAACTTGCTCTTTAATCTACTCAGAAAAGCTCCTGAGTAGGATTTTTAGCCACGCAGTAGAAAGCAAGCCAGCTAAGGGGTTTCAGCTGGGTAACTGCTAGCAATTGAGCCTTACCTAATTGCTTGTGAGCTCTGAGGGAATCACTTCTGAATCTATGTGGGAAGATATAAGAAGTTAACCTGAAAAGAACAGTTTTTTTCTTTCTTTGTGGATTTTTGTTTTATTGTTTGATACACTGCTAAGAAAATATTAGCTAAAGCCTACAGAAAAGACCAGTTTGTTGCCAACCAGGTCTTATTTCTTTTGCTTTGATTGCCTAACAAGTTCAAATGTTGTTTTCCTGATTTTGTTTTTCCAAGTTTAACACTGAAAGCAAGTAACCTGATTTATGTGCTACCAAGCATATCTGTGTTGGGAGAAATAACCCCATAAATAAATATCTTATTGGCTTTACCCTCAAGCACAACTATTTATTGTGAGCAGCTGTGTCTGGTGTGAATGGACTGCATTGCCCACAATCCCTTGTCAATCATATTGATATATGCACTTGCCAAGACTGTGAACATTCTCACCCAGGCAGCCGTCTGACAGCACCTATAGCTATAGCTGAGGCTCTGCTTACACATTCAAAGGAGTCAAAAGCTGCACGGTTGGAGAATTTGGAGATATCTTGGGCATGTTTGAGCCCAGAGAGAAATTCTGGCCTTTTACTGTCCGACATAAAAGGACTTAAAGTCAGCAAATGGTCAGTGACTTCTTTTAAGAACATTCCCATGTAAAGACTATAGGAATTAATTCTCGCAGCAAGCATGGAAGCTTGGAAGATTCTTCTACCAAAAGCATCCAGGGTTCTACATTCACGTCCTGGAGGATTAGAGGCATGTCTCTTAGCACTTCTAATCTTTCTCATTGCAGACTCAACCACAATGGAGTGGTGAGGAAGCTGAGCTTTATGGAAACCAGGACAAGGAGGGACACGATACATGGGGTCCAACCTGCGAGAATGAGGAGAGGTGGTTAGAGGTGCTTCCCACATCCTTAACATGAGATCATACAGAATCTCATGAATAGGCAAGGTAGCTGCCTCTTTAGGAGTTTTAGGATATTGTAGAATATCTAACGCCTTAGCTCTAGGCTCTGACTCTGAGGCTACTGTGATAGAGAGACCCCGAGCCACCTCTCTGATAAAGTCTTGAAAAGACAAGTCCTCTGGAGGAGACATCCTACGTTTAGGAGAGGACTCCTCCTGCGGAAGAAGCATCGCTGCATCGACAGACTCTTCAGAATCCTCGGAGTCATCAGAGGAATCGAAGTATCATCTGTCGGGATGCTCTTGCAAAGCCCGATACCCGTTCCGACCGGGATCGGTATCGGGAATCATCGGTACCGGAGGGCTGCAGAGGGCAGAGTACCGGCATGGCTGACACCGATACCGATGTCAATGCCACCGGTACCGGGATCGGTGCCGATGGCGATACCGGAGCCGGTACCATGGGCGTCGATGCCACAAGGAAAGCCGCCAGACTGCGTTCGATGGACAGAATCCTCTGATCCATCGACGCTGCCAATGCCTGGAAGTCGGTACCGGTGGATGCCACCGGTATCCCAGAGCATGGCACCAGGAGATCTATTGAGGCCATGCCATCTAGATCATCCTGGAACCCTGATGATGATGCTTTAGAAGCTGAAGCCTCCCGCCGGGGTAATTTTGCCAATGCAGAATCCTCGAGGGCAAGGCCAGGGGCATCTTGATGCTTAGAAGGAGATTTGCCCTTCGAGGACCAGCTGGATTTATGTTTAGTTACCTGAGATCCATGTGAGGAAGAAGCAGCTCTGGAAGACGTCGATGCCACCGAAGCTGCATCAGAGGGAAACAGGGTACTGAGCTTGGCAGCTCGGTTCTGTCGACCTCTCTTAGACATCATGGAACAGGTCACACAATCTTTGATGGAATGGTCAGGGCCTAAAACATTTGAGACACCAGTCATGGGTGTCGGTGACGGAAATAGTACCGCCACCTTTTGTGCACTTCTTAAATCCTGAGGCAGGTTTTTCCATATTTAAGGAAAAAGGTTTTGGGCCTAAGGCCCAAAACTAAAGTACACCTGAAGAAAAATAAAAGGCCTTCTTTTTTTTTTTTTAAAGAAAAGAATAAGAACCGGCAGTACCAGTATAGCGTCGAGGAAGGCAGACGCGACAGAAAAGAAATAAAGAAAAAATAAGGAAATTCTTCTGCGGTGACAGGAACATGACCTGCTGGCTCCGCGGAAAAAGAACAACTGAGGAGAGAGAGTTGGAAAGGCAGCACGCAGGCGCTGTGGGATTCTCCCAAAGGCTTTCTGAATGGACGCTGGGAAGCGTTCCCGCGCAGGCTCCGTCGGTACCGACGTACCCATATGTGAAGACTCATTCCTGCTTGTTCCTGGAGATAACCTCCTCCCTTGGAACCATATTAGCAGACTAAGATCTTGTCCATGCAACATTAACTCACCAGAGAGATGAACCTCCTGTTCAGAACATTCCCATAGCAATTTACTGCAAACCACACTGCCAAACAAATTTAACCAACCTCAAGTAAGGGCTGGAAAATGAAACCAGCAACAGCGGAGCTTGGTAGACAACTAAGCCAGCGAGATTAGCAAGGTAACATAGTAACATAGTTACTATGTTACCTTGCTAATCTCGCTGGCTTAGTTGTCGGTAAAGGTAAAGGGTCACTCAATGCCATTAATACCTTATTGACCCAGGGGGAAAAAGAGGAGAAGCCACTTTTGAGCTAAAACATCTAAGCCTCCTGACATTCTCGTTCACCTGCGGTTGAAGAACCTGGACACCACAATTCTCCCTGGACTGACGTAACCTGCGCAGCCCACCACGTTTTCTTAACTTAGTGCTGGTGCTGGCTGTTGCTTCCTTGCTCAGACAAGTGTCTATTTTGGTTTTTTTCCCCTTTAAATTGCAGCCATCGAAAACCCCTAGAAGAAGATGTCAGATCCTGCTGCCAAAACTTAACAAGTGCCAGCTTAACAAATGCCAGCTTAACAAGTGCCACCTATCAACCACTGATGGGCCTGACTTGGCGCAAGTTGGGAGAACTGAGTGGCTCAGCTCCAAACCACATCAAAGTAAGGCTCACGGCATATTGCGACCGCTTAAGAGAGAGATCCCACATATTACAGACATCGCCGACTTCAGAAAATATCTAAAAGCCTACCTCTTCAACAAACACTACAACAGCATATGAGACACACAACCACAGGACTGAATTCCCTACACAACTGTCCCCCTTCAACAAGATGCTGTCTAAGCTTGTACCTATACATTGTACATAGTTATAGAGTTATAAACAGTTAAATGTAAATAGTTCTTTTACCATTCCTTGTTAGAATGTTTTGCTTTTTGTAAACTGTTTTGATAAAATGAAAAGCGGTATATAAAAAATGTTAAATAAATAAACAGTAAAAGCATGCGCCTGCAGCAACAGCTTTCTAACCATTAAAAAGGGGACATCAACCGCGGGGCCAAATACTCCCAGCCAGTCACAGAAGTTAATGTAATCAGCCTCTCTGTTGTAGGCACTTAAGCAGACGGCACACAGTAGCAGTGGTGCAGACACCTGCCAAATCAGCACCCCAAGAAGCTCTTTCTGTCTTTTCTTTTTTTCCCAACCTCAGTGTATGTCATGGAGGAGGAAGGAAGGGCTATGCACAGTATGGATCCCACCTGCCTCCTCCCAAAGACTGGGGAGGAGGAAGGGGGATCATCTCCATCAATTTTCCCAAAAGCCTGAAGTAGGGTAGGGAAGTGACCCGGTACCACCAGGTTCTACACCTCTGGGCTCTGTAGCCAGCAACCGCTAACTTATGCCCCAGATTCCTAGTAATCCTCTGCTTTGTGTGTGTGGGTGTGTGTGTGTGTGTGTGTAATAAGACATATGGTCAAAACCACTAGACAATGT
Organism: Ichthyophis bannanicus; assembly: GCA_033557465.1. Taxonomy (NCBI): domain Eukaryota; kingdom Metazoa; phylum Chordata; class Amphibia; order Gymnophiona; family Ichthyophiidae; genus Ichthyophis; species Ichthyophis bannanicus. The sequence goes on from CM066050.1 coordinate 4,967,972, forward strand.
CTGACATATACATTAGCTAAACCACCAATGGCATGACAGCACCAGGGCAATAACTGGGCTGCAGAAATGCCCAGGTTGAAAGGAAGCTGTAAGGAAAATCCCGTTGCTAGAGCTGTTTCTATGGTCTTCCGCAATGACAGCCAGTCTAAGACTGATTTATTACTGCATAGGAAAATATATTATTTACTTTCTTCTGTTGCTGCTCTATTACAATGCCCAACACCCATAACCTGTTACTACTGACTACTGGACAGCAAAAATGTCTAAAAATGCTGTAAGCTATAATGAAGCTAACCTGAGTTCATTCCATCTTCTTACCTTCTGAACAGACAAAGCACCAGCTAACATTGACGTGCTCATGGTTCCTGCACCCCCTCCTTGGGGTAAAATGATTGGGGCAAATAATGCTGTTAGAGGCAAGTACCACAGTCCCTGCAGCCAAACAGAAATCATTGGCATGGTATGCAACAGGGCATCGAACACACCGCATCAGTCGACCTAGCAGTGAAACACAGAGAAGCATACAAAAAAGAATAAAAAAATTTCGTAAGTGCTTCAGAGGTTACCACACACTGAAAATCAATGTTGAAACTATGAAATATGAATAATGAAATAGGTGAATAATGAAATAGGTGAATAATGAAATAGGTGAATAATGAAATGTTGCTCTCTCTCTTCTGTTTTCTCCTGCTGCATAAAATCTGATATACAATTCTAATCCCGAACTGTATACACTGCTATCTTCCCTGTCATTCAAACAACAAATTCCAGCACATACATACTCCCTGAATATAAAAGGATTTAATTAACAACTTTGACTGTGTTACTTCACAGTTAAAATGGAATATGTTACTCATGTTAAACTAGCATATAAGAATTGGAATTACAGTGAGTAATGAAGAGAGTATTGCTTTTTTTTCTTTTTTTTAAACTGTGTAAACAGCACTTATACGCTTCATTTTATTGCTATAAACATGGAATACTGAGTGGGACTGCACATAGAAAATGTCCAAAATCAGGAATGCAAGCAAGATGAGTGTCCCTTAAGTAGTACCACTAATAGACAACACTTATCAAGGTATATTATAAATATGAGATGCAGCCAAACAGATGCTGCTACAGGACAACTGAAATAGCTTCCCCTATAGCACAATAAAGCTCTTCATCAGCTCCATAAACTTACATGGTTATAAGAATAATTATTTTCTCTCTTTGTAGCTTTTATTGATAGAAAAATGATTACTTTTATGGAGGAGAGGAGCTGCTCCATTAGAATGTTAATCAATTCTACAGAGCAAAAATCCTCTCTGGGTCTACTTTTCTCTGCTGAAAAGTAAAGTCAGGGCCTGCCACCCCGGGTGCTTTCTCACAGCGTTTTCTTTCTTTACATTCAGCTTCCCCACGTTTAGGACAGCCATGATCCCTATGGCCCAACAGCACTTCCTATTATTGATTTAAAAAATAAAAACCCACACTCCGGGAAGTTCAGCTAACTGCAGCACTGCGATTCTGTGAAGGCCACTGAGGAGAACAACAAAATGGATGCAGCAGTCATAACCCTACCAGCCCCCATAACGGCTCTGGCAAGGAATTTGAAAAAGAGCACCTCTAAAGCTGTGCTGTCTAAGGCAGTTTCCCTACTAAAATCGGCTCACTTTTCACAGTAGTTCTTCCTTAAACAAAGAGGCTCCTGCTACATACCAATGACGCCAACAGCTCAGGCAGACTGCTTCTCTGCCAAAAATGTTGTCACTAAAGACAAAACAGCCTCAAAGTTCACAGTAGCAGGTAAGACCAAACAGCCCAGGCTACCTTAGACACTACAATGCCCCCCTCAAAGTACACATGCTCCTCTCCTCACAATTCCAACAAAAAAAGAGCAAGAAGCATATTTCCATTCTTGGGTGGGAATGGACTGTGTGCGCACCACCCTGTGAAATTTTCACTCTTAAGAATTCTGTCACTTAAGGTAAGCAACCTTCTTACCTTAACAGATCCCTTGATTTAATGGGACTTCCTGAGAAGATGATATTAATGTATTTAAAGTTTGTCTTAACTTTACTACTTAGCAGATTCCAGTATTATAAAATCAAGGATTTTCCAATCTGGGCTACAAGTACTCTCCTCAAATTTTCAGCACGTCTACAATGTATGAAAATCTCTCTCATAGTGGCAATCAAGGTCTTACTGCTGCATGTTTTGGGGTTTTTTTATTCTATGGTAGTTTCCTTCTGCCATGCTGGGATCCTCCTGATGCAGCCTAGTTATATTTGGGTGAAACTTGAATTGAGTATAGTCCTGGGCACTGATGTACCTTTGGTATCTCACATACCAATAAGATGTAGCGCTATATAAATGATTAATAGCAGTAGTAGTATTTTGAGTTTTAGATTTTTATATGCATAGAAAAATTGAAAAAAACATGGTTGTGAGTGGGAACCTATGACTGAATATAAAGGGGGTTTGAAGCTGCTTTCTCAGTCATACAAGTGTATGCAGCAAGTTACCCCTACTGAGGCTCTCTTACACCATTTAGGTGGTCTCCCGATTTCACTGATTGGGCAGAAGGAAATCTTTATTTGTTTTCAGTGTGCTAAGTGTTTCTTGGTTGATTTGTTTGCATATGAAATATGAACATAGCATGGATAACATGTGGGAATGATGTCTTAAGGAAGATTTTTAAAAACAGACATCACGGCTGAAATTACGGTACAGAAAGTAATGAGACTACGAATCCAATGAAGGATGGAAGCAAATAAGCCACATATTGCCTGTCTAATATACAAACTCTTTCATTCTGCTACAACTAGAACATCCTTCCCCCAGGGACAGCAGTGTTAAGTACTGCTGCATAGCCATTAGAACTGAAAGTGCCCAGTCCTTTTTTTTTAACTTAATTTTTTATTAGTGCACAAGCAAAAAGAACAATTGCACTTCAAACAACCAGGTTGGTATTATTTATTTATTTATTTTATTTATATTTCTTCTATACCGCACTCTTTTTCATCAGCGCGGTTTACATTAAACAGGATCTCTGCAGTTTTCCAGGTCATGCCGTGTCTTAGAAGGTGGAACAGATGTTTCAGCCATTATGCTGTGGCTTTCTTCAGGGTGAATTGCAAAGAACATGATACTAGCCACAGAAGCATAAAGAGGACAGCTTTACTATAAGTCATAAACTACCCACCTCCTGGAGAATGCTGTATCTACTCAAATCAATAGACAATCTGTACTCAATACAGATATAATTCTCACAGGTTTCTCAATTCTTTCCCAGCCACTGCGCAAAGGGTGTCCAATCTTTTTAAAAAATTTTCATGATACAATGGTAAAGGGCTGTAAGTCTAGCCACTGCGTGTACGTTATTAATCCTTACATATTAAATAACCTTGATTCAATGTCATACAGCACTTCCATGCTAAAGCGATTTCCATCGTAGCAGCAATCATATTCAGGAAAAGTATTTTATAATCATTTGGCAAGTCTTCAAGGACACTAGTAAGGAGACAAGAAAGCACATAGAATGCTGGGAATCATAAGGAAAGGAATGGAGAATATAGCCAAGGATGTAATAATGCCTCTGTATCACTCCATGGTGCGACCGCACCTTGAATGCAATGCAACCTGTGCCTTCAAGTCAATGCTGACTCCTGGCAACCCAAGAGCTCCTTGGTTTTCTTGGCAGTGTGACCAGAAGTAGATTGCCAGGCCTTTTTTCTGAGGTAATGGGGAGTTAAGTGACTTGCCCAAGACCACAAGGAGTGCCAGTGGGAATCAAACCCTGCTCTCTTGATTAACAAGCCAGTGCTCTAAACACTAGGCTACTCCTCCACTTGCACTTTGAACACTGTATGCAATTTTGGTCACCATATCTTAAAAAGGATATAGCAGAATTAGAAAAGGTGCAGAGAACAGCCATCAAAATGGTAAAGGGGATGATTTAGTATGGCATATTTTATGTTCTTAAGAATGGACAAACAGCACAAAGATTAACACCCACTGGCTTCTCCATGAATTGTCTCAGCATCTGCCAAAAAGGCTTTACTAATGGGCAGCAAAAAAGCGCCTCTATCATCACAGCTCCCCCAGCATACATCAAAAACTCCAGCCCTTATGCGCTTTAGTGGCCTAGATTGGCCACTGTTGGAAACAGGATACTGGGCTTGATGGACCTTGGTCTGACCCAGTATGGCATATCTTATGTTCTTAGTCTAACCAGGGTCATTTACCAGCATTTTATAGGCATTTTCCACCTAAGGCAGAAGAAATAAGATAGCCCAGGAATGGTCCAAAAACTTTCTGCCCATTCATTATCTACTAACTCCATCCCCAAGTAATTTTCTCATATCTTCTGAACACAGAGTTTCTCTTTTGTGTGTATAAACATCTGGTATAGTTGAGAAATAAACTCTTACATATATACAATTTAGTAGTTTACTCCTCAAAAGGCATTTTTTCCTGCTAAGATTTCCTGTTTCTTCTGCCCCGATCAGAAAGTAACTTGACTGAAGGAACTCAGAGTAATCCTGTTCCCCCCAAATGACATCTGTCACATAGTTCAGCAAATTCAAAGTCTCTCCCCTTCGCAAATAATTTGTTCAACACTACCAGGGATATCCATCTTTGAAAAAGTATCATAGTTCATGCTGATATAAACTCCTCATTATGGCAAACAAGGGTATATGGGGCTATGCCCTATCCTGCAATAGTGATTTGTGAAGTCCTTTCCAAAGCTTGTGAGTAAATAAAGAAAAGGGCTCCCTCTGCACCCTGATATCCTGCATAGCCATGACATATCATATAGAAATTCCTCTTCAATGAGGACCCACTGTTTAGGAGGAAAATGGAGCCAGTCCATAGAACACAGAAACATAATAGCAGATAAAGACCATATGGCCTATCCAGTCCCTTTACTTCCTCAATCTCTGTGGATAATGCTGTACTACTCCCTGTTTCCTCATCCCGCAACCTTGGGGTCTTCTTTGACTCCTCCTCCACACACATCCAACTGATAGCTAAAATCTGTTGTTTCTTTCTCTATAACATCAGCAAAATTCGCCCCTTCCTCTCTAAACAAACTATTAAGATGCTAATCCACTCTTTAGTCACCTCCCGTCTAAACTATTCCAACCTCCTCCTTGCTGGTCTCCCTTTGAATCATCTCTCTCCTCTTCAATCTGGTCAAAACTCAGCTGCATAAGAATGTAAAAACATAAGATATGCCATACTAGGTCAGACCAAGGTCCATCAAGCTGAGTATCCTGTTTCCAACAGTGGCCAATCCAGGTCACAAGTACCTAGTAGGTTCCCAAAAAGGCACACAGGTTCCACAATGCTCGTCCCGGGGTAAGCAGTGGATTTCCCAGGTCCTCTTTAATAATGGTTTATGGACCTTTCCTCCAGGAACTTGTCCAAACCTTTTTTTAAACCCAGTTACACTAATGGCTTTTATTACATCCTCCGGTAACGAAATCCAGAGTTTTACTCGTTGAGTGAAAAAATATTTTCTCTTATTAGTCTTAAATAGGTTACACTGTAGCTTTATGGCGTGTGCCCTAGTCTTTCTATTTTTTGATGGTGTAAACAACTGATCTATGTTTATTCATTCCACTCCATTCATTAATTTATAGACCTCTATCAAATCTTCTCTCAGCCATCTCTTTTCCGAGTTGAAGAGCCCGAACCTTTTAAGCCTTTCCTCATATGGGTATCCTTCCATCCCCCTTTACCATTTTGGTGGCTTTTCTTTCTACCTTTTCTAATTCTACTATATCTGTTTTAAGATACGGCAACCAGAATTACACGCGATATTCAAGGTGCGGTCACATCATGGAACGATACAGAGGCATTATAATATCCTTGGTTTTATTCTCCATTCCTTTCTTTATGATTCCTAGCATCCTATTTGCTGTCTTAGCCAAAGCTGCACACTGGGCGAAGGATTTCAACATGTTACCCTCAATGACGCCTAAATCTTTTTCCTGGGTGGCGATTCCTAATGTGGAACCTTGCATAATGTAATCATAGTTTGGGTTGTTCTTTCCTAGTTGTATAACTTTGCACTTGTCCACATTAAATTTTATCTGTCATTTGAATGTCCAGTCTTCCAATTTCATCTGCCATTTGAATGTCCAGTCTTCCAATTTATCAAAGTTCTCTTGCAATTTTTCGCAATTCTCTTGTGTTTTAACAACTTTGAGTAATTTAGTGTCATTAGCAAAGTTGATCACCTCACTTGTTATTGTAATTTCCAGGTGATTTATGAATATGTTAAAAAGCAGTGGACCCAGCACAGATCCCTGGGGTACTCCATTATTCACCTTTCTCCATTCAGAAAATTGGCCATTTAGACCTACCCTCTGATTTCTATCTTTTAACCAGTTCCTGATCGACAATAGTACACTGCCTCCTATCCCATGACTTTTAAATTTCACCAAAAGCTTCTCATGAGGGACCTTGTCAAAGGCTTTCTGAAAATCGAGATACACTATATCCACCAGTTCATCTTTGTCTACCTGTTTATTCACACCTTCAAAAAAATATAACAAATTAATAAGACAAGACCTTCCTTGGTTAAATCCATGTTGGCTTTCTCCCATCAAACCACAAATATCCACAAATTAAGTAATTTTGTTCTTTATAATGATTTCCACCATTTTTTCCAGTATTGATGTCAGGCTCACTGGTCTGTAGTTTCCCAGATCACCCCTTGAACAATTTTTAAAAATTGGCGATACACTAGCCATTCATTAATCTTCAGGTACTACAGATGATTTTTAATGATAGTTCACAGATTGCTAATAGCTGCGTGGCTAATCTTCCGCCAGCCTCAACATGCTCATATAAGCCCTCTTCTCATGTCACTCTGTATCCAGTTCAAACTTATCCTACTGATCTATAAGTGCACTCATTCTGCTGCTCCTCACTACCTTTCCTCTCTTCTCTCCCCCTACGCCCCTCTTCGGGAACTCTGCGCTTCTGGCAGACCACTTCTATCTGTGCCCCTCTCTTCTACTGCCAACTCCAAACTTTGATCCTTTCATCTTGCTGTTCCTTATGCCTAGAACTACCCGAGTCTGTACAGCAAGCTTCATCTCTGGCCTTTTTCAAATCCAGGCTGAAAACTCACCTCTTTGACGCCACTTTTGGATCCTGATCCATCTAGTCTCCTATGTGTTTCCTTACCATTCCCCTAGATGTATCCTTGTCCTCAGCTGTTGTGCTGTTTCCCTTGACTAGACTGTAAGCTCCAATGAGCAGGAACCATCTCTTACATGTATCTCTATAGCGCTGTATATGCCTTGCAGCGCTATACAAATGATCAGTAGTAATATTTTAGATATTTCTGTTTGTCCCATGCTTTCCTGAATTCAGATACTGCCCTCGTCTCACTACCTCTAATTGGAGACTATTCCACGTATTTACCACTCTTTCTATAAAGAAATATTCCAACATATCACTCCTGAGTTTATCCCCTTTCACCTTCATTCTATGCCTCCTCATTGCAAAGCTCTCTTAAAACTGTATAAAGATCTACATTGCCTTGCTAGTATTGCCATTCCTAGAGAGTCTCCACTCCAAGCAAGGTACTTCTGTAGCTCTTGAATACAAACTCTGCCTGAGAGCTCTTAAATATGTGTTTTTCTTTTTCATTTTTAATAGCTAACTTTTTCTGCTGCATTGCCTGGGGATTTGTACAGCTGTGGTCAACATTATTGGCATGCCTGCATTTTAGGTATGTTGTGTACAATACTTCAGAAATAATTGAAAATATTCCAACTGTATGTCATCATAATATTTTAATAGTATGTTCAAAGATATACAACAACAAAAAAAGATGTCAGTGCAACAGACATAGTAATTTCTGAGAAAACAAAATATGACTTGGAAAGGATTAATGGCACCCTTCACTAATATTTGGTTGCACAACCTTGGCCCAAACGTTTCTTGTAGCCATCTATAAGTTTCTTACTTCTGTTCGCTGGTACTTTCACCCAGTCTTCAACTGCGATTTGTTCCAGCTCATGAATGTTTACAGGATTCCTTTTACCAATGGCAGATTTCAGCTCTTTCCAAAGGTTCTCATAGTACATAGTAACATAGTAAATGACGGCAGATAAAGACCAGCATGGTCCATCCAGTCTGCCCAGCAATATGGTAAGAGTAGGTGCACCTGTTGCTCTGTGCAGGCCACACCTCCCCATGTCTTTGTTTAGGGGTGAACCCACTACTCCATGTAGGACACCCATATTTGTTGAGAAGTTAGATGGATCAGTTTATTTTGTTTTTATCCTGTTGCTGTAAAGGGATCCGCTGTGCTTGTCCCATGCCATTTTGAATTCCGTCACCATGTTTGCCCCCACCATTTCTATCGGGAGGGCATTCCAAGCATCCACCACCCTTTCTCCACTGGACTGAGATCAGGAATCATTGCTGGCCAGTTTAAAACAGTCCATTTTTCCTTTTTAACCATTCTTTTGTACTTTTGGATGAATGCTTTGGGTCACTGTCCTGCTGCAGGACCTATGACTTTCAACTTAGACCTAGCTTTTTGAAACTAGGTAGCACATTTCTTTCCAAAATACCTTGGTAGTCCTCTGACTTCATGATTCCTTTAATACATTCCAGGCCTCCAATTCCTGAGGCAGCAAAACAGCCCCATAACATTATGAAACATCCACCATAAAGAGTGGGGGGTTTTCGCCATAAGTTTCATTTCTTCACCTGTAAATATATCGCTGGTCTGCATTGCCAAAGAGCTCAAGTTTGGTTTCATCTGTCCACAGAACATTTTCCCAGAAGGATTGTGGTTTCTCAAGATGGGTTTGGGCAAAGATCAGATGTGCCTTTTTAAGTCCGTCTTTGAACAGTGGGGTCCTCCTTGGCCTTTGCCCATGAAGTCCTGCTTTGTTTAGTGTGCGGCATATGGTGCAGGTTAAAACCACCACTCCAGATTGCTCCAGGTTAGCCTTAAGCTCTTTGAATGTTGTACGTGGTGTTTTTCCAACAGTTCACATTAACCATCAAAAGACTTCTTGGATAAATTTTCCTCTTCCCACCACGTCCTGGGAGGTTCTCAACAATTCCATGAGCAGAAAACGTCTTAACAACATTGCAAACTGCAGACACAGGAATCCCAAGGTCTTTCTAAATGGCCTTGTACCCCTTTGAAGTTTGATGTTTGGTGATAATGGCTTTTCTGAAGGTCTCAGACAGCATTCATCTTCACCACTGTGAAAATGGAACAGGGAGTGAATGTGGCTATTTTAAACATTAGAACCATATTTATTTATTTATTTATTTAACTGCATTTATATCCCGCTTTTCACCGGGTCAAAGCGGTGTAACATGTAACATCGGGGGGGGTAATTTTTTTTAGGGTGGGGCCATCACCAGGGTCAACATTTAATGATTTGGGTAGACATGGACATGTTTACTTCTAAGTGTTTAGGTCATGGTGTTGTTTCCGTTCAGAGATGTTCACGGAATAGGATTGTCTTTAGCTGTTTCTTAAATGATGTGATGTCAGCGTTGCTCCTGATGTGTTTTGGTAGAGAGTTCCAGAGGGATGGAGCATAGAGTTCGAATGCTCTGTTGCAGGTCCGTTGTGTGGATTTGGTTCTTTTGTAAGGGACAACGATAGAGTTATTGCAGGAATGTCTGGTTGATCTGTTGTGGGATGGTCGAGGCAGTAATGAGTGTAGGGAGGTGATCTGTTTTTGGTGGATAGTTTTGTGGGTGAGTAAGATAGCTTTGTACTTGATTCTTGCTTGCACTGGAAGGAGGTGAAGGTTTCTTAGGATTGGAGTTATGTGGTCCCGTTTTTTTGCATTCTGAATGATCCTTGCTGTAGTGTTTAAGGCAGTACGGAGGGAGCTGGTGTGCGAGGCAGGAAGTCCATGATAGATTATGTTGCAGAAATCCAGATGAGGGAGTGTCACAGCTTGCATCACGGTCCTGAAGTCGTGAGGTTCTAGGAGGGGCCGGAGGTGTTGAATAGTTTTGGCTTTGTGGAATATCATCCCAGCAGTTTTGCTGATTTGTTGTTTGAGGGTGAGAGCTTGGTCGATGATGACCCCTAGATATCTTATTTGAGGCTGGACTTGGATTTGTGTGGTTCCCATGTTGAGGTGGGTAGGTGGTTTGAAATCAGGTTCTTTTGTTACTATTATGGCTTCGGTTTTCTTTATGTTGATGGATAGATTGTTCTCCTGCAGCCAGTTGGCTACGTCATTGAAGCAGGCAGACAGCTGTTCGTTTTTCGGGTTGGTGGTTGTAATTGGTGCGTAGAGCATTATGTCGTCCGCGTAGATGTGGAAGTTGATGTCGTGGGTGCGTATGATTGAGCATAGTGGACGGAGATATATGTTGAACAACATGGCGGATAGGGTGGATCCTTGGGGTACTCCTTGTAGTTGTTGGTAGGGGGGCGAAGTTGTGGAGAGGGTGCGGATCCGTTGCTGTCTGTTAGTTAAGTAGGATCTGAACCATTGGAGTACAGTGTCTTTGATTCCAATTGCTTGTAGTCTGTGTATGAGGATTTCGTGTGAGATTGTGTCGAAGGCCGCTGATATGTCTAGGAAGATCAGGATGTATCCAGAGTTTTTCTCTTGGGTTCCGATGATGAGTGTGTTCATTAGGATGGTCATGAGGGTCTCAACTCCATGTAGTGGTCGGAAACCGTGTTGCTGCGGGTCAAGTATGTCGTTGGTGTCTAGATGATCTTGAAGCTGGTGTTGGACTATCTTTTCTATTATCTTGGTGGCGAGGGGGAGGCTTGCCACTGGTCTGTATGAGGTGGGGTCCGTGGGGTCCAGGTTGTTCTTCTTTATGGTTGGTCGAATGGTTGATGTTTTGAGGGCATCAGGTATGTATCCTTGTTGAAAGGATTCGTTTAGAATGTGAGTCAGTGGGACACTTAGTTCTTCCTTGGTTTTCTTTATCCATTCGGTGGGGCAGGGTCTAGTGGGGAGGTGGTGGTGTTCAGACAGGAGATGGTGGAGGATATCTCTTCCTTTGAGGTTTCATTGAATGTGTTCCAGTCAGTATTTATGGCGATTCCGAAGTTTGTTCTTGTGGTTGTAGCGCATCGGTGAGGTTGTTGAGGTTGCTGGAATTGTTTGTATTGTCGAGCCAAGATATCTGCGGGGATATTTGGGAGTTGATCGGAGGTGGTTGGTGCCTTTGTCAGCTTTTTGGCAATTTGGAAGAGTTCTCGAGGTTTGTTCGCAGCGGTCGTGATGATTTTGGTGTGATAGTTTCTCTTTGCATTGTCGGTTTCTGAGTGGAAGGCAGTGAGTTCATGTAGGTATTGCTTTTTGTCTTCGTCATTTTTGGTCTTCCTCCATTTTCTTTCTGCTCTTCTAAGTTTTGTTTTCAGTTTTCGGAGGACGGGGGTGAACCAGCGGGCCCTTGATGAGATGGGTTTGTTGCCGGTTTTGTTTATAGTTGCTCTGGATGCCGAGGATATTGTGGCGTTCCAGTTGTCCATGAGGTCATCAAGGTTGTTTGAACTCTTAAATAGATTAGGTAGGGTCAGTGTCAGGAAGTCTTCTTTGTTGAATGCTTTGAATCTCCGTGTGTGTGGCGTGATTCCTCTGTTTGTATTCAGTTGATATGTGTGGGAGAGGTGTATGAGGTAGTGATCTGACCATGGGACTGGTGAGATTGTTGGACTGCTGCATGGGGTGGATGTCTGGGAGTTCAGAAATATGAGGTCCAGTGTGTTTCCTTTTTCGTGTGTCGGTTCAGTTATGATCTGCGATAGGTTCATTGCTGTCATGGCGTTGAGGAATGTTTCCGTTTGTGCGTCCTGGAGGGATGGGAGATTGAAGTCTCCCAGTATAATTGGTTCCTTTGATGGATTGATGCTCTCGGAGATCAGGTGCAGTATCCTTGGTAAGTCAGAGTTTGTAGCGGGTGTTCTGTAGACCAGGCATATTGTGATGTTTTTGTTAGTGAGGGTGAGGATGTCTGCTTCGTCGGAGGTTTCAGAGGTGTGGGTCCGCAGGTGGAGGTTGTCCTTTGCAATGATGGCTACTCCTCCGCCTTTCGTATGCGTTCGGGAACAGTGATGGAAACTGTATCCGGTTGGTGTCAGCTGGTTCATTATTACTGTGTCCGTTTCTGTTAGCCAGGTTTCCGTTATGCACAGGATGTCAGTCTTTGTAGATATGATCAGGTCTTGGAGCAGGTGGAATTTGTTTCTTGTTGAGCGTGCATTTATGAGTGTGATGGAGAGGCTGGTGTGATTGGTGTTTTTGGGTGGTGTGTGTGGTGTGTGTGTTGGGTGATTCGTGTTGTTGGAGATGTTTGTGGGTTGCGGTTCTGTGGTTTCTGTGTATGGGAGGTCATTAGGTGCGGTGGGGTGAGGGTGCAGTGTCTGTGCAGAAGAGGTTGTGTTTGTCAGTGTGTTTGCATAGAAATGATTGCTGGGTGTGCTTGGGTGATTCATTGGTTGATTCAAGCCATGTGAGTACTGACAATTGATCACAGGTGCATCTAATTTTACTGCAATGGGAATGTGGTTCTTCTGTTCAAACTGATTTGAATTGTGTATAATGGTGCCAATGGTCACATCCTGGCAATGTCCCAGTTTTTATACTATTTCCTTTTTTAATTGGTCTTGTTTTATTTGATTTTTTTGTGTGACAAATATGTGTGCATGTGTAGTCCAAAGCCATTTCACTGACCACTTTTTTTTTTTATAGGAGATATTGGAATTAAGGGGTTGAACTGCAAATGTGCCAATAATGTTGAGCACAACTTTAGCTGTACTGCAAAAGGGGTATTTTTGTCTTCTTAAGCAAAGCTTTTTTCTGCTGCTATCATTTGTTTCTTCTCTTCTAACCTTCACATTCAAAGATGTTAGGGAATGGGGAATCCATTTCGATTGGTGTGATATACAAATTTCCTTCAGAGGCAGAAGAAGTGGACAGAAATTTAATTGATATTTGCAGTATTGCCATGAAAGGAGAAATGCTACTGACAGGTAATTTCAATATGCCGGATGTTGATCGGCACATTCCTGCTGCGGTGTCATTTAGAAGTAAGAAGATCCTGAATTCTCTACAGAGAGAACTATTCAGGGAACTGGTAACAGAACCCACACGTGAAGGGGTCATACTGGACCAGGTCCTTACCAAAGGGGAAAGTGTTTCTGATGTTACAGTGGGAGATCATCTCGTATCCAGTGATCACCAGATTTGGGGGGGGGGGGGGGGCGGTTCAGTATTACGACTAGGACTGAAAAGTCTATTCAAAAGCAAGAGTATTAGACTTTAGGAAAAATAACTTTGCCAAGATGGAACAATACCTCAAGGAGTCATCAATGGAATGAGAACAACTGGGTGATGTAGAAAAGCAATGGACAAAACTGAAAGGGGATATTTTAAGGGTAACAAAGTTTTTGTTAGGAAATAAAATAAATGGAAAAGGAAAAGGAGACCACTATGGTTCTCAAAAGAAGTAGCTGAAAAGGTGAAGACAAAGAGGGGGGGTCTTCTTTAAATACAAAAGATCACAAAAAGAGGAAGACAAGCATCAATATTTGGAAAAACCTAGAGAAGCTAGGAAAGTAGTCAGGAAATCAAAGATACAAAAAGAAAAAATAAACAGTCAATGTAGTAAAATAGGGGTACAAGACATTTTTCAGATATGTTAGTGAAAGGACGAAGTGCAAAAGAGATACTGTAAGACTCAAGGGTGAAGGGGAGGAATATGTAGAAGCTGATGAGAATAAAGCGGAACTGCTTAACAAATATGTTTGGTCTGTGTTCACAGATGAAGGACCAGAAGCAGGACGTCAGAAAACACCCACATATAAGGACAGACGTGAAGGTGATTTGTTTATTTATTTTAAAACATTTCTATACCGCCATATGCAAACGCATTCAAGGCAGTGAACAAGTGACAAAAACAAAGCAATCATACAAATCAATCCCGACCCCCAGCCCTATCGACCCCCCCCCAAAAACTAAATTTATTTATTTAATAGTATTTATATCCCACTTTACCCTTGAATCAAAGAGGCTTTCACTGCAAACCAATCAAGTAGGGTAGTGCGGGGGTGTCAGCATGCAGTGGCTGTGAAGGTAGTGTTTGTGAGTGTGTAGATAGGTAAAACTTGATTTGGGGTGCAATATATACAGGTTGAGCTATCTACATTGGGCTATATACATTTTAGTAAGAGTACTAGGCTAATTAGATGTTGTGGATGTCATGTCTTGTGTCGTTCATTTTGTGGTGCGGTTGGGGTGGATTGATGGTCTTCATTGAATTGTTCAATGAATATGGTGGTTTTAAGATCTTCCGGAAACCTTTTATATCTGTTGTTGATTTTAGATTATCTGGAAGGACATTCCAGATAGCAGGGGCTGCAAGAGAGAAGGCTTGCATGGATGTGGGTTTGATTGTTCTTGTGAATAGAGTAGGTGTTGGTACATTGTTTTTGGTGCTGTTTCTGTTGTTTGTTTTTGTTTCAATGAGTTCTTGTAGTATTCCTAAGATGTTGTTTTTAATTTTAAAGATGGTGAGCGCTGATTTATATTTTGCCCGTGAGGAGATTGGCAGCCAGTGTAGATCTTGTAGTATTGGAGTTATATGTTCTTGTATTGAAGCGCTGGTAATAATGCGGGCAGCAGTGTTCTGGATTATTTGTAGGGGGCGTGTGGTTTGTTTAGGCAGACCTTGGAATAGTACATTACAGTAGTCCAGCAGCGGAGTAATGATGGCTTGGCATACTGTACGGAAATGTACATTATTGAAGAGGGGTTTTAGTCTCCGGAGTGTTGCGAGTTTGAAGAAGGCTGTTCTGGATATCTTGTTGATATGCGGTTGGAGGGTGAGTTGCTTGTCTAGAATCACTCCAAGGTATCTGACCTCGTCTTTTATTGTAATCTGTGTATTGGCTATGTTGATAGCAGTAGGAGGAATACCTGCTAAGCCTAAATCCAACCTGCTAAAAAATCAAAGAGGAAACAAGAAGGTCTTCAACACCTTTCGAAAGATAACCAACTCCATCTTCATCCGCAACCCATCCAACAACCTATTCCACCAGGTAGGTGCAGCCACAGTAAAGCACAGTTACTTACCTGTAACAGGTGATCTCTGGGAACAGCAGGAATAAGTCTTCACATATGGGTATGTCGGTACCGACGGAGTCTGCGCGGGAACGCTCCCCAGCGTCCAATCAGAACGCTTTTGGGAGCATCCCACCACGCCTGATGCTGCCTTTCCGCCTTTCCCAACTGCCTCTCCTCAGTTAAGTTTTAAGCTGAGGCAAAGAGAGAGAGAGAGGAAAGATAGAGATAGAGAGATACAACTCCTAGGGGAAGTGGATGGGTTGTGAAGACTTATTCCTGCTGTTCCCAGAGATCACCTGTTACAAGTAAGTAACTGTGCTATCTCCAGGAACAAGCAGGAATGAGTCTTCACATATGGGGACTCCCAAGCTAAGATGCCTGGAGGAGTCCCAGCATGTTGCGAATCTGAGATAACCATGCTATTTGACAGAATCTCAGGCATCCTGGGGATAGAGGGTAGGAGTTGAACTAAAGAGATGTACTATGGAACAGCTGGACCAGACAGGACGCCTAGATAGGAGACCCTGTGCAGAGAATATCTAGTAGTAATATTGAAAAGCAATATACCAATATGGACCTCACCTGGTGGTATTGTAAAAGGTTAATGGAGGTTCATATGGATGTGCTAATATGAACCAGCAGAATATCCTCAAGGAGTACCTCAATGTAGAGCAGAGGTAAATGAACTGTGCAAAAGACAGGTTGAGGTCAGAACCTATGCGGTGAGAAAAAGTCCCAAAGGAAACGAGTAGTTCAATGAGGCAGGACTTTTGTGGAAAAACGCAGAAATCCTTATTAGATAAGCCTGAAGCTCTTTTGACCTTAAAGAGACATAGTTCTTATAGGAGAAAAAAGGGTATTGAAGACCCCTATATTTGATGACAAAGAAGGACATTGTAGCCTCCTATTTTCTGAAGATTCGGAATGTCCTTCCTAATTGAAATCACTTAGGAAATGATGGTACATGGAGGACTTCAGATGTACCTAACCTGAAGGTTATGGTGAAAAAATCTTGTAAGTACCACAGAGAAGTGGTTGTTTATGTAGAACCCTAAGCATGCTGGAGCAGCATTGATATGGATAGTGACTATCTGTCGGAGTCCTATAGGGGGGGAAAAAAAAAAAAAATATATATATATATATAAAATATATATATATATATGAACCCAGGCAGACAGATAAAGCACGGTTACTTACCTGTAACAGGTGATCTCTGGGAACAGCAGGAATAAGTCTTCACATATGGGTATCGTCGGTACCGACGGAGCCTGCGCGGGAACGCTCCCCAGCGTCCAAAAGGAAAGCTTTTGGGAGCATCCCACAGCGTCTGCGCGCTGCCTTCCCGCCTTTCCTAACTGCCTCTCTCCAGTTCGAGATTTAAAGCTGAGACAAAGAGAGAGAGAGGAAAGGAAAGATAGACAGATAGAGAGATACAACTCCTAGGGGAGGTGGGTGGGTTGTGAAGACTTATTCCTGCTGTTCCCAGAGATCACCTGTTACAGGTAACTAACTGTGCTATCTCCAGGAACACGCAGGACTGAGTCTTCACATATGGGGACTCCCCAGCTAGAGATGCCTGGGAGATCACCCAGATTGTGAGTCCCTGGGAAGGGCTCCACTTCCACCAATGAATCTCAGGCATCCAGTCAGGGATGGAGGGTAGGAGTTGATTAGGTATGGAACAGGTGTTTGAAAACAGCCTGACCAAACAAGGCATCCCGGCGGGAGTCCTTGTCCAAGCAGTAATGGGCTGTGAAGGTATGAACCAATGCCCAGGTGGTCGCTCGACAGATTTGGTCGATGGACACAGAGTTTAGATGAGCCATAGAGGTTGCCATGGCCCTCACATTGTGAGCTGTGACATGGCCTTCCAGAGAAAGCACAGTTACTTACCTGTAACAGGTGATCTCTGGGAACAGCAGGAATTAGTCCTCACATATGGGTACGTCGGTACCGACGGAGCCTGTGCGGGAAAGCTCCCCAGGCTTTCAGATGAAAGGCTTTTGGGGCCTCCCACTGCACATGCGCGCTGCCTTCCCGCCTTCCTGACCAGCTCTCCTCAGTTCGAGTTTATAGTTGAGACAATAGAGAGAGGAAAGGAAGATAGATAGAAGATACAACTCCTAGGGGAGGAGGGTGGGTTGTGAGGACTAATTCCTGCTGTTCCCAGAGATCACCTGTTACAGGTAAGTAACTGTGCTATCTCCAGGAACAAGCAGGAATAAGTACTCACATATGGGGACTCCCTAGCTAAGATGCCTGGGAGATCCCCCTCCAAGGGTAAACCATCTTCGTATGGATCTCAGGCATCCATCCAGGGAAGGTGGGCAGGAGTTGTTTAAGTATGGAACAGGTGTTTGAGGACAGCCTGACCAAACAAGGCATCCCGGCGGGAGTCCTTGTCCAAGCAGTAATGGGCTGTGAAGGTATCAACCGAGGCCCAAGTGGCTGCTCGACAGATCTGATCTATGGACACAGAGTGAAGATGAGCCATAGAAGTAGCCATGGCTCTCACATTGTGAGCTGTGACATGGCCTTCCAGAGAAATGTTCTTACTCTGGTAAGCAAAAGAAATACACTGAGCAATCCAATTGGAAAGTGTACGTTTGGTGACTGGAAGTCCCAAATGAGAAGGATCAAAAGCCACGAAAAGTTGGGAAGACTTTCGATGTGGCTGAGTCCTGTTGAGGTAAAAGGCGAGAGCTCTTTTACAGTCAAGAGTATGAAGGTTCCTCTCTGCACTGGATGCATGAGGAGCCGGGAAAAAAACAGGTAGATATACCTCTTGATTAAGATGAAAAGGCGAGACCACTTTAGGCATAAAGTGGGGATTCGTCCTAAGGACCACCTTATCATGATGAAATCTGGTATAAGGTGGATTAGCCACCAAAGCCTGCAGTTCACTGATGCGGCGAGCCGAAGTGACTGCAATAAGGAAAAGAACCTTCCAGGAAAGAAATTTCAGGGAGGTAGATACCAACGGTTCAAAAGGTGGCTTCATAAGTTGACCCAGAACTAGATTTAAGTCCCATGCTACAGGAGGAGGTCGGATGGGAGGCTTAGTGAGGGTCAGGCCTCTCATGAACCTTGCAATAAGAGGATGAGAGGAGACAGGTTGTCCATTTATAGGTTTTAAGGATGCTGCAATAGCACTTAAATGGACTCGTACTGAATTCGTCTTGAGGCCTGCATTGGAAAGATGCAGGAGATAGTCCAGTAGAGAATTCAAAGGAAGTGCTAGAGGGTCAAGACCCTGTTGCGCACACCAAATGGAAAAACGTTTCCATTTGAAAGCATAGGAACGCCTAGTAGAGGGTTTCCTAGAGGCATGAAGGATATCTTTCACTGGTTGGGAAAGATTAAACTCATGAAGGCTTAAGCCTTCAGTAACCAAGCTCGGAGATGTAGGGACTTGGGGTTTGGATGCCACAAAGTCCCCTGCTCCTGAGACAGAAGGTCTGGTGCAGCTCCCAGGTCCAGGGAGGAGCCCTGGGAGAGCTGTAGAAGGAGAGGGAACCACACTTGGCGTGGCCAGCGTGGAGCAATGAGGATCATGGATCCGTGATCCCTCTGAAGTTTGAACAGAGTCTTGGGAATCAAAGGAATGGGTGGAAAAGCGTAAGGAATTCCTGACCCCAATGTAGGAGAAAGGCATCGTTGGCCTGAGCTCCCTGACACGGAGTCCTGGAACAGAACCGGGGAAGTTTGCCATTCCACGGACTTGCAAAGAGGTCTATGTCCGGGGTCCCCCATTCCTGGAAGATTCTGCGTATCTGGTCCATATGTAGGGACCATTCGTGTGGGAGCAGAACTCGACTGAGTCTGTCTGCCCGAGAGTTTTGAACTCCTGGAAGATATACTGCCAGAAGATGAATTTGGTGCTCTCTGGCGAAGGCCCATAATCTGAGAGCTTCGTTGCAAAGCGACAGAGAGCCCGTCCCTCCTTGCTTGTTGACATAGAACATGGCTACCTGATTGTCTGTTTGGACTAGGACAGTCAGGTTGACAAGGAGGGTGTGGAAGACTGTGAGGGCAAGGAAGATTGCTCGCAGTTCCAGAAGGTTGATGTGAAGGGTGGTCTCCTGAGGAGACCAGGTGCCCTGAGTGGAGAGGTGCTGGGGATGAGCTCCCCACCCTGCTTGGGAGGCATCTGTTGTGAGGTTTGCTTGGGACAACGAAGGTTGGAAGGGGATCCCCAACAACAGATTTTTGGAGGATGTCCACCACTGGAGAGACCAAAACAGTCGTTTTGAGGTGAGTATTTGGTCTGAGAGCAGTCCTGATGCCTGAGACCACTGGGTGGCCAAGGTCCATTGAGCTGCTCTCATGTGAAGACGAGCGTAGGGCACCACGTGTACCGTGGAGGCCATGTGGCCCAGAAGCTGCAGCATTTCTCTGGCTGACAAGTGGCTTCTGGACTGAGCCTGGGAGGCCAAGCTTATTAGTCTTTGGCCTCGGACCAGAGGGAGGTAGGCCCTTGCAGTGGTGGAGTCCAATTGGGCCCCTATGAATTCCAGAGACTGAGTAGGGATGAGTTGGGATTTGGGAATGTTTACCACAAGTCCCAGATATTGAAGAATACGCCTTGTGCGGTCCAGAGACATCTGGGCTTCTGACTGAGATGGAGCTCGGATGAGCCAGTCGTCCAGATATGGGAAGACAAAGATTCCCATGCCTCTGAGAAATGCGGCTACGACTGCCATGCATTTTGTGAAGACTCTTGGAGCAGAGGCCAGACCGAAGGGTAGTACTCTGTACTGGAAATGTTTTCCCTGGAACAGAAATCTTAGATATTTTCTGTGGGATGGATGGATGAGTATATGAGTGTACGCATCCTTGAGATCTAGAGAACAAAGCCAATCCTGACTCTGAAGGTATGGAAGGAGAAGGCCCAGAGAGAGCATTTTGAATTTCTCCTTGAATAGAAACCTGTTCAATTCTCTCAGATCTAGGATAGGTCTGAAGCCACCTGTCTTCTTTGTTATGAGAAAGTAAGGGGAGTAGAAACCTAACCCCTGTTGAGTAGGAGGAACCTCCTCTATTGCCCCTTGGGCAAGAAGAGAAGAGACTTCCTGACCCAACAGGGTCAGAAGAGATGGGGGAGAACTGAATTGCCTCACCATGGTATGGGGAGGAAGGCTGGAGAAATGAAGTTTGTAGCCCTCCCGGATAATAGAGAGGGTCCATTGCTCTGATGTGATTTGTTCCCATCTGGGAGCAAAATGAGCTAGCCTTCCAGGAATGGTGAGGGGCTCTGGTTGTTCTAGAGCCAGAAACGGCAAGTTCTCTAGAGGCAAGTCAAAACCCCTGAGGGGGTTGAGCCTGCTGGGGTGTAGCAGACACTGCAGGCTTTGACTTTACCTGCTTAGATTGTTGACGCTTAGCCGCAAAGCGAGGCTGAGCAGATTGCTGGCCAGTATTTGAGGGAAATCTGGCCTTTTTATAGTAAGGCCTTTTAAAAGACTTCTTTTTGGCAGGGGTAGAAGTAGACTTGGAAAGTCTATCTAGAGTGGCATTTTCTGCATCCATTTGAGCAGCTTTAATCTGCCAGTCTTCCCCAAATAGGAATCTGCCCTGTACCGGTGAGAACTTGAGGCCATCTACAACCCAGGGTTCTAGGTCAGAAGCCTGGAGCCAAGCGAGACGTCGGGCTGCAATAGCAATTCCCGAAGCTCTGCCTGCAACTTCAAAGGAATCAAAGGCTGCCCTGTTGGAGAACTTGGAGACCTCTGAAAGTTGTGTCACCATAGAAAAGAAGTCCGCCCTTTGATCATCAGGGATAAAGGGGGCAAAATTCTGTATATTTAGGGCAAGTTGTCCAAGAAACATGCCCATATAAAGGCTATAAGAATTGATCCTGGCTATAAGCATACTAGCCTGGAACATCTTTCTTCCAAAAGAGTCTAGGGTCTTACATTCTCGCCCTGGAGGGGTAGAAGAATGCCTTTTAGGACTCTTTATTTTCTTCATGGCAGACTTCACCACAATAGAATGGTGAGGCAGCTGAGTTTTCTGGAACCCAGGCGAAGGAGGGACCCGATACATGGTGTCCAACCTACGGGAATGGGGAGACAGTGTTAAAGGAGTCTCCCACAAATCCATCAAGTGTTCTTGAAGGATTTCATGGACAGGCAGAGTGACTGCCTCTTTAGGAGCTTTTGAGTATCCTAAAATGTCCAATTTTTTTGATCTGGGTTCTTTTTCAGAAGATGTAGCAATAGAAAGTGCTTTAGCTACATCAACAATGAAATCCTGAAAGGATAAATCCTCTGGAGGAGACATCCTCCTCTTTGGAGAAGAGGGCTCCTCAGGAAGAGTAAGCTCAGCAGAGTCATCAGAGGAATTGAATTCATCAGAAGAATCTGAGTCTTCCCTCTGTACTGCCAATGTACGATATGCATACCGATCGGTATCGACATCGGGCGTATCGGGCATGGGATCGGTACCTGGCGAAAGCCGGAATCCGGCATGCAGAACCGATCGACGTTTGGAAGTCGATGGTCTCGGTTCCGGTGTGGATACCGGAACCGGTACCGATGAATTCGGTACCGAGGGCGTCGCAGCCTTAATGAATGCCAGAACGGCCTGCTGCATGGTCTGGACAGTACTGCCCATAGACGCCACTACTGCCTGGATGTCGGTACCGGTATGGGCCGGTACCCCAGAGCAGTCCAACAGGTGATCGGTCGAGGCCGTGCCATCGATGTCAACCTGTGACCCCATGATTGCTTTGGAGGCCGGAACCTCCCGCCGGGGTTTTTTGGCCTGGGCTTCAACTTCTATCGGACTGCTATAATGAAATCACAACTTGGCTAAAAGCACAAAACCTCCATATCAATCACACTAAAACAGAAGTTCTAATTGTGACCAAGAACAGATCATATACCCCTCCGTCATATATAAGACTTCAAAACCAAGAAATCAAAATAAAAAAGGAAATAAGATATCTAGGTGTTATACTAGATACTCACCTCACGATGGAAACACACATCAGCAATACCATAAAGAAAATCTATTTCAAACTCAAAACCCTCAAACAACTTCGTCCACTACTTTTTACACAAGACTTTATCAACATAATCCAAGCCACCATAACCCCACATTTTGACTTTGCCAATCTAATACTAATAGGCATAACAAAACAAAGCATTAAACGATTGCAATTAGCACAAAATGCAGCAGCCAGAATCACTTTGAAAATTAACTCCCTCCAACACATATCACCTATACTAGCCTCCCTTCATTGGCTACCAATTCAAAGTAGAATAATCTATAAAACAATAATAACATCATTCAAGGCCTTATATGACCTGGCCCCTTCCATGATATGCAACCTAATACACAAAGAACCATCTAAGTCTACACACAGAAAAGGGCAATTAAACAGACTGAAAATCCCGAAAGATTTTACAAAAGCCCATAAATCAACAAACAATAGAGCCTTTTCCCATATTGCCCCTACAATCTGGAACTCCCTCCCAGAGGAGCTACGAAAGCTAACAGAGATAATGGAACTCCGCAAGAAATTAAAAACCTATCTGTTTGCCAAACATTATAATACAGATAATTCATTATCTACTTTAGACAAAGGTTAAAGAGATAATCAGATTGCTCCATGCAAAAGCCCTTAACCCACACAGATAGCACTCACCCTCGATATATTCATATATAAACTTGTACATAGTTTGCACACGGTTTGGTATTATATTGCACTATTTACTCTATATTTAATATGATGTTCCTTGTAAATAAGTTCTGTGATATCTCAATGTTCCATGTAAAACAAACTTGCTTTGTTAATTGTTGTTAACTGTAAACCGCAACTGAACTTTGGAAGATGCGGTATAGAAATATGAAATAAATAAAAAATAAAAAATAAAAAAAAATCCTCGAACTCAAAATTGAGAGCCTCTCGATCTTTAGAAAGAGATTTGCTTTTAGAGGATTTGCCCACAGAAGTTTTGGTTACCTGAGATCCATCCGGAGAGGAAGACCTGGATGACTGTGATGCTTCTGAAGGAAACAGCACATGGAGCTTGTTGGCCCGGTTCTGCAAACCACGTTTAGACATCTGGGTGCAGGATGGGCAGTCCGGTAAGCGTAGTTACTCACCTGTAACAGGTGTTCTCCAGGAGCAGCAGGAATCAGTCCTCACTTATGGGTGATGTCGGCGCCGACGGAGCCCTCGCGGAGCAATTTTCCCCAGCTTTCAAAGAAAGCCTTTGGGAATTGCAGCGCGCATGCGCGGTCCTCTTCCCGCCCAAGGGTGCCATCTTAGCCAGTCAGATGACATAGCTAAAAAAGACAGCATAAAAATTTGCAAAAAGAACTAAAGCAGGTGATTGCAACTCCAAGGGGAGGAGGGAGGGTTGTGAGGACTGATTCCTGCTGCTCCTGGAGAACACCTGTTACAGGTGAGTAACTACGCTTTCTCCAGGACCAAGCAGGAAGTCAGTCCTCACTTATGGGACTCCCAAGCTCAAGGCTACCGGAGACCCTAAGCACAAAAATGAGCTCCCTCTAGCTCAGCAGCACAGAAGGAAAGAATCTTCGCTGAATTATTACCCACCGGTAGCCCACATCCGGGATGGAGGGTAGGAGTTGCTCAGACCTCAAAGAGATTACGGAGGACTGCCTGTCCGAAAGCACTGTCCCTGCGGGACTCCCTCTCGAGACAGTAATGGACCGCAAAAGTCTGGCTCGAAGACCAAGTTGCGGCCCGGCAGATGTCTGCCAGCGGAACAGAGCGGAGGTAAGCCACTGACGTAGCCTTTGCCCGAACGCAATGAGCCGTGACTCGACCTTCCAAGGAGAGTCCGGCTGCCCCATAAGCCCAAGAGATACAGTCCGCAACCCAGATGGACAGAGTACGCTTGGAGACCGGGAGCCCCAATTTATTGGGGTCAAAAGACACAAAAAGCTGAGCAGCTTTACGGTGCTCCCGCGTACGGTCAAGGTAGAAGTTCAATGCCCTTCTACAGTCCAGGGTATGGAGGACATAAGAACATAAGAACATAAGACATGCCATACTGGGTCAGACCGAGGTCCATCAAGCCCAGTATCCTGTTTCCAACAGTGGCCAATCCAGGTCATACGCACCTAGCAGTTTCCCCAAAAGACACAAGTTCCACAATGCTTGTACTGGGTCAAGCATTGATATCCTGGGTCCCTTTTTAATAGTGGTTTATGGACCTTTCCTCCAGGAACTTGTCCAAAACTTTTTTAAACCCAGCTATACTATCAGCCCTTACCACATCCTCCGGTAACAGATTCCAGAGTTTGATTACACGTTGAGTGAAAAAATATTTTCTCTTATTTGTCTTAAATAGTTTACCCTGTAGCTTCATTACATATCCCCTAGTCTTTCTATATTCTGATAGCGTAAACAATTGATCCACGTTTATCTGTTCCACTCCATTCATTAATTTATAGACCTCTATCATATCTCCCCTCAGCCGTCTCTTTTCCAGGCTAAAGAGCCCTAACCTTTTTAGCCTCTCTTCATAGGAGTAGCCTTCCATCCCCTTCACCAATTTGGTGGCTCTTCTCTGTATTTTATTTATTTATTTATTTATTACAGTTTCTTATATACCGCGCTATTTAGCATCAGTGCGGTTTACATTATAACTTAACGACCATAACAACAAGCTGTCAGGTTTACATCGAACAGGAGTATAAACATGGAAAACAGGGTCAACTATATACATAATCTATTTACATTGGAAGGATAGATAAAAGTCAGATAATGCATGTAGGTCTTTTCTAACTAAATTGGGTCAATTCCTGGAGGGTATATCTAGGATCAATTGCTGTCAGGTAAGTGTTGGAGGAACAAGTGGGTTTTGAGGGCCTTCCTGAACTGATATAGGCTGGCTATGGCCCTAATGTCAGGGGGTAGAGCATTCCAGCATTTGGGTACGTAACAGCTGAAAGACCTGTTTGTGGTTGAATAGTTGTACTTTTTCTAATAACGCTATGTCCTTTTTAAGATACGGTGACCAGAATTGCACACAATATTCAAGGTGCGGTCGTACCATGGAGCGATACAGAGGCATTATAATATCCTTTGTTTTATTCTCCATCCCTTTCCTTATGATACCTAGCATTCTGTTTGCTTTCTTGGCCGCCGCTGCACACTGGGTGGAGGGTTTTAACATGTTATCCACGATGACTCCTAAATCTTTTTCCTGGGTGGTGGCTTCTAATGTGGAGCCTTGCATCGAGTAACTATAGTGTGGGTTGTTCTTTCCTAGGTGCATGACTTTGCACTTGTCCACATTAAATTTCATTTGCCATTTGGATGCCCAGTCTTCCAATTTATCCAGGTCCTCCTGCAGTTTTCCACTTTCCTCTTGGGTTTTAACAGCTTTAAACAGTTTTGTGTCATCTGCAAATTTGATAACCTCACTCGTTATTCCCTTTTCCAGGTCATTTATGAATATGTCAAAAAGCAGCGGACCCAGTACAGATCCCTGGGGTACTCCACTATTCACCTTTTTCCATTGGGAATATTGGCCATTTAGCCCTACTCTCTGCTTTCTATCTTTTAACCAGTTCCCGATCCACAATAGTACACTGCCTCCTATCCCATGACTTTTTAGCTTTGCCAAAAGTCTCTGATGGGGGACCTTGTCAAAAGCTTTCTGAAAATCCAGATACACTATATCAACCGACTCACCTTTGTCTACCTGTTTATGCACACCTTCAAAAAAACATATCAGATTAGTAAGACAAGATCTTCCTTGTCTAAAGCCATGTTGGCTGTCTCCCATTAGGCCATGACTATCTACATGCTGCGTAATTTTGTTCTTTATGATGGTTTCTACCATTTTCCCTGGTACTGACGTCAGGCTCACCGGTCTGTAATTTCCCGGGTCACCCCTGGAACCCTTTTTAAAAATTGGTGTTACGTTGGCGACCCTCCAATCTTCAGGTATTACAGATGATTTTAATGAAAGTTCACAGATTACCAATAGCAGGTCTGCAATCTCATATTTCAGTTCTTTCAACACTCTGGGATGTATACCATCCGGTCCAGGTGATTTGCTACTATTCAGTTTATCAAATAGTTGTAATATATCTTCCCGGTGTAGCGATATTTCTCTCAATTCCTCTGCAGTATCACCTTTAAATACCACTTCAGTCTTGGGTAACATCCCTACATCTTCCTCAGTAAAGACCGAAGCAAAGAATTCATTCAGTCTCTCCGCTATAGCCTTGTCTCCTCTTACTGCCCCTTTTACCCCTCTATCATCTAATGGTCCAATTGACTCTCTCACAGGCCTTTTGCTACGAATGTACTTGAAAAAGTCTTTATTTCGTGTTTTTGCTTCCGCAGCAAGTTTCTTTTCAAATTCCCGCTTTGCCTGCCTTATCAATGCTTTGCATTTAACTTGCCAGTGCTTGTGCTGTTTCCAGTTTTCATCATTTGGCTCTTTTTTCCATTTCCTGAAGGTTGCTTTTTTGGCAGTAACAGCCTCTCTGACCTCACCTTTAAACCATGCTGGCAGTTTTTTGGACTTTCTCCCACTCTTCTTAATGCGTGGAATACAGCTGGTCTGGGCTTCGAGGATAGTAGTTTTAAATAACGCCCAAGCTTGCTGTAAGTCTTTAACCTTTGGAACCGCTCCTTTTAGTTTTTTCCTAACTATATTCCTCATTCTATCATAGTCTCCCTTTTGAAAGTTAAAAGGTAGTACTGTGGATTTCTTTACTATTTGTTCTCCAATAATTAAATCAAACATGATCATATTATGGTCACTATTGCCAAGTGGTCCCAACACCCTTATTTCTTGCACCAGATCTGGCGTTCCACTAAGGACTAGGTCCAGTATGGCTTCCCCTCTGGTCGGTTCATGAACCAGCTGCTCCAAGAAGCAGTCATTTATTCCATCTAGAAACTTTATCTCTTTAGTTTGTCCTGCCGTGACACTGACCCAGTCGATACCGGGGTAATTGAAATCACCCATTATTACTACTCTGTTGTGACTTTTGTTAGCTTCTGTGATTTCTTTGAGCATTTCATCATCCATTTGTTCATTCTGGCCAGGCGGTCGATAGTACACCCCCACTGCCATCACCTTCCCCTTCATAAGTGGAATTCCGTTTCAGCTCGGCTGGAGTGTGGTCTGGGAAAGAAGGTTGGAAGTACCACCTCCTGATTGATGTGAAAAGGGGAGACCACTTTTGGAAGAAATTTTGGGTGAGTCCGTAGGACTACCCTATTTTTGTAGAACCGAGTGTAAGGGGGATCAGACACGAGAGCCTGCAATTCACTTACGCGTCTAGCGGAAGTGAGGGCTATCAAGAACAGTGTTTTCCAAGAAAGAAAACGGAGAGAACAGGTAGCCATAGGTTCAAAAGGCGGACAGGTGATCCGCTGTAAAACCACATTCAGGTCCCAGTCAGGCGCTGGCGGGCGCAGAGGTGGTTTAAGTAGAAGGAGACCTCGGAGAAACCTCGCTACGAGAGGGTCGTTGGAGAGAGGTCTGCCGTCCACCGGCACATGATGTGCTGAAAGAGCACTGAGGTGAACTTTGACGGAGTTGGACTTAAGTCCCAGATTAGAGAGGTATAGCAAGTACTGCAAGATCACCGACACCGGGCAGGAGAAGGGATCCTGAGACTGTTGGGTACACCAAATGGAAAAACGACGCCATTTAAGGGCGTAGCATTTGCGGGTAGAAGGTCATCGCGAAGCTAAGACGACCTCCTCCACCTCTGCCGGCAGGAGAAGGGGAGCAAGGACTACCCTCTCAGCAGCCAGGCCATTAGGTTGAGAGACCTGAGGTTGGGGTGTAGCAGAGACTTCTGATCCTGAGTGAGGAGATCCGGTTGTAACCCCAGAGGGAATGGATCCTCTACCGCTAATTGCAGCAGGAGTGGAAACCACGGCTGTCTGGGCCAGCGAGGGGCCACCAGGATCATGAAGGCTTTGTCTCGGAGAACCTTGAAAAGAGTCCGAGAGACTAGCGGGATGGGAGGGAAAGCGTACAAAAGGCTCCCCGACCATGAGAGTAGAAAAGCGTCCGCCGCAACTCGAAAGGGGTGTGGCTGACGAGAGCAGAAGCGAGGAAGTTGCCGGTTGTGAGGACTGGCAAAGAGATCCACCGTGGGGAGGCCCCACTTTAGAAAGAGCTTCTGAACTACCAAGGGATCCAGGCGCCACTCGTGCGGCTGGAGGATCCTGCTGAGTTTGTCCGCCAGGCAATTCTCTTGGCCTGGGAGATAAACTGCCTTGAGGAGAACGCCGTGACTGACGGCCCAAGAGCAGAGCTTCTGTGCTTCCCGGCAGAGAAGGAAGGAGCCCGTGCCCCCCTGCTTGTTCACGTAGAACATGGCAACTTGATTGTCCGTCTGGACAAGGACGGACTGGTGGGAGGTCAGGTGGGAGAAGGCCTTGAGAGCCAGGCGGATCGCTCTGAGCTCCAGGAAGTTGATCTGCTGAGCAGACTCCCACGTGGTCCAAAGGCCCTGAGTACGTGCCCCTTGGCAATGTGCTCCCCAGCCCAGGAGGGATGCATCTGTCGTCAGCACCCGGGCCGGCTGAGGTGGCTGAAAAGGCATGCCGAGCACCAGATTCGGCCGATGAAGCCACCACTGAAGAGACGAGGCCAGCGGCTCGGAGACGCGCACTAGATCTGCTAGGCCGCCTGTGGCCTGTTGCCACTGCTTGCGGAGACACCATCGAGCAGGTCGCATATTCAGGCGGGCATTGGGGGTCACATGGACGGTGGAAGCCATATGGCCGAGTAGTCTCAGGAAGTGCCTGGCGGAGACCAGGGGCTGGCTGCGAAAACGGTCGGCTAGGTCCATGAGCCGTTGAGCCCTGTCGAGCGGTAGGAACGCTCGTGCCTGAGGAGTGTGCAGCCTTGCGCCGATGAACTCGAGATCCTGTGAGGGGAGCAAAGTGGACTTTGCGAAGTTTATAACAAAGCCCAAGTACTGCAGAAGAGTCACCGTGCGGCGCGTGGCGTTGGTGACCTCCGGAGCGGACGCTGCTCTGATGAGCCAGTCGTCGAGGTACGGAAAGACATAGAGGCCGTGAAGCCGGAGATGGGAAGCCACCACCGCGAGACATTTTGTGAAGACTCGCGGTGCGGAGGACAGGCCAAAGGGTAGTACTCTGTACTGGTAATGATTTCCTGCCACCACAAACCTTAGGTATTGGCGGTGGCTTGGGTGGATGAGGATGTGCGTGTAGGCATCCTTTAGATCCAAGGAGCATAGCCAATCTCCCTGCTGGAGGTAGGGCAGAAGGATTCCAAGGGTAAGCATCTTGAACTTCTCCCGCACGAGGAACTTGTTGAGGTTGCGCAAGTCCAGGATGGGTCTGAGGCCTCCTGTCCTTTTTGGTACTAGAAAATACCTGGAATAAAAGCCTTGACCTTTCAGGTGGTGGGGCACCGGTTCCACCGCCTGTTCCTGTAGAAGACCTGCTAACTCCTGAAGGAGTAATTCCCTGTGCAGAGGGGGTTCTCCCGGAAAGTAGGAGGGAGGGACCTGGTGGGAGTGGAGAAGATAGCCTTCTCGCACGACTTGAAGCACCCAGGCATCTGAGGTGATGCTGGACCACCTGTGGGCGAAGTGAA
This sequence comes from Ichthyophis bannanicus, assembly GCA_033557465.1. Classification (NCBI taxonomy): domain Eukaryota; kingdom Metazoa; phylum Chordata; class Amphibia; order Gymnophiona; family Ichthyophiidae; genus Ichthyophis; species Ichthyophis bannanicus. The sequence goes on from CM066050.1 coordinate 4,997,646, forward strand.
CCAGCCGGCCTCCGGTGCTGGGAGGAACCAGCGGGGGGGGAGAGGCTATGCTTAAGGAGTCAAAAACCCCCACCCTGCTGAGCAGGGGCTGGTGGTGCAGGCTTTGGGGCTTGCTGCCTACGGGACCCGTTACCCCGTCCCTTGGCCTGCTGGCCCTGTTGGGGAGCTGCAGGGGCCTGATATTGGGGGTATTGTTTGTAGGCAGCCGCCTTCCTCGGGTAAAAGGACTTCTTTCCCGAGCCCTTCTTTTTCTGGGAAGGGGCGGAGGTCTTCCTAGAAAGCCTAGTCCTGGTGAGAGTCTCCGTCTCAATTTGTGCAGCCTTTTCAGCCATGGGCTTGCCAAAGAGGTTTTCGCCTCGGCAGGGTACATCGACCAACTTGTCCTGCACCCAGGGCTCAAGGTCAGACGACTGAAGCCAAGCCTGTCGGCGGGCACCGATGCCGGCTGCGGCCACTCGAGCCGATGCTTCAAAGCCATCATAGGCTGCTCGGGATATGAATTTTGAGCATTCCCGAATGCCAGTGGACAAGGCCAGGAACCTCCGCAAGGGTTCCTCGGACAAACCAGCAGAGAATCCGGCTAGCACTTTAGCCAGGTCTCGGAGATACATGCCCATGTATAGCTGGTAGGTCTGGACACGACACGCAAGCATAGAGCCCTGGAAGCACTTCTTACCAAGGCCATCCAGGTTACGGGCCTCCCTGCCAGGAGGCACCGAGGAGTGCATCTTCTGGCTCTTAAGACGATGCATGGCCGATTCCACTACCATGGAATGGTGTGGTAGCTGTGCTTTTTGGAAGCCAGGGCTCTTGCGGACTCGATAGATAGAATCGACCCGCTTGCTCAGGACCGGCGAGGTGGCCGGACTCTCCCACATGCGGAAGAGTAGTCGTTCCAGCATGGGAGGAACCGGTACAGTAAAGTGTTCCCTGGCGGGAGAGTCATACTGGAGGGCGTCGAGCTCTTCGGCTCGAGGCTCCTCCTCGGGGTCCGCAGGGAAGGCCAAAGCCTTGGCCATATCCCTGACGAAGTCCGAGAACCGGGCATCCTCCGGGGGGGACTGCTTCCGAGGTTCGGACTCAGGTGAGTCCGAGGGGACACACCGAGTCCGAAAAGAATCAGGCGACTCTTCCTCTTCAGACTCCCAGACCGACTCCGACGAGGACTCGGTGGGGTCGGCCCGGGCAGGGCGCGGCGCCTGCCGCCCCGACGCCGAGGGAGTCGGCGTCGGCGACCTCGGTCCCGAACGGGAGGCCGAGGGTGACCTCGACCGAGGATCGACTCGAGTTCGCATCGACTCGAGGATCGGCTCGGTCCTCCGGGGTCGACTTAGACGTCGACGTCCCGGCGGTCGGGGCAGCGGCGCCAGCGAGCAGTGCCCGCTGCTGGTCCATGAAGGCAGACAGTCTGCTCTCCAAGGCCGTCAACCTGAGTCCGAGCTCAGGTGACCCAGCAGCCCCCGACTCGGGCCCCGACGGCGTCGGGCCCAACGTCGGCTGTCGCGGAGGCGAGTCCCGGAGGACCACGGGACTTACCCGAGCAGGCAGCTCCGACTCCAGGCGAGGTCGCTTCGTGAGGTGCTCCTTCTCCAAGGACCCGGGACGGCTATCGGGGCTATGCGACCTGGCCCTCGCGGAGCCAGGAGCGTCCACCGACGCCGCCCTCGTGGGTTTCACCTTCCGTCGATGGTCCCCGGAGGGAGAACCCCTGTCGGAGGAACTCCGGCGACGGTCCGAGCTGGAACCCCTGGACGCGGAGGCCTCCGACGAGGTCCGGGTACGGCTGGGGTCAGCGAAGATCCTATCCCGCTGATGCCGCCGACTTCTCAACGCTTTGGAGGACAGTTTGCCGCAGGGCCCACAGATCATTTCTTCATGATCCGGGCCCAGGCAGCGGAGGCAATGGTCGTGTGTGTCAGTCAGTGACATATTTCGGTCACACTGACCACACCACTTGAAACCACTGGCAGCCATCGGGGGAAAAAGGGCCCCGGCGAGGTCAAAGGACCGGGCTGCCAGGGAAAAACCGAAAACGAAAACTGACTAAGTCAGAAAAACCGAAAAAGAAGAAGAGGACTCGTGACCGGCGTCGCGAGTCCGGGCGGGAAAAAGACCGGCGTCGAACCGAAGGAAAAAAGAGTAAATTATGAAGAAATATCAACTTTTTCGCGGGGACACGACGGGTACGTCTGTAGGGCTCCGCGGAAAAAAGAAGACTGGCTAAGATGGCACCCTTGGGCGGGAAGAGGACCGCGCATGCGCGCTGCAATTCCCAAAGGCTTTCTTTGAAAGCTGGGGAAAATTGCTCCGCGAGGGCTCCGTCGGCGCTGACGTCACCCATAAGTGAGGACTGACTTCCTGCTTGGTCCTGGAGAATGGAGTGTTCAGGTCCCAAACATTTGAGACACCATTCATGGGTGTCTGTGACAGAAATGACAGCACTGCATTTGGTACATTTTTTAAAACCAGGGACTGGCTTCTCCATGAGGAGAATTTGTGTAGGCCTTAAGGCCTAACAACAGGTACCAAGCTGTGCTGAAGAAAATAAAAAAGTCTTTTTTTTTTTTTTTTTTATAAAGAAAGAGAGACCGGCGGTACCGGTTTCGGTATGGGGAAGGCAGGTACGCGGTCTAAAGAAAAACAACAAATTTAACAATTTCTTCAGCGGTGACAGGAACACGACCTGCTGGCTCGCGGAAAAAGAGAAACTGAGGAGAGCTGGTCAGGAAGGTGGGAAGGCAGCGCGCATGTGCAGTGGGAGGCCCCAAAAGCCTTTCATCTGAAAGGCTGGGGAGCTTTCCCGCGCAGGCTCCGTCGGTACCGACGTACCCATATGTGAGGACTTATTCCTGCTTGTTCCTGGAGATTGGTAGGCGAAGGAAATACACTGAGCAATCCAATTTGACAGAGTTCTCTTAGAGACTGGAAGTCCTAAATGAGAAGGATCAAAAGCAACAAAAAGTTGAGAGGACTTTCTATGTTGATGTGTCCTTTGTAAGTAGAAAGCGAGTGCTCTTTTACAATCCAGGGTATGAAGATTCCTCTCTGCACTTGATGCATGAGGTCCTGGAAAAAAGACAGGTAAATACACCTCCTGGTTCAGATGAAAAGGCGAGACCACTTTAGGCATAAAGTGTGGATTAGTTCTGAGGACTACCTTGTCATGATGGAACCTTGTATAAGGAGGATTAGCCACTAAAGCTTGCAACTCACTGATACGGCGAGCTGAGGTGACTGCAATGAGAAAAATAACCTTCCAGGAAAGGAATTTCAAGGAGGTAGTGGCTAAGGGTTCAAAGGGTGGCTTCATAAGCTGGCCAAGAACCAGATTCAAGTCCCATGCCACTGGAGGTGGTCTAATGGGAGGTTTAGTCAAAAGAAGGCCTCTCATGAAATCTTGCTATAAGAGGATGAGAGGAAATAGGTTGTCCATTGAGAGGCTCAAGTGATGCTGCAATAGCACTCAAATGGACTCTGATTGAATTTGTTTTAAGGCCTGCATGAGATAAATGCAGCAAATAGTCTAGTAAAGAATTCAAAGGTATTGCAAGAGGGTTGAGACCCTTCTCTGCACACCAAATGGAAAACCTTTTCCATTTAAAAGCATATGAACGTCTGGTGGAAGGCTTTCTGGAAGCATGAAGGATATCCTTCACTTGCTGAGAAAGGTGTAAATCCTGAAGGTCTAGGCCAGGGGTCGGCAACCCGCGGCTCCGGAGCCGCATGCGGCTCTTTCTCACCTTTGCCGCGGCTCCGGAGCACACTGCCCGCCCGATGACAGGCAATAGTGTTGTAAAGATGTATTTAAACGTGGCGTTATGGGCTCCCTCCCTTCTTCTGCAGCCGCGGCTCCCTGCCTCTTAGGGAACCGCGGCTGTGCTTTTAAAATCATCTCGGAGCCCTTCCTGTCTTGACGGGCTCCGTGCAGCATTGTCCCGCCTCTAAAGGAAGTTTTGGAGGCGGGACAATGCTGCACGGAGCCCGTCAAGACAGGAAGGGCTCCGAGATGATTTTAAAAGCACAGCCGCGGTTCCCTAAGAGGCAGGGAGCCGCGGCTGCAGAAGAAGGGAGGGAGCTGACATGGAGGGAGGGAGCAGATATGGATGGATGGAGGGAGGGGGGCTGACATGGAGGGAGGGAGCTGATATGGATGGAGGGAGGGGGGCTGACATGGAGGGATGGAGGGGGGCTGACATGGAGGGATGGAGGGGGCTTACATGGAGGGAGGGGGGCTGATATGGATGGATGGAGGGAGGGGAGCTGACATGGAGAGAGGGAGCTGATATGGATGGAGGGAGGGGGGCTGACATGGAGGGATGGAGGGGGCTGACATGGAGGGATGGAGGGGGCAGACATGGAGGGAGGGAGCTGATATGGATGGATGGAGGGAGGGGGCTGACATGGAGGGATGGAGGGGGCTGACATGGATGGAGGGGGCTGACATGGAGGGAGGGAGCTGATATGGATGGAGGGAGGGGGCTGACATGGAGGGATGGAGGGGGCTGACATGGAGGGAGGGAGCTGATATGGATGGAGGGAGGGGGGCTGACATGGAGGGATGGAGGGGGCTGACATGGAGGGATGGAGGGGGCTGACATGGAAGGATGGAGGGGGCTGACATGGAGGGAGGGAGCTGATATGGATGGATGGAGGGAGGGGGCTGACATGGAGGGAGGGAGCTGATATGGATGGAGGGAGGGGGGCTGACATGGAGGGAGGGAGCTGATATGGATGGAGGGAGGGGGGCTGACATGGAGGGATGGAGGGGGCTGACATGGAGGGGGCTGACATGGAGGGAGGGAGCTGATATGGATGGAGGGAGGGGGGCTGACATGGAGGGATGGAGGGGGCTGACATGGAGGGAGGGAGCTGATATGGATGGAGGGAGGGGGGCTGACATGGAGGGGGGCTGACGGAGGGATGGAGGGGGCTGACATGGAGGGAGGGGGGCTGACATGGAGGGATGGAGGGGGCTGACATGGAGGGATTGGGGAGGCGGGCTGACATGGAGGGAGGGAGCTGATATGGATGGAGGGAGGGAGGGGGCTGACATGGAGGGATGGAGCACTGGTAATGGGGTTGAGGGGACTAGCACTGGAAATGAGCTGAATAGGGGAGGCTAGGACTGGTAATGAGCTGATGGGGGGTAGGACTGGTATTGGGCTGATTAGGGGAGGCTAGCACTGGTAATGGGGTTGAGGGGGGGGCTTTGACTGGGCATGGGCTGATTGCACTGGAAGCGAGCTGATTGGGGGGCTTTGACTGGGCATGGGCTGATTGTGGGGAGGGGAGGATAGAGCTGCTGGCCCTGGAAGATAACTGGGGGCTAAGGCTACAAATGGGCTGATATGAGGGGATGGGAGAATGGAACTGGATCTGAGAGGGGCTGCCATGGTATTTGTACTAGAAGGGACTGGTCAGTGGGGAAGGAGGGGGACTGGAAGGAAATGGACACCAGTGGCAATCATGGGAATGCAAGTTGACATTGGAAGGTACTGGGAGTGAGGACTGGAAAGGGGCTGATATTGGGGAGGGTTACTGGGGCTGGAAATAGGCTGATGGAAAGAAGTGAAGAAAACGAAAGAAGAGATAAGAAATGGCAGATGGACCATAGACCACAGAAAGAGAGCTAAGAGAAGACAGGAAAGCAGAAGCCTCAGATCGGGACCAGCATGATCAAAGAATAAATTGGTCAGACAACAAAGGTAGAAAAAATAATTTTATTTCATATTAGTGATTTGACTACAAAATCATCATAATTTTGAAATCAAATATTGTTACTTGTTGTTGTGATATTTTCTGGCGTATTTTTTTTGGTGTGCGAAGGAAGAGGGGTAGTCTTATACGGCGAGTATAGGCCAAACACCTATATTTTAACAGGAAAAGTAGGGGGTCGTATATAGCATTAAGGTAAGAAACAATATATGCAGTGTTAGATTTGTTTTAAATGTCGCAATGGTTTTGCGGCTCCCAGTTTTTTTTTCCCTTCGGAAACGGGTCCAAGTGGCTCTTTATGTCTTAAAGGTTGCAGACCCCTGGTCTAGGCCTTCAGCAACCAGGCCCTGAGATGAAGAGACTGAGGATTTGGGTGCCACAAGGTTCCCTCCTCCTGGGAGAGGAGATCTGGAGCAGACCCCAGGTCTAGGGAGGGAGCTTGAGAGAGATGCAGAAGTAGAGGGTACCACACTTGGCATGGCCAAAGTGGTGCTATGAGGATCATAGACCCCTTGTCTCTCTGAAGCTTGAACAGAGTCTTGGGGATGAGGGGAATAGGAGGAAAGGCATAGAGGAAGTCTTGCCCCCAATGAAGGAGGAAGGCATCCCTGGCCTGAACTCCCTGACATGGAATCCTGGAACAAAACCGGGGAAGTTTGGCATTCCATGGACTTGCAAACAGGTCTATGTCTGGGGTACCCCAAATCCGAAAAATTCTGGCTATCTGGTCCCCATGGAGGGACCATTCGTGCGGAAGCAGAACTCGACTGAGTCTGTCTGCCCAAGAGTTTTGAACCCCTGGAAGATACACTGCCATGAGATGGATTTGATGCTCTCTGGCGAAGGCCCACAATCTCAGAACTTTGTTGCAAAGCGACAGAGAGCCAGTCCCTCCCTGCTTGTTCACGCAGAACATGGCTACCTGGTTGTCCGTGTGGATGAGGACTGTCTTGTAGCTGAGCAGGGAGTGGAAGACTCTGAGAGCTAGAAAAATTGCTATGAGCTCCAAGAGGTTGATATGTAGAGATGTCTTCTGTGGAGACCAGATGCCCTGGGTGGAGAGATCTTGTAGATGAGCTCCCCAACCCTTTGAAGAGGCATCTCTTGTAAGGGTTGCTTGGGGTAACACCTGTTGAAAGGGGGACCCCAGCAACAGATTTTGAATGGACTTCCACCAGTGGAGGGACCAAAAGAGGCGACTGGAGGTTGCTATTTTGTCTGACAGGCAACCTGAGGCCTGGGTCCATTGGGAAGATAGAGTCCACTGAGCTGCCCTCATGTGAAGGCGAGCATAAGGAACCACATGCACCGTGGATGCCATGTGGCCTAAGAGTTGCAACATCTCTCGAGCAGTTACATGAGATTTTAACTGAATCTGGGAGGCTAACTGCACCAAGCGTAGGCAACGGGCCTGGGGAAAGATAGGTCCTTGCAGTTGTGGTATCCAGTAAGGCCCCTATGAACTCTAGAGACTGAGTAGGGGTGAGATGGGATTTTGGAATGTTGATTACCAGTCCCAGATACTGAAGAACACGCCTTGTGCAGGCCAGGGAAATCTGGGCCTCTGACTGGGATGGAGCTCGGATGAGCCAGTCGTCCAGATATGGGAATACGAATATTCCTAGAGTGCGCAGAAATGCAGCTACAACTGCCATGCACTTTGTGAACACTCTTGGAGCAGAGGCCAGACCGAAAGGAAGCACTCTGTATTGGTAGTGCTTTCCTTGGTAAAGGAACCGAAGGAACCTTCTGTGTGTTGGATGGATGAGGACATGGGTGTACGCATCCTTGAGGTCTAGAGAACAAAGCCAGTCCTGACTCTGGAGGTATGGAAGGAGAGTTCTGAGAGAAGTCATCTTGAATTTCTCCTTGCATAGAAACTTGTTCAATTCTCTGAGATCTAGTATGGGTCTGTAGCCCCCCGTTTTCTTTGGAATGAGAAAATAGGGGGAATAGAACCCTGAGCCCTGTTGAAGAAGGGGTACTTCTTCTATTGCCCCTTGGGCAAGAAGGGTAGCAATCTCTTGACCTAGAAGGTTGAGGAGAGATGTTGGAGAATTGAACTGTTTCACCATGGTGTGAGGAGGAAGGTTTAAGAAATGAAGCTTGTACCCATCTCGTATGATGGAGAGGGTCCATTGCTCTGCTGTGATTTGTTCCCATCTGGGAGCAAAGTGAGCTAACCTTCCTGGGATGGTGAGAGGCTCTGGATGTTCTACAGCCAGAAAGGCTAAGTTCTCTAGTGGAAAGTCAAAGGCCCTGAGGAGGCTGAGGCTGTTGGGCCGTAGTAGTCCTCGCAGCCTGAGACTTGGCCTGCTTTGGTTGTTGCTGTCTCTTTGTAGCAAAACGACCTTTTTTTTGGGAAAGATCCTTTTTTGAACAACCTCTTTTTAAAAGGAGCAGTAGTAGACTTTGAAAGTCTATCTAAAGCAGAATTTTCAGCATCCATCTGGTTGGCCTTTGCTTTGCTTGCCAATCTTTGACAAAGAGATTTTCTCCTGTACAGGGAAGGTTACCTAGACCATCCTGTACCCAGGATTCCAAATCAGAGGCTTGCAACCAAGCAACTCTGCGTGCACCTATGGCAATAGCCGAGGCTCTACTGGCACCCTCAAAAGAGTCAAAAGGCTGCACGGTTGGAAAAGTTGGATACATCCTGTGCATGTTTAAGCCAGGTGATATATTATTCTCTCTTATCTTCTGACATAAAAGGAGATAAGGTTTGCAGATTATCTGTAACTTCTTTTAGAAACATCCCCATATAGAGACTATAGGAGTTGATTCTGGCTACAAGCATACTGGCCTGGAAGATTTTCCTGCCAAAGGCATCTAGGGTTCTGCATTCTCTTCCTGGAGGAGCAGAGGAGTGCCTTTTTGTACTCTTGATCTTTTTCATAGCAGACTCTACCACAATGGAGTGGTGAGGAATTTGAGTTTTATGAAACCCAGGACAAGGAGGAACACGATACATGGTGTCCAACCTTCGGGAATGAGGGGAGGTGGACAGAGGAGTCTCCCATATGCCCAACATGTGATCATAAAGAATCTCATGTATTGGTAAGGTGGCTGCCTCTTTAGGAGCCTTAGGATATTGTAGGATATCTAATTTTTTGGCTCTAGGTTCAGTTTCAGAGGTCACTGAGATGGACAGGCCTTTAGCCACCTCCCTAATGAAGTCCTGAAAAGACAAGTCTTCAGGAGGAGACATTCTCCTTTTTGGAGAAGACGGTTCCTGAGGAAGGATCCCCAATGCTTCAATTGAGGTCTCTGATGTATCAGAGTCTTCAGAGGAATCGAAGTATCGACTGTCTGGATGCTCTCGCAGAGCCCGATATGCGTACCGGGAGGTATCGACATCGGGAGTAATCGGTACTGAGTCGGTACTGATGGGCATCACTGGATAGCGTACCGCTGCCGTCGATGCTGATGTCGATGCAAGCGGTACCGGTATCGGAACCGATTTCGGATCCGGTACCGGAATCGGTACCAGTACCGACAACAGGGTTTGTTGCGGTACCGTAGGCGTCGCAGCTTGTATGAATGCCGTGATGGCATGCTGCATGGTCAGAATATTCTGATCCATCGACGCCACCAATGTCTGGATGTCGGTACCGGTGGTAACCGCCGGTACCCCAGAACATTGTAACTGGTGATCAGTCAAGGCTGAGCCATCGATGTCAACCTGTGACCCCATAGGTAGAGCTTTGGAAGCCGGAGCCTCCCGCCGGGGTAATTTTGCCGGTGTGGATTCCTCAAGAGTAAGCCCGGGGGCATCTCGATACTTAGAGGGAGATGAACTCTTTGAGGACCGGCCAGATTTAAGTTTGGTTACCTGAGATCCATGGGATGAAGAAGCAGCCCTGGAAGACGTCGATGCCACAGAAGCTGCATCGGAGGGAAACAGGGTACTGAGCTTGGCTGCCCGATTTTGTAACCCTCTTTTAGACATCATGGAACAGGACTCACAATCCGCAATGGAGTGGTCAGGACCTAAACATTTTAGACACCAGTCATGGGTGTCAGTGACAGAAATAGTGCTGCTGCACTTTGTGCATTTTTTAAACCAAGAGGCGGGTTTTTCCATGAGAAGAAATATATCTGTAAGCCTAAGGCCCCAGAAGAAAAAATGCACTGAAGTAAAAGAGTAGTTTTTTGTTTTTTTTTAAAAAGAAAGAAAAAAGACCGGTGGTATCGGTCCGGAGTCGAGAAGGCAGACACGCGACTAAAGAAAAATAAAAGAAAATAAGAAATTCTTCAGCGGTGACAGGAAACACGACCTGCTGGCTCCGTGGAAAAGAAGAACTGGAGAGAGGCAGTTAGGAAAGGCGGGAAGGCAGCGCGCAGGCGCTGTGGGATGCTCCCAAAAGCTTTCCTTTTGGACGCTGGGGAGCGTTCCCGCGCAGACTCCATCGGTACCGACGATACCCATATGTGAAGACTCATTCCTGCTTGTTCCTGGAGATAGGAAATATATAGATATATATCCACGTACTATTATATATTCCAAGATAAAGATAGGTAGATACAGATATATCTATTTATGTAAATATATATATATGGGCATAGATATGCATATATTTATATACATGTGTGTGTGTATATATATATATATATATATATATATATATATATATATATATACACCCATGTCCCCACATAGGGATATGTGGAGAGAGAAAGATTCATCTAATAACAAGAAGGGAATACCTGCTTGAGGAGATGTTTAGAGAATCCATTCTCCCTGGTTATGAGTGGGAGAGCTAAGGGAGTGCTCTCACTGACAGGAGAAGTCTAGAGTCCTGTAAGAATTCTAGCCCTTGAGCAACCAGGAATGGAGGCCTACGTGAAAAAATGCAGAAGATATTTTTTAATCTGCAGGCAGTAAGTCTGGATCCTTCCATAACTCCAGTATGGCAGCTGGAGAAGAAGACGCAATGAAATGAGATACCATATTTACCCTTCTATGAGGGCAAAATGAGTATCATGCATTCTTGCGCTCAATATGAATTTCCCCCATGAAGAATTGAGGGTGGAAGGAAAATACAAGACAAGGACTGGCTGTTACGAAAAGAGAACCATCCCTGGTGAAAGGGTCCACTGAAGATGTGAACCAACCCAGGGAATTGAGTAATTCTTTAGGTCTTTACATAATTAAAGGCCTATGTCCTTTATAGTAGAAAGACTTTAATGGGAATGGTAAGGGTAGGGAAGAACCTAGTAGTCATGACTAGGTAAAGCCCTTCCTAACCATCTGGAATTATTTGCTCTCTAGCAAGGGCCCACAGTGAAGAGCTGCTCTGTAGAGATGCAGAGAGCATGTTGCAGGTTGGTTAGAAGAAAAACTGGCTGTTTAAGAGCCAGTATGTAACCTGAACTACTTTGCCAAACCCCAAGATTTGGCGAAGGCTAAGGATAGAAGGTATGCTGATATGTCTGCAACAATAAAGCCAGAAACGTTTCTCAGCCTGTCTGGGACGTAGTACTAAGGCCAGAAAGGATTGATATTGGAGATCAACCCCTGGTTGTTTGGTCCGTAAGTCAGTGGTGTAACCACTAAGAGCCCTTACAATTTTAGCTATTGTTAGGGCAGAACAAATTTTAGGTCCCAAGATTGGAAAAAAGGACCTACAGACATAAGTAGGAGTGGTAAGACTCCATCCTTGTCTGAGAAGCTGCCACAAAAACAAAAAATTGTAAGGGGAAGACAACTCTGAATGAAAACCCTTTACTGGAATAGGTAGAAAACTCAGGGGCTTAGGGATAAGCCCTCCAGTTAAGTGGTATCATTCTTACAGACGAAAAAGTCTTATTAAGAGGGACAGAGTTGAAAAAAGACTTACGATGGAGTAAATCTCTGAAAAAGTAATATAAGACATGCTGATACAGGAGAAACTGTCAAAGGTAAAGGCATAGCAACCTTATTGACAGTTGTTACTCCTCTGTCTACTTAGGAGGAAGAGGAGTAACTTACTACCTGTAAAGCATAATCATCCTAAGAAGCTGTATGAGCTAAAAGGAAGGATGTCTCTTTAAAAGAGAGACGTGTAAAATTCAGGATGGAACCGGTGTAGATGCTTGTAATGAGAAGAAGCAGACTACAGGTTCTAAAGCTCAAAACAGGAAGAAGGATTCAATGAAGAATCTATCAGCAACCCTGCGGCTGCTGGGTTTGCTGAAGTGGTTGAGGTTGTGGTTTCTTTAGCCTGGTTTGATGTTTCCCTGGTTTGGAAACAGCTGTGTGATGGGTAGAGAATGTATAAAACTTTTTCCCCTTGGGGGAATAAAGTTTGGTAGAAGATCTGCTACCCCCTGGGATAGAGGAAGGTGTTGACAATCCTTTGAAAGCAATAGTGTCAGTGGTTAACTGAGCAGCTTGGCGTAAAGTCTCTTTGTTAAAGAGATTCTCCCCAGTACAAGGAGTATTTCCCAGGCTTTCCTGTAACCATTTGTCCAAGTCCGAAGCTTGGAGCCAGGCCATTTGTCGTGCCCCTATGGCTATAGCAGAAGTTTTGCTAACAGATTCAAAACAGTCCAGGGTAGCACGAGTAAGGAACCTAGAGATATTTTGAACATGACTAACCAGCAAAGAGTAGTCTGCTCTTTTGAGATCTTGAAGAAAAGGAGTCAAAAACAGCAAACTGTTGGTGATCTCTTCAAGAGATAATCCCATATAGAAAATATATGAGAGAATTCTTGTTGAAAACATGGATGCCTGGAAGCTTTTACGTCCAAAGACATCTAAAGTTCTAGACTCACGACCTGGCAGATAAGAAGAGAGCGTAGTTACTCACCTGTAACAGGTGTTCTCCAGGAGCAGCAGGAATCAGTCCTCACATATGGGTGACGTCGGAGCCGACGGAGCCCTCGCGGAGCAATTTTCCCCAGCTTTCAAAGAAAGCCTTTGGGAATTGCAGCGCGCATGCGCGGTCCCCTTCCCGCCCAAGGGTGCCATCTTAGCCAGTCAGATGACATAGCTAAAAGACAGCATAAAAATTTGCAAAAAAACTAAAGCAGATAATTGCAACTCCAAGGGGAGGAGGGAGGGTTGTGAGGACTGATTCCTGCTGCTCCTGGAGAACACCTGTTACAGGTGAGTAACTACGCTTTCTCCAGGACCAAGCAGGAAGTCAGTCCTCACATATGGGACTCCCAAGCTTAAGGCTACCGGAGACCCTAAGCACAAAAATGAGCTCCCTCTAGCTCAGCAGTACAGAAGGAAGGAATCTTCGCTGAATTATGACCCACCGGTAGCCCCCATCCGGGATGGAGGGTAGGAGTTGCTCAAACCTCGAAGAGATTTCGGAGGACTGCCTGTCCGAAAGCACTGTCCCTGCGGGACTCCCTCTCGAGGCAGTAATGGACCGCAAAAGTCTGGCTCGAAGACCAAGTAGCGGCCCGGCAGATGTCTGCCAATGGAACAGAGCGGAGGTAAGCCACTGACGTAGCCTTCGCCCGAACACAATGAGCCGTGACTCGACTTTCTAAGGAGAGTCCGGCTGCCCCATAAGCCCAAGCGATACAGTCAGCAACCCAGATGGACAGAGTACGCTTGGAGACCGGGAGCCCCAATTTATTGGGGTCAAAAGATACAAAAAGCTGAGCAGCTTTACGGTGCTCCCGCGTACGGTCAAGGTAGAAGTTCAATTCCCTTCTACAGTCCAGGGTATGCAGGACCATTTCAGCTCGGCTGGAGTGTGGCCTGGGAAAGAAGGTCGGAAGTACCACCTCCTGATTGATGTGAAAAGGGGAGACCACTTTTGGAAGAAATTTCGGGTGAGTCCGTAGGACTACCCGATTTTTGTAGATCCGAGTGTAAGGGGGATCAGACACGAGGGCCTGCAATTCACTTACGCGTCTAGCGGAAGTGAGGGCTATCAGGAATAAGGTTTTCCAAGAAAGAAAACGTAGAGCACAGGTAGCCATAGGTTCAAAAGGCGGACAGGTGATCCGCTGTAAAACCACATTCAGATCCCAGTCAGGTGCTGGCGGGCGCAGAGGTGGTTTAAGTAGAAGGAGACCTCGGAGAAACCTCGCCACGAGAGGGTCGCTGGAAAGAGGTCTGCCGTTCACCGGCACATGATGTGCTGAGAGAGCACTGAGGTGAACTTTGACGGAGTTGGACTTAAGTCCCAGATTAGAGAGGTAGAGCAAGTACTGCAAGATCACCGACACCGAGCAGGAGAAGGGATCCTGAGACTGCTGGGCACACCAAGTGGAAAAGCGACGCCATTTAAGGGCGTAGCATTTGCGGGTAGAAGGTCGCTGGGAAGCTAGGACGACCTCTTCCACCTCTGCCGGCAATAGAAGGGGAGCAAGGACTACCCTTTCAGCAGCCAGGCCATCAGATGTAGAGATCTGAGGTTGGGGTGTAGCAGGGACCCCTGATCCTGTGTTAGGAGGTCTGGTTGAAACCCCAGAGGGAACGGATCCTCCACCGCTAGCTGCACAGGAGTGGAAACCACGGTTGTCTGGGCCAGCGAGGAGCTATCAGGATCATGGAAGCTTTGTCTCGGAGAACCTTGAAAAGCGTTCGGGAGACTAGCGGTATTGGAGGAAAGGCATACAGAAGGCTTTCCGACCATGAGAGCAGAAAAGCATCCGCCGCTACCCGAAGGGGATGCGGCTGCCGAGAGCAGAAGCGAGGAAGTTGCCGGTTGAGAGGACTGGCAAAGAGATCCATCATGGGGAGGCCCCACTTCAGAAAAAGTTTCTGAACCATCAAGGGATCCAGGCGCCACTCGTGCGGCTGGAGGATTCTGCTGAGTTTGTCCGCCAGGCAATTTTCTTGGCCAGGGAGATAAACCGCCTTGAGACGAATGCCGTGGCTGACGGCCAAAGAGCAGAGCCTCTGTGCTTCTCGACAGAGAAGGAGGGAGCCCGTGCCTCCCTGTTTGTTCACGTAGAACATGGCAACTTGATTGTCCGTCTGGACAAGGACGGACTGGTGAGAAGTCAGGTGGGAGAAAGCCTTGAGAGCCAGACGGATTGCTCTGAGCTCCAGGAAGTTGATCTGCTGCGCAGACTCCCACGTGGTCCAGAGACCTTGAGTACATGCCCCTTGGCAATGCGCTCCCCATCCCAGGAGAGAAGCATCGGTCGTCAGCACTTGAGCCGGCGGAGGAGACTGAAAAGGCATTCCGAGCACCAGGTTCGGCCGATGAAGCCACCACTGTAAAGAAGAGGCCAGCGGGCCGGAGATGCGCACTAAGTCGGCTAGGCCGCCCGTGGCCTGTTGCCACTGCTTGCGAAGGCACCACTGAGCAGGCTGCATATTCAGGCGGGTATTGGGGGTCACGTGGACGGTGAAAGCCATATGGCCGAGTAGTCTCAGGAAGCGCCTGGCGGAGACCAGGGACTGGCTTCGAAAGCGGCCGGCTAGGTCCATGAGCCGTTGAGCCCTGTCGAGAGGCAGGAAAGCTCGTGCCTGAAGAGTGTGCAATCTTGCGCCGATGAACTCGAGATCTTGCGAGGGGAGCAAAGTGGACTTTGCGAAGTTTATGACAAAGCCCAAGTACTGCAGAAGAGTCACAGTGCGGTGTGTGGCTTTTGTGACTTCTGGAGAGGACGATGCTCTGATGAGCCAGTCGTCTAGGTACGGAAAGACATAGAGGCCGTGAAGCCGGAGATAAGCTGCCACCACCGCGAGACATTTTGTGAAGACTCGTGGTGCAGAGGATAGGCCAAAGGGCAGTACTCTGTACTGGTAATGATTTCCCACCACCACAAACCTTAGGTATTGGCGGTGGCTTGGGTGGATGAGGATGTGCGTGTAGGCATCCTTTAGATCCAAGGAGCATAGCCAATCTCCCTGCTGGAGGTAGGGCAGAAGGATTCCAAGGGTAAGCATCTTGAACTTCTTCCTGACGAGGAACTTGTTGAGGTTGCGCAAGTCCAGGATGGGTCTGAGGCCTCCTGTTCTTTTTGGTATTAGGAAATACCTGGAATAGAAGCCCTGACCCCTCAGGTGGTGGGGCACCGGTTCCACAGCCTGTTCCTGAAGAAGACTTGCTAACTCCCGAAGGAGTAAGTCCCTGTGCAGAGGGAGTCGTGGAGGCTCTCCCGGGAAATAGGAGGGAGGGACCTGGTGGAAGTGGAGAAGATAGCCTTCTCTCACCACCTGAAGCACCCAGGCATCTGAGGTGACGTCGGACCACCTGTGGGCAAAGTGAACCAGCCGGCCTCCTGTGCTGGGAGGAACCAGCTGAGGGGGAGAGGCTATGCTGATGAAGTCAAAAACCCCCACCCTGCTGAGCAGGGGCCGGTGGTGCAGGCTTGGGGGCTTGCTGCCTACGGGACCCGTTACCCCGTCCCTTGGCCTGCTGACCCTGTTGGGGAGCTGCGGAGGCCTGATATTGAGGGTAGTGTTTATAGGCAGCCGCCTTTCTCGGGTAAAAAGACTTCTTTCCCGAGCCCTTCTTCTTCTGGGAAGGGGCGGAGGTCTTCCTAGAAAGCCTAGTTCTGGTGAGAGTCTCCGTCTCGATTTGTGCAGCCTTTTCAGCCATGGGCTTGCCAAAGAGGTTCTCACCTCGGCAGGGGACATCGACCAACTTGTCCTGCACCCAGGGTTCAAGGTCAGACGACTGAAGCCAAGCCTGTCGGCGGGCACCGATGCCGGCTGCGGCCACTTGTGCCGATGCTTCAAAGCCATCATAAGCTGCTCGAGACATGAATTTGGAGCATTCCCGAATACCAGTTGTCAAGGCTAGGAACCTCCGCAAAGGTTCCTCGGACAGCCCAGCGGAGAATCCGGCTACCTCTTTGGCCAGGTCTCTGAGATACATGCCTATGTAGAGCTGGTAGGTCTGGACCCGACAAGCAAGCATAGAGCCCTGGAAACACTTCTTACCGAGGCCATCCAGGTTGCGGGCCTCCCTGCCAGGAGGCACCGAGGAGTGCATCTTCTGGCTCTTAAGCCTATGCATGGCCGATTCCACCACCATGGAATGGTGCGGTAGCTGTGCTTTTTGGAAGCCAGGGCTCTTGCGGACTCGATAGATGGAATCGACCCGCTTGCTTAATACCGGCGACGATGCCGGACTCTCCCACATGCGGAAGAGTAGTCGTTCCAGCATGGGAGGAACCGGTACAGTAAAGTGCTCCCTGGCGGGAGAGTCGTACTGAAGGGCATCGAGCTCTTCGGCTCGGGGCTCCTCCTCAGGATCCGCAGGGAAGGCCAAAGCCTTGGCCATATCCCTGACGAAGTCCGAGAACCGGGCGTCCTCCGGAGGGGACTGTTTCCGAGGTTCGGACTCAGGCGAGTCCGAGGGGACACACCGAGTCCGAAATGAATCAGGTGACTCTTCCTCTTCAGACTCCCAGGCCGACTCCGAGGAGGAATCGGTGGGGTCGGTCCGGGCGGGCGGAGGCGTCGGCCGCCCCGACGCCGAGGGAGTCGGCGTCGACGACCTCGGTCCCGAACGGGAGGCCGAGGGCGACCTCGACCGAGGATCGACTCGAGCCCGCATGGACTCGAGGATCGGCTCGGTCTCCGGGGTCGACTTAGACGTCGACGTCCCGGCGGTCGGGGCAGAGGCGCCAGCGAGGCTAGCGATCAGTGCCCGCTGCTGGTCCATGAAGGCAGAGAGTCTGCTCTCCAAGGCCGTCAACCTGAGTCCGACCTCAGGTGACCCAGCAGCCCCCGACTCGGGCCCCGACGTCGGACCCCTCGGAGGCGAGTCCAGGAGGACTACAGGACTTACCCGAGCAGGCAACTCCGACTCTAGACGAGGTCGCTTCGGCAGATGCTCCTTCTCCAAAGACCCGGGACGGCTATCGGGGCTATGCGACCTGGCCCTCGCGGAACCAGGAGCGTCCACCGACGACGCCCTCGCGGGTTTCACCTTCCGATGACGGTCCCCAGAGGGAGAACCCCTGTCGGAGGAACTCCGGCGATGGTCAGAGCTGGAACCTCTGGACGCCGAGGCCTCCGACGAGGTCCGGGTACGGGCGGGATCAGCGAAGATTCGTTCCCGCTGATGCCGCCGACTCCTTAACGCTTTGGAGGACATCTTGCTGCAGGGCCCACAGATCAGTTCTTCGTGATCCGGGCCGAGGCAGCGGAGGCAATTATCATGTGTGTCAGTGAGTGACATATTTCTGTCACACTGAACACACCGTTTGAAACCACTGGCAGCCATCGGGGGAAAAAGGGCCCCTGAAAGGTCAAAGGACCGGGCTGCCAGCGAAAAACCGAAAACGAAACTGACAGAAAATCAGAAAAACCGAAAAATAACAGAAGGACTCGCAACAGCGTCGCGAGTCCGGGCAGGAAAAGGACCGGCGTCGAACCGACCGAGAAAAAAGATATAAATCACGAAAAAATCAACTTTTCAGCGGGGACAAGACGGGCACGTCTGTAGGGCTCCGCGGAAAAAAGAAGACTGGCTAAGATGGCACCCTTGGGCGGGAAGGGGACCGCGCATGCGCGCTGCAATTCCCAAAGGCTTTCTTTGAAAGCTGGGGAAAATTGCTCCGCGAGGGCTCCGTCGGCGTCGGCGCCGACGTCACCCATATGTGAGGACTGACTTCCTGCTTGGTCCTGGAGAATGCCCTTTAACACTCTTAACACGCCTCATTGCTGATTCCACAACAATAGAATGATGAGGAAGTTGAGTCTTTTGAAAACCTGGAGAAGGGGGCACCTTGTATAGAGAGTCAGTGGCCCTTGAAGGTGGGGATACCTTTAAAGGAGTTTCCCACATTCTAAGTAAAAGATCCTGTAAGGTTTGATGCAAAGGAAGCATGATGACCTCCTTTGGATTCTCAGGGATTTGCAGAAGCTCCGAATCCCCTGGTGCAGGATCTTGATCAGGTATAGAAATGGCAAGTAACCTTGCCATATCAAGCAGGAATGCTTGAAAATAAATTTCCCCAAAAGGGGATCCTCTATCATGAGGAGTAAAGGTTAGATCTGCTGAAGATCTAGTCTTGGCACTAATGGATTGATTCGGATCCATTGGAGTACAAGACCCGAAAGGGTTGAGCATTGGATTGTCCTGAAAGGATAGTCGTCGGTACCGCCGGAGGCTGGTGCCGCAACAAATCGGTGGAATATTATCCATGCCAGGGATGGATTCCAAACTCGGTACCGAAGGAAGCGAGTTTGTGGAAGTAAGCATGGAAGGCACCAATACCGATGCAAACACAGAAAACAGTACCGGCGGTGATATCGCAGCCGGTACCAATATTGAAAGATCAGTCTGAGGCGACTCGAACGGTACCAAAGGTACCGAGAGCGCCTGACTTTGATCCCCGGGACAATGTCTTTGGCACCCTCCGAGGTCGGTACCGAGACAAGTCGGTACCCAATCGTCCAGGCTAGAGATCTATTCTAGACTCGGCATCCAAAGCAGCGAGTCTATCGAAGCACACCTGGAGGGTACCGACGTGGATACCAGAACCGGTACCGGGATCGATACCGATACTGGAAGATCAGTCTGTAGCGACTCTAACGGCACCGAAGATACCGAGAGCGCTAGACTGCGATCAACGGTGTGGAATGTTTCATCCAACACCATCGCTGATGCCGGGGTACCGGCACCGCTCAAAGCAGATACCACCACCGAGCATGGCTCAGGTATGTTCGTAGAGGTAAAGACCGCGGGAACAACCTGAAACCCCATTAGTGCTTTGGAGGCCAAAGACTCCCGCCGGGGTTTTAAAGCCAATTTGTCCTCGGGGGGCAAGGCCAGAGGCATCTCAATGCTGAACATGAGATCTACCACCTGAGGACTGGCTAAGTCTGTACAGGCGTTTGTTTGGTTACCTGATCCTGTGAAAAAGAAGTTGTAGGTGATACCCTCAGTGATGGGAACCGCGTATCGAGTTGAGCTCGATGCTGAAGACTTCTTCTGGAAAAACTACTGCAGGAGGGACACTCCAGCGGATAGTGGTCAGGACCCAAACATGGGAGGCACCAGTTATGGGTGTCTAAATCTAATTTGGTACCGCCACAGTTGAAACATGTTTTAGGAATAGTGGCTGGTGTTTCCATGAAGGAAAGTGAGAGGACTAGCAGGCCGAAAAAAACATCAGGCACTAAACAGGGAAAAATTCCCTACAAAGGTAAAAATTTGAAGGATAAAGAAAGAAGAAAACACCGGCAGTACCGGTGCGTCGCGGGAAGGCAGACGCGACCACAAGAAAAAACAAAAATAAAGGAAGAATTTTCTGCGGTGACAGGAGAACGTCCTGTCGGCTCCACGGAAAAACGAAAACTGAGGAGAGGCAGTTGGGAAAGGCGGGAAGGCAGCACGCAGGTGTGGTGGGATGCTCCCAAAAGCATTTTGATTGGACGCTGGGGAGCGTTCCCGCGCAGATTCCGTCGGTACCGATGTACCCATATGTGAAGACTCATTCCTGCTTGTTCCTGGAGATAAGCCCGCTCTCGCCACTTTTGCAACAGCACATGACAAAAATCCGGAATCTTGAGCAACTGCTTGACTGGACTGCAACGTCCTACCCAGAAAATATCAGGAAAACGCATTCTGCATGATTTTCAATAGACTGTTTATAAGGAACTAGTTAAACTAAAAGTAGACAAAACGATGGGGCCAGATGGGATACATCCAAAAGTATTGAAAGAACTTGGGGAGGTTCTAACAGCTCCACTGTCTGACCTTTTCAATGCTTCTTTAGAGTTGGGAGTAGTCCCAGAGGACAGGAGAAAGGCGCATGTGGTCCCTTTACACATAAGCGGAAGAATGAGGTTGAAAACTCCTTCAAAACTCTTATAACAAAAGCAGCAAACACAATATACCTCAAAACCAAGACCCTTCAACGACTCCGTCCGTTCTTTGAACCAGAAGACCTTTGCTCAGCACTCCAAGCCCTACCGTAATAATATTTACCAAGGATTACCACAGGCCACCCTCCTCCCCCTCCAATCTGCACTCCACACAGCTGCATGCATAATCCAGAAAGCTACTAAGTTTGACCACATTACCCCTATCCTAGAGCAGTTCCACTGGCTACCTCTCACAAGCAGAATTAGATATAAAACGCTGCTACCAATATACAAAGAACTACACTCACACCCCCTCACCCTTATACTATCCCTAACAGACCACGAAGATCCGCCACATCCAATAAACTCAAAATGCCACAATCTATAACAAAATTCAATCAACATACGTGCCAAAGAGCATTTGAACTCGCCACACCATCCCTTTGGAACTCTCTACCTGACACACTAAGGAGCATCACCGACCTTCCCTCTTTACGCAAACATTTGAAAACCCACTTATTCACCGGCCACTTTGGTCCCACCACCTAACCTACCCACAAACCTGAAAAATGTGACGGACACATGCAGAACAGAACCTGCATCTGTAAAAGAACATACCAATATGTATTGCTATTGTAATTGTATATAGTTTGATGGTTGAAAAATAATTTTGGCTAACATATATATTAAATATATTATATAATTATAATGTTAACTGTTACTATAACATTATTCTTTTCTATGTATCTAGTAATTTATCTGTTCCTTGTAAAAACTGTTTCTGTTCAAAGTAAACCACTCTGACCCAGTGAAAAGTGGTATATAAGCACAGCTAAATAAATAAAAATGAACTACAGGCCTCTGGCATTGAACATTCAAACTATTAGTGCTAGCGACGACAATTTCAGGTGCAGAAGAGAGTTTCATCCTTTGCCCCTTAACTGAATTTCATCTTACACAGCTCATGAAGTCATTGAATCTTTCTGGTTCCCTGGCTGATCCCATTTCACCTCCGCTGCCGCAGAAAATTCCAAGTTATCAATATCCCTGTTTAATGTACATTACCAAGTTTAAGTTACAGTGTAAACCGCTTTGACCGACACGATAAAGCGGTATAAAATACCTGTTAAATAAATAAATAATATTTTTAAATCTTGTTGGAATGGCTTTGTGCCTTCTGTTCTATCCTGGGTTTAAAAAAGATTTGGACAAGTTCCTGGAGGAAAAGTCCATAAACCATTATTAAAGAGGACCCAGGTAATCCACTGCTTGCCCCAGTATTTTATTTGTTTTTATTTAATTATTAGCATTTATATACCGCTTTTTCCACAAGATCAAATGTGGTTTACATAAAACAAGAGTCAGATACATAACACACTTTAAACTATGTACAATAAACATGTCTTAAGCTCAAGCTAGAAGAATTGATAATTCTGTACAGAAAACAGTGCCTTTAGATAAAGGTTTGGTCTGAGGGAGACTCAAAGTTTGCTAGTTTATGTGTGTTTTCTTTGAATGTGGGGAGGGGGTTCTGGATTTGGGGGATTATGTCGTTTACGTGGTAACCTAGGTGGGGTGTGTGTTGGAAGGTTCCAATGGGTCCCGCTATAAGCAGAATCACAAACCAATCCCTCTCCATAGGATCTTTCCCACAAAGCCTGAAATTTATTTCAATCCGCCCATTATTAAAAAACAACAAACTTGATTCTTCCAAAGTTGAATCCTTTCGCCCAATATCAAGCATCCCCCTACTCGCCAAAATCATTGAAAAGGTAGTTCAACGACAAATCCAACAACATATTGACGATGTAGCTCCACTGGATCCATCTCAACATGGCTTCAGAGAAGCTCATGGTGTCGACACCATCCTCACAACTCTCCTCAATGATCTAGTTACAGGACTTGATAACATCCGCCAGGGATTTGTCCTCATTTTCATGGATATTGCTGCAGCCTTTGATTCAGTCAACCATGAAACTCTGATACTCCGTCTTGTGGAGAAAGGAATACAAGGCTCAGCTATAGCATGGTGCAAGTCCTACCTATCTAACAGATGGCAACAAGTCAGAACAGGTCCCATGACTTCTGACCCATTCCCTCTCAATCAAGGTGTACCTCAGGGTTCATCCCTATCTGCATTAATGTTCAACATATATATGCAACCAATTTGTACCCTAATCCGCTCCTTTAACATCCTGTGCCTAGTCTACGCAGACGACGTCCTAATCTACTAACCATTCCTGATTGATCAACCTGACTTTTCACCTATATCAAGCTGCTTCGAAGCTGTATCACAATGGCTTACAACACAAAATTTAAGGATCAACCATAGTAAAACAGATGTCTTATTCCTCACCAAGAACCAGATGTTCTCCCCACCCCCACATTAAAAGTAAACAATATTGAGTTGATAGCAAAATCAACTATCCGCTATCTCGGCATCACGCTTGACCAACGACTCGACATGTTTACACATGTGAAGAACATCACGAAAGCAATTTACCATAAGGTCCGGATACTACGTCACCTGCGCCCCCTATTGGACTTTAATGACTACCGAACTATTTTCCAAGCCTTGGTGCTCCCACATCTAGACTTTGCAAATATTATCCTTCATGGCCTCCCTCAGTCAACACTAGGACCTCTTCGCCTTGCAATCAATGCTGCAGCAAGGGTACTTGCAGGTACATCAAGAGCTAAACATATAACCCCAGTCATGATGGATCTCCACTGGCTTCCACTTCAGGCTAGAATCTATAAGTCCCTAGTACTAACATTCAAAGCCCTAAGGAACCAGATCACCTCACCCCATCAGCAAACTCATTCAAAGACGGCCGTTCAACAGGATCAGGAGATCTAATCAAGCAAACACTCTAGAGATCCCCAACATTCTAACTAAGTGCAAAAAGGCTACTGCCAATAGAGCCTTCTCCCTATTTGCACCCATGACCTGGAATGCTCTCCCCACTGAGCTCCGTTCCACCCCAGACCTATTGTCATTTAGAAAAGCCCTCAAACAACACCTTTTCCTCATCCATTACCCAGAATCCAATCCCAGAAATAACCACCCATCCTCACATCCTACACCCTACTCCACCCCAACCAAAATCCAACACCATAAAGAAAATGACTAGCTCTACCACCATATCACCTCTCTTATTTATTATTGGTACTGATCACACATCTTATTGATTAAACCTCTTATAAATATGTTGAAACCAAGCTATACTATATGTATAATTTCTCACCATACTATATTGTGGTAAGGAGAGTGCAGCCCAGCCAGGAAAAAGTGAAGAGAAGAAGGATTTTTCCTCTTTGCGGGGGATGGGTACACAGGATCACATAGTCCACAGCAGAAGCCTGGAGAGAAACCTAGAGGGCAGACCTAGCTGTAAGCCACGCCCACACTCCAGGTCAGCCACAGATAGGAGTGGGAGGTACAGAAGGGCGGAGCCAGGAAGGGAGTTGCCCTGCTCAGTGTTTGAAAGGGAGCAAACACTAGAGATGGTTGGAAGCATGGTTGGAGAGCTGGTGGGAAGCATGGTTGGAGAGCTGGTGGGAAGCATGGTTGGAGAGCTGGTGGGAAGCATGGTTGGAGAGCTGGTGGGAAGCATGGTTGGAGAGCTGGTGGGAAGCATGGTTGGAGAGCTGGTTGGAAGCACTGTTCGAGTGCTGTTTGGAAGCATGGTTGGGAGCATGGTAAGAAGCATGATTGGAGACGCAGTTGCAGTGGCAGTTGCTGTCGGAGTTGCAGTCCAGGCCTAAGTGGGAGTTGCAGCTCAGGTTCCAGTCCAGGTTCCAGAAGGTACAGAGGGAACAGCCCTGTAGCCAAAAGGAGCAGCAGAGAAAGGAACCGCTATAAGGACAACCAGAGAAGGTACAACGGAAGCCACCATACTCAGCACAGTAGCCGCAGAGGACAGAGGGAAGGTTCCAGGGGGAGAACCACCTACCCTAGCAAGAGAGTGGGAAAGCTCTACCACAAGTCTCTGCCCTACGCTGAGGCAGAGGGAGTCCTGACTGGCCAAAGCTCCAACCAAGAGAATACTGCACAAAAAGCCCAAGGTAGGAGAAGGGAGGCAATAAGGCCTTCCAAGTATATTTTCTCTTCTGACTCTGATGAAACTGTTATACCCCAGAGAACACAGTGCAGAAAGGAATGTTTCACCAGGAAGGTTAAGCAAGAGCACCCCATAGGAGACCTGCCCAGAGAAGGGAAGGCAAGAAAGTGGGAGAGGTTGTTTGACCTGTTAAAAACTCTAAAGCAGAAAGTCCCTGAGCGCTACCAAGCAGAACCCTGCCATAGCTCAGCGGAGAGTATGGAGATTGAAGCCAAAGAGGCTGATGTAAATTCCAATATTTCAGAGATGGAATGTGATGCCTGCACTAAGGTAAATTAGTGTGAGCCAGAAACACTTGATAGTTGAATTTGCTGTTGTTTTGTTTGGACATTTGTTACTGGAGAAGTATCCATTATTTTCTTTTGTCTGGAGAGTAAATGAGCTTGAAGAAATTGTATCCACTTACCTGCAAGGAAGCTGAATAAATTCCTGTGCGCTTTTATAAACCACTCGGTTCATTATTCCTCACACAACTACAACCCTAGGAAAATATAAGAGGTGGTCACCCGTCCCTACTAGGCGACCGCCTGGTAGGGGCGCGAGCACCACAATATGTATAATTTCTCACCATACTCCATGAATAATTACTCTGTAATTAGTTACCCCTGTTACCTCCAGGTTATCTCGTCCATGTTCAATGTAAAAACTCAATTGTCGTGTGACATTGCAGTATGTTTTTTGTTCAATTGTAAACCGCACTGATTTTAATAGCGCGGTATATAAAAGAGAAGTAAATAAATAAATAAATAAATAAATGGGTCACCAAAATGTCGCTTGAAGAGGTATTTTTTTAGTTTTTTGCGGAATGTGTTAAGATCGGTGGTTTCTCTTAGCTCATTTGGTAGGACGTTCCAGAGAGTGGGAACGAAGTATGAGAATGCTCTATTTGTGG
Organism: Ichthyophis bannanicus; assembly: GCA_033557465.1. NCBI lineage: Eukaryota > Metazoa > Chordata > Amphibia > Gymnophiona > Ichthyophiidae > Ichthyophis > Ichthyophis bannanicus. The sequence continues at coordinate 5,023,102 of CM066050.1, forward strand.
CTTTGATGGATTTTCAGTAGTCTGCAAGAATCGTTAGTTTATTTTGACTGCATCCTTCTTTTAGTCATATCTCAGCTTGCTTGCATAGGGAGGTGAGGTGGGAAGGGGCTATCTGTCTAAGGAGCTTGAATATGGTCATCAGTGTTGTAGTGTATTCGGCTTTGACTGGGAGCCAGTGTAACTTGTATAATACTGGAGTGATGTGTTCCGATATGTTTGCATTCCAAGCGATTTGTGCTGCAGCATGTTGCACCATTTGGAGCTGTTTTAGGACCACTTTAGATAAACCTTGTAGTGTGTTGCTACAAAAATCAATGTGGGGTGTGATTAATGCTTAGAGGACTGATCTGACGTCATGATTGGAGAGTAGTGGTCGCAGCTGTTTTAACATTTTGAGTTTACAGTAGATTTTTTTGGTTGTGAGTTTTATGTGGGTGGACATGCTGAGTGTCTGGTCTAGGGTGACCCCTGGTATTTTACCTCATTCTTTACTACTATGTCAGTGTCATTAATTGTGATATACGGAGTGAGGGTGAACGCGTAGTTACTCACCTGTAACAGGTGTTATCCAGGGACAGCAGAAATCGGTCCTCACATATGGGTGATGGCATTGACAGAGCCCACGCGAAGCATATCCCCAGCTTTCAAAGAAAGCCTTTGGGAATGCCACCACGCATGCGTGGTCCCCTTCCCGCCCAAAGGTGCCATCTTACTCAGTCAGGTGCCACAGCTATAGCCCCTTCAAGAAGATGGCAAAATTATACAGCAACTCTGAAGGAGGGTTGTGAGGACTGATTCCTGCTGTCCCTGGAAAACACCTGTTACAGGTGAGTAACTACGCTTTCTCTAGGAACAAGCAGGAAGTTAGTCCTCACATATGGGACTCCCTAGCAACAGGCTATTGAGGACATGTAGGAAAAAGCACGGCAGCGCCGTGAGAAGTCACCAGTGAAATCCGAAGGCAGCCCGAGAACTCCTGGTCCATTAATGGGCACGCTCCTGGTAGCCGGAACAAGAAGGGTCGGAAGGCAGGAGCTGCTTAAACTCCAAACAGATTACGGAGTACAGCCTGACTGAAGATGGCATTCTGACGGGACTCCCTCTCCAGGCAGTAATGCACCATGAAAGTGTGAGTGGAGGATTAGTTGGCGGCCCGGCAGATGTTTGCCAGTGGCACAGAGTGCAGGCTAGCGACTGACGCCATCGCTCGGACATTATGAGCTGTGACTCGGCAGTCCAGGGGAAACGAACTGGGCCTGGGCAAAAGCGATGCAGTCCGCCACCCAGATGGGCAAAGTACACTTGGTGACTGCCAGACCAGATGGCTGGGATCGAAGGAGACGAAGAGCTACTCGGATCTGCGGTGGTCCCAAGTACGCTGCAGGTAGAAAGAGAGGGCCCTCTTACAATCCAGGGTGTGGAGAATCCACGACGCCCGGTCGGCGTGGGGTTTCAGGAAGAAGGTGGGTAGCACTATCTCTTGATTGAGATGAAAATCTGAGACAACCAATGGGAGGAACTTGGGGTGAGTCCGCAGGGCTACCCTGTTCCTATAAAACCTTGTGTATGGTGCCTCGGCCATCAGCACCTGGAGTTTGCTGACCTTTCAGGCGGAGGTGAGAGCCACCAGGAAGGCCACCTTCCACAACAAATGCCGCAGCGGGCAGGTAGCCATGGGCTCAAAGGGCAGCTTCATCAGCTGAATGAGGACAACACTGATGTCCCATTCCACCAGAGGCGGCAGGTAGGGGGGCCTGGAAAGGAGCAGGTCTCGCATGAAGCGAGAAATGAGCAGTTGCCCCGAAAGAGGCTTGCCCTCGATGGGGTGGTGGTTCGCTGAGATGGCACTCAGGTGAACCCTGACTGAGTTAGACTTCAGCCCAGACTGCAAGAGGTGGAGCAGGTACTGCAAGACCAAACTGGTGGGGGGTTTGCTTGGAGCTCCGAGCACCACACCAAGAACTTACGCCACTTGAAGGCGTAAGCCCGTCTGGACGAGTCCTTTCGTGAGGACAAAAGAATGTCCTTGATCTCCACGGGAAGATGGTAGGAGGCTAAAGAGCTAAGCTGTGACCTCAGATTGGGCTGGAGAAGCAGACCTTCCTCCTGCGTCAGCAGCTCCGGTGAGAACACGAGAGGGACCGGGGGCTGCATAGAGAGAAGGAGCAGAAGGGTAAACCAAGGCTGCCTGGGCCACCTCAGGGCTATGAGAATCATCAAGGCCCTGTCCCACTGGACCGTTAGAAGGGTCCAGGCAATGAGGAGCGGGGGGGGGGGGGCATATAGCAGGCCTGTTTCCCATGAGATGAGGAAGGCATCTGGAGCCACCCTGCCCAGGTGCGGGAGGGGGCCGCAGAACTAGGAGAGCTGAAAATTCGCAGGATTGGCAGAGAGGTCCAGGTCTGGGGTCCCCCAGTGCTGGACAAGTCGCTGTGCCGTCTGGGGTCATAGGCGCCACTCATGTGGACAGAGGACTCTGCTGAGCTGTTCCACCAATGTATTGTCATGGCCCGGATGGTCATGCCCTGGCTCAACGCAAAGGAGCATAGGGCTGCCGCCTCCAAACGAAGGTTGTAGGAACCTGTACCTCCTTGTTTGTTCACACAGACCATCGTGACCTGGTTTTCCATCTGGACCAGCACCGCTCGGTACTGCAGGCGGTCCCTGAAAATCTTGAGTGGGAAGCGGATGGCCCGGAGCTCCAACAGGTTGATCTGCTGCCCGGACTCCTTGAGGGACCAGGTCCCTTGAGTGCGCCGTCCCTTGCAGTGGGTTCCCCAGCCCACCAGGGAGGCATCCATAGTCAAAACCACCTGATGCGCCGGAGCTTGGGAAGGGCATACCTCGAAGCCTTCTTGGTGTGTTCCCTTACCTACTCCCTTGCTGTGTGCCCACTGTTCAGGAACAGCCTACTGGCCAGAGACACTTAGGTTCCCGCCCACCCTATCCCTCACCCCACCCACCCCAGGGGCTACATTGCCTATATAGTGGTCACATACGTGCCATCTGTCGTTCCTAACTTGGGTAACGCCCACATCTTCAACTTTTCTTATTATTCTTCCTCTTCTGGGACTGCTTAAGCAACATGTCGTGTATTCAGTGCAATAACTGTGGTACTTTCATTCAAAGAATCATTTGGAGCCTAATAGCTTGTCCTATATGCCTAAAGTCAGCTGCCATGCATGAAGAACTGACTATACTAAGGAAAGACCTAGCAGCCATGCATAAAGAAGTTTCTCTACTGAGGGAGGAACTGGCTGCAATGAAGCGCACCTCTTCTAGGATACAAACTGAACAAAGTCCACCACCGCTCCCACAAAGAATCAAACACCCCAGGAACAAATGGATCACAGTGGGTTCCGGAAGATTGCGACCTGTAATGCAGAGACATCCTACACATCAAGAGATATCCCTGCAAAATGCCTTCTCTGCCTTGGCTAATGAGGATGCCCAACCCAAGGAAACTGAAGGGCCCTTAAATGAGTCAGACAATGCCCAATCTCCTGCTAAAGCACCAAATATGAAGAAAACCTCACCAAACAGAAAACTATTACTACTTGGAGATTCCATCATCAGAGGCACCAACTTGGGAACACAGTTCAAAGGAGAGAAGATAGTCATGTGCCTACCAGGCTCTTCAGCCAGCAGGAATACAAACCAAGTTGTTGAAATACTTAGCGCAAAAAGTGAGCACCCCAAACCAGATGTTATTATCCACTTGGGCACAAATGACCTGGCTAGAAACAGTGGCTCTACAGCCCAAAAGGACTTCCAATCTCTGGGAGAGAAACTCAAGCCCATTGTTAACACTGTTGCATTCTCAGAAGTTCTACCTGTTCTTGGTAAGGGGACAAAAAGGCTGCATCGCATTAACAACTTTAATACATGGCTCCAGACCTGGTGCAAACAAGAAGGATTCAGATTTATTGGCAACTGGGACAATAGATGGACCAACAAGAGACTATACTGTGCTGATGGACTACATCTCTCTGTCGCAGGGAAAAGAAACCTAAGTGAAAAATTCAGGCAGTATGTGGATATGCATTTAAACTAGGAAAAGGGGGTGACGGATGTGGAAGGTCAACATCTGCATGCCACCCCCTACAAAAGCAGAACAACATCAGAAACAGCCATACTCTTAAACCACACATCAAAAACAAGTGGGAAGAAATGGGCAGAATAAAATCAATGCAAAATACACACAAGCCAGGTAAATGCTGGAAAGCAATGAGCACAAATGCTCGAAGCTTAGCCAAAAAAATTCCAGACCTGGAAGCCCTAATGGTGGAAACGGATTTGGACATCGTGGCCGTTACGGAAACATGGTTTAATGAATCGCATGATTGGGATATAGCCATAGCTGGCTATAATCTATTCAGAAGAGACAGAGAAAATGGAAAAGGAGGAGGAGTAGCCTTGTATGTCAAAAGCAGTATTAAAGCTACTGAAATGCAGGGAACATGGGGAAAAGAAGAAGCGCTCTGGATTGCGTTGGAAAGAGGAGATGGCACTGTCATCCATATTGCTGTAGTCTACAGACCTCCGACTCAAATTGAAGAGAGAGATAACGAATTGATTATAGATATTGCCAAGATAGCAGCAAAGGGGGAAGCGATCATATTAGGTGACTTTAATCTACCTGATGTGGATTGGATTACTCCTTCTGCACATCTGAAAAGAAGCAAAAAAATTGTGGATGCTCTCCAAGATGCATTCCTTAGACAAATGGTGATGGAACCAACCAGGGAAAGCTCAACGCTGGATGTAGTGCTTACCAACAGTGATAACGTGTCGAATGTCTGCGTGAGTGTCCCTGTGAGCAACAGCGACCATCACACGGTGTGGTTTGAGATAAAAGCCATGGTACAGGCCAATCATAGCAAGCTCAAAGTCCTAAACTTCAAAAACACTGACTTCAATAAAATGGCCGAGTACTTAAAGGAGGAGATGACGGGGTGGAAGAAGATAAGGGAAGTGGAATTGCAATGGACTAAACTAAAGGCGGCAATAAAAGGGGCAACAGATAAATATATAAGAAAAATAAATAAAAACAAGAGGAGAAGGAAACCTATTTGGTTTTCCAAAGAGGTGGCTGCGCAAATAAGGCAAAAAACACAGCTTTTTCAAAATTCAAAAGCTTGCAAACAGAAGAACACAGAAATGAATACAGGATCCAACTCAAAGAGTCTAAAAGAGTAATAAGGATAGCAAAATCAAAGGCAGAAGAAAAAAATGGCTAAAGATGTTAAGGGTGGCAACAAAACTTTCTTCAGGTATATTCAGGAAAGGAAGAAGATCAGAGTTGGAATTGCAGGACTCAGAAGTGCTGGGAAAGGACTCGTGGAAAGTGACACTGAAAAAGCGAAATTGCTAAACAAATACTTCTGCTCTGTTTTTACTAAAGAAGATCCTAGAGATGGACCAGCTGTGACTCCCAAATATAAAAATAGGACTGAAGTAGATACCACACCATTCACAGAAGATGAGGTGTTAGAACAACTTGCTAAACTGAAAGTGGACAAAGCCATGGGACCAGATGGGATACATCCCAGGATACTGAAAGAGCTCAGAGAGGTTCTTGCAGGACCGTTAAAGGATGTCTTCAACAGATCCTTGGAAACAGGAGTGGTTCCTCAGGACTGGAGAATGGCTAATGTTGTACCTCTACACAAAAGTGGTGACAGGGAAGAAGTGTCAAATTACAGGCCCGTGAGCCTTACCTCGGTGGCAGGAAAAGTAATGGAGGCGCTCCTGAAAGAGCGAATAGTGAACTTTCTCAAAACCAACAGGTTGCAAGATCCCAGGCAACATGGTTTTACCGAAGGACGGTCTTGCCAAACAAATCTGATTGAGTTCTTTGATTGGGTGACCAAGGAACTAGATCTGGGGCATGCAATGGATGTCATCTATCTGGATTTCAGCAAAGCCTTTGATACTGTTCCTCATAGGAGGCTTGTCAATAAACTCAGTAGCTTGGGGATGGGTCCCAAGATAGTAAACTGGATTAGAAATTGGTTGACTGACAGACAACAGAGGGTGATGGTACATGGAGCTCACTCGGATGAGAGGAAGGTGATTAGCGGGGTGCCTCAGGGTTCGGTCCTGGGCCCGGCACTGTTCAATATATTTGTGAGTGATATTGCTGAAGGACTGAATGGAAAAGTCTGTCTTTTTGCAGATGACACAAAAATTTGCAACAGAGTGGACTCCCCAGAGGGAGTGGATAACATGAGGAAAGATCTACAAAAACTGGAAGACTGGTCTAATGCTTGGCAACTACGATTTATTGTGAAAAAGTGCAGTGTCATGCACTTGGGTAGCAGAAATCCAAGGGAAAAGTACACAATAGGGGGTGAGAGGTTGGTATGCACGGTTCAGGAGAAAGACCTTGGTGTGATTATCTCTGATGATCTCAAGGTGGCAAAACAGTGCGACAAGGCCGTGGCAAAAGCCAGGAGGATGTTGGGCTGCATTCAAAGAGGGATTACCAGCAGAAAGGAAGAGGTACTTATGCCACTGTACAAGTCACTGGTGAGGCCTCACTTGGAATACTGTGTTCAGTTTTGGAGGCCATATCTTGCAAAAGATGTAAAAAGACTGGAAACTGTTCAGAGAAAGGCGACCAAAATGATTTGGAGCCTGCGTCAGAAGCCTTATGAGAAGAGACTTGAAGACCTAAATATGTACACTTTGGAGGAGAGGAGGGACAGGGGAGATATGATTCAGACCTTTAAATACTTAAAGAGAAATGATGAACAAACAAACCTCTTCCAAAGACAGGGAAGCTGTAAAACTAGAGGGCATAACATGAAGCTGCAAGGTGGTAAATTGAAAGGCAATGTCAGGAAATATTTCTTCACTGAAAGGGTGGTGGATGCTTGGAATGCCCTCCCGATGGAAGTGGTGAGGGAATTCAAAACGGCATGGGACAAACACAGTGGATCCCTTTACAGCAACAGGATAAAAGCAAAATAAACGGTACCATCTAACTTCTGAACTATCTAGCATCTGAACAAATAAGGGTGTCCTACATGGAGTGGTGGGTTCACCCCTAAACAGAAACAAAAACATGGGGAGGGGTGGCCTGCACAGAGCGACAGGTGCACCTACCCTTGCCATCTTGCTGGGCAGACTAGATGGACCATGCTGGTCTTTATCTGCCGTCACTTACTATGTTACTATGTTACTATGAAGCAAATTCCGAGACTTCTGCCACCAAGTGAGAGACTCCGCCGCACTGGGAGAGACTGAGATGGAGTCTCAGAAGCAGCCGGCACCATTGCACCGCCCACAAGTTGAGAAGGGCATTGGGCACATGGACCGTGGAGACCATGTGGCCGAAAAGCGAAGCATCGTCCGGGCCGAGACGGCGCTGCGGCACCACACTTCAGATGCCAAGGACACGAGGCGGTCCGCCCTGTCCTGAGGAAGGATGTGAGCGTATGCATCCTTTAAGACCAAGAAGCATATCCAATCACCCTGCTTGAGGTAGGGCAGTAACGTTCCAAGGGAGAGCATCTTGAACTTCTCCCGCAGCAGGAATTTGTTTAGGTTCTGCAGGTCAAGGATGGGCTGCAGGGGAGATAACCTCTTTGACGACAAGATCAAGGACACACTCAATGACCTAAAAGACCACTGTACCACTCTCAAACTCTTGCGTACGATGGCCTGAAGCATACTTCCAAGCAGAAGGCGACATCGCACCAGCAACTGAATAGCTACCTGCCGTCATGGCACTACAACCCATACTCCAAGTGGCAACCTCAACACTCCAAGTGGCAGCTAATCTACCAGTCCACTTACCACCAAAAGAACCGCCAATGGGACTGCAAGCAGAACAAGCAAAATACATCTTCCTCTAACAAGAGCAACCCTTCCTTTTGACGAGCCCGACGCCCCTATTCCACCGATCCCCTGTGGACTCTCTCTAGCCTCGAGAGTGTTCACGAAGTGTGTCGCTCTGGCAGCTGCACACCTCCACAAGAAAGTAATATGTGTCTTCCCCTACTTAGACGATGGGCTCCTTGCGGCACCCTCATGGCGGGATCTGCAATGCTCAATCACACATGCGCCAGGCCTTGCTCTCATCACTCGGGTTCTTGGTCAACCGCCCGAAGTCACATCTCCAGCCCACTCAACATCTGGAGTTCATCGGAGCAGACATCAGTACCACCCTTGCAAAGGCATTCATATAACGCAGCACATTGACACCATCCTGGCCAAGGCCAGAAGCGTCTCCTTGAACAACCAAGACTCCACCAGGAACCTCCTATGGCTAGTAGGTAACATGGGGGCAACCAACCACGTCCTACTCTTTGCAAAGCTTCACATGCACTACCTGCAGTGGCACCTCTGCAAGCAGGGAAGCCCTGAAGTTCTGGGGCTTTGCCCTCTCCGGGAAGATGTATTACAACTATTTGATAAACTATTTGATAAATCGCCTGGACCAGATGGTATACATCCAAGGGTGTTGAAAGAACTGAAATATGAGACTGCAGACCTACTATTACTAATCTATGAGCTATCATTAAAATCATCAGTAATACCTAAAGATTGGAGGATGGCCAATGTAATGCCAATTTTTAAAAAGGGTTCCAGGGGTGATCAGGAAAATTACAGACGTTGGTACTGGCAAAATGGTAGAAACCATTAATAAACACAAATTTTCTTAACATGTAGATAGTTATGGTTTAATGGGAGACAGCCAACATAGTTTTAGCCAGATAGAAAGCAGAGGGTAGGGCTGAATGGCCAATTTTCCCAATGGAGACAGGTAAATAGTAGAGTATACCAGGGATCTGTGCTGGGTCCACTGCTTTTTAACATATTCATAAATCACCTGGAAATGAGAATAACGAATGAGGTACTCAAATTAGAAGATGACACAAAATTATTCAAAGTTGTTAAAACCCAAGAGGATTGTGAAAAACTGCAATTGGATCTTCAAATGGCAGATGAAATTTAATGTGGACAAGTGAAAAGTTATGCACTATGGTTACACGATGCAAGGTTCCACATTAGGAACCATCCACCAGGAAAAGGATTTAGGCATCATTATGGAGAACACGTTGAAACCCTCTGCCCAGTGTGCAGCGGCTGCCAAGAAAGCAAATAGAATGCTAGGAATCATAAGGAAAGGAATGGAAATAAAACTAAGGATATTATAATGCCTCTGTGTCGTTCCACGGTGCGACTGCACCTCGAATACTGTCTGCAATTCTGGTCACTGTATCTTAAAAAAAGATATAGTGGAATTAGAAGAGGTACAGAGGTAAAGGAGATGGAAAGATGCCCTATGAGGAGAGGCTAAAACGGTTAGAGCTCATCAACCTTGAAAAGAGACGGCTGAGGGGAAATATGATCAAAGTCTATAAATTAATGAATGGAGTGGAACGGGTAAGCACAGATAGATTGTTTATGCCATCAAAATCTAGAAAGACTAGGGGACATGCAATGAAGCTATAGTGTAAGCCGTATAAGACTAATAAGAGAAATTATTTTTTCACTCAACACGTAATCAAACTCTGGAATTCGTTAAAGGAGGATATCATAAAAGTGTTGCTGGGTTTAAAAAAGGTTTGGACAAGTTCCTGGAGAAAAGGTCCATAAACCATTATTAAAGGGGACCCAGGTAATCCACTGCTTATCCCAATACAAGCATTGTGGAACCTGTGCCTTCTGAGGAAACTATTAGGTACTTGTGACCTAGATTGGCCACTGCTGAAACAGGATACTGGGCTTTATGGACCTTGGTCTGATCCAGTATCCAATACTTAAAACACCAAACAGGTTCCTCCCCCATTTAACTTCCTATGTATATAGTTACCCTCTCTCTCCAAGTTTCATTCCCTGTTCAATGTAATGACCAGACATTTTGTATATTGTCGGATGTTGTTGTTCTTTGTAAACCGCGCTGATCATAAATAGTGCGGTATATAAGAATTGTAAATAAAATAAAATAAATAAATAAATGGCATATCTTCTGTTCAAGCCTCATACCTGTCTTAAGGACTACAAAAAGGGACTGTCACTTGTGGAGAGAGATCTGCAATTGTAAGTATTTACTTCTGGGAAATTTTCTAAATCTTGGTGAAAAAGGAATTCTTTAGATTAAAGCTGATTAATCTGTGAATCCAGTGTATTTGTTAAATCACTCAGGGCCTAGTATAAGCAAATAGTTTTTAGTTAAATTGAAAACTCAACAGGTAGCTTTCAGTTTAAGTTTAAAACCCAGCAGAGGTCATTTAGTTTAAATTTAATACTCAGTCAGGGCCTAGTAGCAGCAAAGAGATTTCAGTTTAAATTTAAAACATAGCAGAGAGCTTTCTGGCTAAATTTAGAACCCAAGATTCCCTCAGTCCAAGCAAGGGCTGTGGGAATCACCCAGGAAATTGGTCACAGATTACCTTAGAAGCACAGGACAGGGTACTGTGTAGCAGCCAGTTTTTAATGTCTTCTTTCCCTACCTCCCTCCCCGACACCCACCCAACCCTGGGATAATCGTAGCTTTATAGGTGCTTAAATCTCTTAAAGGAAAGGAGGTGCCATATTCACTCTCAGGTGCAGCTGTTTATCCTCATCAGGCATAAATTAAGGACCTGAGATTAATTAAGCTTCAGGTGAACAAAGTACATTAAACATATTAGGTAAAGTTTTATTAGTATAAGTATCCCTAGCAACCCTTCGTAAGTAAAGAACTTAAATACCTAAACCCAACCTAAAAAATTAAGATGCAGACAGCAGTCCAACAATGACATGGGGGTTTTCCAGTCTTTTGCATCAAGCGTCACATGTATGATTTTCTCCCAGTTTGCTCTTAGGGAACGAGTCCAATCTCTGGAGGCTAGAGTAGCAGACCTGGAGGACATAAGGAAGACAGAGAGGTACATAGACGAGACCTACAGGGACACAGTAATGAAGTCCCACCTCCAGTCTGGCAGCATCCCTGTTGCCATGGAGGAAAGAAGTCACGTGACAGGACAGCATCACCCTAGTGCGGCAGGAAAGCACAGTTACTTACCTGTAACAGGTGATCTCTGGGAACAGCAGGAATAAGTCTTCACATATGGGTACATCGGTACCGACGGAGCCTGCGCAGGAACGCTCCCCAGCGTCCAATCAGAAAGCTCTTGGGAGCATCCCACAGCACCTGCGTGCTGCCTTCCCGCCTTTCCAACTGTCTCTCCTCAGTTGAGTTTTATAGCTGAGACAAAGAGGGAGAGAGAGTGAAAGGAAGAGAGATAGAGAGAGAGAGACAACTCCTACGGGAGGTGGGTGGGTTGTGAAGACTTATTCCTGCTGTTCCCAGAGATCACCTGTTACAGGTAAGTAACTGTGCTATCTCCAGGAACAAGCAGGAATGAGTCTTCACATATGGGGACTCCCTAGCTTTAGATGCCAGGGAGAGAGCCCATAAGTTGTGTGTCCCTGGGACAGGGCTGCACTTGCCCACCTGGATCTCTGGCATCCAATGAGGGATGGTGGGTAGGAGTTGATTAAGTATGGAACAGGTGTTTGAGAACAGCCTGACCAAACAAGGCATCCCGGCGGGAGTCCTTGTCCAAGCAGTAATGGGCTGTGAAGGTATGAACCAAGGCCCAAGTGGCTGCTCGACAGATGTCGTTGATAGACACAGAGTTCAGATGAGCCACTGAGGCCGCAATGGCTCTCACATTGTGAGCTGTGACATGGCCCTCCAGAAAAATATTCTTGCTCTGATAGGCGAAAGAAATACATTGGGCAATCCAGTTAGAAAGTGTTCTCTTGAAGACTGGTTGTCCCAAATGAGAAGGATCAAAAGCAACAAAGAGTTGGGAAGACTTTCTATGTTGCTGTGTCCTTTGTAAGTAAAAAGCTAGAGCTCTTTTACAGTCCAGGGTATGAAGATTCCTCTCTGCACCTGATGCATGAGGTCCTGGAAAAAAGACAGGTACGTAGACCTCTTGGTTGAGGTGAAAAGGCGAGACCACCTTAGGCATAAAGTGTGGATTAGTCCTAAGGACCACCTTGTCATGATGGAACCTTGTATAAGGTGGATTAGCCACTAGTGCTTGCAATTCACTGATGCGGCGTGCTGATGTGATTGCAATGAGAAAGATAACCTTCCAAGAAAGGTATTTCAAGGAGGTGGTAGCTAAAGGTTCAAAAGGCAGCTTCATAAGCTGACCAAGAACCAAATTTAAGTCCCATGCCACCGGTGGTGGTCTAATGGGAGGCTTTGTTAAAAGGAGGCCTCTCATGAACCTTGCTACAAGGGGATGAGAGGAAACAGGTTGTCCATTTAGAGGCTTGAGGGAAGCTGCAATAGCACTCAAATGGACTCTTACTGAATATGTCTTAAGGCCTGCATTAGACAGATGAAGGAGATACTCCAGCAAGGATTCCAGAGGTATGGCACGGGGGTTAAGACCCTTCTCAGAACACCAGATGGTAAACCTCTTCCACTTGAAAGCGTAAGAACGTCTAGTGGAAGGTTTTCTGGAAGCATAAAGAACATCTTTCACTTCTTGAGAAAGATGAAGATCCTGGAAGCCCTGAGATGCAGAGACTGGGGATTGGGATGCCACAACTTTCCGTCCTCCTGAGAGAGGAGGTCTGGAGCAGACCCTAACTCTAGGGAGGGAGCTTGAGAGAAATGTAGAAGCAGAGGGTACCACACTTGCCGTGGCCAATGTGGAGCTATGAAAATCATATGGCCTCTGTCTCTCTGAAGCTTGAACAGGGTTTTGGGAATTAGGGGAATGGGTGGAAAGGCATACAGAACGTCTTGACCCCAATGAAGGAGGAAAGCATCCCTTGCCTGAGCCCCCTGAGCCGGAGTTATGGAACAGAACCAGGGAAATTTGGCATTCCATGGATTTGCAAAGAGGTCTATATCCGGGGTTCCCCAAATTTGAAAAATCTTGGATACCTGGTCCATACGTAGGGACCACTCGTGTGGAAGCAGAACTCAACTGAGTCTGTCTGCGCAAGAGTTTTGAACACGTGGAAGATAAACTGCCAGAAGATGAATGTGATGCTCTCTGGCGAGGGCCCACAGTCGCAGAGCTTCATTGCAAAGCGACAGAGAGCCAGTTCCTCCCTGCTTGCTTATATAGAACATGGCTACCTGATTGTCCGTGTGGATAAGGACTGTCTTGTGGCTGAGCAGGGTGTGGAAAACTCGCAGAGCAAGGAAGATTGCTCTGAGTTCCAAGAGATTGATATGTAGACAAGTCTCCTGTGGGGACCAGATGCCCTGGGTGGAGAGGTCCTGAAGATGAGCTCCCCAGCCCACTGGAGAAGCATCTGTTCTAAGAGTTGCTTAGAGTAGAGGCTGTTGAAAGGGGGACCCCAGCAACAGGTTTTGAGGGGACTTCTACCACTGGAGGAACAAAATGAGTCGACTTGTGTTTGCTATTTTGTTTGACAGGCAGCCTAATGCCTGGGTCCACTGGGTGGATAAAGTCCACTGAGCTGCTCTCATGTGAAGGCGAGCATATGGTACCACATGAACGGTGGATGCCATGTGGCCTAGCAACTGTAACATCTCTCGAGCAGTTAGTAGGGGTTTCAACTCTGCTTGAGAAGCTAACTGCATCAAGCGAAGGCAACGGGCCTGGGGAAGATAGGCCCTTGCCCTTGTGGTATCCAGCAACGCCCCTATAAACTCCAGGGACTGAGTAGGGATCAAATTGGATTTTGGGATGTTTATTACCAGCCCTAAATACTGAAGGATACGCATTGTGCAGGTTAGAGAAGTCTTGGCCTCTGATTGAGTGGGAGCTCGAATGAGCCAGTCGTTCAGGTAAGGGAAGACAAATATTCCCAGGGTGCGCAGAAAAGCAGCAACCACTGCCATGCATTTCGTGAACACCCTTAGTGCACAGGCCAGACCAAAAGGGAGCACTCTGTATTGATAGTGCTTCTCCTGAAAAAGGAACCGAAGGAACCTTCTGTGAGTTGGATGGATGAGAACATGAGTGTACGCATCCTTGAGATCTAGAGAACAAAGCCAATCCTGACACTGAAGGTATGGCAGCAGAGGTCCTAGAGAAACCATCTTGAATTTTTCTTTGACTAGGAATCTGTTCAACTCTCTGAGATCTAAGATGGGTCTGAAGCCCCCTGTTTTCTTTGGAATAAGAAAATAGGGGGAGTAGAACCCTGTGTCCTGTTGTTGAGAAGGCACTTCCTCTATTGCCCCCTGGGCTAGAAGAGTGGCAACCTCCTGCTCCAACAGGCTGAGGAGGGAGGTTGGAGAATTGAACTGGTGCACTCTTGTGAGAGGGGGCAAGCTGGAAAAATGAAGTTTGTACCCCTCTCTTATGATGGAAAGTGTCCACTGCTCTGCTGTCATTTGCCCCCACCTGGGAGCAAAGTGACATAACCTTCCTGGAATGGTGGAGGGCTCTGGTCCTTCTGGAGCCAGGAAGGCTAAGTTCTCTAGCAGAAAATCAAAGGCCCCTAGGGGCCTCGCCGCCTTTCCTTTGCTCTGTTTGGAGGATTGCTGACATTTGGAAGGGAACTGAGCTGCAGAAGATGCCCGCTGACTATAAACAGGATAAAATCTTCCCTTTTTAGAAAAAGGTGTTTTCTTGAACAATTTTTTCTTAGCAGGAGCAGCTGTGGATTTGGATAGTCTATCCAAAGCGGAATTTTCAGCATCCATCTGATTGGCTTTTGCTTGCCAATCCTTACCAAACAGGTTCTCACCTGTACAAGGGATATTTCCCAATTCATCTTGAACCCAGATCTCCAAATCAGATGCTTGAAGCCAAGCAATCCTACGTGCACCTATGGCAATAGCTGAGGCTCTGCTTACACATTCAAAGGAGTCGAAAGCTGCATGGTTGGAGAATTTGGAGTTATCCTGGGCATGTTTGAGCCCAGTGAGAAATTCTTGCCTTTTATCTTCAGACATAAAAGGACTTAAAGTCTGCAAATGGTCAGTGACTTCTTTCAAGAACATTCCCATGTAGAGACTATAAGAATTAATTCTCGCAGCAAGCATGGAAGCTTGGAAGACTCTTCTACCAAAAGCATCCAAGGTTCTACATTCACCTCCTGGAGGATTAGAGGCATGTCTCTTGGCACTTCTAATCTTTCTCATAGCAGACTCAACCACAATAGAGTGGTGAGGAAGCTGAGTTTTATGGAAACCAGGACAAGGAGGGACACGATACATGGTGTCCAACCTGCGAGAATGAGGAGAGGTGGTTAGAGGTGCTTCCCACATCCTTAACATGAGATCATACAGAATCTCATGGATAGGTAAGGTAGCTGCCTCCTTAGGAGTTTTAGGATATTGTAAAATATCTAACTCCTTGGCTCTAGGCTCTGACTCTGGAGCCACTGTGATAGAGAGGCCCCGAGCCACCTCTCTGATAAAGTCTTGAAAAGACAAGTCCTCTGGAGGAGACATCCTTCATTTAGGAGAGGACTCCTCCTGTGGAAGAAGCATCACTGCATCGACAGACTCTTCAGAATCCTCAGAGGAATCGAAGTATCGTCTGTCCGGATGCTCTTGCAAAGCCCGATACCCGTACTGACTGGGATCGGTATCCGGAATCACTGGTACCGGGGTATCGGTATCAGAGGGCTGCAGAGGGCAGAGTACCGGCATAGCGGACACTGATGCCGATGTCGACGCCACCGGTACCGGGATCGGTGCCGATGGCGATGCCAGAGCCAGTACCGGCGGAGTAGTCTGTTGCGGTACCACGGGCGCCAATGCCACAAGGAAAGCCGCCAGACTGCGTTCGATGGACAGAATCCTCTGATCCATCGACGCCGCCAATGCCTGGAAGTCGGTACCGGTGGAAGCCACCGGTACCCCAGAGCATGGCACCAGGAGATTTGTCGAGGCCACGCCATCGAGATCATCCTGGAACCCCGATGATGATGCTCTAGAGGCCGAAGCCTCCCGCCGGGGTAACTTTGCCGGTGCAGAATCCTCTAGGGCAAGACCAGAGGCATCTCGATGCTTAGAAGGAGATCTACCCTTCGAGAACCGGCTGGATTTATGTTTAGTTACCTGAGATCCATGTGAGGAAGAAGCAGCCCTGGAAGACGTCGATGCCAACGAAGCCGCATCAGAGGGAAACAGGGTACTGAGCTTGGCAGCTCGGTTCTGTCGACCTCTCTTAGACATCATGGAACAGGACACACAATCTGTTATGGAATGGTCAGGGCCTAAACATTTTAGACACCAGTCATGGGTGTCGGTGACGGAGATAGTACCCCCACATTTTGTGCACTTTTTAAATCCTGAGGCAGGCTTTTCCATAGTTAAAGGAAAAATGTTCTGGGCCTAAGGCCCAAAACTGAAGTGCACCTGAAGAAAAATAAATGGAAAAAAGGTTTTTTGGGGGTTTTTTTTTAAAGAAGAAAAGAACAACAACCGGCGGTACCGGTACAGCGTCGAAGAAGGCAGACGCGACAGAAAAGAAATAAAGAAAAAATAAGGAAATTCTTCTGCGGTGACAGGAACACAACCTGCTGGCTCCGCGGAAAAAGAACAACTGAGGAGAGACAGTTGGAAAGGCAGCATGCAGGCGCTGTGGGATGCTCCCAAAAGCTTTCCGATTGGACGCTGGGGAGCGTTCCCGTGCAGGCTCCGTCGGTACTGATGTACCCATATGTGAAGACTCATTCTTGCTTCTTCCTGGAGATAGAGTAGTTACTCACCTGTAACAGGTATTCTCCAGGAGCAGCAGGAATCAGTCCTCACATATGGGTGACGTCGGCGCCGACAGAGCCCCCGTGCGGAGCATTTCCCCAGCTTTCAAAGAAAGCCTTTGGGAATGCAGCGCGCATGCGCGGTGCCCTTCCCGCCCAAGGGTGCCATCTTGCTCAGTCTGATGACATAGCTAAAAGACAGCAAAAAAGAAACAAAATAAATCTTATGACTGCAACTCCAAGGGGAGGAGGGAGGATTGTGAGGACTGATTCCTGCTGCTCCTGGAGAACACCGGTTACAGGTGAGTAACTACTCTTTCTTCAGGACCAAGCAGGAAGTCAGTCCTCACATATGGGACTCCCCAGCTTAAGGCTACCGGAGACCCAAAGCTCAAAAATGAGCTCCCTCTAGAGCCTCAGCATGCAAGAAAAGAATCTTCTCTGATAACGCCCCCGAACGGTAGCCCAAAACCAGGGCCGGAGGGTAGGAGTTGCCTAAACCCCAAAGAGATTATGGAGTACCGCCTGTCCGAAAGCACTGTCCCTGCGGGACTCCCTCTCAAGGCAGTAGTGGGCCACAAAAGTCTTGCTTGAAGACCAAATAGCGGCCCCGCAGATGTCTGCCAACGGAACAGAGCGGAGATGAGCCACTGATGCAGCCTTCGCCCTGACACGGTGAGCCGTAACGCGACCCTGCAACGAGAGGCTGGCTGCCCTATAAGCCCAGGCGATACAGTCGGCTCCCCTTATGGACAAAGTACGCTTGGAGACAGCCAACCTCAACTTACTGGGGTCAAAAGAAACGAAGAGCTGAACAGCCCTCCGGTGCTCCCGCGTACGGTCAAGGTAGAAGGACAATGCCCTCCTACAGTCCAGGGTGTGCAAGACCATCTCAGCCCGGCTGGCATGCGGCCTGGGAAAGAAAGTTGGAAGAACCACCTCCTGATTGAGGTGGAAGGAGGAGACAACCTTTGGAAGGAACTTAGGGTGAGTCCGTAAGACTACTCTGTTCCTATAGAACCTAGTATAGGGTGCATCGGATACTAGGGCCTGAAGCTCACTCACTCGCCTTGCTGAGGTAAGGGATACCAGAAACAACGCTTTCCAGGAGAGAAAATGCAGAGGGCAAGTAGCCATAGGTTCAAATGGTGGGCAAGTAAGCCATTGCAAGACCACATTTAAATCCCATTCAGGGGCAGGTGGACGCACTGGAGGCTTAAGCAAAAGCAGGCCTCTGAGGAAGCGAGCCACCAATGGATGGCTTGAGAAAGACTGACCCTCCACTGAGGAGTGGTGCGCTGAAAGCGTAGTTACTCACCTGTAACAGGTGTTCTCCAGGAGCAGCAGGAATCAGTCCTCACATATGGGTGACGTAGGCGCCGACGGAGCCCTCGCGGAGCAATTTTCCCCAGCTTTCAAAGAAAGCCTTTGGGAATTGCAGCGCGCATGCGCGGTCTCCTTCCTGCCCAAGGGTGCCATCTTAGCCAGTCTGATGACATAGCTAAAAGACAGCATAAAAATTTGCAAAAAATACTTAAGCAGATGATTGCAACTCCAAGGGGAGGAGGGAGGGTTGTGAGGACTGATTCCTGCTGCTCCTGGAGAACACCTGTTACAGGTGAGTAACTACGCTTTCTCCAGAACCAAGCAGGAAGTCAGTCCTCACATATGGGACTTCCAAGCTTAAGGCTACCGGAGACCCTAAGCACAAAATGAGCTCCCTCTAGCTCAGCGGCACAGAAGGAAGGAATCTTCACTGAATTATTACCCACCGGTAGCCCCCATCCGGGATGGAGGGTAGGAGTTGCTCAAACCTCGAAGAGATTTCGGAGGACTGCCTGTCCGAAAGCACTGTCCCTGCGGGACTCCCTCTCGAGGCAGTAATGGACCGCAAAAGTCTGGCTCGAAGACCAAGTAGCGGCCCGGCAGATTTCTGCCAATGGAACAGAGCGGAGGTAAGCCACTGACGTAGCCTTCGCCCGAACACAATGAGCCGTGACTCGACTTTCTAACGAGAGTCCGGCTGCCCCATAAGCCCAAGCGATGCAGTCAGCAACCCAGATGGACAGAGTACGCTTGGAGACCGGGAGCCCCAATTTATTGGGGTCAAAAGACACAAAAAGCTGCGCAGCTTTACAGTGCTCCCGCGTACGGTCAAGGTAGAAGTTCAATGCCCTTCTACAGTCCAGGGTATGCAGGACCATTTCAGCTCGGCTGGAGTGTGGCCTGGGAAAGAAGGTCGGAAGTACCACCTCCTGATTGATGTGAAAAGGGGAGACCACTTTTGGAAGAAACTTCAGGTGAGTCCGTAGGACTACCCTATTTTTGTAGAACCGAGTGTAAGGGGGATCAGACACGAGGGCCTGCAATTCACTTACGCGTCTAGCGGAAGTGAGGGCTATCAGGAATAAAGTTTTCCAAGAAAGAAAACGGAGAGAACAGGTAGCCATAGGTTCAAAAGGCGGACAGGTGATCCGCTGTAACACCACATTCAGATCCCAGTCAGGTGCTGGCGGGCGCAGAGGTGGTTTAAGTAGAAGGAGACCTCGGAGAAACCTCGCTACGAGAGGGTCGCTGGAAAGAGGTCTGCCGTCCACCGGCACATGATGTGCTGAAAGAGCACTGAGGTGAAACTTTGACTGAGTTGGACTTAAGTCCCAGATTAGATAGGTAGAGCAAGTACTGCAAGATCACCGACACCGAGCAGGAGAAGGGATCCTGAGACTGCTGGGTACACCAAGTGGAAAAGCGACGCCATTTAAGGGTGTAGCATTTGCGGGTAGAAGGTCGCCGAGAAGCTAGGACGACCTCTTCCACCTCTGCCGGCAGTAGAAGGGGGGCAAGGACTACCCTTTCAGCAGCCAGGCCATCAGATGTAGAGATCTGAGGTTGGGGTGTAGCAGGGACCCCTGATCCTGTGTTAGGAGATCTGGTTGAAACCCCAGAGGGAACGGATCCTCCACCGCTAATTGCAGCAGGAGTGGAAACCACGGCTGTCTGGGCCAGCGAGGAGCTATCAGGATCATGGAAGCTTTGTCTCGGAGAACCTTGAAAAGAGTTCGAGAGACTAGCGGGATGGGAGGAAAGGCATACAGAAGGCCCTTCGACCATGAGAGCAGAAAAGCATCCGCCGCTACTCGGAGGGGATGCGGCTGCTGAGAGCAGAAGCGAGGAAGTTGCCGGTTGAGAGGACTGGCAAAGAGATCCATCGTGGGGAGGCCCCACTTCAGGAAAAGCTTCTGAACTACCAAGGGATCCAGGCGCCACTCGTGCGGCTGGAGGATCCTGCTGAGTTTGTCGGCCAGGCAATTTTCTTGGCCTGGGAGATAAACTGCCTTGAGAAGAATGCCGTGGCTGACGGCCCAAGAGCAGAGCTTCTGTGCTTCTCGACAGAGAAGGAAGGAGCCCGTGCCTCCCTGTTTGTTCACGTAGAACATGGCAACCTGATTGTCTGTCTGGACAAGGACGGACTGGTGAGAAGTCAGGTGGGAGAAAGCCTTGAGAGCCAGACGGATTGCTCTGAGCTCCAGGAAATTGATCTGCTGAGCAGACTCCCACGTGATCCAGAGACCCTGAGTACATGCCCCTTGGCAATGCGCTCCCCATCCTAGGAGAGACGCATCGGTCGTCAGCACTTGAGCCGGCTGAGGTGACTGAAAAGGCATTCCGAGCACCAGGTTCGGACGATGAAGCCACCACTGTAGAGAAGAGGCCAGCGGCCCGGAGACGCGCACTAAGTCGGCTAGGCCGCCCGTGGCTTGTTGCCACTGCTTGCGAAGGCACCATTGAGCAGGCCGCATATTCAGGCGGGCATTGGGGGTCACGTGGACGGTGGAAGCCATATGGCCGAGTAGTCTCAGGAAGTGCCTGGCTGAGACCAGGGACTGGCTGCGAAAACGGCCGGCTAGGTCCATGAGCCATTGAGCCCTGTCGAGAGGCAGGAAAGCTCGTGCCTGAGGAGTGTGCAGTCTTGCTCCGATGAATTTGAGATCCTGTGAGGGGAGCAAAGTGGACTTTGCGAAGTTTATGACAAAGCCCAAGTACTGCAGAAGAGTTACAGTGCGGTGTGTGGCATTGGTGACTTCCGGAGAGGACGATGCTCTGATGAGCCAGTCGTCTAGGTACGGAAAGACATAGAGGCCGTGAAGCCGGAGATAAGCCGCCACCACCGCGAGACATTTTGTGAAGACTCGCGGTGCGGAGGATAGGCCAAAGGGTAGTACTCTGTACTGGTAATGATTTCCTGCCACCACAAACCTTAGGTATTGGCGGTGGCTTGGGTGGATGAGGATGTGCGTGTAGGCATCTTTTAGATCCAAGGAGCATAGCCAATCTCCCTGCTGGAGGTAGGGCAGAAGGATTCCAAGGGTAAGCATCTTGAACTTCTCCCTCACGAGGAACTTGTTGAGGTTGCGCAAGTCCAGGATGGGTCTGAGGCCTCCTGTTCTTTTTGGTATCAGAAAATACCTGGAATAGAAGCCTTGACCCCTCAGGTGGTGGGGCACCGGTTCCACAGCCTGTTCCTGAAGAAGACTTGCTAACTCCTGAAGGAGTAAGTCTCTGTGCAGAGGGAGTCGTGGAGGTTCTCCCGGGAAATAGGAGGGAGGGACCTGGTGGAAGTGGAGAAGATAGCCTTCTCTTACGACTTGAAGCACCCAGGCATCTGAAGTGATGTTGGACCACCTGTGGGCGAAGTGAACCAGCCGGCCTCCGGTGCTGGGAGGAACCAGCTGAGGGGGAGAGGCTATGCTGATGAAGTCAAAAACCCCCACCCTGCTGAGCAGGGGCCGGTGGTGCAGGCTTGGGGGCTTGCTGCCTACGGGACCCGTTACCCCGTCCCTTGGCCTGCTGACCCTGTTGGGGAGCTGCGGAGGCCTGATATTGAGGGTAGTGTTTATAGGCAGCCGCCTTCCTCTGGTAAAAGGACTTCTTTCCCGAGCCCTTCTTTTTCTGGGAAGGGGCGGAGGTCTTCCTAGAAAGCCTAGTTCTGGTGAGAGTCTCCGTCTTGATTTGTGCAGCCTTTTCAGCCATGGGCTTGCCAAAGAGGTTCTCACCTCGGCAGGGGACATCGACCAACTTGTCCTGCACCCATGGTTCAAGGTCAGACGACTGAAGCCAAGCCTGTCGGCGTGCACCGATGCCGGCTGCGGCTACACGAGCCGATGCTTCAAAGCCATCATAGGCTGCTCGGGACATGAATTTGGAGCATTCCCGAATACCAGTTGTCAAGGCCAGGAACCTCCGCAAAGGTTCCTCGGAAAGCCCAGCGGAGAATCCGGCTACCTCTTTAGCCAGGTCTCTGAGATACATGCCCATGTAGAGCTGGTAGGTCTGGACCCGACAAGCAAGCATAGAGCCCTGGAAACACTTCTTACCGAGGCCATCCAGGTTACGGGCCTCCCTGCCAGGAGGCACCGAGGAGTGCATCTTCTGGCTCTTAAGCCTATGCATGGCCGATTCCACTACCATGGAATGGTGCGGTAGCTGTGCTTTTTGGAAGCCAGGACTCTTGCGGACTCGATAGATGGAATCGACCCGCTTGCTTAATACCGGCGACGATGCCGGACTCTCCCACATGCGGAAGAGTAGTCGTTCCAGCATGGGAGGAACCGGTACAGTAAAGTGTTCCCTGGCGGGAGAGTCATACTGAAGGGCGTCGAGCTCTTCGGCTCGAGGCTCCTCCTCGGGATCCGCCGGGAAGGCCAAAGCCTTGGCCATATCCCTGACGAAGTCCGAGAACCGGGCATCCTCCGAAGGGGACTGCTTCCGAGGTTCGGACTCAGGTGAGTCCGAGGGGACACACCGAGTCCGAAACGAATCAGGTGACTCTTCCTCTTCAGACTCCGAGGCCAACTCCGAGGAGGAATCAGTGGGGTCGGCTCGGGCAGGCGGAGGCGTCGGCTGCCCCGACACCGAGGGAGTCGGCGTCGACGACCTCGGTCCCGAACGGGAGGCCGAGGGTGACCTCGACCGACTCGAGTTCGCATGGACTCGAGGATCGGCTCGGTCTCCGGGGTCGACTTAGACGTCGACGTCCCGGCGGTCGGGGCAGCGGCGCCAGCGAGGCTAGCGATCAGTGATCGCTGCTGGTCCATGAAGGCAGATAGTCTGCTCTCCAAGGCCGTCAACCTGAGTCCGACCTCAGGTGACCCAGCAGCCCCCGACTCGGGCCCCGACGGCGTCGGGCCTGACGTCGGACCCCTCGGAGGCGAGTCCAGGAGGACTACAGGACTTACCCGAGCAGGCAACTCCGACTCCAGACGAGGTCGCTTCGGGAGGTGCTCCTTCTCCAAAGACCCGGGACGGCTATCGGGGCTATGCGACCTGGCCCTCGCGGAGCCAGGAGCGTCCACCGACGCCGCCCTCGCGGGTTTTACCTTCCGTCGATGGTCCCCGGAGGGAGAACCCCTGTCGGAGGAACTTCGGCGATGGTCAGAGCTGGAACCTCTGGACGCCGAGGCCTCCGACGAGGTCCGGGTACGGCCGGGGTCAGCGAAGATTCGTTCCCGCTGGTGCCGCCGACTCCTTAAGGCTTTGGAGGACATTTTGCTGCAGGCCCCACAGATCAGTTCTTCGTGATCCGGGCCGAGGCAGCGGAGGCAATTATCATGTGTGTCAGTAAGTGACATATTTCTGTCACACTGAACACACCGCTTGAAACCACTGGCAGCCATCGGGGGAAAAAGGGCCCCTGCAAGGTCAAAGGACCGGGCTGCCAGCGAAAAACCGAAACTGACCAAAATCAGAAAAACCGAAAAATAGAAGAAGGACTCGCAACGGCGTCGCGAGTCCGGGCAGGAAAAAGACCGGCGTCGAACCGAAGAAAAAAAGAGAAATAAATCACTAAAATCAACTTTTTCAGCGGGGACACGACGGGTACGTCTGTAGGGCTCCGCGGAAAAAAGAAGACTGGCTAAGATGGCACCCTTGGGCGGGAAGGAGACCGCGCATGCGCGCTGCAATTCCCAAAGGCTTTCTTTGAAAGCTGGGGAAAATTGCTCCGCGAGGGCTCCGTCGGCGCCGACGTCACCCATATGTGAGGACTGACTTCCTGCTTGGTCCTGGAGAAAGAGCACTAAGATGAACTCTCACAGAATTGGACTTAAGGCCTAGGTTGGACAGGTGAAGCAAATATTGCAGCACCACTGGTACCACGCATGAGAAAGGATTCTCGTTGTGTTGAGTACACCAGGTAGAGAATCTACGCCACTTAAGAGCATAAGACTTTCGGGTGGACTGCCTCCTAGAGGCCAAGACCACGTCCTCCACCTCCCTAGGCAGTAGTAAGGGCACTAGAAATACCCTTTCAGCAGCCAGGCCATCAAATTGAGGGACTGGAGATTGGGGTGTAAGAGAGATCCCTGCTCCTGAGACAGGAGATCGGGTTGCATCCCCAGAGAAAGAGGAGTGTCCACCGCTAGTTGCAAAAGAAGTGGGAACCAGGGTTGCCTTGGCCACCTGGGGGCCACCAGGATCACCAAGGCCTTGTCCTGGATCACTTTGAACAGTGTCTTGGACACTAGAGGCGTGGGAGGAAACGCATATAGGAGGCCTGTAGACCATGGGATGAGAAACGCATCCGCTGCTACTCTGAGAGGATGCGGTTGTCTGGAGCAGAACCTGGGAAGTTGACGGTTCAGAGGACTGGCAAAGATCTATGGTTGGAAGACCCCATCTCAGAAAGATCTGTTGAACCACTAAAGGATTCAACTGCCATTTGTGCGGCTGCAGGATCCTGCTCAATCTGTCCGCCAGGTAATTCTCCTGACCTGGGAGATAGACTGCTTTGAGAAGAATGCCGTGATTGACTGCCCAGGAGCAGTTTCTGCGCTTCCTGACATAGAAGGCGGGACCCTGTGCCCCCTTGTTTGTTCACATAGAACATAGCAACTTGATTGTCCGCCTGAACCAAGACGGCCTGATGAGAGATGTGATGGGAGAAAGTTCTCAGGGCTAAGCGGATAGCTCTCAGTTCTAAGAGATTGATCTGCTGTGCGGCCTCCCAAGGAGACCACAGGCCTTGATTACATGCTCCCTGGCAATGTGCACCCCAACCTTGAAGAGAAGCATCGGCTGTCAGCACCTGAGAGTGTGGAGATGCCTGAAAAAACACCCCTTGCACCAGATTCGGAAGATGAAGCCACCACGGCAGAGAAGACTCTAGTAGTGTGGACACCCTCACTCTGTCCGTGAGGTTTTCCGTGGCTTGGTGCCACTGAGTTCTGAGGCCCCACTGAGCCGGTCTCATGTGTAGACGGGCATTTGGAGTCACATGGACCGTGGAAGCCATGTGGCCTAAGAGCCTCAGGAATTGTCTGGCGGAGACCAGAGAATTGCTGTGGAACTGACTGGCCAGATCCATCAACCTGTGTGCCCTGTCTATGGGCAAAAAGGCCTTTGCCTGAAGGGTGTCCAGTCTTGCTCCTATGAACTCCAAGAGAACAACATCCAATACACAATATACGCAGACGACATCATGGTATACTCCCCGATATCAATCGACAACCCGGACTTCTCTAAGATAACAGACTGCCTTACCCAAATGACGAAGTGGTGCCAAAACAACAACCTCGCAATAAACTACAACAAGACCGAAGCTTTAATCATCACTCGGAACCAGAGCTTCATACACCCACCAAACATAAAGATACAAAGCACTACGATACCGATAAGATCAGAGGTGAGATACCTTGGGGTTACTCTGGACAGTAAACTCAACCTCAAACCACACATAGACAAAACAATCCAAAAAGCCTACTACAGGATGCGAATCATCAGGAGACTGAAACCACTCCTCGCCCCAGAACACTTCCGTACCGTCTGTCAAGCACTGATAACCCCAATACTGGACTTCTGCAATCCGATATACCTTGGACTACCAAAACAAGCTCTCAAACCACTCCAGCTGGCACAAAACACTGCAGCTCGAATCATAGCCGGAACCGCAAGGCAGGAGCACATCACACCTACATTAAAGGACTTACACTGGCTCCCAATCAGTGCTCGCATCAGATACAAGACTATCATAAACCTATTTAAGATTAAAGAGCACACATCAGCCAACAGCCTCCACACGCTCATACAACCGGAAATCAGCGCACGTCCTAGAAGAAGTCAAACACGCAACCGAGTCAGTACCCCAAATGAATACAAGCACACACGCAAGGATACAACAAACAGAGCTCTCTCCATGGCTGCTCCAACAATATGGAACAATCTACCGGACGATCTAAGGGCAACTCCAGACCTCAAAGACTTCAGAAAACAACTGAAAACCATGCTGTTCATAGAGCACTATGGTCACATCACATAACCTAAGAGAATGGATAACAGCATTCCAATCCTCTTAAACAACTGTATGTATATAAAATGTGTTTTTAGCACCACTGTAAATAGCCCACCTTGTACATAGCTCAAACAAATCAAGCACCCAACACCGCCATCACACAACCAAGTTTCATCCTCACTGCATGTACAACACACACACTTTACCTGATTGCTTGCTGTGATACCACCTTGATTATTAAGATAAGGCGGTTTAGAAATACTGTTAAATAAATAAATAAATAAATAAATAAATAAATAAGTTCTGTGAAGGGTGCAAAGTGGACTTTGCGAAGTTCATAACAAAGCCCAGATGCTGCAGCAGAGCGACAGTGC
Organism: Ichthyophis bannanicus; assembly: GCA_033557465.1. Classification (NCBI taxonomy): domain Eukaryota; kingdom Metazoa; phylum Chordata; class Amphibia; order Gymnophiona; family Ichthyophiidae; genus Ichthyophis; species Ichthyophis bannanicus. The sequence continues at coordinate 5,049,421 of CM066050.1, forward strand.
GGAGGGTGGCTTGATTGGCCTCTTGTGGGGATTGACCCCTGATAAGCCAGTCGTCCAGGTATGGAAAGACGAAAAGGCCTTGAACCCTGAGGTAGGCCGCCACCACCGCCAGGCACTTGGTGAATACCCTGGGGGCGGAGGTCAGACCAAAAGGCAGTACCCTGTACTGGTAATGGTTTCCTTCCACTACAAATCTGAGATATTGTCTGTGGTCTGGATGAATGAGGATGTGAGTATAAGCATCCTTTAAATCTAAGGAGCATAGCCAATCTCCCTGCTGGAGGTAGGGCAGCAGGATTCCAAGGGTAAGCATCTTGAACTTTTCCCTCTCCAGGAACTTGTTTAGATTCCGCAAGTCTAGGATGGGTTTGAGGCCTCCTGTTCGTTTTGGTACCAGAAAGTATCTGGAATAGAAGCCTTGACCCCTCAGGTGGTGGGGGCACCGGTTCCACTGCCTGTTCCTTTACAAGACCTGCTAACTCCTGCAGGAGTAAGTCCCTGTGCAGAGGAGGTCTTGGAGGCTCCCCTGGAAAATAGGAAGGGGGTACCTGGTGGAAGTGGAGGAGATAGCCCTTTTGGACTATACTTAGTTCCCAGGTATCCCTTGTGACGGCTGGCCACCTGTGGGCGTACAGGGCCAGCCGGCCTCCTGAGGAGGAGAGGCTATGCCACTGGAGTCAAAACCCCGCTCCCTGCTGTGCAGGAGCCGGAGCTGGTGGCTTGGGGGTTTTCTGCCTACAGGGCCCATGTCCCCGCCCCTTGGCCTGACCCTGTTGGGGAGCTACAGAGGCCTGAAAATGAGGGTACTGTTTATAGGCAGATGACTTCCTCAGGCAAAAGGTCTTTTTCCCCGAGCCCTTCTTCTTCTGAGAAGGGGCAGAGGTTTTCCTGGACAGCCTTGTCCGGGTAAGAGTCTCGGTCTCGAGTTCTGCAGCCTTTTCAGCCATGGGCTTGCCAAAGAGGTTTTCACCTCGGCAGGGGACATCGACCAACTTGTCCTGCACCCATGGCTCGAGGTCCAATGACTGTAGCCAGGCCTGACGGCGTGCACCGATGACGGCTGCGGCTACTCGGGCCGAAGCCTCAAAGCCATCATAGGCTGCTCGAGAGATAAACTTCGAGCACTCACGAATACCCAAGGACAGAGCATTAAACCTCTGCAAAGGTTCCTCGGAGAGACCAGCAGAGAACCCGGCAATCTCCTTTGCCAGGTCTCGAAGGTACATGCCCATGTACAGCTAGTAGGTCTGGACAGGGCAGGCAAGCATAGAGCCCTGGAAGCACTTCTTACCGAGGGCATCCAGGTTTCAGGCCTCCCGGCCGGGAGGCACCAAGAAGTGCATCTTCTGACTCTTCAGACGATGCATGACCGATTCCACAACCATGGAGTGGTGCAGTAATTGTGCCTTTTGGAACCCGGGGCTCTTGCGGACTCGATAGATGGAATCGACCCGCTTGCTCAAAACCGGCATCGAGGACGGCGCCTCCCACATGCGGAAGAGCAACCGTTCCAGCATCAGAGGAACTGGTACAGTAAAGGCCTCCTTTGGGGGAGAGTCATACTGTAGGGCCTCGAGCTCCTTGGCTCGAGGCTCCTCCTCGGGATCCACGGGGAAGGCCAAGGCCTTGGCCATATCCCGCACGAAGTCCGAGAACCGGGTATCCTCCAGTGGGGATCGTCTCCGAGGCTCAGACTCCGGCGAGTCCGTAGGGCACACACCGAGTCCGAAAGTTGTCGGGTGACTCCTCATCCTCCGTTTCCCAGCCGGACCCCTCAGAGGAGGAATCAAGCGGCTCCGGTCGGGCAGGCACCGATGCCATCCGCCCCGATGCCGAAGGTACCGGCGTCGACAACCTCGGTCCCATGTGGGAGGCCGAGGGAGACCTTGGCCGAGGATCGACTCGAGCGCACATGGACTCGAGGATCGGCTCGGCCTCCGGGGTCGACTTGGACGTCTATGTCCCGGTGGTCGGGGCAGATGCACCGGTGAGACCGGCGATCAGTGCCCGCTGCTGTTCCATGAAGGCAGCCAAGCTGCGCTCCAAGGCTATCAACCTGAGTCCGAGCTCAGGAGACTCAGCAGCCCCCGACTTGGGCCTCGACGGCGTCGGGCCTGACGTCGGCTCCCCCGGAGGAGAGTCCACGAGGACTACAGTACTCACGTGACCCGGGGACTCCATCTCCACACGAGGTTGTTTTGCAGGCCTCTCCGACTCTGAAGACCCAGGATGGAGCTCGGGGCTATGCGACTTGGCCTTCGAGGAGCCAAGTGCATCCACCGACACCGCCCTCGCGGGTTTTTTCTTCTTGTGATGTTCCCGCGAGGGAGACCCCCTCTCAGAGGAGCCTCGGCGCTGCTCGGGGCGGGAGTCCCGAGACGTCGAGGCCTCTGACAAAGTCTGGGCCCGTCCGGACGCAGAGTCAGAGAAGATTCTTTCCTTTTTGTGCTGCCGACTCAACGCCTTTGAGGACATTTTCCCACACGGGCCACAGATCATCGGGTCATGATCGGGTCCGAGGCACCGGAGGCAGCAGTCATGTGTGTCGGTGAGAGACATAAGTTTCTTACATCGATCACACTTTTTAAACCCGCTGGCAGCCATCGGGGGAAAAAGGGACCCTGTGAGGTCAAGGCTGCCAGTGAAAACAGAAAAATGGCACGTACGCTAGTCACTAAGGACAAAAAAACAAAAAAAGAAGTCCGGACTCGATACCGATGTATCGGGCCCAGGCAGGAAAGGGAAACCGGCGTCGAACCGAAGAAAACGGGTCCACGGAGAACAAAATTAACTTTTTCCTCAGGTGAAAACGAAACACGTCTGTCGGGCTCCACAGAAAAAAGAAGACTGAGCATGATGGCACCCCTTGGGCGGGAAGGGGACCGTGCATGCGCGCTGCATTCCCAAAGGCTTTCTTTGAAAGCTGGGGAAATGCTCCGCACGGGGGCTCCGTCGGCGCCGACATCACCCATATGTGAGGACTGACTTCCTGCTTGGTCCTGGAGAAGTGATCCTGTAGCTAGGACCTATACTCCAGCTGATGTAAAACCCTCTTCACATTGAGGTGGTTTCTCTAGGGTCATGTGCCCACGAGGGAAGGGTTAGGACAGCCGTTATAATTGGTGAGTCGATCATTAGGCATGTAGATAGCTGGATGGCTGGTGGATGTGAGGATCGCCTGGTAACATGCCTTCCTGGTCAAGGTAGCAGACCTCACGTGCCACCTAGACAACATCTTAGATAGTGCTGGGCAGGAGTCAGCTGTTTTGGTACATGTTGGTACCAATGACATAGAAAAGTGTGGTAGGGACGTTCTGGAGTCTAAATTTAGGCTTTTAGGTAGGAAGTTGAAATCCAGAACTTCCAGGGTAGCATTCTCCGAAATGCTTCCCATTCCACATGCAGGGCCCAAAAGACAGGCAGAGCTCCGGAGTCTCAATGCGTGGATGAGACAATGGTGCAAGGATAAGGCTTTTGGATTTGTTAGGAACTGGGGAACATTCTGGGGAAAGGAGGGGCTCTTCCGAAGGGATGGTTTCCACCTTAACCGGAACGGAACCAGGCTGCTGGCATTAACCTTTAAAAAGGAGATAGAGCAGCTTTTAAACTAGATAATAGGGGAAAGCCGACAGTCGCCCAAGAGCACATGATTCGGAACAATGTATCCTTGAAGGATACTAGCATGCAAAAGGCAGGCAAGCCATTCAACAAATGCTGAAAAGCAAGGCGTACAAATGCTCGAAGCCTAGCCAACAAAGTTCCTGATCTGGAAGCCCTAATGGTGGAAATGGCCTTGGACACTGTGACCATTACAGAAACAGGGTTTAACAAGTCACATAAATGGGATATAGCCATAGCTGGCTATAATCTATTTAGAAGAGATAGAGAGGATAGAAAAGGAGGAGTAGTAGCCCTGTATTTCAAAAGCAATGTTAAAGCTGCCAAATTGCAGGGGACATGGGGAAAAGCAGCAGCACTGTGGATTGTGTTGGAAAGAGGAGATGGCACCGAAGAAATGGACAGCGAATTGATTGTTGATACTGCAAAGATAGCCATGAAGGAGGAAGTGATCATATTGGGTGACTTTACTATACTCAATGTGGATTTGAGTGTTCCTTCTGCAAATCTGGAAAGAATTTTAAAAAAATTCTGGATGCCTTCCAAGATGCATTAATTAAACAAATGGTGATGGAACTGACCAGGGAGAGCTCCGTGCTGGATTTAGTGCTCACCAACAGAAATAGCGTGTCCAATATCCAGTTGGGTGCCCATGTGAGCAGCAGTGATCATCACACGGTGTGGTCTGAGATAAAAGCCAAGGCGGAATCCAATCACAGCAAGCCCAAAGTCTTACACTTCAAAACGCTGACTTCAGTAAAATGGCCAAGTACCTGAAGGAGGAGTTGGTAGGGTGGGAGAGGTTAAGGGACATGGAATTGTAATGGGCTAAAGAAAGCAATAAAAAGTGCAACAGATACATACGTAAGAAAAGTAAATAAAAACAAGAGGAAAAGGAAACCTATTTGGTTCTCCAAAGAAGTGGCTGCACAAATAAAGGCAAAAAACACAGATTTCACAAAATTCAGAAGCTTGCAAACAGAGGAACACAGAAAAGGATACAAAATCAAACTAAAAGAAACAAAAAGAAAAATAAGGATAGCAAAATCAAAGGCAGAAGAAAAGATGGCTAAAGATGTGAACTGTGTCAACAAGACCTTTTTCCAATTCGGGAGAGGAGGAAAATCAGAGGTGGAATTGCAGGACTCAAAATTGCTGGGAACGGATTTGTCGAAAGTGACATTGAAAAAGCGACAATGGTAAACAAATACTTCTGCTCTGTTTTCATTAGAGAAAATCCTGGAGAAGGACCACCTGTGATTGACAAATATACAAATGCGAATGGAGTAGGTACCACACCATTAACAAAAGATGATGTGTGTTAGACAGCTTGCAAAACTGAAAATGGACACGTCTATGGGGCCTGATGGGATACACCCGAAAATATTGAAAGAGTTCAGAGAGGTTCTTGCAGGGCCTTTGAAGGATGTTTTTAATAGATCTTTGGAGACAGGAGAAGTTCCACAGGACTGGAGAAAGGCTGATGTGATACCTCTCTACAAAAGTGGTAACAGCGAAGAACTGACAAAGTACAGGCCAGTAAGCCTTACCTCGGTGGTGGGAAAAGTAATGGAGGCACTCCTGAAAGAGCAAATAGTGGACTTCCTCAAAACCAAAAGGTTGCATTATCCGAGGCAACGTGGTTTTACCAAAGGACGACCTTGCCAAACAAATCTGATTGAGTTCTTTGACTGGGAGACCAGAGAACTAGATCAAGGGCATGCGATGAATGGAATCTACCTAGATTTCAGCAAAGCACTTGATACTGTTCCTCACAGGAAGCTGTATTACTAATTAAAGATTTATTTGGATCAGCAAGGAATACTGAACTTTGCAAGGAAATTGAACTCTTGAGCCATTCTGCATGTGAGAAATCAACTGAGAAATCATGCTGAGCCAGCTTGCTAGCCCAGAGACCAAAGCTATATTTGCAGTCTGGTGAGAAACTGCTTACACATCTAGCCTGAGGGATACTGAAAGACCAGGGAGGAGTTCTTCTCCTAACAAATGCAAATGTCCTAGGCATGCTGGAAGATCAAAGAGGGAGACAGAATTCTTCTCCTGGCCTTTGAACAATTCTCTTAGCAGATGTAGATCAATTGATGAGAACTATTTACCTAGCAAATGTAAACAAGATATGCATCAATTGTAATTGTGGAGTTATGAACTTCTAAAACCATGGAGGGTGAGCATTGTCAGACGCCTGCCCGGAAACCAAAGGCTCGGAGTAAACAAAGGCTGGAGAAGGACTAGTCAAACTACTATTAGTAAAGGTGTATGGGGTGGAGAATAATTGTAAAGATAAGCTCATGTGAGGAATCATGTGATGGCCAGCTGCAACACACTTAACAGCCTATATATAGAGAGAGAAAACCCAAAACAGAGAGAGAGTAGATCTGCTTGAACAGGCGCATGCCAACGCATGAAGAATCCCAGACTTTTCTCCAGCCTTCGCTGTGCTCTCTCCCAGCTGATGTTTTAAAGGGCTGCATGATGATACAGTTTGGTGAAGTATTATTCTCTTGTAAATAGCTGCACTATCTCATAACTCTATCGATGATGTATTATTCACCTGTAAATAACTGCTTTCTAGTTATCTTTTCTAACTATTCATGTGTAACTAAGAGAATTACTTGCCTTTCTAAATAAGTATGAATTAAGGAGTCAAATAAGTGAACTTCAAGTTATCCCTGCTTTGTTTTATAAAAATTAAGTGCACGTCTTTATTACAAGGTGCTAGCCTTTGTTGTAGCAAGACAGAAGCTTATCAATAAACTCAACAGTTTGGGGATGTATCCCAAGATGGTGAACTGGACCAGAAATTGGTTGACTGACAGACGACAGACGGTGAACGGAACTCACTCGGATGAAAGGAAGGTGATTACAGATGTGCCCCAGGGTTCGGTCCTGGGACCGGTACTGTTCAATATATTCGTGAGTGATATTGCCGAAGGGCAGAATGGAAAAGTCTGTCTTTTTGCAGATGCCAGCAAAATTTGCAACACAGTGGACTCCAATGAGGGCGTGGGAAACATGAGCTGCAAAAGCTGGAAGAATAGAGCTACAAAAGCTGGAAGAATGGTCTAATGCTTGGCAATTAAGATTTAATGTGAAGAAGTGCAGTGTCATGCATTTGGGAAGCAGAAATGCAAGGGAAATGTTTACAATAGGGGTGAGAGATTGGGTGTGCACGGACCAGGAGAAGGACCTCAGTGTGATTGTTTTTGATGATCTCAAGGTAGCTAAACAGTATGACAAGGCGGTGGTAAAAGCCAGAAGAATGCTGGGTTGCATACAGAGAAGAACACTGTAAACCACCAAACCTTTTCTTCGACACTCTTCATGTAGTTTCCCCTGTTATCCAGGTTCTACTTCCTGTTAATTGTAAGACCAGACATATGTAATTTTGTCGGATGTTTCTGTTCCATGTAAACCGCGCTGATGTCAAATAGTGCGGTATATAAGAAATGTTAATAAAATAAATAAAATAAAGAATTACCAGCAGAAAGGAGGAGGTACTAATGCCACTGTACGTCACTGGTGAGGCCTCACTTGGAATATTGTGTTCAGTTTTAAAGACCATATCTCGAAAAGGATATAAAAAGGCTGGAAGCGGTTCAGAGGAAGGCGACCATAATGATTTGGAGCCCACATCAGAAGACTTACGAGAAGAGAATTGAAGACCTAAATATATACACTTTGGAGGAGAGAAGGGACAAGGGAGATATGATTCAGACCTTCAAATACTTAAAGAGTAATAATGGACAAACAAACCTCTTCCAAAGACGGGGAAGCTGTAAAACTACAGGGCATAACATGAAGCTGCAAGGGGGTAAACTAAAAGGCAATGTCAGGAAAGCGTAGTTACTCACCTGTAACAGGTGATCTCCGGGAACAGCAGGAATAAGTTTTCACATATGGGTATCGTCGGTACCGATGGAGCCTGCGCGGGAACACTCCCCAGTGTCCAATAGGAAAACGTTTGGGAGCATCCCACAGTGCCTGCGTGCTGCCTTCCCAACTCTCCCTCTTCAGTTGTGTTATAGCTGAGACAAAAGGAGAGAGTAGACAAAGAGAGAGAGATAGATAGAGACAACTCCTAGGGGGGAGGTGGGTGGGTTGTGAAGACTTATTCCTGCTGTTCCTGGGATCACCTGTTATAGGTGAGTAACTACGCTATCTCCAGAACAAGCAGGAATGTAGTCTTCACATATGGGGACTTCCCAGCTGAGAGATGCCAGGGGGATGACCCCAGCAAGCTGCGAACCCCAGGTGAGATGGGTCATGCTTCCTCCCATGGATCTCTGGCATCGAAACCAGGGATGGCAGGTAGGAGTTGTACTAAGTCTGAAAGAGATGTTGGAGCACAGCCCGGCCAAATAAGGCATCCCAACGGGAGTCCTTGTCTAAGCAATAGTGGACTGTAAAGAGTAGTTACTCATTTGTAACAGGTGTTCTCCAGGAGCAGCAGGAATCAGTCCTCACATTTGGGTGACGTCGGCACCGACGGAGCCCTCGTGTGGAGCATTTCCCCAGCTTTCAAAGAAAGCGTTTGGAAATGCAGTGCGCATGCGCAGTCCCCTTCCCGCCCAAGGATGCCATCTTGCTCAGTCTGACGACATAGCTAAAAGACAGCAAAATAACAAAATGAATCATATGACTGCAACTCCAAGGGGAGGAGGGAGGGTAGTGAGGACTGATTCCTGCTGCTCCTGGAGAACACCGGTTACAGGTGAGTAACTACTCTTTCTCCAGGACCAAGCAGGAAGTCAGTCCTCACATATTGGACTCCCTAGCTTCAAGCTACCAGGAACCCAAGCTGAAAAAATAAGCTCCCTCTGGAGTGTCAGCATCCGTGAAAGAATCCTTTCTGAGAACGCCCCCGTACGGTAGCCCAGCACAAGGGCCGGAGGGTAGGAGTTGCCTAAACCTCAAAGAGATTACGGAGTACCGCCTTTCCGAAAGCACTGTCCCTATGGGACTCCCTTTCGAGGCAGTAGTGAGCCGCAAAGGTCTGGCTTGAAGACCAGGTAGCGGTCCGGCAGATGTCTGCCAACGGAATAGAGCGGAGGTGGGCTACTGATGTGGCCTTCGCCCTGACACGGTGGACCATGACTCGACCCTGCAAGGAGAAGCCGGCTGCCCTGTACGCCCAGCCGATACAATCCGCTGCCCAAAGGGACAACTACGCTTGGAGACAGGCAACCCCAGTTTATTAGGGTCAAAAGATACGAAGAGCTGAGCAGCCCTTCGATGCCCCTGCATACGGTCTATGTAAAAGGACAACGGCCTTCTACAATCCAGGGTATGCAGGACTGTTTCAGCCAGGCTGGCATGCAGCCTGGGGAAGAATGTTGGAAGAACCACCTCCTGATTGAGGTGGAAGGAGGAGACAACCTTCAGAAGGAACTTAGGATGAGTCCGTAAGACCACCCTGTTCTTATAGAACCATGTGTACGGTCTATCAGAAACCAGAGCTTGTAGTTCACTCACACCCCTGGCCTAGGTAAGAGCCACCAAGAACAAGGCCTTCCAGGAAAGGAAGCGTAAAGGACAGGTAGCCATCGGCTCAAACGGTGGGCAAGTAAGTTGTTGCAAGACCACATTTAAATCCCACTCAGGGGCTGGTGGACGGATCGGAGGATTGAGCAGAAGCAGGCATCTGAGGAAACGGGACACCAAGCGGTGGCCCGACGGAGATTGGCCCTCTACCTGTGAGTGGTGTGCCGATAGAGCACTGAGGTGGACCCGAACAGAGTTGGATTTAAGGCCTAGGTCCGAGAGGTGGAGCAGATACTGCAGCACCACTGGAACCAGGCACGAAAAAGGATCCTCCTGGCGCTGAGCACACCAGGTGGAGAACCTATGCCACTTGAGGGCATAAGATTTCCGGGTGGATTGCCTCCTAGAGGCCAAAACCACCTCCTTAGGTAGAAGTAAGGGGGCTAGAACTACCCTTTCAGCAGCCAGGCCATCAGGTTGAGGGATTTGAGGTTGGGGTGCAGGAAAGATCCCTGGTCCTGAGAAAGGAGGTCGTGATGCACCCCCAGAGGGAGTGGAGTGTCCACCGCCAACTGCAGGAGGAGTGGAAACCACAGCTGCCTCGGCCATCTGTGGGCTACCAGAATCACCGAGGCTTGTCTTGAAGACCCTTGAACAAGGTTCGGGCCACTAGAGGCGTGGGAGGAAACGCATACAGTAGGCCCGTAGACCAAGAGATTAGAAACGCATCTGCTGCTATTCGCAGAGGATGCGGTTGTATGGAACAGAACCTGGGTAGCTGATGGTTCAGTGGACTCGCAAAGAGATCGATGGTTGGAAGACCCCATCTTAGAAAGATCCCTTGGACCACCAGAGGATTCAACTGCCATTCGTGAGGCTGTAGAATCCTGCTCAATCTGTCTGCCAGGCAATTTTCCTGGCCAGGCAGGTAAACTGCCTTGAGAAACATGTTGCGTTTGATTGCCAAGAAGCACAGGGCCTGTGCCTCCCGACACAGAAGTTTGGAGCCTGTGCCCCCTTGCTTGTTCACGTAGAACATTGCCACTTGATTGTCTGTATGAACTAAGACAGACTGGTGAGAGAGGACATGAGAGAAAGTCTGTAGAGCTAAGCGGATAGCTCGCAACTCCAATAGATTGATCTGCTGTGTGGACTCCCCAGGAGACCAGAGGCCCTGAGTGCAAGCCCCCTGGCAATGTGCACCCCAGCCCTGAAGGGAAGCATCGGTTGTCAGCACCTGTGTGTGGGGAGACGCCTGAAAAGGCACCCCCTGGACCAGGTTTGGGAGATGCAGCCACCACCGTAGGGAGGCCACTGAGCAGGTTGAATGTGCAGGCAGGCATTCGGAGTTACATGGACCATGGATGCCATGTGGCCCAAGAGCTTTAGGAAGTTTCTGGCGGAGACCAGAGAACCGCTCTGGAACTGATTGGCCAATGCTATCAGTCTGTGGGCCCTGTCCTCAGGCAAATAAGCCTTTGCCTGAAAGGTATTTAGTCTTGCCCCTATGAACTCTATGTTCTGTGAGGGGAGCAAAGTGGACTTTGCGAAGTATATGACAAAGCCTAGATGCTGGAGAAGAGATACAGTGTGAAAGGTGGCTTGTCTGGTCTCCTGTGGAGAATGACCCCTGATGAGCCAGTCGTCCAGGTATGGGAAGACAAAGATGCCCTGGTTTCTGAGATAGGCCGCCATCACCGCCAGGCACTTGGTGAAACCCTGGGAGCGGAGGTTAGGCCAAAGGGAAGTACTCTGTACTGAAAATGATTTCCTCTCACTACAAATCTGAGATATTGTCTGTGGTCTGGATGAATGAGGATGCGAGTATAAGCATCCTTTAGGTCTAAGAAGCATAGCCAATCTCTTTGCTGGAGGTAGGGCAGCAGTATCCCAAGGGTAAGCATCTTGAACTTTTCCCTCTCCAGGAACTTGTTGAGATTTCACAAGTCTAGGATGGGCCTGAGGAGGAGAGGCTATGCAATGGGAGTCAAAACCCCGCTCCCTGCTGTGCAGGAGCCGCAGCTGATGGCTTGAGGGTTTTCTGCCTACAGGGCCCATGTCCCTGCCCCTTGGCCTGCTGACCCTGATGGGGAGCTGTAGAGGCCTGAAACTGAGGGTAGGATTTGTAGGCAGTAGCCTTCCTCGGGTAAAAGGGCTTTTTCCCCAAGCCCTTCTTCTTCTGAAAAGGGGCAGAGGTTTTCCTGGACAGCCTTGTTCTGGTGAGAGTCTCAGACTCGAGTTCTGCGGCCTTTTCAGCCATTGGTTTGCCGAAAAGGTTCTCACCTCGGCAGGGGACATCAACCAACCTGTCCTGTACCCATGGCTCGAGGTCCGATGACTGTAGCCAGGCCTGACGGCGTGCACCGATGCCGGCCGCGGCTACTCGGGCCGAAGCCTCGAAGCCATCATAGGCTGCTCGAGAGATAAACTTTGAGCACTCTCGAATCCCAGACGACAAAGACTTAAACCTCTGCAAAGTTTCCTCGGAGAGGCCAGCTGAGAACCCGGCAATCTCCTTTGCCAGGTCCCGAAGGTACATGCCCATGTACAGCTGGTAAGTCTGGACACGGCACGCCAGCATAGAGCCCTGGAAGCACTTTCTACCGAGGGCATCCAGGTTCCGGGCCTCCCAGCCAGGGGGCACTGAGGCGTGCATCTTCTGACTCTTCAGACGATGTGTAGCCGATTCCACAACCATGGAGTGGTGCGGTAGCTGTGCCTTCTGGAACCCAGGGCTCTTACGGACTCGATAAATGGAATCGACCCGTCTGCTGAGAACCGGCGCCGAGGCTGGTGTCTCCCACATGCGGAAGAGCAGCCGTTCCAGCATCGGAGGAAATGGTACAGTAAAGGCCTCCTTAGGCGGAGAGTCATACTGGAGGGCCTTAAGCTCTTCGGCTCGAAGCTCCTCCTCGGGATCCGCGGGGAAGGCCAAGGCTTTGGCCATGTCCCGCACGAAGTCCGAGAACCGGGTATCCTCCGGTGGGGACCATCTCCGAGGCTTGGACTCCGGTGAGTCCGATGGGATGCACCGGGTCCGGAAAGTATCCGGGGACTCCTCGTCCTCCATCTTCCACTCTGACCCCTCCGAGGAGGAATCGAGCGGCTCCGACTGGGCGGGCACTGATGCCATCCGCCCCGACGCCGAAGGCACCGGCGTCAACAACATCGGCCCCGAGATGGAGGCCGAGGGGTACCTTGGACATCGAGGTCCCGGTGGTAGGGGCAGATGCACCGGTCAAACCGGTGATCAGTACCTGCTGCTGCTCCATGAAGGCAGCCAAGCTGCTCTCCAAGGCCATCAACCTGAGACTCAGCTCAGGAAACTCAGCAGCCCCCAACTCGGGCCCCGACGGCATCGGGCCCAACGTCGGCTCCCCCAGAGGGGAGTCTACGAGGACAACAGCACTCATGTGACTTGGGGACTCTGGCTCCACTTGAGGCAACTTGGCAGGCCTTTCCGACTCCGAGGACAGCAGTCGGGGCTATGCAACCTGGCCCTCGAGGAGCCAAGAGCATCCACCGACGCCACCCTCGCGGGTTTCTTCTTCCTTCTGTGTTCCCTCGAAGGAGACCCCCTTTCAGAGGAGCCTCAACGGTGCTCGGGGTCGGACTCCCGAGATGTCGTGGCCTCTGACGAAGTCTGGGCCCTGCCGGACGCGGAGTCAGAAAAGAGTCTTTCACACTGATGTTGACGGCTCCTCAGCACCTTAGAGGACATTTTGCCGCACGGGACATAGACCACCGGGTCATGGTCGGGCCTGAGGCACCGGAGGCAGCAGTCATGTGTGTCGGTGAGAGACATCAGCTTCTTACACCAATCACACTTCTTGAACCCGCTGGCAGCCATCGGGGGAAAAGGACCCCTGCAAGGTCAAAAGACCGGACTGCCAGTGAAAAAGAGAAAAAAAGCAGGAACGCTAGTCTCGAAGGACAAAAACCGAAAAATGTAGCTCCGGGCTTCATACCAGTGTACCGGGCCCAGGCGGGAAGGGGAACCGGCGTCGAATCGAGCAAAAACACGAATCCACGCAGGAAAATCAACTTTTTACCGGGTGACAATGACACAGTTCGTCGGGCTCCACGGAAAAAAGAAGACTGAGCAAGATGGCACCCTTGGGCGGGAAGAGGACCTGGCATGCGCGCTGCATTCCCAAACGCTTTCTTTGAAAGCTGGGGAAATGCTCCGCACAAGGGCTCTGTCGACGTCACCCATATGTGAGGACTGACTTCCTGCTTGGTCCTGGAGAAAGGTGTATACTGAAGCCCACAGATGTCAGCTCTACAGATGCCCACAGCTCTACAGATGTCATCAATGGACACAGAACGAAGATTAGCCATTGAGACTGCCATTGCTCTCACATTATGAGCTGTGACATGGCCTTCGAGAGAAAGTCCCTTACTCTCATATGCAAAGGATATGCAATTTGCAATCCACCTAGAGAGAGTCCTTTTGGAAACTGGAAGTCCCAAATGACTAGAATCAAAAGCAACAAAAAGCTGAGAAGATTTTCTATGTTGCTTAGTTCTTTGAAGGTAAAAAGCTAAGGCTCTTTTAAATCTAAAATATGAAGATTCCTTTCTGCATTAGAGGCATGAGGCCTAGGAAAGAATACAGGAAGGTAAACCGCTTGGTTTAAATGAAAAAGCGAAACCACCTTTGGCATAAAGTGAGGATGAGTCCTAAGAACTACCTTATCATGGTGAAATCTTGTATAAAGGAGGATCCGCCACTAAAGCCTGTAACTCACTGATGCATCTTGCAGAAGTAAGGGCAACTAGGAAGATGACCTTCCAGGAAAGAAACTTTAGAGCAGGAGTGGCTAAAGGCTCAAAGGGTGGTTTCATGAGCTGTCCGAGAACAAGGTTCAGATCCCATGCCACCGGCGGTGGCTTAATGGGAGGTTTTGTTAAAAGTAAGAACATAAGAACATAAGAAATGCCATACTGGGTCAGACCGAGGTCCATCAAGCCCAGTATCCTGTTTCCAACAGTGGCCAATCTAGGTCATACGTACCTAGCAGTTTCCCCAAAAGACACAGGTTCTGCAGTGCTTGTACTAGGCCAAGCATTGATATCCTGGGTCCCTTTTTAATAGTGGTTTATGGACCTTTCCTCCAGGAACTTGTCCAAACCTTTTTTAAACCCAGCTATACTAACAGCCCTTACTACATCCTCCGGTAACAGATTCCAGAGTTTGATTACACGTTGAGAGAAGAAATATTTTCTCCTATTTGTCTTAAATAGTTTACCCTGTAGCTTCATTACATGCCCCCTAGTCCTTCTATATTCTGATAGCGTAAACAATTTATCCACGTTTATCCGTTCCACTCCATTCATTAATTTATACACCTCTATCATATCTCCCCTCAGCCGCCTCTTTTCTAGGTTAAAGAGCCCTAACCTTTTTAGCCTCTCTTCATAGGAGTAGCCTTCCATCCCCTTCACCAATTTGGTGGCTCTTCTCTGTACTTTTTCTAATAACTCTATGTCCTTTTTAAGATACGGTGACCAGAATTGCACACAATATTCAAGGTGCGGTCGTACCATGGAGCGATACAGAGGCATTATAATATCCTTTGTTTTATTCTCCATCCCTTTCCTTATGATACCTAGCATTCTATTTGCTTTCTTGGCCGCCGCTGCACACTGGGCGGAGGGTTTTAACATGTTATCCACGATGACTCCTAAATCTTTTTCCTGGGTGGTGGTTTCTAATGTGGAGCCTTGCATCTTGTAACTATAGTGTGGGTTGTTCTTTCCTAGGTGCATAACTTTGCACTTGTCCACATTAAATTTCATCTGCCATTTGGATGCCCAGTCTTCCAATTTATCCAGATCCTCCTGCAGTTTTCCACAATCCTCTTGGGTTTTAACAACTTTAAACAGTTTTGTGTCATCTGCAAATTTGATAACCTCACTAGTTATTCCCTTTTCCAGGTCATTTATGAATATGTCAAAAAGTAGCGGACCCAGTACAGATCCCTGGGGTGCTCCACTATTCACCTTTTTCCATTGGGAATATTGGCCATTTAGCCCTACCCTCTGCTTTCTATCTTTTAACCAGTTCCCGATCCACAATAGTACACTGCCTCCTATCCCATGACTTTTTAGCTTCGCCAAAAGTCTCTGATGGGGGACCTTGTCAAAAGCTTTCTGAAAGTCCAGATACACTATATCAACCGACTCACCTTTGTCTACCTGTTTATGCACACCTTCAAAAAAACAGATCAGATTAGTAAGACAAGATCTTCCTTGTCTAAAGCCATGTTGGCTGTCTCCCATTAGGCCATGACTATCTACATGCTGTGTAATTTTGTTCTTTATGATGGCTTCTACCATTTTCCCTGGTACTGACGTCAGGCTCACCGGTCTGTAATTTCCCGGGTCACCCCTGGAACCCTTTTTAAAAATTGGTGTTACGTTGGCGACCCTCCAATCTTCAGGTATTACAGATGATTTTAATGAAAGTTCACAGATTACCAATAACAGGTCTGCAATCTCATATTTCAGTTCTTTCAACACTCTGGGATGTATACCATCCGGTCCAGGTGATTTGCTACTATTCAGTTTATCAAATAGTTGTAATATATCTTCCCGGTGTGTAGCGATATTTCTCTCAATTCCTCTGCAGTATCACCTTTAAATACCACTTCAGTCTTGGGTAACACCCCTACATCTTCCTCAGTAAAGACCGAAGCAAAGAATTCATTCAGTCTCTCTGCTATAGCCTTGTCTCCTCTTACTGCCCCTTTTACCCCTCTATCATCTAATGGTCCAATTGACTCTCTCACAGGCCTTTTGCTACGAATGTACTTGAAAAAGTCTTTATTTCGTGTTTTTGCTTCCGTAGCAAGTTTCTTCTCAAATTCCCGCTTTGCCTGCCTTATCAATGCTTTGCATTTAACTTGCCAGTGCTTGTGCTGTTTTCAGTTTTCATCATTTGGCTCTTTTTTCCATTTTCTGAAGGTTGCTCTTTTGGCAGCAACAGCCTCTCTGACCTCACCTTTAAACCATGCTGGCAGTTTTTTGGACTTTCTTCCACTTTTCTTAATGCGTGGAATACAGCTGGTCTGGGCTTCGAGGATAGTATTTTTAAATAACACCCAAGCTTGCTGTAAGTCTTTAACCTTTGGAACCGCTCCTTTTAGTTTTTTCCGAACTATATTCCTCATTCTATCATAGTCACCCTTTTGAAAGTTAAAAGGTAGTACTGTGGATTCCTTTACTATCTGTCCTCCACTGATTAAATCAAACATGATCATACTATGATCACTATTGCCAAGTGGTCCCAACACCCTTATTTCTTGCACCAGATCTGGCGTTCCACTAAGGACTAGGTCCAGTATGGCTTCCCCTCTGGTCGGTTCATGAACCAGCTGCTCCAAGAAGCAGTCATTTATTTCATCTAGAAACTTTATCTCTTTAGCTTGTCCTGCTGTGACACTGTCCCAGTCGATACCGGGGTAATTGAAATCACCCATTATTACTACTCTGTTGTGGCTTTTGTTAGCTTCCTTGATTTCTTTGAGCATTTCATCATCCATTTGTTCATTCTGGCCAGGTGGTCGATAGTATACTCCCACTGCCATCACCTTCCCCTTCATAAATGGAATTTCAATCCATAGAGATTCTACAGCATATTTTGTTCCCTGCAAAACTTTAATCCTTTCTGACTCAATGCCCTCTCTAACATAGAGCGCAACCCCTCCACCAATTTGTTCAGCTCTATCATTACGATATAGTTTGTATCCAGGTATCACAGTGTCCCACTGGTTATCCTCCTTCCACCATGTCTCTGAGAGTGCAATCATATCTAACCTCTCATTTAATGCTATATATTCTAATTCTCCCATCTTATTGTTTAGACTTCTAGCATTGGCATACAAGCATTTTAGAGACTGTATTTTATTAATATTAATCTGGCTATTGGTAGGCATGGGTAATTGGGAATCTTTATGCTCTGTCTGCTCCTTACTCAAGGGCTTTTGGGCTACTATACTCCCTTTTGGAACCTCACTGCTTTTGGTAGTATCCTTCAAGGATACCTTTGTCCGAACCGTGCGCTCCTGGGTGACTGTCGGCTTTCCCCTATTTTCTAGTTTAAAAGCTTCTCTATCTCTTTTTTAAAGGTTAATGCCAGCAGTCTGGTCCCATCCTGATTAAGGTGAAGCCCATCCCTTCGGAAGAGCCCCCCCTTTCCCCAGAATGTTCCCCAGTTCCTAACAAATCCAAAACCCTCATCCTTGCACCATTGTCTCATCCACGCATTGAGACTCCGGAGCTCTGCCTGTCTTTTGGGTCCTGCACGTGGAACAGGAAGCATTTCGGAGAACGCTATCCTGGAAGTTCTGGATTTCAACTTCCTACCTAAAAGCTTAAATTTAGCCTCCAGAACTTCCCTACCACATTTTCCTATGTCATTGGTACCAACATGTACCAAGACAGCAGACTCCCCCCCAGCACTATCTATGATCCTATCTAGGCGGTGCGTGAGATCTGCTACCTTCGCACCAGGCAGGCATGTTACCAGGCGATCCTCACATCCACCAGCCACCCAGCTATCTACATTCCTAATGATTGAATCACCAACTATAACAGCTGTCCTGACCCTCCCCTCATGGGGACATGGCCCTGGAGAAACGTCCTCGGTGCGAGAGGGTTTTACATCACCTGGAGGACAGGTCCTAGTTACAGGATCACTTCCTGCCACACCAGGGTGATGCTCTCCTGTCACGTGACCTCTCTCCTCCATGGCAACAGGGATGCTGCCAGACTGGAGGTGGGACTTCAGGACTATATCCCTGTAGGTCTCGTCCATGTACTTCTCTGTCTTTCTTATGTCTTCCAGGTCTGCTACTCTAGCCTCTAGAGAACGGACTCGTTCCCTGAGAGCAAAGAGCTCCCTGCACTTAGTGCATATGTAGGACCTCTCACCAACTGGGAGATAATCATACATGTGACACTCGATGCAAAAGACTGGAGAACCCCCATCTCGTTGCTGGACCTCTGACTGCATCTTAGTTTAAAGCTTGTGTTTAGGTCTTTTAAATCGGTATATAATAAGGATTGGTGTAGATGCTTATACTAATAAAAGTGTATCTAATACCCCTAATACACCCTGTGTACCTGAAGCTAATTAATCACAGGTCCTCTGTGTATGACTGATTTGGATTAAGAGCTGCACCTGAGAGCAGCCCCTTTCCTCTAAGATGTCCAAGTACCTATAAAACTACAATTTCCCCAGGGGTGGGTGGGTGCTGGGGAGGGAGGGGGGGAGATAAGTCCTATTAAAGAGGGCAGTTACAAGGTACCCTGTCCTGAACCCTCAGCAGGGGGATGGGGGTACCACACAAAGCCCAGTTAGTTGAGAGAGGCAAGGTAAGTACAGCTGAGAAGGCTGAACTTGCACACCACTAAGACAAACACTAAATAATTAAACAAACAACAGTTAGACAAACAGTAAATAATTAAATAAACAGCTAGAACTCACAGTAAGATGTCCCAGGAGGCAAAAATCCACTCACTAGCAGAGCTCTGTAAAAGTTCAGCCTTTCTCTGATCAGAGAAAAGCAAACTAAAACAGCCTATGCACACGTGGAGAAAACAGGAACAAGGTTACAGGATACCTCAGGGGGAGGGGGTCAGGGGGAGGAGTCACTCAGGCAGGCAAGGACAGGAAAAAGCTTAACAAACAGCAGGCTCTGGGGAGAGAGATTAATTCAAAATGGCTACCACACAAACAGGGGGAGGAGTCACTCAGGCAGGCAAGGACAGGAAAAGCTTAACAAACAGCAGGCTCTGGGGAGAGAGATTAATTCAAAATGGCTACCACACAAGGCCCAGTTAATTGAGAGAGGCAAGGTAAGTACAGCTGAGAAGGCTGAACTTGCACACCACTAAGACAAACACTAAATAATTAAACAAACAACAGTTAGACAAACAGTAACTAATTAAATAAACAGCTAGAACTCACAGTAAGATGTCCCAGGAGGCAAAAATCCACTCACTAGCAGAGCTCTGTAAAAGTTCAGCCTTTCTCTGATCAGAGAAAAGCAAACTAAAACAGCCTATGCACACGTGGAGAAAACAGGAACAAGGTTACAGGATACCTCAGGGGGAGGGGGTCAGGGGGAGGAGTCACTCAGGCAGGCAAGGACAGGAAAAAGCTTAACAAACAGCAGGCTCTGGGGAGAGAGATTAATTCAAAATGGCTACCACACACACAGGGGGAGGAGTCACTCAGGCAGGCAAGGACAGGAAAAGCTTAACAAACAGCAGGCTCTGGGGAGAGAGATTAATTCAAAATGGCTACCACACAAGGCCCAGTTAATTGAGAGAGGCAAGGTAAGTACAGCTGAGAAGGCTGAAACTTGCACACCACTAAGACAAACACTAAATAATTAAACAAACAACAGTTAGACAAACAGTAAATAATTAAATAAACAGCTAGAACTCACAGTAAGATGTCCCAGGAGGCAAAAATCCACTCACTAGCAGAGCTCTGTAAAAGTTCAGCCTTTCTCTGATCAGAGAAAAGCAAACTAAAACAGCCTATGCACACGTGGAGAAAACAGGAACAAGGTTACAGGATACCTCAGGGGGAGGGGGTCAGGGGGAGGAGTCACTCAGGCAGGCAAGGACAGGAAAAAGCTTAACAAACAGCAGGCTCTGGGGAGAGAGATTAATTCAAAATGGCTACCACACAAACAGGGGGAGGAGTCACTCAGGCAGGCAAGGACAGGAAAAGCTTAACAAACAGCAGGCTCTGGGGAGAGAGATTAATTCAAAATGGCTACCACACAAGGCCCAGTTAATTGAGAGAGGCAAGGTAAGTACAGCTGAGAAGGCTGAACTTGCACACCACTAAGACAAACACTAAATAATTATAATCATAAATAATCATAAATCATAAATTATAATCATAAATAATCATAAATCAAAATAATCATAAATCTCGTTATGAGTGGATGAGAGGAAATAGGTTGTCCATCCAGACGTTCGCGAAAAGCAGCAATGGCACTAAGATGGACCCTTACTGAATTGGTTGTAAGACCAGAATCTGATAGATGGAGTAGATACTCCAGAAGCGATTCCACAGGCACTGTATGGGGGTTAAGTCCGCTTTGAGAACACCGTACAGAGAATCTCTAACACTTAAAGGCGTAGGATCACCTCGTGGAAGGCTTTCTGGAAGCCACAAGGATTATCCTTTACCTGTTGAGATAGGTTGATATCCGGGGAATCCTAGGCTTTCAGCAACCAGGCCCTGAGGTGCAGGGACTGAGGATTTGGGTGCAATAGCTTCCCGTTCTCCTGGGAAAGAAGATATGAAGCACATCCCAACTCCAGGGGTGTGGCTTGAGAGAGACGCAGAAGCAGAGGATACCACGTCTGCCGTAGCCAACGTGGAGCTATGAGTATCATATGACCTCTGTCTCTCTGAAGCTTGAACAAAGTTTTAGGAATGAGGGGAATGGGTGGGAAGGCATAGAGGAAGTCCCGACCCCAATGGAGGAGGAAAGCATTCCTTGCCTGACAGTTTTGAGCCAGAATTCTGGAACAGAATCGGGGAAGTTTGGCATTCTGTGGACTTGCAAAGAAGTCTATATCTGCCGTTCCCCAGATTCAAAACACTCGAGCAAGTTGGTCTGAGTGCAGAGGACATTCGTGTGGCAGCAGTATTCGACTGAGTTTGTCTGCCCAAAGATTTCGAATGCCCGGAAGATATACCACTAGAAGGTGGATTTGAAGCTCTCTGGTGAGGGCCCACAGTCGCAAAGCTTCGTTGCATAACGACAGAGAGCCTGTTCCACCCTGCTTGTTCACATAGAACATGGCTACTTGATTGTCGATATGGACCAGAACTATCTTGTAGCTGAGATGGGTCTGAAAAACTCGGATAGCATGGAAAATGGCTCTGAGTTCTAGGAGATTTATGTGAAGACAAGCCTCCTGTTGGGTCCAGAGACCCTGAGTTGACAGATCGTGCAAGTGAGCCCCCCAACCCAACTTGGATGCATCTGTTGTTAGGGTGGTTTGGCATAGACGGTGCTGGAAAGGAGAACCCATGAGAAGGTTTTCCAGTGACTGCCACCACTGCAGGGACAAAATGACGTGTGGAGTTTCTGATTTTGTCTGTTAGCCGACCCAAGGCCTGTGTTCGCTGAGAGGATAGGGTCCACTGGGCTGCTCGCATATCAAGGCGAGCATAGGGAACCACATGGACAGTGGATGCCATATGCCCCAGAAGCTGAAGCATCTCACAAGCAGTCAGGAAGACCTTCATAGCTGCTTGGGAGGCCAGCTGTACTATACGAAGACAACGTGGCTGTGGCAGGAAGGCCCTTTACTGCCTTGTGTCTAGACGAACCCCCGTGAATTCTAGAGACTGAGAAGGGGTGAGATGAGATTTTGGGAGGTTTATGACCAGTCCCAAGTATCGAAGGATTCGCATGGTGCGAGAAAAAGCGAAGCTGGCTTCTGGCGCTGTTGATGCTCGAATGAGCCAGTCGTCTAAGTAGGGGAAGACGAATGTTCCTAGAGTTCTCAGGAATGCTGCTATTACTGCCATGCATTTTGTGAAGACTCTTGGAGCAGAAGCCAGTCTGAATGGAAGAACCCTGTATTGGAAATGTCTTCCCTGGAAAAGGAATCGAATGAATTTCCTGTGATCTGCATGGATAAGAATATGCGTATATGCATCCTTTAGATCTAGAGAACATAGCCAGTCCTGACTCTGAAGGTATGGCAGGAGTGTTCCGAGGGAGATCATCTTGAATTTTTCCCAGAACAAATACTTGTTTAATTCTCTGAGGTCCAGAATAGGCCTGTGTCCCCCCCCATTTTCTTTGGGATGAGAAAGTAGGGAGAGTAGAACCCCGTACCCTGTTGGGGTATGGGTACTTCTTCTATTGCTCCCTGAGCAAGAAGTTATGTGACCTCCTGACCCAAGAGATTGGTGGCAGGGACCTGAGAATTGAACTGCCTTATGATTGTAGGAGGAGGCATGCTGTGAATATTAAGTCTGTACCCCTCTCGTACAATGGACAGGGTTCAGTTTTCTGATGTTATTTGCTGCCATCTTCTGACAAAATGGCATAATCTGCCCAGGATGGTAAGGGGTTCTGGACCTTTCAGGGGCAGAAAGACTAAGCTCTCTAGGAAGGAGTCAAAGCCCCTGAGGAGGCTGAGTCTGCTGAGCCGGTTGAGCTCTAAGAACTTGTGGCTTCCTCTGCTGTCTGGTCTGTTGCTGCCCCTTTTGGGGAACATGAACTGGACAGTGGCCCTGATGGGTGTAAGATGGGTAAAACCTCTTTTTCTTGTTGAAAAAGAGTTTCTTGACTGACTCCCCCAAAACCTGCTTGTCGGATCACCTTTTCGAATGCTTTCGCCTCAGTACACACTGACAACAGATGCATCCAAACTGGGTTGCAGTGCCCATTTGTATGACCTGACCAAGCAACGGTTATGAATACCACAGGAATCTGCTCAGCAGATCAATCTCCTATAGCTAAACGTTCTCACCAATGCACTGCAGGTTTTTTATCACCATCTTGCCAGCCAATCTGTTCTAATCAGAACGGACAACCAGGTTGCAATGTTCTATATGAACAAGCAGGGAGGGACAGGATCTCGTCCCCTCTGCGATGAAGTGACTCGTCTCTGGACATTGGCCCTTTCACACCACATCCATCTCAGAGCTGTATATCTCCCAGGCGAGCTCAATGTGCTTGCGGACAAGTTAAGCCATATCCTCCGTCCGCACGAATGGATGCCTCATTGAAAAAAAGCTCCCCAGATCTTCTAGACGTGGGGAACTCCACTCATTGATCTCTTTGCTACTCTGCAAAACATGCAGCTTCCGCTATTCTGTTCCAGGATGCCGTCAATACACCGACAGGCCCCGGACACCTTCCTTTTCCATTGGGGACAAGGATTGCTCTACACATTGCCAACTATACCACTGATACCCAAAACACTTTTCAAGCTCCATGCCAAGGGCTTGATTATCCTCATAGCCCCCTTTTGGCTTCACCAACCATGGTTTTCCCTGCTTCTATATCTTGCACAGGCTAAACCAGTCTACCTGAGATGTGCACCTGACCTCCTCTTACAGGACAATGGGACACTTCTCCATCCCAATCCACATTCCCTATGCCTATCGACTTGGCACTTGAAAGGGTACTACTTGCTGACCTCAACCTTCCAGAGGAGGTCAAGGATATCCTTCTCACTTCCCACAAGAATTCAACTAGAACATAAGAACATAAGATATGCCATACTGGGTCAGACCAAGGTCCATCAAGCCCAGTATTCTGTTTCCCACGTATGCTCCGTCGGTACAGACGATACCCATATGTGAAGAATACATTCCTGTTTGTTCCTGGAGATATACTTTTTCACTGAAAGGGTGGTGGATGCTTGGAATGCCCTCCCGACAGAAGTGGTGGCGGCAAACAAAGTGACAGAATTCAAAATGGCATGGGACAGACATAGTGGATCCCTTTATAGCAACAGGATAAAGTCAAAATAAACATAATTATCTCTCATATCTGAACAAATAGGGGTGACCTACATGGAGCGGTGGGTACAACCCTAAACAAAGGCATGGGGAGAGGTGACCTGCACGGAGCAGCAAGTGTAACTACTCTTACCGCCTTGCTGGGCAGACTAGACGGACCATACTGGTCTTTATCTGCCATCATATACTATGTTGCTATATGTTACTATGTTAGGGCATATCAGTTGAGAGGTTCCAAAAAAGACAAAAGTAGCCAAAATGCCCTTGAGTACAGAGCAGACAGAGCTTAAAGGTTTCAAATTACCCCTGCCTACCGATAACCAGATTAATATGAATAAAATACAGCTTCTAAAATGCTTGTATGCAAATGCTAGAAATCTAAAAAATAAGATGGGAGAGTTAGAATATATAGCAATAAATGAGAGGTTAGATATGATTGGTATCTCAAAGACAAGGTGGAAGGAGGACAAGCAGTGGGATACTGTGATACCTGGGTACAAACTATATCGTAATGATACAGAAGATCAAATTGGTGGAGGGGTTGAGCTCAAGGTTAGAGAGGGCATTGAGTCACAAAGGATTAAAGTTTTGCAGGAAACAAAATTCACTGTAGAATCTCTATGGATTGAAATTCCATGTTAAAAGGGGAAGGGGAAGGCAATGGCAGTGGGGGTGTACTATCGACCGCTTCACCAGAATGAACAAATGGATGATGAAAAGCGCAAAGAAATCAGGGAAGCTAATAAAAGTTACAACACAGTAATAATAATGGGTGATTTCAATTACCCCAGTATCGACTGGGTCAGTGTCATGGCAGGACATGCTAGGCAGATAAAGTTTCTAGATGAAATAAATGACATATTCTTGGAGCAGCTGGTTCATGAACCGACCAGAGGGGAAGCCACTTTGGACCTAGTCCTTAGTAGAACACAAAATCTGGTGCAAGAGATAAGGGTATTGGGACCACTTGGCAATAGTGATCACAGCATGATCGTGTTTGATTTAATAAATAAAGGAAAGACGGTAAGGAAATCCACAGTACTACCTTTTAACTTTCAAAAGGGAGACTATGATAAAATGCAGAAAATAGTTAAGAAAAAACTAAAAGGAGCAGTTGCAAAGGTTAAAGATTTACATCAAGCTTGGGTGTTGTTTAAAAATACTATCTTGGAAGCCCATACCAGCTGTATTCCACGCTTTAAGAAAAATTGAAGGAAGTCCAAAAAACTGCCAGCATGGTTTAAAAGTGAGGTCAGAGAGGCGGCTGTTGCCAAAAAAGCATCTTTCAGGAAATGGAAAAAAGAGCCAAATGGCAAAAACTGTAAACAACTTAAGCACTGGCAAGTTAGATGCAAGGCATTGATAAGGCAGGCAAAGAGAGATTTTGAGAAGAAGCTTGCTGTGGAAGCAAAAACGAATAAAGACTTTTTCAAGTACATTTGCAGCAAAAAAACCTGTGAGAGAGAATCAGTTGGACCATTAGATGATAGATGGGTAAAAGAGGCACTAAGAGGGGACAAGGCCATAGTGGAGAGACTGAATGAATTCTTTGCTTCAGTCTTTACTGAGGAAGATGTAGGAATGTTACCCACAAATGAGGTGCAGCACATTGTCCTGGCCGCAAGACATCCCTCTACGCGAAAATCATATGGACTCAAATGGAAACGCTTCTCCGTATCGTGCGTTTCAGAGGGCATCGAGCCCTGCTCCTGCCCGATCGCCCAGGTCCTCCAGTAGCTCGCCACCGCCAGAATCAAGACAACATCCGTACAATGCGGCCTACCACAACTGCTCCGACGGCACCTCTATCGCTACTCACCCACTGGTGTCATGGTTTATAGGGGGCCTGTCCAACCTAAATCCTGCCATCAGAAAGCCAGTATCGCCCTGGGACCTCAGCATTGTGCTACACCAGTCACACAACCCCCTTTGAACCCATGCTTTCCGCCACACTCAAGCATGTCACCTGGAAAGACCTCTTCCTCATTGCCATCACATGGGCCCTGCGTGTCAGTGAACTGCAGGCCTTGGTGGCACACTCACACCACCTGGCACACCACCAGGATTGCGCCACCCTGCGGACATGCCAAAAATTTGTACCAAAGATGGCCTCCCTGTTCCATGTCAACCAGATGATTCTGCTGCAGACCTTGCACCCGGAACCCCACTCCTCACCTGAGGAGCACAGCCTCCACACATTGGACTGTGTGAAAACTCTGCGGATATACATCCACAGAATGGAGCACCATCTACAAAGGGCACAAGTATTAGTCTCCTTCGACCCCAACAAACTGGGACGCCCCGTCACCAAGAGGACACTGTCATTCTGGATATCTGCCTGCATTGCCTTCTGCTACGACCAAGCAGAAGCCCAGTCAGTGGGCAACATACACGCACACCAGCTCAGAGCAACGGCTGCAACGCTGGCCCACCTAAACTCTGTTCCAATCCAGGACATCTGCAAGGCCCCCACCTGGTCCTCCTTCCACACCTTCCAGAGGCACTACTGCCTGGACCAGGCTGCACTAGCAGACAGTGCCTTTGGCTGGCAATTCTAAGCCAGCGGCAACACCCTGATAGACGATGGTCGTCCATGCTCGGTACCAGTCACCTCGTTTATTTATAGCACCCGTTGTGCATACAGTTGCGATTGTTCAGTAATGTTCACGATACCTTGTTAAATGTTCCTTGAGGTTAATCACCCTCGCCTGTCGGGCCACCCCTGCCGTCGTCGATGGCACTGCCAGAACCCCTGCTGTGTCAGGGGTAGTTATGCTCAAAGTTCTTATGCTGTTCATTCAATAAAGCCTTCTAACTACATTCGGGCCTCTGACTGACTCATCCACCACAGCAATACAACGCTGCCTGCAGCGCGGCTATGAAGTCATCAGGTGTGGCCAATTCATCCTGCTTGTTCTAGGAGAAAGCGAGGTTACTTACTTCTAACGGGGGTTCTTCATGGACAGCAGGATAAATCAGCCACACATTCCTGTCTGCCTTCCCTCAGATGAGTGCGTAACATATCTCCATGGCCCTACCCGCTGGCTGCCAAGGGCACTGCTCTGAAACAGAATGGGCTAGCTAGGGATGGGCCAGAGAGGTAGGGCTACCTGCACATGCTCAGAAAAGTTTACCTTTCTGAGCTCTGGAGAGCTACTGCCATCCTCGGCACCATCAGATGACATTACCAGGTGTGGCTGACTTATCCTGCTGTCCATGGAGAACCCCCATTACAGGTAAGTAACCTCGCTTTGTGTACCCCCGCCATTCATCCATTGAGAATTATCTGGTTGTCCCATCCAAAACTTTTCTGCAATTCACCACATACAGGTCTGTGACCTTTATGTTCCAAGCACCCTACCTGTGGAATTCCCTGCCCACTAAACTCCAGCTTGAAACTTCCTATATGAAATTCAAGACAAGATTAAAAACCTATTTCTTTACTCAAGCCTTTGGTACCTGATTCTCCATTTGGACAGTTCTCTCCCCCTCTCGTATTCTGATACAATCTTCTGATATTCCTTGTTGTGCTACTCCATCTCCCTGGTCCATGCACACCTACCTCTCGCCCCCTATCGTATACAATTCCCTTGCATTTCTGCTTCCCAAGTGCATGACACTGCACATATTCACATTGAATCTTAACTGCCAAGCATTAGACCATTCTTCCAGCTTTTGTAGATCTTTCCTCGTGTTATTCACCCCCTCTGCTGCAAATTTTTGTGTCATCTGCAAAAAGTCAGAGCTTTCCATTCAGCCCTTCAGCAATATCACTCACAAATACATTGAACAGTATCGGTCCCAGGTCCAAACACTGGGGCACACCTCTAATCTGAGTGAGCTCTGTTTGCCATCACCTTCTGTCGTCTGTCAGTCAACCAATTTCTGATCCAGTTCACCACCTTGGGACCCATCCCCAAGCTATTGAGTTTATTGATAAGCTTCCTATGAGGAACAGTATCAAAGGCTTTACTGAAATCTAGGTAGATCACATCCATTGCATGCCCTTGATCTAGTTCTCTAGTCACCCAGTCAAAGAACTCAATCAGATTTGTTTGGCAAGATCGTCCTTTGGTAAAACCATGTTGCCTTGGATCATGCAACCTGTTGGTTTTGAGAAAGTCCACTATTCACTCCTTCAGGAGCGCCTCAATTACTTTTGCTGCCACAGAGGTAAGGCTTACCGGCCTTTAGTTTGTCACTTCTTCCATATTACCATTCTTGTGAAGAGGTACCACATCAGCCAGTCCTTCTCCGGTCTCCAAGGATCTATTAAAAACCTCATTTAATGGCCCTGCAAGAACCTCTATGAGCTCTTTCAGTATCCTGGGATGTATCCCATCCGGTCCCATGGCCTTGTCCACTTTCAGTTTTGCAAGCTGTTCCAACACATCATCTTCTGCGAATGGTGTGGTATCTTCTTCATTCCCATTTGTATATTTGTCAATAACAGGTGGTCCTTCTCCAGGATTTTCTTTAGTAAAAACAGAACAGAAGTATTTGTTTAGCATTTTTGCTTTTTCAATGTCACTTTCCACAAATCCGTTCCCAGCACTTTCGAGCCTGCAATTCCACCTTTGATTTTCCCTCACTCTCGAATATACCCGAAAAAAGGCTTGTCGCTATACTTCACATCTTTAGCCATCTTTTCTTCTGCCTTGGATTTTGCTATCCTTATTTCTCTTTTTATCTCTTTTATTTTTATCCTGTATTCTTTTCTGTTTTCCTCTGTTTGTGAACTTCTAAATTTTGTGAAAACTGTGTTTTTTGCCTTTATTTGTGCAGCCACTTCTTTGAGAACCAAATAGGTTTCCCTTTTCTCTTATTTTTATTTATTTTCCTTACATGTGTATCTGTTTCCCCTTTTATTGTCTCCTTTAGTTTAGCCCACCGTAATTCCACTTCCCTTATCCCCTCCCATCCTCCCAACTCCTCCTTCAGGCACTTGGCCATTTTACTGAAGTCAGTGTTTTTGAAGTCTAGGACTTTGAGCTTGCTGTGATTGGACTCCGTCTTGGCTTTTATTTCAAACTACACCATGTGATGATCACTGCTGCTCACCTGGGCACCCACCCGGATATTCGACACGCTATCTCCACTGGTGAGTATTAAATCCAGCATCGAGCTTTCCCTGGTCGGTCCCATCATCATTTGTGTAAGTAGTGCATCTTGGAAGGCATTTACAATGTTTTACTTCTTTCCAGATTTGCAGAAGGAATACGCCAATCCACATCGGGTAGATTAAAGTCACCCAATATGATTACCTCCACCTTCATGGCTATCTTTGCAATATCAATAATCAATTCGCTATCCATTTCTTCGGTTTGAGTTGGAGGCCTGTAGACTACACCAGTATGGATGACAGTGCTATCTCCTCTTTCCAACACAATCCACAGCGCTTCTTCTTTTCCCCACGTGCCCTGCATTTCAGCAGCTTTAATACTGCTTTTGACATATAAGGCTACTCCTCCTCCTTTTCTACCCTCCCTATCTCTTCTAAATAGATTATATAGCCAGCTATGGCTATATCCCATTCATGCAACTCGTTAAACCATGTTTCTGTAATGGCCACAATGTCCATTTCCACCATTAGGGCTTCTAGGTCAAAGAACTTTGTTGGCTAGGCTTCGAGTATTTGTGCTCATTGCTTTCCAGCACTTGTTGACTGGCTTGCCTGTATTTTGCATGGATTTTGTTTTACGTGCCTCTTCCCTCTTGGTATTAATGTGTGGGTTAATATTGCAGCTGTTTTCATTGCTATTATGTTTTTGCTGGGAGTGACATCCTGAACTTTTTCTTTTCCATCCGTCACCCCCTTTCCCTAATTTAAATGCCTGTCCACATAATGCCTGAAGTTTTCACTTAGGATCCTTTTCCCTGCGACAGAGAGATGTAGTCCATCAACACAGTATAGCCTCTTGCTGCTCCATCTATTTCCCCAGTCACCTATATATCTAAATCCTTCTTGTTTGCACCAGGTTTGAAGCCATGTATTAAAGTTGATTGTGCGATGCAGCCTTTCTACGGCATTACCAAGAACAGGTAGAACTTCTGAGAATGCTATAGTGCTAGCAATGGGTTTGAGGTTTTCTCCCAGAATCTGGAAATCCTTCTGAACTGTAGAGGCACTGTTTCTAGCCAGGTAATTTGTACCCAACTGGATGATGACATCAGTTTTGGAGTGCTCACTTTCTGCACTAACTATGCCAGTAATTTGCTTTGTATTCCTGCTGGCTGAAGAGCCTGGGAAACATCTGACCATCTTCTCCCCTTTGAATTGTGTTCCCAAGTTGGTGCCTCTGATGATGGAATCTCCAAGTAGTAGTAGTTTCCTCTTTTGTGTCAGTTTCTTCATATGTAGAGCATTATCAGTAGATTGGTCATTAACTTTCTCGCTTAAGGGCACTCCAGTTTCCACTAATTGGGCACTCAAATTTCCCAAGGCAGAGAAGGCATTATGCAGGGATATCTTTTGATGGCAAGGGTGTCTCCATGTTACAGGTTGCAGCCTACCAGAGCCCACTGTGATCCATTTCTTCCTGGGCTGCTTGATTCTTTGTGGGAGTGGTGGTGGCTTTTTTCCATTTGTACCCTAGAGGTGGTGTGTTTAATTGCAGCTAATTCTTCCCTTTATAGAATCAACTCTTTATGCATGGCAGATAACTTGAGACATATAGGGGGCAGGCTCTTAGACTCCAAATGAGTCTTCTTAGAATGAAGGCACCACAGCTACTGCACTGAATACAAGACATGCTAATTAAGATGGTTATAAAACCGTTCTATGACAAGGAGAAAAGGTGGGCATTGCATCTAAGGATTGGAGGACAGCTGTCAATTTATATGATGACTATATAGGAAATGCGACCATGGGGTGAGGGGTAGGGTGGACGGGAATTTAAGTGTCCCTGGTCAGTAGACCACCTATGAACTGAGGGCACACTCAAATCTTAAGAGAGTATAAACAGGTAATAAATAGGCAGGGAAAATTTATATCAAAACCAGCCAAAATAGTAAATTCAGAAACTTAGCTTTGCAGCGCAGGGTCAGAACTCTTTCTCGGGTAGCAGAGAGACTGACTGAATTAACTCTCAGGCAGCAGAAGCTGAATGAATGAATTAACTGAGACTTAACCACACCCTGTGAGGTGGGCTTCTAACAGAGCAATGGAACTTTAAACTTTCCAATGAAATCCTACTTTTATATACCAGTCTACTATGCAAAGGACCCTGGAACTTTAAAATGTATACCTGTTCTGCAAACTTTAGTAGGAAACAGGTCTTTACAAATCTAAAAACAAATGTGTGCTGAAGGTCCTAGTAGGCAAATATCAAGGATGTAGTGTCCCTGGTCAGTAGATCACCTATGAACTGAGGGCACACAAATCTTAAGAGAGATTGATGAGCAGAGTCCTAGATGACCTTTTGAATGGTCTTGGAAATGAGGGGTATCAGTGGAAAGGCATACAGAAGGTAAAGTCCCCAGTGGATCTCAAAGGCATCCAGCACAAGACAATTTGGAACAGGCCTTCTGGAACAAAACACCAGGTACTTAGCATTGAGGTGGTTGCAAACAGGTTGATTACTGGTGTACTCCAACAGGTGAATAGTTAGTTAGTCACTTTTGGGTTCAAGGACCATTCATGCGGTTGCAGTTTGTGACTCAGAGTCTGCTATCTGGTTGTATTGAACTAGGAGGCAATCAGAAAGCAATTTAGAGAGGCTGCCAGGTACCAGATTCTGGTTGATTCATAGCATAATCTGAGGAAATCAAAGCCCCCTTGCTTGTTAATGTAAAACATCCCATCATAATGAGTAGGTCTCTGTCTGAGATCCACCTGTTGAAAGTCTGCAAGGCCCCAAGGATAGACCAGAGTTCTATCTTGTTAATATAAAGATATTTTTTGCAAGGGGAATTAAGTACACTGTGTGCGCAGATGAACAAAGTGGGCCCTCCAGCCCTTCATCGAGGCATCTGTAGTTAAAGGCTGTTGGAATGGGCTGCCCAGCTGGAGATTGGCAGACTAGCACTACCAGTGAAGAGAATGGTGTACTGACAGAGTTGATGGCAATATGGAGAGCCAAGCGTTGACTGTGCTAATTCCACTAGAACGTTAACTGCCATTGAAGCTCCCTCGTGTGAAATTTGGTAAAAGGGATGTGATTTGATGCAAGGAAGGTTTGGCTTGCATTGTGCAGAGATGAGCAACAAAGAACTCCATGGTCTGAGTTGGGGACAGTGTGGATTTCAGTAAGTTGATGAGGAAGCCGAGAGACTGAAGGGTGTTCCTGGTGGTAATGAGGGACACAATCAGCTAATCGTCCAGGTAGGGAAAGATGAATAGGCCAGCCTTGGATAGGTGGACTGCTACAACCACCAGGCACTTCGTGAACACTATGGGGACAAAGAACAGACCAAAGGGAAGGACTTTGTACTGATAATGATGAGTCCCAACAGTGAATCATAGAAATTTCAAATGTTTTGGGTGGATGAGGATATATAGAAACATAGAAACATAGAAACATGATGACAGAAAAAGACCACAAGGCCCATCTAGTCTGTCCTTCCATAACAACAACTACAACAGTCCACTTTTTACCTTTAGAGATCCTATGTGAATGTGTCTTTGAGATTCAGGGAGGTCAACCAGTTTCCCTGATGCAGGAGTTGGAGGGCTGTACGCAATAAATTCATCTTGAACTTTTCCTTCTTTATGACTTTGAGATCTCTGAAGTCCAAGATCAGGCAAAGTAGATAAGAAAATACTTTGAGTAGATCAGTCCTCTATGGCTTTAGCTAGGAGGAGCACTTGTACTTCTTCCACCAAGAGTGTGATGCTGATGAGTATGAAAGAAGTATTGAAAGGATGATATGGGGATGGGGGGAGGATGAAATTTATCTTGAATCCACGGAGACAATTCTGAGCACCAATTTATCAAAGGTGATCTGGCACAATGCCTCCTAGAAGATGAAGAGGCAACCTCCCACTGGCTGGAAATCAAAAACTAGGACTTGCTTTCTTGGGTAGCGGAGACTTATTTACACTGGAAGAGGTTGAAAGACACTATTGCAATGTGCAGCTATAAGGCACCTAATAAGGATAATACTGATGGTAATATTAATGCTTCAGGTAGTCCCGAAAGCCCTTCCGAGTGTCAAGGTGTTCTCCATAGCTTGTTGGAAAGTCCCTTAATGTAGAGCAGTCGTCACTGATTTGCATAGCAGTACCGTTGACTTTGTCTCCTAGGCATGGAGCAATCAATCAATCTTTTATGGAGATTCTCCTGCAGACCAGAGGCTCTTAGCCACACTGTTCTGCGTGCACAGATGGTCACTGCTGCATTTGGTGGCTGTGTCATGGGAGCACAGGTGGAGTAAATATGGTGAATGTCACACCCTTCCATGAGTTTGAGTAGCTGGGTTAGCGATGACTGCTGGTTCGCAGGTAGAGTTGGGAGAAGAGACATAATTTTCTCATGGATGGTGTGGGGATATTGCAGCATGTGGAGCTGGTAAGTGTCTATCCTGGCACTCAGCATGGAACTCTGAAACACTTTCCTTCCCACAAAGTCCAGCATCTTGAAGTTTCTGCCTGGGGGAATGGATGAAGACTATGTGCATGATTTGGTTTTCTGGAGAGCAGCTTTGACCACAACAGATTGGTGGGGGAGCTGTGTATGGCCATAGGAGTGGTACCAGTTGTACTTTATGTTTGATGTCAATCTTCTTAGAGATGGCCAGCATGGATAAGGGTGTTTGCTAGTTTATGAGTAGGAGGTCCTGTAGTAGGAAATCAACTGGCAGAGGTAATGAACTCCTTTGGTGGATCTACATATTTGAGGAGGCTGGCGAGTTGACGACTAGACTCGGATGGCATCTGCAGAAAGGAGAAGGACTGCTACGCTAACTTCTACAAGAATTTTGGGTAGGAATTGCTGTCGGTGGCCAGCAGGGCCTTTGATCCTAGTTTGTGGGGTGCCCTGGAGTGTCTTCAGTAGGCAGTAGGCTCAGTAGTGCCATTGTCTGGAGGAGAGGGGAAACCCCAATCATCCTGGCTGGGAGATGGGTGGGAGGCGAAGCCATCTGATAAGCCATCCAAGGAGTATCTGGAAGGCAATGACCAAAGTTGTATGGGAGACAAGGTCACTGAAGGGCATCAAGTTGAAGTAGTAAACTGCAGAACAGGCAGGCTGGGTCCCAATGGGTTCTGGGGAGGCACAAGTGCCCTGCTGGAGGAGGTCTTGACTATCCTGCAGAAACGTTTGAAACAGATGGAGCAGGAGGGACATAATCTGTGGAAACTCACCAAATTGTTGGAGGAAGTGGTGGTTCCCTTTATGGCTTAAGGGGGACACTGACTTCGTACAATTCCTATGGAAGCAAAGGGATTTTTTTGCAACTACCAATGCTACCAATGCTTCGGGAAGTTCTAATTGGGTATGTAACTCACAAGAACAAAGAAAATAATAGTAAACTGATCGAGTGGAACCGGGAACTATGCAAGATGCGGAGACGCTTATGGCGGCAAGATACAGAGGCAAATAGAACAGCGTACTTGGCCCTTCGGAGTCAATTGAATACCCAAATCCATGCTAAGGCCAAGCATTCCATGCTGCATTACTGCTACGCCCTATATCGCTTTGAGAATCATTCGAGCCGACTATTGTCTGCACTTGTTAAGGTTGCAGGGGGCCCTAGGATGGTCCCTACTGTCCGGACAGATGATGGACGTGTTCACACGATGCAGGAGGAGGTTGAAGCCGCCTTCCTGGAATATTATAGGGAACTCTACTCCTCAGACGACTGAGATGGCCAAGGAGTGAACACTTATCTGCAACAGTGTAGCCTCCCTAAGCTTATGCCTACCCAAAGAGCTCAGCTAAGCACTGAAATCACATCTCGGGAAATTCAGTAAGTGATCAAGGGACTGAAGTCACCATGGGCTTTGGGACCAGACAGATTTAGTGGGGAATTCTACTATATCTTGGGGGATAAGATCTGTCTTCTACTGTCAGAGCTTTACACACACTTAGCCACACTGCAGCCATACCTGTTCCACAGTAATGAAGCCATGATTACATTGATCCCTAAATCAGGTCAGGACCTCTTAATGCCTAGTTCCTATCACCCCATTTCCTTATTAAATGTGGACCTTAAGATTATGCATAAGGTCTTGACAGAACACATGGTCCCCTTGATGCCCACTCTTGTTCATCCCTCACAAGTGGGGTTTGTGAAGGGCAGGCAAGCAGTGGGAAACATTCAGCAAATTCTTGGCACCCAACAACACTGCGCTGTTATGGAAATTCCATACTTGCTCTGATGCCGAAAAGGCCTTCGATAGAGTGGGCTGGCAATATATGTTCCTAGTATCAAAACACCTGGGATTCGATGGCCTTTTTTTTGCAAACTGTTCGTGCATTGTACTCTGATCCTGGAGCAACAATTATGATCAATGGTAGGAAAACTGAGAGGTTCCCATTGCGATGAAGCATCCGACAGGGCTGTCCCCTGTCTTCCCTTCTGTTTGTGCTTACTCTTGAGCCATTCTTGTCCCATATACAGATAACCCAGATATTTTAGGAGTCCGTATGGGAAGCTATGAATTCAAACTCTCGGCCTTTGCAGACGATATGTTGATCCACCTCACCGAGCCAGCTGGTTCCTTACAAGCTCTCCTTGTCGAAATCGATGGATTTGGATTTTTCTCAGGCTATAAACTGAATCTAGACAAGTCGGAAACAATGGCAGTCAGGGAATCTACACGTAGAACATGGAAAGGAACATTCCCGCTTAAATGTTTATTTTTATGTTTATTCAAATTTCATAGGGCACAAACTTCATTCTGGTACTTAGGGGTTACTATCCTGGTGGCCATGAGGGATCTATATAGTTTTAATGTGGGACCCCTAATGGTACAGACTGTGCAGCTCTTGGAGAGGTGGCAGGACTTGCCTCTATCATTGGGAGGTAGGATAGCCCTCTTTAAGATGTCACATTTTCCAAAGTGGCTTTATTTGTTCCAGGTGCTGCCAATCTGGCTTCTCCGCAAAGATCTTGTTAAACTGGAACGCTTGATATCTAAGTTTTTGTGGCAAGGAAACGTTTGCGAATAATATTGCAGGCCCTAAAGGGATCATGGTGTCGGAGCAGAATGGGGGTACCTGATCTCGGGGCCTATAGCATGTCTGCTGCGTCACTTGAAGGACTAGATTTTTTATACAGAGGAATATACACATCTGGGCTGCGATCGAGCCCTGGTTGCACCGGCCGCTGCGATATGTACTACACGCACCTCTGAGTAGGCTGACCCCCCCAGGCGAGGAGCTTCCCAACTGTCCATGCGATTCAGCAAGTTTGGCGCTAGATTTGTCATCGACTGGGCCATTCTTATTTGTAATCGGCTTATTTGCCTCT
Source organism: Ichthyophis bannanicus (assembly GCA_033557465.1). Taxonomy (NCBI): domain Eukaryota; kingdom Metazoa; phylum Chordata; class Amphibia; order Gymnophiona; family Ichthyophiidae; genus Ichthyophis; species Ichthyophis bannanicus. Next base: position 5,085,479 of record CM066050.1, read on the forward strand.
ATACGGGAATCTTGACTTCCCCCTGGGAATGGCCTCCGCTCATCTTTGTCAGAGGCGACATAAGGGACTTCTGTCACTGGACCAAGCTTTAACTACTGACGGGGCAATCCTATCATTTGAAGAACTCCGAACACAATTTGATTTGGGTAGCTCAGACCTTTTTTCATATACCAACTGAGAAGCTACATTCAGGGCTTAGACAAGGGTATAGAGCGAGTTCTGCACAGAACTCTAAGACTTCTTCTTGTGTGAAGAATCCGGCCGGATACTGGTAGCTAGAGTGCAATCTTCCTTTGCAACTTATATTTCTCAAACTTCTTGTCACCACCTAGCTGAAATGTGGAATGCCGACTTTGGCAAAACTCTTACAGGTGAAGCCATAAGGAAACTTATCGGTGTGATTCCGAGATTTACAGCTATGGTTCTTTACATGATTTGGAATAATTAGGAGTGCATATCTCTCTCAGGCCAGTTGTGTGCGAATGGATATAGTGGGTAGATCCACTGCCCTAAGTGCAAAGAGGAGGGGGCCCCCTTAGCGCATTTGTTATAGTCCTGCACCTACATACAAGAATACTGGCATCAGATTCACTCTTTTGCTGAGTCGGTCCTCGACCAGAGGTGGAAACTGACACCATAGTCCACCTTTCTCCATGTAATGCAGGAGGGGTAGAAGTTGTGGGTCGCAGTCGACGACGCTGGTTGAAACTGGCATGGGCCTGGGCCTTGGCCTTGTGGGTTATTCTTATGAACTGGAGGAATACTGATCCCCCAAGGTACTAGTAATGGCCAAATGCTCTGCACTGGCACATGCAAATTGACAAATTGTGGGCCAGGGTCGAGCACCATAAAGTGTGGGATGATTATGTGCAGCTGTTGCCCCCGCACTGCCGCAGTTATGTTTGGAATGACCTCTATATGTCTGTCTGGGATAGCTGTGGGGAAGAGGGGAGGGTAGGGTAGGGGTGGGGAGGAAAGGGGGTAGGAGTAAGCGACAGAGTGCGTAAGGAGCACCGCTCTCTGTCTAAAGAATAGACTTAGGTCACCATGTCCGCCAATACAAAACTGGAAGTGATCTAAATAATGTCTCGAGGTGCATCGTTTCTGGCGAATAGGTAAAGTAAGTAAGGATAGCCTAAGTAATATATAAATTGATTAAATTCAAAGCATTTGGCATTTTAGGCTTTGCAATCAAATTAGACCAATAAATTATAAAAGAAATAATAATTCCCGGGATTTGTCAGGCGACCCTTGGTAAATCTTGAGGTGACCCCCGTGCGGGTCCCGACCCACAGGTTGAGAACCACTGCTTTTTAGTAAGAAGTATTCAGGCAACTGGTAATAGAACCCACACATGAAGGGGTCATACTGGACTTGGTACTAACCAATGGGGAAAGTGTTTCTGATGTTATAGTGGGAGATCATCTCGCATCTAGTGATCACCAGATGGTGTGGTTCAGTATTAGGACTAGGGCTGATAAAATCCATTCAAAAGCGAGGGTCAGACTTTAGGAAAACTAACTTTGCCAAGATGGAACAATACCTCAAAGAGTTATTAGCAATATGAGAACAGCTGGGGGATGAAGAAAAACAGTGGGCAAAACTGAAAGGTGATATTTTAAGGGCAATAAACCTTTTTGTAAGAAAAGTAAATAGGAAAAGAAGGCCACCATGGTTCTCAAAAGAAGTAGCTGAAAAGGTGAAGAAAAAGAGGGAGGTCTTCAGGAAATACAAGAGATCACAGAGAGAGGACGACAAGCATCTATATTTGGAAAAAACTTAAGAGGAGCTAGCAAAGTAGTCAGGAAAGCAAACATACAAAAAGAAGAATAGCCAGTGCAATAAAATGGGTGGATAAACATTTTTCAGATATGTTAGAGAGAGGAGGAAGGGCAAAAGTGGTATTGTCAGACTCAAGGGTGAAGGGGAGGAATATGTAGAAACTGATGAGGATAAAGCAGAATTGCTTAACAAATATTTCTGTTCTGTGTTCACAGATGAAGGGCCAAGAGCAGGACCTCAGAAAACACCCACAAATAGGAACAGAAGTGACAGGAATCTCAAACTATTTTCAGAAGATTGTATTCATGAGGAACTAGCTAAACTAAAAGTAGATAAAGTGATGGGATCGGATGGGATACATCTGAGAATATTGAAGGAACTTGGGAACGTTCTAGTGGCTCCACTGACTGACCTTTTCAATGCTTCTTTGGAGTTGGGAGTGGTCCAAGAGGACTGGAGGAAGGCACATGTGGTTGTTCTTATTGCTGTTTTCTGCATATAGTTGCTCCTGTTATCCAGGTTAACTTCCCTGTTATATGTAATGAACAGATAAATGTAACTTGTCTGAAGTTTCTTGTTCCATGTAAACCGCGCTGATATCGAATAGTGCGGTATATAAAAAATGTTAATAATAATAATAATAATAATAATAAAGCGGAAGTAAGGATGATGTTGAAAACTACAGGCTGGTAAGTCTAACCTCTGTGGTGAGTAAATTATTGTAAACGCTGCTAAACGAGAAACTAGAGAGGTTTCTGCTGCTACTACTACTAAACATTTGTATAGCACTACAAGACGCATGCAGTGCAGCACAGGCACATGTAAAAGGCGGTCTCTGCTCACCAGAGCTTACAATCTATTCAAGACAGACAACACAGTAACTGTAGACATGGGATACATTGAGGGGAATGGTTACACGATGCAAGGTTCCACATTGTGAACCACCACCCAGGAAAAAGATTTAGGCGTCATTGTGGATAACATGTTAAAACCCTCGGCCCAGTGTGCAGCGGCAGCCAAGAGAGCAAACAGAATGCTAGGTATCATAAGGAAAGGAATGGAAAATAAAACAAAGGATATTATATGCACCTAGGAAAGAAAAACCCAAACTATGGTTACACGATGCAAGGTTCCACATTAGGAACCACCACCCAGGAAAAAGATTTAGGCGTCATTGTGGATAACATGTTAAAACCCTCGGCCCAGTGTGCAGCGGCAGCCATGAGAGCAAATAGAATGCTAGGTATCATAAGAAAAGGAATGGAAAATAAAACAAAAGATATTATAATGCCTCTGTATTGTTCCATGGTGAGACCGCACCTTGAATATTGTGTGCAATTCTGGTCGCCGTATCTTAAAAAGGATATAGCGTTATGAGAAAAAGTTCAGAGAAGAGCCACCAAAATGGTAAAGGGTATGGAAGGATACCCCTATGAGGAAAGGCTAAAAAGATTAGGGCTCTTTAACCTGGAAAAGAGAAGGATGAGGGGAGATATGATAGAAGTCTATAAATTAATGAACGGAGTGGAACGGGTAAACGTAGATCAATTGTTTATGTTATCAGAATATAGAAAGACTAGGGGACATGAAATGAAACTACAGGGTAAACTATTTAAGACAAATAAGAGAAAATATTTTTTCACGCAACGTGTAATCAAACTCTGGAATTTGTTACCGGAGGATGTAGTAAAGGCTGTTAGTGTAGCTGGGTTTTAAAAAGGTTTGGACAAGTTCCTGGAGGAAAGGTCCATAAACCATTATTAAAAAGGGACCCAGGATATCAATGCTTGACCCACTACAAGCATTGTGGAACCTGTGTCTTTTGGGGAAACTGCTAGGTATGTATGACCTAGATTGGCCACTGTTGGAAACAGGATACTGGGCTTGATGGACCTTGGTGTGACCCAGTATGGTATATCTTATGTTCTTATGTAAGGAAACAAAAGAAATCAGGTGAGTGAAGATTCAAAAGTGGCAGCAAAGAGGTGAGTTATCAGCCTGGATTCGAAAGGGTCAGCAAAGGCAGACATACAGACTCAGGTAGTTTGTTCCAGGCATAAGGAGTAGCAAGGTAAAAGAGCGAAATCTGAAGTTAGCAATAGAAGAGAAGGGTACAGACAGAAGCGATTTGCCAGAAGAGCAGAGCTCCCGAAGAAGGGTGTAAGGAGAGATAAGAGAAGAAAGGTAGTGAGGAGCTGCAGAGTGAATGCACTTATAGGTCAGTAGGAGAAGTTTGAACTGGATGCAGAAATAGATAGGGAACCAATGAAGTGACTTGAGAAGAGAGGTAATATGAGCAGGACAAGGCTGGCGGAAGATTAGCCGCGCAGTAGTGTTAAACAGATTGAAGGGGAGAGAGATGATTCAGAGGGAGACCAGCAAGGAGTAGGTTACAATAGTCTAGTTGAAAGGTGACTAAGGAGTGGATAAGTGTTTTAGTAGTGAGCTCAGAAAGAAATGGACGAATTTTGTTGATGTTATATGAAAAAAAATGGAAATTACACTTACCTGGTAATTGTAGTTCCTTGAGTGACGACAGTTCAGTCCTCCACCTCTGAGTTGTGCATCTCCTCTTGCAGCTTGGAGAATGGGCATGTCAGAATCGTGATATCACTGGATATAGCCTGCTGGTCTCTCCCATCAGCCCCAGTGAACTATTGACAAAGCAGACTCAAAGGAGCAACACTGGCTCCCGATATCATATAGGATTTTATACAAAGCCCTTCTCATCACATTCAAGGCAATTCACCAAATCTCATCATCATCATTATCTGACCTCCTGCATTACTCACAAAGTTCCAGATCCCGACGCTCCACAACAGAAAACACACTAGTGATCCCAAAATACCAATCAAAACTCAACCAGACAACTAGCACAAGAGCATTCTCATCCTTTGCCCCTAGATGTTGGAACATGCTACCACCCAACATCAGATCACAAAAGGACCTCTCACAATTTAGAAAAGATCTAAAAACACACCTCTTCCTACAACACTTCCCTCAGAGTATGAACTCCCTAAGTCATTCCCTCCCAACACGAACCAATGATCATGGTTAGTCAAGTACACCCCCATATTCATTTCTCACCCCATTTAAAATCCCCTTAGAGCCCCAAGCCTTTGAACTATAAACATGTGATTTCTTGCTGTAAATAGTTTGAATTCTTGTTATCTATTTAACCCCAGTTATCCAAGTTCATTCCCTGTTATCTGTAAACTTAACATATGTTCATGCTTAAGTACAATTTGTTAAAATGTAAACCGCGCTGATGACGAAGAGTGCGGTATATAAAAGATGTTAAATAAAATAAATAAATAAATAAGTAGCTAACATGTGAACTGTAATTTTAACTTAACTTCAACCATTACTATGTAAACCTGCCTCTTCCCCAGGCAGCACGTTCTTGTACCCTTCCCCCCCCCCCCCCGCTATAGGCGGCATAAGCAAGAAGAAAGAATAAGAATGAACAGGGACAAAGAGAAAGACTCAGAGTAGGACAGCCCCCACAAACCAACATACCTACCCGTAGCCTTTCCATTCTCCCAACAGACCATCCACTGCCAATGATAGCACCCTGGGTGGGAATGAGGACTGAACTGTCATCACTCAAGGAACTACAATTACCAGGTAAGTGTAATTTCCATTTCCTTATCATTCCTCCAGTTCAGTCCTCCACCTCTGGGATTTAACAGAGCAGTAATCATTGGGAGGGACCTCTCCAGCCGCCTCGTAACACTGCCGACCCGAGACGGACATCATTTGCCGCCGCCACATTGAGGTGGTAGTGCCTATGGAAAGTATGAAGGGACAACCAAGTGGCCGCCCCACAGATTTCCTCCGGCGGAACCAATCTGTGATCTGCCCAGAAAGTCGCTCGCGCTCTGATAGAATGAGCTCGTAATCCCGTCGTAACCGCACAACCTTGTAGCAGATACGTTGATGCAATAGACTCTCTAATCCACCTGGAAAAGGAAGCCTTCGCCGCTGCTTCCCCTTTTCGGATGCCTCCGAACACCACGAATAGACGGTCTGACTTGCGAAAGACTTCCGAAACCTTTAAGTATTGTCCCAACAAGCGCTTTACATCCAAATGGTACAAACTTCAGCCCACGTCGCTCCCCTCCCGTGAACCGAGCACTGGCAGAGACACCATTTGATTCAGGTGAAAAGACGACACCACCTTAGGCAAAAAGAACGGAACTGGTCGCAACACCACCTTCTCTCTGGAAAAGGACAAGAACGGTTCCCTACATGAAAACGCTTGCAACTCCACAATGCGCCTCGCCGAACAGATGGCCACCAGAAACACGGCATTTAAGGACAAATCCTTAACCGAAGCCCGATGCAACGGCTCAAAGGGAACTTTGGCTAACGCTCCTAACACCAAATTGCGATCCCGCGGTGGAACCACAACTCTACGCGAAGGACACAGACTGACGAGTGCTGTAAGGAAGCACAACACGTCAGTATGAGCGCCTAGAGCAATGCCTTGGACCTTTGCCTCTATAGCATGAGAGGGCTGTCAGCTGTACTCTTAAGGAACTGGCTGCAATACCTTTATCAAACCCGGCTTGCAGAAAGCTTAAGATCAAGGGAACGGAAACCGTAGCTGCCCGAACTTGCCGTCCTAAACAGCAGTCCTCAAATATACAGCATATATGGACATATGTACGAGACGTGGACTGTTTTCACGCACTAAGCAAGGTCGCAATGACTGCAGCCGAATAACTCTTTCTCTCTAGCCTCGCCCTTTCAATGGCCAAACTCAAAACGAGAAACGATCCACTTGAGGCCCGTGAAGCGGTCCTTAACCAACAGATGTGCCGACACCGGCAACCTCCAGGGCTTTCCGTCAAAAATAGGAGAAAGAGATCGGCGCACCACGGATGCCTTGCCACCAATAGAACTCTCCCTTGATGAGCCGCGACCCGCTGAATCACTCGTCCTATTAACGTCCACGGAGCGAATACATAAAGAAGACCCATCGACGGCTACTGATGCCTCAGAGCGACTATGCCTTCCGATATTCTTCCTTGCCACTTGCTGATGAAATGACTGACTTTGCTGACTGGAAGGTCGCCATTATATCCATGATTGGCGGTCCCCATTGGTGAACTATCTGTGCAAAGACGTCCAGAATCAGCTGCCACTCCCCGGCATCCACCTGGACCCTGCTGAGAAAAAACAGCCATCACATTGCCCTTCCCCGCAATGTGCGCTGCCGAGAGTGCTGTCAGCCGGCACTCTACCCAAGAGAACCGGGCATCCGTTTCCTCTGCCATGGCTGCACTCCCTGTGCCGCCCTGTCAATTGACGTAGGACACCACCGCAGAATTGTCCGACAACACTTGCACAGCCCGAGCTTCCACCTTTTGCCTTGAACCCCTGAAGCGTTTGAAGACTGCTCTCAACTCCAGCCAGTCGATTGACCAAGAGCCCTCTCGAACCGACCATTCGCCTCGCACGAACCAATCTCCGCAATGGCCTCCCTATCCCGCGAGACTCGTGTCCGTCAATAATAGTAGCCACTCCAGCTGCTTCAGAGATAAACTGGCTTCCAGCGAGCTCGGACACAGCCCCCACTGAAGAGAGTGCTTTACCTTGCAGTAACAAGGGGGCCGTTTGGTCAACGAATCAGACTGATGCGACCCCCGGCAAAGCTGCGCTCTCTGTAAAGGCCGCATATGAAATCTGGCCCAAGGCACCTCTTCCAGGGTCGCCACCATCGCTCCCAGCACGCATAGAGAAGTCCACGATGCGAGAGCCATAGTGGACCTGAACTTGCGCACCAATTGCCGAAGCACTTGAAGCCACCAGTCCGGTAGGAACACCCTTTCCTCTCTGGTGGTCAAAACCGTACCCCCCGTTCCTCTAGCTCCTGGAAGGGTACTAAGCGGCTTTTGGTCGGGTTGACCACCTAGCCGAGAATCTGCAAAAACCTTTACCACTTTGTCTGTCCCTTGAACTCTCTTGGCCTCAGAGCTGGCTCTAAGTAAGCAATCGTCGAGATATGGAAGAACTAGAATTTCTTTCTTGCGTAATGTCGCCTCTACCACCACCATAATCTTGAAGAAAGTTTGCGGTGCTGTCGCCAGACCGAAGACAATGTCTGGAATTGATAGTGACCCCAAGGCAGAGCAAACCCCAAAACATTTGATGAGCTGCTCGGAAGGGAATGTGCAAATACGCTTCCGTAAGGTCGAGGGAAGACAAGTGTTCTCCCTGTCGCACCGCCACAATGACTGACCACAAATTTGCCATCCTGAAATGCGGTACCTGAAAAAGAACACCGATCAACCCTTTCTAGGTCCAAGATAGGGCGCAAGGCCCTCCCCCCCCCCCCCCCCTTTTTTTTTTTTTTTTTGGAGACACCACAAAATAAAGGGAGTATAGCCCCATGCCGTAGTCTGTAACCGCCACCGGTACGACAACTCCCATTTGTAAGAGCCGACCTAACATAACGCAAACCGCCAGGGTTTCCCATTGATCTCCACAGGGAGACACCATGCACGAGTCCTGCACAGGCCGCGCCACTTTTAGCGCATAACTCTTGCAAATTACAATCTCTATTGTCACAAGCACAACGCCCGAAGCCACTTGCCTCTAGTGGTCAAGGGGCGTGGTGGTTGAGGATTCCTTCTTCTATCAGCTCCTATCTGCCTATTTCTTCGTGTTGGTTTCTGGGAAGAGTAGTACTGCTAAAAATATGTTGGTGCTTTAAGTAGAAGGTTTGTAGTTGAGGTAACCGAGGGTAAGGCTTGTAACAGAAAGTTTATTTCCATAACACAAAACACAGCAGGTTCAAGGTATCATTTACAGGATTACAACTGTAGGATTTGCTTAAGGTACAGCAAATAATGGCAAACAAACCAAAAGAACTCAGAAATGGCTTTTTTAAGTCCTCTTACTTGCAGAAGCAATTGCCTTTAGAAACTAGGCTGCCACTTTCCTGTTTAGTCCTTGTTAATCAGAGCATAAAGAAAAATTCAGGCTTAATTCTTTACAGCAGTTTGGTTTCTGCCAGCCTCAAAGACTTCTCTAGGCTGCATTTCTACGTGAAACCAAACTTAGAACAAAACATTCCAAGCTGTTATCAAAACTCTTAGCAGGCTTTTCATATAGGAGAGGAGCAAGCAAAAACTCTAATAGCAGCTAACTTGGCTTTTCTTGCCGTTGCACAGTTCAAACACAGGTGACAAACAAGCATGAATCCGAGCTTCCTGATCAGGCTTACGTTGCAGTAAATTTCCCTTTTAAAACAGACAGGAATTTACCTCCACACTGCTTCTACCATATGGTTAACTTCCAAGGAAAATTACTTCTTTCAGGGCTAGCTTTTCCTCAAGACCTCCTGTCTAGAGCTTGGCATAGAGAGCAATCCATAAAGCATTCTTCTTCCCCCAACTCTGACACTGGTTCTCCCAATTGCATGGGTTCTGACTCACCAACCTGGTCAGACTGCTCAGCTGACAACATCTCTGGTGGTCTGAAAGCTTCTCCACTTCCTGGCCCCCACCTCGGTTGCCAACCTGTTGCAGGGAATTCAGCTCTCTCAGCTCTGGGTAGCTCAGCTCTTCTCCAAGAATCCACTCCTTCTCTCTGCTTCTGTCTCAGCTGCTCTCCCGGCTGCTCTCCTTCTCATCTCTCCCTTTCTGCATAATCTAACCCAGGCTTATATCTCCAGGGTCTTAACCCCACTTCTTTCTTTCCCAGGTGTTGGTAATCCCCCTGCCTTCTGATATTAGAATAATCAGTGCACTTGTTAAAGTAAGGGCTTTGGTCCTCGTGCTTGCAATCCCTCTTTCTTATTTTATCAGTCATTGGCTGAAACCTGTTCCAGCTGGGGTTTTTCTGTCTGAAACCTGGCTGTGGCTTCCTCTCCCTGCACTCCTAGAAGGGGACCCTTAACTAGGGTGAATTCGTTATGCTTCTCACCTCCCCCACTCTCAGGATAGCTGACCTTGCCACACTATAACACTCACTGGTCGGGCGTAACGTGGGTCCATGCAGGAAGAATTCCGCAAAGTCGCCTGCCTATCATTAGACTTTCTACCAGGACCCGGCTACATTCATTGTGGATTTCGAGTCGCCGCTGCGGAATTCGCAGAGAAAACTTTATTTGCTTCCCGACACCCCCAAAATCCCTGGGCCCGAGAAGCAAACCTTCTCCCTTTGGGAACCACCCAAACGAGAAGTACTAAACCTCCAGAAATCCCTAACTGGCCCCGAAAGGCCGGTACAGGCTTCCCGTGTTTCGGCCTATCCACCGGGAGTCACCCACCCTTGGGCTCCCCGAGATCCGTTACCAATTTGTCTAGGGCCTCCCCAAACCATCAGTTCCCTTTAAATGGAAGTTTGCTGAGACGGAACCTGGATGATCCATCGGCCGCCTCTTTTCTCAAGAACCGAGATCTGCGGGTGGCCCCCACAGAAGCCATCCCATTAGCTAGAGCCCAAAGCAAGTCGTAATGTAAGTCTGTGAAATATGCCGAGCCGAACTCCAGACGATAGAGCTCTCTGATCTCTTCCTGCTGCCGGCGAGTCGACCGCCGCAGACGCTGAGGCCATCTGAAACCCGCTCTTGCCACCCCAGCTCTACAAAGGGAAGCCTGCAATGACAGAGCATCCGCCTCCAAGAAGTGTGTCAATAAACCATTGATCGTTCCGTCCTGCGCAGCCTTTAGTACCGCGCTACCTTCCACCGGTGCAGTCGTCGGCTTCGTAACCGCTGACACTGCATCTTCTAGCTGTGGGATGTAAGCAGATTCTGCTCTGACCGAGTAATTTCTGCCTGGCAAATAGGCAGAGACTCACCCTATGCCGAACCTTGGTGTAGCAACTTCACCCAACGTGTTCTGTATTTCTTTTTTTTTTTTTTTTGCAATAAAATAAGGGACAAATTAATTAGAATAAGCCTCCTTCTCCCTAGTCCAAAGGGTAATATAGCAACTTGATAAATTGGTGCGCTAGTCTCAAAAATCGAGCATCAGCAGCATTGCAACCCCATGCGCTGATCACCCCTGTACCAAAATGAGGTCAGCATTACCCATATAAACAGGTATCCGCAACAGTTTGTTAAGCTAACTCACTTAGTCATTAGCTTCTTGCAGAGAACAAAGAAAGCCAACTGACTTCAAAAGGTTAGCAACACATTCTTCCAAAGGAGTTAGTTTTCAAATATTCCAGCTCTTTTCCTTTTGTCTTCTTTTTTTTTTTTAAATGTACCTTATTAAAAGTAAAAGGCAACCCCTTAAATCAAATTAAATTAAATTAAATCTGTGGGAATAATGTAACCCGCTAGACCAGGCGGTTCTTCAAAAGAACCGAGATTGTGGCCGCGGCAAGAAAGCAAACAGAGTCAGCCGCACGCTTGCAAAAAGCACGGGAAACAACACCAGATCATCTAAAAAGGAATAAAATATAAGCACTCATAATCTCCCCTGCTAAAACCCGCAGGTATCCCACCAAAACAAATATTGTGAAGCACACCATTAAATGAAAGAAAGTAGACGCTCTCTTATCTGTTTTGGATGGTGTATGCAGTCCTCATGTGGGCCGGTGCAACATCCGCCACGAGGCATAAGCTGTGCTGAGAAGATGGCGCCAAGCCCCGACAGGCTCGCTTGGCGCCAAAACAGTTCCGCTGCGGCAACCGCATCAAGAACCCCGTACAAGCCTTAGGTCCTTTGCTGTGGAGCCCAAAATTGAAAGCGCACACTGCCGAAAGAGAAAAGCCTTCTAATCATGATGTTGCCCAGCGCTTCCGTGAGCAGCCTTCGTGGTGAACCTTGCCCCACCGGCCGCAGTAATTAGCAGCTAATGACGCTCCCGCCCGTAGGGAAGCTGCCAGCGCGCGCACACTGAAGCGTGCAGGTCTGGGCCACAGAGCCTTCCCCTGTACAGTCCTGGGGGAGAGATCTTCAATGGGCAATGTGAAATGCCATAGAGACGATTAACTTAAAGGGACAGCTCCTGAAATCAGATTAACTCTAGTGAAAGGATAGTAAATTCTATTAAATCAATATTAACTTAAATCAAAATAAATCAAATTAAATTAAATCAAATTAAACTGAATAACCTGAGCTGAATTTGCCTAAATTCAAAGTAATTAGACTAAGGACAGTAAAATAATTATGACAGTATTATTAAAATTATTATCAAACCCAGAACTTAAAATGAAATCAAAATGAAAGTAAAATCCTTATCTGCCTCTCAAGTGAGCCCAGCAACTAGGCTCACTACTTCCTCCTGCTGCATGGAGACTGGACACACTGGGGCTGATGGGAGAGACCAGCAGGCTATATCCAGTGATGTCACGATTTTGACATGCCCAGTCTCCAGGAGGAGGTGCACAACCCAGAGGTGGAGGACTGAACTGGAGGAACGATAAGGAACAGCAGGTTTTAGCTATCAGTTGGATGAGTGCGGAGAAGGAGAGAGTGGAGTCAAAGACAACCCCGAGGTTGCGAGCTGAGGAGACAGGGAGCAGTAGAAAGTTATCCACAGAGACTGAGAAAAAAGGAAGGAGAGAGGAGGGTTTAGGGGGGAAAATGACCAGCTCAGTTTTGGCTATGTTCGATTTCAAGTGGTGGTGAGACATCCAAGGAGCAATGTCAGAAAGACAGGCAGAGATCCTGGCATGGATTACCAGAGAGATTTCTGGGTAGAGAGGTAGATCTAGGAGTCATCAGTGTAAAGATAGTACTCAAAGCCATGGGAAGAGATGGGTGCACTAAAGGACTGGGTATATAGAGAGAAAAAGAGTGGACCCAAGACTGATCCTTGGGATACACCAACTGAGAGCGGGATAGCAGTAGAGGAGGATCCAACAGAACAAACACTGAAAGAGCAATGGGAGAGAAGAAGAGGACCAGGATAGCACAGAGCCCTTGAAATCAAACGAGGACAAGGTTTCAAGGAGAAGGTTGTGGTCAACAGTGTCAAAAGCAGCAGAAAGGTCAAGAAGCTTGAGGATCGAGGATTTAGCCAGGGACAGATCGCTGGTGACTTTGGCAAAAGCCGTTTCAGTAAAATGTAAAGGACGAAAGACAGATTGTAAAGGATCCAGGAGGGTATGAGAGGAGAGGAAATCAAGGCAACAGCAGTGAAGCACAGGTTCAAGAAGTTTAGAAATGAAGGGAAGGAGGGAGATGGGTCGATAGTTAGAAGGACAAGTAGGATCTAATGAGGGTTGCCCGAGGAAAGGTGCAACCACAGCATGCTTGAAGGCTGCAGGGACAGTTGCAGTGGAAAGCAATAGGTTGAGAATATGAAAGATGGAAGGGACAACAGTGGAGGAGTTGGAGCTTAGGAGGCGGGTGGGAATGTGATCAGAGAAGCAGGTAGTGAGTTTGGAGAAGGAAAGGTGTGTGGTTTCCTCCTCAGAGATCATAGAAAAGGAAGAGAGGGTAGCAGAGGTAGAGAGGGGAAAGTTGGGATGAAGAGGGGGGAGAGGAAGTAGCTGACATTGTGGGGAATTGGAGTGTGATCTTGTGGATTTTATCATGGAGTCCAATGAATTGCAGGATCCAAGGCAGCATGGGTTACCAGAGGCAGGTCTTGTCAGACAAATCTGATTGATTTCTTTGACTGGGTTACCAGGGGGTTGGACCAAAGGAGAACCCTAGATGTGGTGAACGTAGATTTCAGCAAAGTACTTCACCCCCTATACTGTATCGCTCCTTTGGATTATTGCAGCCCAAATGTTTGACCCTGCATTTTTTAACATTAAATCTCAGCTGCCAAATTCTAGACCATTCTTCAAGATTAGCTAGATCCCTCTTTATGTTATCAACACCTTCCTGGGTGTCTACTCTATTGCAGATTTCGGTATCATCCACAAAGAGGCACACCTTACCCAAGTCCTTCCGCACTATCACTAACAACAATGTTAAAAATAATTGGACCAAGGACAGATACCTGCGGCATACTACTGGTAACTTCCTTCTCCTCAGAGTGAGCTCCATTTACCTATATCCTTTGCCGCCTCCCACTCAACCAATTTCTAATCCGAGCAGTAACTTTAGGGTCCATCCCAAGGGTGCTCAGTTTGTTTATAAGTCATCTGTGTGGAACGGTGTGAAAGGCTTTACTGAAATCTAAATACACCACATCTAGGGCTCTCCCTTGGTTCAACTCCTAGGGGCGTTAAAACAACTATTGATGGGTCGTTAAGGACAGGAGTTATTGAAACCCATGGATAGCCTTGACTTACCTGGGATTTTGGAATCTTCAAGGGACGAGATTCCTACACGTGCAAGACTATTGGTATCCCTTAATTCAGAAGCTGTTAAAAATGAGATATTAAAGTTGTATTTCTCTAAGAAAAATGAATTATTTTGTGGACAAAAGATTAGCGCATTCCCTGATTTGTCCAGGTCGACACAGCTGAGATACAAAGCCTTTTTGGCTTTGAAGCCTCAGGTTCTAGAATTAGGAAGTACTTTTTTTCTTAAATTTCTATGTCAATACGTGGTGACACGGAAGGCTGCAGGGAACAGCTATGTCTTTTTTTGATATTTTCTCATTGGAACTTTATTAGGTTCTTCTTCTGCCAGTCTGGAATAATATCCTTAATGTGGAAGTTTACTGTTTTGCCAATCCGATATATAATACTTAGGGATTGCTTATTTTATTTTTTCTGGGCCAGCAGGTGAATTGTTTTTCTTATGTTCTTTTTTCAGTTTTTGACTCCCCTAAATGAGGACTTAGTGGAGGAGTAGCCTAGTGGTTAGAGCAACTGCCTCGTACCCAGAAGATCAAGGGTTCGATTCCCACTGGCACTCCTTGTGACTTTGGGCAAGTCACTTTACCCTCCATTGCCTCGGAAGAAAAGGCTGGCAATCTACTTCCGGTGATACATTGCCAAGAAAACCCAGAGGTAGCTGGGTCGCTATGAGTCAATACTGACTTGATGGCACTTAAAAAAAAAAAAAAAAAAAAGAGGACTTGCTGATTTTCTATTTTTGAGTTGTTGTATTATATATTTTATAAATTTAAATAAAAGACTTCAGCAAATTTAAACATATTGCAAACATTTAAATACAGCCAGCGAGTGAGAGCCTCAGAACAAACTCACTGATAAAACCAAATCAGGAGTTATATCATCAACGGTTCTCACTCGCTATACACCTCAATCAAGACTCACTATATTGTATCCAATTTTAACAATCTCATCACTAAACTTTGAATTCATCACCAAGTTCGTGAATCGTGAATCAAGATGGGATTGAGTGCCCCCGACGCCTTTTCAAGACATCTTACGTTAGCGTTTCGCTACAGCTGTTTCAAGGGGATTCAACTCTAAAAAATAGAAATAAAAATTGCTTAATGTAATGCCGCAACCTACAAACAAAACTCCCTACTTACACTAAACAAAACCCTAAGCACTTACCAAAAATCACTTCAAGCTCCAGCCATGAATATCAAAACTGTTAACCACCCTTCATCTAAGCTGGTCTCAAGACAGCGTATACTTCCGGACACATGATATATACCCGGAACTCCAACAAGACAATCCAAATCAGCTGAAACAATATTCAGCCGAAAAGGACAGCCACTCGCCTTCAATAAAGGTCATTAAGGGGAAGAGATGAAACTTTTCTAAATCCAGCATTCTATTACAGACGGTTATACTAAATGTAAAACACAGATATAGTATTCTAAATGATCTAATCAAAGACACACTCCCCATTCAATACAAGAATTCAATCCATTAGGGGAAACTGTTTTCAAATGAAAAATCCACCATTGTTCTCTATATAAAAGAAACCGATCACGTGACATGCCCTTCGAACCATTCCGAATTTGTTGAATCACAAAACATTGTAAATCACCAAATTTATGATGAAAAGTTAAACAATGTTCAACAATTGGTGCTTCCTTACGCTGACAATGAAGCTTACTTTTATGTTCAAGTAACCGAATACGAAATCTCCGAACTGTCTTACCTATGTATTATATATTTTGTCTATCATCTTCACTTTGTTTGTTTCCATTTGTAATGGTGAAATGAACTTTCAATTAAAAAAAAACAACAACTCCGTGGCATAAATGCACAGGAGAGCCTCTTTCAATTGAAAGCAAGCTCTGCTACGAGGGGACATAGGATGAGGGTGAAAGGGGATACACTCAGGAGTAATATGCGGAACTATTTCTTTATGGACAGAGTGGTAAATGCGTGGAATAGTCTCCCAGTGGAGGTGATAGAGACGAGGACAGTAGCTGAATTCAAAAAAACATGGGATAAGCACAGAGGATCTCTAAAGGTAATGTCTATTGCAGCTGATATGGAAGGGCAGACTAGATAGGCCGTGTGGTCTTTTTCTGCCATCTGCCTTTTCCATCCCTCCGGCCCTCTTCAAGCGCTCTCCTGAAGGGATTGAGCGGGCCGGAGGCAACGCACCAAGGACCTCCCCTCTGCTCCTGTGCCCAATCGGGGCATTACACGGCTGTTTTTTAAGCCGGCGCTGATCGGGCGTGCGGCCTTTTCCATCCCTCCGGCCCTCTTCAGGCGCTCTCCTGAAGGGATCGAGCGGGCCGGAGGCAACGCACCAAGGACCTCCCCTCTGCTCCTGTGCCCAATCGGGGCATTACACGGCTGTTTTTTAAGCCGGCGCCGATCGGGCGTGCGGCCTTTTCCATCCCTCCGGCCCTCTTCAAGCGCTCTCCTGAAGGGATCGAGCGGGCCGGAGGCAACGCACCAAGAACCTCCCCTCTGCTCCTGTGCCCAATCGGGGCATTACACGGTTGTTTTTTAAGCCGGCGCCGATCGGGCGCGCCCGCGCCTGAGGGACTCGCCAGAGGGCCCTTTGGCGTGGCCCTTAGGCATGGACCGTCTATACCGGACTAAACTCTTCCTAGCACACCAGATGATCAGCTCTACCACCAAATCACCCAGCAGAAACCAAATCTTGTAACTAAAAGCAACAAAGGACACTAGAGCAGAATATTATATCTGTAAGTTATCCTGCTAACATCTATTGTGTAACTAGAACTGCTATAAAGTATTCTCCTTGCAGACTCCATATTGTAACTTCAATTATATTGCAAAGTATCTCGTAGCTAGGATTGCTGTGTAGAGATCCATGTCTAACTACCTTATTTAACTTTGATTTCTCAAAATACCTGTACTCCCTTCCCTGCACTACTATTATTATACAAGTATTTACACTCTATCCACCAGCTCAGGATTACATCATGGCCACCATTACTTTCTCCCTCCTGCTCCTTTCCATCCTCTCTAGCATATTACACTCTTCCTTTGCCCTAACATCTGACGCCAACCCTATCCCTACGCACCAAACCAGGAATAGGAAACCCCACCAAAAC
This sequence comes from Ichthyophis bannanicus, assembly GCA_033557465.1. Lineage (NCBI taxonomy): Eukaryota > Metazoa > Chordata > Amphibia > Gymnophiona > Ichthyophiidae > Ichthyophis > Ichthyophis bannanicus. Next base: position 5,102,591 of record CM066050.1, read on the forward strand.
CAACAACAATACCCACAAAGTACATAGTACAATAGACACACCTACCTTCTTTATGTACCTCTTGAGGCAACAAACAACAAGAGATCTAATCTAAGAGCTACTCCACAGAATCTCAAGTGCGCTCTCATTAACGCACGCTCAGCCCGCAACAAATGGCCTGCCATCATTGACCTTATATCAAACCTTACACTAGACATCCTTTTGGTCACAGAAACATGGTTTTCTAATACTGATAACGTCCTAATGAACCAACTTACCCCACCTAACTACTCCATCTACACCTGTAACAGAGAAAACAGAAGAGGAGGAGGAGTATGCATAATAGCAAGAACTGATCTGAAATACCATGTCATTTCTACAAATGCAACAAACCATACAAATACTCTATCCATCTCCAATAACACCAATACCATAAACCTCATCTACAGAGCCCCAAATGCCCCAGCTGATGATCTCTCAACCATAATTGATCTTGCCATCAACCCGTTAGATATCAACAAACCCAACTGAATCCTCGGAGACTTTAATCTTGCTTCCACACTGCCTTCAGTGTCCAACTCCTTCCTTGACGCCATGACCAACTTACACTATGATCAAATTGTAAAAATCCCCACCCATAAACAAGGAAATCTCCTTGATCTCATCTTTGCCCCATCATCATCCTTGAAACTGCTAAATACATCTGAGCCCCTATCAACCCCCGTCCCCTGGTCTGACCATAACCTTATTACATTCATCATACCATCTGTGGAATCTCCAAACAAACCATCAGATGTTTATCCACCATCAAAACCAGCACGATTCAAACCATTCAACATAGACACAATTACTTCCCAAACCATCCCGAAACTCTCTATAATACCAGACGACATTGATGAGATTGTATCAAACTGGAACATCGCCCTTGGACTATCAGCCCAGCCTACCATCACAGATGACAAGACCTCTACCAACTCTCCTATTCCCAAGAAAAAGAACGCCCCATGGTTCTCCTCCGAGCTACGAACCTCTTTGCAACAACTGAGGAGACTAGAGAAGAAATGGAGACACTCCCTGAATCCTTATGACCAATCCATTTACTTAGATTACTTGAAATCCCATCGGCAGCTAACCTGGGAAAGAGAAAAGAACACCATGCAAAGCTACTTAGCCGTTCTCTTAATAAACCGAGAGATCTCTTCCAACTAGTAAAATCCCTAACCAATGAGCCTTCTTCACCACAACAGGAACATATACACCCACAACTATATGCTGACTACATCCAATCCAAGGCGATCAAGATCACAACATCAACCACAAGTGTAACCACACAACCTTCCAACGTCCAATTCATACTCAATAATTTCTCATCTCCAACTCCAAAGACAATCGAAGAAATTATAACATCCATCAACGCCACCACCGCCCCTAACAATCCATGTCCAGCCCACTGGATCAAATCACTGAGAACAGAACTCAGCCCATACATATCAGCCTTAGCTGACCAGTCTCTTAGCTCCGGGATATTTCCATCAGCCCTCAAGCAGACCTCCATCCGTCCCCTACTGAAAAACAATAAACTTGATCGAAAAAAGGAAGACTCCTACCGCCCAATTTCAAGCATTCCTTTATTAGCCAAGATCCTGGAAAAGGTCATATTGAGACAAATCCAACACCACATTGACTCTGAAGCCCCACTAGATCCAAACCAGCATGGTTTCAGGGAAGCCCACGGAGTTGAAACCCTCCTAACTTCCCTAATGAACACGCTCATCAATACAACAGATAACATCAGAAATGGAGTTGCAATGATCTTCCTAGACATAGCAGCAGCTTTTGACTCTGTTGACCATGACCAACTTCTTGCCCGTCTCCATGAAAAAGGGATTCAAGGAACAGCATGGAATTGGTGCAAATCTTACTGGAAGATCGCTGGCAACAGGTACGGATTGGTAACACTACATCTCAGCCTTTCCATCAAAAGCAAGGAGTACCGCAGGGCTCCTCCCTCTCAGCTCTGCTATTTAACATCTATATGCAGCCCATCTGCAACATCTCCCGCTCATTCGGAATATCATGTCTCATCTACGCAGATGATGTACTCTTATTCACTCCAATCAATGTGTTAAAACCTGACTACACTACACTAATCAACTGCTTCAATTCAATCTCAGACTGGTTGCTCTCACAAAATCTCAGAATTAATTTCAAAAAAACGGAAGTCCTGATTGTCACAAGGAACAAAGACTTCTTTCCCCCACCAACTCTAAGAAAGCACAGTTACTTACCTGTAACAGGTGATCTCTGGGAACAGCAGGAATTAGTCCTCACATATGGGTACGTCGGTACCGACGGAGCCCGTGCGGGAAAGCTCCCCAGCTTCTTAGAATAGAAGCTTTTGGGACCTCCCACTGCACATGCGCACTGCCTTCCCGCCTTCCTGAACAGCTCTCCTCAGTTTCGAGTTTATAGCTGAGTCAACAGAGAGAGGACAGGAAGATAGATAGATAAAAGATACAACTCCTAGGGGAGGTGGGTGGGTTGTGAGGACTAATTCCTGCTGTTCCCAGAGATCACCTGTTACAGGTAAGTAACTGTGCTATCTCCAGGAACAAGCAGGAATAAGTCCTCACATATGGGGACTCCCTAGCTTAGATGCATGGGATCCCCTGTAAAGGTTCGCCATCTTCGTATGGATCTCAGGCATCCATTCTGGGAAGGTGGGCAGGAGTTGTTTAGGAATGGAACAGGTGCTTGAGGACAGCCTGGCCAAACAAGGCATCCCGGCGGGAGTCCTTGTCCAAACAGTAATGGGCTGTGAAGGTATGAACCGAGGCCCAGGTAGCGGCTCGACAGATCTGATCTATGGAAACAGAGTGCAGATGAGCCATAGAAGTTGCCATGGCCCTCACATTGTGAGCAGTGACATGGCCTTCCAGAGGAATGTTTTTGCTCTGGTAAGCAAAAGAAATACACTGAGCAATCCAATTGGAAAGTGTACGCTTGGAGACTGGAAGTCCCAAATGGGAAGGATCAAAGGCCACAAAAAGTTGAGAAGACTTTCGATGTGGCTGAGTCCTATTAAGGTAAAAAGCGAGAGCTCTTTTACAATCCAGAGTATGAAGGTTCCTCTCTGCATTGGATGCATGAGGAGCTGGAAAAAAGACAGGTAGATATACCTCTTGATTAAGATGAAAAGGCGAGACCACTTTAGGCATAAAGTGGGGATTCGTCCTAAGGACCACCTTATCATGATGAAATCTTGTGTAAGGTGGATTAGCCACTAAAGCCTGCAGCTCACTGATGCGGCGAGCCGAAGTGACTGCAATGAGGAAGATGACCTTCCAGGAAAGAAATTTCAAGGAGGTGGAAAACATTGGCTCAAAAGGTGGCTTCATAAGTTGACCGAGCACTAGATTCAAATCCCATGCGACCGGGGGTGGTCTGATGGGAGGTTTAGTGAGAGTCAGGCCTCTCATGAATCTTGCAACAAGAGGATGAGAGGAGATAGGTTGTCCATTTATATGTTTCAAGGATGCTGCAATAGCACTTAAATGGACTCTTACCGAATTCGTCTTGAGGCCTGCATTGGAGAGATGCAGGAGATAATCAAGAAGAGAATTCAAAGGAAGTGCCAGAGGGTCAAGACCCTGCTGAGCACACCAAATGGAAAAACGTTTCCATTTGAAAGCATAGGAACGCCTGGTAGAGGGTTTCCTAGAGGCAGAAAGGATATCTTTCACTGGTTGGGAAAGATGAAAGTCTTGAAGGTTTAAGCCTTCAGTAACCAAGCACTGAGGTGAAGGGATTTGGGGTTTGGGTGCCACAAAGTCCCCTCCTCCTGAGACAGGAGGTCTGGCGCAGCTCCCAGATCCAAGTAGGATCCCTGGGAGAGCTGTAGAAGTAGAGGGAACCACACTTGGCGTGGCCAGCGTGGAGCTATGAGGATCATAGTTCCATGATCCCTCTGGAGTTTGAACAGAGTCTTGGGAATCAAAGGAATGGGTGGAAAGGCATATAGGAATGCCTGATTCCAATTCAGGAGAAAGGCGTCCGTAGCCTGAGCTCCCTGACACGGAGTTCTGGAACAGAACCGGGGAAGTTTGGCATTCCACGGACTTGCAAAGAGGTCTATGTCCGGGGTCCCCCATTCCTGAAAGATTCGGTTTATTTGGTCCAAATGTAGGGACCATTCGTGTGGCAGCAGAACTCGACTGAGCCTGTCTGCCCGAGAGTTTTGAACTCCTGGGAGATACACTGCTAGCAGGTGAATCTGATGCTCTCTGGCGAAGGCCCATAGTCTTAGAGCTTCGTTGCAAAGCGACAGAGAGCCCGTCCCTCCTTGTTTGTTTATGTAAAACATGGCCACCTGATTGTCCGTCTGAACTAGGACAGTGAGGTTGGCTAGGAGGGAGTGGAAGACCTTGAGGGCAAGGTAAATTGCTCGCAGTTCCAGAAGATTGATATGAAGGGTGGTCTCCTGTAGAGACCAAGTGCCCTGAGTGGAGAGAGTTTGCAGATGGGCTCCCCACCCTGTTTGGGAGGCATCTGTTGTGAGGGTTGCTTGGGGTAGCAATGGTTGAAATGGAGCCCCCAACAACAGATTCTTGGTGGAAGTCCACCAGTGGAGGGACCAAAACAGACGATCGGAGGTTTGTATTTGGTCTGAGAGCGCTCCTGACGCCTGAGTCCACTGAGTGGCCAGGGTCCATTGAGCTGCTCTCATATGAAGACGAGCATAGGGCACCACATGCACTGTGGAGGCCATATGACCCAGTAGGCGTAGCATTTCCCTGGCTGTCAAGTGAGTGCTGGACTGAGCTTGGGAGGCCAAACTCAGGAGGCGCTGGCCTCGAACATGTGGAAGGTAGGCCCTTGCAGTGATGGTGTCCAACTGGGCCCCTATGAATTCTAGAGATTGAGTAGGGATGAGTTGGGACTTGGGAAGGTTTACTACCAGTCCCAGATACTGCAAAAGGCTCCTTGTGTGGTCCAGGGAAATCTGGGCCTGTGACTGAGTTGGAGCTCGGATGAGCCAGTCGTCCAGATATGGGAAGACAAAGATTCCCATGCCTCTTAGAAATGCGGCTACGACTGCCATGCATTTTGTGAATACTCTTGGAGCAGAGGCTAGACCGAAGGGGAGTACTCTGTATTGGAAATGTTTTCCCTGAAACAGAAAGCGAAGATACTTTCTGTGGGATGGATGGATGAGTATATGTGTATACGCATCCTGTAGGTCTAGAGAACAAAGCCAGTCCTGACCCTGGAGGTAAGGAAGGAGAATGCCAAGAGACAGCATTTTGAATTTCTCCTTGAAGAGAAATTTGTTCAATTCTCTCAGATCTAGGATTGGTCTGAATCCCCCTGTCTTCTTTGGAATGAGAAAATAAGGGGAGTAGAAACCGGACCCTTGTTGAGGAAGAGGAACCTCTTCTATGGCCCCTTGGGCAAGAAGAGAGGAAACCTCTTGACCCAACAGGGTTAGGAGAGATGGGGGAGAATTGAATGGTCTCACCATATGATGGGGAGGAAGGCTGGAGAAATGAAGTTTGTAACCGTCTCGAATGATAGAGAGGGTCCATTGTTCTGTTGTGATTTGTTCCCATCTGGGAGCAAAGTGAACCAACCTTCCGGGTATGGTGAGAGGTTCTGGTTGTGTTAGAACCAGAAGTGGCAAGTTCCCTAGGAGCAAGTCAAAACCCCTGAGGGGTTGGAGCCTGCTGAGCTACAGTAGCTGCTGCAGGCTTAGCTCGTGCTTGTTTGGATTGCTGACGCTTAGCAGTATAGCGAGGTTGAGAAGACTGCTGGCCAGTATTTGAAGCAACTCTGGCCTTCTTATAGTAAGGCCTTTTAAAAGACTTTTTCTTAGGAGGAATTGAAGTGGACTTTGAAAGTCTTTCCAAGGTGGCATTTTCAGCATCCATCTGGGTGGCTTTGATTTGCCACTCTTCCCCAAATAAGTTCTCACCTGTACAGGGCAGATTCCGTAAGCCATCTAGAACCCAAGGTTCCAGATCAGAGGCCTGGAGCCAAGCAAGACGTCGGGCTGCAATAGCAATGCCCGAAGCCCTACTGGCTCCCTCAAAGGAATCATATGCTGCCCTATTAGAGAACTTAGAAACCTCTAAGAGTTGTTTCACTAGGGAAAGGAATCCCTGCTTTTTATCCTCAGGGATAAAGGGGGCAAAATGCCGCACCTTTTTGGCAAGTTCCTCCAGGAACATGCCCATATAGAGACTGTAGGAATTAATCCTGGCTATAAGCATACTAGCCTGGAAAATTTTCCTACCAAAAGAGTCCAAAGTCTTACATTCCCGTCCTGGAGGGGTGGAAGAGTGCCTTTTGGTACTCCTAATCTTCTTCATTGCAGACTTCACCACAATAGAGTGGTGGGGCAATTGAGTCTTTTGGAAACCAGGAGAAGGAGGGACCCTATACATGGTGTCCAACCTACGGGAATAAGGAGACAAAGTCAAAGGATTTTCCCAGAAATCCATCAGTTGTTCTTGAAGGATTTCATGGATAGGCAGGGTAACTGCCTCCTTAGGGGCCTTTGAGTATCCCAAAATATCCAGTTTTTTGGATCTGGGTTCCTTTTCAGAGGATGTGGTAATAGAAAGGGCTGTAGCCATATCTAAAACAAAGTCCTGGAAGGACAAATCCTCTGGAGGGGACATTCTCCTTTTAGGAGAAGAGGGCTCCTCAGGTAAGTTGAGTGAAAACTCAGCAGAATCATCAGAGGAGTGAAAATCCTCAGAGGAATCGGTGCTTTCCTCTAACGCACGATACGCGTACCGATCGGTATCGATATCGGGCGTATCGGGTATGGAACCGGTATGGAGCGAAAGCCCATACGGTACCGACTTGCGTTTAGAGGTGGACGGCCTCGATACCGGCATGGCGGACGATACCGGTATCGGGCCCGGAACCGCTGAAAGCGGAACCGATGGCGTTGCAGCTTTAATGAAAGCCATGACGGCCTGCTGCATGGACTGTACAGTATCGCCCATGGACGCCATAGCTGCCTGGATGTCGGTACCGGAGTGACCCGGTACCCCAGAGCAGGCTAACAGGTGATCTGTCGAGGCCGTAGCATCGATATCAACCTGAGACCCCTGAATTGGCGTTTTTGGAAGTTGGACTTCCCGCCGGGGTTGTTTGGCTGGGGCAGGGTCCTCAAGTTCTAAACTAAGAGCCTCTCGATGCTTTGAAGGAGATTTGCTCTTTGAGGACTTGCCCACAGAAGGTTTGGTTACCTGAGATCCATCCGGAGAAGAAGACCTGGATGACTGTGATGCTGTATTCTCTGAAGCAAACAGCACATGGAATTTGTTGGCCCGGTTCTGCAGCCCACGTTTAGACATGTGGGAGCAAGATGGGCAGTCCGGTATGGAATGGTCAGGCCCCAAACATTTCAGACACCAGTCATGGGTGTCTGTGACTGAAATAACAGCATTACATTTGGTACACTTCTTAAATCCAGGGGCTGGCTTCTCCATGAGGAGAAATTGAGTAGGCCGAGAGGCCTCTCTGAAGTGACCAAAAAGCTAAAAAATAAGAAAAAAGAATTATAATTTTTTAAAGAAAGAAAGAAAAGACCGGCGATACCGGTATCGGTATGGGGAAGGCAGGTACGCGGTCTAAAGAAACAAATAAAATAACAATTTCTTCAGCGGTGACAGGAACACGACCTGCTGGCTCCGCGGAAAAAGAGAAACTGAGGAGAGCTGTTCAGGAAGGCGGGAAGGCAGTGCGCATGTGCAGTGGGAGGTCCCAAAAGCTTCTATTCTAAGAAGCTGGGGAGCTTTCCCGCACGGGCTCCGTCGGTACCGACGTACCCATATGTGAGGACTTATTCCTGCTTGTTCCTGGAGATCAAGAGATGCCGATCTACCACTCAAAACCTCAATACGTTACCTGGGTGTTATACTTGACCAGCGGCTTGAATTCAAAGAACATATAAAAAATACTGTAAAAGCCATCTACCATAAGATCAGGACACTCCGACACCTCAGACCTATGCTTGAACCATGCGACTTCCGCACAACCTTCCAGGCATTAGTCACTCCTCACTTCGACTATGCAAATATCGTATTACACGGCCTACCCAAGAGCACGCTGAATCCCCTTCAATTGGCCATGAATACAGCTGCCAGGGTTCTTCATGGAGTATCAAGGAGTCAACATATTACTCCCATCCTATTCGAACTTCACTGGCTCCCGATATCATGCAGGATTTTATACAAAGCCCTCATTTTGACCTTCAAAGCATTCCATCAAATCTCACCATCCTCGTTATCTGACCTCCTTCATCACACACAGAACACCAGATCTAGACGATCTACAACAGAGAACATGCTAACAGTCCCAAAAGACCTTACAAAACTCACTCAGACAACTACTACAAGAGCATTCTCCTCCTTTGCCCCCAGATGCTGGAATGCGCTACCACCCAGCATCAGATCACAACAAGACCTGTCCCAATTTAGAAAATCTCTAAAAACATACCTCTTCCTACAACACTTCTCACATTGCACTGGTTCCCTTCCCCCTCCTACACAAACCAACGACCATGGCTAGTCAAATTAGTTCCCGAAACTTCATTACCCGTTCTAGATCAAAACCTCATAGACCCCCATCTTAAAAGCTCATACATTTGAGAATCTATTGTAAATAGTTGTGAATATGTGTTATTATTTAACCCGTTATCCATGTTTTCATTTCCTGTAACTTGCAAACTTGACATACGTTTTTATGCTTAAGTACAAAGTTGTTAAAATGTAAACCGCGCTGATGATAAAAGTGCGGTATATAAAAGCTGTTAAATAAATTAAATAAATAAATCATGTTTCTATGAACAATCAGGGGTAGAACCTCCTCTGTACAAAAGAGTCGGACTATGCGTGACTCGCTGTCATCTTTTGGAGGGGAAACTTCCCCATCCTCCAGAATGGAACTGCTGACTACAGATTCATCCAACAGCCCCTGATCGCCATCATCTTCATCGAAGGAGTCCACATCATCAATGAACCCCAATAGGTTCCACTATCTGCTAGAATGCCCCTAGCTGCACTGGGTTTTATGCCAGTGATGATGTCACAGCACTATTCTAGTTTTTTATCTGTCTCCATCATCTGTTGTGAGGGGGAGATAACCCACTGGTCTGGACTGGTCTAGCAGTAACATCTGGAAAAAATATTTTCATGTGTAAACAGGCTCTTATAAAATTAGGTCATACCTAAAAGTACACATGATGCAAGCTGTCACATACTTATACAGTAGGCATGCATGGGGTGGAGTTTGGATAGATTCATGATTTACGCATGTAGATTAAGCAACAACATTTACACCTGCCCTCAAGCAGGTATAATGTCTGTGCCCTGAATGTATGTGCTATCGCTGTTAGATTTGCACTAGTATTTTATAAAGTCACAAAGGTGCCAACATGTCTTTATAAAATAGAACCAAAATAGGCATCCTTCTATAAAATTATGCAAGTGCTATAGAAGCAGAAGTGTAAATGCATTTACCCCACCAACACCCTCTCACACACACATGGAGAATGAATTCTGTACCCTTACCTTTAGAAGCAGATGGATTGGCAGGGTTAGCAGCATGGCAGGTCATACATATGTGTAAGGAGCATCGGAAGCCTTTATTCTGGAGCATTGTAGGTGGATATTTTTTTGCACATTCTTCATGGTAATACTTTCCACACAGGGGGAGCAAGCAGCGTTTTACATATAGATCATCCTTCTTGCAGATGAAGCAGGTATGGAGACCTAACAGAGATGGAAGGGATCACCTTAGGACATGCAGCAAGATGCTAGAATTCAAGCAAACTAATAATCTTTTGTCTCAAAATGTTCTAGATATTAAGTACCTAGGAGCATCTGACATGTGCCCTAAGTGGAGTCAGCATCTCTGAAGGCTAGGCATGCCATGGAGAGAGTATGTTCAGGTCCACAGAAGGTAGGAAAATAGATGCTTTACTGGTCAAGCAGCAAAAGAAAGACTGTACCCCTCTAGTTCTTGGGCTTGTAGGGATTTACAGAGCTCAAGTGGCCAAAGAAAGCAGAATAAAAATTGTACAGGTAGTGGGGGGTAAGGGTCATTTTATATTATCAAGTTAACAGAGCAGAACATTAGAATGCTAGAAATCAACAAATGGGTAAAATGATGAAAATATCTGGATGCACGTAGTGCCTCAAGAACAGCCAGGCTCCCATTTCTCAGAATGGAGAGGCAGGATGGCTCTACACTACTCAGTTATCATACAAGTGTGTGAGAGCTAAGATTACAGGTTCTGATGGCTATTTCACAAGTGATTCAGGATGCTGGGCTTGATGGATCTCAGTCTGGCACTTCTTAAGTTCTTATATATATTATCATGATTTCCCAATTTAAAAAAATAGCAAATGAAGGGTATGAGGAGTACAATTTTGGAGGGATGAAAAGATAACAATAAACAAGCTCCCAATGTTGTCCATAAGGGCAGTGGAAATAGAGACGCATACAGACCGTACCTGTGGAGCATTCTTTGCAGATGAACTTTCCCTTTGGCATTGCAGACATTCCAATGCACTGCAGGTGAAAAGCCCCACAGCACTGAGCCTCACATAACAGCAGCTCCCCCAATTTTTCACAGATCTGTATGATGGATTAAACAGAGCACTTACTCCACATGCTAATCCTGCTGCAGACACTCATGGCCAGCTTAGCTGGCCCTTCCCACACACACTTTGTATTCTCACCCTTCCTCTCTCTTTTCAGGCCTGCCAATGCACTAACTCGTATTAAACAGGGCCAGAAATGTTGAGTGGCTTTCTGAATGAAGCTTTATTTATAACCATTTCCATAATGTAAAAAGAATGCAATATAGTCATAATATTTAGGATCATAGCAAGGTTATAAATTACCAAAGCAAATGTAAATGCGGGCTAATCTATTTGATATTTGCATTTAAAGATGTTCTTGTTCTTGTTGTTGTTGTTGTTAAGTGCCGTCGAGTCGGTATCGACTCATGGCGACCCTCTGGATAGTTGTCTTAAACTGTGTTCGGTCTTCAGTCAGGCGGCTCTTTGTTGACAGACCCATAGCTCCTGTTATGGTATCGATCCATCTCATTGCTGGCCGCCTTCTTTTGCGTTGACTTTCTACCTTGCTAAGTATGATGAAATTAGACTTACCTGCTAATTGTTGTTCCTTGAGGAACTCCAGTCTAGTCCCGAACCTCTGGGGTTGTGCTCCTCTTCCAGAAGCTTGAAGACTGAGAAACGTCATCCTTTTGATGTCACTGGTATAAATACAGAGGAACCGCCTCCTCACTCCAGTAACCTACTGACAAAGCAGACTCACCAGAGCAACAATTAAGTAGCAAACATTAACCAAAAAACTGTAAACTAACTGAACCAAAAACTATTAAGGGAGATTTCTCTCTCGTCCTGATCCCCCCTACACCATACTAATTCTGGTTAGAACTTCTCAGGCCCGCTCCCTCCCCTTATGGAGCAAAGCGACCCCTTTATAAATCTCCTGATCAGTTACTCCCCTTACGAACCAGAACCCATACAGGTTTATTTTGTGCTTACCTGTGATAAATTGCTTGCTTCAAGCTCTAGTCCAAAAATGAACCCCCGGGCGGGATACGGGACTAGACTGGAGTTCCTCAAGGAACAGCAATTAGCAGGTAAGTCTAATTTCATCTTCCTTATCGTCCCTCCAGTCTAGTCCCGAACCTCTGGGGACATAACAGAGCAGTGAAATAAATCAACGGGAGGGACCTGCTATCCCAGCCTGAAGCACCACCGTGCCAAAACAGGTATCCCTCTCCGCTTGAACGTCCAGATGGTAGTGCCTGACAAAAGAATTTAAGGACGACCAGGTCGCTGCCTTACAAATTTCCACCGCTGGTACTAACATGTACTCAGCCCATGAAGCTGCGTGAGCCCTCGTCGAATGAGCCTTCAGCACCTCTGGAACCAGCTTGCCCTTCAACAGATATGCTGACGCTATCGCTTCCTTAATCCATTTGGCAATGGAAGCCTTTGACACTGCTTCCCCTTTCTTTGTACCACCAAAAAGGACAAATAGTCTCAAAGACTTCTGGAAGCCTGCCATCCGCCAAATATATTTCTTTAATGCCCGGCGAACATACAAAAGATGTGTCCGCTCAGCCGACAAAGACTCGGGTCCTCCCCCGAAAACTGGCAACTAAACTATCTGATTCATATGAAACGGTGATACCACTTTTGGTAAAAAGGACGGTACCGGCCTCAATACCACCTTTGAATCGTAAAAAGACAGAAAGGGCTTCCGACAGGACAAAGCCTGCAATTCTGAAATTCTCCTGGCCGAACATATCGCTACCAGGAAGACCACCTTGAGAGTAAGATCCTTCAAAGACGACCTTGACAATGGCTCAAATAGTTCGCGCACCAACGCTTCCAAAACTAAAGCAAGATTCCACGTCGGAACTACCTGACGACATGGTGGTCTCAAAAGCACCACCGCCTTAAAAAACGCTTCACATCTGGGTGAGCCCCCATGGCTTCCCCTTTGATCGTACCTCTATAACAGGACAACGCTGCCAAATGTACTCTTAATGACGAGGCCGCTAAACCTTTCTGAAATCCACCCTGTAAGAATGCCAGAATTTACGGAATTGACGCTCTTAACGCTTTTAAATTTCTGTCTGCATACCAAGCTTCAAATATACACCAAACTCGAATATCGCACCCTCAGCAATGTAGCAATTACTGCTGTGGAATATTCCTTTGCTCTCAGCCTTGTCCTTTCAAGAGCCAACCCGTCAGCGAGAATCGATCCACCTGAGGCATGTACAGCGGACCCTGAGACAACAGATCTCTCCTGACTGGTAGACGCCAAAGCCGCTTCACCAACAGTCTCCTGAGATCCGCATACCATGGTCTCCTTGGCCAATCCGGTGCGATCAATATCACCAATCCTTTGTGTAGTTCGATGCGTTATACTACACAGCCTATCAGCACCCAAGGTGGAAATACGTACAATAGCTGCTCCACTGGCCAGTCCTGAATGAGAGCATCCAGGCCCTCCGACATTCTTTCCCATCTTCTGCTGAAGAAACGACTGACCTTTTCCGAGTGCAAAGTTGCCATGAGATCCATTACTGGTGACCCCCAGCGACGTACCACCATTTCATATACTTCCGGATGAAGAATCCACTCTCCTGGATCTATCTTCACCCAACTGAAGAAGTCGGCTTCGACATTGTCTACCCCTGCCACATGCGCTGCCGACAAAGCCCCCAGGTTCAGCTTGACCCAATCAAACAAATGCTCGGCCTCGACCTCCAGCGCCACACTGCTGGTGCCTCCCTGCCGAATGATGTAGGCTACTGCGGTCGTGTTGGCGGAAAACACTCGAATCGCTCTTCCATGCACATAAGGCTGAAACACCCGTAAGGCCAACGCTACTGCTTGGAGTTCCAACCTGTTGATTGACCAGAGTTTCTCCTGATCAGACCACTGCCCTTGTGCGAATCTTCCTTGGAAGTGCGCTCCCCAGCCTAATAGGCTGGCATCCGTTATCAGGGCTACCCAATCGGGCATCTCCAAGGGCATCCCCTTCTCCAGACCCCCTGGATGCAACCACCACCGCAACGCCTGCTGCGTCTCCAACGGACAGGGCAGTCTCCTGGACAGAACGTCGTTCTGGTGAGACCACCGCCTGAGCAGCGCTTTCTGCAATGGGCCCTCGCCCACGGCACCAACTTTAGCGTTGCCGCCATAGTCCCGAGCAACTGTAGATAATGCTAAGCTGTGGGAAACGACCTGCTCAGAAATTTGCATACCAACGTCCTCAAACCTTTCGCTCAATGCCATGGAAGGGACACCCTGCCAACTTCCGCATTGAACCTCGCTCCCAGGTATTCAAGACTCTGCAACAGAGTCAACGTGCTTTTTGACATATTGACTACCCATATCCTCTAATATACTCCCAGGCTTGTAACCAATTACTAGTTGTGTGGTCACTATTGAATGTTTAAATAGGAACTCTTATACACAATATTGTTGAACCAGTTTCAAACTGAATGGTCTCAGACTAGCAAGGTACTTGATCAGGAACTTAATTTTCCGTTGTACCTGTTTTTGCATCAATGACCTCAGCTCAGTAGATTATACCCAAAATCACTTCAAAGATGAAAAATGCTTATCTTATTTCGTTGTCATATTCCCCAACGTCATATTTCGGCACCGTGCTTGCGTTTTACTAAGTCACGTTTCATCAGGGGATTAAATCTTTAACATCGTTTGGGTAAAACTTGCAATTGTCACTCGCACGATCGCTGCTTGGCGTGTATCTAAGAGCCATTCGGCTTCAAAAAGACGCCGCGCTTGTACCAACAGCACACTCATGTCAAAAACCTGCTTCAACAAGGCATCCAACTTCCTATCCTGAGTATCCCTTAAGGGTCGTGCTACCCTCTACCGGAATGGTAGTTTTCTTGATAACGGCCGCAACGGTCGCATCTACCTTTGGGGACTGAAACAACTCCTTATCTTGCTCCATCAGCAGGTAAAGATGGCCCATAACCCTGAACCCCTTGAGCCCCACCTCGGGCAAATCCCATTCTCCTTGAATCATCGCCTTGACTACTTTGTGTATCGGAAACGCCCTCTGAGTCTTTCAAAACGTCTGTAATAATGGGTCCTCGAAGGATGCCTCCTCCGCCGTCCTCATCACCGGCATATTAAGTACCTTGAGCGTTTCTGAAATGAGGGCTGGTAATTCCTCTCTGCGGAAAATTCGGACCACCCGAGCTTGGTCTTCCTGCTCCGCGATTTCTCCTTCTTCTAACTCCTCCTCGAGCTCTAGGTCCTGGTCCCCCTCTTCAGAGAGAACCACCTCGGAAGCCACTGACTGATCTGTGTCCTTGTCTCTCCTGGCCTCTCTCTGCTCTGCGAAGAGCAGTGCCCTCACAGTGCTCTGCTAGAGAGGTAGATATTTAACTCCTGTGACAACTTGCTGTAAGTTCTAGCTGTTTATTTAATTATTTGCTGAGAGTTCTAGCTGTTTATTTAATTATTTATTGTTTGTCTTTATTGGTGTGCTACTTCACCTCCCTGTTCCCTTTAGTTTTGCACTTCAGCTTTCTCAGCTGTATAACTTACCTTGCCTCTCTCAACTAACTGGGCTTTGTGTGGTACCCAGGTTAACTGTTACTTTAAATTAAATCTCTCTCCCTGCTCTGTCCCCAGAACCTGCTGTGTTTTAAACGTTTTTTTCCTGCTCTAGCCTACCTGAGGGACCACCCCCTCCCCCCCCCCTGCTGAGGGTACAGGACAGGGTACCTTGTAACAGCCCTCTTTTAATAGGTCTTATTTCCCTCCCTCCCTCCCCAACACCCACCCACCCCTGGGGTAATTGTAGCTTTATAGGTACTTACATATCTTAGAGGAAAGGGGCTGCTCTCAGGTGCAGTTCTTTATCCAAATCAGTCATACACTGAAGACCTGAGATTAATTAAGCTTCAGGTGAACAAGGTATATTAGAAGTATTAGATACACTTTTATTAGTATAAGCATCTACACCAACTCTTAGTATAAGAACATAAGAACATAAGATATGCCATACTGGGTCAGACCAAGGTCCATCAAGCCCAATATCCTGTTTCCAATAGTGGCCAATCTAGGTCATACGTACCTAGCAGTATCCCCAAAAGACAAAGGTTCCACAATGCTTGTATTGGGTCAAGCATTGATATCCTGGGTCCCTTTTTAATAATGGTTTATGGACCTTTCCTCCAGGAACTTGTCCAAACCTTTTTTAAACCCAGCTACACTAACAGCTCTTACTACATCCTCCGGTAACAAATTCCAGAGTTTGATTACACGTTGAGTGAAAAAATATTTTCTCTTATTTGTCTTAAATAGTTTACCCTGGAGCTTCATTGCTAGTAAATACAGAATTTAAAGACCTAAACACAAGCTTTAAACTAAGATGCAGACAACAGTCCAGCAGCGAGATGGGGGCTTTCCAGTCTTTTGCATTGAGTGTCACATGTATGATTTTCTCCCAGTTGGTGAGAGGTCTTACGTGTGCACTAAGTGCAAGGAGCTCTTTGCTCTCAGGGAACAAGTCCGTTCTCTAGAGGCTAGAGTAGCAGACCTGGAAGACATAAGAAAGACAGAGAAGTACATGGACGAGACCTACAGGGATATAGTCCTGAAGTCCCACCTCCAGTCTGGCAGCATCCCTGTTGCCATGGAGGAGAGAGGTCACGTGACAGGAGAGCATCACTCTGGTGTGGCAGGATGTGATCCTGTAACTAGTACCTGTCCTCCAGGTGATGTAAAACCCTCTCACACCGAGGACGTTTCTCCAGGGCCATGTGCCCATGAGGGGAGGGTCAGGACAGCTGTTATAGTTGGTGATTCAACCATTAGGCATGTAGATAGCTGGTTGGCTGGTGGACGTGAGGATCGCCTGGTAACATGCCTGCCTGCTTCGAAGGTAGCGGACCTCACGCACTGCCTAGATAGGATCATAGATAGTGCTGGGGAGGAGTCTGCTGTCTTGGTACATGTCGGTACCAATGACATAGGAAAATGTGATAGGGAAGTTCTGGAGGCTAAATTTAAGCTTTTAGGTAGGAAGTTGAAATCCAGAACTTCCAGGATAGCATTCTCCGAAATGTTTCATGTTCCACGTGCAGGACCCAAAAGGCAGGCAGAGCTCCGGAGTCTCAATGCGTGGATGAGACGATGGTGCAAGGATGAGGGTTTTGGATTTGTTAGGAACTGGGGAACATTCTGGGGAAAGGAGGGGCTCTTCCGAAGGGATGGGCTTCACCTTAATCGGGATGGAACCAGACTGCTGGCATTAACCTTTAAAAAGGAGATAGAGAAGCTTTTAAACTAGAAAATAGGGGAAAGCCGACAGTCGCCCAAGAGCGGATGGTTCGGAAGAAGGTATCCTTGAAGGATACTACCAAAAGCAGTGAGGTTCCAAAAAAGAGTATAGTAGCCCAAATGCCCTTGAGTACGGTGTAGACAGAGCGTAAGGATTCCAAATTATCCATGCCTACCAATAGCCAGATTAATATTAATAAAATACAGTCTCTAAAATGCTTGTATGCAAAAGCTAGAAGTCTAAACAATAAGATGGGAGAGTTAGAATATATAGCACTAAATGAGAGGTTAGATATGATTGCAATCTCAGAGACATGGTGGAAGGAGGATAACCAGTGGGACACTGTGATACCTGGATACAAACTATATCGCAATGATAGAACTGATCAAATTGGTGGAGGTGTGACGCTCTATGTTAGAGAGGGCATTGAGTCAGAAAGGATTAAAGTTTTGCAGGAAACAAAATTTGCTGTAGAATCTCTATGGATTGAAATTCCATGTATGAAGGGGAAGGTGATGGTAGTGGGAGTGTACTATCGACCACCTGGCCAGAATGAACAAATGGATGATGAAATGCTCAAAGAAATCAAGGAAGCTAACAAATGTCACAGCAGAGTAGTAATAATGGGTGATTTCAATTACCCCGGTATCGACTGGGTCAGTGTCACGGCAGGACATGGTAGGGAGATAAAGTTTCTAGATGAAATAAATGACTACTTCTTGGAGCAGCTGGTTCATGAACCAACCAGAGGGGAAGCCATACTGGACCTAGTCCTTAGTGGAACACCAGATCTGGCGCAAGAAATAAGGATGTTGGGACCACTTGGCAATAGTGATCATAGCATGATCGTGTTTGATTTAATTAGTGGAGGAGGGATAGTAAAGAAATCCACAGTACTACCTTTTAACTTTCGAAAGGGAGACTATGATAAAATGAGGAATATAGTTAAGAAAAAACTAAAAGGAGCGGTTGCAAAGGTTAAAGACTTACAGCAAGCTTGGGTGTTATTTAAAAATACTATCCTCAAAGCCCAGACGAGCTGTATTCCATGCATTAAGAAAAGTGGAAGAAAGTCCAAAAAACTGCCAGCATGGTTTAAAGGTGAGGTCAGAGAGGCTGTTGCTGCCAAAAAAGCATCTTTCAGGAAATGGAAAAAAGAGCCAAATGACGAAAACTGGAAACAGCACAAGCACTGGCAAGTTAAATGCAAAGCACTGATAAGGCAGGCAAAGAGAGAATTTGAGAAGGAACTTGCTACGGAAGCAAAAACACGAAATAAAGACTTTTTCAAGTACATTCGTAGCAAAAGGCCTGTGAGAGAGTCAATTGGACCATTAGATGAAAGAGGGGTAAAAGGGGCAGTAAGAGGAGACAAGGCTATAGCGGAGAGACTGAATGAATTCTTTCCTTCGGTCTTTACTGAGGAAGATGTAGGGATGTTACCTAAGACTGAAGTGGTATTTAAAGGTGATACTGCAGAGGAATTGAGAGAAATATCACTACACCGGGAAGATGTATTACAACTATTTGATAAACTGCATAGTAGCAAATCACCTGGACCGGATGGTATACATCCAAGAGTGTTGAAAGAACTGAAATATGAGATTGCAGACCTGCTATTGGTAATCTGTGAATTTTCATTAAAATCATCTGTAATACCTGAAGATTAGATGGTCGCCAATGTAACGCCAATTTTTATAAAGGGTTCCAGGGGTGACCCGGGAAATTACAGACCGGTGAGCCTGACGTCAGTACCGGGGAAAATGGTAGAAACCATCATAAAGAACAAAATTACAGAGCATGTAGATAGGCGTGGCCTAATGGGAGACAGCCAACATGGCTTTAGACAAGGAAGATCTTGCCTTACTAATCTGATATGTTTTTTTGAAGGTGTGAATAAACAGGTAGACAAAGGTGAGTGGGTTGATATAGTGTATCTAGACTTTCAGAAAGCCTTTGACAAGGTCCCTCATCAGAGACTTTTGGCAAAACTAAAATGTCATGGGATAGGAGGCATTGTACTATTGTGGATCGGGAACTGGTTATAAGATAGAAAGCAGAGGGTAGGGCTAAATGGCCAATATTCCCAATGGAAAAAGGTGAATAGTGGAGTACCCCAGGGATCTGTACTGGGTCCGCTACTTTTTGACATATTCATAAATGATCTAGAAAAGGGAATAACTAGTGACGTTATCAAATTTGCAGACGATACAAAACTGTTTAAAGTTGTTAAAACCCAAGAGGACTGTGGAAAACTGCAGGAGGATCTGGATAAATTGGAAGATTGGGCATCCAAATGGCAGATGAAATTTAACGTGGACAAGTGCAAAGTTATGCACCTAGGAAAGAACAACCCACACTATGGTTACACGATGCAAGGTTCCACATTGGGAACCACCACCCAGGAAAATGATTTAGGAGTCATCGTGGATAACATGTTAAAACCCTCCGCCCAGTGTGCAGCGGCAGCCAAGAAAGCAAATAGAATGCTAGGTATCATAAGGAAAGGAATGGAGAACAAAACAAAGGATATAATGCCTCTGTATCGTTCCATGGTACGACCGCACCTTGAATATTGTGTGCAATTCTGGTCGCCGTATCTTAAAAAAGATATAGCGTTATTAGAAAAAGTACAGAGAACAGCCACCAAAATGGTAAAGGGAATGGAAGGATACTCTTATGAAGAAAGGCTACAAAGGTTAGGGCTCTTTAACCTGGAAAAGAGACGGCTGAGGGGAGATATGATAGAGGTCTATAAATTAATGAATGGAGTGGAACGGGTAAACGTAGATCGATTGTTTACGCTATCAGAATATAGAAAGACTAGGGGACATGTAATGAAGCTACAGGGTAAACTATTTAAGACAAATAAGAGAAAATATTTTTTCACTCAACGTGTAATCAAACTCTGGAATTTGTTACCGGAGTATGTAGTAAGAGCTGTTAGTGTAGCTGGGTTTAAAAAAGGTTTGGACAAGTTCCTGGAGGAAAAGTCCATAAACCATTATTAAAAAGGGACCCAGGGAACTTCTGGTTGTGGCAATGAGCTGAGCAGATGTGTGGTGGTCAGCTCTGGGCACTCTACCCCACAATTCAGCAAATATTTTCTGCAGTAGTGGGTGTTTATCACCTATTTTCACAGTGGCTTAGTGACGGGGAGTAGTAGGAGACGACAAAGAGCTGTCAGAGAGCTAACAGCATTTCAATGACCGCTAAACCGCCGAGATGGGAGAAGGCCCGGGTCCCAGACGTAAAAATGGCGGATGGAGCACCTCAAAGCCCGGGATCGGACACTAATCAGACGCTGGTTACAGAGGTCAGCACTGCTGTAGTCCGGGCACTGGATGATCGCTTTCACGAGTTAGCGGAGCAAATGCAAGCGATTCGTCAGAACTTCACTGAAGTCACCGCCAGAGTGGAGCAAGCGGAAACCCGAATCTCGGATGTCGAAGACACACAAAACGCCCTGGCAGGCAGAGTGAAGGCCTTGGCAGGCAGAGTGAAGCGGCAAGGTGACAAACTCGATGACCTCAAGAACAGGGGCCGCCGCAAAAATCTTCGCTTTATCGGGATCGATGAGAGTGTTGCGGATGGGGCACTCCGTGGCTTTTTGGTAGCCTGGATTGACAATATCTGCTGGAGCAATAGCTGGCCCTATTAAGATTGAGCGTGCACACAGACTGGGCCTCAGACGCGACCAGGAGTGTCGGCCTCGTGCAGTCATAGCACGCTTCCGACTTTCATCAGAAAGAGGAGGTGTTGAAAGCCATCAGGAATCATAAAAGATCAGCACCGGACTCGACACCGATCCTGGTATTTCAGGATTACTCTATGTTGGTTAGCCAACGATGCCGGGCCTTTTCCGCAGTGTGTACTCAGCTGGTTAATAAGGGGGTACGTCTCTCCTTGTTATACCCGGCCAAGCTGCGAGTGGAACACCAGGGGAAGAAATAAGGATCCCAAAAGAATTCACAAAGACCAAAAAAACAACAAATAAAAAAGCATTCTCCCATGCAGCCCCTATACTCTGGAACTCTCTACCTGATGAAATCAGAGCCTTAACAGACCTTAAAGACCTACGCAAAAACCTAAAAACTCACTTTTTTATCTCCCACTACAGACCAATGGCAAATTCTCAACCTCAAAATGAAAAAGGATAATCTATTTAACACACGGAGACCAATACCGCAATGCCTCAAGATAACTTGACCTTGACACTGTCTACGATGTTTATACTGTTGAACTCTCTTTTACTAACTGTACATAGTTAATTGTACATAGTTCTACAAAGTTTAATAGTTAAAAGTTCAACTGTTAATGTACATAGTTCATGATATTGTTTAATGTAAAAAACAGAAATACACTTGTGTCTCCTTATCTGTTTTATGTAAACCGCACCTGATCATCGGAAGGTTGCGGTATAAAAAAGCTTGTTAAATAAAATAAAAGACACGGTACTTGCAGTCCCCCACAGAAGCCCAGACGTTCCTGGACGGCCTGATTGGGCCTACAGACTCGGCTCCATGACTGTAAGGTGAAAATCTGGAAATGCAAAAATTGTGCAACGCTATCCCACAGAGGGGCTATGAGAGCGGTATAGACTATCGCTGGGTGGGACTGAAACGGGGGGAGCCCCGCGCCACTGAGACTGGACCTTCTCTCTGATGTTCTGTTGGCGCTCAAAATGTGCCTAAACATTATACTGGTTCTGGTTGAGTGCTATGAATGTGTGTGGGTGTGTGGATGTATATTTTGTGATTAAGTTTACGTATTTTAAAATGTTGTTTTATTGCAGTGACCACCCTCCCATATTTGCTGCTTGGAACACTAGAGGGGTGGCTCAAGAGGGCCCCTATGGGAGTTTGGGTAGCGGGTTTACTCCCCGGGGAAGGTTTGCCCGCTTTGTCTCGAGGTGAGGGGGGCACGAGGGCCCATGGTGTGTCCCGGGGCCCCTCAATGGGGAGTATGTTAGCCCCTTAATCCCCCCCCTTTTTCAGGGTTCCATGGCCGGGAGGAGGTACTGCGGTGTTGCGCAGGGGTTTCCCGCTGCTTTATAAAGCTTTCGGACGGGTAAGGGGAGGGGAAACTGGGAGGTGGTCTGCTGCCTATGCCACAAGCGGGGTCCTCTCCTGGGGTGGGCGCTGGGCCCGGGTCACGGGAGTGTGCTGATGGCGCAGCCTAGAGATCTGCTTGCCTCGCGCCCAGGGTCTACTCCAGCCGCCTAAATCGTATGAGGATGTGGAGGCCCGAAGGATCCCATAACGTTATAAATGGGTTAGGAGGACTGAGTCACGATAATTCTATTTCTGTACCGGGTATAATTATTTGGTTTGTGTTTTGTTCTTAATGATCGCTATGCTGCGTTTCGGGTTTGGTGGGGATGGTGGGGATATTTATTGATGTACAATGTTGTTTCATGTATCCACTGGCCACGTGCTTCTTGACTGGTTGTTTATAGGAGGGAAATAGCCTGAGGGAGTCTGAGGGGCAAGTGTTAAATGGAGTTTTAAAGAGTCTGACTCGAAGCCTGTGGCTCTGAGTAGCATTGGCGGCGGTTTGTTGCTATGCGCCCCCACCTCTTGAAGGTGGCTCATCTTGGCCCAGTGGGAGTATTAACCCAGACCCGGGCTGGAGGTTTGGGGGGATCCTAGGTGACGGGGATATGAGCTGGGGTAGGCCCAATAGAAGGGGGGTGGTGGTGAGCCCGGGGAGTCCGCAGCCCACGAGGGGGAGGGAAGCATGGGTTTCAGAGGACTCTAGGAGGGGAACTTAACATGGGGGTAGGCCCAATGCCACAGGAAGGGTGTTTAGCCTTATGACTGGGTTAAGCACTGTGGGACAGGAAGGGAGGAAGGCGGTGTGTTGGGGGAAAGGGAGGGGGTGGCTAGGGGGGGCAACGAGAGGGTTGGGGGATGGGGAGAAAAGGTCGCCATCTTCAGCATTTACGGCAATTTAACTTGTGGTATCAGGAGGAATATGGGGGGAGACTCCAGGCTGGGGGGGGTTCCTCCGAAACAATAACATTAGCAGGTAGAATGATCCAGAACTACCCTTAGTGTGGTGAAGATTATATCTTGGAACGTTTGTGGCCTAGGCAGTCCCATTAAGAGATATAAAATACTTAAAGCGCTGGCCAGACAGCATTGTGATATTGCGCTATTGCAGGAAACTCATCAAACAGCAGAGGAGCACGCTAAGCTTGCTCGGGATTGGGTAGGTCAGGTTTGGGGTGCTCCGGCAGTAGGGAAAAAGGGGGGCATCGCCATTTTGGTACACAAGAAGGTGCGGTTCACGTTATTACGACAGGTGCTGGACTCTCAAGGGCGATTTTTGTTTCTACATGGTACACTAGAAGATCGGGAGGTATTTGGGTGGTGTGTATGGTCCCAATACACCGGATCAGGAATTCTTTAACCGTTTAGCGGCTAAGGTGGAGCAGTTACCGGAAGTGCCATTGGTTTTGGGTGGCGATTTTAATGGGGTTTTTGAGGTGGGCCTTGATACCTCGAGGGACGTGGGCACTAGAGAAAGACAAAGTCTCTCCCGGACATTACAAAGGTTCCGGGCTCGATTGGGCCTGGTAGATCCATGGCGACTATTACACCCTACCGAAAAGGACTTCACTCATGTGTCGCAGGCAAACGGTACCAGTGCCCGCCTTGATTATCTGTTGATCTCGGAGAATCAATTTGCTTGTGTGGAGGATGCACAGATTGGCCCGCTAGAGATCTCAGATCATGCCATGGTTTGGATAGACTGGTACAGGGGGGGGGGGTGGATCGGGTTTGACCCGCCTATGGCGGTTTCCGATAGAACTGTACCGAGATGTCCACTTTCGGCAATTCTTAGGCCAACGATGGCAAGACTTTGAGGTACACCATCAAGGGCATAAAGATGACCTGGAATTGCTGTGGGAAACTGCCAAAGTGGTCCTACGAGGTGACATCATTGGCTATGTGGCGCGGAAGCGACGCTTAATGGCGGAGCAGATTGTTCGACTCGAGAGGCAGGTAGCTCATGCGCGGCGTCTTTATGGGCAAGCCCCTATAACCCAAAATAGAAAGAGATTGTGGGAGCTTCAGGTCGCGTTAAATGAATTGCTCCACCAGCGAGCTAAGAAATCTATCATGTACTATAAATATAAATTATATTGCTTTGGAAATAAGCCGGGGAAACTGCTGGGGAGATGTCTGAAGGGGCAGGGGGGCTCGCGGTTGGTGGCTGCTCTTCGAGATGATCAAGGGAAGCTGCAAAATAATAGGACGACGATTAGTGCCATCTTCAAAGGTTTCTTTCAAAACCTTTATACCGTGGACGAGGCTGCCCCCACATGTATGGAAAATTATTTACGAACCATAGACCTGCCGCAGGTGACAGAGGAGCAGCGTGCTATCTTGGGGCAGCCCATAACCTTGCAGGAGGTGCAGCAGGTGATATTAGCTGCGAGCTGCTATAAAACCCCGGGCCCCGATGGATATGGGGCCGAATTTTATAAGATTCTTTCCGCTGGGGTGGCCCCCCTTTTAGTGGAGACTAATCAGCCACGAACGAGGGGGGGTTTGCGCTGGGGGAGAACCAGGCATATATCACTCTGATTCCCAAACCAGGAAAAGAGCCACTGCAGGCATCCTCCTATCGGCCAATCTCTTTATTGAATTTGATATGAAGTTGTTGGCGAAAATCTTGGTGAATAGACTGGCGGTCCTTTTAGGCGACCTGGTACATGAATCGCAAGTTGGGTTCATTCGGGGGCGATTCGCAGTGCGTAACCTCCGTAAAATCTTAACGTCCTTGGAATGGGTGCATTCGCACCATTTACCTTCTCTACTGGTGAGTTTTGACGCTGAAAAAGCGTTTGATAGAGTTAGCTGACAATATCTCCACTATTTGTTACCTCTTTATGGCTTGGGGACCCCCCTTCTGTGAGATGGTGAAGAGCCTCTATGCGCAGCCAACGGACCGAGTGCTCTGTAATGGGGTCTTATCGGATCCGTTTTCTTTATATCGAGGAACCCGACAGGAGTGCCCCGCTATCTCCTTTATTATTTGTTTTAGCTTTGGATCCCCTAATTCGTCGCATCGAAACAGATAGGGAGATAAGGGGGGTAATGGTGGGGTGTCATGAGTTTAAAGTATCAGCCTTTGCGGACGACATGCTGGTACAATTGCTTACGCCTAGGGAGTCTCTTGAGAGATTGATGAGGGAGTTCGCGACCATTACGTCTCAGCTGTGCTCTAATTTAAAGATGTAAATAGTTTACATTGCCATCAAAGTTTACTTTCCTGAGATTCATATTTACCTTGTTATCCAAGTTATTGATCCTGTTTAATGTAACTCAGACATTGTTTTTGTACTGAAATGTTTTGTTCGATGTAAACCGCGCTGATGTTGAATAGTGCGGTATAGAAGAAATGTAAAATAAATAAATAAATAAATACGGCCGATTTGCAGGCCTTCGTATAAATGCAGATAAATCGGAGGCCATAGATGTTTCGGGCCGGATGCGAGGAAGTTGGCCCGTGGATTTCCCTTTAAAATGGGCGGATCAGAAATTTGTATATTTAGGTATCGTTCTGACAAGGTTGCCTCAAGACTTATACTGTACTAATTTTGAAAGAATTTTGACTGGAATGAGAAACCAGATGCGAGCTTGGAATACCCTGCCATTGTCTTTGTTGGGGAGAGTAGCCACAGTTAAGATGGTGATTCTACCCCGAGTTCTGTACTGGCTGCAGACCTTGCCAGTTTGGTTGTGGCGTCGCGATCTTCATCGATTGGAAACTGAAATCCAGAGATTTCTGTGGAGGGGAGCTAGGGCTCATATCCCGATGAATCGTATGATTGGACCCTGGCGTGATGGAGGTCTTGGTCTACCGAATTTGTGGTTTTATGCCTTGGCGTGCCAAGCGCGACACGTGGGCGATTGGTTGGGCGAGACTGACGTCTATACACCTAGACACCTGGAGATGGCAGCGGTGGCCCCGTTTTCCCTGTTGGGGCATTCTACATGCGGAAAGCACCCAACTGCCTAACAGAATTAAACGCAGTGCGATGATGGCTTCTGCCCGACGCACTTGGCAACAGTTGAATTGCTATTGGAATCGGAACTGGAGGGTTTCGAGTTGGCTGCCCCTAGGGGGTAATGTGAATTTCATGCCAGGCTCTGAGTCTTGTGGGTTTCGGTCTTGGCGGGAAAAGGGAGTACGAACTTTAGGCCATGTCGTAGGACTGACCGGTGTGTGTAAACCATTCCCAGAACTGTGTGCAGAGTATGAGCTGCAACCTCACCAGTTTTTTGCATACTTGCAACTATCTCATTATGTGACTTCTTTACCCAGGGAGGACCTTGCAGCGGATCGGTCAGCGCAGATTATCAAATTCTTTGGCCTCGGGGGGGATTCCCCCCCCCCCCCTCGATAGCAGGATTAAAGGCCCGGCTTGATCGCTTTCGGGTGTTGCCAGATTACGGCGGAGTTGAGCGGGCATGGGCAAGGGAATTGGGACGAAAGATTCCAGCTGGGACAATCCAGATGGCCTTGGAGGCACGTTGGAGGGAAATCCAGTATAAAGCGTTAATCCGTGTACACTTCTCGCCCCAGCGGGCCTTGCGGAGCCATATTACCCAGGATGGGTCCTGCCCTAGATGCTCTGTGCCAATGGCGGATTTAACCCACATGTGGTGGACATGTAAGCGCATTCACCCATACTGGGCACGTATCAGTAATTTCATAGTTGGACTGCTACAGCAGCGGTTTCCTTGGACGGGATCTTTGGTAGTGTTGGATCAGCTGAATCAGTCCTGTCCTAGTGGGAGGGGGGCGCGGCTTTTGGTGCGTAAGGCGTGCTTGGTGGGCAAAGGCCCGATTCTACACAGATGGCGTGAGCAGCTCCCACCAACTTTCCTGGAATGGCGCAATAGTTTTCACCAAATGATGTTGGCGGAGCGCTGGAGAGCTAGGAGTCATGTCAAGCGCTGGGCCACTTTTATGATAATTTGGGAACCCTATATTCAGAATTTGAGGCCCTATTGTCGGAATGAAATAGTCAGTGTGGGTCCTTAGAGTGTTCGAGCATAGTCGAAGAGGCTCTTCGGGGTTGCGATGATGAATATTCCTCCTGTAGATAAACTTATCTGGTTATGCTGGGGCTGGAGATTGCGACAGGGTGGGGAGGGTGGGGGGGGAGGGGGGTTTCCTTTCATGACACACATTGGGATAAAAATTACAAAACTGGTTAATTCATAAGGCAATGTTTGTTTTGATGTTTATGATGACTGCATATGCGATTTACCCTACGGCGGGGATAAGAGTACACCCCGCCGGGGGCTTGTTGTTTGTTGCCTGATATGGTCTTGGTTATGATTTGTTGTTGATCAATAAATAAAGTTTAAAAAAAAAAAAGGGACCCAGGATAATCAATGCTTGACCCAGTACATGCATTGTGGAACCTGTGTCTTTTGGGGATACTGCTAGGTACGTATGACCTAGATTGGCCACTGTTGGAAACAGGATACTGGGCTTGATGGGCCTCGGTCTGACCCAGTATGGCATATCTTATGTTCTTAGCCAGAACCCTTGCTGATCCTGCAGCCATAGTCGTCCCCGGACTCTTCTCCCCTAACTCCGCCTCCAAGGACGACGATGGAAAGCCTCTCCTAACACCCCCCAAATGCCTGCTGAATTAGCATAACGAACTCCAGGGACAAAATTGCCTCCAGGCCCCCTGGCAGCAGTACCGGAGGGGGAGGAAGAACCGGTGTAGAGGAAGGCCCCGCCATGGGTTCCAGCGGTTGCACAGCAGGAGAAACCAGCTCCAGCACAGGATCTACCACCCCTCTGGGGTCCTCTGAAACCACTTCTAAGGCTTGCTCCATTGTGACCGCCTCCAGCACACTCGTGTGTCCGAGACAGCCCCCTGTCTAGCACCGCAGAGCACGCACTGCAGTCTAGAGGACATCTCTGCAGAATGGATTTGAGAAATGGACCCTGCAGCCCCCCTTTCACTTACAGGCTTAAGTCCCCTCCGCAGACTCAGACCACTGCCATAGGCACCCCCTTTAACAGTGTTCCTCCGTTTTGTTTTGTTTTTTCAGTATAGATTCACATTTCAACTCTCTGAACCCCTCCTATGCGATTTCTGAAGAAAAGAGGAAATTAGACTTACCTTCTAATTGTTGTTCCTTGAGGAACTCCAGTCTAGTCCTGACATCTAGGGTTTAGCACCTCCTCCCGCAGCCGTGGAGACTGAGGACGTCACTCTTTTGGTGACTCCACTATAAATAGGCTAGGATCCTCCTCCACGATTCCAGTGACCTATTGACAAAGCAGACTCACGAGAGCAATAACTAAGTAGTTAAATATAACAATAACCAATACTGAACTCCTCATATTTCAGAAGGCTCTCTGAAAGCAATCATTATCATAACTCAACCTGCAATAGACCTTCTCCTAAGACATCCTGAGGCTAACCTCCCGTTCTGGGCAACCCCAGGAGAGGTAGGGAGCCCCGCTAAATGAACCACTCACCTCCTTTCATGAACCCCCCCCTGACAAGACGTGTCTGCCACGGACTTAATCCAATATCCTCTGCTTCAGGCCATCACCCAAGATCTAACTCAGGGAGGGATACAGGACTAGACTGGAGTTCCTCAAGGAACAACAATTAGCAGGTAAGTCTAAATTCCTCTTCCTTATCGGTCTCCAGTCTAGTCCTGACATCTAGGGATGTAACAGAGCAGTAAATTGATACAGTTACCGGGAAGGACCCGCTAGACCAGCCTAAAGCACCGCTGAGCCAAAACAAGAATCCTGTTCCGCTTGAACATCCAACCGGTAATGTTTCACAAAGGAATGAAGCGAAGACCAAGTCGCCGCTTTACAAATCTCCACTGCCGGCACTAAGCTGAACTCCGCCCAAGAAGCCGCTTGTGCCCTTGTCGAATGAGCTCTCAGTCCCACCGGAACCGACTTACCTTTCAAGATATAAGCCGATGCAATAGTCTCTTTCAACCACTGGGCAATAGACAGCTTCGATGCCACCTCTCCTTGTCTTGGATCCCCAAACAAGACAAACAATCTGTCTGACTTACGAAAAGGAGCCGTCCTCTGCAAATACTTTCGCAACACCCATCCTACGTCTAGATGATGGAGCCTATCTCCGGCTTCCTGCTTGCTCTTGAAGTCAAAACTGGGCAACACCACTACCTGATTTAAGTGGAACGCCGACACCACCTTAGGCAAGAAGGAGGGCACCGTCCTCAATACTACCTTCTGCCTCTGAAAGGACAAAAAAGGCTCCCTACACGACAAAGCCTGCAACTCTGAAATCCTCCTAGCCGAACAAATAGCCACCAAAAAGACAACGTTAAGAGTAAGATCCTTCAAGGTAGCCGCAGTCAGAGGCTCAAACGGTTCCCGTACCAGAGCCTCCAACACCAAATTGAGATCCCACGCCGGCACCGCTGTTCTGCAAAGAGGACTTAGCAGCGACGCCGCTCGCAAGAATCACTTCACATCCGGATGAGTCCCCAGACTCTTACCTTATACCTTTCCGCGGAAACAGGACAGCACTGCCAGCTGCACTCACAGGGAAGAGGCCGCCAAGCCCTTATCTAAGCCATCCTGCAAGAAAGATAGAACTTGCGGCACCGACACCTTCAAGGCTGCCGCTCCAATATCCTCAACACCACGATTCGAATAGACGCCACACTAATATACACCATCGAGGTAGAGTGACGCCTGGACCTCAACAAAGTAGAAATAACCTGCGGTGAGTACCC
Organism: Ichthyophis bannanicus; assembly: GCA_033557465.1. Taxonomy (NCBI): domain Eukaryota; kingdom Metazoa; phylum Chordata; class Amphibia; order Gymnophiona; family Ichthyophiidae; genus Ichthyophis; species Ichthyophis bannanicus. The sequence continues at coordinate 5,132,248 of CM066050.1, forward strand.
TTTTGTCCTTAACCTCGCCCTTTCAAGAGCCAAGCCATAAGCGAGATTCGCTCCACCTGAGGCATGTTTAACAACCCCTGCACTAACAGATCCCTTCTGTCCGGCAGCCTCCATGGCCACCCCACCAGAAGCCGCATCGTCCACATACCAAGGCCTTTGAGGCCAATCCGGAGCAATGAGGATGACCTGACCCCTGTGCCGCTCTATCCGTTGTACCACCCGCCCTATCAGCACCCAGTGTGGAAACACATACAGCAGTTGATCTTTCGGCCACACCTGCATTAAGGCATCTAATCCTTCCGACATCCTTTCTCGTCTTCTGCTGTAAAACCTTGCGGCGTTTGCCGATCCGAACTTTGCTATGAGATCCATCACCGGCGTCCCCCAATGCCGCACCACCAAGTCGAAGACCTCCTGATGAGGAACCCACTCTCCGGGATCTACTTTGACTCGACTCAAGTAACCGGCAGTCACATTGTCCACCCCTGCCACATGAGCCGCCGACAAAGCCTCCAGATGTTGTTCGGCCCAGTCTAAGAGCTCCCCTGCTTCCTCCTCGAGAGCTATGCTGCTGGTGCCCCTTTGGCGATTGATGTATGCTACGGCTGTGGCATTGTCCGACAGCACCCTTATCGCTTTTCCCTGCAACCTGTGTTGCAAGGCCTAAAGAGATAATTCTACCGCTCGTAGTTCTAACCTGTTGATGGACCATTCCTTCTCTGACTCCGTCCACTGGCCCTGCGCGAACCGTCCTTCGAAGTGTGCCCCCCATCCGAACAGACTGGCATCTGTCGTTAGAGGCAACCAGTCCGACGACTCCAAAGGCATCCCCCTCTGAAGATTCCCGGGCTCGAGCCACCACTGCAAGGCCTCCCGCGTCTCTCGTGGACAGGGTAATCTTCACGTCAAGTGATCGGACTGATGTGACCATCTTCTGAGTAATGCCCGCTGCAGCGGCCGCATGTGTGCTCTGGCCCAGGGTAACACATCCAGGGTCACCATCATCTTTCCTAGCAGTTGCAAATAGTGCCATGCCATGGGGGCCCCTCTTTCCAGAAAGGCGCGGACCAACTCCCTTAGACCCTGTGCCCTGAGGAGCGGAAGAAAGACTCTTCCCTCCTTTGTGTCGAAGCGGGCTCCCAAATACTCCAACTCCTGGGAAGGCACTAACCTGCTCTTTCCTGCATTGACTACCCAGCCTAGACTCTGCAGAAACGGAACCACTCGGCGGGTAGCCTCCTCGCTTTCTCTTTTCGACTTCGCTCGGATTAACCAATCGTCCAGATAAGGATGCACCAACACTCCTTTTCGTGAGGCTGCCACCGCCACCACCACCATTACCTTGGGGAAGGTTCGCGGGGCTGTTGACAACCCGAATGGCAGTGCCTGGAACTGGAAATGCCCCTGAGGGATTGTGAAGCGCAGAAATCGCTGATGATCCCTGTGAATTGGAATGTGAAGATAGGCTTCCATCAGATCTAAAGACGTGAGAAACTCTCCCTGTCTCACCGCCACTATGACCGATCTTAGGGTCTCCATTCCAAAATGTGACACTCTGAGACACCGATTGACTCCTTTGAGATCCAGAATAGGCCGAAAGGCGCCCTCTTTCTTTGGAACCACAAAGTAGATGGAGTACCGACCGTAACCGCACTGGTCCTCCAGCACTGGCACTACCGCTTTGAGCGCCAAAAGCCTTTCTACTGTTTCTTGTCTCTTTGACTGAGCCCTGCACGGAGAGAGGACGAAGGCATCGACCACCGGGAGCTGGAACTCCAGAGCATAACCCTCTCGAATGACCTCCAACACCCACTGGTCTGACGTAACTCGGATCCAGGCCGGATAGAACTCCCTTAACCGACCTCCCATTGGAATCAATCCCGCCTGTATCCCCTGCCCTTCATTGGGGTTTCTTGAAGGTCGAGGACAAGGAAGCTCCGAAACCTCTTCCCGCTCCTCTGAACCCCCGAAACCCCTGGGACCTGTAAGCAGAACGCCCTCGCTGAAACTGACCAAACCTTGAAGACCGAAAACGACGGAACTCCCTTTGTTGATTTTTCGTCGGCACCTGGGACCATCCAGGCTTCTGCCTATCTTCTGGAAGCCTTCCACCCTTGGACTCGTCCAGGTCTTTTACTAATTTATCCAAATCCTCCCCAAATAGGAGCTTTCCCCTGAAGGGGAGCTTACTTAGTCGCGCCTTAGAGGAACCATCCGCAGCCCAGTTCCGGAGCCACAAACATCTGCACGCCGCTACCACCGACGCCATGCTTCTGGCCAGGCCTCGTATCAGATCATACTGGATATCTGCCAGATAAGCCGCTCCCGTTTCCAACCGGGCCGCCTCCTCGGCCGCGTCTTTTAACTGCCCTGTGCCAAGTCTCTGGCACCATCGAAGACATGCCCTTGCCACCCACGCTCCACAAATAGAAGCCTGCAGCATGGAAAGGGCGTTGACATTGAACACCTGCTTCAGCAATGAGTCTAATCGCCTATCCTGTGCATCCTTAAGAGCTGCACTGCCTTCCACTGGTATCGTGGTCTTCTTGGTAATGGCCAACACCGCTGCATCCACCTTAGGAGACTTAAAAAGATCTTTATCCTGGTCCACTAAAGGATACAGTCGAGTCATTACTCTCAACCCCTTCATCCCCGACTCCGGCATGTCCCATTCCTCTTGGATCATCTCCCTAAACACTCTATGCAATGGGAAAACCTTCTGAGCCTTGCGAACTGCCTGCAATAACGGATCCTCCAACGATGAATCCTCCGCCGTACCTGAGATCGGCATGTTCAGCACCTTCAGTGTCTCCGTAATAAGCGCCAGCAACTCCTCCCGCAGGAATACTCTCACCACTCTTGACTGATCTTCCTGCACTGTGAGCTCCCCTTCCTCTAACTCCTCTTCTATCTCTAATTTTTCCAAGCCTTCTGACTGCTCCTCCTGATCTACCATCTTTTCCATCTTGTCCGGCATCAGTCTAGGCCTCTTGGAGGGGACACTACTCGCTCCCGAATCTGGCTGAGGAGCCGGGCGTTTTCCCCCCAGATCTCCCACTACGGCCCCTGCTGACCCCTGCACCCCACCGCCCTCCGAGGGCTTGCTGTAACAGGGTCACAAACTGCTGCAAAAAAAATCGCTGCTAATCCACCCTGGATCAGAGCTGGAGAAGAGGGAATGTCTGGCGCCGAGGAGGGCCCTGCCACCGGCTCCAGGAGGGGTTGTGCCGAAGCAAGCGGATCGGGTAGGCCAAAAAGCTCCGCCTCTTGGCTCCACCCCCCCCCCCCCCATCTCCCACTGCCAGTTCCGCCGAAGCCGCCTCCTGCAAGCACCCTTTGCATACCCCGGCCTCAGACAGCGACCCCTTTCTGGCATCACACATGAGGCACAAAGACTTGGATGGCATACTGACAGCCAGCCCTGCTCCTGTACTAGAAGGCCAAAACAACTCAAAATTCGGTGTTTGTCTCTTATTTATCTATTATCCTCTTTTTTTTTTTTTTTTTAACAAACAAATTAACAAACCACTAGACCACTACACGAGCAGGAACCTTATCTAAGGAATCCCGCTCAGATCCGGAGAACCCGACGCTAGCAAAACCAACTGCCAAAAACTGACGCGACTCTCTCGCCTTGCCTCCCGCGCTTTTCCCCCCATACGGCTGCGGCCTAACCGGGCCCGAACCTACATGCGAATTTCCAACGCCCACCTGCCTGCTCACTTGCGCCTGTGAACCGCTTACCTTCTCTCCCCAAACACCTTTGCTGGGTCCTTTCCTCCGCGCTTTGCTTGCTCACAGCAACAGCATCGGACGGAGCCCTCTCGCACCAGTAGGAGATAGCAAAGTGAATGAGCCTCCGCTTGAAGTGGTGCTGCGACAATCGCCAAAGCGATCCACGGCAGCCGCAGACCTTCCGCTCACCCCCAGCGTTGCTTGACGCCCGGCTCCTCATTCACGCGGTGAGTTCAGGAGCCAGAATCCTCCTCCTTCACTCCCCACTCGCAGACACCGCCGAACTAACCTTAGACCACAGCAGCGGTGGGGGAGTGGGGGGGTGGAGGCAGCCCCTGCAAACACAGGCTCACTTGCAGGTTGATATTGCCCTTCACGGTCCTCGGGCTCTATATAATTAATTTTCCTCTTTTTTTTGTTTCTTTTTTAAACTAGCTCTCCTTATTTACTACTCCAGTGAGTCCTGACCTCTAAGGTCAATACTCCTCCAGCTACTTTGGAGAATGAGTTTACTGGAGTCGTGGAGGAGGATCCTAGCCTATTTATAGTGGAGTCACCAAAAGAGTGACGTACTCAGTCTCCAAGGCTGCGGGAGGAGGTGATAAACCCTAGATGTCAGGACTAGACTGGAGACCGATAAGGAATTTAACGAAACGAAGCTCTCCCGCCAAAAACGGAGCTGTTGTAGCCTGCCCAATGGAAACGGCGCTTCCCGCACTGAGACCACGTAGTCAGGCCTTCCCTGACACACACGCTCAGCAGGACAGCGCTCAGCTAACCGGCGGCTTACCTCCACGGGGCCTCTATACTCTCCCCCACTGTTCCGGACTCTCACGGTCCTCTGCCGATGTCTGGCCTAACTGCCCAAAGGAAAGTCTCAGCTTTTCTTCACTGTCGCCGCTATCCGCGAGATCCTCTGACGTCGGCTCCGACAGCTCACAGGGAAACCACCTCTGGCACACTGCAGAGCCTAAGGCACTGGTTCCTCACCCATCTATGTGGGATCGGGAACCAGAGCCTTTCCCCCTCTAACAGCTGCCTCTCCGACGCTGACCCAACTGAGCTCCGTAAGTCAAACCAGGAGGTGGGGGGGGCCTTACCGCTCCAACAAAATTTAAAGATACAGCCCCTCCAAAAATAATAAAATGGATTTACATTAGATTTAAAGCAATCCTGATCCACTAAATTTCCAATACTATTCCTAATCTCTCTAATTTCCTTAACTGCTCCTCTAGTGAGCCCCGAAGCTCCGGGCTCACCACCCTCCAGCTGCTTGGAGACAGAGAACTGAAGTGAGGAGGCGGTCCTCTATATTTATACCAGTGACATCAAAAGGATGACGTTTCTCAGTCTCCAAGCTGCTGGAAGAGGTTCGGGACTAGACTGGAGGGACGATAAGGAATATGTCTTTCTATAACAATCTCTCTCTTCACATGATGTGCCCAAAGTATGAAAGTCGAAGTCTTGTCATCTGAGCTTCTAAAGAAAGCTTAAGTTTGATCTCCTCTAGTACTGACTGGTTTGTTCTTCGGGCAGTCCATGAAATGCAGAGTATTTAAAGATGTATTTAATTGTTATTTGAGTCTTATGAAATGTTTTTTATGTTATAATGTACAATGTAATATCTTTTTTTTTAATTTTAGCTGTTTTTATGGACTATTTTGGATAAAGCATGCTATAAAACCCCAAATTATATTAAAGTCATAAGACAGACAAAAGGAAGGACTAAACAGTTGGATTTTTACATCCTAGCCCATATAAAATGCAAGTCAGAAACTTCAGAAACAAGATCATAATCAGTAAAAAGCACTGGTCCTTAATGCAACATGTAAAGCACTCCCATTGCCATGTATTTTCAAGAAACATTTAAAATAAAAATCAGAGCTTTCTCTAGTTTCCTACCTGACAAACATTCTCCTTTAGGGCAGCGCCTCCTCCTCGTTCTACCTGCACCTTCTTTGATGACGCCCCTCCATGATCATGATCAATTCCATCTTCTGCAGTGTCCTTGGGACTTGCATGACCAGGAGCTGATCTCTCTCCCTTTAAAAAGGAATCAAAGCCAGCAGACCCTCAGCTCATGCACTGGTATAAATGACTGATGATCCTTTGTGGTGTTTTTACAATGTATTTTATATGAAGTGTAGTAAAAGCTACTATCCTCAGTGCTGCATGATGCCTGACTTGTAGATGTATATACTGTACTGATTTGTTCTTACATAAAGTGGAGAAAACATTCATGGAATTCTTTCCAATTCCTCTACTTATGCATCTGTGTTGTCTCTGTCTGTCTCTTTGACATGGAGGACAGAAGAGAAGTGAGGTTAGAATGGAGCAATACCCAAACATTCCACTAGTTTAAACCAAATGTGATAATATATCTAACCATTAGATGTCACTGTCAACAGATTTCAAAGGATGGATTTTACAGTTTAACTACAGGGTGAGACTGTTTCAAGATAACAAGTATTGTTGTGCTTCTCCATCACTAGGTGGAAATACAAACAGCAACCAGTAGCAAACTACACTTCAGTCACCAGATAACACCATACATAGCAAGCATTCAGAAAGCTATGTGATTTGGTCACTAGGATTCACAAGAAATTGTAGAATTTACAAGAAAGAAAATGAAATACACATCTGAATCACTAAGAATCAGCCAAACAGAAATACGGGGTGACAGCAGGGGGAGGAGGAGGAGGAGAAGGTACATAATGAGAAAGCATAGCTGCTTAACTGTAATTGGGGTTCTCCGTGGACAGCAGGGGTATGCAGCCACACTCAGTTGATGAAATCTCTGACTGAGCCAAGTGCCCGGCTCTCCCCTAGCTCAGAGAAGTCTTTTAGACTTCAATGAGCATGTGTGCACCTCCTGTGTCAGCCAGTCTGTGCTTTTCCCTCTAATCTATAACACAGTTGAAATAGGTGGAGCTCACGTGACGCAAGAAGTGCTCGAGGATGTAAGGAAGGAGATGGAATCCAAGGGAGGAGTCTGGCATCCAAGGTATAGTGGAAGAGCTGGCCTCTGTGGTTGAGTTTTCCCTTGGTCTCTGTTGTTGAGTTTTTCTTGATCTCGTGACTGAGGGGATGTGGATGGGCGAGTGTGGCTGCATACCCTTCCTGTCTATAGAGAACTCCCAGTACAGGTAAAGCACAGTTACTTACCTGTAACAGGTGATCTCTGGGAACAGCAGGAATTAGTCCTCACATATGGGTACGTCGGTACCGACGGAGCCCGTGCGGGAAAGCTCCCCAGCTTCTTAGAATAGAAGCTTTTGGGACCTCCCACTGCACATGCGCACTGCCTTCCCGCCTTCCTGAACAGCTCTCCTCAGTTTCGAGTTTATAGCTGAGTCAACAGAGAGAGGACAGGAAGATAGATAGATAAAAGATACAACTCCTAGGGGAGGTGGGTGGGTTGTGAGGACTAATTCCTGCTGTTCCCAGAGATCACCTGTTACAGGTAAGTAACTGTGCTATCTCCAGGAACAAGCAGGAATAAGTCCTCACATATGGGGACTCCCTAGCTTAGATGCATGGGATCCCCTGTAAAGGTTCGCCATCTTCGTATGGATCTCAGGCATCCATTCTGGGAAGGTGGGCAGGAGTTGTTTAGGAATGGAACAGGTGCTTGAGGACAGCCTGGCCAAACAAGGCATCCCGGCGGGAGTCCTTGTCCAAACAGTAATGGGCTGTGAAGGTATGAACCGAGGCCCAGGTAGCGGCTCGACAGATCTGATCTATGGAAACAGAGTGCAGATGAGCCATAGAAGTTGCCATGGCCCTCACATTGTGAGCAGTGACATGGCCTTCCAGAGAAATGTTTTTGCTCTGGTAAGCAAAAGAAATACACTGAGCAATCCAATTGGAAAGTGTACGCTTGGAGACTGGAAGTCCCAAATGGGAAGGATCAAAGGCCACAAAAAGTTGAGAAGACTTTCGATGTGGCTGAGTCCTATTAAGGTAAAAAGCGAGAGCTCTTTTACAATCCAGAGTATGAAGGTTCCTCTCTGCATTGGATGCATGAGGAGCTGGAAAAAAGACAGGTAGATATACCTCTTGATTAAGATGAAAAGGCGAGACCACTTTAGGCATAAAGTGGGGATTCGTCCTAAGGACCACCTTATCATGATGAAATCTTGTGTAAGGTGGATTAGCCACTAAAGCCTGCAGCTCACTGATGCGGCGAGCCGAAGTGACTGCAATGAGGAAGATGACCTTCCAGGAAAGAAATTTCAAGGAGGTGGAAAACATTGGCTCAAAAGGTGGCTTCATAAGTTGACCGAGCACTAGATTCAAATCCCATGCGACCGGGGGTGGTCTGATGGGAGGTTTAGTGAGAGTCAGGCCTCTCATGAATCTTGCAACAAGAGGATGAGAGGAGATAGGTTGTCCATTTATATGTTTCAAGGATGCTGCAATAGCACTTAAATGGACTCTTACCGAATTCGTCTTGAGGCCTGCATTGGATAGATGCAGGAGGTAATCAAGAAGAGAATTCAAAGGAAGTGCCAGAGGGTCAAGACCCTGCTGAGCACACCAAATGGAAAAACGTTTCCATTTGAAAGCATAGGAACGCCTGGTAGAGGGTTTCCTAGAGGCAGAAAGGATATCTTTCACTGGTTGGGAAAGATGAAAGTCTTGAAGGCTTAAGCCTTCAGTAACCAAGCACTGAGGTGAAGGGATTTGGGGTTTGGGTGCCACAAAGTCCCCTCCTCCTGAGACAGGAGGTCTGGCGCAGCTCCCAGATCCAAGTAGGATCCCTGGGAGAGCTGTAGAAGTAGAGGGAACCACACTTGGCGTGGCCAGCGTGGAGCTATGAGGATCATAGTTCCATGATCCCTCTGGAGTTTGAACAGAGTCTTGGGAATCAAAGGAATGGGTGGAAAGGCATATAGGAATGCCTGACTCCAATTCAGGAGAAAGGCGTCCGTAGCCTGAGCTCCCTGACACGGAGTTCTGGAACAGAACCGGGGAAGTTTGGCATTCCACGGACTTGCAAAGAGGTCTATGTCCGGGGTCCCCCATTCCTGAAAGATTCGGTTTATTTGGTCCAAATGTAGGGACCATTCGTGTGGCAGCAGAACTCGACTGAGCCTGTCTGCCCGAGAGTTTTGAACTCCTGGGAGATACACTGCTAGCAGGTGAATCTGATGCTCTCTGGCGAAGGCCCATAGTCTTAGAGCTTCGTTGCAAAGCGACAGAGAGCCCGTCCCTCCTTGTTTGTTTATGTAAAACATGGCCACCTGATTGTCCGTCTGAACTAGGACAGTGAGGTTGGCTAGGAGGGAGTGGAAGACCTTGAGGGCAAGGTAAATTGCTCGCAGTTCCAGAAGATTGATATGAAGGGTGGTCTCCTGTAGAGACCAAGTGCCCTGAGTGGAGAGAGTTTGCAGATGGGCTCCCCACCCTGTTTGGGAGGCATCTGTTGTGAGGGTTGCTTGGGGTAGCAATGGTTGAAATGGAGCCCCCAACAACAGATTCTTGGTGGAAGTCCACCAGTGGAGGGACCAAAACAGACGATCGGAGGTTTGTATTTGGTCTGAGAGCGCTCCTGACGCCTGAGTCCACTGAGTGGCCAGGGTCCATTGAGCTGCTCTCATATGAAGACGAGCATAGGGCACCACATGCACTGTGGAGGCCATATGACCCAGTAGGCGTAGCATTTCCCTGGCTGTCAAGTGAGTGCTGGACTGAGCTTGGGAGGCCAAACTCAGGAGGCGCTGGCCTCGAACATGTGGAAGGTAGGCCCTTGCAGTGATGGTGTCCAACTGGGCCCCTATGAATTCTAGAGATTGAGTAGGGATGAGTTGGGACTTGGGAAGGTTTACTACCAGTCCCAGATACTGCAAAAGGCTCCTTGTGTGGTCCAGGGAAATCTGGGCCTGTGACTGAGTTGGAGCTCGGATGAGCCAGTCGTCCAGATATGGGAAGACAAAGATTCCCATGCCTCTTAGAAATGCGGCTACGACTGCCATGCATTTTGTGAATACTCTTGGAGCAGAGGCTAGACCGAAGGGGAGTACTCTGTATTGGAAATGTTTTCCCTGAAACAGAAAGCGAAGATACTTTCTGTGGGATGGATGGATGAGTATATGTGTATACGCATCCTGTAGGTCTAGAGAACAAAGCCAGTCCTGACCCTGGAGGTAAGGAAGGAGAATGCCGAGAGACAGCATTTTGAATTTCTCCTTGAAGAGAAATTTGTTCAATTCTCTCAGATCTAGGATTGGTCTGAATCCCCCTGTCTTCTTTGGAATGAGAAAATAAGGGGAGTAGAAACCGGACCCTTGTTGAGGAAGAGGAACCTCTTCTATGGCCCCTTGGGCAAGAAGAGAGGAAACCTCTTGATCCAACAGGGTTAGGAGAGATGGGGGAGAATTGAATGGTCTCACCATATGATGGGGAGGAAGGCTGGAGAAATGAAGTTTGTAACCCTCTCGAATGATAGAGAGGGTCCATTGTTCTGTTGTGATTTGTTCCCATCTGGGAGCAAAGTGAACCAACCTTCCGGGTATGGTGAGAGGTTCTGGTTGTGTTAGAACCAGAAGTGGCAAGTTCCCTAGGAGCAAGTCAAAACCCCTGAGGGGTTGGAGCCTGCTGAGCTACAGTAGCTGCTGCAGGCTTAGCTCGTGCTTGTTTGGATTGCTGACGCTTAGCAGTATAGCGAGGTTGAGAAGACTGCTGGCCAGTATTTGAAGCAACTCTGGCCTTCTTATAGTAAGGCCTTTTAAAAGACTTTTTCTTAGTAGGAATTGAAGTGGACTTTGAAAGTCTTTCCAAGGTGGCATTTTCAGCATCCATCTGGGTGGCTTTGATTTGCCACTCTTCCCCAAATAAGTTCTCACCTGTACAGGGCAGATTCCGTAAGCCATCTAGAACCCAAGGTTCCAGATCAGAGGCCTGGAGCCAAGCAAGACGTCGGGCTGCAATAGCAATGCCCGAAGCCCTACTGGCTCCCTCAAAGGAATCATATGCTGCCCTATTAGAGAACTTAGAAACCTCTAAGAGTTGTTTCACTAGGGAAAGGAATCCCTGCTTTTTATCCTCAGGGATAAAGGGGGCAAAATGCCGCACCTTTTTGGCAAGTTCCTCCAGGAACATGCCCATATAGAGACTGTAGGAATTAATCCTGGCTATAAGCATACTAGCCTGGAAAATTTTCCTACCAAAAGAGTCCAAAGTCTTACATTCCCGTCCTGGAGGGGTGGAAGAGTGCCTTTTGGTACTCCTAATCTTCTTCATTGCAGACTTCACCACAATAGAGTGGTGGGGCAATTGAGTCTTTTGGAAACCAGGAGAAGGAGGGACCCTATACATGGTGTCCAACCTACGGGAATAAGGAGACAAAGTCAAAGGATTTTCCCAGAAATCCATCAGTTGTTCTTGAAGGATTTCATGGATAGGCAGGGTAACTGCCTCCTTAGGGGCCTTTGAGTATCCCAAAATATCCAGTTTTTTGGATCTGGGTTCCTTTTCAGAGGATGTGGTAATAGAAAGGGCTGTAGCCATATCTAAAACAAAGTCCTGGAAGGACAAATCCTCTGGAGGGGACATTCTCCTTTTAGGAGAAGAGGGCTCCTCAGGTAAGTTGAGTGAAAACTCAGCAGAATCATCAGAGGAGTGAAAATCCTCAGAGGAATCGGTGCTTTCCTCTAACGCACGATACGCGTACCGATCGGTATCGATATCGGGCGTATCGGGTATGGAACCGGTATGGAGCGAAAGCCCATACGGTACCGACTTGCGTTTAGAGGTGGACGGCCTCGATACCGGCATGGCGGACGATACCGGTATCGGGCCCGGAACCGCTGAAAGCGGAAAACCGATGGCGTTGCAGCTTTAATGAAAGCCATGACGGCCTGCTGCATGGACTGTACAGTATCGCCCATGGACGCCATAGCTGCCTGGATGTCGGTACCGGAGTGACCCGGTACCCCAGAGCAGGCTAACAGGTGATCTGTCGAGGCCGTAGCATCGATATCAACCTGAGACCCCTGAATTGGCGTTTTTGGAAGTTGGACTTCCCGCCGGGGTTGTTTGGCTGGGGCAGGGTCCTCAAGTTCTAAGCTAAGAGCCTCTCGATGCTTTGAAGGAGATTTGCTCTTTGAGGACTTGCCCACAGAAGGTTTGGTTACCTGAGATCCATCCGGAGAAGAAGACCTGGATGACTGTGATGCTGTATTCTCTGAAGCAAACAGCACATGGAATTTGTTGGCCCGGTTCTGCAGCCCACGTTTAGACATGTGGGAGCAAGATGGGCAGTCCGGTATGGAATGGTCAGGCCCCAAACATTTCAGACACCATTCATGGGTGTCTGTGACTGAAATAACAGCATTACATTTGGTACACTTCTTAAATCCAGGGGCTGGCTTCTCCATGAGGAGAAATTGAGTAGGCCGAGAGGCCTCTCTGAAGTGACCAAAAAGCTAAAAAATAAGAAAAAAGAATTATAATTTTTTAAAGAAAGAAAGAAAAGACCGGCGATACCGGTATCGGTATGGGGAAGGCAGGTACGCGGTCTAAAGAAACAAATAAAATAACAATTTCTTCAGCGGTGACAGGAACACGACCTGCTGGCTCCGCGGAAAAAGAGAAACTGAGGAGAGCTGTTCAGGAAGGCGGGAAGGCAGTGCGCATGTGCAGTGGGAGGTCCCAAAAGCTTCTATTCTAAGAAGCTGGGGAGCTTTCCCGCACGGGCTCCGTCGGTACCGACGTACCCATATGTGAGGACTTATTCCTGCTTGTTCCTGGAGATGCAATTACACTTTCTCCAGAGACAAGCAGGAATGATGAAGGCACACTCCGTTGGTGAATCCAGAGCTGAGGGCTGCCTTGAAGGGTATGCACTCACGTCCTGACCCCCTGTGTGGGAAGTGGAAGACTCATTAAGAAGCAAAGAGGTTGTGGAGGACAGTCTGTCCGAAGGCCAGGTCCAGTCGCAAAGCTGCATCCAGGAAGTAGTGTTTAGTGAAGATGTGAATGGAGGACCAGGTAGCTGCTTTGCAAATGTCCATGGCCAACACAGAGGTGAAACTGGTCACCGAGGTAAGTAATGAAGGCTGATGAGTCATGGGCATTTTGGATTTGCCTGGTCATAACAAAAGGAGATGCAGTCAAGCTATCCAGGCCAAGAGGGTGAGCTTGGCGGCTGGGAGGCCTGGATTGTTGGGACTGAAGGTGACAAAGAGCTGAGAAGAGGTGCAAAGGTTTGCGATTTCTGTGAGATAGTAGAACAGAGCCCTTTTGCAATCCAGGGTGTGTATTATTTATTTATTTATTTAACATCTCTTATATACCGCGCTATTAAAATCAGCGCGGTGTACATCGAACAAAATATACTGCAATGTGTACAGGTAACATCGAGTTTACAGAGAACAGGGGAATATAAAACATGGAATAACAGGGATAACTATGTACAATAAACAATATACTATTTATATGCTTTAATTATGTACCATATGTAGGGCTTCCTCCGGAGTCTCTGCATGAGGTGCTAGGAAGAAAACTGGTAGAACTACTGATTGATTGAGGTCAAAGTCCAAGATAACTTTGGGAAAAAATTTGGGATGAGTCCAATGGATGACACGATTGTACAAGAACTGGGCATAGGGAAGATAGTGTACCAGCATTTGGAGTTCACTGATGTGACAGGCTGAGGTGATTGCTGAGAAACACCATTTTCCAGCTGAGGTGCTTGAGCAAAGCTGAATCTAGTGGTTCAAAGGAAGGTTTCATGAATTCAGCAAGGACGACAATAAGATTCCATGCCAGTGTAGGCAGTTTGGTGTTCATGAGGTTCCTCATAAATCGAGGCACCAGAGGGTGCAAAGAGATGGACTTATGGTTAAAGAGGTTGTGACATGCAGTAATAGCAGAGAGGTGGTAGCGGATGGAAGTAGTTTGCAGACCGGAACTGGGCAGGTGCAGGAGGTAGGAGAGAATAAGACTAAGTGGACAGAATATGGGATCTTGTCCTCGTGCTGAAGCCCACTCTGTGAAACAAGTTCACTTCTGCTGATAGGAACAGAGCGTTGAAAGTTTCCTGGAGGCTAAGAGGACAGTCTGTACCTCCATGGGAATTGAAGTGTCCGGTGTTAGGCAGTGATCAAATTCCAAGCTGTGAGAGAGGCTGATGAGATTGGGGTACAGCAGGTGATCATTGTCTAGAGTGAGAAGAAATGGCTGTGGAGTCCAGCGGTACCGGTAGCTCCATTGCCACTGCGAGGAGACATGGGGACCCATATCTTGATGAGGACTTGGGAGGGTAGGGTAAGGGAAGAAATGCATAAAGAAGGCCCCAACTCCAGGAGATGCCGAAGGCGTCATGCGCTAGTTAGCGACTGCTAGGTCAAATGGAGCAGAAAAGAGGACACTTTGTATTTTCCTCTGAGGCAAAGACGTTGATCTCTAGGAAACCGCATGTTGAAGATTAGTTGTACCATGTTCCTGTCGAGGGACCATTCATGCGGATCCAGATGGTGGCTGAGGGAATCTGCAAAGTTGCTCTGCCATTCCAGCAGATAGGTGGCCCTGAGTGTGATGCCCATAGCGAGAGCAAAGTGCCAAAGGTGCATCACTTCCCTGCACAGTCAGAGAGAGTCCGATCTACCTTGTTTGTTGATACAGATTTGTCACACGCCTCTCACTCAGATCATATCATACCTGTTCTCATCAGCCTGCACTGGCTTCCCATTCAATACCACATACGTTACAAGATTCTCACCTCTGTCCATAAGGCCATATATGCACAAAGCCCCTGATACCTCTCTGACCTCCTTCAATTTCATGTCCCGGTCCGCAGTCTTCGCTCAGCTCATTTTAACCGTCTCCATCTGCCCTCTCCAAATGCCGCTCACCTTGAATCAACCCGCCACTCTGCCTTTTTCTTTCTAGGCCCCTCTCTCTGGAACTCTCTCCCATCTGCTCTCCATCTCGAACCCTCCTTCCCCTGGTTCAAATCTCTCCTCAAGACTCACCTATTTCTCTCAGCCTTCAATCTTCCTCCCTCCTCCCCCTAGTATCTCCTACTGTCCTATTCCCTCTAACGTTTGCTAATGTCTCTTCTGTCCTATCACCAATTGTAGTTCCTTTCCTTTTCGGCCTTTGGCCCTCTTTTTGCATTTTCTGTTATTGTACACCGCTCTGATGTCACTAAGAGTGGTATATAAAGTCTGTGGATAAAGATAAAGTGACTTGGTTTTCCGTTTGTACCAGGATAATGTTTGTACAGGAAGACCATAAGCGCACAAAAAAACCACTCTGAACTCAAGGACATTGATGTGCAGTTTGCGTTCTTGAGGGGACCACCATCCTTGCATCATTAGGTGCATGAGAAACATAGAAACATGACGGCAGAAAAAGACCACATGGCCTACCTAGTCTGCCCTTCCATATTAACTACAATAGTCCCCTTTTTACCTTTAGAGATCCTCTGTGTTTATTCCATGCTTTTTTGAATTCAGATACTGTCCTCGTATCCACCACCTCCACTGGGAGACTATTTCACGCATTTACCACTCTTTCCATAAAGAAATATTTCTGCATGTTCCATACGTTCCCCAGCTGTAAGAAGAAGCGTCAGTCGCGAGAACGAGGTTGTGTGGCGGAGCTTGGAAGGACGTTCCATGCTTCAAGTGTCTGACATGGTCCATCATAGGAGGGATTGGTATAGGTGTCTGAGGGGTATTTGGGCAAAGGGATCTCAGCACGGAGCATCTGCGAATATTGGCACCAATGGAGCTTGAGATGCCACTGTAGGGGGTGCAAGAAAAGGCATGCGAGCAGAACATGGACTGCCACCACCGCTATGTGGTCCAGCAGCTGAAGAATTGTCCTGGCTGTGGCCCGGGATAAGGAGGCCAGGCCAGGCCAGGCCAGGCAATAGCAGAGTCTTTGGAGGGAATCGACTCCTTCCAGTGGCAGGAGCACTGGAGCGGCACAAGTGTCTAGGCGGGCCAAGATGACGTCGAGCCATTGTTGGGGAACGAGCTCAGACTTTTGACGACTGGGATGAACCCTAGGGTCTGCAGAAGATGAATGGTGGTGCCAACGTGCGAGCAGCTCAGTCTCTGGAGGGAGCAGAAATAAGCCAGTCGTCAAGATAGGGGTACCACAGTGTCCTTGATGATGCAAGTAAGCGGTAACAACAGTCAGGCACTTGGTGAAGACCCACAGTGTGGATAAGAGGATAAATGGAAGACCCAATACTGGTAATGATGGTTCTGGAAGGTGAATCGAAAGAATTTCCAATGATAAAGGTGGATGGGTATGTGGGTACAGGCATCTTTTAACTCCAGGGAGGCCATTCAGTCATTGCTGCGCAGCAGTGGCAGGATGCTGAGGGAGTTTATTTTGAATTTTTCTTGTTTTATGTGAAAGTTGAGGTTGTGAAGGTCGAGGATTGAACAAAGCCCTCTGCTTTTCTTTGGGATGAGGAAGAATCTTAAGTAGAACCCCTAGCCCTATTGGTTGAGGGATACCTGTTCGATGGCTCCGCTGCAGAGGAGGTTGGCTATCTCTTGTGAGAGGGTGGGCAAGTGTTGCAGGGGTGTCCATGGAGGGTTGGCAGGCAAGAAGAGGGGCACAGTAAAGCAGATGCAGTATCCCTCTAGTATGATGTTTTGGACTCATCAATCCGTCATTATGGACTGCCAGGCCTCACTGAAGTGGCGGATCCTGCCCCCGATCAGTAGGTAGTCAAAAACTAGGGGTCTGCTTGTGGGCAGGCCCAGGTGCTGATGACTGTTGCTTCCTTTCACAGGGGCGCTGCTGCCCATAGATGGGGGCTTGGGATCGCTGCTGTGATAGTCAGTTGTACAGCTGATAGTAACAACGCAGGTAAAACTGCTGGAAGTACTGGTAATGGTATGCGCACTTATACTGTGGGTACTGAAGTCTCCTGTAGTGCAAGGACGATTTGGTGAGCTGAGCCACTAGCTTCCATGCTGTAGAGGAATGGTCTTGACCTCAGAAACTGAATGTTCCACTTTTAGCTCAAAGAGGCTGTCCCCCCCCAGATAAAGCATGTCAAGCAGTCTGTCGTGGAGATCGTCTCTCAAGCCCGATACTCTGAGCCAGGCGGAGCACCTGGCAGTGATGGCTAAAGCCACAGTACGTGCAGCCATATCAAAAGCATCGCAGGTGGCTCGGATGATGTCATATAGGGACTCCTGTAAATCTGCTGTGAGTTGAGGGAGATAATACACCATGGCTGGAAAGAGGTTGTCCAGCTTAGAGAGAGAAGATCATGGTGATAGTGTAGCATTTGGAGTTGGTAGGCAAGGATTCACATGGCCAGCAGGGTACTCTAGTAGGATTCCTTGCGCCATGGCATCTAGGACTCGATGTGCCTTACCCAGTGGTGTATGGAGTTGGGTTTTGGAGAGCTTGGCCTTCTTCATTGCTAATTCGGAAACCACAGACGTCTGTGGTAGTTGCTGCTGGTCAAATCTGGGAGCTGAAAGGACTTTGCACTTGAGGTCCAGATGCTGAGCAATGTCGTGTACAGAGGATGAGATCTTCCAGATGAACACCTGTAGGTCTTGAAGGATCTGGTGGACAGATAGGGCGAGTATTAGCTGGTGTCTGAGTGCCAGCACCTGGGAAATCGTTTGCAGGAATTTAGGATAGGAATAGTCCTCTAATAATTACCGTTGGTCAGCATCCCGTGGCAGGTGAGAGTGGTCACCCTACAATGTGGTGGATGCTTCGTCCCAGACTTGTGGGGCACTGGCCAGCAAGCAGGAGTCATGCTCCAGCAGTGGGGGTGTGCGCCAGTTCACCAGCGGAAAAGAGGTTGGAGGCATAACTCTTGCATTGTCAGGGAGACCCGTTGGGGTGGGTGTCATTGTAGTGGGGAGAGGATTACCTCCGGAGTAGGTCTGGAGTAGGCATGCACTTAATGAATCTCTGCAATAATGGGAGCAGCGCAGAGTTCGGGTCGGGAGTTGCAGGTTCAGGAAGAACAGGTGACAGGGAGGGCATGTTCGAGAGTCTGGGGACCTTAGCTTGGGGATCCCAGCTCGGGGTGGTACCTCGGGTGGCAGTATACCTGCAGAACTGAGTGGGTCTCCAGAGCGTAGAGGAAGCCCACTGTTTCTGGCTCTGAGGGAGATTTCAGCTAAGTTGTCTCCCTTAGAGCTTTATGTTTAGACTTTGACTTGGCCTTTCCTTCTCCCACAGTCAAAATGGCCACTGCATGGAGATAATGAAGCAGCATGGAGAAGGAGACTGGGTCCAGAGGAAATGGAGTGGAAGCACTGGCTGGTTTGAGGGTCATATGTGCTTAGCCCTGCTGCTGGTGCTGGGAGGAAGTCGGCCTCTGGTCGTACGGTTGCACATTGTATCCCCAATTGGGCCTTGCCTGAGCCCAATGGGATTGGATCTGAGGCACCCCGTGGAGCTGTGGCCATGTGGTCTGGATTGCTTTTTTCGTTACTCTCCTGTTTTGTTTTTGTGGGGAGGGAGGCTTGAGCAATTTCTGTATTCCCCGATGGCAAGATGTTTCGTTTTGGGTTTGTTGGGGGGGGGGGGGGGGGGAGGTGTTCTCTTTGTTTCTGAAGGATGATCCGGTGATCGCAGGAGGAGGTGAGAACTGTAGCAGAGATGGCTGCGGTTAGACAAGACTGAAAGGGAAGAGCACGGGTTGGCTGACAAGGAGGTGCACGCATGCTCAGAGAAGTCCAAAAGACTTTTCTGAGCTAGGGGAGAGCTGGGCACTTGGCTCTGTCAGAGATTTGACCAATGGAGTGTGCCTGCATCACCCCTGTCTCCGGAGAGGAGCATGTTATTTCGTGTGTGTGTATGTTGACTTTCTGACTGGGAGGGAGAAGAGGAAAGGAAAGGGCAGTTTGAAAAGGCACAATTTCCTAGACACTATGTTTGTATATTTATATATTTATTTATTTATTTTATATTATTTTATTTGTACTTTTTTTTATATCGCCCCTTCCAGCGATCAGGGCAGTTTACATGGAACTATAAAACATTGTTACATGGAACATGTTTAACCATTGCAATTTTAACAAGGAACTTGGAGTTGCTGGAACTGCTTCTCCCATAAAAATGCAACATGAAATTCTTTTTAGGGGGCTTTATTTCTCTGGAATTTGTAGCTCATTCTGGTCCACTTTCAAGCATGATGTATCTTCACCATTTTTTCTTCTATGCTAAATTTAGTCCCATTCCATTAGCTTTTCGGAGTTATTTTATCCCCAAACACATTTTTTCAACCCCTTATGTATAACTTAAAAGCTTAAACAAATAAGAACAGGAGGCAGCAAGAATGTGTCAGCATTTCACCAGTAAGCAAGAGCATAGAATTAAGTGTATTTAAGCAAGCAGGAATATAAAATTAGTGTAAAACAAAGCACCTTCATGAGTGGGACCTCACTCCTCTTCTTACATTGTGTGGTAGCAAACATGGCACGCAATCTTTTACGCTTCTTCTGACGTTCTGAGAACCTATCAGACACTGACACAAATGGGGGAAAAAAACTACTTAAATGACACAAAACACCAATGACAAAATATCAATAGGTCCCAGTAATGAGAATTGTACATGCTTGACAAATTATGGTACCAAAGCTTGCTTACATGGCAGATAAGGAAATCAAAGGTGGTAGTGTCATATAATCTGATAATGAAAAAGGTTTTATATCAGTCTTAAAGTGGTGGTTTATGATCTTTCTTTGCTTTTCCAAATTGCAGGCTTACAATTTAAACTATTTAAATATTTGTCCTAGAATAACAATTTTGCACTTTCTTGCTTGGAATTGTCTAAATGTGCAAAGAAATTATGAATATAAAATCAATGATAGAAATTATATATGCTGTTTGAGTCATGATGTCAGGGAACACATGATATGGGCTAGTCATACTCCTCATTTTAAGGAAAGATTTGTTTTTACTTGTTAATTTGCTTTTCTTGAATCCTACCAGACCAGTACAGATAAGTGAGTTTTGACCCCCCTCCCCCTTTCCATGGTATATAAGACATCATGCAGCCTGCAGGTCATCAGTATTTATGTAACCAAGCAACAAGTAAACCTCCCCTAGATCCCAACCGGAGTGGGGTATAGCCATGGTTCAGACCCACCTCGGGTGCCTGAGAGTTCACCCAGAAGAATGCAACCAAACTTATGAACAAAACCAACAAATCAGACAGTACAAGTCAATAGATTAACATAACACAGAGAAATGAGGGACCCCAGACTGGTCTGGTAGGACTCAAAAAAAAAAAAATAGCAGGCAAAACCAAAACTTTCCTTCCTTATTGTCCCAACAGACCAGTACAGATGCATGGGATGTAAAGAAGTGCCTCTTACTTTGGATGGGAATCAGCAATGCTAGCCTTTAACACATCTGCTCCAAAGGCAGCATCTTCCCTGGCCTGAATGATGAAATGGTAGTACTCTGTAAAAGAGTGCAAGGATAACCACATGGCTGTTCTTCAAATCACAGTGGGAGAAAGTGCATAACTCAGCCTAGGAAGCCAACTGGGCTCTGGATGAATAAGCTCTCAGACCTCTAAGATCCCTCTGACCCCTCAGGATATATGGGAAAGGTAAGTGGATTTAGCTCACCCCTTTTTTCATAATATTCAGATACAGTAGGTATTTTCCTGTCCCTGGAGGACTTACAATCTAAGTATGTAACTGAAGCAAGGTGACATTTTACTTACCAGTTAATGTCCTTTCCTTGAGTTCTGCTAAACCAGTCCAGACAAGTGGGTTGTGTTCCCCTACCAGCAGATCGGTGGAGAAAAAGAACAAATGAAAAGCCTAGGTTTCAATAACATCACTCCCATGTCTCTATTTGCCTCAGCCACCAGAGTTCCCAAAGCATATGGGAGAAACATGGAAAGCCTTACACAATCTCAACAATGAGTGATCAACAGTAGAGAACTATGTACAGGGAAGCATAAACAGAAGGCTGTCAATAGATGATGAACCTGCAGAGCCAAGTATAAAAATCTGCTGCAGCATTCCTGGGTCTGTTCTGAAGAACAGAACAATACAGTTCCAGGGGTGGGCCTGGACTGGTCTAACAGGACTTAAGTAAAGTACATTAACTGGTAAATAAAATGTTACCTTCCATATTGGCCTGCTAGACCAGTCCAGACAAGTGGGATGTACCAAAGCTACAGCTCCACTGAGCACGAAGGAGAGAAAGAGCTCACAAAACTCTTGAGCCAAAGGCAGTGTCCGCCCTCGTATAGACATCCAAGCAGTAATGCTTGACAAAAGTGGAAAGTGATGCCCATTTTGCTGTCCGACAAATGTCTGCAGGGGCTACCAAACTCTGCTCCGCCCATGAGGACGCCTGCGCTCGGATAGAATGGGCGCGCAAACTTTCTGGAACCGGCTAGTTCCATAACAGATACACCGAGACAAAGGCCTCCTTAATCCAGTACCCCAAAGTTGACTTATTTTTTAATAAAACAGCCTGATGAGTTAGCTTACATATAGTGTCATTTTAAAGACACCCAGGAAGGTACACTCTCTTTTTTAAAAAGCCTTTGCCATTTTGTACTTTCCTTGCTTTTGATCAACTAATTTTGTGCATCCCCGACTATGACCTCTATTTTTCCTGGTAGTGTTCTTTACAGATATATTGACTTTTCCCTGGTACCTTAGGAGCAATTATTTACTATGGCCACCTTACCATTGGTGTTTTACCCTTCAAGTCCACCTTTAGCCTTTTGTCTGACCAAAGTATTAGTATATGTGCTTTCACATTCCCCCCCCCCTCCCCCCGAGTCTTATTTATTTATTTTTTTTAACGATAATGTTTCCTTTCCAAATTGGATTAAAGATTATATATACATATTTACACACATGCTAGCGTTGCCTGCAGATTGTAGTCTTTTCTCCTTCTTACAACTCACTGTGACCCCTGTCCTCGAGCTTAGCACGAAACGCCGTCTCAAATACAATGAGAGCTTAACTCTGCTCCTTAATGCCAAGCCGGCATTTTTTGGATGATCCATGGTTCTCGGATAAAGCAAGTCTTTCTGATAATTTAGGCACTCGCTGTTCCCTTTAATATTACACTGTACATTTTTTAACGGGAGCTTTATTTTTAGGACCCGCATATTTCTGTTCCTTTGGCACCCTTTGCAGATAGTCTTAAAGTAAGTTGATGATGTGTATGGGTGATTACTCTAGCCTCTAGATCCTCTCCAACACTGGGTATCATTTCTTTCACTCCCTTGGAGCTTTTTTATACTTGATGTAGTCGCATGGTTCTGATTTAGCACCAACTTATTCATATTTTTGGGTCTCTTGGTGCTGTTTCTGTAAAAGGGTTTTTATACACCTCCCTTTTGGGCTTCTAAAAATTTTAAAAACACATAATTATGTAGCTTTCACTGCCACATTAGTCCCTCCTTGTATATGTGGCTTTGATGGTATTCCACACTTGATGTCTTTCTGTCCACTAGTATTGCTTTTACTTTGGGCGTATTATCACCTTCCTCAATATGGTATTTTACTGTATTTGTAATAAGCCTTTGGGCCCTTATATGGTGTATTTACTTATTTATTTGTTTTAACTTTAATTTGGAATATGTATGTAAGTTTGCAATATTTATTTATCTTACCATTGTTTTTATTATTTGCGTCTGTATTTATTGTGCATGTTTTTAAGTTTTTAATTTGTTCTATGGTTTTATTTGAGGTTTACCCCTCCCTCCAAAGAAGGCTTTCAGCCATACCGCTTTGGGGTTTTTAATATATACCTGTCACTGTCCTGGGTGCACCTGTTTCTTGCTGTCACATCTACTACCTACGAGTGTTTGTGCTCTCTTCTGGACCGGCTGAATATCCTTACCCAGAGCGCCATCTGTCACCTCCTGCCTTGAGGCAGGCAAGGCTGGAATAATCGCATCCCATGGCTGAAAAAGGAGGGAGCAGGACCTCCAGGGATGACTCAGAATCAGAAACTGCTATGCAGGAAGAGCAGAGTCCAGAATCTGGAGATGAGGCACCTTGCTTCCTGGAAGAAGACATTGAGAGTTAAGGCAAGAATCACAACTGCATTCGCCAAAGCAGCAGCGGCCCCCCAAAAATGCATGTTAACTGCGTTTTCACAGCAGCACGCATTGACTGTGCTTTTACTCCAATGCGCATTACAGGCGCTAGGATAGGAATGCACATACAGACCACATGACCTCCAGGCACACAAGAAGAGAAAATGCTACTAACATGCGAAAAACTGCAGGGAAACCCCCACACCGCGCCAACGGTCATCAGCAGTCTACCCCAAATTGCGCCCCACTGGAATTGGGAGCCCGCAGCAAGGACAATGACGAGGTCAAGGCTTGGTTTTCATCCCTTAAGAGCCCCAGGCAGAGCATCCATGCCAGGCTCAGCTCTGCTCCCATGATACTGTTTCACTGTCTTTTGCAACACTGCATTTAAGGTAGCTAGCAGGCAGATCCCTCAGAGTTTTCTGCAATCTTCGGGAGAGAGGAGGGGAACAGAGGAGGAGGGAGGGGGTGTTGAGGTTGTTTGAGACTGCTGCAGTCTTACAGATCCTTCCAATTTTGTGGCTGTTCAACAGGCTCTTATAAGAGCGTTGAGCTGAATCAATTTTATCTCCCTCCTTTGGCAATTGAAAAGTCCACAGTCTCGTGGACCCTCCCACATTGAGTTCAAGTTAGAGAGTCACCCTCAAGGTGAGCATTCACAAACGTTTAATCAATCTTTTCTTCTCAATCCTCAGATTTTCTTCAGAGGAGAAAATCCATCCACCATCTGCTGGAAACAAAGAAATACTGAAGGGACCTCTGGTGGCTGAGGCAAATAGAAGCATGGGAGTGACGTCATTGAAACCTGGGCTTTTCATTGCTTCTTTGTCTCCACCAATCTGCTGGTAGGGAAACACAACCCACTTTTCTGGGCTGGTCTAGCAGGACGATATGGAATGGAGCAATAAGTGACTTGACCAAGATCACAAGGAGCAGTAATGGTATTCAAACCCTGACTTCCCCGATTCTAGCCCACTGCTCTAACCATTAGATTACTCCTACATTCCAAGAGATCACCTCTTTGATCCATCGACCATAACCTTTCTAGCTGGTCATTCTTTCTCAGTTGTATCTCACTCTTCTGCTTCGCCCCCCACGTCTTTGTCCTGTGGTGTTCCCCACTTCTTTTTAATATTTTCCTGGCCCCTCTCTCTCTCCTGATACAACAATCTGGGATCTCAGCATACTATTATCATTCTTGTTTACCACACTGATTCATCTGGAGTGGAGGAGTGGCCTAGTGGTTGGGGCAAGGTACTTCAGGCCGGAAGGTCGGGGGTTCAAATCCCACTAGAGGACAGCAACCTTGGGCCGGAAGGACTGGGGTTTCTAGTCCCACAGGTGCTCCTTGTGGTCTTGGGCAAGCCACTTAACCCTCCATAGCCCATGTTCCCTGTAAAATAGTTATCTCCAAGTTATAATGCCCTGTTCAATGTAATTTCAGCTTGTTCAATGTAATTTCAGCTTGTTCAATGTAAACCGCACTGATGCAGAATAGCACGGTATATAAGAGAATGTAAATAAATTAATAAATCTGTCCCCGACCTATCCTCCCTGAACTCCTACTTTGCTCTTGTCCATTCTTGGATAACAGCGAATTACTTACATCTGAATCCATCCAAATCAACCGCCACCTGATTCACTTTCGGTACTCCCCCCCTCCTTCCTTAGCTCCTGCGCTCTGCACTACTTTGGTTCCCTTGGCTACTTCCTTCCAATATCTTAGTGTGACACTCGACTCCTCCCTCTCCTTTGCGGAACACTTTTCCTCCATTACTTGCTGCTCTACTACCTCCGCTGAATCCATGCCATCCGCCACGTCCTCTCTATTCCTTCCTTGACCACGCTTCTTTACTCCCTGGTTGTCACCCGCATTGATTACTGCAACATTGTTTTGGCTGGCCTCCCACTATGTCAACTACAAAGACTTCAATTACTCGAGAATACTGCTGCACGTATCCTCACTCATTCCTCCCGATCGGACCATGTCAGCCCTCTGTTAGTTCGCCTTCATTGGCTTCCCAACCGTTTTAAAATCCAGTATAAGATCTTCACGATTGTTCATATCCCAGTATCTCGCTGATCTTTCACCGGCATATCCCAGTATTTCGCTGATCTTTCTTCACTTCCATATTCCACATCATCTTCTATGTTCCATTCATAATCACCGGTTAGTTCTTCCATCCACGTCCCAGGCTCGCCTTGAATGCACATGGGGATCTGCTTCTTCTTCTTCTTCTTGGGTCCTGCACTTTGGAACTCCCTCCCCCTCTGGTCCGAGCCCTCTTTTAAGAATTTCAAAATCGCTTTAAAAACCTATGTTTTCCAATCAGCCTTTGGCCTTTTAGACCCCCCTCCATGACTAGTCTCCTATACCACCTCTACTCTCTGCCACCTCAGCTGCTACCCACCTTACCCTGAGTGCTTTTGTTTCTCTTTCCTCCCCCCCGTTACTGAATTGGCGTTCCGTTTCCTTTATTTTCTGCCTTTTGTAGTCCACTGTATTATTGTTAACCGCTCTGATGCTGTTGTTAGGGCGGTCTATCAAGCAAAGTAATAAAGATAAAAATACAGTCTCCCTTTTCTTCAGTGCTCCAAACAGCACCAACAAATGAACAAAGTTTTGGAAAGAACTCATCACCTTTAAGTACCACAGTAAGGACCTCTGCAGACATCCAAACGATGCAGAATCCAGAAGTAGTCTCCAAACTCCTCCCTTCCTGAAGGATGGCAGTGAGACCACCTGGTTTGACATGAAAAGGACACCACCACCTTTGGCAAGGATGGCAGCACAGTATGAAGCAAAACTCCCACCTCTGTAAAACAAAGTCAAGGTTCCCTACAGGAAAGTGTGAATTTCCAAAATCTGTCTCACTAAGCAGTCACCAGAAAAACCACCTTGAGAGTAACATCCTTCAGAGACAGCCTGATGCAAAGACTCGAAAGGAGCCTATATTTCTATGACAATGACTGCAGCACCAGATTAAGATCAACCACAAAGGGCTGGAGTGGCATTACCCCAACAAAAACCAGCAGACATTGAAATGCACCAATAATGGAGTACACTGCAGATACGCCAGATAACAATCTAATGCCTCTACTTACAACTGCAGCAAACTAGCATCCAAACCCTTCTTCAGGCCCTCTTGCAGAAAGCGACAAGACATGGAAGCCTAAAATGGAACCACCCTCTGTTC
The DNA here is from genome assembly GCA_033557465.1 of Ichthyophis bannanicus. Taxonomy (NCBI): domain Eukaryota; kingdom Metazoa; phylum Chordata; class Amphibia; order Gymnophiona; family Ichthyophiidae; genus Ichthyophis; species Ichthyophis bannanicus. The sequence goes on from CM066050.1 coordinate 5,158,213, forward strand.
CAAACACTAGTCTTCTAACACCCTCCAAACCCTGCAATATGCCAAGGAGGTAGTCCTTTATGTGCCTGCAAGATCATTGCAATCATCTAAGTCATGATTAAACTGAGCCCTCTCAAGGGCCATGTGGAATGTCCAACCTTACTAACCTGCAACAGAAGGCCCTGCCCATGAGGCAACCTCAGACCCTCTCTTACCTTGAGTCTGACCGAGTCTGCATACCAAGACTGCCTGGGCCAGTTGGGAGCTACTAGAATCACCAGACCCAGATATGCAGAAATCTGCAGCAGAACTTGCCCCAGAAGCGGCCATGGAAGGAACACATAGAACTCTAACAGACTGCCACTGCTGAATCAGCACATCTATCCCAGTCAATCCCCATTTTCTGACTGAAAAAGAAGAGAATTTATGCATTCTGCCTCATAGACATCAGGTCCATGATCAGTCTAACCTGCCCTATAGGGCTACAACAAAAAAAGAGCTTCCTCCGAGAGTTCCCACTTCCTGGGATCCAGAGAGTGGCAACTCAGAAAACCTGCCTGCACATTTTCCACCTCAGTGATATGCACCACTGAGTGTGCCCGAAGATAAGCCTCTTCCTACTGAAGCAACTGAATGGCCTCCTGTGCCATCCGAGTGCTTTTGATGCTCCCTTGGCATCTGACATACCGTGTCACCATGGCATTGCTGGGGGAACATTCTGATAGACTCTTCATAGAGCAGGGGCTGGAACATCTACAGCACTCATCAAATCATTAATCTCTAGCCTATTGGATTTGGCTGCAGTCCACGGTCTCTGTGCTATCTGACTCTGGAAAGACTCTGGAAATGTGTCCCCTGCCCTTCCACCCCATCAAAGAGGCTGGCTTCCATTGTGACAATAATTCACTGCAGAATTTCCAGGCTCATTGCCTTTGACAGAGTCTGAGTCTAGCCACCATGCTAGTCTTGTCCTGGATTCTAACTGTAGTTGAAGCCTTGTCTTGTATCCCTGTGTCTACATCAAGGTAAAATTTGCCCTTACCTGCTAATTTTCTTTCATTGTGTCTGGACTGGACTAGAGGGACTCATGGGTTATGCCTTATCACCAGCAGATGGAGACTGAGAACCACCGACTTTGATGATGTTATCCTATAAGGAATCTGTACAGACCTGCTAAGCCAGTATTCTGAATAACATAGCAGACTTCATCACAACCTTAGCCTAATTGTGAACCAAATCAGTCAACTATATACAAGATCCAATCTCAGGAATGGAAAGATACTGCTCCATACAGGACTGAAAACAGAGTCCTCCCCTTGAATCTGAAAGGCTGGATCCCCCCAAGAAAATCCCAGGGAGCACCAGTGCCCAAAGCACCGGAGAGGCGCAACCGTGCATTATCAAACCTTACACATCTTATCTTGCCAAAAGCTGACAGAGCGGGTTCTGGACTGGACTGGAGGGACTCAAGGAAAGAAAATTAGCAGGTAAGTTCTAATTTAACCTTCATCATCGTCCCTCCAGTCCAGTCCAGATGCGGAGGACGTGCCAGAGCAATACTTAATCGCGGGAGGGACATGTGAGCCCAGCCTGCAACACTTCGGCACCGAACCACGCATCTCCCTGCACCTGAACATCCAGACGGTAATGGCATACAAAGGAATGACACAAATAAAGTAGTGGTCAAACTAGTCACAGAGCCAGAATTTTGTCAAAAAAGGAAGAACTCAACTCTGTAAAGTAACTTGAAAGTATAACTGTATCATCAAAACTGGTGCGTTCATATAAACTGCAAACATGTAGTTTAATCAAAGTTATGTTAAAAAACCTACGCACGAGAGCAACAAATAGGTCTCAGACTTCCCGGGCAAACAGAATCTAGTCAGAAATATCTGACTTGTCATAGCCCTTATTGTATCAACGACCCTTTGGTAGTTAGTTGCTCTGGAGCAGGCATCCACCAACTCTTTCACTCCATAATAATGAACGATTTAAATCAAAACTCAACCAGATTGCACAGAAAGAGTGGTTAGTGGAACTTAACTTTGCAGGCAATGCTTGACAACAGTGCTTGGCCAGCGCCTATCCCCAACGCTCTCATTCGCGCTTATCATGCGTTTCACCTAAAGAGGTTTCTTCAGGGGGTGGCTGAAAGCACTACAATACAAAAACACAGCAGACTTTAGCAAGTACATACTTTCTATAAAGATGCCGTTTCAGTATATCCAGTTCATACAGAGAGGGAGGAGAGGACTCACATACCTCATGACATAACAGATGTAAGCACTATCAAAGTTTGCCAGCTGATTCAGAACGCCGCGCATGCGGACTAGGCAATTTATAGAGCAGACATTTAAAGCTAACGCCTTCACTGCACAGGAAACTCAAGTGCAGACTTCCCATTCCACCCGCAGATTAAGGCCATGAGGAGCCACTGATCCCAACCTGTGAATCCAACGCTGTTCATACCATAGAAGAGTGCGGTCCCTGGTTTTACCTTGATGCGATGAACTTATAAAATCAAGACAAAAACATTGGAGTTCCTCAAATTTGTGTTGCAACTGCAGACAATGATCAACAAGTGGTGCTTCACGGCGCTGGCACTTAAGTTTACTCTTGTGCTCATTCATGCGCACCCTGAACATCCGAATGGTTTTGCCGATGTAGGCTAAGCCGCAAGGGCAAAGAATGCAATAAACAACATACATAGAGGTGCAGGAAGTAAGATGTCTAAATCGATATGTCTTGCCTCGATAACTAAATTCTCTTAGCTCTTTTGTAATAGGGCAGATATTACACTCGCCACATCTCACATGCCCAACTTCAGTGCAAACAGATGATGGAGAAGATAGGGGGCGCAACACAGCCGGACTCAACATTTCCTTGAGATTAGTATTCCGCTGCCATACACACCGTACATTTTTATCTTCAAGGCCAGGAATGCCTTTTAACATAACTTTGATTAAACTACATGTTTGCAATTTATATGAACGCACCAGTTTTGATGATACAGTTATACTTTCAAGTTACTTTACAGAGTTGAGTTCTTCCTTTTTTGATACAAAGGAATGAAGCAACAACTACGTCGCTGCCTTACAAACGTCTATCTGAGGCACCAGCCCAAACTCTGCCCATCAAACTGCCTGAGCCCTCACTGAATGAGCCCGCAATTCTTCCAGAAATGAGCAACACTTAAGCATATAGGTGGAAGCAATACCTTCCTTCAGCCAACATGCAATTGATACCTTTAATGCTGCCTCCCCCCTTTATGGGGTCCCCCAAAAAGGACAAAGTGGTGATCCAATTTCTTAAAGTTTCAGGATCCCTTTAGATACCGCCAAAGGACTCACCTAATATCCCGCAGTCAAAGCTGATGAAAATCAGAATCTTCTCCCAAATCAGCAAACACTGGCAATGTGACTGATTGATTACGTGAAACACCGACACCATCTTATGGAGAAAGGGCCCCATTTTCGATATCTGCAAGAAAGGCTCCCTACATGACAGGGCTTGCAGCTCGGAGATCCAACGTGCCAAGCAAATGAATACTGAAAAAAACTGCCTTCAAGGTTTTCAAGAAAACTAATTTCAGAGGTTCAAACGAAACCCCCACTAGTTCTGACAAAACCAGGTTCAAATCCCATGTCACACACCCACACACAATCAAGAACCAGAAGAGAAAATGCCCTCCACTCACTTGTAACCCCCAACACAATCAGGAAAACAAAGCAGGTCACAAGCTCAAAGGCCTTCACATACACAGCACCTTCACTATGGAACACCCTACCCCTATCAATACGCACAACTAAAGACCTACAACAATTCAAAAAAGCCCTAAAAACATACCTATTTCTAGAACATTACGGAACACAAAACACAACCCAACCCTACCCAAACCCACAGACAAACCATGCACTCACGTAACCCCAACTGGAATAAAGACTGCACATAGCACAGATGCTATACTGTAAAAAGACCACACTGTGCTAACGTAATAAAGCTAGAAGGAAAGAAGTCAAATGTCAAAATGAAGAAACTCACAAGAAAAAGCTCAAATGTTATAATGTATAAAGTTATATTGTGCGAGGCCAAATGTATATTGTATAAAGTTATAACGTGCAAGGCCAAATGTTATAATATATAAAGTTATAATGTTCAAGATTAAATGTTATAATGTAAGGCTACAAATAGTCTTTGTAACATGTTAAGTTTTATGTAAACCGCCCCTGATCTCTGGAATGGGCGGTATAGAAAAACACAACAAATAAATAAATTAAATAAAATGTCGCAACATGCTGTCTCACCGGTGGCCGAACATGCTTCACACCTCTCAAAAAACGGACCATATCCAGATGCCAAAGCCAAAGAAACTCCCTGAATCCGGCATCAGAAACAGGCTACGGCTGCTACCTGAACTCGCAAAGAATTTAAAGCGAGAATTTTGTCTAAGTCCACCCTGCAGAAAGGCCAGGATAACTGGGAGCAAAGCAGAGAGAGGACGCAGACTCCTCTCATCACACCTACTCTCAAACACTCGCCATACCTGAAGATACGTCAACAAGTCAACCTTTTCCTAGCCCACAGCAAAGCAGAAATGACTTGAGTGGGGTAGCTTCTCTTCTTCAGCTTTGCCATCTCAAAAGCCAGGCCATAAGCAAGAATAGACTCACGTCCAGCATGCGGGCACCTGAGATACAGATTGTCCATCTCTGGAAGGCACCACCGTTTGTCTACCTTCAATCGACCCAGATCTGTGTACCACAGTCTCTGAGATCAATCTGGCACCACCAAGATCACCAGACCCCGATGAGACTATTCTATGGAGAGCCCAGCCTACCAGCGGCCAGGGAATGAACACATACAGCTAGAGCATCCAGGCCCTCAGATATCCTCTCACTTGCAACTGAAGAAACAATCCACTCTGGCATTGCTGGCGGCCGCTATCAGATCCATGATCAGCATCTCCCAACAACGCTCTGTCAAAATACAGAGTCATCCAGGCTCCCATTCCCCCCCCCCCACCCCCGAGTCCAATCAATGATGGCTGAGAAAACAGGCCTGTATATTTTCCTTCCCAGCCACGTGAGCTGCCAACAGTGCCAGGATATGGGTCTCTGCTGACTGAAAGTGTAGTTACTCACCTATAGCAGGTGTTCTCTATGTACAGAAGGAATCAGTCCTCACATATTTATTTTATTTTTATTTATTTATTTAACAATTCTTATATACCGCGCTATTTGTTATCAGTGCGGTTTACATTCAACAAAGAGTATTCAGATCAGAATAGACTGATTGAATTTACATTATAACAGGGAATAGAACTTGGAGAACATGGGTAACTATTTACATATTGACATATAACAGAATGGATGAGGAGTCCATAAAACTATATACATAAGATATGACATAATAGATGATACATGATCTGAAAGTACATGAGATGCTTCTGGGTAGAAAAGAGAATGCTTGGGGCTAGAGCGTTAAGTTATGTAGGCGGCTCTAGTAGGGGAAGGTGAATGGTTTCTTGGGGCCGGGGTGGCAGCTTGGGTGAAATGAAGAAGAAAGAGGTGGTGTTTTATTGCTTTCCGGAATTGTAGCAGGTCTCGTGTCGCTCTTATTTCCAGAGGTAGGTCATTCCAACATTTTGGTGCGAAGTAGGCAAAGGTTCTTCTCCTGGTTGTTTGTGAGCACTTTATTGAGTCTTTAGGAATAATCAATGTGTTGTCTGTTGCCGTCCTTCTGGTTCTAGTGTTCGGAGTAGGTGTGATGAGGTCCTAAGAATCTTATATGTTAGCCTGGAGTGTATCGGTAACCAATGGAGATCCATGAGTATAGGTGTAATATGGTCTGATCTGGCTAGACCACAGAGGACACGTGCGGCGGCATTCATAGCTTGTTGGAGAGGATTGAGAGTGTTCTTTGGAAGGCCATACAAGATTAAGTTTGCATAATCTAAATGAGGTAGTATAAGGGCCTGGAAAATGGTTCGGAAGTCGACTGCAGGTAGCATGGGTTTGAGGTGTCTCAGTGTTCTAATTTTGTAATATATGGACCTGGTGATGTTCTTTATGTGTTCTTTAAAATCGAGGTGCTGGTCAAGTGTGATGCCGAGCTAGCGTATAGCATTGCGGCTTGGGAGCTCCACATCTCTTACTCTTAGGTTGGGGGGAGAAGAGAAGCTTTTGTTTCTTGATATGAAGAGTACCTCTGTTTTCTTGAAATTAATGTGGAGGTTTTGGGAAGTTAGCCAATCAGTGATTGCGTTGAAGCAATTGACAAGGTTGGTGAAAACCGGGTGGTTGACTTTGAACGGGGTAAATAGCAGAACATCATCGGCGTAGATTAGGGCAGAGATATTGAAGGATCGTATGATATTGCATATCGGCTGCATATAGATATTAAACAGCAAAGCCGATAAGGAGGAACCTTGCGGGACACCTTGTTGCTGGTGGAATGGAGTCAAAGTTTCAGACCCAACCCGGACCTGTTGCCAGCGATCCGATAGATAAGATTTACACCACTCCCAGGCAAGATCGTGAATTCCTTTTTCTAGGAGGCGGGTGAGTAGCTGGTTATGATTGACAGTCGAAGGCGGCTGAGATATCAAGGAAGATGAGGGCGAAACCATTTTCAGCGTTGTCGATTCCTCTATTCAGGGTGTTGGTGAGGGAGGTGAGCAGTGATTCAATTCCATGCGATTCTCTAAAACCATGCTGGCATGGGTCGAGGGGAGCTGCTATGTCAATATGTTGTTGAATTTGTCTGTAGACCACCTTCTCAATTATTTTAGCGAGTAGGGGAATGCTCGAGATGAGTCGGTAAAATTCTGTCTTTGATGGGTCAAGTCTGTTATTCTTTAGGAGGGGTCTTATTGAGGTTCGTTTGAGTAAAGAGGAGAATGAGTCAGTGGCAAAAGATAGACAGATGATGTTTAGTAAAACTGAGCTGAGTTCAACTCGGAAGGTCCTGATCCAGTGTGCAGGGCAGGGGTCATTTGGGGCTGTTGATGTGTTGATGCTGGCAATGAGGTCTTGGATATTCTTCTTGTCCGGAGGGGTAAAATGTGTGAGGGATAATTGAGAGGAGGGAGTTTGGTCGTGAGAGGATACTATGGGTGCGGGCTGCTTGTTTGTTGTAAGTGATTTGGATTGGAGGAAGTCAGCATATGACTGAGGGGGAATTGGGACCAGTTGGACGGGGGAGGGTTCCTTAATTAAAGATTTCGCTAGGTTGAATAGATCTCTCGGTTTATTGATTGAGCGTTGCAGGAGCTGTGCGTGGTATTCACTCATTCTGCGGTAGATCTTCTCCCGGTGAGACTTTAGGAGTCCAAGGTAGGTTAATCTGTGTGTCTGGGATTGGGAGCGTCTCCACTTCCTCTCCTGCTTCCTGAGTTCAATGAGGGATGCACGGAGTTCTGCTGAAAACCATGGAGCATACTGTCTTCTACTTTTGCATCTGTTATGGGTTTCTGAGTTATTGGAGGATGTTGGGTAGGCGAATTCTTTTAATGTATTGTTCCAGTTGGAGATTGCTTCTTCAAGGTTGGTAGACTTCTGATGGAGGCGCGGGAGAACGTTTTTGGAGAACTCTTCTATAGAAGAGGTCTGGGGAGAGGTGTAGCTGAGGGTCTGGTAGCTTCGCAATGTGGTGTCAGAACAAGTTGTAGGGGTATTTGGAAGGTAATCAAGTTATGGTCGGACCAAGGGACGGGACTGATTGAAATGTTGCAGTCCGATATGAAGTTGGCTGCAGTATTAGGGGCAAAGATTAGGTCTAGTAGATTTCCTTTTTGGTGCGTTGGAGCTGTCGCCAATTGTTTGAATTGTAAATCTTGCACTGCATCCAGAAAGGCTGCTGCTTGGTCAGATTGCATGGAAGGTAGGTTGAAATCACCGATTAGCCAGTTGGGAATGCGTGGATTGGCAGGGTTGCAGGCTATGTCAATGAAGGTGGAGATGTCATCTGGAGGTGAGAAGGGGGCTCTATATACAAGGTTTATGGTGATGAATTTATTTGCTATAGAGACAATGTCCGTGTGTGTGGTACTCTTGGAGGAAAACAGTTGGAATTTTAGATCTGTTTTGGCTAGGATAAAGACCCCTCCGCCTTTGCGATTGGATCTATGGCAAGTGTAAATGGAGAAATTAGGAGGGATAAGTTGGTTTATTAGAGCAGCGTCGGAATCAGACAGCCAGGATTCTGTCACCATGTGGAGGTCTAAGTTGTGCACATCTATAAGATCAATGATGACAGGCCATTTCTTGCGGACAGAGCGGGAGTTTATGAGTGCACATTTGAGGACTTGAAGGTGGGTTGATTTGGAGTGTTTAGATTGGATAAGGTCCACATACAGTAGGTGTGAGTGACGAGGCTGATGTGGTAGGCGTGTGGCTGAGTGGAAGGGGTTTTCGTGGGTTTTTTTACACAGATGATGAATGGTGGGGATATGACTGTGAATAACTACTAGGGCGAGGGAGTATTGTATGGCGTTTGCCAGGAGGAAGATCATGGTAAGGTTTAGTAATGCGTAGACCATGGTGAAATATGAGTGGTTGAGGCAGGTTTTATGGACTGGGGAATTGTGGAAATATAGGGCAGTTGCAGAGTTACAGAGCTACAGAGAATAAGATACCTAACAACCTCAAGAATTACTTAGCATTGTAGGCTACAAAGTGACAGTTTTGTAGCTAGCAGTAAGTCAGAGAGAGAGCATGAGTGAGAGATACTGACTAATAAACTGTTATAATGTTACAGAGTTATTGAGAAATACATGCTATTAGGTAACAGGGTTGCTAATCACATTAATCCTGGAGGAGAACATGATTGAGAATCTATTAGAAAGAGTACCTTGTTCTTTCAGAAGCAAAATGCTCAAGACAGTATGTGAGGGAGCTCAATAGGATTTGCAGAGGAGACCAGAGCTGTGGCATTTCATGCTATGCCCAAGTGCACGTTGGTTTAAATGCTACCCATGTCTGCCCCGACAGGGCCGGGAGGGCAGCAAGCAAGATGGACGCGGTAAAGACAGATAGGATGGCTACCGCTCCTCCTACTACTAGTGGCTTGATCTTCTGACGAGTAGAGCTTAGGTTGAAGGCAGGAGGAGTCCTCATATGGGTGTAAAAGAACAAGGTTACCAGGAACTCCGAAGAGGTATGAATAGGAGCTTAGGCGAGTCGCTACAGAATCGAGTTGAGCCTGAGATTGAGCCTGATGACATCGAAGATCTGCTGATGATACTTGTGAGTCTCTTGTGTGGATATTTGTTTAACAAGCTATAGGCAGAATGAGCCACGTTGTTTCACAGAGTTCATTGGTTATCTTTATTGTCGGGCCACTCCTAAGGGCCACGCCAAAGGGCCCTTAGGAGTGACATCATCGATAGAGTCCATGCAGGAACACTTCCCAGTTTCCAAAGGAAGCTTTTGGGATGTATGCCGGTCTCCCCGCCCAAAGGATCCATCTTACCTCAGCATGATGACATATCTTAATCAAGCCCAACAAGAAAACAACTCCACGGGGAGAAGGGAGGGTAGTGAGGACTTATTCCTGGCTGTTCCCAGAGAACACCTGCTACAGGTAACTACGCTTTCTCCGGGACCAAGCAGGTAGTCAGTCCTCACATATGTGGACTCTCTAGCTACAGGCTACCAAAAGAACCCTGTAGACAGCTCAACGGCGCAACCAGAAAAAAATGAACCAAGAAAACAGCAGGAAACAATAAGGTTCCAGGAGTCAACACCAACCTCAGGAATCAACTAACGGCAGATTCACCAGCAGCCTGGACAGACAGAAGGCTGGAGGGAAGGCGTTGCATTAATTTCCAAACAGCTGTCAGAGTACGGCTTGGCTGAAGGTGCTGTCATGCCAGGAATCCTTATCCAGGAAGTAGTGGGTTGCAAAGGTGTGGACAGAAAACCACGTAGCAGCCCTATAAATCTCCACAGTGGAGACAGAGCACAAGTGAGCCACTTAGGCTGCCATAACACGAACATTATGCTCCATGATGTAGCGCTCTAAGGTAAGCCCAGCCTGGGCATAAGCAAAAGAGATGCATTCAGCCATCCACATGGAGAGGGTGCGCTTAGCGACAGCTACCCCCAGTCTGTTTGGGTCATAAGAAACAAAGTTGAGTGGAACGGTGATGGGGTTTCGTCCGTTCAAGATAAAATGCAAGCGCTCTCTTACAGAGACCAGGTATGGAGAGAGGCTTCTGTCCTGGAGATGTGAGACTGCAGGAAAAAGGTGAGCAGTACCACAGACTGGTTTAGGTGAAATGCTGAAACCACCTTAGGGAGAAACTTAGGATAAGTGTGTAGCACCACTCTATTTTTTGTAGAACCTGGTATAAGGCAGGTGCACTACAAGCGCCTGCAGTTCACCGATTCTGCGTGTTGATGTAAGCACCACCAAAAAGATGACTTTCCAGGTGAGGGACTTGAGAGGACAGTCAGCTAGTGGCTCAAAGGGTGCCGAGAGCAGCTGTCCCAGGACAACATTGAGATCCCACGCTACCAGTGGTGGTCGAATAGGAGGACGAGAAAGCAGAAGGCCCCGCATAAAGTGATGAGCAGAAAGGGGCCAATCATGAACATCGTGGTGATATGCTGCAAGAGCATTCAGGTGCACCCTGACAGAGTTAGACTTCAGTCCCGAGTCGGAAAGGTGAAGCAAGTAAGTCAGCACCGCCTCCAATGGGCAAGTAAAGGGGTTGAAGGCCCGATCCACACACCAGACTGAAAATCTGTGCCACTTGAAGGAATACACTTTCCTAGTGGAGTCCTTGTGAGATGTTCTCAATATCTATGGACAAGTGGAACTCCGCCAGAGCTACCTGCTCAGCAGTCAAGCCAGAGCAATAGGGAGCGGAGGCGGGGTGCAGGAGGGTGCCTTCCTCCTGCGAAGTAGATCTGGGGCACAGTCCAGGCGAAGGGGCAATGCTCGAGATCACTGTTCCCTCTAAGCTGTGCGCGCACACACACCTCGCCGAGTGAGCACAAACAACTTACAAAGGAGCGCACAAAAATTACAGAGTTCTTGGGTTTTCAAATTAAAACCTTGGGGTTTTTTTTAAGGCCACCGATCTACTGCCATTTTTCTGTAATTTCCGGGCAATTCCGGGACGTGTGACATCACTTCCGAATCTCTCCTCTCTGCTCCGAGTCCTCACTCCTCTCACATGTGACCGACGATTGACGAATCTGATGATCAGTGACTGAGATTACATGACACAGGCTAAAGAGAGACATAAAAGGGAGGGGTAGCCAGCTAGCCAGCCTCTCTCTGCTGGTCTGCTCTTGTGCCTGCCTGCCAGCCACGCACCTCCTTTGATCCCTCCCTCAGCCAGCCTCCAGTGCCACGCACCACCAGAGAAGGCTCTCTTGCTGCTCTCGCCGTGGAAGGGCTGTTTGGCGGCGGGGGACTTTGTGCGCTTTCTCCGCACCAGCGAAGAAGAGGGGACTGGACTGCTGCCTGAAGATCGTGCAGGGCTATGCTGGGGACGGGCTATCGGCAGCGGAGCAGGGCCGGATAGGTGAGGTCGCAACAGCTAGAAACTTTTCTGGACCTTCTGGGCTTGAGGATAAGGTTTTGGTTAATCTTTAAAAGAGACGATGACACTATTCAATAACTAATTGGCCCTTCTAGTTTTCCCAGTTATGCAGATCCCCACACTGCTAGAATTAAGTCACTTTTCTGGATTTGTGTTGATGGTTGTCTACCTCCCCTTCCCCCCTCCTTTTTCTCTGAATGAATGTGATCCTTTCCTGTCCTTGGTTCTGGAGTTCCTTTCATCCGCTCTCTTTACCTCTCTGCCAATTTGCTTGAAGGGCGGTATATCACATTTTACATATATATAGCTGAGGAAGGGATGCCAGGCTGCTTTGGAGGCTGACTTTTCTCATCCCAGCCATTTATTGACCTGTTCGTTGAAAGTTAATAGCTGACTTGCTGATTCTAAAACGCCATCCAGACCATTTTTTGGTACTTTTTACTCTGTATATATGTATTCCAATTTATGGATGTATTATTCATAGTTTTAGTTTAACTATGTCTACCAGAAAAATCTTATAGGTCTCGGTCTCAGTTACAGTGAAAACTGCAAGGAGCAGGGAAGGTTTCTCATGAGCTAGAATGGTAAATAATACGCAGTATTGTAGCGACTATTGATTAGCCAATGGCCTTCCTCAGGGAGAGGAGCTTTCCAATGGAATAGTTTTACATGCACTAGCAATCTTATTTGCTTACATTGGTTGAAAACTGCTAATCCATGTAAGTAATATTGTGCCTTCTATTTACTATGTATACTTATGGTTCTTTTTCTCTTTGTTACCACTATAACAATATTGTTATATTGCTTGCAGTTCCAAGCCCCCTGATGAAGGCTTTAGATGAAATGCGTTGGGGCATTTCTTTTGAATAATAAAGCACCTGCTGTGACCACCACACCACTTTTAAAATGTCGAAACCAACAGCAATGAGAGGTGCAAAACGTAAGAGAACGGCCAGAGCTTTTAAGCCTGAATGGCTTGAAGAAATTGTTGAAACGGAGACACCGAAATCTCGGGATGAAAAATGAGTTCAACTGCGTGAAATATTCACTTACGAAGGATGACGGAGTAGTCTGTTTATACTGCCGAGATGCAAAAACCATTGGAGAGTTTTCGAATGGCAAATTTTGGGATGATGTGTGGAAACTGGACTTTTTGAAACGACATCTGTCTAGTAAGACTCATACTGAAAGTGTTAAAAAACAGAGCTAAAAATCCAAATTTAAGAATTTAAGCAGAGGATTATTTAACTTGTTGCTTGAGAGCACCGCTGAAAAAGCGAAAAGGCAAATTAGTAATGAACGGAAGCGTTCTACACCAGAAGAAATTAAAATTCTAATTGATAGTGTTTTGCTGGCTGTTCAGATGAATATTTCCATGCTCTCTGTTCAAGATATTAATGAACACATGTCCAAGTACATAACCATACCTGAAAGCTGGAGAAACAAAAACTATTTGTTTGAATTTCTTGAAATTATAAACATCAATGTCCAAGATAAGCTCATGGCAGATGTTGCATCAGCAGCGTATCATACATTAACTATTGATGAAAGCACAGACATTTCTGTCAACAAATACTTAAAACTGTACTTCAAATATCGGCCAGTAAATTCATGTCTGTATAAAACTTCATTTGGTGGGATGCTACAGTTGGAAGCATGTGATGCTGCATCAATAGTCAGTGCATTCCGGGAATTCTATGGGAAATACAAGCTTGACCTTAACAAAATGGTCATGTTTACTTCGGATGGTGCCTCTGTCATGTCAGGCAGAATAAATGGTGTTGCTGCGCAGCTAAAACAAAACATTTCGCATTTAGTGCAGCAGCATTGTGTTGCCCATCGTGAAGATTTGGGGATCTCTGAATCATGGAAGGAAATAAAGTTGATGAAAGAAGTTGAAACTTTCATGAGAACTGTTTACACAACCTTTTGTCGATCTTCTACTAAAAGGTCACAATTTAAAGAATTAGCAGATGCTTCTGAATGCGAGTCAATTGCTTTTAGACCTCTGAATGAAGTGCAGTGGTTATCTAGACATTTTGCTCTTCAAGCAATTATTCGAAATTATGATCCATTATTAAAATACTTTGAAGAGAAGGATAATGATCCCATTGCAAAGTACTGTTATAAAAAGCTAAACAGCCATGAATTCCATATAACACTGCAAATTTTGAATGATGTTTTATCTGAACTAGCTTCATTAACAATGGCATTTCAAAAACGTGGGCTAACACCACTGGAAGCATATCATCTTGCACAGGGTAAGCTGAACAAAATCCGAATGCAATACTTGGGTGACACAGTAAAATGGAGTGATAATGTTAAAAATCTTCTCGACAAGATACCTGGAGATGTTTCAGTGGATACTGGTTCCACACTTATTTTCATTAATATGCTGTGTCTGCATTTAGGGGAAAGATTTCCTGAAAATGAAATTGAGGAATGGTCTGCTTTTGACTTGACAGCAATAGCACAGTGTGATTATGAATTTGGAATTGAAAACATCCAATCACTCTGCTTAAAGTACAAACAATTTCTTAAGGAGGAACATATTGTTATTCAGCAGTACAATGACTCAAAGTTTTCAGTCGCAGAAAAAATCAAAAGCAAACTGATAAACAGTTTTCCGGATATGGTGACTTTGGCGTTTCAGAATGCCCACTTTGCAGATTTAGCAAAATTGATGGATATTGGTGGAACATTTTTGGTTTCTATTGCAGATTGCGAGAGTGGTTTCAGCTTGATGAACAATTTAAAAACCAAAAGAAGGAATCGCTTACATTTAGAACATTTGGAAATGCTGATGCGTGCTAACAGTCATCTTCAAGACGGCGGATCAGTAGACCTTGATAAAATTTATTCAGACTGGGTAAGTTTGAAAGATCGAAGAGAAAGATTTTGAGAATGAACTCTTCTTCCATACATAAATTATTTACATGGAATAACAATGGCTTTCAATAAAAATTGACTGAAATAATACCGCATTTGTGACTGTAATTACTAGAAATTTTCTGCTTCATTTAGTAATCGTCTATTTTCATTTAATTTGATTAACATCAATGTGGTGTACATACTGTATTCTGACGTGTAGTCAAATTTTAAAGTATATAACGCCGAGTGTCATTATGTGGCGCACAAAAAGCGTAGTTACTCACCTGTAACAGGTGTTCTCCAGGAGCAGCAGGAATCAGTCCTCACTTATGGGTGACGTCGGCGCCGACGGAGCCCTCGCGGAGCAATTTTCCCCAGCTTTCAAAGAAAGCCTTTGGGAATTGCAGCGCGCATGCGCGGTAGTCTTCCCGCCCGAAGGTGCCATCTTAGCCAGTCAGATGACATAGCTAAAAAGACAGCATAAAAATTTGCAAAAAGAACATAAGCAGACGATTGCAACTCCAAGGGGAGGAGGGAGGGTAGTGAGGACTGATTCCTGCTGCTCCTGGAGAACACCTGTTACAGGTGAGTAACTACGCTTTCTCCAGGACCAAGCAGGAAGTCAGTCCTCACTTATGGGACTCCCAAGCTCAAGGCTACCGGAGACCCTAAGCACAAAAATGAGCTCCCTCTAGCTCAGCAGCACAGAAGGAAAGAATCTTCGCTGAATTATCACCCACCGGTAGCCCACATCCGGGATGGAGGGTAGGAGTTGCTCAGACCTCAAAGAGATTACGGAGGACTGCCTGTCCGAAAGCACTGTCCCTACGGGACTCCCTCTCGAGACAGTAATGGACCGCAAAAGTCTGGCTCGAAGACCAAGTAGCGGCCCGGCAGATGTCTGCCAGCGGAACAGAGCGGAGGTAAGCCACTGACGTGGCCTTTGCCCGAACGCAATGAGCCGTAACTCGACTTTCTAAGGCGAGTCCGGCTGCCCCATAAGCCCAAGAGATACAGTCCGCAACCCAGATGGACAGAGTACGCTTGGAGACCGGGAGCCCCAATTTATTGGGGTCAAAGGACACAAAAAGCTGCGCAGCTTTACGGTGCTCCCGCGTACGGTCAAGGTAGAAGTTCAACGCCCTTCTACAGTCCAGGGTATGGAGGACCGTCTCAGCTCGGCTGGAGTGTGGTCTGGGAAAGAAGGTTGGAAGTACCACCTCCTGATTCAAGTGAAAAGGGGAGACCACTTTAGGCAGAAACTTTGGGTGAGTCCGTAGGACTACCCTATTCTTGTAGAACCGAGTGTAGGGGGGATCAGACACGAGGGCCTGTAATTCACTTATGCGCCTAGCGGAAGTGAGGGCTATCAAGAACAGCGTTTTCCAAGACAGAAAACGGAGAGAGCAGGTAGCCATAGGTTCAAAAGGCGGACAGGTGATCCGCTGTAAAACCACATTCAGGTCCCAGTCAGGCGCTGGCGGGCGCAGAGGTGGTTTAAGTAGTAGGAGACCTCGGAGAAACCTCGCTACGAGAGGGTCGTTGGAGAGAGGTCTGCCGTCCACCGGCACATGATGTGCGGAAAGAGCACTGAGGTGAACTTTGACGGAGTTGGACTTAAGTCCCAGATTAGAGAGGTGTAGCAAGTACTGTAAGATCACCGACACCGGGCAGGAGAAGGGATCCTGAGACTGTTGGGTACACCAGACTGCAAAGCGACGCCATTTAAGGGCGTAGCATTTGCGGGTAGAAGGCCGTCGCGAAGCCAAGACGACCTCCTCCACCTCTGCCGGCAAGAGGAGAGGAGCAAGGACTACCCTCTCAGCAGCCAGGCCATGAGGTTGAGAGACCTGAGGTTGGGGTGCAGTAGGGACCCCTGATCCTGGGTGAGGAGATCCGGTTGCACCCCCAGAGGGATTGGATCCTCCACCGCCAGTTGCAGCAAGAGCGGAAACCACGGCTGCCTGGGCCAGCGAGGGGCCACCAGGATCATGAAAGCTTTGTCTCGGAGAACCTTGAAAAGGGTCCGAGAGACTAACGGGATGGGAGGGAAAGCGTACAGAAGGCTCCCCGACCATGAGATCAGAAAGGCGTCCGCCGCCACCCGAAGGGGGTGAGGCTGACGAGAGCAGAAGCGAGGAAGCTGCCGGTTGTGAGGACTGGCAAAGAGATCCACTGTGGGGAGGCCCCACCTGAGGAAGAGCTTCTGAACGATCAAGGGGTCCAGACGCCACTCGTGCGGCTGGAGGACCCTGCTGAGTTTGTCCGCCAGGCAATTTTCTTGGCCCGGGAGATAAACTGCCTTGAGGAGAATGCCGTGACTGACGGCCCAAGAGCAGAGCTTCTGTGCCTCCCGGCAGAGGAGGAAGGAGCCCGTGCCCCCCTGCTTGTTCACGTAGAACATGGCAACTTGATTGTCCGTCTGGACAAGGACGGACTGTTGGGAGGTCAGGTGGGAGAAGGCCTTGAGAGCTAGGCGGATCGCCCTGAGCTCCAGGAAGTTGATCTGCTGAGCAGACTCCCACTTGGTCCAGAGGCCCTGAGTACGTGCCTCTTGGCAATGGGCTCCCCAGCCCAGGAGGGATGCATCGGTGGTCAGCACCCGGGTCGGCTGAGGTGACTGGAAAGGCATTCCCAATACCAGGTGCGGCTGCCGGAGCCACCACCGGATAGACGAGACCAGCGGCTCGGAGACGCGCACCAGGTCTGCTAGGCCGCCCGTGGCCTGTCGCCACTGCTGGCGGAGACACCACTGAGCAGGCCGCATATTCAGGCGGGCATTGGGGGTCACATGGACGGTGGAAGCCATATGGCCGAGCAGTCTCAGGAAGCGCCTGGCGGAGACCAGGGGCTGGCTGCGAAAGCGGTCGGCTAGGTCCATGAGCCGCTGAGCCCTGTCGAGCGGTAGGTACGCTCGCGCCTGAGGGGTGTGCAGCCTTGCGCCGATGAACTCGAGATCCTGTGAGGGGAGCAAAGTGGACTTTGCGAAGTTGATGACAAAGCCCAAGTGCTGCAGCAGAGTCACCGTGCGGCACGTGGCGGTGGTGACCTCCTGAGCGGATGCTGCTCTGATGAGCCAGTCGTCGAGGTACGGAAAAACATAGAGGCCGTGAAGCCGGAGATGGGCCGCCACGACCGCGAGACATTTTGTGAAGACTCGCGGTGCGGAGGACAGGCCGAAGGGCAGTACTCTGTACTGGTAATGATCTCCTGCCACCACAAACCTTAGGTATTGGCGGTGGCTTGGGTGGATGAGGATGTGCGTGTAAGCATCCTTTAGATCCAAGGAGCATAGCCAATCTCCCTGCTGGAGGTAGGGCAGAAGGATTCCAAGGGTAAGCATTTTGAACTTCTCCCGCACAAGGAACTTGTTGAGGTTGCGCAAGTCCAGGATGGGTCGGAGGCCTCCTGTTCTCTTTGGTATCAGAAAATACCTTGAATAGAAGCCCTGACCTCTCAGGTGGTGTGGCACCGGTTCCACCGCCTGATCCTGCAGAAGACCTGCTAACTCCTGAAGGAGCAACTCCCTGTGCAGAGGGGGGCGCGGAGGCTCTCCCGGAAAATAGGAGGGAGGGACCTGATGGAAGTGGAGAAGGTAGCCCTCTCGCACGACCTGAAGCACCCAGGCATCTGCGGTGATGCTGGACCACCTGTCGGCGAAGTGAACCAGCCGGCCTCCGGTGCTGGGGGGAACCAGCGGGGGGGGAGAGGCTATGCTGAGCGAGTCAAAAACCCCCACCCTGCTGAGCAGGGGCTGGTGGCGCAGGCTTGGGGGCTTGCTGCCTACGGGACCCGTTACCCCGTCCCTTGGCCTGCTGGCCCTGTTGGGGAGCTGCAGGGGCCTGATAATGGGGGTATTGTTTGTAGGCAGCCGCCTTCCTCGGGTAAAAGGTCTTTTTTTCCCGAGCCCTTCTTTTTCTGGGAAGGGGCGGAGGTCTTCCTAGAAAGCCTGGTCCTGGTGAGAGTCTCAGTCTCAATTTGTGCAGCCTTTTCCGCCATGGGCTTGCCAAAGAGGTTTTCGCCTCGGCAGGGGACATCGACCAACTTGTCCTGTACCCAGGGCTCAAGGTCGGACGACTGAAGCCAAGCCTGTCGGCGGGCACCGATGCCGGCTGCGGCTACTCGAGCCGAGGCTTCAAAGCCATCATAGGCTGCTCGGGACATGAACTTTGAGCATTCCCGAATACCTGTGGACAAGGCTAGGAACCTCCGCAAGGGTTCCTCGGACAAACCAGCGGAGAAGCCGGCTAGCTCTTTAGCCAGATCCCTGAGATACATGCCCATGTAGAGCTGGTAAGTCTGGACACGACAGGCGAGCATAGAGCCCTGGAAGCACTTTTTGCCAAGGCCATCCAGGTTACGGGCCTCCCTTCCAGGAGGCACCGAGGAGTGCATCTTCTGGCTCTTAAGACGATGCATGGCCGATTCCACTACCATGGAATGGTGTGGCAACTGCGCCTTTTGAAAGCCAGGGCTCTTGCGGACTCGATAGATAGAATCGACCCGCTTGCTCAGGACCGGCGAGGAGGCCGGACTCTCCCACATGCGGAAGAGTAGTCGTTCCAGCATAGGAGGAACCGGCACAGTAAAGTGCTCCCTCGCGGGAGAGTCATACTGGAGGGCGTCGAGCTCTTCGGCTTGAGGCTCCTCCTCGGGGTCCGCAGGGAAGGCCAAAGCCTTGGCCATATCCCTAACGAAATCCGAGAACCGGGCATCCTCCGGGGGGGACTGCTTCCGAGGCTCGGACTCCGGAGAGTCCGATGGGACACACCGAGTCCGGAAAGAATCAGGTGACTCTTCCTCCTCCGACTCCCAGACCGACTCCGACGAGGACTCGGTGGGGTCGGCTCGGGCAGGGTGCGGCGCCAGCCGCCCCGACGCCGAGGGAGTCGGCGTCGGCGACCTCGGTCCCGAACGGGAGGCCGAGGGCGACCTCGACCGAGGATCGACTCGAGTTCTCATCGACTCGAGGATCGGCTCGGTCTCCGGGGTCGACTTGGACGTCGACGTCCCGGCGGTCGGGGCAGCGACGCCAGCGAAGCCAGCGAGCAGTGCCCGCTGCTGGTCCATGAAGGCAGACAATCTGCTCTCCAAGGCCGTCAACCTGAGTCCGAGCTCAGGCGACCCAGCAGCCCCCGACTCGGGCCCCGACGGCGTCGGGCCCGACGTCGGCTGACGCGGAGGCGAGTCCAGAAGGACAACAGGACTTACCCGGGCAGGCATCTCCGACTCCAGGCGAGGTCGCTTCGGGAGGTGTTCCTTCTCCAAGGACCCGGGGCGGCTGTCGGGGCTATGCGACCTGGCCCTCGCGGAGCCAGGAGCGTCCACCGACGCCGCCCTCGCGGGTTTTTCCTTCCGTCGATGGTCCCCGGAGGGAGAACCCCGGTCGGAGGAGCTCCGTCGACGGTCCGAACTGGAGCCTTTCGACAGTGAGGCCTCCGACGAGGTCCGGGTACGGCTGGGGTCAGCGAAGATTCTTTCGCGCTGATGCCGCCGACTTCTCAACGCCTTCGAGGACAGTTTGCTGCAGGGCCCACAGATCAGTTCCTCGTGATCTGGGCCCAGGCAGCGGAGGCAAAGGTCGTGTGAGTCGGTGAGTGACATATTTCGGTCACACCGACCACACCGCTTAAAGCCACTGGCAGCCATCGGGGGAAAAAGGGCCCCTGCGAGGTCAAAGGACCGGGCTGCCAGGGAAAAAACGAAAACGAAAGCTGACTAAGTCAGAAAAACCGAAAAACCGTTAGAGGACTCGAGACCGGCGTCGCGAGTCCGGGCGGGAAAACGACCGGCGTCGAACCGAAAGAAAAAAGGATAAATACAGAGGAAAATCAACTTTTTCGCGGGGACAAGACGGGGACGTCTGTAGGGCTCCGCGGAAAAAAGAAGACTGGCTAAGATGGCACCTTCGGGCGGGAAGACTACCGCGCATGCGCGCTGCAATTCCCAAAGGCTTTCTTTGAAAGCTGGGGAAAATTGCTCCGCGAGGGCTCCGTCGGCGCCGACGTCACCCATAAGTGAGGACTGACTTCCTGCTTGGTCCTGGAGAAAATTGAACCTTCCTTCAAAAGCTGCACAGCTGATATTTTATGCGCACACAGCCTACAGAAAATTAGAGGGAACATTGCTCGAGATAGCTGTCTTAACAATGGGTACCACAACTGCCAGGGCCACCGTTGGGCAAAGAGTATTAAGGAAGCACTGTCCGTTTGGCCCTTGCAGAGGGTCTTGGCCACCAAGGGCATCATTGGGTAAGCTTAGAGGGAGGTTCTCGCTCCAATCCAGGAGGAAAGCATCAGATACTATCTGAGTGGGACAGGGCATCCTGGAGCAAAACAGCAGTAGCTGGGCATTGAGAGAAGATGCAAAGAGGTCCATGGTGGGTGTGCCCCACAAGAGTAGTTACTCACCTGTAACAGGTGTTCTCCAGGAGCAGCAGGAATCAGTCCTCACATATGGGTGACATCGATGTCGATGGAGCCCTTGCGGAGCATTTCCCCACCTTTCCATGAAAGCCTTTGGGAATGCAGGCACGCATGCGCGGTTCCCTTCCCGCCTAAAGGTGCCATCTTATTTCAGTCAAATGACATAGCTAAAACAGCACACAAAAATGTAAAAATAAACTATGTACAACTGCAAATCCCAGGGGAGGAGGGAGGGTTGTGAGGACTGATTCCTGCTGCTCCTGGAGAACACCTGTTACAGGTGAGTAACTACTCTTTCTCCAGGACCAAGTAGGAAGTCAGTCCTCACATATGGGTGACTCCCTAGCTCTGGGCTACCAGGAACCCAGGCTGAACAAGAGAACTCCCTTTAGTCCCAGCATCAAGAAAGGTTTTTCACTGACAGAACCTCCACCGGTAGCCCAACAGAGAGCAGGAGGGCAGGAGTTGCCTAAACCTCAAAGAGATTCCGGAGTACTGCCTGGCCAAAAGCACTGTCCCTACGGGACTCCCTTTCCAGACAGTAATGGGCCGCAAACGTTTGGCTTGAAGACCAAGTAGCAGCCCTGCAGATGTCTACCAACGGTACAGAGCGGAGATGAGCCACTGAGGCAGCCATTGCCCTGACACGATGGGCCGTGACCCGACCCTGCAAAGGAAGGTCAGCCGCCTTGTAAGCCCAGGTGATACAGTCAGCCTTCCAGGTGGACAAGGTACGCTTGGACACAGCACTACTGGTACAGTACAGGAGAAAGGATCCTCTGTACGTAGTTGACACCACACAGAAAACCTTTTCCATTTGAAGGCATAGGTTTTCCTAGTAGACTGTTTCCTAGAGGCTAGGACGACCTCCTCAACTTCCTGAGATAGGCCCCAGGGAGCCAAAACTACCCTTGCAGCCTCCAGGCCATCAAATTGAGAGCTTTGAGATTGGGGTGCAGAAGGGAACCCTGATCCTGAGAGAGGAGGTCGGGTTGCAACCCCAGAGGCAGTGGGGGATCCACTGCCAGCTGAAGCAGAAGTGGAAACCAAGGCTGTCTGGGCCACCTGGGAGCCACAAGCAAGACCGAGGCCTTGTCCTGAAGAATCCTGAACAGAGTTCGGACCACCAAGGGCGTGGGAGGAAACGCATACAGGAGGCCCTGAGACCAGGGAATGAGAAAAGCATCTGCTGCTACCCGCAGAGGATGCGGTTGCCGGGAGCAGAACTGTGGCAGCTGTTTGTTCAGTGGACTGGCAAACAGATCTATGGATGGAAGTCCCCATTTCAGGAAAATCTTCTGAACTACCAAAGGATGAAGCTGCCACTCGTGGGGCTGCAGAATCCTGCTCAACCTGTCTGCTAGGTAGTTCTCCTGGCCAGGTAGATACACTGCCTTGAGGAGCATGTTGTGTCTGAGAGCAAACAAGCAAAGGAGCTGCGCCTCCTGACACAGGAACCGGGACCCAGTTCCGCCCTGCTTGTTCACATAAAACATGGCTACCTGGTTGTCTGTTTGAACTAGGACAGACTGATGAGCCAGGCCTTGAGAAAAGGTTTTGAGGGCTAACCGAATAGCCCTGAGTTCCAGGAGATTGATTTACTGTGCGGCTTCCCAGGGAGACCACAGACCCTGGGTGCACTTGCCTAGACAATGAGCCCCCCAGCCCTGCAGGGAGGCATCCGTGGTCAACACCACTGTGAACCCAGGATTCTGAAAAAGGTACCCCTTGTAGCAGATTGGGTGGGTGTAGCCACCAGCTGAGGGAGTTCAGAAATTGTCTGGACACCCTTATCCTGTCTCTGAGGCTGCCTGTGGCTTGTGACCACTGAGTCCGAAGGCACCACTGTGCAGGCCTCATATGGAGCCTGGCATTGGGGGTCACATGAACTGTCGAAGCCATGTCACCTAGAAGCCTCAGGCAGAGTCTGGTGGAGACCAGTGACCTGCTGAGAAACTGGTTTACTAAGTTGATCAGTCTTTGGGCTCTGTCTTCTGGCAAGAATGCCTTTGCAAGCAGAGTGTGAACTCCAAGTTCTGGGAGGAGAGCAAAGTGGACTTTGCAAAGTTTATGACGAACCCCAAGCTTTGAAGAAGAGCAATAGTTCTGAGAGTAGCTTGTCGGGCCTCCTGGCACGTCTGGCCCCTTATGAGCTAGTCGTCCAGATATGGGAAGACGAAGATTCCCTGATTTCGCAGGTAGGCCGCCACCACTGCCAGGCACTTGGTAAAGACCCTGGGAATGGAGGTGAGGCCAAAAGGTAGTACTCTGTACTGATAATGGTTTACTCCCACAATAAACCTGAGGTACTTTCTGTGGTCTGGATGAATGAGGATGTGAGTATACGCATCCTTTAGATCTAAGGAGCATAGCCAATCTCCCTGCTGGAGGTAGGGCAGAAGTGTTCCAAGAGTAAGCATCATGAACTTTTCCTTCTCCAGGAACTTGTTGAGGTTTCGGAGATCTAGAATAGGTCGAAGGGCACCGGTCCTTTTGGGTACCAAGAAATACCTGGAGTAGAACCCTCGACCGTACAAGTGGGGAGGCACAGGCTCCACCGCCCTGTCCACCAACAGACCCTGTAGCTCCTGAAGGAGAAGATCTGTGTGCAGGGGAGGCCTTGGAGGCTCCCCTGGGAAGTAGGGAGGAGGCAGTTGTTGGAAGTGTAGTGCATAGCCCCTGTGGACTATGCTTAACACCCAACTGTCTCCAGTGATGAGTGGCCAGTGGTGGGCAAACAGGGCGAGGCGACCTCCTGTGCAGGGCTGGGAGAGCAGGGACAGAGAGGCTATGCCTAAGGAGTCAAAAAACCCCACCCTGCTGAGTGGGAGCAGGGGCCGGAGGCTTGAGGGTCCTCTGCCTACGGGGCCCATTACCCTGCCCCTTGGCTTGCTGACCCTGAGGGGCAGCTAGGGCAGCCTGATATTGTGGGTACTGTTTGTAGGCAGTGCCCTTCCTTGGGTAAAAGGACTTTTTAGCCGAGCCCTTCTTCTTGTGAGAAGGGGCAGAAGTCTTTCTAGACAGCCTTGTCCTTGTGAGGTGCTCGGTTTCGAGCTGTGCGGCCTTCTCGGTCATGGGCTCGCCAAAAAGGTTTTCACCTCGGCAAGGGACATCGACCAACTTGTCCTGAACCCATGGCTCGAGGTCTGATGACTGCAGCCATGCCTGGCGTCGAGCCGCGATGCCGGCTGCCGCAACACAGGCCGAAGCCTCGAAGCCATCGTAGGCAGCGCGGGACATAAACTTGGAGCATTCCCGGATCCCCGAGAACAAGGACTTGAACTTCTGCAAGGGTTCCCCAGAGAGACCAGCAGAGAACCCGGCCAGCTCCTTGGCCAGGTCTCGCAAGTGCATGCCCATGTACAGCTGGTAAGACTGGACACGGCAAGCAAGCATCGAGCCCTGGAAGCACTTTCTATGAAAACCATCGAGGTTTCGGGCCTCCCTGCCAGGGGGCACCGCGGAGTGCATCTTCTGACTTTTCAGGCGATGCATGGCCGATTCCACCACCATGGAATGGTGTGGTAGCTGCGCCTTCTGAAAGCCAGGACTCTTCCGGAGTCGATAAATGGAATCGACTCGCTTGCTTAAAACCGGCGCCGAGGACGGTGCCTCCCACATTCGGAAGAGGAGCTGTTCCAGCATCGGAGGAACCGGGACAGTAAAGGCCTCCTTCGGAGGAGAGTCGTACTGTAGGGCCTCGAGCTCCTCGGCTCGAGGCTCCTCCTCGGGGTCCGCAGGGATAGCCAATGCAGTGGCCATATCCCGAACGAACTCCGAGAACCGGGTATCCTCCAGAGGGGATCTACTCCGGGGTTCAGACTGCGGTGAGTCCAATGGGACTCCCATGCGGACTCGTCCGATGAGGAATCGGGGTCCGACCTCACGGGGCCTGCGAGCACCCACCCCGATGCCGAAGGCACCGGCGTCGACGCCCTCGGTCCCGAACGGGAGGTCGAGGGAGACCGCGATCGAGGTCGACCTCGGGCCTTCATGGCCTCGAGTATCGGCTAGGTCTCCGAGGTCGACTTCGATGTCGATGTCCCGGTGGTCAGGGCAGATGCACCAGACAGGCTGGCCATCAGTGCCCGCTGCTGTTCCATGAAGGCAGTCTGCTCTCCAAGGCTGTCAACCTGAGACCCAGCACAGGAGACTCGGCAGCGCCGGGCCCAACGTCGGCTCCCTGGGAGGAGAGTCCACGAGGACTACAGGGCTTACGTGTCCAGCAGACTCCGGCTCCAGGCGAGGGACTTTGGAAGGCTTCTCCTGTTCCACAGGCCCGGGGCGATGGTCGGGGGTCTGAGACCTAGCTCTCGAGGAGCCAGGGACCTCTTCCGACGACGCCCTCACGAGCCGCTTCTTCCTCTTGCGTTCCCGGTCGGGGGACCCCCTGTCCAAGGAACCACGACGGTGCTCGGGATCCGACTCCCGAGATGTCGAGGCCTCAGATGAGGTCCGGGCCCAGCCGGAGGCAGAGTCAGAAAAAAGCCTTTCCTTTTGGTGCTGACGACTTCGCAGTGCCTTGGAAGACATTTTCCCACATGGTCCACATGTCTTAGGGTCGTGATCAGGACCGAGGCACCGAAGGCAGCAGTCGTGTGTGTCGGTGAGAGACATCAGTTTATTGCACCGATCACACTTTTTAAAACCGCTGGAAGCCATCGGGGAAAAAAGAGTCCCCGCGAGGTCAAAGGACCGGCCTTCCAGGGAAAAGGAAAAAAGGGCGCGAACGCCAGCCACAAAAGGCAAAAACTGAAAAAAGAAGATCGCGCTTGATACCGGTGTACCGAACCCGGCGGGAGGGGAACCGGCTTTGAACCGGAGAAGAAAATAGCGAAGAATCGCAAAAAATCAAACAATTTTCCGGGATGACAAGGACTCGTGTCCGGTGGGCTTCACGGAAAACGAGAGACTGAAGTAAGATGGCACCTTTAGGCGGGAAGGGAACCGCGCATGCGTGCCTGCATTCCCAAAGGCTTTCATGGAAAGCTGGGGAAATGCTCCGCAAGGGCTCCATCGACGTCGATGTCACCCATATGTGAGGACTGACTTCCTGCTTGGTCCTGGAGAAGCTGAAAGATCTGGCAGACCACCTGGGGGTTGAAAGCCCATTCGTGCAATTGCAGGACTCTGCTGAGCTTGTGTGCTAAAGCACCGTCCTCTCCCAGGAGATACACTGCCCAGAGAAATAGCTGGTGTTTCACGCAGCCAGACTTGTCTCCTAACAGAGGAGGTACGAGCCCAAGCCCCATTGTTTGTTGATATAGATCATCATTACTTAGTTGCCTATTTGTATGAAGACGACTTGGCCAGCCAGCTGCATCCAGAAGGCCTGCAAAGCATTTGCAATAGCTCTGATTTCAAGGAAGTTTATCAGGTGGAGGTTCTCGCCCTCCGACCAGAGGCCATCGAGATGAGTTCCCGAGTCAAGTTTGGAGGCATCCCTCCATCAGAACTCGTTGGTGCAGGGGCATCTGAAAGGGCAGTTCCACTAGAAGATGCACAAACTGCTGCCTAACAGAGGAGGTACGAGCCCAAGCCCCATTGTTTGTTGATATAGATCATCATTACTTAGTTGCCTATTTGTATGAAGACGACTTGGCCAGCCAGCTGCATCCAGAAGGCCTGCAAAGCATTTGCAATAGCTCTGATTTCAAGGAAGTTTATCAGGTGGAGGTTCTCGCCCTCCGACCAGAGGCCATCGAGATGAGTTCCCGAGTCAAGTTTGGAGGCATCCCTCCATCAGAACTCGTTGGTGCAGGGGCATCTGAAAGGGCAGTTCCACTAGAAGATGCACAAACTGCTGCCACCATTTTATTCATTTAAAAGTATTTATATCCCGCTTTATCCTTGAATCAAAGCGGATTTCACTGCAAACCAATCAAGTAGGGTGGTGCGGGGGGTGTCGGCATGCAGTGGTTGTGAAGGAAGGGAATCGAGTAGTAGTGGAGTTACACGCACCCTGTCAGATAGACGGCCTGACGCCACTGAGTGCAGAGGGTCCACTGCGTTTGCCACATCTTCAGGCGGGTGAACAGAGTGACATGGACTGTGGAAGCCATGTGGCCCAGGAGGTGAAGCATCTGGCAAGCGGACACCATCAAGCAGCTCTAAACCTGGTACGTCAGAGATGAGCCAGTGGGCCCGGTCTGTCTGTCTGGAGATATGCCCTGGCCACCGAAGTATTGAGGACAGCCCCAATGAACTTGAGGCACAGAGCGGGTTGCAGGTGGGACTTTGGGTAGTTGATTACAAAGCCCAGCTGCTCCAAGATCTTGATGGCATGCTGAGAGGCCTGGCGAACTTCATCCAGAGAGCCGTCCCTCACCAACCAATCATCCAGGTAAGGGAAGACGAAAATCCTCTGCACACGGAGGAAAGCAGCTACGACTGCCAGGCACTGTGTGAAAACTCTGGGAGTGGACACAAGACCAAAGGGCAGAACCCTGTATTGACAATTTCAACCACTGAGGATGAAGCGGAAGCATTGTCGGTGTAGAGGGTGAATGAGGATGTGGATATAGGCATCTTTTAGATCTAAGGAGCACAGCCAATCTCCCCGCTGGAGGTAGGGCAGCAACATACCAAGGGATACCATCTTAAACTTCTCTCTTACAAGGAAGCAATTTAGATTGCAGAGATCTAGAATGTGCCAGAAACCTCTGTTCTTTTTGGGGAAAAGGAAGTATCGGGAGTAGAACCCTCTTCCTGCCTTAGATGGCAGAACCAGCTCCACCACCCTGGCTTCCACAAGACTTGCTACTTCCAACTGGAGAAATTTGCAATGGTGAACTGGAAAGAACAGAGGGGGGTAGAGGGGTCTGCTTGAAGTGTAGGAAGTAACCCTCCTTTACTATCTGCAATGCCCAGGTGTCGATGGTGATGCTGAGCCAACGATGGGCAAAGAACTGGAGACGCCACCTAATATAACTGTGGAAATGGGCCTGAAAGGGGAAGAAAGGTCATGGTCTGGGAGTCAAAATCCCCCCCCCCCCAGCTGAGGAGCCAGTTGGGGTTTTAGGGTCTTAGGCCTAAGCTGTTGTCTTTGGCCTTGGTCCTTGGCCTGTGCTCCTGCAAGGGGGCCAGGAGTGATATGGGGGATAGACACCATAGGCCCCCTTCTTCGGATAGAAGAACTTTTTCCCTAAAGCCTTTCATTGGGAAGGGTCAGCAGTCTTCCTGGAGAACCTGGTCATGGTGAGTTGTTCCGTCTCCAGCTCCAGCAGTCTTTTCAGTCACGGATTGCCAAAGAGGTTCTCTCCTCGGCATGGGACATCAGCCAATTTGTCCTGAACCCATTGCTCCAGGTCCGAGAACTGTAGCCAAGCCAGGTGAATAGGAGTTACTCTGGCCATGGACTCAGCTGTCATACGAGCATTCCTTTGTTTTACTGACCAGGCTCCAGAGGTTCTCGAGATGGTCACCAGAAAGCCCAGCCAAGAACCCGGCAAGCTTCTCTGCCAGGTCTCTCAAGTATATGCCCATGTACATCTGGTAAGCTTCTATATGGGCCACAAGCATCAAGCCCTAGTAACACTTCCTGCCAAAGCCATCCATGGTGCGGGCCTCCTGAACTGTGGGCACCAAGGACTGCATTTTATTGCTCTTGATGCGGTGATTTTAAATAAATAAATACATATCATCCCCAATGGTAGCTCCCATCAGTCCCAGTCCCTCCATCCTCTGTATGGCCCCCTTCCAGTACCAGTACCATCCCCAGTGTCAGCTCCCTTCAGTCCCAGTCGCCCCCACCCACTGTATAGCCCCCTTACAGTACCATTACCATCCCCAATGTCAGCTCCCCTCAGCCCCTGTCCCCCACACACTGTCTAGCCTCCTTCCAGTACTAGTACCATCCCCAGTGGCAGCTCCCATCAGTCCCAGTCCACCCTATACTCTCTAGCCTACTTCCAATCTCAGTACCATCCACAGTGTCAGTTCCCATCAGTATCAGTCTCCCCTGCCACTGTCTAGCCTCCTTCTAGTCTCAATACCATTCCCAGTGGCAGCTCTCATCAGTCCCAGGCCCCTATCCCATCTAGTCCCCTCTTCCAGTTCCATCCTCCGTAGTGGTTCCCTTCCCGTCCTTTCACTCCAACTCACCTCATTAGCTGCAATCCCAGCCTGCCTCCACTCTCTCCCTCAGTGATGGTCACCTTTTAAAATTGCTGTAAACAGCCAAAGGAGCATTTTCTTTTCCTCCTGCAACTGTGCTGCCTCAAAAGCCGCCATAACCATGGCCTAAGAGCAGTAACAAGCATTTCCTGTTTCTCTCAAGAAATAAAAAAATGCTTTCTACAGCATTTAAAAAGGCCATGGTCCAGCTGCTTTTGAAGTAGCACAGTCACGGGAGGAAAGCACAGTTACTTACCTGTAACAGGTGATCTCTTGGAACAGCAGGAATACGTCTTCACATATGGGTATGTCGGTACCGACGCAGCCTGCGCGGGAACGCTCCCCAGCGTCCCAAAAAAGGAAAGCTTTTGGGAGCATCCCACAGCGCCTGCACGCTGCCTTCCCGCCTTTCCTAACCGCCTCTCTCCAGTTCGAGTTTTAAAGCTGAGACAAAGAGAGAGAGAGGAAAGGAAAGATAGATAGGGAGATACAACTCCTAGGGGAGGTGGGTGGGTTGTGAAGACTTATTCCTGCTGTTCCCAGAGATCACCTGTTACAGGTAAGTAACTGTGCTATCTCCAGGAACAAGCAGGAATGAGTCTTAAGAACATAAGAACATAAGAACATAAGATATGCCATACTGGGTCAGACCAAGGTCCATCAAGCCCAGTATTCTGTTTCCAACAGTGGCCAATCTAGGTCATACGTACCTAGTAGTTTCCCCAAGGGACACAGGTTCCACAATGCTTGTATTGGTTCAAGCATTGATATCCTGGGTCCCTTCTTAATAATGGTTTATGGACCTTTCCTCCAGGAACTTGTCCAAACCTTTTTTTAAACCCAGCTACACTAACAGCCTTTACTACATCCTCCGGTAACAATTTCCAGAGTTTGATTACACGTTGAGTGAAAAAATATTTTCTTTTATTAGTCTTAAATAGTTTACCCTGTAGCTTCATTGCATGTCCCCTAGTCTTTCTATATTCTGATAAGGTAAACAATCGATCTACGTTTACCCGTTCCACTCCGTTCATTAATTTATAGACTTCTATCATATCTCCCCTCAGCCGTCTCTTTTCCAGGTTAAAGAGCCCCAACCTTTTTAGTCTTCACATATGGGGACTCCCCAGCTAGAGATGCCTGGGAGATCCCCGAGAAGGGCTCTACCTCCTCCCATGGATCTCAGGCATCCAACCAGGGATGGAGGGTAGGAGTTGATTAAGCATGGAACAGGTGTTTGAGAACAGCCTGACCAAACAAGGCATCCCGGCGGGAGTCCTTGTCCAAACAGTAATGGGCTGTGAAGGTATGAACCGAGGCCCAGGTGGCCGCTCGACAGATCTGGTCGATGGACAAAGAATTTAGATGAGCCATAGAGGTGGCCATGGCCCTCACATTGTGAGCTGTGACATGGCCCTCCAGAGAAAGGTTCTTACTCTGGTAGGAGAAAAAAATACACTGAGCAATCCAATTGGACAGTGTCCTCTTAGAGACTGGAAGTCCCAAATGAGAGGGATCAAAAGCAACAAAGAGTTGAGAAGACTTTCTATGTTGCTGTGTCCTTTGTAAGTAAAAAGCAAGAGCTCTCTTACAATCCAGGGTATGAAGATTCCTCTCTGCACTTGATGCATGAGGACCTGGAAAAAAGACAGGTAAATACACCTCTTGGTTAAGATGAAAAGGTGAGACCACTTTAGGCGTAAAGTGTGGATTGGTCCTAAGGACTACTTTATCATGATGGAACATTGTATAAGGTGGATTAGCCACTAAGGCCTGCAGTTCACTGATGCGGCGAGCTGAGGTGACTGCAATAAGAAAGATAACCTTCCAGGAAAGAAATTTCAAGGAGGTAGTGGCTAAGGGTTCAAAGGGTGGCTTCATGAGCTGACCAAGAACCAGATTCAAGTCCTATGCCACTGGAGGTGGTCTAATGGGAGGTTTAGTTAAAAGAAGGCCTCTCATGAATCTTGCAATAAGAGGATGAGAGGAGACAGGTTGTCCATTGAGAGGCTTGAGGGATGCTGCAATAGCACTCAAATTGACCCTTACTGAATTCGTTTTGAGGCCTGCATGGGAAAGATGCAGGAGATACTCTAGTAAAGAATTCAAAGGTATTGCTAGAGGGTTAATACCCTTCTCAGCACACCAAATGGTAAACCTTTTCCATTTAAAAGCATAGGAACGTCTAGTAGAAGGCTTTCTGGAAGCATGAAGGATATCCCTTACTTGCTGAGAAAGATGCCAATCTTGAAGGTCTAAGCCTTCAGCAACAAAGCCCTGCGATGGAGAGATTGGGGGGGTTTGGGTGCCACAACGTTCCCCCCTCCTGAGACAGGAGATCTGGAGCAGACCCCAAGTTCAGGGAGGGAGCTTGAGAGAGATGCAGAAGTAGAGGGTACCAGACTTGGCGTGGCCAACGTGGAGCTATGAGTATCATAGTCCCTCGATCTCTCTGAAGCTTGAACAGGGTCTTGGGAATTAGGGGAATGGGTGGAAAGGCGTACAGGAAGTCTTGACCCCAATGAAGGAGGAAGGCATCCCTGGCCTGAACTCCCTGACACGGAATTCTGGAACAGAATCGGGGAAGTTTGGCATTCCACGGACTTGCAAAGAGGTCTATGTCCGGGGTTCCCCAAATTCGAAAGATTCTGACTATCTGGTCCATATGAAGGGACCATTCGTGTGGAAGCAGAACTCGACTGAGTCTGTCTGCCCAAGAGTTTTGGACTCCTGGAAGGTATACTGCCAGAAGATGAATTTGATGCTCTCTGGCGAAGGCCCACAATCTCAGAGCTTCGTTGCAAAGCGACAGAGAGCCAGTCCCTCCCTGCTTGTTCACATAGAACATGGCTACTTGGTTGTCCGTGTGAATGAGGACTGTCTTGTAGCTGAGCAGGGTATGGAAGACTCTGAGAGCTAAGAAGATTGCTCTGAGCTCTAAGATGTTGATATGTAGGGAGGTCTCCTGTGGAGACCAAATGCCCTGGGTGGAGAGGTCTTGAAGATGAGCTCCCCAACCCTTTGGAGAGGCATCTGTTGTAAGGATTGCTTGGGGTAACAATTGTTGGAAGGGGGACCCCAGCAACAGATTTTGCGTGGACTTCCACCACTGGAGAGACCAAAAGAGGCGCCTGGAGGTTGCTATTTTGTCTGACAGACCCCCTGATGCCTGGGTCCACTGGGTGGACAAAGTCCATTGAGCTGCCCTCATGTGAAGGCGAGCATAAGGGACCACATGCACAGTGGATGCCATGTGGCCTAGCAGTTGTAACATCTCTCGAGCAGTTAGATGGGTTTTTAACTGAATCTGAGAGGCTAACTGCACTAAGCGTAGGCAACGGGCCTGGGGAAGATAGGCCCTTGCAGTTGTGGTATCCAGCAAGGCCCCTATGAACTCTAGAGACTGAGTAGGGGTGAGTTGGTACTTTGGAATGTTTATCACCAGTCCCAGATACTGCAGAACACACATTGTGCAGGCTAGGGAAGTCTGGGCCTCTGATTGGGATGAAGCTCGGATGAGCCAGTCGCCCAGATATGGGAATACGAATATTCCTAGAGTGCGTAGAAATGCAGCTATTACTGCCATGCATTTTGTGAACACTCTTGGAGCAGAGGCCAAACCAAAAGGAAGCACCCTGTATTGGTAGTGCTTTCCCAGATAAAGGAACCGAAGGAAACTTCTGTGTGCTGGATGGATGAGTATATGGGTATACACATCCTTGAGATCTAGAGAACAAAGCCAATCCTGACTCTGAAGGAATGGAAGGAGAGTACCTAGAGAAATCATCTTGAATTTCTCCTTGCATAGGAATTTGTTCAATTCTCTGAGATCTAATATGGGTCTGTAGCCCCCTGTTTTCTTTGGAATTAGAAAGTAGGGGGAGTTGAACCCTGAGCCCTGTTGAAGAAGAGGTACTTCTTCTATTGCCCCTTGGGCAAGAAGGGTAGAAATCTCCTGACCCAGAAGGTCGAGAAGAGATGTCTCACCATGGTGTAAGGAGGAAGGTTTGAGAAATGAAGTTTGTACCCTTCCCTTATGATGGAAAGGGTCCACTGCTCTGCTGTGATTTGCTCCCATCTGGGAGCAAAGTGAGCTAACCTTCCTGGAATGGTGAGAGGCTCTGGTTCTTTTAGAGCCAGAAAGGCTAAGTTCTCTAGCTGAAAGTCAAAGGCCCTGAGGAGGCTGAGGCTGTTGGGCTACAGTAGTCCTTGCAGCCTTAGGCTTGGCCTGTTTAGGTTGTTGACGCTTTGCAGCAAAACGACCTGCAGAAGATGTCTGTTGACCATAAACAGGATAATATCTTCCCTTCTTGGGAAAATATGCCTTTTTGAACAACCTCTTCTTGACAGGATCAGAGGTAGACTTTGAAAGCCTATCCAAAGCAGAATTTTCTGCATCCATTTGTGTGGCCTTTGCTTGCCAATCTTTGCCAAACAGGTTTTCATCTGTACAAGGAAGATTTCCTAATCCATCTTGGACCCAGGGTTCCAAATCAGAAG
This sequence comes from Ichthyophis bannanicus, assembly GCA_033557465.1. Lineage (NCBI taxonomy): Eukaryota > Metazoa > Chordata > Amphibia > Gymnophiona > Ichthyophiidae > Ichthyophis > Ichthyophis bannanicus. The sequence goes on from CM066050.1 coordinate 5,191,657, forward strand.
CTTGTAACCAAGCAATTCTGCGTGCACCTATGGCAATGGCCGAGGCTCTGCTGGCCCCCTCAAAAGAGTCAAAGGCTGCACGGTTAGAAAAATTTGGAAACATCCTGGGCATGCTTAAGCCAGGTAAGAAAGTCTTCCCTTTTATCTTCTGGAAGGGAGGAAAGTTTGCAGATGATCTGTAACTTCCTTCAGAAACATCCCCATATAGACACTATAGGAGTTGATTCTGGCAACAAGCATACTGGCTTGGAAAATTTTCCTGCCAAAAGCATCTAAGGTTCTACATTCTCTTCCTGGAGGAGCAGATGAGTGCCTCTTTGCACTCTAACTTTTTCATAGCAGACTCCACCACAATAGAATGGTGAGGAAGCTGAGTTTTATGAAATCCAGGACAAGGAGGGACAAGATACATGGTATCCAACCTACGAGAAAGAGAAGAGATGGTGAGAGGAGTCTCCCATATGCCTATCATGTGGTCATAAAGGATCTCATGAATTGGCAAAGTGGCTGCCTCTTTAGGAGCCTTGGGATATTGCAAAATATCCAATTTTTTGGCTCTAGGCTCTGACTCAGGGGTTACTGAGATAGAAAGCCCCTTGGCCACTTCCCTTATGAAGTCTTGAAAAGACAAGTCTTCTGGAGGGGACATTCTTCTTTTTGGAGAAGAAGGCTCCTGAGGAAGGAGTACCGATGCTTCGACAGAGGCCTCCGATGCATCAGAGTCTTCGGAGGAATCGAAGTATCGCCTGTCTGGATGCTCCTGTAAAGCCTGATACGCATACCGGGTGGTATCGACATCGGGAGTCATCGGTACCGATAGGCATCATCGGACAGTGTACCGCTGAAGTCGACACCGAAGCCGATGTCGATGCAACCGGTACCGGCACCGGAACCGATATCGGAGCCGGTACCGACAACGAAGCTTGTTGCGGTACCAGCGGCGTCGCAGCTTGTATGAATGCTGTAATGGCACGCTGCATGGTCAGAACATTCTGATCCAGAACATCGACGCCATGAATGTCTGGAGGTCGGTACTGGCAGATTCCACCGGTACTCCAGAACATTGCAACAGGTGATCGGTCGAGGCCGTGCCATCGATGTCAACCTGTGACCCCATAGGAGGAGCTTTGGAAGCCGGAGCTTCCCGCCGGGGTACTTTTGCCGGTGCAGGATCCTCGAGGGCAAGCCCGGAGGCATCTCGATGCTTAGAGGGAGATCTACCCTTCGAGGACCGGCTGGACTTATGTTTGGTTACCTGAGATCCATAGGAGGAAGAAGCAGCCCTGGAAGACGTCGATGCCACCGAAGCTGCATCAGAGGGAAACAGTGTACTGAGCTTGGCTGCTCGGTTCTGTAAACCTCTTTTAGACATCATGGAGCAGGACGGACAATCCGTGATGGAATGGTCAGGACCCAAACACTTAAGACACCAGTCATGGGTGTCGGTAACAGAGATGGTACCGCTGCACTTAGTGCATTTTTTAAACCCGGAGGCGGGCTTTTCCATGAGGAATTTTCTGTTAGGCCTAAGGCCCAACGAAGAAAAAATACACTGAAGTGGAACGGAAAGTATCTTTTTTTTTTTTTTTTTTTTTAAGAAAAAGAAAGAAAAGACCGGCGGTACCAGTCCGACGTCGAAGGAGGCAGACGCGCGACCAAAGAAATAAAATAAAATAAAGAACTTCTTCAGCGGTGACAGGAACACGACCTGCTGGCTCCGCGGAAAAGAAGATCTGGAGAGAGGCGGTTAGGAAAGGCGGGAAGGCAGCGCGCAGGCGCTGTGGGATGCTCCCAAAAGCTTTCCTTTTTTGGGACGTGGAGAGCGTTCCCGCGCAGGCTCCGTCGGTACCGACGTACCCATATGTGAAGACTCATTCCAGCTTGTTCCTGGAGATAGGTAAATGCTCCTGCAGCTGTTTACAGCGATTGTACTCTCGCGGCTCTTAATCGTCGCTGTTGAATATCAGACCCATAAACCATGTAACTGCCTCTAAGCAGAATATAGCATAGTTACTCACCTGTAACAGGTGATCTCCGGGAACAGCAGGAATAAGTCTTCACATATGGGTATCGTCGGTACCGACGGAGCCTGCGCAGGAAAGCTCCCCAGCGTCCAATAGGAAAGCTTTTGGGAGCATCCCACAGCGCCTACATGCTGCCTTCCTGCCTTTCCAACTCTCCTTCGTCTGTTGAGTTTATAGCTGAGACAAAAGGAGAGAAGGAATACCACTCTGGATCACACTCCCCTGTTCTACCCTTGTAACATTACTTTATTGACACAGCAACATGTAAATTGTACATAGTTTCCCCTGTTCTTTCCAAGTTGTTTTCCCTGTTCGATGTAAACTCGGGAGTGCCCTGCGGTCCTAGAGTCGTTCTGTTAGCTGTAAACCGCACTGATGATAAAGAGCGCGGTATAAAAGAAATGTTAAAATAAATAAATAAATCAGGAGAGAAAGAGAGAGAGATAACTCCTAGGGGAGGTGGGTGGGTTGTGAAGACCTAATTCCTGCTGTTTTCAGAGATCACCTGTTACAGGTGAATAAACTACGCTATCTCCAGGAACAAGCAGGAATGTAGTCTTCACATATGGGGACTCCCCAGCTGAGAGATGCCAGGAGGATGACCCTAGCAAGCTGTGAATCTCTCATGAGATGGGTCACTCTTCCTCCCATGGATCTCTGGCATCGAAAACCCCGGGACAGTGGGTAGGAGTTGTACTAAGTCTGAAAGAAATGCTGTAGAACAGCCTGTCCAAACGAGGCATCCCGATGGGAGTCCTTGTCTAAACAATAATGGGCTATAAAGGTGTGTACTGAAGCCCAGGTGGCTGCTCTACAGATGTCGTCAATGGACACAGAACGAAGATTAGCCATGGAGGTTGCAATTGCTCTCACATTGTGAGCTGTGACGTGGCCTTCGAGAGAAAGTCCCTTACTCTCGTATGCAAAGGATATGCAATTCGCAATCCATCTAGAGAGAGTTCTTTTGGAAACTGGAAGTCCCAAATGACTAGAATCAAAATCAACGAAAAGCTGAGAATATTTTCTGTGTTGCTTAGTTCTTTGAAAGTAAAAATCTAAGGCTCTTTTACAATCCAAGGTATGAAGGTTCCTTTCTGCACTAGAGTTATGGGACCTAGGAAAGAATACAGGAAGGTAAACCGATTGGTTTAAATTAAAAGACGAAACCACCTTTGGCATGAAGTGAGGATGAGTCCTAAGAACTACCTTATCACGGTGAAATCTTGTATAAGGAGGTTCAGCCACTAAGGCCTGCAACTCACTGATGTGTCTTGAAGTGAGAGCAACTAGGAAGATGACTTTCCAGGAAAGAAACTTCAGGTCCGTAGTGGCTAAGGGCTCAAAGGGCGGTTTGATAAGCTGCCCGAGAACAAGATTGAGATCCCATGCCACCGGTGGCGGCTTAATGGGAGGTTTTGTTAAGAGTAGACCTCTCATAAATCTTGCTATAAGTGGATGAGAGGAAATAGGTTGTCCATCCAAAGGCCTGCAAGAAGCTGCAATGGCACTAAGATGGACCCTTACTGAATTGGTTTTAAGACCAGAATTTGATAAATGGAAAAGATACTCCAGTGGTGATTCCAGAGGCACCGAAAGGGGGTGAAGCCCCCTTTGAGAACACCATACAAAGAACCTTTTCCACTTGAAGGCGTATGATCGCCTTGTGGAGGGTTTTCTGGAGGCCACCAGGATATCCTTTACCTGTTGAGAAAGATTGATATCTGGAAACTCTAGGCTTTCAGCAACCAGGCCCTGAGATGTAGGGACTGGGGATTGGGGATGCAATAGCATCCCATTCTCCTGGGAAAGAAGATCTGGAGCATCTCCCAACTCCAGTGGCGTGGCTTGAGAGAGACATAGAAGCAGAGGATACCACATTTGCCGTGGCCAACGTGGAGCTATGAGAATCATATGTCCTCTGTGTCTCTGAAGCTTCAATAGTGTTTTGAGAACGAGGGGAATGGGTGGGAAGGCATAGAGGAAGTCCTGCCCCCAGTGGAGGAGGAAAGCATCTCTTGCCTGACAGTTTTGAGCCGGAATTATGGAACAGAACCGGGGAAGTTTGGCATTCTGTGGACTTGCAAAGAGGTCTATATATCTGGGGTTCCCCAGATTCAAAACACTCGAGCAATCTGGTCTGAGTGAAGAGACCATTCGTGTGGCAGCAGTATCCGACTGAGTTTGTCTGCCCAAAGGTTTTGAATGCCCAGAAGATATACCACTAGGAGGTGGATTTGAAGCTCTCTGGCGAGGGCCCACAGTCGCAAAGCTTTGTTGCATAATGACAGAGAGCTCTTCCACCCTGCTTGTTCACATAGAACATGGCTACTTGATTGTCGATTTGAACTAGGACTGTCTTGTAGCTGAGCTGGGCTTGGAATACTCAAACAGCATGAAGATTGCTCTGAGTTCTAGGAGGTTTATGTGAAGACAAGCCTCCTGTTGGGTCCAGAAAACCTGAGTAGAGAGATTGTGCAAGTGAACTCCTCAACCCAACTTGGACGCATCCGTTGTTAGAGTGGCCTGGAAAAGAGGCTGCTGAAAAGGAGAGCCTACTAAAAGGTTTTCCAGAGATTGCCACCATTGAAGGGACGAAATGAGACGTGTGGAGTTTCTGATTTTGTCCAACAGGTGACCCGAGGCCTGTGTCCACTGAGAGGAGAGGGTCCACTGGGCTGCTTGCATGTGAAGGCGCGCATAGGGAACCACATGGACAGTGGATGCCATATGCCACAGAAGCTGAAGCATTTCCCGAGCAGTCAGGAAGACTTTCATAGCTGCTTGGGATGCCAGCTGCAGTATAAGAAAGACAGCGGGGCTGTGGTAGGAAAGCACTTGACTGTCTGGTATCTAGACGAGCCCCTATAAACTCCAGGGACTGAGAAGGGGTGAGATGAGATTTTGGGAGGTTTATGACCAGTCCAAAGTAGCGAAGAATTTGCATCATGCGAGAAAGAGCGAAGCTAGCTTCTGGAGCTCTTGGTGCCCGAATGAGCCAGTCGTCTAAGTAGGGAAAGACGAATATTCCCATAGTTCTCAGGAATACTGCTATTACTGCCATGCACTTTGTGAAGACTCTTGGGGCAGAAGCCAGCCCGAAGGGAAGAACCCTGTATTGGAAGTGTCTTCCCTGGAAAAGGAATCAAAGGAATTTCCTGTGATCTGTATGGATGAGAATATGAGTATATGCATCCTTTAGATCTAGAGAACATAGCCAATCCTGACTCTGAAGGTATGGCAAGAATGTTCCGAAAGAAATCATTTTGAATTTTTCTCGGAACAGATATTTGCTTAATTCTCTGAGGTCTAGAATAGGCCTGTGTCCCCCTGTTTTCTTGGGAATGAGAAAATAGGGGGGGAGTAAAACCCCGCACCCTGTTGGGGTATGGGTACTTCTTCTATTGCTCCTTGAGTAAGAAGTGATGTGACCTCCTGACCCAAGAGATTGGTGAAGGGGACCTGAGGATTGAACTGCTTTATGATTATAGGAGGCAGGCAGGCTGTGGAAGTGGAGTCTGTACCCGTCTCATACAATGGACAAAGTCCAGTTTTCTGATGTTATTTGTTGCCATCTGCTGGCAAAATGGCATAACCTTCCTGGAATGGTGAGGGGTTCTGGACCTTTCAGGGGCAGAAAGACTAAGTTCTCTAGGAAGGAGTCAAATCCCCCGAGGAAACTGAACTTGTGAAGCCGATTGAGTTCTTCGAACTTGTGGCTTCCTCTGCTGTCTGTTCTGTTGTTGCCCCTTTTGGGGAACATGAGCTGGACAGTGATTATGATGGATATAGAATAGGTAAAACTTCTTTTTCTTACTGAAAAAGGGTTTTTTGGCTGACTCTTTCTTTGCTAGGTTGGCTGTAGACTTAGATAGTCTATTCAAGGTAGTATTTTCAGATTCAAGCTGATTTGCCTTGTCCTTCCAATCCTTGCCAAAGAGATTTTCTCCTGTGCAAGGAATATTTCCCAGTTTCTCTTGTACCCATTGTTCCAAGTCCGATGCCTGGAGCCAGGCAATACGACGTGCACCGATTGAAATAGCAGAAGTTCTGCTAATACATTCAAAGCAATCGAAGGATGCACGATTCACAAATTTAGAGACATCCTGGGCATGTTTGACCAGAGTAAGAAAACCCCCTCTTTTGTCTTCTGGAAGAAGAGGGCTCATAAGCTCTAAGTCTCCTGTAATTTCCTTGAGGAACATTCCCATATAGAGAATGTAAGAGCTGATCCTGGCTGACAACATGGAGGATTGGAAGCATTGATGCCCAAAGGCATCGAGAGTCCTCGACTCCCGGCCCGGAGGATAAGAGGAATGCGTCTTAGCACTCTTAATCCTATGCATTGCCGATTCCACTACCATTGAATGGTGTGGTAACTGAGTTTTTTGAAAACCAGGACAGCTTGGAACTCAGTACATAGTATCGACTTGTCGGGAATGTGGCGAGACCATTAAAGGGTTTTCCCACATTCTGAACATAAGATCTTGCAAGATCCTATGAATGGGCAGGGTAGCTGCCTCTTTAGGAGCTTTAGGGTATTGAAGAATTTCCAATTCTTCTGCCCTGGGTTCCTTCTCTGGAGTCACCATGATTGCAAGACCTCGGGCTACATCAAGTATGAAATCCTGGAAGGACATGTCTTCTGGAGAAGACATTCTGCGTTGAGGAGAAGGAGATGGATCCTCCGAAAGGTTTGTTCTGGTACCATCAGAGTCATCAGAATCATCAGAATCGGAAGATTCAAAGTATCTCGGTGACCGGTGTTCGTGCAACGCTCGGTACCGGTACTGCTCCAAGTCGGTATCGGGGTGTCTCGGTACCGGCCCTTCGATGCCTGAGATAGACTTGAGGCTCGGCATGGGCGGAAGCATATCTGCCAAGGCAGGTGCAGTTGGTACCGATACCTGTGGAACCGTCTGTAGCGGTCTTAGCGGTACCGAAGCTGCTAAGAGAGCCACTAGACTGCGTTCAATAGCGAGGAATCTCTGATCCACCACTCTTTCCGATGCCTGGGTGTCGGTACCGGTGGAAGCGGCTATGAACCCAGAACATGGCACCAGTAGTTCTGCAGAAGTTGAAGCCTCTGGAACATTCTGGAGTCCCGTTAATGCTTTGGAGACCGAGGTCTCCCGCCGTGACTGTTTTGCCGGTGAACTTTCCTCGAGGGCAACACCAATGGCATTTTTATTTATTTATTTATATTCTCTTATATACTGCGCTGTTCTGCATCAGTGCGGTTTACATTGAAGAAACTGAAATTACATTGAACGGGGCACTATAACTTGGAGATAACTATTTCACAGGGAACATGGGCTATGGAGGGTTAAGTGGCTTGCCCAAGACCACAAGGAGCACCTGTGGGACTAGAAACCCCAGTCCTTCCGGCCCAAGGTTACTGTCCTCTAGTGGGATTTGAACCCCCGACCTTCCGGCCTGAAGTACCTTGCCCCAACCACTAGGCCACTCCTCCATTCATCTCGATGGTTAGAAGGAGATCTACCCTTTGAGGACCGGCCAGTCTTAAAAGACTTAGGTTTAGTTACCCGAGATCCATGGGAGGAAGATGAAGCCCTGGAAGACGTAGATGCAATGGACATCATGTCAGCGGCAAAAAGGGTACCGAGTTTTGCAGCTCTATTCTGCAGGCCCCTCTTGGTCATCTTTCTGCAGGAGAGATACTCCGATGGAGAATAGTCAGGACCTAAACATTTAAGACACCATTCATGGGTGTCGGTGACGGATATGGTACCGCCACATTTAGAACATTTTTTAAAACCACTAGTTGGTTTTTCCATGTCTGAGGAAAAATGGTCCTAGTGCCCAAAATGGCGCCTAACCCCAGGAGGGGAAAGGCTCCTAAGGAAAAGATTTTAGAAGCTAGTTTTTTTGTTTTTATTTTGAAAAAGACAGAAAAGAGAACCAGCGGTACCGGTAGGCGTCGAATGGAGGTAGACGCGACTACAAAAAAACAAAATAAGACAAATAGTTTTTCTGCAGTGACAGAGATACGTCCTGTCGGCTCAGCGGAAAATGAAGAACTGACGAAGGAGAGTTGGAAAGGCGGGAAGGCAGCACGCAGGCGCTGTGGGATGCTCCCAAAAGCATTCCTATTGGACACTGGGAAGTGTTCCCACGCAGGCTCCGTCGGTACCGACGATACCCATATGTGAAGACTTATTCCTGCTTGTTCCTGGAGATTCCCAGATATCACCGCTATACACCCTGATGCTACACAGTTATCACTGGGGCATTCCAGAGGTGGTACCAGGGGATAACCGGTCAGCAGCGATATTCAGCTGCTGCCCAGTTATCAAACAGCGGCAAAAGGTAGGCGCAGCAAAAGCTGACCTAACTTTTATTGCTGAGGCTAACCGGGCACCAGCTAAATATCACCGCTGCCCAGTTAGCTTCCATCCGTGCAGCTGACCTGGATATTCAAGGCCAATGGCTGGATATGGTACCAGCACTGTATAAACCAGGTTAACTCTGCAACCACCACCACTGAATATCAGGCTCACTGTGTAGATTACACTGATAAAAACAAAAGAAATTCTGATATTCTGGACTAGAGTACTCAGCAAATTAAACTTTATGGATTCTAGGATCTCTCTAACGGTTCATTTCTCTAATTTTTAGAGAAGGGAAGGGGCCTAGTGTTTAGATTACCAAACAAAGAATCAGGAGGCAAATTGAAATCCTGATTTTCTCACTAACACTTCTTGTTACCTTAGGCAAAATCACTTTATCTACCTTGCCTTAGCCACTCAGATTGCAAGCTCTCTCAGGATAACACATGTACTGATATAACATTATATAAAATACATTTTAATGCACTTCATCTACCATCTCAAAATGTCCTTTCGACAACAAAATAATTTGGAAACACGTAAAGAAGCAGAGGTCCGCTACGTGATGACCACTCCACAGTTTTGGTTCAGAAGGTTATTTGTTGGGGAGACTGAACATTAAATTCATCAACTACCTGCTTTGAAGTGTGCAGACCGGGGCACAGGACACAATTGCAACCCATCAGCTTCCAAACAATTAGCCTGAGAATTCTGCACAGCCAGAACAAAGAAGACATAGTATGAACACATAATGAAAGAAGGTCTCATGAACAGCACAAGTTACAAGAATAACAAATCTGGGCAGCAAAGTGTTGCTGTAGTAAAGTTTCCATCTCTTTTGCATGCAACAGGCAAGATTTTCAATCTCAAATGCAATTGGCACATTTCAGCAATAGCGCTGTGTCAGGCAAACAGTGGTCTACAGTAAGGGGGTAATTTTAACAGACCCTTTTCCAAGTAAAACAGCATTTTACATACAGAAATTGCCTTTTATAAACTTGCCCAAGATAAAGGCCCTTACACTTATGCACACATATCCTGTACATGCATAAATTTGTACAACCTGGTTAGAAGCATCAGCCTTATAAAACAGGCATAAAATATGCACCTATGTGTCCTCTTATAAAATTAACCGCTTATTCCTGGAAAACTAATGCTTGCTGCTATCCAGATAAGTTATCTGGTTAATGAAAGGGTAATTTTATGAGAGGGACAGATGGTGTTAGGCAAGGGAGATGCATAAGCCCCTACATTTTACTTATTTTATAAAAGCAACATCATGTGCCTATGGCCTTCTTAAATTCCCTTTCTGAGAGCTCTTATACCAAGTTACAAAAGCTCCAAAGCATGTAGGAATCTGCACACAAGCATATGTAAGTGCCATGTACCCCTGCTCCAGCCATTCTCTACTCCTAGGAAGGTAAAAATATCTGTTCAGATTTCTCTGGACCAATGTGAGACGACCTTAGCCTTACACATTTAGGGGATAGTTTTATAAAGCCTGTTTTACTAGATGGAGCATGCTGGTCTTTATCTGCCGACATATACTATGTTACTATGTTACACTGTTATACAATCTGCATGTAGGCATTCCAGGGAAACAGAGGCAGGTCACCATTTATTTGTGTATTTGATAAAATATATCTAGTAACATAGTAAGTTACGGCAGATAAAGCACAGTTACTTACCTGTAACAGGTGATCTCTGGGAACAGCAGGAATAAGTCTTCACATATGGGTATCGTCGGTATCGACAGAGCCTGTGCGGGAACGCTCCCCAGCGTCCAATTAGAACGCTTTTGGGAGCATCCCACAGCGCCTGCGTGCTGCCTTCCCGCCTTTCCCAACTGCCTCTCTCCAGTTGAGTTTTAGAGCTGAGACAAAGAGAGAGAGAGCAAGGGAAAGGAAAGAGATAGATAGAGAGATACATCTCCTAGGGGAGGTGGGTGGGTTGTGAAGACTTATTCCTGCTGTTCCCAGAGATCACCTATTACAGGTAAGTAACTGTGCTATCTCCAGGAACAAGCAGGAATGAGTCTTCACATATGGGGACTCCCAAGCTAAGATGCCTGGAGGAGGCCCCAGCATGTTGCAATCTAAAGATGGGCCATGCTTATCCCTCAAAACCTCAGGCATCCAAGGGATGGAGGGTAGTAGTTGAACTAGAAAAGAAAAAAAGAGGTGCTGTGGAACAGCTTAACTAAACAAGGTATCCAGAGGGGAAGTCCTTGTGTAAATCAAAAATATTAGAAAAAAGTTGAGTCCTAATTTTCTAATGTGGATCTCACTCAAAATATTGCAAAAATAGTTGTTGAGGGTAATAAGGGTCTGTGGTTGAGAGCCAGATCATTATCCTCAAAGAAATTCCCCCAATGTGAAGTAGAGGGAAAAAAATAAATTTTGCAATACAGGAAGAGATGAGAAGTCCTCATGGCTAGAACTAACCCCAGAAGAAAGTACTGGGGGAGTTCAATGAGGTTGGACTTTTGAGAAATAGCTAATGCTTCTGTAAAGTCCCAAAAAATTGAACTTCTTGTCCTTGGAGCAGAATAAAGTCCTAGGAAAGAGTGGAGATAATCTGACTGGTTTGGATGAAAAGGCAGAAATACCCTTTGCAGAAGAAAGGGGATAGGTCTTTAAGACCCTCTTTATTCCAATAAAAGAGAAAGATATTTGTACTAGGCGTTGAGCCTCCAATTTCTTGAAGATCAGTAAAAGTCTTTTGTAAGTGATGTCACTTATGATGATGACCTTGCATGTAGAACTTCAGATGTGACGTAACCTAAAAGGTAACGGTAAAAGAAGGTATTTCACAAATTACCATAGAAATTGGTTGTCCATTGAGTTTTATGGTATGCTGGGGCAGCATTAATATGGACAGTAAACAAATCTTTCAAAGTCAGATGTTGTATAGAGATTGACGCAACAACAAGAAGGATTAAGACCTACTTGAGAATATTGATGGAGAATCTCTGTCTGGTTAAATATGGAAGAGCTATAGAGAAAGTTTCGTGGAAACTGGTAATATGTTCTTCACTTACAGGGATAAGATTAGACTTCTTGAAAAGATCTAGCCCCTGAATAACCAGGTCTCGAGACGTATGTGAATGAGTGCAGAGGAGATCCTTAGTCTTAAGACAGCAAGTCTGGATCCTTCTATAATTTCAAATAGTAGCTGGAGAAAAAGACGCAATATAAGGGGATACCATGTTCAACATAAGCTACCATGAAGTACAGGAAATTAGAAGGAAAGTAGTGAATAAGGACCAACTGCAGTGAAAAAAATGCATCCCTGTTGTGGAAGTTCCAGTGAGATGTGGAACAACCAGGGACTTGTGCAATTTTTTACGCTTTCACGTGGTCTAAACCCTGGTTACCTTTACTTAAAAGGAAATTTTAAGGAATATGCTAAGAGTAGGAAAAAAACAGTCATGTAAGGACATGACTGGCAGAGTCTACCAGCTGAAGCCCTTCTTAACTATCTGGCAGCTACCTATTAGGAGTAGCTCTGAGGCTCTCTGGCAAAGGCCCACAGTTGCAGAGCTTTGTTGTAGAATTGCAGAGAGCATGTTGTAGGTTGCTTAGATCTGGCTGTTGATTTGACAGTGTGCAACCTAATCTATTCTGTTGGAGCCAAAGAGAACTGAAGGTGGCTAAGAATAGCAGACAGGCCTGATGCCTGCAACAATAAAAAGTCCAAATGAGTTCTGGATCCCTTTTGGAATTATCTGTTATTAAGGCAGCATAAAAGTTAGGTCCTATAGATTGGAGAGGACCGACAGACATAATTTGTAGTAGTGATACCCAATTTCTGTCCGAAAAGCTGCCTTAAAAAGATATGTGAGAAGGAGATGAACCGCAAAAAGGGAGAAAACTCTGTATGGAAACTACTTACTGGAGTAGGTATTGAAGAAAATCCTATGGCTTAGAGAATAAGCCCTCCAGTTGATTAGAAGTACTCTTAGAGACTAAATGTCTGGGCTAAGAGGGATAGAAATTAATACAGAGTTGAGAAGACTTACAATTTAGTAAGTCTCTGACGAGATAGGGTTCCCTTGCAGTTAAAAGTATGAGATATCCTGGTACAGGAAACTGACAAGGTGAAGGGTATAGTTGACAATGTTGTTAGTTGTTAGTTCTCCTAAAAGGAGAAACCTGTTATCTCTGGGGTATGATAATCCTTAATAGTTCTTAGAGCTAGAAGGATAGATTTCTCTTGTAGCAAGAGATTCATGCCCAGAATCGAGGATTGAGTCAATGTATGACTGATATCGCAGCATGGATGAGATGAATTTTAGATGCTTCTGTTGAAAAGAAGTAGGTTCAAGTTCTAAACCTCACACAAAAAAAGTGAATAAAAATATCAGAAACCCTGCAATTGCTGGGTTTGCTGAGCCTGTTGAGGTTTTGATTTTCTTAGCCTGGTGTGGTGTTGCCCATCTTTGGAAACATCTGCAGAATGGGTAGAAGATGGATAAAACTTTTTTCCCTGGGGGAATAAAGCTTTTTATGAGATTTTTTATTAACTGGGATAGAGGAAAGTTTTGACAATCCTCTGAAAGTAACAGCATCAGTGCTCAACTGATTAGCTTGAAATAAAGCCTCCTTGTTGAAGAGATTTTCACCAGTACAAGGAGTATTTCCCAGCCTTTCCTGAACCCATCTGTCCAAGTCTGAAGCTTGGAGCCAGGCTATGCGTCGTGCTCCTATGGCTATAGCAGAAGTTCTGCTAATAGACTCAAAACAGTCCAGGGAAGCACGATTAAGGAACCTAGAGATATTTTGAGCATGATTGACTAATAAGGAATAGACTGCTCTTTTATGCTCTGGAAGAAAAGGGTTCAAAAACTTTAAGTTCTTTGTGACCTCTTCAAGAGATAATCCCATATAGAAAATATATGAGATAATTCTTGCTGAAAGCATGGATGCCTGGAAGCATCGACGTCCAAAGGCATCTAAAGTCCTAGACTCACGACCTGGCGGATAAGAAGAGTGCCTCTTTGCACTCTTAATATGCCTCATTGCTGATTCTACAACATTAGAATGATGAGGAAGTTGAGTCTATTGAAAACCTGGAGAAGGTGGGACCTTATACATAGTATCAAGTGTCTTAGAATGTGGGGATACAGTTAAAGGAGTTTCCCACATTCTTAACAGTAGATCTTGTAAGATCTGATGCAAAGGAAGCATGATGAGCTCCTTTGGAATCCAGGGGAATTGCAGTGTCTCTGAATTCCCCGGTAGGGATTCTTTACCAGGTATAGAAATGGCAAGTAACTTTGCCATATCAAGCAGAAAAGCTTGAAAAGAAATCTCCCCCGAGGAGGACTCTCTAAAATGAGGGGTAAAGGCTAGATTTGTAGAAAAATCAGCCTTGGTACTGATGGATTCATCCCAGTCATCGGGATCGGAAGACCTGAAAGGATGAAGCATCGGATTTTCTTTAAAGCGATGTCTTTGGTACCGTCCGAGGTCGGTACCGAGACGAGTCGGTACCGAATCCTCCATGCTAGAGATCGATTCCAGGCTCGGCATCGAGGGAAGCATGGACGGTACCGACACCGATGTCGATACCGGTACCGGTACCGAAGGCGATACCGATACTTGAGGAACGGTCTACAGCAACTCGAGCGGTACCGAAGTAGCCGAGAGTGCTAGACTACGTTCATCGGTGAGGAGTGTTTCGTCCATCACCATAGCCGATGCCGGGGTGTCGGTACCGCTCGAAGCGGCCACAACCACCGAGCATGGCCCAGGTATGTTCATCGAGGTAAGAACCCCGGGAACAACCCGGAGTCCCGTTAATGCTTTGGAGCCCGAAGACTCCCACCGGGGCTTTATTGCCAAGATGCCTTCGAGGGCAAGGCCGAAGCCATCTCGATACTGAGAAGGAGATCTACCACTCGAGGACTGGCTAGTCTTTACAGACTTTTGTTTGGTTACCTGATCCTGTGAAGAAGAAGATATTCTAGCTGGTAACATCGAGAGCGATGTGAACCGGGTATCGAGTTGTGCTCGATTCTGAAGACTTCTTCTGTTTGAGCTCCAGCAGGAGAGACACTCCAGAGGGCAATGGTCAGGAACCAAACATTTTAGACACCAAGTATGAGTGTCAGAAAAAATATCTGTACCGCCACACTTTGAGCATTTCTTAAGGATAGTGGCTGGCTTTTCCATAATGGAGGGGTAGAGGCCTAGTGGCCTAGAAACCGTCAGGCACTAAACAGGAAAAAATTTCTAAGGAAAGAAGAAACTGTTCAGGAAAAAGAAAGAAAAGTACCGGCGGTACCAGTAGTGTCAAGGGAAGGCAGATGCGACCACAAAAAAGTAAGAATAAAAAGAAGAATTTTCTGCGGTGACAGGAATACGTCCTGCCGGCTCAGCGGAAAACGGAAAACTGGAGAGAGGCAGTTGGGAAAGGCGGGAAGGCAGCACGCAGGCACTGTGGGATGCTCCCAAAAGCTTTCTAATTGGACGCAGGGGAGCGTTCCCGTGCAGGCTCAGTCAGTACCGACGATACCCATATGTGAAGACTCATTCCTGCTTGTTCCTGGAGATAGACCAGCATGGCCCATCTAGTCTTCCCAGCAAGATGGCAAGAGTAGGTGCACCTGTCACTCTGTGCAGGCCACCCCTCCCCATGTCTTTGTTTAGGGGTGAACCCACCACTCCATGTAGGACACCCTTATTTGTTGAGACGTTAAATGGTTCAGAAGTTAGATGGTACCGTTTATTTTGGTTTTATCCTGTTGCTGTAAAGGGATCCACTGTGTTTGTCCCATGCCGTTTTGAATTCCGTCACTGTGTTTGCACCCACTACTTCCATCGGGAGGGCATTCCAAGCATCCACCACCCCTTCAGTGAAGAAATATTTCCTGACATTGCCTTTCAATTTACCCCCTTGCAGCTTCCTGTTATGCCCTCTAGTTTTACAGCTTCCCCGTCTTTGGAACAGGTTTGTTTGTTCATCATTTCTCTTTAAGTATTTAAAGGTCTGAATCATATCTCCCCTGTCCCTCCTCTGCTCCAAAGTGTACATATTTAGGTCTTCAAGTCTCTTCTGATAAGGCTTCTGATGCAGGCTCCAAATCATTTTGGTCACCTTTCTCTGAACGGCTTCCAGTCTTTTCAGGCATGCATCGAGTAAATGCACAGGACAGCACATATGTTACCCTTACAAAATACGCACAGAAAGCGGAGTTGCTTACCTGTAACGAGGGTTCTCTGTAGACAGCAGGGGTATGCAGCCACACTGCATGGTGTCGTCCCCAATGGCTCCCATGTGCCAAGATCTCCCCCCCCCGCTTAGAAAAGTCCTTTAGACGTCTCCAAACATGTGCGTTAACTGCCTGTCCGCGATTCCCACCTTGCTCAGTTCGGTTCAGCGCTATGGAGCTCTAATGTGATTAAAAAAAAAACATAGCATAACCATAAACATATGTACAATGGGATTAGACTTCTGTAGATCCTAACAACATGTCACCTTCATCTTTGGAATATTTGTTTGTGATTTTTTTTTTTTGCGGGGCGGAGGATTTGCAAGTATGGCTGCATACCCCTGATATCTACAGAGAACCACTGTTACAGGTAAGAAACCCCGCTTTCTCTGCAGACAAGCAGTGAGATGCAGGCACACTCCATGGTGAGCTCAGAACTGAGGGCAACATTGTGTGATTGTGGATGCGCAACCCGAGCTACAAGTTGTAAAGGGCAGAAGGCCAAGAAAAAACTCAAGTGGCAAACATGTTTCAGAGGACTGCCTGTCTGAAGGCTGAGTCTCTTGCTGTGGAATGAAGTGCCAGGTAAACATATGATTAGATCAATATCTTTCTTGGAAGGTGTGAATAAACAGGTAGACAAAGGTGAGTCAGTCAATACAGTGTATCTGGACTTTCAGAAAGCCTTTGACAAGGTCCCTCATGAGAGACTCTTGGCAAAATTAAAAAGTCATGGGATAGGAGGTAATGTACTATGGTGGATCAGGAACTGGTTAAAAAACAGAAAGCAGAGGGTAGGGCTAAATGGCCAATTTTCCCAATGGAGAAAGTTGAATAGTGGAGTACCCCAGGGATCTGTGCTGGGTCCACTGATTTTTAACATATTCATAAATGACCTGGAACTGCGAATAATGAGTGAGGTAATCAAATTTGCAGATGACACAAAACTATTTAAAGTTGTTAAAACCCAAGAGGATTGTGAAAAATTGCAAGAGAATCTTGATAAATTGGAAGACTGGGCATCCAAATGGCAGATGAAATTTAATGTAGACAAGTGCAAAGTTATGCACCTAGGAAAGAGCAACCCAAACTATGGTTACACAATGCAAGGTTCCACATTAGGAACCACCACACAGGAAAAGGATTTCAGCGTCATCGTGGAAAACAAGGTCTTAGATAGTGCTGGGGAGGAGTCTGCTGTCTTGGTACATGTCGGTACCAATGACATAGGAAAATGTGGTAGGGAAGTTCTGGAGGCTAAATTTAGGTTTTTAGGTAGGAATTTGAAATCCAGAACTTCCAGGGTAGCATTCTCCGAAATGCTTCCCGTTCCACGCGCAGGACCCAACAGGCAAGCAGAGTTCCGGAGTCTCAATGAGTGGATGAGACAATGGTGCAAGGATGAGGGTTTTGGATTTGTTAGGAACTGGGGAACATTCTGGGGAAAGGAAGGGCTCTTCCGAAGGGATGGGCTTCACCATAGCCAGGATGGAACCAGACTGCTGACATTAACCTTTAAAAAGGAGACAGTGCAGCTTTTAAACTAGATAATAGGGGAAAGTCAACAGTCACCCAAGAGCACATGGTTCGGAACAATGTATCCTTGAAGGATACTACCAAAAAAATGAAGTTAGGGCACATCAGCAGAGAGGTAACAATAAAGACAAAGATAGCACAAATGCCCTTGAGTACAGAGCAGACAGAGCTTAAAGATTCCAAATTGCCCCTGTTTACCAATAACCAGGTTAATATGAATAAAATACAGTCTCTAAAATGCTTGTATGCAAATGCTAGAAGTCTAAAAAATAAGATGGGAGAGTTAGAATATATAGCACTAAATGAGAAGTTAGATATGATTGGTATCATTGGTAACACTTGCTAGTCCCTGTCCAAAAATAGCCCCATCCTTTGCCGGCTCCTCTATCCCTCTAGTATCCTGTTTTCGGTACCTTGGTGTTCTCATTGACTCTGATCTCTCTTTTCATGATCACATTTCCAATGTCACTAAAATTTCTTTCTTCTACCTCCATCAGATCCGCGCTGTTCGCCCCTTTCTCACTACACAAGCTCTCACCACTCTTGTACTCTCCCTCATCATCTCATGCCTTGATTTCTGTAACTCTGTTCCTGCCGGTATTCTTCAATCCCAGTTGTATAGGCTTCAAAGTATTCAAAACACAGAAGGATGCATGATTACCCATTCTACTCGTCTTGATCAAATTACTCCCCTCTTTCTTCACATTCATTGGCTCCCTGTAGACCATCGTATTCACTTCAAGCTCCATACCCTCGTGCACCAGGTCATTTACACACGCGCTCCTCAACATTAGGCGGACCTCATTCAATCTCACACCCCCCGTCGCGCTCTCCGGTCAGTCCACATAAACCGCCTCCACCTCCCCTCCCCTTCCCGTGCCCACCTGCATTCTACTCGCTCCTCTTTTTTTCTTTATTGGACCCGCACTCTCGAACTCATTGCCTTCTTCCCTCAGACTTGAACAAAACTACCATACCTTCAAATCATGCCTAAAGACCCACTTGTTTTCCTCTGCATTTGACCTTCCCACTTCTGTGTGATCTCTTCTTTTTGTCCTTCAGTGTATCCACTTCTCCTGTCCGGTATGCATGGCTTACTCTGTTCTGTCCCGTTTACATTGTAACTTCCTTTCCTTTTCTTGGCCATTGGCCATTCTTGTGACTTTTGGCAATTGTACACCGCTCTGTTTTTATATGAAGGGCGGTATATCAAATCTAATAAACATAAACATGACTCAGAGACATGGTGGAAGGAGGACAACCAGTGAGACACTGTGATGCCTGAGTACAAATTATATCATAATGATAGAACTGATCAAATTGGTGGAGGGGTTGCGCACTATGTTAGAGAGAGCATTGACTCACAAAGGATTAAAGTTCTGCAGGAAACAAAATTCACTGCAGAATCTCTATAGATTGAAATTCCATGTAAAAAGGGGAAGGCGATAGCAGTGGGGGTGTATTATCGACCGCCTGGCAAGAATGAACAAATGGATAATGAAATGCTCAAAGAAATCAGGGGAGCTAACAAAAGTTACAACACAGCAATAATAATGAGTGATTTCAATTACTCCAGTATTGACTGGGTCAATGTCAGAGCAGGACATGCTAGGGAGATAAAGTTTCTAGATGAAATAAATGGCTGCTTCTTGGAGCAGCTGGTTCATGAACCGACCAGAGGGGAAGCCATTTTGGACTTACTCCTTTAGCGGAAAACCAGATCTGGTGCAAGAGACAAGGGTGTTGGGGCCACTTGGCAATAGGGATCATAGCATGATTACATTTGATTTAATTAATGGAGGTGGGATGGTAAGGAAATCCACAGTACTACCTTTTAACTTTTGAAAGGGAGACTATGATAAAATGAGGAAAATAGTTAAGAAAAAATTAAAATGAGCCGTTGCAAAGGTTAAAGACTTACATCAAGCTTTGGTGGTGTTTAAAAATGCTATCTTCAAAGCCCAGACCAGCTGTATTCCACGCTTTAAGAAAAGTGGAAGTCCAAAAAACTGCCAGCATGGTTTAAAGGTGAGGTCAGAGAGGCTGTTGTCAAAAAAGCATCTTTCAGGAAATGGAAAAAAGAGCCAAATGACGAAAACTGGAAAAAGCACAAGCACTGACAAGTTAAATGCAAGGCATTGATAAGGTAGGAAAAGAGACAATTTGAGAAGAAACTTGCTGTGGAGGCAAAAACGCATAATAAAGACTTTTTCAAGTACATTCGTAGCAAAAAACGTGTAAGAGAGTCGGCTGGACCATTAGATGATAGAAAGGTAAAAGGGGCAGTAACAGGGACAAGACTATAGCGGAGAGACTGAATGAATTCTTTGCTTCGGTCTTTACTGAGGAAGATGTAGGGATGTTACCCATGACTGAAGTGGCAATTATAGGTGATACTGCGGAAGAATTGAAAGAAATATCGATACCCCGGGAAGATGTAATACAACTATTTGATAAACTGAAGAGTAGCAAATCACCTGGAAAGGATGGTATACATCCAAGGGTGTTGAAAGAACTGAAATATGAGATTGCAGACCTGCTATTAGTAATCTGTGAACTATCATTAAAATCATCTGTGATACATGAAGATTGGACGATGGCCAATGTAATGCCAATTTTTAAAAAGGGTTCCAGGGGAGGTTCCGGGAAACTACAGACCGGTGGAGCCTGACGTCAGTACCAGGAAAAATGGTAGAAACCATCATAAAGAACAAAATTACTGAACATGTAGATAGCCATGGCTTAATGGAAGACAACCAACATGGCTTTAGACAAGGAAGAACTTGTCTTACTAATCTATTATGTTTTTTTGAAGGTGTGAATAAACAGGTAGACAAAGGTGAGTCAGTTGATATAGTGTATTCTGGACTTTCAGAAAGCCTTTGACAAGGTCCCTCATCAGATACTTTTGGCAAAATTAGAAAGTCATGGGATAGGAGGCAGTGTACTACTGTGGATCAGGAACTGGTTAAAAGATAGAAAGCAGAGGGTAGGGCTAAATGGCCAATTTTCCCAATGGAAAAAGGTGAATAGTGGAGTACCGCAGGGATCTGTGATGGGTCCGCTGCTTTTTGACATATTCATAAATTACCTGGAAAAGGGAACAACAAGTGAGGATATCAAATTTGCAGATGATACAAAACTATTTAAACTGGTTAAAACCCAAGAGGATTGTGGAAAATTGCAAGAGGATCTTGATAAATTGGAAGACTGGGCATCCAAATGGCAGAAGAAATTGAATGTGGACAAGTGCAAAGTTATGCACCTAGGAAAGAAAAACCCAAACTATGGTTACAAGATGCAAGGTTCCACATTAGGAACCACCACCTAGGAAAGAAATTTAGGCGTCATCATGGATAACATGTTAAAACCCTCTGCCCAGTGTGCAGCAGCGGCCAAGAGAACAAATATAATGCTAGGTATCATAAGGAAAGGAATGGAAAATAAAACAAAAGATATTATAATGCCTCTGTATCGTTCCATGGTGTGATTGCACCTTGAATATTGTGTGCAATCCTGGTCGCCGTATCTTAAAAAGGATAAAGCGTTATTAGAAAAGGTACAGAGAAGAGTCACCTAAATGGTAAAGGGGATGGAAGGATACTCCTATGAAGAGAGGCTAAAAAGATTAGGGCTCTTCAACCTCGAAAAGAGACGGTTGAGGGGAGATATAATTGTTTTTGTTTTTTTTTAGTGCCATAAAGTCAGTGTTGACTCATAGCGACCCAGCTATCTCTGGGTTTCTTGGCAATGTATCACCGGAAGTAGATTGCAAGCCTTTTCTTCCGAGGCAATGGAGGATAAAGTGACTTGCCCAAAGTCACAAGGAGTGCCAGTGGGAATTGAACCCTTGATCTTCTGGGTACTAGGCAGTTGCTCTAACCACTAGGCTACTCCTCCCTCCACTCCTGAGATATGATAGAAGTCTATAAATTAATGAACGGAGTGGAACGGGTAAACGTAGATCGATTGTTTACGTTATCAGAATATAGAAAGACTAGGGGACATGCATTGAAGCTAAAGGGTAAACTATTTAAGACTAATAACAGAAAATATTTTTTCACTCAACGTGTAATCAAATTCTGGAACTTGTTACCGGAGGATGTAGTAAAGGCTGTTAGTGTAGCTGGGTTTAAAAAAAGGATTGGACAAGTTCCTGGAGGAAAGGTCCATAAACCATTATTAAGGGACCCAGGAAATCAATGCTTGACCCAGTACAAGCATTGCAGAACCTGTGTCTTTTGGGGAAACTGCTAGGTACGTTTGACCTAGATTGGCCACTGTTGGAAACAGGATACTGGGCTTGATGGACCTTGGTCTGACCCAGTATGGCATATCTTATGTTCTTATGTCACCTTTCCCCATGCCTTTTTTAGGGGTGTACCCACCGTTCCGTGTAGGTCACCCCTATTTGTTGAGATCTGAGATTATGTTTATTTTGATTTTATCCTGTTGCTATAAAGGGATCTACTGTCTGTCATATGCCATTTTGAACTCTGTCACTGTATTTGCCCCCACCACTTCCATCGGAAGGGCATTCCAAGATTCCACCACCCTTTCAGGATACCCCCTTGCAGCTTCATGTTGTGCCCTCTAAGCTTTACAGCTTCCCTGTCTTTGGAAGTGGTTTGTATGTCCATTATTACTGTAAGTATTTAAAGGTCTGAATCATATCTCCCCTGTCCCTCCTCTCCTCCAGAGTGTACATATTTAGGTCTTCAAGTCTCTTCTCATAAGTCTTCTGATGCAGGCTCCAAATCATTTTGGTCGCCTTCCTCTGTACAGTTTCCAGTCTTTTTTGTATCCTTTTTGAGATATGGTCTCCAAAACTTAACATAATATTCCAAGTGAGGCCTCACCAGCAACTTCTACAGTGGCATTAGTACCTTTTCCTTTCTGCTGGTAATTCATCTTTGTATGCAACCCAACATCCTTCTGGCATTTGCCACTGCCTTGTCACACTGTTTTGCCACAGTGAGATCCTCAGAAACAATCCCTTTGAGGTCCTTCTCCTGGTCTGTGCACACCAACCTCTCGCCCCCTATCACATACAATTCCCTTGGATTTCTGCTTCCCATGTGCATGGCACTGCACTACTTCACATTAAATCTTAACTGACAAGCATTAGACCATTCTTCCAGCTTTTGTAGATCTTTCCTCATGTTATCCACTCCCTCGGGGGAGTACACACTGTTGCAAATTTTCGTGTCATCTGCAAAAAAACAGACTTTTCTATTCAGTCCTTCAGCAATATCACTCACAAATACACTGAACAGTACCAGTCCCATTTATTTATTTATTTTTATTTAACCAGTTTTCTATACCGCCTTATCCTTCAATCAAAGCGGTTTACATTATGCAATCACTACAAACAGGTACTGGATACATTCCCTTGTCCCCAAAGGGCTCACAATCTATTTGTACCTGAGGCAATGGAGGGTTAAGTGGCTTGCCCAAGGCCACAAGGAGTGCCGATAGGACTAGAAACCCCAGTCCCTCTGGCCTGAGATTGCTGTCCCCAGGTGGGAAATGAACCCCTGGCCCTACAGCCTGAGGTACTGTGTCCTAATCACTAGGCCACTCCTCCCATGACTGAAACCTCGGGTACAACGTTAATCATCTTCCTTTCATCCGAGTGAGTTCCATTTACCATCACCTTCTGTCGTCTGTCAGTCAACCAATTTCTGATCCAGTTCACCACCTTGGGACCCATCCCCTAGCTGCTGAGTTTATTGATAAGCCTCCTATGAGGAACAGTATTAAAGGCTTTGCTGAAATCTAGGTAGATCACATCCATCGCATGCACTTGATCTAATTCTTTGGTCATCCAGTCAAAGAACTCAACCAGATTTGTTTGACAAGATCATCCTTTGGTAAAACCATGTTGCCTCGGATCATGCAACCTCTTGGTATCGAGAAAGTCAACTATTCGCTCTTTCAGGAGCACCTACATTACTTTTCCCACCACCGAGGTAAGGCTTACTGGCCTGTAATTTGTCACCAATTCCCTATTACCACTTTTGTAGAGAGGTACCACATCAGCCCTTCTCCAGTCCTGTGGAACTTTCCTGTCTCCAAGGATCTATTAAAAACATCCTTTAACGGCCTTGCAAGAATCTCTCTGAGCTCTTTCAGGATCCTGGGATGTATCCATCTGGCCACATGGCCTTGTCAACTTTCAGTTTTGCAAGCTGTTCCAACACATCATCTTATGCGAATTGTGTGGTATCTTCTTCATTCCCATTTGTATATTTGTCAATCACAGGAGGTCCTCCAGGATTTTCTTTAGTAAAAGCATAAGTATTTGTTTAGCATTTTCACTTTTTCAATGTCACTTTCCACAAATCCGTTCCCAGCACACTTGAGTCCTGCAAGTCCACCTCTGATTTTCCTCCTCTCCTGAATATACCTGGAAAAAGGTTTTGTCACCACACTTCACATCTTTTGCCATCTTTTCGTCTGCCTTTTATTTTGCTATCCTTATTTCTTTTTCTGTCTCTTTTAGATTGATCCGGTGTTCTTTTCTGTGTTCCTCTGTTTGCGAACTTCCGAATTTTGTGAAAGCTGTGTTTTTTGCCTTTATTTGTGCAGCCATTTCTTTGGAGAACCAAATAAGCTTATTTTTCCTCTTATTTTTACTTACTTTCCTTACATATATATCTGTTACCCCTTTTATTGCCTCCTTTAGTTTAGACCATTGCAAGTCCACTTCCCTTATCCCCTCCCACCCTGCCAATTCCTCCTTCAGGTACTTGACCATTTTACTGAAGTCAGCGTTTTTGAAGTCTAGGGCTTTGAGCTTGCTGTGATTGGACTCCAACTTGGCTTTTATCTCAAACCACACCGTGTGATGATCGCTGCTGCTCACATGGGCACCCACCCGGATATTCAACATGCTATCTCCGTTGGTGAGCACTAAATCCAGCATCAAGCTTTCCCTGATCGGTTCCATCACCATTTGTCTAAGTGTATCATTCCATGGTGTGACCACACCTTGAATTTTGTGTGCAATTCTGGTCGTCGTATCTTAAAAAGGATATAGTGTTATTAGAAAAGGTATAGAGAAGAGCCACCAAAATGGTAAAGGGGATGGAAGGATACCCCTATGAAGAGAGGCTAAAAAGGTGGGACTCTTCAACTTGGAAAAGAGACGGTTGAGGGGAGATATGATATAGGTCTATAAATTAATGAATAGAATGGAACGGGTAAATGTAGATTGATTGTTTACGCCATCAAAATACAGGAAGACTAGGGGACATGCAATGAAGCTATAACCTATTTAAGACTAATAAGAGAAAATATTTTTTCACTCAATGTGTAATCAAACTCTGGAATTCGTTACCGGAGGATGTAGTAAAAGTTGTTAGTTTAACTGGGTTTAAAAAAAGGTTTGGACAAGTTCCTAGAGGAAAGGTCTATAAACCATTATTAAAGGGGACCCAGGAAATCTACTGCTTGCCCCAGTACAAGCACTGTGGAACTTGTGTCTTTTGGGGAAACTGCTAGGTACTTGTGACCTAGATTGGCCACTGCTGGAAACCGGATACTGGGCTTGATGGACCTTGGTCTGACCCAGTATGGCATATCTTATGTTCTTATGTCCAAGTAGCTGCCCTGCAGATATCCTGTGTGGAGATTGCAGCTAAACTGGCTACAATGGTTGCAGTTGCATGTAATTGATTGGAGACCACTCAACCTAGGGCTGGCAAGTGAGTTTGGGCATAGCAGAAGGAAATACAGTCCGAGACCCAGGATGAAATAGTCTTTTTTTGAAGCTGGCCGTCCAGGATTGTTCGGATTAAAAGGTACAAAAATTTGCAAGGATAATCTGAATCTTTAGTTGCATATAGATAATAAAATAGCGTTCGTTCTTGAAATCAGGAAAAAAGGGAGGAAGTACAATGGACTGGTTCAAGTAAAATGCCAATACAACTTTAGAAAGGAACTTAGGATGTGTCCTTAAGCGCATTTTATTATGAAGAAACTGCATGTAAGGTGGATAGAGCATGAGTCCTTCAAGTTCACTAATCCTCTGTGCAGAAGTTATTGCCACAAGGAATACTGCTTTCCAGTTAAGATGCTTTAGAGAAGCTGATCCAAGAGGTTTGTGAAAGGAGCTTTCTTGAGCTCTGCTAAGACCACATTCAGGTCCCAAGCAGAAGAGGTGGTTTGGATGGGAGGTTTGGTATTCATGAGGCCTTTCATAAACCTCAAAGTAAGCGGGTGAACTGAGATGAGCTCACCTTCTACTGGGGCATAGGAAGTCGCTATAGTGCAGAGGTGATAATGGACAGATGTGGTTGGCAGACCAGAGTTAAGAGATGCAGTACATCAGGACCTATCCCAGAGGACAGTGAACAGGGTCCTGATGATGTTCCTTCGACCAATGCACAAAATGAGTTTATGACTCAAGGAATTTATCAAACTATTCTGGGAGATATTATTCTGAAACCTATTCTTATTCCTAAAGATAAGAAACTGAGTTTAGCTGAAATTACTAACTTTCGCCTATAGCTAATATACCTTTATTAATTAAGATTACAGAATCAATTGTGGCGAATCAACCAATTTCCTATTTAGACAATTTTGACATTTTGAAGGAATATCAATTTGGATTTAGGAAAGTCTATAGTACTGTTAGTGTTAGATTAGATTAAATGAAACAATTCATGTCAGTAGGATAGCCGAGTAGTTGGTTTTCTCAAAGCAGTAATCAGTTCTAGCACTTCCATGGGGAAGGAGGTAGCTAATGCTGAGGTATTTGGATCTTCCAAGCCACTAACGAGAAGCTGTGGAGATTGGGGTGGAACAAGATGTCTTGATTATGAATGAGCAGAAAGGAATCCATACCCAGAGGTTGCAGCCCCTGCATCGTCAGGACAAGAAGGTGCAGAAGTCAAGTCTGCCATGCCACTGAGGTGCAATGAGGATGGCTGATGCTTTGTCCTGGCGTATCTTGAGAACAACATGACTGGTGAATGGAAAAAGAGGGAAGGCATAATGGAGTCAGTGACTCCAAGAGATGGCAAAAAACATTGTGTGCCCATCAGAGAGAACTTGGTTGGATGGAGCAGAAGAGCCTGCATTTGTCATTGTTTGAAGTAGCGAAGAGATCCACACCGAGAGTGCTCCATTGTGCAAACAGAGTGCATACCACCGTGGTGTCAAGAGACCATTTGTGAAGGTCCAGACATCGACTTAATGTGTCTGCTATTTAGTTCTGAGTTCCTGGCAGGTAGGTTGCTCTAAGCGAGGTGTTTATTGAGAGGGCAAAAAGCCAGAGGCATGTGGCTTCATGACACAGTCGAAGGGATCTCACTCCGGCTTGTTTGTTGATGTGAAACATGAATACTTTATTTTCTATTTGTTTTAAGAGGATTTTGTTGCTGGCCCAGCATCAGAAAACCTGCAAGGCAAAGAGGCCTGCCCGAAGTTCCATCGTGGTGGCAAGAGTCCTTGTGTGGACAGGTGTAGTAGGTGCGCCCCCCAACCATAGGTGGATGTGTCTGTTAGGGTGAGTTGAGGTGGCTGCAACAAGCAACCTACCAATAGGTGTGATGTAACTGTCCATCGGCATAAACTGAGTGAAGGTCTAAATCTGCATGTCGTGCACAATGGGATTTTCATCCGTAGGGGCTGTGTGTGCTGTTTCCAATGTGCTCTGAGGTGCCACTGAAGAGGTCGCAAATACAGTCTTACAAGTGGTACGACATGTCCAGAGGCTGCTATGTGACTCATCAACTGAAGCAGGATGCGCCAAGTCGCAGCCTGGAGGTGAAGCAGGTTGCTGCTGAGGTGCCACAGAGGTTTGAGCCTGTCGTATGCCTTGTAGCACTTTATAAATGTTTAATACTAGTAGTAGTCGCTGGGAAGGAAAGCTTTTCCCGTTTTAGTGTCTATGCATGCCCCAATGAAGCAGATTCTACTAAGGGTTGAGCTGAGATTTGTGTTCACTTATAAAAAAGCCTGTGGATTGAAGGAGGGCTATGTCTTGAACCATGTGGCTCGTTGCCCCTGTGGAGGGTCCCGATATGAGCCAATTGTCCAGATATGGGAAAACGTAGCATCCCTGCCACCAGAGATAGCCTGTGACAAGTGCTAGACATTTTGTGAATACATGGGGCGCAGCAGAGAAGCCGAAAGGAGTACCTTGTATTGGTAGTGTTGACTTCTGAACTTGAAGCGAAGGCAACAGGTGAATGGGGAATGTGAGCGTAAGCATCTTTCAGGTCCAGAGAGGTCAGCTATTGACTGAGCAAGGGAAGAACTGTACTGAGAGAAGTCAATCTGAATTTTTCTTTTCTTGATGTAGTAACTGAGGTCCTGAAGGTCTAAGATGGGATGTAATCCTCCTGTCTTTTTTAGACTCAGAAAGAAACACGAGTAGAAATCCTGGCTGCGGTGTTCAGGAAGAACTACTTTGAGGGCTTGACTGCATAGGAACTCGTGACTTCCTGTTGCAGGATCTGTAAGTGTTGAGCTGAAGAGAGTGGAAGTTGTAAATGTTGATCTTGTTCTCCCTTTTGATGATGTTGAGTACCCACTGATTGGTAGTTATGGAATATCATACCTCTCTGAAGTGCCAAATTCTGCCTGCTAACGACAGGTAGTCAAAAACTAGGAGTAGATTTGGGGGCAGGAGTCAGGTTGTAGGGTTGCTTTCTGTCCCGTTACCTAGAGCACTGAGGGTAAGCTGATGCAGCAGGGCATTGTGATAGCTGCCTGAAACATAGCTTATATTTTTGGTGAGAGTAAAATTGCCGTAAATATTGATAATGGTAAGCTCTACTGTAGTGAGGACGTTCAGAGCGTCTGGGTTGTGATGCCGGTTCTACTGGCTGGGCAGCCAATGACCTGACTGTGGACAAATGTTCTTTAACTTCTAAGACCGCTTCTTGCAATTTAGATCCAAAAAGGCTATCTCCTTCACATGGAACATCCACAAGACGATCGTAAAAGTTTTCACTGAGTCCAGATACCCGGAGTCAGGCTATGTGCCTGGCTGAAATAGCCGTGCATCGAATCAAAGGCATCATAGGTGGCGCAGATGATATGGTATAGAGACCTGTGCAAATTAGTGAGAAGTTCAGCTTGCTCTTCCACTGTTAAGGCTTGAGTATCATCTAGCTGTAAGAGGAGATAATGGTGATAATGCAAGATCTGGAGCTGATGGACTAGAACCCTCATGGCAACAAGGCTACTCTGATATGTCTTTCGACCAACAGCATCAAGAGTTTTTTGTTCTTTGCTGGGTGGTGTCTGGAAAGTCGATTTAGAGGATTTTGACTTTTTAAGGACAGCTTCAGAGATCATGGATGGTGAGACAGTTGCTGGTAATCAAACCCTGGCACCGAATAGTACCTTACATTTCAGGTCAAGACACCAGGAGGTAGCATATACTGAAGTAGGATTCTTTCAAATGGAGGACTGCAGATCTTGAAGGATTTGATGAACTGGCAGAACTAAAATCTGCTTAGGTGCACTGCAAGCTGTTAAGTAGACTGTAAATCCCGCTTATTGGTAGGAGTTTGAGAGTCGCTCAGAGCAAAGGCACTAGACCAGGGGTGGGCAATTCTGGCCCTCGTGCACCACAATCCAGCCTGGTTTTCATGATGTCCCTAATGAATATTCATGAGATCTATTTGCATCCACTGCCTTCCATTGTAAGGAAATAGGTCCATGAATATTCATTAGGGCCATCATGAAAACCAGGTTGGATTGTGGTGCATGAGGGCCGGAATTGCCCACCCCTGCCCTGGACACCTTCTGTAGGAATTTTGAATAAGAAAGATCTTCGCCCATATCTTCCGAAGGCTCTGACAGTGGCAGGGGCTCTGGGAAGCCTTCAGTTATTCTGCAACTAGTGTAAGGGACACTAAGCAGCGAACAGGTATCATCCTCTAGTGGTGTAGGTGTTCGCCATGCTATCACAGAGGGCAATCTTGGATGTCCATGATACCTGGGATTCATGGGCATATCCACTGGCGTGCTGAGTGCGGGGATGCCAGGATTCACAAGGGTCATATTGAGGATGACTGCGTTATCCTGAACAAACTTTCATAGTAGTGACAGGAAGGAAGAATTAGGGCTTGTGGTCCCTGCTGTCTGTGGTAGTTCAGGCATAGTGGGATTGTTTTGCCTCTTGATTTTTATAGAGAGTTGTCCCAACACTGGAAGGTCAGGCAGGCGAGGGCGCTTAGGTGCATTACCTTCTGAGCTGTTTCTATCAGTAGCATGCTTAAGATGTTTAGTTTTCGATTTTACCTTACCTCCAACTGCGCTGAGTTCAGTCACCATTTTCAGGGGCTCAGGCACTGAAGGAGTAGAACCCCCAGTTTGAGTCAGCAGGCTTTGGGTAGGCTGCAATGACACACCGGTGCCACGCGGTTCCCCTATGGAGCCCCAATCATGCCTTGTCTGGACCCGATGGGACAGGGCTCACTGCAGACTGATGTGCTGACATTCAAATCCTGCGTCTTCAGCATTCAATGAAAAAATCCTGTGTGTGCAGTGAGAAAAGGCTAGAGGCAGCTGTGATAGCCTGCCATGAGACCTGTCAGCGTCCTGCTCATTTTTGTTTTGTTTGTTTTTAAAAGATGAAAGGGCTTCACAGCAGGGAGCTGTCAGCCATGGCACCAGCGTTTTAAACAAAAAACTCGGAAAACAGTCCGCGCGGAGCCAAAGTAAAAGAAAGAAAAGGAAAATGATTATGGTGAAAATACTTTAAACAAAGTTTGCTGAAAAAAGAGAATCTGAGATAACCGTGAGAGGGGGAGAGCTGTGGCGACTCAGACTATGGTAGAAAAAAGAACTGAGCAAGGCAGAAATTGCACATGGACAGCTATTGAACATGTTTGGAGAAGTCCAAAAGCCTGGCACCACTGAGTGTGCCTGCATACCCCTGCTTGCCTGAGGAGAAAATCAGGAACCTGTAGGGAAAGAAGTCATTTAAAATGACTTTATTTATCTTTCAAGAAATATACAAGGAGTAGTGGGTGTACACTCATCACTTCATCAACAGTATAATATATATCAATGTGTTTCTGTTACAGATCTCAACAATATGCTTTATCATCAGCAGACTACCTTGATCTTTTTCCTTTGGCCACAACTCTCTAGACTACCCCCCTCCTTCCCCTCTTGGATGTTGCATCTGGAATTTGTGCCACAGTCATTTATAGCAAGCCCATCGTGGCACAGTCTCTTTGTTTATATACATATTTTTCACTCTGTGCTAAATTGTGCATGTTGTTCACCCACTGTATGAATGTCGGGGGATGCTTCCCCACCCACTGTTGCAGGATTTTCTTCTTTACCCCACAGATAACTAGCTGGACAAATTTGATCTCTGCTTACATGTCTTTTGCTGTTGTAGTGGTGTCTTTTCACCTAGCATTAAGAGGCCATATGTCCATTCGACCTGTCTTCCAATAATGTCTCCCAGACATTTCAGTGCTCCGCCCCATAATTCAGTAAGCTTAGGGTATTCTAAGAAAGCATATCAGAAGGTCTCTTCCTCCGCCTGGCACTTTTCACATTACCCTGTGCACCATAGCTCTAGTTCTACTCCCCATGTCCTGGTGAGATAGCAGCGGTGTAGGATCTGGTATTGAATCTCCTGATATTGTGCATTACACATCACTGTTGCTATGTCCTGAAAGCAGCATTCCAGTTGTTCTGGAGTCACTTCCTCTGCAATATCTTCTACCCAACCTCTATGCCATTGTGTACAAATAGGCTATGCCCAACATGTCTCTAAGTATTTTGTTTCAGTGCAAAAGCATATGCCACCTCGGGGCCAAATTGCATAGATCCTCATTTCTCTCCGTGCTCACCAAGCTCCCGGGTGACTGTTCCTTAAATGGTGCCAGTAGTGTTGTACCTGCTGGTACTGAAAGCTCTGCAAACCTGGCAGACCATACCCCTCCTGCAAATGTTCAAAAGTTGGGAATGCCCCCTGCCCCTCTTTCAATAAACAACCAAGTCTACCGGGCCCTTTTGTTCCCAAAGTACAAAGTGCACGTTACTTACCCTCGGTAGGAAATCTGGATTGACTCTCACCTGTGGGAAGGGGGTTATCTCTAATGTTCTCCATCTTCTTGCTCTAACTGAGACCTGGATCCTCCCAGATGATACTGCAGCTATCTCTGCTCTTTGTCATGGGGACTATCAGTTCCCCCACACGCCTCGTCCCACTGGCCGTGGTGGTGGTGGTGTTGGGCTTCTACTTTCTCCCTCCTGCCAATTCCAACCCCTCCTGCTGCCTCAGTCTCACTCCTTTCCCTCTTTTGAAGTCCGCTCCATACGCCTATTCACTCCACTACCTCTCCGGGTAGCTGTTATTTATCGATCTCCTGACAAGTCTATTTCTACCTTTCTCACTGACTGACTCTTGGCTTTTCTTCTTTCTGGATTCCTCTTCCCCCACTCTTATTCTCAGCAATTTTAACATTCATGTTGATAACCCCTCTGATCCTTATGCTTTAAAGCTCCTCTCCATTACCTCCTCGTTTGACCTCCAACTTTGCTCTACTGCCCCCACTCACCAGGCATGGCCACTACCTTGACCTGGTATTTTTCTCTAGTTGCTTACCCTCGAACATTTGTAGTTCAGTTCTTCCCTTATCTGACCATCACCTTTTAAGCTTCAATCTTCATCACCCGCCGCCTCAACCTCGCATTGTCTCCTCCAACCTATTTAGAAATCTTCATGCTATTGATCCTTAGGTTCTCTCTTCCACCGTTTCTTCAACTCTTTCCTCCACTATGTCATCTAAGTCTGACGACAAGGCAGTAGCTTCCTATAACGCTACACTCTCCTCCGGCTCTGGATGCTCTTGCTCCGCCCATACCAGGGAGGAGTGGTCTAGTGGTTAGGACAAGGTACTTCAGGCCGGAGGGCCGAGGGTTCAAGTCCCACCTGGGGACAGCAATCTCAGGCCGGAGGGACCGGGATTTCTAGTCCTATAGGCACTCCTTGTGGTCTTGGGCAAGCCACTTAACCCTCCATTGTCCATGTTCCCTGTAAGTATTAGCGTATGTGTCTCATATCCCCTCATGTTAAATGTATCCCCCAATTGACCGCTTTGACCCGGTGAAAAGCGGGATATAAATACAGCTGAATAAATAATAAATAAATAAATGCCACATCCTGTAAGGTGTTCTGCACCCCAGCCCTGGCTTTCATCCACTACCCGCTATCTACGTTCCTGGGCCCATTCTGCTGAGCGTGCTTGGCTCAAATCCCGTTCCCTTGCAGACTTTCTACACTTCAAATTCATGCTTGTCTCTTTCCAGTCAGCCATAGCTCTTGCCAAACAAGATTATTATGTCCATATGACTAACTCTCTTCCCTCTGACCCTCGCTGTCTCTTTACTACTCTCAGCTCCCTCCTCAAAGTGCCTCCGCCTCCGACCCCTCCCTCCCTTTCTGCCCAAACCCTGGCTATTTCCATGACAAAATCCATAAGATCACCTCCACAAAGTTAGCTACTTCCCCTCCTCCCCCTCTTCACTTCCAACTCCACCCCGCCCCCCCCCCCGCCCCTCTCTCTTCCTTTCCTGTGATCTCTGAAGAAGAAACTGCACACCTTCTTTCTTCCTCCAAACTCACCACCTGCTCCTCTGATCCTATCCCCACCCATCTCCTAAGCCCCATCTCCTCTACTGTTGTCCCTTCCATCTCTCATATTCTCAACCTATCGCTCTCCACGGCAACTGTCCCCTGCAGTCTTCAAGCATGCTGTGGTCACACCTCTCCCCAAGAAACAACTCACTTGATCCCACCTGTCCATCTAATTATCGACCCATCTCCTTCCTTCCCTTCATTTTTAATCTACCTGAATGCGCGGTTCACCGGCGCTGCCTTCACGTCCTCTCCTCTCATGCCCTCCTGGATCCTTTACAGTCTGGCTTTCGTCCTTTACACTCTACTGAAACGGCTCTTGCCAAAGTCTCCAGTGACTTGTTCCTGGCTAAATCAAAGGGCCTTTACTCTGTCCTCATCCTTCTTGACCTCTCTGCTGCTTTTGACACTGTTGACCACAACCTTCTCCTCTATATCCTGTCCTCGTTTGGTTTTAAGGGCTTTGTACTATCCTGGTTCTCCTATCTCTCCCTTCGCTCTTTCAGTGTTAGTTGTGGTGGCTCCTCCTCATCTGCTATCCCGCTCTCAGTTGGTGTATCTCAAGGATCTGTCTTGGGTCTGCTCCTTTTCTCTCTCTATACCCAGTCCCTTGGTGTGCTCATCTCTTCCCATGGCTTTCAGTACCATCTTTATGCTGATGACTCCCAGATCTACCTCTCTATGCCTGAAATCTCTCCAGCAATCCAGACCCGGATCTCTGCCTGCCTTTCTGACATTGCTGCTTGGATGTCTCACCACCGCTTGAAATTGAACATGGCCAAGACTGAGCTTCTTATCTTTCCACCTAAAACCTCCTCTCCTCTTCCTCCTTTCTCACTTTATGTGGATAATTCTCTATTCCTTCCTGTTTCCTCGGTTCGCAATCTTGGGGTTGTCTGACTCCTCTCTCTTTCTCCACACACATTTATCTGATAGCTAAGACCTGCCGTTTCTTTCTCTTATAACATCAACAAAATACGCCCATTCCTTTCTGATTACTCTATTAAGATGCTTATCCACTCCTTGATCACTTCCCGTCTTGACTACTGTAACCTATTCCTTGCTGGTCTCCCTTTGAATCATCTCTCTCCCGTTCAATCTGTTCAACACTCTGCTGCGCAGCTAATCTTCCGCCAGCTTCGTCATGCCCATATTACCCCTCTTCTCAAGTCACTTCATTGGCTCCCTATCCATTTCCGCATCCAGTTCAAACTTCTCCTGCTAACCTATAAATGCATTCACTCTGCAGCTCCTCACTACTTTTCTTCTCTTATTTCTCTTTACACCTCCCTCCCCCCTCGGGAACTCCACTCTTCTGGCAAACTGCTTCTATCTGTGCCCTTCTCTTCTATTGCTAACTCCAGACTTTGCTCCTTTCACCTTGCTGCACCTTATGCCTGGAACAAACTACCTGTGTCTGTACACCAGGCACCTTCTCTGACCCTTTTCAAATCCAGGCTGAAAACTCATAAATAACAGGGGGTGACAATAGACATCCTTGCCGAGTTCCCCTTTGCAGTTCAATTTCGTCTATCAGATGACCATTCACAAGAACCTGAGCTCTTGGCAACACATATAAGGCTCAAATCCACCCCACAAATTGTTCTCCGATTCTATACCTGGGCAGAAATCAGAACAATTAACGCCAATCAATGCGGTCAAATGCCTTCTCCGTGTCGAGGCTGATTACCATTGCCTCCTGTCCGGGGCATCGGTGTTGGCGAAAGAGAGTCATCACCCGGGCCAGATGGTTTACTGCGCTTCGTCCTTTAACAAAGCCCACCTGGTTGTCCCAGCCATCTGGCCAGAAAGGCTGCTAAGAGTTTGATATCTTGGTTGAGCAAGGAGATTGTTTGGTAGGCCTCTACTTACTCCGGATCTTTGCTGGTTTTTCAAGCAAGATCACAGTGGCTTGATTTGCTCTGGCCTAAAGCTCCCCTTTCGCCATGCCTCCTCTCCCATGTTCTGTATCGCTGGGGCTACCGCTGCTCCCAGAATTTTATAAAATTCTGGACCCGAGGTCCTCGCTAGCTGTAAGTTATTTATACAAGTTTTGGTTTCCTAGACCATGGGATGCTGTTCCAAGGGTTGCAGAGCAGAGATGGCATCCATCTGTCCAAGAAAGGTCAACGCATCTTCGGTAGTAGACTAGCTAATCTACTGAAGAGGGCTTTAAACTAGATTCGTTGGGGATGGGTGAAGAAAGCCCCCAGGTAAGTGAAAGCCCCCAGGTAGGTGATACATTAAATACCTTTATGGAAATGGGTAACAGGGGTAACATATTGAAAGCAGTGTGTATTAATGCCCGTAGCTTGGGAAATAAGATCCCTGAAGTTGAAGCTTTGGTGGGAGTGGCTGACTTGGATTTAGTGGTAGTTACAGAAACATGGTTCACAGAAAACCATGACTGGGATGTAACTATACCTGGCTATACTTTATTCAGAAAGGACAGGGTAGGAAGAAGGGGAGGAGGAGTGGCACTATATATAAAAACTACTATTAAAGCTTTGGAATTACAGAGCTTAAAAGGGAGAGAGGAGACATTGTGGGTTAAACTAGAAAGAGGGAAAGAGAAATCTATTTGCATTGGTGTGATATACAGACCTCCCTCACAAGAGGAAGAGGTGGACAGAGAGTTAATTGAAGACATACGCAGCATTGCTAGGAAAGGGGAAGTGCTACTGATAGAAGATTTCAATATGCCAGATGTTGATTGGCACATTCCTGCTGCAGTATCATCTAGAAGTAAGGAGATCCTGGATTCTCTACAGGGAGAACTATTCAGGCAATTGGTAACAGACCCCACACGTGAAGGGGCCATACTGGACTTGATGCTTACCAATGGTGAAAGTGTTTCTGATGTTGTAGTGGGAGATCATTTTGCATCCAGTGATCACCAGATGGTGTGGTTCAGTATTAGGACTAGGGCTGTTAGAATCCATTCCAAGGTGAGGATCTTAGACTTTAGGAAGACTAACTTTGCGAAGATGGGCCAATACCTCAGGGAGTCGTTAGTGGGATGGGAACAGCTGGGGGATGTAGAAAAACAGTGGGCAAAACTGAAAGGGGGTATTTTAAGGGCAACCAACCTTTTTGTTAAAATGGTAAATAAAGGCAAAAGGAAAAGGAGACCGCTATGGTTTTCAAAGGAAGTAGCTGAAAAAGTGAAGAAAAAGAGGGAGGCCTTCATGAAATACAAGAGATCACAGAGAGAGGAAGACAGGCATCTGTATTTGGAAAAACTTAGAGAAGCTAGCAAAGTAGTCAAGAAGGCAAAGATTCAAAAGGACGAGGAAATAGCCAATGCAATAAAATGGGGGGATAAGACATTTTTCAGATATATTAGTGAGAAGAGGAAGGGCAAAAAGTGGTATTGTCAGACTCAAGGGTGCAGGGGGGGAATATGTAGAAGCTGATAAGGATAAAGCGGAATTGCTTAACAAATATTTTTGTTCTGTGTTCACCGATGAAGAACCAGGAGCAGGACCTCAGAAAACACCCACAAATAAGAACAGAAGCGAGAGACATCTTGAACAATTTTCAGAAAACTGTGTTCGTGAGAAACTAGCTCAACTTAAAGTAGACAAAGCGATGGGACCGGATGGGATACACCCTAGAATACTGAGGGAACTTGGGGACGTTCTAGCAACTCCACTGACTGACCTTTTCAATGCCTCGTTGGAGTCGGGAGTGGTGCCAAAGGACTGGAGAGAGGCTCATGTGGTGCCTTTACACAAAAGCGGAAGTAAGGATGTGGTTGAAAACTACAGGCCGGTTAGTTTAACTTCGGTGGTGAGTAAATTATTGGAAACGCTGCTGAAAGAGAAAATAGTGAGGTTTCTGGAGTCCAGCGGATTACAGGATCCGAGGCAGCATGGATTCACCAGAGGCAGGTCTTGTCAGACAAATCTGATTGATTTCTTTGACTGGAGTTGGACCGAGGGAGAGCTCTAGATGTGGTGTATTTAGATTTCAGTAAAGCCTTTGACACTGTTCCTCACAGGCGACTTATAAACAAACTGAGCACCCTAGGGATGGACCCTAAAGTTACTGCTTGGGTTAGAAATTGGTTGGGTGGGAGGCGACAAAGAGTACAAGTAAATGGAGCTCACTCTGAGGAGAAGGATGTTACCATTGGTGTGCCCCAGGGATCTGTCCTTGGTCCGATTCTTTTTAACATCTTTGTTAGTGATACAGCGGAAGGGCTGTCGGGTAAGGTTTGCCTCTTTGCGGATGATACCAAAATCTGCAATAGAGTAGACACCCAGGAAGGTGTAGATAACATGAGGAGGGATCTAGCTAAGCTTGAAGAATGGTCTAGAATTTGGCAGCTGGGATTTAATGTTAAAAAATGTAACGTCATGCATTTGGGCTGCAGCAATCCAAGGGAGCAATACAGTATAGGAGGTGAAGTACTTTTGTCCACTAAAGAAGAGCGGGACTTAGGCGTGGTTGTGTCTGATGATCTTAAAGTAGCTAAACAGGTAGAAAAGGCGACGGCAAAAGCTAGAAGGATGCTTGGGTGCATACGGAGAGGAATGGCTAGCAGAAAAAAGGAGGTGATAATGCCTCTGTATAAGTCTTTGGTGCGACCTCATTTGGAGTATGGTGTGCAATTCTGGAGACCGCACCTTCAAAAGGATGTGAACAGGATGGAGTCGGTGCAGAGGGTTGCTACTAAAATGATTAATGGGCTTCATTATAAAGCATATGAGGACAGACTTAAGGATCTTAATATGTACACCTTAGAGGAAAGGCAGGATAGAGGTGATATGATTGAGATGTTTAAATATCTCCGTGGCATAAATGTTCAGGGAGAGAGCCTCTTTCAATTGAAAGCAAGTTCTGCTACGAGGGGACATGGGATGAGGGTGAAGGGAGATAGATTCAGGAGTGATATGCGGAAATATTTCTTTACAGAAAGAGTAGTGGATCCATGGAATAGTCTCCCAGTGGAGGTGGTAGAGATGAGGACAGTAACTGAATTCAAAAAAGCATGGGACCAACACAGAGGATCTCTAAAGGTAAAAAGTGGACTGTTGTAGTTGTTGTTATGGAAGGACAGACTAGATAGGCCATGTGGTCTTTTTCTGTCATCATGTTTCTATGTTTCTATGTAAGTAAGAATCTCCCCTGTTGAGATGGGGTGATTTAGGGCCTCCCGCTCTGTTTCACTGAGAGTAGGTATTGACAGCCCATGAAAGAATTTCTCCCTAGCCTCCTCATTCAAGTCTTCCTTCTGATAAAGTGAATGGGAAAACTCCCAGAACTTCCTGGAGATTTCTTGGGTTCCCACTACTAGGTTACCCCTGCCATTGCGAATTTTAGTTACAGTCCGCTTAAATCTAGTAGGTCTAACAAGGTTTGCCAGTAGTTTACCTATTTTATCCTCCACTGGTATAGTTTGTACTTATATACCCGAATGCTTTGTAGCACTCGCTGTTGTAATAGTATGTTAACCTTATTATGCTGTTCCTGTAGTAGGTACAATATTGTATTAAAAATATCGTTCCTCTTTTAAAGTAAGAGATTCTTTAGCACTTTAGGTCTCAGTTTAAAATAACACTGCTGGTTTAAAGGTTTTACCCTTGTATTAGCAATCGTGTTTTTTCACATCAATGACCTTGTGCCTTTACTTGTGAAAATCAATGTGTGATAAACCTTGGGATTTATATTCGCTGATCAAATGGCAAAATAATGCAACCGTGTACTCAACTTAATGAAACTGATGGAGCCCCGTGGTTTGTTCACACTCCTGTTCACAATCCCGACAATCAATCCCGGTACCAGCTGATGTTTCAAACTTTTCATCAGGGGACTGGTTTTTACTGTGAAACCGACAAAAATTAAGCCATTAAAAATATGTCTACCTCATACTCTATAAACCTAACCTAACATAACTTTAAAATCCTGCAGTCTTCACCACTATATCACGTATATACCTGTGATGCTGCCCACGTTTACTGAGGATCCCAACCGTAAGTGACCGGAAAACACTCTTCCAATGCAAAACGCCGCGCATGAGTAGCACACCCCCTAACCGCCTTTTAAAGATCCTACCTATCAATCAATCAGCTGCTTATCATATAGATTTGAATCATCCTGCAAGTGTACACTATCACAGGCAGGCCATCCAATCTATCTCATTATTGAGTCCCTTCGGATCAAGTGTGTCTAATATAAAAATCAAACGTTGTTCTCTTTTGAGTAATGTTTGGTCTAGCGTTCTGCCGTGACTTGCCAAAGTTACTTGTTCCAAACATAAACAGCGTAATTGCTCAAAAGTGTGTGCTTTTTCTATGCAGTGTT
This sequence comes from Ichthyophis bannanicus, assembly GCA_033557465.1. Lineage (NCBI taxonomy): Eukaryota > Metazoa > Chordata > Amphibia > Gymnophiona > Ichthyophiidae > Ichthyophis > Ichthyophis bannanicus. The sequence goes on from CM066050.1 coordinate 5,230,714, forward strand.
TAACTATTGGTGCTTGTAGATTTTTACATCTTAATCGGCTCCTATGTTCCTGTAGTAGGGCCTGCTGCATCACAGTCCTTGTATGAGTATATTGCACCCTACGCCGTCTGAGTTCCTGCAATTCCTGCAAGAGTTGACGGTTTTGTTTTCATTTATAGCTTATTATGCGACCCCTTAAAACTGACTTTGCAGATTCCCAATAAATGGCTGGCTGTACTCCTCCTCCTCTATTTTCCTCCTCATATTCTTGCCAGCATTGACGAAGGAATTGACAAAATTCTGGGTCTTGGCTCCATACTGGGTTCAATCTCCAAATTTTGTCTCCTGGTTCCCTAATGTTTTTTAGATTTATTTGAACTACTACATGATCTGAGACCTGGCAGGGTTGGATAACACTATCCATCATCTTCCCGAAAAGACGCTCCGAGATCAAAATATAGTCTATGCGGGCTTGTGATTTGTGTGGCTCTGAATAATGGGTATATTCCATAGTCAATGGATGGAGCATACGCTATCCATCTATAAGCTCTAATTCTTGGGTGAGGAAATTGACTCCTCTTGCCTGATGCCCATGCAACCCTTGCTGTGGTGGGTGGCAATCCACCATTGGGTCTGCCACTATATTAAAGTCTCCCGCAATAATTAATGAGCAATCTGATTGGTCTGCCAGCTTCGCTATCAGCTCTGCATAAAAGGAATGCCGATATACGTTTGGGGCATAGATGCGGCACAATACCACCTTAAGCCCTTGTAGGATACCCCATACCAATATGTAGCGCCCCTCTTCATCTCGTATGACCTTATGGGTTTCAAAAGAGGTACGTTTCCCCAGCAAAATAGCCACTCCTCTTTGTTTGGTTCTATAAGCTGCTGCATGTACTTCTCTTACCCAGCCCCTTCTCAATTTAGCATGTTCTTTGTCAGTCAAATGGATTTCCTGTAGAAATGCTACATCTGCCCCCAATTTACATAAGTATGCAAGTTCTTTCTCTCTTTTTATGGGTGAATTAAAGCCACCGACATTCAGGTTGATTGCTTGAGTCTTATCCAGGGTGAATCAAGCTCAAGATCCCTCTCCAGTTCTCTAATTCCCTACGGTCTCTGAAGCCTCCCAATCGAGCTCTGGTCAAGCTCCTGCTTTTCATTGGACGATGTGCGTCCCTACTTGCCTTATTTGGTTCAAATCCCATACGTTAGTTTTATATCACTGCCCATCCTGACCCTTTCTTCTTTTACAACTTGCTCCTCTTTTACCCTTACCCTCCCGTACCCCATATTCCCCTACCCTTACACTCCCTCTTTCATTCATCCTCACATTGTGCAACCCACTCCATCTTTCGGCTGTCCATACATACCATTTCTCTGTCCCCTGGCTCCTTCCTCTCTCCCTAGCTAGTCCTTCCCTAGGTTACCACTCTGGCACACCTCCTTTCAATAATCGCAACCCTTCCCGACCTCCTCCTGTGTACTTTATCCAACCCCCCCCCCCAGTCCCCACATATGCTTCTGCTAATTTGCTTCTGTCCATACTTTGCGCATTGGGTTGTGAACTTGCTCTCTGGGATTCTGTTCCATCTCCGATATTTGTGTGTTCTGTCCAGTTAAGTTATGTTTCATGGCTCAAACAGTTCTGCATCCAGCACTTGCTTTCTCTGTACACTGCCAGCCTTATCAACTTTAATTGCATACTTGGCCTCTAATGAGCCACTTAATTCCTTCATTGTCCTTCTGAAGTTATAACTGGTGTCTTTACTGCATCTTTCCTCAATTTTTTATCTTTTTGCTGCTGCTGATCATCGCTGAGCTACCATGTACTGAAGTGCCATTGCCCAAGAGTAGTATTTTATAAAGTCTACCAGCGCTTCTGAGTCCCTCCGCGAATGTCCAACATTGCTCTTCTATCTCCTCACTTCTACTTGTTTTCTCTCGGTGTGTCTCCACTGCGCTCCAGGAATCTTCGCCCTTCCTCCACGCTGTGTAAGTAAAGTGTGATTCCTCCCTGCATGATCTTTAATATGTGCGGGAACAGCAAAACAAACTTTATCACCCGCTGGTACAAGGCCATGCAGACTGGTGTAAATTCTTTTCGTTTCGGGGCTACCTTAGGCGAGGACCGACAGAGAACAGCGTGGAAATCGTCACCCTACTGCTCCCATCGTGCTGCAACGACAAGGTAGAAGCGCAGAGATCACAACAGTGAACGCCAACCGACATAATCTACTGAAAGGACACTGCACGTCCCACTGTCTCTGAAGCCATCGCAGAGCAATATTCAGATACAACGTGACCTCACCGTCATCAGCTCTCCCTGGGCACTGATAGAGCCTCCTGCGGGGTGCCGCGGCGGGAAAACAGCCATCTTCCAGAAGTGCTGTACATGCTTGGTCCGCGAAAACCAGACAGTATTTTTGGACTCCCGGATTGCAATCCATAATTAGCAAGTTACGTTCACGAAACAACACCCCAGGTACTTTATATAGTATCAATAATGTTCTTTTCCAATTATAGCCTATACCAAGTACAACATGCATTACCATAGCTAACTATTACAAAGAGTGGCGCAGCACGCTCCTTCACTGAGTATTGGTATCCTATTTGCAAAATTGTACTGCTCCCAGAACAATATCTCATGTGTTTTTACTATGTTATAGAGAACAGTATGTCATCTATCTAGTATGTGTTAGAAAACATATACACTGTATTCAAAGCAGTTCCTTCTTTCACCCTAACTGTAATGAGCACATAGTAAATATCTGCAACACTGTAATACATTGACCTGCACTGTATTTGAACAGTCACAAAGGAGTAGTCACCAAATATCTTTATCCATTGCTGTAACATTGTACCCTGCCAAAGCTCACACCTAAGAGAGAGCATTTACATCTATGATAAAAATAACTGAAACAATAACAGCCTGATTAAAACCACTCTTATCCAGGTGCCACACCAAATCCCCCCTCTAACACAAACTCCTGCTTCACCCAACTGGCCCAGAAGGGTACAAAATGGAGCATACAATCATTTCCCTAGTGAGCCTACTCCTGCTCCTCATACTCTGGCCACCCAGCTCACTAGCCCTTCTTACTTCACATAATCACATCCCCATAGTCTCGACTATTGGGAGAAAATGGTCAGGTAACTTCTACCACAATTCTCATGAGACTAGCTATCCTCACCGTCACCACCTATTGCACATCCCACTACAGCACCCCTCGAAAGCCAAGCAGGGTAAAAACCTCTACCCTAACGGCCTGAAGTGTGCACTCATTAACGCTCGCTCACTTCGCAAAAAGTGGCCGGCAATCACTGAAACAATAACGTCCCATAAATTGGACATCATCATGGTCACTGAGACCTGGCTCTCCCCTGAAGACAACACCATTCTCAATCAATTACTTCCATCCAATTTTGTTGCCTTCACTAGCCACAGGCAGAACAAGAGAGGGGGAGGAGTTGTTATACTCACCAGAACTGATCTCCAGTTTAAAATGGTCGAATCCAACAGCATTAACAACTTGGAAACTGTATCAATCTCCAACAACACATGTTCTATAAACCTACTCTACAGAGCTCCAACTACAGACCCAGATAACCTGGCCACCATCATAAACATAGCATCCAATACGCAAGGTCCAAATAAACCTAACTGGATCTTAGGGGACTTTAATCTCCCATCCTTACAGGATAATCAAGCATCCGCATTTATAGAAGCCCTAGATATCTTGGGATACACTCAACTGGTACATAAACCTACTCACGCAAAAGGCAACATTCTGGACCTCATTTTCGCCCCGCAAACAGCTCTGGAACAATCACAAAATATCACGCTATCATTAACATCAGTACCATGGTCAGATCATAAACTCATCACTTTCCAGATGCCTACCCTACTGCCACTGAAACCACAACAGAATGCAAGCAAGATCTCTAATCCTACGACCAGAAGTTTCCACCCATTTAACAGAGAACACATCCTCGCTGAAACAGACGAGCTCTTGGACAAGACTTCCTTAGACCTAGAGGAGCTAATCACCACCTGGAACAGCAAACTCAGTACAATCGCAATCCGTTCTCCAACAGACAAGGCCCCAAAGAAAAGACTACCTACCCCATGGTTTACAGCCGACCTGAAGGCTTCCCTAACCCTTCTACGGAGGTTGGAGAAGCGCTGGAGGAAGTCGCGCACCAGTAGCGACTATACAGCATACCTCCAACACCTACATACACATCGCAAAGCCATCTCAGACAAGATGAAGCAACACCATACAAACACCCTGAAACGGTCATTGAATAAGCCGCATGACTTGTTCAATTTAGTCAAATCTCTTACCAAAGAACCCACCCCCGAGCAACTCTGCGGCATACTCCCGCAAGACTATGCTGTCTTTATGCAATCTAAAATGTGCCAGACCGATAAAATAGTGATACCTGGACCACTCTGCGAACAAGAGTACCCAGCATCACTAACTTCCTTTTCCACACCTTCAAAGAGAATTATCGAAGACACCATCTCAGCCCTAAACACCACCACTGCACATACAGATCCGTGCCCAGCTTTCTGGATAAAAGAGCTGCGCACTGACCTCGCCCCAATCATAGCCAATATGATACAACTATCCTTTAGCACTGGGTCTTTCCCCTCTACCCTCAAGCAGACCTCTGTTAGACCCTTATTAAAGAATGCCAAGCTAGACCCCCAAAAGGTTGAGTCGTACAGGCCAATATCCAGCATCCCAATGCTGGCGAAAATCATTGAAAAGATAGTTTACAAGCAACTGCAAGATCATATCGACACCAACGCACCTCTGGATCCATCCCAACATGGATTCAGAGAATCACATGGAGTTGAAACACTCCTCACAACTCTCTTCAACATGGTGATTTCAGGCGTGGACAACATAAGACATGGCTTTGTACTCATCTTCTTAGATATAGCGGCGGCCTTTGACTCTGTTTGCCACGAGATCCTCTTATACCGGCTAAGAGAAAAAGGAGTCAGCGGAACAGCATTAGAATGGTGCAGATCTTACTTATCTGGAAGATGGCAACATGTTCGAGCAGACGGGGCCACATCCAAACCATTCCCACAAAATCAAGGAGTGCCTCAAGGATCCTCCCTATCATCCTTGATGTTTAACATATACCTTCAACCAATCTGCAACATCATCAGGTCGTTCAACATGAGTTGTATGCTATATGCTGACGACGTGCTGTTATACATGCCAATATCACTTGACAGCCCAGACCTTACCCCCATGACTACATGCTTCAACACCATATCCGATTGGCTACTATCACAGAACTTACGAATTCAACACAAGAAAACAGAGGTGCTTTTCATCTCTAGAAACCCTAATTTCACACCACCCAGCGTATTGAAGGTAAATAATGCCGAGCTACAAGTGAAACCAGCTATACGGTACCTTGGGGTGACACTGGACCAACATCTCGATATGAAGCAACACATTGCCAACACTGTTAGAGCGATATACTTCAAAATCAGATCCCTCAGGCACCTACGCCCGTTACTAGAACCAGATGATTTCCGCACCATTTACCAAGCCCTCATCATACCTCATTTTGATTACTCTAACGCCATCCTACAAGGACTCCCCGATCAACCTTAAACCCCCTGCAACTGGCTATGAACAGTGCAGCGCGGATACTGTTCGGAGCCTCCAGAAGGGAACATATCACACCCCTCCTGAAACAGCTGCACTGGCTCCCCATTCAAGCCCGGATCAGTTTCAAGACCTTGTTGTTGACGTTCAAGGCCATCAAGAGGCTCTCCTCCTCCTCTCTATCTGAATTCATACAACCACTTGCCACCACCAGACAAAGAAGAACCGCGGAGACCAATATGTTAGCAATACCAAAAGAAACGACAAACTGCACCAAAACAACATCCAACCGAGCCTTCAGTCTCTGCGCCCCAGCGCTATGGAACACCCTACCACCACACATAAGAGCAATCCCTAAACTGAGCCAGTTCAGGAAAGCCCTGAAACACTTCCTTTTTGTCAAATATCTTACTGACGGCTCTGAACCCTCGTATAGCTCGTCCTCAAATATGTAAACACCAAACAGGTTCCTCCCCTATTAACTTCCTATGTATATAGTTGCCCCCTCTCTCCAAGTTTCATTCCCTGTTCAATGTAATGACCAGACATTTGTATAGTGTCGGATGTTGTTGTTCTTTGTAAACCACGCTGATCATAAATAGTGCGGTATATAAGAATTGTAAATAAATAAATAAATAAAAAATAAAATACCCTTGTTGAATAATCGTTAAATATCAGCAGCCTGTGGTTCTAGTACATTAATGTTTTATTTTGCCAATATGCTCGCAAGACTGCCTCTTTTTTTGTTCACACCAGGTATCTTGCTATGGCTGGCCGGGGCCATGCTCCATCATCTTGTTTTGGCCCGATTCTGTGCACCCTCTCACACCTCCATGCCGCCCGTTCTCCTTGAAGCCCCAGCACATTTAGAAGCCATTTCTCAAAAAACTCATATAATTGTGCATCTGCTACCTTTTCTGGCAGGCCTGCCACCCAGATACTATTGCGTTGTGCTTGATTCTCCTGGTCTTCCATTTGTTCAAGCGTGCTTTTGTTCTCTTTCTCTAGCTGCTCAATGCATGCCGCCATCTGCTCTGTGGTGGTTTCCTGTGCTGCTACTCATTGTTCCACCTCTGTCAGATGAGTGAGTTGGGCCTCAAAACGGTCTTTAATGTCATCAACCATTGAATGCAATCTTTAAGATTTCCACCACCAAATCTCCTGTGGCCTGGGGGGCATGTTTGCCAGGCTCAGCAGCCATTTTCTTTACTTGTTTCAGTGGTTGTGTAGGGCGTGTTTTTAACGGGCGCCTTGGCATCCTCCGTTGGCCCTGCCCGACTCAGCTGCTTACCGGGTGGTCGGGGACAGTTTTCCTACCCTTTTTGGAGTTATCGCAGTGCCAATTTTTGCAGGTGTTTGTGGGCTCTAGACTACAGCCCTATTCAGTCACGTCCTCCCTGTCTGCTTGCATCACGTGACCCCAGAAGTAATTCTTTAATGTTTCTTTTGGACATGGGTGTGTGTTAGCTGGAGCAAAAATACAGCTATCTGCCTAACTGCACCTATCAAAATCATAGAAATATGACAGCAGATAAAGACTAAATTTACTGCATCTATAAATACATAAGCCAATATTAAGCCTCAGCCGTCATCTTTTGTTTTATAATGATGATGGCTGTGGCTGAAAAAAATCTGGATATTTGGTGCTTGTATCTGGATTCAGCACTGCGTGCCAGCACTAGAAAGCAGTGAAATTTCATTTTCACTCTATTTATTAACATAGTAACGCATATGAGTAGTGTACAGCTCCACAAACACAGTAAATAAATACCCAGATGCCCTAAATTTATATACTGTAAATCACCACTACCTGAATAAGTGGCAGCTCCACACAAGCTCTGCTCTGGCTCTATCCAAATAGCATGGAGGCGGTCAAAGGACATATTAAATGCCACTATTTCGTAGGGCAGAAGTGTTCCAAGAGTAAGCATCTTGAACTTTTCCTTCTCTAGGAACTTGTTGAGGTTTCTGAGGTCTAGAATAGGTCAAAGGCCACCAGTTCTTTTGGGTACCAGGATACCTGGAGTAGAACCCTTGACCTTGCAAGTGGGGAGGCACAGGCTCCACCGCCCCGTCCACCAACAGACCTTGGTGCTCCTGAAGGAGAAGATCTGTGTGCAGGGGAGGCCTTGGAGGCTCCCCTGGAAAGTATGGAGGAGGCAGTTGTTGGAAGTGTAGTAGATAGCCCTTGTGGACTATGCTTAACACCCAACTGTCTCTCCAGTGATGGATGGCCACTAGTGGGCAAACAGGGCGAGGCGACCTCCTGTGCAGGGTTGGGAGAGCAGGGACAGAGAAGCTATGACTAAGGAATCAAAAACCCCCACCCTGCTGAGTGGGAGCAAGGGCCGGAGGCTTGGGGGTCCTAAGCCTACGGGGCCCATTACCCTGCCCCTTGGCTTGCTGACCCTGAGCGGCAGCTTGGGCAGCCTGGTACTGTGGGTACTGTTTGTAGGCAGTGCCCTTCCTCGGGTAAAAGGGCTTTTTACCCGAGCCCTTCTTTTTGTGAGAAGGGGCAGAAGTCTTCCTAGACAGCCTTGTCCTCGTGAGGTGCTCAGTTTCGAGCTGTGCGGCCTTCTCGGTCATGGGCTTGCCAAAAAGGTTCTCAACTCGGCAAGGGACATCGACCAACTTGTCCTGAACCCATGGCTCGAGGTCCGATGACTGCAGCCATGCCTGGCGTCGAGCCGCGATGCCGGCTGCCGCAACACGGGCCGAAGCCTCGAAGCCATCGTAGGCAGCGCGGGACAAACTTGGAGCATTCCCGGATCCCCGAGGACAAGGACTTGAACCCCTGCAAGGGTTCCCCGGAGAGACCAGCAGAGAACCAGGCCAGCTCCTTGGCCAGGTCTCGCAAGTATATGCCCATGTACAGCTGGTAAGACTGGACACGGCAAGCAAGCATCGAGCCCTGGAAGCACTTTCTACCAAAACCATCGACGTTCCGGGCCTCCCTGCCGGGGGGCACCGCAGAGTGCATCTTCTGACTTTTCAGGCGATGCATGGTCGATTCCACCACCATGAAATGGGGTGGTAGCTGTGCCTTTTGAAAGCCAGGACTCTTCCGGAGTAGATAGATCGAATCAACCCGCTTGCTTAGAACCGGCGCCGAGGCCGGTGCCTCCCACATCCGGAAGAGGAGCCGTTCCAGCATCGGTGGAACCGGAACAGTAAAGGCCTCCTTCGGAGGAGAGTCGTACTGTAGGGCCTCGAGCTCCTCGGCTCGAGGCTCCTCCTCGGGGTCCGCAGGGATAGCCAACACGGTGGCCATATCCCGGACGAACTCCGAGAACCGGGTATCCTCCGGGGGGTGGGGGGGGGAGATATACTCCGGGGCTCAGACTGCGGTGAGTCCGACGGGATGCACCGAGTCCAGAAGGTGTCGGGGGACTCCTCGTCCTCCGTCTCCCAGGCGGACTCGTCCGATGAGGAATCGGGGTCCGACCGCACGGGGCCTGTGAGCACCCGCCCCGATGCCGAAGGCACCGGCGTCGACGCCCTCGGTCCCGAACTGGAGGTCGAGGGAGACCGCGACCGAGGTCGACCTCGAGCCTTTATGGTCTTGAGTATCGGCTCGGTCTCCGGGGTCGACTTCGATGTTGATGTCCCGGTGGTCGGGGCAGATGCGCCAGACAGGCTGGCCATCAGTGCCCGCTGCTGTTCCATGATGGCAGACAGTCTGCTCTCCAAGGCTGTCAGCCTGAGACCCAGCTCAGGAGACTCAGCAGCTCCCGACTCGGGCCCCGGTGGCGCCGGGCCCGACGTCGGCTCTCTGGGAGGAGAGTCCATGAGGACTACAGGGCTTACATGTCCAGCAAACTCCGGCTCCACTCGAGGTACTTTGGAAGGCTTCTCCTGTTCCACGGACCCGGGGCGACGGTCAGGGGTCTCAGACCTAGCTCTCGAGGAGCCAGGGACCTCTTCCAACGACGCCATCGTGAGCCGCTTCTTCCTCTTTCGTTCCCGGTCGGGGGACCCCCTGTACGAGGAGCCCCGATGGTGCTCGGGATCCGATTCCCGAGATGCCGAGGCCTCAGACGAGGTCCGGGCCCGGCCAAAGGCCGAGTCAGAAAAAAGCCTTTCCTTTTGGTGCTGACGACTTTGAAGTGCCTTGGAAGACATCTTTCCACATGGTCCACACGTCTTAGGATCGTGGTCAGGACCGAGGCACCGAAGGCAGCAGTCGTGTGTGTCGGTGAGAGAAATTAGCTTCTTGCACCGATCACACTTTTTAAACCCACTGGAAGCCATCGGGGAAAAAAAGATTCCCCGCGAGGTCAAAGGACCGGCCTTCCAGGGAAAAAGAAAAAAAGGGCGCGAACGCCAGCCACTAAGGGCAAAAACCGAAAAAAGAAGATCGGGCTCGATACCGGTGTACCGAACCCGGCGGGAGGGGAACCGGCGTCGAACAGGAGAAAAAATAGCGAAGGATCGCCAAAAAATCTAACTATTTTCCGGGAGGACTAGGATACACGTCCGGTGGGCTTCACGGAAAAAGAGAGACTGAGCAAGATGGCACCTTTAGGTGGGAAGGGAACCGCGCATGCGTGCCTGCATTCCCAAAGGCTTTCTTGGAAAGCTGGGGAAATGCTCCGCAAGGGCTTCATCGATGTCGATGTCACCCATATGTGAGGACTGACTTCCTGCTTGGTCCTGGAGAACAATAAATACCAAACTGCTCAGTTATAGTAAAAAACTACATTCAAGAGAGTTACATCAAAAACTTCTACACTTTAACAGAGTTTGAAAATTGCTTCCCTGCCAGCTTAAAGTCCTCTCAGTCTAATGCAACACATAAAAAACGACTTTCCAAGAAGTTGAGTGGGTATCCGGTTTATCCTGATGTCAAGGAGAACTGCTAAGCAACTCCACTTTCTCCAGTGACAAACTAGATGAATCAGCTACACAAGTAGCAGTTATAAACAAACTGAACACCCTAGGGATGGGCCCTAAAATTACTGCTTGAGTTAGAAATTGGTTGAGTGGGAGGTGACAAAGGGTACAGGTAAATGGAGCTCACTCTGAGGAGGAGGAGGTTACCAGTGGTGTGCCGCAGAGATCTGTCCTTGGTCCAATCCTTTTTAACATCTTTGATAGTGATACTGTGGAAGGGCTGTTGGGTAAGGTTTGCCTCTTTGTGGATAAAGAGTAGTTACTCACCTGTAACAGGTGTTCTCCAGGAGCAGCAGGAATCAGTCCTCACATACGGGTGACGTCGGTGTCGACGAAGCCCCCATGCGGAGCATTTCCCCAGCTTTCAAAGAAAGCCTTTGGGAATGCAGGCACGCATGTGCGGTCCCCTTCCCGCCCAAAGGTGCCATCTTGCTCAGTCTGATGACATAGCTAAAAGACAGCACAAAAAAGAAAATGAACTATATACAACTGCAACTCCAAAGGGAGGAGGGAGGGTTGTGAGGACTGATTCCTGCTCCTCCTGGAGAACACCTGTTACAGGTGAGTAACTACTCTTTCTCCAGGACCAAGCAGGAAGTCAGTCCTCACATATGGGTGACTCCCTAGCTCTGGACTACCAGGAACCCAGGCTGAAAAATAGACCTCCCTCTAGAGCCTCAGCAACAGTGAGAGAATCTTCTCCGAGATCACACCTGAACAGTAGCCCAACACCAGGGCCGGAAGGTAGGAGTTGCCTAAACCTCAAAGAGATTACGGAGTACCACTTGCCCGAAAGCACTGTCCCTACGGGACTCCCTCTCAAGGCAGCAGTGGTCCGCAAAACTCTGGCTTGAAGACCAAATAGCAGCCCGGCAGATGTCTGCCAACAGAACAGAACGGAAGTGAGCTACTGATGCGGCCTTCGCCCTGACCCGGTGGGCCGTGACTCGACCCTCCAGGGAGAGGCCGGCTGCCCTGTATGCCCAGGCGATACAGTCTGCCACCCAGATGGACAATGTACGCTTAGTGACAGGCAACCCCAATTTATTAAGGTCAAAGGAAATGAAGAGCTGAGAAGCCCTTCTATGCCCCTGCGTACGTTCTAGGTAAAAGGACAGCACCCTTCTACAATCCAGGGTATGCAAGACAGTCTCTGCCCTACTGGGGTGCGGCCTGGGAAAGAACATCGGAAGTACCACCTCCTGGTTGAGGTGGAAGGAGGACACTACCCTGGGAAGGAACTTAGGATGAGTCCTCAAGACTACCCTGTTCTTATAGAACCTGGTATATGGCCTATCTGAGACCAGGGCCTGAAGCTCACTCACCCGCCTAGCCGAGGTGAGTGCCACAAGGAACAACACCTTCCAGATGAGGAAACATAAATGACAGGTTGCCATCGGCTCAAAATGTGTGCGAGTCAGCAGCTGCAAGACCACACTGAGATCCCACTTAGTGGCCGGTGGACGAATAGGAGGCTTAAGCAAAAGCAGGCCTCTGAGAAAGCGAGACACCAGAGGGTGGCCTGAGAGAAATTGCCCATCCACCGGCGAGTGGTGAACTGAGAGGGCACTGAGGTGAACCCGGACAGAGTTGGACTGAAGGCCTAGGTTGGAAAGGTGGAGCAGGTATTGTAGCACCACCTGGATCGAGCAGGAGAAAGGGTCCTCTTGCTGTTGACAACACCAAGTAGAGAACCTACGCCATTTTAGAGCATAGGCCTTCCTAGTGGAATGCTTCCTGGAGGCCAACACTACCTCTTCAACCTCCTTTAGGAGCAAGGGAGCAAGGACTACCCTTTCAGCAGCCAGGCCATCAAATTGAGGGATTTGAGGTTGGGATGCAAGAGGGACCCCTGATCCTGAGTAAGAAGGTCGGGTTGCAGACCCAGAGGAAGTGGAGTATCCACCGCCAACTGCAGAAGAAGAGGGAACCACAGCTGCCTGAGCCACCTGGGGCTATCAGGATCACCATGGCCCAGTCCTGCTGGATTTTGAAGAGAGTCCGGGCCACCAGAGGTGTGGGAGGAAAAGCATACAGCAGGCCTTCTGACCAGGGGATCAGGAATGCATCTGCGGCAGCCCGCAGAGGGTACGGTTGTCTGGAACAGAACTCTGGTAGTTGCCTGTTCTGCGGACTGGCAAAAAGATTCATGGTCGGAAGTCCCCACTTCAGAAAGATCTGCTGAACTACCAGAGGCTCCAACTGCCACTCGTGAGGTTGCAGGAGTCTGCTTAGCCTGTCCGCCAGGTAGATTTCCTGGCCTGGGAGTTAGACTGCCCTGAGGGTCATGTCCTGCTTGATAGCCCAGGAGCAGAGAGCTTGTGCCTCCAGGCACAAGAGTCTGGATCCTGTGCCTCCCTGCTTGTTGACGTAGAACATAGCCACCTGGTTGTCCATCTGAACTAGGACAGACTGGTGAGACAGGATCTGAGAGAAAGTCCGTAAGGCTGGTCGAATGGCTCTCAATTCCAACAGGTTGATCTGCTGGGCTGCCTCCCACGGAGACCATAGGCCTTGGGTGCAGGCCCCCTGGCAATGTGCCCCCAGCCCTGCAGGGAAGCATCGGCTGTCAGTACCTGAGTGTGTGGGGAGACCTGAAAAGGAACTCCCCCGACCAGAATTGGGAGATGCCTCCACCAGTGTAAGGAGTCCACCAAGAGTTTGGACACCTTTATTTTGTCTGACAGTCTCCCTGTGGCCTGTAGCCACTGTGCCCTGAGGTACCAGAGCCGACCTCATGTGCAGACGGGCTTTTGGGGTGACATGCACCGTGCAAGCCATGTGACCTAAGAGCCGGAGGAAGTGTCTGGCCGAGACCAGAGAGTTCGCCCAAAACTGGCCGGCCAACTTTATCAGCCTGTGAGCTCTGTCCACAGGCAAATAGGCCTTTGCATGGATGGTATCCAATCTCGCCCCTATGAACTCTATGTCCTGCGAGGGGGCTAAAGTGGACTTGGGGAAGTTTATCACGAACCCCAGGTGCTGAAGCAGGGATATGTCCTGAAGGTGGCCTGCCTGGCCTCTTCTGGAGACTGGCCCCTGATAAGCCAGTCGTCCAGGTAAGGGAACACAAAGATCCCCTGGTTCCTGAGGTAGGCCGCAATAATCGCCAGGCATTTTGTAAAAACTCTGGGGGCGGAGGTGAGGCCAAAAGGAAGCACTCTGTACTGGAAGTGTCTACCTCCCACAACAAATCTGAGGAATTGTCTGTGATTTGGATGGATGAGGATGTGAATATAAGCATCCTTCAGGTCTAAGGAGCATAGCCAATCTCCCTGCTGGATTGGCATACCATTCTTCCCTGGCTAGGGGGGTTGGGCTAATTCATTGATTGGTCAGGTTCTCCTCTCTTTCCATACTGACGTCAGACGCCGACGGATTGGCATACCATTCTTTGAACACCCCCTTGGGATTCCCTGTATGGTGGGTATTCCCTGGCTAGGGGGGTTGGGCTAATTCATTGATTGGTCAGGTTCTCCTCTCCTTCCATAGTGACGTCAGACGCCGACGATGATATAGCAGACACATTTCCGATGGCCTGTAAACGGCTGTGCAACCTCAAGCTGATCTTTTTTGACCTAAAGCAGGGTTTTTCGGAGAAATAAGAATAAAACCCGAAACGAGCGCCCGTCGTATTCAGAGGTTTTGGCGTTGGGTGCCTATACAGCTAAGTTTTGGGCTACGGCCCATTTTTTTACAAAGTTATTAATAAAAGGGAGTAGTCACAGCGGTATCTCTTGATAAAATATTTGGGATACTGGGATGACATTGCTCCGACAAAAATAGTTAGGCAACATAAGGGGAATTTTGGTGTTCTAATTGGACTCTTTTTCTATGGTTTCATTTGGTCTGATTAGGGTTCTTTTTTGTTTTCAAGTGCAAGGTTATGCACCTAGGGAAGAACAACCCAAACTATGGTTACACGATGCAAGGTTTCACATTAGGAACCACCACCCAGGAAAAAGATTTAGGCGTCATTGTGGATACCATGTTAAAACCCTCGGCCCAGTGTGCAGCGGCGGCCAAGAGAGCAAATAGAATGCTAGGTATGATAAGGAAAGGAATGGAAAATAAAACAAAAGATATTATAATGTCTCTATATCGTTCCATGGTGAGACCGCACCTTGAATATTGTGTGCAATTCTGGTCGCCGTATCTTAAAAAGGATATAGCGATTTTAGAAAAGGTACAGAGAAGAGCCACCAAAATGGTAAAGGGGATTGAAGGATACTCCTATGAAGAAAGGCTAAAAAGGTTAGGGCTCTTTAACCTGGAAAAGAGACGGCTGAGGGGAGATAAGATAGAAGTCTATAAATTAATGAACGGAGTGGAACGGGTAAACGTAGATCGATTGTTTACCTTATCAGAATATAGAAAGACTAGGGGACATGCAATGAAGCTACAGGGTAAACTATTTAAGACTAATAAAAGAAAATATTTTTTCACTCAACGTGTAATCAAAGTCTGGAATTTGTTACCGGAGGATGTAGTACAGGCTGTTAGTGTAGCTGGGTTTAAAAAAGGTTTGGACAAGTTCCTGGAGGAAAGGTTCATAAACCATTATTAAGAAGAGACCCAGGATATCAATGCTTGACCCAATACAAGCATTGTGGAACCTGTGCCTTTTGGGGAAACTGCTAGGTACGTATGACCTAGATTGGCCACTGTTGGAAACAGGATACTGGGCTTGATGGACCTTGGTCTGACCCAGTATGGCATATCTTATGTTCTTATGAGCCTCGGGGTCCACAGGGAATGCCAATGCTTTGGCCATGTCCCTTACGAAATCCGAGAACCTGGTATCCTCCGGGGGGGACTTTGTCCAAGGCTCGGTTCCCGGTGAGTCCGAAGGGACACACCGAGTCCGGAAGGTGTCAAGGGACTCCTCCTCCTCCGTCTCCCACGCCGATTCCTCCGAGGAGGAATCGAGCGTCTCCGAGTGGGTGGGCACTGACGCCATCCGCCCCGACACCGAGGGAACTGGTGTCGACAACCTCGGTCCCGAACGGGAGGCCAAGGGTGACCTCGGCCGAGGATCGACTCGAGTTCGCATGGTCTCGAGGATCGGCTCGGCTTCCGGGGTCGACTTGGACGTCGATGTCCCGGTGGTCGGGGCAGATGCGCCTTTGAGACCGGTGATCAGCACCCGCTGCTGCTCCATGAAGGCAGACAATCTGCTCCCCAAGGCCATCAACCTGAGTCCGAGCTCAGGAGACCCAGCAGCCTCCAACACGGGCCCCGACGTCGGCTCCCCCGGAGGAGAGTCCACGAGGACTACAGTACTCACGTGACTCGAGGCCTCCGACTCCACACGAGGATGCTTTGCAGGCCTCTCCGACTCCGAAGACCCAGGACGGCGATCGGGGCTATGCGACCTGGCCCTCGAGGAGCCAAGAGTGTCCACCGATGCCGCCCTCGCAGGTTTCTTCTTCCTTCGATGCTCCCTCAAGGGGGACTCCCTTTCAGAGGAGCCCCGACGATGCTCAGGGTCAGACTCCTGAGATGTCGAGGCCTCTGACGAAGTCCGGACCCGTCCAGAGGCAGATTCGGAGAAGATCCTCTCACGCTGGTGCTGACGGCTCCGTAATGCCTTAGAAGACATTTTGCCACAGGGGCTACAGACCATAGAGTCATGGTCTGGCCCTAGGCACCGGAGGCAGCAGTCATGTGCGTCGGTGAGAGACATCAGTTTCTTGCACCGATCACACTTCTTAAAGCCACTGGCAGCCATCGGGGGAAAAAGGGCCCCTGCACGATTAAAAAATTGGGCTGCCAGGGAAAAGAAAAAGGCACCAACACAGCCTCTAAGGACAAAAACCGAAAAAAGAAATCCGGGCTCAGCACCGGTGTACCGGAGTCCAGGCGGGAAAGGAACCAACGTTGAACCGAAGAAAAAACTCGACCTAACACAGAAAAATCATCTTTTTTTCACGGGTGACAAGGACAGGCGTCCGAAGGGCTCCGTGGAAAAAAGAAGACTGAGCAAGATGGCACCTTTGGACGGGAAGGGGACCGCACATGCGTGCCTACAGTCCCAAAGGCTTTCTTTGAAAGCTGGGGAAATGCTCCACATGGGGGCTCCGTCGACGCAGACGTCACCCGTATGTGAGGACTGACTTCCTGCTTGGTCCTGGAGAATACCAAAATCTGCAATAGAGTAGACACCCAGGAAGGGGTAGATAACATGAAGAAGAATCTAGCTAAGCTTGAAGAATGGTCTAGAATTTGGCAGCTGAGATTTAATGTTAAAAAATGCAAGGTCATTCATTTGTGCTGCAGCAATCCAAAGAAGCGATATAGTATAGGAGGTGAAGTACTTCTGTCCACTAAAGAAGAGCGGGACCTAGGCATGATTGTGTCTGATTATCTTAAAGTAGTTAAACAGGTAGAAAAGGCAACGGCGAAAGCTAGAAGCATGCTTAGGTGCATAGGGAGAGGAATGGCCAGCAGAAGAAAGGCGGTGATAGTGCCTCTGTATAAGTCTTTGGTGCAACCTCATTTGTAGAATTGTGTGCAATTCTGGAGACTGCACCTTCAAAAGGACAGAAACCAGTTGGAGTCGGTACAGAGGGTGGCTACTAAAATGGTTAGTGGTCTTCATTATAAAGCATATGATGTCAGATCTTAATATGTATACTTCAGAGGAAAGGCGGGATAGAGGTGATACGAATGAGATGTTTAAATACCTCCATGGCATAAATGCACAGGAGCAGAGCCTCTTTCGATTGAAAGCAAGCTCTGCTACGAGGGGACAGAGGATGACGGTGAAATAGGATAGACTCAGGAGTAATATGCGGAAATATTTCTTTACAGAAACAGTGGTAGATGTGTGGAATTTGTCTCCTAGTGGAGATGGTAGAGATGAGGACAGTATCTGAATTCAAAAAAGCCTGGGACAAACACAGACGATCTCTAAAGGAATAAAAGGGACTGTTGTAGTGACTGATATGGAAGGGCAGACTAGATAGGCCATGTGGTCTTTTTCTGCCGTCATGTTTATATGTTTCTAAATGGACAATGAAATAGCTGAGGATTGCCCTACTTTTTTCTGATTTGCTTTGATGGCAACCCAGAGAGTTATCTATATGGCAGGGAACCGACTATTAATTGAAAAGGACTTATAGACCTGCTTGTCCATGCACAGTCTTTTCTAGACACTAATAAGATGTAAAGGTTTGAATGGATAACCACGTTCCAGCACTAAACACTTCTACAACGGAAACTTGAAGGAGGTGGGCAACTGGTATTGCCATCATGTGCCTTCATTTGATTGTTTAGGGGGCTAGTTACTAAGCTACAGTAAAGTGTAGTTACTCAGCTTGTGATAAGGAAGCTTATCATAGCTCAGGAAGGGGCTATAGAAAAGGTGAAGTGTCTCTGAACAAGCAACCTGTCAGTGCTGGTAGAAATGAGAAAACAGAATTTTGCCATAAAAGACTACCAGTCCCAGAATGCACCAGGTTTCCAACAGCCATGAGAGGAGCTGAAGTGAGAAAACGTGTGTTCAATCAAAAGGGCTATGAGGTAATCCCCAAGCACTCATTGCAAAGGGCAGGGCTTGATTCAGCACAGCTGTGCTGTGCTAGGATGGAACACTCATCTCAAAGGGCAAGGCCTGATTCAGCACAGCTGCGCTGTGTTAGGGAGGAGCACTCATCTAGGCAGAATAAGAGTAGAGTTTATTCTACAGATGACCATCTTCATGATCACCTTGGATATCCAGAGAAGGATCATCAGTTTCATCTGAAGGATCATCAGAAGCAGAAGCCAAACTGGACGGACAGAGAGGGAAAGAGACCCTTTGGAAGAAGGAAGAGAAAAGTCTTTGAGAGGTCTAGAAGAGTCCAAAGCAGTACGTATACTGGGAGACATTTCAAGGGCCAGCATACACCATTGGACTGGGGAAAGCCAGAGGAATGGTGCTGCAGAGCTAGGAATCTCCAGACGCTACCCGTGAGGGAGACGGCTGCACGTGGAAGGGACCCTAAGACCCGTGCCAGAAGGTATGTGAAGAGAGATCCAGTGTCCAAGGATCTGGATTGGAAGGCTGGACATAAGAACTGGACTACATACTGGCCAGGCTATATAGAGAGGAACTCTAACAGCAATGGAAGCTCAGGTATGAACACTGATCTATGCCCTAGCTATAACGTTGAAAGACAGCAGGGAAACAAGTATTCTCCTGAAAGTGCTCCATTGAGAGGTTCATCTGTGCCAATCCATGATATTGAACCCATGCTTGTTGAACAAGGGGGAATAATAGCAGATGAAGATCCTGTTTATATGGACTGCTCTCTATCTAAACTCCGTTGGTAACTTTCTGTTATAAAGTACAGCAACCATCACAAAGAAATACAAATTTGTTCTTTAATATACTCAGAAAAGCTCCTGAAGCAGGATTTGACCCACACAGTAGAAAGCAAGCCAGCTAAGGGGTTTCAGCTGGTAACTGCTAGCAATCGAGCCTCACCTAATTGCTTGTGAGCTAGGAGAGAATCACTTCTGAATCTGTGTGGGAAGTAATCAGAAGTTAATCTGAAAAGAACAGTTTGTTTCTTGCTTTGTGGCTTTTCATTTGTTGTTTTCCTGATTTTAATTTTGTTTTTCCAAGTTAACACTGAAAGCAAGTTACCTGATTTATGTGCTACCAAGCATATCTGTGTTGGGAGAAATAACCCCATAAATAAATATCTTATTGGCTTTACCCAAGAGCACAACTAAATTATTGTCAGCAGCTGTGTCTGGTGTGAATGAACTACACTGCCCACAATACCTTGCAAATCATATAGATATATGCACTTGTCAAGACTGTGAAGATTCTCACCCAGGCAGCCGTCTGACAAGCTGTAACAGGTGATCTCCAGGAACAGCAGGAATCAGTCTTCACATATGGGTGACATCGGCACCAAAGGAGCCCGGCGCAGGAACACTCCCCAACATCCAAAAAGAATGCTTTTGGGAGCATTCCTCCACGCATGCGTAGCTGCCTTCTCACCTTCCCTCCTGGTCTCCTCAGTCAGGTGTATAGTGGAGAATAAAAAAAATCTGTATACTAGGAATAAGAAAAATATAGGACAACTTGATGAGGAGGTGAGCGGACTGTGAAGACTGATTCCTGCTCTTCCTGGAGATCACCTATGAGTAACTATGCTATCTCCAGGAACAAGCAGGAAGTCAGTCTTCATATATGGGACTCACTAGCCCAAGACAACCGAGAGAGAGAAAAATCCCAGTACAGTCGGAAGTTGCAGCCAGGATCCAACAGACTCCGCTCATTCAGAGCACTCCTCACAGGGTAATCAGATGGACGGTGGATAAGTTGTCTAAATTTGAAAGAGGTTACGCAGAACTGCTTGTCCAAATTGAGCATCAGCTCTATACAGGCAATAGTGCACTATAAAGGTATGCAGAAAAGACCATGTTGCCGCTTGGCAGATATTTGAGATAGGGATGGAGCAAAGGTTAGCTACAGTAGCTGCCATGGCTCTGACACTATGAGTTGTGACACAGTGTGGTGGAGATAGCCCAGCTTGTGAATAAGTGAAGGATATGTAATCTGCTAACCAATTTGAAAGTGTGCTTTTGGATACTGTGATCCCCAAATGACTTTGGGAATAACAGTATCCAAAAGCACACTTTCAAATTGTCAAAGGTCCTTCATGCGCTCTAGATAGAACACCAACGCTCTCTTGCAATTAAGAGTATGGAGTTTGGCTTCAGCCAGAGAGGAGTGGGGTCTTGGAAAGAAAGTAGGTAGCGAGACCTATTGATTCAAGTGAAAGGAGGTAATGACCTTCGGCAAGAAGTTAGGATATGTGCAAATGACCACTTTGTCATGATGAAAAGTGGTATAAGGCTCATAGGTTACCAAAGCTTGGAGTTCACCGACTCTGCGAGCTGAGGTAACTGCTATGAGGAAGAGAAGCTTCCATGTGAGGAACTTTAATGGAGCTGACCCCATTGGTTTAAAAGGATTGTGCATAGTTGTGCAAGGACAACATTTAGATCCCACGGGGTGCGAGGTGGATGGAAAGGTGGATTGGTCAGAGAAGACACCGCATGAATCTGGTGCACCAAGGTAAGACGGCTCTCTGGAGTACGGTGGAAGGCCGCAATAGCGGATAAATGTACTCTCACCAAACTGGGTCTTGAGATCAGAAGTAGACAAATGTAGCAGGTACTGAAGTAAGTCTGGAATGGGACATGTGAAAGGATCTAGTGTTTTAAGAGAACACCAGATGGAGAACCTGCACCATTTAAAGGGGTAAGAGCATCTGATTGAATCCTTTCTTGATGATCAAAGGACATGCAACACGTCCTCTTTGAGATTTAATTGTGAGAGAACAAAGCGCTCAGCTTCCAGGCCAACAAGCGGAGTGGCTTGAGGTTGGGGTGCAAAAGGGTCCCCTGCTCCTGGGAGAGAAGCGCTGGTGATAACTGAGCCGGAGGGGAGGTTCTTGAGCAAGTTGAAGAAGCAGAGGAAACCACGGTTGTCTGGGCCAGTGCAGGGCAATGAGACTCATCTGTCCCCATTCGGCCTGGAGCTTGAAGAGTGTCTTTGCTATGAGTGGAAGTGGAGGGAAAGCATAAAAGGAGCTCTCGACCCCAGTGTATGAGGAAGGCGTCTAATGATCCCCTGTGGGGAGAGGGAATCCTCGAGCAAAACCGAGGTAGTTGGGCATTGAGGGGAGACACAAAGAGGTCTATTAGTGTAATCCCCCAGGGTTGGAACAAGCATTGGGTTACTTGAGGATCCAGCAACCACTCGTGTTGATGTAGAAACCGGCTTAGCCTGTCGGTCAATTGATTCTGTTCTCACAGATGGTAGATTGCGTGAAGGTGAATACCTTAGGAAATTGCCCAGTTCCACAAGCGAGGGCTTGAGGAGCTTGTCCCTCCTTGTTTGTTTATATAAAACATAGCTACCTGGTTGTCGGTCTGCACAAGAAGAGAATGTTCCTTGAGTTGGGGAGAGAAGACTCCTATGGCATTGAAGACCGCTCTGAGCTCCAGAAGATTGATCTGGAGCTGTTTCTTCTGAGCAGACCAAAGGCCCTGCTTTGTAAGACCACTGGGCTCCCCAGCCTAGTTTTGATGCATCAGTGGTTAGGATAGACTGCGGTGCAGGCTTCTGAAAAAGTGCTCCTTTGATTAGAATCTGTGGCGTGACCCACCACTGAAGGTCTGCCTTCATCTGTAGAGTGATGCTGACCAGGTCTGAGAGGTGACCTGTGGACTGCTTCCATTGGCGTGAGAGAGTCCACTGTGAAATCCTCATGTGGAGACTAGCGTAGGGTACAACATGGACTGTGGAAGCCATGTAGCCCAAAAACTGTAGAAATGTTCTGGAAGGAACTGACGGCTGTTGCTGCACCTGTGTGGCTAAGGTAATTAGACGGAGACATCTGTCATCTGGGAGGAAGGCTCTGCTCTTTATCGAGTCTAAACAAGCTCCTATGAACTCCAGGTCCTGGGTTGGGCAGAGATGTGATTTTGGATAATTTATCACAAAACCCAACTTCTGAAGGACATACTGTAAATGGTTTGATTTAGGGTGGATGTGACTGCTAAAACGGAGTCTGCCCTTAGCAGCCAGTCGTCTAAGTAGAGGAGCAGAAAGATCCTCAAGGTTCATAGGTAGGCCGCCACAACATCTAAGCACTTTGTGAATATCCTGGGCACTGAGGCGAGTCAAAAGGGAGGATTCTGTACTGATAGCGATTGCATGAAAAACAAACCTGAGGAATCTTCTGTAATCTGGGTGAATGAGGATGTGTGTGTAGGCCTCCTTTAGATAATGCACTTCTGCCATGTACGGATGAGGAAAGGCTCCAGAAACAGATATGTGGGCCACAACTCCCGATGTTGATATCTGGAGTTCCACTGAGGTTAAGATCTTGGGGGCATCCCCGAACCTCTGTATGGCTTTGGAAGGTGATACCTACCACCGGGGTTGTTTAGATGGACGGTGTGATGAAGAAGATGCTAGTGAGCCTATGGAGATAGGAAAAACTAGTGAAGGTACCTTTAAAGAACGTGACAGGTCTGCAATACACACACTGCAGAGTGCAGCTAGAGGGAGTAAGCACAGAGAGTCTGAAGTTAGGTTGCCACACCCAAGCTATCCTGAGGTAGTTACAAACTTAGGGGATGATCACACACACCTGTGGGGAGTGAGAGAGACCCTGACAGAGAAGCAGCTTTATAAGCCTTGCTTAGAAGGAGAGAAAGGGAAGGAGAGAAAGGAAAGAAGGAGAGGGAGAAGGCGACGAAGCAACACCAAGAAAGGCAGCCGGAGGGGCTGCTGTGGCAGGATAAGAGAAAGTTCCAAAGAGGCCAGCAGTTCCAAGGTGGAGAGCTCCAAGGAGAAGCCGTCAGGAGAGGTACCAGGAAGGCACAGCTCAGGGAGAGAGAGCATAAAAGTCTTCCCACGTCTATGCCGGACTGGAAGTCTCAAGGTGTTCAGAGGTGGGAGGCAGAAGCTAGGAGGCAGAAGAACCCAGCCTGGAACAGGGAGCCAGCGATTAACACCAGAGAGGAACTTAAGCAAGGAGGCCAGGAACTGTTTAACCGCAGCTGGAGAGAGGTTTGTGAACCTAGCCAGAAAGAGATAGCTCAAACCCCAGATACCTGTCTTCCATACCAGGTAGACCACTGCTGGAGGGAATTACAGAGATTCCCCGAGAAAGTATATCCTGGGAGATACGGGGAAAGCTCAGAGCAAGTTGATGTTTCTTCAGAGCAGGAAGAAATGCAGATAGATCCTAACGAACAGGATTCCTTACTGCCTGAGTTTCCCATGGATTGCACATTATGTTTGGCTGGAAGCATGGAGTCCTTAATTGAAGAATAGCTTTCAGGATGTGCGCTTTTGGGTAACAGAGTAAAGAAGTCTGACCTTGTTGAAGGTAAGAGCTTGTTTAACCAAAGGAATATTGCCTCGCACCTGTGCTTGGTGTTACTAAAGAAGGAACGGATAAAAGAGAACATTTTTTTTTACTAAGCTGAATGAAGAAGCTTGTGTTTTGTTTTATCTACTATATTTTGGATAAAAACCCCTGAACAGAAGTAGTGACTGTGAAACACATTCAACCTGAGTTTTGTAAATATCTTTGGAAATACTAACTGGAGAAAATATCCTGGTGCTTTATGTTGAACCTTGTGACATTGGGGAAATAAAATCTTTATCATTTACCTTCATACTGGTTTGTCAAGGCTATACTTTTAAAAGGGAAACTACAACTCCCAACATGCTTCAGTGCTGAAGATAGTTTTCAACCCGTTTATGAAGGACATAATGTCCACCCTAGCCCTTTAGGCACGTGGCCGGGGGCTGGGGTGTGACAACGGTCTGCATCGGAATGTGAAGAGTGACTATGTCGATGTCGACATGGAAGTCAATGACCTCAATGCCACCGCCAATGTCTTCTTCTTAAGCACTGGTGACTCCAAATGATGCTTTTCTTTTACTGGTGAGGATTTAGAGGCATGGGAAGACTTTGACAAAGTCGATGCCCCTGAGGAGTGCACCGAAGGAGCTGAGTCTTTAGGAAACAGCTTAGCTTTCTGTATGTCAAGTGGAAAAGCAGTGAAAAAGAAAAGAAAGTAAAAATAAGAAAAGCAAGGGGAACGTAATCAAGGGGGAGTTGAGTCAGTCAACGGGAAGGCAACCCAAGTACTCGGACGGTACTTTGAAGAAATATTTGAAGTCTCTAGATGTGGCTGACAAGGACAGGGTCCCAATGGCTTCGTGGAAAAAGACGACTAAGGAGACCAGGAGGGAAGGCAGGAAGGCAGCCACATATGCGTGGAGGAATGTTCCCAAAAGCATTCCTACTGGATGCTAGGAACTGTTCCCACGCCGGGCTCCGTTGGTGCAGACGTTACCCATATGTGAAGACTGACTTCCTGCTTGTTCCTTGAGATAAATTTGCATTTTATCACAAGAGTCGCTAACCTGCTGTAACTCAGTACCACAGGTAACTCTCACAGTAAAGGAATAACACAGCTTGCACTGAACTTAGCAAGTAATTTGAGACCCCTTGCAGTAGTACCACAAGACTATTGCTGCAGGTTCACCCAGCGATGGAAGGGGCAAAAGTGACTGGGGATGGCTCATGCCCCTGACCTACTAAACCATCAGAGAGGCCGGGGGGGGGGGGGGTCTTTCAGGAGAAGAGAGGTTCTGAATGATTTAAGCATGCATCAGCCCCTTTAGATGATGCTTGGGAGTACTGGGTCACTAACACATGGCCCAATGCTCCAAGGAAATAACATCAGTTTTGAACTGCCACAATTTTTCCAGGAATAACTCAGCTTGCAAAAGTTCAATGTGAATAACTCAGCTTGCAAAAGTTCAATAATGAAGTGTACTCGTTATTACAGAACATGCATTACCTTAAACCAGGGGTTCTCACTCAACCAAGTCTTCGTGACATACCTAGCCTGTCGGGTTTTCAGGATAACCACAATATACATGATAGAGATTTACATACAATGGAGGAAATGCATGCAAATCTCTCTCATCATATTCATTGTGGTTTTCCTGAAAACCTGAGCTGACTAGGCGTGTCCTGAGGACTAGGTTGAGAACCACTGCCTTAAATTAACGTTTGTTCATTTTTTATTTAACAGGTTTATATACCGCTTTATCATTTCAATCAAAGCGGTTTACATTGAAACTTTAACTTGGTAATGTACATTAAACAGGGACATTGATAACGTGGATTTTTCTGAGGCAATGGAGGGTTAAGTGACTTGCCCAAAGCCACAAGGAGTACTAGTGGGAATCGAACCCCGGTCTCTGGGTTCCCAAGCCAGTGTTCTTGACCATTAGGCTACTCCTCCACTCCTAACACTCAAGTTTGCCTTTTAATGTGCATTGGGATATGCTTACTAAGCCCTATGCTGGTTACTGGTGTGTGTGGTTCATGTTAGTAGCAGGCTAGCAGGGGGTCAGTGCTAACTTCAAGGGACGTGTGCTTCCACTCCCCCGCAGTTGGCATGGGCCCCGAATGTATCATCGTGTAAACTGGCATGCAGGTGCACTTACTGCCACCTTCTTGAGGTGGCTTTAAGTGCACCCACACTAAAGGCATTAAGCGCAGTTAGTATGAGCCACTGACACCTGCAGTAACCATGATACACCAGCAGTGCCTGTATTATGCCCCTGTCCAGGGTAGCGCAGGACTTTTGGCACTGGGACCTGTGCTACTTTTTAGCATGGCGCTCAAACCGCACAGTTTAGTAAACATGCCCCATTAAGAGACAAAAATGTGCATTACTGCTAATAACTACCTCCCCCTCCTTAGTTTCAATCCTACTCAGCTATTGATGTGGGATATGCACTGCCAACCAGTTTGATAAAGTTCTTTTGGCTACTGCAGTTCCTAGTCCATTAGGATGAAATGATATGAAGAACTGAGTGGAGTGACAGTGAAACAGTATGCCAGTACCCTGTTATAGTCCAGCATGTGCAGAGCCTGTGCACCTTTGTGTGCATAAAGCCTTGGGAAGAAAGTAGTAAATAATATGCATTGATTGATGTGGGAAGCCAAAACCATTATTAGTAGAACCTAGGGTGACTGCAGTCCTAGCCTACTGTGGAAGAACTGCAGATGAGAATTCAAAACACATTTATTTATTTTTATTTATTTAAAAGTTTACTATACTGTCTTATCAGTCAAAGTGATTTACAAGTAACACAACTTAAACAATTACATCGTAACAGGATTAACTACAGTATGTACATCAAAACACTAATTAACTATGTACAGTGAGGGAGGAGTGGTCTAGTGGTTAGGACAAGGTACTTCAGGCCGGAGAGCTGGGGGTTCAAGTCCCACCTAGGGACAGCAATCTCCGGCCGGAGGGACTGGGATTTCTAGTCCTATAGGCACTCCTTGTGGTCTTGGGCAAGCCACTTAACCCTCCATTGCCCATGTTCCCTGTAAGTATTAACGTATGTGTGTCATATCCCCTCGTGTTAAATGTATCCCCCAATTGACCGCTTTGACCCGGTGAAAAGCGGAATATAAATACAGCTAAATAAATAAATACAGTGTAACTAGTTGCATTTATATAGTAACTAGTCGCGTTTACTAACATTTAGTGACTATTTACATTCAGAAGAGAGGGCAGGTATCTACATGCGATTATCAGTTAAATTGGATGAATCGGATGCATGCTACGTTTAAGTTGGGTATGTACCTAAGTCTGTTGGATGTGTCCCATAGTGCTCTGTAAAGAGTAGTGTCTTGATACTTTTTCGGAAGTTCACAAGGTCTCTTATATCCCGTATTTTTGGTGGGAGGGAGATCCATAGGATCGGGGCATAATATGTGAAGGCTCTATTGCACATTGATTTGTTGGTCTTGCAGAAGTCAGCTGGGAGGGATAGGAAGTTTTGGGTGCATCCCCTCCTTTGTCTAGTGTGTGGTATTCTGTTTATTAAGGTGGTAAGGTAAGGTGGTGATATGCTATGCAGTAACTTGAAGATAATAACTAGGTTTTTGTATTTGCTCCTGCTGGGGGGACAGGAAGTCAATGTAACTTTGGTAGGATTGGAGTGATGTGCTCTGATCTCGATGCTCGCATGATTACATAAGCGGCTGTATCAAACATCAACTACATATAACCAAGAAATAGGTTTACCACAAGGATCTGCTCTATCAGCCCTACTTTTTAACATTTACATAAAACCGGTCTGCAATATCTTTAAAAAATTTGGAGTACAATATCACCTCTATGCAGACGATATTATGATGTACATTCCATTTACTATCCCTAACCTACCATTACAACTCCTCTCAGACTGTTATAACGAAATCACAATTTGGCTAAAAACTCAAAACCTCCATATAAACCATGCTAAAACCGAAGTCCTAATTGTAACAAAAAATCAATCATTTATTCCCCCAACCCATATAACTCTACAAGATCAAGAAATTAAAATAAAAAATGAAATAAGATATCTAGGTGTTATAATAGATACACACCTTACAATGGATACACACATTAGAAACACCACAAAGAAAATCTATTTCAAACTTAAAATTCTCAAACAACTACGCCCGCTAGTTTTTGTACAAGATTTCATTAATATAACACAAGCTATTATAACCCCTCACTTTGATTTTGCCAACCTAATACTTATGGGCATTTCAAAACAGAACATTAAAAGAATTCAACTAGCCCAAAATGCAACGGCAAGGATTATATTAAAAATAAACTCACTCCAACACATAACACCAATACTAGCATCCCTTCATTGGTTACCAATACAGAGTAGGATAACATACAAAACAATAATTACCTCATTCAAAGCATTAAATGATATGGCCCCAACTACACTATGTAATTTAATATGCAAAGAAACACCTAAGACTACCCACAGAAAAGAACAATTAAATAAACTAAAGATTCCGAAGGACTTCATAAAAGCACATAAATTAACCAACAACAGAGCCTTCTCTCATATAGCTCCTACTATCTGGAACTCCCTACCAGAGGATCTACGATCTCTAACAGAGATCATGGAATTCCGCAAGAAATTAAAAACCTATCTATTCACCAAACACTATAACACCATGGAAAACCTTACACTCAACTTAGATAAAGGCTAAACAAGTAACTGACAACATAAAGCACAACCCTTCCACATAAATAGACCTCACACATAGCGCAAATGAAAAGACTTTCCAATCTCTTATGCCCTAATACCTTCATCTTGTATATAGTTGTATCTGTTATGTACTATATTATGTACGTTAACACCATTTTCTGTTAGTTAATTGTTTTAACTCAGTTCCAGTTAAATTTGTTTAATTTATGATACTTTAAGATGTTCTATGTATATCTAAGATGTTCTATGTAAAACAAATTTCGATTTGTTAATAGTTGTTATTTGTACACCGCAACTGATCTCTGGAAGATGCGGTATAAAAATGAATGTTAAATAAATAAATAAATAAATAAATAAATCTGCAACTGTGCTAGTGCCTGTTTGGATAGACCCTGCAATATACTGTTGCAGTAGTCTATGTGCAGGTTAATCATTACTTGCAAGACCAATCTAAAGTCCAATGGGTTCAGTAGGGGTCTTAGATGCTGAAGTATCTTGATCTTCCTGTATATAGCCTGTGTAGTCCTGCTTATGTGTGGTGATAGGCTCAAAGTTTTATCTAGGATAATGCCTACATATTGTACTTCTATTGTGGCTTTTTCTAAGCTGAACGTGGGGAGGTGGAGGGGGTGAATTCTTTGTGCCTGGTAATAAAAATCGCTTCCATTTTATTGAATTTCACTTTTAGGTTGTTCAATAAGAGCTAGTGAGAGACTTCCTCGAAGCATGTTACAATTTGTTGGAGATTCATTTTTGCAGTACTAACTGGTAAATAAATTATATCGTTAGCATAATTCATTTTATACTTCGAAAAATGTTGCAAATTGGTTGGAGATATATATTGAACAGTAAAGCTGAAAGAGCAGAACCTTGAGGAATTCTATGATGCTGACTGAATGGATTTGATGTGTCTTGGCCAATTTTCACTTGCTGAGTACTGTCATGCCCTAGCCCTCCGCCTAAGGCTTAGAGGGATAGGGATGCCATTAACTTCCCTTGTAAAAAGCTTAAACAGAATAATTTTTCCTCCAGTGAAAGATGCTGGGAATAGTAGTTCTAGCCTTCTAATAGGAAGAGTAGTTATGCACCGAGAGTGTAGGCAAAAATGACAGTTTATTTCCCCAAAACGTAAACAAAGTTCAAGCAGGTTGTAATAGGATACTTTTCCAGGTATTCACTCCAGGTCATTTACAAACTGGGCTGTATTAGCTTCACAGTCCCTTCTTTTATGCAAGTGCTTCAAAATAACAGATAGAAAAAAACATAGCTTCTTCATTCAGCCAAAGTAAAATACCTTCTTTTACCTTTGTCTTCATTCAGCACTCAAATACAGAAACAATAAGTATTCTCCTCTTAAGAAGAGCAGGCTGCTACCTTCTGCTTATGGCTAGGCTTCCTTACTCAGTTTTTCAGGAGACTTATCTTCTTAGCTATTTCTCAGCTGAGAGACTCAACACTATCAGCCTTACACAGTGAACAGTCCATGAGCTCCTCTGGCTGCATAGAATCTTGCTCAATGACGTCCACATGCATTCCCTCTAGCTCCGGTAATGCAGTGCCCTGCTCTGAAGCTTCAACAGACGTCCCAGGGTAAACCCTCTCTAAGGAACCCTGTGTTTCTCTGGAGTACAGCTCTCCCCGGTAAGGCAACGTTATCTGTGAGGCTGTGGACACTTCCCCCTGGCTGTGCTCACCCGTCTCCCTCCAGTTTCTGGGAACAATCCCTGGCTTACTTGCTTGCGTTCCTCTCTGGAGCTCTGCCACGGATTCCTGTTCCAGACTGGGCTCTGTGAACTCTTGGGCTGAGTCCTGGGCTTCCAGCTCTGAACTCTCTGAATCCTTTCAACAGGAACTGGGGTTTGAAGCTTTCCGTGTGCACTCTCTCTGAGCACTCCTCTACTGGTCTCTCTCCTCCCAGGCTCTCTCCACGGCCTTCTCGTCTCCTCCCCAGCTGTCTCCTCAGCTCTGGGTGTGATCCTCCTTCTGGCTGTGGGTGTGGCTCTCCCCTCCACTGTGGGTGTGGCTCTCCTCTCCACTGTCCCTAGCCTCGGTTTATATCTCTGCTTCTCGTTGCCGTGTCTCTCTCTCTCTAGACAGGTGCATATAATCATCTTCCAAGACTGCAACTACGTCAGCAGAGCTTGGGTTTGGCAGCCTAAGTTCAGATTCTCTGTGGCACTGTTCCCTCTAAGCTGTGCGCGTGTGCGTGCGCACACACCTCGCCGAGCGAGCGCACATACTTTACAACAGAGCGCACAAAAATTACGCCTCTGATTCTGATAGAAAACAACACAGACATCTTAAAATTTAAAAGTTATGATTGTAATTACTAGAAATTTCCCACTTCATTTAGTAATCATCTATTTTCATTTAATTTGATTAAAATCAATGTGGTGTACATACTGTATTCTGACGTGTAGTCAAATTTTAAAGTATATAACTCCAAGTGTCGTTATGTGGCGCACAAAAATTTAACCTTCCTTCAAAAGCTGCACAGAGCTGATATTTTATGCGCACACAGCCTACAGAAAATTAGAGGGAACATTGCTCTGTGCTTGCTCTCTCTAGGGAAACGTTGAAACCTGTGCACTTCAGGGATGTCACTTTTCTTAAAGGTAAAATCCTTAGTTTCTCCTATTTCCATAGGCTCACTATGGACTTCCTTATCACAGTACGGTCCTGCAAGTATGCTATGAACCAGCTGAGGGCAGTTCCGCCAATTCCAATTTGCTGTAATCTTGTTAAAAATATATTGTCCAAAGAAAAAAGATTCTGACCTATTAAAGAAAAAATTTTCTCTTCTCCTACAATATTTTTGTCGGAACTGCCGTAACAAAGTGGGCAGAATAAAATCTGTCCCACTGCTGTGGCTCCTCCGTTTTAATTAATTATTTGTGAAACAAGCAATAAGTTTAAAAGCTTGTACTTGGCTTATAAGAACCGCTGAATAAGTCCAGAAATGACGACGTGTCACGTTTCGGGTCTGTAATTGTCAACCCTGCCTCAGGTCGATATAGTACGGTAGTTGCAAAGCTTCGATGAATCCATTGAGAGAAAAATGCCTTAAATATCATGGAACGGCGTCCGACGTCACTTGTGATGAAAACAGCAAACAAGGAACCAATCACAATGGTTCTCTTGTGAGAAAAAGCCAAACAGAAGGGGCAAACCCTACTATCAAGGGAACCACCTGAACCGAGAGGCCAACCAATTGCAGTTTGAATGATTGACAAATCAAAACCAGCCAATCAGAGGATTTTTTTGATGAAAACCTACTTAGAGTGTAACAAAATATTCTTGAACCAAAAGATCCTGTGAGCTAGTATTTATTTATTTATTTAACAGCTCTTATATACCGTGCTATTTTACATCAGTGCGGTTTACATTAAACAAAATACACTCAGATTTAGAGAACTTGTCCAAGTTACAGGTAACGGGAATAAAACAAGGATTAACTGGGGAATAGCATATAAATAATTAAATAAAAGCAATTACATCAGACTAGAGATCTTGAGTGGGTATAGAGCAATGTTCCCTCTAATTTTCTGTAGGCTGTGTGCGCATAAAATATCAGCTGTGCGCAACTTTTGAAGGAAGGTTAAATTTTTGTGCGCCACATAACGACACTCGGAGTTATATACTTTAAAATTTGACTACACGTCAGAATACAGTATGTACACCACATTGATTTTAATCAAATTAAATTAAAATAGATGATTACTAAATGAAGCAGGAAATTTCTAGTAATTACAATCATAACTTTTAAATTGTAAGACATCTGCATTGTTTTCTGTCAGAATCAGAGCCGTAATTTTTGTGCGCTCTGTTGTAAAGTATGTGCGCTCGCTCGGCGAGGTGTGTGCGCGCGCACACGCGCACAGCTTAGAGGGAACAGTGGTATAGAGACATGTCATAAATAACATTTAACAGAGAAGGTATATACAGTGAAATATCATAAGGTGGAACGGTCTAACATCATCATTTAACTATTATTGCTGAGTTGAGATAATGGGGTGAGAGGAGGGGAAATATTGATGTAAGAGAAGTGTTGTAAAAAAAGGTGGGTTTTTAAAGTTTTTCTAAATTGCGATATATCTTTTATCAATCTGATGTTTAATGGAAGCTTATTCCAGCACCTTGGATGAGTGGAGAGTTCCATCCCGCATGCGCGGCGTCTTCGGTATGGATACACGGAAGTTAATTGCAGTGATTGCAATGTATGAATGAAGACGCGGGCAGCAACGATTATAGTGAGTATGAAAGTTTTAATGGTTTTATAGAATGATTTATGTAGTAGGGAGAGGCACGTGGACTGTTTTGTGTTTTTTGTTTTTTATATTTTAGAACACGGGAACGGTGGCTGCAACGGATCTCCTGATGAAATTTTGTTTTTGAAACGCCTCATGGCGCCCAAATAGTGCATCGGGATCCACCTTGAATGTTGGTGAAAGTTCGGTGGGGCAGCACAGCTAAGTTCTTGTATATTGAGTACATTTTTGAACAGTAGCGAAAGTTTGTATATTTTGAAGGTCATTGATGCAATAAGGCACCACATGAGCAGACGAAAGTCCAGATTGAGTGCCACATAAGTCTGAGACCTTGTTTCGCTTATTAAATGAAATAGGGAGTGCAGTTGTTTTCCTGACTGAAACTCTACTTTTCTCACTGTGCTATAATTGAACGTATCTGAAAAGCAATATTAAAACTACTGAAATGCAGGGGGCATGGGGAAAAGAAGAAGCGCTCTGGGTTGTGTTGGAAAGAGGAGATGGCACTGTCATCCATACTGCTGTAGTCTACAGACCGCCGACTCAAATCGAAGAGCTAGATAACAAATTGATTATAGACATTGTCAAAATAGCCACAAAGGGGGAAGCAATCATATTGGGTGACTTTAATCTACCCGATGTGGATTGGATTACTCCTGCAAATCTGGAAAGAAGCAAAAAAATTGTGGATGCTCTCCAAGATGTGTTACTTAGACAAATGGTGATGGAACCAACAAGGGAAAGCTCAACGCTGGAGTTAGTCCTCACCAATGGTGATAGTGTGTCGAATGTCTGGGTGGGTGCACCTGTGAGCAGCAGTGATCATCACACGGTGTGGTTTGAGATAAAAACCAAGGTGCAGTCCAACTATAGCAAGCTCAAAGTCCTAAACTTCAAAAACACTGACTTCAATAAAATGGCCAGGTCCCTTAAGGAGTAGTTGACAAGGTGGAAGGAGATAAGGGAAGTGGAACTGCAGTGGGCTAAACTAAAGGTGGCAATAAAAGGGGCAACAGATAAATATGTAAGAAAAGTAAATAAAAACAAAAGGAGAAGGAAACCTATTTGGTTTTCCAAAGAAGTGGCTGCTCAAATAAGGGCAAAAAACACAGTTTTTGCAAAATTCAAAAGCTTGCAAACAGAGGAACACAGAAATGAAAACAGGATCAAACTCAAAGAGATAAAAAGAGAAATAAGAATAGCAAAATCAAAGGCAGAGGAAAAGATGGCTAAGGATGTGAAGTGTGGCAACAAAACTTTTTTTAGGTATATTCGGGAAAGGAAGAAAATCAGGGGTGGAATCGCAGGACTCAGAAGCGCTGGGAATGGACTCGTGGAAAGGGACATTGAAAAAGCGGAATTGCTAAACAAATACTTCTGCTCTGTTTTTACTAAAGAAAAATCCTGTAGAAGGACCAACTGTGACTCCCAAATATAAAGATGGGAATGGAGTAGATACCACACCATTCACAGAAGATGATGTGTTAGAACAACTTGCAAAACTGAAAGTGGACAAGGCCATGGGACCGGAAGGGATACATCCCAGGATACTGAAAGAGCTCAGAGAGGTTCTTGCAGGGCCGTTAAAGGATGTTTTCAATGGAAACAGGAGAAGTTCCTCAGGACTGGAGAATGGCTGATGTCGTACCTCTACACAAAAGTGGTGACAGGGAAGAAGTGTCAAACTACAGGCCTGTGAGCCTTACCTCGGTGGCGGGAAAAGTAATGGAGGCGCTTCTGAAGGAGTGACTAGTGAACTTTCTCAAAACCAACAGGTTGCAAGATCCGAGGCAACATGGTTTTACCGAAGGACGATCTTGCCAAACAAATCTGATTGAGTTCTTTGACTTGGTGACCAGAGAACTAGATCAGGGGCATGTGATAGATGTCATCTACCTGGATTTAAGCAAAGCCTTTGATACTGTTCCTCATACCAGGCTTATCAATAGACTTAGTAGTTTGGGGATGGGTCCCAAGGTGGTAAACTGGATCAGAAATTGGTTGACTGATAGATGACAGAAGGTGATGGTAAATGGAACGCACTTGGAGGAAAGGAAGGTGATTAGCGGGGTGCCCCAGGGTTCGGTCCTGGGCCCAGCACTGTTCAATGTATTTGTGAGTGATATTGCTGAAAAACTGAACGGAAAGGTCTGTCTTTTTGCAGATGACACGAAAATTTGCAACAGAATGGCAGAGTGGACTTCCCCGAGGGAGTCCTTAACATGAGAAAAGATCTACAAAAGCAGGAAGAATGGTCAAATGCTTGGCAATTAAGATTTAATGCAAAGAAGTGCAGAGTCATGCACTTGGGTAGCAGAAACCCAAGAGAAATGTACATGATAGGGGGTGAGAGGTTGGTGTGCACAAATCAGGAGAAAGACCTTGGTGTGATTATTTATGTAGATCTCAAGGTGGCAAAACAGTGCGACAAGGCGGTGGCAAAAGCCAGGAGGATGTTGGGCTGCATACAAAGAGGAATTACCAGCAGAAAGAAAGAGGTTCTAATACCACTGTATAAGTCACTGGTGAGGCCTCACTTGGAATACTGTGTTCAGTTTTGGAGACCGTATCTTGCAAAGGATGTAAAAAGAATGGAATCTGTTCAGAGGAAGGCGACCAAAATGATTTGGAACCCGCGTCAGAAGCCTTATGAGAAGAGACTTGAAGACCTAAATATGTACACTTTGGAGGAGAGGAGGGATAAGGGAGATATGATTCAGACCTTTAAATACTTAAGGAGAAATAATGAACAAACAAACCTCTCCCAAAGACGGGGAAGCAGTAAAACGAGAGGGCATAACATGAAGCTGCAAGGTGGAAAATTGAAAGGCAATATCAGAAAATACTTTTTCACTGAGAGGGTGGTGGATGCTTGGAATGCCCTCCTGATGGAGGTGGTGGGGGCAAATACGGTGACAGAATTCAAAATGGCATGTGACATACACAATGGATCCATTTATAGCAACAGAATAAAATCAAAATAAACGGAACCATCTAACTTCTTAACATATAGGGGTGTCCTGCATGGAGCGGTGGGTTCACCCCTAAACAAAGACATGGGGAGGGGTGGCCTGAGGGGCGGCCTGCACAGAGTGGCATCTACTCCTGCCTTCTTACTGGGCAGTCTAGATGGACCATATTATGGAGGAGATACTCTAGTAGAGAATTCAGAGGTATTGCAAGAGGGTTTAGACCCTTCTCTGAACACCAAATGGAGAATCTTTTCCACTTGAAAGCATAGGAACGTCGAGTAGAAGGCTTCCTAGAGGCATGAATAACATCTCTGACTTGTTGAGAGAGATGAAAATCTTGAAGGTCTAGGCCCTCAGCAACCAAGCCCTGAGATGGAGTGACTGAGGGTTTGGGTGCCACAATGTTCCCTCTTCCTGGGACAGAAGGTCTGGTGCAGAGCCTAACTCCAGGGAAGGAGCTTGAAAGAGATGCAGAAGTAGAGGTTACCACACTTGGCGTGGCCAATGTGGTGCTATGAGGATCATGGTCCCTCAATCCCTCTGAAGCTTGAATAGAGTATTGGGAATTAGGGGAAATGGTGGAAAGGCATACAGGAAGCCCTGACCCCAATGGAGGAGGAAGGCATCCTTGGCCTGAACTCCCTGACACAGAATTCTGGAACAGAACCGGGGAAGTTTGGCATTCCACGGACTTGCAAATGTCCGGGGTTCCCCAAATTCAAAAAATCCTGGATACCTGGTCTATGTGGAGGGACCACTCGTGTGGGAGCAGAACTCGACAGAGTCTGTCCGCCCAAGAGTTTTGAATACCTGGAAGATATACTGCCAGAAGATGGATGTGATGCTCTCTGGCGAAGGCCCACAGCTGCAAAGCGACAGAGAGCCAGTCCCTCCCTGCTTGTTTACATAGAATATGGCTACTTGATTGTCCGTATGGATAAGGACTGTCCTGTAGCTGAGCAGGGAATGGAACACTCTGAGAGCTAAGAATATTGCTCTGAGTTCCAATAGATTGATATGCAGAGAAGTCTCCTGTGGAGACCAGATGCCCTGGGTGGAGAGATCTTGTAGATGAGCTCCCCAACCCTTTGGAGAAGCATCTGTTGTGAGAGTTCCTTGGGGTAGCGGTTGCTGAAAACGGGACCCCAGCAACAGGTTTTGAGAGGACTTCCACCACTGGAGAGACCAAAATAGACGACTGGAGTTTGCTATTTTGTCTGACAGGCAACCTGATGCCTGAGTCCATTGGGTGGACAAAGTCCATTGAGCTGCCCTCATATGAAGACGAGCATATGGAACCACATGCACGGTGGATGCCATGTGGCCTAATAGTTGTAACATCTCTCGAGCAGTTAACTGGGACTTTAACTGAATCTGGGAGGCTAACTGCACCAGACGTAGGCAACGGGCCTGAGGAAGATAGGCCCTTGCAGTTGTGGTATCCAGTAAGGCCCCTATGAACTCCAGGGACTGAGTAGCGGTGAGATTGGATTTTGGGATGTTTATTACTAGTCCCAAATACTGAAGGATACGCATTGTGCAAGTTAGACAATTCTGGGCCTCTGACTGGGATGAGGCTCGAATGAGCCAGTCGTCCAGATATGGGAATACAAATATTCCTAGAGTGCGGAGAAATGCAGCTACTACTGCCATGCATTTCGTGAACACCCTTGGTGCAGAGGCCAGACCGAAAGGAAGCACTCTGTATTGGTAGTGCTTTCCTTGAAAAAGGAACCGAAGGAACCTTCTGTGTGTAGGATGGATGAGGACATGGGTGTACGCATCCTTGAGATCTAGAGAACAAAGCCAATCCTGACTCTGAAGGTATGGAAGCAGAGCCCCTAGAGAAATCATTTTAAATTTCTCCTTGAATAGAAACTTGTTCAATTCTCTGAGATCTAATATGGGTCTGTGGCCCCCTGCTTTCTTTGGGATAAGAAAATAAGGGGAGTAGAACCCTGAGCCCTGTTGAAGAAGAGGTACTTCTTCTATTGCCCCTTGGGCAAGAAGGGTAGCAATCTCCTGACCTAGAAGGTTGAGGAGAGATGTTGGAGAATTGAACTGTTTCACCATGGTGTGGGAAGGAAGGTTTAAGAAGTAACGCTTGTACCCTTCCTTTATGATGGAGAGGGTCCATTGCTCTGCTGTGATTTGCTCCCATCTGGGAGCAAAGTAAGTCAACCTTCCTGGAATGGTGAGGGGCTCTGGGATTCCCAGAGCTAGAAAGGCTAAGTTCTCTAGTTGCAAGTCAAAGGCCCTGAGGAGGTTGAGGCTGCTGGGCTGTGGTAGGCCTGGCAGCCTTTGACTTGGCCTGTTTAGGTGGTTGCTGACGCTTTGCAGCAAAACGACCTGCAGAAGATGTCTGCCCATGAGCAGGATAATATCTTCCCTTTTTAGAAAAAGATGTCTTTTTGAACAATCTTTTCTTAACAGGGGCAGAGGTAGACTTTGAAAGTCGATCCAACGCAGAGTTCTCAGCATCCATCTGAGTGGCCTTTGCTTGCCAATCCTTGCCAAACAGGTTTTCACCTGTACAAGGAAGGTTTCCCAACTCATCTTGGACCCAGAGTTCCAAATCAGAGGCTTGTAACCAAGCAATTCTGTGTGCACCTATGGCAATAGCCGTGGCTCTGCTTACACACTCAAAAGAGTCAAAGGCTGCACGGTTGGAGAATTTGGAAACATCTTGGGCATGTTTGAGCCAAGTGAGAAATTCCTGCCTTTATCTTCTGAAATAAAAGGAGCTAAAGTCTGCAGATGATCTGTGACTTATTTTAGAAACATCCCCATATAGAGACTATAGGAGTTGATTCTGGCAGCAAGCATATTGGCCTGGAAAATCCTTCGGCCAAAAGCATCTAGAGTCCTTCATTCACGTCCTGGAGGGTTAGATGAGTGTCTCTTTGCACTCTTTATTTTCTTCATAGCAGACTCAACCACAATAGAGTGGTGAGGAAGCTGAGTCTTATGAAAACCAGGAC
Source organism: Ichthyophis bannanicus (assembly GCA_033557465.1). Taxonomy (NCBI): domain Eukaryota; kingdom Metazoa; phylum Chordata; class Amphibia; order Gymnophiona; family Ichthyophiidae; genus Ichthyophis; species Ichthyophis bannanicus. The sequence continues at coordinate 5,269,072 of CM066050.1, forward strand.
AGGGAGGGACACGGTACATGGTGTCTAACCTGCGAGAATGAGGAGAGGTGGTGAGAGGAGTCTCCCACATGCCCAACATGAGACCATAGAGAATCTCATGAATAGGTAGGGTAACTGCTTCCTTAGGAGCCTTAGGATATTGCAAAATATCTAATTGCTTGGCTCTAGGCTCTGACTCAGAGGCCACTGTGATGGAGAGGCCTCTAGCCACTTCCCTAATGAAGTCTTGAAAAGACAAATCCTCTGGAGGAGACATTCTTCGTTTTGGAGAATCAGACTCCTGAGGAAGAAGCACCGGTACATCGACAGAAGCCTCCGACTCGTCAGAGTCTTCGGAGGAATCGAAGTATCGCCTGTCTGGATGCTCCTGTAAAGCCCGATATGCGTACCGAGTGGGATCGACATCGGGAGTAAGCGGTACCGGTTCGGTACCGATGGGCATCGTAGGACAGGGTACCGTTGCAGCCGACACCAAAGCCGATGTCGATGCAAACGGTGCCGATGCTGGAGTCGGTACCGGCAACGGAGATTGTTGCGGTACCGAAGGCGTCGAAGCCTGCATAAACGCCGTAAGGATGCGCTGTATGGACAGAATTTTCTGATCCATCGACGCCACCAGAGTCTGGATGTCGGTACCAGTGGAGGACACCCGTACCCCAGAACACAGCAACAGGTGATCAGTCGAGGCCATGCCATCGATGTCAACCTGTGACCCCATAGATAATGCTTTGGAAGCCGGAACTTCCCGCCGGGGTAATTTTGCCGGAGCGGAATCCTCGAGGGCAAGCCCGGAGGCATCTCGATGCTTGGAGGGAGATTTGCCCTTCAAGGACCGGCTAGATTTATGTTTGGTTACCTGAGATCCATGGGAGGAAGAAGAAGCCCTGGAAGACGTCGATGCCACCGAGGCTGCATCAGAGGGAAACAGGGTACTGAGCTAGGCTGCTCGGTTCTGCCGACCCCTTTTAGACATCATGGTGCAGGACACACAATCTGTGATGGAATGGTCAGGACCCAAACATTTCAGACACCAATCATGGGTGTCGGTGACAGAAATAGTACCGCCACATTTTGTGCACTTTTTGAACCCGGAAGCGGGCTTCTCCATGAGGAGAAAATATCTAGGCCTAAGGCCCAAACTGAAAATGCACAGCTGAAAGAATAAAAGGGGTTTTTTTTTAAGAAGAAGAAGAAGAAAGAAAAGAAAAGACCGGCGGTACCGGTCTGACGTCGAAGGCAGACGCGACTACAGAAAAATAAAGAACTTCTTCTGCGGTGACAGGAACACGACCTGCTGGCTCCACGGAAAAGAAGAACTGGAGAGAGGCGGTTAGGAAGGGCGGGAAGGCAGCGCACAGGCGCTGTGAGATACTCCCAAAAGCTTTCTTACTGGACGCTGGGGAGCGTTCCCGCGCAGGCTCCGTCGGTACCGACAATACCCATATGTGAAGATTCATTCCTGCTTGTTCCTGGAGATAACAATTTTAAAGACGGAATTTTCTGCGGTGAAAGGGTATGGGTCCTGTCAGCTCCGCGGAAAACGAAGAACTGAAAAGGGACAGTTGGAAAGGTGGGAAGGCAGTGCGCATGTGCTGAGGGATGCTCCCAAAAGCGTTCCTATTGGACGCTGGGGAGCGTTCCCACGCAGGCTCCGTCAGTACCGACGATACCCATATGTGAAGACTACATTCCTGCTTGTTCCTGGAGATTACTATGGCCCCACTATGGAAAAAGGTTAACTGTAAGAACTCACTGGAGTAACCTAATAAGCTGCTAATCCTCTACATCCCTCTCTACATCTCTACCCCACTGGTGATTTAATACGACTTTAAATCTCACTGACCTCTCCTGCTACAAAACATCCATGCATTCAATCCATAATGCAAAAATGTTGCCTCTAGATAACAACTATAAAATGTAACCAAACACCCACTTTCATGCAAGAATGCAGATGTACATAGTTTGAGAAGTTAAATGTTTTATACTCCATGTAATTCAATAAGTTATTTCTCCCTGTTCTATGTAAAACTTGTTGCTACAATTGTATGTAAACCGCTTTGAATCTATAAAAAGGCGGTATATAAATCCTGTTATATAAATAAAATAGATAAATAAATAAACAAACTAAACTAAATTAAGAGCACTCTGCTGGTTTTAAATTTAAACTAAAAGCTCTCTTCTGAGTTTTAAATTTAAACTAAAACTCTCTGCTGAGGTTTAAAAGTAAACTAAAGGTTAAACTAAAAGTTCTCTGCTGGTTTGAAATATGCATTGAAAGCTATCCGCTGATACTAGGTCCTGACTTAGTTAGCAAATACACTGGATTCTAAAATACACCGATTTATCAGTTTTAACCCAAAGAATTCCCTTTCCCCCAAGATTTAGAGAAGTTCCCAGAAGCAAATACTTACAAGTGCAGATGTCTTTCCAGCAGAAGCAGTCCGTTTTCGTAGTCCTTCAAGACTACTTTAAGTGCCTTTAAGGTACCTTTTAGAGACGTTATTTCCTTGGTTTTCCAATGCAAAGGGAAAAAGGGAACCCCCACCCCCATCCCATTTGGTGGCACGATGCAAGTTTAAAATTGATGGGAGGCTGGACACGCCTATTCCCCTTCCTTTAACCAAGCTTCACTTATGGCTAAGATGTCAGTCTGAGTGAAATTGAAAAGATCTTGGATTAGTTAAGTCTTATTTTTTAAGCTTCTAGCTTTAATCAGCCCTACCTGAATATCCTGCCAACATTTTATAGGTTGACAGAACAGCTGCATGGAGGGTGGTCAGCCATCTGATTTGCTGCAGAGTAAAGAAATTGTCAGTGCAGGGGCATGTCCTACTGCCAATGTGTACAGGTATTGGATAACCCCCATAAAGGCCAATTCTGCAGATGCCAAACGCTCAACCATAATTCTCAGAAAGGCACACAAAGGAGCATGCAAAGGAGCACATCCTGCTCCTCAGGCAGGCACATACGCTGGTGGCAACTGTGCACTGCTGTTGTGCTATGCTTTAAAATGAACTCCCTCAAGGCTAATCTTCTGACAAAAAACAGGTGCTCAGGATTTTTATTTACACTCTAGTTTTGTTTTTGGGGTTTAATTATTTAGAGTGGTGTTATTTAAATAATTTTAAAATGAACTCAAGCATCCCCTTGGCATCGGGTCAGTGGACAGAGCTTTGTGTGGAATGACAACAGTGAGAAAGCTAAGAAAAAACAGAAAACAGACAATTTTACAGAAATGCAAATTAGGCAATAATGCCGTGTGATATCCTGACAGACTGCGGAAGCATTATCCGGATTAATTCTGGGAAAAAGAAATCTGGAAATGCAAACCCTTGAACTCAAATAGCAATCCAAAGGTCCCTTGCTGCTGAGAAAACCCTTTCCCTGCGCTTCCTCAACTATGTGGCCAGCAGCAGTCAACCATTGCCATCTGGTTTTCTATCCAAATAAAGATACTCTTTCCCAAAAACATACTGGTAAAAGCTGAAAGCACTAAAGTGAATATACTTAGCTCTTTGAGGTCAATCTGATCCAAGCAATAGCAACTACGGTACAATCCAATTGTGCCCTCAACCCCAGATCTAGTAGAAACAAAGTCCACATAATAAAAGAGCTCATTGAAGAAAACAACACTACACCAAAATCTCAAACTGCTTCGCTGCAATTAATCTCTAACTCAAAGAACACTACCTCATGATTAACCATAGCAAATCAGAAATACTTCACATTACAAGAGACAATAATTTCAAACCACCATCTACAATCATGATAAACAATAGCCAACTCGATGTCAAAACTTAAATAAACTATTTGGGTATCCAACTCGACTAAGAACTCAACTTCCAGCTTCAAATAAGCCACATTAGCAAGTCTGTGTATTTCAAGCTCTACATGCTATTTACACAAACTCCCCCCCCCCCCCCCCCCCCCCAAGACTTCAGCACTGTGAGGCTCATTCCAAGTTGACCGCCCAGGCCCCTGTGCGCCGGATCAGAAGTGGGACGCACAAAGACAGACCAATTCTGATGGCACAGGGGCTAGATGTGGCCCCACAGGATCAGAATAGGGTCTATCCCAGCCCGACTAACTCATCCCAGCCACCAGCCACTTGTTCCTTTCCATGCAGCCCGACCCCAGATCTGGCCTCCCATTGCCAGGATCAGGCTGCAGGGAACCCCCTGCACCCCCCTCACCGCACTTCCGCCGCCCAGGCCTACCATCCCACAACATCCAGGGCCACTTATGCCACCTCCGAGGTGGAATAAGTCCCCCATCCAGTCTGCTGGCCCTGTACATCTGGGGCCATGGACCGCCCACTGCCCGCCCTCACCCCACCTCCGCGATGCCCCCTCCCACTCCCGTCTAAGCCTCCCCATACAAACTCTTTGTTCATAAAGGAAGGCTTTCGTCGGGGACAGCAAGGGGAGTGAATAGCAGGGATGGATGACCCAATGGAACGTCCATCCCCGCTATTTGTGTGTCGGAATAGACCCCTGTGTGTCAAGCCATAATCGCCCCAACATTTGATTACTGCAACTCCATCTATGACGGACTTCCTAAGAGCATATTATACACCCTAAAACTAGCACAGAACACCATAGCAAGAATCATACTGGCAGAATCGCATCAAACTCACATCACTCCTCTCCTTAAAAAGCTTCACTGACTACCCATCACAAGCAAGATCAAATACCACTCATAAAATCCTAACCTGCCAATCAGCAGACAACTTCATTCCTTTATTAGCAACCAATAGTTACACCAGACCCAGGAGAAAAACCACATCAAACACCCTGGAAATCCCCACAGACAAACCCTCAAGTAGTCAAAGAGCAAATAGCAGAGCCTTTGCTCTATACGCTCCCATTCTCTGGAACTCTATATCAACTCAACTCAGAGCAATTTAGATCACCAGCGAATTCCGTAAAAACCCAGACTCTGCTTTTTTTAGAATGTTATGGACTAAATGCACATTAGGGACAAGTGCGCACAGGACTGTGCAACTCACTACCTCTTTAACTTGTCAATTTTTAACACTTGTTTACAATATGTTCCTTGGAATGTACACTTTATTCTTCTAGTTACATTGTATTTGCACTGAGTTATCTGTAAACCGTCTTGACTAGTAGAAAGACGGTATTAAAAAAAAGAGGTTAAATAAAATAAATAAATGTATGTTCCTGAAATGCCTTTTCAGGATTTTAATTGCAAAGTCGTCAAGGGAGTGATATTCCTTTGAGAAGCATTCACCCATAAGAACATAAGATATGCCATACTGGGTCAGACCAAGGTCCATCAAGCCCAGCATCCTGTTTCCAACAGTGGCCAATCTAGGTCATATGTACCTAGCAATTTCCCAAAAAGACACAGGTTCCACAATGCTTGTACTGGGTCAAGCACTGATATCCTGGATCCCTTCTTTATAATAGTTTATGGACCTTTCCTCCAGGAACTTGTCCAAACCTTTTTTAAACCCAGCTACACTAACCGCCTTTACTACATCCTCCGGTAACAAATTCCAGGGTTTGATTACACGTTGAGTGAAATAATATTTTCTTTTATTAGTGTTAAATAGTTTACCCCTGTAGCTTCATTACATGTCCCCTAGTCTTTCTATATTCTGATAACGTAAACAATCGATCAACGTTTACCTGTTCCACTCCGTTCATTAATTTATAGACTTCTATCATATCTCCCCTCAGCTGTCTCTTTTCCAGGTTAAACAGCCCTAACCTTTTTAGCCTTTCTTCATAGGAGTATCCTTCCATCCCCTTTATCATTTTGGTAGCTCTTCTCTGAACCTTTTCTAATAACGCTATATCCTTTTTAAGATACAGCGACCAGAATTGCACACAATATTCAAGGTGCGGTCTCACCATGGAACGATATAGAGGCATTATAATATCTTTTGTTTTATTTTCCATTCCTGTCCTTATGATACCTAGCATTCTATTTGCTCTCTTGGTCGCTGCTGCACACTGGGCTGAGGGTTTTAACATATTATCCACAATGATACCTAGGTGGTGGTTCCTAATGTGGAACCTTGCATCGTGTAACCATAGTTTGGGTTGTTCTTCCCTAGGTACATAACTTTGCAATTGTCCACATTAAATTTCATCTGCAATTTTGATGCCCAGTCTTCCAATTTATCAAGATCCTCTTGCAATTTTCCACAATCCTCTTGGGTTTTAACAACTTTAAATAGTTTTGTCTCATCTGCAAATTTGATAACCCCATTCGTTATTCCCCTTTCCAGGTCATTTATGAATATGTCAAAAAGCAGCGGACCCAGCACAGAACCCTAGGGTACACCACTATTTATTTATTTAACATCTCTTCTATACCGCGCTATTAAAATCAGCGCGGTGTACATCGAACAAAATATACTGCAATGCATACAGGTAACATTGAGTTTACAGAGAACAAGGGAATATATAACATGGAATAACAGGGATAACTATGTACAGTCAACATTATACTATATATATGCTTTTACTATATACTATATTTAAACTCAAGTGGATATTGTACGTGTATTCATGTAGGTGGCACGGGTCAACAGTAGTAATGTGAACTATCGTGGAGTCTAACCATTTTCTGGTTGTATTAAGTTGCTAAGGTGTTTGGTGTAAGTGGGAGGCCTGTTGGTTGTGTGAGTGTCCATGATCACTTCTGGGTAGTATTTTGTGAATAAGTGATGCTTCACGGCTTTTCGGAATTGTAATAGGCTTTTGATGCCGCGGATTTCATGGGGAAGTATATTCCAATTCATGGGTGCGAATATTGAGAAAGCTCTGTTTGATGTAGCTTTAGTACATGATGTCATCATCTTGGGAACTATTAAGGTGTTCATAGCTGTAGTCCTTCTGTTTCTATTTTCGAGGGTGTTATGGATTAGTTTCCTGATTGGTGTCGGTGGGTAGTTATTCATGGCTTTGAAGGTCAGGACTAGTGACTTATATGAGAGTCTGGCTTGTAGAGGTAGCCAGTGTAGGTCTTTCATGATAGGCGTTATGTGAGCGGATCTTGGTGACCCAGAGAGGACTCTTGCAGCTGCATTCACTATTCACCTTTCTCCATTGGGAAAATTGGCCATTTAGCCCTACCCTCTGCTTTCTATCTTTTAACCAGTTCCTGATCCACAATAGTACACTGCCTCCTATCCCATGACTCTTTAGTTTTGCCAAAAGTCTCTGATGAGGGACCTTGTCAAAGGCTTTCTGAAAGTCCAGATACACTATATCAACCGACTCACCTTTGTCCACCTGTTTATTCACACCTTCAAAAAAACATAACAGATTAGTAAGACAAGATCTTCCTTGTCTAAAGCCATGTTGGCTGTCTCCCATTAGGTCATGACTATCTACATGCTGAGTAATTTTATTCTTTATGATGGTTTCTACCATTTTTCCCGGTACTGACGTCAGGCTCACCGGTCTGTAGTTTCCCAGATCACCCCTGGAACCCTTTTTAAAAATTGGTGTTACATTGGCGATCCTCCAATCTTCAGGTATTACAGATGATTTTAATGAAAATTCATAGATGACTAATAGCAGGTCTGCAATCTCATATTTCAGTTCTTTCAACATCCTTGGATGTATACCATCCGGCCCAGGTGATTTGCTACTCTTCAGTTTATCTAATAGTTGTAATATATCTTCCTGATCTATCGATATTTCCTTCAATTCTTCTGCACCTTTAAATACCACTTCAGTCATGGGTAACATCCCTACATCTTCCTTAGTAAAGACCGAAGCAAAGAATTCATTCAGTCTCTCCGCTATCGCCTTGTCACCTCTTAGTGCCCCTTTAACCCCTCTATCATGTAATGGACCAACTGACTCTCTCACAGGTTTTTTGCTACGAGTGTACTTGAAAAGGTCTTTCACATTTTTTGCTTCTGCAGCAAGCTTCTTCTCAAATGCTCGCTTTGCCTGCCTTATCAATGCCTTGCATTTGACTTGCCAGTGCTTGTGCTGTTTCCAGGTTTCGTCGTTTGGCTCTTTTTTCCATTTCCTGAAAGATGCCTTTTTGGCAACAACAGCCTCTCTGACCTCACCTTTAAACCATGCTGGCAGTTTTTTGGATTTCCTTCCACTTTTCTTAAAGCGTGGAATACAGCTGGCCTGGGCTTCCAAGATAGTATTTTTCAACAACACCCAAGCTTGATGTAAGTCTTTAACCTTTGCAACTGCTCCTTTTAGTTTTTTCTTAACTATTTTCCTCATTTTATCATAGTCTCCCTTTCGAAAGTTAAAAGGTAGTACTGTGGATTTCCTTACTATCCCTCCTCCACTAATTAAATCAAATGCAATCATGCTATGATCACTATTGCCAAGTGGCCCCAACACCCTTATCTCTTGCACTAGATCTGGTGTTCCACTAAGGACTAGGTCTAATATGGCTTCCCTTCTGGTCGGTCCAAGCAGCAGTCATTTATTTCATTTCATCTAGGAACTTTATCTCCCCTAGGATGTCCTGACGTGACACTGACCCAGTCGATACCGGGGTAATTGAAATCACCCATTATTATTACTGCGCTGTAACTTTTCTTAGCTTCCTTGATTTCTTTGAGCATTTCATCATCCATTTGTTCATTCTGGCCAGGCGGTCGATAGTACACCCCCACTGCCATCGCCTTCCCCTTTTTACATGGAATTTCAAACCATAGAGATACTACAGCAAATTTTGTTTCCTGCAAAACTTTAATCCTTTCTGATTCAATGCCCTCTCTAACATAGAGCGCAACCCCTCCACCAATTTGATCAGCTCTATCATTACGATATAGTTTGCACCCAGGTATCACAGTGTCCCACTGGTTGTCCTCCTTCCACCATGTCTCCGATATTCCAATCATATCTAACCTCTCATTTAGTGCTATATATTCTAACTCTCCCATCTTATTTTTTAGACTTCTAGCTTTTGCATACAAGCATTTTAGAGACTGTATTTTATTCATATTAATTTGGCTATTGGTAGACATGGGTAATTTGGGATCTTTAAGCTCTATCTCATCCATACTCGAAGGCATTTGGGTTACTTTACTCTTTTTTGGAACCTCTCTGCCTTTGGTAGTATCCTTCAAGGATACATTCTTCCGAACCATCTGCTCTTGGGTGACTGTCGGCTTTCCCCTATTATCTAGTTTAAAAGCTGCTATATCTCCTTTTTAAAGGTTAATGCCAGCAGCCTGGTTCCATCCCGGTTAAGGTGAAGCCCATCCCTTCGGAAGAGCCGCTCCTTTCCCCAGAATGTTCCCCAGTTCCTAACAGGAGTGGAGGAGTGGCCTAGTGGCTGGGGCAAGGTACTTCAAGCCGGAAGGTCGGGGGTTCAAATCCCACTAGAGGACAGCAACCTTGGGCCGGAAGGACTGGGGTTTCTAGTCCCACAGGTGTGCCTTGTGGTCTTGGGCAAGCCACTTAACCCTCCATAGCCCATGTTCCCTGTAAAATAGTTATCTCCAAGTTATAATGCCCTGTTCAATGTAATTTCAGTTTGTTCATTGTAAACCGCACTGATGCAGAATAGCATGGTATATAAGAGAATGTAAATAAATAAATAAAATTAAAAAAATAAATAAATCCAAAACCCTCATCTCTGCATCATTGTCTCATCCACGCATTGAGACTCTGGAGCTCTGCCTGCCTTTGGGTCCTGCACGTGGAACGGGAAGCATTTCGGAGAACGCTACCCTGGAATTTCTGGATTTCAACTTCCTACCTAAAAGCCTAAATTTAGCCTCCAGAACCTCCCTACCACATTTTTGATACCGACATGTACCAAGACAGCAGACTCCTCCACAGCACTATCTAAGACCTTATCTAGGTGGCGCGTGAGGTCCGCTACCTTCGCAGCAGGCAGGCATGTTACCAAGCGATCCTCACGTCCACCAGCCACCCAGCTATCTACATGCCTAATGATCGAATCACAAACTGTAACGGCTGTCCTAACCCTTCCCTCATGGGCACATGGCCCTGGAGAAACTTCCTCGGTGCGAGAGGGTTTTACATCACCTAGAGGACAGGTCCTACTTATAGGATCACTTCCTGCCACACCAGAGTGATGCTCTCCTGTCACGTGACCTCTCTCCTCCATGGCAACAGGGATGCTGCCAGACTGGAAGTGGGACTTCAGGACTATATCCCTGTAGGTCTATGTACCTCTCTGTCTTTCTTATGTTTTCCAAGTCTGCTACACTAGCCTCTAGAGAACGGACCCGTTCCCTGAGAGCAAAGAGCTCCTTGCACCTAGTGCACACGTAAGACCTCTCATCAACTGGGAGAAAATCATACATGTGACACTCAATGCAAAAGACTGGAAAGCCCCCATCTCGCTGCTGGACTGCTGTTTGCATCTTAGTTTTAAGCTTGTGTTTAGATCTTTACTAAGGGTTGCTATGGATATTTATACTAATAAAACTGTACCTAATACGTTTAACATACCTTGTTCACCTGAAGCTTAATTAATCTCAGGTCCTTAGAGTATGACTGATTTGGATAACGAGCGTCACCTGAGAGCAACGCCTGTCCTTTAAGATGTGTAAGTACCTATAACGCTACGAATACCCCAAGGGTGGGTGGGTGTTGGTGAGGGATGGAGGGAAATAACACTTATTAAAGAGGGCTGCTACACAGTACCCTGTCCTGTGCTGCTGAGGTAAGCTGTGACCAACTTCCTGGGTGATTAGCAGTCCTTGCCTGGATAGGAGGAGTCTTTCAAAATGGCCTTTTGACCTGCCACCTGGTGTTAACACCTATTGAGAATGTTTCACAGGTCTCTTGCCCCCTAGGTAGAAGGCCTCTTTATAAAGGTCTCCAGAAGACTTTATTTGTTGCTCAAAGAGTACTGACCCTGTTTTTCCTTTTATGCTAAGCTATATTCTGATTTGATTTAAATTATAGCTCTTTGCTGCAGCTAGGCTCTGATTTATTATGAAATTTAAACTAGAAGCTCTCTGCTGTGTTCCAAATTTAACCAGAAAGCTCTCTTCTGTGTTTTAAATGTAAACTAAAAGTACTTTGCTGATACTAGGCCCTGAGTGACTATTAAATTTAAACTACAAGCTCTCTGCTAGGTATGAAATGTAACCAGAAAGTTCTCTTCTGTGTTTTAAATGTAAACTTAAACTGCTGCTACTAGGCCCTGACTGATTTAACAAAAAACTGGGTTCACAGATTAATTAGCTTTAATACAAAGAATTCCTTTCAGAAAATTCCCAGAAGTATATACTCACAATTGCAGATCTCTCTCCAGAAGTAACAGTCCCCTTTTCTAGTCCTTGGTGATGTTTTGTTTTTCTCTGTAATAGTTCATGGTGTGTCTGTGAAGGTTAAAATGTGTCCTAAGTTTCTGACTTATTTCCCCAATGTAGCACCCGTTTTCACATCTTGTGCACTGGATCATACACACTACATTCATAGAGGAGCATGATATGAGCCCTTTATTTTCAAGGTCTTTCCCATATGGGTAGTTATAGGGTCCTGTGATATGTGCTGGCATAACTTGCACCATACATTTTTGCAGGGTTTTGTGGCATTTTCTTCCATTTGGGATTCTTTTTGGAGTTTATTCCTAACAAGGTTTTGTTTCAGGATGGGTGGTTGGTGGAAGGTTAGAATTCGAGGGGTGGGAAAGATTTATTTTAGTAAGTCATCTTCCAGAAACAGAGGCTGGAGATCTTTGAGATTTTCCTTTGTTTCTCGTTCTAGGTTATAAGTTACCACAAGTGGTAAACATTCCATGTTTTTTCTTTCTTTGTATTGCAGTAGGTTTTCTCTGGGTGTTTTGAGCAAGGATGCAATTTTCTTGGAGATGATTCTGGGGCGATATCCCTTTTGTTTGAAGGATTCTGTTAGGGCTAAGGCGTTTATTTCTGTCTTTGGAGTCAGAGCAAATGCAGTGGCATCTTGTAGCCTGGCTGTGTATAATTGTTTGGGTCTTTTTGAATATGTGGAGGATGGATGCTGGAGTTATGAAGGTAGTTGCATGTGTCAGTTGGTTTCCTGTATACTGATGATCATAAGTGATACTGCAGATTGAGTCTGTAGTGTCTAAGAAGAAAATGCATTCCATGGAGTAGTCCATTTTGAGTCTTATTGTGGGGTGACAAGTATTGAGGGAGATGTAGAAATGTTTAAGATTCTTTTCCCCTTCAGTCCAAATTATGAATATATCATCTATGTACCGGTAATATCTGAAAGGTTTGTGCTTCCATTCAGGAAAGTCTCTTCCCATTCTGACATGTAAAGATTGGCATATTGTGCTACCATTCTTCTGCCCTGGCTGTTCTCACTGTAGATAGGTCATTATTGAAGCTGTAATAGTTGTGGGGCAGGATGAAATCAGTTCGTTTTGCAAGAGCTTCCGCTGTGTAATCATGGCCTTAGGAGGTTATATTTAGCCATTTGTAGCATGCTGCTACGATGTTTGCATGGGGGATGTCGCAGTACAGGGATTTCACATCCACTGATGTCTGGTAGTAGCTGCCTGATACGTATTCCTTAACCTGTGTAGAAAATCTGTAATGTCTTGCAGGAAAGCTGTTTGTCTTTTTACTAGGGGTTTGAGGAGCCTATTAGTCCAGATATTATTTCCTGTGAGTGTACCAACACCAGATATGATTGATCTGCCAGGGTTCCCAGGTTTCCAAGTTGAAGAGTCCTAACCTTTTAAGCCTTTCCTCATAGGGGTATCCTTCCATCCCCTTTATCATTTTGGTCACTCTTCTCTCTACTTTTTCTAATTCTGCTATATCCTTTTTAAGATATGGAGACCAGAACTGCATGCAATATTCAAGATGCAGTCACACCATGGAGCAATAATATCCATGGCATTAGAATATCCTTGGTTTTATTTTCCATTTCTTTCCTTATGATTCCTAGCATTTTATTTGCCTTTTTGGCTGCTTCACACTGGGCAGAGGGTTTCAAAGTATTTTCCACAATGATCCTTTTCCTGGGTGGTGGTTCCTAATGTGGAACCCTTGCATTGTATAACCATAGTTTGGGTTGTTCTTCCCTAAGTGCAAAACTTTCTACTTGTCCACATTAAATTTCATCTGCCATTTGGATGCCCAGTCCCCCAATTTCTCAAGGTCTTCTTGCAATTTTTCATAATCCTCTTGTATTTTAATAAATGAATAAGTTTGTGTCATCTGCAAATTTGATCACCTCACTCGTTCCCATTTGCAAATCATTTATGAATATGTTAAAAAAAACAGCGGACCCAGCTCAGATCCCTGGGCAACTCCACTACTCATCTTTCTCCATTAAGAAAACTGCCCATTTAGCCCTACTCTGTTTTCTCTCTTTTAACTAACTTCCCATTCACAATAGTATACTGCCTCCTATCCCACAACTTTCTAATTTCCTGAAGAGTCTCTCATGTGGGATCATGTCAAAGGCTTTCTGAAAATCCAGATATACTATATCAACTGACTTACCTTTGTCTACCTAGATTGTTGCAGTCAATCAATATTGCAGAATCTTTTCATGAAGTGGAATCCAACCTCACCCACTCAAAGCCCATTTCTTTCTATTTAGGTTTTCTTATATAAATATTTTATAGATGTCTAGATAAAAATATAAATAAATAAAATATTTATTTAAGACAGCTTGAACAGAAAGAAATGGGCCTAAGGTGAGTGGGTTGAATTTTATTCCCCCCACAAAAATCTGCAGTCATGTCAGGAATCCCCTTCCAGGCAGTAGTGAGAAGTGAAAAGTCTGGACAGACATCCATGTTGCAGTTTTGCATATCTCCTCCATGGAGGTCGAGCACAAATGGGCCATCAATGCAGCCATTACTCCGATATTATGAGCTGTGATATGACTCTCAAAGCGTAGGCTTGCCTGGACAAAAATGAAAGAGATGCAGTCTGCGAGCCAAATTGATAAAGTGTGCTTGGAGATGGCCAACCCTAGTCTACAGGAGTCAACAGAAACAAAAAACTGGATGGACGTCCTATGGGTTTTCATCCGCTCCAAACTTACAGAAAGCTAAAGCTTTTTTACAGTCCAACACGTGCAGCACAGCTTTCCCTTCATGAAAATGAGGATTTGGGAAAAATGTTGGAAGGGCGACTGACTGGTTAAGATGAAAATCCTCCAGTGCTGCTATGCTCATACTTCTTTCTCATCACTTCACTGACTATTTGTTTCTGTTTTCAGTTCAAACTTCTCCTAGTGACCTACAAGTGCATTCGTCAGCTCCTCACTACCTTTTCTCTCTTGTCTTACTCTGCACTCCTCGGGAATGCTGCTCCTCTGGAAGACCCCTTTTATCTGTGACCTTAGTTGCCACTACCAACTGCAGACTCTGTTCAATCTATCTTGCTGTTCCATATACCTGGAACCAACTACCTGAGTCAGTACATCGGGCTCCTTCTCTAGCCCTATTCAAATTCTGGCTAAAATCCCACCTCTCTGAGGCTGCTTTTGGATCCTGATGCTCCTCACTCTCTTATTCACTACTTACGTGTATGTATCTTACCATACGCTAGTCCCCAGTTTTGTGATGCTCGTCGCCTCTTGATTAGATTGTAAACACTGATGAGCAGAAACTGTCTCTTACATCTTTATGTACAGCACTGCGTATGCCTTGTAGCACTATACAAATGATGTGTAGTAATAGTGGCAGTAGTAATCACTTTTGGAAGGAACTTAGAATGAATGTGAAGCACCACTCTATTGTGAAAGAATTGTGTGTAGGGTGGATGAAATACTAGAGCCTGAAGCTCGCTTACTCTGCACACTGAAGTGACTGCCATCAGAAATAAGACCTTCCAGGTCAAGAATTTCAGAAGACAGGAGCAGCTCATAAGGAGCTTTCATCACCTGCGTTGAGAACCACACTGAGGTCCCAAGACATTGTGGTGGCTTATAGGGAGGTCTGAGAAGAAGCAAGCTCCGCATGTAGTAAACAACTAATGTTTGTTCAAAGATTGAGTTTACTTTCTACTCCACAATGGTAAGCTCCAGTTTTACTGAGGTAAACCCTTACAGATTTGGCTTGAGTCAGACTCTGACAAGTATAGAAGGTACAATATTCAAACAGTGTTTGTGTGGGACAAAGGAAAAGACATATAGACTGTTCCCCACACCAGACTGCAAACCTCTCCCACTTGACAATGTAAGACTTTCTTGTTGAGGCGCTCCTGGGTGCCAAAAGGAAACTAGTAACACCAACAGGCAGGTTGAGAGCAGACATTAGCCTCTCAAAATCTAAGCTGTGAGGGCTGGGGACTTGATATTGGAATGCAACACTGTGGCGTTCTCCTGAGAGGTTAGTTTTGGTACTTGTTCTAGATGCAGTGGATCCCGGATGGAGTCTTCCAGAATTAGAAGGAACTATAGTTGTCAGGGCCAATAAAGAGTGATGAGGATCATAATGCTTCTGTTTGTTTTGAATTTCAGGAGAGTCTTGGCAATGAAAGGTATTACAGGATATGCATACAGCAAGCCCTCCTCCCAATAAAAAAGGAAAGCATTCAAGGCTAGTTTTCTGTGTGGCCCACACTGGAGCAGAACAGAAGTACCTGGGCATTCTAAGGAGTGGTGAGATCATCTATTAAGGGGGTGCCCTATTCCTGAAAGATAGAGTAGTTACTCACCTGTAATAGGTGTTCTCCAGGAGCAGCAGGAATCAGTCCTCACATATGGGTGTCATCGGCGCCGATGAAGCCCCAGCGGAGCATTTCCCCAGCTTTCCATGAAAGGTCTTGAAGGACTAGAAAAAGGGACTGTCACTTCTGGAGAGAGATCTGCAAATGTGAGTATATACTTCTGGTAATTTTCTAAAAGGAATTCTTTGTATTAAAGCTAATTAATCTGTGAACCCACTACTTTTTGTTAAATCAGTCAGGGCCTAGTAGCAGCAGTTTAAGTATAAATTTAAAACACAGAGGAGAACTTTCTGGTTACATTTCATACCCAGCAGAGAGCTTGTATTTTAAATTTAATAGTCACTCAGGGCCTAGTAACAGCAAAGTACTTTTAGTTTAACTTTAAAACACAGAAGAGAGCTTTCTGGTTACATTTGGAACCCAGCAGAGAGCTTGTAGTCTAAATTGAATACTCACTCAATTTAGAACCCAGCAGAGAGCTTGTAGTTTAAATTTCATAAGAAGTTAGAGCCTAGCAGCAGCTAAGAGCTATTATTTAAATCAAATCAGAATATAGCTTACCTCAGCAGCACAAGACAGGGTACTGTGTAGCAGCCCTCGGGTAAACGTAGATCGATTGTTTACCTTATCAGAATATAGAAAGACTAGGGGACATGCAATGAAGCTACAGGGTAAACTATTTAAGACTAATAAAAGAAAATATTTTTTCACTCAATGTGTAATCAAACTCTGGAATTTGTTACCGGAGGATGTAGTAAAGGCTGTTAGTGTAGCTGGGTTTAAAAAAGGTTTGGACAAGTTCCTGGAGGAAAGGTCCATAAACCATTATTAAGAAGGGACTCAGGATATCAATGCTTGAACCAATACAAGCATTGTGGAACCTGTGTCCCTTGGGGAAACTGATAGGTACATATGACCTAGATTGGCCACTGTTGGAAACAGAATACTGGGCTTGATGGACCTTGGTCTGACCCAGTATGGCATATCTTATGTTCTTATGCCTTTGGGAATGCTGGCACGCATGCGCGGTTCCCTTCCCGCCTAAAGTTGCCATCTTACCTCAGTCAAATGACATAGCTAAGAACAGCACACAAAAATGTAAAAACAAACTATGTACAACTGCAACTCCAAGGGGAGGAGGGAGGGTTGTGAGAACTGATTCCTGCTGCTCCTGGAGAACACCTGTTACAGGTGAGTAACTACTCTTTCTCCAGGACCAAGCAGGAAGTCAGTCCTCACATATGGGTGACTCCCTAGCTCTGGGCTACCAGGAACCCAGGCTGAACAAGAGAACTCCCTTTAGTCACAGCATCAAAGAAAGGCTTTGCAAGGACACAACCTCCACCGGTAGCCCAACAGAGGGCAGGAGGGCAGGAGTTGCCTAAACCTCAGAGATTCCGGAGTACTGCTTGGCCAAAAGCACTGTCCCTATGGGACTCCCTCTCCAGACAGTAATGGGCCGCAAAAGTCTGGCTTGAAGACCAAGTTGCAGCCCTGCAGATGTCTACCAAGGGCACAGAGCGGAGATGAGCCACTGAGGCAGCCATTGCCCTGACATGATGGGCCGTGACCCTACCCTGCAAAGGAAGGTCAGTCGCCTTGTAAGCCCAGGTGATACAGTCAGCCACCCATATGGACAAGGTACGCTTGGACACAGCCAACCCCAACTTATTGGGGTCAAAGGAGACAAAGAGCTGAGTAGCCCTTCTATGCCCCTGCGTACGGTCAAGGTAGAAGGATAAGGCCCTCCTACAGTCCAGGGTATGCAGGACTGCTTCAGCCTTGCTTGCATGAGGCCTTGGGAAGAATGTTGGAAGAACCACCTCCTGGTTGAGGTGGAAAGAGGAGACAACCTTTGTGAGGAACTTTGGATGAGTCCTGAGGACTACTCTGTTCCTATAAATCCTAGTATAAGGCCTATCACAGACCAGGGCCTGAAGCTCACTCACTCGCCTAGCCGAAGTAAGGGCCATGAGGAAGAATGTCTTCCAGGAGATGAAGCGTAGTGGGCAAGTAGCCATCGGCTCAAAAGGTGGGCGAGTCAGTTGCTGCAAGACCACACTCAGCTCCCACTCAGGAGCAGGAGGACGGATGGGAGGCTTGAGCAAAAGCAAGCCCCTGAGAAAGCGGGACACCAAAGGGTGACCGGACAGAGAATGTCCCTCCACCAGTGAGTGGTGAGCTGCTAGAGCTGAGAGGTGGACTCGAACAGAATTGGACTTAAGTCCCTGATTGGACAAGTGCAGTAAGTACTGAAGCACTACTGGCACAGTACAGGAGAAAGGATCCTCTGTACGGAGCTGACACCACACAGAAAACCTCTTCCATTTGAGGGCATAGGTTTTCCTAGTGGACTGTTTCCTAGAGGCTAGGATAACTTCCTCAACTTCCTGAGGTAGGCCCCAGGGAGCCAAAACTACCCTTGCAGCCTCCAGGCCATAAAATTGAGAGCTTTGAGATTGGGGTGCAGAAGGGAATCCTGCTCCTGTGAGAGAAGGTCGGGTTGCAACCCCAGAGGTAGGGGGGAATCCACTGCCAGCTGAAGTAGAAGCGGAAACCAAGGCTGCCTCGGCCACCTGGGAGCTACCAGCAGGACCGAGGCCTTGTCCTGAAGAGTCTTGAAAAGAGTTCGGGCCACCAAGGGCATGGGAGGAAACGCATACAGGAGGCCCTGAGACCAGGACAGCAGAAAAGCATCTGGTGCTATCCTCAAAGGATGCAGTTGCCTGGAGCAGAACTTGGGCAGTTGCTTGTTTAGTGGACTGGCAAAGAGATCTATCCAAGGGAGACCCCACTTCAGGAAGATCTTTTGAACGACCAAGGGATGCAGCTGCCACTCGTGGGGCTGCAAAATTCTGCTCAACCTGTCGGCCAGGCAGTTCTCCTGGCCTGGAAGGTACACCGCCTTGAGAAGCATGTTGTGCTTCAGGGCAAAGGAACAAAGGTCCTGAATCTCTCGACAAAGGAGCTTGGACCCAGTCCTGCCCTGTTTGTTCACATAAAACATGGCTACCTGGTTGTCTGTTTGAATCAAGACTGAGCGGTGAGCCAGGGCCGGAGAAAAAGCCTTGAGAGCCAAGCAGATAGCTCGAAGTTCCAGGATATTGATTTGTTGGGCTGCTTCCCAGGGAGACCAGAAGCCCTGAGTGCACTTGTCTAGACAATGAGCACCCCAGCCTTTCAGAGAGGCGTCGGTGGTGAGGACCACCGAGTATTCTGGCATTTGGAAGGGCATCCCCTTCAGCAGATTGGGTGGATGTAGCCACCAGCTGAGGGAGGCCAAAAGGGGTCTGGACACCTTTATCCTGTCTCTTAGGCGGCCTGTGGCCTGAGACCACTGAGTCCGAAGGCACCACTGTGCAGGCCTCATATGGAGCCTGGCATTGGGAGTCACATGCACTGTCGAAGCCATGTGGCCCAGAAGTCTGAGGCAGAGTCTGGCGGAGGCCAGGGGTTTGTTTAAAAACTGTTTGGCCATGTCCATCAGCCTGTGGGCCCTGTCTTCTGGCAAGAATGCCTTTGCCAGTTGAGAATCCAACCTTGCCCCTATGAACTCCAAGTTCTGGGAGGGGAGCAAAGTGGACTTTGCGAAGTTTATGACAAAGCCCACGTTTTGAAGCAGAGCAGTGGTTCTGAGGGTGGCTTGTCTGGCCTCCAGAAATGTCTGACCTCTGATGAGCCAGTCGTCCAGATAGGGAAAGACAAAGATGCCCTGATTTCTCAGGTAGGCCGCTACAACTGCCAGGCACTTGGTAAAGACCCTGGGAGCGGAGGTCAGGCCAAAAGGTTGTACTGATAATGGTTTCCTCCCAAAATGAACCTAAGGTACTTTCTGTGGTCTGGATGAATGAGGATGTGAGTGTACGCATCCTTTAGATCTAAGGAGCATAGCCAATCTCCCTGCTGGAGGTAGGGCAGAAGTGTCCCAAGAGTAAGTATGCTTGTTTGATGTACACCGCGCTGATTTTAATAGCGCGGTATAGAAGCAAATGTTAAATAAATAAATAAAATAAATAAATAAGCATCTTGAACTTCTCTTAGGAACTTGTTGACGTTCCTGAGGTCCAGAATGGGTCGAAGGACACCGGTCCTTTTGGGTACCAGGAAATACCTGGAGTAGAATCCGTGACCTTGCAAGTGGGGAGGCACAGGCTCCACCGCCCTGTCCACCAACAGACCATGAAGCTCTTGTAGAAGAAGGTCTGTGTGCAGGGGAGGTCTTGGAGGCTCCCCTGGAAAATATGGTGGAGGCAGTTGGTGAAAATGGAGGGCCTTTGTGGACTATCTCCAGCACCCAACTGTCCCCAGTGATAAGGGGCCACTGGTGGGCGAAGAGGGCGAGGCAACCTCCTGTGCAGGGTTGGGGGAGCAGTGGAGGAGAGGCTACGCTCAAGGAGTCAAAAACCCCCACCCTGCTGAGTGGTAGCAGGGGCCGGAGGCTTGGGGGTCCTCTGCCTACGGGGCCCATTACCCTGGCCCTTGCTTGCTGACCCTGGGGGGCAGCTTGGGCAGCCTGATACTGAGGGTACTGTTTGTAGGCAGTGCCCTTCCTCGGGTAAAAGGACTTTTTACCCGAGCCCTTCTTTTTATGTGAAGGGGCAGAGGTCTTCCTCGACAGCCTTGTCCGGGTAAGGTGCTCGGTCTCGAGCTGAGCGGCCTTCTCAGTCACGGGCTTGCCAAAAAGGGTCTCACCTCAGCAGGGGACATTGACCAACTTGTCCTGAACCCATGGCTCGAGGTCTGATGACTGCAGCCACGCCTGGCGTCGAGCCGCGATGCCGGCAGCCGCAACTCGGGCCGAAGCCTCGAAGCCATCGTAGGCGGCGCGGGAAATGAACTTTGAGCATTCCCAAATCCCCGAGGACAAGGTCTTAAATCTCTGCAAGGGTTCCCCGGAGAGACCAGCAGAGAATCCGGCCAACTCCTTGGCCAGGTCTCGCACGTACATGCCCATGTACAGCTGGTAAGACTGGACACGGCAAGCAAGCATAGACCCCTGGAAGCACTTCCTACCGACGCCATCGAGGTTGCGGGCCTCCCTGCCGGGGGGCACCGCAGAGTGCATCTTCTGGCTCTTCAGACGATGCATGGCCGATTCCACAACCATGGAATGGTGTGGTAGCTGTGCTTTCTGGAAACCAGGGCTTTGGCGGAGTCGATAGATGGAATCGACTCGCTTGCTCAGAACCGGCGCCGAGGCCGGTGCCTCCCACATCCGGAAGAGGAGTCGTTCCAGCATCGGAGGAACCGGGACAGTAAAGGCCTCCTTCGGAGGAGAATCGTACTGTAGAGCATCGAGCTCCTCGGCTCGAGGCTCTTCCTCGGGATCGGCAGGGATAGCCAAGGCAGCGGCCATATCCCGGACGAACTCCGAGAACCTAGTGTCCTCCGGAGGGGATCTACTCCGGGGCTCAGACTGCGGTGAGTCCGACGGGACACATCGAGTCTTAAAAGTATCGGGAGACTCCTCGTCCTCCGTCTCCCAGGCGGACTCATCCGAGGAGGAGTCAGGGTCTGACCCCGCGGGGCCCCGAGGCACCTGCCCCAACGCCAGGGGCACCGGCATCGACACCCTCGGTCCCGAACGGGAGGTCGAGGGAGACCTCGACCGAGGACGACTTCGAGCCACAAGGGTCTCGAGTATCGGCTCGGTCTCCGGGGTTGACTTCGAAGTCGACATCCCGGTGGTCGGGGCAAATGCACCAGACAGGCTGGCCATCAGTGCCCGCTGCTGCTCCATGAAGGCAGACAATCTGCACTCCGAGACTGTCATCCTGAGACTCAGCTCGAGAAACGCAGCAGCCACCGACTCGGGCCCCGGTGGCGCCGGGCCCGACGTCGGCTCTCTGGGAGGAGAGTCAACGAGGACTACGGGGCTTACGTGTCCAGCAGACTCCGGCTCCACGTGAGGAACTTTGGCAGGCTTCTCTTGGTCCACGGGCCTGGGACGTCGGTCGGGGAAAGCTGGGGAAATGCTCCGCTGGGGCTTCATCGGCGCCGATGACACCCATATGTGAGGACTGACTTCCTGCTTGGTCCTGGAGAAGTGGAGTGCTACCTCTCTGACCAGGGCCATTTTATGGTTGAAGGACTCTGCTCAATCTGTCCGTTATGGCATTCTGTTTGCTGGGTAGATAAGTGGCTCTTAGTTGCATCCTGGGAGAGATGGCAAAGTTCCATAGCTTAACAGTTCCTAACACAGGAGGTACAATACCATTCTTCCATGCTTGCTGATGTAAATCATGGTAACTTGAGTGCCTGGATTAGAATGATTTGGTTTGTTAGTCAATCTTTGAAAGAGGGTTTGCTATTGCTCTTAATTCTAAGAAGTTGATCTGATGGAGATTTTCTTGGGGGGACCAATTCCCCTGACTGTGGAGCTCATCAAGGGGAGCTCTCCATCCCAGTTTGAATGCATCTGTTGTAAGAAGATTTTGATGAGGAGGAATTTGGAAGGGTAGGCTTCTGGCCAAATTGTCTTGGATAGTCCACCAAACTTAAGACTGCTTTACTGAAGCGTAACGGACAGCATCACCAAGCTTCTTGGTAGCCTGAGTCCACTGAGTGCTCAAGGTCCATTGAGCCTGTCTCATATGAAGACATACCAAGGGTGTTACATGAACATAGCTAAGGCCATGTGACCTAGTAATCTCAACATGGTATGAACTAATACTTGTTGACTTGTTTGAACCTCCTGCAGTAACGCAATCAACCTGGATAGTTTGTCGTGTGGGAGGAAAGCATTCGCTTGAGTCATATTGAGCAGAGCTCCAATAAACACCAATTGTTTGGAGAGGTGTAGATGGTATTCTGGGTAGATGATTATGAACACTAGTAGTTCCAGCACCCGAATGGTGATATGCAGAAATTTCAGAGTTCCTTCCGGAGTGATGCTTTGGAGCAGCCAATTGCCCAAGTAGGAAAGAATGTGCACGCCCAAACTGTGTAGAAATGCTGCTACTATGGAGAGGCATTTTATGTATATGCGAGGCCAAAAGGCAGTACTGCTGTGAGTTGGATGTATCTGGATGTGGGTATATGCATCCTTGAGATCCAGAGAGCGTAGTCAGGGAATAATGTGCCTTGAGAAAACATTCAGAATTCTTCTTTGACCAAATATTTGTTCAGATCTCTTAGGTTTAGGATGGGATGGTGTGTCCTCATTCTTTTTGGGACCAAGAATTACCTCAAGTAAAATCCTCGTCCTTCCTGACTTAATGGAAGGGGCTTGATCGCAGTTTTGGTCTGAAGGGCAGAAATTTCCTGAAGTAATTCCTGATGCTGAGGATTTAGGGATTAAACCCTTAGAGGGCAATATGGAAGTGGTTTGAATGGATTACGTTTCTAGTCTTTTTAGATTATTTGTAAACCTGAAAACACTTTGTCATGATAGTGGCACATTTAAGTATAACAGCTTGTTGGAAGCAAAATCAACAGCCAAGGCCGGACCACATGTTTGTTAAATTGAAGCGTGGTTATTTACTGATGAAGCAGACTGCGCAGCTACACAATAAACAAGATTATTTTGAGGCGGTATGGGGCCCATATAGTAAATGGTTTGAGAAGCAAGCGTGAGGGGATCATAACAAGTTGCTTAAAAATACTTCTGGTTTGGAGTTCACTGCGTTAAGAAAAAGGAAACCTGACATTTCCTTTATTTGTAATGGTATCACTGTATTTTACGGTTTAAAAACAAAGTATAAAAAAACAACAAGACATCTTTAAAAATTTCCAAACACGCCCCTATTTTATAAGGGCAACATGAGCACTAGGGATGTGCATCATTAGTGCGCATTTGTAGGCCAATGCAGAAAACTAGCACGGCCTTTAAGCAGAGAAAACGCCACTTTTAAGCCACTTACTGCTACCGTCAAATGCAGAAAAGAGACCGGCGCGCGTAAACAGCAATGGAAAAACTAATGCACAATTAAACACCAAGAGCATTTAGCGTAGTTACTCACCTGTAACAGGTGTTCTCCAGGGACAGCAGGAATCAGTTCTCACATATGGGTGACGTCGACAGAGCCCCCATGTGGAGCAAATCCCCAACTTTTGAAGAAAGCCTTTGGGACTGCATCACGCATGCGCAGTCCCCTTCCCACCCAAGGGTGCCATCTTGCTCAGTCAAATGACATAGCTAAAAAGACGTCAAAAGAATAAAAATTAATCAAAGGACTGCAACTCCAGGGGAGGAAGGAGGGTCATGAGGACTGATTCCTGCTGTCCCTGGAGAACACCTGTTACAGGTGAGTAACTACGCTTTCTCCAGGAACAAGCAGGAAGTCAGTCCTCACATATGGGACTTCCTAGCTATAGGCTACCGAGAACCCATAACTGAAAATAAGATCCCTCTAGAAGAGCCACAGCAGCCATGATAGGCGTTCAACCGAGAATGTAACACTCTGGTAGCCTGACACCAAAGGGTCGGAGGGTAGGAGTTGCCTAAACCTTGAACAGATTACGGAGTACGGCCTGGCCGAAAGCACTCTCCCGTTGGGACTCCCTATCCAGGCAGTAATGGGCTGCAAAAGTCTGGCTTGAAGACCAGGTTGCGGCCCGGCAGATGTCCGCCAGCGGAACAGAGCGTAAGTGAGCCAATGATGCGTCCTTAGCCCTGACCCAGTGGGCTGTGACTCGACCCTGCAACGGGAGATTGGCCACCCTGTATGCCCAGGCAATGCAATCCGCCACCCAGGTGGACAACGTACGCTTGGAGACAGGCATCCCCAGATTACTGGGGTCATAAGAGACAAAGAGTTGAGGAAGTCTTCGATGTCCCCGAGTACGCTCCAAGTAGAAGGCCAACGCCCTATTACAGTCCAGGGTATGCAGAACTGCTTCTGCCCGGCTGACATGGGGCCTGGGAAAGAAAGTCGGAAGCACCACCTCCTGGTTGAGGTGGAAAACGGAGACCACTTTCAGCAAGAACTTGGGATGCGTGCGAAGTACCACCCTGTTCCTATAGAACCGTGTGAACGGTCTATCGGACACCAGAGCTTGCAGCTCACTCACTCGTCTAGCCGATGTGAGTGCCACCAAGAAAAGCGTCTTCCAAGAAAGGAAGCGGAGATGGTGGGTAGCCATCGGCTCAAAGGGTGGGCGAGTAAGCTGCGGCAAGACCACATTCAGATCCCATTCGGTCGCCGGGGGGCGAACCGGGGTTTTCAGCAGAAGCAGACCTCTCAGAAACCTGGACACCAAGGGATGTACAGAGAGAGGTTGCCCTTCCACTGGAGAGTGGTGTGTTGATAAAGCACTATGGTGAACTCAGACCGAGTTTGACTTGAGGCCTAAATCGGAAAGGTGAAGCAGGTACTGCAGCATCACAGCCACCTGGCAGGAGAATGGGTTCTCACTCTGATTACACCATACTGCAAACCTACGCCACTTAAATATATATTTTATTTATTTATTTATTTAAAACTTTGTTATATACCGCCTCTTCCATAGATCAAAGGCGGTTTACATATAACAAGTGTAACAAGAACAGGTTTTACATAGAACAGATTTTTAAATTATTTACAATCAACTTTTAAATAAAAAGCGGTTTACATATAACAAGTGTAACATGAACAGGTTTTACATAGAACAGATTTTTAAATTATTTACAAATCAACTTTTAAATCAACAGTTTTTAAATTATTGATAATCAACATGATTGTGAGTAACTATATTATTAATTGTAAACAACTATATACAGGAGTAGTAGAGTAGGTAGCTTAGGTAGACATTTGTTGGATTTAATCATCAACGTTGAGGTTACGGTGTGATCGTCTGCATTTAAGGTGGGTTTGTGATCTGTATTGTGTTTGAGAAGTGTTCTGTAAATAAGTGGGTTTTAAGTTCTCTCCTGAATAGATGGAGGTCCTTTATCATTCGGAGATTTAAAGGTAGTTTGTTCCATATGGCGGGTGCAGCATATGAGAATGCTCTGGAGCTCGTGTTTTTTTTTGTTTTACGGATAGTGTTTTGTATGGCTAACGAGTATGTTGCATTTTGTCTTCGTGTTCTGTGTTCTGGTGGGGCTTGCAATAGGGTGGTTAGATGAGATGGAGAGATGTCATTGATGAGTTTAAATGTAGTTATGATTATTTTGTATGTTATTCTGCTATTTATGGGGAGCCAGTGCAAATCAAATAAGATGAGAGTTATGTGGTCGGTCAGGCGAGCTTTCGTTGTTACGCGAGCGCAGATATTTTGGGCTCTTTGGAGGAGGTTAGTGTTTGCTAGTGGTAGACCGTTTAGGAGACTATTACAATAGTCGAAGTGGGGAGTGATGAGTGCACTGATGACCGATCTGAAATCGTGGGAGTCTAGGAGTGGTCTTAGGTGTTGTATGGTTTTTAGCTTGAAGAATATTGTCTTAACTGTTTGCTTTATGTGAGGGATCATACTGAGGGTATGGTCTAGAATTATTCCTAAGTATTTCACCTCTTTCTTGATTGGGATTGTTGTGTTGTTTATTGTGATGGTTTCCGGGAAGGTTGCGTTTAGTTTTCTTGCTACAAACATTGCTTCCGTTTTTTTTCAAGTTGATTTTGAGGTGGTTATTCTCAAGCCAGGTGTCTGTCTCTTTGATACATTCAGACATATTCTGGTATGTGGGGTTGTTTGTGTTAATTGGGAGGGTGAGCATGATGTCGTCAGCGTAGATATAATGGTTAACTTTGTATTTTTTGAATATACTTGTGATAGGTTGGAGGTAAATGTTGAAGAGGAGTGCTGAGAGAGCTGAGCCTTGGGGTATGCCTTGGTCTTGTGTGAAAGGTTCTGATGTGTTTTGGCCTAGTTGAATGCGTATTACTCGGTGGGTTATATATGAGATGAACCATTGGAGGATTGTCCCGCTAATTCCTATATCTTGGAGTCTGTTAATTAGTGTATTGTGGTTGACACTGTCAAAAGCGGCTGATATGTCTATGAAAATGAGGAGGAATCCTTGATTGTTATCGTCTGTGCCTTTAATGAGGTTATCTAACAGTGTTATTAGTAGGGTTTCTACCCCGTGAGATGGGCGGAATCCAAATTGGTGGGAGTCAAGGGGGGCATGAGAGTCAATATGGTCCTGGAGTTGAAGTTGTATGATTTTTTCAATTATTTTGGCTACGAATGGTATGCTGGCTATAGGCCTATATGAGTTTGGATCCTTTGGGTCTAATTTGTTGTTTTTTAAGATGGGTCGTATGGAGGTGAGTTTTAGGGGATCGGGCATTAAGCCTTGGGCAAGGGATTGGTTTACTATCGGTTGGATATGTACAGCGAGTTCAGTTTTTGAGGCTTTTATCCATGAAACTGGGCATGGGTCAAGGGGGGATGTTGTAGTATTGATCATTGTTATGACATTGAGGTGTTTTTGGTCAATTTCGTG
The DNA here is from genome assembly GCA_033557465.1 of Ichthyophis bannanicus. Taxonomy (NCBI): domain Eukaryota; kingdom Metazoa; phylum Chordata; class Amphibia; order Gymnophiona; family Ichthyophiidae; genus Ichthyophis; species Ichthyophis bannanicus. The sequence goes on from CM066050.1 coordinate 5,296,062, forward strand.
GAAGGTTGTCCATTTAAATGGTTGTTTTGGGTCTGAGTGCAGAGTTATAGTTTGGATGCTCGTTCTGTTTTTTAGCTTCTCAGCAAAGTGTGTAGCTAGGGTTTGTACTTTTATGTCTAGGTGATCCGGTTCAGGTGTTTGGGTTTTGGTAAGGGATTTTACGATATTGAATAGTTCTCTTGGGCGGTTGATCGCCATATTTATCACTTTAGAGTGGTAATCTTTTTTAGCTTTGTTGATTGTGTTTTTGTATATATTGAGTAGTGAGAGATATTGGGCTTTGTTGTCTTCAGACTTTACTTTTCTCCAAATTTTCTCTTGTTTTCTCAATTGTTTTCTTAGAGTGGAGAGATTTTTAGTAAACCATTTTTCAGATCTTTTTGGAGGTTGTTTTTGTGTGAGCTGGGTGGGGGTTGCTGCGCTTTTTATAGTTGAGTTCCATTGGTCTGTTAATTCATTGACGTTGGTTGTGTATGTTGAGAGTTTAGGTATTACTTCATTTAGGAAGGTATCCTTGTTAAAGTGGGTGAAGCGAGATTTGTGTGGAGGGATGGCTGGTGTGGTGTTGGGGGGTGCTGTGGGTGTGGTGAGGTTAAAAGTTATTAGATGGTGGTCTGACCAAGGTACATTGGTTATTATTGGAGGGGTATGGAGTTGTTGTTTATTGAGTATTGCAGGAAGGAAGATGAGGTCTAGGGTGTTTCCTTTTATGTGTGTGGGGGTGTGTATGATCTGCATATAGCCCATTTCTGTCATGGTGTCCATGAAATTTGTCGTGTGTTGTGCATTGATTGACGGTAGATTCAGGTCTCCTAGTATGATACGAGGTTTTTTTAGGGAGGCTGTACAGGCAAGTTCTAGGATAGGGGTGAGGTTTTTATGATCAGCTGAGGGGGGTCTGTAGATAAGGGAAAGTGCGAGGGTTTTATTTTCTATACAGATGATGTCTAGACCCTCTAGTCGATTGCCTTCTAGAGGCTAGCAACACATCCTCTATCTTTTTTGGGAGGAGAAGTGGTGCAAGGACTACTCTTTCAGCAGCCATGCCATTAGGTTGAGGGACCTGAGGTTGGGATGCAGAAGTGAGTCCCCATCCTGCGACAGGAGATTGGGCGTAAATCCCAGAGGAAATGGAGTTTCCTCCGCCAGCTGCAGGAGGAGTGGAAACCAAGGCTGTCTCGGCCACCTGGGGGCCACCAGGATGACCGAGGCCTTGTCCTGAAGGATCATGAATAAGGTCCGAGCTACCAGTGGCGTGGGAGGAAACGCAAATAAGAGGCCCACAGACAGTGATATTAGGAAAGCATCTGCAGCTACCCTGTGTGGGTGCGGCTGACTGGAAAAGAAGCAGGGCGACTGGTGATTTTAAGGGCTCGCAAACAAATCATTTTAAGGGCTCGCAAACAAATGGTCGCCCCCAACACTGGAAGAGTTGCTGGGCTACGTTGGGATCCAGTTGCCACTCGTGCGGCTGGAGAATTCTGCTTAGCTTGTCTGCTAGGAAGTTCTCCTGATTTGGTAAGTAAACCGCCTTGAGGAACATATCCTGGCTGACTGCAAAGGAGCATAAGTCCAGGGTTTCCTGACACAGGATGTGAGAGCCTGCGCCCCCCTGTTTGTTCACACAGAACATTGCTACTTGGTTGTCTGTCTGAATCAAGACAGATTGATGAGTCAGGGTTTGGCAGAAGGTCCGAAGAGCTAGGCGGATCACTCGAAGCTCTAGGAGATTGATTTATTGTGTGCTCTCCCATGGAGACCACACACCTTGAGTGCAGACCTGCTGGCAATGAGCACCCCATCCCAGCAGGGATGCATCCATAGTCAGCACCCTTGAGTGCGTGGGAGGCTGAAAAGGCACTCCCTCCAGAAGGTTGTGAGGTTGAAGCCACCATTTCAAAGATTGCATTAGACGATGGGAGACGTTGTCTCTGAGTCTGCCTGTGGCTTGTGTCCACTGGTCCCTGAGGCACCACTGAGCTGTTCTCATGTGAAGTCGAGCACTGCGTGTCACATGCACTGTGGAGGCCATGTGACCAAGAAGGCGCAGAAAGTGTCTTGCTAAGATGCGGGATCTGCGACTCACTTGCTGCACTAGGGCTACAAGTCTTTGAGCCCTTTCCTCTGGTAGATAAGCTCTTGCCTGAAGGGTGTCTAACCTCGCCCCTATGAACTCCAGTCCCTGAGAGGGAACCAGAGTGGTCTTTGTGTAGGTGATCACAAAGCCCAGGTGCTGAAGCAACTGGATAGTGCGGGATATAGCCTGTTGGGCTTCTGGAGCTGACTGGGCTCTGATGAGCCAGTCGTCTAAGTAGGGGAAGACAAGTACCCCTTGAGTCCTTAGAAAGGCCGCCACCACCGCAAGGCACTTTGTGAATACCCTGGGTGCTGAGGCTAGGCCAAAAGGCAGCACTTTGTACTGAAAATGGCTTCCTCCCACTACAAATCTTAGATATTGTCTGTGATCTGGATGAATCAAGATATACGCATCTTTGAGATCTAAGGAGCATAGCCAGTCTCCCTGGAGGAGGTAAGGCAGCAATATTCCAAGGGAAAGCATCTTGAACTTTTCCCTCACCAGGAACTTGTTTAGGTTTCGCAAGTCTTAGGCCTCCAGTTCTCTTTGGTATAAGAAAGTACCTGGAGTAGAAGCCTGTGCCCTGCAGGTGGTGAGGCACCAGTTCTAACACCTGATCCTCGAGAAGACCTGTTAATTCCTGAAAGAGGAGGTCCCTGTGAAGAGGGGGTCTGAGAGGCTCCCCTGGAAAGTAAGAGGAAGGCGCCTGGGTGAGATGTAACCGATAACCCATTTGGACTATTTGGAGAACCCAGGTGTCTGTTGTAATAGCTGGCCACCTGTGGGCATACAGGGTCAGCCTTCCTCCTGTGCAGGGCCTTGCATCCTTCGGGAGAGAGACTATGCACTGGGAGTCAAAAGCCCCCTCCAGGCTGGGCCGGGGCCGGGGCCAGTGCCGGTGACTGGGCTTGGGGGCCTTTTGCTTACGCAGGCCCTGCCCCATCCCTTGGCCTGCTGCCCCTGATGGGGAGCTGGGGAGGCCTGATACGTGGGGTAGTTTCTGTAAGCTGATCCTTTCCTTGGGAAAAAGGGCTTCTTACCCAAGCGCTTCTTCTTAGAAGGGACAGAAGTCTTTTTCGGGTCAGGTACTCGGACTCGATCTCGGCAGCCTTCTCAGTCATGGGCTTGCCAGAGAGGTTTTCACCTCAGCAAGGGACATCGACCAACTTGTCCTGAACCCATAGCTCCAGGTCTGACGACGGTAGCCATGCCTGGCGTCGTGGGCCGAAGCCTCAAAGCCATCATAGGCTGCTTGAGTCATAAACTTCGAGCACTCACGGATCCCAGTGGAGAAAACCTGGAAGCGCTGCAAAGATCCCTCGGAGAGACCAGCGGAGAATCCGGCAATCTCCTTTGCCAGGTCTCGCAGGTACATGCCCATGTACAGCTGGGTACGTCTGGATTCGCATGACAGCATCGAACCCTGGTAGCACTTTCTGCCGACAGCATCCATGTTGCAGGCCTCCCAGCCAGGAGGCACCGAGGAGTGCGTCTTCTGGCTCTTGAGCAGGCGCATGGCCGATTCCACAACCATGGAGTTGTGCAGAAGCTGTGCCTTTTGGAACACAGGGCTCTTGCGAACTCGATAGATGGAATCGATTCGCCTGCTGAGGACCGGCATCGAGGCCAGTGTCTCCCACATTCGGAGCATCACCCGTTCCAGAATGGGGGTCATCGGTACAGCAAGGGCTTCCTTTGGAGGAAAATCATACTGGAGGACATGACAAAGCCTTTGCCATGTCCCGGACGAAGTCCAAGAACCAGGTGTCCTCCGGGGGTGACCGTCTCCAAGGTTCAGATAACGGGGAGTCTGACGGGACGTACTTGGTACAGTGGGTGCCCAGGGACTCCTCGTCCTCCGTCTCCCAACCGGACTCCGGAGGAGGAGTCGATCGGCTCCGGCCTCGAGGGCTTCGGTCTCGACTGCTCCGACGCCAAGGGAAACAGCGTCGATGACCTCAGTCCCGAATGGGAGGTCGAGGGGGACCTCGGCCGAGGATTGACTTGAGACTTTGTCTCGAGGATCGGATCGGCTCGGCTTCCGGGGTCGACTTGGACGTCAAAGTCCCATGGTCGGGGCGGACGGACATGTGAGACCGGCCATCAGCGCCCGCTGCTGGTCCATGAAAGCAGACACGCTGCGCTCTAAGGCTGCCAACCTGAGACCGAGCTTAGGAGGCTCCACAGCCCCCAGCTCTCCTAGGGGAGAGTCAACAACGAGGACAGTGCTTACCTTCCTCGGCGTCTCCAGGTCCTTTCGAGGGAGTCCGACAGGCCTCTCCGACTCCGAGGATCCGTGGCAGTGAGCTGGGCTCCGCCACCGAGCCCACGAGGGATCAGGCCATTCGGAGCTCTCAGACGACACTGCCCTCACGGATTTTTTCTTCCTCCGGTGTTCCCGAGAGGGAGACCCCCTTTCAGAGGACACCCAACACTGCTTGGGGTCAGACAGCTCCCGAGAGGTCGAGGCCTCTGACGAGGTCCGGGCCTGGGCGGTTGCGGACGCGGGAAAAATCCTGTCATGTTGCTGCTGCCTACTCCTCAATGACTTGGAAGACATCTTCTAGAACGGGCCACAGACCAGGGGTCATGGTCAGGCCCAAGGCATTGGAGGCAGAAGTCGTGTGTGTCGGTGAGAGACATTAGCTTCGTGCACCAATCACACTTTTTAAACCTGTTGGCAGCCATCAGGGGAAAAACGGCCCCTGCAAGGTCGAAGGACCGGGCTGCCAGCTAAAAAGAAAAAAAGAGCGCGAACGCTAGTCACTAAGAACAAAAACAAAAAAATAGACTGGACTCGATACCGGTGTACCGAGCCGTAGGCGGGAAGGGGAACCGGCGTCAAACATAAGAACATAAGATATGCCATACTGGGTCAGACCAAGGTCCATCAAGCCCAGTATCCTGTTTCCAACAGTGGCCAATCTAGGTCATACGTACCTAGCAGTTTCCCCAAAAGACACAGGTTCCACAATGCTTGTACTGGGTCAAGCATTGATATCCTGGGCCCCTTCTTAAATAGTAATTACACTTACCTGGTAATTATAGTTCCTTGAGAGACGACAGCTTAGTCCTCCACTTATGGGTAGTGCACCTCCTCCTGCAGCTTGGAGACTGGACCAATCAAAATCTGGCATCACTGGAAGTAGCCTGCTGGCATTCCCTTACAGCTCCAGTGAACTATTGACAAAGCAGACTCAAAAGAGCAACAAACAAGGAGCTGAACACATAACTATGACAAAAGTCTAACAAAGGTGTAACAAATTTGAAGCTTCCCCACATACGTAATTGAAATAGCTATAGGGGAAGGCCGCTCCCCCCTCTGCCGAGCCACAGAGAGCCAGCAAAAGGAAGGAACAGATAACCTAGCTCGACTGAACGGAAAAGCTGGGTACCGAACGGAAATACTCACCTGCATAGGCACCCCTGATAATGAACCGCGTGCCGAGATAAGCTGTAAAACTGAGGGCAGGCATGAGGACTAAGCTGTCGTCACTCAAGGAACTACAATTACCAGGTAAGTGTAATTACTATTTCCTTATCGTTCCTCCAGCTTAGTCCTCCACTTCTGGGATGTAACAGAGCAGTACTAACGGGCGGGACCCTGCCAGCCGGCACGCAACACCGCCGAACCAAAACAGGCATCCCTAGCCGCCAAAACGTCCAGCCGATAGTGCTTACTGAACGTATGCAGGGACGACCACGTTGCCGCCTTACAAATCTCCACCGGCGGGACCAGACCGTGCTCCGTCCAGGACGCCGCCTGCGCTCTAGTCGAATGAGCTCTCAAACCCATCAGAGCAGAGCGCCCTTGCAGTATGTATGCTGACACAATGGCCTCCTTGATCCACCTGGAAATCGAAGCTTTCGCCGCAGCCTCCCCTTTCCTGGGGCCCCCAAACAAGACAAATAACCGATCCGATTTACGGAAGGACTCGGTAACTGACAAATAATGGCGCAACACTCTCTTGATATCCAAGCGACTAAGGCCCTGATCCGAAGGCTGCCCCCCTGCTAACCGCAGGACAGGAAGCGAAACCACCTGATTGACATGAAAGGAAGAAGATACCTTAGGAAGAAAGGAAGGCACCGGCCTGAGCACCACCTTTTGCGAAGAAAAGGACAAAAAAGGTTCCCGGCAGGAAAGCGCCTGAAGCTCTGAGATACGCCTAGCTGAACAAATAGCCACCAAAAACACTACCTTCAGGGTCAAGTCCTTTACCGAGACTTGCGACAAAGGCTCAAAGGTGCTCCAGACAGCGCGTGCAGCACCAAGTTGAGATCCCATGGAGGGACAGCAATCCGACGAGCCGGCCGCAACCGGGAGACGGCTTTAAGAAAACATCCAATATCGACGTGAGCCCCCAGAGCAATGCCATGCACCTTACCTCTGTAACAGGCTAGGGCCGCCAACTGCACTCTCAAAGAACTGGCAGCCAAGCCCTTATCGAAGCCATCCTGCAAAAAATCCAACACCACCAGAACCGAAGCCGTGGCAGCGCGGATTTTGCATCTCGAACACCAGTCCTCGAAAATACGCCAGACGCGCACATACGCAAGCGAAGTGGAGCGTTTACGCGCCTGAAGCAAAGTTGCCACAACAGACTTGGAGTAACCCTTCTTCTTCAGCCACGCCCTTTCAATGGCCAAGCCGTAAGCGAGAATCTCTCCACGCGCGGCATCAGCAGCGGACCCTGGATCAACAGCTCCGGAGACAACGGAAGGCGCCACGGGGTCCCATCGAGCAAATGCACCAGATCGGCATACCACGGACGTCGGGGCCAATCCGGCGCTATCAACAACACCCTTCCGCGATGCGCCTCGATGCGCTGGATCACCCGACCGAGAAGTGCCCACGGAGGAAAGACATAGAGAAGACCCACCGGGGGCCACGGCCGCAGTAGGGAGTCCAGCCCTTCCGACATGGGCTCCCGCCTTCTGCTGAAGAAGCGACCTACTTTCGGCTGAATGGAATGTGGCCATGAGGTCCATGACAGGCATCTCCCAGCGACGTACCAGCTGCGCGAAGACAGCGGGATGCAGCTCCCAATCTCCCGCATCCACTCGCACCCTGCTGAGAAAATCCACCATCACGTTGTCTCTTCTGGTGATGTGCGCCGCCGAAATTGCCTGTATGCGCGGTTCTATCCACGCGAACAGCCTCTGGGGCTCTTCCTCCATGGCTGAGCTCCCGGTGCCGCCCTGTCGATTTATGTAAGCTACCGTCGCCGCATTGTCCGAAAGAACCCGTACCGCTCGCCGCGTTACTTGGACTTCGAAGCTCTGCAGGGCGCGGATCACCGCTCTGAGTTCCAATCGGTTGATCGACCAGCCGCTCTCTTCCGGAAACCAGAGATCCTGTGCAAAGTCTACTCCGCAATGTGCTCCCCAGCCCGTCAAACTCGCATCCGTTAACAGTGGAATCCATTCCGGCTGCTCCAAAGGCATTCCGGCGCGTAAACACGCCGGTCGCAGCCACCACCGGAGATCTTGACGGACCCGTAGCGGGCAAGGCAGTCGTTTGCTCAGCGAGTCGGACTGATTGGACCAGCACCGAAGTAGAGCCCGCTGCAACGACCTCATGTGAAACCTGGCCCAAGGTACGACTTCCAACGTCGCCGCCATCGTGCCGAGCACCTGCAGGTATTTCCAGGCCGACGGCGCTGCGAGCTTGCGGAAGTCCCGCATCAGACTCCGTTAAGGCCAGAGCCCTGCGCTCCGTCAGAAACACCGAGCCCCTCTGAGTATCGAACTGCACCCCTAAGTACTCGAGAACCTGCGTCGGAACAAGATGGCTCTTGGCTACATTGACTACCCAGCCCAGAGACTGCAGGAGAGCTACCAGCTTCGCTGTGGCCTCCAGACTCTCGGTTTGGGACTTCGCTCAAATCAACCAATCGTCCAGGTAGGGGTGTACCAATATTCCTTCTTTCCGCAACGCTGCCGCCACGACCACCATTATCTTGGTGAACACACGCGGCACTGTCGCCAACCCGAAAGGCAGCGCCTGAAATTGGAAATGACCCCAAGGAAGAGCGAAGCGCAGAAATCGCTGATGGGACTCTCTGATGGGAATATGAAGATAAGCCTCGGTGAGGTTAAGAGACATCAAAAACTCTCCACGCCGAACCGCGACAATAACAGACTGGAGCGTTTCCATGCGAAAATGCGGTACCCGAAGGAAGCAATTTACTCCCTTGAGATCTAGAATGGGGCGAAGAGAACCATCCTTCTTTGGCACCACGAAATTGATAGAATAGCGACCCATGCCGTATTCTGCCGGCGAGACAGGAACAACTGCTCCCAGCTGAAGAAGACGGTCCAAGGTTTGACGCACCTGTAATGCCTTTTGGGGGTTCCGGCAGGGAGAGAGTACAAACGAATCCAACACCGGCCTCGCGAGATCTAAGGCATAACCGTCGCGGACAATCTCTAGGACCCACTGGTCGGACGTGATGAGGGTCCAGGCAGAAAGAAACTCCCGAAGACGACCACCAATCTGCTGATTTCCTGCCTGGGCCCGCCGCCCTTCATTGCGGCTTTCGAGAAACTGCAGAGGCCGATGAAGCGAATCCTCTACTTGCACCTCGAAACCCCCGAAAGGCCTGGGCTCTAGACGCAAACCGTCCTCTTTGAGACCCTGAAAAGCGGGGCGACCGAAACCTCCGAAAATCTCGAAACTGCCCCCGAAAGGCCACCGCCGATTTTCCCCGCCTGGGCTTATCTTCGGGCAGTCGGCCCCCCTTGGACTCGCCCAACTCCTTAACCAACTTATCCAAATCTTCACCAAATAACAACTGTCCCATAAAAGGAAGCTTGCCAAGGCGCGCCTTAGAAGAGCCATCCGCCGCCCAATTTTTCAGCCAGAGTGCTCTGCGCGCCGCCACTAAAGAGGCCATACTATTTGATAAAGCTCGGATGAGGTCATATTGGACGTCAGCCAAATACGCCGAGCCAGATTCTAAGCGCTGCATCTCCCGCACTTCCTCTAACTCCAAGGACGTGGACTGCCGCAAACGTTGAACCCAGTGAAGGCAAGCCTGTGCGACCCAAGCGCCACATATGGACGCCTGCAACGCCACTGTATCCGCCTCAAAGGACTGCTTCAACAACCCGTCCATTTTCCGGTCCTGCGCCTCTTTCAAGGCCGCACCGCCTTCAACCGGAATAGTGGTCTTCTTAGTGACCGCAGAGACCGCAGCATCAACCTTCGGGGAGTGGAATCTCTCTTTGTCCTTGTCCGCGAGAGGATACAACCGATTCATGATCCGTATCCCTTTAAGTCCGGATTCAGGAGTGTCCCACTCTGTTTGGATCATCTGAGCGATCACCTTATGGATAGGGAAGACCACCTGCGTCTGACGAACCGCTTGAATAATAGGATCTGCACCATCCTCCTCTTCAACCGGTGGCTCAGCCGCCAGTCTGAGCGTCTGAAGAGCTTCGGTAATAAGAGCCGGCAACTCTTCCTTCCGAAACACGTGGATGATCCTGGCCTAGTCCTCCGGCTCAGGAATCTCTCCTTCCTCTAACTCATCGATATCCGCATCCACATCAAACTCAGCATCCTCTCCTTCCTGCCAGTCTACCTCAGCCAGGAGAGACTCAGCTAGCCGTGGTCTTTTGGATGCCTTCACCCCCCAAGTCACGCTCCGGCATACCAGACTGCACGCTAGAGGGAGAGAAAGGCAGGGGAGAACCCCCAAGTCCCTGCCGCCTGCGACAAAACGCCTCATGCATAAGCAGAACAAAGTCTGGAAAAAAACTGTCCATCTGTGACGTGCCTCCAAGATCCAACTGCGGACCAAGAGCCGCAGACCTTGGTTCTGGAGGAGAAGTTGAGGGACCTGCTACCTCCCCGTCCCCCTCCGCAACTCCGAGAGCCCCAGGCGCCGAAGCGGACGTAGGACTCTCTAACTGTTGCTCCATAGTGAAAAAGACAGAGGCGCAGCAATGACAAACCCCTGTCTCCGCGCTGGCACCCCTACGAGAGCCACAAATAACACACTGGGCGCTACCCGACATGGACTGCAGCTGTGGGGAAGACGAGGAAGCGGCGAGTGCAGAAAGCACCAGTCCCAAGGGAAAGCGCTGCTGTTCCCAGCCGGCTCTGAAGGCCCAGGCCACTGAAATTAGTTAGACAAGGTAGTTAACAGAGAGGGCCCCTCTAGCTAGCTGATTGTACGTTTTTGTTGTTATGTTGTGGTTTTGTTTTTTTTTGTGTGTGCGTGAGAAAGCAGCCCAGAAAAAAAGGAAAAAGGAGACCCCTCTGAACCCGCGCTAGGCCGCGACCCAAAGAAAAGCGCCAAAGAAAAAGGAAAAGTCAAAAACAAACAGAAACTACACAAATCTTCAAATACCTGTGTGTGACTGACCGGACCGCCCCCGGAAGCGCAGGAAACCCCAGCGCCCGCGGCTAAAGAACCGCCTGGCTTGTGCAGGCCACGGGAGACACGAGGACAAAATGGCCGCGTCTCCACACGCAGTTTTGGCGCTCTGCGCCGGCGGCCCTCTGTGCCCCGAAGAACAGTTCCCAGCGGCCCCTGGAAGGCCAGCACTTCAACACAGCTCTCCGGTCCCGAAAAAGAAGAGGGAGAGGAGGAGACGCTCGCGCTAGCACAGTAGCGAGCCAAATCGCAAGGCCCCCCCTCCCCCCCCCTCCCCGGTGAGCACCACCTTTTGCAGGAAAGGGACGTTTACAACAAAGCCGCGGGCTGCCCTGTAACTGAGGCAGACCGGCGGTGTGCCAAACAGGAGCTCTGCCCCAAACAGTCCTGGGGCCAGAGATCCAAAGGAAATCAGCCTTTCTCAAACTGGGCTGTACCTTGGCAGGAGAGAAGCGCTATATCCCCGGCTTTATGGAGTTAATGAATCGACTATATTTACTATTGTTCCCGTTGTTAAAGGAACAGTCCCCAGAAAGGGACCCACACACTCAGGGAGACAGAGTGATGCTAAATTCAAGCCAATTAGAAAGTTAAGAAAATATAAGAAAATTTAAGAAAGGGAAAAAAAAAAATTTACGAAATCTATCTTGCTCCTTATCTGTTTCTCTAGTGAGCCCAGCACCTAGGCTCACTAAGTCCTCCTGCTGCTTGGAGACTGGACACACTGGAGCTGTAAGGGAATGCCAGCAGGCTACTTCCAGTGATGCCAGATTATGATTGGTCCAGTCTCCAAGCTGCAGGAGGAGATGCACTACCCAGAAGTGAAGGACTAAGCTGGAGGAACGATAAGGAATAATGGTTTATGGACCTTTCCTCCAGAAATTTGTCCAAACCTTTTTTAAACCCAGCTACACTAAAGCGTAGTTACTCACCTGTAACAGGTGTTCTCCAGGAGCAGCAGGAATCAGTCCTCACATATGGGTGACGTCGGCGCCGACGGAGCCCTCGCGGAGCAATTTTCCCCAGCTTTCAAAGAAAGCCTTTGGGAATTGCAGCGCGCATGCGCGGTCGCCTTCCCACCCAAGGGTGCCATCTTAGCCAGTCTGATGACATAGCTAAAAGACAGCATAAAAATTTACAAAAAAACTTAAGCAGATGATTGCAACTCCAAGGGGAGGAGGGAGGGTTGTGAGGACTGATTCCTGCTGCTCCTGGAGAACACCTGTTACAGGTGAGTAACTACGCTTTCTCCAGGACCAAGCAGGAAGTCAGTCCTCACATATGGGACTCCCAAGCTTAAGGCTACCGGAGACCCTAAGCACAAAAATGAGCTCCCTCTAGCTCGGCAGTACAGAAGGATGGAATCTTCGCTGAATTATTACCCACCGGTAGCCCCCATCCGGGATGGAGGGTAGGAGTTGCTCAAACCTCGAAGAGATTTCGGAGGACTGCCTGTCTGAAAGCACTGTCCCTGCGGGACTCCCTCTCGAGACAGTAATGGACCGCAAAAGTCTGGCTCGAAGACCAAGTAGCGGCCCGGCAGATGTCTGCCAGCGGAACAGAGCGGAGGTAAGCCACTGACGTAGCCTTCGCCCGAACACAATGAGCCGTGACTCGACTTTCTAAGGAGAGTCCGGCTGCCCCATAAGCCCAAGCGATACAGTCAGCAACCCAGATGGACAGGGTACGCTTGGAGACCGGGAGCCCCAATTTATTGGGGTCAAAAGACACAAAAAGCTGAGCAGCTTTACGGTGCTCCCGCGTACGGTCAAGGTAGAAGTTCAATGCCCTTCTACAGTCCAGGGTATGCAGGACTCGTTCAGCTCGGCTGGAGTGAGGCCTGGGAAAGAAGGTTGGAAGTACCACCTCCTGATTGATGTGAAAAGGGGAGACCACCTTTGGAAGAAATTTTGGGTGAGTCCGTAGGACTACCCTATTTTTGTAGAACCGAGTGAAGGGAGGATCAGACACGAGGGCCTGCAATTCACTTACGCGTCTAGCGGAAGTGAGGGCTATCAGGAATAAGGTTTTCCATGAAAGAAAACGCAGAGAACAGGTAGCCATCGGTTCAAAAGGCGGACAGGTGATCCGCTGTAAAACCACATTCAGATCCCAGTCAGGTGCTGGCGGGCGCAGAGGTGGTTTTAGTAGAAGGAGACCTCGGAGAAACTGTGCTACAAGAGGGTCGCTGGAAAGAGGTCTGCCGTCCACCGGCACATGGTGTGCTGAAAGAGCACTGAGGTGAACTTTGACGGAGTTGGACTTAAGTCCCTTGTTAGAGAGGTAGAGCAAGTACTGCAAGATCACCGACACCGAGCAGGAGAAGGGATCCTGAGACTGCTGTACACACCAAACGGAAAAGCGACGCCATTTAAGGGCGTAGCATTTGCGGGTAGAAGGTCGCCGAGAAGCTAGGACGACCTCTTCCACCTCCGCGGGTAGGAGAAGGGGAGCAAGGACTACCCTTTCAGCCGCCAGGCCATTAGATTGAGAGATCTGAGGTTGGGGTGTAGCAGAGACCCCTGATCCTGTGTTAGGAGATCCGGTTGAAACCCCAGAGGGAACGGATCCTGTACCGCTAATTGCAACAGGAGTGGGAACCACGGCTGTCTGGGCCAGCGAGGAGCCACCAGGATCATGGACGCTTTGTCCCGGAGAACCTTGAACAGAGTTCGGGAGACCAGCGGGATGGGAGGAAAAGCATAGAGAAGGTTTTCCGACCATGAGAGCAGAAATGCATCTGCCGCTACCCGAAGGGGATGTGGCTGACGCGAGCAGAAGCGAGGAAGTTGCCGGTTGAGAGGACTGGCAAAGAGATCCATCGTGGGGAGGCCCCACTTCAGAAAGAGTTTCTGGACTACCAAGGGATCCAGACGCCACTCGTGCGGCTGGAGTATCCTGCTGAGTTTGTCCGCCAGGCAATTCTCCTGGCCTGGGAGATAAACTGCTTTGAGAAGAATGCCGTGACTGACGGCCCAAGAGCAGAGCTTTTGAGCTTCTCGGCAGAGAAGGAAGGAGCCCGTGCCGCCCTGCTTGTTCACGTAGAACATGGCAACTTGATTGTCCTCTGGACAAGGACGGACTGGTGAGAAGTCAGGTGGGAGAAAGCCTTGAGCGCCAGACGAATAGCTCTGAGCTCCAGGAAGTTGATCTGTTGAGCAGATTCCCACGCGGTCCAGAGACCTTGAGTACATGCCCCCTGGCAATGAGCTCCCCAGCCCAGGAGGGAAGCATCGGTCGTCAGCACTTGAGTCGGCTGAGGCGACTGAAAAGGCATTCCGAGCACCAGGTTCGGCCGATGAAGCCACCACTGTAGGGAAGAGGCCAGCGGTCTGGAGAGGCGCACTAAGTCGGCTAGCCCGCCGGTGGCTTGTTGCCACTGCGTGCGAAGGCACCATTGAGCCGGCCGCATATTCAGGCGAGCATTGGGGGTCACGTGGACGGTGGAAGCCATATGGCCGAGTAGTCTCAGGAAGCGCCTGGCGGAGACCAGGGACTGGCTGCGAAAACGGCCGGCTAGGTCCATGAGCCGTTGAGCCCTGTCGAGAGGCAGGAAAGCTCGAGCCTGAGGAGTGTGCAGTCTTGCGCCGATGAACTCGAGATCCTGTGAGGGGAGCAAAGTGGACTTTGCGAAGTTTATGACAAAGCCCAAGTACTGCAGAAGAGTCACTGTGCGGTGTGTGGCATTGGTGACTGCCGGAGGGGACGACGCTCTGATGAGCCAGTCGTCGAGGTACGGAAAAACATAGAGGCCGTGAAGCCTGAGATAGGCTGCCACCACCGCGAGACATTTTGTGAAGACTCGCGGTGCGGAGGACAGGCCAAAGGGCAGTACTCTGTACTGGTAGTGATTTCCGGCCACCACAAACCTTAGGTATTGGCGGTGGCTTGGGTGGATGAGGATGTGCGTGTAGGCATCCTTTAGATCCAAGGAGCATAGCCAATCTCCCTGCTGGAGGTAGGGCAGAAGGATTCCAAGGGTAAGCATCTTGAACTTTTCCCGCACAAGGAACTTGTTGAGGTTGCGCAAGTCCAGGATGGGTCTTAGGCCTCCTGTCCTTTTTGGTATTAGGAAATACCTGGAATAAAAGCCTTGACCTCTCAGGTGGTGGGGCACCGGTTCCACAGCCTGGTCCTGAAGAAGACTTGCTAACTCCTGAAGGAGTAAGTCCCTGTGCAGAGGGAGTCGCGGAGGTTCTCCCGGAAAATAAGAGGGAGGGACCTGATGGAAGTGGAGAAGATATCCTTCTCGCACGACTTGAAGCACCCAGGCATCTGAAGTGATGTTGGACCACCTGTGGGCGAAGTGAACCAGCCGGCCTCCGGTGCTGGGAGGGACCAGCTGAGGGGGAGAGGCTATGCTGAGGAAGTCAAAAACCCCCACCCTGCTGAGCAGGGGCTGGTGGTGCAGGCTTGGGGGCTTGCTGCCTACGGGACCCGTTACCCCGTCCCTTGGCCTGCTGACCCTGTTGGGGAGCTGGAGGGGCCTGATATTGGGGGTAGTGTTTGTAGGCAGCCGCCTTTCTCGGGTAAAAGGACTTTTTTCCCGAGCCCTTCTTTTTCTGGGAAGGGGCGGAGGTCTTCCTAGAAAGCCTGGTCCTGGTGAGAGTCTCCGTCTCGATTTGTGCAGCCTTTTCAGCCATGGGCTTGCCAAAGAGGTTCTCACCTCTGCAGGGGACATCGACCAACTTGTCCTGCACCCAAGGCTCAAGGTCAGACGACTGAAGCCAAGCCTGTCGGCGGGCACCGATGCCGGCTGCGGCCACACGAGCCGATGCTTCAAAGGCATCATAGGCTGCTCGGGACATGAATTTGGAGCATTCCCGAATACCAGATGTTAAGGCTAGGAACCTCCGCAAAGGTTCCTCGGACAGTCCAGCAGAGAATCCGGCTAGCTCTTTAGCCAGGTCTCGGAGATACATGCCCATGTATAGCTGGTAGGTCTGGACACGACAAGCCAGCATAGAGCCCTGGAAACACTTCTTACCAAGGCCATACAGGTTACGGGCCTCCCTGCCAGGGGGCACCGAGGAGTGCATTTTCTGGCTCTTCAGCCTATGCATGGCCGATTCCACTACCATGGAATGGTGTGGTAGCTGTGCTTTTTGGAAGCCAGGACTCTTGCGGACTCGATAGATGGAATCGACCCGCTTGCTCAATACCGGCGACGAGGCCGGACTCTCCCACATGCGGAACTGTAGTCGTTCCAGCATGGGAGGCACCGGTACAGTAAAGTGCTCCCGGGCGGGAGAGTCGTACTGAAGGGCGTCGAGCTCTTCGGCTCGAGGATCCTCCTCGGGATCCGCCGGGAAGGCCAAAGCCTTGGCCATATCCCTGACGAAGTCCGAGAACCGGCATCCTCCGGAGGGGACTGTTTCCGAGGTTCGGACTCAGGTGAGTCCGAGGGGACACACCGAGTCCGAAAGGAATCAGGTGACTCCTCCTCTTCAGACTCCCAGACCGACTCCGAGGAGGAATCAGTGGGGTCGGCTCGGGCAGGCGGAGGCGTCGGCCGCCCCGACGCCAAGTGAGTCGGCGGCGACGACCTCGGTCCCGAACGGGAGGCCGAGGGTGACCTCGACCGAGGATCGACTCGAGTTCGCATGGACTCGAGGATCGGCTCGGTCTCCGGGGTCGACTTAGACGTCGACGTCCCGGCGGTCGGGGCAGCGGCGCCAGCGAGGCTAGCGATCAGTACCCGCTGCTGGTCCATGAAGGCAGATAGTCTGCTCTCCAAGGCTGTCAACCTGAGTCCGACCTCAGGTGACCCAGCAGTCCCCGACTCGGGCCCGACGTCGGACCTCTCGGAGGCGAGTCCAAAAGGACCACAGGACTTACCCGAGCAGGCAACTCCGACTCCAGGCGAGGTCGCTTCGGGAGGTGCTCCTTCTCCAAAGACCCGGGACGGCTGTCGGGGCTATGCGACCTGGCCCTCGCGGAGCCAGGAGCGTCCACCGACGCCGCCCTCGCGGGTTTTGTCTTCCGTCGATGGTCTCCGGAGGGAGAACCCCTGTCGGAGGAGCTTCGGCGATGTTCAGAGCTGGAGCCTCTGGATGCCGAGGCCTCCGACGAGGTCCGGGTACGGCTGGGGTCAGCGAAGATTCTATCCCGCTGATGCCGCCGACTCAACGCTTTGGAGGACATTTTGCCACAGGCTCCACAGATCATTTCTTCATGATCCGGGCCCAGGCAGCGGAGGCAATTATCGTGTGTGTCAGTGAGTGACATATTTCTGTCACACTGACCACACCGCTTGAAACCACTGGCAGCCATCGGGGGAAAAAGGGCCCCTGCAAGGTCAAAGGACCGGGCTGCCAGTGAAAAACCGAAAACGAAACTGACCAAAATCAGAAAAACCGAAAATAAGGGGAGGACTCGCAACGGCGTCGCGAGTCCGGGCAGGAAAACGACCGGCGTCGAACCGAATTGAAAAACGAGTAAAACTCACGAAAATCAACTTTTTTAGCGGGGACACGACGGGTACGTCTGTAGGGCTCCGCGGAAAAAAGAAGACTGACTAAGATGGCACCCTTGGGCGGGAAGGCGACCGCGCATGCGCGCTGCAATTCCCAAAGGCTTTCTGTGAAAGCTGGGGAAAATTGCTCCGCGAGGGCTCCGTCGGCGCCGACGTCACCCATATGTGAGGACTGACTTCCTGCTTGGTCCTGGAGAACAGCCTTTACTACATCCTCCGGTAACAAATTTCAGAGTTTGATTACACGTTGAGTGAAACAATATTTTCTTTTATTAGTCTTAGTTTACCCTGTAGCTTCATTGCATGTCCCCTAGTCTTTCTATATTCTGATAATGTAAACAATCGATCTATGTTTACCCGTTTCACTCCGTTCATTAATTTATAGACTTCTATCATATCTCCCCTCAGCCGTCTCTTTTCCAGGTCGCAGAAAATATAATTTTCTAACTTTATCAACTTTTTCCATGGGGAAACTAGGACGACGTCCGTTGGGCTCCACGGAAAAAAGGAGACTAAGCAATATGGCACCCTTGGGTGGGAAGGGAACCGCGCATGCGTGATGCAGTCCCAAAGGCTTTCTTCGAAAGCTGGGGATTTGCTCCGCATGGGGGCTCCATCGACATCGACATAACCCATATGTGAGGACTGACTTCCTGCTTGTTCCTGGAGAATGATGTATTTAAATCATAGGCAAATAAGCTGCACATAATAAACTGCTATGCGAAAATTGGCTGCGCCCAATGCAGAGAAACATGTTGAGGATTTTGCAACCAGCCTTAGCATCAATATCTCTATGCCTGGGTCTGAGGTGGCTTAAACATCTATCATGTCCCCCCCCCCCCCCCCCAAACAGTATTTTGATGGCAACAGGTGCATTCCTCAATGCCTGGATCATCTGAGGAGAAATGTCAAAGATGATCCAGGCATCGGGAAAGCTCCCGATGCCATCAAAATACTGTCAGAGGCCGGTGCCTCAGACAAAAAGCAAATCCCTGGTGGCTTAGCAGCCCCGAAGCTCCCACCTAACTAAAAATCAACTTAGCGGCCCCGAACCGCCCAACCCACCTCCCGGTACCTTTAGAAACGAGTGGCAGCACTGCCCATGCGCTCCTGTTCTTGACATACCATCTTGAAAAATGGCGGTGCCTGGCCCCATGCGGTATATCCTGGGATGCACCAGGTGAGATCAGACTGCCATATAAGCTAGAATATGCCTTATATGGCATTCTGACTCCACCCAGTGCATCCCAGGATGCACCGCGTGAAGCCAGGCACTGCCATTTGTCAAGATGGCAGGCAAGAGCGGGAGCGCGTCGGCAGCACTCCCACTTGTTTCTAAAGTTACCGGGTGGGGGTGGGGGGCTCAGGGGGCCACTGGACCACCAGGTTGATGTTTAGTTGGGAGGGGGTGGGGAGGATCGAGGCCATTGGGCCACCAGAGATTCGCTTTCTGTCAGGGCCCCAACAGTAAACAGGGGCACTGCACCGCTTGGCATTTTGCATATGAGTCCCAACAGTATTTTGATGACATCAGGGGCTTTCCGTGATGCCTGGATCATCTGAGGGGAGTGACATTTCCCCTCAGACGATCCAGACATCAGAAAAAGCCCCCAATGCCATCAAAATACTGTCGGGACTCATATGCAAAATGCCAAGCGGTGCGGTGCCCCTGTTTCTCTGGGACAGTGATGACTTCTTGTGCACGTGTTAGGCTTGCTCTCGCAGTTTAACACTGCCATTTGTGCACAGCTTAACAAATGGCTAATGCGTGGCTAATTTGCATATGATCCCATGCCCGCACTAAAGTCGCGCACTATCAGTGCGTTGCAAAAAGGCATAAAAAGTTGATATTGCACAACTTCAGCGCTGGCTTTCTAATCGATCTACTGGCTTGTTGTTAGTGTGCCTTAAAAATCTTAGTGTGCACTAGATCAGTTTAAAGTACTTTAACTTCTGAATTAACTCATGCTAAAAAATGTTTAACAGTTAACTTTTTCTTTAAAGCAATGCATAAAAAAAATCTAAATAATATCCAAAAATCATGGAAGAAGTACAAACAAACTGAAAACAAAACAAGAATGTTTGCCCTGTGCAAACCCCTAATAAGCACCTATATGTCTTTTATAAAGCAGGTACCCTAAACTATCCCCAATAGCAAACAAATACTCTTACACGATTTTACACCTGCTCTGAGCCAAGTGCAAATGTGCGCATGTATACTCTACATATATTTTATAAAGTATGCATGTATATCGCAATTCCACCTGAACTCTACCCCAGAAATGTCAACCCTATATATCACAGAGTAGGCACTATCTTTTTTACACACGTAAACCCCAGCACAATTTTATAACTGACATTTTAATTTCCCATATGTAAAACATGCCTTACTATGGAAAACGCTCCATAAAACTACCCCCATACTGTATAGTCTAAACAATTTTCCTTAGTCTCTTGTACAACAAGAGCCAGAAATGCCATTCTCTTTATGAATAAAATATTCTGCAGGATTTCAAAGACATACATTTAAATTCTTAGCTCCGTTAACCATTTTTTGATGTATATTTCCACTACGAGCACAACCAGAGTGGCAAGCTCCAAGCTGGGACACAACAAAATTTCAATACTACAGACCTGAGCAAGACACTGCATTCAGGAGTCATGATTTATCCTTTCTTTCCATACCGATTCAGCTCATATTTTGCTCTTGCTGCTGCAGTTGTTGGTAAGACATGGCAGAATTACCTTCTTTGGGGTACTCAGCTGTTCCTTTGGTATAAATCCAGGGTCAAGATCATTGGATTCCAAAAGTTTTTTCGTGGGTTTTCTCTGACGCTTTTCACAGCTCTCTGTGAATTAAACAAAGAACAATTTCTTGCACTGCCTTTTTATTCTGATAAATATATCTAATATATATTACATCTTATGCTATAAGCAGCAAGAGACTAGAACTACAAAGAACATAGGATTTGCCATACAGCACAGTTACTTACCTGTAGCAGGTGATTTCTGGGAACAGCAGGAATAAGTCTTCACATATGGGTACGTCGGTACCGACGGAGCCTGCGCGGGAACGCTCCCCAGCTTCCCAAAAAGGAAAGCTTTTGGGAGCATCCCACAGCGCCTGCGCGCTGCCTTCCCGCCTTTCCTAACCAACTCTCCTCAGTTCGAGTTTAAAGCTGAGACAATAGAGAGAGAGAGGAAAGGAAAGATAGAAAAGAGATACAACTCCTAGGGGAGGTGGGTGGGTTGTGAAGACTTATTCCTGCTGTTCCCAGAGATCACCTGTTACAGGTAAGTAACTGTGCTATCTCCAGGAACAAGCAGGAATGAGTCTTCACATATGGGGACTCCCTAGCTAAGATGCCTGGGAGATCCCCAAGGATATGAGACCCTGAAAGGGGTCTGCGTCCTCCTATGGATCTCAGGCATCCATCCAGGGAAGGAGGGCAGGAGTTGTTTAAGAATGGAACAGGTGTCTGAGGACAGCCTGACCAAACAAGGCATCCCAGCGGGAGTCCTTGTCCAAGCAGTAATGGGCTGTGAAGGTATGAACCGAGGCCCAGGTGGCTGCTCGACAGATCTGGTTGATGGACACAGAATTTAGATGAGCCATAGAGGTGGCCATGGCCCTCACATTATGAGCTGTGACATGGCTCTCCAGAGAAAGGTTCTTACTCTGGTAGGCGAAAGAAATACACTGAGCAATCCAATTGGACAGTGTTCTCTTAGAGACTGGAAGTCCCAAATGAGAAGGATCAAAAGCAACAAAAAGCTGGGAAGACTTTCGATGTTGCTGTGTCCTATGTAAGTAAAAAGCAAGAGCTCTTTTACAATCCAGAGTATGAAGATTCCTCTCTGCACTGGATGCATGAGGAGCTGGAAAAAAGACAGGTAAATATACCTCTTGATTAAGATGAAAAGGTGAGACCACTTTAGGCATAAAGTGTGGATTTGTCCTAAGGACTACCTTATCATGATGGAACCTTGTATAAGGTGGATTAGCCACTAATGCCTGCAGTTCTCTGATGCGGCGAGCTGAAGTAACTGCAATGAGGAAAATGACCTTCCATGAAAGAAATTTCAAGGAGGTAGTGGCTAAGGGTTCAAAAGGTGGCTTCATGAGCTGACCAAGAACCAAATTTAAGTCCCATGCCACCGGAGGAGGCCTAATGGGAGGTTTAGTTAAAGTTAGGCCTCTCATGAATCTTGCAATGAGAGGATGAGAGGAAATAGGTTGTCCATTGATGGGCTTAAGGGATGCTGCAATAGCACTCAAATGGACTCTTACTGAATTTGTTTTAAGGCCTGCATTGGAAAAATGCAGGAGATAGTCTAAAAGAGAATTTAAAGGTAGTGCTAGAGGGTCAAGACCCTTTTCAGCACACCAAATGGAAAACCTTTTCCATTTAAAAGCATAAGAACGCCTGGTGGAAGGTTTTCTGGAAGCATGGAGGATATCCTTCACTTGTTGAGAAAGATTCCAGTCTTGAAGGTCTAGGCCTTCAGTAACCAAGCTCTGAGGTGTAGGGACTTGGGGTTTGGGTGCCACAAAGTCCCTTCCTCCTGAGACAGAAGGTCTGGAGCAGCTCCCAAGTCCAGAGAGGGGGCTTGGGAGAGATGTAGAAGTAGAGGGTACCACACTTGGCGTGGCCAGCATGGAGCTATGAGGATCATAGATCCTTGATCCCTCTGGAGTTTGAACAGAGTCTTGGGAATCAAGGGAATGGGTGGAAATGCATACAGGAAGCCCTGACCCCAATGGAGGAGGAAGGCATCCTTGGCCTGAACTCCCTGACACGGAATTCTGGAACAGAACCGGGGAAGTTTGGCATTCCACGGACTTGCAAAGAGGTCTATGTCCGGGGTTCCCCATTCTTGGAAGATTCTGAGTACCTGATCCATGTGCAGGGACCATTCGTGTGGAAGCAGAACTCGACTGAGTCTGTCTGCCCAAGAGTTTTGGGCTCCTGGGAGGTATACTGCCAGGAGATGGATTTGATGCTCTCTGGCGAAGGCCCACAATCTTAAAGCTTCGTTGCAAAGCGACAGAGCCAGTTCCTCCTTACTTGTTTATGTAAAACATGGCTACTTGATTGTCCGTATGAATGAGGACTGAATTGTAGCTGAGGAGGGTATGAAAGACCTTGAGAGCTAGAAAAACTGCTCGAAGCTCCAAGTGGTTGATATGAAGGGAGGTCTCCTGTGGGGACCAAGTGCCTTGAGTGGAGAGGTCCTGTAGATGGGCTCCCCAACCTGTTTGGGAGGCATCTGTTGTGAGGGTTGCTTGGGGCAACAATTGTTGGAAGGGGGACCCCAGCAACAGATTTTGAGTGGACATCCACCATTGGAGAGACCAAAAGAGACATTTGGAGGTTGCTATTTGGTCTGAGAGAGCACCTGAAGCTTGAGTCCACTGGGTGGACAAAGTCCATTGAGCTGCTCTCATGTGTAGGCGAGCATAGGGTACCACATGCACTGTGGAAGCCATGTGGCCTAGCAGTTGTAGCATCTCCCGGGCAGTTAAGTGGCTCTTTGACTGAATCTGGGAGGCTAACTGCACTAGACGTTGACAACGGGCCTGAGGAAGGTAGGCCCTTGCAGTAGTGGTATCCAACCAGGCCCCTATGAATTCTAGGGACTGAGTAGGGATGAGCTGAGACTTTGGGAGGTTTACCACAAGTCCCAGATACTGCAGAATGCGCCTTGTGCGGTCCAAGGAATTCTGGGCCTCTGACTGAGATGGACGACTGACTCATTCGAGCTCCAGGTATGGGAAGACAAATATTCCCAGAGTTCGCAGAAATGCAGCAACTATTGCCATGCATTTGGTGAACACTCTTGGAGAAGAGGCCAGACCGAAAGGAAGAACTCTGTATTGGTAATGTTTTCCTTGGAAAAGAAAACGTAGGAATCTTCTGTGAGAGGGATGGATGAGGACATGGGTGTACGCATCCTTGAGATCTAGAGAACAGCCAATCCTGACTTTGAAGGTATGGAAGGAGAGTGCCCAGAGAAAGCATCTTGAACTTCTCCTTGCATAGAAATTTGTTCAATTCTCTGAGATCTAAGATGGGTCTGTATCCCCCTGTCTTCTTTGGAATGAGAAAATAGGGGGAGTAGAACCCTGACCCTTGATGAAGAAGAGGAACTTCTTCTATTGCCCCTTGGGCAAGAAGGGTAGCTACCTCTTGACCTAGAAGGTCGAGAAGAGATGTGGGAGAATTGAAATGTCTCACCATGGTGTGGGGAGGAAGGTCTGAAAAATGAAGCTTGTAGCCCTCTTTTATGATGGAGAGGGTCCACTGCTCTGATGTTATTTGCTCCCATCTGGGAGCAAAATGAGTCAACCTTCCTGGAATGGTGAGAGGCTCTGGCTGCTTTAGAGCCAGAAAGGCTAAGTTCTCTAGCATCAAGTCAAAAACCCTGAGGGGGTTGGGCCTGCTGAGTTGCAGCAGCCCCTGTAGGCTTAGGCCTGGCCTGTTTAGGTTGCTGACGCTTAGTGGCAAAGTGACCTGTAGAAGATTGTTGGCCAGAAGTAGAAGGAAATCTGCCCTTTTTAAAGAAAGACTTTTTAAAAGGCTTTTTCTTGGCAGGAATGGAGGTTGACTTTGAAAGTCTATCCAGAGCAGAGTTTTCTGCATCCATTTGAGTGGCTTTTATTTGCCATTCTTTGCCAAATAGGTTTTCACCTGTACAGGGAAGATTTCCCAAGCCATCTTGAACCCAGGGCTCTAAAACAGAAGCCTGGAGCCAAGCAATTCTGCGAGCAGCTATGGCAATGCCTGAGGCTCTGCTGGCACCTTCAAAAGAGTCAAAGGCTGCCCTGTTGGAAAACTTTGAAATGTCTTGGGTATGCTTAAGCCAAATGAGGAATTCCTCCCTTTTATCCTCTGGAAGAAAAGGGAGGAAAGTGTGCAGTTTTTGTGTAACTTCCTTTAGAAACATACCCATGTAAAGGCTATATGAGTTGATTCTGGCAATAAGCATACTGGCTTGGAAGATTTTCCTACCAAAGGCATCCAAGGTCCTGCATTCTTTTCCTGGAGGAGCAGAAGAGTATCTCTTTGTACTCTTTACCCTTTTCATAGCTGACTGCACCACAATGGAATGGTGAGGAAGCTGAGTTTTCTGAAATCCAGGACAAGGAGGGACACATAGTGTCCAATCTACGAGAATGAGGAGAGAGAGTGAGAGGAGTCTCCCATAGATCAATCATGTGTTCATAAAGAATCTCATGAATTGGTAAGGTGACCGCCTCTTTAGGAGCTCTAGAATAGCCTAAAATATCCAATTTTTTAGCTCTAGGCTCTGATTCAGAAGTTACTGAAATAGAAAGTCCTTTAGCTACTTCTCTTATGAAGTCTTGAAAGGACAAGTCTTCTGGAGGAGACATTCTTCTTTTTGGAGAAGAAGGCTCTTCAGGAAGGGCTATGGATACTTCAGGAGACTCGTCTGATGTATCAGAATCATCAGAGGAATCGAAATATCGCCTGTCAGGGTGCTCTTCCAACGCTCGATACGCGTATCGAGCAGTATCGACATCGGGCGTCCCCGGTACCGGATCGGTACCGGTAAGCAGCCCTGGACATGGAACCGCTGCAGCCAGTATCCTGGTCGATGTCGATGCAGTCGGTACCGGTATCAATGCTGGTGCCGGTACCGGAGCCGATACCGAGAACGGAGTTTGTTTCGGTACCAGCGGCGTCGCAGCTTGAATGAAGGCCGTAATAGCCTGCTGCATGGACAGAACATTGTGATCCATCGACGCCATGAATGCCTGGAAGTCTGTACCGGGAGATTGTGCCGGTACCCCAGAGCATTCTAACAGGTGATCGGTCGAGGCCGTGCCATCGATGTCAACCTGTAACCCCATAGGAGGAGCTTTGGAAGCCGGAGCTTCCCGCCGGGGTTGTTTTGCTGGCGCAGGATCCTCGAGGGCAAGCCCGGAGGCATCTCGATGCTTAGAGGGAGATCTACCCTTCGAGGACCTGCTAGGTTTATGTTTGGTTACCTGAGATCCATCAGGAGAAGAAGACCTGGAAGATGTCGATGCTACCGACGGTGCATCAGCGGGAAACAGCACATGGAGCTTGGCTGCTCGGTTCTGTAACCCCCGTTTAGACATAAGAGAGCAGGACGGACAATCCGGAATGGAGTGTTCAGGACCCAAACATTTAAGACACCATTCATGGGTATCTGTAACAGAAATAGTACCGCTACACTTAGTGCATTTTTTGAACCCGGAGGCTGGTTTTTCCATGAGGGAAATTTTCTTGTGGGCCCTGAGGCCTAAGAAGAAAAATACACCAAGTGAGGAAAAATATCGATATTTTTTATTTTTTTTTTTTTAAAGAAAGAAAGAAAAGACCGGCGGTACCGGTCCGGAGTCGGGGAAGGCAGACACGCGACCAAAGAAATAAAATAAAATAAAGAACTTCTTCAGCGGTGACAGGGCTCGACCTGCTGGCTCCGCGGCAAAGAAGAACTGAGGAGAGTTGGTTAGGTTAGGAAAGGCGGGAAGGCAGCGCGCAGGCGCTGTGGGATGCTCCCAAAAGCTTTCCTTTTTGGGAAGCTGGGGAGCGTTCCCGCGCAGGCTCCGTCGGTACCGACGTACCCATATGTGAAGACTCATTCCTGCTTGTTCCTGGAGATTAGATCGAACCTATGGTCCATCAAGTCCAGTATCCTGTTTCCAACAGTGGCAATCCAGGTCACAAGTACCTGGCAGGATCCAATAGATAGACAGATCCCATGCTGCTTGTCCCAGGAGTAAGCAGTAGATTTTCCCATTCCACTTTAACTACTCTTGATGTAGATAATCTTTGCTATTTTTCTTGCATTAAAACCTAAACTGTAGAATATGCAACTCTGTTAACATCCCTTATCTGTTCATTGATTTAGATGGATTCTCTTCTTTTAGCTTTGTTTACAAATTTCATGCAATGACTGAAGAACAGATGTGTTAGATTGGGGTTGCATTTATCTTCTAACTGCAGCAGAAAATGTCATTAGTCGATAGACAATACCCAAATTTCTCTTTACCTGATTTCTGCAAGGACTCTTCAATTCCAATTGGACAACTAGTTGATATTTCAGACCGCTCCGGTGAAGCCAGTATGTGCTCTGGCAAATCTAAAGGTTCTTCAAGAGACACACATTTGGATTCTGTGCACTGGCTTATCAGAATTTGCAAATGGGTTGGAGACTCTTTGGCCAGAGCAGATGATGGGGTTGAGAACACAGGACTCTTTATTTCCTGGGTATGCTGGACAGTGGTGCTGGAAATAGTTGGTTCTGTAACACTTTTCTCTTCACACAGTTCAGAATTCACCTAACACCCATAAAGATAAGTAAAAATATCAAAACCTCTCTGTATTCCCAAAGAAAATTCAAGCATACTTTGCATAGATATGGGATAATTTTATAAGAGAACACTTATTTGAGAAATTCAAAAAGGCGCCTATTTGGTGAAAGCAAAACAGGCGCCTATATGCCTTTATAAAATAGATATTAAAAACCAGCCCAATAGTGCAAATGCCGATGCACTGGAAAAGATGTAAATTTGTATGCACTTGCATAAATTATAAACTATGCACACACATCACAGCTCCTACTCCCCTAACCTACACCTTTAGGGATACCTATGTGCAGATCACATAAAAGTGACCACAATCTTTCTATGCACCTATGTTTTGCATGTCTATATGACCATGCAATCATAAAAGCTCTTTTTGTGTGTAAAACAGTTTTACAAGACAAAAAAGCTTTTAATAAAAGCGTGTGGTCGTTTATGTGTGTGCATTACATCTAAGCATCCCTAGGGACATGGTTTGGGTAGAGCAGATGTATAATTACAATGTTATGCATGTACAGTATTTTATAAAACTATACAAATCATAGGATGATATATCCATATGTCACAAAAATACCATAAATATCAAAAAATAATTTGCAGCTGAATACATAGAACTTGCATTTCTATTATAGTCCCATTTATTAACAAAAATCAATTAGACGAATGCATAGCATTTTTTTTTTACTGTGTAGGGTCAGATGCCTCATTCCTCGAGGAAGCCTAATGGCAAAACTGTTCATGGCCAGACTGGAAGAAGAAACAATTTGATTGAAGTTAAAGGAAATTTAAAGGAGGAATGGCTGTATTGCTGGAAGAATAAAAAATGCAATAAGGCTAGGGAGCCAGTGTTCAAAACATCCAGCAGTGGAAGAATAATTGCCTTGAATTAGTGAAAGACTTGGCAAACAAACATCTCTTGCTAGTGGTATTCAAGATAAGCAGAAATTTTACATTTTCAATACATTTAAAAAAAAAGGGAGCGCAAAGATGAACTTCAACTTTTCTTGAGTATGTTTTAAAATACACATAGGATGAGCTTAAGTGCAAGGATCAGTGTATTTACAGTATGTGAACAAGGAGGGCTGGTCGGACTCACCTGAACATAGACTTCCTTTCCCAGGTGGGGTGCTCAACAGGGCATGGCTGAGCTGAGGGTGAGGATGTGTGTCCCTCTCCAAAGGGAGTATCAACAGTTTCCTGTAAGAGAGTCTGTAGCCCAGAGTTCAGGGCTGAGAGGGCATGAATCACAGGAAGAGGTTAAGAAACCAACAGGCAGCAGGAGGGAGAGAGAATCATGGAGCCAGGAGTCCTTCCAAGGCAAGCTTTGCAAAGGAGTTCTGAAGTAGGAACTTTAACTGGAGCTGGAGGAAGGGCTGGGAGAACCAGCTTGTGGAGGTTTAATAAGATAGGACAGACGTAAAGCTGATTTTGTTTTCCCTGAACTGCCGTCTGTTCTGGGTTTTGCTATGTAGAGGTTTAACAAGCTGGGACAAAATAAAAACTGCTTTTGTTTTCCCCCTGAACTACTGTCTGACCTGTGTTGTAAAGAAAACCCCTTCCCACCGCATGCCACACTACCACATATGGTGGCAGCTTGGGGATTTCCTCTAACCACGTGACTGAGAGCAAATCCACATCCCTCCAGGGATGGGCCTCTACAGTAGGTCAGGATTCTTTTTTGTTTGTTTGTATGGGCTGAGAGTATGTATGGCAGATGACATTTAATGTGGACAAGTGCAAAGTTATGCACCTAGGAAAGAACAACCCAAACTATGGTTACATGTTGCAAAGTTCAACATTAGGAACCACCACCCAGGAAAAAGATTTAGGCGGCGTCGTGGGTAACACATTGAAACCTTCTGCCCAGTGTGCAGTGGCAGCCAAGAAAACAAACAGAATGCTAAGAATCATAAGGAAAGGAATGGAGAATAAAACAAAAAATAATGCCTCTGTATCATTCCATGTTGCGACCACATCTTGAATATTGTGTGTAATTCTGGTCACCATATCTTTCTTTCTTTATTTTTTTTAGAACGTTTTTCTATACCGCCCCTCCCAGAGATCAGGGGTGGTTTACATTGCAACTTAACAATATACATCAAACATACCATTTGAGTATATAACAAATAACTATTTACAATACAACTATGAACATTAGCAAATCATTACAGGTGATAAGGAGGGTACATGGCAGCTGCAGCATGATTACAGATGTTTGAATATTGATAAATAATGAAATCTAGGAAAGGTAGGGGGAGATAACTCGAGAGGGTAGGGGAGTTAGGGTGCTGTGTGGTAGGGATGCAGTTGGAGTTTTGATCACAGATGGGATTGGGATTGTTGTAATACTCAGTGAATAGGAATGTTTTTAATTATTTTTGGAAAGTCTGTAGGTCTTTAATTGTTTACAATGTTTCGGGGAGGACGTTCCATTGGGTGGGGGCTACAAATGTGAAAGCTTTGTTACTTGTTATTTGTTTGGTCTTGCAGATTGAAGTTGGAACTGAGAGGGTGTTCTGTTTGCTTCTTCTTCTGGGTCTGGTGTCCTGATGGATGTGAATAAGTGATGTGAGGTAGGAGGGTGCTATATTATTTATTAATTCGAAAGTGGTCATTATGGATTTGTATTTTATTCTACTGGCAATTGGGAGCCAGTGAAACTCATTCAGGATGGGTGTGATGTGATCTGAGAGGCAAGCTTTAAATATTATTCTGGCTGTGACATTTTGTGACATTGGTAGTATATTCAGGTTCTTTTTGGTTGTTCCTTGAAGTATGCTGTTATAGTAGCTGAAATGTGGCGTGATGCGGGCTTGGACTACTGATCTGAAGTTGTATGTCTAAAAGGGGTCTGAGCTGTTGAATGATTCTCAATTTGAAGAATATGGTTCTGTCTGTTTGTTTAATGTGTGAGGTCATGTTGAGTGTTTTGTCAAGGATGACTCCTACATATTTCACTTCTTGCTTAGCTAGTAGAGTGGTGTTATGAAGATTGATTGTTCGGGGAGGGTTGAATTTTGGATTCCTTGATGTGAAAAGAACTTCCATTTTGCAAAAGCTGATGATCATGTTATTTGAATGGAGCCAGTTTACCACTTCTTTTAGACATGTTGACAAACTGTCATAGTTGGGGTTTGTTGTGTCCAGTGGGGAGTACAACATGATATCATCAGCATATATATGAAAACCTATTTTGTGATTTTTGAGTATGGAGCATATGGGCTGGAGATATAGATTGAACAGGAGAGATGATAGGGCAGAGCCTTGGGGGATTCCCTGATCTTGCGGGAAGGTTGCAGAAGATTCAGATTCTATATGCACATATTGGGCACAGTCGAAGATGTATCATTTGAACCAATTGTGAATCATTCCTTTTATGCCTATGAGATTAAGTCTAGAGAGAAGGATATTGTGATTTACGTTGTCAAAATCAGATTTGATGTCTAAAAAGACAAGGATGAATGCTTGCTTTGTGTTGTCCATTCCAAAGATGAGGGTGTTGAATAATGCCAGTAGGAGTGTTTCGACACCATGGAATGGACGAAAGCCATACTGATGTTCATCTAAGGGTACGTTTAAGTCTATGAAGCCCTGGAGTTGGAGTTGAACTATCTTTTCAATAACTTTAGCTACAAATGGGATACTGGCAATGGGTATATAGGAGGGTGAATCATCTTTGTTTGGTGTTCTGTTCTTTAATATGGGATGGATTGCAGAGAGTTTGAAATCATTTGGCATGATATCTTGTCGTAAGGATTGATTTACTATGTTTAATAGATAAGGGGCAAGTTGTGTTTTTGTGCTTTGATCCATGCCACAGGACAGGGATCTAGGGGGGCAAGTGGTTGTACTGATCTTAGTGATTGTGTCTAGGAGTTGTCTACTGTCTATGAGGTGGAATGAGCACCATTCATTGGGGCTACCTGGGGGTAAAGTTGTGGGGGAGGCGTCTATTGAGTTCCTTCATTTTAGTTTGCTGGCAAACAAATTGGCTAGACTTTGGGGGTTAATGGATATTTGGTGGGGAGTCATCATGAGGGGATTTGGTTAGTGATTTAACCATTTCAAAAAGTTCCCTTGGACGGTTGATGGCTTTGTTTAATATTTTTGTATGGTGATTCTTTTTGGCAGTGTTTATAGTTTCTTTATATATTTAAAGTTGCCAAGTAGAGTGTTTTGTATTCTATGGTCGTCTTAGTTCTCCATTTATGTTCAGATTTTCTGAGTTCTTTTTTTATTTTAGCTATCTCCAGGGTATACCATTTCTCCGATCGTTTACAAGGAGGTTTTGGGGATGTGGGTGTTGGTTTGGCCACCTTGTTAATTGTAGAATTTCATTTAGATACAATTTCGTTAAACTCAGTTGAAGTGGTATCTAGTTGTGGTACGGTGATATTTAAGTCTGGCGGGCCCGCGCCTGAGGGCCTCGCCAGAGGGCCTCGCCAGAGGGCCCTTAGGCGCGGCACGAAGGCGAAAAATAGAAAACATCCTAGGAACTCATCAGCACCGACTGCATAACAACGGATCCCGACAGAGGAGCAGACCGAGGAGGACAGCAAAACCGCAAGTAAAACCCTCACAGAACATAACACATCACACACTACCAAACGCCCTCTTCAACAACACACTCCATAAAAGCTCCGGCCTCCCCCCCACGGAACAGGCTCCTGCACCAAGGCGACTGCCACAGGTCCAGCTCCACATCCGCGGGTCAGGCTCCCTCCTAGGGACAGGCTCCCGCACCGCAACAGATCTAGCTCCACACCCGCGGGACAGGCTCCCTCCACGGGACAGGCTCCCGCACCAAGGCGACCGCCACAGATCCAGCTCCACATTCACGGGACAGGCTCCCTCCACGGGACAGGCTCCCGCACCGCAACAGATCTAGCTCCACACCCGCGGGACAGGCTCCCTCCACGGGACAGGCTCCCGCACCAAGGCGACCGCCATAGATCCAGCTCCACATTCACGGGACAGGCTCCCTCCACGGGACAGGCTCCCGCACCGCAACAGATCCAGCTCCACATCCGCGGGACAGGCTCCCTCCACGGGACAGGCTCCCGCACCAAGGCGACCGCCACAGATCCAGCTCCACATTCACGGGACAGGCTCCCTCCACGGGACAGGCTCCCGCACCGCAACAGATCCAGCTCCACATCCGCGGGACAGGCTCCCGCACCAAGGCGACCGCCACAGATCCAGCTCCACAACCACGGGACAGGCTCCCTCCACGGGACAGGCTCCCGCACCAAGGCGACTGCCACAGGTCCAGCTCTACATCCCCGGGACAGGCTCCCGCAACAAGTACAGCTCTCCCCAAAGCAAACAACAGACGAAGACCTAAGGAGACAGGCGTCACCCTATCAGAACATCACAAACTACCAACATGCACACCACATACTTCCTCCCTCTATACCTACTAGTCACACAACTCCTACCACCGACCACACACCTCCACTACCCTCAAACAAACACACCATGGTACCCTCCAACTGCACTGCCATATCTCGGTCCACAACACACACACAAAGAGACACTCGCAAACTCCCAAGCAAAGAGACCAAACAGACACAAATCAAACACCAACACCGGCTCAAAGGAAGCACATGTAGCAACAACCTCTTCCACAAAGACAACAACAATTGAGCTCATAAACGCCAGATCCGTCTGCAACAAGATACACACCCTGGTAGACCACATAGAAGAGCGACAGCCCGACATAATATGCATCACAGAGACATGGCTCAACCCTACCGACAGTGTACTACTCAACCAAATAGTACCGAACAACTACTCAGCATACAACTGCCCTCGCACCCACAAGCGTGGAGGAGGAGTCCTAATAATAGCAAAAACAAAACTCAAGTTCAAGACACAGAACCTCACAGATACACAGCAGTGTAACACAATTAGCATCAAGAACAAGAATATTGCAATCTGCCTAACCTACAGAGCACCCCGTGCTCCACCTAACGAACTAGCCTTCACACTCGAAGAAGCCTGTGCCATAACAGCAAACAACAAACCAGCACTACTAATCGGAGACTTCAACCTAAAGTCCGCCAATACAAAAGATGCAGAGGCCTTCCTTCAAGCAATGACCTCACTTCAATTCACACAGATAGTCAATGCACCAACACACAGACTTGGATCATCCCCAGACCTCATCTTCGCATCAAACTACCTAACTTCAAGAGACCTAATCTCTACACCCACCATCACCCCAGTACCATGGTCTGACCATTACTTAATCGAGACGAAACTGCAATCACAAGAAGACCAGACAAGCGAAAGAGTGAACATCCCACACACACAAAGACGATTCAAGTCCTTTGACAAGGACGAATTCATACAGGACACAATACAACACTTGAACATTGACTCAGAGGACCTGGAGGAACAAGTTTCCAACTGGAACAGCGTTCTAGCTAACGCCGCCAAACCATCCGATGACAGGACCGAGAAACAACACCACAACAAGAGACAGAACAAGCCATGGTACTCAACAAAAATACGACAGGAAAAGAGGGAGCTCAGGAAAATTGAACGGAGATGGAGAAAAAACAAAACTACTTCCGACCAACATCTTTACCTAACAAAGCAAAAACAATACAATGAACACATCAACCAATCAAAGAGAGAATTCCACACAAACCTGATAAATTCTTCCATCAACAAACCCAGAGAACTTTTCGAAATAGTAAAAACCCTGACAAAAGAGCAAACAGCAGAAAGAGAAGTACAAGTGGATCCACAGAAATTCGCTGACCACATTAAAGACAAATTCCACTCCACAGAGCGCACAACACCCAGTGGAACCACAAGAACGAACGTACACCCCAAAACCTGGGGCACATTCTACTCTCCCTCAAAAGAACAGATATCCCACATCATCTCCACAATCAACACAAGTACTGCCCCTACTGACCCTTGCCCAGTGTCATGGGTCAAAGCCACCAAATCAAGCCTGATACCAACCATTCATAAAATGGTACACAACTCACTCACTCAAGGACTCATGCCACAGCAACTAAAGCTTGCCTCAGTAAGACCAATCACAAAGAAAACTACTCTCGACAAAAAGGACCCAGCAGCATACCGACCAATCTCCAGCATACCCTTCCTCGCAAAAATAATCGAAAAGACGGTTCAACTACAACTTCAGGAACACATTGACGAACACGGAACTCTCGACGACAACCAACACGGATTTCGTCCCAACCATGGAGTCGAAACTCTACTGATCTACCTCTTCGACAGCATCATAAGAATAATTGACAACACCAGGAATGGAATTATAATGATCTTCATCGACATCTCCTCAGCTTTCGACACAGTTGACCACAATATGCTCCTGGAGAGACTAAAGAACACTGGTATACACGGTACCACTCTGAAATGGTTCCACTCGTACCTAACCGAAAGACAGCTACAGGTCAAGGTGGGACATGACACCTCCCGACCCATAAACGTCCAACAAGGAGTACCGCAAGGATCCGCACTCTCAGCACTCCTTTTTAACATCTACATCCAACCAATATGCAACATTATGAAAGAGAACAACATCCAATACACAATATACGCAGACGACATCATGGTATACTCCCCGATATCAATCGACAACCCGGACTTCTCTAAGATAACAGACTGCCTTACCCAAATGACGAAGTGGTGCCAAAACAACAACCTCGCAATAAACTACAACAAGACCGAAGCTTTAATCATCACTCGGAACCAGAGCTTCATACACCCACCAAACATAAAGATACAAAGCACTACGATACCGATAAGATCAGAGGTGAGATACCTTGGGGTTACTCTGGACAGTAACCTCAAAGACCTCAAAGACTTCAGAAAACAACTGAAAACCATGCTGTTCATAGAGCACTATGGTCACATCACATAACCTAAGAGAATGGATAACAGCATTCCAATCCTCTTAAACAACTGTATGTATATAAAATGTGTTTTTAGCACCACTGTAAATAGCCCACCTTGTACATAGCTCAAACAAATCAAGCACCCAACACCGCCATCACACAACCAAGTTTCATCCTCACTGCATGTACAACACACACACTTTACCTGATTGCTTGCTGTGATACCACCTTGATTATTAAGATAAGGCGGTTTAGAAATACTGTTAAATAAATAAATAAATAAATAAATCTCTATCAAAGGGTCTATATCGTGTATTTTGGTGGACGGCCAATGAGGATATAGGGGAGGATGGTGGTGCTGGTAAGGAGAAGTATACTAGGAAGTGGTCAGACCATGGGACCTGTGTAACTTGAGGTAGAGTGTAACTTGAGTGTTCAGTTATAGGTTTAGGGAGGAACACGAAGTCAAGGGTGTTGCCCTTAATATGGGTGGGACACTTTATTGTTTGCTGGAAGCCCATGTCTTCCACTGAGTCTAGGAATGCTGTTGTATGTGTAGGGAAGAGGGAGGTTAGGTTAAAGTCCCAAAGGATGATATGGAGCTTCCTTAACTGGGCTGTGCATGCGGATTCAAGGATTGTAGTTACGTTTTGGTGGTTGGTTGAGGGGGTCTATATACAAGGAATATGGCTATGGATTGGTCTCAATTTTGAGTATGTCCATTCAGGGAAGGCCTTTAATTCTGCTTTAGTTATATAAGTACCTCTTCACCTCTTTTATTTATTTATATTTATTTATTTGCTTTTCTTATATACCGCGCTATTAAGATCAGTGCGGTTTACATTACAACTGAACAATGCAACAATGTTTTTTACATAACACAATGTGCTTACATAGAACAAGGGTACAGTCATAACGGGAGAATAACGGGGGAAACTATTTACAAGATATATACACATAAATTTACATAGAGTTAAATACAACTGATATTTGGTTATAGCTAGATCGGATGGGGGACAGGATACAGCCATAGGGAGAGGGCGGCTAACCGTTTTCGTGTTGGGTTAGAGCGTTGGGATAATTAGAGCAGGGGATGGATGCCTGCGACTTATGTTTTTCAGGACTGGTTTCAGGATAGTAGATTTGAAATAGATGGTGTTTTATTTCTTTTCTGAATGTAGTGAGGCTTGGTATGGATCGAATCCAGGTGGGAAGTTCATTCCAGGTTGTCGGAGCATAAATCGAGAAAGCTCTATTAGTAGTTGTCTTTGTGCACCTTGTGGTAAATTTGGGTACTATTAACATGTTGAGTAGTGCAGGCCGTCTTATTCTATTTTCAGGAATATTGTTAATCAGGTTGCTGATAGGTGTAGGAGACTGGTTGTTCAGTGCCTTGAAAGTCATGACTAGTACCTTGTATTGGATTCGGGCTTGTAGTGGTAGCCAGTGTAACTCTTTCATCACTGGTGTTATATGTTCCATTTTTGATACACCTGTTAAGACCCTAGCAGCTGAGTTCATGGCCAGCCGAAGAGGGTTGCCTGTGGGAGACCATGAAGGATGATGTTTGCGAAATCGAGATGTGGGATTACTAAGGCCTGAAATATCGTTCGGTAGTCAGAGAAATCTAGCAGAGGGCGGAGGTGGCGGAGGGTTCGTATCTTGTGGTAAACTGATCTTGTAACGGCCTTTACATGGGTTGTCATGTCCAGACGCCGATCTAGAGTAATTCCTAGATATCGGATTGTGTCTCTTGTTTTGAGTTCAGCATTTTTAACTTGCAGGTAAGGAGGTGTAACGAACTTCTGGTTCCTAGTGACAAAGAGGACATCAGTCTTGTTATGATTGATCCTCAGGTTTTGAGTGAGGAGCCATTCAGCAACTGCATCAAAGCATCTGATGATAGGGGAGAAATCGGGCTGCTCAATAGTAAATGGAATGTATAGTAGTATGTCGTCAGCATACACCAGGCATTCTACATTTAGGGAGCGGATCAGAGAGCAGATAGGCTGCATATAAATGTTAAATAGTAAGGCAGGCAGGGATGATCCCTGGGGTACTCCCTGCTTCTGTAGAAAAGGTTCAGAAGAGGTAGTGCCTGTTTTTACTTGCTGCCATCTATTGGTTAAGTATGATTCACACCATTGTAGCGCAGTATCCTGTAGCCCTTTTTCCTGGAGACGCTGTAATAGTATCTCATGGTTCACAGAATCGAAGGCGGCAGCAATGTCGAGGAAGATAAGGGTGAAGCCTTGGTGTATATTATTAATTCCTGTGATTAATTTGTCGAAAAGGGTAGTTAAGATGGTGTCTACCCCATGCGATTCTCTGAAGCCATGTTGAGCTGGGTCGAGAGGTGATTCAATGTCGACGTGTTGCTGGATCTGTCGCTGGACTATTTTCTCGATGATCTTGGCCAGCAGGGGGATACTCGATATAGGTCTATAGGATTCGACTTTGGATGTATCAAGGCGACTATTTTTTAGTAGGGGCCTGATTGATGTGTGTTTTAAACTTTGTGGGAAGATGCCTCTTAGTAGAGATTGGTTGGTTATATTGCATAATGAGTGGCTTAGTTCATGTCGAAGTTCCTTTATCCAGCTTGCTGGGCAAGGGTCATTTGGGGCAGTGGTGAGACTGATGGAGGTGATGGTGTCTTCAATTTCTTTAGTAGATACTGCAGAGAAATTGAGTAGTAGGGTAGGCTTTGTTGTACTTATTACAATGGTTGGGTTATAGGTGGATGGAATCGTGTTGGATTGGATCATTTTTGATTGTAGGTAGTTCGAGTAATCCTGTGGTTGAGGCATGAGTGGGCTTACTGGTGCTGGGTCCCCTGTTAATGATTATGGTCTCTGGGACAGTTAAAGAGATTATAGTCATGAACGTTTAGCTGGTTAAGGAGAACACTATCAGTATCAGAGATCCAGGTTTCGGTGATGGAGAGGATATCTGTTTTTTCATCTATGAAGGTCAAGGATGAGTGGGGTTTTGTTTCTTATGGATCTGGCATTGATTAGAATAAATCTAAGTGAGATCGCGGAGACTGCAATTTTGAAGATTGTTGTTTGGTAACAGGTTTATATGGATTAATCTGTGCTGGGGACATTTTGTGTGCTTCTGGGCTGCAGATTCTTGGGTAAGAAGAGGCGTTGGTTTTGTCTGAGGTGGTGGTAGATGATTGGTATGGAGTAGGTTTGGTAGTTGTTCTGTGGAGGGGGTAAGGGCATGGAGTATTGGGGTGTTTAGGAGTAACAGGAGAAACGCATATGACAACATTTTCCTAATTTCCATAGTGGCTAGGCTAGTCCTGTCTTAATTGATATATATTTAAACAATAAGCAAGGATTTATATATATCTTTAAAAGGATATAGCGGAATTAGAAAAGGTACACAGAAGAGCCAACAAAATGGTAAAGAGAATGGAAGGATGCCCCTATGAGGAGAGGCTTAAAAGGTTAGGGCTCTTCAACCTGAAAGAGAGATAATTGAAGGGAGATATGATAGAGGTCTATAAATTAATGAATTGAGTAGAATAGGTAAACATAGATTGATAGTTTACACCATCAAAATGTAGAAAGACTAGGGGATATGCAGTGAAGCTACAGTGCAACCCATATAAGTAATAAGAGAAAATATTTTTTCACTAAACATGTAATCAAACTCTGGAATTCGTTACCGGAAGAGGTAGTAAAAGCTGTTAGTGTAGCTGCATTTAAAAAAGGTTTGGACAAGTTCTTGGAAGAATGGTCAATAAACCATTATTCAAGGGGTCCTGGGATATCCACTTCTTACTCCAACACAAGCATTGTGGAGCCTGTGCTTCTGAAGAAACTGCTAGGCACTTGTGACCTAGATTGGCCACTGTTGGAAACAGGATACTGGGCTTGATGGACATTGGTTTGACCCAGTATGGCATATCTTATGTTCTTAGAACTTCTCCCTAATTTGAGAGCTTGAAAAAGAGATAGACCAGTGGTTCCCAAACGTTTCCCAGATGTGATCCCATTTTAGCAGATTAAAATTCACGTGACCTCAGAGAGTAATCAAATCAGATTAACACTCAAAAGAACATAAATAGAAAATTATAAATATGTAAATATGTGCTTTTTAACATAATTATCCAATGTACTATTTGTTTCTCCAAAGAAATGGCTGCACAAATAAAGGCAAAAAAATACAGCTTTCACAAAATTTAAATGTTCACAAACAGAGGAACACAGACAAGAAAGCACAGTTACTTACCTGTAACAGGTGATCTCTGGGAACAGCAGGAATAAGTCTTCACATATGGGTACATCGGTACCGACGGAGCCTGCGCGGGAACGCTCCCCAGCGTCCAAAAAGAAAGCCTTTGGGAGCATCCCACACGCATGCGCGCTGCCTTCCCACCCATTCACTTCCCTCTCATCAGTTGGGTTTGTAGCTGAGACCGAAGGAGGGAAGTAGACAAATTAGAGAGAAAGAGAGAAACAATTCCTAGGGAGGTGGGTGGGTTGTGAAGACTTATTCCTGCTGTTCCCAGAGATCACCTGTTACAGGTTAGTAACTGTGCTATCTCCAGGAACAAGCAGGAATGAGTCTTCACATATGGGGACTCCCAAGCTAGAGATGCCTAGAGGAGGTCCCAGCATGTTGCAAATCTAATAGATGGGCCATGCTATTTCCCAGAACCTCAGGCATCCAAGGGATGAAGGGTAGGAGTTGAATTAGAAGGGGTGTGCTGTGGAACAGCTTGACTAAACAAGGCGTCTAGAGGGGAGTCCTTGTGTAGATAATAAATGTTAGTAAAAATTGAATTTCAATTTTCTAATGTGGACCTCACTCAAAAGTATTTGTTGAGGGTAATATGTTCTGGTGCTAAGAGCCAGTACATTATCCCCAAAGAAATTACCTCACTGTGAAGTAGAGGAAAATAAATTTTGCAATACAGGGAGAGGTCAGAAGCCTTAATGGCTAGAACTAATCCCAGAAGAAAAAACTGGGGGAGTTTAATGAGGTTGGACTTTGGAGGAGAAGCAAAAGCTTCTGAAGGCCAAAGTTTGAAGCTCTTTGTCCTTGGAACGGAATAAGGCTCTAGGAAAGAGAGGAGGTAAATCCGACTGGTTTGCAGAAAAAGGATGGGTCTTTAAGACCCCTCTATGGAAGTGAAAGAAAGAAACATTTGTAGTAGGCTGTGTAGCCTCCAATTTCTTGAAGATCAGTAATGTCTTCCCAAGTGATGTCACTTAGGATAATGACTTTACATGGAGAGCTTCAGATGTACCATAACCGGAAGGTTACGGTAAAATAAGGTAGCTTCTAATTCCTATAGAAATTGGTTGTCCATTAAAACGCTATGGTATGCTGGAACAGCATTAATATGGACAGTAACAAATCTTTCAGAGTCAGACATATATATATATATATATATAGATATATAGATAGATATAGATAGATATAGATATATAGATATATAAAGAGAGAGTCACATATATATGTGTTATATATATATATATACATATAAAGAGAGATTCACTTAATAACAAGAAGGGGTAAGACCTGCTTGAGAATATGGATAGAGAACCCCTTACTGGTTATACGTGGAAGAACCATGAAGAAGGTTACATGGAAACCAGTGGAATGTTCCTAGTCAGAAGGAGAGGCCTAGATTTCTTTAAAAATTCTAGACTTTGAATAACCAGAAATGGAGACCTACGTGAAGGGGTGCAGAGGAGATCCTTAGTCTTAAAACAAGAAGTCTGGATCCTTCTATAACTTCAGTGGAGAAAAAGACGCAATATAAGGGGATACCATGTTTGCCCCTCTATGAGGGTAATATGAGTATCATGCGTTCTTTGTTCAGCATAAGCTCCAATGAAGTATTGGGAATTAGAAGAAATGCACTAGACAAGGACCGACTGCAGCGAAAAGGAATGCATCCCTGTTGCAAGAGTTCCACTGGAGATGTGGAACAACTCAGGGAATTAAGCAATTCTTTATGCTTTCACGTGGTCTAAGCCCTGGTTCGTTTTCCTTAAAAGGACATTTTAAGGAAGATGGTAAGAATAAGAAAAAAACAGTCATGTGGGAGCATGACTGGGCAAAGCCTTTTTAACCATCTGGAAGTTACCCACCAGGAATGGCTCTGACGCTCTCTTGCAAAGGCCCATAGTTGCAGAGCTTTTTTGTATAATTGCAGAGAGCATGTTATAGGTTGCTTAGGTGAGATCTGGCTGTTTAATTGCCAGTGTGCAACCTAATCTATTCTGTTGGTGCCAGAAAAAAATTGAAGATGGCTAAGAATAGTAGACAGGCCGGTTGCCTGCAAAGATATATTGCCCAAGTAGGTTTTGGAACCTGTCTTGGAATTATTTGTTATTAAGGCAGTAGAAATGGTAGGTCCCATAGATTGGAAAAGGACCGACAGACATAATTAGGAGTGGTAAAACTCAATTATGGTCTGATAGCTGCCTTAAAAGAAAATTTTTGAGAAGATTGCAAAGGGGAAGAAAACTCTGTATGGGAACCACTTACTGGAGTAGGTATTGAAGAAAATCCTAAGGCTTAAAAAGTAAGCCCTCCAGTTGAATAGTATCACTCTTAGACAGAATGTCTCGACTAATAGGGATAGAAAGTAATACAGAGTTGTGAAGACTTACAATTTGGTAAGCCTCTGAAACAGGTAAAGCCCCCCTGCAGTCAAAAGTATGAGATATCCTTGTACAGGAAAACTGTCAAGGTGAAGGGCATAGCCTACCTTGTTATTAGTTGCTACTCCTCCTTTTCCTTCAAAAAGGAGAGTAGAAACCTGTTACCTGTAGGGCACGATTATCCTCAATAGCTCTAGGAGCTAAAAGAATGGATTTCTCTTGCGACAAGAGATTCATGCCTAGAGTCGAGGATTGAGTCAGTGTATCACTGATCTCTCAGTAAGGATGCTTCATAAGAACATAAGATATGCCATACTGAGTCAGACCGAGGTCAATCAAGCCCAGTATCCTGTTTCCAACAGTGGCCAATCTAGGTCATACGTACCTAGCAGTATCCCCAAAAGACACAGGTTCCACAATGCTTGTACTGGGTCAAGCATTGATTATCCTGGATCCCTTTTTAATAGTGGTTTATGGACCTTTCCTCCAGGAACTTGTCCAAACCTTTTTTACACCCAGCTACTTCTGTCGATAAGAAGTAGGAGGGAGGAGTAGCCTAGTGGTTGGGGCAAGGTACTTCAGGCCGGAAGGTCGGAGGTTCAAATCCCACTAGAGGACAGCAACCTTGGGCCGGAAGGACTGGGGTTTCTAGTCCCACAGATGCTCCTTGTGGTCTTGGGCAAGCCACTTAACCCTCCATTGCCCATGTTCCCTGTAAGTATTAGTGTATGTGTCTCATATCCCCGCGTGTTAAATGTATCCCCCAATTGTGTTGTGACCGCTTTGATTGAAGGATAAGGCGGTATACAAAACTGAATGAATAAATAAATAAATAAATAAGTAAGTAGGTTAGCAGTTCTGAACCTCAAACAGGAAAGGAGAAATTAGGCCTTACCTGCTAATTGTCTTTCCTTGAGTTCTCTCCGGGCCAGTCCAGGGCACAGTTGGGTAGTCAATCCCTTCCAGCAGCTGAGGACTGAATGCTGAAACTTTTACTGGCAGGTGCTATAGCTCCCCCTGGCTTCAGGAAACCAGTAACCTATTGTCAAAGCAGCAGATTAACATTACAAAACCATGAACTATTGGAACCAAACTGAGTAGTCCCCCAAAACAAGAAAAAAACTGCGGAGCACGCTCCACCCTGTGACAAAGCGCACCCCTAGAAGCATAGGATGCCTCTCCCCATCCCACAGATAGATCCAGATCATACTTAATGTCTTTTAGTATTCCCTTTTTTTTTTTTTTTTTTTCGTGTGGTCCCGGTATGGACCCTTGTTAACCCGCTATGCTACCAGAACTCCTTATATCCTCTTCCCGACACAAAGGCCCCAGCAGAAAGCGCGAATCCGAGCCACGGGAAGATGCGAAGTGAGCGGACAAAAAACTGAAGTGCTTGCAGACGAAATGGGAGGGACCTGGACTGGCCCGGAGAGAACTCAAGGAAAGACAATTAGCAGGTAAGGTCTAATTTCTCCTTCCTCTTCGTCTCTCCGGGCCAGTCCAGGGCACAGTTGGGCAGTACCAAAGCAGTCCCTAAACTGGGGAGGGTCCTGCAAGCCCCGCCAAAATAGCCGAGGCCCCCACCTGAGCATCCGCGCGAGCCTGCACATCCAACCTGTAGTGCTTCGCGAAAGTATGGAGAGATGACCAGGACGCCGCCCGACAAATATCAGTGGGCGGAATCAATGCAGACTCCGCCCAAGAAGTAGCTTGAGCCCTCGTTGAATGGGCTCTAAGCTCCCTAGGTGGAACCTTGCCCCTGGTCTCATAAGCCGCTACGATCGCCCGTTTCACCCACCGAGCGATAGACACCTTGGTAGCCGCCTGACCCTTACGCGGACCACCAAACAGAACGAACAAGCGATCTGACTTCCGGAAGGAGCATGTCCTGCGAAGATACTTCCGCAAGACCCGTCCTAAATCTAAGTTACGAAGGGCGCGATCCACCTTCCCGCCCCCTGGGGAGCGAAAGGTAGGAAAAGAAACCGACTGATTCACGTGAAAAGCTGAAACCACCTTCGGCAAAAAGGAGGGAACCGGACGCAGAACCACCTTCTCCTCTGAAAAGTGCAGGTACGGCTCCCTGCAAGACAGCGCCTGCAAATCTGAAACTCTACGAGCCGAACCCAAGGCCACCAGGAAGGCCGTTTTCCACGAAAGCTCTCGGAGACTGCCATCGTCAGCCAACTCAAAGGGTGGCCCGGTTAAGGCCCCCAGCACCAGATTTAAGTCCCATGGAGGCACCACAGGACGGACAGGCGGACGGATATTCTTAGCCGCCCTGAGAAAGCGTTGAACATCCGGGTGCGAAGAAGGGAAAGACCCACTCACCCGACACCGGAAACAGGTGAGAGCCGCGAGATGAACCTTAAGCGTACTGAGGGCCAGCCCTTTTTCGAGCCCCCCCCTGTAGGAAGGCTAAAATGTCCGGTATGCCGGTCGCGCTGGGCCGCAAACCCCGATCTGTAGACCAGGCCTCAAAAATGCGCCATACGCAAACATAGGCCAGCGACGTCGAAGGCCGTCGAGACTTCAACATAGTAGTGATTACCGCCACTGAGTAACCTCTCCGCCGCAAGCGCTCCCTCTCAAAAGCCAAGCCGTAAGCAAGAACCGATCCACCTGCGGCATCAAGATGGGACCTTGACTCAAGAGGTTGATTCTTGCAGGCAACCTCCAGGGCGGAGCCACGAGGAGGCGAATCAGATCCGCATACCAGGGCCGACGTGGCCAATCCGGAGCAATGAGAATCACCGTGCCGCTGAAAGCCGAAATCCTCCGAATGACCCGACCTATCAACAGCCATGGAGGGAACACAAAGAAGTTTCCCCGCTGGCCAGGGCTGCACCAGGCCGTCGAGACCTTCAGACATGTGCTCTCTGCGGCGGCTGAAAAACCGTGACGCCTTGGCATTGGCCAGTGTTGCCATGATATCCAGGACTGGCTGACCCCACCGCACGGTAATGGCGTGAAACACCGCCCAGTTCAACTCCCACTCTCCGGGATCCAGGCGATAACGGCTGAGATAATCGGCTTGAACGTTGTCCTTTCCTGCCACGTGAGCCGCCGAAATAGCCACCAGATGCAACTCCGCCCACTGAAACAACAGCTGACTCTCTTGCAGCAAGGACGCACTGCCCGTGCCCTCCTGCTTGTTGATGTAGGAGACCGTCACCAAATTGTCGGAAAATACTCGGACAGCTTGACCGTCGAGGAGATCGGAGAAACGCAGAAGCGCAAAATGCACCGCGCGGAGCTCCAACAGATTGATCGACCAAGCGCTCTCCTCCGCCGACCAGCTGCCCTGCGCCACTCGAGACCGACAATGAGCCCCCCAACCGGACAGGCTGGCATCCGTAG
The DNA here is from genome assembly GCA_033557465.1 of Ichthyophis bannanicus. Classification (NCBI taxonomy): domain Eukaryota; kingdom Metazoa; phylum Chordata; class Amphibia; order Gymnophiona; family Ichthyophiidae; genus Ichthyophis; species Ichthyophis bannanicus. The sequence continues at coordinate 5,340,231 of CM066050.1, forward strand.
TGACCAAAATCCACTCCGGATCCCGCAGCGGAACCCCCGCCTGCAGGTGAGCCGAAATGCGCCACCACTGCAGACTGAGCTTGACCTCCTCCGGGCACCGAAGGCTCTGCCCCAGGGGATGCACTTGCGGAGACCACCTCGAGATCAAGGCGTGCTGCAGGGGCCACATGTGAGCTCTGGCCCAAGGCACCAGATCCAAGGCCGTGGCCATCGAACCCAGCAACTGCAAGTACCTCCACGCAGTTGGAGCCACCAACCTCCCGAAAGCGTCGACCTGGGCTACCAGTTTCCGCACCCGGTCCGGCGGCAGAAGAACTCTGCCGATCCGCGTGTCGAACAATGCCCCGAGATAGACCAAACGCTGCACCGGGAGCAAGTGACTCTTTGCCTGGTTGACGACCCAACCGAGGTTTTCCAAGAACTGCATTACTCTGGCCGTCGCCGCAACGGATTCCTGCCGAGATCCTGCCCGTATAAGCCAATCGTCCAGGTAGGGATGTACCTGAATGCCCTCCTTGCGAAGAGCTGCCGCTACCACCACCATCACCTTGGTGAAGACACGAGGCGCGGTTGCCAGACCAAAAGGTAACGCCCGAAACTGAAAATGACCCAGAGGAACAGCAAAGCGAAGAAACCTTTGATGTTCCGGACGTATGGGAATATGTAAATAGGCCTCCGTCAAGTCTATGGAGGCGAGCCACTCTCCCGGCTTCACCGCCCGAATGACAGACCGCAGTGTCTCCATACGGAAATGCGGAACTCACAAGGATCGGTTCACTCGCTTGAGATCCAGAATAGGTCGAAACGAGCCCTCCTTTTTGGGCACTACAAAGTAAATCGAGTACTGACCTACGCCGCACTGGTCTAAAGGCACGGGAACCACGGCCCGTAGTCACAACTGCTGCAGAGTGCAGTTGATTGCCTGAGTTTTCCATCGTGGACCGCAGGGGGACAACACAAAGGCATCCGCCAGAGGAGAGGCAAACTCTAGAGCACAGCCGTCCCTGATGATCTCTAGCACCCAGAGATCGGAAGTGATGTTGGCCCAGACGGAGAGAAACTCCTGTAAACGTCCCCCGACAGGAACCTCCGCCTGGACCAGCGTCCCTTCATTGAGGCTTCTTGGAAGAGGTGTGCTGGGCGTTGAAAAACCCCCTGCCAAACCCTCTGGCTCCACGAAAGGACTGCCCCCTGGAGGGGAAGCGACTCCTCTGATAAGGTGCAAAACGAGAGCCGCGGAACCTATGAACTTCCCAGCCAAGCGCCCTTTGTGGCGGAGCAGACTTAGCCGACCTGGGCCGATCCTCCAGAAGACGGCCACCATTATTATCGCCCAAATCTTTCACAATCTTTTCCAAGGCTTCCCCAAAAAGCAGCTTGCCCTTATATGGAAGCTTACTGAGCCGCGACTTAGAAGGCACGTCAGCCGACCAGTTCCGCAACCACAGAAACCTTCTCGCAGCAATCAGCGACGCCATGGATTTCGCTGTTATCCTAACCAAATCATAGAAGGCGTCCGCGAGATAAGCCGCTGCCAATTCCAGCTTCGCCCCCTCCGGAGACGGATCCGCCAACTTTTCCGTCGTCTGCTCCCCTTGAATCCAACAGATAGAGGCGCGGGACACATACGCTCCGCAAACTGAAGCTTGCAAGGCCAGTGCGCTAGCGTCAAAGGCTTGTTTCAACAGCACTTCTAATTTACGATCCTGCAGGTCCTTAAGGGCTGCTCCCCCTTCGACCGGGATCGTGGTTTTCTTAGTGACCGCCGACACTAGCGCGTCCACCTTTCGCATCCGCAGTAACTCCTTCTCCTCCTGCGGAACTGGATAAAGACGGGCAATAGAGCGGCTACCGCGCAAGCTAGCCTCAGGGCATTCCCATTCGGACTCAATCATTTGCTTAATTACCCTGTGCATAGGGAAACACCGCTGCTCCGGCTTAAACCCTTGTAATAAAGGATCCTCTAAAGGCTCCTGCTGCAGTGCAGGAGGCACCAGATTTAAGGCAGCCAGGGACTGAAGTATCAAAGCCCCCAGCTCCTCCTTACGAAAGACCCTGAAAACATTGGGGTCCTCCCCGGGCCCCAGCTCCCCCTCCTCCAAGTCTAAGGGCCAGGAATCCAACCCCCCTTCAGACAAAATTTCTCCTTCCTCCGGCAGGAGCGGATCGGGGAGCTGAGGGCCCGAAGTCCCCAAAGGGAAATCTCCCCCTGGGCCATGCGCGGAGGTCCCCTCCCCCGGATCCGAGAGGATAGGGTCCCCGCAAGAAAAATTAGCAGGAGGCTTAGAGAACTGGCTGTCAGCAGGTTGACATTTTTATCATATATGCTTTATGCATGACCAGAATAAAATCTGGAGAAAAAGGAAAATCCAAGAATCCTGGAGCCCCAGGAGCCGGAGTCTTATCAAACTCCTGTACCACAGCAGCCTTGGAGGACTTAGACCTCTTTTTCCCTGAACGTGGCAACGCTGCGGGAGAGGTTGCCGCCTCTGCAGAAACTATGGCTGCCGTTCCTGCCTTAAACAGAGATCCCGGAGGCTTCTCCCCAGCCCTATCCCCAGAGCCAGAGCCCTCCCATCTGGGCCAAAAGTCGGAGAAACAGGAAAAATACAACCAGAAATAATCAGAATAAACCCCGAAGAGCTATCAAGGAAAAAACGGAAGCGCCGAAACTCCCTGCCGAAAGCACCACGTGAAGAGAAACAGAAGAAAAATGGCGCGCGCGGCGATCCCGCCGGCAAAAATGCCACTTGTAACAAAACTGACCGGAGAGAAAAGGAACACGAAACCTGCACAGATACCCTGAACCCAGAAATGAAATACCTGCACGCAGGAGACTGAACCGACGACTCCAGGAGCACGCTGCTAGCGAGACTGAGAGACGCGGTATTTTGCAGCGGGAAGAGGATACCGGGGCTCCCGGCTCCTAAGCCCCCCGCTGAAGAACGGATCCTGCGGGAGACAGGCTCTGCCCCCGAAAACGGCTAACAATCCAAGTATAGCCGAGGATCAACGTCCTAAGGCTGACAGCGTGCCATCAACGGACTTCCCTGAGGGAGGGAGTCCCGCTCGCAGAAGATCCTGCCAGGACCAGCGAATAAGCCTTTCCCCTGAAAGATTAATCAGTCTGTCTCCAGTAGTCTGTGCCACATTAATCAATAGTCACTCTAGAACTACTGACACCAAAACAGCTGTAAAAAGCAGGTAAACTGGGAGCCAGCCAGAGAAACGTCCTTTCCAGCTGCTGAGGACTGAAGACTGGTTTTCTGAAGCCAGGGGGAGCTATAGCACCTGCCAGTAAAAGTTTCAGCATTCAGTCCTCAGCTGCTGGAAGGGATTGACTACCCAACTGTGCCCTGGACTGGCACGGAGAGACGAAGAGGAAAAGAGATTTAATGAATAAAATATCAGAAACCCTGCGACTGCTGTGTTTGCTGAGCCTGTTGAGGTTTTGGTTTTCTTAGCCTGGTATGATGTTGCCCTTCTTTGGAAACATCTGCATGATGAGTAGAAGATGAATAAAACTTTTTCCCCTTAGGGGGATAAAGTTTGTTAGGAGATTTTTTACTAGCTGGGATAGAGGAAAGTTTTGACAATCCTCTGAAAGCAACAATATCAGTGTTTAACTGATTAGCTTGGAATAAAGCATCCTTGTTAAAGAGATTTTCACCAGTACAAGGAGTATTTCCCAGCCTTTCTTGTAGCCATTTGTCCAAGTCTGAAGCTTGGAGCCAGGCTATGCGTCATGCCCCTATGGCTATAGCAGAAGTTCTGCTAATAGACTCAAAACAGTCCAGGGAAGCACGATTAAGGAACTTAGAGACATTTTGAACCTGACTGACTAATAAGAAATAGTCTGCTCTTTTATGTTCTTGAAGAAAAGGGTTTAAAAGCTTTAAGTTCTTTGTGACCTCTTCAAGAGATAATCCCATATAGAAAATATATGAGATAATTCTTGCTGAAAGCATGGATGCCTGGAAGCATCAACGTCCAAAGGCATCTAAAGTCCTAGACTCACGACCTGGCGGATAAGAGGAGTGCTTCTTTGCACTCTTAATACGCCTCATTGCTGATTCTACAACAACAGAATGATGAGGAAGTTGAGTCTTTTGAAAACCTGGAGAAGGTGGCACCTTGTACATAGTGTCAAGTGTCTTAGAATGTGGGGATACCGTTAAAGGAGTTTCCCACATTCTTAATAGTAGATCCTGTAAGATCTGATGCAAAGGAAGCATGATCACCTCATTTGGAATCCAGGGGAATTGCAGAGTCTCTGAATCCCCTGGTATGGATTCTTTAGCAGTTATAGAAATGGCAAGTAACTTTGCCATATCAAGCAGAAAAGCTTGAAAAGAAATCTCTCCTGAGGAGAACCCCCTAAAATGAGGGGTAAAGGCTAGAATTGTTGAAAATTCAGCCTTGGTACCGATGGATTCATCCCAGTCATCGGGATCGGAAGACTTGAAAGGATGAAGCATTGGATTTTCTTTAAAGCGATGTCTTCAGTACCGCCCGAGGTCGGTACTGAGTCCTCCATGCTAGAGAGCAATTCCAGGCTCGGCATCGAAGGAAGTGAGTCTGTCGAAGCAAGCATGGACGATACCGACACCGATGCCGATACTCGAGGAACGGTCTGCAGCAACTCTAGCGGTACCGAAGTAGCTGAGAGCGCTAAATTACGTTCATCGGTGAGGAGTGTTTCATCCATCACCATAGCCGATGCTAGGGTGTCGGTACTGCTCGAAGCAGCCACAACCACCGAGCATGGCCCAGGTATGTTCATCGAGGTAAGAACCCCGGGAACAACCTGAAGCCCCGTTAATGCTTTGGAGCCCGAAGTCTCCCGCCGGGGCTTTATTGCCAAAATGTCCTCGAGGGCAACGCCAGAGGCATCTCGATGCTTAGAAGGAGATCTACCACTCGAGGACTGGCTAGTCTTTACAGACTTTTGTTTGGTTACCTGATCCTGTGAAAAAGAAGATATTCTGGCTGGTGACATCGAGACCGATGTGAACCGGGTATCGAGTTGTGCTCGATCCTGAAGACTTCTTCTGTTTGAGCTCCAGCAGGAGAGACACTCCAGTGGGCAATGTTCAGGACATAAACATTTTAGACACCAAGTATGAGTGTCTAAAAATATATCTGTACCGCCACACTTTGAGCATTTCTTAAGGATAGTGGCTGGCTTTTCCATAATGGAAGGATAGAGGCCTAATGGCCTAGAAAACGTCAGGCACTAAACAGGAAAAAATTCCTAGAGAAAAGAAGAATTTTTTTTAGTAAAAAGAAAGAAAAGCACCAGCGGTACTGGTGGCGTCGAGGGAAGGCAGACGTCGACCACAAAAAACTAAGAATAAAAATAATTTTCTGCAGTGACAGGAATACGTCCTGCCGGCTCCGCGGAAAACGGAAAACTGATGAGAGGGAAGTGAATGGGCGGGAAGACAGCACGCATGCGTGTGGGATGCTCCCAAAGGCTTTCTTTTTGGATGCTGGGGAGCGTTCCTGCGCAGGCTCCGTCGGTACCGACGTACCCATATGTGAAGACTCATTCCTGCTTGTTCCTGGAGATTACAGGATCAAACTATAAAAAAGACAAAGAGAAATAAGGATAGCAAAATCAAAGGCAGAAAAAAAGATGGCTAAAGATGTGAAGTGTGGCGACAAAACTTTTTTCAGGTCTATTCAGGAGGAGGAGGAAAATCAGAGATGGAATTGCAGGACTCAAAAGTGCTGGGAACTGATTTGTGGAAAGTGACAATGAAAAAGCGAAAATGCTAAACAAATACTTCTGCTCTGTTTTTACTAGAGAATATCCTGGAGAAGGACCGCCTGTGATTGACAAATATACAAATTGGAATGGAGAAGACACCACCCCATTCACAGAAGATGTGTTAGAGGAGCTTGCAAAACTGAAAGTGGCCAAGGCCATGGAACAGGATGGGATACATCCCAGGATACTGAAAGAGCTTAGAGAAGTTCTTGCAGAGCAGTTAAAGGATGTTTTTAATAAATCCTTGGAGACCGGTGAAGTTCCACAGGACTGGAGAAGGACTGATGTGGTACCTCTTCACAAAAGTGGCAGTAGGGAAGAAGTGACAAACTGCAGGCCAGTAAGCCTTACCTCGGTGGTGGGAACAGTAACCAAGAGGTTGCATGATCCGAGGCAACATGGTTTTACCAAAGCACGATATTGCCAAACAAATTTGATTGAGTACTTTGACTGGGTGACCAGAGAACTAGATCAAGGATATGCGATGGATGTGAACTACCTAGGATTTCAGCAAAGCCTTTAATACTGATAGGAGGCATATCAATAAACTCAACAGCTTGGGGATGGGTCCCAAGAAGGTGAACTGGATCAGAAATCAGCTGACTGACAGGCGACATAGGGTGACAGTAAATGGAACTCACCCAGATGAAAGGAATGCGTTTGGCAGTGTGCCCCAGGGTTCAGTCCTGGGACAGGTACTGTTCAGTGTATTTGTGAGTGATATTGCTGAAGGACTGAATAGAAAAGTCTGTCTTTTTGCAGATGACACGAAAATTTGCAACAGAATGGACTCCCCTAAGGGAGTGGATAACATGAGAAAACAGCCATAAATGTTGGAAGAATGGTCTAATGCTTGGCAGTTAAGATTTAATGTGAAGAAGTGCAGTGTCATACACTTGGGAAGCAGAAATCCAAGGGAAATGTATATGATAGGGGACGCGAGGTTGGTGAGCAGGGACCAGAAGGACCTCGGAGTAATTGTTTCTGAGGATCTCAAGGTGGCAAACAGTGTGACAAGGCAGTAGCAAAAGCCAGAAGGATGCTGGGTTGCATACAGAGAGGAATTATCAGCAGAAAGGAATCAATACTAATGTCACTGTACAAGTTGCTGGTGAGGCCTCACTTGGAAAGAGTAGTTACTCACCTGTAACAGGTGTTCTCCAGGAGCAACAGGAATCAGTCCTCACATATGGGTGACATCGACGTTGATGGAGCCCCTGCGGAGCATTTCCCCAGCTTTCTATGAAAGCCTTTGGGAATACTGCACGCATGCGCGGTCCCCTTCCAGCCTAAAGGTGCCATTTTGCTCAGTCAAATGACATAGCTAAAAAAACAGCACACAAAAATGTAAAATAAACTATCTCCAACTACAACTCCCAGGGGAGGAGGGAGGGTTGTGAGGACTGATTCCTGCTGCTCCTGGAGAACACCTGCTACAGGTGAGTAACTACTCTTTCTCCAGAACCAAGCAGGAAGTCAGTCCTCACATATGGGTGACTCCCAAGCTCTGGGCTACCAAGGAACCCAGGCTGAACAAGAGAAGTCCCTCTAGTCCCAGCATCAAAGAAAGGCTTTTCACTGAAAGAACCTCCATCGGTAGCCCAGCGGAGGGCTGAAGGGCAGGAGTTGCCTAAACCTCAAAGAGATTCCGGAGTACTGCCTGGCCAAAAGCAGTGTCCCTACGGGACTCCCTCTCCAGGCAGTAATGAGCAGCAAAAGTCTGGCTTGAGGACCAAGTTGCAGCCCTGCAGATGTCTGCCAACGGTACTGAGCGGAGATGAGCTACTGAGGCAGCCATTGCCCTGACACGATGGGCCGTGACCCGACCCTGCAAGGGAAGGTCAGCCGCCCTGTAAGCCCAGGTGATACAGTCAGCCACCCATATGAACAAGGTACGCTTGGACACAGGTAACCCCAAATTATTAGGGTCAAAAGAGATGAAGAGCTGAGTAGCCCTTCTATGTCCTTGCGTACAGTCAAGGTAGAAGGATAAGGCCCTCCTACAGTCCAGGGTGTGCAGGACTGCTTCAGCCTGGCTTGCATGAGGCCTAGGGAAGAATGTTGAAAGAACCAACTCCTGGTTGAGGTAGAAAGAGGAGACAACTTTAGGGAAGAACTTTGGATGAGTCCTAAGGACTATCCTGTTCCTATAGAAGCGGGTGTAAGGCCTGTCACAGACTAGGGCCTGAAGCTCACTCACCCGTCTGGCCGAGGTTAAGGCTACTAGAAAGAGTGTCTTCCAGGAAAGGAAGCGGAGAGGACAAGTAGCCTTCGGCTCAAAAGGTGGGCGAGTCATTTGCTGCAAGACCACATTCAGCTCCCACTCAGGGGCTGGAGGACGGACAGAAGGCTTGAGCAAGAGCAGACCTCTGAGAAACCGGGACACCAAGGGGTGAACCGATATAGAGTTTCCCTCCACCAGTGAGTGGTGAGCTGCTAGGGCTGAGAGGTGGACCCAAACAGAATTGGACTTAAGGTCCTGATTGGATAAATGTAGCAGGTACTGAAGCACCACTGGTACAGTACAGGAGAAAGGATCTTCTGTACACAGCTGACACCACACAGAAAACCTCTTCCACTTCAGGGCATAGGTTTTTCTAGTGGACTGCTTCCTAGAGGCCAGGACGACCTCTTCAACTTCAGGAGGTAGGCCCCAAGGAGCCAAAACTACCCTTGCAGCTTCCAGGCCATCAAATTGAGAGATTTGAGATTGAGGTGCAGAAGAGACCCTTGGTCTTGAGGCAGAAGGTCGGGCTGCAACCCTAGAGGTAGTGGAGTGTCCACTGCTAGCTGAAGCAGAAGTGGGAACCAAGGTTGTCTCGGCCACCTGGGGGCTAACAGAAGGACCGAGGCCTGGTCCTTAAGAACTCTGAAAAGGGTTCGGGCCACCAGAGGCGTGGGAGGAAACGCATATAGGAGGCCTTGGGACCAGGATATCAGAAAAGCATCTGCTGCTAGTCTCAGAGGATGCGGTTGCCTGGAGCAGAACTGGGGCAGCTGTCTGTTCAGGAGACTTGCAAAGAGATCTATGGATGGAAGTCCCCATCTCAGGAAGATCTTCTGCACTACCAAGGGATTGAGCTGCCACTCGTGTGGCTGCAGAATTCTGCTCAACCTGTCTGCTAGGTAATTGTCCTGGGCAGGGAGATAAACCACCTTGAGCAACATGTTGTGCCGGAGAGCAAACAAGCAAAGGTCCTGCGCCTCCTGACAAAGGAGACTGGACCCAGTGCCTCCCTGTTTGTTCACATAAAACATGGCTACCCGATTGTCTGTCTGCACTAACACAGACTGGTGAGCCAGGGTTTGAGAGAAAGCCTTGATGGCTAAGCGAATAGCCCGAAGCTCTAGTAGATTGATCTGCTGCTGGACCTCCCAGGGAGACCACAGGCCCTGAGTGCACTTGTCCAGACAGTGTGCTCCCCATCCCTGTAGAGAGGCGTGGTCAATACCACTGTGAACCCAGGTGGCTGAAAAGGCATCACTTCCAGTAAGTTGGGGGGATGCAGCCACCAACGTAGGGAGTGTAGGAATGGTCTGGACACCCTTACTCTGTCTCTGAGGCTCCCTGTGGCCTTCGACCACTGAGTTCTGAGGCACCATTTCGCAGGCCTCATATGAAGCCTGGCATGGGGTGTGACATGCACTGTCGAAGCCATGTGGCCCAGAAGCCTCAGGCAGAGCCTGGCGGAGACCAGTGACCTGCTGAGAAACTGGTTTGCCAAGATCATCAGTCTTTGGGCTCTGTCTACTGGCAAGAAAGCTTTTGCCTGCAGAGAGTTTAGTCTTGCCCCTATCAACTCTTAAGTTTTGGGAGGGGAGCAAAGTGGACTTTGCGACGTTTATGACAAACCCCAGATGCTGCAGCAGAGAAATCGTTCGGAGGGTGGCTTGCCTGGCCTCCTGGCAAGTCTGACCCGTGATGAGCCAGTTGTCCAGATAGGGGAAGACAAAGATAACCTGATTTCTCAAGTAGGCCGCCACCACTGCTAGGCATTTGGTAAAGACTCTGGGGGCGGAGGTGAGGCCAAATGGCAACACCCTGTACTGATAATGGTTTCCTCCCACAATGAACCTGAGGTACTTTCTGTGGTCTGGATGAATGAGGATGTGAGTGTACGCATCCTTTAGATCTAAAGAGCATAGCCAATCTCCCTGCTGGAGGTAGGGCAGAAGTGTTCCAAGAGTAAGCATCTTGAACTTTTCCTTCTGTAAGAACTTGTTGAGATTTCTGAGGTCGAGAATAGGCCTGAGATCCCCTGTTCTCTTTGGTACTAGGAAGTACCTGGAGTAAAACCCGTGACCTTGTAGGTGAGGAGGCACAGGCTCCACCGCCTGGTCTTGTAACAGACCCTGGAGCTCCTGCAGGAGGAGGGCTGTATGGAGAGGAGGCCTTGGAGGCTCTCCTGGAAAATAGGGAGGAGGCAACTGATGAAAATGAAGCAGGTAGCCCTTCTGGACTATGCTTAAGACCCAGTTGTCCCCTGTAATGGGTGGCCACCAGTGGGCAAACAGGGCTAGGCGACCTCCTGTGCAGGGATGGGACAGCAGGGACGGAGAGGCTATGCCTTGGGAGTCAAAAAACCCCACCCTGCTGAGTAGCAGCAGGAGCCGGAGGCTTGGGGGCCTTCTGCCTACGGGCCCATGTCCCTGCCCCTTGGCCTGCTGACCCTGAGGGGGAGCGGGGGAGGCCTGGTAAGTTGGGAACTGCTTGTAGGCAGTCGCCTTCCTCGGGTAAAAGGGCTTTTTACCCGAGCCCTTCTTTTTGTGTGAAGGGGCAGAAGTCTTCCGAGACAGCCTTGTCCTCGTGAGGTGCTCGGTCTCGAGCTCAGCAGCCTTCTCGGCCATGTGCTTGTCAAAAAGGTTTTCACCTCGGCAAGGGACATCGACCAATTTGTCTTGAACCCATGGCTCGAGGTCCGATGACGCAGCCATGCCTGGCGTCGAACTGCGATGCCGGCAGCCGCAACCCGGGCCGAGGCCTCGAAGCCATCGTAGGCCGCTCGGGACATAAACTTGGAGCATTCCCGGATCCCCGAAGACAAGGACTTGAACCTCTGCAAAGGTTCCCTGGAGAGACCAGCAGAGAACCCGGCAAGCTCCTTTGCCAGGTCCCGCAAGTACATGCCCATGTACAGCTGGTAAGACTGGACACGGCAAGCAAGCATCGAGCCCTGGAAGCACTTTCTACCGAACGCATCCAGGTTCCGGGCCTCTCTGCCAGGGGGCACCGCGAAGTGCATCTTCTGACTTTTCAGACGATACATGGCCGATTCCACCACCATGGAATGATGTGGTAGCTGCGCCTTTTGATAACCAGGGATCTTACGGAGTCGATAAATGGAATCGACCTGCTTGCTCAGAACCGGCGCCGAGGCCGGTGCCTCCCACATCTGGAAGAGAAGCCGTTCCAACATCGGAGGAACCGGCACAGTAAAGGCCTCCTTCGGAGGAGAGTCATACTGGAGGGCCTCGAGCTCTTCGGCTCCTCCTCGGGATCCGCCGGGATTGCCAAAGCAGTGGCCATATCCCGCACGAACTCCGAGAACCGGGTATCCTCCTGAGGGGACCTACTCCGGGGCTCAGACTGCGGTGAGTCCGACGGGACGCACCGAGTCTTGAAGGTATCGGGGGACTCCTCATCCTCCGTCACCCAGGCGGACGCGTCCGAGTAGGAGTCAGGCTCCGACCGCGCGGGGCCCGGCAGCACCCGCCCCGACGCCGAAGGCACCGGTGTCGACGCCCTCGGTCCCGATCGGGAGGTCAAGGGTGACCGTGACCGAGGACAACCTCGAGCCTTCATGGTCTTGAGTATCGGCTCGGTCTCCGGAGTTGACGTCGACGTCCCGGTGGTCGGGGCAGATGCGCCAGCGAGGCTGACCATCAGCACCCGCGGCTGATCCATGAAGGCAGACAGTCTGCACTCCAAGGCTGTCAGCCTGAGACCCAGCTCAGGCGACTCAGCAGGTACTGACTCGGGCCCCGGCAGCGCCGGGCCCGACGTCGGCTCCCTGGGAGGAGAGTACTCAAGGACAACAGGACTTACCGTGTCCAGCAGACTCCGGCTCCACCCGAGGTACTTTTGACGGCTTCTCCTGTTCCAGGGGCCCGGGACGGCGGTCAGGGGTCCGAGACCTAGCCCTCGAGGAGCCAGGGACCTCCTCTGACGACGCACTCGCGAGCCGCTTCTTCCTCTTTCGTTCCCACTTGGGGGACCCCTCTCCGAGGAACCCTGACGATGCTCGGGGTCAGACTCCCGAGACGTCGAGGCCTCAGACGAGGTTCGGGCCCGGCCGGAGGCCAAGTCGGAGAAAAGCCTTTCCTTCTGGTGCTGACGACTTCGCAGTGCCTTTGTGGACATTTTTCCACACGGTCCACAGATCTTAGGATCATGATCAGGACCGAGGCACCGAAGGCAGCAGTCGTGTGTGTCAGTGAGAGACATTAGTTTCTTGCACCGATCACACTTTTTAAAACCACTGGAAGCCATCGGGGAAAAAAGAGTCCCCACGAGGTCAAAGGACCGGCCTTCCAGGGAAAAGGAAAAAAAGGGCGCGAGCACCAGCCACGAAGGGCAAAAACCGAAAAAATAAGATCGGGCTCGATACCGGTGTGCCAAACCCGGCGAGAAGGGGAACTGGCGTCGAACCGGACAAAAACCGCGAAGAAATCGCAAGGAATAAACAAAAAATCTAACTATTTTCCGGGTGAACTAGGACACACGTCCAAAGGGCTCCACAGAAAAAGAGAGACTGAGCAAAATGGCACCTTTAAGCGGGAAGGGGACCGCGCATGCGTGCAGTATTCCCAAAGGCTTTCATAGAAAGCTGGAGAAATGCTCCGCAGGGGCTCCATCAACGTCGATGTCACCCATATGTGAGGACTGACTTCCTGCTTGGTCCTGGAGAATATTATGTTCAGTTTTGGAGACCATATCTCGCAAAGGATATAAAAAGGCTGGAAACAGTTCAGAGGAAGGCGACCAAAATGATTTGGAGCCTGCGTCAGAAGACTAAATGAAAAGAGTCTTGAAGACCTAAATATGTACACTTTGGAGGAGAGGAGGGACAGGGGAGATAGGATTCAGACCTTTAAATACTTAAGAGTATTAATGAATATACAAACCTCTTCCAAAGACGGGGAAACTGTAAAACTAGAGGGCATAACATGAAGCTGCAAGGGGGTAAACTGAAATGCAATGTCAGGAAATACTTTTTCACTCAAAGGGTGGTGGATGCTTGGAATGGTGGGGGCAAATACAGTGATGGAATTTAAAATGGCATGGGACAGACACAGAGGATCCCCTTATAGCAAGAGGATATAATCAAAATAAACATAACTATCTCTTATACCTCAGTAAATAGGAGTGATCTACACGGAGCAGGACGTACACCCCTAAACAAAGGCATGGGGAGGGGTGACCTGCAGGGAACGGCAGGTGCACCTACTCTTGCTGCCTTGCTGGGCAGACTAGATGGACCATACTGGTCTTTATCTGCCATCATATACTATGTTACTAATGTTCGAGTTAAATGTAAACCACTTTGACAAACATTAACAGAACTTTAAATAAATAAATATTGACAGAGAGGTTCCAATAAAGACAAAAGCAATCAAAATGCCCTTAAGTACAGAGCAAACAGCTTAAATATACTAAATTACCCCTGTCTACCAATAATCAGATTAATATGAATAAATACAACCTCTAAAATGTTTATATGCAAATGCTAGAAGTCTGAAAAAATTAAGATGGGAGAGTTAGAATATATAGCATAGTTACTCACCTGTAATAGGTGATCTCCGGGAACAGCAGGAATTTAGTCTTCACATATGGGTATCGTCGGTACCAACGGAGCCTGTGTGGGAACGCTCCCCAGTGTCCAATAGGAAAGCTTTTGGGAGCATCCACTTGCACCTGCGTGCTGCCTTCCCACCTTTCCCAACTGTCCCTCTCCAGTTGAGTTTAAAGCTGAGACAAAGGAGAGAGGGAAAGAGAGAAAGAGAGAGAGATAGAGAGATACAACTCCTAGGGGAGGTGGGTGGGTTGTGAAAACTAAATTCCTGCTGTTCACGGAGATCACCTGTTACAGGTGAGTAACTATGCGATCTCTAGGAAAAAGCAGGAAAGCGTAGTTACTCACCTGTAAAAGGTGTTCTCCAGGAGCAGCAGGAATCAGTCCTCACATATGGGGTGACGTCGGCGCCGACGGAGCCTTCGCGGAGCAATTTTCCCCAGCTTTCAAAGAAAGCCTTTGGGAATTGCAGCGCGCATGCGCGGTCCTCTTCCCGCCCAAGGGTGCCATCTTGCTCAGTCAGATGACACAGCTAAAAGACAGCAAAAATTAGCAAAAACGAAATCATATAACTGCAACTCCAAGGGGAGGAGGGAGGGTTGTGAGGACTGATTCCTGCTGCTCTTGGAGAACACCTGTTACAGGTGAGTAACTACGCTTTCTCCAGGACCAAGCAGGAAGTCAGTCCTCACATATGGGACTCCCAAGCTTAAGGCTACCAGAGACCCTAAGCACAAAAATGAGCTCCCTCAAGGTCAGTAGCACAGAAGGAAGGAATCTTCTCTGAGTATGTCTCCAACCGGTAGCCCAACAACCGGGACGGAGGGTAGGAGTTGCCTATACCTCGAAGAGGTTACGGAGGACTGCCTGTCCGAAAGCACTGTCCCTGCGGGACTCCCTCTCCAGGCAGTAATGGGCTGCAAAAGTCTGGCTTGAAGACCAAGTAGCGGCCCGGCAGATGTCTGCCAATGGAACAGAGCGGAGGTAAGCTACTGACGTAGCCTTCGCCTGAACACGATGAGCTGTGACTCTACCGTCCAGCACGAGGCCGGCTGCCTCGTAAGCCCAAGCGATACAGTCCGCAATCCAGATGGACAGAGTACGCTTGGAGACAGGGAGCCCCAACTTATTGGGGTCATAAGACACGAAGAGCTGAAGAGCTGAACAGCTGAACAGCCTTTCGGTGCTCCCGCGTACGGTCAAGGTAGAAGGTCAACGCCCTTCTACAGTCCAGGGTATGCAGGACCATTTCAGCTCGGCTGGAGTGTGGCCTGGGAAAGTAGGTTGGAAGTACCACCTCCTGGTTGATGTGAAAAGGGGAAACCACTTTGGGAAGAAATTTAGGGTGAGTCTGTAGGACTACCCGGTTCTTGTAGAACCTAGTGTAAGGAGGATCAGAAACCAGGGCCTGCAGCTCACTAACGCGTCTAGCAGAAGTGAGGGCTACCAAGAACACTGTTTTCCATGAAAGAAAACGTAGCGGACAGGTAGCCATAGGCTCAAAGGGCGGACAGGTAATCCGCTGCAAAACCACATTAAGATCCCAGTCCGGGGCTGGCGGGCGCAAAAGTGGCTTAAGGAGAAGGAGGCCTCTGAGAAACCGAGCCACCAGAGGGTGGCTGGAAAGAGGTCTACCATCCACCGGCATGTGATGTGCAGAAAGAGCACTGAGGTGGACCTTGACCGAGTTGGACTTAAGTCCAAGGTTAGAGAGAGAGAGCAAGTATTGCAAGACCACTGATGCTGAACAGGAGAAAGGATCCTGAGACTGTTGAGTACACCAGACGGAGAACCGACGCCACTTGAGAGCGTAGGCCCTTCGGGTGGAGGGCCTCCTGGAGGCCAAGACGACCTCCTCCACATCTGGAGGTAGCTGCAGAGGAGCAAGGACTACCCTTTCAGCAGCCAGGCCATCAGATGAAGGGACCGGAGATTGGGGTGTAGGAGAGTCCCCTGATCCTGCGACAGGAAGAGGAGTGGAAGAGGAGAGTGGAAGAGGAAGTGGAAGAGGAGTGTCTACCGCTAACTGCATCAGAAGCGGGAACCAAGGTTGTCCCGGCCACCGGGGAGCCACTAGGATCATCGATGCTTTGTCTCTGAGAACCTTGAAGAGCGTCCGAGACACCAGTGGCATTGGAGGAAAGGCATACAAGAGGCCGGTGGACCATGGAATTAGAAAAGCATCCGCCGCTACCCGGAGAGGATGCGGCTGTTGAGAGCAGAATCTGGGCAGCTGCCGGTTCAGAGGACTGGCAAACAGATCCATGGTGGGGAGGCCCCACTTGAGAAAGATCCGCTGAACCACCAGCGGATCCAACCTCCACTCGTGTGGCTGGAGGATCCTGCTGAGCTTGTCGGCCAGGTAATTTTCTTGACCTGGGAGATAGACAGCCCTGAGGAGGATGCCCTGGCGGACTGCCCAAGAGCATAGCCGTTGCGCCTCCTGACAGAGAAGGAAGGAGCCTGTTCCGCCTTGTTTGTTTACGTAGAACATGGCAACCTGGTTGTCCGTCTGTATCAGCAGCGACTGGTGGGACACCAGGTGAGAGAAGGCTTTGAGCGCTAGGCGGATGGCTCTGAGCTCCAGGAAGTTTATCTGTTGAGCAGACTCCCAAGGAGTCCAGAGTCCTTGAGTACATGACCCTTGGCAATGTGCTCCCCAACCCAGGAGGGAAGCATCGGTCGTTAGGACCTGAGAATGCGGAGGGGACTGAAAAGCCACTCCTAGCACTAGGTTGGGTAGATGAAGCCACCATCGCAGAGAGGAGACCAGCTGGTCGGAGATCTGCACAGAGTCCGCTAGGCTCACCGTAGCCTGATGCCATTGATTGCGAAGGCACCACTGAGCAGGACGCATGTTCAGTCGGGCATTGGGGGTCACATGGACCGTGGAAGCCATATGGCCGAGCAGTCGCAGAAAGTGCCTGGCTGAGACCAGTGCATTGCTGTGAAAGTGGCCGGCAAGATCCATGAGCCGCTTGGCCCTGTCCAGAGGGAGGAAGGCCCGCGCCTGAAGTGTGTCCAACCTGGCGCCGATGAACTCGAGATTTTGAGAGGGGAGCAAAGTGGACTTTGCGAAGTTTATGACAAAACCCAAGTGCTGGAGCAGAGCCACAGTGCGATGAGTGGCTTGAGCGGCCTCTGGTGAAGATGGGGCCCTGATGAGCCAGTCGTCCAGGTATGGGAACACAAACAGACCTTGAAGTCTCAGATAAGCCGCCACCACTGCGAGGCATTTGGTGAACACCCTGGGTGCGGAGGATAGGCCAAAGGGCAGCACTCTGTACTGGTAATGATTTCCTCCCACAACAAATCTGAGATATTGTCTGTGGTCCGGATGAATGAGGATATGAATATACGCATCTTTCAGATCCAAGGAGCATAGCCAGTCTCCCTGCTGGAGGTAGGGCAGCAGGATTCCAAGGATAAGCATCTTGAACTTTTCCTTTGCAAGGAACTTGTTGAGGTTTCGCAAGTCCAGGATGGGTCTGAGGCCTCCTGTTCTTTTTGGAATCAGGAAGTACCTGGAGTAAAACCCTTGGCCCCTCAGGTGGTGGGGCACCAGTTCCACGGCTCGTTCTTGAACAAGACTTGCTAACTCCTGAAGGAGTAAGTCCCTGTGCAAAGGTAGTCTGGGAGGCTCCCCTGGAAAGTAGGAGGGAGGTACCTGGTGAAAGTGAAGAAGATAGCCCTTTTGAACTATGTGAAGTACCCAGGTATCTGTGGTGATGTTGGACCACCTGTGGGCAAAGTGGACCAGCCGGCCTCCTGTGCTGAGAGAAACCAGCTGAGGGGGAGAGGCTATGCTGAGGAAGTCAAAAGCCCCCACCCTGCTGAGCAGGGGCCGGTGGTGCAGGCTTGGGGGCTTGCTGCCTACGGGACCCATTACCCCGTCCCTTGGCCTGCTTTCCCTGTGGGGGAGCTGCTGAGGCCTGATACTGAGGGTAGTATTTATAGGCAGCACCTTTCCTCGGGTAAAAGGGCTTTTTCCCCGAGGCCTTCTTCTTTTGAGAAGGGGCAGAGGTCTTCCTTGAGAGACAAGTTCTGGTGAGAGTCTCCGTCTCGATTTGTGCAGCCTTCTCATCCATGGGCTTGCCAAAGAGGTTATCACCTCGGCAGGGGACATCGACCAACTTGTCCTGTACCCAGGGCTCGAGGTCGGACGTCTGAAGCCAAGCCTGGCGGCGTCCACCGATGCCGGCCGCAGCTACTTGAGCCGAAGCCTCAAAACCATCATAGGCTGCTCGAGAAATAAACTTGGAACACTCCCGAATACCAGTAGACAAGGTTTGGAACCTCTGCAAAGGTTCGTCGGAGAGACCAGCAGAGAACCCGGCTATTTCCTTAGCCAGGTCTCGGAGATACATGCCCATGTAGAGCTGGTAAGTCTGGACTCGACAAGCAAGCATTTTTTGACTCTTAAGTCTATGCATGGCCGATTCCACCACCATGGAATGGTGCGGTAGATGTGCCTTTTGGAAGCCGCGGCTCTTGCGGACTCGATAAATGGAATCGACCCGCTTGCTTAATACCGGCGACGATGCCGGGCTCTCCCACATGCGGAAGAGAAGTCGTTCCAGCATCGGAGGAACCGGTACAATAAAGGCCTCCTTCGGGGGAGAGTCATATTGGAGGGCATCGAGTTCTTCGACTCGAGGCTCCTCCTCGGGATCCGCGGGGAAGGCCAAGGCCTTGGCCATATCCCTCACGAAGTCCGAGAACCGGGTATCCTCCGGGGGGACCGTCTCCGAGGTTCGGACTCGGGGGAGTCCGAAGGGACACACCGAGTCCGAAAGGAACCAGGTGACTCTTCGTCCTCAGATTCCCAAGCCGACTCCTCGGAGGAGGAGTCGAGCAGCTCCGGTCGGGCGGGTGTTCATGCCATCCGCCCCGACGCCGAGGGAGTCGGCGTCAATGACCTCGGTCCCGAACGGGAGGCCGAAGGAGACCGCGACCGAGGATCGACTCAAGCCCTCATGGACTCGAGGATCGGCTCGGTCTCCGGGGTCGACTTGGAGGTCGACGTCCCAGCGGTCAGGGCAGAAGCACCAGCGAGGCCAGCGATCAATGCCCGCTGCTGGTCCATGAAGGCAGTCAGACTGCTCTCCAAGGCCGTCAACCTGAGTCCGAGCTCAGGAGACCCAGCAGCCCCCGACTCGGGCCCCGACGGCGTCGGGCCCGACGTCGGGTCCTTCGGAGGCGAGTCAACAAGGACAACAGTACTCACGTGAGCGGGCAAGTCCACCTCGAGTCGAGGATGTTTTGACGGCCTCTCCATCTCCGAGGACCCGGGATGGGAATCGGGGCTATGCGACCTGGCCCTCAAGGAACCAGGAGCGTCCACCGATCCCGCCCTCGCGGGTTTCTTTTTCCGATGATGTTCCCGGGTAGGAGACCCCCTTTCA
Organism: Ichthyophis bannanicus; assembly: GCA_033557465.1. NCBI lineage: Eukaryota > Metazoa > Chordata > Amphibia > Gymnophiona > Ichthyophiidae > Ichthyophis > Ichthyophis bannanicus. The sequence goes on from CM066050.1 coordinate 5,359,202, forward strand.
GAGGAACTTCGACGATGCTCCTGACCAGAGTCCCGAGACGTCGAAGCCTCTGACGAGGTCCGAGCCCGGCCGGAGTCAGAGAAGATACGCTCCCGCTGATGCTGCCGACTCCTCAATGCTTTTGAGGACATTTTGCCGCATGGCACACAGATCATGGAGTCATGATCTGGGCCGAGGCAGCGGAGGCAGAAGTCATGAGTGTCTGTAAGAGACATGAGTTTCTTACAGAGATCACACTTTTTAAAGCCGCTGGCAGCCATCGGGGGAAAAAGGGCCCCTGCGAGGTCGAATGACCGGGCTGCCAGAGAAAAAGGAAAAAGGCGCGAAATCTGTCACGAAGAACAAAAAACCGAAAAATAAAGGACGGACTCGCAACCGGCGTCGCGAGTCCGGGCGGGAAAAGAACCGGCGTCGAACCGAAGAAAAAAGAGAAAAATAGAGAAAAAAATCAACTTTTCTGCGGGGATTCACAGACGACGTCTGTAGGGCTCCGCGGAAAAAAGAAGACTGAGCAAGATGGCACCCTTGGGCGGGAAGAGGACCGCGCATGCGCGCTGCAATTTCCAATGGCTTTCTTTGAAAGCTGGGGAAAATTGCTCCGCGAGGGCTCCGTCGGCGCCGACGTCACCCCATATGTGAGGACTGACTTCCTGCTTGGTCCTGGAGAATGTAGTCTTCACATATGGGGACTCCCTAGCTACAGATGCCAGGGAGATGGCCCCAGAAAGTTGTGTGCCCTTGTGAAAGGCTCCACTTCCCCCCATGGATCTCTGGCATCCTACCAGGGATGGTGGGTAGGAGTTGATTAAGTCTGGAACAGGTGTTGAAGAACAGCCTGAACAAACAAGGCATCCCAGCGGGAGTCCTTGTCTAAGCAGTAATGGGCTGTAAAGGTATGAACCGAAGCCCAAGTAACTGCTCAACAGATGTCGTCGATAGACACAGAGTGAAGATGAGCCATTGAGGCTGCCATGGCTCTCACATTGTGAGCTGTGACATGGCCTTCAAGAGGAAGGTTCTTACTCTCATAGGCAAAAGATATACACTGTGCAATCTAGCTGGACAGTGTTCTTTTGGAGACTGGAAGTTCCAAATGACTAGGATCAAAAGCAACAAAGAGTTGAGAGGGCTTTCTATGTTGCTGTGTCTTTTGCAAGTAAAAGGCCAAAGCTCTTTTACAATCCCACAGTATGAAGATTCCTTTCTGCATTTGAGGCGTGAGGCCTTGGAAAGAATAAGATTCCTTTCTGCATTTGAGGCGTGAGGCCTTGGAAAGAATACAGGAAGGTAAACCGCCTGGTTTAGATGAAAAGGCGACACCACCTTTGGCATAAAGTGTGGATGAGTCCTAAGGACTACCTTGTCATGATGGAACCTTGTATAAGGAGGATCAGCCACCAAGGCTTGCAATTCACTGATGCGACGTGCTGATGTGATTGCAATGAGAAAGATAACTTTCCAGGAAAGGAATTTTAAAGAGGTAGTGGCTAATGGTTCAAAGGGCGGCTTCATGAGCTGCCCAAGAACCAGATTTAAATCCCATGCCACCAGTAGTGGCTTAATGGGAGGCTTAGTCACAAGAAGGCCTCTCATAAATCTCATTATGAGAGGATGAGAGGAAATAGGTTGTCCATTTAGAAGCTTGAAAGAAGCTGCAATAGCACTCAAATGGACTCTCACTGAATTAGTCTTAAGCCCTGCATTTGACAAATGAAGGAGATACTCCAGTAATGATTCCAGAGGTATCGCAAGAGGGTTAAGACCCTTCTGCGAGCACCATATGGTAAACCTTTTCCACTTAAATGCATAAGAGTGTCTTGTGGAAGGCTTCCTGGAAGCATAAAGGATATCCTTTACCTGTTGGGAAAGGTTAAGACCGTGAAGTTCTAGGCTTTCAGCAACCAGGCCTTGAGATGCAGAGACTGGGGATTGGGATGCCACAGCATCCCGTCCTCTTGAGAAAGGAGATCTGGAGCAGATCCTAACTCCAGAGGCGGAGCTTGAGAGAGATGTAGGAGCAGAGGGTACCACATTTGCCTTGGCCAACGTGGAGCTATGAGGATCATATGACCTCTGTCTCTCTGAAGCTTGAACAGGGTTTTGGGAATTAGGGGAATAGGTGGAAAGGCATACAGGAAGCCCTGACCCCAATGGAGGAGGAAAGCATCCCTGGTCTGACAACCCTGAGCCGGAATTCTGGAACAGAACCGGGGAAGTCTGGCATTCAGCGGACTTGCAAAGAGGTCTATGTCCGGGGTTCCTCAAATTTGAAAAATTTTGGCCACCTGGTCTGCATGGAGAGACAATTCGTGTGGAAGCAGAACTCGACTGAGTCTGTCTGCCCAAGAGTTTTGAATGCCTGGAAGATACACCGCAAGGAGATGAATCTGATGCTCTCTGGCGAGGGCCCATAGTCGCAAAACTTCATTGCAGAGCGACAGAGAGCCTGTTCCGCCCTGCTTGTTCACACAGAACATGGCTACTTGATTGTCCAATTGAACTAGGACTGTCTTGTAGCTGAGCTGGGTGTGGAAAACTCGAAGAGCAAGGAAGATTGCTCTGAGTTCCAGGAGACTGATGTGGAGATAGGTCTCCTGTGGAGTGCAGGTACCCTGGTTGGAGAGGCTTGCAGGTGGGCTCCCCAACCCACCTGTGAAGCATCTGTTGTTAGAGTGGCTTGGGGTGAGTGTTGCTGAAAAGGAGACCCCACCAAAAGGTTTTGGGGTGACTGCCACCATTGGAGGGACAAAATAAGGCGATCTGAGTTTGCTATTTTGGCTAACAGGCAACCTGATGCCTGAGTCCACTGAGTGGATAACGTCCACTGGGCTGCCCTCATATGGAGGCGAGCATAGGGAACCACATGCACGGTGGATGCCATGTGGCCTAGCAACTGTAACATTTCCCGAGCAGTGAGGTGAGGCTTTAGCACTGTTTGGGAGGCTAACTGCACAATGCGAAGGCAGCGGGGCTGTGGAAGGAAGGCCATTGTCTGCCTGGTATCCAGCAGAGCTCCAATAAACTCTAGGGATTGAGTGGGAGCAAGGTTGGATTTTGGGAAGTTTATGACAAGTCCCAAATACTGAATGATGCGCATTGTGCGAAAGAGAGCAACCCTGGCTTCTGGCTCTGAAAGGGCTCGAATGAGCCAGTCGTCTAAGTAAGGGAAGACGAATATTCCCAGGGTGCAAAGAAATGCTGCCAACACAGCCATGCATTTTGTGAACACCTTTGGTGCAGAGACTAGGCCAAAAGGAAGAACCCTGTATTGGTAGTGCTTCCCTTGAAACAGAAAGCGAAGGAACATTCGGTGAGTTGGATGGATGAGAACATGAGTGTACGCACCCTTGAGATCTAGAGAACAAAGCCAATCCTGACTCTGAAGGTATGGCAGCAGAGTTCCTAGAGAAATCATTTTGAACTTCTCTTTGAACAGGAATTTGTTCAATTCTCTGAGGTCTAAAATGGGTCTGTATCCTCCTGTTTTCTTTGGAATAAGGAAATAGGGGGAGTAAAACACTGTACCCCGTTGGGGAATGGGTACCTCTTCTATTGTCCCTTGAGCAAGGAGCACAGTGACCTCTTGACCTAACCGATCGTTGAGAGAGGTCTGAGAATTGAACTGCCTTACTACTGTAGGAGGGGGCATGTTGAGGAAATGAAGCTTGTACCCATCTCTTACAATAGACAGAGTCCAATTTTCTGCTGTTATCTGACCCCATCTGGGGGCAAAATGACCTAACCTTCCTGGAATGGCGGAGGGTTCTGGACCGTTCAGGGCCAGGGAGGCAAAGTTCTCTAGATAGGAGTCAAAGCCCCAGTGGAGGCTGAGTCTGCTGAGCCGACTGAGGCTTAGCTGCTTTTGGCTTCTTCTGCCTAGATTGTTGCTGCTGTCCCTTTTGGGCAGACTGACCTAAACGATGTCCCTGCTGGGTATAGGAGGGATAAAACTTTTTCTTCTTGCTGAAGAATGGTTTCTTAGAGGATCTTTTCCTCACAGGATCAGCTGTAGATTTAGACAATCTATCCAAAGTGATATTGTCATTATCTATCTCATTAGCTTTTTCCTGCCAATTCTTGCCAAAGAGATTCTCTCCTGTGCAAGGAATATTCCCTAATTTGTCCTGTACCCAAATTTCCAAGTCAGATGCCTGGAGCCAGGCAATCCTACGTGCACCTATGGCAATCGCAGAGGTTCTGCTTATACATTCAAAGCAGTCAAAGGCTGCATGATTCACAAACTTGAAAACATCCTGAGCATGTTTGACAAGGGCGAGATAATCTTGCCTTTTATCATCAGGAAGGAGAGGGCTCATAAGCTCTAAATCTCCTATGACCTCTTTAAGGAACATTCCCATATACAAGATATAGGAACTGATCCTAGCAGAGAGCATAGAAGACTGGAAGGATCGGCGTCCAAAGGTGTCAAGAGTCCTACACTCACGTCCTGGAGGATTAGATGCATGCCTCTTTGCACTCTTTATCTGTCTCATGACTAACTCCACCACCATGGAATGGTGTGGTAATTGAGTCTTCTGAAACCCAGGATAAGGAGGAACCCGATACATGGTGTCAGTCTTCGAGAGTGAGGAGATGTGGTCAGAGGTGTTTCCCACATCCTTAACATAAGAACATGCAAGATCTCATGAATAGGTAAGGTGGCTGCCTCCTTGGGAGCCTTAGGGTATTGAAGGATTTCTAATTCCTTTGCCCTAGGCTCTTTTTCAGGAGCCACTGTGATGGAAAGACCTCAGGCCACATCTCGGAAAAAATCCTGGAAGGACATATCCTCTGGTGGAGACATCCTATGCTGAGGAGAAGAGGAATCCTCAGGAAGTAGTACTCTGGTATCGGCAGAACTTTCAGAGTCCGAGGATTTAAAGTATCTCCGATCCGGGTGATCGTGCAAGGCACGGTACCGGTACCGATCGAAGTCGGCATCGGAGTGGTCCGGTACCGACTTGTCGATGCCGGATACAGATGCATGACTCGGTCCTGTAAAACACCTGCCGATGTCGATGCAGTCGGTGCCGGTACCGGTTGAATTGTCTGAGGTGGTCTCAGAGGCATCGAGGCCGTGAGAAGAGCCACCAGACTGCGTTCAATAGCCAAGAATCTCTAGTCTATCGATGCTGTCGATGCTTGGGTGTCAGTACCGGATGAAGCGGCCAGAACCCCAGAGCATGGCACCAGTAGTTCTGTTGAGGTTGAAGCCTCGAGAACATCCTGGAGCCCCGTTAGTGCTTTGGAAGCCGAAGCCTCCTGCCGGGGCAGTTTCGCCGGTGAAAGTCCCTCAAGGGCAACGCCAGATGCATCTCGATGTTTAGAAGGAGATCTACCCTTTGAGGACCAGCTAGATTTATGTTTAGTTACAGGAGATCCATGGGAGGAAGACGAAGCCCTGGAAGACGTCGATGCCACGAAAGCTGCATCAGAGGGAAAAAGGATGCTAAGTTTAGCAGCTCGGTTTTGCCGGCCCCTTTTCGACATCATCCCACAGGCAACACACTCTGAAATAGAGTGGTCAGGACCTAAACATTTGAGGCACCACTCATGGGTGTCGGTGACGGAGATGGTACCGCCACACTTAGAGCACTTTTAAAACCCGAAGCGGGTTTTTCCATTTTGAAGGAAAAGGTTCGGCCTAGTGCCCAAAATGGCGCGTGGCACCTGAGGAGAAAATTACTGGGAAAACTCCAGAAAGTTTGGGGGTTTTTAAAAAAAAAAAGAAAGAAGAACCGGCAGTACCGTTGAAGCATCGAGGGAAGGCAGACGCGACCACAAAAAGGAAGGATAAGAGGGAAATTTTTTCTGCAGTGACAGGATGTGCGACCTGTCGGCTCCGCGGAAAACGAAGAACTGGAGAGGGACAGTTGGGAAAGGCAGGAAGGCAGCACGCAGGCGCTGTGGGATGCTCCCAAAAACTTTCCTATTGGACGCTGGGGAGCGTTCCCGCGCAGGCTCCGTCGGTACCGACGATACCCATATGTGAAGACTACATTCCTGCTTGTTCCTGGAGATAGCACTAAATGTGATTTTAGATAGGACTGGTATCTCCGAGACCTGGTGGACGGAGAACAACCAATGGAACACTGTGATACCTGGGTACAAATTATATCGCAACGATAGAGTAGATCAAATTGGTGAAGGGATTCCGCTTTATGTTTGTTTTATTTATTTTGGTTGGTTGGTTTTATATACCGCACTTTTTATAATCAGCGTGGTTTACATTGGAACAACTCATTACAAGTAACAGGTTAAAGTACATTGAACAAGTATAATGCACAAGTAAAAACATGATTTACTGCAATAACTGAATATATTAAATAAATAAACTAATCATAGTGAACAAAACTATATACAAGATGCAGGGATCTTAGCACTAAAGGGAGACCATGAAAAGCTATGGTACATGGTCATATGATAGCTCGAATAGATGTGTCTTAATTGCTTTACGGAAAGTTGATAGGTCAATGATGAGATGGATCAGAGCAGGAAGTTAGAGAGGGCACTGAGTCACAAAGGATTAAAGTTTTGCAGGAAACAAAAAATACACTGTAGAATCTCTATGGATTGAAATTCCATATAAAAAGGGGAAGGCAATGACAGCGAGAGTGTACTATCGACCACCTGGCCAGAATGAACAAATGGATGATGAAATGCTCAAAGAAATCAGGGAAACTAACAAAAATTACAACACAGTAATAATAAAGGGTGAGTTCAATTACATCGGTATCGACAGGGTCAGTGTCACGGCAGGACATGCTAGGGAGATCAAGTTTCTAGATTAAATAAATAACTGCTTCCTGGAGCAGCTCGTTCATGAATCGACAAGAGGGGAAGCCATTTTGGACCTAGTCTTTAGTGGAACACAAGATCTGGTGCAAGAGATAAAGGTGTTTGGGCCACTTGGCAATAGCGATCATAGCATGATCACATTTGATTAAAATAAATGGAGAAAGGACAGCAAGAAAATCCACACTTATTAAAAGAGGGCTGCTACACAGTACCCTGTCCTGTGCTGCTGAGGTAAGCTATATTCTGATTTGATTTAAATTATAGCTCTTTGTTGATGCTAGGCCCTGAGTGACTATTAAATTTAAACTACAAGCTCTCTGCTGGGTTCCACATTTAACCAGAAAGCTCTCTTCTGTGTTTTAAATTTAAATTAAGAGTACTTTGCTGATGCTAGGCCCTGAGTGACTATTAAATTCAAACTACAAGCTCTCTGCTGGGTTCCACATTTAACCAGAAAGCTCTCTTCTGTGTTTTAAATTTAAACTAAAAGTACTTTGCTAATGCTAGGCCCTGAGTGACTATTAAATTTAAACTACAAGCTCTCTGCTGTTTATGAAATGTAACCAGAAAGTTCTCTTCTGTGTTTTAAATTTAAACTTAAACTGCTGCTACTAGGCCCTGACTGATTTAACAAAAAACTGTGGGTTCACAGATTAATTAGCTTTAATACAAAGAATTCCTTTCAGAAAAATTCCCAGACGTATATACTGTGATAAGGAAGCTTATCATAGCTCAGGAAGGAGCTATAGAAAAGGTGAAGTGGCTCTGAACAAGCAACCTGTCAGTTCTCGTAGAAATAAGAAAACAGAATTTTCCCATAAAAGACTACCAGTCCCAGAATGCACCAGGTTTCCAACAGCCACTAGAGGAGCTGAAGTGGGGAAACGTGTGTTCAATCAGGAGGGCTATGAGGTAATCCCTAAGCACTCATCTCAAAGGGCAGGGCCTGATTCAGCACAGCTGCGCTGTGTTAGAGAGGAGCACTCATCTAAGCAGAATAAAGGTAGAGTTTATTCTACAGAGAATCAGCTTGAGCTTGATCATCTTCATCATGAGGAGGATCATTAGAAGCAGAAGCCAAACCGGACGGACAGAGAGGGAAAGAAACCCTTTGGAAGAAGGAAGAGAAAAGCCTTTGAGAGGTCTAGAAGAGTCCAGAGAAGTACGTATACTGGGAGGCATTCCAAGGGCCAGCATACACCATTGGACTGGGGAAAGCCAGAGGAATGGTGCTGCAGAGCTAGGAATCTCCAGACGGTACCTGTGAGAGAGACGGCTGCACGTGGAAGGGACCCTAAGACCTGTGCCAGAAGGTATGTGAAGAGAGATCCAGTGTCCAGGGATCTGGATTGGAAGGCTGGACATAAGAACTGGACTATATACTGGCCAGGCTATATAGAGAGGAACTCTAACAGCAATGGAAGCTCAGGTATGAACACTGATCTATGCCCTAACTATAACCTTGAAAGACAGCAGAGAAACAAGTATTCTCCTGAAAGTGCTCCATTGGGAGATTCATCTGTGCCAATCCATGATATTGAACCCATGCTTGTTGAAGAAGAGGGGGTGATAGCAGATGAAGAATCTGTTTACATGGACTGCTCTCTGTCTAAACTCCTTTGGTGATTTTCTGTTATAAAGTACAGCAACCATCACAAAGAAATACAAACTTGTTCTTTAATCTACTCAGAAAAGCTCCTGAGTAGGATTTTTAGCCATGCAGTAGAAAGCAAGCCAGCTAAGGGGTTTCAGCTGGATAACTGCTAGCAATTGAGCCTTACCTAATTGCTTGTGAGCTAGGAGAGAATCACTTCTGAATCTATGTGGGAAGATATAAGAAGTTAACCTGAAAAGAACAGTTTTTTTCTTTCTTTGTAGCTTTTGGTTTGTTGTTTGATACATGCTAAGAAAATATTAGCTAAGCATACAGAAAAGACCAGTTTGTTGCCAACCAGGTCTTATTTCTTTTGCTTTGATTGGCTGACAAGTTCAAATGTTGTTTTCTTGATTTTGTTTTTCCAAGTTTAACACTGAAAGCAAGTTACCTGATTTATGTGCTACCAAGCATATCTGTGTTGGGAGAAATACCCCATAAATAAATATCTTATTGGCTTTACACTTGAGCACAACTAAATTATTGTGAGCAGCTGTGTCGGGTGTGAATGGACTGCATTGCCCACAATCCCTTGCCAATCATATTGACATATGCACTTGCCAAGACTGTGAACATTCTCACCCAGGCAGCCGTCTGACAATACTCACAATTGCAGATCTCTCTCCAGAGGTAACAGTCCCCTTTCCTAGTCCTTCAAGTCCTACCCACCCCAAGTTCCTACCAAAGGTGGTAAGAACATAAGAAATGCCATACTGGGTCAGACCAAGGTCCATCAAGCCCAGTATCCTGTTTCCAACAGTGGCCAATCTAGGTCATACGTACCTAGCAGTTTCCCCAAAAGACACAGGTTCCGCAATGCTTGTACTGGGTCAAGCATTGATATCCTGGGTCCCTTCTTAATAATGGTTTATGGACCTTTCCCTCCAGGAACTTGTCCAAACCTCTTTTAAACCCAGCTACACTAACAGCCTTTACTACATCCTCCGGTAACAAATTCCAGAGTTTGATTACACGTTGAGTGAAAAAATATTTTCTTTTATTAGTCTTAAATAGTTTACCCTGTAGCTTCATTGCATGTCCCCTACTCTTTCTATATTCTGATAACGTAAACAATCGATTTACCTTTACCCGTTCCACTCCGTTCATTAATTTATAGACTTCTACCATATCTCCCCTCAGCCGTCTCTTTTCCAGGTTAAAGAGCCCTAACCTTTTTAGCCTTTCTTCATAGGAGTATCCTTCCATCCCCTTTACCATTTTGGTGGCTCGTCTCTGAACCTTTTCTAAAATCGCTATATCCTTTTTAAGATAAGAACCAGGAAGTACCTCGAATAAAACCCATGACCCCACAAGTGCTGGGGCACTGGCTCCACAGCCTGCTCCTGGAGCAGACTTTGTAGCTCCTGAAGGAGTAAGTCCCTGTGCAGAGGGGGTCTTGGAGGCTCCCCTGGAAAGTAGGGAGGAGGCACCTGGTGAAAATGTAAGAGGTAGCCCTTTTGAACCACCTGCAGCACCCAGGAATCGGATGTTATGGCTGACCCACCTGTGGGCAAAGTGGGTCAGCCGGCCCCCCGTGTTGAGCGAAAGTCGCGGAGGGGGAGAGGCTATGCCGGCATAGTTAAAAACCTCCACCCTGCTGAGCAGGGGCCTGTGTAGTGGGCTTGGGGGCCTTCTGCCTACGGGACCCATTGCCCTGTCCCTTAACCTGCTGGCCCTGGTGGGGGGCTGCGGAGGCTTGATATTGTGGGTGGTGCTGTTTATAGGCAGACACCTTCCTCGGGTAAAAGGGCTTTTTCCCCGAGCCCTTCCTCTTCTGTGAAGGGGCAGAGGTCTTTCTGGATAGGCGAGTTCTGGTGAGAGTCTCGGACTCGAGTTCTGCCGCCTTATCAGCCATGGGCTTGCCAAAGAGGTTCTCACCTCTACAGGGGACATCGACCAACTTGTCCTGCACCCATGGCTCGAGGTCGGATGACTGAAGCCAAGCCTGACGGCGAGCACCGATGCCGGCTCCGGCTACTCAAGCCGATGCCTCAAAGCCATCGTAGGCTGCTCAAGAAATAAACTTCGAACACTCTCGAATACCAGTGGCCAAGGCCTGGAACCTCTGCAAAGGTTCCTCGGAGAGACCAGCAGAGAACCCGGCAATTTCCTTTGCCACGTCTCGAAGATACATGCCCATATACAGCTGGTATGTCTGGACTCGGCAAGCAAGCATAGAGCCCTGGAAGCACTTCCTACCGAGGGCATCCAGGTTCCGGGCCTCCTTACCCGGAGGCACCGAGGAGTGCATCTTCTGACTCTTAAGTCGATGCATGGCTGATTCCACCACCATGGAATGGTGTGGCAGTTGTGCCTTCTGGAACCCGGGGCTCTTGCGGACTCGATACATGGAATCGACCCGCTTGCTTAACACCTGCGTCGAGGCCGGGCTCTCCCACATGCGGAAGAGCAGCCGCTCCAGCATCGGAGGAACCGGCACAGTAAAGGCCTCCTTCGGGGGAGAGTCATACTGCAGGGCCTCGAGCTCTTCGGCTCGAGGCTCCTCCTCCGGATCCGCGGGGAAGGCCAAAGCCTTGGCCATGTCCCTCACAAAATCGGAGAACCGGGTATCTTCCGGGGGGGACCGTCTCCGGGGCTCCGACTCGGGCGAGTCAGAGGGGACGCACCGAGTCTGAAAAGAACCGGGTGACTCGTCCTCCTCCGTGTCCCAGCCCGACTCCTCTGTGGAGGAATCGAGTGGCTCCGTGCAGGCGGGGGCCGAAAACCTCCGCCCCGACGCTGAGGCCGGCTTCGACAACCTCGGTCCCTAACGGGAGGCCGAGGGAGACCTTGGCCGAGGATCGACTCGAGCTCGTATGGACTCGAGGATCGGCTCGGCCTCCGGGGTCGACTTGGACGTCGACGTCCCGGTGGTCGGGGCAGATGCACTGACGATGCCGGCCATCAATGCCCGCTGCTGGTCCATGAAGGCAGCGATACTGCACTCCAAGGCCGTCAATCTGAGACCAAACTCAGAAGACCCAGCAGCCCCCGACTCGGGCCCCGACGGCATCGGGCCCGACGTCGGTTCCCTGGGAGGTGAGTCCACGAGGACTACAGTACTCACGTGTCCAGGAGGCTCCACTTCCAGACGAGGATGCTTCGACGACCTCTCCGCCTCCGAGGACCCGGGGCGGCTGGCGGGGCTATGCGACCTGGCCCTCGAGGGACCAGGAGCGTCCTCCAACACCACCCTCGCGGGTTTCCTCTTCCGACGATGTTCCTGGCCGGGAGACCCCCGCTCAGAGGAACTCCGACGATGCTCGAGGCCGGAGTCAAGAGACGTCGAAGCCTCTGACGAGGTCTGGGCCCGACCGGACGCGGAGTCAGAGAAGATTTGTTCCTTTTGTGACTGCCGACTCCTCAATGCCTTCGAGGACATTTTGTTGCACGGACCACAACCCACCGAGTCATGATTGGGTCCGAGGCAACGGAGGCAGCAGTCATGTGTGTTGGTAAGAGACATAAGTCTGGTACAGTGATCACACTTTTTAAAACCGCTGGCAGCCATCGGGGGAAAAAGGGCCCCTGCGAGGTCGAAGGACCGTGCTGCCAGGGAAAAAGGGAAAAAGAAAAAAGTGGCGGGAACGCCCGTTACAAAGGACAAAAACTGAAAAAATGAGAACGGACTCGATATTGGAGTATCGAGGCCGGGCGGGAAAGAGACACGGCGTCGAACCGAGAAAAAACAACGAAAGAAATCAACTTTTCAGCGGCGATCACAAACTACGTCTGTAGGGCTCTGCAGAAAAAAGAAGACTGAGCAAGATGGCACCCTTGGGCGGGAAGGGGACCGCGCATGCGCGCTGCAATTCCCAAAGGCTTTCTGCGAAAGCTGGGGGAAATTGCTCCGCGAGGGCTCCGTCGGCGCCGACGTCACCCATAAGTGAGGACTGACTTCCTGCTTGGTCCTGGGGAACGAACTCCATTGGCTCCCAACTGCCAGAAGAATAAAATATAAAGTCATAATGACCACCTTCAAACTGATTAACAATATATCCCCAATACCACCTCTCATCTTTAATTCATCTCCAATCAGACAACAGAACCAGGAGAAGTACCAACCAGAACATCCTCACAGTCCCACCCACAATCCAGAAAACTAAGCAAATCACTAGTAATAGTGTTTTCACCTATACAGCCCCCATGCAATGGAACTCCTCCCAGAATCCTTAAGAATAATCAAGGACCTCCAGTCTTTCCGAAAAGAACTAAAAACATACCTGTTCATTGAACACTACAGCACCAATATCCCCAAAAACACCACCACCTCACTCACCACCTTCCCCCCCCCCATTATCTGCCCCCCATGCCTTGCCCCCCCCCCCATTATCTGCCCCCCGTGCCTTGCCCCCCCCCCCCCATTATCTGCCCCCCGTGCCTTGCCCCCCCCCCCCCCCGGAAGTAAAACTACCTCAAATTAACCTCACCATCTATCCGGTTGTATATACAAGAAACTACAAGATCCGAGGCAGCATGGATTCACCAGATGCAGGTCTTGTCAGACAAATCTGATTGATTTCTTTGACTAGGTGGCCAGGGGGTTGGACCGAGGGAGAGCCCTAGATAGCGTAGTTACTCACCTGTAACAGGTGTTCTCCAGGAGCAGCAGGAATCAGTCCTCACTTATGGGTGACGTCGGCGCCGACGGAGCCCTCGCGGAGCAATTTTCCCCAGCTTTCAAAGAAAGCCTTTGGGAATTGCAGCGCGCGTGCGCGGTCCTCTTCCCGCCCAAGGGTGCCATCTTAGCCAGTCAGATGACATAGCTAAAAAAGACAGCATAAAAATTTGCAAAAAAAGTAAAGCAGACGATTGCAACTCCAAGGGGAGGAGGGAGGGTTGTGAGGACTGATTCCTGCTGCTCCTGGAGAACACCTGTTACAGGTGAATAACTACGCTTTCTCCAGGACCAAGCAGGAAGTCAGTCCTCACTTATGGGACTCCCAAGCTTAAGGCTACCGGAGACCCTAAGCACAAAAATGAGCTCCCTCTAGCTCAGCAGCACAGAAGGAAAGAATCTTCGCTGAATTATTACCCACCGGTAGCCCACATCCGGGATGGAGGGTAGGAGTTGCTCAGACCTCAAAGAGATTACGGAGGACTGCCTGTCCGAAAGCACTGTCCCTGCGGGACTCCCTCTCGAGACAGTAATGGACCGCAAAAGTCTGGCTCGAAGACCAAGTAGCGGCCCGGCAGATGTCTGCCAGCGGAACAGAGCGAAGGTAAGCCACTGACGTGGCCTTTGCCCGAACGCAATGAGCCGTGACTCGACCTTCCAAGGAGAGTCCGGCTGCCCCATAAGCCCAAGTGATACAGTCCGCAACCCAGATGGACAGAGTACGCTTGGAGACCGGGAGCCCCAATTTATTGGGGTCAAAAGACACAAAAAGCTGAGCAGCTTTACGGTGCTCCCGCGTACGGTCAAGGTAGAAGTTCAAAGCCCTTCTACAGTCCAGGGTATGGAGGACCGTTTCAGCGCGGCTGGAGTGTGGTCTGGGAAAGAAGGTTGGAAGTACCACCTCCTGATTGATATGAAAAGGGGAGACCACTTTTGGAAGAAATTTTGGGTGAGTCCGTAGGACTACCCTATTTTTGTAGAACCGAGTGTAAGGGGGATCAGACACGAGGGCCTGCAATTCACTTACGCGTCTAGCGGAAGTGAGGGCTATCAAGAACAGTGTTTTCCAAGAAAGAAAACGGAGAGAACAGGTAGCCATAGGTTCAAAAGGCGGACAGGTGATCCGCTGTAAAACCACATTCAGGTCCCAGTCAGGCGCTGGCGGGCGCAGAGTTGGTTTAAGTAGAAGGAGACCCCTGAGAAACCTCGCTACGAGAGGGTCGTTGGAGAGAGGTCTGCCGTCCACCGGCACATGATGTGCTGAAAGAGCACTGAGGTGAACCTTGACGGAGTTGGACTTAAGTCCCAGATTAGAGAGGTAAAGCAAGTACTGCAAGACCACCGACACCGGGCAGGAGAAGGGATCCTGAGACTGTCGGGTACACCAAACGGAAAACCGACGCCATTTAAGGGCGTAGCATTTGCGGGTAGAAGGTCGTCGCGAAGCTAGGACGACTTCCTCCACCTCTGCCGGCAGGAGAAGGCGAGCGAGGACTACCCTCTCAGCAGCCAGGCCATGAGGTTGAGAGACCTGAGGTTGGGGTGTAGCAGAGACCCCTGATCCTGAGTGAGGAGATCCGGTTGTAACCCCAGAGGGAATGGATCCTCCACCGCTAATTGCAGCAGGAGCGGAAACCACGGCTGTCTGGGCCAGCGAGGGGCCACCAGGATCATGAAGGCTTTGTCTCGGAGAACCTTGAAAAGAGTCCGAGAGACTAGCGGGATGGGAGGGAAAGCGTACAGAAGGCTCCCCGACCATGATAGTAGAAAATTTTCCCCCTTCACGAAGGGGGTGTGGCTGACGAGAGCAGAAGCGAGGAAGTTGCCGGTTGTGAGGACTGGCAAAGAGATCCACCGTGGGGAGGCCCCACTTTAGGAAGAGCTTCTGAACTACCAAGGGATCCAGACGCCACTCGTGCGGCTGGAGGATCCTGCTGAGTTTGTCCGCCAGGTAATTCTCTTGGCCTGGGAGATAAACTGCCTTGAGGAGAATGCCGTGACTGACGGCCCAAGAGCAGAGCTTCTGTGCCTCCCGGCAGAGGAGGAAGGAGCCCGTGCCCCCCTGCTTGTTCACGTAGAACATGGCAACTTGATTGTCCGTCTGGACAAGGACGGACTGGTGAGAAGTCAGGTGGGAGAAGGCCTTGAGAGCCAGGCGGATCGCCCTGAGCTCCAGGAAGTTGATCTGCTGAGCAGACTCCCACGTGGTCCAGAGGCCCTGAGTACGTGCCCCTTGGCAATGTGCTCCCCAGCCCAGGAGGGATGCATCTGTGGTCAGCACCCGGGCCGGCTGAGGTGACTGGAAAGGCATTCCGAATATCAGGTTCGGCTGCTGAAGCCACCACCGGAGAGACGAGATCAGCGGCTCGGAGACGCGCACTAGGTCTGCTAGGCCGCCTGTGGCTTGTCGCCACTGCTGGCGGAGACACCATTGAGCAGGCCGCATATTCAGGCGGGCATTGTGGGTCACATGGACGGTGGAAGCCATATGGCCGAGTAGTCTCAGGAAGCGCCTGGCGGAGACCAGGGGCTGGCTGCGAAAACGGTCGGCTAGGTCCATGAGCCGTTGAGCCCTGTCGAGCGGTAGGTACGCTCGTGCCTGAGGAGTGTGCAGCCTTGCGCCGATGAACTCGAGATCCTGTGAGGGGAGCAAAGTGGACTTTGCAAAGTTTATAACAAAGCCCAAGTACTGCAGAAGAGTCACCGTGCGGCGTGTGGCGTTGGTGACCTCCGGAGCGGACGCTGCTCGGATGAGCCAGTCGTCGAGGTACGGAAAGACATATAGGCCGTGAAGCCGGAGATGGGCCGCCACCACCGCGAGACATTTTGTGAAGACTCGCGGTGCGGAGGACAGGCCAAAGGGCAGTACTCTGTACTGGTAATGATTTCCTGCCACCACAAACCTTAGGTATTGGCGGTGGCTTGGGTGGATGAGGATGTGCGTGTAGGCATCCTTTAGATCCAAGGAGCATAGCCAATCTCCCTGCTGGAGGTAGGGCAGAAGGATTCCAAGGGTATGCATTTTGAACTTCTCCCGCACAAGGAACTTGTTGAGGTTGCGCAAGTCCAGGATGGGTCTGAGGCCTCCTGTTCTCTTTGGTATTAGAAAATACCTGGAATAAAAGCCTTGACCTTTTAGGTGGTGGGGCACCGGTTCCACCGCCTGTTCCTGTAGAAGACCTGCTAACTCCTGAAGGAGTAATTCCCTGTGCAGAGGGGGTCGTGGAGGTTCTCCCGGAAAATAGGAGGGAGGGACCTGGTGGAAGTGGAGAAGATAGCCTTCTCGCACGACTTGAAGCACCCAGGCATCTGAGGTGATGCTGGACCACCTGTGGGCGAAGTGAACCAGCCGGCCTCCGGTGCTGGGAGGAACCAGCGGGGGGGGAGAGGCTATGCTTAAGGAGTCAAAAACCCCCACCCTGCTGAGCAGGGGCTGGTGGTGCAGGCTTGGGGGCTTGCTGCCTACGGGACCCGTTACCCCGTCCCTTGGCCTGCTGGCCCTGTTGGGGAGCTGCAGGGGCCTGATAATGGGGGTATTGTTTGTAGGCAGCCGCCTTCCTCGGGTAAAAGGACTTTTTTCCCGAGCCCTTCTTTTTCTGGGAAGGGGCGGAGGTCTTCCTAGAAAGCCTGGTCCTGGTGAGAGTCTCCGTCTCAATTTGTGCAGCCTTTTCAGCCATGGGCTTGCCAAAGAGGTTTTCGCCTCGGCAGGGGACATCGACCAACTTGTCCTGCACCCAGGGCTCAAGGTCAGACGACTGAAGCCAAGCCTGTTGGCGGGCACCGATGCCGGCTGCGGCCACTCGAGCCGATGCTTCAAAGCCATCATAGGCTGCTCGGGATATGAATTTTGAGCATTCCCGAATGCCAGTGGACAAGGCCAGGAACCTCCGCAAGGGTTCCTCGGACAAACCAGCGGAGAACCCGGCTAGCTCTTTAGCCAGGTCTCGGAGATACATGCCCATGTATAGCTGGTAGGTCTGGACACGACACGCAAGCATAGAGCCCTGGAAACACTTCTTACCAAGGCCATCCAGGTTACGGGCCTCCCTGCCAGGAGGCACCGAGGAGTGCATCTTCTGGCTCTTAAGACGATGCATGGCCGATTCCACTACCATGGAATGGTGTGGTAGCTGTGCTTTTTGGAAGCCAGGGCTCTTGCGGACTCGATAGATAGAATCGACCCGCTTGCTCAGGACCGGCGAGGTGGCCGGACTCTCCCACATGCGGAAGAGTAGTCGTTCCAGCATAGGAGGAACCGGTACAGTAAAGTGTTCCCTTGCGGGAGAGTCATACTGGAGGGCGTCGAGCTCTTCGGCTCGAGGCTCCTCCTCGGGGTCCGCAGGGAAGGCCAAAGCCTTGGCCATATCCCTGACGAAGTCCGAGAACCGGGCATCCTCCGGGGGGGACTGCTTCCGAGGTTCGGACTCCGGTGAGTCCGAGGGGACACAACGAGTCCGGAAAGAATCAGGCGACTCTTCCTCCTCAGACTCCCAGACCGACTCCGACGAGGACTCGGTGGGGTCGGCCCGAGCAGGGCGCGGCGCCTGCCGCCCCGACGCCGAGGGAGTCGGCGTCGGCGACCTCGGTCCCGAACGGGAGGCCGAGGGTGACCGCGACCGAGGATCGACTCGAGTTCGCATCGACTCGAGGATCGGCTCGGTCTCCGGGGTCGACTTGGACGTCGACGTCCCGGCGGTCGGGGCAGCGACGCCAGCGAAGCCAGCGAGCAGTGCCCGCTGCTGGTCCATGAAGGCAGACAGTCTGCTCTCCAAGGCCGTCAACCTGAGTCCGAGCTCAGGTGACGCAGCAGCCCCCGACTCGGGCCCCGACAGCGTCGGGCCCGACGTCGGCTGTCGCGGAGGCGAGTCCAGGAGGACCACAGGACTTACCCGAGCAGGCAGCTCCGACTCCAGGCGAGGTCGCTTCGGGAGGTGCTCCTTCTCCAAGGACCCGGGGCGGCTATCGGGGCTATGCGACCCGGCCCTCGCGGAGCCAGGAGCGTCCACCGACGCCGCCCTCGCGGGTTTCACCTTACGTCGATGGTCCCCGGAGGGAGAACCCCTGTCGGAGGAACTCCGGCGACGGTCCGAGCTGGAACCTTTGGACGCGGAGGCCTCCGACGAGGTCCGGGTACGGCTGGGGTCAGCGAAGATCCTATCCCGCTGATGCCGCCGACTTCTCAACGCTTTGGAGGACATTTTGCCGCAGGGCCCACAGATCATTTCTTCATGATCCGGGCCCAGGCAGCGGAGGCAAAAGTCGTGTGTGTCAGTTAGTGACATATTTCGGTCACACTGACTACACCGCTTGAAACCACTGGCAGCCATCGGGGGAAAAAGGGCCCCGGCGAGGTCAAAGGACCGGGCTGCCAGGGAAAAAACGAAAACGAAAACTGACTAAGTCAGAAAAACCGAAAAGAAGAAGAGGACTCGTGACCGGCGTCGCGAGTCCGGGCGGGAAAAAGACCGGCGTCGAACCGAAGGAAAAAGAATAAAATTATGAAGAAATATCAACTTTTTCGCGGGGACAAGACGGGGACGTCTGTAGGGCTCCGCGGAAAAAAGAAGACTGGCTAAGATGGCACCCTTGGGCGGGAAGAGGACCGCGCATGCGCGCTGCAATTCCCAAAGGCTTTCTTTGAAAGCTGGGGAAAATTGCTCCGCGAGGGCTCCGTCGGCGCCGATGTCACCCATAAGTGAGGACTGACTTCCTGCTTGGTCCTGGAGAATGGTGTATTTAGATGTCAGTAAAGCCTTTGACACTGTTCCTCACAGGCGACTTATAAACAAACTGAGCACCCTAGGGATGGACCCTAAAGTTACAGCTTGGGTTAGAAATTGGTTGGGTGGGAGGCGACAAAGAGTACAGGTAAATGGAGCGCACTCTGAGGAGAAGGATGTTACCAGTGCTGTGCCCCAGGGATCTGTCCTTGGTCCGATTCTTTTTAACATCTTTGTTAGTGATATAGAGGAAGGGTTGTCGGGTAAGGTTTGCCTCTGCGGATGATACCAAAATCTGCAATAGAGTAGACACCCAGGAAGGTGTAGATAACATGAGGAGGAATCTAGCTAAGCTTAAGAATGGTCTAGAATTTGGCAGCTGGGATTTAATGCTAAAAAATGTAAGGTCATGCATTTGGGCTGCAGCAGTCCAAGGGAGCAATATAGTATAGGGGGTGAAGTACTTTTGTCCACTAAAGAAGAGCGGGACCTAGGTGTGGTTGTGTCTGATGATCTTAAAGTAGCTAAACAAGTAGAAAAGGCGACGGCAAAAGCTAGAAGGATGCTTGGGTGCATACGGAGAGGAATGGCTAGCAGAAAAAAGGAGGTAATAGTGCCTTTGTATAAGTCTATGGTGCGACCTCATTTGGAGTACAGTATGCAGTTCTGTAGGACCGCACCTTCAAAAGGATATAAACAGGATGGAGTCAGTACAGAGGGTGGCTACTAAAATGGTTAGTGGTCTTCATTATAAAGCATATGAGGACAGACTTAAGGATCTTAATATGTACACCTTAGAGGAAAGGTGGGATAGAGGTGATATGATTTATTTATTTATTTATTGTTCTTATATACCGCGCTCTTTAAAATCAGTGCAGTTTACAGGTAACATTCAAGCATCTCAGATATCTGTTATGCCTTTACATCGAACAGGAGCGAAAACTTGGATGTCAACTAGGGTAACTATTTACAGTATCTACAATTCTGTACATTAATACCAAGAGTTGTCTTGTGGCTTATCCTTATGATTGAGATGTTTAAATACCTCCGTGGCATAAATGTACAGGGGGAGAGCCTCTTTCAATTGAAAGCAAGTTCTGCTACGAGGGGACATGGGATGAGGGTGAAGAGGGATAGATTCAGGAGTGGTATGCAGAAATACTTCTTTACGGAAAGAGTGGTAGATCCGTGGAATAGTCTCCCAGTGGAGGTGGTAGAGATGAGGACAGTATCTGAATTCAAAAAAGCATGGGACAAACACAGAGGATCTCTAAAGGAAAAAAGGGGACTGTTGTAGTTGTTGATATGGAAGGACAAACTAGATAGGTCATGTGGTCTTTTTCTGTCGTCATGTTTCTATGTTTCTAAACAACTTCCTGATTGTTATAGGAATGTACATAATTGATGTAAATAGTTAACATTGTTTATACACCTCGATCACGTGTTCATGTAAAGGTTTTAATTCATTCATATTGCTCCATGCAAAAGCTGCGTTATAATGTAAACTGCCCCTGATCTCTGAAAGGGTCAGTATAGAAAAACAATGCAAACAAATAAAATAAAATTATCAAACTATCTGCTCCTTCATTGAGTCCAGATTGGGAATCACGTCTCTCCAGCTGCTTGGAAACTGAGATACTGAAGGCTGAGGGTAAAGCCAGCTGTATATCTAAGGGAAGGTCATGAACATCATGACATGCTCAGTCTCCAAGCTGCTGGAAGGGCATGAATACCCAAAAGTGCCAGGGCTAGACTGGAGGAACAAAATGGAAATCTATGTTTTAGAAATAGTTTTTATTTTTGTATTCTGTTCTGCTGTTTGTTAATATTGTTAGAATTAATTTTATGTATTACAATTAATTTTTATGATTTAAAACCACTGTGATGTTTCATTAAATGGCAGCATATCAAGAAATAAAACTGGACTTGATTGGATTATATTTTCTGCTGGTTACGCCTCTCCCATTATACTACTACTAATCATTTGTACAGCACTACAAGAGGTTCGCAGCGGTGTACATATAGATGCAAGACACAGAGCCTGTTCATCAGCGCTTACAATGTAATAACGACAAAACACATAGTGAAACTGGGGACTAGAATATGGTAAGATGCACATAAGTAGTGGACAAGAGTGAGGAGTAGCAGGATCCAAAACGGCTTCAAAGAGGTGAGTTTTTAGCATGGATTTGAATAGGGCTAGAGAGGGGGCCTGACACAAAGTCAGATAGTTTGTTCCAGGCATATGGAGCATCAAGATGGGGTGAACAAAGTCTGTAGTAGGCAGTGGCAGAGAGGAGCACAGATAAAAGGGATCTGCTCGAGGAGAAGAGTTCCCAAGAAGGAATGTAGAGCGAGATAAGAGGAAAGGTGGGGAGGCGCCGCAGAATGAATGCACTTGTAGGTCAGTAGGAGAAGTTTGAACCGGATGCAGAAAAGGATAGGGAGCCAGTGAAGTGACTTGAGAAGAGGGGTTACATGAGCCTATCGACAATGGCAGAAGATGAGCCATGCAGCTGCGTTTTGAAGGTGAGAAAGATGATTCTGAGGGAGACCAGTGAGGAGCAGGTTACAATATAGTCAAGGTGGGAGGTGACTAATGAGTGGATAAGGGTTTTAGTAGTATGTGTAGAGAGGAAGGGATGAATTTTACTGATGTCATTGAGAAAGAAGCAGCAGGTTTTAACAATCTGTTGGATGTGCCCAGAGAAAGAAAGAGTAGAGTCAAAGATGACCCCAAGATTGCAAGCTGAGAAAACAGGGAAGAGTATAGTGTCATCCACAGAAACGGAGAAGGGAGGAGGAGGGTTTAGGGGGAAAGATAAGGAGCTTAGTTTTGGCCATATTCAATTTCATAGTCTACACTTCCTCTGATTCTAGCCACTGCCAAGTTGCACTGTTTCACTACCTTCAGGTCATCGGACACAGTACCCCTGTGATCTTTCTTCTGCCTGGTGGACATCCTTATATCTACTCCCTTGAATTTCCTTACATCAAATATGCATGGCCCTTCAATTTTTAGCTCAATCGCTCTTTGAGCTTCCTCAGATTGCTTTTCATTAGCTTGCTATGGAAGATCTTATATCCCAAAAAGACAAACTTTTCCAAATAACCCCTACGCAATAAGTCCTACAAAGATGGTGAGAAGATCATCCTCAGGAGAGATCCTTGAGGCACTCAGATGTACTATATTTGCAACCATTCTCTTATCACTCAACCACTTCCTAATTCAGTCCACTATCTTAAGGCCCATCCCTAGAACTCTCCATAATTTTAAACCCTACTGTAACAACTTTCTTGAAAAAAATGTACAAATAGAAGATAAATGTCCAGTATTTGGAGGGAAATAGACTTTAGGTTAACATATTAAAGCACTGAGTATAATTGGCTTTGTCAGAACACATTCTCTAAAATATTCAACTGCCATACCTTTTGCAGAATCTTAGATCCCTTCTTTGTTCTTTTCTTCGGTGCGAAGATCTGATCAAATTCCTCTGTATACTGTAGGAGCCTTTTACTTGGCTTTCTAAGGCGTTTCTTCTCAGAGCATACTGTTACAAGAAATAGAAAAGATGGATTCAGCAGCAGAATTTCCTAAGTGGAAGTTCAAGGTAATGAAGAAATAAAAACGTGATCCCTCCAGCCTAGAAGAAAATTCTGGGAACTTGCAAATCGTTTTCCATATAGAAACCCTCCATTTCAGTACTTGCATTAAAAGGAATCCTATAGGTTATCTATTTTTTCTGCACATCCATTATCTCGAAGAGACTGGCAAATAGAAAACAGCAGTCACATGTTTCAGCCTCTCTTCAACAAACCTAGTATGATCCATGGCCAATACCAAACATTAACAATTCTACATCTTTGAGTAATAACTTTTTCCTTTATTGCATTTTTGATTATTACTGAAACATAGTAATTATACTGTGTCATTTTGAAAAGTGGAAACCTGTTTTATAATAGGATGTCCATAAAATCTAAAAATATAAAGACAACAAAGGCATCTATATGCCATTGTAGATTCCCAGAATATCAATGAAAGGTAAATTAGACTTACCTGCTAACTGTTGTCCTTGAGGAACTCAAGTCTAGTCCCAACCTCTGGGTTTTGCTCCTCCTACAGCAGCTTGGAGACTGAGAAACGTCATCCTTTTATGATGACACTGGTATATCCTCCGAGGATCCGCCTCCCCACTCCAGTTATCTATTGACAAAGCAAACTCCCCGGAGCAACAATTAAGTAGTAAACAGAACAACAAGTGTAACTAACTGAACTTTCAATTCCAAACTAAAATATTATACCTGTAACTCTTGTTAGAACCACTTAGGCCTGCATGCCCCCTAAATAGAGGATAGCGACCCCAATCTAACCCCGATGCCTAAAAGCTCTTTCTTCTTACCTGTCCTGTTCATCTGCTTCAGGCACTAGCTTACTGAAAGAAAACTCTGGGAGGGATACGGGACTAGACTTGAGTTCCTCAAGGAACAACAATTAGCAGGTAAGTCTAATTTACTTTCCTTATCGTCCCTCAAGTCTAGTCCCGACCTCTGGGTATGTAACAGAGCAGTAAAACAATCACCGGGAGGGACCTGCTAGACCAGCCTGAAGCACTGCAGATCCAAAACACATATCCCTTTTTTCCTGAACATCAAGACAGTAATGCTTGACAAAGGAATTCAAGGATGACCAGGTAGCCGCCTTACAAATCTCTACCACCGGTACTAGACGGCACTCCGCCCAAGATGCCGCTTGCGCTCTAGTCAAATGAGCTCTTAAACCTTCAGGTACCGTTTTACCCTTTAAAACATAAGCGGACGTTATGGCTTCTTTAATCCATCTAGCAATGGAAGCTTTTGACACGGGCTCCCCTTTTTTGGGCCCTCCAAACAGGACAAATAGCCTATCTGACCTGTGGAAACATGCCGTCCTCTTGAGATACTTCTTTAATGCCCTACAAACGTCTAAAGAATGAAACTTACCGGTGGCGGAACCCTTCGCAGGCTCCTCGAACACCGGTAAGGAAACCTCCTGATTCATATGAAACGGCGAGACCATTTTGGGCAAGAAAAGACGGCACTGGTCTCAATACCATCTTCATATCATAAAAATACAAAAAAGGCTTTCTACAGGACAAAGCCTGCAACTCTGAAAGGCCGCTAAGCCTTTTTCTACACCATCCTGCAAAAACGCCAACACTTGTGGAACTGACGCTCTTAATGCCTGACACTGCTTGTCCACACACCACTGCTCAAAGACCCACCACACGCGAACATTTATTTATTTTATTTATTTATTTGTTTAAACAGATTTGTATACCACCTTATCCTTCAATCAACGTGGTCACAACACAATTGGGGGATACATTTAACACGAGGGGATATGAGACACATACACTAACACTTACAGGGAACATGGGCAATGGAGGGTTAAGTGGCTTGCCCAAGACCACAAGGAGCACCTGTGGGACTAGAAACCCCAGTCCTTCCGGCCCAAGGTTGCTGTCCTCTAGTGGGCTTTGAACCACCGACCTTCCGGCCTGTGGTACCTTGCTCCAAACACTAGGCCACTCCTCCCTGCTCTTTTCTCCTCTGAGACAGAAGAACTAATGAGCTCTAAGCCTTTTGTTACTTCTTCCAGGAACATTCCCATAAAATGAATGTAGGAAGTGATTCTGGCTCCCAGCATGGAAGATTGAAAACATCGACGGCCAAAGGCATCGAGCGTCCTGGATTCACGGCCTGGAGGATTAGAAGAGTGTGTTTTTGCACTCTTGATTCTTCGCATGGCCGATTCCACTAACATTGAATGGTGTGGTAACTGAGTTTTTTGAAAACCAGGACAACTTGGCACTCAGTACATAGTGTCCAGGTGTCAGGAATGTGATGATATTGTTAAAGGAGTCTCCCCCATTCTCAACATCAGATCATGTAAGATCTTGTGAATGGGAAGCATAGCTGCCTCCTTGGGAGCCATAGGGTATTGTAAAATTCTTAATTCCTCTGCCCTAGGTTCTTTTTCTGGAATCACAGTGATTGCAAGGCGTTTTGCTAAATCACGTATGAAGTCCTTGAAGGACATATCTTCTGGAGGAGATGTCCTGCGTTGAGGAGAGGGAGTCAAATCTTCTAATAGATTCACTCTGGTACCGGTAGAATCATCAGCGTCATCGGAATCGGAAGACTCAAGTACCGGGTGCTCCTGTGAAGCATGGTATTGGTACCGCTCGAAGTCGGTACCAAAGTGTCTCGGTTCCTGATCCCCGATATCGGACAACGGCATGGGGGGAAGTAGTCCTGTCGAAGCAGGTGTTGTCGGTACTGGTACTCATGTCGGTACCGATACCTGTGGAACCGCCTGTTGCAGTCTTAGCGGTACCGAGGCTGCTAAGAGGGCCACTAGACTGCGTTCGATAGCGAGGATTCTGTGATCCATCACTCCTGCCGATGCCTGGTTGCCGATACCGGTGGATGCGGCCACGACCCCAGAGCATGGCACCAGTAGTTCCGCAGAGGTCGAGGCCTCTGGAACATCCTGGAGCCCCGTTAATGCTTTGGAGCCCGAAGACTCCTACCGGGGCTGTTTTGCTGGTGAAGTGTCCTCGAGGGAAACGCCCGAGGCATCTGGATACTTCGAAGGAGATTTTCCCTTCGAGGACCAGCTAGTTTTACTTTTGGTTACCTGAGATCCATGGGAGGAAGATGAAGCCCTGGAAGATGTCGATGCAACTGACATCGTGTCGGAGGCAAAAAGGGTACTGAGTTTAGCAGCTCTATTCTGCCGGCCCCTCTTGGTCATCCTCGTGCAGGAGAGACACTCCGTTGGACAATGTTCAGGACCCAAACATTTTAGACACCAATCATGGGTGTCGGTGACGGAGATGGTACCACCACATTCCTACACTATTTAATTCCATCCTGTAAATATGTAAATAGTTTATACTCCTATTTTAACTCTGCTATTTAACCCTGTCAATAGCTTATTAGTCTCCTCCTCCCCGTTCAATCCAAGTTGATTTCCCTGTTACAATGTAAGCATTGATATCACTGTTCCGATGTAATGCAAATGTTATGTTTTATGTAAACCGCACTGACTTTGAATAGCGAGGTATATAAGAATGGATAAATAAATAAATAAATAAATAAATAAATTTTAAGCATTTTTTGAAACCACTGGCAGGTTTCTCCATGCTTAAAGAAAAATGGGTCTAGTGCCCAAAATAGCACCTAGCACCAGAAACAGGGAAAGATCCCTGAAGAAAAATATAAGTTGTTTTTTTTTAAAGAAAGAAGAAAAAGAGAACCGGCGGTACCAGTAGGCGTCGAATGAAGGCAGACACGACCACAAAAAATAAGAAATAAAGGTAGATTTTCTGTGGTGACAGGGTACCATGTCCTGTCGGCTCCGCGGAAAACGAAGAACTGAAGTGAGAGAGGTACAGAGGCAGGAAAGCAGCACGCATGCGTTGTGGGATGCTCCCAGAAGCTTTCCTATTGGATGCTGGGGACGGTTCCCACGCGGGCTCTGTCGGTACCGAAGATACCCATATGTGAAGGCTACATTCCTGCTTGTTCCTGGAGATCAGGTGTTCTTCAGGGACAGCAGGAATCAGTCCTCACATATGGGTGACGTTGGCACTGATGGAGTCCATGCGGAGCATTTCCCCATCTTTCAAAGAAAGCCTTTGGGAATGCTACCATGATGCATGGTCTCCTTCCCGTCCAAGGGTGCCATCTTGCTCTGTCAGATGACATAGCTTAGGCAAAGACAAAAAGGTAAAGGAGGCAACTTCAAGGGGAGGAGGGAGGGTTGTGAGGACTGATTCCTGTTGTCCATGGAGAACAACTGTTACAGATGAGTAACTATGCTTTCTCCAGGAACAAGCAGGAAATCAGTCCTCACATATGGGACTCCCTAGCTCCAGGCTGATGGGGCCCGAACCACGACAGCAGCAGCGGCGGCGACCCAAGTGAGGTCATGAGTTGCAGAAGGTGAGTCCCTACCAAAAGACTGCAAACCCAAGTGTCCAGCATCACCATAATTCCTGTAGCCTGAACACTGAAGGGTTGGAGGGCAAGAGTTGCTTATACACAGAATGCTTCTGATCACTGCCTGGCCAAAGGCACTGTTCCTGCGGACTCAGGCAGTAATGGGCTGCGAACGTATGGACTGAAGACCAAGTGGTGGCCTTACAGATTTCTTGCACCGGCACTGCGCATAGGTTGGCCACCAATATGGCCATAGCCCTCATGCGATGAGCAGTGATCCAGTGATCCAGAGAGAGGCCAGCTCACTCATAAGCGAGGGCAATGCAGTCCGCCACCCAGGTGGACAGCGTTTGCTTAGCCACAGGTAGCTCCATTCTGCTGGGGTCATAGGAGATAAAAAGCTGAAGAGCTTTTCGATGGGCGAGTGGATATCAATGCCACCAAGAAGGCCACCTTCCAGGAGAGGTCTCTCGTACCCTCCTGCACCACCCGCAGAACCCACTGGTCTGTGGTGAGGCTGGCCCATCTGTGGGCAAAAGAGGCCAATTGACCCCCTGTGGGCTGAGGTGGGCCCGCCTGGGGGAGGTGAGGCTTAGCCCAGGGAGTCAAAAGCTTCCCCCTCGGTTGGGTGGGAGCTGGTGTCTGGGGCTTGAGAGCCTTGCGCTCCCTAGGCCCACGTCCCTGGCCTTTTGGCTATGAGGACTGGTGAGGCTGCCCCAAGTAAGGCTAGTAGTGGCCAGCCTGGGAAAAAGGGCTTTTTCCCCAAAGATTTTTTCTCTGCTGGGTCACTACCTTGGCCTCAATCTCCACAGCCTTATCAGACATCGGTTTCCCGAATAGGTTCTCACATTTGCAGGGGGACATCCAGGAGCTTCTCCTGTACCCACTGCTCAAAGTCCGAGGTCTGTAGCCATGCCCAGTGCCGGGCGCCTTTGCCAGCGGCTGCAACCCTGGCCGCAGACTCAAACCCGTCATAGGCGGCCCGGGAGAGGAATCTGGAATAGTCCCAGATGCCTGCTGTTAGGGACTGGAACCTTTGCAGAGGTTCCCCAGCGAGGCCCGCCAAGAACCCTGAGTGTTCCTGTATCAGGTACTTAAGATACTTTCCAATGTACAATTCGTATGCCTGTATTCGGCCCCCAAGCATGGCGCCTTGGTAGCACATTTTCACCCCATGGCGTCGAGGGTCCGGGCCTCCCTGCAGGGGGGAACTGAAGAGTAGGTCTTTTGGCTCTTCAGCTTTTGCATGGAAGACTCAACCACCATCGAGTTGTGGGGGAGCTGTGGCTCGTGGAAACCAGGGCCCTTCCAGACACGATAGATGGTGTCCAGGCACCGACTGACCACTGGCACCGAGGCCAGAAACTCCCACATCCTGAGGAGCAATCTCTCAAGGATGGGTGGAACAGGCACCATCTCTTTGGGAGGGAACTCAAATTGTAGGATCTTGAGTTCCTCGGTGTGCAGGTCCTCCTCTGACTCAGTCTGGATTTAGAGAGCCCGGGCCATCTCACGAACGAAGTCATGAAAGGCCACGTCTTCAAGAGGAGAGTGACATAAGAACATAAGATATGCCATACTGGGTCAGACCAAGGTCCATCAAGCCCAGTATTCTGTTTCCAACAGTGGCCAATCTAGGTCATATGTACCTAGCAGATTCCCCAAGAGACACAAGTTCCACAATGCTTGTACTGGGTCAAGCATTGATATCTTCGGTCACTTCTTAATAATGGTTTATGGACCTTTCCTCCAGGAACTTGTCCAAACCTTTTTAAAACCCAGCTACACTAACAGCCTTTACTACATCCTCCGGTAACAAATTCCAGAGTTTGATTACACGTTGAGTGAAAAAATATTTTCTTTTATTAGTCTTAAATAGTTTACCCTGTAGCTTCATTGCATGTCCCCTAGTCTTTCTATATTCTGATAACGTAAACAATCGATTTACGTTTACCCGTTCCACTCCGTTCATTAATTTATAGACTTCTATCATATCTCCCCTCAGCCGTCTCTTTTCCAGGTTAAAGAGCCCTAACCTTTTTAGCCTTTCTTCATAGGAGTATCCTTCCATCCTCTTTACCATTTTGGTGGCTCTTCTCTGAACCTTTTCTAAAATCGCTATATCCTTTTTAAGATACGGCGACCAGAATTGCACACAATATTCAAGGTGCGGTCTCACCATGGAACGATATAGAGCAGGGGTCTCAAACTCAAATTGCTTTGAGGGCCAAATGAGGACTTGTAAAGTAACCCGGGGGCCGCATAAGACGCGGGGCATCATTTGCATAAGGGGCCTCATTTGCATAAATATTTGCATAATGTTACCATACACTAACTTTTAGTAAACATGCCTCTTTAATGAGTATGGATAAAGAAAGACTAAAAGATTTAGAAACAAGAAGACAATAATTAAACTGGGAACCCCAAAAGCCAAACTTGGAATGTACAACAACACTGTAGAAATAAAACTATAAATTAATTTCCTCTTGTACTAAACAAAGCGCAAACATTAATGATGCACATTTCCCAGAGCTGACATATTCCAGTTAATAAATTCAAAATAAAGAGATATTTTTCTACCTTTTGTGCATTTTTTTCAGTTGCAATTGTTCCAGCCACTTTCTTCTGGTTTCTTCATGTCTTCTGCTAACTCTCCATCATCTGCTGTCCATTTGCCCTTTCTTCTCTCCTAGTTTTTTTTCCATTCTCTCTCTACATCTGCTTTAACATACTAATCTTTCTCCTTTTTCTCTTTCCTCATTCCTATTTCATCCACTCAAATTTTACCCCTCCATCCTCAATCCCCACTTACTCTCCCAATACCTGGCCAATTGTAGATTTGTCTTCTCTCCCAGACAAAATATTTTTCCCCTCTCCATTTCACTTTCCCAGCTCCATCCCATTCTAATCCTCCCCCAACATCAGCTCCCTTCTAGTTCCAGCCCCACCCAGCATCCGCTCCCTTCTAGTCCCCCCATTAGTCCATTTCCAGTCCTATCCTAGCCTCACCATCAGCCCATTTCCAATCCTAGCCCCCCATCAGCCCATTTCCAATCCTAGCTCCCTCCCCTCACAGCCCATTTCCATTCCAAGCCCCCCTCCCCATCAGCCATTTGCAGTTCAAGCCCCCCTTCCACTCAGCTCATTTCCAGTCCTAGCAACCCCCCCCAGCCCATTACCAGTCCTAGACCCCCCATAGCCCATTACCAGTCCTAACCTCCCCATAGCGCACTTCCAGTTTTACCCCCCATCACCCCATTTTCAGTCTTACCCCCCCCATAGCCCATTACCAGTCATAACCCCCCTGCCAATAGCCCACTTCCAGCCCTAACCCCCATTACCCCATTTCAGTCAGCCCTTCCATAGCTCATTACCAGTCCTAACTCCCCCCATCAGGCCACCTCCAGTCCTTACTAACCCCCACCTGCCCATTTCCAGTCCTAGCCCCCACCATAGCCCATTACCAGTCATAACCCCCCTGCCAATAGCCCATCTCCAGTCATAACCCCCCCCTGCCAATAGCCCATCTCCAGTCATAACCCCCCCCCCTGCCAATAGCCCATCTCCAGTCATAACCCCCCCCTGCCAATAGCCCATCTCCAGTCATAACCCCCCCCTGCCAATAGCCCATTTCCAGTCATACCCCCCCCCCGGCCAATAGCCCATTTCCCGTCATACCCCCCCCCTGCCAATATCCCATTTACAGTCATAACCCCCCCCGCCAACATCCCAATTCCACTCATAATACCCCCCCCCTGCCAATAGCCCATTTCCAGTCCTACACACCCCCCCCCCCCAGGTAAATTAAAAAAAAACCTGGCTTCTGCTGCTCAAGCAGCAAAATCAGCTGTCCTGCGGCCCCTTCCCCTGTGCCCGGAGATCCGAGTCTGCTCTATCAGCGGCGTGCTTTTCAAGCCGCGAGGAGAGTATTCCCCTCTCGCGCGGCTTGAAACCGCGCGAGAGGGGAATACTCTCTTCGCGGCTTGAAAAGCACGCCGCTGATAGAGCAGACTCGGATCTCCGGGCACAGGGGAAGGGGCCGCAGGACAGCTGATTTTGCTGCTTGAGCAGCAGAAGTAAGTTTTTTTAAAAATTTGACAATTGATTCTGCCGCTGCCACGGCGGCAACGGCAGAAGCCAGGGTTTTGGGGTTTTTTTGTTTTCCTCCGTCGCGGGCCGCACAAAGTTGTCTCGCGGGCCGCGTGTTTGAGACCCCTGATATAGAGGCATTATAATATCTTTTGTTTTATTTTCCATTCCTTTCCTTATCATACCTAGCATTCTATTTGCTCTCTTGGCCGCCGCTGCACACTGGGCCGAGGGTTTTAACATGGTATCCACAATGACACCTAAATCTTTTTCCTGGGTGGTGGTTCCTAATGTGGAACCTTGCATCGTGTAACCATAGTTTGGGTTGTTCTTCCCTAGGTGCATAACCTTGCACTTGTCCACATTAAATTTCATCTGCCATTTTGATGCCCAGTCTTCCAATTTATCAAGATCCTCTTGCAATTTTTCACAATCCTCTTGGGTTTTAACAACTTTAAATAGTTTTGTGTCATCTGCAAATTTGATAACCTCACTCGTTATTCCACTTTCCAGGTCATTTATGAATATGTCAAAAAGCAGCGGACCCAGCACAGATCCCTGGGGTACACCACTATTCACCTTTCTCCATTGGGAAAATTGGCCATTTAGCCCTACCCTCTGCTTTCTATCTTTTAACCAGTTCCTGATCCACAATAGTACACTGCCTCCTATCCCATGACTCTTTAGTTTTGCCAAAAGTCTCATGAGGGACCTTGTCAAAGGCTTTCTGAAAGTCCAGATACACAATATCAACCGACTCACCTTTGTCCACCTGTTTATTCACTCCTTCAAAAAAACATAACAGATTAGTAAGACAAGATCTTCCTTGTCTAAAGCCATGTTGGCTGTCTCCCATTAGGTTGTGACTATCTACATGCTGAGTAATTTTATTCTTTATGATGGTTTCTACCATTTTTCCTGGTACTGACGTCAGGCTCACCGGTCTGTAGTTTCCCGGATCACCCCTGGAATCCTTTTTAAAAATTGGTGTTACGTTGGCGATCCTCCAATCTTCAGGTATTAGAGATGATTTTAATGATAGTTCACAGATTACTGATAGCAGGTCTGCAATCTCATATTTCAGTTCTTTCAACACCCTTGGATGTATACCATCTGGCCCAGGTGATTTGCTACTCTTCAGTTTATCTAATAGTTGTAAGACATCTTCCCGATGTATCGATATTTCCTTCAATTCTTCCGCACCTTTAAATACCACTTCAGTCATGGGTAACATCCCTACATCTTCCTCAGTAAAGACCGAAGCAAAGAAATCATTCAGTCTCTCCGCTATCGCCTTGTCGCCTCTTAGTGTTCCTTTAACCCCTTTATCATCTAATGGACCAACTGACTCTCTCACAGGTTTTTTGCTACGAATGTACTTGAAAAGGTCTTTATTTCGCGTTTTTGCTTCCGCAGCAAGCTTCTTCTCAAATTCTCCCTTTGCCTGCCTTATCAATGCCTTGCATTTGACTTGCCAGTGCTTGTGCTGTTTCCAGGTTTTGTCGTTTGGCTCTTTTTTCCATTTCCTGAAAGATGCTTTATTGGCAACAACAGCCTCTCTGACCTCACCTTTAAACCATGCTGGCAGTTTTTTGGACTTCCTTCCACTTTTCTTAAAGCATGGAATACAGCTGGTCTGGGCTTCCAAGATAGTATTTTTCAACAACACCCAAGCTTGATGTACGTCTTTGACCTTTGCAACTGCTCCTTTTAGTTTTTTCTTAACTGTTTTCCTCATTTTATCATAGTCTCCCTTTCGAAAGTTAAAAGGTAGTACTGTGGATTTCCTTACTATCCCTCCTCCACTAATTAAATCAAAGGCGATCATGCTATGATCACTATTGCCAAGTGGCCCGAACACCCTTATCTCTTGCACTAGATCTGGTGTTCCACTAAGGACTAGGTCTAATATGGCTTCCCCTCTGGTTGGTTCATGAACCAGCTGCTCCAAGAAGCAGTCATTTATTTCATCTAGGAACTTTATCTCCCTAGCATGTCCTGACGTGACACTGACCCAGTCGATACCGGGGTAATTGAAATCACCCATTATTATTACTGCGCTGTAACTTTTGTTAGCTTCCTTGATTTCTTTGAGCATTTCATAATCCATTTGGTCATTCTGGCCAGGTGCTCGATAGTACACCCCCACTGCCATTGCCTTCCCCCTTTTATATGGAATTTCAATCCATATAGATTCTACAGCAGATTTTGTTTCCTGCAAAACTTTAATCCTTTCTGAGTCAATGCCCTTTCTAACATAGAGCGCAACCCCTCCACCAATTTGATCAGCTCTATCATTACGATATAGTTTGTACCCAGGTATCAGTGTCCCACTGGTTGTCCTCCTTCCACCATGTCTCTGATATTCCAATCATATCTAACCTTTCATTTAGTGCTATATATTCTAACTCTCCCATCTTATTCTTTAGACTTCTAGCATTTGCATACAAGCATTTTAGAGAATGTATTTTATTCATGTTAATTTGGCTATTGTTAGACATGGGTAAATTGGGATCTTTAAGCTCTGTCTGCTCCATACTCGAGGGCATTTGGGCTACTTTACTCTTTTGTGGAACCTCTCTGTTTTTGGTAGTATCCTTCAAGGATACATTCTTCCGAACCATCCGCTCTTGGGCGACTGTCGGCTTTCCCCTAATATCTAGTTTAAAAGCTGCTCTATCTCCTTTTTAAAGGTTAATGCAAGCAGCCTGGTTCCATCCCGGTTAAGGTGAAGCCCATCCCTTCGGAAGAGCCCCTCCTTTCCCCAGAATGTTCCCCAGTTCCTAACAAATCCAAAACCCTCATCTCTGCACCATTGTCTCATCCACGCATTGAGACTCCGGAGCTCTGCCTGCCTTGGGTCCTGCGTGTGGAACAGGAAGCATTTCGGAGAATGCTACCATGGAAGTTCTGGATTTCAACTTCCTACCTAAAAGCCTAAATTTTGCCTCCAGAACCTCCCTACCACATTTTCCTATGTCACTGGTACCGACATGTACCAAGACAGCAGACTCTTCCCCAGCACTATCTAAGACCTTATCTAGGTGGCGCGTGAGGTCCGCTACCTTCGCACCAGGCAGGCGTTACCAGGCGATCCTCACGTCCACCAGCCACCCAGCTATCTACATGCCTAATGATCGAATCACCAACTATAACGGCTGTCCTAACCCTTCCCTCATGGGCACATGGCCCTGGAGAAACTTCCTCGGTGCGAGAGGGTTTTACATCACCTGGAGGACAGGTCCTAGCTACAGGATCACTTCCTGCCACACCAGGGTGATGCTCTCCTGTCACGTGACCTCTCTCCTCCATGGCAACAAGGGTGCTGCCAGACTGGAGGTGGGCTTCAGGACTATATCCCTGTAGGTCTCGTCTATGTACCTCTCTGTCTGTCTTATGTTTTCCAAGTCTGCTACTTTAGCCTCTAGAGAACGGACTTGTTCCCTGAGAGCAAAGAGCTCCTTGCACCTAGTGCACACGTAAGACCTCTCACCAACTGGGAGAAAATCATACATGTGACACTCAATGCAAAAGACTGCAAAGCCCCCATCCCGCTGCTGGACTGCTGTCTGCATCTTAGTTTTAAGTTTGCGTCTAGATCTTTAAGTTCTTACTTACTAGGGGTTGCTATGGGTATTTATACCAATAAAACTGTACCTAATACGTTTAATATACCTTGTTCACCTGAAGCTTAATTAATCTCAGGTCCTTAGTGTATGACTGATTTGGGTAATGAGCTTCACCTGAAAGCACCTCCTGTCTTTTAAGATGTGTAAGACTTTTCAGAGTAAAGCCAGCATTTATGATGTGGTTGGATCAAAGCCTTTGGGAAGTCTGACTGCTGATGTAGCTGCGCATGAAATGAGAGTCAGAAGCTGTAAAGATGTCTTACACATTGGAACATGGAACGTACGAAGCATGAACCAAGGGAAGTTGGAAGTGGTCAAGAATGAAATGGAACGTGTACAACTTGATCTGTTGGGTGTCAGCGAACTGAAATGGACTGGCATCGGGCACTTTGCATCAGATGATCACATGGTCTACTATGCTGGAAATGAAAGACAAAGAAGAAATGGTGTTGCATTTATAATAAAGAAGAAACTTGCAAGAACTGTAATGAAATACAATGCAGTCAGCGAACGCTTAATCTCTATTCGTCTACAAGGATTGCCTATCAACACAACTATAATTCAAGTATATGCCCCAACAACAGCTGCAGAAGAGAATGAAATTGAAGAGTTCTATGAACAAGTACAAGCTGAAATTGACAGAACATGCAAACAGGATATCCTGATAGTCATGGGTGACTGGAACGCAAAAGTTGGCAACAAAGAAGAAGGCAAAGTAGTTGGAAAATATGGACTTGGCAACAGAAATGAAGCTGGAGAAAGATTGATAGAATTCTGCAAGACCAATGATCTATTCATCTCAAACACCTTCTTTCAGCAACACAAGCGACGACTGTACACATGGACTTCACCCAATGGATTGTATAAAAATCAAATTGACTACATCTGTGGAAGTCAACGATGGAAAAGCTCTGTAACATCAACAAAGACAAAACCTGGAGCTGACTGTGGTACAGATCATCAACTACTAGTATGCAAACTCAAGCTAAAGTTGAAAAAGAGCAAACCACTCATGAATGCAGCAAAATATGACCTTGAGAATATACCACTGGAATTTAAAGACTGCCTGCAAAATCGATTTGCTGCCTTAGATACAAATGACAGAGCTCCGGAAGAGTTATGGAATGACATCAAGAAGGTTGTGCTGGAAGAAAGCGAGAAGTCTCTACAAAAGGTGAAAAAGCAAAAACGGCCAAAATGGATGACGGAAGAGAAACTCTGAAAATTGCCCAGAAACGCAGAGAAGCTAAAGCCAAAGGAGAAAGAAAGACAATCGCAGAACTCAACAGAGATTTCCAACGTGCAGCAAGACAGGACAAGGAAAAGTACTACAATGACACTTGCAAGGAAATAGAAGCAGAAAGTATTAGAGGAAGAACAAGATCGGCTTTCCTAAAGCTGCGAGAGTTAAAGAAAAAGTTCCAGCCTCGAATTGGAATGTTACAAGATGCTCAAGGTTCTATGTTGAATGATGCTGAGAAGATCAAGAAAAGGTGGAAGGAATATACAGAGTTTTTATATGATAAAGATCAACTGGACCAACAGCCGTTTCAACCTATACCTTATGATCAGGAACCATTGGTGATGAAAGAAGAAGTTGAAGCAGCATTGAAAGCCTTATCAAAGAACAAAGCACCAGGCATTGATAGCATTCCCATAGAAGTATTGCAGCAATCTGATGCAGCTGTTACCGTACTTACAAGGCTCTGCCAAGAAATATGGAAGACAACATCATGGCCAACTGACTGGAAAAGATCTGTGTTTATACCAATATTAAAGAAAGGTGATCCAACTGACTGTGGAAATTATCGCACAATCGCTCTGATCCCACATGTCAGCAAGATTCTACTGAAGATTATTCAAAAGAGACTACAGCCATACCTAGAACAAGAACTACCTGAAGTGCAAGCAGGGTTCAGGAAAGGGCGAGGAACGAGAGACATCATTGCGGATGTGAGATGGATCCTTGAAAAGACTAAAGAATACCAAAAGGATATCTATTTGTGCTTTATCGACTATAGCAAGGCTTTTGACTGTGTAAACCATGAGAAACTCTGGGCCACATTAAGAAGTATGGGTATACCAGAACACCTGATCGTTCTCTTGCGTAATCTGTACATTGATCAAGAAGCAACAGTTCGAACGGAACAAGGAGAAACAGAATGGTTTAAAATAAGCAAAGGTGTAAGACAAGGCTGCATACTTTCCCCCTACCTGTTTAATTTATATGCAGAACAAATCATCAGAGAAGCAGGACTGTATGAAGACAACAGAGGTGTGAAGATTGGTGGAAGACTCATCAACAACCTTCGCTATGCTGATGATACCACATTACTGGCTGAAAGTGAAGATGATCTGAAACATTTGCTTCTCACAATCAAAGAACATAGTCTCAAAATGGGCCTGCACCTTAATGTAAAGAAGACAAAGATCATGACAACTGGCATAATCAACAGGTTCATCGTTGAAGGAGAAGAAATTGAAATCGTGAACAACTTTAACCTACTTGGATCAACTATCAATAAAGAAGCAACAAGCAGTCAAGAAATCAGACGACGCATTGCTCTTGGCAGAATGGCTATGAAAGACCTAGATAAGATTCTCAAGAGCAGAGATGTCTCTCCATACAAAGATTCGACTTGTTCAAGCCATGGTATTTTCAATAACATCATATGGATGTGAAAGCTGGACAGTGAAAAAGACAGACAGGAAGAAAATTGATGCCTTTGAATTATGGTGCTGGCGGCGAATACTGTGTATACCATGGACTGCCCGAAGAACAAACCAGTCGGTACTAGAAGAGATCAAACCTAAGCTTTCTTTAGAAGCTCAGATGACAAGACTTCGACTTTCATACTTCGGACACATCATGCGAAGAGAGAGATCATTAGAGAAAGACATCATGCTTGGCAAGATAGAAGGTCAACGCAAAAGAGGAAGGCCAGCAATGAGATGGATTGCTACAATAACAGCAGCTACGGGTACCAGTCTGTCAACAATGAGCCGCCTGACTGAAGACCGAACACAATTTAGGATAGCTATCCAGAGGGTCGCCATGAGTCGACTCCGACTCGACGGCACTTAACAACAACAACAACAAGTACCTATAAAGCTATGATTATCCCAGGGGTGGGTGGGCTCCAGGGGAGACAGCTCGGAGGGGACGTCCCAGTGTCAGGAGGTCTCCAGGAAGGCCTTGTCCTCAGTCTCCCAGTTGGAGCCCGAGGGTGTCGAGGAGTCAGCTCCAGGGTTGGCCCCGAGGAATCGGGCCCCCGGCCAGAGGACCTGGGGTCGGACTCCTGGAAACTTGCCAAAGAGGATCGGAACCCAAAGGAGCGTGATCAAGACCTCGATCGATGCCCAGGACTTACCCAAGGCTGGTGGCGCTCGGTGCCAAGTTCGACACCCAGAAGCTTCCCCGAGGCCAGAGGGCCCAGTGTCAGGGCCGAAGGGCCCAACATCAATGCCCATTGCAAGGCCAAGATGAAGGAGAGACTCTGCTCCATGGCTGCCATGCATGACTCGAGGCTCAATAGCTGTGCAGCATTCGGCGTGGACACCGAAGGCCTCGGATCCAACGCCAACACTCCAGAGAGTGCGTCCTCGAGGAGGACTATAAGTTCATGGGTCCTGGCGCGGTCTCCGCCTGCCAGGGACTCTTGTCTCGAGACTTTGAGGGCGCTGCTTGGAGTTGCTTAAGTCCCGTCGAGGGACCTTGCCAGGTTTGATTAGAGGCACCTCCTTCGGGACCTTCTTCTTTTTTGGAGAGTCTGGGGCCACAGTGGAGGAGCCGCTGTCACGGGACTCTAAGGATGCCCGAACCTCTCTCAAAGGGCCGGCCTCGGGGCTCACAATAGGGAAGCCAGGGAAGAGTCAGACCTTGGGAAAAGCTTCCCCTGCAACTCAGACCGCCTCCTGTTGGTTTTAGGGGTCATGGCCTCGCACCGATCGCAGGTGGAACTGTCGTGGTCCGGGCCCATGCAACGGATGCAGCAGTCATGAGTATCGGTGACTGAGATAGTCTGAATGCAGCGGTCACATTTCTTGAACCCACTGGGAGTCATGGTGGGAGCACACTCGGCCGGGGCCGAGGACCCCTGGGCATAAAAAGGCACGAAGGCCGGTTGAGGTAGTACCTCAAGGAAACACAAAAAAAGGGTAGCCAAGATCGGCATCGGTGGTGCCGCCTCAAGGTGGGAAGGGAACCGGTATGCAAACCGGACAAAGGGAAGGAATAAAAAAAAACTTTTTCCGGGAGAGTAGAGGACCACATCCGTTGGGCTCTGCGGAAAAAGGGAGACTGAGCAAGATGGCACCTTTGGGCGGGAAGGGGACCACGCATGCATGGTAGCATTCCCAAAGGCTTTCTTTGAAAGCTGGGGAAATGCTCCACACGGGCTCCGTCGGTGCAGACATCACCCATATGTGAGGACTGACTTCATGTTTGTTCCTGGAGAAGTCCCAGATATATGAAGGACTGAGAAAGACTGCGTGTTTGCATTTAAAATGATTCTTTTGTATGGGGGTGTTGTAGAATGGATGCGTGAGTTGGGTTGGTGGAAGAACAGAATATGCTTGGATAAAGGGGATGTCGGGAAGGAGGGGGAGAAGGTTTGTAGGAGGAGTAGAGGGGAGGTATATGGTTTCGGGGGAGTTGAGTGGGATGTTGGGTGGATGGGGACAGATAGAGTCACTTCCGCCTAGAAGGGAGAGCTGTTGAAAGAGGGTGTGGTCAGGGAGGGTGGGGAGGGGGGATAAGAATAAAGATTAGGGATTAGGGAGGGGTAGCAAGGGTGGAGGAGGGAAAGGGTTTCAAAATAAGTGGAGGAGGACAAGAGGACAGTATTACCATGGGGGACAATAGTGGCAAGGATAAAGGGATTAAAATCATGACTTAATGTAAAAGGCTTAAATTCATGGAAAAAGCGACATTCCCTGGAGAAAGAAGGAAGTTGCATGAAAGTGGATATTATACTAGTACAGGAAGCACATTTAAATAGATCGCAAGAACACTGGTTACACATTGGCATGTATGACCAGGAATGATATGCGGAAATATTTCTTTACGGAAAGAGTAGTGGATCCGTGGAATAGTCTCCCAGTGGAGGTGGTAGAGATGAGGACAGTAACTGAATTCAAAAAAGCATGGGACAAACACAGAGGATCTCTAAAGGAAAAAAGGGGACTGTTGTAGTTGTTGATATGGAAGGACAGACTAGATAGGCCATGTGGTCTTTTTCTGTCGTCATATTTCTATGTTTCTATGTCTATCTGGCATCCAACAAGGAGAATTCCAAAAAGGGGGGTGTGAGGATACTGTTCTCCAAGGGATTGGTGCTGGGGGAGAGGGAGGTAGTTAGGGATGTGGGAGGACACTTCATTCTTTGGAAGTGGACAGTAGAGGGCAAAACCCTAGTGCTGGGAAGCATATATGCGCCTAATTCCAAAACAAAAGGATTTTTCTGAAAGTCTTCTGAAGATGGAGGGTCATATGGGGGGATCCTGTGAATATGGGAGGCAACTTCAACATTACAGTTAACCCCAAAATTGACAATTCTAGGAGAGGGAGGGGTAATAAAGATGCAGAAGTACAGCTGAAAAAGTTGAAGAGAAATTTGAGGGCTGCAGATGCTTGGCGCCCTTGATGAGAAATAGGAGGGAATATACGTTTTATTCCTATCCTCATGGTACCTACAGCA
This sequence comes from Ichthyophis bannanicus, assembly GCA_033557465.1. Classification (NCBI taxonomy): domain Eukaryota; kingdom Metazoa; phylum Chordata; class Amphibia; order Gymnophiona; family Ichthyophiidae; genus Ichthyophis; species Ichthyophis bannanicus. The sequence continues at coordinate 5,399,395 of CM066050.1, forward strand.
GGATCAATATGATCTTAAGGATCACCTTAAAGCTTCATTAAAGACCTCAAACAATATAGAGGACATAGATATACTTACGATAAAAAACAAAATGTCTCTACCTTTGTCTAGTATATCGTCCCCCAAACCCAAAACCTGACAATCTTGACATACTGAGATATTTATTTATTTATTTATTTAATAGTATTTATATACCGCCTTATCAAACAATCAAAGCGGTTTAACAAGAAATACAAACGCAGTGAAAATATGAACAGACATTAATGACAAAATACATAGTTAAATAAATTTGTGTGTTTTACATAGATATAGTGCGCTATAAACATTGTGTACTATAATACAATGTGAGCTATAATACAGCTAATTATATGATTGCTTTCTCTCTTACAAACTGAATTGCTTATTCAGTAGAACCATAATGCTCAATAAACAGGACAGTTTTTAATTGCTTTCTAAAGTCTTTAAGGTCCTGAGCAGCTCTTAAATCATTTGGGAGGGAGTTCCATATATTTGGTGCCGCAAACGAGAATGCTCTATCTGTTGTATCTTTACGTGCTTTTCTAAAGTCAAGAGATGTGCTGACTCTGTTGGTAGATCCTAATCTTCTAGGTCTTATAGTATCGTCTGATTGAATGAGAGTAGCCAGACTGTTTGCAGAACATTGATGTTTTATTTTAAAAATGTATATAATAGTTTTATATTTTATGCGATGTGTTATAGGTAACCAATGCAGCTCCCTCAAAATGGGTGTTATGTGTTCCTGGCTTGATACTCCAAATATTATTCGAGCTGCAGTGTTTTGAGCAAGTTGTAAGGGTTTAATTGACTGCTTATGAAGACCAAGGTATATGGGATTACAAAAATCGAATAATGGTGTGATTAAAGCTTGGCAGACGTTACGAAAGTGGGATGTTTCAAGTAGTGGTCTTAATCTTCTAATGATCTTCATTCTATAATATGCACTCCTGATTGTCTTACTGATATGTTTTTTAAGATTCATTTCTTTGTCAAGAGTGACTCCAAGATATTTTACTTCAGATTTTATAGGATATTAGAGTTTTCTATCATGATATCAGGAAGAGGAGGGAAATCATGGTTACGTGAAACAAATAAGGCCTCAGTTTTGCTGAAATTAATTTCCATATTATTGCCTTTACACCACGCAGACATTTGTAGGAGACAATCCGTAATTCTATGATAGTCAGGGTTATTAATTGAAACAGGTGTAAATATCATTATATCATCTGCATAAATGGTATAATTAATGCCATTCTTTGAAGGTATGTTGCAAATTGGTTGTATGTAGATGTTGAATAACAGAGAAGATAGGGCAGAACCTTGAGGAACTCCTTGTAAAACTCTTATGGGTTGAGAAGCTTTGTCACCTATCTTTACTTGTATGTGTCTCTATAAGATAAGATTGGAACCATTTTAATGTGATACCATAAAGTCCGATCTCCTCTAATCTGTCTAGTAATTTTTTATGATCCACAGAGTCAAACGCCGCAGAGATGTCGATAAAGATCATTATAATGCCTTTCTTAAAGTCATCTATGGTACGTAGTATTTTGTCAAAAAGGTAAATCATTAGGGTTTCTACTCCATGATTTGGTCGAAAACCATGTTGATTGTCATCTAATGGAGCATAAATATCAATATGGTCTTGAAGTTGAAGTTGTACAATTTTTTCAATAATCTTAGCTAAAAATGGAATACTAGATATTGGCCTATATGCAGCTGGGTTGTTTTTATCTCAAGTAGGTTTTTTTTGGGATAGGTCTGACAGATGCCAGTTTTAATTGCCCTGGCAATATACCTTGAGTAAGTGAAATGTGCACTATGTGTTGTATAATGTGAAGGAAGCTTGATTTAGTAGCTTTGATCCATGAGACTGGACAAGGATCAGTTGGAGAAGTGGTTGTATTTATTGCTGAAATGATATGGGCTAGTTGATCATTTGATGGAGGATTGAATGTATTATGCACCTCCACTGACAACTATCCACTTGTACTCTTGGGTGATCTCAATCTTGCATCATTACAACACAATTATAGGTCCGCATTTCTATCCTCCATAGATGATTTGGATTTCCACCAAATAATTGACACCAGAACTCATGTCAAGGGAAACACACTCGATCTCGTGTTTCTACCTAAATTAATCCATAATGTCTACAACCCAATGACTCTAGAGGTTCAACCTGTCCCTTGGTCTGACCACCACCTCATAAAATTCCAATTCACCTCATACAACCCCATGGCCCCAAAACCTACATACACACCCCAACAAAAAAGATTCAAAACATTCCACAAAGATAATTTCTTGAACCGAATAACCCAACAACTAACCCTAGACCCAACAAACCTAGATGAAGCCATGACAACCTGGAACAGCACTATTACTAATGCAGCAGTCTTACATACACACCATCACCCTAACACAAGTAAATGAAGCGTCGCATGGTTCAGACCTGAACTTAAACGTCTAAAATGCAATCTGCGCAAAAGTGAGCACAAATGGCGCTACACAAAATCGGCTGAATGAAACCATGTTGGATGACCCAGGGGAGTGAATACAGAGTACCAGGCAGGTGATCAGGGTATACTTTAAGCATAATTGGATGGGGAAGGTCCCCCTGGCTGTTGTATGGGATGGGTTAAAAGTGGTCCCTCCATGGGCATTTTATATCTCTAGCTGCCAGAAAAAATACAGAACAAGAGGAGGGAACAGGAACTGCAGCATCAATTGAGGCAATTAGTGGATACTCACCAGATGGGGGGGGAGAAGGACTCCTAAAGCAGAATGAAGATGTTAGGGGGGAGTTAGGGCGATTGTGGGCAGAGAAATAGGCTTTTCATTTAGCGAAATCGAAACACGTTTTTTTTGTGATGATAGCCAGGGAGATGCCTAGCACACAAACTTCGGAAACAAAGTTCAGAACCAAATTTTAAAAATTAGGAATGATAAGGGAGGGGGGGGGGGGTTGGGAACATGGGACCCATAGGATTCAGGAGTTTTTTCTGAGTTTTATAGGAAATTATATCAATCCGAACTTCATGACGTGGGGTCAGAGACACAGGTTTATTTGGAGTCAGTTGGATTCTCACGATTGGTTAGGAAGAGGATGAGGGCAAATAGTTAGATAGGGCAATAGAGAGTTTGGAGGTTGTTCAGGCAATAAAGGGCTTAAAAGAAGGGAAAGCACCGGGGCTCAATGCTATGTCAGCTAAATTTTACAAAATGTTTCAAGGGGAGTTAGTCCCAGTCCTCATGGGACTCTTTAAAGAAGTTGCTGGCCAATGGCTGCAGCGGTTTCTCCCAAATAGGGGAGGATCAGTCTGGATTCATCCCCGGGCAACAAGCAAGCGATAATATTAAGTCTGGATAGCCCAGAGGGACCATATCCTATCCCCTAAGATGGCTGTTGATGCAGAGAAGACGTTCAACAGAGTAGAATGGAATTTTGTGTTTGAGGTGCTTACTGGAATGGCACTGGGAGAGAACTTTAGAGGGTGGATTAGAGCACTCTATAAGGACACTAGGGCTAGGATTCAGGTCAGTGAGCTATACTCTAAAGAATTCTCCCCTGGAAAGGGGAACTAGACAGGGGTGTCCACTCTCCCCGTTATTTGCACTTGTTATTGAATCATTGGCGGAGAGGGTTTGTAGGCAGGTTAATATCAAAGGAATACCGATGGGGTCACAGGAATACAAAATATCACTTTTTGCTGATGACTAGATATATACAGTGGTGTACCCGCTTAAAGGAGCCTAATGATGAACACCGGAAACAACACAACCATTGGCAAGTTAGATGCAAGCCACTGATAAGGCAGGCAAGGAGAAAATTTGAAAAGAAGCTTTCCATGGAAGCAAAAATAAATAATAAAAGCTTTTTCAAGTACATTTGCAGCAAAAAATCTGTGGGCGAATTAGCTGGACCATTAGATGATAGAGGGGAAAAAGGGGGCACTAAGAGGGGACAAGGCCATAGCAGAGAGACTCACATCACATCATATTTAAGTAACAGAACACAGCAAGTCAAATGCAACCAAGGAAAATCCTCACAGTTCCCTATCAACTAAGGAATACCACAAGGATGAGCTCTGTCATCCATACTATTCAACATCTACATCCAACCGATCTGCGGCATTATCAAACGCCACATGTTCAATGTAATTTCAGTTTGTTCAATGTAAACCGCACTGATGCAGAATAGCGCGGTATATAAGAGAATGTAAATAAAAATAAAAATAAACATGTTACAATATCACATTTATGCCGATGACATTATGCTGTATGCTCCAATAGACACACTTGTTCCAGACTTAGCCTCTATGACCCATTGCCTCGAGGACATGAACAACCAGCTCGCAGATAACAACCTGAAAGTCAACTTTGACAAAACAGAAGCAATGATCATATCCAGAAATACCAATTTTAACCCACCTCAAGCCATCAGCATCCTGAACCGAACCATACCAATAAAGGACGAGGTGAAATACTTAGGTATCACCCTGGACAGGAACTTAAACCTAATCACACATAAGCAAAACCACGGCAAAAGCATACCTACGATTGAAGCTCATCCAAAGACTCAAAACCATCATCAGCCAGGACCATTTCCGCACCGTATGCCAGGCGGTCATCACCCCAATACTGGACTATGGAAACTCTCTATATCAAGGACTGCCTAAGCAAACTACCCATCCACACCAACTAGTGCAGAAAGCGTAGTTAACTCACCTTTAACAGGTGATCTCTGGGAACAGCAGGAATTTAGTCTTCACATATAGGTATCGTCGGTACCGATGGAGCCCACGCGGGAATGCTCCCCAGCATCCAATAGGAACGCTTTTAGGAGCATCCCACAGCGTATGCGTGTTGCCTTCCCGCCTCTGTACCTCTCTCACTTCAGTTGAGTTTACAGCTGAGACCAAAGGAGAGAAGTAGAGAAAGAGATATAAAGAGACAACTCCTAGGAGAGGTGAGTGAGTTGTGAAGACTAAATTCCTGCTGTTCCCAGAGATCACCTGTTACAGGAACAAGCAGGAATGTAGTCTTCACATATGGGGACTCCCCAGCTGAAAGATGCCAAGGGGTGACCCCAGCAAGCTGCGAACCCAGGTGAGATGGGTCATGTTTCCTCTCATGGACCTCTGGCATCCAAACCGTGGACGGTGGGTAGGAGTTGTATTAAGTCTGGAAGAGATGCTGGAGAACAGCCTAGCCAAACGAGGCATCCCAACAGGAGTCCTTGTCTAAGCAGTAGTGGGCTGTGAAGGTGTGTACCAAAGCCCAAGTGGCTGCTTTGCAGATGTCATCAATAAACACAGAACGAAGGTTAGCCGTTGAGGTTGCCATTGCTCTCACATTGTGAGCTGTGACATGGCCCTCGAGAGAAAGTCCTTTACTCTGATATGTATAGGATATGCAATCTGCAATCCAATTTGACAGAGTTCTTTTGGAAACTGGAAGTCCCAAATGACTAGGGTCAAAAGCCACAAAAAGCTGAGAAGATTTTCTATGTGGCTTAGGTTTTTGGAGATAAAAGGCTAAGGCTCTTTTACAATCTAATGGGTGAAGATTCCTTTCCGCACTAGAGGCATGAGGCCTAGGGAAGAATATAGGAAGATAAACCGACTGGTTTAAATGGAAAGGCGAAACCACCTTTGGCATAAAGTGAGGAGGAGTCCTGAGGACTACTTTATCATGGTGGAACCTTGTATAAGGAGGGTCAGCTAGTAACGTCTGTAGTTCACTAATGCGCCTTGCAGAAGTGATGGCAATTAGGAAAGTAACTTTCCATGAAAGAAACTTTAGGTCTGAAGTAGCTAAAGGTTCAAAGGGCGGTTTCATAAGCTGACCAAGAATAAGATTCAGATCCCATGCCACCGGTGGTGGTTTAATGGGAGGTTTTGTTAAGAGTAGGCCTCTCATAAATCTTGATACAAGTGGATGAGAGGAAATAGATTGTCCATCGAAAGGTTTATGAAAAGCAGCAATAGCACTAAGATGGACTCTCACTGAATTGGTCTTTAGACCAGAAGTTGATAATTGGAGGAGGTACACTAGTAGTGACTCTACAGGTACCAAAAGGGTGTTAAGTCCCTTTTGTGAACAACAGACAGAGAACCTTTTCCACTTAAAAGCATAGGAACATCTTGTGGAAGGTTTTCAGGAAGCCAGGAGGATATCCTTTACTTGTTGAGAAAGGTTAATATCCTGGAATACTAGGCTTTCAGTAACCAGGCCCTGAGATCACTGTTCCCTCTAAGCTGTGCGTGTGTGCGCGCGCGCACACCTCGCCAAACGAGCGCACATACTTTACAACAGAGCGCACAAAAACTACGGTTCTGATTCTGATAGAAAACAACACAGACGTCTTAAAATTTAAAAGCTGTGATTGTAATTACTAGAAATTTTCCGCTTCATTTAGTAATCGTCTATTTTCATTTAATTTGATTAAAATCAATGTGGTGTACATACTGTATTCTGATGTGTAGTCAAATTTTAAAGTATATAACTCTGAGTGTCGTTATGTGACGCACAAAAATTTAACCTTCCTTCAAAAGCTGCACAGCTGATATTTTATGCGCACACAACCTACAGAAAATTAGAGGGAACATTGCCTGAGATGTAGAGACTGGGAATTGGGATGCAGTAAGCATCCGTCCTCCCGAGACAGAAGATCTGGAGCATTCCCCAACTCCACAGGCGTGGTTTGAGAGAGACGCAGAAGAAGAGGATACCACGTTTGTCATAGCCAACGTGGAGCTATGAGTATAATACGACCTCTGTATCTCTGAAGTTTGAATAAAGTTTTGGGAATGGGTGGGAAGGCATAGAGGAAGAACTGACCCCAATAGAGTAGGAAAGCATCTCTTGCCTGACAGTTGTGAGCCAGGATTCTGGAACAGAATCGGGGAAGTTTGGCATTCTATGGACTTGCAAAGAGGTCTATATCTGGTGTTCCCCAGATGTGAAATACGAGCAAGCTGGTATGAGTGGAGGGACCACTCGTGTGGCAGCAGTATTCGACCGAGTCTGTCTGCCCATAAGTTTTAAATGCCCGGAAGGTATACTGCAAACAGGTGAATTTGCAACTCTCTGGCGAGGGCCCCTAGTCGAAAAGCTTCATTGCATAGCAACAGAGAGCCTGTTCCGCCTTGCTTGTTCACACAGAACATAGCTACCTGATTGTCAGTTTGGACCAGAACTGTTTTGTTGCTGATGGGTCCAGAACTGTTTTGTTGTTGATGGGTCTGGAAGACTTGAATAGCATTGAAAACGGCTCTTAGCTCTAGGAGGTTTATGTGAAGAGAAACCTCCTGTGAGGTCCAAAAACCGAGTGGAGAGATCGTGCAAGTGGGCCCCCCAACCCATCTTGGACGCTTCTGTTGTTAGGGTGGCCTGATATAGAGGCTGCTGGAAAGGAGAGCCTACGAGGAGGTTTTCTAGAGATTGCCACCATTGCAGGGACGAAATCAGATGTGTGGTGTTTCTGATTTTGTCCATTAACTGACCCAAGGCCTGTGACCATTGAGAGGATAGGGTCCACTGTGTTGCTCGCATGTGGAGGCGAGCATACAGAACCACATGGACAGTGGATGCCATGTGTCCCAGAAGTTGAAGCATCTCTCAAACAGTAAGGAACACCTTCATAGAAGCTTGAGATGCCAGTTCTATTATTCATAGACAGCATGGCTGTGGCAGGAAAGCCTTTGACTGCCGTGTGTCTAGACGAGCCCCTATGAATTCGAGAGATTGAGAGGGGGTGAGATGAGATTTTGGGAGGTTTATGACCAGTCCCAAGTATTGAAGAATTCTCAAGATTTGGTACTGTGTTGGGACCTCTTGGAACTAGTGATCATAATAAGATCATATTTAAAACTAACAAATCTAGTGAGAATGAAAAGGAAATATACAGTACCATGTCATATTTTAGCAATTGTAAATCGTACATTTTCTGTGAGCGGTATATTAAGTTTCCAATAAAGATAAAGCACAGTTACTTACCTGTAACAGGTGATCTCTGGGAACAGCAGGAATAAGTCTTCACATATGGGTACGTCGGTACCGACGGAGCCTGCGCAGGAACGCTCCCCAGCTTCCCAAAAAAGGAAAGCTTTTGGGAGCATCCCACAGCGCCTGCGCGCTGACTTCCCGCCTTTCCTAACCGCCTCTCCCCAGTTCGAGTTTTAAAGCTGAGACAAAGAGAGAGAGGAAAGGAAAAAAAATAGAGAGATACAACTCCTAGGGGAGGTGGGTGGGTTGTGAAGACTTATTCCTGCTGTTCCCAGAGATCACCTGTTACAGGTAAGTAACTGTGCTATCTCCAGGAACAAGCAGGAATGAGTCTTCACATATGGGGAATCCATAGCTAGAGATGCCTGGGAGATCCCCAAGGTTATGAGACCCTGTGAAGGGCTTTATCTCCTCCTATGGATCTCAGGCATCCATTCAGGGAAGGAGGGCAGGAGTTGATTAAGCATGGAACAGGTGTTTGAGAACAGCCTGACCAAACAAGGCATCCCGGCGGGAGTCCTTGTCCAAACATTAATGGGCTGTGAAGGTATGAACCGAGGCCCAGGTGGCCGCTCGACAGATCTGGTCGATGGACACAGAATTTAGATGAGCCATAGAGGTGGCCATGGCCCTCACATTATGAGCTATGACATGGCCTTCCAGAGAAAGGTTCTTACTCTGGTAGGCGAAAGAAATACACTGAGCAATCCAATTGGACAGTGTCCTCTTAGAGACTGGAAGTCCCAAATGAGAGGGATCAAAGGCAACAAAGAGTTGAGAAGACTTTCTATGTTGCTGTGTCCTTTGTAAGTAAAAGGCAAGAGCTCTCTTACAATCCAGGGTATGAAGATTCCTCTCTGCACTTGATGCATGAGGACCTGGAAAAAAGACAGGTAAATACACCTCTTGATTAAGATGAAAATGTGAAACCACTTTAGGCATAAAGTGTGGATTGGTCCTAAGGACTACCTTATCATGATGGAACCTTGTATAAGGCGGATTAGCCACTAAGGCCTGCAGTTCACTGATGCGGCAAGCTGAGGTGACTGCATTGAGGAAAATAACCTTCCAGGAAAGAAATTTCAAGGAGGTGGTGGCTAAGGGTTCAAAAGGTGGCTTCATAAGCTGACCAAGAACCAGATTTAAGTCCCATCCCACCGGAGGAGGTCTAATGGGAGGTTTAGTTAAAGTTAGGCCTCTCATGAATCTTGCAATAAAAGGATGAGAGGAAATAGGCTGTCCATTAATAGGCTTAAGGGATGCTGCAATAGCACTCAAATGGACCCTTACTGAATTTGTCTTAAGGCCTGCATTGGAGAGATGCAGGAGATATTCCAATAGAGAATTCAAAAGGTAGTGCTAGAGGGTCAAGACCCTTCTCAGAATACCAAATGGAAAACCTTTTCCATTTAAAAGCATAGGAACGTCTAGTAGAAGGTTTTCTGGAAGCATGGAGGATATCCTTCACCTGCTGAGAAAGATTCCAATCTTGAAGGTCTAGGCCCTTCAGCAACCAAGCTCTGAGATGAAGGGACTTGGGGTCTGGGTGCCACAAAGTCCCCTCCTCCTGGGACAGAAGGTCTGGAGCAGCTCCCAAGTCTAGGGAGGGAGCTTGAGAGAGATGCAGAAGTAGAGGGTACCACACTTGGCGTGGCCTGCGTGGAGCTATGAGGATCATGGATCCTTGATCCCTCTGGAGCTTGAACAGAGTCTTGGGAATTAAAGGAATGGGTGGAAAGGCATACAGGAAGTCTTGACCCAAGTGAAGGAGGAAGGCATCCTTGGCCTGAACTCCCTGACACGGAATTCTGGAACAGAACCGGGGAAGTTTGGCATTCCAAGGACTTGCAAAGAGGTCTATGTCCGGGGTTCCCCACTCTTGACCATTCGTGTGGAAGCAGAACTCGACTGAGTCTGTCTGCCCAAGAGTTTTGGATTCCTTGGAGGTATACGGCCAGGAGATGGATTTGATGCTCTCTGGCGAAGGCCCACAATCTTAAAGCTTCGTTGCAAAGCAACAGAGAGCCAGTTCCTCCTTGCTTGTTTATGTAAAACATGGCTACCTGATTGTCCGTATGAATGAGGACTGTCTTGTAGCTGAGCAGGGTATGGAAGACCTTGAGAGCTAGAAAAACTGCTCGGAGCTCCAAGTGGTTGATATGTAGAGAGGTCTCCTGTGGAGACCAAGTGCCCTGAGTGGAGAGGTCTTGTAGATGAGCTCCCCAACCTGTTTGGGAGGCATCTGTTGTGAGGGTTGCCTTGGGCAACAACTGTTGGAAGGGGGACCCCAGCAACAGATTTTGGGTGGATATCCACCACTGGAGAGACCAAAAGAGGCGTTTGGAGGTTGCTATTTGGTCTGAGAGAGCTCCTGATGCTTGAGTCCACTGGGTGGACCAAATCTATTGAGCTGCTCTCATGTGAAGGCGAGCATAGGGTACCACATGCACTGTGGATGCCATGTGGCCTAGCAGTTGTTGCATCTCCCGGGCAGTTAAATGACTCTTTGACTGAATCTGGGAGGCTAACTGCACTAGGCGTAGGCAACGGGCCTGAGGAAGATAGGCCCTTGCAGTGGTAGTATCCAGCCAGGCCCCTATGAACTCTAGGGACTGAGTAGGGGTGAACTGGGACTTTGGAAGGTTTACCACAAGTCCCAGATACTGCAGAATGTGCCTTGTGCAGTCCAGGGAAGTCTGGGCCTCTGACTGAGATGGAGCTCGGATGAGCCAGTCGTCCAGGTATGGGAATACAAATATTCCCAGAGTGCGTAGAAATGCAGAGCTACTACTGCCATGCATTTGGTGAACACTCTTGGAGCAGAGGCCAGACCGAAAGGAAGCACCCTGTATTGGTAATGCTTTCCTTGGAAAAGAAAACGGAGGAACCTTCTGTGAGATGGATGGATGAGGACATGTGTGTACGCATCCTTGAGATCTAGAGAACAAAGCCAATCCTGACTCTGAAGGTATGGAAGGAGAGTGCCCAGAGAAAGCATCTTGAATTTCTCCTTGCATAGAAATTTGTTCAATTCTCTGAGATCTAATATGGGTCTGTAGCCCCCTGTTTTCTTTGGGATCAGAAAGTAGGGGGAATAAAACCCTGACCCTTGTTGAAGAAGAGGTACTTCTTCTATTGCCCCTTGGGCAAGAAGATCAAGAAATTCCCTCCACTCTTGGGCAAGAAGGGCAGCCACCTCCTGACCTAGAAGGTCGAGGAGAGATGTTGGAGAATTGAAATGTCTCACCATGGTGTGAGGAGGAAGGTTTGAGAAATGAAGCTTGTAGCCCTCCCTTATGATGGAGAGGGTCCACTGCTCTGCTGTAATTTGCTCCCATCTGGGAGCAAAATGAGCTAACCTTCCTGGAATGGTGAGAGGCTCTGGCTGTTTCAGAGCTAGAAAGGCTAAGTTCTCTAGCATCAAGACAAAAACCCTGAGGAGGCTGGGTCTCCTGAGTTGCAGCAGCCCCTGTATGCTTAGGCCTGGCCTGTTTAGGTTGCTGACGCTTAGTAGCAAAACAACCTGTAGATGATTGTTGGCCAGAAGCAGGATGGAATCTGCCTTTCTTGAAAAAAGACTTCTTGAAAGGTTTTTTCTTGGCAGGAATGGAGGTTGACTTTGAAAGTCTATCCAAAGCAGAATTTTCTGCATCCATTTGAGTGGCTTTTATTTGCCAATCTTTGCCAAACAAGTTTTCTCCTGTACAGGGAAGATTTCCCAAGCCATCCTGGACCCAAGATTCTAGATCAGAAGCTTGGAGCCAAGCATTTCTGCATGCAGCTATGGCAATGGCCGAAGCCCTGCTGGCACCCTCAAAGGAGTCAAAAGCTGCACGGTTGGAAAAACTTTGAAATATCTTGAGTATGCTTAATCCAAATAAGAAATTCGTCCCTTTTATCCTCTGGAAGAAAAGGGAGGAAAGTGTGCAGCTTATCTGCAACTTCTTTCAGAAACATACCCATATAAAGACTATAGGAGCTGATTCTGGCAATGAGCATACTGGCTTGGAAGAGTTTTCTGCCAAAAGCATCCAAGGTCCTGCATTCTCTTCCTGGAGGAGCAGAGGAGTGTCTTTTTGCACTCTATCTTTTCAATAGCTGACTCCACCACAATAGAATGGTGAGGAAGCTGTGTTTTATGAAACCCAGGACAAGGAGGGACACGGTACATAGTGTCCAATCTACGAGAATGAGGAGAGATAGTGAGAGGAGTCTCCCATAAGTCAATCATGTGATCATAAAGAATCTCATGAATTGGCAAGGTGACTGCCTCCTTAGGAGCCTTAGAATAACCTAAAATATCCAATTTTTTAGCTCTAGGCTCTGATTCAGAGGTTACTGAAATAGAAAGTCCTTTAGCCCCTTCTCTTATGAAGTCTTGAAAGGACAAGTCCTCTGGAGGAGACATTCTTCTTTTTGGAGAAGGCGGCTCTTCAGGAAGAGCTATAGATACTTCAGCAGACTCCTCCGATGCATCAGAGTCTTCGGAGGAATCAAAGTATCGACTGTCAGGGTGCTCTCCTAAAGCTCGGTACGCGTATCGAGCGGTATCGACATCAGGCGTCATCGGGACCGGTTCGGTACCGATGGGCATCCCTGGACAGGGAACCACTGCAGTCGGCATCCTGGTCGATGTCGATGCAGTCGGTACCGGTACCGACACTGGTGCCGGTACCGGAGCCGATACCGACAACGGAGTTTGTTGTGGTATCCGCGGCGTCGCAGCTTGAATGAAGGCCGTGATAGCCTGCTGCATGGATAGAACATTCTGATCCATCGACGCCATGAATGCCTGGAATTCGGTACCGGAAGGTTGCGCCGGTACCCCAGAGCATTCTAACAGGTGATCGGTCGAGGCCGTGCCATCGATGTCAACCTGTAACCCCATAGGAGGAGCTTTGGAAGCCGGAGCTTCCCGCCGGGGTTGTTTTGCCGGTGCGGAATCCTCGAGGGCAAGCCCGGAGGCATCTCGATGCTTGGCAGGAGATCTACCCTTCGAGGACCGGCTGGATTTATGTTTGGTTACCTGAAATCCATGGGAGGAAGTAGAGGCCCTGGAAGACGTCGATGCCACTGAAGCTGCATCAGAGGGAAACAGCACATGGAGCTTAGCTGCTCGGTTCTGTAAACCTCATTTAGACATCAAGGAGCAGGACGGACAATCCAAAATGGAGTGGTCAGGACCCAAACATTTAAGACACCATTCATGGGTGTCGGTGACAGAAATAGTACCGCTGCACTTAGTGCATTTTTTAAACCCGGAGGCTGGTTTTTCCATGAGGAAAATTTCTCGTGAGGCCTAAGGCCCAAAAAGGAAAAACACACTAAGTGAGGGAAAAATATGTTCTTTTTTTTTTATATAAGATAAGAAAGAAAGACCGGCGGTACCGGTCCGACGTCAGGGAAGGCAGACGCACGACCAAAGAAATAAAATAAAACAAAGAACTTCTTCAGCGGTGACAGGAACACGACCTGCTGGCTCCGCGGAAAAGAAGAACTGGGGAGAGGCGGTTAGGAAAGACGGGAAGGCAGCGCGCAGGCGCTGTGGGATGCTCCCAAAAGCTTTCCTTTTGTGGGAAGCTGGGGAGCGTTCCCGCGCAGGCTCCGTCGGTACCGACGTACCCATATGTGAAGACTCATTCCTGCTTGTTCCTGGAGATAGATAAAGACAAAGATTGCTCGAGAAAGAGCAATGCTAGCCTCTGGAGCTGTCGATGCTCGAATGAGCCAATCGTCTACGTAAGGGAAGATGAATATTCCCAGAGTCCTCATAAATGCTGCTACCACTGCCATGCATTTTGTGAAGACTCCTGGAGCAGAGGCAAGTCCAAAAGGAAAAACTCTGTACTGGAAGTGTCTTCCTTGGACCAGGAATCAAAGGAACTTCCTGTGATCAGAGTGGATGAGAATATGCGTGTATGCATCTCTTAGATCTAGAGAACATAGCCAGTTCTGACTTTGAAGGTATGGTAGAAGTGTCCCGAGGGAGATCATTTTGAACTTTTCAAGGAACAAATATTTGTTTAATTCTCTGAGGCCTGTGTCCCCCTCTCTTCTTTGGAATAAGAAAAAAGGGGGAGTAAAACCCCGTCCCCTGTTGGGGTATGGGTACTTCTTCGATTGCTCCTTGAGCGAGAAGTGATGTGACCTCCTGCCACAAGAGGTTGGTGGCAGGGGCCTGAGAATTGAACTGTTTTATTATTGTAGGTGAGGGCAAGTTGAGAAAGTCGTACAATGGACAGAGTCCAATTTTCTGATGTTATTTGTTGCCATCTTTTGGCAAAGTAGCATAGTCTTCCTGGAATGGTTAAGGGTTCTGGACCTTTCAAGGGCAGAATGACTAAGTTCTATAGGTAGAAGTCAAAGAACCTGAGGGGGCTGAGTCTGTTGGGCCGGTTGAGCTCTTTGAGCTTGCGGCTTTCTTTGCTGTCTGTTCTGTTGTTGCCCCTTCTGGGGAACATGAAGCGGACAGTGGCTTTGATGGGTGTAAGATGGATAAAGCTTCTTTTTCTTATTGAAAAAGGGTCTTTTTGAATGTTTTCTTCTTTGTTGGGTTGGCTGTAGACTTTGACAATCTGTTTAAAGTAGTATTGTCAGATTCAAGCTGATTAGCCTTGTCCTGCCAGTCCTTGCCAAAGAGATTTTCTCCTGTGCAAGGAATGTTTCCCAGCTTTTCTTGCACCCACTGTTCTAAGTCTGATGCTTGAAGCCAAGCAATACGACGCGCTCCTATGGATATAGCAGAGGTTCTGCTAATACATTCAAAGCAATCAAAGGTAGCACGGTTCATAAATTTAGAGACATTCTGGGTGTGCTTGACCAGAGTAAGATAGTCTGCTCTTTTCTCCTCTGAGACACAAGGGCTAATGAGCTCTAAGTCTTTTGTAACTTCTTCCAGGAACATTCCCATATAAAGAATGCTGAAAGCATGGAGGATTGAAAGCAATCGATGCCTGGAGGATTAGAAGAATGTGTTTTAGCACTCTTGATTCTTCGCATGGCCGATTCCATTACCATTGAATGGTGTGGTAACTGAGTTTTTTGAAAACCCACACAAATTGGCACTCGGTACATAGTGTCAAGGCATCGGGAATGTGAAGATATCATTAAAGGAGTTTCCCATATTCTCAACATCAGATCATATTTATTTATTTACATTCTCTTATATACCGCGCTATTCTAAATCAGTGCGGTTTACATCGAACAAACTGAAATTACATTGAACAGGGCATTATAACTTGGAGATAACTATTTTACAGGGAACGTGGGCTATGGAGGGTTAAGTGGCTTGCCCAAGACCACAAGGAGCACCTGTGGGACTAGAAACCCCAGACCTTCCGGCCCAAGGTTGCTGTCCTCTAGTGGGATTTGAACCCCCGACCTTCCGGCCTGAAGTACCTTGCCCCAACCACTAGGCTACTCCTCCACTCCATATAAGATCTTGTGAATGGGAAGCATAACTGCCTCCTTGGGAGCCATAGGATATTGTAGAATTCTTAATTCTTCTGCCCTAGGTTCCTTTTCTGGAATCACAGTGATTGCAAGACCCTTTACTAAATCACGTATGAAATCCTGGAAGGACATATCTTCTGGAGGAGACATCCTGTGTTGAGGAGTTGAATCCTCTAGTAGGTTCGCTCTGGTACCGGTAGAATCGTCAATCATCGGAATCGGAAGACTCAAGGGCACTCTGTACCGGGTGCTCCCGTAACGCATGGTATCGGTACCGCTCGAAGTTGGTACCAAAATGTCTTGGTTCCTGATCCCCAATACCCGAGATAGACTCAAGGCTCGGCATGGGGGGAAGCAGTCCTGTCGAAGCAGGTACTGTCGGTACCGGTACCAATGTCGGTACTGATACCTGTCGAACCGTCTGTAGCGGTCTTAGCGGTACCGAAGCTGCTAAGAGGGACGCTAGACTGCGTTCAATAGCGAGGATTCTTTTATCCATCGCTCCTGCCGATGCTTGGGTGTCGGTACTGGTGGAAGCGGCTACGACCCCAGAACATGGCACCAATAGTTCTGCAGAGGTGGAAGCCTCTGGAACATCCTGGAGCCCCGTTAATGCTTTGGAGGCCAAAGACTCCTGCCAGGGCTGTTTTGCCGGTGAAATTTCCTCGAGGTCAACGCCAGTGGCATCTCAATTCTTTGAAGGAGATTTACCCTTCGAGGACCGGCCAGTCTTAGAAGATTTAAGTTTAGTTAGCTGAGATCCATGGGAGGAAGATGAAACCCTGGAAGACGTCAATGCAAGTGACATCGTATCTGTGACAAAAAGGGTACCGAGTTTTGCAGCTGTATTCTGCAGGCCCCTTTTGGTCATCCTCGTGCAGGAGAGACACTCCGCTGGACAATGTTCAGGACCTAAACATTTTAGATACCAATCATGGGTGTCGGTGACGGAGATGGTACCGCCACACTTTGAGCATTTTTTGAAACCACTAGCTGGTTTCTTCATGTCTGAAGAAAAGTGGGCCTAGTGCCCAAAATGGCACCTAGCACCAGAAACTGGGGAAAGACCCCTGAAGAAAAAACAAGTTTTGGGGGGGGGATTTCTAAAAGAAAGAAGAACCACCGGCGGTACCGGTAGGTGTCGAATGAAGGAAGACGCGACCACAAAAAATCAAAGAATAAAAGGAAATTTTCTGCGGTGACAGGGTACACGTCCTGTCAGCTCCGCAGAAAACGAAGAACTGAAGTGAGAGAGGTACAGAGGCGGGAAGGCAGCACACATGCACTGTGGGATGTTCCCAAAAGCGATCCTATTGGACGCTGGGGAGCATTCCTGCGCAGGCTCCGTCGGTACCGACGATACCCATATGTAAAGACTACTTTCCTGCTTGTTCCTGGAGATCACTGCAGCCCACATCGTAACTGGCACAGCCAAGAATGAGCACATTACACCTACACTTCCGCAACTACACTGGCTACCAATAACTGTACGGGCAAGATTCAAAACCACTATAAACATATTCAAGATTATGCACCTAAGCTCAGCAGATGTCCTCTACAATTTGATAACCAAGGACACAGACAACCGACCCAGACAAATTAACAACAGCATAAAACAAAACAAGTTACCTCCAGCAGAGCCAAATCCCTCTCAGCACCGGCCCTCTGGAATTCCCTCCCGGATGAACTACGGGCGATAGGTGACCTCAAGCATTTCTGCAAATCCCTTAAGACCTTCCTATTCATGCAATACTATGACCAAGCAGACTAAGGACCCCATTAACCACTTATGAATGTAAAGGTAATCCCGTCCACTTCAGTATACTGTACGTTGTGTCGCCCCTATTCAATGTAAACCCAATTTGTGTAACCAACCACTTTGATTGAAGGAAAAAGTGGTATACAAATATGGATAAATAAATTAAAATAAATAAATGAATGAACGAATGAACGAATTAATTCTCTGCTTGGGTCTTTACTGAAGAAGATGTAGGGAAGTTACCCATGCCGGAAATGGTATATAAAGGTGAGGTAACAGAAAAATTGAAAGAAATATCGATAAACCAGAAGGATGTATTTCAACTTTTTGATAAACTGAAGAGTAGCAAATTACTTGCACCAGATGGTATACATCCAAGGGTGTTGAAAGAACTGAAATATGAGATTGTAGACCTACTATAAGTAATCTGTGAACCATCATTAAAATCATCTGTAGTACCAGAGGATTGGAGAGTGCCAAGGTAGCTCCAATTTTTAAAAAGGGTTCCAGGAGTGATCCAGGAAACTACATAGTGGTGAGCCTGACATCAGTACCGGGCAAAATGGTAGAAACCAGAATAAAGAATAAAATTACTGAACATGTAGATAACCATGGTTTCATGGTAGAAATCTAACATGGATTTAGCAAGGGAAAGTCTTGTCTTACTAATCTGTTTTTTTTTTTTGAAGATGTAAATAAACAGGTAGACAAAGGTGAGCCGGTCAATATAGTGTATCTGGATTTTCAGAAAGCCTTTGACAAGGTCCCTCATGAGAGACTCTTGGCCAAGTTAAAAAGTCATGGAATTGGAGACAGTGTAGTATTGTGGGATTAGGAACTAGTTAAAAGATGGAAAGCAGAGAGTAGGGCTAAATGGCCAATTTTCTCAATGGAGAAAGGTAAATAATGGAGTACCCCAGGGATCTGTGCTGAATCCACTGCTTTTTAACATATTCATAAATGATCTGGAAATAGGAACAACAAGTGAAGTGATCAAATTTGCAGATGACACAAAATTATTCTAAGTTGTTAAAGCACAAGAGGATTGGAAAAATTACAAGAGGACCCTGACAAATTGGAAGACTGGACATCCAAATGGCAGATGAAATTTAATGTGGACAAGTGCAAAGTTATGCACCTAGGGAAGAACAACCCAGACTATGGCTATATGATGCAAGGTACAACCTTAGAAACCACCACCCAGGAAAAAGATTTAGGCTTCATCGTGCGTAATGTGTTGAAACCTTCTGCCCAGTGTGAAGCGGTGGCCAAGAAAGCAAATAGAGTGATAGGAATCATAAGGGAAGGAATGAAGAATAAAACAAAGGATATTATAATGTCTCTGTATCATTCCATAGTAAGACCGCATCTTGAATATTGTGTGCATTACTGGTCACCACATCTTAAATAAAATATAGATGAATTAGAAAAGGTACAAAGAAGAGTGACAAAAATAGTAAAGCGAATGGAAGGATACCCCTATGAGGAGAGACTTAAAAGGTTGGGGCTCTCCAACTTGGAAAAGAGACAGCTAAGTGGGGACATGATAGAGATCTAAAAATCAATGAATGAAGTGGAATGGGTAAATGTAGTTCGGTTGTTTACACCATCAAAAAGTAGAAAGACTAGAGGACATACAATGAAGCTACAATGCAACCCATTTAAGACTAATAAGAGACAATATTTTTTTAATTAATGCGCAATCAAATTCTGGAATTCGTTACAGGAGGATGTAGTAAAAGCTGTTAGTGTAGCTGAGTTTAAAAAAGGTTTGGACAAGTTCCTGGAGGAAAGGTCCATAAACCATTTTTAAAGAGGACCCACAAAATCTGCTGCTTGCCCCAGGACAAGCATTGTGGAACCTGTGTGCCTCTTTAGGAACCTGCTAGCTACTTGTGCCTGGATTGGCCTCTGTTGGAAACAGGATACTGGGCTTGATGGACCTTGGTCTGACCCAGTAAGGGATTTCTTATGTCCCTACCAAATTTGTTGGTAGACATCAACAATATAGCAAGGTATCGGACTATAACATGAATATAGGGAAGACGGAGATTCTTAAATTGGATTTGGACCCGGATCTGGAGAGTCTGTTGTGAGAGGCCTTTCCCTTCCATTGGGCAAAGACACATAATAGGTATTTGGAGGTGCAGGTGGGATGCGATTGGCGGACCTGAAGAGGTTTAATTAAGACCCTCTGGTCCAGCAGATATTGAATGATTTGACACGGTGGGATAAACCTTATTTTTCTTGGCTAGATAGGATATCAATAGCGAAAATGAATGTTCATATCCTTAGCTATTGAGGTACCACATCAGATGATTGAGCTGCTACAGCGCTGCATTTTTTACTTCATTTGGAGGCGGCGCAGTGCACAGGTAAAGGGAAGTGTCTTAATCAAAGGGCGGGAAGATGTGGGCCCGAGCTGTCCAACTGAAAGCTCTTTTTGTCTGGCAGTTTGGGAGGTTAAGACTCTGCAATGGAGCAGGATCGAACAGGAATTCGTGGGACAGGGCTGTCTTACTGATCTTCTGTGGACACTAGAATAGAGAGGGTGGGGGTAACCAGTTTGTGGATCAGATCCTTTGAGTGTGGCAGTGGGGGAGGCCATGAATGATAGGAGTGGGGGTGGAGTGCTGTTGTAATGAATACAAGCTTGTTGGGGATTCATAGATGGAGGCCTCTCTAAGCAATTCCAAAAGCGGGACATCAAGGGGTTGCAATATATGGGACAGGTCAATAAAGGGGGAGTAGCTGCGGAAGTTCGAAGAGCTCCATTAGGAATATGATTTAGAGGAGGGGGACTAGTATGGCTACACACAGCATACTTCCTAGGGCAAAAGGAACTTAAGGCATAGTTGGGGAAATGGGAGACTATGTTTGAGAAAGCACAGTTACTTACCTGTAACAGGTGATCTCTGGGAACAGCAGGAATAAGTCTTCACATATGGGTATCGTCGGTACCGACGGAGCCTGCGCGGGAACGCTCCCCAGCGTCCAGTAAGAAAGCTTTTGGGAGCATCCCACCGCGCCTGCACGCTGCCTTCCCTCCATTCCTAACCGCCTCTCTCCAGTTCGAGTTTTAAAGCTGAGACAAAGAGAGAGAGAGGAAAGGAAAGATAGATAGAGAGATACAACTCCTAGGGGAGGTGGGTGGGTTGTGAAGACTTATTCCTGCTGTTCCCAGAGATCACCTGTTACAGGGGTAAGTAACTGTGCTATCTCCAGGAACAAGCAGGAATGAGTCTTCACATATGGGGACTCCCTACCTGCAGATGCCAGGAAGAGACCCCATGGTTGTGTGCCCTTGCAGAGGGCTTCACCTCCCCCCCATGGATCTCTGGCATCCAACCAGGGTAGGTGGGTAGGAGTTGATTAGGAATGGAACAGGTGTTTGAGGACAGCCTGACCAAACGAGGCATCCCGGCGGGAGTCCTTCTCCAAACAGTAATGGGCTGTGAAGGTGTGAACCGAGACACACGTGGCCGCTCGACAGATCTGGTCGATGGACACCGAGTTCAGATGAGCCATTGAGGCTGCCATGGTTCTCACATTGTGAGCTGTGACATGGCCCTCCAGAGAAATGTTCTTACTCTGGTAGGCGAAAGAAATACACTGAGCAATCCAGCTGGACAGTGTTCTCTTACAGACTGGAAGTCCTAAATGAGAAGGATCAAAAGCAACAAAAAGTTGAGAAGACTTTCTATGTTGTTGTGTTCTTTGTAAGTAGAAAGCGAGAGCTCCCTTACAGTCCAAGGTATGAAGATTCCTCTCTGCATTTGATGCATGAGGTCCTGGAAAAAAGACAGGTAAATATACCTCCTGATTCAGATGAAAAGGCGAGACCACTTTAGGCATAAAGTGTGGATTGGTCCTGAGGACTACCTTATCATGATGGAACCTTGTATAAGGTGGATTAGCTACCAAAGCTTGCAACTCACTGATGAGGCGTGCTGAGGTGACTGCAATGAGAAAGCGTAGTTACTCACCTGTAACAGGTGTTCTCCAGGAGCAGCAGGAATCAGTCCTCACTTATGGGTGACGTCGGCGCCGACGGAGCCCTCGCGGAGCAATTTTCCCCAGCTTTCAAAGAAAGCCTTTGGGAATTGCAGCGCGCATGCGCGGTCGTCTTCCCGCCCGAGGGTGCCATCTTAGCCAGTCAGATGACATAGCTAAAAAAGACAGCATAAAAATTTGCAAAAAGAACATAAGCAGACGATTGCAACTCCAAGGGGAGGAGGGAGGGTAGTGAGGACTGATTCCTGCTGCTCCTGGAGAACACCTGTTACAGGTGAGTAACTACGCTTTCTCCAGGACCAAGCAGGAAGTCAGTCCTCACTTATGGGACTCCCAAGCTCAAGGCTACCGGAGACCCTAAGCACAAAAATGAGCTCCCTCTAGCTCAGCAGCACAGAAGGATAGAATCTTCGCTGAATTATCACCCACCGGTAGCCCACATCCGGGATGGAGGGTAGGAGTTGCTCAGACCTCAAAGAGATTACGGAGGACTGCCTGTCCGAAAGCACTGTCCCTACGGGACTCCCTCTCGAGACAGTAATGGACCGCAAAAGTCTGGCTCGAAGACCAAGTAGCGGCCCGGCAGATGTCTGCCAGCGGAACAGAGCGGAGGTAAGCCACTGACGTAGCCTTTGCCCGAACGCAATGAGCCGTGACTCGACTTTCTAAGGAGAGTCCGGCTGCCCCATAAGCCCAAGAGATACAGTCCGCAACCCAGATGGACAGAGTACGCTTGGAGACCGGGAGCCCCAATTTATTGGGGTCAAAAGACACAAAAAGCTGCTTTACGGTGCTCCCGCGTACGGTCAAGGTAGAAGTTCAATGCCCTTCTACAGTCCAGGGTATGGAGGACCGTTTCAGCTCGGCTGGAGTGTGGTCTGGGAAAGAAGGTTGGAAGTACCACCTCCTGATTGATGTGAAAAGGGGAGACCACTTTAGGACTACCCTATTCTTGTAGAACCTAGTGTAAGGGGGATCAGACACGAGGGCCTGCAATTCACTTACGCGTCTAGCGGAAGTGAGGGCTATCAAGAACAGTGTTTTCCAAGACAGAAAACGGAGAGAACAGGTAGCCATAGGTTCAAAAGGCGGATAGGCGATCCGCTGCAAAACCACATTCAGGTCCCAGTCAGGCGCTGGCGGGCGCAGAGGTGGTTTAAGTAGAAGGAGACCTCTGAGAAACCTCGCTACGAGAGGGTCGCTGGAGAGAGGTCGACCGTCCACCGGCACATGATGTGCCGAAAGAGCACTGAGGTGAACTTTGACGGAGTTGGACTTAAGTCCCAGATTAGAGAGGTGTAGCAAGTACTGCAAGATCACCGACACCGGGCAGGAGAAGGGATCCTGAGACTGTCGGGTACACCAGACTGCAAAGCGACGCCATTTAAGGGCGTAGCATTTGCGGGTAGAAGGCCGTCGCGAAGCCAAGACGACCTCCTCCACCTCCGCCGGCAGGAGAAGGGGAGCAAGGACTACCCTCTCAGCAGCCAGGCCATGAGGTTGAGAGACCTGAGGTTGGGGTGCAGTAGGGACCCCTGATCCTGAGTGAGGAGATCCGGTTGTACCCCCAGAGGGAATGGATCCTCCACCGCCAGTTGCAGCAGGAGCGGAAACCACGGCTGCCTGGGCCAGCGAGGGGCCACCAGGATCATGAAGGCGTTGTCTCGGAGAACCTTGAAGAGAGTTTGAGAGACTAGCGGGATGGGAGGGAAGGCGTACAGGAGGCTCCCCGACCATGAGATCAGAAAAGCGTCCGCCGCAACCCGGAGGGGGTGTGGCTGACGAGAGCAGAAGCGAGGAAGTTGCCGGTTGTGAGGACTGGCAAAGAGATCCACCGTGGGGAGGCCCCACTTGAGGAAGAGCTTCTGAACTACCAAGGGATCCAGACGCCACTCGTGCGGCTGGAGGACCCTGCTGAGTTTGTCCACCAGGCAATTTTCTTGGCCTGGGAGATAAACTGCCTTGAGGAGAATGCCGTGACTGACGGCCCAAGAGCAGAGCTTCTGCGCCTCCCGGCAGAGGAGGAAGGAGCCCGTGCCCCCCTGCTTGTTCACGTAGAACATGGCAACTTGATTGTCCGTCTGGACAAGGACGGACTGGTGGGAAGTCAGGTGGGAGAAGGCCTTGAGAGCCAGGCGGATCGCCCTGAGCTCCAGGAAGTTGATCTGCTGAGCAGACTCCCACGTGGTCCAGAGGCCCTGAGTACGAGCCTCTTGGCAATGTGCTCCCCAGCCCAGGAGGGATGCATCGGTGGTCAGCACCCGGGTCGGCTGAGGTGACTGGAAAGGCATTCCGAATAGGAGGTTCGGCTGCCGGAGCCACCACCGGAGAGACGAGAGCAGCGGCTCGGAGACGCGCACTAGGTCTGCTAGGCCGCCGGTGGCTTGATGCCACTGCTGGCGGAGACACCATTGAGCAGACCGCATATTCAGGCGGGCATTGGGGGTCACATGGACGGTGGAAGCCATATGGCCGAGTAGTCTCAGGAAGCGCCTGGCGGAGACCAGGGGCTGGCTGCGAAAGCGGTCGGCTAGGTCCATGAGCCGCTGAGCCCTGTCGAGCGGTAGGTATGCTCGCGCCTGAGGAGTGTGCAGCCTTGCGCCGATGAACTCGAGATCCTGTGAGGGGAGCAAAGTGGACTTTGCGAAGTTTATAACAAAGCCCAAGTGCTGCAGAAGAGTCACCGTGCGGCGCGTGGCGTTGGTGACCTCCCGAGCGGACGCTGCTCTGATGAGCCAGTCGTCGAGGTACGGAAAGACATAGAGGCCGTGAAGCCGGAGATGGGCCGCCACGACCGCGAGACATTTTGTGAAGACTCGCGGTGCGGAGGACAGGCCAAAGGGCAGTACTCTGTACTGGTAATGATTTCCCGCCACCACAAACCTTAGGTATTGGCGGTGGCTTGGGTGGATGAGGATGTGCGTGTAGGCATCCTTTAGATCCAAGGAGCATAGCCAATCTCCCTGCTGGAGGTAGGGCAGAAGGATTCCAAGGGTAAGCATTTTGAACTTCTCCCGCACAAGGAACTTGTTGAGGTTGCGCAAGTCCAGGATGGGTCTGAGGCCCCCTGTTCTCTTTGGTATCAGAAAATACCTCAAATAAAAGCCTTGACCTCTCAGGTGGTGTGGCACCGGTTCCACCGCCTGTTCCTGCAGAAGACCTGCTAACTCCTGAAGGAGCAACTCCCTGTGCAGAGGGGGGCGCGGAGGTTCTCCCGGAAAATAGGAGGGAGGGACCTGATGGAAGTGGAGAAGGTAGCCTTCTCGCACGACCTGAAGTACCCAGGCATCTGCGGTGATGCTGGACCACCTGTGGGCGAAGTGAACCAGCCGGCCTCCGGTGCTGGGAGGAACCAGCGGGGGGGAGAGGCTATGCTGAGCGAGTCAAAAGCCCCCACCCTGCTGAGCAGGGGCTGGTGGTGCAGGCTTGGGGGCTTGCTGCCTACGGGACCCGTTACCCCGTCCCTTGGCCTGCTGGCCCTGTTGGGGAGCTGCAGGGGCCTGATAATGGGGGTATTGTTTGTAGGCAGCAGCCTTCCTCGGGTAAAAGGACTTTTTCCCCGAGCCCTTCTTTTTCTGGGAAGGGGCGGAGGTCTTCCTAGAAAGCCTGGTCCTGGTGAGAGTCTCAGTCTCAATTTGTGCAGTCTTTTCCGCCATGGGCTTGCCAAAGAGGTTTTCGCCTCGGCAGGGGACATCGACCAACTTGTCCTGTACCCAGGGCTCAAGGTCTGACGACTGAAGCCAAGCCTGTCGGCGGGCACCGATGCCGGCTGCGGCTACTCGAGCCGAGGCCTCAAAGCCATCATAGGCTGCTCGGGACATGAACTTTGAGCATTCCCGAATGCCCGTGGACAAGGCTAGGAACCTCCGCAAGGGCTCCTCGGAGAGACCAGCGGAGAATCCGGCTAGCTCTTTAGCCAGATCCCGGAGATACATGCCCATGTAGAGCTGGTAAGTCTGGACACGACATGCGAGATAGAGCCCTGGAAGCACTTCTTGCCAAGGCCATCCAGGTTACGGGCCTCCCTTCCAGGAGGCACCGAGGAGTGCATCTTCTGGCTCTTAAGACGATGCATGGCCGATTCCACTACCATGGAATGGTGTGGCAGCTGTGCCTTCTGAAAGCCAGGGCTCTTGCGAACCCGATAGATAGAATCGACCCGCTTGCTCAGGACCGGCGAGGAGGCCGGACTCTCCCACATGCGGAAGAGTAGTCGTTCCAGCATAGGAGGAACCGGCACAGTAAAGTGTTCCCTCGCGGGAGAGTCATACTGGAGGGCGTCGAGCTCTTCGGCTCGAGGCTCCTCCTCGGGATCCGCAGGGAAGGCCAAAGCCTTGGCCATATCCCTAACGAAGTCCGAGAACCGGGCATCCTCCGGGGGGGACTGCTTCCGAGGCTCGGACCCCGGTGAGTCCGATGGGACACACCGAGTCCGGAAAGAATCAGGTGACTCTTCCTCCTCAGACTCCTAGACCGACTCCGACGAGGACTCGGTGGGGTCGGCCCGAGCAGGGTGCGGCGCCAGCCGCCCCGACGTCGAGGGAGTCGGCGTCGGCGACCTCGGTCCCGAACGGGAGGCCGAGGGTGACCTCGACCGAGGATCGACTCGAGTTCTCATCGACTCGAGGATCGGCTCGGTCTCCGGGGTCGACTTGGACGTCGACGTCCCGGCGGTCGGGGCAGCGGCGCCAGCGAAGCCAGCGAGCAGTGCCCGCTGCTGGTCCATGAAGGCAGACAGTCTGCTCTCCAAGGCCGTCAACCTGAGTCCGAGCTCAGGTGACCCAGCAGCCCCCGACTCGGGCCCCGACGGCGTCGGGCCCGACGTCGGCTGTCGCGGAGGCGAGTCCAGAAGGACCACAGGACTTACCCGGGCAGGCATCTCCGACTCCAGGCGAGGTCGCTTCGGGATGTGTTCCTTCTCCAAGGACCCGGGGCGGCTGTCGGGGCTATGCGACCTGGCCCTCGCGGAACCAGGAGCGTCCACCGACGCCGCCCTCGCGGGTTTTTCCTTCCGACGATGGTCCCCGGAGGGAGAACCCCGGTCGGAGGAGCTCCGGCGACGGTCCGAGCTGGAGCCTTTCGACGCGGAGGCCTCCGACGAGGTCCGGGTACGGCTGGGGTCAGCGAAGATTCTCTCACGCTGATGCCGCCGACTCCTCAACGCCTTTGAGGACAGTTTGCTGCAGGGCCCACAGATCAGTTCCTCATGATCCGGGCCCAGACAGCGGAGGCAAAAGTCGTGTGTGTCGGTTAGTGACATATTTCGGTCACACCGACCACACCGCTTAAACCCACTGGCAGCCATCGGGGGAAAAAGGGCCCCTGCGAGGTCAAAGGACCGGGCTGCCAGGGAAACCGAAAACGAAAGCTGACTAAGTCAGAAAAACCGAAAAAAGTAAGCGGACTCGAGACCGGCGTCGCGAGTCCGGGCGGGAAAACGATCGGCGTCGAACCGAAAGAAAAAAGGATAAAACAAAGAAGAAAATCAACTTTTTCGCGGGGACAAGACGGGGACGTCTGTAGGGCTCCGCGGAAAAAAGAAGACTGGCTAAGATGGCACCCTCGGGCGGGAAGACGACCGCGCATGCGCGCTGCAATTCCCAAAGGCTTTCTTTGAAAGCTGGGGAAAATTGCTCCGCGAGGGCTCCGTCGGCGCCGACGTCACCCATAAGTGAGGACTGACTTCCTGCTTGGTCCTGGAGAAAAACAACTTTTCAAGAAAGAAATTTCAAGGAGGTGGTGGCTAAAGGTTCAAAGGGTGGCTTCATAAGCTGGCCAAGAACCAGGTTTAAGTCCCATGCCACTGGAGGTGGTCTAATGGGAGGTTTAGTTAAAAGAAGGCCTCTCATGAATCTTGCTATAAGAGGGTGAGAGGAGATAGGTTGTCCATTGAGAGGCTTGAGGGACGCTGAAATAGCACTCAAATAGACTCTTACTGAATTCGTTTTCAGGCCTGCATGGGATAGATGTAGGAAATACTCTAGTAGAGAATTCAGAGGTATTGCAAGAGGGTTTAGACCCTTCTCTGAACACCAAATGGTGAATCTTTTCCATTTGAAAGCATAGGAACATCGAGTAGAAGGCTTCCTAGAGGCATGAATAACATCTCTGACTTGTTGAGAGAGATGAAAATCTTGAAGGTCTAGGCCCTCAGCAACCAAGCCCTGAGATGGAGTGACTGGGGGTTTGGGTGGCACAATGTTCCCTCTTCCTGGGACAGAAGGTCTGGTGCAG
Source organism: Ichthyophis bannanicus (assembly GCA_033557465.1). Taxonomy (NCBI): domain Eukaryota; kingdom Metazoa; phylum Chordata; class Amphibia; order Gymnophiona; family Ichthyophiidae; genus Ichthyophis; species Ichthyophis bannanicus. The sequence continues at coordinate 5,426,882 of CM066050.1, forward strand.
AGCCTAAGTCCAGGGAAGGAGCTTGAGAGAGATGCAGAAGTAGAGGGTACCACACTTGGCGTGGCCAATGTGGTGCTATGAGGATCATGGTCCCTCGATCTCTCTGAAGCCTGAATAGAGTTTTGGGAATTAGGGGAATTGGTGGAAAGGCATAAAGGAAGTCTTGACCCCAGTGAAGGAGGAAGGCATGCTCCCTGACACGGAATTCTGGAACAGAACCGGGGAAGTTTGGCATTCCCCGGACTTGCAAAGAGGTCTATGTCCGGGGTTCCCCAAATTCGAAAAATCCTGGATACCTGGTCCATGTGGAGGGATCACTCGTGTGGGAGCAGAACTCGACTGAGTCTGTCCGCCCAAGAGTTTTGAATACCTGGAAGATATACTGCCAGAAGATGGATGTGATGCTCTCTGGCGAAGGCCCACAGTTGCAAAGCTTTGTTGCAAAGCGACAGAGAGCCAGTCCCTCCCTGCTTGTTTACATAGAACATGGCTACTTGATTGTCCGTATGGATAAGGACTGTCCTGTAGCTGAGCAGGGAATGGAACACTCTGAGAGCTAAGAATATTGCTCTGAGTTCCAATAGATTGATATGCAGAGAAGTCTCCTGTGGAGACCAGATGCCCTGGGTGGAGAGATCTTGTAGATGAGCTCCCCAACCCTTTGGAGAAGCATCTGAATCTGGGAAGCTAACTGCACCAGACGTAGGCAACGGGCCTGAGGAAGATAGGCCCTTGCAGTTGTGGTATCCAGTAAGGCCCCTATGAACTCCAGGGACTGAGTAGGGTTGAGATTGGATTTTGGGATGTTTATTACTAGTCCCAAATACTGAAGGATACGCATTGTGCAGGTTAGACAATTCTGGGCCTCTGACTGGGATGGGGCTCGAATGAGCCAGTCGTCCAGATATGGGAATACGAATATTCTTAGAGTGCGCAGAAATGCAGCTACTACTGCCATGCATTTCGTGAACACCCTTGGTGCAGAGGCCAGACCGAAAGGAAGCACCCTGTATTGGTAGTGCTTTCCTTGAAAAAGGAACCGAAGGAACCTTCTGTGTGTAGGATGGATGAGGACATGGGTGTACGCATCCTTGAGATCTAGAGAACAAAGCCAATCCTGACTCTGAAGGTATGGAAGCAGAGCTCCTAGAAAAATCATTTTGAATTTCTCCTTGAATAGAAACTTGTTCAATTCTCTGAGGTCTAATATGGGTCTGTGGCCCCCTGTTTTCTTTGGGATAAGAAAATAAGGGGAGTAGAACCCTGAACCCTGTTGAAGAAGAGGTACTTCTTCTATTGCCCCTTGGGCAAGAAGGGTAGCAATCTCCTGACCTAGAAGGTTGAGGAGAGATGTTGGAGAATTGAACTGTTTCACCATGGTGTGAGGAAAAAGGTTTAAGAAGTGAAGCTTGTACTCTTCCTTTATGATGGAGAGGGTCCTTTGCTCTGCTGTGATTTGCTCCCATCTGGGAGCAAAGTAAGTCAACCTTCCTGGAATGGTGAGGGGGCTCTGGGTTTCCCCAGAGCTAGAAAGGCTAAGTTCTCTAGTTGCAAGTCAAAAGCCCTGAGGAGGTTGAGGCTGCTGGGCTGTGGTAGGCCTGGCAGCCTTTGACTTGGCCTGTTTAGGTGGTTGCTGACGCTTTGCAGCAGAACGACCTGCAGAAGATGTCTGCCCATGAGCAGGATAATATCTTCCCTTTTTAGAAAAAGATGTCTTTTTGAACAATCTTTTCTTAACAGGGGCAGAGGTAGACTTTGAAAGTCGATCCAACGCAGAGTTCTCAGCATCCATCTGAGTGGCCTTTGCTTGCCAATCCCTGCCAAACAGGTTTTCACCTGTACAAGGAAGGTTTCCCAACTCATCTTGGACCCAGAGTTCCAAATCAGAGGCTTGTAACCAAGCAATTCTGCATGCACCTATGGCAATAGCCGTGGCTCTGCTTACACACTCAAAAGAGTCAAAGGCTGCACGGTTGGAGAATTTGGAAACATCTTGGGCATGTTTGAGCCAAGTGAGAAATTCCTGCCTTTTATCTTCTGAAATAAAAGGAGCTAAAGTCTGCAGATGATCTGTGACTTCTTTTAGAAACATCCCCATATAGAGACTATAGGAGTTGATTCTGGCAGCAAGCATATTGGCCTGGAAAATCCTTCGGCCAAAAGCATCTAGAGTCCTACATTCACGTCCTGGAGGGTTAGATGAGTGTCTCTTTGCACTCTTTATTTTCTTCATAGCAGACTCAACCACAATAGAGTGGTGAGGAAGCTGAGCCTTATGAAAACCAGGACAGGGAGGGACAAGGTACATGGTGTCTAACCTGCGCGAATGAGGAGAGGTGGTGAGAGGAGTCTCCCACATGCCCAACATGTGATCATAGAGAATCTCATGAATAGGTAGGGTAGCTGATTCCTTAGGAGCCTTAGGATATTGTAAAATATCTAATTGCTTGGCTCTAGGCTCTGACTCAGAGGCCACTGTGTTGGAGAGGCCTCTAGCCACTTCCCTAATGAAGTCTTGAAAAGACAAATCCTCTGGAGGAGACATTCTTCGTTTTGGAGAATCAGACTCCTGAGGAAGAAGCACCGGTACATCGACAGAAGCCTCCGACTCGTCAGAGTCTTCGGAGGAATCGAAGTATCGCCTGTCTGGATGCTCCTGTAAAGCCCGATACGCGTACCGAGTGGGATCGACATCGGGAGTAAGCGGTACCGGTTCGGTACCGATGGGCATCGTAAGGCAGGGTACCGTTGCAGCCGACATCGAAGCCGATGTCGATGCAATCGGTACCGGCACTGGGAACGGTGCCGATGCCGGAGTCGGTACCGGCAACGGAGATTGTTGCGGTACCGAAGGCGTCGAAGCCTGCATAAATGCCGTAAGGGTGCGCTGTGTGGACAGAATTTTCTGATCCATCGAAGCCACCAGAGTCTGGATGTCGGTACCAGTGGAGGCCACCAGTACCCCAGAACACAGCAACAGGTGATCGGTCGAGGCCGTGCCATCGATGTCAACCTGTGACCCCATAGATAATGCTTTGGAAGCCGGAATTTCCCGCCGGGGTAATTTTGCCGGAGCGGAGTCCTCGAGGGCAAGCCCGGAGGCATCTCGATGCTTGGAGAGAGATTTACCCTTCGAGGACCGGCTAGATTTATGTTTGGTTACCTGAGACCCATGGGAGGAAGAAGCCCTGGAAGACGTCGATGCCACCAAGGCTGCATCAGAGGGAAACAGGGTACTGAGCTTGGCTGCTCGGTTCTGCTGACCCCTTTTAGACATCATGGTGCAGGACACACAATCCGTGATGGAATGGTTAGGACCCAAACATTTCAGACACCAATCATGGGTGTCGGTGACAGAAATAGTACCGCCACATTTTGTGCACTTTTTGAACCCAGAAGCGGGCTTCTCCATGAGGAGAAAATATCTAGGCCTAAGGCCCAAACTGAAAATGCACAGCTGAAAGAAAAAAGGTTTTTTATTTTTTTTTTAAAGAAGAAAGAAAAGAAAAGACCGGCGGTACTGGTCTGACGTCGAAGGCAGACGCGACTACAGAAAAATAAAGAAAAAAATAAAGAACTTCTTCTGCGGTGACAGGAACACGACCTGCTGGCTCCGCGGAAAAGAAGAACTGGAGAGAGGCGTTTAGGAAAGGTGGGAAGGCAGCGCGCAGGCACGGTGGGATGCTCCCAAAAGCTTTCTTACTGGACGCTGGGGAGCGTTCCCGCGCAGGCTCCGTCGGTACCGACGATACCCATATGTGAAGACTCATTCCTGCTTGCTCCTGGAGATACTGTATCAGTCATGCAGCACCATGAAGGGGTTGGTGTCCAAGCTCCAAAGGGAGGGGGGTGACTGAGATACAGGAAGCCTATATGGTGGCCTGGGATAAAGACCTTTGGGGTGACTGGGATGGGAATATATGGCGAAGGATTCATGAGGTCACCAGAGTACCCTCGGTGTCCACTTTTATCTAACAGCAATGTTACAAGATGCTTTATAGGATGTATATTATTCCTAGCAAACTTAGCAAAATGAAGGGAAATTGTAGTTCACTATGTTGGAAGAGATGTGGTGCTGTGGGGGATTTTATGCATGTTTGGTAGACATGCCTGGTAATAAAAAGGTACTGGAGTAGATGGGGCAGATGGCTCAAAAAACTGTGGGGTGGACCGGGTAAATGAGTCCGCAAAGGTTATTGTTGAATGATTGGGGGTAAGATGGTGGGAGGGGGGGCTTTCTAAAGATGTCTGCTATTGCGGTGCATATGGAACTTGCTTGGGAATGGAAAAATAGTACCCAGTTGGACGCTAGCAGAATATTAGGTCGACTGGATTATATATACTGAATGTGTGAGATGACAGCCTACGAGTCATAGGTTTACCGAATTTTTGGAAGATATGGGCACTTTATGAGAGATGGAAGCTGGAGCAGGGGGTTGGGGGGGTAGAACTTTAGATGGAGGTAGGCAGTGCCTCGAAACCCTGGAGGTTAACTTTGGAAGACAAATGGTACACAACTGGATAACAAAAGGGTTGGTGGGATATTATTCATACTTCCTTTTACTTGTATCATGTGGGGAAGGGGAGGGAGGGAGGGGGAGGAGGAGGGGAAGGGGAGGGAGAGTTGGAAAGCACTGTATAAAGCTGGTTAGATGTTTTTCAACATTTTCTCACAGCATGTGATATTGGACTGTTGTAGTTTGTCTATATTAATTTTTATTAGTTTTACCAAAACTAAGTTACAAAAAAAAATACATGCAGAATTGTGCAGAATTCTGAAATACTATGTAGCGAATTCTCTATTTTTTTAGGCAGAATTCCCCCCGGTGTAGAAAGTGTGCAAAAGGAGGAAGAGAGTGGAGGCACTGGTATGTGAACTTAAGAGAGAGAGAGAGGAGAGAGAGCAGATACAGAGGCAGCATTTTCAGCTTGTGATCCAGACTGGAAGGAGATCATGGACAGTAGGTCCCACTCATCATGAATAAGTGATCCAACTGATCACAGAAGAGCAGCTGCCAGTAAGGAGGTGGAGGCTTCACTAAGCCCAGAGATTCACTCAGCCACAATGTTTCCTGCTTGCTCCATCTGTGTAGTGGCACAGCCAGGACTAATTTTTAATATGGGTGAACACTAAGTTATGCAGATGCTGACAGACCTCCAGTTCTCCTCTCATTAGCCTATATTGCAGCTAATGACTAGGTGGGCCCGATTCCAAAGTAGAGGATGTGAGGGACCACCCATGGCTATGCCAGAGTCTGTTGTTGGGGCAGAAAAAGTTGCGCTTTAAGAGATATTGAAAGGGGAACAGCTGCAGCAGGCCAACTGGAGGTCAATCTGCACTTTGCCCCAAAGGAAGAAGTGGAGGGAGCAGCAGTGACGCAATCAGTGCAACAGTACTACTACTGCTATTGAACATTTGTATAGCACTACAAAACATATGCAGTGCTTCAGACATATGTAAAAGACGGTCCCTGCTCATCAGAGCTTACAATACAGTCAAGACAGACAACAGAGTAGCTGACAAACTCCAAGAAAGAAAGGTCCTCGGGCGGGGACCTGTGGCGGTCCTCCAGAGAAAAGGAGTCCGAAGGGACAACCCGATGGAGGCGGATATCGGGGAAATCATCATCGGTCTCCCACTCCGACTCAGAGTCGGAGGAGACCTTGGAGGACCCTCCGGGCATCAGCCACTGCTGCTGGGCCAAGAGGGCAACGAGGCTGCGCTTGAAGGCTACCATTCTGACTTAGAGGACAGAAGGCTCCACAGCCATCGGCATAGGTGCCAAGGATCTCAGATCCGAGATGTCCTCGATGAGGATGGACTCGGGAGACCAGGGTCAATCTCCCGATGCCAATGGCATTTTCTCCCACCGGGGCAGCTTGGAGGGCCACTCTTGGCCATCACCCTTGGTGTCGCGTTGGGGACGCCGATGCCGGTGACCGTGTGTCTTACCCGAGGTTCCAGCATCATCACCCGATGATGCCACTGACAATGTCCGGCTCTTTGGGGAATGGCCCTCAGAGGACAATCCCCGGTGTGATGCCCCACAAACCCGGGGCTCAGATTGGGCACAGCCATCACATGAGGCCGAGGCCAAGGCCACCACGGCGGTGACCAAGGGCACTGGCTCTGTGAGCGACGTTGGGGCCAAAACAGAGGTCTTGCTGAACACTGTCTCTCGCTGCTTCTCACAATTCCTGCATCCCTTGTCATTTGCTGACAGAGCCCACAGTAGTAGTCATCATTAGTCCGCACAGCAGTCATGCGGATCCATGCAGGACAAGGTGTGCCCGCAGTGGTCACAGTGTTTAAACCCATTGGTCGAGGACACAGCGGGGAAAAAATGTCACCCGCGAGTTCAAACAAGAGTCCTGGCCAGGGAGGGTGCGAAAGCTCCCGTGCACTAAGAGATAAGACCCAGAAGGGAAAAGGACCCAAGAAAAATGTGGCGCCAAGGCGGCAGCAGTCCGAGAAGGCACTGGTATGCATACTGGAGAAAGAAAAAAAGTAACAATCAACCTTTTTCAGGGTGCAGATGAACGTCCGATGGGCTCCACAGAAAAAAAAAAGAGACTAAGGCAAGATGGCACCCTTGGGCGGGAAGAAGACCACGCATGTGTGGTGGATCTCCCAAAGGCTTTATTTGAAAGTTGGGGAGAGGTTACCACGCGGGCTCCGTCGATGCAGATATCGCCCATATGCGAGGACTGACTTTCTGCTTGTTCCCAGAGAAACCTTAATATCTCCAGAAATCATGCTTTTGCAGATATCACCAGAGTCTTTCACTTCCACCACAAGAATGCAACACAGATGTTCGAAATATCTGATGTTATCATGGAGGTAGATGCCACCTTGACTGCCTCTTTCCTTTTTCCTGGACTATTACCAGAAATTGAATTTTTCCCATTAAATGGCAATAAAATATGATTTTCTTGGCTTTATCAAGGGCTATGCAACAGCATAGGAAAGAACTTCCCAGGAAAAAAGTGACATCACAGCAGTAAATGGCTGCTTAAGTGTGGTTCCCCCGCAGGCTAGAAGAGAAAATCATTCCCCAACTATGAATGAGGTGAGTGGAATACAGAAGGCATCACATGGCAGGGAAAAAAAATAGTAGATTTTAAAAACTTTGCTTCTCAAGTGCCAAATTCCCCAGACTCTAGGAGGCTCAAAGATGGCACCCGTGGGAACTGGTAGCACCGAAAAGAAGGAGATTAGCATGAACATTGATCAATCAGCTGGGGAGATAAGCATATCCAAGGAACGATCCGGGAATGATTTGGAAAGATGGGATCCCCGCAGGCAGACACTGTCTGTCTGAGCCCTAGGCTCCAAGTGAGATTTTTTAATTGTCATAATGACATGGCATCAGGGGCTTGTCGAGCCCTGCATTACAGAATAATTCAGACTGTACAGAGGGAAGTTAACAAGAATGCCTTTTATCACTCTTGTTATTTATTTTGTCACTGGAGCCCCTAGCAGTGAGGTATACACAGGAATTGGAGGGCCTGCAGAATGGCGCGCAGGAATTTATATTAAATTTATTTGTGAACAATATGGTGCTCTTTGTAGATCAGGCTTTTGAAAATTTGGAGATTATACGGCTTATTCAAAAATTTTGATCTTTTGAGGGAATACAAAAACATTTGACATTCCGGAAGTTCTTCCTATAACTAAACTTTGTCAGAACCACCAAATGATTGGCTTCCCTCTCATGTTTCAATGACATCACTCCTATGCCTCTATTCACCTCAGCCACCAGAGGTATTCATCCCAAAGCATATGGGAAATATACAACAAGTCTCACACAACCTCAATTGTTGGCAACAGAGTAAGCAACAGAATAGAACTATGTACAGGAAAGCATCAACAGAAGCCTGTCCATATTAGATGAATCTGCAAAGCCAAGGATAAAAACCATAGCGGATCCAAGGGTACCGCAGCAAAAGAGTATAGCAAATACATTCAGGGGTGGGCCCTGGACTGGTCTAGCAGGACTCAAGGAAAGGACATCAACTGATAAGTAAAATGTCACTTTTCATATCATCCTGCTAGACCATTCCAGACAAGTGGGATGTACCAAAGCTACACCACCACAGGGCGGGAAGAAGACACAGAAGCTCACAAAACCCTTAAGCTGAAGGCCATGTCTGTCCGCATGTGGACATCCAAGTGGTAATGCTTGACAAAAGTGGAAAGTGATACCCACATCGCTGCCCGACAAATGTCTGCAGCGGCTACCGAGCTCCATTCCGTCCACGAGGACACTTGTGCTCAGGTAGAATGGACACACAAACCCTCCAGAACCGACCAGATCCGCAGGAGACAAGCCAAAGCAACAGCCTCTTTAATAAAGCACACCAAAGTTGACTTGGCCGCCACATCATCCTTGCGCAGGCCAGAAAACAGCACAAAAAGATGGTCAGACCTACGAAAGGGACTCAAACTCCAGGTACGGGAGGAGCAGCCTCTGGATATCCACCAGGCAAAGATCCTTATCCTTTCCCCGACATCACTCCTTCAGGAAGGAGGATAGGCAAACCACCTGGTTCACATGAAAGGGAGAAAAGCACCTTAGGCAAGAAGGAAGACGCAGGCCAAATGGAAATGGCCTCCTCTGACAAGGACAAATAAGGATCTTGGTAAGACAAAGCCTGCAGGTTGGAAACCCACATGGCAGAACAAATTGCAACGAAGAAGACCATCTTGAGCATCAAATCCTTCAAGGTAGCATGCTTCAACAGCTCAAAGGGCAGCACCATCAGGGCCCCAAGTACCAGACATAGGTCCTAGGAAGGGATAACAGACCAAAGGGGAGGATGCAGGTGCTGAATCCCCTGGAGAAAACATGAGACGTCAGGGTGCAAGGCCAAAGTCTTGCCCGCCACCAGACCACAGAAGCAGGCCCGAGCTGCCACCTGAACTTTCAGGGAGTTAAGAGAAAGGCCCTTTTCTAGGCCAAACTGCAGAAAGCAAGGAAAGAGGAGAGTGAATTCTCCGCAGAATTCCCCTCTCCTTTCACCCCTTCTCCTTCCCTCCCCCCTCCTCTTTCCCTCTTCCCCTCCTCCCTTTTCTCCCCCCAATCTCCCCCTCCTTTTTCTATATTTTTTGAGAGAGTTATAACAGCAGTCCACTTGTATATACTTGTATTCTCAGTGCTCATTTTTATTAGCTTATGATGGTTTACCACTTGGATTTATTGTTTCCCTGTTTTACATATTTTTTGTCTTATGTTTTTAAGAGAATGTCAACATTTTATTGTGTTTTATGTTATAGACTGGGAAAGAGATTTCTTAGCACCATTCTCCCTGAGACAGTTTTCTACAAAGTTTTGGTAATATATTTTTGATTTTTATTCTCTTTTTCCTAATATCCTATTATGTTATGTATTTATTTTTCTTATTATTTATAGCCTATATGTTTTTGTACTGTTTTTAATTTTTTTTGTGGTTTTATTTATGTATAGACCCCTGAAGAAGGCCTCGTGTCAAAACTTGTTTAAGTTTGGTCCTTAATAAAGTACATTTTGAAGTTCATCCCAGTGTGGCCGTGGTTCTTCTTCTACACTCTATGCTTGGAACATAGAAACATAGAAATATGACGACAGAAAAAGACCACATGGCCTATCTAGTCTGTCCTTCCATATCAACAATTACAACAGTCCCCTTTTTACCTTTAGAGATCCTCTGTGTCTGTCCCATGCTTTTTTGAATTCAGTTACTGTCCTCATCTCTACCACCTCCACTGAGAGACTATGTCCCATGTCCCCTCATAGCAGAACTTGCTTTCAATTGAAAGAGGCTTTCTCCCTGAACATTTATGCCATGGAGGTATTTAACATCTCAATCATAACACCTCTATCCCGCCTTTCCTCTAAGGTGTACATATTAAGATCCTTAAGTCTGTCCTCATATGCTTTATAATGAAGACCACTAATCATTTTAGTAGCCACTCTCTGCACAGACTCCATCCTGTTCACATCCTTTTGAAGGTACGGTCTCCAGAATTGCACACTATACTCCAAATGAGGTCGCACCAAAGACTTATACAAAGGCACTATCACCTCCTTTTTTCTGCTAGCCATTCCTCTCCGTATGCACCCAAGCATCCTTTTAGCTTCTGCCGTCGCCTTTTCTACCTGTTTAGCTACTTTAAGATCATCAGACACAATCACGCCTAGGTCCCGCTCTTCTTTAGTGGACAAAAGTACTTCACCCCCTATACTATATTGCTCCCTTGGATTGCTGCAGCCCAAATGCATGACCTTACATTTTTTAACATTAAATCCCAGCTGCCAAATTCTAGACCATTCTTCAAGCTTAGCTAGATCCTTCCTCATGTTATCTACACCTTCCTGAGTGTCTACTCTATTGCAGATAGAGGGTTGTGAGGACTGATTCCTGCTGTCCTCAGAGAACACCTGTTACAGGTGAGCAACTATGCTTTCTCCAGGAACAAACAGGAAGTCAGTCCTCACATATGGGACTCCCCAGCTACAGGCTACTGAGAAGCTGTAAAAACGCCAAGGTGACCTGCAAAGGGTGAGCCGTGAGCAGCAGCAGTTGAGTCCCTACTGAGAGACTCTCGCAAGACCCAAGTGTCTGGCGGGGAACTATCACTCTCGTAGCCTGAGCACCGAAGGGTCGGAGGCAGGAGTGCCTACACCCCGAAGTGATTACGGAGTATGGCCTGGCATAAGGCGCTTTCCCATTGGGACTCTCTCTCCAGGCAATAGTAAGCCGCAAAGATACGGATAGAAGACCAGGTGGCAGCACAGCAGATTTCCATCACAGGTACGGAACACAGATTTGCCACAGAAGAAGCCATGGCCATGATGCAGTGCACCTTGACCCATTGGTCTAGTGAGATCCCTGCCTGCTGGGGTCATAGGAAACGAAAAGCTGAGATGCTTTGCAGTGGCCCTGGGTCCATTGTAAATAGAAGGACAGGGCCCTTTTACAATCCCAAGTATGGAGAATGGTCTCTGTTCGGCCTGCGTGAGACCTGGGAAAGAAGGTGAAAAGCACCATCTCCTGATTGAGGTGGAATGGGGACACCACCTTCAGCAGAAACTTGGGATGTGTGCGAAGCATCACCCTATTCTTTTAGAACTTCGTGTAGGGGGGCTCTGCCATCAGTCTGGAGCTCGCTGACTCTGCGAGCTGATGTGAGTGCCACGAGGAAGATGACTTTTCAAGAAAGGTACCTAAGGTGGCAGGTAGCCAAGGGCTCAAAGGGTGACTTAGTAAGTTGAGAGAGCACCACGCTGAGATCCCACTCTGCCACCAATGGACCGATGGGGGGTTTGGATAGCATGAGGCCCCAGAGGAACCGGGACACAAGGGGCTGAGCTGAGAAGGGTTTGCCTTCGATGGAATGGTGGTGTACTGCGACAGCGCTCAGTACACTCTCACTGAGTTGAACTTTAGTCCCACCTGTGACAGGTGGAGCAGGTACCGGAGTACCACCTGTACAGAGCAGGAGAACAGGATCACCCGTCTTTCAGTGCACCACACCGAGAACAGATGCCACTTAAGGGCGTATGCCCTTTTTGAGGAGGCTTTGCGAAAGGCCAGAAGAATCTCTTCCATGTCCTGTGGGAAGCTGAAGGGGGCAAGAACTACCCTTTCAGCAGCCAAGCCGTGAGCAACAGGGATCCCAGGTTGGGGTGCAGGAGAGAGCCCTGCTACTGTGCGAGCAGTCCTGGGGCTCAGTGCTGGGGCAAGGAGCAGCGGGAACCAGGGTTTCCTGGGCCACCGGGGGGCTATCAAAATTAGTGACACCCTGACATGCTGGACCTTGAAGAGGGTCTTGGCGACCAGCGGTGTCGGCAGGAAGGCGTAAAAAAGGCCATCTGTCCATGGAGGAGGAAAGCATCTGCTGCCAACCGGGATGGGTGCAGCTGGTGGGAGAGGAACCGGGGCAACTGTGTGTTATCGGGGCTGGCGAACAGGTCCACCATTGGGACGCCCCAGAGTTGAAACATCCGTGAGGCCACTCTGAGATACAGGAGCCACTCGTGTGGCTGGAGAACTCTGTTCAGTTTGTCTGCCAGGGTACTGTCCTGGACCGGAGGTAGACCACTCTTAGAAGCATCCCGCTGCGAATCGCATAGGAGCAGAGAACTACCGCCTCCTGGCAGAAGGAGTATGATCCCATGCCCCCTTGCTTGCTCACGCAGAATACTGCAACCTGGTGTCAGTCTGGATCAGCACAGACTAGTGCTGTGGCTGGTGGCGGAAGGATAAGAGGGCCAGAAATATCGTCCAGAGCTCCAGAAGGTTGATTTGCACCTGGGATTCCAACTGGGACCAGCTGCCTCAAGTCTGAAGGTCCCTGCAATGCACTCCCCAGCCTAGCAAGGAGGCGTCCATGATAAGGACCCTCTGGGAGGTAGGTGCTTGGAAGAGCATCCCTGCCTGAAGGTGGCGGGGAATCTGCCACCAACCTCAGGAGTCCACCAGCTGGCGGGTCGCTCTGTCCCAGAGCCTGCCCATGGCTTGCGTCCACTGGGAGCGGAGGCACCACAGTTTCTCTCATGTCTAGTCGGGCATATGGGGTCATATGGACCAAAGAGACCATGTGGCCCAGCAGGCAGAGGAGAAGCCAGACAGGTAGCAACTAGCGGCATTGCACTACTGTGGCTAGCTCCCTAAGAGATTGTCACCTTTCCTGAGGAAGGAAGGCCTTGGCCTGAAGGGTGTCTAGCCGAGCCCCTATGAATTCTAGGCATTCAGCAGGAGAGAAGTGGAATTTGGGGTAGTTGATGATGAACCAGAGGTGCTGCAGTGCATTGATGATGCGCCTTGTGGCATGTTGCGCCTCTACAGCTGAGCCTCCCTTTATGAGCCAGTAGTCCAGGTAGGGAAAGACAAAGGCTCTCTGGAGGCAGAGGTAGGCTGCAACCACCGCTAGGCACTTTGTGAAGACCCTTGGTGAGGAGGCCAGCCCAAAGGAGAGTGCCCTGTATTGGTAGTAATCTCCCCCCACCACAAACCGAAGGTATTTTCTGTGGACTGAATGAATCAGGATGTGTGTGTAGGCATTCTTTAAGTCTAAGGAGCATAGCCAATCTCCCTACTGAAGGAATGGCAGTAGTGTTCCAAGGGAGAGCATCTTGAACTTCTCCCTTACCAGAGTCCCTTACCAGAAACCTGTTCAGCTCTAGGAAATCTAGGATGGGCCTGAGGCCCTCTATCCTCTTGGGGATGAGGAAATACATGGAGTAGAAGCCAGTGCCCCAGAAATGTTTCGGTACAGGTTTCACCGCTTTGTACTGTAGTAGGCCTATAAGCTCGGTGAGGAGCAGGGTCTGGTGAAGAAGAGGTTTTATGATCTCTCCTCGGAAGTACGAGGGTGGTACTCACTGTAGGTGGAAGAGATAACCCTCCCTGACCACTTGTAGCTGGGTAGGACTGGATTCGGCAAGTCAGCATCGAGCCCTGAAAGGCCTTCCAGCTGAGGGCATTGAGCGTCCGGGTCTCCCTGCCGGGTGGCACCAAGGAATGGCATTCCTAACAAGGGCTATATATTTTAAGCCAAGGTAAGAGTTCGTGGTTTTTTATGTTTAAATCTTTTTATATTCATGATACATAACAGGCAAAGTAAACATTACAATCCGCTAACAGATTAGGTTAGAATAATGCAAAAGTGGCTTACAGAATACAACAGTGCAGAGAACAAACCCATGAAAACCTCGTGAGCAGCCTACATTGCAAAACATGGTGAACAACAGAGATATTGCAGCATAACATACATGCATACAGATATGGAACAACAAAACTCTATCCCACTACAAGAAATATGCCATACTTATACGCTGAAAACGAGGCAGTCAAGCCTAGTAGTAAAAACACAACTGAAGGGTTTGAATAGGAAACCGTACCCACCAAAGCAACCAACAGACATGCACATCTGTCCCAAGGCCCCCTTCAGAGGGCACGTTCCACTGGACAGAGAGTCCCCAAGCAAGAAAAAGAAGAAGAACCAAAGAAGAGGAAAGGGAAAATGACAGGCAAGACATGAGGAAACAGGCCATAAAGCCTCTTGGATGGGCTACCTCAGCAACCCACCCTACAGCCCGTCCACCCCGGTGTCCCCCCCCCTTTCCCTCCCCCCCACCCCCCCCCCTTTTGCCAAGGCCAGTAAGAATCCCGCCCCGCCTACGCGCCCGGCAAGCTATCCAAAAGACAGCAGCACCAGCAGACCCAGGGTTGAGTCTTCTCCCGGGCCTACCATCCCTCAGCGAGTCGGCTAGGCCGAATTACACCCGCGTGGTGACTTCCAACCTACCCCCCCTACCACCCCCCCACCCCACCCCCCAATAACGCAAAATAAGGAGTTGCAGCCGAGTGTGACCTATTCCATGAATGCGTAAGACCAAACAGGTAGTAATGAATCAGCCACCCCCTGAAGCTAGCACCATAGCTAACCCCATGAATTCAATATGGTTCCCCCAGAAGGCGTCGGCGCGCCCCTGCAGGTAATAATTGCACGTGGGGTCCCCACATCTGTAGAAATCGAGCCCATCTGTTCCCCACTCCAGCAGCATGCAGCCGGTCCATAAGCAGAACTTTATGGAGTCGAAGCCTCCAAATGCCATAACTGGGTCCTCTTCCATCCAACCACTGTTGCAGCACTGTCATACGGGCAACCATCAGCATCAAACGCAACCATCGCAGTCCCATTGTCCCCAACACACCCCCCCATTCATCCTCCCATACATCCAACACAGCATTCCGTGCATTGAGGGGCTCCAACTGTGCTAGGCACCGATGCAGATGGCCAAACACTCGTCCCCAAAAGACCTGGACCTTAGGACAGCACCAAAACATATGACCCAGAGTCGCCCGAGCCTCGCCACACACCGAGGACAGCAGTGACTCGTGCCTACCCCGGCTCTCCAAGCCCGCACCGGGGCAAAATATAGGCGGCGCAGGATACGATACTGGGTGTCACGATGCAGAACCTGCACACTTAATGTCGGGATTGCTGCCAGCCCTTCCAAGAGCTGCTCCACACCGACCTCCTCTCCTAACTCCGCAGACCAAGCCGTCGCCAAAGCTTCCACCTCCAGAGGCAACACCCCATCCCATAACATTTTGTGAAGCCCAGACACCCGAACTCTCATGTCCCCTCCCAGCAAGGCCATTTCAATCTCCGAACAGACCTCCCCCCGCATCGCATCCCCAGGAACCGTGCGTAAATAGCTCCGAAGCTGGGTGTATTGAAAAACATCTCGATCTCGTAACAAATACTGGCGACACAATTCAGAGAAGGGCATCATAGTCCCCTCAGGGGTCAGCACATGCTCCAGATTCACCACTCCAAGAGTCTCCCAGACATGAAAGTGAGACCGCCCCATACCCGGTTCGAAGTCTGCATTACCCCTTATTGGAAGATAAGGCGTATAAGACGCCGAGATCCGACGTCCAGTGCAAAAGAATCGCCACGCCTGCCTAATGGGCTTTAAAAGGAATACCCGAATATCCACGGGCACAGTCCGAAGTGTCTTAGCGTGCAACAAGTATCGCAAACAGAGAGGTGCCAGCACATCCTCCAACATCACCGTCGGGGAATAGTCTGTCAAATCCCACATCCAGTCGCAAACGTAGCGCAGCAAACACGCTACACTGTATCGCCTAATATCCGGGAAACCCATACCCCCCAAGCCCCAAGGTTGTCGCAAGATCGCCAGACGCACCCGAGGTCTTCGCCCCCGCCAAAGAAGCCGATTGAAGTCTCTCCAGTTGCCAAAGATCTGAGCGCCTTAAGAGCATCGGAAGAATCTGAAGCGGGTAGAGTATTTTAGGGAAGATCACCATCTTGCATAGGGCTATTCGGCCCCCCAGAGATAACAGCAAGTCCCGCCATTTATCTACACAGGCCGACACCTCCCCCAGTAACTTAGACACATTAAGATGATAGAGATCCCCCAACCTCGCCGGCAAATAAATGCCCAGGTACTTAAAATATCCCATAGCCCACTTCAAGGGAAAGGGACCCTGCCACCCCGGATGTCCGTCGGGGGCTAGAAACATCGCTTCGGACTTATCTAGATTAAGACGGAGTCCCGAGGGTACCCCATACTCTGTAATAAGCTGCAACAAACACTGCAGTCCGACCAGGGGATCCCCCAAATGAACTAACAAATCGTCAGCAAACGCGGCAAGGCGAGACTCCTCCCGCCCCATCCGAATACCTCGAAATTGGGAAGAAGTCCTAATAAGAGACAGAAGAGGCTCCAGGGATAGAACGAATAAAAGAGGTGATAACGGGCAACCCTGCCTAGTCCCTTTCTAGATGTCGAAATCTGCAGACAGAGTCCCATTAACCCTAACAGCTCCAATCGGATGAGCATAAAGCAGGTGGATCACATCCACAAAGAACCCAGCAAACCCCATTGCCTCCAGGACCTGGTACATAAAGCCCCAGTTGACCCGATCAAACGCCTTCTCGGCGTCAAAACTGATAAGGAGAGAGGGGTCCCCCGCCAAGCGCCCCACCCCAAGAGACAACAGAATCCGCTGCAGACTATACGTGACCTGACGCCCGCGCACAAAGCCCACCTGGTCCCTATGAATCAGGAGGGGTAAGCAAATCGCCAGCCGATCCGCCATTATTTTAGCTAAAAGTTTAATGTCCACATTAAGTAAAGAAATGGGACGGTAAGAGCTCGGCAGAAGAGGATTCCTCCCGGGCTTGGGTAAAATAGTGATCACAGCTTTGTTAGCTTCAAAGGGGAACCTACCCCGCTGTACCAGATCCTCAAAGTAACCCACCAATGGGGGCACCACAACGTCACTCAATGCTTTATAGAACTCGCTACGGAACCCATCAACGCCCGGAGCCCTCCCATTCTTCAAGTTCTTTATGGCAGCCTGAACCTCCTGTCCCGTAAGGGGTTGATTAAGAGACTCCAAATGCTCCGCACCAAGCCGTGGTAGCCCACATCTCTCAAGAAAGAGACGTCCCTCTAGGTCCTTATCGCCATCATTTGCATAGAGTCCCTGAAAAAAATCAGCAAAGACCTTCTCTATTGTTGCGGAGTCGCGGGTAATGATACCATTTGCCTGCCTAATAGCCCCAATCTGCTGGGACCCCCCAGCGGGCCTCAACAACGAGGACATCAACTTGCCCGCCTTATTCCCGAACCGATAAAGCTTATACCGGTAATACAGCATCGACTTCTGGGCTCGCCGATGGAGTAGCATCTCCAGTTCAGCCTGCACCTCCCGAAGCCTACGCTGATGTACTGCCGTGTTGGAACCCGCCACCATCCGGCGCGCTTTACCAAAATCCCTTTCCAGCTGAAGGATCCGCTGATTCAACCGCTTGCGCCGCTGACTTTGATAACTGATTATATCCCCACGAAGCACAGCCTTCCCGGCCTCCCACAAAAGGGCCGGTGATATGCCCGGTGTCGCATTCAGGTTCTCATATTCCTTCCATTTCCCCCGCAGAAACGTTTCAAAATGAGCATCCCCACAACTCCAATGGATATCTCCACGATCTACCCAATGGTGGACTACTCCCCCTCAACTCCAAGACCACCATCGCATGATCAGATATAATCAGAGACCCAATATCCACCCTCGAGACCCAACTGAATAACGAGTCCGTGATTAAAAAGAAATCTATACGGGACCAGGTCCCGTGCGCTCGGGACAAGTGTGTGTAATCCCGGTCTCCGGGATGCATCACCCTCCAAATGTCCAGTAAGCAGTACGCTTCACACAGCCCCCACAATCGTTGTCGCGCCCGGCGACTCCCACTCCCCACCCGACCAGACCGATCGAGGCCTACATCCAAGACTTCATTGAAATCACCACCTAATATAACCTGATACCAACCTGCGTCCGCAAGCAGCTGAGAAAGATTCTGAAAAAAACGAGCCTCGTAGACATTTGGTCCGTAGACTGAACACAACATCACTTTCCTCCCAGCAAGGATCCCCCATACACCCACATATCGGCCCTCAACATCAGAAACAACCTGCTCTTCGACCCAGCTAACAGATTTGGCGATAAGGATGGCTACTCCGCGCTTCTTCCCCACCGCAGGAGACCCGTACACATGAGCAATTTGACCGGAGCCCAACTTTGTATGCTCCGCCGCCGACTGATGAGTCTCCTGCAGCATGATCACATCTGCACGTTGCCGTTTCAAATGCTGCAATACTTTATAACGCTTCACTGGGGAGCCCAACCCGCAAACATTCCAAGAGATTACTCGTGGACCTTTATCCACAGCTCATTGAGAAACTACAATACCACAGAGCAAGATCCCAATTCAGACCTGGGCGGCGGCCCCCCCAGCCAAGGGCCCCCTGCCAAAGCTGCCAGACCTGGACAGCCCAAAAACGCCAAGCGTCCATCTTAGTCCAGACAGTCCCACACACACTATCAACCACACATCCATCTCCAGCAATTCGGCTAGATTCCTTTTCCCTTCCCCCCCCCCCCACCCTCCCCTCCCCTAAACCGACTCTACCCCTTCCCATCCGATGGATTACCCCTTCCCATCCGATGGACTACCCCTCCCCCCCCCCTCCCCCTTCCCCAGCCTACCCCCCCAACTACCCCACCATCCATACCAACCACCAGTCACCTGCCAGCCTCGTCCGGCTCCACCTGAACTTCCTAAACATGCAGAGCCCCCCCCTCCCCCCCCCAAAACAAGACCCCCCAATCCGCCCCCCGTTACCTGCGGCCAATGCACTGAAATAACCACCCCCTCCCTACATAACCGAGGAAGCCAAGGCAAATCGCCATGCACAGTATAAGGGGCAAACATACCAGTAATTTAGATGATAGAGAGAAAGTGCATAGAGCCTGGGCCCCCAGCACCAAATCCCCCCCCTTCAGCAACCGCCCCCTTTACCTCCCAACCCATTCACAGAAAAGAATAGAGAAGATAAAGAAGAACAGAGAAAGAAAAGGGAACCAGCCCCCACCACGAGACAACCGCACCAACCAGGGGCTTGGAAGAAGGACCCGAAAGATACTGCACCCCCCCCCCTCCCGCACCCCAGTCCTCGGGGGGCCCCCCACAGACAACCAAGAAAGCCACCCCTCCCCCGAACCCTTCAGTAGAGAACAAGAAGACCCCTCGATCTGAGCAACTAGCACCACTGCTTGAAGGAGCCAAGCCCCCGAGGATAGAAAGGAGGAAAGGAAAGAAAAAGGGGAAATAGAGAAAAAACACCATAGAAAAATCATACAGTTGCGAACAAAAACTGCCACAGATGAACACTTCATGAGAGGAAGATATAAACAACCTTACTAGGCAAATCTAAACCATATTAACAGTGTTGACAAAGGGGAGCAGCTGCATAAAGCAACATAGACCGTCCCCAGTAAGAGAAAAACGGCCAGCCCTCCCTCCCCCCAGACCATGAGAAAGAGAGGCCCATTATCAGCCACCCTAAGCCCGGTGTACATATCCCAGAACGCATCCAAAAAAACCCTTCCAATCACCCAGGCAGGGTGAAAAAATAGTAGAGCAGGAGGCCAGTAACAGTAAAATAGGTTGAGTAAAATCAAATTAAAGCTGGAGTAGAAACATTTCCATGCACATCAGAATCAAAGGGAAAATAAACTAAAAGGAAGAAATAAAACAAAAGAAATAAATGAAATAGATAGAAATAAAGGGAGAGGCTGAAACATTAGCATGAGACTGAATAAAACAAATACAATCAGATTGAGAATAAAAGAAAATAAATTAAAAATAAAATTAAGGCTGTAGAGCAAGTTCCTCATGCTCCAATATCGCCTTGGGTCCCCGAATGGCCTCTAAAAGCCTTATACTCAGCATTAGTGTGCAACAAATTATTGTCCTCAGAGTATAGTCCAGGCATCTTCCACAGGGAGAAGAAGAAGACTGGGACCCCAGACAAGTCGGCTCCGCACCCGGACCCAAGGAGCAACCTGGCATGCTAAGTTCAACCAGCAATACTGCTCTCATCTGCCAAGGCCGTTACAGTAATCCAACGCCTCTTCAGGGGAAGAGAAAGCTCGATTCCCCCCATCGCTATGCACCCGCAGGATTGCAGGATAGGCCAGGGTGAAACGGATGCCTCGTTCAATGAGCTTGCTGCAGGCCTCTTTGTACGCCTTGCGTTTCAGGGATACATCAGCCGAGTAATCTTGAAATATCAACACCTTACAGGCGGAGACTCCAGAGCACCTCTGTTGCCGCGAGGCCCTCAAAACACCTTCTTTTTGTGCTGCATTCAGGAAGCGGGCAATCACCGCTCTCGGCCGACGCTCCCTGGGCCGGTAAGGCCCTAACCGATGGGCCCTCTCCACCACGATGTCCCCTACATCAGCGGCCAGGGGTAAGTTGTCAGGCAACCACTTTTCCAGATGCTGCCGGAGGTCCTTATCAGGCACTGATTCTTCTATGCCGATAAAGCGCAGGTTATTTCGTCTGCTGCGATTTTCCAGATCTTCCAGCTTATCATGGTGCTTTGCCAAGGCCTCTTCCAAGCTCTTAATTCGGGCCGCATCCTGCGTCCTCATGTCTTCCAGAGAGCCAATGCGGGTCTCCGCGTGCTCGACGCGCTTTGTGAATTCCAAGACCGCTTGAGCCACCGCATGAATCTGCGTAGCCAGCCCCCCTAGACGATCTTCCAGGGCCACCACTACTGCTTTGGAAACCTCCTCTACCATCGTCGAGGTTGCCAGCGGCATTGCCGCTTCCAAGGTGTCATCCGCCATCTTTGCCTCTCCGTCACGCGTTCGCTCACGGCGGGGGATTTTTGTGGCCATAAACTCACTCCCTGCGCTGCTCAATGTGGGAACAAAGGGCCGATCACCTGCCAAAGCTCTCCCCCGCTGCAAATCAAAATTATTGCCGGCTGAACTTGATAAAATTATTGAGGGGGAAGGAGCGGGCTCCGGAGCTAAAGAGGAAGCGTCCTCTCAGCTCACCATGCCACCGGAAGTCCTCTGTTCGTGGTTTTTTAAATTACTAGCTCTCCGCCTGGGAGCTCTTAAAAGAGTTTTGGTACATTTTTAAAACAATGTTACATTCTTTTTGGGGCTTTAGTTTAAAAGGGGAAATATTTTCTTTAGTGGAGTAAGTTTAAAACTCTGCTTTAGTATCTTTATCTTTATTGAGACATTTGATATACCGCCCACGTGATTGCATCAGAGCGGCTCATCAGGTGTTAATTCCCTCCCAAACCCCCCAACTCCCAACCAACCCCTAATGAGCAGTCTTGCTTTATAGGGAACCTCCCCAATTAAATATACACAGGGACTTGGAACAGCACATTTTGAACACACTTAAAGAGATTTCATTGTTTTTTCTTTGAAAGGACAGCTGGGAAACTGGCTGGTACTTTGGTAGGTCTTTCTCTCTTTTGCTTTAACAGATACCTAAGCTCCACCAACTGAACAATGGCTGGGAAAAATTGCATCGCTAAAGCTGCTGCCTCCGTTACAGCTTCTGCCTCTGTCCACACAGAGGTCCCAATGGCAGTTGAAGGACCGGTGCCATGTGCAGGATGCTTGTATGCTGAAGCTCTCAGGAAACAAGTAGAGGAACTCAGAGAGGAGGTGGCGAGGCTGAGGAGCATTCAAGACAGTGAGAAGTACTCTGGTGAGATGCTTCTTGCAACATCCAAGCTCTCCAGCAGAGGAGAAGATGGGTGCCTACAGAATGACAAAGGTTGGACACAAGTCCCCAGGGCTTGCAGAATCACCAATCCAACTTCTCCAGCCCTTGAATTGAAGAACCATTATGCACCCCTGGAAGTGGAGGAGGTGAAAGCATCCCTGGAAAGGGAAAAACTAGCGCTCGAGCACCCCAAAGTTGCAGAATCAGTGACCATAAGGAAGCGAAAGGTAGTGGTAGTTGGTGACTTTCTTCTGAGGGGTACTGAGGCATCCATCTGCCGACCAGACTTGATGTCCAGAGAGGTATGCTGTCTGCCAGGTGCCAAAATCTGAGATGGTACAGAGAATTTGCAGAGACTCATCAAGCCTACTGACTATTACCCAATGTTACTAATCCATGTCGGCATAAATGATACTGCCAGGTATCCCTCCGAGCATATCAAAAGTGACTTCATTGCTCTGGGACAGAGAGTGAAGCAGATAGGGGCGCAGGTGGTGTTCTCTTAAATCCTTCCTGTTGAGGGTAAAGTAAAGGCCAAGGAAGAGAAGCTCGTATCCTGGAGATGAATGCATGGCTGAGTGGATGGTGTCATTGAGAGCATTTTGGTTTCCTGCACCATGGGATGCTGTTTGAAGAGTTGCAGAGCACAGATGGCATCCATCTGTCCAAGAAAGGTCGACGTGACTTCAGTTGAAGACTGCCTAATCTACTGAAGAGGGTTTTAAACTAGATTCGTTGGGGATGGGTGAAGAAAGCCCCCAGGTAAGTGAAACATTAAATACCTTTATGGAAATGGGTAAAAGGGGCAACATATGGAAAGTGGTTTGTATAAATGCCTGTAGTATGGGAAATAAGATCCCAGATGTTGAAGCTTTAATAGGAGAGGCTGACTTGGATTTAGTGGCAATTACAGAAATCCATGACAGGGATGTAACTATACTAGAAAGGACAGGGTAGGAAGAAGGGGAGGAGGAGTGGCACTATATGTAAAAAATAATATTAAAGCTTTGGAACTACAGAGTTTAAAAGGGAGAGCGGAGGCACTGTGGGTTAAACTAGAAAGGGAAAGAGAAATCTATTTGCATTGCGTGATATATAGACCTCCCTCACAGGAGGAAGAGGTGGACGGAGAGTTACGTTGAAGACATAAGCAGCACTGCTAGGAAAGGGGAAGTGCTACTGATAGGGGATTTCAATATGCCAGATGTTGATTGGCACATTCCTGTTGCAGCATCATCTAGAATGTAAGGATATCCTGAACTCTCTAGAGGGAGAACTATTCAGGCAACTGGTAACAGAACCCCCACATTAAGGGGCCATACTGGACTTGGTGCTTACCAATGGTGAAAGTGTTTGATGTTAAAGTGGCAGATCATTTTGCATCTAGTGATCACCAGATGGTGTGGTTCAGTATTAGGACTAGGGCTGTTAGAATCCATTCAAAAGCGAGGGTCTTAGACGTTAGGAAAACAAACTTTGTCAAGATGGGTCAATACCTCAGGGAGTCATTAACGGGATGGGAACAGCTGGGGGATGTAGAAAAACTGTAAGTGGAAATTTTAAGGGCAACCAACTTTTTTGTTAAAATGCTAAATTAAGGATAAAAGGAAAAGATGACTGCTATGGTTTTCGAAAGAAGTACCTGAAAAGGTGATGAAAAAGAGAGAGGCCTTCATGAAATACAAGCGATCACAGAGAGCAAAAGACAGGCATCTATATTTGGAGAAACATAGAAACATAATGACAGAAAAAGACCACATGGCCTATCTAGTCTGTCCTTCCATAACAACTACTACAACAGTCCACTTTTTACCTTTAGAGATCCTCTGTGTTGGTCCCATGCTTTTTTGAATTCAGTTACTGTCCTCATCTCTACCACCTCCACTGGGAGACTATTCCATGGATCCACTACTCTTTCCGTAAAGAAATATTTCCGCATATCACTCCTGAATCTATCTCCCTTCACCCTCATCCTATGTCCCCTCGTAGCAGAACTTGCTTTCAATTGAAAGAGGCTCTCTCCCTGAACATTTATGCCACGGGGTATTTAAACATCTCAATCATATCACCTCTATCCCGCCTTTCCTCTAAGGTGTACATATTAAAATCCTTAGGTCTGTCCTCATATGCTTTATAATGAAGCCCACTAATCATTTTAGAAGCCACCCTCTGCACAGACTCCATCCTGTTCACATCCTTTTGAAGGTGCGGTCTCCAGAATTGCACACCATACTCCAAATGAGGTCGCACCAAAGACTTATACAGAGGCATTATCACCACTTTTTTTTTTTTTTTTTTTTTTTTTAAGAGAAACTAGCAAAGTAGTCAGGAAAGCAAAGATTCAAAACGAGGAGGAAATAGCCAATGCAATAAAATGGGGGGATAAGACATTTTTCGGATATGAGGGAGGAGTGGCCTAGTGGTTGGGGCAAGATACCTCAGGCCAGAAAGTCAGGGGTTCAAATCCCACTAGAGGACAGCAACCTTGGGCCGGAAGGACTGGGGTTTCTAGTCCAACAGATGCTCCTTGTGGTCTTGGGCAAGCCACTTAACCCTCCATTGCCCATGTTCCCTGTAAAATAGTTATCATGCTCTGTTCAATGTAATTTCAGTTTGTTCAATGTTAAATAAATAAATAAATGTTAGTGAGAAGAGGAAGGGCAAAAGTAGTATTGTTAGACTCAAGGGGAAAGGGGAGGAATATGTAGAAGCTGATCAGCATAAAGCAGAATTGCTTAACAAATATTTCTGTTCTATGTTCACAAATGAAGAACCAGGAGCAGGACCTCAGAAAACACCCACAAACAGGAACAGAAGCGAGGGGCATCGGAAACTAGCTAAACCTAAAGTAGACAAAGCGATGGGTCCGGATGGGATACACCCTAGAATACTGAGGGACATTCTAGCAGCTCCACTGACTGACCTTTTCAATGCCTCGTTGGAGTCGGAAGTGGTGCCAAAGCACTGGAGAGAGGCACATGTGGTCCCTTTACACAAAAGCGGAAGTAAGGATGTGGTTGAAAACTACAGGCTGGTTAATTTAACTTTGGTAGTGAGTAAATTATTGGAAATGCTGCTGAAAGAGAAAATATTGACGTTTCTGGAGTCCAGCAGATTATAGGATCCTAGGCAGCATGGATTAACCAGAGACAGGTCTTTTCAGACAATCTGATTGATTTCTATGACTGCATGACCAGGGAGTTGGACCGAGGGAGAGCCCTAGATGTGGTGTATTTAGATTTCAGTAAAGCCTTTGACACCGTTCCTCACAGGCGACTTATAAACAGAGCACCATAGAGATGGACCCTAAAGTTACTGCTTGGGTAGAAATTGCTTGAGTGGGAGGCGAGAAAAGGGTACAAGTAAAAGGAGCTCACTCTGAGAAGAAGGAGATTACCAGTGGTGTGCCACAGGGATCTGTCCTTGGTCCGATTCTTTTTAACATCTTTGTTAGTGATATAACGGAAGGGCTGCGGGTAAGTTTGCCTCGTTGCAGATGATACCAAAATCTGCAATAGAGTAGACACTCAGGAAGGTATAGATAACATGAGAAGGGATCTAGTTAAGCTTGAAGAATGGTCTAGAATTTAGCAGATGAGATTTAATGTTAGAAAATGCAAGGTCATGCATTTGGGCTGCAGCAATCCAAAGGAGCGATATAGTATAGGGGGTAAAGTACTTTTGTCCACTAAAGAAGAGCAGGATTGTGTCTGATGATGTTAAAGTAGCTAAACAGGTAGAAAAGGTGACAGCAAAATCTAGAAGAATGCTTGGGTGCATAGGGAGAGGAATGGCCAGCAGAAGAAAGGAGGTGATAGTGCCTCTGTATAAGTCTTTGGTGCAACCTCATTTGGAGTATTGTGTACAATTCTGGAGACCGCACCTCAAAAGGATATAAACAGGATGGGGTCAGTACAGAGGGTGGCTACTAAAATGGTTAGTGGTCTTCATTATAAAGAATATGAGGGCAGACTTAAGGATCTTAATATGTACACCTTAGAGGAAAAGTGAGATAGAGGTGATATGATTGAGATCTTTAAATACTTCTGTGACAAATGTACGGGGGGAGAGCCTCTTTCAATTGAAAGCAAGCTCTGCTACGAGGGGACATGGGAAGATGGTGAAAGGGGATAGATTCAGGAGTGATATACGGAAATATTTCTTTACAGAAAGAGTGATGGATCCGTGATATAGTCTCCCAGTGGAGGTGGTAGAGATGAGGACAGTATCTGAATTCAAAGAAACATGGGACAAACACAGAGGATCTCTAAAGGAAAAAAGGGGACTGTTGTAGTGGTTGCTATAGAAGGACAGACTAGATAGGCCATGTGGTCTTTTTCTGTCATTATGTTGCTATGTTTTGGCACTGGAGCCTGCACATGGCTGACTCAACGACTATCCAATTGTGGAAAAGTTGGGTCTTCTAGAACCCTGGGCTTCAGCATACACAATACATGGAGTCAAGTCGCCTGCTGACAATGGCCACCCATGCCAGTGTTTCCCACATCCGGAGAAGGATGTGCTCAAGAATCTGAGACACTGGTACTGTAAGGGTTTCCCCTTAGGGTGGCCTCGTACTGGATTATCTCCAGTTCCTCCGTGCACGAGTCTTCCTCAGCCTCGATCTCGATGGTGAGTGCCTTAGCCATATCCTACACAAACTCAAGGAAGGCAACATCCTCAGGCAGGGACCAGAGGAGATGGGTCTGAAGGCATGTCTATAATTTCTATAAATAGCAATGCCAGCTCGCTGACATTTCCCCTGTAAATTCAGCAGTATACAAAAGTATACACCCTGTAAATAGTTCTGACAATTTACTGTTCTGTTATATGTAAAAAGTTAAGAAGTTCTTGTTCTATGTAATGTTATGCAAATGTATGCAATTGTTCCATGTAAACCGCCCCTGATCTCTGGAAGGGGCGGTATAGAAGAAATAGATAAATAAATAAAATAAATAAATAAATGTCTCGGTGTCGCCGAGTGTCTGGGGACTCCTCATCCTCGGTCTCTCATTCGGACTCAAAGTCCGAGAACGAGTCCGAGGCTCCGCGATCACCACAGTCGAGGTCCGTGTTGGACAATCCACGACCTCTGGAGTATCTGCGGTCTGAACCACAGGACTCATTGGAGAAGACCAGTGTCCCGAGGATCAGGACTGGGACCTCGTTCAGAGCCATTGGGTCTCTCAAGGTGGGTGGCGTTCGAGGATCGGCTCGATGTTCAGGGAAGCCCTTGATGTCAAGGGTCCCACCATCAGGGCGGATGAACCAGACGATCCGGACAAAAACGCCCGCTGCATGGCCACGAGGGCAGAGATACTGCTCTCTAAGGCTACCACCCTGGTCTCCATGCCAGTTGGCTCCACAGCTTTCGACACGGGCACCGAGGATTTTGGGCCCGGCATCTGTACTGTCGATGGGGAGTCCTCAACAAGGATGGCCTCGGATGTCTGAGGCCGGTCGGAGGGTGCCGACAACTCCTTGTGGAGCAGCTGTGAGGCCACTCCCGTTCCTGCTCCTCAGACTCATGCCGGGGACTGCGTGGCCTGGAGTGGGATTTCCCCTTCTTCCCGGACCTGTCCTCTGAGGTGGTCTTCAAGGTTTTTGACTTCTTGCATCCCACTTCCAGGGATTTCCTCTGGGAGGAACCATGGCCGCAGGACTCCGAGGAGGCCCTGGAGCATGGTGTCGCCAGAGACCCAAGCGCGGAGTCGGACTTTTGGAAGAATTTCTCCTGCTGCTGGTAACGGCTCTTTAGGACCTTTGAGGTCATGGTTCTGCAAAGTTCGCAGTCCGAGTTGTTGTGTTCTGGGCAGAGGCACCAGAGGCAGCAGTCATGAGGATCGGCGAGAGACATCAATTTGCTGCACCAATCCACTTCTTGAAGCCACTGAAGGCCATCCAAAAAAAAGGGTTCCTGCCTCCCGGCAGGAGTCCAAGGTCTTCTGCTGAAAAAGCGTAGTTACTCACCTGTAACAGGTGTTCTCCAGGAGCAGCAGGAATCAGTCCTCACATATGGGTGACGTCGGCGCCGACGGAGCCCTCGCGGAGCAATTTTCCCCAGCTTTCAAAGAAAGCCTTTGGGAATTGCAGCGCGCATGCGCGGTCGCCTTCCCGCCCAAGGGTGCCATCTTAGCCAGTCTGATGACATAGCTAAAAGACAGCATAAAAATTTGCAAAAAAACTTAAGCAGATGATTGCAACTCCACGGGGAGGAGGGAGGGTTGTGAGGACTGATTCCTGCTGCTCCTGGAGAACACCTGTTACAGGTGAGTAACTACGCTTTCTCCAGGACCAAGCAGGAAGTCAGTCCTCACATATGGGACAAACACAAAAATGAGCTCCCTCTAGCTCAGCGGCACAGAAGGAAGGAATCTTCACTGAATTATCACCCACCGGTAGCCCCCATCCGGGATGGAGGGTAGGAGTTGCTCAAACCTCGAAGAGATTTCGGAGGACTGCCTGTCCGAAAGCACTGTCCCTGCGGGACTCCCTCTCGAGACAGTAATGGACCGCAAAAGTCTGGCTCGAAGACCAAGTAGCGGCCCGGCAGATGTCTGCCAGCGGAACAGAGCGGAGGTAAGCCACTGACGTAGCCTTCGCCCGAACACAATGAGCCGTGACTCGACTTTCTAAGGGGAGTCCGGCTGCCCCATAAGCCCAAGCGATACAGTCAGCAACCCAGATGGACAGAGTACGCTTGGAGACCGGGAGCCCCAATTTATTGGGGTCAAAAGACACAAAAAGCTGAGCAGCTTTACGGTGCTCCCGCGTACGGTCAAGGTAGAAGTTCAATGCCCTTCTACAGTCCAGGGTATGCAGGACCCTTTCAGCTCGGCTGGAGTGAGGCCTGGGAAAGAAGGTTGGAAGTACCACCTCCTGATTGATGTGAAAAGGGGAGACAACTTTTGGAAGAAATTTTGGGTGAGTACGTAGGACTACCCTATTTTTGTTGAACCGAGTGAAAGGGGGATCAGACACGAGGGCCTGCAATTCACTTACGCGTCTAGCGGAAGTGAGGGCTATCAGGAATAAGGTTTTCCACGAAAGAAAACGCAGAGAACAGGTAGCCATCGGTTCAAAAGGCGGACAGGTGATCCGCTGTAAAACCACATTCAGATCCCAGTCAGGTGCTGGCGGGCGCAGAGGTGGTTTAAGTAGAAGGAGACCTCGGAGAAACCGTGCTACGAGAGGGTCGCTGGAAAGAGGTCTGCCGTCCACCGGCACATGGTGTGCTGAAAGAGCACTGAGGTGGACTTTGACGGAGTTGGCCTTAAGTCCCAGATTAGAGAGGTAGAGCAGGTACTGCAAGACCACCGACACCGAGCAGGAGAAGGGATCCTGAGACTGCTGTACACACCAAACGGAAAAGCGACGCCATTTAAGGGCGTAGCATTTGCGGGTAGAAGGTCGCCGAGAGGCTAGGACGACCCCTTCCACCTCTGCCGGCAGGAGAAGGGGAGCAAGGACTACCCTTTCAGCCGCCAGGTCATTAGATTGAGAGATCTGAGGTTGGGGTGTAGCAGAGACCCCTGATCCTGTGTTAGGAGATCCGGTTGAAACCCCAGAGGGAACGGATCCTCTACCGCCAATTGCAACAGGAGTGGAAACCACGGCTGTCTGGGCCAGCGAGGAGCCACCAGGATCATGGAAGCTTTGTCCCGGAGAACCTTGAATAGAGTTCGAGAGACTAGCGGGATGGGAGGAAAAGCATAGAGAAGGCTTTCCGACCATGACAGTAGAAAAGCATCTGCCGCTACCCGAAGGGGATGTGGCTGACGAGAGCAGAAGCGAGGAAGTTGCCGGTTGAGAGGACTGGCAAAGAGATCCATCGTGGGGAGGCCCCACTTCAGAAAAAGTTTCTGAACTACCAAGGGATCCAGACGCCACTCGTGCGGCTGGAGTATCCTGCTGAGTTTGTCCGCCAGGCAATTCTCTTGGCCTGGGAGATAAACTGCCTTGAGAAGAATGCCGTGACTGACGGCCCAAGAGCAGAGCTTCTGAGCTTCTCGGCAGAGAAGTAAGGAGCCCGTGCCCCCCTGCTTGTTCACGTAGAACATGGCAACTTGATTGTCCGTCTGGACAAGGACAGACCGGTGAGAAGTCAGGTGGGAGAAAGCCTTGAGCGCCAGACGGATTGCTCTGAGCTCCAGGAAGTTGATCTGTTGAGCAGACTCCCACGCGGTCCAGAGACCTTGAGTACATGCCCCCTGGCAATGTGCTCCCCAACCCAGGAGGGAAGCATCGGTCGTCAGCACTTGAGCCGGCTGAGGCGACTGAAACGGCATTCCGAGCACCAGGTTCGGCCGATGAAGCCACCACTGTAGGGAAGAGGCCAGCGGCCCGGAGATGCGCACTAAGTCGGCTAGTGCGCCGGTGGCTTGTTGCCACTGCTTGCGAAGGCACCATTGAGCAGGCCGCATATTCAGGCGAGCATTGGGGGTCACGTGGACGGTGGAAGCCATATGGCCGAGTAGTCTCAGGAAGCGCCTGGCGGAGACCAGGGGCTGGCTGCGAAAACTGCCGGCTAGGTCCATGAGCCGTTGAGCCCTGTCGAGAGGCAGGAAAGCTCGTGCCTGAGGAGTGTGCAGTCTTGCGCCGATGAACTCGAGATCCTGTGAGGGGAGCAAAGTGGACTTTGCGAAGTTTATGACAAAGCCCAAGTACTGCAGAAGAGTCACCGTGCAGTGTGTGGCATTGGTGACTGCCGGAGAGGACGATGCTCTGATGAGCCAGTCGTCGAGGTACGGAAAGACATAGAGGCCGTGAAGCCGGAGATAGGCCGCCACCACCGCGAGACATTTTGTGAAGACTCGCGGTGCGGAGGATAGGCCAAAGGGCAGTACTCTGTACTGGTAATGATTTCCTGCCACCACAAACCTTAGGTATTGGCGGTGGCTTGGGTGGATGAGGATGTGCGTGTAGGCATCTTTTAGATCCAAGGAGCATAGCCAATCTCCCTGCTGGAGGTAGGGCAGAAGGATTCCAAGGGTAAGCATCTTGAACTTCTCCCTCACGAGGAACTTGTTGAGGTTGCGCAAGTCCAGGATGGGTCTGAGGCCTCCTGTCCTTTTTGGTATTAGGAAATACCTGGAATAAAAGCCTTGACCTCTCAGGTGGAGGGGCACCGGTTCCACAGCCTGTTCCTGAAGACTTGCTAACTCCTGAAGGAGTAAGTCCCTGTGCAGAAGGAGTCGAGGAGGTTCTCCCGGAAAATAAGAGGGAGGGACCTGATGGAAGTGGAGAAGATATCCTTCTCTCACGACTTGAAGCACCCAGACATCTGAAGTGATGTTGGACCACCTGTGGGCGAAGTGAACCAGCCGGCCTCCTGTGCTGGGAGGAGCCAGCTGAGGGGGAGAGGCTATGCTGAGGAAGTCAAAAACCCCCACCCTGCT
Organism: Ichthyophis bannanicus; assembly: GCA_033557465.1. Classification (NCBI taxonomy): domain Eukaryota; kingdom Metazoa; phylum Chordata; class Amphibia; order Gymnophiona; family Ichthyophiidae; genus Ichthyophis; species Ichthyophis bannanicus. Next base: position 5,457,905 of record CM066050.1, read on the forward strand.
GAGCAGGGGCTGGTGGTGCAGGCTTGGGGGCTTGCTGCCTACGGGACCCGTTACCCCGTCCCTTGGCCTGCTGGCCCTGTGGGGGAGCTACGGAGGCCTGATATTGAGGGTAGTGTTTATAGGCAGCCGCCTTTCTCGGGTAAAAGGACTTCTTTCCCGAGCCCTTCTTTTTCTGGGAAGGGGCGGAGGTCTTCCTAGAAAGCCTAGTCCTGGTGAGAGTCTCCGTCTCGATTTGTGCAGCCTTTTCAGCCATGGGCTTGCCAAAGAGGTTCTCACCTCTGCAGGGGACATCGACCAACTTGTCCTGCACCCAGGGTTCAAGGTCAGACGACTGAAGCCAAGCCTGTCGGCGGGCACCGATGCCAGCTGCGGCTACTCGAGCCGATGCTTCAAAGCCATCATAGGCTGCTCGGGACATGAATTTGGAGCATTCCCGAATACCAGTTGTCAAGGCCAGGAACCTCCGCAAAGGTTCCTCGAACAGTCCAGCGGAGAATCCGGCTATCTCTTTAGCCAGGTCTCGGAGATACATGCCCATGTATAGCTGGTAGGTCTGGACACGACAAGCCAGCATAGAGCCCTGGAAACACTTCTTACCTAGGCCATCCAGGTTACGGGCCTCCCTGCCCAGAGGCACCGAGGAGTGCATCTTTTGGCTCTTAAGCCTATGCATGGCCGATTCCACTACCATGGAATGGTGTGGCAGCTGTGCTTTTTGGAAGTCAGGACTCTTGCGGACTCGATAGATGGAATCGACCCGCTTGCTTAATACCGGCGACGAGGCCGGACTCTCCCACATGCGGAAGAGTAGTCGTTCCAGCATGGGAGGAACCGGTACAGTAAAGTGCTCCCGGGCGGGAGAGTCGTACTGAAGGGCGTCGAGCTCTTCGGCTCGAGGCTCCTCCTCGGGATCCGCAGGGAAGGCCAAAGCCTTGGCCATATCCCTGACGAAGTCCGAGAACCGGGCATCCTCCGGAGGGGACTGCTTCCGAGGTTCGGACTCAGGTGAGTCCGAGGGGACACACCGAGTCCGAAAGAAATCAGGTGACTCTTCCTCTTCAGACTCCCAGGCCGACTCCGAGGAGGAATCGGTGGGGTCGGCTCGGGCAGGCGGAGGCGTCGGCCGCCCCGACGCCGAGGGAGTCGGCGGCGACGACCTCGGTCCCGAACGGGAGGCCGAGGGTGACCTCGACCGAGGATCGACTCGAGTTCGCATGGACTCGAGGATCGGCTCGGTCTCCGGGGTCGACTTAGACGTCGACGTCCCGGCGGTCGGGGCAGTGGCGCCAGCGAGGCTAGCGATCAGTGCCCGCTGCTGGTCCATGAAGGCAGATAGTCTGCTCTCCAAGGCCGTCAACCTGAGTCCGACCTCAGGTGACCCAGCAGCCCCCGACTCGGGCCCCGACGGCATCGGGCCCGACGTCGGACATCTCGGAGGCGAGTCCAGAAGGACTACAGGACTTACCCGAGCAGGCAACTCCGACTCCAGGCGAGGTCGCTTCGGGAGGTGCTCCTTCTCCAAAGACCCAGGACGGCTATCGGGGCTATGCGACCTGGCCCTCGCGGAGCCAGGAGCGTCCACCGACGACGCCCTCGCGGGTTTTGCCTTCCGTCGATGGTCCCCGGAGGGAGAACCCCTGTCGGAGGAGCTTCGGCGATGGTCAGAGCTGGAGCCTCTGGATGCCGAGGCCTCCGACGAGGTCCGGGTACGGCCGGGTCAGCGAAGATTCTATCCCACTGGTGCCGCCGACTCCTTAACGCTTTGGAGGACATTTTGCCACAGGCTCCACAGATCAGTTCTTCATGATCCGGGCCCAGGCAGCGGAGGCAATTATCGTGTGTGTCAGTGAGTGACATATTTCTGTCACACTGACCACACCGCTTGAAACCACTGGCAGCCATCGGGGGAAAAAGGGCCCCTGCAAGGTCAAAGGACCGGGCTGCCAGCGAAAAACCGAAAACGAAACTGACCAAAATCAGAAAAACCGAAAAATAAGAGAAGGACTCGCAACGGCGTCGCGAGTCCGGGCAGGAAAACGACCGGTGTCGAACCGAAGTGAAAAAAGAGAAAAACTCACGAAAATCAACTTTTTCAGCGGGGACACGACGGGTACGTCTGTAGGGCTCCGCGGAAAAAAGAGGACTGGCTAAGATGGCACCCTTGGGCGGGAAGGCGACCGCGCATGCGCGCTGCAATTCCCAAAGGCTTTCTTTGAAAGCTGTGGAAAATTGCTCCGCGAGGGCTCCGTCGGCGCCGACGTCACCCATATGTGAGGACTGACTTCCTGCTTGGTCCTGGAGAAAGGGCATGAACGCCGATCGAGGGACACCTCGCGATAAAAAGAGAAAAACAAGAAATGAAGCTGAGGAGAGATGCAGAGGCGAGCTGGCTTGGAAGCGGAAGGAACAGGTACGCAAACCGGACAGAAATGTATCAAAAATTCACACTTTTTCCAGGGGAAACTGGACAGATATCTGAAGAGTTCTGGGGGAAAAAGGAGACTGAGGCAAGATGGCACCCTTAGGTGGGAAGGGGACCATGCATGCGTGGTGCATCTCCCAAAGGCTTTCTTTGAAAGCTGGGGAGATGCTTCCACAGGGGTTCCATCAGCGCCGATGTCACTCAGATGTGAGGACTGACTTCCTGCTTGTTCCCAGAGAACCAGTGTGGTCACCTCCTGCTGTAGCAGAGCCCTTAGTGAAGGCCGAGTAGGGTACTCCCGTTGTGATGAGTTAGGGGATATTGTTGGAAGTTTAACCGATAGCCTCCCTAGATAATTTGGTGGTGAGGTGCCAAAGGTGTGCATGATGGCATAGCCAATTTTCTATATGGGGAGGACTGGGAGTCTGCAGAGGGAAGGTGGCAATGTTCTCCAGAAGAGAGTTAAAAACTAGGTGCTGCTGGCACCTGTGAGGCTGGTTGTGACTTGGTGGCCTTGGGCTTCTTAGCTTGCCTTGGACCCTACTGTTTCTGCTGAAACTGGTAGGTCGCAGGCTGAGAGTATGAGGGATAAAATCTCCTTTTCTTGGGGTACAAGGGCCTCTTGGTTGCTGATTTTTTCTTTGTTGGATCAGCAGTCTTCCTGGAGAGTCTCTTTAGAATGGTGTCATCAGACTCCAGCTCTTCAGCTTTCTCCCTCCAATTTTTCCCAAATGGGTTTTCACCCGTACATGGAATGTTGCCTAGTTTGTCCTAGACCCATTGTTCCAGGTCTGAGCCCCTATGGTTATTGCAGAGGCCCTGCTGCTGGACTCAAATGCATCAAAGGCAGCTCCGTTGACTAACTTTGAGACATTTTGGCTATATTTCAAGAGAGTCTGGAAAGCAGGTCTTTTCTCCTCAGGAATGAATGGAAGGAATTCTTTCCAGTCCTTGTTAATTTCCTTGAGGAACATGTCCATATATAGGGTATAGAAGTTAATCCTACTTGCTAACATTGAAGCCTGGAAAGAACGGCGTGCAAAGGAATCTAGGGTTCTTGATTCCCTGCCCAGGGGTATCGAGGAATGGTACTTGCCAATCTTCATCCTGCGCATCGCTGATTCAACTACCATAGAATGGTGCAGTAGTTGCGGCTTCTGGAAACCTGGGCAGTCTGGTACTTGGTACATGGTGTCCAATCTCCTACTGATAGGTGACACCGTAAGGGGGATTTCCCACATAGGAAGCATGAGAATGTGTAATATGCGATGTAGGTAGGATAGCAGCTTCCTTTGGGGTGGTTGGATACTGTGTTTTGTTGCAGCTGTAATCGATAAGTCTGCTGCCATGTCCCGGATGAACTCCTGGAAGAACATGTCTTCCGGTTGTGACTTCCTGCAGGTACTGATACTGGGAGGAGAGGGTTCCGAGGCAACTTCCTGGAACTTGGTGGAGTCAAAGGAACAATAATCAGAATCGAAAGACTCATACTCCGAGTCCGGCGAGTATAGGCGGTGTCAATGCTCTTGGGATCAGTGTCGTTGATCATGAGAGTCCTTCTTGTCCTCGTGGTGTTGCCCTGAGGAAGCGTGCGTGCCTCAAACGCAGCCAGTACCGACCTTGTCGATACAGTGCCCAGGACCAGAAGCATTGAGTTATCGATGCCTTGAGACCGATGCTGCGAGAAATGCTGCTAATGCCCCCTTCATGGATAGTAAACGCTGATCCAAGGAGGTTGTGTCTGGTCCAGTGATAAAACTGGGCTAGCTGCCATTGTACCAGAACATGGAACTGGGGGTTCTCTAAAGATCGATGTCTCGGGAGCCTCCTGGATCCCCATAGAGGCTTTGGAGAACGATTCCTCCTGCCGGGGATGTTTGGGAGGATGATGAAGCCTTCAAGGATGTTGATGCCAGTGATACCACGTCTTGCGAAAAAAAGTTCTCCATATTTTCTGGTCCGGTTCCCCAGACCTCTCTTGGTCATGAGCTGACAGAGGGAACAAGCATCTGGTACACAATCGGGACCAAGGCATTTTAAGCATCAGTCATGTCTGTCTGAGACCGAGATGGTGCTGGAGCACTTGGTACACTTGAAACCGCTGGTGGGTTTCTCCATCGTAAAGATAGTAGGCTTTTGAAAAATAAAATTTTTGAAAAGTTAGAAATAAAATGAAGACAAAAACACAGTACTGGATTCGCATACACAATGCTGGTGGGTGAACGGAAAGACAGAAGCGCTTTTAAAGAGTATTTCTCTGCGGTAACAGGAATTCTGCTGTCTCACGGAAAAAGACGCGCTAAAGAGAAGGAGTTGTGAGAGCAGGAAGGCAGTCATGCAGGTACAGTTGGAGTGCTCCCAAAGACTTTCCTATTGGATGCAGGGGAGCGTTCCCGCATGGGCTCCATCAGTGCCGACATCACCCATATGCGAAGACTAGATTCCTTCTTGTTCCTGGAGATTATATACGAGATAGATTTGCATATTTTGGAATTCCATCATATGCTCATCTCTCTCTCATGCATATTCACCGTGGTAATCCTGATATGTGCCTTCAGGAGAAGGTTAAGCATTATCTTTGAAATTTAAAAAGGATGTTCTACAAAAGTGGCAGTCCCTCTCAGCCTTCAAGGGCCACAAATTGGTCAGAGTTTTCAGGATATCCCTAATGAAAATCCATGAGAGAAATCTGCATATAATGAAGTTAGGAAGCATGAAAACTTCTCTCATGTGTATTCATTAGAAATATCCCTAAACCTGATCCGTTGGCATCCCTTGAGGACTGCAAGGGAATATCAAGGTTCTACATTATGATCTAACACCACCAGAATATTTGTATTTTCAAAAGCATATAAATATTCACAATAGAAATGCAACAAAAATATGATCCTATTTCCTCCCCTTCTCCATTTGTTTCAATCCTGACATAAGGTTCCTCATTTACTTGCATGCTTCTTAATCTAGCCACGACCCCATTTTGAAAATTATTCTTCCTAAAAAGCTGCCATAATGCACAGAAATAAAGACTTGCTTACCTTGGGCTAAGTACTCAGGCTGGGCAGTGTAGCTGGACAGCTCCAAATCCTCATGTCTTGCATCACCATCCAACTTATCACATAGATTGAATGCTTGGCTAATTACACTTAGGGAACTCTTACACTGCTGATTAGTTTGGTCTTTTTCCACCAACTGCAAAGGAGAGAAAGGTCTGGGAGAAGGGTCACTGGAATCCAGTCCACCAAAGCTACTGTCTGATAGTTCTTCCTTGGTTCTGTTGTCATCTTGTTCCTTGCCAGTTTCAGCATTATTTTGGTTAAAACGCTGCCATCGCTTTTTGGGAGCAGCATGATTTAACTCATTCATTTCATCCCAGTTGGACCCTTCACTGCTCAGCTCAGTATCCACATCCTGAGAGGAGTTAAAATGTGCAATACTTTCATTAAGTTCCTGCTGCATTAGGATATCAGCTTCATAAACCAAATCCTCAGCTACCTCAAGACAGTCTCCCATTTCAGGGTCCTCTGTCATGTGACCTAAAGAAGTATTATTAACAGAATGTTCACTGCCATCCCATAAATGCAATGTATTCTCAACTGTACAAGGGGATGAGTGGCTTGGAGAAGATCCCAAAATCAGCCGCGCATCTTGAAAAGAAATATCTTTTGTGGCTGCAGACAAACTGATCTCCTGCTTTGAATGGCTAAAGTCTGCACCATTAATACTAGAATCTGAAGTATCTGAGAATCTTCTATTAGTTCCAACTTTGTTTAGTTTTGTGATGGTATTACCCAAAGATACACATTCATTTTGCTTTGGACTATCTTCTCCTTTTCTTTCAGAATTATTAGTTGATCCCACTGGAACCAAAGATTTCATGGCTTCTGTGGGGCCACATACAAAACAATCCCCCAGACTTGGGCTTTGAAAGGTGGCTGTATTTGGACTGGTCATCAGCTGCCTCTCCTTTATCTTACTGTCATGCATATCTTTCAGCATCATGAGCAAGGTGCTAAATTTGTAGTCTGGTTCAATTGGAATATGATTCTGCCCAGAAGCTGAAGCAAAAAGTAAAGGTATTGTGATCTTAGATGCCGCACCATCACCAGCTTCCTCAGTGATAGACCTGTATGATAGTTCTTTCAGTTCTGACAGAACATGCTTCACCACTGCTGTTTCTATCTCAGCTGATTCCTCAGTCTTCTCAAGCACGCTGTCTAATGGTTTCTGATTATCAAGTCTCTCGCCGGTAGTGGGAGAATTGGATGGAGAATCAGAGAAAACTTTGGTGCCCAAATCGTTTGTCTCACCATATTCCTCTCGTGCAGCAATATCCTTTGCAGCTGTACTCTCTTTATTTCTGCATTTTATATTTCTTATACGGTATTTTATATTTTTCAGCTGACCTCGATTTGTAAAACTGCTATTTGCTGATGGAATCAGAGAATTTTCATCAGAAGTCAGTGGGGATGAAGCTCTTAAGGGTGAAACATGATTATTTGTAATGGAAAGATTGTGATTTTTTAAATAAGTAATATCTTGAGGCGGCGTAACACATTTTTTGGCTTCAGGAACATGAGCCTCAGTGACAGAGTCAGCATCCCTACTGGAACCTATAAATCTTTCTGTACATTTAGTGTCTTTTTTCAGCCTCTTGTGGATTTTTCTGTTGCTGGATTTTGAGGAATACCTGGAACATTTCGTAAAGCAGTCTCTTGGTCGCGTGGAGAATACATTCTCGGTCATCTCTGTGCATGAACTGTGTTCCAGAGCACCGCATACAGACTCAAATCTTTTATCCATTGTACAAGTAGTACCATTACCATCTGTGCATGAAGTCAGAGAATCTATGGACTGGGTTAGTTTTCTCTCTGTAGCAGCACTAGATACAGAATAATTTCTCAGTAGCCCAGAAGTGTCTGCTTTTCTGTTCCTACTGTCAACAGAGCCACAGGATATCAAATCAACTGCAGATGTGTTGGTATTAGATGTAATTTTAGCATCACTAACCTGTTCTTTCAGAGTTCTTGCAGCAATACTGCTCTCTAGAAAGGGCAATATCCCATCTTCTAAGGCACCAGTGCATGGTGTCAGAATGTCTGCTTTCCCACATAGTGCATGAGATGTGCGTCTGTTAGGAAATCCACCTCCAGATGTTTTGTCTCTCCTCTCAGGCCTCATTCTAGTCCTTTTTACAACAATTTTCTTCCTAGTATTGGACCTTCTTTTTGTGGGGTTAAACTTGCTACATGGCTTTAACTCCTTTTTGGTTGGCTCTTCAGAGACAAACTCTGATGACTTCCGCCAACCATTTGATAAGCTGCCTGATTCCAGTATGTGATCATCTAAACAGGATCCAGATAGCCCAGCTCTCTCACTGTCCAGTTTACCAGAGTTCTGGAGCAGAGTGATACACTTTTCGCCCTTGGAAAGAAAATCTTCAGCATATGCGACGCTCACCTGCCATGTGGCTAAAAATCTTTGAGGAATCTATAAGTAGATGGAAACAAATGGGAAAATAAAGAATCATCAAAATAATATAGAGCACAAAAAGTAAAGCAGAGATCAGATAATGTCTGTTCTCTGCTCATTGAAATGGCATTCAAGGACAGAAGGTCTACCAGACTAACCAGGTCTTCCCTTTAAAAAGGCTAGCAGCCTACCTATATTTTCACACTACAGTATGAGCACAAAGCAATTGAGTTTGCAAAGCAGAAAGCATACTTATTTGCTCCTTAGAGGCAATAAATATAATAGGCATTCATCAGTCTACCAAAAATGTCATTTTCCTGGCTCTGAATTTACTCCTCTAAAGGACCCAAGCTCTGGATGTTCAGACTTGACATCATTTAAGACAGAGATTTCCTGATGGATATGTTAGTACCCCAACGGCATGGAGATTCATTTGTTGAGTCTAACATAAGAAGTAATTAGATCTTACCTGCTAATTAGTGTTCTTGGAGGATATACAGTCCAGTCCCTGTATTCTGAGTTGTGCCTCTCTACCTGCAGCTTGGAGACTGAGCCCGTCAATCTTCTCAATCTTCTGACGACATCAGGATATATATATATATAACACTGGCACCACCCACCAGCTTCAGTATCCTGTTGACAAAGCAAACTAAACGGAGAGACAACTAATCAACTATTAACTATCAACTATAACAACGCTCCCCCCGCCCCCTGAATGGAGGAGACCCCACTCCCCCCCCCCCCAAGGAAGAGGAGGAGGCGACTTACATGACCAAGCCCTTGGAAATTACCTAACAGGGCTACACAGCTCTCAATGTAGCAGGGCTCCACTACGGACCAATTCGCCCTGCCACCAGAACCTACAAGTAACACTGGCCCCCACCAACTCCTGGGCCCGCTACCCTTCCCGAACTGCTTCGAGCCGGCACCAAATACCCTGGGTGGGACCAGGGACTGGACTGTATATCCTCCAGGAACACTAATTAGCAGGTAAGATCTAATTACTTCTTCCTGATCGTCTCTACAGTCCAGTCCCTGTATTCTGGGATGTAACAGAGCAGTTCAAACGTGGGGAGGACCTGCCAAACCGGATGGAAGCACTGTTCTCCCAAAACCGGCATCCGCTGCTGCCTGCACATCCAACTGGTAGTGCTTGGGAAGGAATGAAGAGACGACCAAGTCGCCGCTCTGCAAATATTCAATGGAGGAACCAAACTAAACTCCGCACATGAGGTGGCCTGAGCCCTAGTGGAATGAGCCCACAATCCCACCGGAACTTGCCTTCCCTTCAAAATATAAGCGGAGGCAATAGCCTGTGATCCACCTGGAAATAGAAGCTTTGGCTGCCGCCTCTCCCTTGCGCGACCCTCCGAACACCACAAATAAGTGCTCCGACTTGTGGAAGGCCTTAGAACGTTTCAGATAACGCCTCAAGACTCTATGTACATCCAGAAGGCGCAGCCGAGAAGCTCCCTCTCCCTGACCCCCAGCCACAAAGGACGGAAGAGACACCGACTGATTGACATGAAAGGGAGAGACCACCTTGGGTAAAAGAGGAAGGAACCGTCCTCAACACCACCTTTTCCTTGAAGAAAACGAGAAAGGGCGGATGACATGACAACGCCTGCAACTCCGAAACTCGCCTAGCGGAACAAATGGCCACCAAAAACACAGCCTTAAGGGAGGCCTGTTCAAGAGGCTCAAACGGCACCCCGACCAGGGCTTCTAGCACCAAATTTAGATCCCAAGGCGGCACCACCATACTCTGATGCGGCCGCATCCGCCTCACCGCCTTCAGAAAATGCATCACGTCGGGGTGTTGGCCTAACGCTCTGCCCTTTACCTTGCCCCTGTAGCAAGCGATAGCTGCCCGCTGCACCCACAAAGAACTGGCTGCCAGACCTTTCTCAAGACCGGCTTGCAAAAACTCCAACACCTCCGAGACCGAAACTGCCAAGGGCCGCTTCCTTCGCTCCTCACATCAGCTCTCAAAAATGTGCCAAACTCTCACATACGCCAAACAAGTAGACCGCTTGCGGACCTTTAGCAAAGTAGATATCACTGCTCCCGAATATCCTCTCTTTCGCAGCCTTGCCCTTTCAATAGCCAGGCCATAACCGAGAACTGATCCACCTGCGGCATCCTTACCGGTCCATGCCTGAGAAGGTCCTCCCAAGCCGGGAGTCGCCAGGGACGGTCCTCCAGTAACCGGACTAGATCAGCATACCAGGGCCGCCTCGGCCAGTCCGGAGTTATCAGGATCACTAACCCCTGATGTGCTTCTATCCTTTGAAGAACCCGGCCTATGAGTGTCCAAGGTGGGAACACATACAGCACCCCTTCCAAGGGCCACCTTTGAACTAGGGCATCAAGCCCTTCCGACATTCTCTCCTTTCTCCTGCTGAAGAATCTGCTTGTTTTGGCCGATGCCCAGCGCGCCATCAAGTCTATCACCATCGGACCCCACTGGCATACTATCTGCTCGTAGACCTCTTGACAGAGCTCCCACTCGCCATGATCTACCCTGTGCCTGCTGAGGTAGTCGGCTGTAATATTCTCCACTCCAGCGACATGCTGAGCCGAAATGGCCATTAGATGATCCTTGGCCCATGACAAGAGGCTCTCTGCCTCCTCTTCCAAGAGCCGGCTGCTCGTGCCGCCCTGCCGATTGATGTAGGCCACCGCCGTTACGTTGTCCGAGAGAGCTCTGATTGCCTTCTCGAGAACCAAGGGTCGCAACTCTCTGAGAGCCAGAGTCACTGCCCGCAACTCCAACCTGTTGATGGGCCATCGAGCCTCCCGGACACTCCAGACTCCCTGGGCAAAGTGACCCTCGCAGTGTGCTCCCCAGTCTGACGGGCTCGCATCTGTCGTCACCTGTATCCAGCAAGGGGTCTCGAGAGGCATCCCTTTCTCCAGATTCCCAGGCAAAAGCCACCATTTTAGGGATGCCCTGGCCGCCGCTGTACATGGAAGAGCCGTCGACAGGGGCTGCCTCTGATGGGACCAGCGCCGAAGCAGGGCCTGCTGAAGCGGCCTCATATGCGCCCTGGTCCAGGGAAATAGGTCTAACGTCGCCGCCATGGTCCGCAGTACCTGCAGATAATGCCACGCTGAGGGAGTCCTGCGTGCTACAAATTCTCGCACCAGACGACGAAGACTTTCGGTTCTCTGAGCTGGCAAAAACACCTCGCCCGTGGCCATGTTGAACCTTTCCCCTAAATACTCTAACTCTTGAGAGGGTACCAACTTGTTCTTTGAACCGTTGATCACCCAGCCCAAACTTTGAAGGAACGCCACTACTCTGGCCATTGCCCTTGAACTTTCCTCCTTGGACTTGGCTCTGATCAACCAATCGTCCAGATAAGGATGGACTAGAATGCCTTCTTTGCGCAGGGCCACTGCCACTACTACCATCACCTTGGTGAACGTACGCGAGGCCGTAGCCAGACCAAATGGCAACGCCTGAAACTGAAAGTGGCCCTCTGGTACTGCGAAATGCAGGAATTGCTGATGAGCGGCTCTGATGGGGATATGCAAGTACGCCTCGGTGAGGTCGAGAGAGGTTAGAAATTCCCCTTGCCTCACCGCTACTATCACCGACTTCAGCGTCTCCATCCGAAAGTGCGGTACCCGGAGCACCGATTGACGTGCTTGAGGTCCAGAATTGGACGCCAGGAGCCTTCCTTCTTTGGAACCACAAAGTAAATCGAGTACCGACCGCAGCCTAGTTGATCTCTTGGCACCGGGACTACCGCCCCCAACGCCACCAGTCTTGTAAGTCTACTACCGCTGCCCGCTTGGCTACCGTCCTGCACGGGGACTGAACGAACGAGGGGAGGACCGGTCTTGCAAACTCCAAGGCATAACTGAACTGGAACAACTTCCAGCACTCACCGGTCGGACGTGACCCGGGCCCAGGCGGAAAGGAACTGCCTCAGATGCCCTCCTACCGGCAGCGCCCCCACCCGAGCCCCCGTTGTCTCGTTGTGGTTTCCTCTGGCCAGAGGAAGCCAAAGAGGCTCCAAAACCTCTTCCCGCTCCTCAAAACCCCCGGAAACCCTGACCTCTGGAGGTGAACCAGCCTCTTTGAAAAAGGTTCTGACGAGTTGGTCTGGTTCTCCTGACCTCCCTTTGTTGGGAACGCCCCAAAGGCGCAAAGCGACACTGTCTTGGCTTATCCTCCGGAAGCCTACCCCCTTTAGACTCCCCCAGGTCCTTTACCAACTTATCCAAGTCCTCTCCAAAAAGCAGCTTCCTCTTAAAGGGAAGCCTACTAAGGCGAGCCTTGGAGGAAGCATCTGCCGACCAATTGCGGAGCCACAGCTACCAACAAGCCGCCATCACAGAAGCCATATTCTTTGACAAGCTCCTAATGAGGTCATATTGGCTATCTGCCAGATATGCAGCTCCGGACTCGATTTGCGCCGCATCTCCTTGCGGCCTGACCTGCACCTCCCCAACATCTTGTAGCTGCTGGGACCACCGCAAGCAAGCCCGGGCCACCCAGGTTCCGCAAACCGATGCTTGAAAGGCCATGGCACTAACATCAAAGGCTTGCTTCAGCAATGTGTCCAGCTTCCTATTCTGGAGAACCAAGGAGAGCAGCAAGTACCTGCACTCTAACACAGAAGACCAAACAAGCAGGTGCAAGAAAGAGACTGGCGGTAATCCAATTCAGGTAAAAACCCTTTTTAATAGCATTTCAAAGCAGCAAACAGTGAAGCCTGCGGCTAACGTGATCATATTTGTGTACTACGAGACAAAAAAAAAAGTGTGTTTCCGATAAAGACCCCCTGAAGAAGGCTTCCCAGCCGAAACGCATAGGGGCTATTAAAAAGGGGTTTTACCTGAACTGAATTACTGCCAGTCTCTTTCTTGCACCTGCTTGATTGGTCTTCAGCTTCCTATTCTGGACATCTTTCAATGCAGCATTGCCCTCCACCGGGCTGGTGGTCTTCTTGGTTACGGCCACCACCCTCGCATCCACCCTGGGAGACTTCAACAATTCCTTTTCCGCTTCGGGCAGGAGGTACAACCGTGCCATGGAACGCACTCCCCTTGGCCCGGCCTCCGGCTGATCCCACTCCTCCTGAATCATTTGCCGGATCACCTTGTGGACGGCTGTTCATCTCCTTGAGTTCCAGATGCCATGTTAAGTACCTTCAATATTTCACCAATCAATGCGGGCAACTCCTCCCTGCGAAATACCCTCACAATTCTTGCCTGTAATTCCGGAATTTCACCTTCTTTGAGCTCTTCCTCTTCCCCCAATTCTCTATCCGATTCCAGTTGTTCCAAATCCGGGGAAAAAGGCTCTTCTTCCTCTGTTCTAGCCCATTTGGAAGGGATACCTGCCTCCACCAGAGGCTTGTCCACCATCTGCCTTTTACGAGGACCTCCTTGCCCTTCCTGCTGCCTCATGCAGGAAGCCTTATGCAACAAAAGCACAACTCCGGGGAAAACCCACCAAGGCCTCCCTCTACAGAGGAAGTGCTAGGCTGTGGTTGAGAGGGAACCTGCTTACCTAAAGTTAAGGGCGGCAGAGTCCCCTCATCCCGGGACTCCTCCAAAGGTTCTCCTGCTTCCATTGCCCCGGAAACTGTTGGGAGCAGATCACCTGACGCCTGAAGCTCCTGTTCCACAGAGGCTGCCTCCAGCACGCAGCCCCTGCACACCCGGGTCTCAGACACCGCACCCCTGCGGGCCCCACAGACCAGGCACTGCGGGCGAGCCGGCATAGTCCCTTCCTTGTTTGTTTTTTTAATTCTTTAAACAAGAGCACTCTAAAAACCTCCAACTACCTCTACATATCTATATATCTATATCTATCTATATCGATATCGATATCGATATCGATATATAGATATATATATCTATATCTATATATATAGATATAGATATATAGATATAGATATACACACACACACACATACACAGATATACACCCGTATCACTAAATCTCCCTCTCTCCCCCAAAGGACATTCAAACAAGATAAACAAGTTAAGAGTGTCCTCAGAGACCCCAAAAGGTCCTCCCCCCACTGTAACAGCTGAAAAGTGCACCAACCGCCGCTTCACCACCTCCCCCTGCACAGCCACAAGCCGAAGAAAAAAGGGCGCACAGTCCTCCGCGGGAAAACGCTCCTCCTTCCCAGCTGCTCAGCTCTCGCCGACTACACAAGGCCACCGCACACCACGCAGCTCAACTGCTCCTGCCCCTTACCTTCTGCTCCCAGCTGCTCTCTTCAAAGCGCTTCCTGCACCAGCAAGGAGAGGGAGAGTGCCACGGTCTTCCTGCCCTCGTGCTCAGCCGCCTCGGGGGCTTTGGCAACGAGGCGGGAGACCGAAGTGGAGGCCGTTCACCGCAGAAACCCTCCGGCAAACCGAACACCAGCCGGACTGCGTTGATTTTACTTCTTCTCTTAATTTTTTAACACAACACAAGGCGCTGCAAGCCTCCTCACACAGGGGGGGGAGGAACCCCGAATAACTAACACTAACACAACTTAAAAAAAACAAAAAACAATCAAAGCGGCTTAAATAAACCAAGGCTTAAATCAGCCAAAAAGTATTTCTAAACCTAACGTCTCTCCAGCAAACTACTCTAAGAGGTTGCTGCTCTCTCCAGTTGCTTGGAGACTGATTACTGAAACTGGTGGGTGGTGCCAGTGTTTTATATATATATATATATATATATATATATATATATCCTGATGTTGTCAGAAGATTGACGGGCTCAGTCTCCAAGCTGCAGGTAGAGAGGCACAACGCAGAATACAGGGACTGGACTGCAGAGATGATCAGGAATAAACATTTAATTATCTGGCAGCAGCAGCTAATATTGCATGGGACAAATGATAAGAATGTAAAAAGTCCCTGAAGCAGCGACCAGCGAAACACAGCTTGAGTCAGACAGATATTTTGTCTAATTTTCTGGTTATGACATCAGTGTCAGTTCAAAGCTAAACATTAAGCCATGCACTGTATTTAAGTTATCATGTGTTTTTCAGATATTGCACCCATATATAAAGGAGGCTTTTTACCCATGATGGACTTATAAGAATGGCAGGTACAACCCTAAACAAAGGCACAGAGGGAGTGACCTGCATGGAGCAGCGGGTACACCTACTTTAGCCATGTTACTGGGCAGACAAGATGAACCATACTGGTCTTTATCTGCCATCATATACTATGTTACTACGGCTTGAACCCAAATAGGCTTATCAGAGTTTTTTTTCTTTTTTTCTTATATTTGATATGCATCACCACTCTTATTTTGAGTTGTTTAAAATTAGGTGGAATATATATGTTTTAATTTTAAACATTTAATAAACTCAGTTTTTAGATAACACTTCTACCCAATTTTTTAAAGAGTTTGGTAAAGTATTCTGCAAAAGTTAATTTTGTTCACAAATCATATTTGTTTTTTTAACTCATTTAACTTAGGCTTAGTATTTTTCACAACAAAACATGAAGCATTTACCTTGTGCTTATACAGTTTCTCTTTCTGCCTCCCCCTTCTCTGAAGATCTGGTAAGTCCTCGAACTGATGCTTCCCTTCATAGGGTATAATGGATCTTCCAGAAACCCAAGCCCTCTCTGAAGCATTTCCCAACATCTCCAGATGATATTCTCTATATGGTCTCCGATTAGAAACTATGTAATATTTAAAAAGAATTAAAAAGCAGTACTAAATAGCAGCATGAAAGCAAACAAAGCTTTTAATTGTGTGTTTATTAAGTAAGGTACCATACAGTTTAACAGGAAAACTTTCAGTTAGTGTTCGTGTTCATTTTGCCCCCACCCCCAAGCTCCCACACAACCCAGGTGCAATCTTTGATTTATAGACTCTTAAGCCATTTAAGGTAACAGGAGGAAAATTCTTAACTTTCAGATTTAATTGGTTATCTTCATCAGCAGGTTATTAGGCCTCAGGAATAGATTAATTCTGGGTCCTTACAGATCATCTAAATGTGAACATTAAAAAAGTCCGTTAAACTTATTGGGCCTGATATTTGAAAGGTATTTACACACTTTACAGCCTAGTAAACCATGTAAATGCCTTTAATCGTCATGTTAGTGCCGTTGAATATCCCCTTCTAACCCTGCTACACGCCCAGATACTATGCGGTTAGCAACGGGGCATGATGGGGGTGTCCCGGGGTGGAGCGGAGGCAAAAAGCCTATCTTTAAAGTGCAGGAGCTAAATGGGCAGCATGAAATATCACTGCTGCCCGATTAGCTACTGTGGCTTCCGGCATGTGCAATGATCCCCGGCTATTCAATTCCAGGTTGCATATGACCCCAGCTTGAATATCCAGGCTTAAGGGTCAGCGGGCAGGGCTATGCTCCATAGGGGCGCATAGCCTGCCCAACTCAATAGCGGACCCATTAGGTATATTTGTGTAGGTTCAAATATCCCTATTCCCTGGGCAACTTTAAGTAACTGAACAACTTTAAATAGCTAAACAATCTTATGTTCTTAACAAATCATTATGAGGGAGTGGCCTAGTGGTTGGGGCAAGTTACCTCAGGCCGGAAGGTAGGGGGTTCAAATCCCACTAGAGGACAGCAACCTTGGGCCGGAAGGACTGGGGTTTCTAGTCTCACAGGTGCTCCTTGTGGTCTTGGGCAAGCCACTTAACCCTCCATTGCCCATGTTCCCTGTAAGTATTAGTGTATGTATCTCATATCCCATCGTGTTAAATGTATCCCCCAATTGTGTTGTGACCACTATGATTGAAGGATAAAGTGGTATACAAAACTGTCTAAATAAATAAAATATATTATAATTAAGTTGCAGACAGCAGTCCAGCACCAAGGTGGGGGCTATCCAGTCTTTTGCACCGTGTCTCATGTATGATTCTCTCAGTTGGTGATAGACCTTATGCATGCACTAGATGCAAAGAGGTCCTAGCTCTCAAGGAACGAATACAATCTCTGAAGACTAGTTGGCAGGCTTAGAGGATATGAAGCAGAGGTATATAGAAGGGACATAGTAAAATATCACCTGTGGTCTGCTAGCTTCTCTGCTGCCATGGAATGGGGAGGTCACCTTGTTGTGGCAGAAAGTGGTCCTATAACTAGGACCTGTCTTCCAGGTGACATAATATCCTCTCGAACCAAGAGTGTGTCTCTAGAGGCATGTGCCCATGAAGAAAGGGTTAAGACAAACCATTGGTGACTCCGTCATTAGACATACGAGGTGTGCCAAAAAAGAAACGAGACTGACCCATAAATGTTTTATTAAAAAAATCTACAGAGAAATTACGCATTGTCCCCTTCAAAGTAATCCCCCCCCCCCCCCGGGTTAATGCACTTCTGCATTTGCTTCTGCCATGTACGGAAGCACTCGGTAAAGTCCTCCTCCTTGAGGGCCAGCTTCCTCGCCTCAGTGGCCTTGATCTCTTCTACAGAGGCAAAATGAGTTCCCTTGCGCACAGTCTTCAGCCTGGGGAAGAGCCAGAAGTTGCACGGTGCGAGATCTGGGGAATAAAGAGATGGTTGAGAACTGTGATCTGTTTGTTGGCCAAGAACTGCCTCACACTGAGCGCAGTGTGTGTGGGTGCGTTGCCGTGGTGGAGCAGCCACAACTTATCTTTCCACAAAACCCGCCTGCTGCGCCGAACCCGGTCATGAAGGCGATTGAGGACCTGCTGGTAGACGTTCTGGTTGACTGTCTGACCCTCAGGCACAAACTCATGATGGACCGCCCCCTTCTGGTCGAAGAATGTGATCAGCATGTCCTTGATCCTTGATTTGGACATGCGCGCCTTCTTGGGTCTGGGTGACAGTCGAGTCTTCCACTGCAGGCTCTGTCTCTTGCTTTCAGGGTCATACTGGAAGACCCAAGTCTCGTCTCCTGTGATGACTCGGCCAACGAACTCTGGATCTTCTCCGATCTTCTCTAGCCAGGCTTGACAAACATTGACCCGGTGCTCCTTCTGGTCATCCGATACAAGGTTGGGCACCATCTTGGCACACACCTTCCGCATCCCCAGTTCCTGCACCAAGATGGTCCACACTGACTCCCTGTTCAGGCTGAGCTCCTCAGCTATCATCCGCACCAGCTGGTTCACTCTGTCAATGTTCTCAGCCATATTTGTTGTGGAAGGCCGTCCTGACTTGGGGTCATCCTCCACCCTCCTCGCGGCCAGTCTTGAAGCATTTGTGCCACTCGAACACTCACGGCCTTGACATTGCATCTTCTCCATAAGCCTTTTAGAGAAGTTGGAGACACTCAGTTGGGCCCTTCTCCAACTTGACCAGACATTTCAAGTTGATTCTTTGATCCATATTTCTGCCACCTCCAGTTGTGTGACAAAGCGATGGAGCAGTATGCTACAAAAAAAAAACCTGAAAAAGAAATACAGAGCGAGAGAGATGAAAAATATTATAGCAGAATAGTGGCGAGATGTTGCACAACACAGTGACATAAGCATTGAACAGTGGCATTGAGTAATGGGCATGGCTGCCAGAGTCATTTCTTTTTTGTCACACCTTGTATAGATAACTGCCTGCTGCAAGAGTAATGGACCTCACATGTCTCACAGGAAAGGTTTTAGACAGTGCTGAGGGAGGAGCCTGCTGTCTTGGTATATGTGGGTACCGATGACATAGGAAAGAATGGGAGGGAGGTTCTGAAAGTCAAATTTAGGCTTCTAGCTAGAAAGCCTCCAGGGTAACATGCCACTGCAACTGTCCCTGTGGCCTTCAAACATGCTGTAGTTACATCTCTCCTCAAAAAGATTTAACTAGTCCAACCTATTCCTCTTCCAATTACTGACCTCTCTCTTTCCTCCCCTTTGCTTCAAAACTACTTGTATAAAACATAGAAACATGATGACAGAAAAAGACCACATGGCCTATCTAGTCTGTCCTTCCATAACTACTACAACAGTCCACTTTTTACCTTTAGAGATCCACTTTTTACCTTCAGAGATTCAGTTACTGTCCTCATCTCTACCACCTCCACTGGGAGACTATTCCATGGATCCACTACTCTTTCTGTAAAGAAATATTTCCGCATATCACTCCTGAATCTATCTCCCTTCACCCTCATCCCATGTCCCCTCGTAGCAGAACTTGCTTTCAATTGAAAGAGGCTCTCTCCCTGAACATTTATGCCACGGAGGTATTTAAACATCTCAATCATATCACCTCTATCCCGCCTTTCCTCTAAGGTGTACATATTAAAATCCTTAGGTCTGTCCTCATATGCTTTATAATGAAGCCCACTAATCATTTTAGAAGCCACCCTCTGCACAGACTCCATCCTGTTCACATCCTTTTGAAGGTGCGGTCTCCAGAATTGCACACTATACTCCAAATAAGGTCGCACCAAAGACTTATACAGAGGCATTATCACCTCCTTTTTTCAGCTAGCCATTCCTCTCCATATGCACCCAAGCATCCTTCTAGCTTTTGCCGTCGCCTTTTCTACCTGTTTAGCTACTTTAAGATCAGACACAACCACGCCTAGGTCCCGCTCTTCTTTAGTGGACAAAAGTACTTCACCTCCTATACTGTATTGCTCCCTTGGATTGCTGCAGCCCAAATGCATGACCTGACATTTTTTAACATTAAATCCCAGCTGCCAAATTCTAGACCATTCTTCAAGCTTAGCTAGATCCCTCCTCATGTTATCTACACCTTCCTGGGTGTCTACTCTATTGCAGATTTTGATATCATCTGCAAAGAGGCAAACCTTACCCGACAGCCCTTCCGCTATATCACTAACAAAGATGTTAAAAAGAATGGGACCAAGGACAGATCCCTGGGGCACACCACTGGTAACATCCTTCTCCTCAGAGTGAGCTCCGTTTACTTGTACTCTTTGTCGCCTCCCACCCAACCAATTTCTAACCCAAGCAGTAACTTTAGGGTCCATCCCTAGGGTGCTCAGTTTGTTTATACGTCGCCTGTGAGGAACAGTGTCAAAGGCTTTACTGAAATCTAAATACACCACATCTAGAGCTCTCCCTCGGTCCAACTCCCTGGTCACCCAGTCAAAGAAATCAATCAGATTTGTCTGACAAGACCTGCCTCTGGTGAATCCATGCTGCCTCGGATCCTGTAATCCGCTGGACTCCAGAAACCTCACAATTTTCTCTTTCAGCAGCGTTTCCAATAATTTACTCACCACTGAAGTTAAACTAACCGGCCTGTAGTTTTCAACCACATCCGCTTTTGTGTAAAGGCACCACATGAGCCTCTCTCCAGTCCTTTTGTAGATATACAAGAAAATTGTTGGTCTTTCCGGAGTATTACAACTAATGTAAGAATAAAACGATTACTCCACTCTTAACTATTGGCTTTAGATCAAGGTTCTGCTGGTGTTATTAGCTCAGCTTTTTATCTCCCGAATGTAGTCTCAGATCAAAGCAGCGCTCATGTACACCATATGGCATAAACCATTAACCGCGCTTGATAACATCAATGACTACCGGGTTTCACACTTTTTATGAATTTGATATTCTATGTCTGTTTTCCTTTTCTTCTTTTTCTTATTTTTATTGCTTATACAGTCCTTTGGCACCACTCCAGACTCCAACGAGGCATTGAAAAGGTCAGTCAGTGGAGTTGCTAGAACGTCCCCAAGTTCCCTCAGTATTCTAGGGTGTATCCCATCCGGTCCCATCGCTTTGTCTACTTTAAGTTGAGCTACTTT
The DNA here is from genome assembly GCA_033557465.1 of Ichthyophis bannanicus. Taxonomy (NCBI): domain Eukaryota; kingdom Metazoa; phylum Chordata; class Amphibia; order Gymnophiona; family Ichthyophiidae; genus Ichthyophis; species Ichthyophis bannanicus. Next base: position 5,478,469 of record CM066050.1, read on the forward strand.
CTCACGAACACAGTCTTCTGAAAATTGTTCAAGATGTTCCTCGCTTCTGTTCCTATTTGTGGGTGTTTTCTGAGGTCCTGCTCCTGGTTCTTCATCTGTGAACACAGAACAAAAATATTTGTTAAGCAATTTCGCTTTATCCTTATCAGTTTCTACATATTCCCCCCCTGCACCCTTGAGTCTGACAATACCACTCTTGCCCTTCCTCTTCTCACTAATATATCTGAAAAATGTCTTATCCCCCCATTTTATTGCATTGGCTATTTCCTCATCCTTTTGAATCTTTGCCTTCTTGACTACTTTGCTAGCTTCTCTAAGTTTTTCCAAATACAGATGCCTGTCTTCCTCTCTCTGTGATCTCTTGTATTTCATGAAGGCCTCCCTCTTTTTCTTGACTTTTTCAGCTACTTCCTTAGAAAACCATAGCGGTTTCTTTTTCCTTTTGCCTTTATTTACCATTTTAACAAAAAGGTTGCTTGCCCTTAAAATATCCCCTTTCAGTTTTGCCCACTGCTTTTCTACATCCCCCAGCTGTTCCCATCCCACTAACGACTCCCTGAGGTATTGGCCCATCTTCGCAAAGTTAGTCTTCCTAAAGTCTAAGATCCTCACCTTGGAATGGATTCTAACAGCCCTAGTCCTAATACTGAACCACACCATCTGGTGATCACTGGATGCAAAATGATCTCCCACTACAACATCAGAAACACTTTCACCATTGGTAAGCACCAAATCCAGTATGGTCCCTTCACGTGTGGGGTCTGTTACCAATTGCCTGAATAGTTCTCCCTGTAGAGAAAGCACAGTTACTTACCTGTAACAGGTGATCTCTGGGAACAGCAGGAATTAGTCCTCACATATGGGTACGTCGGAACCGACGGAGCCTGCGCGGGAAAGCTGTTGGGGCCTCCCACAGCGCATGCGCGCTGCCTTCCCGCCTTCCTGACCAACTCTCTTCAGTTCGAGTTTAAAGCTGAGACAATAGAGAGAGGAAAGGAAAGAGAGAGAGAGAAAGAGATACAACTCCTAGGGGAGGTGGGTGGGTTGTGAGGACTAATTCCTGCTGTTCCCAGAGATCACCTGTTACAGGTAAGTAACTGTGCTATCTCCAGGAACAAGCAGGAATGAGTCCTCACATATGGGGACTCCCTAGCTAAGATGCTGGGGAGATCCCCCCCCCCCCCCCCAAGGGTTCCTCATCTTCCTATGGATCTCAGGCATCCATTCAGGGAAGGTGGGCAGGAGTTGTTTAAGAATAGAACAGGTGTCTGAGGACAGCCTGACCAAACAAGGCATCCCGGCAGGAGTCCTTGTCCAAGCAGGAATGGGCTGTGAAGGTATGAACCGAGGCCCAGGTGGCTGCTCGACAGATCTGATCAATGGATACAGAATGAAGATGAGCCATAGATGTGGCCATGGCTCTCACATTGTGAGCTGTGACATGGCCTTCCAGAGAAAGGTTCTTACTCTGGTAAGCAAAAGAAATACACTGAGCAATCCAATTGGACAGTTCTTTTTGAGACTGGAAGTCCTAAATGAGAAGGATCAAAAGCAACAAAAAGTTGAGAAGACTTTCGATGTTGCTGTGTCCTGTGGATGTAAAAGGCAAGAGCTCTTTTACAGTCTAGAGTATGAAGGTTCCGCTCTGCATTGGATGCATGAGGAGCTGGAAAAAAGACAGGTAAATATACCTCTTGATTAAGATGAAAAGGTGAGACCACTTTAGGCATAAAGTGGGGATTTGTCCTAAGGACTACCTTATCATGATGGAACCTTGTATAAGGTGGATTAGCCACTAAAGCCTGCAGTTCACTGATGCGGCGAGCAGAAGTGATTGCAATAAGGAAAATGACTCTCCAGGAAAGGAATTTCAAGGAGGTAGTGGCTAAGGGTTCAAGGGTGGCTTCATAAGCTGACCAAGAACCACGTTTAAGTCCCATGCCACCGGAGGAGGCCGAATGGGAGGCTTAGTTAAAGTTAGACCTCTCATGAATCTTGCAATAAGAGGATGAGAGGAAACAGATTGTCCATTGATAGGCTGAAGAGATGCTGCAATAGCACTCAAATGGACCCTTACAGAATTGGTTTTAAGTCCTGCATTGGAAAGATGCAGGAGATATTCGAGTAAAGAATTTAAAGGTAGTGCTAGAGGGTTAAGACCCTTTTCAGCACACCAGATGGAAAATCTTTTCCATTTAAAAGCATAAGAACGCCTGTTGGAAGGTTTCCTAGATGCATGGAGGATATCCTGCACTTGTTGAGAAAGATTGAAGTCTTGAAGGTCTAGGCCTTCAGTAACCAAGCTCTGAGGTGAAGGGATTTGGGGTTTGGGTGCCACAAAGTCCCCTCCTCTTGAGACAGAAGGTCTGGAGCAGCTCCCAGATCCAGGGAGGGTGCCTGGGAGAGATGCAGAAGTAGAGGGTACCACACTTGGCGTGGCCAGCGTGGAGCTATGAGGATCATAGATCCTTGATCCCTCTGAAGTTTGAATAGAGTCTTGGGAATCAAGGGAATGGGTGGAAAGGCATATAGGAAGGCCTGACCCCAATGAAGGAGGAAGGCAACCCTGGCCTGAGCTCCCTGACACGGAATCCTGGAACAAAACCGGGGAGGTTTGGCATTGTACGGACTTGCAAAGAGGTCTATGTCCGGGGTTCCCCATTCCTGAAAGATTCTGAGTACCTGATCCATGTGCAGGGACCATTCGTGTGGAAGCAGAACTCGACTGAGTCTGTCTGCCCAAGAGTTTTGGATTCCTGGGAGGTACACTGCCAGGAGATGGATCTGATGCTCTCTGGCGAAGGCCCACAGTTTTAGAGCTTCGTTGCAAAGCGACAGAGAGCCAGTCCCTCCTTGTTTGTTTATGTAGAACATGGCTACTTGATTGTCGGTATGAACAAGGACTGTCATGTTGATGAGGAGGGTATGAAAGACCTTGAGAGCAAGGAAAATTGCTCGCAGCTCCAAAAGGTTGATATGAAGGGTGGTCTCCTGTGGAGACCAAGTGCCCTGAGTGGAGAGGTCTTGGAGATGAGCTCCCCAACCTGCTTGGGAGGCATCTGTAGTGAGAGTTGCTTGGGGTAACAAAGGTTGGAAGGGGGCCCCCAACAACAGATTTTGAGTGGACATCCACCATTGGAGAGACCAAAAAAGACGTTTTGAGGTTGCTATTTGGTCTGAGAGAGCTCCTGATGCTTGTGTCCACTGGGTGGACAGAGTCCATTGAGCTGCTCTCATATGTAGGCGTGCATAAGGCACCACATGAACTGTGGATGCCATGTGGCCTAGCAGTTGTAGCATCTCCCTGGCCGTCAAGTGGCTTTTGGACTGAACTTGAGAGGCCAAGTGCACTAGACGGTGGCAACGGGCCTGAGGAAGATAGGCCCTTGCAGTGGTGGTATCTAGCCAGGCCCCTATGAATTCTAGGGACTGAGTAGGGCTGAGTTGAGACTTTGGCAGATTGATGACAAGTCCCAGATACTGCAGTATGCGTCTGGTGTGGTCCAGAGAAGTCTGAGCCTCGGAATGAGATGGAGCTCGGATGAGCCAGTCGTCCAGGTATGGGAAGACAAAGATTCCCAGAGTGCGTAGAAATGCAGCTACTATTGCCATGCATTTGGTAAATACCCTTGGAGCAGAGTCTAGACCGAAGGGAAGTACTCTGTATTGGAAATGTTTTCCCTGGAACAGAAACCGTAGGAATTTTCTGTGGGATGGATGGATCAGTATATGTGTGTACGCATCCTTGAGATCTAGAGAACAAAGCCAGTCCTGACTCTGTAGGTATGGAGAGTGCCTAGAGAAAGCATCTTGAATTTCTCCTTGTATAGGAATGTGTTCAATTCTCTGAGATCCAGAATGGGTCTGTACCCCCCTGTTTTCTTGGGAATGAGAAAATAAGGGGAGTAAAAACCTGACCCTTGTTGAGGAAGAGGAACCTCTTCTATTGCCTTTTGGGCGAGAAGAGTGGTCACCTCCTGGCCCAACAGGTACAGGAGAGAAGGGGGAGAATTGAATTGTCTCACCATGAAATGGGGAGGAAGGCTGGAGAAATGTAGTTTGTAGCCCTCTTTGATGATAGAGAGGGTCCACGGTTCTGATGTGATTTGTTCCCATCTGGGAGCAAAATGAGTTAACCTTCCTGGAATGGTGAGAGGTTCTGGTTGTTGCAGAGCCAGAAAGGTTAAGTTCTCTAGAATCAAGTCAAAAACCCTGAGGGGGTTGGGACTGCTGGATTGTAGCAGCCCCTGTAGACTTTGTTCTGGCCTGTTTAGTTTGCTGACGCTTAGGAGCAAAGCGAACTTGGGAAGATTGCTGGCCAGTATTTGTGGAAAATCTGGTCTTTTTATAGAAAGGTTTCTTAAAAGGTTTTTTCTTGGCAGGGTAGAGGTAGACTTAGAAAGTCTATCTAAAGCAGCATTCTCTGCATCCATTTGAGTGGCTTTGATTTGCCACTCCTTGCCAAACAGATTTTCACCTGTACAGGGCAGATTGCCCAAGCCTTCTTGTACCCAGGGTTCCAAATCAGAGGCCTGGAGCCAAGCCAGTCTGCGAGCAGCTATGGCAATGCCAGAGGCTCTGCTTGCCCCCTCAAAAGAGTCAAAGGCTGCTCTGTTGGAGAACTTTGAAACATCTTGAGTTTGCTTTAGCAAAAGAAGGAACTCCTCTTGCTTATCCTCTGGGATAAAGGGGAGAAACTGACGTATCTTTAATGCAATCTCTTTCAAAAACATGCCCATATAGAGGTTGTATGAATTGATTCTGGCAATAAGCATGCTAGCTTGGAAGATTTTTCTCCCAAAAGCATCCAGAGTCCTACATTCTCTTCCTGGAGGGGTAGAAGAGTGCCTTTTGGTACTCTTTATCTTTTTCATAGCAGATTTCACCACAATAGAGTGGTGAGGAAGCCGAGTCTTTTGAAAACCAGGAGAAGGAGGAACCCGATACATGGTGTCCAAACGTCGAGAATGTGGAGATAGGGTGAGAGGAGCCTCCCACAAGTCCATCATGTGTTCTTGAAGAATTTCATGTATGGGTAAGGTGGCTGCCTCTTTGGGAACCTTAGAGTATCCTAAAATATCCAATTTTTTTGCTCTAGGTTCCTTTTCAGAGGATACAGATATGGAAAGTCCTTTAGCTACTTCAATGATGAAGTCTTGAAAGGACAAATCCTCTGGAGGAGACATTCTCCTTTTTGGAGAAGAGGGCTCCTCAGGAAGAGTAAAAGAGACGTCAGCAGAATCATCTGATGTATCAGAATCTTCAGAGGATTCAAAGTATCGCCTATTTGATTCCAGAGATCGATACGCGTACCGACCGGTATCGACATCGGGCGTACTGGGAATCGGAGCGGTATCGAGGAAATCTCCGGAACTGGAGACCGGAACCGGCATGCTACTGGAAGTAGATGCTCTGGGTACCGGTATCGGTTGCGGTACCGGAATCGGAGTCGGAACCGATTGTGGCGGTACCGATGGCGTTGCAGCATTAATGAAAGCCAGTAAGGCTTGCTGCATGGATTGTACCGTAGTACCCATAGTCGCCACAACTGCCTGGATGTCGGTACCGGTGTTAGCCGGTACCCCAGAGCAGTCTAACAGGAGATCGGTCGAGGCCGTGCCATCAATGTCTACCTGTAACCCCATAGGAGGAGCTTTGGAAGCCGGAGCTTCCCGCCGGGGTTGTTTGGCTGGGGCAGGGTCCTCAGGGTCAAATGCAAGGGCCTCTCGCTGCTTAGAGGGAGATTTGCCTTTTGAGGACCTGCCTGAAGAATGTTTAGTTACCTGAGATCCATCAGGAGAAGAAGACCTGGAGGATGTTGATGCTGGAGTATCGGTAGAAAACAGCATATGAAACTTAGCTGCTCTGTTCTGTAAGCCCCTTTTGGACATCAGAGAGCAGGATGGACAATCCGGAATGGAATGGTCAGGCCCCAAACATTTAAGACACTACTCATGGGTATCAGTGACTGAAATAGTACCGGTACACTTGGTGCATTTTTTAAAACCAGAAGCTGGTTTTTCCATGAGGGAGACCTGAGAAGGCCTAGAGGCCTCACAGAAAAAATACACCAAGTGAAGAAAAAGTAATTTTTTATTTTATTTTATTTTTTTTTTAAATAAACGAAAAAAGACTGGCGGTACCGGTCCGGAATCGGGGAAGGCAGACACGCGGTCAAAGAAACAAATTAAAATAACAATTTCTTCAGCGGTGACAGGAACACGACCTGCTGGCTCCGCGGAAAAAGAAGAACTGAAGAGAGTTGGTCAGGAAGGCGGGACGCATGCGCTGTGGGAGGCCCCAAAAGCTTCCTTTCTGGGAAGCTGAGGAGCTTTCCCGCGCAGGCTCCATCGGTTCCGACGTACCCATATGTGAGGACTCATTCCTGCTTGTTCCTGGAGATTCCAGGATCTCCTTACTTCTAGATGATACTGCAGCAAGAATGTGCCAATCAACATCTGGCATATTGAAATCTCCTATCAGTAGCACTTCCCCTTTCCTAGCAATGCTGCGTATGTCTTCAATTAACTCTCTGTCCACCTCTTCATCTTGTGAGAGGAAGGTCTGTATATCACACCAATGCAAATAGATTTCTCTTTCCCTCTTTCTAGTTTAACCCACAATGCCTCCTCTCTCCCTTTTAAGCTCTGTAATTCCAAAGCTTTAATGGTAGTTTTTACATATAGTGCCACTCCTCCTCCCCTTCTTCCTACCCTGTCCTTTCTGAATAAAGTATAGCCAGGTATAGTTACATCCCAGTCATGGTTTTCTGTGAACCATGTTTCTGTATGAGCAGTTCACTACTTCCATCTTCACTTTCTTTCCTCTCAAGACCTTCTAGACCCATTGCAATCTGGCTTTTGTTTTCTAGATACCACAGAAACGATTCTTGCCATCGTCACCAACTACCTGTTCCTTGGAAAAATCCAAAGGCCTCTACTCGATTCTCATCCTTGACTTTTCTGCTGCTTTTGACACTGTTGATCACCACCTTCTCCTCGATACCCTGTCCTCGCTTGGATTTAGGGGCTCTGTTCTGTCCTAGTTTTCTTCTTATCTCTCCCATCGCACTTTTAGTGTATGTTCTGGTGGTTCCTCCTCTACCGCCATCCCGCTTTCAGTTCGCATACACCTCAGGGCTCTGTCTTGGGATCTCTCCTTTTCTCTCTCTACACTCAATCCCTTCATACACACTTATTTCCTCCCATGTTTTCAGTACCATCTTTATGCTGACAGTTCTCAGATCTACCTTTCTGTGCCTGAAATCTCTCCAGGAATCCAGGACCAGATCTCTGTCTCCTTATCAGGCATTGCTGCCTGGATGTCTCACTGCCGTCTGAAACTGAACATGGCCAAAACTGAGCTCCTTATCTTTCCCTATACACCCACCTCCCCCCTTTCTCCCTTCTCTATTTCTGTGGATAAAGCATAGTTACTCACCTGTAACAGGTGATCTCCGAGAACAGCAGGAATTTAGTCTTCACATATGGGTATCGTCGGTACCGACGGAGCCTGCGCAGGAACGCTCCCCAGCGTCCAATTAGGAAGCTTTTGGAAGCACCCCACAGCGCCTGCGTGCTGCCTTCCCGCCTTTCCCAACTGCCTCTCTCCAGTTGAGTTTAAAGCTGAGACAAAGAGAGAGAGAGAGGGAAAGAGAAAAAGAGAGATAGAGAGATACAACTCCTAGGGGAGGTGGGTGGGTTGTGAAGACTAAATTCCTGCTGTTCCCGGAGATCACCTGTTACAGGTGAGTAACTATGCTATCTCTAGGAACAAGCAGGAATGTAATCTTCACATATGGGGACTCCCTAGCTACAGATGCCAGGGAGAAACCCCAGAGGTTGTGTGCCCTTTCGAAAGGGCTGCACTTCCCCCCATGGATCTCTGGTATCCTACAAGGGATGGTGGGTAGGAGTTGATTAAGTATGGAACAGGTGTTGAAGAACAGCCTGACCAAACAAGGCATCCCGGCGGGAGTCCTTGTCCAGGCTGTGAAGGTATGAATCGAGGCCCAGGTAGCTGCTCGACAGATGTCGTCAATAGACACAGAGTGAAGATGAGCTATAGAGGCTGTCATGGCTCTCACATTGTGCGCTTTGACATGGCCTTCAAGAGGAAGGTTCTTACTCTGATAGGCAAAAGATATACACTGTGCAATCCAGTTGGACAGTGTCCTTTTGGAGACTGGAAGCCGTAAATGACTAGGATCAAAAGCAACAAAGAGTTGGAAGGACTTTCTATGTTGCTGCGTCCTTTGCAAGTAAAAGGACAAAGCTCTTTTACAGTCCAAAGTATGAAGATTCCTTTCTGCATTAGAGGCATGAGGCCTTGGGAAAAAAACAGGAAGGTAAACTGCTTGGTTTAAATGAAAAGGTAAAACCACCTTTGGCATAAAGTGAGGATGAGTCCTAAGGACTACCTTATCATGATAGAATCTTGTATAAGGAGGATCAGCCACCAATGCTTGCAATTCACTAATGCAACGTGCTGATGTGATTGCAATAAGAAAAATAACCTTCCAGGAAAGGAATTTTATAGTAGCTAATGGTTCAAAAGGCGGCTTCATGAGCTGGCCAAGAACTATATTTAAATCCCATGCCACCGGTGGTGGCTTAATGGGAGGCTTAGTTAGAAGAAGGCCTCTCATAAATCTCGCTATGATAGGATGAGAGGAAATAGGTTGCCCATTTAAAGGTTTGAGAGAAGCTGCACTAGCACTCAATTGAACTCTCACTGAATTGGTCTTAAGCCCTGCATTAGACAAATGAAGGAGATATTCCAGTAATGATTCCAGAGGTATTGCAAGAGGGTTAAGACCCTTCTGCGAACACCTTTTCCACTTGAAAGCATAAGAGCGTCTTGTGGATGGTTTCCTGGAAGCATAAAGGATATCCTTTACTTGCTGAGAAAGGCTAAGACCATGAAGTATCAGGCTTTCAGCAACCAGGCCCTGAGATGTAGAGACTGGGGATTGGGATGCCACAGCATCCCGGCCTCCTGGGATAGGAGATTTGGAGCAGATCCTAGCTCCAGAGATGGAGCCTGAGAGAGATGTAAGAGCAGAGGGTACCACACTTGTCGTGGCCAATGTGGGGCTATGAGAATCATACGACCTCTGTCTCTCTGAAGCTTGAATAGGGTTCTGGGAATTAGGGGAATGGGTGGGAAAGCATACAGAAAGTCCCGACCCCAATGGAGGAGGAAGGCATCCGTGGCCTGGCAACCCTGAGCTGGAATTCTGGAACAGAACCGGGGAAGTTTAGCATTCAGCGGACTTGCAAAGAGGTCTATGTCCGGGGTTCCCCAAAATTGGAAAATTTTGGTCACCTGGTCTGCATGGAGAGACCATTCGTGTGGAAGCAGAACTCGACTGAGTCTGTCTGCCCAAGAGTTTTGAATGCCTGGAAGATACACTGCAAGGAGATGAATCTGATGCTCTCTGGCAAGGGCCCAAAGTCGCAAAGCTTCGTTGCAGAGCGACATAGAGCCTGTTCCGCCCTGCCTGTTCACATAGAACATGGCCACCTGGTTGTCCGTTTGGATTAGGACAGTTTTGTAGCTGAGCTGGGTGTGAAACACTCGAAGAGCAAGAAAGATTGCTCTGAGCTATAGGAGATTGATGTGTAGATCGGTCTCCTGTGGAGTCCAGGTACCCTGGGTAGAGAGGCCTTGCAAATGGGCTCCCCAACCCACCTGTGAGGCATCTGTTGTTAAGAGTTATTTGAGGTGGGGGTTGCTGAAAAGGGGACCCCACCAACAGATTCTGGAGTGACTGCCACCATTGGAGAGACAAAATAATACTATCTGAGGTTGCTATTTTGTCTGACAGGCAACCTGACGCCTGAGTCCACTGAGTGGATAGAGTCCACTGGGCTGCCCTCATATGGAGGCGGGCATAAGGGACCACATGCACGGTGGATGCCATGTGACCTAGCAATTATAACATTTCCCGAGCAGTGAGGTGAGACTTTAGCATTGCTTGGGAAGCTAACTGCACAATGCGAAGACAGCGGGACTGTGGAAGATAGGCCCATGTCTGTCTGGTATCCAGCAGGGCTCCTATGAACTCTAGAGACTGAGTGGGAGCTAGGTTGGATTTTGGAAAGTTTATGACAAGTCCCAAATATTGAAGGATACGCATTGTGCGAGATAGAGAAATCCTGGCCTCTGGCTCTGATGGGGCTCGAATGAGCCAATCGCCCAAGTAAGGGAAGATGAATATTTTTAGGGTGCGGAGAAATGCTGCCACCACAGCCATGCATTTTGTGAACACCCTTGGTGTCGAGGCCAGGCCAAAAGGAAGAACTCTGTATTGGTAGTGCTTCCCTTGAAATAGAAAGCAAAGAAACCTTCGGTGAGTTGGATGGATGAGAACATGAGCGTACGCATCCTTGAGATCTAGAGAACAAAGCCAGTCCTGACTCTGAAGGTATGGCAGTAGAGTTCCCAGAGAAATCATTTTGAATTTCTCTTTGAACAGGAATTTGTTCAATTCTCTGAGGTCCAAAATGGGTCTGTGTCCTCCTGTTTTCTTTGGAATAAGGAAAAAGGGGAAATAGAACCCTGCACCCTGTTGATGAATAGGTTCTTCTTCTATTGCCCTTTGGGCAAGAAGCAGACTGACCTGGTGATCTAACTGGGAGTTGAGAGGTCTGAGAAATGAACTGTCTTACCATTGTAGGAGGGGGCATGCTGAGGAAGTGAAGCTTGTATCCCTCTCTTACAATGGACAGAGTCCAACTTTCTGCTGTTATCTGCCCCCATCTGGGGACAAAATAACGTAACCTTCCTGAAATGGTGGAAGGCTCTGGCCCATTCAGGGCCAGGAAGACCAAGTTCTCTAGATGGGAGTCAAAGTCCCTGTGGAGGCTGAAACTGCTGAGCCGGTTGAGGCTTAGCAGCCTTTGTTTTTCTTTGTTTTTCTTTGTTTAGGTTGCTGCTGACCCTTTTGGGCAGACTGACCTGAATGATGCCCTTGCTGGGTATAGAAGGGGTAGAACTTCTTCTTTCTAGTGAAGAATGTTTTTTTGTAGGACTTTTTCCTTGCAGGATCAGCTGTAGATTTTGATAATCTATCCAAGGTGAGATTATCAGCATCTAGCTCATTAGCTTTCTCTTGCCAATTTTTGCCAAAGAGATTCTCTCCTGTGGAAGGAATATTCCCCAGTTTGTCCTGTACCCAAAGTTCCAAGTCAGATGCCTAGAGCCAGGCAATCCTACGTGCGCCTATGGCAATAGCAGAAGTTCTGCTTATGCACTCAAAACAATCAAAAGCTACATGATTTACGAATTTGGAAACATCCTGAGCATGTTTGATAAGTGCAAGATAATCTTGCCTCTTATCATCAGGAAGGAGAGGGCTCATAAGCTCTAGATCTCCTGTAACTTCCTTAAGGAACATTCCCATATATAAAATGTAGGAACTAATGCTGGCAGAAAGCATAGAGGCCTGGAAGGTTCGACGCCCAAAGGCATCAAGAGTTCTACATTCACGTCCTGGAGGATTAGATGCATGTCTTTTTGCACTCTTGATCCTTCTCATGGCTGATTCCACCCCCATGGAATGGTGGGGCAGCTGAGTTTTTTGAAAACTAGGACAAGGAGGAACTCGATACATGGTATCGAGTCTACGAGAATGAGGAAAGGTGGTAAGAGCTGTTTCCCACATCCTTAGCATGAGATCATGCAAGATCTCATGAATAGGCAAAGTACTGCCTCTTTGGGAGCTTTAGGATACTGTAAAATCTCCAATTCCTTCGCCCTAGGCTCAGTTTCAGGAGCCACTGTGATGGAAAGACCTCGAGCCACATCCCGGATAAAATCCTGGAAGGATATATCCTCTGGAGGAGACATCCTACGTTTAGGAGAGGAAGAATCCTCAGGAAGAAATACTCTGGTATCGACAGAGCTGTCAGAGTCTTCAGACTCGTCGGAGGATTCAAAGTATCGCCTGTCCGGGTACCGGAGGGCACAGCATGCGTCGGTACCTGTAGTCCACCTGCCGACGTCAATGCAATTGGCTCCGGTACCGATGTAGGTGCCGGTACCGTTTGAATTGTCTGAAACGGTTTCGGGGGCATCGATGCCAAGAGAAGAGCCGCCAGACTGCGTTCAATAGCCAAGAATCTCTGGTCTATCGACGCCACCGATGCCTGGGTATCGGTACCGGACAAAGCGGCCGGTACCCCAGAGCATGGCACCAGTAGTTCTGCCAAGGTTGGGGCCTCGAGAACATCCTGGAGCCCCGATGCTTTGGAAGCTGAAGCCTCCCGCTGGGGCAATTTTGCCAGTGTGAGTCCCTCAAGGCATCTCGATACTTAGAAGGAGATCTACTCTTTGAGGACCGGCTAGACTTATGTTTAGTTACCTGAGATCCATGGGAGGAAGACGAAGCCCTGGAAGATGTTGATGCCACAGATGCTGCATCGGAGGGAAAAAGGGTGCTAAGTGTAGCAGCTCGGTTTTGCCAACCCCTCTTTGACGTCATCCCACAGGCAACACACTCGGAGATAGAGTGGTCAGGACCTAAACATTTGAGGCACCACTCATGGGAGTCGGTGACGGAGATGGTACCGCCACACTTGGAACACTTTTTAAAACCCGAAGCGGGTTTTTCCATTGTAGAGGAAAGTTGGGCCTAGAGCCCAAAATGGCACGTGGCACCAGAGGAGAAAAAAACTGGAAGACTCCAGATAATCCGACCCCGAGTAATACACAACTCATCAAAAGAATGAAGTGATACACCCTAAAACAAAGCGAATAAGTAAATGAAAAACAGAACAATGTATATAGTTTAATTATGTTCAACTGTACATAGTTTACTAACTGTTAATTGTTAATTGTTAACTGTATTTACCTAGCTACAAATGTTATATGTAAAAACAGACCACACTGTTTATTGTTGTTATATGGAAACCGCACCTGATCAATGGAAGGAGCGGTATATAAATAATCTGTTAATTAAATTAAATTAAAATAAAGGTTTTGGGTTTTTTTGTTTTTTTAAGGAAAAGAAAGAAAGAACCAGCAGTACCGGTGTAGCGTCGAAGGAAGGCAGACGCGACCACAAAAAAGAATAAATGGGATATTTTCTGCGGTGACAGGAAGTGCGACCTGCCGGCTCCGCGGAAAACGAAGAACTGGAGAGAGGCAGTTGGGAAAGGTGGGAAGGCAGCACGCAGGTGCTGTGGGGTGCTTCCAAAAGCTTCCTAACTGGACGCTGGGGAGCATTCCCGCGCAGGCTCCATCAGTACCGACGATACCCATATGTGAAGACTACATTCCTGCTTGTTCCTGGAGATTACTATGCTCCTCCATGTTTCCTCAGCTCGCAACCTTGGGGTCATCTTTGACTCTACACTCTCTCTCTCTCTCTCTCTCCAACAGATAGCTAAAACCTGTTGCTTATTTTTCTATAACATTGGCAGAAGTCGCTCTTTCCTTTCTACACACATTACTAAGGCACTTATCCGCTTTTTAGTCAGCTCCCATCTAGAAACCTTCTCCTTGTTGATCTCCCTCTAAATCATCTCTCTCACCTTCAATCTGTTCAAAACTCAGCTGTGTGGCTTATCTTCGACCAGCCTTGATATGCTCATATAATCCCTCATCTCAAGCTGCTTCATTGGCTCCCTATCCATTTCCGTATCCAGTTCAAACTTCTCCTACTGATCTATAGGTGCATTCATTCTGCTGCTCCTCACTACCTTTCCTCTCTTATCTCTCCCTACACCCCTCCTCGAGAGCTCTGGCAGATCCCTTCTATCTGTGCCCTTCTCTTCTATTGCCAACTCCAGACTTTGATCTTTCCACCTTGCTGCTCCTTATACCTGAACAAACTACTTGAGTCTATGCGTCAGGCTTTACCTCTGGTCCTTTTCAAATCCAGGCTGAAAACTCACCTTTTCGAGGCTGCTTTTGGATCCTGATCCGCTTGATCTCCTATGTGTTTCCTTACCATTCCTCTAGATATATCTTTGTTCTCAGCTGTTGTGTTGTCCGTCTTGACTAGATAGTAAGCTCTGATGGGCAGGGACCGTCTTTTACATGTGTTTGTATGGTGCTGTATATGCCTTGTAGTGCTATTCAAATGATAAGTAGTAGTATAGTAGAAATGCTTCCCGTTCCATGCACAGGACCCAAGAGGCAGGCAAAGCTCTGGAGTCAATGCATGGATGTGATAATGGTGCAGAGAAGAGGATTTTAGAATTGTTAGGAACTGGGCAACATTCTGAGGAAGGGAGGAGAGGGCTTTTCCTAAAGGATGGACTCCACCTTCTGGGTGGAGCCAGACTGCTGGCATCACCCTTTAAAAAGGAGATAAAGCAGCTCTTAAACTAGATAATGGGGGAAGGTGACAGTCACCCAAGTGCATGGTTCAGAATGATGTGTCTTTAAGGATAGAGTCTATTCTCAGAGCAACAAATCACACTGCAACAAACATCGGAAACAATGGACAACAGCCAGTGTCTGTTATCCCTATCTCTGGATCTGCAGCGCTGATGCTCCGGAGGACACGGATGCATCAAAGTGATGCTCTTCCGTATCTGCTTCATCTCCACTGCTGTCAGGCAGGCTTCTGGCAACCCTGTCAGGTACAGGAGAGAATCTACGGTGGTTTTTGGGCCCCATCAGAACAAAAGACTTTCAGACCAAAGGACACACAGACTCTCCCCATATAATCTGTTGCTCCAAGGGTGCAATGTACTAGCAAAATAGGGAAGTTAGGGCATCCCAATAGAGAGGTTTCAATAAGACAGAACTCAGGTGCCTTTAAGTAAAGAGCAGACAAAGCTGAAAACTTCCAAATTATCCCTGTCAACTGGTAACCAGATTAACAACATGAACAAAAATCAAACTTCAAAATGCTTGCATGTAAACTATATAAGTTTAAAACAAGATGGGAGAGTTAGAATATGTAGCACTGAACAAAAGATTACATATAATTGGCATCTCAGAGACTTGGTGGAAGGAGAATAACCAATGGGATACTGTAACAGAGTACAAATTATATCGCAATGAAAGGGTAGATCAAGTTGGTGGAGGTATGACACTATATTTTAAAGAGGGCATACAGAAAAACAGGAAACAAAATACACTGTAGTATGTCTATGGATAGATATTTCCATGTAAAAGGGGGAAGGGAATGGCAGTGGGGGTGTGCTACCGTCCACCTGGACAGAATGAACAGATGGATGATAAAAAGCCAACAGAAATTAGGGATGCTAACAAAATTTACAACAGAGTAATAATGGGGGATTTCAATTACCCCAGTATCAACTGAGTCAATGTCACATTAGGACATGCTAAGGAGATAAAGTTTCTAGATGAAATAAATGACTGCTTCATGGAGCAGCTGGCTCAGGAAACTATTTTAGACCTAGTCCTTAGTGGAATGCAGGATCTGGTGCAAGAGGTAATGGTGTTAGGGCAACTTGGCAACAGTGATCATAACATGATCACATTTGATTTAATGAATGGAAAGAAGACAACAAGGAAATCCACTGCGCTAGCATTTAAATTTCAAAAGGGAGACTATTTATTTTTATTTATTTGACTGTTTTTTATACCGCTTTTCACCAAGGCAAAGCGGTGTACATTACAACAAATACATAGAACAGTAGAACTTATTTACAGAGCAATTAATATATGCTAGAGATCTTACATAGAAAGGTATAACTTATATACATTATAATACCTGGATGGAAGGGGTGATTACGTTACATACTATGATAAAATGAGAAAAACGGTTAAGAAAAAACTAAAAGGAGACACTGCAAAGGTTAAGAGTTTACATCAAATCTGGCTATTGTTTAAAAATCCTATCTTGGAAGCCCAGACCAGATGTATTCCACACTTTAGGAAAGGTAGAAAGAAGGCCAAACAACTGTTGATATGTTATAAAGGTGAGGTAAGAAAGGCCGATACAACCAAAAAAACATCTTTCAGAAAATGGAAAAAGGAGCCAAATGATGAAAACAGGAAACAAGCACTGGCAAATTAGATGCAAGGCACTGATAAGATTGGCAAAGAGAATTTGAAAAGAAGTCTTCTGTGAAAGCAAAAACTCATAAGAAAACTTCCAAGTATATTTGTAGGAAAAAACGAAAGAGAGTCCATGGGACCATTAGATGACAGAGTGGTAAAAAGAGCAACTAAGGAAGAACAAGGCCGTAGCAGAGAAACTGAATGAATTCTTTACTTCAGTCTTCACTAAAGGGAGACAGACTACAAGGCCCAGTGCCCTACGAGGTGGTAAACCCCACCCCTGATTGCCCTCGCATGGCTCATGCATCTGACCGGCACCTTTAAATACCTGTACACAGGGACACAAAATCTCTTCGGATGCATCACCTCACCGCCATGTCCAGACCAACGATTCTCAACCCAGCAGCAACTCCAGCACAGCTACGATCCTCAGCCCTACTGCTCAGCACTAACATGGGAGATGGACTAGAAGGCCTAGTGGCCTCTGAGGTTGTAAGCTCCACCCCCGATTGCCCTCACATGGCTCATGCATCCAGCCTGCGCCTTTAAATACCTGCACACAGGGGTGTTTCTGTGCCTAAGGGCCTTGCCAAAGCACCCTTAGGGGTGGCCCTTAGCGTGGAGCTTAGCAATAGTCAACTAGTCACTCTTCTGCTGATCCTTTATTTTATCAAGGCCAGCCTGCAGGCATTGAGCCATCCAGGCAATAGTCATGAGTGTACCAGCAGCAACAATCATCACTCATCGAACAGCTCCTGGGACCCATATCTCACCACCATCAGCTGCACAAGGTGAGCACAGCACTGGAACCGGCCCACAGCATGAAACCCTGCTCCAGCTGACTCGCGCCCATGAGCAGGCAGTTTCCAGACCCTATCTCAGCGCAAAACACACACGTAAATGCCAAACTCTGCCTACATGAGGTAACAAAGATATTAAGGAAGATCCAAGACATCAAGCTGAAGCATGCTGCATTAACAGAAGATGACCTGAAAATTTATATGTTCCACCAATAAATTGAAAGTAGCAGCAGAAGCGCAAAAACTGTGAAGATATGAAGAAAACCAAAAAGAAAGATATCATATTTAGAGAGAATCCAAAACAATTTTACAGAGAATTGGGAAAGAGCATTAAAATAATAAAAGCACCAAAGTCGAAACAGAAAGCTTCTGGAGAAACTTATACAAGGACCCTATAAAGCACACTCAAGGAGCAGAATGGTTACCCTGCATACAGGAGCATTTGGAAAAAGCAAACATCACACCTATGGAAAGGCCTGCAGTGACAACAAACGAGCTGGTGAGCAGGACAAAATGAGTCCCAAACTGGCTCAAACAGTTATCACTCCATCCAGACCTGGTGACTTGCAAAAATCAATTGTTTATGCAGCCAGACTTAATATCACAATGGCTTACTACAGGAAGAACATTTCTCCTTCCAAAAGAAGATCCCAGTAACACCCCCAATAATTATAGACCAATAACCTCTCTACCTACAATCTATAAGCTGTTCACTGCAATAAATGCAGACAGAATATATGAACAAATCGAGTCGAATAACATCATAGCAGTAGAGCAAAAGGGCAACAAGAGAGGGGCATATGGCACCAAAGACCAGTTAATGTTGAATAAGGCCATCATGGCCAGTACTAAGAAAAGCCAGCAAGAAATATTTCAGGGGGATTCCCTGTCGCCCTTTTTGTTTTGTGTGGCACTTAATCCAGCGAGTACTGTCATCAGCCCTTTGGGATATGGATTTGGCATGAATCCTAAAGAAGGTAACACAGAAACAACATCTAATTTATTATTTGTAGATGATCTGAAGCTCTATAGTTCCAGCGACCAACAATTAACAGAGCAACCCCGTGTGATGAAAAGCTTTTCTGATGACATCAGGATGATCTTTGGTCTTTTCAAATGTGCTAAGGCAACTTTTTTTAAAGAGGAAAATTGAGCAAAACATCTCCTTGGCTGAAGGCTGTGACATCAAGGACCTTGAACAGGAAGGCGTATATAAGTATCTCGGAGTAGAAGAAGGAATGACACGCAAGCAGAAATTACTGAGAGAAAAGATCAGTAAAGAATACTACAAGAGATTAAAATCATTATTGAAAAGTGCTTTTATCATCACGGAATAAGATACAAGCCATCAATCAGCTGGCAATTCCTTTACTTTCATACAGTTTGGGGGTTGTTGACTGGCTTCTTAAAGATCTTGAAAAGCTGGATGTGCGAACATGAAAACTCCTCTATGCCCATGAAGTCATTTACAAGAACCAGTGTATGCCAAGACTGTACATCCCTAGAGCTGAAGGAAGCCTAGGACTCATCAAGATTGATTACACATACAGAGCTACCATCATAGGCATCCAGGTCTACTTAACTCCAACCTCGGTTCCAAATACACAAAAAGTGCTGAAATATGTGAGTAAACGTCCAGAATCTGTCTCCATCATCAAACTAGTACATGCATTCCGACGACTAGAAGTAATGCATGAAGATCCACAAACATGCACAGGGAAGGCAGTAACAGAATTTTCAAAACAACTCTTTAAGGATTTAGATCAACAAACAAGGAAAAACAAGCGGCAGATGCACAAATACAGTGGGAAATACAGAGTGTTACTCCAGGAACCCTTTGTCAATCAAGAACGGACACATGAATGGTTAAGGAGGGGTGAACTGAAACCGAAGGATGAGAGGTTGATAGCTGCAGCCCAGGATAGCGGCTTACAGATGAGATGGGGCATGTAATGAAGCTACAGGGTAAACTATTTAAGACAAATAGGAGAAAATATTTCTTCTCTCAACGTGTAATCAAACTCTGGAATCTGTTACCGGAGGATGTAGTAAGGGCTGTTAGTATAGCTGGGTTTAAAAAAGGTTTGGACAAGTTCCTGGAGGAAAGGTCCATAAACCACTATTAAAAAGGGACCCAGGATATCAATGCTTGGCCTAGTACAAGCACTGCAGAACCTGTGTCTTTTGGGGAAACTGCTAGGTACGTATGACCTAGATTGGCCACTGTTGGAAACAGGATACTGGGCTTGATGGACCTCGGTCTGACCCAGTATGGCATTTCTTATGTTCTTATGTTCTTATGTTCTTATGGTTTACAGCAAGCACTGAAAAAAAACTAGCAACGCAGAGATGGTGAAATTAGGCCTTACCTGCTAATTGGCTTTCTTTGAGGAACTCCAATCCAGTCCCGCACCTCAGGGTAGTCAACCCCCTCCAGCAGCTTGGAGACTGAGCATGTCATGTTTTTATGACATCAGGATGCTTAGGCAGCTGGCAGCACCCACCAGCCCCAGTAACCTATGGATAAACCAGACTCACAGGAGCAACAAATAATAAGTTAGCATCGAAAAACAAAAAAAACGATATTGGGTTCCCATAAGGGGAAAAAAAAAAAAGACAGGAAGCCCTCTCACTGGGCCCCACCCCCAATCCAGGAGCCCTCCAATCGTAGGGCAGCTTACCTGTCCAAAACACCACCTGCCCACCCCACCTCAAGGATGGGACAGGCTTCTTACCAGACACAGGAACACGTGTCTCTCCTCTTTCGTCAGCACATTAAAGATTTATACACCTTAGGCCTCCCAATAAATTGAAATTCTTCAGGCCCGGAATTGTGAGCACCGCTTTAGAAGTGCAGATGGGAGGGTTCTGGGACTGGACTGGAGTTCCTCAAGGAAAGCCAATTAGCAGGTAAGGCCTAATTTTACCTTCCTTATCGTCCCTCCAGTCCAGTCCCATACCTCAGGGATATAACAAGCCCAGCCTGAATCACTGCCGACCCGAACCTCACATCCCCTGCCGCCTGCACATTCAACCTGTAATGCTTCACAAACATATGAAGTGATGACCAGGAGGCCGCCCGACAGATATCCCCTGGCAGAACCAAACTATTCCACCCAGGAAGCTGCTTGCGCCTTGGTGGAATGAGTCCACAGACCCTGCGGGACCACTTTTCCTCGCAACATATATGCTGATGCAATTGCCTCTTTGATCCATCTAGAAATGGAAGCTTTCGCCGCTACCTTCCCATTGCGTGGCCCTCCAAACAGGATGAACAGCCGATCCAACTTTCAAAAGGAAACTGTTCTCTTTAGATACCTTCTAAATGTCCATCTGACGTCTAGGAAAGCAACTGCGGGTCCACCAAGTCCTCGGACAATCCCATCAACACTGGTAGGGTGACCAGCTGATTCAGATGAAACTGCGAAACCACCTTCGACAAGAAGGAGGGTACCCGCCGTAGAACCACTTTCTCCCTCAAGGAGATCAGAAAAGGCTCTCTACATGACAATGCCTGGAGTTCTGAGATCCTCTGGGCGGAACAGATTGCCATCAAAAATACAGTCTTCAAAGTTATATCCTTCAGAGTACATGAAGCTAACGGCTCAAATGGCTCCCCTGCCAGAGCCAAAAGCACTAAACTGAGGTCCCAAAAGGGCACCATCGACCTTAAGGGCAGTCAGAGTTGCTTAACTGCCCTCAAAAAAAGAGTCACATCTGGGTGCGCTCCCAAGGAAACTCCCTGGATCCTGCCTCGGTAACAAGCCAGCATGGCCACTTGCACCCTCAGAGAGCCACATGCCAGCTCTTTAATCGAGCCTCGACTGAAGAAACTCTAACACTTCCGGAATATTCACTGACAACGGCCTGCAACTCCTCTCAGCACACCAGACTTCAAATATCCTCCACACTTAGATATAGGACAGCGATGTGGACCTCTTCCTGGTCCTAAGTAGCATGGAGATTACCGGGACAGAATAACCTCTCCTCGTCAACCGAGCCCTTTGAAGAACCATGGCATAAGCAAGAATCAATTCACCTGGGGCATTAAGACCGGCCTCTGAGACAGAAGATCTGGCCTGCTTGAAAGTCTCCACGGCTGGGCTGCCTTCAGCCGGATCAGGTCCACGTACCACGGGCACCTCGGCCAATGGAGCAATCAGGATGACCAGACCACGTTGCGCCTCCAATCTATGAACCACTCACCCTATGAGGGAAGACGTAGAGAAGCCCCTGGCTGGGCCAATGCTGCACGAGTGCATCCAGACCTTCTGACATTCTCACTCTCCGCCTGCTTTAGAACCTGCTCACTTTGACAGATACAAAGATTGCCATCAAATCCATGACCAGTGCCCCCCACCAGCGCATAAGTTGTTCGAAGACTGCCTGGTTCAGCTGCCATTCTCTTGGGTCCAAGCGCACTTGACTGAGGTAGTTGGCTGTCACATTCTCTGTTCCTGTTATGTGTGCCACCGAAATCGCCTGAAGATGGGTCTCACCCAACCCAGCAAACTCTCAGCTTCGCTCTCCATCCTGACACTGCCTGTGCCCCCTTGTCGAATGATGTAAGCCACCGTGGCGATGTCGGAAAAGACCCATACTGCCTTTCCCGCCAGAAAGGGGTGAAACTAGAAAAGGGGACTGTTACTTCTGGAGAGAGATCTGCAATTGTGAGTATATACGTCTGGGAATTTTCTGAAAGGAATTCTTTCTATTAAAACTAATTAATCTGTGAACCCATTATTTTTTGTTAAATCAGTCAGGGCCTAGTAGCAGCCGTTTAAGTTTAAATTTAAAACACAGAAGAGAACTTTCTGGTTACATTTCATACCCAGCAGAGAGCTTGTAGTTTAAATTTAACAGTCACTCAGGGCCTAGCATCAGCAAAGTACTTTTAGTTTAAATTTAAAACACAGAAGAGAGCTTTCTGGTTAAATTTAGAACCCAGCAGAGAGCTTGTAGTTTAAATTTCATAATAAGTTAGAGCCTAGCAGCAGCAAAGAGCTATAAATTTAAATCAAATCAGAATATAGCTTACCTCAGCAGCACAGGACAGGGTACTGTGTAGCAGACCTCTTTTAATAAGTGTTATTTCCCTCCCTCCCTCACCAACACCCACCCACCCCTGGGATAATCGTAGCTTTATAGGTACTTACACATCTTAAAAGACAGGAGGTGCTCTCAGGTGAAGCTCGTTACCCAAATCAGTCATACACTAAGGACCTGAGATTAATTAAGCTTCAGGTGAACAAGGTATATTAAACGTATTAGGTATAGTTTTATTAGTATAATATCCATAGCAACCCTTAGAAAGTAAAGAACTTAAGGATCTAAACACAAACTTAAAACTAGGATGCAGACAGCAGTCCAGCAGCAAGATGGAGGCTTTCCAGTCTTTTGTATTGAGTGTCACATGTATGATTTTCTCCCAGTTGGTGAGAGGTCTTACGTGTGCACAAGGTGCAAGGAGCTCTTTGCTCTCAGGGAACGAGTCCATTCTCTAGAGGCTAGAGTAGCAGACCTGGAAAACATAAGACAAAGAGGTACATAGACGAGACCTACAGGGATATAGTCCTGAAGTCCCATTTCCAGTCTGGCAGCATCCCTGTTGCCATGGAGGAGAGAGGTCACATGACAGGAGAGCATCACCCTGGTGTGGCAGGAAGTGATCCTGTAACTAGGACCTGTCCTCCAGGTGATGTAAAACCCTCTCGCACCAAGGAGGTTTCTCCAGGGCCATGTGCCCATGAGGGAAGGTTTAGGACAGCCGTTATAGTTGGTGATTCGATCATTAGGCATGTAGATAGCTGGGTGGCTGGTGGAAGTGAGGATCGCAGGTAACATGCCTGCCTGGTGCGAAGGTAGCGGACCTCACATGCCACTTAGATAAGGTCTTAGATAGTGCTGTGGAGAAGTCTGCTGTCTTGGTACATGTCGGTACCAATGACATAGGAAAATGTGGTAGGGAGGTTCTGGAGGCTAAATTTAGGCTTTTAGGTAGGAAGCTGAAATCCAGAACTTCCAAGGTAGCGTTCTCCAAAATGCTTCCCGTTCCACGTGCAGGACCCAAAAGGCAGGCAGAGCTCCAGAGTCTCAATGCGTGGATGAGACAATGGTGCAGACATGAGGGTTTTGGATTTGTTAGGAACTGGGAAACATTCTGGGGAAAGGAGGGGCTCTTCCGAAGGGATGGGCTTCACCTTAACCGGGATGGAACCAGGCTGATGGCATTAACCTTTAAAAAGGAGATAGAGCAGCTTTTAAACTAGATAATAGGGGAAAGCCGACAGTCGCCCAAGAGCGGATGGTTCGGAAAAATGTATCCTTGAAGGATACTACCAAAAGCAGAGAATCTCTATGGATTGAAATTCCATGTAAAAAGAGGAAGGCAATGGCAGTGGGGGTGTACTATCGACCGCCTGGCCAGAATGAATAAATGGATGATGAAATGCTCAAAGAAATCAAGAAAGCTAACAAAAGTTACAGAGCAGTAATAATAATGGGTGATTTCAATTACCCCAGTATCGACTGGGTCAGTGTCACAGCAGGACATGCTAGGGAGATAAAGTTCCTAGATGAAATTAATGACTGCTTCTTGGAGCAGCTGGTTCATGAACCGACCCGAAGGGAAGCCATATTAGACCTAGTCCTTAGTGGAACACCAGATCTAGTGCAAGAGATAAGGGTGTTGAGGCCACTTGGCAATAGTGATCATAGCATGATTGCCTTTGATTTAATTAGTGGAGGAGGGATAGTAAGGAAACCCACAGTACTACCTTTTAACTTTCGAAAGGGAGACTATGATAAAATGAGAAAAATAGTTAAGAAAAAACTAAAAAGAAGCAGTTGCAAAGGTTAAAGACTTACATCAAGCTTGGGTGTAGTTGAAAAATACTATCTTGGGAGCCCAGACCAGCTGTATTCCACGCTTTAAGAAAAGTGGAAGGAAATCCAAAAAACTGCCAGCATGGTTTAAAGGTGAAGTCAGAGAGGCTGTTGTTGCCAAAAAAGCATCTTTCAGGAAATGGAAAAAAGAGCCATACGATGAAACCTGGAAATAGCACAAGCACTGGCAAGTAAAATGCAAGGCATTGATAAGGCAGGCAAAGAGAGTATTTGAGAAGAAGCTTGCTGCGGAAGCAAAAACGCGAAATAAAGACTTTTTCAAATACATTCATAGCAAAAAACCTGTGAGTGAGTCAGTTGGTCCATTAGATGATAGAGGGGTTAAAGGGGCACTAAGAGGCAACAAGGCGATAGCGGAGAGACTGAATGAATTCTTTGCTTCGGTCTTTATTGAGGAAGATGTAGGGATGTTACCCATGACTGAAGTGGTATTTAAAGGTGCGGAAGAATTGAAGGAAAGCACAGTTACTTACCTGTAACAGGTGATCTCTGGGAACAGCAGGAATAAGTCTTCACATATGGGTACATCGGTACCGACGGAGTCTGCGCGCGAACGCTCCCCAGCGTCCAATCAGAACGCTTTTGGGAGCATCCCAACACGCCTGCATGCTGCCTTCCCGCCTTTCCCAACTGCCTCTCCTCAGTTAAGTTTTAAAGCTGAGACCAAGAGAGAGAGTGAGAGAAAGGGAAAGATAGAGATAGAGAAATGCAACTCCTAGGGGAGGTGGGTGGGTTGTGAAGACTTATTCCTGCTGTTCCAGAGATCACCTGTTACAGGTAAGTTACTGTGCTATCTCCAGGAACAAGCAGGAATGAGTCTTCACATATGGGGACTCCCCAAGCTAAGATGCCCGAAGGGAGTCCTAGCATGTTGCGAATCTAGAATGAGCCATGCTACTCCTCAGAACCTCAGGCATCCTGGGGATGGAGGGTAGGAGTTGAATTACAGAAAGGTGCTGTGGAACAGCTGGACTAGGACAGGACTGTGGAACAGCTGGACTAGAACAGGACTTCTAAAGAGGAAGACCCTGTATAGATGACATTTAGTAGTAAAAATATTGAGTGCAATATTCTAATATGGACCTCCCTTGGTGGTATTGTAAAAGGTCTATTGAGGTTCATATGGATCTGTTAGAAGAGCCAGTAGAAGATCCTCAAGGAGTACCTCACTGTGAAGTAGAGGTAATAAACTGTAGGAAGAACAAGTGGAGGTCAGAACCCTTCAGGGTGAGAAATAGCCCCAGGGGAAACTGGGGTAGTACAATGAGGTAGGGCTTCAGCGGGAAACGCAGAAGGTACTATTAGACAAAGCTTAAGCTCTTTTGGCCGAAGAACAGTACAATCCTAGGACCAAAAGGAAAATAAGTCTGACCGATTTGGACTGACAATAGAAATAGTCCATGTAGGAGAAAAGGGGTATGGAAGACCCCTGTATCCGATAAAAAAGTAAGGACAGACTTATGAAGCGTTACAGCTTTAGATTAACTGAAGATCCGAAATGTCTTTCCTAAATGAGGTCAATTAGGAAAGAAAAAGGTACATGGAGAGCTTCAGAGGTACCTAACCCTGAAAGGTTATGGTAAGAAAAAATTTGCTAATTACCACAGGGAGTGGTTGTATGTGTAGAACCCTAAGCATGCTGGCACAGCACTGATAGGGGTAGTGCCCATCTGTCAGAGTCATATAGGAATATATGGATATATGAACCTAAACAGACAGATAGATAAGTACGTAGATACACATCTACCTAAAAGATATATCTTGACAGATATATATATATATATATATATATACAGATATAGATATATTTATAAATATATATATCTATACAGAGATATACATGGGCAGAAGATACACATATATATATATACACATATATATATATATATATACACATATATATATATATATATATATATATATACACATATATAGACACATGTCTCCACATATGTAGATGGAGACATGGCTATATAACTAGATCCCCATAGGAATATGGGGAGAGAGAAAGATTAATCTAATAGCAAGAAGGGTGATAACTGCTTGAATAGATGCATAGAGAATCTTCTTTGCCTGGTTATGATTGACAGAGTCAGAGGAATGGTCTCCCTGACAAGGAGGAGTCTAGATTCCTTTAAGAATTCGAGCTCTTGAATAACCAAGAATGGCCTACGTGAAAAATGCAGAGAATAACTGCAGTCTGCAGGCAGCAAGTCCAGATCTCTCTAGAGCTCCAGTATGGTAAATGGATAGAGGACGCCAATGGAATAAGATACCATATTGACCCGCCTATGAGGGCAAGATGGGTATCATGCGTCCTTCAGTTGAACATGAGCGTCCCCTGAAGTATTGGGAAGGAAGCATATAAGGACAAGCTGCAACAAAAAGAAAACTATCCCTGGTGAGAAGTCCAAAGAAGATGTGGACCAAGCCAGGGAATTGGCCATTCTTTAGGTTTTCACGTGATGTAAGGCCTGTGTCTTTTGTTTCAAAAAGAGATTTTAGATGAGATGGTAAGGGTAGGGAACACCTACCAGTCATGGAAGCATGACTGGGTGAACCCCTCCTAACCATCTGGGATTATCTGCTAGACAAGATACTAATGCTCTCTAGCAAGGGCCCATAGTGCAAAGCTACTCTGTAGAGTTGCAGAGAGCATGTTGCAGGTTGGTTAGAAGAAAAAACTGGCTGCTTAAAGCCAGTAGGTAACAAACTATTTTGCCAAAAACAAGGGAATTGGAGATGGCGAAGAACAGAAGTCAAACCAACAAGCCTGTGATAATAGGGTTTCCAAAAAAGGTTGATAACCTGTTTTGGGTTTACTACCCAGGCCGGAAGGATTGCTAGTGGAGGACAAACCCTGGTTGTGTGGTGAACAGAACCAGTGGTTTAACCACTAGGAACTGCTGCATTTGCAGCAATTACCAGGGCGGCGGAAAGAAATCTTTTTTTTTTTTTTTTTTTTAGATTGGAAAAAGAAACAGACATAAGGAGTGGTAAGACTTCCTTATTGTCTGATAAACTGCCCTAAAGTAAGAATGTGAAAGGGGGAGACAACTCTGGAAAGGAAACCCCTACCTGGAATAGGTAGAGAACCATAGGGGCTTACCAGTGTAATAGAACCACTCTTACAAACCGAATGTTGTAGTAAGAGGGCAGGTAAGACAGAGTTGAAAGAGACTGACGATGTAGTAAGTCTCTGAAAGGTAAGATGATACATGCTAGTACAGGGAAAACTGTCTTATTGATAGTTGTTACACCTCTTTTTCCCAGTAGGAGGAAGAGAAACCTGATAACTATAGGCATGATCATCATAAAAACTCTTAGAGCAAAAAGAAAGGATGTCTCGTGAAAAGAGATCCATGAGAATTTAGAATGAAATTAGTGTAGATGCTTCAAGTGAAAAGAAGCAGACTACAAACTCTAACCCCCAAACAGGAGATGTAATGATAATCTATCAGAAACCCTGCGACTGCTAGGTTTGCTGAACCTGTTGAGGTTGTGGTTTCTTTAGCCCGGTCCGATGTTTCCCCTGTCTGGGAACATCTGTATAATGGGTAGAAGATGGATAAAACAGTTTCCCCTTAGGGGAACAAAGTTTGTTAGGAAATTTCCTACCAACTGGGAAAGAGGAAGGTGTAGACAAGCCTCTGAAAACAGCAATGTCAGTGGTTAACTGAGCAGCTTGGAGTAAAGACTCCTTGTTAAAGAGATTTTCTCCAGTGCAAGGAGTATTTCCCAGTCTTTCTTGTACCCATTTGTCCAAGTCTGAAACTTGGAGCCAGGCTTTACGTCGTGCCCCTATAGCTATAGCAGAAATTCTGCTAACAGACTCAAAGGAGTCTAGGGAAGCACGAGTAAGGAACCTAGAGATATTTTGAGCATGACTAACCAATAAGGAATAGTCTGCTCTTTTGGGCTCTTGAAGAAAAGGGGTCAAAAGTAGTAATTTCTTTGTGACTTCTTCAAGAGATAATCCCATATAGAAAATATATGAGAGAATTCTTGCTGAAAGCATGGATGCCTGGAAGGTTTGGCGTCCAAAGGCATCTAAAGTCTTAGACTCATGACCTGGCGGATAAGAAGAGTGCTTTTTAGTACTCTTAACACACCTCATTGCTGATTCTACAACAATGGAATGATGAGGAAGCTGAGTCTTTTGAAAACCTGGAGAAAGGGGCACCTTGTATAGAAGATCAGTTGCCCTAGAAGGTGGGGATACCGTTAAAGGAGTTTCCCACATTCGAAAGAGCAGATCCTGCAAGGTCTGATGCAAAGGAAGCATGATGTCCTCCTTTGGACTGCAGGGAATATACAGAGATTCTGTATTCCATGGTGCAGGATCTTGACCAGGTATAGAAATGGCAAGTGACTTTGCCATATCAAGCAGGAATGCTTGAAAAGAAAAATCCCCAGAGGGAAGTCCTCTAGAAAGAGGAGTACAGGCTAGATCTGTTGAAGAGCTAGCATTGGCACCCAGGGATCTATCCAAATTCATTTGGAATAGAATACCCTAAGGGGTGCAGCATCGGACTGTCCTTACAGGATGGTCGCCGGTACCGCAGGAGGTCGGGACCACAAGCAGTCGGTAGCGCATCGTCCATGCTAGGGATCGATTCCAAACTCGGTACCGAGGGAAGCGAGCCTGCTGAAACAAGCATGGAAGGTACCGACAGCGATGCTAATGTGGATACCGGTACCAACTCCGGTACCGATACATGAAGACCAGTCGGTGACAACTCTAACGGTACCGAAGAAACCGAGAGTGCCCGACATGGTTTATCGGAACCGTGCCTTCGGTACCGTCCGGTGTCGGTACCAAGGTGAGTCGGTACCCAGTCATCCAGACTGGAGATCGATTCCAGACTCGGCATCGAAGGAAGCAAGTCTATCGATGCACATCTGGAGGGTACCGACGTCGGTACCAGTACCGGTACCGGGATCGATACTGATACTGGAAGATCGGTCTGCAGCATCTCTAATGGGCCCGAAGGAACCGAGGGCACCAGACTGCGATCTTTGGTGAGAAATGTTTCATCCAACACCATTGCCGATGCCAGGGTATGGGTACCGCTCGAAGCGGATGCCACCACCGAGCATGGCTCAGGTATGTTCGGAGAGGGGTGAACCTCAGGAACAACCTGAAACCCTATTAAGGATTTGGAGGCCGAAGACTCCCACCGGGGTTTTAAAGCCAGTGTGTCCACAAGGGTAAGGCCAGAGGCATCTCTATGCTGTGCATGAGATCTACCACTCGAGGACTGGCTAGTCTTAACAGACTGTTTTTGGGTTACCTGATCCTGCGAAGAAGAAAGGGTGGTCGGTGCCCTGAAGTTGAATGGGGACCGGGTATCGAGGTGAACTCGATGCTGAAGACTTCTTCCGACTATACTGTTGCAGGAGGGACACTCCAGCGGATAGTGGTCAGGACCCAAGCAGGGTAGACAACAATTATGAGTGTCTACAATCAATTTTGTACCGCCACAGTTTGAACATTTCTTAGGGATAGTGGCTGGCGCTTCCATGAAGGAAAGTGAGTAGGCCTAGCAGGCCGAAAAAACCGTCAGGCACTAACAAGGAAAAACGTATTCCCTAAAAAGGAAAATTTACACGAAAAAAGAAAAGAAACATCGGCGGTACCGGTGGCGTCGGGGAAGGCAGACGCGACCACAAGAAAACCAAAAAATAAGAGAAGAATTTTCTGCGGTGACAGGACGACGTCCTGCCGGCTCCGCGGAAAAACGAAAACTGAGGAGAGGCAGTTGGGAAAGGCAGGAAGGCAGCACGCAGGCGTGTTGGGATGCTCCCAAAAGCGTTCTGATTGGACGCTGGGGAGCGTTCCCGCGCAGACTCCGTCGGTACCGACGTACCCATATGTGAAGACTCATTCCTGCTTGTCCCTGGAGATATATCGATACATCGGGAAGATGTATTACAACTATTAGATAAACTGAAGAGTAGCAAATCACCTGGGCCGGATGGTATACATCCAAGGGTGTTGAAAGAACTGAAATATGAGATTGCAGACCTGCTATTAGTAATCTGTGAACTATCATTAAAATCACCTCTAATACCTGAAGATTGGAGGATCAACAATGTAACACCAATCTTTAAAAAGGGTTCCACGGGTGATCCGGGAAACTACAGACCAGTGAGCCCGACGTCAGTACCGGGAAAAAATGATAATTACACTTACCTGGTAATTGTAGTTCCTTGAGTTACGACAGTTCAGTCCTCTACCTCTGGGTTGTCAATCTCCTCCTGCAGCTAGACTGGTTTGTCAGAATGATGACATCACTGGATATAGCCTGCTTCACTCCCACTTGCTTCCCAGTGTAAACTATAACAAAGCAGACTCAAAGGAGCAACAAATAAGTAGCTAAAGACATTAAAACCACTATCCAAATAAAGGTACTCCCCTCCCCCGACAAGGCTTTCGTACTCTCTGCCCCGTCATGGAGAAGGAAACCAAGCACAGCAAGAAAAGAAACACCGACTCACCTGTAAAACATCTGCCGTGGACCCCTAATCAGAAAAACCCTCTGACACATCCGGGTGGGAAGGAGGACTGAACTGTCGTAACTCAAGGAACTACAATTACCAGGTAAGTGTAATTATCATTTCCTTATCGTTCCGCCAGTTCAGTCCTCTACCTCTGGGATGTACCAGAGCAGTGACTAACGGGAGGGACCCTTCCAGCCGGCAGATAAAACCGCCGCCCCGAAACGAGCATCCGAAGCGGCCGCCACATCCAGCCGGTAATGCTTGCTGAACGTGTGCAGCGACGCCCAAGTCGCAGCTCTGCAAATGTCCCCCGGCGGGACCAAGGCATGCTCCGCCCATGACGACGCCTGCGCCCTAGTAGAATGTGCTCTTAGCCCCACAGGCGCAGGGCGGCCGCGAAGCAAATAAGCGGACCCAATCGCTTCCCTAAGCCCGTGAGCTATGGAGGCCTTAGCCGCTGCCTCCCCTTTGCGCGCTCCGCCGAACAGAACAAACAAGCGGTCAGACTTACGAAACGGCTCTGTAACCCGCAAATACTGCCGCAAAGTCCTCTTCACGTCCAGGTCCCGAGGCGTCACCCCCAACCGATCCCAAGACGGGCAAACACACAGTCTGGTTCACGTGAAAGGGAGACACCACCTTGGGTAAAAAGGACGGGACCGTACGCAAAACCACCTTATCCGTAGAGAAGGACAAGAAAGGCTCTCGGCAGGACAAAGCTTGTAGCTCAGAAATTCTCCGCGCGGAACAAACAGCCACCAGAAAAACCGCCTTCAAAGTCAAATCCTTCACCGACGCCCAACGTAACGGCTCAAAGGGGGGCTCGGCCAGAGCCGTGAGAACAAGGTTCAGGTCCCAAGGTGGAACGAACACTCGCCGCGCCGGGCGCAATCGAGAAGCCACTCTAAGAAAACGACGGACGTCAGGATGAGTCCCTAAAGACACGCCGTTGACCTTGCCCCGATAACAAGACAGGGCCGCCAGCTGAACACGCAAGGAACTGGCCGCCAACCCCTTCTCAAAACCGGCCTGAAGAAACTCCAAGACCAGCGGGACCGAAGCAGCGCCCGGCCGAACCAAACGCGGCGCACACCAATCCTCAAAGACACGCCAGACCCGCACATACGCCAGGGAAGTGGAACGCTTCCGGGCTCGCAGTAAGGTCATGACCACCGCCGACGAATAACCTTTCTTTAGCAGCCGAGCCCTCTCAACGGCCAAACCGTAAGCGAGAATCGATCCACTTGCGGCATTAACAGGGGCCCCTGGAGCAGGAGATCCGCCCGCGGCGGTAACCACCAAGGCTCCCCGTCCAGGAGACGAATGAGATCGGCGTACCAAGGACGCCTCGGCCAATCGGGCGCCACCAGTAACACTCGCCCGGCGTGTGCTCCTATCTTCTGAAGCACCCGGCCTATGAGCGCCCAGGGCGGGAAAACATACAGAAGACCGCCCGTCGGCCACTGACGAAGCAAGGCGTCGATCCCCTCCGACATGCGTTCCCGACGCCTGCTGAAAAAACGGCCAACTTTGGCCGACTGAAAGGTCGCCATGAGATCCATGATCGGCGTCCCCCAGCGGAAGACGATTTGACGGAAGATCTGGGGGTGAAGCTCCCACTCTCTGGCATCTACGTGCACTCTGCTGAGGAAGTCCGCGGTGACATTGTCCTTGCCGGCGATGTGTGCTGCCGAGATCGCGGTCAAGCGAGGCTCCACCCACGCGAACAACTCGTCGGCTTTGGCCTCCATTGCGGCACTCCCGGTGCCCCCTTGCCGGTTGATGTAAGCCACCGTCGCAGAGTTGTCGGACAGCACCCGCACCGGTCGGTCTGTCACAAGTAATTCGAACGCCTGAAGGCCCCGGAACACCGCTCGCAACTCCAAGCGATTGATCGCCCACGAGGCCTCCAGGGGAGACCAAAGCCCCTCCCCAGCCCCCTAGACTGGCATCCGTTATCAACGGGATCCACTCCGGCTGCTCCAATGGCAGGCCAGCCGCCAGGGACGCCGGGTAAAGCCACCACCGAAGGGACTGCCGAACGTTGTCCGGGTAAGGGAGACGCTTGACCAAAGAGTTCGTCTGATGCGACCAACGCCGGAGCAGCGCCCTCTGGAGAGGACGCATATGGAACCGAGCCCAAGGTACCACTTCGAGGGTCGCTGCCATGGTGCCCAGCACCCGGAGATAATCCCACGCCGATGGCGCCGGCACCGACAGGAACTGTCGCACGAGGGACCGCAAGCCTGCGGCCCACTTGTGCGGCAGAAACACTCGCCCCTCCTTCGTATCGAACCTGACCCCCAAGTATTCGAGGTCCTGGGAAGGAGCCAACCGGCTTTTGGTCGGGTTGATGACCCAACCCAGCTCCTGTAAGAACCGGACTACCCGGTCCGTCACACTGAGGCTTTCCTCCGCGGACTTGGCCCGGATCAACCAGTCGTCTAGATAAGGGTGAACCAGGATCCCTTCCTTGCGCAACGCCGCCGCGACCACCACCATAATTTTGGTGAAGGTTCGCAGCGCAGTCGCCAAGCCGAACGGCAACGCACGAAACTGATAGTGACCCCAAGGAAGGGTGAAGCGCAGGAAGCGTTGGTGGGCATCCCGAATGGGAATGTGCAAATACGCCTCCGAGAGGTCTAGGGACGTCAAGAATTCGCCTTGCCGCACCGCCACTATGACGGATCGCAACGTTTCCATCCGAAAGTGTGGCACCCTCAAGCACCGATTCACCCCTTTCAGGTCGAGGATGGGTCTGAGCTTGCCGTCCTTCTTGGGCACCACAAAATAAATGGAGTAGCGACCCGTGCCGTAATCGGCCTTGGGCACCTCCACCACAGCGTCCAACCGAATGAGCCGTTGCACAGTTTCGCGAACTGCCGCCGTTTTCTTGGGACCCCGGCAAGGAGACAAGACGAAGGAGTCCCGTACGGGCCGCGCCAATTCCAACGCGTAGCCGTGCTGAATAATCTCCAACACCCACTGATCGGAGGTGATGAGGGTCCAGGCGGAAAGAAACTCCCGAAGCCTCCCGCCGATGGGAGTTTCCCCCGCCGGGACCCACCTCGCCTCATTGAGCTTTACGCGTGGCGGATCCAGAGTTAGCCGAGAAGCCCCTGGACGCTCCCCGGAATCCACGAAATCCCTGGCCTCTCGCAGAGAAGCGCCCTCTCTGGAAGGCACCGGGACGCGGCGAGCGAAAGCGCCGAAAATCCCGAAACTGCCCCCGACCGCCCTGGCCGGGCTTGGATTGCTTGGGCTTGTCCTCAGGCAGCCGACTCGCCTTGGACTCCCCCAGATCTTTCACCAACTTATCCAAATCCTCACCAAACAGCAGCCCACCCTTAAAGGGAAGCTTGCTGAGACGGGACTTGGAAGAACTGTCCGCTGCCCAATTGCGGAGCCACAGGGACCGTCGGGCAGCCACCACTGATCCGGTGCTGTTGGCCAGAGCTCTAATCAAATCATAATGTACGTCGGCGAGGAAGGCTGCTCCAGACTCTAAGCGATCCAGCTCCTTGATCTCCTCTGGCACCATGTGCGATGATTGTCGGAGCCTCTGCGCCCAGCGTAAACACGCTCGGGCCACCCACGCTCCGCAGATGGACGCCTGAAGGGAAATAGAGTCCGCCTCAAAGGCTTGCTTGAGCAGACCATCGACTTTACGGTCTTGGGCATCCTTCAAGGCCGCATTTCCTTCAACCGGAATCGTGGTTTTCTTCATAACAGCGGAGACCACCGCGTCTATGCGCGGAGCACGGAACCGCTCCTTAGCCGAGTCCGCCAAGGGATATAATCGGGTAAGCGTGCGAAGGCCTCGCAAGCCGGCTTCTGGTTTATCCCATTCATCTTGAATCATCTTCTCCACCACACGGTGCAAGGGAAACACCACCTGCGTCTGACGGACCGCCTGAATGACCGGATCTTCCACTTCGTCCTCCGCTGCTGCAGGCGGAGTAAGGTTCAAGATTTGCAAGGTTTCCGCGATCAAGGCCGCCAACTCCTCCCTGCGGAACACTCTAATGATTTTTGACTGGTCCTCTGGCTGCGGTATCTCACCTTCCTCCAGGTCTTGTGAGCCCTCTTCCGGATCCCATTCCGGATCGTCAGCGTCCGGCCAGACCCCCTCCGTCGGCTCAGACAGTTTCGCCCGTTTCGGGACGGGGGAGTCAGCGTCCAGCGCACCCTCCGCCACCAAAGGCGGAGGCTGGACCGCCGGCGCTTCCGAGCACCCGCGGTTGCCCTGCTGTCGCAGGCAGAACGCTTTATGCATAAGGAGAACAAACTCCAGGCTAAAGCCGCCAAGGCCGGACTCTGGAACGGACGGCGGGAGCCCCGAAGGCCCTGGCCGTTCCTCCGAGTCCACTTCTCGCATCAAAAGGCGCGTAGGGGCAGGCTCCAGCACCACCGGGGACCCTGCGACTCCGGGGCCTCAGGGGCTTCCATGGTGAGCTCCACCGCCGAAGAAAGGGCAGCACAGCCTCTGCACACACCCGTGTCAGCCACAGTGCCCCTTCGAGTGCCACACACGAGGCACTGAGGACGGGCAGCCATAGGAATAGCTAAGCCAAGAACTGTTTCTTATTTATGCGAAAAAGTACTGATCTAAGCCAGCTAGTGACCAGGTACTGCAAACAGTATGGGGCTGTTCTGTCGTTGTCCCCGTAGTGCTGCTCCACAATAGGGACTGAGAGGGGAAGAGAAGAATGCCCCTCCAGCCGCTCCCCCCCCCACCCCGCGAGTCCGAGGGCCCTCCGACGCAACGGAAACACCCCCGAGGGGAAATGAACCGCGAAAAATCAAGAAAGAAAATAAAGAAATAATGAAAGAAACAAATAAAGAAAGAAAAAACCGCTGAGGAAAATAAAGGGAAAGCGGCTGCCACGCGGCTCACCGGGGCTCCCAAGATGGCCGCCGCAACGCGATCACCAAAAAGGGCGCCAAAGCTCCTAGCTGTCGGAGCAGAGCGGCCCTACCCCGAAGCGGCCGGGAGCCGGGCCTACACTTACCGTACCAGTCCCTGCCCTCTGTCCCACGAGCGAGAGAGAGAAACGGGAACCTGGGCCCATTCACAAAAGACCTTTGCTGGCAGTCAGTTCGTCAGCCGCGGAGCTCAGAAACAGCAGCCCCGCGGTGCACAGCAAGCAAGAAGGACTCACCCCCGTAGCGTCAGGGGGGTGAGGCTTCCGGGACAAGCAGGTAAGGGGGAGAGGACCCGCAGGAACCTGAGTCAAACCCCCTGAGGCAGGAAAGACAAGCACCGACACAGGCAGGGTGCACGAAAGCCTGTCACTGCCTACTGAAGAGGTTCTAGCAGCCGGGCTAAGTCCCCTGCTCAGACAGAACCGGTGTCAGGGACTTTTTTTTTTTTTTTTTTTAAACACGGGAACCCCAAGAATCAACACCAACTACACTAACACCCCTGGCTCCTTATCCTATTCCTCCAAAGAGCCTCTCCTAAGGCTCGTCAAGTCCTCCTGCTGCAAGGAGACTGGTTACACTGGGAAGCAAGTGGGAGTGAAGCAGGCTATATCCAGTGATGTCATCATTCTGACAAACCAGTCTCCTAGCTGCAGGAGGAGATTGACAACCCAGAGGTAGAGGACTGAACTGGCGGAACGATAAGGAATGGTAAAAACCATCATAAAGAACAAAATTACTCAGCATGTAGATAGTCATGGCCTAATGGGAGACAGCCAACATGGCTTTATACAAGGAAGATCTTGTCTTACTAATCTGTTATGTTTTTCTGAAGGTGTGAATAAATAGGTGGACAAAGGTGAGTCGGTTGATATTAGCATATCTGGACTTTCAGAAAGCCTTTGACAAGATCCCTCATCAGACTTTTGGCAAAACTAAAGAGTCATGAGATAGGAGGCAGTGTACTACTGTGGATCAGGAGCTGGTTAAAATATAGAAAGCAGAGGGTAGGGTAGGGCTAAATGGCCAATTTTCCCAATGGAGAAAGGTGAATAGTGGTGTACCCCAGGGATCCGTGCCGGGTCCTCTGCTTTTTGACATACTCATAAATGACCTGGAAAGTGGAATAACGAGTGAGGTTATCAAATTTGCAGATGACACAAAAATGGAAATTACACCTGGTAATTGTAGTTCCTGGAGGGTCCAGTTTAGTCCTCCACAATCGGGTAGTGCACCTCCTCCTGCAGCCTGGAGACTGGACCAATCAAACTTTCCGTAAGATGTATGCAGACGGAGCTCCCATAAGCCCCCAGTAAACTAGTAACAAAGCAAACTTAAAGAAGCAACACATAAGACTATTATAAAAACATGCAGAATAAAGAAGAAAACTTTTCTCCCTCAATGAGGTATTAGCCCCCTCCCCAAACGAGGAAGCCAGAACGCTGCACTGCGCCGCCATCGACGCCCCGGTAGCCAAAAGACAGCCCAAAACCAGTGTCGCTAGAAAATAGGCTGGAAGTGAAATAGAAGAAAAACCAACTGACAGGAAGCGCGGCCGAAAGAAATAGAATGGAGAAGAGAAAGGCCGCTGTAAGGTCTGTAGGGCTGGTACCCCTGCAATTCTACATGCAAATCTCCAGCCTGCTCAGCAACTCAGGCCTGAACCAAACTGCACAAAACAAGATGAATTCTTCACTTCACTTTTGCTGTGTTCAGCTATAAACCTGTTCTCCAAGCAACTGCTGGATCAGCGTTTCTAAGTGTGCATGCATACAGAGGCTATTGTCCGTGGCTGGCCTTGGACACTTGTACATGCCCAGAAGTTACATACTGTTGCTTCTGCCTGACTTTTACCATGGCTCCTTTGTTTGCAAGAAGCTGCTCATCATCGACCTTCTGATTCGCTGAGAATACCTCAGACTGCCTGGTGCCCACCAATCATCGGACCTATGACGGAGGATTCTCACGCAGAATTATGCATTCTGCGCTGGAAGTTAGTTAGTTGTAAGTAGGAGAGTAAGAGAGAGTTGGGGACTTTCCCCACCTGGACATATAGACTTCTGCACCGGTCCTGCTGCTGTGCACTGCGTACCTGATTCCTGAGCCCTGAGCCTTCCGCCAGACGGCCCCTACGTGTGGGCTAGGCCGTCCTCCACAGGTCTGAGATAAGACTTTCACAGATACCTCCGGTTCGGACTTACTGCGGCTCGCCTCTGAAGGGGCTGGAGCCGGCATTAGCTAACAGCTGCATCCTTGGACGGAGCTAAGGTACTGGCTTATCTCTCCTCTCCTGGATGGGCAAAGGGGTTAGCAATATATTTCTTGCTTTTCTTCAGTGCAGAGCGAATCAGTGACGTCTGGTTTACTAATCTGTGATTTATTGCGTTGTCCAAGTGTACATCTGTACCATAACAAATGTCTACCTCATTTTTCTAATTAGCTATATATGTGTGTGTATATTTTTCTATTTGGTTGCCTATAATAAAGTCTAATATATCTCTGCAGACCAGAATTCTTTCGTGGCTCATTGCCAGAATAACTCACCGAACTGTGGGCTGGGATAGTAGCCATATTCCCCTAGACAACAGAGAGTCTAACTTATTTTTTTTTGTGCTACTATATACCCTACATATGGGGTCTCTTCCACGGGATGAGTGTTTCTGAATGTGCCACACCTCTCAGAATTTGTGTAATATTTCTGCATTGTCCTATTGTGGTCAACGCAGCGGTTTATGCTGAGGGTTTTGTGGCCAGAGAGCATTGTCTGTGAGACGGCTTTGCAACCCCCATTACAGGCTCTCTGCATTAGAGTGATTCTAGCTGTGCCCTGTGTTTGTTTTTACAGACAGTCTCAGCTATTGCTTTACGATGGCTCACGCAGATAAGGTTGATTTGGCATTCCAGAAATTAGCTTCCCTATGTTGGTCGAAAGATACCACTGCCGACCACATTGAAAGAATTTCTAAGTGCCTTACAACAGATACGCAAGAGCTTGTTAGGGCTGATAGCTTTTTCAGTGAGTTCCTAGACCGGCTTCTTGCTCATAAGGCTAAATTACCGGTGGATATGGTAGCCGAACATGCCTGTGTGCTGCATATTTTTACTGACAAACTGCAGAAGGCATTATGTCACCTGCAAACTAAATCTGAATCGCTAGAGTCTGATTTAAGGGCTGCTCACAGTCAGATACAGTGTGCTAAGGAGACAGCTAACCAGTGTGAAAAGCAGAGTGCTGAGTTACGTCATCAAGTTGACGAACTTCAGGCTGAGGCGACCAGACGGGCTAGCAATAGCCTCTTTTCACCAGGTACTACTAGCCTGTGGTGTCTGCGATGCCAAGAGCTAGTGGCTCAGGTTTCCGCTCTTAAGAGGCGGGGTGAACAGGATCAAAAGGAATTGCAGTTTCTGACAGTTTGTAGAACTGAATTAGCTGCCCAAACCAAGAGGTTAAAAGCGGACGCTTCTCTTTTTGAGCAACGAGAAAGTGCTTTGATGGCTGAGCTCGATGCCACAGAGTCTTCTCTCAGTGCAGAGAGACGGCGTACAGCCGATCTGCAAAGACAGCTAGTTGTTGCACGTCAGGAATGTGGGCAGGAAATACAGAGAGTTAACCTCGAAATCCAGCAGTTAAGAGCTGACTGTTTTGAATTGGCGTGTGTGTCCACCGCTCAGGGTAATGAGACAGAGTACAGGGATAATTTCAGCCCTCTAGGCTTCTCGAAGTACCAGAGGGTAGATGACGGCAGTTTGCCACTGGAAACCCTGCCCAGTGTAGAACGGCAGCTTTTCCAGAACAGAGTCAGTTCTCTCCCATCAGCGCATGAGCACAGGAGAGAAACTGGGCGGAGTGAAACACCCTACTCTCGACCCCTCCCCATACAGGGAGCGGTGGAGGGGGGGGTGAGCTGTCTCCCTGGTGATGGCAAACTGTACCAGCAGCGACCACCAGAGGGAGCTGAAGGGACGCAAAATTCCTTATGCTCAGGTGTCCTGCAAGGGAAACACACAAATGAAGGTGCATCTGTCGCACAATTACAAATTATCAAGACCTTGCGGAGCATGGTCACTCCTTTTGAGAAAACTGGTCATGCCACCATAAATGAACATTTAGCTGCAGTCAAAGATGCCTTTCGGGCACTGAACATTACCAGGGGGGAGGACATGGTTCTGTATCTTCCATGGTCTTTTGATGTGCCTTGCCAGCAATTTCTTCGGGCCATGGCAGATGATGAAAAGAAGGACATTGTCATTTTTGAACAGGCACTAAAGAAACATTATGGGCCATATCCTGATGATATTGCCGCAAAGCAGGCAGCATTTAGTATGACTCATAGGGAAAATGAAACTCCCCGAGAGTTTGCTTACAGACTTAGGCAGACTTTCTTCCAGAGTGACCCTTCTTGGGAAACAATAGAACACCATCAGGAGTTTCGTAATCTTTACTGTCAGTTGCTCCTTCCATCTATCAAGCCTTATATGTCTGACAAGCGTCACGAACCCCTGTCACGTGTGATAGAACATGCTGAGTGGATTTGGGAAGCTGTTCCCAACATGAGAGCAACCAATACTGGCAGCACAGTCCGGGCTCCCAGCAAAGCCAGAGAGCCAAAACAGTGTGTTAGTGCTGTAAAATCCACTCTTTCGTTAGAAAATAACTCTTCTCCTTCTGCTCCACAGAATCCTCCCAGGCCACCCCAAAATAACCAGTCATCTGGGTCTAAGCAGCGCTCTGAGAATCAGCGTTTCACTCCACAGAACCGGAACTGGAAGAGAAAGCCCGGTTTTGACAAATACCTGGAGCTGGAGAAGAGAATAAGCGAGCTGACAGATATGATGAAGGCTAGCATTGCATTCAGCTCCTCACAGGAGGCTCCTGCTAGTAGTGCGCCTCCTAAGCCCCGAGCAAAACATCAGACGCCAGAGGAGGAACTGGTTGACTCCTCTTCCCCTTCTAAGGTGACTGAATGACTAACCGACTTTGTTTCTGTCCCACAGGTCACTATTGCACAGGTGCAGCCAGCCGTGGATGCCACCCCAGGGACACAGAGTGACAGTCCTGCCATGGACAGCGAGGGTCCAGCCTTTGACACCATCAGGAAGCACAAGTACTTTCTGGGTAAACTCAAGCCAAAAGGACAGAGGTACACTGTTCCTGTTACGATTCAGCAGGCTTTTCTCTGTGAGGGCCTGATAGATTCAGCCTCTGAGGCTACCCTGATTACCTCGAGTCTCTTTGATAGACTCACTGCTTCCTTGGGGAGTCAGAGGACCCTACACGTCACACCCAGTGATTTGTCACTCGCAGCTTATGGGAATCAGCCCATAGAGTCTATGGGGCAGGTCTGGCTTAACCTCCAAATTGGAAAATTACAGGTGAAACATCCTGTAATCATTACTAAGTGCCCTGGGGAAGAATTCCTGATTGGCAATGAGCTCCTGAAACGGTTACGCCCCATTCTGGACTACGTCCAGGAAGTGATCTGGACACAGGTCACACATCCCATACCTTATGCTAGGGTAAAACATGACAGCAGAGTCAGTGGTCCTTGTTCGGTGGAACGCACAAACAAGTCCATCAGGATTAATTTCCAGAGGTCAGCTGATCCCCAAATCCTTCAGCTCCAGTATGAAAGGGCTGGAGATGAGGATCAGGGCATCAGCGACGTGGTTTCCATTGCAGTGGGATCAGTAGCTAACATTGTCCTTGATACTGACTGCCTGCAGATATTCCTGAAGGAACCTGTGGAAGGTTGTAAGGTGCAAACCCCTCCTCCATCCCATCCCTGCCTAGATCACCCTAGGAGACTGATGGACATATTCTCAGCTGAGAAAGGTCCCTTTATATATGTGCAGGTGGGCATGTCCCAAAAGGAAAGGGCCTACCTATTACCCCACTGTGACCACTCCCTCATCAGTGAGACTCTTTTCTATCGGCTCAAACAACAGCTTACCCTTGATTGGGTAATGGGAGCGAAGACTTCGTTCCAAGTGCCTGGGGAAGGGCTCAAGACATTAATGGGCTACTGCAATCTCCCCTTACAAGTTGGGGTCAAAGGTTTTCGGCACACCTTCTCCATCATCAGAGGACTTGAGGTGCCCCTCTCCTTAGGCTCAGATTGCCTTGTTCGACTGGGAACTTATGTGGATTTTGTGAACAACATCCTCTGGAGTAGGATGGAAGGAGATCCGGTGGATTTCTCTGGTGCCCGCCCATCCCTACGGGCTGGTCAGACTATCCCTCAAGTCTGTGAAGTGGTCTGTGCAGAAGACACCCACATACCTGGGAGGGTACAGGATTGTCCCCTGCCGATACAGGTGACCTGAGGACATGTGGTCTCAGACAACTTGGTCTTCTTCAGTCCAAATAACCGTTTTGAGGAGCTGGGCCTAGCCATGGGTCCCATACCCTGCATGGAGGCCACAGCTCCCTCCTTACACTTATTGCTCACCAATCCAAATCCAGATCGCATTCACCTTGTGAAAGGCGAACCCCTGGGATTCCTAGTGGGAGAATCGTTCCCAAGTGTGGAACTGAGTCTACAGATTATTGGGGAAGCCCCTGTTCCCTGGAACATCTGTGAAGGGGGGGGGACCCCTGCGTGTGTTCGATCCTCACCCCGAGGCCTCCTCACCTTACAGTTTGTCTGGCCTCATAGTGCTGTGACCTCACAGGTGGACCTCGAGTCTGACCATCTGATTTTGTCAAGTAAACTCAAAGAGGCTGTTAGTTCCCTCACCCACCGGGGGGGGAGCCCCAGGCTGTCCAAGCCATCCAGGTCTCCTCTCTCCAAGATAAGATTGAGGAGAAGGTTGAAATACCTTCAAACAAACCTGTTCTGGGATTTGATGAAATGGTTGCGAAAAAACTTGCTGAAGCAGACGCCTGCACTGATGAGTCAGAAAAGGCCCAATTAAAAGAACTGCTGTACCGTCACCAGGACCTGTTTGCCACTGACACCTATGACTGTGGTCTCACTGACCTACATGTCACCCGTATTCCTACGGATCCAAACAGTAAACCTGTCTTTGTGAGACAGTATAAAATCCCATTGGCCTCCTATGAATCTGTTCAGGAAATCATTAATTCCCTGGAACAAAAGGGAATTATACGTCAATGCAACAGTACTTACAATGCCCCACTGTGGCCTGTCATCAAGAAGGACTCTAGCTGGCGCTTAGCTTTGGACTATCGCCAGCTTAATAAAAAGGTACCTCTATCCAGATGGCCTATGGCACATCTGGAACAGAACTTAGCCACCATCAAGGGTGCAAGGTACTTTACCAGCCTGGACCTGGCCTCAGGATTTTGAACTATACCTGTCCATCCAGAAGATCAGCATAAGCTGGCTTTTACCTTCGGTAGGCGACAATATACTTGGAATCGGACACCGTTTGGTTATTTGAATGCCCCAGCAGACTTCAATATTTTCCTGCATAAGGCTTTGCCTGATGCTGAGACTAGAGGCACCCTCGTCTATGTAGACGACATACTGGTGAAGAACACCAGTTTCACTGACCATTTGCAAGAAATAGAGCATGTTTTCCAGCAACTGAAAGCTGCGGGAGCAAAGCTGTCCTTGTCAAAGGGCCAATGGTGCCGGAAATCCCTCAATTATTTGGGTTACGAAGTTTCTGCTGAGGGACTGCGGCCTCAAAGGAAGAGAATTGCGGCCTTGCAACAACTCAAACGTCCGACCAACGTGAGTGAGCTGCGCTCATTCTTGGGTATTTGCAATTATTCACGCCAATTTGTGGATCAATATGCGGAGATTTCCCGACCCCTGGTCAAACTCCTCAAAAGAGATGAACCTTGGGTATGGAATCCCAACCAAGAGGCAGCTCTAGAAGAGCTGAAGGCAGCTTTGAGTCGAGCTCCCTGTCTTGCCTATCCAGAGAGTGGCAGAGAATTCTTCGTGGAACTAGGTTTCACTGATCACTCTATGAGTGCTGTTCTGTACCAGATGCATGACACAGATAGGAAAGTTATTGCCTATGCCAGCAAAGCTTTAACGGAAGTGGAGAAGAAATACTCTGACTGTGAGAAATCCTTGTTGTCCACAGTCTGGGCCCTCCAATATTTCCGCAGTTATATCCAAGGTGAGAGGTTGGTTGTTGAGACTCATCACCAACCCATCAAGTTCCTAGGCAGTGATCGGATTAAATCGGGACAAGTGTCAAACAGTCGCATTGTCTCCTGGACCTTAGCACTTCAGGGCTGGCCCCTGGAGGTCAGGTATGCTCAAAACCGCAAGGATGCCGCCGCACAGGGCCTGGCTGAATTGCACGATTGCACTGCCAGAGAACCTTTAGTGGGTAATTTAGACACCGAAATGGAGTCATGTACGCCTGAGCCTTCTCGTCATCGTCCTTATGATGAGAACCTCTGTAAAGGCTACCCCAAGGTGTATGTGGACGGTTGTGCTTACCGTCGAGAGCCTGACCAT
Organism: Ichthyophis bannanicus; assembly: GCA_033557465.1. Taxonomy (NCBI): domain Eukaryota; kingdom Metazoa; phylum Chordata; class Amphibia; order Gymnophiona; family Ichthyophiidae; genus Ichthyophis; species Ichthyophis bannanicus. The sequence continues at coordinate 5,522,033 of CM066050.1, forward strand.
GAACTGGTAGCAGGTATAGGTGTAGTTTAGAACCAGAACCACCCTTGTGAACCCTTCAAGTACCGTCTGGGTACCAAGACTAATCAGTATGCAGAGCTAGCTGCAGCCCTGGCAGCTCTCCAGTCCGCTGCGCAGGGAGGGGTTCACACCCTAACCATCTGTACTGATTCAGACTACGTCCGACAGAATTTTGTTTCCCACTTACCCATTTGGAAATCTAACAATATGCTGAATTCCAAAGGGAAACCTGTCAAACATGCCGGATTGATTCTGGCCTTGGACAAGGTAGCTCATGAAAATGACATGACCATCTACTGGAAGAAAGTGAAAGGTCACTCCCGTGTTGATAATCCTGACAAGATTGGAAATGATCTAGCTGATCAGCTTGCCAAGGAGGGTGCTGTCTCTGGAGACCTCTGGCAGTTGGAGGCTCCCGAGACCAATGGGCTTCAACTGGTGACGGCGGTTACCCGGCGACAAGCTCAATTATCCACCATGCCCCCTGTGGTTCAATGGTGTGGTGAGAGTACAGATCTCGACCTCGTGCAAGCCCAGAAACAAGATCCTACTCTTGGACGTTTCTACCTTTTTCTGCAGAACCCCCAGGAACACCCATTAACTCTGGAGGAGTGTCAGGACGATGAGGAACTGAGGATCCTCTACATCTCCAAGGACATGTTCCATCTCCAGAAAGATCTGTTGATACGGACGAGTAAGCATGGTATTGTGCAATGGGTGGTACCTCGGGCCTTCCGAGGAGTCATGTGACAGCACGCGCATGATGAACCTTGTGCCGGTCATAGAGGTGACCGAATAACCTATGAAACGTTGAAACAAGTGGCCTACTGGCCCCACATGTACCAAGATGTACAATTGTATACTAAAGGTTGTCTGACCTGTTGCAGATTTCAACCTGCGGCTCCTTCTCATAGAGCACCTCTGAGAAACAGAGGTGTGACCATGCCTTGGTCTGATCTCCAGATTGATTGGATCGGCCCCGTGCCCCGATCCTCTCGAGGCAACAAATATATGTTGACAGTTACCTGCTTATTTACTAAGTGGGTCGAGTGCATCCCAGCACCCAACTGTACCGCCGAGACCACGGCCACCTTGTTGTTGAACCATGTTTTCAGCAGATGGGGCCTCCCCATGCGAGTGGAATCCGACCAGGGTTCCCACTTCACGGGACAAGTCATTAAGCATCTGTGGAAAGTACTAGGTGTGAAGGCCAAAGTCCACATTGCTTATCGTCCACAATCCTCTGGACAAGTGGAGAGAGCAAACAAAACTATCATCAGTATCTTGAAAAAGTATGTTTCTTCCTCTGGGAAGGACTGGGACATCAAACTGCCCTTGGTCCTGATGGCTATCAGAGCCACGCGTCATCGTGCTACTGGTGTGTCCCCTTTTGAGATGATGACAGGTAGGGACATGGTTTTACCCCTTCATCTTCTTTACAGGACTAATGATGTGAATCTCGCTGCTGCTACAACTGCTCATGAATATGTTGCCCATTTAAGACAACACTTGCAAAGTGCCTTTGCCTTTGCCCAAAAGAATTTGGACACTGCTGCTAGGGGTAGGAAGGCCTACTATGATTTGAGGACTACCTCTACAGAATACCAGATTGGCGATAAGGTATTCTACTACAATTTTGGTAAGAATAAGGTCAAAGACTGTAAATTTCTACCTAGCTGGAACGGTCCATTTCCTATTGTGGATAAAGCCTCCCCTGTTGCTTATCAAATTCGAATGAAGTCAGGTATTGAGAGGGAAGGCTCCCTTAAATGGGTCCACATTAATCAGCTTAGACCGTGTCATCCCAGTAAGCTCCTTCCTGAAGAACCTCTTGCTGAAGTGAGTGATGCTAACCTTGAGGCGGGATAGCCTGTTTGTTTTCTTTTACAGATGGAGTCCCGAACTTTGAAGGTCCTGTTCCTGATTTTGATGTTAGCGGGATCCGAGGTTGCCAGATTGATTGAGCCTGGCCCACCTTCTGGTGTCGTGCTACAGGATACGCCTGGTTTCCTGATTACACAGTCCCAGACTGTCACACAGAAAGTTTTTGTGTCCCTAGATCCCCGACATGTTTTACAGAAGCATTTTGAATCGTCTGTTGCACGCATCGCTAATATACGTGGTGCCTAATCTTGGCATGTGCCAACGCTCTAAAGACATTCATTGGTTATGTCCTGGTAAACCTTTCCTGAAGGACACTTCTACGGCTCTTTGTGAGTTGTCTGCTGAAAATGTGAAAGAACAATGTAAAGTTACCATGACCAAGTTCGATGACTTTTCAGAGACGAAAGTTGCTGTTGTCAACAATGTTTGGCTGGTTAGTACCCCTCTGAGTGAACTCCTGGTCACCATGAATAAACATGACATTCATAATAGAGTTCCTCTACCCTGCAATGTTTGCTTGATTGATGTTCCCAAGAACTCCATTGTTAATGTTGGTGGAGTTTCCTTGTTTTATCTTGATGCTGATCCTGTTTCGACAGAGCTCCAGATTTTGGATGTGTTTCGAGGTCATGAGATTGACTTCACTGCAGCCTTGACCTATCTTTTGGACTATAAGGACTCTCACACAGTTGAACTGTCCATTGACCAGGACGACCTTGCCATTGCTGATTATAACTTTGATTCACGAGATGTGGACATTTTACAAACTGCTTTTATGTCCCATGTCATTGTGCCTGGTCTTTTCTTTCTGTTGGTGCTCCAGTTTCTTCTCTCTTTGTATCAACAGAGGCAGATTCGTACTCTTCGTCGCTCTATGCATCCTGCACCTCTGCTGCCTGCCATGCGTCTGCAGGATTTGCTGGAACGTCACACTTTTGAATGAGTGTCACCATTTTCTTTGAAAGTTATCCATTGCTCTTGATTGAGTTGTGTTTTTTTTTTCATAGATAGCATGTGTTTATTTTACTAACTGTTACACATGGCTTCTCATTACTTTTGAGTGTTCACCGTAGTGTTACACTAACACATTATATTGCGTTACTGATATGCATTTTTGGTTTGGATACTATATATATTCTTCAGTTTGAAGTTAACATGTCTTATCTTCCTTGATTTGACTTGACTGTATCCATGTCATTTTATTTTGACTTCTTTTCTTGCTTGAGTGTATTCACTATTATTCCTCATGCAGTATTGCTTTCATGCATATTGTGCTTGAAGTATTATCCACTTATCATGCATTAGTCAATCATTTGTCATTTGGTTCTGACCTGCACGGTAGTACTGCTAGTTAGGCTTTGTACGATGGAGTGTACTCCCTTGTAGCATCCTCCATCTTACAAGGGGGGGGAGATGTAGGGCTGGTACCCCTGCAATTCTACATGCAAATCTCCGGCCTGCTCAGCAACTCAGGCCTGAACCAAACTGCACAAAACAAGATGAATTCTTCACTTCACTTTTGCTGTGTTCAGCTATAAACCTGTTCTCCAAGCAACTGCTGGATCAGCGTTTCTAAGTGTGCATGCATACAGAGGCTATTGTCCGTGGCTGGCCTTGGACACTTGTACATGCCCAGAAGTTACATACTGTTGCTTCTGCCTGACTTTTACCATGGCTCCTTTGTTTGCAAGAAGCTGCTCATCATCGACCTTCTGATTCGCTGAGAATACCTCAGACTGCCTGGTGCCCACCAATCATCGGACCTATGACGGAGGATTCTCACGCAGAATTATGCATTCTGCGCTGGAAGTTAGTTAGTTGTAAGTAGGAGAGTAAGAGAGAGTTGGGGACTTTCCCCACCTGGACATATAGACTTCTGCACCGGTCCTGCTGCTGTGCACTGCGTACCTGATTCCTGAGCCCTGAGCCTTCCGCCAGACGGCCCCTACGTGTGGGCTAGGCCGTCCTCCACAGGTCTGAGATAAGACTTTCACAGATACCTCCGGTTCGGACTTACTGCGGCTCGCCTCTGAAGGGGCTGGAGCCGGCATTAGCTAACAGCTGCATCCTTGGACGGAGCTAAGGTACTGGCTTATCTCTCCTCTCCTGGATGGGCAAAGGGGTTAGCAATATATTTCTTGCTTTTCTTCAGTGCAGAGCGAATCAGTGACGTCTGGTTTACTAATCTGTGATTTATTGCGTTGTCCAAGTGTACATCTGTACCATAACAAATGTCTACCTCATTTTTCTAATTAGCTATATATGTGTGTGTATATTTTTCTATTTGGTTGCCTATAATAAAGTCTAATATATCTCTGCAGACCAGAATTCTTTCGTGGCTCATTGCCAGAATAACTCACCGAACTGTGGGCTGGGATAGTAGCCATATTCCCCTAGACAACAGAGAGTCTAACTTATTTTTTTTTGTGCTACTATATACCCTACAGGTCAAACCGTTCGGAAAAGCGCGCCGCAAGAAACAACCTGATACGCGGGAGGGAAGGAGGACTAAACTGGACCCTCCAGGAACTACAATTACCAGGTATGTGTAATTTCCATTTCCTGAGCGGTCCTCCAGTTTAGTCCTCCACAATCGGGATGTAGCAGAGCAGTCAACACCGGGCGGGACCTTGCCATCCGGCGAGCAGAACCGCCGAACCAAAACAGGAATTCCAAGCGGCCAACACATCCAACCGGTAGTGTTTACTGAAGGCATGCAACGACGACCAGGTGGCCGCCTTACAGATGTCCGCGGGCGGCACCAGACTATGCTCCGCCCAGGATGTCGCCTGAGCTCTGGTAGAGTGGGCCCGCAGACCCTCCGGAACCGGCCGCTGCTGCAACAGATACGCTGACGCGATGGCTTCCTTGATCCATCGCGCAATGGAGGCTTTAGCCGCCGCCTCCCCTTTTTGTGCGCCGCCAAAAAGCACGAACAAATGGTCGGTTTTTCGAAAGGTCTCGGTAACCTTCAAATAGCGTCGAAGAACGCGTCGCACATCAAGGCAGTGAAGCCCGTCGTCCGCAGGACTGCCGGCAGCAGCCTGCAGCACCGGGAGGAACACCGCCTGATTTACATGAAAAGGTGAAACCACTTTAGGCAGAAAGGAAGGAACCGGCCGAAGAACCACCCGATCCTGAGAAAAAGACAAAAAGGGCTCCCTGCACGACAACGCCTGGAGTTCGGAAATCCGCCTCGCCGAGCAGATGGCCACGAGAAAAACCGTCTTCAGAGTGAGATCTTTCAGAGACGCCCTCCACAGGGGCTCAAAAGGTTCGCGAACCAAGGCCCGTAGCACAAGGTTCAAATCCCACGGAGGAACGGAGATCCTGCGCGAGGGCCGCAAACGAAAAACCTCCGCAAGAAAACGATGTACGTCCTGATGCGAGCCGAGGGAAAGCCCCAACACTTTGCCTCGGTAACAGGAGAGAGCCGCCAACTAAACCTTCAGGGAGCTAGCAGCCAGACCCTTATCAAAACCATCCTGAAGAAAACTTAAAACGACGGGCACGGAAACCGTCGCCGCTCGAACCCCCCGCTGAGAGCACCAGTCTTCAAAGATTCTCCACACGCGCACATAAGTAAGTGAGGTGGACGTCTTCCGCGCCCGAAGGAGAGTGGCAATCACCGCGAGAGACAAGGCGTTAGTATCAAAGGCCTGTTTCAACAAATTATCAACCTTCTTATCTTGCGCATCCTTTAAGGCAGCACCGCCCTCAACCGGGATGGTGGTTTTCTTAGTCACCGCCGACACCGCAGCATCAACCCGCGGGGACTTAAACAAGTCCTTGTCTTTGTCGGCTAAAGGGTATAAACGATTCATAGTCCTAATTCCCTTCAAACCGGACTCCGGTTGATCCCACTCCGATTGGATCATTTGCTCCACCACCCGGTGCACAGGAAACACCACCTGAGAGTCCCGCACCGCCTGAATGAGAGGATCCTCCAAACCGTCCTCCTCTAAAGGCCGAGCCACGGCAAGGTTGAGGGCCTGAAGAGACTCCGTGATCAAAAGCACTAGCTCATCCCTACGAAACACGCGAATAATCCGAGCCTGGTCTTCCGGCTCTGGGATCTCCCCGTCCTCCAACTCGTCAGCCTCCGCCTCAGGATCCCCTTCCGCTTCCAAATCAGGGTAACTCATAGCGTCCTGCTCCGGGTCGGAGGACCGGAGCCGCTTGGCGGCAGGCTGGGAGGAGCGCTGACCTTCCCCTGTAGAAAGAGAAGGAAGGGGCGCTGGCCAAGCTTCCGGCAGCTGACCGGAACGGCTCAAGCGGAAGGCCTGATGCATGAGCAGAACGAAATCCGGGGAAAAATCCACTGAAGGAGTAGGAAGAACCATATGTGGCAACTCAGGGATATTCCCATTGGGATGGGACGCCAAACAATTTGCAACAGAGTGGACTCCCCCGAGGAGTGTCATCAGGGACTGGCAGCTCTTTCAGCTCAATTTGATGTTCCAAGTCGGAAGAAGCTGAGGCACAGCCCCGGCATATGCCAGAGTCCGCCACTGCACCCCTGCGCGATCCACAAATCACGCACTGTGGTTTGGCAGCCATGTGCTGAAGTACCCCACCAAGAGAAAGAGAAGTGAATCAGAGGTAGGGAAAGGCAATGGGAAAAGGGCAAGCCCGTTTAAAAATAACACCTTTTTTTTTTTTTTTTTAAAATAAAACACTCCCTAGAATCCTTAGGAGGTCCCTAGCAAAATCGCCAGCATAAATAGTGCCAAAAATGTCAGGGGAACCCGTGCACAAGTGATGAAGTTATCAAAGAAAACTTCCCTCAGGGCTTCAAAATGGCCGCCGAACTCATGCACCCGCGCTCAAAAACGGCGCGAAAACCAAAGAACAAGGAAAACAAAGTAGACACGATAACCGGCAAAATAAAGATAACGGAGGCCAAATAAAATGAAAAAAGTGCCTTCAGGAACACTAATTAGCAGGTAAGATCTAATTACTTCTTCCTTATCGTCACTCCAGTCCAGTCCCTTTACTTCTGGGAAGTACCAGAGCAGTTCAATTCTGGGTGGGGTTCGGCAAACCGGACTGAAGCACCGCTAGGCCAAACCGAGCGTCCGCTGAACTCTGTACGTCTAGCCTGTAGTGCTTGGTGAAGGTATGCAGAGAGGACCAAGTCGCCGCCCTACATATATCCAGCGGAGGGACTAGGCTGAATTCTGCCCAAGAAGTAGCCTGAGCTCGAGTGGAATGTGCCCGCAACCCCCCCGGGACCTGCTTGGCCTTCAGAATGTAGGCGGAAGCAATTGCTTCCCTAATCCACCTGGAAATGGAAGCTTTGGCCGCTGCTTCCCCTCTGTGTGGACCTCCGAACTGGACAAATAGCCGGTCTGATTTCCGGAACGGAGCTGTGCGGGAGAGGTAGTGTTTTAGGGCTCTTCGGACGTCTAGTAAACGAAGCCTGTTATCCCTGCCTACCAGACCCTCTGTTGGGAAGGCCGGGAGCGTGACTGTCTGGTTCACATGAAAGGGAGAGATAACCTTGGGGAGGAAGGAGGGCACCGTGCGCAAGACGACCTTGTCCTTAAGGAAGGCCAGGAAGGGGGGTCTGGAGGAAAGTGCTTGTAGCTCGGAGACCCGCCTGGCCGAGTAGATCGCAACTAGGAAGACCGTCTTCAAGGTTAAGTCCTTCAAGGAGGCCCTCTTCACGGGTTCAAAGGGCTCCCCTATCAGCGCATTTAATACCAGGTTGAGATTCCAGGGGGGGATGACCGACCTCCGCTGGGGACGCAGACGTCGGACTGCTCTGAGGAACCTGGCGACGTCCGGGTGGACCCCTAATGGCTTGCCGTGGACCTTTCCTCTATAGCACGCGATAGCGGCTAGTTGCACCCGTAGTGAACTGTGTGCTAAACCTTTGTCAAACCCCGCTTGCAAGAATTCCAGGATTTCCGGGACTGAGACCGCAAGGGGCTTACTTCGGCGCTCCGTGCACCATGCCTCGAAAATGCGCCAACTCTTACATAGGCGAGACAGGTCGAGCGCTTCTTAGCGCTCAACAGCGTTGAGATTACTGCACCCGAATATCCTCGCTTCAGGAGCCGCGCCCTTTCAAGAGCCAGGCCGTAAGCGAGAACCGATCCACGTGAGGCATCCGAACCGGGCCTTGTCTGAGTAGGTCGCTCCTGCAGGGCAGCCGCCATGGTTGGTCGGCCAACAGCCTCACCAGGTCCGCGTACCAGGGACGGCGAGGCCAATCTGGAGCTATGAGGATTACCAGGCCCTGGTGGGATTTCACTCGCTGAAGAACCTTTCCGATCAGAGCCCAGGGAGGGAACACATAGAGAAGGCCCTCTGCCGGCCACTTCTGAGACAGGGCATCTAGACCTTCGGACATTCTTTCCTTTCGCCGACTGAAGAATCAGTCCACCTTGGCCGAGGAGAATCTTGCCATGAGATCCATCACTGGGAGACCCCACCGGGCCACTATTTGGTCAAAGATCACCTGGCTCCAGTTCCCACTCTCCGTGGTCTATCCTGTGCCTGCTGAGGTAATCGGCTGTGGCATTGTCCGTGCCTGCCACGTGCTGGGCTGACAGCGCTTCCAGGTAGACCTCCGCCCACTGGAAGAGAACGTCCGCCTCTTTCTCCAGGGCAGGGCTGCTGGTGCCGCCCTGATGGTTGATGTAAGCTACTGTGGTGACGTTGTCGGATAGGACGCGGATTGCCTTTCTTCGTACCCGGGGCTCGAGCTTCCTGAGCGCAAGGGTGACGGCGCGTAATTCCAGTCTGTTGATGGGCCACTGAGATTCCACCGGAGACCATCGCCCCTGGACGAACTGGTCCTCGCAGTGGGCCCCCCAGCCTGACAGGCTCGCATCCGTCGTCAAGAGTACCCACTGGGGGGGCTCGAGGGGCATTCCCCGTTCCAGGTTTCTCGGTTGTTGCCACCAGCGAAGAGCTCGCTTGGTCCGCGGAGCGCAGGGTAACTGTGTTGTCAGCGGATGGAGTTGTGGAGACCACCGTCGCAGTAGAGATCGTTGCAATGGACGCATGTGGGCTCTGGCCCAAGGCACTACCTCTATCGCCACCGCCATTGTTCCCAGGACCTGAAGATAATGCCATGCTGAGGGGTTTTGCCTGTTCAGGAACCGAGTAACCAGTAGCCTTAGGTCCCTGGCCCTGGATGAGGGCAAAAACACTCTGCCCCTGCCGGTGTCGAATCTTGCGCCGAGATACTCGAGATTCTGGGAAGGGATCAACCTGCTCTTTGCTCGGTTGATCACCCACCCCAACTCTTCTAGAAGGCGAACTACTGTATCCGTCGCCGCGCGACTTTCCTCCTCCGACTTTGCACGGATCAGCCAATCGTCTAGGTACGGGTGGACCAAAATCCCCTCCTTCCGGAGGAAGGCCGCTACAACCACCATCACCTTGGTGAATGTCCGTGGAGCTGTCGCTAGGCCAAAGGGAAGAGCCTGGAATTGGAAGTGACCCGTTGGTACCGCGAATCTTAGGAACTGTTGATGTGACTTTCTGACCGGGATATGCAAGTAGGCCTCTGTCAAGTCGAGGGCTGATAGGAACTCCCCTCTCCTTACGGCTGCGATGACTGAGCGCAGAGTCTCCATTCTGAAGTGAGGAACCCTGAGACAGCAATTGACCTGTTTTAAGTCCAGGATTGGTCGGAAGGTGCCTTCCTTTTTTGGCACCACGAAGTAAATCGAGTATCGACCTGAACCGCGTTGATCTGGAGGCACTGGTAACACGGCCCCGAGTGCAATTAAGCGAGCGAGAGTTGATTCCACCGCGGACCTCTTTGCAGGGGTACCGCAGGGGGACAGAACAAAGGCTGGGGGAATGCGTTTCGAGAATTCGAGAGCGTAGCCCTCTCTGACCACCTCTAGCACCCATTGATCCGATGTGACCCGGGACCAGGCGGGAAGAAACTGTCTTAAACGTCCTCCTATGGGCAGCTCGTCCCCCTGGACCCCCGCGGTTTCATTGTTGTTTTCTAAGAGACGAGGAGGAGGAGAAGGAGGAGGTCGCCCCGAATCCGCGACCTGCTCCCCGAAACCCTCGAAAGCCCTGGCCCCTAGGGGGGAAACGCCCCCTGGAAAAGGAACTAGATCTGGAGGGGCGAAACCTCCGGGAGTCCCTGGACTGAGTACGTGCCGGGGGGAGGGAGCGGTTCTGTTTCGGTCTATCTTCCGGGAGCCTGCCTCCCTTGGACTCGCCAAGGTCCTTTACCAGCTTCTCCAATTCCTCGCCGAACAGTAGTCTCCCCTTGAAGGGGAGTCGACTCAGGCGGGCCTTCGAGGAGGTATCCGCTGCCCAATTGCGTAACCACAGGTATCGCCTGGCCGCCACCACCGATGCCATGTTCTTTGCCAGGCTTCTGATGAGGTCATACTGGCTATCCGCCAGGTACGCCGTTCCCAATTCCAGCCTGTTCGCGTTGGACCGGGTCTCCTCTGTGGGGCTCTCGTCTGTCTGTAACTGTTGTGACCACCTTAAACAGGCCCTAGCCACCCAGGCTCCGGAGACCGAGGCTTGCAAAGCGAGGGCGCTTACGTCAAAGGCTTGCTTCAGAAGGGTATCCAACTTTCTGTCTTGGGGATCCCTTAGGGCTGCACTGCCCTCCACTGGGATAGTGGTCTTCTTGGTGACTGCTGACACTGCTGCATCCACCCTGGGGGACTTTAGCAGCTCTTTGTCTGCCTCTGGTAGGGGGTAGAGACGGAGCATGGACCGGACTCCCCTTAGACTTGACTCAGGTTGGTCCCATTCTTCCTGGATCATCTGTCGCACCACCCTATGTACAGGAAAGACCTTCTGGGATCTTCTAATGGCTTGAATCAATGGATCCTCCAACGCTTCCTCCTCTGCGGGCATATCGGAGGTCATATTGAGGGCTTTCAGGGACTCATTAATCAGTGCCGGGAGCTCCTCCCGACGAAATACTCTAATTATCCTAGCTTGGTCTTCTTCTGGGATCTCCCCTTCTTCTAGCTCTTCTTCATCCTCGCCAAAGTCCTTGTCCGAGGGAGTCTCCTCCGGGGATCCCTGGGAGAGGGTCTCCTCTTCACTCATCCGAGGACGCTTAGGAGGGATATCGGAATCTGGATTGGCCGCCCTCGAGGGCCTGGCTGGCTTGACCTCTGCCGCCGGGGGTGCAGTACCTCCTGCCCCTGAACTCTGCTTACGTAGGCAATATGCCTTGTGGAGTAAGAGGATGAAATCCGGGGAGAAGAAATCCCCTGCCCCCTCTTCCCCCGTCAGGAGGGGGGAGAGGGATAGGGAAGGGGTGGGCAAGTCTGAGGCCGTAGAGGGAGGGGCTTGTGATCCCCCCTCCCCTACTGGGGGTTCGTCTGACCCCTGAGAGGTGTGGGCCATGGTTAAATTAATGTCTTCCTCCGATGAGGCCGCCAAGGCAGTACAGCTCCTGCAGATACCTGTCTCTGCGGAGGTACCCCTGCGTATTCCACAGGAAAGACAGCGGGACTTGGTTGACATGACCTGGAGTGAAGGAACTTCTAGTACCAGGCCTCCAGTCCCGGCTGATAGAGGCTCTCCTCTAAACTGGAGATAGCTCCCTCCCTGTCCCACAGGTCCGAAGTTTCCCCCAAGAGTGAAACAAAGGAAGCAAACCTTGAGATAAAGAGAGGGCCAATGGGATAACTAAACACTGAGATAAATTAACTCGAAATTAAATGTAAAATCAATTTAGAGTTAAAATAAAGTTAAAATAAAGTTAAATTAAAACTGCAATTAAGTTCCTTTCTCAAGGAGTACTTGCGGTTTTCAGAGCTGTGCTGAGGTTCCGGGCCGCTTCAGAGCTGTGCACCCGTTGGCTCTACACGTGGTAGGCCTCACCACGTGGAGCCAAAAACGGGGAGCTCCAAAACTCTCCTCCGGTCGTGGCCTGACTCCTCTCCTGCCCACCGGAGCTGAAAACTGTTGCTTTCGCTGAAGATCGCTGCCTCCACGGTCCCCCGCGGTCCCCGCAGAGACCGGATTAACACCGCCGCGTCCTACTGTCTCCGGACGGGTCTGGCGGTCTGGGCAGGCTAGCGATGCTGCCTCCAGCGCTCAGCCTGCAGAGAGGCTTCGGCGCGAGGCAGGGGCGATCAGCGTGTCTCCGTAGCAGAGAAGGTACAGTGAATCCTCCTCAATGCTACCAGCCGCGGCTCTCCTCCGACGCCCAATCCGATCCGGGAGGGGGGGGGGGGAGGAGGGAGAGAGCCGGGGGAATTAAAGAGCCCTTGTAAATAAAACTAGAATAAAAACAGCACCGTAGGAAATAAATAAAGGCAGCATCAATGAAACAAATGCAATAAATAAATGAAATAAATGAAATAAAATACAAAGTAGGACTCCAGTAAGCTCTAGGCTTACGGAACCCTCCAGCTGCTTGGAGGCTGAGATTACTGGAGTTGGTGGGTGGTCTCAGTGGTATTTATACCGCCCCACCTCCAAAAAGGTTGGGCTCAGCCTCCAAGCTGCTGGAAGGGTTACGCAACCCAGAAGTAAAGGGACTGGACTGGAGTGACGATAAGGAACAATAAATAAAAGAATGATACACAATCATACCACACATAAAAAGAGCCAATCAATAAACTCCATAACACATTTATATTTTAAAAAATACAAATGATAAAAGTGCAAGTGACAGAAATAAAACAAAGAACAGGGATGAGGAGAATAAAACATTTTCAAAAATACCTTCGATGTTTTGTGGTACATAAAAACCACTAAAAGGAATACAACAATAAAAGATAATAATAAATAATATAGAATTGAACACTTTATTGTTAAAAAGATACGGTCATAAAGGCATAAAGTAGAGTGAGCTATATCGTTGATTATTGCATTATTGTGTCAAAACCAAAAACTATTCCAATAAAGAACCAAAAAATTGCCATATTGTGTTTTCACCATATCTGTAAAGGATTATTCAAAACTGACACTGGACATTGCCATAAGGAAACTTTCTATAAAGAGACCGCATACCTAAAAAAGAGAGGGGGGAAAAAAGAAGAAACCTTATTACTTCGCGATAGTAATAAGGTTTCTTCTTTTTTCCCTCCTCTTTTTTAGGTATGCGGTCTCTTTATAGAAAGTTCCCTTATGGTTTCACCTGAACTGAATATTCGCCAGTCTCTTTTGTGTCTGCTTTTTGGTTGACTTTGATAGTGTGCAGGTACTTTCTGCTCTCCTTGGATATCCAGAGTGCTTGAGTGTGTCAGGCAAAATTCCTTGAAGGAGGGATTGGTTTACTATGTTAAAGCTGAGCTAGCGCCTGTAATACTTAACTGCCTTTATCCAGGAAACTGGGGAGGGATCTAGATATGATGTTGTAGTGTTGATTTTTGTGATAGTTTCTAGGAGCTGTTTCTCTGTAATGAGGTGAAAGGTATGTCATTACAGGAGAGCGAAGATGAATTGTTTTCATAGTCTTCTTAGTTACCGCCGAAATAGCAGCATCGACCTTCGGTGAACGGAACATTCCCTTTCTTGTTCCAACAATGGATATAACCAGGTCATGGTGCGAGATCCTCTGAGTCTGGCCTCAGGAAAGTCCCATTCATCTAGAATCATCTGCTTAATGACCATATGCAAGGGGAACACTCTGAGGTTTGCGCATAGCCAGAACCAGGGATGCGAGAAATTTGCCTAGCTGAACAGCTTGAATGACTGTTCTGAGGGCTTCCATCCAGAATCGTGGCACCTGAAGACAGCGATTGACTCCCTTGAGGTCCAGGATAGAACGGAAGGAGCCATCCTTCTTGGGAATGACAAAGTAAATGGAATAGTGACCAGAACCTCTTTCTGATGGAGGAACTGGGCATACAGCATTGAGCTGAAGAAGTCGGTGGAGAGTCAGGTGTGCAGCCGCTGCCTTGGCCACAGAACTGCATGAAGAGATGAGGAAGACATTCGGCACAGGCTCAGTGAAGCTGAGAGCATAACTCTGTGTTACTACCTCAAGTACCCATCGGTCCAATGTTATCTGGGTCCATTCATGGGAAAAATAGTGTAAGCGTCCGCCCACAGGAGGGCCCCCCTGGAATGGACCCGAAAACCATCAATGGGAAGATTTGGCAGAACTGGAAAAACTTGTTGGACGAAGAGAAATTGTCCCAGTTGCAACGTATACCCTGAAAAGACTGAGGCTTAGAACTAGCCCTATTTGAAGAAGAACCGGATTTGCCAAGCCGGTAGTGACAAACGTCTCTGAAGCAGACTCTTATAAGATGAGGACGCAGATGATGACATGGCAGGACGACAAAAACTGGATTTGAGCTTATCCTCCAGCAAGCATTGAGGTTTGAGTTCCCCCAAATCCTTCACATGTTTTTCCAAATCCTCACCAGAAAGAAGGAAGCCTTTGAAAGGAAGCTTAGCGAGAGGGGACTTGGAAGCAGCATCCGCATTCCAATGACGGAGTCACAGCCAACTCTGAGCCACTGTAGCAGCAGCCACAGACTGAGCAGATAAGCACAGTAGATCATAAAAGGCATATGCAAGAAAGGCATTGACTGACTCTAAACAAGGCAAAGCTGGATCATCCGGAAGTAACTGAAGCCATCGGAGTAGAACGCATGCAGTGAGACCTCCGCCAACAGAGGCCTGCAATGCCAAGGTCAATGAGAAAATGTTTTTTTAAGAGGCCCTCGATCCGCCTGATCATGACAGGGAGGGCCACCATCCATAGGAACGGTTGTGCCTTTAGTGAATGCAGTGACCAAGGTGTCTACGTTAGGGAAACTCAACCACTTATTAAGATCATTCGAAGACCAAATATGAACACGCCCCAAGCAACAAGCACAGCGTAGAGACACAGCAAGAGAATCCCACTCTAAAGAGACCATCTGTTGTAGTTCCAGGGGAAAAGGAAAAGCCTGATCCTCGGTTGCATGCCCTGTTGGCATATTGAGCACCTTGAGGGACTCGGCAATGAGAACTGCCAACTCCTCCCTATGGAAGACTGACTATTCGAGATTCCTCCTCCTGCAGGATCTCTCCTTCTTCCACCTCCTCAGGTTCCAATTTTTCCTCAGCCTCAACCTCTGAGGAAAGGGATCCGGTCTCATCAGCTGTTTCGCATTTGAGCCGTCTCTTAGCTGGGGGCAGTGTGTCACATGGCTCAGACCCCTGTGGCTCTTCAGAAGCCACTCTCTTTCTGCCTTTGCCCACCTGGCACATTCCCTGCTGTTTCAAGTAAAATGCCCTGTGGAGCAGCAACACAAACTCGGGAGAAAAATCTCCTGGGACACCAGTCACCTGACCCTGGGAGGAAGAGGGCTCCGGAGAGGCAATGTCCCGCTGAAAAGGTTGCAGCAACGACGGAGATGGTCCAACCACTCCTCCCTTCTAGGTCAGTACCCCCATAGCCAGCGGGGAGCCCGGAATCTGTGGGACGGCTCCTCAAAGGCCCCTGCTTTGTCCTGTATATTCCGTTCTGCCGTGCGTGCCTCTGCGGCACACCCACAGCAAATCCCTTCTGTGGAAAGCATGCCCCAATGTGCCCCCCCCCCCCCCAAGCTACACACTGGGGCCTTGCAGGCATGACCCCCTAGATTGATAGGGAAGACCTGACTCGCCTATGAGCACTGCCAGACAAGTCCAAGTCCCTTGTCCCTTTAATCATCTTTTTATTTTTTTGTGATGCTCTAACTTGAACAAAAATCACAAGAAAAAGTTACAAAGTTACCAATGTAAAAATGGAACTAAAATAAAATGAAGATAAAACGGAAAAACCGTGCCTGCAAGTTTCCCGCCTGACAAAAATGGCGCTGCTGCCTGCTGCACTGCACATGAAGCCTCTGACACGTGGTTTTCAAACCATACACCACACCAAAATTGAAAACTCTACCTGCTGACGCATCAAGGCCTCCCTGCTGGTACACACACAGGGGCTGCTCTCACCCACAATGTCCGGCCATGTGCGGCTGAAGTCGCTGCCCCCGGTACTCAGCCAATCAGCGACTTCAGCACCGAGAAGAGAGAGCAATGGGAGATGACTTGCTTCTTCTGCAGCTCCCACTTTGCCTGTCCCCCTCCTCACCCACCAAATGGGCTGAGGAGCTGTAACTGCTTCACACAATCAAACCCCCGGCGGCACTCTCATTTTGGCTCTTCTTTTTTTTTTTTGAAGTGGATCAACAGTGATCAGTCTAGTCCCATGAAGGGGATAGCAGGAGCTGGTCTTCTCTGAAGGATACCCGGCCGGGGGGAGGGAGGTGGGGGGGAAGCAATCACGAAACAAGGGGGGAAAAAAAAGCAATAAAGAAAATCTTAGGACATAAAACAACCCCAAAGTTACCTAACAGGCTTCCTAGTTGTCCCTTCAATGAGTCTAGACCTCTGGGATCACCCGCTACAGCTGCTTGGAAACTGAGCTTACTGGGGCTGGTGGGTGGTGCCAGCTGCCTAAGTATCTTGATGTCATCAAAACATGACATGCTCAGTCTCCAAGCTGTTGACTATCCTGAGGTGCGGGACTGGACTGGAGGGACGATAAGGAAATGTTGATACTGTAAGAAAGACCTAGAAAGGGTGACTCACCTGATAGCTGGCTGTGAGTTCTGATGCAGAAAATTATATACAGAAAAACATCATAAAGAAGCATGCCTCATCCATTGGAAACTTTGTAAGCACTACAACATCACTGTCCCGAAAAGTACTGGGATCATGACCCTAAGAGAATTACAGAGAACGAGGAGGTTATGATCACCTAGGATACTCCCATTCTGACCGATAAAAAGCTGGATGCGAGGGGATATAGTGGCTAAAGAGAAAACTACCAGAACAGCATTGATAATAGAGGCGTCAGTTCCAAGCAACTACCCTGTAAATTGCGTAGAGAAGCAGAATATCCTTAAATACCAGGAAATGCAGTCAGAGACCAAGAAAATGTGGCAGAAAGATAGAAATATTTCCCATCGTGTTGGGTGCCACAGGATTGATAAAGAAGGCTTGATAAAGAAGAATTTCTAAGCCCATCTTGACAAACTACCCATACATGTTACATCTTACAAACTCCAGCAGGAAGCTCTCTTTGGCACGATGCAAGTATTACACCGAACCTTAGCAGTCATCTCAGTACTCAGACAATAAAGCATAGTTACTCACCTGTAACAAGTGGTCTCCGGGAATAGCAGGAATTTAGTCTTCACATATGGGTATCGTCGGTACCGACGGTGCCTGCGCGAGAACGCTCCCCAGCGTCCAATTAGAAAGCTTTTGGGAGCATCCCACAGCGTCTGCGTGCTGCCTTCCCGCCTTTCCCAACTGCCTCTCTCCAGTTGAGTTTTAAAGCTGAGACAAAGAGAGAGAGAGAGAGGGAAAGAGAAAGAGATAGAGAGATACAACTCCTAGGGGAGGTGAGTGGCTTGTGAAGACTAAATTCCTGCTGTTCCCGGAGATCACCTGTTACAGGTGAGTAACTATGCTATCTCCAGGAACAAGCAGGAATGTAGTCTTCACATATGGGGACTCCCTAGCTTTAGATGCCAGGGAGAGACCCTAGAAGTTGTGTGCCCTTGTGAAAGGGCTCCACCTCCTCCCATTGATCTCTGGCATCCAACCAGGGATGGTGGGTAGGAGTTGATTAGGTATGGAACAGGTGTTGGAGAACAGCCTGACCAAATAAGGCATCCCGGCGGGAGTCCTTGTCCAAACAGTAATGGGCTGTAAAGGTATGAACCGAGGCCCAGGTAGCTGCTCGACAGATATCGTCGATAGACACAGAGTGTAGATGAGCCATTGAAGCTGCCATGGCTCTCACATTGTGAGCTGTGACATGGCCCTCCAGAGGAAGATTCTTACTCTGAAAGGCAAAGGAAATACACTGAGCAATCCAGTTAGACAGTGTTCTCTTGGAGACTGGAAGTCCCAAATGAGAAGGATCAAAAGCAACAAAGAGCTGAGAGGACTTTCTATGTTGCTGTGTTCTTTGTAAGTAAAAGGCTAAAGCTCTTTTACAGTCCAAAGTATGAAGATTCCTTTCTGCATTTGATGCATGAGGCCTTGGAAAGAACCCAGGTAGGTTGACCGCTTGGTTTAGATGAAAAGGCGAGACCACCTTTGACATAAAGTGTGGATGAGTCCTAAGGACTACCTTGTCATGATGGAACCTTGTATAAGGTGGGTCAGCCACTAGTGCTTGCAACTCACTGATGCGACATGCTGATGTGATTGCAATGAGAAAGATAAGAGACAGGGAGCCGCGGCTGCAGAAGAAGGCGGCAGACATGGGGAGAGGGGAGCAGGGAACCTGCAACGGGGCTGACATGGACAGAGGGGGGCTGACATGGAGGGAGGGGGCTGATATGGATGGATGGATGGATGGATGGAGGGGGGCTGATATGGATGGAGGGGGGCTGGGATGGATGGAGGGAGGGAGGGGGGCCGACATGGAGGGAGGGAGGGAGGGAGGGAGGGGGGGCTGACATGGAGGGAGGGAGAGAGGGGGGCTGACATGGAGGGAGGGAGGGAGAGAGGGGGCTGGGAGGGAGGGAGGGAGAGAGGGGGGCTGGGAGGGAGGGAGGGAGAGAGGGGGCTGAGATGGAGGGAGGGAGAGAGGGATGCTGGGATGAAGGGAGGGAGAGAGGGGTGCTGGGATGGAAGGAGGCAGGAGGGCGGGGGGCTGACATGAAGGGAGGGGGGGCTGACATGGATGGAAGGAGGGAGGGGCTGACATGGATGGAGGGAGGGGGCTGACATGGACAGAGGGGAGCTGAGATGGAGGGAGGGAGGGAGGCTGACATGGATGGAGGGAGGGGAGAGCTGACATGGAGGGAGGGAGGGGGGCTGACATGGACAGAGGGGGGCTGACATGGAGGGAGGGAGGGAGCTGACATGGACAAAGGGAAGAGACAGGGGGACATACTGGACAGACAGGGATAAATGCTGGACAGAGGGGAGAGAAAGTGCGGGTTAGGATTATAATGGGCAGATGGGGGGGCTAGGACTGGTAATGGGTTGATTAGGGAAGGCTAGAACTGGGAATGGACTGATCAAGGGGGGGTTGGGACTGGTAATGTGCTGACAGGGAGTTAGGACTGGTAATGGATTGATGGGGGGCTAGCATTGGAAATGGGCTGATTAGAGGAGGCTAGGACTGGTAATGGGCTGATTAGGGGAGCCTAGCACTGGTAATGGAGTTGAGAAGGGACTAGCACTGGAAATGAGCTGATTAGGGGAGGCTAGGACTGGTAATGAGCTGATGGGGGGGTTGGACTGGTATTGGGCTGATTAGGGGAGGCTAGCACTGGTAATGGGGTTGAGGGGGGACTAGCACTGGAAGCGAGCTGTTTGGGGGGCTTCGACTGGGAATGGGCTGATTGTGGGGAGGGGAGGGTAGAGCTGCTGGCCCTGGAAGAAAACTGGGGGCTAAGGCTACAAATGGGCTGATACGAGGGGATGTGAGAATGGAACTGGAAGGGAGTGGATCTGAGAGGGGCTGCCATGGTATTTGTACTAGAAGGGACTGGTCAGTGGAGAAGGAGGGGGACTGGAAGGGAATGGACACCAGTGGCAGTCATGGGAATGCAAGTTGACATTGGAAGGTACTGAGAGTGAGGACTGGAAAGGGGCTGATACTGGGGAGGGTTACTGGGACTGGAAATAGGCTGATGGAAAGAAAGAGTAGTTACTCACCTGTAACAGGTGTTCTCCAGGAGCAGCAGGAATCAGTCCTCACATATGGGTGACGTCGGCACCGACGGAGCCCTCGTGCGGAGCATTTCCCCAACTTTCAAAGAAAGCCTTTGGGAATTGCAGCGCGCATGCGCGGTCCTCTTCCCGGCCAAGGGTGCCATCTTGCTCAGTCTGATGACATAGCTAAAAGACAGCAAAAAAATTAGCAAAAATAAATCATATGATTGCAACTCCAAGGGGAGGAGGGAGGGTTGTGAGGACTGATTCCTGCTGCTCCTGGAGAACACCTGTTACAGGTGAGTAACTACTCTTTCTCAAGGACCAAGCAGGAAGTCAGTCCTCACATATGGGACTCCCTAGCTTAAGGCTACCGGAGACCTCAAGCGGAAAAATGAGCTCCCTCTAGCTCGTCAGCACAGAAGGAAGGAATCTTCTCTGAGAACGCCCCAGACCGGTAGCCCAACACCAGGGCCGGAGGGTAGGAGTTGCCTAAACCCCAAAGAGAAAATGGAGCACTGCCTGTCCGAAAGCACTGTCTCTGCGGGACTCCCTCTCAAGGCAGTAATGGGCCGCAAAAGTCTGGCTTGAAGACAAGTAGCGGCCCAGCAGATGTCTGCCAACGGAACAGAGCGGAGATGAGCCACTGACGCAGCCTTCGCCCTGACACGATGAGCCGTGACTCGACCCTCCAACGAGAGGCCGGCTGCCCAGTAAGCCCAGGCGATACAGTCAGCGACTCATATGGACAACGTACGCTTGGAAACAGGGAGCCCCAACTTATTGGGGTCAAAAGAAATGAAAAGCTGAACAGCCTTCCGATGCTCCCGCGTACGGTCAAGGTAGAAGGATAACGCCCTCCTACAGTCCAGGGTATGCAAGACCATCTCAGCCCGGTTGGCATGCGGCCTGGGAAAGAAGGTCGGAAGAACCACCTCCTGATTGAGGTGAAAAGGTGAGACAACCTTAGGAAGAAACTTAGGATGAGTCCGTAAGACTACCCTATTCCTGTAGAACCTAGTGTAAGGAGGATCAGACACTAGTGCCTGCAGTTCACTCACTCGCCTAGCAGAGGTGAGAGCTACCAGCAATAAAGTTTTCCAGGAGAGAAAACGGAGAGGGCAGGTAGCCATGGGTTCAAAAGGCGGACAAGTAAGCCGCTGCAACACCACATTCAGATCCCACTCAGGGGCCGGTGGACGCAAAGGAGGCTTAAGCAGAAGGAGGCCTCTGAGGAAACGAGCCACCAAAGGGTGGTTGGAAAGAGGCCTGCCGTCCACCGGCGAGTGGTGTGCTGAGAGAGCACTCAGGTGAACTCTGACAGAGTTAGACTTAAGGCCCAGATTGGAGAGGTAAAGCAAATATTGCAATACCACCACTACCAAGCACGAGAAAGGATTCTCGTTGTGCTGAGCATACCATGTGGAGAATCTACGCCACTTAAGAGCGTAGGATTTCCTGGTGGATTGCCGTCTAGAAGCTAAGACGACATCTTCCACCTCTAGAGGCAGTAGTAGGGGAGCCAGGACTACCCTTTCAGCAGCCAGGCCATCAGATGAAGGGACTGGAGGTTGGGGTGCAAGAGAGTCCCCTGATCTTGAGACAGGAGATCGTGTTGAAACCCCAGAGGCAGAGGGGTGTCCACCGCTAGCTGTAGCAGAAGTGGGAACCACAGCTGCCTCGGCCACCTGGGGGCAATGAGAATCAATGAAGCCCCGTCCTTGAGGACTTTGAACAGCGTTCTGGACACTAGTGGTGTGGGAGGAAACGCATACAGTAGGCCTGAGGACCACGAGATCAGAAACGCATCCGCTGCTACTCTGAGAGAATGCAGTTGTCTGGAGCAGAATCTCGGGAGTTGCCGGTTCAGAGGACTGGCGAAAAGATCCAGGGTGGGGAGGCCCCACCTGAGAAAGATCTGCTGAACCACCAATGGGTTCAATCTCCATTCGTGTGGTTGCAGGATCCTGCTCAGTCTGTCTGCCAGGTAATTTTCCTGACCTGGGAGGTAGACAGCCTTGAGAAGGATCCCGTGATTGACAGCCCAAGAGCACAGCCGTAGAGCCTCCTGACAAAGAAGGAAGGAGCCTGTGCCTCCTTGTTTGTTCACATAGAACATGGCAACTTGATTGTCCGTCTGAACCAGTACAGACTGGTGAGAGGCGAGGTGGGAGAAGGCTCTCAGAGCTAGGCATATTGCCCGTAGCTCCAGGAAGTTTATCTGTTGAGTAGCCTCCCAAGGGGTCCAGAGACCCTGAGTACATGTCCCTTGGCAATGTGCTCCCCAACCAAGAAGAGAAGCATCTGTTGTGAGCACTTGAGAAGGTGGAGGGGATTGAAAAACCACTCTGAGCACCAGATTCGGAAGATGAAGCCACCATTGCAGAGAGGAGACCAGTAGGTCGGATATCGTTACTGAGTCCGCTAGGCTCCCTGTGGCTTGATGCCATTGAGTGTGAAGGCTCCACTGAGCAGGCCGCATGTGCAGGCGGGCATTGGGGGTGACATGAACCGTGGAAGCCATATGGCCGAGTAGTCTCAGGAATTGCCTGGCAGAGACCAGGGAATTGCTGCGAAACTGGCCGGCTAGATCCATTAGCCTGTGGGCCCTGTCCAGAGGCAGAAAAGCTTTTGCTTGAAGAGTGTCGAGCCTGGCACCTATGAACTCCAAGTTCTGGGACGGGAGCAAAGTGGAATTTGCGAAGTTTATGACAAACCCCAAGTGCTGAAGCAGAGCCACCGTGCGAAGGGTGGCCTGGTTGGCCTCCAGGGAAGATTGGCCCCTTATGAGCCAGTCGTCCAGGTACGGAAACACAAAAAGACCCTGAAGCCTCAGGTAGGCCGCCACCACTGCCAGGCACTTGGTGAACACCCTGGGAGCGGAGGACAGGCCAAAGGGTAGTACTCTGTACTGATAGTGGTTTCCTCCCACAACAAACCTGAGATATTGTCTGTGGTCTGGATGAATAAGGATGTGAGTATACGCATCCTTTAGATCTAAGGAGCATAGCCAGTCTCCCTGCTGGAGGTAGGGCAGCAGGATTCCAAGGGTAAGCATCTTGAACTTTTCCCTCTCCAGGAACTTGTTGAGGTTTCGCAAGTCTAGGATGGGTCTGAGGCCTCCAGTTCTTTTTGGTACCAGAAAGTAACTGGAATAAAAGCCTTGACCTCTCAGGTGGTGGGGCACCGGTTCCACAGCCTGATCCTCTAGCAGACTTGTCAACTCCTGAAGGAGTAGGTCCCTGTGCAGAGGAGGTCTTGGAGGCTCCCCTGGAAAATAGGAGGGAGGTACCTGGTGAAAATGGAGAAGATAGCCCTTTTGGACTATATGAAGAACCCAGGTATCTGATGTGACGGCTGACCACCTGTGGGCAAAGTGGGCCAGCCGGCCTCCTGTGCTGAGAGAAGCCAGCTGAGGAGAAGAGGCTATGCTGTTTGAGTCAAAAAACCCCACCCTGCTGAGCAGGGGCCGGTGTTGGTGGCTTGGGGGCCTTCTGCCTACGGGGCCCTTGACCCTGCACCTTGGCCTGTTGACCCTGTTGGGGAGCTGCAGAGGCCTGATAAAGCGTAGTTACTCACCTGTAACAGGTGTTCTCCAGGAGCAGCAGGAATCAGTCCTCACATATGGGTGACGTCGGCGCCGACGGAGCCCTCGCGGAGCAATTTTCCCCAGCTTTCAAAGAAAGCCTTTGGGAATTGCAGCGCGCATGCGCGGTCTCCTTCCCGCCCAAGGGTGCCATCTTAGCCAGTCTGATGACATAGCTAAAAGACAGCATAAAAATTTGCAAAAAAACTTAAGCAGATGATTGCAACTCCAAGGGGAGGAGGGAGGGTTGTGAGGACTGATTCCTGCTGCTCCTGGAGAACACCTGTTACAGGTGAGTAACTACGCTTTCTCCAGGACCAAGCAGGAAGTCAGTCCTCACATATGGGACTCCCAAGCTTAAGGCTACCGGAGACCCTAAGCACAAAAATGAGCTCCCTCTAGCTCAGCGGCACAGAAGGAAAGAATCTTCACTGAATTATTACCCACCGGTAGCCCCCATCCGGGATGGAGGGTAGGAGTTGCTCAAACCTCGAAGAGATTTCGGAGGACTGCCTGTCCGAAAGCACTGTCCCTGCGGGACTCCCTCTCGAGACAGTAATGGACCGCAAAAGT
Organism: Ichthyophis bannanicus; assembly: GCA_033557465.1. NCBI lineage: Eukaryota > Metazoa > Chordata > Amphibia > Gymnophiona > Ichthyophiidae > Ichthyophis > Ichthyophis bannanicus. The sequence goes on from CM066050.1 coordinate 5,545,719, forward strand.
CTGGCTCGAAGACCAAGTAGCGGCCCGGCAGATGTCTGCCAGCGGAACAGAGCGGAGGTAAGCCACTGACGTAGCCTTCGCCCGAACACAATGAGCCGTGACTCGACTTTCTAACGAGAGTCCGGCTGCCCCATAAGCCCAAGCGATACAGTCAGCAACCCAGATGGACAGAGTACGCTTGGAGACCGGGAGCCCCAATTTATTGGGGTCAAAATACACAAAAAGCTGAGCAGCTTTACGGTGCTCCCGCGTACGGTCAAGGTAGAAGTCCAATGCCCTTCTACAGTCCAGGGTATGTAGGACCATTTCAGCTCGGCTGCAGTGTGGCCTGGGAAAGAAGGTCGGAAGTACCACCTCCTGATTGATGTGAAAAGGGGAGACCACTTTTGGAAGAAATTTTGGGTGAGTCCGTAGGACTACCCTATTTTTGTAGAACCGAGTGTAAGGGGGATCAGACACGAGGGCCTGCAATTCACTTACGCGTCTAGCGGAAGTGAGGGCTATCAGGAATAAGGTTTTCCAAGAAAGGAAACGGAGAGAACAGGTAGCCATAGGTTCAAAAGGCGGACAGGTGATCCGCTGTAAAACCACATTCAGATCCCAGTCAGGAGCTGGCGGGCGCAGAGGTGGTTTAAGTAGAAGGAGACCTCGGAGAAACCTCGCTACGAGAGGGTCGCTGGAAAGAGGTCTGCCGTCCACCGGCACATGATGTGCTGAAAGAGCACTGAGGTGTACTTTGACGGAGTTGGACTTAAGTCCCAGATTAGAGAGGTAGAGCAAGTACTGCAAGATCACCGACACTGAGCAGGAGAAGGGATCCTGAGACTGCTGGGCACACCAAACGGAAAAGCGACGCCATTTAAGGGCGTAGCATTTGCGGGTAGAAGGTCGCCGAGAAGCTAGGACGACCTCTTCCACCTCTGCCGGCAGTAGAAGGGGAGCAAGGACTACCCTTTCAGCAGCCAGGCCATTAGATTGAGAGATCTGAGGTTGGGGTGTAGCAGGGACCCCTGATCCTGTGTTAGGAGATCCGGTTGAAACCCCAGAGGGAACGGATCCTCCACCGCTAATTGCAGCAGGAGTGGAAACCAGGGCTATCTGGGCCAGCGAGGAGCCACCAGGATCATGGAAGCTTTGTCTCGGAGAACCTTGAAAAGAGTTCGAGAGACTAGCGGGATGGGAGGAAAAGCATACAGAAGGCTCTCCGACCATGAGTAGAAAAGCATCTGCCGCTACTCGAAGGGGATGGGGCTGACGAGAGCAGAAGCGAGGAAGTTGCCGGTTGAGAGGACTGGCAAAGAGATCCATCGTGGGGAGTCCCCACTTCAGAAAAAGTTTCTGAACTACCAAGGGATCCAGACGCCACTCGTGCGGCTGGAGGATCCTGCTGAGTTTGTCCGCCAGGCAATTTTCTTGGCCTGGGAGATAAACTGCCTTGAGAAGAATGCCGTGACTGACGGCCCAAGAGCAGAGCTTCTGAGCTTCTCGGCAGAGAAGAAAGGAGCCCGTGCCCCCCTGTTTGTTCACGTAGAACATAGCAACTTGATTGTCCGTCTGGACAAGGACGGACTGGTGAGAAGTCAGGTGGGAGAAAGCCTTGAGAGCCAGACGGATTGCTCTGAGCTCCAGGAAGTTGATCTGCTGGGCAGACTCCCACGCGGTCCAGAGACCTTGAGTACATGCCCCTTGGCAATGTGCTCCCCAACCCAGGAGGGAAGCATCGGTCGTCAGCACTTGAGCCGGCTGAGGTGACTGAAAAGGCATTCCGAGCACCAGGTTCGGACGATGAAGCCACCACTGTAGAGAAGAGGCCAGCGGCCTGGAGACGCGCACTAAGTCGGCTAGCCCGCCGGTGGCTTGCTGCCACTGCTTGCGAAGGCACCATTGAGCAGGCCGCATATTCAGGCGGGCATTGGGGGTCACGTGGACGGTGGAAGCCATATGGCCGAGACCAGGGACTGGCTGCGAAAACGGCCGGCTAGGTCCATGAGCCGTTGAGCCCTGTCGAGAGGCAGGAAAGCTCGTGCCTGAGGCGTGTGCAGTCTTGCGCCGATGAACTCGAGATCCTGTGAGGGGAGCAAAGTGGACTTTGCAAAGTTTATGACAAAGCCCAAGTACTGCAGAAGAGTCACCGTGCAGTGTGTGGCATTGGTGACTTCTGGAGAGGACGATGCTCTGATGAGCCAGTCGTCGAGGTACGGAAAGACATAGAGGCCGTGAAGCCGGAGATAGGCCGCCACCACCGCGAGACATTTTGTGAAGACTCGTGGTGCGGAGAATAGGCCAAAGGGCAGTACTCTGTACTGGTAATGATTTCCTGCCACCACAGACCTTAGGTATTGGCGGTGGCTTGGGTGGATGAGGATGTGCGTGTAGGCATCCTTTAGATCCAAGGAGCATAGCCAATCTCCCTGCTGGAGGTAGGGCAGAAGGATTCCAAGGGTAAGCATCTTGAACTTTTCCCGCACGAGGAACTTGTTGAGGTTGCGCAAGTCCAGGATGGGTCTGAGGCCTCCTGTCCTTTTTGGTATTAGGAAATACCTGGAATAAAAGCCTTGACCTCTCAGGTGGTGGGGCACCGGTTCCACAGCCTGTTCCTGAAGAAGACTTGCTAACTCCTGAAGGAGTAAGTCCCTGTGCAGAGGGAGTCGTGGAGGTTCTCCCGGGAAATAAGAGGGAGGGACCTGGTGGAAGTGGAGAAGATAGCCTTCTCTTACGACTTGAAGCACCCAGGCATCTGAAGTGATGTTGGACCACCTGTGGGCGAAGTGAACCAGCCGGCCTCCGGTGCTGGGAGGAGCCAGCTGAGGGGGAGAGGCTATGCTGATGAAGTCAAAAACCCCCACCCTGCTGAGCAGGGGCTGGTGGTGCAGGCTTGGGGGCTTGCTGCCTACGGGACCCGTTACCCCGTCCCTTGGCCTGCTGACCCTGTTGGGGAGCTGCGGAGGCCTGATATTGAGGGTAGTGTTTATAGGCAGCCGCCTTTCTCGGGTAAAAGGACTTCTTTCCCGAGCCCTTCTTTTTCTGGGAAGGGGCGGAGGTCTTCCTAGAAAGCCTAGTCCTGGTGAGAGTCTCAGTCTCGATTTGTGCAGCCTTTTCAGCCATGGGCTTGCCAAAGAGGTTCTCACCTCGGCAGGGGACATCGACCAACTTGTCCTGCACCCAGGGTTCAATGTCAGACGACTGAAGCCAAGCCTGTCGGCGGGCACCGATGCCGGCTGCGGCCACTCGAGCCGACGCTTCAAAGCCATCATAGGCTGCTCGGGACATGAATTTGGAGCATTCCCGAATACCAGTTGTCAAGGCCAGGAACCTCCGCAAAGGTTCCTCGGACAGCCCAGCGGAGAATCCGGCTATCTCTTTAGCCAGGTCTCGGAGATACATGCCCATGTAGAGCTGGTAGGTCTGGACACGACAAGCAAGCATAGAGCCCTGGAAACACTTCTTACCAAGGCCATCCAGGTTACGGGCCTCCCTGCCAGGAGGCACCGAGGAGTGCATCTTTTGGCTCTTAAGCCTATGCATGGCCGATTCCACTACCATGGAATGGTGCGGCAGCTGTGCTTTTTGGAAGCCAGGACTCTTGCGGACTCGATAGATGGAATCGACCCGCTTGCTTAATACCGGCGACGATGCCGGACTCTCCCACATGCGGAAGAGTAGTCGTTCCAGCATGGGAGGAACCGGTACAGTAAAGTGTTCCCTGGCGGGAGAGTCATACTGAAGGGCGTCGAGCTCTTCGGCTCGAGGCTCCTCCTCGGGATCCGCAGGGAAGGCCAAAGCCTTGGCCATATCCCTGACGAAGTCCGAGAACCGGGCATCCTCCGGAGGGGACTGCTTCCGAGGTTCGGACTCAGGGGAGTCCGAGGGGACACACCGAGTCCGAAATGAATCAGGTGACTCTTCCTCTTCAGACTCCCAGGCCGACTCCGAGGAGGAATCGGTGGGGTCGGCTCGGGCAGGCGGAGGCGTCGGCCGCCCCGACACCGAGGGAGTCGGCGTCGACGACCTCGGTCCCGAACGGGAGGCCGAGGGTGACCTCGACCGAGGATCGACTCGAGTTCGCATGGACTCGAGGATCGGCTCGGTCTCCGGGGTCGACTTAGACGTTGACGTCCCGGCGGTCGGGGCAGTGGCGCCAGCGAGGCTAGCGATCAGTGCCCGCTGCTGGTCCATGAAGGCAGATAGTCTGCTCTCCAAGGCCGTCAACCTGAGTCCGACCTCAGGTGACCCAGCAGCCCCCGACTCGGGCCCCGACGGCGTCGGGCCCGACGTCGGACCTCTCGGAGGCGAGTCCAGGAGGACTACAGGACTTACCCGAGCAGGCAACTCCGACTCCAGACGAGGTCGCTTCGGGAGGTGCTCCTTCTCCAAAGACCCGGGACGGCTATCGGGGCTATGCGACCTGGCCCTCGCGGAGCCAGGAGCGTCCACCGACGCCGCCCTCGCGGGTTTTACCTTCCGTCGATGGTCCCCGGAGGGAGAACCCCTGTCGGAGGAACTTCGGCGATGGTCAGAGCTGGAACCTCTGGACGCCGAGGCCTCCGACGAGGTCCGGGTACGGCCGGGGTCAGCGAAGATTCGTTCCCGCTGGTACCGCCGACTCCTTAACGCTTTGGAGGACATTTTGCCGCAGGCCCCACAGATCAGTTCCTCGTGATCCGGGCCCAGGCAGCGGAGGCAATTATTGTGTGTGTCAGTGAGTGACATATTTCTGTCACACTGAACACACCGCTTGAAACCACTGGCAGCCATCGGGGGAAAAAGGGCCCCTGCAAGGTCAAAGGACCGGGCTGCCCGCGAAAAACCGAAAAACGAAACTGACCAAAAATCAGAAAAACCGAAAAATAAGAGAAGGACTCGCAACGGCGTCGCGAGTCCGGGCAGGAAAAAGACCGGCGTCGAACCAAAGGAAAAAAGAGAAATAAATCACTAAAATCAACTTTTTCAGCGGGGACATGACGGGTACGTCTGTAGGGCTCCGCGGAAAAAAGAAGACTGGCTAAGATGGCACCCTTGGGCGGGAAGGAGACCGCGCATGCGCGCTGCAATTCCCAAAGGCTTTCTTTGAAAGCTGGGGAAAATTGCTCCGCGAGGGCTCCGTTGGCGCCGACGTCACCCATATGTGAGGACTGACTTCCTGCTTGGTCCTGGAGAATGAGGGTATTGTTTATAGGCAGATGACTTCCTCGGGTAAAAGGTCTTTTTTCCCGAGCCATTCTTCTTCTGAGAAGGGGCAGAAGTTTTCCTGGAAAGCCTAGTCCGGGTCAGAGTCTCGGTCTCGAGTTCTGCAGCCTTTTCAGCCATGGGCTTGCCAAAGAGGTTTTCACCTCGGCAGGGGACATCGACCAACTTGTCCTGGACCCATGGCTCGAGGTCGGATGACTGTAGCCAAGCCTGTCAGCGGGCACCGATGCCGGCCCCGGCTACTCGGGCCGAAGCCTCGAAGCCATCGTAGGCTGCTCGAGAGACAAACTTCGAGCACTCTCGAATACCGGTGGACAAGGCCTGGAACCTCTGCAAAGGTTCCTCGGAGAGACCAGCAGAGAACCCAGCAATCTCCTTTGCCAGGTCTCGGAGGTACATACCCATGTAGAGCTGGTAGGTCTGGACACGGCAAGCAAGCATAGAGCCCTGGAAGCACTTCTTACCGAGGGCATCCAGGTTCTGGGCCTCCCGGCCGGGAGGCACCGAGGAGTGCATCTTCTGACTTTTTAGTCGATGCATGGCCGATTCCACAACCATGGAGTGGTGCGGTAATTGTGCCTTTTGGAACCCGGGGCTCTTGCGGACTCGATAAATGGAATCGACCCGCTTGCTTAACACCGGCGTCGAGGCCGGGGTCTCCCACATGCGGAAGAGAGCAGCCGCTCCAGCATTGGAGGAACCGGAACAGTAAAGGCCTCCTTCGGGGGAGAGTCATACTGGAGGGCCTCGAGCTCCTCGGCTCGAGGCTCCTCCTCGGGATCCGCGGGGAAGGCCAAGGCCTTGGCCATATCTCGCACGAAGTCCGAGAACCAGGTATCCTCCAGTGGGGACCGTCTCCGAGGTTCGGACTCGGGCGAGTCCGATGGGACACACCGCGTCCGATGAGTGTTGGGTGACTCTTCGTCCTCCGTCTCCCAGCCTGACTCCTCGGAGGAGGAATCGAGCGGCTCCGGTCGGGGGGGCACTGATGCCCTCCGCCCCGACGCCGAGGGTATCGGCGTCGACGACCTCGGCCCCGAACGGGAGGTCAAGGGAGACCGTGGCCGAGGATCGACTCGAGCCCGCATGGACTCAAGGATCGGCTCGGCCTCCGGGGTCGACTTGGGCGTCGAGGTCCCGGTGGTCGGGGCAGATGCACCAGTGAGACCGGCGATCAATGCCCGCTGCTGTTCCATGAAGGCAGCGAAGCTGCTCTCCAAGGCCGTCAACCTGAGTCCGAGCTCAGGAGACCCAGCAGCCCCTGACTCGGGCCCCGACGGCGTCGGCCCGACATCGGCTCCCTCGGAGGAGAGTCAACGAGGACAACAGCACTTACGTGTCCAGGAGACTCCATCTCGACACGAGGATGCTTGGCAGGCCTCTCAAGACTCCGAAGACCCGGGATGGCTATCGGGGCTATGCAACCTGGCCCTCGAGGAACCAGGAGCGTCCACCGACGCCGCCCTCGCGGCTTTCTTCTTCCTGCGATGTTCCCGTTAAGGAGACCCCCGCTCAGAGGAACCCCGACGCTGCTCGGGGCCGGAGTCCCGAGACGTCGAGGCCTCTGACGAGGTCCGGGCCTGGCCGGACGCGGAGTCAGAAAAAATCCTATCCCTCTGGTGCTGCCGACTCCTCAACGCCGTCGAGGACATTTTGCCACACGGACCACAGATCATCGGGTCATGATCGGGTCCAAGGCAACGGAGGCAGCAGTCGTGTGTCGGTAAGAGACATAAGTTTCTTACACCGATCACATTTCTTAAACCCGCTGGCAGCCATCGGGGGAAAAAGGCCCCCTGCTAGGTCAAAAGACCGATCTGCCAGGGAAAAAAGAAAAAAGGCGTGAACGCCAGACACAAAGGACAAAAACCGAGAAAGAGAGAAAAGGACTCGATACCGGCGTATCGGTCCAAGCGGGAAAAGGATCCGGCGTCGAACCGGAGAAAAAAAGAGAAAAAAACAGGGAAAATCAACTTTTTTCTCGGGGAAAAACGAACTACGTCCGTCGGGCTCCGCAGAAAAAAGAAGACTGAGCAAGATGGCACCCTTGGGCGGGAAGAGGACCGCGCATGCGTGCTGCAATTCCCAAAGGCTTTCTTTGAAAGCTGGGGAAATGCTCCGCATGAGGGCTCCGTCGGCGCCGACGTCACCCATATGTGAGGGCCGACTTCCTGCTTGGTCCTGGAGAAGTAAAGAAAACGAAAGAAGAGATAAGAAATTGCAGATGGACCATAGACCACAGAAAGAGAGCTAAGAGAAGACAGGAAAGCAGAAGCCTCAGATCGGGACCAGCATGATCAGAGAATAAATTGGTCAGACAACAAAGGTAGAAAAAATAATTTTATTTCATATTAGTTATTTGACTACAAAATCATAATTTTGAAATCAAATATTGTTACTTGTTATTGTGATTAATTATTGTGGTTTAAATAAGTACATTTTATAAATAAAAAAACATATTGCAAAGGCTTATAATATATTAATAATTTAACAAATGATTACAGCGACAATGCGTTAACGGTAAAGGAAGAGAGACGCATTTGATTTTATCATTGGGGGTCACCACAAGTTGACCAATGGTAAAAGGGGTCACGGTATAAAAAAAGGTTGAGAACCACTGCCATAGACCAATCACTCAACATGTCCACACATATAAAAACAAACAACAAAAAATATCTACAAACTCAAAATGATAAAATAACTACATCCTCTACTACCCATTCATGATTTTAGATCAGTCCTCCAAGCTATGCTATCATCATTCCCCACTTTAACTTCTGTAAAAGAATTCTCCAAGGATTATCTAAATAAACCCTAAGACAGCTTCAAATGGCACAACATGTGGCAGCGCAAATTGCATGGAACACAAACATATCAGAACACATCACCCCCATACTGTACAATTTACACTGGCTCCCAATCCAGAGCCATATACACTACAAAATACTAGAAACCACATTCAAACTCCTCAAGAGACATAAGCTCCATCACACCTCTCCACTCTAATCATCAAGAAAGTAGATGCACAAGCAAGACAAGAATGCAGCAAAAACAAACAAACTACTCCCTCCCGAAAATCCATTAAAGCAACAAATAAGGCTCTCGCACACTTCGCTCCCACTCTTGAATACTCTCCCAGATGAGTTCAGAGAAATGAATGAACTCTCCACATTCCGTAAAAAATTAAAAACCCACCTTTTCATACAGCATTTTGGAAACCCGCAAGAGTCCAATAATGTTGACATCCACTAACCACGCATAATAAAGCACCCACCTCCTTAATCATAATCTTCACCTCCTCCTTCTACTCGAAGAGCACACACACATACCAGTATCTAATATATGCCACCTCCCGAATCATAATATCCAACCTAAGGGTTCAATATACTGTACACAGTTTGCAACTTAGTATAGCTTTAGCCTACGTCATGTTCACTTCTTAATATATATATGTTTATGTTTATGTTTATGTTTATTAAAACTTGATTGACCGCCCTTCAGTAAAAGCAAAGCGGTGTACAATAAATAAAAATCAATAAAAGGCATGAAGCCGGAAAGGAAAAGAAATTTACAATTTAAAAGTAAAGTAGGGTAAGAAACAGTAGGGGAGAGAAGTAGAATTATAGGGGGGAAGAGGAGGTAGGGAGGTTAAAGGCCATGGAGAAAAGGTGGGTTTTTAGCTGCTGTTTGAATGTTGCATGACAGGGTTCTAAACGAAGGGAAGTGGGAAGGGAATTCCATAGTGCGGGACCAATAAAGAAGAAAGCTGAAGAGCGGGTGGATTGGAGGCGGGCAGCAGCAGGGGAAGGAAGGGTGAGACGGTTCAGATGGAATGAGCGGGGGGTGTGCCTGGGAGTGTGAAAATGAATAAGGTCAGCTAGATATTGTGGGGTACTGGTGTGAAGGGCCTTGTGAACTAAGGTGAGTAGTTTGTACTGGGAACGAAAGGAAACGGGTAACCAGTGTAGATGGATGAGAAGAGGGGTTATGTGGTGATAGGGGGACGAGTGTGTGAGAAGGCGAGCTGCGGTGTTTTGGATTCTCTGAAGGCGATGAAGTTGGGAAGAAGACAAACCAGTGAGGATAGAGTTAGAGAAGTCGACCCGGGACATAACTAAGGAGAGAAGTAGTGTGGAAAGAGCAGAAATGGAGAGGAAGGGACGAATGGCCCAAATTTGGCGTAGAAAATAGAAAGAGGTTTTAGTGATATGGGAAATATGAGCGTGAAAAGTGAGGTCCGAGTCAAAGAGAACACCGAGATAATTAAAAGAGGTGACCAAGGATATAGGGGTGTTGGAAAGGGAAGGGGCCAGAGGGGGGGAAGGGTGACTGTGAGGGAACCAAATAGCGGTGGTCTTAGTTAGGTTAAGGTGAAGACAGTTCTGGGTCAGCCAGTGTGTGACGGCTGAGAGGCAGTTATTTAGAGGAGTGAGGTCGGGGTGGGAAGGGGATGTGTGGTGAAGAAGAAGAATGTCATCCGCATAGTAGAAAGCAGATATCCCGAATTGCTGGATGACTAGTGTAAGGGGTACCAGGAACAGATTAAACAGAAGAGGGGCCAAGACCGAACCCTAGTTTAACTGTTTTATGTAATTGAATCTGTACTGTTTACTGTACATTTCAAACATTGTTTGATGCAAACCGCATTTGATCTATTGAAAAAAAGTGGTATAGAAATACTAATAAAAATAAATTTAAAAAGGCAGGCTCTACAATATGCACAGCCACCATAAGGCCCTAAAAGGGACCCAACAGGGCTAGTCTGTTTAAAAGGCAGATGATAGAGATTCCGACTTTCCTCCAGGAAACCATCCCATCCTCCTCAGACTTACTTTCTGATAAAAAAAGGCAATTTCTCTTGAGTCCTTTAACCAACTCCTGCAGGGGATAAGGCTGGGTCCCCTGAGGAATAGATGAGCGTAAGGGAGAAGCAGGTGCTGTGACCATTCCAACTGTCCAAGACAGAGATGCTCGTGGGCTCTGGGTCCCCCGTAGGTGAGGCCTGGGTCTCGGAGCACCCTTCCCCCAAAGAGGGCCACAAACAGCCAGCAAGACTGAAAACAGCCCATGAGCTGTTTGAGGTGCTGCAGCACAAGCCAATTAAATAAAAAGAACTCCAGGGCCCCAGAGGGCCCCCAGGGGCTTGAGACTAGAGCCAACTCATCAGGCTCCAAAGTTAGAAACTCCAAAGTTGATTTGTTGGTAAATAACGATATGTGTCTCTGAGTTTTTCAGTCTAGCTTAGTACTTAGGAAGTGTCATACTGGCTTCTCTCAGTGCTGCATCAGAGGATATATTAAGTGATGACATAGCTGAAATTTGCTCAAGTCTGCTTTCACATGCAGGTAAGGGAGCATAACACACACATTTGGATTGTTCTAGCAGGATGATAAGGAAAAGACCCTTCTGTAAAACAGGCAGATCATGGAGATTCTAGCTTCCGACCAGAGGAATCACCCTGTCCTATTCAGACTTACCTTCTGAAAAAAGGACTTCTCTGGAGCTTATGATCCAACCCCCACAGGGGATAAAAATGGGCTCCGGAAGGAGTGAGTGCAAGAGTGAAGTGGAAGCCTTGACCCCCTTACTGCCCATGACAGAGGCATTTGAGGACCCTAGGTCTCCCATAGAGAAGCCTGGGCCTCAGACACCTGAAAAGGGGACTACCAGGCAGCTACAAGAGACGGTAAACAGGAGCTGCAGCTCAAGCCGATTGAAAAGGGAAGTCCTGGGGCCCCAGAGAGCCACCCCACCGGGCACTGCCTCCACCATAACCATTTCAAATAGCCACGGTGCCTACTGGCAGGGTAAAAAAAAAAAGGCAAAGGAGCAGATGGGATCACAAAAATGGCATGGACCCCATGAGGGATCCTAACATGCTGAAAAAAATGTGGTCCGGGGCATTCCTATCATACCTGGGGCCAAAAATAGCATCCACAGGCAAATATCAGGGGGGGGGGGGGACGACACAGGGCGCATTGAGCCACATGGCTGAGCACTGCAGCGGCAAAGATTTAAAAAGAAAAACAAAAATCACAAAAAAATACACAACCCAAAAAATTAAAAAGGTCACACTGAAAAGGAAGTTCCAAAAAAAAGAAATCCCAGCATCTGTTGGAAGCCCCAAACACCCACACAAATTTAGGAGGCCCAGCTGCTGAGCAATGCACTTTTTTTGTTTTGTTTTCATTTGTAACTGCCATATTTCAAGCAGCAAGAGAGCCAAATACAGCCCACTGAATTCAATAGGAGGAAAAATAACAAATCAGAAAACAAATGGAAAGCAAGAGGAAAGGGGGACCTAGGCACGACTCAGAGGCCCCTCAGAGGCCCCATTGGGTGTTCTGCTGCTCCTCTCAGGCCCATCAGTGCTGGAACCCACAGCTCAAGGAATCAGGGGCAAACTCAGAACTCGGACTAACACTGGGCCTATGGATTTCAGTCACAAAGACCACAGTACCATAATCGAACAGGGGAGACAAGCCTATCTGCATTGCTGCACCAGTCGAAATATCTTGCCACCTACTGGAGGAAGACAAAGAATGGCTTCTTTCAGTGCTGCATCACTAAATAAACCTGGTGATGACATCACTGAAAATTGCTCGTCTGCCTCCACCTGCTGGCAAAGGAGCATAATCCACTTGTCTAGACTGGTCTAGCAGGATAAGGAAAGCACAGTTACTTACCTGTAACAGGTGATCTCTGGGAACAGCAGGAATAAGTCTTCACATATGGGTATCGTCGGTACCGACGGAGCCTGCGCGGGAACGCTCCCCAGCGTCCAATCAGAAAGCTTTTGGGAGCATCCCACAGCGCCTGCGTGCTGCTTTCCCGCCTTTCCCAACTGTCTCTCCTCAGTTAGGTTTTAAAGCTGAGACAAAGAGAGAGAGACAGAGGAAAAGGAAAGATAGATAGAGAGATACAACTCCTGTGTCTATTGATGACATCTGTCGAGCAGCCACTTGGGCCTCGGTTCATACCTTCACACTGCTTGGTGAAGGACTGCTTGGACAAGGACTCCCGCCGGGATGCCTTGTTTGGTCAGGCTGTTCTCAAACACCTGTTCCATACTTAATCAACTCCTACCCACCATCCCTGATGGGATGCCAGAGATCCATGGGGGGACGTGGAGCCCTGTCCCAGGGACACACAACTTCTAGGGTCTCTCCCTGGCATCTAAAGCTAGGGAGTCCCCATATGTGAAGACTTATTCCTGCTGTTCCCAGAGATCACCTGTTACAGGTAAGTAAATAGTAATTAGATCTTACCTGCTAATTGCTGTTCCTGAAGGAACGACAGTCCAGTCCCTTCACTTCTGGGTTGCGCAACCCTTCCAGCAGCTTGGAGGCTGAGCCCAACCTTTTTGGGGGATGGAGTGGTATAAATACCACTGGGACCACCCACCCACTCCAGTATTCGATTGAAAAAGCAGATCTAACTAACTCCTACTGGAAACTACATAACGTAACCTAACTGCAACAACTCAAACCTATGTAAGAGGCATATATATTAAAAACTTTTCTTCTTTTGTTTCTGGTTTTTTGTTTTTTGTTTTTTTTTTATGTTAAGGGAAAACCAAGGAGAGGAGGCCTGGGGATAGCCTGAGGAGATGTCTGCTTCTACCCGAGTCGGCTTCCTCCCGGTCTTCTTCCTGCCGTACCGGAGCTACGGCCAAAACAATGCCTTGCCATGAACCCGAGGTCTAAAACGGTTGCCGGAAGCGGGTGGGATCAGGGACTGGACTGTCGTTCCTTCAGGAACAGCAATTAGCAGGTAAGATCTAATTACTATTTCCTTATCGTCACTCCAGTCCAGTCCCTTCACTTCTGGGAAGTACCAGAGCAGTTCACCCCTGGGTGGGTTCCAGCATACCGGACTGAAGAACCGCTAGCCCGAACCGGGCGTCCGCTGCACTCTGCACGTCCAACCTATAGTGCTTGGAGAAGGTATGCAGCGATGACCAAGTCGCTGCCCTACAGATGTCCAGCGGAGGTACCAGGGAAAATTCCGCCCAAGAGGCCGCCTGAGCCCTAGTGGAGTGGGCCCGCAGCCCCACCGGAACCTGCTTCCCCTTCAGGATGTAAGCGGAGGCAATCGCCTCTCTGATCCACCTGGAGATGGAAGCCTTGGCCGCCGCCTCCCCTTTGTGCGGCCCTCCAAACTGGATGAATAGTCGGTCGAACTTTCGGAATGGCGCTGTGCGAGCGAGGTAACGTTTCAAAATCCTCTGCACGTCTAGAAGATGCAGCCTGTCGTCTTTACCTACCTGCCCCTTCGGAAAGGCTGGTAGGGTAACTGTCTGGTTCACATGAAAAGGAGAGATAACCTTGGGTAAAAAGGACGGCACTGTACGCAGAACCACTTTGTCCTTGAGGAAGGCCAGGAAGGGGGGCTGGGAAGAAAGCGCCTGCAATTCCGAGACCCTTCTGGCCGAGCAGATGGCGACCAGGAAGACTGTCGAGTTAAATCTTTTAAGGAGGCTCTCTTCACTGGCTCGAAGGGTTCCCCGATCAAGGCACTTAAAACTAAGTTGAGATCCCAAGGAGGGATGACCGATCTCCGTTGCGGACGTAGCCGACTAACCGCTCATAGGAACCTGGAAACGTCCGGGTGGACTCCCAAGGGTTTACCCCGGACCTTTCCTCTATAGCAAGAGATAGCCGCCAACTGAACCCGCAAGGAGCTATGCGCCAGACCTTTTTCGAAACCTGCTTGCAAGAAGTCCAGAATCTCCGGAACCGAGGCCGAGAGCGGTTTCCGACGATGCTCCGCGCACCAAGCTTCGAAGATGCGCCAGACCCTTACATAAGAAAGACAGGTCGAGCGCTTTTTGGCCTTCAGCAGAGTCGAGATTACAGCTCCTGAGTAGCCCCGTTTTAGCAGCCGCGCCCTCTCAATAGCCAGGCCGTAAGCGAGAACCGATCCACGTGAGGCATCCGGACCGGACCCTGCCTCAGCAGGTCCCTTCTGTAAGGGAGCCGCCAAGGACGGTCGGCGAGCAGCCTGATCAGATCGGCATACCATGGGCGGCGAGGCCAATCCGGAGCTATGAGGATTACCAAGCCCTGGTGAGACTCTACCCGTTGGAGAACTTTCCCAATCATAGCCCAAGGGGGGAATACATAGAGCAGACCCTCCGAAGGCCACTTTTGAGACAGGGCATCTAGCCCTTCGGACATCCTTTCCTTCCTTCGGCTGAAGAATCTGTCCACCTTGGCTGTGGAGAACCGTGCCATGAGGTCCATGACTGGGAGGCCCCAAAGGGCTACTATCCGGTTGAAGGTCTCTTGTTCTAGCTCCCACTCTCCGTGGTCTATCTTGCACCTGCTGAGGAAGTCAGCAGTGACGTTGTCCTCTCCCGCCAGATGCTGCGCTGACAGAGCCAGTAGTCGGGACTCCGCCCAGTGGAAGAGAGAGTCCGCCTCCTTCTCTAAGGCGCGACTGCTGGTGCCTCCCTGGTGGTTGATGTAGGCCACCGCGGGGTGACATTGTCGGAGAGAACGCGAACTGCCTTTCCCTGCAACTAATCCCTTGAATGCCTTGAGGGCCAGAGTGACGGCCCGCAATTCCAGTCTGTTGATGGGCCACTGTGACTCCAACTGTGACCAGCGACCCTGAACGAACTGGTCCTCGCAGTGCGCTCCCCACCCTGACAGGCTGGCATCCGTCGTTAATAGCAACCACCGATGGGGATCGAGGGGCATTCCGCGGTCCAGGTTCTTCGGGCACCTCCACCATTGGAGGGACTGTTTGGTCCGTGGAGCGCAAGGTAACTGCATAGAGAGGGGCTGATGCTGGGGAGACCAACGACGCAATAGCGCCCGCTGCAGCGGTCGCATGTGGGCCCTGGCCCATGGCACCACCTCTATTGAAGCCGCCATAGTTCCCAGAACTTGGAGATAATGCCAGGCTGAGGGATTTTGTCTGCCCAGAAACTGCGTGATTAGAACTCTTAGATCCCTTGATCTTGACCGAGACAGGAATACCCTGCCCCTGAGGGTGTCGAATCTTGCTCCGAGGTACTCGAGTTCCTGAGAGGGAGACAACCTGCTCTTTGTCCGGTTGATGACCCACCCCAACTCCTCTAGGACCTGAATCACTCTGGACGTTGCCGAGTGGCTTTCCTGTGCCGACTTTGCGCGGATCAGCCAGTCGTCCAAGTAGGGGTGTACTAATATGCCCTCCTTCCTTAGGAAGGCTCCCACCACGATCATTACCTTGGTGAACGTCCTGGGCGCCGTGGCTAGGCCAAAGGGCAGGGCCTGGAACTGAAAGTGGCTTCTTGGTACCACGAATCTCAGGAATTGTTGATGGGACTTCCTGACCGGGATGTGCAAGTAGGCTTCCGTCAAGTCGAGGGAAGTGAGGAACTCCCCTCCTCTCACGGCCGCTATGACTGAACGTAGGGTCTCCATCCGAAAGTGAGGAACCCTGAGGCAGCGGTTGACTTGTTTTAGATCTAGAATTGGCCGAAAGGAATCCTCCCTTTTTGGGACCACAAAGTAAATAGAGTACCGACCGGATCCGCACTGGTCTGGAGGCACTGGAATTACCGCCCCTAAGGCTATTAGACGGGCAAGAGTAGACTCGATTGCCGCCCTTTTTGCTGGAGCGCCACAAGGCGACTGAACAAATGCTGGTGGGATTTGCTTTGCGAATTCTAGTGCATAACCTTCTCTGATCACCTCTAGGACCCATTGATCGGACGTGACCCGGGTCCAGGCGGGGAGAAACAGCCTCAGGCGGCCGCCTACCGGCCGTTCTCCCCCCTGAACCCCCCGACACCTCATTGTTGTTTCCTAGGGCCCGAGAAGGAGGAGGAGGAGGAGGAGGAGGAAGCCCCAAATCCCCGACCTGCCCCACGAAAACCTCTGAAGCCTTGTCCCTTAGAGGGAAACCGGCCCCTGGAAAAGGGATTTGATCTGGCTGTTCGAAATCTCCGCGCCTCCCTAGGCTGTGTGCGTACTGGGGCTAGGGAGCGGCCTTGTCTCGGCCTATCTTCTGGGAGTCTACCTCCCTTAGACTCGCCCAGATCTTTGACCAGCTTCTCCAGATCCTCCCCAAATAAGAGTTTCCCTTTAAAAGGGAGCCGACTTAGCCGAGCCTTCGAGGAAGCATCAGCTGCCCAATTACGTAGCCACAGATAACGCCTAGCCGCCACCACCGAGGCCATGTTTTTGGCTAGGCTTCTGATGAGGTCATACTGACTATCCGCCAAGTAGGCTGCGCCGGATTCCACTCTGGACGAGTTTGCTTGGATCTCGGCCGAAGAGTCCTCTGATTGAAGCTGCTGAGCCCATCTTAAGCAGGCCCGAGCTACCCAGGCTCCTGACACTGAGGCCTGTAATGCAAGAGCGCTTACATCAAAGGCTTGTTTCAAGAGTGTATCCAGCTTCCTGTCTTGTGCGTCTTTTAAGGCTGAACTGCCCTCAACAGGGATAGTCGTCTTCTTAGTGACTGCTGATACCGCTGCATCCACCCTGGGCGATTTTAGCAGTTCCTTATCTGACTCTGGGAGAGGGTATAGGCGAGACATGGTTCGGACTCCCCTTAAACTGGATTCCGGTTGGTCCCATTCTTCCTGGATCCTCTGGCGTACTACTCTGTGGACCGGAAAGACCTTCTGGGATCTCCTAATGGCCTGTATTAAGGGGTCCTCCAATGCCTCTTCCTGCGATGGCACCTCTGAGGCCACATTGAGTACTTTTAAGGATTCATTAATTAACGCCAGAAGCTCCTCTCGCCTAAAGACCCTAACTATCCGAGACTGGTCTTCTTCCGGGATCTCTCCTTCTTCCAGTTCCTCCTCATCCTCGTCCAAATCCTTCACCGAGCCATCCTCCTCCGGAGTCCCCTGGGAGAGGGATGGTAGGAGGACTTCCCCGTCCAGCCGCTGACGCTTAGAAGGGATGCTAGGTTCTGGATTGATAGCCCCTAGGAGTCTGGATGATCTCTCTTCCACTGGTGTGGCAACCTCCTCTACCCCTAGGCCCTGCTTGCGCAGGCAGTAGGCCTTATGGAGTAAAAGGATGAAGTCAGGGGAGAAAAATTCTCCGTCCCCTCCTGCACTCGAGGGAGGTGGCGGGGGAAGCGGAGGAGGCGTGGGTAGCTCAGAGGGGGTAGAGATTGAACTCTGGGACCCCCCCTCCCCTACTAGAGGGTCAGATGATCCCTGGGAAGGCTGCAATATCTCCTGTTCTACTGATGCAGCTACTGCGGCGCAGCTCCTGCAGATTCCTGCCTCTGCGGAGGTGCCCCTGCGCGTCCCACAGGAAGGACAGCGTGGCTTAGATGCCATGGGGAAAGGTTGAGGCTTAAACTTTGTAGGCCCTTGCAACTAAAGCCCACTTTCCCTTAGGACACAATTCCTTTAAAATACCCCTAGGAGAATTAAAGGGGTTACCTTAAACTAAACTCAAAAGGGGGTGCAAAAATTAATGGCGATTAAAATAGACGTTAATTAAAATAAAAAAGAAATCGAGCATGAAACAAAAACAATTAAAGTAATTAGAATCAAATCGAAATTAAATACAAATAGTGGCTAGCACTCCTTAGTCCCCTAAGGGAGGTACTTGCTGTTTGTAGATTGAAGATCCTGGGCCCGATGCTATGAATCCCACCCGAGGGCTCTACACGTGGTAGGCCTCACCACGTGGAGCCTGCTCGGGGAAAAAAAGGACTCTGGCGCCTGCCTGCTCTCCACGCTGAAACCGGCGCAGAGCCCCTTCTGCAGCACGAAAACACCGCGCGGATCCTCTTTGCGGTCAGCCGCGTCGGGCCGGGATGGCAGGCTTCCCTCCGACTGACGATGCAGCCTCTAGCGCTCAGCCACCTTCAGGGCTTCGGCGCGAGGCTGTTTCCCCCGAAGACAGCAGAGCAGGAAGGAGCAGGAAGCCGGGTAGAGCAGAGCACCTCCTCACTGCTACAGACCCGTGGCTTTGCTCTGCGAGCCGCGTCGGAGCCGGGGGGGGGGGGAAGAGGGAGAAACAATTCTTAAAGGAGCAGAGCCCCTAAAAAACGCTAAAAAAATAAATTCTAATAACTAAATGAAATAAGCAGATTAAGCCACAATTAAGCTAAAAATTAAGGAAATTAAGGAATTCAAGGTAGGACTCCAGTAAGCCCCAGGCTTACGGAACCCTCCAGCTGCTTGGAGGCTGAGAATACTGGAGTGGGTGGGTGGTCCCAGTGGTATTTATACCGCTCCATCCCCCAAAAAGGTTGGGCTCAGCCTCCAAGCTGCTGGAAGGGTTGCGCAACCCAGAAGTGAAGGGACTGGACTGGAGTGACGATAAGGAACTGTGCTATCTCCAGGAACAAGCAGGAATGAGTCTTCACATATGGGGACTCCCTAGCTTTAGATGCCAGGGAGAGACCCTAGAAGTTGTGTGTCCCTGGGACAGGGCTCCACGTCCCCCCATGGATCTCTGGCATCCCATCAGGGATGGTGGGTAGGAGTTGATTAAGTATGGAACAGGTGTTTGAGAACAGCCTGACCAAACAAGGCATCCCGGCGGGAGTCCTTGTCCAAGCAGTCCTTCACCAAGCAGTGTGAAGGTATAAACCGAGGCCCAAGTGGCTGCTCGACAGATGTTGTCAATAGACACAGAGTTCAGATGAGCCATTGAGGCTGCCATGGCTCTCACATTGTGAGCTGTGACATGGCCCTCCAGAGAAAGGTTCTTACTCTGATAGGCGAAAGAAATACACTGGGCAATCCAGTTAGATAGAGTTCTCTTGGAGACTGGTAGTCCCAAATGAGAAGGATCAAAGGCAACAAAGAGCTGAGAGGACTTTCTATGTTGCTGTGTCCTTTGTAAATAAAAAGCCAGAGCTCTTTTACAGTCCAGGGTATGAAGATTCCTCTCTGCACTTGATGCATGAGGCCCTGGAAAAAAGACAGGTAGGTAGACCTCCTGGTTGAGGTGAAAAGGGCGAGACCACCTTAGGCATAAAATGTGGATGAGTCCCAAGGACTACCTTGTCATGATGGAACCTTGTATAAGGTGGATTAGCTACGAGTGCTTGCAATTCACTAATACGACATGCTGATGTGATTGCAATGAGAAAGATAACTTTCCAAGAAAGGTATTTCAAGGAGGTGGTAGCCAAAGGTTCAAAAGGCGGCTTCATAAGCTGACCAAGAACCAGGTTCAAGTCCCATGCCACCGGAGGTGGTGTAATGGGAGGCTTTGTTAAAAGGAGGCCTCTCATGAACCTTGCTACAAGAGCATGAGAGGAAACAGGTGTCCATTCAGAGGCTTAAGGGAAGCTGCAATAGCACTCAAATGGACCCTTTAGACAGATGGAGGAGATACTCCAGCAAAGATTACAGGGGTATGGCAAGGGGGTTAAGACCCTTCCCAGCGCACCAGATAGTAAACCTCTTCCACTTGAAAGCATAAGAACGTCTAGTGGAAGGTTTTCTGGAAGCATAAAGAACATCTTTCACCTGTTGAGAAAGATGAAGATCTTGGAGATCTAGGCCTTCAGCAACCAAGCCCTGAGATGCAGAGACTGGGGATTGGGATGCCATAACTTCCCGTCCTCTTGAGATAGGAGATCTGGAGCAGACCCTAACTTGAGGGAGGGAGCTTGAGAGAGATGTAGAAGCAGAGGGTACCACACTTGCCGTGGCCAATGTGGAGCTATGAGAATCATGTGGCCTCTGTCTCTCTGAAGCTTGAACAGGGTTTTGGGAATTAGGGGAATGGGTGGAAAGGCATAGAGGAAGTCTTGACCCCAGTGAAGGAGGAAAGCATCCCTTGCCTGAGCCCCCTGAGCCGGAGTTCTGGAGCAGAACCGGGGAAGTTTGGCATTCCACGGACTTGCAAAGAGGTCTATGTCTGGGGTTCCCCAAATCTGAAAAATCCTGGTCACCTGGTCCACATGTAGGGACCACTCGTGTGGAAGCAGAACTCGACTTAGCCTGTCTGCCCAAGAGTTTTGAACGCCTGGAAGATAAACTGCCAGAAGATGAATTTGATGCTCTCTGGTGAGGGCTCACAGTCGCAAAGTTTCTTTGCAAAGCGAGAGCCAGTTTCGCCCTGCTTGTTCACATAGAACATGGCTACCTGATTGTCCGTATGGATAAGGACTGTCTTGCAGCTGAGCAGGGTGTGGAGCACTCGCAGAGCAAGGAAGATTGCTCTGAGTTCCAAGAGATTGATAGGTAGACAAGTCTCCTGTGGGGACCAGATGCCCTGGGTGGGGAGGTCTTGTAGATGAGCTCCCCACCCCATTGGAGAAGCATCTGTTGTGAGAGTTGCTTGGGGTAGAGACTGCTGAAAGGGGGACTCCAGCAACAGGTTTTGAGGGGACTTCCACCACTGGAGAGACAAAATGAGGCAACTTGTGTTTGCTATTTTGTCTGACAGCCAATCTAATGCCTGGGTCCATTGGATGGATAAAGTCCACTGAGCTGCTCTCATGTGAAGGCGAGCATATGGGACCACATGCACGGTGGATGCCATGTGGCCTAGTAACTGTAACATCTCTTGAGCAGTTAAGTGAGGCTTCAACTCTGCTTGAGAAGCTAACTGCACCAAGCGAAGGAAACGGGCCTGGGGGAGATAGGCCCTTGCCTTTGTGGTATCCAGCAACGCCCCTATAAACTCCAGGGACTGAGTAGGGGTTAAATTGGATTCTGGGATGTTTATTATCAGCCCTAAATACTGAAGGATACTCATTGTGCAGGCTAGAGAACTCTTGGCCTCTGACTGAGTGGGAGCTCGGATAAGCCAGTCGTCCAAATAAGGGAAGATGAATATTCCCAGAGTGCGCAGAAATGCAGCTACCACTGCCATGCATTTTGTGAACACCCTTGGTGCAGAGGCCAGACCAAAAGGGAGCACTCTGTATTGATAGTGCTTCTCTTGAAAAAGGAACCGAAGGAACCTTCTGTGAGTTGGATGAATGAGAACATGGGTGTACGCATCCTTGAGATCTACAGAACAAAGCCAATCCTGACTCTGAAGGTATGGCAGCAGAGTTCCCAGAGAAATCATTTTGAATTGTTCCTTGACTAGGAATCTGTTCAATTCTCTGAGATCTAAGATGGGTCTCTAGCCCCCCGTTTTCTTTGGAATAAGAAAATAGGGGGAGTAGAAACCTGTGCCCTGTTGTTGAAGAGGCACTTCCTCTATTGCCCCCTGGGTGAGAAGGGTGGCAACCTCCTGCCCCAACAGGCTGAGGAGGGAGGTTGGAGAATTGAACTGGTGCACTCTTGTGTGAGGGGGCAAGCTTGAAAAATGAAGTTTGTACCCCTCACTTATGATGGAGCGTGTCCAATGCTCTGCTGTAATTTGCGCCCATCTGGGAGCAAAATGACATAGCCTTCCTGGAATGGTGTAGGGCTCTGGTCCTTCCAGAGCCAGGAAGGCTAGGTTCCCTAGCGGAAAGTCAAAGGCCCTGAGGGGGCTGAGGTTGCTGGGTCGGTGGAGGCCTAGCAGCCTTTGCTTTGCTCTGTTTGGATGATTGCTGACGTTTGGTAGGGAACTGAGCTGCAGAAGATGCTCGCTGACCATAAGCAGGATAGAATCTTCCCTTTTTAGAAAAAGGTGCTTTCTTGAACAACCTTTTCTTAGCAGGAGCAGCTGTGGATTTGGATAGTCTATCCAAGGCAGAGTTTTCAGCATCCATCTGATTGGCTTTTGCTTGCCAATCTTTACCAAACAGGTTCTCACCTGTACAAGGGATATTTCTCAATTCATCTTGAACCCAGATCTCCAAATCAGATGCTTGAAGCCAAGCAATTCTACGTGCACCTATGGCAAAAGCTAAGGCTCTGCTGACACATTCAAAGGAGTCGAAAGCTGCACGGTTGGAGAATTTGGAGATATCTTGGGCATGTTTGAGCCAAGTGAGAAAGTCCAGTCATTTATCTTCAGAAATGAAAGGACTTAAAGTCTGCAAATGATCAGTGACTTCTTTTAAGAACATTCCCATGTAAAAACTATAGGAATTAATTCTCGCAGCAAGCATGGAAGCTTGAAAGACTCTTCTTCCAAAAGCATCCAGGATTCTACATTCATGTCCTGGAGGATTAGAGGCATGTCTTTTGGCACTTCTAATCTTTCTCATAGCAGACTCAACCACAATAGAGTGGTGAGGAAGTTGAGTTTTATGGAAACCAGGACAAGGAGGGACACGATACATGGTATCCAACCTGCGAGAATGAGGGAAGGTGGTCAGAGGTGCTTCCCACATCCTTAACATGAGATCATACAAAATCTCATGAACAGGCAAGGTAGCTGCCTCCTTAGGAGTTTTAGGATAATATAAAATATCTAAACTCCTTGGCTCTGGGTTCTGTCTCAGGGGCCACCGTAATGGAAAGGCCCCGAGCCACCTCCCTGATGAAGTCTTGAAAAGACAAGTCTTCTGGAGGAGACATCCTTCGTTTAGGAGAGGACTCCTCCTGTGGAAGAAGCATCACTGCATTGACCGACTCTTCAGAATCCTCAGAGCCCTCACAGGAATCGAAGTATCGTCTGTCCGGATGCTCCTGCAAAGCCCGATACCCGTACCGACTGGGATCGGCATCGGGAATAACCGGTACCGGGGTATCGGTACCGGAGGGCTTTTCAGAGGACAGAGTACCGGCATAGCGGACATGGATGCCGATGTCACCGGTACCGGGATCGGTACTGATGGCGATGCTATAGCCGGTACCGGTGGGGTAGTCTGTTGCGGTACCACGGGCGTCGATGCCACAAGGAAAGCCGCCAGACTGCGTTCTAGGGACAGAATCCTATGATCCATCGACGCCACCAATGCTTGGAAGTCGGTACCGGTGGAAGCCACCGGTACCCCAGAGCATGGCACCAGATCTGTCGAGGCCACGCCATCGAGATCATCCTGGAACCCCGATGATGATGTTTTACAGGCCGAAGCCTCCCGCCGGGGTAATTTTGCCGGTGCAGAATCCTCGAGGGCAATGCCAGAGGCATCTCGATGCTTAGAAGGAGATCTACCCTTCGAGGAGCAGCTGGATTTATGTTTAGTTACCTGAGATCCATGTGAGGAAGAAGCAGCCCTGGAAGACGTCGATGCCACCGAAGCCGCATCAGAGGGAAACAGGGTACTGAGCTTGGCAGCTCGGTTCTGCCGACCTCTTTTAGACATCATAGAACAGGACATACAATCTGTGATGGAATGGTCAGGACCTAAACATTTTAGACACCAGTCATGGGTGTCGGTGACGGAAATTGTACCGCCACATTTTGTGCACTTCTTAAATCCTGAGGCAGGTTTTTCCATGTTAAGGAAAAAACGTTTTGGGCCTAAGGCCCAAAACGCAAGTGCACCTGAAGAAAAAAAACGGAAAAAAAATATATATATTTTTTTTTTAACAAGAAGAAAAGAAAAAGACCGGCGGTACCAGTGGAGCGTCGAAGAAGGCAGACGCGACACAAAAGAAATAAAGAAAAATAAAGAAATTCTTCTGCGGTGACAGGAACACGACCTGCTGGCTCCGCGGAAAAAGAAGAACTGAGGAGAGACAGTTGGGAAAGCGGGAAGGCAGCACGCAGGCGCTGTGGGATGCTCCCAAAAGCTTTCTGATTGGACACTGGGGAGCGTTCCCGCGCAGGCTCCGTCGGTACCGACGATACCCATATGTGAAAGCACAGTTACTTACCTGTAACAGGTGATCTCTGGGAACAGCAGGAATAAGTCTTCACATATGGGTACGTCGGTACCAACGGAGTCTGCGTGGGAACGCTTCCCAGCGTCCAATCAAGAGCTTTTGGAAGCATCCCAGCACACCTGCGTGCTGCCTTCCCGCCTTTCCCAACTGCCTCTCCTCAGTTAAGTTTTAAAGCTGAGACAAAGAGAGAGAGGAAAGGAAAGATAGATAGAGATACAACTCCTGGGGAGGTGGGAGGGTTGTGAAGACTTATTCCTGCTGTTCCCAGAGATCACCTGTTACAGGTAAGTAACTGTGCTATCTCCAGGAACAAGCAGGAATGAGTCTTCACATATGGGGACTCCCAAGCTGAGATGCCTGGAGTCCCAGCATGTCATAGACTGGAACATGCTATCTCCCAGAACACCAGGCATCCTGAGGATGGAGGGTAGGAGTTGAAGAAAGAAGGATGCTGTGGAACAGCTAACCTAGCATAGGACTGCAGAGATGGAGTCCATGTGTGGATGATGGTGGTCATCAATAATATTGCAAAGGATATTGCAATATGGACCTCCCCTGACAGGATTTCACAGAAGTATGGAGGTTCATGGATCTACTGGGAAACCTAGTAGAGGAACCTTGAAGAGGACCTCACTGTAAGTGGAGGTAATAATCCTGTAGGAAAACCAGTGGAGGTCAGAATCTTGAAAGGTAACAGGTAACCCCAGTAGGAAAACTGGGGTAGTCCAAAAACGGTGGGCCTTCAGCGGAAGGCTTTATGAGAAAAAACCCTAGCTCTTTTGGAGACAGAGTGAGTCACTCTTAGGAGCAAAAAGAGAAGGCTAACCGATTTGGACAAACAGGCACAGTCCTTGTGGGGAGAAAGGGTGTGGGAACTCCTTGTATCCCAAAAAGAGAGGACAAATGCCCGAGGCATTAAAACCTGTGATTAACTGAAGATCCACAATGTCTCTCTTAACTGGGGTAAGCTAGGAGAGATATTGGGCACGGAGAGCTTCAGAGGTACCTAAACTGTTAGGTTATGGTATGAAAATTGTTGACTACCACAGGAGTGGTTGTGTGTGTAGAACCCCAAACCTGCTAGACAGCATAGGTATGGGTAAAGCCCCTCTGTCAGAATCATATAGCTATATGAGGATAGACAGTGAGATAGATATGTATCCATATATTTATCTATCTATAATAAAAAATCTCAACAGATACATATATATATATATATATATATAGATATAGATATATATAGAGAGATATAGATATAGATATATATAGATAGATAAACAGACATAAGAATATATCTATAGTGAGATATGGTAGGGCATAAAATACACACAAAAAATAAATATGGATAGGTAGGCCTACATATGGGTGTCTGCAATTAAACAGACAGAGATATGCCTATAGCACAGTGAGCACATAGGATATGTGGAGAGGAAAGATTCATCTAACAACAAGGAGGTGGAACCTACTTGAGAAGACATATAGAGAATCTATTCCTCCTGGTCATGATCTGCAAGAATGCTAGTTAGTGAAAAATAACCAGGACTGTTACGTGAAAAACAAAGGATAATGTCAATGTGCAGCCAGCAAGTCCCGAGTCTTCCAGGACTCTAGCATGGTAAGTAGAGAAAAAACGCCTAGAGATGAGATACCATGTTGACCTGCTTAAGGGCAAAGGTATCATGCGTTCTTACCATGAGGATGAGCATATCCCCGATTGGGAATACTATGGACCAAAGCAGGGAACTGGCAACTCCTTGAGCTTTCACGTAAGAGAAGGCCTATGTCCTTTATATTAAAAAAAAGGAGATAGTAGAAGGAGGGAGAACCTTCTAGTCATGGGAGACATGACTGAAAAGCCTTTTCTAATCAGCTAGGATAGCTGTTGGAGAAAAAACCTCCCCATGCTCTCTAGCAAGGGCCCATAGTGGAAAGCTTCTCTGTAGATTGCAGAGAGCATGATGCAGGAGAAGAAGTAATTAGGTCTTACCTGCTAATTGTTGTTCCTGAAGGAACAACAGTCCAGTCCCTTTACTTCTGGGTTACGCAACCCTTCCAGCAGCTTGGAGGCTGAGCCCAACCTTTTTGGAGGTGGGGCGGTATAAATACCACTGGAACCACCCCCTAACTCCAGTATTCGAATGACAAAGCAAACTATACAAATTTCTATGAATAACAACCAATCAAGAACCTAACTATGGAGGCAATTCCCGAATCGCCCAGAATGATTTTTTTTTTTTTTTTGTATAGAGATGTGAAATAGGAACAAGAAGGAGAAGGAGCAACGAAGGGAGGAGGGATGCCTGATACTGCCGGAGGCGTCTTTCTTCTGCCCTCCCTCACCCAGATCTGGTTCCCTGCTCGGTTCTCCGTCGTCTGGAAGGCTTTCAGGTCCAGCCGAGTCGGGTGGGATCAGGGACTGGACTGTTGTTCCTTCAGGAACAACAATTAGCAGGTAAGACCTAATTACTTCTTCCTTATCGTCACTCCAGTCCAGTCCCTTTACTTCTGGGAAGTATCAGAGCAGTTCAACTCTGGGAGGGATCCGGCAAGCCGGACTGAAGAACCACCAGACCAAACCGAGCGTCCGCCGCACTCTGTACATCCAGCCTGTAGTGTTTTGTGAAGGTATGCAGCGAGGACCAAGTCGCCGCTCTACAAATATCTAGCGGGGGAACTAGACTGAACTCTGCCCACGAGGTGGCCTGGGCCCGAGTGGAGTGCACCCGTAGTCCCACTGGGACCTGCTTCCCTTTTAGGATGTAGGCCGAGGCAATTGCCTCTCTGATCCACCTGGAGATGGAGGCCTTGGCCGCCGCCTTTCCTTTATGCGGTCCTCCGAACTGGACGAACAGCCGTTCTGATTTCCGGAAAGGAGCTGTGCGGGAGAGGTATCGCTTCAAGATCCTCTGGACGTCTAGCCGTCGTAGCTTACTATCCCTACCTTCCAGGTCTTCGGCCAGGAAGGCTGGAAGGCTAACTGTTTGGTTCAGATGAAAGGGGGAGATGACCTTGGGTAGGAAAGAAGGTACCGTTCGTAGGACCACTTTGTCCCTGAGAAAGGATAGGAAAGGAGGTTGGGAGGACAGCGCTTGCAGTTCGGAGACTCGCCTGGCCGAGCAGATAACTCTCAAGACAGTGTTTCTGTTCGCTAAGTCCTTCAGGGAAGCGTTCTTTGCCGGTTCAAAGGGTTCCCCGGCCATTGCATTCAGTACCAGATTGAGATCCCAAGGGGGAATCACTGACCTCCGTTGTGGGCGCAGACGTCTGACTGCCCTTAGTAACCTGGCAATGTCCGCGTGGGCCCCTAAGGACTTGCCGCGGACCTTACCCCTATAGCAAGCGATGGCGGCTAGCTGGACTCGTAAGGAGCTGTGCGCCAGGCCCTTGTCAAAACCGGCTTGTAGGAATTCCAGAATCTCAGGGACTGAGGCTGAGAGGGGTTTCCTTTGGTGATCCGTGCACCACGCTTCGAAGATGCGCCAGACCCTTACATAGGAGACAGGTCGAGCGTTTCTTCGCCTTCAACAGCGTTGAGATTACCGCTCCCAAATAACCTCGCTTCAAGAGGCGCGCCCTTTCAATAGCCAGGCCGTAAGCGAGAATCGATCTGCGTGAGGCATCAGTACCGGACCTTGCCTGAGAAGGTCCCTTTGGCAAGGGAGCCGCCAAGGACGGTCGGCCAGCAACCTCACCAGATCCGCATACCAAGGACGACGCGGCCAATCCGGTGCAATGAGGATCACAGGTCCCTGGTGTGACTCTACTCGCTGGAGGACCTTCCCGATGAGGGCCCAAGGGGGAAACACGTAGAGAAGAACCTCCGCCGGCCATCTTTGAGACAGAGCATCCAGACCTTCGGACATTCGCTCCTTCCGCTGACTGAAGAACCAGTTCACCTTGGCTGAGGAGAAACTTGCCATGAGGTCCATGACTGGAAGTCCCCAGCGGGCCACTATCTGGTCGAAGATCTCCTTCTTTAGTTCCCACTCTCCGTGGTCTATCCTGTGCCTGCTGAGGCAATCTGCCGTGAGATTGTCCGTGCCTGCCACGTGTTGAGCCGAGAGCGCTTCCAGGCGGGGTTCCACCCATTGAAAGAGAACATCCGCCTCCTTTTCCAAGGCGGGACTGCTGGTGCCGCCCTGGTGGTTGATGTAAGCTACCGTGGTGACGTTGTCGGAAAGCACACAAATTGCTCTTCTCAGCACTAGGGGCTCGAGTGCTCTGAGCGCTAGGGTAACGGCCCGCAATTCCAGTCTGTTGATGGGCCATTGAGATTCCAACTGAGACCAGAGGCCCTGGACAAACTGGTCTTCGCAGTGAGCCCCCCAGCCTGAGAGGCTGGCATCCGTTGTCAACAGTACCCAGAGATGAGGTTCGAGGGGCATCCCCCGTTCCAGATTCCTTGTGCACTGCCACCAGCGAAGAGCTCGTTTGGTCCGTGGAGCACACGGGAGTTGAGTTGAGAGGGGATGGAGTTGTGGAGACCACCGACGCGATAGGGCGCGCTGTAGTGGGCGCATGTGGGCCCTGGCCCAAGGCACTACCTCTATCGCTGCCGCCATTGTGCCCAGCCCCTGAAGATAATGCCATGCTGAGGGGTTTCGTCTGCTCTGAAACTGCGCGACTAGCAGTCTTAAGTCCCTTGATCGCGTTCGAGACAGGAAAACTCTGCCCCTTTCTGTGTCGAATCATGCTCTGAGGTATTCGAGGTCCTGGGAGGGAGCCATCCTGCTCTTTGCTCGGTTGATGACCCACCCCAGCTCCTCTAGTACCTGAATCACTCTGTTCGTCGCCGTGCAACCTTCTTTTTCCGACTTTGCTCGGATCAGCCAGTCGTCCAGGTACGGGTGCACTAGTATTCCTTCCTTCCGGAGGAAGGCCGCTACTACCACCATCACCTTGGTGAAAATCCGTGGGGCCGTGGCTAGACCGAAGGGGAGGGCCTGGAATTGAAAGTGGCCCCCCGGCACCGCGAATCTTAGGAACTGTTGGTGGGACTCCCTGACTGGGATATGTAGGTAGGCTTCTGTCAAGTCGAGGGACGTCAGGAACTCTCCGCCCCTTACTGCTGCGATGACCGATCGTAGGGTCTCCATGCGGAAATGTGGTACCCTGAGGCAGCGGTTGACCTGTTTTAAATCCAGGATTGGCTGAAAGGACCCTTCTTTCTTTGGTACTACAAAGTAAATTGAGTATCGACCCGATCCGCACTGGTCTGGTGGTACTGGTACCACTGCCCCGAGTGCAATTAACCGTGCAAGGGTTGTCTCTATCGCCGACCTCTTTGCCGGAGATCCGCTGGGGGATTGGATGAATGCGGGAGGGATTTGCTTCGCGAATTCAAGAGCGTAGCCTTCTCTGATCACCTCTAGTACCCATTGATCCGAAGTGACTCGGGACCAGGCGGGAAGGAACTGCTTTAAACGGCCTCCCACTGGCCGTTCTTCCCCCTGGCCCCCCGTTGCTTCATTGGTGTTTTCTAGGGGCCGAGGAGAAGGAGGAGGCCCCAAAACCGCGACCTGCTCCCCGAAACCCCCGGAAACCTTGACTCCTGGAGGGGAATCGCCCCCTGGAAGGGGGGTTGGATCTGGCAGGGCGGAACCTCCGAGAGTCCCTCGGCTGTGAGCGAATCGGTGGTAGAGGTCGACTTTGCTTCGTTCTGTCTTCTGGAAGCCTGCCTCCCTTGGACTCGCCAAGGTCCTTTACCAGCTTCTCTAACTCTTCACCAAACAGTAGCTTTCCCTTAAAGGGGAGCCGACTCAGGCGTGCCTTTGAGGAGGCATCCGCTGCCCAATTTCGCAACCACAAATAACGCCTGGCTGCAACCACCGAGGCCATGTTCTTGGCCAGGCTCCTGATGAGGTCATATTGACTATCCGCCAAGTATGCTGCTCCGGATTCCAACCTCGCCGCGTTGGGTCGGGCGTCATCCGCGGAGGACTCCGCCCCCTGAAGTTGCTGTGACCACCTTAAACAGGCTCGAGCTACCCAAGCTCCCGAGATAGAGGCCTGTAAGGCAAGGGCGCTTACGTCAAAGGCTTGTTTCAGAAGTGTATCCAATTTTCTGTCCTGAGAATCCCTTAAAGCCGCGCTGCCCTCAACTGGGATAGTAGTCTTCTTTGTGACTGCTGATACCGCTGCATCCACTCTGGGGGACTTCAACAGCTCCTTGTCTGTCTCTGGAAGAGGGTATAGGCGCAGCATGGACCGGGTCCCCCTTAGGCTAGATTCAGGCTGGTCCCATTCCTCCTGGATCATCTGGCGCACCACCCTGTGGACCGGAAAGACCTTCTGGGATCTCCTAATGGCCTGGATCAATGGGTCCTCCAACGCCTCCTCTTCAGTTGGTGTCTCTGAGGCCACATTGAGCGCCTTTAGGGAATCATTAATTAATGCAGGGAGCTCTTCCCGGCGAAAGACGCGGATGATCCTGGATTGGTCCTCCTCGGGGATCTCTCCTTCTTCTAGTTTCTCCTCCTCTTCGTCCACGTCCTTGTCCGAGTAAGGGTCCTCCTGGGTACCCTGGGAGAGGGGCGCTAGGGGATCCTCCTCGCTCCTTCGGGGGCGCTTCGTTGGTATGGCGGATTCTGTGTTGCCCGCCGCCAAGAGCCTGGCTGGTTTGTCTTCCCTCGACGGACCAGCCTCACCTGCTCCTATGCCCTGCTTCCGCAAGCAATAGGCTTTATGAAGTAAGAGAATGAAATCTGGGGAGAAAAAAATCCCCAGACCCTCCTTCCCCTGCCGGGAGGAGGGAGGGGGGAAGAGGAGAAGAAGGCATGTCCGAGGGCGTAGAGAGAGGGACCTGGGACCCTCCCTCTCCTCCTGAGAGTTCACCTGACCCCTGAGGGGGGAGATCCGCAGCCAAATTAAGCTCCTGCTCGACTGAGGCCACCACTGCGGCGCAGCTCCTGCAGATTCCTGCTTCTGCGGAGGTGCCCCTGCGTGTTCCGCAGGAAAGACAGCAGGGCTTGGACGCCATGGCAATTGAAATACTTTTCCCGGAAGAGGAAACAAACCAGCCCCTTAACTTGGACCCCAAGAAAATAACAACTCCAAACAGTGCAGGCCCAAAACCACTTTGACTGAAAGAATAAGGATTAACTTAAAATTAGCTAAAGGTAATTAAGCAATTAAAATTAACGTTAAAGTAAAATTTTAAAATAAATTTTAAAGTAAAATTTAAAGTAAAAAGTAAAATTTTAGCTCCTTTCCTCCCACGGAGGTACTTGCGATTGAAAGTTGCACCTCCTGTGTCCTGCTCAGCGATCCTAGCCCGCAGGCTCTACACGTGGTAGGCCTCACCACGTGGAGCCAGATCGGGGGACCGCGGAGCTAGCCGGCGAACTTGCTGAACTGTAGATTCGCCGACCTGCGCTGTAGTTCTGCAGCTCCATGCTCTAGCCGCTCCTCCGCGAGACCTGTGAGAGAAACCGGCAAGTCTGTTCTTCGCCGCCGCGTCCAGTCGCTCCGGGACGGGATCGGCGGGAGACCCGGTAATGCGGCCTTGCGTCCAGCGCTCAGCCACCCGACGGGCTTCGGCGCGAGGCAGAGAATGGCTGCGTGCTCCCCGATGCTGCTCTACTTAAGCCCGAGTGTTCCTGGTAGGGGCAGAAGGGCAGAGGTTCCCCTTGACGCTGTAGGCTGTTGCTCACCTCCGCCGCCCTGCCCGAGCAGGAGGGGAGGGGGGGGAGAGAGGAGAAGGGAGCAGGCAGGATTTAAAGGTGCAGGAGCGCAAAAAGCCACTAAACTTCAGAAAGAAAGGAAATGAAAGAAATGCAATAATCAAAATTAAATTAAAATTACTAACTAAGGTATTAAATAAATAAAGTAGGACTCCAGTAAGCCCTAGGCTTACGGAATCCTCCAGCTGCTTGGAGGCTGAGCATACTGGAGTTAGGGGGTGGTTCCAGTGGTATTTATACCGCCCCACCTCCAAAAAGGTTGGGCTCAGCCTCCAAGCTGCTGGAAGGGTTGCGTAACCCAGAAGTAAAGGGACTGGACTGAAGTGACGATAAGGAATGAGGAGATAGAACTGTATCTCTGCCAACTATGCTGCCAAACTCAGGAAAATGAAGATGGCAGAATAGAAGACAATCTAGAAAGCTTGTAGTGAGATGATCTCCAAGAGAGATGAAGCACTGACTTGGAGCCACTACTAAGACTAGAAAGAATGTTAGTGGAGGACAATCTGGTTGTTTGTGGACAAGAACTAGTGGTCCAAACATTAAAGCTCCTGCATAGGCAGCTGTTAGCAAGACAGCAGAAAGAATCTTACTGTTCAAAAACAGACAGAACAGGAGTAGGAAACTCTGGACATGTCTGATAAGCTTCCCCAAAGCAAGATTGAGCAGAGGAGGTAAACTCCGCACTGGAAAGTGAGAAAAGTAGAGAGGCTGAAGAAAAAGCCTCCCAGTAAGTAATTCCCTCTTACAAGGGAAAAACCTGGTAAGAGGGTGAAGAGAATGGAGCTGAAGAAGACTTACGAAGTAGGAAGTCTATAGAAAGGAAAGATACATGCTGGCACAGGAACTCTCATTTGATAGTGGTTAGACCTCTTTCCCTAGCAGGAAAAAAGAGGAGAAACCTGTGACCTATAGGCATGAATATCCTGACAGCTCATAGAAATATAGAAAAAATGGATATCTTTTGGAAAGGGATCCATGTGTAGGGGTTAGAATGAAGCGGTGGATTGCCTCCATTGAGAAGAAGCAACTGTAGATGCTAACCCCAAGAGTCACAAGCATCTGATGATGATTGATCAGAAACCCTGCAGGTGCTGGGTTTCCTGAGCCTGGTGAGAGGTTGGATTCTTCAGACCAGGACGATGCTTCCCCTGTTGGGGAACATTTGTATGATGGGCAAGTGATGAATAAAACCTTCTTCTCCTGTGGGAAGAAAGTTTGGTAGGAGATTTCCTACCTAGTGGGATAGAAGATGATGTAGAACAAACCTTAGGAACAGGTAAATCAGTGGATAACTGAGTAACATGACATAAAGACTCCTTGTTGAAAAGATTTTCTCCAGTGCAAGGAGTATGTCCCAGACGTTGTTGTGCCCATTTGTCCAAGTCTGAAGATTGGAGCCAGGCTCTACGTCGTGCCCCTATAGCAATAGCAGAGGTTCTGCTAACAGACTCAAAAGAGTCTAGGGAAGCACGAGAAAGAAACCAAGAAATATTCTGGATATGCTTAAGCAGTGAAGAATAGTCTTTACTCCTAGAATCTGGAAGGAAAGGAGTCAAAAGATGTAACTGCTTTGTGACCTCCTCAAGAGAAAGACTCATATAAAAAATATATGAGAGAATTCTTGCAGAAAGCATAGATGTCTGGAAGGTTTGACGTCCAAAGGCATCTAGTGTCTTAGACTCACGACCTGGCGGATAAGAAGAGTGCTTTTTCTTACTCTTTACCCGCCTCATTGCTGATTCCACTACTATGGAATGATGAGGAAGTTGAGTCTTTTGAAACCCTGGAGAGGGGGGCACTTGATATAAAAGATCAGTTGCCCTGTGAGGTGGGGGTACTCTTAAAGGTGTTTCCCACATTCCTAGAAGGAGATCCTGCAAGGAATGATGCAAAGGAAGCATTATGTTGTCCTTTGCTTTGGCAGAAACAGAGCCTTGTGCAGGATCATGTCCTGGAATAGGAATGGCAAGAGATCTTGCTATATCCAGGAGGAAAGTCTGAAAAGAGGGATCCCAAACAGGAACCTCCCCTGGACAGGGTAGATGTAAAGAACTAGCCTGAGCATCCACAGAGTTATCCAAATATATAGGAATAAAAGATCCTGCAGAGTGCAGTGTGGAATGCTTAAAAGATGGTTGCTGGTACTGGCTGTCAGGAGCAGCCCCCATCCTTACCACATCACCCATGCCAGGTATCAACTCCAAGCTTGGTATAGAAAGGAGTGATCCTGTTGAAAAGAGCATGGCAGGAATTGGCGACGATGCTACTGTGGGTACCGGCACCGATGCCGATACCGGTACCGATGTCGGAGTCGAACTCGACAAAGACATCGGAGCAGTCATCGGTGACAGTTCAATCGGTACCGAGGTAACCGAAACCCTCCGGCCGCTATCCTCGGTACCGAAGCACCGGTATCAATCGGTGTCGGTACCAAAATCTATTGGTACCCAGTCTTCTAGACTAGAGATCGATTCCAAACTCAGCATCGAGGGCAAAGAGCCTGATAAGCGAAGCATGGAAGGCACCAACCATGAAGATAATGAGGACATCGGCACCAACTTCGGTACCGTGTCTGATACCAGCAAAGGAAGGGCAACCAGTGGCAACTCAATCGGCGTCGGGGGAACCGAGAGTTGCGGATCCGAATCATCGGAACCGAGTCTTCGGTACCGTTGAGAGCCGGTAGCAAGGCGAGTCGGTACCCAGTCCTCCAGACTGGAGATCGATTCCAGACTCGGCATCGAAGGAAGCGAGGCTATCGATGCACATCTGGAGGGTACCGACGTCGGTTGGAGTATCGGTGTTGGTACCGATAATGGAAAGTCAATCTGGAGAGTATCCACCGGTCCCGAAGGTACCGAGGACACCAGATGACGATCCCTGGTGAGGAGTGTTTCATCCAACACCAGTGCCGATGCATCGGTACCGCTCGAAGCGGATGCCACCACCGTACACGGCTTAGGTATGTTCTATGGGGGGTGAACCCCAGGAACAACCTGAAACCCCATATAGGCTTTGGAGACCGAAGACTCCCGCCGGGGTTTTGAAGCCAGTGGGCCCTCGAGGGAAAGGCCGGAGCCGTCTACATGCTGCGCATGAGACCTATCACTCGAGGACTGGCTAGTCTTAACAGACTGTTTGTGGGTTACCTGATCCTGTGTGGACGAAGAGGGGGACGGTGCCCCGAAGTTGGAGGGCAACCGTGTATCGAGGGAGCCTTGATGTTGAAAACCTCTTCTTACCAAACTGTTGTCAGGACCCAAGCAGGTTAGACACAGACTTCGAGGGTCTAAAAATAAAGTTGTACCGACACAGTCTGAACATTTCTTGGAGGAAGTGTCTGGCGGTTCCATGAAGGAAAAAGAAGAGGCCTAAAAGGCCTAAGAGACCATGGGACACTATGAAGAAAAAATATCCCGTGGAAAAGGAAAACTTTTCACAAAAAGAAAAGAACACACCGGCGGTACCGGTGGCGTCGGGAAGACAGCCGCGACCACAAGAAAACTGAAAAATAAATACAAGAATTTTCTGCGGTGACAGGACGACGTCCTGCCGGCTCCGCGGAAAAACGAAAACTGAGGAGAGGCAGTTGGGAAAGGCGGGAAGGCAGCACGCAGGTGTGCTGGGATGCTTCCAAAAGCTCTTGATTGGACGCTGGGAAGCGTTCCCGCGCAGACTCCATCGGTACCGACGTACCCATATGTGAAGACTCATTCCTGCTTGTTCCTGGAGATGACTCATTCCTGCTTGTTCCTGGAGATATCAACATTTTTCATAATGCATTATCAGTGGAAACATAGTCAAACAGATGAAAGTGTGTGACCTGCTGACAACACTTATCACCACCAGATAATATTATATACTTTAAAAAAAATAATAATAATATAAAAAAAGGAGGAGTTCAGGATAGTTGCACCTGCCCCACAATACTGAAAATGGAAGGTTACATGTAAGGTCCATACCAATCCAGGAAGAACAGTCTCTCCCAGGATAAAGCAAGTAGTAATGCCACAGCCTTCTGTTCAGTTAGGCAGCAACATAAGAGCTTTTGTTCAGAGCACAGGCACTCAGATAAGAAAAACACAAAAAGGAGTAAATAGGTAAAAAAATGAAGAGTTGTAAATTAAAACAACCAATCACATTATTCACATCTGTTTCTTTTTAAGGTGCTTTATAAACCTCATCCCATATTATTAATATAAACAATGTGACTTGAAGGACATGGGGTTATTAAACAAATGTGTTATAACATCATAACCATCCTTGGTAATATGAATTCTCCATCCCTTCAGTACTAATATAGAAACTTACCTTTCATTTTTGAGTGAGTGTCCAGTATTGGATCATAACAAATTCTGGAAGGCCACCAAGGACGCCTGCTGAACTTCGCCCAAACTAGATCCCCAACCTCATGTTTCACCGGAGTAGGTTTTTTCCGAGCTCGACGCTTTGGACAAATAACACAACAGTGGAAATCAGTGAACTGACATCTACCTTGATAAAGAATCACATATTTGTTGTGAATGTCACGTCACAAGAAAACAGTTATGCATAATGAAATGTTACTACTACTACTACTGAACATTTGTATAGCGCTGCACAGACACATGTAAAAGACGGTCCCTGCTCATCTGAGCTTACAGTCTAGTCAAGACAGACAACACAGTAGCTGTAGACATGGGACATGGGATATATCTAGGGGGAATGGTAGGAAACAAAGGAGATCAGGTAAGTCAAGATCCGAAAGCGGCAGCAAAGAAGTGAATTTTCAGCTTGGATTTGTAAAGTGTCAAAGAAGGCCCCTGACGTACAGACTCAGGTTCCAGGCATAAGGAGCAGCAAGGTGAAAAGAGGGAAGTCTGGAGTTAGCAAAAGAAGAGAAGGGCACAGATAGAAGCGATTTGCCAGAAGGGTGAAGTTCCCAAGACGGGTGTAGGGAGAGATGAGAGGAAAGGTAGTAAGGAGCTGCAGAGTGAATGCACTTATAGGTCAGCAGAAGTTTGAATTGGATGCGGAAACGGATAGGGAGCCAATGAATTGACTTAAGAAGGGTAATACAAGCATGATGAGGCTGGTGGAAGATTAGCAGCGCACAGAGTGTTGAACAGATTGAAGGGAGAGAGATGATTCTAAGGGAGACCAGCAAGGAGTAGGTTACAAAAGTCTAGACAGGAGGTGATCAAGGAGTGGATAAGTGTCTTAATAGTGTGTTCAGAAAAGAATGGGTGAATTTTGTTGATGTTGTAGAGAAAGAAACGGCAATGATCCATTTATATTTCTTATCCATTCCATCTGAATATCTTCATTCCAGCATCACTAAATAAGCTTTTCCTTTGGCTCATATTAACCATCAATTGCATAATAATCCCCTGTGCAATCCATTTCAATGTAACCCCAATGGTTGTTGTGCTTTGTTTTAAACCACGCATTCTGAGTCACAGCTACAGAAACAGCAGAAAAATATCTTCATGTGTTCACAGCCAGGAATGCAGGATATCCAGCATCATCCTAACAGTGCACAATGAAAGGAGTGAAAGACTCACTGCATACACCAGCCAATACCAGACTGATTTTTTTTTTTTTTGTTGTTTAGTATTTAGGGAAATAAGATCTCAGAATCTATCAACAGCGGTTCTTGCAACCTTCCCCATGCAGGGAAACAAAATAAAAAATAGGCCCTGCAAAGCACTCAAGACTAATCTTGTGAACCTCATCATAGAAGCAGTCAGCCAAAGTTTGGGCAGAAAGGGAAGGTGGGTGGTCAGTGGTTGAGGAGAGAGAAAGTGTTGCAAAGAGGGTCAGAGGCAAGAGAATTTGTCAGATGGACATAGTACTCTTGCTTGGAGAAACCTACGGCAAACTGGAAAGAGGTTAGTATGAATTTGCCATGTAGGAAGTCAGCATTGGTACAGAATTTAAGTTAAAGGCACCCAGCAGAGCAGACACAGGCATGCGAGTAGCAAATTTTAGAGGACAGCCAAGGCTCAGGTACGGTATATCTCACAGGGCATAGAATGGGAGGGACAAGAGCATCCAAAGCGCAGAAGAGTAGTGTTATAGAAGAAGACTGCCTCATCAACATTCAGATGGCATAGTGGAAGAGAGCGGAGATGAGACAGCAGTGGAGAGAGTAGATGGGTCAAATGCCTTAAGATTCCTAAATGTGTTGGTGAAGACAGGACAAGACTGTGGTGGGGGTGGTTAAGAGCAAAAGTTAGCAGATGATGGTCAGATAGGGGAAGAACCAAGGTGGAGAAGTGTGAGGGCAAGCAGTGGGGCCAGCCCTAGAGTTGGTTCAAAATGTCGGAGCCCTAGCAAACCTTAAGCCTTACACCCCCCCTCTTGGCT
This sequence comes from Ichthyophis bannanicus, assembly GCA_033557465.1. NCBI lineage: Eukaryota > Metazoa > Chordata > Amphibia > Gymnophiona > Ichthyophiidae > Ichthyophis > Ichthyophis bannanicus. The sequence goes on from CM066050.1 coordinate 5,583,588, forward strand.
GTCAGAATCTATTGTTTAGCTTTTAATGCCCTGCTCTTTGCTGATGCCCCCATAAGAAGCTGCGATTACCTAGTATGCTTGGTGGTTGAGCCGGCCCTGTTAAGTAGTTGGAGAAAAAGATGAGGTCAAGGCAGTGGCAATAGAACACAACTGGAGGTTGAATAAGGAAGTTAAGGCAAGAAGCTTTAGGGCTTAAGAGTCAAAGGGATCATCTACATGAATGTTAAAATCCTCAAGAATGACGGAAGGGGAAGATGGGTTCAAAAAGAAGGAAAGCTAGGAGTAAAAGTCAATGAGAAAGAAAGAGGTAGACCCATCAGGGGGTTAATTAAATGACAGCTACTGGAGAGGTAGTGAGTAACCAGACAGATGGAGTGGACTTCAAAGGAAGAAAAAGAGTGAGACCGAGGTGGAGGGAGGGGTTGAAAGCAGCATGAAAGAGAGAGGAGCAAGGTGTATGGGAGAAATGATGGCTTCTCTCTGAAGACTCTGCTTCATTTGCTGCCCTCTGTCATAGAGGCTAAGTCTCAGAGTAAGATGTCTGAAGAGCATTCGTGACAAAGAGGTCATGAATGAAAGTAGGTTTGTTGGAGGCAGCGTGTACATTCCATAGGGTGCATGAGATAGAGAGGGAGGGAGGAGAGATATACAAGCAAGATTAGAAGGGATGCACATTGAGAACAAGAAAAATGCCTAAAGGGAGGGAGGGGCCAGGATTAAGAATTACATCCCCAGAAGGGAGACGGAGAAGGTATTGGAGAGTATGAGGAAGAGGAGGTACAACAATGAAAAGGGTGAGATGCTCTCAGAGACAGTGGAGATGGCTGAATGTGAGGAAGAAAATGTGGAAGCTGAAGAGCAAATGATAGGGTAGAAGACAAAATAGCAGAAGTGGGGACTTCCGGTGACGTCACTGAGACGAATGGAGGCGTAGCGGGTGAGCTCCGCCACCAAAGTCCCCCGAAACGGGGAAATGCCCCCATAAAAACGTGGAAAGAGTGATGAACGGGAGGGGAATGTACTGAGGAAACCACACAGAGTTACCTGAAGGCAGAGTGGAGAGCGGGAATATCCAGATCGTAGTGTGTCGGGAGCGCAGAGCTGGGTCGGAAGAGCACGTGGCCGCTGGGAGCAAAAGAAGTGGAAACTGCAGTGCAAATATCAGGACGAGCGGGCCGGAGCGATCGGGAATCACGGCAATAAGAGAGCCAGGGAGAAGTGCAAGCAGTGTCAGCGGAAGGCAGGCAACTGGCAAAAGAAACAGCGGTGATCAAAATAGCGCCCAGCAGAAGTAAGGGTCCTGATTGCTCGAGTAGCCACGTGGTCTTGGGAGCAGGGGCCCGCGGAGAGGAAAAGAGAGTAAGCACGGAAGGAAAGCGAGGGCATTGACTGGCAGTGAGCGAGAGGAGGATAGCACCGAGTAGCCTGTGCACGCAGAGGAGCATCAGGGAAACAGAGCGGCCTACAACAACGTGCACGCGGTGGAGAAGAGAGGAGGTGGAGGTACTGTGGGGAGAGTGATTGCGGCACGGACGCAGAGGCAGGAAAGTGTCAGAAGATCGACGCGGTAACAGAGGGGGAAGTCAAGCAGCAGAGTGGAGGCAAAAGCGGAGGGCTCAATGAAAGCAAGTGAAGAAGGCAAGGCAGCCTCAGCGCCATCGCTCAGCTCCCAACCGTGAACAAACCTCCAAGGAGACGAGAGCCCGCACCATGGTATTCCACTGAACTGCGGTCTTCACTTCTCCACCTACGTAAGCTAGAGAGACGATGGCGCCAATCACGCTCCACCGAAGCACGGAGTGCATATAGCTTACACTTAAGAAAGCACCGAGAAGCAATAATGGAGAGAAGGAAGCAATTCCACATGGACCTTCTGAAGCGCTCGCTGAGCAAACCACAAAACCTCTTCAATATAGTGAAGACATTAACAAGGGAACCGTCTCCAGACCAACCATGCATGCCTCAACCGCAGGAATTTGTGGACTATCTCCAATTAAAAACACACTAGACCAACAAGACCACAAGCCCCACACCTTTACACAAGCCTCCCCATCCAACGCCACTGACCAAATTCACCACCCTGTCAAATTCACCACCCTGTCTCATCACACCTCATTTTGACTTTGCCAATTTAATCCTACTAGGCACAGCAAAACAAAACATTAAACGACTGCAACTGGTGCAAAATGCAGCAGCTAGAACCATAATGAAGACTCAAACATTCGAACATATTACACCTATACTAGCTAATTTACACTGGCTACCAATTCAATGCAGGATAAACTATAAGACCATAATAACTACATTCAAGGCATTAAACAACATGGCCCCACCAACACTAGGTAAACTTATCACGAAGGATCACAATAAAACCACACACAGGAAAGGTTATACAAACAAACTAATAACCCCGAAAGACTTCACAAAAGCTAAAAAGACAACCAACAAAAAGGCATTCTTCCATGCAGCACCCATCCTATGGAACTCCCTCCCTGAGGAAATCAGAGCAGTAACAGAAATTAAGGAACTCAGAAAGAAACTAAAAACACATCTTTTTATATCACACTTTGGTCCTATGACTTACTCCTTCTCCCATAACGAAAATGGATAACAAATGACAAACCCGAATACTTCCAAGAAAGACAAATAATACAAGCAACTAAAACTATCCTAATCCCCTCTACACTGGTTTAATTGCTCTTTTCGGGCGACCTTTCACCCTAACTAATCACAATTAGTCAAGCCCACCACTTTGCAATTTACATAGTTTAAATTCAATATATCATATATAGTTGTAATACCTCAAAAGGTTGTTTCGTTACTGTACTTAGATTTTGTATATAGTTGAAATACCTCAGAACGTTGTTTGTTGCTATTGTACCTTGATTCAGCTTCAATGGAAACTAAGTATGTTTTGTTACTAAGGCTCAGGCCCCTGTACATAGTTTTATGGATGGTCAATGTAAAAACAGATCTATGCTCTGTCTATTAACTTGTTTTTTTGTAAACCGCACCTGATCCTTGGGAAAGTGTGGTATATAAGTGATTGTGAAAGACAGAAAGAAAGAAAGACAGAAAGACAGACAGACAGAAAGGACACCATCGCCTCCATCAACACCACCATTGCATCAAATGACCCCTGTCCAGCGTTCTGGATAAAAGAACTACATTGCGATCTCAGCCAGTTCCTGACTATACTCATGGATCAGTCATTCTCAACTGGATCATTCCCACAAAGGTTGAAGCACACCTCCATCAGGCCGCTGCTGAAAAACAGCAAACTGGACCCCCTGAAGGTTGAATCCTTTAGACCAATCTCAAGCATCCCACGTCTCGCCAAGATAATTGAAAAGGTAGTCCAATGCCAAATTCAACAGCATATCGAGACTGCCGCCCCTTTGGACCCATGTCAGCACGGATTCAGGGAGGCACATGGCGTTGAAACCCTCCTCACCACCCTCTTCAATACCATAATCTCGGGAATTGATGACATTCAACAAGGGTTTGCCCTTATCTTCATGGATATCGCAGCGGCTTTTGACTCCGTGAGCTACGAGCTACTCTTGGGACGTCGCGAGGAAAAGGAAATACAGGACACAGCTCTAAGCTGGTGCAAATCCTACCTGACCAACAGATGGCAGCAAGTAAGAACCAGCACCACAGCCTCGGAACCATTCCAACAAAAACAGGGTGTGCCACAGGGATCCTCGCTATCGGCACCGATATTCAACATATACATGCAGCCCATCTGTGCCCTGATCCGCTCATTTAACGTCGCCTGCCTGGTATACGCAGACGATGTACTACTCTATATGCTATTTGCAATGGACCAGCCAGACTTCTCCCCACTAACAAGCTGCTTCGACGCCGTTGCTGACTGGCTCCATATGCAAAACCTCCAAATAAACCATAACAAGACAGACGCCCTCTTCATCATGAGGAACCAAGGTTTCACCCCTCCATCCTCCTTAAAGGTGAAGGACGCCGAGCTGATAGCCAAACCCACAATCTGTTACCTAGGTGTCACCTTGGACCAATGGCTGGACATGAAAACCCACATAAAAAACACAGTCAAGGCAATATACCATAAAGTATGGACACTACGACCTCTACTGGACCCTGATGACTTCCGAACAATCTATCAAGCCCTCGTAAGCCCACACTTCGACTACGCCAATGCAATCCTACATGGGCTCCCGCAAGCATCACTGAATCCACTCCAGCTTACAATGAATGCAGCCGCCAGAATTCTATACGGAGCCTCAAGAATGGACCACATTACACCAATCCTGAAAAAAACTCCACTGGTTACCAATTCACAGCAGACTCTCTTTTAAGATCCTAGTAATGACCTTCAAAGGCCATAAACAATCAACCCTCCACCTCCATCACTGAGCTAATCCACCTCACACCCCCGAACAGATCCAGAAGATCCGCAGCTGTCAATAAACTGATAATTCCAAAGGAAACAACGAAATGCACCCAGGTGACACCTAATAAGGCGTTCATGCTCTATGCACCCAGATGTTGGAATGCCCTCCCTACAGCCATTCGAGCAATCACTGACCTGGCCCAATTCAGGAAGGCGCTGAAGCACCACCTATTCATACGGCACTACTCAGAGGACAGCTTCAAAGGACAGCTCGCAAACAGTCACCCCGATCACCAAGACTTCTCCAACAGCACACCCAGCACACTGGAGGGCAGCTAGCCCCACCAGTGCAACACCGTGTAAATTTCAGTGTGTACAGTACATTTATTAATGTAAATAATTTGTAGAAAGTTACCCCAGTTATGTCCAAGTTATAGTTCCTGTTTATTGTAAATACAATGCAGCCCGACTGCATTGTATAAGGTTCTGTTAAATGTACACTGCACTGATTTGAATAGCGCGGTATAGAAGAGACATTAAATAAAATAAATAAGTAAATAAAATAAATGGTAAGGGATGCAATGCAATGTGTGCCTTTGAGTCAGTCCTGACTCCTGGCGACCCAGAAGCTCCTGGGTTTTCTTGGCAGTGTCACCAGAAGTAGATTGCCAGGCCTTTCTTCCGAGGCAATGGAGGGTTAAGTGACTTGCCCAAGGCCACAAAGAATGCTAGTGGGAGGGATACAAGTGCTTAAAACAGCATTGCAGACCAAAACAAAACTACAAAACAAAATAAAGCAGAGTAAAAACCACAACCGGATAGCTCACGATCTGGGTAAAAAATAAAGAGATCAATGGTACTGCAATAAAGACAAGAAAAGAAACCATATCAGCAGAGGAACACAAAGGGAAAATTCATAGGGAAGATCAGGCAATAACAAACGAGAGTTTGAACATCTCAATATTTCCTGGAGAAGTGCCACGGGGGGAGGAGGAGAAGATGGAGAAGTCCAAAGGAGGGCTGTCCGCAAAAAAAAAGTTGGCGGAATTCAGATCCTCCTATGCCATGCTGAAAGGAGGGAAAGAAGGAGAGAAGGAAGGGCAGAGGACGGAGGAAAGAGAGGCTGAGACAGCGGAAGAGCCGGCAGACTCCTGTGGCCCGGGAATAGCTGACATGATAAAATTGTGGCTGCATGAGTTGAAAGAAGAACTGAAGGTGGAAATTAGTGGGGTAAGAACTGAACTAAGAGAGACACTGCAATCGCTAAGACAGGATATAGTGGAACTAGGAACCAGAGTAGAAGAAACTGAAAATCAGCTGGAACAACAGGGAGAAGCACTGGAGGATCTTCAAAAAGGGTGGGAGGAGATAAAGAAAGCTCAAGAAGAATTGAAAGAGAAGACGGAGGATCTGGAAAATCGATCAAGGAGAAGTAACATAAAAGAGTGAGAGGCATACCAGAGGGCACCCAATATAAAAACTGTGATGAGGTTATCACAAAAGTGTTTGGAGCATTGTTACAAGAGGCGGCCCTAGAAGAGAGTGGGGACATAGAATCCCTACAAATTGAAAGGGCTCACAGGGGGTTGGGGCCCATACGGGATAACAGACCAAGCGACATTGTGGTATGCTTGAAATCATTCAAGACTAAAGAAAGCCTATTGAGGGCAGCAAGGAAACTGGGTCATTTCCAGTGAGATGGACATGCAGTGGATTTGTTTCAGGATTTGTCCCTGGGTACACTACAGCGTTGGAGAGAGCTGAAGGAGGTGACTGCTTATTTACGATGGGAGGAGCTGAGATATAAGTGGCTTTATCCTATTGGCCTACTGATAACTGTGAAAGGCAGCTCAAGAAGGATAAAGAATAGTGAGGAAGCCTGGAAGGTGCTCCGAGACTTGGGGCTCAACAATCTCCCTGTGGGCACTGAGGGACAGGCAAGAGCAAAGAACGTTGCAACTTCTGGATCCAAGACAGCTAGCCAAAGATGGCATAGAGTTCCAGCCACGGTTCAGAGGCTAGCAAGATTGACCAAGGGGGACCGAGGAACAGAAGTGGCAGCAAAGGACACCAGCTGAGAAAGATTTCCCCTGGTATCCTGACATAAGAGGACATAATACTTGAACTGAGATGAAGGACATTATTCTATGATATGGTTAAGCTGGTATTTGATGGGGGAGGGGGGAGATAGGAGGTGGATGAGAGAGGGGGAAAGAGGGGGGAAAGGAGGGGGGAAGGAGGGAGGGGAGGGGTTGGTAGTTACAACAATAAGGTAGGCAGGGTTCATAAGGGGAGGGTGGTCAGGGGCTAGAAGGAATGTGGTATGTGACTATGGGCAAGGGGAAGGTAGGTGGTAGCTTGATAGTAAGTCACAATTATGGAAGTCAAGTCTCCTAGGAGGGGACGGGGGAAGGGGAAGGGGAAGGGGGGAGAGGGGAGGCAGAAGTTAGGAGAGGGTGGGGGGGACAAATATCAAAGGTGAGTTAAAAATAGTAACATCTGGATTACTGCAACGTACTCTACCATGGCCTTCCAGCCACAAAGACCAACCCCCTCCGAACAGCATTGAACACCACAGCAAGAATCATTCAGAGAGCAAAGAAAACCGACCACATCACCCCAATTCTAAAAGACCTACACATACTTCCCCTCAAAGCAAGAATTAAATACAAATCCATCCTACTCACCCACAAAGCCATCCACCAAACACAGAACACCCAGCTTCGCACCCTGCTGTCTCGTCCAGCCCACGGCAAAACTACCAGACAAACCTCCAGCAATTCCCTCACCGTCCCTCACAAAAGAACCAAATGCTCTCAACGGACATGCAATCGAGCCTTTGAACTTTATGCTCCATCCCTATGGAATTCTCTACCGAGCCGTCTCAGAAACAATGCCAATCTACTGTCTTTCAGAAAACAGCTAAAAACCATCTTATTCCAGGAATACTTCAATACGACTCCCACCAAAAAGTGCACTAACCTCTGATCTCGCCCACCATGAACCTCTGATCCAAAGCTGCACTAACCTGTCCATGTCCAAAGTCTGTCTCATGTCAAAATCATCAATGTTGCCTCCCTGGTGATGGCCCCACCCTTATACTTAATTTCCTCACCCTTGTATGTAACGCCGCTTTGACCCGGTGAAAAGCGGGATATAAATACAGTTAAATAAATAAACAACATTAAATGTGAAAGGACTTAATTCGCCATTTAAACGGCAGAAATTGTATAAAGAAATAACACGTCAAAAGACATCGTTAGTACTCATACAGGAAACACACCTAACTCGAGCAAAAGAATACCTGGTTAAACCCAGGGGGTATAGGGGGTGTGTGCAAGCATCAAACACACTAGAAAAGAAGAAAGGAGGAATTGCAACCTTAATAGACTCAAAAGTAAAGACGGTGGTTCAGAAAGTAGTTAGGGATAAAACAGGAAGATACCTACTAATGCGTTTAAAAATAGGGACAGAGTGGTATTGAATAGTTAATGTATATGCGCCCACTGGGGGGCAAAGAGAATTTTGGACAAAGCTCAATGAAGAAGTGGGGAAACTGGGAGAGGGTAAACTCATTTGTGGGGGGATTTTAATTTAACATGGAACCCAGTTAGAGATGCAACGGGGAAAAGAGAGGGCAAAAGGGCGGATAGAAGCAAATATCATACGTTTGTAACTCAAAATTGTCTGATAGATGCCTGGAGATTTCAACATCCTTGGAAAAGACAATTTTTGTATTTCTCCCCAATGCATGGTTCAAATTCTAGAATAGACGCCATTTGGGTCACTAAGGAGGTGGCTGGTAGGATTAAGGGGGCAGAAATGGATCCAATAAAATGGTCAGACCATGCTCTGGTGGAGGTTTGGCTGACAATAGAGGGGGAGGCGAGGGGGATCCAGTTTTGGAGATTAAATGAATCTCTACTGGAGGATGAAGGGGTTAGAGACGAAATAGGGAGGGAAACAGGGGAATACTTTAGGTGGAACGATAACGGCAAGGTAGCTTGGGGAGGAGTTTGTGATGGATATAAAGCAGTTGTGAGGAGAGTGTTAATAAAATGGGGGGCACGTAAATGAAAGGAAAGGGAGGGGAGAGATAGGGAATTAAGAGAAAGATTAATGAAACTGGAAGAGTTAGATGCGCAAGATAGGAAAGGAACATACAGGGGTCAGGTGTTGGCTATAAGAGCTCGGCTAAATGTGATGCAAGCAGATAGTATCAGATACAGAATACAGTTACTAAAACAGGACTTTTTTGAGAGGGGAAACAAAGCTGGGAGATATATGGTGCAGAAATTGAAACAAAGGAAATTACGATTGCAAATCTTGAAGGTCAGAGATTCTGGAGAGCAATTAGTTCAAAAAGATGGGGATATTCGGAAGGCTTTCAAAGACTTCTATCAATCATTATATGAAGCGAGGGCTCCTCCAGAGTTGGAGAGGGTCAGGAGTTATCTAGACTCCACAAACCTTCAGAAATTGGGGAAAGAGGATCAACAAGCGTTAAATAAAACCATAACGGAAGGGGAAGTTTTGAAAGCTATAAAACAATTAAAAGCGGATAAAGCACCAGGGCTAGATGGGCTAACAGCGAGGTTTTATAGAAGGTTCGGAGAGCTATTAACTGCCCCGCTAGTGAGGTTTTTCAATCTATCCCGTGAAGGAGGAATGTTGGCAGAGACCATGGGATGGGCAGGGATAACAGTAATACATAAAGAAGGAAAGGATCCACAAGAGAGTGTTCAGCGTATAGACCAATTTCATTACTGAACTTTGACGCTAAATTATTAGCGAAAATATTGGCTACACGGTTAAATAGGGTAATAGGGAAATTAATACATCAGGATCAAGCGGGATTTATCCCCAGTAGGCAGGTAGTGGACAACATTCGAAAGATACAGAATATTAAATGGTCAATTGAACAAAGTCAGGAGGAGGCATTGTTATTGTCAGAGCTGCAGCACTGACAGTTATTATCCCTAGATAATAATCCCAACGTCCAATAGCCGCGCTGGTAAAAGGAAGACAGCTCCTTGGTTCTCTTCTGAGCTACGGTCTTCCCTACTTCTCCTTAGAAAACGTGAGAGAAAATGGCGACGCTCCCATAACAAAGCGGACCAAGCCACATGCTTATCTCACCTGAGAACTCATCGTGAATTAATCTGGGACAAAAGGAAAGAATTCCACTCCGAGCGCCTCAGCCGTTCACTAAACAAGCCCCACAACCTATTTGACTTAGTAAAATCCTTAATCAAGGAACCATCTCCACCACAACATGAACCTATACAACCACAGCTATATGCCAACTATATTCAATCCAAAGCTGTCTAAACAATCACAGCCTCGAGCCCAAAACCTTCCCAGATATCTCAGCATCAGATTCCCCTCATCAAGCTCTCACCTCCATCTGCGAGAAGCATTGAAGACCTTATTGCCACTATCAACACAACCACCGCACCAAACGACCCATGCCCAGCATACTGGATCAGATCAATGCGATCTGAACTCAGCTCAATCATAGCGAGATCACAAACTTTCCTTCTCAACTGGAATATTACCATCTGCTCTTAAACAGACATCCATACGACCACTGCTAAAGAATAACCAGCTGGACCCACAGAAGGAGGAGTCCTACCGGCCGATCTCAAGCATCCCACTACTAGCTAAAATACTTGAGAAGGTGGCTCAGAGACAGATTCAGCAACATATCGACACCTCATCCCCCCTAGATCCCTGCCAGCATGGTTTCAGGGAAGCTCATGGAGTTGAGACACTACTTACCTCCCGATCCAACACCCTAATCAATGGGATAGACAACATCAAAAGGGGATTCGCACTAATCTTCCTTGACATCGCAGCAGCCTTTGATTCAGTCGACCACGACCAACTCCTAACACGACTTCACGAGAAGGGAATTCACGGCCTTGCATGGGATTGGTGTAAATCCTACTTAGAAGACTGATGGCAACAAGTTAGGAATGGTTTCAACACATCTGAACCATTTCAGCAAAAACAAGGGGTACCCCAAGGCTCCTCCTTATCCGCGCTGCTCTTTAATATATACATGCAGCCAATATGTGAAATCATCTGCTCCTTCAGAATTTCATGCCTGAACTATGCATACGACGTGCTGTTGTTTACACCTATCAATGTTATGCTCCCTGACTATATAGCATTAGTGGACTGCTTCAACGCAATCACTGACTGGTTTCACAATCAGAACCTTCGAATAAACTTAAAAAAAAATGAGGTCCTATTCATCACGAAGAACAAAAGCTTTTCACCCCCCCTCGGCCCTAAAAGTAAGAGATGCTGAGCTTCCAAGCAAGCCCACCATACGCTACCTGGGTGTTACTCTGGATCAACAGCTAGACTTCACAGCTCACATAAGTAGCACTGTTAAGACCATATACTACAAGATCAAGACATTACGACACCTGAGACCCATGTTGGACCCAATGAATTTCTGCACAATATTCCAAGCGCTAGTAATACCCCATTTTGACTATGCAAACATTATACTCCACGGCCTCCCCAAGAGCACCCTAAACCCGCTACAACTAGCGATGAATGCGGCTGCCCATGTCCTCAGCGGAGCATCCAGGAGAGACCACATAACCCCCACCCTAAGAGACCTACACTGGCTTCCGATAAACTCCAGGATCGCATACAAAGCCCTCCTCATTACCTTTAAATCAATTAATAAAATATCCCCATCCTCAATTTCAGCCCTCATCACTCACACCCCCAACAATTGACTAAGGAGAACATCTGCCTCCAATACACTTATCATCCCAAGGGAATCCACAAAATGTGCACAATCAACTAATAACAGAGCCTTCGCTTTCTACGCCCCAGATGTTGGAACAACCTCCCTCCCAGCATCAGATTGATCAGTGACCTCGAGCAATACAGGAAAGCCCTCAAGCATCATCTGTTCCTTCTACACTTCTCACAACCCAACAGCACCTTCCTTCCTCCTACCCCACAACCCAATCCTTTAACGTCACACTCATCACAGACAAACTAGGCTGGTCCTAACCACAAACCAATCTGTACACAATATCAATCTACACATTCTACTCTGAACACAATATATATCTAATAAAGACTTAGATATTAAGCCACGTCAGTAATACTATTAACTCTAGTAGCTCTAGAACAGGGGTCACCAACCTCCAGAGGGCCGCGGGCCGCACAGCCGACTACCGGCAGACTCGCGGGCCGCACCCCCCTCCCCCCCCACGCGAAAAAAAAACTGCTCATACCTGTACTTTTATTTTTCCATGTCAGCTCCCTCCCTTCTTCTGCAGCTGCGGCTCCCTGCCTCTTAGGGAACCGCGGCTGTGCTTGTAAAATCATCGCGGAGCCCTTCCTGTCTTGACGGGCTCCGTGCAGCATTGTCCCGCCTCCAAAGGAAGTGGTAAACAACTTCCTTTAGAGGCGGGACAATGCTGCACGGAGCCCGTCAAGACAGGAAGGGCTCCGCGATGATTTTACAAGCACAGCCGCGGTTCCCTAAGAGGCAGGGAGCCGCGGCTGCAGAAGAAGGAGTTGGTGAGTTTGCCTTGGCGGGCCGCACCGGGGTAGAGTCTCGCGGGCCGCACGGAGAGACCTCGCGGGCCGCAGGTTGGTGACCCCTGCTCTAGAATATGCATTTACAGAAATATGGGAACATATACCCAAAGGCATTATAAACAATCAATTGGACTAAATCCAGTTTACAGATGTGCATTATTGTAAATAGCCACCTACCCCCATTTTTCACTGCTTGAATGTACATAGTTCCCCCAGTTCAACTCCATGTTATCTTCCCTGTTATATGTAAACTTAGAGCAGCTCTGTTACCGCCCTAGAGTCAGATTGTTATCTGTAAACCGCACTGATAATAAAGAGCGCTGTATAGAAAAGCTTCTAAATAAAAATAAATAAATAGATGCAGAGAAAGCCTTTAATCAGGTGTCATGGCCGTGCCTATTTCAGTTAATGGAAAGAATGGGGTTAGGGGAGGAGTTCATAGGTTGGGTGCGAGCTTTATATCGCAACCCGAAAGCCTGTGTTCGGGAGAACGGTGCATATTCAGCATTTTTTGAGCAGGGGAGACGGACGAGACAGGGGTGCCCTCTATCACCTCTTCTGTTTGCGCTCTCTGTGGAACCTTTTGCGGAGAGGGTGAGGGAACGGGCAAATTTAAAGGGCATAGTGGTAGGGACTAATGAATATAGAATATCACTGTTTGCGGATGACGTTATCATGAGTGTGACTAGACTGGGTTTTTCCCTACCAATATTAATGTGGGAATTAGAGGAATATGGAAAGTTGTCAGGTTTCACTATAAATTGGACAAATCTTGAACCTATCCGTCAAAAAGGAAACACAGGAAATACTACAGAAGAAATATCCATTTAGGTGGGCAAAGGAGGCAATTAGATATCTGGGGATTCAAATAAGTAATAAGCTGTAATCACTATATGATCTAAATTATCAAAAATTATTTAGACAAGGTATGCTAAGTGGGTGGGGGCAAGGATATTTATCTTGGTTTGGACCCATTGCCACTATAAAAATGATGCTATTACCCAGATTCCTGTTCTTGTTTCAAACGTTGCCAATACAGGTGCCGCCAGGAAAGCTAAAACAACTGCAATGACTTATCAACCGATTTATCTGGCAGAATAAGGGCCCAAGGGTAGCTATGGCAATCCTGCAGAGAGCTAAGGGAGAGGGGGGCATGGGGTCCCTAATTTTCAAAAATACTATGTAGCAGCACAACTGAGAACGATATATGCATGGCAAAGAGAAAAGCAGAAGCATTGGGTTCAAATGGAAGAAAATTCAGTTGGGGGAGGGGGATTGGAAAGGATGGTATGGAGGGGATGCACAATGCCTGAGGGTGATCCTAGAAACCCTATCATTGCTCATATTTTGAAGATCTGGAAAGAAAAATAGGAAAGCATTAGTGCAAGACAAACAATATACGCAGGGGATGACATTGGTGGCATGTTTTGGGAAGGGACAAGGGCCGGGGCAAGTAGATTGCAAAGATGGGACTTACACATATTTCTCAGATAGTGGTGAAAGAGGGTGTCAGAGATTTTGAGGGAATCAGGGACCTATATGGGCTATCAAATAATGATAGAGTAGTTACTCACCTTTAACAGGTGTTCTCCAGGAGCAGCAGGAATCAGTCCTCACATATGGGTGACGTCAGCGCCGACGGAGCCCCCATGCGGAGCATTTCCCCAGCTTTCAAAGAAAGCCTTTGGGAATGCAGGCATGCATGCGCGGTCCCCTTCCCACCCTAAGGTGCCATCTTGCCCAGTCAAATGACATAGCTAAAAGACAGCACGAAAAAAGAAAATTAACTATATACAACTGCAACTCCAAGGGGAGGAGGGAGGGTCGTGAGGACTGATTCCTGCTGCTCCTGGAGAAAGCACAGTTACTTACCTGTAACAGGTGATCTCTGGGAACAGCAGGAATAAGTCTTCACATATGGGTATCGTCGGTACCGACGGAGCCTGCACGGGAACGCTCCCCAGCGTCCAGTAAGAAAGCTTTTGGGAGCATCCCACAGCGCCTGCGCGCTGCCTTCCCGCCTTTCCTAACCGCCTCTCTCCAGTTCGAGTTTTAAAGCTGAGACAAAGAGAGAGAGAGAGGAAAGATAGATAGATACAACTCCTAGGGGAGGTGGGTGGGTTGTGAAGACTTATTCCTGCTGTTCCCAGAGATCACCTGTTACAGGTAAGTAACTGTGCTATCTCCAGGAACAAGCAGGAATGAGTCTTCACATATGGGGACTCCCCAGCTAGAGATGCCAGGGAGATCTCCAAAGTTGTGAGTCCCTGAGAAGGGCTCTACCTCACCCCATGGATCTCGGGCATCCAACGAGGGATGGGGGGTAGGAGTTGATTAGGTATGGAACAGGTGTTTGAGAACAGCCTGACCAAACAAGGCATCCCAGCGGGAGTTCTTGTCCAAGCAGTAATGGGCTGTAAAGGTATGAACCGAGGCCCAGGTGGCTGCTCGACAGATTTGGTCGATGGACACAGAGTTTAGATGAGCCATAGAGGCTACCATGGCCCTCACATTGTGAGCTGTGACATGGCCCTCCAGAGAAAGGTTCTTACTCTGATAGGCGAAGGAAATACACTGAGCAATCCAATTGGACAGAGTTCTCTTAGAGACTGGAAGTCCTAAATGAGAGGGATCAAAAGCAACAAAGAGTTGAGAGGACTTTCTATGTTGCTGTGTCCTTTGTAAGTAGAAAGCAAGTGCTCTCTTACAATCCAGGGTATGAAGATTCCTCTCTGCACTTGATGCATGAGGTCCTGGAAAAAAGACAGGTAAATACACCTCCTGGTTCAGATGAAAAGGTGAGAACACTTTAGGCATAAAGTGTGGATTAGTCCTGAGGACTACCTTGTCATGATGGAACCTTGTATAAGGAGGATTAGCCACCAAGGCTTGCAGCTCACTGATACGGCGAGCTGAGGTGACTGCAATAAGAAAAATAACCTTCCAGGAAAGGAATTTCAAGGAGGTAGTGGATAAGGGTTCAAAGGGTGGCTTCATAAGCTGGCCAAGAACCAAATTCAAATCCCATGCCACTGGAGGTGGTCTAATGGGAGGTTTAGTTAAAAGAAGGCCTCTCATGAATCTTGCAATAAGAGGATGAGAGGAAATAGGATGTCCATTGAGAGGCTTAAGGTTTGCTGCAATAGCACTCAAATGGACTCTTACTGAATTCGTTTTAAAGCCTGCATGGGATAAATGCAGCAAATACTCTAGTAAAGAATTCAGAGGTATTGCAAGAGGGTTAAGACCCTTCTCTGCACACCAAATGGTAAACCTTTTCCATTTAAAAGCATAGGAACGTCTAGTGGAAGGCTTTCTGGAAGCATGAAGGATATCCTTCACTTGCTGAGACAGATGCCAATCTTGAAGGTCTAAGCCTTCAGCAACCAGGCTCTGAGATGAAGAGACTGGGGATTTGGGTGCCATAACGTTCCCTCCTCCTGGGACAGGAGGTCTGGAGCAGATCCCAAGTCCAGGGAGGGAGCTTGAGAGAGATGAAGAAGTAGAGGGTACCACACTTGGCGTGGCCAACGTGGAGCTATGAGGATCATAGACCCCTTGTCTCTCTGAAGTTTGAACAGTGTCTTGGAAATTAGGGGAATGGGTGGAAAGGCATAGAGGAAGTCTTGCCCCCAGTGGAGGAGGAAGGCATCCCTGGCCTGAACTCCCTGACATGGAATCCTGGAACAGAACCGGGGAAGTTTGGCATTCCACGGACTTGCAAACAGGTCTATGTCTGGGGTTCCCCAAATTCGAAAGATCCTGGCTATCTGGTCCCCATGGAGGGACCATTCGTGTGGGAGCAGAACTCGACTGAGTCTGTCTGCCCAAGAGTTTTGAACCCCTGGAAGATACACTGCCATGAGATGAATCTGATGCTCTCTGGCGAAGGCCCACAATCTCAAAGCTTCGTTGCAAAGCGACAGAGAGCCAGTCCCGCCCTGCTTGTTCATGTAGAACATGGCTACTTGGTTGTCCGTATGGATGAGGACTGTCTTGTAGCTGAGCAGGATGTGGAAGACTCAGAGCTAGAAGAATTGCTCTGAGCTCTAAGAGGTTGATATGTAGAGATGTCTCCTGTGGAGACCAGATGCCCTGGGTGGAGAGATCTTGTAGATGAGCTCCCCAACCCTTTGGGGAGGCATCTGTTGTGAGGGTCGCTTGGGGTAGCAACTGTTGAAAGGGGGACCCCAGCAACAGATTTTGAGTGGACTTCCACCACTGGAGGGACCAAAAGAGGCGACTGGAGGTTGCTATTTTGTCTGACAGGCAACCTGATGCCTGGGTCCATTGGGTGGACAGAATCCACTGAGTTGCCCTCATGTGAAGGCGAGCGTAAGGAACCACATGCACGGTGGATGCCATGTGGCCTAACAGTTGTAACATCTCTCGAGCAGTTAAATGGGATTTTAACTGAATTTGAGAGGCTAACTGCACCAAGCGTAGGCAACGGGCCTGGGGAAGATAGGCCCTTGCAGTTGTGGTATCTAGCAAGGCCCCTATGAACTCCAATGACTGAGTAGGGGTGAGTTGTGATTTTGGGATGTTTATTACAAGTCCCAGATACTGAAGAACACGCCTTGTGCAGGCTAGGGAAGTCTGGGCCTCTGACTGGGATTTATTTTATTTATTTTATTTATTTATTTATTTAACAAGTTTTTTTATACCGCCTTTTCCAGTCGTCCAGATATGGAAATACAAATATTCCTAGAGTGCGTAGAAATGCAGCTACTACTGCCATGCATTTTGTGAACACTCTTGGAGCAGAGGCCAGACCGAAAGGAAGCACTCTGTATTGGTAGTGCTTTCCCTGATAAAGGAACCGAAGGAACCTTCTGTGTGGATGAGGACATGGGTGTATGCATCCTTGAGATCTAGAGAACAAAGCCAATCCTGACTCTGAAGGTATGGAAGGAGAGCACCGAGAGAAATCATCTTGAATTTCTCCTTGCATAGAAACTTGTTCAATTCTCTGAGATCTAATATGGGTCTGTAGCCCCCTGTTTTCTTTGGAATAAGAAAATAGGGGGAGTAGAACCCTGAACCCTGTTGAAGAAGGGGTACTTCTTCTATTGCCCTTTGGGCAAGAAGGGTAGCAATCTCCTGACCCAGAAGGTCGAGGAAAGATGTTGGAGAATTGAATTGTCTCACCACAGTGTGAGGAGGAAGGTTTAAGAAATGAAGCTTGTACCCCTCCCTTATGATGGAGAGGGTCCATTGCTCTGCTGTGATTTGTTCCCATCTGGGAGCAAAATGAGCTAACCTTCCTGGAATGGTGAGAGGCTCTGGTTCTTCTAGAGCCAGAAAGGCTAAGTTCTCTAGTTGTAAGTCAAAGGCCCTGAGGAGGCTGAGGCTGTTGGGCTGTAGCAGTCCTTGTAGCCTTAGGCTTGGGTTGTTTAGGTTGTTGCTGACGCTTTGCAGCAAAACGACCTGTAGAAGATGCCTGGAGACCATAACCAGGATAATATTTCCCTTTTTTGGGAAAGAAAGTCTTTTTGAATAACCTTTTTCTAGCAGGAGCAGAAGTAGACTTTGAAAGTCTATCTAAGGCAGAATTTTCAGCATCCATCTGAGTGGCCTTTGCTTGCCAGTCCTTACCAAAAAGGTTTTCACCTGTACAAGGAAGATTTCCTAATCCATCCTGGACCCAGGGTTCCAAATCAGAAGCTTGCAACCAAGCAAATCTGCGTGCACCTATGGCAATAGCCGAGGCTCTGCTGGCACACTCAAAAGAGTCAAAGGCTGCATGGTTGGAGAATTTGGAAACATCCTGGGCATGTTTAAGCCAGGTGAGAAACTCTTCCCTTTTATCTTCTGAGATAAAAGGAGATAAAGTTAGCAGATGATCTGTAACTTCTTTTAGAAACATCCCCATATAAAGACTATTGGAGTTGATTGTGGCAGTAAGCATATTGGCCTGGAAAATTCTCCTGCCACAAGCATCTAAGGTTCTGCATTCTCTTCCTGGAGGATTAGATGAGTGTCTTTTTGCACTCTTTATCTTTTTCATAGCAGACTCCACCACAATAGAGTGGTGAGGAAGCTGAGTCTTATGAAAGCCAGGACAAGGAGGAACACGGTACATGGTGTCCAACCTGCGAGAATGAGGGGAAGTAGTTAAGAGGTGTCTCCCATATGCCCAACATGTGATCATAAAGAATCTCATGAATTGGTAAAGTAGCTGCCTCTTTAGGAGCTTTAGGATACTGTAAAATATCGAATTTCTTGGCTCTAGGCTCTGGTTCAGGGGCCACTGAAATAGAGAGGCCCCTGGCCACTTCCCTAATGAAGTCTTGAAAAGACAAGTCTTCTGGAGGAGACATTCTTCTTTTTGGAGAAGAGGGCTCCTGAGGAAGGAGTACCGATGCTTCGACAGAAGCCTCTGATTCATCAGAGTCTTCGGAGGAATCAAAGTATCGCCTGTCTGGATGCTCTTGCAGAGCCCGAGTGGTATCGACATCGGGAGTGATCGGTACCGATGGGCATCACAGGACAGGGTACCGCTGCAGTCGACACCGAAGCCGATGTCGATGCAATCGGTACCGGCACCGGAACCGATATCGGAGCCGGTACCGCCAACGGAGTTTGTTGCGGTACCGGAGGCGTCGCAGCTTGTATGAATGCCGTGATGGCACGCTGCATGGTCAGAATATTCTGATCCATCGACGCAACCAATGTCTGGATGTCGGTACCAGTGGAGACCACCGGTACCCCAGAACATGGCAACAGGTGATCGGTCGAGGCCACGCCATCAATGTCAACCTGTGACCCCATAGATGAAGCTTTGGAAGCCGGAGCCTCCCGCCGGGGTAATTTTGCCGGTGCAGGATCCTCGAGGGCAAGCCCGGAGTCATCTCGATACTTAGAGGGAGATCTACCCTTCGAGGACCGGCTGGACTTATGTTTGGTTACCTGAGATCCATGGGAAGAAGACGAAGCCCTGGACGATGTCGATGCCACCGAAGCTGCATCAGAGGGAAACAGGGTTCTGAGCTTTGCCACTTGATTCTGTCTACCTCTTTTAGACATCATGGAACAGGACTCACAATCGGTGATGGAGTGGTCAGGACCCAAACATTTTAGACACCAGTCATGGGTGTCGGTGATAGAAAGAGTACCGCTGCACTTCGTGCACTTTTTAAACCCGGAAGCGGGCTTTTCCATGAGGAATAAACTTCTAGGCCCAAGGCCCAAAAGACAAAATTGCACAGAAGTGGGAAAACGGTAGGGGTTTTTTTGTGTTTTTTTAAAGAAGAAAGAAAAGACCGGCGGTACCGGTCCGACGTCGAAGAAGGCGCGACCAAAGAAATAAAGAAAAGTAAAGAACTTCTTCAGCGGTGACAGGAACACGACCTGCTGGCTCCGCGGAAAAGAAGAACTGGAGAGAGGCGGTTAGGAAAGGCGGGAAGCCAGCGCGCAGGTGCTGTGGGATGCTCCCAAAAGCTTTCTTACTGGACGCTGGGGAGCATTCCCGCGCAGGCTCCGTCGGTACCGACGATACCCATATGTGAAGACTCATTCCTGCTTGTTCCTGGAGATCACCTGTTACAGGTGAGTAACTACTCTTTCTCCAGGACCAAGCAGGAAGTCAGTCCTCACATATGGGTAACTCCCTAGCTCTGGGCTACCAGGAACCCAGGCTGAAAAATAGAGTTCCCTCTAGGGCCTCAGCAACAGTGACAAAAGCTTCTCGGAGACCACACCTGAACGGTAGCCCAACACCAGGGCCGGAGGGTAGGAGTTGCCTAAACCTCAAAGAGATTACGGAGTACCGCTTGCCCAAAAGCACTGTCCCTACGAGACTCCCTCTCAAGGCAGTAGTGGTCCGCAAAAGTCTGGCTTGAAGACCAAGTAGCGGCCCGGCAGATGTCTGCCAACGGAACAGAACGGAAGTGAGCTACTGATGCAGCCTTCGCCCTGACCTGGTGGGCCGTGACTCGACCCTCCAGGGAGATGCCGGGTGCCCTGTACGCCCAGGCGATACAGTCTGCCACCCAGATGGACAACGTACGCTTAGTGACAGGCAACCCCAACTTATTAGGGTCAAAGGAAACGAAGAACTGAGAAGCCCTTCTATGCCCCTGCATACGTTCTAGGTAAAAGGACAGCGCCCTTCTGCAATCCAGGGTATGCAAGACAGTTTCAGCCCTACTGGTGTGCGGCCTGAGAAAGAACGTCAGAAGTACCACCTCCTGGTTGAGGTGGAAGGAGGACACTACCTTGGGAAGGAACTTAGGATGAGTCCTCAAGACTACCCTGTTCTTATAGAACCTGGTATATGGCCTATCCGAGACCAGGGCCTGAAGCTCACTCACACGCATAGCCGAGGTGAGTGCCACAAGAAACACCACCTTCCAGGATAGGAAACGTAAGTGGCAGGTAGCCATCGGCTCAAAAGGTGGGCGAGTCAGTTGCTGCAAGACCACATTGAGATCCCACTCAGTGGCCGGTAGACGAATAGGAGGCTTGAGCAGAAACAGGCTTCTGAGGAAGCAAGACACCAGAGGGTGGCCAAAGAGGGCCAAAGGGGGATTGTCTATCCACCGTCGAGTGGTGAGCTGAGAGGGCACTAAGGTGGACCCGGACAGGGTTGGACTGAAGTCCCAGGTTGGACAGATGGAGCAGGTATTGCAGTACCACCAGGACCGAGCAGGAGAAAGGATCCTCCTGTTGTTGAGAATATCAAGTGGAAAACCTATGCCACTTCAGTGCATAGGCCTATCGAGTGGAATGCTTCCTGGAGGCCAACAACACCTCTTCAACCTCCTTTGGTAGGAGCAAGGGAGCAAGGACTAGCCTTTCAGCAGCCAGGCCATCAAATTGAGGGATTTGAGGTTGGGATGCAAGAGGGACCCCTGATCCTGAGTCAGAAGGTCGGGTTGCAGCCCCAGAGGAAGTGGAGCATCCACCGCCAACTGCAGAAGAAGAGGGAACCACGGCTGCCTGGGCCACCTGGGAGCTATCAGAATAACTGTGTCTCGGTACTGCTGGGTTTTGAATAGAGTCCGGGCCACCAGAGGTGTGGGAGGAAACGCATACAGCAGGCCCTCTGACCAGGGGATCAGGAATGCATCTGCCGCTGCCCTCAGAAGATGCGGTTGTCTGGAACAGAACTTGGATAGTTGCCTGTTCAGCAGACTGGCAAAAAGATCCATGGTTGGAAGTCCCCACTTCAGAAAGATTTGTTGGACTACCCGAGGATCCAACTGCCACTCGTGAGGCTGCAGGAGTCTGCTTAGCCTGTCCGCCAGGTAGTTTTCCTGGCCTGGGAGGTAGACCGCCTTGAGGGTCATGCCCTGATTGATAGCCCAGGCGTAGAGAGCTTGTGCTTCCAGGCACAGGAGTCGGGATCCTGTGCTCCCTGCTTGTTCACGTAGAACATAGCCACCTGGTTGTCCATCTGAACTAGGACAGACTGGTGAGAGAGGACCCAAGAGAAAGTCCATAAGGCTAGTCGAATGGCTCTCAATTCCAACAGGTTGATCTGCTGGGAGGCCTCCCACGGAGACCACAGGCCTTGGGTGCAGGTCCCCTGGCAATGTGCCCCCCAGCCTTGCAGGGAAGCATCAGTTGTTAGTACCCGAGTGTGTGGGGAGGCTCGAAAAGGAACTCCCCGACCAGGTTTGGGAGATGCCTTCACCAGCGTAGGGAGTCCACCAAGGGTTTGGACACCTTTATCTTGTCAGACAACTTCCCTGTGGCCTGTATCCACTGTGCCCTGAGGCATCACTGAGCCGGCTTCATGTGCAGACAGGCATTTGGGGTGACATGCACTGTGGAAGCCATGTGACCTAAGAGCCGGAGGAAGTGTCTGGCAGAGACCAGAGAGTTCACCTGTAACTGGCCAACCAACCTCATCAGCAAGGCAAATAGGCCTTTGCATGGATGGTATCCAACCTCGCCCCTATGAACTCCACGTCCTGTGAGGGGACTAAAGTGAACTTTGGGAAGTATATAACGAACCCCAGGTGCTGAAGCAGGGATATAGATCTGAAGGTGGCCTGCCTGGCCTCTTGTGGAGACTGGCCCCTGATAAGCCAGTCGTCCAAGTAAGGGAACACAAAGATCCCCTGATTCCTGAGGTAGGCCGCAACCACCGCCAGGCACTTTGCAAAAACCCTGGGGACGGAGGTGAGGCCAAAGGGAAGCACTCTGTACTGGAAGTGGTTCCCTCCCACCACAAATCTGAGGTATTGCCTGTGACTGGGATGGATGAGGATGTGAGTATAAGCATCCTTCAGGTCTAAGGAGCATAGCCAATCTCCCTGCTGGAGGTAGGGCAGTAAGATTCCAAGGGTAAGCATCTTGAACTTTTCCCTCTCCAGAAACTTGTTCAGATTTCTCAGGTCTAGGATGGGTCTGAGGCCTCCTGTTCTTTTTGGTACCAGGAAGTACCTTGAGTAGAAGCCTTGTCCTTCCAGGTGGTGAGGCACCGGTTCCACCACCTGGTCCTGTAGCAGACCTTCCAACTCCTGAAGAAGTAAGTTTCTGTGCAGAGGGGGTCTTGGAGGCTCCCCTGGAAAGTAGGAGGGGGGTATCTGGGTGAAGTGGAACAGATAGTCCCTCTCGATGATGCTTAACACCTAAGTATCCCCTGTGATTGCTGGCCACCTGTCTGCGTACAGAGTCAGCCGACCTCCTGTGCCCTGGAGAGGAGGAGAGGCTATGCTGGCATAGTCAAAAACCCCCTCCCTGCTGAGCAGGAGCTGGAGTAGGAGGCTTGGGAGCCTTCTGCCTACGGGGCCCATGACCCTGCCCCTTGGCCTGCTGGCCCTGTTGGGGAGCTGCAGAGGCCTGGTAGTGAGGGTAGGTTTTGTAGGCAGTGGTCCTCCTCGGGTAAAAGGCCTTTTTTCCCCGAGCCCTTCTTCTTCTGAGAAGGGGCAGAGGTTTTCCTGGACAGCCTTGTCTAGGTAAGAGTCTCGGTCTCGAGTTCTGCAGCCTTTTCAGCCATGAGCTTGCCAAAGAGATTTTCACCTCGACAGGGGACATCGACCAACTTGTCCTGTACCCATGGCTCGAGGTCCGAGGATTGTAGCCAGGCTTGGCGGCGTGCACCGATGCCGGCCCCTGCTACTCGGGCCGAAGCCTCAAATCCATCAAAGGCTGCTCGAGAGATAAACTTCGAGCACTCTCAAATACCAGAAGACAAGGCCTTGAACCTCTGCAAGGGTTCCTCGGACAGACTAGCAGAGAACCCGGAAATCTCCTTTGTCAGGTCTCGAAGGTACATGCCCATGTACAGCTGGTAGGTCTGGACGCGGCAAGCAAGCATAGAGCCCTGGAAGCACTTTCTACCGAGGGCATCCAGGTTCCAGGCTTCCCTGCCGGGAGGCACCAAGGAGTACATCTTCTGACTCTTCAGGCGATGCATGGCCAATTACACAACCATGTAGTGGTGCGGTAGCTGTGCATTTTGGAACCCGGGGCTCTTGCAGACTCGATAGATGGAATCGACCCGCTTGCTTAGAACCGGCATCAAGGCCGGCGCCTCCCACATGCAGAAGAGCAACAGCTCCAGCATCGGAGGAACCGGTACAGTAAAGGCCTCCTTGGGAGGAGAGTCATACTGCAGGACCTCGAGCTCCTCGGCTCGAGGCTCCTCCTCGGGGTCCGCCGGGAAGGCCAAGGCTTTGGCCATGTCCCGTACGAAATCCGAGAACCGGGTATCCTCCGGGGGGGGGGGGGGACCTGGTCCGAGGCTTGGATCCCGGTGAGTCTGAAGGGACGCACCAAGTCCAGAAGGTGTCCGGGGACTCCTCTTCCTCCATCTCCCACGCCAACTCCTCGAGCGGCTCCGAGTGGGCAGACACCGACGCCATCCGCCCCGACGCCGAGGGTACCGGCGTCGACGACATCGGTCCCGAACAGGAGGCCGAGGGTGACCGCGGCCGACGATCGACTCGAGTTCACATGGTCTCGAGGATCGGCTCAGCCTCCGGGGTAGACTTTGATGTCGAGGTCCCGGTGGTCGGGGCAGATGCGCCGGTGAGGCCAGCGATCAGCACCCGCTGCTGCTCCATGAAGGCAGACAATCTGCTCTCCAAGGCCATAACCTGAGTCCAAGCTCAGGAGACCCAGCAGCCTCCGACTCGGGCCCCGACGGCATCAGGCTCGACGTCGGCTCCCCCGGAGGAGAGTCTACGAGGACTACAGTACTCACATGACTCGGGGCCTCCGACTCTACACGAGGATGCTTTGCAGGCCTCTCCGACTCCGAAGACCCGGGACGGTGATCGGGGCTATGCGACCTGGCCCTCGAGGGGCCAAGAGCGTCCACCGATGTCGCCCTTGTGGGTTTCTTCTTCCTTCGGTGCTCCCTCGAGGGGGACCCCCTCTCAGAGGAACCCCGACGATGCTCGGGGTCAGACTCCCGAGACGTCGAGGCCTCTGACAAAGTCCGGACCCGTCCAGACGCAGAGTCGGAGAAGATCCTCTCACGCTGGTGCCGACAGCTCCTCAAAGCCTTCGAGGACATTTTGCCACAGGGACTACAGACCTTAGGATCATGGTCAGGCCCCAGGCACTGGAGGCAGCAGTCATGTGTGTCGGTGAGAGACATCAGTTTCTTGCACCAATCAGACTTCTTAAAGCCACTGGCAGCCATCGGGGGAAAAAGGGCCCCTGCAAGATCAAAAAAAATCAGACTGCAGGGAAAAGAAAAATTGGCGCGAACACAGTCTCTAAGGACAAAAAACGAAAAAAAGAGATCCGGGCTTGGCACCGGTGTACCGAGTCCAGGCGGGAAAGGGAACTGACGTCGAACCGAAGAAAAATACTCGTCTCAACGCAGGAAAATCCACTTTTTCCACAGGTGACAAGGACACACGTCCGTAGGACTCCGCGGAAAAAAGAAGACTGGGCAAGATGGCACCTTTGGGCGGGAAGGGGACCGCACATGCGTGCCTGCATTCCCAAAGCTTTCTTTGAAAGCTGGGGGAAATGCTCCGCATGGGGGCTCCGTCGGCGCTGACGTCACCCATATGTGAGGACTGACTTCCTGCTTGGTCCTGGAGAATATTATAGTTATGTCCAAGTAAGCCACTTTGTGCGACAGAAGAGAGTTTGGAAAGATTTATGGAATAACGGGGGGTGGTTCGAGGCCCTCTGCTCAGGTCATTTGGGTCAAAAGGGAGCTTTGTCCAAGATTTACGAAGTGTTAATGGAGGGTGGGGAGGGCAAGCTGGAATTCATGAAGAAATGGGAAGAAAAATTAGAAGTGCAATGGGATGAGGAGGTTTGGGATAAGGTAATACAGACAGTGGCAGGATTGTCCATAGCTACGCAAATTAAAGAAAATGCTTATAAAGTGATGTATAGGTGGTATTGGACACTGGCACGAAAAAAAAAGAGTGGGATTGGGACAATCTGATCAGTGCTGGAGGGGATGTCAGGAGAGAGGTGATATGCTATGTATGTGGTGGGGGTGCCGGCACATTCAAGAGTACTGGGAAAAGGTGTTGGACATAATTCATGAAATGACAGGATATAGAGTGCAAAGTAAGCCAGAGGTCTGCTTACTGCACCAACTAGAGGAGGATATTCAGGAGAGAGACAAGGGAGTACTACATCATTGCATAGTAGCAGCAAGAAGTGAGATAGCAAAATGTTGGACAGGATTGAGAAAACCCCAAGTTGCTGGATTCGTCAGTAGAGTGGCTGATCTGTGTTTGATGCAAAGGTTGACGAGGTTGAGGCAGGGGAAAGGGGAGGAGAGTGTGATCCAATGGACGAGAATATGGAAATGGATGGAATCATGGCAGGCGGGGAAGAAGGGCGGGGGGAGGTAGGGAGGGACCAAGCACTGTAAAGACTGATCTTAATATAAAACAATGCCCATGAGTCAAATGGTGAAAGATTGAATATTTGTGCTGTGCATAAGCGAGTTATGATGTGACATAGAAGCGCAGAGAACTGAAGAGTGAAAGTGAGCTGGGAGGGAAGGGGGGGGGGAGGGGGAGGAAGGGTAGAAAACCAGATAGTTTAGTATTGTTTGATGTATTAGTTGGGAGGGGTTATAATAGGTGAGGGTATAAGAAGGATGTGGATAATGTGTTGAATGGATGTATGTATTATCTCTTGAAATAATTAATAAAAAGTTAAATGGAAAAAAAATAGCAGAAGTGAAAAAAAGAGAGTAAGAAATGGCCAATAAAGACTAGATATTTTAAGTTGTTGGAATGAAGGGAAAGGATTAGGGAGAGTTAGCATTAAGAAGAGAAAGTGTTGTGAAGCCATAAGAAAAGATGGAGAAGAAAGACTACAGATCAAAGGAGATACAATATGGTGAGGCAGGAGAGAAGACTCTGTGGGTTGGGGTGCACCTGAAAGTGAAAGTGTTAATGAGCCCCAGGAAAGCTATGTAAGAAATATAAACCACAGGGTGGGTGGGTGAGAAGTACAAAAAGAAAGTCTGTAATTGAGAAAAGAAGACACCAAGATTAGTGCTAGAGACCAGGGTTAAATTTTCTACCTTGGTGAAATAATGAGAGGTATAACACAGGGAGATTAACGCTCTAAAACATCAAACTCTTCCCCCTTTTCCCACTATCATTAATGTGATTGCTTATTTTCTTTGGACCTAAAAAAGGAAATGGCAGCTGTTGGAAGCAGGTCAAGGAATGTACTAAGTTAGCCCCATAAGATATCATTATATATAATTTTTGTTTGCTGACCATTATTTCTGTACTAATTTAGAAATGGGTAAAATATTATAGAACAACAACTGCAATCATAAATCTAGCCTCACCCAAAAGCAGAGGTTTATTACATTGAAATAATACAGTGCCAATAAAACAGGATAGAAAGCGTAGTTACTCACCTGTAAAAGGTGTTCTCCGGGGATAGCAGGAATCAGTCCTCACATATGGGTGACATCAGCATCGACGGAGACCTCACAGA
The DNA here is from genome assembly GCA_033557465.1 of Ichthyophis bannanicus. Lineage (NCBI taxonomy): Eukaryota > Metazoa > Chordata > Amphibia > Gymnophiona > Ichthyophiidae > Ichthyophis > Ichthyophis bannanicus. The sequence continues at coordinate 5,610,436 of CM066050.1, forward strand.
AGCATCCACCCAGCTTTCAAAGAAAGCCTTTGGGAGATGCCAGTACGCATGCGTGGACCCCTTCCCGCCCAAGGGTGCCATCTTGCTCAGTCAGATGACATAGCTAAAAGACAGCAAAATAAAAGATGGTAAAGGAGCAACTCCAAGGGGAGGAAGGAGGGTTGTGAGGACTGATTCCTGCTGTCTCCGGAGAACACCTGCTACAGGTGAGTAACTACGCTTTCTCCAGGAATAAGCAGGAATTCAGTCATCACATATGGGACTCCTCAGCTGCAGGCTACCGAAAACCCGCAGCAAAAATAGGGCTCCCCAAGAGGAGCCGCAAGCAGCAGCAATGAGTCCGTGTCCACAGACCACAGTAGGACCCCTGTATCCGATGAACCAGCACTCCGGTAGCCTGAACACATAAGGGTCGGAAGATAGGAGTTGCCTAGACCCGAAAAGGTTACGGAGCACAGCCTGGTCAAAGGCACTGTCCCGTCGGGATTCCCTTTCCAGGCAGTAATGGGCTGTGAAGGTATGGACTGAAGACCAGTTCGCAACCTGGCAGATGTCCACCATCGGGACAGAGCGCAAGTTTGCCACCGAAGCCGCCATGTCCCTGACAAGGTATGTCATGATGCGGTCTTCCAGTGGGAGCCTCACCTGCTCATAAGCAAGGGTGATACAGTCTGCCACCCAGGTGGACAGCATATGCTTGATCACTGCCTCCCCCAGCCTACTGGGGTCGTAGGAGATAAACAGCTGAGAAACCTTGCAGTGGCCCTGAGTGCATTTCATAGAGAAGGACAAAGCCCTCTTACAGTCCAAGGTGTGAAGGACCATCTCCGTCCGACTGGAATAAGATCTTGGGAAGAAGGTAGGAAGCACCACTTCCTGGTTAAGATGGAAGGGCAACACTACCTTTGGCAGGAATTTGGGGCGCGTGCGAAGCATCATTCTTTTCTTGTAGAACCTGGTTCAATAAGGTGCCTCCGCAACAAGGGCTTGGAGCTTGCTAATTCTGCGAGCGGAGGTGAGCGCAACCAGGAAAACCACCTTCCAAAAAAGGTAGCGAAGGTGGCAGGTAGCCAGAAGCTCAAAGGATGGTCGAGTGAGCTGCCCCAACACTAGATTGAGGTCCCATTCGGTTGCCAGAGGGCGAACCAGGGGCTTTGATAAGAGCGGGCCCCAAAGGAAATGGGTCACCACCGTTTGGACAGAGGAGCGTACCCGTCCACCTCCTGGTGGTGCGCCGCCAGGGCACTGAGGTGCACCCGGACAGAGTTAAGACTTGAGACCGGACTGAGAAAGGTGGAGAAGGTACTGCAACACCAGAGCCATAGGGAAGGAGAAAGGATCAGCCTCGTGTTGGGTGCACCAAGCAGAGAACCTGCACCATTTGAGGGCATAAGCCTTCCTAGTAGAGGCCTTGCGAGAGGCCAGCAGAATATCCTCCACCTCAACCGGAAGGTTGAGAGAGGCCAGAGTCACCCTCACAGTAGCCACGCTGTCAGCAAGAGGGGCCCTAGGTTGGGGTTCAAGAGAGAGCCCCCCTCCTGAGATAGGAGTCCCGGGGCAGTTCCCAGCGGGATGGGGAGCTCCACTGTCAACCTCAGAAGCAGCGGGAACCAGGGCTGCCTGGACCACCGAAGAGCTGTCAGGATAAGAACATAAGATATGCCATACTGGGTCAGACCAAGGTCCATCAAGCCCAGTATCCTGTTTCCAACAGTGGCCATATGTACCTAGCGGTTTCCCCAAAAGACACAGGTTCCACAATATTGTACTGGGTCAAGCATTGATATCCTGGGTCCCTTCTTAATAATGCTTTATGGACCTTTCCTCCAGGAACTTGTCCAAACCTTTTTTAAACCCAGCTACACTAACAGCCTTTACTACATCCTCCGGTAACCAATTCCAGAGTTTGATTACACGTTGAGTGAAAAAATATTTTCTTTTATTAGTCTTAAATAGTTTACCCTGTAGCTTCATTGCATGTCCCCTAGTCTTTCTATATTCTGATAACGTAAACAATCGATCTACGTTTACCCGCTCCACTACGTTCATTAATTTATAGACTTCTATCATATCTCCCCTCAGCCGTCTCTTTTCCAGGTTAAAGAGCCCTAAACATTTTAGCCTTTCTTCATAGGAGTATCCTTCCATCCCCTTTACCATTTTGGTGGCTCTTCTATGAACCTTTTCCAATAACGCTATATCCTTTTTAAGATATGGCGACCAGAATTACACACAATATTCAAGGTGCGGTCTCACCATGGAACGATATAGAGGCATTATAATATCTTTTGTTTTATTTTCCATTCCTTTCCTTATGATACCTAGCATTCTATTTGCTCTCTTGGCCACCGCTGCACACTGGGCTGAGGGTTTTAACATGTTATCCACAATGATGCCTAAATCTTTTTCCTGGGTGGTGGTTCCTAATGTGGAACCTTGCATCTTGTAATCATAGTTTGGGTTGTTCTTCCCTAGATGCATAACTTTGCACTTGTCCACATTAAATTTCATCTGCCATTTTGATGCCCAATCTTCCAATTTATCAAGATCCTCTTGCTATTTTCCACAATCCTCTTGGGTTTTAACAACTTTAAATAGTTTTGTGTCATCTGCAAATTTGATAAGCTCACTCGTTATTCCCTTTTCCAGGTCATTTATGAATATGTCAAAAAGCAGCGGATCCAGCACAGATCCCTGGGGTACACCATTATTCACCTTTCTCCATTGGGAAAATTGGCCATTTAGCCCTACCCTCTGCTTTCTATCTTTTAACCAGTTCCTGATCCACAATAGTACACTGCCTCCTATCCCATGACTCTTTAGTTTTGCCAAAAGTGTCTGATGAGGGACCTTGTCAAAGGCTTTCTGAAAGTCCAGATACACAATATCAACCGACTCACCTTTGTCCACCTGTTTAGCCACACCTTCAAAAAAACATAACAGATTAGTAAGACAAGATCTTCCTTGTCTAAAGCCATGTTGGCTGTCTCCCATTAGGCCATGACTATCTACATGCTGAGTAATTTTGTTCTTTATGATGGTTTCTACCATTTTTCCCGGTACTGACGTCAGGCTCATCGGTCTGTAGTTTCCCGGATCACTCCTGGAACCCTTTTTAAAAATTGGCGGTGGGTCCTGAACAGGATCTTGGCGATCAGCGGCATCGGAGGGAAGGCGTACATGAGGCCTTCCAACCATGAGACCACAAACGCATCCGCAACCACCCTGAAGGGGTGGGCATGCCGGGAGCAGAGCAGAGCAACTGAAAGTTGTCCGGACTGGCAAACAGGTCTATCACGGGTTCTACCCAGAGTCGGAAAAGCCGACTAGCTATCATGGGGTCCAGCTGCCACTTGTGTCTGTCGGCCAGTAGGTTGTCCTGGCTTGGCAGGTACACTGCCTGCAAGAGGATACCTTGATGGGTTGCGTACGATTAGAGGACCAGTGCCTCCAGACAAAGGGCATGAGACCCTGTGCCCCCTGTTTGTTCATGTAGAACATCGCCACCTGGTTTTCTGGCTGGTGATGTAGGTGGTGACAGAAGGACCTCAGGGCAAGGTATATGGCCCTGAGCTGCAGGAAGTTGAACTGCTGGGTGCTCTCATCTGGCAACCAGTAGCCCTGAGTGCGGAGATCTCTGCAGTGGGCTCCCCAGCCGAAAAGGGAGGCGTCTGTGTTGAGGACCCTCAAGTGACATGGGGCCTGAAAAGGCATGCACACTTCAAGATGCTGGGGCAACTGCCACCAGACCAGGGAGTCCGCCAACTGGCTGGTTACCGAGACTCGGTCCCTGAGACCGTCTGTGGCCTAAGACCACTGGTCCCGGGGACACCACTGTGCCATCCTCATGTGGAAGCGAGAGTCCAGGGTGACGTGGACCGTGGAGGCCATGTGCCCGAGGAGGCACTGAAGAAGCCAGGTGGGCATCGAGGGACAGTGCTGTAAGTTCCGAGCTAGGGACCGCAGACGATCGGCTCGGTCCTTGGGCAAGAAGGCTCTCAACTGGAGCGTGTCTATCTTTACTCTGATGAATTTGAGGCACTGCGTCGGGAGGAGGTGAGACTTGGGGTAGTTTATGACAAAGCCCAAGTGTTGCAGAACATGGATGGTACGAGCGGTGGCCTGCTGCACTTACGAGGCTGTGCCTCCCCTTATGAGCCAGTCGTCCAGGTAGGGAAAAAAGAAGATCCCCTGGAGCTGGAGGAAGGCAGCCACAACTGCCAGGCATTTTGTGAAAACCCATGGGGCAGAGGCTAGGCCGAAAGGGAGCACCCTGTATTGAAAGTGCCTGCCTCCTACTACGAACCGCAGGTACTGCCTGTGGTTGGGGTGGATGAGGATGTGAGTATAAGCATCCTTGAGGTCTAAGGAGCATAGCCAGTCTCCCTGCTGGAGGTATAGCAGCAAGGTACCAAGGGAGCCATCTTGAACTTCTCCCTCACCAGGAATTTGTTGAGGTTGCGCAGGTCAAGGATGGGCCTTAGGCCCCCTGTCCTCTTTGGAATGAGGAAGTATCTGGAATAGAACCCCTTGCTCCTGAGGTGGTGGGGCACTGGTTCCACCGCCTTGTCCTCGAGAAGACCTGCCAACTCCTTCAGGAGAAGGTCCCGGTGTAGGGGAGACCCGAAGGGCTCTCCCAGGAAAAAAAGTGAGGTGTCTGAGATAACTTCCCTAACTACCCTTAGTGCCCAGGAATTGGTGGCGATAGCCACCCATTCTCTGGGCATAGAGGGCCAGGCATCCCCTGTGGGCTGCTGACCTCCTTGGGGTAGAGAGGATATGCTCAAGGAGTCAAAACTCCCCCCTGGCAGGCCGGGGCCAGTACCTGGGGTTTTGGAGCCTTCTGCTTATGCGGGCCATGCTCAGTCCCTTGGCCTGCTTACCTTGTTGGGGAGCCGGGGAGGCCTGATAGGGTGGGTAGTTTCGGTAAGCAGCTCCCTTCCTCGGGAAAAGGGCTTTTTACCCAAGCCCTTCAAGCGTGAAGGGGCAGTGGTCTTCTTAGAGAGCCTGGTCCTCGTCATGAACTCGGTCTCCAGCTCAGTAGCCTTGTCAGTCATGGGTTTGCCAAAGAGGTTCTCCCCTTGGCATGGGACATCGACAATTTGTCCTGAACCCACTGCTCGAGATCGGACAACTGAAGCCAAGCTTGGCAGTGTGCACCAATGCCTGCTGCAGCTACCCGAGCCGCCGACTCAAACTCGTCATAGGCCACTCAAGACATAAATTTGGAGCACTCACAGATGGCTTTAGCCAGGGTCTTGAACCGCTGCAAGGGTTCCTCAGAGAGACCAGCTGAGAACCTGGCGAGTTCCTTCGCCAGGTCTCTCAAGTACATGCCCATGTACAGCTGGTAGGCCTGGATGTGGCAAAGGAGCATGGAGCCCTGGTACACTTTCTGCCGAGGGCGTCCAAGGTGTGGGCCTCCCTGCCGGGGGGGCACCGAGGAGTGCATCTTCTGGCTTTTAAGCCAACGCATGACTAACTCCACCACCATGGAGTTATGCGGTAGTTGTGACTTCTGGAAGCCCAGGTTCTGACAGACCTGATACATCGAGTCGAGCAGTCTGCTCACCACCGGAACTGACGCCGGTGTCTCCCACATTTATTTATTTTTCATTTTATTTAACAATTTTTCTATACCGCCTTCTCATTTAATCAAGGCGGTTTACATTGAAATTCAAAAGAACATGCGGAGCATGACCCGTTCCAGGATGTTTGGGATGGGTACCGTGAGCGATTCCTGCAGAGGAGCTCGTACAGGAGGATCTCTAACTCATCCACCTGAGGGTCCTCCTCCGACTCAGCCAGGAATGCCAGGGCCTTGGACATATCCTTGACAAAGTCCAAGAAACCCATGTCCTTGGGCAGGGACCGCCACCGAAGTACAGAGACAGGGGAATCGGAAGGGTGGTGACAGATATCGGGGGACTCCTCGTCCTCCGTCTCCCACTCGGAGTAGTCCGTGGAAGACTCGCTGAAGGGCTGCTCCGCGGGCCTTCAGAGCCCCAATGCTCTACGGCCGGCACCTGGTGAACTTGCCGGGGACTACCGCGGTCCCGATGAGCAGGACTCAGAGCGCAACCTCGGCCGAGAATTGACTCGAGGCCAAAGGACCTCGAGGATCGGTTTGACCTCCAGGGACGTCTTGGATGTCGACAGCCCAGTGGTCGGGGTAGATGAACCAGTCATACCCAGCCAGTCCTTGAAGGCAGACAAACAGCACTCCAGGGCCACCATTCTGGACTCCAGCCCAGAAGGCTCCGCAGCCTTTGGTGCGGGCACCAAGGGACTCAGGCCTGACGCCAGCTCCCCCGAAGGGAAATCCTCGACTAGGATGATGTCTGGGGAGCGTCTTGGACTGTGGGACTGGGCCTGGGGTTCTCCCGGCCGGTCGGAACCATCCAAGGACGCTGCCTTCGTGGGTTTCTTCTTCTTTCTGGGTTCCCTCGAGGGAGGCCCCCTTTCTAAGGACCTACGACGAGGCCCGGGCTCAGAAAGTTCCTCCCAAGGTGTCGGGACCTCAGACGAGGCCCTGGCTTTGAGAGGTACCGGGGACTTGGGGGAAAAATTTATCATGCTGCTGCTGGCGGCTCTTGAGGGCCTTGCTGGACATCCTCTTGCAGAGACCGCAGGCCACCGGGTAATGGTCTGGCCCGAGGCAACAAAGACAGCAGTCGTGTGTGTAGGTCAAAGACATGATTTTAGAGCACCGATCACACTTCTTAAACTCACTGGTAGCCATGAGGGAAAAAAGTACCCCTGCGAGGTCAAAGACTCTCCGGGCTGCCAGCAGGAGATAAAGTGCACGAAGGCGGCAGGAAAAGAAAATAACAAAAAACTACAAAAATTAAACAAAGCCAGACGCCGAGGCACCGAGGTCAGTAGACAGGAAGAGTACCAGTGCAATACAAGAGGCGAGTTAGAAACTCGAGGAACAAAATAATCAACTTTTTCTGGGGACAAGCCAGACAACGTCTGAAGGGCTCCATGGAGAAAAGGAGACTGAGCAAGATGGCACCCTTGGGCGGGAATAGGACCACGCATGGGTGGTGGCAGCTCCCAAAGGCTTTCTTTGAAAGCTGGGGGGGGGGGGATGCTTCCGCGAGGGTTCCATCAGTGCCAATGTCACCCATATGTGAGGACTGACTTCCTGCTTGTTCCCAGAGAAAGAGAAAATCATCAATAGCAAGGGACTTTGTTAATTTTATTTTGATTTGCTCAGATAAGATGGATCATCCTCTGCATTATTCTGTGGGGTATGTTTACTAAACCGGACTAACGGTTGACCCATGTAATCTGCAACTAGGTCCCAAGTTATTCAATGGAACCTAGTTGCAGATAACCCGGGTTAACTGTTAGCCACCTAGACTCTCAAGGAGTTGAAGGCCAGTCCTTTGTCCAAACCGGCCTGCAAGAATGCTAGAATGTCCGGCATGGAGACCGAAAAGGCCCAGAGTCCATTTTGTGCACACCAGTCCTCAAACATGTGCCACACTCTAATGTATGCTAAAGATGTGGAACGCTTCTGTATCTTCAACAGCGTGTTCACCATAGGTTCTGAATAACCTTTCCGCCTCAGACGTGCCCTTTCAAGAGCCAGACCATAAGCGAAAATCAACTCACTTGAGACATGAGGATTGGACTCTACGAGATGAGGTCATTCCTGACTGGCAGAGGCTAGGGCTTCGCTATCAATAACCTCAGAAGGTCGGTGTACCATGGCCAATCTGGGGCTGTAAGGATCACTGATCCCAGATGCGCCTCGATGAGTTGAAAGAGACAGCAGGCCACAGGGAAAACACATACAACAGGCCCTCTGCCTGCCACCGCTGTGCTAGAGCATCAAACTCTTTGGATATCCTTTCTCTCCGCCTGCGGCTGAGGCTATCAGATCCATGATGGGTTCGCCCCAACAGCTGGTAATGTCCTGAAACACTGCGGGATTCAATTGCCACTCTCCTGGATCCAACAGGTGCCAATTGAAAAAATTAACTTGCAGGTTTTCTTTGCCTGCTACATGCACCACGGATATGGTCAGTAGGTTGCTCTTGGCCCAGAGTAGAAGGGGTCGAATCTCCTCCACAAGCGTTACACTGTCTGTGCCCCCATGGCGATTTATGTAAGCCACCGCAGTCGCATTATCAGAGCATACTCGCACTGCTCGGTTGTGAATCAGGGGGCGAAAAACTTGGAGCATCTGATATACTGCTTTAATTTCCAGCTGATTTATGGACCATTATGCCTCTGTCGGCATCCAGCCTCCCTGCATTACCTGCAACTCACAATGCGCTTCCCACCCTGTGAGGCTGGCATCATTACTAGAACCCAGTTCGGTGGCTCCATGGACACCACTGAAGGCACATCCTCGTGACCAGCAGACAAACCAGCCTCTATGACAGAGGATGATGTGAAGCGACCAACTGGACAGGAGCCTATTGTAATAGTCTTATGTGCGTTTGAGCCCACGGTACCAGGTCAAGAGCAGCCACCATGGACCCAAGCAACTGGAGATAATACCATGCCAAGGAGCAGCCATGGCCAAAAAACGCCGCACCTGCATTAAATGTTTCTGAGCCCTGTCGGGAGGCAGAGATACCCTGCCCTCTATAGTGTTGAACCACGCACTGAGGTAGATGATGTCTTTGGAGGGCTCAAGCTTGCTACTGGGCATGTTGACGACCCATTCTAGAACCTGGAGGAAGACGACCACCCAACGAGTGCCCGCAACACTCTCTCCTACTGACTTTGCTCAAATCAGCCAGTCACCTAGCTAGGGATGAATAAGAATCAACTCCTTTCGCAGAGCGACCGCCACCACAACCACTTCAGTGAAAGCCCAAGGTGCAATGGCCAGGCCAAACAGCAGAGCTTGAAACTGATGTTCTGGTCGAACAGGGAAAAGCAAGATACACCTCCGTAAGTTCTAGAGTCGTGAGAAACTCGCCTCACGAGTTTAAGCTCTCCCACTGCTGCCGCCGAGAAGAGCAACTCCCCCCACTGTGCTCCTGCCCAATCCGGGCAGTGGGAGAGCAGGGAGTTTAAGCTCTCCCACTGCTGCCGCCGAGAAGAGCAACTCCCCCCACTGTGCTCCTGCCCAATCCGGGCAGTGGGAGAGCAGGGAGAAGGCGGCCCGACGAAACAAAAGCGGCGTCCCTCGCCCCCGGAGGGAGCCGCTGCTGCCGCCGAGAAGAGCAACTCCCCCCACTGTGCTCCTGCCCAATCCGGGCAGTGGGAGAGCAGGGAGAAGGCGGCCCGACGAAACAAAAGCGGCGTCCCTCGCCCCCGGAGGGAGCCGCTGCTGCCGCCGAGAAGAGCAACTCCCCCCACTGTGCTCCTGCCCAATCCGGGCAGTGGGAGAGCAGGGAGAAGGCGGCCCGACGAAACAAAAGCGGCGTCCCTCGCGGGCGCGCCCGCGCCTGGCGGGCCCGCGCCTGAGGGCCTCGCCAGAGGGCCCTTAGGCGCGGCACAGAGGCGCACAAAAAAACCAACTAACTTCCACTCCTCCCCGAAAAGACACGCTTTGTACAACAGACCCCCCCACCACCGAATGAAGATCAACGACCACAACGACTCTGCGAGGAAAAAAACCCCACCACTCCGGAACCCCAGGCGAGGCCCGAAGCCAAGCAGCAGGAAACAACTAAAAGAAACAACAGCGCCGACGGCATCACAGGAGAACACAGCAAAGAGCAGACCGAGGCGAAGGACGTCAGAACCGCAAGTAGAACTCTCACAGTACATCACACATTCCACATCACCAAACTCGCACTCACACTACACACACCCAAACAGATCCGGCCTCCTCCACGGGACAGGCTCCCTACACGGGACAGGCTCCCGCACCAGGACACGCTACACAGATCCGACCCACCCGCCACGGGACAGGCTCCCTCCACGGGACAGGCTCCCGCACCAGGACACACTACGCAGATCCGAACCACCCGCCACGGGACAGGCTCCCGCACCAGGACACGCTACACAGATCCGACCCACCCGCCACGGGACAGGCTCCCTCCACGGGACAGGCTCCCGCACCAGGACACGCTACGCAGATCCGACCCACCCGCCACGGGACAGGCTCCCTCCACGGGACAGGCTCCCGCACCAGGACACACCACGCAGATCCGACCCACCCGCCACGGGACAGGCTCCCTCCACGGGACAGGCTCCCGCACCAGGACACACCACGCAGATCCGACCCACCCGCCACGGGACAGGCTCCCTCCACGGGACAGGCTCCTGCACCCAGACACCCTACGCAGATCCGGATCGCCCTCCACGGGACAGGCTCCCTCCAAGGGACAGGCCCACGCAACAAGACAACCTACACAGACCAGGCTCCCCCTCCACGAGACAGGCTATCACAAAATCTACAGCTCTCTCCAAACAGCCAACAAGACGAAGACCTAAGAAAACAAACACCACCTTAACAGAACACCACAAAAAACCAACATGCACCCCACATACCTCCTCCCACTCTACTTACTCGTTACACAACTCCTCCCACCAACCACACACCTCCACCACCCACAAGCAAACACAACATGGCACCCTCCAACTGTTTTGCCATATTTAGAACCACAGCACCCAAACAAAGAGACACTCGGCACCTCCAAGGCAAAGCGAACAAACAGACACAAATCAAACTCCCACACCTGCACAAAGGAAGCACATGTAACAGCAACCTCATCAACAAAGACAACAACGATCGAACTCATAAATGCCAGATCCGTCTGCAACAAGATACACACGCTTGTAGACCACATTGAAGAGCGACAGCCCGACATAATTTGCATCACAGAGACATGGCTCAACCCGACTGACAATGTTCTACTCAACCAACTAGTACCAAACAACTATTCAGCACACAACTGCCCACGCACCCACAGGCGTGGAGGAGGAGTCCTGATAATAGCAAAAACAAAACTGAAGTTCAAGACACAGAGCCTCACTGAAACACAGCAATGTAACACAATTAGCATCAAGAACAAGAACATTGCAATCTGCCTGACATACAGAGCACCCAGAGCTCCACCCGACGAACTAGCCTTCACACTCGAAGAAGCCTGTGCCATAACAACAAACAACAAACCAGCGCTGATGATAGGAGACTTCAACCTAAAGTCAACCAATGTTAAAGACGCAGAGGCCTTCCTGCAAGCAATGTCCTCACTACAGTTCACACAAATCATCAATGCTCCAACACACAGACATGGATCATCGCCAGACCTCATATTCGCATCCAATTACCTAACATCAAGAGACCTGATTTCTACACCAACCATTACCCCAGTGCCATGGTCTGACCACTACTTAATAGAGATAAGGCTGCGGTTACAAGAGGACCAGACAAACGAAAGAGCAAACACCTTACACACACAAAGACGATTTAAGTGTTTCGACAGGGATGAATTCCTACAGGACACAATACAACACCTGAACATTACTACGGATGACCTGGAGGAACAAGTTTCCAGCTGGAACAGCATTTTAGCCAACGCCGCCAAACCACCCAATGACGGGACCGTGAAACAACACCACAACAAGAGACAAAGCAAACCATGGTACTCAGCAAAAATACGACAGGAGAAGAGGGAACTCAGAAAGATCGAACGGAGATGGAGAAAAAAGAAGACAACTGCCGACCAGCATCTTTATCTAACGAAGCAAAAAGAATACAATGAACACATCAACCAATCAAAGAAGGAATTCCACACAAACATGATAAATACCTCCATCAACAAACCCAGAGAGCTTTTCGAAATAGTGAAAATCCTCACAAAAGAGCAAACAACAGAAGGGGAAGCACAAATAGATCCTCAGAAATTCGCCGACCACATCAAAGACAAATTTCACTCCACAGAACAAACAACGCCGAGTAGAACCACAAGGACGGATCCAAACTCCAAAACCTGGGGCACATTCGCCTCACCCTCCACAGAACAGATATCACACATCATTTCTACAATCAACACAAGCACCGCTCCTACAGACCCATGCCCAGTGTCATGGGTCAAAGCCACCAAATCAAGTCTCATCCCCACCATACATAAAATGGTACACAACTCACTCACTCAAGGACTCATGCCAAAGCAACTAAAACTTGCCTCAGTGAGACCAATCACAAAGAAAACAACTCTCGACAAAGAAGACCCAGCAGCATACCGACCAATCTCCAGCATACCTTTCCTCGCAAAAATCATCGAAAAGACGGTTCAACTACAACTTCAGGACCACATCGACAAACACGAAACACTCGACGACAACCAACACGGATTTCGTCCCAACCACGGTGTCGAGACGCTACTGATCTACCTCTTCGACAGCATCCTTAGAACAATTGACAACACCAGGAACGGAATCATAATGATATTCATCGACATCTCCTCAGCCTTCGACACAGTGGACCACAACACGCTCCTGGAAAGACTACAGAACACTGGTATACACGGTATCACACTGAAATGGTTCCACTCATACCTAACAGAAAGACAGCTACAGGTCAAGGTGGGACACATCACATCCCGACCCATCAAAGTCCGTCAAGGAGTACCTCAAGGTTCTGCGCTCTCAGCACTCCTATTTAACATCTACATCCAACCAATATGCAACATCATGAAAAAGAACAACATTCAATACACAATCTATGCGGACGACATCATGATATACACCCCAATATCAATCGACAACCCGGACTTCTCTAGGATAACAGACTGCCTTACACAAATGACCAGTTGGTGTCAAAACAACAACCTCGCCATAAACTACAACAAGACTGAAGCTTTAATCATCACTCGGAACCAAAGCTTCATACACCCACCAAATATAAAGATACAAAACATTACTATACCAATAAGGTCAGAAGTGAGATACCTCGGGGTTACGCTGGACAACAAACTCAATCTCAAGACACACATAAGCAAAACAATACAAAAAGCCTACTACAAGATGCGAATCATCAGGAAACTGAAACCACTCCTCGCCCCAGAACACTTCCGTACCGTCTGTCAAGCACTGATAACCCCTCTACTGGACTTTTGCAATCCGATATACTTTGGACTACCGAAACAAGCTATCAAACCACTCCAACTGGCACAAAACACCGCAGCACGAATCATATCCGGAACTGCAAGACAAGAACACATCACACCCACCTTAAAGGACTTACACTGGCTTCCAATCGATGCACGCATCAGATACAAAACTATCATAAACCTATTTAAGATAAAACAGCAAACATCAGCCAACAGCCTACACGCCCTCATACAACCAGTCACCAGCACTCGGCCTAGAAGAAAACAAACACACAACCGAGTCAGCACCCCAAGTGAATACAAACACACACGCAAGGACACAACAAACAGAGCACTCTCCATGGCTGCTCCAACAATATGGAACAAACTACCGGACGACTTGAGAGCAACTACAGACCTCAAGGACTTCAGAAAACAGCTGAAAACCATGCTGTTCAGAGAACACTATGGACACATCACATAAACTAAGTAACTGTATAGCAGCACACGTTACCGACTAACACTATATGTATATATAAAATGTTTTTAGCACCACTGTATATAGCCCACATTGTACATAGCTCAAACCAATCTAGCTCACAACACAACACACACCCAACTAAATTTCCACCCTCACTGCATGTATAACACACTCACACTACTAGATTGTTTGCTGTGATACCACCTTGATTATCATGATAAGGCGGTTTAGAAATACTGTTAAATAAATAAATAAACTAACTGCAACGTTTCCATGCGGAAGCACGGAAACCACAAGACCCTGTCTACATGTTTGAGAACCAGAATCAGCCGAAAGGAACCCTCCTTCTTGGGCACCATGAAATAAATGGAGTCTTGAAGGACTACAAAAGGGGACTGCTACTTCTGGAGAGAGATCTGCAATTGTAAATATTTACTTCTGGGAATTTTTCTAAATCTTGGGGAAAAGGGAATTCTTTAGATTAAAGCTGATTAATCTGTGAACCCAGTGTATTTGTTAAATCAGTCAGGGCCTAGTAGCAGCAAAGAGCTTTCAGTTTAAATTTAAAACACAGAAGAGAGCTTTCTGGTTAAATTTAGAACCCAAGACTCCCTCTATCCAAGTAAAGGCTGTGGGACTCCCCCTGGAGATTGGTCACAGATTACCTTAGAAGCACAGGACAGGGTACTGTGGAGAAGCCAGCTTTTAATAAGTCTTCTTTCCCTCCCTCCCTCACACCCACCCAACTCCTGGGATAATCGTAGCTTTACAGGTGCTTAAACCTCTTAAAGGAAAGGAGGTGCTATATTCACCCTCAGGTGCAGCCGTTTATTCTCATCAGCATACATTAAGGACCTGAGATTAACTAAACTTCAGGTGAACAAAGTACATTAAACAATTAGACATAGTTTTATTAGTATAAGTATCCCCAGCAACCCTTAAGTCTTACTATCTAAACACAACCTTAAAACGAAGATTCAAACAGCAGTCCAGCAGCGAGATGGGGGCTTTCCAGTCTTTTTCATCGAGTGCCACATGTAGGATTTTCTCCCAGTTGGTGAGGGGTCTTACGTGTGCACAAGGTGCAAGGAGGTTTTTGCTCTCAAGGAACGAGTCTGATCTCTGGAGGCAAGAGTAGCAGACAAGGAAGACAGAGAGGTACATAGACGAGACCTACAAGGATATAGTCCTGAAGTCCCACCTCCAGTCTGGAAGCATCCCTATTGCTATGGAGGAGCGAGGTCACATGACAGGAGAGCATCACCCTGCTGTGGCAGGAAGTGATCCTATAGCTAAGACCTGTCCTCCAGGTGATGTAAAACCCTCTTGCACCGAGGAAATTTCTCCAGGGCCATGTGCCCATGAGGGAAGGGTTAGGACAGCCGTTATAGTTGGTGATTCAATCATTAGGCATGTAGATAGCTGTGTGGCTGGTGGACGTGAGGATCGCCTGGTAACATGCCTGCCTGGTGCGAAGATAGTGGACCACAAGCGCCACCTAGACAAGGTCTTAGTTAGTGCTGGGAAGGAGTCTGCTGTCTTGGTACATGTCGGTACAAATGACATAGGAAAATGTGATAGGGAGGTTCTGGAGGCTAAATTTAGGCTTTTAGGTAGGAAGTTGAAATCCAGAACTTCCAGGGTAGCGTTCTCCGAAATGCTTCAAGTTCCACGCGCAGGACCCAAAAGACAGGCAGAGCTCCGGAGTCTCAATGCATGGGTGAGACAATGGTGCAAGGATGAGGGTTTTGGATTTGTTAGGAACTGGGGAACATTCTGGAGAAAGGAGGGGCTCTTCCGAAGGGATGGGCTTCACCTTAACTGGGATGGAACCAGGCTGCTGGCATTAACCTTTAAAAAGGAGATAGAGCAGCTTTTAAACTAGATAATAGGGCAGAGCCGATAGTCGCCCAAGAGCGCATGGTTCAGAACAATGTATCCTTGAAGGATACTACCAAAAAATTAGGACACATCAGCAGACAGGTTCCAATAAAGACAAAGGAAGTCCAAATGCCCTTCAGTACAGAGCAGACAGAGCTTAAAGATTCCAAATTACCCCTGCCTACCGATAACCAGATTACTATGAATAAAATACAGTCTCTAAAATGCTTGTATGCAAATGCTATTAGTCTAAAAAATAAGCTGGGAGAGTTAGAATATATAGCACTAAATGACAAGTTAGATATGATTGGTATCTCAAAGACAAGTTGGAAAGAGGACAACCAGTGGGACACTGTGATACCTGGTTACAAACTATATCGTAATGATAGAGCTGATCAAATTGGTGAAGGGATTGCCCTCTATATTAGAGAGGGCATTGAGTCACAAAGGATTAAAGTTTTGCAGGAAACAAAATTTGATGTAGAATCTCTATGGATTGAAATGCCATGTAAAAAGGGGAAGGCAATGACAGTGGGGCTGTACTATCGACAGCCTGGCCAGAATGAACAAATGGATGATGAAATGCTCAAAGAAATCAGGGAATCTAACAAAAGTTACAGAACAGTAATAATAATGGGCGATTTCAATTACCCCGGTATTGACTGGGTCAGTGTCATGGCAGGACATGCTAGGGAGATAAAGTTTCTAGATGAAATAAATGACTGCTTCTTGGAGCAGCTAGTCCATGAACCGACCAAAGGGGAAGCCATTTTGGACCTAATCCTTGGTGGAACACTAGATCTGGTGCAAGAGATAAGGGTGTTGGGGCCACTTGGCAATAGTGATCACAGCATGATCGCATTTGATTTAATTAATGGAGGAGGGATGGTAAGGAAATCCACAGTACTACCTTTTAACTTTCGAAAGGGAGACTGATAAAAAGAGGAAAATAGTTAAGAAAAAACTAAAAAGGAGCAGTTGCAAAGGTTAAAGACTTACATCAAGCTTGGGTGTTGTTTAATAATACTATCTTGGAAGCCCAGACCAGCTGTATTCCACGCTTTAAGAAAAGTGGAAGGAAGTCCAAAAACCTGCCAGCATGGTTTAAAGGTGAGGTCAGAGAGGCTGTTGTTGCCAAAAAAGCATCTTTCAGGAAATGGAAAAAAGAGCCAAATGATGAAAACTGGAAACAGCACAAGCACTGGCAAGTTAAGTGCAAGGCATTGATAAGGCAGGCAAAGGGAGAATTTGAGAAGCTTGCTGCAGAAGCAAAAATGCGTAATAAAGACTTTTTCAAGTACATTCATAACAAAAAACCTGTGAGAGTCAGTTGGTCCATTAGATGATAGAGGGGTTAAAGGGGCACTAAGAGGCGATGAGGCAACAGCGGAGAGACTGAATGAATTCTTTGTTTCGGTCTTTAGTGAGGAAGATGTAGGGATGTTACCCATGACTGAAGTGTTATTTAAAGGTGCAGAAGAAATGAAGGAAATATCAATACATCAGAAAGATGTAGTACAACTATTGATAAACTGAAGAGTAGCAAATCACCTGGACCAGATGGTATACAGCCAATGGTATACTCCTCTCTTGCTCTGCTTAGCTCCAGGAGGAGCTGAGCCATCTACCCGAGTCGAAGCCTCATCGAAGGGAGCCTGCCCTGCTCCAGAAGATCGGCGGCAAGAAAAGAGCAAGCCAGCTACAAAAGACCTTGCTGCACACAAAAGAGCTCTTCGGGGGAAGCTGCTTTTTGGCTCCACCCCTCCAGCAGCGTGTCTCAGAGCATCTCTACCCAATCGGGGCACAGCTCTCCATTTAAAAGGAGAAGCCACAGGCACAGGATCCTCTCTTGCTCTGCTTAGCTCCAGGAGGAGCTGAGCCATCTACCCGAGTCGAAGCCTCATCGAAGGGAGCCTGCCCTGCTCCAGAAGATCGGCGGCAAGAAAAGAGCAAGCCAGCTACAAAAGACCTTGCTGCACACAAAAGAGCTCTTCGGGGGAAGCTGCTTTTTGGCTCCACCCCTCCAGCAGCGTGTCTCAGAGCATCTCTACCCAATCGGGGCACAGCTCTCCATTTAAAAGGAGAACGCCACAGGCGCACCCGCGCCTTGCGGGCCCGCGCCTGAGGGCCGCGCAAGAGGGCCCTTAGGCAAAGGCACCCCCAAGATCGTCACAGAAACATAACAGAAAAAACGACGCTGAGACTACACCTCCCTCTTTGTACAGCTGAGCTCCCTCGGGGTCGAGCTCGCGTACAATCAAGGAACTGACAATCCACCAACTCACAGTGGAAACGCAGAATACCAACTCCGAAGACGCCGAACTGCCTAAAGAGCTGAAACTCTGGGGCACGTAAGTCACACTCATTTGAGTGATTTTTAAACTATCAACACTGCTTCATTACTTATATGAATTAACTGCACTCCTAACAATAATTGAATGTATAGTTCTGTTTAAATCATCTGATTGCAGCAGCACCACTCTCTACAGCTAGGATTATCCTCCTGCCTCTCATAAAAATACTAATTTAAAGGGTAGAAATTCATGTTTGGGACTAGAATCCAAGATCAGTGTTGGGCACTCTAGTGACTAGTTCCCTCTGGATACTGTTGTTAGCTTCCAGCGTTTACAGGCCATATTAGGTATTACCATGTTTGTCCAGATCGATACTGTAAACCCAGGGATATGCCAGTGTTGTTAACTACCATCGTTTATAGGCCATATTTGGTATTACCATGTTTGTCCAGATTGATACCTTAAACCCAGAGATATGCCAGTGCTGATGCTATGTTAGAGCAATGTCATCTTTAGCTAGATAAGAACATAGGGACTTGGGATGTACCATAGTGGGTCAGACCAAGAGTTCATCAACAGATCCAGCTGCACACACACGAAACAGGCTCCCTCCACGGGACAGGCTCCCGCACCGCGACAAACCCAGCTCCACATCCACGGGACAGACCCCCGCAACAGAGCGACCACCACAGATCCGGCTCCACCTCCACGGGACAGGCTCCCTCCACGGGACAGGCTCCCGCACCGCGACAGATCCAGCGTCACATCCACGGGACAGGCCCCCGCACCAAGGCGACCAACACAGATCCAGCTCCACACACACGGGACAGGCTCCCTCCACGGGACAGGCTCCCGCACCAAGGCGTCCGCCACAGATCCAGCTCCACATCCACGGGACAGGCTCCCTCCACAGGACAGGCTCCCGCACCGCATCAGATCCAGCTCCACATCCAAGGGACAGGCTCCCTCCACGGGACAGGCTCCCGCACCAAGGCGTCCGCCACAGATCCAGCTCCACATCCACGGGACAGGCTCCCGCACCGCATCAGATCCAGCTCCACATCCAAGGGACAGGCTCCCTCCACGGGACAGGCTCCCGCACCGCAACAGATACAGCTTCACATCCAAGGGACAGGCTCCCTCCACGGGACAGGCTCCCGCACCGCAACAGATACAACTTCACATCCCCAGGACAAGCCCCTGCAACAAGTACAGCTCTCCTCAAAAAAGCAAACAACAGACGAAAACCTAAGGACACAGGCGTCGCCCTATCAGAACATCACAAGCTATCAACATGCACACCACATACTTCCTCCCACTATACCTACTAGTCACACAACTCCTCCCACCAACTACACACCCCCACTACACCCAAACAAACACACCATGGTACCCACCAACTGCACTGCCATATCTCGGTCCACAACACACACACAAAGAGACACTCGCAACCCCCCAAACAAAGAGACAAAACAGACACAAATCAAACCCCAACACCGGCCCTAAGGAAGCACACGTCGCAACAACCTCTTCCATAAAGAAAACATCAATTGAGCTCATAAACGCCAGATCCATCTGCAACAAGATACACACTCTGGTAGACCACATTGAAGAGCGACAGCCAGACATAATATGCATCACAGAGACATGGCTCAACCCTACCGACAGTGTACTACTCAACCAACTAGTACCGAACAACTACTCAGCATACAACTGCCCACGCATCCACAAGCGTGGAGGAGGAGTCCTAATAATAGCAAAAACAGAACTCAAGTTCAAGACACTGAATCTCACAGATACAAAGCAGTGTAACACAATTAGCATCAAGAACAAGAATATTGCAATCTGCCTAACCTACAGAGCACCCCGTGCTCCACCCGACGAACTAGCCTTCATACTCGAAGAAGCCTGTGCCATAACGTCAAACAACAAACCAGCACTACTAATCGGAGACTTCAACCTCAAGTCCGCCAATACAAAAGATTAGGCCTTCCTTTAGGCAATGTCATCACTTCAATTCACACAGATAGTCAATGCACCAACACACAGACTAGGATCATCCCCAGACCTCATCTTCGCATCAAACTACCTAACTTCAAGAGACCTAATCTCTACACCCACCATCACCCCAGTACCATGGTCTGACCATTACTTAATCGAGACAAATCTGCAATCACAAGAAGACTGGACAAGCGAAAGAGCGAACTTCCCACACACAAAGAAGATTCAAGTCCTTTGACAAGGACGAATTCATCCAGGACACAATACAACACTTGAACATTGACTCAGAGGACCTGGAGGAACAAGTTTCCAACTGGAACAATGTCCTAGCTAACGCCGCCAAACCATCCGTTGACAGGACCAAGAAACAACACCACAACAAGAGACAAAACAAACCATGGTACTCAGCAAAAATACGACAGGAAAAGAGGGAGCTCAGGAAAATTGAACGGAGATGGAGAAAAAACAAAACTACTTCCGACCAACATCTTTACCTAACAAAGCAAAAACAATACAATGAACACATCAACCAATCAAAGAGATAATTCCACACAAACCTGATAAATTCTTCCATCAACAAACCCAGAGAACTTTTCGAAATAGTAAAAACCCTGACAAAAGAGCAAGCAGCAGAAAGAGAAATACAAGTGGATCCACAGATATTCGCCGACCACATCAAAGACAAATTCCACTCCACAGAGCGCTCAACACCCAGTAGAACCAACAGAACGAACGTCCACCCCAAAACCTGGGGCACATTCCACTCACCCTCAAAAGAGCAGATATCAGACATCATCTCCACAATCAACACAAGCACTGCTCCTACAGACCCTTGCCCAGTGTCATGGGTCAAAGCCACCAAAGCAAGCCTCATACCAAACATTCATAAAATGGTACACAACTCACTCACTCAAGGACTCATGCCACAGCAATTAAAGCTTGCCTCAGTAAGACCAATCACAAAGAAAACTTCTCTCGACAAAAAGGACCCAGCAGCATACCGACCAATCTCCAGCATACCCTTCCTCGCAAAAATAATCGAAAAGACGGTTCAACTACAACTTCAGGAACACATTGACGAACACGGAACTCTCGACGACAACCAACACGGATTTCGTCCCAACCATGGAGTCGAAACTCTCCTGATCTACCTCTTCGACAGCATCATAAGAATAATTGACGACATCAGGAATGGAATTATAATGATCTTCATCGACATCTCCTCAGCGTTCGACACAGTTGATCACAATATACTCCTGGAGAGACTGAAGAACACTGGTATACACGGTACCACTCTAAAATGGTTCCACTCGTACCTAACAGAAAGACAGCTACAGGTCAAGGTGGGACAGGACACCTCCCGGCCCATAAACGTCCAACAAGGAGTACCACAAGGATCCGCACTCTCAGCACTCCTTTTTAACATCTACATCCAACCAATATGCAACATTATGAAAGAGAACAACATCCAATACACAATATACGCAGACGATATAATGGTATACTCCCCGATATCAATCGAAAACCCGGACTTCTCTAAGATAGCAGACTGCCTTACCCAAATGGCGAAGTGGTGCCAAAACAACAATCTAGCTATAAACTACAACAAGACTGAAGCTTTAATCATCACTCGAAACCAAAGCTTCACACACCCACCAAACATAAAGATACAAAGCACCACGATACCGATAAGATCGGAGGTGAGATACCTTGGGGTTACTCTGGACAGTAAACTCAACCTCAAACCACACATAGACAAAACAATCCAAAAAGCATATTACAGGATGTGAATCATCAGGAGACTGAAACCACTCCTCGCTCCAGAACACTTCCGTACAGTCTGTCAAGCACTGATAACCCCAATACTGGACTTCTGCAATCCGATATACCTCGGACTACCAAAACAAGCTCTCAAACCACTACAGCTGGCACAAAACACTGCAGCTCGAATCATATCCGGAGCCGCAAGGCAGGAGCACATCACACCTACACTAAAGGACTTACACTGGCTCCCAATCATTGCTCGCATCAGATACAAGACTATCATAAACCTATTTAAGATAAAAGAACACACATCAGCCAACAGCCTCCACCTGCTCATACAACCGGAAACCAGCGCACGTCCCAGAAGAAGTCAAACACGCAACCGAGTCAGCACCCCAAATGAGTACAAGCACACACGCAAGGACACAACAGACAGAGCTCTCTCCATGGCTGCTCCAACAATATGGAACAATCTACCGGACGATCTAAGGGCAACTCCAGACCTCAAAGACTTCAGAAAACAACTGAAAACCATGCTGTTCATAGAGCACTATGGTCACATCACATAACCTAAGAGAATGGATAACAGCACTCCAATCCTCCCAAACAACTGAATATATATAAAATATGATTCTAGCACCACTGTAAATAGCCCACCCTGTATATAGCTCAAACAAATCAAGCACCCAACACATCCCTCACACAACTAAGTTTTATCCTCACTGCATGTACAACACACACACTTTACCTGATTGCTTGCTGTGATACCACCTTGATTATTAAGATAAGGCGGTTTAGAAATACTGTTAAATAAATAAATAAATAAGGGTGTTGAAAGAACTGAAATATGAGATTGCAGACCTGCTATTAGTAATCTGTGAACTATCATTAAAATCACCTGTAATGCCTGAAGAGTGGAGGATGGCCAACGTAACGCCAATTTTTAAAAAGTGTTCCAGGGGTGATACACACATACGACACTGAAAAGACTAGCCAGGCACCCTTCCCCCCCCCCCCAAAAAAAAAAATCAACTAAAGCACACCGTTCACTGAAAGAGACAGTACAAAAATAAATAGTTTCAAGACAAAATACCGCTTATTAGACCGAGTGAGCCCTGCTTTTGTCAGCGGTAGCCGTACGCTTGCTTTTTTAATTTTTTATTTTAAAGATGCCAAGCAACCACCAATGAAGAGAACTTAGAAAGTGGGGGGGAGGGGGAGATATCCCACTCCTCAAGGGAGTACTGGAACTCCTGGCTGGGGGGAAAGGGATCTGGACGACCAGAACACCTAGCCAACTCAACGGCCTCAGTGGAGAAGAGAGCAGTTTCTGACTCATGTTCACTCAGCTATGCAGCACCAAGCTATTTTTCCCAGCTCAGTTTTGTGAATTTGGTTTGTGCTAATTCCTCTGTATCAATACCAGCTCCATTCTTTTTTCTTTTTTTCTGTGGAGATCTGACTAAGTAGGAGCCTTCCCCAGCTGCTGGAGACTGAGATACTGGTCGACAGAGGTAGGAGAGGGACCTCATCTATGCCTACATCACAACTTTGAGCTTGTTCAATCGCCAGCTGCTGGTGGAGGGAAATAAACCCACTTTTCTGGATTGGACTGGACAGACGATTAGGACTGTAGCTTCATTTCATGTCTCCTAGTCTTTCTACTTTTTGAAGGAGTAAACAACTGATCTACGTTTACCAATTCCACTCCACTCATTATTTTATAGACCTCTATCATATCTCCCCTCAGCTGTCTATTTTCCAAACTGATGAGACAATCTTTTAAGCTTTTCCTCATAGGGGTATCCTTCTATCCCCTTTATCATTCTGGTTGCTCTTCTCTGTATCTTTTCTAATTTGACTATGCCCTTTTTTAGATATGGTGACAGAACAATACAGAGCAATACAGAGGCATTATAATGTCCTTGGTTTTATTCTCCATTCCTCTCCTTATGATTCCTAGCATTCCATTTGCTTTCTTGGCCACCACTACACATTCAGCAGAGAATTCCAGCATACTATCCACAATGACACCTAGATCTTTTCCCTGGATGGTGATTTCTAATACGGAACCTTGTATCATATAACTTTAATTTGGGTTGTTCTTCCCCAAGTGCATAACTTTACACTTGTCCATAATTAATTTCCATCTTAGTGATTTACATAATTCAAAAGTGGTTTACAATTATAATAAAAACAATTTCAGTATGAAAAAAGCAGAAATTAAAGTACAGTATGTCTTGTAGCACTATATAAATGATTAACAGTAGTAGTAGTAATATAGTAATACATTTATCCACCAATGATCCTAAAGAATCTGTAACTACTTTTATCAAGAAATTACATTATCTGAAGGAAACAAAAGGGTATTTACACTCGGAACCAGCCCCCCAGCTGGTTCAAAATGTTGGTGCCCTAGGCAAACTTTCAAGCCCCATACCCTTCCTCCCCAGTTGTCAGACTCTATTACATAGTAACATAGTAAATGACGGCAGATAAAGACCAGTATGGTCCATGCAGTCTTCCCAGTACGATGGCAAGAGTAGGTGCACCTGTCGCTCTGTGCAGGCCACCCCTCCCCATGTCTTTG
Organism: Ichthyophis bannanicus; assembly: GCA_033557465.1. Classification (NCBI taxonomy): domain Eukaryota; kingdom Metazoa; phylum Chordata; class Amphibia; order Gymnophiona; family Ichthyophiidae; genus Ichthyophis; species Ichthyophis bannanicus. Next base: position 5,634,460 of record CM066050.1, read on the forward strand.
TTTAGGGGTGAACCCACCACTCCATGTAGGACACCCCTATTTGTTCAGTTTATTTTGATTTTATCCTGTTGCTGTAAAGCAATCCACTGTGTCTGTCCCATGCCATTTTGAATTCCGTCACTGTATTTGCCCCCACCACTTCCATCGGGAGGGCGTTCCAAGCATCCACCAACCTTTCTGTGAAAAAGTATTTCCTGACATTGCCTTTCAGTTTACCACCTTGCAGCTTCTTGTTATGCCCTCTAGTTTTACAGCTTCCCCATCTTCGGAAGAGGTTTGTTTGTTCATTACTTCTCTTTAAGTATTTAAAGGTCTGAATCATATCTCCCCTGTCCCTCTTCTCCTCCAGAGTGTACATATTTAGGTCTTCAAGTCTCTTCTCATAAGGCTTCTGACGCAGGTTCCAAATCATTTTGGTTGCCTTCCTCTGAACAGTTTCCAGTCTTTTTACATCCTTTGTAAGATATGGTCTCCAAAACTGAACACAGTATTCCAAGTGAGGCCTCACCAGTGACTTATACAGTGGCATTAGTACCTCTTCCTTTCTACTGGTAATTCCTCTTTGTATGCAGCCCAACATCCTCCTCGCTTTTGCCACCGCCTTGTCGCACTGTTTTGCCATCTTGAGATCTTCAGAAATAAGCACACCAAGGTCCTTTTCCTGATCCGTGCACACCATCCTCTCGCCCCCTATCGAGTACATTTCCCCTGGATTTCTGCTTACCAAGTGCATGACACTGCACCTCCTCACATTAAACCTTAATTGCCAAGCATTAGACCATTCTTCCAGCTTCTGTAGATCTTTCCTCATGTTAACCACTCCCTCAGGGGAGTCCACTCTTGCAAATTTCCGTGTCATCTGCAAAAAGACAGACTTTTCCATTCAGTCCTTCAGCAATATCACTCAAATATACATTGAACAGTGCCGGGTCCAGGACCGACCCCTGGGGCACCCCGCTAATCACCTTCCTTTCATCCGAGTGAGCTCCATTTATCATCACCTTCTGTCGTCTGTCAGTCAACCATTTTCTGATCCAGTTTACCACCTTGGAACCCATCCCCAAACTACTGAGTTTATTGATATTATAGAATGTAAAGGACGAAAGCCAGATTGCAGTGGATCCAGAAGGGCTTGAGAGGAGAGAAAGTTTCTTTTTGAATGCCTTGCTCTTTGGTGTGTCTCCCCCCACAAAAAGTGACTATCCTAGGTGACCACCTAGTTTGCCTGATAGTTGGCCGGCCCTGTTTACACCCTAAGAGTCAAGAGATTAGTTTCTGATCTCAAATTAGAGGGTAATTTATTCCAGCATTCTCAACCAACCACACTAAAGCATGAGTCCTCCAATATGCTTTGCAGTATATTGATACATCGGGGACTTCAAAAAGATTACCTTGAAAATAACGCAAATTTCTCCTGGTTAAACAACATCATAACCTGCACTTCAGATATAAAGTTTTCCATTCCCGAAGGCCTTGAAGACCAATACCAAAAGCTTAAACTATGTTTTTTTGCAGTGGATAATCTAGTGATTAAAGCAGTGGTAGCCAATTCTAGTTCTGGTGCACCACAATCCAGCTGGTTACCAGGATGTCCCTAATGAATATTCATGATGTATATTTACATTCACTGCCTCCCAGTGTATGCAAATAAATGCAAAGAGCTATTAGTCAAAACTGAGGTCAAATACCTTGGAGTAATACTTGACCAAGAGATGAACCTACAGGCACAAATAAAGTAAACAACCAAATCCATATATTACAAACGCAGAATCCTAAAGAACCTGAGTCCCCTACTAAACCCGTCAGATTCCGAACTATATGCCAGGCCATCATTACAGTAATCTAGAATTGGGGATTCTAGATTACTGTAATTCCATCTACCATGGTCTCCCAAAACACAGCATATATCCACTACAGCTGACCCAGAATATGGCTGCAAGACTTATCTACGGAACATCCGGCCAGACAAACATCACCCTAAAAATCAAACACCTCCACTGGTTACCAATCGCAGCAAGGATCAAATACAAAGTGATTCTCTGGTATGCTCCATGAAATTATTCAGTAGCACATTTAAAACAAATCGGAACTCGCTTCCAGGGAGTATCTTGTGTAATGTAGTGGGATCTTCCAGAAGCTATGGATCTGGGTGAAGCTGAAGAAAGTGTGTCTGAAACTGACAGCATAGAAAAGCACATGGCCCAGGGTGGCCATGAGCAACGTAAACAGAGTGTCACGAGGGGAGAGAACACGCCCAAACTGCAAACAAGCCCCGAGCTCAGTGTGTAATGAGAGGCAGCTGGATGAGGGCGGGGTGCAGTTAAGCCCTAGGACACACGCACATAAAAATTACTCACCTGAGGATAGTGAGAGGGCAGCAAGAGAGAGAGCAGCAAGAGGAAGAACAAGGAGAGCAAGAACAGGAACAGAGAGAGCAAAGAGAGGACTCAGAACCAGGAGGAGTCTCGGCAGGAGAGTTGATGAGAGACCCAGCTGCAGGACTGAGGGAAGCCTTGGTCGGAGGACTGGTTGGGGAACCAGCTGGAGAAAGGGACCAGAGAAAGTGTCCCAGCTGAAAGCTGCAGGTCCAGTGAAGCAGAGACGTCCTGGCTAGAGGACATTTATATGTCAGAGAGAAAGCAAAGGGTAAAAGGCAGAAGAACACAGCCGTGCTGTGAAAGCCTTATTGACCCAGCTGTGCTGAGAGGTTCCTGTGTGAGAAAGCCGGAAGGTAGGCTGTATAAACCTTATAGAAGAGAAACTGAATGTAAAAGTTTTCCCTGTAACTGCCAGAGTTTGTGGGGCTCTCCTATAGCAAACTTCAGTATATGTGGTAATCTTCCACCCTGCTCTGTAGCAACGGGGGAAGGGAAGTCTTGAGGCAGTGAAGAGAGACTGCACTTTGGAGGGACGTATAATAATCCACAAGAATACTTAGCTAGGGGCGAGTGTGAAGAAATACCAACAGAATTTCTTATGGAACAAACCCCAGAAGAAGAAATGGATTGTACGCCGTCTGTAGCAGACCATGTCACGTCTCTATGCTAGAATAGCTGTTAAAGAGTTTTGGTAAAACAGCACTGAAAGCAAGAGAGTTTGCCTTTGTAAAAAGGGACTGCTGCAGTTACGTTTTGTTCTACCAATTGTTTGTGTGAGCTGAAGATAGAATCTGTTCCTGTTTTGTTTCATTTTTGTACCAGAAGTATGGTCATTTTTGTTTTTCTTGCAATGAATCCACCCGGAAGGGGAAATAAAATCCTGTCTTTTGCCTAACTCCACTCGACTACAACTCATTCCTTGCTTAGTAAAGAGGGACTACAATACCCAGAAGGCAGTGCTGGCTCCTAGATTCTGAGAAAATCTGTCATGGCTTGCTATAGATAGATAGATTAAACAGACAGAGATTCAGAGCACCAGATCCCAGCTCTGGATTCAGTTGAGATGGAAGCCCAAAAGAATGAATCGCATGATTGGGATATAGCCATAGCTGGCTTTAATCTGTTCAGAAGAGACAGAGAAAATGGAAGAGGAGGAGTAGCCTTGTATGTCAAAAGCAATATTAAAGCTACAGAAATGCAGTGGGCATGGGGAAAAGAAGAAGCGCTCTGGATTGTGTTGGAAAGAGGAGATGACACTGTCATCCATACTGCTGATGTCTACATACCTCTGACACAAATTGAAGAGATAGATAACAAATTGATTATAGATACTGCCAAGATAGCCACAAAGGGGGAAGCGATCATATTGAGTGACTTTAATCTACCTGATGTGGATTGGATTACTCCTTCTGCAAATCTGGAAAGAAGCAAAAAATTGTGGATGCTCTCCAAGATGCGTTACTTAGACAAATGGTGATGGAACCTACCAGGGAAAGCTCAACACTGGATTTAGTGCTCACCAACGGTGATAGCGTGTCGAATGTCTGCGTGAGTGCCCCTGTGAGCAGCAGCGATCATCACACAGTGTGGTCTGAGATAAAAGCCATGGTACAGGCCAATCATAGCAAGCTCAAAGTCCTAAACTTCAAAAACACCGACTTCAATAAAATGGCCGAGTACCTAAAGGAGGCGCCGACAGGGTGGAAGGAGATAAGGGAAGTGGAATTGCAATGGGCTAAACTAAAGGAGGCAATAAAAGGAACAACAGATAAATATGTAAGAAAAGTAAACAAAAACAAGAGAAGAAAACCTATTTGGTTTTCCAAAGAAGTGGCTGCTCAAATAAAGGCAAAAAACACAGCTTTCGCAAAATTCAAAAGCTTACAAACAGAGGAAAACAGAAATGAATATAGGATCAAACTCAAAGAGACAAAGAGAGAAATAAGGATAGCAAAATCAAAGGCAGAGGAAAAGATGGCTAAAGATGTTAAGTGTGGCGACAAAACTTTCTTCAGGTATATTCGAGAAAGGAAGAAGATCAGAGGTGGAATTGCAGGACTCAGAAGTGCTGGGAACGGACTCGTGGAAAGTGACAATGAAAAAGCGAAATTGCTAAACGAATACTTCTGCTCTGTTTTTACTAAAGAAAGTCCTGGAGAAGGACCACCCGTGACTCCCAAATATAAAAATGGGAATGAAGTAGATACCACACCATTCACAGAAGATGAAGTGTTAGAACAACTTGCAAAACTGAAAGTGGACAAGGCCATGGGACCGGATGGGATATATCCTAGGATACTGAAAGATCTCAGAGAGGTTCTTGCAGGGCCATTAAAGGATGTTTTCAACAGATCCTTGGAAACAGGAGAGGTTCCTCAGGGCTGGAGAATGGCTGATGTCATACCTCTACACAAAAGTGCTGACAGGGAAGAAGTGTCAAACTACAGGCCTGTGAGCCTTACCTCAGTGGCAGGAAAAGTAATGGAGGCGCCCCTGAAAGAGCGAATAGTAAACTTTCTCAAAACCAACAGGTTGCAAGATCCAAGGCAACATGGTTTTACTGACGAACGATCTTGCCAAACAAATCTGATTGAGTTCTTTGACAGCGTGACCAGGGAACTAGATCAGGGGCATGCAATGGATGTCATCTACCTGGATTTCAGCAAAGCCTTTGATACTGTTCCTCATAGGAGGCTTATCAATAAACTCAGTAGCTTGGGGATGGATCCCAAGATGGTAAATTGTATCAGAAATTGGTTGACTGACAGACAACAGAAGGTGATGGTAAATGGAGCTCACTCGGATGAGAGGAAGGTGATTAGCGGGGTGCCGCAGGGTTCGGTCCTGGGCCCGGCACTGTTCAATGTATTTGTGAGTGATATTGCTGAAGGACTGAATGGAAAAATCTGTCTTTTTGCAGATGACACAAAAATTTGCAACAGAGTGGACTCCACCGAGGGAGTGGTTAACATGAGGAAAGATCTACAAAAGCTGGAAGAATGGTCTAATGCTTGGCAATTAAGATTTAATTCAAAGAAGTACAGAGTCATGCACTTAGGTAGCAGAAATCCAAGGGAAATGTACGCAATAGGGGCGAGAGGTTGGTGTGCACGGATCAGGAGAAAGACCTTGGTGTGATTATTTCTGTAGATCTCAAGGTGGCAAAACAGTGCGACAAGGCGGTGGCAAAAGCCAGGAGGATATTGGGCTGCATACAAAGAGGAATTACCAGCAGAAAGGAAGAGGTACTTATGCCACTGTACAAGTGACTGGTGAGGCCTCACTTGGAATACTGTATTCAGTTTTTGAGACCATATCTTGCAAAGGATTTAAAAAGACTGGAAACTGTTCAGAGGAAGGTGACCAAAATGATTTGGAGCCTGCATCAGAAGCCTTATGAGAAGAGACTTGAAGACCTAAACATGCACGCTTTGGAGGAGAGGAGGGACAGGGGAGATATGATTCATACCTTTAAATACTTAAAGGGAAATAATGAACAAACAAACCTCTTCCAAAGACGGGGAAGCTGTAAAACTAGAGGGCATAACAGGAAGCTGCAAGGTGGTAAATTGAAAGGCAATGTCAGGAAATACTTTTTCACAGAAAGGGTGGTGGATGCTTGGAATGCCCTCCCGATGGAAGTGGTGGGGGCAAACTTGGTAACGGAATTCAAAATGGCATGGTACAGACACAGTGGATCTCTTTACAGCAACAGGATAAAATCAAAATAAACATAAACCATCTAATTTCTCAACAAATAGGGGTGTCCTACATGGAGTGGTGGGTTCACCCCTAAACAAAGACATGGGGAGGGGTGGTCTGCACAGAGCGGCAGGTGCACCTACTCTTGCCATCGTACTGGGCAGACTAGATGGACCATGCTGGTCTTTATCTGCCATCATTTAATATGTTAAACAGAAGATAGTGAGGTTTCTGGAATACAATGGCTTACAGGATCCGCGACAGCATGGTTTTACTAGATGCTTGTCAGACAAATCTTATTAATTTCTTTGACTGGGTGACCCGTCAGTTGGACTTAGATAGTAAAGCCTTTGACACTATTCCACACAGGTAATTTATAAATAAATTGAGTGCCCTAGGGATGGAGCCTAACGTGACCGATGGGGTTAGAAACTTGTCAAGTGGGAGGCAACAAAGGATACAGGTAAATTAAGCACATTCTGAGGAGAAGGATGCTAAAGTGGTGTACCTCAGGGATCTGTCCTTAGTCCAATTCTTTTTAACATTTTTGTAAGTGATATTGCAGAAGGGTTGTCAGGTAAGGTTTGCCTCTTTGCAGAGGATACCAAAATCTGCAACAGAGCAAACATCCAGGAAGGAATAGATAACATAAGAAGGGATCTAGTGAAGCTTGAAGAATGGTTGAGAAATTGACAGCTAAAATTTAACACTAAACATGCAGGGTCATGCATTCGGGCTGCAAAAATCCAAGTACAAAATAGGGGGTGAAGTACATCTGTCCAAGAAAGGAGAATGGGACCTATGGGTGATTGGCCACCTTGAGATCATCAGAAACAAACAGGTAGAAAAGGCAACAGCAAAAGTCAGAAGGATGCTTGGGTGCATAGGGAGAGGAATGGCCAACAGGAAGAAGGAAGCGATTAGTCTTTGGTGAGACCTCATTTAGAGTACTGTTTGCAATTCTGGAGACCACACCTTCAAAAGGATACAAACAGGATGGAGTCGGTATAGAGGCTACCAGAATGGTCAGTGGGCTTTGTCATAAGGCATATGGGGACAGACTTAAAGATCTCATAATATATATTTTATAAGAAAGGCAGAAAATATGATAGAGATGTTTAAATACTTCCTTGGCATAAATGAACAGGAAGAGAGCCTCGGAAGCATTGGATGAAGGTGAAAGGGGATAGACTCAGGAGTAATTTGTGGAAATGTTTTTTTACGGAAAAAGTGATAAAAGCATGGAACAGTCTCCCAGTAGAGATAGTAGATACAAAGATTGTATCTGAATTCAATAAAGCATGGTATAAACATAGAAGATCTCTGAAGGAAAAAAAGGGACTGTAGAGCTTAGTAGCTGGTATGGAAGGACAGACTGGAAGGCCATATGGTCTTTATCTGCCATCACATTTCTTTTGTCAATTCACTCATATGCAAGTTATTCTGCAATATAGAGCATCCCATATTTATGTGTTCAAAACAAATATTCTAAACTCACAGGTCTAGTCAAAGTATATAAATGTAAGAACAGTTTACAGTTTTTAAGATACAAGGCAACAAACTAGTATGTTCACCATGGTATATCCTGAAAATATTCCTGAAATTTCTAAGAGTTACTGGCCATACTTCTTAACAAAGATTACCCAATAGCAAGCTTTCAAATATACTTTCAAGATTAAGGTCTTTCTGTTTTAACATTAAGCTAAACATACTAGTGTAAAAGTACCTCTTCAAAAGAATGTCTTGAACATTTAACAAAAATAAGCTACTTAGCAAAGTCATGCTAATAATAAAAATGCATTTGTCTATTAAATTTTTTAAAAAGGGCCATGTTTACTAAAGCTTAGTGCAAGTGCTAAAAGACATTATGTGCTATGTGCCGCACAACCCATAGGAATAAGATGTGCCACATTGTGCTTTACAACATTTAGCAACCATTAAGCTTTAGCAACAATGGTCCTAAGTATGCAAGTATTTACCTAGAATGGATGTATGGATGTCCATGATGATCAATAGTTTCAGGAGATCCCTAAGAATCATACAGTTGCCAACCGTAAAGCAAATAAACTGTGTAAACCTCCGTCTACAAAATGTCAGCAATAATAATACACAAGTGCAACACACCTGAAAGGAATGCCCGTGTTTCCTCCAGAAACAAAGGGGATCATTCATTAACGGTTCATATGCACTTGCTGCTGTAGGCCCATTTTATTCCTATGGACCCTGCAGTAAACATCAAACTAATAACAGTAATAGTGTGTGCTATTTGATGCCCTAAAAATAAAAAAGAGAAAGAACACAAACAGGGTAGCATATACTAAACAATACACTGTTAAATGGGAAGTGGGCTAAAGGTGCAAGGAGTTCAGAATTGTACTTCTGTAGTGCAGCTGGAAAACTCCAGAAAGCCAGGTTACCTAGACGCCCAATATCTAGGAAAGTAGAAATTAAAAATAAAGAAAAAGAAGCAAAAAATATTTCGAAATACACTAAAAATTAAGAAAAAAAGCAAAACAACAAAAAAAGCAACAAAAGAAGGAAACACTTCTAACTGGTGCCTAAAAATTTGAATAGTGCCTACTTTTCTAAATACAGCTGCACTCCTAGTTTAATGTCACTTGCTGTTATTATATCGGCACGTTTTTGCCACCTGTTTCATTATATATTGCCTTTAGTTAAGCTACCTAAACTGTTCTTTGTAAAATAATAATAATAATGTTCCTTATTATTATTGTTTGGTTATATGTAAACTGCCTCTGATCTTTGGAAGAGGCGGTATAGAAAAATGTACAAATAATAATAATACTAGTTAGGAAAATTCCAACATATCAAAAGTATGTACTTTATATCATGCATTTTAACATACATTTAGTCCAGATTAGTCTTTTCCAGTTGCAATGCAATGTGTGCCTTTGAGTCAGTCCTGACTCCTGGCGACCCAGAAGCTCCTGGGTTTTCTTGGCAGTGTTACTGGAAGTAGATTGCCAGGCCTTTCTTCAGAGTCAATGGAAGGTTATGTGACTTGCCCAAGGCCACAAGGAGTGCTAGTGGGAATGGAACCCTGGTTGCTTGGTTACCAAGCCAGTGCTCTACCCTAAAACTTGAATGTTGAGTCACTTTGGGGGGTCATTTACTAACAGCACGTGCTATATACCACAGAGCTCATTGCAGGGTTAGAAATGGCCCCCTTCATGTTGTTCACCAAAGACCACTTGGTTCACTGAAATCAGAATGTGCCAATCACTGCATTTTTTGAACAATTTCATGGGGGGGGGCAGTCTTTTCTAATGACATACCAGTCTGTGATAGGTAAAGATCTTATATCTTAATGAAGAGAGTGGCATATAATCTACAAATCTGCACGACGAATTATAGGCATTTAGCTGCAAAACACTAGGTCTTCAGCAAGGTAACAAGCAAGCCACGTGCATTCAATTGGTTTCAATGTATCATCAACAGCTTACTATCCTAATTTTACCTTTTTTTTGTGCCACCCCCCCAAAACCAAAAACTTGAAAAAACGAAGTTGCACATCAAGCATGGATGCAATTTGACTACAATAATTTTACCTTCCAAGTAAATATGAAGATGTACAAAAGCATGCTTACAAACTGTAATCGTATTGTATCAGCAGATGTTTCACTCCAGTCAGTCCTTTTTGCTAATGTATCAGCTGGGGAGCCTCTCTCTCCATGAGTTAATGTATTTCTGTCCTTGAGCCACGGCTCTAATGCCAGGTTAGTGTTTTCCAACAAATCAGCAGGTGTGGTTATCACTTCTTTTGCCATCTTTCTTTTCATCACAGTTTCTCTGATGTCATTTTGCCTTTCTACAGGAACAGGGATCAGTTTTGTTTCTTGTTGACACTTTTCCAAGTAAGCGCCGTGTTCACTCCCCGGAGTAATGTGCCCACGTTCATTCCCCCAGTGGAGGAGATCTTGTGCCTCATTCTCTATTTCCAACTCATAGCGCCACCGATTACCACTTCTAACTTTGGTTTTCTTTGTTCTTGTTACTATCAGCTGGTGGTTTGCAGCTTCCTGTGCTGACTGTCCACTGGAATGGGTGTCCGTTTCGGAAGCTCTCTTTTCCACTTCCACGCGAGGAAAGGATTCGAGGTGCAGCACCCCGTTCTTACAATGCTGCGTTACTTTCACTTTCAGGGCAGGGGAGACCCTGCTAGAAGGGTCTTGATGGGTAGGAAACACTGGGGGTTCACCAGGTCCCAATAAAGTATAGTTCTTAATGGGCTTTGAACTCAAACCTGTCTCCTCGGAGTCATGCGAAAATTCGCAGTTTTCTTTTGAGCCATTTAAATAGTCTATGCTGACATTGGAGGTCATGTCATGTAGTCTGCGCAGCGGAATGTAACAGGAAGCGGGATCCTGGCCATAGAAAGTTTTAGAGGCTCCGCTCTGTAAAACAGAAGATATTTGCATAGAGCATCCATTAGGCAGCTCAGAAATATTTGTTTCATCGATGCCAAAGGAACCACCCTTATTTTCCGGGGCATCTCCATCAACTGAGATGCCAAAGGGCGGCAAACATTTTCGCCTGGTCAGTTCACATGCTTGATCCATCCTGTGCAGACATAAATCTGTTAAACAAAAACACAGTAAAGACACCATTGAATCCTTCACACTCCAAAATGGCAGCCATTATTGTCAGAGGCCTAAGTCTCCCTGTTACCCTGATCTCGTCCGGCTAAGCAGCTGACCCGGCTGCCTCCGTCTAAAGAGCAGCAAAAGCCAGAAGAAAGCTTAGACTTGCTTGGCCTGAGTGGTGCACGGCTCGCATGAAGCAGGGTCGCTGCCGCGCTGCCCTTCACTGGCCACTTGCGCCTGCCCCGAGCTCAAGCCTGAGCTGGCAACGCTCCCCTCCCAGTCCCGTGTACCTGTGCGCGCGCGGCGCCAGGCCTTTGTCCCCTCGGCGGCCCGCCGCCGGCCTCGGGCCGGGATCAGGGCTGCAGCCTGACAAACATGGCGGCCCCTAGCTGCGGCGCCTGGGCGCGCGAGCCCGCTCCGTGTGCAGAGAGGAGAGCCGGCGTCAGGGAGCCTCGCGCCTGCACGCGGCGGTAGCGCCAAGGGGCGCGAGCCCAGCCTTACCATCCTCCCGCGGCACGAGACGGCCGAACCCGCTGACACGGCGAGGGGGCAGGAGAGGCGCTCTTCAATCAGAGGGAGGGTAAGATGGTGAGAGAAGGGGGGAGGGGAGGGCAGGAAGTCTGAACCAGCAAGAGCAGGAGGAGCTGGGCCAAGGCTGCAGCCTGCTCCCGCATCACTAGGCCCGAGCCTCGGGCGGGAGCGCGAGCGAGCAAAAGAGCGAGCGAGGTGCCCCCTCCCCCACCTCCCACTCGGCCCTCCCGCCCCCCCTGCTAGACACCCCGGCAGCAGTAGCATCCCTCCTTCCTTACCGCCCCTTACCTGTCCGGCCAGCTTCTCCCCCACCTACACAGACAGTATTGTCACTAGAATCCTGACCCCCCCACCTACACCCTGCACATCTGCAGCCTTCCCTCTGCCAGGGTCACCATAAACCAGGCCTGCCTCCTCCAACCCTGGCACCAAAATACTCAGCGTCCTTCCCCAACCACTGCTACCCTGCAAGTCAGCATCTTCCCCCAACCAATTTCATCTTACTCCTGACCTGCCTCCCTCTACCCTGTCACCAAATACTCACAGTCCTTCTCTAGACACTGTTACCCTACAAATCAGTACCCTGCCCTCTGCTACTGTCACCATAATCCTGACCTCCCTTTCCCGTTGCTGACACCCTGCAATTCAGCATCTTCTCCCAACCAATGTCACTTTATTATTTGATCTGACTCCCCCAACAATGGTCTCCCAAAAATAATTATTCCCCCACTCCTGTCAGCTGGTGAATCAGCACCCCACACCCATCACCGTCACCCAAAAACTCTGCTTCCCCTCATCCGTTGTCCTCTTGCAAATCTGCCTCCTTTCCCTAGTGATGTCGTCTTAATTTTGACCTGCCTTTCCCCAATCATTGACATCCAAAAACAATGCATCCTTACCCAAGCACTGTCACCCTGCAAATGAGCACCCCCTCCAATTCATGTTACCTTAATCCTGACCTGTTTCTCCCACCATTATCACCCTGTAAATCAGTATCTTCACTCAACCACTGCCACTATAATGCTATCCTTTCTCTCCAACCATTGTCACCCAAAACACATCATCCTCCCCACCAATGTCACTTTAATCCTGATCTGCCTCTCCCAACCATTATCGTCAAAGATTCAGCATCCTCCCGACCCCCATTAGCCTGCAACTCGGTATTCTTCCCCACTCGCCACTTTAAAATGAATATGTCTTTCCCCACAACTGTCATCCAAAATGCAGCATTCTTCCCCAATCACTGTCACCCTTCAAATTAACATCCTCCCCATCGTTATCACCTGAATCCTGATATGCCTTTCCCTACTACTGTGACCCTACAAATCAATACCTCCCCCCCCACCAATTTCACCTTTATATTGTGCTTTTTCTTCCACCATTATCACCCCAAACCACAGCATTCTCTCCCCAATCATTGTTGCCCTGTAAATCAACTCCTCTCCCATTACTGTCCAAATAATAGAAACATAGAAATATGACAACAGAAAAAGACCACATGGCCTATCTAGTCTGTCCTTCCATATCAACAACTACAACAGTCCCCTTTTTACCTTTAGAGATCCTCTATGTTTGTCGCATGCTTTTTTGAATTCAGTTACTGTCCTCATCTCGGTTGATATAGTGTATCTGGACTTTCAGAAAGCTTTTGACAAGGTCCCCCATCAGAGACTTTTGGCGAAGCTAAAAAGTCATGGGATAGGAGGCAGTGTACTATTGTGGATCGGGAACTGGTTAAAAGATAGAAAGCAGAGGGTAGGGCTAAATGGCCAATATTCCCAATGGAAAAAGGTGAATAGTGGAGTACCCCAGGGATCTGTACTGGGTCCGCTACTTTTTGACATATTCATAAATGACCTGGAAAAGGGAATAACTAGTGAGGTAATCAAATTTGCAGATGACACAAAGCTGTTTAAAGTTGTTAAAAACCAAGAGGATTGTGGAAAACTGCAGGAGGATCTGGATAAATTGGAAGACTGGGCATCCAAATGGCAGATGAAATTTAATGTGGACAAGTGCAAAGTTATGCACCTAGGAAAGAACAACCCACACTATAGTTACAAGATGCAAGGCTCCACATTAGAAACCACCACCCAGGAAAAAGATTTAGGAGTCATCGTGGATAACATGTTAAAACCCTCCGCCCAGTGTGCAGCGGCGGCCAAGAAAGCAAATAGAATGCTAGGTATCATAAGGAAAGGGATGGAGAATAAAACAAAGGATATTATAATGCCTCTGTATCGCTCCATGGTACGACCGCACCTTGAATATTGTGTGCAATTCTGGTCACCGTATCTTAAAAAGGACATAGAGTTATTAGAAAAAGTACAGAGAAGAGCCACCAAATTGGTGAAGGGGATGGAAGGCTACTCCTATGAAGAGAGGCTAAAAAGGTTAGGGCTCTTTAACCTAGAAAAGAGGCGGCTGAGGGGAGATATGATAGAGGTGTATAAATTAATGAATGGAGTGGAACGGATAAACGTGGATAAATTGTTTACGCTATCAGAATATAGAAGGACTAGGGGGCATGTAATGAAGCTACAGGGTAAACTATTTAAGACAAATAGGAGAAAATATTTCTTCTCTCAACGTGTAATCAAACTCTGGAATCTGTTACCGGAGGATGTAGTAAGGGCTGTTAGTATAGCTGGGTTTAAAAAAGGTTTGGACAAGTTCCTGGAGGAAAGGTCCATAAACCACTATTAAAAAGGGACCCAGGATATCAATGCTTGGCCTAGTACAAGCACTGCAGAACCTGTGTCTTTTGGGGAAACTGCTAGGTACGTATGACCTAGATTGGCCACTGTTGGAAACAGGATACTGGGCTTGATGGACCTCGGTCTGACCCAGTATGGCATTTCTTATGTTCTTATGGGAGACTATTCCACTAATCCACTACTCTTTCCGTAAAGAAATATTTCCGCATATCACTCCTGAATCTATCTCCCTTCACCCTCATCCCATGTCCCCTCGTAGCAGAACTTGCTTTCAATTGAAAGAGGCTCTCCCCCTGTGCATTTATGGCACGGAGGTATTTAAACGTTTCAATCATATCACCTCTATCCCGCCTTTCCTCTAAGGTGATCCTTCAGTCTGTCCTCGTATGCTTTATAATGAAGACCACTAATCATCTTAACAGCCACCCTCTGCACCAACTCCATCCTGTTCACATCCTTACTCCATCCTGTTCACATCCTTTTGAAGGTGCGGTCTCCAGAATTGCACAATATACTCCAAATGAGGTCGCACCAAAGACTTATACAGAGGCACTATCACCTCCTTTTTTCTGCTAGCCATTCCTCTCCGTATGCACCCAAGCATCCTTCTAGCTTTTGCCATTGCCTTTTCTACCTGTTTAGCTACTTTAAGATCATCAGACACAACCACGCCTAGGTCCCGCTCTTTTTAGTGGACAAAAGTACTGCACCCCCTATACTATATTGCTCCCTTGGATTGCTGCAGCCCAAATGCATGACCTTACATTTTTTAACATTAAATCCCAGCTGCCAAATTCTAGAGTCTAGACCATGCTTCAAGCTTAGCTAGATCCCTCCTCATGTTATCTACACCTTCCTGGGTGTCTACTCTATTGCAGATTTTGGTATCATCCGCAAAGAGGCAAACCTTACCCGACAGCCCTTCCGCTATATCACTAACAAAGATGTTAAAAAGAATCAGACCAAGGACAGATCCCTGGGGCACACCACTGGTGACATCCTTCTCCTCAGAGTGAGCTCCATTTACCTATATTCTTTGTCGCCTCCCACTCAACCTATTTCTAACCCAAGCAGTAACTTTAGGGTCCATCCCTAGGGTGCTCAGTTTGTTTATAAGTCTCCTGTGAGGAACAGTGTCAAAGGCTTTACTGAAATCTAAATACACCACATCTAGAGCTCTCCCTCGGTCCAACTCCCTGGTCACCCAGTCAAAGAGATCAATCAGATTTGTCTGACAAGACCTGCCTCTGGTGAATCTATACTGCCTCGGATCCTGTAATCCGCTGGACTCCAAAAACCTCACTATTTTCTCTTTCAGCAGCGTTTCCAATAATTTACTCACCACCGAAGTTAAATTAACCGGCCTGTAGTTTTCAACCACATCCTTACTTCCACTTTTATGTAAAGGCACCACATGAGCCTCTCTCCAGTCCTTTGGCACCACTCCCGACTCCGAGGCATTGAAAAGGTCAGTCAGTGGAGCTGCTAGAATGTCCCCAAGTTCCCTTAGTATTCTAGGGTGTATCCCATCCGGTCCCATCGCTGAGGTCCTGCTCCTGGTTCTTCATCTGTGAACACAGAACAGAAATATTTGTTAAGCAATTCCGCTTTATCCTTATCAGCTTCTACATATTCCTCCCCTGCACCCTCGAGTCTGACAATAACACTTTTGCCCTTCCTCTTCTCACTAACATGTCTGAAAATGTCTTGTCCCCCCGTTTTATTGCATTGGCTATTTCCTCCTCCTTTTGAATCTTTGCCTTTCTGACTACTTTGCCAGCTTCTCTAAGTTTTTCCAAATACAGATGCCTGTCTTCCTCTTTCTGTGATCTCTTGTATTTCATGAAGGCCTCCCTCTTTTTCTTCACCTTTTCAGCTACTTTCGAAAGCCATAGCGGTCTCCTTTTCCTTTTACCTTTATTTACAATTTTAACAAAATCATGATCTGCATCCCCATATCACGGTCCCCTCACTACTTGCACCTTAATACTGTGCTTCTTCACCCCACCATTGTCGCCCCAGAACTTAGTATCCTTTTTCCACCACGTTCACCTTAATACTGTGCTTCCTTATCTACCTTTCCTGAGCGGTCCTCCAGTTTAGTCCTCCACATCTGGGTAGTGCACCTCCTCCCGCAGCCAGGAGACTGGACCAATCATAGTCTTTTCCATGTCTGGATATATGCTGCTGGAGCTCCCATCAGCCCCCCAGTGTGTCCAGTCTCCTTGCAGCAGGTGGACGTTTGAGCCTGTTCTTGGGCACACTTTAGGATCTTTTAGGCAACACTAGTTAGGTTTTGTGGGTTATTTTCCTCATTTTTCTGCTGTCCCTTTATTTTCCTTATTCAGGGGTCCTGTCGCTTTAAAAAAAAAAAGACGTGAACACCGGGGAGCCGAGCCTGTACTGCCCTTCTGTCTCCTGCTTGGTGGAGACACTTCGGGATCAGGCTGTCTGTGCGATCTCCTCCCCTAGACTGGCACGGGGGAGAGATTTAGCATTTCCAGGCACGATCGCTTACTGAGCGTCTCCTGTCAGCGTGCCTCTGTAGCGTTGCAGTTCCTCTCAGCGGGACTCACGTTTCCTGATCGGCCTGGTAAGCGGAGCTTGTCTCCGGGACGCGTTTACTTTATTTCTTGCTGCCTTGATTGGTGCCAGTGTGTTTTCCTTAGCGGGGGTACTCTTTGCTTTAATTTCCTTTTATTTCTTTATTTTTTGTGTCTCGCGCCTTTTTTCCGGCCGCGGGAGCAGCGGCCATTTTACTTTCATTTTCTCCCGCGCTTTTGCGGTGGCTCCGGCTGCGGCGTTCCTGGGCAGGCAAGCCTTCCTGCAGCAGATTCTTCGGCTCAGAGGCACACCGTGGGCCCGCGGTGGCCAACGTTTTTTGGCACGGCTTGGGGTTTTTTTCCCTCATCCTCCTACTCCCTCGAGGCACTGCAGGCAGGTTGCTGGGGCTGGCCTTCCCTTGCTGCTCTGTGCTGGTCAGTGGATTTTTTGTTTTCAGCCTTGTTTGTTGCTGGGGAGTGCTGTCCTCATGTCGGGGTGTCCGCAGTGCATGATCTGCGGATCCCGCAAGGGCCAGGTGTCTGACGCCGGGGTGTGCAAGGGCTGCTCCCTTGTCTCTTCTGTCCTGGACCCTCCGATGGAAGTCGCAGGGCCTTTGGAGTCTGCAGTCCCTCCTGTCTCGGCTGAGGAGGGACCTTCTCCGGGTCTTCTCAAGCCTCCCTCTCCTTCTCCTCCTCCTGCGCAAGGGGGCTGCATCGGCAAAGGGGGTATGTGAGGTCTTTTTGGGAGATTTCTCTCCGGATTTTGTGCTTCTCATGCATCAAGCTTTTCAGAAAGGGCGTTTGGGAAAGTTGCCCGAACTGTGTTCGTTGCCGCCTGCCCCTCCGTCTCAGGGTGAGGAGGCGAGAGGGGAAGCCCCTAAAGCGGCAAAGCGGCTACGTCCCTCGGATGAGGTGGAATGGCAGGAGACGGAGTGGTCGGACATCGATCCCGAAGAGGGCGTTGCTGAATTGGAGGAGGGGGAGATTCCTGAGCCTGAGGACCAGGCTCGGATTATCCGTGTGTTTCGCAAGGAAGAATTGGTGCCTCTAGTTACGGAATCCCTCCAAGCGCTTAATTTGGCTGCGACGCGGCCGGTGGATGAGGAAGGTTTAGAGGATCCTCTGATTCAGGCGGTGCGCGATTCCCAGGTTGTCTTTCTGGTCCATAGAGTGGTGGATCAGATGATTCAAGCAGAATGGGACCAGCCTGAGTCCGGTTTGAAGGGTATTCGGACGATGAATCGTCTCTATCCTTTGGCGGGCAAAGACAAGGAGAAGTTTCGCTCGCCCCGGGTAGATGCCGCGGTGTCGGCCGTGACCAAGAAGACGATTCCCGTTGAGGGCGCTGCGGCCCTGAAAGACACTCAGGATAGAAAGGTGGATGGTTTGGTGAAGCAGGCCTTTGAGGCCAATGCTTTATCGTTGCAGGCATCTATTTGTGGAGCCTGGGTCTTCAGAGCCTGTTTGCGCTGGGCGCAACACTTGCGGAAGGACTCTCGTCTTGATCAGCAGGGGTTGTTGGAGGTGACGAGATTGGAGTCGGGTTCGGCTTATTTGGCGGATGTTCATTATGATTTGATCAGAACCCTAGCAAACAGTATGGCTTCCCTGGTGGCTGCACGCCGGACCATTTGGCTCCGCAATTGGGCGGCCGATGGGTCTTCTAAGTCCCGCCTTAGCAAGCTCCCCTTTAAGGGTAAGCTGTTGTTCGGGGATGACCTGGATAAGTTGGTTAAGGACCTTGGAGAGTCCAAAGGTGGACGTCTTCCGGAAGATAAGCCTAGACAGATTCGGAGTGTGCCGTCTTCTCGCGGCCAGTTTAAAGACTTTCGTAGGTTCCGTTCGGCCCGTTTTGGGGGTTTCCAGCGTGGCAGATCAACCGCTCAATCCCCGGGTTTTCGGGGCTTTCGTGGGGCAGGGAGGGGGTTCTTGTCAACTTCCTCCTCTGCCTCCTCTTTTAGCCGCAAGCCGCAATGAAGCAAGGTGGGCCCCGGAGGGCAGTCCGGTGATCGGAGCTCGTCTTCGACACTTTCTTCCCTCCTGGGTCCAGATCACCTCGGACCAGTGGGTGCTGGAGATAGTCAGGGAGGGCTATGCTCTAGAGTTTGCATGTCCTCTCCAGAATTCCTTTGTCCTGTCCCCATGCAAGGGTCCGCAAAAAGAACTCACAATACGTTTAACATTGGACCGCCTGGTGGCCTTGGGGGCGGTGGTCCCGGTCCCGGAATCTGAACTCGGAATGGGTCGATATTCCATTTATTTCGTGGTGCCAAAGAAGGACGGGTCCCTTCGTCCTATTTTAGACCTCAAAGGCGTAAACCGCTGTCTGCGTGTACCTCATTTTCGCATGGAGACGTTGCGTTCCGTCATAGTGGCAGTGCGCAAGGGCGAGTTCTTGACGTCTTTGGACCTTTCGGAGGCCTACTTGCACATTCCCATCCGGGCGGCTCATCAACGGTTTCTGCGATTCGCGCTCCCTTGGGGCCATTATCAGTCTCGGGCATTGCCGTTCGGTTTGGCCACAGCGCCCCACGTTTTCACCAAGGTCATGGTGGTGGTGGCGGCGGCGTTGCGGAAGGAAGGCATTTTGGTCCATCCGTTCCTCGACGATTGGTTGATACGGGCAAAGTCCGAAAGCGACAGTCGTCGAGCCACCGGCCGGGTGATGGAACTTCTTCGGAGCCTCGGTTGGGTGATCAACGAGAAAAAGAGCCACTTAGTGCCGTCTGAATACCTCGGGGTGCGCTTCGACACCGCGGAAGGGCTCATATTTCTGCCAGACTGCAGGGCGCGGAGCCTGCGGGTTCTGCTGCATCAGTTCTTGGGATTTCCGGCGCCGTCAGCTTGGTGGTACCTGCGTGTCTTGGGGACGATGGCGGCGACGCTGGAGGTGGTGCCCTGGGCCAGGTTTCATATGCTTCCGCTTCAGAGAGCCCTCTTGCGGCGTTGGTCGAATCAATCGGATGCGCTCAGCAAACGTCTGCTTTTCCCGAGGAGAGTCCGCCTCTCCTTGCGCTGGTGGCTGAACACGACGTCGCTGCAGATGGGGGTGTCTCTGGAGCAACCGGACTGGTTGCCGGTGCTGACGGATGCCAGCCTAGAGGGCTGGGGTGCTCACTGTGCGGATCGTTTTGCGCAGGGCACTTGGTCTGCCCTGGAAGCCTCTTGGTCGATAAACCGTCTCGAGCTTCGAGTGGTGCTGAGGACGCTGCAAGCTTTCGAAACTACGGTGACGGGGCGCGCCGTGAGAGTTCTATCGGACAATTCGGCAGCGGTAGCCTACCTCAATCGGCAGGGCGGAACGGGCAGCAGAGCCATGGAGGAGGAGTCGGAGTTTCTGTTTCAGTGGGTGGAGTCCCGGCTCCTGGCCATTTCGGCAGCACATATTGCGGGAAAGGACAACGTGATGGTGGATTTTCTCAGTCGAGTGCAAGTGGATGCGGGGGAATGGGAGCTTCATCCACAGATCTACGCTCAGATTGTGCGCCGCTGGGGGACTCCGGTCATGGATCTCATGGCCACCTTTCAATCTGCGAAGACAAGTCGCTTCTTCAGCAGGCGGCGGGAGCGGATGTCCGAAGGCATCGACGCACTCATTCGTCCTTGGCCGGTCTCCGGTCTTCTCTACGTCTTTCCTCCGTGGGCGTTGATCGGTCGGGTGATCCAACGCATCGAAGCGCACCGCGGAAAGGTCCTGCTGGTGGCGCCCGATTGGCCCCGGCGTCCTTGGTATGTGGATCTGATCTGGCTTCTCGACGGGGTGGCGTGGCGTCTTCCTCCGTTGCCGGATCTCTTGATTCAGGGGCCACTCCGGCTGCCTCAGGTGGATCATTTCTCGCTTACGGTATGGCCATTGAGAGGGCTCGGTTGAAGAGGAAAGGTTATTCTGCTTCGGTCATTGCTACGCTTCTTCGGGCGCGGAAGTCTTCCACGTCTCTCATGTTGGAGGATGTAGTAAAGGCTGTTAGTGTAGCTGGGTTTAAAAAAGGTTTGGACAAGTTCCTGGAGGAAAGGTCCATAAACCATTATTAAGAAGGGACCCAGGATATCAATGCTTGAACCAATACAAGCATTGTGGAACCTGTGTCCCTTGGGGAAACTGCTAGGTACGTATGACCTAGATTGGCCACTGTTGGAAACAGAATACTGGGCTTGATGGACCTTGGTCTGACCCAGTATGGCATATCTTATGTTCTTATGTTCTTATGTACGGATCTGGCGTATTTTTGAGGATTGGTGTTCACGGCACGATATTCGAGCGGTGAAGGCTTCTGTGCCAGCCATCCTCAGTTTCTTGCAGGACGGTTTTGACAAGGGTCTGGCGGCCAGTTCCTTGAAGGTACAGTTAGCAGCTCTCGCATGCTTCTGGGGTAAGATCTTGGGGGTTTCCTTGGGGGCGCACTCGGACGTGCAACGTTTTTTGAGAGCGGTGTTTCGACTACGGCCTGTTCGCAGGGCGACGGTTCCTCCGTGGGATTTGAATCTCGTGTTACAGGGTTTGGTGCGGAGACCATTTGAGCCACTTCACCTGGCGTCCCTAAAAGACTTGACCCTAAAGACCGTGTTTTTGGTGGCCATTTGCTCAGCTCGGCGAATTTCTGAGTTGCAGGCGCTTTCGTGTAGAGAACCTTTCTTGTCCTTCTCTGAAGATAGAGTGGTTTTGAGGCCTGTTCCCTCCTTCCTTCCCAAAGTTGTGTCTCCTTTTCATTTGAATCAGTCTGTTTTTCTTCCCGTTTTTCCATCCGTCGGAGCGGACGCAACTGATCGTGGATTGCATCGTCTCGATGTTCGTTGGGTTCTCCGGCGTTACTTGAAGGTTTCGGAGCCTTACTGTAAAACGGATCGTCTTTTCGTCCTTTTTGGTGGTAGGCGGAAGGGCGAGGCGGCGGCGAAAGCCTCTATTGCCCGGTGGCTTAAAGAGGCTATTGCGTCAGCGTATATACTGCAGGGCCGGTCGGTTCCCTTGGGCCTCCGGGCCCATTCTACCAGGGCGCAGGCGTCGTCGTGGGCGGAGCACAGTTTGGTTCCGCCTGTGGAAATTTGTAGGGCGGCTACTTGGTCGTCGCTCCATGCTTTCAGTAAACATTACCGGTTGGATGTGATGGCCTCGAAGGATTCTTGTTTTGGTTCGGCCGTTTTGCGCGCCGGTTGACAGGGTCCCTCCCGTTGAGTACTGCTCTGGTACTTCCCAGATGTGGAGGACTAAACTGGAGGACCTCTCAGGAAATAGAAATTACACTTACCTGGTAATTGTAGTTCCTGTAGGGTCCAGTTTAGTCCTCCTTCCCTCCCGATTGACTGCCTTTTTTTCGGCGCGGCACATTTTCTATGCGGGTTGCGAGAGTGTGCTAAGTATTCGTCTGTGATCCTCTCGTTGGGGGGATCTTCCACTCTCCTTTGGCGCTTTGTTCTTTCAGCCGCGACTATGTCTCTTCCTTCGGCCCTCAGCGAGGCGATGTACAGGTTTCCGGCTCCCTCGTTTGGGGAGGGGGTCGGCAGTTTGCAGGGGGGGGTGTTCTTATTAGGACTGTTTTAGATAAGTTGTTTTTTTTTCTCTCCTGTGTTGCTTCTATGAGTCTGCTTTGTTAATAGATCACTGGGGGGCTGATGGGAGCTCCAGCAGCATATATCCAGACATGGAAAAGACTATGATTGGTCCAGTCTCCTGGCTGCGGGAGGAGGTGCACTACCCAGATGTGGAGGACTAAACTGGACCCTACAGGAACTACAATTACCAGGTAAGTGTAATTTCTATTTGTTGCCCTAAAACTCACTATTCTTCCCTCACCACTGTCATCTTAATATTGTGCTTTCTTACTTCCCATTCTTACTATGGTCATTCCAAAACTCGGTATTTTCCCCCAATCACTGTCTCTGCAAATCAACCCTTCGTCCCCCCTACTGAGCATTTGTATAGCACTACAAGACATATGCAGCACTGCTCAGACATGTAAGAGAGAGTCCCTGCTCATCAGAGCTTACAATCTAGTCAAGACAGACAACACAAGGGAAATACAAGGAGATCAGGTGAGTCAAGATCTGAAAGCAGCAGCAAAGAGGTGATTTTTCAGCCTGGATTTGAAAAGGGTCAGAGAAGGCACCTGACGTACGAACTCAGCACTGTCAGCTTAATGCTGTGCTTCCTCCCTTAATGCTGTTAGCCAAAATCTAGGCAATCATTCACCATAGTCACCTTAATCCTGACCTGCCTCACCCCACCATTGTCACCCCAAAATTCAGCATTCCCCTTCACAACTATCACCTTAATAATGACCTATTTTCCGAAGTACTCTCATCCCAAAATTCACTGTCATCTTAATATGAAACTTCCTTTCTCCACTACTGTCAGCCCAAAACTCATCTTCCTTCCTCACACCCTAATATTCACCTTCCTCCCCCCTCACTTCACTTCCATGATGAGTTTCCTCCATCCAACTCCTACCTTAATGATGAACTTCCACCTCCCTAGCAGTCACCTCAAAACTCATCTTCCTTCACAAATTGTCACCGTTGCCTTACTACTGACTTTTGTTTCCCATTAGTCACACTAAATTTCATTCTTTTCCCTACAACTATCACCCCAAAAATCAGATTCCTTTCACTCTTACCCTGTCAATACAGTATCCTCTTCTCCCCCAAATATGAGCCCATAACCAACCTTTCTTCTCCCACCATCACCCTTGGCTGTTTCCATATTAATGAGCCTCCTACCCAACTGTGAATCAAATGCTGAAGTTCCCCAGAAATCTCCATAGTATTCAGCTTATTCCTCAACTTTTCCAAATACTAATCTTCCTTAAGAACATAAGATATGCCATACTGGGTCAGACGAAGGACCATCAAGCCCAGTATCCTGTTTCCAACAATGGCTAATCTAGGTCATACATACCTAGCAGTTTCCCCAAAAGACACAGGTTCCACAATGCTTGTGTTGGGTCAAGCAGTGATATCCTGTGTCCCTTTTTAATAATGTTTTATGGACCTTTCCTCCAGGAACTTGTCCAAACCTTTTTTTAAACCCAGCTACACTAACAGCCTTTACTGAATCCTCCGGTAACAAATTCCAGAGTTTGATTACACGTTGAGTGAAAAAATATTTTCTTTTATTAGTCTTAAATAGTTTACCCTGTAGCTTCATTGCATGTCCCCTAGTCTTTCTATATTCTGATAACGTAAACATTCGATCTACGTTTACCCGTTCCACTCTGTTCATTAATTTATAGACTTCTATCATATCTCCCCTCAGCTGTCTCTTTTCCAGGTTAAAGAGCCCTAACCTTTTTAGCCTTTCTTCATAGGGGTATCTTTCCATCCCCTTTACCATTTTGGTGGCTCTTCTCTGAACCTTTTCTAATAACGCTATATCCTTTTTAAGATACGGCAACCAGAATTGCACACAATATTCAAGGTGCGGTCTCACCATGGAACGATACAGAGGCATTATAATATACTTTGTTTTATTTTCCATTCCTTTCCTTATGATACCTAGCATTCTATTTGCTCTCTTGGCCACTGCTGCACACTGGGCCGAGGGTTTTAACATGTTATCCACAATGACGCCTAAATCTTTTTCCTGGGTGGTGGTTCCTAATGTGGAACCTTGCATGGTGTAACCATAGTTTGGGTTGTTCTTCCCTAGGTGCATAACTTTGCACTTGTCCACATTAAATTTCATCTGCCATTTTGATGCCCAGTCTTCCAATTTATCAAGATCCTCTTGCAATTTTCCACAATCCTCTTGGGTTTTAACAACTTTAAATAGTTTTGTGTCATCTGCAAATTTGATAACCTCACTCGTTATTCCACTTTCCAGGTCATTTATGAATATGTCAAAAAGCAGCGGACCCAGCACAGATCACAGCCTCCACAGCCACCATTCACCCCAGGCTGCTAGCACTGGCAGGAGTGCAGGATAATATCCTTCATTACTAGGAGGGGCGAAGAATATTCTCCTGTATTAATAGGAGAGTGAAGAATAGCAGCCTTTATTACTGGGGGAGGGGAGCATGCATGTGTATGAAACATAGAAAATGACAGCAGATAAAGATCATACGGTCTATCCAGTCTGCTCGTCCATAATAACTATTAAGTTCTACAATCTCTTCCTCTCCCTCAGAGATCCTCTGTACATGCTGTCTTGAATTTGGATAGAGTTTTTATCTCCACTACTTCCACTGGGAAGCTAGCCAATAGATCTACCACCTTTTCCATAAAGAACAATTTTAATGTGACCTGGAAATATCTCACTTATAGAAACAGAGAAACATGTCGACAGAAAAAGACCACATGGCCTATCTAGTCTGCCCTTCCATAGCAACCACTACAACAGTCTCTTTTCCTTTAGAGATCCTCTGTGTTTGTCCCATGCTTTTTTAAAATTCAGATATTGTCCTCATCTCTACCACCTCCACATGTATCCACCACTCTTTCCATAAAGAAATATGTCCCCATATTATTCCTGAGTCTATCCCCTTTCACCCTCATCCTATATCCCCTTGTAGCAGAGCTTGCTTTCAATCAAAAAAAGCTCTCCTCCTGTGCATTTATGCCACAGAGGTATTAAACGTCTCAATCATATCTCCTCTATCCCGCCTTTACTCTGAAGTATACATATTAAGATCCTTAAGTTGGTCCTCACATGCTTTATAACAAAGACCACTAAACATTTTAGTAGCCACCCTCTGCACAGACTCCAACTTGTTTATATCCTTTTGAAGGTATGGTCTCCAGAATTGCACACAATACTCCAAATGAGGTTGCATCAAAGACTAATACAGAGGCACTGTCACCTCTTTTCTTCTGCTGGCCATTCCTCTTCCTATGCACTAGGGCGTGTCAATTTTAAGGGTAGATTTTTATTTTTCCAAACTTTACAAACTACTAGTGATCAAATTATGCAGTTTTGCATGCTGAATCTAAAGCTATCTTCAGAAACTGCTTAAAGTGGGTCTTACCTACATCAATACGTGGAAATTAAATCATATTTATTTGAACATGTAGTCTGAACAGCACCGGTAGCCACATAATTGTCTTTAAACAGTCATTTATGCAGTTAATTTAATGTTATTTAGCAAAATCCAGCAAAGAAGCCATATCTTGTTTACTTCTGTTTCAGCTCATGAACTCCCTGCTGACCATCTGATCCCTAATATAATGTTCCCCTCTCTCCTGATTGTACACATAACCAGCAGCCTCAGTTGTCATTTTTACACACCTTTCTATGGACTGAGTGTGCATTGGCCAGCCTGGAACCACCATGGGCTTGTCAAAAATGCCTTGATCTCTGCTATTGTCATGGTACAGGTAAGAGGAGGCTCGGAGACTCTGGAGCTCCAGTTAAATAATTTGGTGAGTGTAGTTGTCTCAGTGTTGATGGATGGTGTTTTCCTGGGTCTCATACTGTGTCTCCAAGCTGAGTCTTTGCATCTCTTTCATCTCTGATCTTCAATATCTTCTCCACTGCATCTCTTTTCTCCTGTTCCTCTTCACTGCACAACATAGCTTGCAGAACAGACTTGCTGTAACCGTACCAAGCTGACCTTCCCAATGTAGGCATGACTATCTTCCTTACCTCTTCACACTGTTTTTTCAACAGTTGCAGCTGGAAAAGGAGATGTCTGGGACCTTGTGTCCAATTGCTATTTATTTTCATATTGAACCAGTTTACCATGTAAACCCCAACATAGTACTCTATAATCATTCTTATGCTTGGAAATCCATATTCTCATGAAACTTAGAGCTGTGACACAGGTCCCATTTCCAACAGAGCTAGATCCTTTGACAATAACCTGTTCTAATGGCAATTACAATTCTATAGCCATAGCTTTGATTGGTGCTTAAGTCCTTGATCATTGCCAGGGCCGACCCGTCCATTGAGCAAGAATGTTTTTTGCACAGAGTCCTGCGTTTCAGGGGGCCCTGCGCAAAAAACATTCTGCTTCAGCCCAGGTAGATTAAAAAATAATGGCTGCTGCTGCCACTGCCGCCGTGGCAGCGGCAGAATCAAGTGTCCCGCGGGGGCCCCCCTGCCTGGCAGAGCCTTCCCTGCAGCATCAGTTCCCTCAGCACGGGCTTTTCAGAGCCGTGAAGGGAGAGTCTCTCTCACTGCTCTGTTAAGCCTGCCAGGGCTGATGGGACTTCCTGCAGCAGCCAGTTTTTTGTTTTGTTTTGTTTTTTTAAATCTACCTGGGCTGATGGGGGGAGGGGGTTAGGACTGGTAATGAGCTATGGGCTGATGGGGGGGTTAGGACTGGTAATGGGCTATGGGTGGGGGCTAAGACTGAAAATGGGGTGATGGGGGTGTTAGGACTGGAGGTGGGCTGATTGGGTGGGGGTTAGGACTGGTAATGGGCTGATGGGGGGATTAGACTGGTAATGGGCTATGGGGGTCTAGGAATGGAAATAGGCTGATGGGGGTGTTAGGACTGGAGGTGGGCTGATTGGGTGGGGGTTAGGACTGGTAATGGGCTATGGGGGGGCTAAGACTGAAAATGGGCTGTTGGGGGGGTTAGGACTGGTAATGGGCTATGGGTGGGGCTAAAACTGAAAATTGGCTGATGGGGGTGTTTAGGACTGGAGGTGGGCTGATTGGGTGGGGGTTAGGACTGGTAGTGGGCTGATGGGGGGCTTAGGACTGGTAATGGGCTGATGGGGGGCTAGGACTGGAAATAGGCTGATGGGGGTGTTAGGACCGGAGGTGGGCTGATTGGGTGGGGGTTAGGACTGGTAATGGGCTATGGGGGGGCTAAGACTGGAAATGGGCTGTTGGGGGGTTAGGACTGGTAATGGGCTATGGGTGGGGGCTAAGATTGAAAATGGGGTGATGTGGGGGGTTAGGACTGGAAGTGGGCTGATGGGGGAGTTAGGACTGGTAATAGGCTATGGGGGGCTAGGACTGGAAATAGGCTGATGGGGGGTTAGGACTGGAAGTGGGCTGATGGGGGGCTTAGGACTGGTAATGGGCTGATGGGGGGGCTTAGGACTGGTAATAGGCTATGGGGGGACTAGGACTGATAATGGGCTGAGTGGAAGGGGGGCTTGAACTGCAAATAGCTGATAGGGAGGGGGCTTGGAATGGAAATGGGCTGAGTGGAAGGAGGGGCTTGAACTACAAATAGCTGATGGGGAGAGGGCTTGGAATGGAAATGGGCTGTGAGGGGAGGGAGCTAGGACTGGAAATGGGCTGATGGAGGGCCTAGGATAGGACTGGAAATAGATGGGGGAGCTAGGATTGGAAATGGGCTGATGGTGGGGCTAGGATAGGATTGGAAATGGGCTTATGGGGGGCTAGGACTGGAAATGGGCTGATGCGGGGACTAGAAGGGAGCGGATGCTGGCTGGGGCTGGAACTAGAAGGGAGCTGTTGGGGGAGGATTAGAATGGGATGGAGCTGGGAGAGTGAAATGGAGAGGGGAAAATATTTTGTGTGGGAGGGAAGACAAATCTACAATTCCTTTTCGTCCCTCTAGTCCAGTCCCGGAACCACTGAGTTTAGAATCTCCTCCAGCAGCTTTGGAGACTGAAAACTTGTCATCGCCTTGATGACCTCTGCACATATATAGGCAAGGACCGCCCCTTCCTCTTCAGTACTTTCAGTCTCCAAGCAGCTGGAGAAGCTTCTGAGCTCTAGGCTCACTCAGCACAAATAAGCAGAGCTAGGAATAGGGATTACCTTTAATTTTAATTTTCATTTTAATTTTAAATGTACTTTGGGATTGTGAGTTTACTTACTTAGTGTTTTGATTTTATACAGGGAAGGTGCTGCTGCTCAGAGGTGTCCATTACTGCACCTGGCCGAGTTCTCTGTCTCTGTCTCTCTCCCCCCCCCCTCTCCCCTTCGCTTTAACAAGCAGTCAGGACACAGCTCAGCACCTTCGCCTCCCTGCTCCCGAACCCGCGGTACCAGGTGAGGAGCAGGTGGCAGGCTTAGGATCTCAGCGCCGGAAGCAGAGGGCTCAGACACCGGCAAAGCGTGCTGAGATCAGCCGGAGCCGAAGCCGCAGTTCGGCTGAGCTCCGGCGCGCTTAAGAGTCTCCTCCCAGACACGGTGAGGTGGAGGTGAGTCGGGCATAGTTTTAGCAACTAGATTGCCTGGGGGGTGAGCGGGAGTGTGAACCGAGATCCCGCGCCCAGACCACCCGTTCAATTTTGGGCGGGAAAAGTAGCGGCGGCCATTTTGGCTGCCGCAGGTTGAATCGGAGCAGCTGGTGCAGTCTCTTTCTGGCCTGTCTGGGGGCTTTCGGGCCTCGTTTCAGAGGCAGTTCAGAACAACTGAGCTGGGCAGTTCTTTGGGCCTACGGGAGTTAAAAAAAAAATAAATTTAAATCAAAATAAACTGGAAAAGAGGACCCCAGTTCGCGCTACTGTTTCCCTCGTTGGATTTACTGGGGGCAGGCAGTGCTTTCTGTGCCGGGGAGGCGGGGGGCATGCCAGCCAAGCCGCGTTGTCTGGTATGCGGTTCAAGGAGGGGAGAGCTGATGGAGTCTGGGGGGTGTAGGCCTTGCTCCCACGAGGCAGCCCTGCTTGAGGATCCTATGGAAGGTCCTAGCGGAATTCAGTTGGGGGATGATCGGGAGAAGGGGGTCTCCCTACCCTCCTCGGGCGTTTCAGCGGAGCAGAAGTCGGGTCCTGCTTTGGGGGACGGGGCGGTTCCTGATCCTTCAGTCAGCCAGGCGAGGGGTCCGGTGGGGATCCCGTCGGAATTTTTCTCTCTCTTGCAGCAGGCCTTGGCCGTCTTACAGCCAGCGATGGTAGTGCCGCCTCAGAGTCCGCGTGGACAAAAGCAGGAGGCGGCAGCGGAGGTGGACGCTCCTCCGCTCAAAAAGAGTAGAGGAGTTAGTGCAGAGGATCCTGTGTCTCCTCTCTGGGAAGACCTGAGTGCAGGGGACGCGGATCTCGCAGGTGTCTCGGAGGATGATTTGGAAGAAGGGGAACTGCCTGATGAGGACCAGCAAAGCAGGGTGGCCCGGGTGTTTCGGAAGGAGGAGCTGCCAGCATTGATTGCGGAGACTGTGAAGACGCTAAATATGCCGTTGGTGGAACCTTCCTTGGAGGAGGCTCTGGAGGATCCACTGTTGCAAGCAGTTCGCACGTCCCAGCGAGTGTTTCCCGTCCATAGGGTGTTTCGGAATATGATTCAGGAAGAATGGGACTTACCGGAGTCGGCCCTGAGAGGCTCTAGGGCGATAGCGAGGTTATATCCGCTCTCTGACCAGGATAAGGAGCTATTTCGTGCTCCAAAGGTGGATGCTGCAGTGTCAGCAGTCACAAAGAAGACTACGATCCTGGTAGAAGGCGCCGCGGCGTTGAAGGATGTACAGGACAGGAAGTTGGATACCTTGTTGAAACGTGTTTGATATTAGTGCTCTCTCCATGCAGGCCTCGATAGCGGGGGCATGGGTGGCGAGAGGCTGTCTTCGATGGTCCCACAGATTGCAGGGGGATCAGTTAGGGGAGAAGATTGCGGAGGTACCGCGGCTAGAGTCGGGAACAGCTTATTTAGCGGATATTCATTACGACCTCCATCAGGGGTCTGGCCAAGGTGATGGCTTCGGTAGTAGCGGCCCGTCGTTCCCTGTGGTTGAGAAACTGGGCGGCGGACACTTCATCTAAGGCTCGGCTCAGTAAGCTTCCATTCCAGGGAAAACGTTTGTTTGGAGAGGATTTAGAGAAGCTGGTTAAGGATTTTGAGGAGTCCAAAGGTGGTCGTCTGCCGGAGGATAAGCCTAAGCAGAGCCGGGGGCTTTCCGGGACCAAGGAGGCTCAGAGAGAGTTTCGTAGGTTTCGGTCCTCTCGGTTTGGTTCATCACAACGTGGAAGGTTTCCAGGGAGGAGCCAGAGTTTTCGGGGGGCAGGCAGAGGTTTTGCGCCCTTTCCGTCCTCAAGCAAGAAGTCACAATGAGATGAGGCGGACCCAGGTGGTGGAGCTGCCCGTGGGAGGTCGGTTGCTGGAGTTTTACCCTGCCTGGGTCCAGCTTACGACGGACCAGTGGGTCTTGGAGGTCATCCGAGAGGGTTATGCGTTAGAGCTCCACCGACCCATATTAGATTCCTTTGTTCTGTCGCCTTGCAGGGCTCCGCTCAAGGTGCGCGCGGTGGCAGAGACGCTACGCCGTTTGCTGGCCCTCAGGGCGGTAGTTCCCGTTCCTGCGGATCAGTGCGGATGCAGTCGTTACTCCATCTACTTCGTAGTGCCAAAGAAGGAAGGCTCGTTTCGTCCGATTCTGGATTTGAAGAGGGTGAATCGGTGTCTCAGAATATCGCATTTCAGGATGGAGACGTTGCGTTCCGTGATTGCGGTAGTCCGAAAGGGGGAGTTCCTGACATCGTTGGACCTCACGAAGGCTTATTTGCATATCCCCATTCGGCAAGAGCATCAGCAGTTCCTGCACTTTGCGCTTCCCATGGGGCATTTCCAATTTCAGGTGATGCCCTTCGGGTTGGCAACAGCGCCTCACGTGTTCACCAAGGTTATGGTGGTGGTGGTGGCGGCGGCGGCGCTGCGGAAGGAAGGCGTACTGGTGCACCTGTATCTGGACGATTGGTTGATTCGGGCGAAGTCGCGCGAAGAAAGTGTCAAGGCCACCGCCCAGGTGGTACAGGTTTTGGAAAGCTTGGGCTGGGTGGTCAACCGGACAAAGAGCAGGTTAGTTCCCTCTCAGTCTCTGGAGTATTTGGGGGCATGTTTCGAGACGGCGTTAGGTGAGGTGTTTCTCCTGGAGCACCGAGCTCGCGCTCTGCGTTGCTTGGTGAGGGAGGTTTTGGCACGGCAGGCTCCGACAGTGTGGCAGTACCTCCAACTGCTCGGAACGATGGCGGCATCTATCGAAGTGGTGCCGTGGGCCAGGGCGCACATGAGGCCACTGCAGAGGGTGCTGCTGCGGCGGTGGTCGCATCAATCGGACCCGTTATCTCGCTGACTCTTCTGCCCTCCGGAGGTGCGGGTCGCGTTGAGTTGGTGGTTGCGGAAAGAGAGTTTGGAGGCCGGCACCCCATTGGAACCTCCATCCTGGAGACTTTTGACCACGGATGCCAGTCTACTAGGGTGGGGAGCCCATTGCGAAGGGAGCATAGCCCAGGGCCGCTGGTCTCCAGAGGAGCGGCAATGGTCCATCAACAGGTTAGAGATGAGGGCGGTGTTGTTGGCCCTTCAAGCGTTTCAGGCGTTGCTGTAGTGGGCAGCGGTCAGGGTTCTGTCCGACAATGCGACAACAGTGGCCTACATCAATCGTCAAGGCGGTACAGGAAGTGCAGTTCTGGAGGCAGAGGCAGGTCTTCTGCTAGCCTGGGCCGAACAGAATCTGGAGGGTCTGTCAGCACAGCATGTGGCCAGGGTGGACAATACCACAGCGGACTTTCTGAGTCGACGGAGGGTGGACCCGGGGGAGTGGGTCCTTCACCCGGACGTGTATTCTCTGCCGGTACAGCGTTGGGGCTCTCCGGTCATGGATCTAATGGCAACCTTCGAGTCCGCAAAGGCGACCTGATTTTTCAGCAGGAGGCGGGAACGCATGTCGGAGGGGCTAGATGCGTTGGTGCAAAGGTGGCCAAGGGCAGGCCTGCTCTATGTGTTTCCGCCTTGGGCCCTCATAGGTCGAGTGGTGCAGCGCATAGAGTGGCACCGGGGCAGAGTAATCCTGATTGCGCCTGATTGGCCCCGGAGGCCGTGGTATGCGGAATTGGTGCAGCTCCTGGTGGACGTCCCGTGGAGGCTTCCTCAGCGGGAGGATCTGTTGCTACAGGGACTGTTAAGGATGTCTCAGGTGGCTCGATTCTCGCTTACGGCATGGCTCTTGAACGGGCTTGGTTGAGGGCCAAAGGTTATTTTTCGGCGGTCATTTCTACTTTGTTGCGGGCGCGTAGGCGGTCCACGTCGCTGGCATATATACGGATTTGGCGTATTTTTGAGGGATGGTGTTCAGAGAGGAACCTTCGTCCGTTTGGGGCATCAGTCCCTCAGATCCTTTCCTTCTTGCAAGCTGGTGTAGAGAAGGGACTGGCAGACAGTTCCTTGCGAGTGCAGTTGGCAGCGATTTCCTGTTTCCGGGGCAAGATTCAGGGTCAGGCGTTGGGGATGCATGGCGACATCCGGCGGTTTTTGCAAGCGGTGTTGGTCATGCGGCCTCCTCGAAGATGCTCGGTTCTGGCCTGGGACCTCAATTTGGTATTGGAGGCTTTGGTCAAACGGCTGTTTGAGCCGTTAGGGAAGGCTTCCGTTAAGGATCTGACGTTGAAGACGGTGTTCCTGGTAGCTATTTGTTCTGCTCGCAGAATCTCCGAGTTGCAAGCTTTGTCCTGCAAGGAGCCGTATCTCTCCTTCTTTGATCACAAGGTGGTGTTGCATATGGTACCGCCGTTTTTGCCTAAGGTGGTGTCCGTATTCCATGTTAACCAGGTGGTCTCTCTTCCGGTATTTTTGGGGAAGCAGACGTCGCAGACCGATAGCCGGTTGCATCTTCTGGATGTACGGCGCACGCTCCGGCGATATCGCCGCGGCACTGAGGCCTTCCGCAGGTCAGACAGGTTGTTCATGACGTTCGGTGGTCCGAGAAAGGGGGAAGCGGCAGTGAAGTCGTCTATCTCCAGGTGGCTGAAGGAGGCTATTGCGGCTGCCTACATTTTGAAGGGCAGAGTAGTGCCGGAAGGTCTCCGGGCTCATTCTACTAGGGCGCAGGCAGCGTCTTGGGCGGAGTTTAGTCTGGTGCCCGCTGTGGACATTTGTAGGGCAGCAACTTGGTCGTCGTTGCATTCCTTCGCTAAGCATTATAGGCTTGATGTGCAAGCTTCGAAGGATGTGCGTTTTGGATCAGCAGTACTTCAGACTGGGCTAGCTAGGCCCTCCCTTTGACTTTCACTGCTCTGTTACATCCTCAATGGTTCCGGGACTGGACTAGAGGGACGAAAAGGAAGAGTAAATTAGACTTACCTGCTAATTGTTGTTCCTTAAGGAACTCTAGTCCAGTCCCGGATCCCTCCCGAGATATTTCATTTCAGCCTGAAGTTCAGCGAGGGCGTTGATGTCTTGGCGGGGAGGATTTGGGGATGGAAGCAGGGGTGCTCGGGTGCGGCGCTTTGTCGTTCCCTGAGGACCTACTAATTGTCCTATCAGTTTAAAAAAAAAAAGAGAGGGGAAAGGAGACGGGAGTAGAGAAGCAAAGCAGACGGTAATGAGAATGCCAGCCATCCCTGGGGGGGGGGGGTGTAGGGCTAGTTGTTGAGTTATAGGTTCCATTACTTGTTTAACTACTTATTTGTTGCTCTGCTGAGTTTGCTTTGTCAATAGGTACTGAAGAGGAAGGGGCGGTCCTTGCCTATATATGTGCAGAGGTCATCAAGGCGATGACAAGTTTTCAGTCTCCAAAGCTGCTGGAGGAGATTCTAAACTCAATGGTTCCGGGACTGGACTAGAGTTCCTTAAGGAACAACAATTAGCAGGTAAGTCTAATTTACTCTTGGCCGGGTATTGGGAGAGTAAGTGGGGATTGAGGATGGATATTACAGGAATCACCTCCAATAGCTTGAAGAGTTTTATCTGATCCTCTCTCTCAGCCATGCAGCCAAATTATCAGCAATTATTTCTGCACGATTTTTCTTTTTATGCTTTAGTATATGAAGGGGGATTGCCATTATCCACATGGTTTTAATTAAGACAACTTTTACTTTGTTCAATTTACTGTTTCATTAAGGTGCTTTTATCAGACCAAGTTTCAGCGGTCGCAGTTCTATCGTGGGCTATCACTAGTTTGCACTATACAGTGTCCCCTCTAGCCTGTTTAAGGTGGCAATGGTACAACACTAAATGGCATTTCCTTATCGTCCCTCCAGTCCAGTCCCGCACCTCTGGGTAGTGCACCACCTCCAGCAGCTTGGAGACTGAGCATGTCATCTTTTTGATGACACTAGTGTACATATGCAGCTGGCACCACCCACCAGCTCCAGTAAGCTCAGTCTCCAAGCAGCTGGAGGAGGTTGTGAGCTAGGGTGCTGGACTCACTGAAGATTGTTATCTCATGGATACCCTGCATCAGTAATATCTCGTGCTTATAAAAGAGCACGTTATACACATAGAGAGTGGTTGTTGGATCCTGAATACTCTACTATGTCATCAACAGATGTTACGGGGATTACTGGTGTGCTACCTTACACTGATCGTAGCTCCCAGGTTTTACGTATTCTAAAATCTCACTGGGCGATTCTGCAGCTTCATGAATGTTTTAAAGGACCTTTGCGAATTGCCTTTTCCAGAGGTCGCAATTTAAGTGATCGTTTGGTACAAACTTCCTTGCAAGAGGACCGTCTATTATACCAGGAACCAGTTCGTGGCCACGCTGCTTGCCATAATTGTGCATATTGTGCCTCAACAATGGAGGGCATTGAATGGTGTCATCCTCTAACGCGTCGGGAATTTCGTCGACGATGGGACACAAATTGTAACTCTACTTTTGTAGTATATTTGATTATGTGCCCTTGCTCCCTGATGTATGTTGGTCGTACTATTAGACCTATAAAACAACGTTTAATGGAACATGCTTCCCGGCATCGATGTGGGGTTGGATCTGCACCTATGGTCTCCCACTGTTTTGAGAAATTACATCAGTTCAATCAGCTTTGTTGGACTATAATTGATCATGTCCCTTTGGATCCTCGAGGGGGGCATAGAGAAGATCGTCTTCAACGTTTGAACAGCGATGGATTTTCCTCCTGGATACTGTAGAGCCAGGTGGTTTAAATCGGGAGATTGACTGGCAAAGCCTTTTGTGAATGGTGAAGTCGTCATTGCTCTGATTTTCCAATCAAAGTTGGGATTCCCCGTCATGTGGGGTTTTCTCTGCTTTTGTATTGGTGGGTTCTTCTTTTTTAAAAACGGTGGATCGGCCATTGAGAAGTAAGACCGCAGCCACTTTGACGGCGTTTATGTTGGCTGCTATGTATGATTTTCTGGGATTTTGCACTTGATACAGGGCATAGGAGCCTGAAACGTGCGCGTCGTGCATCTGGACTTTCAATACCAGCGCTTATGAACTGAGATAAGTTTTATGCTATTTTGAAAATTGATTTTTGAGAATTATAAAATTTTGGTGAAGAACCTTTATTGAGAAAAAGTAGCTGCCCGCTTGGTGAAGGTCGGTTTCCATTTCGACCTTCCTACGGTTAGCTCCGACAAAAAAATGATTATAAATGTGGGTCGCATGATTTAGGTTTGTTTTTTTATG
The DNA here is from genome assembly GCA_033557465.1 of Ichthyophis bannanicus. Taxonomy (NCBI): domain Eukaryota; kingdom Metazoa; phylum Chordata; class Amphibia; order Gymnophiona; family Ichthyophiidae; genus Ichthyophis; species Ichthyophis bannanicus. Next base: position 5,670,146 of record CM066050.1, read on the forward strand.
TGTGGTGGGACTCACTGAAGAGACAACTAAAGAAATAGGTTTAGTTAGAGTTTGCTTTTATTTCCCCTGTTAAGGTGCAGAAGTGTAAAAAAAAAAATCAGAAGGAACAGAGAGAACCCGGGGGACAACAGGGCTGAGGGGAGGATATTCCTTCTTCCCCCTCTCCCCCCAGAATTTCGGGGGAGGGGAGTTCTGTGGGGGCCTTCCTGAGTCCGAGACTTCTGGCTGCTCCCAAACCCATTATCAGGTGAGGAGCCGCTACAGGGACTGCAGTTGCTTGGCAGAAGTGAAAGCTGGCAGCCCCAAGTCACCCCCCTCAGCGCCGAAGCCAGGAAGGAAGGCTGAGCGTGAGGGGTAGTAAAGCCATGGTGCAAAGAGGCTCCCAAGGTAAGAGTGGCGGGGGGAAGGACAGCAGGAACCCCTAGACACTGCCAGAACACGAGGAGACAGAGAGCGGCCTGCAGCCGCATGTTTGGGAGTCTGCAGCGATGTGGGAAACTCCCCCTGTTGCATTTAGGCGTGATTTCTTCTTATTCAAGCCCGCATGTGTTTAACCCCCTGCTGTGGATTTTGATGCCTGGGAGAGGCAGCCACCGGAGAATAAAGCAGGACAGAACAGCCTCTTTCTAGGGGGCCATGTGCAGTTTCTTTTTAATTTCAGTTAATTAGATTTTGGTTTTATTTTATTTTAGTTCAAGTACTCTAGTGCTCTGTGCCTGAGCCTGTGGAGGTGCACTGTGATGGGGATCCTTTTACCTACCTGAGTACAAATTGAGGGCGTTCCTGGGGAGTACCCCCAGCCCTTCCCACTATGCTGGCCAGATCGCAGTGCCTAGTATAGGATGCTATCAAGGGGCGTGAACCCCACTAAATCCTTAAGCATTCCCTGTGTTATACAGCTCAAAATTGATTCAGTGCACAATGACTTGATGCAGACATATGGGAAAGGCCTAATCAGATAGGCCATTGTTTGTTGCTGGGTGGATTTTCAGAGGGCTGTTGTGCTGGGTCAGGTGATGTAACTGGCACTTGGTTGAAACATTGTTGCTTTCTCCTGAGAAGGGTCTGATAAAAAGTCAGAGACAGAAATAAACATAAGTGTAAAAAAAAAAAAGAGGTGCTGCATATAGGTTTGTAGCAGCTACGTCTTTGGAAAACAGGAAGTACCTGCATACAAGAAATGTATGTAATTTGAAAGATAGTCAGTCAATGGATTGGACGCAAATGAAATCCTTCTATCTGTCTGTGGTCAATGAGTAACCTGACATGATCATCTCTTGTCACTTAGCCCAGATTATGTACCTATTAAATCTGTAATATTGCTTGTAAGGGACGCTGACTATCACTTTGTATTGTTGTATTAGATTGTAAGCTCGGAAGAGCATGATTCTGATGAGCAGGGACTGTTTATTATATGTATATCTTTATATGCATGTCATACCTGTACAGCACTGTGTGCTCGGCGCTATATAAGTGCTAAATAGTAGTAGTAGCTCTACTCCCTTATAGCCATTTGTAGTATTAGAAGAAAAACAAACTTTACTCAGAGAACGTGTCAGTTTGATTGGATCAGGGCAAGGTCCATTTCATATCTTTAAGATACAACACTACAGCTCAATCTAAAAATCCTCAAGATATGCAGTCCCCGATGTGGTGTGGTCTCGGAGGCAGGCGTCTGCCTAAACTGCACGCAAGAGGCTGTCATGGGAGCAGAACCTGCAGGATGAGATGAGGCAGGAGAGTCCCTCCTGATAGCAAGAGACCCTGGGGGTCGCCATGTTACCTTCAATGGATCCAGCCCCCAGTCCCTGCACGATGCTCGGACCATCCACCCCTTGAGCCCAGGGAGCAGTAGGGCTCCTGGGGGAGTTCTCACCGGAGCTTTTCTTACTTTTGCAGAAGGCGTTTTGCCTACCAAGTGGCTCCTCAGCCTCAGGGCTAAGAGGATATCAGACGCAAAAGAGCACAAGTCAGGAGCAGTGGCGTCTAAGTGGGCTAGAGGCTTAGAGAGTGTCAGCAATCGCTGTTGTCAGAGGGGCTGGATGGGGAAGACCTTGACACAGAGCTAGATCTTCAGGAGGAGTTGGAAGAAGGAGAGAGCCTAGAACAGGAGGATCAGGCCCGGATTGTTCGGGTTTTCTGCCGGGAGGAGCTACCAGTGCTCATCTTTATGCTTATGTTTATGCAGAGAGCTTGTAGTTTAAATTTAATACTCACTCAGGGCCTAGTATCAGCAAAGTACTTTTAGTTTAAATTTAAAACACAGAAGAGAGCTTTCTGGTTAAATTTAGAACCCAGCAGAGAGCTTCTAGTTTAAATTTCATAATAAGTCAGAGCCTAGCAGCAGCAAAGAGCTTTAATTTAAATCATATCAGAATATAACTTAGCATAAAAGGCAAAACAGGGTCAGTATTCTTTGAGCAACAAATAAAGTCTTCTAGAGACTTTTACAAAGAGGCCTTCTACCTAGGGGGCAAGAGACCTGTGAAACCTTTTCAATAGGTGTTACCGCTAGGTGGCAGGTCAAAAGGCCATTTTGAAAGACTCCTTCTATCCAAGCAAGGACTGTTAATCACCCAGGAAGTTGGTCACAGCTTACCTCAGAAGCACAGGACAGGGTTCCATGTAGCAGCCCTCTTTTAATAAGCTCTGGAGTCTTAATGCGTGGATGAGACGATGGTGCAAGGATGAGGGTTTTGGATTTGTTAGGAACTGGGGAACATTCTGGGGAAAGGAGGGGCTGTTCCGAAGGGATGGGCTTCACCTTAACCGGGATGGAACCAGACTGCTGGCATTAACCTTTAAAAAGGAGACAGAGCAGCTTGAAAACTGACAGTTGCACAAGAGTGCATGGTTCGGAAGAATGTATCCTTGAAGGATACTACCAAAAGCAGAGAGGTTCCAAAAAAGAGTAAAGTAGCCCAAATGCCCTCGACTATGGAGCAGACAAAGCTTAAAGATCCCAAATTACCCATGCCTACCAATAGCCAGATTAATATGAATAAAATACAGTCTCTTTTTTTTTTAATCTTTTATTTAAATTTTTGATACATACACAAGAAACAGCCACACAGCAACTACAAGATAAAAACACCCTTCCCCTCCCACCCCACCTCCATGTGAGTCAACATTAAGTAACCACACACAATCAGATTAGAAAGCCCAAGTCGATATAGAAAGAAACACAAGGCACAAAGTCCCAATTGCTCACCCAGACACTTAAACCCTTATTCTTGCAGTCGCAATATATTTATCCAACCACAACCACTTGTCTGAGGAAGAGTCCTGCCCATTATTGCTCCTCCGCCCCTTAAGATTAATAGTGTGATCCTGCGCCTTCTCATAGCTGGAATAAAGACATACCATGCTCCACCACTGATGGACATCCAGCTTGCTAGAGTACTTCCAGCATACCATGAGCAGCTTTAAAGCTATGGCAACTAGAAAGTCCAGCAAAAAATGCTTTCCTTTCATGTCGGGAAGGTCGCTCATAGCAGAGCCCAAGATCACAGCCTGCCAAGTGAGAGGAGCCCGAAAGCACAAAATCTTTTGTACCTTCTCCCAAACTGAGAGCCAGAAGGTTTGAACGTAAAGGCAATCAAAGAACATATGCTTATAAGTTCCAGGACTAAGGGAACATGACCAGCATAAATTACCTGTTCCCACCTGCCACCTGGAGAGCCGAGTAGGCGTAATAAATGCACGATGTAGCAAGAAGAATAAGGTTTGAGTTATACCCGCTGCTTTAGAAACCCTGCTGACCTTGGTTCACAGTAGTGCCCAATCATGGGAGAAAATAGGAGTATCTAGATCAACCTCCCAACCACTTCGACCTACTTTTGGAGATGCACAGCCCTCCCTTAAATAAGCATAAAACTTAGACGCTGCACCAGGCTTGCAGGAGTATGCGAGGGCCGGCCAGCTCCTGCAAGCCCCAGGCCTGCGATGCATTCATACTTGTCACTCCAGCTTTTGATAGACAACTTATTAATTGAATCCACTGGAATTGACAGGCCATCGGCAACTCAAACTCCTGCTGCAGCCGTACCCAGGGTTTCCAACCCCCCGCCTGGAGCAATTGACCTACTGTCCAAATACCTTTTGCTTGCCACTTCCTCCACCCTATAGTTTTATGCCCTATCTTGAACATAGAGTTATACCAAATTGGCATCAAGAGGGACACCGAGTTATCAGAGCTCATATCTCTCGCCAAGTTATGATAAGCCTCTTGGGTAGCCACAACTACATCCAGGGCTGCTGAGGAAGCCTGACACTTCATACCAATCAATAAATATAACGGAATCGGCTCGACCAGCCGCTTCTCCACCTCTACCCACACACGTGCCAGTCCCCCGCTCTCCCTGGGGCACCACAGTGCCCCCTGCTTAAGCAGGAAAGCCAGGTGATACCGTCGAAAGTCTGGAAAGTTTACCCCACCCTTGTCCTTGCTCACTTTTAATTTACTAACAGTGATCCTGGGGGGCTTCCCTTGCCACAAAAAAACTGTGACTAACTTCTCCCACTCTTTGTAAGCTTTCTGCGGAAAGGAGATCGGCAACATTTCTAGGATGTAATTTATCTTTGGAGCTAGAGCCATCTTAATAGACTCCAAGCGGCCCCACCAAGATAGATGCAACGGAGACCATTTTTCTGTAAAGGACTGGATCAACTCCATTATATACCTGCCATTAAATGTGATAGTCTCTTCAATGGAACCGCAAAATCTAACCCCGAGATACTTAATTGCCTTCGCTTCCCAGACAAAGGGGAAATCCCTTGGGTCCTCAGAGAAAGTAACCCTATTCATGGGGAAGGCCACGGACTTAGTCCAGTTAATCGTATACCCAGATACCTTTGAATAGCTAGCAATTACCTTGAGTATCTCCTCCAGAGAGTCAGGATGCGAAAAAAGCAGCAGGTCATCGGCATAGGCCGACAATTTAATCTGGAGGTCACCTACCCTGATACCACGGATCCTTTCCGAGTGCCTGATTAAGAGCCCCAAAGGCTCCAATGCTAAATTGAACAGAATCGGCGATAGTGGGCATCCTTGTCTAGTCCCGCGATAAAGTGAGAAGGGAGCAGACAGCAGACCATCTACCAAGATACGCGCCTGCGGAGAGGCATACAAGACCTGAATCGAACTAATAAATCCCTCTCCGAAACCAAACCACTGCAAAACCTTCAACAAAAAGACCCATTCAAGCCTGTCAAAGGCCTTTTCAGCGTCTAAAGAAATCCCAACCATGGGAGTACCAAGCTGTTCTGAAACAGCCAGGAGATTCAGCAACAAACCCGCATTATCCGACGTGGCCCTACCAGGCATAAAACCACATTGGTCGGGATGAATCAGATCTGACGAGACCTTTAGAAACATAGAAACATGATGACAGAAAAAGACCACATGGCCTATCTAGTCTGTCCTTCCATAACAACAACTACAACAGTCCACTTTTTACCTTTAGAGATCCTCTGTGTTGGTCCCATGCTTTTTTTAATTCAGTTACTGTCCTCATCTCTACCACCTCCACAGGGAGACTATTCCATGGATCCACTACTCTTTCTGTAAAGAAATATTTCCGCATATCACTCCTGAATCTATCTCCCTTCACCCTCATCCCATGTCCCCTCTTAGCAGAACTTGCTTTCAATTGAAAGAGGCTCTCTCCCTGAACATTTATGCCACGGAGGTATTTAAACATCTCAATCATATCACCTCTATCCCGCCTTTCCTCTAAGGTGTACATATTAAGATCCTTAAGTCTGTCCTCATATGCTTTATAATGAAGCCCATTAATCATTTTAGTAGCAACCCTCTGCACCGACTCCATCCTGTTCACATCCTTTTGAAGGTGCGGTCTCCAGAATTGCACACCATACTCCAAATGAGGTTGCACCAAAGACTTATACAGAGGCATTATCACCTCCTTTTTTCTGCTAGCCATTCCTCTCCGTATGCACCCAAGCATCCTTCTAGCTTTTGCCGTTGCCTTTTCTACCTGTTTAGCTACTTTAAGATCATCAGACACAACCACGCCTAAGTCCCGCTCTTCTTTAGTGGACAAAAGTACTTCACCTCCTATACTGTATTGCTCCCTTGGATTGCTGCAGCCCAAATGCATGACCTTACATTTTTTAACATTAAATCCCAGCTGCCAAATTCTAGACCATTCTTCAAGCTTAGCTAGATCCCTCCTCATGTTACCTACACCTTCCTGGGTGTCTACTCTATTGCAGATTTTGGTATCATCCACAAAGAGGCAAACCTTACCCGACAGCCCTTCCGCTATATCACTAACAAAGATGTTAAAAAGAACCGGACCAAGGACAGATCCCTGGGGCACACCACTGGTAACATCCTTCTCCTCAGAGTGAGCTCCATTTACTTGTACTCTCTGTCGCCTCCCACCCAACCAATTTCTAACCCAAGCAGTAACTTTAGGGTCCACCTTTGCCAGTCTAGTTGCCATAACAGTTGCAAAGAACTTATAGTCTGCATTTAACAGCGAAATCGGCCTGTAATTCTCCACCTTAAAGGCGTCTCTCCCCGGCTTCTCTAGGACAACTATTGTGGCCTCATTGAAACCACCCACTCTAGGAACCTGCTCATGCAAAAGCTGGTAGTACTTAGCCACAAACGGTAGGAGCTCCTCCAGAAACATTTGGTAAAACTCAATGGGTATCCCATCTGGGCCCGCTGCTTTCCCTTTTTTTGCCGATTTTAGGGCCACCCGAAGTTCACCCAATGATAGGGGAGCATCCAGCTCTGACACCTGTTGCTCTGAAAGAGTGGGATGCGGTATATGTTCTAAAAAAGCATCACACTCCTTCTCCTTGTCCCCTCCCTCGGAGGAATATAGCCCAGCATAAAATAACCTAAAAGCCTCTGCTATATCCGGGGTCTTGGTAAGCAATTGCTGACTACTGGACAAGATTGTAGCGATCTTAGCCCTCTCAGCTCTGGGATTCAAAGTTGTGGCCAGTAACCTACCCGCCTTATTTTGTTCCCTATAATATTTGGCCTTCAATGTATGCGAGAGCTTCTCAGCTTCCGCACTTAGAATGTTATTGTACTGAAATCTTAATTTTTGTAGGCACAATAAGATATAGGGCTCTGATCTTGATCTTAAGAGTCTCTCCCCCGCTTGAATCTGTGCCTCGAGCTCCTTCAGTTCTAGCTTCCTTTGCCGCGCAGCCCTGATGGAGAAGCTAGTGATTTTAGCCCGCAGGGAGGCCTTAAAAGCCTCCCACCATGCCCATCCAGGCGTAGCCTCCGGAAGATTCACCATGAAATATTCCTTAATTACCCCCTCATGTATTCGCAAAAATCCGGATCCGCCAGCAATGACCTTTGAAAAAACCAACCGGATCTCCTGACGGAGACAGAATTTAACCCTAAGGTCAAAGAGATATCCGCATGATCCGAGACTGTACAGGCCCCAATTTGTGCATCTACTACCTGAGAAACAAGAGACTGGGAGATCAGGAAAAAATCAATCCTCGAGTGTGACCCATGCGGGGGCGAGTAAAAAGTAAACTCCTTCTGTGAGGGATGAAGCAGACGCCAGATATCTACTAGATTCATCTCCTGTACCAATCCCTTCATCACCATACTAGCCCAACTAGGTCTAATGGATCTATAAGGCTGACTATCTATTAAAGGGTCCATCACTAGATTAAAATCTCCCCCTAACACGAAATCACAATGTGCTAACTCTTGTACCTCCTCAGCAACCCTGTGAAAGAAGGACACGTCATCCGCATTTGGACCGTAAACATTCATAAAACCAAAAGTCCGGTCCCCAATTCGTAGCCGGACTTAGATCAAGCTTGGGTGTTGTTGAAAAATACTATCTTGGAAGCCCAGACAAGCTATATTCCACGCTTTAAGAAAAGTGGAAGGAAGTCCAAAAAACTGCCAGCATGGTTTATAGGTGAGGTCAGAGAGGCTGTTGGGCTGTTTCCAGGTTTTGTCGTTTGGCTCTTTTTTCCATTTTCTGAAAGATGCTTTTTTGGCAACAAGCACTGGCAAGTTAAATGCAAGGCATTGATAAGGCAAGCAAAGGGAGAATTTGAGAAGCAAAAACACGTAATAAAGACTTTTTCAAAGTACATTCGTAGCAAAAAACCTGTGAGAGAGTCAGTTGGTCCATTAGATGATAGAGGGGTTAAAGGGCCACTAAGAGGCGACAAGGCGATAGTGGAGAGACTGAATTAATTCTTTGCTTCGGTCTTTACTGAGGAAGATGTAGGGATGTTACCCATGACTGAAGTGGTATTTAAAGGTGCGGAAGAATTGAAGGAAATATCGATACATCGGGAAGATGTATTACAACTATTAGATAAACTGAAGAGTAGCAAATCACCTGGGCCGGATGATATACTTACATCCAAGGGTGTTGAAAGAACTGAAATATGAGATTGCAGACCTGCTATTAGTAATCTGTGAACTATCATTAAAATCATCTGTAATACCTGAAGATTGGAGGATGGCGAATGTAACGCCAATTTTTAAAAACGGGTTCCAGGGGTGATCTGGGAAACTACAGACCGGTGAGCCTGACGTCAGTACCGGGAAAAATGGTAGAAACCATCATAAAGAACAAAATTGCTAAACATGTTGATAGTCATGGCTTAATGGGAGACAGCCAACATGGCTTTATGGGAGACAGCCAACATGGCTTTAGACAGGGAAGATCTTGTCTTACTAAGCTGTTATGTTTTTTTGAAGGTGTGAATAAACAGGTAGACAAAGGTAAGTCGGTTGATATAGTGTATTTGGACTTTCAGAAAGCCTTTGACAAGGTCCTTCATCAGAGACTTTTGGCAAAACTAAAAATTCATGGACTAGGAGGCAGTGTACTATTGTGGATCAGGAACTGGTTAAAATATAGAAAGCAGAGGATAGGGCTAAATGGCCAATTTTCCCAATGGAGAAAGGTGAATAGTGGTGTACTCCAGGGATCTGTGCTGGGTCTGCTGCTTTTTGACATATTCATAAATGACCTGGAAAAGGGAATAACGAGTGAGGTTATCAAATTTGCAGATGACACAAAACTATTTAAAGTTGTTAAAACCCAAGAGGATTGTGGAAAATTGCAAGAGGATCTTAATACATTGGAAGACTGGGCATCAACATGGCAGATGAAATTTAATGTTGACAAGTACAAAGTTATGCGCCTAGGGAAGAACAACCCAAACTATGGTTACACGATGCAAGTTTCCACATTAGGAACCATCACCCAGGAAAAAGATTTAGGCGTCATTGTGGATAACATCTTAAAATGGAAAATAAAACAAAGGATATTATAATGCCTCTGCATCGTTCCATGGTGCAACCGCACCTTGAAGATTGTGTGCAATTCTGGTCGCCGTATCTTAAAAAGGATATAGCGTTATTAGAAAAGGTTCAGAGAAGAGCCACCGAAATGGTAAAGGGGATGGAAGGATACCCCTATGAAGAAAGGCTAAAAAGGTTAGGGCTCTTTAACCTGGAAAAGAGACGGCTGAGGGGAGATATGATAGAAGTTTATAAATCATTGAACGGATTCGAACGGGTAAACGTAGATCGATTGTTTACATTATCAGAATATAGAAAGACTAGGGGACATGCAATGAAGCTACAGGGTAAACTATTTAAGACTAATAAAAGAAAATATTTTTTCACCCAACATGTAATCAAACTCTGGAATTTGTTACCAGAGGATGTAGTAAGGGCTGGTAGTGTAGCTGGGTTTAAAAAAGGTTTGGACAAGTTCCTGGAGGAAAGGTCCGTAAACCATTATTAAGAAGGGACCCAGGATATCAATGCTTGACCCAATACAAGCATTGTGGAACCTGTGTCTTTTGTAGAAACTGCTAGGTACGTATGACCTAGATTGGCCACTGCTGGAAACAGGATACTGGGCTTGATGGATCTTGGTCTGACTCAGTATGGCATATCTTATGTTATGTTCTCAATATACTGCCCAGGCCGAAGACCATTAGGGCAGTTTACAATCACTACAAGCGGGTACTGATATTCTCCAGGACCAAGCAGGAAGTCAGTCCTCACTTATGGGTGATGTCGGCGCCGACGGAGCCCTCGCAGAGCAATTTTCCCCAGCTTTCGCAGAAAGCCTGTGGGAATTGCAGCGCGCATGCGTGGTCCCCTTCCCGCCCAGGGATGCCATCTTGCTCAGTCTCCTTTTTTCCGCGGAGCACTACAGACGTAGTTTGTTGTCGCTGCTGAAAAAGTTGATTTCTTAGTTTATTCTGTTATTTTCTCAGTTCGTGTGTCCTCTTCCCGCCGGGCCTCGCCTAAGAGGCCCGTTCACAGTTTTTATTTTCTTTTTTCTCTCCAACTGGCGTTCCCGCCTGTTTCTCCTTCTTCCCTGGCAGCACGGTCTTTCGACCTTGCAGGGGCCCTTTTTCCCCCGATGGCTGCCAGCGGGTTTAAAAAATGTGATCGTTGTGTCAAACTCATGTCTCTTACTGACACGCATGACTGCTGCCTCCGCTGCCTCGGGCCCGAACATGACCCTATGAGTTGCGGTCCGTGCAGCAAGATGTCCTCGAAGGCGCTAAGGAGTCGGCAGTCGCAAAGGGATAGAATCTTCTCTGACTCCGCATCCGGTCGGGCCCGGACCTCGTTAGAGGCCTCGACGTCTCGTGGCTCCGGCTCCGAGCATCATCGGAGTTCTTCTGAGCGGGGGTCCCCCGGCCGGGAACACCGTCGGGAGAAGAGGCCCGCGAGGGTGGTGTCGGAGGACGCTCCTGGTCCCTCGAGGGCCAGGTCGCTCAGCCCCGTCAGACGCCGCGGGTCCTCGGAGAGGGAGAGGCCTGCGAAGCTTCCTCATCTTGAGATGGAGTCATCTGGACACGTAAGTGCTATAGTCCTCCTGGACTCTCCCCCCGGGAGAACCGACGTCGGGGCCCGAGTCGGCGGCTGCTGGGTCTTCTGAGCTTGGTCTCAGACTGACGACCTTGGAGCGCAGTATCGCTGCCTTCATGGACCAGCAGTGGGCATTGATCACCGGCCTCGCCAGTGCATCTGCCCCGACCACCGGGACGTCGACGCCCAAGTCGACCCCGGAGGCCGAGTCGATCCTCGAGTCCATACAAGCTCGAGTCGATCCTCGACCTAGGTCTCCCTTGGCTTCCCGTTCGGGACCGAGGTCCTCGACGCCGGCCTTGGCGTCGGGGCAGAGGTCTCCGGCCCCCGCCCGCACGGAGCTCGATTCCTCCTCGGAGGAATCGGGCTGGGACACAGAGGAGGACGAGTCACCCGGGTCTTTTCAGACTCGGTGCGTCCCCTCCGACTCGCCCGAGTCGGAGCCTCGGAGGCGGTCCCCCCCCCGGAGGATACCCGGTTCTCCGATTTCATGAGGGATATGGCCAAGGCTTTGGCCTTCCCCGCGGATCCGGAGGAGGAACCTCGGGCCGAAGAGCTCGAGGCCCTTCAATATGACTCTCCCCCGAAGGAGGCCTTTACCGTACCGGTTCCCCCGATGCTGGAGCGCCTTCTCTTCCGCATGTGGGAGAGCCCGGCCTCGACGCCAGTGTTGAGCAAGTGGGTCGATTCCATGTATCGAGTCCGCAAGAGCCCCGGGTTCCAGAAGGCGCAGCTACCGCACCATTCCATGGTGGTGGAATCGGCCATGCATCAGCTTAAGAGTCAAAAGATGCACTCCTCGGTGCCTCCGGGTAAGGAGGCCCGGAACCTGGATGCCCTCGGTAGAAAGTGCTTCCAGGGCTCTATGCTTGCTTGTCGAGTCCAGACATATCAGCTGTATATGGGCATGTATCTTCGAGACCTGGCGAAAGAAATTGCGGAGTTCTCGGCCGGTCTCTCCGAGGAACCTTTGCAGCGGTTCCAGGCCTTGTCCACAGGGATTCGAGAGTGTTCAAAGTTCATTTCTCGAGCGGCCTACGATGGCTTCGAAGCATCGGCTCGGGTGGCCGGAGCCGGCATCGGGGCTCACTGCCAAGCATGGCTTCAGTCATCCGACCTCGAGCCATGGGTGCAGGACAAGTTGGCCGATGTTCCTTGCAGAGGTGAAAACCTCTTCGGCAAACCCATGGCCGAAAAGGCGGTGGAGCTCGAGTCGGAGACCCTCACCAGGACTCGCCTTTCCAGAAAGACCTCTGCCCCTTCACAGAAGAAGAAGGGCTCGGGGAAAAAGCCTTTTTACCCGAGGAAGGTGTTTGCTTATAAGCAACACCACCCACAATATCAGGCCTCTGCAACCCCCCGTCAGGGGCAGCAGCCTAAGGGACAGGGTAACGGATCCTGGAGGCAGAAAGCCCCCAAGCCCGCTACGCAGGCCCCGGCCCAGCAGGGTGGGGGTATTTGACTATGCCCGCATAGCCTCTCCCCCTCAGGGGCCTTCGCCCAGCACGGGGGGCAGGCTGACCCACTTTGCCCACAGGTGGTCAGCCATAACATCCGATTCCTGGGTGCTGCAGGTGGTTCAAAGGGGCTACCTCTTACTTTTTCACCAGGTGCCTCCCCCTACTTTCCGGGGGAGCCTCCCAGACCCCCTCTGCACAGGGACTTATTCCTTCAGGAGCTGCAAGGTCTGCTTCAAGAACGGGCTGTGGAGCCAGTACCCCAACACCTGTGGGGTCACGGGTTTTACTCGAGATACTTCCTGATTCCAAAGAGAACAGGAGGCCTCAGACCCATTCTGGACCTACGCAACCTCAACAAGTTCCTGCAGCGGGAAAAGTTCAAGATGCTTACCCTTGGAACCCTACTGCCCTACCTCCAGCAGGGAGATTGGCTATGCTCCTTGGATCTAAAGGATGCTTATACACACATCCTTATTCATCCGGACCACCGGCAATATCTAAGATTTGAGATGGCAGGGAATCATTATCAGTACCGCGTACTGCCCTTTGGACTGTCCTCCGCTCCCAGGGTATTCACGAAGTGCCTGGCAGTGGTGGCAGCCTTCCTGATGCTTCAAGGCCTCTTCGTCTTTCCATACCTGGACGACTGGCTCATCCGGGCATCGTCTGCTCCAGAGGTTACTCAGGCCACTCAACGCACAGTGGCTCTGCTTCAGCACTTGGGCTTCGTCATAAACTTCGAAAAGTCCGCTTTGCTCCCCTCTCAGGATCTCGAGTTCATAGGGGCACGGCTGGACACTCTGCAGGCTCGTGTCTTCTTGCCTCTGGAACGGGCCAACAGGTTTATAGCTCTAGCCGGCAGGTTCAACAGCATGTCGCCGGTCTCGGCTAGACAGTTCCTGCAGCTGCTCGGGCACATGGCCTCCACGGTCCATGGCACCCCGAATGCCCGTCTACATATGAGACCTGCTCAGTGGAGCCTTCGCACTCAATGGCATCAGGCCACAGGGAGGCTGTCGGACCTGATACAGATTTCCGACCGTCTGGTCTCCTCCCTGCAATGGTGGCTTCACCTGCCCAACCTGGTGCTCGGCATGACCTTTCAGTCTCCCCCACCGTCCCGGGTGCTCACGACAGATGCCTCTCTCCTGGGATGGGGGGCGCATTGCCGAGGGACATGCACTCAAGGCCTTTGGACGCCTTGGGAAGCCGCCCAACAGATAAACTTCCTGGAGCTCTGTAGGGTATATTAGTAGCACAAAAATAAGTTAGACTCTCTGTTGTCCAGGGGAAATAGCTACTAATACACAGCCCAAAGTTTGGTGAGTTATTCTGGCAATGAGCCACGAAAGAAGTCGGGTCTGCAGATATATATTAGACTTTATTATAGGCAACCAGGTAGAAAAATATACACACACATATAGCTAATTAGAAACATGAGGTAGAAATTTGTTATAGTACAGATGTACACTTGGACAACGTAATAAATCACTGATTAGTAACCAGACGTCACTGATTCGCTCTGCACTGAGGAAAAGTAAGAAATATATTGCTAACCCCTTGCCCATCCGGAGGAGGAGAGATACGTCAGTACCTTAGTTCCGTTGGGCTCTCAGGAACAATGCAGTCCAAGGAGGCAGCTCCTAGCTAATGCGGGCTCTAGCCTCGTCAGGCGAGCCGCAGTAAGTCCGAACCGGAGGTATCTGTGAAAGTCTTATCTCAGACCTGTGGAGGACGGCCTAGCCCACACTTAGTGGCCGTCTTGCGGAAGGGTCAGGTCGCAGGAATCAGGTACGCAGTGCACAGCAGAGAGGAACCGGTGCAGAAGTCTGTATGAACAGGTGGGAAAAAACCCCAACTCTCTCTTACTAAAGTTCCAGTGCAGATTGCATTATTCTGTGTAAGAATCCTCCGTCATAGGTCCGATGATTGGTTGGCACCAGGCAGTCTGAGGTGTTCTCATCGAATCAGGAGGTAGATGATGGGCATCTTCTTGCAAACAAAGAAGCCATAGTAAGAAGTCAGGCAGAGGCAACAGTATGTAACTTCTGGGCATGTACAAGTGTCCAAGGCCAGCCACGGACAATAGCTTCTGTATGTATGCTTAGAAACGCTGCGCCAGCAGTTGCTTGGAGGTCGTTTGTAGCTGAACACAGCAAAAGTGTAGTGAAGAATCCATCTGCAGTTTGGTTCAGGCCTGAGTTGCTGAGCAGGCCGGAGATTTGCATGTAGAATTGCAGGGGTACCAGCCCTACATCTCCCCCCCCCCCCCTTGTAAGATGGAGGATGCTACAAGGGAGTACACTCCATCGTACAAAGCCTAACTAGCAGGACTACCGTGCAGGTCAGAACCAAATGACAAATGGTTGACTAATGCATGATAAGCGGATAATACTTCAAGCACAATATGCATGAAAGCAATACTGCATGAGGAATAATACAGTGAATACTCTTAAGCAATAAAAGAAGTAAAAATAAAATGACATAGACACAGTCAAGTCAAGGCAATGAAAATAAGGCAGGTGAACTGCAAACTCAAGAGTAGATAGTGTACCTTAACCAAATGGGCATATCAATAATGCAATAGAATGTGTTAGTGTAACACCAAGGTGAATACGCAAAAGTAATGAGAAGCCATGTGTAACTGTGTTAGTAAAAGAAACACATGCTATCTATGAAAAAAACAACTCAATTAAGAGTAATGGATAACTTTCAAAGAAAATGGTGACACTTATTCAAAAGTGTGACGTTCCAGCAAATCCGGCAGACGCATGGCAGGCAGCAGAGGTGCAGGATGCATAGAGCGACGAAGAGTACGAATCTGTCGCTGTTGATACAAAGAGATAAGAAACTGGAGCACCAACAGAAAGAAAAGACCAGGCACAATGACATGTGACATAAAATCAGTTTGTAAAATGTCCACATCACGTGAATCAAAGTTATAATCAGCAATGGCAAGGATGTCCTGGTCAATGGACAGTTCAACTGTGTGAGAGTCCTTATAGTCCAAAAGATAGGTCAAGGCTGCAGTGAAGTCAATCTCATGACCTCGAAACACATCCAATATCTGGAGCTCTGTCGAAACAGGGTCAGCATCTAGATAAAACAAGGAAACTCCACCAACATTAACAATGGAGTTCTTGGGAACATCAATCAAGCAAACATTGTTGACAACAGCAACTTTCGTCTCTGAAAAGTCATCGTACTTGGTCATGGTAACTTTACATTGTTCTTTCACATTTTCAGCAGACAACCCACAAAGAGCCGTAGAAGTGTCCTTCAGGAAAGGTTTACCAGGACATAACCAATGAATGTCTTTAGAGCGTTGGCACATGCCAAGATTAGGCACCACGTATATTAGTGATGCGTGCAACAGACGATTCAAAATGTTTCTGTAAAACATGTCGGGGATCTAGGGACACAAAAACTTTCTGTGAGACAGTCTGGGACTGAGTAATCAGGAAACCAGGCGCATCCTGTAGCACGACACCAGAAAGAGGGCCAGGCTCAATCAATCTGGCAACCTCGGATCCCGCTAACATCAAAATCAGGAACAGGACCTTCAAAGTCCGGGACTCCATCTGGAAAAGAAAACAAACAGGCTATCCTGCCTCAAGGTTAGCATCACTCACTCCAGCAAGAGGTTCTTCAGGAAGGAGCTTACGGGGATGACACGGTCTAAGCTGATTAATGTGGACCCATTTAAGGGAGCCTTCCCTCTCAGTACCTGACTTCATTCGAATTTGATAAGCAACAGGGGAGGCTTTATCCACAATAGGAAATGGACCGTTCCAGCTAGGTAGAAATTTACAGTCTTTGACCTTATTCTTACCAAAATTGTAGTAGAATACCTTATCGCCAATCTGGTATTCTGTAGAGGTAGTCCTCAAATCATAGTAGGCCTTCCTACCCCTAGCAGTAGTGTCCAAATTCTTTTGGGCAAAGGCAAAGGCACTTTGCAAGTGTTGTCTTAAATGGGCAACATATTCATGAGCAGTTGTAGCAGCAGCGAGATTCACATCATTAGTCCTGTAAAGAAGATGAAGGGGTAAAACCATGTCCCTACCTGTCATCATCTCAAAAGGGGACACACCAGTAGCACGATGACGCGTGGCTCTGATAGCCATCAGGACCAAGGGCAGTTTGATGTCCCAGTCCTTCCCAGAGGAAGAAACATACTTTTTCAAGATACTGATGATAGTTTTGTTTGCTCTCTCCACTTGTCCAGAGGATTGTGGACGATAAGCAATGTGGACTTTGGCCTTCACACCTAGTACCTTCCACAGATGCTTAATGACTTGTCCCGTGAAGTGGGTACCCTGGTCGTATTCCACTCGCATGGGGAGGCCCCACCTGCTGAAAACATGGTTTAACAACAAGGTGGCCGTGGTCTCGGCGGTACAGTTGGGTGCTGGGATGCACTCGACCCACTTAGTAAATAAGCAGGTAACTGTCAACATATATTTGTTGCCTCGAGAGGATCGGGGCACGGGGCCGATCCAATCAATCTGGAGATCAGACCAAGGCATGGTCAGACCTCTGTTTCTCAAAGGTGCTCTATGAGAAGGAGCTGCAGGTTGAAATCTGCAACAGGTCAGACAACCTTTAGCATACAATTGGACATCTTGGTACATGTGGGGCCAGTAGGCCACTTGTTTCAACGTTTCATAGGTTATTCGGTCACCTCTATGACCGGCACAAGGTTCATCATGAGCGTGCTGTAACATAACTCCACGGAAGGCCCGAGGTACCACCCATTGCACAATACCATGCTTACTCGTCCGTATCAACAGATCTTTCTGGAGATGGAACATGTCCTTGGAGATGTAGAGGATCCTCAGTTCCTCATCATCCTGACAATCCTCCAGAGTTAATGGGTGTTCTTGGTGGTTCTGCAGAAAAAGGTAGAAACGTCCAAGAGGTAGGATCTTGTTTCTGGGCTTGCACGAGGTCGAGATCTGTGCTCTCGCCACACCATTGAATCACAGGGGGCATGGTGGATAATTGTGCTTGTCGCCGGGTAACCGCCGTCACAATTCGAAGCCCATTGGTCTCGGGGGCCTCCAACTGCCAGAGGTCTCCAGAGACAGCACCCTCCTTGGCAAGCTGATCAGCTAGATCATTTCCAATCTTGTCAGGATTATCAACACGGGAGTGACCTTTCACTTTCTTCCAGTAGATGGTCATGTCATTTTCATGAGCTACCTTGTCCAAGGCCAGAATCAATCCGGCATGTTTGACAGGTTTCCCTTTGGAATTCAGCATATTGTTAGATTTCCAAATGGGTAAGTGGGAAACAAAATTCTGTCGGACGTAGTCTGAATCAGTACAGATGGTTAGGGTGTGAACCCCTTCCCGAGCAGCGACTGGAGAGCTGCCAGGGCTGCAGCTAGCTCTGCATACTGATTAGTCTTGGTACCCAGACGGTACTTCAAGGGTTCACAAGGGTAGTTCTGGTTCCAAACTACACCTATACCTGCTACCAGTTCATGGTCAGGCTCTCGACGGTAAGCACAACCGTCCACATACACCTTGGGGTAGCCTTTACAGAGGTTCTCATCATAAGGACGATGACGAGAAGGCTCAGGCGTACATGACTCCATTTCGGTGTCTAAATTACCCACTAAAGGTGCTCTGGCAGTGCAATCGTGCAATTCAGCCAAGCCCTGTGCGGCGACATCCTTGCGGTTTTGAGCATACCTTACTTCTAGGGGCCAGCCCTGAAGTGCTAAGGTCCAGGAGACAATGCAACTGTTTGACACTTGTCCCGATTTAATCCGATCACTGCCTAGGAACTTGATGGGTTGGTGGTGAGTCAACAACCAGCCTCTCACCTTGGATATAACTGCGGAAATATTGGAGGGCCCAGACTGTGGACAACAAGGACTTCTCAGTCGGAGTATTTCCTCTCCACTTCCGTTAAAGCTTTGCTGGCATAGGCAATAACTTTCCTATCTGTATCATGCATCTGGTACAGAACAGCACTCACAGTGATCGGTGAAACCTAGTTCCTCGAAGAATTCTCTGCCACTCTCTGAATAGGCAAGACAGGGAGCTTGACTCAAAGCTGCCTTCAGCTCTTCTAGAGCTGCCTCTTGGTCGGATTCCATGCCCAAGGTTCATCTCTTTTGAGGAGTTTGACCAGGGGTCGGGAAATCTCCGCATATTGATCCACAAATTGGCGGGAATAATTGCAAATGCCCAAGAATGACCACAGCTCACTCACGTTGGTCGGACGTTTGAGTTGTTGCAAGGCCATAATTCTCTTCCTTTGAGGCCGCAGTCCCTCAGCAGAAACTTCGTAACCCAAATAATTGAGGGATTTCCGGCACCATTGGCCCTTTGACAAGGACAGCTTTGCTCCCGCAGCTTTCAGTTGCTGGAAAACATGCTCTATTTCTTGCAAATGGTCAGTGAAACTGGTGCTCTTCACCAGAATGTCGTCTACATAGACGAGGGTGCCTCTAGTCTCAGCATCAGGCAAAGCCTTATGCAGGAAAATATTGAATGCTGGGGCATTCAAATAACCAAACGGTGTCCGATTCCAAGTATATTGTCGCCTACCAAAGGTAAAAGCCAGCTTATGCTGGTCTTCTGGATGGACAGGTATAGTCCAAAATCCTGAGGCCAGATCTAGGCTTGTAAAGTACCTTGCACCCTTGATGGTGGCTAAGTTCTGTTCCAGATGTGCCATAGGCCATCTGGATAGAGGTACCTTTTTATTAAGCTGGCGATAGTCCAAAGCTAAGCGCCAGCTAGAATCCTTCTTGACGACAGGCCACAGTGGGGCATTGTAAGTACTGTTGCATTGACGTATAATTCCCTTTTGTTCCAGGGAATTAATGATTTCCTGAACGGATTCATAGGAGGCCAATGGGATTTTATACTGCCTCACAAAGACAGGTTTACTGTTGGGATCCGTAGGAATACGGGTGACATGTAGGTCGGTGAGACCACAGTCATAGGTGTCAGTGGCAAACAGGTCCTTGTGACGGTACAGCAGTTCTTTTAATTGGGCCTTTTCTGACTCACCAGTGCAGGCGTCTGCTTCAGCAAGTTTTTCCGCAACCATTTCGTCAAATCCCAGAACAGGTTTGTTTGAGAGTATTTCAACCTTCTCCTCAATCTCATCTTGGAGAGAGGAGACCTGGATGGCTTGGACAGCATGGGCCCCCCCCCCCCCCCGGTGGGTGAGGGAACTAACAGCCTCATCGAGTTTACTTGACAAAATCAGATGGTCAGACTCGAGGTCCACCTGAGAGGTCACAGCACTATGTGGCCAGACAAACTGTAAGGTGAGGAGGCCTCGGGGTGAGGATCGTACACACGCAGGGGTCCCCTCCCCCCACAGATGTTCCAGGAAACAGGGGCTTCCCCAATAATCTGGAGACCCAATTCCACACTTGGGAACGATTCTCCCACTAGGAATCCCAGAGGTTCGCCTTTCAAAAGGTGAATGCGATCTGGGTTTGGATTGGTGAGCAATAAGTGTAAGGAGGGAGCTGTGGCCTCCATGCAGGGTATGGGACCCATGGCTAGGCCCAGCTCCTCAAAACGGGAATTTGGACTGAAGAAGACCAAGTTGTCTGAGACCACATGTCCTCGGGTCACCTGTATCGGCAGGGGACAATCCTGTACCCTCCCAGGGATGTGGGTGTCTTCTGCACTGACCACTTCACAGACTTGAGGAATAGTCTGACCAGCCCGTAGGGATGGGCGGGCACCAGAGAAATCCACCGGATCTCCTTCCATCCTACTCCAGAGGATGTTGTTCACAAAATCCACATACGTTCCCAGTCGAACAAGGCAATCTGAGCCTAAGGAGAGGGGCACCTCAAGTCCTCTGATGATGGAGAAGGTGTGCCGAAAACCTTTGACCCCAACTTGCAAGGGGAGATTGCAGTAGCCCATTAATGTCTTGAGCCCTTCCCCAGGCACTTGGAACGAAGTCTTCGCTCCCATTACCCAATCAAGGGTAAGCTGTTGTTTGAGCCGATAGAAAAGAGTCTCACTGATGAGGGAGTGGTCACAGTGGGGTAATAGGTAGGCCCTTTCCCTTTTGGGACATGCCCACCTGCACATATATAAAGGGACCTTTCTCAGCCGAGAATATGTCCGTCAGTCTCCTAGGGTGATCTAGGCAGGGATGGGATGGAGGAGGGGTTTGTACCTCACAACCGTCCACAGATTCCTTCAGAAATATCTGCAGGCAGTCAGTATCAAGGACAATGTTAGCTACTGAACCCACTGCAATGGCAACCACGTCGCTGATGCCCTGATCCTTATCTCCAGCCCTTTCATACTGGAGCTGAAGGATCTGGGGATCAGCTGACCTCTGGAAATTAATCCTGATGGACTTGTTTGTGCATTCCACCGAACTAGGACCACTGACTCTGCTGTCATGTTTTACCCTAGCATAAGGTATGGGATGTGTGACCTGTGTCCAGATCACTTCCTGGACATAGTCCAGAATGGGGCGTAACCTTTTCAGGAGCTCATTGCCAATCAAGAATTCTTCCCCAGGGCACTTGGTAATGATGACAGGATGTTTCACCTGTAATTTTCCAATTTGGAGGTTAAGCCAGACCTGCCCCATAGACTCTATGGGCTGATTCCCATAAGCTGCGAGTGACAAATCACTGGGTGTGACGTGTAGGGTCCTCTGACTCCCCAAGGAAGCAGTGAGTCTATCAAAGAGACTCGAGGTAATCAGGGTAGCCTCAGAGGCTGAATCTATCAGGCCCTCACAGAGAAATGCCTGCTGAATTGTAACAGGAACAGTGTACCTCTGTCCTTTTGGCTTGAGTTTACCCAGAAAGTACTTGTGCTTCCTGATGGTGTCGAAGGCTGGACCCTCGCTGTCCATTGCGGGACTGTCACTCTGTGTCCCTGGGGTGGCATCTCCAGCTGGCTGCACCTGTGCAATAGTGACCTGTGGGACAGAAACAAAGTCGGTTAGTCATTCAGTCGCATTAGAAGGGGAAGAGGAGTCAACCAGTTCCTCCTCTGGCTTCTGAGGCTTTGCTCGTGGCTTAGGTGGCGCACTACTAGCAGAAGCCTCCTGTGAGGAGCTGAATGCAATGGTAGCCTTCATCATATCTGTCAACTCGCTTATTCTCTTCTCCAGCTCCTGGAATTTGTCAAAACCGGGCTTTCTCTTCCAGTTCCGGTTCTGCTGAGTAAAACGCTGATTCCCAGAGCGCTGCTTAGACCCAGATGACTGGTTGTTCTGGGATGGCCTGGGAGGATTCTGTGGAGCAGAAGGAGAATAGTTATTTTCTAACGAAAGGGTAGATTTTACAGCACTAACACACTGTTTTGGCTCTCTGGCTTTGCTTGGAGCCCGGACTGTGCTGCCAGTATTGGTTGCTCTCATGTTGGGAACAGCTTCCCAAATCCACTCAGCATGTTCTATCACACGTGACAGGGGTTCGTGACGCTTGTCAGACATATAAGGCTTAATAGATGGAAGGAGCAACTGACAGAAAAGATTACGAAACTCCTGATGGTGTTCTATTGTTTCCCAAGAAGGGTCACTCTGGAAGAAGGTCTGCCTAAGTCTGTAAGCAAACTCTTGGGGTGTTTCATTTTCCCTATGAGTCATACTAAATGCTGCCTGCTTTGCAGCGATATCATCAGGGTGTATGGCCCATAATGTTTCTTTAGTGCCTGTTCAAAGATGACGATGTCCTTCTTTTCATCGTCTGCCATGGCCCGAATAAATTGCTGACAAGGTACATCAAAGGACCATGGAAGATACAGAACCATGTCCTCCCCCCTGGTAATGTTCAGTGCCCGAAAGGCATCTTTGACTGCAGCTAAATGTTCATTTATGGTGGCATGACCAGTTTTTTTCAAAAGGTGTGACCATGCTCCGCAAGGTCTTGATAATTTGTAATTGTGAGACAGAAGCACCTTCATTTATTTGATTTCCTTGCAGGACACGGGAGCATAGAGGATTTTGCTTGCCTTCAGCTCCCTCTGGTGGTCGCTGCTGGTACAGTCTTCCATCATTAGGGGGACTTCCCACCCCCCCTCCACCGCTCCCTGTATGGGGTGGGGTCGAGAGTAGGGTGTTTCACTCCGCCCTGTTTCTCTCCTGTGCTCATGCGCTGATGGGAGAGAACTGACTTTGCTCTGGAAAAGCTGCCTTTCTACACTGGGCAGGGTTTCCAGTGGCAAACTGCTGTTATCTACCCTCCGGTAATCTGAGAAGCCTAGAGGGATCAAATTATCCCTGTACTCTGTCTCATTACTCTGAGAGGTGGCCTCATAGGCCAAGTCAAAACAATCAGCTCTTAATTGCCGGATTTCTAGGTTAACTCTCTGTATTTCCTGCCCACATTCCTGACGTGCAACAACTAGCTCCCTTTGAAGATCGGCTGTACGCCGTCTCGCTGCACTTAGAGCAGTCTCTGTCTCATTTAACTCAGCCATCAGAGCTCTCTCTCGCTGCTCATAAAGAGCAGCGTCCGCTTTTAACCTCTTGGTCTGGGCGGCTAGTTCAGTTCTACAAACTGTCAGAAACTGCAATTCCTTTTGATCCTGTTCACCCCGCTTCTTAAGAGCGGAAACCTGAGCTACTAACTCTTGGCATCGCAGACACCACAGGCTAGTAGTACCTGGGGAAAAGAGGCTACTGCTAGCCCGTCTGGTCGCCTCAGCCCGAAGTTCGTCAACTTGATGACGTAATTCAGCACTCTCCTTTTCACACTGTTTTGCTGTATCCTTGGCACACTGTAGCTGACTGTGAGCTGTCCTTAAATCAGACTCTAGTGATTCAGATTTAGTTTGCAGGTGACATAATGCCTTCTGCAGTTTGTCAGTAAAAATATGCAGCACACAGGCATGCTCGGCTACCATATCCACCGGTAATTTAGCCTTATGAGCAAGAAGCCGGTCTAGGAACTCACTGAAAAAGCTATCAGCCCTAACAAGCTCTTGCGTATCTGTTGTAAGGCACTTAGAAATTCTTTCAATGTGGTCGGCAGTGGTATCTTTCGACCAACATAGGGAAGCTAATTTCTGGAATGCCAAATCAACCTTATCTGCCGTGAGCCATCGTAAATCAATAGCTGAGACTGTCTGTAAGAACAAACACAGGAATAGCTGCTGAAGAATTACTCTAATGCAGAGATCCTGTAATGTGGGTTCCAAAGCCGTCTCAACAGACAATGCTCTCTAGCCACAAACCTCAGCATAAACAGCTGCTTGGACCACAATAAACAGCTCAGAAATATTACACAAATTCTGAGAGACGTAGCACAGTCCGAAATACTCATCCCGGACGAGCCCCCATTATTATGTAGGGTATATTAGTAGCACAAAAATAAGTTAGACTCTCTGTTGTCCAGGGGAAATAGCTACTAATACACAGCCCAAAGTTCGGTGAGTTATTCTGGCAATGAGCCACGAAAGAAGTCTGGTCTGCAGATATATATTAGACTTTATTATAGGCAACCAGGTAGAAAAATATACACACACACATATAGCTAATTAGAAACATGAGGTAGAAATTTGTTATAGTACAGATGTACACTTGGACAACGTAATAAATCGCTGATTAGTAACCAGACGTCACTGATTCGCTCTGCACTGAGGAAAAGTAAGAAATATATTGCTAACCCCTTGCCCATCCGGAGGAGGAGAGATAAGTCAGTACCTTAGTTCCGTCGGGCTCTCAGGAACAATGCAGTCCAAGGAGGCAGCTCCTAGCTAATGCGGGCTCTAGCCTCATCAGGCGAGCCGCAGTAAGTCCGAACCGGAGGTATCTGTGAAAGTCTTATCTCAGACCTGTGGAGGACGGCCTAGCCCACACTTAGTGGCCGTCTTGCGGAAGGGTCAGGTCGCAGGAATCAGGTACGCAGTGCACAGCAGAGAGGAACCGGTGCAGAAGTCTGTATGAACAGGTGGGAAAAACCACCAACTCTCTCTTACTAAAGTTCCAGTGCAGATTGCATTATTCTGTGTAAGAATCCTCCGTCATAGGTCCGATGATTGGTTGGCACCAGGCAGTCTGAGGTGTTCTCAGCGAATCAGGAGGTAGATGATGGGCATCTTCTTGCAAACAAAGAAGCCATAGTAAGAAGTCAGGCAGAGGCAACAGTATGTAACTTCTGGGCATGTACAAGTGTCCAAGGCCAGCCACGGACAATAGCTTCTGTATGTATGCTTAGAAACGCTGCGCCAGCAGTTGCTTGGAGGTCGTTTGTAGCTGAACACAGCAAAAGTGTAGTGAAGAATCCATCTGCAGTTTGGTTCAGGCCTGAGTTGCTGAGCAGGCCGGAGATTTGCATGTAGAATTGCAGGGGTACCAGCCCTACAGCTCCGGGCGATCCGCCTAGCTCTGCGGGCCTTCTTTCACCTCACGTTCTGTCAGTCCGTACTGGTGCAGACGGACAATCAGGTTGCAATGTTCTACGTGAACAAACAGGGGGGCACGGGCTCCCTCCTCCTATGCCAGGAGGCTCAGAGACTGTGCTCTTGGGCAGTCGGTCACGACATCCTCCTCAAGGTGGTTTACCTGCCAGGGCAGGACAATTGCCTGGCGGACAAACTGAGCCGGATTCTGCAGCCGCACGAATGGAGGTTGAACCCCGCAGTGGTCCAGCAGCTCTTCCGCCGGTGGGGCTCTCCCACCGTGGATCTCTTTGCCAGTCCCCTGAACCGGCAGCTTCCCAGGTTCTGCTCCCGGCACCCGCATCCGCTCAGAGTAGCGCCGGATGCTTTCCTCATCTCGTGGTCCACGGGTCTGCTGTATGCCTTCCCTCCCACACCACTTGTGTCCCGGACATTGTTCAAAGTTGTCCAGGACAGGGCCTCCGTGATCCTGGTAGCGCCCCGGTGGCCGAGACAACCGTGGTTCCCTCTGCTTCTACAGCTAGCAGTGGACACCCCTCTTCCTCTGGGGTTTCGGCCCGATCTCCTGACCCAGGATCAGGGTACTCTTCTGCACCCCAACCTCCGGGCCCTGCACCTGATGGCCTGGCTGCTGAAAGGGTAGTCCTAGCTCCGCTTCTGCTACCCCCGGAGGTGGAAGCCGTCGTCCTAGCGTTTCAGCGTCCCTCCACCCGGAAGTCTTATGCCCTTAAATGGCGTCGCTTCTCGGTCTGGTGTTCTCAGCGATCTGAGGACCCCTTCGCCTGTTTAGTATCGGTGGTACTGCAGTATTTGCTTCACCTCTCCGATCTTGGCCTCAAATCCAACTCTCAGTGCTCTCTCCGCGCACCATTCACCGGTGGAAGGCCAGCCTCTTTCCTCGCACCCCTTGGTGGCGTGTTTCCTTAGAGGCCTCCTTCTGCTTAAACCTCTGTTGCGCCCTCCGGCCCCTGACTGGGACCTCAATGTGGTTCTGCAAAGGCTTACCTGTCCGCCTTTTGAACCCATGGCTACCTGCCCTCTTTGTTTCCTCTCCTGGAAAACTCTCTTCTTGGTAGCCCTTACTTCCGCGAGGCGCGTAAGTGAGCTACAAGCCCTAGTGTCGGAGCCCCTGTACACTAGGTTCTACAGGAATAGGGTAGTCCTAAGGACCCACCCTAAGTTTTTTTCAAAGGTGGTCTCCCACTTTCACATCAACCAGGAGGTGGTTCTTCCGACCTTCTTTCCCAGGCCGCATACCAGCCGAGCTGAGTCTGTTCTGCATACCCTGGACTGTCAAAGAGCCTTGTCCTTCTACCTTGATCGTACGCGAGAGCATAGAAAAGCGGTCCAACTTTTCGTATCTTTTGACCCCAATCGGTTGGGGGTACCTGTCTCTAAACGTACCCTGTCCATCTGGGTGGCCGACTGTATCGCCTGGGCTTACGGGGCAGCCAGCCTCTCCTTGGTGAGGCGCGTCACGGCTCATCGTGTCCGGGCAAAGGCTGCGTCCGTGGCTCATCTTCGCTCTGTTCCATTAGCAGACATCTGCCGGGCCGCTACTTGGTCTACAAGCCAGACCTTTGCGGCTCATTACTGCCTGGAGAGGGAGTCCCGCAGGGACAGTGCTTTCGGTCAGGCAGTCCTCCACAATCTCTTTGAGGTTTAGGCAACTCCTACCCTCCGGCCCTGGTGTTGGGCTACCGGCCGGATTCGTATTCAGAGAAGATTCCTTCCCTCTGTACTGTTGAGCTTGGGGGAGCTCTTTAGCTTGAGTTCTCCGGTAGCCTTAAGCTTGGGAGTCCCATAAGTGAGGACTGACTTCCTGCTTGGTCCTGGAGAAAGAGTAGCTACTCACCTGTAACAGGTGTTCTCCAGGAGCAGCAGGAATCAGTCCTCACTACCCTCCCTCCTCCCCTTGGAGTTGCAGTCACTCTTATTGCATAGCTTTGCTAACTTTTTTGCTGTCTTTCTGCTATGTCATCAGACTGAGCAAGATGGCATCCCTGGGCGGGAAGGGGACCGCGCATGCGCGCTGCAATTCCCAAAGGCTTTCTGTGAAAGCTGGGGAAAATTGCTCCGCGAGGGCTCCATCAGCGCCGACGTCACCCATAAGTGAGGACTGATTCCTGCTGCTCCTGGAGAACACCTGTTACAGGTGAGTAACTACTCTTAATTCCTCGTCCCCAAAGGGCTCACATTCTATATGTACCTTGAGACCCTCAAGGCCCTGAATATGCCTGCTAACCTCCCGGCAGAGGAAGAGGTGCTGTAGGATCCGCTGTTCCAGACGGTCCAGAAATCGCAGAAAGTCTTACCAATACATGGAGTAGTAGGACAAATGATCCAGGATGAGTGGGATCTGCCGGAGTTTGGCCTTAAAGGGATGCAATCCATGACGTGCCTATACTCGCTGCTGGAACAAGAACTAGTTCCTTTGATCACCTAAAGTGGGCGCAGCGGTGTTGGCAGCAGTCGAAGAGACCTTGACTTGTCTCCTGCAGGTGAGATCCGTGGAACTGGTTGCACGAGACCAGTATGTCTGCGGTTGATGCTTCATGTATTCCATGATGCCCAAATGGAAGGTTCCTTTTGCCCAATTCTTGACTTTGAGGGCACGAACTACGGTCTCCAGGTACTGCATTTTCACAGTAATAATGGCGGTAGGAAGCAGAGATTTTGTGTGACTCTCGATCTCGCAGAGGCGTATCTGCACGTTCCCATTCATCCAGAACATCAGCAGTTTCTCCGCTTTGCGGTGCCAAGGGGCCATTTCAACGTTCGAGCGTTGCCCTTCGGTCTGGCGACCACCTCCTATACCTTCACCAAGGTCATGGTGGTGGTGGCAGCAGCTCTCCACAAGGAAGGGGTTCTCGTCCACCTGTTCCTAGACGATTGGCTGGTCCAGATGAAGTCCAGGGACGATAACGAAAAGAGCAACAGCGCAGGTGGGAGAGTTCCTTCAAAGTCTTGGTTGGGGTCAGCCTGGCCAAGAGTCAGTTACGGCCGGCCCTGGAGCTAGAGTATTTGAGAGCGTGCTTTGATACCTTCGTGGGCAGGATTTTCCTGCCGGTTCGCTGGGTGCAGGAGCTACGACAGTGGATACGGCAGGTCCTGAAGATGGCAAGACCATCAGAGTGACATCATCTGCAGGTTCTGGGGACCATGGCAGCCACTCTCGAGCTAGTCCCATGGGCAAGGGTGCACATGCAACCGCTGCAGAGGGCTCTGCTCAGTCGATGGTCATCCCCTGTCCCAAGTACTCCCCTGCCCATGGAACGCCAAGAAAGCCCTCAGTTGATGGCTGCATGTGGGGAGCCTGGAAGGAGTCCCCGGTGTGGGTTCCTCTGATGACCGATGGCAGCCTGTCAGGTTGGAGAGCCCATTGCGAAGGACGATTTGTTGAGGGACAAGAGTCCGCAGGAGGCCCTGTGATTGATCAACAGGCTCGAGATGCGAGTGGTGACCTTGGTGCTAGAAAGTTTCATGCCATGGTTGCAGGGGAAGGTTGTCCAAGTTCTTGCGGACAATGTGACCACGGTGGCTTACATCAACTGGCAAGGAGGCACAGGCAGTTAAGCCCTGGAGGAGGAGGCCAAAAAGCTGTTCAGATGGGCAGTGATTCATTTTCAGGTGTTATTGGCAGCACATGTAGCAGGAGTTGACAGTGTGATGGCAGCCTACCTCAGCCGAGTGCGCATGGACTCCGGAGAGTGGCAGCTCAATCAGGAGGTGTTCGAGCAGGTGGTCTGCCGATGGGGCACACCAGTCATGGACCTATTGGCAATATTCGAGTCGGCCAAGGCCTGCCGTTTTTTCAGCAGAAGAAGAGAGGAATTCCAAGGGCCTGGATGCTCTAATTCAGCAGTGGCTCGAAGAGGGTCTTCTCTGTTTTTCCCCTTGGGCGCTCATAGGCTGGTTAGTGCAATGGCTAGAGGTGCACTGGGGATTTGTAATTCTGGTGGCACCAGACTAGCTGAGGTACCAGTGGTGTGCTGACCTGATTTGGATACTGGCGGATTGACTGTGGTGGCTTCCGGTTGGAAGGACCTCTTGACACAGGAGCCGCTTCATATGCCCCAGGTGGATCAATTATCACTTACGGCATGGTTCTTGCAAGGGTGAAGTTGAAGAAGAAAGGATAATCCAGGCTCGGGGATAGCGACCTTGCTACAGGCCCAGAGGTGGTCTACGTACCTGGCATGAATCTGCGTAGGGCGCATCTTTGAATCATGGTGCGGAGAGAGGCAGGCGTGCCCTTCCACTGCCTCCGTCATGGACATCTTGGCTTTCTTGCAATCCGGTTCTGATAAGGGTCTAGCTGCCAATTCCTTAAGGGTGCAACTGGCGGCAATTTCCGGTTATCACAGGAAAGTCCACAGGGTGCCATTGGGTACATACCCAGACGGGCTGAGCTTTCTAGGGGCGGTGACCCACTTCCGTCTTCCAAAGAGGGCAGTGATACCGCCTTGGAATCTCAATCTGGTGCTGACGGTGCTGTCTAGGGAACCCTTTGAGCCATTGAATCAAGCTTTCCTGAAGGATTTTACTCTGAAAATGGTATTCCTGGTGGCGATTTGCTCGGCACGCAGGATTTTAGAGCTTCGGACCCTGTCATGCCAGGAGCCATTCTTTTCCTTCTCCAAGAAGAAAGTGGTCCTGCACCCAGTACCTTAATTTTTGCCCAAGGTGGTGTGAGCATTTCTTGTATATCAGGCCGTTTCCTTACTGGCTCTGGCGAGCTCGGATGTGGGCGAGAGCAGATATGGGCTCTGCCACTTCACAGCTGTGCCACTTGGATGCAAAGGTATGTGAAAAGGGCTTCATCCTTTTGGAGATCAGACCGTCGGTTGGTTTTGTTTGGCGGGTTACGCAAAAGTGAGGCGGCAGCTAAGCCTCCATTTCCAGATGGATCAGTGAGGTAATCACACCTGCATACATCTTGAAGGGTAGAGCAGTGCTGGTGGGGTTGCAGACGCATTCCACGAGGGCTCAGGCAGCCTCGTGAGCAGAGTATAGTTTAGTTCCGCCAGTGGAGATCTGTAGGGTGACATACTTTATCTGAACATTTTCGCCTGGATGTCCAGGCAGCGGGGCACGCTCATTTCGGCTCGGCAGTGCTTCAGGCTGGTTGTGCGGGTTCCTCCCATTAGTTTAACTGCTCTGATACACCCAAGAGGTGCGGGATTGGACTGGAGGGACGATAAGGAAAGAGAAATTAGACTTACCTGCTAATTGTTGTTCTTTGAGGAACTTCAGTCCAGTCCTGGAACCCTCCCTGAGTGCTTTCTGTGATAATCTATTGTGACGCCGAGCCCCGGCCGCACAGCACCCCCTGGTGGCGGCATAGTAGTTCCACCGGAGGGCTGGAGCCGGGGGGGGGGTCGCTAAGATGTTGTTAATCAGGGTTGGCCAGGTGCGAGGGTCTTGGGTCAGAGCCTTGTGTCAGCCTCGTTACCAACTCCTGAAGAGATTCAGACTTGCACAAAAGTGGTGGGAAAAAAAACAGGCTTTATTTTCCCCTTTAAGCACTAAGGGTTCAAAAACAAAGGATATACACTCCGGTATGTGGCAAAATAAGTCTTTACAGCAGATTTTTAAAGGTGAGAAATAAAGTAACCAAACACTGTTAACTTCACAGTATTCAAATATGTAACAGCAAAAAGGCTTCCTTCGCTCAATGACTCTGGAAGGCCTCTATTTCGCTTCCCGCACAGTATGTGCATTCCATGGGACTATCACTGTCTTCATACACAGATTCCACTTGCATGGCCTCCTCTGACTGCTCGGAGGTATCAGGGCAAGTGTCCTTCATGGGATTTAGTCTTACTGTTTCCCACGGCTTAGCAGTCTGTCTAGGGCCACGATTCAGCTTAGTGGCATACCAGAAAGGCATTGCTTGCTCAAGAGGTTTAAAAACATTATCTCTATGTTTTCCTCTAACAGTCCTTTTGTTGCACAAACTGTCCTTTAACTTTTGCTTCTGCTCTTGTCTTCTATATGGAGAATCTCCTTCCCAGGATTCTTCTCCTAGCTTAAGTTCAGGTATACAATGACAAAGGTTAAAAGTTTTACCTTTTGCTTTGTGTTTGATTCTCTGGGGTGAGGCTGGAGGTGTACCGTGACTGCTGCCTTCAGTATCGGTGCTTTCTGGAATATACCTCCTGCTTTCCCAGTCTTTCCTTCTCTGGCCCTTAAGGCCTGTTCTCTTGTGGGCTTCTGGGCCCGGTCTGGCTTGGCTTCGGCCTTCTCGGCCTGTCCTCTTTCTCTCTCAGGACTGGTTCTCCTCTCCCAGCCTGTCCTTTTCCTCTCAGCTGATGAGGCTTTGGCAGCTGAGCTCCTTGCAGGCAAGTCCCTTGACTCTTGCTTGCCTCTTGACTCTTGCTGGTCTCCAGGCTCTTGCTTACCTCCAAACTCTGGCTTGCCTCCAGCTTCCGGCTTGCCTCCAAACTCTGGCTTGCCTCCAAACTCTGGCTTGGCTGCTCTTAAATGTGAGCTTTTGGCATAAGAGTCCTGCCCACTAGGGCATGGTTCTGTGGTCTCTGTCTTAGCTCTCCTGCTCCCTCTAGGTAAGTTCTCTGGAAATTGCAGGCAATTTTTTTTTCTTTCAGAGTTTAAAACTTTTTTTCTCTCCAGCAGAGGGCCCGCTGCATCACACTATGCACACCCTGGTCCTGAAGCTGGTTCCCTTGGTGGAGGAAGTGGCCAGGAGAAGCCGTAGAGGGATGTGTAATCAGTGTTTGGGGGAGGGGCGGACCAGAAGAGCTGTCGATTGCTCGCTTCCCGCTGGTTGGAGTTGCTCAAGCGCTCAACAGGTAGGCCTCCCCATCCTAGAGGGGGGGACGTGGTACCTTTCCAGGTGATGGAGGGGGTACTAGTTTATGTAGATGTAGAAGTGTTTGTTGCATGTTTAACTACTTATTTGTTGCTCCTCTGAGTCTGCTTTGTCAATAGCTACTGGGGCTGGTGGGCGGTGCCAGCTGCATATATACACTAGTGTCATCAAAAAGATGACATGCTCAGTCTCCAAGCTGCTGGAGGAGGTGCACTACCCAAAGGTGCGGGACTGGGCTGGAGTTCCTCAAGGAACAACAATTAGCAGGTAAGTATAATTTTTCTTTTTCTTTTATCCTTAGGGTATGCAATCTTTTAGAGATCGTTTTTAACAGTTTTAGTAGTACATCATTAATGAAGGTTTTTATGCATTGTTCTTAAGGGCAAGTGCTGTTTTATTTATTTATTTATTTATATATGTGTCTTTTTATTGGTTCTTAAGCTCTTATATATGTTGTACCGTTTTTAAGGTAATACATGATTCTAACTATTTATTCATTTGTTTTGTCCTCTACCTGTACATAATTTATCAAATGATTTATAGATTAATAAAACCTCAAAAAATGTGTGGACTTACAGAGCCAAATTGTACTTGGTTCTCTTGCCAGTTTTCAACTTACTGCACACCTTTAATGCTTAAGAATGGCGCACCTCTAGTCGGTGCACCATGATGCAGTATACAGTTCTTTATGAGTGTGGATTCTCAATGATTATACATGCTTGCTTTTACAGCATTACAATTTAATTGAAAGGATTTTAAAAGAGGATACTATGTTTTTACTTCAAATGGGTTTTAATGGTGAACTATCACCTCTATTTTTGGTGCAAAGTTCAGTGCAGGGTTTAAAAGGACCTATCGGTTCCCAGTGGTTACTTTTCAACATCTGGAACCTTGTGAGACTGTATTTTCAAAGGCAAGTTATTTCCTTCCTCTATTTTCTAGCTTTTCTTTCTTTTACACAATACAATAAGCAATGAGCGTTTATAATTATTATTATTATTATTTTTTCTGCATAGGAGTGTATTGAGTTTTTAAGAGTTCTCACTCTAGCGTTATTTACAAGGCTCTAGCAAACAGGTACCTTTTAGATTTATCTTTGTCTTTCCTACAATAGTAATACTCTTTTAAAAGCAGACATACAATTGAACCTTTGATTTTCAGATTGAATATGTTGTGTTACCAATAGGCTGTTCCTTATCGTTCCTCCAGCTTAGTCCTCTACGTATGGGTAGTGCACCTCCTCCTGCAGCATGAAGACTGGACCAATCAAAATTCAGCATCACTGGATCCAGCATCCTGGCATTCCCTTGCCCTCCAGTGTGTCCAGTCTTCATGCAGCAGGAAGATGTTTGTGAGCCAGGCTGGGCTCACTAGTCAGTTAGTTTAGGTCTTAGTTATAGCTAACCTTTCTTTTTCCTTTCTTTGGTCCCTATTGGGGTTTCTATTTGTTTATTGCAGTGCAGGAGTACCTGTCTCTTTAATTTTGGAGGAAACTGGCACTCCGGAGGGGGAGGGGCTCAGCAGAGGTTCCTCTCCTGCTCAGCCAACGCCGCTTACCGTTCCTTTTCATTTGCTTGGATCTCTGTACCCAAGGCTGTTCGGGTCAGAGCTCCGGCGGCGGCTGTCCAGCGCCACAGTTCCTGAAAGGTAGGACTCTGTGCCTGGCAAGTGCCGACGGGCGTCTCGGCAGCAGGAACAGTTTGTGCAGCAGCCCCGGTTCTTGCCGCTATCGCGGTTCTTTATTTTTCTTTACTTTTTGTTTTTCTTGCCTTAGCGTTTTCTTCGGCCCGAGTTTTATGGTCAGACGGCTGCGGGCTGTTTCGCCGGGGTCTTGGCTGGGCTGCTCTTTTCGGCGCCAAAATTTTCCCGCGCCTCAGTTTGCTAGACAACCGCGGCCATTTTGTTGCTGGTGGTTTTCTGCTTCGCGCGGTTCATGCGGCGACTGTCGGCTGTTCCGGAGCCGCGGTGTCTCTCCGCTGACCCTCTTTTTTGGTACCCTTGTTCTTTTTAGTAGCTTTGTTGTTTTTTTCCCCTTTTTGGTTATTGACTCGCCCTTGGAAGGGCCCTCGGGGGCGAGCTCCGCTCTTTCTGCAAGCACAGGGGCACCAGCTGATTTCGGAGGTGCTTCCCTCTTGGAAGACTTTTCTCCTGATTTTATTTTACTGATGCATCAAGCGTTTTGTCGACGGCGTCAAGGGGTTGCGCTGGGTCCCCTTTCGGAGCAGGCCACTTCCGTGCACCCTTCGGCGAAGGACGGCGGGCCCTCAGGTGTGCGAGCGGCCAAGAGGCCGCGCCTGCAGGAGCCCCTGTTGTCTGAGTCAGATTGGGTTGAAGGAGAAGATCCTGAGTTGGACATGGAGGAGGACGCCTTGGAAGAAGGCGAGATCCCGGAGCCAGAAGACCAGGCGAAAATCATACAGGTTTTTCGCAGGGAGGAATTGCCTGCGCTCCTATCTGAGGCACTTCAGACTCTTGGCCTGGTTCCAGCCCCGCCGGCTGAAGAGGACGATGGGGTGGACCCCATCATTCAGGCTGTCCATCAGCCGCAGGCGGTTTTTCCCCTGCACCGGGTTCTCGACCAAATGATACAAACCGAGTGGGATGCCCCGGAATCTGGTCTCAAGGGCATCAAGGTTATGTGTAAACTGTATCCGTTGTCAGACAAGGATCTCGACCGGTTTCGTTTGCCTAAGGTGGATGCGGCGGTCTCGGCGGTAACTAAGAAGACCACGATCCCTGTTGAGGGTAGCACGGCCTTAAAGGAGCCTCAGGACCAGAAGATGGACGGTTTGTTGAAACAATCGTTTGAGGCGGACGCTGTAGCGTTACAGGCCTCCATTTGTGGCGCTTGGGTTGCTCGCGCCTGCCTTCGCTGGGTTCAGCGTCTTCGTCAGGCGGCGCCCGCGGATGCTGACGACCTTGCCGAGCTTCAGCGCTTGGAGTCGGGTTCGGCGTATCTCGCGGATGTCCATTACGATCTCATACGGGCACTGTCTAATAGTATGGGTTCTTTGGTAGCCACTCGCAGAGCCCTTTGGTTGAAGAGTTGGGCGGCGGATGCTTCTTCTAAGTCTCGCCTGGGCAAGTTGCCCTTTAAAGGTAAGCTACTCTTTGGTGAGGATCTTGATAAGTTGGTCAAGGACTTGGGCGAATCCAAGGGCGGCCGTCTCCCGGAGGATCGCCCAAAGAGAGGGAGGTCCCTCCCTTCCCCTCGGGGTCAGTTTCGGGACTTTCGTCGATTTCAATCTTCCCGTTTCGTGGGATCGCAGCGGGGCAGGTATCCTTCGAGATCTCCCAGTTTTCGGGGCTTCCGCGGAGCCTCTAGAGGATTCACTGCTGCGACTCCGTCAGCCGCTCGCAAGTCCCAATGAAGGGCTGCGGGTCCAGGTGGGGGTAGCTGCGATTGGAGGTCGCCTTCGGCAGTTTCTCCCTGCTTGGACCCGTATCACTTCCGATCGCTGGGTTTTGGAGATTATTCGGGACGGGTATGCCTTGGATCTTGCCCAACCCGTTCTCGATTCCTTCGTGGCATCTCCATGCCGGGGCCCGGTAAAGACCGCTCATGTTCGCCAAGCTCTGGATCGCTTGCTCCGGTTAGGGGCCGCCGTCCCGGTTCCGCCGGCGGAGTATGGTCTCGGCCGGTACTCCATTTATTTCGTGGTGCCAAAGAAAGATGGTGCTCTTCGTCCCATTTTAGATATCAAAGGCGTGAATCGCTGTCTTCGTGTTCCGCATTTTCGCATGGAAACCTTGCAGTCCGTAATTGTAGCGGTCTGCAAAGGCGAGTTCCTTTCCTCTCTCGACCTGTCCGAGGCCTATCTCCATATACCTATCCGGGAGTCCCATCAAAAGTATCTCCGGTTCGCGCTTCCGTGGGGTCACTTTCAGTTCCAGGCGTTACCCTTCGGACTGGCCACCGCTCCTCGAGTGTTCACCAAAGTCATGGTGGTGGTGGCGGCAGCCTTGCGTCAGGAGGGGGTACTTGTTCATCCCTATCTGGACGATTGGTTGATCCGCGGAAAAATTCGCTTGGAGAGCGAGTCAGCGACGGCGAGGGTCGTCGGGCTTCTGCAGTCTCTCGGCTGGGTAGTCAACCCGGACAAGAGCCACTTGGTTCCGACTCAGTCGCTCGAGTACCTCGGAGTACGCTTCGATACTTGCCGGGGTGTCGTGTCGCTCCTGGAGGGGAGAGTACCAGCTCTTCAGTCTCTTGTGCGCCGCTTTCGAAAGACTGCGGCTCCGTCAGCTTGGCACTATCTGCAACTCTTGGGGACGATGGCGGCATCCTTGGAAGTGGTGCCTTGGGCTCGTTTCCACATGCGGTCTCTGCAGAGGGCCTTGCTCCGTCGCTGGTCCAATCAGACCGATTCGTTGAACAAACGTCTTCCCTGCCCGCGGACAGTTCGCCAGGATCTGAAGTGGTGGTTGCACCCATCCTCGCTTCGAGCGGGGATGCCCTTGGAACAGCCGGACTGGATTCCGCTGTTGACGGATGCCTGTCTCATGGGCTGGGGCGCGCACTGCGGGGAACTCGTGGCACAGGGCCTTTGGTCCCAGCAGGAGAGCGGTTGGTCGATCAATCGTTTGTAGCTGCGGGCCGTTCGGTTAGCGCTGCAACGCTTCGAACTGCAGGTCACGAACCGAGCGGTTCGAGTTCTCTCAGACAATGCCGCGACCGTGGCTTACATAAATCGGCAGGGCGGTACCGGAAGCGTGGGCTTGGAAGCGGAAGCCCAGTTGCTCTTCGCGTGGGTAGAGCCCCGGTTGCAGACGATCTCGGCGGCACACATTGCCGGAAAGGACAATGTCACGGCGGATTTTCTCAGTCGAGTTCAAGTGGATGCCGGCGAATGGGAACTGAATCCTGCGGTATTCCAACAGTTGGTGAGGCGTTGGGGTCCGCCGGTAATGGACCTGATGGCAACCTTTCGCTCCGCAAAGGCGTCTCGTTTTTTCAGCCGTCGGCGAGAGCCCATGTCCGAGGGCATCGATGCTATTTTGCAGACCTGGCCCACCTCCGGCCTCCTTTATGTGTTTCCCCCGTGGCCTCTACTGGGGCGGGTGATTCAGCGGATAGAGTCTCACAAGGGACGGGTATTGTTGATAGCGCCGGATTGGCCCCGTCGTCCCTGGTATGCCGACCTGATCCGGTTGTTGAGTGATTCTCCGTGGCGGCTTCCGCTTGCTCTGGATCTGTTGTGTCAGGGTCCTCTCCGCATGCCAGGGGTGGAGAGATTCTCTCTTACGGCCTGGCTATTGAAAGGGCACGGCTGAGGAAGAGAGGTTATTCGAAGGCGGTTGTGACGACGTTGCTTCAAGCCCGGAAGCGCTCCACTTCGCTGGCTTATGTCCGAATTTGGCGTATATTTGAGGATTGGTGTTCCAGGCAACAGGTTCGGGCAGCTACGGCCTCTCTTCCGGTTGTCTTGGATTTTTTGCAGGACGGTTTTGATAAAGGTTTGGCAGCTAGTTCTTTGCGAGTGCAGCTCGCGGCTCTCTCCTGTTACAGAGGTAAAATACAGGGGGTCGCGCTGGGTACCCATGCCGATGTGATCCGTTTCCTAAAGGCAGTTTCTCGACTGCGCCCTCCGCGTCGCGTTTCCGTCCCTCCGTGGGATCTCAACTTGGTTTTGCGGGCGCTTTCCGCCGCGCCGTTTGAGCCTCTTTCTCGAGCTTCAGTGAAGGATTTGACCCTTAAGACGGTGTTTCTTGTAGCGATTTGTTCGGCGCGGCGTGTCTCTGAGCTTCAAGCTTTTTCTTGCAGAGAACCTTTCCTGTCTTTTTCGGATCAAAAGGTGGTTCTACGACCAGTACCTTCCTTTTTACCTAAAGTGTCTTCTCCTTTTCACTTAAATCAGGTGGTGTCGCTCCCAGTGTTGCAGGCGTCGGGAGAGCGGGCCTCTGATCGCGGTCTTAGTCGTTTGGACCTTAAGAGAATTTTGCGTCGGTATTTAAAGGTCACCGAGGACTTCCGCAAGTCAGATCGTTTGTTCGTCTTGTTTGGCGGTTCTAGGAAAGGTGAGGCGGCAGCGAAAGCCTCTATTTCTAGATGGATTAAAGAGGCGATTGCCTCCGCTTATCTGTTGCAGGGGCGTGTTGCGCCACTAGGTTTGCGGGCTCATTCTACCAGAGCTCAAGCGACGTCCTGGGCGGAATATAGTTTGGTGTCGCCGGCAGAGATTTGTAAAGCGGCGACGTGGTCGTCCCTCCACACTTTCAGTAAGCACTATCGTCTTGATGTCTTGGCAGCACGTGATGCCTGTTTTGGTTCCGCGGTCTTGCGTGCCGGTTGGCGGAATCCCTCCCGTTAAGGCTGCTCTGTTACATCCCATACGTAGAGGACTAAGCTGGAGGAACGATAAGGAAATAGTAATTACACTTACCTGGTAATTGTAGTTCCTTGAGTGACGACAGCTTAGTCCTCCTTCCCTCCCTTGGGACGCTGTTTTGTCTCGGCACGCATTCAATACGGGAGTCAGTCTTTACAGGTGAGTTCTTCAGGAGTTTTCTTTGACCTTTTGCTCTCGCTAACTGCTTCTGGTGCGGCAGGATAGGAATCCTCGGTTGACTGTTTTTGGGGTTTTTTCCATCCCTCCTTGTGGGGATGGGTGCAGTCTACTGCGTTGTTTTTCGAGGTTTCCCTTTACGCAAAAAAAAAACAACCTACAACTGGTTTTACAAATTACATGACATACTAAACTCTTACGTTTTTTTCTTAAAGGTTAGCTATCTCTTTGTTTGCTTTGACAGTAGTTCACTGGAGGGCAAGGGAATGCCAGGATGCTGGATCCAGTGATGCTGAATTTTGATTGGTCCAGTCTTCATGCTGCAGGAGGAGGTGCACTACCCATACGTAGAGGACTAAGCTGTCGTCACTCAAGGAACTACAATTACCAGGTAAGTGTAATTACAGTACTATCTTTTCATCCTTATGTCCTCCTCATCGACACTTTTTCAGTCTTGATAACCATAAATGTGCCATATGATGAGTTCATTAACAACAATGCTTCCCGAGAGACGGGCTCAAGTATTCTTAGTGACACTCATCATGTGGTGTTAACAGTAGATATGTTTTTGCACACTAATGGGTATTTTTATGATTGTTTCTATATGTTTAAATGTTCTCTTTGCTTGTATACATTTTCCATATTTACATTCCTTTCAGTGTTGTTTTTATGCATCAGTTTTTATTATATTTTCTAATATATTTTTAGTACTTTATGTGACGATGCATAACATGTTGGTTATATTTTACATGTATACATTTGTATGATCTAATATTTTACTTATTTTTTAGTCAGAGTAGTTACTCACCTGTAACAGGTGTTCTCCAGGAGCAGCAGGAATCAGTCCTCACATATGGGTGACGTCGGCGCCGACGGAGCCCCTATGCAGAGCATTTCCCCAGGATTCAAAGAAAGCCTTTGGGAATGCTGCCAGGCATGCGCGATCCCCTTCCCGTCCAAAGGTGCCATCTTGCTCAGTCAAATGACATAGCTAAAAGACAGCACGAAAAAAGAAAATGAACTATATACAATTGCAACTCCAAGGGGAGGAGGGAGGGTCGTGAGGACTGATTTCTGCTGCTCCTGGAGAACACCTGTTACAGGTGAGTAACTACTCTTTCTCCAGGACCAAACAGGAAGTCAGTCCTCACATATGGGTGACTCCCTAGCTCTGGTCTACCAGGAACTCAGGCTGAAAAATAGAGCTCCCTATAGAGCCTCAGCAACAGTGAGAGAATCTTCTCGGAGACCACACCTGAACAGTAGCCCAACACCAGGGCCGGAGGGTAGGAGTTGCCTAAACCTCAAAGAGATTACGGAGTACCGCTTGCCCGAAAGCACTGTATCTACGGGACTCCCTCTCAAGGCAGTAGTGGTCCGCAAAAGTCTGGCTTGAAGACCAAGTAGCAGCCCGGCAGATGTCTGCCAACGGAACAGAACGGAAGTGAGCTACTGATGCGGCCTTCGCCCTGACCCGGTGGGCTGTGACTCGACCCTCCAGAGAGAGGCCTGCTGCCCTGTACGCCCAGGCGATACAGTCTGCCACCCAGATGGACAACGTACGCTTAGTGACAGGCAAGCCCAATTTATTAGGGTCAAAGGAAATGAAGAGCTGAGAAGCCCTTCTATGCCCCTGCGTACATTCTAGGTAAAAGGACAGCGCCCTTCTACAATCCAGGGTATGCAAGACAGTTTCGGCCCTACTGGCGTGCGGCCTGGGAAAGAACATCGGAAGTACCACCTCCTGGTTGAGGTGGAAGGAGGACACTACCTTGGGAAGGAACTTAGGATGAGTCCTCAAGACTACCCTGTTCTTATAGAACCTGGTATACTGCCTATCCGAGACCAGGGCCTGAAGCTCACTCACATGGATGGATGAGGATTATAAGCATCCTTCAGGTCTAAGGAGCATAGCCAATCTCCCTGCTGGAGGTAGGGCAGTAAGATTCCAAGGGTAAGCATCTTGAACTTTTCCCTCTCCAGAAACTTGTTCAGATTTCTCAGGTCTAGGATGGGCATGAGGCCTCCTGTTCTTTTTGGTACCAGGAAGTACCTCGAGTAGAAGCCTTGCCCTTCCAGGTGGTGAGGCACCGGTCCCACCGCCTGGTCCTGTAGCAGACCTTCCAACTCCTGAAGGAGTAAGTTTCTGTGCAGAGGGGGTCTTGGAGGCTCCCCTGGAAAGTAGGAGGGGGGTATCTGGGTGAAGTGGAGCAGATAGCCCCTCTCGATGATGCTTAACACCCAAGTATCCCCTGTGATGGCTGGCCACCTGTCTGCGTACAAGGTCAGCCGACCTCCTTGCCCTGGAGAGGAGGAGAGGCTATGCTGGCATAGTCAAAAACCCCCTCCCTGCTGAGCAGGAGCCGGAGGATTGGGAGCCTTCTGCCTACGGGGCCCATGACCCTGCCCTGTTGGGCAGCTGCAGAGGCCTGGTAGTGAGGGTAGGTTTTGTAGGCAGTGGTCCTCCTCGGGTAAAGGGCCTTTTTTCCCGAGCCCTCCTTCTTCTGAGAAGGGGCAGAGGTTTTCCTGGACAGCTATGTCCAGGTAAGAGTCTCGGTCTCGAGTTCTGCAGCCTTTTCAGCCATGGGCTTGTCAAAGAGGTTTTCACCTTGACAGGGGACATCGACCAACTTGTCCTGTACCCATGGCTCGAGGTCCGAGGATTGTAGCCAGGCCTGGCGGCATGCACCGATGCCAGCCCCTGCTACTCGGGCCGAAGCCTCAAATCCATCATAGGCTGCTCGAGAGATAAACTTCGAGCACTCTCGAATACCAGAAGACAAGGCCTTGAACCTCTGCAAGGGTTTCTCGGACAGACCAGCAGAGAACCCGGCAATCTCCTTTGCCAGGTCTCGAAGGTACATGCCCATGTACAGCTGGTAGGTCTGGACGCGGCAAGCAAGCATAGAGCCCTGGAAGCACTTTCTACCGAGGGCATCCAGGTTCTGGGCTTCCTTGCCGGGAGGCACCTAGGAGTGCATCTTCTGACTTTTCAGGTGATGCATGGCCGATGCCACAACCATGGAGTGGTGCAGTAGCTGTGCCTTTTGGAACCCAGGGCTCTTGCGGACTCGATAGATGGAATCAACCCGCTTGCTTAGGACCGGCATCGAGGCCGGCACCTCCCACATGCGGAAGAGCAACCGCTCCAGCATTGGAGGAACCGGTACAGTAAAGGCCTCCTTAGGAGGAGAGTCATACTGCAGGGCCTCGAGCTCCTTGGCTCGAGGCTCCTACTCGGGGTCCACCGGGAAGGCCAAGGCCTTGGCCATGTCCTGTACGAAATCCGAGAACAGGGTATCCTCCAGGGGGGACCTCGTCTGATGCTCGGATCCCGGTGAGTCCGAAGGGACGCACCAAGTCTGGAAGGTGTCTGGGGACTCCTTTTCCTCAGTCTCCCATGC
The DNA here is from genome assembly GCA_033557465.1 of Ichthyophis bannanicus. NCBI lineage: Eukaryota > Metazoa > Chordata > Amphibia > Gymnophiona > Ichthyophiidae > Ichthyophis > Ichthyophis bannanicus. The sequence goes on from CM066050.1 coordinate 5,711,581, forward strand.
CGATTCCTCCGAGGAGGAATCGAGTGGCCCCGAGTGGGCGGGCACCGATGCCATCCGCCCCGACGCCGAGGGTACTGGTGTCGACGACCTCGGTCCCGAATGGGAGGCCAAAGGTGACCTCGGCCGAGGATCGACTCGAGTTCGCATGGTCTCGAGGATCGGCTCAGCCTCCGGGGTTGACTTGGACGTTGAGGTCCCGGTGGTCGGGGCAGATGCGCCGGTGAGGCCGGCGATCATCACCCGCTGCTGCTCCATGAAGGCAGACAATCTGCTCTCTAAGGCCGTCAACCTGAGTCCAAACTCAGGAGACCCAGCAGCCTCCGACTCGGGCCCCGACGGCGGCTCCCCCGGAGGAGAGTCCACGAAGACTACAGTACTCACGTGACTCGGGGCCTCCAACTCAACACGAGGATGCTTTGCAGGCCTCTCCGACTCCGAAGACCCGGGACCGTGATTGGGGCTATGCGACCTGGCCCCTGAGGGGCCAAGAGCGTCCACCGATGCCGCCCTCGCGGGTTTCTTCTTCCTTCGGTGCTCCCTCGAGGGGGACTCCCTCTCAGAGGAGCCCCGACGATGCTCGGGGTCAGACTCCTAAGACGTCGAGGCCTCTGACAAAGTCCGGACCCGTCCAGACGCAGAGTCTGAGAAGATCCTCTCACGCTGGTGCTGACGGCTCCTCATTGCCTTCGAGGACATTTTGCCACAGGGACTACAGACCTTAGGATCATGGTCAGGCCCCAGGCACTGGAGGCAGCAGTCATGTGTGTCGGTGAGAGACATTAGTTTCTTGCACCAATCACACTTCTTAAAGCCACTGGCAGCCATCGGGGGAAAAAGGGCCCCTGCAAGATCAAAAAATCAGGCTGCCAGGGAAGAAAAATTGGCGCGAACGTAGTCTCTTAAGGACAAAAACCAAAAAAAAAGAGATCCGGGCTCGGCACCGGTGTACTGAGTCCAGGCGGGAAAGGGAACCGATGTCGAACCAAAGAAAAAAAACTCGTCTCAGTGCAGGAAAATCCGCTTTTTCCACGGGTGACAAGGACACACGTCCGTAGGGCTCCGTGGAAAAAAGAAGACTGAGCAAGATGGCACCTTTGGGCGGGAAGGGGACTGCACATGCCTGGCAGCATTCCCAAAGGCTTTCTTTGAAAGCTGGGGAAATGCTCTGCATGGGGGCTCCATCAGCACCGACGTCACCCATATGTGAGGACTGACTTCCTGCTTGGTCCTGGAGAAATGTTATTATTTCGTTTTTACTACTTATTTTGGATTTGTTTTATTCTTGAGGCTTGCACCCCCTGAGGAAGGCTGAGACGGCCGAAATGTGTTGGGGTTTTAATAAAGTCTGTTGACCGCCATGTACTGCACCGTCTCCGTTTTGTTTCTTCTACTATCCTGTGGGTGCACTCTTGCTCCCTGTTGGATTCAAATGAGTGATGAGTCCTGCATTGATCCAGGCAGCAGTAGCAATCTCCGCTGGTTTTCTTAGTCCAGTATGGTGTCTTAAACTGGCAAGGGCTATGTTGGTTATATCCTCAGTATTATTTTTTGGCCTCTTCCTAGCTTTCTCTAGAGCAACAGGAACTTCCTCCATTGGTTCTTCCGAAATGTCATCAAAATCTCCCTGTTCTACTTCAAGCACAGATCTTTCCATCATCTCCTGGTCTTCTGCTGTTTTTTTTTTTTCACTCTTCATTCTCCTTCCTTTTTGCCTGCCTTTCCTTCTGTAGTTCTTGTCTGGTCTCAGGGAGGTCGACTGGTCCAATCTGATGAGGTCCAACACTCCCAACTTTCTCTCTTTGAGTTAGCCTTTATAAAAGGTCAATCACAGGACTCTTCTCTCTGCTGCAGGCACAAAGGAGGGTGAATGGAACGGAGCTGATACGGGGGAGGATGGGGCAGGAAGGCAGCTGATATGGGGGGAGGAGGGGGCAGGATGGCAGCTGACAGAGGGGGAAAGAGAGGGCTAGATGGGAGCTGACACAAGAGAAGGGAGATGGCTGGAAGGAAACTGACATGAGGAAGGTGGGGGCTGGAAGAAACTAACATGGGGAAGGTGGGGGCTGGAAGGGAGCTAACATAGGGGAATGAGGGGGTGGGAAAGGAGCTGATACCTGAGGTGGTACTGGAGGTGGACTGGAAGGGTGATGACACTAGGGAAGGGAGGAGGGGGATGAAGGGAGCTGACAGCTGGGGATGGTACTGGAGGGGGATTGGAGGGAGCTGATACTTGGGGATGGGACTGGTAGGTGGCTGGGTAATGGGAAGGAGGCTGGAAGGGATGGGGCACTGGGACTGGAAGGAAGCTGACACATGGGGATGGACAGAAGGTAGGCTGACTGGAAAGGTGCTGACCAGGGGGGGGGGGTGGCGGCACTGGGAGTGGAATTGAGCTGATACCTCGGATGGTATTTGTACTAGAAGGGAATGGACAGTGAGGAAGAAGGGGGACTGGAAGGGAATGGACACCAGTGGCAGCGGTGCTGGCTCCATTTGTTAGCTCATATTACAGATGGCCATCAATTACCTGACTTAATGTGGCAGCAGGCACGGCAGGGGGGGGAGGGTTGCGCACAGTGTACCATGTTGTGGGCTTCTTCCATATGCAGGCACTGCACTCAACAGATATCTCATAGTAGACTCAGTCACTTGATGTTCTAGGGCTCATTGCAGTGTTTAATGTGCTGCCTTATCCTAGATAGAGACCTTGATATGTGAGATTTGGAAGTTAGTGTTGGCATGGTAGATTTGCTCTAGGTTCTGAGCAACATTTTGGAGGAGTTTTGTATTACTTCTCAATATGCCTGGTACTGAGAGGGTTTATGTTGCTGTTACTTAGATAATACTAAAGGGGGAAATGTCCTAGCTCTGTTCGGCACTCATTTTTGAAGGAGGTGCTCGGGGAGGGATTCTGTGAATATGGAAAATATGTTTAGATTTAATACAGTATAGGGGAGGAAGTATTTGTTGGAGGAGTGAGGAGATGACTGCGATTCAGTGAGGGTTGAATAGTGCAACCTCTTGTACTCCCCACCTTCCCCCCACCCCAATGTGGCTAGCAAGTACGGAAGCTTGCACTGTTGCTATAACTGCATTTATGTTTAATCTGTTTTTATTCAAAACGCCTTACAGGAACATCAGCATACAAATATTGAACAGATCCACAGCAACATCTTCAAACACGAACTAACAAGTGCACCGGCACATTGTGCCATTCAATTACCAACCGCCCCCCCAACCCCCCCCCACCCAGCACCGCCCTCTAGATGTACACCCACCCCCCTCCCTGCCCTCCCCCCCCTTCGACCACTACCACCAAACCATCCCAAAGGGTGGTGGCAATAAGGATATGAAACCAACAGGCCCAGGGTTGACTCTGCGCCCGGGCCCGCCAGAAACTATTAAGCCCTTCACTCACCACCCCCACTATCCCTCCAAGCCCCCTAGCCTACCCCAGTGCGCCCCACCCCCCCTTCCCCCCCCAACCCGACCCCAAACCCCCCCTCTTTGCCCAGAGACACACAGACACAAAGAACACAACACACAGACACACGATCACTCTTACCATCCAGCACTCGAGCTGGGCTGACAGGCATCCCAAGGTATGCCGAACACCCCCGGACCGGGGCCCTCAAGGTCCTCCCAAGACCCGGCTGCGATCTTTCCAGGGTAGGGTATGCAGATGGGGTCCCCAGCCTTCCAGAAACCGCTGCCAGCGCCTCTCGCTCCCCCGAGCGTACACCTGCTCCATAAGCATAAGCTTGTGCAGATGGATTCGCCAGATTCCATACGTGGGGCCCCGAGCCTCCAACCACTGTTGCAGCACAGTCGCACGCGCAGTCACCAACACCAACCGCAACCAACGCCAGACCACTGTTCCCAACTGAGGCAGCCACGTATCGTCCCACACATCCAACACCATATTCCGATCGTGTAAAGGCACTGGCCGTTGAAGACAGGCTGCCAGATAAGACCGAACCTTCCCCCAGAAGCTCTGAGCATGCAAACAGCGCCATAGCATATGACCTAACGTGGCCCTAGGCTCCGCACATCTGGGGCAGCAATGGGAGACACTTACTCCAGCCCACCACGCGCGAAGAGGAGCAAAGTATAAACGACGCAAGATTTTAAATTGCATATCCCTGTGGAGCACCAGCACACTCAGAGACGGAACTGCAGCCAGCCCACCCAGGAGTGCATTAGTACAAACCTCTTCCCCGAGCTCCGCCGTCCACGCCGCCGCCAACGGATCCACATCTAAAAGCAAGACCCCTTCCCACAGCATTTTATGTAACCAGGATACTCGTGTCCCCTGCCCGCCTCCCAGAAGCGCCTCCTCTATTGCAGAACTAACCGCCCCCCTCAGATCTACCGAGGGAACTGTACGGACATAATTACGAATTTGAGCATACCAAAAGACCTCCTTACTACCCAATGAGTATTGTTGACAGAGCACTGGGAACTCGGAAATCTCCCCCTCTGGGGTCACCACCTGTTCCAAATTAACAATCCCCAGTCGGTCCCACTGTGCAAAATACGAGCCTCCCAGGCCCGGCACGAAGTCAGCATTGCCCCGAATGGGGAGATATGGTGAATGCAAGGCCGATAGGCGGCGACTCGTACAAAAACACCGCCAAGCTGCCCGCACCGGGTCCAGGAGAACACGCCGCACCTCACCCGCCACCCCCCAAACCCCACGGGCGTGCAGGATATATCGCAAACGCAGAGGGTAGACTACGGCGGTAAGCAGCCCCACCGGGGAGTAATCCTCCAAATCCCACAACCAATCACGGGCAAACCTCAACAAACAGGCAACATTATACTTCTGGACATCCGGAAAGCCCAGACCCCCTAGTTCTCTGGGTTGGCTAAGAATGCCCAAACGTACTCGCGGTCGGCGGCCCTGCCAGAGAAACCGATTGAACACCCGCTCTATCCGGCGAAGATCAGCGCGCTGTAAATACAGCGGGAGCGTTTGGAGCATGTATAACAACTTGGGAAAAAGGGTCATCTTGCACAACGCTACCCGACCCCCCAGGGACAGCGGCAAGTCGCGCCATTTATCCACTGCAAGCGACACTGCATTAAGAACAGTGGTAACATTCAAACGGTACAAATCACCAAGGTCTGCGGGCAGGTAAATTCCCAAGTACTTAAAATGTCCAGCTGCCCATCACAATGGGAAAGCACCTGGCCAACCATGCCCTGCCGCCGACCCCAATAACATCGCTTCCGACTTTTCGAGGTTCAGTTTGAACCCCGAAGCCTCCCCGTATGCCTGTATTAATTGTAAGAGATGCGGGAGCCCAGCTTGCGGGTCCCCTAGGTGCACTAGCAAGTCATCCGTAAAGGCCGCAACGTGAAACTCCTCCCCTCCCACCCGGACCCCCCCAAATTGCGAGGCCATACGAATCCGGTGCAGCAAAGGTTCCAAGGTAAGAACAAATAGAAGCGGGGAAAGAGGACAGCCCTGACGCGTCCCCTTCTGAATAGCAAAGTCCGCGGTCATCTCCCCGTTTATCAAAAGTGCCCCAATCGGATCCGCATATAATAACCGAATCACTTTTACAAAAAAACCAGTGAACCCCATTGCTCCCAGGACCTGATAAAGAAAGTCCCACTGAACCCTATCGAACGCTTTCTCAGCGTCAAAACTGATAAGTAAAGATCCACGACTAACCACCTGCTCGGCACAACAAGATAGCAAAATACGTTGTATATTGTAGGCGATTTGCCGGCCCCTCACAAATCCCACCTGGTCGGGATGAATCAAAGTCGGCAAAAAAGGAGCCAATCGGTCCGCCATAATCTTAGCTAAAAGTTTGATATCTACATTAAGGAGCGAGATCGGACGATAAGACCCCGGAAGAAGGGGGTCTCTCCCTGGTTTAGGTAAAACCGTAACTAAGGCCTTGTTCGCTTCATAGGGGAATCTCCCCTGCTGTACCAAATCTTCATAATATCCCACCAGGGGGACCACCAAGGCATCTCCTAAAAGTTTGTAAAATTCACTGCGGAAGCCGTCCACCCCTGGGGCCTTCCCATTTTTCAGATGTTTAATACCCTCTTGAATCTCCCGCCCCGAGATGGGCTGGTTAAGAGCCTGCAACTGCTCCGCATCTAGCCGAGGTAAAACACATCTCTCTAGGAAGGCCTGGCCCTCAGCCCCCCGGCTGCCCTCATTGACATAGAGTTGCCGATAGAAGGCAGTGAAGACAGCCTCAATGGCTCCCGCGTCTCTCTGAACCGTCCCATCGGAGTGTCGAATGGCCCCAATATGCTTGGCCCCTCCCGCAGGCCTCACCAGGGCAGACAGCAACTTACCTGCCCGGTTCCCATGCTGGTACAATTTATATCGATAATATAACATGGACTTTTGCGCTCTCTGATGGAGGAGCATTTCCAGTTCTGACTGAAGCTCCCGCATCCGACGATGGTTCGCTGGAGACTTGGGTCCCGCAAGCAGCCTCCGGGCTTTCCCCAAGTCCCGCTCTAACAAGAGGACCTGTTGGTTCAACCGCTTGCGTCTCTGACTATGATAACTAATAATTTCTCCCCTAATGACCGCCTTGCCCGCCTCCCAGAAGAGAGCAGGAGCAATCCCAGGCGTATCATTAAGCGATACATAGTCCCCCCAACATTTCCGCAAGTGCGCAGCAAACTGTGCATGCCCCCCCAAGATCTAAAGGATACCGCCAAAGTCGAGGTCTGCTAGAAAGATGGTGGCGAAACTCCAAACTAACCATCGCATGGTCGGATATGACGGAGGAGCCAATCTCAGTACGCGAAACCCGACCAAACAAGGACTCCGAAATCAGAAAATAGTCGATACGCGACCACGTCCCATGCGCCCGCGACAAATGGGTATAATCCCTCTCCCCCGGGTGGAGTGTTCTCCAAATATCCAACAACTTAAATGCCTCACAGACCCCCCGCAGTCGCTTACGAGCTCTTTGCCCCCCGCCCCTGCTTCTGCCAGTACAGTCGATGGTAGCATCCAAGACCTCGTTAAAGTCGCCGCCTAGTATGACCTTATACCCTTTCGTATCCGCCAGGATTTGAACAAGTGTTTTATAAAAGCCAGCATCATATTCATTGGGCCCATACATCGAACCCATGGCCACCTTCAAGCCGTTTTAACAGGCCCCACACCCACACATACCGGCCTTCCGGATCAATAAGCACACGTTCTTCCACCCAATTGGCAGCCTTAGCAATTAAAATAGCCACACCCCTCTTCTTTCCCAAAGCCGGGGCTCCATACACATGCGAGATGGGACCTTTACATAACTTGGTATGTTCTGTTTCGGACTGGTGGGTTTCCTGTAGCATAATAACACTGAGTCGCTGCCGCTTCAAGTGCTGAAAAACTTTGTAACGTTTAACCGGGGAGCCCAGCCCACAAACGTTCCAAGTTGCAAAGCGAAGGTCACTACCCAGGATCTATGTTCCAAAGTCTCTCCCAATAGACATTAATCTCCCTTACCACCAAACGGAGACCCCCCCCAGCCTGGGATCCCCGTTCCTTCCAACAACCCTCCAGCCCAATGCAGCCACAGCTCCAGCCATACACACACACACCCATACAACAACACAGACAGACCTATCCAATAACAAGTAATCCCTACCCCCCCCTGAAAGAATCCCGCCCCCCCTCCAGGTCCTCCCCCCCTACCCCCAACTGCCTTACCTTCCTTCCTTCGCCAGAGTAACCACTCCGGCCTCACCTTGACTTCCTACGCATGCAAGGCCCTGCCCCCCTTCCCCCCCCCACCCAATCAACTGACCTAACCCAACTAACCGTGTACTATCCAGCTCCAAACGCACCCCTGGCCCTGGAGACCGTGTCTACCCACCCCCCACCCGTGGTACCGGGCCTCCCCTTCTTCCAACTACCAACCAATCCCTCCCTTGTGAGCAAAGCTAAAAACCGTCCACCCAATCCCTTTAAACAGACGTATAGCCTTAGCCAGCGAAACCCCGCACACTAGAGGAAGGAGGCCTAGGAGAAGCGTCCCCTTCCCCCCCCCCCTCCAAGACTACATCCCGGAGACCCAAAGCCGGGGACCGGCCCCTCAGGGCCCCCGCCCCGGAGGCCGTGCGGCCAATCTACCAGGAATCCAGAGGAGCACTCCAGGGCCCTTCGCCCACCTCCCCCCAGTCCTCAACCCCAGAGAGACCCCTCCAGGCGCATGCCCTCCATCCTCCAATTACCCAGCTTACAATACGTAATACAAATTATACGTTAAACATAAAAATTACATAGCATGTCAATTAGGAGGGACCAACCCAAAGAAACAGGGCGTTGGTTATACTTAAGCATTAGGTAGCTACGTATACTAGAGTGCCCAGAATAGTGAATACCCACAACCAATACAGCCATGGGCTTAGTATACCAACACCCAAGGAAGAGCCGAAAAAGAAGAATAGGAGAAGAAGAGAGAGCAAGCCCTGATAGAAAGAGAAAAATCCCCGATTCAAGGGAAGAGTAGGGATAAACACGCTAAGGTACATAGAACGCTAAGGTAAATATAACAGCCCCTGCCAAAAGAACCGGAGCCCCAAATTATGCAACTGATAGCCAGAGGCCAAAGAGCCTCCCAGCCCAGGACAAACTCAAATGTAGGCTGACAAGATATTCTAACAATTTTAAAACTTTAAAAACAATCCCACCCAACAGGCAAAAAGCCCCACAAACACAACAAAATCCCCTTTCCCCAGGGCCAGGGGAGTCCGTAACCCCTCAGACACCAGCCCTTGCTAGGACCAAAATTACCCCCACAGTCCAACGGAGAGATGTGCTATGTCCAGACCTCATGCTGTGGTTAACGGAGCACATCCAGGCCCCGCAGAAGAAACTCCGCAGACAGCAACACTGCATATCAGCAACACCTTCAAAAGCCGCTTAAACACAGTCCGTTGTTCCCAAGGTGTTCAGCCAAGGCTGTTGCAATACTCCTGGGCCTCCTGCGGGGAGGAGAACACCCGACGGCCAGTGTCACAGTCCACTCGCAACGTGGCTGGGTAGGCCAAGGTGAACCGGACTCCCCTCTCCACCAGCCGACCACACACATCCTTGAAAGCCTTGCGGCGCAGCGCTACACCAGCGGAATAATCCTGGAAGATAAGCACGTTGTTGGCAGTGGACCCTGACCGCCGAGCTTGACGCGAGGCTCACAAAACTCCATCCTTCTGCGCCGAGTTCAAGAATCGAGTAATAACAGCCCGCGGTCTGGAATCGCCTGCTCGATAAGGCCCCAACCGGTGTGCTCGCTCCAGGACAATGGCCCCCACCTCCTTATGCAGGGGCAGATGCTCAGGGATCCAGCTCTCCAGGTACCGCTGCAGGTCTCGCTCTTGCACGGTCTCGGCAATGCCGATAAAGCGTAAGTTGTTCCGGCGGCTCCGGTTTTCGATGTCCTCCAACTTGTCTTGTTGTTTAGACATAGCCTCCTCTAACCGCCGGAGCCGAGTCTCATCTCGCACCTGCAGGTCCTCGAGAGCACCAATGCGGTTTTCAGCCCTCTCAACTCGGCTGTTAAATTCAGAAACTGCCTGCCCCACTGCAGTAATCTGCGTTGCCAGCCCACCTAGGCGGTCTTCCAACGCATCCACAACCGCCTTGGACACCTCCGCCGCCACCGCGGTGACAGGCTGGAGACCATCCGATGCCCCCTCCGCCATCTTAGCTTCTCCTCCACGTGTTTTCGCTCGGCTGGGGGTTTTTGTCGCCATACCAAGGATTCCGCAGGGCACACTGGTAACACAATGCTGCTTCGGACAGTGCTAAAGTTGCTCTCCCTCTATGGCATAAATAAAGACGAACTCAATAAGCTAGATGGTTGAGGGGAGAGAACGGGCCTCGGAGCTAAGAGGGCTGCGACCCACTCAGCTCACCATGCTACCAGAAGTCCGCTATAACTGCATTTATTTTGGAAGGTGGAACAAGGGATGGAGATGGGGGTGGGGCAAGGGGAGGGAAGGGAAGGGATGGTATACAAATGCTACATGTGGCAGGTTTTTCTCTTTCAAAAAAGTTGGCAACCCTACTCCCAAGGACTGGGTTGAGAACCCCTGCTTTAAAGGGGATGGGATTCCATCACCAAAGACTTAAGTATTGAGACAAGTAAATGTGCTTTCCCCAACACTGCAGACACCTACACACAATCTATCCCTACACATCTTGTTCCCACCATATACAAATGCTCCTGTCTGTAATCCCCACCATGGAAATGCCACAGAACTTCCAATCTGTTAAATTCTTCCCCTTGCCCCATTTTCTGCATTGAGCTTTTCACTTCAGCTATTTAGCACAAGAAAGAGAAAACCCAGTCCCTCTCCCATGGGAGGCTGAGCTACAGCAGTGGGTTGCAGTACTGGAAACAGTAATAGCAGCTGTTGTGTATATGCTATGTCCTGCAGCTCCTGGGACAGGTAGTCTGACTTGGCTTATATTCTTTCTTCTCTTTTTAGGACAGGAGGGGCACAAGTGTTTACAATCGAGGTAGCAAGAAGAAGGAGAACACTCAAAGCTGTGCCATGACCCAGATCTGATGTTTAATCTCTTCTCTCTAAACACTTCTAGCAACAACAAAAGAGGAGAAATCTCAAAATGGTAGGAGAAGACCAGGACTGGCTTAGTTCCTTCATGGATTGGAATCAATGACAGGTCTGAATCAGGGCTTGGTCAGGAAATTAGTTCTGCTATGTGCACTACAATGCATAAAGCGCCATCATATACAAGAACTTAAATAAATTTGATGGAGCAAAAACTAGCAGTAGACTAGTCGCATGAGGCCCCTCTCATCTGCTTATACTCAAAGCCACTCAGCGTCGAGCTTCACAACCCATCCATCTACAGTACCTAGGATCCTCTGTGCTTTTTTTCCTGGAATTCAGCCTTTGCACAGCATGCACTGGAATAACTGGGCAGTGTGGATGGGTCCATTTTATTTTTTATTTGCTATGTAATTGTTTTTCTTGAATTACGACTCTATCCTCTATCATTGCTACTTGGAAGCTGTTCCACGCATCCACCATCCTTCCTGTGAAGAATTATTTCTACCCAGTCTTGAGGCTAAATATTAGAACTCTTTGAGAGCATTTTTTAAAAATTGTATTTGGCTTTCAAGGCTAGAACAATATATAAATCTAACATGCAATGACAAAGATGAAACTCTGTAACATGTAATTGCAGGTGTCTCACCTTGATAGTAATACTTATATGTGTGTATATGTCAGCTTCATCTAGGGGTGAGGGTGAGTTAGACTCATAATGTGGGCCTGCACAAAAGGGAATCACACATTTACTTTGGGAAGTGAAGTTCTGTACAGACCTCTCTCTGTGAAGAAGCATCTCACAGGTAACAAAACACGCTATAAAGGCTAATGTTCTCCAAATCTTCCTTACCACAATCTGACCAAATGCAGCTTGCGGTCATGTCAGCTTTAAGTCTAGTTACAGAGAACTGGGGCTAGGGTAATATTTCATATTAATACTCTTAAGAGCATATAAAAACATAATATATGTCACACTGGATTAGACCAAGGTCCATCAAGCCCAGTATCCTGTTTCAAACAGTGGCCAATCCACGTCACAAGTACTAGCAGGTATCTTCTATGTGGAGTATGGGGGAGCAGGTGATTTGGAAGATCCTTGGAAATCTCACATTTTCTGGGAGACTTCCAAGACATAGGAGTTGCTTCTCTATCTGAGCCATTACTCACTCACTGTATCAGCATTGACCCAGTGTCCTAGCCTAGTATTAAGAGGACACTGTTCTCGCTGAGCCCATACTGAACCAATGTCTTATGAATACAGAATAACAGAGAGGATTATAAGGGTCTTAAAAAGAATTATCCCCCGACAGGTTCCACATCACATCAGACTGGTGTGTAAAATGGAAAGTCCATCACTTTCCTGCACAGTGTCTTCCAGAAGTTGACTACCCTCACATTTATATAAAAGAGACTGTAAATAAATAAATAAAATAAATAAATAGAACTAGAAAACAGCTGTTTCCCTCTGCTTTCTACCCCTCACCCCATTTATGTATTTGAATATTGCTACATAAGATATGCCATAGTGGGTCAGACCAAGGGTCCATCAAGTCCAGTGTCCTATTTCCAACAGTGGCCAATCCAAGTTACCAATACCTGTCAGATTCCCTAAAGGTATGTCGATTCCATGCAGCTTGTCCCAGGTGTAAGCAGTAGATTTCTCTTGTTTACTAATGATTTTCCAAACCTCTTTTAAACCTAGCTACATTAACAGCTTTTACTACATCCTCTTACCAAGGCTCTTGCAATGTTGGAAGCACCATGCTGCAAGGATTTTTCAATCAAAGGAGAGGTGAACCCAAGGCCTGGCTATGTGCAGTTTCCATGAGCAAGGGTTATCAAGCCAGAATCTTAGAGCTTAAGAGAAAAATGGATTTTAGAATCCAGAACACTTTAAAAATTCTCCCATATGAAATAGCAAATTAATCCTAGAAAAAGTTCTGTTGCATTTGTGAAGCGCTACAAGACATTTACACTGCTGCATACATACATGTAAGACCATCCCTGCTCCACTGAGCTTACAATCTGTATAAGACAGACAAACACAACAAAGAGGAGAATAGGGAAATGATATGAGTTTGCTTGTAGATACTGGACTCTACACATAGACAAATTCCACTCATTATGCAAGTATTGGGATAAGCACTAACAGTAAATATGAAAGACAGATCATTTTCAGCATACCCTATATAGCAATGAGGTTCATTCCTGGTCTGATGTGCACAAAACTAAGCCATTTGAAAACAAAACCTCAAGAAACTTCCTTTGAGCCGAGGAGTGATAGGTTTGGGAAAGAAGGTCAGGAATAACAGTTTATTTTAAAAAATCAAAAACTTAACTAATTTCTCAACAAATAGGGGTGCCCTACACAGAGCGGTGGGTTCACCCCTAAACAAAGACATGGGGAGGGGTGACCTGCACGGAGTGGCAGGCACACCTACTCTTGCCACCTTGCTGGGCTGACTAGATGGACCATACTGCCCATCTGAACCAAAATCATACCATCCCATCTCCAGTTTACCGTTCCTTGCAAAAATAGTTGAAAAGACAGTGCAAAAACAACTTCAGGATCACAATGACATGAATGCCCCACTGGACATCCATCAGCACGGCTTTAAACCCCGACATGGTGTGGAAACGCTACTCACATCACTCTGTGACAACCTCATAAGAGGTATAGATAATATAAAAAATGGATACCTGCTAGTGTTCATAGACATCTCGGCAGCCTTTGACACAGTGTCCCACGCCAGACTACTGCAGCGCCTGCAACACATAGGATTGGGCAAGAACACTCTGAAATGGTTCACCTCATACCTGGAAGATCGAACACAGCAAGTCAAATGCGTCCAAAAGAAATCATTGCAGTTCCCTGCAATGCAAGGAATACCTCAGGGATCTACCCTATCATCAGTGCTCTTCAATATTTATATCCAACCCATATGCAACATCATCAGATGACACAAACTCCACTATCACATATATGCTGACGACATCATGGTGTATGCTCCAATCAACCTACTAGCACCTAACACCACAAGAATAACCGAATGCCTTGAAGACATTAATGTCTGGCTCACAGACAATAACCTGACGGTCAACTACAATAAAACTGAGGCAATGTTCGTCACCAGGAACCCCACCTTCATTCCACCACAGAATATCAGCATTCTAAACAAACTCATAGTAGTCAAAGATGAAGTTAGGTACTTGGGCATCACAATGGCAGAGCCCTGAACCTGAAATCTCATATCGCCAAAACCGCTAACAAGGCCTATCAACGTTTGAGGACCATAAGAAAGATCAAACCACTACTCCGCCAGGACCACTTCCGCACAGTGTGCCAAGCACTCATCACACCTCTGCTTGATTACGGAAATTCATTATATCAAGGCCTCCCCCAGCAGACCTTACACCCACTCCAAATGGTGCAAAACACTACAGCACGCATCATCACCGACACTCCTAGATCTGAACAAATCACCCCCATCTTACAGCAACTACACTGGCTCCCAGTGGTGGCCAGAGCAAAATTTAAAATAATCTTGATCATCTTCAAAATCATCCACCATCTTTCAGCAGATGCACTACAAGAAATCATAACAAGGAACATCAGTAGTAGACCAAGAAGGAACAATAATGACAACATGATCAGCACACCTTCAGGATATCACAAGACTAAACAAAATACGTCAAGAAGAGGCTCCATCGCTATTGGCATCCACACTATGGAACTCCCTCCCAACGAGCCAAAGGGCATTAGAGGACATCACAGACTTCCACAAGGCCCTTAAAACCCTGCTCTTTACAGAAACCTATGAGCAGATAGACAACAGTCCCCACCCGAGCGGTATTGCAACTACCCCCGCCAACTCAAGAGCGGATAGACAACAGTCCCCACCCGAGCGGTATTGCAATGTAAATACCCCCACAAACTCAATACCCAATCAACCCAACTAGGCTCATGACACCCTCACGATAAATGTAACCCTCAAATTGTGCTGTCTTAATGTTGTTAAATACCCTCATGTTAAATGTTGTAAAGCACCCACATGTTAAATGTAACCCCAATTGTGATGTGACGTAACCACTTTGATTGTAGGATAAGGTAGAATACAAGTCTGTCTAAATAAATTAAATAAATTAAATACTGGTCTTTATCTGCCATCATTTACTACGTTACTATACTTCTGAAGAGTGTGTGTGTTTGTATAGTTTGTGTATTTAAAAATGTGAGCCATTTGAGAGCATGAAGAATTTGTTAGACAAGGGCAGCGCTAAGAAAGCCATAAGATACCTTTCAGCTCTACTTAGAAAAGAAATTTTTGTAGAGAGGCTGGATTACAATTATGTAAAATAATTTATACATGACACCTTTATATGAAAACAGTAACTGTAATCACTATAACATTTAATTTATAGCTCCATACCAGTGAAATTCAGGCTCACTGCAGAGATTCCAACATAGACCCAACAGGACACAGATGGTGAGAGGGAGGGACATAGCACTGGTGCTTACACATGTTAGCATCAAATTTTGCAAAACTGCATTTCCAAGGGGAGACAATTAAGGAGCTAAGCTCCAAACGTCTATTTTTTAGGTGATTTTAACACCAGAGAGGTAAGCAGAATTGTCCCTTCAATCATTCCTTGAAATGGTGTAAATGTTGAGGGGAATAAATGCAATGTAAAACCATGGTGTATTGGAAGGAAAACTATTTCTCACAATATATGCCCAATTGCCCGACACAGGCCGTGTTTCAAATCTTTCTTCCTCAGGGGGGTACAGGCATACTATATACATAAGTACATAAGCAATACATAATTAAAATGAAACATTTCCATAAAAAATAATAAATAAATACATAATTAGAACATAAAATCATAAATAGCCAATTACGCTCAAAAATATAAATAACTAAAAATACAAATAAGAATGTTGGAATGCCCAAATGAAAACATACACAATCATACATTGATTAGAACATTCAATATGAAATCAGTTGGGCATATATTGTGAGAAATAAAGTTTTCCTTCCAAAAAAAAAAAAGAAAAAAAAATTGGGTGCCAACTGACATCACTCCTGCTTCGTTGTTTTAAATGATATTCTGCCAAATTATTATTCTTTTCCTTCCCTTAGCCATAAACGTGTTTAACCATTTTGGAAACGTTGGTAAAGTATTATTATTTATTGGCTAATTTATCTGTTTTATTATCACTATATTTTTAACTTAGTTTCTTTCATTGGTCATATCCTTTCCTTTTAAATGGTATTTTGATTTCATATTGAATGTTCTAATCAATGTATGATTGTGTATGTTTTCATTTGGGCATTCCAACATTCTTATTTGTATTTTTAGTTATTTATATTTTTGAGTGTAATTGGTTATTTATGATTTTATGTTCTAATTATGTATTTATTATTTTTTTATGGAAATGTTTCATTTTAATTATTTATTGCTTATGTATTTATGTATATAGTGTGCCTGTACCCCCCTGAGGAAGAAAGTTTCGAAACACAGCCTGTGTCGGGCAGTTGGGCATATATTGTGAGAAATAAAGTTTTCCTTCCAATACACCACGGTTTTACATTGGATTTGTCTTTGTTTACGTGGTATTGTGCTTTTTTGGTGGACGTAAATGTTGAGGGGGGCATTTCTGAGGTGCACACATATTGATATAGCAACCATGTCCATTGGTGCCCCACTGGAATGTGTTTGTCACATGTATACAAATGTAAGCAGTAGTCTGCATTGTCACATAACAGAATAAATTGGGCCTCTTCATCCTTTTCTATTGTCAAATTCTGTTTCCACATTTTAACAGCAACACCTAGAGGCCAAATTCAGAGTCTACATTACCTGGTTTCCTGAGAAGCTGCAGTCTGTGGCCCCCAACCAAGGGCTGTCACTGCAAAAACTGAGTTAGAGGAGTAGGAAATACAAAAATAGAGGGAAGCACCTGGGTTGCTGTGAACAAAAGCTTATAGGGCTATGGCCCAGCAAGACATTTCTAACTGAGTTAGAAAATCAAGGCAAATAGGAATAAATTGCTGGGTTAAAAATAAAAAAAAGTTGCTAAATGTTGCTTCACTGAGAATAATTAACCCTATCAGAGCCCTAAAGCTATGAAAGCAGACAGAGTTTAGTGATACCTATAGCCCCGTATCATTGGAAAAAGACTTAATGCTTGGCAAGATAGAAGGTCACTGTAAAAGAGGAAGGCCGGCAATGAGATGGATCGATACAGTAACAGCAGCTATGGACACCACTCTATCAACAATGAGCCAATTGGCTGAAGACCGAAGAAAGTTTAGGTCAACTATCCAGAGGGTCGACTCGACGGCACTTAACAATAACATAGCCCCATCCAGAAGGGTGCAGTAAAGGAAGTAGGGCTAACTTTACGGAGGGGTGGCAGGGTGTTAATCACACATTCTCCTTCCCTTTTGCATGGGTTATGCCATGTAGTATCATCATGGGGTCCTAGGATACACCAAATTTTGTCTCTTAGCTGTATCATCTTCTCTCATCCCAGAAGGTGATGTCCTAGCCTCTGAAGATCATGAAATTCTGCTAAGTTAATTTTAGATACTGTAAATAGCTTCTATCCTTTCCTGCATCTGAGAGAATGCCAAGAGCACACCTGTCAAGCTCAAGTCACTGTCAAGGAAAAGTAAGAGTCCACCTGCTGTTTGTTCATGGCATGCTTCAGTCCCAGCAATGGAGACCATTCCCACAGCAGCAGACAGAGAGGAACAACCCATTTCTTATCAAGTCCTTATTCTATTGTTGGCATCATGGTAACTGAAATGGTGAAGGAAGGCAGACAGTGGTTTATGGGTGAAGACGGAGTCAACTGAGGAGCAACTGCTGATGGTGTCCTCACAGGAGGGTGCGTACTGCTCAAAGGGCATAGCAAGATCAAGGTACTGCAAGAAAACAGCAAAGAGAGAAATTACAGACCACATTAATGAAGAACTACTGCTCATGCACTGTGCCACTTGGAGTGCACAATATTGAGATGGCACACTGTACTCTGTGAAGCAGAGGTGCACAGTCCAAGGCAGCAAGTTCTGTTATGACCCAAGAGAAGTGAGGAATAACCTGAAGAGCAATGTCAGTCTGCCCCATCAGTTCAGTGTAGGTCCTCCCTTCAATTCTACTGCTCATGGATCTTGTCATCTGTACTATAGGTAAGATAGAAATATAATCTCAAATGCATGGAAAATTACTACTATTATTTATTTATTTTATTTTATTTAACAACTTTTTTTATGCTGCTATATCTACAAGTCAAAGTGGCATACAATTAGCTTATTTCTCTTGTATTGTCTGTCTTAACTAGATTGTAAGTTCTTCAAGCTGGGACTGTTGTCTTATGTGTTTGTACAGTGCTGCGTATGCCTTATAGCACTTTATAAATGATAAATAGTAGTATAGTAGTAGCTTAGGTCAGGAAGGTTTACATATAACTTAGTGATTTAACTTATATTAAAGAGCCTTTACATATAATAAGAACTGATTTAAGTTTCAACTTACAGTGCATGAGGTTACGTATTAGCTTGGATAAAGGGTATTTAACATTGGGGAAGATTAGGTAAGTAAACATAAGTATAGATCAAGAAGGAATATGCAACTAGGTGTCAGAACCAAAATATTCTGAGAAGAGTAGATTTTTTAGTTTGCAGTGGAATTCAGTTATGGTGGTTGATGCTAGTATGTCTAGTGGGAGTAAGTTCCAGATAGAGGGTGCATATAGGTAAAAGGCTCAATTTGAGGTAGAGTTGTTGCATCTTGCTTTAACTGAGGGGACGATTAATTAATTAATTTTATTTATTTATTTACATTCTCTTATATACCGCGCTATTCTGCATCAGTGCGGTTTACATTGAACAAACTGAAATTACATTGAACAGGGTATTATAACTTGGAGATAACTATTTTACAGGGAACATGGGCTATGGAGGGTTAAGTGGCTTGCCCAAGACCACAAGGAGCACCTGTGGGACTAGAAACCCCAGTCCTTCCGGCCCAAGGTTGCTGTCCTCTAGTGGGATTTGAACCACCGACCTTCTGGCCTGAAGTACCTTGCCCCAACCACTAGGCTACTCCTCCACTCCCTAATAGGTTCTGTTTGGCTTTCCTTCTTGTTCTGTTGTCAGGAGATATCCGAATGAGTAATTGAAGACTGTCTGCTGATGGTTTATGGAGAATCTTGAATATGTTTAAGAAGGATTTATACTTTACCCTCATAAGTATTAGGAGCCAGTGAAGGTGTTTTAGCAAAGGTGTAATATGGTTTCTTTGGGGCGTACCAGATATGATCCTGGCAGCTGTATTTTGTGCAAGTTGCAATGGATGCAGGTTAGGTTTTGGAAGCCCTTGATAGAGGTTTGCATAGTCAAAGATTGAGGATATGAGCACTTGAAAAAACAGCCCTAAAGTCACTACGTTCAAGCAATGAGTGGAGATTTTGCACTATTTTCATTTTATGGTAAATTGTTTTTATGACCTTTTTGATGTGCGAGTGGAAACTTAGGGGCTTGTTTACAAAGCCACGGTAGCGGTTTCCGATCATTATCGGAGCCGCAGTCCCATTGATTTCAATGGAGCTGCAGCTCCGATAACGATCGGAAACCGCTACTGCGGCTTTGTAAACAAGCCCCTTAGTCTTTGATCCAAGGCTATTCCTAAATATTTGCCCTCATCTTTAACTTGAAGAGCTGTGTCAGCCAGGCTTGTGGAGACCTATTTCCTTTTGGATGTCCAGCTGCTGTATAGCCCCTCAGAATTGGGGCGTACAGCGGTAGACCCAATTCTGATCCCAGGGGATCAGATTTGGGGCCCGGCCTGCACATGGTGAGGAAGTCTAGGTTACCTGCGGAGCTGGAGTTGATGGTTTTAAATTGGAGGCAGTCCCTAGCAATTACTAAAACCCCACCTCCTCTCTTCGATTTTCTGGGGCAAATGAAAAGATGGTTTGATGGAATGGTGAGCTAGTTAATTAAAACATTATCAGACTCGTTAAGCCAGGATTCCGTTATGCGCCCAATATCAATGTGATTGTCTCTGATGTAGTGGATTATTATTGGAATCTTATTATGGGCTGAGCGTACATTGATTAGTGGACATTTGAGCAGCTGGTTACAGGATGTGTTTGAGGAGGGATGGTCTTCCTTGGAAAGAGGTTGAATCTTGATTAAGTTACATGAATCTCTATTCTGTGGTTTATAGAAATGAGGAGGCCAAAGCCTAGTGTTTTGAGTACATTATATGACAGGGATCATGGTAGATGTGGTGAGAGCAGTTATTTGAGACATTATTAAAGCAGTGATGAGCATGAGGATGAGTAGGGAGGCTAGGCTCCCTTTGCGGTCGAGATGTGGCACTTAACATTTCTGTAGCACTACAAGACTTACACAGCGCTATACACATAAGAGACCACGCTGCTCAATAGAGCTTACAGCCTTCTCAAGAAAAACACAAACAGGGGACCAGGGTAAACTAAGAGGAAATGGTGGTAAACAGGAGAATAAGGGGGACAGGATCCAAAGGCAGCCTCGAAGAAGTGAGTTTTTAATCTGGATTTGAATAAGAACAGGAATGGAACCTGGCGTATCAACTCAGATAGTCTGTTCCAGGCAAGATGGAATGAACAGAGTCTGGAGTTGGCAGTGGTAAAGAAGGGCATAGATAAAAGCAATTCACCTGATGATCAGAATTCCTGAAAGGGAATTTAGGAAGAGATGAGCAGTAATGAGGAGCTGTAGAATAAATGCACTTGTAGGTCGGGAGGAGAAATTTGAATTGGATGCAGAAATGGATAGGGAACCAATGAAATGACTATTAACGAGTTATGTGGGCATAGTGACACTGGCAGAATATTAGCTGTGTGGCTAAGTTTTGAATTGATTGAAGGGAAGAGAGATGAGTTAGTGGGAAACCAGTGAGGAGCAGGTTGCAGTAGTCTAAGTGGAAAGTGATTAGAGAGTGGATGTGTCTTGGCAGTGTGTCCAGAGAGGACGAACCAAATTTTTCTGATGTTATAGAGAAATGACAGATATTAGCTATCTGTTGGATGTGTGCAGAGAAAGAGAGGAGTCAAAGATGGAGGAGTAGCTCAGTGGTTAGAGTAACAGCTTAGTACTGTAAACGGGGGTGCTTGTTGTGAAAGTTCCACAATCTTGGCAAGGACATGAATTTACTTGACTTGCAAAGGATTGTGGGCCTTGTAGTTCATTCACACAAAACTAGCCGTTTAACAAGAATAAAGAATTGTAGTTGCTCGAGTGTAAAGCAGAAAACAGATTTTATTTATGGGGTGTTATTCCCTCGCACAGATATGCTTGGTAACATCAACAGGATAATTTCTTCAGGAGTTTTATTCAGGAAACAAAACAAATAAGGCAACTGAATTACTTATGCAACAACATAGTAAAGACCTTGATGGAACAGAAAAGGTCTTTCTTCTAGCCCTGCTAATAAACTTTCTTATCAGTGCTGGAATGAAAATAAACCCAAAAGGAAAATTCTCTTTATCAGAAAAAACAGCTTTCTTCCTTTCACACAGAGAAGAAGCTTTTTCCAAAGTCCCACGTGCACTTGTGCCTTGCTCTAATCACAGGTGCTTAACCAGCTGCAAACCATTGCTGGTCCACTCTCCACATGGCTCCAACTTTCCCCAAAGCTTTCTCTCAAAGAAACTTTTCTGGGAAGCTAAAAATCAGTACAGTTCCTTTTGGTGTTTGATCCTTAACTGAGGATTACTTTAGAACAGCAGCTTAGAAAGAGAACAATCCATACATTCAACTTCCTCATCTGATATTTCCCCTTTCTCTTGAAATATCATAGGATCACTTCCATACACTGGCTCAGAGGATTTCTTTAACTGATCTCTACCAGGTGTCATGAAGTGCAGCGGTCAGAGCCCATGGAGATAGGGGATTCTGAACAAAACGGAGCTAACTTTGACAGCTCAGAGATACACATGGCCAAAGGTTGCCATAGGAACTATACACAAGCTATTTCACGTGGTGTAGGGGAACGCCCAGACCCAAAGCTAGCTCGTGGCTCATCAGGGGATAAGGGGCAGAGCCAACATCACAAGCTACGCAGTTAAAAATCACTCACCTGAGAGTAGGGAGAGAGCTGCTAGAGAAGGAACGGCTGGAGAGAGGACTCCTAAAGGGAGAATTGCAAAAGAGAGAACTGCTGAGGAGAGACGTGCTGGCAGGGAGAGAAGTCCTGATAGCAGGAGAACTCCAAGCAAGGAGAGAAGCTTGAGAGGCAGGAGAGAAGGATCTCCATGCTGGTTAAAACCAGTTGCTGACCAAAGGAGACTACCAGGGAGGTGCAGTGCTGAGAAACCCAGGAAGGGCTGTTTGGAAGAGCAGTGCACAGCTGACCAGTGCTTCCGAGAACCTTGCTACAGAGGAAGCAGAGGTAGTAGCTCTGAGGCCAGGCTAAGGCAAGACCAGTCACCCAGCACAAGGTACCAAGCAGGAGAAAACCCTTATCCTGAAGATAATTGGGTACCAAAGAGAAAGCTCAAACAGACACGGAGTGAAAAGCCTTCCCACGAGCAGAGCTGTGCTCGAGGGAGGAACGTTGAAGGGAAACTGCTGAAAGGTAACCTTATTCTTCCTAAAAGGAGAAGCTTAGACTATAACAGTCAGCCCTGTACTTACCAAGAATTATGTGCTGCCTCTGAGAGAGACTATAGTGATTACGGTAATTACCCATCCACCTCTAGGCTGGTGGGGGAAGGGAACTCCCAAAGCTATAGAGAGGAACTCAGCAGTCAGAACAGAAGTTTCACTCACCGGGAAACTTACCCAGATATAGAAGAGATGCAATGTGATCCGTGTGAGGAGTCTAACGGTGATATTTACATGGACTGTACATATACCTTATCTGATAGCGTATCTTCTCTATGCTGAAGAGCTGTAGGAGCTAATTCCATAAAGAAAACAGACAGGAAGAGTTTTGTGAAGGAAACTGTTTTCTTTTACCATTTTTGCCTCCATTGTGAAAGCTGAAGATAAGCATATCCTTTGTTTAGATGTTTCTTTACCTTTGATACCAGACGTATGTTTTTTGTGTTGCCTTATTTCATTGTGTGAAAATCCAACCCTGGGAAGGGAATAAATCCTGTTTAAATCCTTATCACTCCGACTACAACTACTTTCTTTTTGCTAACGTTGTGGAACTACAAATCCCAGAGGGCATTGCCAAGCCTCTCTAGTAGACGGAGGTTATTTATTCTTTTTATGTGGGGTTGAAAGGACAGTTGCTGATCTATTGTGATGCCCAAATATTTTGTCTCAGAATTGGCCTTGATTTTTACATCCAAAAACAAAATATACCAATCCCGGTAAACAAAACCTCAAAATTTATGTACCGAGAAAACCAAACCACAAAGTGAAGCAATCAAACTTAGTTTTTGTCGGAGCAGCTACCACAGAGAGGGGACAGGGACTACCCCAAACCACTGTAGCCAGTCCATTTTAATCAAATATTAGCTTAAAATAACTTATGAGAAGTGTTTAAAAAATACACTTATCTGGATGAAGTGGTGATATCCAACACCAAAATTATTCGTGGAAGAACAGGCCAAGAAAGACTAGTCCGACAGCCTCAGGAACGACGTGTCACGTTTCGGGGTCAAAGACAGAGCCCATGCATCAGGTCCCACCCATTCATCCCCTAAAGCAGTGTGAGTGGTGGCCATTGAGTGCAGCGATCTGGCAGCTCTTCTCCCAGGCTCCATGACCGTCAAAAAGAAATCTCCCGATTTAAGGGAGTTTGCGTTCCGGAGTCTGGCAGCTCTGCGGGGAGCAGGTGGGGACAAGATGGTGGCCAAGGCCACACCAGGACAGGCGAGATGAACTCGGCCTTGAGCGGAGAGTGAGCAGGACTGCGCACAGATCCTGGTAGCAGGAGAGGTGAGAGAGGGGGCTCCCAGATGCTGTCTCCAGGGTTCTAGGAGGAAGTAAGGGAGTGGTTCCACATTCTGAAGCATGATCTCCAGTTCATGCAGGCAGACATGAATACAGTCAGAGAGGACCTGAGAGATGGGCTAGCAGAGCTACACCAGGACATCAATGAGCTGGGAGATTGAATGGAGGCAGCAGAAACCAGGATCGAGGAACAGGCAGATGCCAGCCTGAACCAGTGCATCGCAGACCTGGCCCACCAATGAGAGGACATGCAGGACAAACTGGAGGACCTAGAAAACTACTCCAGGCATAGCAATTTGTGCTTCAGGGGGATCCCTGAGGGGGCTGAGTTCATGGATTGTGAGCATGTAGTGGTACAGATACAAAGACTTTCCTGCAAACTACAAATGTTGAATGGACAGGACTGAATTGATCGCATGCACCACATGCTAGGCCCGACGGAGCCCAACAGGCCATGAGACATCATCACCTGCTACCATGACTATGGAGTGAAGGAACGAGTAGCAAGCAAATTTCAGTGAATGGGGACCCTCCAATGGGAGAGCTACTGGGTCGAAGTGTTTGTGGATATAACACAGACTACCCTTTGTCGCCGGCAGAAGATGCAAGATATATTTCAGAAGCTTCGGGCGGAGGATTACGCTACAGCTGGGCCTTCCCGCTTGGCTTACACTTTATGCTGGGTATGCATCCAGAGGCTTTTGGTGCGAACCCAGGGAAAAGCAGTAGAGGACAGCAACTAGAGGACAGCAACTAGAGGACAGCAACCTTGGGCCGGAAGGACTGGGGTTTCTAGTCCCACAGGTGCTCCTTGTGGTCTTGGGCAAGCCACTTAACCCTCCATAGCCCATGTTCCCTGTAAAATAGTTATCTCCAAGTTATAATGCCCTGTTCAATGTAATTTCAGTTTGTTCAATGTAAACCGCACTGATACAGAATAGCGCGGTATATAAGAGAATATAAATAAAGATCCTGATGGAGGCTAACATGACAGGACTGGCTATGGAGCAGGCGCCAGGCAGAGACCAACACAGAGAACATCCTAAGTGGCAGAGGTTGCATCGGGGCACCAACGGTTGCAGCGACAGTCAGATGAGGAAGAGGCTCCCAAGTCCACTGCACCAACCCCATTTGAGTTTTGGGAATAACATTAACCTGATGCAGTTACAGGGGGGCGTGCCTTTTGATGTTTAATGCTTCTTAAGACTGGTGTGTGATCTCTGGCAGAGTGTGGAGGGCTGGGAGAGATGAAGAGGTGGGGGAATGGGGGTTATAGGGAACCAGGAGTGAAGGGGGGTAGTTGGAGGATAAGCAGGCCAGACGGGTGAGGTTCAGTAGGTCTCTAAAGATGTCCTGGGCGGACAGAATGGGGCTGTTGGGGGGGGGGGGGAGAAGGGGGGACTCAGGGGACAGGGGAGCGGGGATGATCTGAAGTTTGTCACTACTCTCAATGTTAAGGGCCTATAAAGCAATAGAAGCTATACAAGGAGATGCCGCGTTTAGCGGCATCTGTGTACTTTATACAGGAGAGGTACCTTCTAATGGCACATGAGCAGCTAATCTCCTGTAGGAACTACGGTGTGCAAGTGTTTGCCTTAAATAGGCTGCAGAAAAAGAAGGGTAGGGTGGGGATACTCTTTTCTAATGCCCTGAAGGTGGAAATAGGGGAGGTGCTTAGGGACAAGGGGGGAGATATATCTTGGTGTGGGTAAAGATTGGGCAGGAATGGTTTGTGCTGTTAATGTCTCTGTACCTAACCTAACTGAAAGGCTTTGTTCTGAAGATGGGCTCAGGCACTTTGGCCATAGGGGGAGACTTCAATGTGGTCTGGGATAGAGACAGGGATGCCACGTGAGGGGGAGAAGGCGGGGAGGGAAGGGCCTTTTTCCACAAATTTGTTCAGGAAATGGATGTGCTGCACCCTTCATTGCATTGTTATACCTTTTACTCGATGGTGCATGACACGCAATTGTGGATAGATATGCTCTGAGGGGACAGGCGTGTGGCCCCAGGGTTTGAGTGGCGGATATAGACTCGATAACATGGTTGGACCATGCTCCTGTCATAGTTGTGTTGGCTGGGGAAAGGGAAGCACAGAGCAGAAGCTTCTGGATGCTTAATGACTCCGTACTGGAGGAGGAAAAGGTAGTGCAGGATGTGAGGCTGGTGATACAACATTACTTTGCAGAAAATTCGGGGAGGGGGGGGAGAAGTCAGAGGGGCAGTGGTTTGGGATGGCTTTAAAGCTACAGCCTGAGGAGGTTCTGGTGAAATGGGGAGCGAGGCTGAAGAGAGAGAGGGCAGCGTGGGAAGTAAGTCTTTGGGCTAAGCATCGGAGGCGGGAGAAGGACTGGAAGCACAAGCTTTCCGAGCGGATGCAGCAGCAGGTGGAAGTGACTAGAGCTCAGTTGAATGGCTTCCTGGTGCGCAAGATTGAGCAATCTTTACAGAAGGTAAGACAGACCCACTTTGAATTTGGCAACATGGCGGGGAAGCTCTTGGCCTACCGTCTCCGCAAGCAGGTGGCACGCTTACAGATAGGGGTATTTAAGAACTCACAGGGGTGCCTCCTTATAGAGGAGAGGGAGCTGCAGAGGGCCTTTAAACAGTATGATGAAGCTCTCTATGTAGCTCTGCCTTGCCCCCTGGAGGGAGATATAGATAGTTAGTTACCTGGTCTCAATGGCATTGGCAGCCAAGGAAGCAGGTAGATTGGACAGCAAAATTTTGCAGGACAAGATTAGCAAGGTGATTAGATCTCTTAAATTGGAGAAAGCTTTGGGGCTTGATGGCTTCACTGCTAAGTTCTACAGGAGATTTGAGAACGAGCTGTTAAAATACCTGGCAGGGGTCTTTAACTCTAAAACCATGGGTTGGGCAAAAATATCATTGATTCCTAAGGAGGGCAAGAATTTTCAACATTGTGCATCATATCAGCCGATCTCCCTACTCAGTCTCGATGTGAAGATATTGGCAAAGGTGTTGGTGACCTGTCTTAACCAGGTGATAGTTTGGTTGATACACCTGGACCAGGCAAGTTTTATACCCAGTCAGCAAGCAGCAGACAATATAAGGAAAGTGCTGAACTTGATCTGTGGGGTGCGCTGAGCTGGGGGTGATGTGCTGCTCTTGACTATTGATGCTGAGAAGGCATTTGACCAAGTAGCCTGGGGCTTCATGTTCAAAGTTCTGGAGCGAATGGGGTTCAGGGAGTGGTTCAGAGAATAGATCCATGTGCTCTATAGAGATCCACGGGCCTGTGTGGAGGTGACCGGTAGCCACTCAGAGTTCTTTTCCCTGGTTAGGGAGACACAGCAGGGTTTTCCCTCTCCCCATTACTGTTTGCTTTTACAGTGGAGCCTTTAGCACAACAGGTTAGACAGAGCTTGGACATAAGGGGAATAGAGGTGAGAGGAGAGGAGTCTGGCATTTCCCTATTTGCTGATGATAGGATCTTTGCAGTCACATGGCCATTGATATCGCTGCCCCTGATCGTTTGGGAGTTGGGGGAAAATGTAAGGCTCTTGGGGTTCATCCTAACTATGGGAAAGTCAGAGATCCTCAACCTCATGGTAGATGCCTCATGGAGGAATGGCTGAAACAGTGTTTTCCCTTCTGGTGGGCACTCTGGGAGGTGAAATATCAGCTCAACTATCTGAGACTCTTGTGGGAGCAGGACAAGCAGCTAGGGCACTGGGGACAGATGCACCTCACATGGACGGGCAGGATGGCCGCGATAAAAATGATGGCACTCCCAAAATGTTTGTACTTGTTTCAGGCACAGCTGGTTCAGTTACCGGAGAAAGTGCTGAAGGGTATTAGGAAGAAAGTCAGACAGTTCGTATGGATGGGCAGACCCCCGAGATTGGCGCAGCGAGTTCTGCAAAGATTCAAGCGGGATGGGGAAATGGGACTTCCAGACTTTGGGGACTATTATGTGGTGACTCAGCTATGGGGGGGGTCTATGTGTGGTTGAGGGAACAGGAGAAGTAATGGGTAAAGATGGAGTGGCATGAGATGAGGAAGCTGGGGCTAGGGGAGGCATCTGAGGAATAGGGAAAGGGAGGGGGTGGAGCACCCAGTGGTGCGGCACACAATGGGTATCTAGGCAAGGCATCGTAAACACCTCTTGGTGGGGAAGACATATTCCCCTTTGTGGCAGTTGGGGACTGCTTTCAGGAGGGGACAGGGCCCCCAAAACAATTACTAGTGGAGTGGGATTAGAAAGGGTTGGAGGGAGTGGCTCAATTGTTTCAGGGCAGGGTCTTCGTGCCCTTTGAGGGCATTCACGATATGTACTACCTAAATGGTCGCGGGTTCTATGGCTATATACAACTTGGACATTTTCTTTAGCAAAGAAGTGTGCAGGCCGATCTGGGCCGGCTTTGAAGCACTCTGTTTGGGACTTCTGGACAAGAAGGGGACCCTCTCCAAACTCTATAGGGGACTTAAGGCAGTGGGGAGGGAAAAGGAGGGGTTTATGATTAAATGAGAGTGTGACCTGGGGGTAACCTGGGAGTGGGAAGAGTGGGAGGTGATTTTCCAAACAATAGGGAAACTATCGGAGTCAGCGAACTTGGTGGAAAAAACCTATAAAGTGCTCTACCAGTGGTACTTAACATTGCTGTGGATGCAGAAGGCAGGCACAATCCAGTCTGTGATGTGTTGGAGACAGTGTGGAGCCCCAGGAGACTATTTTCAGCAGTACTAGGAAAGGATTATAGGGAGGCTGGAAGGGATGCTGGGTGGGCCCTCTCACGGGACCCGGCGATCTACTCTTGCACAAACAGGAACCAGACTGCCTGTGGGGCAAAAGGGGGCTGTGGAGGCATTTAGTGGCAGTTGCCAGATGCAAGATCACATGGCAGTGGAACAAGGCCCAGCCGTGAGGGGTGGAAGGGTATACAAGGAGGATAGGGGAGCTGTATAATATGTATAGGCTGACTGCGCTTCATAGGGGGAGAGTGACACAGATGGAAAGGCAATGGAGCGTAGTGTGGGATTGGCTTCAAAAGGAGCATAGAGGGAGGCGGAGAGGACAACAAAGTTGAGAGGGGGAAAGAAGGGGGGACTAGGGGTAGTAGTACCAGTTGGGATGAAAGGGGAGGGGTAGGGAGAAAGGGATGGTTCCTGTTAATCTGTTACGATATTGAAAAGATTCAACTGCAGAAGAGTTGTTCATATCTGTTTATTGGCTGATTTTCAATAAAAATCTATACAGTTAAAAAAAAAAACAACCTAAGATGCAGATAGCAGTCCAGTAGCGAGACGAGGGCTAATCCAGTCTTTTGCATTGAGTGTGACATGTATGATTTTCTCCCAGTTGGTGAAGGATCTTAGTGTGCACTAGTTGCAAGGAGCTCTTTGCTCTCAGGGAATGAGTCCATAAGAACATAAGATATGCCATACTGGGTCAGACCAAGGTCCATCAAGCCCAGTATTCTGTTTCCAACAGTGGCCAATCTAGGTCATATGTACCTAGCAGTTTCCCCAAGAGACACAGGTTCCACAATGCTTGTATTGGTTCAAGCATTGATATCCTGGGTCCCTTCTTAATAATGGCTTATGGACCTTTCCTCCAGGAACTTGTCCAAACCTTTTTTAAACCCAGCTACACTAACAGCCTTTACTACATCCTCCGGTAACAAATTCCAGAGTTTGATTACACGTTGAGTGAAAAAATATTTTCTTTTATTAGTCTTAAATAGTTTACCCTGTAGCTTCATTGCATGTCCCCTAGTCTTTCTATATTCTGATAAGGTAAACAATCGATCTACGTTTACCCGTTCCACTCTGCTCATTAATTTATAGACTTCTATCATATCTCCCCTCAGCCGTCTCTTTTCCAGGTTAAAGAGCCCTAACCTTTTTAGCCTTTCTTCATAGGAGTATCTTTCCATCCCCTTTACCATTTTGGTGGCTCTTCTCTGAACCTTTTCTAATAACTCTATATCCTTTTTAAGATACGGCGACCAGAATTGCACACAATATTCAAGGTGCGGTCTCACCATGGAACGATATAGAGGCATTATAACATCCTTTGTTTTATTTTCCATTCCTTTCCTTATCATACCTAGCATTCTATTTGCTCTCTTGGCCGCCGCTGCACACTGGGCCGAGGGTTTTAATATGGTATCCACAATGACCCCTAAATCTTTTTCCTGGGTGGTGGTTCCTAATGTGGAACCTTGCATCGTGTAACCATAGTTTGGGTTGTTCTTCCCTAGGTGCATAACCTTGCACTTGTCCACATTAAATTTCATCTGCCATTTTGATGCCCAGTCTTCCAATTTATCAAGATCCTCTTGCAATTTTCCACAATCCTCTTGGGTTTTAACAACTTTAAATAGTTTTGTGTCATCTGCAAATTTGATAACCTCACTCGTTATTCCACTTTCCAGGTCATTTATGAATATGTCAAAAAGCAGCGGACCCAGCACAGATCCCTGGGGTACACCACTATTCACCTTTCTCCATTGGGAAAATTGGCCATTTAGCCCTACCCTCTGCTTTCTATCTTTTAACCAGTTCCTGATCCACAATAGTACACTGCCTCCTATCCCATGACTCTTTAGTTTTGCCAAAAGTCTCTCATGAGGGACCTTCTCCGATCTCTGGAAGCTATAGTAGCAGACTTGGAGGAGCCAAAGAAGACAGAGAGGTATTTTATTTATTTAACAAGCTTTTATATACCGCCCCTTCCTGACATCAAGGGCGGTTTACAAGGAACATCACAGCAAACTTTACATTAAACTTTGAAACTATGTACAGTTAACCTTTATAACTATATACAGTTAATATGTTATAACTATGTACAATATGTTGTGTAAGACATGGACTAGGTTTTCTGTATCATGAAGATTGTTGACTCATTGATTCATTGCATTGGAAGAAAGAGGAGTAAGTGGCCAGCCCAGTGCCCCCCCGAGACGGTTCCAGCCTTTCGACAAAGACCTGATACTGAAAACAATGCTCCCACTAGCTTCCTCGCCGGCACACAACCCAGATGATTTAGTCTCCGACTGGAATAATACACTCAGTTCGATCGCCATTTGTCCATCAACTAACAAACTCCATGGGAAGCGACACTCTGCAACCTGGTATTCATCAGAGCTGAAGGCCTCACGCACAACCCTAAGGAAACTTGAGAGACGATGGCGACGCTCACACTCAGAGGAAGACAGAACTGCATATATATCACAACTAGTAGCTCATTGCACTGCGGTGACGGAATCAATGAGACGCTATCACGCAGACACGCTTAAAAGATCTCTGAACAAACCTCATGACTTGTTTGCCATCGTCAAGCGTTTGACAAAGGAACCCACCTCTGAACATATTAGCGAAATCCACCCTCAAACATTCGCCGACTATTTACAATCCAAACTCTGCCAGATTGACAACATCCCAACACCTTGCAAGATCCTTGAACCATATGATCAGACTCTACTCACCATCTTCGCAATACCGCCCAAACTGCGCATCGAGGACACCATTGCGGGCATCAACATGACCACCGCCCAAACCGATCCATGCCCTGCGTTCTGGATCAAAGAACTACGAAACCACCTGAGCCCATTCATATCCAGACTCATGGAACATTCATTCACAACAGGAACTTTCCCACGTACCCTCAAACGCACATCCATAAGGCCATTACTAAAAAACAACAAGCTCGACCCTCTGAAGCCAGAATCTTATAGACCAATATCAAGCATACCGTTGCTGGCAAAAATAATGGAAAAGGAAGTACAAAGACAAATCGAAGAACATATAGAAACTAACACACCACTAGACCCATGCCAACACGGCTTTAGAGAAGCCCACGGTGTGGAAACACTGCTCACTACTCTCTTCAGCAACAT
Source organism: Ichthyophis bannanicus (assembly GCA_033557465.1). Classification (NCBI taxonomy): domain Eukaryota; kingdom Metazoa; phylum Chordata; class Amphibia; order Gymnophiona; family Ichthyophiidae; genus Ichthyophis; species Ichthyophis bannanicus. The sequence continues at coordinate 5,742,968 of CM066050.1, forward strand.
ATTAATAGGCATCGACAACATCCGCCAAGGGTTCGTCCTTGTCTTCCTAGACATAGCAGCGGCATTCGACTCCGTGAGCCACGAACGCCTCCTTGAACGACTCGAGGGGAAGGGAATTACCGATAAAGCACTTGAGTGGTGCAGTTCCTACCTTTCTGACAGGTGGCAGCAGGTACGATCCAACGATACTTCATCAGACCTATTCCATCAAAAGCAGGGGGTCCCACAAGGCTCCTCCCTCTCCGCCCTTATGTTCAATATATACATGCAGCCTATCTGCAACCTAATACAATCCTTCAGTATCAACTGCATGATATACGCAGATGATGTGCTGTTATACATGCCTTTTACAACAGAGAACCCCGACCTCACTCCCTTAACAAACTGCATAAATTAAGTATCCATCTGGCTGCAATCCCAAAACCTCAGGATCCAACACAAGAAAACGGAGGTGTTGTTCATCACAAAGGACCGAAACTTGTCAGACGGCTGCCTGGGTGAAAATCTTCACAGTCTTGGCAAGTGCATATATCTGTATGATTTGCAAGGTATTGTGGGCAATGTAGTTCATTCACACCAGACACAGCTGCTGACAATAATTTAGTTGTGCTCTTGGATAAAGCCAATAAGATATTTATTTATGGGGTTATTTCTCCCAACACAGATATGCTTGGTAGCACATAAATTAGGTTACTTGCTTTCAGTGTTAACTTGGAAAAACAAAGTCAAAATCAGGAAAACAACAAATGAAAAGCCACAAAGCAAGAAACAAACTGTTCTTTTCAGGTTAACTTCTGATTACTTCCCACATAGATACAGAAGTGATTCTCTCCTAGCTCACAAGCAATTAGGTAAGGCTTAATTGCTAGCAGTTACCAGCTGAAACCCCTTAGCTGGCTTGCCTTCCACTGTGTGGGTCAAATCCTGCTTCAGGAGCTTTTCTGAGTAGATTAAAGAACAAATTTGTATTTCTTTGTGATGGTTGCTGTACTTTATAACAGAAAGTTACCAACGGAGTTTAGATAGAGAGCAGTCCATATAAACAGGATCCTCATCTGCTATTATTCCCCCTTGTTCAACAAGCATGGGTTCAATATCATGGATTGGCACAGATGAATCTCTCAATGGAGCATTTTCAGGAGAATACTTGTTTCCCTGCTGTCTTTCAAGGATATAGCTAGGGCATAGATCAGTGTTCATACCTGAGCTTCCATTGCTGCTAGAATTCCTCTCTATATAGCCTGGCCAGTATGTAGTCCAGTTCTTATGTCCAGCCTTCCAATCCAGATCCCTGGACACTGGATCTCTCTTCACATACCTTCTGGCACAGGTCTTAGGGTCCCTTCCACATGAAGCCGTCTCCCTCACAGGTAGCCTCTGGTGATTCCTAGCTCTGCAGCACCATTCCTCTGGCTTTCCTCAGTCCAATGGTGTATGCTGGCCCTTGGAATACTTCCCAGTATACGTACTGCTTTGGACTCTTCTAGACCTCTCAAAGGCTTTTCTCCTCTTTCTCCCAGAGGGTTTCTTTCCCTCTCTGTCCGTCCGGTTTGGCTTTTGCTTCTGATGATCCTTCAGATGAAACTGATGATCCTTCTCTGGATATCCAAGGTGATCATGAAGATGGTCATCTGTAGAATAAACTCTACTCTTATTCTGCTTAGATGAGTGCTCCCCCCTAATACAGCGCAGCTGTGCTGAATCAGGCCCTGCCCTTTGAGATGAGTGCTTAGGGATTACCTCATAGCCCTCCTGATTGAACACACGTTTCCCCACTTCAGCTCCTCTAATGGCTGTTGGAAACCTGGTGCATTCTGGGACTGGTAGTCTTTTATGGGAAAATTCTGTTTTCTTATTTCTACCAGAACTGACAGGTTGCTTGTTCAGAGTCACTTCACCTTTTCTATAGCTCCTTCCTGAGCTATGATAAGCTTCCTTATCACAAGTTTCAACACTATGTTGTGGCCTAAACCCGTGTTGATTCTCATCCAGTGGTGCATTTAGTTCAATGAAGTCCTGTAGTTGTAACTGTACAACGTTTTCTATGACCTTCGTAAACTTGAAATTGGTTGATATGAATTAGGTAGGTGTTTGTCAGATGTCGTGGATTTTAGTGTAGGATGGTTTGTGGCCTGTTTTAAGGCAGTAGGCATGTATCCTTGGATCAATGAGGAGTTTACTATCTCCTTGATGACTGAGGTAACCTCATCTTTGGATGCTTTTAATCAACTGACTAGGCAGGGGTCAATGGGGGAGGTAGTAGTATTGATGTTGGTTATTATATTTTTGAGGTGTTTATCAATCGCATAAAATGTAGACCATGTTACACTATTTTGAGAATTTGATATGAGGACTGTGTGTTAGGTGGAGTGATTGGAGTTTCATTCTGATCTGAGTGACTGAAATAGTGGTTTGCTAGCAATTGTGGGTGTAATATTATTTTATCATCCTCAGGTGTGTATGTTTTTGTTAGTGATTTCACTATAGAAAATAGATCTCTTGGTCTGTTAAGTGATTTTGTCAGTAATTTTGTATGGGATTCTCTCTTTTGTTTATGGATTCTTTATATAGTTTTAGGGTCTGCAGGTATAGAGATTTGTCATTTTCTGATTTTGTTCTCCATTTATGTTCTAAGTTTCTTAATTTCTATTTCAGTTTTCTTAGATCTGATGCGTACCAGATATGTGTCTTTTTTATTCACGTTTCTGTTACTATCTGGAGCTACGGCAGCATTGGATATAGTAGTGTTCCAGGTTTGTATGATGTCATCCAGGTTAGCGAGGGAGCTGTCAATATAAGGAAGGGTGTTATCTAGAAAAGATTTTTTATCGAATGTCTTAAATTTATTATAAATTGTTGGGGTTTTATCTATTGTAGTTCTAGTGGGTGTACTAGGTAGTGTAAATTCTATAAGAAAATGGTCTGTCCATGGTAGCGGGGTGGTTACTGGGGTGGAGTAGCAAGTGTCTTAAATGGTATTTATTTGGAGGAAAATAAGATCTAGGGCATTACCTTTATTGTGTGTTGAGCAATAAATAACTTGATTGAGGCCAATGTCTGACATCGCATTTATGAAATGAGCAGAGTGTGTGTTGCATAGTGAAGGGAGGTTGAAGTCTCCAAGTAGGATTTGTGATTTATTAGCTATTGTGGAACATGCTAGTTCAAGAATTGTGGAGAGGTTTATCAGGGGAGGTTGAAGGGGGTCTAGGGTAAGTGAAAAATGTTTATTCTCAATGGTCAGGATGTAAGTTTCCTCAAAATGTTTGCTTAGGTGTTGAGTAGTATTTAGCTATTTTTTGGCTAAAATTATAACCCCCCCCCCCCCCCGATGTTTATATGGCCTTAGGCAGTGGTAAAGTTTGTAGTCAGGGTGTGTAAGCTGGTTAATTAGGACTGGGTCAGTATCAGTTAACCAAGTTTCTGTAAGACAGAGTATGTCCGGATCTTTGTCTTTAACTAGGTCTAATAAGTTTGTTTCTGGCCAATCTTATGTTACGTAGAAGGCACTTTATGGGGTATGATAAGGTTATTGACCGTGTAAGGAGATTGGATGCATGTGGTTTTATGTTTATGAGTCTAGGGTTGTGGAGTTTGTTGTGGTTATAGATATGATGATGATGATGGTGAGTTGATGGGAGGTTCCTATGATGATGGTGTATGATTGGGATATTGTAATGGAAAAGAGGGAGTGGGTGGAGGGAGTAGATTAGAGGGGTAAGGAGGAATAGCAGGATAAGGTAGCTTGCTAGATGGTGTTTCTCCATGATATCAGTTTGTTCAATGTAAACCGCCTTGATATCATGAAAGGCGGTATATAAGAAATGTTAAATAAATAAAATAGAGGACTTCCGGTTTGGTAATGTGCTGACCGGCAGCGTGCTGATCGGCTCCGGGTCCCATACCCCACCAGCAGCTTTAATCTTCTAATTTATTGAGGTTGAATGCCCTCCATCCCACCCAGGGGGACCAAGGAGAGTGGGCAACGTACCCTAGTGCCTTCTCCGAACAGCGGGGTGCCTCAGATGGCCGCGAAACCTTCCCGTAAGACACGAGCTCCAGACCCCAAGATGGCGGAGGGGGCGCCTCGGAGCCCTGGGTCGGAGGGGGACCAGGGCATGGTGGATGAAGTGAGTGCGGCGGTAGCACGGGCCCTGGATGGCCGGTTCCGGGAGTTGGGGGCACAGATACAATCGGTGGCCCAGAGCATTACAGATTTTACTGACCGCACGGAGCACGCTGAAACCCGGATTTCTGGTCTGGAGGACGAGCAGCACTCTCTCGTGGCCCGGGTGCAGGCCCTGGAAGCAGTGGTGAAGACACAGGGAGAGAAGTTGGATGATCTTGAAAATCGGGGCCGCAGGAAGAATCTTCGCTTCATTGGTGTCCCCGAAAATATCGCAGATAGTGCTCTCCCTGCGTACCTGCAGGAGTGGATGTCCAAAATCCTGACCGAAGCTGTGGATCCTTCCATTGCCCTGGAGAGAGTTCACCGAATGGGCCCTCGGCGGGAGCAGGCCCGGCGGCCACGTGCAGTCATCGCTCGCTTTTTGGACTACCGCCAAAAGGAGCTGATTTTGAAGGCGGCCCGCAGGTATCGGAAGGAGTCCGGGGACGTTGAGCCGATATTAGTCTTCCAAGACTATTCGGTGCTGGTCAGCCAACAACGCAAGGCTTTTTCGCCTGTATGCTCACAGCTGGCGGGCAGAGGCCTCCGCTTCTCTCTCCTATACCCAGCCAGGTTACGTGTCGAGCACCAAGGACAGGCATATTTTTGGAGCACCCCTGAAGAAGCTGGGGCCTTTCTCGACCGCCTTGAGGCGTCAGCGGTGGCTCCGTGACTGTTGGCTGCCTTCCTAGAAGTGAGTAGCATCAGATGGAGCCTGGTTCTCTATTTGGGGCCTGCCCGCTAAGACTGTATTGTCAAGGACACACACCGTGGGACTGAGTTTGCAGCGTTGACTGTTTGAGACCTGCCCCGATGCCTTAGCAGCCAGCCCCCCAGCGGGACCGGTTGAAGGGTGCCTGGGGCTGTGTAGGGGGTTTTACCCCCTTTTTTTTCCCTTTTTCCTTTTTCCCTTTTTTTTTTTCCTCTCTTTTTTTCTTTCTTTTCTTTTTCTCTTCTCCTGTTATTCTTTTTTATTTTTATTCTTTTATTTTTAATTTATCCTTATCTCTTTTATGCATAATTTGTATTATTATTCTTTCATTCCCTAATTTTAGTCATAACTTTGTTATTATGCTTGCGTCTTTCGACACCAGTAACTGTTTTTGTTTATGCTTATTGGTACCCGATTGGCACTCCATTATATTTTTGCATAATGTGCCCCTGCATTTCACACTCATGAATATGGTACTCTTGCAAATCTGCTCATATGATGTTTTAGATTGTTACATGCTTTTTAATGTCGGGTGTTTCATGCGGACTGGTTGCTGGGTATGCCTCTGAGGGGAGGACGCGGTGGAGCTGGATACGAGCATACAGTATTTGTATTGTTGCTAGCTCCCCCGAGTGTTTTATTGACCAATTGCCTGGAGTGAGGGGTTGCGGTGTATAGGTACCCATCTGTCTTTATTATTTTTACTAGCCCTGTATCACTCGCGATGAGCGGTAGCCTCGGGGAGGTTAGGATTCCTCTGGTTCCCGCCACTGCATATTGAGCAGTGGACGGGGGTGGAGGCCTCTGGGGTTTCCTCCTTTTTGGGATTTGGGAAGCTTCCTTCCCATATTGATATGCACCTAGAGGATCCCTTTTGTTGTTTTTTGCTGCTCTTTTGCGGGTCACCAGGAGGGAGATATAAGGGTGGGGATCGGGGAGTGGGGAGGACTGGTCGTGCCATCTGCCCTGCCCACCCTCACCCCGGATACGGCTATAAGGGGGAAGGATACAGAAGGGCGTTCTGGTTGCACAGATTAGAGGCAAGGGACGTGCATGACTGATCAGGGTACAGAGGGGATTGGGGGGGTGTGGACCCACTACCAATAGGAGGTGTCCGACCAGGTTAGACTGGCCGGGCGAGGTAGGGTTGGAGAGATAGGAGGGATGCATGGGGGTAGAGGTAGGGCTAGGGGCCTAACAGGGGAAAGGGGTCTGAATGCGTGGCTGGAGGGGGGTAGACTAGGGGTGTGGGGGGGAAGGGAGGGTGGGGGGTGTGGTGTGTTCTTCAGGGGAGTAAGGGGTTGCTTGAATCGGGGGGAAGGGGGGAGGACTGAGACAAGATGTGTGACTGATGTTGTGAATCTGCGTGGGGCGTGCTATTGTAGTGAGAGTGTCTGTACAGGCCCGATAGCACGGGACGCTGGTTTGGGGGGAGGACCCTGAGCTGGGGGGGTTCTCGCCACCTTCTGAGAGTGAATGATTGTACCGAGAGCTACGTTTTGGAGTGGTATAATGACTAGTGGCTTGAAAATTGCTTCCTGGAATGTCTGCGGTATAGGCTCCCCAATAAAGAGACATAAATTAGTGCAACAACTTAAAGAAGGAAGATTGCACTTGCCATGTTACAGGAGACCCATCAGACTGCGGGCGAGCACGCAAAGTTAGGTTCCCGATATAGGGCTCGGGTGTACGGCGCCCCAGCCGTCGGGAAAAAGCGGGGGGTGGCTATCTTAATAACCCATCAGGTGGGCTGGGTTGAGGAGTCGGTTGATATTGATCCGGACGGCCGGTATGTTCTGATACGGGGACTGCTCGAGGGGATTAAGGTTGTTTTGGGATCTGTGTATGCTCCCAACGTATATGAGACTGGATTTTACCAGACCTTGGAACGATTCGTAGCGGAGGCTGTTGGTTACCAAGTGCTACTGGGCGGGGACTTTAACACAGTCCTGATGGACAGTATGGATAGGTCGCGGCAGGTTGGGGGTAGGGACCGCAGGAGTTCGAGGCGGCTGCTGGGGATCTGCGAAGCGTACCATCTTTTAGATATTTGGAGAGTGTTACATCCGGGAGAAAGGGAGTACACCCACCTGTCTCGAGCCCACAACACCTGGTCACGCATTGATTACTTTTTGATTTCGGAATCCTTGTTTAATAGAGTGGTAGCCGTGGAGATTGGCCCTTCTGTCATTTCTGATCATGCGATGGTTACGCTGGAACTCCGCAGCTGCGCTCCTCTCGGACATCGATTCTGGCGCTACCCTCTGGAACTCAGTGGGGATGCCACCTTTGCGGGATACCTTAAGGATCGGTGGAGGGACTATGAAGAAATCAACGACACCCCGGAGACTTCCCCGGTTCTTCTTTGGGAGGCGGGCAAAGCAGTCATGCGAGGGGAGATTATTAGTTATTATGGCTCCTTGCGGAAGCGTCGCAACCAAAGAATTCTTTTGTTGGAGCGAGAACTGGGCAGAGCACGGCGGAGGTCGAGGGTGGACGGAATTGCTACGGCGGGTCGCTCATTCAAAGAGATCCAGCGAGAGTTGGAGATGCTTCTCCATCAACGGGCCCGAAAATCCATGATGTACTACAGATATCAACTGTACCAACATGGGAATCGGGCAGGGAGGTTACTGTCTGCTTTGGTGAGACCGGCAGGAGGGGCCCGACATATAGGGGCGATTCACCACCCAGATGGGTCCATCCGCAAAGACACCGTGGAGATCCAACGGATCTTTTCTGATTATTATCAGCGGCTCTATGCCCGGGACAGCGGTAGCATGGAGGACGGCCGGGACTTCCTGGTAGGCTGTACCCTACCGAAGTTGTCTGAGGATCAAGTGCAGGCCTTGAACATTCCTATCTCCTTGAAGGAAGTATTAGACGGGATTCGGAATTTGAAAAATGGAAGGGCTCCCGGGCTGGATGGTCTGAGGGGGGAGTTTTACAAGTCCTTGGGGGAGGTTGTGGCGGCTCCTCTCGTGGGTTACTTTGAGGATCTGGTTGCGAGGGGCGGTTTCCCGTACGAGGCGAACAAGGCCGTTGGTTACGGTTCTACCGAAGCCGGGGAGGGATCCGTTGCTACCGGGTTCTTATCGACCCATCTCCCTCCTTAATGTTGACATCAAGATCTTAGCTAAGATTATGGCAGACAGATTAGCGGCCATTTTGCCGGACCTGATTCATAAGGATCAAGTGGGTTTCGTGCGGGGCCGCCATGCGGCTTACAGTTTGCAGCGACTCCTCCTTTCTATGTGCGTGGGACGGACGGCTAAGTTGAGGTCCATGCTCATTAGTTTCGATGCTGAAAAAGCATTTGATCGGGTCAGTTGGGACTTCATGTACCAAGTCCTGGCCACCATGGGGTTCACGGGTTTTTATGTCAATGTGGTGAGACTTCTATATGCGAACCCGATCGGAGCCATCTTGATCAATGGAACCATGTCTAGTGAATTTCCCATCCAGAAGGGGACTCGACAGGGCTGCCCCATGTCCCCTCTTTTATTCATCTTAACTTTGGAGCCTTTACTACAGCGGATCCGAGCCCATCCTCAAGTTCAGGGGGTCCAGGTGGGGGGCTCTGAATTTCGAGTCGCAGCTTTTGCAGACGATCTTCTTGTCCATCTGGTGGAACCTCAGACGGGGCTCCCACACCTCTTACAGCTTTTTAGTGAGTATGGGGTGCCTTCCGGATTTCGCTTGAATCTGTACAAATCGGTGGCAATGCTCTTAGGTACGGGTGACCCGCCGGGCTGGCAGGGAGCTTTCCCTTTAAAGTGGGAGACTGGCCACTTCAAATATCTAGGGGTGATCATCCCGGCCGTCTTGGACGACCTATATCGGCTTAATGTGGACAAAGTGTTGGCTGCAGTGTCCGCTAGTGTTGACAAGTGGCGGGATCTACCGTTATCTCTTGGTGGCCGTGTTGCCCTATATAAGATGATACTGTTCCCTAAGGTTTTGTATCTGTTGCAGACACTTCCGTTATTACTGAAACAGTCGGACCGGAAGAAATTGGAAGGTTTAGTGAATCGCTTGTTGTGGCGGGGACGGCGGCCTCGAGTGCGGGCGGCGGTTCTTTGTCAACCTTGGCCCCTGGGAGGTATGGGTTTACCAGATTTACGTAAGTATAATGTGGCCTGCTTATTGCGGCACGCTCGGGATTGGTTGTGGGACTTAGAGGAGTATACCCCCTTGCGGATGTTACAGGCAGCGGTGAGGCCCCTACATCTGCGCTATCTTCTGCATACGCGGAAGCCCTCCGGGCTGGCCCACGAGCTTCGGGCTTTCCTTGTGGACCCGGTCAGGGCGGGATGGCGATCCTTCTGTAGCAATCGGACGCTTTCAGCCTTTTACTCGCCTTATCTCCCAATTCGGGGTAACGGTGATTTCTTGCCTGGAATGGAGGGTGGCTCTTTCACGCGTTGGGCGCGGCTGGGGATCGTTAATTTGGAGCATGTGATTTCTCCTGAGGGGTCTATGATGACGTTCCCTGAGTTATGCCGACACTACCCTCTCGAGGGGCGTGATATCTTTCCGTATGCGCAGCTTCGGAGTTATGTTCACGGGGTTCCTTCCGTGGCACTAAGGGGGGAGGTTAGCTCTCAGATTGAGGTGTCTTTATTAGTTGGGGAGCAAGGAGCGCGGGTAGCCTGGTTGCAGAAGTTGCTTTGGGAATCGGCATTGCCACTAGCTTTGGAGGACTTGGCGGCAGCCTGGACTCGGGAGCTGGGGGGACAGGTAACGAGCGACATGTTGTTGGAGGCTCTGTCTGCCATCCCCAAGCTATATGTGTTGGTGTCTTTCCGGGATATGCAATACAAGCTGTTGCGTCGCCTATACTATGCCCCTTTGCGGGCATGGAAGGCTGGGATTGTGGGGTCTCATAGCTGCCCTCGTTGTGGTGAAGAGCGGGCATCCCTGGGGCATATGATGTGGAGGTGTACTCGAGTTACCGCCTTTTGGCAGCAAGTGCAGGCATATCTCTCCGGATGTGTGGGTAACCCGCTATCCCTTACGGATGTGAATGCAGTTTTGGATGTGTGGGAGAGTGACTGGGAGGAACAGCTGGGGCGAGTGGTTTGGTCCTGGGTACGATTGGTGTTGGTGGTAGCGCAGATGACTATTCTGTTTCGATGGATGGATGCCAGGGGACCGACATATGGGTTGTGGAGGGGGCGACTGCATGAAGTGCTGCTTATGGAACGGCTTAGAGCGAGGGGCCACCACGCACGATGGCAGAGGTTTCTGCAGGCCTGGGGACCTCACTTGAATTCTCTATCCCGTGCCACCCGTAGTCGGATCCTGGGTGGCCACTAACAGATCCACTAACAGATCCACTCTGGGTGGGCAATTGGGCTACCGACCCGGTGCGCCCTTTCTTTGACAGATCTCTCAGTCCTAGGGGGGAGGGAGCAGGCGGGATGGGGTGGGGGGAGGGGGGGTAGTAGAGCTGCGGGGAAGGGGAAGGGTGGGGTGGAGGTCAGTCTTTTCTCTTGTTTTCCCCTCTCTATTTTTGGGGTGTAGGGCGAGGCTCGGGTGAAGAACGCACCCCGAGCCTGCCCAATTGAGGCATGCTGGTGTTTGTGATACTCTAGAGGGGGGGGGGGGAACCTAGCTCTTGTTTTGTTTTCTCATCTATGGGTCCTCTTAGGGCTCGGAGGCCCGGCAGGGGGGGGGGGTCATGAATATCATGAATGTAAAAATGTAAAAAGGTATAAAGGATACTGGTTCTGGTTTACTGTTTATAATATCTGTTTGTGAATTGTTTCTGACTTGTATTGACAATGGTGTTGTCTCTTTAATAAACAAAATTTGACTAAATAAATAAAATAAAATAAATAAATAAATATCTGATGGAGTTAGTATTAAGGCAGGAATTTGCTATCAGAGTAAACTGATGAGATTACACAGTGCACTTAATCAACCAATAGTAGGTTAGATCAACTTGATGGAGGGGCATTGAGTCACACAAGTATATAGACAAGACCTACAGGGACATAGTACTGAAGTCCCAACTACAGTCTGGCAGCCTCTCTGTTGCCATACAGGAAAGCATCACCTTGATGTGGCAGGAAGTGCTCCTGTAGCTAGGACCTGTGCTCCAGATGATGGAGAAACCACCTTGGTGCGAGAGGCTTTCTCCAAAGTCATGAGGGAAGGGTTAGGACAGCTGTTATACTTGGCGATTTGATCATTAGACATGTAGATAGATGAGTGGCTGCTGGACGTGAGACTCGCCTGGTAACATGCCTGCCAGGTGCAAAGGTAGCAGACCTCAGGTGCCATCTAGACAAGGTTTTAGATAGTGTTGGGGAGGAGCCTGCTGTCTTGGTACATGTTGGTACCAATAACATAGGAAAGAATGGGAAGGAGGTTCTGGAGGCCAAATTTAGACTTTTAATTAGGAAATTGAAATCCAGAACTTTCAGGGTAGCATTCTCAGAAATACTTCCCGTTCCATGCACAGGACCCAAAAGGCAGGCAGAGCTCCGGAGTCTCAATGAGTGGATGAGGCGATGGTGCAAGGAAGAGGGTTTTGGATTTGTTAGGAACTGGGCAACATTCTGGGGAAGGGAGGAGCTTTTCCAAAAGAATGGGCTCCACCTTAACCAGGGTGGAATCAGGCTGCTGGCGTTAACCCTTAAAAAGGAGATACAGCAGCTTTTAAACTAGATAACAGGGGTAAGTTGACAGTCGCCCAAAAGCACATGGTTAAGGATGTATCCTTGAAGGAAAGTTAGGGCATCCTGGTAGAGAGGTTCCAATAAAGATAACAGTAACCTAGATGCCTTTAAGTGCAATGCAGACAGAGCTGAAAGATTCCAAATTACCCTTGTTAACTGATAACCAGATTGTTAATATGAATAAAATACCAACCTCTAAAATGCCAGTATGCAAATGCCAGAAGTCTAAAAAATAAGATAGGAGAGCTAGAATATATTGCACTAAATGAAAGGGTAGATATAATTGGAATCTGAGACCTGGTGGAAGACGGACATCCAATGGGATACCGTGATATCTGGGTACAAACTATATCACAATAATAGGGTAGATCAACTTGATGGAGGGGTTGCGCTCTATGTCAGTGCATTGAGTCACACACGATAAACGTTTTGCCAGAAACAGAACACACAGTAGAATCTCGATGGATAGAAATTCCATGTGAAAATGAGAAGGCAATGGCAGTGGGGGTGTACTGCCGTCTGCCTGGCCAGAATGAACAGATGGATGATGAAATGCTAAAAGTAATTGATTGGGGAAGCTAACACAACACAGCAATGATGGGTGACTTCAATTACTCCAGTATCATTTGGGTCAATGTCACAGCAGGACGTGCTAGGGAGATAAAGGACCTGATATTCAAAAGGCATTTATACAGTTTATAACCCAGCAAATCATATAATTGCCTTAAATCAGGATATTCAATGGCACTTACATGGTTAGTGCCGTTGAATATTCCCTTCTAACCCTGCTACATGCCCCGATGCCATGTGGTTAGCATTGTGGTGTGTTGGAGGCATTCCGGGTTGGAGACTGTCGCTATCCGGGTAGTGGCAATATTGCGAAAGCTGGCCTAGTTTTATCTGTGAAAGTTAAGTGGGTAGCAGTGCAATATCTCAGTTTCCTGTTTAGCTTCAGCAGCTCTGGGGCATGTGCAGTGTCTCCGGATATTCAATACCATCGCATTTGGGCTGCCGAGCAATGTTTTGACCTGATGCAGGGGTAGTTACAGGCATTACCCCGAAACGTGCCACGTCGTGATCTTGGCATTGCTGACTGGATGGAAATGGCCTCTGCTCTGCAACCTCAGCTAAGTGAATGCTGGTTTTTAATATATTGAATAATTAAAAGGAAAGGCCACAGCGGTGTGAGGATTTTTTCCTCTCTACTGGGCTGGCTATTCCGACAAAAAAAGTTTTCTTTGTAGTGACGGTGTTTTCAGGCTTGGCTTTGATTTTTGGATTTAACTAGTGCTGGGTCTTGGTATTTGGTGGTGTTTTGAGTTTATATAGAAAACTGACAGACCGTAATAATTATCTTGATTTCTGTAGTTTTCATAACAGCTGCTTAAAAAACAACCTTCCTATAAGCCAGTTCCTACGCATTAGGAGGATTTGTTCTGACCAAGCCAGCTTTGAAGATCATGCTCGTGTCTTGGAGTCCAGATTTAGACAGAAGGGGTATCCCACTAAACATATCCGTAAGGCCTATCAACATGCTGCCAACACAGATCAGCAAACATTGCTCCACAAGCAAGCCAAGCCTACACATGATAGGATGGTTTGTCCTCTTCTCTTCTTTACTCACTCCAAGAAAATTACGGACATTCTGAAGCAGGAATGGCATATTATTCCTGGCTTTGAGGAGCAGGAGCTTACTATCGCTTTCAAGAGAAATCAGAATCTTTCCAATATCTTAGTGCCTTCTGCGCTACCTGTTGCCCAGAGAAAGCCACCCACAACGGGCCACTTCAAATGTGGATCTTGCTCGTTCTGTCCACTTGTTATGATTCAAGGTTACATTAAACATATGGAAGTAATTTGACATAAATAATGGTTACATTAAATCTGTGAACAAAGTTTGATAAACTGGGTCCTCACTCTCATCAGCTTTACTAATTGCAATACAGAGAATGTAATCTACCTTATACAGTATCCATGTAACTTGGTCTATGTTGGTAAAACTAGTCGTAGCGTTAAAACAAGAATTATTGAACACCGTAGTGCTATTTGTTGGCTGTGCTGTCCAAAAACCATTGGTTTCTCATTGGTTGGATGCTTCCCATTCTCTTGGAGAACTAAAATTTGTTGTCCTGAAATATGTCAAGCCACACTGGTGAAGAGGAGATTTAAATAAGACCCTTTAGAGGTTGGAACAGCGGATAATTTTTGAGAAGGGCTCTCTATATCCTGGAGGGTTTAATCAGGAGATCGACCTTTCGGCCTTCTTGTGACTTCTTTGTCTACTATTAACACAATCATATTGTTTTTTGCCCTCTGGATACCTTTATTAAATATATTTTTACCTATTCACTGCTTCCCTCTCCTCCCCCTCTTCCCGCTCCCCTCCCCTCCTCTTTTCCCCTTCCCCCCTTTACCCATCCTCCTCCTCTCCTTCCTTCCCTCCTCCTCCTCTTCCTCCCTCCCCCCTCCGTTATTTATTCTATTTATTCATTTTATGTACCCATTTTCATTTTTAACCTATTACCTATTTTTTGTTTAGTTATTTAATAATCTATTTGTCATCATTTTATTCTTCGTTTATTTCTTACGTTCTATCCATGCATAATTTAGCTCTGGAAGTCATTGCAAGAAGATGTGGTAAAAGCAAGCAATTAGTGCAGCTGGGTTTAAAAAGGTTTGGCCAAATTCATGGGGATAAGTAGCATGGAACTAGCTAGTTTTGGGATATGCAAGGTACTTTTGGAAGCAGATACTGGCCTTGATGGACCTCTGCTTTGACCCAGTATGGCAATTCTTATGTTACTAGGAATCGGTAACCTATCATTCAAAATAGCAACAGTACTAGAGTTGGTCGATATAGTGCATTTGGATTTTCAGAATCTGTTTGATAAAGCTCCTCATGAAAGTGATTTAGGAAATTATAGAGTCATGGGATAGGAGGCCACTTTTCTGAATTGTAAAGTGGCTAAAAGACAGGAAAGAAAGACTAGGACTAAATGTTCAGATATCCAACAGAAAACTGTAAGTAGTGACATGCCGCAAGGGTATCTACTGGGACATGCACTGTTTAACATGTTCATACATGATCTGAAGATAGGAGTGAAGGTGATACAAAATTATTGAAAATGGTTAAAAGAGTAAGGAATTGGCAGGATTTGCAGAAGGATCTTGTGAGACTAGGGGACTGGGCATCTAAATAACAGATCAAATTTAATGTGAACTGAGGAAAGTGATGCACATAGGGAAAAATAATCCCAATTACAAGTACAGAATGCTGGTCTCCGAGTTAGAATCAGCACTAAGAAAAATATCTTGGAGTCACTGTGGATCATAAATCGAAATTTTCAGCCCAATATGCCTCAGCTGCTAAAAGTAAATAGAATAGGCCCGATATTCAGTGCCAGTAGCTAATGCCGCCACCGGTGCTGAAATTTACACCCAGGTATTCAGTGCCAGAGCCATATCCAGGCTCCAGCATTGAAGATCTAGGTTGCCCAGTCATTCAGCTTCTGCAGGTTTCCTGCACCTGACTTTCTCCATGTATCACTAACCGGGCAGCGGCTCAATATCACCACTGCCTGGTTAGTGACAGGTGCCACCCTGGCATGCCCTCAGCTAATATGTAGCAGCGGCAGCAAAGGATATTCAGCAGCACTAATTGTGTTAGTGCCACTTGTGATAAGGAAGCTTATCATAGCTCAGGTAGGAGCTATAGAAAAGATGATGTGACTCTGAACAAGCAACCTGTCAGTTCTGGTAGAAGCAAGAAAACAGAGTTTTCACATAAAAGACTACCAGTCCCAGAATGCACCAGGTTTCCAGCAGCCATGAGAGGGGCTGAAGTGAGAAAATGTGTGTGCAATCAAGAGAGCTATGAGGTAATCCCTAAGCACTCATCTCAAAGGGCAGGGCCTGATTCAAGACAGCTGCGCTGTGTTAGGGAGCAGCACACATTAGGACAGAATAAGAATAGAGCTTATTCTTCAGATAACAGTTACTACAAGCTCCAGCCCAGCTTCGGGGAGAGTTTCAAGAACAGCTTCAGGAAGAGATACAGAGGGGAGAGTTTCAGCAACAGTTGGAAGAACAGCTTCAGCAAAAGCCACGCAGATAGAGAGAGAAGGAAACTCTCTGGAAGGAAGAGAAGAAAGGCCATTGGAAGGTCTGGGAGATTCCAAGGCAGTACTCATACTGGGAGGTATTCCAAAAGCCAGCAGAGTCCATTGGACTGGATTCAGCCAGAGGAATGGAGTGGCAGAGATAGGAATCACCAGTGGCTACCTGGAAGAGAGAAGACTGCATGTGGAAGGGACTTTCAGACCAAGGCCAGAAGGTATGTGAGAGGAGATCCAGTGTCCAGGGATCAAGATTGGAAGGCTGGACATCAGAATTGGATTACATATTGGCCAGGCTATACAGAGAGGAATAATGATAGCAGGAGAGGCTCAGGTATGAACACTGATCCAGACCCTATCTATAATAGAGAATGGCAGCAAGGGAATGAGCATTCTCATGATAGTGCCTTAATGAAAGACTCATCTGTGCCAATGTATGATATTGACCCTATGATTGTTGATGAAGAGATACAGCAGATGAAACTATTTATATGGACTGTTCTCTATCTAAATGCTATTGCTAGTTTTCCGTGAGCAAACACATCAGCCATCACAAAGAAACCTAACTTTGTTCTTTATTTCCACTGCAAACAGCTCTTAAAGCAGGATTTGGGCTCACACAATAGCAGCCAGCCAGCTAAAGGCTTTCAGCTGGTCCATTGATAGTAATTAGGGCTGCACCTGATTGTGTGTGTGAGCAAGGGAGAATCACTGCTGAGATCGGCGTGGAAAATAAGCAGAAGTTAACCTAACCAGCAAAGTTTATTCTTTACTTTGTGCCTTTGTATTTGGTAATTACTTGCTAAGAAAACATTAGCTAATTGCCTGACAAGCTGAAGGTTGTTTTCTGGTTTACTTTGTGACTTTTTGTTATCCATTTTAAACACTGCAAGCAAGTAACCTCATTTATAGTGCTATCAAGCATACATGTGCTGGGTGAATTAAACCCCATCAATAAAAGAAGTATTTTATTGATCTTACCACTTGGTTTCACAACTCAAATTATTGTCATCAGCTGTGTTTGGGAGTGAATGAACTACAATACCCACAATACCTTGCAAGAATCATATGAATGTATGCATCGTCAAGATTGTGTAGGTTCTCACCCTAGGCAGCCGTCTGACACACTGAATATCCCACAGAGCCTTTGAATATCCTCCCCCCTATGTAAAAAAGGATAGAGAATAAAACAGAGTATGCAGTTCTGGTCCCCCTATCTTAAAAATATATAGCGGAACCAAAAAAAGGTTCATAGAAGGGTGACAAAAATGATAAAGGGGATGGAGCATGTCTCTTATCAAGAGAGGCTAAACATGCTAGAGCCCTTCAACTTGGAGAAAAGATGACTAAGAAGGAATTCTGGCCCCAGATTTGCTTCAATGTGTTGGCACCCTAGTCAACCTTAAGCAATATGCCCCCTGGCTGTCATGTCAGAATTTGCGCTGCTCTTTACCAATCCCCAGAACCTGCCATCCTAGGTGACCACCTATGAGCTGGTTCTGGATGTGATAGAAGTTTCAAAAATGATGAGTGGGATGAAACAGTTAAATAGGAAATGGTTGTTTAACCTTTCAAACAATGCAAAAACAAGATAATCCATAAAACTGATTATCTGCAGACCGAAAACAAATCATAGAATGATTCTGCACACACTATGCATAATTAAGCTGTGGAATATATTGTCAGAGAACATGGTCAAGGCAATTTAAACCATTTTGATTTATTGATAAGGCGGTATATAAAATACGCAAATAAATAAAATAAAATTTAGAAAGCAGGATTTATAAGAAGTGTGGATACGTTTCTGGAGAAAGTCCATAAAAACATTCATCCTGTCCGGACCCCTGTTAAATTGAATTGCCGGTATTGTAGCTGTTTGAAATTCTTGGTGACAGTTGTTCAGCATGGTCTTGTAAAGGAGAATTTCTAACCCCCTGAAGAAACATAGAAACATGATGACAGAAAAAGACCACATGGCCTATCTAGTCTGTCCTTCCATATCAACAACTACAACAGTCCCCTTTTTACCTTTAGAGATCCTCTGTGTTTGTCCCATGCTTTTTGAATTCAGTTACTGTCCTCATCTCTACCACCTCCACTGGGAGACTATTCCATGGATCCACTACTCTTTCTGTAAAGAAATATTTCCGCATATCACTCCTGAATCTGTCTCCCTTCACCCTCATCCCATGTCCCCTCGTAGCAGAACTTGCTTTCAATTGAAAGAGGCTCTCTCCCTGAACATTTATGCTACGGAGGTATTTAAACATCTCAATCATATCACTTCTATCCCGCCTTTCCTCTAAGGTGTACATATTAAGATCCTTCAGTCTGTCCTCATATGCTTTATAATGAAGACCACTAATCATTTTAGTAGCCACCCTCTGCACCGACTCCATCCTGTTCACATCCTTTTGAAGGTGCGGTCTCCCGAATTGCACACTATACTCCAAATGAGGTCGCACCAAAGACTTATACAGAGGCATTATCACCTCCTTTTTTCTGCTAGCCATTCCTCTCCGTATGCACCCAAGCATCCTTCTAGCTTTTGCCGTCGCCTTTTCTACCTGTTTAGCTACTTTAAGATCATCAGACACAACCATGCCTAGGTCCCGCTCTTCTTTAGTGGACAAAAGTACTTAACCCCCTATACTATATTTCTCCCTTGGATTGCTGCAGCCCAAATGCATGACCTTATATTTTTTAACATTAAATCCCAGCTGCCAAATTCTAGACCATTCTTCAAGCTTAGCTAGATCCCTCATGTTATCTACACCTTCCTGGGTGTCTACTCTATTGCAGATTTTGGTATCATCTGCAAAAAGGCAAACCTTACCCGACAGCCCTTCCGCTATATCACTAACAAAGATGTTAAAAAGCGTCGGCGAAATGCCTGTAGTAACGTTAGGGAAGCTCCTGGCCATTGATAAAAGCCATACACCATACATCTGCTGACACACTCCAAGCACTCATAGTAAGAGACCCTGCATCCAGACCACAGAGAACCAACAACAAACATCACCTCATAGTTCCAAACAGCAAAACAAGAAGTAAGCAGACAACTTGTAACAGGGCATTCTCTATATTGGCACCAATGATATGGAACTCCTTACCAGAAGACCTCAAGGCAACTACAGATATGACAGACCTCTGCAAAAGACTAAAAACATATCTCTTCTCTGAATTTTACAGAAGTATCACATAGCACAGAATGAACCTCATGGACCATTAGCATTGTTTCCCCTGGATCATGTTTGCACTCCAAGCTTGTTTCCCTTGTTATAATGTAATCTTTGAGTTCATGTTATAATGTAAACCACTTGGGCTTCATGATAAAACAGTATAAAACCTGTTAAATAAATGAATAAATAAATAAAGTGCTGTCCTGCACAGTTGGTGCAGAAGGTTTGGTTGGAATGGAGTGTATTTGTGTGTGGTGGTCATCATCTTTTTTCTTCATTGTGCAATTGAGATTGATGTATTTGTGATTTGCATAAAAATTATTAGACAAGGGATCACATGATATGCTGAGGAGAGCAGATGTCCTTGCTCTCACTCCGAGACCTCCTTCCTTTCCGAACCTTTAAAAAAGCACCGAAACTGCAATAAGAATACCACCGAGCAAGGGAAAGTGCAGGGGAAAACCCAAACAACTATAGCGGGTAAGCAGAGAGCTCTAGCGATGAAATCTATGAGGAAAGAGAGGGAGAAGGCTTACCTGGCTGCAGCTAAAATGGCGGAATCTCTCGCCTCCCCTGTTGCAATAGAACAGCGGCCCTGGTGGAAGGGGTAATGGCCACGGTGATGGGGGTTCTAATGGCCAAATTTGATCAAGTCACATGTAAACTGGACAGTATGCAGCAGTCGTTTGTGTCCTTTGGGGCCAGGCTTTCCAAGGCAGAACCACGCATAACTTTCTTCACCCCCGTCAATCTGGGTTCCGCCAGGGTCACAGTGTTGAGACTGTCTTGCTTGCCTTCACTAATGCACTGCATGTAGCTCACGATCGTGGTGACATCTCGGTGGCAGTTGCTCTTGATCTTTCAGCTGCTTTTGATCTAGTTGACTACTCCCTTCTTCTTCTTCGCTTACGGGAAGCGGGTCTCTGCAGTGTTGTCCATCGCTGGTTTCACTCTTTTCTCTCCTCTCGTTCTTGCACCGTTCTCTCCTCTTCCTCATCCACCCCCTCCTCTGACTCTCTGCACCTCCCATGTGGGGTTCTGCAGGGTTCTGTCTTGGCTCCCCTTCTCTTAAATCTCTTCCTGGCCCCCCTTGCTCTTCTAATACATGAGTCTGGAATATCTGCCTTTTTTTACGCGGACGACATAGTTCTGCTCACCATACTTCCCCCTCCTGTCCGGATCTTTCTGTATTGAACTCCTGTCTTTCTGATGTAGCCAATTGGCTAACACATAATTGTCTCCACCTGAACTTAGCCAAGACAATCGCCATTTGGTTTTCTCACGGTAGCCCATCTCCTTTGGTGGCCCCCTCTTTCTCCAGCACCCCCGTCCCTTTAGTCACTACCTTCCGATACATTGGTGTACATTTCGATTCTGATTTATCATTTCATGCACATATCTCGCACATTACTAAGACCTCTTTTTTCTTTCTCCGTCAAATTCGGGCAATCCGTCCCTTCCTTTCCCCATCAGCCCTCACTACTCTACTGATATCTTTAGTCATGACACATGTGGACTTCTCCAATTTGGTTTTCACTGGTCTCCCCAAATCCCAATTGCTGCGGCTTCAGCGGATTCAAAACACTGCAGCTCGTCTTGTTACTCACTCCACTCTCCGGGATCACGTCACCCCTCTGCTGTTCCGCCTCCACTGGTTACCTATCCCCTTCCGCACTCAATTCAAACTGCTCACTTTAGTTCATAAAGCTCTCCACACCAGTACCCCACAATACTTAACGGATCTCCTTTCCTTCCATTTCCCCAGGCACACTCCTCGCTCTTTCCATCTTAATCGCCTTTCCCTTCCCTCTCCCTCCCGTGCTCACCTCCAATCCACCCGGTCCTCTGCCTTCTGTTTTGCTGGCCCCGCTCTGTGGAATTCTCTCCCCACTTCCCTCCGTTTAGAACTCCAGTATACCACTTTCAAACGAAATCTAAAGACTCATCTCTTCTCCCTGGCCTTTGACCTCCTTTCCCCCTTTGTGTGATATCCTCCCTCCCTCTTCTTCTTATCTCCCCCCCAGAATTTGCTACCTACTAATGTCCTGTCTTGTCTCTCTTTCTCTTCTATTCTCCTATCAGAACACTGTAAACTTTTCTTTCTATTTCGTTGGCCATTGGCCTCCTTTTAATTGCTTTTAATTGTACACCGCCTTGATTGTCATAGAAAGGCGGGTTTTATCAAATGAATAAACATAAACATATCCCATGTGGAAGTCGCCAATGGAACAGCAGGGAGAGATCTGCAAGCACTACAAAGGGCAATAGATAAACATGCCGAAAAACTGGAAGACCTTGAGAATCTAGGTAGAAGAAACAACTTAAGGTTTCTGGACATACCTGAATCTATTAAAGATCAGCAGTTAAAGGGATACCTGGAGACCATCCTACCTCTATCCTTGGCCCTGGGGGAAGACTGTGGAGCAGTGCAGATAGAATGAGCTCATAAGGTCAGGCCAACACGGGACACAGAACAACGACCGCGCGTGGTCCTGTACCGTTTTCTTAACAATGCCTAGAAAGATAAAATCCTGTGCACAGTTCGTACTAACGACCCAATTCAGCATGAAGGGCTGAAGATAAAGACGTTTCAGGATTACTCAGTAGTACTGAGCCAAAAACGCAGGGCATATGGAGGAGTCTGTCAAAAGGTAATAGACTTGGACATCAAATTCTCAGTCTGATATCCAGCAAGACTTTGGCTGCTCCATAATAGTGTCCCCAGACCTTTGAAACCGCAGAGTTAGCGATGGCATATGTTCAGAGATTACAAAAACATCCTTCGGGGGCCTTAATTCCCACCATCCAAGGAATCTGTGACACCTTGAGAACAACGTGGCTCAACATGGACAGGGATACTACTGAGCGTCGTCCCATTCTCCTCCCAATCTGGTGAAGAAAACAGCCCGGGTGGCTGCAAACCCTTGTTGGTGCGACACTATGGACACTACCAAAAAGAACAGAGGGACAGAATTGGCAAGGGAGGACCCTTGCAGTGACATGACCTAAATCAGAGCATTTGGTCAGTCACTTGGATCTCGATGGGACAGGAGAGGACAGGCGGGAGGGGGCATAGGCATTGATACCACAGAACAGAGGGACAGAATTGGCAAGGGAGGACCCTTGCAGCGGTAGCCGGGTTTAAAAAAGGTTTGGACAAGTTCCTGGAGGAAAGGTCCATAAACCATTATTAAAAAGGGACCCAGGATATCAATGCTTGACCCAATACAAGCATTGTGGAACCTGTGTCTTTTGGGGATACTGCTAGGTACGTATGACCTAGATTGGCCACTGTTGAAAACAGGATACTTGGCTTGATGGACCTTGGTCTGACCCAGTATGGCATATCTTATGTTCTTATGCTCTTAAAATTAAAGAGAGAATGGGTGGGCCAGGTATTCGGAGCCCCAGTATAGGGCAGGAAGGGAGGGGTGGTGATCTTATTCCACAAGGCCCTTAGATTTGAGAACCAAAAGATCATTGCAGACTCTTCAGGGAGATGTCTTATTATTTATGGGACCTTAGAAGGCTCTCCAGTAAATTATGCAATATATATGGCCCACGCACAAATAATGCCCCCTTCTTTGCCAAAGTGGCCTCGGAGATAGAAAGCCTGCTAGAGACAGTAATAATAGTTGTTGGAGACTTTAATGCAGTTACGGACTCCCAGATAGATGCCTCAAGAGGCGAGATGGACTCCCGTCAAGGCTTGGCAAAGGCGTTGGGTAGATTCAGGTGGCGGCTATGGGTGGTGGACTCCTAGCAAGTCCTACACCCCTTAGTGTAGGATTATACCCACCTCTTTAGGGCACATTTATTTATTTTATTTATTTATTTATTTATACATACATTTATATACCGCATCTTCCAAAGTTCAGTTGCGGTTTACAGTGAACAACAATTAACAAAGCAAGTTTGTTTTACAGGGAACGTCATATTATAACAGAACATATTTACAAGGAACATCATATTATATATATCGTATACAGTCTTAACAATTTGAGATAATATAGAACAGATTAAACTATATACAGTTTTATATATATATATATATATATATACATACACATACATACATATATACATATATACACATATACATATACACACATACACATACACATATATATATATATATATACACATATATATATATATACATACATACATACATACATACATACATACATACATACATACATATACATGGAGGTGAATGGACATAGGCTGTGAGGTCATCGTATGTATGTGTTATCTGTGTATGGTAAGGGCTTTTGCTTAATGTAGACATATTCCTGTTTAGCCTTTGTCTAAAGTGGGTGTTGAGTTATCTATGTTATAGTTTTTGGTGAACAGATAAGTTTTCAATTTTTTACGGAGTTCCATGATTTCCGTAAGTGTTCGTAGTTCCTCTGGTAGGGAATTCCAGATTATTGGGGCTATGTGGGAGAAGGCTCTGTTATTAGTTGCTTTATGGGCTCTTGTATAATCTTTCGGGATCTTTAGTCTGTTTAATTGACCTTTTCTGTGTGTTGGCTTGGATGGTTCTTTATGTATTAAGTTACAAAGCATTGTTGGGGCCATATCATTTAAGGCCTTGAATATTGTTATTATTGCTTTATAGATTATTCTGCTTTGGATTGGTAGCCAGTGAAGGGAGGCTAGTACTGGTGATATGTGATGGAGTGAGTTAATTTTCAATATGATTCTTGCAGCTGCATTCTGCGCTAATTGCAATCGTTTGATGTTTTGTTTTGATATGCCTATTAGAATTAGATTGGCAAAATCAAAATGTGGTGTTATTGTTGCCTGGATTATGTTGATAAAATCTTGTGTAAATACTAGCGGACGAAGTTGTTTTAGTGTTTTGAGTTTGAAATAAATTTTCTTTATAGTATTGCTAATGTGTGTTTCCATCGTAAGGTGTGTATCTAGTATAACGCCTAGATATCTTATTTCATTTTTTATTTTAATTTCTTGGTTTTGAATTCTTATGTGTGTTGGGGGGATGTAGGTTTTGTTCTTGGTCACAATTAGAACTTCGGTTTTAGAGTGGTTTATGTGGAGGTTTTGTGTTTTTAGCCACGTTGTGATTTCATTATAGCAGTCCGATAGGAGTTGTAGCGGTAGGTTGGGTATCGTGAATGGTATATACATCATAATATCGTCTGCGTATAAATGATACTTTACTCCAAAATTTTTGAATATGTTGCAAACTGGTTTTATGTAAATATTGAAAAGTAGGGCTGACAACGCTGAACCTTGTGGTAATCCAATCTCTTGTTTATATGTGGTTGAGTTTTGATTCCCAATTCTTACATTTTGCGTTCTATTGTTTAGGTAGGATGAGAACCAATTATGTACTGTGGAGTTTAAGCCTATTTGCCTCAGGTTATTAAGCATTATTGTGTGGTGTACGCTATCAAACGCAGCTGAGATGTCAATAAAAAGTAGAATGAAGGCCTGTTTATGATCGTCTATCTCTCTTAGGAGCGCATCTATTAAGACTGTGAGGAGTGTCTCAACTCCATGGCGGGGTCGAAAACCATACTGTTGCTCATCGAGGGGGTAAGATGATTCTAGAAAGTCCTGAGTCTGTAATTGGACCACTTTTTCTATTATTTTTGCCAGGAAAGGTATACTTGAAATAGGTCTATATGATGTAGGCAAAGTTTTATCAAGTTTGCTATTCTTAAGGATTGGTCGTATTTGTGCGTGTTTGAGTGATGGGGGTAGGTATCCTTGGGTCAGTGAGAGGTTCACTATTGAGAGAATGTAGGGTAATAGAATTGGTAGTGTATTCTTTATCCATGTTACTGGGCATGGATCTAGATATGAGGTTGTGGTGTTGAGATTGGTAATGATATTTTTTAGTGTCTCTTTTGTTACAGGCTGAAACTCTGACCATATATCTGATGTTTGGTGTGGTGAGTTGATGATGTCTATCGGCATTGATGGCATTTTTGCTTTGTTTTGGTAATGGTGGGCTAAGGTTTGAACCGAGATGTCAGTAATTTCACTGTCAGATGTTTGGGGGTTGGTTAGATTTCTTACAATGGTGAATAACTCTCTTGGCCTATTGTACGATTTTGATAGAATTTTAGTATAATATTCTTTTTTTGTGTTGTCTAAGGTTTCTTTATAATTAGTTAGGTGGTTATTGTACATTTCTTTATGTATTGTTAATTTCGATTTTCGCCAGTTATGTTCTAGTTTTCTAAGAATCCGTTTCATTTGTTTTAGTGTATTGTTGAACCATGGTTTGGTATTAACTTGAGAGTACATGGTCTTTTTGTGTGTGTGATTAGCTTTGGCTGCATTGTTGATGGTTTCATGCCAGTTTTTGACAGCGTTATCTAGATTAGTTGCAGGTGAAAAGAGGTGGGGGATTATTAAGTCAATAAATTCTTCGTTGTTGAATTTTTTGAATCTTGTGTTTGGGACATTTCTGGATTGATTGTTCAAGCTAGTGAGGGGATATGTGAGATTTAATTTGATAATGTAGTGATCGGACCAGGGTATCTGTGTGCATTCAACTGAATTTGGATTGATTAGTTTGAAGAATGTCTTGGGGAGAAGTACAAGATCGAGGGTTCCGCCTTTAATGTGTGTAGGTGTGTTTATTATCTGGTGATATTCCAAGTCTGATATTGTATCGAAGAATAGTTTAGATTCCAATGTTGGCAGTGAGGGAAGATTAAAGTCTCCAAGCATAATTATAGGGTGTTGTTCTGTAGAAGAGCTGAGGAGTTCAATAAGAGCGTCAAGGTTATCTGGGTTTTGGTTTGGGGGTCTGTATACTAAGCAGATTTTCATGGGGCCAATCTTTATTAATAATGTGTCTATGTTATTGGAGATGTTTGACTGGATTGTTTTGGCATTTAGTTCCTTTTTGGTCATCATTAGTACACCTCCTCCTTTTCTATTAGTTCTATGTTTATAGAAGGTGTCATAGTCTTCATTATTAAGTTGGTTTATGTAGACGGTATCAGTGTCGGAGAGCCAGGTTTCCGTGACACATAATATGTCTGGTTTTGAGTCTGATATTAGGTCATTAAATATGGGCAGTTTGTTTTTCATCGACCGTGCGTTGATAAGGATGCATGAGAGAGATGTTAAGTTATTGGTGCATATTCCCTTGGTTGTTTGATGTGTGTTTGTTTTTATTTGAATTAGTCTATGGAAATTTGGTCTAGGATAGTTGTTTGGATAAGTGTGTCCAATATGGTAGTTTTCTCGAGTGAGTGAGTGGATTATGGGAATTGTTTTGTGGTTGTCACTATTTAGGCTTAGTGTTAGGTCGATAGTTATTATTGCTAATACTAAGCTGATATAAGAGAGATACATTGGTATAATGTATGTACGTGGCATTTTAGGTGTGTTTCAGTTAGTAGTGCTAAGCAGCTATATACCAGTGTAGAATAAATGAGAGAAAAAGAAAAGAAAGTCACTAGGAGGTTGTGTTATGCAGAGATTTATAATGAGGGTTGTTAGTAGCAGTATTAATCCTAATTGATGATAGCTACTGACTACAGTATTTGTGTGATAGCTACTGACTACAGTATTTGTGTGATAGCTACTGACAATAGTACTATTGGATGGTAATAGCCTACTGACAATAGTAATAAAATGTATGGTTGTTGCTTGCTTGTTCACTACTGACAACAATTCTGAGTGATGATTTTCTACAGGTAACAGTAATGATTGCTGTTTACTATAATAATGTAGAGAGAGCTAGAAAAGTATTCAATTGTGGTGTCAGTATCAGTTGTTGCAACAATTAAATTTGGCATTGAATAGTAATATATACTATTTTGGTAGCAATGTTAATCGTTAGGCTGTTCAGGTAAAATAGTTTTCAATTAATGTTAGATTCAGAACAGTTTCAAAATGTAATACGTTCTTAGTGCTGGCAATAGTATAGCATTTAAGTGATATATCTTACTGACAACAGTAAATAATCATGCTAATTATACAGTATATGTGAGTATGTTCTACTGACAACAGTATTTATTTCAGACAGAGATTGTTTATAATGGCAATTTGTATTAATACTAACGATAGTAGTGAAGCTCAGTAGTATATTTAATTTGCAGCATTGGTCAATCTATATTAGCTAGAATGTAGATGCTATAGCAGATCCCTGTGTATTGCTAGGTAACAGATAGCTTATTTTTGCTAGGGGTATAATTTGGGTTAGATTCACAGACTTATTCAGAATTAATTAAACATTGCCGAAAGAAGAATAATAAAAAGTAACTTGTAATTTCTAATATGATCAGATAATTTTAGCTGGGAAAGTGCCCTCTTGGACATGATCTTACTGTCGGATTCCCTTTTTGAAAGGGCAACAGAGGCTGTTATAGGACCCGGGGAAATTTCCAATCACGCCCCGGTGTGGGTAGACTTAGTCTCGGGAACATCATAGTCAAGAATGCGTATTTGGTGGTTCCCACTCAACCTTTATAAAGATACAAACTTTTCATGCATTTTTATACAAGCAATGGGAAGATTTTGAAAACAATAATATACAATACATAGATACTCCCGAACTCCTGTGGGGACACTGCCAAAGTCGTACTGCAAGGTGATATAATTGCATACTCCGCATGAAAAAGGCAATTGATAAATTGCAAACTTTTACACCTAGAGAGTCAGGTGGTCTAGGCTCGCCATATACACGCATGAAATCTGACCTCACAACAAAGGCACTACTACTAGAAACACAAGCGTCTTTGAATGAGCTGTTACACTAACGTGAAAAAAATATCTTTGCTTTATTATAAAATACAGTTAAACAGACATGGTGATCGGGCAGGGAGTTTGCTGGCAAGGTGCTTGAAGGGGGCCAGGGATACCCATACAATAACAGCAGTTCGAGATAAACAGGGAGCCCTTCACCATGACAATATTCACATTGCACAACTGTTCCAAACATTTTACAAAAATGTATATACCAGGGAACCAGTAACACTGGCGGCAATTGCAACATACTTGGCAAGCAGAGATATTAGGGGCACCGATCTTCACTGAAGAAATTCAGAAGGAAATTCAAAGGGCATTGTGTTGTCGGGCTCCAAGCCCAGATGGATTTAGTGCAGACTTTTACAAAATCCTACAAGGACATCTAACCCCCTTACTAGTTGAAATGTTTCAGGAACGTACTGATAAGGGGAAATTTGGCTAGGGAGACAACTGGGCCCACATTACACTTATCCAAAAACCCAGGAAGAATCTGCAAGACGCAACGGCATACCAGCCTATCTCCCTGATTAATTAGGACCTTAAATTGTTTGCAACATTTCTAGCAGATCGATTAGCCAGGATGCTCCCAGAACTCCTACATGATTCTCAGGTGGATTTCATGTGGGGACAGTCGGTAACTAGCAATTTACGTACAATTTTGGCTTCCTTGGAATAGGTTCATGAGAAGGCACCCCCTCTTTGATCATTAGTTTCGATGCCGAAAATGTATTCAATAGGGTAGGCTGGGACTATCTGTTTGCAGTCCTCCCTCAATATGGGTTGGGAAAGGTGTTCCTACATATGGTTGGGCTGCTTTACTCACAACCCATGGCAGCAGTTATAGTGAATTCAACAATGTCAGAGACCTTTGCAAAGGTTAAACATTTACATCAAACTCTGGTGTTTAAAAATACTATCTTGGAAGCCCAAACCAGCTGTATTCCACGCTTTAAGAAAAATGGAAGGAAGTCCAAAAAGCTGCCAGCATGGTTTAAAGGTGAGGTCAGAGAGCCTGTTGCCAAAAAAGCATCTTTCAGGAAATAGAAAAAGGAGCCAAATGACAAAAACTGGAAACATAAGCACTGGCAAGTTAGATGGAAGGCATTGATGAGGCAGGCAAAGAGAGAATTTGAGAAGAAGCTTGCTGTGGAAGCAAAAATGTATAATAGAGAATTTGAGAAGAAGCTTGCTGTGGAAGCAAAAATGTATAATAAAGACTTTTTCAAGTACATTCATAGCAAAAAACTTGTGAAAGAGTCAGTTGGACCATTAGATGATAGAGGGGTACTAAGAGGGGACAGGCCATAGCGGAGAGACTGAATGAATTCTTTGCTTCGGTCTTTACTGTGGAAGATGTAAGAATGTTACCCATGACTGAAATGGTATTTAAAGAACATGCTGTGGAGGAATTGAAAGAAATATCGATACACCGTGAAGTTGTATTACAACTATTTGATAAACTGAAGAGTAGCAAATCACCTGGATTAGATGGTATATATCCAAGGGTGTTGAAAGAACTGAAATATGAGATTGCAGACCTACTATTAGTAATCTGTGAACTATCATTAAAATCATCTGAAATACCTGAAGACTGGAGAATGGTCACTGTAATGCCAATTTTTAAAAAGGGTTCCAGGGGTGATCTGGAAAACTACAGACCGATGAGCCTGATGTCAGTACTAGGAGAGGAAGGTCTTGTCTTACTAATCTGTTATGTTATTTTGAAGGTGTGAATAAACGGGTAGACAAAGGTGAGTCGGTTGATATAATGTATCAACTTTCAGAAAGCCTTTGACAAGTCCTTCATGAGAGACTTTTGGCAAAATTAAAAAGTCATGGGATAGGAGGCAGTGTACTATTCTGGATCGGGAAATAGTTAAGATAGAAAGCAGAGGGTATGGCTAAATGGCCAATTTTCCCAATGGAGAAAGGTGAATAGTGGAATACCCCAGGGGATCTGTGCTGGGTATGCTGCTTTTTAACATATTCATAAATGATCTGGAAATGGGAACAACAAGTGAGGTTATCAAATTTGCAGATGACACAAATCTATTCAAAGTTGATAAAAACCCATGAGGATTGTGGAAAATTGCAAGAGGATCTTGATAAATTGGAAGACTGGGCATCCAAATGGCAGATGAAATTTAATGTGAACAATTGCAAAGTTATGCACCTAGGAAAGAAAAACCCAAACTATGGTTACACAATGCAAGGTTCCACATTAGGAACCATCAAAAAGATTTAGGCGTCATTATGGATAACATGTTGAAACCCTCCTCCCAGTGTGCAGTGACGGCCAAAAAAGCAAATAGAATGCTAGGACTCATAAAGAAAGGAATGGAGAATAAAACAAAGGATATTATAATGCCTCTGTACCATTCCATGGTGCGACTGCACCTTCAATATTGTGTGCAATTCTGGTCGCCGTATCTTAAAAAGGATATAGCATTATTAGAAAAGGTACAGAGAAGAGCCACCAAAATGGTAAAGAGGATGGAAGGATACCCCTATGAAGAGAGGCTAAAAAGGTTAGGGCTCTTCAACCTTGAAAAGAGATAGCTGAGGGAAGATATGATAGAAGTCTATAAATTAATGAATGGAGTGAAAGACGGGGTATGCAATGAAGCTACAGGGTAACCTATTTAAGACTAATAAGAGAAAATATTTTTTCACTCAACGTGTAATCAAACTCTGGAATTTGTTACCGGAGGATGTAATAAAAGCTGTTAGTGTAGCCAGGTTTAAAAAAGGTTTGGACAAATTCCTGGAGGAAAGGTCCATAAACCATTATTAAAAGGGATCCAGGATATCAGTGCTTGACCCAATACAAGCATTGTGGAACCTGTGTCTTTTGGGGAAACTGCTAGGTACTTGTGACCTAGATTGGCCACTGTTGGAAACAGGATACCGGGCTTGATGGACCTTGGTCTGACCCAGCAGAGCATATCTTATGTTCTTATGTTCTTTGAATTAGAGAGGAGAACCAGGTAGGCATGTCCACTATCACCCTTTGGACCCTCTACTTTGAAGGCTGGTAGCGCACCCAGAGATTTCAGGGATCAAGATTGGCCGCTCCGAATTTAAAATCTCAGCCTTTGCCGATGACAAACTCGTACACATTACCCTTCCCTGGAAAGCACTACCCACATTGCTTTTGGAATTCCAAAACTACGGGGTAGTAGCTGGGCTTAAACTCAATATGGACAAATAAGAGGCATTGTTCTGGGTCAGCTGAAGACTGCCTGGGGTCCTGTTTTCCCACTAAAATGGGCAGATAGGACTTTTACATATCTAGGGATACAGTTACTTCAGGATCTTTGTAAGTTGTACCAATTGAACTATGAGGTGTTGCTGGGAAATATTCAAACAAAACTGCAAGATTAGACTCCACTGCCGTTTGTTGCTGATAGGTAGGGTGGAAGTCTATCGTATGGTCTTGTTACCTAAGATTCTTTATTACTTGCAGACCCTCCCGATTTCCTTGCGTCAGTCTGACCGCAGATGTGTTGAAAAAGATTCTTCAGTTTCTGTGGCGGGGAGGTCAAGCCAAAGTAGCACTGTCCAGGCTTCGTGGAGGGTGGAAATATGGAGGGATAGGACTGCCGGACATACAACAATACTCTCTGGCATGCCAGATGCGGTATCTTCAAGATTGGTTAGGGTTCACTAACGCTCACACGCCGTGTCAATTTGAAGAAGAGTTTGTTTTCCCCCATAGTCTGTTGGGAGTGCTGCAGATGGAACGTCAAATGCTCCCCACTTGACTTATTCGTGCTTGATTCGGCCGCTGAGAATAGCATGGTGCACCCTGTGGGCTCGATGGCAGATCTCACCAGAGAAATCAGGTTTTTTGTCCCTCTGGAGCAATGCTAACTTTCCTCCTGGCATGGCAGCGAGTGTGTTTTCTGTCTGGGAATGACAGGGCTTATGCTGGGTATGGCAAGTACTAGATGATCAAGGGAGTATGTGACTGTTTGTGGAACTTAGTTCGGAACATGATCTAGTACCCAAACATAATTTTGCCTATTGTGAATTGCACTATTATGTTTATTCTCTTCACAAAAAAGTATACTGTCAGATGGGATGGACAATATGGTAGAATTCTTTAACTTAGACGAAGATGAGGTGAGGCCTTCTCTATATCACAATTTAATCTGAAATTGAGGGATTTGGTGGAACCACAAGATTACTCTGTGGTTCAGTCCACCTGAGCCAGAGAATTGGGGAACACGGTGCCTACAAGAACACTCTTACAAGCTATTAAAAGGGTCCCCTATCTCTGCCAATCAAGCAGATGGTGGGAACTTCAGTTCCTCACCCTTAACCGGGCACAATTCTCACTACTGCGTGCATATCGCAGTGGACTGTCAGAACAAGGGGCATGTCCATGGTGTGAACAAAGTCAGGCCACCTTAGTGCACATGTAGTGGCGATGCCCCATGATAACATCCTATTGGAGGTGTATCCAGAGCTATCTGGAGAAGATACTTGATCAGGTGTTAGAACTCCAGATAGTAATCTCACCTAAGGGACGCCCAGCACGATTGCTAGTTCAGAACGTGTGTGTTGGGGAAACAGCCAATTCTCAGACACTGGAGGGATGAAAACCCCCCAGCATTTTGGGAGTGCCATAATAACCTTTACCAGTTAATGTGTTTTGGAATGTTTGACTGCGAAAAGCAACACCCAAAAACAGGAAATCTTTTATTCTATATGGGATGTTATCTAGATAAACTAACCCCACGGGCCCAGAATGAGATTTTTAACATGGACTGATATGAACTGATCTGACCGGGAGGCCACAATCTCAAAAGAGGAGACCTGAATTGAAGACATACACTATGACAACTGTCCACAGCTGGGGACCTGCAGCTTATAATAAGTGCAAAGGGGAATACTAATTGCACACCATAGGTATTGCCTGATTCTAACAAAATTAAAATAAACTGCAAGATTAGAAACGCATAATAGCTTGGAATCCCAATCAAGGGGGGGTGGGGGCAGGGAGTAAAGTGAATCAGTTTGGGGAGAAAATTTTAAAATACCTGATGATATTGCCTATCTTTGCAATGTTCTTCTTCCCAGAGGCCATGTAAGTGTACCCATGGTTCTGGGGCTTGTTGTAATTCTGATGGTTTAATAAAAAATATTTAAAAAAATTATTAGGCAGTTGGACTTAGGAAAGCCATTGCTTATCTCTGGACATGAACTAAGGAAAATAAATCTTTTTAGAATGTGCAGGGTACTAGTGACCTGGACTGATCATTGTCAGGGAAAGGATTCTGAGCGTGATGGATCTTAGTCTGACTCAGCATGGCTCATCTAATATCATTCTTTGTGGGTAGGAATTGCCTCCGGACTGTGCCACAGAGAGAGAGAGACAGATGGGAGTGTGGATACAGAAATTATTTCCTTAATTGCTGATCATACGGGGCTGGGATTCCCTCCCTACTACTTCAGAAGAAAACAGAGAGAAGGAGTGAGAAATATAAATACAGGAATCTCCTCAACACTGCCCAAAAAGGGAGAGGTGAGGGGGAGAGGGGAGATAGAAACAAACAATGTGGGGCAAGATATCTCCTTCCTACTACTACTACTGAGCATTTGTATAGTGCTACAAGACGTGTAAAAGACAGTCCCTGTTCATTAGAGCTTACAGTCTAGTCCAGGCAACACAGTAACTGTAGACACGGGATACATCTAGGGGAAATGGTAAGGAAACACAAAGGAGACCAGGTGAGTCAAGATCCGAAAGCTGTGAGTTTTCTGCCTGGGTTTGAAAAGGGCCAGAGAAGGCACCTGATGTACAGACAGGTAGTTTGTTCCAGGCATAAGGAGCAGCAAGGTGAAAGGAATGAAGTCTGCAGTTAGCAATAGAAGAGAAGGGCACAGATAGAAGCGATTTGCCAGAAGAGCAGAGTTCCCGAGGAGGGGTGTGGGGAGAGATAAGAGAAGGTAGTGAGGAGCTGCAGAATGAATGCACTTATAGGTCAGTAGGAGAAATTTGAACTGGATGTGGAAACGAATAGGGAGCCAATGAAGTGACTTGAGAGGAGGGGTAATATGATCATGACGAGGCTGGCAGAAGATTAGCCACATATCAGAGTGTTGAACAGATTGAAGGGGAGCGAGAGGATTCAGAGGGAGACTAGCAAGGAGTAGGTTACAATAGTCTAGATGAGAGGTGATTTCTTAGTAGTATGTTCAGAAAGGACTGGGCGGATTTTGTTGATGTTATAGAGAAAGAAGCAGCAGGTTTTAGCTATCAGTTTGATGTGTGTGGAGAAGGAGAGAGAGGAGTCAAAGATGATCCCAAGGTTGCGAGCCGAGGAAACAGGGAGGAGTAGCGTAGTTACTCACCTGTAACAGGTGTTCTCCAGGGACAGCAGGAATCAGTCCTCACTTATGGGTGACATCGGCACAGATGGAGCCTGTGCGGAGCAATTCCCCAGTTTTCAAAGAAAGTCTTTGGGATTGCTGCCACACATGCGTGGTCCTCTTCCCGCCCAAGGGTGCCATCTTGCTCAGTCAGGTCCCATAACTAGAGCCCTACTAAGCGAATGGCAAGGGAAGAAAAAGAAATGGCAACTCTTAAGGGGAGGTGGAAGGATAGCGAGGACTGATTCCTGCTGTCCCTGGAGAACACCTGTTACAGGTGAATAACTACGCTTTCTTCAGGAAGAAGCAGCAAGTCAGTCCTCACTCCCCAGCTACAGGCTACCGAGCCTGTAATCAAAAATGCTCCCGTGAAGCAATGAGCAGAAGCTGGCGGTCCAAAGGGAACCTGGGTCCTCAGCGGCCAAGCTCTGGTAGCCGCAGAAGAACGGTCGGAGGGCAGGAGTTGCTTATACCCCGAACAGATTAAAGAGTACAGCCTGGCCGAAGGCGCTTTCCCGGCAGGACTCCCTCTCCAGGCAGTAGTGCGAAGTGAAGGTATTCACTGAAGACCAGGTCGCAGCCAGACACACTGAGCGCAGCGAAGCCACCGACGCCACCTTGGCACGGACGCCGTGCGCGGTGACTCATCGATCCAACGGGGCCCCAGCCTTTGCCTGGGCAAAGGCAATGCAGTCCGCCACCCAGGTGGAGAGGATACACTTGGTGACTGCAAGCCCCAGACGGTTAGGCAATGAAGAGCCAGTCAGACTTGCGATAACACTGGGTGCGCTGCAGGTAGAAGGCGAGAATCCTCTTGCAGTTGAGGGTATGCAGGACTGCTGATGCCCGGTCGGCGTGAGGTCTTGGGAAAAAAAAAATTGGTAAGACTATCTCTTGGAAATCTGAGACAACCTTCGGTAAGAACTTGGGGTGTGTGCGAAGGATCACTCTGTTTCCGTAAAACCTGGTGTAAGGGCCCTCGGCCATGAGGGATGGAGTCCCCCAGAGGCGAAACAGGTGGAGAGCCACCTCTGGACTCAGGCGCCACTCATGCGGGTGGAGAATCCTGCTGAGCCTGTCTGCAAGGACATTGTCTTGGCCCGGGAGGTGGACAGCTCTTAGGGTCATGCCCCGACGCACTGCAAAGGAGCAGAGGAGGCGTGAGCCCGTACCCCCTTCCTTGTTTATGTAGAACATCGCGACCTTGTTGTCGGTTTACTTGAGCAGTGACTTGCCCTGCAAGTGGTGCTCTAAGACCTAAGGCCAACCGGACTACTTGAAGTTCGAGCAGGTTGATCTGTTGCCACGATTCCTCGGGTGACCACCATCCCTGTTTATGGAGGTTGTCTCAGTGGGCTCCCCAGCCCAATAGTGAGGCATCCGTCATCAGGATGAGCTCATGGTGCAGAGCCTGGAAGGGCATGCCCTGAAGTAAGCATCGGAGATTCTACCACCAATCCAAAGAACTGGATAGGCTGCGCGAGACCAAGACGGAGTCACGGAGCTGGCCTGAGGTTTGGGATCATTGTGCTCTGAGGCACCATTGAGCCGCTCGCATATGCATGCGAGCATGGGGAACATCATGCATAGTTGAGGCCATGTGCCTCAGAAGGCGCAGCATGGCCCGTGCTGAGACCCTGGTTCAGCTTTGGGTCTCGGCAGCCAGAGCGCAGAGGCGGTCCACATGCGCTCGGGGAAGGAAGGTGGTCGCCCGTTCCGTGTCAAGCTGTGCGCCGATGAACTCCAGTGCCTGTACTGGTTCGAGGTGGGACTTGTAGTTGATCAGGAAACAGAGGCACTCGAGGAGGAGGACTGTGCGTGACGCCAAGGGGCGTGCCTCCCCGGGCAATGTGCCCATGACAAGCCAATCGTCTAGGTAGGGGTAGACTGCTATGCCCTGCAGCTGGAGGTGGGCTGCGACTGCTGACAGGCATTTGAGGACTCGCGGGGCAGACGCAAGCCCGAGGGGGAGTACCCTGTACTGAGAGTGCTCCCCCTGCACCCTGAATCCTGTGCTTGGGGTGGACAGGGATGTGGGCATATGCATCTCTGAGATCCAAAGAGCATAGCCAATCGTCCTGCAAGAGGAAGGGCATTCTGAACTTCTCCCTCACCAGAAATTTGTTCAAGTTCCTAAGGTCGAGGATGAGGCACAGGTCCCCTGTCCTCTTTGGAACAAGGAAGTAACGGGAGTAGAACCCCCGACCCCAGAGATGCGGCGGGACCCTTTCGACCGCCCGTTGACCGAGGAGATTGTCCAACTCTAGCTTTAAGCAAGCCTGGTGTGAGGGAAGCCTCTGCTGGGGAGAGGGTAGGCTGGTGTGAGGGTAGGCTCTGCTGGGGAGAAGGGAGGGGGAAGTCTGTCCAGATGGAAGCTGTAACCATCCCAGATGACCTGGAGGACTCAGGTGTCCGATATGATGGCCTCCCACTCGGAGGCGAAAAGGGACAGATGTCGTCCTACCGGCGAGAGTGCTGCTGGGGGACGAGAGGCTATGCATGTGGCTTCAAAACCCCTGGAAATGGTTGGGGTGGCACTGGTGGTTGGGCCTTGGGCCCCTTAGGCTTACGGTGGCCTTGAGCTCCGCTCTTGCCTTGGCTGCTGTGTGTCGGCACTGGGGCGGGTGGATAGGGTGGGTATCCATGGTAAGGAAGACCCTTCCTCTGAAAGAAGGGCTTCTTGCTGTGCTGTTTCTTCCGAGGAAGTGATGAGGTTTTCTGAGAGAGACGGATATGGGTTACAAACTCTGTCTCAATTTCGGCTAGTTGTCCTCCATGGGCTTACCAAACAGTTGTTCGCCAAGGCAAGGGACATCCAAGAGTTTCTCCTGGACCCACTGTTCCAGGTCTGAGGACTGGAACCATGCTTCACCCCGGGCTCCAATGCCAGCTGCTGCCACCCAAGCGGAAGACTCGAACTCGTCATACGCGGCACGAGAAAGGTATTTTGAGCAGTCCGCGACTGATCTCAGAAGGGTTTGGAATCTGAGAAGGTGGTCACCTTCGAGGCCCGCAGCGAAACCACCGAGCTCTTTAGTGAGATCACAAAGGAACATACCCATATACAATTGGTATGCCTGGATGCAGCATGCCAGCATGGATCCCTGGTAGGTCATACACCCAAGCGCATCGAGGGCACAGGATTCCCTGCCAGGTGGAACCGAAGAATGCGACTTTGGGCTCTTCTGTTTCTGCATCGCGGATTCCATTACCTTGGAGGTATGAGGAAGCTGGGCCTTTCGAAAACCAGGCCTGCGCTGGACTCTGTACATGGCATCGAGTCTTTTACCGATGATAGGGACCGAGGTGGGTGCTTCCCACATACGGAGGAGCAGGATGGATGGCACAAGGGCCGTTAGAGATTCTCTTGCGGGAGACTCATATTGTAAAATGTCCAGTTCCTCTGCCCTTGGCTCTTCCTCAGTCTGCGTGGGCAGATTGAGGGCCCGAGCCATATCCCGCACGAATACCAAAAACAAGGTATCTTCGGGCGGTGACCGACTTTGCGAAGCAGGCGGGGATGGGACTGAAGGAAGGTCCCGATGTGTGCGGGTTTCAAGGGATGTGTCCCCATCTGATTCGCAGTCTGAGAGGTCCGAGAATGACTCGGAGTTGGGCTGATCCACATATCCGGTGGCCGAGGCTCACTTGGCGCCAATGGCACTGACTCTGGATGACCTCGCCCTTGAGGAATGGGACGGCGAGTGAGACCGGTGCCAAGGACTCTCGCGAGGCCCATGGCTCTCCAGGGTTTCCAAGGCAGTTTTTGGGACCACAGTCAAGGGACCCTCAGTCTTGGGGTGCGAGCCAGCCGTGCTGGGCAAGAGTGCCTGCTGGGCAGCTAAGAAGGCAGAAACGCTGCGCTCTAGTGCCAGCATACAGGACTCCCACTCAGAAGTGGGTCTCTGGGATGCCGACGCCAGGGTTACCGGGTCTAGCATGGAGGAGGGGAGGGGGTCCTCACCGGGACGATTCTCCGGAGACCGGGCACCATCGCCCGAGGCCTCCGTGTCTGTACGAGGTACCTTTTGGGGCCGCTCCTTGTCCGACTCTCGGGAGCACCGGGGAGGGCTAAGGGAACGGGAGTGAGACTAATCACGCTTATCCGGAGCCCCCGACAGCGTCTTTGAGGTCTTCTTCTTCTTACGCTGTTCCACCTCAGGTGAATCCTGGTCAGAGTGATGCCTGGGACATGGAGTCACTGCGGGGGACCCCGCAAGTGGTGGATTGGAGGAGCAGGGCACCACTGGGGACTCCAGTGCTGACCTACGGAAATGTTGTCTGATTTCTGCTTTCGGCTTTGAAGGGCCTTAGTGGACATTTTCTTGCAAAGCGAGCAGAGCTCTGAGTTATGGTCAGCTTCTAGGCACCGCAGACAACAGTCGTGGGTATCTGTGAGCGGCATGTTTTTGGAGCATCTGTCACATTTTTTTAAGCCGGTGGCCATGGGGGCGAAAAGAGCCCCTGCGAGGTCGAAACCCCTTGAGGCCAGTGTGCAGAAAAAGGGCGTGAAAATTGGCCCAAAATACCAAAAACTAGAAAAGGGAAAAATAGGGATCCCCTGGCCCACATCTGAAGCAGGGGCGTCGGGGAGGACAGGAGAGGACCGGTGCAACCAGAAAAAAGGCCAAAGGGCTGAGAAGAAAAATAACTTTTTCCGAGGGACAAGGACATGCGTCTGAAGGGCTCTGCGGAAAAAGGGGGACTGAGCAAGATGGCACCCTTGAGCGGGAAGAGGACCACGCATGCGTGGCAGCAATCCCAAAGGCTTTCTTTGAAAGCTGGGGAATTGCTCTGCATGGCCTCTGTTGGTGCCGACGTTACCCATAAGTGAGGACTGATTTCCTGCTTGTTCCTGGAGAAAGAGAGCTATCCACAGAGAATGAGAAAGGAGGAAAGGGAGAGGAGAGTTTAGAAGGAAAAAATAAGAGGCTCAGTTTTGACCATGTTCAATTTCAAGCAGCGGTGAGACACCCAAGCAGCAATGCCAGAAAGGCAGGCAGAGATCCAGACCTGGATTGCCAGAGAGATTTCAGGTGTAGAGAGATCTGGGAGTCATCAGCATAAAGATGGTACTGAAAGCCATGGGAAGAGGAGTGCACCAAGGGACTGGGTATAGAGAAAGAAAAGGAGTGGTCCCAAGACAGAACCTTGGGGTACACCAACAGAGCGTGGGATAGCAGCAGAGGAGGATACTTATTTATTTATACACCAGAAAAAATACTAAAGGAGCAATGGGAGAGAAAAGAAGAGAACCAGGATAGCACAGATCCCTTAAAACCAAGCAAGGGCAAGGTATTGAGAAGGTTGTGGTCAACAGTGTCAAAAGTAGCAGAAAGGTCGGGGGGCGCTCGTGAGCCCACTGCAAGATGGCCGCACTTTGTTGAAGCTCCGTCCCCACAACCCCTAAATTTATGCTATCATAAGCTTACAGCTGCATTTTGCTCCCCCCCATACCTTTCCCAGATCAGCGTCAGCCAGCGATCTCCCTCAGGGCTTGATCCCGAAATTTTGCGGGTCCTCTGGAGGCTGGGATACTGAGGAGTCCACCGCTACAACGCGGCCTGCTGGAAGCTGTCTTCGGTCTCCGGAC
The DNA here is from genome assembly GCA_033557465.1 of Ichthyophis bannanicus. Classification (NCBI taxonomy): domain Eukaryota; kingdom Metazoa; phylum Chordata; class Amphibia; order Gymnophiona; family Ichthyophiidae; genus Ichthyophis; species Ichthyophis bannanicus. Next base: position 5,782,547 of record CM066050.1, read on the forward strand.
TCTCACCCGACTGATTCTGCCGCCAGCCGCTGCATCCAGCACAGCCGAAAATCACCTGGCAGGCCCCCGTGGGGCCTATGAACGGAGTCCTTTCTACTGCCTACGGGTTGAGCGCCGGCCCGTTTGGCGGGAGGGAGCTTGCAATACCAAGTGTGAGGCGCCCGACTGAGGAGCTGAGGAGTTGCCGGGGAGATTGGCCGGGACCACGTGAACCCCACGCGGCCGCTGCCGCGGCATCTACCGGCATTTAATACCCTTCTTCAGCACCACGAGCCACCTTGAAGGGGGTAAGTTTACGTGCTGCCTCTTCCCCTGCACACCCCTCGAACAGTGTCTGAACCGGGTGACCGGGGCCGTTTCTCTCTGGCAGCCTAGTGCCCCGCTGAGGTCTACCCCCTCCTGCTTGGACTCTGAGTACTCTGCAGGCTTGTGCACGCGGCCTTTCTGACTCCGGGTCTCTCCTTGCAGCCCTACAACCTGCAACTACGGGCTCCTGCCGGTACAGCTCCATACTCCCTTACACTGCTCTCTGTCTATTAGCTGTGCCGGGCTGTCTCTCTAGGAGGACCGGAGGCAGCTTACGATTTTCTGTCCCGCTGTCCCACCAGTGCCTGCCGCTTTGCTGACATTGCTAATCCGCATCTCCTGACACTGTGTAGTGGCGGCCATTCTACGGGCTGGTGTGAATACATGCTCCGTTCTCTCTCTGGTGCCTTCCCTCTTGCTGGCATTGCCTACACTTCTCCCAACACTGTGTGAGCTTGGTGACTCTGTGTGATGGCTACTAAAACCAAAAACTCTGAAACACGGGAGGGGATGCGCTCCTCCCAGCGGCTGCAGAGTAAGTCCGGAGCTTCAAGCAGCCCACGCGGCCAGTCTCCTCCAACGGGATCCGACGATGAGACTGTAAGTGAGGAGGATTTGGACCCTCATAAGCAACTCTCCACCGCTCAAATCAAACAAGAGCTCCGTAGGGGCTTTGCAGAATTAGCCAATGAGTTTCGCACACTACGGGAAGATTTGATGAAAGATGTCGCAGAACTTCGGACCGACATTAAGGAACTGGGAGCCCGAGTAGAGGACGTGGAGACCAAAGTGGTTGATCAAGATGGGACTCTGATGGATTTACAATGTGCTCTCGACAGGCAGCGTGCACAGGCCATGGAGCTGACTTATAAAATTGATGACATTGAAAACCGCTCCCGCCGCAATAACGTGCGTTTTCGTGGAGTTCCGGAGGCGGGGGGGCGGGGAAGACTTGCCGACTGTGCTTAAGCTGCTGATAGCGGAGTTGCTCCCGGCGGAGGAGCTGGCTACGCATGCCTCTGGAATGGAAATCGAACGGGTTCACCGCGCTTTGGGAAAACCCCCTAACAACCAGCCACGAGATGTCATTGCGAGATTTCTACGCTATTCTGATGCTGAGCTTCTTATATGTCGAGGCCGGGAGAGGAAGACGGTCCGCTTCCAGGACGCGACAGTTTCCATTTATCAGGACCTCTCGATGTTCACCTTGGCGCGCCGGAGAGAGATGAAACCAGTCTCGGCGGTCCTGAACAGCAAGGGAATTCGCTACTCTTGGTCCTTTCCATTTAGGATGAACTTCCTTTTGGGCAACAAAAAGATTTCTGCAAAGGACTACTCTGAAGCTTGGCGAGCTCTTCGCCAAGCGGGTCTAGTTGATGATAATGCCCAGGCTCATCCGCCGCCCCCTAAGCCCCAACATTCCAAGTGGACCTGGGTGGGCAAGCCCGCCTGACACTCTTGCGGTTTGAAGAGCTCCTCTCATTTTCTCTTTTTTAGGGAGTCTTGACCAGTGGGTCCCCTGACTTTTGGATAACTGGTGGCAAAGATTAGCCTGGGGTCCCCACTCCATTCTCCATGGGGGGCAGCGGTTGACCTGCAAATGTTTTCCTGATGTTACTGTTCTGGTGGGGGGACATGATGGGATTGATGATCCGGGATGGGTGGGGGAGTAAGGGGGGGAATGTTTTTCTATGCTTAGGTTGAGTTTTGACTCTGTGGGGTTTTGGGGGGTACGGGGTTTGTGGTCAATTTACCGTGTCCTGTATTAACTTAGACAGGCAGGTGGTATTGACGGGAAGGGGGGGGGGTGATGGGTGGGAGGGGGGGTCCCTCAACATGGAGCTGGGAGATATGTTTGGGCTGGGGAGGTGGGTCTATGGCTTTTGTTCTTGGAGGGTGGTCTAGGGGGGCCCGATTAACTAATTTCCTGGGTTTGCTGGGGGGAGCCCCTACTAAGACTTTCTGGGTGACCAGCGGACATGTGGGGTTGGGTAGTGTTCCCTAATGGTGCGCTTTATCTCTTTGAATGTTAAGGGCCTTAACTCCCCGCGGAAACGGTCCCTGCTGTTCTCAGAGCTACGCACTTTGCAAGGGGATATTGTTTACTTGCAGGAGACCCATCTTCAGAACTCCAAGAAGGGTTGGCTAAAGCGATCCCCATACACTGAGGTATGGGTGGCCTCCGACGCGCAGGGCCGGAAGAAGCGGGGAGTGGCTCTACCATTTCACCAGAGCCTCTCCTTGCAGATTGAAGAGATAAAGCGAGATGCCCTGGGGAGATGGCTTTTCCTGAATGTTCGACTAGACGGACACTTGCTAACCTTAGCTAATATCTATGCTCCAAATACGGGTCGGGGCCCTTTTTTACACGACTGAAAGCCCTACTGGCGGATTTTGCAAAAGGTCCCATTGTTTTGGGTGGGGATTGTAACACGCATTTAGTGCCCCTTTTGGATTCTACGGGTCGTACTGGGGGGGGCAGAGGGGGTTCGGCAAGAGCCCTTCAGCGCTTGATGTTTGACTTGGGCTTACGGGACATATGGAGAGACACCCATGCGGGTGAGAGGGGTTACACTTACTACTCCCCGGTCCATCAGGTCCACACTCGCATTGATTATTTTTTGTTGGATCAACGCCTGATGGACGGGAGAGTGCAGGCTGGACTTGGAGCGCTGACCTGGTCAGACCACGCCCCGTGCTGGCTCATCCTCCCGGACGGCATGCGTAGTGAGCACCGCCGTCTTTGGCGTTTAGATGCAAGGTTTCTACGACGGCAGGGTGCAGTGCAGGATCACGCCCACTTTATTAAGGAATTCTTTGAGCTTAATGAGACTGGGGATGTTCCCCTCCCCACGGTATGGGATGCTTATAAGGCCACAGCCTGCGGTCAACTTATAACTGAGGCAGCCCGCACGCGCAAAATGTGGGCACGTGATCATGATCTTTTGGTGAGGGAATCTGCTCGCCTAGGCTTGGAGCACACCCGAACCGGCTCGAGGCAAGTTCTACGCCAGTGGCGGACGGTTCAAGCGAATTTAGATGCATGTATGCAGAGAGAATTAGATAATAAGCGTCGGAAATTAAGGCAAACTTTCTATGAACATGGGAACAAAACTGGCCGCCTTTTGGCTCTGCGCCTGCGTCAACAGCAGTCCTCAAGAGTGGTCCGCGAACTACGCGACGCCAGGGGACAGATGAGGGTCCTCTCCCGGGAGATCCGTGATCTTTTTGCTGATTATTTGGAGCGGCTTTACAAAGCAGAGCCCACTGGTAGGGATCAAGTGCAGGATTATCTTCAGAGGACCGCTCTACCGCGTCTTTCTGACTCTGACCGGGCTCAGTTGGACTCGGACTTTACGATTGACGAAGTGGAAAATGCAATCCGGCACTTGGAAGCTGGCAGCGCGCCGGGTAGTGATGGCTTTCCGGCAGAATACTATAAGAAGTTCCGAGCACAATTGGCGCCATCCCTGACCTGTTTGTTTAATGAGGTCCTGGGGGCAGCCTCCCTTCCCCCGTCCCAACGTGAGGCATTGATTGTGATGATTCCCAAACCCGGTAAACCCTTGCATGACGCGGCTTCGTACCGCCCTATCTCCTTGTTAAACGTTGACGTTAAAATCTTTGCTTCTGTGCTGGCCGCGCATTTGAATCGGGTTCTTCCGGGCTTGGTTCAACCAGACCAGGTTGGCTTTGTGCCGGGTCGCCAGGCCGCCGACAATATTCGGCGTATGTTGCAGATTATTCATGTGGCTCAATGGGACCCACAACCTGCGTTGCTAGTGGGAATTGACGCAGAAAAGGCATTTGATCGGGTGGATTGGGGATATCTGTGGTGTGTCCTGGAGATAATGGGCTTTGGCCCTAATTATATAGGTTGGGTTCGCAGCCTTTATCAGCAACCCCAGGTGTGCGTTCGGATTAACGGGGGTCTCTCGAGACACTTCTTTTTGGAAAGAGGCACACGACAGGGTTGCCCTCTCTCGCCCTTGCTCTTTGCCCTAGCAATGGAACCTCTGGCTCAGAGCTTTCGAGGTCACTCAGGTCTGCGAGGGGTCCGCATTGGTCCTGCGGAATATCGGATCGCGCTCTTTGCGGATGATATTATACTATCCCTGGTGAATCCGTCCGCTTCCCTCCCAATCGCAATGCAGCTGTTCGCCAACTTTTCTCGAGTCTCCGGCTTCAAAATCAATTATACTAAATCGGAGATTCTGAATGTTGGGGTCTCTAGAGCGGTCTGTACGGAACTCCAAGAGGCTTATCCTCTTCGCTGGGTGTCCGGAGCCCTGCGATACTTAGGGGTGAATCTAACCGTGGACCGGGTGGATCTTTTCAAAGCTAATTATGATCCCCTGCTTCGTCAGGTTCGGCGGGACTTAGAAGTTTGGAACGGCCTGCTCCTCTCCTGGTTTGGGCGTATAGCCGTAGTCAAGATGGTGATTGTCCCCCGCTTCCTTTATTTTTTTCAGGTTCTCCCGCTTCCCATCTCGCGAGCTACTCTGGCGACCTGGCAACAGTTGCTTATGAAGTTTGTGTGGCATTATCGTCGACCGCGCCTAGTACTATGCGGCAGTGCAGTGTCGGGCGGGGGTGGAATGGATGATTGCCGATAGCACTAAGCGATGGGTGCAGATGGAAATGAGCCTGGCGGGGGGAGCGGGGTTGGGGGATTGGCTCTGGCTTGGTCCAAAGCTTCGCCGTGGCAAATGCATCAGTAATCCTTACATTTCTCATACCCTCCGTTGCTGGGACCGACACTTCCGATCCCGTGACGTGGACTTATCCCCGTTAGCCCCTATAGTTGACAACGCTTCCTTCCCACCGGGTTTGAGTGACGTGGCTTTTCGGCAATGGGGGCACCTTGGCCTCAGCCTGGTCGGCCAATTTTTTGTTGATGGCCGGCTACAATCCTTTCGTGCACTGTGGGACGAGTTTGACCTCCCGGCTGGGCATCTCTATCGTTATATGCAAGTGACGCATTGGGTCAACTCTGGGACCCTTCGGCCCCAGGTTGCTCGGGACCTGACGGATCTGGAGCGCTACTGTGAGGGGTGTACTACTACAAAGGGTCTTGTGGCGACATTATATGCCTATCTGCAGGGGGCCCAGACGTGCCCTAAACGTCATAGGGTGCTTTGGAACTCTGACTTGAGTCTTTCTTATACTGATCAGCAGTGGGAGACAGTGGAAGCCCGCCTGTGGAAGAGCTCAATAGCGACTAATGCCCGAGAAACGAACTATAAACTGCTCTACCGTTGGTATATGACTCCGGTGCGGATTGCACGTATGTTTCCCGGGGCTGGGGACCTATGCTGGCGTAACTGTGGGCAGCGGGGTACTATGGGACACATCTGGTGGGCGTGTCCCCGCATTCGTGCTTTTTGGAGAGGTGTACAATTCCGGCTGCAGATGCTTCTGGGACTGAGCATCCCTTGGGATCCGGGGATTTTTCTTTTCGGAACATCCGTGCTGGGGGCCCGGGCTTTGCAACTTGCCTTACTCCGGCACGGCCTGAATGCGGCCCGATTATCCCTGGCGGCGGCTTGGAAGCATGCTTTGGCCCCCTCCTTTCAGGTCTGGCTGGAACGCATGTGGGATACATACTCTATGGAACGGGGGGTAGCGGTTAGCAGGATGCGTCTGGCTCGCTTTGAATTGGTGTGGGCGCCCTTCGTTTCTCGCTATGGTGCGTGATTGTTCTGGATGTTGGGGGTGCTGTGCTGGCCTCTTGGAGGTTTGTTCCCTAAGTGTGTCTCTTAGCTCACCTCTGTCATGAGCCCTAGCCTTAGCAAGCCATAGTTGGGGGGGGAGGGAGGTGGGCTGGGGGTGGGGTGGGGAGGTGGTGGTGGGGGGCCCCGGGATTGGGGCGACTTTGGGGGGGGGGAAGGGAGCTGGGGGGGGGGTGGGGGTCCCGTTTTCTCTATTATAAACGAGTAAAAATGAAGACACACTGTAGATCATTGCTGAGACCTGATGTTATGTTGATATTGTTGCATCTTTTTTTTTTTAAGATCTTTGTGGTTTTTGTATCTTTGTAATCTTTGGAAGTCTTTCAATAAAAATAATAAAAAAAGTAGCAGAAAGGTCAAGAAGGATGAGGATTGAGTAAAGGCCCTTGGATTTTGCCAGGAACAAGTCGCTGGAGACTTTGTCAAAAGCCATTTCAATAGAATGTAAAGGGCAAAAGCCAGACTGTAAAGGATCCAGGAGGGCTTAAGAGGAAAGACTACTCCAGAAGGAAAAACAAAGAACAGTGCGGCTCCTCACCACTGCCTGGGGGGGGGGGGAGGGGGAGAGACAGGGTAGGCACTGAGTGAGAGTGTGTGTGTGTGTGATCAAGATTAAGCAGTGTGAGGCCAGGGATTCTCCTCCTCATCACTGCTCCTTTCTTTACTCACCTCCTCAGAAACTGTGACTAGGATTTTCTCCAGAGCCTCCACAAGCTGTTTGAAAGTGGGTCTCTGAGATGGGACAGCATGCCAGCACTCTCTCATCAATAGGTACCTGGCAGAAAGAGAAATGAAAAGACTTTAGCTTCTGTTACTTCTCATATTTATGGCTCCAATTGAACCTAATGTCTTAGCTGTGAGCTGAAGGCAGTTCCTTCTTGCCCTGGCAATTTCTAAATTTCAGCAAAAGACCAAGATCCCAACAATAGCTTGAACCAAGGTCAGCCTGGGTGTTCAGAATGGGACCAACTAGTGACCCAGATCAAATAAAGGCTATACATCTAGACCATGGAAGGATAGCATTGACTATCTCGCTGGCTCTATCCTCGGCATTTGATCTTGTCAATCATGACATCTTCTTCTCCAGTCTAGATGATTGTGGCATCAGAGGGACTGTTCCTATCTAGTTCACCTCTTTTTTTAAGGGATTGCAGCTTCCAAGTACATATCTATAACTCTCTATAACAGTGCCATTAGAGATGAGTCCTGCAGAGCTCAGTATGTTCTCCGCTCCTCTAATATTTTCTTAAGTCCCTTGATTTCCCTTATTCAAGATTTGGATTTTTCCACATATCTACACAGATATTTTACTTATTACATACACAGCTAGACAGAATTCAGACCTCACTCCCATCAATGCATGCCTAGCAAAAGTAGCAACCAGGCTGCACAATAATTCTTTAAAACTTAATTATCAAAAAAAAAACCCAAAACACAGCCATCTGGCTTAGTGGTAACTTATCATACCCCTATGGTGGCATCTATCTTGGAGGGAGCGCCCATAACTTTCCAACCTTCCTTCAAGTTTTTAGGGGTACTTTTAAACTCTAAAATTATCCTTTTCTCCACAAATTGGACAGGTTGTGAAATCCTTGTTTGTGGTCCTATAGAAATTCAGGGCTATCCGCTGTTTTTTAGATCCACAGGCACAGATTGCTGTTCTTCTTAGTACTGTGAATTTGTGTCTCGATTACTGTAATATCATCTATTCCAGACTTCCAGCTTACAGACTTAAACATCTTCAGATCATCCAAAACACAGCTTTATGCATCCTTGCATAGGCTAGAAAGCATGATCATATTACACCTCTAATGATTCAATACCATTGACTACCAATTCAATACTATATTCATCGTAAAGCTCTTACTCTCACTTACAAGGCCCTGCATGATTCTGCTTCTAATTATCTCTCCACTCAGTCCAGTCATACAGAATGACGAATATATTCTCTGTACCCTCAAAAACATCATTCTATCATTACCAGCAGTAAGAGACAATCCCAACATTGCATTGGTAAGGGAGAAGAGGATCTCAGCACCTGTGGGCTAACATGTCATAGCTATTAAATTAGGCCATGGACCAGCACCAGAACATCAAAGATCCAGAAAAACTCACTTTCAACACAAAATATATAAATCAATATTTATATCTTACCATAAGCCTTTGATTTATTCTTCATGGGACTTTATGGATCTGTCACAACATCTTAGCCTCTCAAACCCAACATCTTAGCCAAAGCTAAAATATGTTTCATATGGCTACATAATTACACACATCATATTAGCCTCCCTTAAACCTTGCATATCTTATACATCACTGCTCACACTTCACATAGCTGAGTAGTCTTCACACATATAGCAGCTTGTTTTCATTTGTGCACATATAATGCCACTTACCTCATCTTGTGCACCGCTGCTAATCATTCTCAAATATAACTCATCTCAACGTGTATATTACCCAAACGTGTATATTACCCAATATGCAATTAGTCCAAGAGTGCCATTAGTTCATAGCAACATTTGTGGCATACCTTGCCGATAAATAGCATAAATGTATATAGTTGTATATAGTTACCCCTGTTAAATCCAAGTTGTAAAAACCTGTTATCTGTAATGTACACTGCATTGTTCTGCTGTGCTGTACAATTTATTGTTACCTGAAAACCGTGCTGATTGTAAAAAGCACGGTATAGAAATAATATAAATAAATCTCGGTGCTACACCGGACGCCCTAAAGCGTTTCGCTGTCACTTCTTCAGGGTAAGGTCACGGCAGGCATTTCCATACCAGGTATGCAAACCAATAGCGTATCCCCAAATATCAGCATCTCCACATATCTCGCAGAGTACAGCAATGCTACACCGGATGCCTTAAAGTGTTTCGCTGCTATTTCTTCAGGGGAGGTTCATAGCAGGCATTTCCATACCAGGTATGTAAAACCAATAGCGTATCCTAAAAACCCCCCCAACATATCCATATAAATAACAATCTCCCTCAAACAACTCTAGCTCACCTCCTGGCAAGACAAACATCTTTCCAACTTTTACCTCAAATGTCTGCGTCTCCACATATCTCGCAGAGTACAGCAACCATATGGAGTAACTCTTCTGTGCTGCAACAGCCTGCCACTTAGACACGGCAAACAGCTAGTATCAATTTTAGCTACCAAACTAACCAATCACACCATACCCCTGCCATAACTAACTGGCAACCAATTCAGAAATACCACATTTACTCCTCATTCAAAACCTAAACCTATCTCACACTGCCAACCCCTAACGCCAGCAATTCACCACTTCCACTGATGAAACCTATCAATCACACCAACACTCCTATTTCATTCAGTAAACCACCTACCACTAAAACCCAAATAATACATTCACCTTCCATCTGTAATCCAACCAATTTATCACCTCTGCGGGTGCTCATCGTATCAGACAGCAATATACCAGGCCCCCTCTAGACTACAGTTGCAACCCACTCTTTTCTGCTGTTTTGTTTCTTCCACTCTGCCTAACAGATGGATCCTCCAGCTCTTTGCAAAAGTTCCATCTGTTAGGGCTGGTGCAAGGATATGGAGGTGCCCTAGGTGAGCCCTCAATTCTGCCTTCCCACTTGCTTCCATTGCCAACCCTGACACACCTCTCTGAGACCTGCAGCAGCAGCAATGGCATTAATATTGCAATGCAGCGCTCACCTGCACTCTCCAGCACTGCGTTGCAGTTCCTGCCCTCTATGACTTGCCACTTCTGCCCCTCCAACGCAGACTTGGGCTGTGCTCCAATACCCATACTGTACATTATGGGGGAAAGGGTGGTAATACCACCCACTGCCAGATTTTGACCAAACTGGGAGGATTAAACCTCAGAGGGTTAATGTTCATAAAAGCCTTGAAGAGTTAACCAAATAAATACCTTAAGAACATAAGAAATATCAGAGCTAGGTCCATAGATCCCAGCATACTGTCTCCAATAGTGGCCAGTCTGGGTCACACATATCTGGCAGGTCTCAACAAGTAAATCAATTTCTTATAGCTAATTTCCATGGATAAAGTGTTGGCTTTCCCTAACCCACTTGACTAATAACCTTTAATGGAGTTTTCCTCCAGGAACTTATCCAAACTGTGTGGATTGCAAGGGGCTCAGGCCCTGAGAAAGTCATGTCTGGGTGAATCTTTATAAAACATAAATTGAACCCTTCCAAAATTCATATATCAAAATTTTCTTATTGACAGAAAATTAATTTTTGTTGGACACCCCAATACATTTCACTCAGTAGTCAAGCTCATCATGCATACCAAGTCACCAAAAGGGTCCTTTTTACTGATTAAATTGAAAAACAGTCCATTTATAATTTATTACAACACTTTTATTCTCAATCCTTTCAAAAGAAAAAAAAAAGAAGAAATTCTTGTAATTTACATTTTTTCCAACAAAGATCATAACAAATATATGTAAACAAAGGGGAGATATTCAGTAGTGGCGACTAGCACTTGCACAGCAGTGACTGCACTCGGATATCTGGCCACCGGCGTTGACTATCCAGGTTGATCGGATAGAACCAAAACTACCTGGGTAGCAGCAATATTTAACTGCTACCTGGTTCGCTTCAGTAGTGAAAATGTGCCTAACTTTCACCATTTAGGAATAAGCAACTAGTGGCTGGATATCCCTGGGGGCCGCCTCTGATCCACCTAGGAATGCCCTGAAGCTTGGGGTGTGCAGCGATGGCGCCCAGGGATAATTAGTGCCACTGAATATCCCGCAGAGCGGCATTTTTAGGAGGTTTGCAAGTCTGCAAACCAAAATCTTTCCAGATCGATGCACTACATATTCCCCATTTCAAATTCTTTTTGTTTTTTTTTACTATTTAAAGTTTTTATTGAAATCAACAGTGCAAACAAACAATCTGAATGCCACCACCGTCAACAAAACAAAAGGAATAAACATAGACTCCAGACCCTCAAGAGAGAACTCATAACCCACCCACTCCTCCCTCCACTCCCCACCCAGGGAGGGGGAGAACTCTAATAGATTACCAAACGTAAGGGAGATAGAACAAACCCAGTGAGGAAACCATAGCCACACAACAATACACACATTCCCCCCCTCCCCACTCACCAACCAGCATTCACCCACAGTTACACAACACATCACTGTGGCCTCGCACCCCGTCTCCGCTCGGAGGCTCACCATATTTCTAAAGGAGCCCAAACTTTGAGAAATGCAGATAAGGGTGATTTACGCATGGCCATGAGTTTGGCCATCCCCTGAATATACATAACTGTCTCCACTACCAGGCTCATAGTAGGGATTGCTTTAACATTGTTTAACATTTTTTAATAAATAAAAAATAAATAAATAAATAAATATCATGCAAAGACAGAGATCATTGGAGAAAGACATAATGCTTGACAAGGTAGAAGGTCATCATAAAAGAGGAAATGTTAAAGCAACCCTTTCCCGCAAACACAAGGCATTCCCCAAGGCTCCGCCCTCTCCTCCCTCCTTTTCAACCTATACCTACAACCAGCATGCTAGATCTTCCAGGATCACAACATCAACTACCATATCTACGCAGACGACCTAATGCTTTACACACAACTAGACGTGAATAGCCCAAACATCAGCAACCTTGAAAAATGCTTACTCGAGCTACAAATCTGGCTTCAACGCAATAATATGACCATTAACCACAAAAAAACGGAAGCAATGTGTATCTCCAGGAAACCGGGATTCATATCCCCGACAACGGTCACCATGAATAACAACAATTACAATATCAAATCAGAGATAAAATACCTGGGAGTAATGCTGGACAGCAACCTAAATATGGACAAGCATCTTCGGATTACCAACCGGGCTATATTCCACAAATTAAGAGTCTTGCAGCCTTTACGCAGCATCCTCGATCATTCCGACTTCAGATCTGTCGCCCAAGCCCTCATCATTCCACACCTGGACTACTGCAATGCCATACTGCAAGGCCTACCAAGAAAAACTATAAATATACTTCAAATGGCTCAAAACGTTGCCGCCAGAATCATTATGCAAAAAAGGCTATCCGACCACATTACACCTGTCCTAATAGAACTACATTGGCTCCCCATCACGGCCCGCATTCAATACAAAATATTAGTCACCACCTTCAAACTCATCCAGAATGTAGCACCCTCGCATCTCAATAGCCTAGTATCCAACATGCCCAACAACAGATGCAGAAGAACAGCAAACCTCAACACCCTCTGTCTCCCGAAATGCTTCAGAAAGGTTAATGCTTACACCAGTAATAGGGCCTTCTCACTTACAGCACCAACACTCTGTAACCGGTTACCAAGTGAACTGCGTGCAACCTGTGATCTAAAAGACTTCAGGAAAAAACATAAAACGCACCTTTTCCAAGCACATTTCAATTTAACCTCATGAGATGCACCCAGGCATATATGAGCAAATAGATATATGTAGCTTATGCATATATGTATATAATCAATCCTATGTGAAGTCTTATATGTATATAACAATCCTATGTGAAGTCATAACTGTCATGCATGTGTAAATATGTATATTTTGTACTTTGTGTGAAGTCTAACAGCAATCAACTGTAAATCTATAATCCTATTTGCTGTGTGATACCACCCCGCCCTAATCACAGTGTACATACCCCTAATTTCTGGCCAGTACAACCAAACCCCCCTTGTATAGTAACCGCTGCTGATCACTGGAAGCAGCGGGATACAAATTGTACGCAAATAAAATAAATAAATAAATAAATAAATAAATAAAATAGTAGGGACCTGTATGTGCCTCCAATATTGAGCCAAAGCCAGCCTGGCCACAATGAAGAAGTAGCAGGCCCAAGACCTCCCTCTCACTTAACTATCCTCCAACCCCTTGTTCAATAATGTCAGTGCTGCATCAGGAGATTCCCCCTGCCTCATCACCTAGTTTCAAATTTCAAAAACCCTTTTTGAAAGGGGTACAACTAGGGAGCACTCCCACCACACATGCAAAAATGTTACCTGCTCTCCACACTCCCACCAAATGCCCCAGTCTTCCAAACCCAATCTCTGCACTCTCTGGGAGGTGTAATACCACCTATAGTATATTTTATAGTTATTTTCAATTAAATAGACCACCTGGAGAACTTTATAAAAGCCCTGAATCACCAGGGCCCATACTTGCTCATTCCACTCCACCCCCAAATCTGTTTCCCACTGGACGTGGTATGGAGGCTTCCCTAGCCCCCCATCCCAAGGCTTGGTACATCTTAGAAAGATGACCCAATCCTGAATACTGATTCTAACCGACTCTCCTCGCACCCTCAACCTATATGGAGAACCTCTTTCTGTACATTGGTCGGTCACAATCAGACCAAAGTCCTGTTGCAAAGCCACATAGGGGACAATTTTACCCTCCTTGCAGAGCTGCCCTAGGGAACTTCCCACCGCTTATAGCTTCCATCCAGGAGCTCTGGGATAAACAGGTGGTTAAAACAAGTGTGTGTCAAATCAAAACTCCTTTGCTCCCAAACAGCCTATGCCATTGTTGCCTCTCCCACCCTCTCAAAGTCAAACCCACCCAGGAGTTATTATCAATTGCCTTTCTAGCCCCCTATTCTGTCTCCACAGAAGAGACTTTAATGGGCAATTTTCCACCGAAGCTTGCTGCAAGCAAACCCATTCCTTCCATTCATTCACCTGCCACTCCACTGCCACCTGAAGCTGGGCTGCATCATAATATCTTCTGAGGTCTGGCATTGCCAGGCCTCCCTCTTCTCAGGCTCTACACAAAGGCCTCCATGCTACCCTAGAGCACGTATAGTTCCACACAAACTGCATTAATTCCCTCTGCCATCACTGAAAGTAACACTCAGGAATCCACACACGGAGAGTACTAAAAAGATAAAATAATTTAGGCAACACTATCATTTTGATGCTGTTAATTTGACCAAATCATGACAGGTTAATCTTCTTCCATTGTTGTAGATCCCTGCAGATGGCTCTCCATAGTGGAACATGTTATTAAGTGCTGTTGAGTTGGTGTCGACTCCTGGTGACCCTCTGGAAAGTTGACCTAAACTTTGTTCGGTCTTCAGCCAAGTGGCTCATTGTTGATAGAGTGGTGTCCATAGCTGCTGTTATTGTATTGATCCATCTCATTGCCGGCCTTCCTCTTTTATTATGACCTTCTACCTTGTCAAGCATTATGTCTTTCTCCAATGATCTCTGTCTTTGCATGATATGTCCAAAGTATGAACATTGAAGTCTTGTCATCTCAGCTTCTAAGGAAAACTTAGGTTTGATCTCTAGTACTGAATGATTTGTTCTTCGGGCAGTCAATGATATACACAGTATTCATCGCCAGCACCATAATTCAAAGGCATTAATTTTCTTCCTGTCTATCTTTTTCACTGTCCAACCTTTGCATCCATATGACGTTATTGAAAATACCATGGCCTGGACAAGTCGAATCTTTGTATGGAGAGAGACATCTCTACTCTTGAGGATCTTGTCTAGGTCCTTCATAGCCATTTTACCAAGGGTAATACATCATTGGATTTTTTGACTGCTAGTCCTTTCTTATTGATTGTTGATTAAAGTAAGTTAAAGCTAACTATTTCAATTTCTTCTCCATCACTGATGAACATTGATTTTGCCAATTGTCAGGATCTTTTTCTTCTTAATGATAAGGTGTAAACCCATTTTAAGACTATATTCCTTCATCTTGAGAAGCAAATGTTTCAAATTGTCTTCACTTTCAGCCAGTAATGTGGTATCATCAGCATAGCGAATGTTGTTGATATGTTTATGTTTATATTTTATTTGATATACCGCCATTAAAAAAGGCAGAGCGATTTACAAAGTACAAAAATCCATAGAAGGTGGCACCAGGCCAGAAAGAAGAAAAGAAATTACAATTGATGATAGATAAGCAGTAAAGGAAAGGAGGACAGCACAAGACTCAGAGATTAGGTCACACAAAGGGGGAGGGAAAATCAAAGGCGAGGGAGAAGAGGTGGGTCTTTAGATTACGCTTGAAGGTAGGGTGGTGGGGCTCTAGATGAAGGGAAGTGGGGAGTGAGTTCCAGAGGGTGGGGCCTGCAAAGAAGAAGGCTGAGGAGCGAGTGGACTGAAGATGCGCAAGGGAGGGGGGGGGGGGAAGGTGGAGGCGATTGAGGTGAAATGAACGAGGGGTGTGCCTGGGGGTGTGAAATGATGAGTCTTCCACCAGTCTTCACACCTCTGTTGTCTAAATACAATCCTGCTTCTTTGATAATTTGTTCTGCATATCAATTAAAGAGGTAGGGGGAAAGTATGCAGTCTTGTCATACACCTTTGCTGATTTTAAACCATTCTGTTTCTCCTAGTTCCATTCAAACTGTTGCTTTTTGATAAATGTAAAGGTTGTGCAAGAGAATGATGAGGTGTTCTGGTATACCCATGCTGCTTAATCTGGCCCAGAGTTTCTCATGGTTTACACAATCAAAAGCCTTGCTGTAGTCAATAAAACACATATGGATATCCTTTTGGTATTTTTTTTTCTTTTCAAGGATCCATCTCACATCTGCGATAATGTCTCTTGTTCCTCGCCCTTTCCTGAACTCTACTTGCACTTCAGGCAGTTCTCATTCCAGGTATGGTTGTAGCTCTGCTGAATGATCTAGAGTAGAATCTTGCTAGCATGTGGGATCAGAACAATTGTGTGATAATTTCCACAGTCAGTCAGGTCACCTTTCTTCAGTATTGGTATAAACACTGATATTTTTTAGTCAGTTGGCCCTGAATTTGTCTTCCAAATTTCCTGGCAGAGCCTTATAAGTATGGTAACAGCTTCATCTGATTGCTGTAATACTTCAATGGGAATGACATCAATGCCCAGTGCTTGCTTTCTTTGATAAGGCTTTCAATGCTGCTTCGACTTCTTCTTTCATTACCAATGGTTCCTGATCATAAGATACAGGTTGAAACGGCTGTTGGTCTACTTGATCTTTATGCTATAATGACTCTGTATATTCTTTCCACCTTTTCTTGATCTTCTCAGCATCATTCAACATGGATCCTTGAGCATCTTGTAGCATTCCAATTCGAGGCTGGAATTTTTTCTTTAACTCTCGTAGCTTTAGAAAAGCCAATCTTGTTACCCCTCTAAAAGCTTCTGGTTCTATTTCCTTCCATGTGTTATTGTTGTACTTCTCCTTGTCTTGTCTTGCTGCATGTTGGAAATCTCTGTTGAGTTCTGTGATTGCCTCTCTTTCTCCTCTGGTTTTAGCTTCTCTGCATTTCTGGGCAATTTTCAGAGTTTCTTCAGTCATCCATTTTGGCTGTTTTTGCTTTTCACCTTTTCTAGCGATTTCTCACCTTCTTCCAACACAAACTGCTTGATGTCATCCCATAACTCTTCTGAAACTCTGTCATTTGTATCTAAAGCAGCAAATCGATTTTTCAGGCAGTCTTTAAATCCAAGTAGTATATTCTCAAGGTCATATTTTGTTACATTCAAGAGTGGCTTGCTCTTTTTCAACTTTAGCTTGAGTTTGCATACTAGTAGTTGGCGATCTGTACCACAGTCAGCTCCAGATTTTGTCTTTGCTGATGATATTGAGCTTTTCCATCATTGTCTTTCACATATGTAGTTAATTTGATTTCTGTACAATCCATTCGGTGAAGTCCACGTGTACAGTCAGCACTTGTGTTGCTGGAAGAAGGTGTTTGAGATGAATAGATCATTGGTCTTGCAGAATTCTCAGTCTTTCTCCAGCTTCGTTTCTGTTGCCAAGTCCATATTTTCCAACCACTTTGCTACCTTCTTTGTTGCCAACCTTTGCATTCCAGTCACTCATGACTATCAAGATATCCTGTTTGCATGTTCTGTCAATTTCAGCTTGTACTTGTTCGTAGAACTCATCAACATCTTCCTCTTCTGCAGCTGTTGTAGGGGCATATATCTGAATTATAGTTGTGTCGATGGGCTTTCCTCGTAGATGAATAGAAATGAAGCGTTCACTGACGGCATTGTTTTTATTTATTTATTAATTATTTGGTTACATTTTTATACCGCTTCTTCCAGTGATCAGTAGTGGTTTACATTATAACTTTTAACACAGCAAAATCAACAGTTACATTTAACAGGTTTTAAACTATATACATACATATAACCATTTCATAACTATATACATAGCAAAAGGTTGCCATAGGAGCAACCTTGATCTATTTGCAGTGCAATATGGGTCAATTTCGGTAAACTATGTACTGAGGGGGTCATTTGGC
This sequence comes from Ichthyophis bannanicus, assembly GCA_033557465.1. Classification (NCBI taxonomy): domain Eukaryota; kingdom Metazoa; phylum Chordata; class Amphibia; order Gymnophiona; family Ichthyophiidae; genus Ichthyophis; species Ichthyophis bannanicus. The sequence continues at coordinate 5,799,850 of CM066050.1, forward strand.
TACGTTGTATTGTAGTATTCCTGGAATAAGTAAGTTTTTAGGTTTTTTTCGGCAGGCTTGGAGGTCCTTGTTGGCTCTTAATGTGTCGGGGAGCCTATTCCATTGTGAGGGAGCTATGTATGTGAATATTCTGTTGCTTGTCGTTGTTTTGATGTTGCGTATAGTGTGAGGGACGTGTAGAGTGTTAAAGTTGGGAGTTCTTCTGTTCTTGTTAGGGGGTTGTATTGAAATGAGGATGGAGAGATGTGATGGGGCTAGGTTGTGAATCAATTTTAATGTTGTCATTATTTTGTATCTTATGCGCGCATGAATGGGAAGCCAGTGAAGTTGCATTAGAATAGGTGTGATGTGGTTGGAGATCAGCACTTTCATTAAAATTTGTGCTGTGACATTCTGTGCCATTTGGAGTATGTTGAGCATTTTTTTGGGTAATCATAGAAACATAGAAATATGATGACAGAAAAAGACCACATGGCCTATCTAGTCTGTCCTTCCATATCAACAACTACAACAGTTCCCTTTTTACCTTTAGAGATCCTCTGTGTTTGTCCCATGCTTTTTTGAATTCAGTTACTGTCCTCATCTCTACCACATCCACTAGGAGACTATTCCACGGATCCACTACTCTTTCCGTAAAGAAATATTTCCGCATATCACTCCTGAATCTCTCTCCCTTCACCCTCATCCCATGTCCCCTCATAGCAGAACTTGCTTTCAATTGAAAGAGGCTCTCTCCCTGAACATTTATGCCACGGAGGTATTTAAACATCTCAATCATATCACCTCTATTCCGCCTTTCCTCTAAGGTGTACATATTAAGATCCTTCAGTCTGTCCTCATATGCTTTATAATGAAGACCACTAATCATTTTAGTAGCCACCCTCTGCACCGACTCCATCCTGTTCACATCCTTTTGAAGGTGCGGTCTACAGAATTGCACACTATACTCCAAATGAGGTCGCACCAAAGACTTATACAGAGGCATTATCACCTCCTTTTTTCTGCTAGCCATTCCTCTCCGTATGCACCCAAGCATCCTTTTAGCTTTTGCCGTCACCTTTTCTACCTGTTTAGCTACTTTAAGATCATCAGACACAACCACACCTGGGTCCCGCTCTTCTTTAGTGGACAAAAGTACTTCACCCCCTATACTATATTGCTCCCTTGGATTGCTGCAGCCCAAATGCATGACCTTACATTTTTTTAACATTAAATCCAAGCTGCCAAATTCTAGACTATTCTTAAATCTTAGCTAGATCCCTGCTCATGTTATCTACACCTTCCTGGGTGTCTACTCTATTGCAGATTTTGGTATCATCCGCAAAGAGGCAAACCTTACTCCACAGCCCTTCTGCTATATCACTAACAAAGACGTTAAAAAGAATCGGACCAAGGACAAATCCCTGGAGTACATCACTGGTAACATCCTTCTCCTCAGAGTGAGCTCCATTTACCTGTACTCTGTCGCCTCCCACCCAACCAATTTCTAACCCAAGCAGTAACTTTAGTGTCCATCCCTAGGGTGCTCAGTTTGTTTATAAAGTTGTCTGTGAGGAACAGTGTCAAAGGCTTTACTGAAATCTAAATACACCACATCTAGGGCTCTCCCTCGGTCCAACTCCCTGGTCACCCAGTCAAAGAAATCAATCAGATTTATCTGACAAGACCTGCCTCTGGTGAATCCATGCTGCCTCGGATTCTGTAATCCGCTGGACTCCAGAAACCTCACTATTTTCTCTTTCAGCAGCGTTTCCAATAATTTACTCACCACCGAAGTTAAACTAACCAGCCTGTAGTTTTCAACCACATCCTTACTTCCGCTTTTGTTTAAAGGCGCTCACCATGAAAAGAAACAAGTTTAATACAAGTTGTGGACAGCAACAAGTGTTGTTTGGTCTGGTTTCTGACCGGGTATTCGGTCTCTTTAAATTGATTAAAAGGAGGGCTCACTTCAAGAGAAGAAATGTTTCTTTTCATGGTGAGCGATCCGACAAAAAAATGATCTTTATATGGGGTGTGGGTTCAGTTCCTATAGTAAGGCAGGTAGGGAGATCAAGCATTTTGTATTGTTTCTGGGGTTGGTTTCCAAGGGTGTATAACATTTGTAATGGGTTCTAAATGGGCAGTGTTTGTAGTAGTTCCTAATGTGCCTGGCGGTTGGCACTGGATTATAGTAATGTAGAAATCTTTTAGTCTTTCTTTATCCATACACTCATTAAGAGGCATGTTTACTAAAAATTAGTGTATGGTAACATTATGCAAATATTTATGCAAATGAGGTCCCTTATGCAAATGAGGCCCTGCACCAAGTCTCCGAACATGGCCCCGCACCCCCTTTGGGCTGCCCCTGTTGGTAAGCACCAAGTCCAATAAGGCCCCTTCACGTGTGGGGTCTATTACCAATTTCCTGAATAGTTCTCCCTGTAGAGAATCCAGGATCTCCTTACTTCTAGATGATACTGCAGCAGGAATGTGCCAATCAACATCTGGCATATTGAAATCTCCTATTAGTAGCACTTCCCCTTTCCTAGCAATGCTGCGTATGTCTTGAAGGATGCCGTTGCAGTAGTCCAGGTGGGATGTAATGAGTGCCTGAACTATTGTTCTGAAGTCGGATTGTTCGATGATGTTGCGTAGTGGTTGTAGGATTCGTAGTTTGTGGAATATTGTTCTGTTTAGTGATCTTAGGTGAGTTTCCATTTTTAGATTCTTGTCAAGTGTAACTCTAGATATTTTATTTCTTGTTTGATGTTCTATGTATTGTTGTTTAGAAGAATTGTTGAGGGAGGCTTAAATTCTGGATTTTTAGAAATAAACATTACTTCTGTTTTCTTATGGTTGATGCTCATGTTTTGTTGAAACCAAGTTTGAGTTTCGTTATGATCTATTTGATCATAGATTGGGTTAGTTATGTCCAGTTGTGTATACAGCATTATATCGTCTGTATATAAATGAAAGTTGTATTTTATTATAGTTCTTGCAAGTTTCTTCTTAATTATAAATGCAAAGCTTTTCTTTTTTGTCTTTCATTTCCAGCATAGTAGATCATGTGATTATCAGATGCAAAGAGCCTGATGCCAGTCCATTTCAGTTCACTGACACCCAACAGATAGATATTTCTGACACAAAATTAATGGAGACCTTTGGAGGGGTATAAGGTCCTTTTTATAGGACTTATTTGGCCCTAGTGAGACTAAATAAACAATGTTCCAAAGCAGGAGATTTGTACCATATGTGGTGAAAGTGCCCATGTATACAATTGTACTGGGGAAAAGTATGTACTTTGATTAAGGACGTCACAGGATTGCAACTGGGGCAGGACCCACAATTATGCTTGCTGAATAAGATCCCAAGGGATATGGATAGTTGGCTGGCTAAATTAGTAGTAATGTGTGTGGTGTTACCTAGCTGAACAATGGAAGGGGGACAGCTACACCTAATCTGGAATATCTAGCTAGTAGGTTGTGCTGGATACTTCAAATGTATGAACTTACAGTAATAAGAACATAAGATATGCCATACTGGGTCAGACCAAGGTCCATCAAGCCCAGTATCCTGTTTCCAACAGTGGCCAGTCTAGGTCATACGTACCTAGCAGTTTCCCCAAAAGACACAGGTACCACAATGCTTGTATTGGGTCAAGCATTGATATCCTGGGTCCCTTTTTAATAATGGTTTATGGACCTTTCCTACAGGAACTTGTCCAAACCTTTTTTAAACTCAGCTACATTAACAGCCTTTACTAGATCTTCCAGTAATAAATTCCAGAGTTTGGTTACACGTTGAGTGAAAAAATATTTTCTCTTATTTGTCTTAAATAGTTTACCCTGTAGCTTCATTGCATGTACCCTTGTCTTTCTATATTCTGATAATGTAAACAATCGATCTATGTTTACCCGTTCCACTCCATTCATTAATTTATAGACTTCTATCATATCTCCCCTCAGCCGTCTCTTTTCCAGGTTAAAGAGCCCGAACCTTTTTAGCCTTTCTTCATAGGGGTATTCTTCCATCCCCTTTACCATTTTGGTGGCTCTCTTCTGAACCTTTTCTAATAACGCTATATCCTTTTTAAGATACAGCGACCAGAATTGCACACAATATTCAAGGTGCGGTCTCACCATGGAACGATACAGAGGCATTATAATATCCTTTGTTTCTTTTCCATTCCTTTCCTTATGATACCTAGCATTCTATTTGCTCTCTTGGCTGCCGCTGCATACTGGGCAGAGGGTTTTAACATGTTATCCACAATGACACCTAAATCTTTTTCCTGGGTGGTGGTTCCTAATGTGGAACCTTGCATCATGTAACCATAGTTTGGGTTGTTCTTCCCTAGGTGCATAACTTTGCACTTGTCCATATAAAATTTCATCTGCCATTTGGATGCCCAGTCTTCCAATTTATCAAGATTCTCTTGCAATTTTCTACAATCCTCATGGGTTTAACAACTTTAAATAGTTTTGTGTCATCTGCAAATTTGATAACCTCACTCGTTATTCCCTTTTCCAGGTCATTTATAAATATGTAAAAAAACGGACCCAGCACAGATCCCTGGGGTACACCACTATTCACCTTTCTCCATTGGGAAAATTGGCCATTTAGCCCTACCCTCTGCTTTCTATGTTTTAACCAGTTCCTGATCCATACTAGTACACCGCCTCCTATCCCATGACTCTTTAGTTTTGCTAAAAGTCTCTGATGAGGGACCTTGTCAAAGGCTTTCTGAAAGTCCAAATACACTATATCAACCAACTCACCTTTGTCTACCTGTTTATTCACACCTTCAAAAAAACATAAGAGATTAGTAAGACAAGATCTTCCTTGTCTAAAGCCATGTTGGCTTTCTCCCATTAAGCCATGACTATCTACATGTTCAGCAATTTTGTTCTTTATGATGGTTTCTACCATTTTTCCTGATACAGACGTCAGGCTTACCGATCTGTAGTTTCCCGGATCACCCCTGGAACCCTTTTTAAAAATTGGCATTAAGTTGTCCATCCTCCAATGTTCAGGTATTACAGATGATTTTAATGATAGTTCACAGACTACTAACAGCATGTCTGAAATCTCATATTTCAGTTCTTTCAACACCCTTGGATGTATACCATCCAGTCCAGGTGATTTGCTACTCTTCAGTTTATCAAGTAGTTGTAATATATCTTCCCGATGTATCGATATTTCCTTCAATTCTTCCGCACCTTTAAATACCACTTCAGTCATGGGTAACATCCCTACATCTTCCTCAGTAAAGACCGAAGCAAAGAATTCATTCAGTCTCTGCTATCGCCTTGTCACCTCTTGGTGCCCCTTTAACCCCTCTATCATCTAATGGACCAACTGACTCTCTCACAGGTTTTTTGCTACGAATGTACTTGGAAAAAGTCTTTATTACGTGTTTTTGCTTCTACAGCAAGATTCTTCTCAAATTCTCCCTTATCAATGCCTTGCATTTAACTTGCCAGTGCTTATGCTGTTTCCACTTTTCCTCATATGGCTCTTTTTTCGATTTCCTGATACATGCTTTTTTAGCAACAACAGCCTCTCTGATCTCACATTTAAACCATGCTGCCAGTTTTTTGGACTTCCTTCCACTTTTCTTAAAGCATGGAATACAGCTGGTCTGGGCTTCCAAGATAGTATTTTTCAACAACACCCAAGCTTGATGTAAGTCTTTAACCTCTGCAACTGCTCCTTTTAGTTTTTTCTTAACTATTTTCCTCATTTTATCATAGTCTCCCTTTTGAAAGTTAAAAGGTAGTATTGTGGATTTCCTTACCATCCCTCCTCCACTAATTAAATCAAACGCGATCATGCTATGATCACTATTAACAACGCCCTTATCTCTTGCACCAGCTCTGGTGTTCCACTAAGGACTAGGTCCAATATGGCTTCCCCTCTGGTTGGTTCATGAACCAGCTGCTCCAAGAAGCAGTCATTTATTTCATCTAGGAACTTTATCTCCCTAGCATGTCCTACCGTGACACTGACCCAGTCGATACCGGGGTAATGAAAATACCCATTATTATTACTGTGCTGTAACCTTTGTTAGCTTCCTTGATTTCTTTGAGCATTTCATCATCCATTTGTTCATTCTGGCCAGGCGGTCGATAGTACTATAGTTTGTACCCAGGTATCAGTGTCCCACTGGTTGTTTTCCTTCCACCATGTCTCTCAGATTCCAATCATATCTAACTTCTAATTTAGTGCTATATATTCTAACTCCCATCTTATTTTTTAGACTTCTAGCATTTGCATACAAGCATTTTAGAGACTGTATTTTATTCATATTAATCTGGCTATTGGTAGGCATGGGTAATTTGGAATCTTTAGGCTCTGTCTGCTCCATACTCAAGGGCATTTGGGCTACTTTGATGGTGAGTAAATTATTGGAAACGCTGCTGAAAGAGAAAATAGTGAGGTTTCTGGAGTCCAGCGGATTACAGGATCCGAGGCAGCATGGATTCACCAGAGGCAGGTCTTGTCAGACAAATCTGATTGATTTCTTTGACTGGGTGACTAGGGAGTTGGACCGAGGGAGAGCTCTAGATGTGGTGTATTTAGATTTCAGTAAAGCCTTTGACACTGTTCCTCACAGGCGACTTATAAACAAACTGAGCACCCTAGGGATGGACCCTAAAGTTACTGCTTGGGTTAGAAATTGGTTGGGTGGGAGGCGACAAAGAGTACAAGTAAATGGAGCTCACTCTGAGGAGAAGGATGTTACCAGTGGTATGCCCCAGGGATCTGTCCTTGGTCCGATTCTTTTTAACATCTTTGTTAGTGATATAGCGGAAGGGTTGTCGGGTAAGGTTTGCCTCTTTGCGGATGATACCAAAATCTGCAATAGAGTAGACACCCAGGAAGGTGTAGATAACATGAGGAGGAGCTAAGCTTGAAGAATGGTCTAGAATTTGGCAGCTGGGATTTAATGTTAAAAAATGTAAGGTCATGCATTTGGGCTGCAGCAATCCAAGGGAGCAATACAATATAGGAGGTGAAGTACTTTTGTCCACTAAAGAAGAGCGGGACCTAGGTGTGGTGTCTGATGATCTTAAAGTAGCTAAACAGGTAGAAAAGGCGACGGCAAAAGCTAGAAGGATGCTTGGGTGCATACGGAGAGGAATGGCTAGCAGAAAAAAGGAGGTGATAATGCTTCTGTATAAGTCTTTGGTGCGACCTCATTTGGAGTATAGTGTGCAATTCTGGAGACCGCACCTTCAAAAGGATGTGAACAGGATCGAGTCGGTGCAGAGAGTGGCTACTAAAATGATTAGTGGGCTTCATTATAAAGCATATGAGGACAGACTTAAGTAGCTTAATATGTACACCTTAGAGGAAAGGCGGGATAGAGGTGATATGATCGAGATGTTTAAATACCTCCGTGGCATAAATGTTCAGGGAGAGAGCCTCTTTCAATTGAAAGCAAGTTCTGCTACGAGGGGACATGGGATGAGGGTGAAGGGAGATAGATTCAGGAGTGATATGCGGAAATATTTCTTTACGGAAAGAGTAGTGGATCCATGGAATAGTCTCCCAGTGGAGGTGGTAGAGAGGAGGACAGTAACTGAATTCAAAAAAGCATGGGACCAACACAGAGGATCTCTAAAGGTAAAAAGTGGACTGTTGTAGTTGTTGATATGGAAGGACAGACTAGATAAGCCATGTGGTCTTTTTCTGTCATCATGTTTCTATGTTTCTACTTTACTCTTTTTTGGAACCTCTCTGCTTTTGGTAGTATCCTTCAAGGATACATTCTTCCGAACCATGCGCCCTTGGGTGACTGTCGGCTTTCCTCTATTATCTAATTTAAAAGCTGCTCTATCTCCTTTTTAAACATTAATGCCAGCAGCCTGGATCCATCCCAGTTAAGGTAGAACATATCCCTTCAGAAAACCCCCTCCTTTCCCCAGTTCTTAACAAATCCAAAACCTCATCCTTGCACCATCGTCTCATCCACATACTGAGACTCCGGAGCTCTTCCTGTCTTTTGTGTCCTGCGCGTGGAACGGGAAACATTTCGGAGAACACTACCCTGGAAGTTCTGGATTTCAACCTCCTACCTAAAAGCCTAAATTTAGCCTCCAGAACCTCCCTACCATATTTTCCTATATCATTGGTACCAACATGTACCAACACAGCAGACTCCTCCCCCGCATTATCTAAAACCTTATCTAGGTGGCGCGTAAGGTCTGCTACCTTCGCACCAGGCAGGCATGTTACCAGGCAATCCTCATGTCCAACAGCCACCCAGCTATCTACATGCCTAATGATTGAATCACCAACTATAACGGCTGTCCTAACCCTTCCCTCATGGGCACATGGCCCTGGAGAAACTTCCTCATTGCGAGAGCGTGTTACATCACCTGGCGGGCAGGTCCTAGTTACAGGATCACTTCCTGCCACACCAGGGTGATGCTCTCCTGTCACGTGACCTCTCTCCTCCATGGCAACAGGGATGCTGCCAGACTGGAGGTGGGACTTCAGGACTATATCCCTGTAGGTCTCGTCAATGTACCTCTCTGTCTTTCTTATGTCTTCTAAGTCTGCTACTCTAGCCTCTATAGAACGGACTCGTTCCCTGAGAGCAAAGAGCTCCTTGCACCTAGTGCACACGTAAGACCTCTCACCAACTGGGAGAAAATCATACATGTGACACTCAATGCAAAAGACTGGAAAGCCCCCATCTCGCTGCTGGACTGCTGTGTCCGCATCTTAGTTTTAAGCTTGTGTTTAGATCTTTAAATTTTTTACTTACTAAGAGTTGCTGTGGATACTTGCACAACTTTCAAGCAACCTCAAGAAATCAAAATACTACACAGGACAATAACAACAAAGGACGAACTAAAATATCTAGGTGTCACCCTGGACAAGAACCTTAATCTCCAATCACACATAAACAAGACTGCAGCGAAAGCATACCACCGTTTAAAGATCATCAGACAACTCAAACCACTCTTCAGCCAAGACCACTTCCGCACCGTATGCCATGCAGTCATCACCCCCATACTGGACTACGGAAATTCCTTATACCAGAGGTTACCAAAGCAAACTGCATAGTCACAGGCACAGCCAAATATGAGCACATAACACCGGTACTCCAACAGTTGCACTGGCTACCTATAATTGCACGAAGAAAATTCAAGGCTACACTAACCATCTTCGAGATCATACAGCACTGCTCAGCAGAAGTTCTACAGATCTTGATAACTAAAGACACAAGCAGCAGACCCAGGCGAACCCAAGGCAGCAATAGACTCCGCACCCCAGCCGGATACCACAGGACAAAGCAAGCAACTTCCAGAAGGGCATTATCACTTTTGGTGGCAGATCTATGGAACTCCCTCCCTGAGGATCTACGAGCACAAAAAGACATCAAGGACTAACGTAAAACCCACCTGTTCATGGACTCATTTGAACAAGCCCCATAAATCAATCACCACAGATACAGACACCAACCACCAACGACTCAGATCTGGGCTCAACCCCCAGAATTATATGTCTATCTGGTCACCCTCTGTTCAATGTAGACCCCTTGTTATGTCCCTAACCACTTTGATTGAAGGAAAAGGTGGTATAGAAAACTGGCTAAATAAATAAATACTTATACTAATAAAAGTGTATCTAATACGTTTAATATACCTTGTTCACCTGAAGCTTAATTAATCTCAGGTCCTTAATGTATGACTGATTTGGATAAAGGGATGCACCTGAGAGCAGCTTCTTTCCTTTAAGATGTGTAAATACCTATAAAGCTATGATTATCCCAGGGGTGGGTGGGTGTTGGGGAGGGGGAGGGAAATAAGACTTATTAAAAGAGTTAAAACAAGTGGCTAAGGGCCCCATTTTTCAAATGGAAGAATAAACAATAGCTATATCTCTTTATAGAGGAGAGAAGGGCTTGAAATATGGGGCTGGTACCCACTTAGGGATGTGGTTATTTTGATTCACTGTTTTATTTTATATTCTTTAGTTTCATTTAATTTAATTTATTGTCACATTTATTTATTTTATTTATTTTACAGGTTTTCTATATCGCTTTATCATTTAGTCCAAGTGGTTTACAGTAGAACTAAATTAGATTAAGTACATTAAAACATTGATGTATAGGACAGCAATGTTTTGGTACTTTTTTGTTTGAGAGCATTAGAATTAGGATCACATATTGTTACTGATGTATAAAACACTTCAACCACGATAAAGATGGCTGTACTATTTAGATGAGGATTTGAAATGGGGGACGGTTTCCAGAGATGTTGCAACCAAGATGGCCACCTGATTCGGGAGCTCCCGCTGTTTGTATGCTCAACCCACCGTTTTAAACATCCAAACCCCTTTGGATTGTATATTGGGGGCTTCTATTGGCTTTATTGTTACTGATGGCAGGAGCCACAAAAAAATCAGCAGTGGACCTTAAATCCTTCACCTTCAAGGGAGGTGAATCCATGAGGGGCGGAGGCCCCAAAATGGCAGGCACAGAGGATGAGGGAGCACCAGGTTCAGAGCAGAATTGCAGGGCCCCATTAAAATTAGTAGATATGTGTCAGAAATGAGACAATGGTTTTCAGAACTTAAAGAAGATGTCCAGGCCCTTAAGCATGATGTACAAACTTGGATGATGGACCTGCGGTCAGAGATTCATGAGCTGGGAGTGTGAGTGGAAGATACGGAAACATGATTGGAGGAGCAAGAGGAGTCCCTGGCTGGTATGAAGCAGCATATCACTGTGATTTGTGAGCAGTAAGAGGATTTACTTCCTAAAATTTAAGATTTAGAGAACCATTCTTGTCCCTGCAATATACGAATAAGGGGACTGCCAGAGACGACTGAGGTGGTGCATTATATTGCTTTAGTTGAACGCATATGCAGGGCTGTAATTCAAGCTGCCCAAATGAATCTCTGCTTTAAAATTGAGAGAGCTCACTGGGCCTTGGGCCAGCCCAGAGAAAGGAGACGAAGAGATGTGCTGGCATGCTTACACAAATTTGCCTCTAAAGAGATATTCCTGCAAGTGGCAAGGAAGCTGGGTAAAGTCAAATGAGACAATGCTGATATTGAACCCCACACAGACCTTTCAGCAATTACTATGGGGTTTATTCTGTCCTTTATACTCGAGGGGGCACTCACCCAGACATTCGACATGTTATCACCGTTGGTGAGCACCAAATCCAGCATTGAGCTTTCCCTGGTTGGGGAACACATAACACAGAAATGAATACAGGATCAAGCTGAAAGAGTCTAAAAGAGAAATAAGGATAGCAAAATCAAAGGCGGAGGAAAAGATGGCTAAAGATGTTAAGGGTGGCGACAAAACTTTCTTCAGGTATATTCGGGAAAGGAAGAAGATCAGAGTTGGAATTGCAGGACTCAGAAGTGCTGGGAAAGGACTCATGGAAAGTGACACTGAAAAAGCGAAATTGCTCAACAAATACTTCTACTCTGTTTTTACTAAAGAAGATCCTGGAGATGGACCAGCTGTGACTCCCAAATATAAAAATGGGAATTTTATTTATTTATTTGGTATACATTTGTATGCCGCCACTTCCAGCGATCAGCAGCGGTCCAATGGTGGAGAAAACAAGGGAGTATGTACATAACAATTTAAGAATACAGTCTGATTTGAGGGAGGGGTGCACCACACACACATGAATTACAATTATACATTTGATTAACCAGATAAATTACAGTTTGATCACCCAGTTTGAGCAACCAGATAATTACAGTTTGATCAACAACATAAATTACAGTTATACAATACAACGCAAAATATGCAATTTTATTAACAGTGGATATATACATATATACATTTTAAATCGCCATAGATGTGAGCTGTCGGTGCAATAGATTTTAAGACTCATGTGCTTCGGAGGGAGGTAGGCAACTTGGGCAATGAATAATGGTTGCATCTGTCTAGGTGATGCCGTAATGTGATTGGAACAGGTGGGTTTTAAGCTTTTTTCTGAAGGCCTGTAGGTCGTTGATCAGGCGTATCTCATGAGGCAGTTGGTTCCAAAGCTTGGGTGCAGCATACGTAAATGCCCGGTTACTCGTTCGCTCTTTGACAGCTCTTATACTGCTTGGAACGCAGAGTGTGTTCAGGTTCGCAGTCCGTCGGCATCTGTTGGGGGGCTGTGAGATGATGAGGTTATTGATGAATGAAGGGGATATTTTGTGAATGATTTTGAATGTTGTTACCAGTATTTTGTAAACTACTCGTGCAGAGATTGGGAGCCAGTGAAGCTCAATCAGGACTGGTGTAATGTGATCTATCAGCTTCTTATTCATGATAATCCTGGCTGATACATTTTGTGCCAATTGTAAGATGTTTAAGGATTTTTTCGGTAGACCTTGCAAGATGGCGTTACAGTAGTCAAAGTGGGGAATGATGAGCGCTTGAGCTACTGTTCTGAAGTCTGTGTGGTCAATTATGCTGCGTAGGGGTTGAAGGACTCTCAGCTTGTGAAAAATTGCTCTGTTGGTTATCCGGAGATGTTTGTCCATTTTTAGGTTAGCATCAATTAGTACTCCTAGATATTTGATCTCATTCTTAGATTGATAAGTGTTGTTGTTAAGGGTGATTGAAGCAGGAGGTTTGAAGTCTTGTTTTCCTGATATGAACATCACTTCAGTTTTTTTGTGGTTTATCGACATATTGTTGTCTTGGAGCCAATTTTGCATTTCACCTAGGCATTCTTCTATTTGATTGAAATTAGGATTGTTTATATCAAGTTGTGTGTACAACATGATATCATCTGCGTATAAGTGGTATCTGATGCTATGCTTTTGGAAAATCGTACAGACTGGCTGGATGTAAACGTTGAATAGCAGGGAGGAGATAGCTGAGCCCTGAGGTATTCCTTGGGTTTGGGGGAAAGGCTTTGCTTGCTCGTTATTGAATCGTACTTGTTGCATTCTATTTGTTAGTTATGACTCAAACCACTTTAACGGTGTTCCCGCTATACCTATGGTCGCAAGTCTTTGTAAGAGTGTTTGATGATGTACTGTGTCAAATGCTGCTGATATATCAATGAATATGAGTAAGAACATCTTACTTTTGTTTTCCAGACCCTTGATGAGGTTGTCTAGAAGCGCTATGAGTAGGGTTTCAACTCCATGGTGCGGTCTGAAACCATATTGATGGTCGTCAAGGATTTTGTTTTCGTCTAGGTCAGGGGTCTGCAACCTTTAAGACATAAAGAGCCACTTGGACCCGTTTCCGAAGGGAAAAAAAAAACTGGGAGCCGCAAAACCATTGCGACATTTAAAACAAATCTAACACTGCATATATTGTTTCTTACCTTAATGCTATATACGACCCCCTACTTTTCCTGTTAAAATATAGGTGTTTGGCCTATACTCGCCGTATAAGACTACCCCTCTTCCTTCGCACACCAAAAAAAATACGCCAGAAAATATCACAACAACAAGTAACAATATTTGATTTCAAAATTATGATGATTTTGTAGTCAAATCACTAATATGAAATAAAATTATTTTTTCTACCTTTGTTGTCTGACCAATTTATTCTTTGATCATGCTGGTCCCGATCTGAGGCTTCTGCTTTCCTGTCTTCTCTTAGCTCTCTTTCTGTGGTCTATGGTCCATCTGCCATTTCTTATCTCTTCTTTCGTTTTCTTCACTTCTTTCCATCAGCCTATTTCCAGTCCCAGTAACCCTCCCCAATATCATCCCCTTTCCAGTCCTCACTCCCAGTACCTTCCAATGTCAACTTGCATTCCCATGATTGCCACTGGTGTCCATTTCCTTCCAATCCCCCTCCTTCCCCACTGACCAGTCCCTTCTAGTACAAATACCATGGCAGCCTTAGCCCCCAGTTATCTTCCAGGGCCAGCAGCTCTATCCTCCCCTCCCCACAATCAGCCCATGCCCATTCAAAGCCCCCCAATCAGCTCGCTTCCAGTGCTAATCCCCCCTCAACCCCATTACCAGTGCTAGCCTCCCCTAATCAGCCCAATACCAGTCCTACCCCCCATCAGCTCATTACCAGTCCTAGCCTCCCCTAATCAGCTCATTTCCAGTGCTAGTCCCCTCAACCCCATTACCAGTGCTCCATCCCTCCATGTCAGCCCCCTCCATGTCAGCCCCCCTCCCTCCATCCATATCAGCTCCCTTCCTCCATGTCAGCCCCCTCCATCCCTCCATGTCAGCCCCCTCCCTCCATCCATAACAGCTCCCTCCCTCCATGTCAGCACCCTCCATCCAACCATGTCAGCACCCCTCCATCCATCCATATCAGCTCCATCCCTCCATGTCAGCCCCTCCTCCCTCCATCCATCCATGTCAGCCCCCCTCCCTCCCTCCATGTCAGCCCCCCTCCCTCCATCCATATCAGCTCCCTCCCTCCATGTCAGCCCCCCTCCCTCCATCCATCCATATCAGCTCCCTCCCTCCATGTCAGCCCCCCTCCCTCCATGTCAGCCCCCTCCATCCATATCTGCTCCCTCCCTCCATGTCAGCTCCCCTCCCTTCTTCTGCAGCCGCGGCTCCCTGCCTCTTACGGAACCGCGGCTGTGCTTTTAAAATCATCTCGGAGCCCTTCCTGTCTTGACGGGCTCCGTGCAGCATTGTCCCACCTCCAAACTTCCTTTAGAGGCGGGACAATGCTGCACGGAGCCCGTCAAGACAGGAAGGGCTCCGAGATGATTTTAAAAGCACAGCCGCGGTTCCCTAAGAGGCAGGGAGCCGCGGCTGCAGAAGAAGGGAGGGAGCTTACAACACTATTGCCTGTCACCGGGCGGGCAGTGTGCTCCGGAGCCGCGGCAAAGGTGAGAAAGAGCCGCATGCGGCTCCGGAGCCACGGGTTGCCGACCCCTGGTCTAGGTGGTCCTGCAATTGCTGTTGGGTTACCTTTTCAATAATCTTTGCAAGGAAAGATATGCTTGATATCGGCCTGTAGGAGTTTGGGTCTTCTTTGTTGAGAGCTTTATTCTTTAAGATAGGCCTTATTAGGGATCTTTTAAGTTGGGCGGGCATGATACCTTGCTGCAGAGATTGATTTACTATGTGTGTTATCAGATGAGCAATTTCCTGCTTAGTAAATTTGATCCATTCTGCTGGACAAGGATCTAGAAGCGAGGTTGTTGTATTAAGGTTTGAGATGGTATTTATGATGAGTCTTTTGTCAATTATCTGGAAAGTAGACCATGCTTCTTTCAGTTTACAACTTGCGTTCATGCTGTTTGGCTGTTTGGGGCTTGTAGTGATCACATTCTGCGATTGGATAGTCAGGATATGTGGATTTAGCTTGATAGCATAGTGATTTGCCAGGTCTTGGGCCTTTATTTTCCCATTGCAGTCGGATTCCGGCAAGGGCTTCGTGAGTGATTTGACTAGCTCAAACAGCTCTCTGGGTCTGTTAATAGCCTTGTTGAGTACTTTGGTGTGGTGCGCTTTTTTGGCAAGGTTGATCTCATTTTTGTATTTGGCAAGGAGCTCCAGGTATTCCATCTTGTGCAGATCAGTCTTAGTTCGTCTCCATTTTCTTTCCAATTTTCTTAGATCCTTTTTCATTTTGTGCAATGGTGGTGTGTACCAGGGTTCTGTTCTGGTTTTTGTCTCCCTGGTTGATGATTTCCATGCTGGCTCAGAGTTGGCTTCTATTGTAGAGTTCCATTGTTGAATTAGGTCTTCGATATCATAGTTGTCATGGGTTATGTGCTCATTAAGAGAGTTTATTAGAGTTTCCTTGTTGAATGGCTGGAATTTTCTTCGTTGTTGATTAGTTGAACCAGTGTCTAACTTGTTTGTTGAGGAGCATGGATATAGGGTGATCAGAATTAGGTAATGGTCGGACCAAGGAACTTGGGTTATGTGGATTTTGGGTTGCTTTACTTCTAATTGTAATGGCATCTTGGGGAGGAATGCCAAGTCCAGTGTGTTCCCTTTATTGTGGGTCTCATTTTGGATTAATTGATTATATCCGAGCTGGTCCATGGCTTCTAAGAAATATGTTGCCTGGGTGTGTGGGATTGAGTTAAGATTGAAGTCGCCTAGGATTATCTGGTATTTCTTAACTGCAGTGGTGGAGATGGTTTCCAAAATGTCAGCGATGGTTTTGTCGTGTGGTGTTGGAGGTCTATACAATAGGCATATCGACAAGTTGTTATTCTCTACTCGTAGAATGTCGATTCCCTGTGTGGTAACTTTTGAGGTGTTTGTCAGCCTGAGGGAGGTTCTTGCAAGGATTAGTACACCTCCTCCTTTTTTGTGTGTGCGTGGGCAGTTGAATATCTCATAGCCCGGCTTGTTTATTTGGTTTACTATAGCTGTGTCTGTGTTGGAGAGCCAAGTTTCAGTGATGCAGAGGAGGTCAGGCCTGTCATCAGTAATGATATTGTGTATGATGTGGGTCTTGTTCCTTATGGACCTTGCATTTATTAGAATGCATGAGATTTGTGGTTGTGAAGGGGTGTTGGGTTGCAGGACTAAATTATGTTTTATTTTATTCTTCGTCCTATTTGGTTTCATTTGTTTTGCTGTGTGGGTGTTGGGGGTCATGTTGGATGTTTTCAAGCTGATCTGGGGTGCAACATTTTTGTGGGCTTTTTTGTGGGGATTGTTAATAATACTGTGTGGTATGAATGTAGGCACAGTGAGTGGGACATAGTACAACACTGGATACCATATGGAAGGTGTGAAGTAGAATGGGATTTGGTTGCAGAGTACATCAGGTAATGGAAATGCAAAAGTTAGGAAGCAATATAAAATAGGAATATACTTTATGAGAGACATTGCAATACTGAGACTCGTCGGAGCAACAGATTCTTAACTGATGTACAAATTCGTTACAATATTGCTTGACTAGGATAATTACCTGTCTACTGTTAGCAAGACGTAAGTTACTTGAAAAGATCCAATTACAACAATCTGTTACAGAGCAAGAAACTAGAGTAGTTTGGCTTCAAAATCCAATTGTTTAGTCACTTAATGCAGTATCAGGAAGTGAAAGATTATTATTACTTATGTGCTTGTGTGCTCTGAGAAGCATGCACAAGCTGAGAGTCGTTCAGACTTTTCCAGCCTGTTGCTGAGAAATGTTGCAGCTTGCTGGGAGAAGTAGATTTCAGCGAGCTCGACCAGTGTCGGGAGCTCAAGCTTTGTTGGGCTTCTGCCGTCGAATTAGCCAGTAGGTTTGGGATTTCCTATCGTCAAGTTCCAGTGATCTTTGAAGCTGTCTAGCGGATTGTGGGGCTCGCCCCGTGTGGATACCACACCATTCACAGAAGATGAGGTGTTAGAACAACTTTCTATACTGAAAGTGGACAAATCCATGGGACCGGATGGGATACATCCCAGGATACTGAAAGAGCTCAGAGAGATTCTTGCAGGACCGTTAAAGGATGTCTTCAACAGATCCTTGGAAATAGGAGAGGTTCCTCAGGACTGGAGAATGGCTGATGTTGTACCTCTACACAAAAGTGGTGACAGGGAAGAAGTGTCAAACTACAGGCCCGTGAGCCTTACCTCGGTGGCAGGAAAAGTAATGGAGGCGCTCCTGAAAGAAAGAATAGTGAACTTTCTCAAAACCAACAGGTTGCAAGATCCGAGGCAACATGATTTTGCCGAAGGATGGTCTTGCCAAACAAATCTGATTGAGTTCTTTGACTGGGTGACCAAGGAACTAGATCAGGGACATGCAATGGATGTCATCTACCTGGATTTCAGAAAAGCCTTTGATACTGTTCCTCATAGGAGGCTTGTCAATAAACTCAGTAGCTTGGGTATGGGTCCCAAGATGGTAAACTGGATCAGAAATTGGTTGACTGACAGACGACAGAAGGTGATGGTACATGGAGCTCACTCGGACGAGAGGAAGGTGATTAGCGGGGTGCCACAGGGTTCGGTCCTGGGCCCGGCACTGTTCAATGTATTTGTGAGTGATATTGCTGAAGGACTGAATGGAAAAGTCTGTCTTTTTGCAGATGACACAACAATTTGCAACAGAGTGGACTCCCCCGAGGGAGTGCTTAACACGAGGAAAGATCTACAAAAGCTGGAAGACTGGTCTAATGCTTGGCAACTACGATTTAATGCGAAAAAGTGAAGTGTCATGCACTTGGGTAGCAGAAATCCAAGGGAAATGTACACGATAGGGGGCGAGAGGTTGGTATGCACGGTTCAGGAGAAAGACCTTGGTGTGATTATCTCTGATGAACTCAAGGTGGCAAAACAGTGCGACAAGGCGGTGGCAGAAGCCAGGAGGATGTTGGGCTGCATACAAAGAGGATTACCAGCAGAAAGGAAGAGGTTCTTATGCCACTGTACAAGTCACTGGTGAGGCCTCACTTGGAATACTGTGCTCAGTTTTGGAGACCATATCTTGCAAAAGATGTAAAAAGACTGGAAATTGTTCAGAGGAAGGCGACCAAAATGATTTGGAGCCTGCGTCAGAAGCCTTATGAGAAGAGACTTGAAGACATAAACATGTACACTTTGGAGGAGAGGAGGGACAGGGGAGATATGATTCAGACCTTTAAATACTTAATGAGAAATGATGAACAAACAAACCTCTTCCAAAGACGGGGAAGCTGTAAAACTAGAGGGCATAACATGAAGCTGCAAGGTGGTAAATTGAAAGGCAATGTCAGAAATATTTCTTCACTGAAAGGGTGGTGGATGCTTGGAATGTCCTCCCGATGGAAGTGGTGGGGGCAAACATGGAGACAGAATTCAAAACGGCATGGGACAAACACAGTGGATCCCTTTACAGCAACAGGATAAAAACAAAATAAACAGTACCATCTAACGTCTCAAATAGGGGTGTCCTACAAGGAGTAGTGGGTTCACCCCTAAACAAAGACATGGGGAGGGGTGGCCTGCACAGGGCGACAGGTGCACCTACTCTTGCCATCTTGCTGGGCAGACTAGATGGACCATGCTGGTCTTTATCTGCCGTCATTTCCTATGTTACTATGTTACTTCTAGATCAGCAGGAATTAAAGAGCATTGATGACATTACGTTAACAAATATGATATGATTATAGATGGAGTGTGTAGTTTACAACAAAGAGATTAACAAAAGAGTGAGTGATTTACCATTGTAGCAGCGGTTAGCGACTTCTGTGGCATCCTTATGAATGTCGAGACAGCATAAGGATGCCACTGAGGTCGCTCAGACTTGCTTGATAAAAGAGGAAGTTAAAGCAGCATTGAAAGCCTTATCAAAGAAAAAAGCACTGGGCATTGATGGCATTCCAATAAAAGAATTACAGCAATCTGATGCAGCTGTTACCATACTTACAAGGCTCTGCCAGGAAATTTGGAAGATGACATCATGGCCTACTGACTGGAAGAGATTTGTGTTTATACCGATAATAAAGAAAGGTGATCCAATTGACTGTGGAAATTGTCACACAATCGCTCTGATCCTACATGCCAGCCAGATTCTACTGAAGAATATTCAGCAGAGAGTACAACCATACCTGCAACGAGAACTACCTGAAGTGCAAGCAAAGTTCAGGAACGGGCGAGGAACAAGAGACATCATCGCAGATGCGAGATGGACCCTTGAAAAGACTAAAGAATACCAGAAGGAAATCCATATGTGTTTTATTGAAAACAGCAAGGCTTTTGACTGTGTAAACCATGAGAAACTCTGGGCCACATTAAGAAGCATGGGTATACCAGAAAACCTGATCGTTCTCTTGCACAACCTTTACATTGATCAAGAAGCAAGAGTTCGAATGGATCAAGGAGAAACAATGGTTTAAAATCAGCAAAGGTGTACACAAGGCTGCATACTTTCCCCCTACCTCTTTAATTTATATGCAGAACAAATCATCAGAGAAGCAGGACTATATGAAGACAACAGAGGTGTGAAGATTGGTGGGAGACTCATCAACAACCTTCGTTATGCTGATGATACCACATTATTTGCTGAAAGTGAAGATGATCTGAAACATTTGCTTCTCAAAATCAAGGAAGATAGTCTTAAAATGGGCCTGCACTTTAATATAAAGACGACAAAGATCCTGACAACTGGTAAAATCAATAAGTTCATCGTTGATGGAAAAGAAATTGAAATAGTGGACAACTCTAACCTACTTGGATCAATTATCAATAAAGAAGCAACAAGCAATCAAGAAATAAGATGATGCATTGCTCTTGGCAGAATGGCTATGAAGGATTTAGACAAGATTCTTAAGAGCAGAGATATCTCTCTCCATACAAATATTCAACTTATTCAGGCCATGGTATTTTCAATGACATCATATGGATGCGAAAGTTGGACAGTGAAAAAGATAGACAGGAAGAAAATTAATGCCTTTGAATTATGGTGCTTGCGACGAATACTGTGTATACCATGGACTGCCCAAAGAACAAACCAGTCAGTACTAGAGGAGATCAAACCTAAGCTTTCTTTACAAGCTCAGATGACAAGACTTCGACTTTCATACTTTGGACACATCATGTAAAGAGAGATCATTAGAGAAAGTCATCATGCTTGGCAAGGTAGAAGGTCAACGCAAAAGAGGAAGGCCAGCAATGAGATGGGTCAGTACAATAGCAGCAGCTATGAGTGCCAGTCTGCCAACAATGAGCTGCCTGACTGAAGACCGAACACAGTTTAGAACTACTATACAGAGGGTCGCCATGAGTTGACATTGATTCAACGGCACTCAACAACAACATGGACCTGCCATGGACCTGGGAATAGAAGGTATAGTTACATTGTCTCCCATGTTGAACTCTCCAAACACAATGAAAAGCTAAATCAGCTATAATTTTATTTAATTTTTTCTGATGCTTAGAACTTCCCAGAGGTGTCAGAAAGGGGTGGGCCACACGGGTCTTGGACCCACCAAAACCATGCTGCCGCAATCGCCGGACTTCCCCTCCTTACCTGCCTATGAGGATCCAATCTCCTACAGGCAGACAGGAGTAGTCTTTGCTGCAATTGCCACCTGGCAGTCATCGGGCTGCCTGTGGGCAGAAGAGCACCATGATCATGGAAAAGACCCCTCCTACTTCCCCGTGGGCAGACAGGAGGGGAAGGCCAGCGATCACAGCCTTACTCAGTTCAGCTGGCTAAGGGGCAGAACTTGGCCTCCCCAACGAGAATGGCATTCTGCCGCCCCGGTACTTCCTCTACCACCCCCTGTATTGTCTACCTGGGGGTCAACAGTCATATTAAAATCTCCTCTAACCAGAATCAGATTGGTGCTAAATCACATCATTTGCTTTTGAAGTTCTTACAAAGAAACTTTCCTGGTTCATATTGAGTATGTCCACAGATACCAGAACTAGTGTCATATTATTCAAAACTATATTTACTAACAGATATCTGCCAGTCCAGTCTCCTAATATTTTTTTACCTATATTACCACATCTACTTCCCCTTTCTTAAGGATTTTCTTATTCAAGGCCAACTGTAAATGTGGATATAACTTACACTCCTGTATGTAGCATATAGTAACATGGTATATGACGACAGATAAAGACCAACATGGTCCATCTAGTCTGCCCAGCAAGGCGGCAAGAGTAGGTGCACTTGCTGCTCTGTGCAGGTCACCTCTCCCCTTGCCTTGTTTAGGGGTGTACCCACAACTCTGTGTAGGTCACCCCTATTTGTTCATATGTAAGAGATAGTTATGCTTATTGTGATTTTATCCTGTTGCTATAAAGGGATCCACTGTGTCTGTCCCATGCCATTTTGAATTTTGTCACTGTGTTTGCCCCACCACTTCCATCGGGAGGGCATTCCAAGCATTCAGCACCCTTTCAGTGAAAAAGTATTTCCTGACGTTGCCTTTCAGTTTACCCCCTTGCAACTTCATGTTATGCCCTCTAGTTTTACAGTATTCCTGTATTTATCCACTGCAATTATTCCTGTCTTCTTTTTAGGTGAGTTTCTTGTAGCTTAGTGATGACCAGAAAGATTAGGGTTCAAATCCCACTGGCACTCCTTGTGGCCTTGGGAAGTCACTTAACCCTCAACCCTCCATTGCCTCATGTGCAAACTTAGATTCTAAGCCCTCTGGGGACAGGGAAATATCTACATATCTGAATGTAACTTGCCTTGAACTACCATTGGAAAAATGTGAGCAAAATAAACCTCTCTGTCTCCCTCCATAACAAGCTTCTTTTCTGCCAATTATTAAAACTCTTCACATTACATGCTACTAGTTCACACATTTGCAAATTACTCCCCAACATTTTCCCAATTACCCATATGTCCCACTTTTTGCACCCTCTACCCCAGTACACCTCACCCCCAAAATGTTCCTTCCCTTAACCCTACCCCATCTCCACCCTCCCTCCCTTCTTTTCCTCTTCCTACCTATGCTCATCATCATCGACCCTTCAACTCCTAGTAGTGACCTCAGCTAGCCAGATCTCCCTCCTCAATAATCAACTCCCCTTCTCTTCCACCTGTTTCCCATATTTATCTACTCTCTCCCTCCTCTCTTGTTAAAATATTCCTGTCTATATTCACATTTATTTCCAACCCTCCCCAAACACTCTGTATAGCACTCCAGTTATTCACACTCTAAACCCTCATCCTGCACATTTCCCACTGTCCTTCTAAATGCCCTTATTCATAGCTAAATTCTCAAACCCACACCATTCGCTTCAGATTCCCCCCATCAATCATGCCTAGTATCTGAACACTCATTCCCAACGTATCCATTCCTCATCCGCATCAAACTCCACAGTACAAAATAATCTGTGTCCACACCAGTCCATTTTAATTCCATTTTTCTCAAGGTACTCCAGCTCTGTTTCTCACTTCTCCTCCTCTTCTTCTTAACTGGTTTCTCCACTTTCTACTACTGCACTCCTTTTAGGTTTTGGGTTCGCTTTCTCCACTACAAGCATATTAATACTGGCTATTCCCAGCTCTTGTAGCTTGGCAGCCAAGCGGGGATCAGAAGTGGCAGGTCATGTGTGCCAAAACACATGGCCTGCTGCAGGCAACAAAGCAGTGGCACAAAGCCACTCACCCAAGTCGGCCACCCTAGGTGGCTGCCAAGCTCACCTAATGGACAGGCTGGCCCTGTCTTCACCAATTTCCTCAGTATACACTTCACTGTCCTCGACCCACTAGCCCAACTCAATCAGTTCCTCTTGAAGCTCTGCCACCATCACTCCAATCTCCACTTTAACCTCCCATATTTCTTTTTTCAAATTCATAAACCAACTTCTCAGCTAATCTTTGCTCATTGCCAGTTGGTTCTCATTTTTGCTAGCTCGCTCACTTTCACTAATTGCTGTCCTCACTTGGCTCCCAGCCAGAACCAGCACCATCTTCGTAACATTACAGACTTTTGCTTTGCCAGTTTGGCAAGCCATTTCCTTAAATCCAGTTTTTCATTGTGTGGACATAGTTACAATTTACTGCTTTGCGGGATGCCTTAGGTCGGAAGATAAATTTTGGTCTCTGATGCATGATGAGGTGGTTCCTTTTTTTTTATGAATTAAAAAAAAATACATCCAAGTAATAATACCTGTACAGAAAAGATGAATGCTCGCCATATTATAATCAGGAAAATGAAACAAAATACAAAGAAATAAAGAACACCATCATTCCAACCCTCAATATTGGTGAAACCAAGAAAACAAATGGAAAAGGAAATAAAGTAAAAAACAATCTAGAAAAGCAAAGCAATGCAGGCTGCATTATCCATTTTTACGGAGTTAGAACAGGAGAGATAACAGTATGAGAGTTCACAAAAGCAAGTAACTGGGCTGGCCCAAAGGACACATAGGTAACAGATTGATTTACATGGAGAAGAGCACACCCAAATGTAAAACCACAAGTCTAAAAAGCAAAAACTCCTTCCTCTTCTTTTGTGTATGATGGGAAAGATCTGGGAAGATCTGAATAACTTTGCCCATGAAGGGATGCATCCAGTTTTTAAAATATATTCTCAAAAACTAATCTTGGTCTACAGATACTGTAAACAAAAGAAACCAACAAAGTACCACATTCAGTAACTTCTGAATCAGTTCCTTCCAAGAAATCTGTTACATTCACATGGCTAGACTCCAGTAAAACCAGAGCAGCTTCTTCAGGAGACTCAGGAGAGCGTCTCTTAGCCACAGGAATAAAATACACCTTTGCAAGAGAGGCATAACCTCCCAGGACATTTTCAACACATCATCCATTAATTTTTACAAATTTCTTTGGGGGATAAGACTCGCGATTTAGGAAAGTTCAAAACTAATATTCGTTGCCCTAGAAGAATTTTCCAGTTGCTCAATCTTATTTTTCAAAATAAAGTTATCTTTCATTAAAGCTGTAACAGTCCCTTGCTGAGAAATGCTTCTGGTCTCCAAGCTCTCAATAGGAATACGCATCGAGGAAATATTCTGTTGAACCACATCAAGCTGATTAGTATTCTTCTGTGCTTTCAAGGAGATATTTTGAATTTGAGGTTGCAAAGCGCAGACTGAGAAATGGCTTCCCAGGTTGATTCCAAGGAAGAATGCACTGGTCGTTGCACGTTAAAAGGAATGGAAGAAAAAAAAAGGATTTGCTCTGACGGTTCCTGAGGAGCTCAAGTCGTCTGCCACAGCTCCCATCGCCTGTTCTGGGGACTATCCAAACAAGCCCCACTATGCCTCTGTGTTTTCCTCCACCGCCGACATAGCGGAAGAACCCCGCTGAACACCAGGTCTCACCATCTCAGCGTTGTGCCCTCCTGCACTCACCCCTCCTGAATCTCCGTGGGGGGGGAGACATATACTCCCTTCTGGATAGGAGACCAATGGCGGTGGCTGCAATGGAGGCCTCTGTATTTCAAGGGAGCAGGGGCGGCCCAAGGGGGGTGCGGGGCCATGTGCGGAGACTCGGTGCGGGGCCTCATTTGCATAAGGGGCCTCATTTGCATAAATATTTGCATAATGTTACCATACACTAACTTTTAGTAAACATGCCTCTTAATGAGTGTATGAATAAAGAAAGACTAAAAGACTTCTACATTACTATAATCCATGATCTACTGGGGAAAGAGAACAAGTGGCAATGTCAAATAGGAATTACATAAACAGAATACCTCAGCTCAGTTACACATGCAGAACATAGACCATCACCAAACAAGGAATCACAATTTAGAAACAGGAAGACAATAATTAAACTGGGAATCCCAAAAGCCAAACTTGGAATGTACAACACTGTAGAAATAAAACTATACATTAATTTGCTCGTGTACTAAACAAAGCGCAGACGTTAATGATGCACATTTCCCAGAGCTGACATATTCCAATTAATAAATTCAAAATAAAGAGATATTTTTTTACCTTTTGTGCATTTTTTTTCAGCTGCAATTGCTCCAGTCACTTTCTTCTGGTTTCTTTGTGTCTTCCGCTAACTCTCCATCGTCTGCTGTCCATTTGTCTTTTCTTCTCTCTTCTAGTTTTTTTCCATTCTCTCTCTACATCTGCTTTAACATACTAATCTTTCTCCTTTTGCTCTTTCCTCATTCCTATTTCATCTACTCAAATTTTACCCCTCCATTCTCAATCCCCACTTACTCTCCCAATATCCGGCCAATTGTAGATTTGTCTTCCCTCCCACACAAAATATTTTTTCCCTCTCCATTTCACTCTCCCAGCTCCATCCCATTCTAATCCTCCCCCAACATCAGCTCCATTCTAGTTCCAGCCCCACCCAGCATCCGCTCCCATCTAGTCCCCGCATCAGCCCATTTCCAGTCCTAGCCCCCCATAAGCCCATTTCCAGTCCTATCCTAGACCCACCATCAGCCTATTTCCAGTCCTAGCTCCCCCATCTATTTCCAGTCCCATCCGAGTCCCTCCATCAGCTCATTTCCAATCCCAGCCCCCCATGAGCCCATCAGCCCATGTCAAATCCTAGCTCCCCTCCACTCAGCCCATTTCCAATCCAAGCCCCCCATGAGCCTACTTCCAGTTCTAGCCCCTTCATGAGTCCATTTCAATCCAAACCCCCACCACAGCCCATTTCCAATCTTAGCACCCCCCCAACAGCCAATTTCCAGTCCTATTCTAGCCCCTCCATCAGCCCATTTCAAGTCCTAGCCCCCCGCCAATTCACCCATTTCCAGGCCTAGCTTCCTCCCCCTCACAACCCATTTCCATTCCAAGCCCCCGTCCCCATCAGCTATTTGCAGTTCAAGCCCTCCTTCCACTCAGCCCATTTCCAGTACTAGCAACCCCCCCAGCCCATTAACAGTCTTAGCCCTCCCCCCAGCCCATTACCAGTCCTAACCCCCCATCAGCCCATTTCCAGTCCTAGCCCCCCCCATAGCCCATTACTAGTCCTAACCCCCCCATCAGCCCATTACGTCCTAACCTCCCCATCACCCTATTTCCAGGCCTAGCCCCCCCATCAGCCTATTTCCAGTCTTAGCCCCCCATAGCCCATTACCAGTCCTAATCCCCCATCAGCCCATTACCAGTCCTAACCCCTCCCATAGCCCATTACCAGTCCTAAACCTCCCCATCAGCCCACTTCCAGTCTTAGCATCCCCCCATGGCCCATTACTAGTCCTAACCCTCCCCCATCAGCCCATTTCCAGTCTTAGCCCCTCCCCATAACCCATTACCAGTCCTAAACCTCCCCATCAGCCCATTTCCAGTCTTAGCCCCTCCCCATAGCCCTTTACCAGTCCTAACCCCCCCCTCATCCCTTTTACAGTCAGCCCCCCCATAACCCATTACCAGTCATAAACCTCCCCATCAGCCCATTTCCAGTCTTAGCCCCCCCATAGCCAATTACCAGTCCTAACACCCCCATCAGCCCTTTTCCAGACAGCCCCCCCCCCAGCCCATTACCAGTCCCCCCCCCCATCAGCCCACTTCCAGTCTTAGCACCCCCCCCGGCCCATTACTAGTCCTAACCCTCCCCTATCAGCCCACTTCCAGTCTTAGCCTCCCCCCCCCCTAGCCACTGGTACCAGTCCTAAACCCCCTTCCCCCCTATCATCCCAAGTTTAAAAAAACAAAAAAAACCCCCAGCTGCTTCTGCCGCAGCAGCATCAAGAGTGCCGCCGCGAGGCCCCCCTTCTGCCCGGCAGAGCCTCCCCCCTGCCCGGCAGAGCCGCTCAGTCCCTGCATCGTAGGCTAGTGTCATCCCCGAACACAGGCTTCTTTTCAGAGCCGCGAGAGTTTCTCGCGGCTCTGTTAAATCCCAGCGGGATTAACAGAGCCGCGAGAAAGGAAACTCTCGCGGCGCTGATTAGAAGACAGCGGTCGGGGATGACGCTAGACGACGATGCAGGGACTGGGCGGCTCTGCCGGGCGGGGGGGGAGGCTCTGCCGGGCGGGGGGGGGGGGCCCGCGGCGGCACTCTTGATGCTGCCGCGGCAGAAGCAGCTGGGGGTTTTTTTGTTGTTTTTTTAAATTTGGGATGAAGAATGTTTTTTGCGCGGGGCCCCCTGAAACGCGGGGCCCTGTGCAAAAAACATTCTTGCTCAATGGACGGGCCGGCCCTGCAAGGGAGAAGGACATTTCATGCACCGATGGTGACACCAAGTCCACCGACACTGGCGTGAACACAGCCAGGCCAATCCCTGATACCTGTTGATTCCCAGGACGAACCAAGAATTTGTCCATCGTGGAAACTGAGGTAGATTGCTGGGAAGTGGAGGGTTTCTTCCCCAGTTTACCTTTCCTCTTACCCACGTCGGAAAGTCATCTTAGCCTGCACTATGCCGCCATTTTGGTGGATTCTTAAAATTTATTAGGACAGCCTTTTGGAGCTAATAGCTCAACATGTCCATCCAGCTGACTGACATCAGTCCTGTGCAATTTTCTCCTTTTTTCAATAAAAAGTCCAGCAAGCCAAACCGCAAAAAGGTCACTGTATCACTTCAATTGCTTTTATACATTATATCCAATATGCCTAATAATGTATCCATTTATCTTCATGCCCTTATAGTTATTTAAGCTTATCTTCTATTTATCTTCAGAAAGATTAAATATCCACAGTTGATTGGTTCGTATAGAATAGCAGACTGGATAGTCTGCCTGGTCTTTATCTGCTGTCATGTTTCTATGATTAATCAAACACACGACCTGCGATATTAATTGATATATTGTGGCATCTGGAGTGATATAGTGAGCGTTTTGAGCTTGGCTTGTTGAACTTTTAATTGAAAAAAAATAAATTATTGTATTATTAAGCCATTCAATAGTATGTGTTATAATAAACTATAAACAGACTGTGTTAAAATTCAATCAGTAAAAAGGACCCTATTGGTGACCTGGTGTGCTTGCTGTGTTTGGCAACTGAGTGAAATATATTAGGTGTCCAACAATAATTAATTTTCTGGTAATTAAAAAAAAAAAAAAAATATATATATGCAGTTTGTAGAATGCTGACCCCTGTTTATGATCATGGTTTTTGGTTACTCTTGGGTGAACCTCCTGACATCCAGTCTGCAAGTGTCTGCAGGCTTCATTAGGGCAGCTGGTTGCCTTGGATTGCTCCATACCTGCCACGCCCTATGAATTCTCCTGGATGGGAGGGGGTAACAGCCTGTAGAGAGGGAGAAGGAGTAATTTCCTAGGGAGCAGCCTGAGAAGAGATGACAAAAGAGGTTGCTCAGTTGAGCAGTGCCAATGATTCCTTCAGGGCGATGCAAGATGAGTGGTGGGGGAAATTTCTTGAGGGAAGCAACAAAAGGATTATTGAGAGTAGCACTACCTCCCCTCCCAACAAGACTATTCTAAACTTACAGTTCAAGTGTACTATGAGAAGGTTTGTCCATCCTGTGTCCTTCTCTCAGGAGTTTAAAGAGTTCCTCCACAGGGATCCCAGGATATGGTGAGCCACCAAGTGTGAAGATCTCCCACATGAGGACCCCAAAAGACCAGCTGAAAGAAGCAGTAGGAAATGTGATAAGCCTGGGTCAGGTGCAACATGCATCTGCTACCATGTGTCATGATTTGCCCCTTAAATCCACAGCACACCACACACTGCCCCTTACACTTACAGCATGCCACCATCAGCCCCTTTCCTCCAGTAGCTCACCACATTTGTTTTCAAGTTTCCGTGGGAGTAGTTGCACTTACACGTCACTCTGGTGTGTATATACTCTGTCAAACAAAGCTTCAGGTGCCATCCACTTCACTGGTAGACGACCCTACAGGGAGAGACAGAAAACACTGCATCCATTCTATCAGAACAACACACAACCAAGATGAACCTCCTCAGCTTTTATATTAAACCTAATGACCCATTCCCCTTATATCAAAGTTGCACCCAACCCTACATAAGAGATAGGCTGTACTCAGTTCTACCTCCCTCCCTCACCCACTCCTTCCCTCCACCTACCCAACATTGTCTCACTTCCTCCCTTTCCTTTCTCAGTGTCCTCACTCACTCCCTATCCTTGTCTAGTGATGTCTCCCTCCTGCCCACCACTTTCTTGCCCTCTCCCTTGACTAATCTACCTTGTTCTCTACTCAGGGTTGCTTTGATCCCAGTGACTCACATTGCTGCTTTTTTTGTAGTATTCTATATCATGGACTCCTCTGGCAAGACCAAAGTCAGCAATCTTCATGACATCTTCCTGAGTTACCAGAACATTCCTGGCAGCCAAGTCTCGATGAATACACTGTGGCAAGGGAAAGAGTAGCTATTAGCCCCATAAAGAATGCATAAATGGGGGAGGGGGGGTGTCTGGCAAATGAGAGGGTGGACCTTAGAACAACTATACACCAAGGGCTCTTTGAGATCCTTTCATTCCCTCCAGGAGCAATATGGTTTAGACCTAGGTAATTTTATACCCATCTCCAAATTAGACACTATGTTAGCTCGCCTGGGGTAAGGGTGGATATAGAAGGGGATAGGTCCTTTTTTGAATGCATTTTCCAAGGGAGATGTTCTCAGGGATTGCTCTCAATGATATATTAAGGATTGGCTGATGGGAAAGATGTGGTTCCAAGGCATGTGGTGCTATGGGACTTAGGAGGGAAGATTGGCCTAGTAGTTGGGGAAGTTACCTCGGGCTGGAGGACCAGGGGTTTGAATCCCGCTAGAGGACAGCAACCTTCTCCCAGATGGACTGGGGTTTCTAGTCCCACAGGTGCTCATTGTGGCCTTGGGCAAGCCACTTAACCCTCCATTGCCTCAGGTACAAAAAAACTTAAATTGTGAGCTCTTCAGGGACAAGGGAAATATATATACAGTACCTGAATGTACACCGCTTTGACTGGTACAAAAGCAGTATGGAAGCCTACTTAAATAAATAAATACATACTTTGGAGGAGCAAGACTGGCTGCAAATTTTTAATAGCATCATAAGGCTATCTGTTTCATCCAACCTGGTGGAGTTGGGTTTTAAACTCCTTTTTTGTTGGCATTTAACCCCATGAGGTTATGTTGTATGTTTCTTTCTGTGTCTCCGGTGTTGGAGGAACTGTGGCAAGGAAGGAGATTATTATGATGTTTGGTGGACACGTCCAAGGGTACAGAGGTATTGGGAAATGGGGATATAGTTTTTAGAGGAGGTTATTGGTGGGACACTCCCACGGAATTCTAAGCTGATTTTGTTACTTTATCATCCTCCAGAAGTGCCCGAGAAGATGTAGGGGTTTCTTTCTCAGGGGATAGCGGCTATGAGGAGTGAGATTGTGAGTAAATGGAAAACAATAGATATGCCTAACATTATGGAGGCCCAGCTGAAGTTGGGTAGCTATTATTGAGTCGGCTGACAGCCTTAAAAGGGGAGAAGATTGAGAGGTTCATGGTAGCATGGGGGACGTATGAAGAATGGCTTCAATCACATGGGGTGGAGGGATCTGGGGCGAGAGGGGGGAGGGTTGGCACAAGGCAATGAAGCGCCCTAGGTGAACCTCATCCCTTGGCCCCCCCCCCTGGTGCCCATTGCCACTGCTGTTATCCCTCTCCTGGATGTGCAGCAGCGTCAGTGGGCACAAACAGCCTCCTGGCGCTTCCCTTTAACGTTTGGTGCCCCAGGGCTGTTTGCCTCTATCCCTCTGATGCCCAATGCTGACTTCCTGCTGCAAACAGAAAGTAGGTATCGGGTATCAGAGAAGGGGTGGAAGCAAACATCCCTGCAGTGCTGAAGTTTAAAGATAAGCACCTGGGGCTGTTTTCAGCCATTGCTGCCACTGCCTGTCCCAAGAGGGGCAACAGTGGTGGCAATGGGTGCCCCTGGAGGGCCAGTGCTCTATACAACAGCCTAGTTCGCCTAATGGTAGCACTGGCCCTGGTGGGGAGGCTGTGGGTATGTGTGTGGAAGAGTGTGGTATAGGGATTGATTTGGGGTGGCATCCCTGAAGCTGTGGGTGGGTGAGCTGGGTGGCTTTTCCTGCTTTTTTTCAGGCGGAAGGGGGGGGGGCGTGAAAATGGGGAAATTTTGTATTAGCATTGACTTGTGTATCAATGAATGTGCTGCTCTTTGGTGTTGTTGCAGGGAGGGAGATTTGTGGCTGTATGGGTATTATAATGATGTTAATAAAGTATAAATTATAAAAAAGAGTGCAGAATTCCCAGAAAGGATCCATCCCAGGATAGAGGTACCGACAGCATCAACAGCTCCAGCAGTGCAGGCTTTGGCACCCTGCCTAAAGCCAAATGTATGAGCCTCTATGCGGGCCCTCAAACCAGCATCATTTCAACTCCCAAGGCCAATGCCTCCATTGGAACCGACCGATACCCCTGATATCCAACAGGCTCAAACTGCCATGGCTCCCAATTCTGATTCCTCTGAGCATCGGTATTGGGATCGACGTCAAAACACAAGATCATCAATACTTTGACTTTTTGCCAGACTCTGATTCCAGTTCTTACAATTCTGATGAGGGATCACTGAATTCCCAGGAATTCCAAGGAATTCCCAGATATCCCTTCAGACCCTTCGCTTCCCCAAGAACGGCATAGGTTTCCACCAGAAGATATGTCTTTTCAGGACTTTATAAATGACATGGCAGCAGGACTGGCCATCACAATAGCTTCACTCACATAGTCTTGAAGGACTAGAAAAGGGGACTGTTACTTCTGGAGAGAGATCTGCAATTGTGAGTATATATTTATGGGAATTTTCTGAAAGGAATTCTTTCTATTAAAGCTATTTAATCTGTGAACCCACTATTTTTTGTTAAATCAGTCAGGCCCTAGTAGCAGTTTAAGTTTAAATTTAAAACACAGAAGAGAAATCTCTGGTTGCATTTCATACCCAGCAGAGAGCTTGTAGTTTAAATTTCATAATAAGTTGGAGCCTAGCAGCAGCAAAGAGCTATAATTTAAATCATATAAGAATATAGCTTACCTCAGCAGCACAGGACAGGGTACTGTGTAGCAGCCCTCTTTTAATAAAGGTGAGTCGGTTGATATAGTGTATTTGGACTTTCAGAAAGCCTTTGACAAGGTCCCTCATCAGAGACTTTTGGCAAAACTAAAGAGTCATGGGAAAGGAGGCAGTGTACTACTGTGGATCAGGAACTGGTTAAAAGATAGAAAGCAGAGGGTTGGGCTAAATGGCCAATTTTCCCAATGGAGAAAGGTGAATAGTGGTGTATCCCAGGGATCTGTGCTGGGTCCGCTGCTTTTTGACATATTCATAAATGACCTGGAAAGTGGAATAACGAGTGAGGTTATCAAATTTGCAGATGACACAAAACTATTTAAAGTTGTTAAAACCCAAGAGGATTGTGGAAAATTGCAAGAGGATCTTGATAAATTGGAAGACTGGGCATCAAAATGGCAGATGAAATTTAATGTGGACAAGTGCAAAATTATACACCTAGGGACAGGGCCAGATTTACCTTGAGTGAGGCCCTAGGCCAACAAAAATTGTGGGTCCCCAGAAAAAATAAAAACAAGATCAACTTACCAAAACAGAAATGGCAATAGATGTATAGAATTGCATGACATAAAGAGGCAATAGGGACAAAATCAGCATCGGAATTCAAGAAATACATTAAAAAAGACATATTCCAGTTAATAAATTCAAAATAAAAAGTATTTTTCTACCTTCTGTTTGGGCATTTTTTCAGTTGCAATTGCTCCAGTCACTTTCTTCTGGTTTCTTTCTTCGTGTCTTCTGCTAGCTATCCATTTGTCCTTTCTTCTTTTAGATGTTTTCCATTCTCTCTCTATTTCTGCTTTAACATACTGATTGTTTCCCTTTTGCTCTTTCCCCCCAATTCTTTCCTTATTCCTTTATCATCCATTTAAATTTCACCCTTCCATTCTCAAGCCCCTCTTACTCTCCCAATACCCAGCCCATCATAGACTTTTCTTCCACACAAAATATTTTTCCCCTCTCCATT
Organism: Ichthyophis bannanicus; assembly: GCA_033557465.1. NCBI lineage: Eukaryota > Metazoa > Chordata > Amphibia > Gymnophiona > Ichthyophiidae > Ichthyophis > Ichthyophis bannanicus. Next base: position 5,833,096 of record CM066050.1, read on the forward strand.
CTCATTCCCCATCCATTCTAGTCCTCCCCCAAAATCAGTTCCCTTATAGTTCTAGACCCACCCAGCATCCACTCCCTTCTAGTCCCATTCTCCCATGCCCCACATCAGCCCATTTCCAGTCCTATTCTAGCTCTTCATCAGCCCATTTCCAGTGCTAGCCTTCACATCACAGGCCATTTCCAGTCCTAGCCCCCCCCCATCACAGCCTATTTCCAGTCCTAGCCCCCACCATCACATCCCATTTGCAATCCGAGTCCCCCTGCACCATCACAGCCCATTTGCAGTCCTAGTTCCCCCCCCCACCATCACAGCCCATTTGCAGTCCAAGTTACCCCCCCCCATAGCCCTTTTCCGGTCCAGGTCCCCCCCCTTCACAACCCATTTCCAGTCCATGTCCCCCCCCCATAGCCCTTTTACAGTTCAGGTCCCCCCCCCATCACAGCCCATTTCTTTCCAGTCCAAGTCCCCCCCCCATAGCCCTTTTCCGGTCCAGGTCCCCCCCCGTCACCACCCATTTCCAGTCCACTTCCCCCCCCACAGCCCTTTTACCGTTCAGGTCCCCCCCCCCATCACAGTCCATTTCTTGCCAGTCCTTGTCCCCCCCATAGCCCTTTTCCGGTCCAGGTCCCCCCCCATCACAACCCATTTCCAGTCCATGTCGCCCCCCATAGCCCTTTTACAGTTCAGGCCCCCCCATCACAGCCCATTTCTTTCCAGTCCAAGTCCCCCCCCCCCATTGCCCATTTCCGGTCCATGTCCCCCCCCCCATCACAACCCATTTCCACTCCACCTCCCCCCCCCATCCCCCTTTTACAGTTCATGTTCCGCCCCCCCCCACATAACAGACCATTTCTTTCCAGTCCAAGTCCCCCCCTAGCTCTTTTCCGGTCCAGGTCCCCCCCCCAATCACAGCCCATGCAGTCCTTGGCCCCCCCGACCAGCACCGCAGCTGTCTGAGAGGCTTCAGAGGGAGCCGGGTAAGCTCGCGCGAGGCCCCGGCTCCCTCTGTACAGCCGCCAGCGTGAAGAGCCTTTTCCTTCATGCTGGCGGCTGTATCTGTGAAGCCGCGAATGCTGGGAAAGGTTAAAGGGCATTGCCTTTAACCTTTCCCAGCAATCGCGGCTTTACAGATACAGCCGCCAGCGTGAAGGAAAAGGCTCTTCACGCTGGCGGCTGTACAGAGGGAGCCGGGGCCTCACGCGAGCTTACCCGACTCCCTCTGAAGCCCTGCGGTGTGTGGGCCGGCCCCGGGTGGGCCCTTGCCAGCTGTGGGCCCTACACCATGGCGTACATGGCGTATAGGTAAATCCGGCCCTGCAGGGGGAAAAACATTAGGAACCACCACCCAGGAAAAAGATTTAGGCGTCATTGTGGATAATATGTTAAAACCCTCAGCCCAGTGTGCAGCGGCAGCCAAGAGAGCAAATAGAATGCTAGGTATCATAAGGAATGGAATGGAAAATAAAACAAAAGATATTATAATGCCTCTATATCGTTCCATGGTGAGACCGCACCTTGAATATTGTGTGCAGTTCTGGTCGCCGTATCTTAAAAAGGATATAGCGTTATTAGAAAAGGTTCAGAGAAGAGCCACCAAAATGGTAAAGGGGATGGAAGGATACTCCTATGAAGAAAGGCTAAAAAGGTTAGGGCTCTTTAACCTGGAAAAGAGACGGCTGAGGGGAGATATGATAGAAGTCTATAAATTAATGAATGGAGTGGAACGGGTAAACATAGATCGATTGTTTACGTTATCAGAATATAGAAAGACTAGGGGACATGCAATGAAGCTACAGGGTAAACTATTTAAGACTAATAAAAAGAAAATATTTTTTCACTCAACGTGTAATCAAACTCTGGAATTTGTTACTGGAGGATGTAGTAAAGGCTGTTAGTGTAGCTGGGTTTAAAAAAGGTTTGGACAAGTTCCTGGAGGAAAGGTCCATAAACCATTATTAAGAAGGGACCCAGGATATCAATGCTTGACCCAGTACAAGCATTGTGGCACCTGTGTCTTTTGGGGAAACTGCTATGTACATATGACCTAGATTGGCCACTGTTGGAAACAGGATACTGGGCTTGATGGACCTTGTTCTGACCCAGTATGGCATATCTTATGTTCTTATGTTCAGAGAAGGAATTGAGGGCAGAGATATTATCCTTCCTAACCACCTTCAGCTACCTACCAGCCTCAGCATCCTCATAGGCAGCAGGGACCTTGCCAACCCAAAAAGCCCAAGACTCCTAAGTCTCAACCAGCTGCACAGGCACAACCTGTGCCTGATTTCTGACTCCTCCTTAGAGAGCATTGCCAATCTGCCTCTAGAGGGTCCCCAGGCCCTCCACATAGCAGGCAGACTCTGTTCCTGTGCCCACAAGTGGCACCTCATAACTTCAGAACAGTGGACACTCAATATTGTCCACAGGGGGTATCTGCTTCACTCTGAAACCTTACCCTCCAGCAGCTTCACAGGGGACTATCCCACCCATCTCCTTCAAAGCACGCTCTTAAAAGAAGAGGTGACCATCCTGTTATCAAAGGGCATCATAGAAAGAGTTCCTCATCCTCAAGAAACAATGGGCTTCTACTCTCCATATTTTTTCATCCCACAGAAAACAGGAGGAAAACGGAGGGACCACGTGATGACGTGGTGCTGAGCGGGTGCCTCGCTGCAGAGCTCCGCTCCTGACTCACAGCTTTTCTGGCTAAAACGTACTTTTCAAGGTCCACATTCAGCCCCCCCAACTTTGGAAGACGAAGGGAGATGGAAGCGCAGAAAGGGGTAAAGAGAAAGAAGCAGGAGGCCCGGAGGGTATGCCCCCCAAGAATGCTGAAACCTACAAAGGAGCACAGTCCTAAAATGGCGATGGACCAGCCGACTCAGATCATAGCACTGCACGATGAGGTGGTGAGAGAAATTACCCGCTGTCTAACAGCAGTTCTGGATGAGAGACTCTCCTGTTGGCACACCTCTTTTCAGGAGCTAAAGAGCAGCTTAGAAGCTCAGGCAATGCATGTGCAACAAGTGGAAATGCGGGTAGAACATACAGAGGGCCAAGTGGAGGCCTTGGAGTGGAGGGTGCACCAGCTCGAGGGAGGACAACAAGCACTCCGAAAACAGGGGGGAGAAGGAACAATATCAGAATCATTGGGCTCCCAGAAACGTTGAAAGAGACTGAGATATGGGACATGGTGGAGGAGTGGCTCCCGAAGCAACTGGGCTTGAAGGTGAGCGAGGCCCACATAAAAGTAGAGCAGCTGCATAGGGTCGGCCCACGCAGAGATACACGGCATGGCCGCGACCAGTAATTGCGCGAATACTGAACTTTGCGGAGAAGGATAAATTAATGAGAAGTTATAGAGCCCAGAAGCAAGTGGAATACAAAGAACTAAAAATCTTGTTGTTTAATGATTACTCAGCCCGAGTTGCTGAACGGCGAAGAACAATGGCAGCCTATTGCTCCCAACTGACTGCGCGCGGGATACGATTTGCATTGCAATATTCAGCAAGGATGCGTTTGAGTCACTTGAAATGCCAGAAGCTCTTAAGAACTTTGTGAACAGCCTGGACTGCAATGGTTCAACATAAGAAAACAAAAGTGTAAGTGAAAGATTTTGAAATTGGCCGCAAAGCTGACAAGTGAGACCCCCTTCTCTCCTATAACAGGGGAAGCTATCTTTGGCAGGAAGGACACAGGAACAGCGGAAAAGAACATTTTGTAACAAGTTCAGCAGAAGAGAGAGGAGGAAATTTAAGATTTCTGGATCAGTGCCGCAGGGACTGAGACACATAGTACAAATAAGAGACAAGGGGCCTTCTACCTCCCCACCACCTCTGATTCGTGACTCTCAACCAGGTTGGGAGGACTCATGCACTGGGAGAAAGACACTTCATTGGAGGCCGAATGGAGTCCACAGAGCAACACCTGGGCGAAGGTGGACAAGTTGTGATGTTTTGATAGCTGAGTCATCAAGCTCAGTGGACATATGAGATCCCCGGTGATTTTGGTTGAAAACCTTGTTGATAATGTGGTTGTAGAGGGTGGCAGGGGGAGGATGGGGGGGAAGTTGAGGACAAGAACATTAGGAGGGGAGGGAAAGAGTAGAAAAGGGGGAGGAAGTGTGGATGAAAGCGGAGGGCGGAAGGGGAGCGGAGATGTGGCTGTATGGAGTCAGGCAGACCCATAGGGAAGAGGGTTGAAATGAAGGGCTGGGTAGAGTGAAGGAGGGGAAAGAAGGGGTTTAAGAGGGGGAGAGAGGAGAGAATAGGGGGAGAGAGGGGAGAATGGGTGGAGGGACAGGGGGGAGAAGGGAGGAGTGGGAGTGTAAGGGAAAGAGAGGGGAAGACTGCCTCGCAAGAAAAAAGACTGCAGGGGGGAGGTTCACAGGGGCAAGGGGATGGGGGGCCTGTTTGGCTGGGAAGCAGGAACCCCAGATTTTAAGAGAGCAGAAGCATGGTTTAAAATGTCAAGCCAACGCGCTGGAATAAATTCCCTAGTTAAGCGTACTAAGCTGCTTAGCTATTTTAGAAGGGAGGGAGCAAACGTGGTTTTTATGCAAGAGACCCACCTAACAGCCAGTGAGCATGCAAAGTTATTAAGGGGATGGGTGGGAGATGTAGGTCATTCATTTTACAATGGTAGACAGAGAGGGGTAGCTACACTTATTCACCGTAGGATCCCTTTTGCACATCATAAAAGTATAGGTGACAGAGGGTAGATTCCATATTATGAGTGGGGAATTGGCAGGGAGGCTCTATGTAATATATATATATGTGCAATATTTACTGCCACAAGTTTTTTGCCACACTGAGCTCTAGGCTGCTTGAGTTTGAAGACTATCAATTGATAGTGGGAGGCGATTTCAATTTCCCAAGGGACCCAACGATTGATTGTAAGCCAGTAAGAGGGGGGATAACCAAAGCACAGCAATGGGGGGCCAGCTTTTTGATGAAGGAATTGGGATTAGTAGATGTGTGGTGGGTGTTACATCCAGATAAAAAGGATTTTACGTTTTATTCCCATCCCCACAATAGCTATGCTCGGTTAGATTATCTGTTTTGTCAGAACAGATATTCAGGGACATAGAAATGGCTAAGATCGAAGACACGGCCCTATAGGACCATGCATCCATGTGGGTATTAATCAGGCCATGGGCTGATAGGCGAGAGCAGAGAGGATAGATGTGGAGAATGAACCCCACACTTTACATGGACAAGGTATTTGCCAAGCACTTGCGTTTAGCTTGGCAGCAATACTGGAGTGAAAACAGGAATGATAGGATGGATCCTAGGACTCTGTGGGAGGCAGCAAAGGCTACCATGCGGGATGTAATTATAGCATACACAGCCAGAAAGGGGAGGATGCGAGATGTGCGAATTCTGGAGCTTTCCAGAAGGATGCAGGTGTTTAGGAGGAAACACACTCACCAGTGGAAAAGGGATGATAGGGATGAAGCTAAAGAAAGAGATTAATGCACTGCTAGATCAATCGGCAGAGGGAGATATTAGGATGTATAAATACCAATTCCATCGCTAGGGGAATAAATGTGGCAGGATGCTGGCTCATCTGGTTAGCCCATCGAAGCGAAAGACGCCGATTCAGAAGATTAGAACTCCACAGGGAAAACTAGTGGATAAAGAGGAGGAAATAGAACAGTTCCATCATTTTTACAGCACCCTGTTTGCAAAGGGACCAGAGGAGGTAGAAAAAAGAGAGGAATTTTTTCGAGGGCTAACAATCCCCCAAGTAACTGAGATAGAGTAACAGGCCCTGAATGCAGTTTGTAGTGAAGGGGAGGTCCTATCAGCAATAAGGAACTTAATGTTGGCCAACGCCCCAGTCCCTGATGGATTAGGGGCTGAGTTTTATAAAATTCTGGGGGAACTGATGGTCAAACCCTTTAGGACACAATGCGCAAAGGCAAAAGAGAGAGGAGAGATGGGGGGACAACAAAATCAAGCAACAGTAGTAGTGCTTCCTAAGCCAGGATGGGACAACACGCTGGTGGGCTCACACCAACCCATATCGCTTCTCAATCAAGATGTTAAGATTATAGCGACTATACTGGCGAAGTGTCTGGTGGTGGTGATACTGAGATTAGTGTACCCTGATCAGATAGGATTCGTGCAGGGGAGATATGCCTCCGCTAACTCAGTGAAGGCATTGGTCGTTCTCCAGGCCATGAAGGGCCGAAAGGGGGATGATAGAAGCATAGAAACATAGAAATATAACAGAAAACGACCACATGGCCTATCTAGTCTGTCCTCCCATATCAACAACTACAACAGTCCCCCCTTTTTACCTTTAGATGCTCTGTGTTTGTCCCATGCTTTTTTTAATTCAGTTACTGTCCTCATCTCTACCACCTCCACTGGGAGAATATTCCACGGATCCACTACTCTTTGCGTAAAGAAATATTTCCGCATAACACTCCTGAGTCTATCTCCCTTCACCCTCATCCCATGTCCCCTTGTAGCAGAACATGCTTTCAATTGAAAGAGGCTCTCTCCCTGAACATTTATGCCACGGAGGTATTTAAACATCTCAATTATATCACCTCTATCCCGCCTTTCCTCTAAGGTGTACATATTAAGATCCTTAAGTCTGTCCTCATATGCTTTATAATGAAGACCACTAATCATTTTAGTAGCCACCCTCTGCACCGACTCCATCCTGTTCACATCCTTTTGAAGGTGTGGTCTCCAGAATTGCACACTATACTCCAAATGAGGTCGCACCAAAGACTTATACAGAGGCATTATTCACCTCCTTTTTTCCGCTAGCCATTCCTCTCCGTATGCACCCAAGCATCCTTCTAGCTTTTGCCGTCACCTTTTCTACCTGTTTAGCTACTTTAAGATCATCAGACACAACCACACCTAAGTCCCGCTCTTCTTTCATGGACAAAAGTATTTCACCCCCTATACTATATTGCTCCCTTGGATTGCTGCAGCCCAAATGCATGACCTTACATTATTTAACATTAAATCCCAGCTGCCAAATTCTAGACCATTCTTCAAGCTTAGCTAGATCCCTCCTCATGTTATGTACACCTTCCTGGGTGTCTACTCTATTGTAGATTTTGGTATCATCCACAAAGAGGCAAACCTTACCCGACAGCCCTTCCGCTATATCACTAACAAAGATGTTAAAAATAATCGGACCAAGGACAGATCCCTGGGGCACACCACTGGTAACATTCTTCTCCTCAGAGTGAGCTCCATTTACCTGTACTCTTTGTCACCTCCCACCCAACCAATTTCTAACCCAAGCAGTAACTTTAGGGTCCATCCCTAGGTTGCTCAGTTTGTTTATAAGTCGCCTGTGAGGAACAGTGTCAAAGGCTTTATTGAAATCTAAATACACCACATCTAGGGCTCTCCCTCGGTCCAACTCCCTGGTCACCCAGTCAAAGAAATCAATGATATAATGATATAATAGCTAGCCTAGACGCGGAAAAGGCATTTGATAATGTTGCCTGGGAGTATTTGTTCTGGATAGTGGAACGCTTCAGTATCAAGGGCTCTTTTTTGGAGTGGGTGAGAACTCTTTATAATGGGCCTAAGGCAAGAATCTTGATCAACGGGAGCCTGTCGGATAGCTTCACTTTGCAATGAGGGACTCGACAAGGATGCCCACTATCACCTCTCTTGTTTATACTTTTGTTAGAGCCACTAGCCATTAAGAGCTGTGATACAACAGAATGGCATGGTATTAAATTAGGGAGGGTGATATAGAAGATCAACTTATTTGCGGATGACATGTTATTATTTATTAGTGACACTAAGAGGGCCATGCCAAAAGTAATGAGAGTGATTGTGCATTTCGGGTCCTTTGCTGGGCTTAAAGTGAATTGGAGTAAGTCAGAGGCCATGATGGTATCTTCGCCATGCCTGAGTAAAGAGGAGGGAAGGGAGTTCCCGCTAGCGTGGGCAAAAGAGACAATAAAATACCTAGGAATTCATCTTGCTGCAAATTTAGGGACTCTGTATCGCAAGAATGTATGAGAACGGCTGATGCAAATGAAAGAACAGTGTGAAAGATGGAGGAGCCTCCCAGTCTTGTTACTAGGAAGGGTAGCGTTGATAAAGATGTCAATATTGCCACGATTGATATACCCTCTGCAAATGATACCACTGTGGGTAAAGGGGAGAGAGGAGAAGCTGTATCCCAAGGTGATCACATCCTTCCTCTGGAAAGGGTGACCAGCTCATGTTAAGTTTTAATAAATTAGCGAGTGGTAGGGAAAGGGGGGGGGGACTAAATCTGCCAGATCTTAGGCAGTATAACGTTGCAGTGCTCCTGCGCTGGATCCATGAGGGATACCCGGGAGGGAACAGATATGCTCCAGCAGGTCTATGGGATGACAGCTGTGCCCCCTATAAGTTCTTTAGTGTATTACAGGGGACCCAGCAAGGGAGTAGAAGGTCTGCACGGTTACACAGGGTCATAGACCCATTGTGGCAGGCTTGGCAGTGATGGCGGAGGCGAACTAGGGGTGCAGTGGGGAAGTCACCTTTCGAGATGCTCACGGGAACCCGGAATTTGCACAGAGTGTAGACAATGCGACATTTAAAGAATGGGACCAGAGGGGATGCAGATATGTGGGCCAACCTTTGCAATTAGGAGGATACGTGTTCCACTCTTTTGAGCAATTAAAAACCCGCTGGGGAGTCCCCAATATGCACCTGATGGCATATCTGCAGTGCTGCCATTATTTTTTGGGTAAGTCACGAGAAACAGCCTGGCAAAGGTTTACATCGCTTGATAAGCGATTTATTCTAACACCAGCAAAGAGAAACACATTGGCCTATTGGTATAGAGTGGGAATAGAGGTTCAGGAAGGAGAATGGGTCCAGGCATTAGGAGAGATATGGGCACAGGAGTTGGATGAACCAATATAGGAAAGAGAGAGATAGGCGAACTCTGTGAATATTAAACAACTTACACCAGATGCCTCGTTGCAAGAGATGCAGTTTAAGATCTTGCACAGGGCCTTTTTGACGAGGGAAAAAGGGAACAAGATGCAGATTTGGCAAAGTGCAGACTGTCTCTGGGAGTTGTGTTGGGAGATGGAGCTGTTGCCAGAAGCTGCACACCACGTTTTCTACTGTCTATCAGGCAGTTGGAGGATTCCCCGGAACAGCTAAATGGCATCAGTCCCCGACGTCATCTTGAGGGCCTTAAATTGCAGCGGATAGAGGCAGCTGCTGGGAGTTGTGTTGGGAGATAGAGCTGTTGCCAGAAGCTGCACACCACGTTTTCTACTGTCTATCAGGCAGTTGGAGGATTCCCCGGAACAGCTACGCGGTGTCAGGTCCTGATGTCATCTTGAGAGCTTTAAATTGTAGCAGATATAGGCGGTTGCTGGGAGTTGTGTTGGGAGATGGAGCTGTTGCCAGAAGCTGCACACCGCGTTTTCTACTGTCTATCAGGCAGTTGGAGGATTCCCCGGAACAGCTACGTGGCGTCAGTCCCCGACGTCATCTTGAGGGTCTTAAATCGCGGCCTGCACTGCGGTTTTGCCATCACAGTCACGTTCTGAAGGGGTGCGTTTTAAAGGGGCTTGGTATGCCCCTTTTGCACCCCTTTGGCACAGGAGGAGCAGGGGAGTAGGTTTCCTGGTATGGGCAAACGTAAAAAGAGACCTTTGAATGTGAGTACTGTGAATCCCTCTAAATCTGTGAAAGTTGTTGGCCCAATGGATAAGTATTTGGCTTCCTTGGGTGGATTGGAAGTGATGTTTCACGCAGCAGCCAGGTCCCTGCTCCCTACAGTACCCCTCCAAACACGTGGAGGCGGCATATCATAGAGCCAAATATTCCAGATGGAGTGACCTGTTACAGAAGAAAGTGAAAGGGGATATGGATAAGATGGTTTGCCCCATAACGGTTTTCTAATTTCTCTAAGAAAATCGCAGACATCATCCATCGTGAGTGGCATATAGTCCAAACCATTCCTGCATTTTCTGAACAATAATTACTTATTTCATATAAAAGGAATTCCAATCTAACATCTTGGTTCCGTCAGCTTTGCCTGTTCCTCAACACAGTGCACCCACCAAAGGGCACTTTCAGTGTGGATCCTGCTCAGCCTGTGACCACATCCTCACCTGTAAAAGGTTTTTCAATATCCGGTTACAGGTAAATGTTATTTTTTAGATAGATTTACGAATTGCAATACGGACAATGTTATTTATATTATTATATGTCCCTGTAACCTTCTCTATGTGGAGAAGACCACTAGGAGCGTTAAGACGCGTATCATGGAACACAGCAGTTCAGAAACCTCTTATTCAGCATTGGACCCAGGCATGACATAATATTTCAGCTTTAAAATTTTTGGTCTTCGAACAGGTCCTCCCCCACTGGAGAGGAGGAGACCACAATACAACCCTGCTCAGGTTGGAACAACACACCATTTATTAGCTGGACACACTTCATCCCAAAGGCCTTAATCAAGAAATTGATCTTTCTGTTATTTTTATAATCATTGGTTTTTATTGCCCTATGTTTCTGTGTTTTTATGGATTGTCTCATTTATTAATTGATTTCTTATTTATTTATTTAGATTTTTATACTTTTATGTTCCTAGGCATTATGTTTCAATGGTTGGTCTTATATTTATTTATTTATTTTTAGTGGGTGTTCCATTTCTATTTTTATTTATTTATTATTTATTATCTTTTATATGCTCAAGTCTGTTGGTTGGCAGCCTCTGGGTCCCCCGGGCTTCTTCTGCTGCTCTCTCCTTTTTCTGATGTTTTTTCTAATGATTATTCACTTTTTACTTTCCCCTTTTTATTTACTCCCTCATTGGATTTTATGTGTTTTTTTGGCTTCCTTTGTGCCCTTGGGTGTCTGGTTTACACCACGGTCCCCCTTTGGACATGTTTCATTTTTCTCCTTTATATGGGCAGCTGGTTTTAACGTGGGTTTTTACTCCCGGTACTTGTCTATTGTTTTCCTTTATGATCACATCAGATATATATGTTGTTTTGGGGTCCGTACATCTTTCCATTGCCTCCTATACCTATGAGGGCATTTTTTGTTTTTGTTTTTGGACTTTTCCATGTATTCCCCAGGTGATAGTATCTTGTTTTTATGCTCATTTGGAGGGTTGGCTTTTTAATCACAATGGTTTTTTCCTGGCCAGATGTGAGTGCTTGCTGAAGCTCCCTTATCTTCGCATATAGGGTGATTTTGTTTTTAGTGGTTTTTGGACTATTCTACTTGGCTTGCAGTTTGGTGCTTGTGATTATTAAGTTCGTGCAGAACCTGTCCTGCATGCATAAATAATTGTCCTGTCATCATGACATCATGCTGAGTATAATACTTAATGCTTTACTCTGCTTTCACGGTCCTTCTGATACAATTGCATATTTATTTATTTATTTATTTAACAGTTTTTATATACCGCGCTATTTATCATCAGTGCGGTTTACATTGAACATAAATTACCTAGACAGAAAAACTGAAATAGGTTTACAGATAACAGGAAGTATGAACCAGGTTTGAACTGGGGAAAACTATATACATTTACACAAATTATTATTTACAATAATTCAGATTAAGTATGTTCATAGTTAGGGAGTGCATTGATAGAAATAGATGTGGTGTTAAGGTAGGTGGAAGGTATGTTGGTGTACATGTATTATTTTTGCTCCTTCTTAGGGTTCATTAACTCACATCTGTTATCTCTCCATGTGTCACGTTTCCCGTCAAACAGTTTGATCTTTTAAAACTACTCACTCCTTACTTTTCCTTAAAAACTACTCACTGTTTACTAATTTATGTATAATTTGGCGGGCACAGTTAGATATCTGCATACAGATATGTGTCCTTTGTGGCTGTGAATTAGTTTATCTTTGCTTTTTAGTCAGTGGGAGTCGCCTTATAATAATGGCTTTTTGTTATCACCGGATTGGGGCATCTGTTCTTTTCTTCTGTGACATTTTTTGTCATTTGTTCTATTCTATGCACTAATTCTATGCACCCTCACTTGGTTTGCAGCTTGTCGTGCTGTGAGGGCTTGTGTGCATCAGTGATGCTGAGAGCTAAACTATCGGTAGTTTAACTACTGGCAGGGTCTCCCAAGATGGACAGGTCTCAGCTGAGATGCCAGACCAAGGCAAACCACCCATCTGGGCAGCAGCAGAATGGGATAGTGTTGACGGCGGAGGATCATATTTCTGTGACAACGGCAACACCACCAAACTTAAACTGCGCGGAAGAAAGGCCCGGCAATCTACTTCTGTATCTTGCCATGAAAACCCAATGGATAGTTACAACAAAACAAATTGTGCTGTAGTTCTGGAAGATGAGACCTCCAGGTCGGAAGGCACTCAACTAGCTACTGGGGAAGAGCTGAAGACTTTTCAGAGTAAAGCCAGCATTTATGATGTGGTTGGATCAAAGCCCTCGGGACGTCTGGCTGCTGATGTAGCTGTGCATGAAATGAGAGTCAGAAGCTGTAAAGATGTCTTACACATTGGAACATGGAACGTACGAAGCATGAACCAAGGGAAGTTGGAGATGGTCAAGAATGAAATGGAACGTGTACAACTTGATCTGTTGGGCGTCAGCGAACTGAAATGGACTGGCATCGGGCACTTTGCATCAGATGATCACATGGTCTACTATGCTGGAAATGAAAGACAAAGAAGAAATGGTGTTGCATTTATAATAAAGAAGAAACTTGAAAGAACTGTAATGAAATACAATGCAGTCAGCGAACGCTTAATCTCTATTCGTCTACAAGGAATGCCTATCAACACAACTATAATTCAAGTATATGCCCCAACAACAGCTGCAGAAGAGAATGAAATTGAAGAGTTCTATGAACAAGTACAAGCTAAAATTGACAGAACATGCAAACAGGATATCCTGATAGTCATGGGTGATTGGAACGCAAAGGTTGGCAACAAAGAAGAAGACAAAGTAGTTGGAAAATATGGACTTGGCAACAGAAATGAAGCTGGAGAAAGACTGATAGAATTCTGCAAGACCAACGATCTATTCATCTCGAACACCTTCTTCCAGCAACACAAGCGGCGACTGTACACATGGACTTCACCCAATGGATTGTATAAAAATCAAATTGACTACATCTGTGGAAGTCAACGATGGAAAAGCTCTATAACATCAACAAAGACAAAACCTGGAGCTGACTGTGGTACAGATCATCAACTACTAGTATGCAAACTCAAGCTAAAGCTGAAAAAGTGCAAACCACTCATGAATGCAGGAAAATATGACCTTGAGAATATACCACTGGAATTTAAAGACTACCTGCAAAATCGATTTGCTGCTTTAGATACAAATGATAGAGTTCCAGAAGAGTTATGGAATGACATCAAGAAGGTTGTGTTGGAAGAAAGCGAGAAGTCTCTACAAAAGGTAAAAAAGAAAAAACGGCCAAAATGGATGATGGAAGAAACTCTGAAAATTGCCCAGAAACGCAGAGAAGCTAAAGCCAGAGGAGAAAGAAAGACAATCACAGAACTCAGAGATTTCCAACGTGCAGCAAGACAGGACAAGGAAAAGTACTACAATGACGCATGCAAGGAAATAGAAGCAGAAACTATTAGAGGAAGAACAAGATCAGCTTTCCTAAAGCTACGAGAGTTAAAGAAAAAGTTCCAGCCTCGAATTGGAATGTTACAAGATGCTCAAGGTTCTATGTTGAATGATGCTGAGAAGATCAAGAAAAGATGGAAGGAATATACAGAGTTTTTATATGATAAAGATCAAGTGGACCAACAGTCGTTTCAACCTGTACCTTATGATCTGGAACCATTGGTGATGAAAGAAGAAGTTGAAGCAGCATTGAAAGCCTTATCAAAGAACAAAGCACCAGGCATTGATTGCATTCCCATAGAAATATTACAGCAATCTGATGCAGCTGTTACCGTACTTACAAGGCTCTGCCAAGAAATATGGAGGACAGCATCATGGCCAACTGACTGGAAAAGATCTGTGTTTATACCAGTACTAAAGAAAGGTGATCCAACTGTGGAAATTATCGCACAATCGCTCTGATCCCACATGCCAGCAAAATTCTACTGAAGATTATTCAAAAGAGACTACAATCATACCTGGAACAAGAACTACCTGAAGTACAAGCAGGGTTCAGAAAAGGGTGAGGAACGAGAGACATCATTGCGGATGTGAGATGGATCCTTGAAAAGACTAAAGAATACCAAAAGGATATCTATTTGTGCTTTATCGACTATAGCAAAGCTTTTGACTGTGTAAACCATGAGAAACTCTGGGCCACATTAAGAAGCATGGGTATACCAGAACACCTGATCGTTCTCTTGCACAATCTGTACATTGATCAAGAAGCAACAGTTCGAACGGAACAAGGAGAAACAGAATGGTTTAAAATAAGCAAAGGTGTAAGACAAGGCTGCATACTTTCCCCCTACCTGTTTAATTTATATGCAGAACAAATCATCAGAGAAGCAGGATTGTATGAAGACAACAGAGGTGTGAAGATTGGTGGAAGACTCATCAACAACCTTCGCTATGCTGATACACCACATTATTGGCGGAAAGTGAAGATGATCTGAAACATTTGCTTCTCACAATCAAAGAACATAGTCTCAAAATGGGCCTGCACCTTAATGTAAAGAAGACAAAGATCATGACAACTGGCATAATCAACAGGTTCATCGTCGAAGGAGAAGAAATTGAAATTGAACAACTTTAACCTACTTGGATCAACTATCAATAAAGAAGCAACAAGCAGTCAAGAAATCAGACGACGCATTGCTCTTGGCAGAATGGCTATGAAAGACCTAGATAAGATTCTCAAGAGCAGAGATGTCTCTCTCCATACAAAGATTCAACTTGTTCAAGCCATGGTATTTTCGATAACATCATATGGATGTGAAAGCTGGACAGTGAAAAAGATAGACAGGAAGAAAATTGATGCCTTTGAATTATGGTGCTGGCGGCGAATACTGTGTATACCATGGACTGCCCGAAGAACAAACCAGTCTGTACTAGAGGAGATCAAACCTAAGCTTTCTTTAGAAGCTCAGATGACAAGACTTCGACTTTCATACTTTGGACACATCATGCAGAGAGAGAGATCATTAGAGAAAGACATCATGCTTGGCAAGATAGAAGGTCAACGCAAAAGAGGAAGGCCAGCAATGAGATGGATCAATACAATAACAGCAGCTACGGGTACCAGTCTGTCAACAATGAGCCGCCTGACTGAAGATCGAACACAATTTAGGATAGCTATCCAGAGGGTCGCCATGAGTCGACTCCGACTCGACAGCACTTAACAACAACAAATGCACTAATACTTGGGTTTTCCTTCTTATATACTAGTTTATGCACGTCATCCTGATAGATTGTCTTTAGAGTTATGAATGATGAGCACTCCGCTGCTCAGAGCAATGGTGTTCTCCTTTTTGTTCACCCTGCACATAGGGCTTTAACAGTATTAATTATTGATAGTGTTTTCACTTGCTATGTTTCCTTTGAATGGTTCAATAGACCAGTTGGGTATGGTAGATTTCTCTTTTTCATTTTCTTTTCAGGTGTTTTCATTCACCTTTTGGGTACAATCGTATATGTACACTTTATTTTTCTTCCGGTTGATATCACCATATATGTCCCCTCTGCTCCCCTTGGGGCACCCTCCCCACATACAATTCTATTTATTGCGGTAATGTTACTGTCTGAGAGTAGGTCAGCATATCAACAATAATTCTTTCTTAGGTGGATGATTTCCTATTTTTGGTATTTTCTCCCCCTTTTCAGTTCGTTACTTGGATGATCTCTTAGGTCCATTAGTAAGCTACAATTTACAAGTGTCTTACGAGTGGTGAGTATTCTGTATATTATTCTGCATATATATATTTTTTATCATCAGTGTCAATGTGTTTGTTTACATATTTTTCCCCTTTAGTATCACTTGTTAATGTTTTAGTCTTTATATGTGTACAATTTTATTGTTTTGTATCCTTTTATGAATGGTTTGATTTTAATTAGTTATAATAATTACATAGGTATTATATAGTATGGGTTCCTTTGGATATGGGAATTGTCATACAGTACCACTTTATTTTTCATTTTCTGTTATCTTTTTATAATTTTAGTTGTTTATTGATTTCATGTTTTTTAATTAATTTTTTATATTATTGTTTACACGTATGATGTTTTTTATGTATATGTTTCTGTACAAGGTCTCAGTCTCCTGAGGAAGGCTTCGGCCGAAACATATGTCGGGCAGACCCTGTACTCAATAAAGCTCATTCCTCCAGTGGCATGGCTCTCCTGCTCCTTTGTGCTGCAATAGAACTATCAGGACAGACCACTATGTGCTTATTCAATGAGTCACCCTGCCAGGCTGGGCCTAGGGCAATCGTCCCTTTTACCCATTGGCAAAAGCGGCCCTGAGAGACATCATTGCTGATGTGAGATGGATCCTTGAAAAAACAATGATCTCTTATATTTTTTAAGGTATGAATGAATGGGTAGATAAAGGTGAGTCAGTTGATATAGTGTGTCTAGCTTTTCAGAAAGCCTTTGCCAAGGTTCCTCATGGTTTTAAAGTCATGGGATAGCAAACAGTGTACTATTGTGGATTAGGAACTGGATAAAAGAGAGAAAACAGGGCTAAATGGATAATTTTCTCAGTGGAAAAAAGCTAAGTAGTGGAGTACCCCAGGGATCTGTGCTGGGTTTGCTGCTTTTTAACATATTCATAAATGATCTGGAAATAGGAATAATGAATGAGGTGATCAAATTTGCAAATGACACAAAATTATTCAAAGCTGTTAAAAAACAAGAGGATTGTGAAAAATTACAAGAGGACATTGAAAAATTGGGAGACTGGACATTCAAATGGCTGATGAAATTTAATGTAGATAAGTGCTAAGTTATGCAGTTAGGGAAGAACAACCCAAACTATGGTTACATGATGCAAGGTTTCATATTAGGAACCACCACCCAGGAAAAGGATCTGGACATCATTGTGGATAATACATTGAAACCCTCTGCCCAGTGTGTAGCCATGGCCAAGAAAGCAAATATAAAAGGTTCAGAAGAGAGCCACCAAAATGGTAAAGGGGATGGAAGGATACCCCTTTGAGGTAAGGCTTAAAAGGTTATGACTCTTCAGTTTGAAAAAGCGACAGTTGAGGGGAGATACGATAGAGGTCTATGAAATAATGAATGGAGTGGAATAGATAAATGTAGATTGGTTGTTTACTCCTTCAAAATACTAGGGGACATGCGATGAAGCTACAATGTAACACATTAGGAGAAATTGGAGAAAATATTTCTTCACTCAACGCATAATCAAATTCTGGAATTTGTACCAGAGGATGTAGTAGAAGATTTTAGTGTAGCTGGGTTTAAAAGAGGTTTGGATAAGTTTGTGGCAGAAAACTCCATAAGCCATTCCTTATCGTTCCTCCAATTTAGTCCTCCACTTCTGGGTAGTGCACCTCCTCCTGCAGCCTGGAGACTGGACCAATCAAAACTTGCCATCACTGGAAGTAGCATGCTGGAACTCCTCCTCAGCTCCAGTGTGTCCAGTCTTCATGCAGCAGGAGGACGTAGTGAGCCTAGGTGCTGGGCTCACTGGAGAAACAGATAAGGAGCAGCATAGTTAGCTAATTTTCTCAAAGTTTCTTAATTGGCATGATTAGTTTGGTTTATTTCTTTCTTATGGTTCCTAGTTCCTAGGAATTGCTAAATTTAAGGGGCTTCCACTTTGAGTCTAAATTCATGGCTAAATAAATCAAAATCGGGAGATTGTTTGGCTCGGAGCAGGGTGAGATCCTTTGGGGCTTCCCTCCCCTGTCTAGCCACAGCCCGGTTAAGTTTTCTCCCTTTTTTATTGAAGGATCTCTGTCCCAGGACTTTTGGGGGCAGAGCTCCTCGGGCAGCACAACGCTGAAGCAGTAATCTTTAAGTTTCAGCAGCATTGTTGAAGTGGGCTGCCGGCTCCGGTCTCCTCGATCGCAGACGCAGTGATCGGCTTCGTTTTCAACGACCTGCTCCGTTTGTCTCCCCTCGGTACTCTAAGCTGCTGAGGGGCTCGATTCGGAGGGGGCTCTCCGTCATCGGAGATCGCCGTCTGTTCGGTCAGTCAGGCCTCTGATTTTTTGCGTGCCAAAATCTCCTGTGTAGAGCCGCGGCCATTTTGAGCCCGCGCGGCTGACAGCGTTAAGGGCACGCTGTTTCAACGCCGGTCTCCGGAGCGGCGGTTTTCGGCGAGTTGCGGCCTGCGGTCCTGATTTCAAGGATTTCTGGTTGAGTTGCTTTTGTTTTCTTTTCTTTGTTTTCTTTTTTCTTTACGTTCGTTTGCTTTTTATTTTTACCGTTCTGCCGGGCTTGCTGAGCTATAAGAGGCTCTTAAGAGCTTTCCTTTACTTAGGGAATCTAGTCAATAGCAGTTTAAAAAAAAACAAAACAAAAAACCGGGGGACAGCATTCTAAGCAGTACATAACTTTCCCAATATCCTTAGGTTACAGGGCCTGGATTGGCTGAGAGTTGGGGCCTTGCCTGAAGCCCGCTTGTTTTTCAAAGCCTGTGAATTTAGGGTCCCTCTCAGGCTAGGAGTCCATGTCTTCCAGTGCCCAGTGTGTCATCTGTGGCGCTCGTAAGGGCACTAGTGTTGAAACAGGGGTCTGCAAACGCTGTGCATCGGTTTCGGACCAGATGGAACAGCAGTTGGATAATGTCCTGGCCTCCACTTCGCATGGGGCTCCCATGGGGGCTGAGGGTGACACAATGGTAGCAGGCTACGCCAGATGCAATTGCTGGGGCGCCAGCGGATCTAGGTGGGGAGTTACATTTAGAGGATTTCTCCCCGGATTTTGTTTTATTGATGCATCAGGCCTTTTGCCGCAGACAGCAGGGGCTAGGTTTGGGGTCCCAGCCTGTCGCTTCCTCTATGGCACGCGCCGGAGTAGTGGAGCATGATCGCTTGTCGTCTAAGGTGGTCAAGAGACCGCGGCATTCTGATCCCTGCCTGGCGGATGCGGACTGGCAGGAGGGAGAGGAGAATGAGTTTGATTTCGACGCCGAGATAGATGATTTAGAGGAAGGAGAAATTCTGGAACCAGAGGATCAGGCGAGGATCATTCGAGTGTTTCGAAGGGAAGAGCTCTCTGCCCTGGTTTCGGAGGCTCTCCAAACGCTCAGGGTTACAGCGGAGCAACCGATTGTGGAGGAGGATGGTGTGGACCCCATTATTCAAGCAGTGCGTCAGACACAAGTGATTTTTCCTATCCACAAGGTCATAGACCAGATGATTCAGACTGAGTGGGATTCTCCTGAATCCGGTCTTAAGGGTATAAAGATCATGAATAAGCTGTATCCCCTGGCGGACAAGGACAAAGAGAGATTCCGTTCGCCGAAGGTGGATGCTGCGGTTTCCGCAGTTACTAAAAAGACCACAATTCCGGTAGAAGGCAGTGTGGCTTTGAAAGAGGCGTCAGATAGGAAAATGGATGGCCTATTAAAGCAGTCTTTTGAGGCGGATGCGGTTGCCTTACAAGCTTCGATCTGTGGGGCTTGGGTGGCAAGAGCTTGTCTTCGCTGGGTCCAACACCTAAGGCAGTCGGCGTCGTTGGAACTGGACGAGGTGCGTGAGCTGCAGCGTTTGGAATCCGGAACGGCGTATCTGGCCGATGTGCACTACGACCTTATCAGAGCCTTGTCGAATAGTATGGCTTCCTTAGTGGCGGCGCAAAGATCCCTCTGGCTTAAGAATTGGGCGGCAGACGGGTCTTCTAAGTCTCGGCTCGGCAAGCTTCCTTTTAAGGGGAGGCTGTTGTTTGGAGAGGATCTAGATAAGTTAGTGAAGGATCTGGGAGAATCCAAAGGCGGCTGCCGGCCGGAGGATAAACCAAAGCGCGGAAAGCCTTCAGCGGCCTTTCGGGGACAGTTTAGAGACTTTCAGAGATTTTGCTCACCCCGCTTTGCTGGATCCCAAAGAGGAAGGTTTCTGTCTAGAACCCAGGGGTTTCGAGGCTTCCGAGGTGCAAATAGAGGTTTTGCAGGTACAGCTTCCGCAGCGTCTCGAAAGTCGCAATGAAGGGCGGCGGGTCCAGGCAGGAATTCAACCGATAGGAGGTCGGCTGCAAGGTTTTCTTTCTGCCTGGACCCAAATCACGTCTGATCAGTGGGTCTTGGAGATCATCCTTGATGGCTACGCCCTAGATTTCGCAAGGCCGGTCTTGGACTTGTTTGTTCTTTCTCCCTGCAGAGGTCCTCGAAAGACGCGCCAGGTGTGGCAGACACTAGACCGTCTTCTGAAGTTGGGAGCGGTTGTTCCCGTCCCCACGGCAGAATATGGCATGTGTCGATATTCCATTTATTTCGTGGTGCCAAAAAAGGATGGTTCTCTGCGGCCCATTCTGGACCTCAAAGGAGTAAATCGCTGTCTCAATGTACCACATTTTCAGATGGAGACGCTTCGGTCAGTTATTGTAGCAGTGCGACAAGGGGAGTTCTTGACGTCTCTCGACCTCACAGAGGCCTATCTCCATATCCCCATCAGAAAATCCCATCAGAAGTTTCTGCGGTTTGCGCTGCCTTGGAGGTATTACCAGTTTCAGGCTCTCCCATTCGGTTTGGTGACGGCGCCGCGGGTTTCCCCAAAATAATGGTGGTGGTGGCAGCAGCATTGTGGAAAGAGGGGGTCTTAGTCCATCCGTATCTCGACGATTGGTTGATTCGGGCAAAGTCCCGGGAAGAGAGTGTGGAGGCCACGGGAAAAGTGGTATCCCTGCTCCAGTCTTTAGGCTGGGTGGTCAATCCGGCCAAGAGTTCTCTATGCCCGACTCAACTTCTCGAGTACCTGGGAGTACAGTTCGATACTCAGAGGGGCACGGTTTTCCTAACAGAGCGGAGAGCCTTGGCTCTTCGCAGTCTCGTATGCGCCTTCCGAAGTCTCTCAGCACCATCGGCGTGGAAATATCTTCAGGTCCTGGGCACCATGGCAGCGACACTGGAGGTTGTTCCTTGGGCCAGGTTTCATATGAGGTCTCTGCAGCGAGCTTTGCTTTGCCGCTTGTCCAATCAGTCCGATGCTTTGAGCAAGCAGCTTCCTTGTCCGCAACTCGTCCGGAGGGATCTACGATGGTGGATGCACCCATCATGCTTGCGAGCGGGGATGCCTTTGGAGCAACCGCAGTGGATTCCACTTTTAATGGACGCAAGTCTAGCGGGCTGGGGAGCGCATTGCGGGGACAGCTTTGCTCAGGGGCTTTGGTCTCCGGAGGAGAGCAGCTGGTCAATCAACCGGTTGGAACTGAGAGCGGTGTTTCTGGCTCTTCGAAGCTTCGAAGCCCAAGTAAAGCACCGTGCAGTGCGAGTGCTATCCAACAACGGGGCGGCTGTGGCATACATAAATTGACAGGGCGGCACCGGGAGCACGGCCTTGGAGAAGGAATCCCAAATGCTATTCTCCTGGATAGAGCTGCGGTTGCAGGCAATATCGGCGGCGCACATCGCCGGAAAAGACAATGTAAAGGCGGATTTCCTCAGCAGAGTTTGAGTGGACGCAGGGGAATGGGAGCTGCATCCCTCAGTCTTCGAGCAGCTAGTTCTTCGTTGGGAAACCCCAGTCATGGATCTCATGGCCACCTTTCAAGCGGCGAAGGTACATTGGTTCTTCAGCAGAAGGCGGGGAGCCCATGTCAGAGGGGATCAACACTCTTCTCCGACCCTGGCCGTCGGTAGGTCTTCTCTATGTTTCCCCCGTGGGCTCTCATCGGGCGAGTGATTCAACGCATTGAAGCGCACAGGGGATGGGTGCTGTTGATTGTGCCGGATTGGCCCAGGCGCCCGTGGTATGCCGATCTCGTAAGGTTGTTGGACGGCATGCCGTGGCGGCTCCCGTTGTCCCAGGATCTGCTCTTCCAGGGGCCGCTTCTGATGCCTCGAGTGGAGAGATTCTCGCTTACGGCTTGGCCATTGAAAGGGCTCGGCTAAGGAAGAGGGGTTATTCCAAGTCTGTGGTAACAACCTTACTTCAGGCGCATAAGCGTTCAACTTCGCTCGCTTATGTGCGCGTATGGCGGATTTTCGAGGACTGGTGTTCGAGACATCAGATCCGCGCAGCCACGGCCTCTATCCCAGTAGTTTTGGATTTTTTGCAGGATGGTTTCGATAAGGGGCTCGCCGCTAGTTCCTTAAGGGTGCAGTTGGCGGCCTTAGCCTGCTACAGAGGTAAAGTGCAAGGGGTAGCCCTGGGGGCACATGTCGATGTCCTGCGATTTCATAAGGCCGTTTCTAAGCTCCGCCCAGCGCGGCGGGTTTCGGTTCCGCCGTGGGATCTCAACTTAGTGTTGCGAGCGCTGGTTAGGCCTCCGTTTGAACCTCTGGCTGAAGCTTCGGTGAAAAATCTCACTCTCAAGATGGTGTTTTTGGTAGCTATTTGTTCGGCTAGGCATATTTCTGAGCTCCAGGTGCTGTCGTGTAGAGAACCCTTTTTATCTTTTTCTTCTCAGAAAGTGGTGCTCCGGTCGGTGCCCTCCTTTCTTCCTAAGGTAGCTTCCCCTTTTCATGTCAGTCAGTTGGTGGAGCTGCCCGTTTTCCGGGCGGCAGAGGAGCAGTCTTCTGACCGCGGTCTTAGTCGCCTAGACCTTCAGAGAGTTTTGCGTCGATATTTAGCAGTCACCGAGTCCTTCCACAAGTCAGATCGCTTATTTGTTCTATTTGGGGATGCCAGGAAGGGTGAAGCGGCGGCGAAAGCCTCTATTTCCAGATGGATTAAGAAGGCGATTGCCTCTGCTTATATGTTGCAGGGACGCCCAGCTCCCATGGGGCTGAGGACGCATTCTACTAGAGCGCAGGCGGCATCCTGGGCGGAGCACAGTCTAGTTCTGCTGGTAGAAATTTGTAAATCAGCAACGTGGTCTTCGTTGCATACTTTCAGTAAACACTATCGGCTGGACGTGCTGGCGTCAAAGGATGCCCATTTTGGTTCAGCGGTGTTGCGTGCCGGCTGGCAGGCTCCCTCCCGTTAATACTGCTCTGCTACATCCCAGAAGTGGAGGACTAAACTGGAGGAACGATAAGGAAATAGTAATTACACTTACCTGGTAATTGTAGTTCCTTCGAGTTCTTAGCTGGCTCGGCACGCATTCAGCCCTGAGGGGTGATATTACAGGTGAGTGGTTTTTCATTGCCGGCCTGTCCTTTAGCCTAATCTCTAGGGGAGGTCTCTTCTCTTGCTCGCTGTCTGTGGCTCGGCAGGAGGGGGGAATCTCTCTTAAGGGAAATCTCATCGTTTCCATTTCAGGGAAGGATCAAGTTTAGTTGAGAAGTTAAGTTTATGATAGGCTGTTAGCTACTTATTTGTTGCTCTGTTGAGTCTGCTTTGTCAATAGTTCACTGGGGCTGAGGAGGAGTTCCAGCATGCTACTTCCAGTGATGGCAAGTTTTGATTGGTCCAGTCTCCAGGCTGCAGGAGGAGGTGCACTACCCAGAAGTGGAGGACTAAACTGTCGTCACTCAAGGAACTACAATTACCAGGTAAGTGTAATTACTATTTATTAAAGTAGATCGGGGAAATCCACTGTTTACCCTTGGGTCAAGCATTGCAGAATCTATGTACCTTTTGGGAACCTGACAGGTACATGTGACCTGGATTGGTTTCTGTTGGAAACAGAATACTGGACTTGATGGACCCTTGGTCTGAACCAGTATGACAAATATTATGTTCTTATTACTAAAAGAATATCTACATGTGTTTTATTGACTACATCAAGACCTTTGATAGTATAAATCATGAATAACTCTGGGTCGCATTAAGAAGCAGTGATATACAGAACACTCTACAGTTCTCATGCACAATCTTCACACTGATCACGAAGCAACAGTTTGAAAGGAACAAGGATAAAAAGAATGGTTTAAAATCAGCAAAGGAATACAAGGCTGCATACGTTCCTCATACCTGTTCAATTTATATGCAGAACAAATCTTCAGAGAAGGACTGTATGAAGACAAAAGAGATGTGAAGACTGGTGGAAGACTCATCAACAACCTTGCTATGCTGACAATCGGGGCCGGCCCAAGAGTTTCTGCCACCCTAGGCAGAAGCCCCAGCCATGCCACCCCCCCCCCCAAATGCTGAGCCATGCCCCATCTTGCTGAGTGCACTACTGCCAATTCTGACAGTGGGGTCAAGAGGGGGGCATGGCTCGGCTCGGCGGCAGATCAAGTGCTTTGGTACACATGGCCTGCCGCTTCTGACCTCCTCCGACATAACCTCGGGGGTTCAGAAGCGGCAGGCCATGTGTGTCTAAGATCATGGCCTGCTTTTGAGCCTAGCCATCCCCTCCTTGCTTCTGGAATCAGTGTCAGAGGGGGGTGGCAATGCGGCACGGCTCAGCACGGGAAAGGGCAGCGTGGCGCTCAGAATGTGGGGGGCGGCAGGCCATGTTGGCTTAAGCACATGGCCTGCAACCAACAGAGGTTTTCCGCCTAGTGGATGGACCAGCCCTACTAACGATGCCATGTTATCAGTTGACAGTGATTATCTAAAACATCTGCTTACCAACATCAATGAACATAGTCTTAAAAAGGGCCTACATCTTAATGTGAAGAAGGCAAAATTCCTGAAACTGACAAAATTAATAATTTTATCCTTGATGGAGAAGAACTAGAAATAGTAGACAACTTTAACTTGCTTGGATCAGTAATCAATAATGAAACAACAAGCAGACAAGATATCCAATTATGCATTGCTCTTGGTAGAACAGCTATAAAGGTCTTGGATAAAATTTTGAAGTTTAGAAATGTATCTCTATGTACAAAGATTTAACTTGTCAAAGACGTAGTATTATCAATCATGTAAAATGGATGTGGAATTTGGACAATGAAGAAGAAAGACATGAAGAAAATCAGTGCTTTTGAATGATAGTGCTGGTGAAGAATACTATGTATACCATGGATTACCCAAAGAAGAAATCAATCAATACTGGAGGAGATCAAACCTAAGCTTTCCTTAGAAGCTGAAATGACAAGACTTTGACTTTCATACTTTGGACACATCATGCGAAGAGAAAGATCATTAGAGAAAGACATCATGCAAAAAAGGAAGATGAGCAATGTGATGAATGAATACAATAACAGCAGTTATGGAGGCCACTCTTTCAACAATTAGACGCCTGACTGAAGACCAATACACAATTTTGTCATGAGCTAGTATCAGCTTGATGGCACTTAACAATAACAAGATACCCGTGGATTGAAAAGTGGTCAATGTAATGTTAATCTTTAAAAATGTCTCCAAGAAACTCTAGACCTGAGAAGATTGGGGACTAGGCATCTAAACGATAGATGAAATTTAATGCATACAAGTACAAAGTGATGCACATAGTGAAAATAATCCCAACTATGAGATAGTGCTGCAAGCTGTTCTGTGGTTTTGTTTTTGGGAGGACTTGGTGATGGAGAAGTTCGTCCCTCCCACCAGCAGTCTAATCACTCCTACTTATCCCATGGTTCCCATTTGCCTTTGGGGGAAGTCTTGTGTGAGGACATTTCTAGTCCTGATGTATATATGTATGTGGTGTGGACCCTAAACAAAGGCATGGAGAGGCACTTAACACCATTAACCACCTTTACTGGGCATTTAGACCACAGATGGGTCACGGTGCTGTTTATCTGCTGTCATTTCTTATGTTACTGAAACCTTGTTTGCCCCTTAGCCAGAATTTGGTCCGGCATTGCTCTATCATGTATCTGTTTTCCTTACTATGTTGAGTTACTGCTGTTCTTCGGACCCTGGCTCTCTATGTGATCCTGCTATTTGTCTGCTTCAACCTCATGCTGTATCTTCCACCGTATCCGTGTTTTTGCTTACCCTTTTGCTATCTCCAATACTGCACCTAGGTGCTGACTTTGCACAGTCACTGCCGGTGGCTAACAGCGTCAAAGGACTCAATCTAGGGGGAAAAGAGAGCAGGTTGGATTGTGGCTGCTTCAGGCAGAAGTTCTTGTCCTCCTTATTCATGTTATAGGGTGCCTCATCTGGTATGGGTATCTTCCTGACATACTCTACAGTATAGACTGAAGCAAAAAATTCCATTTTTCTGTTGAGGCCTTCTCCTACCCTTCTATCACCTAGCAGCCAGCTCACTTAGAGATTTTGCTTTAAATGTATTTCAAAACATTCTGATTAGTTTTTGCCTCTATGGTGACCTTCTTTACAAATTATCTCTTGACCTGTCTTATTAAATGTTTACTTCTAACATCTCCTTTCTGCCCCTTCCTATTTTTTCCATTTGGATCTATATTTCATTTATTGAAAGGTGTCCCGTTGGCTTAAATAACCTCCTTTACCTTACAATTTAGCTATGCTGGCAGTGTTTTGGTCTTCCATCAATCTTTTTTTAATGCATGAAAAAAGGTGATCTCCGGGAACAGCAGGAATCAGTCTTCACTTATGGGTGAACATCACAGACAGAGCCCGTGTGGGAACGCGCCCCAGCATCCAATAGAAAAGCCTTTGGGAGCACTCCACTGTGCCTGCCTTTCCACCTTCCCAACTTCTCTCCTCAGTTGAGTTTGTAGCTAAGAGGAAGAGAAAAAAACATAAAGAAACCCTACAACTCCTAGGGAGGAGGGTGAGTTGTGAAGACTGATCTTGCTGGTCACCTGTTACAGGTGAGTAACTACACTATTTCCAGGAACAAGCAGGAATGCAGTCTTCACATATGGGGCTCACTAGATCCCAGGAAGCAGACTGGCATGGGGGAGGGGGGCAGTGTGATCCCTTAAACTAAAGTTTAGAACTGAAAAGTATGGACATGATGTGCCCATTGAACTCGATTCCAGGAGGCTTAAACAATTTTCAGAAGACTGTGTTCATGAGAAACTAGCTAAACTTAAAGTAAACAAAGCGATGGGCCCGGATGGGATACACCCTAGAATACTGAGGGAACTTGGGGACATTCTAACAGCTCCACTGACTGACCTTTTCAATGCCTCGTTCGAGTCGGGAGTGGTGCCAATGGACTGGAGAGAGGCTCATGTGGTCCCTTTACACAAAAGCGGAAGTAAGGATGTGGTTGAAAACTACAGGCCGGTTAGTTTAACTTCGGTAGTGAGTAAATTATTGGAAACGCTGCTGAAAGAGAAAACAGTGAGGTTTCTGGAGTCCAGCGGATTACAGGATCCAAGGCAGCATGGATTCACCAGAGGCGGATCTTGTCAGACAAATCTGATTGATTTCTTTGACTGGGTGACCAGGGAGTTGGACCGAGGGAGAGCCCTAGATGTGGTATATTTAGATTTCAGTAAAGCCTATGACACTGTTCCTCACAGGCGACTTATAAACAAACTGAGCACCCTAGGGATGGACCCTAAAGTTACTGCTTGGGTTAGAAATTGGTTGGGTGGGAGGCAACAAAGAGTACAGGTAAATGGAGCTCACTCTGAGGAGAAGAATGTTACCAATGGTGTGCCCCAGGGATCTGTCCTTGGTCTGATTCTTTTTAACATCTTTGTTAGTGATATAGAGGAAGGGCTGTTGGGTAAGGTTTGCCTCTTTGCAGATGATACCAAAATCTGCAATAGAGTAGACACCCAGGAAGGTGTAGATAACACGAGGAGGGATCTAGCTAAGCTTGAAGAATGGTCTAGAATTTGGCAGCTGGGATTTAATGTTAAAAAATGTAAGGTCATGCATTTGGGCTGCAACAATCCAAGGTAGCAATATAGTATAGGGGGTGAAGTACTTTTGTCCACTAAAGAAGAGCAGGACCTAGGCGTGGTTGTGTCTGATGATCTTAAAGTAGCTAATCAGGTAGAAAAGTCGACGGCAAAAGCTAGAAGGGTGCTTGGGTGCATACGGAGAGGAATGGCTAGCAGAAAAAAGAGGTAATAGTGCCTCTGTATAAGTCTTTGGTGCGACCTCATTTGGAGTATAGTGTGCAATTCTGGAGACCGCACCTTCAAAAGGATATAGACAGGATGGAGTCAGTACAGAGGGTGGCTACTAAAATGGTTAGTGGTCTTCATTATAAAGCATATGAGGACAGACTTAAGGATCTTAATATGTACACCTTAGAGCAGGGGTGGGCAATTCCGGCTCTCATGCACCACAATCCAGCCTGGCTTTCATGATGTCTCTAATGAATATTCATGAGATCTATTTGCATCCACTGCCTTCCATTGTATGGAAATAGGTCCATGAATATTCACTAGGAACATCATGAAAACCAGGCTGGATTGTGGTACATGAGTGCCGGAATTGCCCACCCCTGCCTTAGAGGAAAGGCGGGATAGAGGTGATATGATTGAGATGTTTAAATACCTCCGTGGCATAAATGTTCAGGGAGAGAGCCTTTTTCAATTGAAAGCAAGTTCTGCTATGAGGGGACTTGGGATGAAGGTGAAGGGGGATAGATTCAGCAGTGATATGCGGAAATATTTCTTTACGGAAAGAGTGGTGGATCCGTGGAATAGTCTCCCAGTGGAGGTGGTAGAGATGAGGACAGTATCTGAATTCAAAAAAGTATGGGACAAACACAGAGGATCTCTAAAGGAAAAAAGGGGACTGCTGTAGTTGTTGATATGGAAGGACAGACTAGATAGGCCATGTGGTCTTTTTCTGTCGTCATATTTCTATGTTTCTATGTGTCCTTTGTGGCTATTAATTAGTTTATCTTTGCTTTTTAGTCAGTGGGAGTCGTCTTTTAATAATGGCTTATTTATATCACCGGATTGGGGCATCTGTTCTTTTCTCCTGTGACCTTTATCATTTGTTTTATTCTATGCACTAATACTCGGGTTTTCCTTCTTATATACTAGTTTATGCACGTCATCCTGATAGATTGTCTTTAGAGTTATGAATGATGAGCACTCCGCTGCTCGGAGCAATGGTGTCCTCCTATTTGTTCACCCTGCACATAGGGCTTTAACAGTATTAATTATTGATAGTGTTTTCACTTGCTATGTTTCCTTTGAATGGTTCAATAGACCAGTTGGGTATGGTAGA
The DNA here is from genome assembly GCA_033557465.1 of Ichthyophis bannanicus. Taxonomy (NCBI): domain Eukaryota; kingdom Metazoa; phylum Chordata; class Amphibia; order Gymnophiona; family Ichthyophiidae; genus Ichthyophis; species Ichthyophis bannanicus. Next base: position 5,862,089 of record CM066050.1, read on the forward strand.
TTTCTCTTTTTCATTTTCTTTTCAGGTGTTTTCATTCACCTTTTGGGTACAATCTTATATGTACACTTTATTTTTCTTCCGGTTGATATCATCATATCTCCCCTCTGCTCCCCTTGGGGCACCCTCCCCACATACAATTCTATTTATTGCGGTAATGTTACTGTCTGAGAATAGGTTGGCATAGCAACAACAATTCTTTCTTAAGAACATAAGCTATGCCATACTGGGTCAGACCAAGGTCCATCAAGCCCAGTATCTTGTTTCCAACAGTGGCCAATCTAGGTCATAAGTACCTAGCAGTCTCCCCAAAAGACACAGGTTCCTCAATGCTTGTATTGGGTCAAGCAGTGATATCCTGGGTCCCTTTTTAATAATGGTTTATGGACCTTTCCTCCAGGAACTTGTCCAAACCTTTTTTAAACCCAGCTACACTAACAGCCTTTACTACATCCTCCAGTAACAAATTCCAGAGTTCTTAGGTGGATAATTTCCTCTTTTTTGTATTTTTCCCCCCCTTTACAATACCTTACTTGGATGATCTCTTCGTTCCATTAGTAAGCTACGATTTACAAGTGTCTTACGAGTGGTGAAGTGTTCTGTATATTATTCTGCATATATATATTTTTTATTATCAGTGTCAATGTGTTTGTTTACATATTTTTCCCCTTTGGTATCACTTGTTAATGTTTTAGTCTTTATATGTGTACAATTTTATTGTTTTGTATCCTTTTATGAATGGCCTGATTTTAATTAGTTATAATAATTACATAGGTATTATATAATATGGGTTCCTTTGGATATGGGAATTGTTATACAGTACCACTTTTATTTTTCATTTCTGTTACCTTTTTATAATTTTGGTTGTCTATTGATTTCATGTTTTTTAATTAATTTTTTATATTATTGCTTACATGTATGATGTTTTTTATGTATATGTTTCTGTACAAGGTCTCAGTCCCCTGAGGAAGCCTTCGGCTGAAACATGTGTCCGGCAGACCCTGTAATCAATAAAGCTCATTCCTCCAGTGGCATGATTCTCATGCTCCTTTGTGCTCCCTTGTGTTTGTAGGAGGTGCTTCCTTTCCGTGTTGTCTGATAGTTCTATTGGCCAGTGTCTCATTCTCAAGATAGCAGAGAAAAAAAATCTAATTAAACAGTGAGACAAACTACCTTCAATCAGATACTTTATGAAGCAACAGGGATGAAGGGCAGTGGCACTCCTAGCCCCCTCGGCCCCCAGGGAGGGTACCCCTCCCCTTGCGGCTGGTGCCTCCCTGGGCCCTTCTCTGTAGAGTGATACATCCTCCCCTCCCACTGGGCCCACACATCAATGGCAGCACAACAAGCTTACTTCAAAGCCGAGTGGCTTGCCACACTGCCTCTAATCCAGGCCCATTGGCTCTCTCTCCTGTATGAAGTCTCACAATTCATAAGACTTCAGCCAGGAGAGAGAGCCAATGGGCCTGGACTGGAGGGAGTGCGGCAAGCCACCCGGCTTTTAGGTAAGCTTGTCATGCAAGTATGGGCCCAGTGGGATGCACCCCCCTCCAGCTCGCACCTGGGGCAGGCTGCGCTCACCACTAGTGGAGGGGAAAGAGGAAAGAAGAGGGATGGGTTAGGGAACAGATTTGGTCTTCTTTGATCTGCTTTGTGCTCTTCTTCTCTAGAGGGGAGAGACTGGAATAGAACCAGAGGGCTGTTTTCTATGGTGAGTAGTAAAGGAAAAAATCTTAGATCAGGCTAGTCAGGCATTACTTTCAACCAATGCAGCATGGATTTCTTTCAGTTTATAAATGTATACATGGAACGCTTTCTTTTTTTTTTTGCCATTTACCCCAAAAAATCACAAATTAGATATTCATTAGACACTGTAACCTGTTTTCTGAAATATATCTGTACAGACAATAATACTTGGCTGTAGATAATCAGCCACTATGAATTTAAAATGAGTGGCTGAATATTCTAGCATAATTTTGCCTGTTTGAAATTAGGCCAGCTATTTCTGTAGGCCAGTTATACGGATAAATTAACCCATTCAGTGGCTGAATACCCTCGACTAGGCTAAAATGCCGCTTCTCATTACAAGGCCAGAAGTTTGGCCATATAGCAATTTATTCAGCCAGAATTTGGGCATATAGCTGCCAGGTTTTTTTTAAACAAGATGTTATGTGGTGAGCACCACTAATGACCATAGAAGGTAAGGTTTTTGCAGGCAAATCTGGGACACATCTGAAGTGGGTGTGGGGGCGAGGGGGAAGGAATGGACACTTTAGTTCCAGGTTTGCAGGAGGGAAGAGGAGTCATTACCTTGCCACCTAGCCATCCCATAACTGCAACAATATCACTTCCAAGCAGACAAATCGACAGAGAAATAGAAAGAACGATGCGTTTTCCCATACTGTGAAAACTCTTAAGATAATAAACACCGACATACTCAAATCCCTAAACTGAAAATGAATTTTTCTACTCTTCGTCCCCATTGCTGCAATGAAGGACAGGAGGCTGCCAAACAGGTGGAATCGGAGACAATCCCTAAAAATTGGGGACATCTGGTAACCTTAATATAAGGGCTTTTGAAATTAATGTCATGATGTCAAATTACATATGTTTACAGGAGCATTGGTGCTAAGATCATGATGATTTTGATAATTATCAAAATCTGTGGGGGGAGACGGGCATGAGCCTAGAAGTTAATTGGAAGGGATACAAGGCTTAAGATTCATGTAGGGATCCTGGTGTCCTTGCATCGGCTCTGCCCATAAACACAAAGCTTTTAACACAGACCAGAAGAAAAAAATATCTCATGCACACCTGCATTAGCTTCAATGGGTCTGTACATTATTTATATGCTGCGATTGCAATGGGTTACTTTAAACTCCTTTGATGTTTATTGGTCTGAATGGCAGTATACCAAATCTTGGAAAAAAATTAATTAAATTAAATAAACCACCTTGATTTTCCTTGGTCGTAAAGGCGATATATCAAATGCTCATAAATAAACAAATATAAATAAATAATGGCAGGTTTCTACTGTTTATCCAGGATAAGCAACGTGTAATCTGTGTGCCTTTTTGGGAACCTGAAAGGCACTTGTGACCTGGATTGGCCGTTGTTTGAAATAGGATACTGGACTTGATCTGACCCAGTATGGCTTCTCTTATGTTCTTATGCCCATACATGTATACTTTTCCATTACAAATTAGATACAAGATTCCATAAAACATAGAAAACAAATAGCAGATAAAGATCCAGTCTGCCCATCCATAAGAACTATTAATTTCTACAATCATAAGAACATAAGAAATGCCATACTGGGTCAGATTAAGGTTCATCAAGCCCAGTATCTGGTTTCCAACAATAGCCAATTCAGGTCACAAGTACATGGCAGTTTCCCAAAAAGACGCACAGGTCCCACAATACTTGTATTAGGGAAAGCAGTGGATTTCCCGGGTCCTCTTTAATAATGATTTATGGACCTTTCCTCCAGGAATTTATCCAACTTTTTTTAAACCCAGCTACACTAACAGCTTTTACTACATCCTCTGGTAACGAATTCCAGAGTTTGATTATGTGTTGCAATTTTTCACAATGTTCTTGGGTTTTTACAAGTTTGAATAATTTTGTGTCATCTGCAAATTTGATTACCTCGCTCGTTTATTCCCATTTCAGGTTATTTCTGAATATATTAAAAAGCAGCAGATCCAGCACAGATCTATGAAGTACTCCACTATTCACTTTTCTGCGTTGGGAAAATTGGCCATTTAGCCCTACCCTCTGCTTTCTATCATTTAACCATTTCCTGATCCACAACAGTACATTGCCTCCTATCCCATGCCATTTTAATTTCGCCAAGTCTCTCTCATGTGGGACCTTGTCAAAGGCTTTCTGAAAATCCAGAAACGCTATATCAACCGGCTCACTTTTCTTTACTTGTTTATTCACACCTTCATAAAAATATTAGTAAGACAAGACCTTCCTTGGCTAAAGCCATGTTGGCTTTTTCCCATTAAACCATAAACATGTGCGGTAATTATGTTCTTTATAATGGTTTCTACATTTTGCCCAGTATTGATGTCTTCTGATGTATCACCTTTAAATACCATTTCAATCATGGGTAATTTCCCTACATCTTCTTCAGTAAGGACCTAAGCAAAGAATTAATTCAGTCTCTCCACTATGGCTTTGTGCCCTCTTAGTGCCCTCTTTATCATCTAATGGTCCAATTTCTCTCTCATAGGTTTTTTGCTATGAATGAACAGTACTTGAAAAAGCTTTTAGTATACATTTTTGTCTCCACTGCAAGGGAGAGGGAGGAGTGGCCTAGTGGTTGGGGCAAGGTACCACAGACTGGAAGGTCAGTGGTTGAAATCCCACTAGAGGACAGCAACCCCGGGCCAGAAGGACTGGGATTTCTAGTCACAGGTGCTCCTTGTGGTCTTGGGCAAGCCACTTAACCCTCCATTGCCCTTGTTCCCTGTAAGTATTAGTGTATGTGTCTCATATCCCCTCGTGTTAAATGTATCCCCCAACCGCTTTGACCCGGTGAAAAGCGGGATATAAATGCAGCTAAATAAATAAACTGCAAGCTTTTTTCAAATTCTTTCTTTGCATGCCTTATCAATGCCTTGCATCTAACTTGCCATTGCTTATGTTATTTCTAGTTTTCGTCATTTGGCTTCTTTTTCCATTTCCTGAAAGATGTTTTTTTGGCTACAACAGTCTCTCTGGCCTCACCATTAAACCATGCTGACAGTTTTTTGGCCTTCCTTTCACAGCTGGTCTGGGCTTCCAAGATAGTATTTTTAAACACCACCCATGCTTGATGTAAATCTTTAATCTTTGCAGCTGCTCTTTTTAGTTTTTTCTTAACTATTTTCCTCATTTTATCATAGTCTCCCTTTTGAAAGTTAAAAGGTAGCACTGTGGATTTCCTTGCCATCCTTCCTCCATTTATTAAATCAAATGCGATCATGCTAAGATCACTATTGCCAAGTGGCCCCAACACCCTTATCTCTTGCACCAGATCTGTGTTCCACTAAGGAGTAGGTCCAAAATGGCTTTCCCTCTCATCAGTTCATGAACCAGTTGCTCCAAGAAGCAGTCATTTATGTCATCTAGAATCTTTATCTCCCTAACATGTCCTGCCATGACACTGACCCAGTTGATACCGAGGTAATTGAAATCACCCATTATTCTTACTGTGTTGTAGCTTTTGTTAATCTCCCTGATTTCATCATCCATTTGTTCATTCTGGCCAGGCAGTCGGTAGTACACCCTCACTGCCATTGCCTTCCCCTTTTTACATGGAATTTCAATCCATAGAGATTTAACAGTGTATTTGTCTCCTATAAAATTTTAATCCTGTGTGACTCATTGCCCTCTCTAACATAGGGTGCAACCCCTCCACCAATTTGATCGACTCTATCATTGCAATATAATTTGTACCAAGGTATCACAGTGTCCCACTGGTTGTCCTCCTTCCACCATATCTCTGAGATACCAATCATATCTAACCTCTCATTTAATGCTATATATTCTAACTCTCCCATCTTATTTTTTAGACTTCCTCTTCCTCAGAGATCCTGTATTTGTCCCATGTTTTTTTTTAATTCAAATATAGTCTATCTCCACCACCACTACTACCATGCATCCACCACCTTTTTCTGTAAAGTAGAATTTCCTCAGATTACTCTTGAGTCTATCTCCTTTCACTTTCGTTTTATGATCACTTATTCCAGAACTTCATTTCAAATGAAAGAGGCTCTCTCCTGTGCATTTAATACCATGAAGGTATTTAAATGTCTCTGTCATATCTCCTCTCTTCTGCCTTTCCTCCAAAGTATACATATTGAGATCTTTGGGTCCGATATTCACAAAAATGCTCAGCCTCCTAAATCTGCGCCCTAGTTTCAGCCACAATCAGGAGCCTTTCAGCTGAAAATTAATCCCAGTTTAGGAGCTTAGGGCTTGATATTCAAGGACATTTTCATGGTTTGTAGGTCTGCAAAGTGTGTAAATGCTGCTAAGTGTCATATTCAGCTACTGCTGCTATATGCCCCAATGCCAACCAGTTAGCATCGGCCCGTTCCAGGGGCCGCACTTGGGGATAACCAGCCCGTGATGCTAGTCAGCTGCTGACAATTAGCAGATAAAGTTAGGCCCAGAAAAGGCTGTCCTAACCTTTGCTGCTGAAGTTAATCGGGCAGCAACTAAATATCCCTTCTGCTCGATTAGCTTCCTGCCTCAGCTGCAAACCCAGATATTCAATACTGGTGGCTGGATATGGCTCCAGCATTGAATATCTAGGTTTCGTTCAGTGGTCCAATTGACCCTTAAAATTGATACTCCTAAATTGAGGCTTATCTATATTTATAAGCCTAATTTAGGTGCCTAGTGTTGAAAATTAGTGCTAAGCTCCTAACTTCTTTTCCTCATCCTAAATCTGCTGCCGTTGCCACTCACTTTTTATGCTCCTAAATTTAGTTTAGTGAAATTTAAAAAAAAATATTTAAGCTTTCAGACCTAGTAAATTTTCAGAGAGGCCAATTTAGGACATAACTCTGAAAGTTAGGAGCATAAATTCTTTGAATATCGGGCCTTTGTAGTCTATCCTATATGCCTTATGACGAAAACCACTGACCATTTTAATAGCCACCCTCTGGATGGACTCCATCCTATTTATATGCTTTTGAAGGTGTGGTCTCCAGAAGTGTACACTGTACTCCAAAATGAGGTCTTGCTATAGACTTATACAAAGGCACTATTACCTCCTTTTTCCTGCTGGCCATTCCTCTCCCTTTGCACCCAAGCAGCCTTCTAGTTTTTGCCATTTGCCTTTGCTAAATCTGAGAATTACCTCTTTCAGGACCTAATTCTGTATGCTGCAGGAGAGAGAAAGGGGGATATGAAAAATACCTCAAAAGAGGTAAATAATGCAGAAGAGGAAGTTTCCAGTAGAAAGTAGATGCTAGAGCAAGAGGGAACACAAGTGAATAATTCTGCACAGGGGAAGCACTCAAAGCAAAACCAGTAACATCATTCAGGAAAGCACAGGGCAAGTATAGAGGCTCCTTAGCAGTAAGAATGTGAAGCTGGAGTTCAAAGTGGGTCTGTGATGTTACAACAGGAATGGAAAAAGAACAGAAAGCCTTCATTTACAGTCATGTTCTAGATTTCTAAGAGACAATTCCACCTTGTCCAGGGGCAGTGAGAGAAGACAAGAGACAGCAACCATTAGCAACAGACCAAGCCTGAACAGACACATCCCATTCTATCCAGGAACCTCCTCATTCAGGTAGGCAATAGTATTAATTTGGAAGAAGGGACATAATGTGACTTCCTCCCTTATGGGTGATGTCCCGTAATTCGGACTTTTAGCTCCCGTCTTTGTAATCATTGTTCAGGGTGAGTTACAGTCAGATACTGCAGGTATTTCCCTGCCCCCAGAGGGCTTACAATTTAAGTTTGTACCTGAGGCAATAGAGAGTTAAGTAGCTTGTCCAAGGCCACGAGGAGTGCCAGTAGGATCCGAACCCTGGTCTCTCTGGTCACCAGGTTGCTGCCCTGACCTCTAGACTACTCCTCCTGCTCAAAGTGACTTTTCTCTGCCCCTTGCCATCCATGTCCCCCCTACCAGCAGAGTCCTCAGCCTATGTCACATTTTTCCGACAGCTGCTATTGGTTGGTGAGCAGAGATATGCTTACCCTCTTTGATTCTAGATATTCCATTCCACGCGCCACCTGGTACGCACATGACAACAGGTCTTGGAAGCAGAGCTGTGCCTCAGGACCTCCAATTACATTCAGCAGGTATTCAGAGTTTGCTGGGCGACGGGCCCAGAGGAACTCACGAAGATTCCCCTTGGAAGCATATTCCACAATCATATACAAAGGTCCTAGAGTCACATGACCAAGAATATTAGAACTGTCCCAGGACAAAGGCAGCTTTCACAAAAACAGAAAATGACGCTAGATAAAGACCATACAACCTATCCAGTCTGCTCATCCATACCAACTACTAAGTTCTACAACCATTTCCTCTCACTTGAAAGACCTTCTGTGCTTATCCCATGCCTTCCTGAATTCAGATATAGTCCTTGACTCCACCACTGCTGCTGGGTGGCTGTTCCATGCATCTACCACCCTTTCCATATATAAGTGTTTCCTTAGGCGTAATCTACTCCCTTTCATCCTCATCCTATGACCCCCCTGTTCCAGAGCTTCCTTTCCATTGAAAGAGGTCCCTTCCTTTTTATTTATATCTTGGAGATATTTAAATATTGTATCGCCCTATTCCCACCTTTCTTCCAAAGTATACATATTAAGATATTTAAGTCTATCTCCATACGATTTATGACAAATATCACTAACCATATTAATAGCTCCCCATCAGTGAATTCAGATATTCACATATGTAGAACTCTGCCCCCCACACTTATACTTCTCTTCATGGTTCCCCAATCATTGTGGTTCCCCTCCAAGGTACATTCTTCTCCATCAAGAGGTAATCCTCTGCTCCATTGCTTCTTTGTCTCTCAGACATAGTCCTCCCTCAACATTCTGCACAATTCCTCTTCCTCGCTCCCTCATTACCTAATCATTTTGCATGACTCTTCTCCTCCACCCCTGTCAATCCATCCAGTCCTCCACTCACCTTCCTGTGTGCAGACTCCCAGCAGGTTGAGGATGTTTTTGTGCTGACCCATTTGTTTCATGAGCTCCATCTCTGAGATTAAGTCAGCAAGATCCTTTTCTGTACCATTATCTGTGGAATGAACATTAACATGATCAGATCCTTGCCTGCAGCCACATGCCACAGCTCTGCCTACAGTCTCTTGCAGACATTGAACACATCAGGGGCTCATCTCCAATCATGGAACAGAGCCTTGCCTGACCATGGGATGCAAATACGTCAAAAAGGACTGATAAAGTGATAAAAGAGGTAATGAGAGACAGAAACTAATGGTTGAGTGGATGCAGAGAAAGCATATTTGCATAAGAAGATGGAGAATCGTACAGACGCTTAGAGATGTTCTGTAATGAAGTCTTGTTCTGTTTGTCCAGAGCACATGCATACAGAAAGATGCAATTTTGTGCCATGATAGGAACTGTATGGCAGTAGAAGCTGGAGCTGGTTCTGCACAGTGGCAGCAGTGCCCCTTTTGCTAATTGCATCATTGCATCCTTCCCACCCAGGGTCTGTGTTAGGCAGTGATAGTAGTCTGTGTCGTACAGCTGCAAGTCGGGTATTTGGTGTTGCAATGCCAATGCTGCAGCTCCATCCTCTTCCCATCACTGTCACTTCATTGCCTTTCAGCCCTGCAATGTGTCTAATTTGTGCAGTGCTGAAGCATCTACATTCTAACTTACTTAAATACCAATTTTTTTGTCTGACCTTTCAGCATCTTGACTGCCACAGTAAGCTTTCTCTCTGGTCTTTCTCTGTCAATGCCATAGGCTTCTGCCTTCACCACCTTGCCAAAGCAGCCTTCCCCCAAGGGCCTTCCCAGAAGCAACCTGCAAGAGTTCAGTAAGAATGGAACACAGACCCTCCGGCATGTTTGCCACAAGCAATTACGCAATTTTCAGACTGTCTGCAATGGGACAGAGACTCTGTGGGCTTTTTACTATCAGTTGTTTCTTGTCCTGTGAAACTTGCGCATGGATACCTGCTCCTGCTTTTTCTGCAGGCAGATTTTTGCTGGGAAAGTACGCACATACTTTTGCAAATGTAATCTATGCGCACGTTTCCTCCTCAACTTAAGCACTTCACTGAGCTCACCTCTCGGTGCATCTAAAAGTCTGCAGTCTACTTTCTAGAAAAGAAGAGAAAAGTGCTGTTCCAGTAGAGTATCACCTCCATAAACATACCTCTCTCGTGGGAATTCCCACTTCAGATCCAAGGGTAACTCTACCTCCATGACTCGGGCAAGCACTGAGGTACAGCTGGATGAAAGGCGTGTGACTCTCATGAGTGAAGAGCTGGATTCCAGGGAAAACTATATAGAAATGATGGAGCATGGGCATTAGTGATAATCTGAGAGAGGGGCAGGGACAGTGGGAAAGTGCGGCAAGACAACAGAGGGACAAAAGAATGCATGTGTATTAGACAGGCAGCAACAGCAGGTGTGCAAGAGATAGACAGTTTGTACCTGCCGCACAAGTGGGAACTTGGCGAGTTTGTGCAATGCTGCTGGTTCCAAGGTCCGTTTGCTGGGCCCAGTCTGCATTCGGCACAGAATTACAATGACAATGGCCATAAGAACAGCCAGAGACCCTGAGATGTAGATAATCAGATCCGTATGCTGCAGTCCACTGATCTCAGCCTCCAGCACAAAGTGTTCTAAAGAGCAGAGAAGGAGGGAGGGAGGTGGAAGAGGGGAAATGAGGATGGGGAAAGGACAACAGAAGAGAGGGGGACATAAGAACATAAGATATGCCATAATGGGTCAGACCAAGCCCAGTATCCTGTTTCCAACAATGGTCAATCTAGGTCACAAGTACCTAGCAGTTTCCCCAAAAGACACAGGTTCCACAATGCTTATACTGGGGTAAGCAGTGGATTTCCTGGGTCCCCTTTAATAATGGTTAATGGAACTTTCATCCAGGAACTAGTCCAAATCTTTTTAAACCCAGCCACACTAACAGCTTTTACTACATCCTCTGGTAACGAATTCCAGAGTTTGATTACATGTTGAGTGAAAAAATATTTTCTCTTGTTAGTCTTAAATAGGATCTCCAGGAACAAGCAGGAATGTAGTCTTCACATATGGGTATCGTCGGAACTGATGGAGCCTGCGCGGGAACGCTCCCCAGCGTCCAATAGGAAAGCTTTTAGGAGCATCCCACAGTGCCTGCATGCTGCCATCCCGCCTTTCCCAACTGTCTCTCTCCAGTTCTTCGTTTTCTGCGGAGCCGACAGGTCGCACATCCTGTCACCGCAGAAAATTCCCTTCTTATACTTTTTTGTGGTCGCGTCTGCCTTCCCTCGACGCTATACCGGTACCGCCGGTTCTTCTTTTCTTTTTTCTAAAAATACCCAAAAAAACTTTGTCTGGAGTCTGTTCCAGGTTTTTTTCTCCTCAGGTGCCACGCTCCATTTTGGGCACTAGGCCCAACTTTTCCTTTAAAATGGAGAAACCCGCTTCGGGTTTTAAAAAGTGTTCCAAGTGTGGCTTTACCATTTCCGTCACCGACACCCATGAGTGGTGCCTCAAATGTTTAGGTCCTGACCATTCTATTTCGGAGTGTGTTGCCTGTGGGCTGGTGTCGAAGAGGGGCAGGCAGAACCGAGCTGCTAAACTTAGCACCCTTTTTCCCTCCGATGCAGCCTCTGTGGCATCGACGTCTTCCAGGGCTTCATCTTCCTCCCATGGATCTCAGGTAACTAAACATAAATCTAGCCGGTCCTCAAAGGGTAGATCGCCCTCTAAGCATTGATATTCCTCTGGCGTTGCCCTTGAGGGACTTTCACCGGCTAAATTGCCCCGGCGGGAGGCTTCGGCTTCCAAAGAATTAACGGGGCTCCAGGATGTTCTCGAGGCCTCAACCTCGGCAGAACTACTGGTGCCATGCTCTGGGGTACCGGCTGCTTCTTCTGGTACCGATACCCAAGCATCGGCAGCATCGATAGACCAGAGATTCTTGGCTATTGAATGCAGTCTGGCAGCTCTCCTCACGGCCTCGATGCCCTTGAAACCGCTTCAGACAATTCAACCGGTACCGGCACCGACTCCGGTACCGGTATTGATTACATCGACATCGACAGGTATTCTACCGGGACAGAGTCATGCTTATCCATCTGGTATCGACAAGTTGGTACCGGACCCCTCCGATGCTGACTTCGATCGGTACCGGTACCGTGCCTTGCACGATCACACGGATCGGAGGTATTTTGAAAGCTCTGCTGATACCAGAGTACTTCTTTCTGAGGATTCTTCTTCTCCTCAGCGTAGGATATCTCCACCAGAGGATATGTCCTTTCAGGATTTTATCCGAGATGTGGCTCAAGGTGTTTCCATCACAGTGGCTCCTGAAAAAGAGCCTAGGGCAAAGGAATTAGAAATCCTACAATACCCTAAAGCTCCCAAGGAGGCAGATGTCTTACCTATTCATGAGATCTTGCATGATCTCATGTTAAGGATGTGGGAAACACCTCTAACCACATCTCCTCACTCTCAAAGACTCAATACCATGTATCGAGTTCCTCCCTGTCCTGGGTTTCAGAAGACTCAGCTACCACACCATTCCATGGTGGTGGAATCAGCTGTGAGAAAGATCAAGAGTGCAAAAAGGCATGCATCTAATCCTCCAGGACGTGAGTGTAGGACTTTTGACACCTTTGGAGGTCAAACCTTCCAGGCTTCCATGCTTTCTGCTAGGATCAGTTCCTATATTTTATATATGGGAATGCTCCTTAAGGAGGTCACAGGAGACTTAGAGCTTATGAGCAGGGGCGGCCCAAGGGGGGTGCGGGGCCATGTGCGGAGACTCGGTGTGGGGCCTCATTTGCATAAGGGGCCTCATTTGCATAAATAATTGCATAATGTTACCATATACTAACTTTTAGTAAACGTGCCTCTTAATGAGTGTATGGATAAAGAAAGACTAAAAGATTTCTACATTACTATAATCCAGTGCCAACTGCCAGACACATTAGGAACTACTACAAACACTGCCCATTTAGAACCCATAGCAAACCCACCGTATCCTAACAGCATTACCAGGACTCACAAAGCACCATACCCTACCTATCAAAAGGCAACACTGCAAATATTAAACCAATACATTTCAGAGAATAACAATACATAACCTACTGGGGAAAGAGAACAAGTGGCAATGTCAAATAGGAATTATATAAACAGAACACCTCAGCTCAGTTACACGTGCAGAACATAGACCATCACCAAACAAGTAATCACAATTTAGAAACAGGAAGACAATAATTAAACTGGGAATCCTAAAAGCCAAACTTGGAATGTACAACACTGTAGAAATAAAACTATACATTAATTTGCTCTTGTACTAAACAAAGCGCAGACGTTAATGATGCACATTTACCAGAGCTGACATATTCCAATTAATAAATTCAAAATAAAGAGATATTTTTCTACCTTTTGTGCATTTTGTTTTCAGCTGCAATTGCTCCAGCCACTTTCTTCTGGTTTCTTCGTGTCTTCTGCTAACTCTCCATCGTCTGCTGTCCATTTATCCTTTCTTCTCTCTTCTAGTTTTTTTCCATTCTCTCTCTACATCTGCTTTAACATACTAATCTTTCTCCTTTTGCTCTTTCCTCATTCCTATTTCATCCACTCAAATTTTACCCCTCCATCCTCAATCCCCACTTACTCTCCCAATACCCGGACAATTGTAGATTTTTTATCCCTCCCACACAAAATATTTTTCCCTTCTCCATTTTACTCTTCCAGCCCCATCCCATTCTAATCCTCCCTCAACATCAGCTCCCTTCTAGTTCCAGCCTCACCCAGCATCCATTCCCTTCTAGTCCCTGCATCAGCCCATTTCCAGTCCTAGCAACCCCCCAACCCAATACCAGTCCTAGCCCCCCCATCAACCCACTTCCAGTCCTAACCCCATCAACCCATTTCCAGTCAGCCCCCCATAGCCCAGTGCCAGTCCTAACCCCCCCATCAGCCCACAGCCTATTACCAGTCCTAACCCCATCAGCCCACCTCAAGTCCTAATCCCTCCCCATCAGCCCATTGCCAGTCCTAACCCCCCCCCCCCCATCAGCCCACAGCCTATTACCAGTCCTAACCCCATCAGCCCACCTCAAGTCCTAATCCCTCCCCATCAGCCCATTTCCTGTCCTAGCCACCCCATAGCCCATTAGCAGTCCTAACCCCCCCATAGCCCATTACCAGTCCTAACCCCCCATCAGCCCACAGCCCATTACCAGTCCTAACCCCATCAGCCCACCTCCAGTCTTAAGCCCCCCAGCCCATTTCCAGTCCTAGCCCCCCCATAGCCCATTACCAGACAGCCCCCATCAGACCACAGCCCATTACCAGTCTTAACCCCCCCATAGCCCATTACCAGTTCTAAACCCCCTCAACAGCCCACAGCCCATTACCAGTCCTAACCCCATCAGCCCACCTCCAGTCTTAACCCCCCAGCCCATTTCCAGTCCTAGCCCCCCCATAGCCCATTACCAGTCCTAACCCCCCCCATCGGCTCACGTAAAATTAAATTAAAAAAAAACCCGCTGGCTGCTACCGCTGCCGCCGCAGCAGAATGGACTGTCCCGTGGGGCCCCCTCTGCCCGGCTGAATCCCTCCCTCCCTCCATGACGGCTGAGCCCCTCCGTGCCGGCTTTGAGAGTTGCGAAGGGAGAGTGTCTCCCTCGTGTCTCTGTTAAGCCCGCAGGGGCTGATGGGAAATTTCACACTCTAGGGGCAATCTAGGATGTACAGGTCAAAATGCATGAAAAAAGGCCAGACATGCAAGTTTCAAGTGAAAATTCAGCATGGGCCTGCCTACATTGGTGCTTTGACAGACTCTGCAGCACCTCACCTCACACTTGTTTTCATGGCAATGGGAAATTTATGTAGCAGGAGGGGGCAAACCACTGCAGGGCAAAGGCAGACAGACCTCACACTAAATTGGAAATAAACGTATGGTATATTCAGCGATATGGTAAACAAAATTAGAACCTTTTTTTATTTTTAATATATGCAAGATTGGATGAATTCTACTGTATTCACATGGGCATTTATTCTGTGAAAAATACTGTATGCACAATGAAAGGCACATTTTAGAAATGTCATTCATGTGGTAGAAGCAATGTTGAAGTGAAAATGTCTGCTATCGATGTGAATTTTAGAAGAGAACAGTACACATGTGAGGTAGATATAAAATCAGCATATCCTTGGACCTCAAAATGAACGTACTTTTTCAAAACGTCCCGCGGTCATTACATGTATATTGTGCTATAAGATAGTGCCGTGCATACATGGAAAACTGAATATGCAGCAGGGCAGCAAAGACATGCAACCACATGCTAAAACAAAGACGCACAGGCATATGCAGTAGGAAGACGAGATGCACGTGGATAACATAGAGGGTACCTCAGCGGCAGAATGGACTGTCCCGCGGGGCCCCCTCTGCCCGGCTGAATCCCTCCCTCCGTGACGGCTGAAATTTCCCATCTGCCCCTGCAGGCTTAACAGAGACGCGAGGGAGACACTCTCCCTTCGCGACTCTCAAAGCTGGCATGGAGAGAGGGAGGGATTCAGCCGGGCAGAGGGGGCCCCGCGGGACAGTCCATTCTGCTGCTGCCGCGGCGGCAGCAGCAGCGGTAGCAGCCAGCGTTTTTGTTTTTTTTTACTTAATTTTGAAAAAAGCAGAATGTTCTTTGCGCGGGGTCCCCTGAAACGCAGGGCCCTGTGCAAAAAACATTCTTGCTCAATGGAGGGCCGGCCCTGCTTATGAGCCCTCTCCTTCCTGATGATAAGAGGCAGGATTACCTCGCCCTTGTCAAACATGCCCAGGATGTTTACAAGTTTGTCAATCGTGCAGCCGTTGACTGCTTTGCGTGCATAAGCAGAACCTCTGCTATTGCCATAGGTGCACGTAGGATTGCCTGGCTCCAGGCATCTGACTTGGAACTTTGGGTACAGGATAAACTAAGAAATATTCCTTGCACAGGAGAGAATCTCTTTGGCAGGAATTGGCAGGAAAAAGCTAATGAGATAGATGCTGACAATATCACCTTGGATAGATTGTCTGAATCTACAGCTGATCCTGCAAGGAAAAAATCCTACAAGAAACCATTCTTCAGTAAGAAGAAGTTTTATCCCTCCTATACCCAACAGGGACATCGTTTGGGTCAGTCTGCCCAAAAGGGACAGCCGCAACAACCTAGGCAAAGAAAAACAAAAGCTGCTAAGCCTCAACCGGCTCAGCAGACTCAGCCTCCACAGGGGCTTTGACTCCTATCTAGAGAACTTTGCCTTCCTGCCCCTGAACGGTCCAGAGTCCTCCACCATTCCAGGAAGGTTATGTCATTTTGCCCCAGATGGGGTCAGATAACGGCAGAAAATTGGACTCTGTCTATTGTAAGAGAGGGGTACAAGCTTCATTTCCTCAGCATGCCCCCTCCTACAATGGTAAGACAGTTCAATTCTCAGACCTCTCTCAAAAACCAGTTAGGTCAAGAGGTCACTGTGCTTCTTGCCCAAGGGGCAATAGAAGAGGTACCCATTCTACAACAGGGTACAGGGTTCTACTCCCCCTATTTCCTTATTCCAAAGAAAACAGGAGGACACAGACCCATTTTAGACCTCAGAGAATTGAACAAATTCCTGTTCAAAGATATGTTCAAAATGATTTCTCTAGGAACTCTGCTGCCATACCTTCAGAGTCAGGATTGGCTTTGTTCTCTAGATCTCAAGGATGCGTACACTCATGTTCTCAAACATCCAACTCATCAAAAGTTCCTTCATTTCCTATTTCAAGGGAAGCACTACCAATACAGGGTTCTTCCTTTTGGCCTGGCCTCGGCACCAAGGGTGTTCACAGAATGCATGGCTGTGGTGGCAGCATTTCTTCACACCCTAGGAATATTCGTCTTCCCTTACTTAGACAACTGGCTCATTCGAGCCCCTTCAGAGCCAGAGGCCAGGGTTGCTCTCTCTCGCACAATGCGCATCCTTCAGTATTTTGGACTTGTCATAAACTTCCCAAAATCCAACCTTGCTCCCACTCAGTCTCTAGAGTTTATAGGAGCTCTGCTGGATACCAGACAGACAAGGGCCTACCTTCCACAGGCCCGCTGCCTTCGCATTGTGCAGTTGGCTTCCCAAGCAGTGTTAAAACCTCACCTCACTGCTCGAGAAATGTTACAGTTGCTAGGCCACATGGCATCCACCGTGCATGTGGTTCCTTTTGCTCACCTCCATATGAGGGCAGCCCAATGGACTTTATCCACTCAGTGGGTTCAGGCGTCAGGTTGCCTGTCAGACAAAATAGCAAACTCAGATCACCTTATTTTGTCCCTTCAATGGTGGCAGTCACCCCAGAACCTTTTGGTGGGGTCTCCTTTTCAGCAACCCACACCCAAGCCACTCTAACAACAGATGCTTCACAGGTGGGTTGGGGAGCCCGCCTGCAAGGCCTCTCTACCCAGGGTACCTGGACTAAACAGGAGGCCTATCTACACATCAATCTCCTGGAACTCAGAGCAATCTTCCTTGCTCTTCGAGTATTCCACACCCAGCTTAGCTACAAGACAGTCCTAGTTCAAATGGACAATCAAGTAGCCATGTTCTATGTGAACAAGCAGGGCGGAACAGGCTCTCTGTCGCTATGCAACGAAGCTTTGCAACTATGGGCCCTCGCCAGAGAGCATCAGATTCATCTTCTTGCGGTGTATCTTCCAGGCATTCAAAACTCTTGGGCAGACAGACTCAGTCGAGTTCTGCTTCCACACGAATGGTCTCTCCATGCGGACCAGGTGGACAAAATTTTCCAAATTTGGGGAACCCCGGACATAGACCTCTTCGCAAGTCCGCTGAATGTCAAACTTCCCCGGTTCTGTTCCAGAATTCCGGCTCGAGGTTGTCAGGCCAGGGATGCTTTCCTCCTCCATTGGGGCCAGGACTTCCTGTATGCTTTTCCACCCATTCCCCTAATTCCCAAAACCCTGTTCAAGCTTCAGAGAGACAGAGGTCATATGATTCTCATAGCTCCACATTGGCCATGGCAAATGTGGTACCCTCTGCTCCTACATCTCTCTCAAGCTCTGCCTCTGGAGTTAGGATCCGCTCCAAATCTCCTTTCTCAGGAGGATGGGATGCTGTGGCATCCCAATCCACAGTCTCTGCATCTCAGGGCCTGGTTGCCTAGAACTTCACTGTCTTAACCTTTCTCAACAGGTAAAGGATATCCTTTATGCTTCCAGGAAGCCTTCCACAAGACGCTCTTATGCTTTCAAGTGGAAAAGGTTTACCATATGGTGCTCGCAGAAGGGTCTTAACCCTCTTGCGATACCTCTGGAATCATTACTGGAGTATCTCCTTCATTTGTCTAATGCAAGGCTTAAGAGCAATTCAGTGAGAGTTCATTTGAGTGCTATTGCAGCTTCTTTCAAGCCTCTAAATGGGCAACCTATTTCCTCTTATGAGAGGTCTTCTTTTAATTAAGCCTCCCATTAAGCCACCACCGGTGGCATGGGACTTAAATTTGGTTCTTGGGCAGCTTATGAAACCGCCTTTTGAACCATTAGCCACTACCTCTTTGAAATTCCTTTCCTGGAAGGTCATCTTTCTTATTGCAATCACATCAGCACGTCGCATCAGTGAATTGCAAGCATTGGTGGCTGATCCTCCTTATACAAGGTTCCATCACGATAAGGTAGTCCTTAGAACTCATCCAATTTTATGCCAAAGGTGGTGTCACCTTTTCATTTAAACCAAGTGGTTTACCTTCCTGAACAACCCAAACTATGGTTACACGATGCAAGGTTCCGCATTAGGAACCACCACCCAGGAAAAAGATTTAGGCGTCATTGTGGATAACATGTTAAAACTCTTGGCCCAGTGTGCAGCGGCGGCCAAGAGAGCAAATAGAATGCTAGGTATCATAAGGAAAGGAATGGAAAATAAAACAAGAGATATTATAATGCCTCTATATCGTTCTATGGTGAGACCGCACCTTGAATATTGTGTGCAATTCTGGTCGCCGTATCTTAAAAAGGATATAGCGTTATTAGAAAAGGTGCAGAGAAGAGCCACCAAAATGGTAAAGGGGATGGAAGGATACTCCTATGAAGAAAGGCTAAAAAGGTTAGGGCTCTTTAACCTGGAAAAGAGACGGCTGAGGGGAGATATGATAGAAGTCTATAAATTAATGAACGGAGTGGAACGGGTAAACGTAGATCGATTGTTTATGTTATCAGAATGTAGAAAGACTAGGGGGCATGCAATGAAGCTACAGGGTAAACAATTTAAGACTAATAAAAGAAAATATTTTTTCACTCAACGTGTAATCAAACTCTGGAATTTGCTACCGGAGGATGTGGTAAAGGTTGTTAGTGTTGCTGGGTTTAAAAAAGGTTTGGACAAGTTCCTGGAGGAAAGGTCCATAAACCATTATTAAGAAGGGACGCAGGATATCAATGCTTGACCCAGTACAAGCATTGTGGAACCTGTGTCTTTTGGGGAAACTGCTAGGTACGTATAACCTAGATTGGCCACTGTTGGAAACAGGATACTGGGCTTGATGGACCTTGGTCTGACCCAGTATGGCATATCTTATGTTCTTATGTTCTGTATTCTTCCCAAGGCCTCATGCCTCAAATGCAGAAAGGAATCTTCATACTTTGGATTGTAAAAGGGCTCTGGCCTTTTACTTACAAAGGACACAGCAACATAGGAAGTCCTCTCAACTCTTTGTTGCTTTTGATCCTAGTCATTTGGGACTTCGTCTCCAAAAGAACACTGTCCAACTGGATTGCACAGTGTATATCTTTTGCTTATGAGAGTAAAAACCTTCCTCTGGAAGGCCATGTCACAGCTCACAATGTGAGAGCCATGGCAGCCTCTATGGCTCATCTTCACTCTGTGTCTATCAATGACATCTGCCGAGCAGCTACTTGGGCTTCGGTTCATACCTTCACAGCCCATTACTGCTTAGACAAGGACTCCCGCCGGGATGCCTTGTTTGGTCAGACTGTTCTTCAACACCTGTTCCATACTTAATCAACTCCTACCCACCATCCCTGGTAGGATCCCAGAGATCCATGGGGGGACGTGGAGCCCTTTCACAAGGGCACACAACATCTGGGGTCGTCTCCCTGGCATCTGCAGCTATGGAGTCCCCATATGTGAAGACTACATTCCTGCTTGTTCCTGGAGATAGCATAGTTACTCACCTGTAACAAGTGATCTCTGGGAACAGCAGGAATTTAGTCTTCACAACCCACCCACCTCCCCTAGGAGTTGTATCTCTCTATCTCTTTCTCTCTTTCCCTCTCTCTTTTGTCTCAGCTATAAACTCAACTGGAGAGGGACAGTTGGGAAAGGCGGGAAGGCAGCATGCAGGCGCTGTGGGATGCTCCCAAAAGCTTTCCTATTGGACGCTGGGGAGCGTTCCCGCACAGGCTCCGTCGGTACCGACCATATCCATATGTGAAGACTAAATTCCTGCTGTTCCCGGAGATCACCTGTTACAGGTGAGTAACTATGCTTTACACTGTAGCTTCATTGCATGTCCCCTAGTCTTTCTATATTTTGATGGCATAAACAGTCTATCTACATTTATCTGTTCCAATCCATTCATTAATTTATAGACCTCTATCATATTTCCCCTCAGCAATCTCTCTTCCGGGTTGAAGAGCCCTAACCTTTTAAGCCTCTCCTCATAGAGGTATTTTTCCATCCTCCTTACCATTTTGGTGGCTCTTCTCTGTACCTTTTCTAATAATGCTAAATCCTTTTTAAGATACGGTGACCAGAATTGCATACAATATTCAAGGTGCGGTCGCACCATGGAACGATACAGAGGCATTATAATATCCTTTGTTTTATTCTCCATTCCTTTCCTTATGATTCCTAGCATTCTATTTGCTCTCTTGGCTGCCACTGCACACTGGGCAGAGGATTTCAACATGTTATCCACAATGACACCTAAATCTTTTTTCCTAGGTGGTGGTTCCAAATATGGAACTTTGCATCATGTAACCAAAATTTGGGTTGTTCTTTCCTAGGTACATAACTTTGTACTTGTCCACATTAAATTTCATCTGCCATTTGAAATTCCAGTCTTACAATTTATCAAGGATCTCTTGCAATTTTTCACAATCCTCCTGGGTTTCTAACATCTTTGAATAATTTTGTGTCATCTGCAAATTTGATTACCTCACTCGTTATTCCCATTTCCAGGTCATTTACAAATATGTTAAAAAGCAGTGGACCCAGCACAAATCCCTGGGGTACTCTATTAGTCTCCTTTCTCCATTGGGAAAATTGGCCATTTAGCCCTATCCTCTGCTTTCTATCTTTTAACCAGTTCCTGATCCACAATAATACACTGTCTCCTATCCCATGACTTTTTAATTTTGCCAAGAGTTTCTCATGAGGGACCTTATCAAAGGCTTTCTGAAAATCCAGATATAGCATATCAACCGACTCACCTTTGTCTACCTGTTTATTCACACCTTCAAAAAAACATAACAGATTAGTACAACAAGATCTTCCTTGGCTAAAGCCATTTTGGCTGTCTCCCATTAAACCATGACTGTCTACATGTTCAGTAATTTTGTTCTTTATAATGGTTTCTACCATTTTTCCCGGTACTAACATCAGGCTCACTGGTCTGTAGTTTCTTGGATCACCCCTGGAACCCTTTTTAAAAATTGGCATTACATTGGCCATCCTCCAATCTTCAGATATTACAGATGATTTTAATGATAGGTCTGCAATCTCATATTTCAGTTCTTTCAACACCCTTGGAGGTAAACCATCCGGTCCACGTGATTTGCTACTCTTCAGTTTATCAAGTAGTTGTAATACATCTTCCCAGTGTATCAATATTTCTTTCAATTCTTCTGCAACATCACCTTTAAATACCATTTCAGTCATGGGTAACATCCCCACATCTTCCTCAGTAAAGACTGAAGCAAAGAATTCATTCAGTTTCTTCTCCTTGGCCTTGTCCCATCTTAGTGCTCCTTTTACCCCTCTATCATCTAATGGTCCAACTGACTCTCTCCCAGGATTTTTTTTGCTACAAACGTACTTGAAAACGTCTTTATTATGTGTTTTTGCTTCCACAGCAAGCTTCTCTCTTTGCCTGCCGTCTCAATTCCTTGCATCTAACTTGCCAGTGCTTATGTTGTTTCTAGTTTTCGTCATTTGGCTCCTTTTTCCATTTCCTGAAGATGCTTTTTTGTCAACAACAGCCTCTCTGACCTCACTTTTGCAACTGCTCCTTTTATTTTTTTCTTAACTGTTTTCCTCATTTTATCATAGTCTCCCTTTTGAAAATTAAAAAGGTAGTACTGTGGTTGCTGTCCTTCCTCCATTTATTAAATCAAACGCGATCATGTTATGATCACTATTGCCAGGTGGCCCCAACACCTTTATTTCTTGCACCAGATTTGTGTTCCACTAAGGACTAAGTCCAAAATGGCTTCCCCTCTTGTCGGTTCATGAACCAGCTGCTCCAAGAAGCAGTCATTTATTTCATCTAGAAACTTTATCTCCCTAGAACATCCTGTCATGACACTGACCCAGTCGATACCAGGGTAATTGAAATCACCCATTATTATTACTGTACTGTAACTTTTGTTAGCTTCCCTGATTTCTTTGAGCATTTCATCATCCATTTGTTCATTCTGGTCAGGCAGTTGATAGTACACCCCCGCTGCCATTGCCTTCCCCTTCCCTTTTTTATATGGAATTTCAATCCATAGATATTCTACATTTTGTTTCCTGTAAAACCTTAATCCTTTGTGACTCAATGCCCTCTCTAACAGAGTGCAACCCCTCCACCAATTTGATCTGCTCTATCATTACGATACAGCTTGTAGAGAAAGAGGATAAGTGGGAAAGAGAAAATGGGGAGATGATTACTGCTATGTTGTCACAGGTAATCCCAAAAACATGAGCATCAAGCATCAGACAGTGGTGTCTCTCAAGAAGGGCCAAGGTCTTATGCCCACAGGTAAAAGTGTATCCTGCACCACTCTCATGGAAATGCTGACTCCCAGTCCTGTCCATCCATGTATGAAAGAGGACTCCACTACAAGCCCCCCTCCTACCACCTCAGCACTTACTCCCTTCCTCTTCCCTTAATATCTGCTGCCCCTTTCCTTCCTCCTCTCATTCATACTCGCTGTCTTCTCCACTTACTGAAGCACCTATGACTTCTTGCCCCCTCTTCCTCTCTGATGTGAGGGTCTGCATTCCCACTCCCTCACTCATCCCCTGCTGCTCTTTCTGTTTGGTGCTTACTGCTCCCATCCTCCTTATCCCCCCTCTTATCCCCCTTCCTTTTCAGACACATTGATGAATGTTAGTCCCCCTTCTGGTCCATACCACCTGGTTCTCACCTGGCAGGACAGTGAGCCATGCAGACTGGTAGGATAGGCCAATTGAGTTGCCCGCTAGACAGGTGTATGCTCCAGCATCTTGCAGAGAGACATTCCTCAAGTAGAGAACTTCCACTTCTGAGCTGTTAATATCAGCTGTCTGGAGGAAGAAGGAAACAAAGATCAGAACAGACTGAATACTCCTCCCCTTCCCTCCCATGGAGTAACTGCAGCAAATCTCATTTATTACATTTGACAAAGCCTCTCTTTCCCTCCTTTCTTCTGGATTTTATTGAAAATCTCTGGAAAGAAAAGATTGTACTCATACTTTGGTAATAATGAAGCTTATCGGCATGGAAAAGATGGTAATATATTAATTTGGGAGGGGGATGGGCATTTTCAGCCATCCCGAGTAAAAGTAGCTGTCTGTCACCACTTTAAATTTAACCTGGATATTCAATGCTGGGGTCAGTTTGCCCGGGTAGAGGATTAGCTATCTGGTCGTGGCAATATTCAGCTCCTGGGCAGATAACTGAACCAGATAAAATTAGGCCAGTTTTTTTTTTGTCTAACTGGCTGCTGGCTGGCTAATCCCCAATGCCACCCTCACTCTGTTCCCAAAGCACCCTGATGATTACCATTTAGTATCAGCACATACAAACTGGGTAGCAAGGAATATCCAGTGGCATTAAACCACTTTGAATATGCCCCCTTCATGCCTTTATATTTATAGATTATTTTCTGATCTACTGCGTGATTAGGTGATGTTGAAGGGGGATGAACACTCTGTTGGGTGCATGGGAGATGTTAGAGGGGGTTAGACATTCTGTTGAATGCCTGGGGGAGACTGAGGGGAGGGGAGGTTGGACGCTCTTTGATATCTGTCTGCAGGAGGACAGTAGGGAAGGGCACTATGATGGTTACCTGGAGGGGGTGAAAGGGGATGAGAACACTCTGCTGGGAGACTGAGTGATGTTGGAGGGGGATGGACACCCTCTGCCGAGTGCGTGGAAGAGGATGAGGGGATGAACATTCTTTGTTAAATGGGAGGGGGTTGGACACTCTCTGTTGGGTGCCTGGGAGATGTTGGAGGGGGGTGGTCAGTTTGCATTGGGTGTTTGGTGAGACAGATACACAGTGGTGGGTGTCTGGGGGAGGTTTTCTTTAGTTTATTACTACCTTACTGTTTATACCAATACTAAAGAAAGGTGATCCAAATGACTGTGGAAATTGTTGCACAATTGCTCTGATCCAACATGCTAGCAAGATTCTACTGAAGATTATTCAGCAGAGACTACAACTATACCTGGAACGAGAACTGCCTGAAGTGCAAGCAGGGGTCAGGAAAGGGCGAGGAATGAGAGACATCATCGCAGATGTGAGATGGATCCTTGAAAAGACTAAAGAATACCAAAAGGATATCTATATGTGTTTTTTGACTACAGCAAGGCTTTTGACTGTAAACCATAAGAAACTCTGGGCCACATTAAGAAGCATGTGTATATAGAACACCTGACCGTTCTCTTGCACAACGTTTACATTGATCAAGAAACAACAGCTCAAACAGAACAAGGAGAAAAAGAATGGTTTAAAATCAGCAAAGGTGTATGACAAAGCTGCATACCTTCCCCCTACCTGCTTAATTTATATGCAGAACAAATCATCAGAGAAGCAGGACTGTATGAAGACAATAGAGGTTTGAAGATTGGTAGTAGACTACTGGCTGAAAGTGAAGACGATCTGAAATACTTGCTTCTCAAGATCAAGGAACATAGTCTTAAAATGGGCCTGCACTTTAATGTAAAGAAGACAAAGATCCCGACAACTGTCAAAATCAATAAGTTCATTGTTGATGGAGAAGAAATTGAAATAGTGGACAACTTTAACCTACTTGGATCAACTATCAATAAAGAAACAAGCAGTCAAGAAATCAGACAATGTGTTGTTCTTGGCAGAATAGCTATGAAGGACCTAAACAAGATTCTCAAGAGCAGAGATGTCTCTCTCTGTACTAAAGACTCATTCAAGCCTCGTTCAAGCCATGGTATTTTCAATAACATCATATGGATGCAAAGGTTGGACAGTGAAAAAGATAGACAGGAAGAAAATTGATGCCATTGAATTATAGTGCTGGCAACGAATACTGTATATACCACAGAAGAACCCGAAGAACAAACCAGTCAATACTAGAGGAGATCAAACCTAAGCTTTCTTTAGAAGCTCAGATGACAAGACTTCGATTTTCATACTTTGGACACATCATGTGACGAGAGAGATTAGAGAAAGACATCATGCTTGGCAAGGTAAAAGGTCAACGCAAAAGAGGAAGGCCAGTAATGAGATGGATCGATACAATAACAGCAGTTATAGGTGCCACTCTGTCAACAATGAGATGCCTAACTGAAGACCGAACACAGTTTAGGACAACTATCCAGAGGATCACCATGAATTGACACCGACTTGAGAGCACTTAACAACACACTGTCTTACATATAAATAACAAAGCAGCTTATAGTAAAATATCAAAACTACAGTAGACAGAAAGGAATAGAACAGAAAGTATTGTAACAGACCTTATACAAGATTGCATAATGGAGATGTGATAGAGGAGGCGGCGGCATGAGACATGAAGAACTGTGACCACCTTCTTAGATACCCCACCCCATCAGTTTTCAGAACCGTCACTACCCCTCTGCAAGAAAGCCATTCGGATCCCTGCTTTGAATCAAGGGTAAAAGTCTTCCAATCACAGCTTTGGGGACATGGAATTCCAAAACAAGAGGGTCAAAAAACTGAAGGTGGTGGGATGAGACCTGGCTCGCACCCACAGACACAATCCTCCTAAACCAACTCAACACACACCAATATGATCTTTTCAACTGCCATCGAGAAGCAAAAAGGGGAGGCGGGGCCCTAATCATCACCAAAAAAGAGCTCAAATACTCACTAAAAAATGTGAATAACAGATGGTATGGACATCATAAATATAGAAAACAAAACCCTTGCACTGTCCCTCATCTACAGACCCCCCACAGCAGACCACAAAAATCTCACCCCCATTCTAGAACTTGCATGTACAGCTACACAGAGAAAACCACTTGTTATATTAGGTGATCTAAACCTACCATCACTCAACCCACAACACACAATCAACTTTATGGAATCCATGAAAGAAATGGGTTACAACCAAATTATACAAACATCTACACATACAAAAGGTAACGCTCTAGACCTTGTATTCATTCCCACCCCATTTAATAAACACCAACTACAATCCCCACCTCTTATTACAGAAGTACCATGGTCAGATCATCATCTAATAACCTTCAATTTACTCACACTATCATACAACAACACCGAAACTACTCCAACACCTTATAATTCTCGCTTTACTCATTTCAACAAAGACACCTTCCTAGACAATGTATTACCTAACCTCACAAATAACACAACAGAAATCAATACTATAATAAACCAATGGAACACAACAATAAAAGAAGCAGCAACCCCAACTCAAGGTCCCCAAAAGCAATTTACAAAAAGAAAGTCAGAAAAATGGTTCAACAAAGACCTCTATAATATGAAAAAGCAGCTAAGAAAACAAGAAAAACAGTGGAGGAAATCTAAAACCAACGATAATAAAACACATTACTTAAATCTTCTCAACAAATACAAAGACACTATTAACAGATCGAAAAGAGAATACCACACAAAAGTCATAAATATGGCACTCAATAGACCGAGAGAATTATTTGCAATTATAAAAACACTAACAAAAACCCAAACATCAGAGCCTGAACAGTCAACAATAAGCGCACAAACTCTTGCAAATCATTTTGCTAACAAATTAAAAAACAAATCATCTAATACAATCATAACTATATCCACAGACTTAAAACCAACAATTAAATGGACAACCTTTCATGACATTGAAAAAAAACACCTCCTCAATATCATATCAATGATCAACACCACCACCTCCCCCCTAGATCCATGCCCAGTATCATGGATAAAAAACACCAAAACAGAATTAGCTAACCATATACAAAATATAGTGAACCAATCACTATCCCAGGGCATCATGCCAGATGCCCTGAAACTCACATCCTTACGCCCAATAATAAAAAATAATAAACTCAACCCTACAGACCCAAACTCCTACAGGCCCATAGCCAGCATACCGTTTATCGCCAAAGTAATAGAAAAAATCATACAGCTCCAACTACAAGATTTTATTGACTCACATGCACCACTAGACTCACACCAATTCGGCTTCCGCCCATCCCACGGGGTCGAAACTTTGCTTATAACACTCATGGATGACCTCATAAAAGGCACTGACACATGCAACCAAGGCTACATCCTCATATTCATTGATATAGCTGGTGCCTTTGACAATGTCCACCACAACACCCTCATTAACAGACTCCTAAGTCTAGGAATAGGAGGAACAATTCTACAATGGTTTATATCATACATCACAAATCGATCAATACGCGTTAAATTAGGACAAGACACCTCTGAACCATTTGTACAAGGACAAGGTATTCCACAGGGTTCGGCCCTATCGGCCCTTCTTTTCAACCTGTATCTGCAACCCATCACAAATATATTTAAAAAACATAAAGTCAACCACTACATATACGCAGATGACATCATGCTCACTCAACCAATAAGCACAAATAATCCCACCTATCAGAACTTACTGGACTGCATCAACGAAGCAAATAACTGGTTAGAAAATAATAACCTCAGCATCAACCTAAAAAAAACTGAAGCAATGTTCGTAACAAGAAAACCAGATACTACTCTCCCTGAAACAATAACAATTAACACAACAATCCCAATCAAAAAGGAAGTAAAATACCTAGGCATCATAATAGACCACACACTTAGTATGCTCCCCCACATAAAGCAAACTGTAAAAACCATATTCTATAAACTTAAGACCATTCAACACCTACGACCAATACTAGACACACATGACTTCAGATCTGTTATCACCACACTCATCACTCCACACTTTGACTATTGTAACAGTCTACTTATCGGCCTCCCCCTCACAAGCACCAACTTACTCCAAAGAGCTCAAAACATCTGTGCTCGAGTAACAGCAAAAGCACGCCTTACTGACCACATAACTCCCATCCTCGCTGAACTACATTGGCTTCCCATAAATAGCAGAATATCATACAAAATACTATTAACTACATTTAAACTTATCAATGACATATCACCCTCACATCTAACCACTCTACTACATACTCCAAAAGAACATAGAACCCGCAGACAAAACGCAACTCACTCACTAGACATAAAAAAATCAATTCGAAAAACAAAAAAAAACCACAAGCTCAAGAGCATTCTCATATGCAGCCCCCACCATATGGAATAAACTCCCTCTAAGCCTCCGCAAAATAAAAGACCTACAGACATTCCGGAAAGAACTAAAAACATATCTGTTTAAAGAATACTTTATAAATCTTAATGAACCCCCTCCAGCACCCTCACCACACCTCCAAAAAAATCCTCCATAACCTCAGATCAAAAAGCCACAAACCACATCGCATTTAGAAAAATCAACCTAGAATCCTCAGTGTATTAAAATCCCTAGAAATCCCTAGTATATTAAAAACCACGATTAACAATTGAATAATGTAAATATTTAACTAATGTAAATAGTTACAACATCTGCATAATTATATATTCCATGTTACTTGTTGTTGTTTACGAAAAGTTAATTGTACGTAGTTTGAAAAAACAAGATGTTCCATGTAAAACCATGTTCATTATGTTAATTGTAAACTGTTCATTGTGTTACTTGTAAACCGCCTTTGATCTTGGGAAAAAGCGGTATAGAAGAAAAGCATAAATAAATAAATAAAATAAATGAGTCTGTTCAAATCTAATTCTGGTGGGAGTTGGAATCAGACAGGTATTCTGTAAGGATTTGGGTGAACGTGATGGAGAGAAGGAGATTAGCAGGTTAGCAATAAAGACCAGGTGCTACAATAGCTTGCATGATGCACTATAATCAGAATTTTGAACTGGAACCGAAACGTGATGGGAAACCAATATTGTTCCTTCGGTAACAGGTGCGCTGTGGTCAATTGTCTTCTTACTAGATGAGTTTGTTTGCAGTAGTTTGAATTATATGAGGCCCTTAGCGAGGATGCATTTCAGGCCCAAGTAAAAAGAATTAGAATAGTGGACGCAGTTTAAAATAAGCAAATTAATAAATGCACAAAGGCCTTTCAAAGGGCAAAAAATGATTCTCAACCAGACAGGAGATCTGGGATTCACATATGGTACAAAAGGTTCCCCCCTTCACATCTAACATGTTTACCTTGAGTACCTGGACAAAGGGCACCCCATCAGGTCCATACTGACTCCCATTCACTTCTATGTGTTTCAGCCACTGGATATGTGGTTGAGCATCACTGTACACTTTGCACTGAAATTCAATGTCACTGCCCAGAGTGGCTGTGATGTTTGCAGGAAGCCCAGCCTGAAGGATCGGCCGGTGAGGTGACCTTTCTAGAGAAAGCACACAAACACAGACTGAGTAGGTCTTGAAACTGAAGTCAACATGATCATCTGAAGAACTGCCATAATCAGTAGGGAAAGGGGGTTAGGCCAGAGACCAGGAATGCATCGCATGGACACAGCCAGAGTGAGAGCTTCTTAGGTCTTGCTAACAGCAGGGCTGAATTTAAAAGCTGGGTACCCCTAGGCAATGTTGTGGGAAACCTCCACCCACACCAAAATTTATTGAAGTCAGAAGTGCACCTCCCCCCCCCCGAAATTGGCATGGGGGGGGGGGTGACTCTCTAGATCTTCTCCTCCCTCTCTCCTTCAGAGCTTTCCCTGCAGCCTTCTTCAGCCACTAGCTCAGAACAGTAGCAGCCATGACAAGAGCTACAGAACGCTGTGCAGGGCCTCAGAATCAGTGCGCAGCGTCCAGCCCAGCAGAAACGCTGCCCCCTCCTCCTCCTCCGCCTACTACTACTACTGAGCATTTGTAAAGCACTACCAGTCATACACAGCGCTGCACAGACATGTAAGAGACAGTTCCTGCCCATTAGAGCTTACAATCTAGTCAAGACAAAACACAAGACAAAAACACAGAAGGTGTAAGCAGGGATAAACTAGGGGAAAGAAAAGGGGAAAGAAAAAAGGAGATCAGTTGAGTCAAGATCCAAAAGCAGCAGCGAAGAGGTGAGCTTTCAACTTGGATTTGAAGAGGGTTAGAGAAGGTGCCTGGCATACAGACATGGGTAGCTTGTTCCAGGCGTAAGGTGCAGCAAGGTGAAAGGAGAGAAGTCTGGAGTTAGCAGTAGAAGAGAAGGGCGCAGATAGAAGTAGCTAGAAGAGTGGAGTTCCCGAGGGGGGTGTAAGGAGAGATAAGAGAAGAAAGGTACTGAGGAGCCGCAGAGTGAATGCATTTATAGGTCAGCAGGAGAAGTTTGAACTGGATGCGGAAATGGATAGGGAGCCAATGAAGTGACTTGAGAAGAGGAGTAATATGGGCATGACGAGGCTGGTGGAAGATTAGTCGCGCAGCAGAGTGTTGAACAGATTGAAGGGGAGAGAGATGATTCAAAGGAAGACCAGCAAGAAGTAGGTTACTAGACAAGATGGGAGGTGATTAAGGAGTGGATAAGCATTTTAGTAGTGTGTTCATAGAGGAAAGGGCGGATTTTGCTAAAGTTATAGAGAAAGAAATGGCAGGTCTTCGCTATCAGATGGATGTGTGTGGAAAAAGAGAGAGAGGAGTCAAAGACAACCCCCAGATTGCGGGCCGAGGGAACAGGAAGGAGTACAGAGTTATCCACAGAGACTGAGACAGGAGGAAGAGGAGGGGAGGTTTTAGGGGGAAAGATGAGAAGTTCAGTCTTGGCCATGTTCAATTTCAAGCGGTGGTGAGACATCCAGGCAGCAATGGAAGAAAGGCAGGCAGAGACGCGGGTCTGGATTGCCGGAGAGATTTCAGGTGTAGAGAGGTAGATCTGGGAGTCATCAGCATACAGATGGTACTGAAAGCCATGGGAAGAGATAAGCGCACCAAGGGACTGGGTATAGAGAGAGAAAAGGAGCAGACCCAAGACAGATCCTTGGGGTACACCAACTGGGAGCGGGATAGCAGAAGAGGAGGAGGAGCCACCAGAACACACACAGAAAGAGTGATGGGAGAGAAGGAGGAGAACCAGGATAGTACAGAGCCATTAAAACCAAGCGAGGACAGGGTATCGAGGAGAAGGTTGTGGTCAACAGTGTCAAAAGCAGCAGAGAGGTCGAGAAGGATGAGGACAGAGTAAAGGCCCTTGGATTTTGCCAGGAACAGGTCACTGGAGACTTCTCCACATGGGAAAGCCATGCAAGTGTAGGGCTTCTACAGGACCTGGCTCTGAGTTTCTCCTGAAGTTTTTACTGCTGTTGCTGCTGTACCTGAGGGGCATGGACAGGTCTAGGTGAAGACAAGGCTGCATTGGCAGCATTCCAGTACCTTCCAGGCTGGCTAACAGGAGGCTTTACTTATAGTTTATTTATTTCAGTTTAATTAGTTGCTTTGTCAATAATGCTCTCATAGAGAACACAAAGCAAAGTAGAATGGGGTTGATATTCAGATGTGGCAATCAGATTGTTTTTTAAATACCAGCTGCTGCGGCTAAAAAATATCTGAATATTCAACACCACTATTTGCATAGTGGCTAGCTCTGAATATGCAGATAATACGGGCAGCACTCGTGCTTACCTGGACAGCAGCAAGATTCAGTTTCTTATTTGAAAAACTTATCAGGTGACATAGAACAGCATTTTGCTGGATATTGTTGCTATCCAGATAAGTTCTGGTGCTGCCTTGGTTCTGCCCATGCTCCATCCTGGCAATGGGCCTGGCCAATGTCATTTATCTGGATAGCTGAATACCTACTGTATGAACATGTCAAAGGGGCTGGTGAAGCCCTGGAGGCGAAGCAGTTTACTGAAGCCTCAGCTTTCCAGGACAAGAGTCCACGTCATAAGATGCAGGCTAGCATAACAGAAACTAGGATAAAATTGCACAATAAAAGACAAACACATGAAGCAATAGTCTCAGGAGTCAAAGTGATTTAACTAGTTAGCAGATGCAGCATTAAACTGTTTACGGCTTGATAAGGCCCTTGCATTAAATATCTTGGGCATAATTTAAAGAGGGGATGGCCAACCACTTTAATAGTACTGGACACCTCTGACGAATATATCCCCATAACAGATTTAAGAGGCCAAAAATACAAGATTCTGCTAAATAATAACTAGCTGTTTACCCCTCTGAAGATTAATGTATAGGTTTATAAGAAATGGCATTGCAATCCAGTATGGTTAATAAAGCCGGTCTTCCAAGTCTGAGCAGGGTAGTCTCACTAGATAGGTCTCTGGCCATAACTCTGATTGAAAACCATTACAGATAGCTTCACCTAAACATTAACGGCCCGCCGCTAAGGCGCATAGCCCTGCCCGCCGACCCCTAAACCCAGATATTCAATGCTGCGACGACAGCAATGAATATCCAGATTTGGCACCAAGTGGATTCACCCGAAGAGCCGAACTGGGTAGTGGTGATGTTGAACTGCTACCGGTTAGCATATGCGGCTAAAACCAGGTGAGCCAAAAGCCAGCCTAGTTTTAGGTACAGATCGCTAACTGGGTCATGGTCCAATAGTCACCGCCTCTGCTCTGCCCCCAACATGCCCCAGTGCTAACCGGATAGCATTGGGGCGCGCAGGGGACATTCAACAGCACTAACCATGCATGAGCCATTGAATATCCCCATCTAAGGGATTTATACACTTTACTAGGCTGTAAACCATTTAAATGCCCTTTGAACACTGGGCCCTAAGAGCCCAATATACAGTGAAGGCAGCTAGTGCAATTTCAGCGCTTAGCTGTCCCTGCTGAACACAAAACCTAGATATTCGATGCCGGAGCCATATTCGGCCACTAGCAATGAAGATCCAGGGCAGCTGCGGAAGTCAGACAGACAGTGGCAATTATTCAGCTGCTGCCCGGTTAGCTTTGGTGGCAAAAATTAGGACAGCTTTTGCTATGCCTAACTTTCACTGCCAAGGGATAACTGGACAGTGGCTGAATATCGCTGTTGACCGGTTATTCCAAGTACTGCCCTGGAACATCCTGATGCTAACCGCATAGCATTTGGACGTACAGCTGTGGTACCCAGGGATATCACCCAGAGCGGCATTTACATGATTTATAGGTCTGTAAACCGTGTAAATGCCTTTGAATATCAGACCCTAATATACCATAGTCTAGTAAATGCTAAGGTTAAAATGGCACTGCCAACTATCTTCCAGAAAACAGATAATCTTGCATGTTTCATGTAGCACATTGTGTGGCCATGCAAGACTCTGGAGGTCACAGATAACGTCTAACTTCCTATAGGGTTCAGCTGGGAACCAATGAAGGGTAGCATGCAGAGAAGACTAGAGGGGGTTGCACTGGCATAATTCCAACAATAAATGGGCTGCAGCACTTTCTACAACAACACCGTAAGAGCACAGCTCACGCTGAACACAGAAACAAAACAGTCACAGGCGTGAGATAAGTGGAAAGACAGAGTCCTTTATTACCAAACGGCTGCCCGACACAGGCTGTGTTTCGAACCCTTCATCAGGGGCTAGCCAGGCGAGAAACTAAAAACAAACATATTCATTATAAAAACAATAAAGGAACAGACAAGCCATCCTGTGGTAAAACATGCACTAATAGATTAAAAGCATAAAACATTAAATATTTAAAAACTATACATCTATATGAAAAAAATATGTATAAAAACAAGCATAAAAATAATCAAATGGTCATAAATACAAATGCTGGAATCAGATTAAGTGCTGGTGGACCAAACATGAAAAAGTGCTACATAAAATAAAATAAAATACTGACCTCTGTTGCAGTACGTAAAGAGAATTTAACTTCACACTGTTGTGCTAATGTATATTGTGACGCCTCGTCTTACCAATTACACCAACTTGTGACGCAGTGTATTTGGTTACAGCGTCGTGTATGTTACTTTGTTATCGCTGTTCTCTGGTTGAGCAAAATTGTAGTTGTAGGCCCAGTGATCACAGCCAAAGCAATTTGAAGGTAAACAATAGGTTTATTGTTCCCAGCAGGTTTTCTTCACCCCAGAACAGATATTTAAGGATAACAACATGAATAAAGCAAATAAAGTCCTGTACAAATGTTCCCTGATACTTCTCAGGTTACTGTAGTCCAAAACAACTGTAGACTTTCTTAACAGCGATACTCATTCAAGGCATTCAATGAAGGACATCCCACCAGTGTGGTTTTCCTGTTCCACCTTCACAAGGATAACTCACTTCAAGCCTTAGAATTATGCACTTCACTAGTATCAGCAGTCAGGCAACTTCCTGTCTGTACTTTAAACTCTATTCTCTACATGCTTTTAAAACAGCCTTAAAACATTGCTTCTGTTTAAGCTGTACCTTTAAAAGTCACACTGGCAAATCCCGCATTCCATTTCAGAGCTACTGTGATCAGACAATGGGATGTCAGTTTGCATGGATTCTTCGTCGCTGAATTGAGCTCCTTGGCTCTCTGGCCTATTCGAGTCTAGGGCTCTTAAATGGTGGAGGAGACTTTGTATCTGCTTTTCTCCCCTCTCACTGCCTGTCCTGCAGTCTTGTAAGGATAACTGTTTATTCAGCCTCTTAAAGAGCTGGGCATAAGGATTTCTTCCTTCTTCCTTTTTCCTATACCTTATTCCCTGTTGAGGAACTACGTGTTTCTTGTAACTAGGCTTTTCAGGGACTCTACCAATCTCCCATTCCTCCAGCTCAGTATCTGTGCTTGAATCACGCTGCTGCCAATTAGGAGCTAGCTGGCGTGCACCTGTGCTGGCTTCTAGCTTACAAGTTCTACCACGTTCACTGCCAATATTGCAAGGTAAACTATCAGAGGAACTACTTCTGTCTCTTTCAGATACAGGCTCTATGTTCTGTTTAAAAGGCTTATAAGTTTTTCTGACCTGGTTCAGCTTTTCTTGAGGGCAATCCCTTCCTGGGAGGATTCTCGGCTGTTTCCCCAGAGACGTGGCTCTCACTCTGCAAGGTGGCTGGCAATGGTCCCGGTAATTGGATCCCAGCTGGTCCCGCTTGCTCTGAGCTCGGCCCCTTTTGGATAAGGATTCTGTTTCTGTTCCTCTGCCAAGAATGCCTGACTCCAAGGCTGTATCTGCACTCCTGGAGTCCCCTTTTTCTGGCTTTGCCAAAGGTAAGTTCCTATTTTGCCTTTTTCCTTCCTCCTGTAGCTCTCTGCGTTCCTCGTCTGATCTCCTCTCTGATCCAGCTGATCTGGCTGATCCAGCTGATCCTGCTGCTCGGGCTGATCCTGCAGATCGGGCTTCTCCTCCTGAACCTACCACTTCCTGGTTAAGTGGAGTGGTTTGTCCAATCAGGTGAGAGTCCACCCCTTTCCCTGGTTGGCTAGCTCTCCCTGTCAGCTTAGAGCTAGGGTGTGGCTCCCTTTCTTTTCTCTCCTGCCCTGCAACTCTGTGCGCTGAGGTTTTAACCCTCAGCTGCCCTGTATTCTTGGCAGGTTCAGAGGAAAAAGTTTGTTTAAAAGCCTTTTTCTTGTGCTCTGACAGCTCTGCCTTGTCACAATATGTAGTATGCTAATGCTAAAAAATAAATAAGTACAATTAAGAAAACATATATAAAAAATTATAACTAATAACTATAAATCAACTAAGAGGGAGAACACAGAAGGAGAACATAAAACAAAGTGTCTCAATCGAATACCAATAAAAAAATACAGTGAAAATAATAGAAACTTATGGCAACAAATAACTAACAATGTATCACTAAACCAATAAGGAGAAACCCAGGAGGAGGACATAAGGCAGGATATGTGCAAACATCAAAAGTAAATGCAACCATAGTATTACATGAAAAAAGAAGGGAGAAAATATTTGTTTAAAATACTAAAAGAGTGAGTCAATGAACCTCCGATGCAGGAACATACTTCCGTGAGTTATAATTCTGACCTTGTCGTATCGGTAAAAACGGCAGTGATGACAGTCTATGAGTATAACATAAAAAGGCAGCACAGGAAATGTCAGCGTGTGTAAACTAACCCTGCTTGTGAAGAATGTGAAATACCACACCCAGAGGTGGCGGCTGATAGTAGTGCACTAATAATTGCAATCTGAAATAGAAAGTCGCCAAAACTACCATTGCTAAGAAAATGGAGAGAAAATATTTATTTAAAATACTAAAGGGGTGAGTCAACGAACCTTCCGATGCAGAAAAATACTACCATGAATTATAATTCTGACCCTGTCACGTCGGTAAAAGCGGCAATGATGCCAGACTGTGACTATAAAGGAGTAGCACAGGAGATATCAGCGTGTATAAACTAACCCTGCATTCGAAGAATGTAAAATAAAACACCCAAAAAAAGTGGCGGCTAATTGTGGTGCACTAATAATTGCAATCCAGAATAAAAAGTCGCCAAAAATGCCCTTTGCTAGGAAAATGTGAAATCAGCACGAACAGAATAAGAACAATAAGAATGAAAGGCATAAAAAATAGAAATAAACAGAAAACAGCCAGACCTCCGAGAAACTGCTGTCATTGCACAGTCGACGAGCAGCAGGAAGGAAGGACACCCACACATGCGTATTAAAAGACAAAGAAAGGGGGCGGAGCCTCCAATGGCGGGATGCATATAAATAAAAGTGAAAATCACAAAAAACCAGATTGAGACATTATAGACTAACATACAGATGTGGTCCATTGTAATTCCTAAGACAGACAGTTGTAATAAAAGACCCGTGTGACCTATAAAATAGCATTTAATACTGCCGGTTCCACATGAAGAATACACGATAAAAAATGTATATTCCTCATAATCCAACTAGAACACGTGGAGGGGATTCCTCAAAACCAATATAAAAAATAACAAATAATGAATAATAAATAATAAATAATGAATAAACAGAATAAAAATGGTATAACAATCTTACCTACAATAAAAAATCATAGATATTATATGATAAAAGAAACGAATTGGAGACCCATTGCAAACTAAAGGAGTACAAACCATACCATTAAAAGCAGCAAATGTACCAAAGTGTAACATACACAAATGGTAACCAACATAAAACCATGAATAAAATAATAAATACTAAAAATATAATACCTCAAATAAATGATTAAAAGACATGACTGCCAAGGCGAGTTAACGCCATGCCCAACGATAGATAAACACTGTAAAACCATTGTAATCTAAAGAAATATAACCCCATATCATTAATAGCAACAACTATATCAAAATGTAAAATACCATAAAACCATAAATAGTAAAAGTGTATTGCCATAAATAAATAAATAAATAAATAAATGAACAGAAATTATGGATACCATAAGGCAATAAATAAAATGATGAATACTGAAAGGGTATCGCCATAAATAAACAAATAAATAACTACATAACCAATTAAAATGCTAAAAAGCCAAAAACCATGACTGCCAAAAAAGGTATCACCCTGCCCAATGGTTCATAAACAATGTGAAGGCAAAATGTGGATTGCATGGTAGAGACAATACCAACTAATAGAAGCTGCAAGAGAAATTGACAATAGGCAAGACAACCCCCGCACTGATATAAACCACTAAAAAAGCCACTAAAAAGGAGGAGAAGACTGCTACAGGGTCCATAAACCAATGTATCAATGCTATAATATAATTTGATAAAAAACACCTGTAGTATTTTTCTGGGGTCATCCGGAGGGGATAAGAGTGTACCCCTCGTGGAGACCTGCTTACTGTTTCTATATGTTTGTATTTAATGGTGAATTAAATAAAGATTTCAAAAAAAAAAAAAAAAAAAAAAAAAGGAATGATAAAATAAAGTGAAACAACCACTCAAGAGTCTAAGAAGCAGGGAGCCCTCACAGTTACCATAATTCAAAGAAAAACAGACAAATCTGTTTCCAGGTTCAAACCCGCTGGAGTCAGAGTTCAAGTGAAAAATATACTTTTGCTCAAGTCTCATGATGGTCTTATTAATATCTCCCCCCCTCCAGTTAGTTTTGACTTTCTTAATGACGAAAAATTTTAGGTCCATAATTTTGTGACCGGCATCAAGCCAATGTTGAACCAACGGTTTGTCAACTACTTGTCGTCTAATGCAGCTTTTATGCTCTACTATTCTGGTCCTTATAGGGCGAATGGTTTTGCCTACGTAGAGCTTTTTGCATGGACATTGGATGACAGACAGCATTATTGGTTGCACAGTTAGAAAAATCATTGATATGGAAAATTTGATTAGTAAACGGATGAATAAAAGAATTTCGTACAGGAAGGGAATTCAAGCATACCGAGCATTTACCGCACTGGAATTGCCCTTTAGAAGTAGACAGCAGCTTCCTCTCAGTAAAAGCCGAAGGAACAAGTAAATTATGTAAATTGACATTACGTCTGTGTGCTACTGTAAGTTTAAGGTTCCAAAATGCTAGCAGGGTCTGTATCAAATGCCACTCTTTCTGTAAAATCTTGACTATCAACTTGGATTGTGAAGAATATATCAGGGGACAAACCATCCCCACTTCCTCATTACGCTTACGGATCTGCAAGAGTTCCTCTCGTGGGGTATCGTGGGCCCTAG
The DNA here is from genome assembly GCA_033557465.1 of Ichthyophis bannanicus. Lineage (NCBI taxonomy): Eukaryota > Metazoa > Chordata > Amphibia > Gymnophiona > Ichthyophiidae > Ichthyophis > Ichthyophis bannanicus. The sequence continues at coordinate 5,900,823 of CM066050.1, forward strand.
TGAGTGCTTTCCGTATATGTCTAGCAGGATAGTCTCTGGCTAAGAAACGTGCTGTCATATCTTGAGCTTGTTTCTCAAAATCCTGAGTCTTAGTACAGATACGTTTAGCTCTAAGGAACTGGCTGACAGGCAGATTATTTTTAAGGGAGGGGTTGTGGAAACTAGTATAGTGCAATAATGTATTTCTATCAGTGGGCTTCCTAAATAACGTAGTGGAAAAGGAGTCCTGTTCTTTCATAATTAATAAATCCAAGTATGGAATGTGTTCTAAATCATAGGTCATCTGGAATCTCAAATTGTCATCCAGTTGGTTAATCCAGGTATGAAATTGAGAAAGCGTATCCACAGATCCTTTCCAAAGGATCAGGATATCATCGATATAGCGTATCCATAAGGCAACATGAGAATCAAATGGGTGGGATTTCAAGAAAGTCTCTTCAAAGTGAAACATATAGAGATTGGCTATATCCGGGGCCATGGAGGACCCCATAGCGACACCCTTGACCTGTTTGTAAAATAATTCTCTAAAGCAAAAGAAATTTTCACATATGGCATATTGTGCTAAGGTAATCAAGAAGGCAGTCGGTAACCGCTTGTGGTCAGTTCTTCTAAGAAGAAATTGTTCCATAATATGTAGGGCAGCTGCTTGGGGTACATTCGTATAGAGGGATTCCACATCAAGAGTAACCAGAATGATATCAGAACTGAATTGATCGAAAATGGACAAAATTTGTATCACATGGGAAGAATCCCTAACATAGGACCACATCTGTTGTACAAAGGGACGTAACAATAAGTCTAAAAACTTGGAAATGGATTCCAACAGTGAACCGATAGCTGAGACTATCAGACGGCCAGGTGGAACTTCCAGGGACTTGTGGATCTTAGGGATAATGTATATCGTCGGAATGATGGGTTTATCAACCATCAAGAATGACTTCTCTTTTTCTGTAATGTAACCAATTTCAAAGGCCGAGATAACCAAACTATCAATACTCTTCTTGAGATTAAATGTGGGGTCACCGTCAAGCCTCAAATAAAATGTAGTATCGTTAAGTTGTCGTGTAATCTCTGCAATATAATAAGCCCTATCTAGAACCACAACTGCTCCACCTTTATCAGCTGGCTTAATGATAATGGACGTATTTTTCTGCAAAGATGTAATGGCATTCCTCTCTTGAGGGGTAATATTAACAAAGGAGGATGAATTGCTCCTCAGGGCCTCGGTAACCTGATGCGAAACCACCTTCTCAAATGTTTCAATAACTGGATCGGTAGTCTGGGGAGGAACCCATGTAGATTTCTTACGAATGATGGAATTATCCGTGGACCTTTGAATGTCAGGACTACTAAAAAAATGTCGCATGCGGATCTTACGAAAAAATTTATAAAGATCTACGTGAACATCAAAGGGATCAAGTTTTCTTATAGGTCACACGGGTCTTTTATTACAACTGTCTGTCTTAGGAATTACAATGGACCACATCTGTATGTTAGTCTATAATGTCTCGATCTGGTTTTTTGTGATTTTCACTTTTATTTATATGCATCCCGCCATTGGAGGCTCCCCCCCTTTCTTTGTCTTTTAATACGCATGTGTGGGCGTCCTTCCTTCCTGCTGCTCGTCGACTGTGCAATGACAGCAGTTTCTCGGAGGTTTGGCTGTTTTCTGTTTATTTCTATTTTTTATGCCTTTCATTCTTATTGTTCTTATTCTGTTTGTGCTGATTTCACATTTTCCTAGCAAAGGGCATTTTTGGCAATTTTTTATTCTGGATTGCAATTATTAGTGCACCACTATTAGCCGCCACTTTTTTTGGGTGTTTTATTTCACATTCTTCGAATGCAGGGTTAGTTTATACACGCTGATATCTCCTGTGCTACTCCTTTATAGTCACAGACTGGCATCATTGCCGCTTTTACCGACGTGACAGGGTCAGAATTATAATTCATGGTAGTATTTTTCTGCATCGGAAGGTTCGTTGACTCACCCCTTTAGTATTTTAAACAAATATTTTCTCTCCATTTTCTTAGCAATGGTAGTTTTGGCGACTTTCTATTTCAGATTGCAATTATTAGTGCACTACTATCAGCCGCCACCTCTGGGTGTGGTATTTCACATTCTTCGCATGCAGGGTTAGTTTACACACGCTGACATTTCCTGTGCTGCCTTTTTATGTTATACTCATAGACTGTCATCACTGCCGTTTTTACCGATACGACAAGGTCAGAATTATAACTCATGGAAGTATGTTCCTGCATCGGAGGTTCATTGACTCACTCTTTTAGTATTTTAAACAAATATTTTCTCCCTTCTTTTTTCATGTAATACTATGGTTGCATTTACTTTTGATGTTTGCACATATCCTGCCTTATGTCCTCCTCCTGGGTTTCTCTTTATTAGTTTAGTGATACATTGTTAGTTATTTGTTGCCATAAGTTTCTATTATTTTCACTGTGTTTTTTATTGGTATTCGATTGAGACACTTTGTTTTATGTCCTCCTTCTGTGTTCTCCCTCTTAGTTGATTTATAGTTATTAGTTATAATTTTTTATATATGTTTTCTTAATTGTACTTATTTATTTTTTAGCATTAGCATACCACTTATACATTAGCACAACAGTGTGAAGTTAAATTCTCTTTAAGTACTGCAACAGAGGTCAGTATTTTATTTTATTTTATGTAGCACTTTTTCATGTTTGGTCCACCAGCACTTAATCTGATTCCAGCATTTGTATTTATGACCATTTGATTATTTTTATGCTTGTTTTTATACATATTTTTTTCATATAGATGTATAGTTTTTAAATATTTATTGTTTTATGCTTTTAATCTATTAGTGCATGTTTTACCACAGGATGGCTTGTCTGTTCCTTTATTGTTTTTATAATGAATATGTTTGTTTTTAGTTTCTCGCCTGGCTAGCCCCTGATGAAGGGTTCGAAACACGGCCTGTGTCGGGCAGCCGTTTGGTAATAAAGGACTCTGTCTTTCCACTTATCTCACGCCTGTGACTGTGTTCTCTCTGCAGCACTTTCTATCGTTTGCTTTTCGGAAAGCCCCCTAATGAAGGGTTGCAATAATGCAGCCTAGGAAGTGCACAAGAGTAGCCAGATACTTATTCTCCCCAATTGAAGCTAGAAAAATATGATTTTGCCACAGTTGGTATGGAGAACTGTAATGAGTTCTGAGGGTCAATCATGGAAGAAGATTAAGATTATACACACTTCCCAGCCTGTTCAGAGGCTAAAGAGGTGGCTTTATCTGCCCTGGAGGCAATCAAGCCTCCAGCTGCTGTGATCAGGCCTCCCCCCTCTACAGTATGTGTTGCAATCTGCAGCACTGACAATCTGAAGTAAAATAGTGGTAGCCCCCTGCAGCACTGATCCTCCTGAATGAAAAAGTATCACGGCTAGCCAGTTGAGCTAAATCCTTCTCCCTCCACCCTCCATTCAAATACTGGAAGGGTGGGGGGGGGGGGGGGTCCACCGCTACCCACCTTCCTGATACTTAAAAAACTAGCAAAGGAGGGCCCCCCTGTTCTCCCAAGTATATACCTCAATGTAACCTGGTGGTCTAGTTGTTGAACGGGACAGGAGTGCTCCTCTGGACTGTTGTCCCATTATGCGGCCATCTTCTTAATAACATTGTGAACTATAGACATAGGAATTCCAAGGTCTTTGGAGGTGGCCTTGTACCCCTTTGAAGTTTGATTTTTGGCGATAATGGCTTTTCTGATGGTCTCAGGCAGCTCTCGTCTTCACCATTGTGAAAATGGAATAGGGAGAGAATGTGGCCATTTTAAACATTAGAGCCATCATTCATTGTTTGATTCAAATCACGTGAGTACTGACAATAAATCACAGGTGCGTCTAATTTTATTGCAACGGGAATGTGGTTCCTCTAGTCAGTTGTTTATAAGGGTGCCAATAATCATATTCTATCCAAAACTCAAAGTTTAACTTTACGTATCTCACATATGATTTTTCTTTTCTTTTTCCATTTTTCTTTTTGTTGGACTATTTGTCTTGAAAGGGTAAAAACCTCTCCAATGACAAACCTTCCATTTTATTCTATTTACCAAGCAAATGAATGCCCAAAGAACCTATGAAAACGTCACAACAGCATACCACACTTATAGAAACTTTAAAAATTATCATGTAATTACTATTGTCATCAGATAACAGTCTCTGCTTTCCGATCCAGTGAAAATGGGCTGCCAAATCTTGATTCCTTTCCTTAATTTTGACCTTTCAATGGAAATATAATGAACTGTATGAAGAAAGCCAGTGATGTCAGGAATCACTATGAAGAACGTGAGACAGATCTGTATTTCGAGCTCTTGAAATTCCGGAGAGCTCTGCTTCAAGCAAAGGTTTATAAAAAAGGAGACACACTATTGCTTGGCCATGATATATGTGAAAGGAATCTTTTTTTAAAAACTTTCACTTGAAGCAGAGCTCTCCGGAATTTCAAGAGCTCGAAATACAGACCCGTGTCATGTTCTTCATAGCGATTCCTGACATCACTGGCTTTCTTCATACAGTTAATTTTGTCTTTTCAACAGAAACGTAATGAAGGAAAGGAATCAAGATTTGGTGGTCCATTTTCACTGGATCGGAAAGAAGAGACTTATCTGATGACAATGGTAATTGCACTATAAGTTTTAAAGTTTCTATAAGTGTGACATGCTGTTGTGATGTTTTGCTTGGTTAAAAGAATAAAATGGAAGGATTGTCACTGGAGAGGTTTTTACCCTATCAAGACAAACAGTCCAACAAGAAGAAAAAAGAAATGAGAAATCATATGTGAGATATTTAAGGTAAAACTTTCAGTTTTGGATAGCTTTTGTAGTTTTAACCAATAGTTTTGGGTTTGTTTATTAATCATGTTCTGGCAATGTCCCTGGCATGTTCTTATTTGGTCTATCACAACATGTCCAATGAGCATAGCTAAAAATGATAATCCTGAAATGAGACGATACTTATCACTGATGGCTTCAATCTTGATTTTATGGGCCATGTAGATATCATCTTCAACTTAAAAGATGCATGCACTTTTCAAAGTGCAAAACTACACACATTGTTTTGGCCTTTGCCCCAACCTCCCCTCCGAGGTGCACTTCAAATGCAAGAAAAGGTATGCGTGGTGTTGCACTACATGCAAACTTCTACCTCTGTGCAGAGTAGGCAGCTTTCAGGCAGTCAGTTTAGCTGGGTAAAATGCTTTTTACCTGCAGAAATCCCTGTAAGCATTGCCTGCACTCCTGCAACAGCCTAGGCTAGGGGAAGATAGAGAAGTGTAAAGAAAGGGGTGGGGAGCTTTAATTCTTAGGGAGGGAGTATGACGGGGACAGACAGAGATCCTGGAATCCTTGCAGAGGGCCAATGATGAGTTTGTTGAAGAGGTCTGTTAGCAGTGTTTTGATGCCATGATGAGGGTGGAAACCATCTTGTGGGTCCAGTGGAGCGTGCAAATCAACATGGTCTTGAAGCTGCTGTTGTATGACTTTTTCTATTTTGGCTAAAAATGGGATGCTGGCAATTGGTCTATATGAACTGGGGTTTGTTGCATCCAGTGAGGCCTTTTTTTAGAATAGGACGTATTGAGGCTTGTTTGAGAGCTGGAGGTAGGTATCCTTGCGTGAGGGAGGTGTGGACTATCTTTGGAATGGTCTGAGCAAACTGATTGTGTAGGATTTTTAGCCATGCTACCAGGCATGGATCCAGTGGTGAAGTTGTGCTATTGATATTGTTGATGATATCCAGTGGTGAAGTTGTGCTATTGATATCGTTGAAGATATCCAGTATTTCTCGTTTGGTTATTAGGTTGAATTTGTGCCATAGGTGATTTTTTGCAGTGCCGTTATATTGCTGCGGTGGTTCATGGTGTTGTAGCATTGATGTGCTCTGTTTGTTGTAGAGGAAGTCAGCCATAACCTGGGGATCAACTTGCACTTTTGTGTTTGCTGTGTCAATTAAGTTTATTTATTTTATTTATTTATTTACAGTCTCTTCTATACCGCGCTATTCAGCATCAGCGCGGTTTACAATGAACAAAGATTACACATTTCCCGGGGTACTTTGTGTTTACAGTGAACAGGTGTTAAAAACTTGGATAACTGGGGTAACTATTTACATTTACAACATGTTAGGATTCACTTCCTTGGTCTTAGTCATGAGTGTTTTGCGTGGTCTGTGAGGTTGGTGTCATAGCTGCGTTGTTTACAGGGTAATACTGGAGGAAGAGGTGGTGTTTCAAGGCCTTTCTAAACTGGAGTAGGTCTGGTATTGTTCGGATGTCGTGAGGGAGGCTATTCCAGCATCTAGGCGCACAGAATTTGAAAGCCCTGCCCGCTGTTGACTGGGTGCATTGTGTAATTGATCTTGGAAATACCAGGGTATTGAGTGCTACAGACCGTCTGGCTCTGTTGGAGGGTGTAGTCTGGATGAACTCTGTTAGTGATGAGGATGAGAGTCCGTTGATAGCCTTGAAGGTCAGAAGTAAGATTTTGTATGTGAGTCTACCTTGTATCGGGAGCCAGTGGAGGTGTTTTAGGATGGGTGAGACATGGTCTCTCCTGGACGCTCCATGTAGGACTCTTGCTGCGGCGTTCATTGCCAGTTGCAGTGGATGCAAGGTGGACTGAGGGAGACCATGCAAGACTGAGCTTGTGTAATCGAAGTGTGGTATGACCAGTGCCTGATAGATTGTCCTGAAATCGTCTGACTCCAGCAGGGATCGTAGGTGTCTGAGGGATCGGATCTTATGGTAAACCGCCCTCACCATGTTTCCTATGTGCGCCTTCATATCCAAGCGTTGGTCTAAGGTGATGCCAAGGTATCTGATGGTGGGTTTGGTCTGGAGGTCTGCTCCCTCTACTTTTAGGAAGGGCGGTGTGGAGAAGTCTCGATTCCTTGTAATGAATAGCACCTCAGTTTTCTTGTGTTGTATCCTGAGGTTCTGGGTTTGCAGCCAAATGGATACTGCATTAATGCAGTTTGTTAGTGGGGAGAGGGTCAGGGTTCTCTGTTGAAAAAGGCGTGTAGAGCAGCACGTCATCTGCGTATATCAGGCAGTTGACACTGAAGGACCGGATGAGATTGCAGATGGGTTGCATGTATATATTAAACATCAGAGCGGAAAGGGAAGATCCCTGCGGGACACCTTGCTTTTGGTGGAACGGATCTGATGATGTATCACTGGATCGTACCTGCTGCCATCTATCAGAAAGGTAGGACCTGCACCATTCAAGCACTTTGTCGGTGATTCCCTTCTCCTTGAGGCGTACCAGGAGATGCTCGTGGCTCACGGAGTCGAATGCCGCTGCGATGTCCAGGAAGACCAGGACGAATCCTTGGTGAACGTTGTCAATGCCTGCTATTATGTTGTTGAAGAGTGTGGTAAGAAGCGTTTCAACTCCATGGGCTTCTCTAAAGCCGTGTTGGCATGGGTCCAGTGGTGCGGAGGTTTCTATGTGATCTTGTATTTGCATTTGTACTTCCTTTTCCATTATTTTTGCCAGCAATGGTATGCTAGATATCGGTCTGTATGATTCTGGCTTATGGGGGGTCGAGTTTATTGTTTTTTAGTAGAGGTCTTATGGATGTGCGCTTGAGGGATGGTGGGAATGCTCCTGTTGTGAATGATTGTTCCATGAGTCTGGTTATAAAGGGACTGAGGTTGGTCCGTATATCTTTGATCCAGAATGCAGGGCATGGGTCAGTTTGAGCAGTGGTCATATTGATGGCAGCAATGGTGTCCTCGATGCGTTTTTTGGGTGGTGTTGAGAAGATGGTGAGAGGTGATAGATAGCTTGGTTCAAGGGTGGTGCTGGGTATTGGGGTGTTGTTGGTCTGACAGAGCTTGGATTTCAGATAGTCGGCGAATATTTGAGGGTGGATTTCGGATGTGTGCTCTGATGCAGGTTCCTTTGTCAATCGCTTGACGAGGGCAAACAGGTCGTGAGGTTTGTTCAATGATCTTTTTAGAGTGTCAGTGTGGAATCGTCTCATGCTCTCACTCACTGCGGCGCGATGTGCTGCCAGGTGTGTTATATGCACTTTGATCTTCAGCTGAGTGTGAATGGCGCCAGCATCTCTCCAGTTCCCTTAGGGCGGTGAGTGAGGCTTTCAGCTCGGCAGAATACCAGGTTGCGGCGGGTCGCTTCCCTTGGTGTTTGTCAGGTGGTGGACGTATGGCGATTGAGCTAAGGGTTTTATTCCATTCGGAGACCAGCTCCTCTGGGTCGTGTGCAGGCGAGGTGATTAGTGGGAGTGTTGTGCTCAGAATTAGGTCTTTGTTGAAGGTCTGGAACCTTCGTGGTGGAGCACTGGGATGGCTGCTCGCTCTTCTTTCTTCCATCTGGCTACAGCTGGGTAGGGGTGCTTGGAATAAGATAAGCTTGTGGTCAGACCAGGGAACTGAGGCAATGGACAACTCTGGGATAGTCGGTGAGTTGAGGGTTGTCACTGGAGCGAATATTAGGTCCAAAATGCCTCCTTTTACATGGGTGGGTTCCTTGATCAATTGGCTGTATCCTAAATCCCGCAGGGCTTCAAGAAACGCTGAGGCGTGGGAGACTTGCAGTGAAGGTAGATTGAAGTCTCCTAGAACCCAGCTCGATGTGTGTGGGCTCTGGTTATTGGTGGCCAGGTCAATTATTGTTGATAGGGCATCTGGGTCGGCTGATGGAGCTCTGTATAGTAGATTGAAGGAGCAGCTCTTGTTTGCTATCGTGATTGTATCCAGTAGTGGTGTGCTGGTTGCATCACTCAGGTGGAACTGAAGGTCAGATTTGGTGATGGCGAGAACACCTCCTCCTCTTTTGTCATTCCTGTGGCACGTATGGATAGAGAATTTGGAGGGGAGGAGTTGGTTGAGTAGGACGTTGTCATCGCAGGACAGCCATGTCTCAGTGATCAGGAGTATGTCGAGGTTGTGTAGTGATATCATGGCAGAGATGACCGGCCATTTCTTCCGTACTGATCGGGCGTTTATGAGTGCACATCTCAGGTATTGGGGGAGGAGTGTTTCTTCCTGTTTTGTTTTCTTGTTATGTTGTAATGTGATGTGTAAAAGATGGTGGTGGTGTGTTCGGGTAGTTTCCATTGGGTTGTAGAAGGGGGTGTTTGTCCATCTTCTCCTGTGATTGTGGCGAATTGGTATGTGATTGTAACTTGTGGGCGGGTCTGTAACATTGCTTAGGCCTATGGTAAGGAGGTAAGTGGCAACTGTGATGATGCTAGATAGGGCCATTTTGTGTTTGTGGTCTGGGTTGGCCTAGCAGGTGGTGTAATGGTTGATGGGAGGTCTGTGTCAGACCGAGGTACGCTGTGCTGTTGCTTTGGGCTGGTGGACCAGTGAGTGGCTATGTGTGATTCTATTGCCGTGTGCAGTCAGGCAGTTTGCCTGTTATATGAAGCCGGTGTGGGTTGATATGTAGCACACAGGTGCCAAGTAAAGGTTCCGGTTGGAGGTGGAGTCCTGGGTTCTGGTGGTGGGTAAGTTTCCAGGTCAGGTGACAATTGCAGTAACAGTGGTAGATGCAGATGGTAAATAACACAATTATAACAGAGGCAACTGGTGGGCTCATTGGTCATTTGGGCTCATTGGTCATTTGGGACACAATTGAGAATAGTCCTCTAGGGTGGTTGAGTGATTTCGTAAGTGTACTTTTGTTGTATTCCTTTTGGGCTTTGTTACATAGGTTATTATATCGTTTTTGGTTGTTATGAAGCCGTGTCTTGATAGTATTGTCTTGTAACCTTTTCCATTTTCTAAGCATCTGAGGGGTCTCGTCTGATCTGTTCAAGATTCTTGGCGAACCTGTGTCTTTTGGGGAAACTGCTAGGTACATATGACCTAGATTGGCCACTGTTGGAAACAGGATACTGGGCTTGATGGACCTTGGTCTGACCCAGTATGGCATATCTTATGTTCTTATGTCCCAGTTTTTATACTATTTCCTACTATTTCTTTTTTTAATTGGTCTTGTTTTGATTCTTTTATGTGTCAGATATGTGTGCATATACGTATAGTCCAAAGCTAGTTTACGGGCCACTTTTTTTTTTAGGAGATATTGGATATTATTGGTACCCTTGCAGTTCAACCCCTAATGTTGACCATAACCGTAAATCATTTACCCGATTGTAACTGTTTTTATTCTTTTTCTGTGTTTAATCTATGTTTTGTCTTTGTTCAATGTATTTCATATGTATTTCATATTTCATAGCATGGACACACATGTAAGAAACATAACAAAAAAGGTTTATTTCAAACTCAAAATATTAAAGCAACTCCGCCCACTAATGCACCTACAAGATTTTCAACGAATTATACAAGCGATAATAACCCCCCACTTCGATTTCGCAAATCAAATCCTACTAGGTGTAACAAAACAGACCTTGAAAAAGCTCCAATTGGCACAAAATGCGGCAGCTAAGACCATTACAAAGGCCCCACCTTTTCAACATATAACCCCGATTTTAGAATATCTACACTGGCTCCCGATTCAAAGTCGAATAGAATATAAAACTATTTTAACCACCTACAAAGCTCTAAATAAAACAGCACCCCTGTCTATAAATAACCTCATTAAAACTGAGCCTACTCATAACCTTCAAAGGAGAGACCAGCTAAACAAATTAACTACACCAAAAGAATTTATTAAGGCCAAAAAGACCACAAACAAGAAAGCCTTCTCCCATGCTGCCCCCATACTTTGGAACACTATCCCATCAGAATTAAGATCCTTACCCAAAATCATGGAGTTTAGGAAAAAACTCAAAACACACTTATTCACAATGTACTATGCACCCTTGGCGAACTCACCTCCCACCCCACAGATAGATAAAGGATAGTCATATTTCAGCCATATACAACTATTCCAAAAAAGGTCGAACCAATAAAGCCTGAAAACAATGTATTCAAAGACTAACGAATAATATTTAAGCCTGTATATAGTTTTAACTCTGTTACTCTGTACATAGTTCACAAATTGATACTCTGTACATAGTTCACAAATTGTTAAATGTAAGTTACAACTTGTTATCTGTAAAAACAGTTCACTGTTTTATTGTTGTTCCATGTAAACCGCACCTGATCAATGGAAGGAGCGGTATATAAAAAATCTGTAAATTAAATTAAATTAAATTAAATATGTTCATTGTATTTCTGCCTAGAACTGCTGGTGATTGGTGGAATATAAAATATTTTTTTAATAAAATAAACCAACCGCCATGAACCTTGGAGCCAGATTGCCATATCAGCACCAAATATGCCTCTCAATTCTGCTAACTGGGTGAAACGAGGGTTACACATAGCTGTTTGGTTGTGTATTCGGGCAAGGAGGGGAAATGAGGGACTTTGCTATTTTTTGTTTCGGCCCATGAAGTACCCAACTTGGAACTAGACAGAAGTTTGTTGTATTTTTTTTAAACTTTTTCTTTTACAAAAGCTGTCAGGCACATAAGCACCAAACTTTGAATAACTGGAAAGAAGAAAATAATCTCTATTCTGCAACCCAAAACATTATAAGCAACAAGTATTGTTTATTTTTTATTTTATTTATTTATTTAACTGCATTTATATCCCGCTTTTCACCGGGTCAAAGCGGTTGATTAGTAAATCAGTGACACAGCAAAATGGAAAGGCGCAGCAAGAGATCTACTGAACAAGCAAGCAAAACAGACTCAGCACTCGGGTTATTAATTACAGGCTGCACTGTCAAATTATTAAATTATGCCCCAAATGTTGTTCTAGACCTCCAAATAGTTTCCATTGTCAATTCTTCAGACACTGTAGTACTGTAAACATCTTTTTCCATACCTCCAAGTTCTGTTTTCTCCTTCCATAACTGAGCAATAGTAAGCGTAGCAGGTAAACGCAGCAGAGCAGCCCCTTCTAACAAGCATCACTGTGCACATGCAGAACCAGCACTGTATTTTGTGAATGCTTTTAGGTGAGAGGAGGGGATTAGCTATGCATGTAACTGCATGTAGAGATCACTAATATCGCCACTAAGTATGCTGCCCAATGTTTCCTACTAGTGAGGTAATGGCAGGAGAAGACCTTGAATAAAATAACACAATCCAAAGGCATTGTTCTGTCTTTGTGACATAGCCGTTGCACCAGAAATGGTTTGTCTTTGGTCAGCTAAGACAAAACAGCACTATATATTGACTATAAGGAGTCAGGGTACAAGGGGTAATCACCAATCCTGGAAAAAAAAAGAAGAATTGAGGAGGGAAAGAAGTGTTTGCCACTGCACCTGCCTTCTGGTGTATGGAGGAAAGCAGATTCCCCTTTGCTTGGGAGGTTGTCAGAGAGTGGAGGAATTCTGAGTCTCAGGGTTGAGAGCAAGGTGAACTGACTGTGACTTTTGCTATTTTATATTCTGTATCTTTACCAACTCCCCATTTCTGCTATTTTAAGACTTTAATGGTTCGGAACAAAACCTATACTGGACCAACATTTTATAGAAGTTAAAGTGACAGAATGAATGATCCCTTTGGTGTTTTTCTAGTCCCAACCCAAGAACCCTGTATACCAGACCAGATCAGGACAGTGCTACCCCCCCCCCCCCCCGAAGTATGTACCCTGAGTCTCTCCACAGAGAATCCATATTCTAATGGATAAGCAGCTGTGTACAAGGAAACCAGACAGGATAAAGGATAAAGGACAGGAGAAAGGAGTGGCCTAGTGGTTGGGGCAAGGTACTTCAGGCCGGAAGGTCGGGGGTTCAAATCCCACTAGAGGACAGCAACCTTGGGCCGGAAGGACTGGGGTTTCTAGTCCCACAGGTGCTCCTTGTGGTCTTGGGCAAGCCACTTAACCCTCCATAGCCCATGTTCCCTGTAAAATAGTTATCTCCAAGTTATAATGCCCTGTTCAATGTAATTTCAGTTTGTTCAATGTAAACCGCACTGATGCAGAATAGCGCGGTATATAAGAGAATGTAAATAAATAAATAAAGGAGAAAAATGCCAGAATGGCATCAATAAGAGGTGTTCGTTCCAAGCAATTACTCTGTGAATCGTGTGGAGAGGGAGAAGATCTTGAAATACCAAGAAATGCAGTTAGAAATGAAAAAAATGTGGCAGAAAGATACAGAAATATTTTCCCTTCGTACTGGGAGACACAGACCTGATTAAGAGGAATTTCCAGTTGTACCTTGACAAGTTGCCTCTATACATTACATCTTACGAACTCCAGCAGGAGGCTCTTTGGCATGATGCAAGTACCACGTCGAGCATTAACAGTAAATTAGAGAGACTGAGGTCGTACTCCACATACCCTGTTTTAGAACTTGAAGAAATTGGCTGCAGAATCCACACCCTGCGAGGGACCTCAAACCTTGGAAGGGGGGGGGGGGGCTACATGTATAATTAGGAAATATCTGTAACATCTTTATGTTATATTGTAGCTTATGCTGGGTCTTGAGGAGATGTGAGTCATAAATCAAATACCAAAGAATAATACATATCAACATAACCGATTCCTTTCTTTAATCCTTCTTTCTCTGAGTGTATTTTATGGCTCTTTTCAGAGCTGATCTATGGACAGTGCTGCACGTGCCCATCTTGAGGATACCACTGCTTGGGCTGAACACCCCCCATCTCAGTGACCCTAGAACCAACTTCATACAGTCAGATTATCTTTTAACTTGAACCTCAGATCTTATCTCTGGCCCTTTCTAGCATGATAGGCAGAGCTGCCAACTACAGGCCAGTCCTGGTTGCCAACTCATATCTGAATGCACTTTGATGTTTGTAATCCTGGCTTGGAATCAATGCTGCTAGTCCCATAAAGCATTAAAATCGAGTTGTCAGAAATCCAGGACTGGCCTGAAATGGAACTAGTAAGTTAGCATCTCTGCATCCCATGTGTAACATATAATGAGTGTGAAGAGGAAGTCTTACCCAGCACATCGAGCAGGTAACTATAGCTGATGCTGCCCAGTCTGTTCTCTATAAGGCAGGTGTAGTTACCCCGGTCAGAGGGTACAACGCTTTCCATCACTAAACTCCAGTGCTGATGCCGGAACTGGAGAAACACAAGCATGCGATTTAGCCTTCTACCATATGCACCTTTCAGAAAGAGAGGAGGGTGTGGGAAGAGTTAGGTTTATGTTTATTAACATCTTGCAACACTCACAGCCTAAAGGCGGGGGGGGGGGGGGGGAGTGAGTTGATGCCAGTGCACCACCTAAAGAGATGAGCGGGGTTACTGCCATGTGTATCTCCTAGAAAGAGAGGACTGGTGGGAAGGGTATGGAGAAGCACAAAATTGCAATGTGCCAACACTACTCTGCCCCTACTAATGTGTTCAGCGCTACTAGGCCTATGCAGTGCTGCACACCTCACACATAAGCAACGTTCCTACTCTAGATCCAGACAAGCATGAAGCTATGGGAAGTGCACTTATTATAAAGGTGACCCCCACGTTCTCTTCCCAAATAGTAAAACTCAAAACCAGCTCTTGCTAAAGGTTTCAGGACAGAGCTATGAAACCTAAAGCATGGTCATGTGACATCTGAAACCTTTTAAAGGACACTAAGCATCTGAGCTTTCATCAGAAGCTGCAGGTCTGCAAAGCTCATCAGACTATTCCTGGTCTCCAGAATGGACAGCACTGCTAAAGCTGCAGTCCTTAGAAATGTAACAGTTTATTAGTAAATTAATAACAAAATTAATACTATGTCACTATGTTCAGTCTTTCCTTCTCCTATCAGCCCTTCCCATTCTTCTACTTCCTCCCTTGTCTCTCTCACCTCCTCCCCGCCCCTCTATCTTTCCCCCACCCTGTCTTCCTCCTTAATCTCTTGTCTCTCTCACCTCCTCCCCGCCCCTCTATCTTTCCCCCACCCTGTCTTCCTCCTTAATCTCTTGTCTCTCTCACCTCCTCCCCGCCCCTCTATCTTTCCCCCACCCTGTCTTCCTCCTTAATCTCTTGTCTCTCTCACCTCCTCCCCACCCCTCTGTCTTTCCCCCACCCTGTCTTCCTCAATCTCTTGTCTCTCACCTCTTCCCCGCCCCTCTATCTTTCCCCACTCTGTCTTCCTCCTTAATCTCTTGGCTCTCTCACCTCCTCCCCACCCCTCTGTCTTTCCCCCACCCTGTCTTCCTCAATCTCTTGTCTCTCACCTCTTCCCCGCCCCTCTATCTTTCCCCCACTCTGTCTTCCTCCTTAATCTCTTGTCTCTCTCACCTCCTCCCCACCCCTCTATCTTTCCCCCACCCTGTCTTCCTCCTTAATCTCTTGTCTCTCTCACCTCCTCCCCACCCTTCTATCTTTCCCCCACCCTGTCTTCCTCCTTAATCTCTTGTCTCTCTCACCTCCTCCCCAACCCTCTATCTTTCCCCCACTCTGTCTTCCTCCTTAATCTCTTGTCTCTCTCACCTCCTCCCCGCCCCTCTATCTTTCCCCCACCCTGTCTTCCTCCTTAATCTCTTGTCTCTCTCACTCCTCCCCGCCCCTCTATCTTTCCCCCACCCTGTCTTCCTCCTTAATCTCTTGTCTCTCTCACCTCCTCCCCACTCCTCTGTCTTTCCCCCACCCTGTCTTCCTCCATAATCTCTTGGCTCTCTCACCTCCTCCCCGCCCCTCTTTATTTCCCCCACCCTGTCTTCCTCCTTAATCTCTTGTCTCTCTCACCTCGTCCCCGCCCCTCCGTCTTACCCCCACCCTGTCTTCCTCCTTAATCTCTTGTCTCTCTCACCTCTTCCCCGCCCCTCCGTCTTTCCCCCACCCTGTCTTCCACCTTAATCTCTTGGCTCCCTCACCTCCTCCCCACCCCTCTGTCTTTCCCCCACCCTGTCTTCCTCCTTAATCTCTTGGCTCTCTCACCTCCTCCCCACCCCTCTTTCTTTCCCCCACCCTGTCTTCCTCCTTAATCTCTTGGCTCTCTCACCTCCTCCCCACCCCTCTATCTTTCCCCCACCCTGTCTTCCTCCTTAATCTCTTGGCTCTCTCACCTCCTCCCCACCCCTCTATCTTTCCCCCACCCTGTCTGCCTCCTTAGTCTCATTTCTCTCCTCCAGGGTTCCATTTCTGTCTCTGCTTCTGGAGTATTAGCGGACAGCTCTGTCCTTATGACTTTCCTCTTCTTCTCTTGGCACCAGGCAGCAGTGTTCCTGGGAGAAAGTGAGTGAAAGCAGCAGGGACAGAACCTGAACCATAGACAGCTGCAGTGTGGGTCTCTGTCCACAAGATTATCCTTTCTTCCTGCCACCTCTCTCCCTAGCTTTCTTGGAAAATGGTTGCTTTCTGCACATTATTTATACCTCTCAAATAATGGCTCTGTCGTATCTCCCTGTTTCTCCTCTAGAGCATGTGTTTTTAGGTCTTCATAGTCTATTCTTATTTTGGTGCAGAGCCCACTGCATTTTGGTAGCCCTCCTTTGGACTGACTCTAGCCTGCCTATATCCTGGTGATACGGTCTCAAGAACTAAGCTCAATATTCTAGGTGAGGTCTCACCAATGACTTGTATGGGGGGAGGGGGGTCATTGTCTCCTTTTTTCTGCCTCTGCAACCCAGCACCCCTCTGGCTCTTGCCATTATGTTATTACAAGGGCTTGCTTTTGTATGAAGTGATAGCACCCAGAAGCTCCCACGTGTAGCCGGTCTTACCCGGATTCCTCCAACACGCTGCTCTCCACTGAACACTTGGCCATCCTTTAGCCAGTGAATACTAGGGACAGGGCTTCCTGCAGCAGGGCAGCGGAACTTTACTGTGTTCCCAGCTGGAACAGCAAAGAGTCTCTTGTCCATGCGATGCGGCTCTGTCCAGTGTGGAACTTCAAGAGAAGAATCAGATCCAAAGTTATTAGGTGATCAATAAGTGGGTTTAAGCTACTAAACATTGTGTGCCTCAAGTGCGACTGTGTCTGTAAGTTCCTAGGGTCGGCATATAGCAAATAGCCCCCGTAGACGAGGTGCTTTTTGCATGCAACCCTCACTTCCAGTGCATGAATTTCCTTTCTCAGAAGGAATTGTGACCTTACCAACCTCGCTGAGGGTAAGAGACTCCCTCTTTTAAATTTCTTCGAGCATCATCGCTGCCACTATCCTCATCATCATCACCTGAGGCCAAAGATTCTAGAACCAGAAGATCAAACAGAGTTCAGTCAAGGGAAAAATGGGACGATTCCAGTCCCCGTCTCGCCCTGCAGGAGGTGCTGTAGGGAATGGACCCAGTGTCTTCCAGCAGAACAACTATGAGGGAGCTCACTGCTCTAGCAATGAGTGTGCCCCTGCAACATATCCAAAGATACTTTTTCTTTCCAATACATCATTTCCATCAATGAGAAGTTCCAACCTACCAGCAATGGAGATAGTGAAGTTGCTTAAGACCTTGCCAGTTCCATACTCCACACACAGGTACCATCCCGAATCATTTTGTGTCACACGCTGGATCTCAAGCACACTCTGCCTTATGCTGATATGCCCCCCTGGTAGCAGGCGTGATGCCTCTTTATACCAGCTGATGCTTTTGGTATCATTAGTGTGACAGAGGAGTCTGAGAGCACTGCCTGGATCCAGCAAAACATGCTGAATAGAGTCCCGTATCAGATGTTGAAACAGCCCTGCTCCAAGAGAGAGGGAAAGAGAGAGAGAGAGAGACAAGTATTAGTGCAGGGATGGATCCACATTCACAGCAGCATGGCAAGACACACATTCTGGTATAAGGATTAGTGTTGAATTATTCTTTTCCTTTTACCAACAGAAAGCTATTTAGATAAGAACACAATCTGCTGTGTGCAGCACTACACACAAGAGCACAGAACTCATCAATGGAGGTCATGTGTGTAAGAGTGACAGAGGCAGTCTGCTGGTAATTGCGCCTGCCAGATCCGTCAGCTACTTTCCCTCTACTTATTCCTATAATTAATGCAGGCCTGCTGTTACTCTTCCTGGGCTTCACCCCTGACCCTATCATCCCATCCAGACTGGAACACAGGTGGCACTAAGCTATCCCATCTGAATATTAGTTTAAAACATGATGTTGTCATAGCACTGGCGACTCCATTCTTCCTCCATCCCTGGGATCCATAAGCAGCTGCCCTCCCACAGCTTCCACTGCAACTAATTTCATCATGAAGGACGGGCTGCTGCTTGCCAGCCTATTCACTTTTACTGCTGGCTTTACCAAAGAATTTAAATACTGCAAATGAATTCACTGGATCCCAGGCAGTGACGCCTGCTACCAGGGGGGACAATCAGCATAAGGCAGAAGTGTCTCAAACATTGCCTGTTGCTCTGGATACAAGCAATGAACATGAAGTTGAGCTAAAAATATGTGGCAAGACACCCTAATGTCCCTTGCAGAGGATAACATGAGGAACATTTTGGGTCTGAAGGGCAGGTCCAAGCAGTGCAATCATAGCCGTGTCAATTCCTAGAATAAAAGTGGAGGTTAGGGAGCAGCATAGTGCCTTCCTCCACACTTGGTCAAGTAGTAAGGAGAGGTTCTCCTTACCAGGAGGAGAAGGGGCATGCAGGGTACCTTCCCTTCAGGAGGAGACAACCTGGTGGAGGGGCTTACCCTAAACTGGAAGCGCAAGGAAAGGAGTGAAGGACTCAAGCTCTTACAGTTTGCCCTAAGGAGAACAGTGTACTTGAAGCTAAAGGGAGAAGGGATCAAAGTGAGAAGAGATCCCACAGTGAGGAGCTCCAGGTTTAAGGGAAAAAGAACAGGAGCATAAGAGCCTACAAATTCCAGACTCAACAGGGAGACAGAGAGAGGACTTGAGAAGAGGCGTGGAGAGGTCTAAGAATCCAAGTGGAGGACCTGAGAGCCAGAGTAGGTAGGACCCCAGTACTGAGTTCATTCTGCTGACTTTAAGCTAGGAGATGTTCAGTAGTAAGGACTGGGAGAGGGGACTGTGTGAGCTGAGAGCATAAAAGGGGCCCAACTCTAGTGGGTAATTCTTTTCCTGATTCAGTTGCTGTGGGGCAAGTTTAATGGCCACACTGGAAACCGTGGAAGAGAAGAGTCACATCTGCTTGGACTCACCCTCAGCTTCAAATGGCAAGGATCTGGGTACAATTATGAAAGGCTTTTAACAGTTTGCCTTCTTGCTCAACTGGCACAGAGCTCTCTTGGGCTCTGAACATGTTCCAGTGCCCTTGTTCCCCTACATGAACTTGGAAATCACTTCTCCATGGCTCCAACTCTGCATTTCTTTACATGTAATTATTCTACCTTTCCAAAGCCAAGCTCAAAGTGAGTTACAGTCAAGTACAGGAGACACATTCCTGCCACAGAAGCTTACACTCATTATCTGATACCCTAGACAAACATTCAGCTGTGCTCTCCCCACAACCAGAGGCGGTTCAAAGCTGTACCCCACATCTCTCCTTTATCCCCTCCCCCAAGTCCCCTTTCATTTGCTACATTTCTCATACAGAGTCTTCCTTTTCTTCTCTTCTTCTTGCTGAGCCCGTCACCTTGCCTCGACACTATCCCACACCTTCCAAACTTTGTTTCAGAGGGGGCGGGACGAGACGGGCCCAAGTGTGCACATGCTCAAGGGCCCATCTCCAGGACTGTCCTATCCTAGCTAGACAAAGGATATTATAATGCCTCTGTATCGTTCCATGGTACGACCACACCTTGAATATTGTGTGCAATTCTGGTTGCCGTATCTTAAAAAGGATATAGCGTTACTAGAAAAGGTACACAGAAGAGCCATCAAAATGGTAAAGGGGTTGGAAGGATACCACTATGAAGAGAGGCTAAAAAGGTTAGTGCCCTTCAACCTGGAAAAGAGACGGCTGAGGGGGAAATATGATAGAGGTCTATAAATTAATGAATGGAGTAGAACAGGTAAACGTAGATCGATTGTTTACATCATCAGAATATAGAAAGATTAGGGGACATGCAATGAAGCTACAGGGTAACCTATTTAAGTCTAATAAGAGAAGGGGGAGGAGTCTTACCAAGATGGCTGCGAAGCGTTTTCTTCAGCTTGATGCCTAAACGTAAGGGAAAGTTTAGGGCTTTCCCCTCCGAGCCCTCGACACCGGTTACTGGTCCTATGGACCGTTTTGTTCAGCTTTCCCAGGGCCAGTGTGAAGAGATACGAGCCGGCTTGGTTTCGTCGATGGAGGAGACATCGACGCTTCCGTCAGGTAGTGAAATCTCGCTCTCTCCTGTGCAGAGGACCCCACCGTCTCATCCATCTGTTCCGGAGCTACTCCCTGGTGCTGTGTCACTGCGACTTCCCGAGGGGGGAGAACTCCGGCACCATTGAAGGGGAGCCCACAGGTGATTTAGCCCCACTGACCCCCGAGGACATCGGGGAGGTTTTGGATGAGAATGTTACGACGGTTGCATCTGGAACTGTTTTTACAGATAGAAAGCTGCAAACTCAATTTGTTTCAACTCCATTGCTCTTTTGTCCGCTTGTTTTGGTTCGTCCAAAAACTTTTACACTGGAATCTATTTGGGAGGCCATAGCTTCGCTTTCCACTTCAATTCATTCACAGACTGCTGCTTTGTCCACCCGGGTCCAAGAGAATGTGGTCAGTATTCAGAAAAATGCTGAAAAAATCAAACAAACTGTATCTGCTTGTGATCGAATGGGAACTTGATCGAATGATCTGGGAACTCAGATAGAAACTGTTTCAGAATTATCTTCTTCTTTGTGTAAGGACAATGGGGCCATTAAGTATAAGCTGGAGGTGTTGGAGAATGTCTCCAGGGCTGCCAATCTTTGTGTATTAAATTTTCCAAAGATGTCTGGTGTTACTGCGTTAGATATGTTTAAAAGATATCTTCAGGAGATCCTAAAAGTCCCCTCTGAATTGTTACCACCTGTAAGTAAGGTATATTATCTTCCTTGGGCTAAGAAGAATGCTGAAGTTCCTGTAGCAGTCTCTGATGTGAACTTTGATGTTCTGAATATTTCTGGCCTGCTTGAAGACTCCGGTGAGGAAACCTGCACCTTTTCTACCTTATTGGTGCAGTGTGCACTGGTCTCTGATAAAGATTGGCTCTTAAGGTTATTCTTCAAGAAACGTATTGAGACTTTTTTTGGCCGTACCATATCTATGTTTCCTGATTTGGCAAAGGACACCCAAAAACGGCGGAAACAATTTCTTCTTTACAAACCAGGAGTGTTACGCATTGGTGGGGGGGGGGGGGTTACGTTTCCCTTGTAGATGTCTAGTTATCATTAACTCCATTTGTTATGCCTTTTCTGATCCCAATGAGTTGGGTGCCCTTATTAATGCTAGACTTCCTGTTATGACAGATCCAGAATGATTTGACCTTCCTCTCATTAATTGTAATGTCCTGGGAGTTTCGCAGCCACTTGATTTCTTTAGTAATATTTAAAGTTTTGTTAATTATTTTATTACCAGAGGGTTCCTGCTCTGGTTTAAATGTTTTTCTTTTTCTCCTCCCCCAAATATGTGGGCTATATTAGAAACATAGAAACATGATGACAGAAAAAGACCACATGGCCCATCTAGTCTGTCCTTCCATAACAACAACACTTTTTACCTTTAGAGATCCTCTGTGTTGGTCCCATGCTTTTTTGAATTCAGTTACTGTCCTCATCTCTACCACCTCCACTGGGAGACTATTCCATGGATCCACTACTCTTTCTGTAAAGAAATATTTCCGCATATCACTCCTGAATCTATCTCCCTTCACCCTCATCCCATGTCCCCTCGTAGCAGAACTTGCTTTCAATTGAAAGAGGCTCTCTCCCTGAACATTTATGCCACGGAGGTATTTAAACATCTCAATCATATCACTTCTATCCCGCCTTTCCTCTAAGGTGTACATATTAAGATCCTTAAGTCTGTCCTCATATGCTTTATAATGAAGCCCATTAATCATTTTAGTAGCAACCCTCTGCACCGACTCCATCCTGTTCACATCCTTTTGAAGGTGCAGTCTCCAGAATTGCACACCATACTCCAAATGAGGTCGCACCAAAGACTTATACAGAGGCATTATCACCTCCTTTTTTCTGCTAGCCATTCCTCTCCGTATGCACCCAAGCATCCTTCTAGCTTTTGCCGTCGCCTTTTCTACCTGTTTAGCTACTTTAAGATCATCAGACACAACCATGCCTAGGTCCCGCTCTTCTTTAGTGGACAAAAGTACTTCACCTCCTATACTGTATTGCTCCCTTGGATTGCTGCAGCCCAAATGCATGACCTTACATTTTTTAACATTAAATCCCAGCTGCCAAATTCTAGACCATTCTTCAAGCTTAGCTAGATCCCTCCTCATGTTATCTACACCTTCCTGGGTGTCTACTCTATTGCAGATTTTGGTATCGTCCGCAAAGAGGCAAACCTTACCCGACAGCCCTTCCGCTATATCACTAACAAAGATGTTAAAAAGAATCGGACCAAGGACAGATCCCTGGGCACACCACTGGTAACATCCTTCTCCTCAGAGTGAGCTCCATTTACTTGTACTCTTTGTCGCCTCCCACCCAACCAATTTCTAACCCAAGCAGTAACTTTAGGGTCCATCCCTAGGGTGCTCAGTTTGTTTATAAGTCGCCTGTGAGGAACAGTGTCAAAGGCTTTACTGAAATCTAAATACACCACATCTAGAGCTCTCCCTCGGTCCAACTCCCTGGTCACCCAGTCAAAGAAATCAATCAGATTTGTCTTATTGAAGTTATTAGGAATATGTTACATGAAATGATTGTGTTATCTTTGATATTTTACCTACATGCTTCTTTTTCTTTTGGCAAGGTTGTTTTATTATTCTTGCTGTAAACATATATAATTCAATAAACAGATTAAACTAAAAAAAAAGACTAATAAGAGAAAATATTTTTTCACTCAACGTGTAATCAAACACTGGAATTCGTTACCAGAGGATGTAGTAAAAGCTGTCAGTGTAGCAGGGTTTAAAAAAGGTTTGGACAAGTTCCTGGAGGAAAGGTCCATAAACCATTATTAAAAGGGACCCAGGATATCACTGCTTGAGCCAATACAAGCATTGTGGAACCTTTGTTTTTTTGGGGAAACTGCAAGGTATTTATGACCTAGATTGGCCACTGTTGGAAACAGGATAGTAGGCTTGATGGACCTTGGTCTGACCCAGTATGGCATATCTTATGTTCTTATGTAGTCTTCCTAGTGGTAGGGCCAACTCTGATTAAGTGCTCGTTGAAAGTGGGTCAGCACAAGTTATAGGCTCAGTCAATAGGTTCTATTTAGAATTAAGGAACTTTAGTTAACAGGTTAATAAATTAAGTTAGAAGTTTGCACAAGAGGCAATGGAGGGTGAAGTGATCTGTCTAAGGTCACAAAGATGATCAGTGGGATTTGAACCCTGGTTTTCCTTGTTCTCACTCACAGCTCTAACCATTAAGCTCTACCTCTGCTTGAGAAAGAGTAGCCTAGTAGTTCAATGCCTGTTCTCCCACTGACTCTCCGTGTGAACTTGGGCAAGTCAATTTCCCTTCCTCTGCCTCAGATACACAGTTGAGTCTCATTTCTTAAGGTGAATTAATGCAGGTTATTGCTATTGAACACAAGAATCTATTTAGCAATAATTTGCAATAAATACTTTAGCACATGATAGTACATTTAGCCCTTAAATTGTAAGTTCTCTGGAGGTAGAGAACTACCTACTATACCAGAGAGCTAGAGCCAAATAAATAAATTTCTTAACTGTCTTTCTGAAAGCAGAATACAAGCGCAATGCATGCCTTTGAGTCAATACTGACTCCTGGTGACCCAGCAGCTTCTGGGTGTTCTTGGCAATGTATCACTGGAAATAGATTGCCAGGCCAGTCTTCCAAGGCAATGGAAAGTTAAGTGACTTGCCCAAGGCCACAAGGAGTGCTAGTGAGAATCAAATCCTGCTTTCTTCATTACCAAGCCAGTGCTCTAATCACTAGGCTACTCTTCCACTCTGGAAGCAGAATATTAATCAAAAAAATATATAAATTATTCAACCCTGATCACTCAGAGTACAGCTATCTCTCGTCTGCAGGTCACAGAGGGCTGACAAGCATGGCAGATGGAGGAAAAGCAATGGGAATGGGGGGGAAGACTTGACTAAGTACCATAGACACTCTAAAAATGAGTCTTTCTGCTAGAGATTTAGCATGGGACTCAGCATCCTCCTCTTGCATTAATTGGAAATATTCTTCCAGACCAACCAAACCATTAGACAACACTAGGCAGATGTCTAGCGCAGCAGCTTCTGAGAGAGAGCACAGAGCAGTAGCGGTTAAAGCAAAACACAGCGAGACAAACTCAAAAGAGATACCAGCACATGCTTTTATCTGCAGGGAGAGTGGGCACACACATATATACAAAGCAAACTTTAATATTTAAAGATATGATTTCCAATTATGCATTTTTATAGGATTGTGTGACGGTTCGCTTAGACTCTTACCGCTCTCTCCGTCTGTCTGGACTGCAGTAGCCAGACTCAACAGCCCAAGCAGCACCCTGGGGAAATGTTTCTTCCTCTGTCCAAGACTGCTCACAACCTAGAGGAAAGAGAAAAGCATGAGTTATTCCTGGCTTCAAACAGAGAGAGTAGAAAGAATTTATTGCAGGACGCCAGGGGCATTGTCACACTGATTTTTTGGTTTGTCTCTATATTTAACACCTCCATATAGCCCCACAGCCCTGTCCATCTGCTGTGCATTGAGATTTAGAATAATGTAGCAGTTTGTGAAGCCGAACAGGAACCAAATGCCTGCACCCTCCCAGTCCCTCCTGTTCATTCCATACTTCTAATTTTTGGAAGCAGTCTCTCAATGATAGATTGTTGCACGTCATGTGTCTGTCACCAGTGTGACTAGAGAGACTGATAGGGTAGACACTAGCAGCAGCAGCAGCAGCAGCGAGGACTTTGGAAACCTTATAGAAGAACAAGCATACACACACCCCTGTCCCTCTGCTCCCCATGCATAAACACATACCTCCACCCCTCTAATCCCTAAATATCCCTCTGCCACCCAATTCTCACCCACACTCACACAACTCCACCTCTGCAATTCCCTTACCTGCACCTCTCCAACTCTACCATGCACACAACAGCATATACTTCCATGCCTCCAATTCCCCCATCCCTCTCATCCATCCATATACCCACCTCTCTCCGATACCCTTCATGCATGCACATACCTCCACCCCTTTAATCCCTGCACACACACACCCTTGCACCTCCAATCCTCATGCATATGTTCCCATCTCCACCTTCCTGATCTTCACACATACACACTTCTCTCCTGTGCCTCTGATCCCCTCACACACATGTATACCCCTGTTCCTTTCATCCCCTTCACTCATGCATATGTAGAGACCCTATTTGACATGTTGAAAAGCAGTATATAAGCATCGCTAAATAAATAAATATCTAGAACTACTTCTAAGAGCTCTGTGCAATCAATGTTACAACACTGGACAAATATACTTGCCATCTTCCCCTCTTCCTTGCACAAAGCACCAATCTGCAGCTCTGCTGTGTCCAGATCTCCAACAAATTAATGTTATGGCGTATCAGGATGAGAAGCTATCTTGTCACTTTGCAGAAAATGGAGGCCACAATTCTACGCCCTGTCCATGGTTTAAGATGGGGTGTTCCCTGGCATCTGTAAAGGGAACTTGCTGAAATCTGTCCAGCCCTACTCCTGAGAAGATAAATGTGGAATGAGCCCAGACTGCAGGTTAATCTTTGAACACAATGTGACAAAGGCCTTTGCTACCAAGGAAGCCCAGGTTACAGATTTACAGAATTCTGGTTCAGCAGCTTGGCAGGTTGACACACAACTGCCCCCTGCAAAGAACCTCCAGATAGGAGGATTATTAGATGACAAAGCAGGCACTGTCCTTCCCCCTGGCCTGCCAGGTTTCAGCAGAGGCTTCCTCCCAATTCTCAGAATATCATTTGTGGGGTATAGGTGGAAATAGGATCAGTAGCCAGTGGGGGTTGTGGAAGGGAGAAGGCCAGAGCTGGTCCAACCACTTTGCAAAATAGGCAGTTACCTAAGGCAGCAGCATATGGGTGGTGGATGCTTGGAATGGTCCCAGCAGAAGTGGTGGAAATGAGGATTATATCAGCATTCAAGAAAGCACGGGGCAAGCTCTGAAAATCTCTAAGGCAGAGATGGGCAGACTGGGTAGGCCACATGATCTTTATCTGTTGTCATTTTCTATTCCTAATGTTGGAATGACATACTTGCTGCTGTATATTCATTCCCCAAATATTTGTATGCTTCCTGGCTCTTCTTTATTGGAGAAGGGTATAGAGGGTGACATGAAAAAGTATAAATTGTAAACATTTACCAAGAAAAGGGTTGGAGAAGGATTGATCAAAGTTGGCAAGGATACACAGACAGGATAGATTTGTATTTGAATAAAAAAGTCTATCTTGATTTTAAAAGTGATTTCACCAGAGCAAACATTAACTCCGCATCAGGTATATTACAAAGAAATAGAGGTTGAATTATATGATTGTATATCTGACGGATCTGATAAGGCATTTCCATGCTGGAAGCTGACAGAGGTCAGTCCATTTACAGGAGAGGAGGTTTGCAGATATACTAGTGTAATGGAAATTGGGCATGGCTGGTGCAATAGTATTACACACACTAGGGAAATTTTCAGGCTTTCTGTCCCCTAAAATCACTTTCATCCCCCACCTTAGAGTATGGTAATTGGGTGATCATGATTGGTAAATTCAAAGAGGGAGGAGTGGCCTACTGGTTGGGGCAGGCTGCCTCAGACCAGAAGGACAGGGGTTCAAATCCTGCTAGAGGATGACAACCTCAGGCTGGGGGGACTGAGGTTTCTAGTCCCACAGTTGCTCCTTGTGGCTTTGGGCAAGCCACTTAACCCTCCATTGCCTCAGGTACAAAAAAACTCTTAAATTGTGAGCCCTTCAGGGACAAGGGAAATGTATATATACCGTACCTGAATGTACACTGCTTTGATCTAGTGAAAAGTGGTATATAAGCATTGCTAAATAAATAAAGCTGCTCCTCCTAAAACAATCCTGTCAAAATGCACATCCTACTTTTAAACATTAAACCTCACGTTATTTATTTATTTATTTATAGCTCTTTTATACCGCACTCTTTCTCATCAGCTTGGTTTACATTAAAACAGGAATACTCATTGCAAGCAACAGGCTGTGGTGAGTTTACATATAACAGGAGAGTTCAACTGGGATTATAACTTTGGGAAACTTTGTACATATTTGTAAAAACCTATATACAAAGGATATAGGTTTCATTGTGCATCTATATACGTTGTATATAGATGCACAATGAAAGTAGATTTATAAAAGGGAGAGCAGTTCAAAAGGATGCCCATGTGCCTTTACAGAATAGGCTCTCAGAGGCAACTGAGTAGCATACAGAGGCCCATGAACAAACAATTTTACTCCTGGGGGAATTCTGCAGAACTGCGTGATCCATAATTACCCGCTTGTGCAGAATTCTGGACAGGCAAGAACAGAAAGAAGCAGCAGCTCATCTGGATCCCTCCCCCTTCCCCATCAGCAATTACTCAGCAAGAGGAAGTGGCAAAAGGCTGCAATCCACCATAGTACAGCTGTGTAGTTCCTATGCACTTCCAGTCAGCAGCTGGGCCCGAGAAAGCAACGCAGCCATTCGCCTCCTTCTCTTTTATGGAATTGGGACGGGGGAAATGGAGGTAGGGAGATGGAGCAAGCTGCAAGAGTGTGCTACAGCAGCAAGAGAAGCAAACTTGGATGCGCCATGGGAGTGGGGAGCAGAGCAAGCTGGATGTGCGCCATGGGAAGGCAGAAAGAATGTAAGGTGGTTATGTTTATTGGGAGCGGGAGAAAATCTGGGGAACATACAGAACTGGGGTCTTGTGGGAGTTAGGAAAAAAAAATAGGGGTGGGGTGGCGTGAACTGTGGAGAGCCGTGAGTGCACTGGAGGGTAAGGGTAAGGAGAAAGAGAAAGTTAGGGGCTGAACCTACCAGTGGAGGCGAAGGGGTTCAAGAAAGGTTAGTGTGAGACAGCTCAGAAGTGTGGATCCTTGGAACCTAGAGAGTGATACTGCTAGCGAAGGTAGACCCTGAGGAGGATAAAAACAAAATGAGCGGAGCGAGGGTGGAATTTCAGGTCTGGGCATCCTAGGTGAACCTTCAAAGCAATTTCTCCAAATATGTTAGATTTGCCCTTTAACTCACAATACTGCACTAAGGAAAAGCAAAAAGCATATTAACCAAAAAATTCCTTAGAATAACCCAAATAGAAACATAGAAACATGACGACAGAAAAAGACCACATGGCCTATCTAGTCTGTCCTTCCATATCAACAACTACAATAGTCCCCTTTTTACCTTTAGAGATCCTCTGTGTTTGTCCCATGCTTTTTTGAATTCACTTACTGTCTTCATCTCTACCACCTCCACTGGGAGACTATTCCACGGATCCACCACTCTTTCCGTAGAGAAATATCTCCACTTATCACTCCTGAATCTATCCCCTTTCACCCTCATCCCATGTCCCCTTGTAGCAGAGCGTGCTTTCAATCGAAAGAGGCTCTCCTGTGCATTTATGCCACAGAGGTATTTAAACGTCTCAATCATATTACCTCTATCCCGCCTTTCCTCTAAGGTGTACATATTAAGATCCTTAAGTCTGTCCTCATATGCTTTATAATGAAGACCACTAACCATTTTAGTAGCCACCCTCTGTACCAACTCCAGCCTGTTTATATCCTTTTGAAGGTGCGGTCTCCAGAATTGCACACTATACTCCAAATGAGGTCGCACCAAAGACTTATACAGAGGCATTATCACCTCCTTTCTTCTGCTGCCCATTCCTCTCCCTATGAAACCAAGCATTCTTCTATCGCCTTTTCTACCTGTTTAGCAACTTTAAGATCATCAGACACAATCACGCCTAGGTCCCGCTCTTCTTTAGTGGATAAAAGTACTTCACCACTATACTATATTGCTCCCTTAGATTGCTGCAGCCCAAATGCATGACCTTGCATTTTTTAACATTAAATCTCAGCTGCCAAATTCTAGACCATTCTTCAAGCTTAGCTAGATCCCTCCTCATGTTATCTACACCTTCCTAGGTGTCTACTCTATTGCAGATTTTGGTATCATCCACAAAAAGGCAAACCTTACCCGACAGCCCTTCCGCTATATCACTAACAAAAATGTCAAAAAGAATTGGACCAAGGACAGATCCCTGGAGCACACCACTGGTAACCTCCTTCTCCTGAGAGTGAGCTTCATTTCCCTGTACCCTTTGTCGCCTCCCACTCAACCAATTTCCAACCCAAGCAATAACTTTAGGGTCCATCCCTAGGGTGCTCAGTTTGTTTATAAGTCGCCTGTGAGAAACGGTATCAAAGGGTTTACTGAAATCGAAATACACCACATATAGGGCTCTCCCTCGGTCCAACTCCCTGGTAACCCAGTCAAAGAAATCAATTAGATTTGTCTGACAAGACCTGCCTCTGGTGAATCCATGCTGCCTCAGATCCTGTAATCTGCTGGACTCCAGAAACCTCACTATTTTCTCTTTCAGGAGTACTTCCAATAATTTACTCACCACCGAAGTTAAACTAACCAGCCTGTAGTTTTCAACCACATCCTTACTTCCGCTTATGTGTAAAGAGACCACATGAGCCTCTCTCCAGTCCTCTGGCACCACTTCCAACTCCAACTCCAACGAGGCATTGAAAAGGTCAGTCAGTGGAGCTGCTAGAACATCCCCACGTTCCCTCAGTATTCTAGGATGTATCCCATCCGGTCCCATTGCTTTGTTTACTTTAAGTTTAAATAGTTTCTCATGAACACTGTCTTCTGAAAATTGTTCAAGATGCCCCTCGCTTCTCTTTATGTTTATTTACATACTTGATACACCACCCAATAACATCAGTATCTGGGCGGTTTACAATAAAACCATAAAATCAAAATTAAAAATGCTGCAGAAAAAAGGAAAAGGAAAAGGAACGCCATAAAATCAAAGAAACACTATAGAAAAGATAGGAACAGAATAGAGAAAGGCAAAGTAACAAAAAAACTCTAGTTGGAAAAGACAGTGAAAAGTTGTATCAATGAGGAAGTGGGGGAAAGGGAGAAAGGGAAGGGGGGAGGTCATACGCAAGACAGAAAAGGTGAGTTTTTAATTTGGCTTTGAAGGCAGTATAAGACTGTTCAAAACAGAGGGCAAGGGGGAGCGAATTCCAGAGCTACGGAGCAAGGAAGTAAAAAGCTGAGGAACGAGTGGACTCCAGGTGGGCATGGGAGGGGGAAGGGAGTGACATACGGTTAGCGTGAATGGAACGAAGGGTACGAAGGGGAGTGTAGAGGTGAACCTGGTCAGCGAGAAAGAGGGGAATATCTGTATGAATTGACTTATGAATTGACTTATAAAAAAACCTGTGAGAGAGTCAGTTGGTCCATTAGATGATAAAGGGGTTAAAGGAGCACTAAGAGGCTACAAGGCGATAGCGGAGAGACTGAATGAATTCTTTGCTTCGGTCTTTACTGAGGAAGACGTAGGGATGTTACCCATGACTGAAGTGGTATTTAAAGGTGCGGAAGAATTGAAGGAAATATCGATACATCAGGAAGATGTCTTACAACTATTAGATAAACTGAAGAGTAGCAAATCACCTGGGCTGGATGGTATACATCCAAGGGTGTTGAAAGAACTGAAATATCCTCCACTGGCTCCCAGTCAGCTCCCGTATACAATACAAAGTTATCCTAAACATATTCAAGATAAGACAGAACATCTCAGCAGAAAGCCTGCAACCTCTCATCAAAGCGGACAGATGCACCAGACCCAGAAGAAGGAGAACCACCGACCTCATCATCACCCCACGAGAATTCACCAAATCCAGACAGGACACCTCAAGAACAGCTCTGTCCCTGGCGGCACCCTCCCTGTGGAACTCTCTCCCCGACGAGCTGAGATCTGCTACGGACCTCACAGATTTCAGAAAGTTACTAAAAACAAAGCTTTTCATGGATCACTACAAGGACTTCACCTGAACTAAACTCCGCCATAGCCAAACTGAAGCCTTTACAAACTGTATCTATGTACACCTGGTAGTTTATGTAAGTTTATATTTGGTTTTTGTGTATACTGGTTTTGTGTATACTGGTTATTTGTATATATGTACATATCCCACATCAGTGTATTTATGTAACAGTGCCCCTTATACCCAAAGGTATGAGTATACATGTATCCAGATATACATGTATACGGATATACTTATACTTATACAGATACACTTATCTACACCACTAGTGTGATGTGCCTACCCTCCGAATCATCCTATGCACGCCCCAAATTCTACTGTATTTATTACTCCTGAATTTGTTTTGTGTATACTGGTTATTTGTATATATGTACATATTGTGTGATGTGATGTGCCTACCCTCCGAATCAACCTATGCGCGCCCCAAATTCTACTGTACTGACTTGACAGTTCTCCTATTGTAATCGGACCGCTGCTGATCGCTGGAAGCAGCGGTATATAAGTGTTTGCTAAATAAATAAATAAATAAAATCTAGACCTGTATATAGCCCAATTGTAGATAGCTCAATTGTATATAGCCCATTTGTCTCGAATAGCTATACATAGATCATCTGCACCTAAAGCAATCAAATCACTCACATCCCTCGACCACACTCTCTAAGATGTTTCACACTGCATGTCGCACACTCTCCCCCCACCAACGATTGTTTGCTGTGATAACCGCTTTGATTTAATGATAAAGCGGTATATTAAATCTAACTAAATAAAATAAATATCCCCTTTCAGTTTTTCCCACTGTTTTTCTATATCTTCCAGCTGTTCCCATCCCACTAATGACTCCTTGAGGTATTGGCCCATCTTGGCAAAGTTAGTTTTCCTAAAGTCTAAGACCCTTGCTTTTGAATGGATTCTAACAGCTCTAGTCCTAATACTGAACCACACCATCTGGTGATCACTGGATGCAAAATGATCTCCCACTATAACATCAGAAGCACTTTCACCATTGGTAAGCACCAAGTCCAGTATGGCCCTTTCACGTGTGCCTGAATAGTTCTCCCTGTAGAGAATCCAGGATCTCCTTACTTCTAGATGATACTGCAGCTGGAATGTGCCAATCAACATCTGGCATATTGAAATCAGTATCACTTCCCCTTTCCTAGCAATGCTACGTATGTCTTCAATTAACTCTCCGTCCACCTCTTCCTCCTGTGAGGGGGTCTGTATATCATGCCAATGCAAATAGATTTCTCTTTCCCTCTTTCTAGTTTTTTTTATTTTAAGATTTTTATTAAAAGAATAGTCAAAACTTTACACCACAATAGCAATAACCACACACAACATTAATCAAAGCAACTTTACACTGCATTATCAATACATTCCTTCTTTTCTATTTTATCTATATCTACCCCCTCCCCCTTATCTCCCTCCCCAGCTTCCTTACGTAGATAATCCAGCATGTTCTGCCATTCACTCTCAAACTTACTCCTCTTCTGCCTGCGTATAGCAGTCAATTTTTCCATTAGAAATATTTGACGGAGCCTCTCCACACAATGTTCTATTAGGGGTGGCCTCAACTGCTTCCACCTATATGCAACTTCACATTTCGCCGCACTTAAGCGGGCCATAATTTGTTTCCTTATCCTACTTGGGTTCCCCTCTTTCCACCATCCCAATAAAAATAGTTCAGGTTCCCTGTTTACCTCCATCCATACTACCTGCTGTATCCACTTTTGGACCTGCTCCCAGAAAGATTTAATCTGGGGGCACATCCATCAAATATGGAACATGGACCCCTCTTCTCCACATTCTCTCCAACATCCTTTTGATGCTGATGGGAACATTTTATTCAATCGAACTGGCATGTAATACCATCTCATTAAGACTTTATACCAATTATCTCTAATAGCCACTGATATGGGTAGGTGTCGGGCTTGATCAAAGATAACCTACCATTGTTGTATTTCAATATTCACCCCCCAGCTCCCTCTCCCAGGCCTGCATATATCCAAGCTTTTCGTCCCTTTTTTCCCTCCCTCTCACCACTTTATATAATGCGGACACTAATCCCAAGGCCTGTTTCTTCCCAAACCATACAGCTTCTAAATTTGTATAGTCCCGCTCTAATCCATCTTTGCCTAATTTCTGCTTTAAAAAATGGAGCACCTGACCATAATGGAAAAAAATTCTCTGCCCCTAATTGATACGTCTCTCGTAATTCCCCAAATGGGACCCATTCCCTCCCGTCTAGGAACTGAAAAAACATCTCAGTCCCAATCTTTCCTATTTCTTGTAGATGTCCCCCTCTTGTCCCGGGACAAAGTCCTTTGTGTAACATAGGGCCTTCATTAATCGAGAAATCCGTATCTCTCGTGCTGCGTACCTGGTCCCATATTTATAAAGTATGTCGTATAAAGGGGTGATCCTGTATTTGATGCCCCCGTGCATGAGATTGCAGACCTGCTATTAGTAATCTGTGAACTATCATTAAAATCATCTCTAATACCTGAAGATTGGAGGATCGCCAATGTAACGCCAATTTTTAAAAAGGGTTCCAGGGGTGATCCGGGAAACTACAGACCGGTGAGCCTGACGTCAGTACCGGGAAAAATGGTAGAAACCATCATAAAGAATAAAATTACTCAGCATGTAGATAGTCATGACCTAATGGGAGACAGCCAACATGGCTTTAGACAAGGAAGATCTTGTCTTACTAATCTGTTATGTTATGTTTTTTTGAAGGAGTGAATAAACAAGTGGACAAAGGTGAGTCGGTTGATATTGTGTATCTGGACTATCAGAAAGCCTTTGACAAGGTCCCTTATCAGAGACTTTTGGCAAAACTAAAGAGTCATGGGATAGGAGGCAGTGTAATATTGTGGATCAGGAACTGGTTAAAAGATAGAAAGCAGAGGGTAGGGCTAAATGGCCAATTTTCCCAATGGAGAAAGGTGAATAGTGGTGTACCCCAGGGATCTGTGCTGGGTCCGCTGCTTTTTGACATATTCATAAATGACCTGGAAAGTGGAATAACGAGTGAGGTTATCAAATTTGCAGATGACACAAAACTATTTAAAGTTGTTAAAACCCAAGAGGATTGTGGAAAATTGCAAGAGGATCTTGATAAACTGGAAGACTGGGCATCAAAATGACAGATGAAATTTAATGTGGACAAGTGCAAGGTTATGCACCTAGGGAAGAACAACCCAAACTATGGTTACACGATGCAAGGTTCCACATGAGGAACCACCACCCAGGAAAAAGATTTAGGCGTCATTGTGGATACCATGTTAAAACCCTCGACCCAGTGTGCAGCGGCGGCCAAGAGAGCAAATAGAATGCTAGGTATGATAAGGAAAGGAATGGAAAATAAAACAAAAGATATTATAATGCCTCTATATCGTTCCATGGTGAGACCGCACCTTGAATATTGTGTGCAATTCTGGTCGCCGTATCTTAAAAAGGATATAGCAATTTTAGAAAAGGTTCAGAGAAGAGCCACCAAAATGGTAAAGGGGATGGAAGGATACTCCTATGAAGAAAGGCTAAAAAGGTTAGGGCTCTTTAACCTGGAAAAGAGACGGCTGAGGGGAGATATGATAGAAGTCTATAAATTAATGAACGGAATGGAACAGGTAAACGTAGATCGATTGTTTACCTTATCATAATATAGAAAGACTAGGGGACATGCAATGAAGCTACAGGGTAAACTATTTAAGACTAATAAAAGAAAATATTTTTTCACTCAACGTGTATTCAAACTCTGGAATTTGTTACCTGAGGATGTAGTAAAGGCTGTTAGTGTAGCTGGGTTTAAAAAAGGTTTGGACAAGTTCCTGGAGGAAAGGTCCATAAACCATTATTAAGAAGGGACCCAGGATATCAATGCTTGAACCAATACAAGCATTGTGGAACCTGTGTCTCTTGGGGAAACTGCTAGGTACATATGACCTAGATTGGCCACTGTTGGAAACAGAATACTGGGCTTGATGGACCTTGGTCTGACCCAGTATGGCATATCTTATGTTCTTATGTTCTCCCTGGACATCCACGGAAGGTCACCCAGGGGCTTCCCCTTGTTAGCCGCCCTTTCCAAAATCATAAACGTTTTCCTTTCTCCCCCTCTCACCAATCCATAAGAACATAAAAATTGCCATACTGGGTCAGACCAAGGTCCATCAAGCCCAGTATCCTGTTTCCAACAGTGGCCAATCTAAGTCATATGTACCTAGCAGTTTCCCCAAAAGACACAGGTTCCACGATGCTTGTACTGGGTCAAGCAGTGATATCCTGGGTCCCTTTTAATAATGATTTATGGACCTTTCCTCCAGGAGCTTGCCCACATGTGCCCTATGGGGATCACTATGGGAAATGCTTGAAAATAGTATAATACCCTTGGAAAAATATTCATTTTAACTGCTGCAATACGACCCAGCCATGATATTTCCATTTCCATTTCCATCCAAACCCCTAAGTCCTGCACCACCTAAGTCCTGCGTAATTTACGTCATAGAGCATCTGATGATGAGCTGTTATCACCCCCAAATACTTAATAGCCTTGTGAGCCCACTTAAAGGGTATTGTTGTTTTAATTTAACGACCTCTGATTTAGGTAGATTAATGTTAAGTGCCTCTGTCTTGTCCATATTTATTTTAAATTCGGACACCTCTCCATACCTTTCCAATTCTTCCATCACTCTTGGCAATGCTTTCTTCGGCTGTGATATCATTAATAATATATCATCTGCAAAGAGGGATATTTTATGCCGCTGACCATCCACTTCTAATCCCTGAATTCCCACTTCCCTTCTGATGGTCTGAGCTAAAGGCTCTACTGCTAGAGCAAAAAGTAGTGGCGACATTGGGCATCCCTGCCTGGTACCTCTCTCTAACTTAAAAGCCTCTGAGTATCTGTCATTGATTCTTACCTGGTCTGGGGATCCTGATATAGGGCCTGCACCCAGCTTAAGTAATGTGGCCCAAACCCCATTCTGTGCATTACCGCAAACAAGAAATTCCAACTAACACGGTCAAATGCTTTTTCGGCATCTATTGATAATAGCATCAATTTCTCCTGTCTTTGGTGGGCCGCCCAAACCACTTTCAACACTCTTTTTATATTATCCGAGGCCTGCTGTCCACTAATAAAGCCTGTTTGATCTATGTTTATAAGTGTGAGCATTTCTTTAGCTAACCTATTAGCTAATACTTTCGCTAGGATCTTCACATCTGTATTAAGTAGCAATATTGGCCGGTAGGACCTGCACAACAGGTGGTCCTTCCCTGCCTTTGGTACAATTGTAATTCCAGCAGTCAACATATCTGCTGAGAGTTGCCCTCCCTCCTCTAAGATCCCGTTGAACACCCTCCCCATTATCTCCACCACCTCCGCCCTGAAAATCTTATAAAAGCTATTAGGTAGCCTGTCCAATCCTGGTGCTTTCCCTAAGGGCATATCTTTGATTATCCTCTCTATTTCCTTCTGTTGTATCTCACCCTCTAACCTTTCTTTCAGGTCCTCCCCAACCTTCGGTAACTTCTGAACTTTTATTGCTGACTCTTCTCGCTGTTGGGTATATACCGTGTTTCCCCGAAAATAAGACCGGGTCTTATATTTATTTTTGCTCCAAAAGATGCACTAGGGCTTATTTTCAGGGTAGGGCTTATTTTTTTTTTTTTTCATATACAGCATGACAACACAGAATGAGTGGCGTTGCAGCTCCCGCCCGCACAGATGATGGAAGTGGCCTGCAGCACAGCACCGGCACCCGATCGGTGTCGGGGAGTGGAGCAGGAGGAAAGCTCCTCCCTGGTCCACCCGCCGAAGCCAATCAGGCCACAACAGCACCATCTTCAAAAGAGCAGAGCACCCTTAGCACGAAGGAAGAGGCCGCAGCTCAGCACCAGCACTCAATCGGCGTCGGGGAGTGGAGCAGGAGGAAAGCTCCTCCCTGGTCCACCCGCCGAAGCCAATCAGGCCACAACAGCACCATCTTCAAAAGAGCAGAGCACCCTTAGCGCGAAGGAAGAGGCCGCAGCTCAGCACCGGCACTCAATCGGCTTCGGGGAGTGGAGCAGGAGGAAAGCTCCTCCCTGGTCCACCCGCCAAAGCCAATCAGGCCACAACAGCACCATCTTCAAAAGAGCAGAGCACCCTTAGCGCGAAGGAAGAGACCGCAGCTCAACACTGGCACCCGATCAGCGTCGGGGAGTGGAGCAGGAGGGAAAGCTCCTCCCCGGTCCACCTGCCGAAGCCAATCAGGCCACAACAGCACCAACTGTATTTAAAAGAGAGTGCCCTTGGCATGAAGGAAGTGGACCGCAGCACAGCACCGGCACCCGATCGGCATCGGGGAGTGGAGCAGGAGGAAAACTCCTCCCCGGTGACCCCTCCCCCCCCCCAGGTACCAAATCTGTCAGACATGATCTGCACTAGGTCTTATTTTCGGGGTAGGGCTTATATTATGGGAATCTCAGAAAAACGTGCAAGGTCTTATTTTCAGGATAGGTCTTATTTTCGGGGAAACACGGTAGTTCTTTATAGAACTGGCAAAATTTAGTCCCAATCAATTTCTCTGTCCTCAATACTTCCCCTTCCTTCCCCTTAATTGCCATTATGGCATTATCTGTTTCTCTTTTCCGTAATCTCCCTGCTTTATTTCCCCATTTGTAGTACTTCTGTCTCACTCTCTGCATGTGGAATGCAATTTGCTCCAGTTGCATCTTATTCAACTCCATCCAAAATTGGTTTAGGTATTTCAATCTCCTTGCCGTACCCTTTATTCTATACTGTTCTGCAGCCTCTCTAATCTCCTCATGCAATTTTTCTTCTTTTTCCCTCCGTTGTTTTTTTAACCCGAGCTGCCCACATAACCAAGCATCCCCTAATCACTGCTTTCATGCCATCCCATAAATCCACATCTCTCATCTCCCCATTATCATTCAACTTCCAGTAGTCCCAAAGGCATTCCCTAATATCTTTTAGCACCTCTTCCCTTCGAAGGAGACTTTCAATGAGTCTCCAAAAGCATACTCCCCCTTCCCCTTTAGTTTTGCGAACCTCCACAAGTTGGGGCATGATTAGACTATGTAATATTACTAGTCATTCCCAATTTTAGTTCCCATATTCTATCAATTAATATATAATCTATCCAACTAAAGTTTTTATGGGGGTGTGAGTAGAAGGTATATTTTCTACTGTCTTTATTTTGTAACCGCCATGCATTGGAGAGCTGAAATTTCGTTATGATTCCTTTCACAGTTCGATGGCTTTTTGCATTGACGTCTACCCCCTTCGCTTGCTGATCCCAGCTGGGCTGTAATGCCAGGTTAAAATCCCCTCCCATGACCAGTTTCCCTTGCACTGATCGGGCCAGTAACTCACGAACCTCCCTCCAGAAGGGGACTTGTCTCGTATTTGGAGCATAGATATTCGCCAAGGTAATCATTTCCCCCATCAACTCTCCTGTCAGTAGCAAAGCCCTCCCCATTTTCTCTCAAATTACCTCCCCGGCTGGAATGGACACCTTCTCCTTACCAAGATAGCTACTCCCCCTTTCTTTACCTCCCCTCTTTCAAGTCCCCCCTCTCCTCTGGGGCTTCCAAAAAAGCGATATGGATACTGACTGCTAACCAATAACCCTTCATCCTTATGTCATAAATGGGTTTCCTGCATCAATACAATGTCCCTTCGCAACCTCTCCTCCTCCCTAAAGAGGTGTTGTCTTTTCTGTGGAGTGTTAAGCCCCTTAGCATTTATAGTACCTATCTGCACCATCTTGCCTTTTGATTAAATGCAGGTTCCCTGCTGCACCCCCTCCCCACCTTACCCCACTCCCCTCTCCTCCCCAGATCTCCGATCTTTTCCTGGAGATTTCTCCATCCTCGGGCGATGACGTCTATCCCGGCCTCTTTCTCGTCTCATTTCCTCCTCTCCTCATCAGTCGCCCCTTCTCATTAACCCATTTGCCCCTCCTCCCTTCCATACACCTCTTACTATTTTCCCCCCTTTGCCCCCTTGTTCGCTTATCAACCACTTTCAAACTCCACTCCTCCAGTCCTCATGCTCGCACAAACATTCAAATATCACTTACAGTCATGATATTGCTAAACAGCCACAGACCCTGTAGCCCCACCTCCCTGCACCCAACATTTAACAATTAACCATCAACCAACAACATTCACCCCTGAAGGCCCTGCCCGCTCAACTCCAGACTTAAGTTCTCACATAAGAGTGTCAGGGCCCTGTCGACCACAGGCTTTCCCCATCCACCACTACTGATCAGCAAGTCTCTTTCAGGAGGTGTCCTTCTCTGGGGTATCCTCTCCACTCCTGCCTTTAGACAGTCTGGTCAACCTCCGGCCCTTGGTATTGACTTTCTGTCACCTCAAGTCTGCCCTCTTTGATGCCACAGTTCGCTCTAGCTTGGAATTACACCAAGGGCCGTCCAGAATACTCTGAATTCTCAGATCCTTCAATGCTCTCCACGCTTCCCCACTGTTCTTCACGAGTTTTGTCAGTCCTTTCACTGTGATTGCCAGTCCAAAGGGGTACAGTCACTTGTACTTCAGCCCCTCTCTCTATAATAGCGCCGTCACTTCCCTCATTTCCTGCTGACGCTGTAGTGTACCTGGTGACAGATCTTGGTACATCTCAATTCGATGGCACTTCCACTGAAAAGGCTCCTGTTTTCAAGCTTCCGCCAGAATCCGCTCTTTCAACTTGTAGGAGCTCAGACACACCACAATATCGCGGGGCCAGTTCTCTTTAATAGGTCCTATGCTCCTGTGTCCCCACTCCATTTAAATCTGAATCTCGTCTCCTGCAGGCTCCGAATCAGCAGGTCGCAGCAAAGACCCAAACACCTCTTTTAACACTGCATCACAGTCTCTATACTGAGGCTCTTCCGGGATTCCTCTCACCCGCAAATTGCTCCTACGGGAGCAGTCCTCCAGGTCTTCTGTCTTTTCTTGCAACAGCTCTTGTGCCTGCTTCAAAGCCTCCCACCCGCACTGAAGATCTCCCAGCACGTCGACTGGAGTTCT
Organism: Ichthyophis bannanicus; assembly: GCA_033557465.1. Lineage (NCBI taxonomy): Eukaryota > Metazoa > Chordata > Amphibia > Gymnophiona > Ichthyophiidae > Ichthyophis > Ichthyophis bannanicus. The sequence continues at coordinate 5,940,856 of CM066050.1, forward strand.
ATTTGATTCTCATTTTCCTCCACTCTAGCGCCGAGGTCTGCTATATCTTGTCTCAATGCTCCCAGGATCTCTTTGATTTCCGTTTTAACCCCACTAATTTTGGCTTTCAGTTCCTCTTTCAGCTCATCAAGCCATATTTTTAGCACCTCCGCTACCCCAAAGCTCAAAGTCTCATCTGCTTCCTCCTCAGCGTCACTCGCTCTCCCGATGGCCATCTTGCCATCTCCTTCTTCTCCCTTTGGGGCTTCAGCAATGGCATATGCAGAGTGATACACCACCAATCTTTTTTTGCCGACAAGCCTCCCTTCGCTTTGTCCATCGCTCTGCTATTGCTCAGGGCAAGCGGAGTAGAGTTCTGCTACCTTTATAGGTCTATTAGAGACCGGTTGCTGCGGAGTTCTCTCACCATGCAGCCATCCTGCCTGCTGACGTCACCGGAACCTCCCTCTTTCTAGTTTAACCCACAGTGCCTCCTCTCTTCTCCCGTTTAAGCTCTGTAGTTCCAAAGCTTTAATATTATCTTTTACATATAGTGCCACTCCTCCTCCCCTTCTTCCTACCCTGTCCTTTCTGAATAAAGTATAGCCTGGTATAGTTACATCCCAGTCATGGTTTTCTGTGAACCATGTTTCTGTAACTGCCACTAAATCCAAGTCAGCCTCTCCCATTAAAGCGTCAACATCTGGGAACTTATTTCCCATGCTATGGGCATTTATACACACCGCTTTCCATATGTTGTCCCTTTTACCCATTTCCATAAAGGTATTTAATGTTTCACTTACCTGGGGGCTTTCACTTACCTGGGAGTTTCTTCACCCATCCCCAACAAATCTAGTTTAAAGCTCTCTTCAGTAGATTAGCCAGTCTGCTACTGAAGACACATCTACCTTTCTTGGACAGATGAATGTCATCTCTGCTCTGCAACTCTTAGAACAGCATCCCATAGTCCAGGAAACCAAAACACTTCTCGATGACACCATCCACACAGCCATGCATTAATCTCCAGGATACGAGCTTCTCTGCCTTGGCCTTTACCCTCAACAGGGAGGATTGAAGAGAACACCAACTGCACTCCTGTCTGCTTCACCCTCTGTCCCAGAGCCATGAAGTAACTTTTGATACGCTCAGAGTGATACCTGGCAGTATCATTTGTGCCGACATGAATTAGCAACATTGGATATTAGTCAGTGGGCTTGATGAGTCTCGGCAAACTCTCTGTAACATCTCGGATTTTGGCACCTGATAGACAGCATACCTCTCTGGACATCAAGTCTGGTCGGCAGATGGATGCCTCAGTACCCCCTCAGAAGAGAGTCACCAACCACCACTATCCTTCGCTTCCTTGTGATCACTGATTCTGCAACTTTGGGGCACTTGAGCTCTGGTTCTTCCCTTTCCAGGGATGCTTTCACCTCCACTTCCAGGGCTGCATAATGGTTCTTCAATTCAAGGGCTGGAGAAGTTGGATTGGTGATTCTGCAGGCCCTGGTGACTTGTGTCCAACCTTCGTCATTCTGTAGGCACCCATCTTCTCCTCTGCTGGAGAGCTTGATGTTGCAAGAATCATCTCATCAATGTACTTCTCACTATCTTGAATGCTCCTAACCTTGCCACCTCCTCTCCAAGTTCCTCGACTTGTTTCCTGAGAGTTTCAGCATGCAGGCATCCTGCACATGGAACTGGTCCTGCAACTGGCATTGGGACCTCTGTCTGGACAGAGGCAGGAGCTGTAATGGGGCAACAGCTTTAGCGATACGATTTTTCCCAGCCATTGTTCAGTTTGTGGAGCTTAGGTATCTGTTAAAGCAAAAGAGAGATCTACCAACCGGTTTCCCAGCTGTCCTTTCAGAGAAAAAGCAGTTAAAACTCTTTAAGTGTGTTCAAAATGTGCTGTTCCAAGTCCCTGTGTGTAGGTAATTGGGGAGGTGCCCTATAAAGCAAGATTGCTCACTAGGGGTGGGTGGGAGTTGGGGGGGGGGGTATGGAGGGAACTAACACCTGATGAGGTGTCAATAGCTTCAAAGAGCTAAAGAAATACTAAAGCAGAGTTTTAAACCTACCCCACCAAACAAAATACTTCCCCTTTTAAACTAAAGCACTGTTCTAGGAAATGGGAACTATGAGTCATGGTGTGCACTGGGAATAACTGGCTTTATTCCCTGTGCACATGGAATTACTCCTTGTTCCACCTAAAAGGGTGCAGAGCTCCAGAGTTTCAATGTATGGATGAGACAATGGTGCAAAGGAAGAGGGCTCTATATTTGTCAGGAACTGGGCAGCATTCTGGAGGAGGCCTTTTCTGGAAGGATGGACTCCCCCTTAACTAGGGTGGGACAAGGCTGCTGACCCTAGCCTTTAAAAAGGGGATAAAGTAGCTTTAAAACTAGATACTGGGGAAAGGTTTGACAGTTTCCCAGGAGCTCATGGTTTGGAATAAAGTATCGTTTAAGGATACCTCCCCAACAGGGTGGTTAGGGCATCCACAGCACGCATGTCCCATGCCTTATGGTCATCGAATGTGCTACCTGTGAACTTTTCACATGAGCTTCATGGCTGCAAAGCGCATGTATGGGTGGGGTGCCAGTTTTCCTGTTGCCCCTGCCCCAAAAAGAAAGTTTCCACGGAGTGGAACGGGTAAATGTAAATCGGTTGTTTACGTTATCAGAATATAGAAAGACTAGGGGACATGCAATGAAGCTACAGGGTAAACTATTTAAGACTAATAAGAGAAAATATTTTTTTCACTCAATGTGTAATCATACTCTGGAATTTGTTACCGGAGGATGTAGTAAAAGCTGTTAATGTAGCTGGGTTTAAAAAGGGTTTGGACAAGTTCCTGGAGGAAAGGTCCATAAACCATTATTAAAAAGGGACCCAGGATATCAATGCTTGACCCAGTACAAGAATTGCGGAACCTGTGGCTTTTGGGGAAACTGCTAGGTGCGTATGACCTAGATTGGCCACTGTTGGAAACAGGATACTGGGCTCGATGGACCTTGGTCTGACCCGGTATGGTATATCTTATGATCTTATGTTCTTAAAAGAATGTAACTTTGTTTTAAAAATGTACCAAAACCCTTTTAAGAGTTCACAGACAGACAGAGAGCTAGTATTTTAAAAAGCCACAAACTCTTACCTTTGCTTGAAATGTATAGCCCCTGTTATTATTATAATAAACTCTCTCAGCACACTCACAACTTTTCAAAATGTAAAGGAAGAAAAAGACCTCAGGATCACTTCATAATTCCACTATGTGGCGAAATTAATCACCATAGGGGAATATACAGTTCTTACATCACCGGTCTAAAAAACCTCCCTTTACAATAATTATACTGTAATATTTCCAATTTTAAAAAAGTACTTTTTCCAAATCATCAATACAACGTTACTCATTAACCAATATTATTCCTTCAACTCATCACTACTACCGTGCTCCATAACTCAAAATAATCTAACACTTCTTCTTGAACAGGCACTGCAGGCTCCAAATCAATCTCTAGGGTTCTGAAACAAAACAGATGACCCTAAAAACTATTGTCATCTTCGCTATAAAACAAATAGCGCAATATCTACTTATCTCTAAACATTAATTCTCAAACTCCAGAAGCATCACCGCCTGCACTTGATTTCTTCGCCCAACAAAGATCTTCGTTTCTCCTTCATAGGAGTGAACTGGTAAACAGGTAAACATAGATCAATTGTTTATGTCATCAGAATATAGAAAGACTAGGGAACATGAAATGAAGCTACAGGGTAAGCTATTTAAGACAAATAAGAGAAAATATTTTTATAACTCAATGTGTAATCAAACTCTGGAATTTGTTACCGGAGGATGTAGTAAAGGCTGTTAGTGTAGTTGGGTTTAAAAAGGGTTTGGACAAGTTCCTGGAAGAAAGGTTCATAAACCATTATTAAGAAGGGACCCAGGATATCAATGCTTGACCCAGTACAAGCATTGCGGAACCTGTGTCTCTTGGGGATACTGCTAGGTACATATGACCTAGATTGGCCATTGTTGGAAACAAGATACTGGGCTTGATGGATCTTGGTCTGACCCAGTATGACACATCTTATGTTCTTATAAAGGCTACATCAGGGACTTCATCTTACTACAGACTATGCTCAGCGCAGTTCTTGCGTCGTGTCAGAGAGCCTCCTTCTGGAGTTCTCCTCTTTCTTCCATCTTTCTCCTCTCTCTCATCTCTTCCTATACCCCTCCTCGTGAACTTCGCTCTTCTGGTGGATTGCTTCTCTCTTTGCCCTTTTCTTCCACTGCCAATGCCAGACTTCGCTCCTTTCACCTTGCTGCTCCTTATGCCTAGAACAAACTACCTGAGTCTGTGCATCAAGCTTCATCTATGTCCCTTTTCAAATCCATGCTAAAAGCTAATCTGTTTGAAGCTGCTTTTGGATCTTAATCTGCTTAGTCTCCTATGTGTCTCCTTGTTTTCAGCTGTTGTATTGTTTGTCTTGACTAGATTATAAGCTCTGACAAGCAGAGACCGTCTCTTTACAAGATTCTGTACAGTGCTGTGTACGCCTTGTAGTGCTATATAAATGATCAATAGTAGTAGTTGTAGTAATATGCCCTCTCGATTTAAATATAGGGTTTGTAGCATAAAAGTAGCAGTACATAATTTGCAGGTTTACTTAACTAGTTAATCCTCTTTAATTTTTTAATTAATTTCTGTGGTTTATTTCCTGCCACAGTGGGTCCATGAACACGTTCACCATGGCCTTTATCTGTGGCAGGGATGTTAACTACATCTGCAGTGTCCACACTATCACTACCACCGTTCTTAGCCCTAGTACATAAACTACAGATGGCCACTTTTTTTATCTTGGGTGATGAGTTGTGTGTGTGTGTGAACACTTGGTCTCCCTGCAGATAAAAGAATGTGCCAATGGTTCTTTGAATTTGTGAGGCTGTCAGAATCTATTGTTTTACTTTGGCTCTGCTGCCCCCCTAGGCATAAGGCTGATGGGCTGGGGGAGGAGTCAGATCTTATGATGGAATTCTGCACAAAAAAAATTAAAATATTGTGCATAGACTTTTTAAATTCTGCAAAGTTTTGCTTATGCTATTTGTAAGTTTTTGTGCAGAATTCCTCCAGGAGTAAGGGTAGATGTGTGTATGAACTCTATGCATGTACTAGCAGTTTTTATAAAATGCATATATAGGAGTTATATGATGCAGTGAGCAGGGGAAGATATTCTTTTCTTGCTCCAAGGGCCGCTCCTAGATTCCTCCCTCATCTGTCCGTTTTGCTACCTAGTGTGATCCTCCGGTGACAGCCTGGTTTGGGACAGTTTGATGGATGGTTTTGTCATCATGTAATCTGCTAAAATGACTTCCAAGCTGAGAAGGATAAGAGCAAGTCCTTAGAAGATAAGATTGTGGATAAGAGCTCTAGTCTTACATCTGCAGGGAGGGAGACCCTAATACCAGAGCTCACTGCAACTGTGGTCCAGGCACTTGATGAGAAATTCAATAAACATTTTTGCCAACTCGTGTCTGTGTTCTCTGCAACTGGAGACATTGGTAAATGGGTGGCTGAATTAGAGCAGAAAGTCTCCAGTGTGGAGGATGAGATCTGTGGTGCCATGCAAGAGATTTCTAAAGTTCCAGCAGAGCTGGCATGTTGCATAGAGAGGGTGGATGCATCTGAAGACCAGGTCCAGGTGCAGCAATTTGTGTTTTGCGAGCATATCAGGGGGAATAGAGGAAGGAGATCTCTATGAATTTTTGGAGAAGTGGCTGTCTGCTGAATTGCTGTTGGTGGAGCAGGTGCATGGCTTGGCCAGCAATGGCCTAGCGTTCAGCAGCCACATGTTATAAAAAGCTGCACTACTACATAAGTATAAATACCTCCGGAGAGTCAATGAGAATCTGATGCTTCCATCGGGTTTACGAACCAAGAGAATGAGTGACAACCAGTCACTCATGGACTCTTCTATAACTCCCATGTTAAGCATCTCTTCCAGCTCCCTTGGCAATGGCCTGTTGCCGGGCCTCCGGAATCTGATTGGGTAATTGCCAGATAACCTCCCCAGGGACAGTAATGATATCACGACAAATGAGATGGATTCATCCCATGCAGGTGGAGAAGACCTTCAGGTTCCAGTGAATCCACCCTCTCTCTGAGCAGCAGAGAGCTGGTCTTCAATCGGGACTTGAGCTGGATCTAACGGGGCTGAAATTTCTGGTCCAGTATAATCTCTGTGTACCATCATAGCCACTTTTTCAGTAAGTTAATATGGTAAATTTTGGCTTTCTTTTTATCTGGCTGGGCAACTTTGTAATTAATAGGCCCTACTTTCTCTTCATAGGGTGTTTGCCATTTACAGAGTAACATGCTTTCGGATGAGGGCAGCAAGATTAAACCTCTATCTCCCGGGTGGAAGGTGCAATGCCCTTGGTCTGCTTGGCTTGGGCTTTTTCCAGACTGAGTTTGGCCACCTCTCTGCCTTTCCTCAGCCGATCCTGCATTTGTATAACATACTCTGCCAAATTACAGCCAGCACGAGGTTCTTCTTCCCAGGTTACCCTCACCACGTCTAATATGCCTCTTTGACTGTCTTCCGAAGAGTAACTCAAAAGGCAAAAAATCAGTGGAACTCTGAGGTACCTCGCAGATGGCAAAACATCAAATAGGGAAGGAGAACATTCCAATTCTTCCTGTCCTCCTGTACAACATTTTAAACATCTGTTTTAGAGTTTTGTTGAATCGCTCAAAGAGGCCATCCGTCTGTGGGTGATATACTGATGTTCACAGCATCTTGACCATCACCAAGGCACACACTTGCTTCATTACCTTGGATACAAAGGGTGTTCTTTGTGGGATTTGATTGTGGATTTCATTGGGTATTCCCACCAGCGAAAAGACTTCCTAGAGGGTATTTGTGATTGTAGTAGTCTTCATATTCTTTAGAGCCAGAACCACCGAGTAGTGAGTAGCGTAGTCTAGTATGACTAAAATATATTTGTTACCTCAGGAGGTTCACTCCAAGGGACCTACCAGGTCCATGGCCGCTCTTTCAAGTGGGGTTTCAATATTAGGCATAGGCATTAGAGAGGCAGGTCGGACTATTTATTTATTTATTTATTTAACATCTTTTATATACCGCACTATTTATAATCAGCGCGGTTTACATAGAACAATAAAACATCAGATAAGATACATATTATCTGGTTGTTTTTTTTACATAGAACAGGAACAAAACTTGGGTAACCGGGGTAATTATTTACAATGAATAATAGTCATTGACTATTTACATATGAACGGAATAATGTATGAAAAGAACCTTGTTATTATGAGAAAGGGGTATGAAGTGTTACTGGGTTAGAAGAGGTTGCGTGTTAAGAACGGAATTGGTGCTATATGAGTGAGCTTGTGTTATTGTGTTCTCTGGGAAATATTTGATGAAAAGGTGATGCTTCAAGGCCTTTTTAAACTGGGAGAGATCAGCGATGGCCCTAATGTGTGGTGGGAGGGTGTTCCACAGTTTTGGAGCGCATAAACTGAAGGATCGGTTTACAGTTGCGGAAATGTATCTTAAGGACTCTTTTGGAACTTTTAGCATGTTTAATTCCGTGGTTCTTCTAAGCCTGTTGGAAGGGATTGGTTGGATCAACTCTGATAGTGAAGAGGGAGCAAGTCCTTTGTGAGCTTTGAAGGCTAGTAGCAGGGTCTTGAAGGTGATTCTCGCTTGGATAGGGAGCCAGTGTAATTGTTTCAGGAGAGGTGTTACATGTTCTCTTTTTGGTACCCCGAAAAGCACTCTTGCTGCGCTGTTTAATGCTAGTTGAAGCGGGTTAAGGGTAGATTGGGGGAGCCCCTGTAGTATACAGTTTGCGAAGTCAAAGTGTGGGATAATTAGAGCCTGGAAGACCGTACGGAAATCATCTGGATCAATCAGTTGGCGGAGGTGTCTGAGGGAGCGAATCTTGAAATAAATTGCCCTTACAGTGTTGGCTATGTGGGTCTTCATATCTAGATTCTGATCCAGGGTAACTCCAAGGTATCGGATGTGGGATTTTACTTGCAGCTTGGCATCTTGAACTTCAAGGAATGTGGGTGGTGTGAACTTAGAGTTTCTTGAGATAAAAAGAACCTCTGTTTTTTTGTTCTGGATTCTGAGATTTTGAGTCAGTAGCCAATCTGAGATGGCGTTAAAACAGTTGGTTATGGGGGTGAGGTTCATCTTATCTATGCAGAACGGCATATATAGTAACACGTCATCAGCATAGATCATATAGTTGACTATGGCGGGGTTATGAAGCTGGCAAGTGGGGCATGACTGGCAATATAACTGCACCTGGTTATGGACTTCGGGCCAGAAAAATCAGGCCATAACACGCTCTAGTGTGTTCTCCACCCCCAGATGTCCTCCTAATAAATGGCTATGAGCCAATGGTAACACCCTCATGAGAGACTCTGGGCAAAATTAAAAAGTCATGGGATAGAAGGCAGTGTACTATTGTGGATCAGCAACTGGTTAAAAGATAGAAAGAGAGTAGGGCTAAAGGGCCAATTTTCTCAATGGAGAAAGGCAAATAGTGGAGTACCCCAGGGATCCGTGCTGGGCATGCTGCTTTTTAACATATTCATAAATGACCTGGAAATAGGAATAATGAGTGAGGTTATCAAATTTGCAGATGATACAAAATTATTCAAACTTGTTAAAACCCAAGAGGATTGTGAAAAATTGCAAGAGGACCTTGAAAAACTGGAAGACTGGACGTTCAAATAACAGATGAAATTTAATGTGGACAAGTGCAAAGTTATGCACCTAAGAAAGAACAACCCAAACTATGGTTACACGATGCATGGTTCAACATTAGCAACCACCACCAAGGAAGAAGATTTAGGCATCATCATGGCATCATGGATAACACATTGAAACCCTTCACCCAGTATGCAGCGGCAGCCAAAAAAGCAAATAGAATGCTAGGAATCATAAGGAAAGGAGAATAAAACCAAAAATATTATAATGCTTCTGTATCATTCCATGTTGCTATTGCACCTTGAATATTGTGTGCAATGCTGGTCGCCATATCTTTAAAAGGATATAGCGGAATTAGAAAAAGGTACAGAGAAGAGCCACCAAAATGGTAAAGGGGATAGAAGGATAGCCCTATGAGGAAAGGCTTAAAAGGATTGAAGGATAAGGCAGTATAGAAAACTGGCTAAATAAATAAATAAAAGGTTAGAGCTCTTCAACTTGGAAAAGAGACAGCTGAGGGGAGATATGATAGAGGTCTATAAATTATTGAATGGAGTGGAATGGGTAAACATAGATCAGTTGTTTACACCATCAAAAAGTAGAAAGACTAGGGGACACACAATGAAGCTACAATGTAACCCATTTAAGTGTAATAAGAGAAAATATTTTCTCACTCAATGCATAATCAAACTCTGGAATTTGTTACCGGAGAACGTAGTAAAAGCTGTTAGTGTAGCTGGGTTTAAAAAAAGGGTTGGACAAGTTCCTGGAGGAAAGGTCCATAAACCATTATTGAAGAGGGCCCGGGAAATCACTGCTTGCCCTGGGACAAGCATTGTGGAACCTGTGTGTCATTTTTGAGAACCTGCTAGGTACTAGTGACGTGGATTGGCCACTGTTGGAAACAGGATACTGGGTTTGATGGACCTTGGTCTGCCCAGTATGGCATATGTTATAGGGCCGGGGAACTATCAGTTGTTCTACCTCTTCTCCCTCTAGGGTCCCCTTGGTTACTCAGGATAATAAATCTCCCTTTAGCACAAAATAAGGGAAGGTTTGCGTAGGAGACTGTCCGAACCCCATCCACTTTTTCCGTCATTATGTTTCTATGTTTCTATGGGACTGTTGTAGTGGTTGATATGGAAGGACAGATTACATAGGCCACGTGGTCTTTTTCTGTCGTCGTGTTTCTATGGTTCTATGTTTCACTTTTAAGATTCACTCTTGGGCAAGTTTAAGGAACTCATCCTCTTGCTGGGCTCTCCTGAAGCTTCCTGGGTCTTCCTCCAGCCCCCACTCTGGGAAGGGAACAGTTGTATTTGGGTCACTACCACAGAGATCTGAGCTATGCCCAGAGGTTTCTTTCATAGGCGCTCCCTCCTTCGATCCCTCCCCCATAGCCACCCCTAGATTCTGTTGGCAGCATAGTTTTTCCTGGCAATGCTGATTCTGGACTTTGCAGGCCTGTGAGTCTAGATTCGAGTCTTCCAGGGGGGAAGATCTCTGGGTAATCTTTCTGGTCCGACTTGGCAGAGCCATCAGTCAGCCAGGCCCATATCGATCCGAAGTTTGGGTGGTCTTGGCCAGTCATTACTGGATACGGTAGCCAAGGTAGTACCATGAATTCAAATGTTGTTTGCCAGGCTGGAGTCTTAAGTAAAAACACATGCCATTGGATACCATCTCTGTTCTCCATGCACACAGGCCAGTGTTGCCATCTTCACCAGTGGTGGGATTTGGCCGGTTTGGCCTGGTTTGTGCAAACCGGTTCCTGCCATGGGCTGTGTTCAGCAAACCAGGCCGAAAATGGCATCCAGATGCCGATGCTGCACTGGTGGGACTCCCCCTGCCTGCCTGTGGTTTGACAGCATCAGGGCAACCACCTCAAAAACACAAGCAGAAAACATTTAGAGCCATCTCTTCACACCTCAGAAGCAAAGAGACCTCATAAAGATACTAATAGTGTTTCGGATACAAGAGTGTCTGTTTCTGCCAGTCCTGGCACGTGAGCCGCAGACTCTCCAGTCAGAGAATCTCACTTCACTCTCCTTCAACAATTATCAAAGTTTGTCTAGGATACTGTAGCGGTCTTCCAAAATACCACTTCAGACAGACTAGCACACTCTCAGGCCATGCTGTCTGTTCATTCATGGGACTCATTCACTTTCAATAGTCAGAGTTTTCTCCAAGGTCATCTATTCAGTCTGAGGTGGATTGGTCCCCTAAACCTTCCACATTCCAAATTTCCAGAATGGGTTTTGCTCCCCCAGGATCATTGGGAGCAGCTTCTGGAACATGGGGATCATAGTTGGTGCTGGTGCTCCCTGAAACTTATAAATCGGTGCCCTCCTTCCTCATTAGCATAGAGTAAATCAGCAGATGAATACCTTTACGTCAAAAACTAGTACATATCTACTTATCTTCAATGTTTCTCAGATGCGGTCTCGGTTACAGCCCTGGTGACGCCTTCAAATCATAACAACAGTTTTCACCATGTTATTCTTCAGCCGATACAAGGTGGTGTTCACATCTAACTTTCGAAACAGACATATAAGAAATCCCTGAAGAGGCCGGTTTGGTGAAACAAAAGCTTTTGTTGGATAGATATAAATGAATTGTAGTGAAATTGAATGGGCATGTAGCTGAAGAATAACGTGGTGAAAACTGTTGTTATGGTTTGAAGGCGTCACCAGGGCTGTAACCAAGACCGCATCTGAGAAACATTGAAGATAAGTAGATATGTATTAGTTTTTGGCGTAAAGGTATTCATCTGCTGATTTACTCTATATGTTTAATTTCAGGAACAATAACTCGGTTATCCCAGTGAGAATACTAGCCTCTTGTTGAAATATAGACGCTTTCTTCTGCAGAATATGTTTTTAAATTTATAGATTAAGAACTAAGAATCCCGCAAAGTACTTTTCTGGATATATTAGTTTTGTTAAAGTATTGTTGAATTATAAATTGAAGTATGGAAATAAAGTGTGTAAGAAGGTTTTGTGACCAGTGATGTGAGCGTCTGCTTACCCTATGGCGATTCATTTCACCACATGTAGGTTTGTTTGTTTTTTTATAAACTTTATTTAATTCCACCAACAAGTCAAGACAAAACATCATGCAAACGTCTCCACGGGGGGGGGGGGGGGTGTACTCTGATCCCTGCCGGGAGTCAACATACAAAAATATAATAGGTGGATAGTTTACATTTTATCCCGTCCCCCCCTCCCTTCCCACCCCCCTTCCCCCCCTCCCACCAACCGTCCCACACTCCACTACTAACAGCCTAATCCAAGCTAGTCATCAAAGGGCAGCTCGAACTGATCCACCATCACTACTCTCCTTGACCAAACTCACTTAACTCCCCAACTGAAGTGTTTCATTGCGACTGCGAGCCCCAAGTTGCTGAATATAAGGTTCCCAAATTGACACAAAAACTGTCCAACGCTTGGCACTGCCCCGCGCCAACCAGGGCTCCATTAGCATCAACTGATGGAAGCTGCTCCGCCATTCACCAAAGGTAGGCGACTGGCGTTCTCTCCACAGACGGAGAATCGGCCCCTTACCCACCAAACAGGCCTTTCGCACGAGCAAACGTTCTCCTACTTTCGCAGGCCCTGGGATCGCCATCTGATCAAGTACTACAAAAGAGCCAGTCCATCGAACACGTTGCTTAAGCAGTGTACTGAGAAAATTGCATATCCGAGCCCAGTAGGTACGTACTCCCCGACATCCCCACCACATATGTAGCAGAGTCGCCAAAGACTCTGAACACCGTGGGCAAGAATCATCTGTCTCCAGGCGACTTTGCAATGCTCGCTGTGGTGAGAAGTGAGCCCTAGTCACGCATTTGAATTGGATCTCTCTCCAGCGCGCCCCTTGCGCCACACGGACAATCCTTTTCAATGCCGCAAAAACCAACCCCGGGGCCACCTCCCCACCCAATTCAGCTGCCCAAGCCATTTCAACTCCACTATAATAGGGGAGGGCTCTATACTGATCTAAGCTGAGCTTCAATTTAGAAATCGAGGGTGGGCGCTCTTCCCCCAGCTGAAATAATTCCAAGATACGGGCCGACCGCTCAATCTGCAGCGCGCCACGCGGCAAGGAGGCCACATAGTGGGAGACTTGTATGTATGCAAAGCAGTGAGTAGTGGGTAGATCATACTCCCGACTCAAAGTCCTAAAGGACTTACATCTTCCCTCAGGGTCTACTAAGTGCCCCACATTTCGGATACCTCGTGACCACCAATCTCGAAACACCGCCGTCTCGGACCCAGGAGTGAATTGGGCGTTCCCCTGCAATGGTAACCAGCTAGAAACCCTCCACGCATCATTCCAGTTTTTATTAATCTGCTGCCAGGTACGCCGAACCGAGTCTACCAATGCACTCCGCCGAACAGAATCCGGTAGGTCCCTATGCGACCCATGCAAGATCCCCAACAAAGTCGCGGGAGCCACTAAGCCCTCCTCTAAGGTCCTAGGTGTATATACTTCAGTCTCTCCTAACCAATCTCCCAAGTGTCTAGCTTGACAGGCCAACGCATACATCCTCAAGTCTGGCATTCCCATACCCCCTTCTCGCCACTTTCCCAGCAGCCGACTCCACAGGATACGCGCCCTCTTCCCCCGCCAAAGAAACATCTTAAGAGAAGCTTCCACTCTACGCAAATCCCGACCCAGCAACCAGACCGGCAGTGTTTGCAACCAATATAAGATTCGAGGTAAAATGATCATCTGCACCGCCGCTATTCTCCCGGCCAAGGATAACGGGAGGGATTCCCAGGCTTTTAGCTGCACAGCCAGGTGCCTCAGGATACGATCCAAATTACGCCTATATAACTCTTGTGGTCTTCCAGTCAGTACTATACCCAAATAAACAAACTCCCCTTCTGCCCACCATAGGGGGAAGGGCCCCCCCATGAACCACGGAGATGCCCCAAAACATCCATTGCTTCAGACTTATCCTTGTTAATACGAAGGCCGGCAAATGCCCCGAAGCGCAGGAATTCCTCCAATAGAGGTTGCAAGGAATTGGCCGGGGTTGTCAAATGGACTAACAAATCGTCCGCAAATGCCGAAATAATAAATTCCTGCGATCGCATCCTCACTCCCTTTACCGTTCCCGATGACACAATAGTACGGGTCAGAGGGTCTATTGAGAGAACAAATAGCAAGGGAGATAGAGGACAGCCCTGCCTCGTACCTCGTTCTAGCACAAAGTCCTCCGATAATAGTCCATTACACAAAATGCCTGCCGTTGGTGTGACGTATAAGCTCTGTACCATTTTACAGAAGGCAGCCCCTATGCCATAATGCGGCAGGAGTCTCCAGAGATATTGCCAGTCTACCCTGTCGAAAGCTTTTTCTGCATTGAAACTAATCAGTAACGATGGAATTCGTTGGGCATGCACCCACTCCAAGGACGCCAGAATCTTCCGATGATTCCGAACTGCATAGCGCCCTTTTACAAAACCCACTTGTGCGTCATGAATTAAATGGCCCAGTACCCCACCAACCGTTCGGCCAGAACTTTCGCAAGCAGTTTGAGATCGAAGTTAAGAAGGGAGATAGGTCGATAGGAAGCCGCTAGCATCGGGTCTTTACCCGGCTTTGGTATCAGGGTGATATGGGCATGATTCCGCCCCCAACGAAATGCTCCCCTCTCCGCCCTCCCATTAAAAACCTCTCGCAATAGTGGACTAACACAATCACCCAGGATTTTATAAAATTCGTCCCCTAGCCCGTCCGGTCCTGGCGCCTTATAGCAATGGGCTGAGGAGATTACTGATTGTATCTCTTGAGGGGTAATGGGTAGATCTAAGACCTCCCTCTGTTCCTCAGTGAGCTGGGGTACCTCCAATGCTTTCACATAATCCTGCATCGCCTCATTGGGTCCAGATTCCGCTTTGTATAAGTTTTGGAAGAAAGTACGAAAGACCTTTGCAATTTCCGCACTCTCCTTATGAACGCGTCCCTGATCTTCCCTTATAGCCTGTCAGATGGCTGCCTGGGTGAGAATGTTTACAGTCTTGGCAAGTGCATATATCAATATGATTTGCAAGGGATTGTGGGAAATGCAGTCCATTCACACCAGACACAGCTGCTCACAATAATTAGTTGTGCTTGAGTGTAAAGCCAATAAGATATTTATTTATGGGGTTATTTCTCCCAACACAGATATGCTTGGTAGCACATAAAACAGGATACTTGCTTTCAGTGTTAAACTTAGAAAAACAAAATCAGGAAAACAGATGAACTTTGTCAGGCAATCAAAGCAAAAGAATAAAGACCTGGTTGGTAACAAACTGGTTTTTTCTGTAGGCTTTAGCTAATATTTTCTTAGCAGTGTATCAAACAACAAGCAAAACCCACAAAGAAGGGAAAAACTGTTCTTTTCAGGTTAACTTCTTATATCTTCACACATAGATTCAGAAGTGATTCCCTCAAAGCTCACAAGCAATTAGGTAAGGCTCAATTGCTAGCAGTTACCCAGCTGAAACCTGTGGTACTGCAGACCCTCTGCAGACAGAAGAAAATGCTTTTAACTTAGAAAAAAGAGGCAGACACCGGCTGCAGCATCGCGAGGAGCCATATAGGGGGAGCAAGAGGGACCTCTGGAGGACTGAGGAGCCACACCCCAGAGCCAATGATGCAATACCGGCCTGCACCCAATCCAGAAAGGGAAGAATTCCTTTTAAAAGCCCAGACACAGGAG
This sequence comes from Ichthyophis bannanicus, assembly GCA_033557465.1. Classification (NCBI taxonomy): domain Eukaryota; kingdom Metazoa; phylum Chordata; class Amphibia; order Gymnophiona; family Ichthyophiidae; genus Ichthyophis; species Ichthyophis bannanicus. The sequence continues at coordinate 5,956,298 of CM066050.1, forward strand.
ACACAAAGGAGACAGGAAGGAAGCTAACCCGGGAAGGAGAAAGGAGAGCTTTCCTGGAAGGAGAGAAGGACCAGGGAATAGGAGTCCTGACAGAAGGAACCGGCCCAGCAGATTCAACAGAACCAGGTGAAGGAATCCGCTTCAAATATCCCAAGAGGGGAGAGGATACACTTTCCAAGTGGGAAAGATACAAAGAAGAAACTAACCCTGGAAGGAGAAGGACTGTGCCAGAGAGTCCTGGACCTGAGTCTGGCAGAGGCCAGCAACCTTTGAAAGACACAACGAGGAGTAACCAAGAAGGAGGTGAAAAAGTTACTTTGAAAGGTAACATTCTTGGCACAGAGAGAAAGAAGCTGTGGTGCGAGTGTGGCTTAACCCCAGCAGAAGGCCGGCCGGAGAACTGGAGGCCTACCTTGGTGTCAGAGAAGCCAAACCACAGCAGGAACAAGCATCAACCCTCACTTGGCCGTGATAAACCCAAAAGGAAAGGTAATCACCATTTTACTGATTGTGATTTTATGAATGCTGTGACGCAGGAGGAGCAGGGCCTAGAGGAATGCTGTCCTTCTAGAACTATTTGTGCTACAAAATACAAACCTGTGCCAAACAAGAAACTCTCTAGTATAAGAGCAGTAGGCAAGAGAAACTGTCCTCACTCTAGAGGTGTACAAAACCAAGGCTTACCTTTGGATGTAGCGCATTGGGACATCGTACAAACATTGTATAAAAAGCCTGAACGCGAGCCACTAGATATTCCTGACTGTGAACCAATGCAGGTGGAATTCCCGGATGACCTTTCGGACCCCGAGATGGATTTATTTATTTATTTAAAGTTTCTTTTATACCGCGCTATTCGACATCAGCGCGGTTTACAGTGAACAGAAATTACACTTCACAACATTGATCAGTGCTTACAATGAACAGGGCAATACATTAAACAGGTTTACATTAAACAGGTTTCTTAAACAGCGAACATAATAAACTATGTACAAAAGGCAACTATATACAAAGCCGCTAAGTGCAGCTATATGATTCCTGATGAGAGCGGAAGCAAGGTGAGATTGCCGCTCTTCGTGTTAAGACTATAGAGCGCATGGGTTTAACGTGTTGACCTAGGATGTAGAGGTGGGTTGGTGTGAGACGGTGTCGGAAACATTGTAGTGAAGCAAGAACAGGTGGTGCTTCAGTGCCTTCCTGAACTGAGAAAGGTCACTGATGGTTCTGATGTCTGTTGGTAGGGCATTCCAACATAATGGTGCGAAGTAAGAGAAGGCTCTGGATCTAGTGGCTTGAGAGCACTTTGTGATTGCCTTAGGTAATACAAGGGAGTTAGAGGCAGTTGATCTCCTTGCACGATTAGGGGGTGTAATTGATATCAGGTCGGTGATGGAAGATGCGGAGTTGTTATTAATCGCTTTGTGAGTCAAGGTTAGTATCTTGAAAGAGATCCTGGATTGCATCGGAAGCCAATGTAGCTGTTTCAGTATTGGAGTGATGTGGGTTCTCTTGGAGGCTCCATAAAGGATTCTTGCAGCCGAGTTCATGGCCAATTGTAAGGGGTTAATCGTGCTCTTTGGTAGGCCATGGAGGATAGCATTGGCATAGTCCAAGTGGGGCATTATTAAGGCTTGAAAGACTGAACGAAAGTCATCAGGTTCAAGCAACTGACGCAAATGACGGAGGGTCCGGATTTTATGATAGATAGATTTCGTTACGTTGCTGATGTGAGCCTTCATGTTGAGCTGTTGATCGAGAGTAACCCCTAGGTATCTAACTGTGGTCTTGCAGATGAGCTCAGCGTCACGCACCTTGATGGACCTTGGTGGAGTTAATGCAGGGTTTCTGTTCACAAAGAGGACTTCAGTCTTTTTAAAATTTATCTTAAGCATTTGTGATTTTAACCAGTCTGTAACCGCATCGAAGCACTCGATTAGTGGGGAGAGGTCAAGGAGATCTGTTGAGAATGGCATATACATAAGGACATCATCGGCGTAGACCAGGCAGTTGATGTTAAAAGAGTGGATGAGGTCACAGATAGGCTGCATATAAACGTTGAAAAGTAAGGCGGAAAGGGAGGAGCCTTGTGGCACACCTTTGGTTTGCTGGAAGGGGTCAGAGGTTGAAGATCCAGAACGAACATGTTGCCAACGGTCTCTGAGATATGAGGAACACCAGGAGAGGGCGGATCCATGAACTCCCTTCTCTCTAAGACATGACAGGAGAACTTCATGATCAACAGTGTCGAACGCCGCGGCAATGTCCATGAAGATTAAAGCAAAACCTTGTCTGATATTGTTTAGGCCTATAGTTAGAGTATTGAACAGGGAAGTCAGTAGGGTTTCGACACCGTGTGACTCACGAAATCCGTGCTGACATGGGTGCAAGGGTGAATTGGAGTCAAGATGATCTTGTAGTTGACGTTGGGTAATCTTTTCGATGACTTTCGAAAGGAGAGGAATGCTGGAGATGGGTCTATACGATTCCATCAAGGAGGGGTCCAACCTGCTGTTTTTTAAGAGAGGTCTGATGGAGGTCTGTTTCAGAGCGTGGGGGAAAGTCCCTGTAGCGAACGATACATCCATTATTTTAGCTAGAAATGGGCTAAGATCAGCCCGTAGTGCCTTTATCCAGGAAGCTGGACAGGAGTCGGAGGGAGATGTTGTAGGGTTTATTTTTAAGATGGTATCTTGAATGACTCTGTCATTTGGGGTGGAAAAGGATGAGATAGTGTGTTGGGTCTCGCCAGAGAACTGGCTGGGTGCGGGTGTAGGGACAGTGTAGGGGGTATTGGCTGAAGTGGGGGGTATAGAGGTTGATTGCAGCTATTGCCTGGCAGAAAGCTTTGAGCCCTTAGCCGAGGAGTAGAGCTGTGGTCTGGGGGAAGGTTTGAATCTGTGTTTCTTATAGTACTGCTGTGAAGTTAACAGGTCTAACTCAGTTCATGTTTCTTTTTCTTTCAACCTGAAGCAAGGACATTTTTGTGTTGATGTAAATTCTGAGCTATTGAACCTATTTGCAATACGGGAAATAAAAGCCTTTAAGAACATAAGAACATAAGAACATAAGAAATGCCATACTGGGTCAGACCGAGGTCCATCAAGCCCAGTATCCTGTTTCCAACAGTGGCCAATCTAGGTCATACGTACCTAGCAGTTTCCCCAAAAGACACAGGTTCTGCAGTGCTTGTACTAGGCCAAGCATTGATATCCTGGGTCCCTTTTTAATAGTGGTTTATGGACCTTTCCTCCAGGAACTTGTCCAAACCTTTTTTAAACCCAGCTATACTAACAGCCCTTACTACATCCTCCGGTAACAGATTCCAGAGTTTGATTACACGTTGAGAGAAGAAATATTTTCTCCTATTTGTCTTAAATAGTTTACCCTGTAGCTTCATTACATGCCCCCTAGTCCTTCTATATTCTGATAGCGTAAACAATTTATCCACGTTTATCCGTTCCACTCCATTCATTAATTTATACACCTCTATCATATCTCCCCTCAGCCGCCTCTTTTCTAGTATAAAGAGCCCTAACCTTTTTAGCCTCTCTTCATAGGAGTAGCCTTCCATCCCCTTCACCAATTTGGTGGCTCTTCTCTGTACTTTTTCTAATAACTCTATGTCCTTTTTAAGATACGGTGACCAGAATTGCACACAATATTCAAGGTGCGGTCGTACCATGGAGCGATACAGAGGCATTATAATATCCTTTGTTTTATTCTCCATCCCTTTCCTTATGATACCTAGCATTCTATTTGCTTTCTTGGCTGCCGCTGCACACTGGATGGAGGGTTTTAACATGTTATCCACGATGACTCCTAAATCTTTTTCCTGGGTGGTGGTTTCTAATGTGGAGCCTTGCATCTTGTAACTATAGTGTGGGTTGTTCTTTCCTAGGTGCATAACTTTGCACTTGTCCACATTAAATTCCATCTGCCATTTGGATGCCCAGTCTTCCAATTTATCCAGATCCTCCTGCAGTTTTCCACAATCCTCTTGGGTTTTAACAACTTTAAACAGTTTTGTGTCATCTGCAAATTTGATTACCTCACTAGTTATTCCCTTTTCCAGGTCATTTATGAATATGTCAAAAAGTAGCGGACCCAGTACAGATCCCTGGGGTACTCCACTATTCACCTTTTTCCATTGGGAATATTGGCCATTTAGCCCTACCCTCTGCTTTCTATCTTTTAACCAGTTCCCGATCCACAATAGTACACTGCCTCCTATCCCATGACTTTTTAGCTTCGCCAAAAGTCTCTGATGGGGGACCTTGTCAAAAGCTTTCTGAAAGTCCAGATACACTATATCAACCGACTCACCTTTGTCTACCTGTTTATGCACACCTTCAAAAAAACAGATCAGATTAGTAAGACAAGATCTTCCTTGTCTAAAGCCATGTTGGCTGTCTCCCATTAGGCCATGACTATCTACATGCTGTGTAATTTTGTTCTTTATGATGGCTTCTACCATTTTCCCTGGTACTGACGTCAGGCTCACCGGTCTGTAATTTCCCGGGTCAACCCTGGAACCCTTTTTAAAAATTGGTGTTACGTTGGCGACCCTCCAATCTTCAGGTATTACAGATGATTTTAATGAAAGTTCACAGATTACCAATAACAGGTCTGCAATCTCATATTTCAGTTCTTTCAACACTCTGGGATGTATACCATCCGGTCCAGGTGATTTGCTACTATTCAGTTTATCAAATAGTTGTAATATATCTTCCCGGTGTAGCGATATTTCTCTCAATTCCTCTGCAGTATCACCTTTAAATACCACTTCAGTCTTGGGTAACACCCCCACATCTTCCTCAGTAAAGACCGAAGCAAAGAATTCATTCAGTCTCTCTGCTATAGCCTTGTCTCCTCTTACTGCCCCTTTTACCCCTCTATCATCTAATGGTCCAATTGACTCTCTCACAGGCCTTTTGCTACGAATGTACTTGAAAAAGTCTTTATTTCGTGTTTTTGCTTCCGTAGCAAGTTTCTTCTCAAATTCCCGCTTTGCCTGCCTTATCAATGCTTTGCATTTAACTTGCCAGTGCTTGTGCTGTTTCCAGTTTTCATCATTTGGCTCTTTTTTCCATTTTCTGAAGGTTGCTCTTTTGGCAGCAACAGCCTCTCTGACCTCACCTTTAAACCATGCTGGCAGTTTTTTTGGACTTTCTTCCACTTTTCTTAATGCGTGGAATACAGCTGGTCTGGGCTTCGAGGATAGTATTTTTAAATAACACCCAAGCTTGCTGTAAGTCTTTAACCTTTGGAACCGCTCCTTTTAGTTTTTTCCGAACTATATTCCTCATTCTATCATAGTCACCCTTTTGAAAGTTAAAAGGTAGTACTGTGGATTCCTTTACTATCTGTCCTCCACTGATTAAATCAAACATGATCATACTATGATCACTATTGCCAAGTGGTCCCAACACCCTTATTTCTTGCACCAGATCTGGCGTTCCACTAAGGACTAGGTCCAGTATGGCTTCCCCTCTGGTCGGTTCATGAACCAGCTGCTCCAAGAAGCAGTCATTTATTTCATCTAGAAACTTTATCTCTTTAGCTTGTCCTGCTGTGACACTGTCCCAGTCGATACCGGGGTAATTGAAATCACCCATTATTACTACTCTGTTGTGGCTTTTGTTAGCTTCCTTGATTTCTTTGAGCATTTCATCATCCATTTGTTCATTCTGGCCAGGTGGTCGATAGTATACTCCCACTGCCATCACCTTCCCCTTCATAAATGGAATTTCAATCCATAGAGATTCTACAGCATATTTTGTTCCCTGCAAAACTTTAATCCTTTCTGACTCAATGCCCTCTCTAACATAGAGCGCAACCCCTCCACCAATTTGTTCAGCTCTATCATTACGATATAGTTTGTATCCAGGTATCACAGTGTCCCACTGGTTATCCTCCTTCCACCATGTCTCTGAGAGTGCAATCATATCTAACCTCTCATTTAATGCTATATATTCTAATTCTCCCATCTTATTGTTTAGACTTCTAGCATTGGCATACAAGCATTTTAGAGACTGTATTTTATTAATATTAATCTGGCTATTGGTAGGCATGGGTAATTGGGAATCTTTATGCTCTGTCTGCTCCTTACTCAAGGGCATTTGGGCTACTATACTCCCTTTTGGAACCTCACTGCTTTTGGTAGTATCCTTCAAGGATACCTTTGTCCGAACCGTGCGCTCCTGGGTGACTGTCGGCTTTCCCCTATTTTCTAGTTTAAAAGCTTCTCTATCTCTTTTTTAAAGGTTAATGCCAGCAGTCTGGTCCCATCCTGATTAAGGTGAAGCCCATCCCTTCGGAAGAGCCCCCCCTTTCCCCAGAATGTTCCCCAGTTCCTAACAAATCCAAAACCCTCATCCTTGCACCATTGTCTCATCCACGCATTGAGACTCCGGAGCTCTGCCTGTCTTTTGGGTCCTGCACGTGGAACAGGAAGCATTTCGGAGAACGCTATCCTGGAAGTTCTGGATTTCAACTTCCTACCTAAAAGCTTAAATTTAGCCTCCAGAACTTCCCTACCACATTTCCTATGTCATTGGTACCAACATGTACCAAGACAGCAGACTCCCCCCCAGCACTATCTATGATCCTATCTAGGCGGTGCGTGAGATCTGCTACCTTCGCACCAGGCAGGCATGTTACCAGGCGATCCTCACGTCCACCAGCCACCCAGCTATCTACATTCCTAATGATTGAATCACCAACTATAACAGCTGTCCTGACCCTCCCCTCATGGGGACATGGCCCTGGAGAAACGTCCTCGGTGCGAGAGGGTTTTACATCACCTGGAGGACAGGTCCTAGTTACAGGATCACTTCCTGCCACACCAGGGTGATGCTCTCCTGTCACGTGACCTCTCTCCTCCATGGCAACAGGGATGCTGCCAGACTGGAGGTGGGACTTCAGGACTATATCCCTGTAGGTCTCGTCCATGTACTTCTCTGTCTTTCTTATGTCTTCCAGGTCTGCTACTCTAGCCTCTAGAGAACGGACTCGTTCCCTGAGAGCAAAGAGCTCCCTGCACTTAGTGCATATGTAGGACCTCTCACCAACTGGGAGATAATCATACATGTGACACTCGATGCAAAAGACTGGAGAACCCCCATCTCGTTGCTGGACCTCTGACTGCATCTTAGTTTAAAGCTTGTGTTTAGGTCTTTTAAATCGGTATATAATAAGGATTGGTGTAGATGCTTATACTAATAAAAGTGTATCTAATACCCCTAATACACCCTGTGTACCTGAAGCTAATTAATCACAGGTCCTCTGTGTATGACTGATTTGGATTAAGAGCTGCACCTGAGAGCAGCCCCTTTCCTCTAAGATGTCCAAGTACCTATAAAACTACAATTTCCCCAGGGGTGGGTGGGTGCTGGGGAGGGAGGGGGGGAGATAAGTCCTATTAAAGAGGGCAGTTACAAGGTACCCTGTCCTGAACCCTCAGCAGGGGGATGGGGGTACCACACAAAGCCCAGTTAGTTGAGAGAGGCAAGGTAAGTACAGCTGAGAAGGCTGAACTTGCACACCACTAAGACAAACACTAAATAATTAAACAAACAACAGTTAGACAAACAGTAAATAATTAAATAAACAGCTAGAACTCACAGTAAGATGTCCCAGGAGGCAAAAATCCACTCACTAGCAGAGCTCTGTAAAAGTTCAGCCTTTCTCTGATCAGAGAAAAGCAAACTAAAACAGCCTATGCACACGTGGAGAAAACAGGAACAAGGTTACAGGATACCTCAGGGGGAGGGGGTCAGGGGGAGGAGTCACTCAGGCAGGCAAGGACAGGAAAAAGCTTAACAAACAGCAGGCTCTGGGGAGAGAGATTAATTCAAAATGGCTACCACACACACAGGGGGAGGAGTCACTCAGGCAGGCAAGGACAGGAAAAGCTTAACAAACAGCAGGCTCTGGGGAGAGAGATTAATTCAAAATGGCTACCACACAAGGCCCAGTTAATTGAGAGAGGCAAGGTAAGTACAGCTGAGAAGGCTGAAACTTGCACACCACTAAGACAAACACTAAATAATTAAACAAACAACAGTTAGACAAACAGTAAATAATTAAATAAACAGCTAGAACTCACAGAAAGATGTCCCAGGAGGCAAAAATCCACTCACTAGCAGAGCTCTGTAAAAGTTCAGCCTTTCTCTGATCAGAGAAAAGCAAACTAAAACAGCCTATGCACACGTGGAGAAAACAGGAACAAGGTTACAGGATACCTCAGGGGGAGGGGGTCAGGGGGAGGAGTCACTCAGGCAGGCAAGGACAGGAAAAAGCTTAACAAACAGCAGGCTCTGGGGAGAGAGATTAATTCAAAATGGCTACCACACACACAGGGGGAGGAGTCACTCAGGCAGGCAAGGACAGGAAAAGCTTAACAAACAGCAGGCTCTGGGGAGAGAGATTAATTCAAAATGGCTACCACACAAGGCCCAGTTAATTGAGAGAGGCAAGGTAAGTACAGCTGAGAAGGCTGAAACTTGCACACCACTAAGACAAACACTAAATAATTAAACAAACAACAGTTAGACAAACAGTAAATAATTAAATAAACAGCTAGAACTCACAGTAAGATGTCCCAGGAGGCAAAAATCCACTCACTAGCAGAGCTCTGTAAAAGTTCAGCCTTTCTCTGATCAGAGAAAAGCAAACTAAAACAGCCTATGCACACGTGGAGAAAACAGGAACAAGGTTACAGGATACCTCAGGGGGAGGGGGTCAGGGGGAGGAGTCACTCAGGCAGGCAAGGACAGGAAAAAGCTTAACAAACAGCAGGCTCTGGGGAGAGAGATTAATTCAAAATGGCTACCACACACACAGGGGGAGGAGTCACTCAGGCAGGCAAGGACAGGAAAAGCTTAACAAACAGCAGGCTCTGGGGAGAGAGATTAATTCAAAATGGCTACCACACAAGGCCCAGTTAATTGAGAGAGGCAAGGTAAGTACAGCTGAGAAGGCTGAAACTTGCACACCACTAAGACAAACACTAAATAATTAAACAAACAACAGTTAGACAAACAGTAAATAATTAAATAAACAGCTAGAACTCACAGTAAGATGTCCCAGGAGGCAAAAATCCACTCACTAGCAGAGCTCTGTAAAAGTTCAGCCTTTCTCTGATCAGAGAAAAGCAAACTAAAACAGCCTATGCACACGTGGAGAAAACAGGAACAAGGTTACAGGATACCTCAGGGGGAGGGGTCAGGGGGAGGAGTCACTCAGGCAGGCAAGGACAGGAAAAAGCTTAACAAACAGCAGGCTCTGGGGAGAGAGATTAATTCAAAATGGCTACCACACACACAGGGGGAGGAGTCACTCAGGCAGGCAAGGACAGGAAAAGCTTAACAAACAGCAGGCTCTGGGGAGAGAGATTAATTCAAAATGGCTACCACACAAGGCCCAGTTAATTGAGAGAGGCAAGGTAAGTACAGCTGAGAAGGCTGAAACTTGCACACCACTAAGACAAACACTAAATAATTAAACAAACAACAGTTAGACAAACAGTAAATAATTAAATAAACAGCTAGAACTCACAGTAAGATGTCCCAGGAGGCAAAAATCCACTCACTAGCAGAGCTCTGTAAAAGTTCAGCCTTTCTCTGATCAGAGAAAAGCAAACTAAAACAGCCTATGCACACGTGGAGAAAACAGGAACAAGGTTACAGGATACCTCAGGGGGAGGGGGTCAGGGGGAGGAGTCACTCAGGCAGGCAAGGACAGGAAAAAGCTTAACAAACAGCAGGCTCTGGGGAGAGAGATTAATTCAAAATGGCTACCACACACACAGGGGGAGGAGTCACTCAGGCAGGCAAGGACAGGAAAAGCTTAACAAACAGCAGGCTCTGGGGAGAGAGATTAATTCAAAATGGCTACCACACAAGGCCCAGTTAATTGAGAGAGGCAAGGTAAGTACAGCTGAGAAGGCTGAACTTGCACACCACTAAGACAAACACTAAATAATTAAACAAACAACAGTTAGACAAACAGTAAATAATTAAATAAACAGCTAGAACTCACAGTAAGATGTCCCAGGAGGCAAAAATCCACTCACTAGCAGAGCTCTGTAAAAGTTCAGCCTTTCTCTGATCAGAGAAAAGCAAACTTTATTCTCCCTACTCTCGGACTGTTATATTCTTTGGAGCTTTGGTTACCCAGAAGGCTACCAGGACTATAAAAACCTGGGCCCTGTCTTTGAGCTAAACTCCACCATAAAATATTTTTGTGTCCACCCTCCCTGCTGTGACATCCCAGTGCCACCAGGGGGGCGTGGTGACATAAAATGGCGTAGTTATTGGATTTTTGCCCAGAACGTACGTCAGCACCAAAAAGAAAAGAAACTTAAAACTCCTGAAAAAAAAAGGAAAAGTCTTGGTTGTGCTGCTGAAAAAAAAAAAAAATCCCTAAAACCCGGAGTGGATCAGCTGGAGAAACTGGACCGGAGGAGAAAAGACCCGGAGCAGAGTAGCTGAAAACCCGGAACGGATTGGGGAAATCCTGAACAAGGAAAATCCTGTTGCCGATTCCTCAAGCAGAGAGCTGTGGCGAGCAACAGCAACTTCCATTCCCATGCTGATTACACACTAAACTCAGGTAAAATGTAACTGAGCCTATCTAGTGTCGGACACCGGAGGAAGTTTAAAAAAAAAAAAAAAAGGGAAAAAGTTTAGGGAACCGCACTTGGTTGTTTCTCTTTTTCTATCCTTGCAGGTGCACCATGGAGCCAAGAGAGCTATGCGCATGGATGGCCCACCAGTTTGACAAACAAGCGGAGGTGGCGCTGAAGAATCAGGCCCAAGCGTTACAGGCCATGCAAGCCCAGCAAGCACCAGTTTTACAAACTATGGAAAGCTGGTTGGCTCAGCAAAAGGAAGAGATGGCAAGGGTCAATGCCGAGAAGTCGAGTGCGACTGGTCTAAACAACCAAGGGGTTGGACAATGGACATGTCATGATTTGGTGGTGGGAAAATTGAGTCCTGATGATAATGTGGACGATTTTCTAGACTCCTTTACAAGAATACCTAGTTCAGCTAATTGGCCGCCTGAACAATGGTCAATACGTCTCGCAGCGTCCCTTACGGGCGAGGCACTAGCTGCTTACCGGTCAATGCCGCCTGCCTTAGCCAACACCTATGAAGAGGTAGTGCTAGCAATTAGGGATCGCCTAGGGCTTACCCCATTGACCTACAATAAAATGTTCAGGGCTACTACCCTTAGGGCGGACGAAACGCCAAAAGCCCTTGGTTACAGAATCAGGAGCTTAGCGTACAAGTGGCTACAGCCAGAAAGGAAAAACATAGAGACACTAATGGACGCCGTGGTATTAGAACAATACATGACAGCGGTGCCCAGTAGGGTACAGAACTACCTAATGTTACAAAATTGCTGTACCACTACAGAGGCAATAACCCTTACCGAGAGGTACCTAGAGGCTGAGCAAGTCACCCAACATAGGATGGGTAACCCCAAAGCAGCAATGGGTATGGAAGCCCGGAAAGTAGGGAGCCCTTCCCGACCAGTATATGGCAATGTAAGAATTAATAACCCTCCAGATAGGGAAAAGGTTAAGCACTGTTTTTCCTGTGGTAAAATGGGACATTTAAGGAATGATTGTTATGCTCGCACTGCTCTTGTGGGGGAGGCCCCAAAGACAGTCCGAGAAGGATTGGTGTTAACTGTACAAATACATGGAGTGGATGTAAGGGCGCTTCTGGATTCAGGCGCTGATCAAACGATGATGTCCCAAAAGTTATGGTCTGTGATCAGAGGCCAGGGAGGATCAGTTCCTGAATATCCAGAAGGCCGTGTTAAGATAAAACGTATTCACGGGGCAGCCACAAGCTATCCTCTCTATAGGCTATGGGTCAAAGGCTTGGGAATAAAGAAAGAAATGCTGGTAGCAGTCGTGCCGAAATTGCCCCAAGAATTAGTATTGGGTCGTGACTGGCCGCAGTTCCGGAGGAGCCTTAAAGAGGGCTTATCTCCACCAATAATCCCACATTCCACCTGTAGTTGGCATGAGTCTGTGGATAACCCGGAGTCATGGTCTAACCCGGCCGATCACTCCAACGTACAGCCAAACAGCTCAAAGAAGAATGAGCCTCCTAAAAAGGCTCTAGTTTCCACAAGATCCCATACCCAGGATGATGAACAGCCCTCGTGCTCCAGAGATAATTCTTTGGGAACACTCCCCTCGCACGAGGACCTGATTGGAGATCCCGTGCGGAAAGAGCGAAAACTGAAAGCGGAGCGAAGGCGGGAACGAAGATGTCGCTCTCAGGGACGGGCAGAATTGGAAGCAGGAGGAGGAATGCCCTGGGTACCGGCCGAATTAATGGAGAAGTTTCCCTCCTTCAAGAGAGAGCAAAAAGCGGACCCGGTAGTAACTCATGCCTTTGGGCAGGCACGAGACAAAAGGGATTCCTACCCCAGATTCTGTATGGAGAATGAACTGCTCTATCGAGAGAGCAAAGATCCACGAACTGGGGTACTACGGAAACAGCTAGTGATACCGAACACGTTTAAATCATTGATTCTACGACTGGCCCATGACCATCCCGTAGGGGGTCATAAGGGAGCACAGGGTACGCTAGATCAGATTCTGGCTAGATTCTATTGGCCAGGGGTATTTCGAGAGACAACTCGATTCTGCGAGTCCTGTGCGACGTGCCAAAGGGTGACCACCCGAAAACCTCCTGCCGTGCCATTAATACCGATGCCGGTGATTGCAGACCCAGTAAGAAGATTGGCCATGGACATAGTAGGGCCCCTGGTTAAAACACCCAGGGGATTTCAATATATCCTGGTAATCATCGACCAGGTCACCCGGTTCCCGTGGGCCATCCCATTAAGAAGTATTTCAGCTAAACCCATTGCCAGCGAGCTGGTCAAATTATTCTGTGAAATTGGATTTCCGCAAGAGATCTTGACCGACAGGGGCAGCAATTTTCTGTCAAAATACCTCGCGCAGGTGTGGGACGCCTTTGGCATTCACCATAAGAAGACCGCTGCGTACCATCCTCAGTGTAACGGTCTGGTGGAACGCCTGAACCAGAGCATCAAGCAAATGCTCCGACGAGCACTAGGTGGACAGATGTCAGAATGGGACACTATGCTACCATTCATTTTGTACGCTTGCAGAGAACGAAGACAGACTTCCCTGGGCACGTCACCGTATGAACTCCTGTATGGACGGTCCCCACGAGGTTTATTAGATGTCCTAAAGGAACAGTGGATCGAACCCGTTGAGGCCGAAATAGGAGTGCCCCTATTTCTGCAGAACCTCAGGACTCATCTAGAACGAACCTCCGAGGTTGCCGGTGAAAATCTGAAGAAGAGTCAACAAAGACAAAAGCATTATTATGACCAGCGGGTAAAGCACAGACAATTAAAAGCAGGAGAAAAGGTGATGATCCTGGTAGCAGGTGCTACCCCTAAGTTTGAGGCCCGATGGAGAGGACCTCATACGATAGTCAAGTCTATGGGGCCGACTTCCTACGAGGTCAAGGATGACAAAGGGCACACGCAAATTTATCACATTAATACTCTTCGGCCTTGGCATGACCGATCTGTTCTGCTAGCATCAGCGACCAACGTATTCTACCCTGAAGAGATACCGACGGATATCAGGCGGAAGACGTATAGTACCGATAAACTACACTTTAATGCGGACGCAATGTCGCGTATTCCGTGCTGTGTGGAAGAGGCTTCACCAGCCCGTCATATTTTAAGAGGGGGGATATGTGGTACTGCAGACCCTCTGCAGACAGAAGAAAATGCTTTTAACTTAGAAAAAAGAGGCAGACACCAGCTGCAGCATTGCGAGGAGCCATATAGGGGGAGCAAGAGGGACCTCTGGAGGACTGAGGAGCCACACCCCAGAGCCAATGATGCAATACCGGCCTGCACCCAATCCAGAAAGGGAAGAATTCCTTTTAAAAGCCCAGACACAGGAGACACAAAGGAGACAGGAAGGAAGCTAACCCTGGAAGGAGAAAGGAGAGCTTTCCTAGAAGGAGAGAAGGACCAGGGAATAGGAGTCCTGACAGAAGGAACCGGCCCAGTAGATTCAACAGAACCAGGTGAAGGAATCCGCTTCAAATATCCCAAGAGGGGAGAGGATACACTTTCCAAGTGGGAAAGATACAAAGAAGAAGCTAACCCTGGAAGGAGAAGGACTGTGCCAGAGAGTCCTGGACCTGAGTCTGGCAGAGGCCAGCAACCTTTGAAAGACACAACGAGGAGTAACCAAGAAGGAGGTGAAAGAGTTACTTTGAAAGGTAACATTCCTGGCCCAGAGAGAAAGAAGCTGTGGTGCAAGTGTGGCTTAACCCCAGCAGAAGGCCGGCCGGAGAACTGGAGGCCTACCTTGGTGTCAGAGAAGCCAAACCACAGCAGGAACAAGCATCAACCCTCACTTGGCCGTGATAAACCCAAAAGGAAAGGTAATCACTATTTTACTGATTGTGATTTTATGAATGCTTTGACGCAGGAGGAGCAGGGCCTAAAGGAATGCTGTCCTTCTAGAACTATTTGTGCTACAAAATACAAACCTGTGCCAAACAAGAAACTCTCTAGTATAAGAGCAGTAGGCAAGAGAAACTGTCCTCACTCTAGAGGTGTACAAAACCAAGGCTTACCTTTGGATGCAGCACATTGGGACATCGTACAAACATTGTATAAAAAGCCTGAACGCGAGCCACTAGATATTCCTGACTGTGAACCAATGCAGGTGGAATTCCCGGATGACCTTTCGGACCCCGAGATGGATTGCAGCTATTGGCTGGCAGAAAGCTTTGAGCCCTTAGCCGAGGAGTAGAGCTGTGGTCTGGGGGAAGGTTTGAATCTGTGTTTCTTATAGTACTGCTGTGAAGTTAACAGGTGTAACTCAGTTCATGTTTCTTTTTCTTTCAACCTGAAGCAAGGACATTTTTGTGTTGATGTAAATTCTGAGCTATTGAACCTATTTGCAATACGGGAAATAAAAGCCTTTATTCTCCCTACCCTCGGATTGTTATATTCTTTGGAGCTTTGGTTACCCAGAAGGCTACCAGGACTATAAAAACCTGGGCCCTGTCTTTGAGCTAAACTCCACCATAAAATATTTTTGTGTCCACCCTCCCTGCTGTGACATCCCAGTGCCACCAGGGGGGCGTTGTGACAAACCCCTTAGCTGGCTTGCTTTCTACTGCGTGGCTCAAATCCTACTTCAGGAGCTTTTCTGAGTAGATTAAAGAACAAGTTTGTATTTCTTTGTGATGGTTGTTGTACTTTGTAACAGAAAATTACCAAAGGAGTTTAGAAAGAGAGCAATCCATATATTCACAGCCTGTATCTAAGACCGCTCCCCCTTCTTCAACAATCATGGATTCAATATCATGGATTGGCACAGAGGAATTTCTCAATGTAGCACTCTCAGGAGAATACTTGTTTCCCTGCTGTCTTTCAAGGTTATAGCTAGGGCATAGATCAGTGTTCATACCTGAGCTTCCATTGCTGTTAGAGTTCCTCTCTAAATAGCCTGGCCAGTATGTAGTCCAGTTCTTATGTCCAGCCTTCCAATCCAGATCCCTGGACACTGGATCTCTCTTCACATACCTTCTGGCACGGGTCTTAGGGTCCCTTCCACGTGCAGCCGTCTCCCTCACAGGTACCGTCTGGAGATTCCTAGCCCTGCAGCACCATTCCTCTGGCTTTCCCCAGTACAATGGTGTATGCTGGCCTTTTGAATGTCCCCCAGTATACGTACTGCTCTGGACTCCTCTAGACCTCCCAAATGCTTTTCTCTTCTTTCTTCCAAAGGGTTTCTTGTCCTCTCTGTCCGTCCGGTCTGGCTTCTGCTTCTGATGATGATCCTCCAGATGATGAAGCTGTCCAAGATGAGGATCTCCAAGATGAAACTGAGGATCTCCCAGATCAAGATGAGGATAATTCTCTGTAGAATAAACTCTACCTTTATTCTGCTTAGATGAGTGCTCCACCCTAGCACAGCGCAGCTGTGCTGAATCAGGCCCTGCCCTTTGAGATGAGTGCTTAGGGATTACCTCATAGCCCTCCTGATTGAACACACGTTTCCCCACTTCAGCTCCTCTAATGGCTGTTGGAAACCTGGTGCATTCTGGGACTGGTAGTCTTTTATGGAAAAATTCTGTTTTCTTATTTCTACCAGAACTGACAGGTTGCTTGTTCAGAGTCACTTCACCTTTACTATTGCTCCTTCCTGAGCTATGATAAACTTCCTTATCACAAGCCGCCACATAGGCAGAGCCCCGGCGAGCCCTCAGACAGCGAACCAACAACTTGCCAGGCTCATCTCCAAAGCAATGCAATCTATATCGATAATACAGGACTGACTTCTTAGCTCACTGATGTAACAACTCATTGAGATCAATCTGGGCTTCCCATAACTGTTTCTTATTTTCTTATTCAAGGACGACGGCGTATGAGCACACCTCCGACGGAGTTTAGTAACCTGGCGTTCAAGCATGATAATGCGTTCGGCCATCATCCGACGCCTCCGAGCAGTGTATCCAATAATATCCCCCCAGAGGACCACCTTTGCTGTCTCCCATACTAATTCTGGATCATCCAAATGATCGTGGTGATCACTGAGAAACTCCTCCCACCTCTGACGTATAAACTGGCGGAATTGCCCGTCCGAATACAATTCTAAGGGAAATATCCACAGACGTGTCTGAGTCACATCCCTTCCCCAATGTAATTCAATAGAATCCTAAAAATTAAACCCACTGAAACCAAATTAACAACCCAAAAATATAGGTCTCAGAGACATAAACACCCCCTCAAAGTAAAGCAATCGTGAAAAATATATTTTTTGTCGGAATTCAACAACAAAGTACCAGGAATTCTGTCCAGGTACCACTGTGGTAATTCCCTTTTATTAGAAATATGGATAAAAAGTTTAAATCCAAACTTAGCTTTTTGTAAAGTGCTCTCCTCCGCACTACAATAGTCTGCCAGCAAAATATAGTTGCGACATGGCTCCACGTTTCGGGTGTAATCTCAAATGTAGAAAAAACCTTAAACACTCTGCTTCAGGCCCATCCAAACTGGCGACATTCAAAGCTTGAATGAAACAACCTCGGAGGTGTACCACACCAAATAGTCGTCGGCGTCTGACGTCAGCAGATACGAACAACTCTAATTCTCCAATCCCAAGACAGGACATCCCTGACATGGAGGGAAACCCACTGAAACAGGGAACCCCCACCAGGAGCCTATCAAAGACTGGTAGCACCTAAAAAATACCTGTGCTCTTAGCAGCAGATCAATATCAGAGGGAGGTGGAGGTCCATTTACCTAATCAGACCAACTATGTGAGATTGCCGGGGGATCCAACCGATGAGATTGGTTCTCGCATTCATTCGGTGTTTTTTTCTGCTTTTCTTCATAATTGGATTACTAAGCGTGAACTGGATTATCTTCAGAAAAAACATCCCAAGATACCGGTCTTTTATTTGGTGCCCAAAATACATAAATCACTAAGTGCACCTCCTGGAAGGCCTATTGTGTCTTGTAGAGATTCCATATTGGAACCTCTCTCAAAATTCTGCGACCTTTTTCTGCAACCAGCGGCATCTCAGGTTTGCTCTTACATTCATGATACGGCAGATTTTTTGAATCAACTTAAGAGTTGCACTGAGGTTGGGACATACACATATTTGGTCTCTCTATACAAATATTGATCAAGGTGAAGCACTTACCTGCCTACGGGACTTATCCTTAGACCTCCCAGATCGGATTCCTAAATCCTTTATATTGGATTTGTTGGAGTTGGTTCTTAACAATAATTATTTTTTACATCAACAACAATTCTATAAACAAATTCATGGCCTGGCTATGGGTGCTACTGTTGCTCCATCATTAGCAACTTTGTACATGGCTACCTTTGAATCCATTTATATATATACTGATATGACCTTTTGATTCATCCCCTTTTGGAAGAGGTTTTTGGACGACATCTTTTTTATCTGGACAGGTCCTCGGGAGGAGCTTGATCGGTTTCTGGACAGATTGAATTCTCATGTGGCACGTATTCAATTCACAGCTCAGATCAACCCTTATCGTATTCAATTTTTGGACATATGGGTGATCCTGACTCCTCAAGGGTTTGAGACCACCCTCTATTGTAAGCCAATTCAGCGTAACACCTTATTACATTTTGATAGCTTTCACCCTCGAGCACTTAAACGGGGCCTTCCTTATGGTCAATTTTTGCATCTGCGGCATAATTGTTCAACTTTAGCCGATTTTCTTTCTCATGCAAAAGAATTAAAATCACGTCTGACAAATAGGGGTTATCCCACGACAATAGTTGAACGGGCCTTTAAGAGAGCCCGTCATTTGCACCAAGACTGGCTACTTATTCCTAAAAATCCTACGTCGCCTGATATGGCTGTTACTGGGGTTTTACCTTATACTTCTAATATGCCACAAGTTACCAAGTTATTACATCGTTTTTGGCCCATTTTGGGATCACATGAATGTTTTCGTGATGTTCCATTGCGGATTGCATATTCTCGTACAGCTAATTTGAGGGATGTTGTTATGCGTTCGACTTCAGCACAAGATCGCCCTATGGAACGACATGGGGACAATGGACATTTTTCTTGTGGACACTGTATGTATTGCCCTCTTACATTAGAGGGCTCTGATTGATTAGATCTACATACCTCCCGAGTTTACACCACCAGATGGCATACCGATTGCACCTCTTGCTTTGTAGTATACATAATAATATGCCCTTGTTCTTTATATTATGTAGGGTGGACTATACGAGCAATAAAAACATGTTTGGCAGAACATGCCTCTCGACTGCGTACTGGAAACCTTTCTGCCCCTATGGTGGATCATTGTATATCAATGGCACATGATTTTTTTTCATTGCGCTGGAGGATACTAGATCACATTCCTGTTGATCCTAGGGGTGGCGACAGGGAACAACGCCTTCAACAGCGGGAACAACGCTGGATATACTCTTTGGACTCTGTTACCCCACGCGGTCTCAATTTACAGGTGGATTGGCATACTACTATTTAGGTATTTATTAGGTGCTACCAGTCTTTGATAGGCTCCTGGTGGGGGTTCCCTGTTTCAGTGGGTTTCCCTCCGTGTCAGGGATGTCCTGTCTTGGGATTGGAGAATTAGAGTTGTTCGTATCTGCTGACGTCAGACGCTGACGACTATTTGGTGTGGTACACCTCCGAGGTTGTTTCATTCAAGCTTTGAATGTCGCCAGTTTGGATGGGCCTGAAGCAGGGTGTTTAAGGTTTTTTCTACATTTGAGATTACACCCGAAATGTGGAGCCACGTCGCAACTATATTTTGCTGGCAGACTATTGTAGTGCGGAGGAGAGCACTTTACAAAAAGCTAAGTTTGGATTTAAACTTTTTATCCATATTTCTAATAAAAGGGAATTACCACAGTGGTACCTGGACAGAATTCCTGGTACTTTGTTGTTGAATTACGACAAAAAAAGTATTTTTCACGATTGCTTTACTTTGAGGGGGTGTTTATGTCTCTGAGACCAATGTAATTCAAGCCATACCATCGCATGGTCAGAGACTTCCAGGGGACCAATCTGGGCATCCTCCGTGTGAGCAAACAAGGTCCCCAAGGTCAACACATAATCTATGCGTGCACTAGTACCATGTTCCCTAGATTGATGTGTAAAGTCTCTTTCTAGGGGATGCATCAATCGCCAGGGATCGAGTATACCTAATCTCTTACAGAACCGTTTCAGCCTCTGGGAGGGCGCCACCCTCTCTCGTCCTCCTCCTCCCCTAGATGTATCCAGGTCCACATCGAGGACTCCATTAAAGTCCCCTCCCAGAATCACGGGACAATCCAGAAGCTGCTCCACTTTTGAGGCCAAACCACTATAAAAACCCGGGTCAGCGACATTGGGGCCATAAAGGTCTCCAATAATCACCGGTTTCCCCTCTAAATGACCATATATCAACAGAGATCTACCTATATTATCAGCTAAAACAGTCTCTGCCACAAATCGTATGCGTTTATGAACCAGTATAGCTACTCCACCCTTATGCCCCTGAGCCGGGGATCCCCAAACTTGGCCCACCCAATTCCGACAGAGTTTACTATGCTCAACAGAAGTCTGGTGGGTTTCCTGGAGAAGTGCGATATCGCACTTGTGTCGAGCCAGTGCCTGCAGTACTTTATATCGCTTAATGGGGTTCCCCAGTCCACACACATTCCAAGTAATAACTTTCAGAGCAACGGGGCAGTGCCAATGAATATCACCAGTCGTATTTGAGGGACCCCCCCAGCCTGGAGCCCCCCATCAGCCAATATGAAGAGACCGTGCTATCTACAAATAGCTAGTGGAGTGTGCACTATCCGCACCCCTCGTCTCCCCCTCACTCCCCCCCCCACCCCAACCTCTCAAGTCCATCCATATATTGAACAACTTCCCTTGGCAAGCGGGATCGCCCCATCAACCCCAAGAAAATGCCTACCAACTAACCTAAGTATGGCACTCTACATTTAACCGCTACAATAAGGAAAATCCATATCCCTCCTCCGCCTCTCCCCCCACTCTCCCAGACCCGACCCCTCTCAGCCTATGCCCACGTTTTAATACACCACAGTCTACAGGCCCTCCCTCTTATCTGGTGCCCGCCTCACCTGTCCCTCCGAGCCGATATTTCCTTCCCCCCTTAATAAGGCTCTACCCTTCCCCACCCTAGCAGCCCCGTGCCCTTCAAGCCATGCAGCCCTGTTATATAACTGCAATCCAGAAATGCTCGCTTCCCAGTACGCAGTCGGAGCCAACAGATGAACCCCAGCCGTGCCCCTCCCCAGGTCGCTAAGATAAAATAAAACCACCTGCGCGCATAGGGCAACACGGGGGGGAGATGCCACCCAGATCCTAGGCTCCTGCAGTAGTAAAAAGGAGGTATCGGTAAGAGCATAGAGTTAATAAGCAAGGCAGGCTCCCTCTAACACTCCTGTCAAGCATACCCCTCCACACCCTCCACACCCTCCCCCCCCCCCACCAACTTCCATCCCTATGAACAATCCAGCCACTAAGTTCTCTCAGCTAAATACCATCACCGGAATGCTAGCTTTTATATTGCAATATCAAGCTAGTCAAATCTCTCAGATATCCCCTTCTACAAGGCTCGCCTCCCACTTTTAGCTCCCCCCTCCAACCACACAAGGAGCCATATCTGGGTACCCCCCCCCTCCACTCCTCTCGCCGGCCTTCAGCACTTAAGATCATGCCGGCCACTGTTCGCCCCATGGCCCTCCACTACCTCTCAGGTAAGTAACAAAAACGTCTAAACAAGAGGGGGGAACAAATGGGCATCTTTAACACAACTACCCATCCACCACTAATCATCCAGCAGCCCTCCACCCTTCCCACAATTATATTCCCCTACCTCCCGGTCAGCCTGCATGGAAACAGCACATAGAGAGAGGAAAAAAAAGAAAAGAAAAAAGACCATTGAAACAAGTTAACAAATATACAATGTCTCCATCCGAGTAGCGAGTGTTACAAAGCTAGTGAAACTTTGTATCGCTGTGTAGCAAACCACGCTGAGTTCAGGAACAAGAGTTCTCAGGCAGCATTGAAAGCAACGGGGAGGCACCTATTGAATGCTAAGTTCACAGCGGTCTCTAGGGCCCTCTTTTTCCATTGGGATATCCAACCACCTCTCTCTTGACCCACCAAGAATCACGAGGCCGATTGGGTAGTCAGGGTCTCCAGAAATGCAGTAGCCTCGGCCGGGGTCGCTACATAGCGAGTGTGTCCTTGATGCTCTATCCGCAGCCGGGCAGGGTATAGTAATGAGAAACGCACACCTTGGTTCAACAGTTGGGTACAGACCCCGGAGAAGGCCCGACGCTGCTGGCTGGCAATCACCGAATAATCCTGGAACACCAGAATCGGTTCAGAGTCCTGCTAGTGTCTTCGTCGGTCCCGAGCGGCTTTCAGCACCTCTTCTTTTTGCCGATAGTCTAAAAAGCAGGCGATTACCGCACGCGGCCTCCTCGCCTGTTCTCTGCGTTGGCCCAGCCTATGTACTCGCTCCAATTTAATAGGGTCATCTCTCGGGCCTGGCAGTAGCTTCCCAATCCAGGACTGCAAATATCCAAACAAGGCACCATCTGCGACACTCTCAGGTATGCCAATAAAACACAGGTTTTTGCGCCAACCCCGATTCTCCAGCTCATCGAGTTTATCTCCCTGCTGTTTCACCAGGGTCTCCAAAGCTGCCACCTTAGCTACCAGGGATTGTTGGGTGTCTTCCACATCAGAAACTCTATTCTCGGCCTGATCCAGTCGCTCCACCACATCCGTGAAACGTTGGCCAACAGTTTGTATCTGGTCAGCTAAGTCCTGGAATCAGGTATTGAGCGCCTGAACCACCGCGGCACTCACCTCCCCTACCAAATTAGATGTGCCCCCCGCTTTCGGGCTGGATGGTGGGCCCTCCGCCATCTTACTCTCTGTGGTGCGAGGCTTCTCCTTTCGGAGCGTTTTCGATGCCATCGAGCTAGTATTGGCAGGTATACCACTTCAAACACTACTTTATAGCCTCCGTGGGGTGTAATAAGTAGACACTTGCGGTTAAAAGCCACTATTGCAGGATTTTAAAGCCGTTGTATGGGGCAGATTACCCGGAGCTGAACGTGAGACGTCCGATCAGCTCATTGCCGAACCGGAAGTCTCCCATGTAGGGTTTTTTAAGCCATTCTGAGGTCACTATCACCTTGACAGTAATATTGGGTTTATAGTATTTAATTATTTAATAATCGAAGTAGTTTGTAGTTTAGATAAATTACTAGGGGCATTTTTTGGATACAAGGAAAGGTTGCCATGGTCAGAATAGACAACCAAGTAGCAATATTTTACATCAACAAGCAGGGTGAATTGGGATCCCTCCCATTATAGAGACATAGAAACATGAGGGCAGAAAAAGATCACATGACCTATCTAATCGGCTCTTCCATATCAACTACAAACAGCCCTCTTTTTTTCAACACAGATCTTCTGTGTTTATCCCATGCTTTTTGAATTCAGATATTGTCCTCGTCTCTACCACCTCCACAGGGAGACTATTCCACGCATCTACCACTCTTTCCATAAAGAAATATTTCTGCATGTTGTTGTTGTTGTTAAGTGCCATTGAGTCAGTGTCAACTCATGGCAACCCTCTGGATAGTTGTCCTAAACTGTGTTCGGTCTTCAGTCAGGCATCTCGCTGTTACCCATAGCTGCTGTTATTGTATCGATCCATCTCATTACTGGCCTTCCCCTTTTGCATTGATCTTCTACCTTGTCAAGCATGATGTCTTTCTCTAATTCTTTCTCTTCTCATGATGTGTCAAAAGTATGAAAGTTGAAGGCTTGTCATCTGAGCTTCTAAAGAAAGCTTAGGTTTGATCTCATCTAGTACTGACTGGTTTTTCTTCGGGCAGTCCATGGTATACACAGTATTCGTTGCCAGCACCATAATTCAAAGGCATAAATTTTCTTCCTGTCTATCTTTTTCACTGTCCAACTTTTGCATCCATATTACTCCTGAATTTATCCCCTTTCACCCTCACCATATGTCCCCTTGTAGCAGAACTTGCTTTCAATCATAGTAACATAGTGACATAGTATATGACAGCAGATAAAGACCCATATGGTCCATCTAGTCTGCCCAGCAAGGGGGCAAGAGTAAGTGTACCTGCCACTCTGTGCAGGTCATCCCTCCCCATGCCTTTGTTTAGGAGTCTACCCACCGCTCCGTGTAGGTCACCCCTATTTGTTGAGATATAAGAAATAGTTATGCTTGTTTTGATTTTACCCTATTGCTATAAAAGGATCTACTGTGTCTGTCCCATGCTATTTTGAATTCTGTCACTGTATTTGCCCCACCACCTCCATTGGGAGGGCATTCCAAGCAGCCACCATCCTTTCAATGAAAAAATATTTCCTGACATTGCCTTTCAGTTTATCCCCTTGCAGCTTCAGGTTATGCCCTCTAGTTTTACAGCTTCCCTGTCTTTGGAAGAGGTTTATTTGTTCATATATTCTAATAGCCGTTCACCATTTTGTTGCACTTTCTTTCATTCACTTCTACTCTATTTATATCCTTTGAAGGTGCAACCTTCAGAACTGGATACAATACTCCAATAGGAGTCATACTGACTTGTACTTCTACTTTTTGGGAACCTGACAGATACTTGTGAGCTGGATTGGCCACTGTTGGAAACAGGCTTGATGGACCTTTGGTCTAACCCAGTATGGCATATCTTATGTACAAAAATGTTTTTGACTCCCTCTTTATGTATCATAGCATTCCTCTGCCTCTGGCCTAGATTCACTGTTTTACACCCTAGAAGAGGTCTTCCTTGACAGGGGCCCAGTCGCCCAAGGACACTAGAGGTGCCATGGCCTGGTCATAAGAACATAAGATATGCCATACTGGGTCATACCAAGGTCAATCAAGCCCAGTATCCTGTTTCCAACAGTGGCCAGTCTAGGTCATACGTACCTAGCAGTTTCCCCAAAAGACACAGGTTCCGCAATGCTTGTACTGGGTCAAGCATTGATATCCTGGGTCCCTTCTTTATAATGGTTTATGGACCTTTCCTCCAGGAACTTGTCCAAACCTTTTTTAAACCCAGCTACACTAACAGCCTTTACTACATCCTCTGGTAACAAATTCCAGAGTTTGATTACACATTGAGTGAAAAAATATTTTCTTTTATTAGTCTTAAATAGTTTACCCTGTAGCTTCATTGCATGTCCCCTAGTCTTTCTATATTCTGATAACGTAAACAATTGATCTACGTTTACCCGTTCCACTCCGTTCATTAATTTATAGACTTCTATCATATCTCCCCTCAGCCGTCTCTTTTCCAGGTTAAAGAGCCCTAACCTTTTTAGCCTTTCTTCATAGGAGTATGGTCCTTATCCTGAACAGGTTACAGCGCCTGGTGCAGCCAAGGGAGGCGCAGAGCACCACATATCCCAAATCTTCCTAAAAAATTGTAAAAACTGTGCATCCACATCTACAGTTTGAGGAGGACGTTGAGGTTGCGAAGGTTGTTGCTCAGATAGGAGCAAAGGAGGAAGCTGGTCCCCTGAGTAAGTAGAAGATATAGGGAACCTATGGGCCTCCACAGAGGGCCTTAATGGGGTTGGCCCAGCTGACCCAGTGAAAGGTTGACCTGAAGCTGAAGGACTCCCTTGGTCCAGAGCACAGGCTGAGCAAAGGTCCTTTCCCAAATGGTGACATTTTCTCCCATATCCTAAACACTGTAGAAAGGGACTTTAAGAATGGTACCAGGGCCCTCTGAAAGCATTAATATGGAGAAGGGCTTGGAATTTTGCTAACAGCCTAGCAGTAT
This sequence comes from Ichthyophis bannanicus, assembly GCA_033557465.1. NCBI lineage: Eukaryota > Metazoa > Chordata > Amphibia > Gymnophiona > Ichthyophiidae > Ichthyophis > Ichthyophis bannanicus. Next base: position 5,981,709 of record CM066050.1, read on the forward strand.
GTGGAGGAGAAGCCAAGGTGGTATTCTGCAGATGAAATTGTTTTGTGAAAGAGAATTCTTATGGAGACAGAATGTTTTTGCTTGTCCTGATTAATCTGAGCAATATCTGTGCCTAATTTGATCTGAAACATATAATGTTTAGCTTGATCTGTAAAGCAGAAGCATGACATAGAGTAATAAGACAAAACTGTAGAATGTAGCAGTTATTTTCCTAATAAAAGAAGGTGCTGCGGTCTAGCTTGAGAGGAGTCACAGGAGACTGCTCAGGTTAGCAGACCTTTGAATTCCTCTGCTTAAGCAGATGCTGTTATGGTACAAGTGTGTGTGTGTGTGTTTTCATTTCATTCCTTACTTGAATTTAGAAAATTGGAGCCAAAGAACAGAGGGAGGATTTTACTTGGTGCCTGGCCAGGAGTTAGAGCACCCAAACAAACACCTCTAAAGGGAGGAAGGCATCCTACTGTAAAACGCGGTGAAAACACAGTAGCCCAATGCAGGCAAGGCCTCAGACAATAGCTACATGAAAATAACACTTTTTCTGCCTTAACAAAATAGTGACCGTGACTGAAAAAAGGAAGGCAGGAAGCCATAAAATGGAGCTTAGTTGAGTAATGCTAATGGAAGACAGAACCACCAATGAAATGAGTAGAAAGAAGTGATAAAAATGGAAACAGAAGCCCGTTGAAGCAGGTTACTTCAGTTGCGAGCAGTTTTACCTCAGCCGCATGCAGATTCCTGGTGCCAGCGAGGGAATACACTTACTGCCAGCAACAGAGTAAAGGACAGTAAATCCTGAGATAAAAATAGCTTTGGGAACTCAGAATTGAAAACGGAGCAGGAGGAGAAGGTAAAGCGTTTGAATGGGGGGTAGGGGGGGAGAGATAACTCACTGCCTAAAACAAGCTGCAGCCGCAGAGAAATCTGAAAGCCTGTTGATATGTTGGGACTCGGGAGCCTCGGACAATCTGTTGTTTGAAAGAAGCAATAGAGCATAGTAAATCACTCAGAGCTCCAAATGATTGATATGAATAGTAGATTTTGTATATCAACCACCTGCCATGCGAGTGATAGAAACATGACGACAGAGAAAGACCACATGGCCTATCTGGTCTGTTCTTCCATATCAATCACTGCAACATTCCCCTTTTTTCCTTTAGAGATCCTCTGTGTTTGTCCCATGCTTCTTTGAGTTCGGACGCTGTCCTCATCTCTACCACCTCCACTGGAAGACTATTCCATGGATCCACCACTCTTTTCATAAAGAGATATTTCACAATATCACTCCTGAATCTATCCCCTTTCACCCTCATCCCATGTCCCCTCGTAGCAGAGCTTGCTTTCAATCAAAAGAGGCTCTCCTCCTGTGCATTTATGCCACAGAGGTATTTAAATGTCTCAATCATATCACCTCTATCCTGCTTTTCCTCTAAGGTGTACATATTAAGATACTTAAGTCTGTCCTCATATGTTTTATAATGAAGACCACTAACCACTCAACGTGTAATCAAACTCTGGAATTTGTTACCGGAGGATGTAGTAAAGGCTGTTAGTATAGCTGGGTTTAAATAAGGTTTGGACAAGTTCCTGGAGGAAAGGTCCATAAACCATTATTAAGAAGGGACCCAGGATATCAATGCTTGACCCAGTACAAGAATTGCGGAACCTGTGGCTTTTGGGGAAACTGCTAGGTACGTATGACCTAGATTGGCCACTGTTGGAAACAGGATACTGGGCTTGATGGACCTTGGTCTGACCCAGTATGGCATATCTTATGTTCTTATGTAATAATAGAGCCGATACTGGTGGAGGTTTTTTTTTTTTTAACTTTAAAGAACTTGGATAAACACAACAAAAAGGGACTGGTGAGGCTGCTCTGACTAGGCAGGCTGTCCTACAAAAGTTTGGAGGACTGCACTGTTCCTCCTGAGCAGGAGCCCGTCCCTTCAGAGGTGCTACAGTGATTCTCTTGAACACTAGCACCTCTGAAAGAATAAGGGGTAACCTGAAAAATATCAGAGGAACATCTTTGGTGTGCTTTGGACAGGACCCAAGAAGTAGTCTACTCTGATAGAAACTCTAAGCAGAGACTGACAGGAGCTCAGCTGAAGTCCACATCTGCTGGAGACAGAGAAAATACAGAAATGGACCTCTAGGAGTCCTGGGTTATGTACCCATGGTGATATCACAAAGCTTCTGGGGGGTTTTCTGTCTCTCCAACATCTGCTGGCAGGGGGACATAACCCACTAGTTTGGACTGGTCTAGCAGGATATAATGGAATAGAGGACATTCAGACTTTTTCAGTATAGGGCAGGTGACTCAACAGGGGTGTCCATTGTCACCCCTTCTGTTTGCCTTAATGGTGGAGCATTTTGCAGAGAGAGTGCAGAATATGAATCTACAGGAACTACAGATGGGTGGAAGAGAATATAGGATTATCCTCTTTCTGATAACCATACTCTGCTGATTACTTTGCCAATCTTGCAATGTGAGTTAGGGGAGTTTGATAGGCTCTCAGAAGAATATCCAGAAGTCAGAGGTACTGCTTCTGGTTATGCATAGGGGAAAGCTGAGTCGCCCAAGAGCGCATGGTTTGGAATGATGTATCTTTGCTACTATCTTTGAAGGATACTATCAAAATAGGGAAGTTATGACTTACACTACAAACAAATTGTAAAAGATCCAACTCATAAACAAGGAAATCTTCTTGATCTCATCTTCGCCCCATCATCAGACTGTGAACTGCCAAATCAACTTGAACCCTCATCAAACCCCGTCCCCTGGTCCGACCATAATCTTATAACGTTCTCCATACCAGCTGAGGAGTTTCCAAGCAAAACACCGGATGTTTATCCACTCTCTAAACCAGCACGTTTTAAGCCATTCAACATTGACACTATTACTTCTCAAACCATTCCAAAACTCTGTACAATACCTAACAACATTGATGAAACAGTAGCAAACTGGAACAGTGCCCTTGGACTATCAGCCCAGCCCTCCGCCACAGTCAACCAAACCATCTCTACCTCCTCTTTCACCAAGAAACGGAACGCGCCATGGTTCTCCTCTGAACTGCGAACCTCTTTATGGCAATTAAGGAAACTTGAGAAGAAATGGAGACACTCTCTTAACCTATGTGACCAATCCACCTACTTAACTCACTTGAATTCTCATCGTCAACTAACCTGGGATAAGAGGAGAGAATACCATGCAAGGCTCCTCAGTCGCTCCCTTAACAAACCTAGAGACCTCTTCCAACTAGTAACATCTCTAACCAGTGAGCCTTCTCCACCACAACACGAACACATACAACCACAACTATATGCTGACTATATCCAATCCAAGATGATCAAGATCTCAACTACAATCACAAGCGAACCCATACAAACCTCCAACGTTCAGATCATACTTAATAAATTCTCATCCCCAACCCCTAAGGCAATCGAAGAACTCATAACCTCCATCAATGCCACCACTGCCCCCAACGATCCATGTCCAGCCCACTGGATCAAATCACTAAGAACAGAACTCAGCCCTTACATAGCAGCCTTAGCTGACCAGTCACTTAGCACAGGGATATTCCCAACAGCCCTCAAACAAACCTCCATTCGTCCACTACTCAAAAACAATAAACTCGACCCAAAAAAAGAAGACTCCTACCGCCCAATCTCAAGTATCCCTTTTCTAGCCAAGATACTAGAAAAAGTCACTCTAAGGCAAATCCAACAACACATTGACTCCGAAGCTCCACTCGACCCAAATCAGCATGGCTTCAGAGAATCCCACGGAGTTGAAACCCTTTTAACTTCTCTAATGAACACACTTATTACTACAACAGACAACATCAGAAATGGAGTTGCATTGATCTTCCTAGACATTGCAGCAGCCTTCGACTCTGTTGACCATATTAAGCTACTTAACCGACTACATGAAAAAGGGATTCAAGGAATGGCCTGGAAGTGGTGCAAATCTTACCTGGAAGACCGATGGCAGCAGGTCCGGTCGGGTGACAATACATCTATGCCTTTCCAACAGAAGCAAGGTGTACCACAGGGTTCCTCCCTCTCGGCCCTGCTATTTAATATCTATATGCAGCCCATCTGCAACATCGCCCGGTCATTTGGAACATCTTGCCTCATCTATGCAGATGATGTGCTACTATTCACACCAGTCAACGTATTGAAACCCGACTATACCACATTAACTGCCTGCTTCAATGCAATCTCTGACTGGCTGCTCTCACAAAACCTCCGAATTAACTTTAAAAAAACAGAAGTTTTGATTGTAACAAGGAACAAAGATTTCTCACCCCCACCAACTCTAAGAACAAGAGATGCCGAGTTACCACTCAAATCAACTATACGTTACCTAGGCGTTCTACTCGACCAGCGACTTGAGTTCAAAGATCATATAAAAAATACAGTTAAAGCCATCTATCACAAGATCAGAATTCTACGACACCTCAGACCAATGCTTGAACCACAAGACTTCCGAACAACCTTCCAAGCGTTGGTCACCCCACACTTCGACTACGCTAATATTGTGTTACAGGGCCTACCCAAGAGTACGCTTAATCCTCTACAATTGGCCATGAATACAGCTGCCAGAGTTCTTCACAGAGCACCAAGGAGTCATCATATCACTCCTATCCTATTCGAACTTCACTGGCTCCCGATATCATATAGGATTTTATACAAAGCCCTTCTCATCACATTCAAGGCAATTCACCAAATCTCATCATCATCATTATCTGACCTCCTGCATTACTCACAAAGTTCCAGATCCCGACGCTCCACAACAGAAAACACTCTAGTGATCCCAAAATACCAATCAAAACTCAACCAGACAACTATCACAAGAGCATTCTCATCCTTTGCCCCTAGATGTTGGAACATGCTACCACCCAACATCAGATCACAAAAGGACCTCTCACAATTTAGAAAAGATCTAAAAACACACCTCTTCCTACAACACTTCCCTCAGAGTATGAACTTCCTAAGTCATTCCCTCCCGACACGCACCAATGATCATGGTTAGTCAAGTACACCCCCATATTCATTTCTCACCCCATTTCAAATCCCCTTAGAGCCCAAGCCTTTGAATTATAAACATGTGATTTCCTGCTGTAAATAGTTTGAATTCTTGTGGTCTATTTAATCCCCAGTTATCCAAGTTCATTCCCTGTTACCTGTAAACTTAACATATGTTCATGCTTAAGTACAATTTGTTAAAATGTAAACCGCGCTGATGACGAAGAGTGCGGTATATAAAAGATGTTAAATAAATAAATAAATAAATAAATTCCAAAAGAGAAGTTTCAATAAAGGTAAAAGTAGCCCAGGTGCCTTTAAAGTAAAAATCAGACAGAATTGAAAGATTACAAATTACCCGTCATCTGATAACCAAACTGATAATATGAGCAAAAACCAAACTTTGAAATGCTTGTATGCATATTCTAGAAGACTAAAAAATAACATGGGACAATTAGAATACATAGCACGCTAACCCCCTAGCCCCAGATACTTCTCTGTACATATTGTATATAGGTTACTATTGTCATACCCCTTGCCTAGGGCCAATGGCTGAACGGCAAAAGGGCTGCCTTATTTGTTTTCGAGCAATGTCTCAAGCCTAGTGCACCCACAATGGATGTTGGGACTTGTAGTTTAATTACTCTCCAACAAAGTATTGTGACCACACAGGGTTCAAGGCAAACAAATAAATTTTATTCAGGGTTTTCCCCCTCGCATAGAATTCTTAACGCAAGATATGGCATGGATTATTTCTCCAAAATAATAGGATAACAGGAACAACTGAAAGTTGAGAATCAAATGACAGTAGTACTGTTTCATTCACAGCTCTGCTCAGGCTTCTCTGCAATACCAGCTTTCCACAGCCAAGGCTGAAGAACTGATCAGACAAACTTAAAAGTTTCAACAAAAAGTCTTTCTTTCTCAGGTTTAGAAACAGCTATGCACTTCTCTCATGCAGAGGTAACTCAGCGTAAGTCCAAGCTGTTTGCTTCACATAAAGAGCAATCCATTTCACATACGTCACTATCAACAGGTGCTTCATCAACATCTATTATCATATCTTCACAAGCTCCATTAGCATTCTCTTCTAAGGAACTTTTATAATCAGATTTAAACTGAAGCTTTATTTAGAATCTCTTGCAGTTGTCCTATAAACTGTTCTCTCTGGTTTTCACGTACACTGCTTAGGGAAGGAGTTTGATTCTCTTGTAAGAATTTGAACACAGAATCTGAAGCTGTCTCAGGGCACTTACTTGGAATACTTTTACTCCTGGCTGGAGTTGGTTTCACTGCGTTCCTGTCCTGACTTTGCTCATGCTGAACCTTAGCTTCTTAACAATATTTATTTTTATTTATTATTTAACATTTCTTATTTCATGATATCAAGGCGGTTTACATTGAACAAACTGAAATTACAGTGAACAGGGCATTATAACTTGGAGATAACTATTTTACAGGGAACATGGGCTATGGAGGGTTAAGTGACTTGCCCAAGACCACAAGGAGCACCTGTGGGACTAGAAACCCCAGTCCTTCCGGCCCAAGGTTGCTGTCCTCTAGTGGGATTTGAACCCCCGACCTTCTGGCCTGAAGTACCTTGCCCCAACCACTAGGCCACTCCTCAGCACAATATCCTCTCCTCTCCTCACACTCCACTCCTCCAATATCCTCAGCACAGCTCTTGTTAGGGACTGAAGCACATGTACCTTTCCAACGTGCAATGCTTTCTCTACAGTCAGAGCTCTTTCCCTGGGTAAAGGTAAGCCTTTCTACCTTCTCTCTGGGTTGCTTTGGCAGAAGCTTCAGGTTTGCTTTCAGTGCTCCTTGAGAATAGGGATCAGCAGCCTCTCCAGAATCCTCCTTAGCTTCCTTAGCTTGTTCTGAGTTCTGTGATTTCCCTGCTAGTTCGCTTCCTGGTTCACCTCCTGGCTTCCTCTTTTTACTAAACTCTGAGGCAGCCTTAAAACAGCTTTTCTCACCAGCCACTCCCTCCTTGCTGCACATGTGAAGTTCGTTAGGGCTCAAACTAGCTCTTACGTCACTGCTGGGGCAGGGTTTAGCTCTAGCTAGTATATGCTCTGAAAGCTTGTGGTTTCCATGGGAACCCTGTTTGCCTTTACTTTTAAAGGTGTATCCCTCATTTCCTTCCCATTCCATTCGGTCCACACAACTCTCCTTATCACACTATGCATATAGGTTAGCTTGCTATGAAACTCCCACATAATTATGGTTTTAGGCACTTGATATACTGCTCTTTACTACGTGTATCAGAGTGGTTTTACAGATATATTCTATTCCCTCGTCCCTGAAGGACTCATAATCTAAGTGTACCTGAGGCAATGGAGGGGCAATGGTGCCCAAGACCACAAGGAGTGGCCCATGGGTCTAGAGACCCTAGTCTCTCCAGCCTGAGGTTACTTGTCCCTACATGGGAATAGAACCCCTGGCCCTCCAGCCTAAGTTAACCTGTCCCAACCACTGAGCCACTCCTCCTCTGCATATTTCCCCTTATATCTTGTCACTCTGTAAACTGTTCAAGTTGCCATGTAAATTACTTTGACTGAAGGAAAAGGTGGTATAAAAAAAACCTGTTAAATAATTATAATTTGCATCTCAGAGACCTGGTGGAAAGAGGATAACCAATGTGATACCAGGCTACAAATGATATGGTAGATTATGGTATGTTAAAGAGGGCATTGAGCCAAACAGGATAAAGGTTTTGCAAAAAAACAAAATTCACTATAGAAGCTTTATGGATAGAAATTCTGGGCCAGATATTCTAAAGGCATTTACACAGTTTACTGACCCTATAAACCGCGTAAATGCAGCTAAATGGGATATTCAATGGCACTAATGCTGTTAGTGCTGCTGAATATATCCAACTAATGCCACTATATGCCCCGATGCTAACTGCTTAGCTTCGGGGTGTGTTGTGGGCGGTGACAGTCGCTAACCAGGTAGTGGTGATATCGCATCGCTACCTGATTAGCAACCTGCAGGTAAAACTAGGCAAAGCAAAAACTGGCCTAGTTTTACCCGCAGGAGCTAACCGGGTAGAGGTGCAATATTGCCACTACCCAGTTAGCTTCTGCAGCATCAGAGGGTGAGCGGTGACCCCGGATTTTCAATGCCAGGGTCATATATGACCCCAATATTGAATAGCCGGGGTTAGAGGTCGGCAGTGACAGCTACATACCGTAACGGCGTGTAGCCTTCCCAGAAGAATGTTGGGCCCTCCATGTATAAGGGAATGGCAGTGAGGGTGTACTACTGTCCGCCTGGCCAGAATGAACTGATGATTGCTGAAATGCTAAAAGAAAGTAGGGAAGCTAACCAAAGTTACAACACAGTATTAATGAGTAATTTCAATTACCACAATATCGACTGAGTCAATGTCACATCAGGACATTCTAGGGAGATAAAGCGTAGTTACTCACCTGTAGCAGGTGTTCTCCGTGGACAGCAGGAAGTAAGTCCTCATGTATGGGACTTCCAAGCTACAGGCTACCGAAAATAGAGAAGGCCCAAGCCCAATAGAGCAACAAACTGGAGAACAGAAAGAACAGCAAGATAGTCTCCCCCCCCCTACAGACTCCACAGATTCTGCATCCTCAATGTACAGCAACACAGAGGTTAGCCAGCTTTTGCAGGTAGCCTGGACGGACAGAAGGGTCGGTAGGCAGGAGTTGGATCTAATACCTGAAGAGGTGTCGGAGCACGGCTTGGCCAAAGTTGCTGCTCAATCGGGAATCCCCATCCAGACAGTAGTGGGCTGTGAAAGTATGAACCAAAGACCACGTAGCAGCCTTGCAGATTTCCTCCATGAAGGCAGAGTGCAGATTAGCGACCGAAGGAGCCATGGCTCGAACATTATGAGCTGCAACGTGGCCCTCAAAGGTTCAGGCTGGCCTGGGAATAAACCAAGGCAAAGCAATCCAACCACAAGGACAGCTTGTGCTTAGAGACAGCAGCCCCCAGCTTACTAGGATCGAAGGAGACAAACAGCTGGGTGGACCATCGGTGGGCGTTGGTACGCTCGATGTAGAAGGCCAAGGCACGCTTACACTCTAGCATATGCAAAGCTGTCTCCCACCAGTTGGCATGTGGCCTCAGGAAGAAAACTGGCAGGACAATCGATTGATTGAGTTGTCTTGAGGATTTTTAGATTGCACTGCCGTGTTACACCTCAAAGATATATAATGAACCCTGCACTGACCCAATCAGACTCTGACACTTTCTCAGAGTAAAGGTTTATGTGTCTTTATTATAATATGAATGGCTATAAGGAGTGCAGCTTCCCTTACAAGCAATATTTATTTATTTACATCGAACAAAATAGCAATCACAGAGGAACTGTTTTACATTAAACAAGGGAATACAATTTCGAGATAAGTATGAGATCAACTATATGAGGGAAGTGAACTATTTACATGTAGAGATGATCTTCATTTTATGGGTGAGAATTGACTGGTTTAACTTAACTGACAGTCTGTGTGGTATGTTAACGTTTAGATTATGTTTTGTCATCAGGTCCATAGTATTCTCTGAAGAGATGTGTTTTTACTTGTTTTTTTAAGATCGGTAATGGATTTTGCTGCTCTTACATTATTTGGTAGCGAGTTCCACATTGATGGAGCATAAAAGGAGAATGCTCTGAGTGGTTTTGGTCCTGAGTGGGTGGATGTTTAGGAAGTTCTGATTGGAAGCTCTTCTTGAGTATGTTGTTGAGATCAGATCAGTAAGGCAGGGTACTGAGAGATTGTGAATGATTTTGAAAGTGGTAGTGATGGCTTTGTATTTTGCCCGCTGTGCTATTGGGAGCCAGTGTAGGCTTTTTAGGATTGGAGTTATATGTTGTATGGTAGAAGTGGCGGTGAGAATTCTGGCGGTGGTATTTTGGACTAGTTGAAGTGGAAATAGAGCATTTTTTGGGAGGCCTTGGTAGATGATGTTTCCATAGTAGAGGTGTGGTGTAACTTGTGATAAGGAAGCTTATCATAGCTCAGGAAGGGGCTATAGAAAAGGTGAAGTGTCTCTGAACAAGCAACCTGTCAGTGCTGATAGAAATGAGAAAACAGAATTTTGCCATAAAAGACTACCAGTCCCAGAATGCACCAGGTTTCCAACAGCCATGAGAGGAGCTGAAGTGAGAAAACGTGTGTTCAATCAAAAGGGCTATGAGGTAATCCCCAAGCACTCATTGCAAAGGGCAGGGCTTGATTCAGCACAGCTGCACTGTGCTAGGATGGAACACTCATCTCAAAGGGCAAGGCCTGATTCAGCACAGCTGCGCTGTGTTAGGGGGGAGCACTCATCTAAGCAGAATAAGAGTAGAGTTTATTCTACAGAGGACCATCTTCATGATCAACTTGGATATCCTGAGAAGCAGCTTGAGCTTGATCATCAGTTTCATCTGAAGGATCATCAGAAGCAGAAGCCAAACCGGACGGACAGAGAGGGAAAGAGACCCTTTGGAAGAAGGAAGAGAAAAGCCTTTGAGAGGTCTAGAAGAGTCCAAAGCAGTACGTATACTGGGAGGTATTCCAAGGGCCAGCATACACCATTGGACTGGGGAAAGCCAGAGGAATGGTGCTGCAGAGCTAGGAATCACCAGAGGCCAGGGCCGGATTTACCTATACGCCATGTACGCCATGGCGTAGGGCCCACAGCCGGCAGGGGCCCACAAAAAAAGAAGAAGTTAATTGTTTTTTAATACAACTTTAAAAAAAACCTGGTGGCTGCCGCCGCGGGGCCCCCTCTGCTGCCGCGGCAGCACCGACTGACCCACGGGGGCCCCGTCTACAAGCTGAAGCCGTCGGTTCGGTTCGTTCCTCCCTCCCTCCCTCCGTGCAGGCTGCAGGCTGTGAGAGACGCGAAAGGAGAGTGTCTCCTCGCGTCTCTGTTAAGCCCGCAGGGGCTGATGGGAAATTTAACAGAGACGCGAGGAGACGCTCTCCCTTCGCGCCTCTCACAGCGTGCACGGAGGGAGGGAGGGAGGGAGGACCAAACCGAACCGACCCAACGGCTTCAGCTTGTATACGGGGCCCCCGCAGGTCAGTCGGTGCTGCCGCGGCAGCAGAGGGGGCCCCGCGGCGGCAGCCAGCAGGTTTTTTTTTAAAATTAAATTTTACTTTAGGCCGGGGAGGGGGGGTAGGACTGGTAATGGGCTAATGGGGGGGCTGGGGCTGGAAATGGAAATGGGCTGGGGGGGTAGGACTGGTAATGGGCTATGGGGGGGTAGGACTGGTAATGGGCTATTGGGGGGGCTGGGGCTGGAAATGGGCGGGGGGGGTTAAGGCTCGAGGTGGCCGGTTGGGGTTTGGAGGGGTAATGGACTGTGGGCTGGGGGGGGGGCTTTGAACTGGCAGTGGGCTGTGGGGGGGTTAAGACTGGTAATGGGCTTTGGGCTGATGGGGGCTGTCTGGTAATGGGCTATGGGGGGGCTAGGACTGGAAATGGGCTGGGGGGTTAAGACTGGAGGTGGGCTGATGGGGTTAGGACTGGTAATGGGCTGTTGGGGGGGTTAGAACTGGTAATGGGCTTTGGGGGGGTTAAGACTGGTAATGGGCTGTGGGCTGATGGTTGTCTGGTAATGGGCTATGGGGGGGCTAGGACTGGAAATGGGCTGGGGGGTTAAAACTGGAGGTGGGCTGATGGGGTTAGGACTGGTAATGGGCTGTGGGCTGATGGGGGGGGGGGTAGGACTGGCAATGGGCTATGGGGGGCTGACTGGAAATGGGTTGATGGGGTTAGGACTGGAAGTGGGCTGATCGGGGGTTAGGACTGGTAATGGGTTATAGGGGGGGGCTTAAACTGAAAATGGGGTGATGGGGGGTTAAGGACTGTAAGTGGGTTGATGGGGGGCTAGGACTGGTATTGGGTTGGGGGGCTGCTAGGACTGGAAATGGGCTGATGGGTGGCTAGGACTGGAAATGGGCTGATGCAGGGACTAGAAGGGAATGGATGCTGGGTGAGGCTGGAACTAGAAGGGAGCTGATGTTGGGGGAGGATTAGAATGGGATGGGGCTGGAAGAGTAAAATGGAGAAGGGAAAAATATTTTGTGTGGGAGGGATAAAAAATCTACAATTGGCCGGGTATTGGGAGAGTAAGTGGGGATTGAGGATGGAGGGGTAAAATTTGAGTGGATGAAATAGGAATGAGGAAAGAGCAAAAGGAGAAAGATTAGTATGTTAAAGCAGATGTAGAGAGAGAATGGAAAAAAATCTAGAAGAGAGAAGAAAGGACAAATGGACAGCAGACGATGGAGAGTTAGCAGAAGACACGAAGAAACCAGAAGAAAGTGGCTGGAGCAATTGCAGCTGAAAAAAATGCACAAAAGGTAGAAAAATATCTCTTTATTTTGAATTTATTAATTGGAATATGTCAGCTCTGGTAAATGTGCATCATTAACGTCTGCGCTTTGTTTAGTACAAGAGCAAATTAATGTATAGTTTTATTTCTACAGTGTTGTACATTCCAAGTTTGGCTTTTGGGATTCCCAGTTTAATTATTGTCTTCCTGTTTCTAAATTGTGATTACTTGTTTGGTGATGGTCTATGTTCTGCATGTGTAACTGAGCTGAGGTGTTCTGTTTATATAATTCCTATTTGACATTGCCACTTGTTCTCTTTCCCCAGTAGGTCATGTATTGTTGTTCTCTGAAATGTATTGGTTTAATATTTGCAGTGTTGCCTTTTGATTGGTAGAGTATGGTGCTTTGTGAGTCCTGGTAGTGCTGTTAGGATACGGCGGGTTTACTATGGGTTCTAAATGGGCAGTGTTTGTAGTAGTTCCTAATGTGTCTGGCAGTTGGCACTGGATTATAGTAATGTAGAAATCTTTTAGTCTTTCTTTATCCATACACTCATTAAGAGGCACGTTTACTAAAAGTTAGTATATGGTAACATTATGCAAATATTTATGCAAATGAGGCCCCTTATGCAAATGAGGCCCCGCACCCCCATTGGGCCGCCCCTGCTGGGGGCCCACAATTTTTGTTGGCGTAGGGCCTCACTCAAGGTAAATCCGGCCCTGCCAGAGGCTACCTGTGAGGGAGACGGCTGCACGTGGAAGGGACCCTAAGACCTGTGCCAGAAGGTATGTGAAGAGAGATCCAGTGTCCAGGGATCTGGATTGGAAGGCTGGACATAAGAACTGGACTACATACTGGCCAGGCTATATAGAGAGGAACTCTAGCAGCAATGGAAGCTCAGGTATGAACACTGATCTATGCCCTAGCTATAACCTTGAAAGACAGCAGGGAAACAAGTATTCTCCTGAAAATGCTCCATTGAGAGATTCATCTGTGCCAATCCATGATATTGAACCCATGCTTGTTGAACAAGGGGGAATAGCAGATGAGGATCCTGTTTATATGGATTGCTCTCTATCTAAACTCTGTTGGTAACTTTCTGTTATAAAGTACAGCAACCGTCACAAAGAAATACAAATTTATTCTTTAATCTACTCAGAAAAGCTCCTGAAGCAGGATTTGACCCACACAGTGGAAGGCAAGCCAGCTAAGGGGTTTCGGCTGGTAACTGCTAGCAATTAAGCCTTACCTAATTGCTTGTGAGCTAGGAGAGAATCACTTCTGTATCTATGTGGGAAGTAATCAGAAGTTAACCTGAAAAGAACAGTTTGCTTCTTGCTTTGTGGCTTTTCATTTGTTGTTTTCCTGATTTTGACTTTGTTTTTCCAAGTTAACACTGAAAGCAAGTAACCTAATTTATGTGCTACCAAGCATATCTGTGTTGGGAGAAATAACCCCATAAATAAATATCTTATTGGCTTTACCCAAGAGCACAACTAAATTATTGTCAGCAGCTGTGTCTGGTGTGAATGAACTACATTGCCCACAATACCTTGCAAATCATATAGATATATGCACTTGACAAGACTGTGAAGATTCTCACCAAGGCAGCCATCTGACAAACTATGGCTTGTAATATTGATCTGAAGTCCATCTCCTGCATTAGGTGTCAAAGGGGCTTGATGAACTTTAGCTTCCAATATGCCATTTTAGGTGCATTTTTGATGTGAGCAGCCATATTGAGGTTGCTGTCAATGGTTATACCTAGGCATTTGATCTCTTGTTTTATTGTTATTTCAGCATCTTGTGTTATTATCTTTTTTGGTGGCTTGAAATCTTGATCTCTGAATATGAGTAGAGCTTCAGTTTTACTTTTGTTTACTGTGAGGTTTATACTGGCTAGGAAGTTTGTCACAGCATTGAAGACATCTGCTATAATTGAGAAGTCTGGGTTGTTAGTGTTAAACGGCATATAGAACATGATGTCATCTGCATAGAGGTGATGATGTGTGTTCCATTTCCGTAGTAGTTTGCAGATAGGTTGAATATATAGATTGAATAATAATCCAGAGAGGGCTGAACCTTGAGGGATGCCTTGTGTTGACTTAAAGGGTCTTGAGTTGGAAGTTCCGACCTTTACTTGCATGGTTTAGTCAGAGAGGTATGACTTGAACCATTTTAATGTGCTGTCTTTAGACCGATGTCACTTAGCCTGTTTAGTATGATGGGATGAGACACTGAGTCAAAAGCAGTGCTTATGTCAAGGAACAGGAGCACAAATCCCTGTCGAGGTTTATCCAAGTCAATGATGAGTCTGTTAAAGAGATCTGGTAGGAGAGTGTCAATGCCATGTTGTGGGCAGAAAACATGTTGGTGTTGGTCTAGCGGTGCATGTGTATCGGTATGGTCTTGCAGCTGATATTGTATGGTTTTTTTTTATTATTTTGGCCAGAAATGGGATGCTCGCAATTGGTCGATAGGAACTTGGGAGGGCCTTGTCCAACAAGGTATTTTTTAGGATAGGACGTATAGAGGCCTGTTTGAGTGCAGGGGGTAGGTATCTTTTTGTAAGGGAGAAGTGAACTATCTGTAGGATGATTTGAGCAAATTGGTTGCTTAGATTTTTTAGCCATATAACAGGACATGGGTCGAGTGTATCTGTTAAATCAGTCAGGGCCTAGTAGCAGCAAGGCACTTTCAGTTTAAATTTAAAACACAGAAGAGAGCTTTCTGCTTAAATTTAGAACCCAACAGAGAGCTTCTACTTTAAATTTCATACTCAGTCAGGGCCTAGTAGCAGCAAAGAGCTTTCAGTTTAAATTTAAAACACAGAAGAGAGATTTATGGTTAAATTTAGAACCCAAGACTCCCTCTATCCAAGAAAGGGCTGTGGGGCTCCCCTGGAGATTGGTCGCAGATTACCAGGTTGCAGGTCAAAATGCCATTTTGAAAGACACCTTCTATCCAAGTAAGGACTGTTAATCACCCAGGAAGTTGGTCACAGCTTACCTCAGCAGCACAGGACAGGGTACTGTGTAGCAGCCATCTTTTAATAAGTGTTATTTCCCACCCACCCCTTGGATAATCGTAGCTTTATAGGTACTTACACATCTTAAAGGAAAGGAGGTGCTCTCAGGTGAAGCTCGTTATCCAAATCAGTCATACACTAAGAACCTGAGATTAATTAAGCTTCAGGTGAACAAGGTATATTAAACGTATTAGGTACATTTTTATTAGTATAAATATCCATAGCAACCCTTAGTAAGTAAAGAACTTAAAGATCTAAACACAAGCTTAAAACTAAGATGCAGACAGCAAGATGGGGGCTTTCCAATCTTTTGCATTGAGTGTCACATGTATGATTTTCTCCCAGTTGATGAGAGGTCTTACGTGTGCACTAGGTGCAAGGAGCTCTTTGCTCTCAGGGAACGAGTCCGTTCTCTAGAGGCTAGAGTAGCAGACTTGGACGACGTAAGAAAGACAGAGAAGTACATAGATGAGACCTACAGGGATATAGTCCTGAAGTCCCACCTCCAGTCTGGCAGCATCCCTGTTGCCATGGAGGAGAGAGGTCACGTGACAGGAGAGCATCACCCTGGTGTGGCAGGAAGTGATCCTGTAACTAGGACCTGTCCTCCAGGCGATATAAAACCCTCTCGCACCGAGGAGATTTCTCCAGGGCCATGTGCCCATGAGGGAAGGGTTAGGACAGCCGTTATAGTTGGTGAATCGATCATTAGGCATGTAGATAGCTGGGTGGCTGGTGGACATGAGGATCGCCTGGTAACATGCCTGCCTGGTGCGAAGGTAGCGGACCTCACGCACCACCTATTTATTTATTTATTTATTTAGTAAACACTTGTATACCGCTGTTTCCTATGATCAGCAGCGGTTTACGTTACAGAATCATAATGTATTGTACGGTACATTGAGATTTCAGTTTTACATTTTGATTAGTCAATGATTACGTAACACGGGACAAGCATTTGGATACGATACACATTTGATTAAAGCACACAGATCAAGGTATACATTTGATTTCAGTAGATTGGGGGGGAGCCCCATATATACAATTTGTACAGAATTAGTTGCCAAGGTGTACAGGCTATACATGGTTATATACAATTTGTACGGAATTAGTTGCCAAGGTGTACAAGTTATACATGACTATATACTATTGGATTATATGCTGCCGAGTGCGGCAGAGGAGATCTGGTTGAGGTAGGGTATTGCAGTTAGATCAAGTTGTAGTGGGTTTGAAACAGATAGGTTTTCAGTTTTCGTCTAAATTCGTTCAGGTTGTTTGTGAGCCTTAATTCATGCGGTAGTTGGTTCCATTGGGTTGGCGCTGAGTATGTGAACGCCCTATTGCTTGTTTCGGCCTTGACAGATCTTATGCTGGTCGGGATACATAGGGTGTTGAGATTCATAGTTCTCCTGCTCCTGTTGCTAGGTTGAATAGTGATTAGGTTATTGAGGTAGGATGGTGAGATGCCATTGATGAGTTTAAATGTTGTGATGAGTAGTTTGTAGATGATGCGGGCGGCCACTGGGAGCCAGTGCAGATCCATTAGAACTGGGGTTATGTGGTCGGTGACTTTCTTTTCCATGATGACTCTTGCAACCACGTTCTGAGCCATTTGCAGGATGCTTAGTGTGCTCTTTGGAAGCCCTTGTAGAATGGCATTGCTGTAATCCAGGTGGGGAATGATTAGTGCTTGAGCAACAGACCTAAAGTCGGATTTCTCGAGGATATTGCGGAGTGGTTGAAGGATTTTGAGTTTGTAAAAGATGGCTCGGTTAACTGTTCTGAGGTGTTTGTCCATCTTGAGGTTGCTGTCAAGTAGGACTCCTAGATACTTTATTACAGGCTTTGTATCGTATATGTTTTTGTTTAGTGTGACTGTGGTGGGCGGGATGAAATTGGCTTTCTTGGACATGAACATGACCTCTGTTTTATTGTGATTTATTGACATGTTGTTTTGCTGAAGCCATGATTGGAGCATGTCAAGGCATTCTTCTAGTGGACTGAAGTTAGGCTGTGTTATGTCAAGCTGTGTGTATAACATCACATCGTCGGCATATATGTGGTAATTTATGTTGTGTTTCTGGAAAATACTGCATACCGGCTTTATATACAAATTGAACAGTAGGGATGAGAGGGCAGACCCTTGAGGGATCCCTTGGGTTTGGGGGAAGGCATCAGCTCTGTCGTTGTTGAATTGCACTTGTTGCATCCTATTGGATATGTATGATGTGAACCATTTCAGGGGGGTCCCTGTTATACCTAGCGAGGCCAGGCGGTCCAAAAGGGTGGTGTGATGTACTGTATCGAATGCCGCTGAGATATCGATGAATATGAGTATGAACATGGAGTTTTTGTTCTCGAGGCCCCTAAGTAGATTGTCAAGGAGTGCCAGTAGTAGTGTTTCCACTCCGTGATTCTGACGGAATCCGTATTGATGTTCATCTAGGGCTTTTATCTCGTCCATGTGGTCCTGGAGTTGGTGCTGGACCGCTTTTTCAATCATCTTTGCTAGGAAAGCTATGCTTGAGATTGGGCGATATGATGCAGGGTCACTTTTGTTGAGCGAGTTGTTTTTTAATATGGGTCTAATAATCGATTTCTTGAGATGAGACGGCATGATTCCTTTTTTCAGAGACTGGTTGACAATGTGCGCGATGGGTTTTGCGTTGTCTTTCTTGGTTGCTTTCATCCAAGCGGCTGGGCATGGGTCGAGGGGGGAGGTAGTGGTGTTTAAGTTGGTTATGATGTTTAAGATTTGTTGCTCACCTAATTGCTGGAAGGTGTTCCATTCTGTTTCTGGGTCTGCTTGAGGGGCAGTTGTGGTTTCTCGAGTGGTGAGAGCTAGTGGCATGCCTTTGGTCATGCTTGTGGGAAGTTTTGGATTTAGTTTTTTGGCATAGTGGTCAGCAAGCGTCTGGGCCTTTATATCGTCTGCAGAGATGGAGTTTTATGAAGTTTTGGTCAGAGATTTTACGCGTTCAAAAAGTTCTCTGGGTCTGTTGAGCGCTTTGTTGAGTAGATTAGTGTGGTGTGTCTTTTTAGCGAGGTTTACCTCATTCTTGTATCTTGCGAGGAGTGTTAGGTATAGTTGCTTGCATTCTTCGGTTTGCTTTTTCCTCCATTTCCTTTCGAGTTTGCATAGTTCTCTCTTCATTTTAGATAGCATGGGAGAGTACCATGGTTCGGTTCCTATCTTTGTTACAGCGTTTGTGTTCTTCCATGTTGGACTTGCAGCTGCTTCGATCCCTGAGTTCCATTGGTCTACCAGCTTGTCTAGATCTGTGGTGGTGTACTCAAAATGTGTAGATATAGAAGTTACCAAAGCTTCGCTATTGAATTTTTGGAATTTCCTCTGTTGATGTGTTTTTGGGTCGGCTTGAGGCTTTACCTTTTGTGGAGGTAGGTGGATTTCAATTTCGACTAGGAAATGGTCGGACCATGGGACTGGGGTTACTCGAGGTTTGGTGTATTTTTGGATGTTGTGTGATAAGAACACCATATCAAGGGTGTTACCTTTGTTATGTGTGGGTTCTTGTATGATTTGTGTGTAGCCGAGCTGATGCATAAGGTCTTAGATAGTGCTGGGGAGGAGTCTGCTGTCTTGATACACGTCGGTACCAATGACATAGGAAAATGTGGTAGGGAGGTTCTGGAGGCTAAATTTAGGCTTTTAGGTAGGAAGTTAAAATCCAGAACTTCCAGGTTAGTTTTCTCCGAAATGCTTCCCATTCCACACGCAGGACCCAAAAGGCAGGCAGAGCTCCGGAGTCTCAATGCATGGATGAGACAATGGTGCAGAGATGAGGGTTTTGGATTTCTTAGGAACTGGAGAACATTCTGGGGAAAGGAGGGGCTCTTCCGAAGGGATGGGCTTCACCTTAACCAGGATGGAACGAGGCTGCTGGCATTAACCTTTAAAAAGAAGATAGAGCAGCTTTTAAACTAGATAATAGGGGAAAGCCGACAGTCGCCCAAGAGCGCATGCTTCGGAATATCGTATCCTTGAAGGATACTACCAAAAGCAAAGAGGTTCCAAAAAAGAGTAAAGTAGCCCAAATGCCCTCACGTATGGAGCAGACAGAGCTTAGAAAACCCAAATTACCAATGCCTACCAATAGCCAGATTAATATGAATAAAATACAGTCTCTAAAATGCTTGTATGCACATGCTAGAAGTCTAAAAAATAAGATGGGAGATTTAGAATATATAGCACTAAATGAGAGGTTAGATGTAATTGGAATATCAGACATGGTGGAAGGAGGACAACCAGTGGGACACTGTGATACCTGGGTACAAACTATATCGTAATGATAGAGCTGATCAAATTGGTGGAGGGGTTGTGCTCTATGTTAGAGAGGGCATTGAGTCAGAAAGGATTAAAGTTTTGCAGGAAACAAAATTTGCTGTAGAATCTCGATGTATTGAAATTCCATGTAAAAAGGGAAAGGTGATGGCAGTGGGGGTGTACTATCGACCGCCTGGCCAGAATGAACAAATGGATGATGAAATGCTCAAAGAAATCAAGATAGCTAACAAACATTACAGCACAGTAATAATAATGGGTGATTTCAATTACCTCGGTATCGACTGGGTCAGTGTCATGGCAGGACATGCTAGGGAGATAACGTTCCTAGATGAAATAAATGACTGCTTCTTAGAGCAGCTGGTTAATGAACCGACCAGAGGGGAAGCCATATTAGACCTAGTCCTTAGTGGAACATCAGATCTAGGGCAAGAGATAAGGGTGTTGGGACCACTTGGCAATAGTGATCATAGCATGATCGCATTTGATTTCATTAGTGGCCTGGAGTGGAGGAGTGGCCTAGTGGTTTGGGCAAGGTACTTCAGGCCGGAAGGTCGGGGGTTCAAATCCCACTAGAGGACAGCAACCTTGGGCTGGAAGGACTGGGGTTTCTAGTCCCACAGGTGCTCCTTGTGGTCTTGGGCAAGCCACTTAACCCTCCACAGCCCATGTTCCCTGTAAAATAGTTATCTCCAAGTTATAATGCCCTGTTCAATGTAATTTCAGTTTGTTCAATGTAAACCGCACTGATGCAGAATAGCGCAGTATATAAGAGAATGTAAGTAAGTAAAAGTAAATTAGTGGAGGAGGGATGGTAAGGAAATACACAGTACTACCTTTTAACTTTCGAAAGGGAGACTATGATAAAATGAGGAAAATAGTTAAGAAAAAACTAAAAGGAGCAGTTGCAAAGGTTAAAGACTTACATTAAGCTTGGGTGTTGTTGAAAAATACTGTCTTGGAAGCCCAGACCAGCTGTATTCCATGCTTTAAGAAAAGTGGAAGGAAGTCCAAAAAACTGCCAGCATGGTTAAAGGTGAGGTCAGAGAGGCTGTTGCCAAAAAAGCATGTTTCAGGAAATGGAAAAAAGAACCAAATGACGAAAGCTGGAAACAGCACAAACACTGGCTAGTTAAAAGCAAGACATTGATAAGACAGGCAAAGGGAGAATTTGAGAAGAAGCTTGCTGTGGAAGCAAAAATGCATAATAAAGTATTTTTCAAGTACATTCGTAGAAAAAACCTGCGAGAGTGTCAGTTGGTCCATTAGATGATAGAGGGGTTAAAGGGGCACTAAGATGCGACAAGGCGATAGCAGAGACTGAATGAATTCTTTGCTTCGGTCTGTACTGAGGAAGATGTAGGGATGTTACCCATGACTGAAGTGGTATTTAAAGGTGCGGAAGAATTGAAGGAAATATCGATACATTGGAAAGATGTATTACAACTATTAGATAAACTGAAGAGTAGCAAATCACCTGGGCCGGATGGTATACATCCAAGGGTGTTGAAAGAACTGAAATATTAGATTGCAGACCTGCTATTAGTAATCTGTGAACTTTCATTAAAATCATCTGTAATACCTGAAGATTGGAGAATCGCAAATGTAACGCCAATTTTTAAAAAGGGTTCCAGGGGTGATCTGGGAAACTACAGACTGGTGAGCCTGATGTCAGCACCGGGAAAAATGGTAGAAACCATCATGCAATGTGTGCCTTCGAGTCAGTCCTGACTCCTGGCGACCCAGAAGCTCCTGGGTTTTCTTGGCAGTGTCACCGGAAGTAGATTGCCAGGCCTTTCTTCCGAGGCAATGGAGGGTTAAGTGACTTGCCCAAGGCCACAAGGAGTGCTAGTGGGAATTGAACACTGGTTGCTTGGTTACCAAGCCAGTGCTCTAACCACTGAGCTACTCCTCCAAGAAATCATCATAAATAACAAAATTACTCAGCATGTAGATAGTCATGGCCTAATGGGAGACAGCCAACATGGCTTTAGACAAGGAAGATCTTGTGTTACTAATCTGTTATGTTTTTTTGAAGGTGTGAATAAATAGGTAGACAAATGTGAGTCTGTTGATATAGTGTATCTGGTTTTTCAGAAAGCCTTTGACAAGGTCCCTCATGAGAGACTTTTGGCAGAATTAAAAAGTCATGGGATAGGAGGGCAGTGTACTATTGGGGATCAGGAACTGGTTAAAATATGGAAAGCAGAGGGTAGGGCTAAATGGCCAATTTTTCCAATGGAGAAAGGTGAATAGTGGAGTACCCCAGGTGTGAATAAACAGGTGGACAAAGGTGAGTCGGTTGATATAGTGTATTTGGACTTTCAGAAAGCTTGTGAGAAAGGTGAATAGTGGTGTACCCCAGGGATCTGTGCTGGGTCCGCTGCTTTTTGACATATTCATAAATGACCTGGAAAGTGGAATAACGAGTGAGGTTATCAAATTTGCAGATGACACAAAACTATTTAAAGTTGTTAAAACCCAAGAGGATTGTAGAAAGTTGCAAGAGGATCTTGATAAATTGGAAGACTGAGCATCAAAATGGCAGATGAAATTTAATGTAGACAAGTGCAAAGTTATGCACCTAGGGAAGAACAACCCAAACTATGGTTACATGATGCAAGGTTCCACATTAGGAACCACCACCCAGGAAAATGATTTAGGGGTCATTGTGGATAACATGTTAAAACCCTTGGCCCAGTGTGTAGCAGCGGCCAAGAGAGCAAATAGCATGCTAGGTATCATAAGGAAAGGAATGGAAAATAAAACAAAAGATATTATAATGCCTCTATATCGTTCCATGGTGAGACCGCACCTTGAATATTGTGTGCAATTCTGGTCGCCGTATCTTAAAAAGGATATAGCGTTATTAGAAAAGGTACAGAGAAGAGCCACCAAAATGGTAAAGGGGATAGAAGGACACTCCTATGAAGAGAGGCTAAAAAGGTTAGGGCTCCTCAACCTGGAAAAGAGACGGCTGAGGGGAGATATGATAGAGGTCTATAAATTAATATAAAAAGACTTGGGGCCATGCAATGAAGTTACAGGGTAACCTTTTTAAGACTAATAAGAGAAAATATTTTTTCACTCAATGTGTAATCAAACTCTGGAATTTGTAACCGGAGGACGTAGTAACGGCTGTTAGTGTAACTGGGTTTGAAAAAGGTTTGGACAAGTTCCTGGAGGAAAGATCCATAAAGCATTATTAAAAAGGGACCCAGGATATCACTGTTTGACCCAATGCAAGCATTGAGGAACCTGTGTCTTTTGGGGAGACTGCTAGGTAGCTATGACCTAGATTGGCCACTATTGGAAACTCGATACTGGGCTTGATGGACCTTGGTCTGACCCAGTATGGTATATCTTATGTTCTTATGTCAAAATTGTTTTTTATTTTTCCACACAGAAACTGAGCAACATACAACTTATTTGGCACACAGTGCTGATCAAAACACTAATACAGAGCAGAGTCTAAAACAAAAGTACTCCAGAGTCGTTCTTACAGGTGCAATCCCCACTCTAGGGTCTGAAAATGAGCCCCAAGGTTAGCCCAGTTAGTAACAGCAGAACAACCAGTACATAACACATATAACTACTATCAGCAGTGCAAGAAAAGAGAAGAAAGGAAAAGAAAAGGAACAGGAAAAGCAAAAGCAACATTCCCTTTCGTTGGTTACACCCACTGAATCCGTTGGTACAACAATCTGAACATTAAAGCTTTGCATAAAGAATTACACATTTCCCCCCTTTTCCCCCCAACCACCCTCCCATCCCTTCCCACCCCCCTACGAACCGTCCAGGTATCCGGGAATATTTTCGACTAGCCCTCAGAGGACCAGGAGGGACAGTTCTCCTCCCCCACAGTAAGCATATTTCCTGCTGTGCCTGCACCAGGTCGGCAGTAGGGAGAGAGGCCTCTATACATTCAGTATTGCACTTCGCTCCTGCGTGGCTAGCGTGTTTATGAACGGCAGCCAAATGTCAAGGAATCGTTCCCAGTGCCTCCCCCCTACCTGCTTCGCCGTGAGCTTTTCCATATACATTAAGTTTATCATCGATTGTGTCCACGCCCCAAGTGGAGGCGGGGTGCTCTCAATCCAATTCCCCAGAATAGTTTTCTTTACAAGGAGGAAACCCCTATCAATCAAAACTCTGTGGTGTGACGTTAGACCAGTCCCAACCCCCTCCCAGCAATGGAACAAACACACTGACCACTGTTTAGAAACCTCCAGTCCCAGCCACACCCCCAACTTATCCACCACCTGTTGCCACAGATATTGAACTGGGGGGCACAGCCAGAACTTGTGAAAAAGCGTCCCCACTTCCCGCTGACACCAACTGCACACGGGGGTATCCCGTATGCCCACTCTATGCGCCCAGTGATCGCTAGCATATGCTCTCCACAGAAACTTATATTGTAGTTCTTGCAAATACATCCACATTGCACCTCCCGGGATCCTCGCAAAGGCCGATCTTAAGGTTTCCACGGTCAGTTCTGGCAAACCATCAGCGGACCAACGCTGAACAAGTACTTGCAGATAGGCAGAGTCAACTAAGGGGCACAACAACTGCTGTCTTTCTGTCCTATCGAGCATGTCTTTATCCACCCATCCCCCGAACAGTTGCCGTGGGTCTTTCGCCATCAATAAGGTGGGGGCCCTCGTTCTCAACCGATCAACATAATGTCAAATCTGCAGATAGCCATAAAAATCTTTGGCTCCCAGCTGGTAGGTGCGACTCAGGGCCTGATAGCTCCCCAAAGCACCCCCCTCCGTTCTATCCAAGTCCCCCAAACACACAATCCCCTTCCGCTGCCAGCCATGGAAAAGTGTAAAAGTCGCGTACCCCGGCTGAAAGTCCGGGTTCCCCACCAAGGGCAGCAGAAGTGAACACGCCGGGTCCCAACCCACTCTCCTACAGACCTCCCGCCAAGCCGTCCGCATAGTTCTCAAATACATATTGTCCTTCCTTCTCCCCAGGCTGTTCAGGCGCGGGACATGGAGTAGGTACAAAATATGGTAGGGAGATGCTAGTTCCCTCAATTGCTGAATAGGAGCACACCCTCCTTCCACCCCCAGCATACCCCAAATGTGTCGCACCAGGTATCTAAGATTATAATGTCTCAGTGAGGGCAATGCCAATCCCCCCTCTTCCCTCCTCCGCCACAAAGCTTTGAGCGGGA
Source organism: Ichthyophis bannanicus (assembly GCA_033557465.1). Lineage (NCBI taxonomy): Eukaryota > Metazoa > Chordata > Amphibia > Gymnophiona > Ichthyophiidae > Ichthyophis > Ichthyophis bannanicus. Next base: position 6,006,566 of record CM066050.1, read on the forward strand.
TACGAGGACGTCGACCCCCCCAGAGGAAACCAGTCAAGTATCTATCAAACAACCTCCAATCCCTCGCAAGGATCCAGATGGGCAGAAGACGCAGCATATACAGCCATCTAGGGAATTCCACCATTGCAAATAACGCAATTCTCCCACGCAAGGATAACGGAAAAGCCCGCCATCTCTGAAACGTCAGCCATGTCTGCTCAAGCATGCATTCCACATTCGCTCGGTACAGCTGACCAGGGTCTGCGTGCAATTGTATACCCAGATATTTGATGAAGCCAGCCGCCCACGCAAGGGGGAATGTCCCACGCCACCCGGACCACCTTGTCTCCAATATCCAAAGCCATCGACTTGGACATATTAATCTTCAGTCCTGAAAAGCTACCATATTCTTGGATGAGGAATAATACCCTCTGCAAGGACTCTTGCGGGTGAGTCAGGCACAGAAGCATGTCATCAGCAAAGGCACTAACTTTCATCTCATCCTCCCCCATCTTGACTCCCACCACCTGAGCCTCCTGCTGAATCATCTGGAGCAGTGGTTCCAGCGCAAGAACAAAGAGCAGTGGAGACAGTGGGCAACCCTGTCGCGTGCCTCTTTCCAACGTAAAGGGTTCAGAATAGATCCCATTCACCCCCACCCTCGCCGCTGGGAGCTTGTAGAGAACCCGGATCCACTGGGCAAACTCCCCTCGAATCCCGAAACTACCCAGGACCTCCCACAGGTACGTCCAGGCGACCCTGTCAAACGCTTTTTCAGCATCTAGACTGACTAATAGCAATGGAGTATTTTGGCCGATACAATATTCCATACCCAGAAGAAGTTTGGCAATGTTCTTGGTGGCCTCCCTCCCCATCACAAATCCTACCTGTCTATCTCCTATCAGGGACGGCAAGAGGGGGTTCAGCCGCTTAGCTAATATCGCTGCCAATATCTTGATATCAGTGTTGATAAGCGAGATAGGCCGGTAGGACGCTGATTCGAGCGGGTCCTTACCCGGCTTCGGGATAACAGTAATGTTTGCACAATGCATATCTCTAGGAAAGCAACCTGCGTGCAACGCTTCCGTATACATGGCCAGCATAGTAGGAACCAACCGGGGCGATAGCATTTTGTAGTACTCTCCACCAAAACCATCCGGGCCAGGGGCCTGGTGTGGCTTTCCACGTTTGATGGCATCTTGAATTTCCTTCCCCGTCAGGGGGGCGTTGAGCTCCTGGAGGTCCCCTTCCGCTAGCTGTGGCAGGACCACCTTATCAAGAAACGTCCGACCCGTGGCGTCAGCACATGGCTCCGCCGCATACAGGCGGGCGTAAAAACTTCGGAAGATATCGGCAATACGCTGCGGCTGGTGTTGTAAGTGCCCCTCCCCATCTTTCAAAATCGGTACAAAGCGAGTTCCCCCCGGATCTCGAACCAACCGCGCTAAGAATTTTCCCGTCCGATTGCCATAGCGATAAAGTTTATGCTGATAATATTGTAAGGACATCTTAGCTCTTCTCTGTAGAAGCTCATTGAGGGCCACTTGCGCTCTAGTATAAGCCTGCTGGCATTCCCGGGCTCCCCGCCCATGCTGATGACATAATTTAGACTGTAAAGTCTGAAGATTACGTTCCTGCACCACAATGCTACGGTCCAGATGTCTACGCCTCCTGGCCGTGTAATCCATGATTACCCCGCGCATGACCGCTTTACTAGCTTCCCAGAACAGAAGAGGTGAACATTCGGGGGTGTCATTAAAGAGGGTGTATTCATCCCAGTGCTTCTCCAAGTAACCCCGAAAATCTGTATCCTCCCATAAATATGCCGGGAAGCGCCAGTTCCCCCCACGCACCCCCTGACATTCCCAGGTCAACCAGACCATGCCATGATCTGAGATGGTAATAGGATCTATATCCGTCCGGTCCACCCTGGGAAGTACCTGTTCACTCACCAGGATATAATCTATTCGGGACCATGTGTGGTGGGCTCTTGACTGATGGGTGTACGCACGCTCACCCGGGTGCAAAGTACGCCACACATCCAGGAGCCCTCCCAGCCTACAAAGATAGCCCACCCCTCTTTTGGACCAGGCCCCCCCAGTGCTCCTCCCCGACCTATCTAGGCGCGGGTCATGCGGGCAGCTGAAATCCCCAGCTAACAGTAATTTACCATCCCCCACCCGCTTTACAAAATCTAAGAGCAATTTAAAGAAAGCGTGATCATAAACATTTGGGGCATACACATTGCCTATCCAGATCACCTCATTATATAATTTAACTTTGAGAAAAATGTAACGCCCCTGCGGGTCTGCATCAGTCGTTAACACTTCAAATGGAATACCTCTTTTCACCAGCACCACCACTCCCGCTGTTTTCCCTCCGGAGGAGGCCCCATACATGCCCGCCACCCAGTCCCGCACCAGTTTTTTATGTTCCTGATCAGTCAAATGGGTCTCCTGCAACAAGGCTATTTGGGCTCCTTTCCTTTTTAAAGCCTGTAGGATTTTCGTGCGCTTAACCGGGGAGTTGATGCCCCCTACATTCCACGAGATTAATTTAATATTCTGATTAAGTTATCCTTGCACTAGGGCCACTTACTGGAAACGCACATTCATTAACCCCTGGAGCCGCCCAGCCTCGGCCCCAGAAAGAGGTTCTCCCCCGCCTGCCCACCAACCTGAAATCCCAAAAGTACCCGGACACTCTAGTCTGACCAATTTGTACTACTCCCCCCCTCCCCCAACCCCTCCCCCAGAGCTCCCAAATACCCCGTCCCCACCTCCACCCCCCCTTCCCTCCCCTCCCCTCCCCCCTTCTTTGCCCCAAATTCCCTCCATTCTCCAGCCCCCACCACACCCCCCCACCCCCCATAAAATAACACAAACCACCACAACCAAAGGTTGAGCCGGAGTCACCTCGTGCACCACAGGGCCACCGCGGCTCTTTGTCCCGCCCCGGTGTTACCACCCACGGCAAGGGTCTCCCCCCACCACAATACTCCGTTGGTAGTGGCCGTCCCCCAAGGGGTAATCATTTCCACAGCAGCATATATAGTATTTCCCCGCTCCCCAAAGAAAGATTAAGTGGCCGGCCCAGGCCCCCAATGGCACTTAATCGATGACGTTAAAATTAAAATTAAAGTTAAAGTTAAAGTTTGGGGAGAAAGAGAGAGACATGCATCCCCGAGTTTTTTACCATTTCTACTTCTATTATTCACAATAAAGCACATCCTTTAGATATTTAGCATGAATGTGGTGACTCATTATGTCTTAGCAAAGTACCACAAGCAAATGGAGGCACCTAACTATCCCGGCACAGCTAGACACACACAGGTATCCCGCTGTACCGGTCGCGGCCCTCATTGTCCAAGTGCACCACATGACCTGTCCATCTGTAAGCTGTATCCGGATACTTATCCATCCAAGGCGGCCCTTCCCGGGGCTGCACAGCCTTCACGACACCGGGGACCCGGCCTCTTCCTCACCATTGCGCTTAGGCGGCTCAACAGGCAATTTCTCTAAATAGGCCTTGGCCGGTCCCGCAGATTCGAAAGTTAAATTTTTCCCCAGATGGTGAATGCGGAGTGTGGCTGGGAACGCCAGGGTAAAGCGAATCTTCTTTTGAAACAGTACCGTGCAAATAGGCGAGAATTCTTTGCGCTTCGCCGACACCACCGCAGAGTAATCCTGAAACAGTAATATTTTGGCGTTTTGTAGCACTAATCCCTCATGCTGCCGGTAGGCTCGCAGAAGACGTTCTTTGTGGGCAAAGTTTAAGATCCTGGCAATCACCACTCGAGGCCTTACTCGATTCTCCATCTTGGGGCCAATTCGGTGCACACGTTCCACCCGGAGGTCTCCAACCAAAGTAAGTAGCCCCAGTTCTTCCGGGAGCCACTTTTCGATCAGCGGCATGAGTTGTGTGTCAGTCATTGTCTCCGGGACCCCCACCAGACGGATGTTATTCCGACGGGATCTATTTTCTAAATCATCCAATTTGTTTTGCAAAACCTCCAGCCGTGCACGTGTATCGGTATGCGCTCTTTCCTGCCGCCCCTCATCATCTTCAATGGCAGACACGCGGTTCTCCAACTCGTCAATTCGCTGTCCTTGCGCCGCTAGCGTCTCTCCCATCATCTCTAATTTGGAGAGAATTTGATCCAGTTTAGGATTTAAATGGCGGGCCACCTCTTTTGCTAAGTCCTCTGAGGCCGAATCCCCACTCTCTGTACTCGGGGACTCAGGCTGCATCGCCGCCGGGGTTGAGGCCCGCAGCTTTGGCGCCTTCTCTCTCTCCTTCTCCCTCTGAACCGGGGGCGGCATCAGGAAGCGGGGCAGCCACACAACGAGATTTACAGCGAACTGTATTCAGGCAGGGTCCCCACCACCAGCACCGGTCACTGGGAGACTAAATCGCCGATTTTATATCAAATTCGCCGAAGCGGCCCTGGAGCAAGTGAAAACGCGTCCTCACTTGTTCATGTGTCACGTGACTCCTTTATCTTATGTTCTTATGAGAGGTGAGGTTGTGGTATTGATGTTGATGGTGTCTAGTAGTTCTCTTTTATTTATTAGGCTGAAGTTGTGCCATAGATGTTTTTGTCTGTACCATTATTTTGCTGGGGTGGCTCATAGTATTGTAGCATTGTTGTTGAAATCACAAATTTAGTAAGTGCAGAATCTGGGCTAAGAGACAAAGGATTATTATGTCAGGTTACTCACTGACCAATAGACAGATGGAAAGATTTCATTTGTCTCCTATCCACTGACTGTTTCTGTCTTTCCAGTTATATATATTTCTTGGATACAGGTGCCTTCCTGTTTTTCACAGAACAAAACTATAGCTACACAGCTTACTACAAACGTATATGTATACATTAGCACTTTTTCCTGCTTATCTTTCACTTATTTCTGTCTCTGACCCTTTGCTTGATGCCTATCAGGAAAAAGCCATAATGCTTAAGAAAGAATGTGTCTAAACCAATTGTCACTTACATCCCCCCACATCTCCTGACCAGGCATAACAGTTATCTGAAATCTGCCCAGCAACAAGGCAATGGCCACGTTCAGTTAAGCTTCTGCTACAAGTCTGCATCAGGTCATTGTGCACAGAATAGAATTTGAGCTGTATAACATAAGGAATGCTTTAGGAATGTGTTATGAAGTGGGGTTCACCCCCTTGATCCCATTAGGTGGAATTCGGAGACCACCTTCAGCAGAAATCACAGGTGTGATTGCAAGATGTGATAAGGAAGCTTATCATAGCTCAGGAAGGAGCTATAGAAAAGGTGAAGTGACTCTGAACAAGCAACCTGTCAGTTCTGGTAGAAATAAGAAAACAGAATTTTCCCATAAAAGACTACCAGTCCCAGAATGCACCAGGTTTCCAACAGCCATTAGAGGAGCTGAAGTGGGGAAACGTGTGTTCAATCAGGAGGGCTATGAGGTAATCCCTAAGCACTCATCTCAAAGGGCAGGGCCTGATTCAGCACAGCTGCGCTGTGTTAGGGAGGATCACTCATCTAAGCAGAATAAGAGTAGAGTTTATTCTACAGATGACCATCTTCATGATCACTTTGGATATCCAGAGAATTGTCCTCAGTATCCTGAGAATCAGCTTGAGTTTGATCATCAGTTTCATCTGAAGGATCATCAGAAGCAGAAGCCAAACCGGACGGACAGAGAGGGAAAGAGACCCTTTGGAAGAAGGAAGAGAAAAGCCTTTGAGAGGTCTAGAAGAGTCCAAAGCAGTACGTATACTGGGAGGTATTCCAAGGGCCAGCATACACCATTGGACTGGGGAAAGCCAGAGGAATGGTGCTGCAGAGCTAGGAATCACCAGAGGCTACCTGTGAGGGAGACGGCTGCACGTGGAAGGGACCCTAAGACCTCTGCCAGAAGGTATGTGAAGAGAGATCCAGTGTCCAGGGATCTGGATTGGAAGGCTGGACATAAGAACTGGACTACATACTGGCCAGGCTATATAGAGAGGAACTCTAACAGCAATGGAAGCTCAGGTATGAACACTGATCTATGCCCTAGCTATAATTTTGAAAGACAGCAGGGAAACAAGTATTCTCCTGAAAATGCTCCATTGAGAGATTCATCTGTGCCAATCCATGATATTGAACCCATGCTTGTTGAACAAGGGAGAATAATAGCAGATGAGGATCCTGTTTATATGGACTGCTCTCTATCTAAACTCCGTTGGTAACTTTCTGTTATAAAGTACAGCAACCATCACAAAGAAATACAAATTTGTTCTTTAATCTATCCAGAAAAGCTCCTGAAGCAGGATTTGACCCACACAGTAGAAAGCAAGCCAGCTAAGGGGTTTCAGCTGGATAACTGCTAGCAATTAAGCCTTACCTAATTGCTTGTGAGCTAGGAGAGAATCACTTCTGTATCTATGTGGGAAGTAATCAGAAGTTAACCTGAAAAGAACAGTTTGCTTCTTGCTTTGTGGCTTTTCATTTGTTGTTTTCCTGATTTTGACTTTGTTTTTCCAAGTTAACACTGAAAGCAAGTAACCTAATTTATGTGCTACCAAGCATATCTGTGTTGGGAGAAATAACCCCATAAATAAATATCTTATTGGCTTTACCCAAGAGCACAACTAAATTATTGTCAGCAGCTGTGTCTGGTGTGAATGAACTACATTGCCCACAATACCTTGCAAATCATATAGAAATATGAAGATTCTCACCCAGGCAGCCGTCTGACAAAGACCACTCAGTTCTGGTGAAATATGGTGTAAGGCAGATGGGCTACCAGAGCCTGGAGCTCACTGACACGATGGGCCAACATGACCACCACCAAAAGAGGAGGACCTTTCAGGCCAAGTACTTCAGAGGGCAAGAACTAAGCAGCTCGAAGGGAACCTGCATGAACTGTGCAAGGATCACGTTGAGATCCCAGGTCATCATGGAAGGTTTGCTGGGAGGCTTTGAGAGAAGCAGTCCCTGCATGAAGTGAGTCACCAACAGGTGAGTAGAAACAGGCCAGCCCCCGAAACATGATGTTTGGTGCCAATCATGCCGAGGTGGACCCAGACAGAGTTGGATTTCAGGCCTGAGACAGAGAGATGCAGGAGGTACTCCAGCAGCAGATCCACCTTGCAAGAGAAGGGGGTCCAGTGCCCTACTTGCGCACCAAGCAGCAAACCTCCGACACTTGAATGCATAAGCCCAACATGTCAAGTCCCTGCATGACGCCAGGACAGTCATGACTCTGTCAGATAAACTTAATTCCAAAAGGACTAAATGCTCAGCATCCAGGCCACAAGGACCAGGAAGCAGATGGTGGGGTGCAGCAGGGCCCCCCCATCCTGGGAGATGAGATCCAGGGCAGAGCCCAGATGGAGAGGCTCTTTCTGAGAGAGCTGAAGCAGCAGGAGGAACCATGGCTGCCGGGGCCAGTAAGGGACGATAAGGATCATGGTTCCCTTGTGGGCCTGAAGTTTCAGCAGTTTTCGCCATGAGGGCGATTAGGGAAATGCGTAAAGTAGACTTACTTCCCACTAGAGGAGAAAGGCATCCAGGACCAGCCAGTAGCTGGCCAGACTTCCGGGGCAGAAATGGCTCACCTGGGCCTTCTGCGACGTGGCAAAGAGGTTGATCATGAGGGTGACTCACTCTCTGAAGATCCTCTGCACTACCCCTCTGTGCAAAGTCCACTCGTGTGGCTGGAAGACTCTGCTCAGCTGATCTGCCAGGACATTGAGCTCACCAGGCAGTAAAGATACCCAGGGCTCCATCCTGTGGTCCAACGCAAACTTCCACAGCCAGACTTCTTCCCAGCAGAGGAGGCACGAGCCCATACCTCCCTGTTTGTTTATATAGAACATTGCCACTTGGTTATCCATTTGGACCAGGATGACTTGATTTGCCAGGTGTGCCTGGAAGGCCTGGAGGGCATTCATTATGGCTCATAACTGCTCAGATCAGAGGCCCTGCATCCACAAGCCATTCAGATAAGCCCCCTACCCAAGTTTAGATGAGTCAGTCATCAGCATTCAGCAGGGGAAGAGGGCTCCACTTGTAACTGGAGGCCCTGAAGCAGGTTTGGCAGCTCAAACCACTAGCTGAGGGACTGTACCAGCAGAACGGTGACTACTACCCTGTCCTGGAGGCAGCCCATGGCCTGCTTCTACTACATGCAGAGGGTCCATTGCGCCTGCCACATGAAGAGGCGGGTCAAGGGAGTGACTAGCACTGTGGAGGCCTTGTGGCTGAGCACCTTCAGGCCTTGTGGCTGAGCACCTTCATACTGTGTGCAATTCTGGTCGCCGTATCTTAAAAAGGATATAGAGATATTAGAAAAGATTCAGAGAAGAGCCACCAAAATGGTAAAGGGGATGGAAGGATACTCCTATGAAGAAAGGCTAAAAAGGTTAGGGCTCTTTAACCTGGAAAAGAGATGGCTGACGGGAGATATGATAGAAGTCTATAAATTAATGAACGGAGTGGAACGGGTAAATGTAGATCGATTGTTTATGTTATCAGAATATAGAAAGACTAGGGTACATGCAATGAAGCTACAGGGTAAACTATTTAAGACTAATAAAAGAAAATATTTTTTCAATCAACGTGTAATCAAACTCTGGAATTTGTTACCGGAGGATGTAGTAAAGGCTGTTAGTGTAGCTGGGTTTAAAAAAAGGTTTGGACAAGTTCCTGGAGGAAAGGTCCATAAACCATTATTAAGAAGGGACCCAGGATATCAATGCTTGACCCAGTACAAGCATTGTGGAACCTGTGTCTTTTGGGGAAACAGGATACTGGGCTTGATGGACCTTGGTCTGACCCAGTATGGCTTATCTTATGTTCTTATCCCCCTGGCCATGGTGTGGCCCAGGCTCGAGTGGTATTAAGGAGTGCCCCGTTGAACTCCAGCTGCTGTGAAGGCTGGAGGTGGGATTTGGGATAGTTGATGAATCCAAGCCACTCTAGGACCTGTATGGTGAGATCAGCGGACTTCCGGACAGCATCCAGAGTGGGACCTTTGATGGGCCATGGTATGAGGGTGAAGGGGGATAGATTCAGGAGTGATTTGAGGAAATATTTCTTTACGGAAAGAGCGGTGGATCCGTGGAATAGTCTCCCAGTGGAGGTGGTAGAGTTGAGGACAGTAACTGAATTTAAAAAAGCATGGGACAAATACAGAGGATCTCTAAAGGAAAAAAGGGGACTGTTGTAGTTGTTGATATGGAAGGACAGACTAGATAGGCCATGTGGTCTTTTTCTGTCGTCATATTTCTATGTTTCTATCAACTAAGTAGGGAAAGACAAAGACTCCCATACTGCGAAAGTGGGCAGCGACTACCTTGAGGCACCCAGATATCACCCGCCAGGCTCCCAGATATCACACCCAGCAAAATGCTTCACCTCCATCAAGGAATGGCTTGCAAATCACATGACAGTAAACCTTAAGAAAAACAGAGGCCCTTTACATCACCAGACATCTTCACCCCATCAAATACCATAAATCTCAATGATACCCAGCTACAAGTAAAGCAAGAAGTCCATTATTTAGGAATCAGCCTCAATCAATGCCTATCCTTCTCAAATCACAGCAAGATCATCTCTAGGAGTATCTACTACAAACTCAAAGCAGTCCAACACCTTAAATGCCTCCTAACCCACCATGACTTTCACACAGTTCTACAGGCTCTAGTTCCCACATATAGACTACTGCAATATCATCTTCCAAGGCCTACCAAAAGCAACAATCCACCAGCTCCAACTTGCTCTTAATACAGCAGCCTGAAGCCTCTGCAATGCACACAAAAGAGAACACAGCTCCTCTGCTCAGACAACTACACTGGCTACCCATACCTAAACGCATAAAATACAAAGCCACCTTCACAATTTTCAAAGTCATCAATAGCTTGTCATCGACCTAGCTTCAATCTCTCCTACAAGAGACACCAGACAACAGAAAAAGACGGACCTGCTCCCAAAACATTCTACACACACCAGCCCTATACACCAGAACCAGCACCACAACCTCAAAGACAGCCTTCTCCCTATTCGCACCATCCCTCAGGAACTCTATCCCGACAAGCTACGGGCCACAAAAGACACACTTTTAGAAAGGCCCTCAAGACTCACTTGTTCATGGACTGCTTCTCAGAAGACAAAACATATTAGCCAACATGCATCCCCCTCTCCTCCCTCCCACCCTTAATCCCAAGTTGACTTCGCCTTGATTCACTCTAACCTCCCCCTACCCACCTGTTATTTAAACCCCCTTGTTACAATGTTTCTCCAAGTTGACCACTCTGTTAAATGTATACTGTTCTGTTCTAATGTAAACCGCTCTGATCACAGGATAAAGCGGTATAGAAAAGCGGTTAAATAAATAAATACTTGCTGAAGACCTGAGGACTTTGGCAGAGAGTCTCCACTCAATGCCCTGGCCCCTCGTTCCGAATGAGCTAGGGTGTCCAGTCCAATTGAATATTCAGCGATAGGGTTGATGCTGGAACAGAGGATGCTGAATCCGATGTTCCATAGAGGGTCTCTTTCTGCATATCCCGTCCCTTCAGGCCCTTCCGCATCATTTGCAAAGGTTGCAGTACACGGGCTGGTGGTCGGGCCCGAAGCACTGCAGACACCAATTGTGCCTGTCCATGACCGAAATAGTGCAGCCACATTTTGTGCATTTCTTAAAGCCACTTATCAGGCTTAAACATGTCCTACTACCACTACTGAGCATTTGAATAGTGCTACAAGATGTACACAGAGCTGCATAGACATGTAAGAACAGTCCCTACTCATCAGAGCTTACAGTCTAGTCAAGACAGACAACACAGTAAGTGTAGACATGGGATACATCTAGGGGGAATGGTAAGGAAACACAAAGGAGATCAGTTGAGTCAAGATCCAAAAGCAGCAGCAAAGAGGTGAGTTTTTAGCCTGGATATGAAAAGGGTCAGAGAAGGCGCCTGATGTATAGACTCAGGTAGTTTGTTCTAGGTATAAATAGCAGCAAGGTGAAAGGAGAAAAGTCTGGAGTTAGCAAAAGAAGTTGAAGGGCACAGACAGAAGCAATTTGCCACAAGAGTGGAGTTCCCGAGGAAGGGTATAGGGAGAGATAAGGAAAGGTAGTGAGGAGATGCAGAGTGAATGCACTTATAGGTCAGCAGGAGAAGTTTAAACTGTATGCAGAAACAGATAGGAAGCCAATGAAGAGACTTGAGAAGAGGGGTAATATGAGCATGACGAAGATGGCGGAAGATTAGATGCACAGCAGAGTGTTGAACAGATTGAAGGGGAAAGAGATGATTCAGCAGGAGACCAGCAAGGAGTAGGTTACAATAGTCAAGACGGGAGGTGATTAAGGAGTAGATAAGTGTATTAGTAGGGTGTTCAGAAAGGAATGGGCAGATTTTCTTGATATTATAGAGAAAGAAACGGCAGGTCTTAGCTATCAGATGGATGTGTGTGGAGAAAGAGAGAAAGGCGTCAAAGACGACCCCAAGGTTGCGAGCTGAGGAAACTGGGAGGAATAGAGAGTTATCCAGAGATTGAGAAAGGAGGAAGAGGAGAGGAGGTTTCAGGGGAAAAATAAGCAGCTCATTTTTGGCCATGTTCAATTTCAAGTGATGGTGAGACATCCAAGCAGCAATGTCAGAAAGGCAGGCAGAGATCCAGGTCTGGATTGCCGAAGAGATTTCAGATGTAGAGAGGAAGATCTGGGAGTCATTAGCATAAAGATAGTACTGAAAGTCATAGGAAGAGATGAGTGCACCAAGGGACTGGGTATAGAGAGAGAAAAGGAGTGGGCCCAAGACAGATCCTTGGGGTACACCAACTGAGAGCGGGATAGCAGCAGAGGAAGATCCATCAGAACAAACACTGAAAGAGCGATGGGAGAAATAAGAGGAGAACCAGGATAGTACAGAGCCTTTGAAACCAAGTGAGAAGGCAGGAAGTCAGGCACACATGTGCAGTGCAGCTCCTAAAAGCTTCCAATGGAAGCTGGAGAGCATTCCACGTGGGCTCTGTCGGTGACATCACACATACATGAGGACTTACTTCCTGCTTGTCAACAGAGAATGTTTCTAGATGAAATAAATGACAGCTTCATGGAGCAGATGGTTCAGGAACAGACACAAGGGGAAGCTATTATAGACCTAGTCTTTAGTGGAATGCAGGATCTAATGCAAAAGATAACTTGGCAATAGCAATCATACCATGATCACATTTGATTTAATAAATGGAAGGAAGCAAGGAAATTCACTGTTCTAGCATTCAACTTTCAAAAAAGAAGACTATGATAAAATGAGGATAAAATAAGAAAAAAACTAAAAGGAGCAACTGTGAAGGTTAAGAGTTTACATTAGGCCTGAGCGTTATTTAAAAATTTTATCTTGGAAGCCCAGACCAGATCTATTCCATTCTTTAAGAAAGGTGGAAGGAAGGCCAAATGACAATCAGAATGGCTTTAAAAAGAGGTCAGAGCGCCTGTTATAGCCAAGAGAGAATCTTTAAAAAAAATGGAAAAAAGAGCCAAATAAAAATGAAATGAAAAACAGGAGCCAACATAAGTACTGGCCAGTTAAATGCATGGCATTGATAAAGCAGACAAAAAAAGAATTTGAAAGAAGCTTACCATGGAAGCAAAAGCGCATAATAAAAGCTTTTTCAAGTACATTCATAGCAGAGAGCCTGTGAGTCAGTTGGACTATTAGCTGAGAGGGATAAAAGCAGCACTAAGAGAGAGGCCATAGTGGAGAGACTGAATGAATTCTTTGCTTCAGTCTTTACTAAAGAAGATGTAGGAAATTTATACATGACAGAAATGATATTTGAAGGTGATGTATCAGAGGAATTGAAACAAATCTTTAAAAATCAGGAAGGGACTTCCGGTGACGTCATGGAGCTAATGGCAGCCTAAAGGTCTAGCTCCGTCCGATTCCCGAGAGTGGTGATATAGTGGAGTGACCCCAAGTGACATAGTGGAAGGCAGGCGAGCATCTAGCAGTCGGATGGCAGCGAGGAAGAAATTAGCGGGTTTCCAGTCCCCTTATGTGCGCCGGGAGCTGATGGCGGCGGCGGCGGAATCGGCCTGCCCCGAAGCGGGAGTAAATGGCGAGAGCTCTGAAGATGATGGTGGTACAGACACGGAAGGGCTGGAGGAAGTACCACTGAGAAAGTGGTTGCAGGAGTTTAAAGTTGAAATGAGGAACGAGATCAAAGCTATGCGGAAGGAGGTGAAAGAAACCCTGCAGGCGATTCAGCAGGAGGTGAGCAGCCTGGGAGGCCGTGTGGAAGACCTGGAGAGCCACGTGGAGGATTGTGAGAGAGAGGTGCGAGGTATGGCGGCCATGCAGGAAAGTCTTCAGGCCCAGCAGGATGAGCTGCAGGAGAAAATCAAGGAGATTGAAGACTGAGCTCGGAGAAACAATCTGCGTATAAGGGGGGTGCCAGAGGAAGCGGCTGCCAGAGACTGTGTGGCGGTGGTGCAGAAGTTGTGTAGTCATATATTACAGCTGGGGGAAGTGTCTGGCACGAACGCCAAACAAATCGGCGTGGAGAGAGTTCATAGAAGCTTAGGCCCCCGACGGGAAAAGCAGGCACGGGACATTATAGCATGTTTGAGCAGTTTTCCCTTGAAAGAACAAATATTGAGTGTGGCCCGGAGGTTTGGGAGAATTGCGTGGGAAGGCAGTGAAATAGAAGTATTTAATGACTTGTCTAAAGGGACATTGGAGAGAAGGAGAGCGATGAAAGAAGTTACAGCGTATCTGCTGGGGAAAAACCTCCGGTATCGATGGATGTTTCCGTTTGGGGTCTTGCTGTCCGTGAATGATGTGAATTGGAAGGTGAAATCGGTGTAAGAGGCGTGGGCTACCCTGCGAGAATTGGGGTGCGAGGGCCTGCCTAAAGTGGTGGAGACAGAGCGGCTGCGTAAGGCCCACGTGGAGACAAGCAAACAACAACATCAAACCAGTGCACAATGGCAGAGAGTGGGAGAGCACGGGTAACGCTTGAAGTGGTTGTCAATGGAGAGGCGGAGGGTTGCTTCGGAGACAGACACCTGAGTCGGGAGACTGGAATGGAGAAATCCGGCTGCAAGTATCGAGCCTGAGTGGGGGTGTTAGAGCTCCTTTCTCATGGAATTCGGACACTGGACTCATAGGGCTAAGGGCCGTGAGGGGAGAGTGGAAGGGAAGGAGGGGAGTTGAATTGTGTATTGTTGTGTTCAAGGGGAAAAGGGGGTAATTTGGTGTAAGGAGGGAGGAGATGGGATAGGGGAGTGTTGGGTGCAGAGGTAGGGGCACTGGGGGGGGGGGGTATGCTGGGCTGGGATAGGACAAGGCGACCGGAAGGGTAGGTAGAAGTTGGGGATGGTCGGGAGGGGTGGGGGAAGGGGGGTTTGGGGGGGGTGCTGGGAGGGGGGGAGGGGAGATGGGGGGATCAGAACACAACATGGGTAGAGGAGGGAGGGGGAGCTGTTCAAACTAGATGGTGCGTATAGGAACTATTAATGTGAAGGGGTTGAACTCGCCTGCTAAGCGGGGTCTGCTCTTTCGGGAGGTGGTGATGGATCAGTGGGATGTGGTATTGATTCAAGAGACTCATTTGAGGGTTGGGGAGGATGCGGCATAGGCAGTACCCAGATCAGTATTTCTCTTGCATTAAGGATGGCGGAAGGAAAGGAGGAATGGCCATTTTGGTGCGGGAGGGGTGCGGGATACAGGTGGAAGGGTCATTTAAAGATCTAGAGGGGAGGGTGGTGGGGATTAAATGGAAATTGGGGGGGGAGGGACATTGTGGTGGTAGCGGTGTATGGGCCCAATGGGCAGCAAAAGGGTTTCTGGCAAAAGGTAGGGCACTTAAAAGAGGGGGCAGGGGGTGGGAGGGTGTTGGTGGGTGGGGATTTTAATTTGGTGTTGGACCCGAGGGTAGATCGGAAGCCGAGGGGGGGAGTTGGTGGGAGAAAGAACAGGAAAGAATTAAGGAGGTTGATGGGGCAATATAATTTGGTAGACATGTGGAGGGCCCTGAATCCGGGGGGAGAAGAGTATACATTTCACTCGGCCCCACATGATAGTTGGAGCCGGATAGATATGTTGTTGTTGGATAGGTCCTGGATGATGGAGGTGCCAGATGGGGGAATCCTGCCAGTGGGTTGGTCTGACCATGGGGCAGTAGAGGTGAATATTAAATGCCCGGGGAAGGGGGGGGTGTTTTGGAGGTTGAATGATAGCTTACTTAGAGATGGGAAGGTGGTGGAAGATGTTTGGGAGGCTATAAAGCACAGTTACTTACCTGTAACAGGTGATCTCCAGAACAGCAGGAATTAATCTTCACATATGGGGTTCGTCGGCGTCGACGGAGCCCGCACGGGAATGCTCCCCAGCATCCAATCAGAAGGCTTTTGGGAGCATCCCTCGCGCCTGCGCGGTAGCTTCCCACCCTTCCCACTGCCTCTCCCCAGTTGCGTTTAATAGCTGAGACAGAAGGAGAGGAGAGGAAGGAAGAGAGAGAGAGAG
The DNA here is from genome assembly GCA_033557465.1 of Ichthyophis bannanicus. NCBI lineage: Eukaryota > Metazoa > Chordata > Amphibia > Gymnophiona > Ichthyophiidae > Ichthyophis > Ichthyophis bannanicus. The sequence goes on from CM066050.1 coordinate 6,022,049, forward strand.
AGAGTTACAACTCCTAGAGGAGGTGGGTGGGTTGTGAAGACTAATTCCTGCTGTTCCGGAGATCACCTGTTACAGGTAAGTAACTGTGCTATCTCCAGGAACAAGCAGGAATGAGTCTTCACATATGGGGACTCCCTAGCTGAGGGTGCCAGAGGAGATCCCAGAATGCGCGCCCCTGGACAGGGCGGCATCGCCCAACCTGGATCCCCTGAGGGATGGAGGGTAGGAGTTGAGAAGAGTTGCCAAGGCACAGCAACCGAAGACTACAGGGGAGTCTTCAAAACCACGTCAAATATCATTAAACCGTTAATGATCTAGCACAATCTAGAGCTTACCTACTGGATTGTAGAAGGCAGAGCTGTGACGGGTACTGTAGATGCAGTAGCGAAGTCTTCAAGGGAACTTCACCGCAGAGAGGACGAAGTTCTGTGATACAGAAAGCACTTCTGACATGATGGAATGGGAGAGTAGTGAGCCCTCTAGCGGTAAAACTCAGGAAAAGCCAGGTTTCCATAGAAGCAGGAAGCCTTTAGAAAAAATGCAGCTCAGTCAGGATTATGACGTAAGAGCTAGAGGCAGCTCTAACAAGAGGCAGCTGACTAATCAGGTGGGTGTGCCTGCACGTGGAAGCTGTTGGAGACCAGCTTCAGATTCACTCTTTAAGGGTGGAAGCAAAGTTAGTCGTGGAGAGACACAAGGAGAGACACAAGGAGAGACACAAGGAGACAGGCACAAGAGGAACACAGGAAATACAGAGAGCACGAGGTCAGACACGGGGAAGGACGTGAAGGAAGACAACGTCCAGAGAGGATACAATCACAGCAGCAGCCACACAAGCCAACAGACAGGAAGGTCTGGAAACCCAGCTTCAGGCAAGAAGGATTCACGTGGATTCATTCCTTACTACTTTAAAGCCAAGCTGAAGTCTGTTGATGAGCTACCTGAAGACAGGGCTAAGCTATTACCCTGGGGGAAGGGACCAAGCTCTCAACACAGACAGAGCAGTGCTGACAAAAGAGGTACGTCTGTATCACTTCCTAATCAAAGCCTGGTAGAAGAGATAGTAAAGCAGTTAAAATCTAGTGCTAGCCAATGCCAAGATAGCACTGCTGTAAATGCTTCTAATTCTAATGCTTTGGAGAAGTGGCTAAAAGCTGATATAAGTTCTATAAGAGAAAGCTTACATAACAAGTATTCTCCTGAACCAAAGACTGTCACGGCATATGATCAGGGAACCTTCCTAAACCAGTTGCAGGACGTGAGCTCAGCTGTGCTTGATAGGAACTCTCAAGAGCAGTGCTGTAGCATTGACAATGAAGAAATGATTGTTGAAGAACCTTTTGTTCCTAATGATATAGAATGCTGTCAGATGGATTGCTCATACTGTGATTCTGATAAACTGGATCTCCGTTGAAACAAGCTTTGCTGAAGTACTGACAAAGTTGTTTAAAAGGTTTTCAGTTACTGTGAAGAAAACAGTTTATTTCATGCTTTCTAGTTTACCCTTACTTTCTGTTGCTCAGAAGAAAGGATTCTTATTTGCTTTATTTACCTATGAACCCTTGTGAAGAGGAAAAACCCTTATAATAAATTTATCTGTTTCAAATTGACCCTCGTGCCACAACACAATTTGTTCCAGGTGTTCTCAAAACTACAAATCCCAGCAACCCTTGCTGGCAAAAATAGTAAAAGGACACTGTCCAAACAAATATAGCGGTCGCCCCTGCTATTAAGCCACTGGCCTGTAGGAGGGGAGTTGCGACAGATTGGCGTAGTTGGCAGGATCAAGGTAAAGGCGCATGCGTGCAACAGCAGCCGCAGCAGCCTCAGCAACAAGAATTCAAAGGCCAAGAAAGTTTTGAAAAAAAAAAAAAAAGGAAAGAGGTGGAATTTTTTTTTTGAGAAGCTTGAAAAGAAGAACAGCTCTGCAAGCAAGACTTCTACTCCAAGGAGACGTGTCTAATCTGGTTCAGACCTACGTACACAAAGCTTGACACACCATTGGCCTCAGGTAATTCGTATATAAGCCGGGTTACCTGTGGATGCCTAAGTGGGTATCAGCGTAGCAAAGGGGTGGAAAGATAGGAATACATCCTAGCTTGCGATACCGCACTTGGTGGTCCTCTTTTGTGTTTGTGTCTTTCCAGAATGACCATGGAGGTGAAGGAAGTCCTAACTTGGATGGCTGCGCAATTCGAGCGCCAACGGGAGCTGGCCACGGAGCTATTGGATAAGGCTACAGCGCGTATGGAGCAGCAGCAGCGACCATTGATGCAGCTTATGGAGGCGTGGATGCAAGCTACTAATATCAAGAAGGAGCCTGCTACTACTAATTGCTCTTGCTACTACTAATTGCCCTATTGCTCTTCACTGCTCCAGGAGGAGCTGGGACAACTACCTGAGCTGAAGCCACAGAGGAGAGGAGTCCAACCTGCATCGGGAGACCAGCAGCTGAACGAGCTGAACGAGCTGAAGCCACAGCGGAGACGAACCCATCCTGCTTTGGGAGACCAGCAGCTGACAGGGCACACCAGAGGAAGGCAATCGGCCTCACAAAAGAGCTTCCAACTAAGTCTGATCGCTGGCTCCGCCCCCTTGCAGCGCATCACCGTTGATCGCTGCCCAATCCGGGCCGCACTCTCTCCTTTAAAAAGAGAGAGCTACAGGAGCAAGATCCCTATTGCTCTTCACTGCTCCAGGAGGAGCTGGGACAACTACCTGAGCTGAAGCCACAGAGGAGAGGAGTCCAACCTGCATCGGGAGACCAGCAGCTGACAGGGCACACCAGAGGAAGGCAATCGGCCTCACAAAAGAGCTTCCAACTAAGTCCGATCGCTGGCTCCGCCCCCTTGCAGCGCATCACCATTGATCGCTGCCCAATCCGGGCCGCACTCTCTCCTTTAAAAAGAGAGAGCTACAGGAGCAAGATCCCTATTGCTCTTCACTGCTCCAGGAGGAGCTGGGACAACTACCTGAGCTGAAGCCACAGAGGAGAGGAGTCCAACCTGCATCGGGAGACCAGCAGCTGAACGAGCTGAACAAGCTGAAGCCACAGCGGAGACGAACTCATCCTGCTTTGGGAGACCAGCAGCTGACAGGGCACACCAGAGGAAGGCAATCGGCCTCACAAAAGAGCTTCCAACTAAGTCCGATCGCTGGCTCCGCCCCCTTGCAGCGCATCACCGTTGATCGCTGCCCAATCCGGGCCGCACTCTCTCCTTTAAAAAGAGAGAGCTACAGGAGCAAGATCCCTATTGCTCTTCACTGCTCCAGGAGGAGCTGGGACAACTACCTGAGCTGAAGCCACAGAGGAGAGGAGTCCAACCTGCATCGGGAGACCAGCAGCTGAACGAGCTGAACGAGCTGAAGCCACAGCGGAGACGAACCCATCCTGCTTTGGGAGACCAGCAGCTGACAGGGCACACCAGAGGAAGGCAATCGGCCTCACAAAAGAGCTTCCAACTAAATCCGATCGCTGGCTCCGCCCCCTTGCAGCGCATCACACCGTTGATCGCTGCCCAATCCGGCCGCACTCTCTCCTTTAAAAAGAGAGAGCTACAGGAGCAAGATCCCTATTGCTCTTCACTGCTCCAGGAGGAGCTGGGACAACTACCTGAGCTGAAGCCACAGAGGAGAGGAGTCCAACCTGCATCGGGAGACCAGCAGCTGAACGAGCTGAACGAGCTGAAGCCACAGCGGAGATGAACCCATCCTGCTTTGGGAGACCAGCAGCTGACAGGGCACACCAGAGGAAGGCAATCGGCCTCACAAAAGAGCTTCCAACTAAGTCCGATCGCTGGCTCCGCCCCCTTGCAGCGCATCACCATTGATCGCTGCCCAATCCGGGCCGCACTCTCTCCTTTAAAAAGAGAGAGCTACAGGAGCAAGATCCCTATTGCTCTTCACTGCTCCAGGAGGAGCTGGGACAACTACCTGAGCTGAAGCCACAGAGGAGAGGAGTCCAACCTGCATCGGGAGACCAGCAGCTGAACGAGCTGAACGAGCTGAAGCCACAGCGGAGACGAACCCATCCTGCTTTGGGAGACCAGCAGCTGACAGGGCACACCAGAGGAAGGCAATCGGCCTCACAAAAGAGCTTCCAACTAAGTCTGATCGCTGGCTCCGCCCCCTTGCAGCGCATCACCGTTGATCGCTGCCCAATCCGGGCCGCACTCTCTCCTTTAAAAAGAGAGAGCTACAGGAGCAAGATCCCTATTGCTCTTCACTGCTCCAGGAGGAGCTGGGACAACTACATGAGCTGAAGCCACAGAGGAGAGGAGTCCAACCTGCATCGGGAGACCAGCAGCTGAATGAGCTGAACGAGCTGAAGCCACAGCGGAGACGAACCCATCCTGCTTTGGGAGACCAGCAGCTGACAGGGCACACCAGAGGAAGGCAATCGGCCTCACAAAAGAGCTTCCAACTAAGTCCGATTGCTGGCTCCGCCCCCTTGCAGCGCATCACCGTTGATCGCTGCCCAATCCGGGCCGCACTCTCTCCTTTAAAAAGAGAGAGCTACAGGCGGGCCCACGCCTGAGGGCCGCGCAAGAGGGCCCTTTGGCACGGCCCTTAGGCTAAGGCACGAAAGAGACAAGAGCTGACCAAAATCACGGATAACAACTAAGCGAAGACCAGCGACGACATCAATCCACCGCTGGAGCTCCCCTAGGGTTGAGCTCGCGCACCATCATCCTCCTACTATACCCGCAAACGCAGCAAGTATATCCTACTTTGAATGCACCTACACTGATATACCTTCCTAATAGTCTATTATTTTAATGTTAATTACAAGAGACTACTACCACAGCACCTCAGCTACTGTATCATTGTTATACTCAGTATGCTAATTCACTAGAATTATTAATTATCGCATGTTATTAGTACACTGGGGCAAGTGTAAACAAACAGTATACCAATGTTATGGTCAGATGTTTACAACTGAAAGTATCTCAATTATAACCTCTAACTGATTTATACTACTGCCATCAAATCACTCTATAACTACTGACTGATTTATACTGTTCCCAGTAAGTCATTTATAACTACTGTCTGCTTTATACTGCTGCCAGTAAGTCAGTAAGTCATTTTATAACCACTGTCTGATATATACTGTTGCCAGTAAATACAACTGTTGATTGTAATAGATACCTGTCTTTGCTACTCTGACATTGCTACTATACATTGCTACTCTGACCTGTAATTGATACTCTTAGACACATACCAACTGCTAACGATATCATCTACAACAAACCCTTCCTACACATTAAATATGTCGCGCTCAAACACCTTGATACTAAAAATAACTTATAGCTGTATATTACTGACTATCTTAATTGACCTAACACTAAGCCTAACATCCAAAAATCACATGGCAATACCTATAATACAAACTATAATTAGAAACTACAACCACTCTAGACACACAAACCCAAACCATCATGCAAAAATAAATTACCACCGCCTTATACAAATAAAACAAACTAATTCACTACAAATAACAAATGTAACCAGCTTCAACAACACCACTTCTCTAACTTGCATCCTTATCAATGCCCGCTCAATGAAAAACAAACTCCCTATTTTCAATGCCCTAATAATAGACGCAAAACCTGATATTTTATGTGTAACGGAAACCTGGCTAACCGAAACGGATTCAGTCTATTTAAATCAACTTAATAACGAAGACTATGATTTAAACTATACACACAGAACCAACAAAAAAGGAGGAGGAGGAGTACTTATAATGACAAAAAAGAGATTAAATGCAAGAACAATTCCATCAACCATAGCCACCAATATTGACACTTTAATTATAAAAACCAACATATTCAGAATTTGCCTAATATATAGACCCCCTGATCAAAAAGCAGATAGCCTAGACCAGTGATGGCTAACCTTTTTGAGCCCGAGTGCCCAAACTGCCGCACAAAACCAAAGAATTTCCTCAAAGTGCCAGCACGTCAATTTGCATAAATATTTGCATAATGCTAACATACACTAACTTTTAGTAAACATGTCTCTTAATGAGTGTATGGATAAAGACAGACTAAAAGATTTCTACATTACTATAATCCAGTGCCAACCGCCAGGCACATTAGGAACTACTACAAACACTGCCCATTTAGAACCAATAGCAAACCCGCCGTATCCTAACAGCACTACCAGGACTCACAAAGCACCACACCATACCTATCAAAAGGCAACACTGCAAATATTAAACCAATACATTTCAGACAATAACAATACATGACCTACTGGGGAAAGAGAACAAGTGGCAATGTCAAAAAGGAATTACATAAACAGAATACCTCAGCTCAGTTGCAATTGCTCCAGCCACTTTCTTCTGGTTTCTTCATGTTTTCTGCTAACTCTCCATCATCTGCTGTCCATTTGTCCTTTCTTCTCTCTTCTAGTTTTTTTTTCCATTCTCTCTCTCTACATCCGCTTTAACATACTAATCTTTCTCCTTTTGCTCTTTCCTCATTCCTATTTCATCCACTCAAATTTTACCCCTCCATCCTCAATCCCCACTTACTCTCCCAATACCCGGCCAATTGTAGATTTTTTATCCCTCCCACACAAAATATTTTTCCCCTCTCCATTTTACTCTCCCAGCCCCATCCCATTCTAATCCTCCCCCAACATCAGCTCCCTTCTAGTTCCAGCCTCACCCAGCATCCATTCCCTTCTAGTCCCTGCATCAGCCCATTTCCAGTCCTAGCAACCCCCCAACCCAATACCAGTCCTAGCCCCCCCCATCAACTCACTTCCAGCCCTAAACCCCCATCACCCCATTTCCAGACAGCCCCCATCAGCCCACAGCCCATTAGCAGTCCTACCCCCCGCCCGCCCGCCCGCCCGCCCATTAGCAGTCCTAACCCCCCCAGCCCATTAGCAGTCCTAACACCCCCCCTCCTGCCCATTAGCAGTCCTAACACCCCCCCCTCCTGCCCATTAGCAGTCCTAACCCCCCCCCCTCCTGCCCATTAGCAGTCCTAACCCCCCGCCCGCCCGCCCATTAGCAGTCCTAACCCCCCAGCCCATTAGCAGTCCTAAACCCCCCCGCCCCTCCCATTAGCAGTCCTAACACCCACCCCCCTGCCCATTAGCAGTCCTACCACCCCCCCTCCTCCTGCCCATTAGCAGTCCTAACCCCCCCTCCTGCCCATTAGCAGTCCTAACCCCCCCCTCCTGCCCATTAGCAGTCCTAACCCTCCCCCCCTGCCCATTAGCAGTCCTTACCCCCCCTCCTGCCCATTAGCAGTCCTAACCCCCCCTGCCCATTAGCAGTCCTAACACCCCCCTCCGGCCCCTTCGCTGTCCTAACCTCCCCCCCTCCTGCCCATTTGCAGTCCTAACCCCCCCCCTCCTGCCCATTAGCAGTCCTAACCCCCCCTCCTGCCCATTAGCAGTCCTAACCCCCCCCCTCCTGCCCATTAGCAGTCCTAACCTCCCCCCCCCTCCTGCCCATTAGCAGTCCTAACCCCCCCCCCCCCCCACCGGCAAATTTTTTTAAAAAAAAAGCAGGCTCTGGCTGCTGCCGCGGCAGATTACAATGTCCCGCGGGGCCCCCTCCGCCCGCTAAGCCCCTCTGCAAGGGCTTTCAGATTCGCGAGGGAGAGCGTCTCCCTCGCGTCTCTGTTAAGCCCGCAGGGGCTAATGGGAAATTTCCCATCAGTCCCTCGCGTCTAAAGGGGCTGATGGGAAATTTCCCATTAGCCCCTGCGGGCTTAACAGAGACGCGAGGGAGACGCTCTCCCTCGCGAATCTGAAAGCTCTTGCAGAGGGGCTTAGCGGGCGGAGGGGGCCCCGCGGGACGCTGCATTCTGCCCTTGCCGCGTCCGCGGCAGCAGTCAGAGACAGCTTTTTTCTTTTTTTTGCGGACCTATGGCCCGCGTGCCAGCTGCAAGGCCTTCGCGTGCCACAGCTGGCACGCGTGCCATAGGTTCGCCATCGCTGGCCTAGACTCACTAATTGAATACCTAGGCTCATCTACAGAACAAAGTCCCATAATCATGCTTGGCGATTTCAACCTCCCCTCACTTCCAGAATCAGAATCCAACTTGTTCCTAGAAACCATATCAGACTTGGACTTTCACCAAATAATCAACACAACAACACATATAAAAGGAGGCACTCTGGACCTTATTCTCCTCCCAAACACACTCTTCAAACTATTTAACCCAGATTCCATAGAATGCTTACAAACACCGTGGTCAGATCATTACATTATCAAAACAAACTTCACATTCCACACTAACAACACTAATAAAAACACACGAAGTGATCCCACTACAAAATTCAGAAAATTTAATGAAATTGAATTCTTGGATACAACAATACCCTACCTCTCATCATCCCCAACGAATCTAGATGAAGCCGTCAAAAACTGGCATGACACAATTAATAATGCAGCCATACGTGATCAACGAATCAAAAAGCCCACTAATTCAAAAATAAACAAAACACCTTGGTTCAACAACACGCTAAAACAAATGAAAAAAGAACTACGAAAAATAGAGCACAAATGGCGCAAAACCAAATCATGCATTAACAAGGAAATATATAACAACTATCTTAATAAATACAAGGATACTTTAGATAGCACAAAAAAATCTTATTATGCGGCAATCCTATCAAAATCTTATAACAGACCACGAGAACTATTCACCATTGTTAGAAATCTAACTAATAATCCCCAAACATCCAACAATGAAATCACCGATATTTCGGTACAAACCCTAGCCAAACACTATCAAAACAAATCTACACAACCTAGAATGAACCTAGACTATATCAATACGTTTCATCATTGTTCAGACGAATGGTCAAACTTCCATCCAGTATCAAAAGATTCACTAAAGAATATCATTTCCAACCTCAACACCACAACCTCCTTTCTTGATCCATGCCCTGTAACATGGATAAAAAGCACACTTCCAATACTTCTATCATACATTCTCCCCATAATCAACCTCTCATTACAGCAAGGACACCTCCCATCCATGCTTAAACATGCTCAAATCCGCCCAATTCTCAAAAACAACACGCTTGACAAAACATCTCCAAAATCATACAGACCCATCTCAAGTATCCCTTTTTTGGCTAAAATAATAGAAAAAGTGGTACAAATCCAAACACAGGAATACCTAGACTCATCCTACCCACTTGATGAACACCAATATGGATTTAGACCTCAACATGGAGTTGAAACACTCTTAACAGTCTTAACTGACGTACTACTGAGAGGGATTGACAATCACAAACAAGCATTTATACTCCTATTTATTGATATTTCGGCAGCATTTGATAGTGTTCACCACACTATAATGCTTAATAACCTGAAACAAATAGGAATAAATGCCACTGTACACAAATGGTTCACCTCTTATCTAAACAACAGAACACAAAATGTAAGAATAGGCAACCAAACATCAACCATTTATAAACAAGAAATTGGACTCCCACAAGGCTCTGCGCTTTCAGCCCTCCTGTTCAATATTTACATTAAACCAGTCTGCAATATTTTTAAAAAATTTGGAGTATACTATCATCTATATGCAGATGATATAATGATGTACATCCCTTTCACAATTCCTAACTTACCAATAAAACAACTATCAGATTGTTTCAATGAAATAACAACCTGGCTAAAAGCTCAAAACCTCCACATTAATCATTCAAAAACAGAAGTCCTAATTGTAACAAAAAGCCAGTCATATATCCCTCCAACCCACATAACAATACAAAATCATGACATTAAAATAAAAAACGAAATAAGATACCTAGGTGTTATACTAGACACACATCTGACGATGACTACTCATATCAGAAACACTATAAAGAAAATATACTTTAAACTCAAAATCCTTAAACAACTTCGCCCATTAGTACACCTACAAGACTTCATTAATATAATCCAGGCTACAATAACCCCGCACTTTGATTTCGCTAACCTAATTCTTCTAGGAATAACAAAACAAAATATCAAAAGAATCCAACTAGCACAAAATGCAGCAGCTAGAATTATAATGAAAGCACACTCATTCCAGCACATAACACCAATACTAGCTTCCCTTCATTGGTTGCCAATTCAAAGCAGAATAATATATAAAACTACAATAACTACTTTTAAAGCATTAAATCACATGGCCCCAATCCCTCTAAATAACCTAATCAGTATGGAACCTCAAAAAACTACACACAGAAAAGGACACTCAAATAAACTAAACTCCCCTCATGATTTCATAAAAGCAAATAAATTAACTAACAACAGAGCTTTCTCTCATGCAGCCCCATCCACCTGGAATTCCCTTCCAGAGGACCTAAGATCTATAAAGGAAATTATGGAACTCCGTAAAAAACTAAAAACTTATCTATTCTCCATGCACTACGGCAACATAGATAACCCCTTGATTTACTCAGATAATGGCTAAAATCACCTGACTGAGTAATACTAAATCTTACAATTTAACAGAAAAACCACTGAACTAAAAACGCTATGATTAAACCCTAAAGTACCACTACTTGTATCTGTATATAGTTTATCTGTATATAGTTTATTGTACATAGTTTAAAAGCAAGTTTCATGCTGTTATGTATTAGCCTATGCTGTTAACCAATTTATTGTTTATTGTTACATAATGTTCGATGTAAAACAAAGCTCTTGCTTTGTGGATTTTGTTTTATTGTAAACCGCAACTGAACTCTGGAAGATGCGGGATATAAATGTTTGTTAAATAAATAAATAAATAAATACTAATACAGGTTCAGAACATTTAAACCAAACACATGCTTTGGGACATTGTTCTAAAGAGGCATGGAGCTTTGGAAAATTATCTCCATCTGATAATCTGGACAATTATTTAGAAACTTTTGAAAGGATTGCGTACTTAATGCATTGGCCTAAGGACCAATGGGCAGTTAGGCTGGCAATGTGTCTCACTGGGGATGCATTGGCTGCCTATCAGACGGTACCACCTAATTTAGCTGACAATTATGAGGAGGTCAAGAGGGCAATTAAAGATAGAGTGGGTCTCTCGTCTACAGCCTATCACCAGTTGTTTAGAGAAGCTAAACTCATGAGTGATGAGACGCCCAGAGCCCTGCACTATCGCTTAAAAGCCTTACTTCACAAATGGTTAGTGCCAGAAGGTAAAAGCATTGAAACATTGTTAGATAATATTTTATTAGAACAGTATATGAATGCTGTCCCTAAAAATGTGTCTACTTTCCTAACCTTGCAAGGTTGTAAAGATTCACTGGAAGCCATTATGCTCACTGACCGTTTCCTGGAAGCGGAGAGGAACGCTCAGAATGGGAGCATGACCCCGGTGAAAACAACCGCAGCAGGGTCAGAAAAGAAAGAAAATGCTTTTAAAGTACCTGCACTGTGTTTACCAAAATGTCCTAGCAGAAATGGAAGGAGAGTATGCTTTAAATGTGGCAGTAGTAACCATTTACAGCGTGATTGTAAAGAGAAAGTAGCGCTAGTGACCAATAGCCCAGGACAGGTTAAGGAAAGTTTCCTCATAGCCATGACAGTCCAAGGGGTTAGTACCACAGCCCTACTAGACTCTGGCTCCAATCAGAGTATGCTTTCACGTGGTCTCTGGGAGAAGATACAAGCTCAAGCGAAAGCCATACCTGATTTACCCAGTGGTTCTGTGAAAATTCGTTGTGTGCATGGCGCATCATCGGCCTACCCCACATACGAACTCCATGTGAAAGGAGAGGGACTGGGAAAGGTGATGTCATTAGCCATTGTTCCCCACCTGCCACAGGAATTGGTACTAGGCCGAGATTGGCCGCAATTTCAAAGAAGCATTGTGCACGCTCTGCAGGAAAAGGAAAGCTTAGCAGTTTCTAGTAATCCTTGCAAGCGAACACGACAATTAGTAGCAATTCCGAATCCCCTATTTGGAAAAGGACAGAATTTATCACGACAGTCACCAAAAGAAAAGGAAGCCAAGAAGTCCGCCTTTGTCTTAAAGTATTGTCGTATGAGCCCAAACGCGCACCCACCTAAGAGAGCATCATCGCAAACTGCCGGTTTTGACCTGTACAGTGCGGAGGAAGTGACGGTTCCGAAACAGGGCAGGGCCTTGATAAATACGGCCATACAGTTGGAGTTGCCGGCGGGCTGTTATGGGCGAATTGCCCCACGTTCGGGCCTGGCGGTGAAATACGCTATTGATGTGGGAGCGGGCGTTGTGGACCCCGATTACAGAGGTCCCATTAAAGTACTACTATTTAACTTTGGAGCTGAGGATTTCAAGGTGCAAATAGGAGATCGCATAGCACAAATAGTATGTGAGAGAGTTGGGTTTCCACCGCTAGAAGAAGTACAGGTTGTCTCCAGTACCACCAGAGGTGCCCAGGGCTTTGGCTCAACAGGTAAAGCTGATCTCCAAGGGTTGGCGGCCGTAGCAGAGGACCCTCTAGAAGAGGACCTAGGCCCCCAATTAAGCGACTGCCAGGAGACCCCGGAGTTAAGGATGGGAGAGGGCTTATCTTGGACCCAGAGGAAGCAGCTGGAACGCTTGCTACAAGGTTTCCCGGATGTCCTTACGCCTCTTCCCGGACATACTCAACTCGTCGCTCACGAGATTGTGACACCCCCGGGAGAGGTAGTGCGCCAGCGCCCATATCGGTTGCCGGAGGCCCGACGGCAGGAAGTCATCCGCCAGGTGAAGGAGATGCTGGACCTGGATATAATTGAGGAGTCCAAAAGTCCTTGGAGCAGTCCAATAGTCCTGGTCCCCAAGCCCGACGGGAAGCTTCGATTTTGCATCGATTTTAGAAAGGTCAATGCCCTGTCTAAATTCGATGCGTATCCGATGCCACGCATCGAAGAGCTCCTGGACCGCCTGGGAAGAGCCACATATCTAACAACGTTGGACATGACAAAGGGCTATTGGCAAGTGCCATTAACCAGGGAGTCCCGACCGAAAACGGCGTTCAGCACTCCGATAGGCCTCTACCAATTCAAGCGGATGCCATTCGGATTACACGGGGCAGCGGCTACGTGCCAAAGGCTAGTAGATTTGGTACTGAGACCACATCAGGCATATGCGACAGCCTATATGGATGATGTTATCATTCACAGCACAAACTGGGAAGAACATCTATCAAGGCTGGAAGCCGTGTTGCGGGCTATGCGGGGGGCAGGCCTGACATTAAACCCCAACAAATGTATGTTTGCAAGTGAGGAGGTGAAGTACTTGGGACATCAGGTTGGGCATGGTGTTGTGAAGCCCCTGATAGATAAAGTGGAAAGCGTGAAGACATTCCCACAACCCACCAATAAGAAACAGCTAAGAAGTTTCCTGGGGTTGGTGGGTTATTACAGATGCTTTTTGTCGAATTTCGCGGAGAAAAGCGCCCCACTATCAGATATGCTGAGGAAAAGTCAGCCCAACCAGCTAAGATAGACTCCGGAGGCACTCCAGGCCATAGAATGTTTAAGGGCCGAACTGTGCGCTGCTCCAGTACTGAAAGGGGTTGAGTTTGACTTACCGTTTATCCTACAAACGGACGCCTCAGACACCGGGCTAGGAGCTGTCCTGTCGCAAAAGCACAAGGGCGTAGAACACCCAGTATTATTTTTGAGTAGGAAGCTATCACCTGCAGAAAAGAACTATTCGACAATAGAGCGAGAGTGCCTCGCCATCAAGTGGGCCATTGAGTCGCTAAAATTCTACTTAGCCGGAAGGAAATTTCTCCTTATGACAGATCACGCACCACTAAAGTGGCTGGCGCAGATGAAAGACAACAACCCCAGACTAACCCGCTGGTATATCGCGTTGCAAGCGTTCGATTTTAATATTGAACACAGAGCGGGACGCTTGCATCAGAACGCGGATGCGCTGTCTCGGATTCCAAGCTGTGATCACATGGTTCACCCAGCCCGTAATATCTTAAGGGGGGAATATGTGATACAGAAAGCACTTCTGACATGATGGAATGGGAGAGTAGTGAGCCCTCTAGCGGTAAAACTCAGGAAAAGCCAGGTTTCCATAGAAGCAGGAAGCCTTTAGAAAAAATGCAGCTCAGTCAGGATTATGACGTAAGAGCTAGAGGCAGCTCTAACAAGAGGCAGCTGACTAATCAGGTGGGTGTGCCTGCACGTGGAAGCTGTTGGAGACCAGCTTCAGATTCACTCTTTAAGGGTGGAAGCAAAGTTAGTCGTGGAGAGACACAAGGAGAGACACAAGGAGACAGGCACAAGAGGAACACAGGAAATACAGAGAGCACGAGGTCAGACACGGGGAAGGACGTGAAGGAAGACAACGTCCAGAGAGGATACAATCACACAGCAGCAGCCACACAAGCCAACAGACAGGAAGGTCTGGAAACCCAGCTTCAGGCAAGAAGGATTCACGTGGGTTCATTCCTTACTACTTTAAAGCCAAGCTGAAGTCTGTTGATGAGCTACCTGAAGACAGGGCTAAGCTATTACCCTGGGGGAAGGGACCAAGCTCTCAACACAGACAGAGCAGTGCTGACAAAAGAGGTACGTCTGTATCACTTCCTAATCAAAGCCTGGTAGAAGAGATAGTAAAGCAGTTAAAATCTAGTGCTAGCCAATGCCAAGATAGCACTGCTGTAAATGCTTCTAATTCTAATGCTTTGGAGAAGTGGCTAAAAGCTGATATAAGTTCTATAAGAGAAAGCTTACATAACAAGTATTCTCCTGAACCAAAGACTGTCACGGCATATGATCAGGGAACCTTCCTAAACCAGTTGCAGGACGTGAGCTCAGCTGTGCTTGATAGGAACTCTCAAGAGCAGTGCTGTAGCATTGACAATGAAGAAATGATTGTTGAAGAACCTTTTGTTCCTAATGATATAGAATGCTGTCAGATGGATTGCTCATACTGTGATTCTGATAAACTGGATCTCCGTTGAAACAAGCTTTGCTGAAGTACTGACAAAGTTGTTTAAAAGGTTTTCAGTTACTGTGAAGAAAACAGTTTATTTCATGCTTTCTAGTTTACCCTTACTTTCTGTTGCTCAGAAGAAAGAATTCTAATTTGCTTTATTTACCTATGAACCCTTGTGAAGAGGAAAAACCCTTATAATAAATTTATCTGTTTCAAATTGACCCTCGTGCCACAACACAATTTGTTCCAGGTGTTCTCAAAACTACAAATCCCAGCAACCCTTGCTGGCAAAAATAGTAAAAGGACACTGTCAAACAAATATAGCGGTCGCCCCTGCTATTAAGCCACTGGCCTGTAGGAGGGGAGTTGCGACAGTTCCCAGTCCGGGCGGGCTGGAGACACAGGTGTCAACCGGCACCGGAAAGACGGCAGGTCTTCACGAGGAGCTCTAAGAGAAGCTGAGAACTCCAGTAGGAGCAGAATCCCCAATCCAGAGGACTAAGCAGAAGACTGACCGATCTGGGAGAACCCAGCCCGGAGAAGAACAGGAGTGTACCCCGGGATACCGAGGGGTACACTGTCTACCCTAGCCGGCAAGGGATAGGAAGACATTGGGTTCGAAAACCTCCAGACAAGGAGGCGTACACCAAGGGGCTGTTGACTTCACAGCAAGTTTAAGCATAACCGGCCCGAGCACCCGAGCCGCAGAACACAGGCAAGCGGGCCGGCCGGACCCCGTAAGAAATAACAAAATGTCAGTACCGACAATTGGGAGATAGTCGGTAAGACACAGGGCACTATAACATTTCCCAAAAGCGCCCACCTGTACCGATATACATCTATACCTGTTATTGGATATATATCGGGCTATAGGTGGGCCTGGGAACACCCACCCAGGTTACTAAACCGGTATGCACACGTGAGAACGATACTGCCAACTCGGACCGGCCCTTGATCCACAGGAGGGCGCCCACCTGGAAGGTGGCGGGGGGAAGGGCCATCCAAAGTGATGGGCCGATGTGCGTGGTGCAGGGCAGATCGACGAGAGTAGCAGTATGGCTGCGTGACCGCCAGATCAGTTGGGGAGGAGCACATCAGGAGTACGTAGGCCCCTGAGGCGTCCACCTGACAGCCACGCAAAAAAAAAAAAAAAGGTGTCCTCCGTACCACAGGGAAGGCAGGAGGATAGAAAACCCTATAGCCACGGCGTGACCGAGGGGGTCAGCTCCGGCCTATATAAAAAAACCCTCGGGGGCAGGGCCAATGCCCTCCGCCGCTCCGAAGAGTGCAGGGAGCAGAGCCGGGGATCGACATGGGTCAGTGGGACTCCTGTCCACCGTAACCTGACAGACCCAGGGGTTTCTCTGCGAGAGCGGAGACACAGACCAGAGGGGGGTGGTACGGCCCTGTCGAGGATTGGTTCGGGCCATGCTCGGAGAGTAGCGGCCAAGGCCTACACTGGGAGAAGGAGATTCGGTGCGCGATCCCCTCAATCCGGGGGAACCAGGCAGAGGGGAATCCGAGGGATGTACCCGAGGGTAAGTCCGAAGAAGACTAGCATGGCCCTGAGGAGCCAGGCTAACCTAGTGTGGGAAGGGCCCCCCCCCCCCCGAGGGAGGGGGCTCCATACCTCCAATCAAGCAGCCGAACTGCTTGTCACACTGAAAAGAACCCCAGTGTAGAACTGGACAGTAACTTCTGGTAAGAGGAGTTAAGCGCAAACTGCCGCATACCGGAGCCTAAGGCTGCTTGGCATGGGCAGCCTGGCGCGAGCCCTGGCACTGCCGACCGGTGTGAGACGTCCCTGGCATGGGCGCACCCGGCAGGTGGGCAGAGGGATGAAAACTTCCTCTTCTTTGGAAAGGAGGGTCGGGAAGGACATTTCCTACCCCCGGGAGAGGGGGAGGGCCGCGGGCGGCCAGTGCCAAACAGGTCGGCGGAGCACTGAGCAACCTGACGCAAAGCCTCGCCATTGAAGAGGTTCTCCCCGGTGCACGGGGAATTACCCAGATTATGTTGTGCCCAGCTGCACAAGTCGGAAGCCTGCAACCAGGCTGTACGACGCGCCCCTATGGCGACAGCAGAGGACCTGCTAACTGACTCAAAAGAGTCCACGGCAGCACGAGAAAGAAACCAAGAGATATTCCTGCAATGGTAAAGAAGCAAGGAATAGTCAGGGGCCCGAGGGGCCGACACAAAGGGAGACAAAAGAGATAACCTCTCGGTGACCTCCCGAAGCGCCAGGCTCATATAGAAAATATATGAGAGAATCCTGGAAGCCAACATGGACGTTTGGAAGGTTCGCCGCCCAAAGTTGTCCAGAGCTTTAGACGCACGATTTGGGGGGCAGGAAGAGTGCTTCTTCTTGCTTCCGACCTTCCTCAGGGCCGATTCCACCACAATGGAATGATGGGGAAGCTGGTGCGTCTGGAAACCCGGAGAGGGGGGCACCCGATACCGGGCATGCATGGTTGTAGGCGGCGCCGGTACCTGTAAGGGCGAGCGCCAAATCTCGAGCAGGAGATCCCGCAGGGAGGGATGTAGAGGAAGCATTATGGCTGCCTGTTCCGCAGGACCCGGACTTAGCGAAGGGCCCGGGATAGGAATGGCGAGCAAGTCCGCCATGTCAAGGAGGAAGTCCTGAAAAGACGGCTCTCCCAGAGGGGCTATCCTGGGGGAGGCCGAGGTGGAGGGGCCCGCTTGAACACCAGGGGACCCACTGTGCTGGTGCACGGGAGGAATCGCTCTAAACAGAGGAGGGTACTGACAGTCCCAATTCGAGGCAGTTGGTAGTGTATTGTCAGAGCCCGGGATTGATTCCAAGCGGGGCAACGAAGGGAGCGACGTCCCCGACGGGCCCGTGGGACTCGGCCTCGGCCCCGATTCCGGGGGCGGGGCCGCCCCCGGGGCAATCCACAAGGGTGACTGGAGTGGTGCCGAGGCAGCTGGAGAGCAGGCGAGCGCAGCAGTCCGCTGTCGGAAGAGACCGGGGTCGGATCCGAAATGCGTCGGAGCCACGCTTTCCAGACTGGAGATCGATTCGAGGCTGGGCATCGAACCGAGCGACGCCTCCTTAGGAGGCCCCGGTGTCGGCGGCCGCGCCGGTGCTGCCACTCCCGCGAATGAAGTCGGGGTCGCGACGATCGGTGCCGAGGGCAACGAGGGCTTCCCAGGCCGAAACTCGGCGAAGAGGGAAACACCCGAAGTCGGCTCCGACGTCGGGAGAGAGGCCCTTCTAGGCGCCGGGGTTCTGCCCGCGCCTGTTTTATTGAGCGGGAAACCCTTACAGGGCGTACTACGCGGCCTCGAGGGTACCCAGGTAACCCGCCGACGAGCTCCAGCAGGGAGCGAGACGCCCAGCCCCGGCTCCGCAGCCGCAGCGCTTCTTTGGGTCGACTCGACCGAAGGTCCCGGGTCCCGCAGGCAAACTTTAGTGACGAGTGGAGCACTCGACGCCCGCGTAGATGCCGGGAGGTCGGTGGCATCCGGGGGAGGCCCCGGCCCTGCGCAAGATGGGGGTGCCGACCCGCCCGACCGGGATAGATCGATCGGCTCCGCAGATGGAGCCCGGTGGCGACCCCTGGCGAAGAACGGGGCCCTCGTTCCCGAGACCGCTGCCGGAGGGGCGTAGCCGCTCAAGGCCAGTACCGCCCCCGCAGAAGCCGGGGACGAGTCGATCGGCCCTGACGGAACCGAGGGCACCCGGTGCCGATCCCCGGCGGGGAGTGGGGCCACCGACTCTGATGCCGATGCCGAGGACTTGGTCCCGCTCAAAGCGGTCACCACCTCCGCGCATGGCAGGGGTGTGGGCACGCCATACCGGGTCAGGTTGGTCCGACGATCCCTGGTGAAGAGTGGAACACTCGACACCGACGCCGATGCCGGGGAATCGGCACTGCCGAAAGCGGGTACCGCTCCCGTGCAGGGCCGGGATGCCGTAGAGCCAGACTGGGTCGAGTCAATCGGCCCCGAAGGCACCGAGGACACCAGCTGACAGTCCCTGGCGAAGAGTGGAACACTCGACGCCGGCGTCGATTCCAAGGGATCTGCACCGCTCGAAGCGGGTGCCACCCTCGGGCATGGCTCGGGAATGTTCTGTGAGGAGCGAACCTCAGGAACAACCCGAAACCCCGTGGAGGCTCTGGAGCCAGAAGACTCCTTCCGGGGTGTAAGGGACTGGAGGGGAAGGCCGGAGCCGTCGTCATGCAGCGCATGAGACTCACCCCTCAAGGCTCGGTTAGTCTTAACAGAATGTTGTTGGGTTACCTGATCCTGGCGAGGAGAGAAAGCCGACGACCGCACCTCAGAGGGAAAGACGTCATCGAGGGACACTCGAAACAGGGAGGGTCTTCTCCCGACGCTGAAGCCCGGGGAACCGGGGGAGAAGGGGTCAGGGCCCAAACAGGAGAGACACCAGGCGTTGGAATCGAAGAAGAAGACAACGTCTCCACAGTGGGGGCACTTCTTAGGGGAAGAAGGCTCCATGCTGGAAAGCCCGGTAGGCCTCAGAATAACACAAGGAGGATGCTCCTCGAAGGAAAATAAAGGAAAACAAAAAATAAGGAAAAAGGGGGCACCAGCGGTGCCAGAGTCAGCGGGGAAAAAAACCTGCGACCACAGGAAACAAGAAAAGAAGAAAAGTTTCTGCGGTGACAGGAGGTACGTCCTGTCGGCTCTGCGGAAAAACGAAAACTGGGGAGAGGCAGTGGGAAGGGCGGGAAGCTACCGCGCAGGTGCGAGGGATGCTCCCAAAAGCCTTCTGATTGGATGCTGGAGAGCATTCCTGTGCGGGCTCTGTCGGCGCCGACGAACCCCATATGTGAAGACTCATTCCTGCTTGTTCCTGGAGATAGGAGTATTTGCTTTTCAATGATACTGGGGAAGTGACGGATGTAATAGTGTGGGAGAGGCTGAAAGCGGTGGTGAGGGGGAGGTTTATAATGTGGGGGGCTAGGAAATAGCGGGAGTGGGAGAGGCGAGAGGATGCACTGAGGAAGGAGTTAAAGGAGGTGGAGGGGAAGTACCGGGGGTCAGGGGCAACGAAGGATAGAGTGGAGATGGAGAGGGTGAGAGTGAGAGTGGAGTTGCGGGCTTTACAAATAGATAAGGTGGCTTTTCTTTTACAAAGGGTGCGGCAGATGCATTATGAATTTGGTGATAAGGCTAGTCATTTGTTGGCACGGAAACTGCGGCAGCAAAAAGGGACAGCAACAATATATCAGATAGAAGGGCAGGATGGGAGGATGTGTAGGGGGGAAGAAGAAATTCGGGAGCGGTTTAAAGAATATTACCAAGAATTATAACGGGAGATGGAGGGGGTGAGGGAGGGGGAGATAGAGGACTACCTAGCGGGGGTCCAATTACAAGAATTATCGGATGAGGCCATAAAGGTATTGGAAGCTGAGATCTCGAGGGAAGAACTGGAGGGTGGTGAAAGGATTGGTTGGGGGGAAATCTCCGGGACTAGACGGGCTAATGGGGACTTTTTATAAGGTCTTTTGGGGGGAGATAGGGGGTATTCTAGGAAGGGTATTTAACGGGGTATTAGTGGAGGGGGGGGTTGTCAGAGGAAATGCTGACGGCGGGGATTACCGTACTGTTAAAACCAGGGAAAGACCCGGGGAAATGTAGTTTGTATAGACCCATCTCTTTGTTGAATGTAGACGTGAAACTGTTAGCAAAAATTATTGCTGGGAGGTTGGCTGGGTGGATGCCGGGGATAATTAAGGTCGATCAAGCTGGATTTATAGCCAGTCGGCAGGCAGCGGATAATATAAAGAGGGCAATAGGGGTGATTTGGGAGGCGAGGCAGGAACAGGAGGATTTCCTTCTGATGTCCATAGACGCTGAAAAGGCCTTCGATAGGGTACATTGGGGGGTTTTAATGCGGGTGTTGGAGAAAGTAGGGTGTGGGCCAAATTTTTTTACATGGGTGGGGGCTTTATACAGGGGACCACGGGCTCGGGTAAAGGTCAATGGGAGATATTCTCGGGACTTTGCGTTGGGCCGTGGGACCCATCAGGGATGCCCGCTATCGCCATTACTCTTTGCTATGGTGGTGGAACCGTTGGCAGAACGTATACGGTTGAATGATAGGATCCGAGGTTTGAGTAGGGGGGAGCAGGAGCATAAGATTTCACTGTATGCTGATGACATTTTGCTATACTTAGGCAATCCACTATTTTCGCTGCCAGAAGTAATGAGGGAGGTGGAAAGGTATGGGGCAGTCTCGGGTTTTAAAATTAATGTGGATAAAACAGAGGTGTTGAAAGTGCAGTTGGATAAGGAGGCTGAGGAGAGTTTGCAGAGAATGTTTCATTTGAGATGGGTAAACGGGTCCCTGGGTTACTTGGGGGTAAATATCACGGATAAGTATGAGACTTTATTCACAGCTAACTACCCGAGACTTATTAGAACTATTAATAGGGATTTGGCGGGATGGATGAGGATGGAGATGATATGGTTGGGGAGAATAGCAGCAATTAAAATGAATATTTTGCCTCGATTGCTTTATTTGTTCCATGCCTTACCGGTGGAGGTCCCGGAAGGGGCGATGAGGGCCCTACAACGGCGGGTGTTTAGTTACATTTGGAAGAGGAAGCCGCCGAGGGTAGCATGGGAGGTGATGTTTGCTCCTAAGGAGGAGGGGGGTTTGGGGGTACCTAATTTGAAGGCTTATCGGGCGGCACAGATTGCGCATATATTGGGGTGGAGGGAGGGGGGGAGGAGTGGCCCTGGGTGAGCTTGGAGAAAGGGAGGGTTAGTGGGGGTTGCTTGGCAGCTTGGCTCTGGGCATCTAGGGTGGGGAGGGGGGAACTGGGGCGGGGGTCACCGGCGATGAGGCAGGTAGTGAAGATATGGGATAAAGCCAGGGGACCGGATATAGCCAGAAGGAGAACGGAGTTTTCAATGATGACACCGTGGAGGGGGTGTAGAGCTTTTAAACCAGGCTGGGAGGGCGGAAGGTTTGATCTCTGGACAAAGAAAGGATTGGTGTGTAGTTTTCAACTGTTGGAGGAGGGAGTGATGAAGAGTTTTGAGGAGGTGCAAGAGGAATTTAATTTGGAAGTTGGGGATAGGTATGCATATGTGCAAGTACGGTCGTTTTTAGGGAAGGTATTGGGGAAAGAGGGGTTGGGAGGGGAGATATCGGGGTTGGAGGCATTGTGGTTTGGGAAGAGAGGCTCTAGGGGAATGGTGTCTGGATTATATAAGGTGGTTTTAGAGGAAGGGAAGCATAGGTATATGGTGCAGTGGGAGGGACCTCAGCAGGACTTTGACTTTGGTAGAGTGGAAAAAGGTGTGGGATCAGATCAAGAGGGGGCTTAGCTCCAGTGGGGCCAAGGAAAATAGTTACAAGGTTATGATGCGTTGGTATTATACTCCTAATCGATTGCATAAAATATATCTGGAGGTATCCCCTCTCTGTTGGAGGGGATGTGGCGAGATAGGGACGTTTTGGCATGTTTGGTGGAGCTGTGAGAAGGTACAGAGATATTGGAAGTGGCTAAAGGGGTGGATTAAAGAGAAATTGGGGATAGAGGTGGAGTTGGTGCCCAATATCTTTTTGTTGGCTTTGTGGGAGGAGGGGGGAGGGAGACGGGGGGGGGGGAGTGGGTAAGATGGTGCTGGCCTGCTTAAGTACAGCCCGGTGTGAAATTGCCGCAGCGTGGAAACAAAAAGAGATGCCTTCGGTAGAGCAGTTTGAAAGGCGACTTAGGTTTATAGTTCTTATGGAAAAGTTAACGGCAGCAAGGAGGCAGAGATTAGCCGGGTTTGAAGAAAGGTGGGGTGTACTGGAACGTGTTCTGGGGGTTGGGGGGGGGGCAGGGACAGGGACAGGGGATGGAGGGGTGGGGGGGCAGGGGGTAAGTCGTACGGGGGTGGGTTAAGATTTTATGGGGGATCTGGATGTCCAGCTCTCTGCAGCAGGGAGAGGGGGAAGGGGCATGGTGGCTTCCTATTTACGCTAAGGAGGCCAATGGGTCATCAGGGGGCTAGGGGGGGAATTGGAGGGTTGAGCGTTTATTGCATAAGAGGGGGATGGGTGGGGGCGGGGGGGGTATCAAAATAAGGTAAAAGGATGAAGAGGGTGCTAGATATCTTTGTATAGTAGTATATGGTGAATTATTGATGTATGTGTTTGGTTATGATACAGAAATGTTGACAATAAAAATTTAAATTAAAAAAAAAATCGGGAAGATGTATACAGCTATTTGATAAACTAAAGAGTAGCAAATCACCTGGACCGGATGGCATACATCCCAGGTGCTGAAAGAACTGAAATATGAAATTGCAGACCTACTTTTATTAATGTATGAACTATCCTTAAAATCATCTGTAGTACCTGAGGATTGGAGGGTAGCCAATTTTTTTAAAGATAGAAACATGATGACAGTTAATATGTGGATAATACGTTGATATCCTCCGCCCAGTGTGCAGCGGTGGCCAAGAAAGCAAATAAAATGCTAGGAATCATAAGGAAAGGAATGGAAAATAAAACTCATGATATTATAATGCCTCTGTATCATTCCATGCTGCGGCCGCAACTTGAATATTATGTGCAATTCTGGTCGCCATATCTTAAAAAGGATATAGCAGAATTAGAAAAAGGTACAGAGAAGAGCCACCAAAATGGTAAAAGTGATGAAAGGATACCCCTATGAAGAAAGGCTTAAAAGGTTAGGGCTCTTCAACTTGGAAAAGAGATGGCTAAAAGGAGATATCATAGATGTCTATGAATTAATGGAGTAGAAAAGGTAAACGTAGATCGGTTTATGCCATCAAAAAGTAGAAAGACTAGGGGGACATGCAATGAAGCTAGTGTAGTTACTCACCTGTAACAGGTGTTCTCCAGGGACAGCAGAAATCGGTCCTCACATATGGGTGATGTCGGCACCGACTGAGCCCGTGCAGAACATTTCCCTAGTTTTCAAAGAAAGCCTTTGGGAATGCCACCACGCATGCGTGGTCCCCTTCCCACACAAGGGTGCCATCTTGATCAGTCAGATGACATAACTGAAGAGCCATGGTATTGTGGCCAGATCACGGAGTTTTCTTCAGTTGGTGCCAGACTCAGATCTCTGTGTTCCTTCAGCAGTTGGAAACAGCAGAAAAGTCTCAAGGACGCAGGCAGTGGTTGTCGTGAGTGAGTATACTAAAGAATTGATAGATATCTGTGTGTATATTGTGATTGTAATGTAAAGCCGGTAAGGTTAATTAGAGATCTCAGTTAGATAAGTGAAGTGATATAGGGCAGAGAAAGGAAGCCCTAATTGTGAAATGAGGCGCAAGTTTGGTGATAGCGCCCTTATGTTAACATTCAATGACTGCCAGTAACCACAGTTTGCCGTTCCCCTTTGGAACATTTCAGTAGGAGAAACTGTTAGTTACAGTATGAAATGGCTTTTGAAGCAAATCTCATACCAGTCACCGACTCTGTGTTTTGAAAAATTTAAAATCAAGTGTTTAGGATGGATAGTGTAAATATAAAAGAAACGGAAGCTTACAGGGAAAAACTTATATCGTTGCTGTATGACTGTAAAATAGAATTAATCAAAGTTTTGAAGGACTGATTTTCATGTCATAATTGCAGTATGAAGTTTGTTTTCTCTACTTTAGTGATTAAGTGTGCTGTGCTATGCAGTATAAGTTTTGTTTTTTACTGCAGTAATAATTTAGAGGTTTCCAGCAAGATAACAGCTTGGCATGACTGCAATATTAGCAGTAAGAAAGTCTTGAGCAACTGTGGTAAGATTTTCTTTGTTAGACTAACCATAAGCCTTATTGGGGAAGTTTAAAAAAAGAAACTCCAAATGTGATTAACTATTTCTTTTACTTGTGTATGTATAGTAAATAAGTTTTGTTTTTTAGGTCTGGATCTGAACTTATTTTGGGTTATGAGAATTTATCTACTGATTCCATTCTATGTGTAATAATGCAAATGCTGAAAAATATTATTAGAAACATTACTCCTTGGTGTTTATGTCTCTGGATGCTTTGGGAAAAAATGATTGATATATTCTCCAACTAGTATTTCTAATTATAATTGAGGTGAATGAACGGGAAGATCTTCCATGCTTTGATATATTTAGATATTTGATAAATTGTGTGATGTAATAAAGGTTAAAAAAATTAAGTGTTTTAAAGGAAAGAGAAGTTAGTAACTTAACTGGAAAAATGAATTGCTTGTCAAGTTAAGTCAAGCAAGTTTGTTTACTTAAAGGGAAAAAGTGAATGATACAATTACATTCAAACAAGTGAATTAAGCAATTAAAACAGTATGGTAAATATATGTACAATGTTTTATTCTTCCTTTGTGATAGTGGACTAGTTGAAATGATGTCTGAAGGAAAAATGCTGATTTTTTTTATAGTCTCTTTAAACTAATCTGCAGGAGTCAATTGGAGGAGTGATCTTAAATTCTCATGTCGTATATGTTTTAGTTATTATGAAAGACCTCTGCAGAACTGATGTTATTAATTGCAAGTGTGAAGTGAATGCCTTGCTGCTAGTGGAATAGTTTTAAATTAGTATCACTGAGTTAGATTTAATATGCGTACCTCTTCTATTGCTACTGTTTGTGTTCTTGCTTAGAAATTTCCCACTGGACAAGCCACTGGGCTATTTTTCAGTTTTTTGTTGCCCTGTTGTAGCAGGAATGCCTCCATGTTTTCAGTTTTCTGGCAGCAGTAGTCTTTGCAATCCAAATTACTGATTTTCTAGTACTATAATATGCCTCTCATTAAGTTTTCGCGTCTTATACACTTGGAATAAAAAAAAAAACAGCTTTCTTCCAGCTCTTTTCTTGTTACTGTTTGACCTCACTCTGTACTGATGGTTCTGCTTTGCACAATGAATGAGGAAAATTGCAATTGAAAGAGTTGATTCTGTGCAGAGTCGGCTGCTTTGCTATTTGCTAATGCTCAACTAGCTGGAGTGTTCGCTCTTTCTAGAGCTCTTGAGTTATCTGCTCACTTGATCAATACTGATTTTGTCTCAGGCTTCTTGCATGAGGAGCTCTATGTGCTGATACTACTATGCTGTTTTGTTCTGAGAATAGTGTAACAAAGATAGAACTGTTAAGCTATTAAGAAGTGGTAATTGATTTTCTAGTTGGTTCAAATTTGATGTTAAAAAGATTTTATAGTTTATGAATGTACACACCCTTATATAAATGTTCCTTCTTTGTGAGCTTAGATGTCTATGCGAATTAGACTGGAATAGAGAAGTAGTCTAATGACTAGAGTACTAGCACTCCTTGTGACCTTGGACAAGTCACTTAACCCTCATTGCCTTACAAAGAAAAATTCCAAGTTATCAATGTTCCTGTTTAATGTGCTGTATCAAGTTTTAGTTGCAATATGAACTGCTGTGATTAGCGTGGAAAGTAGTATTAAAAAAATAACATAAAAAGGAGAAGGGTATATTTCTGATAATGTTTAAAGTAATGTGAGTTGAACCATCACCTAAGATAAGACAGTAAGACAGCTTTCCTAATAATTGTTGACAAACAATTGAAATGAGTTTAAATTATTTGTCATAAACTGCTAGTTATGTTTTAATGTTTGTTACCCCTTGAATAAACCAGATTGACTATATCTTGTATATTGCTATAGCTGGAGAATACATCACAAATATAATTAGTGATATGAATATGTACAATTGTGTTCCTGACAGGAAAAAGCAATGTGTCTATCAAGCCACATGCTAACATTTGGATTTGGCAAGTAGATAGAATAAGTTTAGGAATGTAGATGAAAATAATAACTATGTTACAGGCTAGCTATGTAATAGTTTAGTGCTAGCTATAGATGTATTGTAATTAACAATAGATAATATAATTCTGTTCAACAATTTAAGACTGTCATTAGGGATGAATAATTGTGCTTGTTTGCAATTGTATGGCATCAAGAGAGATGCTGTAGTGGAGAACTGGATTTTTACAAATTATATATTGTATGCACTGAATCCTATGGGCCGAAGAGGAAAACTACTGTGAATGATAATGCTACTGAATATGGAGACTCCTGATAAAGATCAGCGATTCCAGTGGAACTACTCATGTATGTGCAGCAGTGAAGCCTGGGTGGACGGTCACTGAAAAAGATTAATCTAAGATGTGCATAGCACAGCCCATGGTGAGAAAGAATGCTGCTGAAGAATCTGGAGTGATGACTGGTGTCATGATATGAGGGACTAATCTCTGAATTATTGATAGATCTATGAAAAGCAGTTGGCCACTGCTAGAAAAGGTAGTGCTTACAAGAATAATTGGTAAAGTCTTGCTCTCTGTACACATTTTTTATTGAGGCTAAGCAAAGGTAAACAATGTTACATGATTTTGTATAATGACTTCTTCCAATGAACAAGATGGAGCTCACCTATGGACCAGATGTGCCTAGAACTTTGAAAGAACATCTGCAAAATGAAGCCTACTGTAGAAGATTATTCTGGAATTGGACATGTTCCAGTTACCACTCTTTTGTAATGATTCTTTATAGAATCACAGGGAGGACTGTAGACATGGACAGATAAAGGGATACCAGAATCCCCAATATGTAATTGAAGATGGATGAATTTTTTGATACAGAATGTGTTTAGAAGTTTGACTTTTCACCTACTTCCTCTTAAATAGAATAGGATGTCATGATCATGAGTTCTGTGTAACCGTCTTTAAAATAGATGGAACACTGTTAACGCAAGCCTAAAGGGTAAACATAGGCTATGAACTGTGCAACCATAGTTCATTGTGCAGTCAACTGGAAGTCCCTGCTGACACAACATAATTTTTGCAACTTTGCAATTATAAATAATTTTGTCATAATCAAGTGAATTTCATCTAATACACTGTAATCAGATCTTGCTCTGTAAAAAGAACTTTGGCGACACCTTGTGTTATTTCATGGTTATAATAAATGACTGTTACTTCCCCTTTTTCTGTAATAAAAGGAGCTTTTTAGGAGGAAGAATTTGAATTCAATAAGCGTGGAATTATGCATGTCCATAGACCCGTTTATTGTCTTCCCTCTGAGCTCAAAGAAAGTAACACTTGTGTGTGATTGTGTTCTGTATTACTCTCTGCCTGTTTCTCACTGCTTGAGGACCAGAGACCTAAAGAGCCGTGGTATTGTGGCCAGATCACAGAGTTTTCTTCAATAACTCAGGCAAAGACTAAAAAATACCAAGGACAGTGGGCAACTCCAAGGGAAGGTGGGTGGGTTGTGAGGACCAATTTCTGCTGTCCCTGAAGAACACCTGTTACGGGCGAATAACTACGCTTTCTCCAGGAACAAGCAGAAAGTCAGTCCTACATATGGGAACTCCCAGCTACAGGGTACTGAGGACTCATAGAAAAATGGCACCGGGAGCTGTGAGCAGTCACTGGTAACAGAAGATAGCCTGAAGACCCCAGGTCCGCAGAAGACCACGTTCCCGGTAGCCGCAGAAGGATCAGAGGGCAGGAGTTTGGTGTTGTTTGAAAATACTATCTTGGAAGCCCAGACCAGCTGTATTCTATGCTTTAAGAAAAGTGGAAAGAAATCCAAAAAACTGCCAGCATAGTTTAAAGGTGAGGTCAGAGAGGTTGTTGCCAAAAAAGCATCTTTCAGGAAATGGAAAAAAAGAGCCAAATGACGAAAACTGTAAACAGCACAAGCACTTGCAAGTTAAATGCAAGTCATTGATAAGGTAGGCAAATACAGAATTTGAGAATAAGCTTTCTGTGGAAGCAGAAACGCACAATAAAGACTTTTTCAAGTACATTCGTAGCAAAAAACCTGTGAGTCAGTTGGACCATTAGATGATAGAGGGGTAAAATGGGCACTAAGAGGGGACAAGGCCATAGCGGAAAGACTGAATGAATTCTTTACTGAGGAAGATGTAGGGATGTTACCCATGACTAAAATGGTATTTAAAGGTGATACTGCAGAAGAATTGAAAGAAATACCAATACACCAGTAAGATGTATTACAACTATTTGATAGACTGAAGAGTAGCAAATCACCTAGATCGGAAGGTACATATCCAAGGGTGTTGAAAGAACTGAAATATGAGATGCAGACCTGCTATTAGTAATCTGTGAACTATCATTAAAATCATCTGTAATACCTGAAGATTGGATGATGGCCAATGTAACGCCAATTTTTTAAAAAGGGTTCCAGGGATGATTCAGGAAACTACAGACCGGTGAGCCTGATGTCAGTACCAGGAAAAATGTTAGAAACTATCAGAGAACAAAATTACTGAACATGTAGATAGCCATGGCTTAATGGGACAACTATATATGGTCTGTTCTTTTGAGCGGTGTTAATGTCAACCAAAAATTATAGAATACAACTAGAGAGTAAAAGATGTACCACTTGTATTGCTTATAAGTACACCCACACACGTCTCAAATCATAAATATTTTTCTTCAACAGGGTAGGTCTCAGACTATATGGCACTGATCTTGACTTTAGAATTGTCAAACTGAAGTGCCTATTTGCATCAACGACCTTCCCAGAGATTACTTCTTTCTTAAGCTGATGTCTCAAAAGTTCTCTCTCATAATGCTTAAAACATTTTGTAAAGAAATTATTCTACCAATTCTGCAAAATGTTCAACTTATTTTGTTATGATAAAGAAATTGCTTGGCTTAGCTTATCTCCCGAGTTGTTTAGCTTTAAACCCAACGCTGTCCTCCAGTACCTCATACACGTTTCACTTCAAGTTTCCTCAGGGGCTTTTCCAAGCATAAAACTCTACGAAAATGGAAAAACACACAACCTCTAAAATACATTTAAAAGTTATCTCCTCTCACTTATAGAAATCTCTAATATGACTATATCCTCACCACCTACCCGTTTAACATAGATGCTGCACACGTTCCGATTGACTGAGCTCTCTTCAGATACCTCATCTGGGAAAAAACGCCACGCATGTGGAGTGCTTACTCGATCTCTATTTTAAACCCTCATTCATCTTTACAAGCACATATCACGCATGCGGGCCCCACATTCAATCCCAGGCTTTCAATCCTATCAATATCAACTCAATCAATCGCAGCTGATCTTCTTATACCGTGCTTATACTAACCCTCCCCCATCTAGCTTAAAAATTAACTATCAGTTCTTTACAATGTTCAAGAGGCATTTACTGGCCTCAAACATGATTTCCAGTCTATAGACATATTTAAACCTCGTGGTGACACCAAATCCAAATCAAAAATCCATCTCTGTTCTCTCACTATCAATGATTGTTCTTGTGATTTACCCACCAGTCCTGACCTTATTCTATCTAAACAAAAGCACAAAAGATCTTCAAAATTGTGCCCTTCATCCAAACAATGCACACCAATGATGCTTCCATTATCCTACACTTCAACCGGCTTTTATGTGCGCCCATTCTAATCTTGAACGGACAGATTGTTTTTCCTACATAAATAAGAACACATGGACACTGGATTGCATACACTACGAACGTGGAATCACACGATGTTGATTCTCTTAAATTGTATGTCATCCCATGGTATGTAAAACTATCTACCTCCTTAGTGATCTCACAAATGCCACAGGTGCCACATTTTCTATGCCCCTTTTCTAATTTTTGCAGCACATCTACACCTATTGGAGTTTTCAGTGTTGCTGGACTAAGCTGTTCCTTGAGGTTTTTATTTCGTTGCCACACGCAATGTATTTTGTTATGCTCCAATCCCGGAACATTACTTAATACATTAGCATGTTTCTTCAATACACGTTGTATTCTGAAACTCAGTGGGGAGTATTTGGTAATTAAATGTATGTGTTCTACATTATTATTTGCCCTCTCATCACGGGATTCCAACAAGAGCCTCCTATCATTATATAGAGCCCTCTGGGACTTATAAGCAATACAAGTGGTACATCTTTTACTCTCTAGTTTTATTCTGAGTGGATATATAATTTTTGGATGGCTTAATGGGAGACAGCCAACATCTTACTAATCTGTTGTTTTTTTGAAGGTGTGAATAAACAGGTAGACAAAGGTGAGTGGGTTGATATAGTGCAGCGATGGCGAACCTATGGCACGCGTGCCAGCTGTGGCACGCGAAGGCCTTGCAGCTGGCACGCGGGAAGATCCGCAATTAGGTTTTTGTTTTTTTTTTCAATTGTACTTGTCTGCTGCCGCTGTCGAGGCCGCCGCGGCAAAATCGAGCGTGCCGCGGGGCCCCCCTGTACCCGGCAGAGCCTGCCCTCCCCGTAGCAGCTCTCTCTTTGGCAGCTCTCTCTTTGGAGCTGCAGTCAGACGCGCCGGTTTGCAGAGCGTGAAGGGAAGAGTTTCCCTTTCGCGACTCTGTTAAGCCCGCGGGGGCTGATGGGAACTTCCCATCAGCCCCCGCGGGTTTAACAGAGCAGCGAGGGAGAAACTCTTCCCTCGCGCTCTGCAAGCCGGCGCGTCTGACTGCAGCTCCAAAGAGAGAGCTGCTACGGGGAGGGCAGGCTCTGCCGGATACAGGGGGGCCCCGCGGCACGCTCGATTCTGCCGCGGCGGCCCCGACAGCGGCAACAGACAGGTTTTCTTTTTTTTAAAATTTTCCCTGGGCTGGGGGGGGGTTAGGAGTGGTGATGTGATGGGCTGGGCTGGGCTGGGGGGGGTTAGGAGTGGTGATGTGATGGGCTGGGCTGGGCTGGGGGGGGGGGTTAGGAGTGGTGATGGGCTGGGCTGGGGGGTTAGGAGTGGTGATGGGCTGGGCTGGGCTGGGCTGGGGGGGTTAGGAGTGGTGATGGGCTGGGCTGGGGGGGTGTTAGGAGTAGTGCTGGGCTGGGGGGATTTAGGAGTGGTGATGGGCACTGGGCTGGGGGGGTAGGAGTGGTGATGGACACTGGGCTGGCTGGGGGGGGTTAGGAGTGGTGATGGGCACTGGGCTGGCTGGGGGGGTTAGGAGTGGTGATGGGCGCTGGGCTGGGGGGTTAGGAGTGGTGATGGGCGCTGGGGGGGCTTAAACTAAAAATTGGGTGATGGGGGATTAGGACTGGAAATGGGCTGGTGGGATTAGGACTGGAAGTGGGTTGATGGGGGGTTAGGACTGGTAATGGGCTATGGGGGGCTTAAACTGAAAATTGGGTGATGGGGGATTAGGACTGGAAATGGGCTGGTGGGATTAGGACTGGAAGTGGGTTGATGGGGGGTTAGGACTGGTAATGGGCTATGGGGGGGCTTAAACTGAAAATTGGGTGATGGGGGATTAGGACTGGGAGTGGGCTGATGGGGAGGTTAGGACTGGTAATGGGCTATGGGGGGGCTTAAACTGAAAATTGGGTGATGGGGGATTAGGACTGGAAATGGGCTGGTGGGATTAGGACTGGGAGTGGGCTATGGGGGGCTAGGACTGGTAATGGGTTGGGGTTGCTAGGACTGGAAATGGGCTGAGTGGAAGGGGGCTTGAACTGCAAATAGCTGTTGGGGATGGGGCTTGGCATGGAAATGGGCTGAGGGGAAGTGGGGGGCTTGAACTGCAAATAGCTGATGGGGACGGGGCTTGGAATGGAAATGGGCTGAGGGGAAGTGGGGGGCTTGAACTGCAAATAGCTAATGGGGAGGGGGACTTGGAATGGAAATGGGCTGAGTGGAAGGGGGCTTGAACTGCAAATAACTGATGGGAAGGGGGGCTTGGAATGGGCTCTTAGGGGAGGGAGCTAGGACAGGAACTGGGCTGATGGATGGGCTAGGATAGAACTGAGAATTGGGTGTTGGGGGAGCTAAGATTGGAAATGGGCTGTGGTGGGGGCTTGGATTGAAATGGACTCATGGAGGGGCTAGAACTGGAGGTAGGCTCATGGGGGGCTTGGATTAGAAATGGGCTGAATGGAGGGGAGCTAGGATTTAACATGGGCTGATGGTGGGGCTAGGAAAGGACTAGAAATGGGCTGATGGGAGGCTGGTATTGGAAATGAGCTGATGAAGGGACTCGGATAGGACTGGAAATGGATGGGGGAGCTAGGACTGGAAATGGACTGATGAGGGGACTAGAAGGGAGCGGATACTGGGTGGGGCTGGAACTAAAAGGGAGCTGATGTTGGGGGAGATTAGAAGGGGATGGGGCTGGGAGAATGAAATGGAGAGGGGAAAAATATTTTTTGTGAGGGAAGAAAAATGTACAATTGGCCGGGTATTGGGAGAGTAAGTGGGGATTGAGGATGGAGGGGTAAAATTTGAGTGGATGAAATAGGAATGAGGAAAGAGCAAAAGGAGAAAGATTAGTATGTTAAAGCGGATGTAGAGAGAGAATGGAAAAAAAACTAGAAGAGAGAAGAAAGGACAAATGGACAGCAGATGATGGAGAGTTAGCAGAAAACATGAAGAAACCAGAAGAAAGTGGCTGGAGCAATTGCAACTGTGTAACTGAGCTGAGGTATTCTGTTTATGTAATTCCTTTTTGACATTGCCACTTGTTCTCTTTCCCCAGTAGGTCATGTATTGTTGTTCTCTGAAATGTATTGGTTTAATATTTGCAGTGTTGCCTTTTGATAGGTATGGTATGGTGCTTTAGAAACACAGAAACATAGAAACATAGAAATATGACGACAGAAAAAGACCACATGGCCTATCTAGTCTGTCCTTCCATAACAACTACAACAGTCCACTTTTTGCCTTTAGAGATCCTCTGTGTTGGTCCCATGCTTTCTTGAATTCAGTTACTGTCCTCATCTCTACCACCTCCACTGGGAGACTATTCCACGGATCCACTACTCTTTCCGTAAAGAAATATTTCCGCATGTCACTCCTGAATCTATCTCCCTTCACCCTCATCCCATGTCCCCTCGTAGCAGAACTTGCTTTCAATTGAAAGAGGCTCTCTCCCTGAACATTTATGCCATGGAGGTATTTAAACATCTCGATCATATCACCTCTATCCCGCCTTTCCTCTAAGGTGTACATATTAAGATCCTTAAGTCTGTCCTCATATGCTTTATAATGAAGCCCATTAATCATTTTGGTAGCAACCCTCTGCACCGACTCCATCCTGTTCACATCCTTTTGAAGGTGCGGTCTCCAGAATTGCACACCATACTCCAAATGAGGTCGCACCAAAGACTTATACAGAGGCATTATCACCTCCTTTTTTCTGCTAGCCATTCCTCTCCGTATGCACCCAAGCATCCTTCTAGCTTTTGCCGTCGCCTTTTCCACCTGTTTAGCTACTTTAAGATCATCAGACACAACCACGCCTAGGTCCCGTTCTTCTTTAGTGGACAAAAGTACTTCACCTCCTATACTGTATTGCTCCCTTGGATTGCTGCAGCCCAAATGCATGACCTTACATTTTTTAACATTAAATCCCAGCTGCCAAATTCTAGACCATTCTTCAAGCTTAGCTAGATCCCTCCTCATGTTATCTACCCCTTCCTGGGTGTCTACTCTATTGCAGATTTTGGTATCATCCGCAAAGAGGCAAACCTTACCCGACAGCCCTTCCGCTATATCACTAACAAAGATGTTAAAAAGAATCGGACCAAGGACAGATCCCTGGGGCACACCACTGGTAACATCCTTCTCCTCAGAGTGAGCTCCATTTACTTGTACTCTTTGTCGCCTCCCACCCAACCAATTTCTAACCCAAGCAGTAACTTTAGGGTCCATCCCTAGGGTGCTCAGTTTGTTTATAAGTCGCCTGTGAGGAACAGTGTCAAAGGCTTTACGGAAATCTAAATACACCACATCTAGAGCTCTCCCTCGGTCCAACTCCCTGGTCACCCAGTCAAAAAAATCAATCAGATTTGTCTGACAAGACCTGCCTCTGGTGAATCCATGCTGCCTCGGATCCTGTAATCCGCTGGACTCCAGAAACCTCACTATTTTCTCTTTCAGCAGCGTTTCTTTGTGACTCCTGGTAGTGCTGTTAGGATACGGCGGGTTTGCTATTGGTTCTAAATGGGCAGTGTTTGTAGTAGTTCCTAATGTGCCTGGCGGTTGGCACTGGATTATAGTAATGTAGAAATCTTTTAGTCTGTCTTTATCCATACACTCATTAAGAGACATGTTTACTAAAAGTTAGTGTACGTTAGCATTATGCAAATATTTATGCAAATTGACGTGCTGGCACTTTGAGGAAATTCTTTGGTTTTGTGCGGCAGTTTGGGCACTCGGGCTCAAAAAGGTTAGCCATCACTGATATAGTGTATCTGTACTTTCAGAAAGCCTTTGACAAGGTCCCTCATCAGAGACTTTTGGCAAAACTAAAGAGTCATGGGATAGGAGGCAATGTACTATTGTGGATCAGGAACTGGTTAAAAAATAGAAAGCAAGAGGGTAGGGCTAAATGGCCAATTTTCCCAGTGGAGAAAGGTGAATAGTGGTGTACCCCAGGGATCTGTGCTGGGTCTGCTGCTTTTTGACATATTCATAAATGACCTGGAAAAGGGAATAACGAATGAGGTTATCAAATTTGCAGATGACACAAAACTATTTAAGTTGTTAAAACCCATGAGGATTGTGGAAAATTGCAAGAGGATCTTGATAAATTGGAAGACTGGGCATCAAAATGGCAGATGAAATTTAATGTGGACAAGTGCAAAGTTATGCACCTAGGGAAGGACAACCCAAACTATGGTTACACGATGCAAGGTTCCACATTAGGAACCACCACCCAAAAAAAAGATTTAGGCGTCATTGTGGACAACATGTTAAAACCCTCCACCTAGTGTGCAGCGGCAGCCAAGAAAGCAAATAGTTTGCTAGCAGAAAAAAGGAGGGGATAGTGCCTCAGTACAAGTCTTTGGTGCTACCTTATTTGGAGTATAGTGTGCAATTCTGGAGACCGCACCTTCAAAAGGATGTGAACAGGATGGAGTCGGTGCAGAGGGTGGCTACTAAAATGGCTAGTGGTCTTCATTATAAAAGCATATGAGGACAGACTTAAGGATCTTAATATGTACACCTTAGAGGAAAGGCGGGATAGAGGTGATATGATTGAGATGTTTAAATACTTCCGTGGCATAAATGTTCAGGGGGAGAGCCTCTTTCAATTGAAAGCAAGTTCTGCTACGAGGGGACATGAGATGAGGGTGAAGGGGAATAGATTCAGAAGTGATATGCGGAAATATTTCTTTACGGAAAGAGTGGTGGATCCGTGGAATAGTCTCCCAGTGGAGGTGGTAGAGATGAGGACAGTAACTGAATTCAAAAAAGCATGGGACAAACACAGAGGATCTCTAAAGGAAAAAAGGGGACTGTTGTAGTTGTTGATATGGAAGGACAGACTCGATAGGCCATGTGGTCTTTTTCTGTCATCATATTTCTATGTTTCTATAAGGAAAGGAATGGAAAATAAAACAAAGGATATTATAATGCCTCTGTATCATTCCATGGTGCGACCGCACTGTGAATATTATGTGCAATTCTGGTCGCCGTATCTTGAAAAGGATATAGCGTTATTAGAAAAGGTTCAGAGAAGAGCCACCCAAATGGTAAAGGGGATGGAAGGATACTCCTATGAAGAAAGGCTAAAAAGGTTAGGGCTCTTTAACCTGGAAGAGAGACGGCTGAGGGGAGATATGTGAATAGTCTATAAATTAATGAACGGAGTGGAACAGGTAAACATAGATCGATTGTTTACATTATCAGAATATAGAAAGACTAGGGGACATGCAATGAAGCTACAGGGTAAACTATTTAAGACAAATAAGAGAAAATATTTTTTCACTCAACGTGTAATCAAACTCTGGAATTTGTTACCAGAGGATGTAGTAAAGGCTGTTAGTGTAGCTGGGTTTAAAAAAGGTTTGGACAAGTTCCTGGAGGAAAGATCCATAAATCATTATTAAAAAGGTTCCCAGGATATCAATGCTTGACCCAATACAAGCATTGTGGAACCTGTGTCTTTTGGGGAAACTGCTAGGTACATATGACCTAGATTGGCCATTGTCGGAAACAGGATACTGGGCTTGATGGACCTTGGTCTGACCCAGTATGGCATATCTTATGTTCTTATGTACGTGCCAATAACAGACTACCCCTGCAGAGGATGAGAGTCACCACCCCTTGTGGTGGATGAACAAGTCCAGGTCATCCTGGACATGCTGTTGGAAGGCCAAACCTGGCCTGATTACAATGATTGCGAGCTGTGAGCCGAAAGCTAGGCCAGTATAACCCAGGTCTGGCAACTTTAGAGACAGTGCACTGGGAAGCAGCCTAGCTATATTATACCTCTGTTGGCTCAGAGCCAAGAGGTCAAGCCCTTAATAGGCCACTGGAAGATACTAACATCAATTGGTACGGACCAACAAGCCAAAGCAGCAGCCCTTCTGTTCAGCCGAACCATGTCCACTGACCAAGTCTGGGAGACTCATGCAGTAGCTACAGGAAATGGGAAGATAGATTCTGAAGCCCAGAATTCAGAAGATCCAGGGAAGTGCTGCCATGGGAACTCAGTCCTGCATGTGGCGCAGAGCAATGGAGGCTTGTGGCTCTAGAAGTTATGGGCACGGCCGAGAACCCCAAGGCACTTCAAACTTTCCAGTCCCTAGAAAGAAAAATGTCCTGAAAATCTGAATGTACTCACACCAGGAAGGCTTTAGGAGCATCTTTTGTGGATGCAGACTGTCGCATGTTGCCAATGGCAAACGTCATCCCAGAGTGGTGGTGTTGGAATCCCCGCTCTGGACTAGCTAACCATGGCCTGGGAAAGACTGCTTCAGGAGGATATCTGTATCCTGATATGGAGGAGCCCCCCAACTGAGATAGTCATCCTTTCTGTAACTGCCATGGTGAAGATGGGTGGGTAAGAGAGGGACCTCGCATGACCAGATTCTGCATCCCAGGGCCTTTTAGACAGCTACAGCTGCACTATGCCCACTGGTCTGCTTATCAATTCCTGATGATTTCCCTCTTTTTCTTTATATCCGCCCCCCCCTCCCCCAGTCTCTTCACTCCAGTCAGTGCACAGGTTTCAGACCCCCTCCATCTGCTGGAGATTGAGAAATGCTGGCTGGTTAAATGCTGCACAAGTCCTCATATGGTGGCGTATTCAAACCAGTAGTTCTCAGTCTCCATCTGCTGGCAGGTGAGCATAAACCCATGCATCTGGACTGGAAGGACAATAAGGAAAGGAAGATTAATTCCACCATCTGACCAATATGGAACAGAGGAACCACCTTTAGAAAAAAAGGATGGTACAGTGTGAATAGATACCTCTACTTCCATAATATGTAAAAAAGCTTTCAACAGTATAAGGCATGAATTTCTGAAATTCTCCTAGTTGAACATATCGCCACCAGGAAGACCACCTTCAAGTTAAAATCCCACAGGGAGTTCTGTTCAGAGGCTCAAAGGATTCAGTGCCAATTGAATACAGTGTACCAGTCTGAGACCACTGCATGGCGTGGAGGATGCAAGTGGGCAACACCCTTCAGAGAACAAGCACAAGCACAGCTGGATGCTAAGCTAAATGCCTTCCAAGCAACTTCAAAAACATTCCAGTACTGCTGTCTGTACCTTCAAGGGAAGGCAAGGCCAGGCCAACCCTTTCAGGCCCTCCTAAAGAAAAATATAAGATACTGGATATGGAAGCTCAGAAAGAAGGAAAAACCTCATGATCTGCACAGCAAACTTCAAAAAACTCATCAAGATATAATATGAACTAAGGACATAGCAACATAGTAAGTGATGGCAGATAAAGACCAGCATGGTCCATCTAGTCTTTCCAGGAAGGTGCCAGTGTAGACCTCTTTCATGTCTGCCACAGACATAGTAACTACAACATATCCTTTAGGTCTTAGGTGGATCCTCTCAACAGCCAAGCCATAAGACAAAAGACAGGCTGGTCTTCCATTAGACTTGGCCCCTGCCTGAGGAGACTTTCCCTGTGGGAAATTCAGACTGATTTCCACCAGAAGACAGATCATATCCATGCACCACAAGTACCTGGGCCAGTGTTACAAGAACAAAACAACCAGAGATGAGATGGCACTTTTTGCAACACCCAGTCTAATAGAGGCCACAGGGGAAGTATATACAGAATTACCATCTGGGACAACAGCTGAACATCAACTAACCATGTTGTCTTCCATACCTCATGCCAACTGAAAAACTGAGGAACCCTGGTGTAATACAATATAAGGTATATGGTAGTCTGACCTCGCATGGTGCATCCCAGGATGCATCATGCCAGGCCAGGCACCGTCATTTTTCAAGATGGCGGGAAAACAGTGGGAGTGCATGGGCAGCACTCCCACCTGTTTCTAAATGTACCAGAAGGGGGGTGGGGGAGTTCAGGGCTGCTGAGCCATCGGGGTTATTTTTGGTTGGATGGGGGTTCAAGACCACTGGGCCACCAGGGAGTATTTTCACTTGGGCAGGTGGGGGGGGGGGGGAGGATAAAAAAAATTGGGGTCACTGGCCACCAGAGTTTATTTTTACTTAGGCAGGTGGGGGGGGGGGGGGCAGGGGGTGGAAGAAAATCAGGGCCACTGGGCCACCAACCCTGAAAGCATTTTGATGACATCAGGGGCTTTCCCTGATGCCTGGA
Source organism: Ichthyophis bannanicus (assembly GCA_033557465.1). Taxonomy (NCBI): domain Eukaryota; kingdom Metazoa; phylum Chordata; class Amphibia; order Gymnophiona; family Ichthyophiidae; genus Ichthyophis; species Ichthyophis bannanicus. The sequence continues at coordinate 6,061,418 of CM066050.1, forward strand.
TCATCTGAGGGGAGTTTACCATCAAAATACTATTGGGGCTCCCTATGCAAATTAGCCATGTGGTGCCAAACTTGCACAGACTTCTTGTGCGCATGTGTTTGGCTTGCTTTCCCAGTCTAATGCTGCCATTTTGCGCACAGTTTAACACGAGGCTCATTTGCATATCATCCCCTTTCTGCATGCCTGTGCTAAAGTCATGTGTTATTGGTTCCCTGCAAATAGGCACACAAAAGTTGACAGAGCATGATTTCAGCGCTGGCTTTCTGCATCAGCCTGTTAGATTGTAAGCCCGCTGGGAACAGGGAAATACCTACTGTACCTAATTGTAACTTGCCTTGAACTACTAGTGGAAAGGTGTGCACTACATCACTACTATTCAAACTTCCACGTCCATGTGGATACCCCTCATGACCCTGGGTCTGGGGAGCACAATGAGTCAATGATCATGACTGAAAAGTTCAAGCCCATGGTACCAGACTGTGCATTGCTGCCATGGAACAAGGAACTGGCATATAGACCCAGCCTCTCAGAGGTTACATTTTGGTCAATGCTTGAATCTGAGCCTGCAATTTGAGCATTCTGACTTTGGGAAAGAAAACTCTGGGTGGCAAAAATACACTCCTAAATATTCTATACATTCAGGAGTCAGCTCAAATTATCCAGCCTCAGCTACCCACACAGTGGCTTTCTGGCTCTCCAATGTCAACTTTGCTCGGCTAAGCCAGTCATCCAGTAAGGATAAACCAGAATTTCCACTCTGTGAAAAGCCAACACCACTGCTATTGAAAAGGCACAGGGGTCTATGGCCTGGCATTGGTAGTACTCACTCAGAACCTTGTATCAAGTATCTTCAATGAGATTGCTAAATAGGAATATGAAAGTAGGCTTCTCTGAGATCCAACACTGAGAAATTCTCCTCTGCCATCTTCCTAAATCATAGAATGCATTATCTTTAAGTGGAAATGTGGAATTTGGAAAGTTCAGTTTCAAATGCAGGATGGGACAAAATAAGCTTTCCTTCCTTAAAACAGCAAAATAGATGAAATACTAGCCTGTTCTTCATTCTTTTGTGGCAACAGGAATTACTGCTCATAAGGGCACCAACCTCCAAAAAGGAGGCCTGCTTAGCTGAATCTTAGAGGCTGTATCCTTTGACCCGTTTCCCAGCCACTGGAGACTCCTAGTTGAAATGGATACTGCTATAGACCTAGTTGAGGTGCAAATGAAGTCATATAATATGCCTGTCAAATAAGCCAAACTGGCTTTCAGCAGGTAGAGACCCCTTGCTCATGTACCTGCCTATTTCTGTATCTAGTACAAACATGCTCTTGACATGGAGGCCACCTGAAACACAAGGCATAAACCTCAAAACTCTGTGTCAAAGTGGATTCAAGTTTGTGATCTTGGAGATCTTTAAGTGCAACTGGACTTTCAACAGAAAGGTGAAATTAGACTTTACCTGTTAATTAGCTTTCCTTGAGGACCTCCAGTGCAGTCCCAACATCTGGGCTGTCAGCTCTCACCAGCAGCTTGGAGACTGATCATGTTATCACTGATGACATCAGTGTTCTTAGGCAGCTGGCACCACCCACCAGCCCCAGTAAACTATTGACAAAGCAGACTCACAGGAACAACAAATAAGAAACCATTCTCTTATGAATTATTGAACAATTTTTTAAAAAATACTCAACCTGTACATTTTGAGGTAAACACTGTCCCTCTGAACGGAAAACCAGAAGCAATCCACCAACTGTGCGAGGCAGACTTTCTGCAGGGACTGACGACTACCAGTCCCCTTACTACTACTCTGAGCGAACATTCCGATGCCCACTCACTTCTACTCCCCAGAACTCCCTTGCCTGCCGCAAGGGAAAAATATCTGCTAGCATTCTGTCTAACGTGACCCCCAAACCTCGGACTACCGATGACATTGTTCAGGCCTGGGCTCACTACCACTGAAGACTTGAGCAGGTCCGGGACTGCACTGGAGGTCCTCAAGGAAAGCTAATTAGCAGGTGAAGGTCTAATTTCACCTTCCTTGTCCCTCCAGTGCAGTCCCAACATCTGGGAGGTAGCATAGCAGTACTAAACCCGGGGGGAACCCACAAGCCCGGCCTGAATGACTGCCGCACCGAATCTCGCATCCCATTGTTTGCACATCCAGATGGTAATGCTTCACAGAGGTATGCAAGGATGCCCAGGTGGCCACCCTGCAGATATCCACTGAAGGTATCAGGCTAAATTTGGCCCATGAGGCCACTTGTGCCCTAGTGGAATGTGCTCAAAATCCACATGGAACCTGTCTGCACCGAAGGAGATAAGCTGATGAAATGGTATCTCGAATCCACCGAGAGATGGAGGCTTTAGAAGCCACTTTCCCTTTTTGAAGCCCCTCAAACAGAACGAACAAGCAGTCTGACCCTGAAATGCCTCTGTTCTCTTCAGATAGCGCAACAACGCCCGGTGCACATCAGGAGCTCCCCAGTTCATGCTGAGCCGCTTCCGTGTCCACGAACACCAGCAAGGTAACCGGCTGATTCAAATGAAACACAAAGACCTTGGGCAGAAAGGATGCAACCACCCACAATTCCACTTTCTCCTTTAAGAAGACCAGAAAAGGCTCACAACACGAGAGCACCTGCAAATCTGAAATCCTTTGCGTGGAACATATCACCACAAGAAGCACAGTCTTCAACCTCAAATCCTTCAACACAGAAGTCCCCATGGGCTCAAAAGGCTCCTCTGTCAATAATGATAGTATAAGGTTAAAATCCCATTGCAGAACAACCACTCGAGCCAAAGGACGCGCCTGCTTGACTGCCCGAAGAAAATGGACGACAACTGGATGCACACACAGGCAAACTTGCTGGATTCTACCACAACAGGTAATCGCTGCTACCTGCACCCACAGGGAACTACAGGACAGTCCATTTTTTAACCCTGCTTGCAAAAACACCAAGATCTCTGGTACCAACGCCGAGAGAGAACGACAGCCCTTATCCTCACACCATGCCTTGAAAAACCAAGCTCAAACGTACAAGAGCGACGTAGATCGCTTCCAGACTTTTACAAGGTGGAAATCACTGCGGCCGAATACCCCCGCTTGCTCAACCTTGCCCTTTCAAAAGCCAAGCTGTAAGCGAGAATCAATCCACTTGAGGCATTCGCACTGGTCCCTGGGATGGAAGGTCTTGACTGTAGGGTAGGCGCCACGGGCAATCCACAGTCAACAGTAGGAGGTCTGCATACCACGGCCTTCGGGACCAGTCTGGGGCAGTGAGAACAACCAGACCTGGATGTCGATCTATCCTTTGAGTGCCCATGGTGGAAAAATGTACAGTAAGCCACCCGTTGGCCAAGGCTACACCAGGGTGTCCAGCTCCTCCAACATGCTCTCCTTCTGCCCGCTGAAGAATCAGCTCACTTTGGCAGAGGTGAACGTCACCATCAGATCCATAATTGGCGTTCCCCACCAATGCACTATCTGCACAAACACTGCTTTGCAGAGCGACCACTCTCCCGGGTCTCACCTCACCCGACTAAGATAGTCTGCCTTCACATTGTTGGTTCCTGTGACATGGACTGCCGGGATCACTTGCAGGTTTTCCTCTGCCCAGTCCAACAATGGAGTGATCTCGACCTCGAGTTGCACGCGGCCAGTGCCACCTTGCCGATTGATGTAAGCCACCATCGTGGCATTGTCCAAAAACACTCTCACCACTTTGCCGTGAATGGTGGGGTGAAACCTCTGTAGTGCTAAGAAAACTGCTCACGTTTCTGTCGTCATTTTTCTCTGTTTCTATGATTGATCCAAGGACCAGAAAACAAGGTCCATGTATGCTATTAGGCCCTGACTGGTATCCAGGGGCATGCCGATTAACAATTTTTCCAGCCGTAGCCACCTTCGAAGCAAAGCTTGCATGTCCTTGGAACATAATAATAGATGTGTCAGCAGGTGATGCTGCGCTGACCATCTCTGGAGAACAGCCCTCTGCAGCGAACGCATATGAGCCCATGCCCATGGCACCAACTTGATCATCACCACCATGGACCCAAGGAGTTGTATATAATGCCACGCCATGGGCACACCCCTGCAAAAAAGTCAGATCTGCAATTTGTATGGTCCACATCCCATCCTGCGGCAGGGCTACTCTGCCCTTGTCAGTTTGAAACCAGGCTCCAAGATATATGGGGTCCTGGGTGGGTCATAGCTGGCTCTTTGCTAGATTGACCACCCAGCCGAGTCCCTGCAGAAACTGTATAACTCTGGCCATGGCACGCTCGCTCTCCTTGGCAGACTTTGCTCTGATGAGCCAGTCGTCCAGGTAATGGTGTACCAAAATGCCCGAGAAAACAAAGTAGCGGAGCCTGGACTGATATAGTAAACCTTGTTTATTACGCCCCAACGCGTTTCGGCCACCGGCCTTCTTCAGGGGGTCTTAAAGAACACACCTCAAAAAATAATAAACATAAACATATAGGTTAAACACATAATATAAAAAAGTTGTATTACATCAATAAATAAATAAATAGAATATTGATGAAATAATAAATAAAACCATAAATTTCACTTAAAACATCTAAAGGACAAACTATTAATTCATAATGGTTAATTAGAAAACACACTAATAGATAAAAATATATTATAAAATATATATACATTAAGAAATAATAAATCCATATTAAAATACCAAGAGAAGGGAGAGAGACGAGGAGAAGCAAACAGTAAATAAATACCTTAATATGATCAAATTAAATGTTATCCCGGATTGAACCTATGGGATACTGACGGCTGACAATGAACAAATAAATTATTAAATAAATAAATATATACTCATAAAACAAGTATATGCAATTCTAAAACATCAACAATGCATATTAACAAATATAGAACCAATTAATAATAAATAATTAATTACATAAATAAATATACATATATATAAAAAAATCACATATACAGTATAAAAAACATTTATAAAAATACCACTTATAAAAGTAAAACTGTATACATGTGTAATATAAAAAAGTTACATGTATGAATAATCAAGGCACTTCAAGAGACACAAAAAAACCATGTAAAAAAATGATAAAAAGTAAAGATATGAAAAAGGAAAAAATCAAGAAATCATCATAAAACGCATATAAAAAACGCATATAAAAATTATATGAAAAACACATGTAAAAAACATGTGAAAATTGTATAAAAAACCTAATGTAAAAAGGTGGAGACACTCTTAAATTTGAAATCATCATATACTTAAAAATTACATCAGAAAATTATATTCTTAAAAATGCAGCTTATATAATGTACTTATTGTATTAACAACAGATATCTAAAAACAATGGCCAGTAATCGCAAAGTAGTAAAAAACCTCAAGCAATAAAACAGTGGAAAAAGGGGGGAAAAAATTCAAGGGAAATTCTTGAAAAGAAAAACAAAACAAAATAGTGCATGGTTGATTTGAAAGTTACATCAAAGAAGTTGTCTATTGCAACTTCTATATCCCACTTATTGTTCTGACAACCAATATCTAAAAATATTAACCGATAATGTTAAATAAAATAATGGCGAGTAGAACAATAAAAAAACTAAATGCTTGAAAATGAAAAAACAAAATACTTGAAATAACCAGAGTATTTGGATTAGACAAAAACAAAAACGTGCGTGGATAACCGGTATAAACTGTTATGAATTATATTTAATCACGAAAAATAAAAATGAAAATACAGAAAAAAGGAAAAAAGGGAACTAATTCCTTAAATATAAAAACTGTACCATTGTATATTGCTTTAAAACCGGGTTGCAGAAAGTCACCACCGGCAGTTCTTAGATGAATAGCAGCCATTGTTCACAAATTTCCATAGATGCAGAACTCAACCACATATGGGAATAACGGCCGAAGGCTCAAATTATATATATATAAAAAACGTTAAAACCGAAATCAGACAACTATTAATTCATACATAATTCTGTTTTGTTTTTAAAAAGAGGCAGGCTCAGTATGTATGAATTAATAGTTGTCTGATTTCGGTTTTAACGTTTTTTATATATATATAATTTGAGCCTTCGGCCGTTATTCCCATATGTGGTTGAGTTCTGCATCTATGGAAATTTGTGAACAATGGCTGCTATTCATCTAAGAACTGCCGGTGGTGACTTTCTGCAACCCGGTTTTAAAGCAATATACAATGGTACAGTTTTTATATTTAAGGAATTAGTTCCCTTTTTTCCGTATTTTCATTTTTATTTTTCGTGATTAAATATAATTCGTAACAGTTTATACCGGTTATCCACGCACGTTTTTGTTTTTGTCTAATCCAAATACTCTGGTTATTTCAAGTATTTTGTTTTTTCATTTTCAAGCATTTAGTTTTTTTATTGTTCTACTCGCCATTATTTTATTTAACATTATCGGTTAATATTTTTAGATATTGGTTGTCAGAACAATAAGTGGGATATAGAAGTTGCAATAGACAACTTCTTTGATGTAACTTTCAAATCAACCATGCACTATTTTGTTTTGTTTTTCTTTTCAAGAATTTCCCTTGAATTTTTTTCCCCCCTTTTTCCACTGTTTTATTGCTTGAGGTTTTTTATTACTTTGCGATTACTGGCCATTGTTTTTAGATATCTGTTGTCAATACAATAAGTACATTATATAAGCTGCATTTTTAAGAATATAATTTTCTGATGTAATTTTTAAGTATATGATGATTTCAAATTTAAGAGTGTCTCCACCTTTTTACATTAGGTTTTTTATACAATTTTCACATGTTTTTTACATGTGTTTTTCATATAATTTTTATATGCGTTTTTTATATGCGTTTTATGATGATTTCTTGATTTTTTCCTTTTTCATATCTTTACTTTTTATTATTTTTTTACATGCTTTTTTGTGTCTCTTGAAGTGCCTTGATTATTCATACATGTAACTTTTTTATATTACACATGTATACAGTTTTACTTTTATAAGTGGTATTTTTATAAATGTTTTTTATACTGTATATGTGATTTTTTTATATATATGTATATTTATTTATGTAATTATTTATTATTAATTGGTTCTATATTTGTTAATATGCATTGTTGATGTTTTAGAATTGCATATACTTGTTTTATGAGTATATATTTATTTATTTAATAATTTATTTGTTCATTGTCAGCCGTCAGTATCCCATAGGTTCAATCCGGGATAACATTCAATTTGATCATATTAAGGTATTTATTTACTGTTTGCTTCTCCTCGTCTCTCTCCCTTCTCTTGGTATTTTAATATGGATTTATTATTTCTTAATGTATATATATTTTATAATATATTTTTATCTATTAGTGTGTTTTCTAATTAACCATTATGAATTAATAGTTTGTCCTTTAGATGTTTTAAGTGAAATTTATGGTTTTATTTATTATTTCATCAATATTCTATTTATTTATTTATTGATGTAATACAACTTTTTTATATTATGTGTTTAACCTATATGTTTATGTTTATTATTTTTTGAGGTGTGTTCTTTAAGACCCCCTGAAGAAGGCCGGTGGCCGAAACGCGTTGGGGCGTAATAAACAAGGTTTACTATATCAGTCCAGGCTCCGCTACTTTGTTTTCTCCTATATTGTGCGGATCCTTAGCTCCTTTTTGGTACCAAAATGCCCTACTGCTAGAGAGCTGTTGTAACCACCATTATTATCCTGGTAAACGTGCAGGGAGAGATCATGAGGCCAAAGGATAGGGCGCAGGACTGAAAATGCCCCATTGGAACCACAAAACACGGAGGTACCTTTGATGCTCCAGCCGAATCGGTATATGCAAGTAGGCCTCCGTGAGATACAGTGAGGTAAGGAACTCGCCTTCCCTGACGGCTACGATCACTGACCGCAGCATCTCCATGCATAAACGGGGAACACGGAAACTTCAATTTACCCATTTTAGATCAAAGATAGGCCAAAAGATTCCTTCCTTTTTGGGGACCATGAAATAAATAGAGTATCAACCACAGCCATACTGGTCTCATGGAACTTCTATTACTGCCTTTAACTGCAGCAGTCAAGCCTTAATGTTTCCTATTGCTTGCCGTTTTCCCACCGCCTTGCAAGATGATGCCACAAAGGCATCCGAGATAGGCCACATCAACTCCAGAGCATAGTCCTCCCGGATGATTTCCAGAACACACTGGTCGGATGTGATGCAAACCCAAGTCCCATAGCCGACCACTTCCGGCTGGGTCTTCCTCATCTCACTGTGACTTTTTGGGGGACGCAGAGGTGGAGGGGTAGAAACCTCTTCCCAATCCTTGAAATCCCTGAAAATCCTGTCCCCAGGCAGGATAGCACCCTCTCTGATAATGCGCAAAGCGTACTGTCCTAAAAGGCCAGAAATCTCGGGGCTGAACCCTCACCAGGCCTGCCTGCCACCCTGACTTCTGCTTATCTCCTGGAAGCCTGATGCCTTTGGTCTCTCCCAAATCCTTGACCAACTTTTCTAAGGCCTTTCCAAAGAGCTGCTTACCTTTGAATGGCAATTTGCTCAAACGAGACATAAAGGAGACATTGGCTGACTAACTTCATAACCATAACGTCTGGTGGCCACCACCGAAGCCATACCTTCAGAGAGATCTCTAATCAGGTCACAGAAGGCATCTGCCAAATTCACTGCCCCCGACTCTAGCTTGGCTGCCTCCTGGGACAGGGACTGCCCTTGACCCATAGTCTCAATGACACCCTGCTCACAATTGCCCCAAAGATCAAAGCTTGAAGCGACAGGTAATTAATGTTGAAGGCATGCTTCAATAAGGTTTCCAGCTTCAGGTCCTGCACATCACTGAGCACAGTGTTCCCTTCTACCTGTATGGTGGTTTTCTTGGTGACTGTTGAGACCGCTGCATCGACCTTCAGAGAAACCAGGATCTCCTTCTCTTGTTCAGGGAGGGGGTAGAGAGTCAGGCCATGGTCCTTGTGCCCTTCATAGAGGCTTCGGAGACCTCCCACTCATTCTGAATCATTTGCTTGATCACTCTATGCATTGGAAAAACTGATTGCGGCTTTCAGACCGCCTGAAAGAATGGATCTTCGAAAGGGTTTTCCACCTGTGAAGCCCCTGCCTCCATGTTTAAAATCCATAAGGACTGTGCTATGAATGCTGGCAGCTCCTCCCAATGAAACACTCGTATAATCTGCGAGTCCTCTTATGGGATTTCTCCATCTTCCAATTCCCCGGACTCTTGCATGTCTGGATCGTCCACAAGGTCCTCATGGTCTCCCAGGTCCTCATGGTCTATAGCTTTATAGGTACTTACACATCTTAAAGGAAAGGAAGTGCTCTCAGGTGCAGCTCGTTATCCAAATCAGTCATACACTAAGGACCTGAGATTAATTAAGCTTCAGGTAAACAAGGTATATTAAACGTATTAGGTACAATTTTATTAGCATAAGTATCCATAGCAATCCTTAGTAAGTAAAGAACTTAAAGATCTCAACAAAAGCTTAAAACTAAGATGCAGGCAGCAGTCCAGCAGCAAGATGGGGGCTTTCCAGTCTATTGCATTGAGTGTCACATGTATGATTTTCTCCCAGTTGGTGAGAGGTCTTACGTGTGCACTAGGTGCAAGGAGCTCTTTGCTCTCAGGGAACAAGCCCATTCTCTAGAGGCTAGAGTAGGAGACTTGGAAGCCATAAGAAAGACAGAAAGGTACATAGACGAGACCTACAGGGATATAGTCCTGAAGTCCCACCTCCAGTCTGGCAGCATCCCTGTTGCCATGGAGGAGAGAGGTCAAGTGACAGGACAGCATCACCCTGGTGTGGCAGGAAGTGATCCTGTAACTAGGACCTGTCCTCCAGGTGATGTAAAACCCTCTTGCACCGAGGAGGTTTCTCCAGGGCCATGTGCCCATGAGGGAAGGGATAGGACAGCCGTTATAGTTGGTGATTTGATCATTAGGCATGTAGATAGCTGGGTGGCTGGTGGACGTGAGGATCGCCTGGTAACATGCCTGCCTGGTGCGAAGGTAGCGGACCTCACGCGCCACCTAGATAAAGTCTTAAGATAGTGCTGGTGAGGAGTCTGCTGTCTTGGTACATGTCGGTACCAATGACATAGGAAAATGTGGTAGGGAGGTTCTGAAGGCTAAATTTAGGATTTTAGGTAGGAAGTTGAAATCTAGAACGTCCAGGGTAGCGTTCTCCGAAATGCTTCCCGTTTCACGCGCAGGACCCAAAAGGCAGGCAGAGCTCCGGAGTCTCAATGCGTGGATGAGACAATGGTGCAAGGATGAGGGTTTTGGATTTGTTAGGAACTGGGGAACATTCTGGGGAAAGGAGGGGCTCTTCCGAAGGGATAGGCGTCACCTTAACTGGGATGAAACCAGGCTGCTGGCATTAACCTTTAAAAAGAAGATAGAGCAGCTTTTAAACTAGATAATAGGGGAAGCCAACAGTCACACAAGAGCGCATGGTTTGGAAGAATGTATCCTTGAAGGATACTACCAAAAGCAGAGAGGTTCCAAAAAAGAGTAAAGTAGCCCAAATGCCCTCGAGTTTGGAGGAGACAGAGCTTAAAGATCCCAAATTACTCATGCCTACCAATACCCAAATTAATATGAATAAAAAACAGTCTCTAAAATGCTTGTATGCAAATGCTAGATGTCTAAAAAATAAGATGGGAGAGTTAGAATATACAGCACTAAATGAGAGGTTAGATATAATTGGAATCTCAGAGACATGGTGGAAGGAGGACAACCAGTGGGACACTGTGATACCTGGGTACAAACTATATCGTAATGATAGAGCTGATCAAATTGGTGGAGGGGTTGTGCTCTATGTTAGAGAGGACATTGAGTCAGAAAGGATTAAAGCTTTGCAGGAAACAAAATTTGCTGTAGAATCTCTATGGATTGAAATTCCATGTAAAAAGGGGAAGGCGATGGCAGTGGGAGTGTACTATCGACTGCCTGGCCAGAATGAGCAAATGGATGATGAAATGCTCAAAGAAATCAAGGAAGCTAACAAATGTTACAGCACATTAATAATAATTATAATGGGTGATTTCAATTACCCCGGTATCGACTGGGTCAGTGTCACAGCAGGACATGCTAGGGAGATAAAGTTCCTAGATTAAATAAATGACTGCTTCTTGGAGCAGCTGGTTCATGAACCAACCAGAGGGGAAGCCATATTGGACCTAGTCATTAGTGGAACACCAGATCTGGTGCAAGAGATAAGGGTGTCGGGGCCACTTGGCAATAGTGATCATAGCATGATCGCGTTTGATTTAATTAGTGGAGGAGGAATAGTAAGGAAATCCACAGTATTACCTTTTAACTTTCAAAAGGGAGACTATGATAAAATGAGGAAAATAGTTAAGAAAAAACTAAAAGGAGCAGTTGCAAAGGTTAAAGACTTACATCAAGCGTGGGTGTTGTTGAAAAATATCTTGGAAGCCCAGACCAGCTGTATTCCACGCTTTAAGAAAAGTGGAAGGAAGTCCAAAAAACTGCCAGCATGGTTTAAAGGTGAGGTCAGAGAGGCTGTTGTTGCCAAAAAAGCATCTTTCAGGAAATGAAAAAAAGAGCCAAACGATGAAATCTGGAAACAGCACAAGCACTGGCAAATTAAATGCAAGGCATTGATAAGGCACGCAAAGGGAGAATTTGAGAAGCTTGCTGCGGAAGCAAAAATGCGTAATAAAGACTTTTTAAGTACATTCGTAGCAAAAAACCTGTGAGAGAGTCAGTTGGTCCATTAGATGATAGAGGAGTTAAAGGGGCACTAAGAGGCGACAAGGCGATAGCGGAGAGACAGAATGAATTCTTTGCTTCGGTCTGTACTGAGGAAGATGTAGGGATGTTATCCATGACTGAAGTGGTATTTAAAGGTGCGGAAGAATTAAAGGAAACTGAAGAGTAGCAAATCACCTGGGCCGGATGATATACATCCAAGGGTGTTGAAAAAACTGAAATATGAGATTGCAGACCTGCTATTAGTAATCTGTGAACTATCATTAAAATCATCTGTAATACCTGAAGATTGGATGATGGCGAACGTAACACCAATTTTTAAAAAGGGTTCCAGGGGTGATCCGGGAAACTACAGACCGGTGAGCCTGACATAAGTACCAGGAAAAATGGTAGAAACCATCATAAAGAATAAAATTGCTGAATATGTAGATAGTCATGGCTTAATGGGAGACAGCCAACATGGCTTTAGACAAGGAAGATCTTGTCTTACTAATCTGTTATGTTTTTTGAAGGCGTGAGTAAACAGGTAGATAAAGGTGAGTCGGTTAATATAGTGTATTTGGACTTTCAGAAAGCCTTTGACAAGGTCCTTCATCAGAAACTTTTGGCAAAACTAAAGAGTCATGGGATAGGAGGCAGTGTACTATTGTGGATCAGGAACTGGTTAAAAGATAGAAAGCAGAGGGTAGGGCTACATGGCCAATTTTCCCAATAGAGAAAGCTAAATAGTGGTGTACCCCAGGGATCTGTGCTGGGTCCGCTGCTTTTTGACATATTCATAAATGACCTGGAAAAGGGAATAACGAGTGAGGTTATCAAATTTGCAGATGACACAACACTATTTAAAGTTGTTAAAACCCAAGAGGATTGTGGAAAATTGCAGGAGGATCTTGATAAATTGGAAGACTGGGCATCAAAATGGCAGATGAAATTTAATGTGGACAAGTGCAAAGTTATGCACCTAGGGAAGGACAACCCAAACTATGGTTACACAATGCAAGGTTCCACATTAGGAACCACCACCCAGGAAAAAGATTTAGGCGTCATTGTGGATAACATGTTAAAACCGTCAGCCCAGTGTGCAGCGGCAGCCAAGAGAGCAAATAGAATGCTAGGTATCATAAGGAAAGGAATGGAAAATAAAACAAAGGATATTATAATGCCTCTATATTGTTCCATGGTGAGACCGCACCTTAAATATTGTGTACAATTCTGGTCGCCGTATCTTAAAAAGGATATAGCGTTATTAGAAAAGGTTCAGAGAAGAGCCACGAAAATGGTAAAGGGGATGGAAGAATACCCCTATGAAGAAAGGCCAAAAAGGTTAGGGCTCTTTAACCTGGAAAAGAGATGGCTGAGGGGAGATATGATAGAAGTCTATAAATGAATGAACGGAGTGGAACGGGTAAACGTAGATAGATTGTTTACGTTATCAGAATATAGAAAGACTAGGGGACATGCAGTGAAGCTACAGAGTAAAATATTTAAGACTAATAAAAGAAAATATTTTTTCACTCAACGTGTAATCAAACTTTGAAATTAGTTATCGGAGGATGTAGTAAAGTCTGTTAGTGTAGCTGGGTTTAAAAATGTTTGGACAAGTTCCTGGAAGAAAGGTCCATAAACCATTATTAAGAAGGGACTAAGGATATCAATGCTTGACCCAATACAAGCATTGTGGAACCTGTGTCTTTTGGGGAAACTGCTAGGTACGTATGACCTAGATTGGCCACTGTTGGAAACAGGATACTGAGCTTGATGGACCTTGGTCTGACCCAGTATGGCATATATCTTCTGTTCCTCCCAGAGGTCCTGTTCGAGATGCGGTTTTGCTGAGGCTTCAGCCTCCTCGCTTTGTTCCTTTTTACTCTTTCGCCACTCTGACGGCCCAACCAGGTCCAGTCCCTGCTGCCTCATGCAGAACGCCTTATGCATGAGCAACACAAATTCCAGAGTAAATCCTGACCTTGATGGCGTATCCCCCTGAACCTCCTTTGACGTGGAGGGACGGAGAGGAAGACAGCTCCATGTCTCTATTCTCAAGACTCCAGAAGTCCACTTCCTCGAGTACCAGCGAGACCCCCGGACTCCTCAGACACACCCCGCTGAATGCCTGCGCACTGCCCTCAGCTCCACTGGGGACCCCGCTTCCTCCAATATATGGTCTTCCAGGGAGCGTGACTCTGCTTCACAGCCGCAGCAAAACCCTGCTGCAGAGATGGAACTATTCTTGGAGCCGCATGCCAGACATGTGACCTTGCCTGGCATTGTAGCCTGCAACCGAAGAGCACTATCAAACAGACACCACTCTCTGGAAAAATAAACCGCATTGCAGGGTGATAGAGCTACCTCGGCTCAACTCCTTTTTTTACTTTCAGTTTAAAAATTCCTGCACGGAAAGGAAGAAAGCCCCTTAAAATAAGAAAACGCATATGGCAAATATTCTCCCGCATCAGTATGTGCTTCCCCCCTACCGTGCAAACTTGAGAAAATGGCGCAGATTCCCGCCTGTACAAAATGGCCTTGGGGCAGCCACACGGTCTCCAACATCAGTCTGTCTCTGCCTGGCCTGATGTGCATCGCCAAAATCTGTCACAGCACTATCCGATCAAAAACCCCCCAGATCTTACCTCACCAGGATGTACTCACAGAGTGCTGCCTGAGGCTAAAAACTGTTGCTTCTCTCACTTCTGTGTGCAGCCGCTGTCCCCTGCTACCGCCAATATGACAGCGGAGTGTTGCTCAGGGCCTGACACGGTCTCCCTACCTGCTCTCTGCATGCTGACAGTGGCTGCTCACCTGCTCAGGGTTCGGGAGCTGCTGAGTCTGCCTTCAAACCGGGAAATCACTTCCCCTCTCTGTCCAGAGGGTCACGTGTCTCCCCCAAGAGCCTTGTTCTTTTTCTTTAACTTTGTTAAGGCAGACAATGAGCCCTATCAATGGTCCAAATAAATAGAAAATACTGGCAAAATAACCAACTGTGCTCCTTATTTGTCTCTTCAGTGAGCCCATACTCTGGGATCAGCTCTCTCCAGCTGCTTGGAGACTGAGTTTATTGGGGATAATGCCAGCTTCCTAAGAACACTGATGTCATCAAAGATGACATGATCAGTCTCCAAGCTGTTGGTGAGAGATGATAACCCAGATGTTGGAACTGCACTAGAAGGATAAGGAATTGTGATCATCTTGATTACAGCTGTACCCAAGGCATCCATTGCGGGGTGCTTTAGCGAGTGCTCCTCTTCAGGACCAAAAAGAGAAAAGCTTACCCATGGTCCTACCAACCCAGTGTCGGATCCTGGAATTACCCACTCCGCTGAAATGATACTCTGTATCACCTGATGAATAGGAAATGCCTTGGTAGGTTTCCTAATCCCCTTCAAAATAGGATTTCTAGAGACACTCTCCTTCTGTACTGGAGGATGCATAATACTGAAGGTCTCCAGGGCTTGTGAACCCATTGCTGAACATTCTTCTTCTAGAAGAGAAATTATGGAAAGGTCACCCTTCCTCCAAAGGGTCCGCCAGTGAAGCCTTTTTATCTAAGAGACTGACCAAACTTCAGCAGTTAAACCCCATCTTAGAAATCGCTAACTGCTATGACCATTTTCAACAGCCAGCAGAAGCAGCTTTGACAACAAACCCTCCAAATCTTTGGCTAGGCCCATGGACACTAGATATGAATTAGAGCCCTGTCTACCTCAATAAATACGCTCTGTGGAGAAGCAATATAAACTGCTATCACTGGTCCTGAAGGCGGCAGAGATTGAAGTCAAGTTAATCTCCAAAGTCAGAGTGGAAAGAGGAGAAGCAACATGAGACTCCACGGTGTAGAGGCGCAAAATGGCCACCTCTCCTGCACTTTCCTCATCACCCTCATGTGAGAAAGGTCATGAGGACACAGAACTCCCTGGAAAAGGCCTATGAAAGAGCCTCTAATCTGTCCCCCTGGTGCTGCCAACACCAAAGCAGTCTGGCCTGAAGCCACCGTATGACTGGTATGTCCAGAAAATATAAGAACCACCAAGGATCCAAAAGCCTTCTGCAAGCTCCTTAAAAAACTTTCCTTTTTAAAGAGCACTATGAGGACTCAGTGGCTTGACCAATTCTGAACGGCATAATTATACTAGTTATGCAGCCCACAGAACTTTTAACTAGACCCAAAGGACTTGTCTATACTAGAAACATAGAAAACTGATGACAGAAAAATACCACATGGCCTATCTAGTCTGTCCTTCCATATCCCTTTTTTTCCTTGAGATCCTCTGTGTTTTTCCCATGCTTTTTTGAATTCAGATACTGTCCTCATCTCTACCACCTCCACTGGGAGACTATTCCACGGATCCACCACTCTTTCCGTAAAGAAATATTTCCGCATATCACTCCTGAATCTATCCCCTTTCACCCTCATAGCAGAACTTGCTTTCAATCAAAAGAGGCTCTCCCCCTGTGCATTTATGCCACAGAGGTATTTAAACATCTCAATCATATCACCTCTATCCCCTCTTTCCTCTAAGGTGTACATATCAAGATCCTTAAGCCTGTCCTCATATGCTTTATAATGAAGACCACTAAGCATTTTAGGAGCCACCCTCTGTACTGACTCCAGCCTGTTTATATCTTTGAAGGTGCGTTCTCCAGAATTGCACACAATACTCCAAATGAGGTCACACCAAAGACTTATACAGAGGCATTATCATCTCCTTTTTTCTGCTAGCCATTCCTCTCCCTATTCACCCAAGCATCCTTCTAGATTTTGCTGTCGCCTTTTCTACCTGCTTAGCTACTTTAAGATCATCAGACACAACCATGCCTAAGTCCAGCTCTTCTTTAGTGGACAAAAGTACTTCACCCCCTATACTATATCGCTTCCTTGGATTGCTGCAGCCCAAATGCATGATCTTGCATTTTTCAACATTAAATCTCAACTGCCAAATTCTAGACCATTCTTCAAGCTTAGCTAGATCCCTCCTCATGATATCTACACCTTCCTGGGTGTCTACTGTATTGCAGATTTTGGCATCATCTGCAAAGAGGCAAACCTTACCCGACAGCCCTTCCACTATATCACTAACAAAGATGTTAAAAAGAATCAGACCAAGGACAGATCCCTGGGGCACACCACTGGTAACTTCCTTCTCCTCAGAGTGAGCTCCATTTACCTGTACCCTTTGTCGTCTCCCACTCAACCAATTTCTAACCCAAGCAGTAACTTTATGGTCCAGACCTAGGGTGCTCAGTTTGTTTATAAGTCGCCCTGTGAGGAACGGTGTCAAAGGCTATACTGAAATCTAAATACACCACATCTAGCGCTCTCCCTCAGTCCAACTCCCTGGTCACCCAGTCAAAGAAATCAATCAGATTTGTCTGATAAGACCTGCCTCTGGTGAACCCATGCTGCCATGGATCCTGTAATCCGCTGGACTCCAAAAATCTCACTATTTTCTCTTTCAGCAGCGTTTCCAATAATTTACTCACCACCAAAGTTAAACTAACCGGCCTGTAGTTTTCAACCACATCCTTACTTCCGCTTTTGTGTAAAGGGACCACATGAGCCTCTCTCCAGTCCTTTGGCACCACTCCTGATTCCAACGAGGCATTGAAAATGTCAGTTAGTGGAGCTGCTAGAACATCCCCAAGTTCCCTCAGTATTCTAGGGTGTATCCCATCCGGTCCCATCGCTTTGTCTACTTTAAGTTGAGCTAGTTTCTCACGAACAGTCTTCTGAAAACTGTTCAAGATGCCTCTCCTTTCTGTTCCTGTTTGTGGGTGTTTTCTGAGGTCCAGTTCCTGGTCCTTCATCTGTGAACACAGAACAGAAATATTTAAGCAATTCTGCTTTATCCTCATCAGCTTCTACATATTCCTCCACTTCATCCTTGAGTCTAATACTACTTTTGCCCTTCCTCTTCTCACTAACATATCTGAAAAATGTCTCATCCCATTTTATTGCATTGGCTATTTCCTCCTCTTTTTGAATCTACTACATAGATTCCCATGTACACAGAACATAAGATATGCCATACTGGGTCAGACCAAGTATGGGTCAGACCATCAAGCCCAGTATCCTGTTTCCAACAGTGGCCAATCTAGGTCACAAGTATCTAGCAGTTTCCCCAAAAGACACAGGTTCTGCAATGCTTGTATTGGGGCAAGCCGTGGATATTCTGGGTCCCCTTTAATAATGGTTTATGGACCTTTCCTCCAGGAACTTGTCCATATCTTTTTTAAACCCAGCTACACTAACAGCTTTTACTACATCCTCCGGTAACAAATTCCAGAGTTTGATTACACGTTGAGTGAAAAAATATTTTCTCTTATTAGTCTTAAATAGGTTACCCTGTAGCTTAATTGCATGTCCTCTAGTCTTTCTATATTTTGATGGCGTAATCAATCAATCTACGTTTACCCATTCTACTCCACTCATTAATTTATAGTCTATCATATTTCCCCTTTAGGTTGAAGAACCCTAACCATTTTAGCCTCTCTTCATAGGGATAACCTTTCATCCCCTTTATCATTTTGGTGGCTCTTCTCTGTACCTTTTCTAATAATGCTATATCCTTTTTAAGATACGGCGACCAGAATTGCACACAATATTCAAGGTGTAGGTCGCACCATGGGACCCACACAGAGGATCTCTAAAGGTAAAAAGTGGACTGTTGTAGTTGTTGTTATGGAAGGACAGACTAGATAGGCCATGTGGTCTTTTTCTGTCGTCATGTTTCTATGGAATGATAAAGAGGCATTATTATATCCTTTGTTTTATTTTCCATTCCTCATGTACCTAGCATTCTATTTGCTCTCTTGGCCACCGCTGCTCACTTGGCGGAGGGTTTTAACATGTTATCAATGATGACACCTAAATCCTTTTTCCTGGGTGGTGGTTCCTAATGTGGAACCTTGCATCGTGAAACTATAGTTTGGGTTGTTTTTTCCTAGGTGCATAACTTTGCACTTGTCCACATTAAATTTCATCTGCCATTTGAATGCCTAGTCTTCCAATTTATCAAGATCCTCTTGCAATTTTCCACAATCCTCATGGGTTTTAACAACTTTAAATAGTTTTGTGTCATCTGCAAATTTGATAACCTCGCTCATTCTTTTTTCCAGGTCATTTATAAATATGACAAAAAGAAGCGGACCGAGCACTTATCCCTGGGGTACTCCACTATTCACCTTTCTCCATTGGGAAAATTGGCCATTCAGCCCTACCCTCTGCTTTCTTTTAACCAGTTCCTAATCCACAATGGTTCACTGCCTCCCAGGACCATACCTAGCCCTGTGCGAGCAGTGCGGCTACACAGGGCACAAAGACTTAAGAAACGCATTTCAGCTGCTTGCCGCTGTCTGCCATCACCATTTTTTCTTCTCTCAGCGGTGGCAGACAGCTGAAATGCACCCCTTAACCTTCTCACAGCACGCTAAGCAGGTCTTGTCCCTCCCTCCTCTTGACACAGCGTCAGAGCAGGGAGAAAGAGATCTGCTTAGTGCCCCAGTGACTTGCACATCGGGCATGCACCTCTTCTATCACACCACCGTCCAGAAAGTGACTAGATGGAGGTGCGCGGGGGGAGGGGGGGGGTGGTGCACAGGGCACGATTCATGCTCAGTATGGCCCTGCTGCCTATGACTTCATTTTGCAAATAGTCTCTCATGAGGGACGCTGTCAAAGGCTTTCTGAAAATCCAGATACACTGTATCAACTACTCACCTTTGTCTACCTGTTTATTCACACCTTCAAAAAAACATAACAGATTAGTAAGACAAGACCTTTCTTGGCTAAAGCCATGTTGGCTGTCTCCCATTGAACCATGACTATCTACGTGTTCAATATTGTTCTTTATAATGGTTTCTACCATTTTTCCACAGTACTGACGTCAGGCTCACTGGTCTGTAGTTTCCCAGATCACCCCCCTGGACCCCTTTTTAAAAACTGGCGTTGCATTGGCCATCTTCCCCAACAGCTGCGAGAACAGAGAAAGAGGAATTTCAAGAATAAAGGGTCGGGATACACATGTGCAGTGAAGGGCCCAGTGGATCATCACTTGGTGAGTGTGACTATACCCAGGTTATCTGTGATGCAGACCGGGGGGGGGGGGGGGTGGGGGGGAGGGCATGGTCACTGTCTCTTGGATGCTTCCTTGGGATCGGTGTTTTGTACCCTCACCCAAAGGCTTTAGATGTTAACGTGAGTGAGGTGCTCCTGTGCAAGGTACTCTCCCATCCTGTTCTACCCCTCTGCCCTTGACACAGACAGGCCCATTGGAGTGTGAGTCCAGTGAGATTCAGATGTATCCATCTCCTGTGATGTTCCAGTCTGTGGTTTCCATAGTGAGAGCAGAGGGCACTGACTCCAGGGACAAATCTTTAAGGAATATTTGGTCTGCTATTAGGATAGATGATATATTAAAAGGCACATTAACACAATTATGTTCTTTCTCACAGAAATCTGTTCAGGCATTGCACAGCATTGAGCTATGCTCTCGAAGTTTCAGGGACAGGTTTCTATGTTGGAGAGCAACTATGCTTTACCTGTCCATCTAAGTCCCCACATGGAGAACTTAAGAAAGCACTATGAGGCAAATAATATATATTAGAGACCAAAGCCTTTTGAAACATATGTAAAAGCTGTTGCTTTGTTTTAATATTTTTTAAACAATTTCAATGGGTTAATAAGCGAACTACAGGAAAATTTAGAAACCTAAGTTTCCAGGCTCTAGCATTATTATGAAGAAACAAGTTTCTTTAATGAAAGAGCTACTCACTTTGAATAATACCCATGTTATTTACCTGTAAAAGGCGCTGTCCAGGAACAGCAGGAATCAGTCCTCACATATGGGTGCCAGCAGCGTCCGTGCGGAGCATTTCCCCAACTTTCATAGAAAGCCTTTGAGATATGCTACCCCACGTATGGTCCCTTTCCCACCCAAGGGTGACATCTTGCTTAGATGACATAGCTAAGATGGTAGTAAGAACTATAACAAGGTAGGAAGGAGGGGTGTAAGGACTAATTCTTGCTGCTCCCAGAGAACACCTGTTACAGGCAAGTAACTACGCTTTCTCCAGGAACAAGCAAGAAGTCAATCCTCACATATGGGACTCCCTAGCTCCAGGCTACCAAGGAATCAACACCTATATCCCAAATTCAGTGCTAAATAAATCCACATAATATAAAATCACCAAAGTACCCCCCAAGAAAAAAGTTTTTTTGAAACACAGTCTTTTGTCGGATGTCGCCAAAAGTAGAGTAAAACTTTTAGTCAAAACTCACAAACGGCTCCATCCATTTTGATAAACATAATATAATAAAACTTCAAAGGACTTAGCTCAAAACAAGTTCACTATTGTAAATCCACACACGACGTGCACACATTTCGGGAATGCCTCCCTGTATCAAGTGCTTTCGTCAACCAAAATTTGTTAACCGCCAGAAAATACTGGATCTCAACCCAGCTGATTCTTTAAAGGGCAGAAAAGCTTATCCCATTGGCTAACAATTTCCTTCTATCCCAACCCAAAACGCAACTGGCTGTTGAATGATTGGCCAGAGAATAGCAGTACTGATGAATCTTTTGTAGGAGTCCTCCCGTATACAACGAGTGCGGAACTTGTCAATATTTTGAAGAAATATTGGCCAATATTAGCATTACATGAATGTTTCCAGAAGCCCCTTATGATAGCCTTCTCCCGTGGGGCAAATCTGCATGATTTTTTGGTGTGCTCAACACCGTTGGCCGATAGACCACCTATTCCATCGCAACAACATAGTGGCCATTCTATTTGTGGATCGTGTCTATATTGTGCGTTGTCACTTACGGGCAGAGTTTGGGCGTCTCCTAATACTGGACAATCGGTGATCCGACGGACTGTACTTCCTCCTTTGTTATCTACATACTTATATGTCCCTGCCCCCTTATGTCAGTAGAATGACGCGGATGGTTAAAACCCGGCTGGGTGAACATGCTTCTCGGATCCGTCAAAAAATAATATCTGCCCCGATAGTGGAGCACTGTCTTGCACAGGATCACACTTTCGAGCATCTCAAATGGTCGGTGCTTGATCATGTCCCCCTGGATCCTAGGAGGGGGGGGGGGCGGGGGGAGATCGGACCACTAAACTTCAAAGGTGTGAACAGAGATGGATATTTCGGCTTAAAACTGTGGTGCCTTTGGGTTTAAATCAAGAAGTTGAATGGAGCAGTATCTTGTAATGTTAACCTCTGTGACAGCGGGCTTCCCTTGTTTGGTGGGATGGTTCCACTGTTTTCATTGATTTTTGGGTTGAGATTGAAGGAAATTGTTAGCCAATGGGATAAGCTTTTCTGCCCTTTAAAGAATCAGCTGGGTTGAGATCCAGCGTTTTCTGGCGGTTAACAAATTTTGGTTGAAGAAAGCACTTGATACAGGGAGGCATTCCTGAAACGTGTGCACATTGTGCGTGGATTTACAATAGTGAATTTGTTTTGAGCTAAGTCCTTTGAAATTTTATTATATTATGTTTATTAAAATGGATGGAGCCGTTTGTGAGTTTTGATTAAATGTTTTACTCTACTTTCGGTGACAACGGACAAAAGACTTTCAAAAAATTTTTTCGGGGGGGGGGGGGTACTTTGGTGATTTTATATTATGAAGTAGTAAGTTTTGTAAATAGTTACCCCGGTTATCCAAGTTATTTATGCCCTGTTACCTGTAAACTCATACGTGTTAAATGTACTGAGCATTTTGTTCCATGTGAACCGCGCTGATGATGAATAGTGCGGTACATAAGAGACTGTAAATAAATAAATAAATGAAGGAAGGAATGAACCATGACAGTACTAACAGTGGCCAAGTCAGGTAGCCAGTTGCAGAAGATGAG
This sequence comes from Ichthyophis bannanicus, assembly GCA_033557465.1. Lineage (NCBI taxonomy): Eukaryota > Metazoa > Chordata > Amphibia > Gymnophiona > Ichthyophiidae > Ichthyophis > Ichthyophis bannanicus. The sequence continues at coordinate 6,084,011 of CM066050.1, forward strand.
TCCCACCGAGAGACTCTGCAAGACCCTAGTTACCAACAACACTATCATGCCTGTAGCCTGAACACAGAAGGGTCAAAGAGGAGTTACGTACACACCAAGAATATTACGGAGTACTGCCTGTGCGAAGGCACTGTCCCTACAGAACTCGCTCTCCAACCAGTAGTGAACTGTGAATGTATGAATTGAAGACTATGTGGTGGCCTTGCAGATCTCCAGCACTGAGCAGAGGTTGGCCACCAACGTGGCCATCACCCTCATGTGATGCGCTGTGAAACAGTGCTCAAGGGAGAGGCCAGCTCGCTCATAGGCAAGGGCAATACAGTCTGCCACCCACGTGGACAGAGTTTGCTTAGTCACGGGGAGCCCCAGCCTGCTGGGGTCATAAGACACGAAAAGCTGAGGGGCTCTGCGATGGGCCCAAGTCCACTGTAAGTAGGAGGACAGGGCCCATTTGCAATCAAGTGTATTCATTGCTTGTTCCTCCCTGCCAGCATGAAGCCGCTAAAAGAAGGTGAGGAGAACCACCTCTTGGTTGAGGTGGAAAGGTGATACCACCTTTGGGAGGAATTTGGGGTGTGTGCAGATCACAACCCTGTTCTTATAGAACACTGTATATGATGACCTGCCACCAGGCCCTGGAATTTGCTCACTCTTCGAGCGGATGTGAGGGTCACCAGAAAGGCAACATCCAAGTCAGATATCTCATGTGGCAAGAGGCTCAAATGGCAGTTTAGTGAGCTGGGAGAGCACCACATTGAGAACCCACTCCACCACCGCAAGGCAGAAGGGCTTTGGTTAACCAGAAGCCCCGGAGGAACCGGGAGACCAGAGGCCAGCAAGAGGGGTTTTCTCCTTGACAGGGTGGTGGTGGGCAGCTGTGGCACTCAGATGCACCCTCACAGATTTCAGCCCAGTGTGCAACAGGTGGAGTAGGTAATGAAAAAACAGTTGCACCTGGCAGGAGAAGGGATTCTCCTCCTTCTCTGCACAGCAGGCAGAGAACCTTCTCCACTTAAAAGCATAAGCCCGTCTGGTAGAGGGTTTTCGGGAGGCCAGCAGGACCCCTGGAAGATTGAAAGGGACCAATGCTACCCTTTCAGCTGCCATTCTGTTAGCAACCCTCGGTGGGGCTACAGGAGGGAGCCCTCCTCCTGGACAGGAGGTCCGGGGCCCAGCCCAGTGGGACTGGGAATGTCACCGACAGTGAAAGCAACAGAGGTAACAAAGGTTGCCTGGGGCACCAGGGACGATCAATATAACTAACATGTTCTCGCTCTGGACCTTGAAGAGGACCTTGGCAACGGGGGAGGGGGGGGAGGGGTGTGTGCGATGGGAAAGCATAGAGTAGGCTCTCGGACCACGAGATCAGGAAGGCATCTGCCTGCACTCGCCTCGGGTGCAGCTGGCGCAAGCAGAATAGAGGCAGCTGCGCATTGTCTGAAGAGACAAATAGGTCCATCATGGGCCTGCCCTAGCGGTAGAAGAGTTGCTTCGTTATCCTGGGTTTAAGCACCACTTGTGTGGACGAAGGACTCTGCTCAGCCTGTCCGCTAGGCAGTTGTCCTGGCCTGGGAGGTACACCGCTCGCAGGAGCATACTGTTGCATGCTGCGGAGAGAACAGCTACCACCCCCTGGCAGAGGGATTACGAGCCCGTGCCCCCCTGCTTGTTGATAAAGAGCATGGCAACGAGTCACGTGATGTGGCGAGCGTGAGTGGACGTGCGCTGCTCAGGCTCCAGGCCCCAACCCTTCCTTTCGCCGGTAGAAGTGCCAAAAATATTAGCAAAGCTGCCACAGAGCCGCCACAGAGCAGGGACAAGGCAGAGAACTTCCAGCAGCGACGAAACGGAAACCGATGGCGGCTGCAGTGAAAGCAGGATGCCAAGAAAAAGACCACCGTGCAGCAGAAAAGGGCGGAGACGCTGCCAAAATCCAGCTCGCTGGCTGTGCCGGAGCTTGTGGATGAGATCTCGATTGCGGTAGTGGGGGCACTCTCCTCCCAGTTTGATGCCCTGAGCGGGAAGATTGACTTGCTGCAAACCTCGGTGGGAGCTTTGGGCAACCGAGTGCTGGAGGCAGAGACTCGCACTGAGAGGGCAGAGAAGACTGTGACGGAGCTGCAGCAGGAGGTAAGCCGCATGAGAACAGCTATGCAGGCACAGGAAGCCAAATTAGATGACCTTGAGAATAGGTCCCGACGTAACAACTTGCGCTTAACATAGAAACATGACGACAGAAAAAGACCACATGGCCTATCTAGTCTGTCCTTCCATATCAACAACTACAACAGTCCACTTTTTACCTTTAGAGATCTTCTGTGTTGGTCCCATGCTTTTTTGAATTCAGTTACTGTCCTCATCTCTACCACCTCCACTGGGAGACTATTCCATAGATCCACTACTCTTTCCGTAAAGAAATATTTCCGCATATCACTCCTGAATCTATCTCCCTTCACCCTCATCCCATGTCCCCTCGTAGCAGAACTTGCTTTCAATTGAAAGAGGCTCTCTCCCTGAACATTTATGCCACGGAGGTATTTAAATATCTCAATCATATCACCTCTATCCCGCCTTTCCTCTAAGGTGTACATATTAAGATCCTTAAGTCTGTCCTCATATGCTTTATAATGAAGCCCACTAATCGTTTTAGTAGCCACCCTCTGCACCGACTCCATCCTGTTCACATCCTTTTGAAGGTGCAGTCTCCAGAATTGCACACTAGACTCCAAATGAGGTCTCCCCAAAGACTTATACAGAGGCATTATCACCTCCTTTTTTCTGCTAGCCATTCCTCTCCGTATGCACCCAAGCATCCTTCTAGCTTTTGCAGTCACCTTTTCTACCTGTTTAGCTACTTTAAGATCATCAGACACAACCACGCCTAGGTCCCGCTCTTCTTTAGTGGACAAAAGTACTTCACCTCCTATACTGTATTGCTCCCTTGGATTGCTGCAGCCCAAATGCATGACCTTACATTTTTTAACATTAAATCCCAGCTGCCAAATTCTAGACCATTCTTCAAGCTTAGCTAGATCCTTCCTCATGTTATCTACACCTTCCTGGGTGTCTACTCTATTGCAGATTTTGGTATCATCTGCAAAGAGGCAAACCTTACCCGACAGCCCTTCCGCTATATCACTAACAAAGATGTTAAAAAAGAATCGGACCAAGGACAGATCCCTGGGGCACTCCACTGGTAACATCCTTCTCCTCAGAGTGAGCTCCATTTACTTGTACTCTTTGTCGCCTCCCACCCAACCAATTTCTAACCCAAGCAGTAACTTTAGGGTCCATCCCTAGGGTGCTCAGTTTGTTTATAAGTCGCCTATGAGGAACAGTGTCAAAGGCTTTACTGAAATCTAAATACACCATATCTAGAGCTCTCCCTCGGTCCAACTCCCTGGTCACCCAGTCAAAGAAATCAATCAGATTTGTCTGACAAGACCTGCCTCTGGTGAATCCATGCTGCCTCGGATCCTGTAATCCGCTGCACTCCAGAAACCTCACCATTTTCTCTTTCAGCAGCGTTTCCAATAATTTACTCACCACCGAAGTTAAACTAACCGACCTGTAGTTTTCAACCACATCCTTACTTCCGCTTTTGTGTAAAGGCACCACATGAGCCTCTCTCCAGTCCTTTGGCTGTATGTATGCTTCTTGGGCATCCCTGATAGTGTCTTGGACTGAGAGTTAAAGCCCTATTTGGAGGTGTTGGTGATGTGGATCTTAGAGGGCGGAGAGGAGGGAGGCCCGGTGCAAATCGAAAGAGCGCACAGGATGGGACCCAGCGGCCAAATGATAGCCAGCCACGTGTGGGTCCTGGCAAGGTTCCTGAGATTTCCGCAGAAGGAGGCAGTGCTCCATGCAGCTCGCAAGAAAGGAACTATGATACAGGACAATACTAAGCTGTGGATTGTGCAGGACTATTCAGCAGCCCTGGGTCAGCACAGGCAGGCATATGGGCCTTTGTGCCAAAAGCTGATAGACACTAACATTCAGTTTGCGGTACAATATCCTGCCTGTTTGTCACTTATGAGGTATGGCGCCGGGCCTTCGAATCTGCCACAGATGCGGCCCACTACATAGATGAACTGACGAGGGGAGAGAGAACAACGTGGGGTGATCACTCCAAACATTTGGGAGCGGCGACCTGAAAGGGCCAAGACAACGACCAGGAACAGCAGTCTTTCAACAAACGAGAGAAGAGCCTAACCCCAGGGCTGGACTTTCCTGAGACCCGGGCCCCTGACAGTTTGTTAAGAGTTCTGGAATTGTTATTATAAAATTGTTTGTCTGATTTTGAATATTGAGCGTTCTATATGCTTGGCTGGGGGGAAGGGGGGTAAAGGGGACAAGTTCAGCAGGTAGCAGTACTGGAGTCTGGGCGGGGGAGCCACTGAAAAGAGGAGGAGGGGGAGGGGTCCTGCACACATCTTGGTGACCTCACAGGAATGGAAGAGGGAGGTAAGGAAGAAAGGAGGAGAGGCAGAGTGTGGAAGGGGGGAAAGGGGCTGGGGAGGGAAGGGGGTGAGGCCACAAAAAGGGGAAGTCGGTAGGAAAACAGAGTACCAGGAGAGGGAGAAAACTAGCATAATTCATTATGAGCAGGAGCTACGTGTGGGGGGGGGGGCTTCAGGCTGGGGAGGCCCTTTCTGGGGTAATGTTAGGTACCGAGACTGTGGAGCCTGAATGGGAATCACTAACCTGAAGATTATTTCGTGGAATGTATGCGGAATCGGGAATCCGATCAACAGATATAAATTGTTGAAAGCCTTAGCTAGACAGCAATGTGATATTGCTATGCTGCAAGAAACCCACCAGACTGAGGTAGAGCACCAAAATTGCAGAGAGAGTGGGTGGCACCAACTAAAGGGAAAAAAGGGGGGGGGGTTATTTTGATGCATCGACGAGTGCAATTTGTGATGGAGCAGGAGTATCATGACCCAGACGGCAGATTTGTGCTAGTATATGGGTTGCTGGAGGGGAAGCTCATTGTAATAGGGAATCTGTATATAGCCCCAATACTTTGGATAGAGAACTATATACAGTGGAATCTCGGTTTTCGTGATTAATCCATTTGAAAAAGTCTGACTAAAACCAAATGTATGAAAATGAAGCAATATTTCCCATAAGAAATAATGTAAATCCAATTAATCTGTTCCAGACACCCAAAAATATTAACAAAAAATAAATTTTATAGATAACTATATTTTTACATACAGAAAACAATGAGACAAATATAAATGACTAATGAAATGGATAAATGAACATTTAACATCATTTTTACCTTTATTGAAGACTCTTGTTGGCATATGGAAGACAGTCAATCAGCAAGAGAATCAAAATAAAGAAAATCCCACTTCTGGCCACAAGATGGTGCTCCATTTTCAACTGTACAAAAACCGAGACATTGTACGAAAACTGGGACAAAATCTCGACGAAACAACGAAAACCGAATCGTACGAAAACTAGGGCATACAAAAAACGAGGTTTGACTGTATGAGGTTGGCATCTCGAATAGAACAAATGCCAGAGGCCCCCTTGATTTTAGGTGGTGATTTTAATAAGGTGCTGGATGCGGAGTTGGACACAACGAGGGGTGGGGTAGACGACGCTCATAAACCACTAAAGCACTGCAAGGGTTGTGGCAGAGATTGGGGGCGGTAGACCCGTGGCATCTGCTGCACCCGATGGATAAGGATTTTACCCATCAATCACAAGCGCATGGTACAAATGCACGAATAGATTATCTTCTAACTTCTGAAAGGCTGTTCGCCCATATTCTAGATGCACAGATTGGCCCGGTAGAGATTTCAGATCATGCCCTGATCTGGATAGACCTGAAATGGCAGGATAGTAATACGCGGGTGAGATGGTGGAGATTCCCGTTGGAGTTTTATAGAGACTCAGCTTTTCACCTTTATTTGAAATAGAAATGGCAGGATTTTGTGCTTTATAATCAGGAGCACCAAAGTGATCCGAAGTTATACTGGGAGACGGCTAAAGTAGTGCTGAGAGGGGACATCATTGGGTATGCGGCGCGGAAAAGGCGACTGGCTTCAGAACAGATAGTTTGACTGGAGAAGCAACTGGTGAGAGAGAGGAGGAAATGTATGAGCTGTCCCAGTGCAGGAAATAAAAAGGGGCTGTGAGAGATGCAAGTGTCTCTTAACGAGCTGCTTCATCAAAGAGCAAAGAAATCCTTGTTATACTATTGCTACCAGCTCTATTGCTTTGGCGATAAGCCAGGGAATCTTCTAGCGAGATGTCTCCAAGGAACTCAGGGCTCTAGAGTAGTGGGAGCCCTGAGAGATGGCCAGGGTACCTTACAAAGACAGTAGAGCGATAGCCCAAGTGTTCTGAGCTTTCTATCAGAAGTTATACTCTGCAGAGGAGGGATCTAGGTCCCACATGGAGAACTATTTTTGGGCGTTGCAGCTTCCGCGGCTTGGGGAGGAGCAGAGGGCCCAATTAGATAGACCCATAACGTTAAGTGAAGTACAGCAAGTTATTCAAGCGGCTAGCTGTTGCAAGTCACCTGGACCTGATGGCTATGGGGCAGAATTCTATAAGCTGTTGAGCGACTTGGTGGCCCCAGCTATATTGGCAATGTATCACAAGAGAGTGGAACAAGGCGGTGTTCGCTGGGGGGAAAACCATGCACACATTGTTTTGATACCTAAACCAGGAAAAGACCCACTCCAGGCGGCTTCATACAGGCCAATATCATTGCTAAATTATGAGTGGAAGGTATTCTCTAAAATATTGGCAGAGCGGTTGGCAGCGGTCTTAGAGGACTTGATACATGACACGCAAATGTGGTTTGTGAAAGGAAGATATGCAGTGCGGAACCTGCGGAAAATTTTAGCATCGCTGGAGTGGGTTCGGGAAAAAAGGTTACAATCATTGTTAGTTAGCTTCGACGCAGAGAAAGCTTTCGATCGGGCGAGTTGGCAATACTTGCAGTTTCTCCTGACACGGTACGGCCTGGGCGACTCCTTTTGTAGGATGGTGGAGTTATTATATACGAGCCCTACGGCAGGGGTGTTTTGTAATGGAGAACTGTCTGACAAATTTGCCTTGGAAAGGGGTACGAGACAAGGTTGCCTGCTATGTGTTGACCTTGGATCTCTTAGTACGGACGATAGAGGTGTCACGATAAAAGGGGTGCAGTTTGGCAGTCAGGGGTTCAAGATGGCAGCGTTTGCCGATGACATGCTGGTACACTTGCTCTCCCCGCAGCAGGCATTGCCCAGGCTGTTGGAGGAGTTTGCGAGATTTGGAAGTTTTGCAGGTCTGAAAATTAACAGGGACAAATCAGAAGCATTAGATGTGTCGGATGAGTTTCAAGGAAAAAGGGGTGGCTCCTTCCCGCTCAAATGGACGACTGATTCCTTTCTGTAATTGGGAATTCTCCTGACTCGGAATCCGACGGAGCTGCATAAGCGGAATTTTGAGAGAAGCTTTCTTAAAGTACATACGCAGATACAGGCGTGGAACCCCCTTCCCTTGTCGTTGCTGGGTCGGGCTGCTGCACTGGGGATGGTGGTTTTATTTATCCATTTATTTATTTACATTTCTTATATACCACGCTATTAAAAAATCAGTGTTCACAGTGAACAGAACAATGCTACGACACAATGCGCTTACAGAGAACAGGGTAATAGTTTAGGGGAGAACCTGGGAAAACTATTTACAGAGCTACAGAGTATTCATAGTTGAAACAAGTTTGATGGCATCGGGAAATCTGTACCAGTGGGTGAGCTGATTTAACCATTCTCCCGTTGAGTTAGAGTGTTGGAACAGTTAGGAAGGGGGGTCAGAGGGCACTTCCTATGTTTTCCAGGGCTAGTTTCAGGATAGTGTATTTGGAACAGATGATATTTTAGCGCTTTTCTGAATAAGGTAAGACTCATGATGGCTCAGATCCCAGTGGGAAGGGCATTCCAGGCTATGGGTGCATAAATCGAAAAGGCCCTACTGGCGGTTGCCTTTGTGCATTTTACCTTTATCTTAGGGACTTCTGAAGTGTTCAGCATTGCAGATCTTCTGTTTCTGTTGTCAGGCATGTTATTGATCAGCTTGCCGATGGGTGTGGGAGGCTGGTTCTTCAAAGCTTTGAAAGTCAGGATAAGTGCCTTGTAATGGATTCGGGCCTGTAGTGGTAGCCAGTGGAGTTCCTTCAACACTGGCGTTATGTGTTCTGATCTTGGTACACCTGCAAGTATTCTAGCGGCCGAGTTCATGGCAAGCCAGAGCGGATTTAGAGTTGCCTGTGGGAGCCCATGGAAATTATATTGGCGAAGTCCAGGTGTGGGATAACTAGGGCCTGGAAAATGGTCCGATAATCAGTGAAGTCAAGTAGTGGCCAAAGATGGCGTAATGTTCATATCTTATGATACACTGCTCTTGCAACGTTTTTCACGTGTTACCATGTCAATGCGCTGATCTAGGGTGATGCCTAGATAGCGAATTGTGGTTTTTGTTTTGAGTTCGGCATTATTGACTTGTAGAAAGGGAGATGGGATGAACTTCTGGTATTGCCCAGAGTATTGTATTGGTTGCAAACCCTCCCAGTCTGGCTGTTGTAAAAAGATTTGAATAGACTGGAATGGGAGATTCATGGGTTTCTGTGGAAAGGGACTCGGGCACCGATCCAGATGGGTTGCCTGCAAGGAGGTTGAAAAGAGGGGGCATCGGAGTTCCCAATTTGCGCCTATACGCGTTGGCTTGCCAGGCAAGACACATTGGAGACTGGCGGGGGGGGGGGGGGGGGGGCCGAGACATACATCCCTAGAGCGTTGGAGGAAGCAATGGTAGCGCCACAGATGTTGTTGGCGGTTTTACACTTGGAGACTTCAGTGCTGCATCAAGGAGTGAGTAAGAGCAGGCTACTGCTGTCAGTGCAGAAAACGTGGTAACAGTTGAATAGTTATTGGGGTAAGTCTGAGTAAATTAGACTTACCTGCTAATTGTTGTTCCTTGCGGAACTCTAGTCCAGTCCCGGAACCATAGAGTTGTGAACCTCCACCAGCAGCTTTGGAGACTGAACATCTTCATCTCTTTGATCATCCAGCTATATGCAGCCCCAAGGACCGCCCACACATCAGTACCTATTGACAAAGCATACTAAGCAGAGCAACAAATAAGTAGATATAACACAGTGGAAAAAAGGATCCTGACCCTAAAGTTCCCACCACTAGCAAAATTTTTTTTTTCTTTTTCCAATTGCGTAAGAACAACCTCCCGCCTACGGGAAGGCGGACCAGAACGGCCGTGGCGACCCTTGTGCAAAACGCATGCAACAAGAGACGCCACCGCTCACCCCCAAGATTTGACCCCGAAAGGGAACTAAGGCGTGCTGCAAGCAGAGGAGCTCTGACCGAAAGTATAGAGAACAAAAACCCTGGCAGACTCCTATAATGAATATACCTTTTTGGCTGGCAGCGAGAACAGATAGACAGGGAGGGATCCGGGACTGGACTACAGTTCCGCAAGGAACAACAATTAGCAGGTAAGTCTAATTTACTCTTCCTTAGTGTCCCTCTAGTCCAGTCCCGGAACCATAGAGGATGTAACAGAGCAGTAAATCTCAACGGGAAGGCCTCGCTAGTCCAGCCTGAAGCACCCGAGACCCAAACCGCGCATCCGACGCCGCCTGCACATCCAGGCGATAGTGCTTAGCAAAGGTGTGCAAGGACGACCACATCGCCGCCCGACAAATATCCACCGCCGGTACCAAGCTAACTTCCGCCCAAGACGTCGCCTGCGCCTTAGTCGAGTGAGCCCGAAGCCCGGCAGGAACCATCCTGCCGTGTAAAAGGTATGCCGACAAAATCGCCTCTTTCAACCAGCGGGAAATGGAAGACTTAGACGCTGCTTCCCCCTTGCACGGACCGCCAAATGCGACAAATAGGCGATCGGACTTACGGAAGGCCGCCGTTTCCCTCAAATACCGACGAAGAGCTCGACGGACATCCAACACGTGCAAGGAGTTATCCGCATGCTGGCCCCATTCCTTGGCAAACACCGGGAGAGACACCCCCTGATTCATGTGAAACGCCGAAACTACCTTAGGCAAAAACGCAGGAACCGGTCGCAATACCACCTTGTCGGCAGAGAAAGACAGATAGGGTTCCCTACACGAAAGAGCCTGCAACTCCGAGATCCTGCGAGCTGACGAGATCGCTACCAGAAACACCGTTTTCAACGTCAAGTCCCTCAACGAAGCTTGCGCCAAGGGTTCAAACGGCGGAGCCACCAGAGACATCAACACCAAATTCAAGTCCCACGAGGGCACTAAAGCCCTGTACGGAGGACGCATAAGCAACACCGCTCGCAAGAAGCGCTTCACGTCCGCATGGGACCCCAATAACTGGCCCTGAACCTTGCCTCGAAAACACATAAGAGCTGCAAGTTGTACCCTCAACGAACTGGCCACCAGGCCCTTGTCTACCCCTGCTTGCAAGGAGAGGATCTGAGGAACGGAGGTCCGCAAAGGCCGCAACTCGCGAGCCGCACACCAGCTCTCAAAAATACACCAGACCCGGACATACGCTAGCGACGTAGACCGACGCCGCGCCCGCAACAAGGTAGCAATGACCTCCAGAGAATAACCTTTGGCTCTCATTCGCGCCCTCTCAATAGCCATGCCATAAGCGAGAATCGAGCCACCTGAGGCATCTGCAGCGGCCCCTGCCAAAGGAGATCCGGCCGAGGAGGAAGGAGCCACGGATCGGACACACTCAACCGCACCAGATCCGCATACCAAGGCCGACAAGGCCAGTCCAGGGCAATCAGAACCACGGGACCAGGATGCCGCTCGATCCGCTGTACCAGGCGGCCCAGCAGGGCCCACGGAGGAAAGACAGAGCAGCCCGTACCTTGGCCACCTTTGTGCCAATGCATCGAGGCCTTCCGACATGCGTTCCCGACGCCTGCTGAACACTAGCAGAGACTCTCCGTACTGGAGAACCGCTGATAAATGGAATGGGAGCATAGATAGCTTCAAAGGCCAGAGTTCTATTTTGCAACCCCTCTCCGCTGAGCTACCTTTTCCATATGTAAAATTAAACCACATACATCCAAAATGAAGACATTACAAATCTACCGTAAAATCTTATAATTTGGGCAAAGCCAAACTAAACGGGAACATTTTCCATTAAGAAACCACACAACTATAAAATCCTTCCCATGACATAAAGCTTATGGCAGAGCAATCCACATCTGTGGGCTGGCCATGGCGCTCACCCAAGCATCTGTTACAACTGTCCAAGAGAGTTATCACCATAATTCCTTTTGACCTGAATATGTTTACAGCAGAACATAGCGCTATATCACAGCAGCTAAGCCAAAATATTATCCTGCCATATAAACCGACTTTAACGCTTTATAGGACCCTCTATGGATAGCGGAAGGATAATTTTTTTTTTTTTTTTTAAAGTAGAGGACTCAAAAACCAAGTTTCCGCCAACTCCAATGAAATCAAAGCAGATCAGCTAAAATTACCGGAACTGCTACTATAGCTTTGCAAGAAGCTACCAGCCCCCGCTGCACCCAGTTGTCCTTCCCCCCCTTATCCAGGGGGATTCTGCATTGCAGGAGGCGTTGCCCACCCCCTGCCAGCCTACTGCATCTGCCAGGGAGCTGAAGAGCAAAATAGAAAGTAGAACCCCTGGAAGCAAACAGTGTCGTGTCCCTGGGATTCAGGCGCAAAAGGTAAAAATCAAAAGTAAAAGCAACAGTGTTAGCTAAAAATGAACAAGGCTATCTCTCACTAAAGCGAGTTTCTCTTTCTTATTGAAATCCCACCGAAGTCCGTGGGACCCAAGCTTTCGAACACAGCCCCTAACGCTGTGCATTAACCACAACCAGAGAAATGAAAAGAAATGAAACCCTGCTCTAGTAATAGATGATAATTTCCTGGGAAGGGCCTGCTAAGTGTTGCTATGAAACCCACAAGCACCTCACCAGGCCTTCCTGAAGTCAGAGAAATAGCAGTGGAATACACCGACCACCTTGAAAATGGAGGTCTGAGAGGTTTCGCCTGTGTGAACCTGATGAGTAATATGATTTTGTATTGTACCACTCACCCCCCAGGGATGGGGACACTGAATACTTTATGTGATTCATGAGCAGCGCTGTCATTCGGTGGCCTTTAGGACAGCAGAGCCCGACCAATGATACAGAAATTAAGAGCTTTAAATCTTGGTCATATAAACTGGATTCTCAGACCTTACATCACAGCACCGAGGCTCTGTGGTGATTTCTATCCTGACCTGCAGATAATGGCTGCCTGCACAGTCATAGAAAGGCACTATTGAGTGTACCAGCTGCCCTCTGGTGGCCATAGACCGTAGCACAGGCACTTCCCGGTTGACAGTTTAACTGCCAGTCTATTCTTGTACATCCTAAGGTTTCCTAAACCTGTCCCTGTGAATTTTGGGCAACTGTCACTATAGAATACATAAAGGCACACTTCTAGGCTTTCCCTCCTGCAAACTACAAGTTAGGGCTCTGCCCTTGAACCTAAAAGCTGGCAATTTGCCTAATATCCTGGGCCTGAACAGATGCTCCTCAGAGACATGATTAGGAGGGAAAGAAGAACATGTGGTATCAGGGATCAATGCCAAAACTACTGTCCTGTTTTTAAGTTTATTCTTATTTATTCTATAAAGAGGATTGACAACAGTCCCCCTTAATGCTGAGGAACCCCCTGGCCTCAAAAAAAAAAACTACAAACAAAAGAAAGAAACAATCACTAGGCCCAAAAATTTAGCTATTCTGCCTGTTTTCCTCACGCAGGCAGTTCACTGCAACGCTCGCCATGCGGTCCAAATACCTAGAGAGGAAATGGCCGCCCCTTCGCCAATGAATTTTGGCGCCAAGAACAGCCGCCGCTGCAAAAATGAGGCCTCAGCAGACCGACAGAGCCCGAAGGCCTTACCTGCAGGGCCGAAAGCCACACAACCTGCTCCTACCTCCTTGAATTCCTCCGATCCTCAAACTGCGCTGATGCGCCTGGCAGCCGCGGCGAGGATCGCTCAGCCGGTTCCACAGACTAAAATTAAATCCCGCAGCAACGGAGAGGCTCCGTCCCACACCGCTTCAGTGTGGCTGTACGGGTCCCGGAGCTTTCTCCCGTACAGTCCAGGGAGAGAGATCCGCACCGGCAAATGCCTGCAGCAAGTGAAAATCACTGACAAGGAGGGAAGGCAAGAACTGCTACTAATTTAAAGAACCAGGCTCAAATTTAAAATTACTGTAAATTAAAGGTAAAAATCAAAAGTAAAATCAGAATTTGTCACACTAAATGCTCCTATCTGTTCCCCCCAAGTGAGCCCAGAAGCTAGGCTCACTATGTCCTCCTGCTGCAAGGAGACGGGACACACTGGAGGCTGATGGGAGATACCAGCAGGCTATATCCAGTGACTCGTCCCCAGGAGGCGCAGAATCCGCAACACTCGGGGGCCGGCTCTTCTTTTGTGGACCAGTGTCTCCCTCCACTGAAAGTGGACGCTTTAGCCCACGGCGGGGCAGGACCGAGCCTCCCCCCGCCGGCTGCAAGAGAGCCAGAGCCTCCTGCATGAGAGAGAAAAAGGTGGGTGGAACTCCCAGGGATCCCTCCCGGACGCCCCCCGCCAACAGGCGCTCCGGCACCGCAGAAATCCCCGGTCCAAGGACCATCTCTGCCTGCTCTGATGTCCCTTCTGTAGATACAGGTGAGAGATCTGCACTGGAGCCCTCCAGAGGATCCTCCATGCCAGCACCCACAGCAGAACAAGTGGCACAGACTCGGGCTGCCAAATTACTACTTCTACGAATGCCACAGACCAGACACCGAGGACTAGGAGGCATGGCTATGCACACAGCCCTTTGCCAGCAAAGCAGGAACACCTTGCTGAAGCAAACAGAGCAGAAAAGAAATCGCGATTTTAAAAGTGCTCAAAAACGCTCCAAATTGCAGGATTAGATAGAGCTGGAGTCAATTAGCTGAAATCTGACCAAGAAATGCAAAAATGAAGCTCCTATCCCTAAAAAAAAAAACACGAAGAAAAACAACTTTGAAAAAAATCCAAAATGGCCGCCGGACCAGATCCCGCCAAAAAAAGGACCAGAAAAAATACCCAAAAGGTCTAAAACACTCCCCAGAGCTGATTCCAGGCCACCCCAAGGCCTCCACTACTGCCTTTAGAAAGAAAAAGCTTCAAACTCTACTCACCCACACACAGGAGTGGAGGGGGGGGGGGGGTCAAAACACTGAGAGTGCTGTCCAGCGTGCCTGTCACAAGCTCTGAGTAGCAGTTATCAGAGTCAATAACAGAGTAATAACCGCTCAGGGCAGCTCGGGGAACCCCTAAATCAGTCAGGGGGACCCTCAGAGCCTACTGCTGTATTCAATTGCTGCCTGTAATTGTCTTCAACCTTCTCCTCACCCACCAAGGGGGTTAGGTAGAAAGGAGACCTGTGTCCTGTGCAGCTCCCCTGCTTGTTTGACCTATAGGGAGACTGACAGAGAGAAAAAAACAGATTAGAGAAAGACAGAAGGGACACAGTCAAAGATTTCCTCCACAGCAGCAGCCCAGCACCTAAATCTAGAAAATAATAAAACACTAAAGCTCTGCTTATTTGTTCCTAAGGAGCCCAGTCCTGGACTCTGACTTCCAAGCTGCTTGGAGACTGAGATACTGATGTGTGGGCCGTCCTTGGGGCTGCATATAGCAGGATGATCAAAGAGATGAAGATGTTCAGTCTCCAAAGCTGCTGGTGGAGGTTCACAACTCTATGGTTCTGGGACTGGACTAGAGGGACGCTAAGGAACCAGCTATTTCAAGTTGGTTGCCATTGCAGGGTAACGTAACATTTACGCCAGGTTCAGAATCAGCTGTCTTTAGGGTATGGTATTGATTGGGCATTAGAACTATTGGACATGTGGACCTAGAGGGGAAATGTAAATCCTTTGAGACTATGCGCGGGGAATATGGGGTGAATAGTGGCCATTTTTTTGCATAGGCTCAGCTTTCCAACTATGTGGCATCTCTCTCACGGAGCGAGCTAACTGGGGAATGTTCAGCACATTTGCTGGAATTTTTTTCGCTGGGTGGAGAATCCTCGCCAACAATCTCCAGTTTGAAGATTGGACAAATATAGTGTGTTCCCTGACTACTCAAAAGAGGCGGCCAAATGGGCAGAGGAATTGAAGCCGGGGGTGGCCCCTGGGTCAGTTGGTAGAGCCCTATGCCATATTGCCAGTTTGGTAGTGGGGGCGCAATGTAGGGAGGTACAGTTCAAATGTATTATACGTGCCCACTTTTCCCCGAGACGGGCTTTGCAGAGTCGTCTCACCTTGGACGGTGATTGTCCAAAGTGCTCCGCTCCCCTCACAGAGCTGGGTCATATGTGGTGGAGTTGTCGAAAAATTTGGCGCTACTGGGCACAAAAGCTCATATTTGAGTAACCTGCTCCAGCAACAAATCACCTGGACAGGAACCTTAGTGGCTCTGGAACAATTGGGACCTCTTCACCCTAAAGGGCACTGGGAGCATCTTTTGGTGCGAAAGGCATGTCTGGTGGGTAAAGGGCCAATACTTCATAGATGGCAAGAGCCAGCTCCCCCTACCTTTTGGGAATGGCATAATAGCTTTCATTAATTGATGCTCTTTGAGAGAGGGGTGGTGCCCCCCGTTGGTCCTCCTTCTGGCTGGTATGGGAACCCTACATTCAAACACTAAGACCACATACACGTAGCAAATTATTGCAAGAGGATTAGGAAGAGGCTAGAGTGAAGTTCCGGGGGGGGGGGGGGGGGAATGGACTTAAAAAAAAAAAAATAAAAAAAAAAAAATAAAAAAAAAAGGAATCCATGACTCGGCGCTGAACTGGTGTATGTCATACCTGTCTAACCAATAGCAACAAGTGAGGATCGGTGCCACATCATCAGACCTATTTCTACAAGAACAGGGTGTACCTCAAGGATCCTTGTTTCAGCATTAATGTTCAACATATACATTCAACCGATTTGTGACCTAATCCGCTCTTTTAATGTTGCCTGCTTAGTTTATGCAGACGACATTCTCCTGTATATGCCATTTGCTATCAACCAACCCGATCTTTCCCCTCTGGTGAGATGCTTCAAGGCAGTTGAAGAGTGGCTCATCACACAGAACTTACAAATCAACCACAAGACCGACGTAATGTTCATCACGAAGAACCAGACCTTCATACCCCCAGCCACATTAAAGATAAAGGACACAGAACTGACAGTTAAACCCACTATTCGATACCTAGGCATCACCCTTGACATCACTTAGACATGAAAACACACATAAAGAAAACAACAAAATTGATATACCACAAAATACGAACACTCCGTCATTTACGACCATTACTTGAACCCACGGACTTCAGAACCATCTACCAAGCCCTGGTGATGCCACACCTCAATTTCTCAAATGCAATTCTACATGGACTCCCACAAGCAACCTTAAACCCTCTCCAACTGGCAATGAATACAGCCGCCAGAGTACTCAAAGGAATATCGAAGACAGACCACATCACACCAATCCTCAAAAGACTACACTGGTTACCGATCAACGCCAGAATACAATATAAGATCATAATCACAACTTTCAAAGTATTGAACAACCAGTCACCCACATCCATCACTGAACTAATACGCACTCCACCCCCCAATAGAATCAGGAGATCTGCAGCAATAAACACTCTAATGGTCCCGAAAGAGATAGCGAGATGCACAAAAGCAACATCGAAAAGAGCCTTCAGCATATATGCCCCAAAAACATGGAACACCCTCCCTCCAGACCTTAGAGCTATAACTAGCTTAACCCAATTCAGAAAAAAACTCAAGCACTACCTATTTTCAAGTTACTTTCCAGTTTAGATTTTTCACAAGCAAAAACACCCACCATCTACATAACCAGAGTTTCGACTATGTGAATAATTGTAAATAGTTTACCCCTGTTCTTCCAAGTTCTCAACTCCTGTTAAATGTAAAATACACTATAGTTTCCTGTATGTATATGTTATGTTCGATGTAAACCGCGCTGATGGTAAGAGTGCGGTATAGAAGAAATGTTAAATAAATAAATAAATAAATACAATGTTGGTTGGTAAGGAGATGGAGAGGGATGAGTCAATCCTGGGGGTGTGGCACAGGGTGGTGATGGGGGGGAGGGAGGATAAGGGGGGGTGGCATGTTTTATCACTAAAAATCAAGCTCTCTCTAAGGCGGTGGATAAGAGTTCACCCCGCCGGGAGATGTAGTGCATTGGTTGCTTTCGGTGTAATGTAATGTGATATGTGTGCATTAATAAACAGATTTAAAAAAAAAAAAAAAAAAGCATGGCAACCTAGTTGTCCATCTGGATCAGCACAGGCCGATGTTGCAGGCAGTGGCGGAATGCTCATAGAACCAAGAAGATTACCCTGAGCTCTAAGAGAATGATCTGTAAGAATGACTCCTCTCAAGACCAGCTGCCCTGGGTGCAGCGGTCCCCACAATGCACCGCTCAAACCAAGAGGGAAGCATCTGTGGTCAGGGTCCTTTGTGGTGTGGGTGGACTGGAAGGGCATTCCCACCTGGAGGTGGCACAACTTTCACGACCAGTTGAGGGACTCTGCCATTTGGCAGGTAACCATGATCTTGTCCTGTAGCCTGCCTGTGGCTCCAGTCCACTGTGAGCAGAGGAACCATTGAGCTGTCTGCATGTGTAAGCGGGTTAAGGGCGTGACATGGACTGTTGAGGCCATATGGCCCAGCAGGTGGAGGAGGCAGCAAGATTGTACTGTACCTCTCCTACCAATTGCTGGAGGTGTTCTGCCCCATCTCTTGGAAGTACGGCCTTGGTTCATAATGTGTCCAACTAAGCACCTATGAACTCCAGACGTTGGGCTGCAGAGATGGGATTTGGGTAGTTGATGAAGAACCCCAGGTACTGCAGCAGGAGGGTTGCACACTCTGTGGCCTAACTGACCTCTGAGGACATACCACTCCTGATTAATCTTCCCCTACCTGGACTGGATAAAGCCCCTTGCAAGCACAGGTGGATGGCTACTACTGCCAGGCACATGGTAAAGACCTTTGGCGAGGAGGCTAGGCTGAAAGGAAGCACCCTGTATGGGTAGTGCCCTCCCTCCCACAACAAACCGTAGGTACTGCCTGTGAAAGGGGTGGATCAAGATGTGAGTGTATGCATCCTTTATGTCCAAGAAGCACAGCCAATCTCCCTGGTGGAGATAAGGCAGCAGCATTCCAAGGAAGAGCATCTTGAACTTCTCCCTCACCAGAAACTTGTTTACGTTTCTCAGGTCTAATATGGGCCTGAAGCTGACTTCTCTTTGGGAGAAGGAAGTACCTGGAGTAGAAACCTTTTCCCCATAGATGTTTGGGTACAGGCTCTACTGTGTTGTCTCTGAGCAGACCTGCAAGCTCTGAGAGCAAAAAGGTCTGGTGAAGGAGAGGTCACACCAGCTCTCCTGGGAAGAACTTGGGTGGAACCTGCTGTAAATGGAGGAGGTATCCCTCCCGTACCACCTACAGTACCCATAGCCTGAGGTGACCTCGGCCCACCTGTGGGCAAAGAGTGTTAGGTGGCCCCCTGTGGGCTGGTGAAGGTCTCCAGGGAGAAGGGAGGCCTTGCCCTGGGAGTCAAAAGCTCCACACACCCCCCCCCCTGGTAGGGCAGGAGCCAGGGCTTGGGGCTTCTGAGATCCCTGGCTTTCTCTTAGGGCAAGAGCCCTGTTGCTGGCCCGAGAAGGGCTGGTAGCGGTGACTCTGTTGGAAGTGCCCCTTTTTCCCCAGGAACAGGGGCTTTTATCCCAAGGGTTTCTTGGGGAAAGGAAGAGGTCTTTTTTGAGAGCCTCTGTCGGGTCACCACCTCGACCTCTATCTCGGCCATAGGCTTGCCAAACAGGTTCTCTCCGGTGCAGGGGATGTCGAGCAGCTTGTCTTGGACCCACTGCTCAAGGTCCAAAGACTGTAGCCAGGCTTCGCATCGGGAACCTATGCCGGCTTCTGCTACTCAAGCTGCTGTAGGCCACCTGGGAGAGGAACTTCGAGCAGTCCTTGATACCGGAGATCAGAGCTTGGAATTGATGGAGGGTTCTCCAGTAAGCCCTGCTGAGAATCCAGATAACTCCTGGGTTAGGGCCTTGAGATACATGTCTATGTACAGCTCATAGGCCTGTATTCGACACCCTAGCATCGAGCGCTGGTAGTATTTGTGCTCAAGGGCGTCGAGGACCCTAGCATACCTTCCGGGGGAGGAGGGGGGGACAGAAGAGATGGTCTTCTGGCTTTTTTGTTTTTGCATGATTTATTTATTTATTTATTTCAACTTCTTATATACCGCACTCTTCGACATCAGCGCGGTTTACAGATAACATGAAGAAACCAGAACAACAGGCTGTTTGGTATTACATATAACAGGAGTATCAACTTGGATAACATGGGAGAACTATTTACATGGAGTATATAATCTATTAACTAGATAACATGATGGATAACATTGACTCGACAACCATAGAGTTATGTGGGAGTTGGGGGTTTGTGGAACCCCAACCCTTTCCGGACATGGTACATGGTGTCAAGGTGCTGGCTGACCACCAGTACCAACACTGGGGTCTCCCACATGCTCAACAGTAGCCGCTTGAGGATCAGCTGCACTGGCACCGTGAGAGTTTACTTGGGTGGAGACTCATCCTGGAGAATCTCTAGCTCTTTAGTGCATGGATCCTTCCTCTGCCTCGGTTTGCCATATCCTTGACAAAGTCATGGAAGGCCATGTCCTCCGGAGGAGAATGGCACCTGGGCAGATGGGTCTGAGGGGATGCCTCGGTGCCATCTGGTTTCCGGGGATGCTTCGTCATCAGTCTCCCACTCGAAATCAAGAGGTGACGACGAATCCAAGGTCCTGTGACTCCTTGCCTCGAGGTCGGCACCGAGGGCCTCCTGAGGACCTGGGGTCCAAGTCACAGAAACTATCTGGGGAGGATCAGATACCTGAGGAATGGGACCTCGACTGGCACAGAGGGCTTACCTGAGGCCAGTGGCACTTGGAGCTCAGCTTGATGATCGGGGACTCCCCCGCAGTCAGGGGCCCGGACATCAGGGCAGCTGATGCGGACAAACCAGCCATCAGTGCCTGCTACAGGGCTAGGACAACAGATATTCTGCTCCAGGGCCGCCATTCTGGTTTCCAAGCCAGAAGACTCTGAAGCTTTTGGCGCGGGCATCGAAGATCTTGGGCCCGGGCCCGGGCCCAGCACTCTCACGAGTGCATCCTCAACAAGAACTACGGCTTCAAGGACTCTTGCGCAGCCTCCACCAGCCAAGGCATCCTTCTTGAGGACCTGGGTAGGATGCTGCTCGGAGCCACCCAAGTCCCTCTGAGCGGTTTGACCAGGTTTCACCAGTGGAACCTCAATGGACTTTGAGGATTTTTTTCTTCTCTCTTTCTCAGGGTCTGGGGTCTTCTCAGAGGAGCCACCACCTCGCAACTTCGAGGATGCTCGGGCCTCACGGGAAGTGCTGGGCTTGGAGTTCAGCATCAGGAAGGCCGGTGCCGAGTCGGACCTTGGGAACAGTTTCTCCTGCAACTTTGACCCTCTTTTTATTACATTATGTGATGATGAGAGCTGTGCTGAGCCGATGGAAACAGAGGAAAACAGTGAATATGCCTTTAAGGTGAGAGACAGGCAAGGTATTCACAGGGTTCAGATTGCAGGCAAAGGAAAGAAGCACGTAGTTGCTGAAGCCAAGCCACACCCAAGCTCTAACGTAAGTGCAGGCTTGGAGGGTAATGAGAATCACCTGTGCAGAGACAGGGGAGTGTTAGTTAGGAAACAGCTTTATAAGCCCTGTTCAGAGGAGAGGAAAAGGAGAAGTGGGAAGTTTGACTTCGAGTTGGAGAACAGCTCCAGCAAGAAAGGAAGCAGCAACAGAGGAAGCAGTCCTTGTAAGAGAGGTACTCTTAATTCAGAAACCAGCAGATGGGTGGCTGGGAGAGTTGCTGACAACAAGGATCAGATTGCAGTGCAGAGTGTTCGTGAACCAGCTCAGAGAATTCAAGCTGCCAGAAGGTGGGTGAATATGGTTACAACTGGAAGCGACCAGAACCCAGCCGAGGGCAGAGAACCAGAATTGAACACGATTGAAGCATTGAGGCAATTGATCCAGGGAAAGAAGCCCCACTCGCAAGATACAAATATTCCATATCAGGGAGAGCAGTTGTGGAAGGAAATTCAGAAGTTCCAACAGAACAGTAAGCTTGAAGGAGTTAATGAAAACCCAGAGAAAGACAAGCATTTCGTAGCACAGGAAGAAATGCAAATTGACTCTTTTGGGCAGGATTCTGTTACTGAGGAGTCTCCTATGGACTGTTCTTTGTGTAAAAAGGAAGTTTGAAAGTTGGTGATAAAAAGTGTTGAGAAGAAGCTTTTGAGAAGCAGGGTTTTACCTAGCCATGTGAATGCCAGAAACTTCTTCTAAGGTAAAGAACCCTTGCTTAACCTAGAGTTTGATAACCAAAGCAGCACATGATAAATGAAGAAATTTAGCTGTGCTGGACGAACAAAGGAAGCTGTGATTTACTTGCTGAAATGTTTTTGCTGAAAACAGCTGCACATGTTTAAAGGTACTTTCAGTTTCTTCAGTTCCAGTTGCATATGTTTTCTGTTATTATTTACTTGGAGAATAATCCTTATGTCTGCGTTGAACCTTAGTGCTTATGGGAACCTAAATAAAAATTCTTGTTTTGCCTTAAAAACCAACGGTCTCACACTACTTTGTCTTTGAGTAAAAGAATCAACTACAAGTCCCAGAGTTCCCTGCTGGAGACAAGGATAGTAACTCTTTATTTAAGGACAAATATTGGCAGCCCTATGCCTGTAAGCCTTTGGCCCAGGCGAGGGTCACAATAGAAACATAGAAATATGACGACAGAAAAAGACCACATGGCCTATCTAGTCTGTCCTTCCATATCAACAACTACAACAGTCCCCTTTTTTCCTTTAGAGATCCTCTGTGTTTATCCCATGCTTTTTTGAATTCAGTTACTGTCCTCATCTCTACCACCTCCACTGGGAGACTATTCCACGGATCCACCACTCTTTCCGTAAAGAAATATTTCCGCATATCACTCCTGAATCTATCTCCCTTCACCCTCATCCCATGTCCCCTCGTAGCAGAACTTGATTTCAATTGAAAGAGGCTCTCCCCCTGAACATTTATGCCACGGAGGTATTTAAACATCTCAATCATATCACCTCTAGCCTGCCTTTCCTCTAAGGTGTTCATATTAAGATCCTTAAGTCTGTCCTCATATGCTTTATAATGAAGACCACTAACCATTTTAGTAGCCACCCTCTGCACCGACTCCATCCTGTTCACATCCTTTTGAAGGTGCGGTCTCCAGAAATGCACACTATACTCCAAATAAGGTCGCATCAAAGACTTATACAGAGGTACTATCACCTCCTTTTTTCTGCTAGCCATTCCTTTCCGTATGCACCCAAGCATCCTTCTAGCTTTTGCTGTCGCCGTTTCTACCTGTTTAGCTACTTTAAGATCATCAGACACAATCACGCCCAGATCCCGCTCTTCTTTAGTGGACAAAAGTACTTCACCCCCTATACTATATTGGTCTTGGGTGTCATGGCCTGGCACAGGTCACAGGAAATGCTATCATTGTCCGGTCCCAGGTAGCTAAGCAGCAGTCATGGGTATCAGTGACCGACATAGTTTGACTGCAGTAGTCGCATTTTTTGAACCCATTGGGTGATATGGTGGGATACACCGGGCCAGGTGTCAATTCCCCCTTTGGCCAAAAAAGGCACAAATGCCAGTTGAGGCAAGCCTTGATCGAAAAAAGTGGATAGTAGAAAGAACAGTGCCAACTCAAGGCGGGAAGAGGAACCAGTACGCAAGCTAATCTTTAAGGAAATAGCAAGGATTTTTTTCCAGTGAAATGGGACAAACGTCCATTGGGCTCCGCAGAAAAAAGGAGTCTGAGCAAGATGGCACCCTTGGGCATATCCCAAAAACTTTCTTTGAAAGCTGGGGAAATGCTCAGTGGGCTGTCAGTACCCATATGTGAGGGCTGACTTCCTGCTTGTTCCTAGAGAAATGTTGATAATTTGGAACTTACACAATGTGTTCCGAGGTTGTTAAAAACGCTTTTTTGAAGCTTTATTTCTGTAAGGCTGTGCTGTTCTGTGGTCAGCCTTTAATGGCTGTCCCAGATGTGGCACAACCTATACAACTTTTAAAAAAAAAAAAAAAAAAAAAAAAAAAAAAAGCTTTATGCCAAAGACTTGAAGCCTCAGGTTCTAGGCATTGGTGGAGCTTTTTATTTAAAAAATCCTTGCGTTTGATAATATTTTCTAATAGCAAGTATGTATTTATGGATGTCTCTCATTTTGAAAAGTTTCTGTTACATTAAGTCACAGGAGTTTTATCTATTTAATTTTTGTGGAATAGTTTGAGGATATAAAAGGGATACATATTTGATATTGTCCTTTCCTCATTATTTATTTATTTTATTGTTCTTATATACCGCACTCTCAAAAATCAGCATGGTTTACATAAAACGAATATTGTGCCGGTCGACACTTACAATGAAACGGGAATGAAACTTGGATTTGAACAGGGGAGCTATTTGTCTTCCCATGATGTGGACTAGTGTAAGCTCATGTATCATTATGGTTTGGATGTATTTTTCTGTATTATTTGATCATCATGAGCCTGGACTTCTTGATTTGTGATCCTTTGTAGCAAGTCTATAAAATGGTTAGATTAAAAAAAAAAATTAACACAAATATCCCTGAGATCTACTGGGCCAGCAGGGAGGGACCTGAACTCTTCTCCAGGTACCTATCAAATGGTTATTCTTAGTCAGGCCTAGGTACTTCTCTGACCACTACCAGCTCAACTAGCCACCTAGTTCTCCAACTCAGCCCACGAGCTACCGCACCAGATCAGTGCTGTGGCACACAATGCCCGACACCATTTGCTGGAGACAGAGAGTACTGGAGAACAAGTGGCTTTATGGTGCTTTTAAACTGGGCAGCAAAAAATACCAAAACCCGAAAAAGTATTCAAATAATAAATCACACAAAAAAAGAATACTACCTATACCCCCCACCATTCAATGTTAACTTTTGTCGGGCATAAACCAAGCGAGGGACAAAACTGCTCGTCACTCACAAATGGTACATGCCCCCTTTTTTTTTTTTTTTTTAATGCAAATCATATTCATCAGAATTTTTTCATGATTTAAAATCAGCAAAAGAGCAAGTCACACTTAACTCATCCACCGCACGACGTGCACGTTTCAGGGCAGCCGCCCCTGTATCAAGTGCCTCCAAGGAAATGCAGTGTGTATGCTCACCCACACGTAACTGATAAAAAACGCTGACTTACTCGCCGGTAAAGTAGAGAAAACAACTACCAGGATTGGCTAACAAAAAATCCCGCCTACCTGTTCAAAACCATCACATAAAGGAGAAAACCCCAACCAAAACCAGGGCCTCCACAGTGAAAGGTGGAATACAAAAATGTCAAAGTCCTAACCAGTCAATGTCCCGATTCAAGCCACCCGGAGCAATTGTGTGTAAATCAAAAATCCAACGTTGTTCCAATCTTCGCAATCAAGCACGAGGGTCTAGGGGAACATGATCTATCACAGTCCATTTCAACTCCGCAAAAGAATGATGTAAATCCAAACAGTGTTTTACCAATGGGGCTGTCAGGACCTCATGCCGTAGGCGTGCTCTCCCAAACGAATCTTAACACACCGGGTTGTACTCCCGATATACCGTAGGGGGCAAGGGCATTCTAAAAAATAAATCACAAATTGAGATGTACAGGAGGTCTGCCAACGGCGAAAATAACAGCGAGACGACGATAAATCAGACCGAGATGATCCCGAAAGTGTAGTAGAACAATATATACAATTATTACATGCTGAGTGACAACCCGAACGGGTCTCCGGATAGACAGGTCAATCCACCAAAGTTGCAGATTTTACCAACTGATCCCGTAGATTGCGACCCCGAGAGAACATGATCCGTAAGGGTTTATTAAAACAAGGTGTTAAGGAGAGAATCGGCCAATGTTTTTTAAGGATGTGTGTCACCTCCCGTGAATGGCACATGTAGGGTAATATACCAGTCAACTGGTCAGTCGAAAGCCCAATAGGATCCACAGACCCTTGAGATGACTGTGCCACAGATGGATCAGCATCCAAAAACCACTCATGATGGGAATATAAAGCCCTACGGTAAGCCCGAGAAATGACAGATTTTGGATAGCCCCTATCCAAGAGACGGTTCCATAAATCCATCGCATGGAATTTAAACTGGGCAATAGAGGTACAAAGACGCCATATACGCAAAAATTGGCCATATGGTAAACCTTTCCAAAGAGGTTCCGAATGGAAACTGTTATATTTCAACAAACAATTCCGCTGGACCGGTTTGCGGTATAGTGTCGTCAACAGTGACGTGTCCTCCCGGTAAACTACCATATCCAAAAAATCCAAACGATCCAAAGAAATATGGGCAGTAAACTAAATATGGGATTTTAAAGTCCCAAGCCAAGTAATGAACTCGCTCAAAGTGGTGGCATCAGATGTCCAAACAAAGAAAATGTCGTCCAAAAAACGTTTCCGCAGGGCCACATTTGCAAAATAAGGAGAAGGATAGATGTAACACTCCTCAATATCTGCCATGTATAATGTGGCTATCGAAGGCGCCACAGTGGCCCCCATTGCAAGCCCATTAATTTGTTGGAAAAATGCTCCCTCAAATAAGAAATAACTTCGGGTAAGTACCAAAGACGCCAACTCCAGCAAAAAAGCCCTGGGAACATGCTCCGGAGCATACTGAAACTTGGATTGAAGAAGGGTCAGGGATTCCCCCTGATCTACATTGGTATAAAGAGAGACGACATCTAAAGTTACAATATAAACCTCAGAAGATGGTAATATCAATTGTTGAAGGCATTACAAAAAATATGTGGAATCCCGGAGAAATGACCGAACCTGAGCAGCCTCCTTTCGTAAATAAATGTCACAATATTATGACAACGGTTCCAAAAGTGATCCCCTGCAGGAGACTATGGGCCGGCCCGGAGGATCAGCCAAAGATTTGTGTATTTTTGGCACAAAATAAATTACCGGTATTTTAGGACAAGTAGTGAATAGAAACCGAAGTTCCCTTGAAGTAATCCACCCCTTCAAAAACGCCAACATAAGGGTACCCCGAATTTCCTTTTTCAAATCCAAAGTCGGGTCCCGGTCCAGCTTGTGATAAACCGACTCATCCAACACATGGGTTCTTAATTTTGAAAGATATACTTCCGTGTCCCATAACACAATGGCCCCCCCTTTATCCGCACTCCGGATTGTAATTGAACTGTCAGAAGACAGTTTGCAAACTCCTTTGGTCGGCTCGTGTGATGTTGCGACCCCACCTGCCAAACTTACTCTCATTAATCTCCAAATCCCTCAACACCAAAGATTGGTACGTGGCAATAACTGGATCAGGTACACCAGGGGGCATCCATGTGGAAATAGGCACTACCACTGATGGGGGAACCAAATCCTGCTGTTCACATCGTTCAGCTGCAAAAAAGCATCATGCAACTTCCGAAAGAACCTGTACAATGCTACACGCATTTGTTTTAATAAACCCTTACGGATCACGTTCTCTCGGGGTCGCAATCTACGGGATCAGTTGGTAAAATCTGCAACGTTGGTGGATAGACCTGTCTATCCGGAGACCCGTTCGGGTTGTCACTCAGCATGTAATAATTGTATATATTGTTCTACTACACTTTCGGGATCATCTTGGTCTGATTTATCGTTGTCTCGCTGTTATTTTCGCCATTGGCAGACCTCCTGTACATCTCAATTTGTGATTTATTTTTTAGAATGCCCTTGCCCCCTACGGTATATCGGGAGTACAACCCGGTGTGTTAAGATTCGTTTGGGAGAGCACGCTTCACGCCTACGGCAGGAGGTCCTGACAGCCCCATTGGTAAAACACTGTTTGGATTTACATCACTCTTTTGCGGAGTTGAAATGGACTGTGATAGATCATGTTCCCCTAGACCCTCGTGGGGGGGATCGTACTGCTCGATTGGAACAACATTGGATTTTTGATTTACACACAATTGCTCTGGGTGGCTTGAATCGGGACATTGACTGGTTAGGACTTTGACATTTTTGTATTCCACCTTTCACTGTGGAGGCCCTAGTTTTGGTTGGGGTTTTCTCCTTTATGTGATTGGTTTTGAACAGGTAGGCGGGATTTTTTGTCAGCCAATCCTGGTAGTTGTTTTCTCTACTTTACCGGCGAGTAAGTCAGCGTTTTTTATCAGTTACATGTGGGTGAGCATACACACTGCATTTCCTTGGAGGCACTTGATACAGGGGCGGCTGCCCCGAAACGTGCACGTCGTGCGGTGGATGAGTTAAGTGTGACTTGCTCTTTTGCTGATTTTAAATCACGAAAAAATTCTGATATGATTTGCATTAAAAAAAAAAAGGGGCATGTACCATTTGTGAGTGACGAGCAGTTTTGTCCCTCGCTTGGTTTATGCCCGACAAAAGTTAACATTGAATGGTGGGGGGTATAGGTAGTATTCTTTTGTGTGTAATTTGAACTGGGCAGGGCTCACAGCTGTTTAGTCTGTCGTCATCTGTTGGCTGGCAGAAGAAAAAAATGTTTTTTTCCCCTCCTCAGAGTGCACAATTAAGCTGTTCAATATACTGCCAGAGGATGTGAACAAAGTAATTAATATGGTGGGTTTCAAGAAAGATTTGGACAAGTTTCTTTTGTATCTTGACTCACCTGATTTCATTTCTTTACCTTTTCCCCTTGTTTTATCCATCTACACCTTCTGTATTGTGTCTTGACTAGATTGTAAGCTCTGATGAGCAGGGACTGTCTCTTACATGTCTGTCCAGCGCTGCGTACAACTTGTAGCGCTATACAAATGTGCTCAGTAGTAGTAGTAGTAAAAAAAATTAATGAAAAAATTATTAGAGAGGTAAACTGTAGGAAGCCATAGCTTATCCCCAGAAACAAGCTACAAGAAACCGATTACCTTTTGAAATCTGCTAAGTATTTGCTAGTGACAATATGTTGGTATCAATGGGTTTTGATTTGACTTAGCATAACAGCCTTGTGCTCACAGTAGACATAAGAATGGAAAAAACAACAAAAAAAACCCTTTGAAAGTGAGTGCTATTTCTAATGACTTCTTCCAAAAGATCTGCCTAACTTTCAAAGAAAAAGTCAGCTAAGCTCGAAGGAGCCAGGCAAGATCTTACTATGTGTGTTGTGCCCCTCCAAAAGAAAGGACTTCATCAAACCTAGTTGAAAGGATTTACTGTTGATGCATTGAGACCTTCAGAACTGAAAGGTATCAAAAATTTTGAATTCCGCGTTGCTGAGTATTTTATACAATGAAACATTTTATAAATTAGAGCTCAGCCAATTTTTAAATTCTTAAAAATGTAAAATATTACAGAGCTGGACTAAAAGCTACCTCAGAAGAGAAGCATCCAAGCGTAATTCACTGATGTGCTGTGCTATCAAAATCTTCTGCCTCTGCTGGTCTCTAGCGTGTTTCTTACCAGGAAGAAACATTTAGGTGAGGTCCAATATAACTAAAACCAGTCAGTTACCTTCCTCACAAGTCTCAGGGCAACAAGCTCCTATAACCAGAGACAACTGAGATGCTCTTGCAGAACTAGCATCCATTCTTTTCAGTATCGGCTTTCTCAGCCTGAATACAAGATAATCAGAAACAGAAATGACTTTATTGTAAATATGTCACAAAAAATTTAAAAAATAAAATAAAAAGACAGAACCAAGAGCTGCAACTTACAGAATCAAGGTGATCAGCTGTCAAGTCTGGCCCACTTGACATGGTGGGCAGCTGAGTCTGACTGACAAAGGACAGCAACTTCAAAGTGTTCTACTAAAAACAGCACCTCCCTGATGCTGGAGAGCCTCTTCAATTAGGGACAGACAAAAGTATTTCAAAGGAAGTCAAGGCTCCATGTGCACTACTCAGTACATTACAAGTCCCATAGCACATAGACACCTTTTATCAGTTTAGCATGCAGCTCAGGATTTCTGATATTCATTAAACTGTCCTCCAACTAGTCCCCCAATCTCATTTAGAACAGTGTCATGTGACTTCATATAGAATGAGACTGCTTCATACAGTACATTTATAGAAACAAACCCCTTCCCAGTGAATACAATTATATCCAAAAAAGAAAAATTCACCGATAAAGTTCCCAATAGATTATTTTTGTCGGAGTGTACCGAGGGAGGAATGAAACTTGTTATTCATCCACACCTGCCAATAGACTCCTTTTATTCAAAATTAGGTTCACCTCAATATATTGTATATTTTTAAAAATTTTAATGTCACTTATCTGAAACAAGTCACAATCAAATCCGTAGCTGAAATGCAGAATTTCCACACCGTTGCCACACAAGAAGAAATTTTCACGACGTGCACGTTTCGGGAACTATTCCCTGTCTCAAGTGCTCTCATCCAATATTCATTTTCAACTATGTCAGAGATGCTGTCAAACAGCTTTGAAGGACTCTATTCAATCACAATTGGCTGAGCCATAACTCTTCAAAGGAGAACCACCAATGAAAGCAGGGAACACCCCACATGCAGGGGAATCCCTAATGTCATTGGTCAATCCCGACAAACTATATCTCATGATGATGTCGTCTAAGGATTCACAAAAGACTATTCCAATCAACCTCTCAATTAAGACCATTAGGATGTATGGTATTCACGTTGTGAAAATTTCTTCTTGTGTGGCAACGGTGTGGAAATTCTGCATTTCAGCTACGGATTTGATTGTGACTTGTTTCAGATAAGTGACGTTAAAATTTAAAAAAAATATATATCTAATGTTTGGGGACTATCAGTGAATTTTTTCTTTTTTCATACAGTACACTGGCAATTATCAGATAAAAAGACCTGTGCGATGTTAACAACTCACTATTACATTGCCTTTTAGTGGCCTTTAACAGCAATCATAACCTACTATGGGCAATCAGATACAATGAGTATGAGGTAAGCTGTGAAAACTAACATGGTACCTCGGGGGAATCAGAAGAAAGCAGCTTATGAAATCTTAACAACAAACAAGAACACAATAAATTTGTTAAAGGACAAATGGTGAGTCTCAGCACTGTGTGCGCACTTCCAAGTACTACAGCGCACAGAAGGAAGAGTCTTCTGTTACATTATTTGCATGACATCAGGTTCTGATAAGCTACAGGAGGGCAAACTATAGCCTGCTGGTTACATTTGGTTTTATTAGCCTTTGCTCTGGCCCATGAGCTCCATTCTCCTTATAGTATTAGGTTTTCAGAGGTAGTGCAAAATGATACCAAGGTTTGCAGCGCTGAACATGGTATCAGTCAGAGCGGCTAATTCTGGGAGCAGGACAGTCTAAACAAGAAGGCAGGCAGGGGCAAAGGTAGAGCCACATAAGCCTCTGTGTACAGGGATGCAGATTTGCTCAGGTTGTATTTTGGGTCCCATAACAGCAGGGAGCCTGGGCTATATAAGTGGCAAGGCCAGAAGTAGCAAGGCACGGGGAGGGGAGCAATGAAGGCTGCAAAACTGTCTGAAACAGCAGAAAGTGTGTGCAGGATTAAACCATATCACTCCAGTTTGCAGAAGGAGATTTGGGGATCATGTTGAAAATTGAAGTGGCTGTTCTCTCATGGTCCTGAATCTGTACAGAAAGTTGTTTATTTTGAGTACAGATCAAAGGGCTGCCCAACCAGAATAGGTGGCCCCTCTTCATTATGGTACACCTTTGGATGAGGAAATCCACCTAATGCCTGGTCAATGAAGCCCAGCACTTGGCATATTTGATGACTCTTAAGGCCAAAACGTTTGCCCATCTCTGTAACAAATAGCACCCGACATTAAATTGCCAACAACGTGACAGCAATACCTTGTGGACAGCTTGCTGAACGTCAGTGTGTGTCGGGGCTCTGGGGAAAAGTAAGGTGGCTGCTGCTGCACAAAAAATAAGATATTGTCTTGTTTTTTATTTTATTAGACTAACACAGCACATTTCTTGCTTAACTTTCAGAAGTTCACAGCCCTTCATCAGGTTCATGCTGACAGTACCAGAAAATACAAGTGACTCAAAGAACATTTGCAATAATAGTGTGAAAGAGGAGGGAGGGTTGATGTGTTGGGAGAGAAGATGAGAGGCAGTAGAATCATTTGTGGTAGGTAGTTGAAGTTAAAATAATCAAACACTTCAGAACTGACATAAAAGAACTTGACAAGGATTCTCACAACCAGAAACAATTCTACCACCATTTTATCCTTCTAACACAGTATTTCCCAACCTTCTGAAGCCAAGGCACACATACATTAACAAAAAATAGCATGTGGCACCCCATCTTCCAGAGGGGATATTGTGGACAAGGAGAGAACCCTCTGTGGTCAAGAGCACTAGAGAAAAATGGAAAGCCCAACCGGAGGCTGGAAGGAGGAGGAGATGCAGTGTGCAGTTTGGCTATCCATGAATTCTTGAGGCTCATACTATTAAAGAGGAGGCATATCTTCAGAAAAGG
The DNA here is from genome assembly GCA_033557465.1 of Ichthyophis bannanicus. Classification (NCBI taxonomy): domain Eukaryota; kingdom Metazoa; phylum Chordata; class Amphibia; order Gymnophiona; family Ichthyophiidae; genus Ichthyophis; species Ichthyophis bannanicus. Next base: position 6,115,676 of record CM066050.1, read on the forward strand.
GATTAGACACGGCTAAGAGCCCCTGCTGCAAGATGAATGTCTGCATCTATCAGGCAGTGGTGACACTACCACAGCTGATCATGTCTGAAGGCATGGTGACTGGGAAAACAACATTGCTTTAATGTATCAATCCCACCCACTATCCCCCACTTTCCTCTTTCCATTGTAATTCACTTTATTTTCTGTGGCAAGGTTTTTTGTTATTTTTTTTTTAACTCAGACCTGCTCATACTGTTTGCAACCAGAAGGCGGCATGTTAAACCCCCTAAAACTAGTCAAGATGTGTATTTAGTCTAACAAAATAGTATCATCTTTTTATTTATTTAAACTTTCCCAGTACTGCACTCATTCATGCTTCCTAAGCAAATGCCCTTGATTGTGCCCCGGCTTAGCAGAGGACCTAATTTGCACATCATAGATGAGTAGTCAACCCCCCCCTCCTCCCCCCCCCCCATTTTAATGGCTTCTGCTCTACCCCAATACTTTTAACAGCTACCCTGTGCTGGATAGGGAGAACTGTGCCCATACATAAATTATCCACATATAAGGCTTGTTACTAGGAAAGTGCCTGGGAAGAGATGAGTTAATACAAGAGGCAGACATTGCCTCCGGCATATCCTACAGACACACATACACTTCTATTCCTTTTCTACATGTGCACTGTAGCGAAAGGCGATGGGCATATGTGCATTGGGGGGAGTGGGGGGGGGGGGGGAATGGGTCAAAGGAAAATAAGGAACATTCTCCTTTCCCCTCCCAGAGGGAAATGTAACCATCATGAGCTGGCAGAGAGCTTCCATTCCTGGGTTTATGACAGCATTTTGGGAGAAGAAATCTGCCCTAGAAGTCTTGGTCTTCGCTAAAGCAGCTATAGCCTTCTGGGCCTGTTACTTCTTCTGTAACATATGGCTGCTGCGGTTCATATTGCTGCTGCTCATCCCCTCCCTGCTGTGGTAGTCCTCCAGCCATCTTGGATTTTAAACTGGGAAAAGAAAGAGAATGTTAGAATGCCCAGGTAGCTGCTATGGTAAAAATGTATGTAATGTTCCCTTTTGAGGAGTTAAGCTTTTTTGGTAGGCCAGGACCAAAACAGCAATTATAAAAGGCTCTGCCTTTTATTCTGACCATCCTGCTCAAAAATCAGCTAAGGGTAGGGCAAACTAGCTTTGATTTTCTACTTTGAAGTCTACTGAAAAACTTGAAGAGGCACCATGTTCATTAGAACACAAAAATAATGGGCCACATGGGAAACATACAGCAGAGTACGCTTTTGCCAAACATGTGATTATTTTACTTTCCTTCTCTCTGGGAAGTTAATGGGTTATCTGCAGATTAATAACTATAAAGTCAGGAATACCAAAACCCTCCTTTTATCCCTAGAATGATAAATGTAGGCAAAGACACAAACTGAGGAAACAAATTATATGCACCAATATTACACATGACTATTAAAAGAAACACACAAAGTATTACATCCTTTCATACATCTGAAAGTGAAAGATAAGATGATCCCTGACTGAATGCAGCACAGGACTGGAAGAATTACACAACATGAAGAGCTTTGTTCCCTATGTATAGATATATTTAAAGACCACTTACAATGATGCAAATCTAAATGCTAAGAGGCTTATTGTGGTATAAATTCTCCCCAACACCCCAATGCTCCCAGAAGTTGTCAGTGGCTGCCTCACCAAGTTCTCTCTGAGCAGAAATGGCATTAATGAACCCCCTCCCCTCCCGCCTCGACAGATTTGTGCAGAGCAGTCGATCACTTACTAATTCTTGTGTTTGGATCCACTGACATGAGCCTGGTATTGCTCTATGGAATTCAGGACTATATCACAGGTCTCACAGGGGTATCCCTTCACAGCTGATAGGAACAAAATTAGTACCATGTCAAATCCTTCAGTACGGTATGTGATTACAGAGCACAGGATATCAACATGACCAGCAATCTTAAGGTGACGATGTTAAAATGCTCCAAATCTCTCTTTCAAACAGTGGGTGATAATCCTCAACTTACCCCAAATTCTCCTTCATTTGGGCCAGGCCTCGACAAGCTTCCTTAGGATTTAGGAGCCAGTCCAAAAACATAGGAGCCAGTAGATGAGATTTTCTCCCCCCTCCCCCCCCCCCAGTTGTCTCCACTGGAGTTGTGGAGCAGAAATCTCCTCTGAGGTCTACCTCGGCTCCTTTTGGGCTTGGATTTCCTAAGGCTGTTTTCCCATTCCATGTCTAAGAGAAAAGAAAGCTTAGACAATCAGGCCCTTAATGCACCCTTGCAGGCCACTATCAGAAATACAGAGCCGGCAGCCCCCCTCCTCCCCACAAAACCCCATCACTAGCACCCAGTCTTGCTCATTTATTCCATTCCTCCCCAACCAGTCTCTACCCTTATTCTACTGTCCCCTCCCCGCATGCTAGTCTGCCAACCACAAACCAGCCTTCACCATCCAGGAAAAGTCAGCCCTCCCAGTTCAGCTAGCCCTTACCACACAGCAAGCCAGTCAGACCCCAACTCCTTCCCAACGCAAGCTAGTCAGGCTCTCCCCCCCACCCCAATGTTTTATCTTGCTGTGGCCGCTGCAGGAACTACTTCTTGCGTGTGCTGTGTGGCTCTGTGCAAGCCTGAATCACGCAGTGTAGACCTCTCACATCTTAAAAGACTAATGTGAATTCCTGCACTGTGTGGCTCAGAGAAGTTAAGCCCCTGCTCTGGCAACAGCAGCTGTGCAAAAAGAAAGAAAGAAAAAAAAAAAAGACTGGGATGCACCAGTATCTCAGATACCAGGTGGAAATATTTAGTCACTATGGCTATTCAGTGCATGGGATGTGATTTGCCAAGTCCCAATTAAGAGTCCTAATTAATAAATAAATACCTGCTTGTAATGTTAGTAACAGGACTTTTTATACTACTTTGTTTTGTCAAAGCAGTTTACATTATAGCTTATAATTAGTAATATATATTAAACAGGGACACTGATAACTTGGATTTTTTCTGAGGCAACGGAGGGTTAAGTGACTTGCCCAAGGCCACAAGGAGAGCTAGTGGGAATCAAACCCTGGTCTCTTGGTTCCCAAGCCAGTGCTCTAACCACTAGGCTACGCTTTCATTCCTCCTCTACTCCAAAAAAACCTAAGAGAGATCGTAACTCACTTTTTGACAGTTATCTTGAATCTAGCAGCCAGCAGCTGAAATCACCTCTCTTCCTGCCACCCTGCCTCTACAGCGGTGGTCCCCAAACTTAGGGTCAGGACCCCGAACAGAGTCATATTATCAGTGGAGTCACAGAAACATGGCCATTTCCCCTTCTCTCTGGGCTTTCGCTGTGACTTATGCCAAGTAGTGGCAGTCACCAGTCAGCATGTGGCCTGTGAGCCAGTGAACATGCATTGATCTTTGTTCCCTCCTGTGTATGCTTCCTATTGAACTGGAAACCCATGCTGAGTACTGAGGTCTGGAAGCACACACTGCACAGTGACACAAGAGACCCTGTGCCGACTGCTCCTGCTCTTGCCACTACTGTTGTTACTTCCTGCTTGAGATGAGTGGAGGGAGGGGAATAAGGTTGAAGGCCTGATGTTTTGATTTCATCATCTGGGATCATGTAAATTTTCAGTTCTTAAAATGGGGTCATATGGAATAAAAGTTTGAAAAACACGCCTGCAGTGTTCAAGTGAGGCACGGGTGGGGTGGGGGCAGGGAGGGGGGGATTCCCTCCAAGATAAAGAGCAGCTCCTCCAGAAAATGATTTACTAAGTTTCGTTTCACACTTTGTCTATGGACAAAGAGTTTAGTAAATCAGTCCCCTAAGATGCTAAATATATCACTGGCAGACGCCAAGTCTTTCTTCCTGAAGAATGCCATCAGCTTGCCCTAGATCCCCACCAGATTTCATAACCCCTCCCCTTCAGTCTTCACCCCGTCTCTCTCCCATACCCTCTCCTAGCCTTCACCCAGTCTCTATTTATGTCCCCTCCCCCCTCCAGACAACTAATAGGATTGGCAGCTTGCCACCTATTATCCGCATGGGACTTGAAACCACAAGACCGACTCAAACTTCTTGTACAGAGCAAATTGGAGTGGAGATGCAGTAAAGTGGCTCGCTCTCAGGCAAGCACCAAGACAGACAAACATTAAAGGGTCATGAAATCCAAGTGTGCCAGGGTGCAATTTCTAGAACCATGGAAACCTAGCACCCGAGATTTGTCAAGACTTGCCTTAAGCACCATTGGGTTGTTCTATCCGCAGCTCAGAAGCAGGTTTCAGCAAGAACTTACCCAAGGAAGAGGGCACAGCAGCAGAGGGGGAAGTGCTGGAGGAAGATCCAGCAAGCGTGGAAGAAGAACTGGAGTACTGTGTCATCAACTTCAATTTAGTCTCTTGCTTTCTGTGTTTCTTGCCCACGTAATGTTGTTTGGCCATCAGTGGGTTGTTGAAGGTTGCATGACAGAGTTTACAGAACTTGTCTGGATCAGATGTGTCCAACAACTCTTCACTTTTAGGGAGCCCAAAAGCAGCAGCAAAATTCGTTGGATTGCTCATCTGAGAAATAGCTTCAAGAAACAAACAAGTTGAAAATTGTACACTAGTAGTTTGAAACAATAGTGCATTTCTCCCATTTCCAAAATAATGCGTGGGGGGTTCTTATATGTGTCTCATGGGGAGCATCGAGGGTTGCACGCGTATATCTCAATGGGAGTATCAAGGGCTGCATGCATGTGCACACTCTCTCATGGTCCTCTCCCAGGCTTCCTCCAGAAAATCTCTCACTCATAACCCTCCACCAGCTTTCCTCCAATCAGAGAGACCCTACCCCCAAGACTTCAGCTTGTCTCTCTCATATACCCCCTTCTCAAGTCACTCTCACACTCATCCTTTCTTTGCTCCTGGCGGCAGCTCCTCAGAAACGCCATGGTTTAGGCTTTCTCCACTGTGACTGGCTCTGTTAAATGGTGGAGCCCCATTGTGGAGGAAGTTTGGGCTGATCTCCAAATTTGAAGTCTTGGAAGATCAGCCCAAACTTCCTCCATTGCAGGGCTCCACCCTTCAAGAGAGGCAATCGTGCTGGGGGAAACCTAAACTGTTGCAATTCAGTAGCCTTGCAGGTACAGACAGACAATATTCCCTTGCCACACAAACCAACAATGGGTGCTACACCTTGGCAAAACTTGCCTAAAAAGGAAGGTGAAATGTCACTTAGCATTAAATTCCTTTCCTGGAATCTTGCTAGATCGTTCCAGACTAGTAGGTTATCCTCCCCAGCCAGCAGATGTTGGAGACAGAGACAGTACCAGAAGCTCTGTGATATGGGGGAGAGCTTGAGTAAGACACTGGCAAAGCAAACAGGACTCTAAAACCCCAGTTTAGCAACAGATCTCTTAAGCAAATCCAATGAAGAATTACAAAATAGTATAGGAGAACTATAGACAGGGCAGCGGAGCAGCCTAACTATATACAAGAACCAGCAGAACAGAAGATGTCGACAAGGAGAAACTGAACCTCTGCTGCCAGCAAGGCTAGATTAATAGAGCAGATAGAGGGTGGGTCCTGGACTGGTCTAGCAGGATTCCAGGAAAGGAAATTAACAGTAAGTGAAACTTTACCTTCCAAATCATCCTGCTAGACCAGTCCAGACTAGTGGGAAGTACCATAGGTACACCACCCTAGGGCAGATGAAGCCAACACAGAGACTCCAAAACAAGCTGCATCTCAAGCTTGGAGGTCCAAGCAATGATGGGCAAAAGTAAAAAAAAAAAGAGGACCAAATTGCCGCCTGGGAAACATCAATTGGTGCAACCCAGGGTAGCATTCTCCGAAATGCTTCCTGTTCCACGCGCAGGACCCAAAAGGCAGGCAGAGCTCCGGAGTCTCAATGCGTGGATGAGACAATGGTGCAGAGATGAGGGTTTTGGATTTGTTAGGAACTGGGGAACATTCTGGGGAAAGGAGGGGCTCTTCCGAAGGGATGGGCTTCACCTTAACCAGGATGGAACCAGGCTGCTGGCATTAACCTTTAAAAAGGAGATAGAGCAGCTTTTAAACTAGATATTAGGGGAAAGCCAACAGTCGCCCAAGAGCGGATGGTTTGGAAGAATGTATCTTTGAAGGATACTACCAAAAGCAGAGAGGTTCCACAAAAGAGTAAAGTAGCCCAAATGCCCTCGAGTATGGAGCAGACTGAGCTTAAAGATCCCAAATTATCCATGTCTAACAATAGCCAAATTAATATGAGTAAAGCACAATTACTTACCTGTAACAGGTGATCTCTGGGAACAGCAGGAATAAGTCTTCACATATGGGTACGTCCCCTCACTTGGTTTGCAGCTTGTCGTGCTGTGAGGGCTTGCGTGCATCAGTGATGCTGAGAGCTAAACCATCAGTAGTTTAACTACTGGCAGGGTCTCCCAAGATGGACAGGTCTCAGCTGAGGTGCCAGATCAAGACAAACCACCCATCTGGGCAGCAGCAGAATGGGACAGTGTTGACGGCGGAGGATCACATTTTTGTGACAATGGCAACACCAAACTTAAACTGCGCGGAAGAAAGGCCCGGCAATCTACTTCTGTATCTTGCCATGAAAACCCAATGGATAGTTACAACAAAACAAATTGTGCTATGGTGCTGGAAGATGAGACCCCCAGGTCAGAAGGCACTCAACTAGCTACTGGGGAAGAGCTGAAGACTTTTCAGAGTAAAGCCAGCATTTATGATGTGGTTGGATCAAAGCCCTCGGGAAGTCTGACTGCTGATGTAGCTGCGCATGAAATGAGAGTCAGAAGCTGTAAAGATGTCTTACACATTGGAACATGGAATGTACGAAGCATGAACCAAGGGAAGTTGGAGGTGGTCAAGAATGAAATGGAACGTGTACAACTTGATCTGTTGGGTGTCAGCGAACTGAAATGGACTGGCATGGGGCACTTTGCATCAGATGATCACATGGTCTACTATGCTGGAAATGAAAGACAAAGAAGAAATGGTGTTGCATTTATAATAAAGAAGAAACTTGCAAGAACGCTTAATCTCTATTCGTCTACGAGGATTGCCTATCAACACAACTATAATTCAAGTATATGCCCCAACAACAGCTGCAGAAGAGAATGAAATTGAAGAGTTCTATGAACAAGTACAAGCTGAAATTGACAGAACATGCAAACAGGATATCCTGATAGTCATGGGTGACTGGAACGCAAAAGTTGGCAACAAAGAAGGCGGCAAAGTAGTTGGAAAATATGGACTTGGCAACAGAAATGAAGCTGAAGAAAGACTGATAGAATTCTGCATCTCAAACACCTTTTTCCAGCAACACAAGCAGCGACTGTACACATGGACTTCACCGAATGGATTATATAAAAATCAAATTGACTACATATGTGGAAGTCAACGATGGAAAAGCTCTCTAACATCAAAGACAAAATCTGGAGCTGACTGTGGTACAGATCATCAACTACTAGTATGCAAACTCAAGCTAAAGTTGAAAAAGAGCAAACCACTCATGAATGCAGCAAAATATGACCTTGAGAATATTCCACTGGAATTTAAAGACTGCCTGCAAAATCGATTTGCTGCTTTAGATACAAATGACAGAGCTCCGGAAGAGTTATGGAATGACATCAAGAAGGTTGTGTGGGAAGAAAGCAAGAAGTCTCTACAAAAGGTGAAAAAGCAAAAACGGCCAAAATGGATGACGGAAGAAACTCTGAAAATTGCCCAGAAACGCAGAGAAGCTAAAGTCAGAGGAGAAAGAAAGACAATCGCAGAACTCAACAGAGATTTCCAACGTGCAGCAAGACAGGACAAGGAAAAGTACTACAATGACACTTGCAAGGAAATAGAAGCAGAAACTATTAGAGGAAGAACAAGATAGGCTTTCCTAAAGCTATGAGAGTTAAAGAAAAAGTTCCAGCCTCAAATTGGAATGTTACAAGATGCTCAAGGTTCTATGTTGAATGATGCTGAGAAGATCAAGAAAAGGTGGAAGGAATATACAGAGTTTTATATGATAAAGATCAAGTGGACCAACAGCCGTTTCAACCTGTACCTTATGATTGGGAACCATTGGTGATGAAAGAAGAAGTTGAAGCAGCATTGGAAGCCTTATCAAAGAACAAAGCACCAGGCATTGATAGCATTCCCATAGAAGTATTGCAGCAATCTGATGCAGCTGTTACCGTACTCACAAGGCTCTGCCAAGAAATATGGAAGACAACATCATGGCCAACTGACTGGAAAAGATCTGTGTTTATACCAATACTAAAGAAAGGTGATCCAACTGACTGTGGAAATTATCGCACAATCGCTCTGATCCCACATGCCAGCAAGATCCTACTGAAGATTATTCAAAAGAGACTACAACCATACCTGGAACAAGAACAACCTGAAGTTCAAGCAGGGTTCAGGAAAGGGCGAGGAACGAGAGATATCATTGCGGATGTGAGATGGATCCTTGAAAAGACTAAAGAATACCAAAAGGATATCTATTTGTGCTTTATCGACTATAGCAAGGCTTTTGACTGTGTAAACCATGAGAAACTCTGGGCCACATTAAGAAGCATGGGTATACCAGAACACCTGATCGTTCTCTTGCGCAATCTGTACATTGATCAAGAAGCAACAGTTCGAACGGAACAAGGAGAAACAGAATGGTTTAAAATAAGCAAAGGTGTAAGACAAGGCTGCATACTTTCCCCCTACATGTTTAATTTATATGCAGAACAAATCATCAGAGAAGCAGGATTGTATGAAGACAACAGAGGTGTGAAGATTGGTGGAAGACTAATCAACAACCTTCGCTATGCTGATGATACCACATTACTGGCTGAAAGTGAAGATGATCTGAAACATTTGCTTCTCACAATCAAAGAACATAGTCTCAAAATGGGCCTGCACCTTAATGTAAAGAAGACAAAGATCATGACAACTGGCATAATCAACAGGTTCATCGTTGAAGGAGAAGAAATTGAAATTGTGAACAACTTTAACCTACTTGGATCAACTATCAATAAAGAAGCAACAAGCAGTCAAGAAATCAGACGACGCATTGCTCTTGGCAGAATGGCTATGAAAGACCTAGATAAGATTCTCAAGAGCAGAGATGTCTCTCTCCATACAAAGATTCGACTTGTTCAAGCCATGGTATTTTCAATAACATCATATGGATGTGAAAGCTGGACAGTGAAAAAGATAGACAGGAAGAAAATTGATGCCTTTGAATTATGGTGCTGGCGGCGAATACTGTGTATACCATGGACTGCCCGAAGAACAAACCAGTCGGTACTAGAGGAGATCAAACCTAAGCTTTCTTTAGAAGCTCAGATGACAAGACTTCGACTTTCATACTTTGGACACATCATGCGAAGAGAGAGATCATTAGAGAAAGACATTATGTTTGGCAAGATAGAAGGTCAACGCAAAAGAGGAAGGCCAGCAATGATCAATACAATAACAGCAGCTACGGGTACCAGTCTGTCAACAATGAGCCGCCTGACTGAAGACCGAACACAATTTAGGATAGCTATCCAGAGGGTCGCCATGAGTCGACTCCGACTCGACGGCACTTAACAAGAACAACAACATGGGTATGTCGGTACCGACGGAGCCTGCGTGGGAACGCTCCCCAGCGTCCAATCAGAAAGCTTTTGGGAGCATCCCTCAGCTCCTGCGTGCTGCCTTCCCGCCTTTCCAACTGTCTCTCCTCAGTGGAGTTTCATAGCTGAGACAAAGAGAGAGAAAGAGGAAAGGAAAGATAGATAAAGAAATACAACTCCTAGGGGAGGTGGGCGGGTTGTGAAGACTTATTCCTGCTGTTCCCAGAGATCACCTGTTACAGGTAAGTAACTGTGCTATCTCCAGGAACAAGCAGGAATGAGTCTTCACATATGGGGACTCCCAAGCTAAGATGCCTGGAGCCCTAACATGTTGAAGATAGAAAACATGCTACACCTCATATGGCCAGGCATCCTGAGGATGGAGGGCAGGAGTTGAAAAGAGAGGAGCTGCAGAAAAAACAGCTAACCTTAGAAAGGACTACCCACAAGGAGTCCTTGTATGTATGATCATCAAAAGATATATTGAAATGAACAATCACCATAATATTGAAATGAACAATCACCATATGACGCTCACCTACTGGATTGCAGGAAGTAGAGAGGCTGATGGAGTCTACTGGGGATCCAGTAGAATAATGTTCAAGGTGACCTCACTGGAGTGAAGGTGGAGGTCAACATCTGGAAGTGAGAGTCTCAGGATTCAATTGGGGTAGCACAAACACGGCAGGTCTTCAGTGGGAAGCTTCATGAAAAGCTGAAATCTCTTTTGGCTACGGAAGTATTCCGAGGTAGGAGCAAAAGAGGAAGACTGACCGATCTGGACAAACAGACCTAGTCCTTGAGGGAGGAAAGGGTATGAGAAAAACCCCATACTCCCAAGAAAGGACAGATGTTTGAGGAATTGAATCTGAAATCCACTGAAGATCCACCATGTCTTTCCTAACTGGTGAGAGGTAGGAAGACATTGGGGCATGGAGCTTCAGGGATACGTAAACCTAGGATACGGTAGGGCTGTCAGTACCACAGCAGTGGTTGTGTGCATAATATCCGAAACATACTGTGGAACAGTATGAAGGTGTGCAAGCCCATTGTCAGAAACATACAGGAAGGTAAAAACCTTTATGAGCATAGACAGTCAGAGAGATAAGTATGGAAATACATATCTACCTATAAGTATCTTGACAGATACACACATATATGTAGATATATGTGTATATATATGTAGATATATGTGTGTATATATGTAGATATATGTGTGTGTATATGTAGATACACACACACACACACGGGTATTGTGATAAGGAAGCTTATCATAGCTCAGGAAGGAGCTATAGTAAAGGTGAAGTGACTCTGAACAAGCAACCTGTCAGTTCTGGTAGAAATAAGAAAACAGAATTTTTCCATAAAAGACTACCAGTCCCAGAATGCACCAGGTTTCCAACAGCCATTAGAGGAGCTGAAGTGGGGTAACGTGTGTTCAATCAGGACGGCTATGAGGTAATCCCCAAGCACTCATCTCAAAGGGCAGGGCCTGATTCAGCACAGCTGCGCTGTGCTAGGGTGGAGCACTCATCTAAGCAGAATAAAGGTAGAGTTTATTCTACAGAGAATCATCCTCAGTTTCATCTTGGACATCCTCAGCTTGGATATCTTCATGATCTTGGACAGCTTCATCATCTGGAGGATCATCAGAAGCAGAAGCCAGAGCGGACGGACAGAGAGGGCAAGAAACCCTTTGGAAGAAAGAAGAGAAAGGCATTTGGGAGGTCTAAAGGAGTCCAGAGCAGTACGTATACTGGGAGACATTCATGGACATGACTGACCATTAATCCACTTACAAGACTTCATAACCATAATACAAGCCATCATCACCCCACACTTTGATTTTGCAAATCTAATCCTTAATGGCATCACAAAGCAAAATATTAAAAAATTACAACTAACTCAGAACATCGCAGCAAGGATAATAATGAATATAAGCTCAATTGAACATATCACACCGACATTAGCCGAACTCCATTGGCTACCTATCCACAGCAGAATAAAATATAAGATATTACTTACAACATTTAAACTAATAAATAACTTAGCGCCAACTATACTCAATACACTCATCAAGATAGAAATAGATAAAAGATCACAAAGAAGTAGAAACACTAACACTATAGCAGTACCAAAAGACTACACAAAAGCAAAAAAACAAACCAACATGAGAGCATTCTCACACTCAGCTCCTACCCTCTGGAATAACCTTCCTGACAACATTCGCTCACTATCAGACAAAGGAATTTAGAAAAAAACTGAAAACCCATTTATTCTCATTGCATTACAACCAAGGATCTGAGACTGGCCAGACGACACAAAGAGACGCAGGTTAACTACTACAATTCAAACAACATATACCCACGTGCCTGAAGCCTATATAAAGTATACAACCACACGCGACATATGATACAATTTGTATATATTTACTATGTATATATGTTATAATAGTTTAATAATTTACTGTTTAAATTTATACCGTTATCTGTATCCAGTTCATCTGTTCTATGTAAAATGACTTGGTATGATACTATCCATACCATATAACACACTGTTCATTGTAAACCGCACTTGATACTTGTGAAAGAGCGGTATAGAAATAGTTGTTAAATAAATAAATAAATAAAAGGCCAGCATACACCATTGGACTGGGGAAAACCAGAGGAGTGGTGCTGCAGAGCTAGGAATCTCCAGACGGTACCTGTGAGGGAGACGGCTGCACTTGGAAGGGACCCTAGGACCCGTGCCAGAAGGTATGTGAAGAGAGATCCAGTGTCCAGGGATCTGGATTGGAAGGCTGGACATAAGAACTGGACTACATACTGGCCAGGCTATTTAGAGAGGATCTCTAACAGCAATGGAAGCTCAGGTATGAACACTGATCTATGCTCTAGCTATACCCTTGAAAGACAGCAGGGAAACAAGTATTCTCCTGAGAGTGCTCCATTGAGAAATTCCTCTGTGCCAATCCATGATATTGAACCCATGATTGTTGAAGAAGGGGGAGAGGTTATAGATCCAGGCTGTGAATACATGGATTGCTCTCTGTCTAAACTCCTTTGGTAATTTTCTGTTACAAAGTACGACAATCATCACAAAGAAATACAAACTTGTTCTTTAAATCTACTCAGAAAAGCTCCTGAGTAGGATTTTGAGCCAAGCAGTAGAAAGCAAGCCAGCTAAGGGGTTTCAGCTGGGTAACTGCTAGCAATTGAGCCTTACCTAATTGCTTGTGAGCTCTGAGGGAATCACTTCTGAATCTATGTGTGAAGATATAAGAAGTTAACCTGAAAAGAACAGTTTTTCCCTTCTTTGTGGGGTTTGGCTTGTTGTTTGAAGCATTGCCAAGGAAATATTAGCTGAAGTCTACAGAAAAGACCATTCTGTTACCATCCTGGTCTTTATTCTTTTGATTTGATTGGCTGACAAGTTCAGCTGTTGTTTTCCTGATTTTGTTTTTCTAAGTTTAACACTGAAAACAAGTATCCTGTTTTGTGTGCTACCAAGCAAATCTGTGTTGGGAGAAATAACCCCATAAACAAATATCTTATTGGCTTTGCACTCAAGCACAACTAATTATTGTGAACGGCTGTGTCCGGTGTGAATGGACTACATTTCCCACAATCCCTTGCAAATCAAATTAGTATATGCCTTTGCCAAGACTGTGAACATTCTCACCCAGGCATCACTCAACACCGGTACCGATGCCGGGGTATCGGTACCACTCGAAGCGGATGCCACCACCAAGCATGGCTCAGGTATGTTCTGTGAGGGGTGAGCCCCAGGAACAACCTGAAACCCCTGAAATGCTTTGGAGCCCAAAGACTTCCGCCGGGGTTTTAATGCCAATGGGGTCTTGAGGGCAAGGCCGGAGCCGTCAGCATGCTTAGCAAGAGACTTACCACTCAAGGATTGGCTAGTCTTAACAGACTGTTTGTGGGTTACCTGATCCTGTAGAGAAGAAATGGCCGGTGCCCTGCCATAGGGAGGGAAAACGGTATCGAGGGAAACTCGAAAGTGAGAATCTCTTCTCACAGTATTGTAGCCTGACGGTTCAGGGGGAAAAGGGTCAGGACCCAAACAGGTTAGACACCAGTCATTGGAGTCTAAAAAGAAAACTGTATTTCCACAGTGAAGGCACTTCTTAGGAAAAGAAGGCTCCATGATGGAGAGGCCTTACAGGCCCAAAAAATTGTAAGACAGAAACTGAGGGAAAACTCCCTCAGTTTGAGAAAAAGAAAAGAAAAAACCCCACCGGCGGTACCGGTGGCGGCGGGAAAAACAGCCGGGACCAGAAGAAAACAAGAATTAAAAAATTAAAGAAAAAAGTTTCTGCGGTGACAGGAGGACGTCCTGCTGGCTCCGCGGAAAAACGAAAACTGAGGAGAGACAGCTGGAAAGGCGGGAAGGCAGCACGCAGGCGCTGAGGGATGCTCCCAAAAGCTTTCTGATTGGACGCTGGGGAGCGTTCCCGCGCAGGCTCCGTCGGTACCGACGTACCCATATGTGAAGACTCATTCCTGCTTGTTCCTGGAGATAATACGTTCTCTAAAATGCTTGTATGCAAATGCTAGAAGTCTAAAAAATAAGATGGGAGAGTTAGAATATATAGCACTAAATGAAAGGTTAGATATGATTGGAATATCAGAGACATGGTGGAAGGAGGACAACCAGTGGGACAATGTGATACCTGGGTACAAACTATATCGCAATGATAGAGCTGATCAAATTGGTGGAGGGGTTGCTCTCTATGTTAGAGAGGGCATTGAGTCAGAAAGGATTAAAGTTTTGCAGGAAACAAAATCTGCTGTAGAATCTATATGGATTGAAATTCCATGTAAAAGGGGGAAGGGAAGGGGGAAATTCCATGTAAAAGTGGGGGTGTACTATCGAGCGCCTTGCCAGAATGACCAAATGGATGATGAAATGCTCAAAGAAATCAAGGAAGCTAACAAAAGTTACAGTGCAGTAATAATGGGTGATTTCAACTACCCCGGTATCGACTGGGTCAGTGTCACGTCAGGACATGCTAGGGAGATAAAGTTCCTAGATGAAATAAATGACTGCTTCTTGGAGCAGCTGGTTCATGAACCAACCAGAGGGGAAGACATATTAGACCTAGTCCTTAGTGGAACACCAGATCTAGTGCAAGAGATAAGGTTGTTGGGGCCACTTGGCAATAGTGATCATAGCATGATCGCCTTTGATTTAATTAGTGGAGGAGGGATAGTAAGGAAATCCACAGTACTACCTTTTAACTTTCAAAAGGGAAACTATGATAAAATGAGGAAAACAGTTCAGAAAAAACTAAAAGGAGCAGTTGCAAAGGTTAAAGACGTACATCAGGCTTGGCTGTTGTTGAAAAATACTATCTTGGAAGCCTAGACCAGCTGTATTCCACGCTTTAAGAAAAGTGGAAGGAAGTCCAAAAAACTGCCAGCATGGTTTAAAGGTGAGGTCAGAGAGGCTGTTGCCAAAAAAGCAACTTTCAGGAAATGGAAAAAAGAGCCAAACGACGAAACCTGGAAACAGCACAAGCACTGGCAAGTCAAATGCAAGGCATTGATAAGGCAGGCAAAGGGAGAATTTGAGAAGAAGCTTGCTGCGGAAGCAAAAACGCGAAGTAAAGACCTTTTCAAGTACATTCGTAGCAAAAAACCTGTGAGAGTCAGTTGGTTCATTAGATGATAAAGGGGTTAAAGGAGCACTAAGAGGCGACAAGGCGATAGCGGAGAGATTGAATGAATTCTTTGCTTCGGTCTTTACGGAGGAAGATGTAGGGATGTTACCCATGACTGAAGTGGTATTTAAAGGTGCGGAAGAATTGAAGGAAATATCGATACATCGGGAAGATGTATTACAACTATTAGATAAACTGAAGAGTAGCAAATCACCTGGGCCGGATGGTATACATCCAAGGGTGTTGAAAGAACTGAAATACGAGATTGCAGACCTGCTATTAGTAATCTGTGAACTATCATTAAAATCATCTCTAATACCTGAAGATTGGAGGATCGCCAATGTAACACCAATTTTTAAAAAGGGTTCCAGGGGTGATCCGGGAAATTACAGACCGGTGAGCCTGACATCAGTACCGGGAAAATGGTAGAAACCATCATAAAGAATAAAATTACTCAGCATGTAGATAGTCATGACCTAATGGGAGACAGCCAACATGGCTTTAGACAAGGAAGATCTTGTCTTACTAATCTGTTATGTTTTTTTGAAGGAGTGAATAATCAGGTGGACAAATGTGAGTCGGTTGATACTGTGTATCTGGACTTTCAGAAAGCCTTTGACAAGGTCCCTCATCAGAGACTTTTGGCAAAACTAAAGAGTCATGGGATAGGAGGCAGTGTTACTATTGTGGATCAGGAACTGGTTAAAAGATAGAAAGCAGAGGGTAGGGCTAAATGGCCAATTTTCCCAATGGAGAAAGGTGAATAGTGGTGTACCCCAGGGATCTGTGCTGGGTCCGCTGCTTTTTGACATATTCATAAATGACCTGGAAAGTGGAATAACGAGCGAGGTTATCAAATTTGCAGATGACACAAAACTAAAGTTGTTAAAACCCAAGAGGATTGTGGAAAATTGCAAGAGGATCTTGATAAATTGGAAGACTGGGCATCGAAATGGCAGATGAAATTTAATGTGGACAAGTGCAAGGTTATGCACCTAGGGAAGAACAACCCAAACTATGGTTACACGATGCAAGGTTCCACATTAGGAACCACCACCCAGGAAAAAGATTTAGGCGTCATTGTGGATACCATGTTAAAACCCTCGGCCCAGTGTGCAGCAGCGGCCAAGAGAGCAAATAGAATGCTAGGTATGATAAGGAAAGGAATGGAAAATAAAACAAAAGATATTATAATGCCTCTATATCGTTCCATGGTGAGACCGCACCTTGAATATTGTGTGCAATTCTGGTCGCCGTATCTTAAAAAGGATATAGTGATTTTAGAAAAGGTTCAGAGAAGAGCCACCAAAATGGTAAAGGGGATGGAAGGATACTCCTATGAAGAAAGGCTAAAAAGGTTGGGGCTCTTTAACCTGGAAAAGAGATGGCTGAGGGGAGATATGATAGAAGTCTATAAATTAATGAACGGAGTGGAACGGGTAAACGTAGATCGATTGTTTACCTTATCAGAATATAGAAAGACTAGGGGACATGCAATGAAGCTACAGGGTAAACTATTTAAGACTACTAAAAGAAAATATTTTTTCACTCAACGTGTAATCAAACTCTGGAATTTGTTACCGGAGGATGTAGTAAAGGCTGTTAGTGTAGCTGGGTTTAAAAAAGGTTTGGACAAGTTCCTGGAGGAAAAGTCCATAAACCATTATTAAGAAGGGACCCAGGATATCAATGCTTGACCCAGTACAAGCATTGCGGAACCTGTGCCTTTTGGGGAAACTGCTAGGTACGTATGACCTAGACTGGCCACTGTTGGAAACAGAATACTGGGCTTGATGGACCTTGGTCTGACCCAGTATGGCATATCTTATGTTCTTATGGTTCTCTCCGCCCAAGACACTACCTCAGCCTGTGTGGAATGAACTTTAAGACCCACTAGGACAGGTTTGCCTTGCAAAATATAGGCTGACTCAATGGCCTAAACTGTTTAATACAACCTTTACAGCGACCAGAAATGAGGACAAACAAAGAAACGTGATAGATGGAACAAGTTAGTTACCGCCAAGTAATGACACAAAACCTAACATCCAAGAGGCAGACATCTTGATCGCATCCCATACATTGCTTCGCTGAGAAGGGAGCATGATAGTCTGACTCAAATGAAAGATGGAGAGCACCTTAAGCAAGAAAGATGGCACCAACCGAAGAGTGACATCCTCCACCGAAAAGGAGAAGAAAGGATCCCGGCAAGAAAGAGCCTGAAGCTTGGACAAATGGCGAGTGGAAGTAATAGCCACCAAAAATACGGCTTTCAAAGTAAGGTCATTCAATGTAGCTGTTTTCAAAGGCTCGAAAGGGGCATCCCTGACAGCCTAAAGTACAAGAGAAAGATTCCATGATAGTACGACAGGCTGCATCGGAGTCCATAAGGCACAAAACCCCCGGAGAAAATGACCGACGTCACTGTGAGAGGCGAAAGAGCGACCACCAACTGATCCACGAAAACAAATGAGGGCAGCCACTTGCACCTTTAAGGAATTTAAACACTTGTTGAAACCATCTTGCATAAAAGACAGAATGGAGGGGAGATCACGTGATGTGCTGAATGAGAGCAAACGTGCAGTGCTCTCGGCTCCTGAGGGGCCCTCTCTAATATACGATAGAGGCCTCTCCCAGAAGGCGAAATTACCTGGCTTGCCTTAAAAAGCCAAGAGGACTGTGGAGGGCACGGACCTAAGCGGACACAGCATACGCCGGGACATGAAATCAGCCCGCCGGGAACAGGAGAAGCCGGGGCCAGGTAGTGGCAAAATGGGGGAACAGCTGCCTTCCCCAAAATCTCCAACGCAGGTGACTCTTGTGGAGAAGGTAATGGTGGCAGTGGTAGGAACCCCGACACATCAACTAGGAGACATTGCGGGCAAGCTTGAAGCCATTAATAAGACCTTCAAGTCTTTCGGTGCGCATCTGCAGGAAGCGGAACAATGAGTTGGAAAGGTCAAGGAGGTGGCAGCAGCAGCCCAAGAGCGGAAGATTCGCCGGGTGCAGGCATAGGCAGAGTTGCAGGCTGCCAAGATAGATGATTTAGAGAACAGAAGCCGCAGAAATAACTTGTTGTTTGTCTGAATTCCATCAACAGTGGCTGACAGCGAGCTGAAGGGGTATTTAGAAACGCTGTTGCCCACGATCCTTCAACTGGGAGCAGATTGTGGGACACCAATAGTTGAGCGGGCCCGATGAGACAGGAGGATCGACGACCACGCTTGGTTGTAGCCCAGTTCTTAAATTACACACAGAAAGACTTGATTCTGCAGGCTGCAAAGACCAAGGGCCCAATCAAACATGGGGACACACAAGGATTTTTCAGGACTATTCTGCGGAGTTGAGACTACGACGGAGAGCATACGTGACGGTCTGTCAGTGGCTTGTGGAACACAAACTGAGGTTCGTGGTCCTTTACCCTGCACGCTCAGAGTATTCATCAATGACTCTGCAAAGGCAGCTATGAAACATTTGGCGGAGCTACGGCCTGTGCTGGCGGGAGCGGACTCATAGAACATCTCCAGTTTGGTGGACAAAGGAAAGCGGAAAGCTGAATCAAATCTACCTAGAACTGGAGGTGGGAAGGGCATGGTGAGCATGATATGGTGGGCAACACGAGTTACAAGTATAAACCAGATGCGGGGGTCATGGCGGAGCCCCCACACTGGAAACAGCATCAATAAGTAGCGAAGGACTGGAGAGCCTGGACTTTCTGTGTGTATTAGACTTATCTCGAGTCCTCTACGTGGGTAATGAGGATGGTATGGATCTGCACTAGGGCTAGAGAAGTTGATATAAGAGAGGTGGAAGAGAGAAGGGGAGGGTAAGAGGACGGGGGAGGGAAAGAGGATTGTAGGAGGATAGATAATGCAGAAGTTCACTGGACAGAGGGGGAGAGAGGTAAAAGACGGGTGTGGGGGGGGGGGGGAGGGAAGGCGGTTAAAGGAAGACCATTGTCAATTGCAGGACTGGGAGTGAACCTGGGCAGAGTATCAGAGCCAAGCTCTGCCCGGGGAGGAGTGGGGAGGAAGCCAGTCGCTAAGACACTGGTGGGAGGAGGGAGGGGGAGGAAGCACCCAGAGGTGCTGAACAAGAGTTAATGAGCGTTCTCTATGTAACTATACCATAAATGGTGTAATAGTGTTAAAGAGGGAGAAAGGAGGGGGCACGGTGGTACAGACAAAGTCACCAGGGAAGGGGGGGGGGGGGGTAGGGCTTGCATGTAGAAACTGTAAAAATGGTTGAAGGATCTTGTTTAGAATTGTACGTTACTGGAAAAATGTAAGAATATCTATATGTTGGAACTTCTGTTATTTTATTTAACAGTATTTCTATTCCGCCTTATCTTACAATCAAGGCGGTATCACAGCAAACAATCAAAAGGAGTGATAGTGTTTTTCATGCAGTGAAGGTTATATTGTGACTTGAGTGTAAGTTGAGTTGTGTGTTTGATTAGGTTGAGCTATGTACATTGTGCGCTATAATACATCGTGTGCTATAATACATTCTTCTATACATTTAGTGTTAAGAAACATCATGTGCCGTTATACATTCTTTTATCAGTGGGTCGTAGGGGGGTATGTTGGTAGTTCCTGGTAGTTAGATCATGTGACGTGTCCATAGTGTTCTGTGAACAGCGTTGTCTTCAGTTGTTTGCGAAAGTCTTTGAGGTCCGTTGTTGATCTCAAATCGTCTGGGAGGGTGTTCCAGATTGTTGGTGCTGCCAGGGAGAGTGCTCTTTCTGTGGCATCCTTGCGTGTATTTCTGCCATGGCAAAAGGGACTGCCTGGAACACAAGGCTTCAAAGAGATGCCAAACATGGGTGTAAGCCATTGAAGTAGAAGGGCGCCGCGCCTTAAGCAAAGTAGCCACTACTGAAGGAGCATAGCCTTTGCGCATTAATCAATGCCTTTCAAGAGCCAAGTCATAAGCAACTAAGGAGCAAGGTCATCCAGTACAATTGGACCCTGCCTTAGCAACCCCTCTGCCAACGAGCCATCCTTAAGAGATGGATGAGGTTGCAATCCCACAAACGATGTGGCCAATCCAGCGCCACTAGAATCATCCAGCCTAGATGAGACTTGATGCGTCGAAGCACACAGCTATCATGGTCCACGAAGGAAAAACAAAGCAGTTGCGAGGGAGGCCATGGGGTTGAGCTAGAGAATCCAGACCCGGAGTCCAGAATTCCTGTTGACAACTGAAAAAGGTGCGGGCTTTGGCACTGTGAGGTGTGACTATAATGTCCATAGAGGGCTGACCCCAACGATTCACGATGTGCTAGAACACCCAGAAGGCGAGTTCCCACTCACCCAGGTCGAGTATGGTGCGCCTAAGGGAAATCGGCTTGCACATTCTCCACTCCTGCAAGGTGCTGTGCCCACAAGGCCTGTAGACGGCACTCAGCCCATGAATGCAGTAGGGTCATCTCCAAGACCACTCCCAGGGAATTGGTGCTAACATTGCCTGTTGAGGTAGGAGACTGATATGGAGTTGTCCGACAGGACCCGGATTGGTCGAGCACGAAGAAGCAGAAGAAAAGAAAGAAGCGCCAGACGTACCGCTTGAGCCTCGAGATGGTTGACGGTCCAGCTGGCTTTCTGCAGCGTCCAGGCACCCTGTGCAGTGTGACGAAGACAATGTGCCCCCCAAACGGATAGGCTGGTTTCGGTGGCAAGGACTACCCAGTGAGGAACTGCAAGGGGAATGCCATGCAACAAGTGGTCTCATGACAGCCACCATTGTAGATAGTGACGCACAGCGGACAAGAGAGGAAGGGGTTTAGCATAATCCTGAGAGTAAGGGTTCCAGTATAACAGCAAGGAGCGCTAAAGTGGATGTAACTGAGCTTGAGCCCAGGGAACCATGTCTAGCATGGCCACCATGGCCCCAGAACCTGCAAATAATCCCAAGACATGGGAGCCCGATGAAGCTGAAAATGGCTGACCAGATTGCATGCTCCAAGGAACTCGAGGAATTGAAATGGACGAAGAGAGCTTTTGTCGTACCTGACAATCCAGCCGAGTTTCTACAGAAGGGCCAGCATGGATGCAATGGCCTCTTGCATTTCTTGAAAGACTTTGCTTAAATGCTCGTCCAGATATGGATGGACCCAGATCACCATGTGATGCAAGGCAATTGCAATGACTTCCATAACCTTGGGGAAGCTTCGTAGAGCGATGGCAAGACCAAACGGCAGAGCTCTGAACTGATAATGATGCCAGAGAATGGTGAACTGTAGAAAGCACTGCTGATCTTCGCAGATAGGGATATGAAAGTAGGCTTCTGCAAGATCCAGAGAGGCTAGAAATTCTCTGGGACGCACCATCTGAATGATGGATTTGAGAGTTTCCATTCGGAATTGGGGCACTCAAAAGTAGTGGTTGACTGCTCCGAGCTCCAGAATAGGGCGAAAAGATCAGTCCTTTTTAGGAACAACAAAATAGATGGAATAATGCCCCAAGCCAACCTTGGACTGGGGAACCGGACAAGTAGCTTGAATGAGCAGGAGACGCTCAAGAATTGCCTGTACTGCCACTCTCTTGCAGTCGCAGACACATGGAGAAATCAGAAAAGCATCTGAAATGGGCTGGGCACAGTCAAGGACATAACCTTGAGAAACCACATCCAGCACACACCTGTCCGAGGTGACACGAGCCCATTTATGAGGAAAAAAAAAAAAAAAAAAAAAGACGCAAACATCCACTGACCGGTGGCGTTTCTGAATGGACCCCGAGCCTGTCAGCAGGATGCTCGGGCAGAACCCGAGAACTTGGCGGAGGCAGAATAATTGTCTCTCTCGTAACAGACCCCTCAAAAGGACTGAGGCTTCTGATCAGACCGGCTGGAAGAGGAGAATGACTTCCCTGGCCGATAGCGACGGGAGTCACAAAAATGAGCCTTGGATGAAGAGGAGTATGATAAACCTGCATCTGAACGGCAGGAGCCGGACTTAGGCCTGTCCTCAGGTAGACATTGGGGCTTCACTTCACCCAAGTCCTTGACAAGTTTCTCAAGATCATCGCTGAACAGGAGTTTGCCCTTAAAGGGAAGCTTAGCAAGGCGTGCCTTGGAGGCAGCATCAGCAATCCAACGACACAGCCACAACCATCTACCTGTCAAAGTAACAACAGCTAATGAGTGGGTTGCCAGATGAAGAAGATCATAAAGAGCATCCGCTAAGAAGTCCATTACAGACTCCAACTACGCCATTGAGGGGTTCTGAGGCAGTAACTGAATCTATCTCAAAAAGAGCATGGGTCGCTAGACCTCTACAAACTGAAGCTTGTAAGGCAAAGAGAAGAGGAAAAAGTTGCCTTTGAAAGGCCTTCCATCTTCCGGTCCTGATGATCATGAAGAACTGCTGCTTCCTCCACTAAAATGGTAGTATGCTTTGTTACCACTGTCACCAGAGCATCCACCTTAGGAAACCGAAGCCAGGAATCCAAATTGGTGGTTGACCAGACATAGAAACGACCGACACCTCGAGCGGAATGTAAAGAAGCATCTGGAGAGTCCCACTCCAGAGATAGTAACATAGTATATGACGGCAGATAAAGACTAGCATGGTCCATCTAGTCTGCCCAGGAAGGCGGCAAGAATAAGTGCACCCGTCACTCCGTGCAGGTCGCCCTTCCCCATACCTTTGTTTAGGGGTGTAGGTCACCCCTATTTGTTAAGATATGTTTATTTTGATTTTATCCTGTTGCTATAAAGGGATCCACTGCGTCTGTCCCATGCCATTTTGAATTCTGTCACTGTATTTTCCCCCACCACTTCCATTGGGAGGGCATTCCAAGCATCCACCACCCTTTCAGTGAAAAAGTATTTCCTGACATTGCCTTTCAATTTACACCTTTACAGCTTCATGTTATGCCCTCTAGTTTTACAGCTTCCCGGAGCTTCAACAGTTAACATTTGTTGAAGCTCTGGAGGAAAGGGAAAGGCTTTAGAAGGCTTACAAATACCCACAATAATCGGGTCTGCCTGCAACTGAGCCTGTGCGGAGGTCTGCTGTTTATAGAGGTCAACAATATGAACGTCAATGATTTGAGAAATCAAGGCAGGAAGTTCTTTCTTATGAAAGAAGTGAAGATCCTGGCCTTCCTCCTAAACCTCCGGGTCATCCTCCACTGGGGAGCATTCACTGTCCTCACAGTCGGAACCACTGGAGAGGCTGCCAGAATCCGAGTGATCCCCATCCTGGGCACTGGGAGAACAATCTCCAGAGGCCTAGGAGATGCTCTTGGAAACATGCTCCCCCTCATGCGCAGCGATCCAGGCCTTTTCCTGGAAAACTGAGCTGGAGGTTCCGCAGGTGCACCAAGCCAAACAGAGGAACAGAGGGGGCAGAGCGCCAGAGATCCCATGCCTGGTGAAACATGACCATGAGTTGTGCAGAATCGTGATCCTCAGACTGAGGAAGGAGAATGGGGGGCAGAGAGGGGTCCTCGGATGAATGCAATACTGCACCCACTGCGAGTGGCCTGGAGGGAGACATTACTGAAGGAGCTGCAGCCTCGCTGGCTCCAGCCACTGAGATGTCTCCCCTAGATGAGAAACACGTGCTATGCACAGCATATTTTCCAGGACATGGTGTTTACGGCTACAGCCCAAACAGCTTTGCAAACTGGAGGGCATGGAATAGCAAAAGACAACAAAGCAGGCTTACCCAGTGAAAAAACAGCATCCCCGGAGCTGCAGAAGAATGGAGAGAGAGGAAAATGGCTACCGAGCAATCAAAAAACCAACCTCAAAACGGTGGGAAAACACAAAACAACTGAAGAAAAGAATGGCCCCAGAATTCTACAGCTGTCACAGGCCAATGGTGACAAGGAAATGAAGAAAAAAGGTTGTCGCCGTCAAAGATAATGAAGCAGAGGGAGCAGGAAGCAAAAAAAATGCAGCAGAGCCTGAAATTAGAAAGTCAGTGGGGAATAGTGTCGCCGAAGAAAAAAGCAGGAAGTTGTGAGGAGAGCTGCCGAGCTGCGAAGGTAATAAAAAATACCCCACCATGGTGAAAAGGCTTGACACTGAAGAGCTTCAGGTGATGAGAAAAACATTGGGGAGCAATCCAAAAAAGGGGGGGGGGGGTTTGAGAAGGAGGTAAAAAACACATTCACTGTGACCCCAAAGATGGAAGCTGGTCTGTTGCTGAGCCCATTGAATGGCCTTCTCTTTGTTTTTTTTTAACTGAACAAATTTTAGTAGATAAAATAACAAAAGTCCTAGTTAATGCTAAAGAAGCAGCTGCTGCAAGGCTAGGAAGACCAGGTTCCCCCATAGAGCTGAAATGCTCCCCTTGAGCTGGCAAACCCCTCCCTCAGGGAAATTCTACTGGTCCTCCTGAGCAGGAACTAAACCTTGAGATTGAGCAGGAAACCCCAGGGGATCACCTCCTGTGCACCCTGGGGAAATCTGCCAAAAGGTAAAGCACACTGTCAAAGAACACCCTCAAAACAACAAACAGGAGCAGAGGAAAATGAAGTCCATTATCTGTGAAGCCAGAGAAATACTTGGGGCATAGGTATATGTACCAGTGATGATATCACAAAGCTTATGGTACCGTCTCTGTCTCCAACATCTGCTGGATGGGGGACATAACCCATTAGTTTGGACTGGTCTAGCAGGATGATTAGGAATGAATTATTAAACTTTCAGGATAGTATGCAAAAAAAAAACCCCAAACAAACATGAACAAACTGAGAACAGCAATATTACCTTCTCCATAGGGACCTTGCTCCTTTATCTTCAGGTTCCTGGCATGGGTTTTACCCTCATAGTGAGACTGTGCCACAACTGGTGATGAGAAGGTCATATTACAGATAGGACAGCATTTATTACGATCCTCATTTCCATTGCTGCTCTCCTAGGGATAGAAGAAAAGAATTATGGGGACCAATTTGATTTTTATAAGAAACAAAATCTGACTGTTTTTAGGTTATAAATTCCAAGGTTTGAACGCCATTTTTTTCTTGTCTAGAAAAAAACCTAAACTATATAAAAAAGAATAATTTTCTGCAGCAGTACTAAAATTAACTACTCAACTACACTTGTGTTTAGGCTTCAGTCAGATGGCTAATTACACAGGTACACTACCAAAAAACTGCCTCCAGTTTTGCAACTGATTCCTATAGATTTTGGGGTGCTGAATCCAGGAAAAATAGCCAAAATGTTCCATCATGTCACGTTTTCTTGCAAAATTAGATTTCTTACCCATATAAGGAATGTTCACATAATTTCTTTTTAGCCGACTGCAGTTTATTTTCTTGGCCCAAAATAGAGGTTGTAACGGTTAACTAACTAGAAACACTCCCTCATGATATTTTAGAGTGTTTTGTATTCATTTTATACATTAACAGGACAATTGGGAGGCGGGGGGCTAAATCCAGTACTCACGCTGGCGCATGTTCTTTCCTGTTCGCCTCGCCTCGTTCGCGCTCGCTCAAACACGGTAGTTGCGACATGAACGTTCCTGTCAAATTTCAGTGTCTTGCAAGTTCATTATTACCTTTTGTTTGCTCAGTCGTAATCCAGCTTTATTCCGAAGTGGTTCACTACAGTTGTAGTTTGCAGTGCTGTGTATTTGTGATGGCTCACAGAGCCAGAGGTTGCGTCAACTCTCCGGACAGTTTTTGTTTTATTTGTGGGGAATATACCGTGAAAAAGCGGCAGAGGAACATTTCTGCATTTATTAAAAAAGTATATTTCGCCTATTTCGGTTTGAAGTTAGGCGATCAAGACAAACCGTGGGCTCCTCACAAAGTGTGCAAGACATGTGAGGAAGATCTACGCTTATGGATGAAAGGTAAAAAACAAGCATTTCGTTTCGGAATACCTATGATGTGGCGTGAACAAAGAGACCACAGCAGTGACTGCTATTTTTGCTCTTGCATTGTGAAGGGATACAACTTAAAAAATAAGAACGTAATAAGTTACCCCAACCTTCCCTCAGCAATTAGGCCTATGCCTCATAGCAACGAAGTACCTGTGCCTGAACCACCAAAATCTTTGGATCATATTTGTGTGGACGGTTCTGATCATGATGAGACTCATCAGATGGCTTTTCCCGATGAGTCCAGTACTTCCGAGTTTGAAACTGAACCAGATCCGAAACCTGAACTTTTCTCTCAAGCTGAATTGAATGATTTAGTCCGGGATTTAGGACTCCCAAAAGATGCTGCCCAACTGCTAGGTTCTCGGCTTAAACAGAAAAATCTATTGTCACCAGGAACAACTTTTTATTGGTACCGCAACCGCGAGACACAATTTTTGAAGTATTTCAGCAAAGAGGAAGATTTGGTATTTTGCAACGATATATACCAGGGGTCACCAACCTGCGGCCCACGAGGTCCCTTCGTGTGGCCCGCGAGGCTCTACCCCGGTTAACATTACGTGCGGCCCGCCAAGGATTCTCGCCATTGTATCTGCGGCCCGCGGCATGCTCGGCGGGTTCAACGGCACGTGACCGGTTTCCCAAGAGCAGCGCGCAAATTAGAGGACCAATCAGCAATAAGACTTCACCAAGCACTCGCAAGACTTTGCCCTCTTCAGTGCCCCCTTCGAGATGAACCCCACCGACGTGCCCTCTGACCTTCAAATGGACTTGATCGAACTGCAGTGTGACGACGCACAGAAGTCGCGCTTCATGGCTATCAGGTGATCAGCCATTGTTTTCATAATTTTGCGTTTGTTGTTTTTTTTCGCAGGGGGCGGAGAGAAGGGGGGTGCGGCCCGCGAGGCTCCCGGTAGTCGGCTGTGCGGCCCGCGGCCCTCTGGAGGTTGGTGACCTGTGATATATACGGAGTGATGGAAAAGTTTAAACTCAAGTATGATCCTGCTGAATGGCGGCTGTTCATTGATTCGTCAAAAGACAGCATAAAAGGTGTTCTTCTTCATAATGGCAACACATTCTCTTCAGTTCCTATTGCTCACTCTGTTATTCTCCAAGAAAAATACGAGAATTTGGCCCTGATTCTTCAGAAGATTCTTTATGATGAGCATAAGTGGATGATTTGTGGAGACTTTAAAATTCTATCCATGCTATTAGGGCAGCAATCCGGTTTCACCAAATATCCCTGCTTCCTTTGCTTGTGGGATAGCCGGGCCCGCGACCTACACTGGGGGAAAAAAGACTGGCCAATTCGGGAGTATTTGAGACCCGGTGAGAAAAATGTTCTTCATGAGAGCTTGGTACCTCGTGATAAAATTCTATTACCACCTGTCCACATTAAGTTGGGTCTCATTAAGCAATTCATCAAGTCCCTTCCAAAAGATGGTGAGTGCTTTCGGTACCTTTGCTCAAAGTTCCCCCGACTTTCTGAAGCAAAGCTAAAGGAAGGAGTGTTTGTTGGCCCTGATATAAGGAAACTCATTTCAGATGGAGCATTCGCTGAAACGATGTCTGAGAAGGAAAAAGAAGCCTGGGATTCCTTCAAGGATGTTGTTCTCAAATTCTTGGGGAACAGGCGGGATGAGAACTATAAGGATATTGTTGCCAGGATGCTCAATGCCTTCAAAGAACAAGGCTGTAACATGAGCCTGAAAGTCCATTTCTTGCACTCCCATGTGAACTACTTTCCCGAAAACTTGGGGGCGTACAGTGAAGAACAAGGTGAAAGGTTTCACCAGGACATCAAGGACGCAGAGAGAAGGTACCAAGGAAGATGGAACACCACTATGATGGCTGATTTCTGCTGGTTGCTGCTGCGGGAAACCCCAGATGAAAAATACGCCAAGCAGCGCACCAAGAGAAGCATTCGGGGGAAGAAGAAACGGGCCCACCAGGAGATTGATTGACCCAAGAATGACTTTAAAATCTAAACTGTGTTGACAAATATCGTGTTTTTACTAAACTTTGAAATAAAAATTTGCTAGTTATTACCACAGTGTCGGATCTCATTTATTAGAATTTTATTTTCACACCATCGGGTGTTTGTCTTCATGTATTGCAATGGTGCGGTTTGCGTTTTCTATTCTTACATACATACCTGTACAACATTTTTTGCACATTTCTTTGCTTTGCTTTGTGTCTAACCTCGCTCTTATATGCTCAATGTTTGTGCACATGTATGTGGCTGTTTTAAGTGCAGACAATTTTGCTACCATCACAGTGTGTTTTGTTGACATTACTCTATTCTTATGTGCTGCCTTGTTACAATTTTCTTTATTCTTATTTGAATAACTACTAAACAATTAGTATAAAGAATTCATCCAAGAAACATTTATCTCTATCGCACTCGATCTGAAACGTTCACCTCAAACTGCTAACCCAATGTAGCAAAAAATCTGTACGTGATGGAGCAAATTGGTTACCAGATTTGGATTCAGCGCACCAAAAAACGTAAAAATCAATCGAAACATTAGAGGCAGTTTAAAAAAAAAATTTTTTAGTGTACCTGTGTTATTGATAGAGTGGCAACAGAAATGCAAGAGACTTGATAATTATATTGTATTATCAGGGTGCTTGATTCTATGTGTCAAAAATGCAGCTCAAATATTTTCACGATGTAAAATAGAAACTGCATTATCTTAAACTTCATCATTGGTTCTTTCTACATTTGTATATATATTTTAACCACATAAAGTGCAATTGCAACAACTTCGTTTAAGTCATGCAAAAATCATTGCTTTCAGAATGAATATTTAAAATAAACAAAAGAAACTTATCTTGTCAATGCCATTTGTTAGGCTGAATCTTGTTGAAAATGTTTTGCTCCCTCTTCAGATAGAGAACATGCACCCCACCCTGGCCTATTATTTCACCCCCCGAGGGGACTCTTGTCAGCACAACACTGTGAATATATCCAGTCAATTCCAAAATCTGCATGAATTGTCATACAAGTAATACAAAAAACATTTACTCACAGTATCTTTGAAAAGCACAAGTATGCTTCACAATGGTGAACTAGCAAGTAAAGGTGCTCACGCATACATTTTTAAGTGGTGGACTACTTCAGTGAAAAGTCATGTGAAATTTCTAAACTAGATGTATTACAACGGAAAACCAGCATGTTATAGAAAATAATGCCATTCGATCTCACTGTTCAAAAAATGAGACGCTGTATTCCATGTAAAAATATAAAACTGTCCCCATTGTTCTAAAGTATTGGGCTCATTAAGGGAGCTATTCTTTGCAAATGCTTGAATAGCAAATCTGTCAATTGGTGAGAACACTCTTAACCAAAAGGTACCAATGTTTTTTTCAGTACGAATAGCTGAACAATGTTCTAGAAGGTGAAATTAGACCTCACCTGCTAATTGGCTTTCCTTGAGAACCTCCAGTCCAGTCCCGACATCTGGACTGTCAGCTCTCATTAACAGTTTGGAGACTGAGCAGGTCATCTCTGATGACAACAGTGTTCTTATGCAGCTGGCAACACACACCAGCTCCAGTAAACTATTGACAAAGCAGACTCACAGGAGCAACAAATAAGATGACCATATCTTACATATGGGGGGGGGGGGGGGGGGCGCGCGGAGGAAGGGGAAACAACATTTTTTCATTAACACTCAACCTGTACATTTTGATGAAAACCCACCCTTGTAACGGAAAAATGAAGCAATCCACCTACTTCCCAAGGCTGACCTGTAGGAATTGGTGACTGCCAGTCCCTTTACTATGCCTCTGAACAAACACTCCGCTGTCCACTCACGACATATATCCATAACTAATTCCCTTGCTTGTCGCAAGGAGTTAGGTTGAATAGCTGCAGGTTAACATGCCCCAAACCTCGGTATACTGATGACTTTTCTTTTGGCCTGGGGTCACTTTCCTTTAAAGAACTTGGGCGGGTCCGGGACTGGATTGGAGGTCCTCAAGGAAAGCTAATTAGCAGGTAAGGCCTAAATTTCACCTTCCTCATCGTCCCTCTAATCCAGTCCTGACATCTGGGATGTAGCAGATCAGTACTAGACTCGGGAGGGACCCATGAATCCAGCCTGAATGACTGCCGCACTGAATCTTGCATCTCCCATTGCTGGCACATCCAGATGGTAATGCTTCACAAAGGTATGCAAGGACGCCCGGGTGCAGACATCCACTGGAGGAAGCGGGCTAAATACGGACCAGGAAGCCGCTTGTGCCCTAGTGGAATGTGCCCGTAATCCACACGGTACCTGTCTGCATCACAGCAGATGCGCTGGATTAGAGACCATTTATTCAGCCTGAGCGAGACCATGGAGGTCAGTTCCCCTTTTTGTGGCCCTTAAACAGAATGAACAAGTGGTATGACTTCAGAAAAGCTTCAGTCCTCTTCAGGCAGTGAATCGGGCATTGCGGCGCATTCAAGAGCAGCAAACCTGGTTCCCACTGAGCCGCCTCCGCGCCCATGAACACCGGTAGAGTAACTGGCTGATTCAAATGAAACTCAGACGACCTTGGGCAGAAAGGACAGAACCACTTGCAATTCCACCTTCTCTCATGAGATGGCGAGCTAAGGCTCACGATACGAGAGTGCTTGCAACTCCAAAATCCTGTGCGCGGAACATATCGCCACCAGAAACATGGTCTTTAACATCAAATCCATCAACATACAAGCCCCCAGTGGCTCAAAAGGCTCCTAGGTCAATATCAATAGGACTGGGTTAAGGTCCCATGGAGGAACCACCGCTCAAACTGGAGGATGCACTTGCTTAACCGCCCAAAGAAAATGGACAACATCTAGATGCGCCAAGAAACCTCCTGGACTCTATCATGATAGCAGGTAATTGCCACAACCTGCACCCACAGGAAACTTCAGGATAGTCCTTTTTCCAACCCTTCTTGCAAAAACACTAGGCTCTCCGGTACCGACACCACGAGGGATCGGCAGCCTTTGTTCTCACACCATGCTTCGAAAAACCTCCAAACTCGAACGTACGAGAGCAATGTACGCTTACGGGTATTTAGCAAAGTGGAAATCACCACAGCCAAAGAGCCCTTCTTGCTCAACCTTGCCCTTTCAAAAACCAAGCTATAAGTGAGAATCAATCCACTTGAGGCATGCGCACCAGTCCTTGGGACAGAAGATCTCGTCTGTGGGAGAGGCACCACTGGCGATCCACCGTCAGCCGTAGGAGGTCCACATACCATGGTCTGCGGGGCAAGCCTGGGGCAATGAGAATGATCAGTTCTTGATGCTCCTCTATTCTTTGAATTAGATAGCTGATGAGTGCCCACAGCGGAAATACGTACAGTAGCCCATCCGTTAGCCAAAGGTTGCACCAGGGCATCGTCCCTCCAACAACCGCCTGCTGAAGAATCGGCTCACATTGGTGAAGGTCACCATCAAGTCCATGATTGGTGTTCCCCACCTGTGCGAATACCGCTTCGAAAAGCGACCACTGACAGTCTGCCGTCATGTTGTCAGTACCTGTGACGTGGGCTGCAGAGATCGCTTGCAGGTTTTCCTCTGCCCAGTCCAACAATGGGGCGATCTCGGCCTCGAGCAGCACACTGCTTGTACCGCCTTGCCGGATGATGTAAGCTACAGTCGTGGTACTGTCCGAGAACACCTGCACTGCTTTGCCGTGTATTGTGGGGTAAAATCTCTGCAGCACTAAGAAAACTGCTCACATTTCTAGGCGATTGAAGAACCATGTTGTCTGGTTCTTAGTCCATACTCCCTGTGTTATTAGGTCCTGAATGGGACCCCCAGCCCTTGAGGCTGGCATCCGTCATTAATGGGATTCAGACAGGCGACTGCAGGGGCATGCCATCTAACAACTTCTCTGGTCGCATGGCATGGTAACAAGTGTGTCAGTGGGTGGCGCTGTGCTGACCATCTCTGGAATACAGCCCTCTGCAGAGCCCGCATGAGAGCTCATGACCACAGAACCAACTCAATAGTCGCTGCCATGGACCCTAGGAGTTGCAAATAATGCCATGCCATGGGTACTCCCTTGCGAAGAAACTGCCGAACCTGCTCTTGCAAGTCAGTACCCTGTCCTACGGTAGGGCAATTCTGCCCCTGTCGGTTTGAAACCGAACTCAGAGATAAATGAGGTTCTGGGAGGGTGACAACCGGCTCTTTGCAAGATTGACCACCCAGCCGAGTTCCTGCAGAAACACTAACTCATGCTTGTGGCTGGCTCGCTCGCTCGCTCTCCCTGCAGACTGCCCTGATGAGCCAGTCGTCCAGGTAAGGGTGTAGCAAAAAAAAAAAAAAAACAACCCTCCTGCTGGGAGGTGGCTGCGACCACCACCATTATCTTGGTAAACATGCGATTGCGAGGCTGAGGGGTAGGGCGCAGAACTGGAAATGCCCCATTGGAACAGCCAAACAGAGGTACTCTGATGCTTCAGCCGAATCGGGATATGCAAGTAGGCCTCCGGGAGATCCAAGGAGGTGAGGAACTCACCTTCCCTGATGGCTACAATCGCTGACCGCAGCATCTGCATGCGGAAGCGGGGAACATTCAATTTACTCGCTTGAGATCCAACACTGGCCAAAAAGTTCTTTTTTTTTTTTTTGTGAAGACCACAAAATAAATGGAGTATCGACCCCAGCCGCACTGGTCTCTTGGTACTTCCATTACCGCCTTGAACTTCAGCAGCTGAGTGACTGTGTCCTTTACAGCTTGCAGTTTTCCCACTGCCTTGCAAGGCGACACAACAAAGGCGTCCGGTATGGGCCGTGCCAATTCCAGCACATAGCCTTCCCGGGTGATTTCCAGAACCCACTGG
This sequence comes from Ichthyophis bannanicus, assembly GCA_033557465.1. NCBI lineage: Eukaryota > Metazoa > Chordata > Amphibia > Gymnophiona > Ichthyophiidae > Ichthyophis > Ichthyophis bannanicus. The sequence continues at coordinate 6,148,615 of CM066050.1, forward strand.
TTGGATGTGATGAGGACCCAAGCAGGGTAAAAGTCCCGTAGCTGACCTCCCACAGGAACCACCTCTGGCTGGGTCTCCCTCATCTCACTGCAACTGTTTGGGGGTTGCAGAGGCAGAGAAGTAAAAACCTCTCCCGAATCCCTGAAAGGCTTGTCCCCGGGTGGATAGCACCCCCTCTGATAAAGCGCAGACCGTGCTGCCTGAAAGCGCCAGAAATCGCACGGCTTTCCCCTCACTGGGCCTGCCAGCCTCCCCGGCTTCTACTTATCTTCTGGAAGCCTGCCTCCTTTGGTCTCCCCCAAATCCTTGACCAACTTTTCTAAGGCCCCGCCAAAGAGCAGCATACCCTTGAATGGTAATCTCTCAAACGAGACTTAGAGGATACATACACCGACCAATTTCAAAACCATATGTAACATCTGGCGGCCACTACCAAAGCCATACTCTTAGAGAGACCCCTAATCATGTCATAGAAGGCATCTGCCAAGTACACCACCCCTGACTCCAGCTTAGTCGCCTCCTTGGGTAGAGATCACTCTTGTTCCCCAGTCTCTATGATGCCCTGCACACAGCACAGACAGGCTCTGGCCACAAATGCCCCATAGACTGAAGCTTGAAGTAACAGGGCATTAATGTCAAAGTCTTGCACATCCTGGAGTGCAGTGCTCCCTTCAACCAGTATGGTGTTCTTCTTGGTGACTGCCAAGACTGCTGCGTCGACCATAACATTTTCCCCCAAAAAGGACCTCCTTCTCATGTTCTGTAAGGGGGTAGAACGTAGAACAGAAACACAACAAGTGAGTGGCGTATGGAGGTCACAGGTGCCTTTATTTATTAAAAAAAAACCAAGGCACCTGTGACCTCCATACGCCACTCACTTCTTGTGTTTCTGTTACCACGTTCTGCGAGGGTCTTTGCTCTCTTTATGGTTCCTAGGGGGTAGAGCCGGGCCATGGTCCTTGTGCCCTTCAGGGTGGCTTCTGGGACCTCCCACTCATCCTGAATCATTTATTTCATCACTCTATGCATTGGAAAAAACTAACTGTGGCTTTTGGACCGCCTGAAAGAGTGAATGCTTCAAGGGGGTTCTTCGTCCTGGGAAGCCCCTGCACCCATGTTCTGAGTCCATAAAGAGTGTGACAGGAGCGCCAGCAGCTCTTCCTGGCGGAACACCCTTATAATTTGAGAGTCCTCTTGCGGGATTTCACCTTCTTCTAATTCCCTTGATTCTTCCATGTCAGGATCACCCCCGAGATCCCCAGGATCTCCCGAGGGGAGGGAGCCCATCTCCTCTCAGGGGTCCTGCTCCAGACACCTCCTTGCTGAGGTGGAGTTGTCTTCCTTGTCTTGTCCCTTTTTTCGCTTCTGCCGCTCAGGCGGCCCTGTCGGGTCCAGTCCGTGCTGCTTCATGCAGAAAGCCTTATGCATGAGCAACACAAACTCTGGAGTAAACCCTGACTGGCAGCATATCCCCCAGAAAGTTCTTAAGACATAGAGGGAAGAGGGGGAAAGCAGCTCCGTGCTCTTGCGCTCGAGGCCCTGCCTGCCCACTTCATCCAGGACCCCCTCCCCTCCCCATGGACAATTTGCTCGAGGCCTGCGTGCTCCCCTCAGCTTCACTGGGGGGTTCCCACTCTCTTCAAGAGATGGTCTTCCAGGATGCATGACTTCGCTTCACAGCCGCAGCAAAACCCTGACGTGGAGATGGAACTGCATCTGGAGCTGCATGCCAGACACATGGTCTTGGCTGGCATTGTAATCTGCAATGGAAGAGCGCTCTCAAACAGAACCTGTCTGAAGAGAAACCGCTATGCAGAGTGACAAAGCTACCCTGACAGATCTGCTTGCTTCAGCTCAATTCCTATTAGTATGCTGTTTTTACTTTCACTTTAAAAATCCTGCACTGAAAGGAAAGAAAGCCCCTAAAAAATAAGAAAGCACAATGGCAAAGATCCCCCTGCAGTGCAAACTGAACTTGAGAAAATGGCGCCGATTTCTATCAGTACAAAATGGCATCAGGGCAGCCACATGGTTTCCAACATCGACCTGCTGCCTGGCCTGACGGGTACTGCCAAAATCTGCTGCAACACTTTCCAACTGAAACCACCCCCTCCCCAATCTACCGTGCCGGGATGTGAAACTAACAGAGTGACACCCGAGGCTGAAAACCGATGCTTCTCTCACTTCTGTGTGCAACCGCTGTCACCCACTACCAGACAAGAAGACACCAAAGTGCAACTCAGGGTCAGACATGCTTTCACTGCCTGTTTTCCCACATGTTGACAGCGGTTCCTCACCTGCTGAGTCTGCCTGTAAGCCGACAAATCACTTGCCCCTCCCTGTCCGGAGGGTCGAGTATTTCCCCCCGTTGCCCCGTTTTTTTGTTTTCTTTTTTTACTTTAACTTTGTTAAGGCAAACAATGAGACCTACCAATGGTCCAAATAATAGAAATTACTGCCAAAATAACAAACTATGCTCCTTGTCTCTTCAGTGAGCCCAGACTCTGGGATCACTTTTCTCCAGCTGCTTGGAGACTGAGTTTACTGGGGCTGGTGAGTGGTACCAGCTGCCTAGGAACACCGATGTCATCAGAGATGACATGCTCAGTCTCCAAGCTGCTGGTGAGAACTGACAACCAGGGAAAGCTACGGAACCAACCAGGGAAAGCTCAACGCTGGATTTAGTGCTCACCAACGGTGATAGCGTGTCTAATGTCTGCGTGAATGCCCCTGTGAGCAGCAGCGATCATGACACGGTGTGGTTTGAGATAAAAGCCATGGTATAGGCCAATCATAGCAAGCCCAAAGTCCTAAACTTCAAACACCGACTTCAATAAAATGGCCAAGTACCTAAAAGGAGGAGCTGAGATGGTGGAAGGAGATAAGGGAAGTGGAATTACTATGGGCTAAACTAAAAGTGGCAATAAAAGGGGCAACAAATAAATTAGTAACAAAAGTAAACAAAAACAAGAGGAGAAGAAAACCTATTTGGTTTTCCAAAGAAGTGGATGCTCAAATAAAGGCAAAAAACACAGCTTTCGCAAAATTCAAAAGCTTGCAAACAGAGGAACACAGAAATGAATACAGGATCAAACTCAAAGAGACAAAGAGAAATAGGGATAGCAAAATCAAAGGCAGAGGAAAAGATGGCTAAAGATGTTAAGTGTGGCGACAAAGCCTTCTTCAGGTATATTCGGGAAAGGAAGAAGATCAGAGGTGGAAATGCAGGACTCAGAAGTGCTGTGAACGGACTCGTGGAAAGTGACATTGAAAAAGCAAAATTGCTAAACGAATACTTCTGCTCTGTTTTTACTAAAGAAAGTCCTGGAGAAGGATCACCTGTGACTCCCAAATATTAAAAAAATGGGAATGAAGTAGATACCACGCCATTCAGCGTAGTTACTCACCTGTAACAGGTGTTCTCCAGGAGCAGCAGGAATCAGTCCTCACTTATGGGTGACGTCGGCGCCGACGGAGCCCTCGCGGAGCAATTTTCCCCAGCTTTCAAAGAAAGCCTTTGGGAATTGCAGCGCGCATGCGCGGTCGTCTTCCCGCCCGAAGGTGCCATCTTAGCCAGTCAGATGACATAGCTAAAAAAGACAGCATAAAAATTTGCAAAAAGAACATAAGCAGACGATTGCAACTCCAAGGGGAGGAGGGAGGGTAGTGAGGACTGATTCCTGCTGCTCCTGGAGAACACCTGTTACAGGTGAGTAACTACGCTTTCTCCAGGACCAAGCAGGAAGTCAGTCCTCACTTATGGGACTCCCAAGCTCAAGGCTACCGGAGACCCTAAGCACAAAAATGAGCTCCCTCTAGCTCAGCAGCACAGAAGGATAGAATCTTCGCTGAATTATCACCCACCGGTAGCCCACATCCGGGATGGAGGGTAGGAGTTGCTCAGACCTCAAAGAGATTACGGAGGACTGCCTGTCCGAAAGCACTGTCCCTACGGGACTCCCTCTCGAGACAGTAATGGACCGCAAAAGTCTGGCTCGAAGACCAAGTAGCGGCCCGGCAGATGTCTGCCAGCGGAACAGAGCGGAGGTAAGCCACTGACGTGGCCTTTGCCCAAACGCAATGAGCCGTGACTCGACTTTCTAAGGCGAGTCCGGCTGCCCCATAAGCCCAAGAGATACAGTCCGCAACCCAGATGGACAGAGTATGCTTGGAGACCGGGAGTCCCAATTTATTGGGGTCAAAAGACACAAAAAGCTGAGCAGCTTTACAGTGGTCCCGCGTACGGTCAAGGTAGAAGTTCAATGCCCTTCTACAGTCCAGGGTATGGAGGACCGTCTCAGCCCGGCTGGAGTGTGGTCTGGGAAAGAAGGTTGGAAGTACCACCTCCTGATTCATGTGAAAAGGGGAGACCACTTTAGGCAGAAACTTTGGGTGAGTCCGTAGGACTACCCTATTCTTGTAGAACCGAGTGTAGGGGGGATCAGACACGAGGGCCTGCAATTCACTTACGCGCCTAGCGGAAGTGAGGGCTATCAAGAACAGTGTTTTCCAAGACAGAAAACGGAGAGAACATGTAGCCATAGGTTCAAAAGGCGGACAGGTGATCCGCTGCAAAACCACATTCAGGTCCCAGTCCGGCGCTGGCGGGCGCAGAGGTGGTTTAAGTAGAAGGAGACCTCGGAGAAACCTCGCTACGAGAGGGTCGCTGGAGAGAGGTCTACCGTCCACCGGCACATGATGTGCCGAAAGAGCACTGAGGTGAACTTTGACGGAGTTGGACTTAAGTCCCAGATTAGAGAGGTGTAGCAAGTACTGCAAGATCACCGTCACCGGGCAGGAGAAGGGATCCTGCGACTGTTGGGTACACCAGACTGCAAAGCGACGCCATTTAAGGGCGTAACATTTGCGGGTAGAAGGGCGTCGCGAAGCTAGGACGACCTCTTCCACCTCCGCCGGCAGGAGAAGGGGAGCAAGGACTACCCTCTCAGCAGCCAGGCCATGAGGTTGAGAGACCTGAGGTTGGGGTGCAGTAGGGACCCCTGATCCTGAGTGAGGAGATCCGGTTGTACCCCCAGAGGGATCGGACCCTCCACCGCCAGTTGCAGCAGGAGCGGAAACCACGGCTGTCTGGGCCAGCGAGGGGCCACCAGGATCATAAAGGCTTTGTCTCGGAGAACCTTGAAAAGAGTCCGAGAGACCAGCGGGATGGGAGGGAAAGCGTACAGAAGGCTCCCCGACCATGAGATCAGAAAAGCGTCCGCCGCAACCCGAAGGGGGTGTGGCTGACGAGAGCAGAAGCGAGGAAGCTGCCGGTTGCGAGGACTGGCAAAGAGATCCATCGTGGGGAGGCCCCACCTGAGGAAGAGCTTCTGAACTACCAAGGGATCCAGACGCCACTCGTGCGGCTGGAGGACCCTGCTGAGTTTGTCCGCAAGGCAATTGTCTTGGCCCGGGAGATAAACTGCCTTGAGGAGAATGCCGTGACTGACGGCCCAAGAGCAGAGCTTCTGAGCCTCCCGGCAGAGGAGAAAGGAGCCCGTGCCCCCCTGTTTGTTCACGTAGAACATGGCAACTTGATTGTCCGTCTGGACAAGGACGGACTGTTGGGAAGTCAGGTGGGAGAAGGCCTTGAGAGCTAGGCGAATCACCCGGAGCTCCAGGAAGTTGATCTGCTGAGCAGACTCCCACGTGGTCCAGAGGCCCTGAGTACGCGCCTCTTGGCAATGCGCTCCCCAGCCCAGGAGGGATGCATCGGTGGTCAGCACCCGGGTCGGCTGAGGTGACTGGAACGGCATACCGAATATCAGGTTCGGCTGCCGGAGCCACCACCGGAGAGACGAGATCAGCGGCTCGGAAACGCGCACTAGGTCTGCGAGGCCGCCCGTGGCTTGTCGCCACTGCCGACGGAGACACCATTGAGCAGACCGCATGTTCAGGCGGGCATAGGGGGTCACATGGACGGTGGAAGCCATATGGCCGAGCAGTCTCAGGAAGCGCCTGGCGGAGACCAGGGGCTGGCTGCGAAAGCGGTCGGCTAGGTCCATGAGCCGCTGAGCCCTGTCGAGCGGTAGGTACGCTCGCGCCTGAGGGGTGTGCAGCCTTGCGCCGATGAACTCGAGATCCTGTGAGGGGAGCAAAGTGGACTTTGCGAAGTTTATGACAAAGCCCAAGTGCTGCAGCAGAGTCACCGTGCGGCACGTGGCGTCGGTGACCTCCTGAGCGGACGCTGCTCTGATGAGCCAGTCGTCGAGGTACGGAAAGACATAGAGGCCGTGAAGCCGAAGATGGGCCGCCACGACCGCGAGACATTTTGTGAAGACTCGCGGTGCGGAGGACAGGCCAAAGGGCAGTACTCTGTACTGGTAATGATTTCCTGCCACCACAAACCTTAGGTATTGGCGGTGGCTTGGGTGGATAAGGATGTGCGTGTAGGCATCCTTTAGATCCAAGGAGCATAGCCAATCTCCCTGCTGGAGGTAGGGCAGAAGGATTCCAAGGGTAAGCATTTTGAACTTCTCCCGCACGAGGAACTTGTTGAGGTTGCGCAAGTCCAGGATGGGTCTGAGGCCCCCTGTTCTCTTTGGTATCAGAAAATACCTTGAATAGAAGCCTTGACCTCTCAGGTGGTGGGGCACCGGTTCCACCGCCTGTTCCTGCAGAAGACCTGCTAACTCCTGAAGGAGCAAACTCTCTGTGCAGAGGGGGGCGTGGGGGGCTCTCCCGGAAAATAGGAGGGAGGGACCTGATGGAAGTGGAGAAGGTAGCCTTCTCGCACGACCTGAAGCACCCAGGCATCTGCGGTGATGCTGGACCACCTGCGGGCGAAGTGAACCAGCCGGCCTCCGGTGCTGGGGGGGACCAGCGGGGGGGGGAGAGGCTATGCTGAGCGAGTCAAAAACCCCCACCCTGCTGAGCAGGGGCTGGTGGTGCAGGCTTGGGGGCTTGCTGCCTACGGGACCCGTTACCCCGTCCCTTGGCCTGCTGGCCCTGTTGGGGAGCTGCAGGGGCCTGATAATGGGGGTATTGTTTGTAGGCAGCCGCCTTCCTCGGGTAAAAGGACTTTTTACCCGAGCCCTTCTTTTTCTGGGAAGGGGCGGAGGTCTTCCTAGAAAGCCTGGTCCTGGTGAGAGTCTCAGTCTCAATTTGTGCAGCCTTTTCCGCCATGGGCTTGCCAAAGAGGTTTTCGCCTCGGCAGGGGACATCGACCAACTTGTCCTGTACCCAGGGCTCAAGGTCGGACGACTGAAGCCAAGCCTGTCGGCGGGCACCGATGCCGGCTGCGGCTACTCGAGCCGAGGCTTCAAAGCCATCATAGGCTGCTCGGGACATGAACTTTGAGCATTCCCGAATGCCCGTGGACAAGGCTAGGAACCTCCGCAAGGGCTCCTCGGAGAGACCAGCGGAGAATCCGGCTAGCTCTTTAGCCAGATCCCTGAGATACATGCCCATGTATAGCTGGTAAGTCTGGACACGACAGGCGAGCATAGAGCCCTGGAAGCACTTCTTGCCAAGGCCATCCAGGTTACGGGCCTCCCTTCCAGGAGGCACCGAGGAGTGCATCTTCTGGCTCTTAAGACGATGCATGGCCGATTCCACTACCATGGAATGGTGTGGCAGCTGTGCCTTCTGAAAGCCAGGGCTCTTGCGGACCCGATAGATAGAATCGACCCGCTTGCTCAGGACCGGCGAGGAGGCCGGACTCTCCCACATGCGGAAGAGTAGTCGTTCCAGCATAGGAGGAACCGGCACAGTAAAGTGTTCCCTCGCGGGAGAGTCATACTGGAGGGCGTCGAGCTCTTCGGCCCGAGGCTCCTCCTCGGGATCCGCAGGGAAGGCCAAAGCCTTGGCCATATCCCTAACGAAGTCCGAGAACCGGGCATCCTCCGGGGGGGACTGCTTCCGAGGCTCGGACTCCGGCGAGTCCGATGGGACACACCGAGTCCGGAAAGAATCAGGTGACTCTTCCTCCTCAGACTCCCAGACTGACTCCGACGAGGACTCGGTGGGGTCGGCCCGGGCAGGGTGCGGCGCCAGCCGCCCCGACGCCGAGGGAGTCGGCGTCGGCGACCTCGGTCCCGAACGGGAGGCCGAGGGCGACCTCGACCGAGGATCGACTCGAGTTCTCATCGACTCGAGGATCGGCTCGGTCTCCGGGGTCGACTTGGACGTCGACGTCCCGGCGGTCGGGGCAGCGACGCCAGCGAAGCCAGCGAGCAGTGCCCACTGCTGGTCCATGAAGGCAGACAGTCTGCTCTCCAAGGCCGTCAACCTGAGTCCGAGCTCAGGTGACCCAGCAGCCCCCGACTCGGGCCCCGACGGCGTCGGGCCCGACGTCGGCTGTCGCGGAGGCGAGTCCAGAAGGACCACAGGACTTACCCGGGCAGGCAGGCATCTCCGACTCCAGGCGAGGTCGCTTCGGGATGTGCTCCTTCTCCAAGGACCCGGGGCGGCTGTCGGGGCTATGCGACCTGGCCCTCGCGGAGCCAGGAGCGTCCACCGACGCCGCCCTCGCGGGTTTTTCCTTCCGACGATGGTCCCCGGAGGGAGAACCCCGGTCGGAGGAGCTCCGGCGACGGTCCGAGCTGGAGCCTTTCGACACGGAGGCCTCCGACGAGGTCCGGGTACGGCTGGGGTCAGCGAAGATTCTCTCCCGCTGATGCCGCCGACTTCTCAACGCCTTCGAGGACAGTTTGCTGCAGGGCCCACAGATCAGTTTCTCATGATCCGGGCCCAGGCAGCGGAGGCAAAAGTCGTGTGTGTCGGTTAGTGACATATTTCGGTCACACCGACCACACCGCTTAAACCCACTGGCAGCCATCGGGGGAAAAAGGGCCCCTGCGAGGTCAAAGGACCAGGCTGCCAGGGAAAACGAAAACGAAAGCTGACTAAGTCAGAAAAACCGAAAAAACGTAAGAGGACTCGAGACCGGCGTCGCGAGTCCGGGCGGGAAAACGATCGGCGTCGAACCGAAAGAAAAAAGGATAAAATAAAGAAGAAAATCAACTTTTTCGCGGGGACAAGACGGGGACGTCTGTAGGGCTCCGCGGAAAAAAGAAGACTGGCTAAGATGGCACCTTCGGGCGGGAAGACGACCGCGCATGCGCGCTGCAATTCCCAAAGGCTTTCTTTGAAAGCTGGGGAAAATTGCTCCGCGAGGGCTCCGTCGGCGCCGACGTCACCCCATAAGTGAGGACTGACTTCCTGCTTGGTCCTGGAGAAACAGAAGATATGTTAGAACAACTTGCGAAACTGAAAGTGGACAAGGCCATGGGACCGGATAGGATACATCCCAGGATACTGAAAGAGCTCAGAGAGGTTCTTGCAGGGCTGTTAAAGGATGTTTTCAATAGATCCTTGGAAACAGGAGAGGTTCCTCAAGACTGGAGAACGGCTGATGTCATACCTCTACACAAAAGTGACAGGGAAGAAGTGTCAAACTACAGGCCCGTGAGCCTTACCTCTGTGACGGGAAAAGTAATGGAGGAGCTCCTGAAAGAGCGAATAGTGAACTTTCTCAAAACCAACAGGTTGCAAGACCCGAGGCAACATGGTTTTACCGAAGGATGATCTTGTCAAACAAATATGATTGAGTTCTGACCGGGTGACCAGGGAGCTAGATCAGGGGCATGTGATGAATGTCATCTACCCGGATTTCAGCAAAGCCTTTGATACTGTTCCTCATAGGAGACTTATGAAACTCAGTAGCTTGCGGATGGATCCTAAGATGGTAAATTGGATCAGAAATTGGTTGACTGACAGACAACAGAGGGTGATGGTAAATGGAGCTCACTTGGATGAAGGGAAGGTGATTAGCGGGGTGCCCCAGGGGTCGGTCCTGGGCCCGGCACTGTTCAATGCATTTGTAAGTGATATTGCTGAAGGACTGAATGGAAGAGTCTGTCTTTTTGCAGATGACATGAAAATTTGCAACAGAGTGGACTTCCCCGAGGGAGTGGTTAACATGAGGAAAGATCTACAAAAGCTGGAAGAATTGTCTAATGCTTGGCAATTAAGATTTAATGCAAAGAAGTGCAGAGTCATGCACTTGGGTAGCAGAAATCCAAGGGAAATGTACGCGATAGGGGGCGAGAGGTTGGTGTGCACGGACCAGGAGAAGGACCTTGGTGTGATTATTTCTGAAGATCTCAAGGTGGCAAAACAGTGCGACAAGGCGGTGGCAAAAGCCAGGAGGATGTTGGGCTGCATACAAAGAGGAATCACCAGCAGAAAGGAAGGGAAAATTAGACTTACCTGCTAATTGTTGTTCCTTAACGAACTCTAGTCCAGTCCCGGAACCATAGAGTTGTGAACCTCCACCAGCAGCTTTGGAGACTGAAAGATGTCATCGCTTTGATGTCACTGGTATATCTAGGCAAACACTGCCCCTTTCCACCAGTACCTATTGACAAAGCAGACTCAGCAGAGCAACCAATAAGTAGCTACCGAATTAAGCATAACGGAACAGAAGTAGATAAAACTGCCCAGGAACAATACGTCCCCGTAACTCAGCCAAAAACGTCTAGCTCCTAAAGACGGAATAACCACACTCCAGAGCCTACAGGGCACTGCTGCGCAAAAAAGGGTCACCCGGTGACTTTCCTGTGTACCTCCAGAACAGGACAAATTCTCTTCGAAAACCTGTCTCTCAATCCATCTGCCTGTCGTCCAGATTTCTGTAGTCCTTTTCCTTTCCTTTTTTTTTTTTTTAAACTTCAGTCTGCACGCCGCGTAATATACTGGGAGGGATCCGGGACTGGACTAGAGTTCCTTAAGGAACAACAATTAGCAGGTAAGTCTAATTTTCCCTTCCTTTGCGTCCCTCTAGTCCAGTCCCGGAACCATAGAGGATGTAACAGAGCAGTGAATATCAACGGGAGGGACCTTGAAACCCAGCCTGAAGTACTGCTGAACCCAAAACGTCCATCCACTCGCGCCTGCACATCAAACTGAAAGTACCGCACAAAGGAATGCAGCGAGTACTAAGTCGTCGCCCAACAACTTACAAATCTCCTCGAGCGGCACTAAACGGAACTCCGCCCAAGACACCGCCTGCACCCTGGTGGAATGCACACACAAACCAACCGGAACCACCTTACCCTTCTACCGGTAGGCCGATGCAATAGACTCCTTTAGCCACCGCAAAAACGAGGGCTTAGTCGCCGCCTCTCCTTTCCGCGGGCCTCCAAAGGCGACAAACAACCTGTCGGACTTCCTGAAAGACGCCGTTCTACAGAGATACTTCTTAAGCACCCGTCGAACGTCCAAAAGATGTAACCGAAAACCCCGGAAGAGACACCATCTGGAGACGTGAAAAACCAAAACCACCTTTGCCCAAAAAGCTGGGATCGTGCGCAACACTACCTTGCGACTGAAAAAGGACAAATACGGCTCCTTACCAGACAGCGCCTGCAACTCTGAACTCCTCCAAGCGGAGCAAAAGGCCACCAGTGGGGGAAAGGACAAGACAAAGACTACTAACCGGGAGCTTACTGAGCCTTGACTTGGACGAACCGTCAGCCGCCCATTCCCCCACCAGAGAGACCTCCGGGAGAACCCCAAAGAAGCCAATTATATTCGCCAGCACTCGAATCAAACCATAATGCACATTTGCCACATAAAGCAAAACAGACTCTAGTCACTTCAACTCCCTGATCCTTTCCTGTTCCAGGCGAGTAGACTGCCATAAATATTGCGACCACCGGAAGCATGCTCTCGTCCCCCCAGACTCCCCCAATGGGAGCCTGTAAGGACAGAGCAGTGCCCCCAACGATCGACTCGGTGAACCACCTACTCTATCGCGCGCTAAAGAAGATCGCTAGGGCTCTCTTCCAGACAGTGAGTCCACACCTCCTGGAAGTGCAAGGTGTGCACCCACCCACGTAGTACCGAGGCCTGCGCCTGCCTAGTCTCAAAATGTCAATCAAGAACAGGCCAATTCAGGACAGCTGAATATGTTTTTTTTTACAAAGACATCTCTTAACCAAAAATTCCTTCAGCCGATGTTGAGAAGCTATTTCCGCGCCAACACAATGCAGCAGAAAGAACTCCCTATGACAGGCATAGAAATCCACAACCTTCCCGCTAGAGGAACGCCCCATTCCGTCTGCCTACACCAAGCTGGACATTCCTTTTTTTTTTTTTTTTTTTAAAGGTCAACTAGCCCCTGGTGTTAGAAAATACAGCTTTCCCATTCTGCAGTGGCAATTGAGTCAGCAAAGAAGAAGCCGAGAACCTGCAGCGAAGTTCCCATTATACCACCTGGTAAAGACTACACTTCTAGACCAATGAAGCAAAATAGCATGCAAGAGTGCATTGTGTCCTGCCAGTAGCTGATCGAACTTATCATGTATGTCAGTACGGTTTCTTTCGGGATTTAAGGAATGCTCCGGGAGAATTCTTCGGGCAGACACCGATTCACCCTTTTAAAATTCAGAATCGGGCGAAACGAGCCTTCCTTCTTTGGAACCACAAAGTAGAGGGAGTATCAACCGTATTAGGCTGCCGGCACCGGCACCACCGCTTTAAGTTGAAGCAGCTGCTGGAGCGTTCCTGCGACCGCCTGAAACTTTTGCGGAGCTCTGCAGGAGGACTGGACAAAGGAATCTAATACAGGCCGATGGAGCTCCAAGGCTGATGCCAAGCAGCGTGCAAGCCATCCCGCAAACACAGCATATGATGTATGCCTTCCAGAATCTGAGCTGCTGTTAGTGCTGCGAGAGAACTAGCCTGGCTGCGCGCTTCTGGCCCCCATTAAGACAGGCGCTGAACACTAGCAGATACTCTCCGTACTGGAGAACCTCTGATAAATGGAATGGGAGCCAGAATAGCCTCAAAGGCCAGAGTCCTATTCAGCGACCTCTCTCCGCTGAGCCGCCTTTTACAGAAGGAAAAGAAACCACATATAGCCAAAATGAAGACATTACAAATCTACCGCCCAACCTTAGAAATCAGACAAAGCCAAACTAAACGGGAATATTGTCCCTCAAGAAACCACAGAACTATAAAACCCCTCTCATAACATAATGCGTATGGCAGAGCATTCCACACCTGGGGCCTGGCCAAGGCGCTCACCCAAGCACCCTTTAGAACTGTCCAAGAGAGCTACCACCATAATTCCTTTTGACTTGAATATGTGTACAGCGGATCATAGCGCTATATCACAGCAGCTAAGCCCAAATATTACCCTGCCATATCAACCGACTAACGCCTTATAGGACCTGCTATGGACAGCGGAAGGAAATTCTTGTAAACCAACATAGCTAGGCCCCCCCTTTTTTTTTTTTTTAAACAACCTTTGAAGGCCTACTGAAAAAGTTTAATCCATACTCTGCAGCTGGGTTACATTTTTGCACATTTCAGGAAATTGCACCCATCCTATGCACTCTGTTCTAATAGTGATTTTCCGTCTGCTATGTTCACTTACTAACTACCATTTGATAGGAATATGTAGTCAGAAGTTGGGATCCCGAGAGTTTTGGGCACGGCTGGGAAAGGATGTATAGGACTCCAAAAATCAAGCTCCGGCCACCTCCAATGAAATCAAAGCAGATCAGCTAAAATTACCCGAACTGCTGTTATAGCTTTGCAAAAGCTACCAGGCCCTGCTGCACCCCGCTTTCCTTCCCCCCTTATCCTGAGGGATTCACCGTTGCAGGAGGGAGCTGAAGAGCGAAATAGAGAGCAGAACTCCTGGAAGTAAACAAATAGCGTCCAGCTCGTGGGGTTCAGGGCACCAAAAGCCCCCGAATAAATCAACCATGTTCGCTCAAAATGAACAAGGCTCTCTCTCACTAGAGAGTTTCTTTTTCCTTTTGAAATCCTGCTCTAGAAATAAATGAGAACTTCCGGGGAAGGGCACGATAAGTGATCCCCCCTTAAGCTAGGAAACACACAGGCACCTTGCAAATGGAGGTCTTAAAGGTTGGTGCCTGTGTGAATCTAAGGAGTAACACAATTTCGTATTTTACCACCCCCCCCCCCCCGGGATGGGGGCCCTGAATACTATATGTGAAGCATGAGCAGCTGTGGCTGTTAGGGCAACAGAGACCAACAAACGATACAGAAGTTAAGAGCTGCAATCTTGGTTATATAAACAGGAGTTGCAGCATTACAGAGAATAAGCAATCAAACTGCTGCATACACACAGTCAGAGAAAGGCCCCATTGAGTGCATCCGCTGCCCTCTGGTGGCCATAGACCTTAGCCCAGGCACTCCTTGATTGACAGGTAACTGCTATATACTTCTTTATATCCTAAGGATTCCTAAACCTGTCCCTGTGAAACACAGGCTTTTGGGCCTGTCCTTCCTTACAAATACCAGTTAGGGCTCTGCTCTGGAACCTAAAACTGGCAATTTGCCTAACATCCTGGGACTTAACAGATGCTCCTCAGAGACATGATTAGAAGGGAAAGAACATGTGGAATCAATGCCACAACTGCTGTCCTATAAACTAAGAACAAACTCAAAAATAAAGAGGTCTGACAACAGTCCCCTGAAAGCTGAGGAATCCCCATGAGCCTCAAAAAACCTACCAACAAAAGAAAGAAACACTAGGCGCAAAAAACTAGCTATTCTGCCTGTTGTCTTCCTCACACTCAACTGCATCTCACTGCAACTCGCCATGCGGTCCAAACACCCAGAGAGAAAATGGCCCCAAAAAAAGGAGGCCTCAGCAGACCGACAGAGCCCGAAGGCCTTACCTGCACGGCAGAAAGCCACACTGCCTGCTCCTACCACCTTGAAGTGCTCCGATCCTCAAACCGCGCTGATGTGCCTGGCAGCTGCGGCGAGGACCGCTCAGCCGGTTCCACAGTGTAAAATTAAATCCCGCAGCAACGGAGAGACTCCGTCTCACACAGCTGCAGTGCGGATGCACGGGTCCCGGAGCTCTCTCCCGTAGTCAAGGGAGAGAGATCCGCACCAGCAAATGCCTGCAGCAAGCAAAAATAATTGAGGAGGGAAGGCGAGAGCTGCTACAAACTTAAAGAGGCCGGCTCAAATTTAAAATCACTGTAAATAAGGATATTTGCTCCTAACTAAAAGGAACTAATCCCCGGTTGCCAATTAATCAAAGGCAACTGAATCAAAAATAAAGTTAAAGTAAATTAAAGGCAAAAATCAAAATCAGACTAGAATTTGCACCCTAAATGCTCCTTATCTGCTCCCCCCAAGTGAGCCCAGGAGCAAGGCTGTCTACCAAACCAAATAAATCCTGCCGTTGAAAACGCGGCCCTCAAAAAGGCCGCTGCCAGCATTCCCGCTCAAAAAAGCACACTCTCGCACCCCCCACGGCAAGGCCCCGAGCACCCTGCAATCCCGGGAGCCGCCGCGAAGCCTCCTCTCCCAGTTTAAACCAGCTCCCTAAAGCAGATCTGCGTGGGTACTTACCACCACCGCCGCCGATCCCAGGGGGAAGGGAAGGGGGAGGGGAGTGAGGGAAAAGGAGCCAACAGTACACCGGAGCACAGCCTTTTTAACGGCTTCAGCTCCGGCGGCTCTCTGCTCTGATTGATCTGGGCACAACCTTCACAGGCTTCTCAGCCCCTGCATCGCTGCTGCTGCAACTGCCCGCCTTCCACCTGCTCCTCACCCCTTCAACGCGGGTTCGGGAGCAGGAAGGCCACGGATCAGCACTGTCTCCCCTGTGCTCGTTTAGACGCTGGGGCAATGCAGAGAGGGAGGGGGAAGAACTCCCTGATCCTTTAGAAACAAAAAATAAAGGTCCACAGACACAGGAACCCTTACAGCAGCAGCAGATCTGACATAAAAGAAAACGAAGTAACCAAATCAAACAGGGAAAATAAACCAAAAGGAGTAAATTTCAAAAACCCAAGCTCTGCTTATTTGTTCTCACTGAGCCCAGCCCTGGGCTCAGAACCTCCAAGCTGCTTGGAGACTGAAAGTACTGGTGGAAAGGGGCGGTGTTTGCCTAGATATACTAGTGACATCAAAGCGATGACATTTTTCAGTCTCCAAAGCTGCTGGTGGAGGTTCACAACTCTATGGTTCCGGGACTGGATTGGAGGGACGCAAAGGAAGAGGTACTTATGCCACTGTACAAGTCACTGGTGAGGCCTCACTTGGAGTACTGTGTTCCGTTTTGGAGACCGTACCTTGCAAAGGATGTAAAAAGACTGGAAGCTGTTCAGAGGAAGGTGACCAAAATGATTTGGAGCCTGCGTCAGAAGCCTTATGAGAAGAGACTTGAAGACCTAAACATGTACACTTTGGAGGAGAGGAAGGATAGGGGAGATATGATTCAGACCTTTAAATACTTAAAAGGGAAATAATGAACAAACAAACCTCTTCCAAAGACGGGGAAGCTGTAAAACTAGAGGGCATAACAAGAAGCTGCAAGGTGGTAAATTGAAAGACAATGTCGGGAAATACTTTTTCACAGAAAGGGTGGTGGATGCTTGGAATGCCCTCCCGATGGAAGTGGTGGGGGCAAACACGGTGACGGAATTCAAAATGGCATAGGACAGACACAGTGAATCCCTTTACAGCAACAGGATAAAATCAAAGTAAACTGAACCATCTAATTTCTCAACAAATAGGGGTGTCCTGCATGAAGTGGTGGGTTCACCCCTAAACAGGGACGTGGGGAGGGGTGGTCTGCACGGAGCGGCATGTGCACCTACACTTGCCATCGTGCTGGGCAGACTAGATGGACCATGCTGGTCTTTATCTGCCGTCATTTACTACGCTGCTATGTTAGTATGACAATTTAGATATCGGGACTTGTTTTAATCTTCCATAAGGTCTTGCCAACATAATACTTAGAACAAGGACATAAAACAGCATAGATCAAATTTGTTACATTACAATCTGTGGATGACTTGAGTGGGACCCGAACCACAGACTGTAATTCAACAGACACGCATTATTGAAAATTATTCAGCTATTTGAAAAGAAATAACAATGCTTTGCTTTACTACAAAGGGAACAGTTTTATACTTTTACATGGAATACAGTTTTTGTTGACTTATTTCCCATAGTCCACCACTTAAAAATATATGCATGAGCATCTTTACTTGCTAGTCCACCATTATAAAGGACACTTCAAAGACACTGTGAATGTTTTTATGTATTATTCGTACGACAATTCACATAGATTTTGGAATGGACTGTGGATATCTTTACAGTATTGCCCTGACTAAGTCCCCTCTGGAGAAACCATCGGCCAGGTTGGGGTGCATGCTGTTCTATCTGAAAAGGGAGCACAACATTTTCAATAAGATCCAGCATGGCAAATTGCATTCTAAGGGTGCTTAGTTCTATAATTTACTGAGAAATCTCTAGCGCTTTTATTGTTTTTTTCTTTTTCATATTTATTTAGTAGCAAGAGTGAAGATTTGATACAGCAACATTATCTTCCTCTTTTGCGCCAACCTTCATCCTTGCCAAGCATGATCTCTCTCTTTGCATGATGTGTCCAAAATATGAAAGTCTAAGTCTTGCCATTTGAGCTTCTAAAAAAAGCTTAGGTTTGATCTCCTCTAGTACCAAATGATCAGCATCTTCGGGAGAGAGCGGGTCCAGGTGAGCTCCTCCCCGCTCACTCACTGAACAGGACAATTTGGAGAAGCAAAGCTGCACATCAGGAACCTTCATAAAGCAGCATGCCTAGGCGTGCCTGCGCCTAAGGGACGTGCTATAAGGCCCTTTGGTGGGGACCGGCCAGCTGAGGCAGGGAAAACATCGAATTAAGCATTCAACTACCCAAAATCCAACCTGGACATCGAACTTACTAACAGCTGCTACATTGGTAAATCACTAATCCGTTTATTATTCTAATCAATTAAACCACACCCTCAAGCTATCCATATCACATATATATATGCAACATCTGAAATGCCTAATTTCTGCTGATCTAGACATAACTGCATGATCAGTCCTATCAGTATTTCCCTATTCCAGCTACATAATATCAAACTT
Source organism: Ichthyophis bannanicus (assembly GCA_033557465.1). NCBI lineage: Eukaryota > Metazoa > Chordata > Amphibia > Gymnophiona > Ichthyophiidae > Ichthyophis > Ichthyophis bannanicus. The sequence goes on from CM066050.1 coordinate 6,166,513, forward strand.
TCCTGAACTTGATACATTGTATCTACACTGCATCCTAGCATCTTGTTCGCCTCTTCATCAATGCCCCAGCAGTTTGCCACCTGTCTAGTAGTTCCATCCCACTTAACTAACTAAAGTTTCTAATGCCATTAGCACACACCATCAACCTCCTATCATCTAAGCTTATACGCACACCATCCCTCAAGATGCATCCCCAAATTTTGGCCTCAGTTTTTCTAGGGACTATCATACTTTCCTCACTAATAAATCAATCAAAAGCCCAATTCGCTCCAATCACATGAACATAACTTAAGAACATAAGATATGCCATACTGGGTCAGATCAAGGTCCATCAAGCCCAGTATCCTGTTTCCAACAGTGGCCAATCTAGGTCATACGTACCTAGCAGGTTCCCCAAAACACAAAGGTTCCGCAATGCTTGTATTGGGTCAAGCATCGATATCCTGGGTCCCTACTTAATAATGGTTTATGGCCCTTTCTTCCAGGAAATTGTCCAAACCTTTTCCCAGCTACACTAACAGCCTTTACTACATCCTCTGGTAACTAATTCTAGAGTTTGATTACACGTTGAGTGAAAAAATATTTTCTTTTATTAGTCAAATAGTTTACCCTGTAGCTTCAATGCATGTCCCCTAGTCTTTCTATATTCTGATAACGTAAACAATCGATCCACTACGTTCATTAATTTATATAGACTTCTATCATATCTCCCCTCAGCCGTCTCTTTTCCAGGTTAAAGAGTCCTAATCTTTTTAGCCTTTCTTCATAGGGGTATCCCTTCCATCCCCTTTTCCATTTTGGTGGCTCTTCTCTGAACCTTTTCTAATAACGCTATATCCTTTTTAAGAGACGGCGACCAGAATGCCACACAATATTCAAGGTGTGGTCTCACCATGGAACGATATAGAGGCATTATAATATCCTTTGATTTATTTTCCATTCCTTTCCTTATGATACCTAGCATTCTATTTGCTCTTGGCCGCCGCTGCACACTGGGCCGAGGGTTTTAACATGTTATCCACGATGACACCTAAATCTTATTCCTGGGTGGTGGTTCCCAATGTGGAACCTTGCATTGTGTAACCATAGTTTGGTTTGCTCTTCCCTAGGTGCATAACTTTGCACATGTCCACATTAAATTTCATCTGCCATTTTGACACCCAGTCTTCCAATTTATCAAGATCCTCTTGCAATTTTCCACAATCCTCCTGGTTTTTAACAACTTTAAATAGTTTTGTGTCATCTGCAAATTTGATAACCTCACTCATTATTCCCTTTTCCAGGATATTTATGAATATGTCAAAAAGCAGCGGACCCAGCACAGATCCATGGGGTACACCACTATTCACCTTTCTCCATTGGGAAAATTGGCCATTTACTTCTAACCTCTGCTTTCTATCTTTTAACCAGTTCCTGATCCACAATAGTACACTGCCTCCTATCCCATGACTCTTTAGTTTTGCCAAAGGTCTCTGATGAGGGACCTTGTCAAAGGCTTTCTGAAAGTCCAGATACACTATATCAACCGACTCACCTTTGTCTACCTGTTTATTCACGCCTTCAAAAAAACATAACAGATTAGTAAGACAAGATCTTCCTTGTCTAAAAGCCATGTTGGCTGTCTCCCATTAAGCCATGACTATCTACATGTTCAGCAATTTTGTTCTTTATGATGGTTTCTACCATTTTTCCCGGTACTGACGTCAGGCTCACCGGTCTGTAGTTTCCCGGATCAACCCTGGAACCCTTTTTAAAAATTGCTATTACGTTCGCCATCCTCCAATCTTCAGGTATTAAAGATGATTTTAATGATAGTTCACAGATTACTAACAGGTCTGCAATCTCATATTTCAGTTCTTTCAACACCCTTGTATGTATATCAGCCGGCCCAGGTGATTTGCTACTCTTCAGTTTATCTAATAGTTGTAATACATCTTCCCGATGTATCGATATTTCCTTCAATTCTTCTGCACCTTTAAATACCACTTCAGTCATGGGTAACATCCCTACATCTTCCTCAGTAAAGACCGAAGCAAAAAATTCATTCAGTTGCTCTGCTATCGCCTTGTCCCCTTAGTGCACCTTTAACCCTTCTATCATCTAATGGACCAACTGACACTCACAGGTTTTTTGCTATGAATGTACTTGAAAGTCTTTATTACGCGTTTTTGCTTCCACAGCAAGCTTCTTCTCAAATTCTCCCTTTGCCTGCCTTATCAATGCCTTGCATTTAACTTGCCAGTGCTGTTTCCAGGTTTCATCGTTTGGCTCTTTTTTTCCATTTCCTGAAAGATGCTTTTTTGGCAACAGCCGCCTTTCTGACCTCACCTTTAAACCATGCTGGCAGTTTTTTGGACTTCCTTCCACTTTTCTTAAAATGTGGAATACAGCTGGTCTGGGCTTCCAAGATAGTATTTTTCAACAGCACCCAAGCTTGATGTAAGTCTTTAAACTTTGCAACTGCTCCTTTTAGTTTTTTTCTTAACTATTTTCCTCATTTTATCATAGTCTCCCTTTCGAAAGTTAAAAGGTCGTACTGTGGATTGATCTAATCCCAATTTTTAGCGTATACCATCCCATACAGAAATTGCATCATAGACCATCAAACAACATACACCCCCGAAGACTAATCTACATAAATCCCATTCCTCTAAATACCCACACTTAACAAAATATCACTGACAAAACATCACTTAAATGTACATACATTAATGCACGCTCCATAAAAAAAGAAAATCCCTATCATTGTTGATTACACTACTGCAGCCAGTCCAGATATTATATACATTACGGAAACCTGACTAAGCGATCTATTTATTTATTTAGACAGACTTGTATACCACGTTATCCTTTAATCATGGTGGTCACGTCACATCACAATTGGAGGGTTACAATTAACATTAGGGTACATGTAAACATTTAGACAGTAGAGTTACATAGCAGCATTTAGACAGTACAATTAAAGGTAACATTTAACATGAGGGTATTTAATAACGTGGTATGATAAACTTGTGTGTGTATGGATAGGATAGGTGCGTGTTTAGTTGGCAGGGTAGGTGGTATTTCAGTTTGGGTATGGAATGTTGCCTGGATGCTCATATGTTTCTATAAATAAATATATTTTGAGGTCTTAATCTAGATCTAGACAGACAATGTTCTTCTTAATCGGATATGCCCGCCCAAGTATAAAATATTCCATACCCCTAGAATAAGTAAATGTGGGGGTGGAGTCCTAATGATAAAAAGACTCATTAGATCCTCAACTCCTTTGCTCCAATTCCAAGTCAGATATAGATCGTATTTATTTAGTATACATTTTGTATACCGCTACTTCCAGCGATCAGCAGCGTTTTTTGATTACAGACTGGAAATTGTCAAATCATGACAGGAAATTTTTGAGGTATAAACACATTGATTAGACAGGAAAGCACAGCACACAGAGAACTATTTTACAGGGAACATGGGCTATGGAGGGTTAAGTGGCTTGCCCAAGACCACAAGGAGCACCTGTGGGACTAGAAACCCCAGTCCTTCCGGCCCAAGGTTGCTGTCCTCTAGTGGGATTTGAACCCCCGACCTTCCGGCCCGAAGTACCTTGCCCCAACCACTAGGCTACTCCTCCACTCCAGATCTTCTCATAATCAACTGCTCAAACCTGGCATTCTTCCTATTATACAGACCACTAACATCAGACCCTGAAGGCCTGGCAAAGATTGACTAGTTCGTCAATAAAACTATGTAAAAATACAGTTCTACTTGGAGATTTCAATCTATCATCTCTCCAACCGTCACATGCAACCTCGTTCACTAATGCAATAGAGGAATTAAACTTTAAACAAATTCATACTCAACCCACTTACAAGAAGGGAAATCTCCTTGACCTCTTATTTCTATCGCAGGAAATACAATTACCACGTAACTCCTCACCTTTGACAACAGACCACCACCTTATTGAATTCACATTTGAAACCAAACTAACAAAAACTGATCGAAATCAGCCCAAAATATGCTCCAAATACAATCATTTCAATAAGGAGAGCATCACAAATGAGCTCTTAAAGTCCATAGACTTAACCACAGATAACCTAGATACAATTATTAAATGGAACACTTCAGTTAATGAGATAGCCACAAAGCCACAGAATTCGACACTAGTCAAAAAACCCTCTAAGCAATGGTTCTCCCATGAGCTGAGACTAATAAAAAGAGAACTAAGAAAGCTTGAACATACATGGAGGGTTTCAAAAACTGCTGTTAATAGGGAAAATTACATGATCATGCTCTCTAGATATCGTAATCACATTAACCTAACAAAAAAAAAAAAAAAGAGAGTAATTAGGCCTTACCTGCTAATTAGCGTTCCTGAGGGAACTCCAGTCCAGTCCCTTTCCTCTGGGTTGTGCCCCCATTCCAGCAGCTTGGAGACTGAGCATGTCATCTTTTTGTTGACCTAGGATATAAATAGCACTGGCACCTCCCATCAGCTCCAGTATCCTATTGACAAACAGACTTAACGGAGAGACAATTAAGCAAACACAATACTGAACTATAACTAACACTGTAAAATACCAGCGCCTGCCTCCCCCGGGACTCCTCTCCCCCCCAAAGATGAGGAGGCTTACCCGAGACCGCACGTGCCCTTACTTAGGCACCTTGCCAAGCCACACTGCCTCATCACCGGAACCCCCAGTGGAGAGTCTCCGACCCTTACCTTCTCTTGCCAGCTTATCACTTCGGGCCGGCGATGCCTGTCAGGAAAAAACAAAACAAAACAAAACTTGGGCGGGATCAGGGACTGGAGTTCCTTCAGGAACACTAATTAGCAGGTAAGGCCTAATTACTCTTTCCTAAGCGTCCCTCCAGTCCAGTCCCTTTCCTCTGGGATGTAACAGAGCAGTTCAAGCCTGGGAGGGGCCTGCAAGGCCGGACCGAAGCACCGCTCCTCCAAACCCCACATCTCCTGCGGCCTGAACATCCAACCGGTAATGCTTGGCAAAGGTGTGCAGGGAAGATCAGGAAGCCGCTCTGCAAATGCCCAGCGGCGGGGGCCAAACTAAATTCCACCCACGAGGCCGCCTGAGCTCGAGCAGAGTGAGCCCGGAGCCCGACTGGAACCTGCCTTCCCTTCCAGATATATGCTGAAGCAATGGCTTTCCCTGACCCATCTGGATATCGAAGCCTTGGCTGCCGCCTCATCTTTACGCGGCCCCCTGAACAAGACAAACAACTGCTCTGACTTGCGGAAAGCCGCTGTGCAATCCAGGTAACGCTTCAAAATTCTGAGTATGTCTAAACGGCGTAACCGTGCATCGTTCCCCCCGACCAGCCCCAGAGAAGGGAGAGAAACTGTCTGATTCACGTGAAAGGACGAAACCACCTTAGGGCAAGAAGGAAGGCACCATCCAGAGGACTACCTTCTTTTTAAAGAGCACCATCCAGAGGACTACCTTCTTTTTAAAGAAGGGGAGGAACGGCGGATGACAGGACAGAGCCTAAAGTTCCAAAATACGTCTGGCCAAACAGATAGCCACCAGAAAGACTGCCTTAAGAGTCACGTCCTTCAAAGACGCTCACTGCATCGGCTCTTGTAAGGCTCCGCAGCCAGAGAATCCAACACGAGGTTGAAGGTCCCAAGGAGGAACAGATGACCTCTGCTGGGGCCGCAGGCGATGTACTGCCCTCGGGAACCGACTTACGTCTGCATGTTCCCCTAAGGACTTTCCCTGAACCTTACCCCTGTAACAAGAAATAGCTGCCCAACTGCACCCGCCATGAGCTGGCTGCAAGTCCCTTCTCAAAACCTGCCTGTAAGAAATCCGAAACCTCTGGAACAGACACCGAAAGGGGCCTCTTCTGCTGATCTGTGCACCAGCCTTCAAAAATACGCCAGACTCTCACATAGGAGAGACAGGTCGAACATCTATGGGAACTCAGCAAAGTGGATATCACTGCTCCAGAGTAAGCTCGCTTCCACAGCCGTGCCCTTTCAATAGCCAGGACGTAAGCGAGAACCAATCCATCTGCGGCATGCGCACTGGGCCAGGAGATCATCCCTCACGGGAAGGCACCACGGACGATCGACCAGCAGCCGCATGAGGTCAGCGTACCACGGGCGCTGAGGCCAATCCAGGGTTATGAGAAACATCCAACCTGGGTGGGCCTCTACCCGTTGAAGGACCCTGCCTATGAGCGCCCACGGAGGAAACACATACAGCAGGCCGTCGGCGGGCCACTTCTGAACCACAGCATCCAAGCCCTCCGACATCCTCTCCTTTCTTTGGCTGAAGAATCGACTCACCTTGGCCGACAGACTAGATAGGCCATGTGGTCTTTTTCTGTTGTCATGTTTCTATGACTCCCATCGCACCATGAGATAAGAACAAAGATATGCCATACTGGGTCAGACCAAGGTCCATCAAGCCCAGTATCCTGTTTCCAACAGTGACCAATCTAGGTCATACGTACCTAGCAGTTTCCCCAAAAGAGACAGGTTCCACAATGCTTGTACTGGGTCAAGCATTGATATCCTGGGTCCCTTCTTAATAATGGTTTATGGACCTTTCCTCCAGAAACTTGTCCAAACCTTTTTTAAACCCAGCTACACTAACAGCCTTTACTACATCCTCCGGTAACAAATTCCAGAGTTTGATTACAAGTTGAGTGAAAAAATATTTTCTTTTATTAGTCTTAAATACCGTATTTTCGCGCATAAAGCGCGCGCGCTATACACTTTACCTACCGCGCAACCCTCTCGCGTGGTATTTGCGAGGGCGTACTATACCGAAACTTTATTATAGGGAACCGATTCCATAAAAGAATCCTTACAAGAATATAATGGTTTCAAAATATATTTAATTAATTTTCATCATCCGATTCCATAAAACCTTCAAAATCACTTCCCTCATCAACATCATCATTGAAATAATTTAAAACCGTCTGGAGACGCTCTTCCGTAACATATGCACGGTCATCGTCACTCCTTTCGACATTTTCATCATCATCTTCGTCATCACTATGCACCCGATCCTCGTTCTTATAAACAATCCCGGCTTTTCGGAATCCATTTCTTATGGTTTCCGGGGATATTTTGTCACAAGCAGAACACAACCAATTGCAGATTTCCGTTAATGTAGCCATCTTTAATCGTCCCGATGGTGTGAATTCATGAATTTCCTGCTGCATCCAATTATCCCACTCTCGTCTGATGAACGTTTTGAACGGGTGATTAACTGCTATATCTAGCGGCTGCAGCTTGCAAGTAAGACCACCTGGTATCACTGCGATATGGGCACCAGTTGAATTAATATAATTTTTCACATTTGTTTCTTTATGGGCAGCCATGGAATCAAAAATCAACAAAGACTTTTTAGAAAAGAAACCACCAGGCCTGGCCCTATAACATTTATCAATCCATATTTTCATGGCCTCAGAGTCCATCCATCCCTTTTTGTTACAGTGAACAATAATACCTTGTGGAAATTTTTTGCGGGGCATGGTTACTCGCTTGAAAATAACCATCAGCTTCAATTTAAGCCCACTCGCTGTACAACCCAGGACTACAGTGAAGCAAGCCCTCTCGTGTCCAGTTGTTAATGCGACAGTTCTTGAACCCAAAGCAGCTACAGTCCTGGTTGGTGGAATGTCAAAAGACACAGGAACCTCATCCATGTTAATAACATCCATTGCCGAAATGCCGAACTCCGAAATTTCTTTGCTGACAAATGTGCCGAAATCCGCCATCTTTTGTTCCCAGTCATCCGGAATCCTCTGGCCTACAGTTGTTCTAATTTGCACGAAAAGACCATTCCTCTTCATAAATTTGCAAATCCAGTTGAAACTAGCCTGGAAACGTGAAATTCCTCTTTCATTGGCCAGCAGTTTTGCTTTGAATTGAATTGCGATAGTTGAGACAGCTTGATTTTGCTCCCTTCTAGACAGAATCCACTTTTTTAAGTCACTCTCTAGCTCTGGCCACTTTTCTTTGGGACCCTGACGCGCACGTTTTCGCGGGTTCATCTCCTCTAGTGCCGTTTTCTCCTTTCTCCAGTCGCGAACAGATGACTCACCAACATCAAATTCTCTTGCTGCTGCTGCTGTTGCTTGTTTCTTCAGCTTTTGCCACAACATTCAGCTTGAAGTCCGCAGTATAAGACTTGCGTTTAATTCCGGGCATGATGACTGGATTATAATAGAAGAGACCGCAAAGTTTAAATGTAAGGTATACTAAAACCGGGGGCCTTTTATATACCTCACAGTGCAGTCGACACATGCGCGATGATATACGCGCGTGCGCATAATGCGAGAAATTCTCTGCAGAAAAGGCCGAATATTGCACTTTATATGTGCGTGCCGGTTTTATGTGGGTGTGCGTTACATGCGCTAAAATACGGTAGTTTACCCTGTAGCTTCATTGCATGTCCCCTAGTCTTTCTATATTCTGATAACAAACAATCGATCTACGTTTACCCATTCCACTCTGTTCATTAAATTTATAGACTTCTATCATATCTCCCCTCAGCCGTCTCTTTTCCAGGTTAAAGAGTCCTAACCTTTTTAGCCTTTCTTCATAGGAGTATCCTTCCATCCCCTTTACCATTTTGGTTGCTCTTCTCTGAACCTTTTCTAATATCACTATATCCTTTTTAAGATACGGCAACCAGAATTGCACACAACTCCATGATGGGAGTCCCCCATCGGCACACTACCTGCTCATACACTTCCTGGCAGAGCTCCCACTCTCCATGATCCACTCTGTTTTTGCTTAGGTAATAATTATAATCTGCCATTATGTTTTCTACTCCAGCTACATGCTGCGCCGACAAGGCCATTAGATGGACTTCGGCCCATTCCATCAGGCCCTCCGCCTCCTCCTCCAAGGGAGAACTGCTCATGCCGCCCTGACAGTTGATGTATGCCACCGTGGTCTCGTTGTCGGACAGTACCCGGACCGCCCTCCGGCAGACCCAATGCTCGAATGCTCTGAGGGCTAGAGCTACCGCTTGCATCCCCAACCTGTTGATAGACCACTGGACCTCCTGTGTGCTCCAGAGGCCCTGGGCAAAATGTCCCTCGCAATGAGCCCCCCAAACCGCATAGACTGGCATCCTTCGTCAACTGCAACCACAGCGGGGGCTTGAGGGGCATACTGCGTTCCAGGCTCCCTGGACGGAGCCACCACTGCAAGGCCTTCTTGGTCACCGATGGACAGGGGAGCATCACGGACATGGGCTGATGCTGATGGGACCAGCGACGAAGCAAGGCCCGCTGAAGTGGCCACATGTGGGCCCTGGCCCAAGTTACCAGCCCTATCATCGCCACCATGATCCTCAAAACCTGAAGGTAATGCCAGGCCGAGGGTGCCGTCATGGTTAGGAACTGACGTACCAGCTGCCTTAACTCCCTTGCCCTCTGAACGGGCAAGAACACAATGTCTTTGCCAGTGTCGAACCTTGCCCCCAGATACTTGATCTCCTGCGAGGGAACCAACTTGCTTTTCGCCAGATTGATCACCCATCTTAGACTCCTTAGGAATCCTACCACCCTGGACGTTGCCTTTAGACTCTCTTCCTTGGACTTCGCCCGGATCAACCAGTTCTCGAGGTACGGGTGGACCAGAATCCCGTCCTTGCGCAGAGCTGCGGCCATCACCACCATGACCTTGATAAAGGTGTGCGGAGCCGTCGCCGAGCCCAATGGCAACGCCTGAAATTGGAAGTGCCCCTCCGGCACCGCAAACCGCAGGAACTGCTGATGTGACTCGCGGACGGGAATATGTAAATATCCCTCAACCTCACAGAGGCATGTCAAAAACTCTCCCTGCCTCACTGCTACAAATCACAGACTTCAGAGCTTCCATACGAAAATGAGGAACCCGGAGGCAATGATTGACTCCCTTTCAAGTCGAGGATGGGGTGGAACGAGCTCTCCTTTTTGGGTACCACAAAATAAATGGAGTATCAACTGCATTGGTCTGCGGGAACCGGCATGACAGCCCCTAGCAACCGCAGCCATGTTATCATCTCCTCCACCGCTGCAACCTTGGCCGGAGATTTGCAAGGGGACTACACAAAAAAAGGAAAACGGGTCTTGCAAATTTGAGAGCATAGTCTTCTCACACTACCTCTAAGACCTATTGGTCGGACGTGACCCGGGCACAGGCGGAGAAGAACTGCCGCAGACGTCCCCCCACCGGCAGAACTCCCCCCCCCCCCCGGGACCCCGTGGTCTCATTGCAGCTTCCTAGTCCCAGAGACAGAGAAAGAAGCGCCAAATCCCTTCCCTGCCCCTTCAAAACCTCAGAAGCCTTGCCCCCTAGAGAGGAAGCAACCTCTCTGAAAGGGACCGGGCCGACTGAAACCTCTGCGACTCCCGCGGTTGAGGCCGGGAAGAAGCAGGAACACGACTCTGCTTTGGCCTATCCTCAGGGAGTCTACGTCCCTTAGACTCTCCCAGCTCCTTTACTAATTTGTCCAGGTCCTCCCCAAGAGCAGCTTTCCCTTAAAGGGGAGTCTGCTGAGATGGGTCTTAGAAGAACCATCAGCAGCCCAGTTGCGGAACCAGAGGTAGATACGGGCCACCACAACCGAAGCCATGTTCTTTGCTAAGCTCCTGATGAGACCATACTGGCTTATCTGCCAAATAAGCTGCTCCAGACTCAATTCTTGCTGCCTCCCCCGGTGCTTCGTTGGGAAGGTCACCAGCCAGTTGGAGCTGTTGGGACCACCGCAAGCAGGATCAGGCCATCCAAGCCAAACATAACGACGCATGGAGAGCTAGGGCACTAATGTCAAACGCTTGCTTTAACGTGCCCAGCTTCCTATCCTGGGTATCCTTGAGGGCAGCACTGCCCTCCACTGATATCTGGGTCTTCTTTCTGACTGCTGATACCGCAGTATCCATTCTAGGTGAACGGAATAATTCTTTTTCTCTTTCCGGCAAAGGGTACAACCTAGTCATAGACCGTACCCCTCTTATCCCGGATTCTGGCTGATCCCACTCCTCTTGAATCATCTGCCTAACTACCCGGTGCACTGGAAAAACCTTCTGCAATTTCCTGACTGCCTGATTCAGCGGGTCATCCAGTACCTCCTCTTCCGCTGGAACCCCCGCCGCCATATTAAGAACCTACAGAGATTCACCAATCAGAGCCGGCAACTCTTCTCGGCGGAAAACCCTAACAATTCTGGCTTGCTCCTCCTCTGGGATCTCGCCTTCCTCAAGTTCGTCCTCCCCCAACTCTGTCCGAGATCTCCCCTTCCAGAGTCTCTGACAGAGGGGAGCGGAGAACTTCCTCATGAGCGAGCCTAGCCTGCTTAGGCGGTAAGTCTGCCTCCTCCTGCCCCTTGGACTCCGACTGTCATGCTACCGAGTGCCCCTGCACTGCTCCCTGGCCATGGGCTCCTTGCTGACGAGGGCAGAAAGCACAGTTACTTACCTGTAACAGGTGATCTCTGGGAACAGCAGGAATTAGTCTTCACATATGGGTACGTCGGTACCGACGGAGCCTGCACGGGAATGCTCCCCAGCATCCAATCAGAAAGCTTTTGGGAGCATCCCTCGCGCCTGCGCGCTGACTTCCCGCCTTTCCCACTGCCTCTCCTCAGTTGAGTTTCATAGCTGAGACAGAAGGAGAGAAAGAGGATAGATAGATACAACTCCTAGGGGAGGTGGGTGGGTTGTGAAGACTAATTCCTGCTGTTCCCAGAGATCACCTGTTACAGGTAAGTAACTGTGCTATCTCCAGGAACAAGCAGGAATGAGTCTTCACATATGGGGACTCCCTAGCTATGGGTGCCAGGGGGGAACCCATAAAATGCGTATCACTGGAACAGGACGGCATTTCCCAACCTGGATCCCCGGCATCCCCTGAGGGATGGGGGGGGGGGGGGGGGTAGGAGTTGAATAGAGAAGAGCTGTAGAGGAACAGCGAATCTAAAGACTACAGGAAAAGAGTCTTTAGAATGTATGTCAAGTATCATTTATTTATTTATTTAACATTTTTTATATACCGCACTATTTACATCAGCGCGGTTCACATGTAACACAAATGTCCAGTGTGGGGAAACTACATTGGACTTACAATAAACAGGAATTTGAACTTGGAGAACATGTCAAACTATGTACATCACTCTTCGATCTATCTATGCATGTATTTAAAATCCATTGTGAGGTGTAGAGTTAAGGTCGGTCAGGTGATTAACCGGGAGAGGAGGGACGGAGGGTCGGAGAGGGCGATTGGATGGATGGTGGGTAGGGATGAGGTGTGGCTACGTAATGTCTTCTAAGTTGGGGAAGCATTGCAGGAAGAGGTAGTGCTTCAAAGCCTTTCTGAATTGGTGAAGGTTGTTTATGGCATATATATCCCAATCATTAAAATATTTAATGAACTAGTACAATATAGAGCTTACCTACTGGATTGTAGGACGTAGAACTGTGATGGAGTGTACTGTAGATGCAGTAGCGGACTCCTCAAGGTAACTTCACAGCAGTGAGGATGAAGTTCCGAACCTGGAATGGCCAGGTGACCCAGGTGTCAACTGGGGTAGGGGAAGAATGGCAGGTCTTCAATGGAAAGCTTTATTGGAAAAAGCTGAAAACTCTTTTAGGTACAGAGTTATTAACATTGAGGACTAAAAGAAGACGACTGACCGATCTGGAGAAGTAGCCCAGTCCTGAAGGGAATAGGGGGTGTAGAAAAAAAGCCCCTATTCCCAAGGAGAACAGAAGTGTACTCAGAAATACTGAAGATGTACACTGTCTTTCCTAGCTGGTAAGAGATAGGAAGACATTGAAGTTTGATACTTCATAGATAGGGAGATCTATAACAAAAACAGAAGCTGTTGAAATCACAGCAATAATTGTATGTATAACCGCTTCCACTTACTAAACCATATGGGAGTAGGCAAGTGGACTGTCTGGACCCCTTAAGAAGGGAAAAGCTTTATAGCACAGACAGTTAGGGAGATAGCAGGTAATACTTAGCGTCCTATGGACATCTCCCAATGGGCACAAATATACATATATATATATATATATATATATATATGGAGAGACATACCTTAGCTATATATATGTGCGTATATGTCTAGATATGTGTGATATATATAGACATATAGATAGATATATAGATATAGATGGGCATGACTTATGCCCACACAGACTATAGAAATATGTATGTATTAGACATATACATACATGAATATAAGTCTGAGGATACATGCCTGCAACTGAGCCCCACAAAAACATTCACGAGGGGAAAAGATTCATCTAATAATGAGGGGGTAAAAACCACCTGAAGATATATAGAGAATCTATTTATGCGGTGCAGGAATGTAGTTCAGTGGAATAACCAGTATGGTTGCGTGAAAAAACAGAGGGTAATAGCAGTCTGGCAAGAGCACGTCAGGAGTACTTTAGGACTCTGACATGTCCAAAGGACAAAAAAACGCATAGACTAAGATACCAGGATGACCCAGCCAAGGGACACAGGGGAATCATGTACACTAAAGGAGAATGCGTTGTCCAAGTGGAGCAGAAAAGCATAATGCCAAGCTGCAAGGAAAAAAGGGGTAGATTCCTGCAAGATCGGGAAACTCCTTGGACATTCACGCCATGGAATGATTATATAAACTTTTTCTACTATATGGGAAAAACCCTCAGAGACAAAGTTCAATGCTCTGTAGCAAGGGCCCATAGTAGAAAGCTTCTCTGAAGATTGCAGAGAGCATTGTGCAGGAGAATTATAAGATAATACTGACAGAAGTCAAGTGTGTTGCCACATCCTAGGAAAGGATATGGCTAGAAGAAGATAACTTGCAGTGAGTAGTATTATGCAAGATAGTTGAAAGTAGCTTGCAATGAGTGTTAAAGTAATCACTGGAACTCCTGCATACACAGCAACTGAACAAAACAGCAGAGGGGATTCTCCTGTATAAAAACAGAGAGAAAACAGACAAAGGGAGCGGAGATATACCCGTCCCTGTCTGATGAGTTGCTCAGAGCATGCATTGAAGGATAACAAAAAGTCTACACTGGAAGAAAGAGAAGTGTTTCAGTATGGTACCAACCCAAGCAGGGGAAACCCTGGAAGAGAGGGGGTTGGAAAGTGACTTACCATATGGTAAGTCAGCTGAAGGAAAAGATGTCCATGTGGGGACAGAAACTATCATGGGATAGTTGTAACCTCCCTTCGTAGTAGTAAGAAGGGGAGAATTCTGTAACCCATGGACAAAAGTATCCTAACAGCTTAGCATACTGAAAAAGAAAAAAACAGTGTAGGGTTTGAGAATAAACTTCTGCTAAGAAGAAGTTAACTGTAGATTGCAACATACAGGAACCTATGGTTGCTGGTTATGATTAGACTGGCTAGAGTCTGGAGACTTCAGACTAGGATGAGATGTCCCTTGCTTGGGTACATCTGGAAGATGGGCAGGAGAAGGGTGAAACCTTCTTCTCTTAGGGAAAGAAGGTTTGGCAGGGCATTTTCTACGTCCTGGGTTAAAAGAAGGCTTAGGATGGTTTCCAGAACCAGGGAAGTCAGTGGAGCAATGAGCAACCTGACGTAAAGCCTCTTTATTGAAGAGATTTTCTCCAGTACAGGGAGAATTACCCAGTGTATGTTGTGCCCATCTGCTCAAGTCTGAAGCTTGCAGCCAGGCTGTACGACGTGCTCCAATGGCAATAGCAGAGGATCTGCTAACAGACTCAAAAGAGTCTAGAGAAGCACGAGAAAGCAGGAAGATCTCTTGGTTTCTATGATTAAGAAGCAAGGAATAGTCAGTGGCCTTAGGTTCTGACAAAAAAGGGGACAAAAGAGATAATTTCTCTGTGACCTCCTGAAGTGTCAGACTCAAATAAAAAATATATGAAATAATTCTTGAAGCCAGCATAGAAGTTTGGAAGGTTTGACGTCCAAAGGCATCAAGTGCTTTAGATGCACAACCTGGCAGATAAGAATGCTTCTTCTTGCTTCTTACCTTCCTCATTGCTGATTCCACTACAATGGAATGATGTGGAAGTTGGTGTTTCTGAAATCCCGGAGAGGGAGGCACCTGATACAGAACATTAATGGCTGTAGAAGGCGAAGGAACCTTTAAAGGTGATTCCCACATCCTCAGAAGAAGATCCTGCAAAGAATGATGTAAAGGAAGCATTATATTTTCCTTTTCTGCAGGAACTTGGCCAAGAGTAGAGCCAGGAATAGGAATGGCAAGAAAGGTTGCCATGTCAAGGAGAAATTTCTGAAAAGAAGGATCTCCAATAGGAACTATTCCTGGGTAGGCTGAGGTTGAAGGAGCAGCTTGAGCACCAGAAGACATAGTGGACTGATGCAGAAAAAGAATCCTGCTAGATGGACAGTGATACTGACAGTTCTGATTCGAGGCAGTTAGCACTGCATCGTCAGTGCCCAGTATCGATTCCAAGGTAGGCATAGAAAGGATCGATGGTACCGATGGAACTGCAGGAATCGACATCGATACCAATACCGGTATCGGAGACGATAATGTCATCGAAGCAGTAATCGGGGGCTGCTGAAGCGGTACCGAGATAGCCAGAGAACCCTGATGAATATCCTCGGTACCGGAAAGGCGGGAAGTCAGCGCGCAGGCGCGAGGGATGCTCCCAAAAGCTTTCTGATTGGATGCTGGGGAGCATTCCCGTGCAGGCTCCGTCGGTACCGACGTACCCATATGTGAAGACTCATTCCTGCTTGTTCCTGGAGATCACCTTATGCAGCAGCAGGACGAATTCAGGGGGAAGCCCACCCCCCGCCCTCTGCCTCCAATCCTCCCATAGAGGTAGAGGGTCCGGGTTGAGGCAGCGGCAGAGTGGACTTGCTCCAGGGGCGAAGGTTGGGGAGACCCCGACTGGAACATCTCCTCCAGAGGCTCCACTGATTGCTGAGAGGCGGAAGGCAGCAGATCTTGAGACATACCCGCCTGAATTCCTTGCTCCATAGAGGCTACCTCTGCACATGCTGGTCTCTTACACCGCCCCCCAGCAGGTCCCGCAGACTAAACACTGCAGTCTAGCTGGCATGGTAATGCCCCCCAGTAGAGTATAGACAATTTATCTATCCCATAAAGGTATATAAATATTTATCTAGATATAACTAGATCTAAACATCTAAAAACGCCGATAAAACGAAATATAACACTACATGAATTGTATTCAGAAGTTAACAAAACAAAAAAACTTCACTTTTTGTTTTATAAACTAAAATAATCTTAGTCCTAAAGGCCAATTAACTAGAGATTTTAACAAGAAACTGCCCTGCAAGGCTGTTTGGGCCGTCTCATTAACAGGTACTGAAAAGCGCGTGAAACGAAGGAGTAGCATACCTGTTCCGCCGCTGCTCACTTCCACCCAAGGGTTACAGGACCCGCTGCAACAGCAGCGGGCGACCGTCTCTGAACACCACACAGCTTGCTGCCGCACACATGCCCCCAGCTTCTTTCGGCCCGAACTCTTCTTCTCCTGCTGGCTCTGCATCTTCCCGCCCTCATGCTTAGCCACCTGGAGGGCTTTGGCAGCGAGGCAGGCAAGACGGCAAGGGCTTCAACGGCACCAAATCGGCCGGATCCCAGGCGGGCACCACTTTTTTTTTTTTTTGTGTGGGCTGCCCAAAGCCTCCTCCTCCTATCCCCCGAAGAATAGAGGGGGAGGGGGAAAGGGATGTCTCTCAAAACAGAGCCCTTCAAGAAAAGTTAAGGGAAATAAAGTAAATAAAAGTAAGGTAATAAAGAAAATAGAACAAAATAAATGCAAAGGAACCCAACCCCACCCTCCCCCACTAAATCCTACGTCTCTCCAGTAAGCCTATCCCCTGGCTTATTGACTCCCTCCAGCTGCTTGGAGCAAAAATGGAGCTGGTGGGAGGTGCCAGTGCTATTTATATCCTAGGGTCATCAAAAAGCTGACGTGCTCAGTCTCCAAGCTGCTTGAAGGGGGGCACAACCCAGAGGAAAGGGACTGGACTGGAGGGATGTTTAGTAAAGAGCTATTACTCAAATTTGCTCATGAAATCAATCAATCAATAAACCTAAGGACCTTTTCGCCATAGCTAAAACCCTCACATCCTATCCAAATGCCTCCTCTCCTTCACTAGACATCTCTCCACAAATACTAGCAGACTATTACAAGTCTAAAATTAACCCATCTACATATCTCATCGGTATTTGTGCAAATCACACATTGTCCCCTCTGGAACTCGGGAAATTTTCATCCAATTCATCTAGAACCCCTTAAAAAGTTGAAATTAACTATGAACACTACAACATCCATCTCAGACCCAAGTCTAGTCAAATGGATAAAGGACAATCATTGAGATGGTTCCTGTCATACTAACAATTGTCAATAACTCACTTTCTCAAGGCTATACGCCACTTGAACTCAAAAAGGCCATCATACGGCCAATTCTAAAAAACAAAATCCTTGACTATATCTAGTCTACCTTTTCTTGCCAAAATAATTGAGAAAACGTTCTATAGGGTCATTCCATGTCAAGTGGTCTAGTATATAAAAAGTGCCCCGCTCAACCATCTTGGATTTTGCTGAAATTTTGTATGTACACTACCATGTGTCTCAAACTAACTTTGGTAAAGTTTTAGATTTTCTCGTGGAATACTTTGAGATATAGTCGTTTGTCTGATCACATACCTTGACTTTGTACAGTACGAGTCTGAGATTTCAGAAACTTTGAGACCCTATATTTTCTTTGCTATTTTATTATAAAAAATGAAACTTGACTATCCTGTACAACTTTTTGCGCTCTATTTAATGATACTAATGATATTTTTTGAATATGTCGGAACTAGATATATTGCTGCAAAGTCAGCCAAAAAATTGACGTTCTAAAAAAATTAAAAATTAGACATTATGCAGCTTCCTAAATAATCAAGTAAAAAGTATGAAATTTTGCACATAATACCTCTATGTACTGAAGTTCTTGAATTTATAATTTCATGATCTTAGCATTCTCCGTTAGTTTACAAATTAAGTGTAAAGTTGATGATTTTTTGCAAAAACGTAAAAATAGGGTATTTTTAACCTCCTTTTACACAAAAGTATCTTCTAAAATCGTTTTGAACCCAATTTCATTAGAAAGAGCATGTTTTAAGCTTTCTAGAAAAGCGGATTTAATTTACTAACCCTGGCATACAATACCCTGAAAAGAGGGCTAAACATAGCGGACATTACCATGCTTGACAAAGGCATGTAATTCAACCTGCAGTTCTAACGTTATCCAAATGTTATATCTAAAACTCATTTATTTCCATAGGAGTTGCTCAATAACTGTTAAGTGCATATATGTCGTGAGCTTAACGTATAGATTTTCAGATTAGCATTAGTTGGTACACATTTACTAATTAATTTACTTCAAAATGGACATCGACGAATCACTTGATAACAATCCTCCTATGCCTGAATGTACCGTTGGACAAAAATTGTCATCAAAATGTCACCATGGCTCATTTTATTCCAATAAAACTGGGCTCAATTCTGTGAGCTGCTTGTCAGCAAGCAAGAAATTGCTTATTACTCGACGATCAGAAGTTGACCTTACAGACAATGACAGTATCTGCTTGCATCACCAAGCACAGTATCTCAGCAAATATGAAATGAACCAAAAGTCGTGTTGCAATCTGTTTGAAAAGCAGAATCACGTCACTAAAAGTGGATTATCAAAAGTAACTTTAGCCATGTCCGAGGGCTTGAAAAAAGTGACCAAAAAGGAATGTAAAGCCAGGCCAGAAAATTTGCATCAGGTGCAAAGCAAAATATGCTTCTATGGTTGAAGCCACAGCATCTTCATCTTTGGATGATTTTGATCCAGATGCCTTGGACACCTTTGTCTGACTAAATATTGACACCAAAAGATCTGTATAACTTTTGTGACCAAAATATACAAGGAATTAAATATATTTATGTCGCAAAAGATGAAATTGAAAAAAGCAGGAAATTTCAAGAAGAAAGGTGGAAAGAAAGCAGCACAATAGCTGGCACTAGAGAGCATCACCAATTTGTACCAGTTGACTCAAACTTGGTTTGTGTCAGCAGAGTTTCAAATGATACAATAAGTTTTTTAGACAAAATTTCCAATACTGCTATTTTGTATTTGAAATTATCTGAGCTGTCCCTTGGTTGCTACGTAGCTTGCATCTATGACAACAAATGGTGGATTGGCAATGTTATTGAAGTTTCAGCTGAGGAAAATGATGCATTGATAACATTTATGCATCCTCAAGGTCCTGCTCATTCGTTTTATTGGCCAGAAAGGCAAGATGTTTGCTGGATTCCAGAGCAGCACCTCATTAGCATGCTCCCTGCACCTTCAGTTACATCATCTGGCCGACAGTATCAATTCCCAGAATCCATTTTGAAGGAAGTGGCTTGCAAACATAACAGAATGTAAAAAAATTGCTAGCATTAAAATTGAGGTGAGTACGTCGGCTTGGGAATCATATAAGATGCCCAAATCATTGGCTTGGGAACCTAGGATAAGATGCCCAATCATTGGCTTGGGAATCAGCTAGACACCCACTGAAGGCTTTGGAACCTCAAATAAGAAACCAAATTAAAGGCTTGGGAACCTAAATTAAGAAACCCACCCGTGGCTGGTATTGCACAGCTATCGGGCGTGACCTCTATGGCGATGGGGTTGCCACTTCATGTTCCTGAACTGGTAGTGACAATGTCACCATGGACCAACGCAATATTGATAATTTTTCAATATAAAAAATTTTAACACAAGTATGATCCAAAAAATTAACAATAATATGATGAAATATACGCTGTTGCCATGGCAATGTCCGCTGACTTTGGCCTCTTTTTAGAGCACTGTATGCCAGCGTTAGTCAATCAAATTAACTTTTTTAGGGAGTTTAAAACATGCTCTAATGGTAGTAGTTTAAAAATGTTTCTAGAAGATACTTTTGTGTAAAAGGGAGTTAAAAATTTTAGCCTTTTTGCAAAAATTATCAACTTTACACTTAATTTGCAAATTAATGAAAAGGGCTAGGAGCTTGGAATTATAAACACAAAAACAACAGTTCACGAGATACTATGCCTCAAATTTCATGTTCGTTGTTTACTTATTTCAGGAGCTATGCAATGTTAAACTTTTAATTTTTTTAGGCCGCCAATTTCTTTGCCCGATTTTGGTGCAATGTGTCTATTTCTGACACAATCAAAAAAGATTATTATTGTTGTTGTTAAGTGCCGTCGAGTCGGAGTCGACTCATGGCGACCCTCTGGATAGCTATCCTAAATTGTGTTCGGTCTTCAGTCAGGCGGCTCATTGTTGACAGACTGGTACCTGTAGCTGCTGTTATTGTAGCAATCCATCTCATTGCTGGCCTTCCTCTTTTGCGTTGACCTTCTATCTTGCCAAGCATGATGTCTTTCTCTAATGATCTCTCTCTTCGCATGATGTGTCCGAAGTATGAAAGTCGAAGTCTTGTCATCTGAGCTTCTAAAGAAAGCTTAGGTTTGATCTCTTCTAGTACCGACTGGTTTGTTCTTCGGGCAGTCCATGGTATACACAGTATTCGCCGCCAGCACCATAATTCAAAGGCATCAATTTTCTTCCTGTCTGTCTTTTTCACTGTCCAGCTTTCACATCCATATGATGTTATTGAAAATACCATGGCTTGAACAAGTCGAATCTTTGTATGGAGAGAGACATCTCTGCTCTTGAGAATCTTATCTAGGTCTTTCATAGCCATTCTGCCAAGAGCAATGCGTCGTCTGATTTCTTGACTGCTTGTTGCTTCTTTATTGATAGTTGATCCAAGTAGGTTAAAGTTGTTCACGATTTCAATTTCTTCTCCTTCAACGATGAACCTGTTGATTATGCCAGTTGTCATGATCTTTGTCTTCTTTACATTAAGGTGCAGGCCCATTTTGAGACTATGTTCTTTGATTGTGAGAAGCAAATGTTTCAGATCATCTTCACTTTCAGCCAGTAATGTGGTATCATCAGCATAGCGAAGGTTGTTGATGAGTCTTCCACCAATCTTCACACCTCTGTTGTCTTCATACAGTCCTGCTTCTCTGATGATTTGTTCTGCATATAAATTAAACAGGTAGGGGGAAAGTATGCAGCCTTGTCTTACACCTTTGCTTATTTTAAACCATTCTGTTTCTCCTTGTTCCGTTCGAACTGTTGCTTCTTGATCAATGTACAGATTACGCAAGAGAACGATCAGGTGTTCTGGTATACCCATGCTTCTTAATGTGGCCCAGAGTTTCTCATGGTTTACACAGTCAAAAGCCTTGCTATAGTCGATAAAGCACAAATAGATATCCTTTTGGTATTCTTTAGTCTTTTCAAGGATCCATCTCACATCCGCAATGATGTCTCTCGTTCCTCGCCCTTTCCTGAACCCTGCTTGCACTTCAGGTAGTTCTTGTTCTAGGTATGGCTGTAGTCTCTTTTGAATAATCTTCAGTAGAATCTTGCTGGCATGTGGGATCAGAGCGATTGTGCGATAATTTCCACAGTCAGTTGGATCACCTTTCTTTAGTATTGGTATAAACACAGATCTTTTCCAGTCAGTTGGCCATGATGTTGTCTTCCATATTTCTTGGCAGAGCCTTGTAAGTACGGTAACAGCTGCATCAGATTGCTGCAATACTATTTCTGACACAATCAAAAAAGATTATTATTAGTCTCATTAAAAAGAGCACAAAAAGATGTGCAGGGTAGTTAAGTTTCATTTCTTATAAACAAATAAGAACAATATTAGGTCTCAAAGTTGCTGAAATTTTGAATCGTACTGTACATGTTCAGGCTATGGGGTCAAACAAACGGCTATATCTCAACAGGTTTAACACCAGAGAACCTAAAACTCTACCAAAGTTCATTTGAGACATGGGGGGCTCTAAATATAAAATTTACTCAAAATCCGTGATGGTCATGCGGGGAGCCCTAGACCACTTGACATGGAATGACCCTATATGCAACCGCAAGAACACATTGACCTATTTGCTCCTTTTGATAATAACCAATATGGATTCAGGCCATTCCAATATTGAGAGACTGATGCTAGTACTTTATAATAAACTCAAAGGAATAGATAACATTAAACAAGTCTACATTCTTAATTTCCTGGACATAGCTGCTGCTTTTGACTCCGTCATTCACCCGTTACTAATTCAAAGATTACGACAAATAGGTTTAAGTGATATAACAATAAAATGGTTTACATCATACCTTTCCGAATGTGCCAAACAAGTCAGTATTGGTCCCATATACTCTAACTCTTACTCCCAACATACAGGCCTTCCTCAAGGATCTGCGTTGTCTGCCCTTTTATTTAATATATATCTCCAACTGGTCTGTCAAATCATAAAACAATTCAAGATCGATTATGCCATCTACGCTGACGACATAATGCTGTTCGTGCCCTCAACATAACTACGCCCAACTTCGATCCTATAACATCCTGCTTTAAGGAAATTGCAAAATGGCTAAAGTCTTCCGGATTAAATATTAACTACAAAAAAACTGAGGTGTTAATTATTACCAGAAACCAAACTTACACGCCACCACAACACTTACTGTTTGATGATATTAAACTTGAAATCAAAGACAAGGTCAAATACCTAGGAGTAACACTAGATAAACCCCTCTCTTTTCAGACACATATTAAAAATACAGCGAAAACAATATTTAACAAAATCCATCTCCAACACCTAAAACCCCAATTCCAAAGCTCTGATTTTCGAACACTAATGCAAGCCACGATCATCCCACATATAGACTATTGTAATAGTCTACTGCATGGTCTCCCCAAAGTGTCCCTCCACTCACTAATAATGGCTCAACATACTGCCGCTCGTATTATACACAACTCACCACTGAACGATCACATAACCCCAATTCTATTTAACTTACATTGGTTACCCATCCAGAGCCGCATAAAATACAAGATACTGATGATGACATTCAAAATCATTAGAAAAATAACTCCTGCTGCTCTCTCTCAATTAGTTAAAACTCCATCCAATGATCGGCAAAGAAGAGATAATATGATCAACTCACTAACTACACTTCCAGAAGTCCAAACAATGCACAAGCAGTAGAGCATTTGAGTATATTTCTCCAAAGCTCTGGAATGCTTTACCTTTTAGTCTCAGAAATATCAGACTTATCTTTTCATTCTCACCTAAAAATCCACCTCTTCATTGAACATTTTGGTCATAATGAAACCACAACCTATGAAGACCCCACTTGAACTACTATCTCCTCTACATCGAGACCCTCAATCTCTTAATCCACTTGTTAGCACTCTGCCATTCCCCTTGAACTGTCCCACATTCCCCTAGAACAGCGATGGCGAACCTATGGCACGCGAAGGCCTTGCAGCTGGCACGCGGGAAGGTCCGCAATCGAAAAAAAAAACAACAACCCTGTCTGCTGCCGCTGTCGGGGCCGCCGCGGCAGAATCGAGCGTGCCGCGGGGCCCCCCTGTACCCGGCAGATCCTGCCCTCCCCGTAGCAGCTCTCTTTGGAGCTACAGTCAGACGCGCCGGCTTGCAGAGCGCGAAGGGAAGAGTTTCCCTTTCGCGACTCTGTTAAGCCCGCGGGGGCTGATGGGAACTTCCCATCAGCCCCCGCGGGCTTAACAGAGCAGCAAGGGAACTCTTCCCTCGCGCTCTGCAAGCCGGCGCGTCTGACTGCAGCTCCAAAGAGCGAGCTGCTACGGGGAGGGCAGGCTCTGCCGGGTGGGTACAGGGGGGCCCCGCGGCACGCTCGATTCTGCCGCGGCGGCCCCGACAGCGGCAGCAGACAGGTTTTCTTTTTTTTTTTAATTTTCCCTGGGCTGGGCGGGGGGGGGTGGGGGTTAGGAGTGGTGATGGGCTGGGCTGGGGGGGTTAGTAGTGGAGATGGGCTGGAGGGGGGGTTAGGAGTGGTGATGGGCTGGGCTGGGGGGGGTTAGGAGTGGTGATGGGCTGGGCTGGGCTGGGGGGGTTAGGAGTGGTGATGGGCTGGGCTGGGGGGGGTTAGGAGTGGTGATGGGCTGGGCTGGGTTAGGAGTGGTGATGGGCTGGACTGGGCTGGGGGGGGTTAGGAGTAGTGATGGGCTGGGCTGGGGGGGTTAGGAGTGGTGATGGGCTGGGCTGGGCTAGGAGTGGTGATGGGCTGGGCTGGGGGGGGGTTTATTTTATTTATTTATTTATTTAACATTTCTTATATACCGCGCTATTAAGATCAGTGCGGTGTACATTGAACAAAATATACAACAATGTATGCAAGTAACATTGAGTTTACATAGAACATGGGAATATATAACATGGATTAACAGGTAAAACTATGTACAGTCAACATCATATATATATATGTTTTTACTAAATAAATAAATATGTTAGCTCAAGTGGATATTATCTGCGTAATTTATGTAGGAGGTGGGAGGTTAGGAGTGGTGATGGGCTGGGGGGGGTTAGGAGTGGTGATGGGCTGGGCTGGGGGGGTTAGGAGTGGTGATGGGCTGGGCTGGGCTGGGGGGGGTTAGGAGTAGTGATGGGCTGGGCTGGGCTGGGGGGTGTTAGGAGTAGTGATGGGCTGGGGTGGGGGGGGTTAGGAGTGGTGATGGGCACTGGGCTGGGGGGGTTAGGAGTGGTGATGGACACTGGGCTGGCTGGGGGGGGTTAGGAGTGGTGATGGGCACTGGGCTGGCTGGGGGGGTTAGGAGTGGTGATGGGCGCTGGGCTGGGGGGGTAGGAGTGGTGATGGGCGCTGGGGGGGTTAGGAGTGGTGATAGGCGCTGGGGGGGCTTAAACTAAAAATTGAGTGATGGGGGATTAGGACTGGGAGTGGGCTGATGGGGAGGTTAGGACTGGAAATGGGCTATGGGGGGCTAGGACTGGTAATGGGTTGGGGGGGTTGCTAGGACTGGAAAGGGGCTTGAACTGCAAATAGCTGTTGGGGATGGGGCTTGGAATGGAAATGGGCTGAGGGGAAGTGGGGGGCTTGAACTGCAAATAGCTGATGGGGACGGGGCTTGGAATGGAAATGGGCTGAGGGGAAGTGGGGGGCTTGAAGAAGGGAATGGATGCTGGGTGAGACTGGAACTAGAAGGGAGCTGATGTTGGGGGAGGATTAGAATGGGATGGGGCTGGGAGAGTAAAATGGAGAGGGGAAAAATATTTTGTGTAGGAGGGATGAAAAATCTACAATTGGCCAGGTATTGGGAGAGTAATTGGGGATTGAGGATGGAGGGGTAAAATTTGTGTGGATGAAATAGGAATGAGGAAAGAACAAAAGGAGAAAGATTAGTATGTTAAAGCAGATGTAGAGAGAGAGAATGGAAAAAAAACTAGAAGAGAGAAGAAAGGACAAATGGACAGCAGACGATGGAGAGTTAGCAGAAAACATGAAGAAACCAGAAGAAAATGGCTGGACCAATTGCAACTGAAAAAAAATGCACAAAAGGTAGAAAGATCTCTTTATTTTGAATTTATTAACTGGAATATGTCAGCTCTGGGAAATGTGCATCATTAACATCTGTGCTTTGTTTGGTACAAGAGGAAATTCCTATTTGACGTTGCCACTTGTTCTCTTTCCCCAGTATTCACTGAAATGTATTGGTTTAATATTTGCAGTGTTGCCTTTTGATAGGTAGGGTATGGTGCTTTGTGAGTCCTGGTAATGCTGTCAGGATACGGCGGGTTTGCTATGGGTTCTAAATGGGCAGCGTTTGTAGTAGTTCCTAATGTGCCTGGCGGTTGGCACTGGATTATAGTAATGTAGAAATCTTTTAGTCTTTCTTTATCCATACACTCATTAAGAGACATGTTTACTAAAAGTTAGTGTATGGTAACATTATGCAAATATTTATGCAAATAAGACCACTTATGCAAATGACGTGCTGGCACTTTGAGGAAATTCTTTGGTTTTGTGCGGCAGTTTGGGCACTCGGGCTCAAAAAGGTTAGCCATCACTGCCCTAGAACTATCCTTCACTCTGATTGACACCATCTTATCTCAATTGTGTAAATAAGTTATATACACTTAATTATGTAAATCTGATTGTTCACCACCAGTTATATTGTTTTAATGTAACTGTTGTTAGAAATGTAAATGGCTATGAGTACCTGAAATAGCGGCCTATAAAACACACAAATAAATAAATCTCATAGCTCTTCTGGTGCTGTCATTTGTATCCAAAACTGTGAAGCAATTTTGCAGGCAGTCTTTAAATTCCAGTGGTATTATCTTTTGCTACACCCATAAGTGGCTTGTTCTTTTACAGCTGTAGCTCAAGTTTTCATACCAGTAGCTGGTGATCCGTAGACAGTCAGCTCCAGGTTTTTTCTTTAAGTTATTTAGCTTCTCCATTGTTAACTTCTACAGATGTAGCCAATTAGATTTTTGTTCATTGGATGAAGTCCATGCATACAGTCACCACTTATATTGCAGAATTCTATCAAATCTATTCATCTCAAACATCTTCCAGAAAGATCAACAACCTTTCTACAACTTTGTTTGTTGCCAAGCCCATATTTTTAACTACTTTACCTTCTTCTTTGTTCCCAACTTTTGAATTCAAAATCGCCCAGGACTATCAGTACATCTTGTCTGCATGTTTTGTCAATTTCAGCTTGTACTTGCAACTATACTTATCTTTCCACATTTATCTTTGATCCTCAAAACCCATTCACAACTGACTCTTCAGAACCTGTTTCTTTCCTATGTGCTTTTATGAAGCCAGTTCTGCATGAACTACCCCAGTGTGTACTGGGTACAAAGACATTATGGGTCTTGAAAGCTGTGCAACAGATTTGCTTTTTTATTTTTTTTATTCATTCCAATCTACCTTGTGATAAAATGTGGCACAGAGGACCACAGCCATCAGGCATTGCCAAAGCATAGGATAACCAAAAATACTACTGCGCAATTTATTTTATTTATTTGCAGTATCTAACACACCTATCCAGGGGGAGATCAAGGCAAGTTACATTTGATACAGTATGCATTTGTAGTATAGCTCATTATCCTTTGGGTATAGGAAAGGTTTCCTACCATCTTTAGTGCCAGACCCCTCATAAGTACCTATAACTTGTTCGCTTACGCAGAAATTGATTTGGTACATAGACTAGTATGATGCAGAATAAGTGCAACTCTTTCTCACAATTACTTAGAAACATAGAAACATGATGACAGAGAAAGACCACATGGCCTATCTAGTCTGTCCTTCCATATCAACAACTACAACAGTCCACTTTTTACCTTTAGAGATCCTCTGTGTTGGTCCCATGCTTTTTTGAATTCAGTTACTGTCCTCATTTCTACCACCTCCACTGGGCGACTATTCCACGGATCCACTACTCTTTCCGTAAAGAAATATTTCCGCATATCACTCCTGAATCTATCTCCCTTCACCCTCATCCCATGTCCCCTCGTAGCAGAACTTGCTTTCAATTGAAAGAGGCTCTCTCCCTGAACATTTATGCCACGGAGGTATTTAAACATCTCAATCATATCATCTCTATCCCGCCTTTCCTCTAAGGTGTACATATTAAGATCCTTCAGTCTGTCCTCATATGCTTTATAATGAAGCCCACTAATTATTTTAGTAAACACCCTCTGCACCGACTCCATCCTGTTCACATCCTTTTGAAGGTGTGGTCTCCAGAATTGCACACTATACTCCAAATGAGGTCGCACCAAAGACTTATACAGAGGCATTATCATCTCCTTTTTTTCTGCTAGCCATTCCTCTCCGTATGCACCCAAGCATCCTTCTAGCCTTTGCCGTCGCCTTTTCTACCTGTTTAGCTACTTTAAGATCATCAGACACAACCACGCCTAGGTCCCGCTCTTCTTTAGTGGACAAAAGTACATCACCTCCTATACTGTATTGCTCCCTTGGATTGCTGCAGCCCAAATGCATGACCTTACATTTTTTAACATTAAATCCCAGCTGCCAAATTCTAGACCATTCTTCAAGCTTAGCTAGATCCCTCCTCATGTTATCTACCCCTTCCTGGGTGTCTACTCTATTGCAGATTTTGGTATCATCTGCAAAGAGGCAAACCTTACCCGACAGCCCTTCCGCTATATCACTAACAAAGATGTGTGAAGTGCTATGTTTTTGCCTTCTCCTCGACACACACTCTGAGGAAGCACAGTTCAACTTTCCATTAAGACGCTACTAATATGGATTCTAATTTTGGTTATGATAGCAGATAAACATAGAATTCAGAAACAGTCCTTATCTCCACCACCTCTGCTGGGAAGGCTCTTCCACACATTCACCACTCTTTCTATAAAGAAATGATGTGAATCACGAAGGCGAGAGAGAGCGATGGTACACTAGGTCAAAGGCAGAAGAAAGATCTAAAAAGATGGCCGCGATCATGAGTAGCATGAAGTTTATTGAGAAGAGATAACAGTCTCTGTACTGTGCCCATGACGAAAACCAGATTGATGTGGGGGTAGGGAAAGGGAAGCATCAAGATGTGAGGAGAGTTGAGCGATGACTAGTTTCGAGAATTTTGGAGAGAAAGGGAAGGTTGGAGATGTGGCGCCAGTGAGCAGGGATAGTAGAGTGAAGTGAGGGTTTTTTTTAAGGAAGGAGCCCGAGGAGAGACTGGAATTGAAAATACAGAGGATAATAGGGAGAAGAGCTAAGGAGAGAGCTGTGAGCCATGAGGAGGGAATAGGATCAGAGGAACAGGTAGTTTTATGTGAAGAGGAAAAGACCTTAAGAAGTTCTGTGGAGAAGAAAGGGCGAAATGAAGACCAGGAGTGAGAAAGGAGAGGGACAGAGGGTGGGCTACAGGAACTGATGTGGATGGGGGAGGGGGAGGAGCGGGCAGGTGGGGAAAGAACAATGTAGAGTAAGAACCTTATTGGAAAAATAAGTTGCTAGTAAGGAAGGATTGGGAGAGCAGGAATGGGGGGGGGGGAGGAGGAGGAGTAGTAGAGAGACGACAAAGAACAGAGAACAGCTGATGGGAAGAATTGGAAGAGGATGAAAGAAGCCCAGGATAATAGGAAAGCTTGGCGGAGTGAATAAGGGAGCAATAGTAGGAGTGGCAGTGACAAAAATGGGCAAGTGACTCAGAAGAGCGGTGATTATGCCAGAGGCGCTCAGCATGGGGAAGGAAGGAGCGATGGCGATAAAGGCCAGAATGAAACCGGGGGTGATAAGGAGTGGAAGGGCTGGGAGGGGCAAGACCATCAAGGGCTCTGGTCAGGGTGGAGTTCCAACATAGGACTTGGAGATTGGGAGAGAGAGGAAAAGTCCAGGGGGGAGGGGAGAGCTGATTGGAGGAGGGGAACTGATGAAGGGTGATCATGGAGATGTCACAGATAATGGAAGGTGGGGTGCAGTGGAGGAGTGAAGAAAGGACAGGGGAGTGGGGGGGAACAGGGCGAGTGAGGGAGAAGAGACAAATATGATCGGATCATGGGACTGAAAGGGTCGAGATACCAGAGGATGGGAAGGCCAGCAGGTGTGATGAGATCAATAGTGACCAGCAGAATGAGCGATGCAGCTGCCATTTTGGAGTAGTGAGAGGTCATCGAGGAGGAAAATAAAAGAAGCGTCATGAGGGCGAATGGGAGAGTCGAGGTGTAGGTTAAAATCGCCGAGGATGAGAAAACAGGGTTATAAAGAGAGGTTTCTGAAATAGTTAAGAGAAGGGAGTCCCAGAAATGGGAGGAAAAGAGATGGAGCATAGATGAGAAGAAAATAAAAAGGAGGGGTACTGTCTGAACAAAGCAATAAGGCTTCAAGATAGTACGGCGCTGGGGTTGAGACCTCACCGAGGGAAAGGAAAGAGTGGTGAATAACTGCTATGCCTCCACCACTATGGCCCCGCCGGGAGGTGGACAGTGCAGAATAGCCAGTGTGGGAAGTAACAGCAGTACTTAAGCATGTGAGGGACCAATGAGCCCAGCCCACAATACCCGTGCCCCAAAATGCACGTATTCTCGCGCCTGTACATCCAAGAAGTGCCTTACAAAGAAATGTATCAATGACCAGGTGGCTACTAAAATGATTAGTGGTCTTCATTATAAAGCATATGAGGACAGACTGAAGGATCTTAATATGTACACCTTAGAGGAAAAGGCGGGATAGAGGTGATACGATTGAGATGTTTAAATACCTCCGTGGCATAAATGTTCAGGGAGAGAGCCTCTTTCAATTGAAAGCAAGTTCTGCTACGAGGGGACATGGAATGAGGGTGAAGGGAGATAGATTCAGGAGTGATATGCGGAAATATTTCTTAACGCAAAGAGTAGTGGATCCGTGGAATAGTCTCCCAGTGGAGGTGGTAGAGATGAGGACAGTAACTGAATTCCAAAAAGCATGGGACAAACACAGAGGATCTCTAAAGGTAAAAAGGGGACTGTTGTAGTTATGGAAGGACGGACTAGATAGGCCATGTGGTCTTTTTCTGTCATATTTCTATGTTTCTATGAAACTGCTCTTGGATCTTTTGGATCCGCTATTGCGGGAGGAAGATGCGCCTGATTGAAGTGTTGAAATGCACGTCCAAATACGTGAGATCCTGCATCAGAGTCAGCGAGCTCTTGTCGAGGCTGACCGCCCAACTAAGCCCACACTGGAGGTCCAACACTCGCTGTGTGCTGGTGCGGCTCTCCTCCAAGGACTTTGCCCAGATCAGCCGATCGTTTAGATAGGAGTGAACCAACACTACCTCACGACACAACGCCACCATGACCATGATCTTGATGAAAGTCCGCGGAACTGTCGGCAGGGCGAGAAGTAGTGCTTGAAATTGGCAATGTCCCATGGGGACTGCAAACCACAAGTACCGTTGATATTCCGCCCAAATGGGAACATGCAGGTACGCTTCCGTTAAGATCCAACACAGTTAAGAGCTTGCCCTTTCTGATGGCTACAATCATGGACTGCAACGTCTCCATACGAAAATGAGGCATGAGAAGAGCTCTGTTGACATATTTGAGATACAGAATAGGGCAGGGAGGAGTGGTCTAGTGGTTAGGACAAGGTACTTCAGGCCGGAGGGCCGGGGCCTCAAGTCCCACCTGGGGACAGCAATCTCAGGCCGGAGGGACTGGAATTTCTAGTCCTATAGGCACTCCTTGTGGTCTTGGGCAAGCCACTTAACCCTCCATTGCCCATGTTCCCTGTAAGTATTAGCATATGTGTCTCATATCGCCTCGTGTTAAATGTATCCCCCAATTGACCTCTTTGACCCGGTGAAAAGCAGGATATAAATACAGCTAAATAAATAAAATAAACAGAATAGGGCAAAAAGGACCCTTCCTTCTTGGACACCACAAAGTAAATGGAATTAAACGCTGTGCCCCATTGCTCTTCCAACACCGGCACCACGGCATCTAACTCCAAGAGATGCTAAAGAGTGCCTGCAATGACTTTGCATGGAAACAATAGAAAAGCGTCGGCAAGAGAATGTGTGAATTCTAGCACGCATCCTTCCCGGATTGCCTCCAACACCCTTTGATTGGAGGTGATCAGGACCCAGGCGGAGCCTGCCACCTATTGGAATGACCTCCGCCCGAGTTCCTCTGATCTCACTGTGTCCTTTTGGAAATGTTACCAGCCATGGCTTGGTAGCCACGGTTGGCATCTCAGCCTCCACAAAAGGACTGATCCTATGAACCAAAACATCCCCGCTGATAGGGAGCAAACTGGACCACCCGAAACTGCAGAAAGTCTCTGGACTGTCCTTGCACCGATAAGGTGGGTTTTGCACTCTTAGGCTTGTCCTCAGGAAGCTTAGCTTCGCCCAACTTTTTACCAACTTCTCCAAGGCCTCACCAAAAATCAGCTCCCCTAAAAAGGGAAGCCTACTGAGACATGCCTTTGAGGCCATGTCCACAGACCAGAGAAACCTTCGAGCAGCCATACTCTTAGCCGATGCGTGGAGCAGGTCGTAAAATGCCTCTGCCAAGTATGCACAGCCAGACTCCTATTTAGAGACCTCCGCCAGGGCTGCAGAATCTGCATGCCAACCTCAGGTAGACCTTGCTTCCAACACAAAACAGGCCTGAGCCACATACGCTCTACAGACAACCACCTGGAGTGCTATCGCGTTTATCTCAAAGGCCTGCTTCAGCAGGGTCTCCATCTTCTTATCCTGAGGGCCACCCCGCCCTCAACAGGTATCGTGGTCGCTTTGGAACCTACCGAGAACATGGCATTCACCTTTGGAACCTTCAGCAAATCTTTTTCCACCGCTGGAATGGGGTACCAAGCGGAAGAAAAAGAACACAAGGAGCAAGAGTCGTATGAAGGTCACAGCTTTTATTGGTTAAACCCCAACGCTTTTCGGCAACGCCTCCCTCAGGGGGTATGCAGATTATAAAACATAATAAAATGAAATAAAATAATTTAATTAATTTAATTAAAATGATATGTTAATCTCATAAATAGTTAAAAACATAAATAAAGACATGAAATGCGCATGAAATGAGAGTCAGAAGCTGTAAAGATGTCTTACACATTGGAACATGGAACGTACGAAGCATGAACCAAGGGAAGTTGGAGGTGGTCAAGAATGAGATGGAACGTGTACAACTTGATCTGTTGGGTGTCAGCGAACTGAAATGGACTGGCATCGGGCACTTTGCATCAGAAGATCACATGGTCTACTATGCTGGAAATGAAAGACAAAGAAGAAATGGTGTTGCGTTTATAATAAAGAAGAAACTTGCAAGAACTGTAATGAAATACAATGCAGTCAGCGAACGCTTAATCTCTATTCGTCTACGAGGATTGCCTATCAACACAACTATAATTCAAGTATATGCCCCAACAACAGCTGCAGAAGAGAATGAAATTGAAGAGTTCTATGAACAAGTACAAGCTGAAATTGACAGAACATGCAAACAGGATATCCTGATAGTCATGGGTGACTGGAACGCAAAAGTTGGCAACAAAGAAGAAGGCAAAGTAGTTGGAAAATATGGACTTGGCAACAGAAATGAAGCTGGAGAAAGATTGATAGAATTCTGCAAGACCAATGATCTATTCATCTCAAACACCTTCTTCCAGCAACACAAGCGGCGACTGTACACATGGACTTCACCCAATGGATTGTATAAAAATCAAATTGACTACATCTGTGGAAGTCAACGATGGAAAAGCTCTGTAACATCAACCAAGACAAAACCTGGAGCTGACTGTGGTACAGATCATCAACTACTAGTATGCAAACTCAAGCTAAAGTTGAAAAAGAGCAAACCACTCATGAATGCAGCAAAATATGACCTTGAGAATATACCACTGGAATTTAAAGACTGCCTGCAAAATCGATTTGCTGCTTTAGATACAAATGACAGAGCTCCGGAAGAGTTATGGAATGACATCAAGAAGGTTGTGCTAGAAGAAAGCGAGAAGTCTCTACAAAAGGTGAAAAAGCAAAAACGGCCAAAATGGATGACGGAAGAAACTCTGAAAATTGCCCAGAAACGCAGAGAAGCTAAAGCCAAAGGAGAAAGGAAGACAATCGTAGAACTCAACAGTGATTTCCAACGTGCAGCAAGACAGGACAAGGAAAAGTACTACAATGACACTTGCAAGGAAATAGAAGCAGAAACTATTAGAGGAAGAACAAGATCGGCTTTCCTAAAGCTGCGAGAGTTAAAGAAAAAGTTCCAGCCTCGAATTCGAATGTTACAAGATGCTCAAGGTTCTATGTTGAATGATGCTGAGAAGATCAAGAAAAGGTGGAAGGAGTATACAGAGTTTTTATATGATAAAGATCAAGTGGACCAACAGCCGTTTCAACCTATACCTTATGATCAGGAACCATTGGTGATGAAAGAAGAAGTTGAAGCAGCATTGAAAGCCTTATCAAAGAACAAAGCACCAGGCATTGATAGCATTCCCATAGAAGTATTGCAGCAATCTGATGCAGCTGTTACCGTACTTACACGGCTCTGCCAAGAAATATGGAAGACAACATCATGGCCAACTGACTGGAAAAGATCTGTGTTTATACCAATACTAAAGAAAGGTGATCCAACTGACTGTGGAAATTATCGCACAATCGCTCTGATCCCACATGCCAGCAAGATTCTACTGAAGATTATTCAAAAGAGACTACAGCCATACCTAGATCAAGACCTACCTGAAGTGCAAGCAGGGTTCAGGAAAGGGCGAGGAACGAGAGACATCATTGCGGATGTGAGATGGATCCTTGAAAAGACTAAAGAATACCAAAAGGATATCTATTTGTGCTTTATCGACTATAGCAAGGCTTTTGACTGTGTAAACCATGAGAAACTCTGGACCACATTAAGAAGAATGGGTATACCAGAACACCTGATCGTTCTCTTGCGCAATCTGTACATTGATCAAGAAGCAACAGTTCGAACGGAACAAGGAGAAACAGAATGGTTTAAAATAAGCAAGGGTGTAAGACAAGGCTGCATACTTTCCCCCTGCCTGTTTAATTTATATGCAGAACAAATCATCAGAGAAGCAGGACTGTATGAAGACAACAGAGGTGTGAAGATTGGTGGAAGACTCATCAACAACCTTCGCTATGCTGATGATACCACATTACTGGCTGAAAGTGAAGATGATCTGAAACATTTGCTTCTCACAATCAAAGAACATAGTCTCAAAATGGGCCTGCACCTTAATGTAAAGAAGACAAAGATCATGACAACTGGCAAAATCAACAGGTTCATCGTTGAAGGAGAAGAAATTGAAATCGTGAACAACTTTAACCTACTTGGATCAACTATCAATAAAGAAGCAACAAGCAGTCAAGAAATCATACGACGCATTGCTCTTGGCAGAATGGCTATGAAAGACCTAGATAAGATTCTCAAGAGCAGAGATGTCTCTCTCCATACAAAGATTCGACTTGTTCAAGCCATGGTATTTTCAATAACATCATATGGATGTGAAAGCTGGACAGTGAAAAAGACAGACAGGAAGAAAATTGATGCCTTTGAATTATGGTGCTGGCGGCGAATACTGTGTATACCATGGACTGCCCGAAGAACAAACCAGTCGGTACTAGAGGAGATCAAACCTAAGCTTTCTTTAGAAGCTCAGATGACAAGACTTTGACTTTCATACTTCGGACACATCATGCGAAGAGAGAGATCATTAGAGAAAGACATCATGCTTGGCAAGATAGAAGGTCAACGCAAAAGAGGAAGGCCAGCAATGAGATGGATCGCTACAATAACAGCAGCTACGGGTACCAGCCTGTCAACAATGAGCCGCCTGACTGAAGACCGAACACAATTTAGGATAGCTATCCAGAGGGTCGCCATGAGTCGACTCCGACTCGACGGCACTTAACAACAACAACAGATAAATATAAATAAATGCAATAACAGATAGTTATGTGTTTAGAAAGTCAAAACAAAAACGTAGGGCAGAGGCAAACAGATATCACATGCTAAAATTGTGAAAAACACATTAGGAAGGACAAGGAAATGATATGAAATTACTAAAAACTTAAAACAAACAATAAAACAGTCCTTACTGGAGCACCCTATGATGAAACTCACATGGAGATGTTTTTTTACATGTTACTCTAGCTGTAAACCGGAAAACAGCATTTATATAAGCCTCTAAATATAAATCAGCAGGGAATAAAGACAATAAAGTACAATCTAAAATGAATACTCTACTAATGTTGATGTTCTTTGTTATTGTATAATCTATTGCACGCAAACGGCATAAATTACACTCATATAGAAAACTTATATACAATGCCGACAACAGTAAAGAGTTTCAGAGAATGAAAAACTTAAACATCTATTATGCAAAGTTGTATCTAAATGATTTATCAACTATACGGTTTACTAACACCAAACATATCCTTGTAGACCCCAAATTGGAATGAAGAGGACTAAACTGGTATCTGTAGGGACAATGCCCATGAAATCCCGTCCTTAATCATGTAATGTGCAGGGAAGCATGTAGTGAT
This sequence comes from Ichthyophis bannanicus, assembly GCA_033557465.1. Classification (NCBI taxonomy): domain Eukaryota; kingdom Metazoa; phylum Chordata; class Amphibia; order Gymnophiona; family Ichthyophiidae; genus Ichthyophis; species Ichthyophis bannanicus. Next base: position 6,202,437 of record CM066050.1, read on the forward strand.
TTGGTGGTTCAATGGCCACCGACGAGCATACATACATAGAAAAGCAAACTAAGTGTTAAAAATGTGTCAAAGGCTAAAAACAAACTTAAAAGCGGATTGAATGTATGTACATAATACATCCCTCTGTTTTTTGTTTATTATAATAGATATTAACTCATGCCTAGGATGGTATTTTTATAATATGGTGTTTTATAGTTTCATAATCTGGAAGTCTGACCATGTACATACATTCAATCGGCTTTTGAGATTGTTTTTAGCCTTTGACACATTTTTAACACTTAGTTTGCTTTTCTATGTATGTATGCTCACATACATTTATTTAAATCGGTTCAGTCTTTCTGTGAGACCTGCATTCCAAAATGGATTTATTTTAAGGTTTGCCATCATTTTGCCTTTGTTTTTAGAACGGCTCTCACACCCTTACAACCACTTGTTTAACAAGTCACAATATCCCATAAGATATTTTCAGGAAGGTCCTCTCTTTGCACTGAGTCAGTGCGGCTTTAGCTCCTCCCACAGCATTTGGCTTTCACTTTCACTTTTTGGCACGCTTTCAGTTGTCTATATAAAAGTATGCCGTTTCACTAGCAAGTTTCTCATTTCTATATATTACTGCTAAAGCACTTGGAATTTCCACATATACTCTAAGGTCAGTAATTTCAAGAATTTATTAACATCGCCATTTGTGCTCAAATCCGTTCAAGTATGTTACTATAAAATTGTACTGTATTTTGTATCTGACATTCTCAGCTGAAAAAGTATTAAGGGCCATCTTCCTTTGGCATTCCACCTAAATAAAGTATGTTTTACCACACGAGTTCTGAATTACATATAAAACCTTTTAGCAAGCATTGTTCGTTTTCAATATTTTGATATTATGTTACACATTGTCCCGTGTTTTTATGTGGTTCTTCTTCAATAATAGTTTCTACACCTTTTAACATATCCTAGATATCAGTTTTTAGAACGACTCCAGTCCCATTTTTTACTCTACAGTTTTTTTTTTATAGCTAAGTCGCGCATTACAGCATGCAAAAAATGAGAATTAGACTTACCTGCTAATTGTTGTTCCTTAAGGAACTCTATTCCAGTCCCGGAACCATAGAGTTGTGAACCTCCACCAGCAGCTTTGAAGACTGAAAGATGTCATCGCTCTGATGTCACTGGTATAACTTGCCAAGCACCGCCCCTCTTCCTATTGACAAAGCAGACTAAGCAGAGCAACAAATAAGCAGGAACAGGAAAACTAACGAAGTAAACACCTTGTAGCCACTGTATAAGAAAAAATATTGAAAAAACTGTGTGCTCCGGACACCCGCCCCTTGGCATCCCCGAGCCCCCCCGGTCCTGCTGCTTAAGACAGACCTCACTGTGACCCTCTTGTATACTGTGCTAGCCAAGAAATCTGTCTTTTTTTTTTTTTTCTTAACTTCAGGCTGTGTATTATGCAATATCCTGGGAGGGATCCGGGACTGGACTAGAGTTCCTTAAGGAACAACAATTAGCAGGTAAGTCTAATTCTCATTTCCTTTTCGTCCCTCTAGTCCAGTCCTGGAACCATAGAGGATGTAACAGAGCAGTGAATATCAACGGGAGGGACCCGCAAGCCCAGCCTGAAGTACCGCTGAGCCAAACCGCACATCCCCCTTTGCCTGAACATCCAACCGATAGTGCCTTGCAAAGGAATGCAACGAGGACCAAGTCGCCGCCTTACAAATGTCCTCAACCGGCACTAAACTGAATTCTGCCCAAGACGCCGCCTGCGCCCTGGTCGAATGTGCACGAAGACCCATCGGAACCACCTTGCCGTTTAACAGATAGGCCGATGCAATAGCCTCCTTCAACCATCTAGAAATCGAAGACTTCGCCGCCGCCTCACCTTTCCGTGGCCCGCCAAAGGCAACAAATAACCGGTCCAACTTTCTGAAATCCTCCGTCCTACGGAGATACTTCTTGAGCACCCGCCGGACGTCCAAACGATGCAGCCGACCGCTCGACTGAGCCTTCTGTTCCAAAGAAAAAAACGGGAGCGACACCACCTGGTTAACGTGAAACCCCGACACCACCTTAAGCAAAAAAGCCGGGACCGTGCACAGGACCACCTTGTGAGCGAAAAAAGTCAAGAAGGGCTCTCGACAAGACAGCGCCTACAACTCCGAAATCCTTCTAGCGGAGAAAATAGCCACCAGAAAAACTGTCTTCAAAGTCAAGTCCTTAAGGGATGCCTTACCCAACGGCTCGAACGGCGCTCCCATCAACACCTCTAACACCACATTGAGGTCCCACAAAGGGATTGCCGTACGTCTCGGCGGCCTCAAAAGCAGCACTGCCCGCAAAAAATGCCAAATATCGCTATGCGCTCCTACCAACTGTCCCTGAATCCTCCCCCGGAAACAGGAGATAGCCGCAAGCTGCACCCGCAAGGAGCTAGCCGCCAGACCTGTCTCCAGGCCATCCTGCAAAAACGAAAGAATATGAGGCACCGAAGCCTTTAACGGCTGTAGATCGCACTCCCCGCACCAAGCTTCGAACACCCGCCACACCCTGGTGTACGCAAGCGAGGTGGAACGCCTCCGCGCTCTTAATAACGTACCTATGACTGCAGCCGAGTACCCCTTGCCCCTTAGCCTAGCCCTCTCAAGAGCCATGCCGTAAGCGAGAATCGACCCACCTGCGGCATGCGTAACGGCCCCTGCAGTAAGAGGTCCTCCCGAACCGGGAGCCTCCACGGCCTGTCTATCAGCAACCGAACCAGATCCGCATACCAGGGCCTTCTGGGCCAATCGGGCGCTATCAGAACGACCACGCCGCGGTGCCTCTCTATGTGCTGGACCACCCATCCGATGAGCGCCCAAGGTGGAAACACATAGAGAAGCCCGTCCACTGGCCACCGCCGCGCCAATGCATCGAGGCCTTCCAACATGCGCTCTCTCCGCCTGCTGAAGAACCTGTCCACATTCGCGGACTCGAAGCTTGCCATGAGATCCATGATCGGAGTCCCCCAGCACTGCACTAGCATCGCAAAAACCTCCGGGTGAAGACTCCACTCCCCCGGATCCACTCTGCGGCGGCTTAGAAAATCTGCTTCGACATTCTCCACTCCGGCCACATGCTGCACCGACAACGCTACCAAGTGCCGCTCGGCCCAGCGCAACAGCAGACTGGCCTCCGCCTCCAACGACACACTCCCCGTGCCGCCCTGGCGATTGATATAAGCTACCGTCGTCGCATTGTCGGACAGGACCCGTACCGCCACGCGACCCAAACTGTCGCAACGCTAGATACACCGTGCGCATCTCCAGCCGGTTTATGGACCAACGCTGTTCCGGATCTGACCATGACCCCTGGGCAAACTGCCCTTCGCAATGTGCCCCCCAGCCCGCGAGACTGGCATCCGTCGTCACCAGCCGCCAGGATGGAGCCTCCAGCGCCACGCCTCCTTCCAGGCTGCAACCACCACTGAAGCTCCTGCCGCACCTTCGGAGGACACACGAGCCGTTGAGACAAAGCGTCCCATTGATGAGACCAACGCCGGAGAAGAGCACTCTGCAAAGGACGCCTATGAAACCTGGCCCACTGTACAACTTCGATCGTGGCCGCCATTGTTCCGAGCAACTGCAAATACTGCCACGCCGTCGGAGCCCTGCACTCCAAAAACTTCCGCACGAGCTCCCTTAAGGCTCGTGCTCGGGAGAAACATCACTCCTTGCACGGTCTCGAAGCGGGTACCCAAGTATTCCAGACTTTGAGTAGGAAGCAGCTTGCTCTTCGCAAAATTGACCACCCAGCCTAGGCTTTCCAATAACTCCACCGGTGGCCGTAGCACTCTCCTCCCTGGACTTCGCTCGAATCAGCCAATCGTCCAAATAAGGATGCACTAGAATCCCTTCCTTGCGAAGCGCCGCCGCCACAACCACCATGACCTTGGTGCCGTCGCCAATCCGAACGGCATCGCCCAGAACTGAAAATGGCCCATGGGCACCGCAAAGCGCAGGAACTTTTGATGCTCTGGGCGCACGGGAATATGTAGATACGCTTCCGTGAGGTCCAATGACGTTAGGAATTCCCCCGTCCTGACCGCTGCAATGACCGAGCGTAAGGTTTCCATCCGAAAATGGGTCACCCGAAGGCAACGATTCACTCTTTAAATCCAGAATAGGCCGAAAAGTGCAGTCTTTCTTTGGAACGACAAAATAGATGGAGTATCGACCGCACCCGTATTGATCTACCGGCACCACTGCTCCGAGTTGCCATAGCCGTCTCAGCGTGTCCGAGACCGCCCGCAACTTCCGCGGAGCTCTGCACGGGGAAAAGACAAAGGAATCTAAGACGGGTCGATGGAGCTCCAGAGCATATCCCTCTCGAATGACCTCCAACACCCACTGATCCATGGTAATTTGGACCCAGGCAGGGTAAAACTCCCGTAACCTTCCTCCCATGGGAACGACCTCCACCTGGGCCTGCCTTATCTCATTGGGATTTCTTTCCGCTAGAGGAGTGGAAGGAGGAAAACCCCCCTACCCGCCCCTCGGAAAGGCTGGCCCCGCGAAGGGAACCGCCCCCTCTGAGGCTGGACAAAACATGAGGACCGAAATCTACGAAAATCCCTCAAGAGACCCCTGGATCCTGTCGTCCCCCGGCCCTGCTTTAGCTTATCCTCCGGGAGCCGACCGCCCTTGGACTCCCCAAGGTCCTTGACCAGCTTCTCCAAATCTGTACCAAACAAGAGTTTCCCTCGAAAGGGGAGCTTACTAAGCCGCGCTTTGGAAGACCCGTCTGCCGACCAGTTACGCAGCCAGAGATACCGTCGCGCCGCCACCACGGAGGCCATACTTTTGGCCAGGCCTCGAATAAGATCGTAGTGGATATCTGACAAATACGCTGTGCCCAACTCCAGCCGCGCCAATTCTTCCGCCTGCGTTTCCAGGAGGCCTTCTTGCAGCCGCTGGGACCACCATAAGCAGCCTCTGGCTACCCACCCTCCTGCTATCGAGGCCTGCAAGGAAAGGGCACACATATCAAACACCTGCTTCAACAGAGTCTCCAATTTCCGGTCCTGTACATCCTTTAACGCCGCGGCGCCTTCAACTGGAATTGTGGTCTTTTTAGTAACTGCCGACACTGCCGCATCCACTTTCGGTGAACAGAAAATTTCTCTATCCTGGTCAGACAGCGGATATAACCGGGCTAAAGCTCTGGTGCCTCTCAGCGCCGATTCCGGGGCGTCCCACTCCTCTTGAATCATGTCCCGAAACACTCTATGAACCGGGAACACTCGCTGGGACTTCTGAACCGCTTGCAAAAGAGGATCCTCTAATGTTTCCTCCGCCGACGGCACCCCCGCGGGCATATTGAGCGTCTTTAGTGTTTCCGCAATCAGCGCTGGCAGCTCCTCGCGCCGGAACACCCGGACCATTCTACTCTGCTCTTCCGCGTCTGGTAACTCGCCCTCTTCCAGCTCCCCCTCAAAAATGCCTTCCACCTCTACATCCGACAGCTGTTCCTCGTCTTCCACCACCAAAGACGAGCTCTCCTCCAACGCTGTCCGACACACCTCTTGCCCGGACCTGCCTCCCCTGCCAGGAGGCCCCCCGGCCGTTTCTGACTCTTTAATCTCGGAGACAGAGTTTCCAGTCCGGGCTGCAGCAAGGCCAACGCTTTCTGCAGAAGACAGAAAAAATCTGGGGGAATACCTGCCACGCCTCCGCTCAGACTGCCCCCCGTCGCCGCTGGTGCGTCTGCCATCGACGATGGACCCGCCGTCGGCTCCGGGAGATCCAAAGAAGGCGGCTGGGAGTCTCCTACCTCCGAAGGAACCGCTGCCTGCTCCGCAGCCAGTCCCCCGAGCGCCTTTTCCATCACTGCTGCCTCTAAAGAACAGCCCCTGCACACCCCAGAATCCAAAACCTCGCTGCGCCTCACCCCACAGACGAGACAGCGGGGCTTAGCTGGCATCTTTAGTAGGGCCCCTTTACTCAACGTGTGCCACCCCCAGAGGGGAGAAAGGCCAGGCTCCTGTGCTGAAAAAAACCCAATCAGAGGAACAGGGCAATGTCCCAGCTAGACAGAGTCCCCTCCCAAAGAGAACCTTGTCTGTTTTTTTTTTTTTAAACTCTCAATCAAAGCAGAACTGCTCAACTAGCTGAAGCCCGGCCGACTATCGCAAAAACGAAGCTCCGCAGGCCGGGAAATGAACGATGGAGAGCCTCACGCTAAAAACACGGCACCCGGTGCTGCCGCTGCTCTGCCGAGCAACCCTCAACCTGCTCCTCACCCCTTTTACTTGGGTTCGGGAGCAAGGAGGAAACTGAACAGTGGTGATCTGCCTCTCTAAGGCACAGGGAAGAAAAACCCTCGCTGGCTTCCAAGTCCCAGCCCTGCTGCTGCACAGCCTTTCAGCCTTCTACCTGCTCCTCACCCTTTTTAAGCGGGTTCGGGAGCAGGGAGGCACTGAGTAACGCTCTAATGCTCGCTTACACGCTGGGGCCCATGCACCAGAGACTAAGAGAGAAAGAGAAAGGAGAGAGAGAGGAAGAGGGAAAAGAAACCAGTCCACAGCCAGTAGAAATCCTTTCAGCAGCAGCAGGACAGCACCTAAAAGAAACCCAAAAGGCAAAATTACCCAAAATAAAACTAAATATTCAAAAAGAAAAACTCTGCTTATTTATTCCTACTGAGCCCAGTCCTGGGCTCAGAACCTCCAAGCTGCTTGGAGACTGAAAGTACTGGTGAAGAGGGGCGGTGCTTGGCAAGTTATACCAGTGACATCAAAGCGATGACATCTTTCAGTCTCCAAAGCTGCTGGTGGAGGTTCACAACTCTATGGTTCCGGGACTGGACTAGAGGGACAAAAAGGAAGACGATTCAGCTTTCTAAACAGTCTTAATCTGTATACATTTCACACTGAATAGTTGGCGGCAATACAATTTTGAACATCGGCGGCCATTGAACCGCCAAATCACTACATGCTTCCCTGCACATTACATGATTAAGGACGGGATTTCATGGGCACCGTCCCTACAGATACCAGTTTAGTCCTCTTCATTCCAATTTGGGGTCTACAAGGATATGTTTTGGTATTAGTAAACTGTATAGTTGATAAATCATTTAGATACAACTTTGCATAAGAGATGTTTACGTTTTTCATTCTCTGAAACTCTTTACTGTTGTCGGCATTGTATATAAGTTTTCTATTTGAGTGTAATTTATGCCGTTTGCGTGCAATAGATTATACAACAAAGAACATCAACACATTACAGAGTATTCATTTTAGATTGTACTTTGTCTTTATTCCCTGCTGGTTTATATTTAGAGGCTTATATAAATGCTGTTTTCTGGTTTACAGCTAGAGTAACATGTAAAAAAACATCTCCATGTGAGTTTCATCATAGGGTGCTCCAGTGAGGACTGTTTTATTGTTTATTTTAAGTTTTTACTTATTTATTTAACAACTCTTATATACCGCGCTATTTGTTATCAGTGCGGTTTACATACAACAAGGGTGCACAGTCAGAAGCCTGTTCTGTGTTTACATTGTAACAGGAGTTTAAAACTTCATGTTGTAATTTTATATAATTTCCTTGTCCTTCCTAATGGTTTTTTCACAATTTTAACATGCAATATCTATGTTTGCCTCTGCCCTACGTTTTTGTTTTGACTTTCTAAACACAACTGTTATTGCATTTATATTTATTTATATATGTCTGTATTTGTTTTTAACTATTTATGAGATTCACATATCATTTTAATTATCTTATTTTAATTATTTTATTATGGTTTTTTTCCCAACTTGATCTTTGAGTTTTAACATAATTAGTTTAACAGATCAAATCCAAAACTGGTACAATTAGCAAGATAGCGTTATTGACAACATAAGCCAGTAAACTTCCCCCCCCACATCTCCCCCCCTCTATTATCCTCCCACCCGTATCTTTTGCTTATCCAGTATCTGAGCAATGCAAGTATGTCAGTAAAGACTTCCAATTCTTGTCAAACTTCTCTCCCTGACTTCTCCTAATAGCTGTTCCATATTCAACACTTTATGTAGTCTCGTGACCCAGTGAGTTAAATCCGGCAAGCCACCCTGCTTCCATTTCCAAGCTATTTCACATCTAGCTGTAATGACGCATGCCCAAATAGGCTTGATCCATTTGTTGGAGATATTGGCTGGCCACCCTCCCAACAAAAACAGAATAGGGCATAGCTCGAGTGTCATCCCAAAGATCAACCCCAATTGATCCCGAATCTTTGTCCAATATAGTTTTATCGAGGGACATTCCCACCACATATGTATATTTATTTATTTATTTATTTATTTTATTTATTTAGCGTACATTTGTATACCGCTACTTCCAACGATCAGCAGCGGGTCAGATTACATATTGGAAACTGTCTAATCAGGACAGAAAAATTTGTGGTATACTGTATACAAGATGATTCGTAGGGTGAGCACAACATACAGTAATTAGGTAATTGGATTTCTTTTCGTAAGGAGGGAGGGGTTATTTACATATGTACAGTTTTACATATATACATCTTTGGCTCTCTGGGTGGCACAGCTTAGGCCACGTCGACTAAATCAAGTTGTATTGAATCTGAAATAGGTGAGTCTTGAGTTTTTTACGAAAGTCCATCAGGTCCTTGCTAGCTCGTAGCTCAGGCGGCAGTTGGTTCCACAGTGTCGGTGCTGTGTATGAGTATGCTGTTACTTGTACCGGTTTTGACAGATCTTATATCTTCCGGTACGCGGAGGGTGTTCAAGTTGGTGGTTCTTCTGCTTCTGTTGGGTGGTTGTGTGCAGATTAGGTTGGAGAGGAAGGATGGCGCTATGTTATGCATGAGTTTGAATGTGGTTATTAGTGTTTTATATTTTATACGAGCTGTAATGGGGAGCCAGTGTAGCTCAATCAACACAGGTGTGATGTGTTCAGCAAAACTTTTCTTCATAATTTTTATTTATTTTATTTTATTTATTTATTTAACAATCTCTTATATACCGCAGCTTCCTAAGATCAGCTGCGGTTCACAAATAACAACAGGCAACAAATCATGGATTTGTTTTACATATAACGTCATATAACTATAACCAATGTACAGTGATTCTAGCCGCCACATTCTGCACCATTTGCATTATGTTTAGGGTTTTCTTTGGTAGGCCCTGTAAAATGGCGTTGCAGTAGTCAAAATGTGGCATGATGAGAGCTTGTGCAACGGACCTGAAATCATGAGGCTCAATAATGCTCCGTAGTGGTTGTATAACTCTTAGTTTGTGGAAGATGGCCCTGTTTGTTATGCGGAAGTGTTTTTCCATCTTTAGGTCGCTATCGAACGTTACCCCCAGATATTTTATTTCTTTCTTTGTTTGGTAGGTGTTGCTGCACAGGGTGATGGTTGCAGGGGGGTTGAAATTTGGTTTTCTGGAGATGTACATCACCTCTGTTTTTTTATGGTTGATCGCCATGTTGTTTTGTTGTAACCAGGTTTGCATCTCGCTTAGGCATTCTTCTAGTTGGATGTAATTTGGGTTATTTGCATCAAGTTGTGTGTACAGCATAATATCGTCTGCATAGATGTGGTAGTTGATTTTGTGCTTTTGGAAGGTTTCGCAAATTGGTTGCATATATACATTGAAAAGGAGTGAGGAGAGAGCAGAGCCGTGAGGTATGCCTTGGGTTTGTGGGAATGCCTCTGCTTTTTCGTCGTTGAACTGTACCTGTTGCATTCTGTTTGTTATATATGATGAGAACCATTTTAGGGGGGTTCCCGATATTCCTATTGATTTAATTCTGTTCATGAGGGTTTCATGGTGTACTGTATCAAAAGCTGCTGAGATGTCAATAAATATGAGTATAAACATTTTCTTTTTGTCTTCTAGGCCTTTGAAGAGGTTGTCTAGTAGTGCAAGTAGTAGGGTTTCAACCCCATGATGTTGCCTGAAACCGTATTGCTGATCATCTAGGGTTTCATTGTCGTCCAGGTCGTCCAGGTGGTCTTGTAGTTGTTGTAGGACTGCCTTTTCAATGATCTTTGCTAGGAACGATATGCTGGATATCGGGCGGTATGAAGCTGGGTCGTCCTTGTTGAGTGTTTTGTTTTTTAGTATAGGTCTTATAATGGATTTTTTAAGTTGCGTAGGCAACCTCTCCAACAATGATCTGAAGCCGTTGGGAACATCTGATACCACCGCACGGGAGTGTAATACCATCCCATCAAGATTTTATATGTATTCTCCTGAATCATAGTACATATAGATGACTTTGCAGCCACTGTGTATATCTCTTTCCATCTATCCGCATCCCAATTCACTCCCAGATCCTTTTCCCATTCCTTCATATAGCTAAACCTTTCGTTTCCCTAGCAGTACGCAGACTGGTATATAACAATCGTATCAGTCCATGAGATTGATGATGCCCCACCCATAGGGCCTCCATATCGTTAAGCCCTTCCACCATCCTTTCCTTATTGATTCTCTGACGCAAATAATAAGCTACTTGCAGATAGGCAAAGAAGTCTCTAGTCTCCAAGTGGTATTCTCCCCTTAATTGCTCAAAGGACTTACATTTGTGAAATTGACAGAGGAAGGAAAAGTTATCTAATCCCCTCACCCCCCCAGTTCTTAAATATTCCTTCCCTACCCAAACCAAAAGCAGGAGTGGCACTGAGTGGCGAAAGCAAAGATACCCCCGGCCTCTTATTTACTCTGCGCCATCCCCCTTTGCCATTCGCACCAGAGGTGACGTATATATGGATTCCCTGTCCATTCCCTTTGCAGGAGTCCCTTCTGCAACCAAGGTATATATTGTAAGCTGTATCTTTTTACCTCCTGCTGTTCTACAGAAAGGAAGCATTTAGAGGTCACGGGCTCCCGCCATTCCATAACCTGTCTCATTTGCGCAGCCAAGTAATAGTCTACAATCTCTGGCATTCCTAAGCCCCCCTTCCACTTTGCACTATACAATACCTTTCTTGCTATACGTGGGGGACGGTGTCTCCACACAAATAGGAACAGTTTCCTTTGCAATCTTTGTAATACGATTCGAGGGACTTTCAGTGCATCTGTTTTGTCCAAATTTATTTTAAAGCCTGCGACCATCCCAAATTGTTTCAATTCGTTCATGAAAATTGGTAATGCTATCAGTGGATGAGTGACAAACAGTAGCAGATCATCAGCAAATAATGCTAGTTTATATTCTACAGTGCCTATCTTTAATCCCCTGGCATCACTGTTCTGTCTTAACCGTCCCGCCAACGGTTCCATAGTTAGCGCGAACAGTAAAGGGGACAGTGGGCATATCCCTGTCTTGTACCTCTTTCTAACCGAAAAAATTCAGAATATCTCCTATTAATTTTTACCACTGCTAATGGGTTAGCATACAAGGCTTTAATCCATGCCATCATGTTCGCTCCAATACCAATCATTTTTAACACTTCAAACATGAAACTCCATTCTACACGATCAAAGGCTTTTTCAGCATCTACAGCCAACACTAATAAGTCTCGTTTCTGCCTCTTAGCTACCCATATCGCCTGGATTGCTCTTCTAATATTACCCCCTGTACTCCGCCCCTGAATAAACCCGGTCTGATCAGGGTGCATAATATGTGGTAAAATGTTCCCTAATCTGTTAGCTAGAATTTTAGCTAATATCTTCCCATCTGTGTTCAGCAGGGAAATCGGTCGGTAAGAACCACATAATGCTGGATCCTAGCCTGGTTTTGCTAAAACCGATATCCCTGCCTGCTGCATCGATGGAGCGAGGGTGCTCCCCTGCAACACATCATTGTATAGCCTCTGTAACACCGGCGCCAACTGCCCCCCGAGTTTTTTATAAAACAGTGTTGAAAATCCATCTGACCCTGGGGATTTATTTAAGGCCATCCCTTTGATTACCTGAAGGATTTCCTCCAGGCTGATGCTCCGATTTAATATTTCACGGTCCAGATCGGATAGTTCCGGAAGCTCACCCCCCCCAAGTCAGATACTCTGCCGCCCTTTCTGTTGTACATTCCACTGCACTGGTGTATAAAGTTTTATAATAATGTGCGAATTGCTCTCTAATTTCTTTAGATTGAAATAATAATTTATCACCCGCCACTTTAATTTTTATTAAAGTGGATCGCCGTTCTCTGTCCCGTAGCTTCCTGGCTAACAAGTGTGCTTGCTTTATTGTTAAATTCGTAATAATATTGATTAACTCGTCTTAATTGGTAATTGATTCCATCTGCAAGGAGACTAACTTTGCTCGGGCACTCTCTAATTTTTCCCTAATCTTTATTCTACCCCCTTGTTTATGGCATCGTTCCAAATCTTTAATATCACTCACTAGTTGAGCCATCTTGCTCTCCCGATCTCTTTTTCCCCCGCACTGCCCACTGAATCAATTTCCCCCGTAATACGGCCTTTAATCCATCCCATTGAATCCCGTATGATACCCCCTCCGTATCATTCGCTATAAAATACTCACGAATTTCCTCCTCCATACTTTGTATCACTTCTTTATCTTGTAAGAGGCTTTCGTTGAGACGCCAAAATGATCTACCTTCTTTCTCTCTCTCCCCACCAAATTCAACCCATATCGGACCATGATCTGTCCAAATGATGGGTTCTATCTCTGCCCTTAAAAGCCTATGAATCCAATAGCTAACCCCGAGGAAGAAATCAATTCTACTATAGCTGTGGTGTACTTGAGAATAGTATGTATAATCTGTATCTTGAGGGTGCACTTGGCGCCAGACATCATACAACCCATATTGTTTCATCAATGCCTGAAGTTGCCCCCTCCCTGTACTCCCCCATTATTCACCTGCACTGATCTATCACTCTGGATTCAATACTTCATTGAAATCTCCCCCCAACGGTAACGCCCCATGTATTTTATCTTTCATCCACTGTGATAATGTGCCCCATAATTTAGTATGAGAGTCATTCGGCCCATAAACATTTAAGAAAGTGGCCTCCTGCCCATTTAGTTCCACCCAAATTAATACTACTTGCCCTTTTATCACTCCCCCCAGATGAAATGAGACATCCCTCCGAATCATAATTGCCACTCCTGCTTTTTTATATGTGCCCTCTGCGTTGAACCAGATACTGCTATAAGCTCCATGCCGTAATAAGCGTTCATCTTTTGGTAATAAGCGAGTCTCTTGTAAAAAGACCACCTGCCATTGCCCGCGCTTCGCTTCTCTAAACATCGTTTTCCACTTTTGTGGGGTGTTTAATCCTCTAACATTTAAAGAGCCCACCTTAAGTCCTGCCATCATAATGTAACCTAAGAGCAAGCTTTCTATCTAGCCTTTTACTTTTACCCCCCCTCCTCCCCCCCCCGCTGTTCTCCCAACTCTCCTTTCCCCCCTATTCCCTTCTCCCGCGTTCCCCCCACAGGTCAAGCTCCTGTGACTCCTGTTTGGAGGATGAAACCCCCCTCCCAGGACCCCTCCTCCCCAATTAATAGAGGGCCCCCCCCCCCGGGTTTTCCCCCATTCCTTCTCTTATTGCTATTATACCCTTATCCCCCCTTTCCCCCCTCCTCCCAAGATGATCCTACATTCGCTTTGAACCCTCTTTATTCCCTCCCTCCCCCCACCAGCCCAGAAACCTTAATACTCTTTCCATATCAAATGATTACCGCTGCAACATAGCCTCAGTTAACATTTACAGCTTCTACCTTAGAGACCTTATAGTTGCCCATCAACATAATAAATCACTAATATATAATAGAAAGAGGACAGAAAGAGGGGGGGGGGGGGACGACATCCACCAAACAGACTCCTTCCCTGTCCCCACGAATCAGTCCGGAGTCTCTCTCTCACTCTCCATACGTAACAAAGCCCCCAGTTGTCCCATGCTCAAGATGCCGGCCCATGTCCGCTGGTCTCTCCCAGAAAGGCGGTGGAGTCAGCGTCCTCCCGTCGGGACCCTTTGCCACTTCAGCTTTTCCAAGAGAGTTGAATGATCGCTCTCTTGTTCTTGAACCTCTGGTTGAGCCCGAGTCAAGTTCGGGGCCTTAGCCCTCTCCAAACATAGCCAGGCTTCAGTTAAAGTTTTCACTTGTTTAGCCACTCCGCCCACTTCGAACTGTATCCCAAAAGGGAAAAGCCACTTGTATTTGAGGCCTTCCTGCCGCAGGTACTCTGTCACTGGGCGCATCATCCTTCTACGTTGTAGGGTCGAGGGGGCCAGATCCTGAAATACCTCGATAGTTTCTCCATGCCACTGCAATTTGCCTTTTTTCGCCGCCGCCTTCATGATCTCCTCCTTCAATTGAAAGCTAGTCAGGCAGGTGATTATATATCTCTAGGGTGATTCCCCGGAGGAAACCTGAGGGCCCTATAAGCTCTTTCCAAACCAATGTCTCGCTTTGCTGCCAGCTCTTCCTGATCTCCCTCTGACAGCAGGGTCGCACATATTTTGCGGGCTACGCGACTGGCTTGCTTATATTGTTCTTCTGGGACCCCCTGTATTCTAATATTGCAACGTCTTGAACGGTTTTCAAGGTCCTCTATTTTATCTCTCATGTCCCCGCTTTCAGCCTGCCATATGCTAAACATACACTGTGCGGTCTGCGCCGCCATTATCACCTCATCCACGTGCTCCTCCAGATGATCCACTTGTTGGCCCAAAGCTTGCAAATCCTGCCAAAACTCGGAAAGGAGCTCTTTCAGTTCGTTCTTTACACCGCTCACCTCTGTTTTTATTTCCTTACACCAGCGCCACAGGTCCCCTTTCGTGCATTGTTCCTCGGCTTTCTCTGGTTCGTCCGCCATCTCCATATCGTCTCTCTCGCTTTGCTCCATCTGTTGAATCAAGGGAGCGTATGAAGATCGGTATTTCTCCAACTTTTTCCGTGCTGACATCCCAGATACTGCTATCCCCTTCTGTCCAGATTTATTATTCTCGGGGGGGGGGGGGGGGGGAGATGCCCAGTGCTTGCACTTTTTGCTAAAATTTCCCTTCGTCCCGAAGAGAGCTCTGTGTTCAGGCAGCCATCCTGGTTGGTGACATCACTTCCTCCCCCATTTTATTATGTTTTATAAGCTGCATACCCCCTGAGGGAGGCGCTGCCGAAACGCGTTGGGGTTTAACCAATAAAAGCTCCTGTGACCTTCATACGACTCTTGCTCCTTGTGTTCTTTGGATTCCACTGCAAGAGCGGTTTGCTCTTCTTTGTGTTGACTAGATGGGGTACAAGCGGGCCATGGTCCTACCTCCCCTCGAGTACCTGCCACTCCAGATCCATCATCTGTTTGAGGACCCGGTGGACTGGGAAAGCCATTTCCCCTGTCTGGATACCCTGGATCAGTGGGTCTTCCAGTGGAAACTCTTGCTTCTGTACCGACTGTGGAATGTTCAACGTCACCAGGGAATGAGGAATGACGAAAAAGACCCGAACTATACTGGGTCTTCAGCATCCTGCTGTCCTTACCCAGAGCTCCCTTCCGGGGGGTGCTTTGAATCAGAGGTAACCCAAAGAAACCTCTAGAGCCAGGTCTCCTAGCTCCAGGTTCCCTGCAGCCTCCAAGAGCGATGAGGATCCATCCACTGAAAAATTGCAAGAGGACCTTGATAAACTGGAAGACTGGGTGTTGAAATGGCAGATGAAATCTAAATGTGGACAAGTGCAAAGTTATGCACTTTAGAAAAGAACAACCCAAACTAGTTACATGATGCAAGGTTCCACCATTAGGAACCACCACCCAGAAAAAAGATTTAGGTGTCATCGTGGATAAGTTGAAACCTTCTGCCCAGTGTGTGGCAGCTGCCAAGAAAGCAAATAGAATGCTAGGAATCATAAGGAAAGAAATGGAGAATAAAACCAAGGATATTATAATGCCTCTGTATCGTTCCATTGTGCAACTGCACCTTGTATAGTGTGTGTAATTCTGGTCACCATATCTTAAAAAGGATAAAGCAGAATTAGAAACGGTACAGAGAAGAGTCACAAAAAGTTAAAATGAATGGAAGGATACCCCTGTGAGGAAAGGCTTAACACTAGAAGCCCCAAAAGGAATTTTACCTAGAAACCCCAAAGTGTGTCAATTAACGCATTATCACGACGACTGCGTTTAGCATGAAATGCAGATGTGAATTAATGTGAAGTTACTTATTTGTTAAATACGTGCAGTATGTGACATCATTATATGACGTCATCGTGGGTTTATTATTTGTAATGTCGGAGTAAAACTATAAACAGTGATTGAGATGCGCCACCTAGTGGGAACATGAATTTATACCTAGAAGCCCAAAAGAATGTCAATTGACGCATCCAAGACAATTGAGTGTGTCAATTGACGTACTTTGGGGCTTCTAGGTATAAATTCATTTTCCCACTAGGTGGTGCATCTGTCAATTTTCGATGCACATATTTGAACATCTTGACCTTGGTAACAAAGTCACAGAACATGACTGACATGGTTCTAGCAGTGGCGCTGGTATACAACTTCGAAGATGCATTTGCGTCAATTGACGCACTTTGGGGCTTCTAGTGTTAAAAGGCTAGGGCTTTTCAACTTGAAAAAAAAAAAGAAGGAGGCGGCCGAGGAGAGATAGGATAGATCTATAAATTAATGAATGGAACGGGTAAACGTAGATAGTTTGTTTACATCATCAGGAAGTAGAAAGACTAGGGTACACGCTCTGTGCGCCACGCCTCAAACACCTGCCAGGTGCACTCGTACACCAGCAAAGTGGAGGACCATCTCACCTTTAGCAGGGTGGAAATAACCGATGCCAAATAGCCCCATTTAGTCAGGTGAACCCTTTCAAGAGGCAAGCCGTACACAAGAATTGATTGACTTGCAGCTTTTGAATTGGTCTCTGCCACAGCAGGTCGAGCCCGGTCGGCAGCCTTCAGGGCTTGCCACTGTCAAGAAAACAAGATCCGCATACCACAGCTTCTATAGCCAGTCTAGCACCACTAGGCCACGATGAGACTATGCACTGTAGCACTCTCCCTATCAGTGGCCATGGTGAAAAGGCATAAAGGAGACCCTTGCTGAGCCAGGGCCGTGCCAAGGCATCGAGCCCCTCGGACATCCTTTCTCTGCGACAGCTGAAGAAGCACTCTACTCGGGCACTGCCTGCTGTCACCATCAGATCCATCACTGAACGTCCCCACCTGTGAACAAAGTCGTAAAACACAGAGATCTCCAGAGACCACTCCCCTGAGTCTAGCCAATGTCAACTGAGAAAATCCGACTGCACATTTAGTTTGCTTGCCACATGTGCTGCCAACAAATGCAGGAGATGAACTTCCGCCCACTGAAGAAGCGGAGAAATCTCCTCCACCAGGATCACACTGCACATGTCTTCCTGGCGATTGATGTAGGCCACCATCGTAGCATTGTCCGACAAGACGCTCACCACCCGTGAACCTAACAGGGGCGGGAAATGCTCCAGGGCCAAAGGGCCCGCATTTCCAGGCAATTGATGGACCAATTGGCTTGCTCCTGTGATCAACTGCCCTGAGTCACATGTGCCAGACAGTGAGTTCCCCAACCGGAAAGACTGTCATCCATCGTTACTAGAATCCAGACCAGTTGTTCCAGAGGCATGCCGGTCATCAATTTGGCTCTGTCCAGCCACCAATTCAGACTGCTGTGCATCGCTAGCAGGCAACGAAGCCTGCACTGGAGTGCTGCTGCAGCGACCCCTTGACAAAGCAGTTGCATGAGCGCCCTCGCCCAGTTCACAACATCTAGGGTGGCCGCCATGAATCCTAGTAACTGCAAGTAAGCCCACGCAGTCAGAGCACTGGCAGAGAAAGATATGAACCTGTCCCTTCAACTTGATTCTGCGCTCTTCCAGTAAGAACACTAACCCGAGCCATATTGAAATCGGCCCCCAGGGACAAGGTGATTCTTGGCCAGGTTTATGACCCAACTGAGCTCTCGCAGCACCTCGAGTCCTGTTCACTGCCCGCTTGCTCTCTGCTCTCGACTATGCTCTTTAAATTAAACAGTCGGCCAGATATGGATGGACTGAAATCCCCGACTGCAGAGCAGCCGCCACTACTACGATGATCTTCGTGAAGGTACATGGCATTGTGCCCAATCTGAAGGGAAGAGCCTGAAACTGAAAATGACTCATGGGCACTGTGAATCAGAGGAACCTCTGATGTTTTGGGTGAATGGGAACATGCAAGTAAGCTTCCGTGAGATCCAGAGCTGTTAAAAACTACCCCGACGTATGGAAACAATGACCAAATGCAATGTTTCCATCCAAAGGTGCAGAACCCTGAATGCTCAATTGACCTGTTTCAAGTTTAGGATAGGCCAAAAAGAGCCCTCTTTCTTGGAGACCACAAAATAAATCGAGTATCGACCTTGTTCCGATTGGTCAGATGGGACCGGCACCACCACCTGCAGGGACAGCAAACGGAACAGAGTCCACCTGATGTCCCTCGCTTGAAAGCAGACTTGCAAGGGAAGAGTAGGAAGGTCTCCTGGAAGGGGGGGGGGGGGGGGGATGTGCAAACTCCAGCACAAAAATCCTTCTCGAATCACCTCTAGCACCCACTGGTCAGTGCTGAAGTAGATCCAGGCAGAGTAGAAGTGCTGTAGACGACCTTCCACCAGCATCACATCCGCCTCCACCGGGATCCGCTGCCCTTCATTGTGATTTCTTAGTGTTGGCGCCAGAGGTGGTGAAGAACCTTCGCTGGGCACCTCTGCCCCCACGAAAGGGCTGTCCCTTGAAGGGAACTCTCAGCTTCTGATAGGGTGTGATGCGCGATATTATAAAGTGCCTGAAATCTCTGCCCTGCCTCAACCTGCTGCTGCTGGCTTGGAGGCTTTGGGCTTGTCGTCGGGCAGCTTGACCGGTTTGGAATCTCCCAATTCCTTAACCAGCTTCTCAAGGTCTTTCCTAAACAACAGTTTTCCCCTAAATGGAAGCTTAGTTAACTCATGTTTCGAGTGAACATCTGCCGACCAATTCCGTAGCCATAAGAGGCAGTGAGCCATGACCAGCAGAAGCCCAAAGGAGATCGTAGAAGGCATCGGCTAGATATGCGGCCCCAGACCCTAAGCAAGTGATATCTGGCAGCTCCGGTAATGTCTCAGACTTTGTCCTCACCTAGAGACCGAGACCACCGCATGCACGCTCTAGCCACATACGTCCTGCAGTCTGTAGAGCAAGGGTGTTCACCTCAAAAGCCTGCTTCAACATCATCTATCTTTTTATCCTGTAGATCCTTACCTGTGCCACCTCCTACAGGAATGGTCATTTTCTTGGTCACCACTGTGACCTAAGCGTCTACTTTAGGTAGCCTCAACACCTCCTGCTCCCTAGAAGTGAAAGGATAGAGGCACTACATCACTCTGCCTCCCCTGAGACCTGCCTCAGGAACCTCCGATACCAGGTCAATCATCTGTTTTAGGGAAGGCCACCTCTGAAACTCGGATGCCCTGCAAGAGGGTGTCCTCTAGTGGAGGATCCTCTGTCGGAGCCTCGGCCGAGAGGTTAAGCGCAGCCAACGAATGAGAAATGAGGGCTGTGAGCTCCTCCCACCAAAAGACCCTAACTATATTAAGGTCTTCCGCTGTGGAGTATTGGCCTACATGATCCCCCAAGAAGTCTGCTCCTACTCCAGATGCTTACAAGAATTTTCTAGGGGGCCCTCAGAACCCAAAGAGTTTCTGACCCCCTATCTGATTCCGCAACCGGCCTATCGCGTGCTGAGAAGCCACCGGCTGCCAAACGTATCTCCTGAGGAGCCTGTGTTACCTTATAATGAGGATCCAGAGACAGGCTGAAGGCACAGGAGGTACCGAGGCTCTGCCTACTGCAGTAAGCCTGGTGCATCATGAGTATGAATTCCACTGCAAACGAAAGCTGCCCCAGTGCCTTTGGGACCGCCGCTGTGGCTGGCAAGGCAGACTCCATCCTCATGAGAAGATGCTACCTCAGAGATGGCCGCTCATGTGGAATTTAAAATGACACTGTTGATGAGATCACGTGAGCACATGAGCGAGTGAGGACGTGTCCTCATCGCGCTGCCGGGCCGTTGCCCTAGACCGGCAGGAAAACTGCATCAATTTTGGTGTATGTGTGTGGGGAGAGAAGGCTGAGCGGTGCGGATACCCTTGAGTGCCTGGGAGCGGCGAGAGTAGCGGCATAGGCATGCGTGCGGTGGCAAAAAAGGAGAAGCCGCATGGGCCCCGCGAGTCCAAGATGGCGTCCGCTCTGCGTCCTGGCAAGAGTCCGGACTCCCCGGGCTCTGGCAATGGAGAATCAGGGGCGGAGGAACTGGCACATGAGGTGGCTAAACTCGTGGAGCCTAAGTTTGACTCCGTGTTGCAGAATTTGGAGGAAATGGCGGAGACGTATGCCAAAGTCACTCGGAGAGTGGAGGAGGTGGAACAGCGCATTACAGTATTGGAGGAGAGCGAGGTGCAGCGGGAAGCTGATGCTAAACGGCACCAGAAGGAGATTGAAACACTGCTCCTTAAAGTGGATGACTTAGAGAACAGGTCCCGCCGGAATAATTTGCGCTTGGTGGGAGTGCCCGAAGCCTGGTCCGATCAACAGCTTGCTGGCTTGTTTGAGACCTGGTTGCCAAAGGAGCTGGGCCTGGAGAACTGAAAGGACACATAATAGTGGAAAGGGTGCATCGTTTGGGCCCGAAGAGAGGTCCCACTGAGCGACCGCGGCAGGTGCTGGCCAGGCTGCTAAGTTTTCAACATAAAATTGCGCTACTTCAGGCCTACCGTAAGCGGCGCTCACTGAAACTGGATAATCACTCGGTCCTTCTGTTTCAGGACTATTCGGCCGCATTGGCGGCACGGCGGAAGGTGTTCGCGCCCCTTTGCAGTGAGCTGGCGGGAGCGGGAATTCGGTTCGTGCTTATCTACCCAGCTGTGCTAAAACTTTTCCACGAAGGGAAGACGCACGTGTTTGAACACTCCCGAGCTGCGAAGCAATTTGTAGGAACTCTACTCACAGGCCAAGGAGCGAACAAAGGAAGTCCTAACTCTTGACATGGGACTGTAAGACCAACACGTGCTGTCGGACATGGGCAATGCCACTATCACCCAGACTGGTAAGCGGTGTCTGGTGTGGCTGAGGCAGTGTTGCTCCTTGCTCGAGAGGCTGGACTGGTAAATGTTGCGTGATTTATTGTTCAAGGGGACATTTTCTATGGTTCTATGGTTCCAATCTAGGTGGTTATATGTGTCTGGCCTTCCCCCCATCCTCTTCCCTCCCCTATTTCTTTTCTTTGGCAGTGCTGGGGGGGGGGGGACGGCCCGGACGTGTGGACTGTGATCTTTCCCATTGGGGGAGTATGGCAGAGGCTCTCAAGTCAAGAGGGGGAAGGGTAGGGGGGTTGGAGAGGGGAGGAGGAGGGGAGGGCTGGGGGGCTGGGTGGGGTAGGGATTCGGGTGGGGTAGTAGGTGGGAACAGCACCATTTTATGAAGTTCTGTTGGTGGGAGGGGTGTCAACTAAACCTGGAAGTTTTGGAACAGTGGGTGGGATGGATAAGGTCCTGGAGATGAGGCTGGGCGTCTCTGGGTGGATGTTTTGCTATATTGCCTACTGGTATTCTTTAACCTGGAGGTATGCCTGAGGTTAAGATAATTTCTTGGAATGTGGGGGGCATAGGCTCTCCGGTTAAGCGCACTAAGATATTGCAGGGGCTGAAAAGAAAGGGAGCACACATCGCATTGTTACAGGAGACCCATTTGAGGCCATTGAGCATAGGAAACTGGCCCGGGACTGGGTAGAGGTGTCTTATGGGGCAGAGTCGGGAACGAAGAAAGCTGGGGTGGTGGTGTTAGTGAAGCGGGGGGTCCCTTTTGAAGTGCATACAGTGCAAGCAGACCCAAATGGACGATACATTCTGTTACAGGGTAAATTGTATAATGAACCAATGTGGTTACTGAATGTTTATGCACCTAATATCTATGACCATGCTTTTTTTTCTAAGCTGGTGGGGTTGTTAAAACCTGCCGGGAGGGCTAAGATCATTGTGGCTGGGGATTTTAATTGTCCACACGATTCGTGTTTGGACAAATCTCATCACGGGGGGGAGGGGGCCTGGACCCGTAGGGGAATAGGGTACCTTTGTAGGCTGGGGGACCTAGTGGATGTTTGGCGAGTTCTACACCCCGGGGTTCGGGAATATACACACCAATCGAGAGCGCATCTCACCTGGTCCTGAATAGACTACGTTCTTGTTAGTGAAGGGAGTCTTCCTTGGGTGATGCAGGCGGAAATAGAACCCATAGCGGTTTCGGATCATGGGATGGTCTGGATTACCTGGGAGTGTAAGGGGCCGACGAGAGTAGGGTGGAGGTTTCCGGCACACTTGTGGGAAGATGAAGCCTTTAGAATTTATCTTGCAAAAGCAGTGGGATGAGTATGTCTTATTCAATGATACCCCATATTGTTCTCCGCTTTTATTTTGGGAGGCTAGTAAGGCGGTAATGCGGGGAGCGATTATCTCTTACACGATTATGCGTCGTAAGCACTTGGATCGTAGTATTTTGGTATTGGAGCGCAATCTCCGAAATGTGCAGAGCCAGTTGTGTAGGGGTAGAGGTGGTGTTCTCCAAAGGGACTATACACGCTTGCAGGCGGCGCTCAATGCCTTGCTCCAGAGGAGAGCTACATTCTTGATGCAGTATTATAAACATCGGCTTCATCTATATGGTAATAGGTCAGGGAAGTTATTGGCCAAACTTGTTCGAGACCCTAGAGGTACTCGGTTTATTCCTGTGCTCCGAGACGAGGCAGGCATATTACAGCATCAGCCTGCACTAATTGCGCAGATTTTCCGAGGCTTTTATACGCAGTTGTACAGTGAGGAGGAGAGGGATTATGAGCAGGGGGTGGCTTTCTTGCGTAGGTTAGCTCTACCCAGGGTCTCGGATGACGAGTTGGCAAGGCTTAATGCGCCGCTGTCGGTGCAGGAGCTTCTAGCTGGCATTAAGCGGGGAAAGTCTCATAAGGCTCCTGGCCCGGATGGGTTTAGTATGGAATATTATAAAATACTGGCTCATTGCCTTGCCCCCTCTATGGTGGTGATGTTTGAGGCGGCACGTGCAGAGGGAATTTTTCCTCGGGATATGCGTTGTGCAGACATCACCGTAATTCCAAAACCCGGGAAGGACTCGACGGATCCAGCCTCTTATCGACCGATATCTCTTATTAACTGTGATTTGAAACTTTTGGCCTCAGTTTTGGCGGCCCGATTTGCTCCTTTGTTACCGTCGCTTGTTGATGCTCGTCAGGTTGGATTTGTGCAAGGGAGGGAGGCGACCCGGAATATTGCTAAATTGCTCTTGGGTATGGAACATTGTTTGCAGAGGGATGAGGCGTTACTTCTTGTTAGCCTGGACGCTGAGAAGGCGTTTGACCGGGTGGCCTGGGTTTATATGTGGGATGTTCTGTCTGCCTTTGGATTGCAAGGGAGTTTTGTGCAGTGGGTTCAAGCGCTGTATGCACAGCCTATGGCTCGAGTGGGCTCTAATGGTGTCTTTTCGGACCCTTTTGTGCTGGAAAGAGGCACTCGACAAGGTTGCCCTTTGTCCCCAATGCTTTTTGTGCTTGCCTTGGAACCGCTATTGCGGGCCCTGCAGAGTGATCCTGAAATTGCTGGTATACGAATGGGAGGGGAAGATCTAAAAGTTAGCGCTTTTGCCGGTGACATGTTACTCTGTCTTACGAAATTACCCATGTCTTTAGATCGCGCGCTTCGGTTGATACAGGAATATGGGGGATTTTCGGGGTTAAAAGTTAACACATGAAGTCGGTAGTTTTGGATGTTGGGGGTAAGGTGCGGCCTGGGTGGGAAGGGGCGTTTCCGTTGGTATGGGCAGAGGGGGAGATTAAATACTTGGGGATACAGCTGCCTGCTCGGCCTGAAAATCTATACCGTGCTAATGTACCTGGTTTGATAGCCAGAAGTATTAAAACTTTGACGGGCTGGCGCAGTTTGCCTCTGTCTTTGAAGGGGCGGATTGCGCTGTTTGTTATGGTGGAGTTTCCTAGATGGTTATACGTGTTACGTGTGTTACCTTTATGGATTCTGGATAAAGATTGGAAACGCTTAGAAGGTTGTCTACGTGAGTTTTTATGGGGAGGTCGTAGAGCCCGGATACCCCTGGGGGCTTTACTGAGTAGGAGAGCGGAGTGGGGTTTGGAGATGCCTTCGCTATGCAATTATAATCTGCGGTATCTAGCCCGACATATTAGGGCACTGGTGGAGGGGGATGGGGGGTGCGCCCCGGTCCGGCAGTTGGCGGAAGCGACAGCTCCGTACCATAGTTTATATATCCTGCATGCAGGTCAGCTGCCCCCGGCGATAAGGGCTGGAGTTACTTGGGGGCCTTGTGCGCCGCTTGGAAAGTGCTTTGTCAGAGATTTGGTTGGGATTGGCGTAAGTCACTTCTGTTGCCTTTGGTGGGTAATCCTGATTTTGGCCCTGGGTTTACACAGCGGAATGTATTCTGTGACTGGGCTGGAAGGGGGCCTGTAGGAGACTTATATTCCCGTGCGGACGGGGTTTTGGATAGTTTTCAACAAGTGCAGAGTCGATACCATATTCGTCAGCATGATTTTTATGGATACTTGCAAGTCAGATACTATCTGGCAGCAGTTACTGCGCAGGAGGGAGCTTGGTTAGTTTCCGGGTCCCCACGCGCAATTCTGGAGAGGTTGGAGGAGCATCTCCCGGGGAAGGAGATGTCTAGGCGGGTGCTTCGGCCGTCGGGAGGAAATGTGTTTCTTACTGAACTTGCATGTCGGTGGCGGAGACATGGGGTGGAGGAAATGACGGCGGAGATACTGCAGGTGGCCTTTGAGGGGATATCGAAGGGACCAGTGTGGGTATATTTGCAGGAGATGCAGTATAAATTCTTGTGGCGTGCCTATCAGGTTGGTCTACAGTTGTCTGCCACTTGTGCGTGGTGTGGACGAGGAGTGGGCACCCTTACACATAAGTTTTGGGGATGCCCAAGGGTGCGAGACGTGTGGATACAAGTTTGTGCTAAGTTGCGGGGGTGGACGGGGTTGGGGTGTGCCATGCAGAGAGAGGTCTGTCTGTTTCATAATTGGGGTTTGGGCTTTGAGCGTTTTCCTCTTTGGCACAGAGCGCTGCTTGAGCGGGGTATTTTGTTGGTTAAAAAGGTCCTGTTGACGCATTGGGTGTCTACCACCCCTCCTTGCCTGGCGTTTTGGGAGAACTCTATGATTGACCTGATGTGAATGGAAAAGTTGACCGCGCAACAAAGAGGGGGTAAAAGTTGGGAGGGTTTTTGGAAATATGGTCCCCCATGATTTCTCATTTGTCCCCTAGGGAGCGGGGTGGTATGTTAAATGTTTAATGGGGGTTTCCTTGCTTCTTTGGAGAGGTTTAAGCCACACTGATATAGCTCGGTACCCGTGTTTCCCGTAGAAGCCTGCTCTGAAGATATGAGGCTGTGGTCTGTTTTGTGGCTGTGGGTTCTGTTCCCTCTGCTATATGACTTTTGCTATATGATATGCTCTCTTTCTACCTGATGTCTTTCTTCCATGATCCTTGATGTAGTCCCACCGTTGTAGTTTCCCACCGATGTCATTGCTGTTCCTACTGTTGGGTCTATTGAATGTTTGTGTTAGATTCTTGCTAGGGTGGGGGGGGGGGGGTTGGGTTGGGTTGGGTTAGGTTTTAACACTGTTTAAGAGGGACTTTCTTAGTGACTGCTTTGCCTTGAGGCTCAGTGCTTAGACCCCATTGCTTCTGTTTTATTTCTGTGGGCTTGTATTCTTATTCTCATTTTCTTTGTATTTATTAATGATGTCTAGGTTGCGGGTTCCTCAGAACTGTATTTCAGTTATTTTCGACCATCCTTCCTTGCCTATGTTAAATGGGGAAGGGCCATTGTTTGTGTTTATGTCCTTCTCATTGTTGTTCTGACTTCCTATGTGCTAAAATCTTAATAAAAATGATTTGAAATAAAATGACACTGTTTCCCGCCAAAAACACAGACTCAATTGCCGATGACAGCAGCGGCGGTAGAGATGCCGCTACGTCTTCAAGTGCCTCCTGAATTGGCTGCTGTAAATTTCCTGCCTCCTTCGCTTCAAACTCACATGCCCTGCAGAAGCTGAAGGAGGAGATGCGCCTGCGCTTCAAGCTGCAGCCTGTACAAACTTTCTTCACCGGCATCCCACCCGGTCTCGGAAAGGAGTGAGAACAGAAGGTAGGGACAAGACACTCCATGAGCAAATGCCCGTCAGCTCCAAGGAGAGGAAAAAAAAAACCAAAACAACCAACCATACACAGTAAGAACAGCCATGCAACTTTAAACAAGCAAAAATGGAGTGAAAGCACCAACTGCAGCAACACTATCTCACTGACCACTAAAGGCTTCGAAGAGATGTGCCCTGAAGAGGTTGGACACCTAAGTGGCCCATAACCCCTCCCAAGGTCCTGCAGCTGACTGACCAACGTTGCACGCTCAAAGTAGGCAACTTCACCACTGAACAAGCCCTACCTCAGCTTACCAGAGAATATCAGGCAAGGAATACTCAGAGAAGGAGAAATTGTATTTACCGTTAATTTCCTTTCCTGGAATCCTGCCAGACCAGTGGGTTATTTCTCTCTGCCAGCAGATGGGAGACAGAGAAAAGAAAGTAAAACTATGCCATGACATCACCAATAAAGACAAAACCAAACCCAAAAGCAATATGATCTCCCCCTATTTAAAATATCATTTTTGTCGGAAGAGGTTTTGGGTATTGCTTTTGCGTTTGGTTTTGTCTTTATTGGATGACATCACCACTGGCATAAAACCTAGAGCAGCTAGAGGGAGCCCTCAGTATTTTTGTAACAAGCAATGGAAGGTAGTCAAATCCTCCCAAGGAACCCGTCAACGAGACAACTATATACAATCTCTGCATGATCCAAAGGGACAAATATAGAGAAGGTTGCAGTCCAAGGCACAAGGCTGAATAGAGCGGGTCCTGGACTGGTCTAGCAGAATTCCAGGAAAGGAAAATTTCTCCTTCCAGATCTTCCTGCTAGACCAGTCCAGACTAGTTGGTTATACCAAAGCTACTCCATCTCAGGGTGGGAAGAAAGTGCAGTGGAAGAACACTCAAGCCAAACCATGTGACCACTTGGACATGTACATCTATCCAGCAGTGCCACACAAAGGAGCCAAGGAGGACCAAGTAGCCACCCTGCAATTGTTCAAGGGTGATGCACGAGATGACTCCATCCAGGAAGTTGCCTGGGCCCAAGTCAAATGAGCGTATCAAGCGGCGGGGCGTGTGCCTCCGCAGGGGCTTCAGGCTCACTCTACTAGGGGTCAAGCGGCCTCTTGGGCCGAGTATGCCTTTGTTCCGCCTGCGGATATTTGTCGGGCGGCTACTTGGTCGTCCCTTCACACTTTCACGAGACATTACAGATTGGATGTTTGGGCCAGGCGAGACGCGAATGTTGGGGCTTCGGCCATCATAGCGGGCCTAGCTGGTCCCTCCCAGGGTTAGATACTGCTCTGGTACTTCCCTCTTGTTCCTGGACTGTCCCGGAGAGACGATCAGGAAACAGAAATTAGACCTTACCTGCTAATTATCTTTCCTGGAGATCTCTCCGGGCCAGTCCAGGACCCTCCCGTGTCTATGACTAGAGTTGTGGTGGCGCGGGTTTTTTTTGAGGGTTCCGACTCAATCGGTTTTCTGTTCATTGGCATTACGTGCCCATTTGTTTATTGCACGGGGTGTTCTCTGGGGCTCCTCGGGGTGCAGTTTCGTTTTGAGCCTCTTTGGGTTTTTTCCCCCAGTTCAAAAAATAAATAAATAAATTGTTACCTCACGCACAGGAATGATAAGCTGCGCTACTGAGAGTCGCTGCTGACTAGCCTTTATCTGTATTTCCTTTATTGGTTTCTACTGTTCTTCCACTGCTTAGATAGGTATAGACTGAGGTTTGCCCAGTAGGGGGAGCCAGATAACAGGTCTACAAAGCTTCAGATTTCAGTCCTCAGTTGCTGGAGAAGATTGACAACCCTCTTGTTCCTGGACTGGCCCGGAGAGATCTCCAGGAAAGATAATTAGCAGGTAAGGTCTAATTTCTGTTTAAAGGATCTCACGCTGAAGGTGGTTTTCTTGGTGGCAATTGCGTCGGCAAGGCGAATTTCAGAGTTGCAAGCTTTATCCTATAGGAAGCCTTTTCTCGCGTTCTTTGATACTAAAGTGGTTTTGAGGCCAGTACCGTCCTTTTTGCTGATGGTCGTGTCGGTTTTTCATATGAATCAGGTAGTTTTCTTACCGGTGTTCACGGCACGGGCAGAGGGTCAGGCTGCAGAACGTTTGCATTGGTTGGATATTGCCTGAGCAATGAAGAAGTATATCCGCAGGACGGCCAGCTTCCTTAAGTCAAATAGGCTGTTTGTGTTCTTTTGAGGGGGCAAAGAAGGGTGAAAAACTCTCCATACCCAAACGTAAACCAGAGACGTAGACTTCCGACGAGCCTGCAGCATCGTGGACATGACAGAAGCGGAATACCCTTCCGCATCAACCTGTCCCTTTCAAGCCGTAAGCGAGAAGCGATCCACATTTGGCATGAACAGATGACCCTGAACCAGCAGATCCACCCGAGAAGGAAGCCTCCAGGGACTGTCGATGAAAAGGCGAACCAGATCAGCGTACCATGGTCGCCTCGGCCAATCCGGCGCTATGAGAATCACTCGACTGCAGTGACGCGCTATCCGCTGAAGCACTCGGCCGATCATCAGCCAAGGCGGAAAGACATAAAGACTGGTCTCCGGCCACGGCTGAACGAAGGCGTCGAGCCCCTCTGACATACGCTCCCTGCGCCTGCTGAAAAACCGATGCGCTTTGGCATTGTCGAAGGTGGCCATCAGGTCCATGATCGGCTGACCCCAGTGCAGAGTCAAACCTAGAAAAACGTCCGCGTGCAACTGCCACTCGCCGGGATCCACAACACACCGGCTGAGGAAATCCGCCTGGACATTGTCGTGACCGGCCACATGAGCCGCCGAAAAGGGCCACGAGATGCGACTCTGCCCAGGACATCAGCTGCAGGTTCTCCGCCAACAACACTGTACTGCCTGTTCCTCCCTGTCGGTTGATATAAGACACTGTCACCGCATTGTCTGAGAACACCCGAACTGCCTTGTTCTCTATCAAGGGAAGGAACTCTCGGAGGGCCAAGGAGACCGCCCTGAGCTCTAACAGGTTTATGGAACACACCTGCAGATCCGTCGACCAGACCCCCTGCACAAAGCGTTCCTGGCAATGAGCCCCCCAGCCTACTAGACTGGCATCGGTCGTGACTAGCATCCAGTGCGGCTGATCCAATGGCATCCCCGCACGCAGGTGAGCCGGATCCAACCACCACTGAAGACTCGCTGAAACCTTGGGCAAGGAGGGCAGTCTGCACTGAAGAGAATGCTCCTGAGGGGACCAACGGGAAAGAGTAAATTAGACTTACCTGCTAATTGTTGTTCCTTGCGGAACTCTAGTCCAGTCCCGGAACCATAGAGTTGTGAACCTCCACCAGCAGCTTTGGAGACTGAACATCTTCATCTCTTTGATCATCCAGCTATATGCAGCCCCAAGGACCGCCCACACATCAGTACCTATTGACAAAGCATACTAAGCAGAGCAACAAATAAGTAGATATAACAACACAGTGGAAAAAAGGATCCTGACCATAAAGTTCCCACCACTAGCAAAATTTTTTTTTCTTTTTCCAATTGCGTAAGAACAACCTCCCGCCTACGGGAAGGCGGACCAGAACGTCCGTGGCGACCCTTGTGCAAAACGCATGCAACAAGAGACGCCACCGCTCACCCCCAAGATTTGACCCCGAAAGGGAACTAAGGCGTACTGCAAGCAGAGGAGCTCTGACCGAAAGTATAGAGAACAAAAACCCTGGCAGACTCCTATAATGAATGTACCTTCTTGGCTGGCAGCGAGAACAGATAGACCTTAGCGTCCCTCTAGTCCAGTCCCGGAACCATAGAGGATGTAACAGAGCAGTAAATCTCAACGGGAGGGCCTCGCTAGTCCAGCCTGAAGCACCCGAGACCCAAACCGCGCATCCGACGCCGCCTGCACATCCAGACGATAGTGCTTAGCAAAGGTGTGCAAGGACGACCACGTCGCCGCCCGACAAATATCCACCGCCGGTAACTTCCGCCCAAGACGCCGCCTGCGCCCTAGTCGAGTGAGCCCGAAGCCCGGCAGGAACCATCCTGCCGTGTAAAAGGTATGCCGACGAAATCGCCTCTTTCAACCAGCGGGAAATGGAAGACTTAGACGCTGCTTCCCCCTTGCGCGAACCGCCAAATGCGACAAATAGGCAATCGGACTTACGGAAGGCCGCCGTTTCCCTCAAATACCGACGAAGAGCTCGACGGACATCCAACGCGCGCAAGGAGTTATCCGCGTGCTGGCCCCGTTCCTTGGCAAACACCGGGAGAGACACCCCCTGATTCATGTGAAACGCCGAAACTACCTTAGGCAAAAACGCGGGAACTGGTCGCAATACCACCATGTCAGCAGAGAAAGACAGATAGGGTTCCCTACACGAAAGAGCCTGCAACTCCGAGATCCTGCAAGCTGACGAGATCGCTACCAGAAACACCGTTTTCAACGTCAAGTCCCTCAACGAAGCTTGCGCCAAGGGTTCAAACGGCGGAGCCACCAGAGACCTCAACACCAAATTCAAGTCCCACGAGGGCACTAAAGCCCTGTACGGAGGACGCATAAGCAACACCGCTCGCAAGGAGCGCTTCACGTCCGCATGGGACCCCAATAACTGGCCCTGAACCTTGCCTCGAAAACACGCAAGAGCTGCAAGTTGTACCCTCAACGAACTGGCCGCCAGGCCCTTGTCCACCCCTGCTTGCATGAAGGAGAGGAGCTGAGGAACGGAGGTCCGCAAAGGCCGCAACTCGCGAACCGCACACCAGCTCTCAAAAATACGCCAGACCCGGACATACGCTAGCGACGTAGACCGACGCCGCGCCTGCAACAAGGTAGCAATGACCTCCGGAGAATAACCTTTGGCTCTCATTCGCGCCCTCTCAATAGCCATGCCGTAAGTGAGAATCGAGCCACCTGAGGCATCTGCAGCAGCCCCTGCCGAAAGAGATCCGGCCGAGGAGGAAGGAGCCACGGATCGGCCACACTCAACAGCACCAGATCCGCATACCAAGGCCGACGAGGCCAGTCTGGGGCAATCAGAACAACGGGACCCGGATGCCGCTCGATCCGCTGTACCAGGCGGCCCAGCAGGGCCCACGGAGGAAAGACATAGAGCAGCCCGTACCTTGGCCATCTTTGTGCCAATGCATCGAGGCCTTCCGACATGCGTTCCCGACGCTTGCTGAACACTAGCAGAGACTCTCCGTACTGGAGAACCGCTGATAAATGGAATGGGAGCATAGATAGCTTCAAAGGCCAGAGTTCTATCTTGCAACCCCTCTCCGCTGAGCTGCCTCTTCCATATGTAAAATTAAACCACATATATCCAAAATGAAGACATTACAAATCTACCGTAAAATCTTATAATTTGGGCAAAGCCAAACTAAACGGGAACATTGTCCATTAAGAAACCACACAACTATAAAATCCTTCCCATGACATAAAGCTTATGGCAGAGCAATCCACATCTGTGGACTAGCCATGGCGCTCACCCAAGCATCTGTTACAACTGTCCAAGAGAGTTATCACCATAATTCCTTTTGACCTGAATATGTTTACAGCAGAACATAGCGCTATATCACAGCAGCTAAGCCAAAATATTATCCTGCCATATAAACCGACTTTAACGCTTTATAGGACCCTCTATGGATAGCGGAAGGAGAATCTTTTTTTTTTTTTTTTTAAAGTAGAGGACTCCAAAAACCAAGTTTCCGCCAACTCCAATGAAATCAAAGCAGATCAGCTAAAATTACCTGAACTGCTACTATAGCTTTGCAAGAAGCTACCAGACCCGCTGCACCCAGTTGTCCTTCCCCCCCTTATCCAGGGGCATGCTGCATTGCAGGAGGCGTTGCCCACCCCCTGCCAGCCTACTGCAGCTGCCAGGGAGCTGAAGAGCAAAATAGAAAGTAGAACCCCTGGAAGCAAACAGTGTCGTGTCCCTGGGATTCAGGCGCAAAAGGTAAAAAATCAAAAGTAAAAGCAACAGTGTTAGCTAAAAATGAACAAGGCTATCTCTCACGAAAGCGAGTTTCTCTATCTTTTTGAAATCCCACCGAAGTCCGTGGGACGCAAGCTTTCGAACACAGCCCCTAGCGCTGTGCATTAACCACAACCAGAGAAATGAAATGAAATGAAACCCTGCTCTAGTAATAGATGAGAATTTCCTGGGAAGGGCCTGCTAAGTGTTGCTATGAAACCCACAAGCACCTCACCAGGCCTTCCTGAGGTCAGAGAAATAGCAGTGGAATACACCGACCACCTTGAAAATGGAAGTCTGAGAGGTTGTTGCCTGTGTGAACCTGATGAGTAATATGATTTTGTATTGTACCACTCACCCCCCAGGGATGGGGGCACTGAATACTTTATGTGATTCATGAGCAGCGCTGTCATTCGGTGACCTTTAGGGCAGCAGAGCCCGACCAATGATACAGAAATTAAGAGCTTTAAATCTTGGACATATAAACTGGATTCTCAGACCTTACATCACAGCACCGAGGCTCTGTGGTGATTTCTATCCTGACCTGCAGATAATGGCTGCCTGCACAGTCATAGAAAGGCACTATTGAGTGTACCAGCTGCCCTCCGGTGGCCATAGACCGTAGCACAGGCACTTCCCGGCTGAAAGTTTAACTGCCAGTCTATTCTTGTACATCCTAAGGTTTCCTAAACCTGTCCCTGTGAATTTTGGGCAACTGTCACTATAGAATACATAAAGGCACACTTCTAGGCTTTCCCTCCTGCAAACTACAAGTCAGGGCTCTGCCCTTGAACCTAAAAGCTGGCAATTTGCCTAATATCCTGGGCCTGAACAGATGCTCCTCAGAGACATGATTAGGAGGGAAAGTACATGTGGTATCAGGGATCAATGCCAAAACTGCTGTCCTGTTTTTAAGTTCATTCTTATTTATTCTATAAAGAGGATTGACAACAGTCCCCCTTAATGCTGAGGAACCCCCCTGGCCTCAAAAAAAACACTACAAACAAAAGAAAGAAACAATCACTAGGCCCAAAAATTTAGCTATTCTGCCTGTTGTCCTCACGCAGGCAGTTCACTGCAACGCTCGCCATGCGGTCCAAATACCTAGCGAGGAAATGGCCGCCCCTTCGCCAATGAATTTTGGCGCCAAGAACAGCCGCCGCTGCAAAAATGAGGCCTCAGCAGACCGACAGAGCCCGAAGGCCTTACCTGCAGGGCCGAAAGCCACACAGCCTGCTCCTAGCTCCTACCTCCTACCTCCTTGAATTCCTCCGATCCTCAAACTGCGCTGATGTGCCCAGCAGCCGCGGCGAGGATCGCTCAGCCGGTTCCACAGACTAAAATTAAATCCCGCAGCAACGGAGAGGCTCCGTCCCACACAGCTTCAGTGTGGCTGTACGGGTCCCAGAGCTTTCTCCCGTACAGTCCAGGGAGAGAGATCCGCACCGGCAAATGCCTGCAGCAAGTGAAAATCATTGACAAGGAGGGAAGGCAAGAACTGCTACTAATTTAAAGAACCAGGCTCAAATTTAAAATTACTGTAAATAAAGAAATTTGCTCCTAACTAAAGGGAACCAATCCCCGATTGTCAATTAACCAAAGGTAACTGAATTAAAAGCAAAATTAAAAGTAAATTAAAGGTAAAAATCAAAGGTAAAATCAGAATTTGTCACACTAAATGCTCCTATCTGTTCCCCCCCCAAGTGAGCCCAGAAGCTAGGCTCACTATGTCCTCCTGCTGCAAGGAAACTGGACACACTGGAGGCTGATGGGAGATACCAGCAGGCTATATCCAGTGACTCGTCCCCAGGAGGCGCAGAATCCGCAACACTCGGGGGCCGACTCTTCTTTTGTGGACCAGTGTCTCCCTCCACTGAAAGTGGACGCTTTAGCACACGGCGGGGCAGGACCGAGCCTCCCCCCCGCCGGCTGCAAAAGAGCCAGAGCCTCCTGCATGAGAGAGAAAAAGGCGCTCCGGCACCGCAGAAATCCCCGGACCAAGAACCGTCTCTGCCTGCTCTGATGTCCCTTCTGTAGATACAGGTGGGAGATCTGCACTGGAGCCCTCCAGAGGATCCCCCATGCCAGCACCCACAGCAGAACAAGTGGCACAGACTCGGGCTGCCAAATTACTACTTCTACGAATGCCACAGACCAGACACCGAGGACTAGGAGGCATGGCTATGCACACAGCCCTTTTGCCAGCAAAGCAGGAACACCTTGCTGAAGCAAACAGAGCAGAAAACCCCCCCGCGATTTTAAAAGTGCTCAAAAACGCTCCAAATTGCAGGATTAGATAGAGCTGGAGTCAATTAGCTGATATCTGACCAAGAAATGCAAAAACGAAGCTCCTATCCCTAAAAAAAACACGAAGAAAAACTTTGAGAAAAAAAAAAATCCAAAATGGCCGCCGGACCCGATCCCGCCAAAAAAAGGACCAGAAAAAATACCCAAAAGGTCTAAAACACTCCCCAGAGCTGATTCCAGGCCACCCCAAGGCCTCCACCACTGCCTTTAGAAAGAAAAAGCTTCAAACTCTACTCACCCACACACAGGAGTGGAGGGGGGGTCAAAACACTGAGAGTGCTGTCCAGCGTGCCTGTCACAATCTCTGAGTAGCAGTTATCAGAGTCAACAACAGAGTAATAACCGCTCAGGGCAGCTCGGGGAACCCCTAAATCAGTCAGGGGACCCTCAGAGCCTACTGCTGTATTCAATTGCTGCCTGTAATTGTCTTCAACCTTCTCCTCACCCACCAAGGGGGTTAGGTAGAAAGGAGACCTGTGTCCTGTGCAGCTCCCCTGCTTGTTTAACCTATGGGGAGATTGACAGAGAAAAAAACAGATTAGAGAAAGACAGAAGGGACACAGTCAAAGATTTCCTCCACAGCAGCAGCCCAGCACCTAAAATCTAGAAAATAATAAAACACTAAAGCTCTGCTTATTTGTTCCTAAGGAGCGCAGTTCTGGGCTCTGACTTCCAAGCTGCTTGGAGACTGAGATACTGATGTGTGGGCGGTCCTTGGGGCTGCATCCTACAGGCCTATCTCCAGCATACCCCTCCTATCGAAAATCATTGAAAAAATTATTCAACGTCAATTACAGGATCACATAGATACCAACGCGCCCTTGCACCCCTGCCAGCACGGATTTTGTGAAGCGCATGGTGTTGAAACACTACTGACAACACTATTCAACACTCTATCCATAGGCCTGGATAACATCAGACAAGGCTTTGTTCTAATCTTTATGGACATTGCCGCTGCCTTCGATACAGTAGACCATGAAGTCCTTCTTCGACGCCTCCGAGAGAAGGAAGTCCACGGTTCGGCGCTATCATGATGCGCGTCATACCTCTCGGATCGTTGGCAGCACGTCCGTTCTGGCCCCTCCACATCCA
This sequence comes from Ichthyophis bannanicus, assembly GCA_033557465.1. Taxonomy (NCBI): domain Eukaryota; kingdom Metazoa; phylum Chordata; class Amphibia; order Gymnophiona; family Ichthyophiidae; genus Ichthyophis; species Ichthyophis bannanicus. The sequence goes on from CM066050.1 coordinate 6,237,977, forward strand.
ATCCCTTCCTCCAAACGAAAGGTGTTCCACAAGGCTCCTCCCTATCTGCCTTGCTGTTTAACATTTACATGCAGCCCATCTGTGACCTTATCCACTCATTTAACATCAACTGCCTTGTCTATGCCGACGACGTCTTGATGTACATGCCAATCTCGACTGAACATCTTGACCTCTCCCCTCTAATCAAATGCTTTGACGCAGTCACAGACTGGATAAATGCGCAAAGGCTTAAGTTAAACTTCAAAAAGACAGAAGCCCTCTTTGTCACCAGGAATCCGGCATTTATTCCACCCATATCCATCAAAGTTCGTGACGCAGAGCTCATATGCAAGGCTTCAGTAAGATACCTGGGAGTTTTTTTTTTATATGCTTTATTTAAATTCCACCAATGATCATCAATGAACATCAAACAAAACGCAGCCCAGGGGGGTGTACTCTTATCCCCGCCAGGGCGCAACATAAAAGAAACACAACAGGTGGGTTATATCATTTTATCCCAGCCCACTATCTCCCTCCCACCCTCCCCCACCTCCTCCTCCCCTCCCCCACCCACCCCACTAGCAGAACCAAAGATCAATCAGATCGCAATCGGCAGCAACTACTGTTCCAAAATTCTAGTGCTTCAAGTCCCCAGCTGGAGGATCTCATTGCGGCTACGAGCCCCCAGTTGTTGAATGTAGGGTTCCCAAGTTGACATAAACATTGCCCAACGCTTGACACTGCCCTGCGCCATCCAGCGCTCCGTTAGCATCAAAAGGTGGAAACTATTCCGCCATTCGGCAAAGGTAGGAGGCTGGTGTTCTCTCCACAGGCGGAGTATCGGCCCCTTCCCCACCAGACAAGCCTTCCGCAGTAATAGCCTTTCCCCTCTCTTCGCTGGACAAGGAGGCCCCATCAAGTCCAACACTACAAAAAGACCAGTCCATCTCAGTTGCTGCTGCAATAGCCTGCCCAAGAAGGCACCTATCTTAGCCCAATAGGAATGTAATCTCCGACAGCCCCACCACATATGTAGTAGGGTGGCCAAAGGCTCGGTGCAACGGGGACAGGACCCGTCCGTCGGTAGTCTGCTGCGAAATGCCCTCCGCGGAGAGAAATAAGCTCTGGTCACACATTTAAACTGAACTTCCCTCCAGCGAGACACCTGCACTACTTGTACTATCCGTCTCAGAGCCGTCCCAACCAACCCCGGGGCAACCTCTCCCCCCAACTCGGCCTCCCAAGCCATCTCAACCCCCCTATAGTCAGGAAGTACTCGGAAGTTGTCCAGGCGGTGTTTCAAAACAGAGATCGAGGGCGGACAATCTTCCCCCAAGCTAAAGAACTCCAATATTTTGGCGGAGCGTTCAATTTGCAATGCCCCCCGCGGCAAGGAGGCTATGTAGTGAGAGGCTTGTATATATGCAAAACAGTGGCTAGCAGGCAGGTCGTACTCCCGGCTCAGCGTCCGAAAGGATTTACAGCCTCCCATAGACTCCACCAAATGCCCCACATTCCGTATGCCTCGCACCCCCCAATCCCGAAAGGTCGTCGTCTCCGAGCCGGGGGGGAAGTTGATGTTCCCTTGCAGAGGCAACCAGCTAGAGGCCCTCCATGATTCATTCCAAAATTTATTAATCTGTTGCCAGGTTCGTTTAACAGAATCTACCAATGCACTCCGCAATATTCCCCCAGGTAATTTACACTTCGGTTCATGGAGAACCCCCAACAGCGTAAACGGGTGAACTAATCTCTCCTCCAACGCCCTAGGCGTATAGATTTCGGTACCCCCTAGCCAATCCCCCAGATGTCGAGCTTGGCAGGCCAGGCCGTACAACTTCAAATCCGGCAGCCCCATGCCCCCTGACGCCACGGGCCTACCAATCGGATCCAAGGGATACGCGCCCGTTTCCCTTTCCATAAAAACGTTTTAATAGAGGTCTCCAGCCGACGCAGATCCCGACCCAGCAGCCAGACTGGTAAGGTCTGCAACCAATACAAAAGCCGTGGTAAAATAATCATTTGTATGGCCGCTATTCTCCCAGAGAGCGATAAAGGTAAAAATTCCCATGCTTTCAATTGTGTGGACAGGCGCTTCGAGAAACGATCAAAGTTACAAGCATATAACGCCTGGGGTCTTCTAGGCAATACTATACCAAGATACACAAAATCATCATCCGCCCACCGAAGCGGGAACGCTCCCTCCCAGTTGTTACGTAAAAGCCCTAAGACATCCAGAGCCTCCGACTTGTCCTTATTGATGCGAAGTCCAGCAAAGGTCCCGAATCGCGCAAACTCACCCAAAAGGGCCTGCAAAGAAGCCCTCGGGTTGGACAGGTGGACCAACAAGTCATCGGCAAAGGCTGAGACAGTAAATTCCTGTTGGCCCATCCTCACCCCCCGTATCTCCCCCGAGCCCTCGATAGCGCGGATCAAGGGGTCCAAGGAAAGGACAAACAACAATGGGGAAAGAGGACAACCCTGTCTCGTGCCCCTCTCCAATGCAAAGGCGTCGGAGATCACCCCATTACACAAAATACCCGCTGTTGGAGAGATATATAAACTCTGCACCAGTTGACAAAAAACAGTACCCAGACCATAATGCGGCAGAAGGTTCCAAAGATAATGCCAGTTAACCCTATCAAAGGCCTTCTCTGCGTCAAAGCTAACAAGAAGCGAGGCCTGTTGCCTGGAATGAACCCATTCCAAGGAGGCTAAAATTTTCCGGAGATTCCGAACCACGTACCGTCCTTTCACAAAGCCTACTTGTGCTTCATGAACTAATTGACCCAGCACACCCGCCAGTCGAACAGCCAAAACCTTCGCTAGTACTTTTAAATCAAAATTGAGGAGGGATATAGGGCGATAGGAGGCAGCCGACAGTGGGTCCTTACCCGGTTTTGGAATCAAAATAATGTGGGCATGGTTTTGCCCCCAACGGAAGGCCCCCCGGTCTGCCCTCATACTAAAGACTTCTCGGAGAAGCGGGCTCACACACTCACTGAGGATTTTGTAAAATTCTGCACCGAGCCCATCCGGCCCCGGCGTTTTACAACAACTCGCCACCGAGATAGCGGATTGTATCTCCTGCGAGGTGATAGGCAGGTCCAGCTCCGCCTTCAGTTCTTCAGAGAGCCGGGGTACGTCCAATCCATTCAAATAGGTAGACATTGTCTCCGCGGGCCCAGGTTCCGCGCTATACAAAGATTGAAAATAACCTCGGAAAACCTTAGCAATGTCCTCCCTCCTTTTATGCACACTACCACTATCATCTCGAAGTGCAGCCACCAGGGAAGAGCCTCGCCGACCCCGCAAACAACGTGCCAGCAGTCTCCCAGGTTTCTCCCCATAGCAGTGCAATCGGTATTTATAGTAAAGGACGGACTTCTTGGCCCGTTGGTGCAATAACTCATTAAGATCCACTTGAGCTTCCCAGTACTGTTTCTTAAGAGCGGGGGAGGGTACCCGAGCATAGCTGCGACGGAGCTTAGTCACCCGTCTCTCAAGTGCAATAATACGCGTAGCCAAAATTCGACGCTTCCGGGCAGCAAACCCCATAATGTCCCCCCGAAGAACCACCTTTGCTGTCTCCCATACCAATTCGGGGTCATCAAGATGGACTTGATGGTCACTGATAAACTCCTTCCACCTCTGCTGAATAAACTGATGGAACTGCGGGTCATGATAGAGTCCCAGAGGGAACCGCCAGATCCGTGTATATGGGACCGCCTCCCCCCACTGCAAGTCCACCCAGATTAAGGCATGATCAGAGACCTCTAAGGGACCGATCTGGGCATCTCCCGTAGGGGCAAATAACGCGGTTGATAGTAAAAGGTAATCAATACGCGCACTAGTGCCATGGGCCCTAGATTGGTGAGTATAATCCCTCTCTGAGGGGTGAAGCAGTCGCCAGGGATCAATTAAGCCCAGGCGCCGACAAAAACGTTGCAGCACTCGAGACGCCCAGACTCTCTCCCGCCCCTCTCCTCCCCTGGATGTATCGAGATCTACATCTAGGACTCCATTAAGATCCCCCCCAAGGATCAGGGGGCAATCAGGCAGTTGCTCAATCTCCGACGCCAGTCTGCTATAAAAACCAGAGTCACAAGTATTGGGGCCATACAAATTTCCCAGAATCACCTGTCTCCCCTCCAGGAGGCCTGAGACCAAAAGGGACCTTCCAGCAGCATCTGAGCGAATGGTTTCTGCCTCAAAGCGGAGGCATTTATGGACTAAGATAACCACACCCCCTTTAACCCCTTTAGCTGGCGAACCCCACACCTGCCCCACCCAGTTCCTACACAGTTTGGCATGTTCCTCCGCCGTCTGGTGGGTTTCTTGGAGCATAGCGATATCACAGTGATGTCTGGCCAGAGCTTGCAAGATTTTATATCTCTTAATAGGGCTCCCCAGGCCGCAAACATTCCAGGATATGACCCTCAGAGCAACAGGGCAGTGTCAAGATTCCAGCAAGAGTATATTCCTATACGGATATGGAGGACCCCCCCAGCCTGGAGCCCTCCAAAACCAGCCCTCCATCGAGGATCTGGCTGCCAATTGTAAAATCCCAGATTAACGACTATCCCCCCCTCCCCTACCCCCCCATTCCCCCACACCCCCCCCCTTCCCTTCCCTCCTCTCCCCAACTCACCTCTACCAGTCCGTCCAAATGGTCGGACAACCTTCCTTCGGCAAAACGGGCCACCCCTCTATATCCTATATAGTCTCCTCTAGAGGGTTCGGTCAGCAACTACTCATTCACGTGGTCAACTCCCCATATGTATCTATGCCCTTCCCCCTCCCCGGGACCCCAAGCACCCCTCCTAGCACCTCTACAGAGCCCAATAAGTCCGGTTGACTCCCCGGATCTCAGTGCTTATCCTAAGGAACCCACAGTCCCCGCTGTCGACTCCCTACCGCCATAGAACCCACCTCCCCCCACCTAATCGCCAGCTTCGAGGCCGTGCATACTAAGGGATAGGGGGGGCCAGTTCTTCTTTTGTTTTTTTGTTTTTTTAGCGGGCCACACGAAAACGCCCCCCCTCACAAACATACATTTTCAGGAGTAACTTCCAGACCGGGTCTGTAGGGGAAGCGGCCATCGGGTGGTGTTTCTGGTGTGAACCGGCAGCTCTCTGTCCCCAAGCGCAGCTAACTGCGCGCTAGACCAACCACTGTGGGGAGGGGAGGATCCGGCTAACTACCACCCGGAGCTAACCCAGGCAGTCACACATCCCTTCCCCCCCTACACAATCAAATACACGCTGCTCAAACTTACACATCCACTTTCAGCTGACTCGGATACCCCCCCCCCTCTCCCCCACCCCCACCCGCAACACTTGGCGGCAGCCATTTTGAAACCGAAAAAGCAAGGTAAGTTACAACTATAACAATATTATTACATATGTGCCACAATGTAGCATTAACGCGGTACAATCTAACTCAATAACTCTGACGATTAGCAGAGAGGCTAGTCCAGAACCCCCAAGTCTTCCTTTCACCTCCCCCCCCCTACAACTAATTATCCAACATTCTACCAACACATTCCATTCAGCTTAACCCCCTTTCCGCCCCGCTCCCCCTCACCCTCAGCACGTGGTGGCAACCATCTTAGAGTCTGCAGAGCAAGGTAAAACATCAACGATAACAATGTTGCTAGTAGTATACTAAAACGTAGCACCAGTTCTGTACAGTATGTCAGAGATCAAAGATAGACGCTACATACATCACCAATCCCGCCAATGTCCCCCCACCACCCAGCCCCACTGATACACCTATTTAGGTACTTCGCCACAAGCCCACAGGAGAGAGAGGGAAGGGGGGACGGGAAGAAAAAACCAGCATATACACAGCCCCCAAGGGGAAGGATCGGTCCCAGGTCACCATAATCTTCCTTCGGGCACTAGGGTTCTCCCCACACTTTCAATGCGCCAGTGGTATATCAGTCAACAGGATCATGGGCTGGAACCGCCAGTAGCGTTGAGAGTATCCAGAAAAGAAGCTGCCGCTTCGGGGGAAAGCAGGAACTTAGGCCGACCCTGGATGTCCACTCTCAATCGAGCCGGATACAAGAGGGAGAAACGCACCCCCTTGCTCCGGAGTTGAGTGCACACCGCTGTGTAGGCCCGTCGCTGTTGGCTAACAAGCAGTGAGTAGTCCTGAAAAACCAATACGCGCTCTGGTTCAGAGTCCTGCCAGTTGCGGCTCCGGGCTGCACGAAGCACATCTTCTTTCCTCCGGTAGTCCAAGAAACGCGCTATGACAGCACGCGGACTTCGTGCTTGGTCTCTCCGTGGGCCCAATCTATGCACCCGCTCTAACTTAGTGGAGGTGTTGTCCATGTCGCCCATAAGTTTCGTAATCCAAGCTAGAATATAATCATACAGGGCATTGTCTGCCACCGTCTCTGGGACCCCAACAAAGCGCAGATTTTTACGCCGCCCACGATTTTCCAAATCGTCAAGCTTTTCGCCTTGCTGCTTAAGCAGCTTTTCCAGGGTCTCCACTCGGAGTTGTAGCGAGTTCTGCGTGTCTTCAATGTCGGACACACGTGTCTCCACCTGTTCAACGTGTCCTGAAAAATCTGTGACACGTTGGCCGACATCGTGTATCTGCTCCAATAGTTCCTGAAACCGGGAAGCTAGAGCCTGCACCACTGCCGCCGAGACCTCTGCCACCAGCCCTTGAGTGTCGCTAGGGCTGGGGCTGTGAGGCGCGCTCTCCACCATTTTGGTCTCCGGGACCCGAGTTTTTTCCTTCCTCGGGGTTTTCGTCGCCATCTGGGCACTTACTGCGCTGCTGGTAAGACACTTCGACCGAGCCTTTGAGGAGTTAGCACAGCTAATAGTTAATATGAGGAGAATCCACCAAAAGTGGGGGAATATTGCTGATTTAGGGGGTAAATTACCCGGAGCTGATCAGCACCTGCCCGATCAGCTCATTTGCCAAACCGGAAGTCAAGATACCTGGGAGTTATACTTGATCAGCAGCTCAACATGAAGGCTCATATCAACAACATAACAAAATTGGTATATCATAAAATTCGGACCCTTCGCCATCTTCGTCAGCTGTTAGAACCTGAAGACTTTCGAACTGTTTTTCAGGCCCTAATAATGCCCCACCTTGATTACGCCAATGCGATATTACATGGCCTTCCAAAGAGTACGACCAACCCCTTACAACTTGCAATGAACTCAGCCGCAAGATTCCTCCACTGAGCATCCAGAAGATCCCACATTACTCCAATACTAAAACAGTTGAATTGGCTCCCCATACAAGCCAGGATCTCTTTCAAGATTCTAACTATGACCCATAAGGCAATCAAGAAATACCCAGCCACTGCCATTTCTGAGCTAGTATCAATTACACCTCCTAATCGGGTAAGGAGATCCAATGCCTCAAATACCCTCATTCTCCCTAAGGCAAGCACTAAGTGCTCCCAAGTTACCAGTTCTAGAGCCTTTGCCTTCTTTGCACCATCCTGCTGGAACGCTCTACCCGCAACTATCAGAACTATCAGTGATCTCTGTCAATTCAAGAAGGCACTGAAACATCACCTTTTTCTCCTTCACTATGATGCCTCAGTCTCCACCTCACATCCACCCACTTCCACACCTCAACGCAGCTCCCCAAGCACATGCATCTCACACTCTTGACTGAATACTCGCAATCACACATTTAACCTTCCCCCACTATGAGATGCTTGTACAGTTCATTTATCCCTTTATATAGCTACATAAAGTGGTTTGTATATATTTATCATGTTTTTCCATGTTAAAATTGTTTTAATGTATACCCAAGTTATGATACCTGTTTATTGTAAACACAAATCAGCAAGCTGAGATGTGTAGTTTAATGTTCACTGTAAACCGCGCTGATGTCAATAGCGCGGTATAAAAGAGACTTTAAATAAATAAATAAAATAAATACAAATAAATATAGCTGGATGATCAAAGAGATGAAGATGTTCAGTCTCCAAAGCTGCTGGTGGAGGTTCACAACTCTATGGTTCCGGGACTGGACTAGAGGGACGCTAAGGAAGCAATGCTTGCTGTAACGGCCGCATGTGGGCTCTCGCCCACGGAACCAGATCCAAGGCCACCGCCATGGACCCCAGGAGCTGCAGATAACGCCATGCCGTCAGTGCTTTTAGGCGCAAGAAGCTTTTCACTTGCGACAAGATCTTTTGCACCCTGCACTCCGGCAGAAAGACCGCCCCTAACTGGGTGTCGAAGACTGCTCCCAAGTACAGAAGTCGCGTGACCGGTTGTAAATGGCTCTTGGCTTGGTTGATCACCCAACCCAGCCGTTCCAGGAGCTGTACCACCCGCGCCGTAGCCGACAGAGACGCCGACACGGAGGGCACCCGAATCAGCCAGTTGTCGATATAAGGATGCACCAGCACTCCCTCTCTCCGCAACGCCGCGGCCACCACCACCATGACCTTCGTGAAGGTGCACGGTGCTGTCGCCAGACCGAACGGTAAGGCTCGAAACTGGAAGTGAATCGCGAATCGAAGAAACCTTTGATGCTCCGGGCGTATCGGAATATGAAGATAGGCCTCCATAAGATCTATAGATGTCAACACCTCTGTCGGCTGCACAGAGCGAATGACGGAGCGAAGGGTCTCCATGCGGAAATGAGGAACCCGCAGACATCGATTTACGTGTTTGAGATCTAGAATAGGCCGAAACGTCCTCTCCTTCTTGGGAACGACAAAATAGATGGAGTAACGACCTAACCCTAATTGGTCTGGCGGCACTGGAACCACCGCTTGAAGGCGCACTAACCACAGAAGAGTTTGAGTTATTGCAGCCTGCTTTTCCACCGAACCACATGGAAACACCACGAAAGCATCCGACAGAGGATGAGCGAACTCGAGAGCATATCCCTCGCGAATAATTTCCAAGACCCACTGGTCCGAAGTTATAGAGACCCAGGCCGACAGGAAGGCTTGTAGCCGTCCTCCCACCGGGAAGTCTGCCTGGGTCAGCCGCACTTCATTGTGGTTTCTTGGAGGCATGCTGTTGTCCTCCGAAATAACCTCTTCCGAAGCCTCTGGCCCCTCGAAAGGACTGGCCTCGGGCCGCAAAGCACCCCCGCTGATACGGAGTAAATCGGGAACCGCGGAACCGACGAAACTCCCGAGAGGCGCCTCTGTGCAGAGGGACAGGCTTAGGAGCCTTGGGCAGTCCTCAGGAAGACGACCGCCCTTAGAGTCCCCTAGGTCCTTCACAATTTTTTCTAGGGCTGCGCCAAAAAGCAGCGAACCCTTGTACGGAAGCTTACTGAGCCGAGCCTTAGAAGAGGCATCCGCCGCCCAATTCCGTAACCAAAGAAACCTACGAGCAGCCACTAACGACGCTATAGATTTAGCCGAAACCCTCACAAGATCATAGAAGGCATCCGCCAGGTAAGCCGCCGCCGACTCCAACTTAGCGCCATCGGCTTGCCCAGACTGGGAGGACGAAGCCCCCAGAATCCAACGAATGGAAGCTCGAGAAACATAGGCTCCACAGATAGCTGCTCGGAGAGACAGGGCACAAGACTCGAAGGCTTGCTTCAGCAAGGCCTCCAGCTTCCTATCCTGCAAATCCTTGAGAGCCGTAGCGCCCTCCACTGGAATAGTGGTTTTCTTAGTAACAGCGGAAACTAAGGCACCCACCTTAGGCACTTTCAACAACTCTTGCTCCTCCTGCGGCAAAGGATACAATCTACTAATAGACCGAGCCCCGCGTAAGGACGCTTCAGGGCATTCCCACTCTGACTCCACCATCTGTTTCATTACCCTGTGAACAGGGAAACATTTCTGCTCCGACTTAAACCCCTGCAGCAGGGGATCCTCCAACGGCTCCTCCTGAGCCGCAGGCAAGGCAATGTTCAGAGCTGATAAGGTCTGAGTGATAAGAGCCACCAACTCGTCCTTTCTAAAGACTCTAAACATATTAGGATCCTCACTAGAGCCAAGTTCTGAATCCTCGAACTTGTTGGTCCACTCCATCCCAGAATCAGAAAGGAGCTCCCCTTCATCCACACTGGGAATCTCCAAGTGGTGCTGAGTGGCTGTGCCTGCAAGATTTTCCGTCCCAAGAGAAGTTTGGAGGGACCCTCACCTGGATCCGACCCAGAAAACTCATTCTTCAAAATCTGCGTGGCCCCCTGGCTAGAAGGCTGCTGCTGAGTCTGCTGCCATTTAATACAGTATGCCTGATGGAGAGCTAAAATGAAATCAGCCGAAAAAACAGATTCTAAACCCTGTTTAACTTCAGACAGGGAAGATAGAGGAGCTTCCCCCACTGAACCATGTCTTTTAGTCTTGGCCTTCTTCTTTGCAGGCCGTCCCTGTGATAACGAGGGATCTGAGGCTGAAACGGAGATGGCTGCCGTTCCCGCCAAAACTAAACCACTCTGAGGGCCTTCCCCAGAAGAATTCTCCATAGAGAAAAAATTAAGCGGAACGCGCTATCCCCAGAAGTCAAAAAGAAAAACAACAGCGAACCGGAGGAAGAACCCATCCCAGGGCAGAAACTGGAGCCGCAAGAAAAAAAACAGCGAACGAAAACAATCGCGGAGAAAATAAAAAAACCCTTGTAAGCCCCGGAGGGATCAAGAAACCGGCCACATACCTGTGTGAAGGCACTAATCTGCTGAGCAACGAACCCCACTGCTAGTAGGGGATTAAACTCAACTCCGAGGGTAGCAGGATCGACTCTGGGGCTCCCAGCACTTTTCTGCTCCCTCCTGAGAGAAACGAAGCAATTAAGAAGGCAGGCTCTGCCCCACGCGCTTCGTGTGCCGTATGTCAGACAGCTGCGGTTAGCCAAATTAAAGTACCAAAAAGTGGAGGAGAACCCTGCTAGAGTCCGTTCCACAGGAGCACTGCTAAAAGCCAAATAAAATGAAAAAGAAAAGATAAGAATAACTCTAAACATGAAGGGTTTACTCGGAGCCAGCCAGGAAACAGTCATTCCCAGCTGCTGAGGACTGAAAAGACTGAGGTTTGCCCAGTAGGGGGAGCCAGATATCAGGTCTACAAAGCTTCAGATTTCAGTCCTCAGTTGCTGGAGAAGATTGACAACCCTCTTGTTCCTGGACTGGCCCGGAGAGACGATCAGGAAAGACGCTTTCGCTAAGGGTTCAAAGGGCGCTCTCCCTAATGCCTCCAAGACTAACGGGAGATCCCACGTCAGAACTACCTGTGTCCGTGGAAGCCGCAACAAGGTCACTGCCTGCAAAAAAAATGCTTCACATTCTCATGTCCTCCGAGCGCCTTGCCCTGCACCTTACCCCTATAACAGGACAGCGCTGCTAACTGAACTTGTAGTGAAGCGGCCGCCTGGCCTTTCTGAAAACCATCTCGTAAGAAGGCCAGCACCTGAGGTACTGACGCTTTTAACGGAACGAACCCCCTGTCCGCACACCATGCTTCAAAAATGCACCACACTGACATATGCCAACAAGGTAGACCGCCTCAGAGCTTTCAGCAAGGTGGAGATCACCTCCGCCGAATAACCCTTTGCTCTTAACCTAGCCCTCTCAAGAGCCAAGGCGTAAGCGAGAACCGATCCACCCGAGGCATACACAGGGGTCCTTGCGCTAGAAGATCCTTTCTTCTTGGAAGCCTCCAGGGCCTTCCTACCACCAGCCGCATCAAGTCCACGTACCACGGCCTTCTTGGCCAATCCGGTGCTATCAGAATCACCTGACCTTTGTGTAACTCTACGCACTGCAGAACTCACCCGATCAGCGCCCAAGGTGGAAACACGTAGAGGAGCTGCTCTTCCGGCCAGGCCTGTATCAGAGCAGCCAGGCCTTCCACCATTCTTTCCCTTCTTCTGCTGAAGAAGTGATCGACCTTTGCCGACTGAAATGTCGTTGCCATGAGATCCATTACCGGCGTCCCCCAGCGACATACTAACATGGCGAACACCTCCGGATGAAGAACCCATTCCCCAGGGTCCACCTTCACACAACTCAAGAAGTCGGCTTCCACATTGTCCACCCCCGATACGTGCGCCGCCGACAACGCCACCAGATTGTTCGCTGTCAATTCTAACAAACTCTCGGCCTTGGCTTCCAGTGCCGTGCTGCTGGTGCCTCCTTGATGGTTGATATAAGCAATCGCAGTTGCATTGTCTGAGAACACCCCAATGGCCTTTCCGAGAAGCACCAGCCGAAACTCTTGCAAAGTCAGCGCTACTGCTCTCAACTCCAACCAGTTGATCGACCAACTTCTCTCTAGCTTGGACCACTGCCCCTGCGCAAATTGTCCCTGAAAGTGAGCCCCCCAGCAGGAGACTCCAAGGGCATCCCCTTTTCCAGATACCCTGGATGCAGCCACCACCGGAGCGCCTAGCAAGTCTGCGGCGGACAAGGCAGCTTTTGAGACAGCTGATCCCGTTGACGCTCCCAGATACTCCAGATTCTGAGACGGCTCTAACTTGCTCTTTGCCATGTTGACTACCCAACCGACTCTGCAAAAAGGTCACCACCTTGGCCGTAGCCGCTACACTCTCTGCCTGAGACTTTGCTCTGATCAACCAATCGTCCAAATAAGGGTGCACCAACACTCCCTCCTTTCTGAAGGCTGCCGCTACTACCACCATCACCTTGGTGAACGTATGGGGCGCTGTGGCCAGGCCAAACGGAAGCGCCTGAAATTGAAAGTGTCCCATAAGCACCGCAAACCTGAGAAATTTCTGATGCTCCTGCCGAATCGGAATGTGAAGATACACCTCCAACAGGTCTAGGGACGTAAGAAACTTGCCGCTTCTTACCGCCACTATAACCGACCTGAGAGTCTCCATTCGAAAATGAGACACCTGGAGACAGCGATTTACTCTCTTGAGATCCAAAATAGGCCGAAAGGCCCCTTCCTTTTTCGGAACCACGAAATAGATAGAGTATCAACCACAACCTAACTGGGCGGGGGGGGGGGGGGGGGCAGGAACTATGGCCTTTAGGGAGAGCAGTCTTTGCACTGTCTCCCGCACAGCCTCGCGCTTTGCGCTGGCCTTGCAAGGCGACTGAATGAAAGAATTGGCTACCGGCAACTGAAACTCCAACGCATAACCTTCTCGAATAACTTCTAACACCCACTGATCTGAAGTGATTTGGACCCAGGCAGGGTAAAACTCCCGTAACTGACCCCCATGGGAATCTGCCCCATCTGGGTCCCCCTGATCTCATTGTGATTTCTTGAAATTTGAGGAAGGGGAGGAGACCGCGAACCCCCTGCCCACCCCTCGAAATCCATGAAACCCTTGGTTTCGGCTGGGAAAATGCCCCCACTGCCCTTGAAGAAACCTCAGGAAACAAAAACGCCAGAAATCCCATTGCTGACTGCGAGGCATGAATGAGGAACGCCCCTGCTTCTGCTTGTCCTCTGGCAGTCTACTGCCTTTGGACTCCCCCAAATCTTTCACCAATTTATCTAAATCTTCACTGAACAGCAGCTTCCACCGGAAAGGAAGCTTACTTAACCGCGTCTTGGAGGAGCCATCTGCTGCCCAATTGCGCAGCCAAAGACACCTGCGTCCCGCGACTACAGAAGCCATACTCTCTGATAACCCTCTGGATCAGGTCATAATGAATGTCAGCCAGATAGGCCGCTCCAGATTCGAGCCTGGATGCCTCCTTGGAGGGGTCCCCTTGAATCTGCTGTGCCCAACGCAGGCACGCCCGCACCACCTAGGCCCCGCAAATAGAAGCCTGCAAAGAGAGCACATTAACTTCAAAAACTTGCTTCAACAAGGTCTCTGACTTACGGTCCTGGGTGTCCTTAAGCGCCGCACTCCCTTCTACCGGAATTGTGGTCTTTTTGGTAACCGCCGGAACAGCCACATCCACCCTTGGCGACTTAAAACAATTCCTTATCTTGATCCAACAATGGGTAAAAACGCGTCATCACCCTAGACCCTTTAAGTGCGGACTCAGGCATATCCCACTCCTCCTGTATCATTTCCTTAAACACTCTATGCACCGGGAAAGCCCTCTGAGTCTTTCGAAAAGCCTGCAACAATGGGTCCTCCAGAGTAGAATCTTCTGTAGGTCCCTCAGCCGGCATACTGAGTCTTGAGAGACTCTGCAATGAGAGCCGGCAACTCTTCTCTACGAAACACTCGGACCACCCTTACTTGATCCTCCTACTCCGCAATCTTGCCTTCTTCCAGATCCTCGTCCTGACCCAAGTCAGTCTCCGGATCCTCTGACCAAAGATCCTCCGATATGACGGACTCGTCTGCCCGGATAGCTTCTCCTGTGGGCTTCTTAGCCCCTACGCCTGTCACTACCGCCGTCAACGGCGACCCCGGCCTCTTATCTCCTACCACCGAGGAACTGGTTGCCAACCTATGTAACGAGCTGCCCAAAGCCTGCTGAACAAGGCTACAAAATCTGGCACAAAAATTGCCGCCAAGCCTCCAGGCAAAGAAGGTTGCTCCTTCGGGGGTTCCAGGCCCGCAGAAGTACTGGGCGCCAGCTCCCTCGCGGTACCCGCGTCCCATACAGATTCCGTAGGGTTGGCTGCCCCCTCCTGAACCTCTGTTCCAGTCTCTGTACCTTTTTCCACATTCAGTGTCTCCTGACTGCAACCTCTGCAGATCCCATCCGATGACAGTGAACCTCTCCTAGCACCGCACAACAAACAAAGCGGTCTAGAAGGCATCCTGACACCTACAGCTGTTCAGTGAAACACGCAGGCCCCACAACAGCCTCCTGTCCCCGCTGTTGCCGGCCCGTTTTTTTTTTTTTTTTTTAAACCAGTGGATTAGCCTCAGAACGTTACTCCCAGCCAGATTGTGAAGAAAGGCAACTAAAATGAGGCTTCACCGCCGAACTACACGGCCTGAAAAACTCCCTCCTGCTCAGCACGATTCCTGCACGAGCTACACGCGGTCCGGCCTGCAGCACCTGAATCCGCACTTCTCCCCCCTTACCTTGCCTGCTGTCAGGGCAGGTTGCCGGGTGTCTTCCACTGTGCTCCGCTCTAATCCAAGTGCTGCCGTCACCGCCTGCAAGGGGAACCACCGGAGCAAGACTCTCTCCACGCTGCCGGTCAGCCCGGCGGCTCTAATCGCTCAGCAGGCAGAACCTCTGCACACGATGAGCCCTGCCGGCTACCGACTCCTCTCCTCCGCTGCCGAGGTAATCTGTAGTGTTCTCTCTACTCTGCCAAAGCACCCCCCCCCCCGTCCCCTTCAGCGACCAGAAAACAGAAGGGGGGGGAAGGGAATAGGAGGGTTGGGAGTGAAGCAGTAAAAGAAATCAGCCCCCCCCCCCAAAAAAAAGGGAGGGAGAGAACACCAGCACCCCCAGCACTAGAACCAGGCAAAAAACCTGAATCCCTTTCTCTCTGTTTTCTTTTCCTCCTTTTTTTTTTTAAACTAACTAAATCCCTTTAGCTCTTCTAAGCCTAAACTCTCCTTAATCGTCTCTCCAGTGAGCTCCGACCTCCTGGGCTCACCAACCTCCAGCTGCTTGGAGACTGAGATAACTGGTGTGAGGAGGCAGATCTGGGGCTTATGTACCAGTGACATCACAAGAGTGACGTTTCTCAGTCTCCAAGCTGCTGGAAGAGGATCACAATCCCAGAGATTATGGTACTAGACTGGAGGGACGATCAGGAATAATCGGTGGGTCTTCTTGGAGAAGCTCCAGCAGGAAAGGCTCTGGAAAGACCCTTGATGCCAGGACCAGAAGTGGAGGGGGTCGGGGCCGGTCCAGAGAGCTCCGGAATTTGCATTTCAGTGGCAATCTAGACAATTAAGGAGGAGAAGGGGGAATCTCTATTTGGCAACAAAGATGCACCATGTGAGAGTCGCTATGGTCCTCCCCTGAAAGAGT
Organism: Ichthyophis bannanicus; assembly: GCA_033557465.1. NCBI lineage: Eukaryota > Metazoa > Chordata > Amphibia > Gymnophiona > Ichthyophiidae > Ichthyophis > Ichthyophis bannanicus. The sequence goes on from CM066050.1 coordinate 6,253,799, forward strand.
TCTCCCTCCTGTGTTGGAGGCAGCTCAACCGGAGTCATCATGGGAAACACCATCACCGAAAAATTCTGCCTCACTCCAATAAGGAACTTTGGAGGGGGTCGTGGACCCTCCTGGACAGAGTCCTGTCCTCTTGATCTTTTGCGGGAATCTCCCGCAAGGACTATCAGAGGAGCAGTGGAAAATGGGCCCGACTGAGAAGAAACAAGGCCTTGACCCCCCTTTGATAGTCCACAAACATGTTAGAAGATCGGTGAAAAATCTGACGCTGCAGGATTCGACAGCTGCTGTGGCTGAAACACTTATGGCTGCTGTGGCTAAGAGCGCTGTGACTATGAAAACAGAGGGAGAGAAGATTCCCTGTCTGTCACAGGAGCTGGTCCCATGGTGAAATCGGCATCGTGGGAACAGCAGGTCCACCTGAAGAAGAGCACTGATAATCCCTGATGTGGAAGGCAACAACAAAGCTTCAACTGCATCAGGAGCCAGAATCGTCAACAAGGATGCTGAATTGGCATAAGTCTCCCCCGTATCAGCTGTGCAAGTGGCGCAGAGACGATCAACAAAGGAACTGTCGTCACTTACTGCAGCTGAGGCATCAGGGCAATGAGGTAGGCACTGATCCTAACACACCAGAGTTACACTAGCTCTCAAAAACAGGAACTTACCCCTCTGGTGGTTCTCTCCTTCCTGGGGCATCTCATTCTTCCTGGGGTCTCAGCTGGCCAAGCTGCACTGAAACTAGTCTCAAAATGACCAGGAGCTGTAGGCCTTAAGGAAGGAAAAATGGTGCACAGCCTGCACAGACCAGGGACATCAGGCGGGATCACAGCAAACACTCACGGTTAGGTGCAGCAGCCCCTTATTGCTGCTGGTGAAGTTCAGGCGGTGATCCTCTGCAGTTGTGCCTGCTGAAAAAGGTGGCGATCCATTGCAGCTTCAGTACTGCGGTCCCCCGGGAGCACAGGGAGAAAACCCTGATCAGCCATATGCTAAGGAGCTACATGAAGCCTTGCAGAAGACTCTCACACCTTTTATACTTTGTTTGTTTAAAGCAAGAAAAGCAAAAGGAAGAAAGAAAGAAAAAAGGCCAAAATACAGTTAAGGGTCCCTCAGAAGGATCCTTGTGATCCAACACTCCTACCAAGCTATACTGTCTCTCCTAGCCAGGAGCTAGCTCCAAAGTAATAGATCAACCAGAAAAGGGTCTCTCATACACCCCCTGGGATCTAAAGTGGCCGAACTACACTGCACCCAGATGCAGACTGTGCAGGAGCTATAGGCCTCTTTGGAAGAATGCACCATCTGCTGAGACAGAGAAAATACTGAGGGCTCCCTCTAGATGTGCTAGGTTTTATGCCAGTGCTAATATCACAGCATAGTTTTACTTTCTTTTCTCTGTCTCCCTTCTGCTGGCAGGGAGAAATAACCCACTATTCTGGATTGATCTAGCAGGAAGATCTGGAAGTTTGCCTTTTTTTTCCTCCCCCCAAAGTCTCTTCAGTGCAGCTCAGAGAATCCTGAGATGTGTCCCATGTGCTGGAGACTGAGTATACAGGCTTGGCGGGAGGAATGCAGGCTCCTTGTACTGCGACATCACCAAAAGGCAGCATGTTCAGTCTCCATCTGCTGGAAAGGATGCACAACCCAGGAGTCAGACTGGACTGGAGGGATGCTATGGAAACCATTATTAAAGAGGACCTGGGAAATCCACTGCTTATCCCAGGACAAACTTTGTGGAACTTGTGTACCTCTTGGGGAACCTGCCAGGTACTTGTGACTTGGATTGGCCACTGTTGGAAACAGAATACTGGTCTTGATGGACTTTGGTCTGGCGCAGCATGACATTTCTTATGTTCTTATACCCTTCTTTGGTCAACTTTGGAGGTTCTGACTGACACTTCCCTGCTCCCCCCCCCCCCAGCCCTGTTTTAAAACAGACCTAGTGGAGGAGCAATACAAAAATCAGACATAAATGAAGAGGCTCCTTGCTGCTGCTCGCTCTGTCACACTCAGGCCTGATCTGGACTTCTGCGGGGAGGCACAGGAACTGAATCCTTACTCCCCGCAGCGTTAATGGTAGACTTGCCTCTCTCAAAATGGCTGCAGTTCGCACCAAAACCAGGGGAGCCTCCCCAGCCTCAATTCTGGCTGCCTCCAAACTCTCTCTGTCCTTCTGACTTCAAGCTTGACTTCTGCAGTCCTTTCTCCAGCCGCATGACCTTCTGCACGGCTGCGGCAGAAACCAGACACGAAGAGACAGCCCTTCTTCAGTCCACAGGCTGCACAGACAGCCTAGGCATGTTACCGATCGAAAATAAAGACGCCCAAAGAATGGACTTAGTGATTCCCACACAAACACTCACTGCCAACGTCCAAAGCGGGTCCTCCCTTTACAGTACTCACCGACCGTTAGTCCCCTTTGTGCCAGTTTACTCTGTGCCGTTGTCGCACGCCATGACTGAACCCTGCGGTCCAGCGTGTAGGGAGCAAACACTGCACACTGCAGCTCAGGCTTGGCCCTAAGAAGACGTCAGAGAATGGTAAGACTGAGACTCGACTCAAAAGGTACCTTCAGCACTGTCCTCCAGAAAAAAAAAAACCCTGCCAACTCAACAGCTGTGGTTTCCCGGTCAATGGCCTGGACCAAATTTAAAGGGAAATAGCCTGTCCCCAAAATGAATCGATCAAGCCCAATCAAAGCATCAAGTCTCACCCCCAAATGATAGACAAGCTAACTTCTAAGCAATATTTAATCTTTTTTTCCCAGTTAATCCTAATACCAATGCCCTTCGGTGCCGCCCAGACTGCATTGATGTTGTCCCATCCTGCTGGAGACAAACTACTGACTTCTGGGGGAAGGTTCGGTCCCTTGTGTGTGACATCACAGAAGTCAGAATGCTCAGTCTCCATTGGAAGTGGGGAAAAAACCTGCAGTCTAGACTGGACTGTAGGGACGCTATGGAATACAGAATTTTCTTGGAGCATGGGAAGTAATGTTACCCCTGCTGTTTTTTCTTTTTACTCTTCCTGTACAGCCAAGCATCCCTCTGGTTTTGCAGTCGCCTTTTCTATCCGTTTGGCCATGAAATGGTCATTTAACCTTTACAATACAAAAGAAAGGGATACTCCATCAAACTAATGAATAGTAGACTAAAAGCAAACCACAGAATGCTTTTTGTATCGCAACACATAATTAAACTGTGAACTCTATTACCAAATATGTGGTTAAGACAACACAGCAGGATTCTAAGAATTTAGGACAGGTTTTAACCGCTTTGATTATATGATAAGGCGGTATAGAAATCCAATTAAATAAATAAATAAATAAATAAAAAGTTATTAGCCAGGTAGACTCGGGAGAACCATCATTCATTCCTGAAAACGAGTCATAAGAAATAGATTTCCTTTTTTGTAATCTGCAGGGTACACGTCTCCAACAGTAGCCAATCCAAATTACAAGATGTTGGATTCTATGGATCTGGTTCAGATTCAGTACGGCTTGTCTTATGTTGGTTGTTATGGAGACCTGATAGATTGAGGAGGGGGGCAAGAACTGCTCTACACATCAATGGTATAATTAAATTGATGTGTTTCTGTATAGACTCAAGCTTCGATCATATTTAGAATGAAAATACATTTTTTCACAGAGCTGAAGAATATTTCTTTTTTTTTTGCTTTCCCATGCATTAACTTAAAAATGTATTAAATTGTCAGGTAATAAGAAGAAAGGATGCCATAGGGTTCTCATTGCAGGGTTTTAACCTTACCAACTACATAATTTATAGCTGGACTTAATTTAAGCCCATTTTATGAGCCACAAACGGTAGTAGCAATGTGTGTATGTGGGCCAGTGGCAAGGAAGAGGAGTGTTTTTCACTCTCTCCCATACTCCTGGCTCCAGTTCTGTACCTTTTCTTCCAGCTTCATCTTTTTCTCTGGAGACAGATCTTCCTCCTCACCATGAATAGACATGTATCTCCGTACTTTATTTGCATGCTTCTTACTCTAAAACATAAAAAAACAAAATTAAAAGACAGTGAAAAAATTGAACTTAAATCAAGTGCAAAACTTTGATAATTTGCAGGTTGATGTTTTCTATCCTGCTTCTCACTGCAGATAAGTGGACAGACTCCATGTAGCAGAAGGTAATTAGACTATTGTGTCTTTCATTTCCTAAACCTATAAACAAAAGTTCAACCTAAGCTTTAATTGCAAGATCAAGAGAGTAAAATAGTAATACCTGATAGTGTGCAAGCTTCTGAGACTCTGAGATAAGAACTGCACTGCATACTTTGCAATGGCCATCAGTGAAGAGATCACTATTCTCCTGGATCAGACGATCAACTGTTAGGGAAGGAACAGAAAATATTGCAAGAATTACATTAGACAGAATTTATATGAAACAATGTTTATGCATCTGGTTAATTAGCCTTCCAAAAACCATCACTTTGTCTTTCAAAAGAATCTTACAAACACTATAATTATAGAAACATTTTACATAAAATATCCTCAAAGCTAATTTTAGAGAACAAAAAGATGACAGTGGCAGCAAGAGACATTGAGGAGATCATATGGTGCCAAAGGGAAGGAGCACAAAGCAAAACAGGCAATGGATGTAAAGGGGATTAGGCAATAAAAAGGCAAGCATCACAAAGAGAAGAAAATCTGGCATTATCAGGACGTTTGACGACACAAGCAAAGATCAAGCAGCATTTGGACTGGAGGAGAGCAGGGAAATACTGTGGGGCTGAGGCAGGAGGAGAGAAACCTGAGCAGGACAGTAGCAGGCATGGCGAGAGCACGATCAGGTCGGAGGACAGGGAAATGAGGTTGAAGCATCCCTGGGTCAGGAATAGTGGAAAGTCATTTGGTAAGGCAACGCTGGAGTAGATGGGGCGGGGTGATGCGCACGGAAGAAGATAAATGGAAACTAGGCCGGACGGAGGAAGGGGTGTTAGGACGGAGGGGACCAGAGGGGGAGGGGCGCTGTTCTCAGAAACTCGTTAGATATTGCTTGCAGCGCACAAACCCACCACCTCCCCGTCCGAGACCGCACTGCAACAACGACGTCTACGGAACTCTCACCTGCCGCCTTCCCCACCGGCAATGCTGGAGCGTCTCCATTGCTGCCAGCTTCCTCCGCCATTTTCTCTCCCCTCACAGTAACAGGGGCCGCGAGTGCGACAGCCGGAATCTCGCGAGAGGTGCGGCTAGGCGCCGAGGCCACGTCTGATCTCACGAGATTTGCGCGAGTGGGGGGCGACGGTTAGAAAGGTAAAGCGCGCGGAGAGAAATAATTCTCGCGAGATCTGTGCTCACTTCTCACAACCTTTGTTCTTCCCCTCTGCTTTCCCTGGACTGGACGTGGATGCTGAAATTTGAAATTACGAACTTCAAAGTTGTCAAATTACCCAGTTCCATGAGGGAGATTTTAAGCCAGTCCTAGTGATCTCTGCCAAACTCATAATGGTGCATTATGGGACCTGCAATGCTGATTCATTGAGTAAAATCAGGGATTGTAAAGCAAATTTAATACCAGAACTGGTCAGAAAAAAAACAACCTTCACTGCTGGAACTGGGTAATTTAGCAACTCTTACCATGTTAAAACCCTCGGCCCAGTGTGCAGCAGTGGCCAAAAGAGCAAATAGAATGCTAGGTATGATAAGGAAAGGAATGGAAAATAAAACAAAAGATATTATAATGCCTCTATATCGTTCCATGGTGAGATGGTCGCCGTATCTTAAAAAGGATATAGCGCTGGTTAGCCCGGCTTTGGTTGAGGTATACGCGCAACGGGTGGAACAGGGTGGCTTTCGATGGGGCCAGAACAAAGCTCACATCACCTTGATTCCCAAGCCAGGTAAAGACCCGGAGTTACCTGCCTCATACCGTCCGATTTCCTTATTGAATTTTGATTCTAAGATCTTTGCTAAGGTGCTGGCCAATAGACTGGCGGAGTACCTAGATGTTTTAATTCATGGCTCCCAGGTCGGTTTTGTGAAAGGCCGCTATATTGTACGGAATATGCGGAAAATTCTAGCGTCGATGGAGTGGGTACACGAGCAACACCTCCCCTCTCTATTGATAAGTTTTGACGCAGAGAAGGCCTTTGACCGAGTCGAGTGGAGATACCTGAAAACGTTGTTGCCTTGGTATGGTCTTGGAGCCTCGTTCTGTGCCATGATAGACTGTTTGTATGCCGCCCCAGTAGCGGGAATACTTTGTAACGGGGTGCTTTCGGAGGACTTCCCGTTGGAACGAGGTACGCGACAGGGTTGCCCGCTTTCTCCCCTACTATTCGTATTGTCTTTAGACCCGCTGATTCGGGCGATAGAGGCCAGACCAGGGATCCACGGAGTACGGATCGGCTCGCAAACTTTTACTCTTTCGGCTTTTGCGGACGACATCTTGGTGCACCTCTTGTCACCGGAGGAGTCCCTACCCCGACTGATGCTGGAATTTCAGACTTATGGCCGCTTCTCTGGCCTGAAGATCAATGGAGCAAAGTCGGAGGCCTTGGATATTTCCGGGTCTTTACAACACAGCTGGGCGGGCCCTTTCCCTTTGAGATGGGCGCACTCCCATTTTACCTATTTAGGTATTCGCCTGACTAAGCAGCCGCGAGACCTTTACAGGAGTAATTTGGACTGGATGTTGAGTCGTATACGATCCCAGTTGGGGGCCTGGGGACCGCTGCCACTTTCTTTGTCCGGGCGGGTGGCGGCCATCAAGATGGTGATCCTGCCGAGGTTGTTGTACTGGTTGCAAACCCTGCCGGTCTGGCTATATCGACGAGATCTGCGGCAGGTGGAACGGCTGATCCGGGCATTTCTCTGGCGCGGTGCTAGGGCTCGTATTCCTCTGACGCGGCTGGTGGGGAAGTGGCGCGAAGGGGGGATGGGGCTACCGGACTTGGGTGTCTATGCCCTGGCATGTCAGGCACGCCATTTGGGAGACTGGCTTGGGCAAACAGGAGTATATACACCCATACTTATTGAGGAGGAGTTGGCAGCACCTCTTTCATTATTAGGGGCCTTACATACACGGCCCAAACATCTGCCCAGTCGATTGGCGAACAGTGTTTTATTTAGTTCTGTACAGCGGACCTGGCGCCACCTTAATACCTGCTGGAGGGCGCCCTGGACGGCGTCCAGTTGGTTGCCTTTGCAAGGTAATGTTCAGTTTGCTCCCGGATCGGGGTCTTGGGGGTTTCGAGATTGGAGACGGAAAGGCATCCGTCTAGTGGGACATTTGGTGGAGGCCAATGGTCACTTTAAATCTTTTCGGCATCTCAGTCAGGAATATGACTTGACCTCCAAGCATACCTTTGCGTTTTTACAGGCTTCTCATTACATTTCTTCCCTGCCCCAGGAAGCGCTGGCGGTGGAGCGCTCTGCACAGTTGTTGGAGTTTTTTGCACTAGGGGAGGAAGCTCCACCTACGATAGCGGGCCTGAGAGCCCGTCTCGACGGCCTTCGCGCCCCGGTAGATTACAGGGGTGTGGAGGCGGCTTGGGGAGCAGAGCTGGAAAGTGAGGTCCCTCCGGGCACTATTAGGGAAGCCTTGTGCAGGATCGCGGTTCTGGCGGTTGGGGCGAAGTGGCGAGAGATACAATTTAAGTGCCTTACCAGAGCCTATTTCTCGCCACGACGAGCCTTACGTAGCTGTCTGACGGAGGATGGCCGGTGTCCCCGATGCTCAGCGCCTCTGGCCAATCTGCTGCACATGTGGTGGGCTTGCCCCCATATCCAACGGTACTGGGCTCGGATACAGGCCTATATTAGTGAATTATTGCAGTTGCGGATCCGCTGGACGGGGGCTTTGGTGATACTGGACAAGCTAGACCCCCCCTGCCCAACCCGGAGTCCTGATCGGCTGTTATTGCGGAAGGCTTGTCTGGTGGGGAAGGGCCCCATTCTGCGCCGATGGCGGGAGCAACGTCCTCCCACGTTTGTGGAATGGCGTAACTGTTTCCACCAGGTCATGTTAATGGAGCGGTGGCATGCACGGGGCAGTGTCAAGCGCTGGACTACCTTTATTCAGATATGGGGCACTTATATTGGAACCCTGGGTGCCAGGTGTCGGAACGAGCTTTTACACATTGGCCACTAAGGGAAGGAGCCTAGAGGGCGAGAGGGCAATCTGACAGAGCGCTAGCGATGTCGAGGTGGTAGGGTGTGCGGGGGGGTTGGAGGGGAGGGGGTGGGGGGGGGAAAGGGGGGGGGAGTTGGGGGGGGCATTATTATCATAAAATATTGTATTCATTGCATGGAGTTATACTCCAGGTGGGGATAAGAGTTCACCCCACCGGAGATGGTGTGCTGTTTAACTTTGTAAGTTTGCAATGAATAAAATAAAGTTTTGAAAAAAAGAAAAAAAAAAAAAAAAGGATATAGCGATTTTAGAAAAGGTTCAGAGAAGAGCCACCAAAATGGTAAAGGGGATGGAAGGATACTCCTATGAAGAAAGGCTAAAAAGGTTAGGGCTCTTTAACCTGGAAAAGAGACGTCTGAGGGGAGATATGATAGAAGTCTATATGTTAATGAACGGAGTGGAACGGGTAAACGTAGATCGATTGTTTACCTTATCAGAATATAGAAAGACTAGGGGACATGCAATGAAGCTACAGGGTAAATAAACTATTTAAGACTGATAAAAGAAAATATTTTTCCACTCAACGTGTAATCAAACTCTGGAATTTGTTACTGGAGGATGTAGTAAAGGCTGTTAGTGGAGCTGGGTTTAAAAAAGGTTTGGACAAGTTCCTAGAGGAAAGGTCCATAAACCATTATTAAGAAGGGACCCAGGATATCAATGCTTGACCCAATACAAGCATTGTGGAACCTGTGTCCCTTGGGGAAACTGCTAGGTACATATAGGGTTACCAACTTTTTCACCGAGAAAAACCCGACACCTGTGGCTCGCCATGCTCCACCCATTCTCCGCCCCTAGTCCCACCCCTGCCCCGCCCCCGCCCCCAGCCCCACCCACAAAAATTACCAAGGATACGTGTAGGCTAACTTCCTTGGTCATATAATAATTAAACTGGGAACCCCAAAATCCAAACATGAAATGTACAACAATCTAGTTTTATGTTCACCTAATGTTTAATGTAATGCAATATTGCACTGTTATTGCTATATTGTTGTTTTAAGTTCCTTGTAAACCGCCCCTGATCTCTGGAAGAGGCGGTATAGAAAAGCACACAAATAAATAAATAAAATACATAAATAAACACTGGAGAAATAAAACTATAAAGTAATTTCCTCTTGCACTAAACAAAAACGCAAAGATGTTATCAATACACACTTCCCAGACCAAACATATTCCAGCTAATAAATTCAAAATAAAAAGTATTTTTCTACCTTCTGTTTGGGCGTTTTATTTTCAGTTGCAATTGCTCCAGTCACTTTCTTCTGGTTTCTTCGTGTCTTCTGCGAGCTATCCATTTGTCCTTTCTTCTCTTTTAGATGTTTTCCATTCTCTCTCTATTTCTGCTTTAACATACTGATTGTTTCCCTTTTGCTCTTTCCCCCAATTCTTTCCTTATTCCTTTATCATCCATTTAAATTTCACCCTTCCATTCTCAAGCCCCTCACTCTCCCAATACCCAGCCCATCATAGACTTTTCTTCCCCACAAAAGATTTTTTCCCCTCTCCATTCTCATTCCCCATCTATTCTAGTCCTCCCCCAAAATCAGTTCCCTTATAGTTCTAGACCCACCCAGCATCCACTCCCTTCTAATCCCATTCTCCCATGCCCCACATCAGCCCATTTCCAGTCCTATTCCAGCTCTTCATCAGCCCATTTCCAGTGCTAGCCCTCACATCACAGACCATTTCCAGTCCTAGCCCCCCCCCCATCACAGTCCATTTCCAGTCCAAGTCCCCCATCACAGCCTATTTCCAGTCCTAGGCCCCCCCCATCACATCCCATTTGCAGTCCGAGTCCCCCCGCACCATCACAGCCCATTTGCAGTCCTACCCCCCCCCCCCCACCATCACAGTCCATTTGCAGTCCTAGCCCCCCTAATCACAGCCTATTTCCAGTCCAAGTTCCCCCTCCCTCCACCATAGCCCATTTCCAGTCCAAGTTCCCCCCCCCATAGCCTTTTTTCCTGTCCTGGTCCCCCTCCCCATCACACCCCATTTCCAGTCCATGTCCCCCCCCCCATAGCCCTTTTCCAGTCCAGGTCCCCCTCCCCATCAAAACCCATTTCCAGTCCATCTCCCCCCCCACATAGCCCTTTTCTAGTCCAGGTCCCCCTCCCCATCACAGCCCATTTCTTTCCAGTCCAATGCCCCCATAGCCCTTTTCCAGTCCAGGTCCGTCCCCCCTTCACAACCCATTTCCAGTCCATGTCCCCCTAATCACAGCCTATTTCCAGTCCAAGTTCCCCCTCCCTCCACCATAGCCCATTTCCAGTCCAAGTCCTCCCCCCCATAGCCCTTTTCCGGTCCAGGTCCCCCTCCCCATCACAACCCATTTCCAGTCCATGTCCCCCCTCCCCAGCCCATTTCCAGTACAGGTCCCCCTCCCCATCAAAACCCCTTTTCAGTCCCTGTCCCCCCTCCCCATCCCTTGGCCTTTTTCAGTGCAGGTCCCATCCCCTCACTGCCCTTTTCTTTCCAGTCCAAGTCCCCCCCCCCTCCATAGCCCTTTTCCGGTCCAGGTACCCCCCCCCCATCACAACCCATTTCCGGTCAAATTCCCCCTCCTAGCCCTTTTCCAGTCCAGGCCCCCTCCCCCCCATCACAGCCCAGGCAGTCCTTGGCCTCCCCCCCCCCAAAACCGCGGCTGTCTGAGGCTTTAGAGGGAGCTGGGGAAGCCCGTGCGAGGCCCCGGCTCCCTCTGAACAGCTGCCAGCGTGAAGAGCCTTTTCCTTCACGCTGGCGGCTGTTCCTGTGAAGCCGCGAATGCTGGGAAAGGTTAAAGGGCATTGAGGGACCATTCGTGTAGCTGAAGAACCTGGCTGAGGTGATCCGCTAAGCTATTGCTCTCGCCAGGCAAAATATGTTGCCCTGAGATCCATGCCATGAAGCAGGGCAAACCTCCAGAGGCAAACAGCCTCCCAACACAGGAGGTATGAGCCTGTGCCCTCTGCTTGTTTACATAGAACATGGCCTTCTGGATCAGGATCACCCAATTCACTAGGTGTGCACAAGAGGCATGGAGAGCATCTTCAATAGCCCAGAGCTTGAGAAAGTTGATCTGATGGAAGCTCTCGCTTTTGGACCACAGTTCCTAGGTGCAAAGGCCGTCCAGGTGCGTGCCCCAAATAAGCTTGGAGGCGTCCGTCGTGAGCAGACTGCAGGGTGCTGCTGGTTGGAATGGGAGGCCCTGACACAAGTTTTGGACATAAGCCACCACTTCAGGGACTATTCAAGTGGCGCAGTGACTGTAACCCTGTCCCACAGGCAGTCTGAGGCTTGCTACCATTGCATGCACAAGGTCCATTAAGCCTGCTGCATACAGAGGTGAGCCTGATGGGTGACATGCATCGTGGCCGCCATGTGTCCGAGGGCCCATAGCAGCCCACAGGCCATGGTGTGGTGCTGGTACTACAATGTGCTCACCACCTTGATGAGACGCTGCAGGCGGTCCGCCGGCAGAAAAGCTCTTGCCCAAGTGGTATCGAGAAGGGCCCCGATGAACTCCATTGGAGTTGCTATAACGGCTGGAGGTGAGACTTCGGATAGTTGATCACGAAGCCAAATCCTTCAAGCACCTGAATGGTGAGCTTGGTGGACTGCCGACACTGGCTGGCATTGGACTCTTTAAAAGCCAGTCGTCCAGGTATGGGAAGATAAAGACCCCCCCCCCCCCAAGGTCCAAAGGAAGGTGGTCATGATTGCCAGGCACGTTCTGAAGAACCTGGGGGCTGCAGCCAGCCCGAAGGGTAGCACCCGGTACTGATGGTGCTGACCGCCCAGCACAAACCAAAGGTACTGTCTGTGATGTGAGTGGATCGGAATATGTGCATATGCATTCTTCAGATCTAAGGATCATAGCCAGTCGTCTTGTAGGAGGGAGGGTATCATCCAAAATGTGGTGGAACCCGCTGATCTTTTTGGGGACCAGGTAATATATGGAGTGGAAAGGGGGGCTGTTACTTCTGGAGAGAAATCTGAAATTGTGAGTATATACTTCTGGGAATTTTTCTGAAAGGAATTGTTTTTCTTTTAAAGCTAATTAATCTGTGAACCCACTATTTTTTTTGTTAAATCAGTCAGGGCCTAGTAGCAACAGTTTAAGATTCAATTTAAAAACACAGAAGAGAACTTTCTGGTTACCTTTCATACCCAGTAGACAGCTGTAGTTTAAATTTCATAGTCACTCAGGGCCTAGCATCAGCAAAGTACTTTTAGTTTCAAATTAAAACACAGAAGAGAGCTTTCTGGTTAAATTTAGAATCCAGCAGAGAGCTTGTAGTTTAAATTTCATAATAGGTTAGAGCCTAGTAGCAGCAAAGAGCTATAATTTAAATCAAATCAGAATATAGTTTTCCTCAGCAGCACAGGACAAGGTACTGTGTAGCAGCCCTTTTTTAATAAGTGTTATATCCCTCCCTCCCTCCCCACACCCACCCTCCCCTGGGAAAATCCCAGCTTTATAGGTACTTGCACAACTTAAAAGACAGGAGGTGCTCTCAGGTGAAGCTCATTACCCAAATCAGTCATACACCAAGGACCTGAGATTAATTAAGCTTCAGGTGAACAAGGTATATTAAACTTCTTAGGTACAGTTTTAGTGGTATAAATATCCATTGCACCCTTTAGTACATATAGAACTTAAAGATCTAAACACAAACTTAAAACTAAGATGCAGACAGCAGTCCAGCAGCGGGATGTGGGCTTTCCAGTCTTTTGCATTGAGTGTCACATGTATGATTTTCTCCCAGCTGGTGAGAGGTCTTACGTGTGCAATAGGTGCAAGGAGCTCTCTGCTCTCAGGGAACAAGTCCGTTCTCTAGAGGCTAGAGTAGCAGACTTGGAAAACATAAGACAGACAGAGAGGTACATAGACGAGACCTACAGGGATATAGTCCTGAAGTCCCACCTCCAGTCTGGCAGCATCCCTGTTGCCATGGAGGAGAGAGGTCACGTGACAGGAGAGCATCACCCTGGTGTGGCAGGAAGTGATCCTGTAACTAGGACCTGTCCTCCAGGTGATGTAAACCCCTCTCGCACCGAGGAGGTTTCTCCAGGGCCAAGTGCCCATGCGGGAAGGTTTAGGACAGCAGTTATAGTTGGTGATTCGATCATTAGGCATGTAGATAGCTGGGTGGCTGGTGGACGTGAGGATCGCCTGGTAACATGCCTGCCTGGTGCGAAGGTAGCGGACCTCACACGCCACCTAGATAAGGTCTTAGATAGTGCTGGGGAGGAGTCTGCTGTCTTGGTACATGTTGGTACCAATGACATAGGAAAATGTGGTAGGGAGGTTCTGGAAGCTAAATTTAGGCTTTTAGGTAGGAAGTTGAAATCCAGAACTTCCAGGGTAGCGTTCTCCGAAATGCTTCCCGTTCCACGCGCAGGACCCAATAGGCAGGCAGAGCTCCGGAGTCTCAATGCGTGGATGAGACAATGGTGCAGAGATGAGGGGTTCGGATTTGTTAGGAACTGGGGAACATTCTGGGGAAAGGAGGGGCTCTTCCGAAGGGATGGGCTTCACCTTAACCGGGATGGAACCAGGCTGCTGGCATTAACCTTTAAAAAGGAGATAGAGCAGCTTTTAAACTAGATAATAGGGGAAAGCCGACAGTCGTCCAAGAGCGCATGGTTCGGAAGAATGTATCCTTGAAGGATACTACAAAAAGCAGAGAGGTTCCAAAAAAGAGTAAAGTAGCCCAAATGCCCTCGAGTATGGAGCAGACAGAACTTAAAGATCCCAAATTACCCATGTCTACCAATAGCCAAATTAATATGAATAAAATACAGTCTCTAAAATGCTTGTATGCAAATGCTAGAAGTCTACAAAACAAGATGGGAGAGTTAGAATATATAGCACTAAACGAGAGGTTAGATATGATTGGAATATCAGAGACATGGTGGAAGGAGGACAACCAGTGGGACACTGTGATACCTGGGTACAAACTATATCGAAATGATAGAGCTGATCAAATTGGTGGAGGGGTTGCGCTCTATGTTAGAGAGGGCATTGAGTCAGAAAGGATTAAAGTTTTGCAAGAAACAAAATTTGCTGTAGAATCTCTATGGATTGAAATTCCATGTAAAAAGGGGAAGGCGATGGCAGTGGGGGTGTACTATCGTCCGCCTGGCCAGAATGAACAAATGGATGATGAAATGCTCAAAGAAATCAAGGAAGCTAGCAAAAGTTACAGTGCAGTAATAATAATGGGTGATTTCAATTACCCCGGCATCGACTGGGTCAGTGTCACAACAGGACATGCTAGGGAGATAAAGTTCCTAGATGAAATAAATGACTGCTTCTTGGAGCAGCTGGTTCATGAACCGACCAGAGGGGAAGCAATATTAGACCTAGTCCTTAGTGGAACACCAGATGTAGTGCAAGAGATAAGGGTGTTGGGGCCACTTGGCAATAGTGATCATAGCATGATCGCCTTTGATTTAATTAGTGGAGGAGGGATAGTAAGGAAATCCACAGTACTACCCTTTAACTTTCGAAAGGGAGACTATGATAGAATGAGGAAAACAGTTAAGAAAAAACTAAAAGGAGCAGTTGCAAAGGTTAAAGACGTACATCAAGCTTGGGTGTTGTTGAAAAATACTATCTTGGAAGCCCAGACCAGCTGTATTCCACGCTTTAAGAAAAGTGGAAGGAAGTCCAAAAAATTGCCAGCATGGTTTAAAGCTGAGGTCAGAGAGGCTGTTGTTGCCAAAAAAGCATCTTTCAAGAAATGGAAAAAAGAGCCAAATGATGAAACCTGGAAACAGCACAAGCACTGGCAAGTCAAATGCAAGGCATTGATAAGGCAGGCAAAGAGAGAATTTGAGAAGAAGCTTGCTGCGGAAGCAAAAACGCGAAATAAAGACCTTTTCAAGTACATTCGTAGCAAAAAACCCGTGAGAGAGTCAGTTGGTCCATTAGATGATAAAGGGGTTAAAGGAGCACTAAGAGGCGACAAGGCGATAGCGGAGAGACTGAATGAATTCTTTGCTTCGGTCTTTACTGAGGAAGATGTAGGGATGTTACCCACGACTGAAGTGGTATTTAAAGGTGTGGAAGAATTGAAGGAAATATCGATACATCGGGAAGATGTCCTACAACTATTAGATAAACTGAAGAGTAGCAAATCACCTGGGCCGGATGGTATACATCCAAGGGTGTTGAAAGAACTGAAATTTGAGATTGCAGACCTGCTATCAGTAATCTGTGAACTATCATTAAAATCATCTCTAATACCTGAGGATTGGAGGATCGCCAATGTAACACCAATTTTTAAAAAGGGTTCGAGGGGTGATCCGGGAAACTACAGACCGGTGAGCCTGACATCAGTACCGGGAAAAATGGTAGAAACCATCATAAAGAATAAAATTACTCAGCATATAGATAGTCATGACCTAATGGGAGACAGCCAACATGGCTTTAGACAAGGAAGATCTTGTCTTACTAATCTGTTATGTTTTTTTGAAGGAGTGAATAAACAGGTGGACAAAGGTGAGTCGGTTGATATTGTGTATCTGGACTTTCAGAAAGCCTTTGACAAGGTCCCTCATGAGAGACTTTTGGCAAAACTAAAGAGTCATGGGATAGGAGGCAGTGTACTACTGTGGATCAGGAACTGGTTAAAAGATAGAAAGCAGAGGGTAGGACTAAATGGCCAATTTTCCCAATGGAGAAAGGTGAATAGTGGTGTACCCCAGGGATCTGTGCTGGGTCCGTTGCTTTTTGACATATTCATAAATGACCTGGAAAGTGGAATAACGAGTGAGGTTATCAAATTTGCTGATGACACAAAACTATTTAAAGTTGTTAAAACCCAGGAGGATTATGGAAAATTGCAAGAGGATCTTGATAAATTGGAAGACTGGGCATCAAAATGGCAGATGAAATTTAATGTGGAGAAGTGCAAGGTTATGCACCTAGGGAAGAACAACCCAAACTATGGTTACACGATGCAAGGTTCCACATTAGGAACCACCACCCAAGAAAAAGATTTAGGCGTCCTTGTGGATACCATGTTAAAACCCTCGGCCCAGTGTGCAGCGGCGGCCAAGAGAGCAAATAGAATGCTAGGTATGATAAGGAAAGGAATGGAAAATAAAACAAAAGATATTATAATGCCTCTATATCGTTCCATGGTGAGACCGCACCTTGAATATTGTGTGCAATTCTGGTCGCCATATCTTAAAAAGGATATAGCAATTTTAGAAAAGGTTCAGAGAAGAGCCACCAAAATGGTAAAGGGGATGGAAGGCTACTCCTATGAAGAAAGGCTAAAAAGGTTGGGGCTCTTTAACCTGGAAAAGAGACGGCTGAGGGGAGATATGATAGAAGTCTATAAATTAATGAACGGAGTGGAACGGGTAAACGTAGATCGATTGTTTACCTTATCAGAATATAGAAAGACTAGGGGACATGCAATGAAGCTACAGGGTAAACTATTTAAGACTAATAAAAGAAAATATTTTTTCACTCAACGTGTAATCAAACTCTGGAATTTGTTACCGGAGGATGTAGTAAAGGCTGTTAGTGTAGCTGGGTTTAAAAAAGGTTTGGACAAGTTCCTGGAGGAAAGGTCCATAAACCATTATTAAGAAGGGACCCAGGATATCAATGCTTGAACCAATACAAGCATTGTGGAACCTGTGTCCCTTGGGGAAACTGCTAGGTACGTATGACCTAGATTGGCCACTGTTGGAAACAGAATACTGGGCTTGATGGACCTTGGTCTGACCCAGTATGGCATATCTTATGTTCTTATGTTCTTATGTAAAAGCTCTATCCAATCTGGGCCAGAGGAGCTGGCTTGATGGTGAGGTCGGCCAGCAGGGTCACTATCTTGGTCTGCAGGAGGCTCCGGTGTGTAGGGTACTCCCCGGGATTGTAAGGGGGCGGCAGCTGGGTGAAATGCAACTGATAGCCACTTTGGACAATCTGTAGCACCCAGGCATCTGAGGTGATGAGAGGCCAATGGTAGGCAAAGTGGATGAGCCGCCCCCCCCCACACTTTCAGAGGGACTTCAGTGGACAACGGTCGGCTGGCTATGCGTCTAAAGACCCCATCAACAACCCACACCTGGCTTGGGTTGGGGAGCAAGCTGTGCCTTTCTCCCTCTGCTGTGAGCAGGGATCTTGGGCCTTAGACTGCACCTGCAGCTGGGACAAAAAAATACCACCGTGGGTGAGGAAAGAAAACCTTCTTGGCTTGTTGTATCTTTCACATGGGGTTTGCAGTCTTTCTGGAAAGCCTGGTGAGGGTCACCTGCTCTTTCGCCTTTTCCTCCATGGGCTTGCCGAAGAGGTTATTACCCCGACAGGGGACACTGGCAATTTTGTCCTCGACCTGCTGTTCCAGGTCAGAGGACTGCAACCTGGCCATCCGTGTCATTGTCGCCTCAGACCATAAACTTTGAGCAATCCTTGCCGTGAACTACAAGGTCTCAAAAAGACTTGTGGCAGTCCCCAGGAAGCAAAGTCCTCTATGTCTAGCATGACATCCTTGAGGAACATGGCCACGTAAGCTTGGTAGGCCAGGATCCGAGCTATCAGCATGGAATCCTGGAAGCACCTCCTCCCAAAGGAGTCCAGGGTCCTTGCCTCCTGCATGGGTGGTACCAAGGAGTGCATTTTGGCACTCTGCAAGGCAGACTTGACCTCAATAGAATTGTAGCGTAATTGAGGCTTCTCGAACCCCGTGGCTTTTTGGACCTAGTACAGGGAGTCAAACCTGTGGCTGATGACCAGAAGTGTAAGTGGCGCCTCCCACAGCCGCAGTAACAACCTCTACAGGAGATGGTGGATGGGGATTGTCACCGCCTCACGAGGGGCCAAAGGGTACCGGAGGAGTTCAAGTTCCTCCGCCCTCTGTTCCTCTTCCAAGTCAAGAGAAAAGGGGATGGCCTTGGCCAGATCCGAAACAAAATCCTGGAAGGACATATCTTCCAGGGGTGACTTCCGCCAATCCGGAGGGGGCAACAGGTCAGATGGGAGATCTTGGGCCCAAAGGTCTGACACAGTTGATTCTGTCTCGTTTTCCCATTCCAATTTGGACTCCAAGAGGAAGTCAAAGTAATGCAGTCTTCTCGCACCGATTGTGCAGCTCAGGAGAGGGTGGACGTCAATGGTCCCCTTTGTGCCCAGCATACCGATGGTGATGCCCCAGGATCTCAGACCCCGACACATTGGAAAGGGAGATGGCTCCGGCCACTGGAGTCAATACCAATCTCTCACTCAATGTCCCAGCTGTGATGAGCAGGGCATGGGTCTCCAGGATAGTCTGGAAGGAGTGTGGTGACAATGTGTTCCACGCCGCGAAGCCTGCATTCTGTAGGGCTTCCACAGCCATCAAGTGAGCTTTTAAGGCTCATGGGCATTCCTCCAGAACCACCATCGATGAGGACATCAATGCTGCAGCTACAGACATCGCCAGTGACCCCTTGGGTGGGGACTCCATGATGACAGGAGCACTGGGAGACATCAGTCTGCCCTTCTGGGCACTGAGAGTGAACTCTGCCATCTGGGTCGGGTCCTCCCACTGGGGAAGCTTGGTCAGCCATTCCCGGCCCTCGCTATCCATCTCATACTGAGAGGGGCTGTAATGGTCTTGCTCACAGATCATCTCCTTGTGCTCCTCTTTCGACATCAATGGAGTCTCTGCAGAGGTTTGCCCCTCTCCGTTCAAACCCTTCTGCTCTGACTGAGCACTCTGCTCTTTTCCCTTGACCACCTCAGGCATGGACGAGGGGGTCGGGTCTGAGGATGCTGAATCAGATGAGCCAAAGGTCTCCTTCTGCTTTCCCGACCCTTCAGCCCTTGATGCGTCATCTGCAAGCAGAGCTCACAGGACACCGGCTGGTGGTCGGGTCGAAGGCATTACAAGCACCAATTATGGCGGTCAGTGACAGAAATGGTCTTGCCACATTTGGTGTATTTTTTAAAGCCACTAACCACTTAGACATGCCAAAAAATACCACCTTGGCAAAATCAAACTGAAAAACGGCTGTGTTTATGTTTATTTAAAACTTTATATACCACCCATTACATAGTGTCAGAGCGGTTTACAAATTAAAAAATTATACATAGAATGCTGCAGAAAAAGAAAGGTGAACGCCAATAAGTGAATCTCAAAGGGAAGGAAAGGACAGAGCCAGGAAAGAAGAAAGAACAGAAGAATAATGACAAAGACAAGACAAACAGTGGGTGGGAAAAAGCCTCTGAGGGGGAACAATTCCAGCAAATTTGATCATATTACTCCAGTCCTACTCAGACTACACTGGCTTCCTCTTCAATACCGTTTTCATTACAAATTTCTGATTCTTTTGCACCGGACCGTTTACACCTGTATTCCCCGTTATCTGGCTGACTGTATTTCTCGTTATGTCCCCCATCGACTGCTCCGTTCTACTCATACTAACCGTTTGTCTTTGCCACCACCCTCACAAGCCCATCTGGAACAGACACGACACTCAGCCTGGTTTTTTCTTGGTCCATCCCTATGGAATATGTTACCCACCTCACTGCGTTTAGAATCATCTTACCCTCAGTTTAAGCTATTACTCAAAACGTATCTCTTTCAGAAAGCATTCGATCTGCCCTCCGAAGCCCCTCCCTAATTGGTCTGTCTGTGTGCTTAACCCAAGTATTGTTTATGTTTGTCCATCTATATTTCTGTATCCTGGTTGGTTGTTATTACTACTTTTATGGTTTGTTATGGTATGATTTGAGGCAAATTGTTAATACAAGTTATGTGTAATCTATTATGATTTATTGTTATGTGTCCTGTGTGATGTATTTCTCTTTCTCTTGTACCCTCTTTCCTGTTTTAACTTTGGCGTTCCCTTTCCTGGATTGTGGTGCAAATCAAATTTTAAATTGTACACCGCTTAATGCTATTGCCATAGCGGTATATCAAATTTTAATAAAGATAAAGAATGCCAAAAAGCTACAGAAAAAAACACCCAAAGGGGTAAGCTAACCAATGACAGGTGGGTGAAACAACAAGCGAAAGGTCAGCCAAAAGAGCAAGAAATTCAAACTTTTTTCCAGTTTGCAGGAATATGTCCTAGGGGCTCCACAGTAAAAAGAAGACTGGAGAATATGGTGCTGCAGCAGGCAGGGAAGGCAGGCATGCATGCATGCACGGTGTACCTCTGAAAAGCTTCCTTTGGAAGCTGAGGAGCGTTCCATGCAAGACTCTGTCGATGCGTCACCCATATGTGAGGACTTATTTCCTGCTTGTTCACAGAGAAGAGGAAAATTAATCCAAGAAGTCTTCAAAGATTAGTGCAAACTGTTGGAAAAACAGCACGTACAACATCCAAAGAGCTTAAGGCTGACCTGGAGCAATCTGGAATTGTGGTTTCAATTTGCACCATATGTCTCGCACTCAACAAAGAAGGGCTTCATGGATGAAGGCCAAGGAGGAGCCCACTGCTCAAAGACAGACATAAAAAGGCACGCCTGATCTTTGCTCAAACCCACCTTGAGAAATCACAATCCTTCTAGGAAAATGTTCTGTGGATAGATGAAACCAAACTTGAGCTCTTTGGCAATGCAGACCAGCAATACATTTACAGGCGAAGAAATGAAGATTATAAGGAAAACACCACCCTTCCTACAGTTAATTATGGTGGAGAATCTGTAATATTGTGTGGCTGTTTTGCTGCCTCAGGAACTGGAGGCCTGGAATATATTAAAGGTATTTTGGAGTGAAATGTACTACCTGGTGTCAGAAAGCTAGGTCTGGGTCGAAGGTCATGAGTCCTCCAACAGGACAATGGCCCAAAACATACATCCACAAGTACAAAAGAATGGTTAGAAAGGAAAAAAAAAAGACTTTTAAACTGGCCAGCAATGAGTCCTGATCTCAATCCAATTGTGAACCTTTGGAAAGAGCTGAAATCTGCAAATTGCAGTAGAAGAGTGGGAGAAAATACCATCAGATAGATGTAGAAAACATAAATGGCTACAATAAATGTTTGGAGGCTGTCATCACTGCCAAGGTTGTGCAACCAAATTTTAGTGAAGGGTGCTATTAATCCTGTCCAGGTCATATTTTTTTTCTCAGAAATTACTACGTTTAAGTTGCACAGATATCTTTTTCTTTTGTTGTATACCTTTGAACATACTATTAAATAATATGATGACATACAGTTGGAATATTTCCAATTATTTTATTTTTATTATACATTCTCTTATATACCGCGCTATTCTGCATCAGTGCGGTTTACAATGAACAAACTGAAATTACACTGAATAGGGCATTATAACTTGGAGATAACTATTTTACAGGGAACATGGGCTATGGAGGGTTAAGTGGCTTGCCCAAGACCACAAGGAGCACCTGTGGGACTAGAAACCCCAGTCCTTCCGGCCCAAGGTTGCTGTCCTCTAGTGGGATTTGAACCCCCGACCTTCCGGCCTGAAGTACCTTGCCCCAACCACTAGGCCACTCCTCCACTCATTTCTCAAGATATTGCACACAACATATCTAAAATGCAAGGATGCCAATAATGTTGACCACAAATGTATCTATAATACAAAATGCTGCAAAATATTAGGAAAAACGTAGTCTGAACGACAGTCTGAGAACGCATCCTGACACAAATCATGTATCTGTGCAAGTGTGCATGCAAAGACTATCAGAGGTTAGAGAAGAGAGCTGAAAACAAACATGTTTTGTTGTTAAGTGCTGTTGAGTGAATATCTATTGATGGCGACCTTGTGAATAATTGTCCTAAATTGTGTTCAGTCTTCAGTCAGGCGGCTAATTGTTGACCAAATGGCATCCATAGCTGCTGTTATTGTACTGATCCATCACACTGACGGTCTCTCTATTTTGTGCTTATCTTCAATCGTGCCAAGCATGATATATTTCTCTTAATGATTTTTCTCTTTGCATGATACGTCCAAAGTATAAAAGTCATAGTCTTGTCATCTGAGCTTCCAAGGAAAGCTTAACTTTAATCTACCCTAGTACTGACTGATTTGTTCTTTGTCAAGTCACGCAATATTCTTCACCAGCACCATGAGCCAATTTTTTTCCTGGCTTTTTTTTCTTCAGTATCCACCTTTTTCATCCATATGATATTATTGAAAATATCATGGCTTGGACATGTTGAATCTTTGTACATAGAGACGCATCTCTGCATGAGAATCTTATACAGATCCTTCACGGCTGTTCTACTAAGAACAGTGCATCATCGGATTTCTTGACTGCTTGTTGTTCCATTATGTATTATCATTCTCCATGGATAAGTAGGATATAATCAGTCACACACATGGCTGATGTGATCCCTGTTGACGCCAGGTCGGAACCACAAACACAGAAGAGTTCAAAAATATTCTCTGAGCATGTGCAAGCGCTTCCTCCCATGTGGCTCTTGCTCCTCTTGGTTAGTCTTCTTTATCTGCGGCCAAAAGTGGACATAGCTCTTCCCATTCAGTGCTTAAATCTCCTCCCTCAGACTTGATGAGTGGCCTCAGACCTCCTCTAAGCCCCAAACAGAACAGCTTCCCTCTGGTAGTTGCTATAGCTTCTCCATACTCTTAACGCCCAGCCCCATCTGCAGCAGTTTACCACCAAGACCTATCTGATTTCTGATCCGCCCCTCCCAGCTCTGGCTGCAGCAGTTACTCTCGCCAGCAGTGGCTATGGAGATACTTCATATGTTTACAGATATGAAACACACAGTTTTTTCCCCTTTTCTTAAAAAATACAGGCTGCTATAGCTCTTGAGAGAGCCTCTGCAACCAATGTTGTTGTACCATGATTGTTGGAACAGTTCCCTCCTGGCAGCACCACAGGCAGCAGAATGGGGTGGGCAACAGGGGCCATGGCCCTACCAGAACAAAAGAGAAATGCCCACAAAAAAAAAAACACAAAACAGGAAAACACAGCAGAAAAAAACAGGAATCAGAAGAGTAGCAACAACACACCTGCATCAGGGGCCATACAATAGCCACAGTGCCCTTATAAAAAGCATTTTAGAAAGGGCATCCAAGTGCAGTCTGGGACAGCCAGGGCAGAACGTGCAGAAAAATGCTACGGACATCTATATTGTAGTCTGATTTTAGAAAAATAGACACCCATGACATGGACACCTGTGCTGGCATCCATATAGACAACCTCGCTATGAAACCGTGGGGCGGGGATATCCATCTCAAGCAAGGTTGCAGGGAGCGGAATGTCCAGCAGCATGGCAAAACAAAAGCATGAGCCCCCAATTTCCATCAGTGTTTATTAACAAATTGTAAAATAAAGAGGATATGAGTTTAACACCTCCTCCACACCCTCCAGATGTTTGCCTGACAAAATGAGTACTTTTCAGATGCCTATTCATACTTGGAGTAGGTATAATCTTTGATGCGGCTTGAGACATCCAGGACATTTTTGAAATTGGGCAAGGACATCCAAGTTCTTGGGAACGCCCCGGTCATGCCTCCACTATGTGCAATTCTGACTTGGATGTCCTTCATTGGGGACATCCACAGATCCAGCTTCTAAAATGTCTCTGTGCTTTAGATGTCCCTATGCTTGTTTTCAGATGTCCAAAGCATAAATAGGGCTTCTAAAATACCTATTATCTGACTGAAAAAAGTAATTTAAGTAGCAAGTTTTTCTGTCAGATAATAGGTATTTTATGTAAACAGATCCCCAAAAGTACATTAAGGGTTCTGTGAAAGTTGCTAAAACACGGCTGTGTAGAGTTGTAGTAAATAAACTATTTGAGCTACTCTTTGGACTTCTGATTTTTCTTGCTGTGTTATCCTGCAATGCAATGCAATGTGTGCCTTCGAGTCAGTCCTGGCTACCCAGAAGCTCCTGGGCTTTCTTGGCAGTGTGACCGGAAGTAGATTGCCAGGCCTTTTTTCCGAGGCAATGGAGGGTTAAGTGACTTGCCCAAGGCCACAAGGAGTGCTAGTGGGAATTTGTGTTATCCTACCCACCAATATTTTGCCAAACATAGCATCAGCAGCTAGAGAACTTGGGAGCATGGCAGGAGATACATTTCTTTGGCCCCTCCAACCAAAAAGGCGTTCCACTGCCTCTGGGCAGCACTGACAGAAAAGCTTGTGAAAACACCTCAGAACACCTTCCCTCTGGTGCCAATCAAGCTGACCGACCAAAAAAAGGATGTGATTGAGAGAGAGGAAGTTTTCCAGGGCTAGCTGCACCACAGTGATTGCCTTCAGCAGTGCACATCAGGAAGATCCTTGGGGTAGCCTCTTGCTAGAGGTCACCAGAGTGTCTCCTTTCCAGAGCTGACTACGTGGAGAAGGAAGCCCATGGAGATGTTTGCTGGGTCCCTGTGCCGCGGAAGCTTTTTCTCTGCTGGGGGTGTGGTGGCAGAGAGACTCACAGAGTGGTCCCTAAGCTACGATTTCAGAAGTAGCTTCCCTCTGGTGCTGACTGCACTGGGGGGGGGGGGGGGGGAAGTGTTTGCTCACAAAGATTGTTTTGCATTATGCCTGCTTCTACCTACACTGCCCCTAGTGGCAGTTCAGCATTGAAGGGGCCTACAAAGCTGACCGCACTAAAGCAAGGAAAAACAAAAAGTAAAATTGGAGCCCATAACCATATCTCTGCGGCCACTCCGGTTTCTCTATGGGGCAGTGTGGGTGTGCATAGGCCTTTAGCTTGGTTCCTAGACCGCAATCACTACAGCAGCCTCCCTCTGTTGTTTCTTTGTACCTACAGAAACCTAAACCTACAGAAAGTCCTGAAGAAGTACTCATGCAGCCACGCTCTTGAAGGAGGTTCCCCTCCAGTGCCAGTGTCATCATTGGGGAGGGGGGGGACCTGCATGGTGCCTCCTTGGCCATGATTACCTGAATACTTTCCCTCCGATGTGCACAGTGGGGACAGGTATGCCTCTACTACTACCGAGCATTTGTATAGCACTACAAGACGTATGCAGTGCTGCATAGACATGTAAGAGACAGTCCCTGCTCATTAGAGCTTATAATCTAGTCAAGATAGACAACACAGTAGGTGTAGACATGGGTGGGATACATCTAGGGGGAATGGTAAGGAAACACAAAGGAGATCAGGTGAGTCAAAATCCGAAAGCGGCAGCAAAGAGGTGAGTTTTTAACTTGGATTTGAAAAGGCACAGACAGACAGAGAAGGCACATGACATACAGACTCAGGTAGTTTGTTCCAGGTATAAGGCGCAGCAGCAAGGTGAAAGGAGCGAAGTCTGGAGTTAGCAGAAGAAGAGAAGGGTACAGATAGAAGTAATTTGCTAGAAGAACAGAGTTTCCAAGGAGGGTTGTAAGGAGAGATAAGAGAGGAAAGGTAATGAGGAGCTGCAGAGTGAATCACGCACAATGATACCGGACCGTGTTCTGGATTCACATTTATACTTAATAACAAGAGGACCATTTTCTTTTACCTATTAATGGGCAAGTACAAATCTTCCCCCTCCCCCTCCCTCAGCTCTAAAGGGAAAGGAGAAGAGACCTTTGTTCTAAAGGTCTTTTTGTTCTAACCAGACCAGCTCTGCATTCCGTGACAGTGCAATCCTACCTAAATGCGATTCACTGCCTAGTTGTGAGGGAAACATGAGATGCCCTCTCATCATTGTAGATCAGTGCTATCAAACTGTTTTCAGGTTTTCTCAGTCCTCCATCCACAAGGCCACTATTAAGGTTCATCTGATAGCCATTCTAACCCAGACCAGTTACCCGTCATAAAAATGTTTGGCCTGAGAGCTGCAGTGCTTCTTGTCCTACTGCGCTATACTGGGAGAAAAACCGAAAGAAAAAAAAAAAGGTCTCCTGGTAAAAATGTGCTATTCCTTAAAGAGTCTGCTCTTCCAGGAATGCCTATCCTGCCAAGTTGCCTCCTTCCGTGGCACAGACCTTATTTTTCTCACACAGATTCAGTCTTAACGTTAAAATCTTTCTGGGAAATGCATCTGAATCTGAAGCAAAATCCTCCTCTCTCTCCATCTTGTTAGACAGCCTACCATAATCTCATGTTGCTCTCTCATGTCATTTGATAAACTCTGCTTACAACTGGAAAAAAAAGAAAAAGAGTGCAATATGTCACCTCCCAGATAATCCAGAAATTCTCTCAATTTGCAGATGATACCAAATTATTCAGTTCTTAAATCGTATGTGGATTGTGGGAAACTGCAGAAGGACCTTTTGAGACTGGACATCCAAATTGTAGATGGAAACAGATGTGAACAAGTGCAAAGTGATGCATGTAGGGAAGAATCACCTACTCTATAGAAACACAATGCTAGGTTCCACATTAAGACTTGCCACCCAAGAAAAGGAGCTGGGAGTGATCTAGACAATACATTGAAATTGGTTCACTGTGGAGCAGTAGCCACAAAAGCAAACAGAATGATAGGAATCATTAGGAAAGGAACACAAAATAAAAGATAAGAACATAAGATATGCCATACTGGGTCAGACCAAGGTCCATCAAGCCCAGTATCCTGTTTCCAACAGTGGCCAATCTAGGTCATACGTACCTAGCAGTTTCCCCAAAAGGTTCCACAATGCTTGTACTGGGTCAAGCATTGATATCCTGGGTCCCTTCTTAATAATGGTTTATGGACTTTTCCTCCAGGAACTTGTCCAAACCTTTTTTAAACCCAGCTACACTAACAGCCTTTACTACATCCTCCGGTAACAAATTCCAGAGTTTGATTACACGTTGAGTGAAAAAATATTTTCTTTTATTAGTCTTAAATAGTTTACCCTGTAGCTTCATTGCATGTCCCCTAGTCTTTCTATATTCTGATAGCGTAAACAATCGATCTACGTTTACGCGTTCCACTCTGTTCATTAATTTATAGACTTCTATCATATCTCCCCTCAGCCATCTCTTTTCCAGGTTAAAGAGCCCTAACCTTTTTAGCCTTTCTTCATAGGAGTATCCTTCCATCCCCTTTACCATTTTGGTGGCTCTTCTCTGAACCTTTTCTAATAACGCTATATCCTTTTTAAGATATGGCGACCAGAATTGCACACAGTATTCTAGGTGCGGTCTCACCATGGAACGATATAGAGGCATTATAATATCTTTTGTTTTATTTTCCATTCTTTTCCTTATGATACTTAGCATTCTATTTGCTCTCTTGGCCACCGCTGCACATTGGGCCAAGGGTTTTAACATGTTATCCACAATGACGCCTAAATCTTTTTCCTGGGTGGTGGTTCCTAAAGTGGAACCTTGCATCGTGTAACCATAATTTGGGTTGTTCTTCCCTAGGTGCATAACTTTGCACTTGTCCACATTAAATTTCATCTGCCATTTTGATGCCCAGTCTTCCAATTTATCAAGATCCTCTTGCAATTTTCCACAATTCTCATGGGTTTTAACAACTTTAAATAGTTTTGTGTCATCTGCAAATTTGATAACCTCACTCGTTATTCCACTTTCCAGGTCATTTATGAATATGTCAAAAAGCAGCGGACCCAGCACAGATCCCTGGGGTACACCACTATTCACCTTTCTCCATTGGGAAAATTGGCCATTTAGCCCTACCCTCTGCTTTCTATCTTTTAAGCAGTTCCTGATCCACAGTAGTACACTGCCTCCTATCCCATGACTCTTTAGTTTTGCCAAAAGTCTCTGATGAGGGACCTTTTCAAAGGCTTTCTGAAAGTCCAGATACACTGTATCAACCGACTCACCTTTGTCCACCTGTTTATTCACACCTTCAAAAAAACATAACAGATTAGATATCATAAATGCCTCTGTATCACTCCATAGTACCACAGCACCTTGAGTACTGTGTGCGATTCTGGTTGCCGCATCTCAAAAAAGATATAGTGGCATTAGTAAAGGTACAGAGAAACCAAAATAATAAAGGGGATTGAACAACTCTCCTATGAGAAAAGGCTAAAGAGGTTAGGGTTCTTCAGCCTGAAGAAGAGACGGGCTGAGGGGAGATATGATAGAGGTCTATAAAATCCTAAGTGAGACGCGAATCAATTTACACTTTAAAAAAAGAAAAGGATTAAGGGACATGCCATGAAACTGCAAAGTAGTATATTTAAAAAAATACAGTGGTGCTCTAGTGTCAGGAATTGGGCTCTGCTGTGTCCTCAAGCCTCTTGATGGTGAGTTTGCGAAAGGCCAAGAAGATACACCTGGAGTCTGTGATAAGGAAGCTTATCATAGCTCAGGTAGGAGCTATAGAAAAGATGATGTGACTCTGAACAAGCAACCTGTCAGTTCTGGTAGAAGCAAGAAAATAGAGTTTTCACATAAAAGACTACCAGTCCCAGAATGCACCAGGTTTCCAGCAGCCATGAGAGGGGCTGAAGTGAGAAAATGTGTGTGCAATCAAGAGAGCTATGAGGTAATCCCTAAGCACTCATCTCAAAGGGCAGGGCCTGATTCAAGACAGCTGCGCTGTGTTAGGGAGCAGCACACATTAGAACAGGATAAGAATAGAGCTTATTCTTCAGATAACAGTTACTACAAGCTCCAGCCCAGCTTCAGGGAGAGCTTCAGCAAAAGCTACAGAGGGAGGAAGAGATACAGAGACAGCAACGGCTATAAGCTCAAGCACCAGTATCACCTGGAGAAACAGAAGCCAAGCCAAGCAGATAGAGAGAGAAGGAAACTCTCTGGAAGGAAGAGAAGGAAGGCCATTGGAAGGTCTGGGAGATTCCAAGGCAGTACTCATACTGGGAGGTATTCCAAAAGCCAGCAGAGCCCATTGGACTGGATTCAGCCAGAGGAATGGAGTGGCAGAGATAGGAATCACCAGTGGCTACCTGGAAGAGAGAAGACTGCATGTGGAAGGGACTTTCAGACCAAGGCCAGAAGGTATGTGAGAGGAGATCCAGTGTCCAGGGATCAAGATTGGAAGGCTGGACATCAGAATTGGATTACATATTGGCCAGGCTTTACAGAGAGGAATTATGATGGCAGGAGAGGCTCAGGTATGAACACTGATCCAGACCCTATCTATAATAGAGAATGGCAGCAAGGGAATAAGCATTCTCATGATAGTGCCTTAATGAAAGACTCATCTGTGCCAATGTATGATATTGACCCTATGATTGTTGATGAAGGGGGAGATACAGCAGATGAAACTATTTATATGGACTGTTCTCTATCTAAATGCTATTGCTAGTTTTCCGTGAGCAAACGCATCAGCCATCACAAAGAAACCTAACTTTGTTCTTTATTTCCACTGCAAACAGCTCTTAAAGCAGGATTTGGGCTCACACAGTAGCAGCCAGCCAGCTAAAGGCTTTCAGCTGGTCCATTGATAGTAATTAGGGCTGCACCTGATGGTGTGTGAGCAAGGGAGAATCACTGCTGAGATCTGCGTGGAAAATAAGCAGAAGTTAACCTAACCAGCAAAGTTTATTCTTTTCTTTGTGCCTTTGTATTTGGTAATTATTTGCTAAGAAAACATTAGCTAATTGCCTGACAAGCTGAAGGTTGTTTCTGGTTTACTTTGTGACTTTTTGTTATCCATTTTAAACACTGCAAGCAAGTAACCTCATTTATAGTGCTATCAAGCATACATGTGCTGGGTGAATTAAACCCCATCAATAAAAGAAGTATTTTATTGATCTTACCACTTGATTTCACAACTCAAATTATTGTCATCAGCTGTGTTTGGGAGTGAATGAACTACAATACCCACAATACCTTGCAAGAATCATATGAATATATGCATCGTCAAGATTGTGTAAGTTCTCACCCTAGGCAGCCGTCTGACAAGTCGCAGTAGCGAGTGTTTCAGGTGAGATTTGCTAATGCTGGGAGCTGCCCCAGGTGTGCTGCTGCTCTAAGCCCATTTAGTCCATATGTTCTGACTATGCCCAGGGTGGAATCCTTTTGGAAACAGGTTTCTGCATTTTGGGGGATCTCTTGGATGGGCCTATTCTGTGGTGGGTTGATGTGTTTTCTGATTTTTTCGCACTGTCAATCCGCCAAAGAGGTACCTGAGCTATTCTTTGGAAGGTCCTTTATATGACATGTAGGGCCATCCTGAATTCTTGGTTGAAACGTGACCCTACGACGATGGCTCAGTGGTGTGCCTTGCTCCTTGAGTTGTTGATGATGGAGCAGAGAGCAGTGGGAAATGTGGATGGATCTAAATGGCAGGGTTTCCAGGTATTTTGGAGCTATTTTGATCTTGGCTGCCTCATAGACCGATACGTTTATGGTTTATGGTTTATTTATTTGATAAAAACCGCCTTTCTGTAATAATCAAGGCGGTGTACAATAATAAAATTACATTAAAACTTGGCCGAGGCCGAGAAAAGGAAAAGAAATGTACAATTTATAAATAGGAAAGAAAGAGTAAAGAAGACAAGGACAAGACAGGACACAAAAGGCAAACTTATAGTACTAAGAGAGGGGGGGGGGTCATACAAACGGAGAGGGGATGTTGAATGCCAGGGAAAATAGGTGGGTCTTGAGGTTGTGTTTAAAGGTGACATATTGTGATTCCAGGCGAAGGGAGGGAGGGAGAGAATTCCAGAGAGCAGGACCAGCAAAGTAGAAGGCGGAAAGACGAGTGAGCTGTAAGCGGGCACGAGCAGGGGAAGGGAGGGCAAGGCGATTAAGATGAAAAGAACGGGGAGTGTACCTGGGAGAATGGAAGGATAGTAGATCAGCTAAGTAAGGAGGGGTACCAGTGTGAAAGACTTTGTGTAATAGGATTAACATCTTAAATTGGGAACGGAAAGGAACAGGCAGCCAGTGAAGATGGAGAAGTATAGGAGTGACATGATCGCGAAGAGAAGAGTGGGTGACAAGACGTGCAGCAGTGTTTTGTATACGTTGAAGCCGGGACACCTGATATTGAGGAAGACCAAGGAATAGGGAATTAGAAAAGTCAATGCGAGACATTACCAAAGATAAGACCAGTGTGATCAGAGCTGAGGAAGAAAGGAAGGGGCGAATTGAGCGAATTTGTCGAAGAAAGAAGAATGAGGTTTTAGTGATATGAGAAATGTGTGCGGAGAAGGAAAGATCCGAGTCAAAGTGAACACCCAAATACCGAAAGGTGGAAACTAATGGGACTGGGGAGTCGGAGAAAGAAGGGGCTAGTGAGGGGGAAGGGCCACCATGAGTGAACCATATGGCCAGAGTTTTAGTAAGATTCAAGTGGAGACAGTTAGAGGTGAGCCAGTTGGCGACGGAAGTGAGACAAGAGTTAAGGGGGGAGAGATCGGGGGAAGAGGGAGATGTGTGGTGAAGTAGAAGAATGTCATCAGCATAGAAGAAAGCCGAAATACCTGACTGTTGTATAAGGAGAGCAAGAGGGGCCAAGAAAAGATTGAAAAGGAGAGGAGCAAGGACAGAACCCTGAGGAACACCACAAGGGAGGTGCTGGGAATCAGAGGGGGGGAGAGTAGGTGAAGAGGAGAGAACTGCACAAGAACGAGACGAGAGAAAAGAGTGGAACCAGTGGTGAACTGTGCTGCAGAGACCAGCTTCCCGAAGACGGTGGAGGAGAAGGGAGTGATCTACTAGGTCGAAAGCCGCTGAGAGATCTAGAGCAACTGCCACTGAAATATTACCGTGATCATGGGCTACATGCAGTGCATTAGTGAAAGCAAGAATAACTGTGTCAACACTGTGCCCCGGACGGAACCCAGATTGACGGGGGTGAAGAAAATTAGTAGAATCCAAGTGGTGAGAAAGTTGAGCGAAGACAAATTTTTCCAGAAGTTTAGATAAGAAAGGAAGATTAGACACAGGGCGATAGTTGGAAGGGAGAGAGGGATCCAGGGTAGGATTTTTCAGGATGGGACGTACCAGAGCGTGTTTCCAAAGGCTAGGGAAAGTTCCTGTGGATAAGCTGGAATTAAACATGGCTAGAATAGAGGAAAAAGCACCCAATGAAGGCGTGAGGAGCCAAGAAGAAGGAATGGGATCAAGTGGGCAGGAGGTTTTTTTGGAGGAAGAGAGGAGATGATGAAGTTCAGACGCAGAGATAGGGGAAAAAGTAGCCCAGAAGTGAGAGAGTTGAGAAACAGGTGGTGGGGAAGGAGCAGGGGAGGGGACGTGATCGGGGCAGGACACGAGGGGAGCTGGTCCCTCAATGAAGTGACCTTGGAGACAAAGAAAGAAGCCAGTTGAGATGGGGATGGAGAAGACTGGGAAGCAGGAGGGGCTGGCGAGGCATGTAAAGAGAGAAGAGAGCGAAAAGAAGAGTAGAGATGCCGAGTCTGGTTAAAAGCCTGTGAGATCGTAGTAGAGTAATAATCACGTTTAGCAGAATGTAGCTGGGTACGATAGAAGGCATAGTGAGATTTAAAAGAAGATAAACGGGCAGGAGAGGGGGACTTAGTTTAACACGTTTAGTGTTAAACTAAGGACAACATTCTATCCTGATATCTGCTTTCCATAGATGCAGATGGCTCTGTGGAAGATTTGTCCACAGTGTAGGGGGTGGTGGGTGGGTTGAAGGTTTCTGCCTATAGGGGTAAATGGAAAATGTACAGTCCTGGTCAAAATTATTTGCACCCTTGCATTTTAGATATGTTGTGTACCATATCTTGAGAAATGGAAATATTCCAACTGTATGTTATCATAATATTTTAAGAGTATATTCAAAGGTATACAACAAAAAAGATATATGTGCAATTTACACAGTAATTTCTTAGGGAAAAAAACTAAATATGACTTGGACAGGATTAATGGCACCCTTCACTAATATTTGGTTGCACAATCCTTGGCGGTGATGACAACCTCCAAACGTTTCTTGTAGCCTAAAGTTTCTTACTTCTGTCTGCTGGTAGTTTCTCCCACGCTTCAACTGCAATTTGTTCTAGCTCACAAATGTTTCCAGGATTCTTTTTACCAAAGGTAGGATTTCAGCTCTTTCCAAAGGTTCTCAATTGGATTGAGATTAGGACTCATTGCTCTCTAGTTTCAAACAGTCAATTTTTTATTTTTAACCATTCTTTTGTACTTTTGGATGTATGTTTTGGGTCATTGTCCTGCTAGAGGACCCATGACCTTCGACCCAGAACTAGCTTTCTGACACTTGGTAGCACATTTCTCTCCAAAATACCGTGGTAGTCCTCTGACTTCATGATTCCTTTAATACATTCCAGGCCTCCAGTTCCTGAGGCAGCAAAACAGCCCCATAACATTATGAAACATCCACCATAAAGAGTGGGGGGTTTTCGCCATAAGTTTCATTTCTTCACCTGTAAATATATCGCTGGTCTGCATTGCCAAACAGCTCAAGTTTGGTTTCATCTGTCCATAGAACATTTTCCCAGGATTGTGGTTTCTCAAAGTGGGTTTGGGCAAAGATTGCCTTTTTATGTCTGTCTTTGAACAGTGGTGTCCTCCTTGGCTTTCGCCCATTAATTCCTTCTTTGTTGAGTGTGCGGTGTATGGTGCAGGTTGAAACTACCACTCCAGATTGCTCCAGGTCAGCCTTAAGCTCTTTGGATGTTGTATGTGGTGCTTTTCCAACAGTTTGCACTAACTTTCGAAGACTTCTTGGATTAATTTTCCTCTTCCCACCATGTCCTGGGAGATTCTTGACAGCTCCATGAGAAGAAAACGTCTTAATAACATTGCGGACTGTAGACACGGGAATCCCAAGATCTTTGGAGATGGCCTTGTTCCCATAAGAACATAACATAAGAACATAAGATATGCCATACTGGGTCAGACCAAGGTCCATCAAGCCCAGTATCCTGTTTCCAACAGTGGCCAATCTAGGTCATACGTACCTAGCAGTTTCCCCAAAAGACACAGGTTCCGCAATGCTTGTACTGGGTCAAGCATTGATATCCTGGGTCCCTTCTTAATAATGGTTTATGGACCTTTCCTCCAGGAACTTGTCCAAACCTTTTTTAAACCCAGCTACACTAACAGCCTTTACTACATCCTCCGGTAACAAATTCCAGAGTTTGATTACAAGTTGAGTGAAAAAATATTTTCGTTTATTAGTCTTAAATAGTTTACCCTGTAGCTTCATTGCATGTTCCCTAGTCTTTCTATATTCTGATAACGTAAACAATCAATCTACGTTTACCCGTTCCACTCCGTTCATTAATTTATAGACTTCTATCATATCTCCCCTCAGCCGTCTCTTTTCCAGGTTAAAGAGCCCTAACCTTTTTAGCCTTTCTTCATAGGAGTATCCTTCCATCCCCTTTACCATTTTGGTGGCTCGTCTCTGAACCTTTTCTAATAACTCTATATCCTTTTTAAGATATGGCGACCAAAAGTTTGAAGTTTGATGATAATGGCTTTTCTGATGGTCTCAGACAGCTCTCTTGTCTTCGCCATTGTGAAAATAAAACAGGGATTGAATGTGGCTATTATAAACATTAGAGCCATCATTCATTGGTTGATTCAAGTCACGTAAGTACTGACAATTGATCACAGGCATGTGGTGGTTCTGTTCAAACTGATTTCAATTGTTTATAAGGGTGTCAATAATCACGTCCTGCAATGTCCCAGTTTTTATACTATATCATTTTTTAATTGGTCTTCTTTTATTTGATTCTTTTATATGTGTCAAATATGTATGCATATATAGTCCAAAGCCATTTCACTGGCCACTTTTGTTTTTTTTAGGAGATATTGGACATTAAGGGGTTGAAAGGTGCCAATAATGTTGAGTACAACTGTATAACATCTGTATTTGTAATTTTGTTTTATGGGGTCTGTAGGGCCAATTGTCATAAGAAACAAATTTATATTGTCTATTGTTTATATTATTTTTGAACGTTAATAAAAATTATTGAACTATAAAACAAATAGAACAAATTTTTCTCTCAACGTAAAATTAGTCTTTGTAATTCATTGCCAGCAGATGTGGTAAAAGCAAGTAGCTTTCTGCTTGGTGAGAGCACCCTCATTGGAAGCCTCTGCTAACTTTTATGCTCTATTCAGGTATTTTCTTGTGCCTAGAATTTAGCTTGTTATTTATTTAGATATTGTTTGTTCTTTCTATATTTTCAGTGTGTCTTGTCTTCTTCTGTTCTTTATCCAGTTCCTGCTCTCTCCCTTCTTAACACTTTCTTTATTAGCCATTCATCCCTTAGCTTAGCATTCTTTCATAGCCTTCCTCTGCTCATTGACACAATTACTCAGGTGCACCTGAACCAACTGGGACCTCTCTACCTGTATCTCCTCTGATTTGCATTCTCTTCTCCCTCTCCAATGGCTCAACATCACTTTGTGTTCTTCATGTTAACTCTCCCTAATATTTTCTCTTCATTCCAATTCCATAGCTTTACTTCTCATTACCTAATCCTTACTACCTCCACCTCCCCTGCCATTTCTCTCCCTTTTTTATGAACCTTGTGGAATGCACAACCTATCTCCAATATCTCCAATGCCTTCATTTATGACTCCTTTATCTCTAATACTCTGCATCTCCTGGCTCTTACTGAAGCTTGGCTTCTCCCTGAAGACTCTGCTTCAGTCACTGCCCTCTGTCATGGAGGCTACCTATTTTCCCATACACCTCAGCCCACTGGCTGTGATGGTGGCATTGGGTTTCTACTCTCCCAATCCTGCCACTTTCAGCCCCTCCTTCTGCCTCCATCTAATTCCTTTGCTTCCTTTGAAGTACACGCCATCCGCCTACTTACTCCACTACCTCTCCGGGTAGCTGTCATTTATCGACCCCCCCCAACAAGTCTACCACTACCTTTCTCGCAGACTTTGACTCCTGGCTCTCCTCCTTACTGGATGCATCTTTCCCTTCCCTTATTCTTGGGGATTTCAACATCCATGTTGATGACCCTTATGCCATAAAGCTCCTTTCCCTATCCTCCTCATTCAACCTCCAGTTGCACTCTCGGAGCACCGGAAGTGACGCGGACGCGTTTCACGCGCCCGTGCCCGCGCCTCCTTTGTGGAGCCAACATCTTGCTTAAAAGCACATCTGGTACCTCCTCCTGAAGCCACCTGATTGGTCCTCACCCTCGGAGCACCGGAAGTGACGCGAATGCGTTTCACGCACCCGCGCCTCCTTTGTGGAGCCAACATCTTGCTTAAAAGCACCTCCGGTGCGGCGTCCTGTCTGCTGCTACCTCCCTGCTAGTGCTGTTTTGTCTGCTGCTTGCAATTCCCTGCCTGCTGTCCATTGTTGTCTCACCCGATCCTCTGCTCTCTCCCAGGTACCTCCTCCTGAAGCCACCTGATTGGTCTTCACCCTCGGAGCACCGGAAGTGACACGGATGCGTTTCACGCGCCTCCTTTGTGGAGCCAACATCTTGCTTAAAAATCACCGGGGGCGGGAGCACGGAGTCCCCTCAGGTGGCAAAATCTTCCATAGCACCTGTCCCTAAACGCTCCTTGTCTCCCTCTCACCCTCCCACTACTGGCGTTCCAGACTCCTGGGTCTCCTCTTCTAAGCACTGTGGTAAGTCGTATCTCTTTTCCAAATTTGCACTCTCTCTTCCCTACACAGTCTGGTTTCTCCTTATTATGTCTTTCATTCCAGTACACTGGAGCTGGCGTCCCACCTCCTCCATCGCATCTGTTTCTTCAGGTTCGCTTTCTCGTAATTTCTCCAATTTGGACCCCTGTTCTCGATATCCTCCTGTCTTGCCTTCCCCCCAGTCCCTTCTGCTTCTCCAGCTCGCTCTCTTAAACTGTCGCTCTCTCCGTTCTAAAACTGTTCTAGTCCAAGATTTCCTCTCTCAGCACACCTTCGATGCTTTCTTCCTTACTGAAACTTGGTTAAGGGATGGTGAGGAGCCACTCCTAAACCGCTGCTTGCCTCCAGGCTATTCTGCTCTGTCCACCACTCGCCGGGGCAGGAGCGGCGGAGGGGTCGCAGTTTCATATCGCTCTTCCCTCCCTTTCCAGGAGCTTTCTTCTCCTGCACTGCATTACCCCGAGTCTCTGCTTCTTCGTCTGGGTTCCTCTCCCTCTCTTTATTTTCTCCTTGTCTATGTTCCACCCTCTTTGTCTCCCCAGTTATGGGATAACCTCCTCGCCACCATATCTGAAGCCACTCTCCTTTATCCCCATCTCTTGATCTTAGGTGATTTCAATATCCACGTCCCTCTACTCCCCGGGCTTGTAATTTTCTGACCCTCTTGTCTGATCTCTCTCTTGTCCAATCCGTTTCTTTTCCTACTCATTCCGCCGGGCACTCCCTGGACCCTCCCCTTTCCCCCC
Organism: Ichthyophis bannanicus; assembly: GCA_033557465.1. NCBI lineage: Eukaryota > Metazoa > Chordata > Amphibia > Gymnophiona > Ichthyophiidae > Ichthyophis > Ichthyophis bannanicus. Next base: position 6,291,059 of record CM066050.1, read on the forward strand.
TTCTTCCCTCTCCTCTCTTCCCCTTCCATGGACCGACCACTCCTGTCTCCTTTTCTCCCTCCCCTGTCCCTCCACTACCCCGACCCCCCCCCTCAATTCTCTTTCTCCTTCCACCCTGTCTCATCATATTACTGTCAACACTCTCCATCAGTTTCCTTTGTCGGATACTCTGTTCCCTCCAGATTTTCACCTCCTTTCACCTGACTCCCAGGCACGCACTTCGAATACGACTCTCTCCTCTGCCCTCGACACCATTGCTCCCCTCCGTCCCCCTCGTCTCCCCCGCCAATCTACCCGTCACCCTTGGTTTCACTCTGGGCTTTTTCTCCACCGTAGGTACCTCCGCCGAGCCGAGCGTTTCTGGCGAAAGCGTCCAAACTCTTCCACCCTATCCCACTTCCGCTCATCTCATCGCCACTATCGTTCTCTTCTTCACTCTGCTAAACAGAACTACTTCTCTAATCTCATCACCTCCTCTTCAAACTCTTCTCGCCAACTATATTCCATCCTTCGCTCTCTTTCCACCCCTCATTCCTCCCCCATCCTCCCTTTCTACCCCAGATTCTTCCTCCCTGGCTTCTTACTTTGTTTCCAAAGTCCAGTCTCTTCGTCTCTCATTTCCCTCCTGCCCTCCCCCTCTTTCCCCTCCCTCCCCGGTAGCACCCCATCCCCCATCTCCCCCCCTTCTTCTCTCTCCACCCTCCCCTCTCTCTTGCATCACTGGTCCGCTTTCGAGCCCATTACTCCCACTGCTCTCTCCAAAGTTTTCTCATCTACCCACAAAACCACCTGCCCTGCAGATCCTATTCCTTCCTCCTGGTTGCTGGAATCCTCCCTTGCTCTGTCCCCCTTTATCCTTTCCATCTTTAACTCTAGTCTGTCATCTGGTATCTTTCCCACCTCTTGGAAGCATGCCTATGTCCGCCCTATTCTTAAGAAAGGTCCCCTCGACCCCACCTCTCCCTCCAGCTGGCGTCCCATCTCTAATCTTCCCTTCCTTTCTAAACGTTTGGAAAAACTGGTTTTCTCTCAGCTTTCTTCTCATCTCGCGGTTTCTCTTACACTCCATCCCCGGCAATCAGGCTTCCGCCCTTGTCATAGCACAGAATCTGTCCTCCTTTCTCTCCTCAATGATCTTCACATTGCTTACGACCGTGGTTTGCTCTCTCTTGCTGTTTCCCTGGATCTTTCTGCTGTCTTCGACTTGGTTGATCATCACACTCTCCTATCTCATCTTTAGGATGCCGGCCTCTCCGGTTTGGTTCTTCATTGGTTTCACTCCTTTCTGTCCGGCCGCACTTTCTCAGTTCAAACTGGATTAGGGTCTTCATCTCCTACTCCTCTTCCCTGTGGTGTTCCTCAAGATTCTGTCCTTGCTCCTCTTCTCTTTAATGTATTCCTAGCTCCCCTTGCTCTTCTCATTCAGCAACACGGTGTTTCTGCGTATTACTATGCTGATGATGTCTTCCTTCTTTACCACACTGACTCTGCTGCACCAGATATCACTACTTTCAATACTTGTCTTTCCTCTGTTGCTTCTTGGCTCTCTTCCAATTTCCTTCACATCAATCTCTCTAAAACTTCCGCTATCTGGTTTTTTGGTAACCCCCCTCCTCCCCTAACCCATCTGTTCTCTTCCTCACCCATCCCCACTGTCTCCTCCTTATGGTATTTGGGTGTAATCCTTGACTCTTCTCTTTCTTTAAAAGAACACATCTCCTCAGTCATTCAACGCTCATTTTTCACTGTAAAACAACTTTGTGCCGTACGTTCGTTTCTCACCTCTTCCTCTATGACCACCCTCATTATATCCCTTGTCATGTCCCGTCTCGACTACTGCAATGTCTGTCTTGCTGGCGTCCCCCAATCCCAAATTCTTCATCTCCAACGTGTTCAAAATACTGCCATTCATGTTCTAACTCATGCTTCACGCTTTGACCATGTCACTCCCCTTCTAATACACCTCCACTGGCTTCCCATTGTCTTTCGTATTCAGTTTAAAGTTCTTATCTTTGTGCACAGGGTGATCTACTCTGGTATTCCCCTGTATCTCGCCGACCAGGTCCATCTCCATACCCCGCACCGATCCCTTCGCTCTATTCACGCTAACCGTATGTTTTTTCCCCCCCTTCCCAAGCTCACCTGGAATCCACTCGGTCCTCAGCCTTCTTCTTCCTTGGTCCCAGACTCTGGAACTCACTCCCCCACTCACTCTGCCTAGTGTCACAAGGTAGACCTAGGGCAGCCCGAGAAAATGGAGATCAGCACGAATGATCAGAGGAAAAATGACAGGGTAAACAAAATAATGTCAGATGGTTGCTACAGACAACCCAGGCACACGTGCACAAGGGCCAGGAAGACACACCCAGGTAGCGAAGAAAGGGAATTTGCTTTGCCTGATAGGGATCAGCTGGGTAGAGGTGGAGCCCAAAGACACGAGGATAAAATATGCTCCCAAACAGATAGAAAGAGAGAGGTGTTGAAGCAACAAGGGTCACAACCAGAGAGACCGCGGCGAACACAGCTGAAGCCGTGGAGAGAATGGACTTGGAATGAACGAGAGAGAGAGAGTGAGAATGAGCTATTGGAACAGCAAGGGAGCCAACGTAAAGGTCTGAAAGAATCCAGAGACCTGTATGAAACATTGGAAAGTCAGCAGCCTGATAGCGTGTACGTGCATGGAAGGCACGAGAAACGTGGGAAGACTGCCATAGCAGGTACCAGTGCAAGGAATGAAAGTAGAGGCTATTTGCTACCTAAGTGGGTAAAACCCCAGAGTAATATAAGTAGCCACATAAAGACAAGCTATAGAGAAGCTGAGAATAACTTTTCCCCTTGTCACAGAAACCCTAGGAGAAGAGAGGTTTCCTTACCTGAAGAAGCTGAAGATTTTCCTAGTAATTGTGAGCTCCCAGCTTTTGGTAAAGTTCCGTCTAAACCTTTGCAATCTAGGTCAGCTGAGTTACGAGAGCTAGACCTGAGCAGGCTCAGAGCCTACCATAATTACCCTACTAACAAAGCAAGTAAGGATTTGAGTTATCTACTGGGATACCAGCAGGGGCAGAGCTTTGGCAAGCTCAACTCAAAGCCATACGGTATTTCCCAGAAAGGCATTAGTTCAGAGGGAGAAAGAAACTTCCTGTGTGACGGAGCAAGCCAGCCGTACTCTTATCCAACAGCTGATACTAAGAATATAAATGCATGTGAGCCTGAATTAATGGAATGTGAGAATTCAGAGATATCTATAGTTCCTGAACCGATGGATTGTTCTTTAACTGTGACTGAATCGGAGTTTTCTCTAAGATAAATGCTTGATTGTGACCAGAGTTCCAGTGCTGTAACCTGTGTGCTAATTACACTTACTCTCCAACAAACAGCAGACGTGAGCTGTGCTATCAGCAACAAAAGGAGAAGCCTGTATGTGACAGTAAGGCTGTTTATTCTTTTCTTTTGTTTGATGTTTGGAAGCTGAAGTAAGCTATTTGTGTTATCCATTTGACTTTTGTTATATGCCAAAGTTGGCTCTTATTTGTGTTGCCAAAAAGGAAAGAAACCTCAGGGACGGGGAATAAAGCCCTAAACTTGGAATGAAACTTGTTATGTGATTTATACGAAAGAAGGCACAACTATCACCCTCAGAGAGCCAGGCAATACCGGTTCCTACCGATAGGGCTACGGGGGTGTGACACTAGAAACCTCCTATACGTCCTTCAAAGCTAAACTGAAAACTTATCTTTTTTGCTCCGCCTTCAATCTCCCCTTCCCCGCTTCACCCCCCTCCCTTCCACCGCATTAGTGTGTTAGCTTCCTATCCCCCTCTCCCCCACCGTTTCGCTAGTTGTTCATGCTCTCCTATCCCTTCCTCCCCCCCTCTGTTATCTACCCTTTTGCGATGTCAATATGTTTCCTTCCCCCCCCTTGTTATCCACTCTTGCCCCCCTACTATCTCTGATCCTATCCCTTTTGTCTTTTAAAGATTTTATGGCGTTCCTTTTCTTAGCTTTCTCTCTTTTTAATTTTTTTATGTATGTGAACCGCCCAGATGCTAATCGTTTATGGGCGGTATATAAAGTTTTAATAAACATAAACATTACCACTCCTACTCACAAGCATGGCCACTGTCTTGACCTCGTCTTCTTCTCCAACTGCTCACCCTCAAACTTCTCCACTTCAATTCTTCCCTTATCTGACTATCACCTGCTAATCTCCACCCTTATCTACCCCCCCATCCTGGTCTTGCCCAATCTCCACCAACATGTTAAGGAATCTTCACACTATTGACCCTTTAGCTCTCTCCACTGCTATCTTATCACCTCTTTCCTCCACTATGTAACCTGAGTCTGTTGATGAGGTAGTGTCATTAACAGACTCGGATGCACTGGCTCCTCCCATTCCACGCCCTGTGAGGCGTACTGTACCTCAACTGGCTGTCCTCTACAACCCACTACCTACATTCCTGTGCCCGCTCAGCTGAGCACCTTTGGCTTAAATCACTTACCCTTGCTGATTACTGTGGTTGTGTGGCGTGCAATGGGAAGGGGTTTTCTGTTAAAACATCAAACAGCAGTTCAGGGAAAACAAAATGTGCTTTTATTCAAACACAGTTTGCTATAAACTCATAAAGCTGGTCTCCCAGCCCTTCCCTCCAACTCAGTTAAAGTTCCTACCTTTGTACGGTTTGCCTTGAATGAACTCCTGGCTCCATGGGCCTCTTTCCCTCCTGCAGCCTGCTGGGTTTTTAACCTCTTCCTGTGAGCCATGCCCTCCCAGCCCTGAACTCTGGGATGCAGGCTCCCTTAAAGGGGCCTGTTGATAATCCCTCTGGAGAGGGATGGGCAACACTCTATAGACCCCATCACATATCCTCCCCTTCAGCTCAACCATGCCCCATTGAGTGCCTGCCTCACCCAGGACCCCCTACTTGAGAATGGAAGTCTGTGTTCATGCTAGTCTGACCAGTCCTATGGTGGACTTGGAACTGGTAGAGTTGGAGACTCAAGAACCACCGCATAATACAGCCAATGGCCTCTTTCTGCCCAACCAGCCACTTCAGGGGTCTATTATTAGTGTAAATAGATGACCAAGCAGGTAATAATTGAAGGTTTTAAGTGCCCAATTAACAGCGAGGAGCTCCTTCTCAATCACTGCATAATGCTTCTCCTGAGGAAGCTGCTTCCTGCTGATGAAGGCTATGGGATGTTCTTCACCCTTGACTTCTTGGGCCAAAACGGCTCCTAGGCTCATCTCAGAGGCATTGATTTGCACAATAAATGGTAGAGAGAAATCAGGGCTACTAAGGATTGGTTCAGAACATATTTCTTGAGGTTGGCTATCAACTCAGCCTTTCGCAGGCTGGTCAATATGGCTGGTACTTGGATTAGATGGATGGTCCAATCTCTGCTGTATATGACGATGTCATCAAGGTAGACAGCCACATACTCGTGTGGTCTCAGCAAGCGGTTGACTAGGCGCTGAAACATAGCGGGAGCCCCGTGTAATCAAAGGGCAGCACTGTAAACCAGAACAGACTTTGCAGTGTTGAAAAAGCAGTTTTCTGCTTGGCAGCTGGAGTCAGGGTACCTGCCAGTATCCCTTGGTCAGATCCAAGATTGATATAAAGCATGCTCCACCAAGTACCTCGATTAGCTCATCTACTCTGGGCATGGAATATGCTTCCAATTTAGAAGCTGCATTGACCCTCCAGAAGTCAATGCAGAATTTGATGCTTCCATCGTGTTAGGAACCAGGACGATGGATGATGACCAGTCACTCATAGATTCTTCTATAACTCCCAAGTTTAGCATCTCTTCCAGCTCCTTGGCGACAGCCTGTCATCGGCCCTCCAGAATCCGATAGAGTCTTTGCCGGATAACCACTCCAGGGTCTGTAATGATATTGTGACAAATTAGGTGGGTTCGTTCTGGGCGGGTGGAGAATACCTTCAGGTTCCAGTGGATTAAACCTTCTAGATCTCTTCTCTGGGCAGTTGAAATTTCTGGCCCAAAATCATCTCCATGTACCATCGTAGCTGTCACTGGAGTCCACTTTTTCAGTGGGTTAATATGGTAAATTTTGGCTCTCTTTTGTTCATCTGGCTGGGCAATCTTATAGTTAACAGGTCCTACTTTATCTTCGATCTCATAGGGCCCCTGCTATTTACAGAGTAACTTGCTTTTGGATGAGTGCAGCAAGACTAAACTTCTGTCTCCCAGGTGGAAGTTGCGGTGCACGGCTGCCCGATTGTAACCTCAGGCCTGCTCAGCTTAGGCTTTTTTTCAGGCTGAGTTTGGCCACCTTGCCAGCTTTCCTCAGCTGGTCTTGCATTTGTATAATGTATTCCACCAAATTATGCCCGGCTTGGGGTTCTTCTTCCCAGGTTTCTCTTACCACATCTAATGTGCCTCTTGCCCATCTTCCAAAGAGCATCTCAAAAGGTGAAAATCCCATGGAACTCTGAGGTACTTCGCAGACAGCAAACATCAAATAGGGTAGGAGAATGTCCCAATTCTTCCCATCTTCCTGCATGAATTTTTTAAACATCTGTTTAAGAGTTTAATTGAACTGTTCAACGAGGCCATCCGTCTGTGGGTGATATACTGATGTACAGTCTCTTGACATTCACCAAGGCACACACTTGCTTCATTACCTTGGATACAAAGGGTGTTCTTTGATCTGTGAAGATCTCATTGGGTATTCCAACCCATGAGAATATTTCCCATTCGTGATCATAGTAGTCTTCATATTCCTTAGAGCAATGGCCTCCGGGTTGTGGGCAGCATAGTCTAGCATGATTAAATTATACTTGTTGCCTGAGAGGTTCGCTCCAAGGGACCTATCAGATCCATGGTCACTCTTTCTAATGGGGTTTCAATAATAGGCATAGGTGCTAGAGGGGCATGTCGGACTGTAGTGGGGTTAAGTTGGCAGGTGGGGCATGACTGGCAATATAACTACACCTGTTTATGGACCCTGGGCCAGAAAAATCAGAGTAAAACACGCTCTAGTTTTTTCTCCACCCCCAGGTGTAGCCTCCTAATAAGTGGCTATGAGCCAACGATAACACCTGCTGATGACAGGGCCAGGGAACTATCAGTTGTTCTACCTCTTCCCCTCTAGGGCCCCTTTGGCCACTCTGTACAATAAATCTTCCTTTAGCATAAAACAGGGAAAGAATTTTGCATGTTCTGTCAGTTTCAGCTTGTACTTGTTCATAGAACTCATCCACTTCTTCCTCTTCTGCAGCTGTTGTTGGGGCATATACCTGAATAGCAGCTGTGTCCAGGGCCACCCCCCCCCCCCAACTGTCGCCAATTCTGTTTGGGAGGGAGATGAACAGTGGCAAAAAGCCATCGCTTTTGGAAATACAGCCGCTGACCACTTTTCCCTCCCGAGATGGAAATAGCAGCTGTTGGGGGAGGCAGCATCAGCTGGGGAGGGGGCAGCGAAGTTGGGGTTTCTGCCTACAAACCCTCACAGCACGATAAGCTACAAATCAAGTGAGGGGGGCTTCATGGTATCCCATGACTATTTCCAGTGCACTCTCCAGTGTGCAGTCAGTGCAGTCAAGCCCCCCAAAAACATAATCTTGGCTATCTTGGGCCAGGTCTCTCCCTCCGGTTGCAGCCACTTCCATGCAAGGTCCTTCAACCAATAGAAGAAGTTCCTGGGGCTCTCTATTATCTGGAGCCCCCCTCTTCTGAATTGCTGACGGTAAGCCTCTGGGGTACAGCCAGCCCGATCCAGTATGGCGGCCTTGACAGCTGCATACGTCGCGCATCCATCTGAGTTGGCGTCCTGGAATGCAGCCTGACTGCTGCTTGTCAGCACATTCCCCAAGTAAATAGTCCATGTCTCCTCCGGCCACCCAGCCATGTGGGCAGTTCATTCAAAGTTCACCAAGAAATGGTCTGGTTCATCTTCTGCCGTCATTTTGAGAACCTCTTGTGCTAGAAGGTGGAGTTGCGGTCTTTGCAGGGCCTGGGTCAGCTGAGCTAGAGAACTCTGCTGTAGCTCCATCCTGCACCTGAACAAGACTCTGTATTTGCTGCTGCTGTTATTGCTGCCCTTCCAGCAGGGCACGTTGAAACTGCTGCTGACATTGTTTTTGCTCCTGATATTGTTGTTGCTGCTGCTGCCCTTCTGCCAGAAGCTGAAGGAGCCTCTCCATCCTGGCTTGTCACTGTTCTCTTACAAATCACCACAGCGGCAGCCAAGTTAACCCTGCAGTATTCTAGCTTCTACAAATTTGTTTTTTTTTGCAACCTCTAGTGGCCAAAGCAAAGCCTGCCTGTCCGACACTAACTAAATCTTCTTAAAGCTCCCTAATTAGGGCAAGACTAACCCCCTTAGCACACACAAATAAATAAAACCCCCTGACCTGCTATAGAGGTCCAGCCCTAGAGGAAAGTGGATTTGCCCTCAGTCAAGTGGTAGAGAAAATCCCCAAGCTGCTACCATATGTCGTAGTGTGGTGTGCAGTGGGATGGGGTTTTCTGTTAAAGCACCAAACAGATAGAAATTCACGGAAAACAAAATATGTTTTTAATCAGATCCAGTTTGTTAAGCCTTCACAAAGTTGGTCTCCTGGCCCCTCCTCCAGTCCAGTTAAAGTTCCTACCTTTTTAAGTCTTGCCTTGAACGAACTCCTGGTGCCATGGGCCATTCTCCTTCCTGCAGCCTGCTGGGTTTTTAACCTCTTCCTGTGAGCTGCAGGCTCTTTTAAAGGCGCCTGTTGATAATTCCTCTGGAGAGGGACGGGCAACACCCTATAGACCCCATCACAACTACCTACATTTCAAATTAATGCTAATCTCTTTCCAATCAGCCAAAGCACTTAACAAGCAAGAGTATTATGTCCATCTGACTAATTCTCTTGCCTCTGACCCTCGCTGTTTCTTTGCTACTCTTAACTCTCTCCTCGAGGTCACTCCTTCCCTTTCTGCCAGACTTTGGCTGTCTATTTCCATGACAAAGTCCAAAAGATTAGCCTTGAATTCTACACAGGTTCACCTCCCCTTCCCCCTCTTCAATCCCAAATCCTTCCCTCACCTTCTGTCGCCCTTTCTTTCTGTTCTGAAATCACTGAGGAGGAACCTGCAAATCTTCTCTCCTCTACCAAATTGACTACCTGCTCCTCTGATCGCATTCCCACCCATCTACTAACCTTTATCTGTCATATCTTTAACCTATCACTTTCCACTGCAACTGTTCCTGTGGCCTTCAAACATGCTCTGTTCACACCTCTTCACAAAAAGCCCTCACTAGACCCTACCTGTCCTTCCAGCTATCAGCCTCTCTCCTCCCCTTTGCTTCAAAACTACTTGAACGAGCACTTCACTGCCACTGAATTTACTTTCTTTCCTCTCAAGCCCTTCTGGATCCACTGCATTCTGGCTTTTGTCCTATACATTGCACAGAAACGGCTCTTGCCAAAGTCTCCAGTGACTTATTCTTCGTCAAATCCAAGGGCCTTTACTCAATCCTCATCCTTCTTGTTCTGCTGCCTTTGACACTGTTGATCACCACTTTCTACTCGATACCCTTTCCTTGCTTGGATTTAGGGGCTCTTTTCTGTCCTGTCCTGGTTTTCTTCTCATCTCTCCCATCGTACTTTTAATGCCTTTTCGCTAGTTGCTCCGATACTGTGGAACAATCTACCAGATCAACTAAGAGAAACAAAAGATCTTCTAACATTCAGGAAAACACTAAAAACCCATCTATTCACACAATACTACACCAATGGAGAAACAGGTATAGCTTCCCAACCTCCTTAAACTGAATCAATTACATTAATAAACTATTATTTGTAATATAGTTCAATAATGTTATGTTATACTGTAATACATTTATACTAGTATTGCATTATACAATACCTGTAATAATGTAATACCTGTAATAATGTAAACTAACTCATAAAGTTCTGAATCAATTGTATTGATATTTGATTTGTTATAATGTAAAATGTTCCTAGTTCTTAAAGTTCAATGTATCTGTTCTGTTTGTTATAATGTAAACCGCTGCTGATCCTTGGAAGCAGCGGTATATAAAAGCTGTCCAAATAAATAAATAAATAAATAAATGTATGTTCTGGTGGATCCTCCTCTACTGCCATCCAGCTTTCAGTTGGTGTACCTCAGGGCTCTGCTGTCTTGGGAACTCTACTTTTCTCTCTCTACATCAGTCTCTTGGTGCATTTATTTCCTCCTATGGTTTTCAGTACCATCTTTATGCCGATGACTCTCAGATCTACCTCTCTGTGTCTGAAATCTCTCCAAGAATCCATCCCAGATCTCTGCCAGCTTATCTGTCATTGCTGCCTGGATGTTTCACCGCCGTCTGAAATTGAACATGGCCAAAACTGAGCTCCTTATCTCTCCCCCTAAACCCACCTCCCCCCTTTCTCCCTTTTCTATTTCTGTGGATGACACTACACTCCTTCCCGTTTCCTTAGCTTGCAACCTTGGAGTCATCTTTCACTCTACTCTCTCTTTCTCTGCGCACATCCAACAGATAGCTAAGACCTGCCGCTTCTTTCTTTATACATAAATACATAAATAAATCAAAAATAAATAATATCCTACCAATTGCACAAGACATATCCTACCAACCCCCATCAGATTCTTGGAATAATTTCTACCCCATAACTAAAGAGACCCTTAAGAATATAATGTCGAATTTAAATACTACAACTTCTCACCTTGATCCCTGCCCCATAACTTGGACAAAGAACACCCTTCCAACTTTATCCCCTTTCATTCTACCACTAATTAATCTCTCACTAAACCAAGGCTACCTCCCGCCCATACTAAAGCATGCACAAATCAGACCCATATTAAAAAACAATACTCTGGATAAAACCTCACCGAATTCATATAGACCTATCTCTAGTATACCTTTTATGGCCAAACTCATAGAAAAAGTAGTTCAAACCCAAACACAGGAACACATTGACACTTCAGCTCCCCTTGATGACCAACAATATGGCTTTCGCCCTGGCCATGGGGTAGACACTCTTTTAACTGTACTCCTAGACACACTAGTAAGAGGAATAGATAGCCCTAAAAATGCATTCTTACTACTTTTTCTAGACATCTCTGCAGCATTTGACAGTGCTCACCACACACTAATGCTCAATAGGCTCAGTCAAATAGGTGCTAACTCAATAGTTCTTAAATGGTTCACATCGTATCTTTCCAACAGAACCCAAACTGTCAGGATCAACACTCAAACCTCCAACACATACAAACAGGAAATAGGCCTCCCCCAAGGATCCGCCCTCTCTGCACTCCTATTTAATATAAATATACAACCAATTTGCAACATCTTTAAAAAATTCAAAATCCATTATCACATATACGCGGACGATATTATGTTGTACATCCCCTTTACAATCCCTACGCTTCCACTTCAACTATTAACAGATTGCTTCAAGGAACTAGCAACTTGGCTAGAAGCCCACAACCTCTATATTAACCATTCCAAAACTGACATACTGATTGTTACAAAAAACAAATCCTACACCTCCCCTACCCACATTACACTTCAGAAACACGACATCCACATAAAAAACGAAATAAAATATCTAGGGGTGATACTTGATACACACCTTAGCATGAACACCCACATAAGAAATACAACCAAGAAAATATACTTCAAACTCAAAGTATTAAAACAATTACATCCGCTAGTACACCTGCAAGACTTCCTGAGCATCATTCAAGCTATCATCACACCACATTTTGACTTTGCCAACCTCTCACTACTAGGCACAACTAACCAAAACATCAAAAGGCTCCAATTGGCCCAAAACGCTGCAGCCAGAACTATAATGAAGATACACCCTTTTGAGCATATTTCACCCTATCTAGCCAAACTACACTGGCTCCCTATCCAATGTAGAATAAACTATAAATTAATAATAACTACCTTTAAAGCATTAAATAACACTGCCCCAGCTACCCTAAATAATCTAATCACTAAACACACCCCAATCTGCACATAGAAGAGGCAACACTAATAAAATAAAGATTCCAAAAGAATTCACAAAGACCAAAAAAACAACAAATAAAAAAGCATTCTCCCATGCAGCCCCTATATTCTGGAACTCACTACCAGATGAAATCAGAGCCTTAACTGACCTTAAAGACTTATGCAAAACCTTAAAAACTCACCTCTTTATCTCCCACTACGGTCCACTGGCAAATTCTCAAAACCAATATGAAAAGGGATAATCTATTTAACTCATCAAATCTAACACTTCAATTGCCTCATGATATTATGACCGTGACACTGAATATGATGTTTTTACATAGCTACCTTTACTGTTGACCTCATTTACTAACTGTACATAGTTTACTGTATATAGTTCCCCAAAGTTTAAAAGTTTAATAGTTTAACTGTTAATGTACATAATTTATGCAATGTTCAATGTAAAAACAGAAATGTCTTTCTGTCTCCTTAACTGTTATATGTAAACCGCACCTGATCACTGGAAGGTTGCGGTATATAAAAGTTTGTTAAATAAATAAATAACATCATCAAAATTTGTCCCTTCTTTCTAAAGACATTACTAAGACCCTTGTCCACTCACTAGTCACCTCCCGCCTTGACTATTTATTAATTTTATTATTTATTTATTACAAGTTCTTATATACCGCACTATTCGGCATCAGCGCGGTTTACATTATAACATAAAGACCATAACAACAAGCTGTTTGGTTTACATCGAACAGGAGTACAAACTTGGAGAACCGGGGTAAACTATATACAAGAGATAATTACATAGAACAGAATAGAGTCTTAATAATATCAAGAACGGCATGGTGTGTTCATGAGTGGGTCACTTCCTCTGGTTCACTTGCTGGTAGGGTAGTATTGAAGGAAGAGGTGGTATTTGAGTGCCTTCCTGAACTGGAGTAGGTCAGTAATGGCCCTTATGTCGGAGGGTAGAGCGTTCCAGCATTTGGGTACATAGAAACTGAAGGCTCTGTTTGAGGTTGTCATGTTGCACTTTGTCAACGCCTTCGAGGTTGTCAGTAGGTTTACGGCTGATGTTCTTCTGGATCTGTTGGGGGGTACAGTGTGAATCAGATCTGTGAGTGAGGAGGATGAGATACCCTTGATTGCCTTGAATGATAGGACTAGGGTTTTAAAGATGATCCTCCCATGGATGGGGAGCCAGTGAAGCTGTTTAAGAATGGGAGTTACGTGATCGCTTCTGGAGGCTCCGTAGAGGACTCTTGCTGCGGCATTCATGGCCATCTGTAACCTGCTCCTTGCTGGTCTCCCTCTGAATCATCTCTCTCCCCTTCAATCTGTTCAAAACTCAGCTCACAGCATATCTTCTGCCAGTGTCTCTACGCTCATGTAACCCCCTCTTCTCAAGTCACTTCACTGGCTCCCTATCAGTTTCCACATTGAGTTCAAACTTCTCCTACTGATGTACAAGTGCATTCATTCTGCAGCTCCTCACTACCTTTCCTCTCTTATCTCACTCTACAGCCCTCCTCAGGAACTCCGTTCCTATGGCACATCCCTTTTATCTGTGACCTTCTCTGCTACTGCCAACTCTAGACTTTGTTCATTCCATCTTGCTGCTCCATATGCCTGGATGAGGAGAACAGCGGAGGGCATGAGCCATGGCCTACCGAGGAGTGTGGGTAAAATCAACTTTATTGAAGACCCAACTTTACAAGTTTTGGCCAGAGGCCTTCATCAGGGGTCAGATTACCACATAGAAAGTGTATGAAACACGCCTATGCGGTGGTTTTCCCGCCTCTGCCAGCTCCCGCAGAATGGGAAAAGTGGTTACTCCACCGCATAGGAGTGTTTCATACACTTTCTATGTGGTAATCTGACCCCTGATGAAGGCCTCTGGCTGAAACTTGTAAAGTTGGGTCTTCAATAAAGTTGATTTTACCCACACTCCTCGGTAGGCCGTGGTTCATGCCCTCCGCTGTTCTCCTCATTGTGTAATTTTGCGGAAGGCCCTCTTCTCCCTGTTTTCCCGCTCCATATGCCTGGAACAACCTACCCGAGTCTGTGCATCAGGCTCCTTCTCTAGCCCTATTCAAATCTAGGCTAAAACCCCACCTCTTTGAAGCCGCTTTTGGATCGTGATGCTTCTCACTCTTTTGTCCACTACATATGTGTATTTTACCATACTCTAGTCCCCAGTTCGCTATGTGTTTTGTCTTGATTAGATTGTAAGCTCTGATGAGAAGAGACTGTGCCTTACATGTATGTGTACAGCACTAGGTACAAGCTGTAGTGCTATACAAATGATTTTTAGTGGTAAAAGCATATGCCTCTAGATGCTGGGGGATAAACTGCTGGACATGGCAGGGATAAATGGGGGCGGGTGGGGATTTCATTCTGATCTGGGACCTGGAAAAGGATTTGAGGGGGGTGCTATATGGTGAAAGAGTAGATGATCGTGAAAGAGGTGGCTAGAGAGTTGGGCCTTGGCAATTCCATCCCACCCAGCTTGCCCCTCGCAATTAAAAATCTTCCCCCAGGATCCACAGTTTTTGCAGTTATCACCAGGTTAAGGGTCTTCCAAAAAAGAATTGCCACACTAGCTTTCTTTTTTCCCCATACATTAGAAGCAGCCACTACTGTTGGGTAGTCAGGCGAGCTCAGAAGGCGTTCATCTTTCCAAAGGAGATGTGTCTCCTCGACTAGGACTATATGTGCCCACAGCTGCTCGAGCTGTTTCTGCAGTGAGCCCTGTTTAGCAGCAGCATTTAGTCCTTTAACATTAAACGATACAATTTTATAACTCATGAATGATAAACAAAACCCCAGCATTTCCCATAATCCCAGAGCGTGCCGGTCTCCCCCAGCAGAACAAAACCCCCGTCCCCACTCCCAACAAGGCACCCCCACAGTTGAGGTATTCACACCTTGTAAGGAAGTGAGTTCACCCACCTCAAAGCCCTGGTCCTCTTTCATTTGCTGACCCTCAAACATATAATCCATCCAACCCCCATTATATAGACTCTTCATTCCCCACATTCACATGCCCCCTCCCCCTACATCAGAGATACTCAAATCCAGTCCTGGAGGGCCGCAAACCAGTCAGGTTTTCGGGATATCCCTAATGAATATGCATGAGATAGATTCAAATACAATGGAGGCAGTGCATGCAAATATATCTCATGCATATTCATTAGGAATATCCCGAAAACCTGACTGGTTCGCGGCCCTCCAGGACTGAATTTGAGTACCTCTGCCCTACATCATACCTCTCCTTCCTGTATCATCCACCTCAACAAGCACCCCCCAGACCTTTGTGCAACCCTGCATCCATCACACATACTCAAACCCATACTGCAACATTACATGCATTAATCACCCCCCCTCCACTATACTTGCTCCTACCATCAAACATATCTACCAATCCAATCTCATCCACCACCCTGGCACATAGCAAACCCAGATATTTACTGCATCAGTGTAAACCAGCATATCAACATTCAGTGACAAATCAGTCATTAGAATCCACCACACCAGGCATCTGCATTCCTTCTGAATTCCTTTTCAGTCGGCCTCGACCCCTTTTGACTCATTGCCACCAGACCTCTCACTTCTGTGGATGTTTCATGCTCTCGGCACAATCCTCCATAATCACAATATGAAAGTTCCTGCAAGGCCTTTATTGCTTCCGATCTAGTCCATGCTCTCTCAGACCTTCCGTCTTTGGAGATTGCCAGTGCAAATGGGAACTGTCATCTGTATTTCACTTGTTCTTCCCGTAGCGTCTTAATTATGTCCCACAGTTCCTGCCTTCTGCACAAGGTTGTAGCTGAGAGGTCTTCATTTTAATTGCATGAGATTGCCAAGTAAAGTCTTTCAGTGTTCGGGCTTTTGTGGTCACTTTAATTTCATAGAAACATAGAAATATGACGACAGAAAAAGACCACATGGCCTATCTAGTCTGTCCTTCCATTTCAAGGCTAAACTGGTGGAAAAACACAATTATCTTTGGGCAAATTTGTCCTGGATGCCCGATCCAGCTCTACTACCAGTGCCTCGACCCTCTGCTTCCGTTTGCAGCAAGCTGCACACAATGCTGGTTACCACCTCTCAACAATTTTCATAAGCTGACTCTTCAGGTACTCCCTAAAGTGAAGATTGCTCTGCCTTGAGCGGTTTTCGAGGTCTTTCAATTTGTCAGCAAGCTCACCATTCACCTCTTTCAAGTGAGCAACCCGCTTCTCCAATTCAGCCATCGAGTCCCCCTGCTCTTCTACACGTGTTTCAATATACTCCACATATCGGCTCACATCTGCCATTTCCAATCGGAACTCCTCTCCCAAGGCCATTAATAGCGCTGTACACTGAGCTGAGATCCATTTTGAGCTCTTGGAACCATTGCTGGAACTCCCTTGGCAAAATGCTCTCCTCCTCACCAGAGTCTGACTCACTCGCTCCCACTCTCCAATTGCTATTGTCCTCCAACACCGGGGATGCAGCCACTGCCATCTTATACTTGTTTCAATGTGACCTTTTTTTCTGCGCCATCCAGACTAGTAGGCTTCTGGGGACAGTATCACTCTCACTCCTACGCACAGAGATTGCAAACACTAGGGTTAAGAATGCTTTTAATCGGTGGGGCCATGGAGCCTCGAAGCTAGACCACCACCACTCTTGGTGATGTCACTTCCTCCACTCCAGTAGGGCAGTTTCTCTGCATTTTTCCACTGCAATTTGTCAATCCCACCCCTACCTGCTTTAAAATAATGCTCAAGCTTTAGAAAGCATAGGCTGTACAACAGCCCCATATCTAAACTCAAGCAGACAACTCCACAGGACAGCATAATAAGTGCTTCCAATAAATGCACTAACAACAAACCAATTTAAAACTTGGATCTGTAGCAGGCACCCCATTCCTTTCTCAGAAAAGAGTGGGGAAAGGAGAAATCAGCAAGGTGTTCTTGATTTTCCTTGTCATGCACCTTCTAGGATCCAATGAAGACAAACATTTTATTCTGCCCAAACAGGCTTCACCACTCTACCCCAATTTCCATTGTGCATGGAAAAAACAAGCACCTTTTTGTTTCCCATCACATATACTTCTCAAACACTATGTTTTCCCAGTGGTTTTATTAGCTTTGTCTCAGCCCAAAAACTTCCAAACCTAACACTCACATCTGTGTTCTTAATCCAAAATGATTTACTAGACTCCTGGGGGGGGGGGGAGGGAGAATATTCAGGGGCGGCAGCAGCTAGCATGATTTCAGCAGTTAGCTGTCGCCACTGAAACAAACACACAGTATTGAATCCGGGTTAAGCGGAGAAGCAGGAAGCTGACCAGGCAGTGACAATATTGAGCCGCTTCTCTGGCACCCTTTCAGGTGCCTAACTTTTGTCACTTAGCTCAATATCGCCGCTGCCCAGTTATCAATGGACACTGTCTCCATTCTGCCTGTAGAACACCATGATTCTAGCCGGCTAGCATTGGGGTGTGCATCAACAGCACCAGGGGGGATATTCAGTTACACAATATCCCGGTGACCACAATTAACATGGTTAGCAGGTCTGCTAAATGCGTTAATCGTGTTGATGATTCCCCCCTCTAATCTCGCTACAGTCGTTCTAAAGTTCAGCAGACACTACGAAAAAAAATGGGAGAAAATTCCTATGATTGATTTCCCTACTCATGCTTAGGGCTTACTTTCTCGGCAGCAAGTTTGCATTGCTCATAAATTATGTCTCCTCACAATAAAGTGTGGTATCTAATCAGCTGGTATATTGCTCTACAAACTTCTTCTTGCATATTAGATGTGTTACATTCTACCTACAAAAGTTCATCTCCTTGGAGTCTATTAGAATTACCATACATTCCTTTACAATGAGTGCCATAAAGAGTGTGTTTCATTTCACTAAGTTTACATCAAGGCCAAATATTTGATCTCTTCACTGAAATATAGGTTCCAAACTCCTATCCAAAGGTCTCCTTGTCTACGTCTCAGCCCCCTTTAAATACTTCTTAAATACCAAAACTCTAATGCCCTATTATTGATCGGGCTTCAACCTACCACAGTGGTAACAGGGTGGCTAGATCCATCGCTTATCAGTCTGAGTATCACTGGACCTTGCACTCTTGGCTTGGGAATCATCCATGTGTGTGGCTAACTATATCCTGCTTGTTCATGGAGAAAGGGGGCATACTTTCCTGTAACAAAGGTTCTCTGTGGCCAGCAGAATAAAACAGCCACACAAGTCTCTCCCACCTCCCTCTACGGTTGAAATTCATACGCTGTAGAATAGATTGACAAGGAGAAGCAATGGTCACACAGAAGGGAGCACCTTCAGGGATGACCAGGGCCGACCTGTCCACTAGGTGGCCCGCCTGGGCAGTGGCAGCGGCACACATGGGTGGCCATGCCACCCCCCAAGCTGCTGCCAATTCTGTTTGGAGGGGGAGGCAGGCAGCATTTCCAAAAGTGGCTGCAAAAAGCTGCTGCTTTTGGAAATACTGCCGCTACCCACCTCCTCCTCCTGAGATGGGAACGGTGATGGTGGCAAGACGGGGGGGGGGGGGGGGGGGGGGTGGAAGTGGCAAGACTGGATTTCTGCCTAGGGCGGCAGAAACCTTTGGGCCGGCCCTGGGGATGACATCAGTCATTTGTGTGGCTGATTTATTCTGTTGTCCATAGGTAAAGATCAAGCCAAGAGGGAGTGGGATAGAGCCAGAAGCAAGGGGACAAAGTCCCCTGTCACAGGTAAGTACCAGCCCCCCTACCCAAGCAGGTTAAAGTTGCCTACTATTTCTATTTCTTCTCCATCAAGGATGAAATTATTGATTTTTTTTGCCAGTTGTGGGGATCTTTGTCTTCTTCACATTAAGCTGCAGGCTTATTGTAAGACTGTTTCTTGATCTTGATAAGATGTTTCAGATCGTCTCCATTTTCAGCCAAATAACATGAAAACAAACATATCAGGATTCAATCTGACTTCTTCCATGGACTTATCATGTGGCTGAATAGGAAAGCCACTTCATCCTCCATTCACTAGGGTAAAATTAAGGATCCAAACCCTGACCAAAACTCCTTCCAGCCAAACACACTGGTAAAATCGCAAAGAAGAGCGCCTGTGCATTGGCAAGCAAACTCGGCATAGCAACAGAGAAGCTGAAGGCGCCGGCGCGGAGGTGGAAGAAGTCCAAGACCGGGCGGAAGGGGAAAGGCGCATGCTCAGAAGAGGTTGCTGTCTGCCAAACCCTACCTACAGAGAGGGAAATGCGCCTGTGCAGAATGTACAACGAGCCCGCAGATGACAGTGGAAGAGCTACTAATGCGCCTGCGCAGAATGTACAGCGAGCATGCAGTGCAGATGACCCTGTGGAAGAAGAATTACTAACGCGCCTGCGCAGAGGTAGCACGCTGGGCGGTTGGGAGTGGGACCCGACGTCCGAACTCGTTTTTCCCCCGCCTCTTAGGCCCGGTGAGTGGACGTCCTTCCTGTGAACAGGCGGGGAATTCGCAGCACTATCATCTCATTCAGACTTTAGTCCTCTGTCCTCTTGCTTCCGGTTCTGTCCCACCCCCTCCGGCCCTGCCTCCTCTTCTCTCCTCTCGCTGGCGGCCCTCGCACCTGCTTTTGTTTTCTCGAGTACTGCTAGATTGTCTTAGGGCGCGTGTACACTGGGTGACCAGGACACGTCATGCAACAGAGCTCTAGCTAATTAGGACACTGCGTGCATTTGCACGCGAGCACATATTAACCCGGAAAGAGCTCCGAACAGCATCCCGGTCCCGACTTTCACCGCGCACCTACGTAATGCTCGTGAGCCACTTGCAAACAAATACCAATTCGAGAAATATGTTGCAGACTAGGTTCTATTGCACTTAGTGTATACGCGGCCTTACAGATCTTTTTCTATAAGTGTAGTCTTTGTATATAATCCTTTTGTAAGCTGCTAAGGGGGCGTGCGTGGATATAACAGAGTTTCACTATTTAGCAGAAACGTTAACATTCGTTCTGGGTCCATGCTTGTTATCCTAGTTCATCTTTGGGACCGTTCTCCAGACAAGTAACGATGTTTGGTACCTTTTGCAACAAAATAAAAATACATTTGTTAGTCACAGCAACATAAATCAATGGAAGGCAGGATAACTCTTAGAAAGAAAGCAAATACGAGTAGAATATGACCACCTTACTCCTCTAACTTGATGTTTTTATTTTGAAGTTCTCATGCTTGCCCGCAGAGCATACTGCACAAGACTTTCTTTTGATTCTGCATCCCTTTTGTCTCAGTCATCAGTACATAGGCCATATGGCCTTTTTCTGCTGTCATGGTTCTGCCCTTACATACCAACTACTATTGGTAAAAAGTGGACTGTTGTAGTTGTTGTTATGGAAGGACAGACTAGATAGGCCATGTGGTCTTTTTCTGTCATCATGTTTCTATGTTTCTGTTATAGCTTCTTTATTTCCGCTAGAGACCTTCTGTGTTTGTCCCATGTTTTCTTGAATTCAGATACTGTCCTCATCTCTACTACCTCCACTGGGAGACCATTCCACATATCAACCACTCTTTCCGCAAAGAACTATTTCTGCATATTACTCCTAACCTCCACCTGGCCTAGATGTTGATTTTGAACAGGAAACTCCATAGCAAAATACTCCAAATTAGATCTTAGTGTTAAACCTGCAACAGAAGTTTCCAAAGCCTCCATGACTTCCCACAAGCTGTCCATTTTGACTTTAGCAGATTTTTGAAGCTTCCCAGAGACACTGGTGGCTATATACTCCTCTCCAGCTGATTCCCAAACCCTGGAAATCCCCAGGCTCTGAAGCCTAAATCCAGTGGTAAAGAGGACCGCAGAGCTGCCCTTTAAGCTTGCGGTCTACTCCCTGCTCTCTGGTAGTGTGCAACAGCTTGGTTGCAATTCCAGCAAAGGCACTTCCAGGTAACGGGGAGACAGCTTGCTCCTTGGGGCTCAACAAGATCCCATCAGCACTCTGGTCCGCACCAAGCAATGCTGCACCAGCCAAAGCTTCTGCTGTGTTGGATCGGGTGAATCCCAAACATCTCTATAGTATTAACTGTCCCTTAAAGAGGATTCCTTCGCTTTGGTGCCTCGCGTGGACTTCCCCTTTCCAGGCATATTCCCAGGCCAGAGCAAATGGTAGTAATAGCGCTTGTTGGTGTTTGAGTGAGTTCTCTCTACTCCTGCATCACCAAAGTCATTTTGCCCCTCATGCCACAGTTCTTGCTGCTTTGCTCCTATGATAGATGTTTAAATACCTTGGTGGCATATCTCTCCTCTCCCCCCCCCCTTTCTTCAATAGTACATAAGAACATAAGATATGCTATACTGGGTCAGACCAAGGTCCATCAAGCCCGGTATCCTGTTTCCAATAGTGGCCAATCTAGGTCACAAGTAGCAGTTTCCCCAAAGGGGACAGGTTCCACAATGCATGTATTGGGCAAGCAGTGGATGTCCCGGGTGCCCTTTAATAACGATTTATGGACCTTTTCCTCCAGGAATTTGTCCAAACCTTTTTTTAAACCCAGCTACACTAACAGCTGTTACTGCATCCTCCGGTAATGAATTCCAGAGTTTGATTACACGTTGAGTGAAAAAAATATTTTCTCTTATTAGCCTTAAATAGGTTATGCTGTAACTTCATTGCATGTTCCCTAGTCTTTCTATATTTTGATGGCGTAAACAATCGATCTATGTTTACCCGTTCCACTCCATTCATAAAGACCTCTATCATATCTCCCCTCAGCTGTTTCTTTTCCAAATTGAAGAGCCCTAACCTTTTTAGCCTCTCCTCCTTCCATCCTCTTTACCATTTTGTTGGCTCTTCTCTGTACCTTTTCTAATAACGCTATATCCTTTTTAAAATATAGTAACCAGAATTGCACACAATATTCAAGGTGCAGTTACACCATGGAACGATACAGATATGTATTAAGATTTTTGATTCTGTCCCCATATGCCTTATGACGAAGACCAATTACTATTTTAGTAGCCACCCTCTGCATAGACTCCATCCTGTTTATATCCTTTCGAAGATGTGGTCTTCAGAATTGCACACAGAACTCTAAATGACTTATACAGAGGCACCATTGCAGTCTCCTACTACTACTTATATTTTATAGCGCTACAAGGTGTACAAAGCGCTGTGAATAATAATGTTCGTCCTGATTGGACTGTAAGCTTTGAAGAGCAGGAAATGTCTTACATCACAAAACTAGGAAGTAGAGTATGCAGCTCCCTTTATGGTTTATTTAAAATTTGTTATACTGTCCTTTGAATCAACAGAGCAGTGTACATAGTAAATCTAAAACCAAGAAAGGAACTCTAATAGAAGTAGGATAGAGGACAGTCCCATTTATACCAAAAGCACAACATAAGTGAAAGGAGGGGATTAGATGGGATTATAGAGGAGGTATATGAGTGGGGTATCATAGGTGGAGGAAAAGAAGCAGAGTTTTATTTATTTATTTAACCAGTTTTCTATACCACCTTATTATTCAATCAAAGTGGTTTACATTATGTAATCAGTACCAACAGGTACTGGATACATTCCCTTGTCCCCAAAAGGCTCACAATCTATGTGTACCTGAGGCAATGGAGGGTTAAGTGGCTTGCTCAAGGCCACAAGGAGTACCTAAAGGACTAGAAACCCTGGGGCAGCTCACATCTCCTTTAAGGGAAGCAGTGGGCTGAGTTCTTGAACATGGCTCTGATGGTCACACATGCCTTCTACTGCAGTTAAGCTCGCGTGGGTCTGGAGCAGTTCTTGTGGCTGTACGTCTGTACTGTTTGGAGGAGCATCTGATTGCCCTAACTGCAGCACATATTGCAAGTTTCATTAGCATGTAATCCAGTAGAATGCAGTCTCTGTGTCAGTACTCTGGGTCTGGGCTTCTGCAAAGAGGCTTCCTGGTCTTCACTGAATGCCTTTGTGAACTCCTACAGGCTGTTTGTGGGAGTTGTATAGATGGCACCTGTGACAGGCTAGTCTTCCCTGACTGTCATCTTTCTCCCATCCCTGGCCCTTACTGCTTGGGCGCGTTCCACTCATCTGGACTGATGTAGCAGGCTAAGGCAGGCCTCAAAAAAACTTTCTTAGGATCTAGGAGCCGACCCAAAAATCTAGGAGGCAGATTTGAAATAAACTGGAATTTTTAATTTATTTATATACAATTTATAAATTGCACATTCATAATATATTCAAGGTGATGTATAGCAGGCTACTTATTCCAGTAGCAGTTTAAACCTAAAGTAAATGCAACAAAGGTGCAGCTGCTGAGAGGGGCAATGAAGAGAGACTGAGTGGGGTGTGCACCCACCTATCCCACCCCCCAGCCTCTTTCCATTGCTCTCATCCACATAAGACACAGGTCCTCTAGTGATGTAGAGAGGTTTTAGGCTGCAGCTGCTGAGGGGGCTGAGGTATTAGCTCCATGGAGTATCTCCCCACCCCCAGCAGCCACAACTATCCATCGCTCACCTGTCCCCAGCAGCACTAGCCTAGAGCCTCTTCATCAGCCACTTACACCTCTCTCCACCCCCAGGAGCAGTGGCATCACACCACTCCCCCTCCCCCCCCACAGCAGTCAGTCTCTCAAACCATTTCTCACACACTCCTCCCTGCAGCAGCGCTCTCACTCCCTTTCTCCTCCATCTCCTGAAATTTGTAATAGGACCCTACCTCCCAATAAAAATGCTCTGGATGAACCTGCATCTGCTGCCACCATTACAGAATTTCGCCATGCAATGAACCATTCTTTCTGACAGATTATGTTGTGTGGCTGGGCAAAGAGATTTGACCCCATACACATTCTGTTGGTGGGGTAGATGCCTCCTTGATGCACGGTGGCTCCGAGGTGTAGAGCTGATTCAGGAAAGCCCTGAACCCATGTAGAAAGGCTGCCCCCGATGTTCATTATCCAAGCCAGAAGCCATAGCAATTTAAATAATAAGTGCCAAGCAGGACTACAGAACCCAAAGAAATTGCAAACCCGAAGCGCTGTCTGGTCGCAGTGCCGCCAATATCCTTGTTCCCAAGAGGGGGGAGTAATCTCATTCATGCTCGATGCTTGAAAGATGAGCACAGCGGTAACTTGGGCAAGGGGGTTAGCAGCTCACCATAAACCCATGCAGCAGTGAGAGAAAGAGAAAGGAAAAAGAAAAAGGCTCTTGGTACACTGCTTCTGCCACCGCTGACTGATAGCACGCTGACTTTACTTTCTGACCACAGACCAATTGTTCTCTGTGGCCAGCACCAAATGACGACACTGCCTGCCCCTGGCCAATGACGAGCAGTTTTAGATGCTCCCTACTGGGCTGAGCAGCAACTGCTGCAGCATGTTTGTGTGGCTCCAGATGCTGCTACAAAGGCATCATTTGTGGCATCCTGCTGCTCTGCTTCCAAGCTGCAGGTGCCAGTTTGATTTATTTTTGTTGCCATGGCGACCTGGTGCCTTTGGTTTGTCGAGCCCTGGGATAAGGAGAAATTTTACATACCTGTTAATTTACTTTCCTTGAATCTTGCTAGACCAGGCCAGGATCCACGCTGGAAGGCTTTCTTCAGGTTTGGAGGCCTATCTGCTGTGGAAGGCCTAGTCAGGCCTTTGGTCTGACTCAGTATTTGGTCCTTATACCATAATGAAATTGGAAAGTTACTCAAGTCGGCCTCCACCTGCTGGTAAGGGAGAATGACCCATTCACCTGGACTGGTCTAACAGGATTCAAGGAAAGTAAATTAAAAGGTATATAAAATTTATCTATTAAAGCTCCTTCAAAAATAACAGTTTATTTTTTAGCAGATATTCAAATGTGGGACTATTTCCTTCCAGCCAATATTGAACACTTCTGTTTTAATCAATAAGCTAATTGATGTGTGGTTCTATATGGCAAGATTTTTCACATGGGGTATGTGGGAAGGGAGGGATCTAACACTTGTGCAGTGACTTGAAAGAGTGCTTTTCCTCCTCCTTTCATTTTAGAGGCTGTTGTATGCTGTTGGGTCAAAAATTAGCAGCAGGAAAGCTTTGCCCAAAATGGGAAAAATCCCCTTCTGCAAACAGAAAAATAAACCAGTAACCTAAGCAGCAAAAAAATGTTATCTTAAAATAGTCCCCTTTCTTAAGAACACCCAGGTAGAGAATTTATATTAAGAGCCACAGAATTATCTTGCTTGAAATAGAGCCCCTCCAGGGGCTCCCAGCCAGCCAGCCAGGCTTTCCCAGGGGGCAATCCTCAGGTTGCAAGAATTCCCTAATAATTAGGAGTTACTTTTTCGCCATGTTTTTTTTCTTCAGTTGGGATTTTTCCTTTATCCCCCTACCTCATGGCCATGATGCCAAGTGCACAAGTGTGCTGCCTGATGTTCCTGCCAAGTGAGCTGCTCTTCTGGCTCTTTCTGCCTCAGGTATGATGTCAGAGTCTCAAGGCACATTTTGTTGGTAATGTCGGAACTTCCCTTGGGAACTTGAGGTTGCAGCCTCTGGCCAACAGGCCCCTGAGGGTCCTCTGCGCCCAAGAGCCCATTCTTAGCTGGCCTTGATCAGCACCTCCTAAACAACTTGTGGGTTGTTTTCAGTCTTTGGTAGCTGTGTCGCAGCTGTCCTCATGGGGCAGCTTGGTTCCTTCACAGGACTTGGAATATCTGGGGGCCTGCCTCAACACCTGCTTGTGCAGGGTATACATTACCCCTATAAATAGTCAGACAAGTTGTCTGCAGCTCAGAGTGGGCAGCTCCCAGGGCTTGGGACTTCCTGTAGCTCCTGGGCTGCATGACTTTGACCCTGGTAATGGTACCCTGGGCCAGGCCAGAGAACAAATGCAACTCTAGGGGCACCTTCTGACTTGCTGGTCTCCCTGCTCTTAGTTGTTCAAACAGTGCCTGTCTCTTCCCCAGAGGATCAAAAGGGAATTGGCCTGGTGGCCACAAATGTGCCCCATGAGAATGAAATGCCTCTGGAAATGCCAAATTGGGTGATAGTCACCACAGGTGACACCTTCTGGACTGGGGAGCGCATTGTCTAGGTCAGTTTGTTCAAGGACACTGATCTCCTTAGGAATCTTTCTAGTTGATCAGCAGGTTAGAAGCTAGGGCAACTTACCTGGCTCTGGAGAGGTTTAGGACCCTTCTGGAAGGCAAGGCGGTCAGATTGTTCTTAGACAATGCCATGGCAGTGGCTTACGTCAACAAACACTGCATTGGCTTGGAGGTGGCAGAGAGCTGTTGGGCAGTAGGTCTTTTTGGTGGTCCACATAGCAGGAGATGTCAATATGCTGGCTGATGTCTTGAGTCAGAACACTGTGGATCCCAATGAAATGGGACTTAAGCCCGTATACATCTGATATCATCATGCCGGAGATATGGGGCCTGCCACTGTTCATCTGATGCCCACTTGGGGGAATACCAAGGCAAAGAACTTTATAAACTGTAGGAAGGATCCACAGGTGGTGAGCTTGGATGCCCCCCTTCAGGATTAATTCATTAGGGGTCACAGTATGTCCTTCCGTGGCAGTTGGTGAGCCATCTCCTGCACAGGGTTTGGTCTCACCCAGATGTGGTCATTTTAGTGGCACCCATTTTGATCCTGTTGGTAGGGTCACCACTAATGCTGTTTGGGGAAATGTCATTCTGGCTTTTCTGCAACAGTGTATATACAAGTTATGGCGTCACTGAAAGTTTCTTCCATATCATCCCTCCAGTCCAGCCCAGCCGCATGGGTTTATGCCCACCTACCAGCAGATGGAGACAGCTGGTTTGATGTCACCCTATAAGGGTCCTATCCTTAGGCTCCTTGCATCAGTATTTCTCAGTCTTCAGGAGATAGTAGGCTTTTAGGATCTAGGTTTCTGGACTCCACTGGACAGATTGACTTAGAGAGAAAGACTTTGCAAACAGAGCAGTCGGGGGGGGGGGGGGGGACTGCCAACCTTGGCAAAGTCTCACAGTGGAGTATAGCAGTCCCTGGTGTGGCTCGGCTGACCTAGGCCTTGGGTGCAGGCTGGGTCCCTCCTTCAATTGCTTCTCACCCTCATGCCACCTCCTGCTTCCTGTGGAAGTTTCAGCAACTCTGGAACTTTAACAGCTCAGTCAGCTGTGCCATGGTTCCCAACTGCTCGTGATGACCGAATAAAGTTAAAAGGAGGGCTGTGGCTGAGGGGAAATGGTTCTTTCTCCCCCCTGAAGCATTGCAGCATTTCTCCGCTGTCAAAAGCAATCCGGGATCGCTGCTCTGGGCGGTAAATAAAAGCACCAAACGTGTGGTGGTCTAGTTGATTGGATGCCAAGCTCCAAGGCAGAGTGTATGGTCTGTGGCAGCCACCGGAGTCTTTCTTCCAACACCAGGTTCTGCTGCAATTGTGAAGATGCAAGCGGGATGTTTCTGGAGGAGCTCTGTAGTGTGTGGAGGAGCTGGCTGGGGTGAGTTTAGAGCTGGCGGCCTTGCAGCGGCAGGACTGTTTTTG
Organism: Ichthyophis bannanicus; assembly: GCA_033557465.1. Taxonomy (NCBI): domain Eukaryota; kingdom Metazoa; phylum Chordata; class Amphibia; order Gymnophiona; family Ichthyophiidae; genus Ichthyophis; species Ichthyophis bannanicus. Next base: position 6,318,514 of record CM066050.1, read on the forward strand.
GCAGGAACTGCTGCCATTTTGCTGGGCCTCAGGATCCCAGGCCTTTGTGCAGCCAACAGCCAGTCAGCCTCCTTTGGTTCCTTGGGAGAGTGAGGCGCTGCAGGTTATGGTTAATTTTATTTGATATATCGCAACAATGCAAGCAAGCTCTGCGGTTTACAATAGCTAAAAATCAGTAAAGAGTGAAAAGAACGCCATATGCAAGACAGGATAGTGACAGTAAAAGATAAGATTGAAATCATCCAAAGAAACATGCAAATACACTACAAACACAAAGGGTATCAAGACCAACTGCAGCTAAATCTGGCACTAAATGTCAGGTGGTTAAGAGGGCGATTAACTTAGGCCCTTCTCTCGTCTCCCTGCCCTTTGTCTTTTCGTCTTCCCATGTTTAGTCTTCCTTTTTGTATTGTGTTCAACCCCATTGTCATTTTACTTTAACCGCCTAGTAGCCATGGCTATAGGTGGTATATCAAATAGAATCAAACTGTAACTGAGAGGGTGAAGAGGGGAGTTAGATGCAAGACTAGGTGGCAAGAGGATGGTAAGGGAGAAAGATTGCGAGACTGGTTGGCAACAAGGTAATGGAATGGGTTAAGGAGGTTGCCGGCTGTGTATTCTACTAGCAGCCTGTAAGACTTGTGATAAGGAAGCTTATCATAGCTCAGGAAGGAGCTATAGAAAAGGTGAAGTGACTCTGAACAAGCAACCTGTCAGTTCTGGTAGAAATAAGAAAACAGAATTTTCCCATAAAAGACTACCAGTCCCAGAATGCACCAGGTTTCCAACAGCCATTAGAGGAGCTGAAGTGGGGAAACGTGTGTTCAATCAGGAGGGCTATGAGGTAATCCCTAAGCACTCATCTCAAAGGGCAGGGCCTGATTCAGCACAGCTGCGCTGTGTTAGGGAAGAGCACTCATCTAAGCAGAATAAAGGTAGAGTTTATTCTACAGAGAAGCAGCTTGAGCTTGATCATCTTCATCATCAGGAGGATCATCAGAAGCAGAAGCCAAACCGGACGGACAGAGAGGGAAAGAAACCCTTTGTAAGAAGGAGGAGAAAAGCCTTTGAGAAGTCTAGAAGAGTCCAGAGCAGTACGTATACTGGGAGGCATTCTAAGGGCCAGCATACACCATTGGACTGGGGAAAGCCAGAGGAATGGTGCTGCAGAGCTAGGAATCTCCAGACGGTACCTGTTTAGCTAGAAAAGGTAAACAGGTAGAAAAGGCGATGGCAAAAGCTAGAAGGATGCTTGGGTGCATACGGAGAGAACATAAGAACATAAGAAATGCCATACTGGGTCAGACCGAGGTCCATCAAGCCCAGTATCCTGTTTCCAACAGTGGCCAATCTAGGTCATACGTACCTAGCAGTTTCCCCAAAAGACACAGGTTCTGCAGTGCTTGTACTAGGCCAAGCATTGATATCCTGGGTCCCTTTTTAATAGTGGTTTATGGACCTTTCCTCCAGGAACTTGTCCAAACCTTTTTTAAACCCAGCTATACTAACAGCCCTTACTACATCCTCCGGTAACAGATTCCAGAGTTTGATTACACGTTGAGAGAAGAAATATTTTCTCCTATTTGTCTTAAATAGTTTACCCTGTAGCTTCATTACATGCCCCTAGTCCTTCTATATTCTGATAGCGTAAACAATTTATCCACGTTTATCCGTTCCACTCCATTCATTAATTTATACACCTCTATCATATCTCCCCTCAGCCGCCTCTTTTCTAGGTTAAAGAGCCCTAACCTTTTTAGCCTCTCTTCATAGGAGTAGCCTTCCATCCCCTTCACCAATTTGGTGGCTCTTCTCTGTACTTTTTCTAATAACTCTATGTCCTTTTTAAGATACGGTGACCAGAATTGCACACAATATTCAAGGTGCGGTCGTACCATGGAGCGATACAGAGGCATTATAATATCCTTTGTTTTATTCTCCATCCCTTTCCTTATGATACCTAGCATTCTATTTGCTTTCTTGGCCGCCGCTGCACACTGGGCGGAGGGTTTTAACATGTTATCCACGATGACTCCTAAATCTTTTTCCTGGGTGGTGGTTTCTAATGTGGAGCCTTGCATCTTGTAACTATAGTGTGGGTTGTTCTTTCCTAGGTGCATAACTTTGCACTTGTCCACATTAAATTTCATCTGCCATTTGGATGCCCAGTCTTCCAATTTATCCAGATCCTCCTGCAGTTTTCCACAATCCTCTTGGGTTTTAAACAACTTTAAACAGTTTTGTGTCATCTGCAAATTTGATTACCTCACTAGTTATTCCCTTTTCCAGGTCATTTATGAATATGTCAAAAAGTAGCGGACCCAGTACAGATCCCTGGGGTACTCCACTATTCACCTTTTTCCATTGGGAATATTGGCCATTTAGCCCTACCCTCTGCTTTCTATCTTTTAACCAGTTCCCGATCCACAATAGTACACTGCCTCCTATCCCATGACTTTTTAGCTTCGCCAAAAGTCTCTGATGGGGGACCTTGTCAAAAGCTTTCTGAAAGTCCAGATACACTATATCAACCGACTCACCTTTGTCTACCTGTTTATGCACACCTTCAAAAAAACAGATCAGATTAGTAAGACAAGATCTTCCTTGTCTAAAGCCATGTTGGCTGTCTCCCATTAGGCCATGACTATCTACATGCTGTGTAATTTTGTTCTTTATGATGGCTTCTACCATTTTCCCTGGTACTGACGTCAGGCTCACCGGTCTGTAATTTCCCGGGTCACCCCTGGAACCCTTTTTAAAAATTGGTGTTACGTTGGCGACCCTCCAATCTTCAGGTATTACAGATGATTTTAATGAAAGTTCACAGATTACCAATAACAGGTCTGCAATCTCATATTTCAGTTCTTTCAACACTCTGGGATGTATACCATCCGGTCCAGGTGATTTGCTACTATTCAGTTTATCAAATAGTTGTAATATATCTTCCCGGTGTAGCGATATTTCTCTCAATTCCTCTGCAGTATCACCTTTAAATACCACTTCAGTCTTGGGTAACACCCCTACATCTTCCTCAGTAAATACCGAAGCAAAGAATTCATTCAGTCTCTCTGCTATAGCCTTGTCTCCTCTTACTGCCCCTTTTACCCCTCTATCATCTAATGGTCCAATTGACTCTCTCACAGGCCTTTTGCTACGAATGTACTTGAAAAAGTCTTTATTTCGTGTTTTTGCTTCCGTAGCAAGTTTCTTCTCAAATTCCCGCTTTGCCTGCCTTATCAATGCTTTGCATTTAACTTGCCAGTGCTTGTGCTGTTTCCAGTTTTCATCATTTGGCTCTTTTTTCCATTTTCTGAAGGTTGCTCTTTTGGCAGCAACAGCCTCTCTGACCTCACCTTTAAACCATGCTGGCAGTTTTTTGGACTTTCTTCCACTTTTCTTAATGCGTGGAATACAGCTGGTCTGGGCTTCGAGGATAGTATTTTTAAATAACACCCAAGCTTGCTGTAAGTCTTTAACCTTTGGAACCGCTCCTTTTAGTTTTTTCCGAACTATATTCCTCATTCTATCATAGTCACCCTTTTGAAAGTTAAAAGGTAGTACTGTGGATTCCTTTACTATCTGTCCTCCACTGATTAAATCAAACATGATCATACTATGATCACTATTGCCAAGTGGTCCCAACACCCTTATTTCTTGCACCAGATCTGGCGTTCCACTAAGGACTAGGTCCAGTATGGCTTCCCCTCTGGTCGGTTCATGAACCAGCTGCTCCAAGAAGCAGTCATTTATTTCATCTAGAAACTTTATCTCTTTAGCTTGTCCTGCTGTGACACTGTCCCAGTCGATACCGGGGTAATTGAAATCACCCATTATTACTACTCTGTTGTGGCTTTTGTTAGCTTCCTTGATTTCTTTGAGCATTTCATCATCCATTTGTTCATTCTGGCCAGGTGGTCGATAGTATACTCCCACTGCCATCACCTCCCCCTTCACAAATGGAACCTCAATCCATAGAGACCCCACAGCATACTTTGTTCCCTGCAAAACTTCAATCCTTTTTGACTCAATGCCCTCTCCAACATAGAGCGCAACCCCTCCACCAATGGCTAGCAGAAAATGGAATGGCTAGCAGAAAAAAGGAGGTGATAATGCCTCTGTATAAGTCTTTGGTGCGACCTCATTTGGAGTATGGTGTGCAATTCTGGAGACCGCACCTTCAAAAGGATGTGAACAGGATGGAGTCGGTGCAGAGGGTTGCTACTAAAATGATTAATGGACTTCATTATAAAGCATATGAGGACAGACTGAAGGATCTTAATATGTACACCTTTAGAGGAAAGGTGGGATAGAGGTGATATGATTGAGATGTTTAAATACCTCCATGGCATAAATGTTCAGGGAGAGAGCCTCTTTCAATTGAAAGCAAGTTCTGCTACGAGGGGACATGGGATGAGGGTGAAGGGAGATAGATTCAGGAGTGATATGCGGAAATATTTCTTTACAGAAATTTGGTATACTGCACCTGTACACGGGTAATAGAGTGGCTTACAATAGACAAAATTAGCTGCAAAAGGAGAAAAGGAATGGCAAATAATTGATAAGACAGGATAGTTCATTCATACAGCGGGAGAGGAGGGTACAGAAAGAAAGATGAAGGGTGCATAGGGCTATTTAGTGGGTGGTGGAAGGTGAAGATGAGCGGGAATAAGTGAGTCTTGTGATAAGGAAGCTTATCATAGCTCAGGTAGGAGCTATAGAAAAGATGATGTGACTCTGAACAAGCAACCTGTCAGTTCTGGTAGAAGCCAGAAAACAGAGTTTTCACATAAAAGACTACCAGTCCCAGAATGCACCAGGTTTCCAGCAGCCATGAGAGGGGCTGAAGTGAGAAAATGTGTGTGCAATCAAGAGAGCTATGAGGTAATCCCTAAGCACTCATCTCAAAGGGCAGGGCCTGATTCAAGACAGCTGCGCTGTGTTAGGGAGCAGCACACATTAGGACAGAATAAGAATAGAGCTTATTCTTCAGATAACAGTTACTACAAGCTCCAGCCCAGCTTCAGGGAGAGCTACAAGAACAGCTTCAGAAAGAGATACAGAGACAGCAACGGCTACAAGCTCAAGCACCAGTATCACCTGGAGAAACAGAAGCCAAGCCAAGCGGATAGAGAAAGAAGGAAACTCTCTGGAAGGAAGAGAAGAAAGCCCATTGGAAGGTCTGGGAGATTCCAAGGCAGTACCCATACTGGGAGGTATTCCAAATGCCAGCAGAGTCCATTGGACTGGATTCAGCCAGAGGAATGGATTGGCAGAGATAGGAATCACCAGTGGCTACCTGGAAGAGAGAAGACTGCATGTGGAAGGGACTTTCAGACCAAGGCCAGAAGGTATGTGAGAGGAGATCCAGTGTCCAGGGATCAAGATTGGAAGGCTGGACATCAGAATTGGATTACATATTGGCCAGGCTTTACAGAGAGGAATTATGATGGCAGGAGAGGCTCAGGTATGAACACTGATCCAGACCCTATCTATAATAGAGAATGGCAGCAAGGGAATAAGCATTCTCATGATAGTGCCTTAATGAAAGACTCATCTGTGCCAATGTATGATATTGACCCTATGATTGTTGATGAAGGGGGAGATACAGCAGATGAAACTATTTATATGGACTGTTCTCTATCTAAATGCTATTGCTAGTTTTCCGTGAGCAAACACATCAGCCATCACAAAGAAACCTAACTTTGTTCTTTATTTCCACTGCAAACAGCTCTTAAAGCAGGATTTGGGCTCACACAGTAGCAGCCAGCCAGCTAAAGGCTTTCAGCTGGTCCATTGATAGTAATTAGGGCTGCACCTGATTGTGTGTGAGCAAGGGAGAATCACTGCTGAGATCGGCGTGGAAAATAAGCAGAAGTTAACCTAACCAGCAAAGTTTATTCTTTACTTTGTGCCTTTGTATTTGGTAATTATTTGCTAAGAAAACATTAGCTAATTGCCTGACAAGCTGAAGGTTGTTTTCTGGTTTACTTTGTGACTTTTTGTTATCCCTTTAAACACTGCAAGCAAGTAACCTCATTTATAGTGCTATCAAGCATACATGTGCTGGGTGAATTAAACCCCATCAATAAAAGAAGTATTTTATTGATCTTACCACTTGGTTTCACAACTCAAATTATTGTCATCAGCTGTGTTTGGGAGTGAATGAACTACAATACCCACAATACCTTGCAAGAATCATATGAATATATGCATCGTCAAGATTGTGTAAGTTCTCACCCTAGGCAGCCGTCTGACAAATGGCGTAGTTTTTCGGATTGCTTTTGCACCAAGAGGATTTACTTGTTGTGGATTACAAATAAAAGTCAAGTTTAAAGCTGTAAGAAGATTTCTTTCCCTCATCTGCACTTTGGAAGAAAAGTGGTTGTTCCCGGAAGCTGTCCCAGATGAAAAGACCCTGTGAAAAGCTGGATTCATCACTGAGACAAGGTAATATGTACCTGGGCATGTCTAGTGGTGGATGTGTGTAAGCACAGGGGGTAATTGAAAAAAAGTTGAAAAAAAAAAAAAAAACCACACCTGGTTGGAAGGTGCTGCTCTTGGGTTTTTCTTTTTTTCTTTCCTTGCAGGGGTCAAGATGGATCCGACGGAGATGGCTCAGTGGATGGCAGCCCAATTTAGCAAGCAGCAGGAGCTGTCACAGCAGGCCCAGGACACTGCTATGAAGGCCTTAATGGAACAGCAGAAACCAGTGCTTGATCTGGTGCAAGCTCTAGTTCAGCTGCAGACCCAAAGTGGAACAGATGCAAGACCAGCAGTTAGTACTGGTACACCACATATGGACAATGTGGGACTCAATCAAGGGATTGGGGCATTTAATTTTGGGAAATTAACTCCAGAAGATAATGTTGATGATTTTCTAGAGTCTTTTGAAAGAGTGGCACAGGCTTTAGCATGGCCAGAGACCCAGTGGGCAGTAAGGCTGGCAGCCTCATTAACTGGTGAGGCACTAGCAGCTTACAGAGCAATGCCAGCAGCCCAGGCTTTGATTTATAAGGATGTAAAGGCAGCTATTAGAGATCGCCTAGGGTTGTCTATTTCAGAGTATAGGCGAATGTTTAGAGCTGTTACATTGAAAGTGGGTGAGACACCCAGGGCTCTGAGAATCAGAAGTTTAGCTGTAAAATGGTTGGAGCCTGAGCAAAAGACAGTAGAAATGTTATTAGATATTATAATGCTGGAACAATTTATGCTTGGGGTACCTAAAGATTTGAATGTTTTTCTTATACAGCAAAATTGCCAAAATCTTGGAGAGGCAACCATGCTAGCAGAGAGATTCTTGGAAGCCACGCAGGCTTGCCATAGAATGGGTGGCCCTCTAAAGAGGGATGCTGAGGCTAGATGTGCTGTATCAGAAAAAGGAATAATTAAGAATGTTTCTGAAAATGAATGTACTGTATCAAACCAGATGACACAGTGGAATAGAAAGAAATGTTTCAAGTGTGGGAAATTGGGACATTTAGAGAAGAGATGCCAGACACACACTAGTTTAATGGGTCTGGATTTAAAACAGCCCAAGGAAGGATTTCTTTTGATGGTTGATGTGCAAGGAATTACCACAAATGCATTATTAGACTCTGGGGCAGACCAGAGTATGATGTCAAAAAGGCTTTGGAAGAGGATAGAGGCCCAAGAAAGATTTGTGCCTAGAACCCCTGAAAGCCAAGTTCACATCAGATGCGTTCATGGTGCTGCAACATCATATCCCACCTATAGGTTTAAGGTTAAGTGCCTGGGGGAACAAGAGGAAGTCCTATTAGCAGTGGTGCCTAGGCTACCCTTTGATTTGGTCCTAGGAAAGGACTGGCCAAGATTTAAGCAGGAACTAGTGAAAGGGCTAGGAAAGAAGGAGGGAGAAGGTTTAATAATGGAAATAGCTCCCGGGCCTTTCTTTGGAAGTCCTCAGTCCCTAGCTAAAAAGATGGTTAAGCTTCCAGAAGGCCAAACTATGGGTAATAAAAGGGGCCTTGTATCCACCCGCTCGCAGGCTAAGTTAGAGAGCCAGCAGAAGGAGGAGGGGGAGCAGGCAGAGTTATTAGGAGATTTACCCTCTCATGATGATTTAATAACCCCATCATCTGGTAAAGTAAGAAAGTTGAAAGCACAAAAGAGGCGTGAGAGACTTTGCAGAGCACAGGGTAGGGCTGAGATGTTAGCTGGTCAAAGTTTACCCTGGGTGCCAGCTGAGTTGGTGGCAAAGTTTCCTAACTTTCCACAAGAGCAGCGAGCTGATCAAGCTCTCACCCGAGCTTTTAAGTATGCTCAGGAGGTCAGGGAGGAGTTGCCCAGATTCAGACTAGATAATGACATATTATATAGAGAGAGTCAGGACCCCAGAAATGGTGCCATTCGTAAGCAATTGGTGGTACCCACAACTTTCAAAGGGCTAGTACTTAGACTAGCACATGATCATCCAGTGGGAGGTGATAAAGGTATGCAAGGAACACTGGATCAAATTCTTGTGCGTTTTTACTGGCCAGGTATATTCAAAGAAACTGCCCAGTTTTGTGCTGCATGTCCAGCATGTCAGCGAGTTACAGCGGCTCACCCACCGGTGGTGCCATTGATCCCCATGCCAATCATCACAGACCCAATTGGTCGCATTGCCATGGATATTGTAGGCCCATTAGTTAAAACGCCCCGAGGTTTCCAATACATCCTAGTTATGGTAGATCAGGCAACAAGGTTTCCGTGGGCCATACCATTGAGGAATGTTTCTGCAAAAACAATAGCTTTAGAGCTAGTAAAATTGTTTTGTGAAGTGGGATTCCCAAGAGAGGTGTTGACTGACCGAGGGTCCAATTTTGTATCCAAATATTTGGCCCAGGTCTGGGATGCCTTTGGCATTCGTCACGTGAAAACCTCAGCCTACCATCCACAATCAAATGGTTTGGTGGAGAGATTCAACCAAACTCTCAAACAAATGTTGAGAAGGGGGTTAGCAGGAGAGGTAAAAGAATGGGATATGTTATTACCCTTTGCCTTATATGCCTGCAGGGAAAGAATTCAAGTGTCCCTAGGTGTAACTCCGTATGAGTTGATGTATGGTAGGGCTCCCCGGGGTTTGTTGGATATTTTGAGGGAACAATGGATTGATCCTGAACCAGGAAGTCAGGAGGTGCCACTGTTTCTACGTGACTTGAGAGCACGTTTGAAAAGGACGTCGCAGGTTGATGAGAGGAACCTGCAGGACAGTCAAGTTCGCCAGAAAGGGTGGTATGATAGAAAGGCCAAAAGCCGCCGATTAAGCATTGGTGAAAAGGTTTTTGTTCAAGTAGCAGGAACTGCTCCAAAATTTGAGGTACAGTGGAAAGGGCCATGGGAGGTTGTTAAACAAGTAAGCCCAGTGTCTTATATGGTAGAAAATGCCAGAGGGCGTAGGCAGACCTACCATATTAATGTACTTAAGTCTTGGAGGGAGAGGCCTGTAGATAATGACCTTGAACCCAGTCAGGAAGTAAGTGACCTTCAAGAAGATAACACTCTCGTAGGTATTACGGACTGTAGAGAAGCAGTTTCACCAGTAAAACCAGTCCGTAATAACTTAAGCAGGGGGGTATGTGATAAGGAAGCTTATCATAGCTCAGGTAGGAGCTATAGAAAAGATGATGTGACTCTGAACAAGCAACCTGTCAGTTCTGGTAGAAGCCAGAAAACAGAGTTTTCACATAAAAGACTACCAGTCCCAGAATGCACCAGGTTTCCAGCAGCCATGAGAGGGGCTGAAGTGAGAAAATGTGTGTGCAATCAAGAGAGCTATGAGGTAATCCCTAAGCACTCATCTCAAAGGGCAGGGCCTGATTCAAGACAGCTGCGCTGTGTTAGGGAGCAGCACACATTAGGACAGAATAAGAATAGAGCTTATTCTTCAGATAACAGTTACTACAAGCTCCAGCCCAGCTTCAGGGAGAGCTACAAGAACAGCTTCAGAAAGAGATACAGAGACAGCAACGGCTACAAGCTCAAGCACCAGTATCACCTGGAGAAACAGAAGCCAAGCCAAGCGGATAGAGAAAGAAGGAAACTCTCTGGAAGGAAGAGAAGAAAGCCCATTGGAAGGTCTGGGAGATTCCAAGGCAGTACCCATACTGGGAGGTATTCCAAATGCCAGCAGAGTCCATTGGACTGGATTCAGCCAGAGGAATGGATTGGCAGAGATAGGAATCACCAGTGGCTACCTGGAAGAGAGAAGACTGCATGTGGAAGGGACTTTCAGACCAAGGCCAGAAGGTATGTGAGAGGAGATCCAGTGTCCATGGATCAAGATTGGAAGGCTGGACATCAGAATTGGATTACATATTGGCCAGGCTTTACAGAGAGGAATTATGATGGCAGGCTCAGGTATGAACACTGATCCAGACCCTATCTATAATAGAGAATGGCAGCAAGGGAATAAGCATTCTCATGATAGTGCCTTAATGAAAGACTCATCTGTGCCAATGTATGATATTGACCCTATGATTGTTGATGAAGGGGGAGATACAGCAGATGAAACTATTTATATGGACTGTTCTCTATCTAAATGCTATTGCTAGTTTTCCGTGAGCAAACACATCAGCCATCACAAAGAAACCTAACTTTGTTCTTTATTTCCACTGCAAACAGCTCTTAAAGCAGGATTTGGGCTCACACAGTAGCAGCCAGCCAGCTAAAGGCTTTCAGCTGGTCCATTGATAGTAATTAGGGCTGCACCTGATTGTGTGTGTGAGCAAGGGAGAATCACTGCTGAGATCGGCGTGGAAAATAAGCAGAAGTTAACCTAACCAGCAAAGTTTATTCTTTACTTTGTGCCTTTGTATTTGGTAATTATTTGCTAAGAAAACATTAGCTAATTGCCTGACAAGCTGAAGGTTGTTTTCTGGTTTACTTTGTGACTTTTTGTTATCCCTTTAAACACTGCAAGCAAGTAACCTCATTTATAGTGCTATCAAGCATACATGTGCTGGGTGAATTAAACCCCATCAATAAAAGAAGTATTTTATTGATCTTACCACTTGGTTTCACAACTCAAATTATTGTCATCAGCTGTGTTTGGGAGTGAATGAACTACAATACCCACAATACCTTGCAAGAATCATATGAATATATGCATCGTCAAGATTGTGTAAGTTCTCACCCTAGGCAGCCGTCTGACAGTCTTCAGTTTGGATTTGAATTTATGGAAAGATAACTAGACGGAGGTCGGAAGGGAAGACATTCCAAAGGGCAGGACCAAGAGAAAAAGGTGGAATTACGGGTGGAGAGGGAAGGTGCAGGCGGTTAGCATAGAGAGAATGGAGGGCATCGTGGGAAGAGTGAAGGTGATTAAAGTCTGAGAGATATAGAGGAGTGCCAGTGTGGATGACTTTGTGGACCAGGATGTGTATCTTGTATTGGATTCGAAACTTAATAGGGAGCCAGTGGAGTTAAATGAGCATAGGTGTAATGTGATCTGTGCAGGAGGTATGAATGATTATGTGAACGGACCCTAAGACCCGTGCCAGAAGGTATGTGAAGAGAGATCCAGTGTCCAGGGATCTGGATTGGAAGGCTGGACATAAGAACTGGACTACATACTGGCCAGGCTATATAGAGAGGAACTCTAGCAGCAATGGAAGCTCAGGTATGAACACTGATCTATGCCCTAGCTATAACCTTGAAAGACAGCAGGGAAACAAGTATTCTCCTGAAAGTGCTCCATTGAGAGATTCATCTGTGCCAATCCATGATATTGAACCCATGCTTGTTGAACAAGGGGGAATAATAGCAGATGAAGATCCTATTTATATGGATTGTTCTCTGTCTAAACTCCGTTGGTAACTTTCTGTTATAAAGTACAGCAACCATCACAAAGAAATACAAATTTGTTCTTTAATTTACTCAGAAAAGCTCCTGAAGCAGGATTTGACCCACACAGTGGAAGGCAAGCCAGCTAAGGGGTTTCAGCTGGATAACTGCTAGCAATTAAGCCTTACCTAATTGCTTGTGAGCTAGGAGAGAATCACTTCTGAATCTATGTGGGAAGTAATCAGAAGTTAACCTGAAAAGAACAGTTTGTTTCTTGCTTTGTGGCTTTTCATTTGTTGTTTTCCTGATTTTGACTTTGTTTTTCCAAGTTAACACTGAAAGCAAGTAACCTGATTTATGTGCTACCAAGCATATCTGTGTTGGGAGAAATAACCCCATAAATAAATATCTTATTGGCTTTACCCAAGAGCACAACTAAATTATTGTCAGCAGCTGTGTCTGGTGTGAATGAACTACATTGCCCACAATACCTTGCAAATCATATAGATATATACACTTGCCAAGACTGTGAAAATTCTCACCCAGGCAGCCGTCTGACAAGTTTTATTACAATATTTTCATTAAAATCCTTTTTTGAACTGAAATGAGCTCACCTACACACACTAAACTCGATTCTTCTTCCTTGTGAGGCTCCTCTTGTTGCATTTACGCTTGTGAGTAGCATCTGGAATGTCTCTCTGAAGCATCCAACAGTAGTCTGCCATCATTGTAATGCTCCATTTTCCCCGGTATCTTCTTTCCATCTCTTTAATGTCTTGGTGGAATCGTTCACCTTGTTCCTCACTCACAGCTCCCAAATTTTCAGGAAAGTAGTCAAGGTGGGACTGGAGGAAATGCACTTTCAAACTCATCAGGCAACCTAAGCTTGAAATGCTTTCAGCATTCGTCCGACAATCTTTTTGTAGTGAGGATCTTTGTTATTGCCTAAAAATTTCTGTACGACTTCTTTAAATGCAATCCACCCTTCTTTTTGAGATCCGTCATGGTGTTGACAAACTCTTGATCAACTATAAGCCTTCTAATGTCTGGCCGACGAACACACCTTCCTTCAATTTTGCTTCCGACCGGCCTGGAAACTTGGTGACCAATTATTTGAAGCATTCTCCATCTCTTGGAAGTGATTTTACGAATTGCTTCATCAATCCCAATTTTACGTGGAGAGGTGGTAGAAGAACTTTATGGGAAGGTACCAAAGTTTCTCAGAGGACATATTTTTCACCGACTGTTAGCACCCTCGGCTGCCAACTCTTCTTGGTCCAGTGATTTTGTCGATCTCGACTGTCCCATAGACACAGAAAACAAGGATATTTGGTATACCCAGCTTGTTGCCCGAGCAGCATGCACAAGACCTTCAAGTCCCCACACACCTGCCAACCATGGTCTTCATATTTACGTTTACGAAGAACCAATTCCAAGTTCTTGTAGGTTTCCTTCAAGTGTACGGAATGACCTACAGGTATGGAAGCGTAAAAACCGTTGTGGAGTAAAACTGCTTTGAGACTTCTTTTTGAAGAATCTATAAAAAGACGCCATTGCTCTAAATCATATTGGGTTTTAAATTGACCTATCAGACCTTCGACATTGATGCAATAAACCAACTGGTCTTCCTGGGCGGAGTGGAGGAGTAGCCTAGTGGTTGGGGCAAGGTACTTCAGGCCGGAAGGTCGGGGGTTCAAATCCCACTAGAGGACAGCAACCTTGGGCCGGAAGGACTGGGGTTTCTAGTCCCACAGGTGCTCCTTGTGGTCTTGGGCAAGCCACTTAACCCTCCATAGCCCATGTTCCCTGTAAAATAGTTATCTGCAAGTTATAATATCCTGTTCAATGTAATTTCAGTTTGTTCAATGTAAACCGCACTGATGCAGAATAGCGTGGTATATAAGAGAATATAAATAAATAAAATAAATAAAATAAGGAACGAACTCCTTTTCACGATGTCTGAACCATGAAGATGACACTCCTGGCAACAATTCCTGCTTTTCAGCCTTGATCCGAGTAACTCAGCGGCATCTTTGGGAAGATTCAAGTCTCTTACCAAATCATTCATCTCCTCCTGAGAAAACAATTTTGGTCTTGTATCATCTTCAAAGTCAGAACTTGATTCGTCATCTGGTTCAGGTATGACTTCACTTTCATCGGAGCTAGATATCTCTTCCAAGGTAGCAGGGGGCTTGGGTACTGGTATATCTGTGCCATGGGGGATGGGACGAATTGCCGAGTGAAGATTGGGGTATGAAATGGAATGCTTCCATTTGGAATTAAACCCTTTCACATCGCATGAACAAAAGTAACAGTCGTCACTATGGCGAGCTAACACGAATTGCGATGAAAACGTGTGAACAGCCTAGAACCAAGAACCTGCTGATGATTCGTGCACAAGTGTGGCATGCAGGAGAGAGCAGCTCTGTGTCTGTTGTCATGCAGCGAAGGCTGATGAGAGCCCAGTTGAGAGAAAAGGTGTTTTTCACAGAGAAAAAGACTTGCAATATTCCCAGGAACCAGCTAGAGGGAGCAAGAGCGTCTTCAGGAAGACTGAAGAGCCACGCCCAGCTGGTCACGAGGAAATGCCAACCAGCTTCCAATCCTCAAAGGCAGGAGTGCTTCATAAGGGGAGTGTGGAAGACTCCAAGAGCAGCGGAGGCAGCAGAAGAAGCAGAAGGATCTCTGGCAGCGTTGGAGATAGAAGCACCAGCAGAAGCAGCAGCCCAAGCAGAAGCAAGGGGAGAATCACTGGCAGCACCGAGAGAGAGAAGTGGAAGTGGAAACCTGACTACTCCAGTGCTAGAGGATTCCCAGGAGGGAGAGGTGATTTCTCAGGAGCTGAGGAAGGATCTAAGGAGGTGTCAGCTCAAGCCAAACCGAGAGCTGTTTGTCCTCGGAGGCAAAAGCACTGCTGTAACTGCAACCCTAAGCCAAACAAGAATCAGCTGGAGAAGCCAAGCCACGCTGAGCCAGACAGCCAGAAGCTGGGCTTGTACAGAGTCAGGCCTGCACCAGGAGAAGAGATTCAAAGGCTACAGGGTAAGCCTAACTTGCATAGAAAAGGATTTCACCCAGCTGCTGCCTGGGAAAGGCAGGCAGTGGAAGAAAGCCGGTTGCTGGAGGATTGCTGCCATACAAGGTATGAGAAATGTATGCCTGATAAGAAAACTGTGAATAGTAAAAGCTATGATAAAGCTGCTATAAAGCCTCTAAGGAAAGAGGGTACTTTAAAGCCTAATACAGCACGTGGCCGACGCCCTAGGCTAGGCCAAGGACATTGGGAGCTGTATACAAAACCCCTGAATGTGTTCTACGAGAAACCAGGGATTCAGAATCAGAGTTAGCTGATAACGAGCCGATGCAAGTGGAACTGGCAGGAGATTTATCTGACCAGGAGATGGACTGTACACTTTGTATTTCTGAAAGTTTAGAGTCACTGCCAGACTTGTGATTGGGTGAATTGCTAGCAGAGCATTCTTTATTTGTTTGAGCACTTCCATTACTGTGACATATAACAGTTTTTGCTTTGAACCCTGAGTTTGTTTTCTACCTGAATAAGGACATTTGCTTTAGAGTTGTAAACCCATTATTTGGAACCCCCTTGAAAAAAGGAAATAAAAGCCTTATTAATTCCCACCACTCAGCTTGATTGTTTCATTGAAGATTGGAGCAAAAGAATCTACAAGGACCAACTCCCATTTGGGCCTTTAGAAGACTCTCCAAATGTAACCTTATATTTTTGTGTCCCACCTGCCCTGGCGTCCACTGGCCACCAGGGAAGTGTTGCTGACACTGTACACGAGACATCACAGTGCTGGCCACGCCCCCATGCACTGACCGGAGCTGCTGCTATCTGCCCTGTGTCTCCCTCCCACTGGATTCTTCAGGAAAGATTAACCCCTTCTACCATTAGAAGCACAGACTTAAAACTTGCTTAGCTTATGTATATATTGCTGACCATCAGATTTACAGTGCTATATTTTTTTTACATAACTCGGACAACCCCTTTAAGGTTTTTTTGGCATTTTATATCTTAAATGCACTTATGTGAATTAATTAATAGTAATTTGAAAAAAATTAATAAATTTGAAGACAATTTTGCATGTTGTGGCAAATCATGACGTCTAGGAGTTTTTTCAATATTTTATTTGTTTTCAGCACACCAAAATACATGGAAATTAGATGAAAATAATCAAACAGCTTTTTAGTCACAGACCTGTGTAATCAGACTTGTTGGCTACGGTGTGCTGCCTTTCATCTCCTCTGATGCACTTTGTTTCTCCTGTGAGTATTTTGGTATATCTTTATGTGAAAGAGGCAATACAAAATAAAATTGCACTCACTGGCATAAATTCATAGAAACATGACAGCAGAAAAAATGACCATATGGCCTATCTAGTCTGCCCTTCCTACTACCACCACTACTACTACTACTATTAAGCATTTATAAAGCGCTACTAGTTGCACGCAGAGCTGTACAGACATGTATGAGACGGTCCCTACTCTCATTAGAGCTTTCAATCTAGTCAAGACAAAACAAACAGAACATAGAGCAATAGTCTATTCAGGGCAAGAAGTAAGAGGCATGGCAGTTACAGTCAGGCAAACAAAGGACAGACAAGCATGGCATTTACAGTCGAGGTAGACAAGGGATCGAAGTCAAGATCTGAAAGCGACAGTGAAGAGGTGGGTTTTCAACCTGGATTTGAAGAGGGCTAGGGAGGGTGCCTGGCGTATAGACACAGGTAGGTTGTTCCAGGTGTAGGGTGCTGCAAGGTGAAATGAGCGAAGCCTGGAATTAGGGGTGCGAGTGAAGGGCCTGAATAGAAGTAGTTCGTTAGAAGAGCGAAGTTCACGAAGGGGGTTGTGAGGAGAGATGAGAGTTGAAAGGTATTGAGGGAGCCGCAGAGTGAATGCATTTATAGGTCAGGAGGAGAAGTTTAAACTGGATACGGAAACGGATAGGGAGCCAGTGAAATGACTTGAGGAGAGGTGTAATGTGGGCATGGCGAGGCTGGTGGAAAATTAGTCGATCGGCAGCGTGTTGAATAGATTGAAGGGGAAAGAGATGGCACATAGGGAGACCAGCAAGGAGGAGGTTGCAGTAGTCAAGGTGAGAGGTAATTAAGGAGTGGGTGAGCGTTTTAGTAGTGTGTTCAGAAAGGAGGGGGCAGATTTTGCTAATCTTTATCTTTATCTTTGTTTAGGCACTTGATAAACTGCCCAGGCCGAAGCATCAGGGCGGTGTACAATGAAAAAAAAAATGACAGCTACTGGAAATAAAGAAAGAAAGGAATGCCAAAAACAATAGGACAGAGAGGGACAGCAAAACAGATAGAGGACAGAGGAGGCCTGTAGAGGGGCAGGCGGGAGGGGAAAGGGAGAGGGGGAGAAACATGTGGAAATCAAGGGGGATGGGGGTACGACTAGGGGATAAGGCACCATCAGCAGGGGGAGGAAGATCAAAGGCCTGACAGAAGAGATGTGTCTTGAGGAGGGCTTTGAAATGGGTATAGGACAGTTCGGTGCAAAGTGGGAGAGGAAGAGAGTTCCAGAGGGCGGGACCTAAGAAAAAGAAGGCGGAACGTCGGGTGGACTCCAGGTGGGCCTGTGTAGGAGAGGGGAGGAAATGTTGTAGAGAAAGAAGCGGCAGGTCTTAGCTACGAGCTGGATGTGTGTGGAGAAGGCGAGAGAGGAGTCAAGGATAGCCCCCAGATTGCGGGTTGAGGAAACAGGGAGGATTATAGAGTTATCGACAGAGACTGAAAAAGGAGGGAGAGGAGAGGAGGCATTGGGGGGAAAGATAAGGAGTTCAGTTTTGGCCATGTTCAGTTTCAAGTGGCGGTGAGACATCCAGGCAGCAATGTCCGAAAGGCAGGCAGAGAATCTTGGTCTGGATTGTCGGAGAGATTTCAGGTGTAGAGAGGTAGATTTGGGAGTCATCGGCATAGAGATGGTACTGGAAGCCATGGGCAGAGTTAAGCGCAACAAGAGATTGGGTATAGAGAGAGAAGAGGAGTGGACCCAGGACGGATCCCTGGGGTATGCCAACTGGAAGAGGGGTAGGAGAAGAGGAGGAGCCACCAGAGCATACACTGAAGGAGCAATGGGAGAGGTATGAGGAGAACCATGATAGTATCGAGCCCCTAAAACCAAGCGAGGAGAGGGTATTGAGGAGAAGGTTGTGGTCAACAGTGTCGAAAGCAGCAGAGAGGTCGAGCAGGATGAGGACAGAGTAGAGGCCATTAGATTTAGTCAGGAACATATCATTGGAGACTTTGGTAAGAGCTGTTTCAGTAGAATGTAAGAGACGGAAGCCGGATTGTAAAGGATCCATGAGGGCATGGGAGGAGAGGAAGTCGAGACAGCAGCGGTGAACTGCATGTTCAAGTAATTTAGATATGAAGGGAAGGAGGGAGATGGATCGATAGGACAGGTGGGATCGAGTGAGGGTTTAAGGAGAGGTGTGACCACAGTATGTTTGAAGTCTGTGGGGACAGTTGCAGTGGTGAGCGGTAGATTGAGAATATGAGAGATGGAAGGGACAATGGTGGGGAAGATGGGGCTTAGGAGGTGGGTGGGGATAGGATCAGAGGAACGGTGGTGGGTTTGGAGGAAGAGAGAAGGAGTGTGGTTTCCTCTTCAGTGATCACAGGGAAGGAAGAGATGGTGGCGGAGGTAGCAGGGTTGGGGGGGGGGGGGAGAATTGGGGAGGTAGATGAAGAAGTGGGGAATTGGAGGGTGATCTTGTGGATTTTGTCATGGAAGTAGTCGGCCGGGGTTTGGGCAGTAAGGGAGGGCGGGACCATGGGCGGGGGAACGTTGAGGAGAGAACTGAGGGTATTAAAGAGACGGCAAGGATTAGAGGCAAGAGAGTTGGTCAGATGGATGTAATATTCTTGTTTGGTAAGAGCTATGGCTGATTGTACGGCGCCAAGCATGAATTTGAAGTGTAGAAAGTCTTCTGGGGAGCGGTGTTTGAGTCAAGCACATTCAGGTGCGTAGATAGTGTAGATACAGGTGCGTAGATAGCGGGTGGTAGGTGAGAGCCAGGGCTGGGGTGTGGAACGTCTCACAGGGTGAGGGGTGGGTGGGGCAAGAGCATCCAGAGCCAAGGAGAGTGCAGTATTATAGGAGGTTACTGCCTCGTTGATGGATTTGGAAGATATAATGGGAGAAAGAGATGGAGAAATGGTGGAGGCGAGAGTTAAGGGGTCGATGGTATGAAGGTTTCTAAATAGTTTGGAGGAGACAGGACGAGGTTGAGGCAGGGGGAGGTGAAGATTAAAGCTTAACAGGTGGTGGTCCAATACGGGAAAAATTGAGTTACGGAAGTTCGATGGAGAGGACTTAGAGAAGAGTATCAGGTGGGGGCAGTGGAACAGAGTTGGAGGTCAAATGAGGAGGTAAGGGCGAGGAGTTTTAATGCATGGGGATCGGAGGGGTTATCGACGTGGATGTTAAAATCCCCAAGAATAAGAGAGGGGGAGGAGGGATCCAGAAAAACGGAAAGCCAGGAGTCTTAAGTCGGTAAGGAAGGTAGAGGCAGACTTGTCAGGGGGGCGATAGATAACAGCTACTCGGCAAGGAAGTGGTGTGAAGAGGCGAATGGAGTGAACTTCAAAAGAGGGAAAGGAGTGAGATTGAGGCAGTAGGAGGGGTTGGGCTTCTACTTTCTCCCACTTGCCAATTCCAACACCACCACTGCAGCCAGTGGAACGAGGTGTAAGGGAGAATTGATAGCCCCCGTGGCAGAGAGCAGCAGTAGATGCGGTATCATCTGGGGGGAGCCAGGTCTCAGTTAGGGCAAGAAGATGTAGAGTGTTCGAGATAAAAAGATCATGGGTAAAGGCAAGTTTATTAGAGACTGACTGTGCGTTCCACAAGGCACATGAGAAGGGGAGAGGAGAGGGATATGGATGAGATTAGACAAGTTACGTGAGGATTGCTTTCCAGAGTAGGACAGAGATTGAGGGGGGGGGGGTGCTGTTGTGTGAGGATCTCTTTCCAGAGTAAGACAAGGATCTTGAGGGGCCAGGGTTGGGATCTCTGGATAAGTGTGCAGGGTTGGGGTTGATATCACTGGATGAGTGTGCGTTCCATAATGCACATGAGGGAGGGAGAGTGGGGGGTGGCGGCGAAGGAGAGAGATATGGAATAGGTTAGACAAGGTGCGTGAGGAACTCTTCTCAGAGTGAGTTAGAGATCGAGAGGGTCAGGGTTGGGGTTGATTTCTCTGAGTAAGTGTGTGGCACGTGGGGGGGAGATTGGAAGGGGAAAGGAGAGGGATATGGATGAGGTTAGACAAGGTGCGTGAGGAACTCCTCTTAGAGTGGGATAGGAATGGAGGGGTCCTGGGTTGGGGTTGATTTTACCTGATGAGAGGAGAAGAAGAGTAATTGGGAGCGGGGTAAGGGGGAGGTAGTATGGTGGCACCGAGGGTGGGGTCGCCTTAGAGAGGGGATGGTTGGATGAGAGGGAGAGGGAGGTGAAGCTCGAGAGCTTATGATAGGTTAGAAGACAGAATGGAGGGAGAAGTGAGGAAGGTAAAGGGTGAATAGGGGGGGAAGGAAGGAGGGTGCTGGTAGGAGGGGGAAGCAGTTGGGGATTGTGAAGAAAAGAAGGACAATGTGATGTAGGGCCATGGGGAGGAATGGCGAGGCTATGTAGTATCTGAGATTTAGTAGCAATGGGATGTTTTTTTTGTATTTAACTTTTTATTGGCATAAACACAGTTCACAACCACCCTTAACCTATACATCAACTCCTAACAGACCAACAATATTATATACGCTTAACAGCTATCTCCTATTCACAATAATACCATCACACAATAATATTATCAATCCCCCCCCACCCCTCCCCACCACCAACCCCCCAGTCCTGGTCGCCAACATGGCAGCGCACAATAGCACAGCTGACCAAAACCTCGTACATTCACCCACCCTGCCCACCCCCCCCAAAGCCTCACCCCCCTCCTCCCCCCCTTCCCCCCCTCCACCCCCTGCTACCAGAAACCCAAGACCCGTCCGTCCACCCCCCGGTCAAAGAAACCGATGTCCTTACCCCCTCCCCCCTCCAACCCCAAACCGCTAACTCCCCCTCGCCACCCCCAACCCTTCATCCCCTGCCCCTCCCCCCTACACCCACCTCCCCCCCCTGTCCTCCCAACCCTAGAACACCCCCCAGGACTCCCCACTGTTCCTCATATCTAGTTAAGGTCTGCTTACGCGCCACTGTCAATTTTTCCATCAGAACCGTGTGCCGAACTCGCTTTTCAAACTGCTCCAACCCGGGTACCTCACTCTCCCTCCAGGCAGCTGCTATTTCGCAACGAGCAGCACTTAAGCAAGCCATCACCATCTTACCCCCCCTATTCCCCTGCCCCTCCTCCCACAGGTTCAGTAAACAGATGGTAGGGGCCACCGGAACCTCTACCCCTAACTTCTTTAATATCCAACCTACAATCCTCCCCCAGTACTCTTGGACTTTCTTACATCCCCACCACACATGCCAAAATGTCCCAACTTCCCCGCATCCCCTCCAACACATGGGCGATACCGCCGCATACATCTTATGCAGTCGACTGGGGGTATAATACCACCGCAGCAGCACCTTGTAGCTATTTTCTTTGGACCCACTAGACAGGAGCCCCCTCCTAATCTGATCCCACACCCGTTTCCACTCCACCTCCGATACTGTACGCCCTATATCCTCCTCCCACTCCTTCATATACCTATGTTTCCCCCCTTGGCACCCACATACCACTTGTACAACCCCGATATCATGCCTTTCGCTCCCCTCTTCCCAAACCACAACGCTTCCAAACCGGTGAGCTCCCTGCCCCACCCCTCCTTCCCCACCACCTTCCCTAGAAACGATCTTACTTGCAGGTATGCATACCTATCCTTATCCTCTAGCTGATATTCCTCTTTAACCACTTCAAAGCTCTTTAATTCACCCTCCTCCAGGCACTGATAACTACATATTAATCCTTTCTTCGTCCACTCATCGAATCTCCCCCCTTCCCATCCCGGCTTGAAAACCCGAGATCCCCTCCAAGGTGTCAACAAGGAGTATCCCCCCCCATCGGGGCCAACCCTCCTTACCCCACATTCTGTCCCAGATCTTTGCCCCTTGTCTCATCGCTGGTGACCCATCCCCCAAGTTCCTCCTCCCCTCGGCATCCGCCCATAGCCATGCTGTCAGATGACCCCCTCGTACTCTCCCCGCCTCTAAGGACACCCAAGGCCGCTCCTCCCCCCAGCTCTCCAGTTCATGACATGCACTAACTGAGCCGCTCTATAATAAGCCATCAGGTTCGGTACAACCCAGCCCCCCCTCTTCCTTAGGGGCGTACATCACTGCCCGCGATACCCTAGGGGGTTTCCTCTTCCAAATATAATTGAATACCTGCCTCTGTAACACTCGCATCGCCCCATCAGGTACCGCTACCGGCAAAGCCTGAAACCAATACAGTAGTTGAGGCAAGACATTCATTTTGATGGCTGCGATCCTCCCTATCCAGGATATCTCTAGTCCCATCCACCCTTCTAAGTCCCTCCCGATTGTATGGAACAATCTTGGGTAATTGGCCTGGTATAGAGTCTCGTACCGATCCGTAATGCGGACTCCTAGGTACCCCAGGGACCCACTGACCCAACGCAAAGGGAACCGTCATTTCAAACTCTCCTCGACCCCTTCATCCAAGCGCACTTTCAGAACCTCCGTTTTATCAACATTCATTTTAAAACCCGAAACCGCTCCATATCTTTCCACCTCCTGCATTACCTCCGGTAGCGATATGGATGGGTGACCTAAATACA
This sequence comes from Ichthyophis bannanicus, assembly GCA_033557465.1. Taxonomy (NCBI): domain Eukaryota; kingdom Metazoa; phylum Chordata; class Amphibia; order Gymnophiona; family Ichthyophiidae; genus Ichthyophis; species Ichthyophis bannanicus. Next base: position 6,341,127 of record CM066050.1, read on the forward strand.
ACAGGATGTCATCAGCATAGAGGGATATTTTATGCATCTGCCCCCCTCTACTCAAGCCAATAATCCTGTCATTCCTTCGAATCCTTTCGGCGAGGGGCTCTACCACCATGGCAAAGAGGAGCGGAGACAATGGGCATCCCTGTCGGGTTCCCCTGCCCAGTGCAAAATCTCGGGAGTACAGCCCATTGACTTTAATTCTAGCCCTTGGCCCCCCCTATACAGCGCCCTTATCCACCCCATTAGATTGGGGCCACACCCCATACGCGCCAGTACCCGCATCAAAAAGGCCCAGTGCACTCTATCAAATGCCTTTTCGGCATCAATAGACATCAGGATCAAATCCTCCTGCCCCTCCCTCGCCTCCCAAACAGCCCCAATCGCTCTCTGGATGTTATCCGCTGCCTGGCGTCCTGGAATGAAGCCAGCTTGATCTCCCCTTATAAGCCCCGGTAACCACCCAGCCAACCGCCCAGCCACAACTTTGGCCAACAATTTTGTATCCACATTCAGCAAGGATATCGGCCTATAGGAGCTACATTTCCCCGGATCCTTCCCAGGCTTTAACAACACCGTTATCCCCGCTGTCAGCATTTCCCTTGACAACTCCCCCCCTTCCTCTAACACCCCATTGAACACCCTTCTCATTATCCCTTTTAACTCATCCCAAAAGACCTTATAAAAAGGTCCTGTCAGTCCGTCCAAACCCGGGGACTTCCCTCCTACCAACCCCTTCACCGCCCGTGCAATTTCATCCTCTCTAAGTTCCGCCTCCAAGATCTCTACCGCCTCCCCCGGTAACACTGGGAGCTTTATCCCATCTAAATAGGCCTCTATCTCCCCCTCATTCCCACCTTCCATCTCCCGATACAGGTCAAGGTAATAGTCCCGGAATCTCTCCCGTATATCAGTTTCCTCCCAACACCGCTGCCCATCCGCACCTTCTATATACGCTATAGTGGCCACCCCTTTCCGCCGCCGTAACCGCCGCGCTAGTAAGCGCCCCGCCTTATCCCCAAACTCGTAATGGGTCTGTTGGACTCTCTGTAAGAGAAATGCCACTTTCTCTAATTGTAGATCCTTTAACGCGTCCCATGCCTGTTCCATCTCCTTTCTATCCTCCTCCACCCCCGACCCCCGAAACCGCTCCTCCTTTTCTCCCACCTCCTTCCTTAATTCTTCTTCCCTCTGCTCCCTCTCCCTCTTTTTCTTTGACCCCCACATTATGAATCTCCCCCGTACCACTGCTTTCAGCCCCTCCCAAACCACAACATCCCTCACCTCCCCAGTATCATTAAAGCTCAGATATTCCTTAATGACTCCCCTAACATCATCCACCACTCTCCTATCGCGGAGAAGACTATCATTCAGTCTCCAAAATGCCCCTCCGTGCCTCCGGGAGTTCCGGAGATGAATCTCAACCCCCTTGTGATCCGACCACCCCACTTGCACTACCCCCCCGCCTTTAACTGCAGGCATCCAGGTCTGGTCTACCAAGAGCATGTCTATCCGGCTCCAGCTAGCATGTGGGGCCGAATAGAAAGTATACCCCCCGTCTTGCGGGTTCATCACTCTCCACACATCCAACAAGTTATAACTTTTCATCAGCCCCCGCAGACCCCGTCTATTCTTTCGCCCTCCATCCCCCCCCCTTCGGCTTCCTATCCAACCCAGGATCCAGCACCACGTTAAAATCCCCTCCCACCAACACCTTCCCCTCCCCGGCCTTCTCAATTAAAGACCCCACCTCCCTCCAGAAGCCCCGTTGCTGCCCATTGGGACCATACACCGCCACAAGCACAATATCCTCCCCCCCCAACTTCCCTGTAATCCCCACCACCCTACCCTCTTGATCTTTAAACGAGTTCCCCACCTGAATCCCACACCCACCCCTGATCAAAATGGCCACCCCTCCTCTCCTTCCCCCCTCCCTATTGCAAGAGTAGTATTGGTCAGGGAATTGCCGGTGCTTCATCCGTCCTACATCCCTGGCCCGGAGATGAGTCTCTTGTATGAGGACCACATCCCACTGGTTCCTCACCACTTCCCGGAAGAGCAAACCTCTCTTAGTGGGCGAATTCAACCCACGGACATTAATGGTGCCTATACGTATCATCCCTTAACCTGTCCCACTTTCTCCATTCTTTCCCAAATGGTGTTCCGATCCCCTCCCCCCCTCCCCCCCACCCGTCCCCTCCCCCCTCCCCTCTACCATATCTTCTCCCTCCCCCCCCTCTGTCCAACCCGCTCTTCCCAGTCTTCCCAACCTCCCAGTCCTGACGTCCGATCCCACCACTATGGCCCCCTCCCAGCCTCCACCTATATCCTCTTCCACCACTGCCCCCCCCTTTTATCCCTTTCCCCCTCCCCAACCACCCCCGACCCCACCTTAATTCCAAACCCCTTCCCTCAATCCCCCCTTACTCCCAAGGGCAATCTTTGGCGCCAAAACAGCAGGAAATTTAAATTGAGTGTAGATATGAACATAAGAACATAAGATATGCCATACTGGGTCAGACCATGGTCCATCAAGCCCAGTATCCAATTTCCAACAGTGGCCAATCTAGGTCATACATACTTAGCAGTATCCCCAAGAGACACAGGTTCCACAATGCTTGTATTGGGTCAAGCATTGATATCCTGGGTCCCTTTTAAAAATGGTTTATGGACCTTTCCTCCAGGAACTTGTCCAAACCTTTTTTAAACCCAGCTACACTAACAGCTCTTACTACATCTTCCGGTAACAAATTCCAGAGTTTGATTACACGTTGAGTGAAAAAATATTTTCTCTTATTTGTCTTAAATAGTTTACCCTGTAGCTTCATTACATGTCCCCTAGTCTTTCTATATTCTGATAGCGTAAACAATCGATCTACATTTACCCGTTCCACTCCATTCATTAATTTATAGACCTCTATCATATCTCCCCTCAGCCATCTCTGAGGGGAGATATGATAGAGGTCTATAAATTAATGAATGGATATGGGCCATTATATAAATGTAATCCAAACCACTCATGCTTAAAAGAAAGCAAAAAGCATATAGCTTTGCTTGAGAAAATAGCCCTTAAGGAAACATCATTAAGATAAAATATGCAAAATTATGTACTAAGGGGGATCATGGGAAGAAAAACCTAAGAGTTGACAAATCGCTCTGCAGACTGGGGGGGGGGGGGGGGGAAATCCAGCATAGACAGAAAATATAGTAATTTTGGCCTTTATTGTACATGTTTTCAAGAGGAATAAAGGCCATAACAGTAGTCTTCCTGACTATATTGTGTTTTAAACTTGAAGAGAATAAATAGAGAATAGACACAAACTATTTAGAAAAACAACAGCAAATGTAGTATATACCATGGAAATACCTTAATGAGGGGCTATCCTCAATCAAAAAATTAATAAGTAAGATGGGTTAGAAACAAAGAGAAAAATAAAAATGAAATTTAAAATTAAGGAGCATCCATATAAGGCTGAGGAAAATCCCGAAGATAAAACACTACCATGTGCAAGAACTTGTCCCGAATGAAATTTATTTATTTGTTTCTTTAACTGATTTTGGTATACGTTTTTTCTGCAAGTCAAAACGGTGAGCAAAAAAACAAATTAGTGTAGTAGGGTACAACACGTTTCGGTCAAAGCAGTGACCAATTGATAGGAGGGACACGGGGAGCGGTGGGGTACATCGAGATCAAGCGTGGTGGGGGGGCACAAAGGCAGATGCAAAGGACGGGATATGAAGGCAGATGCAAAAGCTAATACAGAGGTGGGTAGGCGAGGTTCAGTGATGTGGGTGCAGGAGTCCATCCAATAGCTCCTCAAGTGCCATACTGTTCCTGGAAGAGGAAAGGCCTTAGTTGACTGGATAGTCCTGAGGGTGGGTGCAGCACATTCCAAAGTATGGGGGCATAAAGTGGGAAGCACCATATTCAGGCATATTGGGTGCTCCTGCAGCTTTGTGTTAGCAGTCTGAGCAGTTTCAGTGTGCTTCGTCTGCCGGGCCTGGCAGAGCTGGGGGTGTTGATAGACTTCTGGAGGCACTGGGCAGTGAGGCCATTTTGAGCTTTGTGGATGATGGTGAGGATTTTAAATTTGATCCTGGAGGCGATGGGTAACCAGTGGAGGGATTTTAGGATGGATGTGATGTGGGAGTGTCTGGACACTCAGACGATTGTGCGTGCTGCGGTATTCTGAGTGAGATGTAGTGTAACTCTTGATATATGGAGTTGCAGTAGTCGAGCAATGCGGTGACTATTACATAGAAATATGACAACAGAAAAAGATCATATGGCCTATCTAGTCTGTCCTTCCATATCAACATCTACAACAGTCCCCTTTTTACCTTTAGAGATCCTCTGTGTTTGTCCCATGCTTTTTTGAATTCAATTACTGTCCTAATCTCTACCACCTCCACTGGGAGACTATTCCACGGATCCACCACTCTTTCCGTAAAGAAATATCTCTGCATATCACTCCTGAATCAATCTCTCTTCACCCTCATCCCATGTCCTCTCGTAGCAGAACTTGCTTTCAATTGAAAGAGGCTCTCTCCCTGAACATTTTATGCCATGGAGGTATTTAAACATCTCAATCATATCACCTCTATACCGCCTTTCCTCTAAGGTGTACATATTAAGATCCTTAAGTCTGTCTTCATATGCTTTATAATGAAGACCACTAATCATTTTAGGAGCCACCCCCTGCACCGACTCCATCCTGTTCACATCCTTTTGAAGGTGCGGTCTCCAGAATTTCACACCAAACACCAAATGAGGTCGCACCAAAGACTTGTACAGAGGCATTATCACCTCCTTTTTTCTGCTAGCCATTCCTCTCCGTATGCACCCAAGCATCCTTCTAGCTTTTGCCATCGCCTTTTCTACCTGTTTAGCTACTTTAAGATCATCAGACACAACCACGCCTAGGTCCCGCTCTTCTTTAGTGGACAAAAGTACTTCACCTCCTATACTATATTGCTCCCTTGGATTTCTGCAGCCCAAATGCATGACCTTAAATTTTTTAACATTAAATCCCAGCTCCCAAATTCTAGACCATTCTTCAAGCTTAGCTAGATCCCTCCTCATGTTATCTACACCTTCCTGGGTGTCTATTGCAGATTTTGGTATCATCCGCAAAGAGGCAAATCTTACCCGATAGCCCTTCCGCTATATCACTAACAAAGATGTTAAAAAGATTCGGACCAAGGACATCCCTGGGGCACACCACTGGTAACATCCTTCTCTTCAGAGTGAGCTCCATTTACCTGTACTCTTTGTCGCCTCCCACCCAACCAATTTCTAACCCAAGCAGTAAATTTAGGTTCCATCCCTAGGGTGCTCAGTTTGTTTATAAGTCGCCTGTGAGGAACAGTGTCAAAGGCTTTACTGAAATCCAAATACACCACATCTAGGGCTCTCCCTCGGTCCAACTCCCTGGTCACCCAGTCAAAGAAATCAATCAGATATGTCTGACAAGACCTGCCTCTGCTGAATCCATGCTGCCTCGGACCCTGCAATCCGCTGGACTACAGAAACATCACTATTTTCTCCTTCAGCAGCGTTTCCAATATTGTACTCACCACCGAAGCTAAACTAACCGGCCTGTAGTTTTCAGCCACATCCTTACTTCCACTTTTGTGTAAAGGCACCACATGAGCCTCTCTCCAGTCCTTTGGCACCACTCCCAACTCCAACGAGGCATTGAAAAGGTCACTCAGTGGAGTTGCTAGAACATCCCCAAGTTCCCTCAGTATTCTCGGGTGTATCCCATCCGGTCCCATCGCTTTGTCTACTTTAAGTTGAGCTAGTTTCTCACGAACACAGTCTTCTGAAAATTGTTCAAGATGTCCCTTGCTTCTGTTCCTGTTTGTGGGTGTTTTCTGAGGTCCTGCTCCTGGTTCATCATATGTGAACACAGAACAGAAATATTTGTTAAGCAATTCCGCTTTATCCTTATCAGCTTCTACATATTCCTCCCCTGCACCCTTGAGTCTGACAATACCACTTTTGCCCTTCCTCTTCTCACTAACATATCTGAAAAATGTCTTATCCCCCCATTTTATTGCATTGGCTATTTCCTCCTCCTTTTGAATCTTTGCCTTCCTGACTACTTTGCTAGCTTCTCTAAGTTTTTTTTCCAAATATAGATGCCTGTCTTCCTCTCTCTGTAATCTCTTGTATTTCATGAAGGCCTCCCTCTTTTTCTTTACTTTTTCAGCTACGTCTTTCAAAAGCCATAGCGGTCTCCTTTTCCTTTTACCTTTTATTTACCATTTTAACAAAAAGGTTGGTTGCCCTTAAAATATCTCCTTTCAGTTTTGCCCACTGTTTTTCTACATCCCCCAGCTGTTCCCATCCCACTATCCATTCCCTGAGGTATTGGCCCATCTTGGCAAAGTTAGTTTTCCTAAAGTCTAAGATCGTCACCTTTGAATGGATTCTAACAGCCCTAGTCCTAATACTGAGCCACACCATCTGGTGATCACTGGATGCAAAATGATCTCCCACTACAACATCAGAAACACTTTCACCATTGGTAAGCACCAAGTCCAGTATGGCTCCTTCACGTGTGGGGTCTGTTACCAATTGCCTGAATAGTTCTCCCTGTAGAGAATCCAGGATCTCCTTACTTCTAGATGATACTGCAGCAGGAATGTGCCAATCAACATCTGGCATATTGAAATCTATCAGTAGCACTTCCCCTTTCCTAGCAATGCTGCGTATGTCTTCAATTAATTCTCTGTCCACCTCTTCATCTTGTGAGGGAGGTCTGTATATCACACCAATGCAAATAGATTTATCTTTCCCTCTTTCTAGTTTAACCCACAGTGCCTCCTCTCTCCCTTTTAAGCTCTGTTATTCCAAAGCTTTAATAGTAATTTTTACATATAGTGCCACTCCTCCTCCCCTTCTTCCTACCCTGTCCTTTCTGAATAAAGTATAGCCAGGTATAGTTACATCCCAAAAATGGTTTTCCGTGAACCATGTTTCTGTAACTGCCACTAAATCCAAGTCAGCCATTCCCACCAAAGCTTCAACATCAGGGATCTTATTTCCCATGCTACAGGAATTTATACACACTGTTTTCCATATGTTACCCCTGTTACCCATTTCCATAAAGGTATTTAATGTATCACCTACCTGGGGGCTTTCTTCACCCATCCCCAACGAATCTAGTTTAAAGCCCTCTTCAGTAGATTAGCCAGCCTACTACCGAAGACACGTTGACCTTTCTTGGACAGATGGATGCCATCTCTGCTCTGCAACCCTTGGAACAGCATCCCATGGTCTAGGAAACCAAAACGCTGCAATGACACCATCCACGCAGCCATGCATTCATCTCCAGGATGTGAGCCTCTCTGCCTTGGCCTTTACCCTCAATAGGGAGGATTGAAGAGAACACCTCCTGTTCACCTAACTGCTTCAACCTCTGTCCCAGAGCCATGAAGTCACTTTTGATACGTTCCGAGGGATACCTGGCAGTATCATTTGTTCCAACATGGATTAGCAACATTGGGTAATAGTCAGTGGGCTTGATGAGTCTCGGCAAACTCTCCTTAACATCTTGGATTTTGGCACCAGGCAGACAGCATACCTCTCTGGACATCAAGTCTGGTCGGCAGATGGACGCCTCAGTACCCCTCAGAAGAGAGTCTCCAACCACCACTACCCTTCGCTTCCTTGTGGTCACTGATTCTGCAACATTTGGGGTACTTGAGCTCTGGTTCTTCCCTTTCCAGGGATGCTTTCACCTCCTCCACTTCCAGGACTGCATAATGGTTCTTCAATTCAAGGGCTGGAGAAGTTGGATTGGTGATTTTGCAGGCCCTGGTGACTTGTGTCCAACCATCGACATTCTGTTGGCACCCATCTTCTCCTCTGCTGGAGAGCTTGGTTGCTGCAAGAAGCATCTGATCAATGTACTTCTCACTGTCTTGAATGCTCCTCAGCCTCGCCACCTCCTCTCTGAGTTCCTCCACTTGTTTCCTTAGAGCTTCAGCATGCAGGCACCCTGCACATGGAACCGGTCCTTCAACTGGCATTAGGACCTCTGTCTGAACAGAGGCAGAAGCTGTAATGGGGGCAACAGCTTTAGCGATACGATTTTTCCCAACCATTGTTCTGTTCGTGGAGCTTAGGTATCTGTTAAAGCAAAAGAGAGAGATCTACCAAGTACCAGCCGGTTTCCCAGCTGTCCTTTCAGAGAAAATGCAGTTAAATCTCTTTAATTATATTCAAAATGTGCTGGTCCAAGTCTCTGTGCTTTGTTAAATGGGGAGGTGCCCTGTAAAGCAAGACTGCTCACTAGGGGTGGGTGAGAGTACGGGTGGGTAGGGAGGAAACTAACACCTGATTAGGTGTCAGCAGTTCCCAAAGCTGAGGAGGTTACTAGAGTTCAGCAACCTACTTTGCTCAATGAAATTTCTGCTAAAGCACCAAAAAGGAAGTAACTTTGCTTTAAAAATATACAAAAACCCTTTTAAGAGCTCCCAGTCAGAGAGCTAGCAATTTAATAAAAGTAAACCCTCTAATCCTTACCGTTGTTTGACCTGTAGAGCCCCTGTTAGGAATTCCTAACAGACTGTGCGGAAGTTCGGACAGAAGGAAGCGCAGGTTGCATAGTGTCTTGAGCTTATAATAGATTGCCTTGGTAGTGTTTTGGATGTGGGCTTGAAAGTCCAGCGTTGGTCTAAGGTGACTCTGAGGTACTTGAGCTGAGTTTTGACTTGAAGGTCTGTAGCTCCATGTCTGATTGTTGTAGGAGGTGTAAATTCGGAGTCCCTGGTGGCATGTAGGATTTCAGTCTTGCTGAAATTGACTGCTAGGTTTAGGTGCTGAAGCCACTTGACAATTTCCTTGAAGCAAGCTGAGAGATTGGAGTACTTTGGGGCGGCTGTGGTGTATTTTATTATGTCATCGGCGTAGATCAGATATCTGATGATGAATATTTGGATGGTAGCACAGAGGGGGTGTATATAAATGTTGAACAGCAATGACGACAGAGCGGATTCTTGGGGCACTCCTTGTGGCAGGGTGTATAAGGAGGATGTGGTCTGTCCCTGTTGACAGCGGTGTGAGAGGTATGAGTGGAACCATTGGAGAGATTTGCCCTGTACTTCAATCTCGTGGAGTTGGTCCAGTCTTGTTTGATGCGACACTGTGTCGAATGCTGAGGAGATGTTCAGGAAGAGCAGTATAAAGCCCTTCGATTTGTTCTTTGTTCCTTCGATGAGGGTTGATAGTAATGAGGTCAGCAGGGATTCTGCACTGTGATGGGAGCAAAAGCCATGTTATGATCGAGGGGTGTATGCTGGTCGACGTGTTCTTGGAGCTGGATATGGACTGTTTTCTCTATGATATTTGCAAGGAAGGGTTTATTATTGCTATGGGAAACTCAATTGTAGGACAGTGATATAAAATCTAACGAGTAAAAAAAGGAGGGTAGTGTAAGTTGGTACAGGAATAATAATAATAATAATAAATAAAAGGGAATTTTTAAACAAAATCTAACTACAGCATGGTAAAAAGGGAAAAAAGAAACCTTGATCAGATAAGGAATCAGATGTGCACAAACAGCTCCGTTGTATATAGTTACCCCTGTTAAACCCAAGTTGTTATACCTGTTCTCTGTAATGTGCATTGTGTGCTCCGCTGCATTGTACAAATTGTTATTACCTGTAAACCACGCTGATTTTAAAGAGCGCGGTATAGAAATAATTCAAATAAATAAATAAATAAAATGTGGTATAAAAACACTAGATTGGTTTTATTATTTTTTGCAATCAAGAATATATAAAATTAAAGATAGAAATATAATAATATGATAATATTAAATATAATAAATAAATAGAAAGTGAAAGAGGGAAGGGGAGGAAAGGGTATGGGGAAAGAAGTGGAAGAGAAGGTGAAGGGGGAGGAGGAAAGGAGAGAGGGAAAGGGAGGAAGGAACAACACATAAAACCTGTGTGTGACAAAAAGGAAAAGAAGGATAAAACCAATAAAAATACATATGTCATAAAACTAAAGTAAAACCATAAAAATGAAGATCCAGGATGAAAAATAAATGATTAAAATAATAAAAAGTAAAAACACAGTAAAACAACAAAAATAAAAGATAAAAATGAAAAGATAAGTAAAAAGATCAACCCATATGTCGCCTGCCATCCAACAGTTAAATCTATCTCTTGATTTAATACATTGGTGTGCATGGTTTTGAGCATGAAAATAAACCGTTGTTCCATGCATAATAAAACCTTATTCACATCCCCACCTCTCCAACTTTGTTTTACGTTCTTAATGACAAAAATCTTTAGGTATGAGAGTTTGTGCTGTGCATCCATTTAGCATGAGACCAGTGGCTTATGTCACCACCCACCTTCCTCCTCTAGGGTATATAGGTAGTTGCCTAGAAGGGCTGGTAGGCGGGACCACAATATTTATAAAGACCTTGTAAATGCTGCAGCCTGGTATCTGTATAGTTGGTGGCCAAGTAAACCACAGCCAAGGTTAAAGGGGGTAAGAATAAGTTTATTGTCGCACAGGAATTTTTCATATAACTACTTCCCCAAACACAGAAACAAGATGTTGGTACTTTTTGTGCCAAATAAAGAATGAATGGTAACAAAGTCTTCCTGATACTTCTCAGGCAATTGTTTCAAACACAAATAGCTTCTTAAACTTCTTTCCCAGCTTTTAAATAGACTGCTTTTCCAAGTACAAGTATTGCTTTCAGGTACTAGGTCCAAACAAAGGAAACTTCACAGCGTTGCATTTACTTTCACAGCTGCATAATGAGTATTGAGCTTTCACTCAGGCAGAGCGCTGCCTTTCTCCGTATAAAACTCAAATAAAACAATTAAGCTTTCTCAGCACTTATTACTAGAAATACATTTTCAGCTTTTCACTCTCTCCGGCAGAAACCACATTCCATCTCAGAACAACTGTCTTCTAATAGAGGTGCTTCAGTTTGCATCGGCTCCACTTCAGAATCTGATATGTCCTTATATTTAGGTTTAGGTAAGTCCACAGACTTCCACTGCTCTACGAGTGCATTAAGCTGCTTCCACTTAGTAGCATTTAATCTTCTGGGTACAGGCAAGGATTTAGAATTACCATTACCCTTAAACACAGTATTAAAAGGGCTCACCTTTCTCCTGGCCTGTCTAAGATTCACACTTTGGTTAGGAGGTAAATATTTGTCTTGGTACTGCTTCACTAGCTCCTGTATAGCAAGTTGCTCAGCAGGGTCTGACTCTAACGTTCTGCTCTGTAGCCTGCAATTAGCTGAATGCTTACAAGCAGCTGGGCTGTACTCAGAACTGGAGCTCCTGACACGCTGTCTGCCTTGGGAATCTCTTTGCAGTTTTACAAATGGCACTTTCCTTCTGCCCAACCTCCCACTTGTGACTGTAGCTTCTAAAGAAGACTCCAGGGAAGTACTTCTGTCTCTTCTGGGCAAAGTTTCCAAACTCTGCTCCCCAGGTTTAAAGTAACTTCTAACCTGTTTCTCCTTTTTGCTTGTCCTGAGGTAGTTCCTTCCTGGAAGCTTTTCCAGACGCCTCTCCAGAGACCTCTCTGACTCTCTGCCGTCTGGCTGGCCACTCTGCAAGCACCTTGTGCTGTCCGGGTAATGGCAGCTCCTTTTCCTGCTTCCTCCGGTCCTCAGCTTTCTGCTTTGATTCAAATTAGAGTCTGAATCTCCAACTAAAGCTGAACCTCGAACTTCCCTCCACATCTCTGCCTCTGTCCCAGTCTCCGTCTCCATCCTCTCACTAACTGTTCCTTCCTGGTTAAGTGAACGGGGCTGCCCTATCAGCTTTGACTCCGCCCTTTCTCTCCTACGTCAGCTCCCTGGGTTGTCATGGAGCTGGGGAGTAGCTCTCTCTGTGTTCTCTTGTACAGAGAACCTTTCTGGGCTAGAGCTTTAACCCTTTCCTGATCTGTTCTACTGCCAGCTTCTGAGGAAAGAAACTGTTTTAAAGCCTTATTTCTAGGTTTTAAACCCTCTGCCTTGTCACACTTATCAAGAAGTCCTCTCCTCGGGCAGCTCCTATGTTCCACAATACTTGTGTGTTTACAGCGTGTTTTGCCTACGTATAGTTTCTGACAGGGACAGACAATTACATAGCCCACATTATCAGTATCACAATTAGAAAAGTCAATGCGAAAAAAGTGTTCTTGTGTTGTAGGATGGATAAAAACCTTCTAATCTGTTATATTTCTTTGAAGATGTGAATAAACAGGTAGACAAAGGTGAGCTGGTTCATATAGTGTATCTGGATTTTCAGAAAGCCTTTGACAAGGTCCCTAATGAGAGACTCTTGGCAAAATTAAAAAGTCATGGTACTGGAGGCAGTGTAGTATTGTGGATCAGAAACTGGTTAAAAGATAGATGAAAAATGTATACACACTGAGCAATGTCCACATTGATGGTCCTGGTACTTTGAACGAAAGGGGCGCTCAATAGAATCAGATGGAACTAACAAATTTTAAAGATTTGCATTCCTTCTATGAGCTATGGTAAAATCCAATTCAGAAAAACAAGATAAAGTCTGGATTTATTTATTAATATTTATATACTGCTTTTTCCATAGATCAAATGTAACAGTTCCAGTAACTGGATAATATGCCATTCCTCACATAGTATATTGGCAATACTCTTAGAGTGATGTGAGAAGGTAAGAGGACAATACTATCCATCTGTCATCTGATTCAGGCCTTTTTTCAGAGAGTACTATATGGGGCAGTTTCTCCAAATGGGTTAGTTTTGTGCCTGCCATGACAGGCGTGAACCTCACTTCGAAGCCAGGGCATGAGAAGTATGATCTCAATCTCTCAAATTTACTGCTAAGACTCGGCGTAATACTTTCATCGTGCCAAAGAGATCCTCCTGCTTGAGTTCGTAAGATGTAACATGTATGGGTAGTTTGTCAAGATGTGCTTGGAAATTCTTCTTTATCAAGCCTGTGGCACCCAACACGATGGGAAATATTTCTGTATCTTTCTGCCACATTTTCTTGGTCTCTGACTGCATTTCCTGGTATTTCAGGATCTTCTGCTTCTCCATGCGATTCACAGAGTAGTTGCTTGAAAAATACACCTATATTATCAATGCCGTTCTGGTGTTTTTCTTCTTAACCACTGTATCTGGCTTCCTCGCAGCCAGTTTTTTATCTGTTGGCATGGGAGTATCCCAGGTGATCATAACCTCCTCATTCTCTGTAATTCTCTTAGGTTCATGATTCCAGTGCTTTTCAGGTACAATGATGTTGTAATGGATGAGGCGCTCTACTTTATTATGTCTTCTGTATAGAAATTTTCTGCCATCAGAACTTCACAGCCATCTATGAGGTGAGTTGCCATTTCCCAATTTTTTTCAATACTTGCTGTAAACCATCTTGTCCATAAGCTGCTGTCCTGGGCTGCAACTATCAACCTAAGAGCATAAGAAATGTCATACTGGCTCTGATCAAGGTCTGTCAAGCCCAGTATCCTGTTTCCAACAGTGGCCAGACCAGGTCACAGGTACCTGGCAGGTACCCAAAGTTCACAGCTTCCACAGTGCTCATCCTGGGGTAAGCAGTGGATTTCCCGGGTCTTCTTTATCTTTATTTCAAACTTTATATACCGCTTTGGCCTAGGCATAAAAGCGGTTTACTATAAATAAAAAAACAATAACTACGCTGCCAAACAAGAAAAGGAACGCCATAATAAAATAGGAAAGAGGGAAAAGAATAGTATAAGACTTATAAGAGACAAACTAAACACAACTGACAAAACTCAGGGAGGGATATCGGGAGGCAGGTCAAAGGCTTGTCAAAATAAATGAGTTTTCAGCAATTCCTTGAACTTCAAATAAGAGGGTTCTAGACGGAGGGCGGGTAATAGGGCGTTCCAAAGCATGGGGCTGAGAAAAAAGAATGCGGAGTGACGAGTTTGTTCCAGATGAGCTTGAGATGGAGAAGGCAGAGACAAACGATTGGCATGTAGAGTACGAAGCTGACGATAGGGTGTATGAAGAGCAATGAGGTTCGATAGGTACAGAGGGGTGGAAGTATAGATGGCTTTATGCGTTAGAATAAGGAATTTATAATGGAACCGAAAACGGAGAGGTGGCCAGTGAAGACGATAAAGGATGGGAGTGACATGATCATAGCGACGGGCTGAGGTGATAAGGCGAGCTGCTGTGTTCTGTATAAGTTGGAGATGCTGTAGTTGGTAAGCCGGCAAGTTAGCCAGCAGGACATTACAATAATCCAACCGGCTGATAACTAGTGCCAGTACCAAAGTGACTAAGGAACTAGTGGGAAGAAGGGAACGAACAGCACGAATCTGGCATAATATTGCAAAAGAGCGACATGTGAGGGCAGAGATATGACTATGAAAGGAGAGGGAGGAATCCAAGATTACCCCTAAATAACAGGAAGAAGTAACAAGCGGAATTGGAATATGATTAATTTGGGGGGCCACTGATGGATAGGGCCCACTTAAGGAAACCCACATCGCAGTGGACTTAGAGTTCAGGTGGAGCAGGTTTGAGGAGAGCCAGTGGGAAACATGAGTGAGACACTGATTTAGCTGCGAGATATCTGGCGAAACTGGTGAGGTATGAAACAAGAGGATGATGTCATCTGTGTAAATATAGGATGAGACTACTGGGTATTGCTGAATCAGAAGGGGCAAGGGGGAAAGAAAAATATTGAATAGCAAGGGAGAAAGAACAGAGCCCTGTGGTACACCACAAATCGGAGGGAAGGAGGAGGAGGATTGGTTATTAGAATGAATGGTAAAGGAGCGGGCAGTGAGAAATGAACGAAACCACTGCCACACGGTGCTGCGTAAGCCAAAGTCATAGAGACGAGAAAGGAGTGCTTGATGGTCAATGAGGTCAAATGCAGCTGATAAGTCCAGAGAAACAAGAAGAGTGATGTCCCCACGATCATGAGCAACGTGGATCTCATTCAGGAGGGCTGAAAGAACGGTTTCTGTGCTATGTCCAGGTCGAAAACCTGCTTGCCGGGGGTGAAGGGTGTTTGTAGTTTCAACATGCAAGTTTAATTGAAGAAAAGCAAAGCGTTCCAATAGTTTAGCTAAAAAAGGGAGATTGGAGACAGGACGCCAATGGGAAGGGACAGACGGATCAAGAGAAGGTTGATTTAGAAGAGGGTGGACTATGGCAGATTTCCAAGAAGAGGGAAAGACGCCAGATGAAAAACTAGTATTGATTATGGTAACCATAATAGGAATTAGTTGTAAAGAGGGTTCAACCAGCCAGTGAGATGGAATCGGATCAAGTTTACACATCGTCTTTCTGCATTTGGAGAGAACATGTAGCATCTCAGCAGAAGTGATGGCAGAGAAAGAAGACCAATTATGAGCCAGCGCCTGGTTAGGAGAGGAAGGGGGAGACCCCAAAGATTCTGGGCAGGAAGACATGTCAGTAGAACCCAGAAGAGAGGGAGAAAGAGGTAAGGAGGAAAGGGACGGGGAAGAGGAACTAGAAAGAGAGGTACGCAAGTTCAGGATCTTGTCTGAGAAAAAGGTGGCCAGAACTTGAGGTGGTGGAGCTTTGCCAAACCGATTAGGGGAGGAAGTGGTAGAAGAAAGCCTACGTAAAATCGTAAAAAGTTGCCGGGAAGAGTCTGCGGCTTCAGTGATGCTTGTAACATAAAAGGAACGCTTGGCAGACTGTACAGCCGAGCGATATATTGAATACAGCTGTTTAAACTGAAGGAGCGTCTCGGGTGAAGGGTGTTTAGCCCAGTGGTGCTCTGCCTGCCGAAGTTGAGACCGCTGCAGGCGTAAGCCTGGATGGTACCAGGGAGAGCGAGTCTGTTGAGAATGCTTAGTATAAGGACGAAGGGGAGCTAAGCTATCGAGAGTCTCTCAGTAAGGATAGAATTCCAAAGCAGGGCTTGTGTATCAGATGAAAGAGAAACAAAATCAGTAGGAAAAAGTGAGTGAGCAGACGGAAAAGCAACAAGAGTCGCGGGAGTAATACCACGATGCAAACCTGATGGGGGATGGGGTATCATTAAGTCAACTGTGTTTGAATGAGAGTGAGACAAAGAAAAGGAAATGCAAAAGTGATCTGACCATGGAACATGGTGGGTGGTAGGGGTAGAAGTCAAGGGTTGTAAGGAAGGAGGTGAAAGAACGAGATCCAAAGTATGACCTACTATATGAGTATGCCCGGAAACGTGCTGGTGGAGGGAAATATCGTTTAAAAGGTTTAAAAAGACCCGGTCTCTTTGTCTGCAAGGGGAATCTATGTGGATGTTAAAATCACCTAAGATGATAAGGTTAGGGAAATGAAGGATCGCCTCTGAGAGGGTCTGCAAAATAGAATCCCAGCGGGGAGGTATCAATGGAAGGGGGAAAATAAAGCAGTAAAAAATATAGTGGAGGTGAGGACTGGAGGCGAAGAAAGAGGGACTCAGGGAAGGAAAAGGTGGTAGTGGAAAACTCCTCAATAGCCACTGAAGAGTGGTAAAGCAGAGCCACCAGCCCTGCCCAATCTGGGGGCTGAGAGCACTGAATAGCCAGAAGGGAGGGAACTAGAGAGAACAGGACCATCGCCCTCCTTAAGCCATGTCTCAGTAAGAAAACATAGATCATAGGAGTGTTGTTGAATGAGGTCTGGAACCAACAATGATTTAGTCTGGAGAGACCGACAATTAAGCAAAGCTAAACTCAGCGTCAGAGCAGACACAATAGGGAGAGGTTTGGGTATGGGAGAGCGGCGATGCAAAGTAGTTTTCTGACAACTGCATAAGATTAAATTAGAAAGGCAGCGTGTTGGGGAAGCAGCGAACACTGCAGAAGATGGGGAAGCACGCCATCCCCAGTGAACTGGAATGAGAGCCATGGGGCAGAATCCAAGTTAAGCAAAGGATCACCGAGGTGAGATTGCGTCCCCGGGGGGAATCGCAATGGAAACAAAGATAAAAGGAGCACTGATCCGAGAAGAAATGAGAATAGTCCAAGTAGGTTCCCACAAAGCACCTCCGTAAGCCAACCATGCCACGCTAAGAGAGGAGGGCAGATGAATCTCCCCAATCGCTCGACCCAAGGAGCTCGACCAAGGAGCAGGTCCTGCTCCTTGGTTGTGCGCCGCTGTGGCGCGAAACGCCGTGTGTAGCTGGAATATATAGTTGGCAAGTACCTGGAAAAGCCGCGACCGCGTTCTCACGGTCGCGTCACTTCAGGGAGCGGGCCCAAGCTTCAGAGGACACAGGAGGGCTGCAGGAGGCACCAGGAGACCTGGAGGGAATACAAACGCCACAATAATACACAATATAAACAAGCACTGAGCAGGCAAGACGGTTTATGGGCCTTTCCTCCAGGAACTTGTCCAAATCATTTTTAAACCCAGCTACAATAACAGCTTTTACTACATCCTCTGGTAACAAACTCCAGAGTTTGATTATGCATTGAGTGAAAAAATATTTTCTCTTATTAGTCTTAAATGGATTACTTACATTGTAGCTTCATTGCGTGTCCTCTAGTCCTACTTTTTGATGGCTTAAACAACCGATCTACGTTAACCCGTTCCACTGCATTCATTAATTTATAGACTTCTATTATATCTCGCCTCATCCTTCTCTTTTCCAAGTTGAAGAACCCTAAACTTTTAAGCCTTTCCTCATAGGGGTATCCTTCTATCCTCTCTACCATTTTGGTGGTTCTTCTCTGTGCCTTTTCTAATTCCACTATATCCTTTTTAAGATACGACTACCAGAATTGCTCACAATATTCAAGGTGCGGTTGAATCATGGAACGATACAGAGGCATTATAATATCCTTTGTTTTATTTTCCATTCCTTTCCTTATGATACCTACATTGTATTTGCTCTCTTGGCTGCCGCTGCACACTGCGTGGAGGGTTTTAACATGTTATCCACGATGGCGCCTAAATCTTTTTCCTGGGTGGTGGTTCCCAATGTGGAACCTTGCATCGTGTAACCATACTTTGGGTTGTTCGTCCGTAGGTGCATAACTTTGCACTTGTCCACATTAAATATTATCTACCATTTGGATGCCCAGTCTTCCAATTTATCAAGATCCTCTTGCAATTTTTCACAATCCTCTTGGGTTTTAACAATCTGAATAATTTTGTGTCATCTGCAGATTTGATCACCTCACTCGTTATTCCCATTTCCAGGTCATTTATGAATATGTTAAAAAGCAGCGGACCCACCACAGGTCCCTGGGGTACTCCACTATTTACTTTTCTCCCTTGAGAAAATTGGCCATTTAGCCTTATCCTCTGTCTTCTGTCTTTTAACCAGTTTCTGATCCACAATACTACACTGCCTCCTATCCCATGACTTTTTAATTTTGCCAAGAGTCTCTCATGAGGGACCTTGTCAAAGGCTTTATAAAATCTAGATACACTTTTTATCAACCGGCTCACCCTTGTCTACCTGTTTATTCACACCTTCAAAGAAATATAACAGATTAGTAAGACAACCTCTCATCCTTCGGTTTCTGTTCACCCCTCCTTAACCATTCATGTATTCCATTCTTGATCAACAAAGGGTTCCTGGCGTAACACTCTGTATTTCCCACTGTATTTGTGCATCTACCACTTGTCCTTCCTTGTTTGTTTATCTAATTCCTTGAAGATTTTTTTCTCTTGTTTTGCAAATTCTGTTACTGCCTTCCCTGTGCATGCTTATGGATTTTCACTCATTCCTTCTAATCGTTGGAACGCTTTCCGAGTTTGATGATGGAGACTGATTCTGGAAGTTTACTCATATTTCAGTACTTTTTGCGTATTTTGATCCGAGGATGCAGTTAAGTAGGCTGGAGGTCTATGATAGTAGCTCTGTATGTGTAATCAATCACTATGGGGTATGTTTACTAAACCGTCTTAATGTTACCGGCGCTAGTTGCAGTGATCATGTGAAGAATGCCATATAAGGAGTGGGTATTCCGGTGGCAAGGTAGCAAGAATCTGTATCGTGCGATAGTGGGCGCTGTGGCACGTTAACGTGCGCTAACCCTAAGTTCATGCCAGCGCAGTGTTAGAAGCAATAAAGATGTATCCCACTGGTTACTGCAATGACTGCGGAGGCAGAGGTCATGGGTTCGATTCTGCAGTGGTGTTATGTAAGAAGGCTGTCTGAGGCATTTCCTTTTTAAAATTTAAATCAGTGCTGCCCAGCAAAAACATTCTCACAGTGCCGTAACCTAAGGTGCCGCATAAGATGCCCTATAAGGCACTCCATAGGGCACATTATAAAGTTCCCTGTGTGCCAAGGCACCTTATAATGTGCCCTATAGGGCGCTTTATAGGCCGCCTTATGAGGCACCTTAGGCTACGGCACTGTAAGGGTGTTTTTGCTGGCAGCACTGATTTAAATTAAAAGGAAATGCCTCAAACAGCCTTATTAAATAACACTACTGTGGGATCAAACCCATGACCTCTGCCTCCGCAGTCATTGAAGTAACCAGTGGGCTACATTTCTATAACGTCTAACACACCGCTGGCTGGCTACAGAAAGACTGCAGGTCACCACACAAACTGTCTGCTGTGGTTACCAGGATAGGATAAACCCACCTGTACCCATGATGCACTGCACATGCAGATCAGCAGCCTACATCTGATCACAAGATGGGGTATGCTCCTCTACAGCACCGCAGCCTGGTAGGGAGAACTGACCGTGTGTGTTACTGGCACAGAGTAGCTACAGACCATGACATTGTGTGGTTCCTGTGCTCACCCTGAGGGCGAGGTGGGGTGCCCAGCACCAGGTCCGCAGCACATGGCATGGCTGAGATAGGCTGTGCTGCAGGTCCCCATCAGTATTTCCCAGTCACGTCTAGCCCTTGTGGACTATGATGCACCCAGAATAGTGCATATCCTGTGTGGTTGCCATGGTCACATGTTATAAGAGAAGGGCGGTGGTTGGATCTAAATGCGGATTATGTAGCACCACCCAACCCGCCCTCTGAGGGGTCAGGGTGGGGGACAGGATCTCCCACCAACAGATCCACATTCTACATCTCTGCAATGGTGGCAGTAGAGGGGACCATCAACCGCAGTCCTGCTGGGGAATAGGTATTTTACAGGGTAGTCAATGCAGATCTGTACGCATCACATAGGGCACTGGCAGACAGGCAGTAGGCCTAGAAAAGCTCAGCTGCCCCCCACCACTATCTGACATTCACCAGCAGAAGGCACAGTCAGTCTCCACCCGCTGCACCTTGCAAGGTGTTCCAGCCATACACATGCTAACTGCAGACAGTCTGCTAGCTAGTACATAGTGCATGTTCCTGGAGGAACTGTGTGCACCCAAAACTGGAATGTGAGCACACACACCAAGCAGGTATGTCAGTGATTGGGCCCCAGAAAAGGGAACTCATAGATATCACTTGAGAGAGATACTGTATAGAACTATGGGGGAACATAGCCATGCCATGGTCACTGCTCAGTCAGGGTGAGAGTGACCCCCCAGCATGACATGCTGTGGCCACCCTGTCTGTGCAGGTGGTAGTCGGGCACTACAATGTCCCAGCCATTGCCCTATGCCCTGTGCAGATGCATCCTGCCCAGGCCACCCTGTCCGGGCCATACCCACAGTACCTTGCTCCTCATTATGCACATTGGCAGGCTAACACTGGAAACAGTGCAAGCAGTGTGGGCTCAGTAAGGTGTAGGCAGCCACAAAACACTGGATAGACATACACACACTCCCACACCTATGCCAGCATTGTGCAGATATAGAGGTGTTTGGCAGCCCTGGCCACCACACCAGTCCTGGGCACAGTGTGGGGATTTCTATGGTACGCAATACTGTTGGGGTCACTCCCTGGGGTGGTAAACACTGTCAGAAGCAAAAACCGAAACACACTCCACAGATATCAGAAAGGTTGCTATGATGAATCTCTGTCAACAAATTGTGTTTAACTTAGGATTTGTTATCTGACATTAATCATATCAACCTTTTGATATATGTGGAACGTGTTCCCAAGTTTAGGATGGTATTGCTAAGGTATGCAGGTGCTAGTATTGGGAGATGCTGCTCTGCACAGGGCCCAACAGCCAGACTCTCCATGAGGCTTTGGATAGTGGAGCCTGTGGGTGTGGGTGTTTGTGCCCCTTTTGGCTGCTGCTCTAGGGCAGAGGTTCCCAACTCCGGTCCTGGTGGGCCAAACACAGTTCAGGTTTTCATGCTGTCCCTAATGAATATGCATGAGATACATTTGCATACAATAGGGGCGGGGCATGCAAATGCAGCACAGGCATATTTATTAGGGACAGCATGAAACCTGAATGGTGTTTGGCCCTCCAGAACTGCAGTTGGGGAACTCTGCTCTAGGGATTGCACATGTTTCTGGTGTCTGTGCTCTGTAGGGTAAAATATAGGCGTTTATGGCATGTTTATTTTATCTGCAATAAAGGTTCCGTCTTTATTACCACGGTTTAGTACTGGGTAAAATATAGGGACATGGTTTGCAGGAGCCACAGCTGGGACTTGAACTTGTGACCTTCTGCCCCTGAACACACTGGCTGTGTGTACTGCACCAAACTGTTGCCACAGGGGCAGATCATTCCCTGGGGATA
Source organism: Ichthyophis bannanicus (assembly GCA_033557465.1). Classification (NCBI taxonomy): domain Eukaryota; kingdom Metazoa; phylum Chordata; class Amphibia; order Gymnophiona; family Ichthyophiidae; genus Ichthyophis; species Ichthyophis bannanicus. Next base: position 6,362,690 of record CM066050.1, read on the forward strand.
CCATGATTGTTCGTCAGACAGACCTTGTCTGTTGCAGTGCACGGCACCCACCTAAACGGGGCTTGGCTGTGGTCTGCTGTGGGCAGATGCCACTGCCCCCTCCGCCACCATGCTGACATGCCCTTCTGCCGGTGGTGCGCAGTCTCAGGCCATCCAGTGTGCCGGTAGGCGGCTGCCTATGGTGCGTGATATGGGGTAGGGGTGCCTGCATAGACATCCATGCTTCCCTCCGGCACCGCCTGCCGATGTTATGTGCCCTTTGGGGTACTTGCTTTGTACTGTCCCCTGGGACACTGTGGGACACACACTCGTGGCCATGTTAGCACTTGGTCAGTTGCTGTCTTGTTGGTTTTCTGCTTCTACATTCCTATGTGTCACCTAGGCATCTGCCTAGTCCATCCTGTGCCCCAGCTGCCCCACTGCATGTCCTGCCTGCAGCCCCCTGTACCCCATTTGCAGCCTCACTGTAGTGCCCTCTCGTACTTGGGCACTATGATGTTGCTGCACATGAATCACTACTATCACTTTTCTTGGTTTCCCTGCCTTTGCTGCACATTGCTGACTGAAATGGTCTCTATCCCCTGCAAATGTGCCTCTAGCGCGAGGTTTTCACTGACGCTAATTTTCAGACCTTCATTTCACGGCGTTAGTGTGCATGGGGCCTCTCCCCGCCCACTCTCTGCCCATTGACCCCTTATCTCCGCCCCTGGGGAGCCTTACTCCACGCTCTGTGCACCTTTTACGCCGCCGGAGACGTTATCGCGCGATACATGACGTTCTTGCATGGTAATGCGCCATTATCGTGCGATAATGTCGCAGCTGCGCCGTTAGCGCAATTTAGTAAACATAACCCTATGAGTCCTAGTACTCTTTCAGTTTTAGGGATGTACAGTCTTGGCATACATTGATTCTTGTAAATCACTTCATGGGCATGGAGGAACAGTTTTCTTGTCACACATCCAGTTTTTCAAGATCTTTAAGAGGCCAGTCCACAACCTCAAAGCTGTGTGAAACGACAGGAATTAACAGCTGATTAATGGCTTTTATCTTATTCTGTGAAGTTAAAGCCCTTTTCAGTAATGATTTTAATCTCCTGTAGTATTTGTTACTTATCTTTCTCTCAGTAATTTCTGCTTGAGTGTCGCTGTACACTGTGAGGATCTTGCTCTGACATATGCTCTATCAATGCACCGTTCCGGATAGCCTCTATCCCGGAATCTTTGTCTCATCTCATATGCCTGTACTTCGAAGTTATCATTCATACTGCACACTCGTTGGGCTCTCAAAAATTGGCTCACTGGGAGATTTTCCTTAAGGGAACAATTATGAAAGCTTTGATAGTGTAATAAATTATTTCTATGAGTGGGTTTTCTATATTAATTTGCAGAAACCTTCTTGTATCCTTCTTAATTAAAAGGTATAGATATGATATGGCTGTAAAAACATAAGTGATCTCTAACTGTAGGTTTGTATCCAGTCCATTGATTCAACTGTTGAATTTAAGCAGTGTCAGTACTTTGCCTTCCCAAATAAATAATATATCATTGATATACCTTCTCCAAAGTTTTATATTATGCGAAAATCGGTGTCTGTACAAAAACTTTTTTTTTTCAGAATGAGCAACATATAAATTAGCCACATCTGGGGCCATGGAAGAACCCGTGGCCACCCCCTTAATCTGCTTGTAAAACAAATCTCTAAAACAAAAATAATTTTCTGCAAGGGCCAACCCAGCAAGTTGCATCAGGAAGGCTATGGGTATCCTTCTGTGGTCATTATACTCAAGTAGAACATCTTCAATAATATCCAATGCAGCCTATTGTGGGATACGACATCAAGCGTAACAAGGATCAGTTCTTGATTATTCAGTCATTAGCAGAATTTGATAACTATAATATGTGGAGTTTCTCCCTCCACCTCCCTTCTCCTCCCCCCTTTCACTTTCTATTTATTATATTTATTTTATCATTATTACATTTTTATCTTTAATCGTATCTGTTCTTTGGTTTTATTATTATTTTTTGCAGTCTAGTGTTATGCCACATTTGATCCCTTATCTTGTCAAGAGTTTTTTTTTTTTCCTTTTTACCACATTGTAGTTAATTTTTAAAGAAACCCCCTCCTTTTTATTTATTTATTTTATTTTTATTACTGTATCAACTTACCCTACCCACCTTTTTTTACTCATTAGATTTTATATTACTGTTCTACAATTGAGTTTCCTGTAGCAAGTCATATGGGACAAGTTCTTGCACATGGTAGGATTTTATCTTCGGGATTTTCCTCAGCCTTATATGGATGCTCCTTAATTTTAATTTCATTTTTATTTTTCTCTTTGTTTTTTTTTTACCCGTCTTACTTATTAATGTTTAGATTGACGATAGCCCCTCATTAAGGTATTTCCATGGTATATGCTACATTTTTAAAAAATATTTTGTGTCTATTCTCTATTTATTCTCCTCAATTTTAAAACACAATATAGTCAGGATGACTACTGTTATAGCCTTTATTCCTCCTGAAAACATGTACAATCAAGGCCAAAATGATACTGCAGAGCTATTTGTGAACCCTTAGGTTTTTTCTTCCCACGATACCCCTTTGTACATAATTTTGCATATTTTATCTTAATGATGTTTCCCTAAGGGCTATTTTCTCAAGCAAAGCTATATGCTTTTTAATTTCTTTTAAGTATGAGTGGTCTGAATTACATTTTAAAACATAGATGTTTCTTCATATAATGCCCCATATCTATTTTAAATTTCCCGCTGTTTTTGGCGCCAAAGATAGCCCTAAAAATGCTGAGACCGGCGGAGGCAGACTTTCACATTAGATGCCATCATGTTAAAAAGATGCCAGCATTTTTTCAGGTACCACTGCTACAAGTCTAAGTTAAATTTATTTAGTCTAGGGTGCACAGAAACCTTAGACGCTTTATAGACCATTGGGGTAATTTAATATATAAACTATAGCACAGTCTGTCGGTATCGGTTGTTTCATTTGTAATGCTTTACTTGTTCAATTTGTAGTTCCATAAAAAAAGATTCTCTAGATGATGCCCCCTGTTTTGAGAGAATTTCTCAAGATAGAGAATCCCCACTTTTCTACACTTATATGTCAACATATGAGACATTGTTTAAATTATTTGTGGATTTAGTGGCATTTCAACCCTTGAATACACCTCTATAGGGCCCCTTATGTATTCACGTTTTTATATTATAAATGAACACATTATTTGTGGTTTATGATATTCATGTAATTCTTCTCATTTTACACAGTGTACATTTAAGACTGGTTCATATGAATTAGGGAATCAGGGTGCTGCAGTATCGGGTAATGTCCCGTTTCCTTTTCCTTCCCCTCTCCCCACCCCATTCTACTCGCCCGAATGAGAGGTTTTTTATCTCCAGGAACAAGCAGGAATAAGTCCTCACATATGGGTACGTCGGAACCGACGGAGCCTGCGCGGGAAAGCTCCCCAGCTTTTCAGAAGAAAAGCTTTTGGGGCTTCCCACAGCGCATGCGCGCTGCCTTCCCGCCTTCCTGACCAGCTCTCTTCAGTTTCTCTTTTTCCGCGGAGCCAGCAGGTTGTGTTCCTGTCACCGCTGAAGAAATTGTTAATTTTATTTGTTTCTTTAGACCGCGTACCTGCCTTCCCCATACCGAAACCGGTACCGCCGGTCTCTCTTTCTTTCTAAAAAAAAAAAAAAAAAAAAAAAAATCTTTTTTATTTTCTTCAGCACAGCTTGGTAACTTTTGTTAGGCCTTCAGGCCTACTTTAATTTTCCTCATGGAGAAGCCAGTCCCTGGTTTCAAAAAGTGTACCAAGTGCAGTGCTGTCATTTCTGTCACAGACACCCATGAATGGTGTCTTAAATGTTTGGGACCTGACCACTCCATACCAGACTGCCCATCCTGCTCCCAGATGTCTAAACGTGGGTTGCAGAACCGGGCCAACAAGTTCCATGTGCTGTTTGCTTCAGATAATCCAGCATCACAGTCCTCCAGGTCTTCCTCTCCGGATGGATCTCAGGTAACTAAACTTTCTGTGGGCAAATCCTCTAAAAGCAAATCTCTTTCAAAAGATCGAGAGGCTCTCAATCTTGAGTTCGAGGATTCTGCCCAGGCCAAAAAACCCCGGCGGGAGGCTCCGGCCTCCAAAGCACCACCTATGGGGTTACAGGTTGACATCGATGGCACGGCCTCGACTGATCACCTGTTAGACTGCTCTGGGGTACCGGTCGATACCGGTACCGACATCCAGGCAGCAGTGGCGTCCATGGGCAATACTGTCCAGACCATGCAGCAGGCCGTTCTGGCTTTCATTAAGGCTGCGACGCCCTCGGTACCGATTCCATCGGTACCGACTCGGGTTCCGGTATCCACACCGGAACCGAGACCATCGACTTCCAAGCGTCGATCGGTTCCGCATGCCGGATTCAGGCTTTCGCCTGATACCGATCCCATGCCCGATACGCCCGATGTCGATATCGATCGGTACGCGTATCGTGCATTGCAAGCACAGAGAGAATACTCAGATTCTTCTGATGAGTTCAATTCCTCTGATGACTCTGCTGAGCTTGATCTTCCTGAGGAGCCCTCTTCTCCAAAGAGGAGGATGTCTCCTCCAGAGGATTTATCCTTTCAGGATTTCATTCTTGATGTAGCTAAAGGACTTTCTATTGCTACATCTTCTGAAAAGGAACCCAGGTCAAAAAAATTGGATATTTTAGGATACTCTAAAGCTCCTAAAGAGGCAGTTACTCTGCCTATCCATGAAATCCTTCAAGAACACTTGATGGATTTGTGGGAGACTCCTCTAACACTGTCTCCCCATTCCCGTAGGTTGGACACCATGTATCGGGTCCCTCCTTCTCCTGGGTTTCAAAAAACTCAGCTGCCTCACCACTCCATTGTGGTGAAGTCTGCCATGAAGAAGATAAAGAGTCCTAAAAGACACTCTTCTACCCCTCCAGGGCGAGAATGTAAAACCCTTGACTCTTTTGGTAGAAAGATTTTCCAGGCTAGTATGCTTATAGCCAGGATCAATTCTTATAGCCTTTATATGGGCATGTTTCTCAGAGAACTTGCCCTTAAGGTACGGCAGTTTGCCCCCTTTATCCCTGAGGATAACAAGGCGGCCTTCATTTCTGTGGTGACACAACTTTCAGAGGTCTCCAAGTTTTCCAACAGGGCAGCCTTTGATTCCTTTGAGGTTGCTGGCAGGGCTTCGGGAATTGCTATTGCAGCCCGACGTCTTGCTTGGCTCCAGGCTTCTGACCTAGAACCCTGGGTTGTAGATGGCCTCAGGAATCTGCCCTGTACCGGTGAAAACTTATTTGGTGAGGACTGGCAAATTAAAGCTGCTCAAATGGACACAGAAAATGCCACTTTAGATAGACTTTCTAAGTCTACTTCTACTCCTGCCAAAAAGAAGCCTTTTAAAAGGCCTTACTACAAGAAGGCCAGATTTTCCACAAATACTGGCCAACAATCTGCTCAGCCTCGCTTTGCTGCTAAGCGTCAGCAATCTAAGCAAGTAAAGTCAAAGCCTGCAGTGTCTGCTGCACCCCAGCAGGCTCAACCCCCTCAGGGGTTTTGACTTGCCCCTAGAGAACTTACCGTTTCTGGCTCTAGAACAACCAGAGCCCCTCACCATTCCTGGAAGGCTAGCTCACTTTTCTCCCAGATGGGAACAAATCACATCAGAGCAATGGACCCTCTCTATTATCAGGGAGGGCTACAAGCTTCATTTCTCCAGCCTTCCTCCCCATACCATGGTGAGGCAATTCAGTTCTCCCCCATCTCTTCTGACCCTGTTGGGTCAGGAGGTCTCTTCTCTCCTTGCCCAAGGGGCAATAGAGGAGGTTCCTCTTCCTCAACAGGGGTTAGGTTTCTACTCCCCTTATTTTCTCATCACAAAGAAGACAGGGGGCTTCAGACCTATTCTAGATCTGAGAGAATTGAACAAGTTTCTATTCAAGGAGAAATTCAAAATGCTCTCTCTGGGCATTCTCCTTCCATACCTTCAGAGTCAGGATTGGCTTTGTTCTCTAGATCTCAAGGATGCGTACACTCATATACTCATCCATCCATCCCACAGAAAATATCTTTGCTTTCTGTTCCAGGGAAAACATTTCCAATACAGAGTACTTCCCTTCGGTCTAGCCTCTGCTCCAAGAGTATTCACCAAATGCATGGCAGTCGTAGCCGCATTTCTAAGAGGCATGGGAATCTTCGTGTTCCCATATCTGGATGACTGGCTCATCCGAGCTCCATCTCAGTCACAAGCCCAGATGTCCCTGGACCGCACAAGGCGTATTCTTCAATATCTGGGACTTGTGGTAAACATTCCCAAGTCCCAACTCATCCCTACTCAGTCCCTGGAATTCATAGGGGCCCGCTTGGACTCCACCACGGCAAGGGCCTACCTTCCTCTGGTCCGAGGCCAACGGCTACTCAGCTTGGCCTCCCAGGCTCAGTCCAGAAGTCACTTGTCAGCCAAAGAAATGCTGCAACTTCTGGGCCACATGGCCTCCACGGTCCATGTGGTGCCCTACGCTCGTCTCCATATGAGAGCAGCTCAATGGACTTTGGCCACCCAGTGGTCTCAAGCATCGGGACTGCTCTCAGACCAAGTACTCACCTCAAAACGTCTGTTTTGGTCTCTCCAGTGGTGGACGTCATCCAAAAATCTGTTGTTGGGGACCCCCTTCCAACCTTCGTTGCCCCAAGCAACCCTCACAACAGATGCCTCCCAAACAGGGTGGGGAGCTCATCTCCAACACCTCTCCACTCAGGGCACCTGGTCTCCCCAGGAGACCACCCTTCACATCAGCCTTCTGGAACTGCGAGCAATCTTCCTTGCCCTCACAGTCTTCCACACCCTCCTTGTCAACCTGACTGTCCTAGTCCAGATAGACAATCAGGTAGCCATGTTCTATGTCAACAAACAAGGAGGGACGGGCTCTCTGTCGCTTTGCAACGAAGCTCTCAGATTATGGGCCTTCGCCAGAGAGCATCAAATTCATCTTCTGGCAGTATATCTTCCAGGAGTTCAAAACTCTCGGGCAGACAGACTCAGTCGAGTTCTGCTTCCACACGAATGGTCCCTGCATATGGACCAGATACGCAGAATCTTTCAGGAATGGGGGACCCCGGACATAGACCTCTTTGCAAGTCCGTGGAATGCCAAACTTCCCCGGTTCTGTTCCAGGACTCCGTGTCAGGGAGCTCAGGCCAGCGATGCCTTTCTCCTGCATTGGGGTCAGGAATTCCTGTATGCTTTTCCACCCATTCCTTTGATTCCCAAGACTCTGTTCAAACTTCAGAGGGATTACGGATCGATGATCCTCATCGCTCCACGCTGGCCACGTCAAGTGTGGTTCCCTCTACTTCTACAGCTCTCCCAGGGCTCCTCCCTGGACCTGGGAGCTGCACCAGACCTTCTGTCTCAGGAGAAGGGGACTTTGTGGCATCCAAACCCCAAGTCCCTACATCTCCGAGCTTGGTTACTGAAGGCTTAAGCCTTCATGACTTTCATCTTTCTCAACCAGTGAAAGCTATCCTTCATGCCTCTAGGAAACCCTCTACCAGGCGTTCCTATGCTTTCAAATGGAAACGTTTTTCCATTTGGTGTGCTCAACAGGGTCTTGACCCTCTAGCACTTCCTTTAAATTCTCTACTGGACTATCTCCTGCATCTTTCCAATGCAGGCCTCAAGACGAATTCAGTACGAGTCCATTTAAGTGCTATTGCAGCATCCTTAAAACCTATAAATGGACAACCTGTCTCCTCTCATCCTCTTGTTGCAAGATTCATGAGAGGCCTGACCCTCACTAAGCCTCCCATCCGACTTCCTCCGGTAGCATGGGACTTGAATCTAGTTCTGGGTCAACTTATGCAACCACCTTTTGAACCGTTGGTATCTACCTCCCTGAAATTTCTTTCCTGGAAGGTTCTTTTCCTTATTGCAGTCACTTCGGCTCGCCGCATCAGTGAACTGCAGGCTTTGGTGGCTAATCCACCTTATACTAGATTCCATCATGATAAGGTGGTCCTTAGGACGAATCCCCACTTTATGCCCAAAGTGGTCTCGCCTTTTCATCTTAATCAAGAGGTATATCTACCTGTTTTTTTCCCGGCTCCTCATGCATCCAGTGCAGAGAGGAACCTTCATACCCTTGATTGTAAAAGAGCTCTTGCCTTTTACCTCAACAGGACTCAGCCACATCGAAAGTCTTCCCAACTTTTCGTGGCTTTTGATCCTTCTCATTTGGGACTTCCAGTCACCAAACGTACACTTTCCAATTGGATTGCTCAGTGTATTTCTTTTGCTTACCAGAGTAAGAACATTTCTCTGGAAGGCCATGTCACAGCTCACAATGTGAGAGCCATGGCCACTTCTATGGCTCATCTTCACTCTGTATCCATAGATCAGATCTGTCGAGCAGCCACTTGGGCCTCGGTTCATACCTTCACAGCCCATTACTGTTTGGACAAGGACTCCCGCCGGGATGCCTTGTTTGGTCAGGCTGTCCTCAAACACCTGTTCCATACTTAAACAACTCCTGCCCACCTTCCCTGGATGGATGCCTGAGATCCATACGAAGATGGTTTACCCTTGGAGGGGGATCTCCCCGGCATCTTAGCTAGGGAGTCCCCATATGTGAGGACTTATTCCTGCTTGTTCCTGGAGATAGCACAGTTACTTACCTGTAACAGGTGATCTCTGGGAACAGCAGGAATTAGTCCTCACAACCCACCCACCTCCCCTAGGAGTTGTATCTTCTATCTATCTTCCTTTCCTCTCTCTATTGTCTCAGCTATAAACTCGAACTGAAGAGAGCTGGTCAGGAAGGCGGGAAGGCAGCGCGCATGCGCTGTGGGAAGCCCCAAAAGCTTTTCTTCTGAAAAGCTGGGGAGCTTTCCCGCGCAGGCTCCGTCGGTTCTGACGTACCCATATATGAGGACTAATTCCTGCTGTTCCCAGAGATCACCTGTTACAGGTAAGTAACTGTGCTTTTTTTAACTAGATCTTTACCCTAAGATTCTACTCTTTTTCTTACTTGGTTATGCACAGGATTTTAGAACTTTATGGTTTCACATTATACATATTTTTTTATGTCTTTATCTTTTGTATATTTTACTCAGCACTATGAATGTTTTCTATTTGATACAATTGCTGCTATTTTGTTCTGAATGGTTTTTTAAGTTTTATTCATTTATCTTTATATAAAGCTCTTTAATCCATTATATTATATTTATATGGTATAATTCATTTTTATAAGGCCAATACACCCCTGAGGGGAAGGCAAGTGTTGAAAAGCGGCGTGTCGGGTGTGGCTACATTGGAGGATGTAATAAAAACTATTCCTTATCGTCACTCCAGTCCAGTCCCTTTACTACTGGGTTGCGCAACCCTTCCAGCAGCTTGGAGGCTGAGCCCAACCTTTTTGGGGATGGAGCGGTATAAATACCACTGGGACCACCCCTCAACTCCAGTATTCTCAGCCTCCAAGCAGCTGGAGGGTTCCGTAAGCCTAGGGCTTACTGGAGTCCTACCTTATCCTATTTTAGCTAATTTATTTTAGTTAGTTTATTTTGTCCTCTTTATTTGTTTAAGGAGATTGTTTCCTTTATTGGAATCCTGTACCTTTAATTTTCCTTCATCCTCTCTCCCCCCCCCCTCTCCCCTCCTCTCCTCCTCCCCTCCCGGGCCGGGCTGGAGACCGGAGGACTTGCCTGAGCTGCCTGCTGCAGGGGGAAGAAGCATCTCTCCTTGCCTTTGGACCGGAGTCCTGCTTCATTTCCAGGAGCTCCCCTGCCTCGCGCCGAAGCCCCGAGGCGGCTGAGCGCTGGAGGCAGCAACGCGAGGGGAAACTACTCGCCCTCCCCCCCCCCGGCGCAGGGGGTGCGGCCGGGCTTCCCCGGAGCCCCGAATCGGACAACCGACAGATTCGGAGGGCTCACAGGCGGCGAAGTCTGCAGCGGTGGCGACGCGGAGCACGTTCCTCCTTTCGCAGTGATAAAGGCCAGAACCTCGGGCAGTGAGCAGACGCGCGATCCTCCGTCCCGGACTCCACGTGGCTGAGGCCTAACACGTGTTGAGCCGGCGGAGAGGAATCGCGGCGCGGGCCCTGCTCGCAGAACAAACTTCAAATTGCAAGTATCAGCCTGGATTGGCAGCATTTCCTTATTAATGTTAAAATTTATTTTATTTTATCCTAATTGATTTTACTTTATTTTACTGTTAGCTTATTCCATTTGCCCGCGAAAACGCTGACTTTGCTTGGGGGAGGGGACATCGCTGTAAAAGCTGTCCTGCTACAGCATTTCTCCCCTGCACATATTATTGGGGATTGTTCTTCTTTTAGGTGGACTTGGGGGGTGAGTGTAACGCATCTTTTTCTGCAGCACTGAGCCTTCTGGAAATCATGGCCACTAAGTCAAAGTGCCCATCCTGTGGCACACGGAGGGGCACATCATCAGAGACAGGCATCTGCAGAGCTTGTGCTGCAGTCTCCACCTCCGTAGAGCAAGAGCTCAACCTGCCCATGACCCAAGGACCTCAGATGCCCGGGGACCCCCTGGAGGCGGAGGTGGGGCTCCATTTAACCCCGACAGCTAACACAGAGGTTCTCGCACCCCCTCCGTCCCGCTCCACGACGGATGAAGGGGTCGGGGATCTCTTCTCCCCTGACTTTATCTTATTGCTACACCAAGCATACTGCTTGCGCAAGCAGGGACGTGGATCAGGCGATACAGCTCCCACAGGGGATACCAGACCAGCCAGAACTAGGAGAGCGAGCGGTCAGGATCCAGGGGTACCCCCCAAACGTACCAGACTAATGAGCGAAGAGATCCTCCCACCCCCTTCTCAGGGCACCCCAGAGGAAGAGGGCTCGGAAAGGGAGCTGGAGGAAGAGGAGGAAGAGCTGGAAGAAGGCGAGATCCCCGAGGAGGACCATTCTCGCATTGTTAGAGTTTTTCGCCGGGAAGAGCTCCCTTCCTTAATCAATGAGTCCCTAAAAGCCCTCAACGTAGTGTCTGACGCCCCGGCGGATGACGAGGCACTAGAAGATCCCTTAATTCAGGCCATCAGAAGGTCCCAAAAAGTTTTCCCTGTCCACAGGGTAGTACGTCAGATGATACAGGAGGAGTGGGACCAACCAGAATCAAACTTGAGAGGGGTACGAACCATGGCTCGCCTCTACCCTCTTCCAGAGTCAGACAAAGAATTGCTGAAATCCCCCAGGGTGGATGCAGCGGTATCAGCAGTCACCAAAAAGACCACTATCCCAGTGGAAGGCGCCACGGCCTTAAGAGATGCCCAGGACAGGAAGGTGGATACGCTCCTGAAACAAGCCTTTGATATAAGCGCTCTCGCCTTGCAAGCCTCTGTCTCAGGAGCTTGGGTGTCTCGGGCCTGTTTAAGGTGGGCTCAGCAGATCCAGTCATCAGAGGAATCATCGGCCGAAACACAAGCCAACTCGGCTAGGCTGGAATCCGGAGCAGCCTATTTAGCTGATAGCCAGTATGACCTCATCAGATCTTTGGCCAAGAACATGGCCTCTGTGGTGGCGGCTAGGCGGTGCCTGTGGCTACGAAATTGGGCAGCGGATGCCTCCTCTAAGTCGCGCCTGGGCAGACTTCCCTTTAAGGGGAAGTTATTATTCGGTGAGGACTTAGAGAAGTTAGTCAAGGATCTGGGGGAGTCAAAGGGAGGCAGGCTCCCGGAAGACAGACAAAAACAGGGGCGCTCCTTTCCCCCAGTACGTACACAGCCCAGAGACTCCCGGAGGTTTCGCCCACCTAGGCCACCCCCCTTTTCCAAGGGCCGTTTTCCCTCAAAGGGGCAAGGTTTCAGGGGGTTCCGGGGAGCGGGCAGAGGCTTTGGCGCAGCCTCTTCCTCCTTCTCGGGCTCCAGAAAACAACAATGAGGAGACGGGGGTCCAGGAGGGAAGGCGCAGGATAGGCGGTCGCTTGACGCTCTTTCTTCCCGCCTGGTCCCGTGTCACGTCCGATCAATGGGTCCTAGAGGTAATCAGAGAAGGCTATGCCCTCGAATTCGCAGAACAAATTCCCCCGGCCTTTGTCCGTTCCCCCTGCGGATCCACTGCAAAAAGGGCAGCAGTAGAGGAAACTCTCGCACACCTAAGAGCGCTAGGGGCCGTGATCCCCGTGCCGCCAAACCAGCGCGGTTCAGGTCGGTACTCGATCTATTTCGTTGTGCCAAAGAAGGAAGGCTCCTTACGACCGATCCTGGATCTAAAACAGGTCAATCGCTGCCTCAGAGTGCCGCACTTCCGGATGGAGACTCTACGTTCTGTCATAGCAGCCGTCAGGGAAAGGGAGTTCCTAACATCTCTCGATTTGACAGAGGCCTACTTGCATATCCCGGTCAGAAAGTCTCACCAACAGTTCCTGAGATTCGCCGTCCCAGGAGGCCACTTTCAATTCCAGGCCCTACCCTTCGGCCTAGCTACGGCTCCCAGAACATTCACCAAGGTAATGGTGGTGGTAGCGGCCTTCCTTCGGAAGGAGGGAATATTAGTTCACCCCTACTTAGACGATTGGCTGATCCGGGCAAAGTCCGAAGAAGAAAGTCTCTCGGCTACGGCAAGAGTGATCCAGGTCCTAGAGGACTTGGGCTGGGTCATCAACCGAGCAAAGAGCAGACTGACTCCCTCCCAGGAACTCGAGTACCTCGGGGCAAGATTCGACACCAGCAGCGGCAGGGTGTTCTTGTCACGAACAAGGTCAAGGGATCTAAGACTTCTAGTCTCTCATTTTCTGGCCAGAAGAAGCCCCTCGGCATGGCATTATCTTCAGCTTCTGGGAACAATGGCGGCAGCAATAGAGGTAGTGCCTTGGGCCAGGGCCCACATGCGTCCCTTACAACGGTCCCTGTTGTGGCGGTGGTCGCCTCAGCATCATCCCCTTTCTCTGCAGTTACCTTGCGCCCCAAGGACCAAACAGGCACTCCACTGGTGGAGATGCCCAAGGAACCTGGACCGCGGGATGCCTCTAGAACCCCCTCAGTGGGTATTATTGACGACGGATGCCAGTCTATCAGGCTGGGGAGCACACTGCGGAGACCGCTTCGTCCAGGGGCTCTGGACACCGTTAGAATCGCAATGGCCCATCAACAGACTGGAATTACGGGCCGTCTCCCTAGCACTCAAGGCTATCCAGGACTTGGTACAGGGACGAGCAATTCGCGTCCTCTCCGACAATGTCACCGCGGTGGCCTACATCAACCACCAGGGAGGCACCAGCAGCCACGGTCTCGAGAAGGAGGCGGGCGCCCTCTTCCAGTGGGCGGAAGCCCATCTGCAGGCACTTTCAGCTCAACATGTGGCGGGCGCGGACAACGTCACAGCCGACTTCCTCAGCAGGTGCAAGATAGACCACGGGGAGTGGGAACTGGAACAGAAGACCTTCAGTCAAATAGTAGATCGCTGGGGAGTCCCAGTCATGGACCTCATGGCACGCTTCTCGTCAGCCAAGGTGGACAGATTCTTCAGTCGGCGGAAGGAAAGAATGTCAGAGGGCCTGGATGCCCTCTCCCAAAAGTGGCCTTCGGAGGGCCTCCTCTATGTATTCCCCCCTTGGGCTCTCATCGGAAAGGTCCTCCAGCGAATAGAGGCACACCAAGGATTGGTAATCCTCATAGCCCCGGATTGGCCTCGCCGTCCCTGGTACGCGGATCTGGTGAGGATGATCGCCGACCATCCCTGGCGGCTCCCTTGCAAGAGGGTTCTGCTAAGCCAAGGTCCGGTGCTCATGCCACACGTGGAGCGGTTCTCGCTTACGGCTTGGCTATTGAAAGGGCACGGCTCCTGAAACGAGGTTACTCAGGCGCAGTAGTCTCAACCCTGCTACAAGCCAAGAAGCGCTCGACCTGCCTATCTTACGTACGAGTTTGGCGCATCTTCGAATCCTGGTGCACGGAGCACCAAAAGAAGCCACTCTCGGCCTCTGTCCCGGAGGTCCTGGAATTCTTGCAGGCAGGGTTGGACAAGGGTCTGGCCCACAGCTCCCTTAGGGTCCAGCTCGCGGCCATCGCGTGCTACAGAGGCAAGGTCCGTGGGAAACCCCTCGGGGCCCACACTGATGTCTCAAGGTTCCTAAGAGCGGTGAGACGCCTGCGCCCACAACGGAGGTCGATCATTCCCCTTGGGATCTCAACCTGGTGCTAAATGCCTTGATCGGGAATCCCTTTGAACCATTAAAGGAGGCCTCCCTAAAAGATTTAACCCTGAAGACTGTCTTCCTAATCGCCATCTGTTCGGCCAGGAGGATCTCGGAACTACAAGCGCTCTCCGCTCAGCCGCCTTTTCTGTCATTTCTCAAGGACAAAGTAGTTCTGCGCACGGTTCCCTCCTTCTTGCCTAAGGTTATATCCCCCTTTCATATGAACCAGACGGTGACCCTCCCGGCCTTCGACAAAGAAGGGTTGGAAGCCAGGGATAGCAAGCTTCGACTCCTAGACATCCAGAGAACCCTGAAGCGATACCTCTCTCGCACAGCGCCCTTCCGAAAGTCCGACCGACTATTCATCCAGTTCGGGGGCCCACACAAAGGGGAGGCGGCGGCCAAGTCCTCTATCTCTAGATGGATCAGGGAGGCGATAGCCTCCGCCTATATCCTGAAGGGAAAGCAAGTTCCCGTGGGCCTGCGGGCACATTCTACTAGGGCGCAGGCTACCTCGTGGGCGGAATTCAGTCTAGTCCCTCCCCTGGACATATGTAGGGCGGCGACTTGGTCCTCTCTCCATACCTTCACCAAGCATTACAGGTTAGACGTTCAGAGTGCAGCGGACGCTCGTTTTGGCCTGGCGGTTCTTCATTCCGGTATGCCGGACCCCACCCAGGGTTGAACTGCTCGGGTACATCCCAGTAGTAAAGGGACTGGACTGGAGTGACTATAAGGAAATAGTAATTAGATCTTACCTGCTAATTAGTGTTCCTGAAGGAACGACAGTCCAGTCCCTGATCCCTCCCGATTCCGGCTAAAGTTGACATCTATTGCTTATAGGTAAGCATCGGAATGAACGCAGACCTTCGGAAGAGATGCAGACCATTTCAACGAGTGCAGACCCGCAGCGGCAAGCTCGGGCAAACCCACGCCGTCCATTCCCATTCCTCATATCCTCTCCTTATGATACCAGAAAAAAAAAAAAAAAAGAAAAAAAAAGAATTTTTATCCTTTAAATAAGTTAATGCGTTATTTTTCTTAAAATGTTTGTTACGTAGGTTGGTTACAATAGTTGGTTATATCTGCTTTTTCATTCGAATACTGGAGTTGAGGGGTGGTCCCAGTGGTATTTATACCGCTCCATCCCCAAAAAGGTTGGGCTCAGCCTCCAAGCTGCTGGAAGGGTTGCGCAACCCAGTAGTAAAGGGACTGGACTGTCGTTCCTTCAGGAACACTAATTAGCAGGTAAGATCTAATTACTATTTACTGTAGCTGGGTATAAAAAAGGCTTGCACAAGTGCCTAGAGGAAAAGTCCGTAAACCATTATTAAAGGGGACCCAGAAAATCCACCGCTTGTCCCAATACAAGCATTGTGGAACCTGTGTCTTCTAGGGAAACTGCTAAGTACTTGTGACCTAAATCGGCCACTGTTGGTTTAAGTAATTAGATCATTAGGCATGTAGATGGCTGGGTGGCTGGTGGACGTGAGGATCGCCTGGTAACATGCCTGCCTGGTGCGAAGGTAGCGGACCTCATGCGCCACCTAGATAAGGTCTTAGATATTGCTGGGGAGGAGTCTGCTGTCTTGGTACATGTCGGTACCAATGACATAGGAAAATGTGGTAGAGAGGTTCTGGAGGCTAAATTTAGGCTTTTAGGTAGGAAGTTGAAATCCAGAACTTCCAGGGTAGCGTTCTCCGAAATGCTTCCCTTTCCATGCGCAGGACCCAAAAGGCAGGCAGAGCTCCGGAGTCTCAATGCATGGATGAGACAATGGTGCAGAGATGAGGGTTTTGGATTTGTTAGGAACTGGGGAACATTCTGGGGAAAGGAGGGGCTCTTCCGAAGGGATGGGCTTCACCTTAGCCGGGATGGAACCAGGCTGCTGGCATTAACCTTTAAAAAGGAGATAGAGCAGCTTTTAAACTAGATAATAGGGGAAAGCCGACAGTCGCCCAAGAGCTGATGGTTCGGAAGATTGTATCCTTGAAGGATACTACCAAAAGCAGAGAGGTTCCAAAAAAGAGTAAAGTAGCCCAAATGCCCTCAAGTATGGAGCAGACAGAGCTTAAAGATCCCAAATTACCCATGTCTACCAACAGCCAAATTAATATGAATAAAATACAGTCTCTAAAATGCTTGTATGCAAATGCTAGAAGTCTAAAAAATAAGATGGGAGAGTTAGAATATATAGCACTAAATGAGAGGTTAGATATGATTGGAATATCAGAGACATGGTGGAAGGAGGACAACCAGTGGGACACTGTGATACCTGGGTACAAACTATATCATAATGATAGAGCTGATCAAATTGGTGGAGGGGTTGCGCTCTATGTTAGAGAGGGCATTGAGTCAGAAAGGATTAAAGTTTTGCAGGAAACAAAATTTGCTTTAGAATCTCTATGGATTGAAATTCCATGTAAAAAGGGGAAGGTGATGGCAGTGGGGGTGTACTATCGACCGCCTGGCCAGAATGAACAAATGGATGATGAAATGCTCAAAGAAATCAAGGAAGCTAACAAAAGTTACATCGCAATAATAATAATGGGTGATTTCAATTACCCCGGTATCAACTGGGTCAGTGTCACGGCAGGACATGCTAGGGAGATAAAGTTCCTAGATGAAATAAATGACTGCTTCTTGGAGCAGCTGGTTCATGAACCGACCAGAGGGGAAGCCATATTAGACCTAGTCATTAGTGGAACACTAGATCTAGTGCAAGAGATAAGGTTGTTGGGGCCACTTGGTAATAGTGATCATAGCATGATCGCATTTGATTTAATTAGTGGAGGAGGGATAGTAAGGAAATCCACAGTACTACCTTTTAACTTTCAAAAGGGAGACTATGATAAAATGAGGAAAATAGTTAAGAAAATACTAAAAGGAGCAGTTGCAAAGTTTAAACAATTACATCAAGCTTGGGTGTTGTTGAAAAATACTATCTTGGAAGCCCAGACCAGCTGTATTCCACGCTTTAAGAAAAGTGGAAGGAAATCCAAAAAACTGCCAGCATGGTTTAAAGGTGAGGTCAGAGAGGCTGTTGCCAAAAAAGCATCTTTCAGGAAATGGAAAAAAGAGCCAAACGACGAAACCTGGAAACAGCACAAGCACTGGCAAGTCAAATGCAAGGCATTGATAAAGGCAGGCAAAGGGAGAATTTGAGAAGAAGCTTGCTGCGGCAGCAAAAACGCAAAATAAAGACTTTTCAAGTACATTCGTAGCAAAAAACCTGTGAGAGAGTCAATTGGTCCATTAGATGATAGAGGGGTTAAAGGGGCACTAAGAGGCGACAAGGCGATAGCGGAGAGCCTGAATGAATGAATTATTTGCTTCGGTCTTTACTGAGGAAGGTGTAGGGATGTTACCCATGACTGGAGTGGTATTTAAAGGTGCGGAAGAATTGAAGGAAATATCGATACACCGGGAAGATGTATTACAACTATTAGATAAACTGAAGAGTAGCAAATCACCTGGGCCGGATGGTGTACATCCAAGGGTGTTGAAAGAACTGAAATACGAGATTGCAGACCTGCTATTAGTGATCTGTGAACTATCATTAAAATCATCTCTAATACCTGAAGACTGGAGGATCGCCAATGTAACACCAGTTTTTAAAAAGGGTTCCAGGGGTGATCTTGGAAACTACAGACCGGTGAGCCTGACGTCAGTACCGGGAAAAATGGTAGAAACCATCATAAAGAATAAACTTACTCCGCATGTAGATAGTCTTGGCCTAATGGGAGACAGCCAACATGGCTTTAGAGAAGGAAAATCTTGTCTTACTAATCTGTTATATTTTTTTGAAGGTGTGAATAAACAGATGGACAAAGGTGAGTCGGTTGATATAGTGTATCTGGACTTTCAGAAAGCCTTTGACAAGGTCTCTCATAGAGACGTTTGGTAAAACTAAAGAGTCATGGTATAGGAGGCAGTGTACTATTGTGGATCAGGAACTGGTTAAAAGATAGAAAGCAGAGGGTAGGGCTAAATGGCCAATTTTCCCAATCGAGAAAGGTGAATAGTGGTGTACCCCAGGGATCTGTGCTGGGTCCGCTGCTTTTTGACATATTCATAAATGACCTGGAAAGTGGAATAACGAGTGAGGTTATCAAATTTGCAGATGACACAAAACTATTTAAAGTTGTTAAAACCCAAGAGGATTGTGGAAAATTGCAAGAGGATCTTGATAAATTGGAAGACTGGGCATCAAAATGACAGATGAAATTTAATGTGGACAAGTGCAAAGTTATGCACCTAGGGAAGAACAACCCAAACTATGGTTACATGATGCAAGGTTCCGCATTAGGAACCACCACCCAGGAAAAAGATTTAGGCGTCATTGTAGATAACATGTTAAAACCCTCGGCCCAGTGTGCAGCGGCGGCCAAGAGAGCAAATAGAATGCTAGGTATCATAAGGGAAGGAATGGAAAATAAAACAAAAGATATTATGATGCCTCTATATTGTTCCATGATGAGACCGCATCTTGAATATTGTGTGCAGTTCTGGTCACCTTATCTTAAAAAGGATATAGCGTTATTAGAAAAGGTTCAGAGAAGAGCCACGAAAATGGTAAAGGAGATGGAAGGGTACTCCTATGAAGAAAGGCTAAAAAGGTTAGGGCTCTTTAACCTGGAAAAGAGACGGCTGAGGGGAGATATGATAGAAGTCTATAAATTAATGAACGGAGTGGAACGAGTAAACCTAGATCCATTGTTTACAATATCAGAATATAGAAAGACTAGGGGACATGCAATGAAGCTACAGGGTAAACTATTTAAGACTAATAAGAGAAAATTAATTTTTCACTCAACGTGTAATCAAACTCTGGAATTTGTTACCGGAGGATGTAGTAAAGGCTGTTAGTGTAGCTGGGTTTAAAAAAGGTTTGGACAAGTTCCTAGAGGTAAGGTCCATAAACCATTATTAAGAAGGGGCCCAGGATATCAATGCTTGACCCAGTACAAGCATTGTGGAACCTGTGTCTCTTGGGGAAACTGCTAGGTACGTATGACCTAGATTGGCCACTGTTGGAAACAGGATACTGGGCTTTGATGGACCTTGGTCTGACCCAGTATGGCATATCTTATGTTCTTATGTAAGTGGGCAAGAGAGAATATCCACTATCTGGGGATCAACATGTTACACCCGTGGTAGGGGATTTATTCAAGGCCAGGTACCCTCCACTATGAAGGTGCATAGTTGCTGATCTGTAACTATGGAGGAGGGGGAGCCTAAGTTGGTTGGGGCTCATGGAAGTCATCAAGATGATGGTGCTTCCTAAATTAATCTATCTATCTATGGCAGTACCCATTCCTTTACCAAGGAGTTTTCTAGAGATGATCCAAAGACAGGTTATGCAGTTCATATGGGTTACACAGTGGCCCATGGTGGCCTGGTCTATTCTGTGGAGGAGTAAGCAAATGGAAGCATTGCTGTCCCTACATTTTGCTTGTTTTGACTAGTGGATAAAGTGGTTTAGAAAAATTGTTAAATACTACAAGGCCATGCGTTTGAGCGGCACTAGAATGGTTGTTAAAGGGGGAAAGGGGATTGGTGTGCATAGAGGAAGTAGTGGAGAGAAAAGGTGGATTTGATAGGCAACAGTGGATACTGGAGGGAGATGTAAGAGGTAGAGGGGAAGGCCTGTAACCCGTTTGTGGGATTAACATGCCAGCTTTGACAGAAGTGGAGGAAGATCTGCCTGGGTTCTCAAGGATACTTGAAATTCACACCCATAGTGGGCAACTGGGGCTTCCTGCTAGGCCTGGGAAGGGGGGGGGGTCTTTTCTTCTCGGAGGCAAAGGGGCTCTGCTGGGTGGGACAATGCCTAGAGCAGGCATGTCCAACAGATAGATCGCGATCTACCTGTAGATCGATGAGTGGTCAGAGGTAGATTGCCAGCCCCACTTGGCTCCATCTCTCCAGCAGCTTGCCCCGTCGCTAGGAGAGAGTTCATGCCACAGGTCGTCTGCTGAGGGCTTGCCGCCACTGCTGATCCTTTGCCTGTCTTTTTTCCCTGCCTGCTGGTGTATTGGGTGCACTTGTTGTTTTCGTGCCAATAGTTTGTGGGTACCCAAGGGGGCCGCTGCTTGCGCCCCACGACGAGACGCCACAAGCCCGGCATCATACCTGGTCTCCTGCCTCTCAGAATCACCCATTTTTGTTTACTCCCCAACACCACTTAGAAGTGTGTTATATACCGGGCGATATCCATTTGCCCGGGCTTTACCTGAATACACTTATCGTACTAGTTGTGTCGTGTGCTGGTCGTTGGTCGCTTTATAGTTTGCTTTCATTAAACGTTTGGTGTGGTGGTATTTGAACTTTTCTGGCGGTTTTTGATTTTATCTGGTTTGCTGGACAGGTGTTTGAGTTTTTTTGATGATTGTTTGGTGGTATTTGATTATTGGTGCCAGTATAATGAATTCTTATTTTTACTTTTAGAACTGCATGTGTGGTTTTGGCATCTCCAGTCCTTGTATTGCACATCATCCAGAGGTCTTCAGTTCCTGTTGATCTTTAATACTTTGGGACAGTGACAGTTTTGGACCAGATTCAGCCAGTGTTTTTACTAACTTAGCAGATTTGGCCTTCTTACATCTGGCCATCCCAGTATAACGAAGATGAGTGTTCCAAAGAACAACAAAACCTACCACTTTCATGATGAATGGGAAATGGACTACTTCATCATGGTGAAAGACAAGTGGTGGTGTTTAATTTGTAACGCCCCAGTATCCTTGCCCAAAAAGGGTAATCTGGAACGTCATTATAAGGCTCTGCATAGCAATAAGTTTGATGCTGATTTTCCACCCAAAAGTGAAATTCGTAAACTGAAGCTCAAAGAACTTAAATTAAAATTGGCAACTTAGCAACAATTGATGGCAAAGCCAAGGTCACATTCAGTCAATGCAACCATAGCATTCTTCAAGGTAAGCAATTTGATTGCAAAGAAATGCAAACCTTTCCACTGAAGGGGAATTTGTAAAAGATTGTTTTCTTGAAGCAGCTGACAATCTTTTTGCAGGATTTAAAAATAAGAAAGAGATCATAGCTGCTATTCAAGATGTACAATTGTCAAGAAACACCGTCGTGCGGCGAATAGAAAAGATGTGTGGAAACACAACTGAACAATTGTTGGGGGATGTTTCAAATTGTGTTGCTTTCTCACTTCAACTGGATGAATCTACAGACATAAGATACATAGCCCAGTTACTAGTCTTAATCTGGATGGTTTTTAAAGACTTCAGTGTTAAAGAAGAACTAATTGGAATGATTTATTTAAAAGGGAGAACTACCGGTCAGGAAATATTCAGTTCTTTCCATTCTTTTGTGACAAAGTGCAATCTTCCATTGCATAGACTTGTTTCCATCACTACTGAGGGAGCAAGAGCAATGACAGGTGAGGTTAACGGTTTCATAGCCCTCTGTAGACAGCATGACGACTTCCCATATTTCCTTTCTTACCACTGCATCATTCACCAGCAAGTTTTGGCAAGCAAGAGACTCGATACAAAGACTGTCATGGACATCACTTTCAAAATTGTAAATTCAGTTCGTGGAAGATCACTTCAAAGACGGCTTTTCAATCTTACTCTTGATGAAGGGGCAGCTGAAATCATTTTGCACACAGATGTAAGGTGGCTAAGTAGGCACAAATTTCTGCAAAGATTTCGTGGTTTGCTTAATGAAATAAGTTTTTTGAAGAAGAGGGGAGATGACCAAGCAGAGTTGGAAGACGAGGAGTGGTTATGTGATCTGGCATTTCTCGCTGACTTTACAGGCGAACTAAGTGATATGATAGTTCACTACAAGGTAAAAACAAATGCATTGGCGAGATGATGAGTACAGTTTCATCCTACAAGAGCAAAATTGAGCTAATAATGACTGACCTTGCAAACAACACCATCTGGGACAATATCCAAATTTTGTTTTTCAGAACGAGAAATATGTGACACAAATCTGTTCTGTTATCCAGGAATTGTAAGATTCTGTGACTTCCAAAAAATTGGAACATTTGTGGAGTACTTGTCATACCCATTCAAAGTAGATGTGGACATTAAAGAAATTGCAGTTGCTATCAGTAAAAATAACTAATTGAACAAGCCATCTCTTGAAAACAAAATATTAACCCTTAAAAACTTTCTTTAACTGTCTTAATAACTTTCTTTAACTTTTATTGAGTAATTTGTGTTAAATTTAGGTCGAGTATTGATCCAGGCTGATCTTGCACAACCTTTAATATTTCGCTCTCGCTCATTAGTGAGACATCTGAGCCTGCATTTCATCCACCAGCTTTTTGAAGTTGGGTGACTATTGCGTGAGGGCCAGTCTCAGGGAATCCTGGAGATGTTCATCTGTCATGTTGGAACGTTGTGTACTCTGTCATTTTCAGATGGGAAAACGCAGATTCACACAAATAAGTTGAACCGAAACAGGAGTGTACAGCTTCACTGCATCTTCTCAAGTTGGGAAATTTGTCTCTAGGCACTAGCTTCCAAAACGATTCTTGCTCAGCACGGGTCTTGAGAAAAATGTCATTATTACTCAATAAAACTTTAAGAAAAAATGTACTTTCCAGTTCTTACTGGATCTTCGTCTCTCTCTCTTTTTTTTGTTTTTGCTTAATTTGCTTAACAGCTGATCACATCCAAGTAAATGACAGAAGGTTCATTAAAAATGGGGGGGGGGGGATCTTCCAACTTTATTGGGTTAAAATTTAATTTGAAACTAATTTGAAACTTAATTTTCATGGTGGTAGATCACCGGCACTTTTGGCCGGAAAAAGTAGATCACGACCTGTTCGAAGTTGGACACGCCTGGCCTAGAGGATGGGTGGATACTTAGGTTCGAGGAGCTGAAAATGAGTTTGGGCTGGTTGATTCTGATTAGCCAGAAAACTTGGGAGAGCCATTGTTATCTCTGGAAATTACCTATGGGAATTAGTTCTATTCTTTGGGCTGTGCTGAGTTCTTGCAACTCAGATTAGCTGCTATCTGAGACAGGATGCTGGGATTAACGAACTTTAATCTGGCTCAGCATGGCTTTTATTATGTTCATTAGGTTTAAGCGAGACTTGTACCGTAACCTAATGAGAGCTGCATTTGCTGGGAATTGCTGTTTCATTAGTGGCAGTGGGAAAGGGGTTCATTAAGTCTCCTGACTGGTCAAGGGGGGGGGGGTGGTAGGAAGTTTGGAAGGTGGAGGTAACTGGCTAACTGAGGTTTGGGTTTGGGACTAGTGGGGAGAAATAACGGAATAAGGGCAGGTTGTGGGGGAATGAGAAAACTAATGGGGGCCTGGGCCATGACATGTGAAGCAAAAGAACAGTCGCCTCAGCTGCAGCTGTTGGTGGTGATGACATGCTGCTGACAACATGGGGATGAGGAAGAAGAGGTTGCTGTCCTTGTGCAGTGGTGCATTAAGGATTTGATTTATTAAGCTTTTCTTTCCTATAGACACAATGAGAAAACAGACTTAGTAACTTGGAGACCCTAAGGGAGCTGCTGTACCTTTTGGAGGAAGGATGGTTATTATAAGGGGTCTGTCAATGGCTGGCTCCTAGATTCAAAGAAAACTTGCCAAAGCTTGTTCTAGGTTAAGATGAAAACATCATATCCTCCCCCCTCAGCATCCCACTTACTTCACTGCAGTCCTGTAGAGTAAGACTGGGGGAAGTTACATTTTAGCACAGAGTCAGCTAGCCCTCACATGCTGAAACGCTCTGTGTCATCCAGTTCTGTCTCTGCATCAGCTCCGACCTGCCTATATTCTTCTGAAGATGCGGTCCCCAGAATTGCGCACACTACTCCAAATGAGGTCGCACCAGAGACTTATACAGAGGCATTATTACCTCCTTTTTTCTGCTGGCCATTCCTCGCCCTATACACCCAAGCATCCTTCTGGCTTTTGCAGTCACCTTTTCTACCTGTTTAGCTACTTTAAGATCGTTGAACACAATTATGCCCAGGTCCTGCTCTTCTTTTGTGGACAGAAGTACCTCACCCCCTACACTGTACAACTCCTCTGGATTTTTGCAGCCTAAATGCATTACCCTGCATTTTTTAGCATTAAATTTCAGCTTCCATGTTCTAGTCCATTCTTCAAGTTTAGCTAGATCCCTCCTCATGTTGTCGACTCTGTCCTGAGTGTATACTCTATTGCAGATTTTGGTATTATCCGCAAACTAGCAAACCTTACTGGACAGTCCTTCCATAATATCACTAACAAAGATGTTAAACAGAATGGGATCAAGCACAGATCCTTGTGGCACACCACCGGTAACCTTCTCCTCAGAGTGAGCTCCATTTACCTATACCCTTTGTCGCCTCCCACTTAACCAATTTCTAACCCAGTCAGTAATTTAGGGTCCATGCCTAGGGTGCTCAGTTTGTTTATAAGTCACCTGTGTGGAACGATGTCGAAGGCTTTACTGAAATCTAAATACACCACATCTAGTGCTCTCCCTCAGAGATGCAGCCAATCTTTTTTCTACAAGATGAGCACCGTGGTAGGAGACCTAGGCAGAGGCATAACTACAGAGGCAATGCTCCAGCATCTATTAAAATCTGGCACCAGAGCAAAAAAAACAAAACAAAACATTAAATTCCTGCTTAGAAACATAGAAACATGACGACAGAAAAAGACCACATGGCCTATCAAATCTGCCCTTCCATAGCAACCACTACAACATTCCCCTTCTTCCTTCTCATTTTTTTGTATTTTGTTCCAGGATAAAGGATGCCACGTAAAAGGAGAAAGAATTGTATGGAAGGAGCTGGCTTACCGTCCTTAGAGGGTGAGGAGGAAGAAGAATGTGAAGAGCAAGGACAGAGGAGCTTGGCAAGTGTTAAGAAGAAATGCAGCTCAGTAGAAACTTTTATCGTTATATCTGACAGTGATGGAGAGGTCAGTAAGTGCACAGTCATCACATCTGTGAACTGAAGATTGGGAATGGGGGATGGCACTTTTCTGCACTGAAATGTGTAATGAAATACAGTACAGTGTTGAGGCCCATCTTTTCCCTCTTGTGTTTCTTAATGAGAGTCCATGCTCTTAAAGGAGAGTTGTTTATATGGCTTGGTGCACATTAGGTGATGGGAAGTGTATGATAGATCTTTGTTTTGCTCCCCCTGCCCCCACGCACATAAAAGATCCCTTTCCATATTGTTCCTCTAGTCCAGTCCAGACGCATGGGTTTGTGTCCTATCACCAGCAAATGGAGACTGAGAACAAAAGATCCAATGATCTCACTCCATAAGCACCTGTGTATCACTGATCACTCCAGTATTTTCTCAGTCTCCAGCAGATGGTGATGAGTGACTGCAGTCTGGATGCCACTATAGAGATATAGATTTAAAAAAAAAAGAAAAGAAAAAGATATAGTAAAGAAGAGGAATTGGCATGGCTCCGCATTGGACCCAGAGCTTTGGTCAGTTTGGATAGTCGGGGATATAAATTCAGTGGTCCGAGTCCCTCCCCCCCCTTAATCCCTCACTTCACAGGCCTTTTGGACCTTGTGATCCTCCGTTCCTACTCTGCAACCTTTGGGAGGGGGCCCGGAGATGTTTACCTTCCAGAGCTGCATACTTTAAAAAAAAAAAAAAGATCAGTTTTAAAGAGGAGGTGTAAGCCCTGAGAAGTCTTCCGGACAGCGCAGTGAGCGTTAGTGGTGGCCGAGTTAGTGCTGGGTGAGTTTGAAGCAGTTGGCGCGAAGTGAGGTGAGAGGGCCCTGAGTGTTGGGTGGCAGTGCGCAGTCGAAATGTCGGGGCTATTGAGCAGGGCAGCCTGTGACGGCTGGTGCAGTTTGTTGGTTGCAGCAGGGTTCTGCTGCATATGCGAGACAGAGGGGCACACAGCAAAGCTCTCCTATGGGGCTCTGCTTCAGAGGTAAAGATGTATTTTTGAAACACAAGCAGAGGCAGGTTTTAAGCAAGTTTCTCTGCAGTTTTGGCGGGAAATGTGGCCATGGATGCATCAGTGCATTTGGAGATGAGGGAGTCCCCCAGAGGATCCCAATGGCCTCTGGAGAGTTTGGAGCTTCCATTCATACCAGAATTTATTCTTTTGTTGAACAAGGTCTACTGCATGAAACGGGGCCTAGGGCATGATATGGCTTGCAGCTCGGAACCCAAGAAGGGGCCTGAAGGGTTGGCAGCGCCTATCTCAGACTTGGGAGATCTGCCAGCCAAGCATAAGTCTCATAAGTCTTCTGATGCAGGCTCCAAATTATTTTGGTCGCCTTCCTCTGAACTGCTTCCAGCCTTTTTATATCCTTTGCGAGATATGGTCTCCAAAACAACACAATATTCCAAGTGAGGCCTCACAAGTGATTTGTACAATGACATTAATACCTCTTCCTTTCTGCTGGTAATTCTTCTCAGTATGCAATCCAGCATCCTTCTGGCTTTTGCCATTGCCTTGTCACACTGTTTCGCCACCTTGAGATCCTCCAAGGTCCTTCTCTCCTGGTCCATGCACACCAACCTCTCACCCCCTGTCATGTACAATTCTCTTGGATTTCTGCTTCCCAAGTGCATGACACTGCACTTCTTATTAAATCTTAATTGTCAAGCATTAGACCATTCTTCCAACTTTTGTAGATCTTTCCTCATGTTCTCCACTCCCTCAGGGGAGTCCACTCTGTTGCATATTTTCGTGTCATCTGCAAAAAGACAGGCTTTCCCATTCAGTCCTTCAGCAATATTACTCACAAATATATTGAACAGTACCAGTCTCACAACTGAACCTTGGGGCACACCGCTAATCACCTTCATTTCATCCGAGTGAGTTCTGTTTACTGTCACCTTCTATCGTCTGTCAGTTAACCAATTTCTGATCCAGTTCACCACCTTGTGACCCATCCCCAAGCTGTTGAGTTTATTGATAAGCCTCCTATGAGGAACAGTATCAAAGGCTTTGCTGAAATCTAGATAGATCACATCCATCGCATGCCCTTGATCTAATTCTCTGGTTACCCGGTCAAAGTACTCAATCAGATTTGTTTGGCAAGATCATCCTTTCGTAAAACCATATTGCCGCGGATTATGCAACCTGTTGGTTTCGAGGAAGTCCAATATTCACTCTTTTAGGAGCGCCTTCATTACTGTTCCCACCACTGAGGTAAGACTTACTGGCCTGTAGTTTGTCACTTCTTCCCAACTACCACTTTTGTGAAGAGGTATCACATCAGCCCTTCTTCTGTCTCCAAGGATCTATTAAAAACATCCTTTAACGGCCCTGCAAAAACCTCACTGAGCTCTTTCAGTATCCTGGGATGTATCTCATCTGGTCCCATAGCCTTGTCCACTTTCAGTTTTGCAAGTTGTTCTAACACATCATCTTTTGTGAATGGTGTAGTATCTACTCCATTCCCATTTGTATATATGTCAGTCACAGGTGGTCCTTCTCCAGGATTTCTCTAGTAAAAATAGAGCAGAAGTATTTGTTTAGCATTGTCGCTTTTTCAATGTCACTTTCCACGAATCCGTTCCCAGCACTTTTGAGTCCTGAAATTCCACCTCTGATTTTCCTCCTCTCCCGAATATACCTGAAAAAGGTTTTGTCACCACACTTCACATCTTTAGCCATCTTTTCTTCTTCCTTTGATTTTGTTATCCTTATTTCTCAATAGCGTTCCTGTAGCATTGTGAGACCACACGAACATTCGCAGGAACACAATTGAATGTTTAGAGTTCTTTTACTCTAGCGCTCTTCACAAGGTGTTAGAGAACAGATTTGCTTTAGCTCCTGAGGCTTGCACCCCCTGTGAAAGGCCTAGACGGCCGAAACATATTGTGGTTTCCAATAAAATCTGTTTGACTGCCATCCACTGTACCTGCTCCGTTTCTTCTACTGCCCTGCGAGTGTACATTTGCTCCTTGTTGGACTACTGGAGAAGGGGCTGACCATGAACGCGCTGAAGATTGAAGTGGCAGCCCTGGCTTGTTATCGAGGGTGCCTTCAAGGAAGCTCCTCAGCTTTCCATCCGTATGTCTTGCGTTTTTTGAAAGGGGTCAAGCAGGTTAGACCACCAGCACGACATATTGTGCTACTATGGAACTTGAATTTGGTGCTTTCAGCACTGAGTGAGGTGCCCTTTTGAGTCCCTCGGTCGGGCTTCCCTAAAGGATCTGACCTTAAAAGTACTTTTTCTTTTTTTTTTCTTTTTTTTTTATTGAAGTTTTAATCAGTTTAACACCAACTAAATATAAAGACAATCAGAAACAAAAGGAGAAGCATAACAATACTTATCCAAGAATACATCTATACAAAGCAACAAAGTCTGATGTAGCCCACATATCTGAGATTCAAGCTGAGGCATTACAATAATAAGAATGCAAATAAGAAAATAAGGTACATGACCCACCTATCCGGAGGCTAAACAAAAACTACCCTCCCCCCTTACTTTCCCCTTACCGTCCTATCCGCTATAAATTTTTCCAAATGTGAAACATCAGTAAAGATAAATGAATCACCCTCATAATTTATAACACATTTGCAAGGAAATCTGAGAAAGAAAGTAGCACCCAGCTGCAAGACCTGAGGCTTTAAGGTCAAAAAAAGCTTCCTCCGCAGCTGGGTGCTACGTGCCACATCAGGAAAAATATTAATAGTATAGCCGCAAAACTTTATAGCTTTATATTTAAAGAAATTCTTAAGAATACATTGTTTAGCATCCAAAGTCTTGCATGTCACAAGTAAGGTAGCCCGGGTACTTATTATATCTGTGGAGTCCTCCAGAAAAGCTGTTAAATTTGATATAGACGGTTCAATAACATCTAAGTCCCCATTGACTGAAGAAACTTTTTTCATTGCTGCGGAAATATAATACATTTGTGAGAATTCAAAAGACTCACTCAAATGCAAGACCTCTCTCAAATACTTATCCAGAAGAATTCTGGGAGATAAGAGAGAGGTATGAGGAAAATTTAATAAACGCAAATTATGCATACGAAAAGAATTTTCCAAGGCCTCCACTTTAGTATGCAGAATCAACGAAACACACATCAGCAACATCACCAAACAAATATACCATAAAATACGAACGCTGCGACATTTCCGACCCCTGCTGCAACTGGATGACTTCAGATCAGTTTTTCAGGCACTGGTGACCCCCCACTTTGATTACGCCAATGTGATCCTGTAGGGTCTACCCAAAAACACGCTAAACCCTTTACAGCTGGCAATGAATGCTGCTGCACGTGTCCTGAATGGAGCTTCTAGAGGTGACCACATCACCCCAATCCTTAAGGACTTATATTGGCTACCAATCTACTGCCGGCTCTCCTATAAAGTAGTCCTTATGACCTTCAAGGCCATCAACAAAATATCCTCCACATCCCTAACGGACCTTATTCACCCCACTCCAGTAAATAGAGTGAGGAGAACATTCACCGCCAACACCTTACAAATCCCCAAGGAAATAACAAAATGCACCAAGACAACAAGGAACCGAGCCTTCAAATTCTATGCCCCAGCTGCTGGGATGTGCTCCCACCTACCATCAGGGCCATAACAGATCTCGCCCAATTCAGAAAAGCACTAAAACACCACCTCTTTCTCTTGCACTACTCTCAACCAGCAACTCAACTTCATCCATCACACACTCAGCTAGGAAATCATAAGTTATAGTCAACTCATGTCCATATTGTAGATACCTGTAAATAGATATACATAGTTCCCCCAGTTGAAACCCAAGTTTAACCTCCAGTTCAATGTAAGTGCTTAATAGTGAGCTGCGCTGATTTTTAAGAGTGCGGTATATAAAAACAATAAAATAAATAAATAAATAAATAAAAAGAGCTGCTGGTAGTGCAGAGAGCTGAGGCTGCTCTGTCCAGACCGGTGTCGCTGAATCGGCCAGGTTCCTGTTAAGGGTTGTTTTTGCTCAGCTATCCCATCACTTGGACTCAATTAACTTCCTCCACCCCTGTCAATCTGGTTTTCGCCCCAGACACAGTGTCGAAACTGTTCTTCTGGCCTTCACTAATTCCCTGCATGTAGCACAAGACCGTGGTGACATCTCGGTGGCGGTAGCCCTTGATCTTTCTGCCGCCTTCGACCTGGTTGATCACTCCCTTCTCTTGTCCCGGTTGCGTGAGGCTGGTCTTTGCAGCACGGTTCATTGGTGGTTCCACTCCTTTCTCTCCTCTCGCTCTGGCGCCGTACTCTCTTCCTCCCCATCTGTTCCCCCTTCTGACTCATTTCCCCTTTCCTGTGGGGTTCCCCAAGGCTCTGTTCTCGCCCCTTTGCTCTTTAATCTCTTCCTGACTCCTCTCACCTTGCTAATTCAGCAGTTTGGGATTTCGGCCTTTTATTATGCTGATGATATTCTTCTCCTTTACCACACCTCTCCTGTGTCCCCGGATCTTACCCCTTTACTCCTGTCTCACTGCCGTTACTAACTGGATGTCCCAAAACTGTCTACATCTCAACCTTGCCAAAACCACTGCAATTTGGTTTCCTCATGGCCACCAATCCCCTTCTCTGGTTCTCTCTTTCTCTGGTACTCCCATTTCTTTGGTTTCCACATTCCGTTATCTTGGTGTGCTCTTTGACTCCGATCTTTCCTTTTCTGCTCATGTTTCCCATATCACCAAGTCCTCCTTCTACCTCCGTCAAATTCGTGCGATTCGTCCCTTTCTCTCTCCCTCTGCCCTTACAACTCTGCTGCTATCATTGGTCATCTCCCGTCTTGACTTTGCCAACTCAGTCCTTTCCGGCATTACCAAATTCCAATTAACTCGCCTACAAAGAATTCAGAACACTGCCGCCAGACTTGTAACTTGCTCCTCTCCTAATGATCACGTCACTCCCCTTCTTATCCGTCTCCACTGGCTCCCTGTGTCTTTTCGTATCCAGTTTAAACTACTCACACTTGTTCATAAAGGGCTGCATACCTCTATCCCGCAATATCTGGCAAACTTACTTCACTTCCATACCCCTAGGCACACCCCTCGATCCTTCCATCTCAATCGCCTTGCACTACCATCTCCTTCCCAGGCCCACCTTCAATCCACCAGTTCCTCAGCCCTCTTCTTCATTGGTCCTGCTCTCTGGAATTCCTTACCTACTACCCTCCATCTGGAATCCCACTACTGCTCCTTCAAACAGGCATTGAAAACTCACCTCTTCTCCCTGGCTTTTGACCTCCCCTCCTCCTCCCATTAGCCTCTTCCCTGTGATTACAGTATTCTGCTAGCTCTCTTCTTTCTGTTCTATCAGACATTGTAACTTTCTCTTCATTTTCTGGCCCTGTGCCTTCCTTTATTGAAGTTTTTATTGTAAACCGCTCTGATTATTACTGAAGGGCGGTCAAGCAAATAAAATAAACATAAACATATCTGGTGGTCCAGGTTCCTCCCACCTCTCCTCGGCTGAGCAATGGGCTTTTAAGTAAGCTAACTGAATTTTCTCAAAGCCACATTTTCAATGCATTGGGGGCAAGAGCGGCTATGTCTTTAAAAAGAAAAAAATGACAGAACGGCATTTTCAAGCAGTTACCTCGGCTGCATAATGTCTCTGCTGCCTGCGAATTCAATGGGTCGGCTTGCTTACCCAGCTGCGTTGTCACCCTTTGTTTTTATTACTTTTGTTACCCTTCTTCAGTGCTAGCAATGTTATTTTTCTTTTTACCCGTGCGTTGTCATACGGTCCGAGAAGTCTTGCTGTGCTGTGTGTAGGGACTGACGGGGATCCATGTTGGTAGCTGTTTTTTGCTGCACACGTGAAAAAGAGGGTAGGGCAGCAGAGACCTTTTCAGCATTAGGGGAGATGTCTGGATCACAGCTGTCATAGGGGCAGGCTTCCTCTCAGCAATGGGTTCTCATGATTTTGGTGGGAATCACGGCCATTTTGGCTCCATCCACCATTTTACAACCGGATATGGAGCGAAGGCAGGAATTGGTTTATGCACCCTCCAGTTCTCCAACAGTGCCATATTTCATTCCTCCTAGTTCCCCAGTAGTCCCTTTTTCAGCAGATTTCATCCTCTTGCTGCACCAGGGTTACTGTCTGAAGCAGGGCCTGTGAGACACTTCTAACTAGAGAAGAGGCACAAGGAGGACAAGGGGATGCTTTCTCTGGTTCTCAGCAGGGGGATAGACCAGAGTTGGAGGAATCTACTTCCAAGCTACAAAGGCTAGAGGGGGGACGAGCAAACATCTATTCATTCAGGAGCATCTGAAGATCCGTTGGCGGGCCCTTTGGATCTTTGGGGAGAATCAAAGGCACTGGAGCTTGAGGAGGGAGAAATACCTCCTGAGGAGGACCCAAACGTTGTCGGAGTTTTCAGACGGGAGGAGTTTGCAATGCTGATTGCACAATCTTTAGCAGCTCTTCCACCCACCGCCTATTCTCCCGACCCCCCCCTCTTTCCCCATCGCCCCCAGCCACTTTCTCACGTGTGGTCCTCCTTCCATATTGTCACCTCTACAGAATTACTCAAGAACCTTTCTTCCTCATGTAAGACAATTTGCCGTTCTGATCCCATGCCCTCTGACTGGCTGCCTGAACCCTCCCCCTCCTTTCTGCCCCCCTTACCATCATTATCACTAGTCTCTCCGGTTCCTTCTTGTCTCCCTGGAAACTAGCTTTCATTCGCCCCCTCCTCAAGAACCCCACTATCCTTGTGCACTACTGACCTGTCTCCAGCCTCCCTTTGCTTTTGAAGACTCTTGAAAAGCTTGTATTTGCCCAACTCTCTTCCCATCTTGACAATATGTACACTCTCCATCCCCGTCAATCTGGTTTCTGCCCTGGTCACAGCACTGAAACTATTCTGCTCTCTCTTCTCAGTGAACTACACATCTCTCACGACTATGGTGACACTTCTCTGGCTGTCTCTTTGGATCTTTCCTCCACGTTTCAATTTTGCCTCCTTTCTCATCTTCATGATGCTGGTTTTTGAGGGTCTGTCTACATTGGTTTCACTCATTCCTTTCTTGTAGGTCCTCCGTGTTTTTGGGAAAATCTTCCTCTCCTCCTATACCTCTTCTTTGTGGAGTACCTCAAGGTTCTGTATAAGCTTCACTTCTTTTTAATGTTTTCCAAGCCCCTCTCACACTCTTGATCCAGCAGCACAGCATCTCAGCATATCACTATGCCGATGATATCATTCTCCTGCATCACACTGACCCTTCCAGTCCTGATCTCTCTAAATGCCTGTCTTTTACACATCACCTCTTGGATTTCCTCTAACTACCTTCACCTCAACCCTGCTAAATCCGCAGCTATTTGGTTCACCTTTGGTGGCTCCTGGCCCTCACAGCCCCCCCCCCCCTTCTGTATTCTCCCATTCCGCTGGTCCATTCCCTTTGCCGCCTCGGTGTCACTCTCAATTCTTCCCTCTCTTTTCAGGATCATCTTTCTTTACTCATTCACTGTTCATTCTTCTCTCTCCAACAAATTTGTGCCATTCATCTATTCTTATCTTCTTCTCTCCCTTGTCATGTCTCGGTTTGATTACTGTAACGTTGCATTTGCCGGTCTCCCCCAATATTAGCTCTACCGCCTCTAACTCCTTCAGCACACCGCTGCCTGGATGATTACCCATGCAACACACACTGATCATGTCACCCCACTTTTCATCTACCTTCATTGGCTTCCCCTCAAGTTCCAGATACAGTATAAAATAAGAACATAAGATTTCTTTGAGCATTTCATCATCCATTTGTTCATTCTGGCCAGGCGGTTGATAGTACACCCCCACTGCCATCGCCTTCCCCTTTTTACATGGCATTTCAGTCCATAGAGATTCTAAGCAAATTTTGTTTCCTGCAAGGCCCTTCACACCAGCACCCCTTGATATCTGATATTCTCCACCCCCACTTTCCACATCGTGCCCTCTGTACCATCAACATTAACTGTCTGCATCTTCCTCCTGCCTCACAAGTCCATTGGAATCCATTTGCCATTCTGTCTTTGTCTTTCTTGGCCCTGCCCTTTGGAACACCCTGCCTTCTGACCGCTGCATCGAACTTACCTTCCAAAAATTCAAATCTCGGTTCAAAACACATCTTTTCCAGTTAGCTTTTGACCTTCCACCATCTCACGATTAGCTCTGTGCTGCTCCCATCCCCTTTTTCTTTACCCTCTCTCTTTCGTCTTTTGTTCTCTGCTCTGTGAGTATACTGCTCTTTCCTGTCTGACTATGGCGTTCTTTTACCTTTTTCATACTTTGCAGTTAATTTATATTTTGTAAATTGCCCTCCTGCCTATGTGAAGGCATGGTATATTAAGTCCTCTGATAAAGTCCTCTGATTAAGTCCTCTGATTAAGTCCTCTGATAAACTCTCAAATACAACAAGAAAAGGGATAGCCGCACCAGCAATAAGTGACCCTCGAACTGGAATATGTACTAAAACCTTGTAAGATATCCAGAGATTTCTAATTAAAATTGTATTATAGTTCCAAACATGTTCACTGTATATAGTTCTCAATTCTACCAATCTGTTACTGTTAGATTTGAGCCCATTACTGTTTACACTGTTATATGTAAAAACAGCATTGATGTTTACTGCCGTTCCTTGTAAAACAGCCTTGCTTGTTCATTGTTGTTCATTGTAAACCGCAACTGATCTATGGAAGTTGCGGTATATAAAGACCTGCTAATTAAATTAAATTAAAAGATGAAGAACATCACTCAGCTTCGTCAGTTTTTGGAAGAGCCCTTGGAGGACCCTCTCTTTCAGAGCATTAAGACTGCTTGCCCTAGGACAAGCATTATGGAACCTATGTGCCTTTTTGGGAACCTGCCAGGTACTTGTGACCTGGCTTGGCCATTGTTGGAAACAGAATACTGGGCTTGATGGACCTTGGTCTGACCCAGTATGGCATTTCTTATGTTTTTAAGGGATAAGATCTCCACCTTGTCATTGTGCATGGAGTGCTTCTTAAATATTTGAAGATGTGAACCCCTTCCACAGGACGAACAGGCTGTTCATTTTGTATAGTGGTTTGCGTAGAGGGGAAGCAGCCTCCAAAGCCACATTGGATTGTAGGAAGCAGCGATCCCAGTTTGTGTTGAAGAGTCATCTCATCCCAGAGGGATTAAGGACTCATTCTCCATGGGCAAACAAGAAGGAAATGCTTGCATATGGGTGACGTCTGATGGAGCCCTGCATTGGAATGCTACCCAGCTTATATTGGAACTTTTTGGGAGGCTGCAACGCGCCTACACGCCTGCCTTGCCTCTTTCCACAGTGGCATCATCTTCTCCAGTCTTTGTTGTTCCGTGGAGCCCCATGGACGTTGTTTCAGTCCTTCGCCAGTAAACATTGTTTTTTTCCCCTTCGGGGGCCTTCCTGAAAAGTATTGTGTTAGTGCCTGCCATTGTTGGTTGCGGTTCCTTCATCGGTTCCAGTGCTTTCAGTAAATTTTCATTTTCTCGGTTGATTTCTGTGTGGCCCGACTGGGCCCTGTGGTCACCATCGAGCCATTTGATTTAGCCACAGCCATCTTCCCAGACATGTCCCAGAAACCGGCCAGCGGATTCAAGAAGTGCACAAAGTGTGCCAGGACCATCTCGGTCACTGACAGGCACAGTTGGTGCCATCCAGTGCCTGGGTCTCAATCACCAGCCCTCCTCTTGCTGTTTGTGTTTGCAAATTTCAAGGACAGGCCTGAGGGGTCAGGAGAGAGAATCCCTCTTTGGCCAGAGGTCTGATTCAGCATCTTCGACACCACCATCAGTCTCGGTGGCTTCCCAGGAATTCGAAGGTGCATCAACATCTAAAAGTCTTGGTCTCAATCAGAGCTGAGCATCCTAAGTACTCCAGAGAATTGGCCATCGATTAAGTCCTCCGCCTAGAGTCGAGGAAGGATTCGGTGACCAATGTGGAATCGGAGAACTTGTCGGAGGGCATTTTCATCAGACCCCTTCACACGAATGGCAGACGTCTCCTCCGAAGGACGTGTCCTTCCAGGATTTTATGAGGGATATGGTCAAGGCCATCCCGGTTTCACTGGAGATGGAGGATGAGCCCAGAGTGGAGAAGTTGGAGATCCTCCAGTACTCTTCGGCCCCTAAGGAGGCAGGGACGGTGCCAGTGCACTGCATCCTACAGCGTAAACAAATGAGAATGTGGGAAAACCCCCTCACTGTGCCATCAAGTCAGTAGGAGGCTACACTCGATGTACAGAGTTCAAAAAGCTCCTGGGCTCGATAAGCCTCAGCTCCTGCACCACTCCTTGGTGGTAGAGTCCACCCTTAATAGGATCAAGAGCACCAAGACTCATTCCTCGATGCACCTAGGAAGAAAGGCTTGGACGTTGGATTCTTTCAGAAGGAGGTGCTTCCAAAGCTGCACGCTTGCGGCTCGAGTACACTCTTACCAGTTCTACATGAGCGTTTTCTTGAAGGACATCATATGTAATTTCGCTGACTTGTTCCAGTTTCTTCCCCTGGAGGAATTGGAACACTATCATGTACCTGATGGGCCATGTTAAGGACTGCTTGAAGTTTGTGATAAGGAAGCTTATCATAGCTCAGGAAGGAGCTATAGTAAAGGTGAAGTGACTCTGAACAAGCAACCTGTCAGTTCTGGTAGAAATAAGAAAACAGAATTTTTCCATAAAAGACTACCAGTCCCAGAATGCACCAGGTTTCCAACAGCCATTAGAGGAGCTGAAGTGGGGAAACGTGTGTTCAATAAGGAGGGCTATGAGGTAATCCCCAAGCACTCATCTCAAAGGGCAGGGCCTGATTCAGCACAGCTGCGCTGTGCTAGGGTGGAGCACTCATCTAAGCAGAATAAAGGTAGAGATTATTCTACAGAGAATGATCCTCAGAATCAGCCTCAGCTTGGATATCTTCATGATCTTGGACAGCTTAATCATCTGGAGGATCATCAGAAGCAGAAGCCAGACCGGACGAACAGAGAGGGCAAGAAACCCTTTGGAATAAAGAAGAGAAAAGCTTTTGGGAGGTCTAAAGGAGTCCAGAGCAGTACGTATACTGGAAGGCATTCCAAAGGCAAGCTTACACCATTGGACTGGGGAAAGCCAGAGGAATGGTGCTGCAGAGCTAGGAATCTCCAGACGGTACCTGTGAGAGAGATGGCTGCACTTGGAAGGGACACTAGGACCCGTGCCAGAAGGTATGTGAAGAGAGACCCAGTGTCCAGGGATCTGGATTGGAAGGCTGGACATAAGAACTGGACTACATACTGGCCAGGCTATTTAGAGAGAACTCTAACAGCAATGGAAGCTCAGGTATGAACACTGATCTATGCCCTAGCTATACCCTTGAAAGACAGCAGGGAAACAAGTATTCTCCTGAGAGTGCTCCATTGAGAAATTCCTCTGTGCCAATCTATGATATTGAACCCATGATTGTTGAATAAGGGGGAGCGGTTGCAGATACAGGCTGTGAA
This sequence comes from Ichthyophis bannanicus, assembly GCA_033557465.1. Classification (NCBI taxonomy): domain Eukaryota; kingdom Metazoa; phylum Chordata; class Amphibia; order Gymnophiona; family Ichthyophiidae; genus Ichthyophis; species Ichthyophis bannanicus. The sequence goes on from CM066050.1 coordinate 6,400,265, forward strand.
TACATGGATTGCTCTCTGTCTAAACTCCTTTGGTAATTTACTGTTACAAAGTACAACAACCATCACAAAGAAATACAAACTTGTTCTTTAATCTACTCAGAAAAGCTCCTGAGTAGGATTTTGAGCCACGCAGTAGAAAGTAAGCCAGCTAAGGGGTTTCAGCTGGATAACTGCTAGCAATTGAGCCTTACCTAATTGCTTGTGAGCTCTGAGGGAATCACTTCTGAGTCTATGTGTGAAGATATAAGAAGTTAACCTGAAAAGAACAGTTTTTCCCTTCTTTGTGGGTTTTGCTTGTTGTTTGATGCACTGCTAAGAAAATATTAGCTAGAGCCTACAGAAAAGACCAGTTTGTTACCAACCAGGTCTTTATTCTTTTGCTTTGATTGCCTGACAATTTCAGCTGTTGTTTTCCTGATTTGTTTTTCTAAGTTTAACACTGAAAGCAAGTATCCTGTTTTATGTGCTACCAAGCATATCTGTGTTGGGAGAAATAACCCCATAAATAAATATCTTATTGGCTTTACACTCAAGCACAACTAATTATTGTGAACGGCTGTGTCTGGTGTGAATGGACTACATTTCCCACAATCCCTTGCAAATCATATTAATATATGCCTTTGCCAAGACTGTGAACATTCTCACCCAGGCACCCGTCTGACAAGTTCCTGGTCCAGGCAATCTACAACACCTTTGAGATGGTGTCCTGAGCGGTGGCAGCGGGCATGGGAGCCCGCATGCTCACCTGGCTTCCAACCTGGAACAGTCTGTGCAAAATAAGCTGGCGGGCTTTGCCTGCCAGCGAGAGAATCTCATTGGAGAGCAAGTAGAAGAGAAGACGGGCTTCATAGAGAAACAACACATCACCCATACCAGGCTTTCGAGATGCACGTCTGAACCAGCAGTCTATCGGAGGAGGTATCAAAGTAGAAGCTAGAAGAAGACTTACTACCTGTGTAGGTGCAAGTACTTTCCTGGTCCTCAAGCCTCCCAGCAAAAAATGCAGGCTCCTTGCCCACAGTGTCGAGAAAAGCCTCAAAAGGCTCATCCTGCCCCGCAACCAAAACCAGGAGCGGGGTTTTTGACTGGTTCATCTGGAGCGTAGCCAGTCTGCCGGTGTCCACAGAAGGGAGCCCTCCTATGGGGGGAAGGCTCACATTTTGCTCACAGGTGGCCTCTTATAACTTAGGACTCATTGGTGCTACAAATAGTCCAAAATGGCTACATGTTGCACTTCGCCGAGCTGCTGCCACATTGCTCCCTGCATCTAAACCTCCTTCAGTGAGAAATCTCTGCCCTTCTGGCCAATCTCGCCATCAAGCCCATGCCGCAGGAGCAGATTGGATGTTGATTTTACGCCAGGTAGTTTCTGGTCCCCAAAAAGACACGGGAGGGGAAGGGTTCAGCCCATCCTGGACCGCAGAAACCTCAATACCTCCCTGGTGTGAGAAAAGTTCAAGATGGTATCTCTAGGTACCCTGCTCCCCTTATCTTCAGAAAAACGATTTATTATACTCCCTGGATCTAAAGAACGCGTATACTCACATGCCAATCTATCCTGCTCACAGGAGGTATCTCCAATTTGTCCTGGCAGAAAAGCACTTTCAATTCAGAGTACTAACTTTTGGGCTGGCCTCTGTGAAGGCTCAGAGCACTAAGTGTCTTGCGGTGGTAGCAGCCTATCTCGGAACACTGTGGTTCTTTGTCTTCCCTTATCTGGACGACTGGCTCATAAAAAGCACCACTCCAGACGGAGTCCAGCAATCAACATAGTTGACCATTCAAGTGCTAGAACTGTTGTGGTAATTGTAGTCAGTTACCTAAAGTCCCACCTTCAGCGTGCCCTACAACGGGAGTTCATAGGGGCTGTCCTTGACACGACTCAAGTAAAGGCCTTCCTTCCATTAGACAGATGCCAGAGATGGACAGCTTTGGTCTGAGATACCCAGCGGAGTCGTCAGACAATGGCTCGGGGGATGCTGACCGTGCTCGGCCACATGGCCTCTACTGTACATGTTACACCTATAGCTTGTCTTTTGAGGAGACAGGCTCAGTGGACCCAGGCCACTCGCCCTCTCATTCAGTCTCTGCACTGGTGGTTGGATCATTAGATCCTATTCAAGGGTCTCCCCTTTCAGAAGGCGTCACCTCAGAAAACATTGACAGCAGGCGCACCCAAATTAGGTTGGGGAGCGCATCTGGAGGGGCTTCACACTCTAAAGTGGTGTGTGCAGCGAATTCCTCCTGCAAGCTGCTGATTGTACTGGGTAACTTCAACCTCAATTCATTGTCCAGCAAAGATGCTGAAGCCTTCCTTACAGCCAGTCTCACAACAATACACTCAACTTCTCACTGTTCCTCTTGGCTTAGGCTCCACTACAGACCTTATCTTTTGTCCAAGATGGCTCCAAGAACATAACATAACACTCCCCATAATCACCCCGCTACCATGGTCCGATCACGCCATATGATTCAACTTGCATATCCGCTGCCTAAGCATACAGGAGAAATCGCAACACCTGAGAAGAAAATTCAAACATTTCCAAAAGGATCAATTCCTAAACTGCTCTGATTGAAGGACAAAGCGGTATAGAAAAATGTTTAAATAAATAAATAAATACTAGAAACCATTTCTAACCTAAACCAAGACATTACCAACCTAGACAATATAATTGAAAACTGGAACAAGACTATTGCTGTAGCACAAAAAGCACCTGACACAAAAAACACCAGACCACATGGAAAGAGCAAAATCAGCACCCTGGTACTCAGATGCAATAAGGGAGGCCAAGAGAACACTACATAAAATTGAAAGAAGTTAGCAATAGAACAAAACCCATGCCACCCTGCAGTAATACCAAGCAAAACAACAGGACTACAACAACCTAATCAACCAACACAACCAGGAATACTACACCAACCTTATACTAAAATCCACTAACAAACCTAGGGATCTCTTTGAAATAGAATCCTTGCAAAGGAACCAGCCCCCACAGGAGGGGACACAATATATACCCTGAAAGCTTCACAGATTTTCTGCTATCTAAACACTGCCCCTCATATAAGAGCATCGCACATGACTGCATCCCCGACCCCGTAGACACACATACTAAACACACCTGGGGTCATTTCAGCATACCCTCCATCGACCGGGTTGCCCGCACAATAGTCTCACTAAAGACCAGTACTGCACCAACTGACCCATATCCAGTAACATAGATAAAATCAGCAAAAGAAGAGCTCAGTAAATTTATTCACAAAATAGTACACTCATTCCTAACCCAAGGTTACATGCCGCAGTCCCTCAAGCTAGCAACTATCCACCCAGTCCCCAAGCTTACCTCACTGAACAGATGACCCAGCAGCATACTGCCCCATTTCCAGCCTTCCCTTTCTCACCAAGATACTTGAGGAGACAGTACAGCAACAACTCCAGGATCACGTTGACTTTTAAGCCCCGCTGGCCCCCCCAAAAACATGACTTTCGACCTAACAACAGCGTTAAAACCCTACTACTTCCGGACAACCTAATCCGAGGAATTGATAGCCTAAAAATGGGCTTTCTCCTCATTGTCATTGACATCTCCTCTGCATTTGACACAGTATCCCACAGCATCCTCCTACGAAGACTTGGTCACATTGGCCTACACAGCACCACACTCAAGTGGTTTCACTCTTACCTCAACAACAAGTCAAGGCTAGTACCAGTAGCTCCACTCTGTTCCCCGTTGCGCCAGTACCACAAGGATCATCCCTATTGGCTCTACTATTCAATCATTATATACAGCCCATCTATGACCTCATCAAGAAACACAATGTCCAGTACGCAATATACGCTGATGACATTATGATTTACACCCCGATCAACTTGAAAACCCCCAAACTACACGACGATAATGGATTGCCTACAAGAGATGACTGAATGACTCTCACACAACAATTTAAACATCAACTACAAGAAGACTGAAGCCCTCCTTATCACTTGGAATGCTTCCTTTACCCCCCCTCAATCATTCAACTTGCCCAATACAACCATACCCATTAAGGACGAAGTAAGATACCTGGAGTCATCTTGAACCGTACTCTGAACCTACAATCCCACATCAACAGGACCTCCAGAAATGCATACCACAAGATGGCCATAATAAGAAGGCTCAAACCTCTCCTTTCCTCAGCCAAGATCACTTCTGGACAGTCTGCCAAATTGTAATTGCGCCCGTACTAGACTACCGCAACTCCCTGTACTATGGCCTACCCAAGCAGATGGTGCAAAACACTGCAGCTCGTATCATTTTCCGGGTTGGCAAAACATGAACATGTTACCCTGTCCTGCACAAGTTACACTGGCTCTCAATCGCCTCTCGTATCTGATTCAGAACCGCCCTAAATGTATTCAAAATCCAGCATCATATGTCTGCCGGTATATTGAAGAGCCAACTCAAAACCGACACAAGCACCAGACCCAGAAGGCGCAATAAAAAGGAAACTATCCTAACCCCCCCAGAACCTACACTAAAACCATTCAGTCCACATCCTTAGCAGCCCCTGCCCTCTGGAACTTCCTCCCGGATGACTGAAGAGCTACCACTGACGTTAAGGACTTCCAGAAAAAGCTAGAAACTCTTCCTATTGATAGCCCACTTTGGGAGCATCACCTGGTGTATAGCATCCCCCCCCCCCAAGCAACACGAGCATGACTCTGCCCCAACTCTGTTGCTAATCCCTAGCCCAAACCACCCCACTGTACATATTGTAAATAGTTAACTATGTAACTAGGTTAGATCTCTAAGTATTTCCTGCATGTATCCCCTCCACCCCTGTTACTTTGTAAACTATTCAAGTTTCCCTGTAAAACGCTTTGATTGTAGAATAAGGCGGTATAGAAAACCTGTTAAATAAATAAAATAGTGTCTGGTCCGAACAGGAGAGCCTGCATCAGATCAATTTCTTGGAATTGAGTGCCATAGCAAATGCCCTCAGGACTTTCTAAGAACGATTAACCAAACAGATTGTCCTGATTCAGACAGACAATGATGTCGCGATGTATGACATGAAGAAGGAGAAGGGCTGATGTGGTATCTCTTTGCAAAAGTGGTAATAGGGAAGAAGTGATAAACTACAGGCCAGTAAGCCTTACCTCAGTGGCAGGAAGAGTAATGGAGGCTCTCCTGAAAGAGCGAATAATGGACTTTGTCGAAACCAACGGGTTTCATGATCTGAGGCAACATGGTTTTACCAAAGGACAATCTTGCCAAACAAATCTGATTGAGTACTTTGACTGGGTGACCAGAGAATTAGATCAAGGGCATGCGATGGATGTGATCTACCTAGATTTCAGCAAAGCCTTTGATACTGTTCCTCATAGAAGGCTTATCAATAAACTAAACAGGTTGGATATGGGTCCCAAGGTGGTGAACTGGATCAGAAATTGGTTGACTGACAAACGACAGAATGTGATGGTAAACGGAACTCACTCGGATGAAAGGAAGGTGATTAGCGGTGTGCCCTAAGGTTCGGTCCTGAGATCAGTACTGTTCAATATATTTGTGAATGATATTGATGAATGGAAAAGTCTGTCTTTTTGCAGATGACACCAAAAATTTGCAACAGAGTGGACTCTCCTGAGGGAGTGGACAACATGAGGAAAGATCTACAAAAGCTGGAAGAATGGTCTAATGCTTGGTAGATAAGATTTAATGTGAGGAAGTGCAGTGTCATGCATTTGGGAAGCAGAAATCCAAGGGAATCGTATGTGACAGGGGGCGAGAGGTTGGTGTGCACAGACCAGGAGAAGGATCTTGGAGTGATTTTGTTTCTGAGGATCTCAAGGTGGCGAAACAGTGTGACAAGGCGGTGGCGAAAGCCAGAAGGATGCTGGGCTGCATACAGAGAAGAATTACCAGCAGAAAGGAAGAGGTACTAATGCCACTGCACAAGTCACTGGTGAGGCCTCACTTGGAGTATTGTGTTCAGTTCAGTTTTGGAGACCATATCTCACAAAAGATATATAAAGATGGGAAACTGTTCAGAGGAAAGTGACAAAATGATTTGGAGCCTCAGAAGACTTATGAGAAGAGACTTGAAGACCTAAATATGTACACTCTGGAGGAGAGGAGGGACAGGGGAAATGTGATTCAGGCCTTTAAATACTTAAGAGTATTAATGAACAAACAAACCTCTTCCAAAGACAGGGAAGGTGTAAAACTAGAGGGCATAACTTGAAGCTGCAAGGGTGGTAAACTGAAATGCAATGTCAGGAAATACTTCTTCACTGAAAGGGTGGTGGATGCTTGGAATGCCATCCTGATGGAAGTGGTGGGGGCAGATACAGTGACAGAATTCAAAATGTCATGGGACAGACACAGTGGATCCCTTTATAGCAACAGGATAAAATCAAAATAAACATAACTGTCTCATATCTCAAAAAATAGGGGTGACCTACACAGAGTGGTGAATACACCCCTAAACAAAGGCATGGGGAGGGGTGACCTGCACGGAGGGCTGGGAAGACTAGATGGACCATACTGGTCTTTATCTGCTGTCATATACTATGTAAGAAGGGGAGCACAGGTTTGTATCTACTGTGCTTGGAAGCAGTCCGGTTTATTGTGATTCACCATCATGTACAGGATAGAGCTCAGGGCCACATATCTGCCTGGTGGATCTGCTGAGTTGCATTCTCCAGCTGCATGAATGGATAATGGATAGGGGCATGGTGGCCCGCATCTTTCAGAAGCGGGATACCTCCTCAATAGGCCTGTTCGCCACCCAACAATATGCTCAAGTGATCAGTTCTGCTCCAGTCCCCTCACGTAGCAGGCTGGCGCCAGATGCTTTCCTCCTGCACTGGCAGAAGGGCCATACTTCTCATAGCAAAGACACTGGTGAAACTCTAGACAGACAGGGGTTTGATGATATTCATTGCATTGTATTAGCTCAGGCAGCCGTGGTTTCCTCTTCTACTTCAACTCTCCCAGTGGGAACCTTTGTGGCTGGCCTCTGCCCCAGACCATGTATCACAGCAAGATTTATTTATTTATTATTTAATGTTTTTTCTATACCGCACTCTTTAGAATCAGTGCGGTTTACAGTCAACAAAATTTATACAGTGCAGACAGAACCTTCGCTGTCCTTACAATGAACAGGTGTTACAATTTGGGACTAACAAGGGTAACTATGTACAGGCTGATCGATCCGGTCGCAGGTGACCGGATCGGCTGGCAACTCTTTACAGGTTGTCTAACTATATACAGGTTGTTCATTCAGAAATGGGATGGGAGGATACCAACGTCCGGTCCGTGGCCCTAACTGCATGGATGTTGAGGGGCTATCCTTTCAGAGTTTAACCTGCCTGACAGAGTAACAGATGTTCTGTTGGCCTCTGGGAGAGCCTTGAAGAGAAGGTCTTATGCATTCAAATGGAAGAGATTTGCGATCTGGTGCATAGAACAGGCATGAGATCCTTTTACTTACTTCACTGACAGACTGCTCAAGTACTTCCTATACCTCTCGGAGTTGGGTCTCAAGTCCAACTCTGTCAGGATTCACCGCAGCGCAATTGGGGCATATAATCATAAAATAGAAGAAAGGTCCATCTTGACTCGGCTATTAATGGCTTGCTTCATGTGGTTTTGCTTCTTTTGAAGCCTCTCCCTTTAAGCCACCGGCAGTGGCTTGGGACCTCAATGTGGTTCTGGCACAGCTCTTGTTGGCTCCCTTTGAGCCACTTGATTCCTGCCCTATGAAGATCTTGACCTGGAAGGTCTTGTTTCTGGTGGTGGTTACAACAGCACGCTAGGTAAATGAGCTCCAGGCTCTAGTGGCTCATCCGCTGTATACCAGCTTCCATCATCCCAAGGCCTCATTCCCACAGAGGGGAAGCGGCGCTGCACATGTTGGAATGTAGGATGAGAGTGAACGGGGATCGACTCGGGAATAATATGTGGAAATATTTCTTTACGGAAAGAGTGGTAGATGCATGGAATGGTCTCCCACTGGAGGTGGTGAACACAAGGAAGGTATCTGAATTCAAGAAAAGCATGGGACAAATACAGAGGATCTCTAAAGGTAAAAAGGGGACTATTGTAGTTGATATGGAAGGGCAGACTAGATAGGCCATATGGTCTTTTTCTGCCGTCATATTTCTATGTTTCTAAATGAGCCTTAGCCTTCTACTTAGAGCGGATGAAGACCCACCGAAAGTCCATCTATCTGTTTGTTTCTTTTGACCCCAGCAAACTCGGGGCTGCCGTTTCCAAATGCACTCTCAGTTTGGCTGGCAGACTGCATCTCTTTTGTTTATACCCAGGCTGGCCTGAGTCTTGATGGTCATGCCCCAGCTCAAAATGTCAGGGCCATGACTGCATTGGTGGCCAACTTGTGCTCGGTCTCCATGGAAGAGATCTGCAAGGCTGCAATGTGGTCTTCTGTCCACATATTCACTTCTCACTACTGTCTGGATGGGGATTCCCAATGTGAGAGCAACTTTGGCCAATTGGTACTTCAGCATCTATTTGGGGATTAGAATCCAGATCCTCCCCCCCCCCCCCAAAACAAACCTCCAAATGATGAAGAAGTTGAATCAGATGAGTTCCCTTTTGTGAGCTGCCACTTTTGTACATAGTTGTTTCTCCATTTCTCATTTCAGTTTTGCCCCTGCTGGGCTTTTCGACCTCCTCTGTTTTTGGTAGCCTGTAGCTTGGGAGTCCCATACGTGAGGACTTACTTCCTGCTTGTCCCCGGAGAAAGGGTAGTTAGTTACCTGTAGCAGGTGTTCTCCTCGGACAGCAGCAATAAGTCCTCACAATCCTCCCATCTCTCTGAGAATTTTTATTCTGCTACAGCTTTGCTAACAGACTGGAGAAGATGGCGCCGCAGCGGCAGATGGGAAGCCAGATGCGCAGGTGCAGTGGAGCCTCCCAAATGTTTCCAGTAGAAGCTGGGAGCATCCCTACTTGGGGCTCCATCGGAGACATCACCCATATGTGAGGACTTATTCCTGCTGTCCATGGAGATCACCTGCTACAGGTGAGTAACTATCCTTTCTATAAGAGCACATGCCTCCTCCTGGATTGAATCCAGTTTTGTCGCTCCAGTCAACATTTGTAGAGTGGCAACTTGGTCTTCTCATTCTGCCTTGTCAAGCATTACCGTTGGAATCTTCATACCAGGACAGACAACGGAGTTCAGTGTTGGAAGTCCTAAAGGCAACAGTGTCGTCTTCCTGCCTGGTGGTTTCGTAACTTGGCTACTTCCCACTGGTCTGCACTGGTCTAGCAGGACAATCTATAAAGTGAAATTTTATTTGCCCGGTAATTTCCTTTCCTGGAGTTGTGCTAGAACCTCTTGGCTGCAACTGCTGCAAATTCAGTGATCTTGCGTAGAATATTTCACTCAGCAATCAAAAAAATACTATCCAAAAATTAGCCAATCCCAATCACAAATCTTCAAAAAAGAAAAATTTTGTTAGGCATCAGGGGAGCAAGCAGATGAAGGGGTAGCACAAGAACACTCAGAAGCTCCAGGTCCCCCACAGAGAAGGCCTGAGCCCAGGTAAAGTTAAACCCATATGTATTTTAAATCATTTCCCTAAGAATTCCTTTGTCTCCTGGCATTCTGTTTGTCTCTTCTCAGTAGATTGTAAGTTTTTATTGATCAGGGACCATCTTTTATGTGTATTTGTACAGCGCTGCATATGCCTAGTAGCAGTAAAAGTAGTTGTAATAGTAGAGGCAGCTGCCAAACAGCTAGAAAGATCTGAAAACAACCCATGAGCTGCTTCAAAAGTGCTACTCAAAGCCTCAAGAAAGGAGGCCCTGTGGTCCCGGAGGGCCCTGGAAAAGGGGAAGGGGAAGTGCTGGTTAGAGCCTATGACCTCCAGAGCACGTGTCCCCTTTGCAGATACCACACAGTCATCCAAAATGGTCACTGGTCCCACAGATGGGAAAATCATGGAAGAATCAGAAGAGGCCTCAGAAGGAGCACCGAGCCCCAAGAAGTCCCAAAAATGTTACTGTCACACATGGGGTAAAAAGAATCTAACACAAAGCTAACCTGGTGGAAGCTAAAAGAGGCACAGCACTGGACTCCCGGTATCATGGCAGAGCTGCACACTGCAAAAGTAAAAACAAAAAAAAACAAAAACAAAAAAAAAAACCACTGAAAAAAGTTACAGGACACTGTGAAGGGAATGCTCAGCACCTGCAAGGCTGGCTGGCCGAAACCTGAAGAGTGAAAGTCCAGCTGCTTCCCAGTCTGAGGTCCCACTGACAGAGCAAGAAAAAGCATTTTTTTTTCTTTTTAAATTTGGTACTGCTTTGTTAAGCGGTGTAAGAGAGCCAATTACAGCATATAGGAAAGAACAGGTTTTGGGGAAAAAATCTGAAATATAGCAAAGCTAAGAAAGCAGAAAGGAGACAGCCAGAGGGAAGGGGATCCTGGGCCTAATATACCAACCCTCCTCAAGTCCCCCATGGGTTCCCTTCTGTCTGCTCTTTGGCCCACCAAGCACTAGGAACCCATGGGTAGCAGCACTGGACTCAGCAAGCTATCAGCTCAAAGAGACCGGGAGTTACCCAAGCTCCAAGCAATGTTGGGCCTACTGGTCTCTGCCACACTGTCTTTTGCAGTCATCTTTTCTGCCTGTTTAGCTACTTTAAGATTGTCAGACACAATTACGCCCAGGTCCTGCTCTTCTTTCGTGGACAGAAGTACCTCACCCCCTACACTGTACTGCTTTTTTGGATTTTTGCAGCTCAAATGGATGACTCTGCATTTTTTTAGAATTAAATTTCAGCTGCCAAATTCTAGACCATTCTTCAAGCTTAGCTAGATCCCTCCTCATGTTATCTACTATTTCTTGGGTGTCTATTTTATTTCAGATTTTGGTATCATCCGCAAACAAGCAAGCTTTAGCTGACAGCTGTTCCGCAATATCACTAACAAAGATGTTAAAAAGAATTGGACCAAGGACAGATCCCTGCGGCACACCACTGGTAACCTCCTTCTTCTTAGAGTGAGCTCCATTTACCTGTACCTTTGTCGCCTCCCACTCAACCAATTTCTAACCTAATCAGTAACTTTGGGATCCATCCCTAAGATGCTCAGTTTGTTTATGTCACCTGTGTGGAACGGTATCAAAGGCTTTACTGAAATGTAAGTACACCACATCTAGGGCTCTCCCTTGGTCCAACTCCCTGGTCACCCACTCAAAGAAATCAATCAGATTTGTCTGACAAGACCTGCCTCTGGTGAATCCATGCTGCCTTGGATCCTGCAATCCATTGGATTCCAGAAACCTCACTATTCTCTCTCTTAACAGCCTGTCCAATAATTTATTCACCACAGAGGTTAGACTAACCGGCCTGTAGTTCTCAATGTCATCCTTATGTCTGCTTTTGTGTAAAGGGACCACACATGTCTTTCTCCAGCCCTCTGGCACCACGTTCAACTCCAAAGAAGCAGTGAAAAGGTCAGACAGTGGAGCCACTAGAATGTCCCCAATTTCCCTCAATATTCTTGGATGTATCCCATCCGAACCCATCGCTTTGTCTACTTTTAGTTTAGCTAGTTCCTCACAAACACAGTCTTCTGAAAATTGTTCGAGATCCCAGTCGCTTTTGTTCCTATTTGTGGGTGTTTTCTGAGGTCTTGCTCCTGGTCCTTCATCTTTGAACATGGAGCAGAAATATTTGTTAAGCAATTCTGTTTTATCAGTTTCTACATATTCTGCCCATTCACCCTTGAGTCTGACAATACCACTTTTGCCTTTCCTCCTCTCACTAACATATCTGAAAAATATCTTATCCCCAGCATTTTATTGCATTGGCTATTTCTTCTTCTTTTTGTATCTTTCCTGACTATTTTGCTAGCTTCTCTAAGTTTTTCCAACTATAGATGCCTGTCTCCCTCTTTCTGTGATCTCTTGTATTTCATGAAGGACCTCAGTTTTTCTTCACTTTTCAACTACTTTTGAGAACTATAGCAGCCTCCTTTTCCTTTCACATTTATTTACCTTTCTAACAAAAACATTTTTTGCCCTTAAAATATCCCCATTCAGATTTGCCCACTTGTTTTATACATCCTCTAGCTGTTTCCGTCCTTGGAACATCATTCCATGGTCCAGGAAACCAAAGCACGCTCGATGACACCATTCACGCAGCTATGCATTCATCTCCAGGATGCGAGTTTCTTTGCCTCAGCCTTTACCCTCAATATGGAGGATTGAAGAGAACACCACCTGCACATTTACCTCCTTCTCCCTCTGTCCAGGAGCCATGAAGTCACTCTGGATACGCTTGGAGGGAAACCTAGCAGTATCGTTTGTGCCGACATGGATGTGCAACATCGGATAATAGTCAGTAGGCTTGATGAGTCTCTGCAAACTCTCTGGAACATCTTGGATTTTGGCACCTGGCAGACAGTGCACGTCTCTGGACATCAAGTCTGTTCGGCAGATGGACACCTCAATACCCCTCAGAAAAGAGTTACCAACCACCACTACCCTTTGCTTCCTTGTGGTGAGTGATTCTGCAACTTTAGGGTGCTCAAACTGTGGTTCTTCCCTTTACTGGGATGCTTCCACCTCCTCCACTTCCAAGGCTGCATACTGATTCTTCATTTCAAGGGCTGGAAGAGTTTGACCATTGATACTGTAGGCTCTGGTGACTCGTGTCCAACCTTTTTCATTCTGTAGCCTCCCATCTTCACCTGTGTCAGAGAGCTTGGATGTTTCAAGAAGCATCTCATCAAGTACTTCTCACTGTCTCGAATGCTTCTCAGTCTTGCCATCTCTTCTCTGAGCTCCTCCACTTGTTTCCTGAGAGCCTCAGCATGCAAGCATTTTGAACATGGAATCGGTCCTTCAACTGGCATTGAGATCTCTGTCTGGACAGAGGCAGAAGCTGTAACAGGGATAGGTTTTAGCAATACGATTTTTCCCAGTCATTTAGTTGATGGAGCTTTGGTACCCCAATTAGCTACACAGGGACATACAGTAGAACAGTGCTGTTAGAACATAATTTAAAAGAGGTTAACTGCTTTTTCTCTTAAAGGACAGTTGAGGAACAGGTAGGGAGATTTTTGCTTCTCCAGGACCAAGCAGGAAGTCAGTCCTCACTTATGGGTGACGGCGCCGACGGAGCCCTCGCGGAGCAATTTTCCCCAGCTTTCGAAGAAAGGCTTTGGGAATTGCAGCGCGCATGCGTGGTCCCCTTCCCGCCTAAGGGTGCCATCTTGCTCAGTCTTCTTTTTTCCGCGGAGCCCTACAGACGTAGTTTGTGATCGCCGCTGAAAAAGTTGATTTTTTCGTTTGTTTTTTCTCGGTTCAACGCCGTGTCCCTTTCCCGTCCGGCCTTGATACTCCAATATCGAGTCCGTTCACATTATTTCGGTTTTTGTCCTTGTAACGGGCGTTCCCGCCACTTTTTTCTTTTTCCCTGGCAGCCCGGTCTTTCGACCTCGCAGGGGCCCTTTTTCCCCCGATGGCTGCCAGCGGTTTTAAAAAGTGTGATCGCTGTACCAGACTTATGTCTCTTACCGACACACATGACTGCTGCCTCCGTTGCCTCGGACCCAATCATGACTCGATGAGTTGTGGTCCATGCAACAAAATGTCCTTGAAGGCATTGAGGAGTCGGCAGTCACAAAATGAACGAATCTTCTCTGACTCCGCGTCCGGTTGGGCCCGGACCTCGTCAGAGGCTTCGACGTCTCGTGACTCTGGCCCCGAGCATCGTCGGAGTTCCTCTGAGCGGGGGTCTCCCGGCCGGGAACATCGTCGGAAGAGGAAACCCGCGAGGGCGGCGTCGGAGGACGGCCTGGTCCCTCGAGGGCCAGGTCGCATAGCCCCGTCAGCCGCCCCGGGTCCTCGGAGGCGGAGAGGTCGTCGAAGCATCCTCGTCTCGAAGTGGAATCTCCTGGACACGTGAGTACTGTAGTCCTCGTGGACTCACCTCCGAGGGAACCGACGTCTGGCCCGACGCCGTCGGGGCCCGAGTCGGGGGCTGCTGGGTCTTCTGAGTTTGGTCTCAGATTGACGGCCTTGGAGAGCAGTATCGCTGCCTTCATGGACCAGCAGCGGGCATTGATGACTGGCCTCGCCAGTGCATCTGCCCCGACCACCGGGACGTCGACGTCCAAGTCGACCCCGGAGGCCGAGCCGATCCTCGAGTCCATACGAGCTCGAGTCGATCCTCAGCCAAGGTCTCCCTCGGCCTCCCGTTCGGGACCGAGGTCGTTGACGCCGGCCTCGGCGTCGGGGCGGAGATCCTCGGCACTCGCCTGCACGGAGCCACTCGATTCCTCCACGGAGGAGTCGGGCTGGGACACGGAGGAGGACGAGTCACCCGGTTCTTTTCAGACTCGGTGCGTCCCCTCTGACTCGCCCGAGTCGGAGCCTCGGAGACGATCCCCCCCGGAGGATACCCAGTTCTCCGATTTCGTGAGGGACATGGCCAAGGCTTTGGCCTTCCCCGCGGATCCGGAGGAGGAGCCTCGAGCCGAAGAGCTCGAGGCCCTCCAGTATGACTCTCCCCCGAAGGAGGCCTTTACTGTACCGGTTCCTCCGATGCTGGAGCGGCTGCTCTTCCGCATGTGGGAGAGCCCGGCCTCGACGCCGGTGCTAAGCAAGCGGGTCGATTCCATGTATCGAGTCCGCAAGAGCCCCGGGTTCCAGAAGGCACAACTACCGCACCATTCCATGGTGGTGGAATCGGCCATGCATCGACTTAAGAGTCAGAAGATGCACTCCTCTGTGCCTCCGGGTAAGGAGGCCCGGAACCTGGATGCCCTCGGTAGGAAGTGCTTCCAGGGCTCTATGCTTGCTTGCCGAGTCCAGACATACCAGCTATATATGGGCATGTATCTTCGAGACCTGGCAAAGGAAATTGCCGGGTTCTCTGCTGGTCTCTACAAGGAACCTTTGCAGAGGTTCCAGGCCTTGTCCACTAGCATTTGAGAGTGCTCAAAGTTTATTTCTCGAGCAGCCTACGATGGCTTCGAAGCGTCGGCTCGAGTGGCCGGCGCCGGCATCGGTGCTCGCCGTCAGGCTTGGCTTCAGTCATCCGACCTCGAGCCATGGGTGCAGGACAAGTTGGTCGATGTCCCCTGCAGAGGTGAAAACCTCTTTGGCAAGCCCATGGCTGAAAAGGCGGCAGAACTCGAGTCCGAGACTCTCACCAGAACTCGTCTATCCAGAAAGACCTCTGCCCCTTCACAGAAGAGGAAGGGCTCGGGGAAAAAGCCCTTTTACCCGAGGAAGGTGGCTGCCTATAAACAACACCACCCACAATATCAAGCCTCAGCAGCTCCCCATCAGGGCCAGCAGGCTAAGGGACAGGGTAATGGGTCCCGTAGGCAGAAGGCCCCCAAGCCCACTACACAGGCCCCTGCTCAGCAGGGTGGGGGTTTTTGACTATGCCGGCATAGCCTCTCCCCCTCCGCGGCTTTCGCTCGGCACGGGGGGGCCGGCTGACCCACTTTGCCCACAGGTGGTCAGCCATAACATCCGATTCCTGGGTGCTGCAGGTGGTTCAAAAGGGCTACCTCTTACATTTTCACCAGGTGCCTCCTCCCTACTTTCCGGGGGAGCCTCCAAGACCCCCTCTGCACAGGGACTTACTCCTTCAGGAGCTGCAAAGTCTGCTCCAGGAACAGGCTGTGGAGCCAGTGCCCCAACACCTGTGGGGTCACGGGTTTTATTCGAGGTACTTCCTGGTACCAAAAAGAACAGAAGGCCTCAGACCCATCCTGGACTTGTGCAACCTCAACAAGTTCCTGCAGCGGGAAAAGTTCAAGATGCTTACCCTTGAAATCCTACTGCCCTACCTCCAGCAGGGAGATTGGCTATGCTCCTTGGATCTAAAGCAGAGGTTCCCAACTCCAGTCCTGGAGGGCCAAACACTATAAAGGTTTTCAGGCTGCCCCTAATGAATATGCATGAGATACATTTGAATACAATGGGGGCAGTGCATGCAAATGCATCTCATGCATATTTATTAGGGACAGTCTGAAAACCTGAATGGTGTTTGGCCCTCCAGGACTGGAGTTGGGAACCTCTGATCTAAAGGATGCTTATACTCACATCCTTATTCATCCGGACCACCGGCAATATCTAAGATTTGTGGTGGCAGGGAATCATTATCAGTACCGCGTACTGCCCTTTGGCCTCTCCTCCGCTCCCAGGGTGTTCACGAAATGTCTGGCAGTGGTGGCAGCCTTCCTGAGGCTTCAAGGCCTCTTCGTCTTCCCCTACCTAGACGACTGGCTCATCCGGGCACAGTCTTCCCTAGAGGTCACTCAGGCCACTCAACGCACAGTGGCTCTGCTTCAGCACTTGGGCTTCGTCATAAACTTCGAAAAGTCCACTTTGCTCCCCTCTCAGGATCTCGAATTCATAGGAGCGCGGCTGGACACTCTGCAGGCTCGTGCCTTCTTGCCTCTGGAACGGGCCAACAGGCTCATAGCTCTGGCCGGCAGGTTCCACAGCTCGTCACCGGCCTCTGCCAGACAATTCCTGCAACTGCTCGGTCACATGGCCTCCACGGTCCATGTCACTCCGAATGCCCGTCTACATATGAGAACTGCTCAGTGGAGCCTTCACACTCAATGGCATCAGGCCACAGGGAGACTGACGGACTTAATACAGATCTCCGACCGCCTGGTCTCCTCTCTGCAATGGTGGCTTCACCTGCCCAATCTGGTACTCGGCATGACCTTTCAGTCTCCTCCACCTTCCCAAGTGCTAACGACAGATGCCTCTCTCCTGGGATGGGGAGCGCATTGCCAGGGAACATGCACTCAAGGCCTTTGGACACCTTGGGATGCTGCTCAGCAGATAAACTTCCTGGAGCTGCGGGTGATCCGCCTAGCTCTGCGGACCTTCTCTCACCTCACTTCTCGTCGGTCTGTACTGGTACAGATGGACAATCAGGTTGCCATGTTCTACGTGAACAAACAGGGGGGCACGGTCTCCCTCCTTCTATGTCAGGAGGCTCGGAGACTGTGCTCTTGGGCAGTCGACCATGACATCCTCCTCAAGGCTGTTTACCTGCCCGGGCAGGAAAATTGCCTAGCCGACAAACTGAGCCGGATTCTGCAGCCGCACGAATGGAGGTTGAACCCCGTAGTTGTCCAGCGGATCTTCCGCCGGTGGGGCCTCCCCACCGTGGATCTCTTTGCCAGTCCTCTAAACCGGCAACTTCCCAGGTTCTGCTCCCGGCACCCGCATCCTCTCAGAGTTGCGCCGGATGCTTTCCTCATCTCGTGGTCCACGGGCCTACTGTATGCCTTTCCTCCCACGCCACTTGTGTCCCGGACGCTGTTCAGAGTTGTCCAGGACAGGGCCTCCGTGATCCTGGTAGCGCCCAGGTGGCCGAGACAACCCTGGTTCCCTCTACTCCTACACCTAGCGGTGGACACCCCTCTTCCTCTGGGGTTTCAGCCCGATCTCCTGACCCAGGATCAGGGTACTCTCCTGCACCCCAACCTCCGGGCCCTTCATCTGATGGCCTGGCTGCTGAAAGGGTAGTCCTAGCTCCGCTCTTACTTCCTCCGGAGGTGGAAGCTGTCGTCCTGGCGTCTCGGCGACCTTCCACCCGGAAATCTTACGCCCTTAAATGGCGTCGCTTCTCGGTCTGGTGTTCTCAGCGCTCTGAGGACCCCTTCGCCTGCTTAGTATCGGTGGTACTGCAATATTTGCTTCACCTCTCCGATCTAGGCCTCAAATCCAACTCTGTCAGGGTCCACCTCAGTGCTCTCTCTGCACATCATTCGCCGGTGGAGGGCCAGCCTCTTTCCTCGCACCCCTTCGTGGTGCGTTTTCTCAAGGGCCTTCTTCTGCTTAAGCCTCCGTTGCGCCCTCCAGCTCCTGACTGGGATCTCAATGTGGTCTTGCAAAGGCTTACCTGTCCGCCTTTTGAACCCATGGCTACCTGCCCTCTTCGTTTCCTCTCCTGGAAAACTCTCTTCTTGGTAGCCCTTACCTCCGCTAGGCGCGTTAGTGAACTACAAGCCCTAGTGTCGGAGCCCCCATACACTAGGTTCTACAAGAATAGGGTAGTCTTACGGACTCACCCTAAGTTTCTTCCGAAGGTGGTCTCCCCTTTTCACATCAATTAAGAGGTGGTTCTTCCGACCTTCTTTCCCAGGCCGCATGCCAGCCGAGCTGAAACTGTTCTGCATACCCTGGACTGTAGAAGAACCTTATCCTTCTACCTTGACCGTACGCGAGAGCATAGAAAAGCTGTCCAGCTTTTCATATCTTTTGACCCCAATCAGTTGGGGGTACCCGTCTCTAAGCGTACTTTGTCCATCTGGGTAGCTGACTGTATCGCCTGGGCTTATGGGGCAGCCGGCCTCTCCTTAGAGAGTCGAGTCACGGCTCACCGTGTCAGGGCGAAGGCTGCATCAGTGGCTCATCTCCACTCTGTTCCGTTGGCAGACATCTGCCGGGCCGCTACTTGGTCTTCAAGCCAGACGTTTGCGGCTCATTACTGCCTGGAGAGGGAGTCCCGCAGGGACAGTGCTTTCGGACAGGCAGTCCTCCACAATCTCTTTGAGGTCTAGGCAACTCCTACCCTCCGGCCCTGGTGTTGGGCTACCGGCCGGATTCGTATTCAGAGAAGATTCCTTCCTTCTGTACTGTTGAGCTTGAGGGAGCTCTTTTTTCGGCTTGAGGTCTCCGGTAGCCTTAAGCTCGGGAGTCCCATAAGTGAGGACTGACTTCCTGCTTGGTCCTGGAGAAAGAGTAGTTACTCACCTGTAACAGGTGTTCTCCAGGAGCAGCAGGAATCAGTCCTCACTACCCTCCCTCCTCCCCTTGGAGTTGCAGTCATTCTTATTATCTGTTTTTGCTAACTCTTTTGCTATCTTTCCGCTATGTCATCAGACTGAGCATGATGGCATCCTTAGGCGGGAAGGGGACCGCGCATGCGCGCTGCAATTCCCAAAGGCTTTCTTCGAAAGCTGGGGAAAATTGCTCCGCGAGGGCTCCGTCGGCGCCGACGTCACCCATAAGTGAGGACTGATTCCTGCTGCTCCTGGAGAACACCTGTTACAGGTGAGTAACTACTCTTTCTCTGAGACCCACCAAAGTCCTTACCCTGTTCCTCAGCTGTCCTTTAAGAAAAAAAGCATTTAACCTCTTTTAAGTGTGTTCTAATAGCACTGTTCTATGCCCCTGTGTGTAGCTAATTGGGGAGTTGCCCTGAAAAGTGAAGTTACTTACCTGTAACAGGGGTTCTCCATGGTCAGCAAGATAAGTCAACCACACATGGGTGATGTCATCCAACGTGCCATGAACGGAATTGCTCTCCAATAGTTCAAAAGAGTCTGAGAGACTCCATTGAGCATGTGCCAGCCACCCAACCACAGTACCTACCCCCTTCCTACCTCAGTCCATTCTACAACTGTAGGCAGGTTCATTCAAGAGGGGAGGCGGGTGGGTTTGTGTGGCTGACTTATCCTGCTTTCCATAAAGAACCCCTGTTACAGGTAAGTAACTTCACTTTCTCCATGGAGAAGCAGGATGAGTCCAGCCACACATGTGTGACTCCCCAGCCAATGGCTGTGAAGGAGGGTCTGTGGGTGTTTGTTTTTTTTGTGTGCTCAGTTTTGTACACCCTTCACAGCCCATGTGGTGCTGTGGTAGGATGAAGCTGTCAGCTTAGCCCAGTTAACCCATGTAAATGTCTTTATGGTGCAAGGATGTCGGTCTTCCCTTGGCTTGACCAGAGCTAGTTGGTGTGCGGCGAGTACACCACTGGTAACCCTATGGAGGTAGTAGAGTTGCTTCACTTGTGTAACTGATGGTTGGACTGTGAGCTCTTGGGAGCAAGGACTCTCTCTTATCTCTGCACAACGCTGTGTATGCCTTCTAGTGCCCTCTACTGTGACGGATGAATAGTAGTTCTGGTAAAGGCTGTGTTACTGAATAACTTGGAGACTGTGTTCCACTAACCCGGGGGAGTTAGAGGTTCAGTGAACTTGAAGGCTCTGTTTAAATAGTTAGAGAGAGCGCCTTCCAGGTGCTGAAGCAAGAGTGCGGCTAGTGCTGGGTTTAACCCAGGGAGGGAGTTGGTTTGTAGCATGTGGCCACCGACTGGGCAGGGCTATTGAGGTAAGCAAGTTGAAAGCTTTACCAATGGAACCATGTGCTATTTCTGGGGACTGTGTGGGCCCTTGAGACCAGCTGTATGTGTCTAAGCATGATCCTGCTTATCATGTGGCATTTCTGTGGTCTGTTATATCAGTTGCAGAGTGATGCAGTGTCGGGTTTTCACTGCCAAGGAAGCCGTACCTCTTCAGCCTTCCCCAGATCCCTTGTGGAATCTCCTGGGTTTTTTTTTGTAATAACATTAGGAGGGAGTGGAGGAGAACCAGTGGGTCTCTGTACTGCAAGGCTGCAGAAGTATGCAATACGGAAGTGGGGGCATACATTTAGGAAATGAAGTGGAGCCTACATGTGTTTGACGCGGCCAATCCCCAGTGTGGGCTGTGTTGTCCTGTCTGTTTGTTGATGGTCTGGGTAGCCACTGCTAGGATCTAGGACTGCCCATCGCTGAGTGCAGGTGGGCCCTTCTCTAAGCCCTTGTTTGGCCCCAGGGCTTTTGTTCGTTTTCTGTTTTTTGGGGGGTTTTTTGTAATGATACCACGTGCGGCGCAATAGTCAGTTGAGTCTCCCTGAAGACGTTAAGTGATGCGTCCCGCTTGAGGACCTGAGGATTCTCCCACTTTTGGATGTAACCTGACCAGCTGAGCAGGGCCCTCTGTCATGTTGAGTAGTTACTTTAGACTGCGATCTGTGTGTGTGTATGTGTGTACATCTCTTGTACGGTTAGAGGGACCGGAGGAGGGTTATACAACTCCACCCATTCCATTGACAGGCAGGACCCTTTAAAACAGCATCAGCATGGTGTAGGTTTTTGATACGGCTGAGAGGGGTACGGCTGAGGGGGGAGCCTTGCACTGCAGCCGTTGGTATGGTATTTAAGTGCCAGACCTCGTCTGAATATTCTGCTTCGTTTCCTTGTCTTATCCATGTGTTTTTTGGGTTTTTTTGTGCACTTCCTAGAAGCTCAGGGAGCCAAAGAGAGCTCAGGAAGGATGCATGCACCTGGTGGGTATGTGGGTGTTGCCCCTGCCAAAGAGGTGTGCTTATAGTGATAGGCTGTCTGGGAGGGCCAGAAGGAGAACCAGACGTTCAGATCACTGTAGTCAGGAGTTGTTACCAAGCCAGCGAGGCGACAAGGAGAAAGTTCCTTGGGTCGACTTGCTTTGTTCTGTTTCGTTCTGGGGTTGCAGTATTAGGAACCCTGGAAATTCTGTAGCATGAACCTGGGCCCTGCTCCTGGGGGCTGCCATGGTGCTGTGCCGCTGGGAATGGGACAGAGTACCGTGTTGCATCAGGGCACTCCATCCATGAACCCCGGCTGTAGCAAGGGCTAACGTTGGACGGGTTGCTGAGCACTAGAACTAAGGGAGGTTGTAGCTCCGAACGTTTTTTTTTTATGCCAAGTCCACGTTTGGGTTTTTGTAATGCAATGTGTGTCATTGAGTTGCTGCCGACTGCTGGCAACCCAGCAGCTTCTGGATCTTCGTGGAAGTTTGACTAAAAGTAGATTGCCAGGCGTTTCTTCCAAGGCAATGGAAGGGAAAGTGACTCGCCCAAGGCCACAAGAAGTGCTAGTGGGATTGAACCCTGGCTTCTTGGTTACCAAGCCAGTGCTCTAGCCACTAGGCTGCTACTCCTCTGCAGAGAGATTTGGACCTTGTTTCAATGGTTCTCGACTCCCTGCACTGGAACCCTGGTGGTACTTTCGCCCCGACTGGTCCTCGGAGAATGGCTGCTCTGGGCATGGACTGAGGTGCTCCTTGGGGAGGCCAGTGTATGAGTCCATCTAGCGGGTAGCATGGTGGTGTTATATGCCTTCTGAGGGAGAAACTCCTCCGAACTGGGGTCAGGGAGACAAACGAGCAACAGTGCATGGGGGAGGCCCAGAGGAATACTGGCGCTGGGGAAGAAATGGTCTCTGGGTACTTGGGGTTAGGGATCCAACCACTGAGCCACAGAAAGTACTGCTACCCTTGGGGTTACAAATGCAGGGACTGCAAGGGGGTCTCCTCCTTGAAGGGTTGATGATGTAGGCAGGGCAAATGCCTCAGTGCTGGTAAGGGTTCTGAGGCAGTGGGCTCAAGTGAAGTATGTGGGTTTTGGTTTTTTTTATTGGGCTTGAGTGGGCTTGATCTCTCAGTATATCTTGAGAGTAGAGGCCCTCCTTGACGTGGTGGCAATGTGCCAGTAGGTGCTGGAAGTAGGTTGCCAAACCTTTTGCTCTGAGGTGTTGAGTGCCAGTGGGGTTCTCACTAGATCTCTTGGGTACTGAGCTGTTGCTGTAGCCCTTAGACAATTTCTCCAGGTAGGCAAAAACACTGGTCTGGACAGGGAGGACTGATCCCAGAGGTAATCCTGGGACTTTTGGACGACCAGTGAGTCCAGGCTGTTCTGTGTGCGGCAACAGTAGAGAATTCTGATAGCTCCCTCAGTATAGAAGTAGAGGTTGGTATGGTAAGAGAATAAGGCCTATCCCTGTGATAATCGCTGTGTGCTGGTATCTCCAGGAACAAGCAGGAATGAGTCTTCACATATGGGTACGTCGGTACCGACGGAGTCTGCGCGGGAACGCTTCCCAGCGTCCAATCAAAGAGCTTTTGGAAGCATCCCACCACGCCTGCATGCTGCCTTCCCGCCTTTCCCAACTGCCTCTCCTCAGTTTTCTTTTTTCTGCGGAGCCGGCAGAATGTCCTCCTGTCACCGCAGAAAATTCTTGTTTTATTTCTTTAGTTTTCTTGTGGTCGCGGCTGTCTTCCCGATGCCACCGGTACCGCCGATGTTTTCTTTTCTTTTTCTGTAAAATCTTCCTTTTCCACGGGATATTTTTTCTTCATAGTGTCCCACGGGTTCTTAGGCCTTAAAGGCCTCTTCTTTTTCCTTCATGGAACCGCTGGCCACTCTCTCCAAGAAATGTTCAGACTGTGGCGGGACAACTTTAGTTTTAGACCCTCGAAGTTGGTGTCTAACCTGCTTGGGTCCTGACAACAGTTTGGTGAGAAGAGGTCTTCAACATCGAGGTTCCCTCAATACACGGTTGCCCTCCAACTTTGGGGCACCGTCCCCTTCTTCTACACAGGATCAGGTAACCCACAGTCTGTTAAGACTAGTCAGCCCTCGAGTGGTAGGTCTCATGCACAGCATGTAGACGGCTCCGGCCTTGCCCTCGAGGGACCACTGGCTTCAAAACCCCGGCGGGAGTCTTCGTCTCCAAAGCATATAAGGGGTTTCGGGTTGTTCCTGGGGTTCACCCCTCACAGAACGTACCTCAGCCGTGTCCGGTGGTGGCATCCGCTTCGAGTGGTACCGATACCCCGGCATCGGCACTGGTGTTGGATGAAACACTCCTCACCAGGGATCGTCATCTGGCGTCCTCAGTACCTTCGGGACCGGTGGATACACTCCAGACTGACTTTCCATTATCGGTACCAGCACCGATACTACCACTGACGTCGGTACCCTCCAGGCATGCATCGATAGCCTCGCTTCCTTCGATGCCGAGTCTGGAATTGATCTCCAGTCTGGAGGACTGGGTACCGACTCGCTTTGGTACCGGCTCTCGGCGGTACCGAAGGCTCGGTTCCGATGATTTGGATCCGCAACTCTCGGTTCCCCCGAGGCCGATTGAGTTGAAACTGGTTGACCTTCCTTCACCGGTATCAGACACGGTACCGAAATCGGTACCGATGTCCTCATTACCTTTACGGTCGGTGCCTTCCATGCTTCGCTTATCAGGCTCTCTGCCCTCTATGCCGAGTCTGGAATCGATCTCTAGTCTGGAAGACCGGGTACCAATACGTTTTGGTACCGACACCGATCGATACTGGTGGCTTGGTACCAAGGATACCAACCGCAGGTTTTCAGTTACCTTGGTGCCGATTGAACTGTCACCGATGACTGCTCCGATGTCGCTGTCGGGCTCGACTCCGACATCGGTACCGGTACTGGCATCGTGGCCAACTCCTGCCATGCTTTTTTCAACAGGATCGCTCCCTTCTATACCAAGCTTGGAGTCGATACTTGGCATGGACAATGTGGTTATGACGGTCGCTGCTCCTGACAGCCAGTACCAGCAACCATCCCTTAAGCATTCCACACTGCACTGTGCAGGATCTTCTATTCCTATGTATTTGGATACCTCTGTCGGTGCTTAGGCTAGTTCTTCAGATCTAACCTGTCCAAGGGGGATTCCTGTTGGGGATCCCTCTTTTCAGAGTTTCCTCCTGGATATAGCAAGATCCCTTGCCATTCCTATCCCAGGACATGATCCTGCACAAGGCTCTCTTTCTACCAAAGCCAAGGAGACCATAATGCTTCCTTTGCATCATTCCTTGCAGGATCTCCTTCTAGGAATGTGGGAAACACCTTTTAGAATACCCCCATCTCCCAGGGCAACTGATCTCTTATATCAAGTGCCCCCCTCTTCAGGGTTTCAAAAGACTCAACTTCCTCATCATTCCATAGTAGTGGAATCAGCAATGAGGCGTGTAAAGAGTAAGAAAAAGCACTCTTCTTATCCGCCAGGTCGTGAGTCTAAGACACTAGATGCCTTTGGACGTCAAACATTCCAGACATCTATGCTTTCTGCAAGAATTCTCTCATATATTTTTTATATGAGTCTATCTCTTGAGGAGGTCACAAAGCAATTACATCTTTTGACTCCTTTCCTTCCAGATTCCAAGAGTACAGACTATTCCTCATTGCTTAAGCATATCCAGAATATCTCTTGGTTTCTTTCTTGTGCTTCCCTAGACTCTTTTGAGTCTGTTAGCAGGACTTCTGCTATAGCTATAGGGGCACGACGTAGAGCCTGGCTCCAAGCTTCAGATTTGGACAAATGGGCACAACAAAGACTGGGACATACTCCTTGCACTGGAGAAAATCTTTTCAACAAGGAGTCTTTACGTCAGGTTACTCAGTTGTCCACTGATTTACCTGTTCCTAAGGGTTGTTCTATACCTTCTTCTGTCCCAGTAGGTAGGAAATGTCCTACCAAACTTTCTTCCCACAGGAGAAGAAGGTTTTATTCATCACTTGCCCATCATACAGATGTTCCCAAACAGGGGAAGCATCGTCCTGGTCTGAAGAATCCAACCTCTCACCAGGCTCAGCAAACCCAGGGTTTCTGATCAATCATCATCAGATGCTTGTGACTCTTGGGGTTAGATTCTACAGTTACTTCTTCTCAATAGAAGCAATCCACTGCTGTCATTCTAAATCCTAAATATGGATCTCTTCCCAAAGACATCCATTCTTTCTATGTTCTATGAGCTGTCAGGATGTTCATGCTTCTAGTTCACAGGGTTCTCCTCTTCTTCCTGCTAGGGAAAGAGGTCCAACCACTATCAAACGATAGTTTCCTGTGCCAGCATGTTTTTTCCTTTCTATAGACTTACCATTTTGTAAGTCTTCTTCAGCGCCATTCTTTTTACCCTCTTACCAGGTTTTTCCTCTGTAAGAGCGGTATTTCTTCACCACTGTTCCCTCTAAGCTGTGCGCGTGTGCGCGCGCACACACCTCGCCGAGCGAGCGCACATACTTTACAACAGAGCGCACAAAAATTACAGCTCTGATTCTGATAGAAAACAACACAGACATCTTAAAATTTTAAAGTTATGATTGTAATTACTAGAAATTTCCCGCTTCATTTAGTAATAGTCTTTTTTCATTTAATTTGATTAAAATCAATGTGGTGTACATACTGTATTCTGATGTGTAGTCAAATTTTAAAGTATATAACTCTGAGTGTCGTTATGTGGCGCACAAAAATTTAACCTTCTTTCAAAAGCTGCACACAGCTGATATTTTATGCGCACACAGCCTACAGAAAATTAGAGGGAACATTGTTCTTCACTAGAGGGCTTTCTTCACTAGAGGGCTCTCTAGTTTTGCTACTTTTCCAGTGCGGAGTTCTCTTCTCTGAGTTGACTCCTCTTCACTCTTGACATGGCCAGAGTTTTCTACTCTTATTCTGTCTGTTCTTTCTGTTTTTGAACTGTACCATTCTTTCTGCTGTCTGGCAAGCAGCTGCCAATGCAGGAGCCTTTATGTTTGGACCACTGGTTCTTGTCCTTCAGCAACCAGATCTGTCCTCCACTAACATTCTGACTGGTCTTAGTAGTGGCTCCAAGTCGGTGCTATCATCTGTCTTGGAATTCTTTTCACTACAACCTTGTTGGATTGTCTTCTCTTTCTGCCATCTCCATTTCCCTGGGTTTGGCAGCATAGTTGACATAGGTACTGGCTCTTCTTCAGCCAGTTCTGTCTCCTCTTTCTCCTGCATCATGCTCTCTGCAATTCTACAAAGAAGCTCTCCACTATGGGCCCTTGCTAGAGAGCATGGGGGGCTTTTTTCTCTAACAGCTATACTAGATGGTTGGAAAAGGCTTTTTCAGTCATGTCTCCCATGACTAGAAAAGTTCTCCTTTTAATATAAAGGACATAGGCCTCCTCTTCCGTGAAAGCTTAAGGAGTTGCTAATTCCCTGCTTGGTCTATAGTATTTCCAATTGGGAATATGTTTTCTCCTTCCAGCTCGTCCTCATGGTAAGAACGCATGATACCTTTTTGCCCTTAAGCAGGTCAGCATGGTATCTCATTTTTATGCGTCTTCTGTTCACTTACCAGGCTAGAGTTCTAGAATACTCGGGACTTGCTGGCTGCAGACTGATATCATCCTCTGCTTTTCACGTAACCATTCTGGTTATTCCACTACCTAGCATCCCTGTAGCTCATAACCAGTAGAAATTGATTCTCTATATATCTTCTCAAGTAGGTTCCACCTTCTTGTTATTAGATGAATCTTTCCTTTCCTCTTTTTCCTATATGAATACCATTTGTGTAGGCATATCTCTGTCTGCTTCATATATATTCATACCTATAGCATACATCTTACAGATGTCTATGCCTATCATTTGTGTGTATTTTATGCCTTTCATATCTCACTATAGATATATTCTTCTATATGATATATAGATATATATTTCTACATCTATCTATATATATATATATCTATCTCTCGAGATTTTTTACTATGGGTAGATATGTATTTATCTACCTGACTGTCCAGGCTCATATAGCTATATGATTCTGACAGATGGGCTTTACCCATTCTTATGTTATCCAGCATGTTTTTAGGGTTCCACAACCACTTCGGTGGTAGTTAACAACTTTCACCATAACCTTACGGTTTAGATACCTCTGAAGCTCTCCTTGTCCCAATATCTCTCCTACCTGACTCCAGTTAGGAGAGACATTGCGGATCTTCTGCTAATCACAGGCTCTAACGCCTCCAGCGTTTGTCCTTTCTTTTGGGATACAAGGGGTTCCCATACCCTTTCTCCCCACAAGGACTGTGCCTGTTTGTCCAAATCGGTTAGCCTTTCTCTTTTGTTCTACGAGTGAGCCACTCTGCTGCCAAAAGAATTCGGTTTTTGTCATACAGCCTTCTGCTGAAGGCCCACCGTTTTTGTACTACCCCAGTTTTTCCTACTGGGGTTACCTGTTACCTTTCAGAATTCTGACCTCCACTGTTTTCCCTACAGGTTTATTACCTCCACTCACAGTGAGGTCGTCTTTGAGGTTCCTCTACTGGGTTCCCAGTAGATCCCTTGAACCTCTATACTTCTATGAAATCCTGTCAGGGGAGGTCCATATTGCCATATTCTTTGCAATATCATTGATGACAATTATCATCCACACATGGACTCCTTGTCTGCAGTCCTATGCTGGGTTAGCTGTTCCACAGCATCTTTCTTTCTTCAACTCCTACCCTCCATCCTCAGGATGCCTGGTGTTGTTGGGTATAGCATGTTCCAACCTATGACATGCTAGGACTCCAGGCATCTCTGCTTGGGAGTCCCCATATATGAAGACTCATTCCTGCTTGTTCCTGGAGATAGCACAGTTACTTACCTGTAACAGGTGATCTCTGGGAACAGCAGGAATAAGTCTTCACAACCCACCCACCTCCCCAGGAGTTGTATCTCTATCTGTCTTTCCTTTCCTCTCTCTCTCTCTTTGTCTCAGCTTTAAAACTGAGGAGAGGCAGTTGGGAAAGGCGGGAAGGCAGCACGCAGGTGTGGTGGGATGCTTCCAAAAGCTCTTTGATTGGACGCTGGGAAGCGTTCCTACGCAGACTCCGTCGGTACCGACGTACCCATATGTGAAGACTTATCTCCAGGAACAAGCAGGAATGAGTCTTCACATATGGGTACGTCGGTACCGACGGAGCCTGCGCGGGAACGCTCTCCAGCTTCCCAAAAAAGGAAAGCTTTTGGGAGCATCCCACAGCGCCTGCACGCTGCCTTCCCGCCTTTCCTAACCAACTCTCCTCAGTTCTTCTTTGCTGCGGAGCCAGCAGGTCGAGCCCTGTCACCACTGAAGAAGTTCTTTATTTTATTTTATTTCTTTGGTCGCGTGTCTGCCTTCCCCGACTCCGGACCGGTACCGCCGGTCTTTTCTTTCTTTCTTTAAAAAAAAAAATATATATATCGATATTTTTTCCTCACTTGGTGTTATTTTCTTCTTAAGGCCTCAGGGCCCACAAGAAAATTTCCCTCATGGAAAAACCAACCTCCGGGTTCAAAAAATGCACTAACTGTAGCGGTACTATTTTTGTTACAGATACCCATGAATGGTGTCTTAAATGTTTGGGTCCTGAACACTCCATTCCGGATTGCCCGTCCTGCTCCCTAATGTCTAAACAGGGGTTACAGAACCGAGCAGCTAAGCTCCATGTGCTGTTTCCCGCTTAGGCACTGGCAGTAGCATTGACATCTTCCAGGTCTTCTTCTCCTGAAGGATCTCAGGTAACCAAACATAAACCTAGCAGGTCCTCGAAGGGTAGATCTCCCTCTAAGCATCGAGATGCCTCTGGGCTTGCCCTCGAGGATCCTGCACCAGCCAAACAACCCCGGCGGGAAGCTCCGGCTTCCAAAGCTCCTCCTATGGGGTTACAGGTTGACATCGATGGCACGGCCTCGACCGATCACCTGTTAGAATGCTCTGGGGTACCGGCACAATCTACCGGTACTGACCTCCAGGCATTCATGGCGTCGATGGATCATAATGTTCTGTCCATGCAGCAGGCTATTTCAGCCTTCATTCAAGCTGTGACGCCGGCGGTACCGCAACGAGCTCCGTTGTCGGTATCGATGCCGGTACCGGCACCAGTGCCGATGCCGGTACCGGCACCAGTGCCGATGCCGGTACCGACTGCATCGACATCGACCAGGATACCGACTGCTGTGGTTCCTTGTCCAGGGCTACTTCTCGGTACCGATCCGGTACCGGGGACGCCCGATGTTGATACTGCTCGATACTCGTTAGAAGAGCACCCTGACAGGCGATACTTCGATTCCTCTGATGATTCTGATACATCAGATGAGTCTCCTGAAGTATCCATAGCCCTTCCTGAGGAGACTTCTTCTCCAAAAAGAAGAATGTCTCCTCCAGAGGACTTGTCCTTTCAAGACTTCATAAGAGAAGTAGCTAAAGGACTCTCTATTTCAGTAACCTCTGAATCAGAGCCTAGAGCAAAAAAATTAGATATTTTAGGATACTCTAGGGCTCCTAAAGAGGCAGTCACCTTACCAATTCATGAGATTCTTCATGAACACATGATTGATTTATGGGAGACTCCTCTCACTCTCTCTCCTCATTCTCGCAGGTTGGACACTATGTATCATGTCCCTCCTTGTCCTGGGTTCCAGAAAACTCAGCTTCCTCACCATTCCATTGTGGTGCAGTCAACTATGAAGAGGATAAAGAGTACAAAGAGACACACTTCTGCTCCTCCAGGAAGAGAATGCAGGACCTTGGATGCTTTTGGTAGGAAAATCTTCCAGGCCAGTATGCTGATTGCCAGAATCAACTTATATAGCCTTTATATGGGTATGTTTCTGAAAGAAGTGGCAGAAAAGCTGTACACTTAACTCCCTTTTATTCCAGAAGATAAAAGGGAAGAATTCCGCACCTTTGAAGGTGCCAGTAGAGCCTCAGGCATTGCCATAGCTGCTCGCAGAATTGCTTGGCTCCAGGCTTCTGATTTAGAACCCTGGGTTCAAGATGGCTTAGGAAATCTGCCCTGTACAGGTGAAAATCTGTTTGGCAAAGAGTGGCAAATTAAAGCCACTCAAATGGATGCAGAGAATTCTGCTCTGGATAGACTTTCAAGGTCTACCTCCATTCCTGCCAAGAAAAAGACTTAAAAAAAGTCTTTTTTCAAAAAGGGCAGGTTTCCTTCCACTTCTGGCCAACAATCTTCTACAGGTCGCTTTACCGCTAAGCGTCAGCAACCTAAGCAGGCCAGGCCTAAGTCTACAGGGGCTGCTGTAATCCAGCAGTCCCAACCCCCTCAGGGTTTTTGACTTGATGCTAGAGAACCTAGCCTTTCTGGCTTTAACACAGCCAGAACCTCTCACCATTCCAGGAAGGTTAGCTCATTTTGCTCCCAGATGGGAGCAAATCACATCAGAGCAGTGGACCCTCTCCATCATAAGAGAGGGCTACAAACTTCATTTCTCAGACCTTCCTCCCCACACCATGGTGAGACACTTCAATTCTCCCACATCTCTTCTCGACCTTTTAGGTCAGGAGATAACTACCCTTCTTGCCCAAGGGGCAATAGAAGAAGTTCCTCTTCTTCAACAAGGGTCAGGGTTCTACTCCCCCTATTTTCTCATTCCAAAGAAGACAGGGGGATACAGACCCATTCTAGATCTCAGAGACTTGAACAAATTTCTATGCAAGGAGAAGTTCAAGATGCTTTCTCTGGGCACTCTCCTTCCATACCTTCAAAGTCAGGATTGGCTTTGTTCTCTAGATCTCAAGGATGCGTGTACACATGTTCTCATCCATCCATCTCACAGAAAATTCCTACGTTTTCTTTTCCAGGGAAAACATTACCAATACAGAGTCCTTCCTTTTGGTCTGGCCTCTGCTTCGAGAGTGTTCACCAAATGCATGGCAATAGTTGCTGCATTTCTACACACTCTGGGAATATTTGTCTTCCCATACCTGGACGACTGGCTCATCCGAGCTCCATCTCAATCAGAGGCCCAGATTTCCCTGGACCGCACAAGGCGCATTCTGCAGAATCTGGGACTGGTAGTAAACCTTCCAAAGTCCCAGCTCATCCCTACTCAGTCCCTGGAATTCATAGGGGCCTGGTTGGATACCACCACTGCAAGGGCCTACCTTCCTCAGGCCCGTTGCCAATGTCTAGTGCAGCTAGCCTCCCAGATTCAGTCAAGGAGCCACTTAACTGCCAGGGAGATGCTACAACTGCTAGGCAACATGGCTTCCACAGTACATGTGGTACCCTATGCTCGCCTACACATGAGAGCAGCTCAATGGACTTTGTCCTCCCAGTGGACTCAAGCTTCAGGAGCTCTCTCAGACCAAATAGCAACCTCCAAACGTCTCTTTTGGTCTCTCCAATGGTGGATGTCCACTCAAAATCTGTTGCTGGGGTCCCCCTTCCAACAGTTGTTGCCCCAAGCAACCCTCACAACAAGATGCCTCAAACAGGTTGGGGAGCTCATCTACAAGACCTCTCCACCCAAGGCACTTGGTCCCCACAGGAGACCTCTCTTCATATCAACCACTTGGAGCTTCGAGCAGTGTTTCTAGCTCTCAAGGTCTTTCATACCCTCCTCAGCTACAAGACAGTCCTTATTCATACGGACAATCAGGTAGCCATGTTTTACATAAACAAGCAAGGAGGAACTGGCTCTCTGTCGCTTTGCAACGAAGCTCTAAGATTATGGGCCTTCACCAGAGAACATCAAATCCATCTCCTGGCAGAATATCTCCCAGGAATCCAAAACTCTTGGGCAGACAGACTCAGTCGAGTTCTGCTTCCACACGCATGATCCCTGCACATGGATCAGGTACTCAGAATCTTTCAAGAATGGGGAACCCCGGACATAGACCTCTTTGCAAGTCCGTGGAATGCCACACTTCCCCGGTTCTGTTCCAGAATTCCGTGTCAGGGGGTTCAGGCCAAGGATGCCTTCCTCCTTCATTGGGGTCAGGGCTTCCTGTATGCCTTTCCACCCATTCCCTTGATTCCCAAGACTCTGTTCAAACTCCAGAGGGATCAAGGATCTATGATCCTCATAGCTCCACGCTGGCCACGCCAAGTGTGGTACCCTCTACTTCTGCATCTCTCCCAAGCCCCCTCCCTGGACTTGGGAGCTGCTCCAGACCTTCTGTCTCAGGAGGAAGGGACTTTGTGACACCCAAACCCCAAGTCCCTTCACCTCAGAGCTTGGTTACTGAAGGCCTAGACCTTCAAGACTTGAATCTTTCTCAGCAGGTGAAGGATATCCTCCATGCTTCCAGGAAACCTTCCACCAGGCGTTCCTATGCTTTTAAGTGGAAAAGATTTTCCATTTGGTGTGCTGAAAAGGTTCTTGACTCTCTAGCACTACCTTTAACTTCTTTGTTAGATTTTCTCCTGCATCTCTCCAATGCAGGACTTAAAACAAATTCAGTTAGAGTCCATTTGAGTGCTATTGCAGCATCCCTTAAGCCCATCAATGGACAACCTATCTCCTCTCATCCTCTTATTTCAAGATTCATGAGAGGCCTAACTTTAACTAAACCTCCCATTAGGCCTCCTCCGATGGCATGGGACTTAAATTTGGTTCTTGGTCAGCTTATGAAGCCACCTTTTGAACCCTTAGCCACTACCTCCTTGAAATTTCTTTCCTGGAAGGTTATTTTCCTCATTGCAGTCACTTCTGCTCGCCGCATCAGTGAATTGCAGGCCTTAGTGGCTAATCCGCCTTATACAAGGTCCATCATGACAAGGTAGTCCTTAGGACAGGGGTCTCAAACTCAAATTGCTTTGAGGGCCAAATGAGGACTTGTAAAGTAACCCGGGGGCCGCATAAGACGCGGGGCCTCATTTGCATAAGGGACCTCATTTGCATAAATATTTGCATAATGTTACCATACACTAACTTTTAGTAAACATGCCTCTTTAATGAGTATGGATAAAGAAAGACTAAAAGATTTAGAAACAAGAAGACAATAATTAAACTGGGAACCCCAAAAGCCAAACTTGGAATGTACAACAACACTGTAGAAATAAAACTATAAATTAATTTCCTCTTGTACTAAACAAAGCGCAAACATTAATGATGCACATTTCCCAGAGCTGACATATTCCAGTTAATAAATTCAAAATAAAGAGAGATTTTTCTACCTTTTGTGCATTTTTTTCAGTTGCAATTGTTCCAGCCACTTTCTTCTGGTTTCTTCATGTCTTCTGCTAACTCTCCATCGTCTGCTTCCATTTGCCCTTTCTTCTCTCCTAGTTTTTTTTCCATTCTCTCTCTACATCTGCTTTAACATACTAATCTTTCTCCTTTTTCTCTTTCCTCATTCCTATTTCATCCACTCAAATTTTACCCCTCCATCCTCAATCCCCACTTACTCTCACAATACCTGGCCAATTGTAGATTTGTCTTCTCTCCCAGACAAAATATTTTTCCCCTCTCCATTTCACTTTCCCAGCTCCATCCCATTCTAATCCTCCCCCAACATCAGCTCCCTTCTAGTTCCAGCCCCACCCAGCATCCGCTCCCTTCTAGTCCCTGCATCAGTCCATTTCCAGTCCTATCCTAGCCTCACCATCAGCCCATTTCCAATCCTAGCCCCCCATCAGCCCATTTCCAATCCTAGCTCCCTCCCCTCACAGCCCATTTCCATTCCAAGCCCCCCTCCCCATCAGCCATTTGCAGTTCAAGCCCCCTTCCACTCAGCCCATTTCCAGTCCTAGCAACCCCCCAGCACATTACCAGTCCTAGACCCCCCATAGCCCATTACCAGTCATAACCCCCCCTTCCAATAGCCCACTTCCAGCCCTAACCCCCATTACCCCATTTCAGTCAGCCCCTCCATAGCTCATTACCAGTCCTAACTCCCCCCATCAGCCCACCTCCAGTCCTTCCTAACCTCCACCTGCCCATTTCCAGTCCTAGCCCCCACCATAGCCCATTTCCAGTCCTAGCCCCCACCATAGCCCATTTCCAGTCATAACCCCCCCCTGCCAATAGCCCATTTCCAGTCCTACACCCCCCCTGCCAATAGCCCATTTCCAGTCATAACCCCCCCCCCCGCCAATAGCCCATTTCCAGTCATAACCCCCCCCGCCAATAGCCCATTTCCAGTCATACCCCCCCTGCCAATAGCCCATTTCCAGTCATAGCCCCCCCCTGCCAATAGCCCATTTCCAGTCATACCCCCCCCTGCCAATAGCCCATTTCCAGTCATACCCCCCCCCCCTGCCAATAGCCCATTTCCAGTCATACCCCCCCCCCGGTAAATATAAAAACAACCTGGCTTCTGCTGCTGGCTTCTGCTGCAGCAGAAAATCAGCTGTCCCGCGGCCCCTTTCCCTCTGCGCGTGAGCCCTGAGTGTGCGTCCTCTGCGGCATGCTGTTTTATCCGCGAAGAGAGTATTTCCCTCTCGCGCGGCTTAAGCCTATTCACTTTTCAAGCCTCGCGAGAGGGAAATACTCCCTTCGCGGCTTGAAAAGCACGCCGCAGAGGAAGCACATTCAGGGCTCTCGCGCAGAGGGGAACGGGCCGCAGGACAGAGCAGCAGAAGCCAGTTTTTTATTTTTTTTTAATTGACCGTCGATTCGGCAACGGCAGCAGCAGAAGCCGTCGCGGGCCGCACAACCTTCTCCCGCGGGCCGCGTGTTTGAGACCCCTGCCTTAGGACAAATCCACACTTTATGCCTAAAGTGGTCTCACCTTTTCATCTTAATCAGGAGGTATATCTACCTGTCTTTTTTCCAGCTCCTCATGCATCCAGTGCAGAGAGGAATCTTCATACTCTGGATTGTAAAAGAGCTCTTGCTTTTTACTTACATAGGACACAGCAACATAGAAAGTCTTCCCAGCTTTTTGTTGCTTTTGATCCTTCTCACTTAGGACTTCCAGTCTCTAAGAGAACACTGTCCAATTGGATTGCTCAGTGTATTTCTTTCGCCTACCAGAGTACATAAGAACATAAGATATGCCATACTGGGTCAGACCAAGGTCCATCAAGCCCAGTATTCCGTTTCCAACAGTGGCCAATCTAGGTCATATGTACCTAGCAGTTTCCCCAAGGGACACAGGTTCCACAATGCTTGTATTGGTTCAAGCATTGATATCCTGGGTCCCTTCTTAATAATGGCTTATGGACCTTTCCTCCAGGAACTTGTCCAAACCTTTTTTAAAACCCAGCTACACTAACAGCCTTTACTACATCCTCCGGTAACAAATTCCAGAGTTTGATTACACGTTGAGTGAAAAAATATTTTCTCTTATTAGTCTTAAATAGTTTACCCTGTAGCTTCATTGCATGTCCCCTAGTCTTTCTATATTCTGATAAGGTAAACAATCGATCTACGTTTACCCGTTCCACTCCGCTCATTAATTTATAGACTTCTATCATATCTCCCCTCAGCCGTCTCTTTTCCAGGTTAAAGAGCCCTAACCTTTTTAGCCTTTCTTCATAGGAGTATCCTTCCATCCCCTTTACCATTTTGGTGGCTCTTCTCTGAACCTTTTCTAATAACTCTATATCCTTTTTAAGATACGGCGACCAGAATTGCACACAATATTCAAGGTGCGGTCTCACCATGGAACGATATAGAGGCATTATAATATCCTTTGTTTTATTTTCCATTCCTTTCCTTATCATACCTAGCATTCTATTTGCTTTCTTGGCCGCCGCTGCACACTGGGCCGAGGGTTTTAACATGGTATCCACAATGATGCCTAAATCTTTTTCCTGGGTGGTGGTTCCTAATGTGGAACCTTGCATCGTGTAACCATAGTTTGGGTTGTTCTTCCCTAGGTGCATAACCTTGCACTTGTCCTAATTAAATTTCATCTGCCATTTTGATGCCCAGTCTTCCAATTTATCAAGATCCTCTTGCAATTTTCCACAATCCTCTTGGGTTTTAACAATTTTAAATAGTTTTGTGTCATCTGCAAATTTGATAACCTCACTCATTATTCCACTTTCCAGGTCATTTATGAATATGTCAAAAAGCAGCGGACCCAACACAGATCCCTGGGGTACACCACTATTCACCTTTCTCCATTGGGAAAATTGGCCATTTAGCCCTACCCTCTGCTTTCTATCTTTTAACCAGTTCCTGATCCACAATAGTAGACTGCCTCCTATCCCATGACTCTTTAGTTTTGCCAAAAGTCTCTCATGAGGGACCTTGTCAGAGGCTTTCTGAAAGTCCAGATACACAATATCAACCGACTCACCTTTGTCCACCTGATTATTCACTCCTTCAAAAAAACATAACAGATTAGTAAGACAAGATCTTCCTTGTCTAAAGCCATGTTGGCTGTCTCTCATTAGTTCATTAGTTCAAGAACCTTTCTCTGGAGAGCCATGTCACAGCTCATCATGTGAGGGCCATGGCCACCTCTATGGCTCATCTAAATTCTGTGTCCATTGACCAGATCTGTCGAGCAGCCACCTGGGCCTCTGTTCATACCTTCACAGCCCATTACTGCTTGGACAAGGATTCCCGCCGGGATGCCTTGTTTGGTCAGGCTGTCCTCAGACACCTGTTCCATTCTTAAACAACTCCTGCCCTCCTTCCCTGGATGGATGCCTGAGATCCATAGGAGGACGCAGACCCCTTTCAGGGTCTCATATCCTTGGGGATCTCCCAGGCATCTCAGCTAGGGAGTCCCCATATGTGAAGACTCATTCCTGCTTGTTCCTGGAGATAGCACAGTTACTTACCTGTAACAGGTGATCTCTGGGAACAGCAGGAATAAGTCTTCACAACCCACCCACTTCCCCTAGGAGTTGTATCTCTTTTCTATCTTTCCTTTCCTCTCTCTCTCTATTGTCTCAGCTTTAAACTCGAACTGAGGAGAGTTGGTTAGGAAAGGCGGGAAGGCAGCGCGCAGGCGCTGTGGGATGCTCCCAAAAGCTTTCCTTTTTTGAGAAGCTGGGGAGCGTTCCCGCGCAGGCTCCGTCGGTACCGACGTACCCATATGTGAAGACTTATTCCTGCTGTTCCCAGAGATCACCTGTTACAGGTAAGTAACTGTGCTATCTCAGCAGGGCGTCTGCATTATTTAGAAGCACTGCCGATGGGGCGGTGTGCTGTGGTTGGCTTAAAACTGCCTTTCGGTGGGATCTGGAAGCGAGGACTATCAGATTACTGCTTAGGCTATATCCAGCATATGGAGGGGAGCAAGGACTATCAGGTTCTTGTTCATGTTATATCTGGCATATGGAGGGCCCACTGAGAACTGGAAAGAAAATCCCAGTCTGGTGCACTAGGGTTTCGACTGCTGTATGCATCCAGCAGAAAGCAGGGTTTGGTGGGGCTTCAAGAGCGCAGGAACAAAAGAGATGCCATCCTGGGTCAGACCAAGGCACTGCATCCTGTTGACAACAATGATCAATCCAGGCCACATGTGCCTGGTAGGTTCCCAAAGGGCACACATGATCCACAGTATTTGTCCCAGGGCAACAGTGGAATCCCCAGGTCCTCTGTGATAATTCATGCATGGGGATGCATATATATTTATATATATATATATATCCTGGTTGTACTGCCTGTCACGTAACTGTGGTGGCCTAGACAAGACTGGGGACACTGTGGGGCAGGACAGGGATCCCTGAGCCCTGTTTCCTCCTGCCTCATGTTGGTTGAGGAGCGCTTGTCAATCTACCTGCTGGAGATTCCACTTGGGAGATCTCCATGAGGGAAATGAACTGCATGGAAGGAAATTCCACCTGAGAGTGGAGCTGAGGACCCTTGGCTTGGTAGCCTGTGATACTTGCTGTGTAAGGCACTGGACTAGCATCTTACTCTGGGCATGGGTTAATTTTGCGGATATGATGACAGTCGTGAACCTCACTTCTAAGCCATGGTATATGGAGCATGATCTTAGTCTCTCAAATTTACTGTTAATGCTCAGTGCAATACTTCAGTGCTGATGTCCTGATGACTGCCGCTCTGGGGAATACGTGACCAGAAGTGGATCGCCCAGGTGCGGACAAGGCTTCCAAACCCCATAGCAGCTCTTCTGCACTCTGTACTGAAGAACTCCCAACGGATCTACTGACCCCTGGGAAAGAGCCCAGCTTTTCAGGTGTGGGAGACTGCCGTCTGTGTCAGGGCAGGGAATGCCGCAGAGGCTTGCAGACTTCCAGGTGGCATCCAGAACGTGATGGCATTGCCTTCAAGAGACAAGGCCCGGTACCTGATGGTGCTGTTCTTGGAACCAGAGGTAGTGATTTAGGGGAGGCATTGGAAGTGATGTGCACGTGGTCGGCGCTGGACGGAGTGATGAGGCAAAGGAAGTGTGTTTGACACCGGAAGGGCCTCTTCACTGGTGAGTTTCAGGTCGATGCACACACGGCGCCTGCATCTTGTCCCCCTGTTCTGATGCTGTAGCATAGGAGGAATGGAGGAGTGAAGACCCTGGGAGCTCCAAGGAGACTTCATGTCGGTATGATGATGCCCCAATGTGCAATGGGTACAATGCAGGAGTTAAGGCACCATGCTGGATTCTGCATAAGCCCCCGGGCCTTACCGATAAGTCGGCTTGGGCAGAGGCCTTTGCAGCTCATCCCATGCTCGGGCTTGCTCCTGCTTCATCTGCAGGCCTGCACGAGGCTTCCACAAGGGCAGAATTGTGCCGGGATCAGTGGAGGTCCTGAGTACGATTTAGGCCCACAGGGGATCGAGATTTTTTTCTGGCACATCCTTTGCCTGGTGTGTTCCTCGCCTTGGTAGCCTCCGTTGCCTTCTTGTGTGAATCCATCAGCGGTCAAGCCAGTAGGCAGTCTGCTGCAGACTCAGGAACAGACAATTACAGCAGGAACAGGTCGAGAATGCCTGCCTGTTCTGGAAGTAGAGGAAAAACATTAGAAAAAGGTAGCATTTTCATAACTAAGTAGATAAATAGAGGAGAGAAGAGGGATCCAACAGCATGGCCAGGTGGATAGAATAGACGAGGTAGGAAGGAGATGGGCACTGTGGTGGGGTGGCAGGCACATGCTCAGAGGAGTCTCTCAGACTCTTCTGAGCTATTGGAGAGCAATTCCGTCCATGGGCCCGTTTATATGACGTGAGCCATGTGTGGCTGACTCATCCTGCTTGTCCATGGAGAAAGCAAGAATGCTCACATGGGGTGTGTAGGGAGGGATCTAACACCTGATGATGAGGTCAGTGACTTCAAAGAGTTAGCTGTGAATGGGTAGCTGGAACAAGAAGATTATCCTGTATATATGTATTTATGTATATATGTAAATGAACTCCCCCATAGCTAAGAAGTGTTAACTCTGTATGTTGTTTTCTGACAATCTGTATGTAAACAAAATTTGTACCTGCCTTGATTCGGCAGTTTCACAATAGTAATCCTACCCGCTTCTGATCGCTGGAAGGAGCGGGCTACAAATGCTTGCTAAATAATAAATAAATAATAATAACAAATACAGTGAAGTCTAACTGACAGAGCTTTGCCCAACACCACAAACAAATTCTCCCTTTGCAGTAAAGAAAAGACTTAGCTTTTAAAAATGAACACCGAAAACCCTTTGAGAGCTTTCAAGCAGAGTATTACCTTGCTTGCAGTGGAGCCTGTCAGGGATAAAAATCACCATGTAGTTGGGGAAAGGAGTTTGCTTATCTGTTATCTTTTTAAAATGATCCTTTGTTATAATAATAAGATGTAAATTAGTATAAGGTCTGTGGCCCCTTTTACATTTCCCTGGAAAGTACAAATGTAGTCTGTGTGTTTATATGGGAGGCATTGTTGCATTATGGGAGTAATTTTTTAAGGAATGTAAAATATTTTTGTACATGTATAAAATTACCCAGGAGTCTACATGCATCAGAAGAGGTGCCAAGGAAACATAGTGCCTACTTTGGAGATAAACTTGTAAGCGGGATATGGGACATACCTGCATATGTTCCAGTTCTACTGGCATGTAAACATACATAAGAACATTAGAAATGCCATACTGGGTCAGACCAAGGCCCATCAAGCCCAGTATCCTGTTCCCAAAAGCAGCCAATCCAGGTCCCAAAAAAACACACAAGTTCCATAATGCTTGTATTGGGGCAAGCAGTGGATTAACTGGGTCCTCTTTAATAATGGTTTATGGACCTTTCCTCCAGGAACAGTTACTCCTGCTTTGAAACAAGTGCAGTTTTGTGCAGGATTTTTTAAAGAGGCTATTTTCTAAAGAAAAATAGGCACAGATGTTGCCTTTATATAAAATAGGTGCAGTGTGTGTCTCTGTGCCTTTCCTCCTGTTTATAAAATTACTCTCTATGTGGGAATGGTTAAATCGAGATAAGGATGCGTATTTCATTTTATAATAGCATGCACTGCTTCATTTACTAAAGTGCATTTCCGTGTTAGTGATCGTGTTTATTAGTAAATAAGTCCTATTACCTAAAATATAGGATCTGTGGTTAAATAACTTGTGTTAATGGAGTTAATGCATGCCAGCATGGTAGTGCATTTTAGTAAGTTTAGCCTGGAAATGCAAATGTAGTGTGTGCCTTCAAGTCAATGCTTACTTCTGGCGACCCAGCAGCTCCTGGGTTTTTGTACTGTGCACTAAATAGCATGTGCTGTTACTAGAAAGTACATGCTATTACAAAAGATGGAATGACAGAAAAACCTACAATAAATTTTTTTCTGCCTGCATACCTCTAATAAATAAACAAATGAAAATGGGCATTCTGATGCTTTTGTTTATAGTATGATTTCTTTCCCATACAGCAGGAGATGGCGGAGGAGAACGGATCGCAGAAAAGGAGAACAAAACAATTTGACAGAGCAAAATTTGCAGTCAAAAGAAGACTTGCACGTAGGTGTGGCTGGAGGGGTATCATGGCCAGGCATTGCTGTTTTCGCATAGAGCTTTGTTCGTGCACAATATGGTAAATGAGTTGCTAGAGACAGTAAGCAAACGTGTCTTTCTGCAGCAGCTATCACAGACTTAAGTTTTCTAGAATAAATTTAAATCTCTGGTGCTCTTTTGGTTCACTGTGGGGAATAAATAGAACTACATAGTTTTCAAAATATGTAGCAGCATCCTTGGGGAGAAAGGGATGGATGTCTGTGGGAATACCACCTGGTGGGGCAAACGTCAGCAGCATAAGTGAAGCTCTCTTTACACAGTGCAAGTACTCAAATGTTAGCAGGAAATTTGAGAGACTGAGATCATACTCCACATACCTTGGATTAGGAATGAGGTTCATGACTGTCATGATATACGCAAAACTAATCAATCTAAAAAAAACCTTAGATAATTTACAAACTAATCCCACATAATCGCTCAACCTCAAGTGGAAAAGCATAAAGCATTAAGCTAAATATCAACCAGGACTAGTGGACCTTATATGCACATAGTGCTTACAATTAATAGGGGGAGAAAAAGACCTCAGTACGACCAGTACTCCCTCTA
The DNA here is from genome assembly GCA_033557465.1 of Ichthyophis bannanicus. Lineage (NCBI taxonomy): Eukaryota > Metazoa > Chordata > Amphibia > Gymnophiona > Ichthyophiidae > Ichthyophis > Ichthyophis bannanicus. Next base: position 6,441,852 of record CM066050.1, read on the forward strand.
TGTGGCAAACTGAATTACCATAGGGGAACTCTCATTTCACACATCACCGGTTTTCCAAAAAATTCCCCAATATTATCAAAATACCAATAACATATCCCAGTTCAATATATCAAAAAAGTACTTTTTTATTTTTTATATATTTTTTTATGTTTATATAATAAATTTTAACTCCTAAAATCCTCAGATCTCATGTATCCAACTACCATACATAGGAGTATTACACTCCTTTATTGGTATGACAACCCGCTGCTCTCATAAGATCAACTGACCTCCACATGTAACAGCCTCCTGAAACTTTGAGGTCCCAGACTACCAGTGGTGGTTTGATAGGTTGCTTGGACAGCAGGAGACCGCGCATAAAATGTTGCACCAAGGGTGCGATGAAATAGGTTGCATGTCCAGAGGCTTGTGATAAGCCGTAATGGCACTGAGATGATCTCTGAGTTAGTCTTGAGACCTGCTGAGGACAAGTGGAGGAGATACTGTAGAAGAAATTCCACTGGGCAGATAGAGGAGTCGGTTTGCCTTGGGGAGCACCAGAGTGTGAATTTCTGCTACTTCCTTATTGTCCCTCCAGTCCAGTCCCGCACCTTAGGGTAGTGCACCTCTTCCAGCAGCTTGGAGACTGAGCATGTAACAACTTTGATGACACCAGGCTACTTATACAGCTGGCACCACCCACCAGCCCCCAGTAAGCTCAGTCTCCAAGCAGCTGAAGCAGGTGATTCCAGAGAGTGGACTCACTGAAGGGACAACTGGGAAGCCGGTTAGGCTGTTTTGAGGTTATTTTTTCTTTTATTTTTCTTTAGTTTCTTTAGTTTGGCTTACTTCAGCTCTCTTCCTCCTCCCTCTCCTGGCCGGGGGTTGGTCGAACAGGGGCACCTCCTGAAGTCCCCTCGCTGGGCTGACATATTTTGTGGTTCTTGCTGCTTAAAAAAAAAAAAGGTGTTTAGGGTGGCAGCAGCGGTGGCTCCCGAACCCAGTTTCGGCGGATGAGCAATGCTTTGTGCAGGAGAGGGACAGACCAGTCGGGAGACTGGTGCAGAAGCGGACATCTCTCCCTTTGGCTCTTGCCTCGGTGCCGAAGCTGTGAATTGGCTGAGCACCGAGGGGCAGAGAGTTCGGTGCCACTGCTCAGGCTCTGGGGGAGGGGGGTGAGTAGCTCGGGGCATTTCCTGAGGGAGTTTATTGTTTTTTTAATGGCGCAGTTGGGCTGCTTCTTCGGGGAGGCCGGTAAGACCACGTGACAGAGGGCTGCGGTTCAGCGCGGCAGACAGATGCGCCATTTTCTAAGGCGGGAAACTGACAGGTTTAGTCGTTGACTTTATCTTTCTTTTTTCCTTTTCCTTTTTCTGCCATGTTTATTTTCGTTTTGCGTTTTGGGGAGCCTTAAGGTTCCAGCTGACCCTTGGGCTATTTGCTGGGCTTTTTATATTTTGGTTTGGAGCTGTTACTTATCTTTTGAGTTAGTTCGATAAGTCGGGTAGAGCGATTCAGGGAGAGGAAAGCTCTTGCCTGTTGAGTGTCCAGAAGTGCTCCAATGAACTTGAGCCACTGGGTTGGCATCGGGTGCAACTTGGGAAAGTTTAAGATGCACCATGATGGTGCAATGAATATAAAGCTTTACCTCTTGTGTGGATTCTCCCTGATTAGCCAATTGTCTAAGAAGGGGAAGATGAAGACCCCCCTCCTCCGAAGTGCGAAGGTAGGCCGCAGCCACTGTCATGCACTTTGTGAGTACACGGGCTGCTGAGGCTAAGCCGAAGGGGAGTACCCAATATTGGTAATGGTTCTGTTGGAATAAAAAACGCAGATACTGTCTTGCTGAGGATGGATAGGTAAATGCATGTGCGCTTTTTTGAGGTCTAGAGAACACAGCCAGTTGTTCCTCTGAAAGTATGACAGAAATGTGCTGAGGAAAATCATTTTGAATTTTTTGAACGAGGAATTTGTTTAGGTCCCTTAGATCTAAGATGGGCCTGAACCCTCCTGTTTTCTTGGGAATGAGAAAATAAGGAGAGTAGAAGCCCATGCCTTTTTTGGGGTGGATGAACTCTTTCTATGGCCCCCTGAGCTAACAGGGTGGATACCTCTTCTGATAGGAGATTTGTCTGCAGGGGGTTTCTGGGTTAATCTCCTATGAAGGTGGTGGTGGCTAAGCTTTTGAAATGAAGCAGATATCCCTTTTGGATGATGTTGAGAGTCCACTGCTCTGATGTTATGAGGTGCCACCTGTGGGCATATGAACAGATCTTGCTTGCTATGAGTGGAGGAGTGGCCTAGTGGTTGGGGCAAGGTACTTCAGGCCGGAAGGTCGGGGGTTCAAATCCCACTAGAGGACAGCAACCTTGGGCCGGAAGGACTGGGGTTTCTAGTCCCACAGGTGCTCCTTGTGGTCTTGGGCAAGCCACTTAACCCTCCATAGCCCATGTTCCCTGTAAAAAAAAAAAAAAAAAAAAAAAAAAAGTTATCTCCAAGTTATAATGCCCTGTTCAATGTAATTTCTGTTTGTTCAATGTAAACCGCACTGATGCAGAATAGCGCGGTATATAAGAGAATGTAAATAAATAAATAAATAAATAAATGTGTAGGGGTTGCGGACCCTGCAGAGGCAGAGTGTCTATGCTCTCCAGGAAGGAGTCAAAACTCAGGTGCTGGTTGTGGCTGTGCAGCTGGTTGAAGTTTAGGAGCCTTGGGTTGGCGAGGGCCCTGCTTGCGCCACTGTTGCTGTTGAGGCTGGTAAGCAGCTGCAGGTGGATCAGAAGGATGATATCTCTTTTTCTTGGGATAGAAAGGCTTCTTCAAATTGGTCCGCTGTCTTTCTTGAAAGGTGCTTGAGGGTTTGATGATCTGTCTCAATCGCTCCCACCTTTTCCCTCCAACCCTTTCTGAAGATGTTTTCTGCCGAACAGGGAATATTAGCCAGTTCCTTATCGTTCCTCCAGTTTAGTCCTCCACCTCTGGGTTGTACACCTCCTCCTGCAACTTGGAGACTGGGCATGTCAAAGTCATGACATCACTGGATATAGCCTGCTGGTATCTCCCATCAGCCCCCAGTGTGTCCAGTCTCTATGCAGCAGGAGGACATAGTGAGCCTAGCTTCTGGGCTCACTTGAGGGGAACAGATAAGGAGCATTTAGTGTGACAAATTCTATTCTGATTTTCCTTTGATTTTTAATTTTAATTTTACTTTTAATTCAGTTACCTTTGGTTAATTGGCAATCAGGGATTAGTTCCCTTTAATAGGAACAAATTTCCTTATATTTACAGTAATTTTAAATTTGAGCCTGGCTCTTTAAATTAGTAGCAGCTCTCGCCTTCCCTCCTTGTCAGGAATTTTCACTTGCTGCAGGCATTCGCCGGTGCGGATCTCTCTCCCTGGACGGTACGGGAGAGAGCTCCGGGACCGGTGCAGCCACACTGAAGCTGTGTGAGACGGAGCCTCTCTGTTGCTGCGGGATTTTAATTTTACTCTGTGGAACTGGCTGAGCGGTCCTCGCCGTGGCTGACAGGCGCATCAGCGTGGCTTGAGGATCGGATGAATTCAAGGCGGTAGGAGCAGGCTGCGTGGCTTTCGGCCCTGCAGGTAAGGCCTTCGGGCTCTGTCAGTCTGCTGAGGCCTCCTTTTTGCAGCAGCTGTTGTTCTTGGCGCCAAAATTTATTGGCGAAGGGGCGGCCATTTTCTTTCTAGTTATTTGTACCTCATGGCGAGAGTTGCAGGGAGCTGCCTGTGTGAGGAAGACGACAGGCAGAATAGCTAGATTTTTGGGCCTAGTGTTTCTTTCTTTTGTTTGTAGGTTTTTTGAGGCTCGGGGGGGTTCCTCAGCCTTAAGGGGACTGTTGTCAGCCCTCTTTATTTTTAAGTTTATTCTTAGTTTTTTTTTAAAAAACTTTATTTAAACCCATGCACAATAAGAACATTGAAAACAGAAATCGGACTCCAAGCGGGGTTGTTTCTGATCCCCAACCCGGAGACCAATGAACGGTACAGGTGTATTTTCAAATTATACCCTCCCCTTCCAAACCCACCCCCACCCCCCTCCCCCTCCCCCTCCCCCCTTCCCATAGTCACCATCCAAGCTCATCTAAAGTAATCCTCCAGGGTCTGCACTGCGTTAGCCACCACAATAGGCCTATAACTATAGGCTTTGTTAAAGACCCACTTGCAACACTGCATTGCGACTGCCAGGGCTTAGGTTTTGAATGTAAGGGTCACAGAGCCTCTGAAAGGCCGGCCACCTCCGAACACTACCCCGGGCACACCTACACTCCAAGAGCATCAATTGATGGAAGCTGTTACGCCACTCCCAAAAAGAGGGCGGGTGCCGTTCCCTCCAATTACGTAACAGGGGCCCTTTACCCACCAGACAAGCCTTACGTATCAGTAAACGAGCCCATGTCCCTTTGGGCTGCGTGGGACGTAAAGTATCGAGCACAATTAGGGAGGCATCCCACCACACCCGCTGCCCCAGTATCCCTGTCAGAAAAGAACCAATTTTTGCGCAGTAAGGACGTATGAGGCGACACCCCCACCACATATGCAGTAAGGTCGCCAGTGGTTCAGAGCACCGCGGGCAACCCCCATCTAAAGTGGTATGACAACAAAAGGCCCGTCGGGGGGAAAAATATACCCTAGTTATGCATTTAAATTGTATCTCCCTCCATCGGGCTCCAACCGCCAGATCCACAATTCTCCGTAGGGCTCCCAGCACCGTACCAGGGGGGATCTCGCACCCCATCTCCAGTGCCCATGCCAGTTCCACACTACGGTAGTCGGGGAGAGCCCTATATTGGGCAATCCGAGTTTTCAACATTCTTATAGATGGCGGGATCTCACCCCCAAATCAAAAAATTCCAATATCTGCGCCGAGCGCTCCGCGCGGAGTTTCCAACGAGGCCACATAATGAGCAATCTGCAGGTAGGCAAAAAAATGGCCAGGCCGCAACTCATATTCCCCAGATAAAGACATAAACCGCTTACATTTCCCCGATGGATCCACCACATGGCCAAGATTACAAATTCCCTTCCGGCCCCATTCCCGAAACATCACCATATCAGTTCCTGGGGTAAACTGTGCATTGCCTTGAATGGGTAACCAACTCGAAACCCTCCAGTTCTTCCCCCAATAGATATTTAACTGCTTCCAGATTCGCCGGACCGAACCAAGCAACGCACTATCCCCGAAGGTACTCCAAAGGAGGCGGTTTTCCTGATGTAAGAGAGCCAGCAAGGTGTTTGGCGCAACCAGCGCCTCCTCAAGGGCCCTAGGCGTATACACTTCAGTCCCACCCAACCAATCCCCCAAATGTCGAGCCTGGCAGGCCAGGGCATAGGCTCCGAGATCTGGAAGCCCCAACCCCCCCTGGCGCCAGTTGCCCACCAGATGGCAGAATGGGATGCGCACTCTCCCCCCCCTGCCACAGAAACCCCCGAAGTACGCCCTCTAATTGCCGAAGATCACGCCTCAACAACCAGACAGGAAGAGTCTGCAGCCAATAAAGTATCCGCGGCAGAACAATCATCTTAATCGCCGCTACTCTCCCCGACAAAGAGAGGGGAAGGGATCTCCACGCCTGAAACTGACCCTGAAGCCGAACAATGAGCCGATTAAAGTTACACCTATAAAGGCGGGAGGGTTGACTAGTCAGCAAAATCCCCAAATATCGAAAGTGGTTCTCTGCCCATTGCAGAGGGAAGTCCCCTGGCCAAGTGTCTCGTAGTTGCCCCGAGACATCAAGGGCCTCTGATTTTTCCTTGTTAATAGATAAACCAGCAAACTGTCCAAAGGTATGAAATTCCCGCAGCAAGAGAGGCAAGGAGTGGCAGGGTGCTGACAGATGCACAAAGAGATCGTCCGCAAAAGCGGACAATTTAAATTCATGTGAACCTATGCGAATCCTACGTATCTCACGCGACAGCTCCACCCGACGTATAAAAGGATCAAGGGACAAGGCAAATAGAAGGGGGGAGAGAGGGCACCCCTGCCGAGTCCGACGTTGTAGATAAAAAGCCTCTGATAAGACCCCATTGCAGCAAATTGCCGCCGACGGCGTAGCATAAAGGCTTTGGACCATATTACAAAAGGAGGACCCAAGTCCATAACATGGGAGTAAGTATTGCAAATATTGCCAGTCCACGCGATCAAAGGCGTTTCCTTTTCGTCTCTCCGGGCCAGTCCAGGAACATGTGGGTTGTCAATCCCCTATAGCAACTGAGGACTGAAATCTTAAACTTTGAAGAGCTGGCATCTGACTCCCTCTGCTGGCCACTCCCAGTCTTTTCAGTCCTCAGCAGCTGAAGGACGTGATCCTGGCTGGCTCCCTCATTCAGATGCTTCAGGCTTAGGATTTTTATTTCTTTTTGTTTTCTTTGGGAACTATCAACACTGGTACAGAGTAAGGGACCCTAGCAGGGTTCCTGCCAGTGGTGATTGCAGCCAACAAATTTTAAACGGCGCTCCGAGGCTCGGAGCTGAAGAGGCAGAGCCTGTCTCACTTTCAGCTCCGTTTACTAAATCAAGAGAGCAGTGCGGTACTGGGAGCCCCAGATACCTTCCTGCTGCCTCCAGAGCTCAGCTTACCTCCCCCCTAGCAGTGGGTGTCAGGAGCTGAAGGAGAAGGAGCCTTTGTTATTCAGGTTGGTCATAGTTTTGTTTTCAGCGTTTTGGTTAGTTTTTTGTGTGTGCTGGCGGCCATTTTCTTTGCGTTTACTCGACATTTCTTTTTCCTGCGGCAGGTTCTCTGGAGCCGGTTTGAAGGGTTTTTTTTTTTTCTTCCTTCGTTTTAGGGTTGCTGTTTGACGTCGGTTTGCTCCGTTTGGGGTAGGGCCTCTCCAGCATGACTTCTGCCTCAGAGGCAGGCCTTTCCAACGGTTCTTTTTTTGGCGGGAACGTCAACCCGGGCTATCACTGCTCCTATAGCCTGCTGGCCCAGTCAGTTCCATAGTGATCAGTGGGTCACCGATTTAGACCGCACCCAGGGGATAACAGCTTTAATATTCTTGGCTCCTCAGGATGAGTTCGCTGCGATAACTAATTCCGCAGTCTAAGCGGCGGGTTTAGGGGGAGGAAGCTCCTTCCACCGTCTTGACAGACATATCGCAGGACTCGGGGGCAATTTTTTTCTCTATGGCTTGAATTTTTGGCCCTTCCTCAGGTGGTGCAGGCCGCTACAGGTTCAAAGAATAATCATTTGGGCCTGCAGCTGCGCCAGTTCTCTCGGCCTCGGCCTGGCCTGGCCGGACTTGTCCGATGGGAGCCCCTCGGACGATGGCTCCGGAATGGGTTTGACTACAGCTCACCTTTAGTCAGCCTATTTACTGACACAGACAGTTACGAACTGGCGTTGGGGACTGCTGTCGACCTCAGTTTGGTTCGGGTCTGTTGTTAGGTGCTCCTCGGGCCTTTCTTTACCCACCCGTTAGCGATAGCCTGAGGGTGGTGCAAACGACAAAGCAGTGTTTCCTTTAACTGTTTTACGTGTGGTACTAATATCGGGGGTGGACGAACATGTGGTCCTTTTTCATAGTGTCACACTCTTTCTGCCTTCTCGCTAATTTCGCATGGTGACAGAGGCTCAGTGTTAAACAATTTCTGTTTGTGTAATGCAACGCTACATCACATATTACCTACCTTTCCCTTTTTCAGGCATGCTGGCTTGAGTATTTAAAGGAGTCTGGGAGGTTTGCTGGTTTTGTCCGAGTTCAGAGGACGTACATTAATTTAGTGCTTGCCTTCCTTAGTTTCAGTATTATGGAATGCTTTTGTCAGTAGCTAGGTAAGGGTCACACGATGCTTTCCGTTAATCTCGAATTCTTCCTGCTCTGGTTTGGCCGTATGCCCTTCTTCGTGCCCTGCGCTTTTATTCAGGGCTGCCTCTTTTATTCTGCAGCTGCCATCTTTCTTACTATTTTCCCACTCCATTTGGTAGGTGTGATTTAGTTTTTTGCCTGTGTTTCAGTTTCTACTGGAAGTCCTTGCGTATCTTTATAGGCTAGGCTCTTTCAATTTATTTTATTTTTCAGACTTTTTGCATTAGACCTACGGCTAACTCCTGAGTTCGCTCTAAGCTTTGACACCGTATGCAGACCTTAACCCGTAGGACCCATCTTGGGGATGTGTCTCTATTTCGACGCCCATTGCTTTCGCAATGTCTGGTATAATCATATTAAAGAGCTCTTACCTGTTTCACCATCTTCCTCTCTGCTACTCTTTGGCCCCATTAGCCACGGGAAGAGGTGTAGATAACAGTTTCCCCAAGTGGCACTATTATTATATGTGTTTCTCTGCAGGAAGGCTGGAAAGTTTGCAGTTCCCCCCTTTTTACACAGAGGAAATGCTATGGGCCTGGGTACAGCCTTCATAGCTTAATGTTTGGAAGTGTGTTTGCAAATGATATGTTCTTATAGGATTATTCTGGCTTGGTGGTGTAACTATGATAGTTGGATTCTTGTTTCAAAATCTCAGTATAGGGAGACTTCGAGGGCAGAATCACCTACAGGCTAGCTTAAGGCTCGATGTTCTCCTTGGGTTCCTAAGGCCTTTCTAATTCGGCCGGAGCATCACAGTTAGGCTCCGTTTATGGCTCCTTTTCAGTTTTCAGCTTTTTCTGATTGGCCTGACTACAACGTTCCACTCCGTACTACCAACCTATCAGTTCTCTCTGACAGGCTATGGCACTGCCAATGACGTCAGTTACCCTCTGCTGGTAGTAGAGGAGGCAGTCTTATGGAGACAAGGCGTTTTTTTCGTGCACCCCTACCTGGACGGCCAGCTAATTCCAGTTCCATTGGTATAGCAGTCTCTGGCGGCCACGGCGCGGGTGGTCTGTCTCTTGCAGCACCTAGGTTGGGTGCTCAATCAAGCTAGCGGTCAGTTACGGCCGCTTGAGAGATCCTTCAATTTATAGGCAGTATTCCCATTCCAGGTCGCGGTATGTTTTTTCTGCCGGTAAGCTCCCTGCTGACGGGCCTGTCGTCGGTGCAGATCTTCATGCGTTTTTCGAACGGTTCTCGACAGGCCGCTCCCTGCTGCTCCTTGGTTTCATGGCAGCGTCCTTTGACCTCGTTCTGCGGGCGAGGGTCCACTTGCGGACGTTGCAGCGAGCGTTGGTATCGCGCTGTCGGTCTCCGGCTCTTACCTGGCATACCGGTTGACCCGCATGAGCATCGTCTCCGATAATCTCCAGTGGTGGCTAGTTCTGGTTCTTCTGAGTGCGGGGCTTCCCTTAAGCCGGTTCGCCGGGGTATTGGTTGCGACAGCGTTCAGTCTCCTCGATTGCAGAGCTCAGAGTCAGGGGAGGTTGCTCGAGGGCTTACGCTCCGTAGATCCGGAATTCTTCCCAGCATCCGGTGGGGTTCCGACAGTATAGCTAGCGCTGCAGGTTTTTCTTTTTTTCTTCCTCTGATCCATGACGCAGCTGGACAGGTTTTTTCTCAGAATAGGCGGTGACGGTGTCCTTTTTTTTTTTTTCTCTCATCGCGGCGGAGCAGGCAGAACGGAGTTGTTGCAGCGCGGTCTGCGACTCAGGTCATGGGCGGAACTGCTTATACTGTCCCTGTCAAAGGCCCATGGCGCAGAAACCAGTATTTAAAAAAAAAAAAAGATTTGAAGAAAAAAGACCATGCGGTTTCCTCAGCCCGCTTGTGCTGGTTCCGGCGCTGGGTCACTGCACGCTACGGAGTCTTCCGATCGGACCCGGTATTAGGGCTGTCGAAGGTACTTCTCCTGGTTACCTTCGCCGCTGCCAAAGCTTCTCGGGGTCGTCCATTGGCGCAGGATGTGCATGTTGGATGGTCTCGATGGGCTGGGGAAGCCTTGGCCAACGGAGGATAGTCAATAGAGAGATTCGGCGGATAACACGTCGCTGCGGATTAGTAATTATCCTTGCTGCAGCTTGGCCCTAGCAGGTGTGCTAGGCAGATCTTGTGCGACTTCTCGCCACAAAGCGTGGGGGTATCTCTCGAGAGGGGGTTTCTGTTACATGGTCGTCTTCTTCCGGACAGTTTGCATAAGGGTGCTTAGCGGTGATCTCTTTCTTACGCGACGCTGTGAGAGAGCTTCGGCTAGCAGCTCTTCCCGCAGTACTTCCTTTTTTACCTTCGAGCAGGTCAGTACTTCGTTCCCCTCTTCGCGGTGGGTTTCCACTGTGGCCTTTGACCTGACTGCTTACGCAGGGCCGCGATCTCTGTTTCACCCAGTCAGCGATTTCTCGCTTGTGGAGCTTTCTTAGGAAATGACCTCTTTCGGGACTGTCTGTTTCCCGAAGTGGCTTTTGGATCTACCTGCTCTATCGTGTAGGGTTCGCTATCTACACTTGTCCGAATACGAAAGGCAGTTGCGGGCACTTCCCTCCTCCCTTCCGCCTCTCTAGATTACTCTTCTCTCAGTCTATCTCTCTCCCATTCATGGCAGGAGAAACAACTGGGGCCCAGGATCAATCTGCCAATAGAGACTGAGGCGGTGAAGAGACAGGCTCTACCTCACACCGCAGTAATCTTACTAGCTCGTCTCTACCTTCCCTAAGTTTCTAGGGAATTATAACATTCTAGGAGGACTATAGAAAAACTCAGCTCTGCTAGAGCCCACTATTATTCCCCAAAAAATAAAGAATATGTAGCAGCAGAGCACAGACAATCCAATTATGCCATGAGTCAGTTCAGAAGGTTCAAATCATTTCTTTGTGCACCAATCTCAAGCAAAGTCAACTTCAAGATGGCTGAGCGATCTTTCCATTGGCGATGTACAGAGATGGCTTAGGGGATTCCTCCGGAACACTCTGTCTTTCTGGGTCTCGGGACGGTTGTTTTCCTTGCCAAGTCTCGAAAGGGCGCAGCCATGTCTAGTCCTCTGTTGGTGGTCCGGCGATTCGGCTGTCCTCGTAGAGCGCGGGGTGAGTCCTGCCGAAGCGTAGTCGAGCTCGTTTTTTTCGGGCAGCCAAGTGTCTTTTGAAACGGCATATGCTTGGGTTCCGCCGATGGTTTTTTGTCAGATAGCTATGTGGTTGTTGCTTACCACGTTGGCAACTGTCCCGTCTGGCGGTCCTGGTCGAGGGCTAAACCTCTGTGAGGGCATCGGCCGTCTTTGTAGGCCTATTCGGTCCCTCCCATGGCTAGATACTGCTCTGGTACTTCCCACATGTTCCTGGACTGGCCCGGAGAGACGAAAAGGAAACAGAAATTAGTCCTTACCTGCTAATTGTGTACTACTGTGGATCAGGAACTGGTTAAAAGATAGAAAGCAGAGGGTAGGGCTAAATGGCCAATTTTCCCAATGGAGAAAGGTGAATAGTGGTGTACCCCAGGGATCTGTGCTGGGTCCGCTGCTTTTTGACATATTCATAAATGACCTGGAAAGTGGAATAACAAGTGAGGTTATCAAATTTGCAGATGACACAAAACTATTTAAAGTTGTTAAAACCCAGGAGGATTGTGGAAAATTGCAAGAGGATCTTGATAAATTGGAAGACTGGGCATCAAAATGGCAGATGAAATTTAATGTGGAGAAGTGCAAGGTTATGCACCTAGGGAAGAACAACCCAAACTATGGTTACACGATGCAAGGTTCCACATTAGGAACCACCACCCAGGAAAAAGATTTAGGCGTCATTGTGGATACCTTGTTAAAACCCTCGGCCCAGTGTGCAGCGGCGGCCAAGAGAGCAAATAGAATGCTAGGTATGATAAGGAAAGGAATGGAAAATAAAACAAAAGATATTATAATGCCTCTATATCGTTCCATGGTGAGACCGCACCTTGAATATTGTGTGCAATTCTGGTCGCCGTATCTTAAAAAGGATATAGCGATTTTAGAAAAGGTTCAGAGAAGAGCCACCAAAATGGTAAAGGGGGATGGAAGGCTACTCCTATGAAGAAAGGCTAAAAAGGTTGGGGCTCTTTAGCCTGGAGAAGAGACGGCTGAGGGGAGATATGATAGAAGTCTATAAATTAATGAACGGAGTGGAACGGGTAAACGTAGATCGATTGTTTACCTTATCAGAATATGGAAAGACTAGGGGACATGCAATGAAGCTACAGGGTAAACTATTTAAGACTAATAAAAGAAAATATTTTTTCACTCAACGTGTAATCAAACTTTAGAATTTGTTGCCGGAGGATGTAGTAAAGGCTGTTAGTATAGCTGGGTTTAAAAAAGGTTTGGACAAGTTCCTGGAGGAAAGGTCCATAAACCATTATTAAGAAGGGACCCAGGATATCAATGCTTGAACCAGTACAAGCATTGTGGAACCTGTGTCCCTTGGGGAAACTGCTAGGTACGTTTGACCTAGATTGGCCACTGTTGGAAACAGAATGCTGGGCTTGATGGACCTTGGTCTGACCCAGTATGGCATATCTTATGTTCTTATGTTCTTTCCTGGAGATCTCTCCGGGCCAGTCCAGGACCCACCCATGTTTTTTATTACATTTCCGTATGGCACGGGGGCCTCAGGGTTCTAGGTTGCTGGTGGTGACGTCCGCGCCATGGTTTCTAACGAGTTGTTTTCTGTTCTCGTTCATGGGTTCTCGTTCATGGATCGCGTTTTGCCTTGTTGGTTATTTTGTGAAAAAAAAAACAGAGAGAAACTTGGTTTTTTGTGCGGTTATATCGCATAACTGAAAGGCTGCTGCGGTTGCGTATCTCCTATTTTTCTACTTTCTTCTAGTTTTGGCCATTACTCTTCATCTGCTTTGTTAAGGTTAGACTGGGAGTGGCCAGCAGAGGGAGTCAGATGCCAGCTCTTCAAAGTTTAAGATTTCAGTCCTCAGTTGCTATAGGGCAGGGGTCGGCAACCCGCGGCTCCGGAGCCGCATGCGGCTCTTTCTCACCTTTGCCGCGGCTCCGGAGCACACTGCCCGCCCGGTATTTATGGCGTTATGGGCTCCCTCCCTTCTTCTGCAGCCGCGGCTCCCTGCCTCTTAGGGAACCGCGGCTGTGCTTTTAAAATCATCTCGGAGCCCTTCCTGTCTTGACGGGCTCCGTGCAGCATTGTCCCGCCTCTAAAGGAAGTTGTTTACCACTTCCTTTGGAGGCGGGACAATGCTGCACGGAGCCCGTCAAGACAGGAAGGGCTCCGAGATGATTTTAAAAGCACAGCCGCGGTTCCCTAAGAGGCAGGGAGCCGCGGCTGCAGAAGAAGGGAGGGAGCTGACATGGAGGGAGGGCGGCTGACATGGAGGGAGGGAGCTGATATGGATGGATGAAGGGAGGGGGGCTGACATGGAGGGGGCTGACATGGAGGGAGGGAGCTGATATGGATGGAGGGAGGGAGGGGGGCTGACATGGAGGGAGGGAGCTGATATGGATGGAGGGAGGGGGGCTGACATGGAGGGAGGGAGCAGATATGGATGGATGGAGGGAGGGGGGCTGACATGGAGGGAGGGAGCAGATATGGATGGATGGAGGGAGGGGGGCGGACATGGAGGGAGGGAGCTGATATGGATGGAGGGAGGGGGGCGGACATGGAGGGAGGGAGCAGATATGGATGGATGGAGGGAGGGGGGCTGACATGGAGGGAGGGAGCAGATATGGATGGATGGAGGGAGGGGGGCTGACATGGAGGTAGGGCGCAGACATGGAGGGAGGGAGCAGCTATGGATGGATGGAGGGCGGGGGGCTGACAGGGAGGTAGGGGGCTGACATGGAGGGAGGGAGCAGATATGGATGGATGGAGGGAGGGGGGCTGACATGGAGGGAGGGGGGCTGACATGGAGGGAGGGAGCAGATATGGATGGATGGAGGGAGGGGGGCTGACATGGAGGGAGGGAGCAGATATGTATGGTTGGAGGGAGGGGGGCTGACATGGAGGGAGTGTGGCTGACATGGAGGGAGGGAGCAGATATGGAGGGAGGGAGCTGAGATGGATGGATGGAGGGAGGGGGGCTGACATGGAGGGATGGAGGGGGCAGACAAGGAGGGAGGGGGGCTGACATGGAGGGAGGGAGCTGATATGGATGGATGGAGGGAGGGGGGGGGCTGACATGGAGGGAGGGAGCTGATATGGATGGAGGGAGGGGGGCTGACATGGAGGGATGGAGGGGGCTGACATGGAGGGAGGGAGCTGATATGGATGGAGGGAGGGAGGGTACTGACATGGAGGGATGGAGCACTGGTAATGGGGTTGAGGGGACGAGCACTGGAAATGAGCTGATTAGGGGAGGCTAGGACTGGTAATGAGCTGATGGGGGGTAGGACTGGTATTGGGCTGATTAGGGGAGGCTAGCACTGGTAATGGGGTTGAGGGGGGATTAGCACTGGAAGGTACTGGGAGTGAGGACTGGAAAGGGGCTGATATTGGGGAGGGTTACTGGGACTGGAAATAGACTGATGGAAAGAAGTGAAGAAAACGAAAGAAGAGATAAGAAATGGCAGATGGACCATAGACCACAGAAAGAGAGCTAAGAGAAGACAGGAAAGCAGAAGCCTCAGATCGGGACCAGCATGATCAAAGAATAAATTGGTCAGACAACAAAGGTAGAAAAAATAATTTTATTTCATATTAGTGATTTGACTACAAAATCATCATAATTTTGAAATCAAATATTGTTACTTGTTGTTGTGATATTTTCTGGCGTTTTTTTTTTTTTGTGTGTGAAGGAAGAGGGGTAGTCTTATACGGCGAGTATAGGCCAAACACCTATATTTTAACAGGAAAAGTAGGGGGTCGTATATAGCATTAAGGTAAGAAACAATATATGCAGTGTTAGATTTGTTTTAAATGTCGCAATGGTTTTGCGGCTCCCAGTTTTTTTTTTCCCTTCGGAAACGGGTTCAAGTGGCTCTTTACGTCTTAAAGGTTGCAGACCCCTGCTATAGGGGATTGACAACCCACATGTTCCTGGACTGGCCCGGAGAGATCTCCAGGAAAGACAATTAGCAGGTAAGGACTAATTTCTGTTTTTCTGCATCAAAGCTCACTAACAGCGAGTGTAACTGTCTACTGTGTGCCCACTCTAGCGATGCTAAAATTTTACGTAGATTGCGCACCGCATACCGGTTTTTCACGAATCCAACTTGAGAGTCGTGGACCAGGTGGCACAATACTCCCGCCAGCCGATCAGCAAGAACTTTCGCCAGCAACTTAAGATCAAAATTGAGAAGGGAGATGGGACGATAGGAAGCTGCCTGTAGGGGATCCTTTCCCGGTTTAGGGATAAGTGTAATAAGAGCATGATTACCTCCCCACCGAAAATAGCCCTGCTCAGATCATTGAGTGTGGAGTGTCACTAAATTAGGAGAAATAAAGTCACTGAGGATCTTATAAAATTCAGCACCCAGCCCGTCGGGTCCCGGCATTTTATAACAACTGGCCTTGGAAATAACAGTTTGCACCTCTTGGACCGTCAGCGGTCGATCCAACAATTCCCTCTCAGCCTCGCCCAACCGGGGAATATCAATACCCCTCAGATACTCCATCATCCGCGTAGGGGAGCCCGTCTCTGCGGTATAGAGTCTCTGGAAGAATGAACGAAAGACTCGGGCAATCTGCGAACTGTCCTTATGAAGGATCCCCTGACTGTCGCCGAGTGCTGTAACCAAAGTCGAGGTCCGAGGGCCTCGTAGACATCGAGCCAGCAACTTTCCCGGTTTGTCACCATGACAATACAATTGATAGCGATAATACATAACAGATTTCTTTGCCCGCTGGTGTAAAAGCTCATTTAATGCTATTTGAGTCTCCCAAAGCCTTTTCTTAAGGGCGGCGTTCGGGTTGCTGGCATTTGTTCTCCTCAACTTCGTAACTAACTTCTCAAGGCGGATAACATGTTCGGCCTGCAGTCTTCGCCTCCGCGCCATAAATGCTATAATATCCCCTCGCAGAACGACTTTCGCGGTTTCCCATACCAATTCGGGATCATCTTGATGCCCACTATGATCTGACTCAAATTCCTGCCAGCGTCGTGTAAGAAATTGACGGAACTGGGTATCCTTATAGAGCTCTAGCGGAAAACGCCAAATCCACGTCCGAGGACTGTCCCCGTCCCAACGCAACTCAAGCCAGATGAAAGCATGGTCCAAGATCTCGACAGGTCCTATCTGCGCGTCCCCTACAGTTGCAAACAAGCCACAAGAAATCAACAGATAATCGATACGTGCACTGGTGCCATGTGCTTGAGATTGATGAGTGTAATCTTTTTCCTCAGGGTGTAATAACCGCCAGGGGTCTACAAGCTCCAGCCGAGTACAAAATCGGCGCATCGCCTGAGCCGTCTGCTGCCGTTCCCTAGGCCCCCTCCCCGTTGATGTATCTAATTCCACATCCATCACGCCATTAAAGTCACCACCCAAAATCAGTGGGAGCTCTGGCAATTGTTCTATTTTAGCCGCTAGTCGACAGTACAATGCGGAGTCCAGCACATTGGGGCAGTAGAGGTTCCCTAAGATAACAACAGGTTTCCCATCCAATATACCATGTAGCAAAATAAATCGCCCAGTGGGATCAACAATATCCTTCTTAACATCCAATCGAACATTTTTATGAAGCTCTGAGGAAAGAGGTGGAGGAACTCAGAGAGGAGGTGGCGAGGCTGAGGAGCATTCAAGACAGTGAGAAGTACATTGATGAGATGCTACTTGCAGCAACCAAGCTCTCCAGCACCGGAGAAGATGGGTGCCAACAGAATGTCGATGGTTGGACACAAGTCACCAGGGCCTGCAAGTCACCAAGTCACCAGGGCCTGCAAAATCACCAATCCAACTTCTCCATCCCTTGAATTGAAGAACCATTATGCAGCCCTGGAAGTGGAGGAGGTGAAAGCATCCCTGGAAAGGGAAGAACCAGAGTTCAAGTACCCCAAAGTTGCGGAATCAGTCACCAGAAGGAAACGAAGGGTGGTGGTGGTTGGAGACTCTCTTCTGAGGGGTACTGAGGCGTCCATCTGCCGACCAGACTTGATGTCCAGAGAGGTATGCTGTCTGCCTGGTGCCAAAATCCAAGATGTTATGGAGAGTTTGCCGAGACTCATCAAGCCCACAGACTATTACCCAATGTTGCTAATCCATGTTGGAACAAATGATACTGCCAGGTATACCTCGGAACGTATCAAAAGTGACTTCATGGCTCTGGGACAGAGGGTGAAGCAGTTAGGTGCACAGGTGGTGTTCTCTTCAATCCTCCCTGTTGAGGGTAAAGGCCAAGGCAGAGAGGCTCGCATCCTGGAGACGAATGCATGGCTGCGTGGATGGTGTCATCGAGAGCGTTTTGGTTTCCTAGACCATGGGATGCTTTTCCAAGGGTTGCAAAGCAGAGATGGCATCCATCTGTCCAAGAGAGGTCAACGCAATAAAATGGGGGGATAAGACATTTTTCAGATATATTAGTGAGAAGAGGAAGAGCAAAAGTGGTATTGTCAGACTCAAGGGTGCAGGGGGGGAATATGTAGAAGCTGATAAGGATAAAGCAGAATTGCTTAACAAATATTTTTGTTCTGTGTTCACAGATGAAGAACCAGGAGCAGGACCTCAGAAAACACCCACAAATAAGAACAGAGGCGAGGGACATCTTGAACTATTTTCAGAAGACTGTGTTCGTGAGAAACTAGCTCAACTTAACGTAGACAAAGCGATGGGACCGGATGGGATACACCCTAGAATACTGAGGGAACTTGGGGACGTTCTAGCAGCTCCACTGACTGACCTTTTCAATGCCTTGTTGGAGTCAGGAGTGGTGCCAAAGGACTGGAGAGAGGCTCATGTGGTGCCTTTACACAAAAGCGGAAGTAAGGATGTGGTTGATAACTACAGGCCGGTTAGTTTAACTTCGGTGGTGAGTAAATTATTGGAAACGCTGCTGAAAGAGAAAATAGTGAGGTTTCTGGAGTCCAGCGGATTACAGGATCCAAGGCAGCATGGATTCACCAGAGGCAGGTCTTGTCAGACAAATCTGATTGATTTTTTTGACTGGGTGACCAGGGAGTTGGACCGAGGGAGAGCTCTAGATGTGGTGTATTTAGATTTCCGTAAAGCCTTTGACACTGTTCCTCACAGGCGACTTATAAACAAACTGAGCACCCTAGGGATGGACCCTAAAGTTACTGCTTGGGTTAGAAATTGGTTGGGTGGGAGGCGACAAAGAGTACAAGTAAATGGAGCTCACTCTGAGGAGAAGGATGTTACCAGTGGTGTGCCCCAGGGATCTGTCCTTGGTCCGATTCTTTTTAACATCTTTGTTAGTGATATAGCGGAAGGGCTGTCAGGTAAGGTTTGCCTCTTTGCGGATGATACCAAAATCTGCAATAGAGTAGACACCCAGGAAGGGGTAGATAACATGAGGAGGGATCTAGCTAAGCTTGAAGAATGGTCTAGAATTTGGCAGCTGGGATTTAATGTTAAAAAATGTAAGGTCATGCATTTGGGCTGCAGCAATCCAAGGGAGCAATACAGTATAGGAGGTGAAGTACTTTTGTCCACTAAAGAAGAGCGGGACCTAGGCGTGGTTGTGTCTGACGATCTTAAAGTAGCTAAACAGGTGGAAAAGGCGACGGCAAAAGCTAGAAGGATGCTTGGGTGCATACGGAGAGGAATGGCTAGCAGAAAAAAGGAGGTGATAATGCCTCTGTATAAGTCTTTGGTGCGACCTCATTTAGAGTATGGTGTGCAATTCTGGAGACCGCACCTTCAAAAGGATGTGAACAGGATGGAGTCGGTGCAGAGGGTTGCTACCAAAATGATTAATGGGCTTCATTATAAAGCATATGAGGACAGACTTAAGGATCTTAATATGTACACCTTAGAGGAAAGGCGGGATAGAGGTGATATGATTGAGATGTTTAAATACCTCCGTGGCATAAATGTTCAGGGAGAGAGCCTCTTTCAATTGAAAGCAAGTTCTGCTACGAGGGGACATGGGATGAGGGTGAAGGGAGATAAATTCAGGAGTGATATGCGGAAATATTTCTTTACGGAAAGAGTAGTGGATCCGTGGAATAGTCTCCCAGTGGAGGTGGTAGAGATGAGGACAGTAACTGAATTCAAGAAAGCATGGGACCAACACAGAGGATCTCTAAAGGCAAAAAGTGGACTGTTGTAGTTGTTATGGAAGGACAGACTAGATAGGCCATGTGGTCTTTTTCTGTCGTCATGTTTCTATGTTTCTATGACACCGCCTTTCTTTCCAGTGGCTGGGGCCCCCCACACCTGACCCACCCACCCCCCGACAAAGTTTACTGTGTTCTTCGGCTGTCTGGTGGGTTTCCTGAAGCAGAGCTATATCAGCTCGTTGCCTGGCGAGAGCCTGCAATATTTTAGATCTCTTAATTGGGCTCCCCAGACCGCAGACATTCCAGGAAACTATCTTCAGGTTAACTGGGTATTATAGGGGTCAACTAATAAGATACATAGTAATGTCCCAGAGGGAACTCCCCCAGCCTGGAGCACCTTCCATCCTGTACACAGGTGGCTTCCGCAATACCGACCATTATTATCTAGGATGTGACTATACCCCCCCCATCTCATCTTACCCCCCCCACCCCCCCCCCACCTCCCTTCACTCTCTGCCTCTCTATCTTCTCCTGATCCTAAGGGGAGCAGAAGAAGATCACCTCTCAGAGATCACTTAGATGCATATGGTCCCCCCCCGCCCACATTACCCAAGTACTAAACAGCAATATTACTATTCCCCAGTGCCCCATTTTGCAGATAAGGCCCCACAAAAAGTTCCAGGGGCCCAAAACCCCACATATAATAACAGACAAAAACTCTAACAATAGCAAAGATTACATACATAGAGTCAAAAAATACCCCCCAAGGTCTCCCCCCCGACCAGAGCGGGTCTCTGGGGGCTGCAGCTGGTCGGCCATATCCATCCAGCCCACACCCTAGCACCCAACCGGGAACCAGGGTATTAGATGGAGGTCCCCCTTCTCCCAAGCCCCCTGGCCTGGAGAAGCTAAGAATAATAGGGTCCAACTTTACTCTAACGGGCCATAAAGGGGGGGCCTGGGGAGGCCAGAACCAGGGCTCCCAACAGCTCCCAGGATGGCCGGCTATCAACATCATCCCACCAGAAATCCGGTACAATTAAACGGGCCTAGAAGCCTGGCCCACTCCCAGGGAGGCGCGAAATAACCACCCCAGAACTGGGCTCCAGCCCCCACTCCATCCCATATGGGGGGGGGGGGGAGGGTCCCTCCCCGTACATTACCAGTAGACAAAGAAACAAAAACCGTAAAGCAGCAAAATATCTCAACAATCAGACAAATCAATCCCAAACCCAAAACATTTCAAGGGTCCATATGATGAGGTAGGGCCGGAGAGCCCCCCCTAGAAAGCAGTCTGACTCAGCGGTTCCCCACCTCTCCGCCATCGCCAGCAGGGGGGGGATATCTAGGCCCGCAACGACGGGCTGTACATGACCAGCTCACTGCCGCAGAGGCCGTCCCAAGTCCTTTCGCTCCCATCCAGGCACCTACCCCGGGGCCCGCAAAGGGGGGGGGTTCATGAAAGCAACAGAGGACTCCCAGGATCTCGGAGCAATGCAAAAGTCCTACTTTGTCTCTTTTCAGCTGATGTACTCGTCGCGGGGAAAGCCGGCCTCAGCGATAGCATGGCAGCTCATGAAGCAGCCGGAGATAGCTGCTCTCCTCGCCCCAACGCCTCAATATAGGGGGCTGCCTCCTCTGCAGACTCAAATGACCGGCGACCTCCTGCGTGGAACACATGCAGCTTAGCGGGGTACTGCACTGAAAATTTAATATGTAGGTCAAGCAGCTTTTGGCAAAGGGGAGCGTAAGCTGTACGCTTCTGACTCACAGTCGCAGAGTAATCTTGCGCAAATCGAAGCTTCATATTGTCATGCAAAAGCTCCCCCTTCTGCCTAGCTGCTCTGAGTATGGCTTCTTTTTGAGGGAAATATAAAAATTTCACTAACACCACTCTCGGTCGCTGGTCTCGAGGCTGAACTCCCACACGATAAGCCCGTTCTATGAGCAATTTACCGTCTTTTTCAATGCCCTCAAAGAGCTGGGGGAGTAGGGTCTCTAGATAAGTCTTCAACTCCTTATCCGCAATCGAGTTCGAGATACCCATCACCCGGAGATTGTTGCGTCTGGAACGGTTCTCCAAATCGTCCATTTTCATTTCATGTGCTTGTAGCTGGAACTTCAGAACCGTCAGATCCTGGCTTAGGGCCTCCAGGCTATCTTCTGCCCGCCCGATACGGTCTTCCGCTTCGTGGAGTCGATTCCCCAAGGCACTGACCGAAGTTTGCAAAATGTCCATTTTCCTATGCAGCGCAGTGAATTGTGTGGAAAGTGCTTCTGCCACGGCTGTGGAGACCTCCTCCAAGAACTCGGGAGGTCGGCGATTTAGGCATAGCCCCGCTGTCGAGAGACAGAGGAGGAGCGTAACTCTTGCAGATGCACAAGGGAACAAACGGAGCAAGAGACGAAAGTAGGTTTGGACCAGACTGCTTTATTGAAGAATATCCCTACGCGTTTAATTTGCTTTTCACAATATCTTAGTCCTCTGTCTCGGCCCTCGTTGATTTAATTTATTTAGCAAGATGTAGTTCATTTGTTTTTAACTCTGTTGTTATTATATATTTTGTTTTATTGATTTTTCACCCTCTGTTTGTTCCTCTGGTTGGTTTAAATGTTACATTTTTTTCACACATAATATATTAGTCATTTTATTGTCTTAATATATTTTTTATATACATATTTATTTATTTGTTCTTATCCATACCTCACATTATTTATTGGATTTGTATGTTATATATGTCCATTATTATAACATTGTTTGTTTTATCCATAGTAGCTGTATGTCCCCCGAAGAAGGCGTAAGCCGAAACGCGTAGGGATATTCTTCAATAAAGCAGTCTGGTCCAAACCTACTTTCGTCTCTTGCTCCGTTTGTCCCCCATAGCCCCGCTGTCGGCCATCTTAGGAGCCGGGGTTCCACGCTCCTTCTCCCTCCGCGCAGTTTTTACAGCTGTGGCCATCTCTCCAACTATCACCCGAGGAGAAATCCTGCCAAATTCGCCGGGATGGCTAGGTAGATAATACTTTTAGCTTAAAATCAGCACTATAACCGGCATTAAACTCACAGTTTGGGCAGGGGAAGACCGGAGCGCAAGCAGTGTCCGTCTGCTGCCCTCACTGCATCACGTGGTCTCCAGTTTATTCTTAGTTTTATAGGACAGCAGTTTTGGCATTGATCTCTGATACCACATGTTCTTTCCCTCCTAATCATGTCTCTGAGGAGCATCTGTTAAGTCCCGGGATATTAGGCAAATTGCCAGCTTTTAGGTTCAAGAGCAGAGCCCTAACTTGTAGTAGGAAGGAGGGACTGGCTGGAATTGTGCCTTTGTGTATTCTATAGTGAAAGTTGCCCAAATGCCTGTGGTTTCACAGGGACAGGTTTAGGAAACCTAAGTATATAACAGTTAACTGTCAACCAAGAAGTGCCTGTGCTACGGTCTATGGCCACCAGAGGGCAGCTGGTACACTCAATAGTGCCTTTCTGTGACCGTGTGTATGCAGCCATATCAGATTGATCATTCTCTGCAAGTCAGGGAAGAAATAACCACAGGGCCACCTCATGGGCTCTCAGGGGTTAGTGACTAAACAAGCAACTGTAATGTTCTGCAAATCAAGATTATATGACCAAGATTTAAAGCTCTTAACTTCTGTATCGTTTGTCGGGCTCTGGTGCCCTAAAGGCCACCGGATGGCAGCGCTGCTCATGAATCACATATAGTATTCAGTGCTTCCATCCCTGGGGGGGGCGGGGGGGGGGGTGGTAAAATACAAAATTGTTTAGATTGTGAATGTGAAGGCATCCTGGATGAGGGACCTTGTGTTCTCTGGAAAATGCCCTGCATACACTGAATCATTTAAATTCGATTAGCTACTGGCAGGACACAATGCACTCTCGCATGCTTTTTTGCTTCAGTGGTCTAAATGTGGAGTCTTTACCAGGTGGTATAATGGGAACTTGTCTGCAGTTTCTCGGCTTCTTCATTGCTGACTCAATTGCCACTGCGGAATGAGAAAGCTGTATTTCCTAACACCAGGTGCTAGTTGAACTTAAAATATAAAGTCCATCTTTGTGCAGTCAGACGGAATGGGGCGTTACTCTAGCAGGAAGGCCGTGGATTAGTATGCCTGTGATTGGTAATTCTTTCTACTTCATATTGTTGGCACGGAAAGAGCTTCTCCTAACATATGCTGAAGGAATTTTTGGTTAAGAGATGTCTTTGGAAAAAAAAAAAGTATTCAGCTGTCCTGAATTCGCCTGTTCTTGATTGACATTTTGAGGCTAAGCAGGGGCAGGCCTTGGTACTACGTGGGTGGGTGCACACCTTGAACTACCAGGGGGTGTGGACTCACTGTATGGAAGAGAGCCCTAGCAATCTTCTTTAGCGCAAGATAGGAAAATAGATGGTTCACTGAAGCGATCGGTGGGGGCAATGCTCTGTCCTTACAAGCTCCCATTTGTGGAGCCTAGGGGGGGCGAGAGCATGCTTCAGGTGGTCGCAGTGTTTACGGCAGTCTACTCGCCTGGAACAGGAAAGGATCAGGGAGTTGAATCGACTAGAGCCTGATTTGCTTTATGTGGCAAATGTGCATTATGGTTTAATTCGAGCGCTAGCTAATATTATTGGCTTCCTTGGGGTTCACCCGGAGGTCTCCCTGGTGGAGGAAGGGGGCGACTGAAGGTTCGTCCAGGTTGAGGCTCAGTAAGCTCCCAGTTTAAAGTCTTTGTCTTGTCCTTTCCCCGTGGGCTCTCATAGGGCAAGTAGTTAGCATTCGAGGCTTTCGGGGAAAGGTACTCTTGGTAGCGCCCGGTTGGACGAGACGGCTGTACTAGGCTGATCTCATTCGCCTACTCGACAGGCATTTCCTAGAAGTTGCCGGTAGCGGATGTTCTGCTGCGGCTAGCTCTGCGGCGAATGTCTCAGGTGGATCGGTGCCCGCCTACGGTTTGGCCTTTGAATGGGCGGGGCTGAAGAAGAAGGGTTATTCTGCGGCAGTCTTCACCACCTTGTTGAGAGCAAGGAGGCAGGCTGCGTCTGGTACATAGGTCCGTGCTTAGTGCCTTTTTGAAGGCTGCTGTTCACGGCGGCAAGTCCGGGCGACAAAGGTGTCTGTATCCTTGGTCTGAGTTCTCTGCAGGACAGTGTCTGACGGAACTAGTGGCCAGTTCCTTAGAGGGTCCAGCTGGCGACTGTTTCCGGCTGTAGAGGTTCTGTGGAGGGAATAGCGCTAGGTGTTCGGATCGATGTGTGGCGTTTCCTTAAGTTGGGACCCGACTGCGCTCCTCAAGGAGAGCTCGGGTGCCGCCGTGGGATCCCGATTGGGCCTTAGAGGCGTTAACTAAAGAGCCCCTTGATTCTTTACTCCAGACGTCGGTAAAGGATTTGCTGTTATAGATAGTGGCTTTGATAGCTCTCTTTTTGGTGCGACGAGTTTCGGAGTTTCAGTCGTTGTAATGAGCCGTTTTCACCATTTCTGGATAGAGGGTGGTGTTTGCGACCAGTTCCGTCGTCCTTCCAAAAGGTGGTATCTGATTTTTCTCCTGAGCCTATTGGTTTCTCTTCCAGTTCTCGGTTTTTCTGGAAGGGGAGGTTTTTATTCGTAGCTTACGCCGATAGGAAACATAAAATGCAGGGTGCGGCATTCGTTTCTTTGTTTTTGTGTGTTGGTTGGAGGCAGCAGCGAAGGCGGCCATTTCGCACTGGGTTAAGGTGGTGGTTGCCTCAGCATTCTGGTGGCAAGGTTGTACGATTCTGGGGGCTTTCTGACTCTTGCTACCAGGACGCAGGCAGCTTCATGGGTGGATCACTGTGTCATTCCACCAGGGGGGATTGGTAGAGCAGCTTCCAGGTCGTCTCTTCATTCCCTCAGTAACCACTGCTGCCTAAATGTTCTGGCAATAAAGGATGCCTGTTCCGGGTCAACGGTGTGGTGAGTTGGCTGGATAGGTCCCTCCCAATGATTACTGCTCTGTTACATCCCAGAGGTGGAGGATTAAACTGGAGGAACGATAAGGAAATAGAAATGACACTTACCTGGTAATTGTCGTTCCTTGAGTGACGACAGTTTAGTCCTCATTCCTGCCCAGGGGTGTGATTTCTTCAGAGTTTATTTTCAGGCGGAGTGGAGCATCAATCTCCAAGGAGTAGACAGATCCTTTCAGATTCTAGATCGCAGTGAGTATCCCTCTCTGTTGTTTCCTCCTTCTCTCTTATTTAAACGAGGGGATGGTATAGGAAACGTGTTTGCATAGGGGGGATGTGAATGTAAAGTTTAAAAAAACAAAAAAAGAAAATATAAGACTGATAAGGTTAAAAAGGTTCCTCAAGTTGAGGAATGGAGAGTTATTTAAAGCTATGGTATAGTTACTTATTTGTTGTTCCTTTGAGTTTGCTTTTGTCAATAGTACACTGGGGGCTGATGGGGAGATACCAGCAGGCTATATCCAGTGATGTCATGACTTTGACATGCCCAGTCTCCAAGCTGCAGGAGGAGGTGCACAACCCAGAGGTGGAGGACTAAACTGTCGTCACTCAAGGAACGACAATTACCAGGTAAGTGTAATTTCTATTTTGTCTTGAACCCACTGTTTAAGATCCAATGCCTGGAGCCAGGCCATCCTGCGAGCACAGATTCAGACTGCTGAAGCTCTGCTGGATGATTCAAAGGCATCAAAAGATGCTCTGATAAGAAATTTGGATGTATTTTGATTTTGCCTGATTAGGGCTTGGATTGCATTCTGTTTGTCATCGGGAAGGAGAGGGGCAAATGTCTCCAGATCCCTGGATACATCCTTCAGGAACATGCCCTTGTAGAGCATGTAGAAAGTGATTCTAGAGGTGAACATGCATGCCTGAAAGCATCGATGCGCGGCGTTTTTGCGTTCAGAGAAACATTTGGCTTGGGTTGAAGCAGTAGAGACGCGGACATTATCAGTCGGCCTTTAAACCCCTGAAGAAACGTATCTAGCGTGAAACGCAGTGGCGCCAAGTCTGGCGTTGGGATACCAAAGAAAAGATAAGCCCGACTTTTATATTATCTTATTGTTGGGATACCAAAGAAAAGATAAGCCCGACTTTTATATTATCTTATTGTTTATCTGGAAAATTAATTTGAAAGCACTCATGAAATTAAGTGAACTAAAATTATAAAAATGGGTCATTGATGCAAATAAGGAGCAATAAGTGGTGTTTCATATCACAATAGCTCCCCAATAGTCTGAGACCCGGTGTCAAGATTCGTAATAAGTCAATCACTGAGAATTATCATAAGGGAAATATTTATTTATTGGAGTAATTGGATTTTAATGGCTTAACAGTTACATTACTCTGGAGCATTGACCTATTAAGATTGTTCATCACAGAAATGAAAGCATCGATGGCCACAGGCATCGAGAGTTTTGGAGTCTTTGCCTGGAGGCATAGAAAAATGAGTTTTAGAACTCTTGATGCATCACATCACCAATTCCACTACCATAGAATGGTGTGGGAGTTGGGGCTTCTGAAAGCCTGGGTATGGTGGAACTCGGTACATGGTATCGAGTCATTTGCTGATAGGCGGAACAGTTAGAGGAGCCTCCCACATTCGATTCATTAAATCCTGCAAGATAGAGTGTATTGTCAAAATGGCAGCCTCTTTTTGTTGTCAAGAGGTATTGGAAGATTTCCAATTCCTCTGCCTTCCGTGCTGTCTCCGATGCCACAATGATCTGTAGGCTTGCCATATCTCTAATGAAGTTTTGGAAGGACATGTCCTCTGGTGAGGATCGATGGCGCTCATGAGGAGGGGATGGGTCTGAAGGAATGTCCCGGCTTTCTCGGGTGTCCTCCAATGCATCATCGGAATCTGAAAGTCAAAATATCGATGATTTTTTGCTTGATCTTGATACTTTCCCGATGTAGATGATCGATGCTGGTACTGATAATCGGTTGTTGCAGCACCGGGAGCTTGCTGAATACCAACGATTTCTGTCAGTTCCAAAGTGGGTATCAGAGGAAGAAGCTTTCCTGATGCAGGTTCAAGTCCTGGCATTTGCCCCGGAATTGGCAGTTGTTGACAGGATGCCATCACTTGCACAGCTGGAGCTGTTGGTACCAAGGCTGCCAGTAGTGTGGCCAAACTTCTCTTGATAGCCAATATATGCTGGTTGAGAGCTGATCGATGCCTGGGTGGAATCCCATACGGGGCTTTGAGCCACCGTCCCAGAGCATGGAACCAGTAGCTCTCAAGAGGTCGATGCCTCAAGAGCGTCCTAGAGCCTCTTTTGTGCTTTGTAGTACAGGGCTCCTGCCAGGGCTGTTGGCAGGCTGGTCAGCATCAGACGCACCTTTCGGTGAGTTTTGACAACAATGAAAGGACTTACCTCTGGCATCAGTATTGGTCCTCGATTCCAGTGCCGATGACTTAGACTTAAGTTTTGTGTTTGGACTTTGAGGAGACCTGAGAACCATGAGAGGAGGCCGATGTCCTCGACGATGTGGAAGCCACTGAAATCAAGTCCAGGTACAAACGGAGAACCATACTATCTGACCCTGTTCTTTAGGCCTCTTTTTGTCATTTGCTGACACAAAGGACAGTGGTTTGAAACATGGTGGGGGCCAAAACATTTTAAGTACCAGCCATGTTTATCCGTGATTGATATAGTACCAGAACATATGGTAGATTTTTTTGAAACCACTGATGTGTTTTCAATCGTGGTGAAAAAAATAGGCCAAGGCCTAGCTGGTGAAAACCACAAAAAATGAAAGGAAAAATAAAAAATAAATAATCTTTGAAAAGAGAGAAAAATATCAGGATAGGTGTCTGAAGGCACCGGAATTGACGGAAAGGAATTGCACAGAATTTTACCAAAAAAGAAACATTTTTTGGCGGTGACAGGAAAGAAACAACCTGCTGGCTCCGTGGAAAATGAAGAACTGAGAAGAGGACTTGGGTGGGAAGTCAGATGCACAGGCGCAGTGGATTGCTCCCAAAAGCTATCCAATTGGACGCTGGGGAATGTTCCCATGCGGGCTTTGCCGGTACCGACGTCACTCATATGTGAAGACTGATTACTGCTGTTTCCTGTTACAGCAGATTAACAATACTTTCAGCACAAGCAGGCAGGAAACAGGCATGCATGCTCAGTGAAGCAATAAATCTGCTCTGAGCTGTGCGAGACCTGCTCAAGGCTCAGTCCGAGGACTTCTCAATTGAGTGTGATTGCATACTCCTGCTATTTATGGAGAACCCCCCCCCTGTTACATGTAGCAATTACACTATCTTTTAGTAGAAGTTTGGTAGCTGTGGCAAAATAGGGGGTTTGTGGATTAATGTTCTGTGGCTTTGTGTTTTTTTTTAAAGAATTTTTCATTAATGGCTTTTAAACTAACCTGCAGGTGATTATCCTGATCTGTAACATTCTGGTTACTAGCAGCCGGGACTGATAGTTCAGCTGCTGCCCGATTTCAGAAGAAGCTGGCTGATGGCTGCTTTGGTTAACAGAAGAAAGAAATCAGAGAAATAGAAATGTTTGGTAGTCTTCTAGTGTGTTAACTGGAGAGGAAAAGAAGCAGTGTTATGGGCCCTTGCTGATTTTTCTAAACAGTCCATATCTGGTTTATCAGAGAGGGTTCCAGTTCTGACTGAAGGTGCAGTGCTCAATCTGCAGGTGAATTTATTTAAATGTAACTAGATAGTGTGTTTTTTGTGTAATCCATTTCCTTACCTTTGCTTGTTTGCAGATTTTAATATTTTCATGTTAAATATTTCTCCTTTTTTAATAATAAACCTTTTAGTTGTGAGCTCTGTGTCTAAGACTGGTCCTTGACCTGCAGAAGTGAATCACCAAGTGATCTCTGTGGTATTTTTGTGTGGTCTGTAGGTCTCTTGTCTGGAAACTGTGTGATTTCCTGGTTTTTGAGAGATTGGAGTGCTTTCAAAAACCACCAGGGGAGTTGGTTGGGGAAAGGGTACTTGTCTGGGGCAAGTGGGAACTCAGTTGATTGATGCATGGGAGATTACTAGTACAGGAGCACATGTGTGGATAAAGGCAAAACCTGTGTAATGCTTGTCAGGACCCTTATATGGGTTTAACCTTTTGTGGACGTTAGGAGTAGCACACAGATGTTGCATGAGAGTACTAATATCTGTGAGTGGACACCTGAGGGAGTACTCAAGGAGTGGTCAAGTGTTTGGCAGTTATGATTCAGTTCAAAAAAGTGGAGTTGCATGCATTTTAGAGGCATAAATACCAAGAGCATTGTACATGGTAGTGGGTGAGATACTGGTGTATGCTGAGCATGAGAGAGATCATGACGATAATGTATATTTACCTCAAAGTTGGGAAGCAATGTGACATGGCAGTGGCCAGTGCCAGAGGCATGCTTAGGGTGCCTAAAATAAAATATAGACAATAAAAAAAGGCAGGTGATAATTCCTCTGTGCAGATTATTAGTGACACATTTCCTGCAATTTTCAATTCTGGAGGTGGTACTTTAAAAAAAACAAACAAAAAAAAAACAAAACAGTCCAGAGAAGGTCTACCACAATGTTTGAGTGCACCATAAGTTCTATGAAATGATACTTGCAAATGCAATGTGTGCCTTCGAGTCAGTCCTGACTCCTGGCGACCCAGATGCTCCTGGGTTTTCTTGGCAGTGTCACCGGAAGTAGATTGCCAGGCCTTTCTTCCGAGGCAATGGAGGGTTAAGTGACTTGCCCAAGGCCACAAGGAGTGCTAGTGGGAATCGAACCCTGGTTTCCTGGTTACCAAGCCAGTGTTCTAACCTCTAGGCTACTCCTCTTAAAACACTAAATATATACTCCCTAGAGAGGGAGTGAGACTATGATAGAGATTCAGGTAACACCAAAAAGGAAGGATTTTAATGTAGAGAGAGTTTTAGTACAAAAGGGACTCTGGTGACAGGGGAGTGGGGGTAGATAAAGGAGTAACGATAGGAAAGGGTGGTAGATGCATAGAAACCCTCCCACTGGATATTGTGGAGGTAGAAACAGTAATAATTAAAGGGGCGTATTTACTAAAGACTAATGTGCGTTAAGTAAAGTTAACATGTGTTAAGTGCTTCCCATTGCCCATTCCCTTTGATGGAATGACCAGAGCAGGGTGACGCAGACACACCTCAAAGTATCCAAAGCAGCTTTATTAATAAACCCCTGTACTTGCAGTGTTTCACAATCCTGCCTTCTTCAAGAGGTGGGATAACCTCCAACAGAACATAGAACAATAAAATCAATAAATACAAATCTAAAAATTAAAACATAGCTAATCCAATTACTTTAATAAGTTGTTGTTATAATAAATAAAAAATAAAACTGATAAAAGAATAAACAATGAAATAATTGAATAATACAGCACATAATCTAATGACATACTAAACTAGTATATAAATATACAAAACAGTGCAGTAAAAAGTACTAATATCAACAATTGGAATTTCAAGATAGCTAAAAGTGTGTAGAGACAAGGAGGAAGCAAAAAGCACATAATCAGTGTTATGATCACAGTTGGGGTTGTTGGTGTATAAATCCAATAGTAAATGAAATAAAGAATATGGGCAAATTAGGACAGAGGAAAGGGACACCTACTTAGCTGTATCTGGAAACTGTAGACATCAATCTCTATATCTGGGGAAAAATAAATGGCAATGATGTCATGCAATATTGTACCATCATTATATAAGGCAGATATCTAACTAAAAGAATGTGACCATTACGTGCAATCAAATGTATACAGCCGTTTGTGTCAAAGCTATAGTCTGTCCAGTCTATGAATGTTCTACGGTACTGAGAAATAAAATATTTAAATAATGAAACGGTAAATTTGAACAGCATGGTTTAAAGGTGAGGTCAGAGAGGCTGTTGTTGCCAAAAAAGCATCTTTCAGGAAATGGAAAAAAAAGCCAAATGATGAAAACAGGAGACAGCACAATCACTGGCAAGTTAAATGCAAGGCATTGATAAAGCAGGCAAAGAGAATTTGAGAAGAAACATGCTGTGGAAGCAAAAACGCGTAATAAAGACTTTTTCAAATACATTAGTAGCAAAAAACCTGTGAGAGAGTCAGTTTGGACCATTAGATGATAGAGGGGTAAAAGGTGCAGTACGAGGGGACAAGGCTAGAGCGGAGAGACTGAATGAATTCTTTGCTTCGGTCTTTACTGAGGAAGATGTAGGGATGTTACCCATGACTGAAGTATTTACAGGTGATACTGCGGAAGAATTGAAAGAAATATTGATATACTGGGAAGATGTATTACAACTATTTGATAAACTGAAGAGCAGCAAATCACCTAGACCGGATGGTATACATCCAAGGGTGTTGAAAGAACTGAAATAGCTTGTAGACCTGATAATAGTAATCTGTGAACTATCATTAAAATCAACTGTAATACCTGAAGATTGGAGGATCGCCAGTGTAACGCCAATTTTTAAAAAGGGTTCCAGGGGTAATCTGGGAAACTACAGACCAGTGAGCCTGACGTCCGTACTGGGAAAAATGGTAGAAACCATCATAAAGAACAAAATTACTCAACATGTAGATAGTCATGGCTTAATGGGAGACAGCCAACATGGCTTTAGACAAGGAAGATCTTACATAGTAACATAGAAACATAGAAACATGATGACAGAAAAAGACCACAAAGCCCATCTAGTCTGTCCTTCCATAACAACTACAACAGTCCACTTTTTACCTTTAGAGATCCTCTGTGTTGGTCCCATGCTTTTTTGAATTCAGTTACTGTCCTCATCTCTACCACCTCCACTGGGAGACTATTCCACGGATCCACTACTCTTTCCGTAAAGAAATATTTCCGCATATCACTCCTGAATCTATCTCCCTTCACCCTCATCCCATGTCCCCTCGTAGCAGAACTTGCTTTCAATTGAAAGAGGCTCTCTCCCTGAACATTTATGCCACGGAGGTATTTAAACATCTCAATCATATCACCTCTATCCTGCCTTTCCTCTAAGGTGTACATATTAAGATCCTTAAATCTGTCCTCATATGCTTTATAATGAAGCCCATGAATCATTTTAGTAGCAACCCTCTGCACCGACTCCATCCTGTTCACATCCTTTTGAAGGTGCGGTCTCCAGAATTGCACACCATACTCCAAATGAGGTCGCACCAAAGACTTATACAGAGGCATTATCACCTCCTTTTTTCTGCTAGCCATTCCTCTCCTTATGCACCCAAGCATCCTTCTAGCTTTTGCCGTCGCCTTTTCTACCTGTTTAGCTACTTTAAGATCATCATACACAACCACGCATAGGTCCCGCTCTTCTTTAGTGGACAAAAGTACTTCACCTCCTATACTGTATTGCTCCCTTGGATTGCTGCAGCCCAAATGTATGACCTTACATTTTTTAACATTAAATCCCAGCTGCCAAATTCTAGACCATTCTTCAAGCTTAGCTAGATCCCTCCTCATGTTATCTACACCTTCCTTGGTGTCTACTCTATTGCAGATTTTGGTATCATCCGCAAAGAGGCAAACCTTACCCGACAGCCCTTCTGCTATATCACTAACAAAGATGTTAAAAAGAATCGGACCAAGGACAGATCCCTGGGGCACACCACTGGTAACATCCTTCTCCTCAGAGTGAGCTCCATTTACTTGTACTCTTTGTCGCCTCCCACACAACCAATTTCTAACCCAAGCAGTAACTTTAGGGTCCATCCCTAGGGTGCTCAGTTTTTTTATAAGTCGCCTGTGAGGAACAGTGTCGAAGGCTTTACTGAAATCTAAATACACCACATCTAGAGCTCTCCCTCGGTCCAACTCCCTGGTCACCCAGTCAAAGAAATCAATCAGATTTGTCTGACAAGACCTGCCTCTGGTGAATCCATGCTGCCTCGGATCCTGTAATCCGCCGGACTCCAGAAACCTCACTATTTTCTCTTTTAGCAGCGTTTCCAATAATTTACTCACCACCGAAGTTAAACTAACCGGCTTGTAGTTTTCAACCACATCCTTACTTCCGCTTTTGTGTAAAGGCACCACATGAGCCTCTCTCCAGTCCTTTGGCACCACTCCCGACTCCAACGAGGCATTGAAAAGGTCAGTCAGTGGAGTTGCTAGAACGTCCCCAAGTTCCCTCAGTATTCTAGGGTGTATCCCATCCGGTCCCTTCGCTTTGTCTACTTTAAGTTGAGCTAGTTTCTCACGAACACAGTCTTCTGAAAATTGTTCAAGATGTCCCTCGCTTCTGTTCTTATTTGTGGGTGTTTTCTGAGGTCCTGCTCCTGGTTCTTCATCTGTGAACACAGAACAAAAATATTTGTTAAGCAATTCCGCTTTATCCTTATCAGCTTCTACATATTCCCCCCCCTGCACCCTTGAGTCTGACAATACCACTTTTGCCCTTCCTCTTCTCACTGATATATCTGAAAAATGTCTTATCCCCCCATTTTATTGCATTGGCTATTTCCTCCTCCTTTTGAATCTTTGCCTTCTTGACTACTTTGCTAGCTTCTCTAAGTTTTTCCAAATACAGATGCCTGTCTTCCTCTCTCTGTGATCTCTTGTATTTCATGAAGGCCTCCCTCTTTTTCTTCACTTTTTCAGCTACTTCCTTTGAAAACCATAGCGGTCTCCTGTTCCTTTTGCCTTTATTTACCATTTTAACAAAAAGGTTGGTTGCCTTTAAAATACCCCCTTTCAGTTTTGCCCACTGTTTTTCTACATACCCCAGCTGTTCCCATCCCACTAACGACTCCCTGAGGTATTGGCCCATCTTCGCAAAGTTAGTCTTCCTAAAGTCTAAGATCTTCACCTTGGAATGGATTCTAACAGCCCTAGTCCTAATACTGAACCACACCATCTGGTGATCACTGGATGCAAAATGATCTCCCACTACAACATCAGAAACACCAAGTCCAGTATGGCCCCTTCACGTGTGGGGTCTGTTACCAATTGCCTGAATAGTTCTCCCTGTAGAGAATCCAGGATCTCCTTACTTCTAGATGATACTGCAGCAGGAATGTGCCAATCAACATCTGGCATATTGAAATCTCCTATCAGTAGCACTTCCCCTTTCCTAGCAATGCTGCGTATGTCTTCAATTAACTCTCTGTCCACCTCTTCCTCTTGTGAGGGAGGTCTGTATATCACACCAATGCAAATAGATTTCTCTTTCCCTCTTTCTAGTTTAACCCACAATGCCTCCTCTCTCCCTTTTAAGCTCTGTAATTCCAAAGCTTTAATAGTAGTTTTTACATATAGTGCCACTCCTCCTCCCCTTCTTCCTCCCCTGTCCTTTCTGAATAAAGTATAGCCAGGTATAGTTACATCCCAGTCATGGATTTCTGTGAACCATGTTTCTGTAACTGCCACTAAATCCAAGTCAGCCACTCCCACCAAAGCTTCAACCTCAGGGATCTTATTTCCCATGCTACGGGCATTAATACATACTGCTTTCCATATGTTACCCCTGTTACCCATTTCCATAAAGGTATTTAATGTATCACCTACCTGGGGGCTTTCACTTACCTGGGGGCTTTCTTCACCCATCCCCAACGAATCTAGTTTAAAGCCCTCTTCAGTAGATTAGCCAGTCTACTACCTAAGATGCATTGACTTTTCTTGGACAGATGGATGCCATCTCTGCTCTGCAACCCTTGGAACAGCATCCCATGGTCTAGGAAACCAAAACGCTCTCGAAGACACCATCCACGCAGCAATAGTAAATGACGGCAGATAAAGACCAGTGTGGTCCATATAGTCTGCCCAGCAATATGGCAGAAGTAGGTGCACCCCTTCCCATGTCTTTTAGGGAGTAGGTGCACCCCGACCCATATCTTTGTTTCTTTGTTTAGGGGTGAACCCACCGCTCCTCCCTCCATTGCTCCATGTAGGACACCCCTATTTGTTGAGAAATTAGATGGTTCAGTTTATTTTGATTTAATCTTGTTGCTGTAGGTGGAGGAGTGGCCTAGTGGTTGGGGCAAGGTACTTCAGGCCGGAAGGTTGGAAGTTCAAATCTCACTAGAGGACAGCAACCTTGGGCCGGAAGGACTGGGGTTTCTAGTCCCACAGGGGCTCCTTGTGGTCTTGGGCAAGCCACCTAACCCTCCATAGCCCATGTTCCCTGTAAAATAGTTATCTCCAAGTTATAATGCCCTGTTCAGTGTAATTTCAGTTTGTTCAATGTAAACCGCACTGATCAGAATAGCGCGGTATATAAGAATATAAATAAATAAATAAATATTTTGATGTAGGACACCCCTATTTGTTGAGAAATTTGATGGTTCAGTTTATTTTGATTTAATCTTGTTGCTGTAAAGTGATCCACTGTGTCTGTCCCAGGCCACTTTGAATTCCGTCTCTGTGTTTGCCCCCACCACCTCCATCAGGAGGGCATTCCAAGCATCCACCACCCTTTCAGTAAAAAAAAGTATTTCCTGACATTGCCTTTCAATTTAACAACTTGCAGCTTCATGTCATGCCCTCTAGTTTTACAGCTTCCCCGTCTCTGGAAGAGGTTTGTTTGTTCATTATTTCCCTTTAAGTATTTAAAGGTCTGAATCATCTCCCCTATCCTTCCTCTCCTCCAAAGTGTACATGTTTAGGTCTTCAGGTCTCTCCTCATAAGGCTTCTGACGCAGGATCCAAATCATTTTGGTCGCCTTCCTCTGAACAGCTTCCATTCTTTTTACATCCTTTGCAAGATACGGTCTAATCTGTTATGTTTTTTTGAAGGTGTAAATAAACAGGTAGACAAAGGTGAGTCGGTTGATATAGTGTATCTGGACTTTCAGAAAGCCTTTGACAAGGTCCCTCATCAGAGACATTTGGCAAAACTAAAAAGCCATGGGATAGGAGGCAGTGTACTCTTGTGGATCAGGAACTGGTTAAAAGATAGAAAGCATAGGGTAGGGCTAAATGGCCAATTTTCCGAATGGAAAAAGGTGACTAGTGGAGTACCGCAGGGATCTGTGCTGTGTCCGCTGCTTTTTGATATATTCATAAATGACCTGGAAAAGGGAATAACGAGTGAGGTTATCAAATTTGCAGATGACACAAAACTATTTAAAGTTGTTAAAACCCAAGAGGATTGTTGGAAATTGCAAGAGGATCTTGATAAACTGGAAGACTGGGCATCCAAATGGCAGATGAAATTTAATATGGACAAGTGCAAGGTTATGCACCTAGGAAAGAACAACCCAAGCTATGGTTACACGATGCAAGATTCCACATTGGGAACCACCACCCAGGAAAAATATTTAGGCGTCATCGTGGATAACATGTTAAAACCCTCCGCTCAGTGTTCAGTGGCGGCCAAGAGAGCAAATAGAATGCTAGGTATCATAAGGAAAGGAATGGAAAATAAAACAAAGGATATTACAATGCCTCTGTATTGTTCCATAGTGCGACCACACCTTGAATATTGTGTGCAATTCTGGTCACCGTATCTTAAAAAAGGATATAGTGTTATTAGAAAAGGTACAGAGAGGAGCCACCAAAATGCTAAAGGGGATGGAAGGATGTTCCTATGAAAAGAGGTCTAAAAGGTTAGGGCTCTTCAACCTGGAAAAGACACCTGAGGGGAGATAAGATAGAGGTCTACAAATTAATGAATGGAGTGGAACAGGTAAACGTAGATCGATTGTTTACATCATCAGAATATAAAAAGACTAAGGGATATGCAATGAAGCTACAGGGTAATCTATTTAAGACTAATAAGAGAAAGAGTAGTTACTCACCTGTAACAGGTGTTCTCCAGGAGCAGCAGGAATCGGTCCTCACATATGGGTGTCATCGACGCCGATGAAGCCCCAGCGGAGCATTTCCCCAGCTTTCTATGAAAGCTTTTGGGAATGCAGGCACACATGCACGGTTCCCTTCCCGCCTAAAGGTGCCATCTTACCTCAGTCAAATGACATAGCTAAGAACAGCACACAAAAAAATGTAAAAACAAAGTATGTACAGCTGCAACTCCCAGGGGAGGAAGGAGGGTTGTGAGGACTGATTCCTGCTGCTCCTGGAGAATACCTGTTACAGGTGAGTAACTACTCTTTCTCCAGGACCAAGCAGGAAGTCAGTTCTCACATATGGGTGACTCCCTAGCTCTGGGCTACCAAGGAATTCAGGCTGAACAAGAGAACTCCCTCTAGTCCCAGCATCAAAGAAAGGCTTTTCACTGACAGAACCTCCACCGGTAGCCCAACAGAGGGCAAGAGGGCAGGAGTTGCCTAAACCTCAAAGAGATTCTGGAGTACTGCTTGGCCAAAAGCACTGTCCCTACGGGACTCCCTCTCCAGACAGTAATGGGCCGCAAAAGTCTGACTTGAAGACCAAGTTGCAGCCCTGCAGATGTCTACCAAGGGCACAGAGCGGAGATGAGCCACTGAGGCAGCCATTGCCCTAACACGGTGGGCCATAACCCGACCCTGCAAAGGAAGGTCAGCCGCCTTGTAAGCCCAGGTAATACAGTCAGCCACCCAGATGGACAAGTACGCTTGGACACAGCCAACCCCAACTTATTAGGGTCAAAGGATACGAAGAGCTGAGTAGCCCTTCTATGCCCCTGCGTACGGTCAAGGTAGAAGGATAAGGCCCTCCTACAGTCCAGGGTATGCAGAACTGCTTCAGCCTGGCTTGCATGAGGCCTAGGGAAGAATGTTGGAAGAACCACCTCTTGGTTAAGGTGGAAGGAGGAGACAACCTTTGGGAGGAACTTTGGATGAGTCCTAAGGACTACCCTGTTCCCATAGAAGCGAGTGTAAGGCCTATCACAGACCAGGGCCTGAAGCTCACTTACTCGCCTGGCCGAGGTAAGGGTTACTAGGAAGAGTGTCTTCCAGGACAGGAAGCATAGAGGGCAAGTAGCCATCGGCTCAAAGGGTGGGCAAGTCAGCTGCTGCAAGACCACATTCAACTCCCACTCAGGAACAGGAGGACGGATTGAAGGCTTGAGCAAAAGCAAGCCCCTGAGAAAGCGGGACACCAAGGGGTGAACCGACAGAGAATGTCCTTCCATCAGTGAGTTGTGAGCTGCTAGAGCTGAGAGGTGGACCCGAACAGAATTGGACTTAAGTCCCTGATTGGACAAGTGCAGTAAGTACTGAAGCACCACTGGCACAGTACAGGAGAAAGGATCCTCTGTACGTAGCTGACACCACACAGAAAACCTCTTCCATTTGAGAGCATAGGTTTTCCTAGTGGACTGTTTCCTAGAGGCTAGGACAACCTCCTCAACCTCCTGAGGTAGGCCCCAGGGAGCCAAAACTACCCTTACAGCCTCCAGGCCATCAAATTGAGAGCTTTGAGATTGGGGTGCAGAAGGGAACCCTGCTCCTGAGAGAGAAGGTCGGGTTGCAACTCCAGAGGCAGTGGGGGGGATCCACCGCCAGCTGAAGCAGAAGTGGAAACCAAGGCTATTTCGGCCATCTGGCAGCCACCAGCAGGACCGAGGCTTTGTCCTGAAGGATCTTGAACAGAGTTTGGGCCACCAAGGGCGTGGGAGGAAACGCATACAGGAGGCCCTGAGACCATGGAATCAGAAAAGCATCTGCTGCTATCCGCAGAGGATGCGGTTGCCTGGAGCAGAACTTTGGCAGTTGCTTGTTCAGTGGACTGGCAAACAGATCTATCAAAGGGAGACCCCATTTCAGGAAGATCTTCTGAACTACCAATGGATGCAGCTGCCACTCATGGGGCTGCAAAATTCTGCTCAACCTGTCGGCCAGGTAGTTTTCCTGGCCTGGAAGGTACACAGCCCTGAGGAGCATGTTGTGCTTGAGGGCAAATGAACAAAGGTCCTGAGTCTCCCGACAAAGGAGCCTGGACCCAGTCTCACCCTGTTTGTTCACATAAAACATGGCTACCTGGTTGTCTGTCTGAACCAGGACAGATTGATGAGCCAGGGTAGGAGAGAAAGCTTTGAGAGCCAAGCGAATAGCCCTGAGCTCTAGGAGATTGATCTGCTGTGCAGCCTCCCAAGGATACCACAGGCCCTGGGTGCACTTGTTCAGACAATGAGCTCCCCAGCCCTGCAGGGAGGCGTCTGTGGTCAGTACCACTGTGTACCCAGGAATTTGAAAGGGCACTCCTTTTAGCAGATTGGGTGGGTGCAGCCACCAGCTGAGGGAGTCCAGAAATGGTCTGGACACCCTTATTCTGTCTCTGAGGTTACCTGTAGCTTGTGACCACTGATTCCAAAGGCACCACTGTGCAGGCCGCATATGGAGCCTGGCATTGGGGGTTACATGAACTGTCGAAGCCATGTGGCCAAGCAGCCTCAGGCAGATTCTGGCGGAGACCAGTGACCTGCTGAGAAACTGGTTTGCCAAGTCTATCAGTCTTTGGGCTCTGTCTTCTGGCAAGAAAGCCTTTGCCAGCAGAGTCCAGCCTTGCGCCTATGAACTCCAAGTTCTGGGAGGGGAACAAAGTGGACTTTGCGAAGTTTATTACAAACCCCAGACTTTGAAGAAGAGCAATAGTTGTGAGGGTGGCTTGTCTGGCCTCCTGGCACGTCTGACCCCTGATGAGCCAGTCGTCCAGATAGGGGAAGACAAAGATTCCCTGATTTCTCAGGTAGGCCGCCACCACTGCCAGGCATTTGGTAAAGACCCTAAGAGCAGAGGTGAGACCAAAAGGCAGTACTTTGTACTGATAATGGTTTCCTCCCACAATGAACCTGAGGTACTTTCTGTGGTCTGGATGAATGAGGATGTGACTGTACGCATCCTTTAGATCTAAGGAGCATAGCCAATCTCCCTGCTGGAGGTAGGGCAGAAGTGTTCCAAGAGTAAGCATCTTGAACTTTTCTTTCTCTAGGAACTTGTTGAGTTTCCTGAGGTCCAGAATAGGTCGAAGGCCACCGATTCTTTTGGGCACCAGGAAATACCTGGAGTAGAATCCGTGACCTTGCAAGTGAGGAGGCACAGGCTCCACCGCCTTGTCCACCAACAGACCTTGAAGCTCTTGAAGGAGAAGGTCTGTGTGCAGCGGAGGCCTTGGAGGCTCCCCTGGAAAGTATGGCGGAGGCAGTTGGTGAAAATGCAGTGCATAGCCCCTGTGGACTATGTTCAACACCCAACTGTCCCCAGTGATGTGGGGCCACTGGTGGGCAAAGAGGGCGAGGCGACCTCCTG
The DNA here is from genome assembly GCA_033557465.1 of Ichthyophis bannanicus. Classification (NCBI taxonomy): domain Eukaryota; kingdom Metazoa; phylum Chordata; class Amphibia; order Gymnophiona; family Ichthyophiidae; genus Ichthyophis; species Ichthyophis bannanicus. The sequence goes on from CM066050.1 coordinate 6,481,922, forward strand.
TGCAGGATTGGGAGAGCAGGGACTGAGAGTCTACGCTCAAGGAGTCAAAAACCCCCACCCTGCTGAGTGGGAGCAGGGGCCGGAGGCTTGGGGGTCCTCTGCCTAGGGGGCCCATTACCCTGCCCCTTGGCTTGCTGACTCTGGGGTGCAGCTTGGGCAGCCAGATACTGAAGGTACTGTTTGTAGGCAGTGCCCTTCCTTGGGTAAAAGGGCTTCTTACCCGAGGCCTTCTTCTTGTGAGAAGGGGCAGAGGTCTTTCTAGAAAGCCTTGTCCTTGTAAGGTGCTCAGTCTCGAGCTGTGCGGCCTTCTCGGCCATGGGCTTGCCAAAAAGGTTCTCACCTCGGCAAGGGACATCGACCAACTTGTCCTGAACCCATGGCTCAAGGTCCGATGACTGCAGCCATGCCTGGCGTCGAGCCGCGATGCCGGCTGCCGCAACTTGGGCCAAAGCCTCGATGCCATCGTAGGCGGCGCAGGACATAAACTTCGAGCAGTCCCGAATCCCCGAGGACAAGGACTTGAATCTCTGCAAGGGCTCCCCGGAGAGACCAGCGGAGAACCCGGCCAACTCCTTGGCCAGGTCTCGCAAGTACATGCCCATGTACAGCTGGTAAGACTGGACACGGCAAGCAAGCATCGAGCCCTGGAAGCACTTTCTGCCAACACCATCGAGGTTCCGGGCCTCCCTGCTGGGGGGCACCGCGGAGTGCATCTTCTGATTTTTCAGTCGATGCATGGCTGATTCCACCACCATGGAATGGTGTGGTAGCTGCGCCTTCTGAAAAACAGGGCTCTTCCGGAGTCGATAAATCGAATCGACCCGCTTGCTTAGAACCGGCGCCGAGGCCGGTGCCTCCCACATCCGGAAGAGGAGCCGTTCCAGCATCGGAGGAACCGGGACAGTAAAGGCCTCCTTCGGAGGAGAGTCGTGGAGGCTCTTCCTCGGGGTCCGCCGGGATAGCCAACGCGGTGGCCATATCCCGGACAAACTCCGAGAACCGGGTATCCTCCGGAGGGGATCTACTCCGGGGCTCAGACTGCGGCGAGTCCGACGGGACGCACCGAGTCTTGAATGTGTCGGGGGACTCCTCATCCTCCGTCTCCCAGGCGGACTCGTCCGACGAGGAGTCAGGATCCGACCCCGCGGGGCCCTGGAGCACCCGCCCCGACGCCGGAGGCACCGGCATCGACGCCCTCGGTCCCGAACGGGAGGTCGAGGGAGACCGCGACCGAGGTCGACCTCGAGCCATCATGGACTCGAGTATTGGCTCGGTCTCCGGGGTCGACTTCGATGTCCATGTCCCAGTGGTCGGGGCAGATGCGCCAGACAGGCTGGCCATCAATGCCCGCTGCTGCTCCATGAAGGCAGACAGTCTGCATTCCAAGGCTGTCATCCTGAGACTCAGCTCGGGAGACGCAGCAGCCACCGACTCGGGCCCCGGCGGCGGCTCTCTGGGAGGAGAGTTCTCGAGGACTACGGGGCTTACGTGTCCAGCAGACTCTGGCTCCACGCGAGGAACTTTGGCAGGCTTCTCTTGTTCCACGGGCCTGGGGCGACAGTCGGGGGTCTTAGACCTGGCCCTCGAGGAACCAGGGACCTCCTCTGATGACACCCTCACGAGCCGCTTCTTCCTCTTGCGTTCCCGGTCTGGGGACCCTCTGTCCAAGGATCCCCGACGGCGCTCGGGATCCGATTCCCGAGATGTCGAGGCCTCAGACGAGGTTCGGGCCCGGCCGGAGGCTGAGTCGGAGAAAAGCCTTTCTTTCTGCTGCTGGCGACTTCGCAGTGCCTTGGAAGACATCTTCCCACATGGTCCACACATCTTAGGGTCGTGATAAGGACCGAGGCACCGAAGGCAGCAGTCGTGTGTGTTGGTGAGAGACATCAACTTCTTACACCGATCACACTTTTTAAAACCGCTGGAAGCCATCGGGGAAAAAAGAGTCCCCGCGAGGTCAAAGGACCGGCCTTCCAGGGAAAAAGCAAAAAAGGGCGCGAACACCAGCCACGAAGGGCAAAAAACGAAAAAGAAGAATCGGGCTCGATACCGGTGTACCGAACCCGGCGGGAGGGGAACAGGCATTGAACCGGGAAGAAAAAATAGTGAGAATCGCTGAAAAAATCAAACTTTTATCCGGGATGACAGGACACACGTCCGGTGGGCTTCTCGGAAAAAGAGAGACTGAGTTAAGATGGCACCATTAGGCGGGAAGGGAACCGCGCATGCTTGCCTGCATTCCCAAAAGCTTTCGTAGAAAGCTGGGGAAATGCTCCGCTGGGGCTTCATCGGCGTCGATGACACCCATATGTGAGGACTGACTTCCTGCTTGGTCCTGGAGAAAATATTTTTTCACTCAATGTGTAATCAAACTCGGGAATTTTGTTACTGGAGGATGTAGTAAAAGCTGTTAGTGTAGCTGGGTTTAAAAAAGGTTTGGACAAGTTCCTGGAGGAAAAGTCCATAAGCCATTATACATACAAGCATTGAGGAACCCTGTGTCTTTTGGGGAGAATGCTAGGTACTTATGATGTAGATTGGCCACTGTTCGAAACAGGATGCTGGGCTTGATGAACGTTGGTCTGATCCAGTATGAGATATCTTATGTTCTTAGTAGGGAAGACCCTTGTCTAAAACAGAAACCTTTTCATAGAAATTACCCGACCAATTATTGCATGTTGTTAATAGCGTTGAGAGTCACCAGAGAAGGAAACGATAGTTCGTTTAGGATACTGAAGCCTCTGATAACAAGAAGCCAATACATAAAAAGCAAACTTTGATATTATACCAATAATGTCATGATCTCCTTTCTTTATCCCATCAATCTGTACTTAGGTAGAAGATGAAAATTAAACTCATGCTATTGAGTAAATCTAATAAGGACTTACTGTGCTAATGCCGTCAAAGTTTAAGCAACATTGTGCGAATGAACGCCGGCCGGCTAGAGCCTCATTTTAAAGAAGCTGAAAGAGCATGAAATGAAGTCAAGGGGTTGCTATGGTAACCAAACATTAAGCCAAATGTCATAAAATGCCAAAATTAAATCCCAAAGCTGGTTAACTTGAAGGTAGAATATTAAATTTGAGGTGGGTCATCTATATTTTATTTAAAAAAGGTGAATCAACAAACATCCTGCTGGTATTATGTATATTACATATTGTGAAGGTAGTAGTACAAAGTACAATGGCATACAGCACAGACTAAGGGAAATAACAATATGAGGCTGGAAATAGACGCGGAACATCTTTAAACATCATAACATTATTATCAAAAAGATATAAAGGACAAGTATATAAGTCAAATCTATTTTTTATAATAAATATTCAATAAATGTGCCATTTAAAAAACGCTGAAACGAAGCAAAATAAAAGCGAAGAATTGTTGTGGTAGCCAAACACTAAACTACAGTGTATAGAATATCAAATCGAATCCCAGACCCGGTCTCCTTTGAGGTGCATTATTACATTTGAAATAATGGGTCATCAATAATTTATTGAAAAAGAAGTGAATCAACAGTCGTACTACCAATGTCATGTATGTCAGATATTGTTTATGTTTTATTAAAATTTGATATACCACCCACACCAAAAGGTATCTGAGCGGTTTACAATCATAAAAAAAATTACATAGCTGCGAAAGTAGAAAAGAACGCCATCATTTTAAAAACAGTGGAGAAAAGAAAAGAGGATAGAGAACAGGTAAATAAATAGTGACATCAAAACACATCAATAGGGAAGTGGAGGAAGGGAGCAAGGGTTATGGGGGGAGGTTAAATGCCAGGCTGAACAGGTGAGTTTTGAGTTTTGTTTTGAAAAACTGGAGGGATGTTTCAGAACGGAGGGAGGAAGGGAGCGAATTCCAAAGCCTTGGGCCCAAAAAGTAAAAGGCAGAAGAGCGGGTGGATTCCAGGTGAGCGTGTGAGGGAGGGGGGAGGAACACGCGGTCAAGGTGAATAGAGCGGAGTGAGCGGTGAGGAGTATGGAAGTGAACCTGGTCCGCAAGATAGAGAGGGACACTTGTATGGAGAGCCCTGTGAACAAATATGAGAATCTTATATTGGATACGAAATGATACTGGCAACCAGTGTTGCTGCATAAGGAGAGGGATGATGTGGTCTTACCGGGAAGCATGAGTTAAAAGACGGACCGCAGTATTCTGGATGCGCTGAATTCGGGTGAGTTGGGACTGAGGCAGACCTGCTAAAACAAAGTTACAATAGTCGAGCCGGGATATCACCAGAGTGAGCAAGAGTGTAGCTAAGGCGGGGGGAAGAAAGAAAGGGGCGAACAGCTCGCAGCTGTTTGAGGGAAAGAAAAGACCGTTGAATGACTGAAGAGATGTGTTCCTTAAAGGAAAGGGAAGAATCAAGGACTACACCGAGGTAACGAAAAGAGGAGACCAAAGGAATAGACTGGGAGGAAAAAATCGGAGCACACATGGGGGAGGGACTTCCTAATGTAGTTATCTCCAAGTTATAATGCCCTGTTCAATGTAATTTCAGTTTGTTCAATGTAAACCGCACTGATGCAGAATAGCGCGGTATATAAGAGAATGTAAATAAAAATAAATAAATAAAATAAAATAATGTAAACCAGGTGGCAAAAGACTTAGAGGGATTAACATGAAGAAAGTTAGATGTGAACCAGGATGCAGCAGAGAGACAGTGATTGAGAGGGGAGATATCTGGCATGAGAGAGTCGGTGTGAAGATATGTAGCGCAAATCCGGATTGCAGAACATTATGTCCATTATGTCCATAGAACTTAAATATACCTCCCAAAGGACTTAAATTAATGGGGCCAGTTGACGAAATCAAGCTGTAGCAAAAAAAGTGTGTGTGTGTGTGTGTGTGTGGGGAGAGGGGGGGTGAAGAATTGTGAAGTGAGCCATATGGGGGAAACAGAACAGAAAGGTACTATCTGACACATGGCATATAGCACAAACCAAGGGAAGTAGCCATAGGAGGCTGAAACCGGACGTGGCACCAAAGTGAGGCAGGGGTTAAAAAAATGAATATATGCTCCTATAAATTCAGCTATAAAAGCTATGATAGTAATATCACAAAAGAAGTAAAAGGCAAATATTGAAACAAAATTATGGGTAATACAATAAATACTTAATAAGAATGCCAGAATAAGATATGTAAAAACTAAAAGGCAATTCCTTATCATTCCTCCAGTTCAGTCCTCTACCTCTGGGTTGTCAACCTCCTCCTGCAGCTTGGAGACTGGCATGTTTGAATCATGACATCACTGGATATAGCCTGCCGGACACTCCCATCAGCCCCAGTGTGACCAGTCTCCATGCAGCAGGAGGACGTTGTGAGCCTAGGCTAAGGCTCACTAGAGGAACAGATAAGGAGCCTGTAGGATAGAGTAGATTAGTTTTTTTTGGGATTAATTTGTTTTAAATAAATTGGTTTTGAGCTACTGTGCCTTTAAAAAAAAAAAAAAAGAAGTAAAGGAAAGCGCCTCTTTCTTCACTGCTCCCTGCCTAGCTGTGTACTAACGGTCAATAATCTCACCCAATTCTTTCTCTGGGAGATCTCTCCTCCCAGACCTTTTGGGGGAGAGCTCCTTAGCTGGCAACTTCGCTCCGCCGGTCCCGAAGAGCTAACAGAAATTGACGCTGCGGGGGGCCGGTCGGAGGACAGCGAAGACAGTGAGTAATTCTGCCGGTGGCATTCTTTGGCTTGTCGGGGTGCTGCACGTCGCGAGGAAAACAGCTCCGGGCTGTAGAGACCTGGCCGGTAGGCAGGGAACAGGTTGCAGCCTCTCTCGACTGTGGGGGTTAGGCCAAACAGCGAGGCTCTGTGCCAGAGTTTGTTTTGGCGCCCTTTTTTCTTCTCTGGTGCTGGCGGCGGCCATTTTGAGCAGCGCGAGGGAGCCGCGTGGCTTCCGATCTGCATGGGAACGCAGGAGAAGTTAAGTAAAAGCAGAACATTTGTTTTTAATAACATTTAGCTTGTCCTTATTTCTTTAGTTTATTTTCTTTTGGTTTCTTTCTCTGGTTTTTGGGGCAGGCAGTAAATCCCTTGGAGGGGGGTGGGGGAGGATTTCCTTTTGCGCCTGCAGTCAGTTCAGTGACTTAAAGTCAAATATCCCTGGCAGAGCAGTTTAAACTTTAAAGTTAGAGTTCTTACATTTCCCGGTTTATAAAAAACAAAAAACAAACAAAAGAAAAAACTAACTTATTACTCAGAAGTAAGAGTATATATAAATATACTGTCAGGCTCATGGCAGCGCGGCCACAGTGTGTGGTTTGTGGCACCAGGAGAGGTACGGTGGCCAATTCAGGGATTTGCCGTGGCTGTGCGGCGCTATCTTCCACTGTGGAGCTACAGATGGATGCCAAAGAGCTCTCAGAGGCGCAGGTGGCGTCGGGGGAAAAATTGCCTGACTCAGCACACCTTGCCGTGCAAGGATCCATTTTGGATGACACGGCAGGTTCGTCTGGGACTCTGTCGGTCCTGGGGTCGACGGATCTCTGAGATTTTTGACCTGATTTCATATTAATGATGCACCAAGCCTTTTGCTTGCGGCATCAGGGCAAGATGCTGGGAGCGTTGCCGCTTCCTGTCCTTTCTCAGCAGATGGACGTAGCTGAGGGGGGGGGGGGGCGCGGGTCTGTCGGCGCCCAGGAGGGCGAAGACTTGGGCGCTTTCATCTGCGGAGGGCGATTGGCTGGACATTGGGGACCCCGACTGGGAGCATGAGGAGGGGTTAGAGGATCTGGAAGAGGGGAAGATCCCAGAACCCGAGGATCAGGCTAAGATCATAAGGGTCTTCCGTAGGGAGAAGCTGGCAGCGTTGATCTCTGAATCTATGCAGATGTTGAATCTCGCTACTCAGCCCGTTAGTGAAGAAGAGGTCGAGGACCCAGTTATTCAAGCGGTGAGGCAAACGCAGGTGGTGTTTCCGGTTCACCAGGTAGTCGACAGAATGATCCAAGAGGAATGGGATCAGCCAGAAGCGGGGCTCAGAGGAATGCAGACTATGAATAGGCTTTATCCCCTAGCCGACAGAGATAAGGAGAGATTCCGCTCGCCTCGGGTGGATGCGGCGGTGGCAGTGGCGGCGGTTACAAAAAAGACCACTATCCCGGTGGAAGGCAGTGCGGCCTTGAAGGATGCGCAGGACCATAAGGTTGACAGCTTGCTAAAACAGGTGTTTGAGGCGGACGCGCTGGCATTGCAGGCATCCATTTGTGGGGCTTGGGTGGCACGGGTGTGCTTGCGCTGGGTTTAGCGACTACATCTTTCGTCAAACCTGGACCAAGAGGAGCTCAAGTAGCTGGGCCGCCTGGAGTCCGGGACAGCGTATTTAGCGGACGTCCATTATGACTTGATCAGAGCTCTCGCGAATAGCACGGCTTCTGTAGTGGCTGCCCACAGGTCGGTGTGGTTGCGCAATTGGGCGGTGGTTGGTTCTTCCAAGTCCCATCTCAGTAAGTTGCCCTTTAAAGGTAGATCACTATTTGGGGAAGATCTGGATAAATTGGTGAAGGATCTCAGAGAGTCCAAGAGTGGCAGGCTTCCAGAGGATAAGACAAAACCAGGGAAGCCCGGGCTGGGCTTCCGGGGCCAGTTTCGGGATTTCCGGAGATTTCGCACGTCTTGTTTCAGTGGCTCCCAGAGAGGACGTTTTGCATCACGGGGCCAGGGATTTCGGGGGTTTCGAGGAGCGAATAGAGGTTTCTCCTCAAGCTCCGCTTCAGCGACACGGAAGCCACAATGAGAGAGGCGGGTCCCGGCAGGAGGATCTCCGATAGGCGGGAGGCTTCGGGAGTTTCTTCCTGCTTGGACCCACATCACGTCCGATCACTGGGTGTTAGAGAGAGTTCATCGGGGATACGCGCTAGAGTTGATGCGACCCGTGCGGGATTCCTTCATCATGTCACCCTGCAGGGGACGAGAGAAAACCGTGGCGATTCGCAGTACATTACGGGGGCTCCTACAATTAGGGGCGGTCGTGAAGTTGCCAGAGGCAGAATATGGCGTGGGTCGGTACTCCATTTATTTTGTGGTGCCAAAGGAGGGCGGAGTGTTGCGGCCCATTTTAGATCTGAAGGGCGTAAATTGATGCCTTCGGGTGCCGCATTTTAGGATGGAGACCTTGCGGTCCATCATTGTGGCAGTGCGGCAAGGAGAGTTCTTGACGTCTCTCGACCTCACGTAAGCGTACTTGCACATTCCCATCCGATCAGCGCATCAAATGTTTCTGAGGTTTGCTTTCCCTTGGGGGCACTATCAGTTCCAAGTGTTGCCCTTCGGCCTGGCAAGAGCCCCGCGAACGTTCACCAAGATCATGGTGTTGGTGGCGGCGGCGTTGCGCAAAGAAGGAATCTTGGTGCATCCATACCTAGACGATTGGTTAATTCGGGCCAAGTCCGAGGCAGAGAGCGTTCAAGTAACGAACAGAGTGGTAAAGTTTCTACAGAGTCTGGGTTGGGTGGTCAATCCAGCCAAAAGCCGGTTGGAACCTTCTCAGAACCTGGAGTATCTGGGGGTGCGGTTTGACACGAAGAGCGGAAAGGTGTTTTTACCAGAGAGGTGAGCCCATGTTCTCAGGCGGCTAGTTCGCAGATTCAGAACCACGCTGGCACGGTCGGCATGGTCTTATCTTCGTCTGCTGGGGACCATGGCGGCGACGCTGGAAGCCAGTGCCTTGGGCTAAGGTGCATATGAGGCCGCTGCGGATGTCTCCTTCGCCGGTGGTCGCATCAGAAGGATTCTTTGAGCAGACGGCTTCCGTGCCCCTTCAAGGTCAGACAGTCTCTTCAGTGGTGGTTACTTCCGGCGTCTTTGGCGACCCGGGATGCTGCTGGAGCAGCTGGAATGGCTTCCATTGTTAATGGACACCAGTCTCGGGGACTGGGGAGCCCACTGCGAGAGCAGGTTCGCGCAGGGGTTTTGGTCTCCTCTGGAGAGCTCATGGTCAATCAATCGTCTGGAGCTCTGAGCGGTCTTCCGGGCACTACAGGCGTTCGAGATGTCGGTGCTGGGTCGGTCAGTCCGAGTGCTATCCGACAACTCGGCAGCAGTCGCCTACATCAATCGCCAGGGCGGCATGGAAAGTGCAGCCATGGAAGAAGAGGCGGACTTATTGGTTGTTTGGGTAGAGAGTCGGTTGTCGGCGATTTCGGCGGCGCACATCACCGGAAAGGACAACGTGATGGCCGATTTTCTAAGCAGGGTATGAGTGGATGCAGGGGAGTGGGAACTGCATCTGGATGTCTTTGCACAGATAGTTTGCCGTTGGAGGAGGCCAATAATGGACTTCATGGCGACCTTTCAGTCGCCAAAGGCCAATCGTTTCTTCAGCAGAAGGCGGGAAAGAATGTCGGAGGGCATAGACGCGCTGTTGCATCAGTGGCCGTCCTCAGGCCTTCTGTATGTCTTTCCTCCGTGGGCTTTGATCGGCCGGGTGGTTCAGCGGATCGGAGCTCATCCGGGAAGGCTGCTTCTGGTGGCACCCGACTGGCCGAGGCGTCCGTGGTTCGCAGACCTGGTGTGTCTCCTAGACGGGGAACCTTGGCAGTTGCCGGTGAGGGTGGACCTGTTGTTGCAAGGCCCTCTCTTCATGCCTCAAGTGGATCGATTCTCGCTTACGGTATGGCCATTGAAAGGGCCAGGCTAAAAAAGAAAGGCTATTCGGCGTCGATCATAGCTATGTTGCTTAGAGCAAGGAAACAGTCCACATCTCTGGCGTATGTTCGAATCTGGCGTATATTTGAGGATTGGTGTTCCCGGAGACAGATAACGGGCGTCTACGGTGTCCATTTCTTCGATATTAAGTTTTTTGCAGGGCGGTTTTGATAACGGCCTTGCTGCCAGTTCATTGCGTGTGCAATTGGCGGCTCTTTCCTGTTATCGCGGCAAGATACAGGGTGTTGCACTAGGCGCTCACGCTGATGTGTTGTGTTTTCTCAAAGCAATTTCTAGGTTGCGGCCGTTGCATAGAGTGGTGCTTCCGCCTTGGGATCTCAATTTGGTGTTGGCAGCGTTATCAAAACCATCCTTTGAACCGTTGCCTCGGGCTTCGGTGAAGGACTTGACGTTAAAAACTGTATTTCTGGTGGCGATCTGTTCAGCTCAGCGCATCTCAGAGTTGCAAGCGCTATCATGTAGGGAACCATTCTTGTCCTTTTCTAGAGAGAAGGTGGTGCTGCGTCCAGTTTTGTCTTTTCTGCCTAAGGTGGTTTCGCCCTTTTATCTGAATCAAACAGTGTCCTTACCAGTTCTAGGTTCGCTAGAAGGAAGTGACCTGGACTGCAGTTTACACTGTTTGGATGTGAAGAGGGTGTTGAGGCAGTATTTGAAGGTGACGAAGCTATTTCGCAAGTCGGACCGATTGTTCGTGTTGTTCGGAGGTGTGCGCAAAGGGGAAGCGGCAGCGAAGGCTTCCATTGCAAGATGGATTCGGGAGGCGATCGCTTCCTCCTATTTTCTTCAAGGTCGGTCGGTACCCGCAGGGTTGCAAGCTCATTCCACCAAGAGCGCAAGCGTCATCATGGGCGGAACACAGTTTGGTTCCACCAGGAGAAATTTGTAGGGTGGCGACGTGGTTGTCTCTGCATACTTTCAGTAGGCATTACCGTCTTGATGTGGCAGCTGCGAATGATGCCTGTTTCGGATCGGCAGTATTACATGCCGGCTGGAAGGGTCCCTCCCAATGATTACTGCTCTGGTACATTCCAGAGGTAGAGGACTGAACTGGAGGAACGATAAGGAAATGATAATTACACTTTATTATTTATTTATTTATTTTATTACAAATTCTTATATACCGCGCTATTTGGCATCAGCGCGGTTTACATTATAACACAACAACCATAACAACATGCTGTTTGGTTTTACATCGAACAGGGGTCCAAACTTGGATAACAGGGGTAACTATATACATGAGATTTTTACATAGTAAAGAGTAGCTTGGATAACAGGGTTGATTATATGCATGAGATATTTACATGGCAATGAGTGGGTGGAATAACATAATGAACGTGAGGGTTGTTTCTTAGAGTGGGTCATCTCTTCAGTGGGGTGTCATTGGAGTTTGGGTAGCATTGGAGGAATAAATGGTATTTGAGTGCCTTTCTGAACTGTGATAGGTCGGCAATCGCCCTAATGTCAGGGGGTAGGGCATTCCAGCATTTAGGTACATAGTAGCGGAACGCCCTGTTTGTGGTTGATATGTTGCACTTTGATGATTCCTTTGGTTTTACTAGTAGGTTTATGGCTATTGCTCTTCTGGATCTGTTGGGGGGCACCATGTGAATAAGATCTGTGAGTGAAGGGGATGAAATACCTTTGATTGTTTTGAACGCTAGGAGAAGGGTTTTAAAGATGATTCTTCCATGGATAGGTAACCAGTGAAGTTGTTTGAGAATGGGGGTCACGTGGTCACTTTTGGCGGCTCCGTGTAGGACCCTTGCTGCAGCATTCATGGCCAGCTGTAAAGGGGCCAGCGTGGAGTGGGGGAGCCCTTGAAAGATGGCGTTTGCAAAGTCGAAGTGTGGCAGTATTAGCGCTTGGTATATGGTCCGGAAGTCATCAGGGTCCAGTAGGGAGTTACCTGGTAATTGTAGTTCCTTGAGTGACGACAGTTCAGTCCTCAATCCCACCCGGAGTTCTTGCATTATTGGTAGCAGATCAGTACCGCGAGGGGAAAAAAACAATTACAGGTAGGTCTGAATTCAAAATTGTTTCTTTCCACTTTTCCCTTTGCCTACTTGTGTGTTTAGCAGGAAAGGGTATAAGAAAGATTTGCCTATATAGACGAACGATTGGTTCAGCTTAGGTTTAGTTTGTTTTTATAGCTACTTATTTGTTGCTCCTTTGAGTCTGCTTTGTTAATAGTTCACACTGGGGCTGATGGGAGTGTCTGGCAGGCTATATCCAGTGATGTCATGATTCTGACATGCCAGTCTCCAAACTGCAGGAGGAGGTTGACAACCCAGAGGTACAGGACTGAACTGTCGTCACTCAAGGAACTACAATTACCAGGTAAGTGTAATTATCATATAGTAAGACCCAAATCAAAAAAGACTGAGACAAAAAAACTGCCTTTAAAAATGAAATTAAAGTTATAATGAGAGGGCTTTAATGTTAATAAAACACATTAAAAGACATATATTGGTTACCAGCCGGAGATCATAAGAAATCAATTATATACAGTAGCAAATTGAAAATAATAAAAAAGTGTAATAAGACCAAAATGGGTGTTAAAAGAAGCATAACCAGAAAAGCAACTAAGTCATTGTAGATCAAAGGAACACCAATAGGTCCTGGTCTTGGTTAAGGCCACATTTAACCAGACGCTGTGTCTTCAGAGCATTCCAGCCCTGATCAGCGTCTGGTTTTTTGAAGTTAAGTGCCTGAAAGAGTTTTTTACCTTAACGCTTGATTCATGAAGCATTCTTTGTTCTGTTTTGCACAATACTTGCTGTGGAAAAAACTGCACTACCGATTTCCTATCTGAAGGTCATTGATGCGATATGAGCAATTTCTAGTCAGGCTTGCCTGCTAGTTTGCGATTGATGAGTCTGAGACCTTGGAAATCAGCTGTTGTGGTTTATATTAAATGTGAAGTCTAGAGAATGATATATTAGGAAACCACCAGTTATGCTGTTGAGATTGAACGCATCCTTTAAGTATTTTGATCTATACGTTCAGTAAGAGACCTAATACCAGCTAGTAGCTCTACATTAAAGAAATGTCTTGTCAATGTGTTGTCACATATAGTGCAATGACCACATCTAACATGGCCAACAGCTTTTGGTGTTACCCTTGGGCATAGATAGTGCTGATGGAACAAGAATATTGGAAAGATTAGTATTACGCTTGTGTGCTACATTGACCCAAGATGTGTTGAAAGGAGGGAGGACCGAAAGAATCTGCCACTCTTCCTTAAGAATTCTAGCAATATCATGGGATAAATTTTGAAAAGGAGAGGGCACAGACAAATTTATCTTGATTAGTCCAGCTAGACCCTTGTAGAAGTTGTTGCTGGTCTGATGTCTTAGCCCGCTGGTAGGCCTGTTCCACACAGGCCTTCAGATAGCTGTGCTCTCTGAAGCGTTCCTTTGTCTGTTGCATGTTTCTCAGAATCCTGATTATTGGAGCACACTCTCCGAACCTTAAAGAACTGACTGGCAGATTCCACTTCAAAGATTTATTATGAAAACTGTCAAAGTGAAGTAACTATCAGTGGTTTTGCGAAAGAGATCAGTAATGAAGCCTTTGTGACCTTTTTTATAAGAATGTCTAAGTATGAAATTTGAGTGGTACTTATATTAAATTCAAACTGTAAGTTATCATTGATGTAATTGAGCCATGTTAGAAAGTCGTGTACAACTTCACTGCTACCCTCCCAAACCATCAGCACATCATCTATATATTACGTTTTCAGAGCTTGATATGTGAAAGAAAAGGATGTTTTCTTAAAAACTGTTTTTCGAATTGTGCAGCATGAAGATTTGCCATGTCTGGTGCCATAGATGACCCTATAGTGACTCCCTTGATTTGGCGATAGAAGAGACCCCTAAAGTAAAAGTAATCTTCAGTTAATGTTTACTGTGCCAATATCATAAGAAAAAAGGTAGGAGGTCTTCTTGGAGTAGGTCTTTCCAACAAGACATCTTCAATTATTATCAAAGCAGCTTTCTGTGGTACATTTGTATATAAGGAAGCTGTGTTTAACCGTAACCAAAACCAAAACCAGATCAGTATGGTACCCCTTAAACTCATCTAGAATTTGTATGATGTGGGATGAGTCATGAACGTAAGAGGGCACCTGGGCTACAAATGATCACAAGAACACATTGAGATATTTTGACACAGGCTCAAAAATTGACCCAATGACAGAAATAATTGGTCTTCCTGGGGGGTTGTCTAGAGATTTGTGTATCTTTGGTAAGGTATATATGGTTGGGATTATGGAATGGTCCACCTTCAAAAATTCAAATTCTTTCTTTAATTTTCCCATTTCAAGACCTGATTCAAAAACAGAATCAAAACTAGTTTTGAGGTGAATGGTAGGATATCGTCAAGTGTCTCATAAAATAATTTATCTTGTAATTGCCTTTTTACCTCATTAACGTAATCCAGTGTATTCAAGAGAACTAATGCTCCCCTTTATCTGCCAGTTTTATTATCATTCGGGTTATCTCTGAGCTCTGAAAGGGCTACCTTTTCTTCTTTAGACATATTATAATACATCCATGTAGTCTTGGTATATAGAGATTTGAATCTTTGTCACTATTTGTTCAAATGTATCAATTACAGGATTGGTGTTGCCTGGAGGTATCCAAGTGGATGGTTTCTTAATGACGGAATTGTCTACCAACATCCTGTGATACCAGTAGTCAGCAATCTTAAGTTTTCTAAAAAAAACTTGTATAGATCCACTTGGATTGTAAATGGATCATATCTAATGGAGGGAACAAAGGTTAAGCCCTTATTCAGAACACAAATCTCCATCTCGTTGAAGACTGTGATTGAAAAGATTGAAGTTGGCACTATCTAATCTTGGTGGGAAAGTTTAGTGGCTGAGGGATCCCCTTCCTCTCCCTCTTCCTCATGTGGGGTAAAAGGACCTGGTGTGTTGATGCTGATTCTGCTAATTGTTTTGGTAATGGTTCTGGTAACTGTGTTTTGTTTTTGTTTTGGTCCTCCACCCTTCCAGAGATTGTCCATTTGAAAATCCTGACTGCTTGCTGAGAAGAAAATAAAGAAGCAGAATTATCAGGATAGTCATCTACATGGGACCGGATTCTTTTTCTGATAGGTTCATTAACTTCATCGGTAATATCTTTAGAAATTGAGGCCTTAGGAAGATGGTTTCTCTGTCTGACTGTCTTTACGTCAAGCGGAAAGCATAGTTGTTCACCTGTAACAGGTGATCTTCGGGACCAACAGGAATCAGTCTTTACATACAATAGGAATGCTTTTGGGAATGTTGCTGCACGCATGCGTGCCTGCCTTCCCACCTTCCCTCATGGTCTCCTCAGTCAGATGAATGGCGGAGAAAAATAAGAAAAAGTACCAGGCAAAATAAGGGGGCAACTTGAAGGGGAGGTGGGCGGGTTGTGAAGACTGATTTCTTATGTTCCCAGAGATCATCTGTTACAGATGAGTAACTACGCTATCTCCAGGAAGAAGCAGGAAGTCAGTCTTCACATATGGGTCTCCCTAGCCCAAGACAACCGAGCAGAGTCCCAGCACAGCCAGTGGTTTCAGCAGGGATCTGACAGACTCAGCTCATTGGGAGCACTCCTCACGAGGTAGTCGGATGGGCGGTGGGCAAGTTGTCTAGATTTGAAAAAGGTTATGTAGAACAGATTGTCTGAATTGAGCATCACTTCTGGAGTCTTTATCCAGGCAGTAGTGAGCTGCAAAGGTATGCAGCGAAGACCATGTAGCTGCTTGGCAGATTTCCGGGAGGTTAGCCACAGTGGCAGCCATGGCTCGGACATTATGGGCTGAGACATGATGCTTAGAGACAGTTCAATTTGCGAATAAGCAAAAGATATACAATCTAAAATCCAGGTTGAGAGTGTCCTCTTGGAAACTGGCAACCCTAGATGACTTTGGTCAAAGGAGATATAAAGCTGAAAGGATTGACGATGACTCTTAGTCTGGTCAAGGTAGAAGGCCATCGCTCTTTTACAATCAAGAATATGCAACTTCGCCTCAGCAGAGGAGCTGTGAGGCCTCGGAAAGAAAGTTGGCAGTGAGAAAGACTGGTTCAAATGGAAGGAAGTGACAACCTTCGGGAAGAACTTAGGATGTGTCCAAAGGACAACCTTATCATGGTGGAATCTGGTATATGGAGCATAGTCTAACAGAGCCTGGAGTTCATTAACTCTGTGGGATGAAGTTATAGCTACTAGGAAGAGGACTTTCCACATTAGGAACATTAAAGGAGCCAATGTGAGAGGCTCAAAGGGGCTGCGCAAGAACAACATTTAAATCCCACGGGTAGTGGGTGGAGAGGCAACTTGGTCAAGAGCAGACTGCGCATGAATCTGGCCACTAAGGGCGATTCTGTGAGGTATGGTGAGAAGCAGCAGTGGCACATAACTGTACTTATACTGAGTTGGTCTTAAGGCCCAAGGAGGACAGATGGAGCAGGTATTGGAGAAGATCCAGAACTGGACATGTGAAAGGATCTAGTGTTCTCTGCGAACACCATAGTAAGACCTGTGCCACTTGAAAGCATAGGATTGTCTGGTTGAATCTTTCCTGGAAGATAGTAGAATGTGCAAAACATCCTCTTGAAGTCTTAAGTGTGAGAGGACAAAGCGCTCAGCAGCCAGGCCATCAAGCAAAGAGTTTGGAGGCTGGAGTGCAGGAGGGTCCCCTGCTCTTGAGAGAAAGGAAGTTGAATGCACAACCCTGTCTGAAAGAGGCGCTTGAGCTAGTTAAAAAGGTTGTCTGGGTCAGTAAGGGGCAATGAGGATCACTGTTCCCCTGTCAGCCCAGAGTATGAATAGTGTTTTTGCAGTGAGGGGGAGAGGAAGAAAAGCATAGAGCAGAGCCTGTCCCCAGTGGAAGAGAAAAGCATCTGAGCTCTTCCTTTGAGGAGACGGAATTCTGGAGCAAAAGAGAGATAGATGGGTGTTGCAAAGAGATTGAGTAGCGGCGTCTCCCACAGGTGGAATATGGATTGTGCCACCTGAGGGTTCAGCCTCCACTAGTACGGATGGAGAATTTGACTCAGCCTGTCGGCTAATTGATTCTCTGCTCCTAGAAGGTATACTACATGAAGGTAAATTCCTCAAGGGATTGCCCAGTTCCGTAGGTGTATCGCGCCTCTGCATAAGGGGCGAGAGCCTGTTCCTCCCTGTTTGTTGATATAGAACATGGCCACTTGGTTGTCCGTCTGAATGAGGACTGAGCAGCCCACCAGGTTGGGAGAGAAGAGCGAATGATGCTGATGATTGCCCTGAGTTCCAGGAAATTGATGTGAAGAAGGCTCTCCGAAGCAGACCATAGTCCCTGGGTTGTGCGGCAACTACAACTGCCCCTGCAGCCTTCAAGCCTCAAGAAACCGTCACTTGATCCTACCTGTCCTTCTAACTAATAACCTATTTACCTCCTCCCCTTCGTTTCTAAACTACTTGAATGTGCGGTTCACCACTGTTGCCCTGAATTTCTCTCTTCTAAAGACCTCCTGGATCCCCTTACAATCTGGCTTTCGTCCTTTACATTCTACTGAAACGGCCCTTGTCAAAGTCTCTAGTGACTTGTTCCTGGCAGAATCTAAGGGCCTTTACTCAGTCCTCATCCTTCTTGACCTCTCTGCTGCTTTTGACACTGTTGACTACAACCTTCTCCTTGGTATCCTGTCCTCGTTTGTTTTTAAGGTCTCTGTACTATCCTGGTTCTCTTCTTCTCTCCCATCGTTCTTTCAGTGTTTGTTCTGGTGGATCCTCCTCTGCTGCTATCCCACTCTCAGCTGGTGTACCCCAAGGATCTGTCTTGGGTCCACTCCTTTTCTCTCTCTATTTCTTCCCATGCCTTTCAGTACCATCTTTATGCTGATGACTCCCAGATCTACCTCTCTACACTTGAAATCTCTCTGGAAATCCAGACCCTGAAATCTGCCTGCCTTTCTGACATTGCTGCTTGGATGTCTCACTGCTGCCTGAAACTGAGCTTATCCTTTTCCTCCTCTCCTCTCCTCTCCTCTCCTCTCCTCTTCCTCCTTTCTCAGTCAATGTGGATAACTTTCTACTCCCCCCCCTGTTTCCTTGGCTTGCAACCTTCGGGGTCGTCTTTGACTCCTCTCTGTCCTTCTCCACACACATCCAACTGATAGCTAAGACCTGCCATTTCTTTCTTTATAATATCAACAAAATCTGCCCATTACTTTCTGAACACACTACTAAGACACTTATCCACTCTTTAATCACTTCTCATCTTGACTATTGCATCCTACTCCTTGCTGATCTCATGCTGAATAATCTCTCTCCCCTTCAGTCTGTTCAGCACTCTGCCGCACGGCTAATCTTCTGCCAGCTTAGTCATGCTCATATTACTCCTCTTCTCAAGTCACTTCATTGGCTATCCGTTCCACATCCAGTTCAAACTTCTCCTGCTGACCTATAAGTGCATTCATTCTGCTGCTCCTTACTACCTTTCCTCTCTTTAACCTCCTTACATCCCTCCCTGGAAACTCTTCTCTTCTGGCAAATTTATTTATTTTATTTATTTATTACATTCTCTTATATACCGCGCTATTCTGCATCAGTGCGGTTTACATTGAACAAACTGAAATTACATTTGAAATTAAATTGATTTTGTCTGTGCCCTTCTCTTCTATTGCTAACTCCAGACTTCGCCCTTTTCACCTTCCTGCCCCTTATACCTGGAACAAACTACCTGAGCCTGTATGTCAGGCGCCTTCTCTGTCCCTTTTCAAATCCAGGCTGAAAACTCATCTCTTCGCTGCCGCTTTCGGATCTTGACTCCCCTGATCTCCTTTGTGTTTCCTTACCATTCCCTCTAGATGTATACCTGTTTATACCTACTGTGTTGTCTGTCTTGACTAGATTGTAAGCTCTGATGAACAGGAACTCTCTCTTACATGTCTGTGCAGTTCTTTGTATGTCCTGTAGCGTTATACAAATGCTCAGTAGTAGTAAAAGTAGTTGAGCTGAGCCCCCCAACTGTGCTTTGATGCATCGGTGGTCAGGGTACACTGTGGTGCAGAATGTTGAAAATGTAACACTATGGCTAGGTTCTGTGGTGTGCACCACCATTGAAGGGATGTTCTCATCTGAGGAGAAATGGTGACAATTGGAGAGGTGCGTTCCCTGTTGTGATAGATCGCTTGCACCACACTCATGTTGAGACAGGCAGGGGGTACGACATGGACTGTCGAGGCCATGTGGCCTAGTTAGCGTAGGAAGGTTCTGGCAATTACTGATGTTTGCTGTTGGATCTGGGTGGCTAAAGTAGTTAGCCGAAGACATCTGTCGTCTGGTAGGAAAGCTTGTGCCTGGATTGTGTCCAATCGAGCTCCTATGAACTCTTGGTTTTGAGTTGGAGTAAGGTGTGACTTTGGATAATTTATGATGAAACCAAGTCCTGTAGGGACATTGATGGTTTGTTGTAGGGCGACAGTGACTGACTGAGCAGTATCTGCTCTTATCAACCAGTCATCTGAGTAAGGGAGCAGAGAGATCCCAAAGTTTGAAGGTAAGCTGTAACGACAGCCAGACATTTGTGAAGACTCTGGGTGCTGAGGCTAGTCCGAAGGGAAGGACTAGATATTGATAATGATTGCTCTGAAATACAAATCTGAGGAACTTTCTGTAATTTGGGTGGATCAGGATGTGTGTATAAACATTGTTTTAGATCGAAAGAGCATAGCCAGTCGTTTGGGTGGAGGTAAGGAAGAAGGGTACCCAGAGATCATCTTGAACTTTTCTTTGATAAGGAATTTGTTGAGATTTTGGAAGTCTAAGATAGGTCTATGGCCTCCTGTATTCTTTGGGATTAGGAAGTTTTGGGAGTAGAATCCTAGGCTGTTCTGAGATGGAGGAACCTTCTCTATTGCTTCCTGCGCAAGCAGAGAGCAGATCTCCTGTTGAAGCAAGATGGTGTGATGGAATTCTAAACAAGGCTGGCCCACAAAATGAGCAGGTAGAAGATCTCTGACTTTCAACTGGAGGCCCTGGCAGACCAGTTGTAAGGTCCAGAGTTCTGAGGTGATGATGACCCAGCGGTCTGAAAAATGCATTAATCTTCCTGGGATGGGATGAGCTGAGGAATGGGAAATCTTATGGGACAATTAGCCATGCTCCTCAGGAAAGAGTCAGAAACTCTGTGTAGGTTGAATTACAGATGCAGGTTGAGGTTTGGTAACCTTGAGTTTCTGAGGTTGCTTTGGGCCTTGCATTTTCTGCTGTTGTGGAGCAGAATAGGCAGAGTATGAATGGTAGGGTGGATAGTAACGTCCCTTTTTAGAATGTTTTTTTAGAAGAATCTGCTGTCTTCCTTGAGACCTCTTCATGGTGAGGTCATCCATTTCTATCTCCTCTGCCTTCTCTCTTCACCTCTGGCCAAATAGATTTTCTCTATTACAAGGTAGGTATGTTGATTAATTTATCCTGGACCCATTGCTCCAGGCCAGATGCCTGAAGCCAGGCTATCCTAGCTCCACTGCAGGCCGCAGTAGCCCTGCTGTTGGCTTCAAAAGTATCAAAGATTGCCTTTGTCAAGAATTTTGATGTGTTGTGGGCATGTGTGATGAGGTGCCTGTTTGTCAGAAGGCAACAGGGTGGTGAACTCAACCAGGTCACTTGAGACATCCCTAAGGAACATGCCCAAATTGAGTATGTAGGAGACAATTATGGAGGATAACATTGTTTCTTGGAAAGCTTTCCTTCCAAAGGCATCAAGGGTCCTTGTCTCTCTTCCAGGAGGCACCAAGGAGTGGTTCTTTTGACTCTTAATTCTCCTCATAGTGGACTCAACCACCATAGAAGAGTAAGGGAGTTGTGGCTTTTGGAACCCAGGAGAGGGAGGAACCCTGTAAAGGGTGTTGAGTCTCTTACTGACCTCAGGGTTGACATGGGAGATTCCCACATCCGAGTCATTAGATTTTTAAGGATGTTATGCACCAGGAGGGTTGTAGCTTCCTTCAAGTGCCAATGGATACTGAAGGATATCCAGCTCTTCAACTCTTGGTTCCGTCTTGGTAACTACCAAGACGTCCAGAGCAGCTGCCATAACCTTAATAAAGTCCTGGAAGGACATGTCTTCAGGTGGTGACCGTCGTTACTCATAGGGAGGCGATGGATCTGACGATACATCCCGTTGTAGATCGGAATCGATGGATTCCCGGTTGGAGACTTTGGAGCCGGAATCGGAGTCTGATAGGAAATCGAAGTAGTCTCTGTCCGAGCCTCGATACCTCCGAGGTCTGAAGATCTAGGCTGTTTGGACATAGAAGGCATCTGGCAAGGCAGCATTGAATACCTCAATAGCGACTGTTCCGCGTAACAGTGTGAGGCAGGGGACATCTGTGGAACTGTACTGATGGTTCCGTCTGTGCCCCTTGTCGATTTTGGAGGTATCAATACTCGCTGTGGTATACCCGACGACATCGGTTCCACCGCTGCTAGAATTGCTGTGATGCTCTTCTCGATGGCGATGACATGTTCATCGAGCATTGGTATCGGGGAAGGAGTTGGCTCCAGATACTATGGCCTGGGCAACAACTCCTGATGCTGGTATTGGGGCTCCGCTTAGTCTTCGGGGCATCCCTGAGCCCCTGTAAGGCTTTGGAGGGTGAGACCTCCCGCTGGGGCTGTTTAGCTGGACGTTCTGCATCGGAGTGGAGTGAACATCTGTGTTGATTCTGGTGCTCGGTGTCCAATGCCGATGCCAACCTCTGGGTTGATGAATGGGACCTTGATGCTGAAGCTGATGTCGTCTTAGTTTTATGCACTGGTGACTCCGAGTGATGCTTTTCCTTTTGTCTAAGTGGCGATGTCAATCTGGAAGCATGGAATGATTTTGAAGGAGTCGACCTCCCCAAGGATTGCTTCGAAGGAGCTCAGCCTGTTGGAAACAGCTTAGCCTTCTGTTTGTCTCAGTTTTACCTCCCTTTGGAAGTCATGTGGTGGCAGGAGGAACAAGAATCCACATTGTGTTCTGGGCCTATACACTTAAGGCACATTGTGTTCTGGGCCTATACACTTAAGGCACCAATCATGCTCATCGGTGATAGAGATAGTACTCGAACACTTAGAACATTTCTTGAAACCACTTTGAGGCTTCTCCATTTTTGGAAAAAGAAGGGAGGCAAAATCAAACTAGGCAATGGTGCCCAAGAGGGCGCTAGGCCCAACGTAAATCTGAAGAGAAAAAAAGAAAATATGTGTAAAAGAAAAGAGAAACAGGAACCAGAATCGAGGGGAGTTGAGCCGGTCGACAGGAAGGCAAAAATTAAAGTATTTGATAATACCACTGGAAAAATTTGAAGTCTCTTCACGCGGTGAGCAAGGGACAAAGTCCCGATGGGTCAGCGGGAAAAAAAATGACTGAGGAGACCAGGAAGGAAGACGGGAAGGCAGGCACGCATGCATGGAGCAAAGCTCCTATTGGATTCTGGGGAGTGTTCCCGCGCCGGGCTCCGTTGGTGCTGACATCACCCATATGTGAATACTGACTTCCTGCTTGTTCCTGGAAGTAAATCTCTACAATTTAGTCGAGCCTTTTCCCATGGATAGACATAACCTGTTTATGATCCTCCTCGTCTCTACGATATTTTTCTAATTTTTTATCTATTAATACTCTTCTGGTACTCCAAAAGGTTAGGATCAAAATCTTTTTTAAAGGAATCGAAACATATGTCATTCTCCTTTAGTATCTCTAATTTTGTATCTATATCTTTTTCAATATCCTGAGCTTTTTTCTTGGAAGTGTTAACTAATAGGATCATAAGATCCAATGAACACTTATTGAGGATAGCTGTCCAATTTTTCATGAACTCTTGTCAATAAATACCCATAATTTTGTTTCAGTGTTTGCCTTTTACTACTTTTTTGATGTTACTGTCATGGTTTTTATAGTTGATTTTATAGGAGTATATATTTATTTTTTTACCCCGTCTCACTTTGGTGCCACGTCTGATTTCAGCCTCTTATGACTACTTACCTTGGTTTGTGCTGTATGCCATGTGTCCGATAGTACCTTTCTGTTCTGTTTCCCCCATATGGCTCACTTTACAATTCTCCTCCCCCCCCTTTTTTTTGCTACAGTTTGATTTTGTCAGCTGGCCCCATTAATTTTAGTCCATTGGTAGGTATATTATTTTTAAGTTCTATGGACATAAAGTTCTGTGGTCCGGATTTGCACTACTATATACATAATATTGGCAGGATGTTTGTTGATTCACCTTTTTTAAAGAAAATATTTATTTCAGGATCTTTATACTGCGTTATTTCAGTCAAAGTGGTTTACATTGTAAGTTAAACTTCGTAATGTACATTAAACAGGGACATTGATAACTTGGATTTTTCTGAGGCAGTGGAGGGTTAAATGACTTGCCCAAGGCCACAAGGAGTGGGAATCGAACCCTGGTCTCTTGGTTCCCAAGCCAGTGCTCTAACCATTAGGCTACTCCTAATGACCCATCTCATATTTAATATTGCACCTTAAAGAAGATTGGCTTTGGGATTTGATTTTGGCATTTTATGACATTTGGCTTAAAGTTTGGTTACCATAGCAACCCCTCAACTTCATTTCACGCTCTTTCATCTTCTTTAAAATGAGGCTCTAGCCGGCCAGCGTTCATTCACACAATGTTGCTTAAGCTTTTCGACTGCATTAGCACGGTAAGTCCTTAATAGGTTTACTCAATAGTATGTGTTTAATTTTCATCTTCTAAGTACAGATTGGTGGGATAAAGAAAGGAGATCATGACATTATTGGTATAAAATCAAAGTTTACTTTTTATGTATTGGCTTCTTGTTATCAGAGGCTTCTGTATCCTAAAAGAACGATCGTTTCTTTCTCTGGTGACTCTCAACGCTATTAACAACAATAATTGGTCGGGTAATTTCTATGAAAAGATTTCTGTTTTAGACAAGAATCTTCCTACTAGAAACATTTTGTTCAAATTTACTGTTTCATTTAGGACATTCTCAGACTGGATTATAGCTTTGACACAAACGACTGTATATATTTCATTCTCCAGGACCAAGCAGGAAGTCAGTCCTCACATATGGATGACATCGACGTCGATGGAGCTCCCGTGTGGAGCATTTCCCCAGCTTTCTAAGAAAGCCTTTGGGAATACACCCACGCATGCGCGGTCCCCTTCCTGCCCAAAGGTGCCATCTTGCTCAGTCTTTCTTTTTCCGTGGAGCCCAGCGGACGTCTGTCCTTGTCATCTGGAAAAACTTGGATTTTTTTCTGCGATTCTCGTGCCTCTTTTTGTCCGGTTCGACGCCGGTTCCCCTTCCCGTCCAGGTTCGGTACGCCGGTATCGACCCGATCTCTATTTTTCGTTTTTTTGCCCTTCGTGGCACGTGTTCGTGCTCTTTTTTCTTTTCCCTGGAGGGCTGGTCCTTTGACCTCGCAGGGACCCTTTTTTCCCCGATGGCCTCCAGTGGTTTTAAGAAGTGTGATCGTTGTAAGAAACTCATGTCTCTTGCCGACACACACGACTGCTGCCTGCGTTGCACCTAATGGTCACATTCTATTAGTTAGATATCTGCCTTGTATAATGATGGTACAATATTACATGACACCATTGCCATTTATTTTTCCCAGATATAGAGATTGATGTCTACAGTTTCCAGATACAGCTACAGTAAGTAGGTGTCCCTTTCCTCTGTCCTAATTTGCCCATATTCTTTATTTCATTTACTATTGGATTTATACACCAACAATCCCAACTGTGATCATAACACTGATTATGTGCTTTTTGTTTCCTCCTTGTCTCTACACACTTTTAGCTATGTGAAAATTCCAATTGTTGCTATTAGTACTTTATCTCCAGGAACAAGCAGGAATAAGTCCTCACATATGGGTACGTCGGTACCGACGGAGCCTGCGCGGGAAAGCTCCCCAGCTTCCCAGAAGGAAGCTTTTGGGGCCTCCCACTGCACATGCGTGCTGCCTTCCCGCCTTCCTGACCAGCTCTCCTCAGTTTCTCTTTTTCCGCGGAGCCAGCAGGTCGTGTTCCTGTCACCGCTGAAGAAATTATTGTTTTAGTTTGTTTCTTTAGACCGCGTACCTGCCTTCCCCATACCGAAACCGGTACCGCCGGTCTCTCTTTTCTTTTCTTTAAAAAAAAAAAAAAATCTCTTTTCTGCACAACTTGGTGACTTCGGTTAGGCCTCAGGCCTACACAAATTCTCCTCATGGAGAAACCAGCCCCTGGTTTTAAGAAGTGTACCAAGTGTAGTGCTGTTATTTCAGTCACAGACACCCATGAATGGTGTCTTAAGTGTTTGGGACCTGACCACTCCATTCCGGGCTGCCCATCCTGCTCCCAGATGTCTAAACGTGGGTTGCAGAACCGGGCCAACAAATTCCATGTGCTGTTTGCTTCTGATAATCCAGCATCACAGTCATCCAGGTCTTCCTCTCCGGATGGATCTCAGGTAACCAAACCCTCTGTGGGCAGGTCCTCAAAGAGCAAATCTCCTTCAAAGCATCGAGAGGCTCTCTCTTTTGAGTCTGAGGATCCTGCCCCAGCCAAACAACCCCGGCGGGAAGCTCTGGCTTCCAAAGCACCATCTATGGGGTTACAGGTTGACATCGATGGCACGGCCTCGACTGATCACCTGTTGGACTGCTCTGGGGTACCGGCCCATACCGGTACCGACATCCAGGCAGCAGTGGCGTCTATGAGCAATACTGTTCAGACCATGCAGCAGGCCATGCTGGCTTTTATCAATGCTGCGACGCCCTCGGTATCGCGTTCAGCGATACCGGGTCCGGTTCCGGTATCGTCTCCCATACCGGAACCGAGACCATTGACTTCCAAACGCAGATCGGTTCCGCATGCCGGATCCGGGTTTTTACCCGATACCGATCCCATACCCGGTACGCCCGATGTCGATACCGATCGGTATGCGTATCGTGCGTTGGAAGCAAATAGAGAATACTCTGATTATTCAGAGGATTTCAACTCCTCTGAGGACTCTGATGAGCTGTCTCTAGTTCTTCATGAAGACCCCTCTTCCCCAAAGAGGAGAATGTCTCCACCAGAGGATTTGTCCTTTCAAGAATTCATTATTGAATTAGCTAAAGGACTTTCTATTACCACATCCTCAGAAAAAGAACCTAGATCAAAGAAATTGGATATTTTAGGATACCCCAAGGTTCCTAAAGAGGCAGTCACCCTGCCTATCCATGAAATCCTTCAAGAACACTTGATGGACTTGTGGGAGGCTCCTCTAACGTTGTCTCCTTATTCTTGTAGGTTGGACACCATGTACCGGGTCCCCCCTCCTCCTGGTTTTCAAAAGACTCAGTTGCCTCACCATTCCATTGTGGTGAAGTCTGCACTGAAAAAGATTAAGAGTACCAAAAGGCACTCTTCTACCCCTCCAGGACGAGAATGTAAGACCCTAGACTCTTTTGGCAAGAACATTTTCCAGGCTACTATGCTTATAGCCAGGATTAATTCTTACAGTCTGTATATGGGCATGTTTCTTAGAGAACTTGCCCTAAAGATACGACCTTTTGCCTCCTTTATCCCTGAGGATAGAAAAGAGGAGTTCATTTCTCTGGTGAAACAGCTTTTAGATGTTTCTAAGTTCTCCAACAGAGCAGCTTTTGATTCCTTTGAGGGTGCCGGTAGAGCTTCGGGCATTGCTATTGCAGCCCGACGACTTGCTTGGCTCCAGGCCTCTGACCTAGAACCCTGGGTCCTGGATGGCTTACGGAATCTGCCCTGTACAGGTGAGAACTTATTTGGTAAAGACTGGCAAATTAAAGCCACCCAAATGGATGCAGAAAATGCTACCTTGGATAGACTTTCTAAGTCTACCTCTGCTCCTGCCAAGAAAAAGTCTTTCAAGAGGCCGTACTACAAGAAGGCCAGATTTTCCACGAATACTGGCCAACAATCTTCTCAGCCTCGCTTTGCTACTAAACGTCAGCAACCTAAACAGGCAAAGTCAAAGCCTGCAGTGTCTACCACTCCTCAGCAGGCTCAACCCCCTCAGGGGTTTTGACTTGCCTCTAGAGAACTTAACATTTCTGGCTCTAGAACAACCAGAGCCCCTCACCATTCCCGGAAGGTTAGCTCACTTTGCTCCCAGATGGGAGCAAATCACATCAGAGCAATGGACCCTCTATCATCAGAGAGGGCTACAAACTTCATTTTTCCAACCTTCCTCCATATACCATGGTGAGGCACTTCAATTCTCCCCCATTTCTCCTGGACCTGTTGGATCAGGAGGTCTCTTCTCTCCTTGCCCAAGGGGCCATAGAAGAGGTTCCTCTTCTTCAACAAGGGACAGGATTCTACTCCCCTTATTTTCTCATATCAAAGAAGACAGGGGGATTCAGACCTATCCTAGATCTGAGAGAATTGAACAAATTTCTGTACAAGGAGAAATTCAAAATGCTTTCTCTAGGCATTCTCCTTCCATACCTTCAGAGTCAGGATTGGCTTTGTTCTCTAGATCTCAAGGATGCGTACACACATATACTCATCCACCCATCCCACAGAAAATATCTAAGATTTCTGTTTCAGGGAAAACATTTCCAGTACAGAGTACTTCCCTTCGGTCTAGCCTCTGCTCCAAGAGTGTTCACCAAATGCATGGCAGTTGTTGCCGCATTTCTAAGAGGTCTGGGAATTTTTGTATTCCCATATCTGGACGACTGGCTCATCCGAGCTCCATCTCAGTCAGAGGCCCAGATTTCCCTGGACCGCACAAGGCATCTTCTGCAGTATCTGGGACTGGTGGTAAACCTTCCCAAGTCTCAACTTACCCCTACTCAGTCTCTAGAATTCATAGGGGCCCAGTTGGACACCACCACTGCAAGGCCCTACCTGCCTCAAGTCCGGGGCCAACGTCTGCTGTGCTTGGCCTCCCAAGCTCAGTCCAGCAGTCACTTGACAGCCAGAGAAATGCTGCGACTTCTGGGCCACATGGCCTCCACGGTACACATGGTGCCCTACGCTCGTCTTCATATGAGAGCAGCTCAATGGACCTTGGCCACCCAGTGGACTCAAGCATCAGGAGCGCTCTCCGACCAAATACTCACCTCAAAGCGTCTGTTTTGGTCCCTCCAATGGTGGATATCCACCAAGAATCTGTTGTTGGGGGCCCCCTTCCAACCTTTGTTGCCCCAAGCAACCCTCACGACAGATGCCTCCCAAACAGGGTGGGGAGCCCATCTACAATCCCTCTCCACTCAGGGTACTTGGTCTCCGAAGGAGACCACCCTTCACATCAACCTCCTGGAACTGCGAGCAATCTTTCTTGCCCTCAAAATCTTCCATACCCTCCTTGTCAACCTGACCGTCCTAGTTCAGACAGACAATCAGGTGGCCATGTTCTACGTAAACAAACAAGGAGGGACAGGCTCTCTGTTGCTTTGCAACGAAGCTCTCAGATTGTGGGCCTTCGCCAGAGAGCATCAAATTCATCTTCTGGCAGTATATCTTCCAGGGGTTCAAAACTCTCGGGCAGACAGACTCAGTCGAGTTCTGCTCCCACACGAATGGTCCCTACATATGGACCAGATAGGCAAAGTCTTTCAGGAATGGGGAACCCCGGACATAGACCTCTTTGCAAGTCCGTGGAATGCCAAACTTCCCCGGTTCTGTTCCAGGACTCCG
Source organism: Ichthyophis bannanicus (assembly GCA_033557465.1). Classification (NCBI taxonomy): domain Eukaryota; kingdom Metazoa; phylum Chordata; class Amphibia; order Gymnophiona; family Ichthyophiidae; genus Ichthyophis; species Ichthyophis bannanicus. The sequence goes on from CM066050.1 coordinate 6,510,249, forward strand.
TGTCAGGAAGCTCAGGCCAACGATGCCTTCCTCCTGCATTGGGGTCAGGAATTCCTATATGCCTTTCCACCCATTCCCTTGATTCCCAAGACTCTGTTCAAACTCCAGAGGGATCACAGATCCATGATCCTCATAGCTCCACGCTGGCCACGCCAAGTGTGGTTCCCTCTACTTCTGCATCTCTCCCAGGGACCCTCCCTGGACCTGGGAGCTGCGCCAGACCTTCTCTCTCAGGAGAAAGGGACTTTGTGGCACCCAAACCCCAAGTCCCTACACCTCAGAGCTTGGTTACTGAAGGCCTAAGCCTTCATGACTTTAATCTTTCTCAACCAGTGAAAGATATCCTGCATGCCTCTAGGAAACCCTCCACGAGGCGTTCCTAATGCTTTCAAATGGAAGCGCTTTTCCATTTGGTGTGCTCAACAGGGTCTTGACCCTCTAGCACTTCCTTTGAATTCTCTACTAGACTATCTCCTGCATCTTTCTAATGCAGGCCTTAAGACAAATTCAGTGAGAGTCCATTTGAGTGCTCTGCAACTTTAACTCTCCACCGGATCAGCGGCACAGAGGGCAGAGCACGTGTGCTCCTCCCGCATCTCCTCTAACCCAATCCGGGCCTGATTCCAGCTTTAAAAGCAGCTGCACGCTGCCGGGAGTCCCTCTGCAACTTTAACTCTCCACCGGATCAGCGGCACAGAGGGCAGAGCACGTGTGCTCCTCCCGCATCTCCTCTAACCCAATCCGGGCCTGATTCCAGCTTTAAAAGCAGCTGCACGCTGCCGGGAGTCCCTCTGCAACTTTAACTCTCCACCGGATCAGCGGCACAGAGGGCAGAGCACGTGTGCTCCTCCCGCATCTCCTCTAACCCAATCCGGGCCTGATTCCAGCTTTAAAAGCAGCTGCACGCTGCCGGGAGTCCCTCTGCAACTTTAACTCTCCACCGGATCAGCGGCACAGAGGGCAGAGCACGTGTGCTCCTCCCGCATCTCCTCTAACCCAATCCGGGCCTGATTCCAACTTTAAAAGCAGCTGCATGACAAGGCGTGCCCGCGCCGTGCGTGCCCGCGCCTGAGGGCCTCGCCAGAGGGCCCTTTGGCACGGCCCTTAGGCAGAGGCCTACTTAAAAACGCCCGATCAACATCCGACGGACCCTCCGATAGTCAAACCTCTCAAATACTAAGCAGCTGGAGTTCCCCTCGGGTTGAGCTCGCGATCAACACTTACAGCAAAGCAGCGTCAGTGATACTCAAGTATCTAGCAGCCTAAGTTCTTCGAGCACGGAGAGTACACGCTGCAGCAACACCACAAAAGACCCAGAGCACAGCAAGTATAACTGTTCTGTTGACAATAATCTGCTCTCTCATACTCTACTGCTAATAACCAACACACTGCAGAACTATACTGTTGATAGTAATCAAACAGCACGAAGAACTTATTACCAACTACTACAATACTGTTGTCAGTACTATTTAACCTCTTACACACTATTATACTGTTACCTACATTATTATACTGTTGTCAGTACTATTTAACCTCTTACACACTATTATACTGTTATCTGCATTATTATACTGTTGTCAGTACTATTTAACCTCTTACACACTATTATACTGTTATCTGCATTATTATACTGTTGTCAGTACTATTTAACCTCTTACACACTATTATACTGTTATCTGCATTATTATACTGTTGTCAGTACTACCTAACCTCTCACACACTATTATACTGCTATCTGCAAATCAAGCTTTATACTGTTGTCAGTACTATTTAGCACATTGTACTACCGCTGTCTGTATTCCTCTATACTGTTGCCAATAACAATTAACCACTTGCACTGTCACTAGTAGTTGCTGGTCATTGCACTGCTGCAAGTCATTGCACTGTTACCCATTTAAACTCAATATGTATAAGGTCCTGTTATCACTCACTACCCTGCTTACACTTGAGCTCCCCTGCGTTACAAACGCCCTCAACCATAACTCCAGCTACATACCAATACTACATTCATTTGGAAGGAGATGGTACGAATTCCCTCACAACACAACAGCAAAACGCAACCACACATCTCACTCCCATCTACTTAGCATTCCCCTTCAAGTCCTCAACAAAACGCAAGCTGAGAAGCTCCATCGCCAACGCCTCCTAAAATGTGCATTGATAAATGCCAGATCCATACGATCAAAATGGCCTGCAACCATGGACTTGATTCCTCAATACAATCTCGACATTCTGATGGTCACGGAATCATGGTTATCAGATTGTGACAACATCCTCCTGAATCAGATGCTGCCTACAGGATTTGACCTCTACACATGCCACAGGTCCACTCAAAAAGGAGGCGGAACACTAATCCTCGCCAAAACAGACCTCAATTTCAAGCTATGCAATTCCTCCAGCTCAACCCACCTCGACTCCCTCTCTATATCTAATGAGCTATGCTCAATCAACCTGCTTTATCGAGCACCCTCCCCATCACCGGACGACCTTCCAACAATAATTGAACTCGCGTGCGCAACATCCACCTCACGCTCTCCAAATTGGGTAGTTGGAGATTTTAACCTCCCATCTCTCCATGACAGCCACTCAGAAGCATTTCTAGACGCACTAAAGGATCTAGGCTACAAACAATACGTTGACTCTCCCACCCACACTAAAGGAGGTAAACTAGACCTCATTTTCGCACCTCATTTCAACACCTTATCACAACAAGCCCTTGAACTGTCAGTTATACCAGTGCCATGGTCCGATCACAACCTTATTCGATTCAATATACCCACCTATACCTCTCACGTGAGCCAAAGACCATCTAACTCACCTGGAACCCACTCGGCCCGTTTTCAACCTCTCAACCGCGACAAGGTCCTAGAGAACCTTCAACCTCTCTTGACTAACACCTCCCTCAACTTAGATGACCTAATATCCAAATGGAACGAGAACCTCAGAGCCGCCTCATGTCCATTGCACAAAGATAAGAAAATAAGAAAGCGAGAACATGCGCCTTGGTTCTCTACTGACCTGCGTACATCTCTCATCCATCTACGCAAACTTGAAAGACAGTGGCGTCGAACCCACTCTCCAGAGGCACTTGAAACATATAACTCACACTTAACTACCCACCGTGAGAAGGTAACACTGAGTAAGAAGCTCTACCACACAAACCTATTGAAACGCGCCATCAATAAACCTCATGCACTATTCAAGTTAGTAAAATCCATAACAAGAGAACCAGTTTCAGATCAACCTGCAATGCCGCAGCCACAGGACTACGCAAATTACCTGCAATCAAAAATGATTACAGCCAACACGAGCATAAATACCAACAACCCATCTGTATCACCTAAGCCATCTCAAATAACTCCATTTTGCAACTTCAATACTATATCAACTAGTGAAATTGAGAAAATTATCGCCTCCATCAATCCTAGCACAGCACCCAATGACCCATGTCCAGCCAGCTGGATCAAAGATTTGCGCCATGATCTAAGCCAAATCCTGTACCTGATACTGAACCAGTCCTTCCTAACAGGCTCATTCCCCCAAAGTCTGAAACACACCTCTATCAAGCCCCTACTCAAAAACAGTAAGCTCGATCCATCCAAAGTTGAATCATTTAGGCCAATCTCGAGCATCCCCCAGCTTGCAAAAATTATCGAGAAAGCTGCCCAACAACAGCTCCAGCATCATATTGACACGGAAGCACCACTGGACAAATCACAACATGGATTCAGAGAAGCACATGGAGTTGACACAATCCTTACAACCTTATTCAATGATCTTATCACAGGAATAAACAGCATCAAACAAGGATTTGTACTCATATTTTTAGACATTTCCGCCGCCTTTGATTCTGTGAACCACAACATACTGCTGCAACGTCTGAGAGAGAAGGGGATTCAAAGCACAGCACTGGAATGGTGTAGATCCTACCTTTCCAATAGGTGGCAACAAGTTAAAACGGGCCAGGAATCATCAGAGCCATTCCTACAGTCTCAAGGTGTACCTCAAGGATCTTCACTATCGGCATTAATGTTCAATATATATATGCAGCCGATATGTGAATTGATCCGATCCTTCAATGTGCAATGCCTGGCATACGCAGATGACATCCTCATATACATGCCGTTTAAAACTGACCAACCAGTGTTTACACCAATAATCAACTGTTTCGGTGCAATAGCTGAATGGCTGCTGACACAAAACTTAAGAATAAATCATAGCAAAACTGATGTACTATTTGTCACAAGGAATCGCAAGTTCATACCTCCTCCGTCACTGCTGGTCAATAACATAGAACTGACGTCCAAACCCACAATCCGATACCTCGGCATCACATTGGATCAACACCTGGATATGACAATGCATGTGAAGAATGTGACAAAGAGGATATATCATAAGATCAGAACGCTACGCCACCTCCGCCCACTACTTGACTATACTGATTACCGATCAACCTTCCAGGCACTAGTCCTCCCACATCTAGATTTTGCGAATATCATCCTCCACGGGCTCTCTCAATCAACCTTAAATCCACTTCGTCTGGCTATGAATGCAGCTGCAAGAGTCCTCTCTGGGTCACCAAGATCTGCTCACATAACGCCTATCATGAAAGACCTACACTGGCTACCTCTACAAGCCAGACTCTCATATAAGTCACTAGTCCTGACCTTCAAGGCCATGAATAACTACCCACCGACACCAATTAGCAAACTAATCCATAACACCCTCGAAAATAGAAACAGAAGGACCACTGCTATGAATACCTTAATAGTTCCCAAGATGATGACATCATGTACCAAAGCTACATCGAACAGAGCTTTCTCAATATTTGCACCCCTTAATTGGAATTTACTTCCCCATGAAATCCGTTGCATCAAAAACCTATTACAATTCCGAAAAGCCGTGAAGCATCACTTATTCACAAAATACTACCCAGACGTGACCTCGGACACTCACACTACCAACAGACCTCCAACTTACACTAAACACCTTAATACCTTAATACAACCAGAAAAAGGTTAAACTCCACGATAGTTCACTTCCCCACTGTTGATCTGTGCCTCCTACATGAATACACATACAATTTCCACTCGAATTTACATATTTATATAGTAAAAGCATATATATAGTATAATGTTGACTGTACATAGTTATCCCTGTTACTCCATGTTATATATTCCTGTGTTCTCTGTAAACTCAATGTTACCTGTTTGCATTGCAGTATATTTGTTCGATGTACACCGCGCTGATTTTAATAGCGCGGTATAGAAGAGATGTTAAATAAATAAAAATAAATAAATAAATAAATAAATATTGCAGCATCCTTAAAACCTATAAATGGACAACCTGTCTCCTCTCATCCGCTTGTTACAAGATTCATGAGAGGCCTGACCCTAACTAAGCCTCCCATCCGACCTCCTCCGGTAGCATGGGACTTGAACCTAGTTCTAGGTCAGCTTATGAAGCCACCTTTTGAGCCCTTACACTCCACCTCCTTGAAATTTCTTTCATGGAAGGTAGTTTTCCTCATTGCAGTCACTTCGGCTCGCCGCATCAGTGAACTGCAGGCTTTAGTGGCTAATCCACCTTATACTAGATTTCATCATGATAAGGTGGTCCTTAGGACGAACCCCCACTTTATGCCCAAAGTGGTTTCGCCTTTTCATCTTAATCAAGAGGTATATCTACCTGTCTTTTTTTCCGGCTCCTCATGCATCCACTGCAGAGAGGAACCTTCATACTTTAGATTGCAAAAGAGCTCTTGCCTTTTACCTCAACAGGACTCAGCCACATCGAAAGTCTTCCCAGCTTTTCGTGGCTTTTGATCCTTCTCATTTGGGACTTCCAGTCTCCAAACGTACACTTTCCAATTGGATTGCTCAGTGTATTTCCTTTACTTACCAGAGTAAAAATATTTCTCTGGAAGGCCATGTCACAGCTCACAATGTGAGAGCCATGGCCACTTCTATGGCTCATCTTCACTCTGTCTCCATAGATCAGATCTGTCGAGCCGCCACATGGGCCTCGGTTCATACCTTCACAGCCCATTACTGTTTGGACAAGGACTCCCGCCGGGATGCCTTGTTTGGTCAGGCTGTCCTCAAACACCTGTTCCATACTTGAACAACTCCTGCCCACCTTCCCAGGATGGATGCCTGAGATCCATACGAAGATGGCGAACCCTTAGAACGGGATCTCCCAGGCATCTTAGCTAGGGAGTCCCCATATGTGAGGACTTATTCCTGCTTGTTCCTGGAGATAGCACAGTTACTTACCTGTAACAGGTGATCTCTGGGAACAGCAGGAATTAGTCCTCACAACCCACCCACCTCCCCTAGGAGTTGTATCTTCTATCTATCTTCCTTTCCTCTCTCTATTGTCTCAGCTATAAACTCGAACTGAGGAGAGCTGGTGAGGAAGGCGGGAAGGCAGCGCGCATGTGCAGTGGGAGGCCCCAAAAGCTTTCTTCTGGGAAGCTGGGGAGCTTTCCCGCGCAGGCTCCGTCGGTACCGACGTACCCATATGTGAGGACTAATTCCTGCTGTTCCCAGAGATCACCTGTTACAGGTAAGTAACTGTGCTTTACTGTACTGTTTTGTATATTTATATATATTTTAGTATGTCATTAGATTATATTCTGTATCATTCAATTATTTCATTTTTATTCTTTTATTGTTTTTATTTTTTAATATATATTTATTATTATATAACTTTTTTAAATGTAATTGGATTAGCTATGTTTTAATTTTTAGATTTGTATATATTGTTGTTTTTTTTCTATGTTCTGTTGGAGGTTATCCTACCCCCTGAAGAAGGCAGAATTGCCGAAACACTGCAAGTGTAGAAGTTTATTAATAAAGCTGTTTTGGACTACTTTGAGGTGTCCGCTTTGTCCTGCTCTGGTCCTTCCTTGGTTTGTTTGCGGGCGTTTGTGCCTCCATTTGACTTTCTTTCCCTTCTATGGGCCACTGCAGCACCTAACGTGTGTTAACTTTAATGCGCATTACCCATACCCCCAAGAAAGCCTGGGTTAGGTCCAAATGATCTTTAGCATTGAAAAAGCTAAGTTCATGTAGAATTGATGGTATTGCAACAGGAAGTAAATGGGACATACTATGCAGGTTTTACGATCCTTATCTCCTGTCATTATGTTTCATTCTGGAAAAGAATGCTCCACATATTTTTCACTTAATCCATAGGATTGCAACATCTTCAAAACATCCAGAGACTTCCTTTTCAAGAGTTTTTTTGGAGATATAGGTTGAATGCACATCGTCACCTGATAGTGCTGTAACGGTGACTATAGAAGACTGAACGAGTAATGCTGAATGATAGCGAGCATGCTGAAATGTACATAAGGTGGGACTGACTGAACTAAAAGTTTGTGGCTGATTTTAAATTAAGCTGTGAATAAACATTTAATAATCATATTTCATGTAAAGGTTTCTTATGTAGCATGGTGCTCCAAAATATTTTCTTAATACAGAGGAGACTTCATCCTACTGTTATATATCTGTAGGTGCTCTTGGTAGGAATTAGCCTTTATCTGGACAGCTTTATATGATCCACTGATGAGAGCTGAATGGGAAGGAAGGAGACAGGAGACATTGTGACTGTCTCCATGAAGATCTATTCAAGAAAATACAACATAATGTAAGCAGTTGCCTACATTTATTATTATTTATTTATTATTTATTAACAATTCTTATATACCGAACTATTAGACATCAGCGCGGTTTACATTAAACAGAAAACATCCAACAGTTTATATCTGTCTGGTCATTACATTTAACAGGAGGTATAACTTGGCGAAATAGGGGAAACTAAATACAATGGTGGTTTATCTATTAAGGGATATCATGGTTAACTATATACAGAGTGTTACCAACAGTGTATGGAACTGTTTGTTATCTACAGAGTAAAGTTGGCTTGTTGCGAGGGTCTATCCCTTTGGCCACTCCTGCTATTCACCTGATGGTTGTGATCGGAGCTGTCATTGAGATATTTGAGGAAAAGGAAATGTTTTAGCTCCTTTCTGAACTGATTCAAATTGGTCATTGCTCTGATTTGTGCTGGTAAGGTGTTCCATAGGTTTGGGGCACAGAGTCGGAAGGCTCTGTTAGATGTTGATCTGTTGCATCTTGTGGTTTCTATTGGGATGACCAGCGTGTTCAATTCTGCTGTTCTTCGCGGCCTGTTTGGTGCAAGTGGTTGTATGAGGTTGGAGAGGGAGGAAGAGGTGAGTCCCATAGCCGCTTTGAACGTTAGCAGCAAGGTCTTGAAACTAATCCTTGCTTGGATGGGGAGCCAGTGTAGCTGTTTTAGAAGGGGTGTCATGTGGTCTCTCCTGGATGCCCCAAGGAGTACTCTCGCTGCACTGTTCATGGCTAGCTGCAGGGGGTTCAGGGTGGACTGGGGAGTCCTTGTAGTATGGAATTTGAGAAGTCGAAGTGGGGAAGTATAAGAGCTTGATAAATGGTCCGGAAGTCTTCCGGTTCAAGTAGTGTGCGTAGGTGTCTGAGGGATCTGATTTTAAAGTAGATTGCCTTGACTGTATTGGCTATGTGGTTCTTCATGTCAAGGTGTTGGTCTAGTGTTACTCCAAGGTGTAACGTATTGCATGTTTCACTTGGAGTTGGGCATCCTTTACGTTAATACAACTAGGAGGGGTGAAGTTGGTGTTCCTCGAGACGAAAAGGACTTCCGTCTTTTTGTGTTGTATTCTCAGATTTTGTGATAGCAGCCACTCTGATATGGTATCAAAGCAGTTAGTCAGCGGAGTGAGGTCTAGGCAATCGAGTGATATTGGCATATATAATAGAACATCATCTGCATATATCATGTAACTGACATTAAAGGATCTGATGATGTCGCAGATGGGTTGAATGTATATATTAAACATCAGTGCAGATAAGGAGGATCCTTGCGGTACCCCTTGGGTTTGTTGGAATGGTTCAGATGTATCTCCGTCGACTCGGACATGTTGCCATCTATCGGACAGGTAAGATTTGCACCATTCAAGTGCTGTTCCACAGATGCCTTTTTCTCTTAGCCGGTAGATAAGAATTTCGTGGTATACTGAGTCAAAAGCCGCTGCTATGTCTAGAAAGACAAGCGCGAAACCCTGGCTTATGTTATCCACACCTGAGATTATGTTGTTGAAGAGGGTTGTGAGCAGTGTTTCTACCCCATGTGACTCTCTGAATCCATGTTGGGCTGGATCCAGTGGGGCATACATACATTAATTGGCCTTTCATTCTTAGTTTTCTGTTCTTATCATTTTTCTCTCAGCTCTGAACAAATGTGCCATAAAGTAGTAATTATTGTTATAGAATTTCTCACATAATCCCTGCATTTCTAGACAAGTTACAACAAAACGTACATAATAGCATGGATCAGGGCTCGACAAACGCCAGGTCGCCATGGTGACCAAAATATTGCACCTGGCACATGGGGCTCAGAGCAATGGGCAGAAGAGCTGTAATGTGGATCATGGCTAGGAGAGCCGGTGCCTGCCTGCAGGGATCCCAACCCCCACAGGCAGAAGTGCTTTGTGGAAATGGTCCTCAATCATTTCTGGGAGAGCGGGTAACTGCCGATGGGGATCCTAACCCCCCGCGGACAGAAGTGAAAAGGGTCCGGTATTGGTCGGGAGAGCTAATGTCTGCATGGCCTATGCAAAAAAAAAAAAAAAAAAAGGTGTTTTTCTGCATAGACAACTGAATAAATTAAAGGGGAAGTAAGTTTTAATTTATTCAGCCATCTATGCAGCAGTCTTACTAAATTTTTTCTTAAGCCTGTGCAAACACGAGTTCTCCCAGCTAACACCACACCCTTTTCACTTCTGCCTTTCCATTTCAGTAATGCTGCTCACAGGAAGCACAAAGGCGATGGGTGTAGTTTGTGCATTCCTGGAGAGCTTGCATTAGGTCATCATCCTAGCCAAGAGCAGTTTGGTGCCCTCCCAGATGCTAGAGAGTCTGGGTGCATGGTTTGATCCACAGGCAGGGAAGGCGTTTCTCACCAGATAAAGGATTCAGAAGCTGAGGTCGCAGATTCTGGATTTGCTCAGAATGCCAAGGCCCATCGCCTCAGATTACCTGCAGGTGTTGGGGTTGATGGCAGCGGCCTTGGACTTTGTTCCATGTGCCAGGGCTCACATAAAACTGTTGCAGAGGCCACTATTAGCCAAGTGGTAGCCTCATGTCCAGGATCTCAAATGGCCCTGCCCTGAGAGAGAGACAGCACAGGACAGCCTGTCCTGGTGGTTGAAGAATGACAGACTGAGTCACAGGATGGACTTGGAGTACACCAAGTTAACGCTGGTGACCATAGGTGCCAGCCTAAGCAGTTGGGGAGTCCACTGCCTGGGAGCTGTGGCTCAGGGTCTGTGGTCGAAGGAAGCACCAAGATAGCCAATCAACTGCTTAGAATAGAGGGTTATTTGGCTGGCTTTTCAGGCTTCTTTGCCCCAAGTGAAGGGCCAGGGAGTGAGAGTCTCGTCAGCGAGTATATGTGAATCGCCAGGATGGAACCAGAAGTCTGCAGGTAGTAGAAGTGGTGGCTCCCTTTGTTGACCTGGGCAGAATGAAATTTAGCATGCCTTTCGGTGGTTTGGTTTGTGTAGCAGGGATGGACAATATTTAGGTAGACTTCCCTGAGCAGACACACCCTGGATCCGGGAGAATGGCATCATGCAGATGTGTGGCATTCCAGCATTATAGTGAGTCATTTCAGTGGACTCTCTCATAGTAATGGGGGAAAATGCAAAAGTAGACCAGTTGTTCAATTACAGGAGAGAGCAGAAATCAGCAAGGATAGACATTGGTGCACAAGTGGCCCCGTGCCATCTGCTGTATGTATTTCCCCTGTGGCCCCTGATAAGCAAGGTGATTCAGAGGATAGAGCTTCATTCAGGGCTGGTAGTGTTAGTGGCTCCAGATTGGCCCTAGAGGCCACAATATGGAGACATGGATTGCTGGTGGAGAACTGTTGATATTTCAAAAGTAGCCGATCTATTACGCAGGGACTGATCCTGATCTTGAGAGGGCAGGATTCCTGAAGAGGATATTGGAGTGATGTGATTTCTACTCTCTTGCAATCCCAGAAGACATAGACCTCCCAGCTTATGTCCAGGTTTGGAGGATATTGGAGGCTAGGTGTGAGGAGTGGGACTATCAGGCAAAGAAGAGTGTCAGGGTCTTGTGATCCTCTCTGCCTGATAGTCTAACCTTCCTTCAGAGGGGTCACTGGAGAGGGGTCTGGCCTTATACATCTTGAAGATACAGGAAGCAGCAATGGTCTGTTCCAAGGAGTCAAGTGCAGGGGGGCTCAGTGGCAGCTCATCTAGATGTCAGTTGTGTCTTGCATGGGGTTAGACATTTGAGACTCCCTGCACGGATTATTGTCCCTCATTGGGATCTCAACCAGGTGCTGAAAGCATTGATTAAGGCCCTTTTTTAGCCTTTGTGCCATGCCTTCCTTAAGGATTTGATCCTAAAAGTGGTGGTGTGTGTTGCAGTTTGTTTAGTAAGAAGGATCTCTGAATTGCAAGCTCTCTCGTGTAGGGAGCCCTTCTTGCTGATAACTTTGGAAAGGGTAGTGATTTGGCTGGTACCTTCATTTCTTCTTAAGGTGGTTTCTACCTTTTGTGTGAATCAGGTGGTCACACTTTCCAGGAGTTGGTGGTGAAGCATCAGAGGCGTTGCATCATTTGGATGTTTAGAGAGTTTTGAGGTGTTATCTGCAGAGAACTGAAGTTTCAAAGGTCAGAAACACTCTTCCCAATCAAAACGCTTGCTCAGCCATGGGACCTCAATACCATCAGACATGAAAATATGGTAGAACGTGCTCCAAATCCTTTCTTCACTGCTGCCAAGGTTGAAAAATTTTTGTAAATTGTTAAATCTTAGAAAAACATTTCTAAAAATTAGTCCAATTAAATGTCACAACCATATGCAAAAATGTCAGAAGAGACTTATCTGAACAAATAATGAATGACTAAATGAAAGTTCTCGCTATGTCAGAAGTGTCCTTCAGAATAGGAAAACGTCTTCCCAAAGTCCACAAACTTGTCTGATGCTCTTAATAGCTATGAACATCTTCAAATCCCGACTCTGGTCAAAGCTTCACCACATTGGTGTCCTTAGCGTTTTATCGTTTATCATTTATTTAAACTTTGATATGCCACACTTGACATTAGCATACAAAGTGGTTTACAGCAATCACATATACAAATTAAAATGAACAGAGTAAAAACATGCTTTAAAATATGGATAAAACATCATGATGGTTATCCATGATTGCATAAAACAAAAGACAAAAACATACTCCAAGAAGTGGTTAGAAACTTTGGCCAGTCCCCTCTTAACACATCATCTGTAAGTGGACAATTTTAGTACAAGCCATAAACTTGTTAGCTCAACAAAAGAGGGGACTGGGGGGGGGGGGGGAGGGAGTGGGGGAAGGGAATTGGAAAAAAGAAGTGTACAATGGAAGTGAAGTTGTGTATTGGTATATTTGGTTGGAATAAAATGTTAATGGGATGAAAAAAAAACCTTTGGCTAGTGTCTATATTTGAAGATGTTCATAGCTATGAAGAGTATCAGGTGAGTTTGTGGATTTTGGGAAGAAGATTTCCTATTCCGAAGGACACTTTTGACGTGGCGAGGACTTTCATATCATCATTCATCATTTTTTCAGATAAGTCTCTAATGACATTTTTGTATATGGTTGTGACATTTAATTGGACTGATTTTTAAAAAAGGTTTTCTAAGATTTAACACTTTAAAAATTTTTCCAATCTTGGGAGCGGTGATGAAAGGGTTTGGAGCACATTCTACCATATTTTCGTGCCCAGTGGTTTTGAGCTCAATGATTGAGCAGATGCTTTGATTGGGAGGAGTGTTTGTGATTTTAGTTTTTGTTAATTTTGAATGATTAAAGTTCTGCATGTTTTGATTTATTTTTTGCGGACATTGTGAGGATTTGTATTGTTTCAAAGGTCAGACCATCTTTGTTTTTGTTTGGTGGACCCAGGAAGAAAAAAGCAGCCTCAAGAGAGTCTTTTGCCAATTGGGTCAAAGAGATGGTTATTTCGGTTTCCATGCTTTATGGTAGGTTGGTTCCTGCCAAATTGAGTGCTCACTTGACTAGTGGGCAAGCTTTTTCACGGGTGGAATATAGTTTGATTCCACCACAGATTATCTGTCGTGCGGCCAGTTGTGTGGAGCTGCATTCCTTTGTGCAGCACTATTGTTTGGATGTTCAGGCCAGGATGCATGTAACCTTTAAAGTAAGGGTATTAGAGGCCGGTTCAGCTGCATCCCTCCCTGTGTGATTACTGCTGGGGACTTCTGTTGAGTCTGCATTGGTTTGGAGGAACTTAAGGAGGAAGAAATTAGACCTTACTTGATAATTTTCTTTTCTTAAGTCCCTCTAAACCAGTGCAGAACCAGCCCAGGAACTGTCTGTCTATGTGCTCTGAGTTTGGTAAAGGAAAGTTTGTTTTTCACATAGTTGGTTCCTGAAGTTCACGAATCTCTTTCTAGCCTAGATTAGGTATTTTTTAATAGAAATCCTTTGGCAAGTATGCCCCTCCCCTTTTTGCTTGTGTGAGTGTGTGGGGGGGGGGGAGAATGTTCTCATTTTCTGCTTTGTCATAGAAATACTGGTCAGCTGAAGGTTACACAGGACTCTATATAGGGATATATCCCAAACCAGTGGTTCTCATTCTCCCTGAGATTGGTAGGAGAGTGTAAACCCATGCATCTGGTGGAACAAGGAAAGAAAATTAGCAGGAAAGATCTAATGTTTTTTCTTCTTCAATGGAACCTGTTCCATCCCCTTTATCATTTTATTCATCCTTTTCTGAACATTGTGTAGTTCCATTATATATTTTTGAGACAGGGTGACCAGAATTGCCCCCACTATTCAAGATGTGGTTGCATTACAGATAGCTCTGATATTCTCCATTTCTTTTTAGATGTTGTTAAATGCCATCGAGTCCGTGCCGACTAATGAAGACCCTCTGGATAGTTCTAAACTGTGTTCTCTCTTCAGTCAGACAGCTCATTGTTGATAGAGTGGTATCGATAGCTGCTGTTATTATTGTCACAAGCACAACGCCAAAACCACTAGTCTCTAGTTGTTGAGGGCGTGGTGGTTGATGTATCCTTCCTCTGTCAGCTATACTTATGCTTCAAGTAAAAGGATTGTAGTTGAGGCAAACCGAGGGTAAGGCTTATGACAGAAAAAGTTTATTTTAAACACGAGAACAGATCAGGTTCAAGGTTCCATTAACAGGATAAATTATAGGCTTTTGCTTAAGATTCAGCAAACTGGTGGCAAAAACAAACAGAACTCAACAATGGCTTTTCAAAGTCCTCTTAAATGTAGAAGCTTAGCCTTTTCATAGATAACAGGGTGCCACTTTTCTTATAGTCCTTTGTTAATCATAGCACAAAGAAAACAAGGTTAATTCTTCTATGGCAGTTTATCTTCACTCAGCCTCAATTTTCTGGGCTGCACTTCCAGGTGAATATGAAATAAGCATTCAAAATGTCCTCAAAACTCTTAGCAGGCTTTTCATATAAAACAGGAGCAAAGCACAAACTCTTAAAGCAGCCAATTAGCTTTCTTGCTGTTGCAGAGTTCTAACACAGCTGATAATCAGGCATGAAACACAGCTTCCTTTACAAGCTTATGTGGCAGTAAATTCCCTTTCCAAAACACACAGGAATTTACCTCTTTACTGCTTACGCTTTAAGGTTACCTTTGCAAGAGGAACAATTCTTTCAAGGCTGGCTCTTCTTCAACACTTCAATTCTAAAGCTTGACATAAAGAACAATCCATAAACATATCTTCTTCCCCCACCTCTGGCTCTGGTTCTCCCAATTGCATGGGCTCTGACTCACTCACTTGATCAGACTGCTCAGCTGACACTCTCTCTGGTGGTCTGAAAGCTTCTCCACTTCCTGGCTTCCACCCCTGTTGCCAACCTGATTCAGGGAAAACACCTCTCTCAGCTCTGGGTAGTTCAGTCCTTCTCCAGGAGTTAGCACCTGCTCTGGCTTCTCCAGCATTCCATCGTCCTTGCTGCTCTGTTCCACTCCCCATCTGCTTCCTCTGCTGCTCCTCCTCTGCTCCTCCAGCTCTCCATAATCTAACCCGAGTTTATACTCACTGGGATCCAACCCCACCTCTTTCTCTCCCTGGTGTTTGTAATCTCCCTGCCTTCTGAACTTAGAATAATCAGTGCACTTGTTAGAGTAAGGGCTTTGGTCCTCGTGCTTGCAATCTCCCCTTCTTACTCTATCAAGCATTTCCTGAAACCTATTCCAGCTGGGGTTTTTCTGCTTTTGAAACGTGGCTCTGGCCTTCTGACCCTGCACACCTAACAGAGGCCCCTTGATTAAGGTGAATTCCTTATGCTTTTCATCTCCCCCATGCTCTGGATGGCTGACCTTGCCACATTATATTGATCGATCTCATTGCTGGTCTTCCTCTTTTGTGTTGACCTTCAACCTTGCCAAGCATGATTTCTTTCTCTAATGATCTCTTTCTTCGCATGATGTGTCCAAAGTATGAAAATTGAAGTCTTGTCATCTGAGCTTCTAAAGAAAGCATAGGGTTTGATCTCCTCTAGTACTGATAGGTTTGTTCTTCAGGCAGTCCGTGGTATACACAGTATTCCTTGCCAACACGATAATTCAAAGGAATCAATTGTCTTCCTTTCTAATTTTTTTCACTGTTCAACTTTCATGTCCATACGACGTTATTGAAAATACATTGGCTTGGACAGGTCAAATCTTTGTATGGAAAGAGACATCTCTGCTCTTGAGAATCTTGTCTAGGTCCTTCATAGCCATTCTGCCATGGGCAATGTGTTGTCTGATTTCTTTTTTAAATTTATAAACTTTTATTCATTTCCCAACATTCAAGTAAAACAAGAATGACAGAAACAAGATGATACACTATAATCAAGAAAAGAAAAAAACAAAAGGAAAACAGGAAAATTCTATCATCATATTTAGACTACAATAAATATATTTTTTAATTTATACATTTTTATTCATTTCGTCTGATTTCTTGACTGCTTGTCATTCCTTTATTGATTAGTGATCCAAGAGGTTATTTGTTTCTTCTCCATCGGCGACGGAACTTATTGATTTGGGCATTTGTCAGGATCTTTTTCTTCTTTACATTAACGTGTAGGCCCATTTTATGTTCCTTGATTTTGAGAAGTAAATATTTTAGATCATCTTAACTTTCAGCCAGTGTTTGTGGTATCATCAGCATAGTTAAGGTTGTTGATGAGTCTTCCACCAATCTTCACCCTCAGTTGTCTTCATACAGTCCTGCTTCTCTGATGATTTGTTCTGCATATAAATTAAACAGGTAGGTGGAAAGTATGCAGCCTTATTGTACACATTTGCTGATTCTAATCCATTTTGTTTCTCCTTGTTCTGTTTAAACTGTTGCTTCTTGATCATTGTAAAGGCTGGTGCAAGAGAACTATCAGGTGTTCTGGTATATCTATGCTGCTTAATGTGACCCAGAATGTCTCACGATTTTACACAGTCAAAAGCCTTGCTGTGGTCAATAAAACACAGTTCATAAATGTTTAATAATAATAATAATAATAATAATAATATTATTATTATTTAGTGCTGCAAGGCATATGCAGTGCTATACAAACACAGATAAAGATAGTTCCGATTGTTAGAGTTTACAGTCTAAACAAGATAAAGGTTGGAAATGAGGATAGGATAGGGAAGGGAAAGGAAACTTAACAAACAGGAGATCAGGTTCCAAGCCTCAAAGAGGTGTGCCTTTAATACACATTTGAAAAGGGGCAGGGATGAAGCCTGATGTACAGACTCAGGAAGTTTGTCCCAGGCGTAAGGAGCAGCAAGGTAAAACGACCGAAGTTTGGAATTAGCAGAGGTAGAATACGGCAAAGAGAGGAGCAAGCCAGTAGAAGAGTGAAGTTCACGAGGAAGGGTGTAGAGGGAGAACATAAGATATGCCATACTGGGTCAGACCAAGGTCCTTCAAGCCCAGTATCCTGTTTCCAGCAGTGGCCAATCTAGGTCATACGTACCTAGCAGTTTCCCCAAAAGACACAGGTTCCACAGTGCTTGTATTGGGTGAAGCACTGATATCCTGGGCCCCTTTTTAATAATTGTTTATGGACCTTTCCTCCAGGAACTTGTCCAAACCTTTTTTAAACCTCGCTACACTAACAGCCTTTACTACATCCTCCAGAGATAGTGAGGAGCAGCAGAATGATTGCATTTAAAGGTCAGAAAGAGGAGTTTGAATTGATTTGGAAACAGAAGGGAAGCCAATGAAGTGATTTAAGAAGAGGGGATATACGAGAAAAACGAGGCTGGCGAAAGATTAGTTGCCCAGCAGAGTTTTGAATAGATTGAAGGTGAGAGAGATGACTCAGAAGGAGACCAGCAAGAAGGATATTGTAATAGTCGAGGCAGGAAATAATTAAAGAGTGGACAGTGTTTTAGTAGTGTTTTCAGAGAGGAAGGGGCGCATTTTGTAAATAATATAGATAAAGAAACGACATGTTTTGGTAATCTGTTGGATATGTGAGAAGGACAGGGAGGAATCAAAAATGACGCCAAGGTTACAGGCTGAAGAAACAAAGTAGAAGAGTATTATCAACAGAGATAGAGGAAGTGGAGAGGAAGGTTTAGGGGGAAAGATAAGAAGTTCAGTTTTGTTCATGTTAAGTTTCAAGCGGCGGTGAGAATCCAGATGGCGATGTCAGAGAGAGAGACAGAGATATGGGCCTGCAATGCCGGAGAAATAACAGGTGTAGAAAGAGAGATCTGAGGATCATCTGTGTAAAAATGGTACTGAAATCCACAGGAAGAGATGACAGCACCAAGCAACTGGGTGTAGAGAGAGAAAAGTAGAGGTCCCAGAACACAGACCCTTGGGGTACACCAACTTAGAGTAGTATAAGGGGAAGAGGAGGCCCCATTAGAACAAATACTGAAAGAGCGATTGGAGAGATAAGAAGAGATCCAGAACAGGACAAAGCCTCTAAAACCAAGTGATGACAATTTGTCAAGAAGAAGGTAGTGGTCAACAGTATCAAAAGCAGCTGAAAGGCAAGAAGGATAAGGATGAAATAGAGGCTTTTAGATTTAGCCATGAACAAGTCACTTGAAACTTTGGCAAGTGCTGTTTCAGTAGAATGCAAGGGACAAAAGCCATACTGAAAAGGTTCCAGAAGGGCTTGAGAGGAAAGAAATTCAAGACAACTGTGGAGGACAGCACGCTAAAGACGTTTGGAAATGAAGGGAAGAAGGGGGAGATTGGACAATAATTAAGAGAGTTAGGATCAAGGAAATTTAGAAGTATAGGTGTCAGAGAGGTTATCAACATGAATATTGAAACCACCAAGAATGAGCCAGGGGGTTGAAGAATCAAGATATAGGGAAAGTTAGAGATGGACTTATCAGGGGGTCGATAAATAGCAGCTATAGGGAGAGGTAAGGGATTAAAAAGGTGGATAGAGTGGGCTTCAAAGGAGGAAGAGGGAGTGATTGAAATTGGCAGGAAGGAGAAAGCAGAAATCAAACACCACCACCGTGGCCAGTGTGGGAAAATTGGTAACCACCATGACAGAAGGCAGCAATAGTAGCAGCTTCATTGGGGAGACGCCAGGTTAGTATCCTTTTGATATTCTTTTGTCTTTTCAAGTATCTATGTCATATCTATGATGATGTTCCTCCTCTTTCCTGAACCCTGCTGCCAAGTGAGGCAGTTCTCTTTCCAGGTGTGGTTGTAGTATTTGTTGGATGATCTTCAGTAGAATCTTGCTGGCATGTAGGATTAGAGCAATTGTGATAATTTCCACAGTCAGTTGGATCACCTTTCTTCACTATTGGTATAAACACATATCGTTTCAAGTGAGTTGGCTCTAATGTTGTCTTCCAAATTTCCTGGCAGAGCCTTGTAAGTATGGCAACAGCTGCATCCGATTGCTGTAGTACTTCAGTGGGAATGCCATCAATGCCTGGTGCTTTGTTCTTTGATAATGCTTTCAATGCTGCTTTGACTTCTTTTGTCACCAGTGGTTCCTGATCATAAGGCACAGGTTGAAGTGGTTGTTGGTCCACTTGCTCTTTAAGATATAATGACACTATATTCTTTCTACCTTTCCTTGATTTTCTCAGCATCATTCAGCATGGATCCTTGAGCATCTGGTAGCATTCCAGTTCGAGGCTGGAATTTTCTCTTTAATTTTTGTAGCTTTAGGAAAGCAAATCTTGTTTTTCTCTAAGAATATAAGACTTGAAGACCTAAATATGTACACTCTGGAGGAGAGGAGGGATAGAGGAGATATGAGTCAGACCTTTAAATACTTAAAGAGAAGTAATGAACAAACAAACCTCTTCCAAAGATGGGGGAGGTGTAAAACTAGAGGGCATAACATGAAGCTGCAAGGGGGTAAATTGAAAGGCGATGTCAGGAAATACTTTTTCACTGAAAGGGTGGTGGATGCTTGGAATGCCCTCCCGATGGAAGTGGTGAGAGCAAATACAGTGACAGAATTCAAGATGGCATGGGACAGACACAATGGATCCCTTTACAGGATAAAATCAAAATAAACTTGACCATCTAATTTCCCAACAAATAGGGGTGTCCTACATGGAGCGGTGGGTTCACTCCTAAACAAAGACATGGGGAGGGGTAGCCTGTACAGAGCGGCAGGTGCACCTACTCTTGCCATCTTACTGGGCAGACTAGATGAACCATACTGGTCTTTATCTGCCGTCATTTACTTTGTTACTATGCCATACTGGGTCAGACCAAAGCCCATCAAGCCCAGTATCCTGTTTCCAACAATGGCCAATCCAGGTCATAAGTAACTGGCAGGTTCCCAGAAAGTTACACAGGTTCTACAATGCTTGTCCTGAGGTAAGCAGTGGATTTCCCGGGTCCTTTTTAATAATGGTTTATGGACCTTTCCTCCAGGAACTTGTCCAAACCTTTTTTAAACCCTAACAGTTTTTACTACATCCTCTGGTAATGAATTCCAGAGTTAGATTACGCGTTGAATGAAAAAATATTTTCTCTTATTAGTCTTAAATAGGTAACATTGTAGCTTCATTGCATGTCCCCTAGTCTTTTTACTTTTTGATGGCATAAATAACCGATCTACCTATTTCCAGGAACAAGCAGGAATGTAGTCTTCACATATGGGTATCATTGGTACCAACGTAGCCTGCATGGGAACGCTCCCCAGCGTCCAATAGGAACGCTTTTGGGAGCATCCCTCAGCACATGCGTGCTGCCTTCCCCCCTTTCCAACTGTCCCTCTTCAGTTCTTCGTTTTTCGCGGAGCCGACAGGTCACATACCCTGTCACCGCAGAAAATTTGATCTCCAGGAACAAGCAGGAATAAGTCCTCACATATGGGTACGTCGGTACCGACGGAGCCCGTGCGGGAAAGCTCCCCAGCTTCTTAGAATAGAAGCTTTTGGGACCTCCCACTGCACATGCGCACTGCCTTCCCGCCTTCCTGAACAGCTCTCCTCAGTTTTCTCTTTTTCCGCGGAGCCAGCAGGTCGTGTTCCTGTCACCGCTGAAGAAATTGTTATTTTATTTGTTTCTTTAGACCGCGTACCTGCCTTCCCCATACCGATACCGGTATCGCCGGTCTTTTCTTTCTTTCTTTAAAAAATTATAATTCTTTTTTCTTATTTTTTAGCTTTTTGGTCACTTCAGAGAGGCCTCTCGGCCTACTCAATTTCTCCTCATGGAGAAGCCAGCCCCTGGATTTAAGAAGTGTACCAAATGTAATGCTGTTATTTCAGTCACAGACACCCATGACTGGTGTCTGAAATGTTTGGGGCCTGACCATTCCATACCGGACTGCCCATCTTGCTCCCACATGTCTAAACGTGGGCTGCAGAACCGGGCCAACAAATTCCATGTGCTGTTTGCTTCAGAGAATACAGCATCACAGTCATCCAGGTCTTCTTCTCCGGATGGATCTCAGGTAACCAAACCTTCTGTGGGCAAGTCCTCAAAGAGCAAATCTCCTTCAAAGCATCGAGAGGCTCTTAGCTTAGAACTTGAGGACCCTGCCCCAGCCACACAACCCCGGCGGGAAGTCCAACTTCCAAAAACGCCAATTCAGGGGTCTCAGGTTGATATCGATGCTACGGCCTCGACAGATCACCTGTTAGCCTGCTCTGGGGTACCGGGTCACTCCGGTACCGACATCCAGGCAGCTATGGCGTCCATGGGCGATACTGTACAGTCCATGCAGCAGGCCGTCATGGCTTTCATTAAAGCTGCAACGCCATCGGTTCCGCTTTCAGCGGTTCCGGGCCCGATACCGGTATCGTCCGCCATGCCGGTATCGAGGCCGTCCACCTCTAAACGCAAGTCGGTACCGTATGGGCTTTCGCTCCATACCGGTTCCATACCCGATACGCCCGATATCGATACCGATCGGTACGCGTATCGTGCGTTAGAGGAAAGCACCGATTCCTCTGAGGATTTTCACTCCTCTGATGATTCTGCTGAGTTTTCACTCAACTTACCTGAGGAGCCCTCTTCTCCTAAAAGGAGAATGTCCCCTCCAGAGGATTTGTCCTTCCAGGACTTTGTTTTAGATATGGCTACAGCCCTTTCTATTACCACATCCTCTGAAAAGGAACCCAGATCCAAAAAACTGGATATTTTGGGATACTCAAAGGCCCCTAAGGAGGCAGTTACCCTGCCTATCCATGAAATCCTTCAAGAACAACTGATGGATTTCTGGGAAAATCCTTTGACTTTGTCTCCTTATTCCCGTAGGTTGGACACCATGTATAGGGTCCCTCCTTCTCCTGGTTTCCAAAAGACTCAATTGCCCCACCACTCTATTGTGGTGAAGTCTGCAATGAAGAAGATTAGGAGTACCAAAAGGCACTCTTCCACCCCTCCAGGACGGGAATGTAAGACTTTGGACTCTTTTGGTAGGAAAATTTTCCAGGCTAGTATGCTTATAGCCAGGATTAATTCCTACAGTCTCTATATGGGCATGTTCCTGGAGGAACTTGCCAAAAAGGTGCGGCATTTTGCCCCCTTTATCCCTGAGGATAAAAAGCAGGGATTCCTTTCCCTAGTGAAACAACTCTTAGAGGTTTCTAAGTTCTCTAATAGGGCAGCATATGATTCCTTTGAGGGAGCCAGTAGGGCTTCGGGCATTGCTATTGCAGCCCGACGTCTTGCTTGGCTCCAGGCCTCTGATCTGGAACCTTGGGTTCTAGATGGCTTACGGAATCTGCCCTGTACAGGTGAGAACTTATTTGGGGAAGAGTGGCAAATCAAAGCCACCCAGATGGATGCTGAAAATGCCACCTTGGAAAGACTTTCAAAGTCCACTTCAATTCCTACTAAGAAAAAGTCTTTTAAAAGGCCTTACTATAAGAAGGCCAGAGTTGCTTCAAATACTGGCCAGCAGTCTTCTCAACCTCGCTATACTGCTAAGCGTCAGCAATCCAAACAAGCACGAGCTAAGCCTGCAGCAGCTACTGTAGCTCAGCAGGCTCCAACCCCTCAGGGGTTTTGACTTGCTCCTAGGGAACTTGCCACTTCTGGTTCTAACACAACCAGAACCTCTCACCATACCCGGAAGGTTGGTTCACTTTGCTCCCAGATGGGAACAAATCACAACAGAACAATGGACCCTCTCTATCATTCGAGAGGGTTACAAACTTCATTTCTCCAGCCTTCCTCCCCATCATATGGTGAGACCATTCAATTCTCCCCCATCTCTCCTAACCCTGTTGGGTCAAGAGGTTTCCTCTCTTCTTGCCCAAGGGGCCATAGAAGAGGTTCCTCTTCCTCAACAAGGGTCCGGTTTCTACTCCCCTTATTTTCTCATTCCAAAGAAGACAGGGGGATTCAGACCAATCCTAGATCTGAGAGAATTGAACAAATTTCTCTTCAAGGAGAAATTCAAAATGCTGTCTCTCGGCATTCTCCTTCCTTACCTCCAGGGTCAGGACTGGCTTTGTTCTCTAGACCTACAGGATGCGTATACACATATACTCATCCATCCATCCCACAGAAAGTATCTTCGCTTTCTGTTTCAGGGAAAACATTTCCAATACAGAGTACTCCCCTTCGGTCTAGCCTCTGCTCCAAGAGTATTCACAAAATGCATGGCAGTCGTAGCCGCATTTCTAAGAGGCATGGGAATCTTTGTCTTCCCATATCTGGACGACTGGCTCATCCGAGCTCCAACTCAGTCACAGGCCCAGATTTCCCTGGACCACACAAGGAGCCTTTTGCAGTATCTGGGACTGGTAGTAAACCTTCCCAAGTCCCAACTCATCCCTACTCAATCTCTAGAATTCATAGGGGCCCAGTTGGACACCATCACTGCAAGGGCCTACCTTCCACATGTTCGAGGCCAGCGCCTCCTGAGTTTGGCCTCCCAAGCTCAGTCCAGCACTCACTTGACAGCCAGGGAAATGCTACGCCTACTGGGTCATATGGCCTCCACAGTGCATGTGGTGCCCTATGCTCGTCTTCATATGAGAGCAGCTCAATGGACCCTGGCCACTCAGTGGACTCAGGCGTCAGGAGCGCTCTCAGACCAAATACAAACCTCCGATCGTCTGTTTTGGTCCCTCCACTGGTGGACTTCCACCAAGAATCTGTTGTTGGGGGCTCCATTTCAACCATTGCTACCCCAAGCAACCCTCACAACAGATGCCTCCCAAACAGGGTGGGGAGCCCATCTGCAAACTCTCTCCACTCAGGGCACTTGGTCTCTACAGGAGACCACCCTTCATATCAATCTTCTGGAACTGCGAGCAATTTACCTTGCCCTCAAGGTCTTCCACTCCCTCCTAGCCAACCTCACTGTCCTAGTTCAGACGGACAATCAGGTGGCCATGTTTTACATAAACAAACAAGGAGGGACGGGCTCTCTGTCGCTTTGCAACGAAGCTCTAAGACTATGGGCCTTCGCCAGAGAGCATCAGATTCACCTGCTAGCAGTGTATCTCCCAGGAGTTCAAAACTCTCGGGCAGACAGGCTCAGTCGAGTTCTGCTGCCACACGAATGGTCCCTACATTTGGACCAAATAAACCGAATCTTTCAGGAATGGGGGACCCCGGACATAGACCTCTTTGCAAGTCCGTGGAATGCCAAACTTCCCCGGTTCTGTTCCAGAACTCCGTGTCAGGGAGCTCAGGCTACGGACGCCTTTCTCCTGAATTGGAATCAGGCATTCCTATATGCCTTTCCACCCATTCCTTTGATTCCCAAGACTCTGTTCAAACTCCAGAGGGATCATGGAACTATGATCCTCATAGCTCCACGCTGGCCACGCCAAGTGTGGTTCCCTCTACTTCTACAGCTCTCCCAGGGATCCTACTTGGATCTGGGAGCTGCGCCAGACCTCCTGTCTCAGGAGGAGGGGACTTTGTGGCACCCAAACCCCAAATCCCTTCACCTCAGTGCTTGGTTACTGAAGGCTTAAGCCTTCAAGACTTTCATCTTTCCCAACCAGTGAAAGATATCCTTTCTGCCTCTAGGAAACCCTCTACCAGGCGTTCCTATGCTTTCAAATGGAAACGTTTTTCCATTTGGTGTGCTCAGCAGGGTCTTGACCCTCTGGCACTTCCTTTGAATTCTCTTCTTGATTATCTCCTGCATCTATCCAATGCAGGCCTCAAGACGAATTCGGTAAGAGTCCATTTAAGTGCTATTGCAGCATCCTTGAAACATATAAATGGACAACCTATCTCCTCTCATCCTCTTGTTGCAAGATTCATGAGAGGCCTGACTCTCACTAAACCTCCCATCAGACCACCCCCGGTCGCATGGGATTTGAATCTAGTGCTCGGTCAACTTATGAAGCCACCTTTTGAGCCAATGTTTTCCACCTCCTTGAAATTTCTTTCCTGGAAGGTCATCTTCCTCATTGCAGTCACTTCGGCTCGCCGCATCAGTGAGCTGCAGGCTTTAGTGGCTAATCCACCTTACACAAGATTTCATCATGATAAGGTGGTCCTTAGGACGAATCCCCACTTTATGCCTAAAGTGGTCTCGCCTTTTCATCTTAATCAAGAGGTATATCTACCTGTCTTTTTTCCAGCTCCTCATGCATCCAATGCAGAGAGGAACCTTCATACTCTGGATTGTAAAAGAGCTCTCGCTTTTTACCTTAATAGGACTCAGCCACATCGAAAGTCTTCTCAACTTTTTGTGGCCTTTGATCCTTCCCATTTGGGACTTCCAGTCTCCAAGCGTACACTTTCCAATTGGTTTGCTCAGTGTATTTCTTTTGCTTACCAGAGCAAAAACATTTCTCTGGAAGGCCATGTCACTGCTCACAATGTGAGGGCCATGGCAACTTCTATGGCTCATCTGCACTCTGTTTCCATAGATCAGATCTGTCGAGCCGCTACCTGGGCCTCGGTTCATACCTTCACAGCCCATTACTGTTTGGACAAGGACTCCCGCCGGGATGCCTTGTTTGGCCAGGCTGTCCTCAAGCACCTGTTCCATTCCTAAACAACTCCTGCCCACCTTCCCAGAATGGATGCCTGAGATCCATACGAAGATGGCGAACCTTTACAGGGGATCCCATGCATCTAAGCTAGGGAGTCCCCATATGTGAGGACTTATTCCTGCTTGTTCCTGGAGATAGCACAGTTACTTACCTGTAACAGGTGATCTCTGGGAACAGCAGGAATTAGTCCTCACAACCCACCCACCTCCCCTAGGAGTTGTATCTTTTATCTATCTATCTTCCTGTCCTCTCTCTGTTGACTCAGCTATAAACTCGAAACTGAGGAGAGCTGTTCAGGAAGGCGGGAAGGCAGTGCGCATGTGCAGTGGGAGGTCCCAAAAGCTTCTATTCTAAGAAGCTGGGGAGCTTTCCCGCACGGGCTCCGTCGGTACCGACGTACCCATATGTGAGGACTAATTCCTGCTGTTCCCAGAGATCACCTGTTACAGGTAAGTAACTGTGCTTTCTTTAAACTTGTTTTCTTGTGGTCGCGCCTGCCTTCGTTCGACGCTACCGGTACCGCTGGTTCTTTTTCTTCTTAAATAAATAAATAAATAAATAAATACTTCTGAAGTGTTTTCTCTTCAGAAACGTTTTCTTTTTGGTGCTAGGCGCTATTTTGGGCATTGGGCCCCATTTTCCTGCAAAATGGAAAAACCAGCTAGTGGTTTTAAAAAATGTACTAAGTGTGGCAGTACCATTTCAGTCACAGACACCCATGACTGGTGTCTCAATTGTTTAGGCCCTGACCATTCTCCTTTGGAGTGTTCCTCTTGTATGGGGATGACTAAAAGAGGAAGACAGAACCGGGCTTTAAAACTCGGTACCCTCTTTTTTTCTGATGCGATGTCCATTGCATCGACGTCTTCCAGAGCCTCGTCTTCCTCCCATGGATCTCAGGTAACTAAACATAAGAGCCGGTCCTCAAAGGGTAGATCTCCTTCTAAGCATCAAGAAGCCATTGTCATTGCCCTTGAGGAAACTACACCGGCAAAACAGCCCCGGAGGGAGGCTTCGGCCTCCAAAGCACTAACGGGGCTCCAGGATGTTCTTGAGGCCTCGACCTCGACAGAACTACTGATGCCATGCTCAGGGGTTCCAGCCGCTTCTACCGGTACTGACGCCCAGGCATCAGCAGCATCGATAGACCAGAGATTCCTCGCTATCGAACGCAGTCTTGCAGCTCTCCTTACAGCTGCGGTACCATTGACACCGCTACCGATGGTTCAGTGGGCACTGGTACCGATGCCGGTACCAGCACCAACGGTACCGGCCCCAGTGGGAATTCTACCCATGCCGACTTTTTCAAGCATTGACAGATTGGTACTGGACCAACTCGGTGCTGACTTTGATCGATACCGATACCTTGCTTTGCATGAACATCGGGATCAGAGATACTTTTAATCTTCCGATTCCGATGATTCGGATAACTCTGCTGGTACCAGAGTACTTCTTCTGGAAGACTCCTCTTCTCCTCAACGCAGAATATCTCCTCCAGAGGACATGTCTCTTCAGGATTTTATTCGTGATGTGGCCCGAGGCCTATCAATCACGGTAGCTCCTGAAAAAGAGCCTAGAGCAAAGGAATTGGAAATCCTCCAATACCCTAAGGCTCCCAAAGAGGCAGCTACTCTGCCCATTCATGAAATTCTTCATGATTTGATGCTCAGAATGTGGGAAACACCTTTGACCTCCTCATTGTAGGAGACTTGATACCATGTATCGAGTTCCACCATGTCCTGGGTTTCAAAAGACTCAGCTGCCACATCATTCACTGGTAGTGGAATCAGCCATGCGTAGGATGAAAAGTGCAAAAAGACATGCATCCAATCCTCCAGGTCGTGAATGCAGGACTCTTGACGCCTTTGGGCGTCAAACATTTCAGGCTTCCATGCTTTCAGCTAGGATCAGCTCATATATTTTATATATGGGAATGTTCCTCAAAGAGGTAACAGGAGACTTGGAGCTTATGAGCCCCCTTCTCCCTGATGACAAACGACAAGACTTCCTTACTCTTGTCAAGCATGCTCAAGACGTTTCCAAGTTTTGTAAATCATGCAGCCTTTGACTGTTTTGAATGCATCAGCAGAACTTGTGCTGTTGCCATTGGTGCACGTTGGATTGCCTGGCTTCAGGCATCAGTCTTGGAAATTTGGGTACAAGACAAATTAGGAAACATCCCTTGCACAGGAGAAAACCTCTTTGGCAAGAACTGGCAGGAAAAGGCTAATGAGATAGATGCTGACAATATTACTTTAGACAGATTGTCAAAATCTACAGCCACTCCAGCCAAAAAGAAATCCTATAAAAAACCTGTTTTCAGCAAAAAGAGGAAGTTTTATCCGTCTTATACCCAGCAAGGGCAAAGTCAGGGTCAAGTTGCCCAAAAGGGACAACAGAAACAATTCAGACAGCAGAAGAAGCCAAAAGGCCCGAGAGCTCAACCAGCTCCACAGGCTCAGCCCCCTCAAGGGTTTTGACTCCTTCCTAGAGAGCTTACCTTTCCTGCCTCTGAAGGGTCCAGAACCCCTAAACATTCCAGGCAGGCTGTGTCATTTTGACAACAGATGGCACCAAATAACAGCAGAAAATTGGACTCTATCCATTGTAGGGGAGGGGTACAAGCTTCATTTTCACAGCATGCCCCCTCCTACAATCCTAAGACAGTTCAATTCCCAAACCTCTCCAGACAATCTACTGGATCAAGAGGTCTCAACACTCCTTGCTCAAGAAGCAATAGAGGAAGTACCCATTCCCCAACAGGGTACAGGGTTCTTCTCCCCCTATTTTCTTAGTCCAAAGAAAACAGGAGGACACAGACCCATTCTAGACCTCAGAGAATTGAACAAATATCTGTTCCGAGAAAAGTTCAAAATGATTTCTCTGGGAACTCTGCTGCCATACCTTCAAAGTCAGGATTGGTTTTGCTCTCTAGATTTAAAAGATGCATATACTCACATTCTGATCCATCCAGATCACAGGAAATTGATACGTTTCCTTTTCAAGGGAAAACACTTCCAATACAGGGTTCTTCCTTTTGGTCTGGCTTCGGCACCAAGAGTATTCATGAAATGCATGGCAGTAGTAGCTGCATTCCTGCGAACCCTAGGGATATTTGTCTTCCCTTACTTGGATGACTGGCTCATTCGAGCCCCCACGATTCCAGAAGCCGGCTCTGCACTGTCTCGTACAATGCGAATCCTCCAATACTTGGGATTGGTCATAAACGTCCCAAAATCCCAACTTGCTCCTTCTCAGACCCTAGAGTTCATAGGAGCTTGTTTAGACACCAGACAGTCAAGGGCTTTCCTTCCACAGCCCCGCTGTCTTCGAATAGTGCAACTAGCTTCTCAAGCAGTGGGAAAGTCCTCCCTAACTGCTCGAGAGCTCCTGCAATTTCTGGGACATATTTATTTATTATTTATTTAACATATATTTATAACCCGCAACTTCCAGGGTTCAGTTGCGGTTCACAATAAAACAACAATCCACAAAGCAGATGCTTAGTTTTACATCGAACATTTTGTAACATTGAACATTTTGTAACAATAAAAGTAAAAGTTAACAGTATGAACTAATGCATAATAGCAAAACTGACTTGTAACTATGTACAATAAACTATATACAAATACATGTTGTGGGTCCTCTGGAATTGAATCATAGTGTTTTTATAATAGTGTATTGTCTGTTAAATTGTTGGATATAGTATTCCTGTGTCATGATTTTTAGCCTTTATCTGAGTGTATCGAGGGGTTATCTATGTTGCCGTAGTGCATGGAGAATAAGTAGGTTTTTAGTTTTTTACGGAGTTCCATAATTTCAGTTATAGTTCGTAGGTCCTCCGGAAGGGAATTCCAAATAGATGGGGCGGCATGAGAAAAAGCTCTTTTGTTAGTTAATTTATTTGCTTTTATAAAATCCTTAGGAGTATTTAGTTTATTTGAGTATCCTTTTCTGTGCGCGGTTTTTTGCGATTCCATGCTAATTAGTGTGCTTAATGGGTTAGGGGCCATATTGTTTAAAGCTTTATAAGTAGTTATTGTGGTTTTATATATTATCCTACTTTGAATTGGCAACCAGTGTAGGGAAGCTAGTATTGTTATATGCTGGATTGAGTGTGCTTTCATTATAATTCTGGCTGCTGCGTTTTGTGCTAATTGGATTCTTTTTATGTTTTGTTTCGTTATACCTAAAAGAATTAAGTTGGCAAAATCAAAGTGTGGTGTTATTGTAGCCTGGATTATATTAATGAAGTCTGGTTGGTGTACTAACGGGCGTAATTGTTTAAGGATTTTAAGTTTAAAGTATATTTTCTTTATGGTGTTTCTGATGTGAGTGGTCATCGTCAGATGGGTATCTAGAATAACACCTAGGTATCTTATTTCGTTTTTTATTTTAACATAGTAACATAGTAACATAGTAGTTGACGGCAGATAAAGACCAGCATGGTCCATCCAGTCTGCCCTGCGAGATGGCAAGAGTAGGTGCACCTGTCGCTCCGCGCAGGCCACCCCTCTCCATATCCTTGTTCAGGGGTAAACCCACCACTCCATATAGGACACCCCTATTTGTTGAGACGTTATATGGTTCGGAAGTTAGATGGTACCGTTTATTTTGTTTTTTTTTCCTATTTCTGTAAAGGGATCCTCTGTGTTTGTCCCATGCCTTTTTGAATTCCGTCACCGTGTTCGCCCCTACCACTTCCATCGGGAGGGCATTCCAAGCATCCACCACCCTTTCAGTGAAAAAATATTTCCTGACATTGCCTTTCAATTTACCCCCTTGCAGTTTCATGTTATGCCCTCTAGTTTTATAGGTTCCCCGTCTTTGGAAGAGGTTTGTTTGTTCATCATTTCTCTTTAAGTATTTAAAGGTCTGAATCATATCTCCCCTGTGCCTCCTTTCCTCCAAGGTATACATATTTAGGTCTTGAAGTCTCTTCTCATAGGGCTTCTGACGCAGGCTCCAAATCATTTTGGTCGCCTTCCTCTGAACAGTCTCCAGTCTTTTTACATCCTTTGCAAGATATGGTCTCCAAAACTGAACGCAGTATTCCAAGTGAGGCCTCACCAGTGACCTATACAGTGGCATAAGTACCTCTTCTTTTCTGCTGGTAATCCCTCTTTGTATGCAGCCCAACATCCTCCTGGCTTTTGCCACCGCCTTGTCGCACTGTTTTGCCACCTTGAGATCAGCAGAGATAATCACACCAAGGTCTTTTTCCTGAACTGTGCATACCAACCTTTCTCCCCCTATCTTGTACATTTCTCTTGGATTTCTGCTACCCAAGTGCATGACACTGCACTTTTTGGCATTAAATTGTAGTTGCCAAGCTTTAGACCAGTCTTCCAGCTTTTGTAGATCTTTCTTCATGTTAACCACTCCCTCAGGGGAGTCCACTCTGTTGCAAATTTTTGTGTCGTCTGCAAAAAGACAGACTTTTCCATTCAGTCCTTCAGCAATATCACTCACAAATACATTGAACAGTGCCGGGCCCAGGACCGAACCCTGGGGCACCCCGCTAATCACCTTCCTCTCATCCGAGTGAGCTCCATGTACAATCACCTTCTGTCGTCTGTCAGTCAGCCAATTTCTAATCCAGTTTACCATCTTTGGACCCATCCCCAAGCTACTGAGTTTGTTGGTAAGCCTCCTATGAGGAACAGTATCAAAGGCTTTGCTGAAATCCAGGTAGATGACATCCATTGCATGCCCCTGATCTAGTTCCCTCGTCACGCAGTCAAAGAACTCGATCAGATTTGTCTGGCAAGATCGTCCTTCGGTAAAACCATGTTGCCTCGGGTCTTGCAAGCTGTTGGTTTTCAGAAAGTTCACTATTCGCTCTTTCAGGAGCGCCTCCATTACTTTTCCTGCCACCGAGGTAAGGCTCACGGGTCTGTAGTTTGACACTTCTTCCCTGTCACCACTTTTGTGTAGAGGTACGACATCAGCCATTCTCCAGTCCTGAGGAACCTCTCCTGTTTCCAAGGATCTGTTGAAGACATCCTTTAACGGTCCTGCAAGAACCTCTCTGAGCTCTTTCAGTATCCTGGGATGTATCCCATCCGGTCCCATGGCTTTGTCCACTTTCAGTTTAGCAAGTTGTTCTAACACCTCTTCTGCTGTGAATGGTGTGGTATCTACTTCATTCCCATTTTTATATTTGGGAGTCACAGCTGGTCCATCCCCAGGATCTTCTTTAGTAAACACAGAGCAGAAGTAATTGTTTAGCAATTCTGCTTTTTCAGTGTCACTTTCCACGAGTCCTTTCCCAGCACTTCTGAGTCCTGCAATTCCAACTCTGATCTTTTTCCTTTCCCGAATATACCTGAAGAAATGTTTGTTGCCACCCTTAACATCTTTAGCCATCTTTTCCTCTGCCTTTGATTTTGCTATCCTTATTTCTCGTTTTGTCTCTTTGAGTTTGATCCTGTATTCATTTCTGTGTTCTTCGGTCTGCAAGCTTTTGAATTTTGCAAAAGTTGTGTTTTTTGCCTTTATATGAGCAGCCACCTCTTTGGAAAACCAAATAGGTTTCCTTCTCCTCTTGCTTTTATTTACTTTTCTTACATATTTATCTGTTGCTTCTTTCAATGCCTCCTTTAGTTTAGCCCATTGCAATTCCACTTCCTTTATCTCTTCCCACCCCGTCATCTCCTCCTTTACATACTCTGCCATTTGATTGAAGTTAGTGTATTTGAAGTTTAGGACTCTGAGCTTGCTATGATTGGCCTGTGCCATGGCTTTTATTTCAAACCACACCGTGTGATGGTCGCTGTTGCTCACAGGGGCACTCACGCAGACCTTTGACACACTATCACCGTTGGTGAGCACTACATCCAGCGTTGAGCTTTCCCTGGTTGGTTCCATCACCATTTGTCTAAATAATGCATCTTGGAGAGCATCCACAATTCTTTTGCTTCTTTCCAGATGTGCAGAAGGAGTAATCCAATCCACATCAGGTAGATTAAAGTCACCCAATATGATTGCTTCCCCCTTTGATGCTATCTTGGCAATATCTCTAATCAATTCATTGTCTCTCTCTTCAATTTGAGTCGGAGGTCTATAGACTACAGCAATATGGATGACAGTGCCATCTCCTCTCTCCAACGCAATCCAGAGCGCTTCTTCTTTTCCCCATGTCCCCTGCATTTCAGTAGCTTTAATATTGCTTTTGACATACAAGGCTACTCCTCCTCCTTTTCCATTTTCTCGGTCCCTCCTGAATAGATTATAGCCAGCTATGCCTATATCCCAATCATGTGATTCATTAAACCATGTTTCTGTAATGGCCACAATGTCCAAGTCTGTTTCCACCGTTAGGGCTTCCAGGTCTGGAATTTTGTTGGCTAAGCTTCGAGCATTTGTGCTCATTGCTTTCCAGCACTTTCCTGGCTTGTGTGTATTTTGCATTGATTTTGTTCTGCCCACTTCCTCCCACATGTTTTTGATGTGTGGTTTAAAAGTGTGGCTGTTTCTGATATTGTTCTGCTTTTGTTGGGGGTGGCATGCAGATGTTGACCTTCCACATCCGTCACCCCCTTTTCCTAGTTTAAATGCATGTCCACATACTGCCTGAATTTTTCACTTAGGATTCTTTTCCCCGTGGAAGAGAGATGTAGTCCATCAGCACAGTATAGTCTCTTGTTGATCCATGTGTTGTCCCAGTTGCCAATAAATCTGAATCCTTCTTTTCTGCACCAGGTCTGGAGCCATGTATTAAAGCTGTTAATGCGATGCAGTCTTTTTGTCCCCTTACCAAGAACAGGTAGAACTTCTGAGAATGCAACAGTGTTAACAACGTGCTTGAGTTTCTCCCCCAGAGATTGGAAGTCCTTTTGGGCTGTAGAGGCACTGTTCCTAGCCAAGTCGTTTGTGCCTAGGTGGATAATAACATCATTTTAATGTCATGGTTTTGTAATGTTATGTGGGTTGGAGGGATATATGATTGATTTTTTGTTACAATTAGGGCTTCTGTTTTTGAATGATTAATGTGAAGGTTTTGAGCTTTTAACCATTTTGTAATTTCGTTGAAGCAGTCTGATAGTAGTTTTATTGGTAAATTAGGGATTGTGAAAGGGATGTACATCATAATATCATCTGCATATAGATGATAGTATACTCCGAATTTTTTAAAGATGTCACAAACAGGTTTTATGTAAATATTAAACAGGAGGGCTGATAGTGCGGAGCCTTGTGGGAGACCAATTTCTTGTTTATATATGGTTGATGTTTGGTTACCGTTTCTTACATTTTGTGTTCGATTATTTAAGTAAGAGGTAAACCATTTGTGTACGGTGTCTTTTATTCCTATTTGTTTCAGGTTATTAAGCATTATAGTGTGGTGAACACTATCAAATGCGGCCAAAATATCTATAAATAAGAGTATAAATGCTTGTTTATGATTATCAATCCCTTTGATTAGTACATCCGTTAAGACTGTTAAAAGTGTTTCAACTCCGTGTTGAGGCCTAAATCCATATTGGTGGTCATCAAGTGGGTAGGATGAGTCTAGGTATTCTTGTGTCTGGGTTTGTACCACTTTTTCTATTATTTTAGCCAAAAAAGGGATACTTGAAATGGGTCTGTATGATTTTGGTGATGTTTTGTCAAGCGTGTTATTTTTGAGAATTGGCCGGATTTGTGCGTGTTTGAGCGTAGAAGGGAGGTGTCCTTGAAGCAATGAGAGGTTGACTATAGGGAGGATGAATGATAGAAGTATTGAGAGTGTACTTTTTATCCATGTTACTGGGCATGGATCGAGAAAGGATGTTGTGGTGTTGAGGTTAGAAATGATGTTCTTTAGTGCGTCTTTTGATATGGGGTGAAATTTTGACCATTCATCTGAGCAGTAATGAACTGTATTTATATTGTTTAGGGTCATTATAGGTTGTGTAGATTTGTTTTGATAGTATGGCATCCACAATTCATGTAGCTCCCTGTGCTCGCCTCCACATGCGAGCAGCCCAATGGACCCTATCCACACAATGGACACAGGCCACAGGACGTTTGTCAGACAAGATATCAAACTCACGACGACTGATCTTGTCCCTACAATGGTGGCAATCACTGGAGAATCTGTTAATGGGGTCTCCTTTTCAACAACTCCTATTCCAAGCCACCCTAAAAACAGATGCATCACAGGTGGGATGGGGAGCACACCTGCACCATCTCTTCACCCAGGGTACCTGGACTCCACAGGAGGCTTGTCTTCACATAAACCTCCTGGAATTCAGAGCAATCTATCTAGCTCTGAGAGTATTTCATACCCAGCTCAGCTACAAGACAGTCCTAGTCCAAACGGACAATCAAGTAGCCATGTTCTACGTGAACAAGCAGGATGGAACAGGCTTTCTGTCGTTATACAGCAAAACTTTACGACTTTGGGCCCTTGCCAGAAAGCATCAGATTCACCTTCTCGTGGTATATCTTCCAGGCATTCAAAACCTTTGGGCAGACAAACTCAGCCGAGTACTGCTGCCTCACGAATGGTCTCTACACCTAGACCAGGTGACAAGGATATTTCAGATCTGGGGAACCCCAGACATAGATTTCTTTGCAAAACTTCCCCAGTTCTGTTCCAGAATTCCGGCTCACAATTGCCAGGCAAGGGACGCCTTCCTCCTTCACTGGGGTCAGGACTTCCTCTATGCCTTCCCACCCATTCCCCTCATTCCCAAAACACTCTTCAAGCTTCAGAGAGACAGAGGTCGTATGATCCTCATAGCGCCACAGTGGCCATGACAAACAATGTATCCCCTGCTTCTACATCTCTCTCAAGCTGCACCTCTGGAGTTAGGGTGTGCTCCAACCTTCTCTCCCAAGAGAACGGGATGCTATGGCACCCGAATCCCCAATCCCTACATCTCAGGGCCTGGTTGCTCAAAGCCTAGACCTGCAGGATCTTAACCTTTCCCAACAGGTAAAGGATATCCTTCAGGCTTCTAGAAAACCTTCCACAAGACGCTCTTACGCCTTTAAGTGGAAACGTTTTACTATATGGTGTTCTCAAAAGGGCTTAAACCCCCTTGTGATACCTTTGGAATTGGTACTAGAGTACCTGCTTCATTTATCAAATTCTGGGTTAAAGACCAATTCAGTAAAAGTCCATCTTAGTGCAATTGCAGCTTCCTATAAGCCTCTAAATGGACAGCCAATTTCCTCTCATCCACTCATAGCAAGATTTATGAGAGGTCTTCTCTTAACAAAGCCTCCCATCAGGCCACCACCGGTGGCATGGGATTTAAATCTAGTTCTCGGACAGCTCATGAATCTGCCCTTTGAACCTTTAGCTACAACAACCCTAAAGTTTTTATCCTGTAAGGTCATCTTCCTAATTGCAATCACCTCCGCACGTCGCATTAGTGAACTGCAAGCTTTAGTGGCTGATCCCCCTTATACAAGGTTTCACCATGATAAAGTTGTTCTCAGAACTCATCCACATTTTATGCCAAAGGTGGTTCCGCCTTTTCATCTAAATCAATCGATTTACCTTCTTGTATTCTTTCTGAGGCCTCATGCCTCTAATGCAGAAAGGAACCTTCATACTTTGGACTGTAAAAGAGCCTTGACTTTTTACCTACAACGAACACAGCAACATAGAAAGTCTTCTCAACTTTTTGTTGCTTTTGATTTTAGTCATTTGGGACTTCCAGTCTCCAAAACAACTCTATCTAAACGGATTGCACAATGCATATCCTTTACTTATGAGAGTAAGGGTTTTTCTCTTCAAGGCCATGTCACAGCACATAATGTGAGAGCCATGGCAGCCTCTATGGAAAACCTTCACTCTGTGTGTCTATCATGACATCTGCCGAGCAGCCACCTGGACTTCGGTGCACACCTGCACAGCTCACTACTGCCTAGATAAAGCCTCCCATCGGGATGCCTTCTTTGACCAGGCTGTTCTTCAACATCTCTTTCAGACTTAATTCAACTCCTACCCACCAACCCTGGTAGGATGCCAGAGATCCATGGGAGGAAGCATGGCCCACCTCACTATAGGTGGCAGCTTCCTGGGGCCATCTCCCCTGCATCTTCAGCTACGGAGTCCCCATATGTGAAGACTACATTCCTGCTTGTTCCTGGAGATAGCATAGTTACTCACCTGTAACAGTTGATCTCTGGGAACAGCAGGAATTTAGTCTTCACAACCCACCCACCTCCCCTAGGAGTTGTCTTTCTATCTCTCTGTCTCTTTCCTCTCTCCCTCTATCCTTTCACTCAGCTACAAACCTAACTGAAGAGGAACAGTTGGAAAGGCGGGAAGGCAAGCGCGCATGTGCTGAGGGATGCTCCCAAAAGTGTTCCTATTGGATGCTGGGGAGCGTTCCCGCGCAGGCTCCGTCGGTACCGACGACACCAATATGTGAAGACTAAATTCCCGCTGTTCCCGGTGATCACCTGTTACAGGTGAGTAACTACGTTTTATCCGTTCCACTCCATTCATTAATTTATAGATCTCTGTCATATCTCCACTCAGCTGTCTTTTCCAGGTTGAAGAGCCCTAATCTTTTTAGCCTCTCCTCATAGGGGTATCCTTCCATCCCCTTTACCAATTTGGTGGCTCTTCTCGGTACCTTCTCTTATTCTGCTATATCTTTAAGATATGATGACCTGAACTGCACACAATATTCAAGGTGCGGTTGCAACATGGAACGATACAGAGGCATTATAATATCCGTGGTTTTATTCTCCAATCCTTTCTTTATGATTCCTAGTATTCTATTTTCTTGGCTGCCACTGCACACTGGGTGGAGGGTTTCAATGTAATAGCCACGATGATGCCTAAATCCTTTTCCTGGGTGGTGGTTCCTAATGTGGAGCTTTGCATTCTGTAGCTGTAGTTTGGATTGTTCTTTCCTAGTTGCATAACTTTGTACTTGTCCACATTAAATTTCATCAAGCTTACAACAAGCTTGGGTGTTGTTAAAAAATACTATCTTGGAAGCTCAGACCAGTTGTATTCCACGCTTTAAGAAAAGTGGAAGGAAGTCCAAAAAACTGCCAGCATGGTTTAAAGGTGAGGTCAGAGAGATTGTTGTTGCCAAAAAAGCATCTTTCAGGAAATGGAAAAAAGAGCCAAACAACGAAGCCTGGAAACAGGACAAGCACTGGCAAGTTAAATGCAAGGCATTGGTAAGGCAGGCAAAAGGAGAATTTGAGAAGAAGCTTGCTGCGGAAGTAAAAACGCGTAATAAAGACTTTTTCAAGTACATTTGTAGCAAAAAACCTGTGAGAGAGTCAGTTGGTCCATTAGATGATAGAGGGGTTAAAGGGGCACAAAGAGAGGTGAAAAGGCGATAGCGGAGAGACTGAATGAATTCTTTGCTTTTTACTGAGGAAGATGTAGGGATGTTACCCATGACTGAAGTGGTATTTAAAGGTGTGGAAGAATTGAAGGAAACATCGATACATCGGGAAGATGTATTACACATATTAGATAAACTGAAGAGTAACAAATCACCTGGGCCGGATGATATACATCCAAGGGTGTTGAAAGAACTGAAATGTGAAATTGCAGACCTGCTATTAGTAATCTGTGAACTATCATTAAAATCATCTGTAATACCTGAAGATTGGAAGATGGCGAACGTAACACCAATTTTTAAAAAGGGTTCCAGGGGTGATCCGGGAAACTACAGACTGGTGAGCCTGACATCAGTACCAGGAAAAATGGTAGAAACCATCATAAAGAACAAAATTGCTGAACATGTAGATAGTCATGGCTTAATGGGAGACAGCCAACATGGCTTTAGAGAAGGAAGATCTTGTCTTACTAATCTGTTATGTTTTTTTGAAGGTGTGAATAAACAGGTAGACAAAGGTGAGTCAGTTGATATAGTGTATTGGACTTTCAGAAAGCCTTTGACAAGGTCCCTCATCAGAGACTTTTGGCAAAACTAAAGAGTCATGGGATAGGAGGCAGTGTACTATTATGGATCAGGAACTGGTTAAAAGATAGAAAGCAGAGGGTAGGGCTAAATGGCCAATTTTCCCAATGGAGAAAGATAAATAGTGGTGTACCCCAGGGATCTTTGCTGGGTCTGCTGCTTTTTGACATATTCATAAATGACCTGGAAAAGGGAATAACGAGTGAGGTTATCAAATTTGCAGATGGCACAAAACTATTTAAAGTTGTTAAAACCCTAGAGGATTGTAGAAGATTGCAAGAGGATCTTGATAAATTGGAAGACTGGGCGTCAAAATGGCAGATGAAATTTATGTGGACAAGTGCAAAGTTATGCACCTAGGGAAGAACAACCCAAACTATGGTTACACGATGCAAGGTTCCACATTAGGAACCACCACCCAGGAAAAAGATTTAGGCGTCATTGTGGATAACATGTTAAAACCCTCGGCCCAGTGTGCAGCGGCGACCAAGAGAGCAAATAGAATGCTAGGTATCATAAGGAAAGGAATGGAAAATAAAGCAAAGGATATTATAATTAATTAATTTATTTATTTATTTATTTATTTTTCTATACCGCGCTATTTGACATCAGCGCGGTTTACAGGAAACATATTTGTGCAAAGTGGGACTGCAATGCACTTACAATAAAACAGGGTGCTTGAACAGGGTTAGCAGGAAAAAAGCAACAACAACAACAACTATTTACAAGTAGGAAGGTGAGATTCTACATACATCTCATCAATATGTACAGTTCATACAGCAAAGACATTGTGGCTGGTAAGTCGTTATCTGGGCCATGGTCAAGTACCAGATGATGTGGTGATCAGAGTGGTGTAGTAGGTATGGGGTCCGGACGGTGTGGGTTGGACATGTGGGGTGGTGGTAGCGAGATGTCATTTGGGTTGGAGAAGTACTGGATATACAGGTGACGTTTCGGAGCTTTCCTAAATTGGAGAAGGTTGTTGATGGCTCAGATGTCGGATGGAAGAGCATTCCAGCAGGAGGTTGCGTAGAGAGCAAAGGCACGATTTCTCGTAGTCTTGGAGCATTTAGTGATCGCTTTGGGGAGCTTGAGGGTGTTAGTAGCAGCAGATCTTCTTAACCTGTTGGGGGGAGTGGTCTGGATAAGGTCAGAGAAGGGAGGTGGCCGTGCATTTATTGATGGCCTTGAATGTCATTGTTAAGATCTTGAAGGAGATTCTGCAATGAATGGGGAGCCAATGTTAGGTGTTTTAGTATTGGGGTAATATGGTTCCTTCTAGAGGCTCCATGAAGAGTTCTGGCTGCAGCGTTCATTGCCAGTTGGAAGGGATGCAGAGTGCTCTTTGGGAGTCCGTGCAGTATGGAATTAATGTGGTCGAAGTGAGGCATTACTAGTGCTTGAAAGACTGTTCTAAAGTCTTTCGGGTGTAGCAGCTGTCTCATGTGGCGCAGTGTTCAAATTTTATGATATACTGCCTTTACCATGTTGGATATCTGGGCATTCATGTTGAGATGTTGATCAAGTGTGATACCGAGGTATCGTATCGTAGGCTTGGTGAGGAGTTCAGCATCACGTACCTTCAAGGATGATGGTGGGGTGAATGCTTGGTTTTTGCAGATGAATAGGACCTCTGTCTTTTTGAAATTTATTTTAAGCTTCTGAGTGTGTAGCCAGTCCTTGACCGCGTTAAAGCATGAAGACAGGCAGGAGAGGTCTGGATGTTCAGTTGATATCTGAGTGTACATCAGAACGTCATCAGCGTATATTAGACAATTGATGTTAAAGGATCTGATGAGGGTGCAGATGGGTTGCATGTAGACATTGAAAAGAAGGGCTGAAAGTGATGATCCTTGCGGTACGCCTTTCGCTTGCGGGAAGGGTGCTGAACTGGAGGGGCCAGAGCGGACATGTTGCCATCTTTCATTCAGGTATGATGTGCATCATGATAGCGCAGTGTCGCATACTCCCTTCTCGGCGAGGTGGGAAAGTAGCAGGTCGTGACTGACAGAGTCGAAGGCAGCTGCGATGTCTAGAAAAATGAGGGCAAAGGCCTGTCTGATATTGTCAATACCTATGGTTAGGGAGCTGGGTAATGTGGTCAGAAGGGTTTCAACACCGTGTGACTCCCGGAACCCATGTTGGCAGGGGTCAAGGGGTGCATTGTTCTCGATATGGTGGTCCAGTTGTTGCTGTACTATTTTTTCCATGATTTTG
This sequence comes from Ichthyophis bannanicus, assembly GCA_033557465.1. Lineage (NCBI taxonomy): Eukaryota > Metazoa > Chordata > Amphibia > Gymnophiona > Ichthyophiidae > Ichthyophis > Ichthyophis bannanicus. Next base: position 6,550,916 of record CM066050.1, read on the forward strand.
GCTAGGAATGGGATGCTCGAGATGGGTCGGTAGGAGTCCATTTTAGCAGGGTCCAGTTTGTTGTTTTTGAGCAGTGGTCTGATTGATGTTTGTTTCAGGCTGCTGGGAAAAGTTCCAGTAAGGAAGGATACCTTTTTATAAGATTGGTAAGGAATGGGCTGAGTTCGACCTGTAGTGTTTTTATCCATTGTGCTGGGCATGGGTCATTCGGTGCTGTGGTGGTGTTTATGTTTTTGATTATGTCTTGGAGTTCCCTATCGGTTAGAGTTCTGAATGAGGTGATAGTTTGTTGGACATCGGTTAAGGTAGAGGAGGGAAACAACTCGGGTGTGGCATCTGGAGCGCAGGTGTCAGGAGATATGCTGGCCTGACCGGCTTTGGCTTGGAGGTATTCTGCATATTCCTGGGGGTCCAGGTGGCTGGGTTGGTCGGGAGAAGGTTCCCTTGCTAAAGATCTTACCATGCTGAAGAGTTCATGTGGTTTGTTTAAGGATTGGTGCAGCCTTTCAGCGTAGTATTGCTTCATTCTGGTTGAGACTGCTGAGCGATGTTCGGTTAGGTGAGTGGTGTAGGCTTCATGACTCTCAGTTGATCTTGAGCGCCGCCAACGCCTTTCGAGACTTCTGAGCTGTTGGAGGGACTTCCTTAGCTCCGGTGTGTACCAGGGTGATTTTGTCCTCCTGCAGGGTACTCTGGTAATAGAAGGTGGGTCAATTCTGGCATCTAGATTCAAATTCCACGTTGCAATCATTTCATCGAGGCTCTGTTCCGGTGGGTCAAGAAGAGGGTGTGCTTTTTCCAGGATCTCATCTTTGTTAAATGTGTGGAAGCGCTTAGGTGTTGAGGTGTAAGACTTGTCCGAGGGCTGGGGGATAGTAGGATCAGGGCGTCCTGGCATTGAGAAACTAATCAGGCTGTGATCAGACCAGGGTACTGGACATACGGTAAGGTTGGGGTTGTGGGTGGAGGTGAGAGATGCTATTGGTGCGAATATCAAGTCAAGGGTGTTTCCCTTGACGTGAGTTGGCGCGTTAACCAGTTGGGTGTATCCTAACACTTCTAGGGCATCAAGGAAGGCCTTGGTGTGAGTGTCCTGGAGGGCAGGGAGGTTGAAGTCACCTAAGATCCAGTTTGCTGTGCATGGGTTTATGGGGTTGCATGCGAGGTCAATAATTGTTGCTAGGTCATCTGGTGAAGAGGATGGTGCCCAGTAGAGCAGGTTAATGGTGCTATGTTTATTCGCTATGGTGATGGAGTCAAGGGATGGGGTACTGCTGGAGGCTATCATCTAAAAGTGTAGATCTATCTTGGTTAAGGTAATTGCACCTCCTCCTTTTCTATCTGTCCTGTGACATGAGTGAACAGAGAAATTGGGTGGGACAAATTGGTGAAGGAGGACGGTGTCCGAGGCTGACAACCAGGTCTCGGTGATGCATAGGATGTCGAGGTCGGCTAACATGTCGACAATTGCTGGCCATTTTTGTCAAATAGAGCATGCGTTTACTAGGGCACACTTAAGGTTGTGGGGGAGAGTATAGTGTTCTTGTTAGTGGTGCTTGGATTGCTGGAGGGCAATATGGATGAGGTGGGGGTAAGGCGTACGCCCCAGTCGGACTGTCTGTTGGTTATGGTACTCATAGCCTCTCCTCCAGGAGCTGTGTAGTATTGGAATGGAGTTGTGATGAGAGGTGAGGGCTTGAGAGCCAAGTGCTAGAGCGAGTATCATGTAGCAACTGACCAGATGAAATGCCTCTGTATCATTCCATGGTGAGACCGCACCTTGAATATTGTGTGCAATTCTGGTCACCGTATCTTAAAAAGGATATAGCGTTATTAGAAAAGGTTCAGAGAAGAGCCACCAAAATAGTAAAGGGGATGGAAGGATGCCCCTATGAAGAAAGGCTAAAAAGATTAGGGCTCTTTAACCTGGAAAAGAGACCGCTGAGGGGAGATATGATAGAAGTCTATAAATTAATGATCGGAGTGGAATGGGTAAACGTAGATCGATTGTTTACGTTATCAGAATATAGAAAGACTAGGGGAATGCAATGAAGCTACAGGGTAAACTATTTAAGACTAATAAAAGAAAATATTTTTTCACTCAGCGTGTATTCAAACTCTAGAATTTATTACCGGAGGATGTAGTAAAGGCTGTTAGTGTAGCTGGGTTTAAAAAAGGTTTGGACAAGTTCCTGGAGGAAAGGTCCATAAACCATTATTAAGAAGAGACCCAGGATATCAATGCTTGACCCAATACAAGCATTGTGGAACCTGTGTCTTTTGGGGAAACTGCTAAGTACGTATGACCTAGATTGGCCACTGTTGGAAACAGGATACTGGGCTTGATGGACCTTGGTCTGACCCAATATAGCATATCTTATGTTCTTATGTTAATGAACTCTAAATGTTTCCAAAATCGCTGAGACATCTAACGAATCAGCCTGCTGAACACCAGGTATATTGCCAGTTCCTGAAGACCTACACGCCGTCGGGATATAATAAAGCTGGGTGAAGGGTTTCAACTTATTATCCACAATGACACCGAACTCCTTTTTCTGGATGATGGTTCCTAATGTGGAGCCTTGTATCCTGTAACTAGTTTGGGTTGTTCTTTCCTAGATGTATAACTTGCCCACATTAAATTTCATCTGCCCTTTGAACGTCTAGTAACATAGTAAATGACGGCAAATAAACACCATTATGGTCCATCTAGTCTGCCCAGCAAGGCAGCAAGAGTAGGTGCACTTGCCGCTCCATGCAGGCCAACTCTCCCCATGCCTTTGTTTAGCGGTGTACCCACCGCTCTGTGTGAGTCACCCCTATTTGTTCAGATATAAAAGATAGTTATGCTTATTTTGATTTTATCCTGTTGCTATAAAGGGATCCACTGTGTCTGTTCCATGCCATTTTGAATTCTGTCACTGTGTTTGCCCCACCACTTCATTCCAAGCATCCACCACCCTTTCAGTGAAAAAGTATTTCTTGACATTGCCTTTTAGTTTACCTCCTTGCAGCTTCATGTTATGCCCTCTACTTTTACAGCTTCCCCGTCTTTGGAAGAGGTTTGTTCGTCCATTAATACTCTTTTAAGTATTTAAAGATCTGAAACATATCTCCCCTGTCCCTCCTCTCCTCCAGAGTGTACATATTTAGGTCTTCAAGTTTCTTCTCATAAGTTTTCTGATGCAAGTTCCAAATAATTTTTTTCGCCTTCCTCTGAACCGCTTCCAGCCTTTTTATATCCTTTGTGAGATACGGTCTCCAAAACTGAACACAATATTCCAAGTGAGGCCTCACCAGCGACTTGTACAGTGGCATTAGTACCTCTTTTTTTTCTCTGTATGCAACCCAGCATCCTTCTGGCTTTTGCCACCTTGAGATCATCAAAAACAATCACACCGAAGTCTTTCTCCTGGTCCGTGCACATCAATCTCTCGCCCCTATTGCATACAATTCCTTTGGATTTCTGCTTCCCAAGTGCATTACACTGCACTTCTTCACATTGGTCTAATGCTTGGCAGTTAAGATTTATTCTTTCAGCTTGTGTAGATCTTTCCTCATGTTCCCCACTCCCTGAGGGGAGTCCACTTTGTTACAAATTTTTGTGTCATCTGCAAAAAGACAGACTTTTCCATTCAGCCCTTCGGCAATATCACTCACGAATATATTGAACAGTATTGGTACCCTGGGGCACACCGCTAATCACCTTCCTTTCATCTGAGTGAGTTCCGTTTACCATCACCCTCTGTTGTCTGTCAGTCAACCAATTTCTGATCCAGTTCACCATCTTGGGACCCATCCCCAAGCTGTTGAGTTTATTGATAAGTCTCCTATGAGGAACAGTATCAAAGGCTTTGCTGAAATCTAGGAACATAAGAACATAAGATATGCCATACTGGGTCAAACCAAGGTCCATCAAGCCCAGTATCCTGTTTCCAACAGTGACCAATCTAGGTCATACGTACCTAGCAGTTTCTCCAAAAGACACAGGTTCCACAATGCTTGTATTGGGTCAAGCACTTTCCATGAATCCGTTCCCAGCACTTTTGAGTCCTGCAATTCCACCTCTGAGTTTCCTTCTCTCCCGAATATACCTGAAAAAGTCTTGTCACCACACTTCACATCTTTAGCCATTTTCTTCTGCCTTTGATTTTGCTATCCTTATTTCTTTTTTTGTCTTTTAGTTTGATCTTGTATTCTTTTCTGTGTTCCTCTGTTTGTGAGCTTCTGAATTTTATGAAAGCTGTGTTTTTTGCCTTTATTTGTGCAGCCACTTCTTTGAAGAACCAAATAGATTCCCTTTTCCTCTTGTTTTTATTTACTTTCCTTACGTATGTATCTGTTGCACCTTTTATTGCTTTCTTTAATTTAGCCCATTGCATGTCTACTTCCCTTAACCCCTCCCACTCTCCTAACTTCTCCTTCAGGTACTTGGGCATTTTACTGAAGTCAGCGTTTTTGAAGTCTTAAGACTGAGTTTGCTGTGATTGGATTTCACTTTGGCTTTTATCTCAAGCCACACCATGTGGTGATCGCTGCTGCTCACATGGGCACCCACCTGGATATTCGACATGCTATTTCCGTTGGTGAGCACTAAATCCAGCACAGAGCTCTCTCTGGTCGGTTCCATCACCATTTGTTTAAGTAACGCATCTTGGAAGGCATCCACAATTTTTTTACTTCTTCCCAGATTTGCAGAAGGACCACTCCAATCTAGTCTTCCAATTTCTCAAGGTCCTCTTGCAATTTTTCACAACTCTCCTGTATTTGAAGAACTTTGAGTAATTTTGTTTCATCTGCAGATTTGATCACCTCACTCGTTATTCCCATTTCCAGGTCATTTATGAATATGTTAAAAAGCAGGGGCATGGCACCGGTTCCTTAGGGTACTCCAGTATTTACCTTTCTCCATTGAGGAAATTGTCCATTTAGCCCTACTCTCTGCTTTCTATCTTTAAACCAGTTACTGATCCACAATAGTAAACTGCCTCCTATCCCATGACTTTTTAATTTAGCCAAGAGTCTCTCATGAGGGACATTGTCAAAGGCTTTCTGCAAATCTAGATATACTATGTCAACTGGCTCACGTTTGTCTACCTGTTTATTCACAGCTTCAAAAATATATAGTAGATTAGTAAAATGAGATCTTCCTTGCCTAATCCATGTTGGTCTTCTTTTAAACCATGACTACCTAAATGTTCAATAATTTTATTCTGTATAATGGTTTCTACCATTTTGCCTGGTACTGACGTCAGGCCCATCAGTCTGTAGTTTCATGGATCTCCTCTGGAACCCTTTTTAAAAATTGGCATTACATTGGTCATTGGTCAACCCTCGGCCCAGTGTGCAGCGGCGGCCAAGAGAGCAAATAGAATGCTAGGTATGATAAGGAAAGGAATGGAAAATAAAACAAAAGATATTATAATGCCTCTATATCGTTCCATGGTGAGACCGCACCTTGAATATTGTGTGCAATTCTGGTCGCCGTATCTTAAAAAGGATATAGCGATTTTAGAAAAGGTTCAGAGAAGAGCCACCAAAATGGTAAAGGGGATGGAAGGCTACTCCTATGAAGAAAGGCTAAAAAGGTTGGGGCTCTTTAACCTGGAAAAGAGACGGCTGAGGGGAGATATGATAGAAGTCTATAAATTAATGAACGGAGTGGAACGGGTAAACGTAGATCGATTGTTTACCTTATCAGAATATAGAAAGACTAGGGGACATGCAATGAAGCTACAGGGTAAACTATTTAAGACTAATAAAAGAAAATATTTTTTCACTCAACGTGTAATCAAACTCTGGAATTTGTTACCGGAGGATGTAATAAAGGCTGTTAGTGTAGCTGGGTTTAAAAAAGGTTTGGACAAGTTCCTGGAGGAAAGGTCCATAAACCATTATTAAGAAGGGACCCAGGATATCAATGCTTGAACCAATACAAGCATTGTGGAACCTGTGTCCCTTGGGGAAACTGCTAGGTACGTATGACCTAGATTGGCCACTGTTGAAAACAGAATACTGGGCTTGATGGACCTTGGTCTGACCCAGTATGGCATATCTTATGTTCTTATGTTCTTCAGTTTTCAGGTACTACAGATAATTTTAATGATAGTTTGCAGACCACCTGTTAGTAATCTGTGATCTCATATAGTTTGCAGACCACCTGTTAGTAATCTGTGATCTCATATTTCACTTTTTTCAACACCCTCAAATGTATACCATCCGGTCCAGGTGATCTGCTACTCTTCAGTTTATCAAATTTCTTTCAATTCTTCCGATCCATCACCTTTAAATACTATTTCAAGCATGGTTAACTTACCGTCATCTTTGTTAGTAAAGACCAAAGCAAAGAATTCATTCAGTCTCTCCTCTATGACCTTGTCATCCCTTAGCACCCCTTTTACCCTTGTAACATCCAATGGTCCAACTGACTCTCTCACAGGTTTTTTGTAACAAATGTATTTGAAAAAGTTTTTTTATTATGCATTTTTGCTTCCATGGCAAGCTTTTTTTTCAAATTCTTTCTTTGCCTGCCTTATCAAAGCCTTGCATCTAACTTGTCAGTGCTTATGTTGTTTCCCATTTTTGTTTTTTGGCTCCTCTTTCCATTTCCTGAAAGATGCTTTATTGTCTACAACAGCTTCTCTGACTTCACCTTTAATCATCCAACTGACTCTCACAGTTTTTTTTGCTATGAATGTACTTGAAAAAGTTGTTATGCATTTTTGTTTCCACAGCAAGCTTTTTTCAAATTCTCTCTTTGCCTGCCTTATCAATGTTTTGTATCTAACTTGCCAGTTTTTGTCATTTGGCTCCTTTTGCCATTTCCTGAAAGATGGTTTTTGTAGCTATAACAGCCTCTCTGACCTCACCTTTAAATCATGATGGCAGTTTTTTAGCCTTCCACTTTTCTTAAAGCGTGGAATACATGCGGTCTTGGCTTCCAAGATAGTATTTTTAAACAATGTCCATGCTTGATGTAAATGTTTAATCTTTGTAGCTGCTCCTTTTAGTTTTTTCTTAACTATTTTCCTCATTTTATCATAGTCTCACTTTTGAAAGTTTAAAAGGTACTACTTTGGATTTCCTTGCCCTCCTTCCATGTATTAAATCAAATGCATTCATGCTATAATCACTATTGCCAAGTTTCGCCAACACCCTTATCTCTTGCACCAGATCCTGTATTCCACTAAGGATTAGGCCCAAATAGCTTTCCCTCTTGTCGGTTCATGAACCAAGTGCTCCATGAAGCAGTCATTTATTTCATTGAAAAACGTTGTCCCTAGCATGTCCCGCTTTGAAGCTGACCCAGTCGATACTGTGGCAATTGAAATCGCCCATTATTACTGTGTTGTAACTTTTGTTAGCTTCCCTGATTTCTTTTAGCATTTCATCATCCATATGTTCATTTTGTTCAGGTGGTTGGTAGTATACCCCCACTGCCATCGCTTCCCCCTTTTTACATGGGATTTCTATTCATAGAGATTCTACGATATATTTTGTTTTCTGCAACAGTTTAATCATGTGTGACTCAATGCCCTCTCTAACATAGAACGCAACCCCTCCACCAATTTATCTACCCTATCATTGCGATATAGTTTGTATCCAGTTATCACAGTGGTTGTTCGCCTTCCATCAGGTCTCAGAGATGCCAATCATATCTAACCTTTCATGTAGTGCTATATATTCAAACTCTCCCTCTTACATTTTAGACTTCTAGCATTTGCATACAGGCATTTTAAAGGCTGTATCTTATTCATATTAGTCTGGTTATCAGTTGATAGGGGTAATTTGGAATCTTTCAGCTCTGTCTGCTCTGTACTTAAGGGCATTTGGGTTACTTCTATCTGTCGATATGCTCTAACTTCCCTCTCGCTAGTATCCTTCAAGATATAGCTTTCCGAACCATGCACCCTTGTGCAATTGTTGGCTTTCCCCTATTACCTAGTTTAAAAGCTGCTCTATCTCCTTTTTTAAAGGTTAATGCCAGCTGCCGGGTTCCATCCTGTTTAAGGTAGAGCCCATCCTTTCGGAAAAGTCCCTTCCTTCCCCGGAATGTTGTCCAATTCCTAACAAATCCAAAACGCTCTTCCTTGCACTAGCGTCTCACCCACATACTGAGGCTCTGGAGCTCTGCCTGCCTTTTGGGTCCTGCACGTGGAATGGGAAGCATTTCAGAGAATGCTACCTGTAAGGTTCTGGATTTCAGCTTCCTACCCAAAAGCCTAAATTTACGCTGCAGAACCTCCCTCCTACACTTTCCTATGCCATTGATACCAACATATACCAAGACAGCAGGCTGCTCCCCAGCACTATCTAAACGTTGTCATTATGTTGCATGAGGTCCGCTCCCTTCGCATCATGCAAGCATGTTACCATGCGATCCTCACGTCCAGCAACTACCCTGCTTTCTACATGCCTAATGATTGAATTGCCAACTATAACAGCCATCCTAACCCTTCCCTCATGGGCACATATCCCTGGAGAAAGCGAGAGGGTTTACTTCACCTGGAGGACAGGTCCTAGCTACAGGATCACTTCCTTCAACACCAAGGTGATGCTCTCCTTTCACGTGACCTCTCTTTTCCATGGCAACAGAGAGGCTACCAGACTGCAGGTGGGACTTCAGTACTGTGTCCCTGTAGGTCTCAACTATATACCTCTCTGTCTGTCTTAGGTCCTCCAAGTCTGCTACTCTAACCTCCAGAGATCAAAATCATTCCCTGCGTTTCTGATTCTATTTCCTTGCATGTATTAATGTAGTACTTCTCCTTGTCTCATCTTGCTGCACGTTGGAAATCTCTGAGTGCTGTGATTGCCTCTCTTTCTTCTCTGGCTTTAGCTTCTCTGCATTTCTGGGCAATTTTGAGAGTTTCTTCAGTCATCCATTTTGGCCGTTTTCACTTTTTGTAGAGACTTCTCATGTTCTTGAAACAGAACTTTCTTGATGTCATTCCATAAATCTTCTGGGGTGCTCTGTCATTTGTATCCAAAGCAATAAATCAATTTCGCAAGCAGTAAATTCTGGTGCTATGTTCTCAAGGTCTTCCACCGCAGTTTTGCAATTGCAAGTAAGCCACAAATAGAAGAGCATTCTCTCTCTACGCCCCCGCCCTCTGGAATTTACTACTCCCCTTAATTTGCAATATCATGTCAACCACAGACTTTCGCAAACAACTAAAGACCCATTTCTTCCTGGGACACTTTGGAGACTGACACTCGCTAATTACCATACAGAACATCCACTTGCATACTGACACTTCATCCCCTACTCCACTCCTATTAAGCCTCCACTACTCTGCACTCTTCACACTCTCAACCCTACTTCCCTTTGTACAAAGTTTTTACTTATGCCTTTGAGCAAATATTTTAAGCTTTAAAAATGCTCTTTGCTCCCTGTTTACATTTGTAATGTTCTTAATGTTTGTTATCAATTTTTAATGTTCCTTCATCTGTTCACTGTATCAATTTAGTTAGTTCCATGTAAACCATTTTGACTTGTAGAAAAATAGTATATCAAAAATTGTTAAATAAATATTTTGCTATATTCATGAGTGGTTTGCTCTTTTTCAGCTTTAGCTTGAGTTTACATACTAGTAGTTGGTGATCTGTACCACGGTCAGCTCAAGGTTTTGTCTTTGTTGATATCATTGAGCTTTTCCATCGTTGACTTCCACAGGTATAGTCAATTTGATTTTTGTACAATCCATTAGATGAGGTCCATGTGTACAATTACTGCTTGTGTTGCTGGAAGAAGTTGCTTGAGATGAATAAATCGTTGGTCTTGCAAAATTCTGTCAATCTTTCTTCAGCTTCATTTCTGCTGCCAAGTCCTTATTTTTCAACCACTTTGATGCCTTCTTTGTTGCCAACTTTTGCATTCGAGTCACCCATGATTATTGGGATATCTTGTTTGCATGTTTGTTCTGTCGATTTCAGCTTGTATTTGTTCATATAACTCATCAACTTCATTCTTTTCTCCAGCTGTTGTTGGGGCATATACCTGAATAATAGTTATGTTGATGGGCATTCCTCATAGACAAATAGAAATTCCATGGCGTCCCTACAATTCAGTCCAGACTCCTGCTTTGTGTCCCCTTTCCAGCAGATGGAGATTGAGCATTCTAGCTTTTGGTGATGTCACTGTATAAGGAACCCGCGCTCCTCCCACCAAGCCACTATCCTCGGTCTCCAGCAGATGGAACAGAACCCTTAGTGGTCTGGGCTGTACTGGGGTTCCTAGACTGCAGTGAAGGTTAAAAAATCCAAAACAAAACGTAAAAGACTGTTTAGGTGCAAAGCCTTGACAGATATTCTGGTGCCAAAGTGCTGATGCAAGTTAGTGGTTGGGGCAGCAGCTGTGGTGACTAGCTCTGCCCCGAGTGACCATTTGATTGGCATTAGGTCCTTGGGAAGTGGGGGCCTGCTTCCTTCCACTCTGTCGGTCTCAGACCTCTTGTCTTCAGCCTTGGTGCTCTTTGGTGGGTAAGAGGCTATTGGGCTTGCTGCTGCGATTGGAGGGGTATTTTTTGTTTGTTGCGGGGTCCCTCTGTTTAATTGTACTGCAGGGGGGTTCTTTCTCAGAGGTATAGTAGGTGGCCGCCCTTGTTTGAGTACTGCTCTGATACATCCCAGGAGTCTGGACTGAACTGTAGGGATGCCATGGAAGGTGAAATTAGACTTACCTGCTAATTTTCTTTCCATTAGGAACTACAGTCAAGTCCAGAGCCCACCCATTTCAGCTAGTGACAAACCCGGTTAGGAAGTGTCAGCATTTAGAGCACTGGATGCTTATCCTTCGGTGGAGTCGAAGAAGGAGATCGGTGGCCGCCGGATTTGGTTCTCGAGGCCAGGGATCCCGGGGGTAGCCTAGGTCTGCTTGGACTGCGCACAGTCACCACAGAACGTTTGAGAGTGTGAGTGTATATAGTTGGCCAGTGGGCCATTGTGGTTTCTTAAGTTCTGCTTTGACATTAGAATACTGGCTTGGTGGGAGGAGTGTGGGCTTCTTATACAGTGACATCACCAAAAGCTAGAATGCTCAGTCTCCATCTGCTGGAAAGGGGATACAACCCAGGAGTCTGGACTTGACTGTAGCTCCTAATGGAAAGAAAATTAGCAGGTAAGTCTAATTTCACCTAAAGCGTTCACTGATTGCATTCTATTTCATTACAGTTCTTGCAAGCTTCTTCTTAATTATAAATGCAACACCATTTCTTCTTTGTCTTTCATGTGATCGTCAGATGCAAAGTGCCGATGCCAGTCCATTTCAGTTCTCTGACACCCAACAGATCGAGTTGTACGTGTTCCATTTCATTCTTGACCACCTCTAACTTCCCTTCGTTCATGCTTCGTACGTTCCATATCCTAATATATAAGACCTCTTTGCAGCTTTGGACTCTCATTTCATGCACATCTGCATCAGCAGTCAGACATCCCGACGGCTTTGATCCAACCATATCATAAATGCTGCCTTTACTTGAAAAGTGTTCAGCTCATTCCCAGTAGCCAGTTGAGTGCTTTCCGATCTGGGGATCGTATCTTCCAGCACTATAATGCAATTTGTTTTGTTGTGACTGTTCATTGGGTTTTTGTGGCAAGATACTGAGGTAGATTGCCAGACCTGTTTTCCATGCAGATATAGAAACATAGAAACATGATGACAGAAAAAGACCACAAGGCCCATCTAGTCTGTCCTTCCATAACAACAACTACAACAGTCCACTTTTTACCTTTAGAGATCCTCTGTGTTGGTCCCATGCTTTTTTGAATTCAGTTACTGTCCTCATCTCTACCACCTCCACTGGGAGACTATTCCACGGATCCACTACTCTTTCCGTAAAGAAATATTTCCGCATATCACTCCTGAATCTATCTCCCTTCACCCTCATCCCATGTCCCCTCGTCGCAGAACTTGCTTTCAATTGAAAGAGGCTCTCTCCCTGAACATTTATGCCACGGAGGTATTTAAACATCTCAATCATATCACCTCTATCCCGCCTTTCCTCTAAGGTGTACATATTAAGATCCTTAAGTCTGTCCTCATATGCTTTATAATGAAGACCACTAATCATCTTAGTAGCAACCCTCTGTACCGACTTCATCCTGTTCACATCCTTTTGAAGGTGCGGTCTCCAGAATTGCACACCATACTCCAAATGAGGTCGCACCAAAGACTTATACAGAGGCATTATCACCTCCTTTTTTCTGCTAGCCATTCCTCTCCGTATGCACCCAAGCATCCTTCTAGCTTTTGCCGTCGCCTTTTCTACCTGTTTAGCTACTTTAAGATCATCGGACACAACTACGCCTAGGTCCCGCTCTTCTTTAGTGGACAAAAGTACTTCACCTCCTATGCTGTATTGCTCCCTTGGATTGCTGCAGCCCAAATGCATGACCTTACATTTTTTAACATTAAATCCCAGCTGCCAAATTCTAGACCATTCTTCAAGCTTAGCTAGATCCCTCCTCATGTTATCTACACCTTCCTGGGTGTCTACTTTATTGCAGATTTTGGTATCATCTGCAAAGAGGCAAACCTTACCCGACAGCCCTTCCGCTATATCACTAACAAAGATGTTAAAAAGAATCGGACCAAGGACAGATCCCTGGGGCACACCACTGGTAACATCCTTCTCCTCAGAGTGAGCTCCATTTACTTGTACTCTTTGTCGCCTCCCACCCAACCAATTTCTAACCCAAGCAGTAACTTTAGGGTCCATCCCTAGGGTGCTCAGTTTGTTTATAAGTCGCCTGTGAGGAACAGTGTCAAAGGCTTTACTGAAATCTAAATACACCACATCTAGAGCTCTCCCTCGGTCCAACTCCCTGGTCACCCAGTCAAAGAAATCAATCAGATTTGTCTGACAAGACCTGCCTCTGGTGAATCCATGCTGCCTCGGATCCTGTAATCTGCTGGACTCCAGAAACCTCACTATTTTCTCTTTCAACAGCGTTTCCATTAATTTACTCACCACTGAAGTTAAACTAACCGGCCTGTAGTTTTCAACCACATCCTTACTTCCGCTTTTGTGTAAAGGCACCACATGAGCCTCTCTCCAGTCCTTTGGCACCACTCCCGACTCCAACGAGGCATTGAAAAGGTCAGTCAGTGGAGTTGCTAGAATGTCCCCAAGTTCCCTCAGTATTCTAGGGTGTATCCCATCCGGTCCCATCGCTTTGTCTACTTTGAGTTGAGCTAGTTTCTCACGAACACAGTCTTCTGAAAATTGTTCAAGATGTCCCTCGCTTCTGTTCTTATTTGTGGGTGTTTTCTGAGGTCCTGCTCCTGGTTTTTCATCTGTGAACACAGAACAAAAATATTTGTTAAGTAATTCCGCTTTATCCTTATCAGCTTCTACATATTCCCCCCCTGTACCCTTGAGTCTGACAATACCACTTTTGCCCTTCCTCTTCTCACTAATATATCTGAAAAATGTCTTATCTCCCCATCTTATTGCATTGGCTATTTCCTCCTCCTTTTGAATCTTTGCCTTCTTGACTACTTTGCTAGCTTCTCTAAGTTTTTCCAAATACAGATGCCTGTCTTCCTCTCTCTGTGATCTCTTGTATTTCATGAAGGCCTCCCTCTTTTTCTTCACTTTTTCAGCTACTTCCTTCGAAAACCATAGCGGTCTCCTGTTCCTTTTGCCTTTGTTTACCATTTTAACAAAAAGGTTGGTTGCCTTTAAAATACCCCCTTTCAGTTTTGCCCACTGTTGTTCTACATCCCCCAGCTGTTCCCATCCCACTAACGACTCCCTGAGGCATTGGCCCATCATCGCAAAGTTAGTCTTCCTAAAGTCTAAGATCTTCACCTTGGAATGGATTCTAACAGCCCTAGTCCTAATACTGAACCACACCATCTGGTGATCACTGGATGCAAAATGATCTCCCACTACAACATCAGAAACACTTTCACCATTGGTAAGCACCAAGTCCAGTATGGCCCCTTCACGTGTGGGGTCTGTTACCAATTGCCTGAATAGTTCTCACTGTAGAGAATCCAGGATCTCCTTACTCCTAGATGATACTGCAGCAGGAATGTGCCAATCAACATCTGGCATATTAAAATCTCCTAGCAGTAGCACTTCCCCTTTCCTAGCAATGCTGCGTATGTCTTCAATTAACTCTCTGTCCACCTCTTCCTCTTGTGAGGGAGGTCTGTATATCACACCAATGCAAATAGATTTCTCTTTCCCTCTTTCTAGTCTAACCCACAATGCCTCCTCTCTCCCTTTTAAGCTCTGTAATTCCAAAGCTTTAATAGTAGTTTTTACATAAGAACATAAGAACATAAGAAATGCCATACTGGGTCAGACCGAGGTCCATCAAGCCCAGTATCCTGTTTCCAACAGTGGCCAATCTAGGTCATACGTACCTAGCAGTTTCCCCAAAAGACACAGGTTCTGCAGTGCTTGTACTAGGCCAAGCATTGATATCCTGGGTCCCTTTTTAATAGTGGTTTATGGACCTTTCCTCCAGGAACTTGTCCAAACCTTTTTTAAACCCAGCTATACTAACAGCCCTTACTACATCCTCCGGTAACAGATTCCAGAGTTTGATTACACGTTGAGAGAAGAAATATTTTCTCCTATTTGTCTTAAATAGTTTACCCTGTAGCTTCATTACATGCCCCCTAGTCCTTCTATATTCTGATAGCGTAAACAATTTATCCACGTTTATCCGTTCCACTCCATTCATTAATTTATACACCTCTATCATATCTCCCCTCAGCCGCCTCTTTTCTAGGTTAAAGAGCCCTAACCTTTTTAGCCTCTCTTCATAGGAGTAGCCTTCCATCCCCTTCACCAATTTGGTGGCTCTTCTCTGTACTTTTTCTAATAACTCTATGTCCTTTTTAAGATACGGTGACCAGAATTGCACACAATATTCAAGGTGCGGTCGTACCATGGAGCGATACAGAGGCATTATAATATCCTTTGTTTTATTCTCCATCCCTTTCCTTATGATACCTAGCATTCTATTTGCTTTCTTGGCCGCCGCTGCACACTGGGCGGAGGGTTTTAACATGTTATCCACGATGACTCCTAAATCTTTTTCCTGGGTGGTGGTTTCTAATGTGGAGCCTTGCATCTTGTAACTATAGTGTGGGTTGTTCTTTCCTAGGTGCATAACTTTGCACTTGTCCACATTAAATTTCATCTGCCATTTGGATGCCCAGTCTTCCAATTTATCCAGATCCTCCTGCAGTTTTCCACAATCCTCTTGGGTTTAACAACTTTAAACAGTTTTGTGTCATCTGCAAATTTGATTACCTCACTAGTTATTCCCTTTTCCAGGTCATTTATGAATATGTCAAAAAGTAGCGGACCCAGTACAGATCCCTGGGGTACTCCACTATTCACCTTTTTCCATTGGGAATATTGGCCATTTAGCCCTACCCTCTGCTTTCTATCTTTTAACCAGTTCCCGATCCACAATAGTACACTGCCTCCTATCCCATGACTTTTTAGCTTCGCCAAAAGTCTCTGATGGGGGACCTTGTCAAAAGCTTTCTGAAAGTCCAGATACACTATATCAACCGACTCACCTTTGTCTACCTGTTTATGCACACCTTCAAAAAAACAGATCAGATTAGTAAGACAAGATCTTCCTTGTCTAAAGCCATGGTGGCTGTCTCCCATTAGGCCATGACTATCTACATGCTGTGTAATTTTGTTCTTTATGATGGCTTCTACCATTTTCCCTGGTACTGACGTCAGGCTCACCGGTCTGTAATTTCCCGGGTCACCCCTGGAACCCTTTTTAAAAATTGGTGTTACGTTGGCGACCCTCCAATCTTCAGGTATTACAGATGATTTTAATGAAAGTTCACAGATTACCAATAACAGGTCTGCAATCTCATATTTCAGTTCTTTCAACACTCTGGGATGTATACCATCCGGTCCAGGTGATTTGCTACTATTCAGTTTATCAAATAGTTGTAATATATCTTCCCGGTGTAGCGATATTTCTCTCAATTCCTCTGCAGTATCACCTTTAAATACCACTTCAGTCTTGGGTAACACCCCTACATCTTCCTCAGTAAAGACCGAAGCAAAGAATTCATTCAGTCTCTCTGCTATAGCCTTGTCTCCTCTTACTGCCCCTTTTACCCCTCTATCATCTAATGGTCCAATTGACTCTCTCACAGGCCTTTTGCTACGAATGTACTTGAAAAAGTCTTTATTTCGTGTTTTTGCTTCCGTAGCAAGTTTCTTCTCAAATTCCCGCTTTGCCTGCCTTATCAATGCTTTGCATTTAACTTGCCAGTGCTTGTGCTGTTTCCAGTTTTCATCATTTGGCTCTTTTTTCCATTTTCTGAAGGTTGCTCTTTTGGCAGCAACAGCCTCTCTGACCTCACCTTTAAACCATGCTGGCAGTTTTTTTGGACTTTCTTCCACTTTTCTTAATGCGTGGAATACAGCTGGTCTGGGCTTCGAGGATAGTATTTTTAAATAACACCCAAGCTTGCTGTAAGTCTTTAACCTTTGGAACCGCTCCTTTTAGTTTTTTCCGAACTATATTCCTCATTCTATCATAGTCACCCTTTTGAAAGTTAAAAGGTAGTACTGTGGATTCCTTTACTATCTGTCCTCCACTGATTAAATCAAACATGATCATACTATGATCACTATTGCCAAGTGGTCCCAACACCCTTATTTCTTGCACCAGATCTGGCGTTCCACTAAGGACTAGGTCCAGTATGGCTTCCCCTCTGGTCGGTTCATGAACCAGCTGCTCCAAGAAGCAGTCATTTATTTCATCTAGAAACTTTATCTCTTTAGCTTGTCCTGCTGTGACACTGTCCCAGTCGATACCGGGGTAATTGAAATCACCCATTATTACTACTCTGTTGTGGCTTTTGTTAGCTTCCTTGATTTCTTTGAGCATTTCATCATCCATTTGTTCATTCTGGCCAGGTGGTCGATAGTATACTCCCACTGCCATCACCTTCCCCTTCATAAATGGAATTTCAATCCATAGAGATTCTACAGCATATTTTGTTCCCTGCAAAACTTTAATCCTTTCTGACTCAATGCCCTCTCTAACATAGAGCGCAACCCCTCCACCAATTTGTTCAGCTCTATCATTACGATATAGTTTGTATCCAGGTATCACAGTGTCCCACTGGTTATCCTCCTTCCACCATGTCTCTGAGAGTGCAATCATATCTAACCTCTCATTTAATGCTATATATTCTAATTCTCCCATCTTATTGTTTAGACTTCTAGCATTGGCATACAAGCATTTTAGAGACTGTATTTTATTAATATTAATCTGGCTATTGGTAGGCATGGGTAATTGGGAATCTTTATGCTCTGTCTGCTCCTTACTCAAGGGCATTTGGGCTACTATACTCCCTTTTGGAACCTCACTGCTTTTGGTAGTATCCTTCAAGGATACCTTTGTCCGAACCGTGCGCTCCTGGGTGACTGTCGGCTTTCCCCTATTTTCTAGTTTAAAAGCTTCTCTATCTCTTTTTTAAAGGTTAATGCCAGCAGTCTGGTCCCATCCTGATTAAGGTGAAGCCTTACATATAGTGCTACTCCTCCTCCCCTTCTTCCTACCCTGTCCTTTCTGAATAAAGTATAGCCAGGTATAGTTACATCCCAGTCATGGTTTTCTGTGAACCATGTTTCTGTAACTGCCACTAAATCTAAGTCAGCCACTCCCACCAAAGCTTCAACTTCAGAGATCTTATTTCCCATGCTACGGGCATTTATACACACTGCTTTCCATATGTTACCCCTGTTACCCATTTCCATAAAGGTATTTGATGTATCACTTACCTGGGGGCTTTCATTTACCTGGGGGCTTTCTTCACCCATCCCCAACGAATCTAGTTTAAAGCCCTCTTCAGTAGATTAGCCAGTCTACTACCAAAGATGTGTTGACCTTTCTTGGACAGATGGATGCCATCTCTGCTCTGCTGGTATTGCCATTGTTGGAGAAATGTGATTCTCCGCCACCAACATCTTCCCGTTCTGCTGCTGCCCAGATGGGTGGTTTATCTTAGTCTGGCACTTCAGCTGAGACCTGTGGAGAATTCCTAACATAATATTAGCTTTATTGACCACTGTCGCACATTGCACTGAGGATGCTGATGTATTATTCTCCATGATGCCAAGATCCTTTTCTCTGAGTACTGAAGCTGAGATACCATGCAGAGAACCTAATAGGGAAGCCAGCATTATGTATCTTAAATGTGTCACTTTGCACTTGCCCACTTTAATCATCTATCCTATAGACACCAAGTCCCCCAGTCTCATAAGTACCCCTGCAGTCCTTTACAGTCAACTAATGGTTTAGCTACTTGGAATAATTTTGTGGTGTTTGCAAATTTAGAACATAAGAAATACCTTACTGGGTCAGGCTAAGGTCCATTAAGCCCAGTATCATGTTTCCAGCAGTGGCCAATCTAGGCCACAAGTACCTGGCAGGTTCCCAAGGAAGCACACATGTTCCACAGTGCTTGTCACAGGGCAAGCAGCGGACTTTCCGGGTCCTCTTTAATAATGGTTTATGGACCTTTCCTGCAGGAACTTGTCGAAACCTTTTTTACTACTACTACTACTACTACTAAACATTTGTATAGCGCTATAAGACATGCGGTGATGCACAGGCACATGTAAAAGACAATCCCTGCTCGTCAGAACTTACAATCTAGTCAAGACAGACAGCACAGTAGCTGTAGACATGGGATACATCTAGTGGGAATGGTAAGGAAACACAAAAAGAGATCAGGTGAGTCAAGATCCAAAAGTGGCAGTGAAGAGGTGAGTTTTCAGCCTGGATTTGAAAAAGGCCAGAGAAAGGTGCCTGACGTACAGACTCAGGTAGTTTGTTCCAGGCATAAGGAGCAGCAATTTAACAGTGGAAGAAAAGGGCACGGATAGAAGCGATATCTCCAGGAACAAGCAGGAATGAGTCCTCACATATGGGTACGTCGGAACCGACTGAGCCTGCGTGGGAAAGCTCCCCAGCTTCCCAGAAAGGAAGCTTTTGGGGCCTCCCACAGCGCATACGCGCTGCCTTCCCGCCTTCCTGACCAACTCTCTTCAGTTCTTCTTTTTCCGCGGAACCAGCAGGTCGTGTTCCTGTCACCGCTGAAGAAATTGTTATTTTAATTTGTTTCTTTGACCGCATGTCTGCCTTCCCCGATTCCGGACCGGTACCGCCGGTCTTTTTTCGTTTATTTAAAAAAAAAAAAAAAAAAAAATAATTACTTTTTCTTCACTTGGTGTATTTTTTCTGTGAGGCCTCTAGGCCTTCTCAGGTCTCCCTCATGGAAAAACCAGCTTCTGGTTTTAAAAAATGCACCAAGTGTACCGGTACTATTTCAGTCACAGATACCCATGAGTGGTGTCTTAAATGTTTGGGGCCTGACCATTCCATTCCGGATTGTCCATCCTGCTCTCTGATGTCCAAAAGGGGCTTACAGAACAGAGCAGCTAAATTTCATATGCTGTTTTCTACCGA
Organism: Ichthyophis bannanicus; assembly: GCA_033557465.1. NCBI lineage: Eukaryota > Metazoa > Chordata > Amphibia > Gymnophiona > Ichthyophiidae > Ichthyophis > Ichthyophis bannanicus. Next base: position 6,570,398 of record CM066050.1, read on the forward strand.
TACTCCAGCATCAACATCCTCCAGGTCTTCTTCTCCTGACGGATCTCAGGTAACCAAACATTCTTCAGGCAAGTCCTCAAAAGGCAAATCTCCCTCTAAACAGCGAGAGGCCCTTGTATTTGACTCTGAGGACTCTGCCCCAGCCAAACAACCCCGACGGGAAGCTCCGGCTTCCAAAGCTGCTCCTGTGGGGTTACAGGTAGACATCGATGGCACGGCCTCGACCGATCTCCTGTTAGACTGTTCTGGGGTACCGGCTAACACCGGTACCGACATCCAGGCAGTTATGGCGACTATGGGTACTACGGTACAATCCATGCAGCAGGCCTTACTGGCTTTCATTAATGCTGCAACGCCATCGGTACCGTGACAATCGGTTCCGACTCCGATTCCGCAACCGATACTGGTACCCAGAGCATCTACTTCCAGTAGCATGCCGGTTCCGGTCTCCGGTTCCGGAGATTTCCTCGATACCGCTCCGATTCCCGGTACGCCCGATGTCGATACCGATCGGTACGCGTATCGATCTCTGGAAGCAAAAAGGCAATACTTTGAATCCTCTGAAGATTCTGATACATCAGATGATTCTGCTGACGTCTCTTTTACTCTTCCTGAGGAGCCCTCTTCTCCAAAAAGGAGAATGTCTCCTCCAGAGGATTTGTCCTTTCAAGAATTCATTATTGAAGTAGCTAAAGGACTTTCCATATCTGTATCCTCTGAAAAGGAACCTAGAGCAAAAAAATTGGATATTTTAGGATACTCTAAGGTTCCCAAAGAGGCAGCCACCTTACCCATACATGAAATTCTTCAAGAACACATGATGGACTTGTGGGAGGCTCCTCTCACCCTATCTCCACATTCTCGACGTTTGGACACCATGTATCGGTGTGATAAGGAAGCTTATCATAGCTCAGGAAGGAGCTATAGAAAAGGTGAAGTGACTCTGAACAAGCAACCTGTCAGTTCTGGTAGAAATAAGAAAACAGAATTTTTCCCATAAAAGACTACCAGTCCCAGAATGCACCAGGTTTCCAACAGCCATTAGAGGAGCTGAAGTGGGGAAACGTGTGTTCAATCAGGAGGGCTATGAGGTAATCCCTAAGCACTCATCTCAAAGGGCAGGGCCTGATTCAGCACAGTTGCACTGTATTAGGGAGGAGCACTCATCTAAGCAGAATAAGAGTAGAGTTTATTCTACAGATGACCATCTTCATGATCACCTTGGATATCCAGAGAATTATCCTCAGTTTCATCTGAAGGATTATCAGAAGCAGAAGCCAAACCGGACGGACAGAGAGGGAAAAAAACCCTCTGGAAGAAAGAGGAGAAAAGCCTTTGAGAGGTCTAGAAGAGTCCAAAGCAGTACGTATACTGGGAGGTATTCCAAGGGCCAGCATATACCATTGGACTGGGGAAAGCCAGAGGAATGGTGCTGCAGAGCTAGGAATCACCAGAGGCTACCTGTGAGGGAGACGGCTGCACGTGGAAGGGACCCTAAGACCCGTGCCAGAAGGTATGTGAAGAGAGATCCAGTGTCCAGGGATCTGGATTGGAAGGCTGGACATAAGAACTGGACTACATACTGGCCAGGCTATATAGAGAGGAACTCTAGCAGCAATGGAAGCTCAGGTATGAACACTGATCTATGCCCTAGCTATAACCTTGAAAGACAGCAGGGAAACAAGTATTCTCCTGAAAATGCTCCATTGAGAGATTCATCTATGCCAATCCATGATATTGAACCTATGCTTGTTGAAGATGGGGGAATGATTGCAGATGAAGAATGTGTTTATATGGATTGCTCTCTATCTAAACTCCGTTGGTAACTTTCTGTTATAAAGTACAGCAACCATCACAAAGAAATACAAATTTGTTCGTTAATCTACTCAGAAAAGCTCCTGAAGCAGGATTTGACCCACACAGTAGAAAGGCCAGCTAAGGGGTTTCAGCTGGATAACTGCTAGCAATTAAGCCTTACCTAATTGCTTGTGAGCTAGGAGAGAATCACTTCTGAATCTATGAGGGAAGTAATCAGAAGTTAACCTGAAAAGAACAGTTTGTTTCTTGCTTTGTGGCTTTTCATTTGTTGTTTTCCTGATTTTGACTTTGTTTTTCCAAGTTAACACTGAAAGCAAGTTACCTAATTTATGTGCTACCAAGCATATCTGTGTTGGGAGAAATAACCCCATAAATAAATATCTTATTAGCTTTACCCAAGAGCACAACTAAATTATTGTCAGCAGCTGTGTCTGGTGTGAATGAACTACATTGCCCACAATACCTTGCAAATCATATAGATATATGCACTTGACAAGACTGTGAAGATTCTCACCCAGGCAGCCGTCTGACAATCGGGTTCCTCCTTCTCCTGGTTTTCAAAAGACTCGGCTTCCTCACCACTCTATTGTGGTGAAGTCTGCTATGAAAAAGATAAAGAGTACCAAAAGGCACTCTTCTACCCCTCCAGGAAGAGAATGTAGGACTCTGGATGCTTTTGGGAGAAAAATCTTCCAAGCTAGCATGCTTATTGCTAGAATCAATTCATACAGCCTCTATATGGGCATGTTTTTGAAAGAGATTGCATTAAAGATACGTCAGTTTCTCCCCTTTATTCCAGAGGATAAGCAAGAGGAGTTCCTTCTTTTGCTAAAGCAAACTCAAGATGTTTCAAAGTTCTCCAACAGAGCAGCCTTTGACTCTTTTGAGGGGGCAAGCAGAGCCTCTGGCATTGCCATAGCTGCTCGCAGACTGGCTTGGCTCCAGACCTCTGATTTGGAACCCTGGGTACAAGAAGGCTTGGGCAGTCTGCCCTGTACAGGTGAAAATCTGTTTGGCAAGGAGTGGCAAATCAAAGCCACTCAAATGGATGCAGAGAATGCTGCTTTAGATAGACTTTCTAAGTCTACCTCTACCCCTGCCAAGAAAAAACCTTTTAAGAAACCTTTTTTATAAAAAGACCAGATTTTCCACAAATACTGGCCAGCAATCTTCCCAAGTTCGCTTTGCTCCTAAGCGGCAGCAAACTAAACAGGCCAGAACAAAGTCTACAGGGGCTGCTACAATCCAGCAGTCCCAACCCCCTCAGGGTTTTTGACTTGATTCTAGAGAACTTAACCTTTGTGGCTCTGCAACAACCAGAACCTCTCACCATTCCAGGAAGGTTAACTCATTTTGCTCCCAGATGGGAACAAATCACATCAGAACAGTGGACCCTCTCTATCATCAAAGAGGGCTACAAACTACATTTCTCCAGCCTTCCTCCCCATTTCATGGTGAGACAATTCAATTCTCCCCCTTCTCTCCTGTACCTGTTGGGCCAGGAGGTGACCACTCTTCTTGCCCAAAAGGCAATAGAAGAGGTTCCTCTTCCTCAACAAGGGTCAGGTTTTTACTCCCCTTATTTTCTCATTCCCAAGAAAACAGGGGGGTACAGACCCATTCTGGATCTCAGAGAATTGAACAAATTCCTATACAAGGAGAAATTCAAGATGCTTTCTCTAGGCACTCTCCTTCCATACCTACAGAGTCAGGACTGGCTTTGTTCTCTAGATCTCAAGGATGCGTACACACATATACTCATCCATCCATCCCACAGAAAATTCCTACGGTTTCTGTTCCAGGGAAAACATTTCCAATACAGAGTGCTTCCCTTCGGTCTAGCCTCTGCTCCAAGGGTATTTACCAAATGCATGGCAATAGTAGCTGCATTTCTACGCACTCTGGGAATCTTTGTCTTCCCATACCTGGACGACTGGCTCATCCGAGCTCCATCTCAGTCCGAGGCTCAGACTTCCCTGGACCACACCAGACGCATACTGCGGTATCTGGGACTTGTCATCAATCTGCCAAAGTCTCAACTCACCCCTACTCAGTCCCTAGAATTCATAGGGGCCTGGCTAGATACCACCACTGCAAGGGCCTATCTTCCTCAGGCCCGTTGCCACCGTCTAGTGCACTTGGCCTCTCAAGTTCAGTCCAAAAGCCACTTGACGGCCAGGGAGATGCTACAACTGCTAGGCCACATGGCATCCACAGTTCATGTGGTGCCTTATGCACGCCTACATATGAGAGCAGCTCAATGGACTCTGTCCACCCAGTGGACACAAGCATCAGGAGCTCTCTCAAACCAAATAGCAACCTCAAAACGTCTTTTTTGGTCTCTCCAATGGTGGATATCCACTCAAAATCTGTTGTTGGGGGCCCCCTTCCAACCTTTGTTACCCCAAACAACTCTCACTACAGATGCCTCCCAAGCAGGTTGGGGAGCTCATCTCCAAGACCTCTCCACTCAGGGCACTTGGTCTCCACAGGAGACCACCCTTCATATCAACCTTTTGGAGCTGCGAGCAATTTTCCTTGCTCTCAAGGTCTTTCATACCCTCCTCATCAACATGACAGTCCTTGTTCATACCGACAATCAAGTAGCCATGTTCTACATAAACAAACAAGGAGGGACTGGCTCTCTGTCGCTTTGCAACGAAGCTCTAAAACTGTGGGTCTTCGCCAGAGAGCATCAGATCCATCTCCTGGCAGTGTACCTCCCAGGAATCCAAAACTCTTGGGCAGACAGACTCAGTCGAGTTCTGCTTCCACACGAATGGTCCCTGCACATGGATCAGGTACTCAGAATCTTTCAGGAATGGGGAACCCCGGACATAGACCTCTTTGCAAGTCCGTACAATGCCAAACTTCCCCGGTTCTGTTCCAGGATTCCGTGTCAGGGAGCTCAGGCCAAGGATGCCTTCCTCCTTCATTGGGGTCAGGCCTTCCTATATGCCTTTCCACCCATTCCCTTGATTCCCAAGACTCTATTCAAACTTCAGAGGGATCAAGGATCTATGATCCTCATAGCTCCACGCTGGCCACGCCAAGTGTGGTACCCTCTACTTCTGCATCTCTCCCAGGCACCCTCCCTGGATCTGGGAGCTGCTCCAGACCTTCTGTCTCAAGAGGAGGGGACTTTGTGGCACCCAAACCCCAAATCCCTTCACCTCAGAGCTTGGTTACTGAAGGCCTAGACCTTCAAGACTTCAATCTTTCTCAACAAGTGCAGGATATCCTCCATGCATCTAGGAAACCTTCCACCAGGTGTTCTTATGCTTTTAAATGGAAAAGATTTTCCATCTGGTGTGCTGAAAAGGGTCTTAACCCTCTAGCACTACCTTTAAATTCTTTACTCGAATATCTCCTGCATCTTTCCAATGCAGGACTTAAAACCAATTCTGTAAGGGTCCATTTGAGTGCTATTGCAGCATCTCTTCAGCCTATCAATGGACAATCTGTTTCCTCTCATCCTCTTTTTGCAAGATTCATGAGAGGTCTAACTTTAACTAAGCCTCCTATTCGGCCTCCTCCAGTGGCATGGGACTTAAACGTGGTTCTTGGTCAGCTTATGAAGCCACCCTTTGAACCCTTAGCCACTACCTCCTTGAAATTCCTTTCCTGGAAAGTCATTTTCCTTATTGCAATCACTTCTGCTCGGCGCATCAGTGAACTGCAGGCTTTAGTGGCTAATCCACCTTATACAAGGTTCCATCATGATAAGGTAGTCCTTAGGACAAATCCCCACTTTATGCCTAAAGTGGTCTCACCTTTTCATCTTAATCAAGAGGTATATTTACCTGTCTTTTTTCCAGCTCCTCATGCATCCATTGCAGAGCGGAACCTTCATACTCTAGACTGTAAAAGAGCTCTTGCCTTTTACCTCCACAGGACACAGCAACATCGAAAGTCTTCTCAACTTTTTGTTGCTTTTGATCCTTCTCATTTAGGACTTCCAGTCTCAAAAAGAACACTGTCCAATTGGATTGCTCAGTGTATTTCTTTTGCTTACCAGAGTAAGAACCTTTCTCTGGAAGGCCATGTCACAGCTCACAATGTGAGAGCCATGGCCACATCTATGGCTCATCTTCATTCTGTATCCATTGATCAGATCTGTCGAGCAGCCACCTGGGCCTCGGTTCATACCTTCACAGCCCATTACTGCTTGGACAAGGACTCCCGCCGGGATGCCTTGTTTGGTCAGGCTGTGCTCAGACACCTGTTCCATTCTTAAACAACTCCTGCCCACCTTCCCTGAATGGATGCCTGAGATCCATAGGAAGATGAGGAACCCTTGGGGGGGGATCTCCCCGGCATCTTAGCTAGGGAGTCCCCATATGTGAGGACTCATTCCTGCTTGTTCCTGGAGATAGCACAGTTACTTACCTGTAACAGGTGATCTCTGGGAACAGCAGGAATTAGTCCTCACAACCCACCCACCTCCCCTAGGAGTTGTAGCTCTCTCTCTCTCTCTTTCCTTTCCTCTCTCTATTGTCTCAGCTTTAAACTTGAACTGAAGAGAGTTGGTCAGGAAGGCGGGAAGGCAGCGCGCATGCGCTGTGGGAGGCCCCAAAAGCTTCCTAGCTGGGGAGCTTTCCCGCGCAGGCTCCGTCGGTTCCGACGTACCCATATGTAAGGACTAATTCCTGCTGTTCCCAGAGATCACCTGTTACAGGTAAGTAACTGTGCTTTGCCAGAAGTGCGGAATTTCCAAGGAGGAGTGTAGGGAGAGATAAGAGAGGAAAGATGCATGCAGTGGAGGCAGTGAATGCAAATCTCTCATGCATATTCATTGTGGGCATCCCCAAAACCAGACTGGTAAGGGGGCACACCAGGACTACCCCGAGAAACATTGATCTATGCTATACATTGTGACCTTGGAGAACGTATGCATAGAGCAGTCATTGTCCAGATGTGCGTGTGAAGTTCTGAGGTTATCTAGTGGGATAAAAGGTTCGTCTCTATGAGTAAGAGTAGAAATTAACAGTTCAAGCTATCAAAGTGAATAATGTGGGGTGTCAAAACATTAGGAGGACATATGTTACAGTACCAAATTGATTACCCTGTTATATTGTATACTGTTATGTTATAATGTAAAGTGCTTTGACCGAAGGATAAAGTGGTATAGATACAATTGTAGAAAGGACATGCAAGTACAATCTGGGATGTTTAAGCCAGAATATCTGGGGTGAAAAAAGCAGCAGGCACATCCAGGTGCAGACATGATTTTACAAACGTGGACTTGCCAGATACGGATGTCCCCAGGATAGTATTTCAGAGAGCAGAGATGTCCAGTGGGCTAGGGGCAGGGAAACCAGGGTTCAAATCTCACTACTGCCATCATTGAAACTGACGCTAAGTACTGGGATAATGGAGTGCTCTCTTCTCACACTTTCTGTATGTTTTTCAGCCAAAATGAGCACTTTTCCGATGCTTATTTGTGCCTGCAGCAGGCCTAAACTTAAATGCAACTTTGGACATCAGGACGCCCCCATTTAGACTTGGACTGAACCAGACCTTCTGGGAGTATCCAAAGAGTGGTTACTATGGGCCTTGTTAAGGAACGTTTTGGAAATGGAGGTCATTACTATTAGAAAGAGTATAAATTTATTCAATAAATTCAATAAATACCTTTAGGTTTCTTATTCTTAATTACTTTTGAATATTTCTATAATTGTTTTACATTGAAAGTGTAAAGTACATTGTGTAAATCAGTAAAACACTCCTACTTGGTGAGGGGGGGATCAAGATGGTGGCATTAAGGAGCGCTGCTGTGCATTGCCTGAGCGTGAGCCCCTAAGACTTGGAGTTTCTGTTGCCGGCATTATGAGGCGCAGAAAACATAAGCAGCTGGACTTACACTCGGGTCCTGTGCCGAGGAGTTCCCCCGGTCAAAGGACACTTTGCTTGCAGTGCTGGAGCAGCGTCTTCAGCGGGGCCAGCAGAAGATCTGTCATCTCCGAGCGCTTCGGGTGTGCAGCTCTCGCTGGAGTTGTGGACCCCCCCCCCGCCATGATTCGGAAGTGAATGTCCAGATGGAGTTTTTGCTCCCCTCCGTTGCTGTTGAAGGGGCGTGAAGGGGCCTCTCCTCTGGCAGGGTCAGCGTCTCCGGCATTCGGGGCACAAGGGAATAGCTCTGGTGTGCTGATGGCCGTGGCAGAGAATGCAGTTTTGGTGCAGGCTGGAGTTTCAATATCTTCTGGAGTTAAGTCCTTGGTAAAACCTGTGGTTGTAAGTTTGGATGCGCAGCGGTGAACTCTTCTCTTAGTTCCTTTATAGCTTCATTGCGTGCTGATTTGAATGGGGTTCAGACTGAATATACTGAGATTTCCTCGGTGCAGGAGCAGGGAAGATCCTCCCTATGAAACAATAGTTGGCCATCTCCGGGGATTAGTGGAGGCACAGATTAAGGACAGGTTGGTATCTCAGAGGAAGATGGAATATTTGGAAAATCAAGCTTGGCGGTGTAACGTCAGGTTTTTGAATTTTCCAAGATCTCCTGTTTTATCAGCAGAGAAGATGCTGAGAAAATACTTTGCTGAGGTGTTGAAACTTCCTCAGGAATATTTTCCACCTGTAACTCAGACCCAATATCAGTCTATGGGGGTTGGGGTCCCTGGTAATGTTCCTGACTCTGTGTTTCCTTAGAGGGTGGGGATCTAACTAGGTTTTGGAGGACTCCTTGAAAGTAGTAACAGGCTTTGTAACCCTGGGCTTGGAGTCAGATAAAGCTTTAATTTTCCGCTCTTACTTTAGAAACTTCAATCAGTCTTTTCTGGGCTCTGAGGTTAGGTTATTTCCTGATTTGTCTAGGGGTTCTCCGTTACGGAGGAGGGAGTTCATGGGCCTTCGGTCTAGGTTTTTGGACCTTGGGGCTTCCTTTCAGTTAAAATTTCCGGTTAGTGTTATGTTTCCTCTAAAGATAAGGTTTACGTGTTCTTTGAGCCCAGACAACTGTTGGAGTTTCTAAGTGCTAGAGAAGAAGTATGTGTACTGGCTGATGTTCCTTCTCATATGGCTGATGCGTAAATCTTTACCTGTCTTTTTGTTTTCGCTTTTTGGAAAGAGGAACTTGGGATTTTGTTCTGCCCCTTATTATGATTTATTCTTATATCCTCCTTTATTTCCCTTATTGTGGACTAAACAAGATTTGGATGTGTATTTTCTTTATATTTCTTTCTGTATATTTCTTTTTCCTTGGTATTTTGATAATATCCAATATCTTTGCATTCATGGAATTTTTCTTTCGATGTGTAAATTTGAAATTGATAAAAAGCCCCAAAAACATTCCTATTTTAATGCATTCTGAACTGTACTTTAGACAAAAGAATGTGAAAATGTGCATGGGTATGAAGACATTTGCAAAACACTATATTAGTTTCTGCTCTCTGCAATCTGTTAGCTTCCCCTCCCCTTTTTTTTTCGTGAAAGAGCAATTACAAAAAATCAACTTAAGTTCCGTATCATAGCTGCATTAAAAAGTCTCTTTTTTAAACCCAGCTACACTAACAGCTTTTACTACATTCTCTTGTAACGAATTCCAGAGCTTGATTATGTGTTGAGTAAAAAAATATTAGTCTTAAATGGGTTGCATTATAGCTTAATTTTGTGTCCTCTAGTCTTTCTACTTTTTGATGGCATAAACAACTAATCTACATTTACCTGTTCCACTCCATCCATTAATTTATAGACATCTATCATATCTCCCCTCAGCTGTCTTTTTCTAAGTTGAAGAGCCCCATCCTTTTAATCCTCTTCTCATAGGGGTATCCTTCCATTCCCTTTACCATTTTTCACGCTCTTCTTTGCATCTTTTCTAAATCGGCCATATCCTTTTTAAGATATGGTGACCAGAATTGTACACAGTATTCAAGGTGTGGTCACACCATGGAATGACACAGAGGCATTATAATATCCTTGGTTTTATTCTTCATTCCTTTCCGTATGATTCCTAGCATTCTATTTGCTTTCTTGGCCGCCACTACACACTGGGCACAGGGTTGCAATGTAATCTCCAGGAACAAGCAGGAATGTAGTCCTCACATATGGGTATCGTCGGTACCGACGGAGCCTGCGCGGGAACGCTCCCCAGCGTCCAATTAGAAAGCTTTTGGGAGCATCCCACAGCGCCTGCATGCTGCCTTCCCGCCTTTCCCAACTGCCTCTCTCCAGTTCTTTGTTTTCCGCGGAGCCAGCAGGTGGTTGTTCCTGTCACTTCAGAAAATTTTCCTTATTCTCCTTCTTTTTTGTGGTCGCGTCTGCCTTTCTCAACGCTATACCGGTACCGCCGGTTCTTCCTTCTTTCTTTCTTTTTTAAAAAAAAATAGTATTTTTTTTTCCAAACTTTGCTTTTTCAGGTGCACGCGCCTTTTTGGGCCCTAGGCCCAAAATTTCCTCCATTATGGAAAAACCCACTTCGGGTTTCAAAAAGTGCACCAAGTGTGGCGGTACCATCTCTGTCACCGACACCCATGAGTGGTGCCTTAAATGTTTAGGTCCTGACCACTCCATCTCAGAGTGTATGGCTTGTGCCATGATGTCCAAGAGGGGTCAACAAAACCGAGCTGCTAAGCTCAGTGCCCTTTTTCCCTCCGATGCAGCTTCTGTGGCATCCACGTCTTCTAGGGCTTCGTCTTCTTCCCATGGATCTCAGGTAACTAAACATAAGTCTGGCCGGTCCTCAAAGGGTAGATCTCCTTCCAAGCATCGAGATGCCTCTGGCATTGCCCTTGAGGGTTCTGTACCGGCAAATTTGCCCCGGCGGGAGGCTTCGGCTTCCAAAGCATTATCAGGGCTCCAGGATGTTCTCGAGGCCTCGACCTCGGCAGAACTACTGGTGCCATGCTCTGGGGTACTGGCTGCTTTCTCCGGTACCGATACCCAGGCATCGGTAGCGTCGATAGACCAGAGGTTCCTGGCTATTGAACGCAGTCTGGCGGCTCTCCTTGCGGCATCGACGCCCTCGGAACCACATCAGACAGTTCAACCGGTACCGACAGCATCGACATCGGTGTCTGCTTTGCCGGTACCTGGTCATGCGATGCCTTCCGGTACCGATACACCAGTACCTATTACTGCTCGTATCGACTTCGGTCGGTACGGGTATCGGGCTCTTCAAGAGCATCCGGACAGAAGGTACTTTGAATCCTCAGAGGACTCCGAGGATTCTGACAGCTCTGTCGGTACCGGGATACTTCTCCCGGAGGAGCCTTCCTCTCCTAAGCGTAGGATGTCTCCTCCAGAAGATATCTCCTTTCAAGATTTTATCAGGGAGGTGACTCGAGGTTTGTCCATCACTGTGACTCCTGAAACAGAGCCCAGGCCAAAGGAGTTGGAGATTTTACAATATCCCAAAGCTCCTAAGGAGGCAGCTACCTTGCCTATCCATGAGATCTTACATGATCTCATGTTGAGAATGTGGGAGACACCTCTTACCACCTCTCCTCACTCTCGCAGACTGGATACCATGTATCGAGTCCCTCCTTGTCCTGGTTTCCAGAAAACTCAGCTTCCTCACCACTCTATTGTAGTGGAATCAGCTATGAGAAGGATCAGTAGTGCATAGGAACATAGAAATATGATGACAGAAAAAGACCACATGGCCTATCTAGTCTGTCCTTCCATATCAACAACTACAACAGTCCCTTTTTTACCTTTAGAGATCCTCTGTGTTTGTCCCATGCTTTTTTATTTATTTATTTAACATTTTTATATACCGCAATATTCTTTATCAGCGCGGTTTACAAAGAACTACAAGTAATATATGCGATTCGTTGCCCCTGTCTATTGATGTATATTGGGAAGACTATGCGTTCATTCAAGATTCGTTTAGGGGAGCATCGAAGCAGACTTAAATGCAAAACCCTGACTGCTCCTATAGTAGCCCATTGTTTGGCTCACCACCACACTTTTACTGACCTTCGTTGTTTTTGCATTGAAAAAGTCAATAAAGCAATGGGAGATAAAACTTTGGATCAAACTCTCATCTACAAAGAACAACGCTGGATCTTTAAATTGAACACAGTTATTCCTGGTGGACTTAATACCCAGATTGACTGGACTCTTTGCACGTGATGTCAGCTGCAATGTCCATTGTTAAACAATGAGGCCACTTACGTTATTTAAGAACACTCCTCTGTTTCCCAGACCGCATGCGCGGCGTTTTTCTCATTCTTTGTAGCAGTTACATTCAGGGCGCATGGACGAGGTAAGCGGTGTCTTTTCGTATCAAAATATAGTCCGCTTGTTTGCTGAATGGAAATAAATGCTGATCAAAATGCTAGCATAATTTTATTGCTTTCCTGTTCCAGACAGCCGAATAACGTAAAGAATAGGCTTACTTGACCCCTGAAGAAACGGAATTCATCCGTGAAACGCGACAGCGCTGAAGTTGGCGTTGGGAAAATCATATTTTAAGATAAGCCTAACTTTATGCTTTCATATTATGCATATTGGATAAGTCAACTACATATTTCTTTCAAACCGCTTGAAAAACACATGTTTAAAAAATGGGTCGTTGATGTACAACAGGAGCAGTTATTGGCTTTTGTCAATGTTACTGAAAAAGCTCCGTGAGAGTCTGAGACCCGCTGTCTAAAAAGAACATGTGCATATGTTTAAAGAGGATCTTAGTGAATCAGTATTTAATTTTATCTGGAAATTTAGCAATTCATATTTGAGTAAAATATATAACCTCAAGCTCAACTGTAATTTTACTCTCAAGTTCAAGACCAAATTGGGTTGTTCTGATACAAAGAACAAGGAACTTCAGACAAGATACATTTATCTGGTTTTTACAATTAACAGGAACATCAACTTGGATAACAGGAATAACTATGAACACAACAACTATTTACATAACAGTGTCAGAGTATGATTAGTGTCATGTTAATCTGTTGAGGTAGTTTGATGAGCTGTTGAGACAGGGACGTTTACGTGTTTGGAATGTAGTTATTGATGTTTGGATGAGGTTGCGCTTCTTTATTCTCTGGAAAGTATTTGAGGAACAGGTAGTGTTTCAGGGCCTTCCTGAATTGGCTGAGATCGGGGATGGCCCTAATGTGTGATGGAAGTTTTGGGGCACATAGACTGAAAGCTCTGCTCGATGTTGTGGAGTTGTATTTTACTACTTCCTTCGGTACAATTAGCATATTCAGTTCCGTGGTTCTTCTTAGTCTATTAGTTATGACTGGTTGTATCATCTCAGATACTGAGGTGGAGGTGAGACCTTTGTGTGCTTTAAAGGTCAGGAGCAGTATCTTGAAAGTGATTCTTGTTTGAATCGGAAGCCAGTGTAGATGTTTCAGAAGGAGTGTTACATGGTCCCTTCTGGATGCTCCAAAAAGAACTCTCGCTGCACTGTATAAGGCAAGTTGAAGAGGATTTTTTTAATTCAGTTACTGTCCTCATCTCTACCACCTCCACTGGGAGACTATTCCACGGATCCACTACTCTTTCCGTAAAGAAATATTTCCGCATATCACTCCTGAATCTATCTCCCTTCACTCTCATCCCATGTCCCCTCTTAGCAGAACTTGCTTTCAAATGAAAGAAGCTCTCTCCCTGAACATTTATGCCACGGAGGTATTTAAACATCTCAATCATATCACCTCTATCCCGCCTTTCCTCTAAGGTGTACATATTAAGATCCTTCAGTCTGTCCTCATATGCTTTATAATGAAGATCACTAATCATTTTAGTAGTCTTCATTATAAAGCATGTGTCTTTTTGGGAAACTGCTAGGTACGTATGACCTAGATTGGCCACTGTTGGAAACAGGATACTGGGTTTGATGGACCTTGGTCTGACCCAGTATGGCATACCTTATGTTCTTATGTTATGTTCTTATGTAGCCACCCTCTGCACCGACTCCATCCTGTTCACATCCTTTTGAAGGTGCGGTCTCCAGAATTGCACACTATACTCTAAATGAGGTTGCACCAAAGACTTATACAGAGGCATTATCACCTCCTTTTTTCTGCTAGCCATTCCTCTCCGTACGCACCCAAGCATCCTTTTAGCTTTTGCCGTCGCCTTTTCTACTTGTTTAGCTACTTTAAGATCATCAGACACAACCACGCCTAGGTCCCGCTCTTCTTTAGTGGACAAAAGTACTTCACCCCCTATATTATATTGCTCCCTTGGATTGCTGCAGCCCAAATGCATGACCTTACATTTTTTAACATTAAATCCCAGCTGCCAAATTCTAGACCATTCTTCAAGCTTAGCTAGATCCCTCCTCATGTTATCTACACCTTCCTAGGTGTCTACTCTATTGCAGATTTTGGTATCATCCGCAAAGAGGCAAACCTTACCCGACAGCCCTTCCGCTATATCACTAACAAAGATGTTAAAAAGAATCGGACCAAGGACAGATCCCTGGGGCACACCACTGGTAGCATCCTTCTTCTCAGAGTGAGCTCCATTTACTTGTACTCTTTGTCGCCTCCCACCCAACCAATTTCTAACCCAAGCAGTAACTTTAGGGTCCATCCCTAGGGTGCTCAGTTTGTTTATAAGTCGCCTGTGAGGAACAGTGTCAAAGGCTTTACTGAAATCTAAATACACCACATCTAGAGCTCTCCCTCGGTCCAACTCCCTGGTCACCCAGTCAAAGAAATCAATCAGATTTGTCTGACAAGACCTGCCTCTGGTGAATCCATGCTGCCTCGGATCCTGTAATCCGCTGGACTCCAGAAACCTCACTATTTTCTCTTTCAGCAGCGTTTCCAATAATTTACTCACCACCGAAGTTAAACTAACCGGCCTGTAGTTTTCAACCACATCCTTACTTCCGCTTTTGTGTAAAGGCACCACATGAGCCTCTCTCCAGTCCTTTGGCACCACTCCCGACTCCAAAGAGGCATTGAAAAGATCAGTCAGTGAAGTTGCTAGAACGTCCCCAAGTTCCCTCAGTATTCTAGGGTGTATCCCATCCAGTCCCATCGCTTTGTCTACTTTAAGTTGAGCTAGTTTCTCACGAACACAGTCTTCTGAAAATTGTTCAAGATGTCCCTCGCTTCTGTTCCTATTTGTGGGTGTTTTCTGAGGTCCTGCTCCTGGTTCTTCATCTGTGAACACAGAACAAAAATATTTGTTAAGCAATTCCGCTTTATTCTTATCAGCTTCTACATATTCCTCCACTGCACCCTTCAGTCTGACAATACCACTTTTGCCCTTCCTCTTCTCACTAATATATCTGAAAAATGTCTTATCCCTCCGTTTTATTGCATTGGCTATTTCCTCCTCCTTTTGAATCTTTGCCTTCTTGACTACTTTGCTAGCTTCTCTGAGTTTTTCCAAATACAGATGCCTGTCTTCCTCTCTCTGTGATCTCTTGTATTTCATGAAGGCCTCCCTCTTTTTCTTCACTTTTTCAGCTACTTCTTTCGAAAACCATAGCGGTCTCTTTTTCCTTTTACCTTTATTTACCATTTTAACAAAAAGGTTGGTTGCTCTTAAAATATCCCCTTTCAGTTTTGCCCACTGTTTTTCTACATCCCCCAGCTGTTCCCATCCCACTAACGACTCCCTGAGGTATTGGCCTATCTTCGCAAAGTTAGTCTTCCTAAAGTCTAAGATCCTCACCTTGGAATGGATTCTAACAGCTCTAGTCCTAATACTGAACCACACCATCTGATGATCACTGGATGCAAAATGATCTTCCACTACAACATCAGAAACACTTTCACCACTGGTAAGCACCAAGTCCAGTATGGCCCCTTCACATGTGGGGTCTTACCAATTGCCTGAATAGTTCTCCCTGTAGAGAATCCAGGATCTCCTTACTTCTAGATGATACTGCATCAGGAATGTACCAATCAATATCTGGCATATTGAAATCTCCTATCAGTAGCACTTCCCCTTTCCTAGCAATGCTGCGTATGTCTTCAATTAACTCTCTGTCCACCTCTTCCTCTTGTGAGGGAGGTCTGTATATCACATCAATGCAAATAGATTTCTCTTTCCCTCTTTCTAGTTTAACCCACTATGCCTCCTCTCTCCCTTTTAAACTCTGTAATTCCAAAGCTTTAATAGTAGTTTTTACATATAGTGCCACTCCTCCTCCCCTTCTTCCTACCCTGTCCTTTCTGAATAAAGTATAGCCAGGTATAGTTACATCCCAATCATGGTTTTCTGTGAACCATGTTTCTGTAACTGCCACTAAATCCAAGTCAGCCACTCCCACCAAAGCTTCAACATCACGGATCTTATTTCCCATGCCACGGGCATTTATACACACTGCTTTCCATATGTTACCCCTGTTACCCATTTCCATAAAGGTATTTAATGTATCACCTACCTGGGGGCTTTCTTTACCCATCCCCAACGAATCTAGTTTAAAGCCTTCTTCAGTAGATTAGCCAGTCTACTACCGAAGATGCGTTGACCTTTCTTGGACAGAGGCATGCCTCTAATCCTCCAGGACGTGAGTGTAGAATTTTGGATGCCTTTGGACGTCATACTTTCCAGGCTTCCATGCTTTCTGCCAAGATCAGTTCCTATATTTTATATATGGGAATGTTCCTTAAAGAAGTCACAGGAGACTTGGAGAATTTAAGTCCTCTCCTTCCTGATGACAAGAGCCAGGATTTTCTCACACTGGTTAAACATGCCCAGGATGTTTCTAAGTTTGTCAATCGTGCAGCTATTGACTGTTTTGAGTGAATAAGCAGAACCTCTGCCGTTGCCATAGGTGCACTTAGAATTGCCTGGCTCCAGGCATCTGATTTGGAGCTCTGGGTATAGGACAAACTGGGCAATATCCCTTGTACAGGTGAGAATCTATTCGGCAAAAATTGGCAAGAGAAAGCCAATGAGTTGGATGCTGACAACTCCACTTTGGATAGGTTATCCAAAGCCACAGCTGATCTTGCCAGGAAGAAATCTTTCAAGAAGCCATTCTTCTCAAAAATGGAGAAGATTTATCCCTCTTATTTCCAGCAGGGACATTCTGCAGGTCAGCCTGCCCAAAAGAGTCAGCAATCACCTTAACAAAGGAAAGCAAAGACTGCTAAGCCTCAGCCTCAGCAGTTTCAGCCTCCACAAGGCCTTTGACTTTCATCTAGAGAACTTAGCCTTCCTGGCTCTCAAGGGACCAGAGCTTTCCACCATTCCAGGAAGGTTGTGTCACTTTGCCCCCAGGGGCAAATAACAGCAGAACATTGGACACTCTCCATTATAAAAGAGGGGTACAAGCTTCATTTTCTGTGCATGCCCCCTCCCACAATGGTAAGACAGTTCAATTCTCAGACCTCTCTCATCAACCTGTTAGATCAAGAGGTCACTATGCTTCTTGCTCAAGGGGTAATAGAAGAAGTACACATTCATCAACAGGGTACAGGGTTCTACTCCCCCTATTTCCTTATCCCAAAGAAAACAGGGGGACACAGACCTATTTTGGACCTCAGAGAATTGAACAAATTCCTAGTCGAAGAGAAATTCAAGATGATTTCTCTGGGATCTCTGCTGCCATACCTTCAGAGTCAGGATTGGCTTTGTTCTCTAGATCTAAAGGATGCGTACACTCATGTTCTCATCCATCCAACTCACAGAAAGTTCCTTTGGTTCCTATTTCAAGGAAAGCACTACCAGTGCAGGGTGCTTTCTTTTGGCCTGGCCTCAGCACCAAGGGTGTTTACCAAATGCATGGCTGTGGTAGCAGCATTTCTTCGCACTCTAGGAATATTCGTCTTCCCCTACTTAGACGACTGGCTTATTCGAGCCCCATCAGAGTGAGAGGCCAGGATTTCTCTATCTTGCACAATGCGTATCCTTCAGTATTTGGGTCTGGTCATAAACATCCCAAATTCCAGTCTAACCCCTACTCAGTCTCTAGAGTTCATAGGAGCTTTGCTGGATACCAAAAAAGCAAGGGCCTATCTTCCTCAGACCCGTTGCCTTCGCATGGTGCAGTTAGCTTCTCAAGCAGTGCTAAAGCCTCATCTCACTGCCCGAGAAATGTTACAACTACTAGGCCACATGGCATCTACAGTGCATGTGGTTCCTTATGCTCGCCTCCATATGAGAGCAGCCCAGTGGACTTTATCCACTCAATGGACCCAGGCATCAGGGTGCCTGTCAGACTAAATAGCAAACACAAATCACCTTATTTTCCACTCAGAACCTGTTGCTGGGGTCCCCATTTCAACAACCTTTACCCCAGGCAACTCTCACAACAGATGCTTCACCAATGGGTTGGGGAGCTCATCTGCAAGACCTCTCCACCCAAGGCACTTGGACTCCACAGGAGACTCATCTACATATCAATCTCTTAGAGCTCAGAGCAATCTTCCTTGCTCTTCGAGTGTTCCACACCCTGCTCAGCTACAAGAGAGTCCTCATTCATACGGACAATCAAGTAGCCATGTTCTACGTGAACAAGCAGGGGGGAACAGGCTCTCTGTCGCTTTGCAGCGAAGCTTTGCGACTATGGGCCCTCGCCAGAGAGTATCAGATTCATCTCCTGGCAGTGTATCTTCCAGGCATACAAAACTCTTCAGCAGACAGACTCAGTCAAGTTCTGCTTCCACACGAATGGTCTCTACATGCAGAGCAGGTGGCCAAGATTTTTCAAGTTTGGGGAACCCTGGACATAGACCTCTTTGCAAGTCCGTTGAATGCCAGACTTCCCTGGTTCTGTTCCAGAATTCCGGCTCAGGGCTCTCAGGCCAGGGATGCTTTCCTTTTTCACTGGGGTCAAGACTTCCTTTATGCCTTTCCACCCATTCCCCTAATTCCCAAAACCCTGTTCAAGCTTCAGAGAGACAGAGGTCGTATGATTCTCATAGCTCCACATTGGCCAAGGCAAGTGTGGTACCCTCTGCTTCTACATCTCTCTCAAGCTCGCTCCCTGGAGTTAGGATCTGCTCCATATCTCCTGTCTCAGGAGGACGGAATGTTATGCTTCCAGGAAGCCTTCCACAAGACGCCCTTATGCATTTAAGTGGAAAAGGTTTACCATATGGTGTTCGCAGAAGGGTCTTAACCCCCTTGCGATACCTCTGGAATCATTACTGGAGTATTTCCTTCATTTATCCAATGGAGGACTTAAAACGTACTCAGTAAGAGTCCATTTCAGTGCTATTGCAGCTTCTTTCAAGCCTCTAAATGGACAACCTATTTCCTCCCATCCTCTTATAGCAAGATTTATGAGAGGCCGCCTTCTAACTAAGCCTCCCTTTACTCCACTACTGGTGGCATGGGACTTAAACCTGGTTCTTGGTCAGCTCATGAAGCCACCTTTCGAACCCTTAGCTACTACCTCATTAAAATTTCTTTCTTGGAAAGTTATCTTTCTCATTGCAATCACATCAGCACGCCGCATCAGTGAGTTGCAAGCACTAGTAGCTGATCCACCTTATACAAGGTTCCATCATGACAAGGTAGTCCTTAGGACTCATCCACACTTTATGCCAAAGGTGGTCTCGCCTTTTCATTTAAACCAAGCGGTCTACCTGCCTGTGTTTTTTCCAAGGCCTCATGCATCTAATGCAGAAATGAATCTTCATACTTTGGACTGTAAAAGAGCTTTAGCCTTTTACTTGCAAAAAACACAGCATCATAGAAAGTCCTCTCAACTCTTTGTTGCTTTTTATCCTTCTCATTTGAAACTTCAAGTCTCCAAGAGAACACTGTCCAACTGGATTGCTCAGTGTATTTCCTTTGCCTATCAGAGTAAGAATCTTCCTCTGGAGGGCCATGTCACAGCTCACAATGTGAGAGCCATGGCAGCTTCAATGGCTCATCTGCACTTTGTGTCTATCGACGACATCTGTCGAGCAGCCACTAGGGCCTCGGTTCATACCTTCACAGCCCATTACTGCTTGGACAAGGACTCCCGCCGGGATGCCTTGTTTGGTCAGGCTGTTCTCCAACACCTGTTCCATACCTAATCAACTCCTACCCACCATCTCTGGTTGGATGCCAGAGATCCATGGGGGGAAGTGGAACCCTTTCACAGAGACACACAACTTCTGGGGTCTCTCCCTGGCATCTAAAGCTAGGGAGTCCCCATATGTGAGGACTACATTCCTTCTTGTTCCTGGAGATAGCATAGTTACTCACTTGTAACAGGTTATCTCCGGGAACAGCAGGAATTTAGTCTTCACAACCCACCCACCTCCCCTAGGAGTTGTATCTCTCTATCTATCTCTTTCTCTTTCCCTCTCTCTCTCTTTGTCTCAGCTTTAAACTCAACTGGAGAGAGGCAGTTGGGAAAGGCGGGAAGGCAGCACACAGGCATTGTGGGATGCTCCCAAAAGCTTTCTAATTGGACGCGGGGAGCGTTCCCGCACAGGCTCCGTTGGTACCAACGATACCCATATGTGAGGACTAAATTCCTGCTGTTCCCGGAGATCACCTGTTACAGGTGAGTAACTATGCTTTATCCACGATACCTAAATCTTTTTCCTGGGTGATGGTTTTTAAGGGTGGTACCTTGCATCGTGTAACCATGGTTTTGGTTGTTCTTTCCTCGGTGCGTAACTTTGCACTTGTCCACATTAAATTTAATCTGCCATTTTGATGTCCAGTCTTTCTAGCTTTTCAAGGTCCTCTTGCAATTTTATACAATCCTCTTGCGTTTTAACAAGTTTGAATAATTTTGTCTCATCTGCAAATTTGATCGCTTCACTCGTTATTCGTATTTCCATGTCATTTGTGAATATGTTAAAAAGCAGCGGGCCCAGCACAGATCCCTGGATAGTCAACCCATAGGACTGAAGAGTAGTCATAGCGGTTTACTGTAACACAAAATTTCCTTTTTCTGTGTCATTTTATAAATGCAATATGCCTTCTGAAAATTCAGATAAACTATATCCCCGACTCATGTGCCTGTTAACCCCTTCAAAAAAAGAACTCTTTTTTTTTTTAAATATAATGTATTTATCAATTTTATATAGCCCAAATACATTCTAACCAATTAATTAAAGCTTATTGTTATCTTTATCAAACAATTATCCCCATGAACACAACCTATCCTTGCTACCTCTTCCCCCATTACCAACCCCCTCCCCTTTTTACCCACCCCTTCCTGCCTGAGGGCTACTTATTTGAACTTGCCTCCAGAGTTTTCTGTATCGCACCTTCGTGGGGACTTCATGTGAAGCATATGAATGCTGCTCTGCAACTGCAAGAGTATGCATGCGTGTTACCCAGTGAGTATAGGGTGGGATCTCTTCACCATCCAATATTGTAGCACCAGTTTCTTAACCAATAATAATAATCCTAATAATGCTGCTTAAAAACCGTTACAATTCTTACAGGGAAAACAATCATTATAATACTAACTAGAATCAACTTAAAACATATAACCATACCATGGCATCCCTCACAGGATTGTTTTCCCTGTAAGAATTTTAATGGTTTTTAAGCAGCATTATTAGGAGATTCTTAGATATATGACTTCACCTTTTTTTAACCTTTTTAGGGAGGTATGATCCCTGGTAGATATATAAACAGATGAAGGCTTATCCCCTGACAAAACCTAAGAAAGTGAAACGCGATGAGGCGCTGATAAACGGCGTTGGGAAGAGAACATGATATAAATTCAGATAAGCATCTTCTTATATGGGATTCAATTGAACTAGAATTGATGATATTATTCACACTTGATTCCATAAGAGTGGATTGGTCATTGATGCGAACAAGCACTGTGAGCCCTGGTTTATAGGACGTTGGCAGTACTAGTGCTAGAAAGTCTGAGACCATTTCTAATCTCTTGCGAGTGAAGTAGAGTTCTTCTATATTGAAATCTATTATTTAAGGAGAGTGATAATTGTAGAGTGAATCTGTTATTTGAGGTAGTATACCACACTCTGGAAAATAGCCCACTTAGACTGCGTTTGATTACGATAATGTAAGGGCAGAATATTTGGAAGGATGTATGGAGTTTTCCACAAGATCATATAACCAAATTATGCAAAGAAAAGACCCCGTTTGCGTTGGAAGGATCCAACATTCAAGATCAGGACTTGATTTCTTGGGAAATATTATTAAAATTACAAAAACGCATAACTAGATCAGAATTGCATCGGCTATCCCTCATTGAATATATTAATCAACAACACATCCCCTGGGGTTTGAGGATGTATAAGGAACCAAGGATGTATGATTTTGATGGTCAGTTCTTGGAGAAATGGAATAATATTTTGAATAAATGCTCTCTGGATTTGATGGTTTTAATTGTCGATACCATCGCAAACAAGTTACAGTTGTTGAATGAAGAGGTGACATCACTTTTGGCTAAGTTGAAGGAGATTGAGCCTGTAGAACAGTTTAAATATAAAATTGATGAGATGAACAAACAAATTAACACGTTAAAACATGATGTGCGAACAATTAAATCAAAGAAATTGAAGAGAGATTACGATGATTATACAATTGGATATGTATATCCTTGGATGGATAAAAATAGGAAGAGCAAAAAGTCCAGAAAGCAAGTGAATTTTGATGTGACATCGGATGATACCAATAGTTCTGTCGCTAGTCGGTCTTCAAAGGAGGATTTTACCGATGATGAAGAAAAGAAACAGAAAAAGAAAGGCGGAGGCAAAGGACGATACAAAGGTCGAGGTGCTCAATGACAGCAAAAGGTTATATGCCACAAGATTTAGTGGTAAATATTTCAAATATTGAGTTAACTCCAGATGAATTAATTATATTGGGTAAGGGTCTGTCTTATGTCCCAGGTACGATTGGATTTGGAACAATTGATTAGAAAATTAATTTTAAATTTCTTTTTTGGCTCACGACCTTCAAGAGATTCCAACAACATGGAGAGTGATTTAACTGTAAGACGTTTTCCATTACCCCTGAAGTCTAATTGGTCTCCACCAGGACAGGTACATCCGGCTCTTGTACTCTTTAAAGAATTAATTTGAATGGAAATTCAAGCTTTTGAAAAAACTACATGTTGGCAACATAACATGCTAACTAAAACGGAACGGTTAGCGTTACGTTCTTTACAGTCTCGGACTGATATAATGATTCGTAGAGCAGACAAGGGCGGAGCGGTAGTGGTGCTCAGTTGGGATTTTTATCTGAAGGAAGCCATGCAGCAATTGTCTGATTCCATGACTTATAGAAGATTGGAGGAAGATCCTACTTCTGGTATTAGTACACAGATTAAAGCATTAACCACTGCGGCATTACAAAATTAATTAATTATGAAGAAAGAATGGCGGTTTTTGAATCCAATTTCTCCAACAATAGCAAAATTGTATCTAGTACCGAAAATACATAAAAATTTGACCGAACCCCCGGGAAGACCCATTGTATCTATGAGGGGTACTCTTTTGGAACCTTTGTCACAATATATTGACGCATATTTACATCCTTTATTGATTAATATACCCTCATACATAAGGGACACTACACATTTTTTGAACATCTTGAACAAAAATAAGAGATGGCATTCTGTTGGTCACGATGGATATCACGGCGTTATATACTAGTATTCCACAAATAATGGCATTTGAAGTTGTTGAATAGAGTTTGCGTAATAGGGGTGATTTGTCTAATGAGTTCATCTCTTTTTTGTCAAATTTAGCGAGGTTATCAATTTTTCCTAATTATTTTGAGTTTGAAAAATTAATATTTCATCAGATTTCTGGAGTAGCGATGGGGGCCACGTATGCTCCCTCTATCGCAAACCTGTTTATGGGAGAATATGAAGCTAAATGGTTAAAAACTACTCCATTCACATCACATATAAAATTGTGGTGTCGATATATATAGATGATATATTCATACTATGGAAAGGATCAATGCAACAATTGGCTACATTTCACGAATGGTTGAATTCAAGAGATAAGAATATTCAATTTACATATGTTTCACATATGCATAAAATTACTGTTTTGGATGTAGCTATAACCAAGACAAAAGAGGGATGGATGTCATCTATCCACCAGAATCTGACAGATTGAAATACATTATTACATTATCATAGTGCACATCCTCAACGGTTAAAAAATGGATTACCATTTTTACAGTTCATTCGGTATCGGCGCAATTGTTCAGAAGAGAACGATTTTAAAATCCAATCAAAATCTTTGATTCGTAGTTTTCAAGAAAGAGGTTATCCTCACACCATTATACAGCAAGCTTATCATAGAGCCAAGTTTAATAATAGAACACTTTTGTTAGCTGGCACACACCGTAGACAAGAAGATGACATTTATGTCAATTTCATCACCAACTTTTCTCCGTTGAGGTTTCAAATTCAACGTGCTATTTAAAAACATTCAAATGTGTTAATTGCGGTCCCTGGCTTAATTGATAAGAGGGTTCGATGTGTTTGGAAAAGGAATCCTAATTTGAAAGAAAAATTGAGTCCAACTGTACTTCGCCCACTCGGGCCAGATAGCATGTTAGAGGAAAGAGAACAAGGACATAGACGGTGTGGTCATTGTAACGTGTGTAGTAACTAGTGATATTAATAGTTTTACATATCATGATATAACATATAGATTGGTAGGTAGCACCACTTGTGATACCATGTATGTGGTGTAAGCCATTCTTTGTCCATGCCATTTGATATATGTAGGGAAAACCACCAGACCTTTAAAAATTAGATTAGGTGAACATAAGATGTGATGTAGCAGGCTCTTATGAAGCAAAAGAAACTGATAGTGATCCGGTGGAGAGAGCCGGTACTGCAGGGGAATGCAGGATTTTCCCTGTTGAGAGAAAAAAAGAATGCGGAGCTAATCAGGAGCCACTCCTCACTTCAAGGCAGGTGAGAAGCCAAGTCCCTGATTGGGCACGCCCAAGCAGGAGGCGGGCAGTGCAGTACTCAGCTAGCTTGTTAAAAACCCAGAAACAGTTAGACAAAGGAGAGGACCACCAGGAGAGGGAAAAAGGACACAAGCACCTGGACGAGGACAGGTCAGATGACCAGGAACAGGAACCGAGAGAGAGAGAACCACTAAGCAGCTGTGATCCAAGAAGGAGCAGACAGGAGCTGGAAGACTCAGGGGCAGAGAAAGATTTCTGGAAGCAGAAGTATTCTAAGGCACTGAGAGACCCAAGGCTGCAGCTCAGGAGTTTAAAGGACCCAGAAGAACCTTGGAATAGGAGGCAAAGGGATAAGAATTTACCCTGGAAGAAGCCCAAGCACAAGGTATCTGGTGGGTGTGGCACAGCTAGCAAGCTTAACAGTGGAAAGCCAGAAAGAGTGAATTTTAATTGTGAAAGACAGGATAAAGGCAGAAAGTTTGATACCAACGGGTTAAGTCAAGAAAAGCCTGACTGTTTTCCTTTTAACACTCTGAGAGACTCTCTAAACACAGCTGGAGCGTTTTACCCTGCACTGCCATGTGGAGATAGGTGGGGGAAGGGAAATGCTTGCACGCTGAAATGTTGTCCAAGTAAAAGCACTGATAATTGCCTAGAGATAAGTAATATAAACAAGCATTTACCTGAAGGAGGATTTGCTCAGCCTAGCTCAGAAAATACACAGGCTGAATTACTTCTCAGTGAATTCAGAGAGTTCCTTAAAAGCAGAGCAGTTTCTACTCGGAACGTAGCAAAGCCATTGATCAGCTGGCAAGAAGAAATGCCTTTAATTTCTTTGCCATCTACGGAACAGGAAGTCCCGATGGATTGCTCTACTTGTATGATTCCAAAGGACATTTAAGGGATTTGCTTGCCAGTGTTGTTTGTAAGAAAAATAGCAAAGTTACCTCACTGTTTGCTGTGATAAAAGAGCTTCTGTGAAGAAAATAAGTGGAAGCATATTCTGTGCAATTCAGGAGCAGTGCTGGTATCAGAGTTTTCTGTTACCTTAATGAAAAGGAGATCACATGACAGGTGAATGTGATTTGTAATGGACATTCAGTTAAGCAGTGAAAAAAGCCTTGTTTAAGTTCAGTTTCTCCATCTTGTTTTGTGCCCTATTATTTCATTAACGTCTGCTGCATTTGAACTGCGTAAGCGGGAAATAAACCACACAAAAAAGAAATATTCTTTGCCTTGCCTTATCACTTGAGCACCAACACAACTACAACATTAACCCTCAAGGGCATTCAAGGCCAGCCCCTCCCTTAACCCTCAAGGTCCAGGGAGTGGGTGGGTGGCAAAGAGTCGGATAAAATGTTGTGTTAAGGAGGCCCCTTTAGTACAACATTGTGAGGAGAAAGGCCATTCATTTTTTGATTTATGTAGTTTTGCAATAGAATGGATTGTAGCAGAAAGAGTTGGTAGGTCGCGTGAACAAACTTTGATTATTCAAGAGCAGCGATGGATATTTAGGTTGAGGTTCACCGTTCCGACTGGTTTGAATAATCAAATAGAATGGGGGGCGTGTTTCGGTGATTAGAGAAAATATCTGGGAATATAATTATGTCATGGTAGGAGGAGTTGTATCACATAAGAATGGATGGTAGGAATTGGCCCGCATGCGCGGCGTTTTTTCGACTTCGGTAGTCAGTTGATTGTGAATGGGACGCATGCAGCATTAAGGTATGGAATTCTTAATTAGCTTGATTTTATGTGAGGGATGCCATGGTATGGTTATGTTTTAAGTTGATTCTAGTTAGTATTATAATGATTGTTTTCCCTATAAGAATTGTAACGGTTTTTAAGCAGCATTATTAGTAGATTCTTAGATATAAGACTTCACCTTTTTGGAACCTTTTTAGGGAGGTATGATCCCTGGAAGATATATAAACAGATGAAGACTTATCCCCTGATGAAACTTAAGAAAGTGAAATGCGATGAAGCGCTGATAGACGGCGATGGGAAGAGAATATGATATAAATTCAGATAAGCATCTTCTTATATGGGATTCAATTGAACTAGAATTGGGAAGAGAACATGATATAAATTCAGATAAGCATCTTCTTATATGGGATTCAATTGAACTAGAATTGATGATATTATTCACACTTGATTCCATAAGAGTGGATTGGTCATTGATGCGAACAAGCACTGTGAGTCCTGGTTTATAGGACGTTGGCAGTACTAGTGCTAGAAAGTCTGAGACCATT
Source organism: Ichthyophis bannanicus (assembly GCA_033557465.1). Taxonomy (NCBI): domain Eukaryota; kingdom Metazoa; phylum Chordata; class Amphibia; order Gymnophiona; family Ichthyophiidae; genus Ichthyophis; species Ichthyophis bannanicus. The sequence goes on from CM066050.1 coordinate 6,597,211, forward strand.
TCTAATCTCTTGCGAGTGAAGTAAAGTTCTTATATATTGAAATCTATTATTTAAGGGGAGTGATAATTGTAGAGTGAATCTGTTATTTGAGCCCATAGATATGTCGGCAGAGTATCTCGCAAGATACAATACCAATTCCCCAGACTGTTCCATCTAGGTCTCAGGTTTCGAAAATCCTCATCTCCTTCTCTCATCTTAGCATGTTGTGGGTCTTTAGCCCTCACCGATTGCCAATAGTGTCTCACTTGCAGGTAGGAGAAATAGTGGTGATTAGGCAGCTGCAGTTAATGCTGAACTTTCTCAAATGTAGGTAGATTATCCTTTCCCCACTCCGAGAGGTGTCTAATGTCAAGTCTACCTGCCAGCCCCCATTGGCTAAATTTGGTGCACCCTTGTCCTGGCGGAAACCCCGGGTTACCCACTATTTGAAGAAAGGGAGTCTCCTGCCACCTTCTATGTTGCTTTTGAGTCCACCATTTCCATGCTTTTCTGAGGGCATTTACCCAAGGCCCCTGTTCCGGGGAAGCTAAATCAACCTTATTATGATGCAATACACTAAGCAGCCCGAAAGGATAGCTCCATGCCTTTAACAGGCCCTTAGGTGTGTAGTGATGCATCCCTGTATAAGCCTCATGGATCCAGTGAAACAAGGAGGTCACATTGTATATTCTAAGGTACGGCAATCCTGCACCCCCACCTCTTTGGCCAAACACATTTTGGCATGGCGGATTCGTACCTGTTTGCTGTGCCACAAAAATATACGTATAATACTTTTAAAGTAGGTTTCATCTATTTTAGTCACCCAAAGAGGCAGCATCGACAGCTGATATAATAGCTTGGGAATAATCACCATCTGAACCACCGCCACCCAGCCATAAAGAGACAATGACAGGTTTCCCTTTTTTTCACACAGGCTTTGATTTGTCATAACTTAGTGTGTATTTTCAAATGGTACACCTATTTAGGATCAGAATAGAGGAATATTCCGAGGTATTTCATGTGCCCCATTATCCACTTAAACCCAGTACTGCCCCCCACTGGTTCTCCTTGCCCTAAAAGATGGACCTCGGATAGTTCCATGTTTATGTGCAGGCCTGAAACTGCTCTAAATTTGTGCAGAAAAGCAATCAGGGTGTTCAAGCCCTCTTGTGTATGGTGCATACTGATCATCTGCAAATCGACTTATTTTGTATTCTGTGTTTCCCACAATGAGGCCCTGTATGGCCGAGGCAGCCCAGATCTTGAGTGCCAAGGCTCTAAAGATAGTCTAAATAGTAGGGGGGAAGAAGGCATCCTTGTCGGGTGCCTCTCTTCAGTGCAAATGGTTCTCCTAGGAGCCCATTCACCAGCACCTGAGAGCTTGGTTGGCAATATAATGTCGGAATCCAATTAAGGAAATACCCCTCTATTCTGAATTTTGGCAATACCCAGAATAAACAGTCCCACATCCACCTGATCAAATGCTTTTTCAGCATTGAGACTCACCTTGACTGCCGGGCTATCAGGTTTCCATTTTTGTTGGAGCATAGTCAGGGCACGCAGGACAGCTGTTGCTGCACTCCGCCCCTTCTCAAATCCTGCTTGATCTGGGTGTATGATAATCAGGAAGGATTCCTTTTAAGCGTTTGGCCAAGGTTGTGCTAATAATTTTCAGATCTTGTTTTAGAAGAGAAATGGGCCGTTAAGAATCCACCCGCTCTACATTCTTCCCTGGTTTGGGCAGTAAAATAATAGCAGCTTGATCATCATAATGGCTCAAGCTACCTGCCTCTACTACTGCCTCTTCCATAGCCTTCAGGGGGCCCACCACTAGGTCCTGCAAGATTTTGTAAAATTCAGGGCCTAAGCCATCTGGACCCAGTTCCCATGCTCGCCCTAAATTGTGGATGACCTTATGAAGCTCACCTTCTGTGAGTGGTGCAATCAGTTACTGTTGCTGATCTGCTGTGGAAGGGTTAGATCTCCAAAAAAGGCTTTCAGCTGCTCACACTCGCTGCTCTCCGCACTATACAGCTTCTCAAAAAAATTCTTAAATTGCTCTGCTATTTCAGCCTCCCTAGTGACCAGAGTGCCATCCGCCTGCATCAGGCGCGTTACTGTCATCTTCACCTTTGCTGGTCTGATCAGATTGGCTAGTAGCTTACCTCTCTTGTCCCTCCACCTATATAGTTTATATTTATATGATCTAATGCTGCATATAGCTCTTTGTTGCAGAATCGCTTGTACCTTATTCCTACTTTCTTGTAGCATTAGGTGGGTTCGTTCTGGCCCTTCTTTCAGGTATTGGGCCCTATGAGCTTTATAGGGCACCTCCCCCTTTAACAAATCACAGAGAATTGGACCAGCACATTTTGAATATAATTAAAGAGATTTAACTGCTTTTTCTCTGAAAGGACAGTTGCGAAACCGGCTGGTACTTGGTAGATCTCTCTCTTTTGCTTTAACAGATACCTAAGCTCCACAAACAGAACAATGGCTGGGAAAAATCATATTGCTAAAACTGTTGCCCCCATTACAGCTTCTGCCTCGGTCCAGATAGAGGTCCTAATGCCAGTTGAAGGACCGGTTCCATGTGCAGGGTGCCTGCATGCTGAAGCTCTGAGGAAACCAGTGGAGGAACTCAGAGAGGAGGTGGCGAGGCTGAGGAGCATTCAAGACAGTGAGAAGTACATTGATGCTTCTTGCAGCAACCAAGCTCTCCAGCACAGGAGAAGATGGGTGCCAACAGAATGTCGATGGTTGGACACAAGTCACCAGGGCCTGCAAAATCACCAATCCAACTTCTCCAGCCCTTGAATTGAAGAACCATTATGCAGCCCTGGAAGTGGAGGAGGTGAAAGCATCCCTGGAAAGGGAAGAACCAGAGTTCAAGTACCCCAAAGTTGCAGAATCAGTGACCAGAAGGAAACGAAGGGTAGTGGTGGTTGGAGACTCTCTTCTGAGGGGTACTGAGGCGTCCATCTGCCGACCAGACTTGATGTCCAGAGAGGTATGCTGTCTGCCTGGTGCCAAAATCCAAGATGTTACGGAGAGTTTGCTGAGACTCATCAAGCCCACTGACTATTACCCAATGTTGCTAATCCATGTTGGAACAAATGATACTGCCAGGTATACCTCGGAATGTATCAAAAGTGACTTCATGGCTCTGGGACAGAGGGTGAAGCAGTTAGGTGCACCGGTGGTGTTCTCTTCAATCCTCCCTGTTGAGGGTAAAGGCCAAGGCAGAGAGGCTCGCATCCTGGAGATGAATGCATGGCTGCGTGGATGGTGTCATCGAGAGCGTTTTGGTTTCCTAGACCATGGGATGCTGTTCCAAGGGTTGCAGAGCAGAGATGGCATCCATCTGTCCAAGAAAGGTCAACGCATCTTCGGTAGTAGACTGGCTAAGCTACTGAAGAGGGCTTTAAACTAGATTCGTTGGGGATGGGTGAAGAAAGCCCCCAGGTAAGTGAAAGCCCCCAGGTAGGTGATACATTAAATACCTTTATGGAAATGGGTAACAGGGGTAACATATGGAAAGCAGTGTGTATTAATGCCCGTAGCATGGGAAATAAGATCCCTGAAGTTGAAGCTTTGGTGGGAGTTGGTGCCTTGGATTTAGTGGCAGTTAGAGAAACATGGTTCACAGAAAACTATGACTGGGATGTAACTATACCTGGCTATACTTTATTCAGAAAGGACAGGGTAGGAAGAAGGGGAGGAGGAGTGGCACTAAATGTAAAAACTACTATTAAAGCTTTGGAATTACAGAGCTTAAAAGGGAGAGAGGAGGCATTGTGGGTTAAACTAGAAAGAGGGAAAGAGAAATCTATTTGCATTGGTGTGATATACAGACCTCCCTCACAAGAGGAAGAGGTGGACAGAGAGTTAATTGAACATAAGAACATAAGAAATGCCATACTGGGTCAGACCGAGGTCCATCAAGCCCAGTATCCTGTTTCCAACAGTGGCCAATCTAGGTCATACGTACCTAGCAGTTTCCCCAAAAGACACAGGTTCTGCAGTGCTTGTACTAGGTCAAGCATTGATATCCTGGGTCCCTTTTTAATAGTGGTTTATGGACCTTTCCTCCAGGAACTTGTCCAAACCTTTTTTAAACCCAGCTATACTAACAGCCCTTACTACATCCTCCGGTAACAGATTCCAGAGTTTGATTACACGTTGAGTGAAGAAATATTTTCTCTTATTTGTCTTAAATAGTTTACCCTGTAGCTTCATTACATGTCCCCTAGTCCTTCTATATTCTGATAGCGTAAACAATTGATCCACGTTTATCCGTTCCACTCCATTCATTAATTTATAGACCTCTATCATATCTCCCCTCAGCCATCTCTTTTCGAGGTTAAAGAGCCCTAACCTTTTTAGCCTCTCTTCATAGGAGTAGCCTTCCATCCCTTTCACCAATTTGGTGGCTCTTCTCTGTACTTTTTCTAATAACTCTATGTCCTTTTTAAGATACGGTGACCAGAATTGCACACAATATTCAAGGTGCGGTCGTACCATGGAGCGATACAGAGGCATTATAATATCCTTTGTTTTATTCTCCATCCCTTTCCTTATGATACCTAGCATTCTATTTGCTTTCTTGGCCGCCGCTGCACACTGGGCGGAGGGTTTTAACATGTTATCCACGATGACTCCTAAATCTTTTTCCTGGGTGGTGGTTTCTAATGTGGAGCCTTGCATCGTGTAACTATAGTGTGGGTTGTTCTTTCCTAGGTGCATAACTTTGCACTTGTCCACATTAAATTTCATCTGCCATTTGGATGCCCAGTCTTCCAATTTATCCAGATCCTCCTGCAGTTTTCCACAATCCTCTTGGGTTTTAACAACTTTAAACAGTTTTGTGTCATCTGCAAATTTGATAACCTCACTAGTTATTCCTTTTTCCAGGTCATTTATGAATATGTCAAAAAGTAGGGGACCTAGTACAGATCCCTGGGGTACTCCACTATTCACCTTTTTCCATTGGGAATATTGGCCATTTAGCCCTACCCTCTGCTTTCTATCTTTTAACCAGTTCCCGAGCCACAATAGTACACTGCCTCCTATCCCATGACTTTTTAGCTTTGCCAAAAGTCTCTGATGGGGGACCTTGTCAAAAGCTTTCTGAAAGTCCAGATACACTATATCAACCGACTCACCTTTGTCTACCTGTTTATGCACACCTTCAAAAAAACAGATCAGATTAGTAAGACAAGATCTTCCTTGTCTAAAGCCATGTTGGCTGTCTCCCATTAGGCCATGGCTATCTACATGCTGTGTAATTTTGTTCTTTATGATGGTTTCTACCATTTTCCCTGGTACTGACGTCAGGCTCACCGGTCTGTAATTTCCCGGGTCACCCCTGGAACCCTTTTTAAAAATTGGTGTTACGTTGGCGACCCTCCAATCTTCAGGTATTACAGAAGATTTTAATGAAAGTTCACAGATTACCAATAGCAGGTCTGCAATCTCATATTTCAGTTCTTTCAACACTGTGGGATGTATACCATCCGGTCCAGGTGATTTGTTACTATTCAGTTTATCAAATAGTTGTAATATATCTTCCCGGTGTAGCGATATTTCTCTCAATTCCTCTGCAGTATCACCTTTAAATACCACTTCAGTCTTGGGTAACATCCCTACATCTTCCTCAGTAAAGACCGAAGCAAAGAATTCATTCAGTCTCTCTGCTATAGCCTTGTCCCCTCTTACTGCCCCTTTTACCCCTCTATCATCTAATGGTCCAATTGACTCTCTCACAGGCCTTTTGTTACGAATGTACTTGAAAAAGTCTTTATTTCGTGTTTTTGCTTCCGTAGCAAGTTTCTTCTCAAATTCCCTCTTTGCCTGCCTTATCAATGCTTTGCATTTAACTTGCCAGTGCTTGTGTTGTTTCCAGTTTTCATCATTTGGCTCTTTTTTCCATGTCCTGAAGGTTGCTCTTTTGGCAGCAACAGCCTCTCTGACCTCACCTTTAAACCATGCTGGCAGTTTTTTGGACTTTCTTCCACTTTTCTTAATGCGTGGAATACAGCTGGTCTGGGCTTCGAGGATAGTATTTTTAAATAACACCCAAGCTTGCTGTAAGTCTTTAACCTTTGGAACCGCTCCTTTTAGTTTTTTCCGAACTATATTCCTCATTCTATCATAGTCTCCCTTTTGAAAGTTAAAAGGTAGTACTGTGGATTCCTTTACTATCTGTCCTCCACTGATTAAATCAAACATGATCATACTATGATCACTATTGCCAAGTGGTCCCAACACCCTTATTTCTTGCACCAGATCTGGCGTTCCACTAAGGACTAGGTCCAGTATGGCTTCCCCTCTGGTCGGTTCATGAATCAGCTGCTCCAAGAAGCAGTCATTTATTTCATCTAGAAACTTTATCTCTTTAGCTTGTCCTGCTGTGAGACTGTCCCAGTCGATACCGGGGTAATTGAAATCACCCATTATTACTACTCTGTTGTGGCTTTTGTTAGCTTCCTTGATTTCTTTGAGCATTTCATCATCCATTTGTTCATTCTGGCCAGGCGGTCGATAGTATACTCCCACTGCCATCACCTTCCCTTTCATAAATGGAATTTCAATCCATAGAGATTCTACAGCAAATTGTGTTCCCTGCAAAACTTTAATCCTTTCTGACTCAATGCCCTCTTTAACATAGAGCGCAACCCCTCCACCAATTTGTTCAGCTCTATCATTACGATATAGTTTGTATCCAGGTATCACAGTGTCCCACTGGTTATCCTCCTTCCACCATGTCTCTGAGAGTGCAATCATATCTAACCTCTCATTTAGTGCTATATATTCTAATTCTCCCATCTTATTGTTTAGACTTCTAGCATTGGCATACAAGCATTTTAGTGACTGTATTTTATTAATTTTATTAATATTAATCTGGCTATTGGTAGGCATGGGTAATTGGGAATCTTTATGCTCTGTCTGCTCCTTACTCAAGGGCATTTGGGCTACTATACTCCCTTTTGGAACCTCACTGTTTTTGGTAGTATCCTTCAAGGATACCTTTGTCCGAACCATGCGCTCCTGGGTGACTGTCGGCTTTCCCCTATTTTCTAGTTTAAAAGCTTCTCTATCTCTTTTTTAAAGGTTAATGCCAGCAGTCTGGTCCCATCCTGATTAAGGTGAAGCCCATCCCTTCGGAAGAGCCCCCCCTTTCCCCAGAATGTTCCCCAGTTCCTAACAAATCCAAAACCCTCATCCTTGCACCATTGTCTCATCCACGCATTGAGACTCCGGAGCTCTGCCTGTCTTTTGGGTCCTGCACGTGGAACAGGAAGCATTTCGGAGAACGCTATCCTGGAAGTTCTGGATTTCAACTTCCTACCTAAAAGCTTAAATTTAGCCTCCAGAACTTCCCTACCACATTTTCCTATGTCATTGGTACCAACATGTACCAAGACAGCAGACTCCCCCCCAGCACTATCTATGATCCTATCTAGGCGGTGTGTGAGATCTGCTACCTTCGCACCAGGCAGGCATGTTACCAGGCGATCCTCACGTCCACCAGCCACCCAGCTATCTACATTCCTAATGATTGAATCACCAACTATAACAGCTGTCCTGACCCTCCCCTCATGGGGACATGGCCCTGGAGAAACGTCCTCGGTGCGAGAGGGTTTTACATCACCTGGAGGACAGGTCCTAGTTACAGGATCACTTCCTGCCACACCAGGGTGATGCTCTCCTGTCACGCGACCTCTCTCCTCCATGGCAACAGGGATGCTGCCAGACTGGAGGTGGGACTTCAGGACTATATCCCTGTAGGTCTCGTCCATGTACTTCTCTGTCTTTCTTATGTCTTCCAGGTCTGCTACTCTAGCCTCTAGAGAATGGACTCGTTCCCTGAGAGCAAAGAGCTCCCTGCACTTAGTGCATATGTAGGACCTCTCACCAACTGGGAGAAAATCATACATGTGACACTCAATGCAAAAGACTGGAGAACCCCCATCTCGTTGCTGGACCTCTGTCTGCATCTTAGTTTAAAGCTTGTGTTTAGGTCTTTTAAATTCGGTATATAATAAGGATTGGTGTAGATGCTTATACTAATAAAAGTGTATCTAATACCCCTAATACACCCTGTGTACCTGAAGCTTAATTAATCTCAGGTCCTCTGTGTATGACTGATTTGGATTAAGAGCTGCACCTGAGAGCAGCCCCTTTCCTCTAAGATGTGCAAGTACCTATAAAACTACAATTACCCCAGGGGTGGGTGGGTGCTGGGGAGGGAGGGAGGGAGATAAGTCCTATTAAAGAGGGCAGTTACAAGGTACCCTGTCAACCCTCAGCAGGGGGATGGGGGTACCACACAAAGCCCAGTTAGTTGAGAGAGGCAAGGTAAGTACAGCTGAGAGGGCTGAACTAGCACACCACTAAAACAAACAATAAATAATTAAACAAACAGTTAGACAAACAGTAAATAATTAAATAAACAGCTAGAACTCACAGTAAGCATTGAAGACATACGCAGCATTGCTAGGAAAGGGGAAGTGCTACTGATAGGAGATTTCAATATGCCAGATGTTGATTGGCACATTCCTGCTGCAGTATCATCTGGAAGTAAGGAGATCCTGGATTCTCTACAGGGAGAACTATTCAGGCAATTGGTAACAGACCCCACACGTGAAGGGGCCATACTGGACTTGGTGCTTACCAATGGTGAAAGTGTTTCTGATGTTGTAGTGGGAGATCATTTTGCATCCAGTGATCACCAGATGGTGTGGTTCAGTATTAGGACTAGGGCTGTTAGAATCCATTCCAAGGTGAGGATCTTAGACTTTAGGAAGACTAACTTTGCGAAGATGGGCCAATACCTCAGGGAGTCGTTAGTGGGATGGGAACAACTGGGGGACGTAGAAAAACAGTGGGCAAAACTGGAAGGGGGTATTTTAAGGGCAACCAACCTTTTTGTTAAAATGGTAAATAAAGGCAAAAGGAAAAGGAGACCGCTATGGTTTTCAAAGGAAGTAGCTGAAAAAGTGAAGAAAAAGAGGGAGGCCTTCATGAAATACAAGAGATCACAGAGAGAGGAAGACAGGCATCTGTATTTGGAAAAACTTAGAGAAGCTAGCAAAGTAGTCAAGAAGGCAAAGATTCAAAAGGAGGAGGAAATAGCCATTGCAATAAAATGGGGGGATAAGACATTTTTCAGATATATTAGTGAGAAGAGGAAGGGCAAAAGTGGTATTGTCAGACTCAAGGGTGCAGGGGGGGAATATGTATAAGCTGATAAGGATAAAGCGGAATTGGTTAACAAATATTTTTGTTCTGTGTTCACAGATGAAGAACCAGGAGCAGGACCTCAGAAAACACCCACAAATAAGAACAGAAGCGAGGGACATCTTGAAGAATTTTCAGAAGACTGTGTTCGTGAGAAACTAGCTCAACTTAAAGTAGACAAAGCGATGGGACCGGATGGGATACACCCTAGAATACTGAGGGAACTTGGGGACGTTCTAGCAACTCCACTGACTGACCTTTTCAGTGCCTCGTTGGAGTCGGGAGTGGTGCCAAAGGACTTTAGAGAGGCTCATGTGGTGCCTTTACACAAAAGCGGAAGTAAGGATGTGGTTGAAAACTACAGGCTGGTTAGTTTAACTTCGGTGGTGAGTAAATTATTGGAAACGCTGCTGAAAGAGAAAATAGTGAGGTTTCTGGAGTCCAGTGAATTACAGGATCCGAGGCAGCATGGATTCACCAGAGGCAGGTCTTGTCAGACAAATCTGATTGATTTCTTTGACTGGGTGACCAGGGAGTTGGACCGAGGGAGAGCTCTAGATGTGGTGTATTTAGATTTCAGTAAAGCCTTTGACACTGTTCCTCACAGGCGACTTATAAACAAACTGAGCACCCTAGGGATGGACCCTAAAGTTACTGCTTGGGTTAGAAATTGGTTGGGTGGGAGGCGACAAAGAGTACAAATAAATGGAGCTCACTCTGAGGAGAAGGATGTTACCAGTGGTGTGCCCCAGGGATCTGTCCTTGGTCCGATTCTTTTTAACATCTTTGTTAGTGATATAGCGGAAGGGCTGTCGGGTAAGGTTTGCCTCTTTGCAGATGACACCAAAATCTGCAATAGAGTAGACACCCAGGAAGGTGTAGATAACATGAGGAGGGATCTAGCTAAGCTTGAAGAATGGTCTAGGATTTGGCAGCTGGGATTTAATGTTAAAAAATGTAAGGTCATGCATTTGGGCTGCAGCAATCAAAGGGAGCAATACAGTATAGGAGGTGAAGTACTTTTGTCCACTAAAGAAGAGCGGGACCTAGGCGTGGTTGTGTCTGATGATCTTAAAGTAGCTAAACAGGTAGAAAAGGCGACTGCAAAAGCTAGAAGGATGCTTGGGTGCATACGGAGAGGAATGGCTAGCAGAAAAAAAGGAGGTGATAATGCCTCTGTATAAGTCTTTGGTGCGACCTCATTTGGAGTATGGTGTGCAATTCTGGAGACCGCACCTTCAAAAGGATGTGAACAGGATGGAGTCGGTGCAGAGGGTGGCTACTAAAATGATTAGTGGGCTTCATTATAAAGCATATGAGGACAGACTTAAGGATCTTAATATGTACACCTTAGAGGAAAGGCGGGATAGAGGTGATATGATTGAGATGTTTAAATACCTCCGTGGCATAAATGTTCAGGGAGAGAGCCTCTTTCAATTGAAAGCAAGTTCTGCTACGAGGGGACATGGGATGAGGGTGAAGGGAGATAGATTCAGGAGTGATATGCGTAAATATTTCTTTACGGAAAGAGTAGTGGATCCATGGAATAGTCTCCCAGTGGAGGTCGTAGAGATGAGGACAGTAACTGAATTCAAAAAAGCATGGGACCAACACAGAGGATCTCTAAAGGTAAAAAGTGGACTGTTGTAGTTGTTGTTATGGAAGGACAGACTAGATAGGCCATGTGGTCTTTTTCTGTCATCATGTTTCTATGTCTATGTTTCTATGAGCTCTCACAGCTCAAAAACCTTGTAATGTGGCACCCTGTCAGGGTTTTTGTGCAGCTATGTAGGCTAGAGTTTTTCCCTGCAAAACTGCTTTTACTGCATCACAGTATACCACTGAGCCCCCCTCTTCAATCTCATTTTTGATTTCATAATCTAACCATGCCTTCCTTAGGAAGGCACAAAAGTCTTCACCACGAGCTCACACCGGGTTCAACCGCCAAAATTGGCTTCTAGTCTTTCCCCCTATCACAATTTTATTTGCATTGCAGCATGGTCAGACACTACCTGTGGGTGGATATCTGCATTTTGGATATTTGGGTACAGCCATTCAGACATCAGAATATAGTCAATACGTCTATGCACCCGGTGTGGCCCCGAGTAATGTGTATAGTCTGAATCTTCAGGAACAAGTAGGAATGTCGTCTTCACTTATGGGTGACGTCGGCACCGGCGGAGCCTGCGTAAGAATGCTCCCCAGTGTCCAATAGGAAAGCTTTTGGGAGCATCCCACTGCGCCTGCATAGCTGCCTTCCCGCATTTCCAGCTCTCCCTCCTCAGTTCTTCGTTTTCCGCGGAGCTGACAAGAAGCAATTCCCGTCACCGCAGAAAATTTGATTTTTCTTACTTTTTTGTGGTCGCGTCTGCCTTCCCTTTGATGCTGGTACCGACCCTGTCGGTGCTTGCTTTCTTTCTTTAAAAAAAAAAGGGGGGGGGGTTCTTCAGTGAAGAACTTTCTTCCTTCAGGCGTATCGATGCCATCTTATGCTTAGGCCTTTTCTTTTTCTCAGAATGGAAAAATCAGCAAGTGGTTTTAAGAAGTGTTCCAAATGTGGCAGTACGTTTTTGGCCACCGATACCCGTGACTGGTATCTGACATACTTAGGACCAGATCACCAACCATCAGAATGTCCTCTTTGTAGGAAGATGACAAAGAGAGGCCTATAGAACCGAGCTTCTAAACTCGGCACCCTCTTTGCCACCTATGCGATGTCTGTAGCTTCATTGTCATCGAGAGCTTCATCTTCCTTTCAGGGATCTCAGGTATCAAAACCTAGGTCTTCATCGAAGACTAGCCGGCCCTCCAAGGGTAGATCTCCTTCTAAGCATTGAGATGCCTTGGGCGTTGCCCTAGAGGGGGATACACCAGCCAAACAACCCCGGTGGGAGGTCCTTGCCTCCAAAGCCTTAGTGGGGTCCCAGGATGCTCCCGAGGCCTCTTCCTCCGGAGAGCTCCTGGTGCCATGCTTAGGGATCATGGTCCACAACTCTGATACTGATATCCAAGCATCGGCAAGCTCCATGGATCAACGTATCCTAGCCATCGAGCGGAGCTTAGCGGCCTTAGCGGAGCTTAGCGGCCTCCGTACCGGTCAAGTCTTTACAGTTGATTCCTCAGGCATCGATACCGACCACGGTATCGAAACAGCCTGCATTGACTTTTTTACTTCTTACCGTGATACCCCCTATGCTGGCCCTTGAGTCCATTTCCGGTACGGAGGTTCTGGCACCGCAGCCTTCAGCTACCAGCTTTGATCGGCATCATGTGCATGCAGAGCGTGAACACCCTGCCCATCGATACTTTGAGTCATATGACTTTGATTCGTCGGATGACGAATTGGCTGATACCTGGGAAATGAGAACTGTCCTGGAGGACCCTTCTCCATCCCCACAATGTTGCATGTCCCCTCCGGAGGACATGTCTTTTCAAGACTTCATTCGCAATGTGACTCAGGGTTTGTCCATAACGGTGACCGGAGAAGAAACCTAGGGCTGAAGAGCTTGAAATCCTTCAATACCCTGCAGCTCCAAAGCAGGCTGCTACTCTCCCTATTCATCGAATACTTCACGACCTTATGCTTTGTATGTGGGAGACATCCTTAACTATCTCTCCACATACTCAATGTCTCGATACTATGTACCGGGTACCAAACTGTCCCGGTTTCCAGAAGAACAATTACCACACCATTTCATGGTGGTGGAATCAGCAGTGCATCGAATAAAAAGTGCTAAGACACATTTCCTGAATCCTCCAGGCAGAGAATCGAGAACCCTCGACGCTTTTGGTAGTCGTCGTCGTTTTCAGCCCTCCATGTTATCGGCCAGAATCAGTTCCTACATACTCCATATGGGTATGTTCCTTAGAGAGGTGGCTAAGGATATGGAGTTGATGGCTCCTCTTCTCCCTGATGATAAGAGAGCTAATTATCTCACCCTTGTGAAACATGCCCAAAGTGTTTCAAAATTTGTTAGCAGGGCAACTTTTGACTGTTATGAATGTATCAGCAGAACTTCAGCTATATTTATTGGTGCACGCAGGATTGCTTGGCTCCAAGCATCTGATCTTGAACAGTGAGTTCAAGACAAGCTGTGTAATATACCTTCCATGGGTGAAAACCTTTTTGGCAAGGACTGGCAGGATAAAGCTTCTCAGCTAGAATCTGAGAACACCACTCTTAATAGACTTTCTAGATCTACTGCCAACCCAGCTAAGAAAAAGACATCAAAGAAACCTTTTTTTCAATAAGAAAAAGTACTACCCTTCTTACACCCCTGCGATGCACTGTCCCATCCATGCTCCCCAGAAGGGGCAGCAGCAACCAAAATAGCAGAGAAAGGCTCAGACTCCCAGGTCTCAGCCACCTCAGCAGACCCAACCTCTTCAGGGTCTTTGACTCCTTTCTAGAGAACATAGCCAACCTGCCTCTGGAGATTCCAGATCCCATCCGCATTCCCGGCAGACTGTCACTTTGCCCACAGGTGGTATCTCGTAACATCAGAGCACTGGACACTCTCCATAGTACGGGAAGGGTACAAACTTCACTTTCGAAGTCTACCCCCCCCCCCCCAGTCTCCTCCAAGAGAGTTCTGTTCTCAACCCCCTCTCACAGCTCTGTTGTTGCAAGAGGTCACCTCCCTTCTCTCACAGGGTGCAATAGAGGAGGTGCCACTATTCCAGCAAGGTCTGGGCTTCTATTCTCCTTACTTCGTCATTCCAAAGACGACAGGAGGATACAGGCCCATTCTGGACCTCAGAGAACTGAACAGGTATCTACTTCAGGATAAATTCAAGATGATCTCCCTAGGTACTCTTATTCCCTATCTCCAGTCAGGACTGACTCTGTTCTCTAGATCTAAAGAAAGCATATACTCATATTCTTATTCACGCAGAACACAGAAGGTTCCTGCGTTTCCTGTTACAGGGGAAGCATTATCAATACAGTCCTGCCTGGTGGGAGGCAAGATGGCGGCGGTGAGTTGCTTCTGGTGAGCAGTCTCGCTTTGGTGGTGTGCTGTGTTGGCGTTTCTTGCTGCTTGTGAGCTGCTATGGGCAGAAGAAAGCACAAGCAAGCTTACCTACCCTCGGGCGAGGCTCATTCCAGCTGCGCTGCCCAGAAAACACTGCAGATGTGTGGGTTTTCTGCCCGAGGAGTTGGAGCGGCGTCTTCGACGGGCATGGCGTTTTCACTGGACCTGAGCACATTGGGGGTTTTCCTATCCCCAGAACAGCGGGCCCCCCCCGCCATGCCCCGGAAGCATTGCAGCTGACAGAGGAGTGCCTCCCTCTGGCGTGATGACCAGCACGCCGATGCAGGGAGGTGAAGAGGGCTCCGGTGCCGACTTTGCTGATCCGTGTGGGGCTCCTGGAGTTGAAGTGCAATCGGAGGCTGTGTCATGGTTGGGGGCCAGCCCTACCCTGGAGGTATCTCCCCTGTTGGTCACTGCAGGTGCTGGCGGGTTGGTGAGGCCCTCTAGAATTACATTAGAGGTGCTGTGGGACGCTTTCTCAACAATGAATTCTTCCCTTGTGACTATTGCAGCATCTGTGAGTACTGAAACTAATACTTTACGTAAAGATTTTCAAGAGGTCTCTAGAGTTCAAAAGGAACAGGAGGGGAAGCTGGCTCGGTTGAGTGGAGAACTGGAGCAACTTCAGGATTTACACTGTGCCCACATTAAAGATCGGCGTGTGACCTCTAAGAGGATGGAATATCTTGAGAATCAAGTCCGGAAGAACAATTTAAAACTGATTAATTTTCCTAGATCTCCGTTACAATTCCCCCTGGAAATGGTTCGTAGGTACTTCCAGGAGGTCTTGAAGATTTCCAGGGAGGATCTCCCACCATTAACCAGGGCTCAGTACTTATCTGTGGGTAGGGGTATCCAGGGAGTTAGTAGTGGAGCTCCTGGGGTTCCCGGAGACCTTATGCGGTTTCTCGAGAGCTCCCTGGAGTTGGTCACTGCCCGTACTACTCTCCTTATTACATTGACTCTTGAAACCGATAAAGCATTAATTCTTCGTTCATATTTTAGGAATTTCAGTGAGCAGTTTATGGGCTCTCATGTCCGCATTTTTCCTGATCTTGCTAGGGATACCCAGCTGAGGAGAAAGGAGTTCCTGGGTTTTAAGCCCAGGGAACTTTCCCTCGGCAGGACATTTTTGTTGAAGTTTCCTGCTAGATATCATGTTTCTTATAAAGAAAAATGATTTCTGTTTTTTGAGCCCCTCCAGCTGCTGGAGTTTGTTAGCTAGGGAGGAACCAGTTGTTGTTTCCGCGTCTCATACGACTGACGCATAAGTCTCGCACTGCCATGTTTGATAGTTTCCTATTATGTAGTTATATATTTTCCTGATGCCTCTCTTCTTAAATTTTGTGGGCTGATTTTGGTAATGTACTTAATTAATTTCTTTGTATTTGTTTGCTTGTTTGTTTGTTTCCTTTTTACTGATTTGCCTTCATTCACTTGCTTGAATGTATTGTTTAAATTTAAACTATTTAAGACAAATAAGAGAAAATATTTTTTCACTCAATGTGTAATCAAACTCTGGAATTTGTTACCGGAGGATGTAGTAAGAGCTGTTAGTGTAGCTGGGTTTAAAAAAGGTTTGGACAAGTTCCTGGAGGAAAGATCCATAAATCATTATTAAAAAGGGACCCAGGATATCAATGCTTGACCCAATACAAGCATTGTGGAACCTGCATCTTTTGGGGATACTGCTAGGTACGTATGACCTAGATTGGCCACTGTTGGAAACAGGATACTGGGCTTGATGGACCTTGGTCTGGCCCAGTATGGCATATCTTATGTTCTTAATAAATAGAAATTTAAAAAAAGATAAAAAAAAAAATACAGTCCTGCCTTTCGACCTTGCCTCTGCCCCAAGAGTCTTTACAAAGTGCATGGCTGTGTGGTAGCTGCATTCCTAAGGACTCTAGGGATATTTGTCTTCCCTTCCTTAGACGACTGGCTCATTCGAGCAAGCACATCTATAGAGGCCAGTCTTTCCCTCTCGCGCACCATGCAAGTGCTGCAACACTTGGGATTTGTAATAAATCTTCCAAAGTCCGAACTCGTTCCCTCTCAAACCCTAGAGTTCATAGGGGCTCTCCTAGACACTCAGCAGTCAAGGGCTTTTCTGCCCCAAGTCCACTGTGCTCGACTCATTCAGCTTGCATCTCAAGCATGCCTCAAGACCTTTCTCACTGCTCGAGAAATGCTGCAACTCTTGGGCCATATGGCATCTACTGTACATGTTGTTCCATACACTTGTCTGCATATGCATGCAGCTCAATGGACCCTGGCGTCTCAGTGGTTTCAGGCATCCAGTTGCCTTGGAGACAGAATAATGCTCTCTACACTTCTCATCTCGTCTCTCCAATGGTGGCAATCCCCAGAAAACCTTCTCGTAAGGTCACCTTTTCAGATGCCTCCACATCAGTGTATCCTGACGACGGATATGTCCAAATTGGGCTGGGGAGCTCATCTGGACAATCTTTCCACTCAGGGTCTGTGGTCTCATCAGGAGTCACAACTCCACATAACTCTGCTGGAACTCAGAGCCATCCACAATGCTCTCAGGGTGTTCCAGGACCAGCTTCGCTTCTGCACAGTTCTAGTCCAGACGGACAATCAGGTAGCCATGTTCTTCTTGAACAAGCAGGGCAGAATAGGCTCTTGGACGCTTTGTAACGAAGCCCTACACTTGTGGTCCTTCGTCATACAGCATCAGATTCACCTACTTGCGGTGTATCTTCCAGGCAAACAGAATCTCTTGGTGGACAAATTCAGTCGAGTCCTGCTACCCCACGAGTGGTCTCTCCATTCGGGCAAGGTTGCTCACATTTTTCAGATCTGGGGAACCCTAGACATAGACCTGTTCGCAAATCCTCAGAATGCTAAACATCCCCGCTTCTGCTTCAGAATGCCTGCTCAGAACAACCAGGAAGTAGATGCCTTTCACCTTCACTGGGGTCAAGGCTTCCTATATGCCTTCTCTCCCATTTCCCTCATCCCCAAAACTCTTTTCAAACTCCAGAGAGACAGGGGCTACATGATTCTTATAGCCCCACGTTGGCCAGACAACCGTGGTATCCTCTGCTTCTACATCTCTCTCAAGTTCAACCAGTAGATTTGGGGTCTGCTCCAGATCTCCTCTCACAAGAGGATGGGACACTGCTGCATCCCAATCCACAGTCCCTACATCTTACAGCATGACTGCTGAAGGCATAACCTTCCAGGAAATCAGCTTCTCTCAACAGGTGAAAGCTATCCTTTTAGTTTCTAGGAAACCTTCCTCAAGGCGCTCCTACGCCTTCAAGTGGCGTATATTCTCTCTCTGTTCGGAAAGGGATCTTAACCCCTTCTCAGCTCCGATGGATGCATTACTTGAATATCTTCTCCACCTCTTTTCTTCTGGACAAAACCAATTTGGTAAGAGTCCACCTAAGTGCCATTGTGGCTTCTCACATGCCCTTAGACGGTTAACCCATCTGTTTTCAGCTGCTTGTAGCACGCTTCATGAGAGGTCTTCTATTAACTAAGCCTCCCCTTAAGCCACCCCCAGTGGCATGGGATCTCAATGTTGTTTTTAGGACAGCTTATGAAGCCGCCCTTTGAACCTCTAGCCACTACTTCTCAGCAATATGTTACAAGTCACTCCAACAAACAGATCCAGGAGAACTGCTGCATTGAATTCCATCATCCTACCAAAAATCCTTACCAAATGCTCCAAAACAACAGCCCCCAGAGCCTTCTCACTGTTTGCACCTAGGGCCTGGAATGCCCTCCCACCAGAAATCAGATCCATCACTAGCCTCACTACATTCAGAAAGGCCTTAAAATATCATCTGTTCCTAATACACTACCCTGAAGCAACCCCAAATGAACATTGCACTCATACTGATCTTTCCCATTTAACCCCGGTAGAAAATGGCTAATCCTGTAGATCCATACTTTCACACTATATCCAGACTGTATTTATATTTATACTGTACTGTAATTTCTATCTGTTACCTATACCATGTAGCTACCCAAAAATTGCCATGTACATAGTTAACCCTATTCACATCCTCGTTCTTTGTATATAGTTAACCCTGTTTTACCTCCTAGTTTTCTGTACCCTGTTCAATGTAAAAAAACAATGCTGATTGTACCATTGTGTTTAATTTTGTTCATTTGTAAACCGCACTGATTGAAAGAGTGCGGTATATAAGAAATAAAAATAAATAAATAAATAAATATAAGTTTCTCACCTGGAAAGTCATCTTCCTTATTGGCCTCACTTCAGTAAGACGCATCAGTGAGCTTCAGGCTTTGGTGGCTGATCCTCCTTATACACGATTCCACCATGATAAGGTAGTTCTTAGGACTCATCCTCATTTTATGCCAAAGGTAGTCTCGCCCTTCCATTAAAACCAGTCTGTTTACCTCCCTGTTTTTTTCCCTAGATCTCATTCCTCTAGGGCAGAAGTAACCCTTCACACTCTGGATTGCAAACGTGCTTTTGCCTTTTATCTCTAGAGAACTCGGGAACACAGAAAAGCTTCCCAACTTTTCTTCGCTTTTGACTCGCGTCACCTAGGGCTACCAGTATCCAAGCGAACTCTCTCCAGATGTATAGGAAATGTATCTCATTTGCTTACGACAGTGCAGGACTCTCTCTTGAGGGTCACGTCATTGCATATAATGTTCGGACAATGGCTACCTCCATGGCCACTAAATTAAAGTCCCCTCCTAAAATGATTTGATATTCAGTTTGATCAGCCAAATGTACTAGCAGTTCCAGGAAGAAACTATGTTGGCATGTGTTTGGAGTGTATATGCTATCCAGTAGAACCTTCTTACCGTGTAATTCCCCCGCAGGCCAGAATACTGTATATCTACCTTCGGGGTCTTGGACTGTTCGGTGAAGTTCCCAGGTGGCTTTTTCCCCCACTAAGATTGCCACTCCTCGTTGTCTAGAATTATATTGGGCTGAAATTACCTCTTGTACCCATCTACATTTCAATTTGAGGTGTTCGTTAGCAGACAGATGTCTCTTGTACCAAGGCTACCTCTGCTCCCAGCGAATGCAGGTAGGTCAGAACTCGATCTTGTTTAATCGGTGAGTACAATCCTCCCACATTAAGTGTAACTGTTTGATGTTCACCCTATCCCCATTAGTACCTTGATGTTCCTTGTCTCTTCCTTTATCCACCTTCCCCATGGGCTTCCTAGCTGAGCCCCCAAGTGTAACACCAGATTTAGATGGCTCCCCCTTCTCCTACTTTGGTCCCCATCCCTTCGGGTCCCCCTCAGGCTATCCCTCCCTCCCTCCCTCCCTCCCCTGCTCTCCCTGTTATCACCCTGCCCTGCCCCACCTTATTTCTGTGACATTCATCCTCATTCCCTAACATGCATACCATCTTCCCTTACACCATCCACTCCCGTGCTGGTCTCCCGCGTGCTCCAGCCTGTTTACCCATCTGGTTCCCCAATCCGTTAACTTAATTAAGCTTTCAAACTCTGTAAGTATACATAATGCATTGCCCGTCCTCCTCCTCCTTTATTTCAAGCTCCCCCACTGTTCAGTGCCCCAAGGGCTATCAATCCTTGCTCACAAGGGATTTTTGTTTTTACTCTCCAGTGATTCCAGAGCTTAGAACTACTTCTGGCCATATTGCTACAGCTCAGTTATGCCATATTAGTCTCCATTGTTTATTCCAGTTCCATTGTCCAGACTTCTAGTATAAGTCATGGCTCTCCCCACCAACTCGCTTCCTATTCCGTGTCCACCACTCCCAAAGTTTTATTGGGGAGAGCTTTCCGAAGCGTGCCCATTCTGTCTCTTGACGCGTTCTGGGCTTTGCGGCCCTCAGCTGGGGTATTGAAATAGAAGATTTTTCCCCCATAGAACATTTTTCCCTCATGGTTTGTATGGGTACAACAACGCAAACTTTATTTCTTGTTTGATTAGTTCATCACATATTGCCGCAAATTCCCACCTGTGAGCCGCCACCTCGAGTAATCATTAAACAGTTAGAGTTCCTTATCGTTCCTCCAGTTTAGTCCTCCACCTCTGGGTAGCGCACCTCCTCCTGCACTTGGAGACTGGACCAATCAAAGTCTTGACATCACTGGATGTAGCGTACAGGAATTCCCCATCAGCCCCAGTGTGTCCAGTCTCCATGCAGCAGGAGGACGTAGTGAGCCTAGGTGCTGGGCTCACTGGAGAAACTAATAAGGAGCAGGCTCATTAGGGATACTTACATAACATTTCTTAAATTGGGTTTCATCATACTAATTGGCTTTACTTTAAATTATTTTCAATTAGTTTGGACTGCTTTAAATTGCTTTAAATTATTTTCATTTTAAATTAGGCAATTGGTTGCTGTTGCATAAAAAAAAAAACAACAGCAAAGAAAACGATCCTTTCCCTGCCATGCCGCACAGCGACTAATACCTCGCTATTTTTAGCTCCTTGAAAGGCCCACAAGCAGCCCGTTTGACCGCCCAGCTGCAGGCCGCGGCTTCGCAGGCGGCGTCAGACGCATGTTGCTGGTTTCCGCGGCTGCCCTGACTGGCCTATGTTCGGAGTGCGGCTCTTCTTAGTTGAGCTTGGCCCTTCCGTGGTAGCGGGCTGAGCTCCGGGACGTCCCAATTAGCGTGGCTTGTTTGTCCGCTCGGGGCTGGAGGGCCTTATTGCTGAGCGCGCCAAAACGCTGTGAGAAACCGCAACCATTTTAAACACGCGGTTTCCCCAGCGATTCTCCATTTCGCGGCGGCAGCGCTGACCTTTGGAGCTCGGAGGCTACAGAAGTGTGCTTACCGTCTTCATCTGCAAGGTACTTATTTTTGGGGCGGCCTAGCTCTGTTCTTCTTTGATTTGCTTTGCATTTTGGTTTTGAATTGGGATTCATTCATTAGACATTAGTCTAAGATTGGCCTGGTGGAAATTAATTATATTTAAGGCAAGTGGAAGTCTGGTGCAGGAAGAACCCTGTGTAAGATATAAAAAAAAAAAAAAAAAGAAAGCCAAAGGATATAAAAGAAAAGGGGCAGGCTTTACATAGTCCCTGTTTATTGGTAGAGCCAGGGGACCCTAGCATCTGTCCAAAACAATCAATTCATGTCCGCGGGTTCACAGTGTATTATTTGTGGCACTTGGAGGGGCACTGCCGCGGAGACAGGCATCTGTCAACGCTGTGCAGCAGTGTCTGTCAGTGTGGAACAACCGATGGAGAGTTCCATGACTTCCATCTCCTCAGAAGCAGTTCCGGGGGCGGGTGGTGAAGCGTGGATAACGGATCCTTCCACTTCGGCTCCAGAAGCGGTTGCTGGTCCTCCTGGTTCGGATCTTGGCTTCTCTCCGCAGATGGTAGATTTTTCTCTGGACTTTGTGTTACTTATGCATCAAGCGTTCTGTCGCAGGCGGCAAGGGCAGATACCGGGGCCCTCAGCTATCCCTTCCTCTAGTACGCGGTCTGGACTTGCGGAGTGCGATAGTTCAGGATTAAAGGCGGCCAAGAGGCTGAGGCCTCCAGAGTCTTCGCCCTCCGAGATGGGCTGGCAGGAAGGAGAGGAGTCAGAGTCTGACATTGATGCAGATGTTGATGATTTAGAGGAGGGGAAGATTCCTGAGCCGGAGGACCAAGCGAGGATCATATGGGTGTTTCGAAAGGATGAATTAACGGCTCTTATTACAGAGGCCCTGCAGACGCTTAGACTAGCTTCTGAGCAGCCGGCCAAGGAAGAGGATGGCGCAAATCCCATTATTCAGGCGGTGCGTCAAACGCAGGTGGTGTTTCCTATCCATAAGGTGATAGATCAGATGATTCAGACCGAGTGGGATCATCCTGAAGCGGGGCTCAAGGGGATACGAATTATGAACAAGCTATATCCCCTGTCGGATAAAGATAAGGAGAGATTTCATTCTCCGAAGATTGATGCTGCGGTTTCGGCAGTCACTAAAAAGACCACAATTCCGGTGGAAGGTGGTGCAGCCTTAAAGGAAGCACAAGACAGAAAAATGGATGGTTTATTAAAACAGTCCTTTGAAGCGGATACAGTTTCCTTCCAAGCCTCCATCTGTGGGGCTTGGGTGGCAAGAGCCTGTCTCCACTTTGTTCAACACCTAAAGCAATCGGTGTCTTTGGAACACGACGAAGTGTGAGAGCTACAGCGCTTAGAATCGGGTTCAGCATATTTGGCAGATGTGCACTACGACCTGATTAGAGCCTTGTCGAATAGTATGGCGTTCTTGGTAGCGGCGCGGAGATCCCTTTGGCTAAAGAATTGGGCGGCCGATGGGTCCTCTAAGTCGCAGCTCGGCAAGCTCCCGTTCAAGGGGAAGCTATTATTTGGAGAAGATCTGGATAAGTTGCTTAAAGAGTTGGGAGAATCCAAGGGAGGTGGACTTCCAGAGGATAAGCCCAGTCAGGGAAAATCTTCGGCCTTTCAGGGTCAGTTTAGAGATTTTCGTAGATTTTGCTCGCCCCATTTCGCGGGGTCCCAGAGAGGAAGATTTGCGTCTCGAGCCCAGGGATTCCGCGGGTTTCGCGGTGCAAGTAGAAGATTCGCAGCAGCGTCCTCAGGGGCCGCTCGAAATCCACAATGAATGGCGACGGGTCCTGGCAGAAAGTCAATCGATCGGAGGTCGCCTTCGGGGTTTCCTTTCTGCCTGGACCCACAATAACGTCCGATCAGTGGGTGTTGGAGATCATACGAGATGGTTATGCACTAGATCTGGCAAGGCCGGTATTGGACTCGTTCGTGAGTTCCCCCTGCAGAGGGTCACAGAAGGCTTTGCAAGTGCGTTGGACTTTGGATCGTCTCTTGCAGCTGGGAGCGGTCGTTCCAGTACCGCCAGCAGAATACGGCATGGGTCGCTACTCTATTTATTTCGTGGTGCCAAAGAAGGACGGCTCTCTTTGTCCTATTCTGGACCTCAAAGGAGTAAATCGTTGTCTCCGGGTTCCCCATTTTCGGATGGAAACTCTGCGATCGGTTATTGTTGCAGTTCGTCAGGGGGACTATCTAACATCTCTCGATCTCACGGAGGCCTATCTCCATGTTCCGATCAGGGCGTCCCATCAAGTTTCTACGTTTCGCGCTACCTTGGGGGCATTACCAGTTTCAGGCACTGCCCTTCGGGCTGGCGACAGCCCCACGTGTCTTCACCAAAATAATGGTAGTAGTGGCGGCAGCTCTACGGAAAGAAGGAGTCTTGGTCCATCCATACCTCGACGATTGGCTGATTCGGGTAAAGTCCCGAACCGAGAGCAAAAAGGCCACGGAAAAGGTAGTAGCTTTCCTCTGACGTCTAGGCTGGGTGATCAATCCGCTCAAAAGTCACCTGACCCCGACTCAGGTTCTCGAGTATTTGGGAGTGCAGTTCGATACTTGGAACGACTCGGTATTCCTAACCGAGAAAAGAGCCCTGGCTGTCCGAGGCCTGGTGCGGGCCTTCCGCAAGCTGGCAGCACTGACGGTGTGAAAGTACCTTCAAGTGCTAGGGACAATGGCAGCGACGTTGGAAGTGGTTCCTTGGGCCAGGTTTCTTATGAGGCAGTTGCAGCGGGTGTTTTGCCGCTGGTCCAACCAGTCCAATTCGTTGAGCAAGCGTCTCCCTTGTCCGCTGCAGGTCTGGCAGGCTCTACGATGGTGGATGTCACCCGCGTTCTTGCGGGTGGGAATGCCTTTGGAACAGCCGGAGTGGATCCCACTGTAAACAGATGCAAGCCTAGCGGGCTGGGGCGCGCATTGCGGAGTAGACTTTGCACAAGGACTGTGGTCGACGGAAGAGAGCGGCTGGTCGATCAATCGTCTGGAGCTGAGAGCAGTGTTTCTAGCCCTGAAAAGTTTCGAAACGCAGGTGACGCGGCAAGCGATACGAGTGCTGTCAGACAATGCCGCAACCGTAGCATACATAAATCGGCAGGGCGGTACCGGGAGCACAGCCATGGAGAAGGAATCCGAAAGGCTGTTCTCTTGGATAGAGTCACGGTTGCTAGCGATATCGGTGGCACACATCGCCAGAAAAGACAACGTGGCGGCGGATTTTCTCAGCAGAGTCCGAGTGGATGCAGGGGAATGGGAGTTGCATCCCGACGTGTTCGCACAGTTGGTTCTGTGGTGGGGAGAGCCGATCATGGATTTGATGGCTACGTTCCAGTCCACAAAAGCCAGTTTTTTTCTCAGCAGAAGGCGGGAACCCATGTCGGAAGGGATCGATGCCCTGATGCAGCCGTGGCTGGCGACAGGTCTTCTTTATGTGTTTCCTCTGTGGGCGCTTATCGGGCGAGTGATTCAGCGGATCGAGGCGCATCGGGGACGAGTGCTACGTGTAGCACCGGACTGGCCCAGGGGTCCGTGGTACGCCGACCTGATAAGATAGCTAGACGGGGTTCCGTGGCGCCTCCCGATGTCGAAGGAGCTCCTGTTGCAGGGTCTGTTTCTGATGCCGTGGGTGGATCGATTCTCGCTTATGGCTTGGCCATTGAAAGGGGCTCATCTGAAAAAGAAAGGCTACTCCAGATCGGAAACGTTCGACCTTGCTGGCCTACATCCGCGTCTGGCGTATCTTTGAGGACTGGTGTTTGAAACATCAGGTCCACGCCTCCACGACGTCAGTACCGTTGGTTTTGAGTTTTTTGCAGGATGGCTTTAAGAAAGGCTAGCCGCCAGTTCCTTGTGAGTGCAGTTGGCGGCTCTAGCCTGTTACAGAGGTAAGGTCCAAGGCGTGGCTCTAGGAGCTCACGACAATGTAGTCCGTTTTCTTAAAGCAATTACCAGAATGCGGCCAGCACGGCGGATTTCCGTCCTGCCGTGGGATCTCAACTTGGTTTTAAGGGCGCTGGGAAGGGCCCCATTTGAGCCCTTAAGCCAAATCTCGGTCAAAGATTTGACTCTTAAAACTGTGTTTTTGGTAGCTATTTCTTCAGCAAGGCGTATTTCGGAATTGCAGGCTCTATCGTGTAGAGAGCCTTTCCTATGTTTTGCTAGAGAGAAAGTGGTTCTCCGGCCGGTGCCTTCCTTTTTGCCAAAGGTGTCCTCTCCCTTTCATGTGAATCAATCGATCTCGCTGCCGGTGTTGCGGGCAGAAGGAGAGCAAGTTTCCGAACGGGGCTTGAGCCGCTTGGATATAAAGAGAGTGTTACGTCGTTATTTCGTAGTCACCGAGTCTTTCCGCAAGTCGGATCGTCTCTTCGTGGTGTTTGGAGGTTCCAGGAAGGGGGAGGCAGCGGCGTAGGCATCCATTTCTAGGTGGATTAAGGAGGCCATTGTCTCAGCTTACGTATTGCAGGGGCGCCTGGCTTCTGTGGGGCTGAGAGCTCACTCTACTAGGGTGCAGGCGGCTTCCTGGGCAGAGCACAGTCTTATGCCGCCGGTGGAGATTTGTAGGGCGGCGACTTGGTCGTCGCTACATACTTTCAGTAAACACTACCGTCTAGATGTGCTAGCGGCGAAGGATGCCTGTTTCGGGTCGGCGGTCTTGCATGCCGGCTGGCAGGGACCCTCCCGTTAGTACTGCTCTGTTACATCCCAGAGGTGGAGGACTAAACTGGAAGAACGATAAGGAAATAGAAATTACACTAACCTGGTAATTGTAGCTCCTTGAGTGACGACGGTTGAGTCCTCAATCCTGCCCTCAGATTTATCGGGTTGCTCGGCACGCAGTCAGCTCTGAGAGGTGCCTATTCAGGTGAATTTTCTTCACGTTAACCAGTTTCCATGTTCATTCTTTCCGTTGCAACTTCTCTCTTACCTTTCTCCTGTTCTCTGGCTCGGCAGGGGGGAGAGTTTAATTCAGGGAATATCACCCTTTCCTTTTGCAGGGGAGGTTCTCGTCTGTTAAGAATTCAGGTTTGTTTTACAACTGTTAGCTACTTATTTGTTGCTCTTTTGATAGTTCACTGGGGCTGATGGGGAATTCCAGCACGCTACATCCAGTGATGTCAAGACTTTGATTGGTCCAGTCTCCAAGTTGCAGGAGGAGGTGCACTACCCAGAGGTGGAGGACTAAAGTGTCGTCACTCAAGGAACTACAATTACCAGGTTAGTGTAATTTCTATATGGTGGGTTTTTTTCGGTATTCCCGCAAAAGCTGTTCTTTTTCAGCCCACATCAGATAGCGCCCAATAGCTGCCCAAGGTCCTCCCTGGGTGGCCCAATTCTGACGGCCCTCTCGCAATGCCACATCATCTCGTTGTTGCGCAGGCTGAGTTGTTGTGGTAGCCACACCTAGAAATTTCATATAGCTCTGCTGCTGCTACCGTTCCTCCTGGCCCTATTTTCCTGCTCATTCAGTCGATCAACTGGCTGCTCCTGCTCCTGTGTCAGATTGTTTACCACTTTGTCAAGGCGGTGTACGTCATCTTCCTGCTCGGCCAGATGAGTCTCCATCTCTGTAATGCGTTGTGCTTGGCCCTCAAACCGTTCCTTTATATATCATCAGTGCTAGATTGAAGTTTATTGAGCCTGTCTTCAAGGGCTGCTGCCAACTCTTCTGCTCCTGGCTGTGCTAAAAGCTGTGATTCAGCGGCCATGTTTTTCTCAGGTCGGGCCCTTCCGTCTTTGGTTTTTTTTCTCTATTTTTGGGGGCATGCCCCTCAGCGAGCCCTGTACCACTGCAGACAGCTCAGGCAGCAACTAATGCTTACTCTTTTAGTATGGCATGGAGTCTATTTTCTTTTATCAAAGATTATTTTGCCGTTTTGTAGTATCTTGGGGCGGGAGCACACACCTCACCCTTCTATCTCCCAGCTTCAATATACCGGAAGCGCTTCTGTGTCCTTTTATTGAATTTTATATTAATGGCACATATACTTTGGCAAACAGAAGTGACCTCAGCAGTGTCGTTCAGTATTATGCAGCCATGACCTTACTGATTGCCGTAAGTATAACAAGGATTTTAGCTGTTATATGGCGAATGATGCACTAGCTAAAGGAGCCCTTGCTTTCTCCATTCTGCCTCAGTATTTCTATTTTGCCCTTCTGCATATCTGAGCATAAAGTAACAGTTAACAGACAGGACTGGCATTGGTTGGGGAGGAATGCACTGCAGCAGCCCAGGGGTCCTATAGCAGAGGGAGCCACAAGCCTGTTGGAAGTTGAAGGAGATAGACATGCTAGGAGGAGGCCCCAACGCTCACCAGCAGGCTAGCACATGCCCTGCAAACACAATGTAATTGTACAAAAGCAATATGGTTACATCTTTTATTTGTTATGTAGGCAGCATAACAATTATTTTTAATTCAGATACTGCAAATTTGAAAAACTTGTACAGCTAATTTATCTACTTAGGTCTACGACATATAATTTCTTCATGAAGGTCTGTCCTCTGGTATTTATTTTATTTTTTAGCAACTTTTCTATACTGCTTTTTCTACAAGTCACAGTGGTGTACATGGAACAGATAGAACCAGAACATAGGTAACAGTAATGAAACTAAACAGTGTGAGAGCAGAGTGGGGGTTGGGTATGAGCATAGGCAAGATATACTGGGTGGATAATTGAGTGTGGTCCAGAGTGCTCAAGGAAAAGGAGAGTTCTCCTAGGTCTGTGAGTGAGTGAAGTTCCGGTGTGAGGGAATTCCAGATGGTGGAAGCTCTGCTGGTGATCGTGCAGTTGGATTGGGTGAAAGCACTTAGGACTGATAGGAGGTTATGATTGGTTGATCTTGTCACTTTATTGTTGAGAGGTTGTTGCAGAAGAGAGCTAAGAATGTTCATTGAGAGGTGGTATATAGTCTTAAATATGGTTAGGGAGACTTTGTATTTAATCCTCAAGTGCATGGGGAGCCAGTGAAGCTGTATCAGAGTGGGGGTGATATGCTCTTGTGGACTGGTGCCTATGATTATTCTGGCTGCTGTGTTTTGAACAAACTGTAATGGGAGTAAAGTTGATTTTGGGAGCCCCTGGTAAATTATGTATCTCCAGGAACAAGCAGGAATGAGTCCTCACATATGGGTACGTCGGTACCGACGGAGCCTGCGCGGGAATGCTCCCCAGCTTCCCAGAAAGAAAGCTTTTGGGGCATCCCACAGCACATGCGTGCTGCCTTCCCGCCTTTCCTACCAACTCTCCTCAGTTCTTCTTTTCTGCGGAGCCAGCAGGTCGTGTTCCTGTCACCGCTGAAGAATTTCTTTATTTTAATTTATTTCTTTGGTCGCGTGTCTGCCTTCCCCGACGCCGGACCGGTACCGCCGGTCTTTTCTTTTAAAAAAAAAAAAAAAAATATATATATATATACTTTCCCTCACTTAGTGTATTTCTTTTCTTAGGCCTACAGGCCCACAAGAAATTTTCCTTCATGGATAAACCAGCCTCTGGTTTCAAAAAATGCACTAAGTGCAGCGGTACAATTTCTGTTACAGACACCCATGAATGGTGTCTTAAATGTTTGGGGCCTGAACACTCCATTCCGGATTGCCAAGCCTGCTCTCTAATGTCTAAACGAGGGTTACAGAACCGGGCAGCCAAGCTCCGTGTGCTGTTTCCCACGGATGCACCGGCGGTGGCATCGACATCTTCCAGGTCTTCCTCTCCTGATGGGTCTCAGGTAACCAAACATACTTTTAGCAGGTCCTCGAAGGGCAAATCTCCCTCTAAGCATCGAGATGCCTCCGGGCTTGCCCTTGAGGATCCTGCCCCAGCCAAACAACCCCGGCGGGAAGCTCCGGCTTCCAAAGCTCCTCCTATGGGGTTACAAGTTGACATCGATGGCACGGCCTCAACCGATCACCTGTTAGACTGCTCTGGGGTACCGGCACAATCTCCCGGTACCGACATCCAGGCAGTCGTGACGTCCATGGATCACATTGTGCAATCCATGCAGCAGGCTATACTGGCTTTCATCAAGGCTGCGACGCCGTCGGTACCACAACAAGCTCCGTTGTCGGTACCGGTACCAACTTCGATGCCGGTACCGGCTGCATCGACATCGGCCAGGATACCGATTCTGGCTCCCTGTCCTGGGCTCTTTCTCGGTACTGACCCGGTACCGGGGACAACCGATGTCGGTACCGATCGATACGCCTATCGATCTTTGGAATCGAGCAGACGATACTTCGATTCTTCTGATGATTCTGATGAGTCCCCTGAAGTATCTGTTACCCTTCCTGAGGAGCCACCTTCTCCAAAAAGGAGAATGTCTGTCTCCTCCAGAGGATTTGTCCTTTCAAGACTTCATAATAGAAGTAGCTAAAGGACTGTCTATTTCAGTAACCTCTGAAAAAGAACCTAGAGCAAAAAAATTAGATATTTTGGGATACTCTAAGGTTCCCAGAGAGGCAGTCACCTTGCCAATTCATGAAATTCTTCAAGAACATTTGATTGAATTGTGGGAGACTCCTCTCACCCTTTCTCCTCATTCTCGTAGATTGGACACTATGTACCGTGTCCCCCCTCCTCCTGGATTTCAAAAAACTCAGCTTCCTCACCACTCCATTGTGGTGCAGTCAGCTATGAAGAGGATAAAGAGTACCAAAAGACACTCTTCTACTCCTCCAGGAAGAGAATGCAGGACCTTGGATGCTTTTGGTAGGAAAATCTTCCAAGCTAGCATGCTTATTGCCAGAATCAATTCATACAGCCTTTATATGGGTATGTTTCTGAAGGAGGTTGCAGAAAAGCTGCACAACTTTCTCCCTTTTATTCCAGAGGACAAAAGGGATGAGTTCCTTCTTTGGCTTAAGCATACTCAAGACATTTCAAAGTTTTCCAACAGGGCAGCCTTTGATTCTTTTAAAGGTGCCAGCAGAGCCTCAGGCATTGCCATAGCTGCTCGTAGAATTGCTTGGCTCCAGGCTTCTGATCTAGAACCCTGGGTTCAAGATGGTTTAGGAAATCTGCCCTGTACAGGTGAAAATCTATTTGGCAAAGAGTGGCAAATTAAAGCCACTCAAATGGATGCAGAAAATGCTGCTCTGGATAGACTTTCTAAGTCTACCTCCTCTCCGGCCAAGAAAAAATCTTTTAAAAAGTCTTTTTACAAGAAGGGCAGATTTCCTTCCACTTCTGGTCAACAGTCTTCTACAGGTCGCTTTGCTACTAAGCGTCAGCAACCTAAACAAGCCAGGCCTAAACCTGCAGGGGCTGCTGCAACCCAGCAATCCCAAGCCCCTCAGGGCTTTTGACTTGATGCTAGAGAACTTAACCTTTCTGGCTCTACAACAGCCAGAACCTCTCACCATTCCAGGAAGGTTAGCTCATTTTGCTCCCAGATGGGAGCAAATCACATCAGAGCAGTGGACCCTCTCCATCATCAGAGAGGGCTACAAACTTCATTTCTCAGACCTTCCTCCCTACACCATGATGAGACATTTCAATTCTCCCACATCTCTCCTCGACCTTCTGGATCAGGAGGTAACCACCCTTCTGGTCCAGAGGGCCATAGAAGAAGTTCCTCTTCTTCAACAGAGGTCAGGGTTTTACTCCCCCTACTTTCTCATTCCAAAGAAAACAGGAGGATACAGACCCATTCTGGATCTCAGAAAATTGAACAAATTTCTTTGCAAGGAGAAGTTCAAGATGCTTTCTTTAGGCACTCTCCTTCCATACCTACAGAGTCAGGATTGGCTTTGTTCTCTAGATCTCAAGGATGCGTACACTCATATACTCATCCATCCATCCCACAGAAAATTCCTACGTTTTCTGTTCCAGGGAAAACATTACCAATACAGAGTGCTTCCTTTCGGTCTAGCCTCTGCTCCAAGAGTGTTCACCAAATGCATGGCAATAATTGCTACATTTCTACGCACTCTGGGAATATTTGTCTTCCTCTACCTGGACGACTGGCTCATCCGAGCTCCATCTCAGTCAGAAGCCCAAATTTCCCTGGACCGCACCAGGCGCATTCTGCAGTATCTGGGACTTGTGGTAAACCTCCCAAAGTCTCAGCTCACCCCTACTCAGTCCCTAGAATTCATAGGGGCCTGGTTGGACACCACTACTGCAAGAGCCTATCTTCCCCAGGCTCGTTGCCAACGTCTAGTGCAGTTAGCCTCTCAGATTCATTCAAAGAGCCACTTAACTGCCCGGGAGATGCTACAACTACTAGGCCACATGGCTTCCACAGTACATGTGGTGCCCTATGCTCGCCTGCACATGAGAGCAGCTCAATGGACTTTGTCCACCCAGTGGACTCAAGCTTCAGGAGCTCTCTCAGACCAAATAGCAAACTCCAAACGTCTCTTTTGGTCTCTCCAATGGTGGAAGTCCACTCAAAATCTGTTGCTGGGGTCCCCCTTCCAACCTTTGTTGCCCCAAGCAATCCTCACAACAGATGCCTCCCAAACAGGTTGGGGAGCTCATCTACAGGACCTCTCCACCCAAGGCACTTGGTCCCCACAGGAGACCTCTCTTCATATCAACCTCTTGGAACTTCGAGCAGTGTTCCTAGCTCTCAAGGTCTTTCATACCCTCCTCAGCTGCCAGACAGTCCTCATTCAAACGGACAATCAGGTAGCCATGTTTTACATAAACAAGCAAGGAGGGACTGTCTCTCTCTCGCTTTGCAACGAAGCTCTAAGATTATGGGCCTTCGCCAGAGAG
Source organism: Ichthyophis bannanicus (assembly GCA_033557465.1). NCBI lineage: Eukaryota > Metazoa > Chordata > Amphibia > Gymnophiona > Ichthyophiidae > Ichthyophis > Ichthyophis bannanicus. Next base: position 6,628,974 of record CM066050.1, read on the forward strand.
CATCAAATCCATCTCCTGGCAGTATACCTCCCAGGAATTCAAAACTCTTGGGCAGACAGACTCAGTCGAGTTCTGCTTCCACACGAATGGTCCCTGCACATGGATCAGGTACTCAGAATCTTCCAGGAATGGGGAACCCCGGACATAGACCTATTTGCAAGTCCGTGGGATGCCAAACTTCCCCGGTTCTGTTCCAGAATTCCGTGTCAGGGAGTTCAGGCCAAGGATGCCTTCCTCCTTCATTGGGGTCAGGACTTCCTCTATGCCTTTCCACCCATTCCTTTGATTCCCAAGACTCTGTTCAAACTTCAGAGGGATCAAGGATCTATGATCCTCATAGCACCACGCTGGCCACGCCAAGTGTGGTACCCTCTACTTCTGCATCTCTCCCAAGCCCCCTCCCTGGACTTGGGAGCTGCTCCAGACCTTCTGTCTCAGGAGGAGGGGACTTTGTGGCATCCGAACCCCAAGTACCTTCACCTCAGAGCTTGGTTACTGAAGGCCTAGACCTTCAAGACTTCAATCTTTCGCAGCAAGTGAAGGATATCCTCCATGCTTCAAGGAAACCTTCCACTAGGCGTTCCTATGCTTTTAAATGGAAAAGATTTTCCATTTGGTGTGCTCAAAAGGGTCTTGACCCTCTGGCACTTCCTGTGAATTCTCTATTAGAGTATCTCCTGCATCTTTCCAATGCAGGCCTTAAGACGAATTCAGTAAGGGTCCATTTAAGTGCTATTGCAGCATCCCTTAAGCCTATCAATGGACAACCTGTTTCCTCTCATCCTCTTATTGCAAGATTTATGAGAGGCCTAACTTTAACTAAACCTCCCATTCGACCCCCTCCGGTGGCATGGGACTTAAACTTGGTTCTTGGTCAGCTTATGAAGCCACCTTTTGAACCCTTAGCCACTACCTCCTTGAAATTTCTTTCCTGGAAGGTTATTTTCCTTATTGCAGTCACTTTGGCTCGCCGCATCAGTGAACTGCAGGCCTTAGTGGCTAATCCACCTTATACAAGGTTCCATCATGATAAGGTAGTCCTTAGGACAAATCCTCACTTTATGCCTAAAGTGGTCTCACTCACCTTTTCATCTTAATCAAGAAGTATATTTACCTGTCTTTTTTCCAGCTCCTCATGCATCCAGTGCAGAGAGGAACCTTCATACTCTAGATTGTAAAAGAGCTCTTGCTTTTTACTTACACAGGACACAGCAACATAGAAAGTCTTCCCAGCTTTTTGTTGCTTTTGATCCTTCTCATTTAGGACTTCCAGTCTCTAAAAGAACACTGTCCAATTGGATTGCTCAGTGTATTTCTTTTGCTTACCAGAGTAAGAACCTTTCTCTGGAGGGCCATGTCACAGCTCACAATGTGAGAGCCATGGCCGCCTCTATGGCTCATCTTCATTCTGTGTCCATCGACCAGATCTGTCGAGCAGCCACCTGGGCCTCGGTTCATACCTTCACAGCCCATTACTGTTTGGACAAGGACTCCCGCCGGGATGCCTTCTTTGGTCAGGCTGTCCTCAAACACCTGTTCCATTCTTGAACAACTCCTGCCCTCTTTCCCTTAATGGATGCCTGAGATCCATAGGAAGACGAGGAACCCTTCAGGGTCTCATATCCTTGGGGATCTCCCAGGCATCTCAGCTAGGGAGTCCCCATATGTGAGGACTCATTCCTGCTTGTTCCTGGAGATAGCACAGTTACTTACCTGTAACAGGTGATCTCTGGGAACAGCAGGAATTAGTCCTCACGACCCTCCCACCTCCCCTAGGAGTTGTATCTCTCTCTGTCTTTCCTTTCCTCTCTCTCTCTATTGTCTCAGCTTTAAACTCGAACTGAGGAGAGTTGGTAGGAAAGGCGGGAAGGCAGCGCGCATGCGCTGTGGGATGCCCCAAAAGCTTTCTTTCTGGGAAGCTAGGGAGCATTCCCGCGCAGGCTCCGTCGGTACCGAAGTACCCATATGTGAGGACTAATTCCTGCTGTTCCCAGAGATCACCTGTTACAGGTAAGTAACTGTGCTTTATGTAGTCCAGAATGGGAGTGATGAGTGCTTGGCAGACACTTCTGAAGTCATTGTAATCCAGTAGGGGGCAAAAGTGTCTGAGTGTTCTCATCCGGAAGTGGCTTGTTTGATGTGGTAGTGTAAACAGAATTGTGATCCAGGTTTATGCCAGTATATTTTACTTGTTTAACTTGTAAGGTTAAGTTGGCTAGTTTGAGTGTGACTGGTAGGGTGAAGGAGGGGAGCTTTGTTATGTGGAAGACCTCTGTTTTGTTAGAGTTAATGTGCATGCTGTGGTTGTTAAGCCATTGGATCACGGATTCATTAAACTGGCTACCTTGGGGAGTATACCATTTGATCTTTATGATTTGGTACTCTATAATTTATCAGTTTGCTGTATTACATCTTTTGCGTTACTGTGATTTGCTCAAGCTCCTTTGAATCTTCATCACCAAAGAACGTTTTAGGCATGGTATCTGCCTATCATTCTTTGCTTGGTAGTTACTTTGGAGAATTTCAGTTTTGCTGCTATAGACTTGTCTTTCCTGAGTACCCTTTTGACCTCTAGTCATCTAGTGGTCCAGTCAACTCCTTCACAGGCTTCTTGCTCTAAATGTACTTGAAAAGTTATCTTTTTTTTTAACCTCTATTGCCAGCTTCTTTTAATATTCTTTTTTGGCCTGCTTTATTAAAGCTTTACATGTAATCAAATACTACTATTTGATGTCTTACAGGTATAACTCTCTCACACCTTCTCAAAGCAAAACAATACCCTTTTGCAAAAGGTTTTCTTCAGTGTTTTACCTGCAAACACCTTATTGCTCTATACACGCATGTTTAAGACTCACAATTTCTCAGCAAACCAATACTCAGAAGTTCTGCTTACCGACCTGCAGAGGCAACGTCTGTTATAAGCACTCCTTTACCAGGGCTTGAGTCCCACTGGCACTCTTTGTGGCCTTGGGCAAGTCATTTTACCCTACATTGCCTTGGAAGAAAAGGCCTGGCAATCTTCTTCCAGTCACACCTTGCCAAGAAAACCCAGGAGCTGCTGGGTCGCCAAGAGTCTATATTGACTCAGTGGCACACATTGCATTGTGTTTGGAGGGAGAAGCTGCTGTCTTGCTCTCTGAACAAGAATTCAGTCTCTGGCAGGTGTCAGTTTTCTTGCTAGCAAGACCCAACAATTTTGATTTTAATGACTTTAATTTAGAGCATGAAAAGGAATATTTTGAGGATCTGCTTTTGCAGTGAGATAATTGTGTATACCATGTTATAAATGTGAGGTGAGTGATCCTCCGTGTTCTGACCTAGTCTTGGAGTAAGGTGGTTTATTTCCTTCTTGTAGAAATGACGGAAGAGGAACAGCTGGCTCTGGCTGTGAAAATGAGCGAACAAGAAGCTAGTCACATAAGCTCGCAACAGGAAGAGGAAGAGGAGCTCCTGAGGAAGGCAATTGCAGCAAGCCTTAATGTAACTCCTACACTGCATAATACGACTCTTTCCCCTCCCCGCTTCCTGCTTGAGAGCAGCCATAGAATAGAGACAAAAGCAGCAGCAGTGGCCTGCAAAATTTGGCATCCCTCCTATGTTCATATATCTTGAGGATAAATAAGTGTAAAGAAGGACAAATCAGCCAATCAAACATCAAAAATTGTAATGATGTATGCAGTGCCATTCCTAGAGTAGAACGATATTCTAGGCTTTTCAGCTGATTAGGGATATAACATATTAAATAGGTAGCCGGTAAGTATATTCCTACTGTTTTAATATATTAGCTTCCTGGGCCCCAGAGCTCCTGGAAAAGTGTGTGAAGGAGTGTGTGCTGTGTGAACAGATGGGTTTGAGGTGGTCTCTGGATTGACTTAGTACTTCCACACTGTAGCTTTCAAGCTGAGGAAATCATCACAAATCTGCTGCTGCTGCTTCCCTTCTTTATGCCGTTTCACTGCCAGGCTCTAGTTTCCACACCTTCCAGTCTCCTGTTCTGTGCTTTTTTTAATAGCTCAGTGGGATAACCATTGATCTCCAGGAACAAGCAGGAATAAGTCCTCACATATGGGTACGTCGGAACCGACGGAGCCTGCGCGGGAAAGCTCCCCAGCTTCCTAGAATGGAAGCTTTTGGGGCCTCCCACTGCACATGCGCGCTGCCTTCCCGCCTTCCTGAACAGCTCTCCTCAGTTTCTCTTTTTCCGCGGAGCCAGCAGGTCGTGTATCCTGTCACCGCTGAAGAAATTGTAGTTTTTTGTTTTGTTTCTTTAGACCGCGTACCTGCCTTCCCATACCGATACCGGTATCGCCGGTCTTCCTTTTTCTTTCTTGAAAAATTATTTTCTTTTTCTTTTATTATTTTTCAGCACTTGGTCACTTCAGTTAGGCCTTCAGGCCTACTTGAATTCTCCACATGGAGAAGCCAGCCCCTGGATTTAAGAAGTGTACCAAGTGTACTGCTGTAATATCAGTCACAGACACCCATGAATGGTGTCTTAAATGTTTGGGGCCTGACCACTCCATTCCGGACTGCCCTTCCTGCTCCCAAATGTCTAAGCGTGGGCTGCAGAACCGGGCCAACAAATTCCATGTGCTGTTTGCTTCAGAGAATCCAACATCACAGTCATCCAGGTCATCATCTCCGGATGGATCTCAGGTAACCAAACCTTCTGTGGGCAAGTCCTCAAAGGGCAAATCTCCTTCAAAGCATCGAGAGGCTCTTACTTTTGAGGACCCTGCCCCAGCCAAACAGCCCCGGCGGGAAGCTCTGCCTTCCAAAACGCCAATTCAGGGGCTACAGGTTGACATCGATGGCACGGCCTCGACAGATCACCTGTTGGACTGCTCTGGGGTACCGGCCCATACCGGTACCGACATCCAGGCAGCCGTGGCGTCTATGGGCAATACTGTCCAATCCATGCAGCAGGCCGTCATGGCTTTCATTAAAGCTGCAACGCCATCGGTACCGCTTCCAGCGGTTCCGGGCCCGGTTCCGGTATCGTCCGCCATGCCGGAACCCAGGCCTTCCTCTTCTAAACGCAAATCGGTACCGTATGGGCTTTCGCTCCATACCGCTTCCATACCCGGTACGCCCGATGTCGATACCGATCGGTATGCGTATCGTGCGTTAGAGGAAACTAGAGAATACACCGATTCCTCTGAGGATTTTGGCTCCTCTGATGAGTCTGCAGAGCTCTCCCTTGACCTTCCTGAGGAACCTTCTTCTCCAAAAAGGAGAATGTCTCCTCCAGAGGATTTGTCCTTTCAGGACTTTATTTTAGAAATGGCTAAAGGCCTTTCTATCACTACCTCCTCTGAGAGGGAACCAAGGTCAAAAAGGTTGGATATTTTAGGATACTCTAAGTCTCCTAAAGAAGCAGTTACCCTGCCTATCCATGAAATCCTTCAGGAACAATTGATGGATTTCTGGGAGAACCCTTTAACTCTGTCTCCTTATTCCCGTAGGTTGGACACCATGTATCGGGTCCCTCCTTCTCCTGGTTTTCAGAAAACTCAATTGCCTCACCACTCCATTGTGGTAAAGTCTGCAATGAAAAAGATCAAGAGTACTAAAAGGCACTCTTCTACACCTCCAGGAAGGGAATGTAAGACACTGGACTCTTTTGGTAGGAAAATCTTCCAGGCTAGTATGCTTATAGCCAGGATTAATTCCTACAGCCTCTATATGGGCATGTTCCTAGGGGAACTTGCCAAGAAAGTGCGGCATTTTGCCCCCTTTATCCCTGAGGATAAACAGGAGGACTTCCTTTCTGTAGTGAAACAACTTTCAGATGTTTCTAAGTTCTCCAACAGAGCTGCCTTTGATTCCTTCGAGGGAGCCAGCAGAGCTTCTGGCATTGCTATTGCAGCCAGACGTCTGGCTTGGCTCCAGGCTTCTGATCTGGAACCCTGGGTTCTAGATGGCTTACGGAATCTGCCCTGTACAGGTGAGAACTTATTCGGTGCAGAGTGGCAAGTTAAAGCCACTCAAATGGACGCTGAAAATGCCACCTTAGAGAGACTTTCTAAGTCCACTTCTACTCCCACTAAGAAGAAGTCTTTCAAGAGGCCTTATTATAAGAAGGCCAGATATGCTTCCAATACTGGCCAGCAATCTTCTCAACCTCGTTTGGCGGCGGCTAAACGTCAGCAAACGAAACAAGCAAGAGCAAAGCCTGCAGCAGCTACTGCAGCTCAACAGGCTCCACCCCCTCAGGGGTTTTGACTTGCCCCTAGAGAACTTGCCATTCCTGGTTCTGGACCAACCAGAACCTCTCACCATACCTGGAAGGTTAGCTCACTTTGCTCCCAGATGGGAACAAATCACAACAGAGCAATGGACCCTCTCTATCATCCGAGAGGGTTACAAACTTCATTTCTCCAACCTTCCTCCTCATCACATGGTGAGACCCTTCAATTCTCCATCTCCTCTCCTAGCCCTGTTGGATCGGGAGATCTCTTCTCTGCTTGCCCAAGGGGCCATAGAAGAGGTTCCTCTTCATCAACAAGGGTCAGGTTTCTACTCCCCCTATTTTCTCATTCCAAAGAAGACAGGGGATTCAGACCAATCCTAGATCTGAGAGAATTGAACAAATTTCTGTACAAGGAGAAATTCAAAATGCTCTCTTTGGGCATTCTCCTTCCATACCTTCAGAGTCAGGACTGGCTTTGTTCTCTAGACCTGCAGGATGCGTATACACATCTACTCATCCATCCATCCCACAGAAAATATCTTCGCTTTCTGTTCAGGGGAAGTCATTACCAATACAGAGTACTTCCCTTCGGTCTCGCCTCTGCCCCAAGAGTCTTTACCAAGTGCATGGCAGTCGTAGCCGCATTTCTCAGAAGCATGGGGATTTTCGTATTCCCATATCTGGACGACTGGCTCATTCGAGCTCCAACTCAGTCGCAGGCCCAGATTTCCCTAGACCGCACAAGGAGCCTTCTGCAGTATCTGGGACTGGTAGTAAACCTTCCCAAGTCTCAACTCAGCCCTACTCAGTCTCTAGAATTCATAGGGGCCCAGTTGGACACCACCACTGCAAGAGCCTACCTTCCACTGGTTCGGGGTCAGCGTCTGCTGAGCTTGGCCTCCCAAGCCCAGTCCAGTACTCACTTGACAGCCAGGGAAATGCTACGCCTCCTGGGCCATATGGCCTCCACAGTACATGTGGTGCCCTATGCTCGTCTTCATATGAGAGCAGCTCAATGGACCCTGGCCACCCAGTGGACTCAGGCGTCGGGAGCACTCTCAGACCAAATACAAACCTCAAACCGTCTGTCTTGGTCCCTCCATTGGTGGATATCCACCAAGAATCTGTTGTTGGGGGCTCCCTTTCAGCCCTTGCTACCCCAAGCAACCCTCACAACAGATGCCTCCCAATTGGGGTGGGGAGCCCATCTGCTAACTCTCTCCACTCAGGGCACTTGGTCTCCACAGGAGGCCACCCTTCATATCAACCTCCTGGAACTGCGAGCAATTTACCTTGCCCTCAAGGTCTTCTATACCCTCCTTGCCAACCTGACTGTCCTGGTTCAGACAGACAATCAGGTGGCCATGTTTTACATAAACAAACAAGGAGGGACGGGCTCTCTGTCGCTTTGCAACGAAGCTCTCAGATTATGGGCCTTCGCCAGAGAGCACCAAATTCATCTGCTAGCAGTGTATCTTCCAGGAGTTCAAAACTCTCGAGCAGACAGGCTCAGTCGAGTTCTGCTGCCACACGAGTGGTCCCTACACGTGGACCAGATAAGCAGAATCTTTCAGGAATGGGGGACCCCGGACATAGACCTCTTTGCAAGTCCGTGGAATGCCAAACTTCCCCGGTTCTGTTCCAGGACTCCGTGTCAGGAAGCTCAGGCCACGGACGCCTTTCTCCTCCATTGGGGTCAGGCGTTCCTATATGCCTTTCCACCCATTCCGCTGATTCCCAAGACTCTATTCAAACTCCAGAGAGATCACGGCTCTATGATCCTCATAGCTCCACGCTGGCCACGCCAAGTGTGGTTCCCTCTGCTTCTACAGCTCTCCCAGGGATCCTCCCTGGACTTAGGAGCTGCACCAGACCTTCTGTCTCAGGAGGAGGGGACTTTGTGGCACCCAAACCCCAAATCCCTACATCTCCGAGCTTGGTTACTGAAGGCTTAAGTCTTCAAGACTTTAATCTTTCTCAACCTGTGAAAGATATCCTTCATGCCTCTAGGAAACCTTCCACGAGGCGGTCTTATGCTTTCAAATGGAAACGTTTTTCCATTTGGTGTGCTCAGCAGGGCCTTGACCCTCTGGCACTTCCTTTGAATGCCCTCTTAGACTATCTCCTGCATCTTTCCAATGCAGGCCTTAAGACGAATTCTGTAAGAGTCCATTTAAGTGCTATTTCAGCATCCCTGAAACCTATAAATGGACAACCTATCTCCTCTCATCCTCTTGTTGCAAGATTCATGAGAGGCCTGACTCTCACTAAACCTCCCATCCGACCGCCCCCGGGATTTGAATCTAGTGCTTGGTCAGCTTATGAAGCCACCTTTTGAGCCGTTATTTTCTACCTCCTTGAAATTTCTTTCCTGGAAGGTACTATTCCTAATTGCAGTCACTTCTGCTCGCCGCATCAGCGAACTGCAGGCTCTAGTGGCTAATCCACCTTATACAAGATTTCATCATGATAAGGTGGTCCTTAGGACGAATCCCCACTTTATGCCCAAAGTGGTCTCGCCTTTTCATCTTAATCAAGAGGTATATCTACCTGTCTTTTTTCCGGCTCCTCATGCATCCAGTGCAGAGAGGAACCTTCATACTCTGGATTGTAAAAGAGCTCTAGCCTTTTACCTTAATAGGACTCAGCCACATCGAAAGTCTTCTCAACTTTTCGTGGTTTTTGATCCTTCACATTTGGGACTTCCAGTCTCCAAGCGTACACTTTCCAATTGGATTGCTCAGTGTATTTCCTTTACTTACCAGAGTAAAAACATTTCTCTGGAAGGCCATGTCACAGCTCACAATGTGAGAGCCATGGCAACTTCTATGGCTCATCTGCACTCTGTTTCTATTGATCAGATCTGTCGAGCCGCTACCTGGGCCTCGGTTCATACCTTTACAGCCCATTACTGTTTGGACAAGGACTCCCGCCGGGATGCCTTGTTTGGCCAGGCTGTCCTCAAACACCTGTTCCATTCTTAGACAACTCCTGCCCACCTTCCCAGGATGGATGCCTGAGATCCATACGAAGATGGCGAACCCTTGGAGGGGGATCTCCCAGGCATCTCAGCTAGGGAGTCCCCATATGTGAGGACTTATTCCTGCTTGTTCCTGGAGATAGCACAGTTACTTACCTGTAACAGGTGATCTCTGGGAACAGCAGGAATTAGTCCGCACAACCCACACACCTCCTCTAGGAGTTGTATCTTCTATCTATCTGTCTTCCTGTCCTCTCTCTATTGTCTCAGCTATAAACTCGAAACTGAGGAGAGCTGTTCAGGAAGGTGGGAAGGCAGCGCGCATGTGCAGTGGGAGGCCCCAAAAGCTTCCATTCTAGGAAGCTGGGGAGCTTTCCCGCGCAGGCTCCGTCGGTTCCGACGTACCCATATGTGAGGACTAATTCCTGCTGTTCCCAGAGATCACCTGTTACAGGTAAGTAACTGTGCTTAATTTCAACAGTATAAACAGATTTTTAAAACAATATTTACATTTATACAGTTGGTGTGCCACCCGATGTGCCTGTGGCAAAGGCCTGTAACCTTTCTCCCCTTTTGTGGTTGTGGCCCTTTCCTGTCCTCCCTTCTGCTGGCAGGGAGGAGAGCGTCTTTACTGCCAATTTCAGGCTACAATCTGATCTGTCTTGCAGAGTCTGCATCTTCAAGCTTCCTATTGAAGCCAGCAGAGGAGGAGAAGCACTGCTTTTCTTTTGTCAGTGGGAGGGAGGAGAGAATAATATGCATGTATGTGTGTGTAGTGGTTGGGAGGGAGGAGAGAATTATGTGTATGTGTGTGTAGTGGTTGGGAGCATTTCAAAGAGGATTTGTGGTGGGCAGGACCAGTGCAACCACTTGGCAGACTAGGCGCTCTTTACCTACAGGAAGGATGGATAATTTTTTAAAATCGCCTCATTATATCCATGAAACAACTATTGAGTCTAGTTATGCATTTTTATAGCATTGTTTAGGGAAGGGTGGTATTGGGTTAGTTATGATTTTTTTAAATTTAATAATCAAAATCTATGCAGAGATTTGGGGGCCACATGGTTGAAGGTTTGCCTAGAACACCTTATACCCTTGCACTGGCCCTGCTGGTGGGAGAAGTAGATGAAAGGGAATTTGTGCAAGGTGGAGAAGGGGATGAGATACTGGAAAATGCAGAGTGGCTTGAGAATTGTGCTGCATTCTTAAAAATGATAGGAGAATGTTGAGGGAACCCTGCACCCACAAGTGTCAGCCTTGCAGATATGTTTCCTCTGTTTATGGGGCTGCGCCTAGTTCAGCCACTAGTGCTTTCCCAATACTCGGGTAACATTTAATGTTATATCATTTTGACTTATTTATATCTCCTTTATCTTAGAACTGTTACACTTCAGATGCCTGTGGCCAAAGCACAGCCCTTTCTCAGCAGACTGCACAACTGGAAGAAGAAGTGGGTTTAGGAGTCCATGGATCTGCTGAGGTCTGTGCTGACTTGCCTCGATCTGAGTCCAGCTCTAGGACTCAGAGCACAAAAGCTGCCTGTGATGGACAGGAGACTGTGGCAAAGAGTCCTGTGGTATTGTTGCAGCGACTGAGTCAGGAGATTGTGGATAGTTCAAGCATTGTGCTGTCACCAGGAAGAGACAACCTTTTTTCAAAGTTGAAAGAAGAACCCATATCCCCTTCATTGAGTGACTCCAGTGACTTTGTATGTATCTCGCCTTACAGCAGCATTTCTCTGAGCCCCATCTTCCCTCGTCGATCCCCAGGTCAGTGGCAGCTGGCCCCTCGGAAGCTGTTTGCAGGTTCACACACAGGTCTACAAAGAGCAAGTGAACGACTAGACAAATGTCCAGACATAACTGGAAGTCCAAATGTGGAGCCCGGTGCTGACAGACTAACTCAGAATAGGAATTTTCAGCAGAGCAGCCAATCAAAGAACATTCTCAGGGCTAAAGAAAGCTCCCCAGCTGTTGCTGAGAAATGCATGACTGAGGAAAATGAGCAGAAAGGAGCAGTACACTATTACTGGGGGGTTCCATTTTGCCCCAGGGGGCTGGATCCTAGACAGTACACAAAGGTTATCCTGTGCCAACTTGAAGTTTACCAGAAAAACCTGAAACAGGCACAACGACAACTCTTGCAGAAGAAAGAATACGGGGAACCAGTTGTGCCTCATTCCTCTGATTTGAGAATAAGCGAGCAGGCTAAAGGGGATGAAAAGGATGCGGAAGACCAAGGAGCTACAGGAGAGGTAGTCCAGGAAGAAGAGATTAAGGAAGAGGTTGGATCTGCAGTCTGGCAACCCTCCATAAACAGCAGTGAATCTCTTGGAAGTCACGTGCAAGATCCAGAAGCAGAAGAGGAGAGCGCTCCACCAACAGAGGGAGCAGCCAACAGTGGCCTGCAGGTGATGGGGTGGGATGGCAGGAGTTAAGCAGCTACTGGCAAATGGTGGAGTGGGATGGCAGGAGAGAAAACTTAGCACTGAAAGGTGTATCCTTAGTGTTGCTACCACAACTTAGGGGCTTGTTTACAAAGCCGCGGTAGTGGTTCGCGATCGCAGCCGCGGCCCCATTGAAATCAATGGGGCCGCGGCTCCGATTACGATCGCAAACCGCTACCGCGGCTTTGTAAACAAGCCCCTTAGTGTTGAATTGATCAGAGAAAAAGTATGCAGTAAAATGCTATTTCTCCCTTCCTTCGTTGTAGCTGTACTCCCATTCCATTACCATATGTCAGCTTGATATTCTAGCCTGGTTGGGCTTTCTTCTTGACCTGCAGCTACCTGTATTGCACACTAGGTGGCAGCACTGCCTTGGGTTTGGCCTATTTGGGGATACTTTTTTCATGGTTGGGTCTGGATTTAATCTACTAGGTTGCAAATAACATGCAGAGGCTTTTTGCCAGGTGACTGTTTTTGTGTGTTATCACAGTTAATTCTATTAATGATGAATTATTGTCTGCTTGTCCATTGACATGTTTGAGTGGCAGCCTTCAAAGCTTGCATGTGACAGAAGGATTGCCTTATTTTCTGGGTAATATTAATCATCCATCTTGCAGCGTTACATCTTAACTGTCTAGTATTCTATTTGCAGATAACCTTATTGGTATAATGCCATCCCATTGTTTTCCACATGTTAACAACATAAGAATATAAGTTCCTGTTCGGTATTCCAGTTTAGTCCTCCACAATCGGGTAGTGCTCCTCCTCCTGCAGCCTGGAGACTGGACCAATCAAATCTTCTGTAGTATATATGCAGACGGAGCTCCCAGAAGCCCCCAGTGTGTCCAGTCTCCTTGCAGCTTGAGGACGTGCGTGCCCTTTCTGGGCACACTTAGTGACACTTGAAGGAGCAACACTAGTTAGTTAGTTCTTTTGGGTTTTGTTTTGGCTTGTTCATTACCATTTATTTGCTAGATAGCTGTCTCTTTAAAAAAAAAAAAAAAAGCATTGCCACAGGGGACCTCCCGGGGGAAGCCAGTCCTGCATTGGGCTCTTGCCTTCCTTCCTGGGGATTTCTATAGCCTGGGTTGAGCTCTCCCCTAGGCTGTACGGGGAAGAGCCATACCTGGTCCAGCATTGTCTGTCACTCTGAGAAGTTGGCTGAGATCCTTTGCTGTTTCCTGAGCTGGTAGGATTTTTCATTTCTTTACCTTTCTCGGGTACTGCAGCTCCCTCCCGTTTGGATTTTCAGCGGGTCTGTCAGCTCCCCTGCCTCCCGATTTACTGTTTTTCTTGGTTTTTTCACTTTGCCCTTCATTTGGGGCCGTTTTTTTTATTTTCATTTTTCTTTGGTTGCCTTTCTATTTTCGCGCCGTTTTTTACCGCGGGTGAACAAGTGCGGCGGCCATTTTGGATTTCTAAAGGGAACTTTTCAGTGGCACTTTTTAACACTTGTGCACGGGTTCCCCTGGCATTTTTGGGGTTTCTTATGCTGGCGATTTTGCTCAGGGCACCCCTGAGATTCTGGGGAGTGTTTTATTTTCTGTAAAAAAAACAAAAAAAAAACGTTTTAAATAAAAGACAGTACTGATTTGCATAGGGTTGGTCCCTTTGGTGTGGGCTTCCCTGTTTCTGATCCCTTTTCTCCCGCTTGGCGGAGGTTGCTCTTACATGGCTGCCAAGCCACAATGCGTGATTTGCGGGTCCCGCAGAGGTGCAGTGACTGACTCTGGCATCTGCAGGGGCTGCGCCTCAATTTCTTCAGACCTGGAACATCCTATTGAGCTTAAGGATCTGCCTATCCCCGGTGACACCTCTCTATCGGGGGAGAGTGTCCCTTCGGCGGGCGTCCACCCGTCTGGGTCGGTACCGCCGTCCAATGGATCTGCCCCTGAGCTGCAACATGCGGCTCTAGTAGCGCCGCCTGTGGATTTTTCCCCAGATTTCGTTCTCCTCATGCATCAGGCTTTCCGCTTGAGCCGGTCCGGTCAGTTGCCGGAGGCTTGGCCCGCCTCCCTCCCCTCTTGCTCCTCAGGGGAGGTTCAGCGGTCTTCTCAGCCCGCCGTCAAGAGGCTCAGGTTGGTGGACCAGGATCAGGACACCCTTTGTTTTCCGGATGCTGAAGCGGAGGGTGATCCTGAAACGGAGGCTGATGAGTTGGAGGACGGGGAGATCCCTGAGCTGGAAGATCAGGCTCGGATTATTCGCGTGTTTTGTAGGGACGAGCTGGTCCCTTTGATCACTGAGTCTCTTCAAACTCTTAACCTAGCTGTGGTGCGGCCTCTGGAGGAGGAGGGTCTCGAAGATCCTCTCATTCAGGCGGTCAGGGACGCCCAGGTAGTTTTCCCCGTGCACCGGGTGGTTGAGCAAATGATCCATGCGGAGTGGGATCAACCAGAATCCGGTTTGAAAGGGATTCGGACCATGAATCGTCTTTACCCCCTGGCCGACAAGGACAGGGACTTGTTTAAGTCTCCGCGAGTGGATGCTACAGTATCGGCGGTGACCAAGAAAACCACCATCCCGGTTGAGGGTGCTGCGGCCTTAAAGGATGCCCAGGATAAGAAGGTTGATAATTTGTTGAAGCAAGCCTTCGATACAAACGCCTTGTCTCTGCAAGCCTCTATTTGTGGGGCGTGGGTTGCTCGGGCTTGTTTACGTTGGTCACAGCGTCTGCGCTCGGGTTCCGGTCTGGACCAGCAGGGGTTGCTGGAAGTTACCCGCATGGAGTCCGGATCGGCTTACTTGGCGGATTTGCTTTATGATTTAATTCGCTCCTTAGCTAACAGTATGGCCTCCGTGGTGGCGGCGCCGGTCCATCTGGTTACGCAACTGGGCGGCCGACGGTTCTTCCAAGTCTCGCCTCAGTAAGCTGCCCTTTAAGGGCAGATTGTTATTTAGTGAGGCTCTCAATAAGTTGGTGAAGGATCTCGGTGAGTCTAAGGGTGGAAGACTGCCGGAAGATAAGCCTAAGCTCAACAGATCGTCGACCTCGGCGCGCGGTCAGTTTCGGGATTTTCGCAGGTTTCGTTCCTCCCGACTGTGGACATCGCAGCGCGGTCGCTTTGGGACCCGTCATCAAAGATTTCGTGGTTTCAGAGGAGCAGGAAGAGGCTTCTCCGGAGCCGCCTCTTCCTCGGCCTCTTCCTTTAATCGGAAGCCACAATGAAGCGAGGCGGGCTCTAGAGGGAGGCCCGGTTATCGGGGGTCGTTTGCGCGACTTTCTTCCTTCTTGGGCCCAAATTACGTCAGATCAGTGGGTGCTGCAGATTATCAAAGAGGGTTATGCGCTGGAGTTTGCCTACCCACTTCGAGATTCTTTTGTTATGTCACCCAGCAAGGGAGATCAAAAGACGCGGGACATCCGCGTGACCCTCGATCGACTACTCTCCCTGGGTGCAGTAGTTCCGGTCCCTCCTTTGGAAAGAGGCGCCGGTCACTACTCCATCTATTTTGTGGTTCCCAAAAAGGGCGGTTCTCTTCGTCCGATCTTAGACCTCAAAGGCGTGAATCGCGCTCTCAGGGTGCCGCACTTCCGTATGGAGACCCTGCGGTCAGTCATTGTCGCGGTACGTCAAGGGGAGTTTTTAACGTCCCTCGATCTCTCCGAGGCCTATCTACACATTCCCATCCGGCCGTCTCATCAACGGTTTCTCCGCTTCGCTCTTCCATGGGGCCACTTCCAATTTCGGGCCATGCCGTTCGGTCTCGCCACAGCTCCCCGCACCTTCACAAAGGTGATGGTAGTGGTCGCGGCGGCCTTGCGCAAGGAGGGCATCCTGGTCCATCCGTATCTCGACGACTGGTTGATTCGGGCAAAGTCCAGTCGGGAGTGTGTGCACGTCACGAGCAGGGTGGTGGCTCTGCTGCGGTCCCTCGGCTGGGTGGTGAACGAATGCAAGAGTTGTCTGTGCCCGACGCAGGATCTCGAGTATCTGGGAGTGCGCTTCGACACAGCACGGGTGTGCCTGCCGGAGCGCCGCATTCTGGCATTGCGGTCTCTTTTCCGCCTCTTCAGGGGGATGCCCGCTCCGTCCGCGTGGTGGTACCTGCGACTCCTCGGTACGATGGCAGCAACCTTGGAGGTGGTGCCTTGGGCGCGCTTCCACATGCGTCCGCTACAGAGTGCTCTGCTGCGCCGTTGGTCCAACCAGTTCGACTCATTGAACAGGAGATTGCCTTGCCCAAAGGCGGTTCGCCGATCGCTCCGGTGGTGGCTCTCCTCCGAGAACCTGATGCGGGGGATTCCCTTGGAGCCTCCACTTTGGGTTCCGTTCACAACGGATGCCAGCTTAACCGGCTGGGGTGCTCACTGCGAGACCCGCTTTGCTCAGGGGGAATGGTCTCCCCTGGAGGCTTCTTGGTCGATCAACCGTCTCGAATTACGGGCGGTGCGGCTGGCCCTCGAAGCCCTAGTTCTTGGCCGGCCGGTGCGAGTCCTCTCGGACAATGCGACCACCGTAGCTTACATCAATCGCCAAGGGGGCACCGGCAGCGTGGCCCTGGAATCGGAAGCGACGGCCTTGTTCAATTGGGTGCAGACTCGTCTTCCGGCCATCTCGGCAGCGCATATTGCAGGCGCAGACAATGTTCAGGCCGATTTTCTCAGCAGAGTGCGGGTGGACCCCGGAGAGTGGGAGCTAAACCCGCAAGTTTACGCGCAAATAGTTCATCGGTGGGGTCCGCCCATCATGGATCTCATGGCGACATTTCAGTCGGCCAAGACAGGACGCTTCTTCAGCAGGCGAAGGCAGCGCATGTCCGAGGGGCTCGACGCTCTCATTCAGCCGTGGCCAACGTCCGGTCTTCTTTATGTCTTTCCTCCGTGGGCTCTGATCGGCCGGGTCGTTCAGCGCATCGAGGGCCATCGGGGTCGAGTGTTACTGGTGGCCCCGGATTGGCCCCGGAGGCCCTGGTATGCTGACCTGGTCCGGCTGCGCGACGGCGTTCCTTGGCTCTTGCCCGCGCTGCCGGATCTTCTTCTTCAGGGGCCCTTGCGGATGCCCCAAGTGGGTCGATTCTCGCTTACGGTTTGGCCATTGAGAGGGCTCGGCTGAAAAAGAAGGGTTACTCCCCCACGGTGATTTCTACCCTACTGTGGGCGAGGAAAACATCCACCTCTCTTACTTACGTTCGGATTTGGAGAATCTTTGAAGACTGGTGCTCCCGGCGTGGAGTCCGTGCAGCGACGGTTTCCGTGTCCGTCGTTTTAAGTTTTCTTCAGGATGGTTTTGATAAGGGCCTTGCGGCTAGTTCCCTGAAAATCCAGTTGGCGGCTATCTCTTGTTATCGAGGCAAAGTTTTAGGCCGTCTCCTCGGTTCTCATCCGGACGTACGTCGTTTTCTTACGGCTGTTTTTCATTTGCGGCCCTCCCGCAGGATTTTTGTTCCTCCGTGGGACTTGAATCTAGTGCTGCGGGCCCTGGTTCGTGAACCTTTTGAACCTCTGAGTAGGGCGTCTCTGAAAGATCTCACGCTGAAGACGGTTTTTCTTGTAGCCATCTGTTCGGCACGGCGTATTTCTGATCTACATGCGTTGTCCTGCCGAGAACCTTTTTTGTCTTTTTCCCCGGATCGGGTGATTCTCCGTCCGGTTCCTTCCTTTTTGCCAAAGGTGGTTTCTCCTTTTCACGTGAATTAGGCAGTGTTTCTTCCAGTTCTTCCTTCGCACTCTGTCGGGACGGCGGACAAAAGTCTTCCCCGTCTCGATGTGGGTCATGCGCTTCGTCGTTATTTGAAGGCTACCGAATCTTTTCGGAAGACTGACCGCCTATTCGTGCTCTTCGGTGGTGCACGTAAAGGGGAAGCGGCGGCTAAGGCCTCCATTGCAAGATGGCTCAAAGAAGCGATCGTGTCCGCGTATCTGTTGCAGCAGCGGCCTATTCCGGAAGGGATCCGAGCACATTCCACTAGGGCTCAGGCGACCTCTTGGGCGGAGTATAGCCTAGTTCCGCCAGCAGACATCTGTAAGGCGGCCACTTGGTCGTCTTTGCATGCTTTCAGTAAACACTATCGGTTGGATGTGTCAGCAGCTCGGGATTCCTGTTTTGGTTCGGCGGTTCTGCGCGCCGGATGGCAAGGTCCCGCCCGGTCTTGACTGCTCTGTTACATCCCGATTGTGGAGGACTAAACTGGAATACCGAACAGGAAATGGAAATTACACTAACCTGGTAATTGTAGTTCCTGGAGGGTCCAGTTTAGTCCTCCTTCCCTCCCGACTATCTGCTATTGTAGTGCGGTGCGCTTTTCCGAACGGTTGATCATAAGACGGTTCCTCCTTTCCGTTCGACCCTTTTTTGCGGCCGCGCTCTTTGCCATGGCTCTTCCTTTTCTTCGATTTTCAGTCAGCTCTTCTGAGATTTCTCACTGTGGGCTGTATTTTTGCTGCCGGAGCGTCGTTGGCGGCGCGATGCAGTGTTCTGACTTCCTCGTTTGGGGAGGGGGTTGGATATTTTCTTGGGGGGAGCGAGTTTGTTCTTTAACTATGCATTTTTTTATATTAATCTAATGTGTTGCTTCGTTAAGTATGCTTTGTTACTAGTACACTGGGGGCTTCTGGGAGCTCCGTCTGCATATATACTACAGAAGATTTGATTGGTCCAGTCTCCAGGCTGCAGGAGGAGGAGCACTACCCGATTGTGGAGGACTAAACTGGACCCTCCAGGAACTACAATTACCAGGTTAGTGTAATTTCCATATATGCCATACTGGGTCACACCAAAGGTCCATAAAGCCCAGTATTGTGTTTTCAACAGTGGCCAATCCAGGTTATAAATACCTGTCAGGTTACCAAAAGGTAGATGGATTCCATGCTGCTTATCCTAGGTGTAAGCAGTGGATTTTCCCTAGTCCACTGTAATAATGGTTAATAATAGTCTGATTTCTCTGGGGACAAGCAGGAAGTTAGTCCTCACATATGGGTGATGTCGGCACCGACGGAGCCTGTGTGGAAGAAGCTATGCTATCATACTGATGTAAGATGGCATGCGTGCTGGATCTCCCAAAGGCTTTCTGTGAAAGCTAGGGAAAGCTCCCACATGAGGGCTTCGTCAATGACATCACCCATATATGAGGACTGATTCCTGCTGTTCCTGGAGAACACCTGCTACAGGTGAGTAACTACACTTTTTTTCCAGGAACTTGTTCAAACCTCTTTTAAACTAAACTACACCAACTGCTTTTACTACATCCTCTGGTAATGAATTCCAAAGTGTGATTACACGTTGATTGAAAAAATATTTCTCCTGGACCAAGCAGAAAGTCAGTCCTCATATCCTTACATCCTTATATCTCACAAAGCTTGTAAAAAGACTGGAAACTGTTCAGAGGAAGGAGACTAAAATGATTTGGAGCCTGCATCAGAAGCCTTATGAGAAGAGAATTGAAGACCTAAATATGTATACTCTGGAGGAGAGGGGGGCTAGGGGAGATATGATTCAGATCTTTAAATACTTAAAGAGAATTAATGAACAAACAAACCTCTTCCAAAGGTGGGGAAGCTGTAAAACTAGAGAGCATAACATGAAGCTATAAGAGGGTAAATTGCAAGGCAATGTCAGGAAATATTTTTTCACTGAAAGGGTGTTGAATGCTTGGAATGCCCTTCCGATGGAAGTGGTGGGGGCAAATACAGTGACAGAATTCAAAATGGCATGGGACAGACACAGTGGATCCCATTACAGCAACAGGATAAAATCAAAATAAACTTAACTAATTTCTCAACATACAGGGTGTCCTACACAGACCGGTGGGTTCACCCCTAAAAAAAAAGACGACATGGGGAGGGTTCACCCCTAAAACAAAGACATGGGGAGGGGTGGCCTGCATGGAGCGGCACGTGCACCTACTCTTGCCATCTTACTGGGCAGACTAGATGGATCATACTGGTCTTTATCTGCCATCATTTACTATGTTACATGCCCATGTACAGCTGGTACATTTGTATAAGGGCCACGAGCACTGAGCCCTGGTAAGACTTCCTGCCAAAATCATCCATGGTGCATGCCTCCCTACATGGGGACACTGAGGAGTGCGTCTTGTTACTCTTAATACGGCACATGGCCGATTCCGCATGTTCAGTAATTTTGTTCTTTATAATGGTTTCTACCATTTTTCCGGGTACTGATGTCAGGCTCACCGGTCAGTAGTTTCCCAGATCGCCACTGGAACCCTTTTTAAAAACTGGCGTTACATTGGCCATCCTCCAATCTTAAGGTATTACAGATGATTTTAATGATAGTTCACAGATTACTAATAGTAGGTCTGCAATCTCATATTTCAGTTCTTTCAACACCCTTGGATGTATACCATCCAGTCCAGCTGATTTGCTACTCTCCAGTTTATCAAATAGTTGTAATACATCTTCCCAGTATATCAATATTTCTTTCAATTCTTCTGCGGCATCACCTTTAAATACCATTTCAGTCATGGGTAACATCCCTACATCTTCCTCAGTAAAGATTGAAGCAAAGAATTCATTCAGTTGCTACGCTATGGCCTTGTCCCCTCTTAGTGCCCCTTTTACCCCTCTATTATCTAATGGTTCAACTGACTCCCAGTTTTTTTGCTACGAATGAAAAAGTCTTTATTATGCGTTTTTGCTTCCACAGCAAGCTTCTTCTCAAATTCTCTCTTTGACTGCCTTATCAATGACTTGCATCTAACTTGCCAGTGCTTATGTTGTTTCCAGTTTTTGTCATTTGGCTCCTTTTTCCATTTCCTGAAAGATGCTTTTTTGACAACAACAGCCTCTCTGACCTCACCTTTAAACCATGCTGGCAGTTTTTGGACTTCCTTCCACTTTTCTTAAAGTGTGGAATACAGCTGGTCTGGGCTTCTAAGATAGTATATTTAAACACCCATGCTTGATGTAAATCTTTAATCTTTGGAACTGCGCCTTTTAGTTTTTTCTTAAATATTTTCCTCATTTTATCATAGTCTCCCTTTTGAAAGTTAAAAGGTAGTACTGTGGATTTCCTTGCTGTCCTTCCTCCATCGGGAGGACATTCCAAGCATCCACCACCCTTTCAGTGAAAAAGTATTTCCTGACATTGCCTTTCAGTTTACCCCCTTAAAGCTTCATGTCATGCCCTCTAGTGTTACAGCTTCCCCGTCTTTGGAAGAGGTTTGTTTGTTCATTATTTCTCTTTAAGTATTTAAAGGTCTGAATCATATCTCCCCTGTCCCTCTTCTCCTCCAGAGTGTACATTTTAGGTCTTCAAGTCATAAGAACATAAGATATGCCATACTGGGTCAGACCAAGGTCCATCAAGCCCAGTATTCTGTTTCCAACAGTGGCCAATCTAGGTCATATGTACCTAGCAGTTTCCCCAAGGGACACAGGTTCCACAATGCTTGTATTGGTTCAAGCATTGATATCCTGGGTCCCTTCTTAATAATGGCTTATGGACCTTTCCTCCAGGAACTTGTCCAAACCTTTTTTTAAACCCAGCTACACTAACAGCCTTTACTACATCCTCCGGTAACAAATTCCAGAGTTTGATTACACGTTGAGTGAAAAAATATTTTCTTTTATTAGTCTTAAATAGTTTACCCTATAGCTTCATTGCATGTTCCCTAGTCTTTCTATATTCTGATAAGGTAAACAATCGATCTACGTTTACCCGTTCCACTCCGCTCATTAATTTATAGACTTCTATCATATCTCCCCTCAGCCGTCTCTTTTCCAGGTTAAAGAGCCCTAACCTTTTTAGCCTTTCTTCATAGGAGTATCCTTCCATCCCCTTTACCATTTTGGTGGCTCTTCTCTGAACCTTTTCTAATAACTCTATATCCTTTTTAAGATACGGCGACCAGAATTGCACACAATATTCAAGGTGCGGTCTCACCATGGAACGATATAGAAGCATTATAATATCCTTTGTTTTATTTTCCATTCCTTTCCTTATCATACCTAGCATTCTATTTTCTCTCTTGGCCGCCGCTGCACACTGGGCCGAGGGTTTTAACATGGTATCCACAATGACGCCTAAATCTTTTTCCTGGGTGGTGGTTCCTAATGTGGAACCTTGCATCGTGTAACCATAGTTTGGGTTGTTCTTCCCTAGGTGCATAACCTTGCACTTGTCCACATTAAATTTCATCTGCCATTTTGATGCCCAGTCTTCCAATTTATCAAGATCTCTTGCAATTTTCCACAATCCTCTTGGGTTTTAACAACTTTAAATAGTTTTGTGTCATCTGCAAATTTGATAACCTCACTCGTTATTCCACTTTCCAGGTCATTTATGAATATGTCAAAAAGCAGCAGACCCAGCACATATCCCTGGGGTACACCACTATTCACCTTTCTCCATTGGGAAAATTGGCCATTTAGCCCTACCCTCTGCTTTCTATCTTTTAGCAGTTCCTGATCCACAATAGTACACTGCCTCCTATCCCATGACTCTTTAGTTTTGCCAAAAGTCTCTCATGAGGGACCTTCTCAAAGGCTTTCTGAAAGTCCAGATACACAATATCAACCGACTCACCTTTGTCCACCTGATTATTCACTCCTTCAAAAAAACATAACAGATTAGTAAGACAAGATCTTCCTTGTCTAAAGCCATGTTGGCTGTCTCTCATTAGTTCATGACTATCTACATGCTGAGTAATTTTATTCTTTATGATGGTTTCTATCATTTTTCCCGGTATTGACGTCAGGCTCACCGGTCTGTAGTTTCCCGGATCACCCCTGGAACCCTTTTTAAAAATTGGTGTTACATTGGCGATCCTCCAATCTTCAGGTATTAGAGATGATTTTAATGATAGTTCACAGATTACTAATAGCAGGTCTGCAATCTCATATTTCAGTTCTTTCAATACCCTTGGATGTATACCATCCGGCCCAGGTGATTTGCTACTCTTCAGCTTATCTAATAGTTGTAATACATCTTCTCGATGTATCGATATTTCCTTCAATTCTTCTGCACCTTTAAATACCACTTCAGTCATGGGTAACATCCCTACATCTTCCTCAGTAAAGACTGAAGCAAAGAATTCGTTCAGTCTCTCCGCTATCGCCTTGTCGCCTCTTAGTGCTCCTTTAACCGATTTATCATCTAATGGACCAACTGACTCTCTCACAGGTTTTTTGCTACGAATGTAGTTGAAAAGGTCTTTACTTCGCGTTTTTGCTTCTGCAGCAAGCTTCTTCTCAAATTCTCCCTTTGCCTGCCTTATCAATGCCTTGCATTTGACTTGCCAGTGCTTGTGCTGTTTCCAGGTTTCGTCGTTTGGCTCTTTTTTCCATTTCCTGAAAGATGCTTTTTTGGCAACAGCAGCCTCTCTGACCTCAACTTTAAACCATGCTGGCAGTTTTTTGGACTTCTTTCCACTTTTCTTAAAGCATGGAATACAGCTGGTCTGGGCTTCCAAGATAGTATTTTTCAACAACAGCCAAGCCTGATGTACGTCTTTAACCTTTGCAACTGCTCCTTTTAGTTTTTTCTTGACTGTTTTCCTCATTTTATCATAGTCTCCCTTTCGAAAGTTAAAAGGTAGTACTGTGGCTTTCTCTTCTCATAAGGCTTCTGATACAGGCTCCAAATCATTTTGGTCGCCTTCCTCTGAACAGTTTGCAGTCTTTTTATATCATTTGCAAGATATGGTCTCTAAAACTGAACACAGTATTCCAAATGAGACCTCACCAGTGACTTATACAGTGGCATTAGTACCTCTTACTTTCTGCTAGTAATTCCTCTTTGCATGCAACCCAACATCCTCCTGGCCTTTGCCACCGCCTTGTCGCACTGTTTTGCCACCTTGAGATCTGCAGAAATAATCACACCAAGGTTCTTCTCCTGGTCCGTGCACACCAATCTCGCTCCCCCCCCTCGTGTACATTTCACCTGGATTTCTGCTTCCCAAGTGCATGACACTGCACTTTTTCACATTAAATCTTAACTGCCAAGCATTAGACCATTCTTCCAGCTTTTGTAGATCTTTCCTCATGTTATCCACTTCCTCAGGGGAGTGCACTCTCTTGCAACTTTTCATGTCATCTGCAAAAAGACAGACTTTTCCATGCAGTCCTTCAGCAATATCATTCACAAATACATTGAACAGTGCTGGGCCCAGGACCGAACCCTGGGGCATCCCGCTAATCACCCTCCTGTCATCCGAGTGAGCTCCATTTACCATCACCTTCTGTCGTCTGTCAGTCAACCAATTTCAGATCCAGTTCCCCACCTTGGGATCCATCCCCAAACTACTGAGTTTATTGATAAGCCTCCTATGAGGAACAGTATCAAAGGCTTTGCTGAAATCCAGGTAGATGACATCCATTGCATGCCCCTGATCTAGTTCTCTGGTCACCCAGTCAAAGAACTCAATCAGATTTGTTTGGCAAGATCGTCCTTTGGTAAAACCATGTTGCCTCGGATCATGCAACCTGTTGGTTTTGAGAAAGTCCACTATTCACTCTTTCAGAAGCACCTCCATTACTTTTCCCGCCACTGAGGTAAGGCTTACAGGCCTGTAGTTTGTCACTTTTTCCCTGTCACCACTTTTGTGAAGAGGTACAACATTTGCCCTTCTCCAGTCCTGAGGAACTACTTCTGTTTCCAAAGATCTGTTGAAAACATCCTTTAACGGCCCTGCAAGAACCTCTCTGAGCTCTTTCAGTATCCTGGGATGTATCCCATCCGGTCCCATGGACTTGTTCACTTTCAGTTTTGCAAGTTGTTCTAACACATCTTCTGTGAATGGTATGGTATTTACCTCATTCCCATTTTTATATTTGGGAGTCATAGATGGTCCTTCTCCAGGATTTTCTTTAGTAAAAACAGAGCAGAAATACTTGTTTAGCAATTTTGCCTTTTCAATGTCACTTTCCACAAATCCGTTCCCAGCACTTCTGAGTCCTGTAATTCCATCTCTGATTTTCCTCCTCTCCCGAATATATCTGAAGAAAGTTTTGTTGCCACACTTCAAATTTTTAGCCATCTTTTCCTCTGCCTTTGATTTTGCTTTCCTTATTTTTCTTTTTGTCTCTTTTAGTTTGCTCCTGTATTCCTTAGTGTGTTCCTCTGTAGCTGTGTTTTTTGCCTTTATTGGAGCAGCCACTTCTTTGGAGAACCAAATAGGTTTTCTTCTCCTCTTGTTTTTATTTACTTTCCTTACATATTTATCTGTTGCCCCTTTTATTGCCATCTTTAGTTTAGCCCACTGCAATTCCACTTCCCTTATCCCCTCCCACCCTGCCAACTCCTCCTTCAGGTACTTGGCCATTCTACTGAAGTCAGTGTTTTTGAAGTTTAGGACTTTGAGCTTGCTATGATTGGACTGCACCTTGGCTTTTATCTCAAATCACACCGTGTGATGATCGCTGCTGCTCACAGGGGCACCCACCCAGACATTTGACACGCTCTCACCGTTGGTGAGCACTAAATCCAGCATTGAGCTTTCCCTGGTTGGTTCCATCACCATTTGTTTAAGTGACACATCTTCGAAAGCATCTACAATTGTTTTGCTTCCTGCCAGATTCGCAGAAGGAGTACTCCAATCCACATCTGGGAGATTAAAGTCACCCAGTATGATCACTTCCCTCTTTGTGGCTATCTTAGAAATATCTATAATCAATTCATTATCTATTTCTTCGATTTGAGTTGGAGGTCTGTAGACTACAGCAGTATGGATGACAGTGCCATCTCCTCTTTCCAACACAATCCAGAGCGCTTCTTCTTTTCCCCATGCCCCCTGCATTGCAGTAGCTTTAATATTGCTTTTAGTCATATTCTTGTGGTCTCTCTCTGAACGTTTATCTGATACTTTATTATTAAATGGTACGTTCAATCAAAATTCAAATGTATTGTAGTAAATCCTTTCTTTTATTCATTAAAAAAATCGTAGTCATCGGTAATTCTCAATGGAAATAGAAGAAACAAATCCCGACGCTCAAGTATGGCGCGTCAATAGCGTTTCAGCATCTAAGCTTTCTTCAGGAGATTCCTCTGTATATCTATAAAATTAAACACAACAAACTTTCACTAACCTGCCTATAAAACAGTCTTATTTTCTATTTTTAATTTTATTTAAAAACTTCACCTTATCGCCCTTACGTGCTTCTAATATTTTAACGAATTAAAAAATCACTACTACTTACTTCTATTATCGCTGCCCACGTCCCCATTCCTTTTTCTGTTTCCGATCAAAAAGACGCCGCGCATGCGGGATAGGAAAACTCCTCCATTTTTAAATCCCCCGTGTCTCGTTTCTATTGGTGGCTCCTTGTAATATTCGGTAATCAATAATTAAATTTCTATTTTGTAAATCCTTTAATTACCTCAACAAATTCCTGGTGAGGGAGAAGTTCAAGATACTCTCCCTTGGAACATTGCTGCCATACCTCCAGCTTGGAGATTGGCTATGCTCCTTAGACCTCAAGGATGCTTATACCCACATCCTTATCCACCCCAACCACAGGCAATACCTGCGGTTTGTGGTAGGGGCAAGAACTTTCAATACAAGGTGCTTCCCTTTGGCCTATCCTCTGCCCCGAGGGTCTTCACGAAATGCCTGGCGGTCGTGGCCGCCTTTTTCATGCTCCAAGGGGTCTTTGTGTTTCCCTCAAATGGTGCAGGTTCTCTGTCTGGTGCGCCGATCATGGGGCTGATCCCTTCTTCTGCCTGGTGGCTTTGGTGTTGCAGTACCTTCTCCACCTCTCCCAATCCGGGCTCAAGTCTGTCTCCGACCCGGTGAATGGTAAGCCCCTCTCGGTCCAACCTTTAGTGACCTGCTTCCTTCAGGGGTTGCTCCTGTCAATCCCCCGGTTCGCACTCTGGTGACCAAATGGGACCTCAACATTGTGTTAGGGCAGCTCACTCACCCGCCCTTCGAGCCTCTGGCTACTTGCCACCTTCGCTACCTCTCTTGGAAGGTGGTTTTCCTTGTTGCGCTCACCTCCGCTTGCAGAGTTAGCGAACTCCAGGCTCTTGTAGCAGAGGTGTGCTGTACCAGGTTCTACAAGAACAGGGTGGTGTCTTGCACGCACCCCAAGTTCCTGCCGAAGGTAGTGTCTCCCTTCAACCTTAATCAGGAACCTTAATCCTACCTTCTTCCCAAGACCTCACTCCAGTCAGGCAGAGATGGTCCTTCACACATTGGACTGTAAGAGGGCCTTATCCTTCTACATCCAACGCACCCAAGGCCACTGCAAAGCTTCTCAGATTTTCATCTCCTATGACCACAGTAGGCTGGGGGAGGCGGTGACCAAGCGTACGCTGTCCACATGGGTGGTGGACTGTATCGCCTTTGCTTATGGGCAGGCGAGGCTCCCACTGGAAAGCCGCATCATGGTGCACTGTGTCCGGGCCATGTCGGCTTCAGTGGCATACTTGCGCTCTGTCTCAGTGGTGGACATCTGCTGGGTCGCCACCTGGTCTTCAGTCCATATTTTTGCAGCTCATTACTGCCTGGAGAGAGAGTCCTGATGGGACAGTGCCTTCGGCCAGGCTGTGCTCCATAACCTTTTTGGGGTTTAGGCAACTCCTGCCCTCCGACTCTTCTGTGCTCAGGCTACTAGAGCGCTGGTTTCATCGGACACAGGGGTCCTACTGTGGTCTGTGTGCATGGACTCAATTGCTGCTGCTTGCGGCTCTCCTCACGGGAGCCCTGTTTTTGCTATGGGTTTTCGGTAGCCTATAGCGTGGTGGCATCTCCCAAAGGCTTTCTTTGAAAGCTGGGGGGATGCTTCCGTGAGGGCTCCATCGGTGCTGACATCACCCATATGTGAGGACTGATTCCTGCTGTCCCCAGAGAACACCTGTTACAGGTGAGTTACTATGCTTTTAGTTAGAATATAAGAAAGGCCATACTGGGTGAGACCAAGGTCCATCAAGCCCAGTATCCTGTTTCCAACAGTGGCCCATCCAGGTTACAAGTTACCTGTCAGGTTCCCAAAAAGGTACATAGGTTCCACAATACTTGTCCCATGGTAAGCAGTGGATTTCCTGGGTCATCTTTTATAACGGTTTATGGTCATTTCCTCCAGGAACTTGGCCAAACCTTTTTAAACCGAGCTACACTAACAGCTTTGGCTACATCCTCCAGTAACGAATTTCAGAGTTTGATTATGCGTTGAATGGAAAAATGTTTTCTAATGTTAGTCTTAAATGGATTACATTCTAGCTTCATTGTGTTTCCCCCTAGCCTTTCTACTTTTTGATGGAGCAAACAACCGATCTATGTTTCCCCGTTTCACTCCATTCATTAATTTATTGACCTCTATCATATTTCCGCTCAGCCGTCTCTTTTCCAAGTTGAAGAGTCCTAATCTTTTAAGCCTTTCCTCATAGGGATATCTTGCCATCCCCTTTGCCATTTTGGTGGCTCTTCTCTGTACCTTTTCTAATTCTGCTATATCCTTTTTTAAGATATGGTGACCAGAATTGCATACAATATTCAAGGTGTGATCGCACCATGGAACGATACAGAGGATTTATAATATCCTTTGTTTTATTCTCCAATCCTTTCCTTATGATTCCTAGCATTCTATTTGCTTTCTTGACCACCACTGCACACTGGGCAGAGGGTTTTAATGTGTTATCCATGATGATGCCTAAACCCTTTTTCTGGTTAGTGGTTTCTAATATGGAACCTTGCATCGTGTAACTGTAGTTTGGGGGGGGGGTTCTTTCTTAGGTGCATAATTTTGTACTTGTCCACATTAAATGTCATCTGTCATTTGGACATCCATTCGTCAAATTTATCAAGGTCCTCTTGCAATTTTTCACAATCTTTTTGGATTTTAACAACTTTGAATAATTTTGTCTCATCTGCAAATTTGATCACCCTCTTACGTTTATCGTATGTGACTGAAAGCCCTCTCTAACCTAGAGTAGAACTCTTCTGCTGATTTGATCTACACTATCATTGCAATATTATTTGTATCGTGGTATTCAGTTGGTTGGTCTCCTTCCACCTAGTCTCTGAGATGCCATTTATATCTAGCCTTTCATTTAGTGCTTGCATATTCTGTTTCATGTAACGAATTCCTAGTCAGGGGCAACAGACACAGGGATTCCTTAATGTTCCTCCAGTCCAGTCTCTATCTCTGGGCAGTCAACCTCCACTAGCAGCTTGGAGACTGAGCATGTCATCTTTTGATGACATCATTGTACTTAGGCTGCTGGCACCTCCTACCAGCCGCCCCAGTAAGCTCAGTCTCCAAGCAGCTGGAGCAGGTGATCCCAGGGTTCTGAACTCACTGTAGGGACAACTAAGGAGCCTTTGTTATTTTTAGTGGGTTATTTCTCCCTCCTTTTGGCTGACTATTTAATTCTTACCCTTACCTGGGCAGTTGAGGCTACCCCAGGGGGAATTTGCCTGCACTTTGGGGCTTGTCCGACAAAGCTCGTCAGAAAAGAAAAGCACCAGGACAGTGATCGGGCTAGGGGCTCTCTTGCTGGGGCAAGAGGAGGGTTCCAGGTCCTGAGCAAACAGCAGTAGTGGCTCCCAAACCCATGATCGGGTGAGGAGCTGCTCATGCAGCAGAGAGGCTTGTCGGCTCATTGTGGCTCTCTTGTCAGTTTCCCACCTCAGCGCCAAAGCCTGTAAGGGAGGCTGAGCACGAGGCAGGCACAGTGGGACGGATCGCTTGATTGTAGGCGTTTCTTGTTACAGCTGTCAAACAGTGGCATCCGGCACTTTCACTTTTGCTGTTCAGCTTATTTGCCTGTAACCGCATGGCTGTGTCTAGCCTTTCCCGTCAGCGTGGGAAATCATGCCATTTTGCTTAGCAGGAGGGAGGAAGGCAGGTGGTAAGGGGGGAGGGCTCCACGGATGCTGGATCTTCACCTCCACGATTTTTTGTTTTTCTGTGAAGCCACCTATGTTTCGAATTGCAGTTTCATATAGAAAACAAAACAAAAAACAAACAAAAGGAAAGTAGAGAGAAGAGCCACGGAACTGGCAGGGGGATTGGAAGAGGCAACAGAGCCTTCCCTCTCCACTAGCCTTGCCAGTCTTTGGTTTGGCACACTTTCGGCTGCAGGTCTCTGCTGTGGCTACGAAGCGGAGGCTTGGACAGCAGAAAGAGACTTGCAAGAGGACATTGCGGGCATTTCAAGATTAGGGCCCTCAGGCTTCCGTGAGCAGCTCGCAGCCTAAAGGGAGTCCAGATTCGCCTGTAGTAGTAGTGGCAGGGACACCAGCCTGGAAGGAGGAAGAGTCAGGTGCTGGCCCCCAGTATTGGAGCCCTACAGCAGGGAGCATGCTTCTCCAGGGCCTTCTGTCTCCCAGAGGCGGGAGAACGAGGGTACCTGGTTTTCCCCTGAGTTTATCGTCCTCATGCACCAGGCCTGCATGAAGTAGCATAGGGTAGAAGGATCTTCCCTGGCGCTTGAACGGGGCAGAAAGAGGTCGGCGGCAGAGATAGAGCACAAGACGGATGAGAAGTCAGCCTCGAGCAGGCGTAAGTTCAAGGGTGACCCATTTGAGGAGACGGGGCCCTTCAATTGGAAGATCCAGGAGACTTGGACATGGAAGCCAAGTTGGGCACAGAGCCAGAGGATCTGGAGGAAGGGGAGATCCCACAGGAGGAGGAATTCTGCATAGTCCGTGTCTTCCTCTAGGAGGAGTTGGCGGCACTGGATCTGTGCTGGGCCTGCTGCTTTTTAACATATTCGTAAAGGACCTGAAAATGGGAATAATGTGTGAGGTAATCAAATTTGCAGATGATACAAATTATTTAAAGTTGTTAAACCCAAGAGAACTGAAAAATTGCAAGAGGACCTTAATAAATTGGAAGATTGGATGTTCAAATGGCAGATAAAATTTAATGTGGACAAGTGCAAAGTTATGCATCTAGGAAAGAACAACTCAAAATATGGTTACACGATGCAAGGTTCCACCTGAGGCACCAACACCCAGGAAAAAGATTTAGGCATCATCGTGGATAACACATTGAAACTCTCCGCCCAGTGTGCAGCGGCAGCAGCCAAGAAGGCAAATAGAATGCTAGGAATAATAAGGAAAGGAATGGAGAATAAAACCAAGGATATTATAATGCCTCTGTATCGTTCCATGCTGTGACCGCACCTTGAATATTGTTTGCAATTTTGGTCACCGTATCTTAAAAGGATATAGCGGAATTAGAAAAGGTACAGAGAAGAGCCACTAAAATGGTAAAGGGGTGGAAAGATATCCCTATGAGGAGAGGCTTGAAAGGTTAGGGCTCTTCAACCTGGAAAAGAGACGGCTGAGGGGAGATATGATAGAGGTCAATAAATTAATGAATGGAGTGGAACGGGTAAACATAGATTGATTGATTGTTTGTGCCATCAAGAAGTAGAAAGACTAGGGGACATGCAATGAAGTTAGTGTAACCCGTTTAAAACTAATAAAAGAAAATATTTTTTTCACTTAACGCGTAATCAAACTCTGGAATTCGTTACCAGAGGATGTAGTAAATGCTGTTAGTGTAGCTGGGTTTAAAAAAGGTTTGGACAAGTTCCTGGAGGAAAGGTTCATAAACCATTATTAAAAAGGCCTGGGAAATCCAATGCTTGCTCCAGTACAAGCATTGTGGAACCTGTGTGTCTTTTTGGGAAAACTGGATTGGTCACTGTTGGAAACAGGATACTGGGCTTGATGGACCTTGGTCTGACCCAGTATGGCATATCTTATGTTCTTATGTTCACTCATAACGGAGTCGTTAAAAACACTTAGACTACTTTAATGAGAATAAGCAGGAGGATACCAATCCATCAGTTTTATTGAGGTGTTCAAGATGATCATCTGGGAAAAGATTTCATTATATAGAAGGAATGTGTAAAGAGAGGTCTTGCTCACTGAGGGAAATGGAGTAAGAAACACAAAGATAAAGATAGCTTCGAACAGCAACATATGAGCTCTTGTGATAACTCTTTGCTTCTTTAGTTAAAGTACTGGATAAATTTAATTTGTTGTTGAGCCAGCAAGCAGGGATTGCCATGTTCTCCCAGCAGGCTATAGCCTATGAAGACATTAAAAGTTGTCATCACTTGGCACAATACTTAGAGTAAGAAATTGCAAATTCGGATACAGGCTCTAATTTCTGAGGATGGCAATGGGGTTAGTGAAGATGGTAAGATAGCTCAGATATTTGCCAATTACTATGCCAAATTGCATTCCTCAGAGAATGATTCATCAGAGAAGAATTATGATCTCTTTCTAAATGTAGTTCAGCACCCCTTCATTACTAAGGCTAAAAATTTGCAAGCTAACTGATTTCTGCCTTGAGGGAAGGCACGTAGCCCAGATGAGTTCTCAACTGAATTCTACCAGGATATGGCGGAGTTTTGGCTCTGAAATTTGTACAGTTGTTTCAGGAGTTTTGTTCTCGAGAAGTGGAGAGGAGTTATCTTTTGTAAAGCAAGAATTATGCTTTTGGAGAAGCCAGGTAAAGATCTCTTAAAAACTGCAAATTCTAGTATTAAAACCTTGGGTTTTGGCCCTAGGTGCCACCTTCTTTTTGAGATTTCCCTGTAAGTGTGCTATTGGTTTTGATGGTACCTCTTATATTTTTACTGATGTCTCCCATCTGGAAAAGTTTCTACAGGACAGACAGTGTATAGGAGGAGACAGCTCCGTTAGATGATAATCACCTTCCATATTAGTGGACCTTAAAAAAAAAAGGGTCTAGGTTTCTACGCTTGGTACTTTCTATTTTTCCTTTGTTCTAAAATGCTCTCTCTTGATGTGGACTATATCATGTATATTTGCCTTTTTCCTTTTTTCAAGTCTGTTAATGGCTTGCCATGTGTATTGTTTACCTTGATTGACCTGTTTATCATTTCTTGATCATGTAACTGATTGGAAAATTCAATTAAAAAAACCCAAAAAAACTGCAAATTATCAGCCAATGTTGTTGATGTACTGTATATTGACTACATGATATATGCTGAGGGCCTTGGCACTAGAGTAAGTTCTATCTTAGGTATTCTTATACTCCTAGATCAGTGTGGTTTTATGAAGAATCAATCAACCTTTGATACTCGTAATGCCAGACAGAGCATTATAGAACAATTTTTGACCTATTGGCGATTCTTTAGATGCAGAGTCCACCTTTAATCATACTGAATGGGTTTATTTATTCCGTGTTTTATGGTGGGTTGGGTTTGGCTCTGGCTCCTCATTAATAAAGTCTGCCTGCTATATCTGGCTTTTATTTGTGGAAATCACTAGAAAATATGGACTATAATTTTCTCAACAAATAGGGGTGACCTACACGGAGCAGTGCGTACACCCCTAAACAAAGGCATGGGGAGGGGCACCTACTCTTGCTGCCTTGCTGGGCAGACTAGATGGACCATGCAGGTCTTTATCTGCCGTCATATACTATGAAACTATGAATATGCCGGCAGGATGCCTCTCGGACAAGGACGCGCTGGAGGACCCGCTGTTCCAAGCTGTCTGGAAATTGCAAAGGGTCTTTACTCACTGCCAGAGCAGGAGCGGGAGATGCGTCCTCCAAAGTGGATGCCGCGGTGTCAGCATTGACTAAAAAAAACCACAATCCCTATAGAAGGCAGTATGGTGCTCAGGAATATGCAGGATAGAAAGTTGGATACCTTGTTGAAGCAAGCGTTTGATATTAATGCCCTATCTTTAAAGGCATTGGTTTGTGGAGCATTTGTGGTCAGAGCTTGCCTGCGTGGGTGCAGGGGGTTCTGGAGCCTCAAGAAGATTATCAAGAGCCTGTGGCAACAGTGACCAGACTGGATTTAGGGGGCCGTGTATCTAGTGGACGCCTTCTGTGATCTCAATAGAGGTCTGTTGAAAAGTATGACCTCCATGGTGGCTGTGAATCGCTATCTCTTGCAATGGAATTGGATGACGGATGTCTCCTCAAAATACCAGCTCAGTAAACTTACCATTCAGGGGTAAGCTCTTCTTTTTGGAGAAGAGCTGGAAAAGTTGGGAAGGACTTAAGAAAATCAAAAGAGGGCTGCCTCCTCGAGGACAAGCAAAAGTAGGTGCACTCCTCGACACCGATGCGGGATCTGTCCCATGATTTCAGGTGCTTCCGTGTTGTGTGCTTTGCACCTTATCAGAGGGGACACTTCAACCCTCGGGGACAGGTTTTTCGGGGTTTTTGAGGAGTGGGGCATGAATACTTCGTCTCCTCCTCCTCGGGCCTGAAAAAGGCACAGTGAAACAAGGCAGGCCCAGGTGGGGGTGCAGCCTTTGGGAGGTCGGCTACAGGACTTTTACCCTGCCTGGGCCCAGATTACGTCTAATCAGTGGGTCCTAGAGGTCATCCAGGAGGGATAGACGTTGGAGTTTGCCAGTCCTCTCGCACCCTCCTTCGTGCGGTCTCCATGTAAAGCACATGGTGAGGCTAAGGCAGTACAGGACACTCTTGTGTGGCTACTGGAGGACTGTTGCGCATTCCGCAGGGCCAGTGTGGCAGCTGTCAATACTCTATTTATTTTGTGTTGCCCAAAAAGGAAGGCTCTTTTCAGCCCATTATCGATCTCAAGCATGTGAACCGGTGTCTGTGGGTGCCGCAGTTTCATATGGAGACCCTCTGGTCTGTCATTCTGGCTGTGAGAGAAAGGGAATTCCTGACATCACTCGACCTCACAGAAGCATATTTGCATATTCCTATTTGACCAGAGCATCATCAGTTTCTCTGCTTTGCGGTGCCCATGGGGCACTTCCAGTTTCAGGTGTTGACTTTCGATCTCGTGACGGCCCCCGTACATTCACCAAGGTGATGGTTGTGGTAGTAGCGGCGCTCTGCCAAGAGGAGTTCTCGGTACATCCGTTCTTCGATGATTGGCTCATTCATGCCAAGTCCAGCAAGAGAGCGAACACGCCACAGCGAGAGTTGTCTAGTTTCTGCAAAATCTTGGTTGGATCATCAACAGAGATAAGAGTCGGCTAGTGCCATCACAGGACCTGGAGTACCTGGGGGCATGCTTTGACACCCGCAGGGGCAGAGTGTTTTTGCCGCAGCAAAGAGCGCAGTCTCTGCGGCAGTTGGTAAGGCAGTTTCTTAATATGCATACGCTAACGGCTTGGCATTATCTCCAGCTGTTAGGGATCATGGTGGTGATGATAGAGTTGGTCTCGTGGGCACGTGCCCACATGTGGCTGCTGCAGAGGGCAGTGCCCCACAGGTGGTTGCATCAACAGCATCCCCTTTTGCAGCCATTGTCCTGTCTCCAGGTGACCCGGAGGGCTCTCAGGTGGTGGTTGAGCCCCTAAAAGCTCACAGCCAGGGTACCCCTGGAATCAGCGCACTGGATTCTGCTGACGATGGACCCCAGTCTCTTGGGCTGGGGGGCTCACTGTGAGGACTACATTGCTCAGGGTTGGTAGATGCAACAGGAGAATGGTTGGCCCATCAACAGGCTGGAAATGCGGGCGGTCTTCCTCGCTCTTCAGGACTTCCTCCCCTTTCTTCCGGGGAAGATGTTCAGGTTTTCTCAGACAACTGTGACCTATATCAATCATCAAGGGGGTACGGGCAGTGTGCGATTGGAAAGCGAGGCTCGACTTTGTTAGAATGGGCAGAGAACCAGCTACAAGCCATTTCAGCGGCACATGTAGCGGGAACCTAGAACGTGACAGTCGATTCCCTAAGTCGCTTTCGTTTGGACCCAGGGGAATGGGCGCTCAGCGGCACAGGTTTTCATGCAGATAGTGCAGTGGTGAGGCACGCCAACTATGGATCTAATGGTGACTGCCAAGACGCACAAATTCTTCAGCAAGAGGAGGGAAAGAATGTTGGAAGGCCTGGAAACCCTGGTTCAGCGGTGGTCCACGGAGGGGCTACTTTGTCTTTCTCCCTTGGGCACTCATTGGGCATGTAATACAGTAGATCGAAGCACTTTGGGGATGGTTATTTTCATTGCCCCTGATTAGCCGAGGCATTTGTGGTGTGCAGACCTGGTCCAGCTGATGGCGGACCGGTCGTGGCGGTTGCTGCGCAGGACCGACCTGTTGGCCTAGGACCCGGTTCTCATGCCTCAGGTAGATCGATGCTCGCTTACAGCATTGCTCTTGAGAGAGCAAGGTTAAGGAAATGGGGCTATGCGGCTTCAGTGATTTCAGCCACTTGTTCTTCACTCCATACTTTTGTAAAGCATTATCACCTGGATGTGCAGGCGGTGGGGGATGCAAGGTTTGGTGTGGCAGTAATTCAGGCCGGGCTTGCGGGCCTCTCCCATCGTTAGTACTGCTATGATACATCCCAGAGGTCAGGACTGGACTGGAGGGATGCTAAGGAAGGTAAAATTAGACCTTATCTGCTAATTGGCTTTCCTTGAGTACCTCCATTCCAGACCCAGAATCCTTCCTAAGTAGCGACCCTGGGCCTGAAGATGGTCAGCATTGAGCAGGAGGTCCAGAGGGTTCTCCCACATGGGGTTCTGGCGTTAGAGGCATGGGAGTCTCTGGGGGAGAGCTGCATTCCTTTTTGTTTACATGATGTAACAACCCCCCCCCCAAAAGCAAGAAATCATCATGACTTTGCTGTTCTTTGATGTTTTTCATGTTGTGGATTGGTAAGCTTCATCTTCTTGGGGAGAGGAAGGCCCCTGGGAGGGTTGGGGGGGGGGGGCCTGGTTCTAACAAGGTTATTTGTAATGTTGCCCACCTTCTTTCCTAGGCCTCATTCTTCTAAGATGGAGGCCTCACTGCACATGCTCGACTGTAAGCGTGCATTGTCCTTTTGCATCCAGAGGATGCAACACCATTGCCTCTCAACGCAGCTCTTTGTCTCTTTCGACCCCAGTTGACTGGGGCTCGTAGTTTCCAAGTGAACCCTCTCTTGCTGGGTGGCCAACTGCATCTCCTTTGCCTGTAGGCAGAGCTCTCTCTGGAGCATCATATAACAGCGCATAATGTGCATGCCATGGCAGCTTCGGTGGCGAGCCTATGCTCGATGCCTCTACTGGAGATATGCTGGGCTGCCACCTGGTCTTTGGTGCACACCTTCTCTGCACACTACTGTCTGGAGGAGATCTCCCAGAGGGACAGTGCCTTTGACCAGGCAGTGCTCCATCACCTCTTCTGGGAATGATGCAACTCCTGCCCTCCAACCCATGATGTGCATGCTACTGGGGTGGGGATTGTATCCTTGATGCTGCTTCCGCAATGTTGGACTTCCAGCCAAACAGCGCACCTTCTGCCCTTTATGGTCTGCTTTTTGGGTCATTCGTGACTTTTACAGTTTTTTTTCTGTAGCCTGTAGCTTGTAGCTTGGGAGTCCCGTATGTGAGGACTGACTTCCTGCTTGTTCCCAGAGAAAGCATAGTTACTCACCAGTAACAGGTGTTCTCCAGGGACAGCAGGAATCAGTCCTCACAACCCCCTCTCCTCCCCGTGGAGTTCTTTTTATGTTTATTGAGCTATGTCATCATACTGAGGTAAGTTGGCATCTTTGGGTGGGAAGGCGACTGTGCATGCGGGATGTAGGTCCCAAAGGCTTTCTTTCAAAGCTGGGGATTGGATCCGTGCGTGCTCTGTCGACGCTGACATCGCCCATATGTGAGGACTGATTACTGCTGTCCTGGAGAACACCTGTTACAGGTGAGTAACTATGCTTTTTGCACGGGGAGGCTAGGTGATGGGGCAGTCTCTCTCAGCATGGTGGATCCTTGTTGTGCTTGGTACTCTTTTGGTTTAGAAGGGGATGGCCATCTGGAGATGGCTGGAGGTGTCTATGGTAGGTACGTTGGACAGCAGGCTGTTTGTTGGTCTGTGGCTGGTCTTGGGCAAGCTCCATTCCTTAGGTGTTGGTTTCTCAGGCTTCGGAGGACCCTTGGGGAGCTGGGCTCCGAAAACTTCCTTCCCAGTTTATAGCTATTTTCTTCAGGGGCAAGTCCTATGCCTGTCAGCTGTGAATCAAGTAAGCAGCACTCCTTTCTGTGAGGGGCGAAGAGATGGACTCTTCATTGCTGAAGGTTTTGGACCAGTATTTGGTGTCACCTATGGCTGCAGGCTCAAGGCCAACTTGGATTGAGTTTTGTTGTAGGAATTCTCTCTCTTCTCTCTTCATCGAGGGGCCATTTGTAAGAAAGACTTAGGCTTCATCGTCCTCTCCTCTTTAGAGAGTCGTCCTTCCTGGGACCTTACAGTGTTTTTTGAAGACAGTTGTTTGGAATTGGACAGTAGCTAATTGGCTTCCAGGAATAGTTGGCAAAGGCTCCTTGTACAGGTGTGTAGCATGTCTGTTCACTTCCTTTTTTTTTTTTTCAACTTCTTTATTTACATTTTCAAAAAGAAAGTTATAACAAAAAACCCCAAACAAACAAGTATACAGTTGAAATGATACATCCCTTTGAACATAAGTAAAGACAACCTTAACAGCCCACCCCAACACCGCCCCCCCCCCCCCTTCAGGCAGCCATCCTAGAAAGGGACTAGAAGAAAAAAGAAAGAAAGGAGGCTTACAAGGGCTATGATATCACAAAATCTGCCCTATACCTTGTGCATACATGGTTGATTGATTGCCCCCTAAATCACAGCATATTGTGCTTTCGATACATAATTATATAGGGGTTTACATTTAAGCAAGGTAGAAGGCATAGGAGTTGAACCATGACATGGCATCTGCTCATATTTACAACATAAACATAATTGATTCCACCATGTGTGCCAATTGAGATCTGCCATGTGTTTCCAATTGGCAATTACGAGATGCAGCGCCACTCCCATCATAAAGTCAAACAGGAAATGACAATACCTCTATAACGACGAGATGTCAGTTGCTGAGCGGAAAACAATAATAGACCAAGAGAGAGTGGCCCTGAATCCCAAGACCTCTTGGATTCGGTTCCAAATCAAAATCCAATAGGACTGAACATTAGGGCAATCATAAACTACATGCCTTAAAGTGCCAACATCCCTCTGACAAGACCAACACACATTGCCAATTGACTTATCCCACTTGGATACCTTTATCGGGGTAAAATGAGCTCTATGCGCAAAAAAATATAGTGCCTGGGAAATAGAGGCAGATTAAGAAATTCTAATTAATTTACCCCAAAATTTCCCCCACGAATCCAGAGAGAGTGTGTCCCCAGTGTCATGCTCCCATATCCGCTGAGTGCCAATGGAATGTGGAGAGGAACGATGGGCAACCAACTGGTAATAATAAGAAGCCACCCCTGAGTCCTGTTGGGCTGTTCCAATAATGTTAAGTAACCCCCATTCCTCAGGTAAAGATCTGATATCGATGAGGGATTTCCCTATACAGTGTCTCAACCGAATCCACTGAAAGTATAAGGATCAAGGCAAGTCAAATTCAAGCTGCAGACACTCAAAAAGCGTCCACTTACCATCAGATATCAGCTGCCCTATGGACCAAATGCCCCTGCTAAACCATTGCTTCCAGGCGAACGGATTTTGATGAATTTTTAAAAAAGGACTATACCAAATGGGAATAAGCATCGACAAGCTTTTTTCCCGAGGAATTATATTCGCTAACTGCTGGAAAGCCCTTTGGGTGTCCATTATAACCCTATGGAACTTCAGCCTCTCTGAAGACACCATGCCAGGGAGGAGACTCAAGGGAAACGGAGCCGTCAAACTCTCCTCCAAATCAAGCCACACTGGACGTTGACCTTATGCTTCTCAACCCACCTTGACTCCTGTTTTAACAAAAAAGCGCAGTGATAGGCCTGAAAATCAGGAAAGTTCACACCTCCCTCCTTTTTTTTTAGGCTTAAGCTTCCTGAGAGCAATTCTAGACGCTTTGTTTTTCCATAGAAACTGGACGAGTCCTTTCCACTTGTCGGTATGTTTTATCCAAAAGGAAAACCGGCGGCATTTCTAAAACATAGTTCACCTTAGGAGTGATAGTCATCTTTATCGCTTCAAGACGACCCCACCAAGATAGATAGACCGGCGACCATCTCACAGTCATATTTCGTACAGTAGTAAGGAGAGTCTCGTCATTGCAGAGTTTCAGTAAGTGGGTGGCAATAATTAACACCTAAATATTTTACCATTTTGGGTTCCCATTCAAAAGGGTAATCAATTAAGTCTGCACTACAAACTTGTGAATTTAAAGGGAACACTACAGACTTTGTAAAGTTAATTTTATATCCTGATAACCCTGAGTATTGGTCTATCAACTCTAGAACAGCCGGAATTGAACTGGGCATAGTGAACAGCAATAAATCGTCAGTGTAGGCAGAAAGCTTAATTTCTCCAGGAACAAGCAGGAAGTCAGTCCTCACATATGGGCTGACGTCGGCGCTGACGGAGCCCTCGTGTGGAGCAATTCCCCAGCTTTCAGAGAAAGCCTTTGGGATTGCATCGCGCATGCGCAGTCCCCTTCCCACCCAAGGGTGCCATCTTGCTCAGTCTCCCTTTTTCCGTGGAGCCCAACGGATGTTGTCCCTAAATCCTCGCGGAAAAAGTGCATCAAAACTTGGAAGAAATTTTGGATCTTCGACTGGTTCGATGCCGGTTCCCCTTCCCGCCTTCGGCTTGGTACACCAGTATCGAGTCCAGTCCATTTTTTGTCCTTAGAGACTAGCGTTCGCGCTATTTTTTATTTTCACTGGCAGCCCGGTCCTTGCAGGGGCCCTTTTTCCCCTGATGGCTGCCAGCGGGTTTAAAAAGTGTGATCGGTGTAAGAAGTTAATGTCCCTCACCGACACACATGACTGCTGTCTCCGATGCCTCGGGCCCGACCATGACCCGAAGGTCTGTGGCCCGTGTGGGAAAATGTCCTCTAAGGCACTTTGAAGTAGGCAGCAGCAGCGTGAAAGGATTTTCTCGGACTCCGCATTCCCCCAGATCCGGACCTCATCAGAAGCCTCGATGTCTCGGGAGCTGTCTGAACCCGAGCAGCATCGGGGGTCTTCTGAATGGGGGTCTCCCGGGAACACCGGAGGAAGAAGAAACCCATGAGGGCAGCATCGTTGGATGCCTCCGATCGCCCTGGGCCCTTGAAAGCCAGGTCACGGAGTCCTGACTGCTGCCCCGGGTCCTCGGAGTCGGAGTGGCCTGCGAAGGTACCTCGCACGGAGCCAGAGACACTGAGGCGGGTAAGTGCTGTTGTCCTCGTGGACTCCCCTCCAGGGGAGATGACGTCTGGGCCTGAGCCGGAGGCTGCAGAGTCTTCTGAGCTTGGTCTTAGGATGACAGCCCTGGAGCGCAGCATGTCTGCCTTCATGGAGCAGCAGCGGGCGCTGATAGCCAGTCTCACCAGTCCATCCGCCCCGACCACCAGGACCTTGACGTCCAAGTCGACCCTGGAGGCCGAGCCGATCCTCGAGACTCTTCGGACTTACGTCGATCCTCGGCCAAGGTCTCCCTCGACCTCCTGCTAGGGACCGAGGCCGTCGACACCGGTGCTCTTGGCGTCGGGGCGGTCGAGGCTGAAGCCCTCGCGGCTGGAGCCCCTCGATTCCTCCTCGGAGGGATCGGCATGGGAGACGGAAGATGAGGAGTCCCCTGACACCCATTGGACCCGGTATGTCCCATCGGACTCACCGGGTTTGGAGCCTTGGAGAAGGTCCCCTCCGGAGGATACCTGGTTCTCAGACTTCATCAGGGACAGGGACATGGCCAAGGCTTTGGAATTCCCGGCGGATACCAAGGAGGAGCCTCGAGCTGAAGAGCTCGATGCCCTCCAATATGACTTTCCCCCGAGGGAAGCCCTTACTGTGCCGATTCCTCCGATGCTGTAACAGCTGATGCTCCATATGTGGGAGTCACTGGCCTCGATGCCGGTTCTAAGCAAGCGGGTCGATTCCATCTATCGAGTCCGCAAGAGCCCTGGGTTCCAAAAGGCACAGCTGCCGCACAACTCCATGGTTGTGGAATCGGCCATGCATAGGCTCAAGAGCCAGAAAACGCACTCCTCGGTGCCTCCTGGCCGGGATGCCCGGAACCTGGACATCCTCAGCAGAAAATGCTTCCAGGGCTCGATGCTTTCATGCCGTATCCAAACCTACCAGCTGTACATGGGCATGTACTTGAGAGACCTGGCAAAGGAGATTGCCGGGTTCTCAGCTGGCCTCTCCGAGGCACCCTTGCAGCGCTTCAATGCCTTGTTCATCGGGATTCGGGAGTGCTCGAAGTTCATATCTAGAGCAGCCTATGATGGCTTCAAGGCTTCAGCCCGAGTAGCCGCGGCCGGCATCGGTGCCATGCTTTCAGGACAAGTTGGTTGATGTCCCTTGCCGAGGTGACAACCTCTTTGGCAAACCCATGACTGAGAAGGCTGCTGAGCTTGAGTCCGAGTACTTGACCCAGACAAGACTCTCAAAGAAGACTTCTGCCCCTTCTAAAAAGAAGGGCTTGGGTAAAAAGCCCTTTTTCCCCGAGGAAGGGTACTGCTTACCGCAACTACCCCACTTACCCCCCTTACCCCAGCTCCCCATCAGGGGCAGCAGGACAAGGGACAGGGGCATGGCCCGCGTAAGCAGAAGGCCCCCAAGCCACAGGCTCCGGCTCCTACCCAGCCGGGAGGGGTTTTTTGACTCCCATGGCATAGTCTCTCTTCCGCCAGTGGTAAGGTCTTGCACAGAAGGCAGGCTAACTCTGTATGCCCACAGGTGGACAGCCATCACCTCGGATATCTGGGTCCTGCAAATAGTCCAAAGGGGCTATTTGCTTCACTTCAGCCAGATACCCACCCTCCTTCTTTCCAGGAGAGCCTCTCAGACCCCCCTCTTCACAGGGACCTCCTCTTGCAGGAATTGGCAGGTCTTCTAGAGGATCAGGCGGTGGAACCGGTGCCCCACCACCTGCAGGGCAAGGACTTCTACTCCAGGTTTTTTCTCATACCAAAGAGAGCAGGAGGCTTCAGACCCATCCTCAACCTAAGAAACTTAAACAAGTTCCTGGTGAGGGAAAAGTTCAAGATGCTTTCCCTTGGAATGTTGCTGCCTTACCTCCACCAGGGAGATTGGCTATGCTCCTTAGACCTAAAGGATGCTTATACACACATCCTCATACACCCAGACCACAGACAATATTTCAGATTTGTAGTGGGAGGAAAACATTTCCAATACAGGGTTCTACCCTTTGGCCTAGCCTCTGCTCCCAGAGTGTTTGCAAAGTGCCTGGCTGTAGTGGCGGCCTTCCTTAGAAGTCAAGGAGTTTTTGTCTTTCCTTACCTGGACGACTGGCTCAATGGTGCCTCAGAGATCAGTGGACTCAGGCCTCCGGCAGCCTCAGAGACAGGATAACAGTATCCAAACAACTGGTGAAGTCGTTACAGTGGTGGTGTCAGCCACCCAACCTGCTCGAGGGAGTGCTTTTTCAGACTCCCTCGCACACAAGGGTACTGACGACAGATGCCTCCTTGCTGGGCTGGGGAGCCCATTGCCAAGGATCCTGCACTCAGGGGTTATGGTCTCCTCAGGAGTCTGCCCACCAAATCAACCTTTTAGAGCTGAGGGCGATCCGCCTAGCTCTTCAAGCCTTTGGTCATGTCCTCTCACATCAGTCGGTATTGATACAGACGGACAACCAGGTAGCAATGTTCTACGTGAACAAGCAGGGAGGTACGGGGTTTTGTGTCCTATGTCAGGAGACACTGGACCTCTGCTCATTTGCCATCAGGCAGGGTATGTCTATCAAAGCAGTGTACCTGCCTGGTCAGGAGAACTACCTAGCAGACAAGCTAAGCAGGATTCTCCAACCTCACGAATGGCAACTGGATCTGGTGGTGGCCCAGCGGATTTTTCACCGCTGGGGACATCCGTCCATAGATCTATTTGCCAGTCCGCAAAATCACCAGCTGCCCAGATTTTGCTCCAGACAGCCACATCCTTGGAGGGTGGCTGCAGATGCTTTCCTGATCTCCTGGTCAGTGAGCCTCATGTATGCGTTTCCTCCCACGCCTCTGTTGGCCCGGACTCTGTTCAGAATCCTTCGGGACAAGGCCTCTGTCATTCTGGTAGCCTCCAGATGGCCAAGACAGCCTTGGTTTCCACTTCTCCTCCAGCTGGCAGTGGAAACCCCACTC
Source organism: Ichthyophis bannanicus (assembly GCA_033557465.1). Lineage (NCBI taxonomy): Eukaryota > Metazoa > Chordata > Amphibia > Gymnophiona > Ichthyophiidae > Ichthyophis > Ichthyophis bannanicus. The sequence continues at coordinate 6,672,517 of CM066050.1, forward strand.
CCACTGGGGACGCAGCCCGACCTCCTGTCTCAGGAGCAGGGCTCTCTCTTGCACCCCAACCTCAGGTCCCTCAATCTGATGGCATGGCTGCTGAAAAGGGTAGTGCTGGCTCCTCTCCTCCTACCTCGAAATGTGGAAGAAGTGTTACTGGCCTCGAGGAGGCAGTCCACAAAGAAATCCTATGCTTTGAAGTGGCGTAGATTTGAGGTGTGGTGTAGCCAGCACAGTGAAAACCCTTTCTCTTGCCTTGTACCAGTGGTGCTGCAGTACCTGCTTCACCTCTCAGAATTAGGTCTCAAGTCTAACTCTGTCAGGGTCCACCTGAGTGCTTTGTCAGCAAACCACTCGCCAGTGGAGGGGCAACCTCTTTCGGCTCACCCCTGGTGTCCAGATTCCTCAGAGGTCTGCTTCTGCTGAAACCCCCAGTTCGTTCTCCGGCAACTGAGTGGGATTTGAATGTGGTCTTGGCAGCAGCTTACTCGCTCACCCTTCGAGCCGATGTCCTCTTGCCATCTGCGCTTCCTCTCCTGGAAGTTGCTCTTTCTGGTGGCACTCACATCAGCCAGACGTGTGAGTGAGCTGCAAGCTCTCATAACTGATAAACCATACATAAGGTTTTATAGGAATAGGGTGGTCCTCTGCACTCACCCCAAGTTCCTTCCAAAGGTGGTCTCTTCTTTCCACCTCAACCAGGAGGTGATTCTTCCGACTTTCTTTCCCAGGCCACATTCCAGCCGGGCAGAGGCAGTCCTGCATACTCTGGATTGTAAAAGGGCATTGTCCTTCTACCTGGAGCGTACGAAGGGACATCGAAGGGCGACCCAGCTCTTCCTCTTGTATGACCCCAGTAAGCTGGGGTTATCTGTCTCCAAGCGTACGCTATCCACCTGGGTGGCAGACTGCATTGCCTGGGCGTACAGGTCGGCCGACCTCCCGTTTCAGGGTCGAGTCACAGCCCACTGTGTCAGGGCTAACATCAGTGGCTCACTTCCGCTGTGTTCCACTGGCAGCCATCTGCCGGGCCGCAGCTTGGTCTTCAAGCCAGAACTTTGTGGCCCATTACTGCCTGGATAGAGAGTCCCAATGGGACAGTGCTTTTGGCCAGGCAGTACTCCGTAACCTATTTGAGGTTTAGGCAACTCCAACCCTCCGACCCTTTGGTGTCAGGCTACCGGGAGGTGTTGCTTTCTCGGCTGAATTCCTATTGCAGCTGCTGCGGCTCTTCTAGAGGGAGCCATTTTCAGCTATGGGTTCTCAGTAGCCTTTAGCTAGGGAGTCCCATATGTGAGGACTGACTTCCTGCTTGTTCCTGGAGAAAGTGTAGTTACTCACCTGTAACAGGTGTTCTCCAGGGATAGCAGGAATCAGTCCTCACGACCCTCCCTCCTCCCCTGGAGTTGCAGTCCTATTATTGTTTTTTATTCATTTTGCCGTGTTTTTAGCTATGAAATTTGACTGAGCAAGATGGCACACTTGGGTGGGAAGGGGACTGCGCATGCACGATGCAATCCCAAAGGCTTTCTCTGAAAGCTGGGGAATTGCTCCGCACGAGGGCTCCGTCGGTGCCGACATCACCCCATATGTGAGGATTGATTCCTGCTTTCCCTGGAGAACACCTGCTACAGGTGAGTAACTACGCTTTCCATACCAGCAATGGGCACACCTTTAACCACAGAACTCTTGTCTCAACAGCAGAGCCAAGGGTTCCAAGGCAAGATTGAATAGGATAGGTGAAAGGGGGTAACTCTAATGGGTGTCACGCCCTAAGAGAAAATCTCTGGATTGAGTCACATTCACAAAAATATTAGCACTTGTTCTTGCATACATAAGTTTCATTTAGTTTAAGTAACTCTTCACCAAAACCAAACCACCTCAAAACAGCAAATAAAGACCACTCCAGTCGATCGAACGCTTTCTCTGCATCCAGCGACAATCCCACTAATGGGCCCTCCGCTCCTTTCAACAGCCTTGCCCATTTGACAAAACACTCTGGCATTATCAGCTGTAGAGCATCCCTCTGTGAAGCCACATTGATCCGGGTAGATCAAAGATGGAATTAATTTGGAAAGACGACTATGGTGGCAGCAAATATTTTATAGTCTGCATTTAGTAACAAAATTGGGCGATAATTACTGACCAGCTGAGGGTTCCTCCCAGGTTTTTCAAGAACCACAATTTTCGCAGAGGCAAACACTCCAGTCTGGGCTTCCGCTTCCAAGAGGAGCCTATAGTGTTGTTGAAGATATGGACCTAACACTTTAGAAAAGGTTTTATAAAATTCAGCCAGAAGGCCATCTGGTCCGGCAGCCTTGCCCATTTGCATAGAATCAATGGCCTGGATAATTTCTATGACAGTAATCTGCCTATCGAGACCTGCAGCTGATTCCTGATCCAGAATAGGCTTCTGAACACCGGCAAGTAATCTCTCAAAAGCTTCCTCAGAGAATTCTATCTCTGGAGAGTACAGCTGAGCGTAAAATTGACGGAAGAGCTCTGCAATTTCATTATCCGCAACAATCAATTGTTGTACCTGGGAGTTTCTTAAAGCAACAATGCGAGAAGCTTCTTTTTTACCTTTTAATGAGTTAGCTAGTAACCGTCTGGCCCTATTGCCTTCCAAATAATACCGCCCCTTCTGCACCTGAATCTTCAGTAGTTAAGATCGTGTTATATCTAAATCTAAGGCGTTGTAAACGTATCAGAATGTTAGGATCAGTTTTCCTGCCTAGGATGCGTTCCCTTGCTTTAATCTGCCTATCCAAAGCTTCTAGTTCTGCTTTACATTGCTTGGCCAAATGTATAGCAAAGCTGGTTATGATCGCCCGTATGTTAGCTTTGAAACCCTCCCACCACGCCCATCCCAAAGTGTCCTGGGGCGAGTTAAACTGAAAATACTCCCCTATGGCCACTAGAATGATTTCACGGAACTTCTGGATTCTAAGAAGAGTTCTGTTGAAATACCATCGTGTATGAGATGAACAGCTCGAAGAGTCTAATAGGGAGAATGAGATTGCGGCATGATCAGATATATGAGCAGCGTGAATATTGGATTCACTGACACAATCCCTTGGAGATTAGCAAAACATCTATGCGTGATACCGAGTTATGAGGAGGAGAGAAAAAAATGTATTCATTATCGACAGGATGCTGCAACCGCCATATATCTACTAAACCTAACTCTTGCATTAGTGACAAAAGAACAGGGTGTGCTTTGGGGACCTTACTAGTTCTTACAGGTCTCCTGTCCAACAAGAGGTCTATGAGGTTGAAGTCTCCTCCCATAATAATCGGGTATCTGGATATCTCTTGCACCAAAGCCGCTATAGAACTAAAGAAAGTAGGACAATCTACATTTGGGGCATAAATATTGATGAAGGCCAGCTCAGTTCTATCTTTAACAGCCATTGCCCAACACCCTTCAATATCAGATCTGGTTTGCAGCACAGTAGGGGATAGAGATTTCTTTACTAGTATGGCTATCCCATTTTTCTTATGATTTGCAGCTGAGAAAGCTATAAGTGTGAAGGTTTTCATATCTAATTTTAAAGACTCCCTTGCATCCAAATGTATTTTTTGCAGAAATAGGATGTCAGCACATTCCTTGTGCCCATATAAAAATATCTTTTTTTCTCTTAATGGGATTGTTATTCTCACTGAATGTTAAGGGCATTATCTTAAAGGAAGACATAGAGACAATATTGCACACAATAATGTACAGTTGTTACAGAAGCATAACAGGTTGTAACATAAAATTTTACATTGTTGATCCACATCTTTGAAACACCCAGAATTGAAGCAGCATTAATAATCCAAGGGAAAAGACACAAGCAGAAATACCACATCTTTACCATAGCCCTTATAGAAAATCGCTCAAAAAAGAACATGATTCTAAATGCCAAAGGCCACCAAAACTCTGGGGGGCTTTACCGAAATCTAAACTTAGTGGGCGAGCCCAAAAGGACAAGACGGGCACAGAGGGTATGACTGAATGAGTCACTTCTTCTCCTCTGCCAAGTAAAACTCCTTGTGCTAACAATTACCCCCAACTAGTTTATCTTCCCCAAACGCCGAAGCTCTAAAACACTAGAGCAGAGCAGACCAGCCCCTCCCAAAGCATTGCATGATCGCGAAAAGATAAATATAAATATATGAGGGCCATCCTATCTTTCAATACCCCGACGCCTTCTGATCTAGCCCAAACACCACAGGTGACAAAAAAGAAATATAAGAAGAGAACAGTGTGACCAGAGCAATATTCTGGAGCTACCCCAATAGAGCCATAATGAATGTCAACTCCATTATGATTCAAATCATGACTTCTTGATCTTGTAACCAGTTAAGGTTTCCAGAAAAGGAAAATTAAGGTACTCTGCAAGCCTATATTCACCGCTGAGTATAAAACAGGGTTTTCACTTCATCAACACCAGTTCTTTGACTTCCAAAAAAGCATGCAACTTCCCTGGATCGTCGAATGTCCTGGTTTGATTGTGCAGTGTGACTCTCATACGGGTACGGTAGAGCAGCCCAAAATTGGCCTGCAGCTGCAGCAATCATGGACATTGCGCCAAAAAACATTTCCTCCGTTCTAAGTTGCTTTCGCGAAATCCAGAAAGAAGAGGCGTTTATGCCTTTGATATTCCAATGGAGAGTGCAGTCTGGCTGCTTCCATGATTTGCATGACTTGTTGAAATCGCAGAACTTTTAGTATGATTGGACATGGACGCTTGCCCGAGACCATAGACTGAGTAGGCGCCCGATGGGCTCGTTCGACTTTTAGCACACCCGGGATCATTGAGTGCAAAAAGGCCATCATTTCTGTGCCTTCAACTCCTTCGGGGACTCCCAGGATCCTGATATTATTTCTGTGAGATCGATTGTTACCATCTTCCAAGTCTCTCTGCAGTGACCGGATCAGCTTTGCTTGCTTCTCAATGGCCCTGAACTGCTCCATATGTGTTGCAACCACATTCTCCACCTTCTCCAGTCTCACCGTGATAGACTCCAGACTGTTTTTTAAGGCAGAAATATCTTCTTGCATTGTGGTCAGCGAGTCTCTATTTGATTTCACCATATCTTTAACAGCACAGATCTCAGAAAGAAGTTCCTGCAAGGCCTTGGGGTAATCCCGGATGACCGCCATTTTGTGAGGTGAGAGAGGCTCCGTTTTAGTTTGCTTAGCCCTGGCACTTTGTGTTCCTTGATAATCCAGATGCGTCAGTTTGGGGCCAGACATATCCGGAATTGACTGCTTCCACAATAAATGGGGTCCACTCTAAAAAAAGCAGCAGAAGTCAGGATTCTTAAACTACCCCTCCGAAGCAAAGCTCTCACACGTCCATCTTGCCCGAAGTTAGGCTCCGCCCTCGTCTGTTCACGTCTTAACCTGGTCTTTCCTGATGTGAAGAGCACTCGGGTAGGGGGTGTCTCTGCAGCAGCACAAGCGTCTCATACGTGGGTTCTTCATTGGGTCTAGGTTGGTGGACGAAGTTGCTCTTCAACAATTCCTTGATCGACTTGTGGGGGTTGCACAGCTTGACTCTAAGTTCAAGTTCCTTTCGTTGTTGGCAAAGGAGGGCCAGCCGATGCAGTCAAGGCTGAACCTTTCTTCCCTAGGTTTGAATTCTTCTTGAACTAAGCCTGGCTGACAGATCCTTGTTTGTCTCTGGAGAATAATTGCGCTGTGTCTTGCCTTTTTCTTTATGTTTTAGGGGCTTTAGTATGCTCTGGTGTGGAGACTGTCATGTCTTTGGGAAATAGTTTAAGCAAACTGGGTTCCTTTATCCCCTCCCATCTTTGGGTACTGGTTTGGGACATTCCATGTGACTGGACTGGACCGGACTGGACTGGAGGGACGACGAGGAAGGTGAAATTAGGCCTTATCTGCTATTTTTCTTTCCTTGTGTCTGTCCAGTCCAGAACCTGCCCATCTTGTTACTCTGATGGGCCCGGCTTAGAGGCGTAAGTGCACTAAGAATGAGTTCGGCGATAATGATTTGCTGACTCAGTCAAGCTACTTTTTCCACAATTGAGTCTAGGCAGCTAATTTTGTTTGCTGGCAGTAGGTGGAGGTACGGATTTGGTTTCCAGTCTTCAAGACTCTGTGTGGAACAGGGATCAACACTCGGTAAGTATAGTTTCTGCTGGGTCTAATTGTCTGGTCTCATGTCTTCTTTGTTACAGAAATACTGGCGAGTGAAGGGTTGCACAGGACCCTTATACCATGGCATCATCAAACCAATGATTCTCAGTCTCCATCTTGCGTCTGGACTGAAGGGACTCATGGAAAGAAAATTAGCAGATAAGACCTAATTTCACTGTAGCGTGTTTAAAACAAATTGGGAAAAAAACTCTTTTCTTTGATTGGTGCACATTTAAACTATGGAATATATTACCAGAGAATGTACATAATGTATAATGCAGCTGAGGTTTGAAAAGGTGAGGACAGGTCCATTGATTATCCAAGTAGAATGAGGGTCTTCACTTCTTCTGGGTGTTATCAACATGAAATGAACATTCCTGTTAGGATCTGCCAGTTATTTCTAAGTGATCCATACTGGTCCCTGTCTTAAGATGCAGAGTTTGGACCATTGGTTTGACCCAACATGGCATTTATGTTTTTAATGTCCAGAGGGGCTTACCAGGGGAGATGGTGCAGGCCAGTACTGATTCTGGACGTACTTGCTACTGATATGGAAGGCAGTGGTAGAAGAGTTGAAAGTTCAAGTAAAATACAAGGGGATAGGAAGCTGGTATTGAGTTGAGTATGGGAATTAGGGTAAATGAGCACACAAAGTTAAAAAAGCAAAATGCAACTGGGCGGACTGGATGGGCCAATTGGGGTTTTTTGCTGCCATTTACTCTGTTTTTGTGAGGAGAAGATATCCTGCCATAGAGAGCTGGCGTTTCTGTTAACACTTAGTCTTTATTGTATTTGCAAAACTTGAATTTGTTCCTTTTTTTGTGCAGTCTTCCCAGGCATTGTTTGTAGAGGAGACTCCTGAAGTTGAATATGGAAACCAATTGATGAAGGTCATAGAAAGGTGAGACTTATGACTGTTCTTCTTAGAAGACCTCATGGTGGATATATTAATTAGTGCAGATTTCCTTTCCAAAATTACAACTGCAAGCTAGCAGCTTTATTAGGACTCCTCCCAGAATACTGAGCTAGAAGCATGTTGTTTTTTTAAACATAGTTTTGAATATTTAAATTTATTATTATGTATGATGTTTATATTGTATGTCTCTTTTGATGGTTATACACTGTTTTGGAGCCTATAGAGATAGGCGGTATATACAAACGATAAACAACAGCAACAAGGAGTGCCAGCTTTCTCGAAGGTTACCTACCTCACGTGCTTTCTTTTGTTGACTTTGTCCATGTGAACTCGGGGAGCTGTCCAGAAAAGTGGGTTTATGTTTCCCTGCCAACAGGTGGAGGAAAAACTCTTGAAGCTGACCTCATCCTATAAGGCTAGTGTAGCACAGCTCTAGTCAATAATTCTCTGTCTCTTTCTCCAGTAGATATATGCAGTCATCTGACTTGGTCTGGTATAGTAAGTATACTGTAGGAGCAGCCAAAGAAGACAGGAGGGTACCTACTTTACTTTCCCCATCTGAGTGGAGATTGAGGCCAAGGGACTTCTGGGCAACAGTCCAGAGGGATTGCTTTCACAGTCTCCCCCTCTGAGGAGATCCTCTTTTGAGAACTGATCCCTGTTGGTTCTCTAGAGTTCAGAACCTGAGCACAGGCCTGACCCGAAGGAATGGAGAGCCAATTTTCACAGCAGACACTGAGGGGAAGCCCTTTTTAGAACCCCTATGTTGTAGCAGGCAGGTTCATTAAAGTTTTTCTTATAAAAAAAAAGGCCAGAAAGATAGAATGATTCAGTGATCTCCAGGAACAAGCAGGAATGTCGTCTTCACTTATGGGCATCGTCGGTACCGACGGAGCCTGCGCAGGATCGCTTCCCAGCGTCCAATTAGGAAGCTTTTGGGAGCATCCCACAGCGCCTGCGTGCTGCCTTCCCACCTTTTCCAACTGCCTCTCTCCAGTTCTTCATTTTCCGCGGAGCCGGCAGGTCGTTGTTCCTGTCACCGCAGAAATGTTTTCCTTATTCCTTCTTTTTTGTGGTTGCATCTGCCTTCCTCGACGCTATACCGGTACCGCCGGTGGTTCTTTCTTTCTTTCTTTAAAAAAAAAAAAAAAATAGATATACAATTTTTTTTCCAAACTTTTCTTTTCCAGGTGCACGCGCCATTTTGGGCCTGTCTCCTCCACTATGGAAAAACCCGCTTCTGGTTTCAAAATGTGCACCAAGTGTGGCGGTACCATTTCCGTCACCGACACCCATGAGTGGTGTCTTAAATGTTTAGGTCCTGACCACTCCATCTCCGAATGTATAGCTTGTGCCATGATGTCCAAGAGGGGTCGACAAACCCGAGCTGCTAAGCTCAGCACCCTTTTTCCCTCCGATGCAGCTTCTGTGGCATTGACGTCTTCCAGGGCTTCGTCTCCCTCCCATGGATCTCAGGTAACTAAACATAAGTCTGGCCGGTCCTCAAAGGGTAGATCTCCTTCCAAGCATCAAGATGCCTCTGGCATTGCCCTTGAGGGTTCTGTACCGGCAATATTGCCCCAGCGGGAGGCTTCGGCTTCCAGAGCATTATTGGGGCTCCAGGATGTTTTCGAGGCCTCGACCTCTGCAGAACTACTGGTGCCATGCTCTGGGGTACTGGCTGCTTTCTCTGGTACTGATACCCAGGTATCGGCAGCGTCGATAGACCAGAGGTTCCTGGCTATTGAATGCAGTCTGGCGGCTCTCCTTGCGGCATCGACACCCTCGGAACCGCATCAGACAGTTCAACCGGTGCTGGCACCGGTATCGGTACCGACAGCATCGACATCGGTGTCCGCTTTGCTGGCACCCAGTCATGCGATGCCTTCCGATACCGATACACCGGTACCGATTCCTCCCGGTACCGACTTCGGTCGGTACGGGTATCGGGCTCTTCAAGAGCATCCGGACAGAAGGTACTTCGAATCCTCGGAGGACTCCGAGGATTCTGACAGCTCTGTCGGTACCAGAATACACCCGGAGGAGCCTTCCTCTCCTAAATGTAGGATGTCTCCTCCAGAAGATATCTCCTTTCAGGATTTTATCAGAGAGGTGGCTCGAGGTCTGTCCATCACTGTGACTCCTGAAACAGAGCCCAGGGCAAAGGAGTTGGAGATTTTACAATATCCCAAAGCTCCTAAGGAGTCGGCTACCTTGCCTATCCATGAGATCTTACATGATCTCATGTTGAGAATGTGGGAGACACCTCTTACCACCTCTCCTCACTCTCGCAGACTGGATACCATGTATCGAGTCCCTCCTTGTCCTGGCTTCCAGAAAATTCAGCTTCTTCACCACTCTATTGTAGTGGAATCAGCTATGAGAAGGATCAGGAGTGCAAAGAGGCATGCCTCTAATCCTCCAGGACGTGAGTGTAGAACTTTGGATGCCTTTAGACGTCGTACTTTCCAGGCTTCCATGCTTTCTGCCAGGATCAGTTCCTATATTTTATATATGGGAATGTTCCTTAAAGAAGTCACAGGAGACTTGGAGATTTTAAGCCCTCTCCTTCCTGATGACAAGAGGCAGGATTTTCTCACACTGGTTAAACATGCCCAGGATGTTTCTGTCAATCGTACAGCTTTTGACTGTTTTGAGTGCATAAGCAGAACCTCTGCCATTGCCATAGGTGCACGTAGAATTGCCTGGCTCTAAGCATCCGATTTGGAGCTCTGGGTGCAGGACAAACTGGGCAATATCCCTTGTACAGGTGAGAATCTATTCGGCAAAAATTGGCAAGAGAAAGCCAATGAGTTGGATGCTGACAACTCCACTTTGGATAGGTTATCCAAAACCACAGCAGATCCTGTAAGGAAGAAATCTTTCAAGAAACCATTCTTCTAAAAAAAGAAGAGGTTTTATCCTTCTTATTCCCAGCAGGGACGTTCTGCAGGTCAGCCTGCCCGAAAGAGTCAGCAACCACCTAAACAAAGGAAAGCAAAGTCTGCTAAGCCTCAACCGTCTCAGCAGTCTCAGCCTCCACAAGACCTTTGACTTTCATCTAGAGAACTTAGCCTTCCTACCCCTCAATGGACCAGGGCCTTCCACCATTCCAGGAAGGTTGTGTCACTTTGCCCCCAGATGGGGGCAGATAACAGCAGAACATTGGACACTCTCCAGTATAAAAGAGGGGTACAAGCTTCACTTTCTGTGCATGCCCCCTCCCACAGTGGTAAGGCAGTTCAATTCTCAGACCTCTCATCAACCTGTTAGATCAAGAGGTCACTATGCCTCTTGCCCAAGGGGCAATAGAAGAAGTACCCATTCATCAACAGGGTACAGGGTTTTACTCCTCCTATTTCCTTATCCCAAAGAAAACAGGGGGATACAGACCTATTTTGGACCTCAGAGAATTGAACAAATTCCTGTTCAAAGAGAAATTCAAGATGATTGACACCATGTATCGAGTTCCTCCTTGTCCTGGGTTTCAGAAGACTCAATTACCACACCATTCCATGCTGGTGGAATCAGCCATGAGACGGATAAAGAGTGCAAAAAGGCATGCATCTAATCCTGCAGGACGTGAGTGTAGGACTCTTGACGCCTTTGGACATCGATCCTTCCAGGCTTCCATGCTTTCTGCTAGGATCAGTTCCTGTATCTTGTATATGGGAATGTTCCTTAAGGAGGTCACAGGAGACTTCGAGCTTATGAGCCCTCTCCTTCCTGATGATAAAAGGGAAGATTATCTTGCTCTTGTTAAACATGCTCAGGATGTTTCCAAGTTTGTGAATCGTGCAGCCTTTGACTGTTTTGAATGCATAAGCAGAACCTCTGCTATTGCCATAGGTGCACGTAGAATTGCCTGGCTCCAGGCATCTGACTTAGAAATCTGGGTACAGGACAAACTGGGGAATATACCTTGCACAGGAGAGAATCTCTTTGGCAAGAATTGGCAGGAGAAAGCTAATGCGTAGATTCTGACAATATCACTTTGGATAGATTGTCTAAATCTACAGCTGATCCTGCGAGGAAAAGATCCTTTAAGAAACCATTCTTCAGCAAGAAGAAAAAGTTTTACCCCTCCCGTACCCAGCAGGGACATCGTTTAGGTCAGTCTGCCCAAAAGGGACAGCACCAACAACCTAGGCAACAAAGGAAACCAAAAGCAGCTAAGCCTCAACCGGCTCAGCAGACTCAGCCTCCACAGGGGCTTTGACTCCTGTCTAGAGAACTTTGCCTTTCTGGCCCTGAATGGCCCAGAACCCTCCTCCATACCAGGAAGGTTATGTCACTTTGCCCCCAGATGGGGTCAGATAACAGCAGAAAATTGGACTCTATCTAGTGTAAGAGAGGGGTGCAAGTTTCATTTCCTCAGCATGCCCCCCCCTACAATAGTAAGACAGTTCAATTCTCAGCCCTCTCTCAACGAGCGATTAGGTCAATAAGGCACTATGCTCCTTGCTCAAGGGGCAATAGAAGAGGTACCCAATCCCCAAAGGGGTACAGGGTTTTACTCCTCCTATTTCCTTATTCCAAAGAAAACAGGAGGACACAGACCCATTCTAGACCTCAGAGAATTGAATAAATTCCTGTTCAGAGAGAAGTTTAAAATGATTTCTCTAGGAACTCTGCTGCTATACCTTCAGAGTCAGGATTGGCTTTGTTCACTAGATCTCAAGGATGCGTACACTCATGTTCTCATCCATCCAACTCATCGAAAGTTCCTTTGCTTCCTTTTTCAAGGGAAGCACTAGTAATACAGGGTTCTTCCTTTTGGCCTGGCCTCTGCACCACGGGTGTTCACAAAATGCATGGCTGTGGTAGCAGCATTTCTCCACACCCTGGGAATATTCATCTTCCCTTAGACGACTGGCTCATTTGAGCCCCTTCAGAGCCAGAGGCCAGGGTTGCTCTCTTTCGCACAATGCGCATCCTTCAGTATTTGGGACTTGTCATAAAATTCCCAAAGTCCAACCTTGCTCCCACTCAATCCCTAGAGTTTATAGGAGCTCTTCTGGATACCAGACAAACAAGGGCCTACCTTCCACAGCCCCGCTGCCTTCGCATTGTGCAGTTAGCTTCCCAAGCAGTGCTAAAACCTCACCTCACTGCTCGGGAAATGTTACAGTTGCTAGGCCACATGGCATCCACCGGGCATGTGGTTCCTTATGCTCGCCTGCATATGAGGGCAGCCCAGTGGACTTTATCCACTCAGTGGACTCAGGCATCAGGTTGCCTGTCGGACAAAATAACAAACTTAGAACGTCTTATTTCGTCCCTCCAATGGTGGCAATCACCCAGAAACCTTCTGGTAGGGTCTCCTTTCCAGCAACCCCTACTCCAAGCCACCCTAACAACAGATGCTTCACAGGTGGGATGGGGAGCACACCTGCACGATCTCTCTACCCAGGGTACCTGGACTCCACAGGAGGCCTGTCTTCACATCAGCCTCCTGTAGCTCAGAGCAATCTTCCTTGCTCTTCGAGTATTTCACACCCAGTTCAGCTACAAGACAGTCCTAGTTCAAACGGACAATCAAGTAGCCATGTTCTATGTGAACAAGCAGGGCGGAACAGGCTCTCTGTCGCTCTGCAACGAAGCTTTGAGACTATGGGACCTCGCCGGAGAGCATCAGATTCATCTCCTTGCGGTGTATCTTCCAGGCATTGAAAACTCTTGGGCAGACAGACTCAGTCGAGTTCTGCTTCCACACGAATGGTCTCTCCATGCAGACCAGGTGGCCAAAATTTTTCAAATTTGGGGAACCCCGGACATAGACCTCTTTGCAAGTCCGCTGAATGCCAAACTTCCCTGGTTCTGTTCCAGAATTCTGGCTCGAGGTTGTCAGGCCAGGGATGCTTTCCTCCTCCATTGGGGTCAGGACTTCCTGTATGCCTTTCCACCCATTCCCCTAATTCCCAAAACCCTGTTCAAGCTTCAGAGAGACAGAGGTCATATGATCCTCATAGTTCCACATTGGCCACGGCAAATGTGGTACCCTCTGCTCCTACATCTCTCTTAAGCTCCGCCTCTGGAGGGTAGGATCTGCTCCAGATCTCCTTTCTCAAGAGGACGGGATGCTGTGGCATCCCAATCCCCAGTCTCTGCATCTCAGGGCCTGGTTACTGAAAGCCTAGAACTTCACAGTCTTAACCTTTCCCAGCAGGTAAAGGATATCCTTCATGCTTCCAGGAAACCTTCCACAAGACGCTCTTATGCATTTAAGTGGAAAAGGTTTACCATATGGTGCTCGCAGAAGGGTCCTAACCCTCTTGCGATACCTCTGGAATCATTACTGGAGTACCTCCTTCATTTATCAAATGCAGTGTTTAGGACTAATTCAGTGAGAGTCCATTTGAGTGCTATTGCAGCTTCTCTCAAGCCTCTAAATGGACAACCTATTTCCTCTCATCCTCTCATAGCGAGATTTATGAGAGGCCTTCTTTTAACAAAGCCTCCCATTAAGCCACCACCGATGGCATGGGACTTGAATCTGGTACTTGGGCAACTCATGAAACCGACCTTTGAACCATTAGCCACTACCTCTTTGAAATTCCTTTCCTGGAAAGTCATCTTTCTCATTGCAATCACATCAGCACGTCGCATCAGTGAATTGCAAGCCTTGGTGGCTGATCCTCCTTATACAAGGTTCCATCATGATAAGGTAGTCCTTAGGATTCATCCACACTTTATACCAAAGGCGATTTCGCCCTTTCATTTGAACCAAGCGGTTTACCTTCCTGTATTCTTTCCAAGGCCTCACGCCTCAAATGCAGAAAGGAACCTTCATACTTTGGACTGTAAAAGAGCTTTGGCCTTTTACTTGCAAAGGACACAGCAACATAGAAAATCCTCTCAACTCTTTGTTGCTTTTGATCCTAGTTATTTGGGACTTCCAGTCTCCAAAAGAACACTGTCCAAATGGATTGCACAGTGTATATCTTTTGCCTATGAGAGTAAGAACCTTCCTCTTGAAGGCCATGTCACAGCTCACAATGTGAGAGCCATGGCAGACTCAATGGCTCATCTTCACTCTGTGTCTATCGACGACATCTGTCGAGCAGCTACTTGGGCTTCGGTTCATACCTTCACAGCCCTTTACTGCTTAGACAAGGACTCCCGCCGGGATGCCTTGTTTGGTCAGGCTGTTTTTCAACACCTGTTCCAGACTTAATCAACTCCTACCCACTATCCCTGGTAGGATTGCAGAGATCCATGGGGGGAAGTGGAGCCCTTTCACAAGGGCACACAACTTTCTGGGGCCATCTCCCTGGCATCTGCAGCTAGGGAGTCCCCATATGTGAAGACTACATTCCTGCTTGTTCCTGGAGATAGCATAGTTACTCACCTGTAACAGGTGATCTCCAAGAACAGCAGGAATTTAGTCTTCACAACCCGTCCACCTCTCCTAAGATGTAATAAGCTCTGTAATAAGTGCATGCATGGGAAAAGTCCTAGGCACTATGCCTAGAGCTCCAAGTCTTCTAAATGAGCCTCTCCACCTCATGGCTTCTTCTGAAGGTTTGAAACCAGATCGTTGGACATTATGGGAGTATTTTAGTCCTGTACATATGCAAGCGGCCTCTTATAAAACACCAACTAGCATTAATTTGATGGGGTGCAATACTTTCACTGCGGGCATCACTTGGATGGAGCGTCGGCAGAACAAGCCAAGTACAGACGTCAGTTATAACACAGATGGATCATACTGGCCTTTATCTGCCGCCATTTACTAGGTTACTATTGTGATGGATGTAGAAAAAAGCTCTCTTTCTTATGAAGCAACTGAGTTACAGAGGGTGCAATTACCTAGAAGTGCTGCTAGAGGGAGCAGGCATGAGTCTGCAGAAGTTAAGCTGACACACCCAGGTTGTAGCAATGCAGTACCTAATCAAAGGCACCTGGGTAGAAAGCCAGGAAACTCAGTTGGAGAACGCCTTTTTAAGCAGTGCTCACAAGGAAGCAGACAGAGAGGATCTAAGGGGGAACTCGAGAAGGAACTCGAGACAGGATCTATGAAGGAAGGACCTGAGGAAGCAACCTCATACACTGCAAGGCAGAGAAGCTTGGATACATGGAAAAGCAGAGCTAAGTTCCAGGGAGAACAAGCCCAGCTTAGAAAGCTCCAGAAGCCAGTCTTCAAGGAAGACTGTGACAAAGGGAGAGTCTCTGGTGGAGAGAACACCAGCAGCAAACGCTACAGAGATCCAAGGTACAGTGCTACTTCATTTATTAAATGGATGCCAGGTCCTAGGAAGGCTGATAACCTAAAAAGCCATTCTGAGAAGAAACAAAGCTGGAGGAAGTTTTGTAACCCTGTACAGAGAGGTATAGGGAAAAGCCCTAATAATTTGCTAAACCCAGGCCAGCAAGGCTGGAAAGTGGGGGAAAGAAATACTGAACTGCAACCTGTGTTAACCAGGGAAAGCTCAGGATTAGAAGACACCACGAGTGAGCTAGAACCCATGCAAATTGAGTTTGCTGAACCAGAACCGTTGATGCTTGAACCAATGGACTGTTCTCTGTGTATTACCGAGAGCCTGGAATCTCTTACCGAGATATAACAGCAGCACATGTTTTAAAGTACCTTTTGCTTCTGTTAACACTGAAGGAAGAAGTTTTGTCTTGTTTTTCTTGCTGTTTGAGAAACTTGCTGGGATACAGAGAACTGTGAAGCATTTGTAACAGGTGCTGACCTTTTGTAAATATTCTTGGCACTAAACCTGAAGTAAGGTAATTCTACTTTGTTTCCTGAAGAACCTTTTGCGTAACAAAGGAATAAAAACCTTTTTGTTTCACCCTGCTCAAGGCTCACACATCTATTTCTTGTGAAGAGGGACTATAAGGACCAGAATGCACTTGGTCTAAAAGTTTTTCTTTCTTCAACAAAAATTAAAATGTCCACCCTGACCCTTTGGCACACTGCCACAAGGAGAGGCTGTGACACTATGTACAATCATATTTATTTATTTATTTATTTATTATTTTATTACAATTTCTTATATACCGCACTATTGTCAGCGCGGTTTACATACAACCAAATGACCATAACAAACTGTTTGGCTTCACATAGAACAGGAGAAAACAACTTGGATAACATATCTCCAGGAACAAGCAGGAATGTAGTCTTCACATATGGGTATCGTTGGTACCAACGGAGCCCATGCGGGAATGCTCCCCAGCGTCCAGTAGGAACACTTATGGGAGCATCCCACTGCGCCTGCTTGTTGCCTTCCCGCCTTTCCCACTGTCCCTCTTCAGTTCTTCGTTTTCTGCGGAGCCGACAGGTCGCATACCCTGTCACCTCAGAAAATTCCTTCTTTATTCTTTTCTATTAAAAGAAATATATATATATATAGTTTCTGAGGTATTTTTCTAAAGAAACTTATTTTTCCTCGGTGCTAGGCACCATTTTGGGCACTAGGCCCATTTTCCTTAAAAATGGAAAAAACAGCTACTGGTTTTAAAAAAAAATGTTCTAAGTGTGGCGGTACCATATCCGTCACAGACACCCATGACTGGTGTCTTATTTATTATTTATTTTATTTATTTCTCTTATATACCGCGCTCTTCAATATCAGCGCTGTTTACATGGAACATTTAGGTTTTTACGGTGGGGGTTACACCGTAATTACAGATAACAGGTAGCTCAATTTGGATAACCATAATTAACTATTTACACATATTTGAAACACATATTAAATGTTTAGACCCTGACCATTCTCCATCGGAGTGCCTCTCCTGTAGGAAGATGACTAAAAGGGGCCTGCACAATAGTATTGCAGAGCTGCAAAACTCGGTACCCTTTTTGCTTCAGATGTGATGTCCGTTGCATCGACGTCTTCCAGAGCCTCATCTTCCTCCTATGGATCTCAGGTAACTAAACATAAGTCTAGCCGGTCCTCAAAGGGTAGATCTCCTTCTAGGCATCGAGAGGCCATTGTAACAAGTGAAATGCCACATTCAATAGCCAATTTGCGTTCAGTAACTCAGGATTAATCCAACATAAGCCTCAGAACCAACCATCAGGCACTTAATTCTGGGTACTGTTGCCTCCCCAGTTGTGTGCCGGTTAACATCAACGGCTAATGTTGGTAAAAAATCATATCACACTTAATGTGACTAACACAGTTTATAAATATTAACCAAAAAAGTACTTAGCTTTTTTGTGTGATATGAAATTGCTCTTACACGTTTCAGTTGTTTCCATCAAGGATAGTCCCTCAAGAAAGGGCTAGTGAATTAGTACATGAGGTGTTGATCAATAGAGGTGATTTATCTCCAGCTCAGTTACAATTTTTGCAAGAACTCACGAAGCTGACCTTATTTAAAAATTTTTTTGAGTTCCAAGGAGTATTGTACCTCCAAAAATCGGGGGTGGCTATGGGTGCCACCTGTGCCCCGTCGGTTGCGAATTTGTATATGGGAGATTTGGAGAAGAAGTGGTTTCCAGCTTCCCCATATTTGTCCAACATCAAGGCATGGTACCGTTATATTGATGACGTTTTCATGCTGTGGCAAGGCACAGATCTCACTTTACAGCTTTTTCTTCAATGGTTGGATCACCGGGATGTCAATATAAAATTCACGAGTGTATCCCACAGGGAAAATATCACTTATTTAGATTTACAAATTTTCAGAGAACCCACGGGATGGGGTACCTCGATTTTTCGCAAATCTATTGACTGTAATACTTTGCTTCATTACGATAGTGCCCACCCTCCTCAGTTGAAGGACAGTCTTCCGATATCACAGTTTCTTAGGTATCGGCGGAATTGTTCCACTATACAAGATTATAAGAAGCAGTCTAAACGATTAAAGCAGAATTTTGTGGAGAGAGGTTATCCCCGCTCTTTAGTTCAGTGGGCATATCAACGAGCTCTTTATAATGACAGTGTTTTATTGCTAACTCCTCGTCAATGCAGTGGAGATCAAAGAAGAGAGGAAAAAATTAATCTGGTGACGCGTTATTCCCCATTAAGCTCTAGTATGCAAAATATTTTCAAGAAACACAGCGCATTGTTGAAAATAGTTCCGGGTCTTCAAGACAAATCTGTGCGCTGCGTTTGGAAGCGTAGTCGTAATTTGAAGGAACATTTAAGTCCAACTAAGTTAAGACCTTTGACATCACCTGAACAACGAACCCCGTTGGGGGGGTCATCGCATTTGTGGACACTGCACGATTTGCGAGATTACGATTGAGGGACCCTCTTTTGAACACAAGGGTACACGTTATTGGATTAAACAAGCTACCACTTGTGAATCCACTCACGTGGTTTATGCTATTTGTGCCCATGCGGTCTGCTATATGTTGGTAAAACAATTCGTTCATTTTACATCAGAATGAAGGAGCATGAGAGTAGACTTCGTTGTGCTCGTAAAGAAGCACCGATAGTTTCACACTGTCTGCAGAATGATCATAAATTCACACAACTTCGTTGTTGGTGCATTGAAGAGGTACCCAAGGATGGGTTTGGAAAATCACATGACCAGCTTTTATTGTACAAAGAACGATGGATTTATACTTTAGACACTGTGCAACCTGGTGGTTTGAATGCCAGCATTGAATGGACGGCATGTGTCTAGAGGGGGCGTGTCCACAGTAATGAGTTACTCTATAGTGTGAGTCACTCTGTAGGGCGGGCTTAAAGTCCCTTTAAAAATGGTTATCTAACTAGTTGGCACGCATGCGCGGCGTTTTTTGGGATTCCCCAGAGAATTGATGGGGGTGAGTCTTTAAGATATGTGGAGCGGCGCATATACAAGGTATTACTTAATGATTTTGTTTTTCATCTCAATAAGTGAGTGGTGCTGTAAATTTCGCATGAGTTCAGTCATTGATTGACATTATTTTTTCCAGACAACACTAATACCAATATTCGTCCCTTGAAAAACCCCATAAGGAGAAACGCACGGGCGCCTATATGGTTGGCGTTGGGACAAGAGTTTTGAGAAAATCATAGAGAATGTGATACAGATGAGAACTATCCTTGATGGAAACAACTGAAACGTATAAGAGCAATTTCATATCACACAAAAAAGCTAAGTACTTTTTTGGTTAATATTTATGAACTGTGTTAGTCACATTAAGTGTGATATGATTTTTTACCAACATTAGCCGTTGATGTTAACCGGCACACAACTGGGGAGGCAACAGTACCCAGAATTAAGTGCCTGATGGTTGGTTCTGAGGCTTACGTTGGATTAATCCTGAGTTACTGAACGCGAATTGGCTATTGAATGTGGGATTTCACTTGTTACTTTGGAGTAATCATTCAAACAGATTAGACCCTGAGTGAATCGAGAGGCCATTGGCATTGCCCTTGAGGAAACTTCACCGGCAAAACAGCCCCGGCGGGAGGCTTCGGCTTCCAAAGCATTAACGGGGCTCCAGGACGTTCTCGAGGCCTCCACCTCGGCAGAACTACTGGTGCCATGCTCTGGGGTTCCGGCCGCTTCTACCAGTACCGACACCCAAGCATTGGTAGCGTCGCTAGATCAGAGATTTCTCGCTATCGAACGCAGTCTCACAGCTTTTCTCATGGCTTTGGTACCGTTGAGACCGCTACAGACGATTCAACAGGCACTGGTACCGACGGCACCAGCCTCGGTGGGTATACCCCCCATAGCGAGTCTTGTCTATTTCTGGCATCGACAGATCGGTACCAGGACACCTCGATATTGAGTTCAATCGATACCGGTACCGTGCTCTGCACAAACATCGGGATCAGAGATATTTCAAATCTTCCGATTCCGCTGATTTTAATGACTCTGCCGATACCAGAGTTGTTCTTCTGGAGGAACCATCTTATTCTCCTCAAAGCAGGATGTCTTCTCCAGAGGACATGTCTTTTCAGGATTTTATTTGTGATGTGGGTCGAGGCCTTGCAATCACGGTAACTTCTGAAAAGGAACCTAGGGCACAAGAATTAGAAATCCTTCAATACCCTAAGGCTCCCAAGGAAACAGCTACTCTGCCTATTCATCAGATCCTACATTTATTTATTTATTTTTATTTTAGCATTTTTCTATACCGCACTATTCAACATCAGCGCGGTTCACAAATAACTCAAATGTCCAATGTGGGGGTCTACATTGGACTTACAGTAGAACAGGGAATTTAAACTTGGAGAACAGTTAAACTATATACAATTGGTATAAAGCCTCATGATCTTATGCTGAGGATGTGGGAAACACCTTTAACCACATCTCCTCACTCTTGGAGGCTCGATACAATGTATCGAGTTCCACCTTGTCCTGGCTTCCAAAAAGCTCAGTTACCACACCATTCAATTGTAGTGGAATCGGCTATGCGTAGGATGAAGAGTACAAAGAGGTATGCTTCCAATCCTCCAGGTCGTGAGTGCAGGACTCTCAATGCTTTTGGGTGTCGATGCTTCCATGCTCTCAGCCAGGATCAGCTCCTATATCCTATTTATGGGAATGTTCCTCAAAGAGGTCACAAGAGATTTGGAGCTTATGAACACCCTTCTTCCTGTTGATAAATGACAAGACTTTCAGACATGCTCAGGATGTTTCCAATTGGTAAACCGTGCAGCCTTTGACTGTTTTGAATGCATCAGCAGAATCTCTGCTATTGCCATTGGTGCACATCGGATTGCCTGGCTTCAAGCATCTGACTTGGAACTTTGGGTACAAGATAAATTGGGAAATATCCCTTGCACAGGAGAAAATCTCTTTGGCAGGAATTGGCAGGAAAAGGCTAATGAAATAGATACTGACAATATCACCCTGGATAGATTGTCAAAATCTACAGCCAACCCAGCCAAAAGGAAATCCTATTAAAAAACCCTTTTTCAGCAAAAAAAGGAAGTTTTATCCTTCTTATGCCCAACAGGGGCACGGTCCAGTTCAGGCTGCCCAAAAGGGACAACAGCAACAAACTAGACAACAAAAGAAGCCTAAAAGGCCGAGAGCCCAGCCAGCCCCATAAGCTCCGCCCCTCAGGGACTTTGACTCCTACCTAGAGAACTTAGCCTTCCTGCCCCTGAACGGTCCAGAACCCTTAGCCATCCCTGGCAGGTTGTGTCATTTTGCCAACAGATGGCACCAAATGACAGAAAATTGGACTCTGTCCATTGTACGAGAGGGGTACAAGCTTCATTTTCACAGCATGCCCCCTCCTACAATCGTAAGACAGTTCAATTCTCAGACCACGGTCAACGACCTCTTAGGTCAGGAGGTCACAACACTCCTTGCTCAAGGAGCAATAGAAGAAGTATCCATTCTACAACAGAGTACAGGATTCTACTCCCCCTATTTTCTTATCCCAAAGAAAACAGGAGGACACAGACCCATTTTAGACCTCAGAGAATTGAACAAATATTGAACAAATAGCGAGTTTTATGAGAGGCCTTCTTTTAACAAAGCCTCCCATTAAGCCACCACCGGTGGCATGGGACTTAAATCTGGTGCTTGGGAAGCTCATGAAACCGCCCTTTGAACCATTAGCCACTACATCTTTGAAATTCTTTTCTTGGAAAGTCATCTTCCTCATTGCAATCACATCAGCACATCGCATCAGTGAATTGCAAGCGTTTTATTTTATTTTAATTTAATTTTCTTTTTTTATACCGCGCTCTTCAGAATCAGTGCGGTTCACATGTATACTAACAGGTACTTTTTATTCCCTTGTCCCCGAAGGACTCACAATCTAAGTGTACCTGAGGCAATGGAGGGTTAAGTGGCTTGCCCAAGGCCACAAGGAGTGGCCATGGGACTAGAGACCCCAGTCCCTCCGGCCTGAGGTTGCTTGTCCCCATGTGGGAATTGAACCCCCAGCCTTCCGGCCTGAGGTAACCTGTCCCAACCACTGAGCCACTCCTCCCTCCCGGCTGATCCTCCTTATACAAGGTTCCACCAAGATAAGGTAGTTCCTAGGACTCATCCACACTTTGTCAAAGGTGGTTTCGCCTTTCCATTTAAACCAAGCGGTTTACCTCCCTGTATTCTTTCCGAGGCATCGTGCCTCCAGTGCAGAAAGGAACCTTCATACCTTGGAGTGTAAAATAGCTTTGGCCTTTTACTTGCAAAGGACACAGCAACATAGAAAATCTTCTCAACTCTTTGTTGCTTTTGATCCTAGTCATTTGGGACTTCCAGTTTCCAAAAGAACACTGTCCAACTGGATCGCACAGTGCATATCCTTTGCCTATGAGAGTATGAACCTTCCTCTTGAAGGCCATGTCACTGCTCACAATGTGAGAGCCATGGCAGCCTCAATGGCTCATCTTCACTCTGTGTCTATCGACGACATCTATTGAGCAGCTACTTGGGCTTTGGTACATACCTTCACAGCCCACTACTGCTTAGACAAGGACTCCCGCCGGGATGCCTTGTTTGGCCAAGCTGTTCTTCAACACCTTTTTCAGACTTAATCAACTCCTACCCACCATCCCTAGTAGGATGCCAGAGATCCATGGGGGGAAGTGGGGCCCTTTCACAAGGGCTGACAACTTCCTGGGGACAACTTCCTGGGGCCATCTCCCTGGCATCTACAGCTAGGGAGTCCCCATACGTGAAGACTACATTCCTGCTTGTTCCTGGAGATAGCATAGTTACTCACCTGTAACAGGTGATCTCCGGGAACCGCAGGAATTTAGTCTTTATAACCCATCCACCTCCCCTAGGAGTTGTATCTCTCTCTCTCTCTCTTTTGTCTCAGCTATAAACTCAACTGGAGAGGGACAGTTGGAAAGGCGGGAAGGCAGCACGCAGGCGCTGTGGGATGCTCCCAAAGGCTTTCCTATTGGACGCTAGGGAGCGTTCCCGCGCAGGCTCCGTCAGTACCGACGATACCCCATATGTGAAGACTAAATTCCTGCTGTTCCTGGAGATCACCTGTTACAGTTGAGTAACTACGCTTTACTCACCTGTAACAAGTGATCTCTGGGAACAGCGGGAATTTGGTCTTCACAACCCACCCACCTTCCCTAGGCGTTGTCTCTCTATCTCTCTCCCTCTCTCCTTTGTCTTAGCTATAAACTCAACTGAAGAGGGACAGTGGGAAAGGCGGGAAGGCAGCACGCAGGTGCTGTGCGATGCTCCCAAAAGCGTTACTATTGGACGCTGGAGAGCGTTCCCATGCGGGCTCTGTCGGTACTGACGATACCCATATGTGAAGACTAAATTCCTGCTATTTCTGGAATATCACCTGTTACAGGTGAGTAACTGCGCTATCTCCAGGAACAAGCAGGAATGTAGTCTTCACACATGGGTATCGTCGGTTCCGACGGAGCCTGCGCGGGAGCGCTCCCCAGCGTCCAATAGGAAAGCTTTTGGGAGCATCCCACTGCCCCTTCGTCTCTGCCTTCCTGCCTTTCCAACTCTCCCTCTTCAGTTTTTCGTTTTCTGCAGAGCCGACAGGCAGCAAACCCTGTCACTGCAGAAAATTTTATTTTGTGGTTGCGTCTGCCTTCACCGTCGACGCCTATACCGGTACCACCGGTCTTTTTTTCATTTCTTCTTTTCTCAAAAAAAAAAAAAAAAAGGAAAAAGAATTCTTCTTTTTGGAGGGTCTGTCCCCTCTAGGTACCAGGCGCCATTTTGGGCACTAGGCCCTCTTTTCTTCTAAAATGGAGAAACCAACTAGTGGTTTCAAAAAATGTTCAAAGTGTAGCGATACCATATCTGCTACCAACACCCATGAGTGGTGTCTTAAATGTTTAGGTCCTGACCATGTACCATCGGAGTGTCTCCTCTGTAGAAAGATGACCAAGAAAGGCCTGCAGAACAGAGCTGCAAAACCCGGCACCCTCTTTGCTGCAGATGCGTTTTTTGTTGCATCGACGTCTTCCAGGGCCCCATGGATCTCAGGTAACTAAACCCAGGTCTTCCAAGACCGGCCAGTCCTCATCGAGATGCTATTAGCATTGCCCTCGAGGAAAACATACCGGCAAAACAGCCCTGGCGGGAGGCTCTGGCCTCCAGAGCATTAACGGGGCTCCAGAATGTTCCAGAGGCTTCAACCTCAGGGGAACTCCTGGTGCCATGCTCTGGTGTTGTAGCCACTTCCTCCGGTACCAACTTCCAGGCATCGGCAGGTGTTATGGATCAACGAATCCTAGCCATGGATCAACGAATCCTAGCCATCGAGTGCAGTCTAGTGGCCCTCTTAGCAGCCTTGTTATCGCTAAGACCGCTCCAGACGATTCCGCAGTCGTCGATACCGGTATCGGTACCGACTGTACCTGCTTTAACCGATGTGCTTCCCCCCATGCCGGCTCTTGAATCAATATCCGGTATCGAGGGCCCAGTATCGAAACAGTCCGACGATACCGGCGTCAAGCAATGCATGAACACCTGGCGTGGAGATACTTCGAGTCCTCCTATTCCGATGACTCTACCGGTACCGGGGTGATTCTACCGGAGGATCCATCTCCTTCTCCTAAATGTAGGATGTCTCCTCCAGAGGACATGTCCTTTCAGGATTTCATATGTGATGTAGCCCGAGGACTTTCAATCACAGTGACTCCTGAGAAGGAACCGAGAGCAGAAGAATTAGAAATTCTTCAATATCCGGCAGCTCCTAAGGAAGCAGCTACCCTTCCCATTCACCGAATCTTAGATGATCTCATGCTAAGAATGTGGGAAGCTCCTTTAACGGTGTCCCCACACTCGCGGAGACTCGATACCACGTACCGAGTTCCACAATGCCCTGGTTTTCAGAAGACACAATTACCACACCATTCAGTGGTAGTGGAATTGGCGATTAAGATTAAGAGTGTTAAGACACATTCTTCCAATCCTCCAGGCCATGAAGCAAGGACACTCGATGCCTTTGGGCGTCGATGCTTTCAATCATCAGTGTTATCAGCCAGGGTCAGCTCTTACATTCTCTACATGGGGATGTTTCTCAAAGAGGTAACAAGGGATCTAGAGCTTAAGGCTCCACTTCTCCCTGATGATAAAAGGACAGATTTCCTCACCCTGGTCAAACATGCCCAGAATGTGTCTAAGTTCATGAATCGTGCAACCTTTGACTGCTTTGAATGCATTAAACATAGAAATATGAAGACAGAAAAAGACCACATGGCCTATCTAGTCTGTCCTTCCATAACAACAACAGTCCCCTTTTTACCTTTATAGATCCTCTGATAGAAACATAGAAATATGAGCCGAACCTCTACTATTTCCATTGGTGCACATCACATTACCTGGCTTCAGGCATCAGATTTAGAACAATGGGTGCAGGATAAGCTGGGAAACATTCCTTGCACAGGAGAAAATCTCTTTGGCAAGGATTGGCAAGACGAGGCTAATCAGATTGAATCTGAAAATACAACCTTGAACAGATTATCAAAGGTTACAACCAAACCAGCAAAGAAAAAGACCACTAAGAAACCCTTTTTCAACAAGAAAAATAAATTCTACCCATCCTACACCCAGGCTGTCCACTGTCCAGTTCATGCTCCCCAGAAGGGGCAACAACAGCCCAGACAGCAAAGGAAGGCACCAGTCCCAAGAGCTCAACCATCTCAGCAGACTCAGCCACCTCAGAGGCTTTGACTCCTTCCCAGAGTCATCCTGCCCCTGAAAGGTCCAGAACCTCTCACCATCCCCGGAAGACTCTGTCATTTTGTCAGAAGATGGCAACAAATAACATCAGAAAACTGGACTCTTTCCAATGTACGAGAGGGGTACAAACTCCATTTTCACAGTACGCCCCTTCCCACCATCACAAGACAGTTCAATTCTCAGGGCCCTACCACCATTCTCGTGTCAGGAGGTCACCTCTTTACTTGCTCAAGGAGCAATAGAAGAGGTACCCATATCCCAACGGGGCATGGGGTTCTACTCCCCCTACTTCCTCATCCCAAAGAAAACAGGGGGGATACAGGCCCATACTGGACCTCAGAGAGTTGAACAAGTATTTGTTCTGAGAAAAATTCAAAATGATCTCCCTCGGAACACTTCTTCCCTACATTCAGAGTCAGGATTGGCTATGTTCTCTAGATCTAAAGTATGCATACACGCATATTCTCATCCATACAGATCACAGGAGGTTTCTTTGATTCCTTTTTCAAGGAAGACATTACCAGTACAGGGTTCTTCCCTTTGAACTGGCTTCTGCCCCAAGAGTCTTCACAAAATGCATGATAGTAATAGCAGCATTCCTGAGAACTCTGGGGATATTCGTCTTCCCTTACTTAGACGACTAGCTTATTCGAGCATCAACAGCTCCAGAAGCCAGCTTCGCTCTCTCCTGCGCAATACAAATCCTGCAGTACTTGGGACTGGTCATAAACCTCCCAAAATCTCATCTCACCCCATCTCAGTCCCTAGAGTTCATAGGGGCTCTTCTCAACACAAGGCACTCAAAGGCTTTCCTGCCACAGCCACGTTGTCTTCAAATACTCCAGTTGACTTCTCAAGCAGCTATGAAAACTTTCCTAACTGCTCGAGAGATGCTTCAGCTGCTGGGGCATATGGCATTCACTGTCCGTGTGGTTCCCTATGCTCGCCTTCACATGCAGGCAGCTCAGTGGACCCTATCCTCTCAGTGGACACAGGCCTCGTGTCACCTATCGGACAAAATCAGAAACTCGACACATCTCATTTCGTCCCTACAGTGGTGGCAATCACTGGAAAACCTTCTCGTAGGCTCTCCCTTCCAGCAGCCACTACATTAAGCCACCTTGACGACAGATGCATCCAAGTCAGGCCGGGGGGCTCACTTGGACCATCTCTCCATGCAGGGTTTATGGACCCACCAAGAGGCTTGTCTTCACATAAATCTCCTGGAACTCAGAGCCATCTTTTAATGCTCTTCAACTGCTCCAAACCCACCTCAGCTACAAGACAGTTATGGTGCAGACAGACAATCAAGTAGCCATGTTCTGTGTGAACAAACAGGGTGGGACGGGGTCTCAAGCCTTGTGCAACAAAGCTCTATGCTTCTGGGCCTTTGTCAGGAATCTTCAAATCCACCTTTTAGCGGTGTATCTTCCAGGCACACAAAATCTCTTGGCAGACAAACTCGGTCGGGTACTGCTGCCACACGAGTGGTCTCTTCATCCAGAGCAAATTGCTCGAATTTTTCAGATCTGGGGAACAGATATAGACCTCTTTGCAAATCCGCAAAATGCCAAACTTCCCCGGTTCTGTTCCAGAATACCGGCTCAGAACTCTCAGGCAGGGGATGCCTTCCACTTCCACTGGGGTCAGGACTTCCTCTATGCCTTCCCACCCATTCCCCTCATTCCCAAAACTCTCTTCAAGCTTCAGAGAGACAAGGGCCATATGATCCTCATAGCCCCATGCTGGCCACGACAACCGTGGTATCCTCTGCTTCTACGTCTCTCTCGAGCCAAACCTCTGGAGTTAGGATGTGCTCCAGATCTTCTTTCCCAGGAGGACGGGATGCTATTGCACCCAAAGCCTTAGTCTCTACACCTCAGGGCATGGCTCCTGAGATTCTAGAATTCCAGGATATCAACCTATCTCAACAGGTAAAGGATATCCTTTTGCCTTCAAGGAAACCTTCCACAAGGCGAGCCTATGCCTTTAAGTGGAAAAGGTTCTCTATTTGGTGTTCAAAAAAGGATCTTAATCCCTTACTGGAGTATCTCCTCCATTTGTCATCCTCTGGTCTTAAAACCAATTCAGTAAGAGTCTGTCTTAGTGCCATTGCAGCTTTCCACAAGCCCTTGGATGGACAACCTGTTTCCTCTCAACCACTTGTAGCAAGATTTACGAGAGGTCTACTTTTAACAAAACCTCCCATTAAGCCACCACCCGTGGCATGGGATTTTAATCTTGGTCTTGGGCAGCTCATGAAACCACCCTTCGAACCCTTAGCCACTACATCGCTTAAGTTTCTTTCTTGGAAAGTGATCTACCTGATTGCTCTCACTTCTGCTAGACGCATCAGTGAGCTCCAAGCTTTATTGGCTGATCCTCCTTATACGCGGTTACACCATAATAAAGTAGTCCTTAGGACTCACCCTCACTTTATGCCAAAGGTGGTTTCACCTTTTCATTTAAACCAATCGATTTACCTCCCTGTATTCTTTCCTAAGCAAAAGCCTCCAATGCAGAAAGAAATCTACACACTCTAGATTGTAAAAGAGCCTTGGTTTTTTACCTTCAGAGAACTAAGCAACATAGAAAGTCTTCCCAGCTTTTTGTTGCTTTTGACTCTAATCATCTTGGACTACCAGTTTCCAAGCAAAGTTTATCGAAATGGATTGCTAATTGCATTTCCTTTACATATGAGAGTAAGGGACTTTCTCTCAAAGGTCATGTCACAGCACACAATGTGAGAGCAATGGCAGCCTCTATGGCTAACCTTCACTCTGTGTCCATTGACGACATTTGTAGAGTAGCCACTTGGGCTTCAGTACACACCTTTGCAGCCCACTACTGCTTGCACCAGGACTCCCGTTGGGATGCCTCGTTTGGCCAGGCTGTTCTCCAGCATCTCTTTCAGACTTAGAACAACTCCTACCCGCCGTCCCAGGTTTCGATGCCAGAAATCCATGGGAGGAAGCATGACCTATCTCAACCTGGGTTTCGCAGCTTTCTGGAGTCATCTCCCTAGCATCTCTTAGCTGAGGAGTCCCCATGTGTGAAGACTAGACTACATTCCTGCTTGTTCCTGGAGATAGCATAGTTACTCACCTGTAACAGGTGATCTCCAGGAACAGCAGGAATTTAGTCTTCACAACCCACCCACATCCCCTAGGAGTTGTCTTTCTCTCTCTCCTTCTCTCCTTTGTCTCAGCTATAAACTCAACTGAAAAGGGAGAGTTGGAAAGGCGGGAAGGCAGCGACGCAGGCGCAGTGGGATGCTCCCAAAAGCTTTCCTATTGGATGCTGGGGAGCGTTCCCACACAGGCTCCTTTGGTACCGACGATACCCATGTGTGAAGACTAAATTCCTGCTGATCTCCAGGAACAAGCAGGAATGAGTCTTCACCTATAGGTACGTCGGTACCGACGGAGTCTGCGCGGGAACGCTCCCCAGCGTCCAATTAGAACGCTTTTGGGAGCATCCCACCACGCCTGCGTGCTGTCTTCCCGCCTTTCCCAACTGCCTCTCCTCAGTTTTCGTTTTTCCGCGGAGCCGGCAGGACGAACTCCTGTCACTGCAGAAAATTCTTCCTTTATTTTTGTTTTTTCTTGTGGTCACGTCTGCCTTCCCTCGACGCACCGGTACCGCCGGTGTTTTCTTTTTCTTTTTCTTTCTCCTAAAAAATGTTTTCTTTGGTAGGGAATTTTTTCCCTGTTTAGTGCCTGATGGTTTTCGGCCTACTAGGCCTCTCCACTTTCCTTCATGGAAACGCCAGCCACTATCCCTAAAACATGTTTCAACTGTGGCGGTACCAAGTTAGTTTTAGACACCCATAACTGGTGCCTTCCATGTTTGGGTCCTGACCACTATCTGCTGGAGTGTCCCTCCTCCAGTAGTTTTTCCAGAAGAAGTCTTCAGCATCGAGCTCAACTCGATACGCGGTTCCCGTCAGACCTGAGGGTACCAGCTACAACTTCTTTTTCACAGGATCAGGTAACTCAACAAAAGTCTGTAAAGACTTAGCCAGTCCTCGGGTGGTAGATCTCATGTTCAACATCGAGATGGCTCTGGCTTTGCCCCCAAGGACATTTTGGCTTTAAAACCCCGGCAGGGTTTCAGGTTGTTCCAGGGGTTTTTACCTCTGCGAACATACCGGAGCCATGCTCGGTGGTGGTATCCGCTTGGAGCGGTGCCGGTACCCCGGCATCGGCAATGGTGTTGGATGAAACACTCCACACCGATGATCGCAGTCCAGCGCTCTCAGTATCTTTGGTGCCACTAGAGCCGCTACAGACTGATCTTCCAGCATCAGTATCGATCCCGGTACCGATTCTGGCATCCATGTCGGTACCCTCCAGGTCTGTTTCGATAGATTAGCTGCTTTCGATGCCGAGTCTATAATCAATCTCTAGCCTGGACAATTGGGTACCGACTCGTCTCGGTATCGACCTCAGACGGTGCCGAAGACATTGTTCCAGAGATCAAAGTCTACCGCTCTCGTTACCGTTAGAGTCGCCTCAGACTGATCTTCCGGTGTCGGTACCGTCTGCGATACCACGGCTGGTACCGTTTTCTATGTTCGCATCGGTACCGGTGCCTTCCATGCTTACTTCCACAAGCTCGCTTCCTTCGGTACCGAGTTTGGAGTCCATCCCTGGCATGGATAGTTTTCCACTGATTCATCGCGGTGCCGGCCTCGAGCAGTACCGCCGACTATCCTTTCAGGACAACTCGATGCTCCACCTTTTTAGGTCTGGTACTCCAATGGATCAATCCATTAGTGCCAAGACTAGATCTTCAACAGATCTAACCTTTACTCCTCATGATAGAGGATCCCCTTCTGGGGAAATTTCTTTTCAAGCATTCCTGCTTGATATGGCAAGGTTACTTGCCATTTCTATACCTAATCAAGATCCTGCACCAGGGGATTCAGAGTTTCTGCATATTCCTGAGAATCCAAAGGAGGTTATCATGCTCCCTTTGCATCAAACCTTACAGGATCTTTTACTTAGAATGTGGGAAACTCCTTTAAAGGTATCCCCCCACCTTCAAGGGCCACTGACTCTCTGTACAAGGTGCCCCCTTCTCCAGGTTTTCAAAAGACTCAACTTCCACATCATTCTATTGTTGTGGAATCAGCAATGAGGCGTGTGAAAAGTGCTAAAAGGCACTCTTCTTATCCGCCAGGTCGTGAGTCTAGAACTTTAGATGTCTTTGGACGTAAAAGCTTCCAGGCATCCATGTTTTCAACAAGAATTCTGTCATATATTTTCTATATGGGACTATTTCTTGAAGAGGTCACAAACAGTTTGCTGTTTTTGACTCCTTTTCTTCAAGATCACAAAAGAGCAGACTACTCTTTACTTGGTTAGTCATGTTCAAAATATCTCTAGGTTTCTTACTCATGCTACCCTGGACTGTTTTGAGTCTGTTAGCAGAACTTCTGCTATAGCCATAGGGGCACGACGCATGGCCTGGCTCCAAGCTTCTGACTTGGATAAATTGGTACAAGAAAGGCTGGGAAATACTCCTTGTACTGGGGAGAATCTCTTTAACAAAGAGACTTTATGCCAAGCTGCTCAGTTAACCACT
The DNA here is from genome assembly GCA_033557465.1 of Ichthyophis bannanicus. NCBI lineage: Eukaryota > Metazoa > Chordata > Amphibia > Gymnophiona > Ichthyophiidae > Ichthyophis > Ichthyophis bannanicus. The sequence goes on from CM066050.1 coordinate 6,703,701, forward strand.
ATTATTGCTTTCAGAGGATTGTCAACACTTTCCTCTATCCCAGGTGGTAGGAAATCTTCTACCAAACTTTATTCCCCCAAGGGGAAAAAGTTTTATCCTTTCTCTACCCATCATACAGCTGTTTCCAAACAAGGGAAACATCAAACCAGGCTAAAGAAACCACAACCTCAACCGCTTCAGCAAACCCAGCAGCCGCAGGGTTGCTGATAGACTCTTCACTGAATCATTTTTCCTGTTTTGAGGTTTAGAACCTGTAGTTTGCTTCTTCTCATTACAAGCATCTACATCGGTACCATCCTAAATTTTACATTAAAGAGACATCCTGACTTTTAGCTCATAGAGCTTCTTAGCATGATTATGCTTTACAGGTAGTAAAGTTACTCCTCTTCCTTCTAAGTAGATAGAGGAGTAACAACTATCAATAAGGTCGTCTATGCCTTTACCTTTGACAGTTTCTCCTGTATCAGCATGTCTCATACTATTCTTTTCAGAGATTTACTCCATCGTAAGTCTTTTTCAACTCTGTCCCTCTTACTAAGACATTTTGGTCTGTAAGAATGATACCACTTAACTGAAGGCTTATCCCTAAGCCCCTGAATTTCTTTTCAGAGTTGTCTCCCCCTTGCATTCTTGTTTTGTGGCAGCTTCTCAGACAATGACAGAGTCTTACCACTCCTACTTATGTCTGTGGGTCTTTTTCCAATCTTTGGACCTAAGATTTGTTCTGCTGTCCTAACAATAGTTAGAATGCAGGGGCTCTTATTGGTTAGACCACGGACTTGATCTCCAATATCAATCTTTCTGGCCTTAGTACTAAGTCCCAGACAGACTAAGAACCTTTTCTGGTTTTCTTGTTGCAGACACATCAGCATACCTTCTATCCTTAGCCTTCCCCAATCCTTGGGCTTTGGCGGAGTAATTCAGGTTACATACTGGCTCTTAAACAGCCAGTTTTTTCTTCTAATCAACCTGCAACATGCTCTCTGCATCTCTACAGAGCAGCTCTACACTATGGGCCCTTGATAGAGAGCAAATAATTCCAAATGGTTAGGAAGGGCTTTACTGGGTTCTTCCCTACCCTTACCATTTCCATTAAAGTCTCCTCCTTCAATAAAGGACACAGGCCTTTAATTAAGTGAAGACCTAAAGAATTATCCAATCCCCTGGGTTGGTTCACATCCCCAGTGGACCCCTTCACCAAGGATGGTTTTCTTTTAGTAACAGCCAGTCCTTGTCTTGTATTTCCTTCCACCCTCAATTCTTCATGGGGTAATTCATATTGAGCGCAAGAATGCATCATACTCATTTTGCCCTCATAGAAGAGTAAATATGGTATTTCATTTCATTGCGTCGTCTTCTCCAGCTGCCATGCTGGAGTTATGGAAGGATCCAGACTTACTGCCTGCAGATTAAAAACATCCTCTGCACTTTTTCACGTAGGCCTCCATTCCTGGTTATTCAAGGACTAGAGTTCTTAGAAGACTCAAGATTTCTCCTTGTCAGTGAGAGCACTCCCTTAGCTCTCCCACTCATAACCAGGGAGAATGGATTCTCTAAACATCTCCTCAAGCAGGTATTTCCCTTCTTGTTTTTAGATGAATCTTTCTGTCTTCACATATCCCTCTGTGGGGACATAGGTATATATATATGTATACATGTATATAGACATATGCATGTCTGTACCCATATATATCTATATATTCATATAAATAGATATATCTGTATTTACCTATCTATATATATATATATTGCAATATATGATAGTAGGTGGATATGTATCTATATAGTTTTTTTCTCTCTGTCTGCCTAGGTTCATATATATATATATATATATATATATATATATATATATATATATATATTTCCTATACAGCCCCGACAGATAGTCACTATCCCTTTCAATGCTGCTCCAGCATGCTTAGGGTTCTACATAAACAACCACTTCCTGATCGTCCCTCCAGTCTAGTCCCGGAATCTCTGGGGTTGTCAACCTCATCCAGCAGCTTTGGAGATTGAGAAACTTCAGTGCTGTGATGTCACCAGTATATAAGGGCTGGCACCGCCTCCTCACATCAGTTTTTCAGTCTCCAAAGCAGCTAGAGAGGTGGTGAGCCCAGGGATCTCAGGGCTCACTAGAGGAACGATTACTAATTACATCGGACGCCTTTGTTTTGGCTCTGCCTCTAGTCTGGGAGGGCAGCGGTTTGTCCGTTGCCCAGGGATCCTCTGCTCCATTACCCGCCCTTTACCTCAGCCAGGGGACAGTCAGGAGCCCGGCAGTGGGGTCCGGTCGACGTCGGGGAGAGGATTGCCAGCTGGTTACCGTCCCGGCTGTAGGGGACCGGAACCGGCTTGTTTTGCGGGGCGTGGTGAGTGCAGAAGTGTTTGCCTGCCAGTGCCGACAGCCCTAGGAGCAGTCCCAGCTGGTTTTCCTTCCTACGGGGCAACTAAAGGTAACGGGGCCTGTTAACATCGCCGGTATGGGGAACGGAGAGTGATAGCCAATCCGACAGCAGTTGCGCAGGGCCGCAGGCCGTTTTTCGGTGGGAAACAGCTCTGTGTGTAGCGATCAGGCCAGACCGCGTGGCCTGAGGGTGGGAAGATTGCCGGTTTCCAGTGTGGGGCTTTGGCGCTTCCTAGCTTGGCCTAGAAGCTTCGTTTTACGTTTCTTTCTTCGGAGCTCCGATGGGGGAGTCTCCCTGAAGGGGGCAGAAGTAAAAAAATAAATAAATAAATAAATATTTTTGTTTCCTTTGAGGGGGGGTTACGCCCTGTGTGGATCAGGTCGGCATGCCTTCCAAGCAGCTCTGCCTTTTGTGTGGAGCTAAGCGCAGTTCAGTCTCACAGGAGGGTGTCTGTAGGGGCTGCGCTCCCGAGTTGGAGGCCAGAGAGGTAGTTCCCGATTCAGAGGCTAGGGGGCCTGAGGGTTTGGAGGATATGATTGACCCCAGTCTTCCATCCCTACCGCCTCCTGAGCCGGGGGTCAGTGCATCAGCTGCCCCAGTGCCTCCGCTCTCTCAGCAGCCTCTAGCAGGTAGTCTAGGGGCAATTTTCTCGTCAGATTTCATAGCACTGCTCCAGAAGACTTTGGCAGGCTCGCAGGGAGCGCCTGCAGCGAGTACCTCAGGAGCGGAGCTGGGGCTGAAGCGATCGCGGTCACCGTTGTCAGCGGCAGCTTCGGGCATCAGTGCCAAAAGGACCAGGCCAGGAAGAGATCACTTAGCGCCCTCCGTCGTGTCAGAGGAGGTGCGTTCAGAGGACGCGGACATGGATAGAGATTTGGAGGATCTAGAGGAAGGTGAGATTAAGGAACAAGAGGATCAGGCGCGGGTAGTTCGGGTATTTCGTAGAGAGGAGTTACTGGCGCTCATTTCAGAGTCTCTTAAAAACGCTTAATATGCCGGACGCGGGACCGGTAGCAGACTCTACCCTGGAGGATCCGCTGCTACAGGCGGTGTGGAAAAATCAGAAGGCTTTCCTGGTGCATAGGGTGTTTAAGGAGATGATACAGGAAGAATGGGATATGCCGGAGGCTGCTCTTAAGGGCTCTCGAGTGATGGCACGATTGTATCCTCTCTCGTATCAGGACAGGGAGTTGTTTAAGGCTCCCAAGGTAGATGCAGCCGTATCGGCGGTGACCAAGAAAACTACCATCCCGGTGGAAGGTGCAGTGGCTCTTAAGGATGCGCAAGACCGCAAGTTGGAAATGTTGTTGAAGCAGATTTTTGAGGCCAATGCATTGTCTTTACAGGCTTCTATTTGTGGAGCCTGGGTAGCGTGGGCTTGTGCAAGGTGACCACTCGGTGGAAGTGTCCGAGGAAGTGGCAAGATTGGAGTCCGGGACGGCGTATCTCGTCGACATTCACTATGATTTGATCTGCGGTTTAGTGAAGAGTATGGCCTCTGTGGTCGCCGGCAGACGGTGTCTGTGGCTGCGAAATTGGGCAGCGGATGGTTCTTCAAAGGCGAGGTTGAGTAAGCTCCCTTTTAGGGGGAAGCTGCTCTTTGGAGAAGATTTGGAGAAGTTGGTTAAGGATTTAGGGGAGTCGAAAGGCGGTCGTTTGCCAGATAATAAAAAACAGAGCCGCACTGGTCCCGGGTCTCGGGGGCCGCAGCGGGAGTTTCGACAGTTCACTTCCCCGAGGGGGGCCCAGGCCCAGAGAGGTCGCTTCCATGGTAGGTCCCAGGGGTTTTGGGGGTTTCGAGGAGCGAACAGGGGATTTGCGGCTGCGTCCTTGTCCTCCACCTTCAAAAAGTCACAATGAAGTCAGGGGGGTCCGGGGGAGTTAGTTCCCGTAGGGGGTCAGCTACAGGATTTTTACCCTGCCTGGGCCCGACTCACGTCCGATCAGTGGGTATTGGAGGTGATTCGCGAAGGTTATGCGCTCAAGCTGCAGCGGCCGGTATCCGATTCTTTCGTTCGGTCCCCGTGCAACGCTCCCGCGAAGCGCAAGGCAATACAGGATACGGTGCAGAGGCTGTTGTTGCTCAAGGCCATTGTCCCGGTTCCTATCGACCAGTTAGGTTGCGGTCGATACTCCGTTTACTTTGTCGTGCCAAAGAAGGAAGGGACGTGGCGGCCCATTCTAGATTTAAAAAGGGTGAATTGCTGTCTGCGCGTGTCGCATTTTCGGATGGAGACTCTCAGGTCCGTCATTGTGGCGGTATGGCGCGGAGAGTTTCTGACCTCCCTGGACTTATCGGAGGCGTATCTTCATATTCCGATTCGCCAGGAGCATCAGAAATTCCTCAGGTTTGCGGTGCTGATGGGGCATTATCAGTTTCAAGCGCTTCCGTTTGGCCTGGCGCCACGAACGTTCACCAAGGTGATGGTGGTAGTGGCGGCGGCGTTGCGGAAGGAAGGTGTGTTGGTGCATCCCTATCTGGACGATTGATTGATCAGAGCGAAGTCCAGGGAGGAAAGTCTCTCGGCTATGGCCAGGGTGATAGCTCTTTTGCAGAGCCTCGGTTGAGTGGTCAACACTGCGAAGAGTAAGTTGGAGCCATCTCAAAACCTGGAATACCTCGGAGCATGTTTCGATACGAGCGTGGGTCGAGTGTTTCTGCCTCAGCAGCGAGTGCTAGCCCTCAGGCGATTGGTGAGTCGGTTTCTCGGTCTCAGCTGTCCTACAGCCTGGGAGTATCTGCAGGTGTTAGGGATGATGGTGGTGACGCTAGAGTTGATGCCGTGGGCGCGGGCCCACATGAGGCCGTTGCAGCGGGCTCTGTTGAGAAGATGGTCGCATCAAAAGGACTCCCTGTCCCAGAGGTTGGCTTGCCCTCCGCACACGCGTCGGGCGCTGCGTTGGTGGTTGAGACCAGGATGGCTAGAGAAGGGGGTGTCGTTGGAGGCTCCAACTTGGGTGTCGCTAACAATGGATGCCAGTCTGCACGGCTGGGGAGCTCATTGTCAGGAGCACCTGGTGCAAGGTCAGTGGTCCGACCAGGAAAAGCGGTGGTCAATCAACAGACTGGAGTTGCGGGCAGTGACGTTGGCTCTTCAGCGGTTGTACCCTTTTCTACAGGGAACGGCCGTTCGGGTGTTCTCGGACAACGCGACGGCGGTAGCGTACATAAATCGACAAGGAGGCACCAGCAGTGTAGTGCTGGAGGACGAAGCGGACGTTTTGTTTGAGTGGGCAGAGAGGAACCTGGTGGCCTTGTCGGCGGCACATGTCGCGGGAGTAGACAATGTGGAGGCCGATTTTCTGAGTCGAGTAAGGGTGGACCCGGGGGAGTGGGTCCTGCACCCCTAAGTGTTTGCGATGTTGGTTCAGCGCTGGGGGACACCAGTAATGGATCTCATGACAACTTTTCAGTCTGCAAAGGTCGATCGGTTCTTCAGCAGAAGAAAGGAGAGGATGGTGGAGGGCCTAGAGTGGCCAGAGGGGCAGCTGCTGTATGTTTTTCCGCCGTGGGTGTTGATCGGACGGGTTCTACAGCGCATAGAGCGGCACAAGGGTTGAGTGGTTCTAATTGCTCCGGATTGGCCAAGAAGACCTTGGTACGCGGACTTGGTCAGACTGTTGGAGGGGCAGCCCTGGAAGCTTTCCTGTTCGCAAGGACCTTCTCACCCAGGGACCTCTCTGCATGCCCCAGGTGGATCGATTCTCGCTTACGGCCTGGCTCTTGAGAGGGCAAGGTTGAAAGCGAGAGGTTATTCGGCGGCAGTCATTACTACCTTGCTGAAGTCGAGGCGGAAATCTACTTCCTTGGCATATGTCAGAGTGTGGCGCGTCTTTGAGGCTTGGTGTGCGGATAGGAACTGTGTTCCTTTGAAGGCGTCGGTCCCACAGATTCTATCTTTCTTGCAGGATGGGTTTCAGAAGGGCCTAGCGGCATCTTCCCTGAAAGTGCAGTTGGCGGCTTTAGCCTGTTATAGAGGGAAGGTAGAAGGCAGCTCGCTGGGTAGTCATCCGGATGTTAAGCGGTTTTTGAAGGCGGTAGCTCTTCTCCGGCCGCCGCGTACGCGTATGGTTCCGGCTTGGGATCTACCCTTAGTCTTGGAGGCCTTAGGTGGAGCGCCTTTTGAGCCTTTGGGGAAGGCTTCTTTGAAAGATCTTATGCTGAAGGTGGTGTTTTTAGTGGCCATTTTATTTATTTATTTATTTACATTCTCTTATATACCGCGCTATTCTGCATCAGTGCGGTTTACATTGAACAAACTGAAATTACATTGAACAGGGTATTATAACTTGGAGATAACTAATTTACAGGGAACATGGGCTATGGAGGGTTAAGTGATTTGCCAAAGACCACAAGGAGCACCTGTGGGACTAGAAACCCGGCTAGGCGAGTTTCGGAGTTACAAGCGCTGTCATGTAGGAAGCCATTTCTCTCTTTCTACGATTCTAAGGTGGTGTTGAGACCGGTTCCGTCGTTCTTGCATAAGGTGGTCTCGGTGTTTCATTTGAACCAAGTGGTGTCGTTGCCCGTGTTTCGCGTTAAAGGTAAAACTCAGGTGGCAGACCGACTTCATACTTTGGATATTCGCCGGGCGTTGAAGAAGTATGTGGCTAGAACAGAGCCCTTCCGTAAGTTGGACAGGCTGTTCGTTCTGTTCGCGGGGCCTAGACGATGGGAGGCGGCCTCGAAAGGTTCCATTGCTCGTTGGATCAAGGAAGCGATCGCATCGGCTTACATTCTCCGTGGTTGCATAGTACTGGAGGGCTGCGGGCTCATTCCACTAGGGCACAAGCAGCATCTTGGGCAGAGTCTAGCTTGGTGCCGGCGGTGGACATCTGTAAGGCGGCTACTTGGTCGTCGCTGCATACCTTTGTGAAGCATTACCGTCTGGATGTGCAGGCGGACAGAGACTCCTGTTTTGGATCGGCTGTGCTTCAGGCCGGTCTAGCAGGACCCTCCCGTTAATGTGTTTACTGCTGTAGTACATCCCCAGAGATTCCGGGACTAGACTGGAGGGATGATCAGGAAGGTTAAATTAGACTTACCTGCTAATTGTAGTTCCTGGAGTAACTCCAGTCTAATCCCTTGTCCCGCCCTTTCGCGTTGATTTTACCGTGGCCTGAAGCAGGAGCTGTATTACTGGTAAGCAAACTTTTCAATGCGTTTGGGGGGTTGGAGTGCATGCACAGCGGATTTTTCCAATGGCGGGGCATGGGGGGTTCCTGCCTCCTGTAGTAGGGTGCTGGACAGGGGATCTCCTGGAGTACGATCCGCAAGGGTCTTGTATATAGTTGGGTTGGCAGGCCTATATAGTTTAGTTAAGCGGTGCTTTAATACTGCATTTTGTTACTTACTTGTTGCTCCGGTGAGTCTGCTTTGTCAATAGGTAAACTGATGTGAGGAGGCGGTGCCAGCCCTTATATACTGGTGACATCACAGCACTGAAGTTTCTCAGTCTCCAAAGCTGCTGGATGAGGCTGAGAACCCCAGAGATTCCGGGATTAGACTGGAGTTACTCCAGGAACTACAATTAGCAGGTAAGTCTAATTTAACCTTCCCTGTGGTAGTTAAAGGGTTTTCCACCATGACCTTCAGTTTAGGTACATCTGAAGCCCTCCATGTACCATCTTTTTTCCTAAGTCACTTCAATTAGGAAGGACATTCTGAATCTTCAGAAAATAGGAGGCTACAATGCCTCATACTTCTGTCCTTCTTTGTTATCGGATATGAGGATCTTCAAAGCTCCTCTTCTCCTATAAGAACTATGTCTCTTTAAGGTCAAAAGAGCTTCAGGCTTATCTAATAGGGACTTCCGCGTTTTCCCGCAAAAGTCCTGCCTCATTGAACTACCCCAGTTCCCCCTGGGACTTTTCTCGCCCTAAGGGTTCAGACCTCAACCTGTCTTTTGCACAGTTTATTCACCTCTGCTCTACATTGAGGTACTCCTTGAGAATATTCTGCTGGTTCATATTAGCAGATCCATATGAACCTCCATAAACCTTTTTCAATACCACCAGGTGAGGTCCATATGGGTATATTGCAGTTCAATATTTACTACTGGATATTATCCTCACAGGGTCAATATTTACTACTGGATATTATCCTCACAGGGTCTCCTATCTAGGCGTCCTGTTTGGTCCAGCTGTCCATAGCACATCTTTTTATTCCAACTCCTACCCTCCATCCCCAGGATGCCTGAGGTTCTGTCGAATAGCATGGCCTTTTTTCAGATTCGCAGCATGCTGGGACTCCTCCAGGCATCTTAGCTTGGGAGTCCCCATATGTGAAGACTAATTCTTGCTTGTTCCTGGAGATAGCACAGTTACTTACCTGTAACAGGTGTTCTCTGGGAACAGCAGGAATAAGTCTTCACAACCCACCCACCTCCCCAAGGAGTTGTATTTCTCTATCTCTATCTTTCCCCTCTCTCTCTTTGTCTCAGCTTTAAAACTTAACTGAGGAGAGGCAGTTGGGAAAGGCGGGAAGGCAGCACGCAGGTGTGGTGGAATGCTCCCAAAAGCGTTCTAATTGGACGCTGGGGAGCGTTCCCGTGCAGACTCCGTCGGTACCGACGTACCCATATGTGAAGACTTATTCCTGCTGTTCCCAGAGATCACCTGTTACAGATAAGTAACTGTGCTTTCCCGGAGATCATCTGTTACAGGTGAGTAACTACGCTTTATTCACATGTAGATATGGTCAGGGCTGGTGTAAGTGATTGCACCTTAATGTAAGACTCATTCTCTGCCAATTATGCTAATATTTTATAAAGACAAGTAGGTACCTACCCGTCTTAACAAAGACATGTTAAAATGCGCTTAAGTAGGTACCCCCTTATAAAATTGTCCTCTATTTGTCAAGGTTGTATTACAATTGAAAAGAGAAAAACAACTTAAGAACAGGATATGTGTGTTTACTATTTTGTGTAGCACCATCTCAGTGAAAGCAGAGGCTGATGAACCGGCTCCTACAGCTGATACAGACAGTCCCATGGAAGAGGAGGAAATAACTGTCTGCCCAGGTAAAATGAAGGCAGGATTATATGCTGCCTATATCCTTCTCTTTTTGAGACAGGACTGCTGTGCTTCCAACCAAAGAACATTTGTCTTTCCTTTCCTTGAACATTATGCTTTCTAGCTTTATGCTTGGCTGGCCTTAGCAACATCTTGCTTCTGAAGCAGGAGGCATTGCAGTGGGTAGTTTCTGGAGCAGGTATGGCAAACTGCATTTCTCAAGTGTCACAAAGAGAATCAGCTTTCAGGATTTCACAGTAGATATTCATGATATATATCTGCATACGTTTAATTCAGAAAACAGCTTAATTTGAATAGTATGGCTATCCTGAAAGACAGATTTGTTTCAGTTTTTCAACAAATTGGCATTTGCCATTATTCTTCTGGAACAATTAGGTAGAATCCTCAGCATTGCCTTTATATTGTAGTGGCAGTTTCCTTTGTATATTCCTTCTTAGTTCATGCTGTATTAGCCTTCTTTTCTTTAAATTTCTGCAATATAGTCTGCTGTTTGTACTAAGGCTGCAATGACTCCTTTTGCCTTGAGAGGAGTTTAACTCCTTGACAGTAAAAATGCCATTTTTTCACCTTTTCATGTAAAATACAAGTTGGTGTATTGCATAAGATACAGTAGGGCCGATATCCAGCCTGCTGTGATCAGTGGCCACTGATATTCAGCAGCACTATCTGGAATAGCGATTATGGCTGAATATCTGGTCTTTAGAGTCAGCACCTGTGACTGTCTGCATAGCAGCAATATTCAACCACTATCCAGATAGCCAATTTGTATAGATTTAGGACAGCTTTTTGCCTGTCCTACATTATGGAGACACTTTTTGAAAATCATTGCCATCTGGGTAAGTAACAGCTCCTCCCCAGCTGTGACCACAGACTGCCCCAGCACTATGCTGTGATGGCCAGTTGAAATATTCAGTGCACTATTTGGATAATGCTGCTGAACGTTGGGCTCAGTGGGACTTAGCTGGTTAGCAGATCCTGCAAACTAGATAAGTCTTTTAGAATATTGGCCCCAATGATTCTTTTCCAAATACATCCTGCTAGACCAGTCCAGACTAGTGGTTGTGTCCCTCTGCCAGCAGATGGTGAGACAGAGAAAAACTCCCTTGGTATAAAAACCCATCCCCCAAGGGGGAACTTCAGTATTTTCTCTGTCTCAGCAGATGGTGGACTTCTCTGAGAAGGGATTTGGTGTCTTTGGCAATTGTGCACACTGTGGTGCCCCTTCTTTGCCGACAGTTTTCCTTTCTTCACTTTCCAGAGCTGCTCCTGGTCAAGAGGACGGCTAGTAGAGCACTTCTGAAGGGAAGTGCTCCTGTTCATGAGGAGCAGTTGTAGCCTTCCATTCTGACTGTTCTGCAAGCAGGACTTCTATCAGCTAAGTTGGCAGTCACTTTTTGGTATTTTTCTAAATCCTTAAAGTTTGTTTAAAAAAAAAAAATACACCTTATTCAAGGACCCAGTTGTCGGGCAGTTTTTTCTTCTCCGGACCCTTCCTTCATCTGTTTCTTCCTCCGAGAGAAGTGAGTGTTTTATGTCTTTCGCGGTTCTCTTTTAAAGCAGTGTCCTGATCTGTTTTTCAGCGGTATCTTGTTCTTCTGACTGCGTGCACCTCCCTTTTTTTTGGTGTGCTCCGTTTTCTGCAGTTGCCTTTTTTCTGCTTCTCTTCATGCGGTCGATCAGCGACTGCTTCCTGACTTTGCTGTTTCCTGCCATATTTTTTGTGCCACAGCTGCCATTCTTTCTTCAGAGTCTGTTGATTTTTGGCTTCCTGGCTCTTCCTATAACTTTTATCTCCCTGCTTGAGCTATGGGAAGAAATGTAAGACTGACGGGTAGTTTGTGTTCCTCCTGTGGTTCAGATCAAGGGCGTCCTTCTGCGTCTGCAGGTCTTGGTTCTGGTAGCTCTTCCAGGTCATTCCCTGTGGGTTACCTCAGGGTGATGCTAGATCTCAAGTATCCCTTCCTCTGGTTTTGATGCCTTAGCAGCCTGCTCACCCTCGGCAACTCTCTATTCGGCCTATGCAGACTTCAGCTGACCTGATCTCCAGTTTATGCAGCTATTCCGTCAGACCTGGGATATATAGCACTTGGGAACTTCGGCTACTCTGACCACCACTGACCCTCTGTCTAGAAAGCGTGCCCTGCAGGGGAAGACGTTGATGCTCCTTCAAATGAGCATTCTATCACATCTGAGTCCTTCCAGGAAGAAGGAGAGCTCTCGCCATTGGAAGACTACCAGGAGCCTTGAGAAGATGGTCATGATATCCAATTATTCCGTAAGGAAGAGCATATTACTCATTTATTTTATTTTATTTATTTAAAGCTTTTCTATACTGTGCTTTTTAAAATCATTGCAGTTTACAAGTAACATTTCTTTGTACAAAGCAGGGAGGACCTGCTTTGAACTTACATTGAACAGGTATAGCAACTTGGATTTAGAACTGGGGTAACTATATACAAGCTAAGCAGTGTGTCACTGAGCCATTGTAGTGACATGGCGTGCTCAATAACTATGTACAGAATTGTCAGTTATTTACAATTTAGCTAGTTGGGCTGCTGACTGCAGTTGCCTCAATCTGCCTAGGGTGAGCTGGTGGTGATGTCAAGGTGGGTGGGGGTATGGTGGGTGGATTTGTATCGTTGGGATGTGAGTAATGCAGAAGAAAAAGATGGTGCTTTAATGCCTTCCTGAATTGGGTGAGGTCAGTGATCACTCGGATAGTGGTTGGGAGGTCATTCCAGCAAGTAGGTGCATAGAACACAAAGGCTCTGTTCTTCATTGCCTGAGAGCATTTTGTTATTTCTTTGGAGATTACTAGTGTGTTGGTAGCGAAAGTCCTTCTGGATCTGTTTGGAGGAGTGGGGTGGAGTTAGGTCCGTTAGGGAGGTGGAGGATATTTTGTTGATGGCTTTGAAGGTCAGTAGTACTACTTTGTATGTGAGCCGGCAGTTGATCGGCAGCCAGTGTAGGTCTTTTAAGATTGGGGTTATGTGCTCTCTTCTGGAGGCCCCATAGAGGAAGCGGGCAGCAGCGTTCATTGCCAGCTGTAGTGGGTTCAGTGTGTTCTTGGGGAGTTCGTGCAGGATGGCGTTGGTGTAGTCGAAGTGGGGGGTTACAAGTGCTTGGAAAATTGTTCATAAGAACACAAGATATGCCATACTGGGTGAGACCAAGGTCCATCAAGCCCAGTATTCTGTTTCCAACAGTGGCCAATCTAGGTCATATGTACCTAGCAGTTTCCCCAAAAGACACAGGTTCTGCAATGCTTGTACTGGGTCAAGCATTGATATCTTCGGTCACTTCTTAATAATGGTTTATGGACCTTTCCTTCAGGAACTTGTCCAAACCTTTTTTAAACCCATCTACACTAACAGCCTTTACTACATCCTCCAGTAACAAATTCCAGAGTTTGATTACACGTTGAGTGAAAAAATATTTTCTTTTATTAGTCTTAAATAGTTTACCCTATAGCTTCATTGCATGTCCCCTAGTCTTTCTATATTCTGATAAGGTAAACAATCGATCTACGTTTACCCGTTCCACTCCACTCATTAATTTATAGACTTCTATCATATCTCCCCTCAGCCGTCTCTTTTCCAGGTTAAAGAGCCCTAACCTTTTTAGCCTTTCTTCATAGGAGTATCCTTCCATCCCCTTTACCATTTTGGTGGCTCTTCTCTGAACCTTTTCTAAAATCGCTATATCCTTTTTAAGATACGGCGACCAGAATTGCACACAACATTCAAGGTGCGGTCTCACCATGGAACGATATAGAGGCATTATAATATCTTTTGTTTTATTTTCCATTCCTTATCATACCTAGCATTCTATTTGCTCTCTTGGCTGCCGCTGCTGTTCGGAAGTCCTCTGGCTGCAGCAAGGGTCGGAGGTGCCGAATTGTCCACATCTTGTGGTAAATTGCCTTGATGATGTTGTTTATGTGCGTTTTCATGTCGAGGTGCCGATCTAGCGTAATACCCAGGTAGCGGATGGTGGGTCTGCTTGGGAGCTCGGCGTCTCTCACCTTTATTGATGCGGGACGCGAAAAGGCTTTATTTCTTGTGATGAATAGTACATCTGTCTTGTTGTAGTTGATCCTGAGATTCTGTGAGTGGAGCCAGTCAGAGACAGCATCAAAGCATCTAACTAATGTCGAGAGGTTCGGATGGTCGATGGCGAATGGGGTGAACAGCAGTACATCATCCGCATATATCAGGCAGGATATATTGAAGGAGCGGATGATGGCACATATGGGCTGCATGTATATATTGAACAAGAGGGCAGAGAGTGAGGAGCCTTGGGGAACCCCTTGTTTTTGTTGGAAAGGCTCAGAGGTCTTGGAGCCCATTTGTACTTGCTGTCATCTGTCTGTCAGGTATGACTTGCACCAGCTCCAGGCTGAGCCCTGGATTCCCTTCTCATGGAGACACGTCAGGAGCTGCTCATGGTTGACAGAGTCGAACGCAGAGGCGATGTCCAAGAAGATAAGAGCGTACCCTCTTCTGATGTTGTCAATCCCTGTGATTAAGGTATTGATTAGTGTGGTGAGTAGCGTCTCAACGCCATGAGATTCTCTGAAGCCATGCTGGCATGGGTCTAGAGGGGCGGTGGCCTCGATATGTTGGTGGATTTGGCGCTAGACGACCTTCTTGATTATCTTGGCTAGCAGGGGGATGCTTGAGATTGGTCGATATGATTCCACCTTCTGGGGGTTCAGTTTGTTCCTTTTTAGAAGGGGCCGGATGGACATCTGTTTGAGGCTTGATGAGGCATGACTCTATTCCCTTTCACTTTCATGCTACGAGGGGACATAGCATGAGTGTGAAAGGGGATAGACTCGAGAGTAATATGTGGAAATATTTCTTTATGGAAACGGTGGTAGATGCGTGGAATAATTTCCCAGTGGAGGTGGTGGACACGAGGACAGTATCTGAATTCAAAAAAGCATGGGACAAAACAGAGGATCTCTAAAGGTAAAAAGAGGACTATTGTAGTTGATATGGAAGGGCAGACTAGATAAGCCATGTGGTCTTTTTCTGCCATCATGTTTCTATGTTTCTGATTGCTCAAATTATGGAGGTTCTGCACCTCTTGGACTCTCAAGTGCAACTTCAGATTCCTCTAAACCTCAGGCAGACCCCATCATCTCGGGCATCAAGAAACCTTCTAAGGCTTTTCCCTTTCCCCTGGAACTACAACAGATGGTCTCCTTAGAGTGGGATTCTCATCATGTGTCCCTTTGCTCCGCTTGTTACTTGGGCTGTGTTTACATTTGATCTTTGGATGATGTTGACAAGTGGTTGCGTTTCCCGAAAGTAGATGCCCTGGTCACTGCAATCTCTAAATGCACTACCATTTCTGTGGAGGGCTGCACTGCCATCCACGATCAGACAGATCGCAAGGTGGAGGCCCTCATAAAAAACACTTTCTCATCATTGACCTTGGTATTGCAGGCCTCTGTGGAGGTCTCACTGCACGCACTCTGCTCTGATGGCTTGACTCACTTCCTGATGATCCGGCTTTGCCTCGTTTAGAGTCGGTCACTGCTTTTCTTGCAGATGCCTTTTATGTTCTGCTATGCTTTTCTGCTCACTGTGGCTGCTGCTACAGTGGCTCGTCATTGGCTGTAGCTCTGTCATTGGAATGTGGATGCTGCTTCCAAGTCCCGTCTCGCCAAGCTTCCTTCAAGGGACGCTTTCTTTTTGGTGAGGATTTGGAAAAACATGTGAAGGATTTGGGGAAAGCCAAGCCTCAGTGTTTGGTAGAGGATAAGCTCAAATCCAATTTTTGTTATCCTGTCATGTTGTTGTCCGCATTCTGATCTTATAGAGTCTGCTTTAGAGAGGCCTGGCAAATCCGGTTCTTCTTTGAATAGGGCTGGTTCTAAGCCTCAGTTCTTTCAGGGTATCTGTTGCAACCGGGACAATTTCTCCTCGTCCAACAAGTTTTTGAGCTTCTGCCAAATCTTCCCATTAATGGCTTCCAGGTCCATTCCGGGGTGCCTCCTGTGGGCAGACGCTTATGGTATTTTTCCTGCAAATGGACCCAGATAACATCAGACCAATGTGTATTCGAGGTAGTAACACAGGGTTATGCTTTCAGCTTCACTGAGCCCATGCCGAATGTCTCTCCATGTGGTTCCGCATCCAAGACAGCAGTTGTACACCTGACTCTCCACCGCCTTCTTTACCTCTATGTAGTATGCCTAGTTCCTCTCTCAGAAAGAGAGATTCTGGTCACTATTCCCATTTACTTTGTCATTCCCAAGAAGGACAGCTCCATCTGTCCTATCCTGGACATCAAGGGAGTCAATCATTGTCTTCGGGTGCCACGGTTCTGGATGGAAACCCTCAGGACAGTCATTCAAGCTGTTCGGCCAGGCAAATTTCTTGCATCCTTGGACCTGGAGGAAGCATATTTTCACATTCCAATCTACCAAGATCATCAGCAGTATTTACGTTTCGCAGGCCTCGATCAACATCATCAGTTTCGTGCCCTGCTCTTTGGTCTTCCCACTGCTCCTCACGCTTTCTCCAAGGTGATGTTAGTAGTGGCAGCTTCCCTGCGGCGCCAAGGTATTTGGGTTCATCCTGATCTAGACAATTAGCTGATCAGAGCAATGAGGCTACTTCTGTGGTCCTCAGGTCCTCTCCTTTCTGGACCATCTTGACTGGGTGGCCAATTATGCTAAAAGCAATTTGTGCGCAGTTCAGTCTCTGGAATTTCTCGGTGCCCACTTCAACACGCGTGCATCATGTCTTCCTCTCTTACAACAGATGCAAGAAGCTCTGCGTTAAGGTCCATGCCTTTTGGCGCCTGGCAGTCTCCACTGCCTGGGATTACCTACAACTCCTTGGCACTATGACTTCTGCTTTTGACATAGTCCCCTGGGCCCGTGCTCACATGCATCCACTTCAGTACTCTCCTGTCACGCTGGTGCCCATTCATCCAGGACTATCAGATTCATCTACCCCTTTCTTCAGTGGTTTGCCATTGTCTTCTCTGGTGGCTTTGTTCTCATCACTTGTTGAAGGGCGTTCCCTTGGAAATTCCACATTGGGTGGTGGTCACCACGGATGTCAGCCTTGCAGGTTGGAGAGCATACTGCCAGGGACAGGCAGCACAGGGTCCATTTAAGAAGCCTCTTGGACCATCAATCGCCTCGAAGCCCGAACTCTTTGTCTGGCTCTACTTCCTGATCGTCTCTCCGGGCCAGTCCAGGAACAAGAGGGTTGTCAATCTTCTCCAGCAACTGAGGACTGAAATCTGAAGTTTTGCAGACCTGGTATCTGGCTCCCCCTGCTGGTCGCTCTTCAGTCTTTTCAGTCCTCAGCAGCTGGAATGGACACGTTCCTGGCTGGCTCCCGCGAAGTCCGTTATTTTCTGTAGATTTTGTTTTTATTTCTTTTGCTATCTTTTAAGCAGTGTTGCTGGGAAGAGCCCTAGCAGGGTTCCCCCCCCCCCCCCTCCAGAAATGAAAAACTAAAGCTTATTTAGCAGAGATCTGGCGAAATTATACCGGAGCAGGAAAGGCAGAGCCTGTCTTTTAAGCTGCTCCGATTATCGAGGGAGGGAGCAGTGCAGTGCTGGGAGCCCCAGATACCTTCCCGCTGCCCTCGGAACTTAAGGTTTCTTTCCCACTAGCAGTGGGAGTTAGTGCCTCATCCCGGTCTAAGGGCTTAGAGCTTTGTTTCCTGCGTTCAGGTATGTTTTGAGTTTCTGGGCTTGTCGGGGCAGAGCGGCTTGGTGGCGGTTGCTGTCCTGTCAGCGTTCAGTTAGTTTTTCACACAGCAGGGAGTTCCGGGCCGGTTTTCTTGTCTTTTTTCGCGGCGGTTTTTCTTTCTGTAGAGGCCTCTTGTTTGCTGGCTGTTTTACCTGTGATCTACACGCACCCTAATGGCCACCCTAGGCGGTCGCCTAATAGGGCGCGTCACCTCTTTATTTTGTAGTTGTGGGTTTTCATGTAAAAAATGAAAGTCCGAGAGGCTTTAAGGCTAACACAGGAAATTTATTGATTTTCACTGCTTCTCCAAAATAGAGCTTGTATAAAGCTCAACGCAAAACAAAACTCCTATTTATAGATATCTCTGCCGCCTTCGATAACATTAATCACCTGACACTGATCAACAGATTAGAAAACCTAGGAATAGGCGGGATTGTCCTTAATTGGTTCAAATCCTACATTTCACATAGATTAATACGCGTCCAAATTGACCAACAAGCATCAGAAACATTCCCCCAAGGACAGGGAATACCCCAAGGATCAGCCCTTTCAGCCCTCCTATTTAACCTGTACCTGCAACCGATAACAAACATATTTAAAAAACACAGGATTAACCATTTTATATATGCTGATGACATCATGCTAGCTATCCCCATAACCATTAAAAACCCTACATATGACTCGCTATCCAAATGCATGGCTGAGACCTCCTCCTGGATGGAGACTAACCACCTCAGCATAAACCTCAAAAAAACAGAGGCAATGTTTGTAACAAGATCATCTATGACTGAGAACACTTACCCGGAAACAATCACAATCAACAAAACCTCCATACCTGTCAGAAAATACTTAGGAGTAATAATAGACCACACTCTCACCATGCTACCACACATAAAACAAACAGTAAAAACCATTTTCTATAAACTCAAAACTATTCAGCACCTAAGGCCACTCCTCGAAACACAAGACTTTAGATCCGTAGTAAGTACACTGATCACCCCTCACTTCGACTATTGCAATAGTCTCCTAATAGGCCTCCCTCAAAAAAACACATACCTTCTACAAAGAGCACAAAACATCTGTGCAAAAGTAATTGCTAAAGCTTGCCTAACAGACCACATAACCCCAATACTGCTGGAACTCCACTGGCTCCCTATAAACAGCCGAATCAAATATAAAATTATCCTAACAACCTATAAACTCATAAACGACATAACCCCCTCACACTTATCCACATTACTGCAATCTCCAACATCGACAAGGACCCTCAGACAAAACGCAGCCTACTCCCTCATCATACCA
Source organism: Ichthyophis bannanicus (assembly GCA_033557465.1). Taxonomy (NCBI): domain Eukaryota; kingdom Metazoa; phylum Chordata; class Amphibia; order Gymnophiona; family Ichthyophiidae; genus Ichthyophis; species Ichthyophis bannanicus. Next base: position 6,722,166 of record CM066050.1, read on the forward strand.
AAAGCCATCCGGAAAACTAAGAATACCACTAGCTCCAGAGCATTCTCATTCACTGCTCCTACACTCTGGAACGACCTCCCTATTGAACTTCGCACCATAAGAGACCTCATCCAATTCAGAAAAGAATTAAAGACCTACCTGTTCACTGAACACTTCGAAATCCCCTACTCCCCCAAAGCCAGCTCCACAACAAACGTGGTCACACATGCACAAACCCCCTTAATCCCAACAATGTAACCACAAGCCTGCCCCCCCCCACACACGCCCCAAAGACGACAAAAAAAGGAATTAAATTCCAGCACCTACACCAATATCTGCCCCATACACCACACACACCACACGCTGTAAATATACATTTGTATAAAGTTTGATGTGTTTGCTTTAATACCTGCAAAGTTTTTGCTTTAATACCTACAAGATGTTTTTGCTTTAATACCTACAAAGTTTATATTTATTGTTCAATGTAAATAGTTGATTTCTATTGTTCTATGTAAAATGTATACAAATTGTGTACAAGACTGTTAATCTGTTATATGTAAACCGCCCTTGATCTCTGGAAGGGGCGGTATAAAAGAAATAGTTAAATAAATAAATAAATAAAAAATAAATAAATTTTCTTTTCCTGATACAATTAACTTCAGTTACTTCCAGACTTCATGAACAAAGGCTTCATTACTTCTCCTAGCCTTTTTAACACAAGTGCTAGTTTGCTTTGCTAAAACTTCCTCACATACAAGCACTTTCTGGCTTTATTCCAGGAACATTTCTAAAAGGAAACAAGGCTTTTAAAACACAGTCCAGCCTGTTTACACCTTTTAACTAGCAAAGGCAGCTGTTTGAGCTTTCCCCTTTCCAAGGCTCAAACGCTTGTCTTGTAACATATAGCACATTCCATTGGGCATTCACATTCACTGTCAGAAGGATAACTTCCTATTTCCATATCTTCAGTGTCTGGCTCTTGTACATCAAGATTAAAACTCCTCCTGGAATACCCGGCTCTGCCCTTTCTAAAAGTTTAAGAATTTCCTTCCACCTAGAGGTTTTTCTGTCTCTTGACTGCTTAGCACATACTGGCAATTCTTTCTCTCTCCATGAGTGGCTTAATGCTTTCAGCTTGTTTAACTGTCTGTTAGACAGAGGGTTACTCACGGTTCTCCTGTTATCAGATGGGTTTTTACCAAGCCTTTGGCTTGTAGTAAAACTGTCCTCATTCAAAGCTCCCTCCAAAGGAAATCTCCTGCCTCCAAGTTCCAAAGCAAACCTCCCTGCTTTGTGGCTTGTTCCTTTGAGTATTCTAGCAGTTTCCTCTAAAGCTGGGCTGTCCTGGGAAATACCTCTCACTTCAGATACCCGAGGGCTTTTTCCTCCCTCCAGCACGTTAGGATTCCTGCTCCGTTCTGAGTCTCCAGTAGCTCCTCCCCTGGGAACTCCCTTCTTCCTGTAATGCTGCTTCTCAACCTCAGCATTAGCATAGGCATCAGAGTATGCCTCAGGAAGCAGGCTGAGCTTCAGACTTTCCTCAACACTGTCTGAACTCTCTGACTCAGCTCTCTCCACTCTGTGTCTGTGTTCCAAGTGCTGCATATGCTCCGTTTGCTTCATCTTACTTTCCTTTTGTAATCCCCTGGGAACTCCCTTTGCACGTGTCTGAGCAGTGATCACGTGCTGCTTCCCCAGCTGGTCTTCATTACCCCTACAGCTTCTTCCTAAGCTGGGGCGTGGCCTGCAGCTATTCACTAGGTGAGTTTTTTCCTGTTCCAAAACATTTTGTGTTTCACATCCCCGCCTGCTGCTTCTCTCCCTTAAGGTAAAAGTGTGCTCTTTTCCCTTTCCTAAGGGCTTGGGGACATTTTGGCCATCACATACCTTCCGAAACTGGTTTAGGGCTCTCTGGGGGTGCCGATAATGGACGGAGCCTCGGAAGGCCGCCCTCAGGGCACTTCAGTTTTGGCGGAAACGGCAGCCATTTCTGAAGCAGCTCTGGTCCTTGTACCGGCTCAGGAGAAGCCTACTAAAAAGAAAGCCAAGTCCAAACGGCAAGGACAGAAAAAACAGACACTTTCTGCCTTTGCGAGCGAACCTACTGGTTCAGGGTCCCTTGCTCATGCCAGAGGTGGATCGCTTCTCTCTTACGGCTTGGCTATTGAAAGGGACAGGCTAATGCATCGGGGGTATTCGGCTTCTGTCGTGGCCACTATGTTGCAGGCTCGCAGGAGGTCGACGTCTCTGGCTTATGTCAGAGTGTGGCGAGTCTTTGAATCTTGGTGCGAGAAGCGGAGTGTCTGTCCGCGGGACGCATCAGTGCCACATGTTCTGTCCTTTCTTCAGGACGGGCTAGATAAAGGTTTGGCTCTCAGTACCATTCGGGTTCATTTGGCGGCCATTTCATGCTTTCGAGGGGGTCTGAAGAGGGCTAGGCTGTCCGCCCATCCAGATGTGCTTTGGTTTCTACTGGCGGTCCAGAACATCCATCCGCCTCTTCGCAGTGTTGTTCCACCTTGGGATTTGAATCTGGTTCTTGAGGCCTTGGCGCGCCCTCCTTTTCATCCGCCTAAGGACATCGTGCTCCGGGAGCTTTCTTGGAAGGTGGCCTTCCTAGTGGCGTTGTGTTCGGCGAGAAGGATTTCGGATCTCCAAGCGCTTTCTTGTCGGGCTCCCTATCTTCAATTTTCGGAGGAACGGGTACTGTTGCGAACCGTTCCCTCCCCAAGGTGGTGTCTAAGTTTCCCTTGAATCAGACTATTTCGCTCCCCACTTTTCGAGTCAAGGAGGATCTGCCTATTGATGGCGTGTTGCAGAACTTGGATTTGGGCAGATTACTCAAGAGATACCTTAAGAGAACTCAACCGTTTCGTAGAACGGACAGATTATGCGTGCTGTTTGGAGGGCCTCGGAAAGGCGAGGCAGCGTCCAAGGCATCCATTGCTAGATGGGTGAAGCAAGCGATTGTGGCGGCATATCAAGCAAAGGGGAAAGCCCCTCCAGAGGGGCTTTGCGCTCATTCCACGCGTGGCCAGGCGGCGTCCTAGGCCGAATATGCTTTGATTCTGCCTGCTGATATTTGTCGGGCGGCTTCTTGGTCATCCCTTCATACGTTCGCAAAACATTACAGGTTGGATCTTTTGGCCAGGGCAGATGCAAAGGTGGGGGCTTCAGCCATCATCGTGGGCCTGGCGGGTCCCTCCTGTGGTTAGATACTACTCTGGTACTTCCCTCTTGTTCCTGGACTGGCCTGGAGAGACGATCAGGAAGCAGAAATTAGGCCTTACCTGCTAATTGTCTTTCCTGGAGATCTCTCCGGGCCAGTCCAGGACCCACCCGTGGCTTTTTGCTGTGTTTTTTTCCTGGTTGCGCGGGTGCGTCTGGGGGATGCTGTCTTCAAGTTGTCGGCGGTCGCGCTTTCCTGTCCGTCAGCATTGCTTTTCGCAAAGGTCAGTCCGGGGGGTCTCTGGAGCTTCCTTGGGGAGAGTTTATGGTGATTGAAAGAGAGAAAAAAAAATCAGACAAACTTTCTGAGTTACACAGTAGCTGCTTCCGTAAGGGGATGCGGGCAGCATATGTTCACTGCTTGATAGGTTGGCTATGTTCTTAATTTTCTGTTATTGGTTTTGTATGTTGTTTCAACTGCTTTGACAGGGTTAGACTGAAGAGCGACCAGCAGGGGGAGCCAGATACCAGGTCTGCAAAACTTCAGATTTCAGTCCTCAGTTGCTGGAGAAGATTGACAACCCTCTTGTTCCTGGACTGGCCCGGAGAGATCTCCAGGAAAGACAATTAGCAGGTAAGGCCTAATTTCTGCTTTTCTTTCAATCCCACCTCCAGAGTCGAGCAGTCCAAGTACTTTCTGACAATTCCACCACTGTGACTTATTGCAACAGACAGGGTGGGACCAAATGTCCCAGAGTGGCCCTGGAAATGAGTCTTCTATTTCCCTGGACAGGATCCAACCTCCTGGCTCTTTCTGCGCAGCACATTGCGGGAATGGAGAACATTCAAGTAGATTTCCTGAGTTGTCATATCCTGGACCCCGGCGAGTGGGAGCTAGCTCCGTGGGTGTTTGTGAACATTGTGTGTCGGTGGAGGATCATCCAACTCTAGATCTAATGGCCACCTCTTCCAATGCCAAGACGTCAATCTTTTTCAGTCGTCGAAAGGAACTGAACTCTCACGGCTTAGATGCTCTGGTTCTGACCTGGTCCTCGAACCAGCTTCTCTACATCTTTCCTCCGTGGCTGCTAATCGATTGGCTGCGTACTCCTTTGGATAGAGTCACACTCGGGACGGGTAGTGCTGGTGGCCCCAGATTGGCCTCGGTGTCCATGGTATGCCGATCTCCTCCACCTCCTGCAAGTAGTCCCCTACCCCTTGGTGTCCAGAGAGGTCTCGTGTTTCAGGGGCCGGATCTCATGGATGACCCTGCTCCTTACTTGCTTACGGCTGGGTTATTGAGCAGTGTCGCTTGCATCGCAGATGTTACTCGCCGCTAGTAGTGGCCACTCTGTTAAGATCTACCTCACGTGCCTATGTTCGGATCTGGTGTCTTTTTTTTTCTTGGTGTTCTAAGAGATCCCTCTCCCCTTGGCGAGTTGATATTCCAGACATTCTTTCATTTCTTCAGGATGGATTTGAGAAGGGTCTCGCATATTGAGGCCTTGATATGCTTTCGGGGACCTCTCCATGGGCGGTCTCTTGCTTCTAATGTAGACGTTTTTCGCTTTCTGTGTAGCGTTCGCTCCCTGTGGCCCTCCATTCATCTAATTGTCCCTTCTTGGGATCTGTCCCTAGTGCTTTGTGCGCTCACCCGTGCCCTGTTAGAGCCTCTCTGTAGGGCATCTCTCAAAGATTTGACTCTCAAAACATTTTTTTATAGCAGTCATTTTGGCACGGCGCCTTTCGGAGTTCCAGGTACACTTCTGTACTCCAGGACCAAGCAGGAAGTCAGTCCTCACTTATGGGTGTCATCGATGCCGATGAAGCCCTAGCGGAGCATTTCCCCAGCTTTCCATGAAAGCCTTTGGGAATGCTGGCACGCATGCGCGGTTCCCTTCCCGCCTAAAGGTGCCATCTTACCTCAGTCTCTTTTTTTCCGTGAAGCCCATCGGACGTCTGTCCTGTTTTCCCGGTTAAAAGTAGATTTTTTTTCTAGCGTTGTTTCGCTTCTTTTCTTTGGATTCAACGTCGGTTCCCCTCCCGCCGGGATCGGTACACCGGTATCAAACCCCCTTTTTATTTTTCGGTTTTTGCCCTTAGTGGCTAGGCGTTTGCGCCTAAACTTTTTTTCTTTTCCCTGGAAGGCCGGTCTTTTGACCTCGCAGGGACCCTTTTTTCTCCCATGTCTTCCAGTGGTTTTAAAAAGTGTGATCGGTGTAAAAAGATTGTCTCTCACCGACACACACGACTGCTGCCTTCGGTGCCTGGGCCCGGACCACGATTCTAAAACGTGCAGGCCATGTGGAAAAATGTCTTCCAAGGCCCTCCGAAGTCGTCAGCAGCAAAGTGAAAGGCTTTTCTCCGACTCGGCCTCTGCTCGTGCCCGGACCTCGTCTGAGACTTCGACACCTCGGGATTCCGATCCTGAGAGGCGTTGGAGCTCCTCGGACAGGGGGTCCCCCGAGAGGGAACGTAAGAGGAAGAAGCGGCTCGTGAGGGCGGCGTCGGTGGAGGTCCCTGGACCCTCGAGGTCCAGGTCTAAGACCCCCAACTGTCGTCCCGGGCCCGTGGACCAGGAGAAGCCGACCAAAGTTCCTCGTATAGAACCGGAGTCTGCTGGACACGTAAGTCCTGTGTCCTCAAGGACTCGCCTCCCCGAGTACCGACGTCGGGCCCAGCGCCGCCGGGGCCCGTGTCGGGGGCTGCTGCATCACCCGAGCTGAGTCTTAGGTTGACAGCCTTGGAGAGCAGAATGTCTGCCTTCATGGATCAGCAGCGGGCATTGATGGCCAGCCTGTCTGGCGCATCTAACCCGACCACCGGGACATCGACTTCCAAGTCGACCCCGGAGACCGAGCCGATACTCGAGTCCCTTGCGGCTCGAGGTCGTCCTCGGTCGAGGTCTCCCTCGACCTCCCGTTCGGGACCGAGGGTCTCGACGCCGGTGCCTCCGGCGTCGGGGCGGGTGCCCAGGGGCCCCGCGGCGTCAGACCCCGACTCGACTTCGGACGAGTCTGCATGGGAAACCAAAGATGAGGAGTCTCCTGACACCTTTAAGACTCGGTGTGTCCCTTCGGACTCACCTGAGTCTGAACCCCGGAGGATACTAGGTTCTTGGAGTTTATCCGGGATATGGCCGCTGCCCTGGCTATCCCGGCTGACCCCGAGGAAGAGCCTCGAGCCGAGGAGCTCGATGCTCTGCAGTACGACTCTCCTCCAAAGGAGGCCTTTACTGTCCCGGTTCCTCCGATGCTGGAGCGGCTCCTCTTCCGGATGTGGGAGGCACTGGCCTCGGCGCCGGTTTTGAGCAAGCGAGTCAATTCCATTTATCGACTCTGCAAGAGTCCTGGCTTCCAGAAAGCACAGCTGCTGCACCATTCTATGGTTGTGGAATCGGCCATGCATCGTCTGAAAAGTCAGAAGATGCACTTTGCGGTGCCTCCCGGTAGGGAGGACCGCAGCCTTGATGGAGTCGGCAGAAAGTGTTTTCAGGGCTCCATTCTTGCTTGCCGTGTCCAGACTTACCAGCTGTACATGGGCATGTATTTACGAGACCTGGCCAAGGAGTTGGCCGGGTTCTCTGCTGGTCTCTCCGGGGAACCCTTGCAGAGTTTTAAGTCCTTGTCTTCGAGGATACAAGAATGCTCTAAGTTCATGTCCCGCGCCGCCTACGATGGCTTAGAGGCTTTGGCCCGAGTAGCGGCTGCCGGCATCGCGGCTCGACGCCAGGCGTGGCTGCAGTCATTGGACCTCGAGCCATGGGTTCAGGACAAGTTGGTCGATGTCCCTTGCCGAGGTGAAAACCTTTTTGGCAAGCCTGTGGCCGAGTAGGCCGCACAGCTCGAGACTGAGCACCTCACCAGGACAAGGCTGTCCAGGAAGACCTCTGCCCCTTCACATAAAAAGAAGGGCCCGGGTAAAAAGCCCTTTTATCCGAGAAAGGGCACTGCCTACAAACAGTACCCACATTATCAGGCTGCCCAACCTGCCCCACAGGGTCAGCAAGCCAAGGACCGGGGTAATGGGCCCCGTAGGCAGACTGCCCCCAAGCCTCCGGCCCCTGCTCCCACTCAGCAGGGTGGGGGTTTTTGACTCCTTGAGTACAGCCAAACCTCCCTTGCAGACCCAGCCCTGCACAGGAGGCCGCCTAGCCTTGTTCGCCCACCAGTGGCCCCTGATAACTCAGGACAGTTGCGTGCTGGACATAGTCCATCGAGGCTATGCCCTGCATTTTCACCAGCTACCTCCGCCACACTTTCCAGGGGAGTCTTCCAGGCCTCCCCTGCATACAGCCCTTCTCCTCCAGGAGCTCAGGTGTCTGTTGCTGGACAAGGCGGTGGAGCCTGTGCCTCCCCACTTCCAAGGTCACGGTTTTTACTCCAGGTATTTCCTGGTGCCAAAGAGAACCGGTGGTCTTCGACCCATTTTGGATCTCAGAAACCTAAACAAGTTTCTTGTGAAAGAAAAGTTCAAGATGGTTACTCTTGGAACTCTTCTGCCCTACCTCCAGCAGGGAGATTGGCTATGCTCTTTAGATCTAAAAGATGCTTACACTCACATCCTCATTCATCCAGACCACAGAAAGTACCTCAGGTTCATTGTGGGAGGAAACCACTTTCAGTACAGGGTACTGCCTTTTGGGCTGACTTCCGCTCCCAGAGTCTTCACCAAGTGCCTGGCAGTGGTTGCAGCCTACCTGAGAAATCAGGGCATCTTTGTCTTTCCCTACCTGGACGACTGGCTCATCAGAGGCCAGACGTCTCTCGAGGTCCAGCAGGCCACCAACAGAACCATAGACCTGCTCCAAAAGGTGGGCTTTGTCATTAACTTCGCAAAGTCCACTTTGCTCCCCTCCCAGAACTTGGAATTCATAGGGCAAGGTTGGATTCTCAGCTGGCAAGAGCATTACCGCTTGGCCCTCAAGGCCTTTACTGCTTCCCTGGCTCAACAGTCTGTCTTGATCCAGACAGACAATCAGGTAGCCATGTTCTATGTAAACAAACAGGGCGGGACTGGTTCCCAGCCCCTTTGCCAGGAGGCTCAGGACCTCTGTTCCTTTGCCCTGAAACACGACATGCTCCTCAAAGCAGTCTATCTTCCAGGCCAGGAGAATTCCCTGGCAGACAGATTGAGCAGGATTCTGCAACCACACGAGTGGCAGCTACATCCTTTGGTGGTTCAAAAGATTTTCTTGGAGTGGGGTCTTCCCTCCATAGACCTGTTTGCCAGCCCTCTAAACAACCAGCTGCCACGGTTCTGCTCCAGGCAACCGCATCCTCTGAGGGTAGCAGCAGATGCTTTTCTGATTCCCTGGACTCAGGGCCTACTCTATGCGTTTCCTCCCACCCCCCTGGTGGCCCAGACGCTGTTCAAAATTCTCCAAGACAGGGCCTCAGTCCTCCTGGTGGCTCCCAGGTGGCCCAGGCAGCCTTGGTTCCCCCTCCTGCTTCAACTGGCGGTGGATCTCCCTCTGCCTCTGGGATTGCAGCCCGACCTTCTCTCTCAGAATCAGGGCTCTCTACTGCATCCCAATCTCAAATCCCTCCATCTGATGGCATGGAGGCTGCAAGGGTAGTGTTGGCTCCCTGGGGCCTGCCTAAAGAAGTTGAGGAGGTTCTCCTAGCTTCTAGGAAACAGTCCACAAGGAAAACCTATGCTCTCAAGTGGAAGAGGTTTTCTGTGTGGTGTCAGTTACGTGCAGAGGATCCTTTCTCCTGTTCTGTGTCTGTAGTACTTCAGTACCTGCTGCACTTGTCCAATCAAGGTCTCAAGTCCAACTCTGTTCGGGTCCACCTCTCTGCTTTGGCAGCTCACCACTCCTTAGTAGAGGGCCATTCCTTGTCTGTGCACCCTTTGGTGTCCAGGTTTCTCAGAGGTTTGTTACTGCTCAAACCTCCCATACGTCCTCCTGCTCCTGAGTGGGAGCTGAATGTGGTCTTGCAGCAGCTGACTCGACCACCTTTTGAGCCTATGGCTACTTGCCCTCTATGCTTCCTCTCCTGGAAGACTCTCTTTCTGATCGCCCTTACTTCAGCTAGGAGAGTGAGTGAGCTTCAGGCCTTGGTCTGTGATAGACCTTACACCAGGTTCTATAAAAACAGGGTAGTCCTCAGGACTCACCCTAAGTTCCTTCCTAAGGTTGTCTCCTCTTTCCACCTCAACCAGGAGGTGGTTCTTCCTGCTTTCTTCCCTAGGCCTCATGCAAGTCAGGCTGAGACAGTTCTCCATATCTTGGACTGTAGGAGGGCCTTATCCTTCTACCTTGAACGTACACAGGGTCACAGGAAGGCTTCTCAGCTCTTCCTTTCTTTTGACCCCAACAACTTGAGGAGGCCTGTGTCCAAGTGTACCTTGTCCATCTGGGAGGCTGACTGTATCACCTGGGCTTACAAGGCGGCTGACCTTCCTTTGCAGGGTAGGGTCATGGCCCACTGTGTCAGGGCAATGGCTGCATCAGTGGCTCATTTATTTATTTATTTATTTAACTATTTCTTTTATACCGCCCCTTCCAGAGATCAAGGGCGGTTTACATATAACAAGTTAACAGTCATGTACACAGTTTGTATACATTTTACATAGAACATAGAACAATAGAAATCAACTATTTACATTAAACAGTAAATATAACATTTATAGGTATTAAAGCAAACACATTAAACTTTATACAAATGAATATTTACAGTGTGTGGTGTGTGTGGTGTGTGGGGCAGGAATTGGTGTAGGTGCTGGAATTTAGTTCCTTTTTTCGTCTTCAAGGTGTGAGGGGGGGAAAAGTCTTGTGGTTACATTGTTGGGTTAGGGGATTAAGGGAGTTTGTGTATGTGTGACCATGTTTGTTGTGGAGCTGGCTTTGGGGGAATAGGGGATTTCGAAGTGTTCAGTGAACAGGTAGGTCTTTAATTCTTTTCTGAATTGGGTGAGGTCTCTTATGGTGCGAAGTTCAATAGGGAGGTCGTTCCAGAGTGTAGGGGCAGTGAATGAGAATGCTCTGGAGCTAGTGGAGCTAGCTCATCTCCGCTCTGTTCCATTGCAAGACATCTGCAGGGCTGTACTTGGTCTTCAAGCCAGACTTTTGCAGCCCACTACTGTCTGGAGAGGGAGTCCCGTAGGGACAGTGCTTTTGGCCAAGCAGGAATCTCTGAGGTCTAGGCAACTCCTGCCCTCTGGTTGGGCTACCTGTGGAGGTTGTGTTCTTGAAAAGCTTTTTCTGTGTTGCTGAGACTAGAGGGAGTTCTCTTGTTCAGCCTGGGTTCCTGGTAGCCCAGAGCTGGGGAGTCACCCATAAGTGAGGACTGACTTCCTGCTTGGTCCTGGAGAAAGAGTAGTTACTCACCTGTAACAGGTGTTCTCCAGGAGCAGCAGGAATCAGTCCTCACTACCCTCCGTCCTCCCCTTGGAGTTGCAGTTGTACATAGTTCATTTTTCAGTTTTTGTGTGCTGTTCTTAGCTATGTCATTTGACTGAGGTAAGATGGCACCTTTAGGCGGGAAGGGAACCGTGCATGCGTGCCAGCATTCCCAAAGGCTTTCATGGAAAGCTGGGGAAATGCTTCGCTAGGGCTTCATCGGCGTCGATGACACCCATAAGTGAGGACTGATTCCTGCTGCTCATGGAGAACACCTGTTACAGGTGAGTAACTACTCTTTTTTTTCCCCGGAGGGGTTACCATTCGAATAGTGCCCTCTTTTCTGCCTAAGGTCCTATTTGAGTTTCATGTCAACCTATTGGTTGTGCTTCCTTCCGTTTTTAAGGAGCCGTCTTCGGGTGACAACAGAGTCCTTTACCTATTGGATATTGGTAGGGCGTTACGCCGTTACCTCAAACTCACTAATACGTTTTGTCTCTCCGATCACCTTTTTGTCCTGGCTTCTGGTCCATGAAAAGGAGCAGCCACTTTCAAAGTGATCATTGCGTGCTGGATCAAGCAGACTATTGAGTCACCTTATATTTTATTGAACAAATCTATGCCCATAGGTCTTTGAGCACATTCTATGCATGCCCTGGGCAGAATGTCCACTGGTAGCTCTGCTAGATATTTGTAGGGCGGCCACCCGGTCCTCCCTCTCTACTTTTGTACATCACTATCGCTTGGATGTCCAGGCTCAAAAAGCAGCTTGCTTTGGAGCCTATCTTGGCTGCAGCTATTTCTTCCCACTCTGGAGTGGTTTAGCTGTGGTACTCCCCACTAATCTGAATTGGTCTGGCAGGATGTATTTGGAAAGAAAAATTTTACTTACCAATAATTTCCTTTCTTGGAATCCTGCTAAACCAGTCCAGAACCTGCCTCTCTAAGCTGTTTAGTCCGTCGCCTAGCTAAGACTCTCTTTACATATCGATGACATTGCTGTACCTTGCCATGTACATACTTCTTTGGCCTGCGGGTCCTGTTTCACATTGTTCAATTTAGTTTGTTATAGGAGTTATTCATTTATGAACTCATTTTTGGTCTGGTTTTTGCTTCCTTGGCTGTTTGAACTCCTGCTGCTTGTTATGGTTATACTGAAGCTTCCCTTGGGGGATGGGTTTTTATACCAAGGGTGATGTCAAAGCTTTGGGAATTTTTCTCTGTCTCACCATCTGCTGGCAGGGAGACACAACCACTAGTCTGGACTGGTCTAGCAAGAGTTCAGGAAAGGAAATTATCGGTAAGTAAAATTTCTCTTTTACCGTCCCTTTGTCTGCATAATGACTGTCGCGTGCAGAATCACATTAGCAGTGCTGTGCAGTATTTTTATGTGGTGTTAATTCTGGCTGTACAAAACCTGTTTCTAAAAAATATTTCTAATTTGAAAAGCAGACTGCCTCATGCAGTCAAGTTTACTCTGCAAACTCATGCTGGACTTGTTTTCACCCTCCCAAGTTTAAATTATCCATTCTGTAAGTTTACAGATTAAAGTGGAAGTTCTGTGGGCTTTGTTACTTGCCTTCAGTAGGAGACATTTATCTGAAGTCACTGAAGCCTTAGTGCCAGACTCTAAACCACTTTCTGAATCTGTTTAGTATTTGTGTGAGAAGTTGAAGCATACTGTCAGACTGCATGGAGCGTGTGTAGCACTGCATAACGTCACTTCACTGAAATGAGTAGCCTTGGAACCTGCCCACAAGTCATATGACATTGTTGCAACTGCTCGCTTTTTTTTTTTTTTTTTAAGTGCCATCAAGCCAATGCTGACTCCAGGCGAACCAGCAGCCCCTGGGTTTTCTTTCTTTATTTAACAGGTTTTGTATACCACCTTTTTCTCCAGGAAAAGCAGGAACTCAGTCCTCACTTATGGGTGACGTCAACATCGAAGGAGCCCACGCGGAGCAATTCCCCAGCTTTCAAAGAAAGCTGCGTGGTCCTCTAACTGCCCAAGGGTGCCATCTTGCTCAGTCTCCCTTTTTCCGCGGAGCCCTTCGGGCACACGTCCTCGTCCCTCGGAAAAAGTTTTGTTTTTCACCTTAGCAGGCTTCTCTATTTTCCAGTTGCACTGGTCCTCTACCTGTCCTTCCCCTGCTCTGCTTTTAGAGCTATTGGGGATACTCCTTTCTTGTCATTTTTTTGTTCAGGCTTCGTGCCCTTTTTCCTCTAACCACTGGCCGCGTGGATCTTCAACCTCACAGGGGCCATTTTTGCCCCCATGGCCCACCGGATTAAAAAAATGTGATAGATGCTCTAGGAACATGTCGCTTACGGGACACTCATGACTGTTGTCTGTGGTGCCTCGGAGCCGACCATGTTCCAGAGCTCTGTTCGCTCTGCAAGAAAATGTCCTCTAAGGCCCTGCTCAGCCCTAAGCAGAAGTCCGAAGACTCCCCATGCCACCTTCCCAGCCCGCAGCAGCTCTCCCAGACTGGGATCGAGCAGCCGGGGCTGCAGCAGACCAGCTGATTCCCACCGCCGCTTGGCTGCCCAATCGGGGCAGAGGCTCAACATTTAAAAGAAGTGCCATCCAGTGCTGAGGGACTCCCCACGCTGCCACCTCAGCCTTCGGCAGCTCTCCCAGACCGGGATCGAGCAGCCGGGGCTGCATCAGACCAGCAGACCAGCTGATTCCCGCCACCGCTTGGCTGCCCGATCGGGGCAGAGGCTGAACATTTGAAAGAAGCGCCATCCGGCGCTGAGGGACTCCCCACGCCACCACCTCAGCCTGCGGCAGCTCTCCCAGACCGGGATTGAGCAGCCGGGGCTGCAGCAGACCAGCTGATTCCTGCCGCCGCTTGGCTGCCCAGTCAGGGCAGGGGCTCAACATTTAAAAGAAGCGCCATCCGGCACACCCGCGCCTGGCGGGCCCGCGTCTGAGGGCCTCGCCAGAGGGCCCTTGGGTGTGGCCCTTAGGCGGAGGCATAACCGGAGGCCACATTTCACCAAGCTGTCAAAGGAGCGTCCAGAAACGGAGCCATAAACACTGACAAGACAAAACACAAGTAAAACCTAACACTCCACCTGGTCCAAAGAGGTTACAACACTAAGCCACAGCTATTTAGACCTAATCCTAAAGGGAACTGTCAGTATCGTTACACTGTCATACCAGATAGTAGGATCCGATACCAGATAATATACTGTCCAATATAATACTAGATGCCTGTTCTGTTCCTAATATACCACAAGCCGCCTGTTGTTAGTTTAATGCCTGCTTTGCTGTGCATGGTTTGCCGTGGTAAATGCCTGTAATACTTGCTTTGAACTTGCTGCATTGTTAGGATAAATGCCTGTAATACCTGCTTTGCAGTGCATCGTTTGCCTTGGTAACCCCACACCTTTCTGCCTGAACGCTACAAGCCAACCTTATACGTGCATGCCGGTGATACTTGCTTTGTTTAGCTTAGTCTGCCTGCTGTATCGACACACCTAGACACCTGTAGGTCCGCCAGTCCGGGTAACTGCTTAACCGTGCACCGGCCTGAGACAACCTAATCCTCCAGCCCATCCACCGTCCATCCCGTCTAGACCCTGACCACACACAACAAGTTAGATACCTAGAATGGCCCTGTCAAGCATCGCCATAGTTTATTTATTTATTTATTTACATTCTTTTATATACCGTGCTATACTGCATCAATGTGGTTTACATTGAACAAATTGAAATTACATTGAACAGGGCATTATAACTTGGAGATAACTATTTTACAGGGAACATGGGCTATGGAGGGTTAAGTGGTTTGCCCAAGACCACAAGGAGTACCTGTGGGACTAGAAACCCCAGTCCTTTCGGTCCAAGGTGTCATGAGGTAGCGCTGTCAGAGCCCAGGGAAATAGGGAACTCTGAGCAAAACATAGCTGACAGCTCAGAAATACACGTGGAGAAAAGTTACCATGGGCAACAGATACAAGCTGGGTCACGAGGTGTAAGGGAACGCCCAAACACAAGCCTGGATAGGAACTCATTAGGAAATGAGGGGCAGCTGGGTAGGGGCGGAGCCCAAACAAACACCACGAGAAAGACAGTTAAAAGTCACTCACCTGAAGGTAGTGGTAGAGCTGCTGAGAGAGCTGTTAGAGCTGCTGAGGGAACGTTCAGGAAGAGAGCCGTTGAGGGAACGTTCAGGAAGAAAGCTGTTGGAGTTGCTGAGGAGAAAAGCCAAGGGAACCTTTGGAGAGAAGCCTCACGAGGGAAACACAGAACTGTGGAATCCAGGAGGGACTGCTTTGAGAAGCAGGGCACAGCTCTCCAAAGTCCCCAGGAACCTTGCTATGAAGGGAGCAGAGGTGGCAGTCCGTTGGCCAGGCTAAGGAGAGCCAAATTACCCAGCACAAGGTACCAAGCAGGGGATAGTTTTTACCCTGAGGAAACTTTTATACCAGAGAAGCAGCTAGAAGAGAAACACAGTAAAAGGTTTTCACACAAACGGAGCTCGGCTCGGCTGAGAGACCAGGAAGAGAGAGTGCCAGAGTGTAGGCATATTAACCCTAATAGAAGAGGTCCAGAATACAGAGAATTACCCTGCACGTACCAGGAACTGTGTAGCTCTCCTGACCGTGTTTATAGTGAATGTGGTAATCACCCATTTCCCTCTAGCTCAGTGGAGGAGGGGAATGCTGTGAGTTACAGAGAGGAACTTTGCAACGGAAGCTTTACTCCAGGAGAAAGTTATTCCGACAGTGAAGAGATGCAATATGAGCCTTATGAGGAATCTTTGAATGGCAGTGATATGGACTGTACGTACACTATGGCAGATGCCATATCCTCTCTATGTTAGAGTGCTGTGAAAACTGTTTAAAAGAAAACAGGAAGAAGGTTTTTCATGAGAAAAGGACTTTTTTCCTTTTGTTTGTTACAAAAGCTGAAGTTAAAGCCAAGTTATGTTCCAGCATTTCTTTAATTTGATGCCAGATGAATGGTCTGTTTTCCTTTGTTTCAAATGCTAAAATATCCAATCCCGGACGGGGAATAAAATCCTGTATTATAACCTTACACTTGGTCTGCAACTACAATTTCTTTGACTGGTGTTTAGAACCACAGGTTCCAGAAGGCATTGCAAAGCCTTCCAACAATACTCTATAGCTATTAGAGTACTACCCCACTAACGTACCCACGCCGCTGGCCTCTGGGGACGCTGGTGGGTGACAAAGGTTGCTGTCCTCTAGTGGGATTTGAACCCCCGACCTTCCGGCCTGAAGTACCTTGCCCCAACCACTAGGCCACTCCTCCTCTCCTTGCCCTCTATCTCCTTTCCATAGGGCTAAGTTGTGTTACAGACATACCTACTAACCAATATCACATACCAATTCTTCAGAATCACAGGAGGAGATGGTCAAATGCATCCTATCTCAAATCAGAGGGAGCTTCCCGCACGCTCCACCACCACCTATTACACGTCACAATACAACACAATAAGAAAGCAAAGCATGAAGAAAGCCCCCACTCCCAAATTCTGAGTTGCGCTCTCATAAACGCCCGCTCAATACGCAAGAAATGGCCAGTTATCTCCGACATGATATCACTCCATGACCTTGACATACTCCTGATCACAGAGACATGGCTTTCCAGTGATGATAATGTCCTCAACCAGCTCTTGCCTACCAATTTATCAATTCACACATGCCATAGAAGCGGCAAAGGGAGTGGGAGGAGTACTCGCCATCACCAAGACGGACCTCCATTTCCACCTAAGCAACGCAACCAGCACAACACTCCTCGACACAATCACAATAGCCAAGAAGCACTGTTCTATCAGCCTACTATACACGGCCCCATCAACGGACCCAGACACCCTCTCAACAATAATTGACCTTGCCTCCAATACCCAGAACCCATGCACACCAAGCTGGGTCCTAGGAGATTTCAACCTGCCTTCCCTGCAAGATTCTCATGCGTCAGCCTTTCTGGAAGCTCTTAAGGAATTAGGATATAGGCAACTGGTCAAGGAACCCACTCATGCGAAAAGAGGCATTTTGGACCTGGTATTCGCCCCACAGACAACTTTCAATTCAACCAACATTCCCAAGTTGTCCATTACCGCAGTCCCCTGGTCTGACCACAAACTGATCATATTCCAAATACCCTTGCCCAGCAACAGTCAGAAGGAAGCCAGTACCGCCAAGGCACCACCACGAAGATTCCAGGCCTTCAACAAGGACTTGATTCTAAGTATGACTCGCCCACTACTCACCTCGACAGCACACAATCCTGAGGATCTGGTCTCCGACTGGAATAAAACCCTCAGTACGATTGCTCTACGTCCACCATCTAACAAGCCTCCAGGGAAGCGAACCACCGCAGCTTGGTACTCCACTGAGTTGAGATCCTCACTCATCCTCCTAAGGAAGCTGGAAAGACGCTGGTGTCGATCACACTCTGCAGACGATCAAAGGGCATATAACTCCCACCTGGCAGCACACTGTGAAGCAGTAATGGAGAATATGAGGCGATTCCACACAGACACTCTAAAACGATCACTGAACAAACCGCACGACTAGTTCTCTCTCGTCAAGAACCTAACAAAGGAACCAGCCCCTGAACAACCAAGCGAGATCCACCCCCAAGAATTTGCGGACTACCTGCAATCAAAGCTATGTCAGACCAACAAGTCCCCATCACCTGCCGTCCCACTCGAGCCAAGCTTTCTAACACCCCTAACCATCTTCTCCACGCCACCCAAGAAGCACATCGAAGACACTGTTGCTACAATCAACACGACCACTGCTCAAACCGATCCCTGCCCTGCCTTCTGGATAAAAGAGATACGTTCTGACTTTAGCCCGTTTATAGCCAAGCTCATGGACTGATCCTTTGCAACAGGTGCATTCCCTCAATCCCTCAAAAACACGTCCATCAGACCATTGCTAAAAAACAGCAAGCTTGACCCCCAGAAGGTAGACTCGTACAGACCGATATTGAGCATACCACTGCTGGCCAAAATAATTGAAAAAGAAGTCCAAAGACAAATCCAAGAACACATCGAAGTCTCCGCGCCACTGGACCCCTGCCAACATGGCTTTAGAGAGTCTCATGGTGTTGAAACGCTCCTCGCCACACTCATCATTAACATAATAGCGGGAATTGACAACATTCGTCAAGGGTTTGTCCTCATTTTCATGGACATAGCAGCTGCCTTCGACTCAGTAAGCCACGAGCTCCTCCTGGAGCGTCTCAAGGAGAAGGGGATTACTGACAAAGCGCTAGATTTGGTGCAAGTCTTACCTTTCTGACAGATGGCAGCACGTACGATTAGGGGCTACAACATCGGATCCATTCCACCAGAAGCAAGGTGTCCCGCAAGGATCCTCCCTCTCCGCCCTGATGTTCAACATATACATGCAGCCCATCTGTAACCTTATCTGGTCTTTCAGTGTTAACTTCTTAATATATGCAGATGATGTGCTACTTTACATGCCTTTCTCAACAGAGAACCCGGACCTCTCACCACTGACAAACTGCTTTAATGCAGTATCCAACTGGCTCCAAACCTAAAACCTCTGAATTCAGCACAAGAAAACCAGAACTTCACCACGCCGCCCTTTCTAAAGGTCAAGGAAGCAGAACTACAGTCCAAACCCACGATCAAGTACCTAGGAGTCACTTTAGACCAGCGCCTGGACATGAAGGTGCACATAAGTAACATAGTGAAAGCTGTGTACCATAAGATCCGAACCCTCAGGCACCTACGCTTCCTGCTAGAACCAGACGACTTCCGGACAATTTATCAAGCACTGATCATACCACATTTTGATTATGCAAATTCAATTCTGCAGGGACTCCCTCAAGCCACCCTAAACCCGCTGCAACTCGCGATGAACGCTGCAGCGAGAGTCCTACATGGAGCATCTAGGAAAGACCACATAATGCCCATCCTGAAACATCTCCACTGGCTCCCGATACATGCTAGACTCACATACAAAACCTTACTGCTGACTTTCAAAGCCACCAACGGGCTCTCCTCCACAACACTAGAAGAGCTTATCCAGACTGCGCCCCCTAACAGGTCCAGAAGATCGGTAGTGGTCAATACACTGGTAGTCCCGAAATCAATAAACCAATGCACCCAGGCAGCAGCAAACAGGGTGTTCAAATTCTGTGCGCCCAGATGCTGGAACACCCTGCCTCCCAGCATCTGGGCAATCCCTGACCTAGCCCAGTTCAGGAAAGCCTTGAAGCACCATCTCTTCCTCCTGTACTACCCGGCAGACAATACTACAATAGCCCCTCCCACTACCTAGCCTATGCAGTACAATTGAACCTTATCACACAAAACACCCATGACTACGACTAGTGAAATACAACTTGTCATGTCGCCTAAATGTAAATAGTTACCCCTAGTTATCCAAGTTTTAGTACCTGTTCCTTGTAAACACAGATCAGACAATGAAACGTGTAAGTTTCTATGTTCCATGTAAACCACACTGATGTTGAATAGCGCGGTATAAAAGAGACTGTAAATAAAATAAATAAATAAATACAATTTTTCCGAAAGGCTTCCTTAGAGTCCCCGGTGCACCCTCTGTTGTCTCCCCTCCGGTGGGTTCCCCCTCTATGGCCCCGCGTTCTCGGCGGCACTCTGACCAGGGGTCCCCCGAGGTGGAGTGTTACAAAAAGAAGGCCTCAAAGTCGCTGTCCAGGGCTCCCGACAAGCGTGAGTGATCCTGTGCCCAGTCACTTAGCCCCCATCGGCGTTCCCGAGAGCTGGACAAGGAGCGGCCCTGCAAGGTACCCTGCGGCTCTGTTAAAGCTGAGCCCGCCAGCGCTGATGGGAAACAGGAATGCCTGTTTCCCATTAGCACCGGAGGGCTCACCTTTAACAGAGCCGTGGGGAAGGGAAACACTCTCCCTTCGCGTGGCTCTGCAAAGCTGAGCCGGCAGGGAAGGGAAATGCTGGGCTCTTGTGGGGGGGGGGGCGGCCGAGGGGCACTTCATTCTGCCGCTGCCACTGCCGCTGCGGCAGCAGCAGCAGCGGCTTTTGCAGCCGGGGTGGTTTTTTTTTTTAAATTTCCCTGGGCTGAGGGGGGGGGGGGCTAGGACTGGAAATGGGCTGATGGGGATGGGGGGGGGTGTTAGGACTGGAAGTGGGCCAATGGGGGGGATTAGGACTGGTAATGGGCTATGGTGGAGGGTTAAGACTGGAAGTGGGCTGATGGGGGGTATTAGGGCTGGTAATATTTGTAGAAAGTTTACCACTGTTATCCAAGTTTATGTAGTAAGTTTGTAAATAGTTACCCTTGTTATCCAAGTTATTTGCCTTGTTACCTGTGAACTCATACGTGTTAATCTGTACTGAGCATTTCTGTTCCATGTAAACCGCGCTGATGCCGAATAGTGCGGTATATAAGAGACTTTAAATAAATAAATAAATAAATAAATAATGGGCTATCGGGGGGCTAGGACTGGGGCTGATGGGGAAGTTAGGACTGGTAATGGGCTATGGGGGGGTTAGAACTGGAAATGGGTTGATCAGGAGGGGGCTAGGACTGGTAATGGGCTATCGGGGGGCTAGGACTGGGACTGATGGGGGTTTAGGACTGGTAATGGGCTGGGGGGGTTAGAACTGGAAATGGGCTGATGGGGGGGTAGGACTAGTAATGGGCTGATCGGGAAGGGGGGCTAGGACTGATAATGGGCTGATGGGGGGGCTAGAACTGGAAATGGGCTTATGGGGGGTTAGAACTGGAAATGGGCTGATTGGTGGGGTTAGGCCTGGAAATGGGCTGATTGGTGGGGCTAGGACAGAAAATGGGCTGATTGGGGTTGGTGGGGCTAGGACAGGAAATGGGCTGATTGGGGGGCTAGGATTGGAAATGGACTTATTGGGGGGTTAGGAATGGAGTGGGCTGATTTAGGGGGATAGGACTGGAAATGGGCTAATGGGGGAGGGGAGGAGAGTGCTGCTGGCCCTGGAAGAAAACTAGGGCTAGGGCTACAAATGGGCTGATGCAGGGGGTTGGTAGAATAGGACTGGAAGGGAGCGGATACTGAGAGAGTCTGCCAGGGGAAGGAGGGGCTGGAAAGGAGCTGACACCTGGGATGTACTGAAGGGGGACTGGAAGGGAGCTGACACTTGGGGATGGGAGTGGTAGGTGGCTGGGTAATGGGGAGGAGGCTGGAAGGGAGCTGACATGCGAATGGCACTGGAAGGGGTGGCACTGAGAGTGGACGTGAGCTGATACCTGGGAGATGGTATTTGGACTAGAAGGGGCTGGACAGTGGGGAAAGAGGGGGACTGGAAGGGAATGGACACCACTGGCAGTCGTGGGAATGCAAGGCGGTTGACATTGGAAGGTACTGGGAGGGGAGGACTGGAAAGGGGGCTGATACTGGGGAGAGTTACTGGAACTGGAAATGGGCTGATGGAAGGAAGTGAAGAAAACAAAAGAAGAGATAAGCAGGTGCACCTACTCTTGCCATCTTAGGACCATATTGGTCTATCTCCAGGAACAAGCGAGAATGTAGTCTTCACATTGTCATGAGGTAGACAGCACTGAGCCTGGGATAATAAAGGGAAATGAAAAAGAAGAGCTTACCTCACAGCCACTTGTGCAGTTGAGACATTCAGATTGCAGGGAAGCAAGGAATGGAGAAACAAACTTTCCTCAGAGCATTAGTGACGCAGTAGAAATTCAGAGTCCTAATCAAGCTCACCTGGGGAAAGAATCACGTACTACGTACAACAAGCAGGGAGTTAAAACCAGGTGGGAAATTCCACAGAAGGAGATCAAGGAGATCAGGGAGATCAAGGGGAGGAGAGAGAAGGAGACAGAGACTCAGGAGCAGACACAGAGAGACATGCTGTCCTGGAGAAAGAGGGCTGAATGGAAGCAGGCTGTTGAACCAGAGAGTGCTGGGAGAAGCAGTGCAAAAAACTTCCAAGCCAGAGGGGTCCTCGTGCCGGGGAAAGCAACCAAGCAGGTAGAGAGCAAACGTCACACCCAGGAAAGCTCACTGAAGCCAGGAAGTGATTACAGCTCAGCTAAACCCTTGTGCTTGGAACTCCCGGAGAAAGGCAGTGTACACCTCAGAGAAGAAGCCTTGGCTAACAGAGGAAGGGCTGGAAACTATCTTTACCAGAAAGAAAGATAAGTACCCTGTTTTCTACAGAGGGAAAGAAGTGGGTCCTTTTGTAAAGAGCCAAGCTTACAGAGTGTTAGAAAACCCTTATTGGAATGGGTGTTGGAAAGAAACCCCAAGCACAGCGCCTTATGTCCCTGGCTGCACAGAACAGTCTCCTCTCATAGAAACTGAGGTCTCCCCAGTGCAAGGTTCTGAAACCAGTAATACAGAAACCTGGTGCCCGTTTACAGGACCAGGTCCTGATGTGATGCAGTGGGAAAGTTCAAACCCAGAGGTCATTCCAGAACCCATGGATTGTGCTCTATGTATTTCTGACGAGATAGAATCTCTTTGTTAAGAAGCAAGAAGAAGCATTATTATCATTTGGAAAGTTTTTATTTATCTGTGAAGCAACAGTTTATTTGTGTTATCATTATTTGATGTATCCAGAAGGCAATCCTCAAGGGAAGGGGAATAAAGCCCAGCTTTAATTATACTTGGACACTACAGAGTATTCCTTTAACAAACAGAGCTATACCCCATATCTAGGCGGGTGCCTAAGGAGGAGGGTATAGTCTCACAACATATGGGTATCGTCGGTACCGACGGAGCCTGCGCGGGAACGCTCCCCAGCGTCCAATTAGGAAGCTTTTGGGAGCTTCCCACAGCGCCTGCGTGCTGACTTCCCGCCTTTCCCAACTGCCTCTCTCCAGTTCTTCGTTTTCCACGGAGCCAGCAGGTCATGTTCCGGTCACCGCAGAAAATGTTTTCCCTTATTCTTCTTTTTGTGGTCGCGTCTCCCTTCCTCGACGCTTTACTGGTACTGCCGGTGGTTCTTTCTTTCTTTTAAAAAAAAAATAGTATTCGTTTTTTTCCAAACTTTTCTTTTCAGGTGCACGCGTCATTTTGGGCCTTAGGCCCAAAATTTCCTCCATCATGGAGAAACCCGCCTCGGGTTTTAAAAAATGCACCAAGTGTGGCGGTACCATCTCCGTCACCGACACCCATGAGTAGTGTCTTAAATGTTTAGGTCCTGACCACTCCATCTCCGAGTGTATGGCTTGTGCCATGATGTCCAAGAGGGGTCGACAAAACCGAGCTGCCAAGCTCAGCGCCCTTTGTCCCTCCAATGCAGCTTCGGTGGCGTCGACGTCTTCCAGGGCTTCGTCTTCCTCCCATGAATCTCAGGTAACTAAACATAAGTCCAGCCGGTCCTCAAAGGGTAGATCTCCTTCCAAGCATCGAGATGCCTCTGGCGTTGCCCTTGAGGGTTCTTTACCGGCAAAATTGCCCCGGCGGGAGGCTTTGGCTTCCAAAGCATTATCGGGGTTCCAGGACGTTCTCGAGGCCTCGACCTCGGCAGAACTACTAGTGCCATGCTCTGGGGTACCGGCTGCTTTATCCGGTACTGATACCCAGGCATCTGCAGCGTCGATAGAACAGAGGTTCCTGGCTATTGAACGCAGTCTGGCAGCTCTCATTGCGGCATCGACGCCCTCGGAACCACATCAGACAGTTCAATCGATAGCATCGACATCGGTGTCGGCTTTGCCAGTACCCAGTCATGCGGTGCCTTCAGGCACCAATACCCCGGTACCGACTTGGGTCGGTATGGGTATCGGGTTCTTCAAGAGCATCCGGACAGAAGATACTTCGAATCCTCAGAGGACTCTGAGGATTCTGATAGTTCTGTCGGTACCGGAATACTTCTCCTGGAGGAACCTTCCTCTCCTAAACGTAGGATGTCTCCTCCAGAGGACATCTCCTTTCAGGACTTTATCAGGGAGGTGGCTCGTGATTTGTCCATTACTGTGGCTCCTGAAACAGAGCCCAGAGCTAAGGAGCTGGAGATTTTACAATATCCCAAAGCTCCTAAGGAGACAGCTACCTTGCCTATCCATGAGATTTTACATGATCTCATGTTGAGAATGTGGGAGACACCTCTCACCACCTCTCCTCACTCTCGCAGACTGGATACCATGTATCGAGTCCCTCCTTGTCCTGGCTTCCAGAAAACTCAGCTTCCTCACCACTCTATTGTAGTGGAATCAGCTATGAGAAGGATCAGGAGTGCACAGAGACATGCCTCTAATCCTCCAGGACGTGAGTGTAGAACTTTGGATGCCTTTGGACGTCGTACTTTCCAGACTTCCATGCTTTCTGCCAGGATCAGTTCCTATATTTTATATATGGGAATGTTCCTTAAAAAAGTCACAGGTGATTTAGAGGTTTTGAGCCCTCTTCTCCCTGAGGATAGAAGGCAGGACTTTCTCACACTGGTCAAACATGTCCAGGATGTTTCTAAGTTTGTCAACCATGCAGCTTTTGTCTGTTTTGAGTGCATAAGCAGAACCTCTGCCATTGCCATAGGTGCACATAGAATTGCCTGGCTCCAGGCATCCGATTTGGAGCTCTGGGTGCAGGACAAACTGGGCAATATCCCTTGTACAGGTGAGAATCTGTTTGGCAAAAATTGGCAAGAAAAAGCCAATGAATTAGATGCTGACAACTCCACTTTGGATAGGCTATCCAAAGCCACAGCTGATCCTGCGAGAAAGAAATCTTTCAAAAAGCCTTTCTTCACAAAAAAGAAGAGGTTTTATTCCTCTTATTCCCAGCAGGGACGTTCTGCAGGTCAGCCTACCCGGAAAGGTCAGCAACCACCTAAACAACATAAGAACATAAGATATGCCATACTGGGTCAGACCAAGGTCCATCAAGCCCAGTATTCTGTTTCCAACAGTGGCCAATCTAGGTCATATGTACCTAGCAGTTTCCCCAAGAGACACAAGTTCCACAATGCTTGTACTGGGTCAAGCATTGATATCTTCGGTCACTACTTAATAATGGTTTATGGACCTTTCCTCCAGGAACTTGTCCAAACCTTTTTTAAACCCAGCTACACTAACAGCCTTTACTACATCCTCCGGTAACAAATTCCAGAGTTTGATTACACGTTGAGTGAAAAAATATTTTCTTTTATTAGTCTTAAATAGTTTACCCTGTAGCTTCATTGCATGTCCCCTAGTCTTTCTATATTCTGATAACGTAAACAATCGATCTACGTTTACCCGTTCCACTCCGTTCATTAATTTATAGACTTCTATCATATCTCCCCTCAGCCGTCTCTTTTCCAGGTTAAAGAGCCCTAACCTTTTTAGCATTTCCTCATAGGAGTATCCTTCCATCCCCTTTACCATTTTGGTGGCTCTTCTCTGAACCTTTTCTAAAATCGCTATATCCTTTTTAAGATACGGCGACCAGAATTGCACACAATATTCAAGGTGCGGTCGTACCATGGAACGATATAGAGGCATTATAATATCTTTTGTTTTATTTTCCATTCCTTTCCTTATCATACCTAGCATTCTATTTGCTCTCTTGGCTGCCGCTGCACTCTGGGCCGAGGGTTTTAACATGGTATCCACAATGACGCCTAAATCTTTTTCCTGGGTGGTGGTTCCTAATGTGGAACCGTGCATCGTGTAACCATAGTTTGGGTTGTTCTTCCCTAGGTGCATAACCTTGCACTTGTCCACATTAAATTTCATCTGCCATTTTGATGCCCAGTCTTCCAATTTATCAAGATCCTCTTGCAATTTTTCACAATCCTCTTGGGTTTTAACAACTTTAAATAGTTTTGTCTCATCTGCAAATTTGATAACCTCACTCGTTATTCCACTTTCCAGGTCATTTATGAATATGTCAAAAAGCAGCGGACCCAGCACAGATCCCTGGGGTACACCACTATTCACCTTTCTCCATTGGGAAAATTGGCCATTTAGCCCTACCCTCTGCTTTCTATCTTTTAACCAGTTCCTGATCCACAATAGTACACTGCCTCCTATCCCATGAGTCTTTAGTTTTGCCAAAAGTCTCTGATGAGGGACCTTGTCAAAGGCTTTCTGAAAGTCCAGATACACAATATCAACCGACTCACCTTTGTCCACTTGTTTATTCACTCCTTCAAAAAAACATAACAGATTAGTAAGACAAGATCTTCCTTGTCTAAAGCCATGTTGGCTGTCTCCCATTAGGTCGTGACTATCTACATGCTGAGTAATTTTATTCTTTATGATGGTTTGTACCATTTTTCCCGGTACTGACGTCAGGCTCACCGGTCTGTAGTTTCCCGGATCACCCCTGGAACCCTTTTTAAAAATTGGTGTTACATTGGTGATCCTCCAATCTTCAGGTATTAGAGATGATTTTAATGATAGTTCACAGATTACTAATAGCAGGTCTGCAATCTCATATTTCAGTTCTTTCAACACCCTTGGATGTATACCATCCGGCCCAGGTGATTTGCTACTATTCAGTTTATCTAATAGTTGTAAGACATCTTCCCGATGTATCGATATTGTGATAAGGAAGCTTATCATAGCTCAGGAAGGAGCTATAGAAAAGGTGAAGTGACTCTGAACAAGCAACCTGTCAGTTCTGGTAGAAATAAGAAAACAGAATTTTCCCATAAAAGACTACCAGTCCCAGAATGCACCAGGTTTCCAACAGCCATTAGAGGAGCTGAAGTGGGGAAACGTGTGTTCAATCAAGAGGGCTATGAGGTAATCCCTAAGCACTCATCTCAAAGGGCAGGGCCTGATTCAGCACAGCTGCGCTGTGCTAGGGTGGAGCACTCATCTAAGCAGAATAAAGGTAGAGTTTATTCTACAGAGAATTATCCTCAGTTTCATCTGAGAGATCCTCAGAATCAGCTTGGAGATCCTCATCTTGGACAGCTTCATCATCTGGAGGATCATCAGAAGCAGAAGCCAGACCGGACGGACAGAGAGGGCAAGAAACCCTTTGGAAGAAAGAAGAGAAAAGCATTTGGGAGGTCTAGAGGAGTCCAGAGCAGTACGTATACTGGGGGACATTCAAAAGGCCAGCATACACCATTGGACTGGGGAAAGCCAGAGGAATGGTGCTGCAGAGCTAGGAATCTCCAGACGGTACCTGTGAGGGAGACGGCTGCACGTGGAAGGGACCCTAGGACCCGTGCCAGAAGGTATGTGAAGAGAGATCCAGTGTCCAGGGATCTGGATTGGAAGGCTGGACATAAGAACTGGACATAAGAACTGGACTACATACTGGCCAGGCTATTTAGAGAGGAACTCTAACAGCAATGGAAGCTCAGGTATGAACACTGATCTATGCCCTAGCTATAACCTTATAACCTTTAAAGACAGCAGGGAAACAAGTATTCTCCTGAAAGTGCTCCATTGAGAAATTCCTCTGTGCCAATCCCTGATATTGAACCCATGATTGTTGAAGAAGGGGAAGGAGAAGTCTTAGATACAGGTTGTGAATACATGGATTGCTCTCTGTCTAAACTCCTTTGGTAATTTTCTGTTACAAAGTGCAACAACCATCACAAAGAAATACAAACTTGTTCTTTAATCTACTCAGAAAAGCTCCTGAAGTAGCATTTGAGCCACGCAGTAGAAAGCAAGCCAGCTAAGGGGTTTCAGCTGGGTAACTGCTAGCAATTGAGCCTTACCTAATTACTTGTGAGCTCTGAGGAAATCACTTCTGAGTCTATGTGTGAAGATATAAGAAGTTAACCTGAAAAGAACAGTTTTTCCCTTCTTTGTGGGTTTTGCTTGTTGTTTGAAACACTGCTAAGAAAATATTAGCTAAAGCCTACAGAAAAGACCAGTTTGTTACCAACCAGGTCTTTATTCTTTTGCTTTGATTGCCTGACAAGTTCATCTGTTGTTTTCCTGATTTTGTTTTTCTAAGTTTAACACTGAAAGCAAGTATCCTGTTTTATGTGCTACCAAGCATATCTGTGTTGGGAGAAATAACCCCATAAATAAATATCTTATTGGCTTTACACTCAAGCACAACTAATTATTGTGAGTGTCTGTGTCTGGTGTGAATGGACTGCATTTCCCACAATCCCTTGCAAATCATATTGATATATGCACTTGCCAAGACTGTGAACATTCTCACCCAGGCAGCCGTCTGACAAATGGCGTAGTTTTTCGGATTGCTTTTGCGCAGAAGGATTTACTTGCTAAGGATTACAACTCAAGTCTGAAGGAAAAGACAATTCAAGCTTAAAAGCTGAAAGAAAAGAATTTCCCTCAACTGCACTTTGGAGGAGAGGTGGCTGTTCCAGGTAGCTGTTCCAGGAAGAAAAGACCCTGTGCAGAGCTGGATTCATCACTGGCATAAGGTAACAAGTACCTGGGCATGTCTAGTGGTGGATGGGAGTAAGGCACAGGGGTAATTAAAAAAAAAAAAAGTAGAAAAAAAACACCTGTTTGGAAGGTGGTGCACTGTGGGGTTTTTTGTGTGTTTTCTTGCAGGGATCAAGATGGATCCAAGGGAACTACCTCAGTGGATGGCAGCCCAGTTTAGCAGGCAACAGGAGCTAGCACAGCAGGCTCAGGACACTGCTATGAAAGCCTTAATGGACCAGCAGAAGCCAGTGCTTGATCTGGTGCAAGCCCTAGTTCAACTGCAGAACCAAAGTGGACCAGATGCAAGACCAGCAGTAAATACTGGTACACCACATGTGGACAGTGTGGGACTCAATCAAGGAATTGGGGCATTTAGTTTTGGGAAGCTAACTCCAGATGATAATGTTGATGATTTTCTAGAGTCTTTTGAAAGAGTGGCACAAGCATTAGCATGGCCATAGACCCAGTGGGCAGTAAGGCTGGCAGCCTCATTAACTGGAGAGGCGCTTGCGGCTTAAAGAGCAATGCCAGCAGCCCAGGCTTTGAATTATAAGGATGTAAAGGCTGCTATTAGAGATCGCCTAGGGTTGTCTATTTCAGAGTATAGGCGAATGTTTAGAGCTACTACATTGAGAGTGGGTGAAACACCCAGGGCTCTGAGTCAGAGAATCAGAGGATTAGCTGTAAAATGGTTGGAGCCTGAGCAAAAGACGGTAGAAATGTTATTAGACATTATTATGCTTGAACAATTTATGTCTGCGGTGCCTAAAGATTTGCACACTTTCCTTATACAGCAAAATTGCCAAAATCTTGGAGAGGCAACCATGCTAGCAGATAGATTCTTGGAAGCCACGCAGACTTGCCATAGAATGGGTGGCCCTCTGAAGATGGGTGCTGAGGCAAGCTGTGCTGTATCAGAAAAGAAAATAATTAAAAATGTTTCTGAAAATAAATGTACTGTGCCAAAGCAGATGACACAGTGGAGTGAAAAGAAATGTTTCAAGTGTGGAAAATGGGGACATTTAGAAAAGGGATGCCAGACACACACTAGCTTAGTGGGTGTGGATTTAAAATAGCCCAAAGAAGGATTTCTTTTGATGGTTGATGTGCAAGGAATTACCACAAATGCTTTGTTAGACTCTGGGGCAGACCAGAGTATGATGTCAAAAAGGCTTTGGAAGAGAATAGAGGCCCAAGAAGGATTTGTGCCTAGAGCCCCTGAAAGCCAAGTTCACATCAGATGCATTCATGGTGCTGCAACATCATATCCCACCTATAGGCTAAAGGTTAAGTGCCTGGGGAAACAAGAGGAAGTCCTGTTAGCAGTGGTGCCTAGGCTACCCTTTGATTTGGTTCTAGGAAGCGACTGGCCAAGATTTAAGCAGGGTCTAGTGGAAGGACTAGGAAAGAAGGAGGGAGAAGGTTTAATGGTAATAGCTCCCGGGCCTTTATTTGGAAGTCCTCAGACCCCAGCTAAAAAGATGGTTAAGCGTCCAGAAGACCAAACTATCCCTAAGCAGACATTTGTCTTAAAGTACCATAGGGTCACAGAGAAGGCCCAAGCTCCTAAGCGGGCAACCCCTCAAGCTGCTGGGTTTGACCTGTGCAGCATAGAAAATGTGACTGTACCTAGCCAAGGGAGAGCCCTGGTTGACACCGGTCTCCAAGTGGAAATACCTATTGGATGCTATGGGAGAGTAGCCCCAAGGTCCGGATTAGCCCTTAAATATTTCATCGATGTGGGTGCGGGAGTAATTGATCCCGATTACAGGGGCAATATTAAAGTTCTGTTATTTAATTTTGGACAGAATGATTATCACGTGAAGACAGGAGATAGAATTGCCCAATTGATCTGTGAGAGGCTGGGTTTTCCACCTGTGGAGGAGGTCACATCCCTGGAAAATTCTGAGCGTGGAACCAAAGGCTTTGGTTCTACTGACGTCAAAGGGGTTAAAAGCCTAGCTGCCACCTGTGGCTGAGAGAGGGAGGTGAATGAAGAGGAAGATTTTGGGACCCCAGGTATCTGATTGTAAAGAAAAATCAGAGCCCCAAATAGGTGAGGACCTGACAGTGGTACAACAGGAAGAAATTAGGAAATTGCTTAAAGAATTCCCAGATGTGTTGACACCCATACTTGGAGAGACACATTTGGTTGCCCATGAAATAATAACTCCACCTGGGAAATTAGTTCGTCAAAGGCCATACCGCTTGCCTGAAGCCAAGAGACAGGAAGTAGTGGCACAAGTCCAGGAGATGTTGGACATGGGAGTAATAGAGGAGTCAAAGAGTCCCTGGAATAGCCCCATAGTCCTGGTGCCGAAGCCTGATGGATCTTTAAGATTTTGTATTGACTTCCGGCAGGTAAACGCAATATCAGTTTTTGATGCATATCCAATGCCAAGAATTGAAGAGCTGTTGGACCAGCTTGGACAAGCTCAATACTTAACCACCCTTGATATGACAAAAGGATATTGGCAAATCCCTCTAACCAGGGAGTCGAAGCCGAAGACTGCGTTCAGCACCCCCGTTGGCCTTTTCCAGTTCAAGAGGATGCCTTTCGGACTGCATGGAGCAGCGGCTACCTGCCAAAGGTTAGTGGATCAGGTACTTCGACCCCACCAAAATTATGCTTTTGCATATATGGATGATGTCATAATCCATAGTAACACCTGGGAGGAGCATCTAAAGAGGATCAGGGCAGTCTTGTGCTCCATGAAGCAAGCGGGAATCACTTTGAACCCGAAGAAGTGTGTCTTTGCAAATAGGGAGGTAAAATACCTGGGCCACCTAGTGGGAAGAGGAAAAATTAAACCTCTAATGAGTAAAGTAGATAGCATCAGGAATTTTCCCCCTCCAACAACAAAGAAACAACTAAGAATTTTCTTGGGACTTATTGGATACTACCGCAGATTTATACCGCAATTTGCAGAGAAAAGTGCAATTTTCACGGATATGCTGCGGAAGAATTGTCCAAACCAGCTAAAGTGGACACCTGAAGCTGAAAAAGCATTTTCAGTCCTAAAAGGAAAATTGTGTACAGGACCGGTACTGAAAGGGGTGGACTTCAGGAAACCCTTTCTGGTTCAAACAGATGCATCGGATGTAGGGCTAGGAGCGGTTCTATCCCAGTGTCATGAAGGGGAGGAGCATCCTGTGATGTACCTGAGCAGGAAGTTGTCACCGGCTGAACAAAAGTATTCCACAATAGAAAAAGAATGTTTAGCTATTAAGTGGTCAGTGGAGGCGTTAAGGTTTTACCTTACAGGGAGAAAGTTCCAGTTGGTCACAGACCATGCCCCACTTAAGTGGTTGCAGCAAATGAAGAACCACAATGTCAGGTTGACACGCTGGTACATGGCCTTACAGGCATTTGATTTTCAAGTGGAACATCGTGCTGGGAAGTTACACAAGAATGCGGATGCCCTTTCCCGTATTACGGACTGTAGAGAAGAAGTTTCACCAGTTACACCAGTCCATAATAACTTAAGCAGGGGGGTATGTGATAAGGAAGCTTATCATAGCTCAGGAAGGAGCTATAGAAGAGGTGAAGTGACTCTGAACAAGCAACCTGTCAGTTCTGGTAGAAATAAGAAAACAGAATTTTCCCATAAAAGACTACCAGCCCCAGAATGCACCAGGTTTCCAACAGCCATTAGAGGAGCTGAAGTGGGGAAACGTGTGTTCAATCAAGAGGGCTATGAGGTAATCCCTAAGCACTCATCTCAAAGGGCAGGGCCTGATTCAGCACAGCTGCGCTGTGCTAGGGTGGAGCACTCATCTAAGCAGAATAAAGGTAGAGTTTATTCTACAGAGAATTATCCTCAGTTTCATCTGGGAGATCCTCAGAATCAGCTTGGAGATACTCATCTTGGACAGCTTCATCTGGAGGATCATCAGAAGCAGAAGCCAGACCGGACGGACAGAGAGGGCAAGAAACCCTTTGGAAGAAAGAAGAGAAAAGCATTTGGGAGGTCTAGAGGAGTCCAGAGCAGTACGTATACTGGGGGACATTCAAAAGGCCAGCATACACCATTGGACTGGGGAAAGCCAGAGGAATGGTGCTGCAGAGCTAGAAATCTCCAGACGGTACCTGTGAGGGAGACGGCTGCACGTGGAAGGGACCCTAGGGACCCGTGCCAGAAGGTATGTGAAGAGAGATCCAGTGTCCAGGGATCTGGATTGGAAGGATGGACATAAGAACTGGACTACATACTGGCCAAGCTATTTAGAGAGTAACTCTAACAGCAATGGAAGCTCAGGTATGAACACTGATCTATGCCCTAGCTATAACCTTTAAAGACAGCAGGGAAACAAGTATTCTCCTGAGAGTGCTACATTGAGAAATTCCTCTGTGCCAATCCATGATATTGAACCCATGATTGTTGAAGAAGGGGAAGGAGAAGTCTTAGATACAGGTTGTGAATACATGGATTGCTCTCTGTCTAAACTCCTTTGGTAATTTTCTGTTACAAAGTGCAACAACCATCACAAAGAAATACAAACTTGTTCTTTAATCTACTCAGAAAAGCTCCTGAAGTAGCATTTGAGCCACGCAGTAGAAAGCAAGCCAGCTAAGGGGTTTCAGCTGGGTAACTGCTAGCAATTGAGCCTTACCTAATTACTTGTGAGCTCTGAGGAAATCACTTCTGAGTCTATGTGTGAAGATATAAGAAGTTAACCTGAAAAGAACAGTTTTTTTCCCTTCTTTGTGGGTTTTGCTTGTTGTTTGAAACACTGCTAAGAAAATATTAGCTAAAGCCTACAGAAAAGACCAGTTTGTTACCAACCAGGTCTTTATTCTTTTGCTTTGATTGCCTGACAAGTTCATCTGTTGTTTTCCTGATTTTGTTTTTCTAAGTTTAACACTGAAAGCAAGTATCCTGTTTTATGTGCTACCAAGCATATCTGTGTTGGAAGAAATAACCCCATAAATAAATATCTTATTGGCTTTACACTCAAACACAACTAATTATTGTGAGTGTCTGTGTCTGGTGTGAATGGACTGCATTTCCCACAATCCCTTGCAAATCATATTGATATATGCACTTGCCAAGACTGTGAACATTCTCACCCAGGCAGCCGTCTGACAATATTTCCTTCAATTCTTCCGCACCTTTAAATACCACTTCAGTCATGGGTAACATCCCTACATCTTCCTCAGTAAAGACTGAAGCAAAGAATTCATTCAGTCTCTCCGCTATCGCCTTGTCGCCTCTTAGTGCTCATTTAACCCCTTTATCATCTAATGGACCAACTGACTCTGTCACAGGTTTTTTGCTACGAATGTACTTGAAAAGGTCTTTATTTCGTGTTTTTGCTTCCACAGCAAGCTTCTTCTCAAATTCTCTCTTTGCCTGCCTTATCAATGCCTTGCATTTGACTTGCCAGTGCTTGTGCTGTTTCCAGGTTTCGTCATTTGGCTTTTTTTTCCATTTCCTGAAAGATGTTTTTTTGGCAACAACAGCCTCTCTGACCTCACCTTTAAACTATGCTGGCAGTTTTTTGGACTTCCTTCCACTTTTCTTAAAGCGTGGAATACAGCTGGTCTGGGCTTCCAAGATAGTATTTTTCGACAACATCCAAGCTTGATGTACGTCTTTAACCTTTGCAACTGCTCCTTTTAGTTTTTTCTTAACTGTTTTCCTCATTTTATCATAGTCTCCCTTTCGAAAGTTAAAGGGTAGTATTGTG
The DNA here is from genome assembly GCA_033557465.1 of Ichthyophis bannanicus. Lineage (NCBI taxonomy): Eukaryota > Metazoa > Chordata > Amphibia > Gymnophiona > Ichthyophiidae > Ichthyophis > Ichthyophis bannanicus. Next base: position 6,755,656 of record CM066050.1, read on the forward strand.
GATTTCCTTACTATCCCTCCTCCACTAATTAAATCAAAGGCGATCATGCTATGATCACTATTGCCAAGTGGCCCCAACACCCTTATCTCTTGCACTAGATCTGGTGTTCCACTAAGGACTAGGTCTAATATGGCTTCCCCTCTGGTCGGTTCATGAACCAGCTGCTCCAAGAAGCAGTCATTTATTTCATCTAGGAATTTTATCTCCCTAGCATGTCCTGCTGTGACACTGACCCAGTCGATGCCGGGGTAATTGAAATCACCCATTATTATTACTGCACTGTAACTTTTGCTAGCTTCCTTGATTTTTTTGAGCATTTCATCATCCATTTGTTCATTCTGGCCAGGCGGACAATAGTACACCCCCACTGCCATCGCCTTCCCCTTTTTACATGGAATTTCAATCCATAGAGATTCTACAGCAAATTTTGTTTCTTGCAAAGCTTTAATCCTTTCTGACTCAATGCCCTCTCTAACATAGAGCGCAACCCCTCCACCAATTTGATCAGCTCTATCATTACGATATAGTTTGTACCCAGGTATCACAGTGTCCCACTGGTTGTCCTCCTTCCACCATGTCTCTGATATTCCAATCATATCTAACCTCTCATTTAGTGCTATATATTCTAACTCTCCCATCTTGTTTTTTAGACTTCTAGCATTTGCATACAAGCCTTTTAGAGACTGTATTTTATTCATATTAATTTGGCTATTGGTAGACATGGGTAATTTGGGATCTTTAAGCTCTGTCTGCTCCATACTCGAGGGCATTTGGGCTACTTTACTCTTTTTTGGAACCTCTCTGCTTTTTGTAGTATCCGTCAAGGATACATTCTTCCGAACCATGCGTTCTTGGGCGACTGTCGGCTTTCCCCTATTATCTAGTTTAAAAGCTGCTCTATCTCCTTTTTAAAGGTTAATGCCAGCAGCCTGGTTCCATCCCGGTTAAGGTGAAGCCCATCCCTTCGGAAGAGCCCCTCCTTTCCCCAGAATGTTCCCCAGTTCCTAACAAATCCAAACCCCTCATCTCTGCACCATTGTCTCATCCACGCATTGAGACTCCGGAGCTCTGCCTGCCTTATGGGTCCTGCGCGTGGAACGGGAAGCATTTCGGAGAATGCTACCCTGGAAGTTCTGGATTTCAACTTCCTACCTAAAAGCCTAAATTTAGCTTCCAGAACCTCCCTACCACATTTTCCTATGTCATTGGTACCGACATGTACCAAGACAGCAGACTCCTCCCCAGCACTATCTTTTTTTTTTTTTTTTTTTTAATTATTTATTTATGAGTTTTCAACATAATAAATCAAGTATAAACTTGTACAGAAAAATAATGCTTGCCACCCAATAAACAATTACAGCAAATATACAATACAGAAATAAATCAGCAAGAATTATATTAGCCCTCTATAATGGAGGGGTGTAACCTTGTAAAGGAGAAAAACTCCAAAGGAAGTAAAAAGAAAAAACAAGAAATTAAGGAGGCGGCGCCCTTAGGAGAATTTTAACTAGCGATGGAGTCATGTCACAGGCGTTGAGCTAATAGATAAATGAGAATTTAAGAAAACAGTAAGATCTTCAGGGGAGAAAAACACATACTTCTGAGATTTATAGGTAATTAAACATTTACAGGGAAATCTTAGCATAAAATGAGCACCAAGTCGCATTACTCCCGGTTTCAATAAAAGAAAAGCCCTTCTGCGCCTCTGCGTCTCCCGTGCAACATCTGGGAAAAGAAAAATCTTCTTCCCATAAAACAGTTTGCCCCGCTTCTTGTAAAACAATTTTAAGAGCCACTGCCTATCTGAGGAAAGAGCCAGAGTTACTAACACAGTTGAAACAACTATGTCCTCCTCTTTAGGTGTACTAATCAAATCTGTGACATTGAGAGAGTCTATCTCATATTGACCCACAGAAACTTTCCCACCTCTTTTCCCCAGAGGGAGATAGTAGACTTTTGAAACTGGGGGCAACAGCTCTGGGGGAACAGCCAAAACCTCTTGTAAATAGCTCTTAAACATATCCAAAGGTGCCTTCCCAGTTATTACTGGAAAATTCAATAGACGAACATTACATGCACGAACAGCATTCTCCAATGTTTCAGTTTTAACCCGCAAATTCATATTATCCTTAACTAAAGATTCAGTTAGATCTGCAACTTTAGTTAGTTGCTGGTCCATAGTTAGTTGCTTACTGGTGACTTCTGCAATAGATGCTCGAATTAACGGAGACTCAGCTTCAAGCGTAGTAACCCGATCCGAAAGGGAGGAAAATTGAAGACCCACCATATGGCTGAGATGCGAGATGGCGTCCCAAATGCTGTCCAGAGTCACAGAGGCTGGACGGGTCAAGGCGAATGAGAAACCGGTTGGGCCGTGAGAAATTTGGCCTGCTTCCCCCGAAGATAAGGAAAAAGCTGCAGATACCTGGACAGAGTCCCCGGTCCCAGCCTGAGCTGAAACACCAGGCTGTAAACCTCCATCACGGTCCTTGCTATGCTCCGGAAGCGGGTCCCGCATAGGCGACGCAGCGGCCGACATTCCAGCAGACCGCCTGTCGTCATCCAGCTCCCGAGCAAACACAGACCCAGGAGGCGTCAGGGGACGACGTCCATCAGGGGAGAGCGTGATATCGAGGGCAGAAGACGCCGAATCCAACTCCAACGGCGCTGCCATGCCCGCTCGAATCCCCTCAGTCTTCTCCTTAGGCAACCGCACAAAGCGATCCATGGGTCCCTCACCGATAGGTAAAAGCTCTGCGGGGCGAGCCTTCGCCTTGGGTTTCCCCTTTCTCTTAGGCATAACAGTCGGCTAAACGCACGCCGCCGCCGCCATCTTAAAGAAGCCACTCCCCCCATCTCCCCAACACTATCTAAGACCTTATCTAGGTGGCGCGTGAGGTCCGCTACCTTCGCACCAGGCAGGCATGTTACCAGGCGATCCTCACGTCCACCAGCCACCCAGCTATCTACATGCCTAATGATCGAATCACCAACTATAACTGCTGTCCTAACCCTTCTCTCATGGGCACTAGGCCCTGGAGAAACCTCCTCGGTGCGAGAGGGGTTTACATCACCTGGAGGACAGGTCCTAGTTACAGGATCACTTCCTGCCACACCAGGGTGATGCTGTCATGGCACGTGACCTCTCTCCTCCATGGCAACAGGGATGCTGCCAGACTGGAGGTGGGTCTTCAGGACTATATCCCTGTAGGTCTCGTCTATGTACCTCTCTGTCTGTGTATGCTTTCCAAGTCTGCTACTTTAGCCTCTAGAGAACGGATTTGTTCCCTGAGAGCAAAGAGCTCCTTGCACCTAGTGCACACGTAAGACCTCTCACCAGCTGGGAGAAAATTGTACATGTGACACTCAATGCAAAAGACTGGAAAGCCCACATCCCGCTGCTGGACTGCTGTCTGCATCTTAGTTTTAAGTTTGTGTTTAGATCTTTAAGTTCTTTACGTACTAAAGGGTGCTATGGATATTTATACCACTAAAACTGTACCTAATAAGTTTAATATACCTTGTTCACCTGAAGCTTAATTAATCTCAGGTCCTTAGTGTATGACTGATTTGGGTAATGAGCTTCACCTGAGAGCACCTCCTGTCTTTTAAGTTGTGCAAGTACCTATAAAGCTGTGATTATCCCAGGGGAGGGTGGGTGTGGGGAGGGAGGGAGGGATATAACACTTATTAAAAGAGGGCTGCTACACAGTACCCTGTCCTGTGCTGCTGAGGTAAGCTATATTCTGATTTGATTTAAATTATAGCTCTTTGCTGCTGCTAGGCTCTAACCTATTATGAAATTTAAACTACAAGCTCTCTGCTGGATTCTAAATTTAACCAGAAAGCTCTCTTCTGTGTTTTAATTTGAAACTAAAAGAACTTTGCTGATGCTAGGCCCTTAGTGACTATGAAATTTAAACTACAAGCTCTCTGCTGGATTCCAAAGTTAACCAGAAAGCTCTCTTCTGTGTTTTAAATTGGAACTAAAAGTACTTTGCTGATGCTAGGCCCTCAGTGACTATGAAATTTAAACTACAAGCTCTCTGCTGGATTCTAAATTTAACCAGAAAGCTCTCTTCTGTGTTTTAAATTGAAACTAAAAGTACTTTGCTGATGCTAGGCCCTGAGTGACTATGAAATTTAAACTACAGCTCTCTACCGGGTATGAAAGGTAACCAGAAAGTTCTCTTCTGTGTTTTAAATTGAATCTTAAACTGTGGCTACTAGGCCCTGACTGATTTAACAAAAAATAGTGGGTTCACAGATTAATTAGCTTTAAAAGAAAAAAATTCCTTTCAGAAAAATTCCCAGAAGTATATACTCACAATTTCAGATTTCTCTCCAGAAGTAACAGCCCCCCTTTCTAGTCCTTCAAGACAAAGGAAAGCAAAGACTGCTAAGCCTCAACCATCTCAGCAGTCTCAGTCTCCACAAGGCCTTTGACTTTCATCTAGAGAACTTATTCTCTAGATGAAAGTCAAAGGCCTTGTGGAGGCTGAGACTTCCACCATTCCAGGAAGGTTATGTCACTTTGCCCCCAGGTGGGAGCAGATAACAGCAGAGCATTGGACACTCTCCATTATAAGAGACTGGTACAAGCTGCACTTTCTGTGCAGCCCCCTCCCACAAGGGTAAAACAGTTCAATTCTCAGACCTCTCTCACCAACTTGTTAGATCAAGAGGTCACTATGCTTTTTGCCCAAGGGGCAATAGAAGAAGTACTGTCAGATGGGTGCCTGGGTGAGAATGTTCACAGTCTTGGCAAAGGCATATATCAATATGATTTGCAAGGGATTGTGGGAAATGCAGTCCATTCACACCAGACACAGCCGCTCACAATAATTAGTTGTGCTTGAGTGTAAAGCCAATAAGATATTTATTTATGGGGTTATTTCTCCCAACACAGATATGCTTGGTAGCACATAAAACAGGATACTTGCTTTCAGTGTTAAACTTAGAAAAACCAAATCAGGAAAACAACAGCTGAACTTGTCAGGCAATCAAAGCAAAAGAATAAAGACCTGGTTGGTAACAAATTGGTCTTTTCTGTAGGCTCTAGCTAATATTTTCTTAGCAGTGCATCAAACAACAAGCAAAACCCACAAAGAAGGGAAAAACTGTTCTTTTCAGGTTAACTTCTTATATCTTCACACATAGATTCAGAAGTGATTCCCTCAGAGCTCACAAGCAATTAGGTAAGGCTCAATTGCTAGCAGTTATCCAGCTGAAACCCCTTAGCTGGCTTACTTTCTACTGCTTGGCTCCTATTCAGGAGCTTTTCTGAGTAGATTAAAGAACAAGTTTGTATTTCTTTGTGATGGTTGTTGTACTTTGTAACAGTAAATTACCAAAAGAGTTTAGACAGAGAGCAATCCATGTATTCACAGCCTGCATCTGCAACCCCTCCCCCTTCTTCAACAATCATGGGTTCAATATCATGGATTGGTACAGAGGAATTTCTCAGTGGAGCACTCTCAGGAGAATACTTGTTTCCCTGCTGTCTTTCAAGGGTATAGCTAGGGCATAGATCAGTGTTCATACCTGAGCTTCCATTGCAGTTAGAGTTCCTCTCTAAATAGCCTGGCCAGTATGTAGTCCAGTTCTTATGTCCAGCCTTCCAATCCAGATCCCTGGACACTGGGTCTCTCTTCACATACCTTCTGGCACGGGTCCTAGGGTCCCTTCCAAGTGCAGCTGTCTCCCTCACAGGTACCGTCTGGAGATTCCTGGCCCTGCAGCACCACTCCTCTGGCTTCCCCCAGTCCAATGGTGTATGCTTGCCTTTTGAATGCCTTCCAGTATACGTACTGCTATGGACTCCTTTAGACCTCCCAAATGCTTTTCTCTTCTTTCTTCCAAAGGGTTTCTTGCCCTCTCTGTCCGTCCGCTCTGGGTTGTGCTTCTGATGATCCTCCAGATGATGAAGCTGTCCAAGATCATGAAGATGATTCTGAGGATAATTCTCTGTAGAATAAACTCTACCTTTATTCTGCTTAGATGAGTGCTCCACCCTAGCACAGCACAGCTGTGCTGAATCTCAGGCCCTGCCCTTTGAGATGAGTGCTTGGGGATTACCTCATAGCCCTCCTGATTGAACACACGTTTCCCCACTTCAGCTCCTCTAATGGCTGTTGGAAACCTGGTGCATTCTGGGACTGGTAGTCTTTTATAAGAAAATTCTGTTTTCTTATTTCTACCAGAACTGACAGGTTGCTTGTTCAGAGTCACTTCACCTTTACTATAGCTCCTTCCTGAGCTATGATAAGCTTCCTTATCACAGTACCCATTCATCAACAGGGTTCAGGGTTTACTCCCCCTATTTCCTTATCCCAAAGAAAACAGGGGGATACAGACCTATTTTGGACCTCAGAGAATTGAACAAATTCCTGTTCAAAGAGAAATTCAAGATGATTTCTCTAGGAACTCTGCTGCCATACCTTCAGAGTCAGGATTGGCTTTGTTCCCTAGATCTAAAGGATGCGTACACCCATGTTCTCATCCATCCAAGTCACAGAAAGTTCCTTCGGTTCCTTTTTCAAGGAAAGCACTACAAATACAGGGTGCTTCCTTTTGGCCTGGCCTTGGCACCAAGAGTGTTCACAAAATGCATGGCTGTAATAGCAGCATTTCTCCGCACTCTAGGGATATTCGTCTTCCCTTACTTAGACGACTGGCTCATTTGAGCCCCATCAGAGTCAGAGGCCAGGACTTCTCTATCTTGCACAATGCGTGTCCTTTAGTATTTGGGTCTTGTCATAAGCATCCCAAAATCCAGTCTAACTCCCACTCAGTGTCTAGAGTTCATAGAAGCTTTGCTGGATACCAGAAAAGCAAGGGCCTTTCTTCCCCAGGCCCGTTGCCTTCGCATGGTGCAGTTAGCTTCTCAAGCAGTGCTGAAGCCTCATCTCACTGCCCGAGAAATGTCTATCAGGGTGCCTGTCAGAAAAAATAGCAAACACAAATCGCCTTATTTTGTTCCTCCAATGATGGCAGTCCACTCAGAACCTGTTGTTGGGGTCCCCATTTCAACAGCCCTTACCCCAGGCAACTCTCACAACAGATGCTTCACCAATGGGTTGGGGAGCTCATCTGCAAGACCTCTCCACCCAAGGTACCTGGACTCCACAGGAGACTCATCTACATATCAATCTCTTGGAGCTCAGAGCAATCTAACTTGCTCTTCGAGTGTTCCACACCCTGCTCAGCTACAAGACAGTCCTCATTCATACGGACAATCAAGTAGCCATGTTCTACGTGAACAAGCAGGGTGGAACAGGCTCTCTGTCGCTTTGCAACAAAGCTTTGCAACTATGGGCCCTCGCCAGAGAGCATCAGATTCATCTCCTGGCAGTGTATCTTCCAGGCATACAAACCTCTTGGGGAGACAGACTCAGTCGAGTTCTGCTTCCACACGAATGGTCTCTACATGCAGTTCAGGTGGTTCCAGAATTCCGGCTCAGGGCTCTCAGACCAGGGATGCTTTCCTCCTTCACTGGGGTCAAGACTTCCTGTATGCCTTTCCACCCATTCCCCTGATTCCCAAAACCCTATTCAAGCTTCTGAGAGACAGAGGCCTTATGATTCTTATAGCTCCACATTTGCCACGGCAAGTGTGGTACCCTCTGCTTCTACATCTCTCTCAAGCTCCCTCCCTGGAGTTAGGGTCTGCTCCACATCTCCTGTCTCAGGAGAACGGAATGTTATGGCATCCCAATCCCCAGTCTCTGCATCTCAGGGCTTGGTTGTTGTAGGCCTAGATCTTCATGATCTTAACCTCCCTCAGCAAGTAAAGGATATCCTTTATGCTTCCAGGAAGCCTTCCACAAGACGCCCTTATGCTTTCAAGTGGAAAAGGTTTACCATATGGTGCTCGCAGAAGGGTCTCAACCCCCTTGCGATACCTTTGGAATCATTACTGGAGTATCTCCTTCATTTATCCAATGCAGGACTTAAGACTAACTCAGTAAGAGTCCATTTGAGTGCTATTGCAGCTTCTTTCAAGCCTCTAAATGGACAGCCTATTGCCTCCCATCCTCTTGTAGCAAGATTTATGAGAGGCCTTCTTCTTACTAAGCCTCCCATTAGGCCACCACCTGTGGCATGGGACTTAAACCTGGTTCTTTGTCAGCTTATGAAGCCACCTTTCGAACCCTTAGCTATTACCTCATTGAAATTTCTTTCTTGGAAAGTTATCTTTCTCATTGCAATCACATCAGCACGTCGCAACAGTGAGTTGCAGGCACTAGTAGCTGATCCACCTTATACAAGTTTCCATCATGACAAGGTAGTCCTTAGGACTCATCCACACTTTATGCCAAAGGTGGTCTCGTCTTTTCATCTAAACCAGGCGGTCTACCTGCCTTTGTTTTTTCCAAGGCCTTAAGAAAGAAATCTTCATACTTTGGACTGTAAAAGAGCTTTAGCTTTTTACTTACAAAGAACACAGCAATATAGAAATTCCTCTCAACTCTTTGTTGTTTTTGATCCTTCTCATTTGGGACTTCCAGTCTCCAAGAGAACACTGTCCAACTGGATTGCTCAGTGTATTTCCTTTGCCTATCAGAGTAAGAATCTTCCTCTGGAGGGCCATGTCACAGCTCACAATGTGAGAGCCATGGCAGCTTCAATGGCTCATCTCTACTCTGTGTCTATCGATGACATCTGTCAAGCAGCCACCTGGGCCTCAGTTCATACCTTCACAGCCCATTACTGCTTGGACAAGGACTCCCGCCGGGATGCCTTGTTTGGACAGGCTGTTCTCCAACACCTGTTCCATACCTAATCAACTCCTACCCACCATCCCTGGTTGGATGCCAGAGATCCATGGGGGGAAGTGGAGCCCTTTCACAGGGGCACACAACTTCTGGGGTCTCTCCCTGGCATCTAAAGCTAGGAGTCCCCATATGTGAGGACTACATTCTTGCTTGTTCCTGGAGATAGCATAGTTACTCACCTGTAACAGGTGATCTCCGGGAACAGCAGGAATTTAGTCCTCAGAACCCACCCACCTCCCCTAGGAGTTGTATCTCTCTATCTATCTCTTTTTCTTTCCCTCTCTCTCTCTTTTTGTGTCAGCTTTAAACTCAACTGGAGAGAGGCAGTTGGGAAAGGCAGGAAGGCAGCACGCAGGCGCTGTGGGATGCTCCCATAAGCTTCCTAATTGGACGCTGGGGAGCGTTCCCACGCAGTCTCCGTCGGTACCGACGATACCCATATGTGAGGACTAAATTCCTGCTGTTCCCGGAGATCACCTGTTTCAGGTGAGTAACTATGCTTTACTTTAGATCAGGGGTCTCAAACACGCGGCCCGCGGGCCGCATGCGGCCCGCAAGACAACTTTGTGCGGCCCGCGAAAGAGAAAAACAAAAAAACCCCAAAACCCTGACTTCTGCCGTTGCCGCCGTGGCAGCGGCAGAATCAATTGTCAAATTAAAAAAAAAAAGACTTCTGCTGCTCAAGCAGCAATATCACCTGTCCTGCGGCCCCTTCCCCTGTGCCCGGAGATCCGAATCTGCTCATCAGCGGCGTGCTTTTCAAGCCGCGAAGAGTATTTCCCTCTCGCGCGGCTTGAAACCGCGCGAGAGGGGAATACTCTTCGCGGCTTGAAAAGCACGCCGCTGATGAGCAGATTCGGATCTCCGGGCACAGGGGAAGGGGCCGCAGGACAGGTGATATTGCTGCTTGAGCAGCAGAAGTCTTTTTTTTTTTTAATTTGACAATTGATTCTGCCGCTGCCACGGCGGCAACGGCAGAAGTCAGGGTTTTGGGGTTTTTTTGTTTTCCTCTGTCGGGGGGGGGGGGGGGTATGACTGGAAATGGGCAGTTGGGGGTTAGGACGGGACTTGGGGGATTGGCAGGGGGGGGGGTTATGACTGGTAATGGGCTATGGTGGGGGCTAGGACTGGAAATGGGCAGATGGGGGTTAGGACTGGAAGTGGGCTATTGGCAGGGGGGGGTTATGACTGGTAATGGGCTATGGTGGGGGCTAGGACTGGAAATGGGCAGATGGGGGTTAGGACTGGAAGTGGGCTATTGGCAGGGGGGGTTATGACTGGTAATGGGCTATGGTGGGGGCTAGGTGTGGAAATGGGCAGTTTGGGCTTTGGACTGGAAGTGGGCTATTGGCAGGGGGGTTATGACTGGTAATGGGCTATGGTGGGGGCTAGGACTGAAAATGGGGTGATGGGGGTTAGGACTGGAGGTGGGCTGATTGGGGGGTTAGGACTGGTAATGGCCTATGAGGGGAGGTAAGACTGAAAATGGGGTGATGGGGGATACGACTGCAAGTGGGCTATGGGGGGGACTAGGACTGGTAATGGGCTATGGGGGGGGGGGTAAGACTGAAAATGGGGTGATGGGGGGGTAAGACTGGAAGTGCGCTATGGGGAGGTTAGGACTGGTAATGGGCTATGGGGGGTCTAGGACTGGTAATGGGCTGGGGGGGTTGCTAGGACTGGAAATGGGCTGAGTGGAAGGGGGGCTTGAACTGCAAATGGCTGATGGGGAGGGGGGCTTGGAATGGAAATGGGCTGTGAGGGGAGGGAGCTAGGATTGGAAATGGGCTGATGGGGGGCTAGGATTGGAAATGGGCTGATGGTGAGGCTAGGATAGGACTGGAAATGGACTGATGCAGGGACTAGAAAGGAGCAGATGCTGGGTGGGGCTGGAACTAGAAGGGAGCTGATGTTGGGGGAGGATTAGAATGGGATGGAGCTGGGAAAGTGAAATGGAGAGGGGAAAAATATTTTGTCTGGAAGAGAAGACAAATCTACAATTGGCCAGGTATTGGGAGAGTAAGTGGGGATTGAGGATGGAGGGGTAAAATTTGAGTGGATGAAATAGGAATGAGGAAAGAGCAAAAGGAGAAAGATTAGTATGTTAAAGCAGATGTAGGGAGAGAGAATGGAAAAAAACTAGAAGAGAGAAGAAAGGACAAATGGACAGCAGACGATGGAGATAGCAGAAGACACGAAGAAACCAGAAGTGGCTGGAGCAATTGCAACTGAAAAAAAATGCACAAAAGGTAGAAAAATATCTCTTTATTTTGAATTTATTAACTGGAATATGTCAGCTCTGGGAAATGTGCATCATTAATGTTTGCGCTTTGTTTAGTACAAGAGGAAATTAATTTATAGTTTTATTTCTACAGTGTTGTTGTACATTCCAAGTTTGGCTTTTGGGGTTCCCAGTTTAATTATTGTCTTCCTATTTCTGAATCTTTTAGTCTTTCTTTATCCATACTCATTAAGAGGCATGTTTACTAAAAGTTAGTGTATGGTAACATTATGCAAATATTTATGCAAATGAGGCCCCTTATGCAAATGAGGCCCCACGTCTTATGCGGCCCCCGGGTTACTTTACAAGTCCTCATTTGGCCCTCAAAGCAATTTGAGTTTGAGACCCCTGCTTTAGATTGTGGTTACTTATTCTGTACTTGGTGAGGGTCGATGTTGTGAGTGTGTGATTGAGGTCAGGTGTTCTGTTAACATGGAGTTTGTACATAAAGATCTATACTGTACTGTAGTAATTTGACATGTTTAGCTTTTCAAATAGGTGTATGGATGTTCCAGGGCCCACTGTAGTACTTACAGTGATGCTTTTTTTGGATGGCCTTCTTATGTGAGTTTTGGAAGTTTGTGCTGAAATGGTATAGTAGGTTTGCTCTTTGTTGTAGGGTTTTGTATTAGTTCACAGTATGCCTGGTACTGGAGAATAGTGGTGGTGGTTGTTAGTGAGATGATCAGGATCAGATTTTTAAAAAAACAATATTGAGTTCTGTGGTTGAACATCCTGGTTCTGTTCTGCACCTACTATGGATGCAAAATATATGTGGGGTTTTTTACATTATTTATTTATTAGGATTTTTCAGACTATACAATGTCAAATAACAGTATACAGAAACATAATAAGTCATCCATAATACATGACAAAGTAAATAAATCAAAAGTACTTTAGCCCACATTTCGGGGAAAATACAACCAATAATAAATAGAAGAAAAACAAAACAAGAGACCACAGAACCCAAGGGAAACGTGCCCCTTGCTAACCGAATGCAGCCTATCAATCAAACATCCCCCCTCCACCTGATGACCATATCCAAGGAAATAAACAGGAAAGGGAAAAATCACTGTCTTCCTTATCAAGAATCCACTTTTCCAGTTCTGAAGGTAACAGAAACACAAACTTATCATACCCAAGAGATACTAAACATTTACAGGGATAACACAAAAAGAATATAGCTCCTAGAGCAAGAGTTCTAGCTTTGAGAGCAAGAAAAGACTTCCTACGTGTTTGTGTAAAACGGGATACATCAGGAAAAATAGACACTTTGTTCCCACAATACAGATTAGCTATTTTTCTAAAGTAGGCCTTGAGGATGGCAATTTTATTGTCTTCAGAAATCAGAGTCACTAATAAAGTGGCTCTGGTAGAAATAATATCCTGAATATCTTCCAAAAAAGCAGTCAAATCAAAATTATTTTTATCTTCAAGGACTGCCACTTCCCCCTTCCCCTTTCTTGTTTTACATGTTTTTATTTGTGGATATTCACAGTAAAGAATGCATCATTCCTTGTTAGTTCATTGTTCCTCTGTTCTTGTTGGCCACTGATATTTGTTTGCAGTTGGATTTCACCTTTCAGGTTTTGGAAACCATTTTGAATGACATTTGTCACAAAGATGGTATAAACATTTTATAAATAAATACATAAATAATACATGTATTTTATACTTTTTATTTTAAGGCTAGCCCTAGGAATCATAGGTGGCATATTTGACACTGTGATCTGATTTCTGAAGCAAATTTTTATAAAAAGAGTATTTAAAAGTATGATGTCCAATTATTTGTTTTACAGGATTGTTCTGGGAGAGGTGATGATGGAATTGTCATGATTATTTGAGTTTACATATCAACATCTCAGTGGGTGGTGGCCTGTGGGCCTGAGTATTAAGTGGGCATGGGGGGGGCACAGGGTTGCAGATTCATCTAGGATACCTAATATCCTTGTACCAGTTCTGGCAGCTCCACTATAGAAATGATACATTTGTGTGTTGCAGAGACCCAGCCGAGCCCATCACATAGTACTGAAGCAGCCGGGAAGAGCTTACTTGCTCAGGTAAGGATTTGGGAGTTGTGTACATTTTTCTTTCACATTTGTCTGCTCTTTTGTGGCAAGCTCTGTATAAAATTGAAATGAGACCTATTTGAGGGGTATTGAAGGAACTTGAGGAAGTACTGTTGGCTTCACTAGCTGACCTTTTCCAATGTATCTAAATCCATAATGCCACAAAACGTATAAAATAAATAATACACATATAGTCATACATTAATCAACAATTCACAATTTATATAAACAATGTTATTATCAGTGTGTTATAAAAATATATTTATTTATATAACTCATAACTCAAATTATCTATTTCATTAAACATGCTAGCACTGCTAATTAATTCATAATCAGAAAACACTTAATAAATATCAAAAAATCAATACATACATAAGTTCCCAAATATGAAATTTAACAGTATAATTCACAAATCTCATTAACATAACACTTAAAGTTAATACCTTTCTTATTATATATATCAATATCTCTATGGTTATATATCCTACCTAATCCTACTCCATCTACAAAAATATAACAATCACTATATTTACCACTTCATTGTTTACCAATTTATATAAAGGGAAATATTAATTGTATACCATAATGAAATATTTACCACTTCATATTTGTCATTATTTACCCCTTCATTATTTACCCTTTACCAATTTATATAAAGAAAAATGTCAGATAACATACTTCATTATTTACCATTTACCAGTAGATTTTGGTTGAAAGGGTGTAATTTCCCTAATGGTAGGTTGTGTCATACTGGATTGCATAGAAAAAAATAATGCAATCCGTAATTTACGCAAAAATACCTGTAAGCTCACCTGTACGACAAACGCATCTACAGTTGTGGTGGGAACAAAAGATAAACCATGATTTAATACTGTGATTTCCTCTAAGGATAATAGGCGATTGGATAAGTTGAAAACCAAACCTCCTAAATCCCTAGTGTCTTTACAAACAAAAGCATTAGTCATGTTCAATTCAAATTTATTGGGGTCCGAGACCACCTTTGATATCTGCCTCCCCCTCGGAAGCGATTGCGCCCGCAGGTTGGCCTGTTGCCCCGTTCTAAAAAAGTCTCCTTATCTGAAACTTCAGAAGATTCATCTGACGTACCCTCAAAGGTTACATGACGTTCCTTAGGGAGGCGGTCACTGATACATCCAAGGATATACCTCACCCGATGATAATCCGCCGTATCTCTTTGGAATTTCTTTAATTTACGTTGGAGCACTTCCTGACGATATTGTGTCATCTGTTCTTCAATATCCTTAAATTTGACATCAAAACCTTCTTGAGCTTGTAAAGTCTAAAGAGCATTATGCAATTCACTATTCAGTGTAGAAAGCTCAGAAATAGATGTTTCTACTATATGTAACATCAAATCAAAAGAACATTTAGATAAAATAGCATTCCATTTCTCCACAAAACTACTATTTGTGGTAAATAAATGAGGTGCCCGATACATTCGTAAACCCCTTGGAATTCGCCTATCATGACATTATTCTTTCATGGTTTCAGAATGTAACTCTGTCCATATAATTTTATGACATATTGCAGTCACAGTAGACCAAACCTTCACCTCATTGCCAGATATACCTTCACCAAATAATCGAGAACCAGTTAATAGCCGTGTGGCTTCCAGGTCAGAAAAACAAAAAACATCCTTCATCAGAGAATTATCAATCTCCAGGAACAAACAGGAAGGTAGTCTTCACATATGGGTATCGTCGGTACCGACGGAGCCTGCGCAGGAATGCTCCCCAGTGTCCAATAGGAAAGCTTTTGGGAGCATCCCACAGCACCTGCGTGCTGCCTTTCCAACTCTCCCTCTTCAGTTTTTCGTTTTCTGCGGAGCCGACAGGGTGCATACCCTGTCACCGCAGAAAAATGTATCCATATTCTTTTGTTTTATGTGGTCGTGTCTGCCTTCCTTCGATGCCTGGTTCTCTTTTCTTCTTTTAAAAAACAACAACAAAAAACTAGCTTTCTAAAAGATTCTTCTTTCAGGGGCCTTTCCCCTCTCGGGGCTAGTTGCCATTTTGGGCACTAGGCCCATTTTTCTTCAAACATGGAGAAATCAGCTAGTGGTTTCAAGAAATGTTCTAAATGTGGCGGTACTATTTCCGTCACCGACACCCATGAATGGTGTCTTAGGTGTTTAGGTCCTGACCATTCTCTATCGGAGTGTCTCTCCTGCAGAAAGATGACCAAGAGGGGCCTGCAGAATAGAGCTGCAAAACTCGGTACCCTTTTTGCCGCAGATACAATGTCAGTTGCATCGACGTCTTCCAGGGCTTCATCTTCCTCCCATGGATCTCAGGTAACTAAACTTAAGTCTTCTAAGACTGGCCGGTCCTCAAAGGGTAGATCTCCTTCCGAGTATTGAGATGCCACTGGCGTTGCCCTTGAGGAAAGTTCACCGGCAAAACAGCCCCGGCGGGAGGCCTCGGTCTCCAAAGCATTAAAGGGGCTCCAGAATGTTCCAGAGGCTTCCACCTCTGCAGAACTACTGGTGCTATGTTCTAGGGTCGTAGCCGCTTCCACTGGTACCGACACCCAGGCATCTGCAGGAGCGATGGATCACAGAATCCTCGCTATCGAACGCAGTCTAGCAGCCCTCTTATCAGCTTTGGTACCACTAAGACATCTACAGACGGTTCCACAGGTATTGGTACTGACACCGGTACCGAGTGCCTCGGCGGGTATACTCCCCCCCCCCCCCCCCATGCTGAGCCTTGAGTCAATCTCAGGTATCGATGCATCGGTACCGAGACACCCCGATACTGACTTCGAGCGATACCGGTACCATGCGTTGCAAGAACACCCGGCACAGCGATACTTCGAATCATCCGATTCTGATGACTCTGCCGGTACTAGAGCTATCCTTCCGGAGGATCCATCTCCTCCTCCTCAACGCAGAATGTCTCCTCCAGAAGACATGTCCTTCCAGGATTTTATACGTGATTTAGCTCGGTCTTGCAATCATGGTGACTCCAGAGAAGGAGCCCAGAGCAGAAGAATTAGAAATTCTTCAGTACCCTAAAGCTCCTAAGGAGGCAGCTACTCTGCCCATTCACAGAATCTTGCATGATCTTATGCTAAGAATGTGGGAAACGCCTTTAATGGTGTCTCCACACTCTCGACAACTCGATACCATGTACCGAGTTCCAAGCTGCTCTGGCTTTCAAAAGACTCAGTTACCATACCATTCAGTGGTAGTGGAATCGGCGATGCGTAGGATTAAGAGTGCTAAAACACATTCTTCCAATCCTCTGGGCCGTGAAAAAAAGGAAAAAAGGAGGGAATTCCTTTCTCTGGTCAAACATGCCCAGGATGTCTTTAAATTTGTAAACCGTGCAACCTTTGATTGCGTTGAATACATTAGCAGAACCTCTGTTATTTCCATTGGTGCACGTCGTATTGCCTGGCTCCAGGCATCAGAACAATGGGTGCAAGATAAACTGGGAACATTCCTTGCACAGGAGAAAATCTCTTTGGCAAGGACTGGCAAGACAAGGCCAATCAGATTGAATCTGAAAATACTACCTTGAACATACTGTCAAAGTGTACAGCCAACCCAACAAAGAAAAAGTCAGTCAAGAAACCCTTTTTCAACAAGAAAAAGAAATTTTACCCATCTTATACCCATTAAGGACACTGCTTAGTTCATGTTCCCCAGAGGGGGCAACAACAGAACAGACAGCAGAGGAATACACAAGTTCCAAGAACTCAACTGGCTTAACAGACTCGGCCTCCTCAGGGGCTTTGACTCATTCCTAGAGAACTTAGTGTTTTGGGCCCTGAAAGGTCCAGAACCCCTTACCATCCCAGGCAGGTTATGCCATTATCTCCAGGAACAAGCAGGAATGTAGTCTTCACATATGGGTATCGTCTGTACCGACTGAGCCTGCGCGGGAACGCTCCCCAGCGTCCAATTAGAAAGCTTTTGGGAGCATCCCACAGCGCCTGCGTGCTGCCTTCCTGCCTTTCCCAACTGTCTCTCTCCAGTTCTTCGTTTTCCGAGGAGCCGGCAGGTGGCACTTCCTGTCACCGCAGAAAATATCCCTTTTATTTCTCTTTTTAGTAGTCGCGTCTGCCTTCCTTCGATGCTACACCGGTACCGCTGGTTCTTTCTTTCTTTTCCTTGTAAAAAAAAAAAAAATCTTTCTTGGAGTCTTTTTTCTCCTCTGGTGCCACGCGCCATTTTGGGCACTAGGCCCAACTTTCTTCTATAATGGAAAAACCCGCCTTGGGTTTTAAAAAGTGTTCCAAGTGTGGTGGTACCATCTCCTTCACCGACACCCGTGAGTGGTACCTCAAATGTTTAGGTCCTGACCACTCTATCTCCGAGTGTGTTGCCTGTGGGATGATGTCGAAGAGGGGTCGGCAAAACCGAGCTGCTAAACTTAGCACCTTTTTTCCCTCCAATGCAGCTTCTGTGGCATCAACATCTTCCAGGGCTTCGTCTTCCTCCCATGGATCTCAGGTAACTAAACATAAGTCTAGCTGGTCCTCAAAGGGTAGATCTCCTTCTAAGTATCGAGATGCCTCTGGCGTCGCCCTTGAGGGACTCACACCGGCAAAATTGCCCTGGTGGGAGGCTTTGGCTTCCAAAGCATCATCAGTGCTCCAGGATGTTCTCGAGGCCCCAACCTTGGCAGAACTACTGGTGCCATGCTCTGGGGTACCGGCCGCTTCGTCCAGTACCGATACCCAGGCATCGGCGGCATCGATAGACCAGAGATTCTTGGCTATTGAACGCAGTCTGGCGGCTCTTCTCTCGGCATCGATGCCCCCGAAACCGCTTCAGACAATTCAACCGGTACCGGTACCGACATCAGTACCGGGACCAACTGCATCGACGTCGTCAGGTGAATTACCGGTGCCGATGCAGGCTATGCCCTCCGGTACTGACAAGTCGATACCGTCTTCGATCGGTACCAGTATCGTGCGATGCACGATTACCCGGATAGGAGATACTTTGAATCCTCCGACGAGTCTGAAGACTGACAGCTCTGTCGATACTAGAGTACTTCTTCCTGAGGATTCTTCCTCTCCTAAATGTAGCATGTCTCCTCCAGAGGATATATCCTTCCAGGATTTTATCCAAGATGTGGCTCGAGGTCTTTCCATCACAGTGGCTCCTGAAACAGAGATTTTACAGTATCCTAAAGCTGCCAAAGAGGCAGCTTCTTTGCCTATTCATGAGATCTTGCATGATCCTCATGCTAAGGATGTGTGAAACCCCTCTTACCACTTCTCCTCATTCTCGTAGGCTCGATACCATGTATCGAGTTCCTCCCTGTCCTGGATTTCAAAAAACTCAGCTGCCCCACCATTCCATGGTGGTGGAATCAGCTATGAGAAGGATCAAGAGTGCAAAAAGACACGCATCTAATCCTCCAGGACGTGAATGTAGAACTCTTGATTTAATTTAATTTAATTTAATTTAATTAACAGTTTCTTATATACCGCATCTTCCCAAGATCAAATGCGGTTTACATAGAACAAGGTAACATAACAGACAGGTGTCTGTTTTTACAGTGAACATCTTAGAACCATAACAACTATATTACATTACATGGAACAAGCAAGAACTATTTACAGGGAACAAAATAAGTAATAGATACAGTGTTGTATGTGACATTTAAGGATAATAAGCATATAGAGTTTCACATCATTTGTCAATTCTAGTTTGGTTTATGGGGAAACTTACATGGTATTATCCATTTTCTAGCAGGGGAGGTGTGTTTGGCAAAGATCCGTAGTATGATGTGAACAGGTGCGTTTTAAGTTTTTTGCGGAATTCTTTAATCTCTACAAGTGATCTTATTTCAACTGGAAGGGCATTCCATAGAGTGGGGGTAGCGTGTGAGAATGCCTTTTTGTTTGTTATCTTTCTGGATTTTATAAATTCTTTCGGAGTCCTTAATTTGTTTGTATGATCTCTCTCCTGTGTAAGTTATTAGTAGGTTGTTTAGTGATGAGGTTGGCTAGGGTGGGTGGTGCCATGTTGTTTAGAGTTTTGAAGGCAGTTGTAAGAGTTTTGTGTATTATTCGGCTTTGTATCGGAAGCCAGTGTAAGTTCTCCAGTATCGGAGTGATATGTTGAAATGGGGGGACCTTCATAATGGTCCTGGCCGCTGCATTTTGTGCAATTTGTAGCCTTCTCAAGTTTTGTTTTGTTGTGCCTAGGAGTATTAGGTTTGCAAAGTCGAAATGAGGCGTGATTATGGCTTGTATTATTTGCTGGAAATCTTGTAGGTACATTAGAGAGCGTAGCTGCTTTAGGATTTTGAGTTTGAAGTATACTTTCTTCGTTGTATTTCTTATATGTGTTTCCATGTTGAGATGTGTGTCAAGTATTACACCTAGATATCGTACTTCCTTTTTTAGTTTGATTTCTTGGTTTTGCAGAGTGATGTGTGTAGGGGGGGTGAGTATGAGAGGTTTCTTGTTACAATTAGGGCTTCTGTTTTTGCATGATTGATATAGAGGTTATTTTCATTTAGCCATGTAGTTAGTTCATTAAAACACTCAACGAGTAATTGAATTGGTATATTGGGGATTGTAAATGGAATGTACATCATTATATTGTCTGCATATAAGTGATAGTAAACGTTGAATTTTTTAAATATATTACAGACATGCTTTATGTAGATATTAAATAGGAGGGCTGATAGTGCTGATCCTTGAGGGAGACCTAGTTCCTGGTTGTATGTCTTGGATGTAAGGTTACCAATTTGTACTGTTTGTGTTCTATTGCTTAGATAAGAGGTGAACCAATTAAGTACAGTTGAATTTATTCCTATTTGTTTGAGTTTCTTAAGCATTAGAGAATGGCTTACGCTGTCAAATGCTGCAGAGATATCGATGAATAGGAGTAAAAAGGCTTGCTTGGGATTGTCTATTCCTTTTACAAGTGTGTCAATGAGTACTGTTAGGAGTGTCTCAACACCATGGCGTGGGCGAAACCCATATTGTTGTTCATCGAGAGGGGCTGAAGTGTCTATGTGTTCTTAAGTCTGGATTTGTACAACTTTCTCTATTAGTTTTGCCATGAAAGGAATACTAGAAATGGGTCTGTAGGAATTAGGCGATGTTTTGTCAAGGGTGGCATTTTTGAGTATTGGTCGGATAAGGGCATGTTTTAGTGAGGGGGGGGTAAGTATCCAGTTTTAAGGGATAAATTGACTATAGGGAGTATGAATGAAGATAAAATTGGGAGAGTGTTCTTTAACCAAGATACTGGGCATGGGTCTAGGTTGGATGTTGTTGTGTTTAGATTTAAAACAGTGTTCTTGAGTATATCCTTGGTTATAGGGTTGAATTCAGACCATTCATCTATATAGAGGTTTTGATATGTGTGTGTGGAGTTAGTTAAAGGTGGATGGAGCTTAGTTTTATTTATGTAGTAGTTGGCTAGGGTCTGTGGGGAGATTTCAGTAATATCATTGCTGGCGTTGTTAGGGTTACTCGTTAGTTTTTGTACAATTGAGAATAATTCTCTTGGTCTATTTAATGAGTTTGTTAGGATTGATGCATGGTAATTTTTCTTAGCATTGTCTATTGCTTCCTTATAATTTTTAAGTTGATTGTGGTATATCTCATTATTAATGGTAATTTTGCATTTACGCCATTTAACTTCTGCTTTTCTTAGTGCTTTTTTCATTTGTTTTAGTGTATTATTATACCAAGGGGCATTACCAACTCTGGTATGTATGTTCTTTCTGTTGACATATTTATTAGTAGCTGCATTACTTACAGTTTTATGCCAGTTTGCTACCGATTCATCCAGGTCAAGTGGAGAGGTGTTTAGGTGGGGGATTGTTAGATCCAGAAACTCTTCTTCATTAAATTTTTTGAATATTGGGGTTGGGACCTGTGTTGGTCTACTTTTGTCTGTTGTGATATTGGTTGTGATGTTAAAGTTAATAAGATGATGGTCTGACCATGGTATTGGAGTGCATTTGAGTGAGTTAGGATTAAAGGAATTGTAGATTGCTTCAGGGAGGAGGACAAGGTCGAGAATATTTCCTTTGTTATGTGTTTTAGTGTTGATTATTTGGTGAAAATCCATGTCTATTAATGAGTCAAAGAAGAAGGTAGAATATGAAGCTGGCAGTGAGGGGAGGTTAAAGTCTCCGAGTGTTATTATTGGGTTTTTGTCAGTGGAGGTGCATAGGAATTCGATTAAGGTATCTAGGTTTTCTGATTGTTGATCAGGTGGTCTGTAAATTAAACAAATTCTAAGATGGCCTATTTTCATAATGATAGTGTCTATGTTTGTGGATAAGTTCGATGGCTGTTGTCTAGCTTTTAAAGTGTTTTTTGTCATCATTAGTACGCCACCTCCTTTTTTGTGATTTCTATGTGTATATGCAATATTGTAGTCATGGTTATTTAGCTGGTTTATGAAGACATTATCAGTATCTGTTAACCAAGTCTCCGTGACACACAGTATATCTGGTTTTAGGTCAGCTAGAATGTCTGCGAATATAGGAAGTTTATTTTTCATTGATCTAGCATTTATTAGAATAATCGATAATGGTTTCGAGTTTTTGATGACATTGTGGTTCTTTAATTGGTGAGGTAAGGTATAGTTTATGTGGATTAGTCTATGGGAGTTAACTTTGGGATGGTGGTGATTCCATGGTGAGGGGTTAGATCTTGGTGTATTATGTATGATTGGGATGTTATTGACGTTATTGCTATTTAGGCTGTGGGTCAGGATGATTAAGGTTGTTATAGTGATGGTAATGTAAAGTAGTCTTAGTATAGGGTAATTTGAAAAAGGCATTTTGGGGTTGAGGCTTTTAGAGAGATATCTGTGTGGAGTATGAATATCTATCTAGGCAAAAGATAAAGTGGTGCGGGCTAGAATAGAATATCTTAAATTCAGTATGTTAAGCTAGAACATAATGCAAGTAGCAGGAAACCGTGGCTAGAGTTAGTGACATATGCTATCTCAGTTAATAGCTTTAGGTAGTCAACAATATTAACAATTGCTAGCGGTTGTGAAGAGTATTACCTCAGGCGGTAGTTAACTGTTGAATACAATGTTACCTCAGACAGAAGAATTAGTATTACCTTATACAGTAGCTAAGTTGGTTACAATGTTACCTCAGACAGTAGCTAGACTAGAGAACAAAGTTACCAGCATGAGCAGTATTTGCGGGCCTAGAGAGTATCAGGCTAAACGGGAAGGTTTGATGCCTTTGGGCATCGAACCTTCCAGACCTCTATGCTTTCTGCCAGGATTAGTTCCTACATTTTATATATGGGAATGTTCCTTAAGGAAGTTACAGGAGATCTAGAGTTTGAGCCCTCTCCTTCCTGATGATAAGAGACAAGATTATCTTGCACTTATTAAACATGCTCAGGATGTTTCCAAATTCGTAAATCGTGCAGCCTTTGATTGTTTTGAGTGCATAAGCAGAACTTCTGCTATTGCCATAGGCGCACGTAGGATTGCCTGGCTCCAGGCATCTGATTTAGAACTCTGGGTACAGAACAGATTGGGGAATATTCCTTGCACTGGAAAGAATCTCTTTGGCAAAAATTGGCAAGAGAAAGCTAATGAGCTAGATGCTGATAATCTCACCTTGGATAGATTATCAAAATCTACAGCTGATCCTGCAAGGAAAAAGTCCTATAAAAAACCATTCTTCACTAGAAAGAAGTTCTACCCCTCCTATACTCAACAAGGGCATCGTTCAGGTCAGTCTGCCCAAAAGGGTCAGCAACTTAAACAAAGAAAAACAAAGCCTGCTAAGCCTCAACCGGCTCAGCAGACTCAGCCTCCACAGGGGCTTTGACTCCCATCTAGAGAACTTTGTCTTCCTGGCCCTGAATGGACCAGAGCCTTCCACCATTCCAGGAAGGTTATGTTATTTTGCCCCCAGATGGGGGCAGATAACAGCAGAAAGTTGGACTCTATCCATTCTAAGAGAGGGATACAAGCTTCACTTCCTCAGCATGCCCCCTCCTACAATTGTAAGACAGTTCAATTCTCAGACCTCTCTCAACTCCCAGTTAGATCACGAGGTCAGTCTGCTTCTTGCCCAAGGGGCAATAGAAGAAGTATCTGTTCATCAACAGGGTGCAGGGTTCTATTCCCCCTTTTTCCTTATTTCAAAGAAAACAGGAGGGCACAGACCCATTTTGGACCTCAGAGAATTGAACAAATTCCTGTTCAAATAGAAACTGAAAATGATTTCTCTAGGAACTCTACTGCCATACCTTCAGAGTTAGGACTGGCTTTGTTCTCTAGATCTCAAGGATGCGTACACCCATGTTCTCATCCATCCAACTCACTAAAAGTTTTTTCGCTTTCTATTTCAAGGGAAGCACTACCAATACAGAGTTCTTCCTTTTGGCCTGGCCTCGGCACCAAGGGTGTTCACAAAATGCATGGCTGTGGTGGCAGCATTTCTCCGCACCCTAAAAATATTCGTCCTCCCTTACTTGGACGATTGGCTCATTCGAGCCCCATCAGAGCCAGAGGCCAGGATTTCCCTATCTCACACAATGCGTATCCTCCAATATTTGGGACTTGTCATAAACTTCCCAAAATCCAACCTATCTCCCACTCAGTCTCTAGAGTTCATAGGAGCCCTGTTGGATACCAGAGAGACAAAGGCCTATCTTCCACAGTCCCGCTGCCTTCGCATTGGGCAGTTAGCTTCCCAAGCAATGCTAAAGTCTCAGCTTACTGCTCGGGAAATGTTACAATTGCTAGGCCACATGGCATCCACCGTGCATGTGGTCCCTTATGCCTGCCTCCATATGAGGGCAGCCCAGTGGACTCTATCCACTCAATGGACTCAGGCGTCACGTTGCCTGTCAGACAAAGTAGCAACCTCAGATCGCCTTATGTTGTCTCTCCAATGGTGGCTGTCACCCCAGAATCTGTTGGTGGGGTCCCCTTTTCAACAACCCCCACCCCAAGTAACTCTAACAACAGATGCCTCACAGGTGGGTTGGGGAGCCCATTTCCAAGGCCTCTCTACCCAGGGTACCTGGACTCCACAGAAGACCGATTTACACATCAATCTTCTAGAACTCAGAGCAATCTTCCTTGCTCTTCGAGTCTTTCACACCCAGCTCAGCTACAAAACTGTCCTAATTCAAACGGACAACCAGGTAGCCATGTTCTATGTGAACAAGCAGGGCGGAACAGGTTCTCTGTCGCTCTGCAACGAAGCTTTGCGACTTTGGGCCCTTGCCAGAGAGCATCAGATTCATCTCCTTGCGTGTATCTTCCAGGCATTCAAAACTCTTGGGCAGACAGACTCATTCGAGTTCTGCTTCCACATGAATGGTCTCCATGCAGACCAGGTGGCCAAAACTTTCCAATTTTGGGGAACCCCGGACATAGACCTCTTTGCAAGTACGCTGAATGCCAAACTTCCCCGGTTCTGTTCCAGAATTCTGGCTCAGGGTTGTCAGGCCAGGGATGCCTTCCTCCTCCATTGGGGTCGGGACTTTCTGTATGCCTTCCCACCCATTCCCCTAATTCCCAGAACTCTGTTCAAGCTTCAGAGAGACAGAGGCCATATGATTCTCATAGCCCCACATTGGCCACGACAAGTGTGGTACCCTCTGCTCTTACATATCTCTCAAGCTCCATCTCTGGAGTTAGGATCTGCTCCAGATCTCCTATCCCAGGAGGACGGGATGCTGTGGCATCCCAATCCCCAGTCTCTACATCTCAAGGCCTGGTTGCTGAAAGCCTAGAACTTCATGGTCTTAACCTTTCTCAGCAAGTAAAGGATATCCTTTATGCTTCCTGGAAACCATCCACAAGACGCTCTTATACTTTCAAGTGGAAAAGGTTTACCATATGGTGTTCGCAGAAGGGTCTTAACCCTCTTGCAATACCTCTGGAATCATCACTGGAATATCTCCTTCATTTGTCTAACACAGGGCTTAAGACCAATTCGGTGAGAGTTCATTTGAGTGCTATTGCAGCTTCTCTCAAACCTTTAAATGGGCAACCTATTTCCTTTCATCCCATCATAGCGAGATTCATGAGAGGCCTTCTTTTAACTAAGCCTCCTGTTAAGCCACCACCGGTGGCATGGGATTTAAATCTGGTTCTTGGCCAGCTCATGAAGCCGCCTTTTGAACCATTGGCTACTACCTCTTTAAAATTTCTTTCCTGGAAGGTTATTTTTCTTATTGCAATCATATCAGCACGTCGCATTAGTAAGTTGCAAGCATTGGTGGCTGATCCTCCTTATACAAGGTTCCATCATGATAAGGTAGTCCTTAGGACTCATCCTCACTTTATGCCAAAGGTGGTTTCACCTTTTCATTTAAACCAAGCAGTTTATCTTCCTGTTTTTTTCCCAAGGCCTCATGCCTCTAATGCAGAAAGGAATCTTCATACTTTGGACTGTAAAAGAGCTTTGACCTTTTACTTGCAAAGGACGCAGCAACATAGAAAGTCCTCTCAACTCTTTGTTGCTTTTGATCCTAGTCATTTAGGGCTTCCAGTCCACAAAAGGACACTGTCCAACTGGATTTCACAGTGTATTTCTTTTGCCTATCGGAGTAAGAACCTTCCTCTTGAAGGCCATGTCACAACGCACAATGTGAGAGCCATGGCAGCCTCAATGGCTCATCTTCACTCTGTGTCTATCGACGACATCTGTCGAGCAGCTACCTGGGCCTCGGTTCATACCTTCACAGCCCATTACTGCTTGGACAAGGACTCCCGCCGGGATGCCTTGTTTAGTCAGGCTGTTCAACACCTGTTCCAGACTTAATCAACTCCTACCCACCATCCCTGGTAGGATGCCAGAGATCCATGGGGGGAAGTGGGGCCCTTTCAAAAGGGCACACAACTTCTGAGCTTTCTCCCTGGCATCTGTAGCTTGGGAGTCCCCATATGTGAAGACTACATTCCTGCTTGTTCCTGGAGATAGCATAGTTACTCACCTGTAACAGGTGATCTCTGGGAACAGCAGGAATTTAGTCTTCACAACCCACCCACCTCCCCTAGGAGTTGTATCTCTCTCTCTCTCCCTCTCTTTTTCTTTCCCTCTCTCTCTCTCTCTCTCTCTTTGTCTCAGCTTTAAACTCAACTGGAGAGAGACAGTTGGGAAAGGCGGGAAGGCAGCACACAGGCGCTGAGGGATACTCCCAAAAGCTTTCTAATTGGACGCTGGGGAGCGTTCCCGCGCAGGCTCCGTCGGTACCGGCGATACCCATATGTGAAGACTAAATTCCTGCTGTTCCCGGAGATCACCTGTTACAGGTGAGTAACTATGCTTTGCCAGAAGATGGCAACAAATAACATCAGAAAATTGGACCCTGTCCATTGTACGAGAGGGGTACAGACTTCATTTTCACAGCATGCCCCCTCCTACAATTATAAAACAGTTCAATTCTCAGATCCCTGCCACCAATCTCTTGAGTCAGGAGGTCGCATCACTTCTTGCTCAGGGAGCAATAGAAGAGGTACCCATACCCGAACAGGGTACGGGATTCTTCTCCCCCTGCTTTCTCATCCCAAAGAAAACAGGGGGACACAGGCCTATACTAGACCTCAGAGAATTAAATAAGTATCTGTTCTGGGAAAAAGTCAAAATGATCTCCCTCGGAACACTCCTGCCATACCTTCAGAGTCAGGACTGGCTATGTTCTCTAGATCTAAAGTATGCATATACGCATATTCTCATCCCTGCAGATCACAGGAAATTCCTTTGATTCCTTTTCCAGGGAAGACACTTCCAATACAGGGTTCTTCCCTTTGGTCTGGCTTCTGCCCCAAGAGTTTTCACAAAATGCATGGCAGTAATAGCAGCATTCCGGAGAACTCTAGGAATATTTGTCTTCCCTTACTTAGACGACTGGTTCATTCGAGCATCAACAGCTCCAGAAGTCAGCTTCGCTCTTTCTCACACCATGCGAATCCTTCGATACTTGGGACTGGTCATAAACCTCCCAAAATCTCATCTCACCCCTTCTCAGTCTCTAGAATTCATAGGGGCTCGCCTAGACACAAGGCAGTCAAGGGCTTTCCTACCACAGCCACGTTGTCTTCGTATAGTACAGCTGGCCTCCCAAGCAGCTATGAAGGTCTTCCTGACTGCTCGGGAGATGCTTCAGCTTCTGGGGCATATGGCATCCACTGTCCATGTGGTTCCGTATGCTCGCCTTCATATGCGAGCAGCCCAGTGGACCCTGTCCTCTCAGTGGACACAGTGTTTTCTGTCCGCTCGCTCTACCACATCACATGATTCTCTCTTCGCATTAAATCTTAACTGCCAAGCATTAGACCATTCTTCCAGCTGTTGTAGATCTTTCCTCATGTTATCCATTTCCTCAGGGGAGTCCACTCTGTTGCAAATTTTCATGTCATCTGCAAAAAGACAGACTTTTCCATGCAGTCCTTCAGCTATATCACTCACAAATACATTGAACAGTGCCGGACCCAGGACCGAACACTGGGGCACCCCGCTAATCACCCTCCTTTCATCCGAGTGAGCCCCATTTACCATCACCTTCTGTCATCTGTCAGTCAACCAATTTCTGATCCAGTTCACCACCTTGGGCCCCATCCCCAAACTACTGAGTTTATTGATAAGCCTTCTATGAGGAACAGTATCAAAGGCTTTGCTGTAATCCTGATAGATGACATCCATCACATGCACCTGATCTAGTTCCCTGGTCACCCAGTCAAAGAACTCAATCAGATTTGTTTGGCAAGATCGTCCTTTGGTAAAACCATGTTGCCTCAGATCATGCAACCTGTTGCTTTTGAGAAAGTCCACTATTTGCTCTTTCAGAAGCGCCTCCATTACTTTTCCCGCCACCGTGGTAAGGCTCACGAGCCTGTAGTTTGTCACATCTTCCCTGTCACCACTTTTGTGAAGAGGTGCCACATCCGCCCTTTTCCAGTCCTGAGGAACTTCTCCTGTTTCCAGGGATCTGTTGAAAACATCCTTTAACGGCCCTGCAAGAACCTCTCTGAGCTCTTTCAGTATCCTGGAATGTATCCCATCCGGTCGCATGGCCTTGTCCACTTTCAGTTTTGCAAGTTGTTCTAACACATCACCTTCTGTGAATGGTGTGGTATCTACTTCTTTCCCATTTTTATATTTGGGAGTCACAGATGGTCCTTCTCCAGGAATTTCTTTAGTAAAAACAGAGCAGAAGTGTTTGTTTAGCAATCTCACTTTTTCAATGTCTCTTTCCATGAATCCCTTCCCAGCACTTCTGAGTCCTGCAGTTCCACCTCTGATTTTCCTCCTTTCCCGAATATACCTGAAGAAAGTTTTGTCGCCACACTTCACATCTTTAGCCATCTTTTCCTCTGCCTCTGATTTTGTTTTCCTTATTTCTCTTTTTGTCTCTTTTAGTTTGATCCTGCATTCCTTTCTGTGTTCCTTTGTTTGCAAGCTTTTGAATTTTGCGAAAGCTGTGTCTTTTGCCTTTATTTGTGCAGCCACTTTGGAGAACCAAATAGATTTCCTTTTCCTCTTGTTTTTATTTACTTTCCTTACATATTTATCTGTTGCCCCTTTTATTGCCACCTTTAGTTTAGCCCATTGCAATTCCACTTCCCTTATCCTCTCCCACCCTGCCAACTCCTCCTTCAGGTACTTGGCCATTTTACTGAAGTCAGTGGTTTTAAAGTTTAGGACTTTGAGCTTGAAGGACTAGAAAAGGGGACTGTTACTTCTGGAGAGAGATCTGCAATTGTGAGTATATACTTCTGGGAATTTTCTGAAAGACATTCTTTATATTAGAGCTAATTAATCTGTGAACCCACTATTTTTTTTGTTAAATCAGTCAGGGCCTAGTAGCAGCAGTTTAAATTTAAAACACAGAAGAGAGCTTTCTGGTTAAATTTGGAACCCAGCAGAGAGTTGTAGTTTAAATTTAATAGTCACTCAGGGCCTAGCATCAGCAAAGTACTTTTAGTTTAAATTTAAAACACAGAAGAGAGCTTTCTGGTTAAATTTGGAACCCAGCAGAAAGCTTGTAGTTTAAATAAGAATATAGCTTACCTCAGCAGCACAGGATAGGGTACTGTGCAGCAGCCCTCTTTTAATAAGTGTTAGGGAGATAAAGTTCCTAGATGACATAAATGCTTCTTGGAGCAGCTGGTTCATGAACCGACCAGAGGGGAAGCCATATTAGACCTAGTCCTTAGTGGAACACCAGATCTAGTGCAAGAGATAAGGGTGTTGGAGTCACTTGGCAATAGTGATCATAGTATGATCGCCTTTGATTTAATTAGTGGAGGAGGGATGGTAAGGAAATCCACAGTACTACCTTTTAACTTTCGAAAGGGAGACTATGATAAAATGAGGAAAATAGTTAAGAAAAAACTAAAAGGAGCAGTTGCAAAGGTTAAAGACTTACATCAAGCTTGGGTGTTGTTGAAAAATACTATCTTGGAAGCCTAGACCAGCTGTATTCCACGCTTTAAGAAAAGGGGAAGGAAGTTCAAAAAACTGCCAGCATGGTTTAAAGGTAAGGTCAGAGAGGCTGTTCTTGCCAAAAAAGCATCTTTCAGGAAATGGGAAAAAAGAGCCAAATGACGAAACCTGGAAACAGCACAGGCACTGGCAAGTCAAATGCAAGGCATTGATAAAGCAGGCAAAGGGGGAATTTGAGAAGAAGCTTGCTGCGGAAGCAAAAACGCGAAATAACGATTTTTTCAAGTACATTCGTAGCAAAAAACCTGTGAGAGAGTCAGTTGGTCCATTAGATGATAGAGGAGTTAAAGGGGCACTAAGATGCGACAAGGCGATAGCGCAGAGACTGAATGAATTCTGTGCTTCGGTCTTTACTGAGGAAGATGTAGGGATGTTACCCATGACTGAAGTGGTATTTAAAGGTGTGGAAGAATTGAAGGAAATATTGATACATCAGGAAGATGTATTAGAACTATTAGATAAACTGAAGAGTAGCAAATCACCTGGGCCGGATGGTATACATCCAAGGGTTTTGAAAGAACTGAAATATGAGATTGCAGACCTGCTATTAGTAATCTGTGAACTATCATTAAAATTATCTCTAATACCTGAAGATTGGAGGATCGCCAATGTAACACCAATTTTTAAAAAGGGTTCCAGGGGTGATCCGGGAAACTACAGACCGGTGAGCCTCACGTCAGTACCGGGAAAAATGGTAGAAACCATCATAAAGAATAAAATTACTCAGCATGTAGATAGTCATGGCCTAATGGGAGACAGCCAACATGGCTTTAGACCAAGAAGATCTTGTCTTACTAATCTGTTATGTTTTTTTGAAGGTGTGAATACACAGGTAGACAAAGGTGAGTCGGTTACACTGGCTACCCATAACAGCTCGCACAAAATACAAAATACTAACAACCACCTTCAAACTCATCCACAACTTAGCACCTTCCTTCCTCAACAACCTAGTAAGATTGCAACCTCCTACCCGAAACAGAAGAACCCACAATTCCAACATCCTTCACACTCCAACAGATATAAGATCTGCCAAAGCTAACACCAGCCACAGGGCTTTCTCATATGCGGCGCCAACACTGTGGAACCAACTGCCACCAGAACTACGAGCTAGCAATGACCTTCTAGACTTCAGAAAGAAACTCAAAACGCACATTTTCCAATCACATTTCAACCTGAACTAAACCCACAGATGGAGCAGCCCCTGACCACTGTGTCCAAGAAGATTATCCTGTATATATGTATTTATGTATATATGTAAATGAACTCCCCCATAGCTAAGAAGTGTTAACTCTGTATGATGTGCTTTTCTGACAATCTGTATGTAAACAAAATTTGTACCTGCCTTGATTCGGCAGTTTCACAATAGTAATCCTACCCGCTTCTGATCGCTGGAAGGAGCGGGCTACAAATGCTTGCTAAATAAATAAAATAAATAAATAAATAGTGTATCTGGACTTTCAGAAAGCCTTTGACAAGGTCCCTCATCAGAGACTTTTGGCAAAACTAAAAAGTCATGGGATAGGAGGCAGTGTACTACTGTGGATCAAGAACTGGTTAAAAGATAGAAAGCAGAGGGTTGGGCTAAATGACCAATTTTCCCATTGGAAAAAGGTGAATAGTGGTGAACCCCAGGGATCTGTGCTGGGTCCACTGCTTTTTGACATATTCATAAATGACCTGGAAAGTGGAATAACGAGAGAGGTTATCAAATTTGCAGATGACACAAAACTATTTAAAGTTGTTAAAACCCAAGAGGATTGTGGAAAATTGCAAGAGGATCTTGATAAATTGGAAGACTGGGCATCAAAATGGCAGATGAAATTTAATGTGGACAAGTGCAAGGTTATGCACTTAGGGAAGAACAACCCAAACTATGGTTACACGATGCAAGGTTCCACATTAGGAACCACCACCCAGGAAAAAGATTTAGGCGTCATTGTGGATAACATGTTAAAACCCTTGGCCCAGTGTGCAGCGGCGGCCAAGAGAGCAAATAGAATGCTAGGTATCATAAGGAAAGGAATGGAAAATAAAACAAAAGATATTATAATGCATCTATATCGTTCCATAGTGAGACCGCACCTTGAATATTGTGTGCAATTCTGGTCGCCGTATCTTAAAAAGGATATAGCGTTATTAGAAAAGGTTCAGAGAAGAGCCACCAAAATGGTAAAGGGGATGGAAGGATACTCCTATGAAGAAAGGCTAAAAAGGCTACGGCTCTTTAACCTGGAAAAGAGACGGCTGAGGGGAGATATGATAGAAGTCTATAAATTAATGAACGGAGTGGAACGGGTAAACGTAGATCGATTGTTTAGCTTATCAGAATATAGAAAGACTAGGGGACATGCAATGAAGCTACAGGGTAAACTATTTAAGACTAATAAAAGAAAATATTTTTTCACTCAACGGGTAATCAAACTCTGGAATTTGTTACCGGAGGATGTAGTAAAGGCTGTTAGTGTAGCTGGGTTTAAAAAAGGTTTGGACAAGTTCCTGGAGGAAAGGTCCATAAACCATTATTAAGAAGGGACTTGGGATATCTTTGCTTGACCCAGTACAATCATTGCGGAACCTGTGTCTTTTGGGGAAACTGCTAGGTACGTATGACCTAGATTGGCCACTGTTGGAAACAGGATACTGGGCTTGATGGACCTTGGTCTGACCAAGTATGGCATATCTTATGTTCTTATTATTGGACTGCACCTTGGCTTTTATCTCAAACCACACCGTGTGATGATCGCTGCTGCTCACAGGGGCACCCACCCAGACATTCGACACGCTCTCACCATTGGTGAGCAGTAAATCCATCATTGAGCTTTCCCTGGTTGGTTCCATCACCATTTGTCTAAGTGATGCATCTTGGAAAGCATCCTCAATTTTTTTGCTTCTTGCCAGATTCGCAGAAGGAGTACTCCAATCCACATCGGGTAGATTAAAGTCACCCAATATGATCACTTCCCCCTTTGTGGCTATCTTGGGAATATCTATAATCAATTCGTTATCTATTTCTTCAGTTTGAGTCAGAGGTCTGTAGACTACAGCAGTATGGATGACAGTGCCATCTCCTCTTTCCAATACAATCCAGAGTGCTTCTTCTTTTCCCAATGCCCCCTGCGTTGCAGTAGCTTTAATATTGTTTTTTACATACAAGGCTACTCCTCCTCCTTTTCCACTTTCTCTGTCTCTTCTGAATAGCTTATAGCCAGCTATAGCTATATCCCATTCATGTGATTCATGAATGTCCAAGTCCATTTCCACCATTAGGGCTTCCAGGTCCGGAGTGTGTTGGCTAAGCTTCGAGCATTTGTGCTCATTGCTTTCCAGCATTTGACTGGCTTGCTTGTATTTTGCATTGATTTTGTTCTGCCCACTTCTTCCCACTTGTCATTGGTGTGTGGTTTGAAAGTTTGGCTGTTTCTGATGATGTTCTGCTTTTGCCGGGAGTGACATCCTGAACTAGTCCTTCTCCATCCATCACCCCCTTTTTCTAGTTTAAATGCATATCCACATACTGCCTGAATTTTTCTCTTAGGATTCTTTTCCCTGCGATAGAGAGATGTAGTCCATCAGCACAGTATAGTCTCTTGTTGGTCCATCTGTTTCCCCAGTCGCCAATAAATCTGAATCCTCCTTGTTTGCACCAGGGTCTGGAGCCATGTATTAAAGCTGTTTATGCAATACAGCCTTTCTGCCCCCTTACCATGAACAGGTAGAACTTCTGAGAATGCTACAGTGTTAACAATGGGCTTGAGTTTCTCTCACAGAGTCTGGAAGTCCCTTTGAACTGCAGAGGTACTGTTTCTAGCCAGATCATTTGTACCCAGGTGGATGACATCAGTTTTGGAGTGCTCACTTTCTGCACTAAGTACATCAACAATTTGGTTTGTATTTCTGCTGGCTGAAGAGCCTGGGAGGCATTTGACGATCTTCTCTCCTTTGAACTGTGTCCCCAAGTTGGTGCCTTTGATGATGGAATCCCCAAATAGTAGTAGTTTTCTGTTTGGTGAGGTTTTTTTCGTACTTTGTGATTTAGCAGGAGATTTGGCATTGACTGTCTCATTTAAGGGCCCTTCAGTTGGATTGGGCATCCTCATTAACCAAAGCAGAGAAGGCATTATGCAGGGATATCTCTTGATGTATAGGGTGTCACTGCGTTACAGGTCACAATCTACCCGAGCCCATTGTGATCGATTTGTTCTGGGATGTTTGATTCTTTGTGGGAGTGGTGGTGGACTTTGTTCGGTTTGTATCCTAGAAGAGGTGCATTTCATTGCAGCTAGTTCTTTCCTTAGTAGAATCAATTCTTTATGCATGGCAGCTGACTTGAGGCACATAGGACAAGCTCTTAGGTTCCAAATGATTCGTCTTAGTATGAAAGCACCATAGTTATTGCACTGAATACACGACATGCTGATTAAGCAGTCCTAGAAGAAGAAAAGGTGGGCTTAACACCAAATTAAGAGGATAGATGGCAACGTATGTGACCACTATATAGGCAATGCAGCCCTGGGGTGGGTGGGGTGAGGGGTAGGGTGGGCGGGAACCTAAGTGTCCTTGGCCAATAGGCCTTACATGAAGTGTGGGCACACTCAGAGATCTGATTTAAGGGCTACACAAGGAATGTAGGCAGTCAGAATATTCCCCAAAATTAATGTATAACCAACAGTTAAATTCTGTATTAGCAACAAAAACAGGCAAAAAGATAGAAAGCTGAAAGCTTAGCTGTGTGGAGGCTCTGGAAGCTGTGAAGACTAGAGTTGACCAGGTACTTTGTAACAGGCAATTCAAACAATGTAAGCAGAAATAGTCAAGCTGAACTTTTGATTTTTATGTATCTGCCTACTGTGCAAAGGTCCCTGTAACTTTAATGTAGAACAATAGGTGATAGTTTGCCATATTGCTCGTTGCCACATCTTTGAACAGCGCAGGGGCTGAGGAGGTTTCCCTGGCCCCTTGTAAATGACTGCTCCTTAATTTAGAGTATGCTGTCTGCCACTTTATTTATTTATTTAAACAGATTTCTATACCGCCTTTTCCTTCAATCAAAGCGGTTTACACAGCAAACAGTCAATAAAGTCTCGTGTTTAGTGTTTGCATGCAGTGAGCAGTGTGTGAGTGTAGATGGTTGTTGATTCATGGTGAGCTAATTACAGCGTGTGCTATCTACAATACTATGTACATCGGGGCTTTGCGTCTATATTGTGATTTGGTCTTGATGGAGTGTTGGTGAGTTGGGGTGTTGTCTGTTGTACAGTTTATGTGCCAGTACCATAGTGCTCAGTAGTGCTTAACGCTAGTATTTTATAAAGACAAGTAGGTGCCTACTGATCTTTATAAAATAGAGTTGTTGCCTTTCCTTTCGGCTGGAGCAGATGGGGACAGAGGAGGGTCACCTGTGTAATCTAACTCCTATGACTGCCTCCTTTTTCCACCAACAAAACCCTAAGCAAAAAGCACTGACTGTCTAAATTGCCACATGATAGAGTCAGGCTTTAGAGCACCAAAGTGAAGCACAAAATAATTTTTTGTCGGAGCTTTTGTAATGGGGATGGGTGGTAAACCCTCAAGTCACAAATGGCCCTTTGATAAATTTATTATAGACGTTAAAATACTTAGCTTTTGTAAAAAGTCAAAACTGGAATCAGACAGTCTAAAGAGGAGACGCAATAAGGCTGATATAAACCACTGACACAGCACTACGTTATTGACCTACAGCACTTCAATCCAGTCAGGGTCAGCCACCGTTAACTCCAAAAGATAGAGTTAGCGGTGGCTGACCATGACTGGATTGAAGCGTTGTGACAGTGCTTTATATCAGCCTTATTGCGTCTCCTCTTTGGACTGTGGCTCCATTTTTGACTTTCTACGAAAGCTAAGTATTTTAACGTCTACAATATATTGAACAAAAGGACTGTTTGTGGCTTGAGGGTTTACCCCCTCTCCCATTACCAAAGCTCCAAGAAAAAATTATTCTCCAGGAACAAGCAGGATGTCAGTCCTCACATATGGATGACGTTTGCGCTGACGGAGCCCACACGAGCATTTCCCCAGCTTTCAAGGGGTGCCATCTTTCTCTGTCTCCTTTTTTCCACGGAGCCCAACGGACGCCTGTCCTACTTCCCTGTGAAAAAATCTTCCAAAACATCCTTTAGTGTTTTTTTCCCGGTTGCGTACCAGTTCCTCTTCCCGCCTAGAGTCAACGCCGCTTCTGGCTCTGTTCTTGGCTCCTTTCCTTCCTTTTTGATCAAGGCTTGCCTCGACCGGCATTCGCACTTTTTTTCGCCTGGGAGCTATCGACCCCAGCCGGGTGTCTCCCACCATATTCCCCAGTGGGTTCAAAAAATGTGACCACTGCAGTCAAACCATGTCTATTACAGACATGCACGACTGCTGCCTATGCAGACTGGGCCTGGACCACAGGCCATGACTCTGAAGACCAACAAGAAGAGGTCGGAGTTGCAGAAGAGGATGTTCCTGAGGTCCGACTCTGCACTGGCTTTCCCAACACTTAGCTCCAAGCCCAGCACTTCCCATGAGGCCTGAGCATCCTCGGAATCCTGCGGCGGCAGCTCCTCAGAAAACCCTGAGAGAAAAAAGAAATAAATCTTCGAAGCCCATCAAGGTTCCACTGGTGAAACCCTGTAAAGTCCCACAGGGAACTTGAGCGACTCCGAGCAGCACTCCACTAAGGTCTCTAAAGAGTCCTCGGCTGGCAGAGACCGTGCAAGGCTCCACAAGGCTATGGTCCTCATTGAGGACGCATTTGCAAGAGTGCCTGCATCGGACCCAAGGTCCTTGGTGCCCACGCCGAAAGCTGCTAAGCCTTCTGGCCTCAAAACCAGAATGGCGCCCTTGGAACAGAATATTTCTGCTATCCTGGCCCCGCAGCAGGCAATGATGGCTGGTTCGTCCACATCATCTGCCCCGACAACTGGGCCCCTGACTGCAGGGGGAGTCCATGGGCGCCAATGGCCTCGGGTGAGTCTTCGGCACCGGTCTAAGTCCCGATCCTGTTCCTCGGGTATCTGGTCCTCCCCAGCCAGTTTCCAGGAATCGGACCCAAGGTCTTTTGGAGGTTCCCAGCTGTTTGGGGCTGGCCTCAAGGCATGAGACCGCAGAGCCTCGGAATCATCGAAACCCTCCAACTCTGAGTTTGAGATCGACTTTGCGGCCTCCCTATAAACCTGTTGGCACTGAGACATCCCTTTGGAGCCGTCTTCCCTGGTGCCTCTGTGCCATTCTCCTCTGGAGGATGTGGCCTTCCACGACTTCATTTGGGATATGGCCTGGGCCCTGTCTGTTCCGACAGAGTCTGAGGAGGACCCGCGCACCGAAGAACTGGAAATTCTCCAGTATGAGTCCCCACCCAAAAAGACTCTCACAGTGCCGGTACAGCCGATCCTTGAATGGCTGCTCCTCAGGATGTGGAAGACCCCGGCCTCTGTGCTGGTGGTCAGCCGACACCTCAACGCCATCTACCATGTCAAGAAGGGCCCCGGGTTCCACAAAACTCAGCTCCCACATAATTCAGTGGTTGTAGAGTCAACCATGCAGAAGCTTAAGAGCCAGAAGAACTACTCATCTGTCCCCCTGGGGCAGAGAGGCTCAGGCCCTCAACACCCTTGGGCGCAAATGCTACCAGGGCTCCATGCTCTCATGCTGGATTCAGGCCTATGAACTGTACATAGGCATGTACCTCATGGTCCTGATCTAGGAGCTTTCCGGCTTCTCGGCTGGGCTCGCCAGGGGACCTCTCCAGCGGTTCCAATCCTTGACAGCCGAGATCAGGGACTACTCTTAAGTTCCTTTCCCGAGCTGCCTAAGACAGCTTAGAGTCAGCAGCCTGAGTGGCGGTGGCCAGCATCAGCTACAGACCTCGGATCTCAAGCAGTGGGTCCAAGAAAAATTGCTCGATGTCCCCTGAAGTGGGGAAAACTTGTTTGGTAAACCCATGGCCAACAAGGCAGCCGAGATACAGGCCGAGGTCGTGACTCGGCAAAGGCTCTCCAAGAAGACCTCAGCCCTCCCATGCAAGAGACCATCGGGGAAAAGACCCCTTTTCCCGAGGAAAAAGGAGTCCTTCCACCAGAGTCACTACCAGCCCTTCTCAAGCCATCAACAGCAAGGCCCTCAGCCTAAGGGCCAGGGCCTCGGGCCCAGGAAGCCAAAAATTCAGAAGCCGCAGGCCCCAACTCCCTCCAACCCGGGGGCAACTTTTGACTCCCGCGGCAGGGCCTCCTCTCCCCTGGAAGACCCTTCCCAGCCCACAGGGGACCGCCTGGCACTCTTTGCCCACAGGTGGGCCGGGGTCACCTCGGACCAATGTGTTCTGCAGGTGGTAAAGGAGGGGTACCTCCTCCTCCTGCAGCAGGTTACCCCCAAGATTCTTCCCAGGAGAGCCTGTATGATCTCTCCCTCAACCAGACCTTGCTGCTGTGAGTGCACAGGCCTATTCAGGGACAGTGCAGTTGAACCTGTTCCCAAGCACCTGTAGGGAAAATGCTTCTACTCCAGGTACTTCCTTGTCCCCAAGAGAACTGGGGGCCTCAGGCCCATACTAGACCTGTGAAACTTGAGCAAGTTTCTGGTGAGGGAGACGTTCAAGATGCTCTCCCTTGGAACAATGTTGCCTTACCTCCACCAGGGAGATTGGCTGTGCTCCTTGGATCTAAAGGGTACCTGTACCCACATTCTAATCCACCCCTCCAAAGGCAATACCTGAGATTCGTGGCGGGAGGAGGGCACTACTAGTACAGGGTGCTGCCTTTCGGCCTGGCCTCTTCGCCAAGGGTCTTTACCAAGTGCTTGGCAGTGGTAGCCTCCCTCTTGTGCCTACCAGGAGCCTACGTCTTCTACCTGGATGTCTGGCTTATCAGGGACGGTATGGCCTCAGAGGTCTGTAGGGCAGCACAGCGTACAGCCCTCCTACTGCAGCACCTGGGATTTATCAACTACCCCAAATCCCATCTCTCCCCATCCCAAAGCCTGGAGTTTATAGGGGCTCAGTTAGATACGTTACAGGTCAAGGCTGTCCTCCCAAGAGAAAGGGCAGAATGCCTCAGGCAACTAGCTGGAGAGGTGCAATGCCACCGGTTGGTACTAGCTTGCCTCCTGCTCCACATGTTGGGCCACATGGCCTCAACGGTCCACGTCACACCTTTAGCCCAATGCGGGCAGCCCAATAGTGTCTCCGCTCACAATGGACTCAAGCCACAGGTGGACTATGGGACAGGGTCAGAGTCACCCACCAGCTGGTAGAGTCCCTCATCTGGTGGCAAACCTGTGCCACCTCCATGCGGGAATGTCATTTCAGGTACCCGTACCGCAGAGGACCCTGACAACTGACGCCTCCTTCCTGGGCTGGGGGCTGCATTGCGGGGACCACTGCACACAAGGCAGCTGGTTCCAGGAGGAATCTCTCTTGCAAATCAATCTCTTGGAACTCAGGGCAACCTTCCTGGCCCTGAGAGTGTTCCGCCAGCACCTGTGGCACTGACCTGTGCTGATCCAGATAGACAACCAGGTGGCAATGTTTTACATCAGCAAGCAGGGGGCACGGGCTCGTACTTCCTCTGCCAGGAGGCAGTAACCCTCCTCTCCTTCACAGTGCGAAACAACATGCTTCTGCGAGCAATATACCTGCCAGGCCAGAACAACTGCTTAGCAGATAGGCTGAGCAGGGTCCTTCACCCACATGAGTGGAGCTTGAACAACAGGGTAATGAAGCAACTCTTCCACCAATGGACCTGTTCGCCTCCCCGATCAACGTGCAGCTGCCTCGCTTCCGCTCACGCCAGCTGCGCCCGGGGGCAGTGGCAGCAGCAGCAGACGCCTTCCTGATTTCATGGTTGGAGGGCCTACTCTGTGTTCCCACTGACCTCCCCTGATCCCCAAGACCCCCTTCAAGGTCCAGAGCGAGGGGGCGTCAGTGATACTAATTGTACCCAGATGGCCAGGCAACCCTGGTTCCCCATGTTGCTTTCCCCGTCAGTGGTGCTCCCAGTCCCGCTGGGCCAGGCCCCGGATCTCCTATCCCAGGAGGAGGACTCCCTTCTGTACCACAGCCTGGGGTCCCTAAAGCTGATGGCATGGCTGCTGAAAGGGTAGCGTTGACCCCTTTCAACCTTACAGTGGAAGTTGAGGAGATTCTACTGGCCTCCCGAAAACCCTCCACCAGACGGGCTTATGCCTTCAAGTAGAGAAGATTCTCCGTCGAGAATCCCTTCTCCTGTCACGTGCAACTGATTCTCCAGTACCTACTGCACCTGTCACACACCGGGCTGAAATCCAACTCTGTAAGGGTGCACCTTAGTGCCATAGCTGCGCACCACCACCCTATCAAGGGGTATCCCCTCTCAAGTAAGTCCTGGGTCTCCAGGTTCCTCAGGGGCCTTCTATTATCAAAGTCCTCTCTCCGCCCTCTGGCGGCAGAGTGGGATCTCAACATGGTACTCTCCTAGCTCATTAAGCCGCTTTTCAAGCCATCTAGCCACTTGCCACCTGAGATACTTGTCTTGGAAAGTGGCCTTCCTGGTGGCCCTCACGTCTGCAAGTAGGGTCAGCGAACTCCAGGCCGTGGTGGCGGAGCCACCATATACGAGGTTCTATAAGAACAGGGTGGTGCTCTGTACACACCCCAAATTCCTCCCGAAGGTGGTATATCCCTTCCACCTCAACCAAGAGATGGTCCTCCCCCACCTTCTTCCTGCGGCTCCATGCCGGCAGGGAGGAACTAATATGTCACACACTAGATTGCAAGCAGGCCCTGTCCTTCTACCTGCAGCGGACTCAGGCCCATCGCAAAGCTCCTCAACATTTTGTGTCTTATGACCACAGCAGATTTGGGCTCCCCATGACCAAGCGAACTCTGTCCACTTGGGTGACTAACTGTATTGCCCTCCCCTATGAGCGAGCTGGCCTCTCCTTGAGCACCGATCACAGTGCCGGTGACGGAGATGTGCAAGGCCATCACATGGTCTTCAATTCATACGTTCGCAGCTCACTGCTGCCTGGAGAGCAAGTCCCGCAGGGACAGTGCCTTTGTCTAGGCAGTACTCCATAATATTCTCGGGGTGTAGGCAACACCTGCCCTCCGACCCTTCTGTGTTCTGGCTACCGGAAGTCTCTGGACGCTAGGGTCTTGCAGAGTCTCTAAGTTGAGACTCAGGGAAACTCGCGGCTACACGATAGGTTGCCGTTGGTGCTGTCGTGGTTCGGCCCTCGGCAGCCCGGAGCTAGTGAGTCCCATATGTGAGGACTGACTTTCTGCTTGTTCCTAGAGAAAGCATAGTTATTTTATTTATTTATTTATTTATTTAGACGGATTTAGTATACCACTTTATCATTAAATCAAAGCGGTTTAGCATATCAAGCAATCAATATTATTGTGTGGTCTGTAGCATGCAGTGGGAGGTTTAAGAAGAGTGGTGCAGTGTGCTAGATTTATCGGTGAGCTATATACATAGTGAGCAATATACATATATACAAGAATAGAGCCATGTAAAAATGGTGAGCTATGGTCATGATCTATATTGCCTTGGTTGTGCTGCAAATAGGAGTCAGTTCAGGTGATGCCCTTGAAGTGTTCTGTAAATAGAGCTGTTTTAAGAAGTTTTCTGAAGTCCTTGAGGTCTTTGGTAGATCTTAGGTGGTCTGGGAGGGAGTTCCATAAAGCGGGCACTGCCAGGGAGAGTGCCCTTCTTGATGTGGTCTGATTTGTTTTGGCAAATTCCTTTGGTGTGCTGATGGTGTCTGTGGTTCCTTTTCTTCTTGGTCTTTTGCTGTCGTTACTTTTTATGAGTGGTTGAAGGCTGTTAGCTGAGAGGTTGTGTATTATTTTGAATATGTTTATAAGTACTTTGAAGCGGATTCTGGAGCTGATTGGGAGCCAGTGCAGCTGGTACAAAATGGGAGTAATGTGGTCGTGACTTGAACAATCTGTTATGATTCGTGCTGCTGTGTTCTGTGCTAGCTGTAATGGTCTCAGGGTCTTTTTTGGTAGCCCCTGGTAGATGGGATTACAATAGTCTAGTGTGGGAATGATGAGGGCTTGACAGACTGTTCGAAAGTGCTCCTGAGCGAGGATGGGTTTGAGCCTTCTGACGGTTCTCATTTTGGTGTAAGCGCTCTTTGTGGTTTTGGCAATGTGTGGGATTGAAGGCTAAGGTCCTTATCGAGCGTCACTCCCAGGTATTTTATTTCTTGTCTTACTGGTATTATGATGTCATTCAGATTGATGGTGGTCGTGGGTGAAAATGTAGGGTTTCTTGTGATGAATAGTGCTTCAGTTTTGTTGTAGTTTATTGACAGATTGTTTTTCTGAAGCCAGTTTGCCATTTGTTGGAAGCAGTTGGCTATGTTGGAGTAGTTGGGTTGTCCAGTTTGATTGGTGTGAATATCATTATGTCGTCTGCGTATATGGTGTATTGAAATTTGTGGTCCTTGATGATGGTGCAGATAGGTTGTATGTATAGATTGAAGAGCAGGGCAGAGAGTGCTGAGCCTTGTGGGACACCCTGTGTGGCTCTGAAAGGTTGAGAGGTCTCTGATCCACATTTGACTTTTTATAGTTACTCACCTGTAACAGGTGTTCTCCAGGGACAGCAGGAATCAGTCCTCACAACTCTTTCTTCTCCGCTGAGAGTTGCCTCTCTACCTTGTTTTACTTTTACTGACGTCTTAGCTATGTCATCTAACTGAGCAAGATGGCACCCCTGGGCGGGAAGGGGACCACGCATGCATGGTAGCATGTCCCAAAGACTTTCTTTGAAAGCTGGGGAAATGCTCCGTGCGGGCTCCCATCAGCGCTGATGTCATCCATATGTGAGGACTGATTCCTGCTGTCCCTGGAGAACACCTGTTACAGGTGAGTAGCTATGCTTTTTGTGCTTCATTTTGGTGTTCTAAAGCCTGACTCTATTGTGTGCCTTCTTTTCCCAGCAGGTCTTTGAGAGCTGAATAATTCTTATGGACCACTTTCTATTTGTCACTGGAAGAAAGTTAGACAGCTGCACTTTTACTTGAGCTTCAGTTTCACATCAGTTTTGATTGTTCCTTGATCCAAATTTACTTTCCTACTTCATTTCTTGAAGATATATGGTCTGATTTTATTTTTCTTGAGCTTTATATATTTTTAAATAAAAGTAAAGAAGGCTCAGGTTTGTTTGTTTTTTTTAAGAATATGAACTAACTCAGTTGAAGCATAAGTACTATTACTACTAATCATTTGTATAGCGCTTCAAGGCTAATCATTTGTACAGAGCTGTACATAAAGATGGAAGACTCAGTTCCTTCTCATCAGAGCTTACAATCTAATCAAGATGAAAAAATATCACAAAACTGGGGACTAGAGTATGGCAAAGTACACATCAGTAGGGGGCAAGAGAATGAGGATTATCAGGATCCAAAAGCAGCCTTAAAGAGGAGGTTCTTCAGCCTGGACATGAATAGGGCCAGAGAAGGAGCCTGACGCACCGACTCGAGTAGCTTTTTCCAGGCAGGTGGAATGAGCGAAGTCTAGAGTTGGAAGTGGCA
This sequence comes from Ichthyophis bannanicus, assembly GCA_033557465.1. Taxonomy (NCBI): domain Eukaryota; kingdom Metazoa; phylum Chordata; class Amphibia; order Gymnophiona; family Ichthyophiidae; genus Ichthyophis; species Ichthyophis bannanicus. Next base: position 6,798,770 of record CM066050.1, read on the forward strand.
GAGAAGGGCACAGATAAAAGGGATTTGCCAGAGGAGCGGTTTCCAGGGAGGAGTGTAGAGTGAGATAAGAGAGGAAAGGTAGTGAGGAACTGCTAATTAAGTCAAAGGATCTAAATGGGTTGTTATATTGATTTCAAGCTTAAACAGTGCGGACAGCAAACTGAGAAGGAAGGTAGGAAATAAAAGGGAACCACGTGAACATACTAAAAGTTTCAATAAGGAAAGAGGAGAATAGCAAGCAAGAGTCTTGTGAACAGATTCGGTAAACTACAACCAAATGGCTTTAAAGTGAATAACTTGTAATGCTAGGTTTCCATTGCTGTGATGCCCTACACTGGAAACTGTATAGATGTACTAAGGACTACAGAGAGCAAAACAACTTTTAGGTAATAATAGGTCTTGCAGTGTTTTAATCAAACTTTTCTGCCACATGTTTACAATCCCCTTTAACTGTGCAGCTAGACCAGTATGCTTGTAGGTGTCTAACTGGATGTTATGGACCGTAGGTGGTATCAAGTATAATTAACAAAAATCTTTATATTGTTATTTGCTAATGTTTGACATAAGTAAGATACCATGCATGGGCAATTGTGTTTCCAGCCTAGTCGGCAGCATCCAATGTACTAATGAAATCTTGTACTGCTGGAGTTGGATAGGATTGCAGGATGAGCCTCCCATGAAGTCCTCATGCCAGTAGCATAGTGTGAGAGTTTAGTGAGCAAATTCTGTCCTAAACCTGAGGAAAGCTAGTGCATGATACAGGCATAGAAATAGCCTTGTGCAGAGTGAAACAAAGGTTATAAACCAACAGAAGTACAGTTGCTAAGGAATGGTATTGGACAGATAAATTCAACCATGCTGACTTTTAACAAATGGAAAACATGACCAAACAGGAAAGACAATGCCATAATCATACATTGCCTAAACATAGATTCCCCACAGTTATGGTGCTCCAGGGTCCACAAAGCACATATGCAAGCAGTTGCTCACAAAGACCATAATCCATCAAGCCAGTATCCTGTTTCCAACAGTGGCCAATCCAGGTCACAAGTACCTGGCAGGATCCCAGAAAACTACAAGGATTCCATGTTGCTAATCCTGGGGTAAACAGTGGATTTCTAGTGTCATCTTTAATAATGGTTATAGACGTTTCTTCCAGGTACTTGTCTAAACATTTTTTTTAAAACATAACTACATTAATAGCTTTTACTATATCTTCCGGTAATGAATTCCAGAGTTTAATTACGTGTTGAGTGAAAAAATATTTTCTCCTATTAATCTTATATGGGTTACATTACAGCTTCATTGGGTGTCCCCTAGTCTTTCTATTTTTTCTACTCCATTTATTATTTTATAGATCTCTATCATATCTCCCCTCAACTGGCTTTTTTCCAGGATGAAGAGCCCTAACCTCTTAAGCCTTTCCGCATGGGGGTATCCTTCCATCCCTTTTACCATTTTGGTTGCTCGTTGTACCTTTTCTAATTCTGCTGTATCCTTTTTAAGATATGCTGAACAGAATTGCACACAATATTCAAGGTGCGAGCGCAAGCACTGGAGCTCTCCTATAATTCAGAGAGGCCTTTGAGACTTCTTTGAGCATGCACAGGTCTTCCTATATGAGGTAGGACTTCTTCCCCTTCAGTATATTTTCTTCCGCACTGCTGTGCATTCAAGCTCTCCTCTTCTCACTAAAAAAAATGTGAAAAGGGCAAAAGCAAACTTTACACACACAACCACAAAAACAAAATCAGTAAAGGGAGACGATAGTCACGATCATTTGTTAGCTGCTATCAAGGATGTCTGTGAGTGGTTTGCCTTCTGTATAAGAAGCACTATCAACATTAGTATTTCATCCAGTTCTACCCATGTTGCACTTAGCTGAATCGCAGGCTACTACCATAGTGTCAAGGCCCCAACTTTATATCCAGTAACAGTGCACATGATACCATAAGCATGTCTACTGCTTCTATGGCTGTCCCCAAGCCTGATCCTAGTTTTTGACTACCTGCTAATGCGGCAGAGGTTCTTACACATCAGCCATGGCATGCCATCGTCGTAGATCTCTGGATCCTAAATAGCATAAGCTATGGCTACAGGCTAAATTTTGTCTGTTTTCTGCCACACTCAGAACTTCAACATCTGCAAGGCAGATTAGCAAAATTCAGGCTTTAATGCATTACCCTCCTTACCTTCAGTTCTGTCCTTACAAAATTGTCCTCCGCACTCATCTGAAGTTCCTGCCCATGGTGGGGCTGGTGTCACTTGTATGAGTTTGATCCCGTTACTGATCCATTGTGTGTGAATACTTCTATCTTAGCCAACCCATTGTTCTGTCTTCCTTTTATCCTCAGCCCCACTCTGGTCCAGCAGAGGAAATACTGCACACACTAGACTACATGTATGCCCTTCTGTTCTACTTGAAGGGCAAAACAGACATGCATAAAACCTCTCAACTCTTTGTTACATTTAACTCTGACAACCCCTTGTGACCAAATGTGTTGCTGCAGCACCCTTTGCTACCAGCTTTCTCAGCAGCAGTCTCCAAGCAGGATTCCTGCTTATTGCCTTCACTCAACAGCAACCTCAGTCACCTATCTGAGGGCAACTCACTTTGTGGACATCTTCAAGGTGACCACCTAGTCATTGCTTCACACACTCAACAAATATTATTGCCTTAATTCATCGTCTTCAAAAGACAGTGCCTTTGGACAAGCTGTGCTCCACAACCTGTTCATTCTATAAATCAAGTGAAAGGAGACGACCCCCTAACCCCATCTGATCATCCAACCATCCAATACACCCTGGACAGTTAGACGCAGTGACCCTCAGCTGTGAATTCCACGTGTAGTGTACTGTATTTCCCGGATTACAAGTCATGTTTTTTTACATCAGAAACCTACAATGGGGTGACTTATCTAATAAATTTATGCAATGGATCACACCCCTCAAAACAGATATAAATACTCGTAGCTGTGCAGTGGACTGTCTTTCTCCCTGGGCCTTCTGCTCTACACCCAGTGCTTCCAAGCAGACCCTCTGATCGGCAGACTGATATGTATTTGGATTATACCCACAAATAGCATACAAAATAGCATACCAGATGAATTTCAGTTGCAACACAAATGTTATTTTTAACCCCACAGAAGATGGTGACACCAATGGCATGGAGCTCATATACCGCGGAATTCAAATTAAAGGTTATTCATTACACAGCAGAATATGGTAACAGCCACCAAGCGAGGGTCTGGGGCCGTGGACTGTCCATTGTGCAGGTGCAATTTAAAGCAATCGCAAGGAAATGAATATTGAGAGAGTCAAGGCTGGTCATTCCTGGTGCTACCGATTTATGATAAGAAACAAATTAAACATTAAACAAAGAACAACCATGTGTCAGCAGCTCCCCACTGATTTATTGGATAAAGTAGGGAATTTCAGGGAATTCATAAACAAAGAAATCAACACACATACAGTGACACCAGACTTCATAATCAACATGGATAAGGTTCCCTTAACCTTCGATATCCCATTAGGGAGAATGGTCAATCAAAAGGGGGTTGGAGCAATAACTGGACTTGAAAAGACACTTTATAGTGGTGCTGACCTGCTGTGCAAGTGGAAAGAAGCTGCCACCTATGATTATATTCAGAAGGAAGACAACGCCACGTGAAGCTCTACCAACCAACGTGAACGAGAAACTCTACCAACCAACGTTACGAGAAACTCTACCAACCAACGTGAATGAGAAAGGACAGCTGGATGAGGGCATGATGCTGAAAAATGGCTGCAGCACTGCTTTAGTAAGCAGCCGGACGGATTTTTCAAGAGACGGAAAGCATTGCTTGTCATGGATAGCATGAGAGCCCATCTCACTGAAGACATAAAGAAGAAAATAAAATCTCGGAACACTGTCCTGGTTATTATACCTGGTGGTATGACAAAAGTGCTTCAATCGCTTGATATTTCCATCAAAAGAAGATTCAAAGCTGTGTTGCGTTGCCTATGGGAAAACTGGATGCGCCACGGAAAACACAGTTTCATTGGTACAGGCCATATATGCCACACCACTTTTGCAGAAGTTACTGGGTGGGTTGTGACAGCATGGTAGGGGGGTGTGAGCAATAAACTAGTCAAATCAGGTTTTGTGAAGGTTGAGATCCTAAAGAGCCCCGATAACCGTGAAGATTTGAAGACCATAATGAACATGAACTGGCACCTGAAATTACCGAACTATTTCATAGTGACACTGAAGATGAGGACTTCACAACTTTCCAGAGAGTGATACCAAACAAATTTGATGTGGAATGAGAGTTATTTTAAAGCGAAAGTGAAACAGAATAAATCCGGTTTTAAGAAATAGCAGTGTTGTGTTACGCTTTATTTTTTGTACTGGTGACTTATACTAGTATTTTACATGTAAAAATGCCAAATTGTGCCACTGTGACTTATACACAGGGGTGACTTATAATCCGGGAAATGTGGTACCTGCATTTTCCTTGCTTGTTTGTAGCGAACACATAGTTGCTTTTACCTATAATGGGTGTTCTCCATAAACAGCAGGGGAATATAGCCACATTTAGCCCCCCTTCCTCCTTCCCCACCATCTTAAGCATTATTAATGCTTTTTGCTATTTGAACGTACTTTTTTTTAGCCCCGTTCTGTCCTTTAAGATATATGTATTTAGATCCCTGAGTCTCATCTCGTATAACTCCTGATTCAGGCCCCACACCATTTTGGTTATCTGTCTATGGATGGCCTCTGATCTATCTCGATCCTTTTTAAGATATGGTTTCCAGAACTTTCCATATCTGTTTGATATTTATTTTTTAAATTTTATATTTATTAGATTATACATAAACATCAAGAACAATTCTTGAAATAGACAGTGATACAAAGGTATAACCACCACAAGATATATAAAATAAGGCAAGAAATATAAACCTAAGACCTCTGATAGTCCCCTTAATACAAGGAGAGAGAGAAACATAGGTTACCAGAGCAGGAGAAAAACTCTGGCAGCCCAAAAAGAAAATTCTTAACAATTCAGCGTAAAGGAAATACAAGATCAACCCTGAGTACACAGGCTCTAACATGAGAGAATTTGGTCAATTATCACGAGGTCTGGACCTTATCCTGCAATTTAGCATTAATAAAGGACGCAAGATCAGCCGGTTGGAAGAATATATATCTAACCGACTTATAAATCACTAAACACTTACAGGGAAATCTTAAGAAGAATGAACCCCAATCTGCTATACCCCAGATTTATGAAGAAGAAAAAGCGGTCTCCTCTTCTGTGTTTCCTTAGAAATATCAGGAAACATTGATATGGATAGGCCATAGAAGGTCTCCAACCTCTTTTTAAAGAACATTTTGAACAGCCATTCCTTATAGGTGGTAAGTGCACATGTCACCAACAAAGTAGCTGGGACACATGTCCCAAAGTCAGAATCCTTTAACAAATCTGAAACATTTAAAACGTCCATATTTGCAGGTTCTTCAGAGTCCGCTGGTTCTTTCTTCCCCTGAGGTAGATAATATACCCTAGACAAGGGTGGCATTAATTCCACTGGCACTTTAAGGATTTCCTGTAGATATTGCTTGAACATATCCAGGGCAGAAATGCCCTTCATCTTGGGAAAATTTAAAATCCTTAAATTCGCAGCTCTAGCAGTGTTCGCCAAGGTTTCCAACTTACTCCTAAGTGCCACGTTATCTTTAACCAAAGTAGAAGTCAAATCATATATTATTGCCAGTTGACTGCTGTGTTCTTCTATCTTAGACTTAACAGCCACATTCACATTCTCCAAGACTGAAATCTTTTCAGAGTTATCATGCATTTGAAGAGATAAAACTCTAGTCTGACTTTGAACTGCCATCAATAAAGAAGTAATGGCCTCCCATATAGACTCAAGTGTGAAAACCTTCGGCCTCGAAAAAATAGAAAACACAGGAGTCGAAGTCAAAAGAGAAGTAGAAGGAGGAACAAAACCCTCACCTAATGTAGCAGGAATTGTCAAGTCCTCCATGGTAAGCTGTGCACCTGAAACCCTCCCGATATCACCGGGAGGGAGCTGGACTCCGAGCAAGGCTGTCTCCCCTCTAACGGCGTCTCCACCCCCGCCCTCCGGAAGGGGGGGGGGCGCCGAAGCCTCTAAGCTCTCAGCCAGCACTGCGGGACACAGCGGAAGCTCTCTCTCAACAGGAGACAATGATGCCTCCAACTCCGCGGGTGACGAAACATTCTCCTCAGCCGCCGCCACCCCAGCAGAGCGAATCTCCTGCTTCTGTGCCTGCGTTAAGAGCACAAATCGATCCATAGGACCTACGGAAGGTAGCTAGGGGTCGGAGGGGAAGACCCGAAGCTTACCCTTACGTTTAGGCATACTCAAACGCTCAACTCAGTGGCCATCTTGAAATGCCCTCTCTGTTTGATATTTAATACATCTTAATAAATAGGCCATTTATGATTATATTATATTTATTATATTATTCAGAGGCTGTTGTGTTTTGTAAGAGCATCTGTACATTTTGCCCCAACCACTAGGCCACTCCTCCACTCCAAATGGAGGAGATACTCCAGCAAAGATTCCAGAGGTATCACAAGGGGGTTAAGACCCTTTTCCGAACACCATATAGTAAACCTTTTCCACTTGAAAGCATAAGAACGTCTAGTGGAAGGTTTTCTGGAAGCATAAAGAACATCTTTCACTTGCTGAGAAAGATGAAGATCTTGGAGATCTAGGCCTTCAGCAACCAAGCCCTGAAATGCAGAGACTGGGGATTGGGATGCCATAACATTCCGTTCTCCTGAGATAGGAGATCTGGAGCAGACCCTAACTCCAGGGAGGGAGCTTGAGAGAGATGTAGAAGCAGAGGGTACCACACTTGCCGTGGCCAATGTGGTGCTATGAGAATCATGTGGCCTCTGTCTCTCTGAAGCTTGAAGAGGGTTTTGGGAATTAGGGGAATGGCTGGAAAGGCATACAGGAAGTCTTGACCCCAGTAAAGGAGGAAAGCATCCCTGGCCTGAGCCCCCTGAGCCGGAATTCTGGAACAGAACCGGGGAAGTTTGGCATTCCACGGACTTGCAAAGAGGTCTTTGTCCGGGGTTCCCCAAAGTTGAAATATCCTGGTCACCTGGTCTGCATGCAGAGACCACTCGTGTGGAAGGAGAACTCGACTGAGCCTGTTCGCCCAAGAGTTTTGAATGCCTGGAAGATATACTGCCAGCAGATGAATCTGATGCTCTCTGGCGAGGGCCCATAGTCGCAAAGCTTCGTTGCAAAGCGACAGAGAGCCCGTTCCCCCCTGCTTGTTCACATAGAACATGGCTACCTGATTGTCCATATGAATGAGGACTGTCTTGTAGCTGAGCAGGGAGTGGAACACTCGCAGAGCCAGGAAAATTGCTCTGAGTTCCAAGAGATTGATATGCAGACAACTCTCCTGTGGAGACCAGGTGCCCTGGGTGGAGAAGTCTTGCAGATGAGTTCCCCAACCCATTCTCCTAGATTCTTGCAGGGATTCCACATGCCATTCCTGTGCCTTTAAGTGGCGAAGATTCTTTCTTTGGTGTGCTGACAGGGCACTGGATCCTTTCTCTTGCGCAGTGGAACAGCTCCTGGAGTATCTCCTACACTTTTCAAACTCGGGCTTCAGGTCCAGTTCAATCCGGGTCCACCTGAGCCCAACTGGGGTCTACCATCACAGCTTGGAAGGCAAGCCCATCTCTACTCAGTCTCTAGTGGCCCGCTTCATGCAGGGCTTGCTTCTTTCTAAACCTTCTGTTAAGCCCCTGCTGGTGGCTTGTGACCTCTGTGCTAGTGCAGCTCCTGTCAGCTCCTTTTGAGCCACTTGCGTCTTGCCTGCTGACATTCTTGACCTAGAAGGTCATGCGCTTTGTGGCAGTTACCTCGACCCACCGTGTTAGTGAGCTTCAGGCCTTGGTGGCTCACCTTCCATATACCAGGTTTCATCAGAACAGGGTAGTGCTGTGGATGCATTCATTTCTTGCCCAAGTGGTCTCCTCTTTCCACCTTAATCAGTCAGTGGTCTTACCCACCTTTTTCCTCAGGCCTCACTCCAACAGACTGGAGGCCATACTGCACATGATGGACTGTAAATGTGTCCTGGCCGTCTATCTGGAGTGGATGAGAGCACATCAGCGTTCCACCCAACTCTTCGTCTCTTTTCACCCCAGCAAGCTGGGCACCATCATCTCCAAACACACACTGTCCATTTGGATGACAGACTGCATTTCCTTTGCCTACGCTCAGGCCGGTCTGAGCCTTGATGGTCATGTCATGGCTAACAATGCCCAAGTCATGGCTGCTTCAGTGGCCAATTTGCGCTCTGGCTCCATGGAGGAGATTTACAGTGCTGCAATGTGGTCCTCATTGCACACCTTCACAGCCCACTACTGTCTGAATGGGGATTCTCGATGTGACAGCAACTTCGGCCAGGTTGTACTCCGGCATCTGTTTTGGACTTAGATTCAACTTCTTCTCACTGGCCCTTCTGTCCATCCAGACTACCGAAAGAATCTTCCTGGTGTCAATGTGTATGCTTTATCTTTATTTTTATTTGTTTCTTTATATACCGCCCACACCATGGTTACCAGGGCGGTTTACAATAGGCAAAAACAGGGACTAGATCAAACGTTGCTGCAGGAAAAAGAGGGATAGAAGAAACAGAACTCCATTGGTATGATAGGAAAGGGACAGAATCGAAGGTAAAGAGAATGCAAAAACGTAGGCTGAAAAAAAAAACAGATAGACCGACAAACAGACCGGGGCAGACAAGACACAATGAACGGGCTTAAGGAGGGGCCGTGGGGATGGAGGGAGGAAGTGGGAGGTTGTATGCTGTGGACGCTGAGTCAATTGAGTCCCCCAGAGGGACTTCCCATGCTTTTTCTCTTGGTTCTCCAGTTTTGTTGTCCCTGTTGGGCTGTTTTCTCTTTTTTTTTTTTTTTGGTAGCCGGCAGCTTGGGAGTCCCATACGAGAGGACTTACTGCTTTCTTGTCCATGGAGAAAGTGTAGTTACTCACCTGTAGTAAGTGCTGTCCGTGGACAGCAGGAGTAAGTCCTCACAACCCTCCCACCTCCCTGTGAAGTTGTTTTTTTACTACTAGCTTGATTATCATACTGGAGATAAGATGGCACTGCAGCAGGCGGGAAGGTAGGTGCGCATGTGTGATGGAGCCTCCCAAAAGCTTCCAATGGAAGCTGGGGAGTGATCCCTTGCAGGGCTCCGTTGGGGACATCATCCATAAGTGAGGACTTATTTCTGCTGTCCATGGAGAACACCTGCTACAGGTGAGTAACTACGCTTTTAGTGAGACATCTTTTGATGCTGGTAAGGGCCCCGTTTTCAGGCTGCCTTCTATCTCTCAGTTCCAAATGTCACTGTGATGTTTTGCAGATGTATTGAGCTGTTCAAGCAGAACAGTTTATGCTAAACATCAAAACAGTATCATGATCATGCAAACAACAGTACAGAAAATCCGAAATGTCAGGAAATGAGATGGGGGACTCTGAAGAGTTCTGCTTTTGAAATAAAATGAAAGCAATGCTGAAAACAAATGAAGATGGTTCTGTAACTTGTTCTTTCTTTACCTCAGGCTGACTCTGCCATCACATCAGCTGATGAAGATGCATTAAGCACAGAGTCCACGGCAGTGCGATGCCCCCTGTGTGGCCAGGGCTTCCCACCTATGAAGATTGAGATACATGCTGCTTATTGTGAGGGCCTAGCAAAACTGGAGGAAAGTCAGCATATTTCAGGTCTGACCCATCTTTCCTATTATGGCATGGGCTACCATGGGCAAGAAGTAGCATCTTTTTGGCGATAAAACTTTGAAACAATTCGGTTTGAAGTTCTTTAGAGGAATTTCTTCAGTTCTCAATAAAACCTTCAGGAACTGTCAGGTTTGTCTATCAATATAAAAAGCTGCTTAGTCTAGATATAAAGAGTAGACACAGCTATCCAGATGTGTCCTCCTCTTCTGTGTTCTGCTCAAAGCAACTATTGTTGGAGCATTTGTGGTCCATAACCCTTCTTTTGTTCTGTTTCTATTTAGTACTAACACGACGACAAAAAGGAATGAAAAGCAAAGTTCCCAGTGGAGCAGATGTGCCTGCTTCCTTGCATGTTGGCAAGTAAGTAGGTATGGCAACATATCAGAGCACTATTACCTTGTGCTGGGTATTTGTCTCTTGTATATGCTGCTTGGTTTGAGTCTGAAGAAAAGAAAGTATAGGTGGACTTGCCTACAGGATTTGTCTAAAGGATTATTGAGCAGTAGTAGTCTTTAGGTCATGTAAGATCACAGGAATGCTAGATTTGTCCTTTTTCTGGCTCTCTGTCCTCTTCTGTTGATGTGTGTAGTACTGGAAGTTCTTGGTCTTGATTTTTAAATGGAGACTAGAAGCAGAGCACATACTTATCTTCTATTTACATTTCTGTGCGATCGGTCCTAATAGTGCATTAGAAAGTTTAGGATTACTTCTCAAACTACTAGCCTCTGACTAATACATAATCTGAAGAGATCCTTGAAAGACTGAAATGGAACAGGATGAGTAGAACTCGTATAGAGGGAAAGTTTGTTCAAGAGTATGGGGAATGCAGACTGGAAAGGCTGAGCTGGGATTTAACACTAGAGGGATATAAATTAATTTTTTAGAGTGTGAGTGAAAGGAATATAGTTATGTTTTGTTTTTCCTAATCAGTTTGGTCAATAGGAAACTCTCTAGAGTGAGACAAAAACTGAAACTTTTAAGATACCAGGAGGTGGCATCATCCATTACCACTTACATGCCTCCAACTCTGTTGTTTCTCTAGTCTTCTGCTGCACTGAGCAGGGTTGGGTTGCATCTTATTTTTGGCACACCCTGCTGGTGTTGCAGTTGAAATGAGCACATCACAACCTTGGAGTTTGGGATTTCTAGATTGTGGTAGGTTGCCATGCCTTTGGTCCCCGGAATTTCTAGATTATAGTAGGGTGATGAGTGCTGTTGGTTCCCTGCTGAACTCTTGGGATTCCTAAACTGTGTTAGAATAGGGAGTGCAGTCTGTTCCCTGCTGAGCTCCTGGGGCTGACAGAGACAGTCCTATTTCATTCATTGAGTCATTGACTGCGAGGTATTCAACAAGCTGCTTGAAATTTGGTAGGAAATGTGTAGATCCCTTATTTTGAGTACAGCATATTGGAGCAGGAGTTAATCTTATGCCTGTTTTCATTTTTTTCTGAGCTCTGCCATGAGTAGACTCTGCTACCTTTTCCTTCCAGCTTCAGATTTTCAAAGGCATTATTCATATAGTTATTTCAATAGGTCTGTCTCTGAATGTTTACTGACGCAAAAAAGTTTTTTTATACGTTCAACTCAAACAATATAAGGAACTTATAGAACCGTGGTTTTACGTTAAACCATGGTTCTATAAGTTCCTTATATTGTTTGAGTTGAACGTATAAAAAACGTACTATTCATATAGTGCCTGAGTGGGTTTAGTGGTGTTAAACATGTGGCCTACGCATTTACTTTAGGCCTATTCAGAAGCAATCTAGTCATCTGAACTATCATTAAAAATCATCTTAAGATTGGCCAGTGTAATGCCAACTTTTAAAAAGGTTTCCAGGGGTGTGATCCAGGAAACTACAGACCAGCGAGCCTGAAGTTGGTATCAGACAAAAATGATAGAAGCCATTATAAAGAATAAAATTACTGAAAGAGTCATGGCTTAGTGGAAGAAAGCCTACATGAATTTAGCCAAGGAAAGTGTTACTAATCTGTTATATTTTTTTGAAGGTTGAATAAACATGTAGATAAAGGTGAACTGATTGATATATATAGGGTATTTGGATTTTCAGAAAGCTTTTCACAAGGTCCCCCATGAGACACTCTTGGCAAAATTAAAAAGTCACAGGATAGGAGATGGCATACTGTTGTGAATCAGGAAGTGGTTAAAAGATAGAAAACAGAGAGGAGGGCTAAATGGTCAATTTTCTCAATGAAGGAAAGTGAATAGTGGAGTACCCCAGGGATTTGTGCTGGGCCTGCTGCTTTTTAACACATTCCTAAATAACCTGGAAATGGGAATAACAAGTGAGGTGATGAAATTTGCAGGTGACGCAAAATTATTCAAAGTTGTTAAAACACAAAGAGGATTGTGAAAAATTGCAAAATGGGAAGGCTGGATGTCCAGATGACACATGTGCAACTAATCTTCTGCAAGCCTCGACATTGCTGTTATAACCCCTCAAGTTGCTTCATTGGCTCCCTATCCGTTTCTATATCCAGTACAAACTTCTCCTACTGACCTACAAGTGCATTCATTCTGCAGCTTCTCACTATTTTTCCTCTTTTCCTTATCGTCCCTCCAGTCCAGTCCCTCACCTCTGGGTAGTGCACCTCCTGCACAGCATGGAAACTGGGCATGTCAGAATTGTGACACCACTGTATATATCCTGCTGGCACCTTTCACCAGCTCCCAGTGTGCTCAGTCTCCATGCAGCTGGAGGAAGTAGTGAGCCTAGGTGCTGGGCTCACTAGAGGAGCAGATAAGGAGCTTTAGTCAGGTTAGATAGGGCTTTGATCTTTTATTTTCTCCCTATAACCTATTTATTTTGGGTTGTAGCTATAAAGTTAATTGGAAAAAAAAAAGACAGGAAGGAGAACGGAGGAAAATCGGGAGGATCTCCTCTCACTCTCCTGTGTGCTTCTGTCTGTTCTGCCTGCTCTCCCCTCCTTGTTTGCACGGAGGGGAGCTGTTCAGCAGTCCTTCCTCTTACTGGCATAGTTTCTGCACTTGCGATTTTTGGCTTTGAAACCATCGTTGGGGCTCTCTGCCTGCTGCTGCTGCCGGCTATCAGTGTTCTCACAGTTGTGCTGCTTGCAGAAATCCCGTTTCTGTCAACGATGTGCAGAGAAGGATTTTAAAGGTCCCGGAGGCAGAGGTGAATGCTATGATCACTGTTTTTAGAGTTGGGGGAAGGATTGGGGCCTGCTACTGCATGAAGAGCACGTTTTGGTGGTTAGCAGGGCTGAGGAGCTTCACAGGCTGTTTTTCCCATGTTTTTTTAGCTCAGTGCTGTTTTTTCCTCACAGTCAGTTTTGGATAGTAAAGGTTTTACCTATTTGATTATTTTTGGAGGAGGTTCTTGTAATTTTCACAGTTTGATCTCTTAAAGGGCCAGTACAAAAAAAACCCTAAAAAACCCACCACTTCACATTTTTTGTTTTTGTTCTGTTGGTTGACTGCGGGGTCCCTGTTTTATTATCCAGTTTTGTGGATTCCGTAGCGCTAATGCCTACGCATCCACAGTGTCTTGTTTGTGGTTCCCGTCGAGGTACAGTCTTGGACGGAGGGGTCTGTCGTGGCTGCGCAGCTGAAGTGCTTAATATGGAGCAAGAACTGCAGGATAAGTCTAAGGAGGGGACTCCGTTGGGGGCCCCAGGGTCCTGTAGGTTCGGCGGAGGGGGAGTCTCTCCTTTAGTCCCCATCCGCTCCTCTTACTACAAACCTGGCATTGCCAGGTACTTCCACCGCTCCGTTGGTGGCTGGAGCAGCCCTCGGAGGGTTTTCTCCGGATTTTGTACTGCTGCTGCATCAAGCTTACTGTTTGCGGCAACGGGGTGGTCGCGTATGCTTCGCTAATTGGGGCTGCAGGAGGCCAAGCGGCCATGGAGAGGGTTGGAAGTGGTGATGGTAGATCAGCTAAGAGGGCTCAGTCTGTAGAGGATCAGCCCCTTGGATCAGACTGGCCAGAAGGAAAGGCCTTTGATATGGAGCCAGAATCTGGAATGGAAGAACTAGAGGAAGGTGAGATTCCGGAGCCTGAGGATCAGGCGAGGATTATCCGAGTCTTTCGGAGAGAGGAGCTGACAGCGCTCATTATGGAGTCGCTTCAGGCTCTCAACCTTTCTACTGTGCAACCAGCGGAGGATGAGGGGTTGGAGGATCCTCTCATTCAAGCTGTACGGAAGTCCCAGGCTGTTTTTCCCATTCACCGTGTGGTCAAGCAAATGATTCAGGATGAATTGGATTTGCCGGAGGCAGGATTGCGTCGTGTGAGGTCTGTCTGCTCAAGAACGAGAACTATTTCGTTCTCCGCGTATAGATGCAGTGGTTTCAGCGGTCACGAAGAAGACTACCATCCCGGTTGAAGGCAGTGCGGCTTTGAAGGACGCACAGGATCAGAAGGTGGACATCTATTTGTGGGGCTTGGGTAGCGAGAGCATGCCTTCGCTGGTAGCAGCGTTTGCAACAGCAAGCGCAACAATCGCAGGAGCTAGAGTCAGGTTGAGCTTATTTAGCTGATGTCCACTGTGATCTTAGAGGTTTAGTGAATAGTATGGTTTCCTTGGTAGCCGCACGCCATTATCTTTGGTTAAGGAATTGGGCGACGGGCAGTTCCTCCAAGTCTCGTCTTAGCAAACTTCCCTTTAAGGGGAAGCTGTTGTTTGGAGAGGATCTTGGCAAACTGGTAAAAGATTTGGGGGAATCAAAAGGTGGTCGCTTGCCGGAGGATAAGCCTAAGCAGGGTCGGACACCATTAGCTTCGCGGGATCAACCTCAGGATTTCAGGTGTTTTTGTACCTCCTGTTTGGGAGGTTTTCAAAGAGGAAGGTTTTACTCTTGAGGTCAAAGTTTCAGAGGATTCCAGGGAGTGGACAGAGGATTTGCTAGTCCCTCTTCCTCGGGATTTAGGAAAACCCAATGAAGCGAGGAGGACCCAGGCAGGAATTCAACTAGTAGGTGGTCGGCTTCAGGGGTTTCTTCCTGCCTGGGTCCAGATAACATCCGATCAGTGGGTATTGGAAGTCATTTGCGAAGGTTATCCTCTCGAGTTTGCCTGTCCAGTAGTCGACTCTTTTGTCCTGTCTCCTTGCAGGGGGTGAGAAAGGACGATTGCGGAACGGGAGATGCTGGCTCGTCTTTTGCAGCTGGGAGCAGTGGTTCCGGTTCCGTGAGAGCTCTACGGTTTCAGTCGATACTCTATTTATTTCGTGGTTCCAAAGAAAGACGGGGCCTTCCGTCCAATTCTGGACCTCAAAGGGGTAAATCGCTGTCTGCGAGTACCTCATTTCCGAATGGAAACATTGCATTTGGTTATAATGGCGGTTCGTCAAGGAGAGTTTTTGACGTCTCTCGATCTCACCGAAGCATATTTACACATTCTGATCAGGCCGGATCATCAAAAGTTTTAAGGTTTGCGCTGCCGTGGTGGTATTTTGAGTTCCAGGCATTGCCCTTCGGTCTAGCGACGGCTCCGCACACCTTCACCAAGGTTATGGTGATGGTAGCGGCGGCTCTTAGAAAGGAAAGAATATTAGTTCATCCCTATCTCAACGACTGGTTGATTCGGGCAAAATCCAGAGCCGAGAGTGTGCAAGTAGCAGGCAGAGAGGTGCAGCTCCTTCAGAGTCTCGGTTGGGTAGTCAATATGGCCAAGAGCTGATTGGTTCCATCGCAGGTTCTGGAGTATTTGGAAGTTCTATTCAACACTCGAGTAGGAGCAGTTTTTCTACCAGATCTCCGAGCCCAGGCCCTTAGGTGCTTGGTGCACAGTTTTTTGAAGAGTCCAGCACCGTCGGCCTGGCACTATCTCTGCGTTCTAGGGACAGTGGCGGCGATGCTGGAAGTCGTGCCATGGGTCAGAGCACACATGCGTCCTTTACAGAGGTCGCTGCTCCATCGCTGATCTCACCAGAACGATTCTCTGTCCAAATGCCTTCCCTGTCCAATGCGGGTCAGAGCGTCTCTTCAATGGTGGCTTTGTCCACAAAATCTAGCAGCGGGCATGCCTCTCGAGCAGCCACAGTGGCTTGCTGTTTTAACAGATGCCAGTCTCGCCGGTTGGGGAGCTCATTGCGGAGAGCTTTTCGCGCAAGGCTGCTGGACCGAGCATGAGACCAAATGGTTGATCATCCGTCTGGAGTTGCGAGCAGTAGCTCTAGTGCTTTGGGCCTTTGAGGCCACCTTATGTGGTTGAGCGGTTTGAGTGCTATCGGACAATACCTTGACAGTTGCATACCTCAGTCGTCAAGGGGGCACGGGAAGCGTGGCTCTGGAAGAGGAGGCGGAAAGTCTGTTCAGTTGGGTAGAGCCTCGACTTCAGACGCTATCAGCGGTGCACATTGCGGGATCGAACAATGTGACGGCAGACTTTCTCAGCTGAATCCGGGTGGATTCCGGAGAATGGGAGCTTCATCCGGAGGTGTTTGCTCAGATAGTCATCAAGCAGGGATCTCCTGTTATGGATCTCATGGCGACCTTTCGGTCGGCCGAGGCGAGTCGCTTTTACAGCAGAAGATGAGAAAGAATGTCAGAAGGCCTAGATACCTTACTGCAACAATGGCTCACGCACGGTCTCCTCTATGTTTTCCCCCCTTGGGCTCTCATAGGTCGAGTGGTTCAGCGCATCAAAGCTCATCAGGGGAGAGTAGTGTTAATGGCTCCAGATTGGCCTCGCCGGCCATGGTATGCCGATCTGGTGCGTCTTCTCGACGGGAAACCATGGTGGATGCTGACAAGGGAGGATCTTCTGCTACAAGGTCCTCTGCAAATGACTCAGGTGGTCGGTTCTCGCTTACGGCTTGGCCATTGAAAGGGCTAGGTTAAGGAAGAAAGGTTATTCTAGTGCGGTGATTGCCACCTTACTTTTGACTAGAAAGAGGTCAACTTCATTAGCATATGTGCGCGTCTGGCATATTTTTGAGGACTGGTGTGAGCAACGTCCGGTAGTGTCCTGCCACAGTATCGGTTCTGATGGTGTCGAGTTTCTTACAAGACGCTTTTGATAAGGGATTGGCGGCCAGTTTGTTAAGGGTACAGCTGGCAGTTATTTCTTGTTATCAAGGAAAGGTTCAAGGAGTCGCCTTGGGTTCCCATGCCAATGTTGTACATTTCTTGAGAGCAGTATGCCGTCTACATCCTTCGCGCAGGGGGGGGGTTTCTCCTCCGTGGGATCTCAACCTGGTTTTAGGGGCTTTGACAAGAGAGCCTTTTGAGCCTTTGCATCAGGCTTCGCTAAAAGATTTGACTTTAAAGACAGTGTTTTTGGTAGCCATTTGCTCTGCACGTCGAATCTCAGAGTTGCAGGCGTTGTCCTGTCGGGACCCGTTTCTGACTTTTTCAAGGGAAAAAGTGGTGTTGCATCCCGTTCCGTCTTTTCTGCCAAAGGTAGTTTTGCCATTTCATGTAAATCAATCTGCCACTTTGCCAGTATTGGGCAGTTCGGATGAGAACGTGTCGGACCGTAGTTAACATTTGTTAGATATAAGGAGGGTTCTTCGTCGATTCTTGAAGATATCCGAGTCCTTCCGCAAGTCTGAGCGTTTGTTCGTTCTGTTTGGAGGTCCGCGTAAGGGTGAAGCGGCAGCCAAAGCTTCAATTTCCAGATGGGTCCATGAAGCAATAGCGTCAGCTTATATCTTGCAAGGTCGTCAGGTGCCCGTGGAGCTGCGGGCTCATTCTATTAGAGTGCAGGCAACTTCGTGGGCGGAACAAAGATTGGTTCCTCCAGTTGAGATTTGCAGAGCAGCCACTTGGTCTTTTTTACATACTTTCAGTAAACATTATCGTCTATTGTAGATGTTCAAGCGGCGGGAGATTCCTGCTTCGGGTCTGCGGTTTTGCAGTCCGGGTGGACAGGTCCCTCCCAGTAATTTACTGCTCTGTTACATCCCAGAGGTGAGGGACTGGACTAGAGGGACGATAAGGAAAGAGAAATTAGACTTACCTGCTAATTGTTGTTCCTTGAGGAACTCCAATCCAGTCCCGATTCCCGCCGGAGGTTTGTCAGCATACGCAATCGTTTTTGTTGTATGGGGTGACAACAGCCAAGCAGAAAATCAGCAAAAAAAATAATAAATTCTGTTTTCCGACAATGTGTTTACTCTGTATTCTTTTTTCTCTCTCCTTTCTGTCCTATTTCCTTCAAACGGGAGAGGGAGAGTTATCCTCTTATTTAACGGGGATTTAGTGCAGTTTAAGAGTTAAGTTGTTGTATTTAATAGTATAGCTACTTATTTGTTGCTCCTTTGAATCTGCTTTGTCATTAGGTCACTTGGAGCTGGTGGGAGTTGCCAGCAGGATATATACAGTGGTGTCACAATTCTGACATGCCCAGTCTCCATGCTGCGAGAGGAGGTGCACTACCCAGAGGTGAGGGACTGGACTGGAGTTCCTCAAGGAACATCAATTAGCAGGTTAGTCTAATTTCTCTTTATCTCACTCTACACCCCTCTTGAGAACTCCACTCCTCTGGCAGATCCCTGTTTTTTTAAATTGAAAATGTCAATTCAACAATTCATTGAAATAATAAAAGGACAATATACAAAATTAAATAAAACAAATATCACATTAGGAAAGGAAAAAATAATATAACAAGTCGACATTAAGGTGGGGGGGGGTGGAACATAAAGGAAAGCAGAGGAGATTAAATTCTTTTTAAACCCCTTTTGATATTCCCAGTCTGAAATCAGAAACCAAAGGAAAAGACCCTCAAGAAGTTAATACAACAGAGGAAAATGAAATCATTTAATTGTCAAGAACAGTTGCAACTGAGATGGATCTAGGAAGATGAATCGCTTACCCTGATGTTGCATCAAACACTTGCATGGGAATTTAAGAAAAAAGGAAGCTACCATACCTACTACCTGGGGCTTTAAATCCAAAAAAGCCTTCCAGCGCAGCTGGGTAGCATGAGCAAAATCAGGGAAGAGATTCAATTTTTGTTCGCAGGACAATGTATCCTTATGCTGAAAAAACAATTTCAGGATAGCATTCTTTTTCAACACAGAAAAAAAAGTAACCAACGAAGTTGCATGCATCAGGATCTCAAAAGAAAACTCAGTTTAAGCAGATACATCCAAACTTTCCTTATCCCTCCAGTCCCGATCTCTAGGTAGTTGACCCCCATCAGCAACTTAGAGACTGTGCATGTCATCTTTTGATGACATCAGTGTACTTAGGCAGTTGGCACCACCTACCAGCCCCAGTAAGCTCAATCTCCAAGCAGCTGGAGCGGGTGATTCCAGGATTCTGGACTCACGGAAGGGACAACTAAGGAGCCATTTCTATTTTTAGCTTCAGTCTTATTTTCCTTCCTTTGTGCATTCCCAGTTAAACCTTGGTCCTGGAAGAGAGAGGCAAAGGGGATTTTTGAGACTGCTCAGTAAATCTGTTAAAAAAAAAAAAAAGCGGAGAAAGAATGATCAGGGTATCATTAGGGGCAGGGGCTCTCTCCCCAGAGCAGGAGGAGGCTGGCTGGGCCTCTATAGTGAGTGCAGCAGCTCCCGAACCCATCATTGGGTGAAGAGCTGCTAGCACAGACAAGGCCCATCACTTTGCAGCCCTTTAGACAGGCTCCCGCCTCTGTGCCAAAGCTGGTGATTAGGGCTGAGCACAAGGCGGGAAGCAAGAGGGGGGAACCGCTGGCAGCAGAAACCCTTCAGGGGGCCAAGGAACTTGGTGGCAGCATTTACTTACGATTTTGTGGCTCCGGCTAGACACCTGGAACTGCATGTGTGCAGAGCCATTTACCAACTTATCCAAAGCTTCTCCGAACAAGCACTGACTCTTAAAAGGTAACAGTGACTTAGAGGAGACATCGGCCGACCAGGAGTGCAGGAAGCAGCGCCATTTTCCTTTCATCACAGCAATTAGGTATGGGGCCAGACGGGGGAGGAAAGGCCTGCCCAGATGCCGGAGCTGTTCCTCTGCGATTTTTCATTTTTGTCTTTTACTTCTGCTGACCATCTGCTCTTTTGCTGGGGGGGGGAAAGCTAATCAAAGGCAAAAGAGAAAAGAAGGGGTTGAGCACAGGCAGGAGGGTTGGAAGGGGCACTGGGGGACCTTCTCTCTGCCCAGCTTCACCATGCCTGCAAGAGCCACATGTTTGACATGTGGGGTGCATCGAGGCACGATCTCAGCCTCAGGGATATGTCGCGGCTGTGAGGCAGATGCCCAGATGGCTGTAGAAGGGGCTACAGGAGGTAGATGCAGACACGTTTTGGCAAGCAGGGTCCTCGGAGGAATCCGAGGGGTGCTTGCAGACAAAGGGGGGAGATGGTTCGCCCTCCTTGGGAGCAGGAGTGTCGGCCTGACTGGAGGGCGGTGACTGCTCCGTGCCACTGGAAAGTTGGGCAGGGAGCACACCTATCCCACACCTTCATCGTCTCCGGATCAGTTGGGAGATGTTTCCCTGGGGGGGTGTTTCCCCCAAGTTCGTCCTCCTCATGCACAAGGCATTCTGTATGAAGAAGCGGGGAAATCCTTCCCCCACTCCTGAACGAAGTAAAAGGAGAGCGGCAACAGAGATCCAGTCAGAGACCATGCTGGAAGAAGAGCTAGCCTCCAATAGGTGGTGGTGGCTGGAGGGTGACCCAGGTGAGGACCCGAGCTCCCTTCACTCGGTGAGCTGGGAGATTTGGACGTGGACGCGGAAGAGCCGGAGGAGCTGGAAGAAGGGGAGATCCTGCAAGAGGAGGAATCCCGCATTGTCCTCATCTTCCACTGTGAGGAGCTGGTGACCCTTATAAATCAGTCACTGAAAATGCTTAATATGCTGGCAGGAACGCAGCTGGAAGAGGACGCAGGAAGGCAGTCTGAAAGTCACAAAATGTTTTTCCCGTACATTGTGTGATTAAGCAGATGATCCATGATGAGTGTGATCTCCCGAAAGGCCGGTCTTAGGGGAACAAGGACCGTGGTCTGACTATACCTGCTGCCGGAGCAGGAAAGGAAGCTTCTGCATTTTCCTAAGATAGATGGCTGTGATATCGGCGGTGACCAAGAAGACCACAAACCCCTTTGAGGGTAGTAGCGCACTCAGGGATGTTCAGGATAGAAAATTGAATATTTTGTTGAAGCAGGCGTTTGATATTAATGCCCTGTCATTACAGGCGCATTTGTGGCTAGAGCTTGCCTGCTGTGAGCGCAGGGCATTCTGGAGCTAGCAGAGAAGTCCCCAGGTCCTTCGGCAGTAGCAGCAAAACTAGAATCGGGGGCCTATCTGGCAGATGCCTTCTATGATCTGATCAAAGGTGTTTCAAAGAGCATAGCTTCTATGGTTGCAGCATGCCGCTATCTTTGGTTGCATAACTGGTCGGCCAATGTCTCCTTTAAGTCACTGTTAACTTTTAAGGGTAAGCGCTTGTTTGGAGAAGCTTTGTATAAGTTGGTAAAGGACTTAGGGGAATCCACGGGGGGGCCTCCCTGAGGACAAGCAGAAGCAGGAGCGCTCTGCAACTCCGGCGTGGGGGCAAACACGGGATTTTTGGCAATTCTGTACCATACCAGAGGGGATGTTTTCCCTCTCGCGAGCAAGTCTTTCAGGGGTTTCGAGGAGCTGGATGAGGATAACTACTCCACCTCCTCTTCCTCTGCTCCAAAAAAGCACAGTAGAGTGAAGCAGGCCCAGGCAGAGGTGGCATCCATGGGAGGTTGGCAACGCGACTTCTACCCTGCCTGGGTCCAGATCACATCTAACCAATGGGTCCTGGAGGTTATAAGGGAAGGCTACATGCTCGAGTTCGCCAGACCCCTCACCCCCTTCTTTGTATGATCTGCATGCAAGGCTCCGGGGCAAGGCAAAGGCAGTGCATGATGCCTTAGGGCAGCTTATACAGTTTGAGCTATGGTGCAGGTACCCCCCCCCCCCCCATAGGAGCAGTTAGGAAGTGGACGATACTCTATTCATTTCATGGTGCACAAAAAGGAAGGCTCTTTCCCAACCCATTCTCAACCTCAAGAAAGTGAACCAGTGTCTGTGAGTACCCCGTTTCCACATGGAGACTCTCCAGTTTGTCATTATGGCCGTTCAAGAGGGAGAGTTTCTCACCTCCCTCGACCTCACAGAGGTGTGTTTGCACATTTCCATATGCCTGTAGCATCATCAGTTTCTCAGCTTTGCGGTACCCATGGGGCACTTCCAATTCAAAGCTTTGCCCTTCGGCCTGGCAATGGCCCCATGTACCTTCTCCAAGGTGATGGTCATGATGGCGGCCACGCTGCGCCAAGAGGGAATATTGGTCCATCCTTACCTCAACGATTGGCTCATTGAGGCAAAATCTAGGCAGGAGAGTGAGCGAGCCACAGCAAGGGTCGTCAAGTTTCTGCAAAGTCTCGTCTGGGTGATCAACTTTGCCAAGAGCTAGCTGGTTCCATTGTAAGACCTGAAGTATTTCAGAGCCCGCTTCGAGACAGCACAGTGGCAGGGTGTTTCTGCTGGGACATAGAGTGCAGGCACTGTGTCCCGCAGGTCCGACAGTTCCTCAGAATGCAGGTGCCGACAGCTTGGCATTATCTGCAGGTGGTAGGAACCAGGCAGTGACAATCGAGCTGGTCCCTTTGGCTTGAGCCCATATGAGGCCACTGCAGAGGACACTGTTACACCGGTGGTCGCCACAACAGCATCCTCTAATACATTTGTTGCCTTGTCTGTGGGCAACCCAAAGGGCACTCAGATGGTGGCTACGCCGAGAGAAACTTATCAGCCGGGATGCCCCTGGAGTCACCGCACTGGGTGCCACTAACGACGGACACCAATCTCTCTGGCTGGGGGGCTCATTGTGAGGAGTGCATTGCTCATGGTCGGTGGACATTGGAGAAGAGTGTCTGGCCCATCAACCAGCTAGAGATGAGGGAGATCTTCCTCCCTGCAGGACTTTCACCCATTTCTATAGGGAAGGCGATTCCGATTTTCTCCGACAATGCCACCGCTGTGGCCTACATCATTCAACAAGGGGGCACAGAAAGCATGTGCCTGGAAAGTGAGGCCAGGGTGCTGGTGGATTGGGCGGAGACCCATCTGCAAGCAATCTTGGCGGCGTATGTCGCAAGTACAGAGAACGTGACAGCCGACTACTTAACCCTTTGAAGGCCTACTTTAAATTTTTAATCCACATTCTGCAGCCGGGTTAATTTTTGCTTATTTCAGGAAAATTGTACCCATCTTATTCAATATGTTCTAATAGTGATTTTCCTTCTGCTATGGTCATGTATTATATACCATTTGATAGGAATATTTAGTCAGAATTTTGAATCCTGAGAGTTTTGGGCTCGGCCTGGAAAGGGTTAAGACAGGTTCATCTGGACCCCAGAGAGTGGACACTCAATGA
This sequence comes from Ichthyophis bannanicus, assembly GCA_033557465.1. Lineage (NCBI taxonomy): Eukaryota > Metazoa > Chordata > Amphibia > Gymnophiona > Ichthyophiidae > Ichthyophis > Ichthyophis bannanicus. The sequence continues at coordinate 6,821,901 of CM066050.1, forward strand.
CGCCATCTTCTCGCAGATCAATCAAAGGTGGGGCACACCGATTATGGATCTCACGATGACCTTTGTGCCGGCCAAGGCAAACTGATTCTTAAGCAGGAGGAGAGAATGTTGGAAAGCCTGGATGGTCTAGTGCAGTGCTGGCTCACGGACGGACTTCATTGGGTGTGTAGTGCAACGAATTGAAGCACACCGGAGGTAAGTCATTCTCATTGCGCCCCTTGGTCGAGGTGGCCGTGGTACACTGACTTGGTGGATCGGCTGTGGTGCCTGCCGTTCTGGACTGACCTGTCGACCCAGGGGCTGGTCGGAATTCCTCAAGTGGATCGATTCTCGCTTACGGCATGGCTCTTGAAAGGACTAAGTTGAGGAAGCGTGGCTACTCCGCACTGGTGATTTTGACCTTATTGAAAGCCCCAAAAGAACTCCACATTGTTATATATCCAAGTGTTGCACATTTTTGAAGCCTGGTGTGCAGAACAACAGTGCTGATCATTGTCTGCGTCTGTGCCCGAAGTTCTAGCCTTTCTGTAATTCGGCCTGGAGAAGGGTCTGGCCTGCAGGTCCAGATGGGTGCAGATGGCTGTTATTGCTTGTTACCGTGTCAGGATCCAAGGAGTGTCCTTAGGAGCTCATTCGGACATGGTACATTTTTTAAGAGCTGTAAAGCAGTTACGGCCGCTGCTGTGATTGGTGGTGCCTCCTTGGGAGCTCAATTTGGTCTTATCAGTGATGGCGGAAGAGCCCTTTGAGCTTCTGGGTCCTGCATGCTGAAGGACTTGACCCTTAAAACAATGTTCCTGGTTGCTATCTGCTCCGCCAGGAGAATCTCTGAGCTCCAAGCATTGTTGTCTTGGGAGCCTTTTCTCTCCATCTCAAAGGAGAAGGTGGTACTGCGTCCGGTTCCATTGTTTTTGCCTAAAGTACTCTCGGTACTCGCGTTTTTTCATTTGAACCAGTCAATCACCCTGCTAGTACTCGCGGGGGTGTCTGAGGCGATCTCAGATTCGCAGTTACACCTCCTGGACATGCGGTGGGTGTTGCGGCGTTATATGAAGAGTACAGCTCCATTTCTGAAGTCAGATCACTTGTTCGTCTTGTTTGGAGGACCACGTAAGCGGGAGGTAGCTTCTAAGGCCTCCATCTCTAGATGGATTAAAGATGCTATTGCATCAGCTTATTTGCTGCGGCATAGGTTGGTACCCACAGGATTACAAGTCCATCTGACCCAAGCTCAGGCCACATCATGGGCAGAGTCAAGTTTAGTTCCGCCAGGAGATAATTGTAGGGCGGCCATGTGGTCATCGCTCCGTACCTTTGTGAAGCATTATCGCCTGAATGTTTAGGCAGAGGCGGACGTGAGGTTCGGTGCGGTGGTGATTCAGGCCGGGCTCGCGGGTTCTTCCCATCTTTAGTACTGCTATGGTACATCCCAGAGGTTGGGACTGGACTGGAGGGATGATAAGGAAGTTAGGCCTTGCCTGCTAATTGGCTTTCCTGAGTACCTCCAGTCCAGTCCTGGAACCCTCCCTGATTCAGCATCCTTGGCGGTGTAGCGACCCCAGGCCTAAAGGTGGTCATCATTGTGTGAACAGTTTGGGGGGTTTTACACAGTGCTAGAGGCTCAGGAACCTTTCTTGCAGAGCTGCATTTCTTTTGGTAAAAAAAAAAAAAGAAACATACATAAAGCAAAATGATAACAAGTAAGACAGAACTTAGATTTCTGGTGTTTTGCAGAAGCAGTAGTAGCAACAGAGCTTGCATCTGGTGGACACTCGGGGGTTGGATTCGGTAAGCATAATTCCTCCTTTTGGAAGACGGTCCCTGGTCTGTTTGGGGGGGCCTAGTTATAGTTTGTTGAGGATCATATGTCCGTCAAAGATTAACTGCTTATTTCACCATCTTACAAAGAAGCAGATTCCAAGTCTTCCCCCTCAGCACCTCTTACCTTGGCTCCCCTAGGTAGGTAATAAATGTTAACCACCTTAAGATCTCCCACATCAGGACAGGATAAAACTTCTTTTAAATAATTCTTCAATAATTTATTTTATTTATTTATTTAAACGTTTTCTAAAGTGCCTTATCAGACAATCAAAGCGGTTTACAAGTAACGTAACTTAAACAATTATTTATTTATTTATTTAACAGTTCTTCTATACCGCGCTATTTTAGATCAGTGCGGTTTACATTTAACATCAACTATATAGCACAGGCACTCTGAGTTGTATTTACAATAAAACAGGGAGATCAACTTGGAATTAACTGGGGAAACTATCTACATTGTATTTACACTAGTACCTTTTTTCAGGCAGGGTCTATCTACATCTTATTTACACTGGGAGTCTGAATTCTATTCCAGGGAGTACTTTTGAAGGATCAAGTTGATTATCCTTTTTCATACTGAGTCTGATTGTTTAGGTGTGGTGAGTGATTGTCTGAGGGGCAACATGTATGATTACTGAGGCTGGATTCGGGGTAGTATGTAGTGAACAGGTGGTGCTTTAATGCTTTTCTGAAGTGGGTTAGGTAGGTGATGTTTCGGATATAGGTGGGGAGGGCATTCCATGCTGTAGGTCAGCGATGGCGAACCTATGGCACGCGTGCCAGCTGTGGCACGCGAAGGCCTTGCAGCTGGCACGCGGGCCATAGGTCCGCAAAAAAAAGAAAAAGCTGTCTCTGACTGCGGACGCGGCAAGGGCAGAATGCAGCGTCCCGCGGGGCCCCCTCCGCCCGCTAAGCCCCTCTGCAAGAGCTTTCAGATTCGCGAGGGAGAGCGTCTCCCTCGCGTCTCTGTTAAGCCCGCAGGGGCTAATGGGAAATTTCCCATCAGCCCCTTTAGACGCGAGGGACTGATGGGAAATTTCCCATTAGCCCCTGCGGGCTTAACAGAGACGCGAGGGAGACGCTCTCCCTCGCGAATCTGAAAGCCCTTGCAGAGGGGCTTAGCGGGCGGAGGGGGCCCCGCGGGACATTGCAATCTGCCGCGGCAGCAGCCAGAGCCTGCTTTTTTTTTAAAAAAAATTTGCCGGGGGGGGTTAGGACTGCTAATGGGCAGGAGGGGGGGGGGGGGATAGGACTGGTAAGGGGCCGGAGGGGGGGGTTAGGACTGCTATGTGCAGGGGGGGTTAGGACTGCTAATGGGCAGGAGGAGGGGGGTTAGGACTGCTAATGGGCAGGAGGAGGAGGGGGGGGTTAGGACTGCTAATGGGCAGGAGGGGGGGTTAGGACTGCTAATGGGCAGGAGGGGGGGGTTAGGACTGCTAATGGGCAGGAGGGGGGGGTGTTAGGAATGCTAATGGGCAGGAGGGGTGGTTATTGGAATGCTAATGGGGGGGGGGGGTTAGGACTGCTAATGGGCAGGAGGGGGGGTTAGGACTGCTAATGGGCAGGAGGAGGGGGGGTTAGGACTGCTAATGGGCAGGAGGGGGGGTGGGAGGGGGGGGTGTTAGGACTGCTAATGGGCGGGCGGGCGGGCGGGGGTAGGACTGCTAATGGGCTGGGGGGGTAGGACTGCTAATGGGCTGTGGGCTGATGGGGGCTGTCTGGAAATGGGGTGATGGGGGTTTAGGGCTGGAAGTGAGTTGATGGGGGGGGCTAGGACTGGTATTGGGTTGGGGGGTTGCTAGGACTGGAAATGGGCTGATGCAGGGACTAGAAGGGAATGGATGCTGGGTGAGGCTGGAACTAGAAGGGAGCTGATGTTGGGGGAGGATTAGAATGGGATGGGGCTGGGAGAGTAAAATGGAGAGGGGAAAAATATTTTGTGTGGGAGGGATAAAAAATCTACAAGTGGCCGGGTATTGGGAGAGTAAGTGGGGATTGAGGATGGAGGGGTAAAATTTGAGTGGATGAAATAGGAATGAGGAAAGAGCAAAAGGAGAAAGATTAGTATGTTAAAGCAGATGTAGAGAGAGAGAATGGAAAAAAAAACTAGAAGAGAGAAGAAGAAAGGACAAATGGACAGCAGATGATGGAGAGTTAGCAGAAAACATGAAGAAACCAGAAGAAAGTGGCTGGAGCAATTGCAACTGTGTAGCTGAGCTGAGGTATTCTGTTTATGTAATTCCTTTTTGACATTGCCACTTGTTCTCTTTCCCCAGTAGGTCATGTATTGTTATTGTCTGAAATGTATTGGTTTAATATTTGCAGTGTTGCCTTTTGATAGGTATGGTGTGGTGCTTTGTGAGTCCTGGTAGTGCTGTTAGGATACGGCGGGTTTGCTATTGGTTCTAAATGGGCAGTGTTTGTAGTAGTTCCTAATGTGCCTGGCGGTTGGCACTGGATTATAGTAATGTAGAAATCTTTTAGTCTGTCTTTATCCATACACTCATTAAGAGACATGTTTACTAAAAGTTAGTGTATGTTAGCATTATGCAAATATTTATGCAAATTGACGTGCTGGCACTTTGAGGAAATTCTTTGGTTTTGTGCGGCAGTTTGGGCACTCGGGCTCAAAAAGGTTAGCCATCACTGCTCTAGGTGCATAAATTGTAAAGGCTCTATTTGTTGTTACTTTTGTGCATTTCGTTATTGCCTTTGGGACCTCTAGGGTGTTTTGCATCATAATATGACTATGTACATCAAAACAGTAACTATGCACAGTGTAACTAGTTGCATTTATATTGCAACTAGTTGTGTTTACTAACATTCAGTGACTATTTACAATAAGATAGGGTGGATATCTACGATGCGGTTAGCAGGTACATTGGGTGTATCGAGTGCATGATATGTTTATGTTGGGTGTGTGCCTGAGTCTGCTAGATGTGTCCAATAGTGCTCCGTAAAGAGTAGTGTATTGATACTTTTTCTGAAGTCCGCAAGGTCTCTTATATCCCTTATTTCTCCGGGAACAAGAACAGGAAGTCAGTCCTCACATATGGGTGACGTCAGCACCGACGCAGCCCTCGCGGAAGCATCCCCCCAGCTTTCAAAGAAAGCCTTTGGGAGATGCTACCACGCATGTGTGGTCCCCTTCCCGCCCAAGGGTGCCATCTTGCTCAGTCTCCTTTTTTCTGTGGAGCCCTTCAGACGCTGTCTGACTTTCCCCCAGAAAAAGTTGATTTTTTTTTTTTTTTTTGTGTCCCTGAGTTTTTCAACTCTACTCCAGTTTTGCACCGGTACTCTTCTCGCTCCCTTCCTCGGTGCTTTGGCGTTGAGTTCGGTCCATTTTTATAGTCTTCGTTCTTTTTATTTTCTGGCGCTTTCGCGCTTTTTCCCCCGTTGGCAGCCCAGAGAGTCTTTGACCTTGCAGAGGTACTTTTTTCCCCCATGGCTACCAGTGGCTTTAAGAAGTGTGATCGGTGCTCTAAAATAATGTCCTTAACCGACACACACGACTGCTGCCTCCATTGCCTCGGGCTGGACCACGATCCTGTGGCCTGTAGTCTCTGCAAAACGATGTCCAGCAAGGCCCTGAAGAACCGCCAGCAGCAGCATGATAAGTTCTTCCCTGACTCCCCGATGCCTCCGAAGGCCAGGGCCTCATCTCAGACCCCAACACCTCGGGAGGAGCTCTCCAAACCCGAGCGGCGTCGTGGGTCCTCAGAGAGGTGGTCTCCCTCGAGGGAACACAGGAAAAAGAAGAAACCCTCAAAGGCGGCATCCTTGGATGGTTCCGACCGGCCAGAACCTCCCGGGCTCGATCCTGCAGTCTGAGGCGCTCGTCCAAGATGTCGGAGAAGGAGAGACCTGTCAAGGTCCTCTGGAAGGACCCAGCCGCGGACTGGCCTCGGTCCCCAGACACTATCCTCATCGAGGATTCCCCTTCGGGGGAGCCAGCATCAGTCTGCGGAACCTTTTGGCTTGGAGTCCAGAATGGCGACCCTGGAATGCAGTTTGTCTGCCTTCATGGACCAGCAGCGGGCGCTGTTGTCTAGAATATCCAGTTCCGCCACCCCAACCACCAGGCATTCGACATCCAAGATGTCCCTGGAGGCCGAGCCGATCCTCGGCTGAGGTCACGCTCGGCGTCCTGCTCGACGGGACTTCAGTCATCCCCAGTGAGTTTACTGGGTGTTGACCGCAGGGTGTGGGGGGCCTTGAAGCCCACATAGCAGCCCGCCTACGAGTCATTCTCAGAGTACTCTGAATGGGAGATGGAGGATGAGGAGTCTCCTGATACCCATTGCCACTGTGATGTCCCTTCCAATTCCCCAGTCTCAGAACCTTGGAGGTGGTCCCCGCCGGAGGATATGGGCTTCTTGGACTTTGTCAAGGACATGTCCAAGGTCCTAGCGTTCCTGACGGAGGAGGACCTTCGGGCGGATGAGCTTGAGATCCTCCAGTGCGAGGCCCCTCCTCGGGAATCGCTCATGGTGCCCATTCCTCCCATCCTAGAATGGCTCATGCTCCGCATGTGGGAGACACCGGCATCGGTGCCGGTGGTGAGCAGATGGCTCAATTTGATGTATCGGGTCTGCCGGATTCACGGCTTCCAGAAGTCACAACTGCAGCACAGCTTCATGGTGGTGAAGTCGGCCATGCGTTGGATGTAAATCCAGAAGACGCACTCCTCGGTGCCCCCAGACAGGGAGGCCCGCACCTTGGATGCCCTCGGCAGGAAGTGCTACCAGGGCTCGATGCTTACCTGCCGGGTCCAGGCCTACCAGCTGTACATGGGATGTACCTGAGAGACCTGGCAAAGGAACTAGCCGGGTTCTCGGTTGGTCTCTCCGAGGAACCCTTGCAGTGGTTCAAGAGCCCATCCAAGGCTGTCCGTGAATGCTCCAAATTTATGTCTCGAGCAGCCTATGATGGGTTCCGGTCGGCAGCCCGGGTAGCCACGATAGGCATCGGTGCACGCCACCAGGCTTGGCTTCAGTCGTCCGATCTCAAGCAATGGGTTCAGGACAAATTGGTCGATGTCCCATGCCAAGGGGAGAACCTCTTTGGCAAACCCATGACTGACAAGGCTGCCGAGCTGGAGACCGAGTTCATGATGAGGACCAGGCTCTTGAAGAAGACCACTGCCCCTCCCCAATGGAAGGGCTCGGGTAAAAAGCCCTTTTACCCGAGGAAGGGGGCTGCTTACCGAAACTACCCACCTATCAGGCCTCCCCGGCTCCCCAGCAGGATCAGCAGGCCAAGGGACATGGGCATGGCCCACATAAGCTGAAGGCTCCAAAATCCCAGATATCGGCCACGGCCCAGCCAGGGGGGAGTTTTTGACTCCTTGAGCATAGCCTCTCGACCCCAAGGAGATCAGCAGCCCACAGGGGGACTACCCAGAGGTGGATGCCTATCACCACTGATTCCTGGGCACTTCGGGTAGTTGAGGAGGGTTTCCTTCTTCACCTGATTCAGACACCTCATCCTTATTTCCCAGGAGAGCCCCTCAGGTCTCTCCTCCACTGGGACCTTCTCCTGAAGGAGTTGGCAGATCTTCTTGAGGACAAAGCGGTGGAACCGGTGCCCCACCACCTCAAGGGCAAAGGGTTCTACTCCAGATACTTCCTTGTCTCAAAGAGGACAGGGGGCCTAAGACCCATCCTCGACCTGCGCAACCTTAACAAATTCCTGGTGAGGGAGAAGTGGCGTGGAGGAGTGGCCTAGTGGTTGGGGCAAGGTACTTCAGGCTGGAAGGTCAGGGGTTCAAATCCCACTAGAGGACAGCAACCTTGGGCTGGAAGGACTGGGGTTTCTAGTCCCACAGGTGCTCCTTGTGGTCTTGGGCAAGCCACTTAACCCTCCATAGCCCATGTTCCCTGTAAAATAGTTATCTCCAAGTTATAATGCCCTGTTCAATGTAATTTCAGTTTGTTCAATGTAAACCGCACTGATGCAGAATAGCGCGGTATATAAGAGAAAGTAAATTAAAAAAAAATAAAAAGTTCAAGATGCTCTCCCTTGACATTGCTGCCATATCTCCAGCTGGGAGATTGGCTATGCTCCTTAGACTTCAAGGATGCTTATACCCACATTCTTATCCACCCCAACCACAGGCAATATCTGCGGTTTGTGGAAGGGGGCAAACACTTCCAATACCAGGTGCTTCCCTTCATCCTAGCCTCTGCCTCGAGGGTCTTCACGAAATGCCTGGCGGTTGTGGCCACCTTCCTCAGGCTGCAAGGGGTCTTTGTGTTTCCCTACCTTGACGACTGGCTCTTAAGGGGAAGCACAGCCTCTGAGGTGCAGCAGACCACTGCCCGCACCATCCAGGTTCTGCAACATTTGGGCTTCGTCATAAATTACCCCAAGTCTTACCTCCTCCTGACACAATGTCTGGAGTTCATTGGGGCAAAGCTAGACACCCTCCAGGTGAAGGCCTTTCTGCCCAAGGACTGGGCCGATTGTCTCGGATCTCTGGCTTAAGATATACAGTGTCGTCCTTCGGTGCCTGCCCGGCACCTTCTGCATCTCCTCAGGCACATGGCCTCCACAGGCCACGTCACCCCAGACGTTTGCCTCCACATGAGGGTGGCGCAGTGGTGTCTCTGGAACCAGTGATCTCAGGCCACAAGCCACCTCCGAGACAGGGTTGTGGTTACCCACCAGTTGTCAGATTCTCTGGTCTGGTGGCAGTCACCCCAACACCTACAAGCGGGCATGCCCTTCCAGATTCCCAGCCACTCGAGGGTCCTCACCACGGATGTCTCCCTGCTAGGCTGGGGAGCCCACTGCAGAGCCCTCCGCACTCATGGCACCTGGCCCCCAGACTAGAGCACTCAACAGAAAAATGTGTACAGCATCAACTACAGGACCACATAGACACCTACGCCCCACTGGACCCCTACCAATACGGCTTTAAACAAAACTACGGCTTAGAAACACTTATTATATCTCTCTTGGGCACCCTCATAACAGGTATGGACAACATACACAGTGGCTTTGTATTATGCCTCATAGACATCACTGCTGCCTTTGATTCAGTAAATCACAACACTGCTGCGAAGACTCAGAGATGTGGGGATAAACGGCACAGTACTATATTGCGTTATTAGAAAAGGTTCAGAGAAGAGCCACCAAAATGGTAAAGGGGATGGAAGGATACCGCTATGAAGAAAGGCTAAAAAGGTTAGGGCTCTTTAACCTGGAAAAGAGACTGCTGAGGGGAGATATGATAGAAGTCTATAAATTAATGAACGGAGTGGAACAGGTAAACGTAGATCGATTGTTTACATTATCAGAATATAGAAAGACTAGGGGACATGCAATGAAGCTACAGGGTAAACTATTTAAGACAAATAAGAGAAAATATTTTTTCACTCAACGTGTAATCAAACTCTGGAATTTGTAACTGGAGGATGTAGTAAAGGCTGTTAGTGTAGCTGGGTTTAAAAAAGGTTTGGACAAGTTCCTGGAGGAAAGGTCCTTAAACCATTATTAAAAAGGGACCCAGGATGTCAATGCTTGACCTAATGCAAGCATTGTTAAACCTGTGTCTTTTGGGGAAACTGCTAGGTACGTATGACCTAGATTGGCCACTGTTGGAAACAGGATACTGGGCTTGATGGACCTTGGTCTGACCCAGTATGGCATATCTTTTGTTCTTAGGACATAAGATATAATGTCTTCATTCAGCTAATATGCAACATTATAAAACAATTCAACATCCATTACAGAATATACGCAGACTACATCATGATATTCACCACCATAAACATCAAACATCCAGATTACACACAAATCACAGCATGCCTTGAATCAATGTCAGAATGGCTCAACAGTCAAAGCTATTCATAAATTAAAAGAAATCTGAACTTATGCACATTACCAGGAGCACTATATTCTCACCACCGGACTCAATAAAGATCTTTGACCACACCATAAGTAATAAACAGGAAGTTGGCAGTTGGCCCTTTAAGTGGCGTGCTCCATCGGGTGCATCAGCGCTACACACACCGCCATCAGAGGCACAAGGACAGTCAGCCCTTTAAGTGGCGTGCTCCATCGGGCGCATCAGCGCTACACACGCCGCCAGCGGAGGCACAAGGGCAGTCGGCCCTTTAAGTGGCGTGCTCCATCGGGTGCGCCCGTGCAAGAGGGCCCTTTGGTGTGGTCCTTAGGCGCGGGCCCGAGGGTGTTCTGCCGTGAGCCATTAACCCTGCTCCCCAAATCTCCGTAGCTGCCAGGGGTCGAGCAGACTTGATCAGTCCTCCACACTTTGCCTCCTGACCACAACCATCTCACAAGCACCACCCCTTTACTTTCAAGTAACTCTCCTTTGACTAGCTTCCCACTGCTGGCATTGATCTTCCTTTCCATTACCTGCTTTGAACTTGCTACCCACTGCCTGCATAGAACTTCTACCCATTGTCTGCACTGATCTGCTACCCATTGCCTGCATAGAACTGCTACCCATTGCCTGCTACCCATTGTTTGCATAGAACTGCCATCCATTGTTTGCATAGAACTGCCACCCATTGGTTGCATAGAACTGCCACCCATTGTTTGCATAGAACTACATAAGAACATAAGATATGCCATACTAGGTCAGACCAAGGTCCATCAAACCCAGTATCCTGTTTCCAACAGTGGTCAATCTAGGTCATACGCACCTAGCAGTTTCCCCAAAAGACACAGATTCCACAATGCTTGTACTGGGTCAAGCATTGATATCCTGGATCCCTTCTTAATAATGGGCTACCCATTGCTACCCAATGTTACCCATTGTTTGCATAGAACTGCTACCCACTGCCTGTATAGTACTGCTACCCACTGTTTGCATAGAACTGCTACCCACTGTTTGCATAGAACTGCTACCCACTGCCTTTATAGTACTGCTACCCATTGTCTGCTTTGAACTTATCCATTGCCATGGCCCCACATCACATTGTCCTCCTCTTCCTCATCCTCCCCAACTGCCTCCCCTCCTACCAACACCCTCCCTCCTCTCTCCCCTACCCCCCCACCTTCCTCACTTCGTCCTCCATTCTATCCTCTTATCTAGCATCTGCCCTCGTGCTTCATCTCACCATCCCTCGCATTCAACCAACCCCTCTCTCCCTAAGGCAACCCCACCCTCGCTTCCACTGTACTGTCTCCACTTTACCCCGTTCTTTACTACTCCTTCTCGTTCTCTCATCAGGTAACATCAACCCCAACCCTGCCCCCCCCTCGATTTCTTTCTCACACTAAAAAGAGTTCCTCACGTACCTTATCTAATCTTATCCACATCCCGCTCCTCCCCCCTTCCACCCTCCCTTACTCATCTCCCAATCACTCATCTCCCAATCACTCATACAGAGATATCAACCCCAACCCTATCTCCAAAAAGAAATCCTCACATAACCTATCTGATACCATCAATATCACCCCTTACTCACTCTCTCATGTCCCTCCTGGAGGGCACACACACCCAGACATATCAACCCGCACCCTGCTCCCTCTCAATCTCGACACTTCTCTAGAAATAAAGCCTCACGTTACTCTGATAAGAAATCCTCATGTAACTTATCTAACCTTATCCATATCCCACTCCTTCCCCCCTCCGCTCTCTCGTTTTCATGTGCCCTATGGAACGCATGCTCAGTCACTAACAAACTTCCTTTTACTCACGATCTCTTTATGCCTTATACCTTCTTGCCCTGACTGAGACCTGGCTCCCCCCGGACGACACCATATCCATTGCATCTCTCTGCTATGGGGTTACCAGTTCTCCCACACACCTCGATCTACTGGTCGCAGTGGTGGTGTTGGTCTCCTACTTTCTCCCTCCTGCTAATTCCAACCTCTCCCGCTGCCTCAGTCACCCTCCCTCCTCTCCTTTGAAGTTCACTCCATTCGCCTCCTCATACACTTCCCCTCCGTGTTGCTGTTATTTATTGCCCACCCAACAAATCCCAATCAACCTTCCTCCCTGACTTCGACTCCTGGCTCTCCGCCTTTCTGGATCCCTCTTCCCCCACTCTTATTCTCGGTGATTCTAACATTCATGTCGACAACCCCTCCAACCCACATGCCTCAAAATTCCTCGGCCTCATTAACTCGTATGACCTCCAACTTTGTTCCACCGCCCCCATCCACCTACATGGCCACTGCCTTGACCTAGTACTCTTCTCTAATTCCTCTCCCTCAAACTTCCGCAACTCAATCCTTCCCCCATCTGACCATCACCTCTTAACCTTTACTCTTCAGCTTCCGCCATCTCAACCTCGTCCTGTCTCCTCTGACCTATTTAGAAATCTCCATAATATTGATCCCCCGGCACTGACTCTCTCCTCCACCATTTCTCCATCTCTTTCCTCCATTTTATCCTCCAAGCCTGTCGACGAGGCACTATCTTCTTACAATGCTATACTAGCCTCAGCTCTTGACACTCTTAACCCACTCACCCCACGTCCAGTCAAACAATCTACTCCCCAGCCCTGGCTTTCGCCCACAACCCGCTATCTACGCACCTGCGCACGTTCCACTGAGCGTGCTTGGTCCAAATCTGCCGCAAGGAGTAAGGTTCCTGTTAATCACTTACTCTGTGTTCCAATGTTCTAACGTTACAATGTATTCATGTAAATAGTCCCTAAACAACCATGTAAATAGTTTTAAGCCTCCGCAAGGAGTAAGTTTCTTGTTATTCAGTTACACTCTGCTCTAATGTTTTATTGTAACAATGTATTCAGTTGAAAATACTGACTGTTATGTTCCCTGTAAACCGCCTTGATTTGTAGAAAGACGGTATATAAAAACTGTTAAATAAATAAATCCCGCTCCCCAGACGACCTTCTACACTTCAAATTCATGCTTGGCTCCTTCCAGTCAGCCATAGCACTTGCCAAACAAGACTACTACATCCACCTGACCAACTCCCTTACTTCTGATCCTCGCCGTCTCTTTAATACCCTCAATTTGCTTCTCAAGGTCCCCCCGGTCCCGCCCTCCCTTTCTGCCCAAACCCTAGCCGACTACTTGCATGACAAAATCCATAAGATTACCCTCCAATTCCCCACCCCCTCACCTACCTCCCACTCCCCAGTTCTCCCCCCCATCTGCACTGCCTCTGCTTCCCTCTCCTCCTTCCCTCCAATCTTTGAAGAAGAAACCACACTCCTCCTTACCTCCTCCAAACTCACCACCTGTTCATCTGACCCTATCCCCACTCACCTCCTACACCCCATCTCCCCCACCATTGTACCCCCCATCTCTCATATCCTCAACCTTTCACTCTCCACTGCAACTGTTCCCATTGACTTCATACATGCTGTTGTCACACCCCTCCTCAAGAAACCCTCACTCGATCCTACATGCCCTTCTAACTATCAACCCATCTCCCTCCTTCCCTTCATATCCAAACTACTAGAACAAGCAGTCCACTGCCGCTGCCTCGACTTCCTCACCTCCCAGGTCCTCCTGGACCCTCTACAATCCAGCTTCCATCCCTTACACTCCACTGAAACAGTTCTTGCAAGAGTCTCCAATGACCTGTTCCTGGCTAAATCTAAGGGCCTCTACTCTATCCTCATCCTTCTTGATCTCTCCGCTGCCTTTGACACAGTTGACCACAATCTTCTCCTCACTACCCTTTCCTCCCTTGGCTTCAAGGACCTGGTACTATCCTGGTTCTCCTCCTACCTCTCCCATCTCTCATTCAGTGTATGCTCTAGCGGCTCCTTCGCCTCCCCTACCCCGCTCCATGTAGGTGTACCCCAGGGATCCGTCTTGGGCCCCCTCCTTTTCTCTCTCTACACTCAAGCCCTTGGCGCGCTTATCTCCTCCCATGGCTTTCAATACCATCTTTATGCCGATGATTCCCAAATCTACCTCTCTACACCCAATATCTCTCCAGCAACCCAGTCCAAGATCTCTGCCTGCCTCTCCGACATTGCTGCCTGGAGTCACATCGCTGATTGAAATTGAACATGGCCAAGACTGAACTCATTGTCTTTCCCCCCAACTCCTCCCCTCCTCTTTCCCCTTTCTTAGTCTATGTGGACGGAGCTACTATCCTTCCTGTTCCCTCGGCCCGCAACCTCGGGGTTACCTTTGACACCTCTCTCTCCTCCGCACATATCCAGCTTGTAGCCAGGACCTGCCGCTTCCTTCTCTACAACATTGGCAAAATCCGCCCCTTCCTCTCTGAACACACCACCAAAACGCTTATCCACTCCTTAATCTCCTCTCGCCTCGATTATTGCAACCTACTCCTTGCTGCTCTCCCTGTCAGCCACCTCCTTCCCCTTTAATCTATACAAAATCACGCTGCTCGACTAATCTTCCGCCAGTCTCGACATGCCCACATTACGCCTCTTCTCAAGTCGCTTCACTGGCTCCCCATCCAATTCCGCATCCAATTCAGACTTCTCCTGCTAACCTATAAATGCATTCACTCTGCGGCCCCTCAGTACCTCTCATCTCTTATCTCTCCCTACATCCCCTCTCGGAACCTGCGCTCCACTGGCAAATTACTTCTATCTATGCCTGTACCGCTAACTCCCGTCATCTGTACCACTAACTCCCGTCTCCGCTCTTTTCACCTTGCTGCACCTCACGCCTGGAACGGCCTACCTCTGTCTGTGCGCCAGGTACCCTCCCTCGCCCTCTTCAAGTCCAGGTTGAAGACCCACCTCTTCACCATTGCTTTCAGATCCTGACTTCTGTCCTTATCTTATCTTATCGGGACTCTCATGACCAAACTGTATAGACCATACCGTGCCTTGCACTAAACCGACCAATGCTCTGTAATGTTCTGACTAGATTGTAAACTCCGATGAGCATGACTCTGACGGGCAGGGACTGTCTCTCATATATTGGCTGCCTCTTGTAGGTTAGCTGTACAGCGCTGCATGCGTGGCGCTCTATAAGTGTTAAATAGATAAAATAGATAGATAGTCAAATACCTCGAAGTCACCTTTGACCAGCAATTCAGCTTCCAGCCACACATCAAAAAGACGACTAGATCAGCCTTATGTAAACTCAAACCACTACTCACCGACAACAACTTCTGAACTGTATGCCAAGCCATAATAATGCCTATAATAGATTTCTGTAATGCAATTTACCATGGTCTTCCAAAGAAAGCAACTCTCCCCTTACAACTGGTACAAAACAGTGTGGCCAGAATCACCACTGGAACAGCAAAATACAAACACATAACCCCCACGCTCCATCAGCTACACTGGCTCCCTGTTGCTGTACGCACCAAATACAAAAACATAATCATAATCTTCAAAACATTAAATAACTTCTCTCCAGCAACTCTCCAACCACTGATCAGGAAGACACCCTGAACCAGAACAAGAAGAGGAGCAGACAACAACATCCTAGAGACCCCACTAAACTTCAGGAAAGCAAATCAATCCACCTGCAATAGAGCCTTCTCTCTGTTTGCACCCCAGCTGTGGAACAATCTCCCCACCCCAACGCGTGAAATCAAAGACCTAGTGGACTTTAGGAAAGCAATAAAAACCTCACCTTTTCCTAGAATACTTCGGAGCTACCCCAGAAGACTATGATCACTAGCTATTTGGACCATAAAACACTGCTACAGTTTCCTTGTAAATAGTTAGCAATTGTTAATTGCTTGTTATACCCCAGTTAACCTCCAAGTTGTATAACCCTATATGTAAAGCTCGTTTCTGTAACTGTTCCATGTAAACCGCCTTGAATGTATGATAAGGCGGTATAGAAGACCTGTTAAATAAATAAAATAAATAAACAGATCAACCTCCTGGAGCTCCGAGCAATATACCTTGCTCTGAGGGTTTTTTGTCGCCACCTGTGCCCCAGGTGGCGATGTTCTACGTGAACAAACAAGGGGGCACGGGGTCCCATGTCCTTTGCCAGTAGACACTGGGTCTCTGTTTGTATGCAATCCAACAGGGTATCCTCCTGAGGGAAGTGTACCTGCCAGGCCAGGACAACCTGCTGGCCGACAGGCTCAGCAGGGTTCTCCAGCTACATGAGTGGCAGCTGGACCCCAGGATAGCCAGTCGGCTTTTCCAGCTCTGGGGGGGAACCCGTGATGGACTTGTTCGCAGTCCGGACAACTCCCAGTTGCTCCACTTCTACCCCCGGCAGGCTCACCACTCCGGGGTGGCAGCGGATGCGTTTCTAGTCTCATGGTCAGAAGGCCTCGTGTATGCCTTCTCTCCGACGCTGCTGATCACCAAGACCTTGTTCAGGACCCTCCGCGACAGGGCCTTGCTCATCCTGATAGCTCCCAGGTGGCCCAGGCAGCTGTGGTTCTCGCTGCTTCTGCAGTTGACAGTGGAGGCCCCCATCTCCTTGGGCACCTCCCTGGGACTCCTATCTCAGGAGAGGGGCTCTCTCTTGCACCCCAACCTGTGGATCCCTCTTGTTGACAGCGTGGCTGCTGAGAGGGTGGCCGCTGAGAGGGTGACTCTCACCCCCCTCAACCTTCCTTCCAGTTGAGGTCGAAGACATTCTGTTGGCCTCTCGCAAGGCCTCTATGAGAAAGGCATTCGCCTTCAAATGGCGCAGGTTCTCTGTTTAGTGTGCCGACCATGGGGCTGATCCCGTCTCCTGCCCAGTGGCTTTGGTATTGTGGTACCTTCTCCACCTCTCCCAATCTGGGCTCGAGTCTAACTCCGTCCGAGTGTATCTTAGTGCCCTGGCTGGGCACCACCACCCGGTAGATGGTAAGTCCCTCTCGTTCCAACCTTTGGTGACCCGCTTCCTTTGGGGCTTGCTGCTATCAAAACCCCCGGTTCGCCCTCAGCAACCGAATGGGACCTCAACGTGGTGTTGGGGCAGCTCACTCGCCCGCCCTTCGATCCTCTGGTGACTTGCCAACTTCTCTACCTCTCTTGGAAAGTGGTTTTCCTTGTTGCGCTCACCTCCGCTTGCAGAGTTAGTGAGCTCCAGGCCTTTGTGGCAGAGGCGCCCTATACCAGGTTCTACTAGAACAGGGTGGTGCTTCACACGCACCCCAAGTTCCTGCTGAAGGAAGCGTCACCCTTCCACCTTAATTAGGAAGTGGTGCTTCCTAACTTCTTCCCAAAACCTCACTCCAGTCGGGCGGAGACGGTCCTTCGCTCATTGGACTGTAAGAGGGCCCTATCCTTCTACATCCAACACACCCAAGGCCACTGCAAAGCTGCTCAGATTTTCATCTCCTATGACCCCAGTAGGCTGGGGTAGGCGGTGGCCAAGTGAATGCTATCCACATGGGTGGCAGACTGAATCGCCTTTGCTTATGGGCAGGCGAGGCTCCCGCTGGAAGGCCGCATCATGGTGCACCGAGTCCAGGCCATGGCGGCTTCAGTGGCAAACTTGTGCTCTGTCACATTGGTGGACATCTGATGGGCCGCCACCTGGTCTTCAGTCCATACTTTCGCAGCTCATTACTGCCTGGAGAGAGTGTCCCAATCGGACAGTGCCTTCGGCCAGGATGTGCTCCATAACCTTTTTGGGGTCTAGGCAACTCCTACCCTCCAACCCTTCTGTGTTCAGGCTACTAGAGTACTGGTTTCATTGGACACAGGGGTCCTACTGTGGTCTGTGTACACTGACTCAATTGCTGCTGCTTGTGGCTCCCCTTGCGGGAGCCCTGTTTTTGCTATGTGCTTTCGGTAGCCTGTAGCTGTGGAGTCCCATATGTGAGGACTGACTTCCTGCTTGTTTCCAGAGAAAGCGTAGTTACTCACCTGTAACCAATGTTCCCTCTAATTTTCTGTAGGCTGTGTGCGCATAAAATATCAGCTGTGTGCAGCTTTTGAAGGAAGGTTAAATTTTTGTGCGCCACATAACGACACTCGGAGTTATATACTTTAAAATTTGACTACACGTCAGAATACAGTATGTACACCACATTGATTTTAATAAATTAAATGAAAATAGACGATTACTAAATGAAGCGGGAAATTTCTAGTAATTACAATCATAACTTTTAAATTTTAAGACGTCTGTGTTTTCTATCAGAATAAGAGCCGTAATTTTTGTGCGCTCTTTTGTAAAGTATGTGCGCTCGCTCGGCGAGGTGCGTGCGCGCGCACACGCGCACAGTTTAGAGGGAACAGTGCCTGTAACAGGTGTTTTCTGGGGACAGCAGGCATCAGTCCTCACAACCCCTCCCTCCTCCCCTTGGAGTTGCTACTGTACCATCTTTTATTTTTGCCGTCTTTTAGCTATGTCATCTGACTGAGCAAGATGGCACCCTTGGGCGAGAAGGGGACCCCGCATGTGTGGTGGCATCTCCCAAAGGCTTTCTTTGAAAGCTGTGAGGATGCTTCCGCGAGGGCTCCGTCGGTGCCGACGTCACCCATATGTGAGGACTGATTCCTGCTGTCCCCGGAGAACACCTGTTACAGGTGAGTAACTACTCTTTCTCTGGGGACAGCAGGAATCTGTACTCACATGTGGGGTGATGTCTGCACCAAAGGAGCCTGTGCGGATCCAATCCCCAGTTTTCGAAGAATATCTTAGGGACGTACACCGCACATGCGCGGTCACCTTCCCACCCAAAGGTGCCTTCTTACCTCAGTATGATGACCTAGCTCGATAAAGCATAAAATAGAAAAAACAACTCCACGGTGAGTAACTACGCATTATCTGGGAACAGACAGGAAGTCAGTCCTCAGATATGGAGCTCCCAAGCTACAGGCTACTGAAAAAACCTGTAAAGCCACGGGCGACCCAAAAAGCAGACCGTGAAGTATAGCAGGGTGCGCTGATAGGCTGGAAGTCTGACACTGCAGCAGCAGCATTGAAGATGCAATCCCCTCTCCAGTAGCCTGAACATTACAGGTCGGAGGGAAGGAGTTGCATTATTTCGCAAAGAGGTGACAGAGGACCACCTTGGTCGAAGGCGCAGTCCCTCTGGGAGGTCTTCTCCAGACAGTGGTGTGCAGCGAAGGTGTGCACAGAAGACCAGGTAGCAGCCCGGTAGATCTCCAGTAAAGATACCAAGCACAGACTCTCCACCAAGGCCGCCATGGCACATACATTGTGAGCCGTCACATGATGTTCCAGAGAAAGCCCCACTTGCTGATAGGCAAATGAAATGCAGTCGGCCACCCAGCATGAGAGGGTGCACTTGGAGACTGCAAAGTTCAGACATCTGGGGTCAAAAGAGACAAAGAGCTGTGTTGAGCAGCGATGGGGCTGCGTCCTCTGGATGTAAAAGGACAATGCACGCTTACAAACGAGCATGTGCAGAGAGGCCTCTGTCCTGGAAAAATGAGGCCTAGGAAAGAAGTTGGGCAGCACTACCTCTTGGTTCAAATGGAAGGCAGAGACAACCTTTGGCAGGATTTTTGGGTGAGTTCGAAGGACCACCCTATTGCTTTGGAACCTAGTGTAGGGCGCGTGTGCCACCAGTGCCTGCCGCTTGCTCACATGCCTGGCCGAGGTGAGTGCCACCAGGAACACGACTTTCCATGAAAAATACTTAAGATGGCAGGTGGCCAGCGGTTCAAAGGGAGGAGCCATAAGCTTCCCCAACACCACATTGAGGTCCGAAGCCACCGGCGGTGGACGGATCGGGGGCCGGGAGAGAAGGAGGCCCCACATAAATCTGCCTACTAGAGGGTGCAGTGACACTGCCTGGCCTTCCACTGCGTGATGGTGAGCTGAGATGGCACAGAGGTGCACTAGGACTGTGTTGGACTTCAGGCCGGCTCCGACAAATGCAAAAGGTACCGCAGGATGTCGGACATCGTGCAGGAGAAAGGGTTGAGGCCTTCATCCACACACCAGTGCAAAAACCTGCACCACTTAAAAGCATATGCCCATCACGTGGAGTCCTTACGTGAGGCAAGGAGAACATTCTCCACCTGCCTGGATAGGCAGTGGTGTGCTATAGCTAGCCTTTCAGCATCCAGCCATCAGAGCCAGGGACTGGAGGTTGGGGTGCAGCAGCATCTCATTCTCCTGAGTTAGGTCCAGGGTGATCTCTAGTGGTAGTGGGTCCCTGCGGGACAGCAGCAAGAAGTAGGGGGAACCAGGTTTGCCTGGGCCACCTAGGCACAATGAAAATGACTGAGGCCGCTTCTGCTTGGATCTTGAGGAGGGCCTGCGGCACTAGTGGCATGGATGGGAATGCATATAGGAGCCTCCCAGACCAGGGGAGGAGAAAGGCATCTGCTGCCACCTGGCCCTGGGCCGACTTCCAAGAGCAGAAGCGCGGCAGCTGTGTGTTATCTGGACTGGCAAAGAGGTCGATCTCCAGAGCCGGAAGACTTTCCCCAGCATGGCCAGATTCAGTCTCCATTCGTGGGACTGGAGGACAAGGCTTAGGTGGTCGACTAGCACGCTGTCCTGACCCGGCAAGTATACTTTTCTGAGGGAGATGTTCTTCCCCATTGCGAAGTTACAGAGGCGCACCGCCTCCCAGCAGAGGTGGTACGACCCCATGCCCCCTTGCTTGTTGATGTAGTACATTGCCACCTGGTTGTCTGTCTGGACCTTGGCCACCTGCTCTTGCAGATAATCCTGGAAGACGCGCAGATCATGGTAGACTGCTCGAAGTTCCAGCAGGTTGATCCGTGAAGCACTCTCCTTTGGTGACCATGGGCCCTGTGACTGCAGATGATCGCAGTGGGCCTCCCAGCCCAGCTTGGACGCGTCCGTTGTAAGGATGTGGCGCACCGGAGGAGCCTGAAAGGGCAGGCTGACTCAGAGGTTGAGGGAGTCCTGCTACCAGGCAAGGGAGGTTTCCAGCGCTGGCATTACCAGGATACGGTCCTCCAGACGGTCGGACACTTGCGTCTACTGGACGCTGAGCATCCACTGCGCCTGCCTCATGCAGAGGCAGGCAAATGGGGTGATGTGGACGGGGGAGGCCGTGTGCCCCAGGAGACAGAACATTTGTTTGGCGGTCACCATTCGGCCATCTTGAATGGCCTAGGCCATGGCTGATAGGTGCTGAGCTCGATTGAGAGGCAGGAACGCCCTCTCCTGAGTGGAATCGAGTAGGGCACAGATGAACTCCAGTTGCTGGGTGGGCCTTAGGTGAGACTTCGGGAGGTTAACCACAAAGCCCAGGTTCTGAATCAGCCCTATGGTATGGTATGGTGCGTTGTGTTGCATTGCATTGGGCGCCTCCCCCAGTGTCGTGGCTCGAATGAGCCAGTCATCTAGATATGGGAAGACAAGTACCCCCAGGAGTCGGAGGTGAGCAGCCACGACTGCCAGGCATTTTGTGAACACCCTGGGAGCCGAGGCGAGGCTGAAGGGGAGTACTCAGTACTGATAGTGCTGTCTGCCGATGACAAACCGGAGGTATTGTGACAGTGCCCTGGGTGGATCAGGATGTGGGTGTAGGCATCTTTGACATCCAAGGAGCATAGCCAATCTCCCTGCTGGAAGTAGGGCAGCAAGGTTCCAAGGGATACCATCTTGAACTTTTCTTTGATCAGGAAGCGGTTTAGGTCCTATAGATTCAGGATGGACCAGAAAACCCCCCAGTCTTCTTGGGGACAAGGAAGTAGCGGGCGTAGAACTCCCTGCCCTGGAGTGGCAGGTGAACAGGCTGCACCGCTTGATCTTTGAATAAACCCTTGAGCTCCTTTAACAGAAATTTGCTGTGCAAGGAGTCCATAGGTAATTCCCCGGGGAAGAAGGGAAGAGGCATCTTGGCAAAGTGGAGGAGATAACCTTCTCTGACCACCTGCAACACCCAGGTGTCCGTGGTAATGCTTGGCCACTGGTGAGCGAAGAGGACCAGCCGTCGTCCTGTGAACCCTGGGCTCTGCACTTCCTGGGGGAAGGAGGCTATGCCCAAGGAGTCAAACCCTTCCCCCCAGGCTACAGCTGGGATGCTATTTGTGTTTGGGAGCCCTTTAGCTTATGGAGGCTATGTCCCTGGTGCTTGGCCCTTGGTCTGCTGCCCCTGTGGGGGAATGTGATAGGTCTGAAACTTGGAGCCGCCTTGGTTTTGGGTGGAAAGACTTTTTCCCCAAAGTCGTCTTGCGACACTTTCTTGGACAACCTGGTTCTGGTCATGAATTCCTTCTCCAGCTCATTGGCCTTCTCCATCATGGGTTTTCCAAAGATATCTTCCCCCCTCGGCACGGGACATTGGCGGGCCAATCTCTCCAGGATGGGAGGGGCATAGTCTGGGGATGTCCTGGACGAGAACTGTCCCATCAAAGGTGCCGATGACCTGGAGTGACCCTGTGATACTTGATGAACGCAGCAAAGCAATGTTCTAGGGCTAGCATCCTGGCCTCGATGCCAGATGGCTCCGCCAAAGTGGGCACCGACTTTAAGGGCCCCAAGGCCGGTGCCGGGTCCTGGGAAGGGGACTCATAGATAGTGATGGCATCGGGGGAACTGGTGCAGTCCCCCAACTCTGATGTCAATACCTCCCTCCGAGGTTGCTTGGGGGGGGGGCGCTTCTTCTCTTCCCTGGTGTTGAGTCGAGGACTCCGCACCCTGGTCCCGGAGGTCTTACCCACTGGGTTGGGATTGGGTTTTGATGAAGTCTTTGGCTGGGGAAGATCCTCTGAGGACGACTCCGATGCACGTCGATCCTGTGGCTCCGACCGAGCCCAGGAGTGCAATGCTGTCGCCCAACGCCGGCATCAAAGGCAGGGATTCCATCCCCAGTGCCGATCCTGGGACTGACTTGCTGAACAGATCCCTCTGCTGCCTTTCACGTTCCTTCCAGGTCTTAGCCCACATCAAAAGGCACAATGGGCAGCAAGACACATCATGGTCCGCTCTGAGGCAATATATGCAGGAACTGTGAAGGTCCATGCAGGACATAGTGTGGTTGCAGTTGCCATACTGCTTGAAACTGCTGGTTGACGACATAGCAGGAAAAACAAGCCCCGCAAGGTTAAACTTTGACTTCTCGACCAGCTAGGACATGAGTTAAAAAAACCCGCGGGCCAAAAATAAAATTAAAAAAAAAAGGTACCCGAGTGAAAAGCATGACACCGAGGCATTGGACTCGGGCAACGGAAAGATGATCGATACTGAAGAAGAAGAAAAAAATCACAGAGGATGGTGGAAAAAAAATCAACTTTATCCAGGGTGCACAGACAACATGTCTGCAGGACTCCACGGAAAAAATTACACTGAGGTAAAATGGCACCTTTGGGCAGGAAGGTGACTACGCATGTGCGGTGTACATTACAAAGGCTTTCTTTGACAGCTGGGGATTGAATCTGCATGTGCTCTGTCGGCACAGACATCATCCCATATGTGAGGTCTGACACGCTGCTTGTTCCCAGGAATCAGCATATCTCAGCAAACTTGGCTATTTAAAATGAAAAGTTATTACAGAAATAATTTTATTATGAGCAAAATTGGTTAAACAGATAAGTGGAAGGCAGAGGAAAATTCAACACATAATTATAGTTTATTTGAAATACCGTAGATCAAGCACAACGAGGGGGGTATTTAAAGCCATTTAGGCACTTTGCAGACCTGCAAACCATCTGAATGGCACTCAACAGGATATTCAGCGGCACTAACACAATTAGTGCCATTGAATATCCCCCGTATGCTGCTACTAAACTCTTGACACTAGCATCAGGGTGTTCCAGGGGGGGAGGTGGAATCTGGGGATAACTGTCTAGTGCTAGCTGCTAATCCCAAAGTGCTGAAAGGCTCGCCTACGTTTCATTTCTTCAGCAGCTTAATATTGCCGCTAGCTGGTTAGCTACCGCACTATCCGGACAACCTGCATATTCAGTGCCAGTGATCAGATATGGCCCGGCATTGAATATCTGGGTTCACAGTTCAGCGGCAGTGACTAGCCGCTTTACAAGTACTAGGTGCCGCCGCTGAATGTCCCCCTCCCACCTCTGATAGGACAAACAAGGGTACTGAGGTTCTCCCAGGGCAAGCAGGATGAAGTCAGCCACAAGTGGTGACGTCATCCGACGGAGCCAGGACGGAAGTACTCTCACTAGCCCAGAAGGCTTTAGCCTCCTGGGCTGGACCGATAGCCCCACCTCCCGCTCCGCCCCTAGCTGGCCAGTTTATCGTCTTCCGCCTTGCCAGCAAGACGGACTTTCTACTCTCCACCAAAAAATTTAACTTTAAGAACTATAATCCTTCTAATCGTATGTATTTAACAGTTTTTACTTGTCTCGATGTTTTACTTGTCTTGATGTTTCCAATCTCCTTCAGAGCTGGCCCAGCGGAGCTCCCGCGGGCCATGTGCTATATTCTGTCTGCGCTCTCTGAGAAAATATTCTGTCTCCATTGACCAGTTTCAACTTGCGCCCTGTTCTATTTTCCCTGTTTTAAACGTACCTGCATGTATCCTGCCAGTTATGCTTACATAATGCTCTTCCAGGCTCTGTTTCAGATTATGGGTCTGCAAAGTTCAGCCACTTGCAGCTCTTCAGTTCTATTCCGTGCATCAATCCCATTCTCGGATGGCCTGGTGTAGTTCTCTGCTCGCGGACCTTCATGGGACTCCCCTACTCTCCGCCAGCTCCGCCACCGCTCGGGGTGCGCCTTCGGGCCTTCACCCCAGCCGCAGGCTTGGTCCGCCAGCTCGGCCGCCGCTCGGGTTGTGCCTGGAGGCCTCCAACCCGCAGCAAGCTTGGTTCGTCAAGCGCCCTTGAACCAGACTGCCGGAGACTCCTGTCGGGCCCCCTTGCACGTGGCCGAACTATGGGGGCGGCCATTTTCCTGCTCTCTTGCACGAAGTCACGCCCCCTCTGCCGGATTGGATCCGGCGCAGCTCCTGGCTCCTCGCTCCTCCTCTCCACAACAGATTCACTGGCTGGTGTTGCTACGGGCGAGGCTCCTCCCCCCTCCGCGCCATTGGTCGGCGCAGATCCAGGCACAGAGGACTCTCCCAACTTCTCGGACACTCCTCTCTTCAGCGCCATGGGTTCTCATGCGGAGGATTCCCCAGAAAGGAGGGGCTCCCCTCCTTCGGCGCCATGGTTACTCAGCGCAGGCACCTATCTGGCCGGTGACTTCACGGCTCCAGGCTTCTTCCCCCTGCAGCGCCATTGGCCGACGCCAACCTGTCTATGGCCTGACTTCCACGGTCAGTGTTCGGCACAGCTACAGGCAGTAGGGAGGCCCGATCACCCATCTTCGTCTCTGCACAGTGCAGGACATGGTTCTTGGTGCTGAGTCGCCCCAGGTCAGCCCACTGCCATCACGGCCCCTCCTCTGCAGCGCCGTTGGTCAGCGCAGATCAAAGTGAGTCCAGCCCACTGCCATCATGGCCCCTCCTCGGCAGCGCCGTCGGTCAGCGCAGATCAAAGTGAGTCCAGCCCCCAGCGGACACCCCCGCCATTCGGCACCGAAGGCAAACAGCACCGAATGGGCTGAGACGCAGGATGAAAAGGAGGGCGGCGAAGCGGCTCTGAGCAGGGGATGTGTTGTGATTCCTGCTGAGAAGCGCTAGGGACCCTTCCGCTTTCCCTGACAACTCAGGTCAGACGCTCTGAATAATAAATGGCTGCACTGCACAATAACACTCCAAAAATTGCTACAGCCACCCCACATCTGCTCCCAGTTAACCGAGAGCCTAACCAGCTCTAAGACGCTGATTACAGTTGCAACACGGCAACGCAGTGCACACAGACTGGGTGTGCAAGAACAGAGGGTCACAGGTTCAAAACCCAGCCCGGCTGGGAGTACTGCCAAACCAATCCACATACTTAAACAATGGTGGACCTCTGGTGCTGACAATGCTAAGCTGATAGCGCCAACAGCCCCGGCACTAACAACTCAGACTCCAGGCCACAGCTAAGGCTACTAGACAGAGGGGATTCCTCAGGCTCCAGGGTAACGCAGAGGAATGGAGGCCTGCACTATCAATAACACTGCAGGTACACTGCGGTGAATGGCGGTGCACCCCCTCACCATGTTTGCCGTGAATGGCAGTCACCCCCTCCCCATTCAACTTCTCTTTCCGGCATCTCCCTGACAGCAGATATGGACATGGCGCCAGGGAGTTCGATGACACTAAGGCAGAAGAGGATGGACAGGCAACCATCACTCATCAGTACCTGGAGAAAGGCTGCGCCTGATCGGACATCCCTTGAAATCAACAACTGCAAACCTGCCATTCTCCATGGCACCTTGCACAACCTCCTATGAAGGTGACCTTGCACTTAACCCTAGTGCCCATAATGGGGGGCCGGAAATTCACTTACAGTCCCTTAACCTTCGCCACTTCCACAGCCGCAACACTAAGGACAGTGGCAGCAGTGGGGAGCGGTACGTGCCGCACAGTGTATTCAAGGTCGGGAGTGCGCAGGTTCAACCTTAGCCACGCAGAAACAACGGCACACCCCATGTCTGACCTAAACTGATGATAGAGAATCCCATATCATCACACAGTCCGAACTCCAGGTCTCCAGGAGTAGACACAGACCCGGAATCAGGCATGACACCCTTCAGCCGTGGACCAAAAAAAAAAAAAAGGGGGGAGACCCAGGATATCAATGCTTGAATCTCTACAAGCATCGTGGATCCCT
This sequence comes from Ichthyophis bannanicus, assembly GCA_033557465.1. Classification (NCBI taxonomy): domain Eukaryota; kingdom Metazoa; phylum Chordata; class Amphibia; order Gymnophiona; family Ichthyophiidae; genus Ichthyophis; species Ichthyophis bannanicus. The sequence goes on from CM066050.1 coordinate 6,848,195, forward strand.
CTTGGGGGAAACTGCTGGATACTTGTGACCTGGACTGGCCACCTTGGAAGCAGGATACTGGGCTTCATGGACCTTGCTCTGACCCAGTATGGCATACCCTATATTCTCCTATATTCTCTGCATGCTCTGGTGGACGGAATACACGTCCCTTGTAAAGGTAATCTCCCAATCCCATGCAGCAACCCGCCAAATGTGGATGCAGCAATTTCCGATTCCCCAACCCGAAGAATTCAGTGGCCACTCACAGAGATAAATGTGATGCACTCCTCTCTACTTCCGAGAAAATGTTGGGCAATCCCCTCTATTGCACAACCAGTAAACCAGGAGCCAAGGCGGGCAAAATCGCTCCAGAGCCACACACATCGACAGCAGGGTATGACCTGCTCCTAAGAATATGAAAGATGGCATTCTCAACTCTCAAGCACAGAGGATGCCCTCAGGGCCCTCATCAGTGCATCGGCATTCAGGTGAAGCCCCCCGAGGCCCCTCACCGCTCATTGCCTTTGGGCACGATTCTCTAACCAAGCGACCGTTTCATCTTTTAACCGCCGTGAAACCCTTGCGGGGCCTCCCGCCTAACGATGCCACTTATCGGTCACGAGACCGCCTTCCACCGGATCGTGGCAAGGAAATCACATCATCGACACCTGTTCCTTGTGGTGTACATGAGTGCAAGATGGCGAGTTCAATCCGCCATCGGAAGGCATTGCTCCTCTGCTACCAGCCGCAATGCTTCAATCCCCGGGAAACAAGGGTATAACACGCCTACATTACTCAGGTTCCCCCTGACTCTATATGCCTAAGACTTCAGGGGTACGGTGCCGCATCGCAACTTCATAGCTTTGGCTGGCTCACTGTCCTACCCATTGTCTCTCGGCCCCACGGCCCTACGCCCAGGGACAGGGGGACTCAGTCATTAAGACGACATACAACGCTAAGGTAACACTCAGCTCTCAATACGGTTAAGATATGCAGACCGCATCAAGGGCACCACACAGCTATCTAAGCCCTTGAAAATGTCATCAGTCGGTCCTTGCACTGGTAAGTAACTTACGGCAAGCCCTATTCCCTCTACTGATCGCTGGCCACCAATAAGTGGCCACAGTGTGGTGCAGCTGACAGAACCAGCACCTCTTAAGACCAGAGGGTCACAGGTTCAAATCCCAGCTGGGGCTCATGCCAGGTCAGTCCACATATTTCCACGGTGACTCATTGAAGGATTCTGTTTGAGACCGACACCTCAGTCTCCCTTTGGGGATCCAGGCGACCTGTTCTCTGCAGGCCAGATTCTTCCAGATTCTCTCCATTCCTGAAGACTGAACCTCCATATACGGGCCAGTCCAGTAACATGGTACCACGCCAGTCTGCCTGCACATGTTACCATCCCAGTAAAGCCTTGGACCTCTCGTTACCAGAGACCATACTCTAGGCGGACTACGAGTGCTCAAGGATCTGCCTAGAATGCATGTTCCAAACTTATCCATTACAGGTTAAGCCTTCTCAACCACCCTGCCTTGTTAACGCCATTGAACTATGTATCCAGTACCTTCTATCTCAAATACTTGCCTATGGGCCCCATTCTCGAGACAAACACTCTCTTCCAGCTTCCCTAGTGTGTTTGGGAATAGCCCACTAAGAGCATGTCATAGGCTCCATGCCACCGATGACTACAACAGAAGCCCTACCAGTGGGGACTTCATGATCCTTGGTCAGCGAAGCAGTGACAGAACATATTCTGCAGATGTTAGGCAACTATCACACCAATCCCTCACCTGTGCATATACGGGCTCTCTCCTCCATCCATTCCCTACGACATAGGCGAAAGGTTCGTCTCCCCGAAGCGTGAAGCCAGGCCACACACAATGTCTCGGCCAAGGTTCATCGCTCATGGTCTACTGCATGCCTTCTACCATTCTTGGTGACTTGCACGGTCCAGGGTAGATTCTCCACCCTTCCCCCAAATAAGGCCACGTTGGGTCACATAGCAAACACACCGCACCACCTGCCCTGTGGGCACACCTGACCCTAGGGCATGTGGGCACACCTGACCCTAGGGCATGTGGGCACACCTGACCCTAGGGCATGTGGGCACACCTGACCCTAGGGCATAAGGGCACACCTGACCCTAGGGCATAACACAGATTCGCATGTTCTAGCGATCTCAAGGACACATCTGGCTAGTCATGAACTGACGCGTGGCCCAAGGCCCTTGCGATGAACTGGAGGGCATTCTGTACCCCTCCCTTGGTCATCCATCCAGACTTTTCTGAGACATTACTGAAACCTAACTCTCAGCCTCAGCTGGGGAGAACTGGATGGTGGAGTAGCCTAGTGGTTAGTGCACTGGCTTAGTAACCAAAAGACCACCGGTCATCCATCCAGACTTCAGAGACATTACTGTCTGGACGGTGCTGACCACGACGGTCCATTCTGTCCGTGTGCGCTGGGCCGAGTCGTGTAACCTAACTCTCAGCCCTCATCCAGGATTGTATGCCTTGTTACCATTGTTATCCTGTTAATCCACAGTTAGGCCTTGTTACTATTGTAACTGCTCAACCACAGTTATGACTAGTTACTATTGTAATCCTGCTAAGACACAGTTGTCTCGCTACTAAGACACAGTTGCCTTGTTACTCGAACACCTAGATAGGTGTACTTACTCTTGTTATTCACGTTTTACACTAATTGCCACTAGCTCTCTGTTTGCTGCTGTTACTACGTTCCGTTGGACATGTTATTCCACTCGTTGTTTGCACAAGATTATCGCACAGTTCCTTTGCACAGGCCTACTACCCTGACCGTACTAAACCCTGTTGCACCTCCCAGCACTGTGTCTGTTCTTGGTTCCCCGCCGCTGCCTGTGTAGCTAGGGAGACACCACTTGTGGCTGACTTCATCCTGCTTGCCCTGGGAGAAATACGAGTTACTTACCTGTAACGTGAGTTCTCCAGGGACAGCAGGATAAGTCAGCCACACCTTCCCTCCCTCCTCCCCGGCGGGTACCTCTATGTCCGTTCCGCACCCTAGCTGCTGGAATGCCTCAGCTGGGGGAAAAACTGGCCAGCTAGGGGCGGAGCGGGAGGTGGGGCTATCGGTCCAGCCCAGGAGGCTAAAGCCTTCTGGGCTAGTGAGAGTACTTCCGTCCTGGCTCCGTCGCATGACGTCACCACTTGTGGCTGACTTATCCTGCTGTCCCTGGAGAACTCACGTTACAGGTAAGTAACTCGTATAAACGCTTGTATAGAGTAGAAGGTTTTCTTGGCAGTCTTAAATTTCCTGTGTGACGATTCTAGCCAGATGCCCAAAGGCAGGGAATTCACAGAAAAGGAGCTGTAACCCTAAAGCAGGATTCACGTGTGCATTCTAGCTGAACAGAGGAATGAGGTGGAATGACCAGTAAATTGTGCTGAGAATGGAGAATGCATGGGGCGGGGAGAGGGTGCTAAGGAATTGGAGAGAAAGCTAGGGAAAATGGGAGATCTGAATAGTAAACCTGATTAGCAATTATAATGATCTTAAAATGGATCTACTGCTTTTCACAAAGGAACGGAGTCACATGGTCGAAATTTTTGGCTCCATGAAGGAGCCCAGCAGAAATATTTTGAGCTAGCTGTAGCTTTTGCAACTGCTTTTGCATCAGTCCTTGATAAAACCTGTTCTAACTGCGAATACCCTGTAGTTCTGTAAAATGCACTGTATATAGTTTTTCCCAAGTTCTCCCCTAAGCTATTACCCTGTTCTCTGTAAGCGCATTGTGTCGTTGTCGCATTGTAGCATTGTTCTGTTCACTGTGAACCGCACTGATTTTTAATAGCACGGTATATAAGAAATGTAAATAAATAAAAATAAATAAATAAAATAAAGAGAATTGCAGTAGTTTAACTGGGTAATTACTAGAGCCATTATAATGGCATGCAAGGAAATTATTTAATAGTGATCTGATTCCTCGAACGTGCTTTAAGATGAAGACTATTGTTTTGCAGTATGCTAGAGATTTGCATATTAAAAGTAAGGTTTTTGGAGGTTCTGGTAATGTCATGGTCAAAATGGCAGCTTAACCCAAAACGCTGCTAACAGCAGCTTAGGAAATCCTTTTAATTAAGAACATCCATCTATAAAATTATTCACAAGCAACTGGAGCTGAGGGGTGAAGCAGCAAGGTCATGGCCACAGTGGCAAAACAAAATGCCCGCAGACTTAAAATCCTTCGCATACCAGAGCAGAGAGGCAGCCCAGTTGAGACACAAAAAATGGCGGCCTCTGCTGTCCCACCCATGAGGAAAGAGGATGGAAAGAGTGAGAGTGGCACTGGTGTGGTAGAGGACATTGCAGCATTCAGGGCTGAGATGTAGCAGATATTCTTGGAATTGAAGGGAGACATTAGTACAGTGCAACAGGACTTCCAGACGTGGATGGCTGACATACGGTCTGACTTTCATAAGTTGGGCAGTGAGTGGAGAACACAGAGGCACGCGTTGAAGAACAGAGCAAGGCAGTTGCGGGACTCTCAGCACAACTTGCAGTGTTTCAGGAACAAGAGACAATGTTCACAAAAATAGAAGACTTGGAGAACCACTCAAGGTGATCTAATTTGCAGATCAGAGGACTGCCTGAAGCAGGGACTATGGAGAACTGCTTTAGTATTGCAGAAAATTGTTTAAAGTGGTAACCCAGCAGGCCCAAGTTGATGGGGAGTTATGCCTAAAAATTGACCATGCTCATCGGACACTCGGGGCACCACAAGAGGGCAGACCATGGATATCTGGGTGTGCATGCATGAGTTTGCATCAAAGGAAATCTTGCGGGCTGCTCAAAAGCGGGGCATATAGCATGGGAGAATGCCATGGTTGAGATCTTTGGAGATCTGTCAGCCATCACTATTCGCAAATGGATGGAATTCCACCCCATCACATTGCGTCTGCAATGGAGTAACGTGTGGTACAGATGGACCCTTCCTATGTGGTCTCCAGTTTTCCCTAGGGGGTTCCAGGCTCGAGTGTGCTCACCAGCAGAGGCTTGATGGGATGATCTGCCACTGCCAACACCAAAGGCCAAAAAGGCAAATTCTGGAAAGCCACCATGGGAGAGTGTGCAACAGGAAGGCAAATTTTGAGACGCCAAGCAGAAAGAGAAAGAATGATTCGGACCTCCCAGCTGGAATGAGGAATGGACTTATTGGACTTAATGAACACTAACATGGCACAGGTTATGATAGATATTAGCCAGAATGAGAGTGGATATATGTGTGTATGTGAGGGGCCTGTAGAATGAGGTTGGGGAAGCATAATGTTAATGGTAAGAAGGTGAGTGAATAGTGAGAGAATGGAAGGATATATGGGTTGAGAGTGTATTGTTAGGAGGGGGCAGGCTGCCATGGAACCAAGGGAAATGATGGTGCAAAATTTGGGGGTAGAGGAAGGGGGTAGATAGAGTGGGGTTTGACAGGGAAAAGAGGGAGGGAGGGGAGAGTGGGGCAAGGGGGATGGGATAGGTATTGGAGAAGTATATGGCGCTTCAAATGAGTACAGTATGTTTAATTATCTTTAATGTCCATGGACTGAACTCCCCTAACAAGCACCAGTTGCTTTTCAAAGAAACTGACTGGTTGAGAGGCCAGATAGTGTTCCTCCAAGAGACCCATTTGATGGCAAAGGATGAACACCGCATCACCCACAGGCATTTTGGACGAAGCTGGTTTGCCTCAAAGTTGAGAAGAAAACAGGGGGGTGGTTATGAGTGACTCCAAAATTCCTTTTAAAGAGCTGGACATCTGCCAAGATCGTGAGGGCAGGTATGTCGTAGCATCTGTGCACCAAATGTGGAACAAAAGGCGTTTTTTGAGAACTTAGCTCAGGTAATGGCCGGGTTTGTGGAAGACTAGTGATGCTGGGAGAAGACTTTAACGTGGCCATTGATCTGAGAGTAGACACCTCGAATTTCCGAGGGAACGCCCTGACGCCTGGGCATAGAGGTCTCCAAGCATGGGTTGGACTACATGACCTAGAGGACTTGTGGTGGGTTTGTCACCCAGGTGTGTGAGATTATACCAATTATTCTGGGGTACATCACTCTTTCTCTCGGATTGACTATGTATGGGGAAGAAAAACCTTGAGTAGTAGGATAGGGCACTGTAATATAAAGGACCGAACATGGTCAGACCATGCTCCATTGTGGGCAGAAATGGAATTGTCTGGGGATCAAAATTCAGGATATTTCTGGAGGTTAAATGACTCATTTCTTGAGGATCAGGATAATGGTACTAAGTTGAAGAAGATCATCCAGGAGTACCTGTTTTTAAATGACAATGGGGAGTGTCCCTGGGAATAATATGGGATAGCCTGAAGACCATATTGCAGGGCCATCTGATTAGTCCTGGGACCTATAAAAAGGAGGAGAGAGAGAAGGTAGTATCCTCACTACATCGAGAAATGGCAAGGTTGGAGAGGGTGGTAAAAAGGGGTAGTAGGGAATCCACGGTCCTTTCAGAGTTAACAGATAAGAATGCTCTGCAGGAAATACAATTAGCAGAAATAAAATTTAACTTGGAGCGATTGGGCCAAGAGCATTATGAATTTGGCAACAAAGCGGGAAAATTGTTGGCATTCCGCCTGAAAAAGTTGAAAGAGTGGAATAACATTTGGAAAATAAAAGATAAGCAAGGGGAACTGGTTCAGAACCAAAATGGTATACAGGAATACTTTGTTGAATTCTATAAAGAACTATATACCCCGTAGTGGGAGGCCACGGAATCCTTAATTGGCCAGACCTAGCTAAGTGCCAGCTACCACGGTTAATGGAGGGGGAGGCGAGGACTATTGGGAGGCCAATATCAAGTGTGGAGAGCTTACAGATTATAAAGGCTTTACCTAAATCTAAAGCCCCCGGCCTAGATGGCTAGGCCAATGTCTTTTATATGGCCTTCAAAGAGGAAATAGTGGAGTTATTGACCAGGGGTGTACAATAGTTCTTTGGAGACGTTAGTAATGCCACCTTCTATGCAGGTGGCTGGAATTACCCTGATTCATAAGAAAGGGAATGATCCCTTGCAATGTGGGTTGTATCGACCCATATCTTTATTGGGCATATTTCAAAAAATACTTGCAAAACGTTTGGTCAATCGTTTGCAACCATTTTTGCCCAATTTAGTCTATTGTAGCCAGTCAAGTTTCATTCCAGGGAGACAGTGTTTAGAAAATGGGCGGAAAATCCTGAATCTTATCCACTCAGGGGGAGTCAGCAATACTCCTGACGGTCAATGCAGAACAGGCCTTTGACAGGGTCTATCGGCCTTACATGTTTTGGGTTTTGGAGAAGTTTGGCCTGGGAGGGCCCTTTAGGTAGTGGATCCAGTTGTTGTACACAAAGCCTACTGCATGCTTGAAAATTAACAATGCCTATTCTCAAGCATTTGAGCTGTGGCGTGGCACCCATCAGGGGTGTCCACTGTCTCTATTATTTGCTCTGGCAATGGAGCCATTGGCCTATTCCATTCGAAAGAGGGGAGATATAACGAGTATTGTGGGGAAGCAGACACAGCACAAAATAACTGTTTGCAGACGATAAAATATTCTCCTTATCCAATCCCTACAGTTCTTTAAAAGGGGTGGGGGAAGAGATGGAGGAATTTGCCCTTATATCAAAATTCAAAATGAACCCCTCTAAATCTGAGATCCTGGGCATCTGGTTGCAACAGGGGGAGAAGGGAGCTATCCAGGAAGCCTTTCCATATCATTGGGCCACATATCATGTGAGGTACTTACGAGTTAACATAGCGGTGGACACCAAGTTTAGCCCAATTGAACTTTGACCCCTTGTGGAGATCAGTTTGCTCTAATTTGCAGCAATGGAGGTATCTGGGGATATCATAGTTTGGACGAATTAATCGTGTCAAGATGATATTACCCAGGTAACATCCTTCCTATAAAGCTTCAGTGGGAGAAATTGTGGAGATGGCAAAAGGGCTTGATGGATTTCATATGAAGATATAAGAAGCCTTGTGTCACATGCTCGGTCCTCCAACGCATGAAAGATAAGGGAGGGTTAGTAGTCCCTAACTTACTTAAATACTATGAAGCAGCCCTATTGTGTGGGGCAGTAGATTGGCAGTTGTTGACCTGGAAAGAGTGGGGGGTGGTAAAGCAAGAAGTGGTGGTGGACCAACCATTGGGCTATTTGCTGTGGACTGACCCACAAAGGTGGGGATTGGGAGTGAAACAGAATCAGTTTGTCCTCAGTTCGGACGTGGGTTAGATTACAGCAAATACTATTTGGGAAGCAGCAAATATTTGCATGTATACCATTGTGGTGGAATCCCTCCTTTCTGTCGGGATTAACTGACCCCGCCTTTAAAAGGTGGGAAGAAGTGGGTCTGATATGTGTGGGGCAATTTATGAGGCAGGGTGATCTGATCCCTTTTCAGAATTGCAAAGTATATTTGATTTGGCATAGGGGGACAGATTGCAATATATGCAAGTAGCCCATTACCTGCAGGGAGGGTGGGGGGAAGGATGGCAGGTGGGGGAGATCAAGGGAGTGGAAGAGATTTTCCAAGCTGAGACCATGCAGAGCTGCCTGTCTCGTCTTTACCAGGCATTGGAGGAGGGAACAACCAGGACAGCAAAACATATTGTTCAGTGCGAGGAGGACTTGGGTATATCATGGCCTAAGGAGGATTGGACCCAATTAGTCACATATCTGGCTAAAGGGATAATGGCCATAAATCTGATTGAGAACGCCTATAAGATGTTATATTGCTGGCACATTACCCCGGAAAGCCTACAGAAATGGGGAAGGGGGAGGAGGATTGTACTGGCGCCTGTGTGGAGAATGGCGTTCTTATATCCCCATGTGGTGGAGCTGTAAAATAACTCCATATTGGGAACAGGTCTTTACTTTTCTAACTGCAATTAGGGGCAGTTTAATACAACCTGAAGCAACAGTTGCCTTGTTAGGGGTGTGGAAAGAAGGGGGAGTGATTAGAGATCCATTATTGCGGTATCTGCTAATAGCTGCTCATCTTACCCTAGCACAATATTGGAGAAGCAAAGACATACCCTCTCTAGAGCAGGTAGGACGTAAAGCCCAGTATATTCAAACTATGGCTAGACTTACAGCTGTAAGATGGCAGCAAGAGGGCAAATATGACTAAATTTGGGCACAATTTGATGACTGGGTTAACGGAGAAAGAGGAAAGAAAGAATGAACCTGATAAGAGTGTGGCAAGTGCCTGATGGACATCGGCTCTGGATAGCAAATTTTGGGGTAATTCACCCATTGGTGGAATAATGTCTGAGTTCGAACCTATCCCAAGGGGGAGGGGACTTTTGTAAAATATTTGTACAATAGTGTATAATCACAGTAGATTGTTGCTCAATGTATTAGATTAACCTTTTGAAGGCTATTGGGATGAGTTCATGGTATGCTATGAATACCATGAGAATTGTATTTATTTTGGTTATGTAAGAATATATTGGGACCCCATGGCTGTATGCAATGTGCAAAATAAAAAGTTAGCTTGTTTTGGAAAGCTCACATATTCTTTCTCTGTTCTGGATGATTTATTAGATTTGTTACACTCAAACAACTATGAAATACCACCAATAATAAAAAATATTAAAACTTTGCAGAAAATAGAAGTTTCACATAGTGTATGTTTTTCATACACTGGTCCAATATAGTATATTGTCCGTCTTCAGAAAAGATAGGATTCATTTCCAATATTCATTGACATACAGTAGTATGATACTATTTAAACTGCAGTTTTCATTTAAAACACTTTATTATGATATAATATAGTTTGTCAACAGTCCATTCTGACGGCGGAATATGATACACGTGAAAACACTTCTGATGCAGTGCATCGATATTGCACCATTGAAACACCTAGAACAGAATGCTTGACAGCATTTAGTTTCAACAGCATATTAGCCCAGCGTATGAAAAACATACAAGGCCGATATACGCACCAATAACTCTAAATGGCAATCTACTTCCGGTGACACTGCCAAGAAAACCCAGGAGCTTCTGGGTCGTCAGGAGTCAGGACTGACTCGAAGGCACACATTGCATTGCATTGCAGCTCTGACACTAAGTAACTTACAGTTATTGTAGGAATGGACAGATAAAGGGATACCAGAATCCCCAATATGTAATTGAAGATGGATGAAGTTCTTGATACAAAATGTGTTTAGAAGTTTGACTTTTCACCTACTTCCTTTTAAATAGAATAGGATGTCATGATCATGAGTTCTCTGTAACTGTCTTTAAAATAGATGGAACAGTGTTAACGCAAGCAAAAAGAACATAGGCTATGAACTGTGCAAGCATAAAGTTCATTGTACAGTCAGCTGGAAGTCCCTGCTGACACAACATAATTTTTGCAACTTTTGCAATTATAAATTTCATCTAATATACTGTAATCAGATCTTACTCTGTAAAAAGAACTTTGGCGACACCTTGTGTTATTTCGTGGTTATAATAAATGACTGTTACTTCCTCTTTTTCTCTAATAAAAAGGAGCTTTTAGGAGGGGGATTTTGAATTCGGCAGTCTGAAACTATGCATGTCCATAGACCGTCTGTTGCCGTCTTCCCTCTGAGCTCAAAGAAAATAGCACTTTGTGTGTGATTGTATTATGTATTACTCTCTGCCTGTTTCTCACTGCTTGATGGACCAGAGACAAAAAGAGCCGTGGTATTGTGGTCAGATCATGGAGTTTTCTTCAGTTTGTGCCGTGACTCGGATCTCTGTGTTCCTTCAGCAGTTGGAAACAGTAGACAAGTCTCAAGGACACAGGCAGTGGTTGTGTGAGTATACTAAAGAATTGACAGATATCTGTGTGTATATTGTGATAGTAATGTAAAGCCGGTAAGGTTAATTAGAGATCTCAGTTAGATAAGTGGAGCGAGAAGGCTCGTGATATAGGGCAGAGAAAGGAAGCCCTAATTGTGAAATGAGGCGCAAATTTTGGTGAAGCGCCCTTATGTTAATATTCAATGACTGCCAGTAACCACAGTTTGCCGTTCCCCTTGGAACATTTCAGTGGGACAAATTGAGTTGATTACAGTATGAAATATGATTAGATTTAAGCAAATTTCATACCAGTCATGAATGGTTTTGTGGCAGTTTAAGGCTGAAAAGTGCAGCAAGCCACTGACTCTGTGTTTTGAAAAATTTAAAAATTAAGTGTTTAGGATGGATAGTGTAAATATAAAAGAAACTGAAACTTACAGGGAAAAACGTAAGCCATTGCTTTATGAAAGAAATAGAAGTTTTGAAGGACTAATTTTCATGTCATAATTGTAGTATGAAGTTTGTTTTATCTAATTTAGTGGTTAGGGAAGTGTGCTGTGTAAGTATACTGCAGTTATAATTTGGAGGTTTTCGGCACAAATAACAGTTTGGCATGACTGCAATATTAGCAGGAAGAAAGTCTTGAGCAACTGTGGTAAGCTTTTCTTTGTTAGCCTTATTGGGGAATTTAAAAAAACCTCCAAATGTGATTAACCATTTCTCTTACTTGTGTATGTATAGTAAATAAGTTTGTTTTTTAGGTCTGGATCTGAACTTATTTTGGGTTATGAGAATTTATTTACTGATTCCATTCTATGTGTAATAATGCAAATGCTGAAAAATATTATTAGAAATATTACTCTTGGGTGTTGTAATGTAATAAAGGTTTAAAAAATAGTTTTAAAGGAAAGAGAAGTTAGTAACTTAACTGGAAAAAAATTGAATTGCTAGTCAAGTTAAGTCAAGCAAGTTTGTTTACTTAAAGGGAAAAAGTGAATGATGCAACTACATTCAAACAAGTGAATTAAGTAATTAAAACAGTATGGTGAATATATGTATAGTGTTGAAAGTTCAACTATGATAGTGTATGAGTAAATGTCTGAAGAAAAAAATGCTGATATTTCTCTTAGTCTCTTTTAAACTAATCTGCAGGAGTCGATTGGAGGAGTGATCTTAAATTCTCATGTCTTGTATGTTTTAGTTATTATGGAAAGACCTCTGCAGAATTGATGTTGTTAATTGCAAGTGTGATCCAATATGCTTACCTCTTCTATTGCTGCTGTTTGTGTTTTTGCTCAGAAATTTCCCACTAGACTTAAGCCACTGGGTTATTTTTCAGACTTTTGTGACCCTGTTGTAGCAGGAATGCCTCCATGTTTTTAGTCTCTGGTAGCCAGTAGTCTTTGCAATCCAAATTACTGATTTTCTAGTACTTTAACATGTCTCTCATTAAGTTTTCGTGTCTTCTACACTTGGAAAAAAAACAGTTTTCTTTCAGCTCTTTTCTTGTTACTGTTTGACCTCACTCTGTACTGATGGTTCTGCTTTGCACAATGAGTAAGGAAAACTGATGCAATTGAAAGAAGTGATTCTGTGACAGTCAGCTGCTTTGCTATTTGCTAATGCTCAACTAGCTGGAGTGTTCGCTCTTTCTAGAGCTCTTGAGTTATCTGCTCACTTGATTAATACTGATTTTGTCTCAGGCTTCTTGCATGAGGAGCCCTATGTGCTGATATTCTACTACTATGCTGTTTTGTTCTGAAAAGAAGTGGTAATTAACAGTTTTAATTGGTTCAAATTTGGTGTTAAAAGGTTTTATAGTTGATGAATGTACACACCCTTATGTAAATGTTCCTTCCTTTGTGAGCTTAGATGTCTATGTGAATTAGAATGGAATGGAGAAGTAGTCTAATGACTAGAGTACTAGCACTCCTTGTGACCTTGGATAAGTCACTTAACCCTCATTGTCTTACAAAGAAAAATTTCAAGTTATCAATGTTCCTGTTTAATGTGCTGTACCAAGTTTTAAGTTGCAATGTGAACTGCTGTGATTAGTGGGGAAAGTAGTATTTAAAAAATAAAAAAAAACCAAAGAAAAGTGCAAAAATAGATAAACCAGGTCAGTTGGGTGTGGCTGGGAGGTTATATGCTGAGGTGAACAGATGGGATTTAAGTAGGGGCCTGAAATTGGTGTAGTTATCTTCCAGACGGAGTGGAGTGGGAAGAGAGTTCCACAGAGCTGGACCAAGGAAGAAAAAGGCAGAATGACGGGTAGACTGTAAGTGTGCACGAGATGGTGGGGGGAAGTGAAGTTGATTAATGTGAAGAGAATGAAGACTACGTGTAGGGATATGGAAGCGGAGAAGACCAGTGAGGTACTGGGGTGTTTGTGTGCGCAGGACGTGGTGATAATGTTTAAAGTAATGTGAGTTGAATCATCACCTAAGATAAGACAGCCTTCCTAATAATTGTTGACAAACAATTGAAATGAGTTTAAATTATTTGTCATAAACTGCTAGTTATGTTTTAATGTTTGTTACCCCTTGAATAAACCAGATTGACTATATCTTGTATATTGTTAAGGCTGGAGAATACATCACAAACATAATTAGTGATATGAATATGTACAATTGTGTTCCTGACAGGAAAAAGCAATGTGTCTATCAGGCCACATGCTAACATTTGATTTGGCAAGTAGACAGAATAAGTTTAGGAATGTAGATGAAAATAATGAGTATGTTACAGACTAGCTATGTAATAGTTCAGTGCTAGCTATAGATGTATTGTAATTAACAATAGATAATATAATTCTGTTCAACAATTTAAGACTGTCATTAGGGATGAATAATTGTGCTTGTTTGCAATTGTATGGCATCAAGAGAGATGCTGTAGTGGAGAATTGGATTTTTACAAATTATATATTGTATGCACTGAATCCTGTGGGCCGAAGAGAAAAACGACTGAATGAAATGCTACTGAATATGGAGACTCCTGATAAAGATCAACGATTCCAGCGGAACTACTCATGTATGCGCAGCGGTGAAGCCTGGGTGGATGGTCACTGAAAAAGATTGATCTAAGATGTGCATAGCACAGCCCATGGTGAGAAAGGATGCTGCTGACGAATATGGAGTGATGACTAGTGTCATGATATGAGGGACTAATCTCTGAATTATTGCTAGATCTACGAGAAGCAGTTGGCCACTGTTGGATGAGGTAGTGCTTACGAGAATAATTGGTAAAGTCTTGCTCTCTGTACACATTTTTATTGGGGCTAAGCAAAGGTAAACAATGTCACATGATTTTGTATAATGATTTCTTCCAATGAACAAGATGGAGCTCACCTATGGACCAGATGTGCCTAGGACTTTGAAAGAACATCTCCAAAATGAAGCCTACTGTAGAAGATTATTCTGAAATTGGACATGTTTCAATTACTGCTCTTTAGTAATGATTCTTTATAGAATCACAGGGAGGACACCACTATGTTAACCCAACAAGAAGTAAGCACCTTCACAGGAACAGTGTGGCTAAGTACCTTTGGTGCCATACGTCCTACACAACGTTATGGTGAGCAATTATTGCGAATTTATGCTCTAATTGAAGTAACAGCCCAAGATTTGACTGATGCTATTACAGTCATGCAAGGTACTGTAGATAAATTGACTGCCTACTCTGCATAGAATAGGATGGCCCTAGATTATTTGCTAGCCAAAGAAGGAGGAGTCTGTAACATCGTAAGAGATCACTGCTGTACGTTCATCAGTTCACAAAGTAAGGTGGTCTCAGGTATCCTAGAACAGGTGAGGAAAGAAACTCACTTCTCTAAAGATAATATAGAAGGAACTTCTGATTCTGTCTGGCCTTGGTTTGATAACATGTGGAGTGGCTTGTCAAGTCCAGTAAAAGCGATACTGACAGGCCTGTTTGGTTTCCTAGTGGCCCTCCTACTTTTAGGAATTGGTTTTGCTTGTTTTATGAAGTGTTGTACTACATACTTGTCCAAAACTACAAATACTATTGCAGTTCTGAAATTGAAAAGTGTTCCTAGTACTGGAGACTTGCTTCGGGAAATGCCCTTTTATGAAGAATGTGGTTCTAGGCAGAACCAAAGGGAGGACTGTAGACAAGGACTGACTCTACTAGGCCCCAAATGCAAATTGGATATAATCAGTGAGATGGAAGAAACAGCTGCAGACAAACAAATTTATACACCTATGACTTATCCAGGATATGCAGACTTGGAGCTATCAGATTCAGAAACAGATAGCGGATCGGGATCGGTGATATCAATTGGAATAGAACCAAGAATAGCTATACATGAAACTATACATGAAACAGGATTATGAAAATCCAGCTCACTGTAGGCCTAGAAAATACAGGTCTGAATTATATTTAAAACTATCTCTTTAAAAAACATTTCTGCTTTTTGCTAGGACATTGAATTTAGCAACTGGAACTTGTGGCATTAGCAAATAGAGTTTCTGTAACAATAGATATTAGGTCAGATTGAAGTTCCTTAATTAAATAGAACAGAGGGTGAAGTTGCTCATCCTACAAGCGGATAGGCTAAAGCAGTTACTGGGTCAGGTTGTGCTGCTCTTGTGAAACTGGCTGTAATTGAATTAGTAAATATAACGGATATAGTTTGCTTAACTAATAGAACATCAGCATAATACAATAAGTAACTAATTAGCTTCTACTGAAATAAAATGAAATCACAGCGACACCTACTGAATTTAGTGAATATAGTCATGAGACATAACTTCTGCTTTTTATTAATAATGTTGTCTGTTAGCAAAAATAATGTACACGTGGAATTTGGAAAGTACCAGATGTAATTAAAGATTAACTGAATCAGCTGATATCTCCCAATAAAAGCCAGAGCCCTATCGGACCATCTTTGAAGAGGTGAGATGGATATGTCAAATTAGACTCCATGCGTCTCTTCCCTATAGAGCTCAATAGAGATTGATTAATTAATTAATTGTGTCGTGTCTTTTCTTCCTGTTGAATGGTATAGGGATATAAAGAATCCAGGTATTGTGTGTGGGGGATTCCAGACCCCAGCAGGGTAAGAGTCAACAGTTATCTAAACCTATTTTCTAAAATCTATAAATACTTTTATTTGCAAAATAGTAGCTATTACAGCATTATAAGCTACTTAACTATTTTTTGTGGTCACCGTATCTTAAAAAGGATATAGCGTTATTAGAAAAGATTCAGAGAAGAGCCACCAAAATGGTAAAGGGAATGGAAGGATACTCCTATGAAGAAAGGCTAAAAAGGTTAGGGCTCTTTAACCTGGAAAAGAGACGGCTGAGGGGAGATATGATAGAAGTCTTTCAATTAATGAACGGAGTGGAACGGGTAAATGTAGATCGATTGTTTACGTTATCAGAATATAGAAAGACTAGAGGACATGCAATGAAGCTACAGGGTAAACTATTTAAGACTAATAAAAGAAAATATTTTTTCACTCAACGTGTAATCAAACTCTGGAATTTGTTACCGGAGGATGTAGTAAAGACTGTTAGTGTAGCTGGGTTTAAAAAAGGTTTGGACAAGTTCCTGGAGGAAAGGTCCATGAACCATTATTAAGAAGGGACCCAGGATATCAATGCTTGACCCAGTACAAGCATTGCGGAACCTGTGTCTTTTGGGGAAACTGCTAGGTGCGTATGACCTAGATTGGCTACTGTTGGAAACATGATACTGGGCTTGATGGACCTTGGTCTGACCCAGTATGACATATCTTATGTTCTTATGATCTTTTTATGTTGAGCCACCAGTCCCGTCAAAATCAGCAAACTTCGAATACCTATTAAACTAACTAGATCTCAAATAAAAAAATCTGTATATAACGCTTTTTGACATAACGATAATAGCTAAACATAGTTCCATTGAATTTATAACCATTAATTAGTAAACAGTTGAGTAGTAAGTATGGAAACCTTATGTATGTAAAACATGCGCTGGTCCAAAACGGGTTAATAAAAATTTAGGTTAGGAGGCCTAGGTTACAAGAGTAATGCAAACAGAAACATAATAGCACAGGAGGAGGGGAGGGGGTGAGAAACAAACCAAGACAAACAAGTGAGCGATGCATCATTAGGGTGCAATACTGAAGTGCGACCACCAATTGGCCAGGGCAGGAGAACAGGTCCATTAGGAAGTGGTAGAAGGGAAAGCCTGAACGAAAAAGTGGCCTTTGAGTTGGGTCAAAGTGAGAGAAGGAAAGCTGACTGTGAAGGTGGGAAGGGAGATAATTCCAGAGGACCGGAGTGACAATCCGAATAGCAGAAGAGCGAGCAGCAGTGGAATGAACGTTGCGGAGGCCAGGGACCACCAGGAGATTCTGTGAAGCAGACCAGAGAGCACAGGAAGGGGTGTACAAGGTCAAGAGCTGGGACAAAAACAAAGGGTTGCCTGTGTAGAAAGCATGAAATGTGAGGGTGAGAAGCTTGTTAGAAATTCAAAAGACAACCGGAAGCCAGTACTCAGAGAGGAAGAGGGGGATTATACTATCAAACTTACGGGCACCATGGAGAAGTTTGATAGCAGTGTTTTGGATTAGCTTGAGACCGTGAATTTGATAGCAAGGGAGGCTGGAGAGAAGGGAATTAGCATAATCCAAATGAGTTACTACTAAGGAGAGTATAAGCAGGCGAGTGGAGTGGACATCAGGAAACTTGTGGATCTGCCGAAGAAGAAAAAAGCACCACTGAACAGTGGTCAAAAACTTCCAAACCCACCTTGAGTGTCACTTAGTTGATTAGAGTATAATGTATGTGGGTGGTTGTTTTTCATCATGATTTTTCTCATCATTTTTTACCGTGGTTATTTTTTTCCAAGGTTTTTGTGTTATGATTTCTACTTAAGATAGTCTATTATGACTTTTAGATATAGCAAAAATTTGACAGACTTTTGCAGTTCCTGCATTAAGTAGTTTCTAGGATGAGATTTATATTTTTGTTTTGTATTCATTTCCTCCATTGTCGTTATTCATATGATATTCTGTTGAGTAATACAAGGGTTGGTGAGTTATGTATTTGGATAACACCCTGGTTTGATACCCTTAGTGTTATAAGAGGAGTCTCAACAGGGTGGACTTTAGGACCGATGAAGTCTGTCCCTGGTAGGGTATATAAGAGCACATGTGCAGCACCACCAGTGAGATCTGTATGGCAGAGAAATGCATGCTTCAGTTTGTTGGTTGCAAGATTAAATTGCAGTTTTTATGCATTTTTGGGAAAGTCTCCTAAGGTACTGTTAAATGTTCAAGAGGACTTTATTTCTAAGGGATTGGTAAAGTTTTTGTCTCATGAGCCTTTAGCCCCTGAAGAAATGCTAATAAGATAGAGAGAAAGTTCTATCTTAGGGTGGATTTGAAGGTTTTTGACTATTGATGTAATCTAGGTGTAAGTTGAGCCAGTGGTTGTGAGCTCTTGATTTTATTAAGGTCTTTCTTCCTTCTCATTAATATTATAACTATAACTATATATTTTACTTAATATCTATTGGCTAGTGCATATTTTTGAAGAAGACCTGCGATTCTGGGTTGTTTTTGTTTTTGGTGATTGATTACTCGGCCTCTTTAGGGATATTTTGGATTATACCAATGGTGTAAGGATGACATTGAAAAGGGTTGGGCACAAAATAGAACCCTATGGGATGCCATAGTAGAGAGGGGGTGAAGCGACACAAGACCAGTGGACACAAAAGGATCAGCTAGAGGGATATGTCTGGAACCAGTGGAAAACCACTCTCGTAACAAAAGTTCAAGACCAGAAACTGAAGAAGGGAGTGACTGACTAAATCAAAAGCTGCAGTCAAATTCAGGAAAAGGAGAACATCAATTCTGTCATCCATCTGAAGCTGAACGAATGTTAATAAGCCAATGAGGGTCCTCTATAGCCAGCTTTTAGTCCCAGAAGGCTCCCAGAGTGAAATTACTTTTGGGGTCGAAGTCCATAATGTTAGAACTAATATATCGAGCATGCTCAAGGCCCCCACGGCCTCATTGTCTCAGTGGTCCCGCCAGTCACAGGATTTCAAGGTTCAACTTCCTTTTCTGCTCCAGAACAACCTAATATGGTGGAGCACTGAGAAATCGCCTGAAAGAGACAGATTTTGGAGCCTCCCAATTGGATAGTGGTCAGTTCAAACATGAGTCTGATGGGCTCTGGACTCATTGTTGGGTCTTTGAAACCAGAATTACGAGTATCAATAGTGCTGTATTTCCTGTCCACTAAGCCTTCTACTAAAGTAGCTGCTGTCGGTGCTCATAGCACATATGGCCTCGGCCCCTTCGATGTTGCTCTCGTATTCTTAGCTCTCCTCAGGCTCACCTCTCTTGATGCACCTCATCCCACAACCAACTTCCTAAAGCGCATACTGTTCACCAGCAGAGGTAATTATCTTTTTAATCCTTGGGATTTAGGACATGTAGATTATAGTGCCATTTACAACATGTTAAGGGCAACTAAGAGCCCTGAAAAAATTTAGCTGTGCTGCTTGATGGCTTCCTAGTGCAACCCCTGAACTGCAGTGTCTTTTTTAGAGCATTCTGCTGAAATAGTCCAGAGTTGCTCATTCATAGTTTTTATTTTATCCTGCTGCAATGTGTTTAGATGTACAGCAAAATCATTCACTGGAACTCAGTAAAATCAAAGCCTAGTTCTGGGGGTTCAGATTCTGCTCATTGTCATCCCATTTACATCCTGATGCAGTAATTACTGCATAGAACCAGATTCCTAGATGAGCTGCAAGAGTTGGCATTATCTGTTAGGAGAAATGTGCCTCAGATATGAAGAATCTCAGTTCACTTGGCACAAGTCGTAGATATGAGCTGGAGGAATTGCATGGCCCTTTCTATCTAAATCTGTGTGAGGAGGCTCCTACCTCCTCTTTCCTTAGCTTGAACTTAATTACAAATGAAAATAGCGTATGCTTTGTATAAAATAACAATTTCTTAAAACGTTTGAGTTCCAAATTGAAACCCTTTGACAGATTTTCTTGGGAGGCTCTAATGTGGAACCTTGAATGAAAGCCCTCTGAATTCCTTGTCTCTCTTGTTTTCTACCTCAGCAGGTGTGAGAAATGCTATGTGTGCAAATCCTTGGTGCTGTTGCGCGAGTACCAAAGCCATGTGGACAACTGCCTACAGACTGCTGTCCTTGAAACTCAAGGAAGTCGCAGGCTGAGAAGTGCCAAGGTGAGCAGCCTTTGCAATGCCTGTATTGTAAAACTTTGTGATTACTGGAGGTTTTGCAGTGTATTCATATTACAGAATAACAGTACTGGTGGATGTAGAGAGTTTTGTTTCTGCAGTTGTAGGAAGCATCATGATATGCTGGAAGGGGGCTCATGAAATCACTGGAAAACTTTTTGATGAAAACAGTGTGTGCCTGTGAGTGGCATGGGCTGCCTGAGTGCTCTCACTGCTTGTGGTGGTGATGTAAGGCAGTAGTGCACATCCTGATAGGAGGCACAGTCTCAGCTACCGAAGGCGCGGAGCCACTGAAATCAGGATTCAAATTCCACTGACACTCCTTGTGCTCTTGGACAACTCACTTAACCCTCTATTGCCTCTGGGGACGGGCAAATGCATACTACAGTGGAATGTAACGTGCCTTGAACTATTACTGGAAAGACCTAAGCTAAATAATAACTTCAAAAAATATTCTTCAGGACACAGCTCCCTAAGGAAAGTTGAATCCAGTGGCAGACATTGCAAAGGCTGATGCTCTGTTCTCTCTTTCATAGATTGATTATGTAGGGAGGTTGCCTGCAGTATTTATTTTTCCACCAAGCTTTGCTGACAGCATAATGCTTTTATTTTATGTTCATTTTTGGCAGGAGGTTGGAAGAAGTGAAGGAAGACTGCTCAGTATGTTGGAGCAATCTGAATACAAGTGTGCAGGTAGGAGGGAGAAAGGCAGCATGTGTCTCCTTCTCAGTGTTGGTCTGTGATGCAGAGCAGGGCTCCTGAGATGATGAGAGGAAGACATCTTTGGTGTTTGTCATTGAATGGTGGGCAATATGTTTAAAGGTACCTGGAATTTCTGTTTATTTTTTGTATCAGTTCAAAGAATGTTCAGAATAATGATGAAACTGGTGGCTCCTGTTCCTAGCAATTCAGACTTTCTCAGTCACTTCAGGGTTTAGAGTTTTCTTTCTGATATGTACTGTTTTAAAAAATATTGTGGTTTTTTTTCTTCTCTTCATAATTAGATGCGGAATTGAAAAGCAGTGCCCCAGAATTAGAAGCACAAAGGTGAGCTGGGCTGCTTCCCCTGCATTGTGCATTTATGATGGGCTACTTATGTTGTTGCATTACAGCCTGATATTGTGATAGGTTGCTCTTGGTGCCAGATTACAGTCCGATACTCGGTTATGTAATACATTGCAGTGGATCTAAACCTCATGGTAGAGTTGTCATTGTTTTTCAGGACTTTTTATTTTTTTGAAACTTGGATGCTCCATCTCTTTCTTCTCTGATGCCTAAGTCTGACCTTTCTTTCTTCCCCATGTTGTTTGCATGATGATGTACTGTAGATGAATTGTAGAGGTTGTATTGCCTGTATTAATTACATAAAGTCAGATGTGGTGGGGAGGAGGTGGGCTATAGTAGGAGTATGTACGGAGGGCGAGGAAGGAAAGGAGGCTACAGGGGATGGATGAGGAGAAAAGGTTGTAGCAGGCTGTACTGGGGTGAGGAAGCATGGGGGAGGGGAGATGGCTGACTAGCTTTGTGACTGCTCGTCTTCTTTTGTAGGTCTTTCATGGCTGAGGCGGAGCATGAACATGAAGAAGCTGGGTGCAGTCGCCATGCCTGCAGCCCTACTCCCGACTTCCAGCTCAGCGATTCCCCCATTAAATCTTTTGTTGCTATCTCGGAGGCCACAGACTGCCTGGTTGATTTTAAAAAGCAGTTTGGTAGAAGGCCGAATAGTGGATATCTCAGCCGGACTGTTCATGGGAGAAAAAAGAGGAGGACTTAAGGGGGCCAGATTCCTGATCAAAAGGAGAAAAACTCTTCAGAACATATAGTAGATTCCAGTCTGGCCAGTAAAGGTTGCGCTTCAGAACAAGCCATGCATCAGAAGTAGCACTCTTCTGTTTTTTTATTTCCAGTAACTAGAAAAACAAATATATATATACATATGTATAATTTGTTCTGCATTTTACAGTACCTGATTAATTGTGCTATTTGTAGTAACTTATAGCCGCACATTTTTTAAAATAATAAAAAAAGCAGTTTATTGTAGGAGGACCAGGTAATATAGTAAAATGTAGCAGAACATGCTTAATCTAACATAGATTTCATCTGTCACCCCCTCAGCCTTCTGTCTTCTGACTACTCTTCCCGTGCCGCTGCAGTCACCCCTCGGGCTGCCTCAGGCTCTGTTCTGGGTTACTGCAGTCAGTCTGTTGTGGAATCAGAACACCGCAGTGCTTTGTGATTAGTCAAGGTACATGCATTCTAAGTCTTTTATAACAGAAGCATTGATTTCATATCTTACTAAGCTAAGGCAAGAAATAGAAACTTTTGCATCCTGCCTGCCAGTGGCAGGCTGACCAGTATAGTGAGCTGGTGTACAACGTTACAGATGTCATAAGATGTTGCCCCCATCAAAAAATGGCCAGTGAAATTGGCAGTTTTAGCGAAGATAAGTGCACATCATTTTCTGTGAGTCTGCTTTTGCTCCTCTGTCTGAGAAGACCTGGGTTTCAACATGCGAATCCTTTAAAAGGGAACTTGCAGGCTTGTGGGTAATCTGTACATACTTGTCTAGTAGTAGTGTTTTGACTTGGACACCAGTTTCCTGAGTGCACTGTGCTATCATTAGGCATGCTTAGAACACTCTGCGCGCCTCTGTTTTCTGGCATTCTCTCTTTGTACGGGAGACATTCCTTATTTTCCCTATAAAAGAGGGAGTCCTGGGAAACAAATAGCAGCATCTGCCACCCCTTTCTCTGTTACGGGTTTACATTTACATAAAACGGTTCCAGGATTCTTTTGTCTAGATTTTGACGTTTTTAGAAGTAGGAAAGTGCTGAGTGAGCCCTTGTTTTGACTATCACACCTTATTATTGAAGTAACGGTTCTAAGGAGAATTATCAGAATCTCGGCATGCTTCTATTTGCAGTCTCTTGCTTTCTTACTTATCCCTACATCTTATTTCTGTATGGGACTCTGTTGAAGCTGTCCATGCCATAATCCTGCTTGACATGTTATCAGTATTACCTATTCATGAGACACTTTTCACTTGTCCATACGATATTCATACTTGATCTCAGTGTGATGCTTGAATGGGGTACTGATTAAGATCTGCTTTTCAGCTATCCGTGCTGTATTCATGCTTTATTGGTAGTATTTGTGGTGCTTGGCTGGCCAGAGGATTAGGTGCCATGTTTGGGAAGCAAACTGGTCTCCTGCATGAAAGTGCACAGCACTTTCCCTTAGCCATTGTGCCAAGCCCAACCCATTTTAAATATCAATATATTTTCATAAAACAGTAAATGAGGGAACAGGGAATTTTAGTTAATTTCATTTACTTATTTCAGCTTTTGCCCTTCCAAAGATTTGCCTCAAATTATTTTTGTTCATGTCGTACTCTTCCTTCTCTCTTTAGGCACTAAGCTCTTTGATGCTGGCTGATTTCTTGGTTCGCTGGTCACATACACAGGATAGCAGGAGAAGAGCATGTGCTCAAGCGAAATAGCTTACGCCACAGAACTGATTGTAGGCAGTGTCACTCCTGTCGTCCAAGAAGGGGTATAGCTTTCAGACAGGAATTCTCATCAGTTGGGGTCACTTAACTGGGTTCAGAATATAATACACTGGATGTAGCTCACGAAGTGATACCAGTGGGCATGTTACATGGAAGTGATTTATCCATTTCCCTATCCCTGGATGACTTGCCATCTAAGGCCCCTATTTGCTAACCAGCAGCAAAATAGCATGTTCTGTTTTACTACATGAAACTTTTACTGCAGAATTCACTAACCTTTGGTAATTTTCTCTTCTACAACCAGGAACCCAGCGTTATTACAGCAGGGAACATATGTCACCAGTGGTCTACCCTGGGTCCTAAGGCATGCAGAGTAGGGCCAAGCTGGTGAATATCCTGGGCTGGGAAGTGGGGCAGTGCAGGCGTAGTAGTGTACTGCCTTCTGGGTGACATAGTCCCACACACTCCCCAAGCACAGAAATAGATGTAATCGAGTGGTTTTAAAGCAAATGAGGTTTTATTTCCCCTTCCTGGGGGATTGGTAAGCACAAAACTTAAGACAAAATATCCATACTTTCTGGCATAAGGAAATTAACTCAGGAAGAGAAGAAAATAGCTTCTTTTTCTTCTAGCTTTTCAACACACCATCCTTTAGCACAGGATTCCCAAAACAGTTCCTTTTAAAGGCACGAAGGTTTACTTTGCTTTCAATGCTGTGCATATAGCTTTGTATATCCAAGTCAGCGTAGAGACTCTGTTATCTGCTATGGACAGTGTACAATCCATGGGTTCACCAATTACACTTTCGTCTACAGATTCTATTTGCATATCTTCCAGCCCTTCCCCCACTGGGTACGTAGGAACACAATCACACAGAGCTTTAAAACAGGTATCATTATTACTGAGAGAGTCCTGGAGAGCCTGGCAATCCCAGAGAAAACTTGTATCTCTAGTTTTCTCCTTTTCCCTTCTAAAGGGCTTACCTTCAGGCTTCTGCCTAATAGGTTTCCTTAGCAGTGCTCTTTCAGCATTATCAAAGTCCATAGGCCTGTACCTCTCTCTCACCGGAGTTTCTGGGCACTCCCAAACTGACCTTTTGGATGGCTTCTCTCTCCAATGGCCCTCAGTATAAGGCTTTAACCGAAAGCTGCTTCCCTGTGGTCTTTGGGCTTGGCCTCTCTGTAACTCCCTAGCTGGAGCATTCTCTGCTCTGTCCTCGTGGCTGCTTGAGTCAGATTCAGCTTCTCTGCTCTCAGACCTGCTGATGGCTCTGCTCCTCTGCACCCTCTCTCTCCTTCCTTCTCTTACGTCTGTTCCTGTTCTTGTTCCCGGGCTTGTTCTCGAGCCTCCGCTTGTTTCTGTTCCTGTTCTCTCTCTTGTCCCCCTTCTTCCTGTTCCTGATTCAAATGAGTGCTTTTTATCTTCCTTTCCCTTAGGGCTTAGCTTTGCCCCTCCCCCACCCAGGTGTCTACTATTGAGCTCAGAGCACGGGGATAATTTGTAGCTTGGGCGGGGCTACTGCACTCGTGACTGAGTTTGTTTACATCTCCCCTGGCAACCTGTAGCCATGTGTTTTGCTTGCCTGTCAGAATCTGACGTAACCTCCTCAGTTTCATCTAGCTCCATATCAAGGGACGGGTCTTCCCCATTACACATAAGAGCAGGTCCCAAGTCAGGACCAGGCTGACATTAGGCATAATCCCTTAAATACTCACTCTTGAACCCACTCTCCACCTCTCCCAGTGCTTACCTGGGATTTTCCTAGTGGGTAGTGGAGACAGAGCAGGAACACTTTAGCTCTATGGCTCCTTTAGTCGAAATGGCAGCTTCAGCTCCCTAAGGGTAATCTTGCAATACTATTGTTAAGGGGTCAGGGCTGCCATTTTGACTGAGGCAGGGGCAGAAACACCTGGGGATTACTCCTGCCCCATTTCCATACATGCTGTTTACTCGGGAGAGCCCCAGTGGGTGCTGCAGGGAATGAGTATCCAAGAGTGCAATTTTAAAATGAATCAGACAAAGGGAAAGTATTTTTTTGGCCCCTATATGTTGCTCCCTAGGAGCATTGGGCGATGCATTAGGCTTGATGCTTCTGGGGGATAACGTTTAACACTCTCTTAAGGTTTTATGCAAAATGTTTGTTTTTTGCATAACATTGATCTGCTTTGCATACTTTTCAGATCATTATTTAAGTTATGCTGTTTCAAATCCACATTATTCTGCATTTGACAGATAACTGATGTTGCTATCAATTAACATGTGGGGTTTTTTTTGTCTTCATGCAAAAAGAAAAGGAAGCAATTTATCAATCAGAGGCTGTGTGTACTTGAATTATTAGGCAATGCTCTGCCTTCGCTCTTTTGTAGCTAGCTGCATTCACTAGCACTTATCCAAAGTTCCTCATTTTTGCTTATTGCTATAGTTTGAAAACTGAATGTGAGGATACATGACATATGATTTCTAAATTTTAGCCTTTTTTTTTGTTGCTACCTGAAACTCTTTGATCCACACCTTTCCAGGAATCAGCTGACATGAAGCCTAGTGGTGTCCGCAGCTTTTTGACATATCCATAAATGACCTGGAAAGTGGAATAACGAGTGAGGTTATCAAATTTGCAGATGACACAAAACTATTTAAAGTTGTTAAAACCCAAGAGGATCTTGATAAATTGGAAGGCTGGACATCAAAATGGCAGTTGAAATTTAATGTGAACAAATGCAAAGTTATGCACCTAGGAAAGAAAACCCAAACTATGGTTACACGATGCAAGGTTCCACATTAGGAACCACCACCCAGGAAAAAGATTTAGGTGTCATCGTGGATAACATGTTAAAACCCTCGGCCCAGTGTGCAAATAAAATGCTAGGTATCATTAGGAAAGGAATGGAAAATAAAACAAAGGATATTATAATGCCTCTATACCGTTCCATGGTGCTACCATACCTTGAATATTGTGTGCAATTCTGGTCGCCCTATCTTAAGGATATAGCGTTATTAGAAAAGGTACAGAGAAGAGCCACCAAAATGGTAAAGGGGATGGAAGGATACCCTATGAAGAGAGGTTGGAAAGGTTAGGGCTCTTCAACCTGGAAAAGAGACGGCTGAGGGGAGATAGGATAGAATTCTATAAATTAATGAATGGAGTGAAACAGGTAAACATAGATTGTTTACATCATCAGAATATAGAAAGACTAGGGGGGCATGCAATGAAGCTACAGGGTAAACTATTTAAGACTAATAAGAGAAAATATTTTTTCACTCAGTGTGTAATCAAACTCTAGAATTTGGTATCGGAGGATGTAGTAAAAGCTGATCTCCAGGAACAAGCAGGAATGTAGTCTTCACATATGGGTACTGACGGAGCCTGTGCGGGAACTCTCCCCAGCGTCCAATTAGAAAGCTTTTGGGAGCATCCCACAGCGCCTGCGTGCTGCCTTCCCGCCTTTCCCAACTGCCTCTCTCCAGTTCTTCGTTTTCCGCGGAGCCAGCAGGTCGTTGTTCCTGTCACTGCAGAAAATTTTCCTTATTCTCCTTCTTTTTTGTGGTCGCGTCTGCCTTCCTCGACGCTCTACCGGTACCGCTGGTTCTCCTTTCTTTCTTTAAAAAAAAAAAAGAAATAGTATTTTTTCCAAACTTTCTTTTTCCAGGTGCACGTGCCTTGTTGGGCCTTAGGCCCAAAATTTCCTCCACTATGGAAAAACCTGCTTCGGGTTTCAAAAAGTGCACCAAGTGTGGCGGTACCATCTCCGTCACTGACACCCATGAGTGGTGTCTTAAATGTTTAGGTCCTGACCACTCCATCTCCGAGTGTATGGCTTGTGCCATGATGTCCAAGAGGGGTCGACAAAACCGGGCTGCTAAGCTCAGCACCCTTTTTCCCTCCGATGCAGCTTCTGTGGCACTGACGTCTTCCAGGGCTTCGTCTTCCTCCCATGGATCTCAGGTAACTAAACATAAGTCCAGCCGGTCCTCAAAGGGTAGATCTCCTTCCAAGCATCAAGATGCCTCTGGCGTTGCCCTTGAGGGTTCTGTACCGGCAAAATTGCCCCGGCGGGAGGCTTTGGCTTACAAAGCATTATCGGGGCTCCAGGATGTTCTCAAGGCCTCAACCTCGGCAGAACTACTAGTGCCATGCTCTGGGGTACCGGCTGTTCTCTCCGGTACCGACATCCAGGCATCGGCAGAGTCGATAGACCAGAGGTTCTTGGCTATTGAACGCAGTCTGGCGGCTCTCCTTGCGGCATCGACGCCCTCGGAACCGCGCCAGACAGTTCAACCGGTACCGGTACCGACAGCATCGACATCGGGGTTCGCTTTGCCGGCACCCAGTCATGCGATGCCATCCGGTACCGATACACAGGTACCGATTCCCCCCGGTACCGACTCCGGTCGGTACAGGTATCGGGCTCTTCAAGAGCATCCGGACTCTGAGGATTCTGACAGCTCTGTCGGTACTGGAATACTTCTTCTGGAGGAACCCTCCTCTCCTAAACGCATGATGTTTCCTCCAGAAGATATCTCCTTTCAGGATTTTATCAGGGAGATGGTTCGAGGTCTTTCCATTACTGTGGCTCCTGAAACAGAGCCCAGGGCAAAGGAGTTGGAGATTCTTCAATATCCCGAAGCTCCTAAAGAGGCGGCTACTTTGCCTATCCATGAGATCTTGCATGATCTCATGCTAAGGATGTGGGAAACACCTCTTACTACCTCTCCTCACTCTCGTAGACTGAATACCATGTATCGAGTCCCTCCTTGTCCTGGTTTCCAAAAGACTCAGCTTCCTCACCACTCTATATTGTGGTGGAATCAGCTATGAGAAGGATCAGGAGTGCAAAGAGGCATGCCTCTAATCCACCAGGACGTGAGTGTAGAACTCTGGATGCCTTTGGACATCGTACTTTCCAGGCTTCCCTGCTTTCTGCCAGGATCAGTTCCTATATTTTATATATGGGAATGTTCCTTAAGGAAGTCACAGGTGATTTAGAGGTTTTGAGCCCTCGTCTTCCTGAGGGATAGAAGGCAGGGTTTTCTCACACTGGTTAAACATGCCCAGGATGTGTCTAAGTTTGTCAACCGTGCAGCTTTTGACTGTTTTGAGTGCATAAGCAGAACCTCTGCCATTGCCATAGGTGCACGTAGAATTGCCTGGCTCCAGGCATCCGATTTGGATGTCTGGGTGTAGGACAAACTGGGCAATATCCCTTGTACAGGTGAGAATCTATTTGGCAAAAATTGGCAAGAGAAAGCCAATGAATTAGATGCTGACAACTCCACTTTGGACAGATTATCTAAAGCTACAGCTGATCCTGCAAGAAAGAAAGAAATCTTTCAAGAAACCATTCTTCTCCAAAAAGAAGAGGTGTTATCCCTCTTATTCCCAGCAGGGACGTTCTGCAGGTCAATCTGGTCGAAAGAGTCAGCAACCACCTAAACAAAGGAAAGCAAAGACTGCTAAGCCTCAGCCGTCTCGGCAGTCTCAGCCTCCTCAAGGCCTTTGACTTTCATCTAGAGAACTTAGCCTTCCTGGCTCTCAATGGCCCAGAGCCTTCCACCATTCCAGGAAGGTTGTGTCACTGTGCCCCCAGATGGGGGCAAATAACAGCAGAACATTGGACACTCTCCATCATAAAAGAGGGGTACAAGCTTCACTTTTCGTGTATGCCCCCTCCCACGATGGTAAGACAGTTCAATTCTCAGACCTCTCTCATCAATCTGTTAGATCAAGAGGTCACTATGTTTCTTGTCCAAGGGGCAATAGAAGAAGTACCCATTCATCAACAAGATACAGGGTTTTACTCCCCCTATTTCCTTATGCCAAAGAAAACAGGGGGACACAGACCTATTTTAGACCTCAGAGAATTGAACAAATTCCTGTTAAAGGAGAAATTCAAGATGATTTCTCTAGGAACTCTGCTGCCATACCTTCAGAGTCAGGATTGGCTTTGTTCTCTAGATCTAAAGGATGCGTACACTCATGTTCTCATCCATCCATCTCACAGAAAGTTCCTTCGGTTCCTTTTTCAAGGAAAGCACTACCAGTACAGGGTGCTTCCTTTTGGCCTGGCCTCAGCTCCAAAGGTGTTTACGAAATACATGGCTGTGGTAGCAGCATTTCTTCGCACTCTAGGAATATTCGTCTTCCCCTACTTAGACGACTGGCTCATTTGAGCCCCATCAGAGTCAGAGGCCAGGGTTTCTCTATCTTTCACAATGCGTATCCTTCAGTATTTGGGTCTGGTCATAAACATCCCAAAATCCAGTCTAATTCCTACTCAGTCTCTAGAGTTCATAGGAGCTTTGCTGGATACCAAAAGAGCAAGGGCCTATCTTCCTCAGACCCGTTGCCTTCGCATGGTACACTAAGCTTCTCAAGCAGTGCTAAAGCCTCATCTCACTGCCCGAGAAATGTTACAACTTCTAGGCCACATGGCATCTACAGTGCATGTGGTTCCTTATGCTCGCCTCCATATGAGAGCAGCCCAGTGGACTTTATCCACTCAATGGACCCAGGCATCAGGGTGCCTGGCAGACTAAATAGCAAACACAAATCGCCTTATTTTGTCTCTCCAATGGTGTCAGTCCACTCAGAACCTGTTGCTGGGGTCCCCATTTCAACAGCCTTTACCCCAAGCAACTCTCACAACAGATTCTTCACCAATGGGTTGGGGAGCTCATCTGCAAAACCTCTCCACCCAAGGCACTTGGACTCCACAGGAGACTCATCTGCATATCTATCTCTTAGAGCTCAGAGCAATCTTCCTTGCTCTTCGAGTGTTCCACACCCTGCTCAGCTACAAGACAGTCCTCATTCATATGGACAATCAAGTAGCTATGTTCTACGTGAACAAGCAGAGGGGAACAGGCTCTCTGTCGCTTTGCAACGAAGCTTTGCGACTATGGGCCCTCGCCAGAGAGTATCAGATTCATCTCCTGGCAGTGTATCTTCCAGGCATACAAAACTCTTGGACAGACAGACTCAGTCGAGTTCTGCTTCCACACGAATGGTCTCTACATGCAGACCAGGTGGCCAAGATTTTTCAAATTTGGGGAACCCTGGACATAACCTCTTTGCAAGTCCGTTGAATGCAAAACCTCCCCGGTTCTGTTCCAGGATTCCGGCTCAGAACTCTCAGGCCAGGGATGCTTTCCTCTTTCACTGGGGTCAAGACTTCTTTTATGCCTTTCCAGCCATTCCCCTAATTCCCAAAACCCTGTTCAAGCTTCAGAGAGACAGAGGCCGTATGATTTTCATAGCTCCACATTATTTTTTATTTTATTTATTTATTTTAGCTGTATTTATATCCCGCTTTTCACCGGGTCAAAGCGGTCAATTGGAAGATACATTTAACACGAGGGGATATGACACACATACGCTAATACTTACAGGGAACATGGGCAATGGAGGGTTAAGTGGCTTACCCAAGACCACAAGGAGTGCCTATAGGACTAGAAATCCCAGTCCCTCCGGCCTGAGATTGCTGTCCCCAGGTGGGACTTGAACCCCCGGCCCTCCGGCCCGAAGTACCTTGTCCTAACCACTAGGCCACTCCTCCCCCTATCCCCTCCTCCACACTTACCATGGCCTCTTACATTGGCCATGGTAAGTGTGGTACCCTCTGCTTCTACATCGCTCTCAAGCTCCCTCCCTGGAGTTAGGATCTGCTCCAGCTCTCCTGTCTCAGGAGGACGGAATGTTATGGCATCCCAATCCCCAGTCTCTGCATCAGGGCTTGCTTGCTGAAGGCCAAGATCTTCATGATCTTAACCTCTCTCAGCAAGTAAAGGATATCCTTTATGCTTCCAGGAAGCCTTCCAGAAGATGCTCGTATGCTTTCAAGTGGAAAAGGTTTACCTTATGGTGTTCACAGAAAGGTCTTAACCCCCTTGCGATACCTCTGGAATCATTACTGGAGTATCTCCTTCATTTATCCAATGCAGGACTTAAAACTAACTCAGTAAGAGTCCATTTGAGTGCTATTGCAGCTTCTTTCAAGCCTCTAAATGGACAACCTATTTCCTCCCATCCTCTTATAGCAAGATTTATGAGAGGCCTTCTTATAACTAAGCCTCCCATTAGGCCACCACCGGTGGCATGGGACTTAAACCTGGTTCTTGGTCAGGTCATGAAGCCACCTTTCGAACCCTTAGCTACTACCTCATTGAAATTCCTTTCTTGGAAAGTTATCTTTCTCATTGCAATCACATCAGCACGCTGCATCAGTGAGTTGCAAGCACTAGTAGCTGATCCACCTTATACAAGGTTCCATCATGACAAGGTAGTCCTTAGGACTCATCCACACTTTATGCCAAAGGTGGTCTCGCCTTTTCATTTAAACCAAGCGGTCTACCTGCCTGTGTTTTTTCCAAGGCCTCATGCATCTAATGCAGAAAGGAATCTTCATACTTTGGACTGTAAAAGAGCTTTTAGCTTTTTACTTGCAAAGAACACAGCAACATAGAAAGTCCTCTCAACTCTTTGTTGCTGTTGATCCTTCTCATTTGGGACTTCCAGTCTCCAAGAGAACACTGTCCAACTGGATTGCTCAGTGTATTTTCTTTGCCTATCAGACTAAGAATCTTCCTCTGGAGGGCCATGTCACAGCTCCACAATGTGAGAGCCATGGCAGCTTCAATGGCTCATCTGCACTCTTTTTCTATCAACGACATCTGTCGGGCAGCCACTTGAGCCTCCGTTCATACCTTTACAGCCCATTACTGCTTGGACAAGGAGTCCCGCCGGGATGTCTTGTTTGGTCAGGCTGTTCTTCAGCACCTGTTCCATACCTAATTAACTCTTACCCACCATCCCTGGTTGGATGCCTGAGATCCATGGGGGGAAGTGGAGCCCTTTCACAGGGACACTCAACTTCTGGGGTCTCTCCCTGGCATCTAAAGCTAGGGAGTCCCCATATGTGAAGACTACATTCCTGCTTGTTCCTGGAGATAGCATAGTTACTCACCTGTAACAGGTGATCTCCGGGAACAGCAGGAATTTAGTCTTCACAACCCACCCACTTCCCCTAGGAGTTGTATCTCTCTATCTATCTCTTTCTCTTTCCCTCTCTCTCTCTTTGTCTCAGCTTTAAACTCATCTGGAGAGAGGCAGTTGGGAAAGGCGGGAAGGCAGCACGCAGGCGCTGTGGGATGGTCCAAAAAGCTTTCTAATTGGATGCTGAGGAGTGTTCCCGCGCAGGCTCCGTCGGTACCGACGATACCCATATGTGAAGACTAATTTCCTGCTGTTCCCGGAGATCACCTGTTACAGGTGAGTAACTATGCTTTAGTGTAGCTGGGTTTAAAAAAGGTTTGGACAAGTTCCTGGAGGAAAGGTCCATAAACCATTATTAAATGGGACCCAGGATATCAATGCTTGACCCAGTACAAGCATTGTGGAACCTGTGTCTTGGGGAGACTGCTAGGTACTTATGACCTAGATTGGCCACTGTTGGAAACAGGATACTGGGCTTGATGGACTTTGGTCTGACCCAGTATGGCATATCTTATGTTCTCTTCACTCTGTATGGACATGCTTGAGTAGTGACCATTCCTCCTGAGGTTGGTGGAATGTGCTCCCCCAAGCTTCTTGAGTGCCTTTTCCCTTCCTCCTAATCCTTATGGAGAGGTGCTTGCCTTCACTGTAGTCTCCATAGAGGGCTTGAAAATGTTTTATTCTCTGGCAGGAAAATTAAATATCTGATTTATGGAGACTGATGGGATTATTTATTGTTTGCATTCCAAATGCCTGTGCGACATAGTATCTTCATTTGTTCAGCTTGAGATAAAATAACTTTGCTAGTGAGGTGAGGTAAGGAGCCAAGCCCAAAACTCTCGAGATCGAAAATTCTGACTAAATATTCCTATCAAATGGTATATAATGGATCACTTTTATTGGTATATAATGGATACACTTTTATTAGTATAAGCATCTACACCAATCCTTATTATATACCGATTTAAAAGACCTAAACACAAGCTTTAAACTAAGATGCAGTCAGAGGTCCAGCAACGAGATGGGGGTTCTCCAGTCTTTTGCATCGAGTGTCACATGTATGATTATCTCCCAGTTGGTGAGAGGTCCTACATATGCACTAAGTGCAGGGAGCTCTTTGCTCTCAGGGAACGAGTCCGTTCTCTAGAGGCTAGAGTAGCAGACCTGGAAGACATAAGAAAGACAGAGAAGTACATGGACGAGACCTACAGGGATATAGTCCTGAAGTCCCACCTCCAGTCTGGCAGCATCCCTGTTGCCATGGAGGAGAGAGGTCACGTGACAGGAGAGCATCACCCTGGTGTGGCAGGAAGTGATCCTGTAACTAGGACCTGTCCTCCAGGTGATGTAAAACCCTCTCGCACCGAGGACGTTTCTCCAGGGCCATGTCCCCATGAGGGGAGGGTCAGGACAGCTGTTATAGTTGGTGATTCAATCATTAGGAATGTAGATAGCTGGGTGGCTG
Source organism: Ichthyophis bannanicus (assembly GCA_033557465.1). Classification (NCBI taxonomy): domain Eukaryota; kingdom Metazoa; phylum Chordata; class Amphibia; order Gymnophiona; family Ichthyophiidae; genus Ichthyophis; species Ichthyophis bannanicus. The sequence goes on from CM066050.1 coordinate 6,882,180, forward strand.
GTGGACGTGAGGATCGCCTGGTAACATGCCTGCCTGGTGCGAAGGTAGCAGATCTCACGCACCGCCTAGATAGGATCATAGATAGTGCTGGGGGGGAGTCTGCTGTCTTGGTACATGTTGGTACCAATGACATAGGAAAATGTGGTAGGGAAGTTCTGGAGGCTAAATTTAAGCTTTTAGGTAGGAAGTTGAAATCCAGAACTTCCAGGATAGCGTTCTCCGAAATGCTTCCTGTTCCACGTGCAGGACCCAAAAGACAGGCAGAGCTCCGGAGTCTCAATGCGTGGATGAGACAATGGTGCAAGGATGAGGGTTTTGGATTTGTTAGGAACTGGGGAACATTCTGGGGAAAGGGGGGGCTCTTCCGAAGGGATGGGCTTCACCTTAATCAGGATGGGACCAGACTGCTGGCATTAACCTTTAAAAAAGAGATAGAGAAGCTTTTAAACTAGAAAATAGGGGAAAGCCGACAGTCACCCAGGAGCGCACGGTTCGGACAAAGGTATCCTTGAAGGATACTACCAAAAGCAGTGAGGTTCCAAAAGGGAGTATAGTAGCCCAAATGCCCTTGAGTAAGGAGCAGACAGAGCATAAAGATTCCCAATTACCCATGCCTACCAATAGCCAGATTAATATTAATAAAATGCAGTCTCTAAAAATCTTGTATGCCAATGCTAGAAGTCTAAACAATAAGATGGGAGAATTAGAATATATAGCATTAAATGAGAGGTTAGATATGATTGCACTCTCAGAGACATGGTGGAAGGAGGATAACCAGTGGGACACTGTGATACCTGGATACAAACTATATCGTAATGATAGAGCTGAACAAATTGGTGGAGGGGTTGCGCTCTATGTTAGAGAGGGCATTGAGTCAGAAAGGATTAAAGTTTTGCAGGGAACAAAATATGCTGTAGAATCTCTATGGATTGAAATTCCATTTATGAAGGGGAAGGTGATGGCAGTGGGAGTATACTATCGACCACCTGGCCAGAATGAACAAATGGATGATGAAATGCTCAAAGAAATCAAGGAAGCTAACAAAAGCCACAACAGAGTAGTAATAATGGGTGATTTCAATTACCCCGGTATCGACTGGGACAGTGTCACAGCAGGACAAGCTAAAGAGATAAAGTTTCTAGATGAAATAAATGACTGCTTCTTGGAGCAGCTGGTTCATGAACCGACCAGAGGGGAAGCCATACTGGACCTAGTCCTTAGTGGAACGCCAGATCTGGTGCAAGAAATAAGGGTGTTGGGACCACTTGGCAATAGTGATCATAGTATGATCATGTTTGATTTAATCAGTGGAGGACAGATAGTAAAGGAATCCACAGTACTACCTTTTAACTTTCAAAAGGGTGACTATGATAGAATGAGGAATATAGTTCGGAAAAAACTAAAAGGAGCGGTTCCAAAGGTTAAAGACTTACAGCAAGCTTGGGTGTTATTTAAAAATACTATCCTCGAAGCCCAGACCAGCTGTATTCCACGCATTAAGAAAAGTGGAAGAAAGTCCAAAAAACTGCCAGCATGGTTTAAAGGTGAGGTCAGAGAGGCTGTTGCTGCCAAAAGAGCAACCTTCAGAAAATGGAAAAAAGAGCCAAATGATGAAAACTGGAAACAGCACAAGCACTGGCAAGTTAAATGCAAAGCATTGATAAGGCAGGCAAAGCGGGAATTTGAGAAGAAACTTGCTACGGAAGCAAAAACACGAAATAAAGACTTTTTCAAGTACATTCGTAGCAAAAGGCCTGTGAGAGAGTCAATTGGACCATTAGATGATAGAGGGGTAAAAGGGGCAGTAAGAGGAGACAAGGCTATAGCAGAGAGACTGAATGAATTCTTTGCTTCGGTCTTTACTGAGGAAGATGTAGGGGTGTTACCCAAGACTGAAGTGGTATTTAAAGGTGATACTGCAGAGGAATTGAGAGAAATATCGCTACACCGGGAAGATATATTACAACTATTTGATAAACTGAATAGTAGCAAATCACCTGGACCGGATGGTATACATCCCAGAGTGTTGAAAGAACTGAAATATGAGATTGCAGACCTGTTATTGGTAATCTGTGAACTTTCATTAAAATCATCTGTAATACCTGAAGATTGGAGGGTCGCCAACGTAACACCAATTTTTAAAAAGGGTTCCAGGGGTGACCCTGGAAATTACAGACCGGTGAGCCTGACGTCAGTACCAGGGAAAATGGTAGAAGCCATCATAAAGAACAAAATTACACAGCATGTAGATAGTCATGGCCTAATGGGAGACAGCCAACATGGCTTTAGACAAGGCAGATCTTGTCTTACTAATCTGATCTGTTTTTTTGAAGGTGTGCATAAACAGGTAGACAAAGGTGAGTCAGTTGATATAGTGTATCTGGACTTTCAGAAAGCTTTTGACAAGGTCCCCCATCAGAGACTTTTGGCGAAGCTAAAAAGTCATGGGATAGGAGGCAGTGTACTATTGTGGATCGGGAACTGGTTAAAAGATAGAAAGCAGAGGGTAGGGCTAAATGGCCAATATTCCCAATGGAAAAAGGTGAATAGTGGAGTACCCCAGGGATCTGTACTGGGTCCGCTACTTTTTGACATATTCATAAATGACCTGGAAAAGGGAATAACTAGTGAGGTAATCAAATTTGCAGATGACACAAAACTGTTTAAAGTTGTTAAAACCCAAGAGGATTGTGGAAAACTGCAGGAGGATCTGGATAAATTGGAAGACTGGGCATCCAAATGGCAGATGAAATTTAATGTGGACAAGTGCAAAGTTATGCACCTAGGAAAGAACAACCCACACTATAGTTACAAGATGCAAGGCTCCACATTAGAAACCACCACCCAGGAAAAAGATTTAGGAGTCATCGTGGATAACATGTTAAAACCCTCCGCCCAGTGTGCAGCGGCGGCCAAGAAAGCAAATAGAATGCTAGGTATCCTAAGGAAAGGGATGGAGAATAAAACAAAGGATATTATAATGCCTCTGTATCGCTCCATGGTACGACCGCACCTTGAATATTGTGTGCAATTCTGGTCACCGTATCTTAAAAAGGACATAGAGTTATTAGAAAAAGTACAGAGAAGAGCCACCAAATTGGTGAAGGGGATGGAAGGCTACTCCTATGAAGAGAGGCTAAAAAGGTTAGGGCTCTTTAACCTAGAAAAGAGGCGGCTGAGGGGAGATATGATAGAGGTGTATAAATTAATGAATGGAGTGGAACGGATAAACGTGGATAAATTGTTTACGCTATCAGAATATAGAAGGACTAGGGGGCATGTAATGAAGCTACAGGGTAAACTATTTAAGACAAATAGGAGAAAATATTTCTTCTCTCAACGTGTAATCAAACTCTGGAATCTGTTACCGGAGGATGTAGTAAGGGCTGTTAGTATAGCTGGGTTTAAAAAAGGTTTGGACAAGTTCCTGGAGGAAAGGTCCATAAACCACTATTAAAAAGGGACCCAGGATATCAATGCTTGGCCTAGTACAAGCACTGCAGAACCTGTGTCTTTTGGGGAAACTGCTAGGTACGTATGACCTAGATTGGCCACTGTTGGAAACAGGATACTGGGCTTGATGGACCTCGGTCTGACCCAGTATGGCATTTCTTATGTTCTTATGTTCTTATAGCAGAAGGAAAATCACTATTAGAACATATTGAATAAGACGGGTACAATTTTCCTGAAATATGCAAAAATTAACCCGGCTGTAGAATGTGGATTAAAAATTTAAAGTAGGCCTTCAAAGGGTTAAGTCCCTTGAAAAAAAAAGGTTGATTACTTCTAGTCCTCAGTATAAGGCAGCTTTCACATAATCACAGTTCCGCTTATTGTATAGCTATCTTGCAGTATATGACCCATGTTCTTTTTGTGGATGCATAGTGATAACAACATGCAGATTGAGATGCATCTGGCCAAGTGGATTCTTGTCCTTGAAAGCTTTTATGCCTCAGTAGAACTGATGTTTTTACAGACCCATGTTGAACAGCCATTAATGAAGGCTGGCTGTGAGAAATTGATTGGTGAGAAAGTTGGATTCTCTGGGAACAAGCAAGAAGTCAGTCCTCACATATGAGTGACATCGGTGCCGTCAAAGCCCACGTGGATCCAAACCCCAGCTTTCAAGGAAAGCTTTGGGGAACTCACCATGCATGCGCAGTCACCTTCCTACCCAAAGGTGCCATCTTACCTCAGTCATCTTTTCCGCAGAGCCCTGCAGACGTGCTGTCTGTGCACCCCGGGTAAAGTTGATTGTTTTTACCATTCGTCGGTATTTTCTGCTTTTTTTCTTTGGTTTGATCACCTTTCCACCACCCGAGTCCACTGCCTCTATGTTGTGTTTTTCCCTCGGGTACTACTTTTGTTTTTTGGCCCACGGGTTTTTTGCTCGCGACCGAGCTGGTCGAGATGTTGGAGTTTAATCTCACAGGGCTCCTTTTTCCCGCTATGTCTTTGACCAATGGATTTAAGCATTGTGACAAGTGCAACCACACTATGTCCCACACGGACTGCCACAACACCTGCATTAAATGCCTCAGGGTGGACCACAACGTGTCTTCCTGCCTGCTCTGCCTTTTGATGTCAGCTAAGACCCGGAAGGAACTCAAAGGGCACCAGGGGGAACTGTTAAGTCTGCTTCGGGATCAGGGATGGAATCTCTGCCTTCGATGCCGGCATCGGGCGACTCCGTGTCCTGCACTTGGGCTCAGTCGGAGTCCTGGTATCATTGGTCATCGGAGTCATCCTCGGTCCCAGACATCGAAGGCTTTGTCGAAGTTGAGGTCCAACACGGGCCTGGGGGGTAAGACCTTCGGGACATGAGTGCAAAGTCCTTGTCCCAACGCCAGGGACGATGGCCGGGAGTGCCCCTCAAAGCAGCCTTGGCGGAAGGTGCTACCCACAGAGTTGGGGAATCGAGTTGGGTCCCCCTACACCATCATGTACTCCCCTGTCAGGGACCCGACACTGGGCTCAACATCCTTGAGGCCGGCACCTGCCTCTGAGGAGCTGTCTGGCATCGCAGCATTCATTGAGACACAGCGGGCCCAACTCCTGGTAACTCCGGGTTATTGGTGCCTACTAAAGGGCCACCCTCATCCAGGACCTCCCCACAGGATGCTCCAACCATCCTCGAGAGGCTGGCTCAATCGGGTGTTATCAATGCCAAGCCAGTCCGATGACCGTGGAGCGCTTGCAGACTCCTTCGGCTTTGAATCGGTGTGAGAGACGGACGTAGAGTCTCCTGACACCATCCTCCACCGGGATATCCCCTCCAACCCATCCCTGCCACACTATCGGTAGCAATCACCTCCGGAGAATCTTGCTTTCCTGGAGTTTGTGTGAGAGATGTCCCAGGCACTTGCCTTTATGGAGATGCCTGAGGACAAGCTGTGTACTGAGAATCTTGAGGTCCTCCAGTTTAAGGCTCCTCCTCGGGAGGCACTGACTGTGCCATGCCCCCATCCTCCAATGGCTGCTGTTCAGGATGTACGATGCTAATTGTGAACTGTCAACTTGATTCGCAGTATTGAGTTGGCTGGAGCCTTGGCTTTCAGAAAACAAAACTGCCACATAACTCCATGGTGGTGGAGTCGGCTATGCGTCGCATTAAGAACCAAAAGATGCATTCCTCAGTGCCTCCTCGGCAGGGAGGCACGCACCATGTATACTTTTACAGCCCGGATCCAGGCATACCAGCTGTACATGGGCATGTACCTGCGGGACCTGGCAAAGGAACTCACCGGATTCTTGGCTGGTTTATCAGGTGAACCCCTTGAGCACATCAGGACCCTGGTGTCATCGGTCAAAGAGGGCAAGTTTCAAACAGGTGGCCTTCGACAGCTTCGAGTCGGTGGCTTGTGTAGCTGTGATGGCTTCAGTCCTCTGGCTACAGTCCTCTGACTTGGAGTAGTGGGTTCAGGACAAGTTACCCATTGTCCCTTGCCAGGGGGAGAATCTCTTCGGCAAGCTCATGACTGAAAAGGCAGACAAGCTGGAGAAGGAATTCATGAGCAAAGCCAGGCTGTTCAAGACAGTGTCTGAACCTTCCCGTAGGAAGACTTCAGGTGGAAGGGCTTTTTCCCCAAAGACCAAGAAGGCTTACAGGAACTTTCCCAAGTTTCAGGCCTATCATGTTCCTCCTCAAGGGCAGTAGGCCAAGGGTCGGGAACATGGACCCTATAAACCAAAAGCCCCCAAACAATGCCCCAGCCGCAGCTTGGGGGGAGCTTTTGACTCCTTGGGCATAGCCTCCCTCCCCTAGGAGGTATAAGGCCCAAGTTTCATGGGAGGACAGCTGGTCCTCTTTGCACTCAGTGGCCAAGCATCACCATGGATGCCTGGGTGCTGCCAGATGGTCAGGGAAGGCTGTCTCCTCCGCTTTGCCCAGCTGCCTCCTCCCTTTTTCCCAGGGGAATTGCCCATGGACCCCTTGCACAGGGAGCTGTAAAAGGAACTCTAGTTCTTGCTCGAAAATCAAGTGGTAGAGCCCGTTCCCAAGCCTCTTCAGTGCTGGGGATTCTACTCATACTACTTCCTGGTCCCCAAGAAGACGGGGCTTCTAGCCCATCCTGGATCTGCAGGACCTCAATTGCTGCCTGATCAAGGAAAAGTTTAAAATGGTATCACTTGGAACCTTGATGCCTTATGTCCTGCAGGGAGACTGGCTGTGCTATTTGGATCTCAAAGATGCCTGCACCCACATCCTGATCCATCCAAGGCACCATCAGTAGCTCCAATTCTTCATTTGCAGATGACCTTATCAGTACAGGGTACTCCTCTTCGGCCTGGCCTCAGCTCTCTGGATATTTACAAAACGTCTAGCAGTCGTGGCCACTCACCTCTGGCTCCTGGGGGATTTTGTCTTCCCCTACTTGCATGACTGGCTCACCGGCACACCATAGGGCTACTCCAGTGCCTGGGCTTTGTGGTGAACTTCCAGGAGTCTCACCTATTGCCCACCCAGCACTTGGAGTTCATTGGCGCCCTACTGGATTCCACTCAGGCGAGAGTATTTCTGCCATTGGATCGGGCGCAGTGCCTCTCTGCCTTGGCACAAGCTGTGCAGAGCAGCTCAGCGGTGACAGCCAGACAGATGTTCTGCCTCTTGGGGTACATGGCATTCACCATCCATGTAACCCCCTTTGCCCACTTCCGCATGTGGCAGGCTCAGTGGATGCTCAGGGCCCAGTGGATGCTCAGGGCCCAGTGGACACAAGTTTCAGGCTGTCTAGAGGACCGCATCCAAGTCACACCGGCCTTAACGACATCTCTGGCCTGGTAGTAGGACTCCCTCAACCTCGGAGCTGGCCTGCCCTTCCAGGCTCCACCGATGCAACGCATCCTTACAACGGACAGTTCCAAATTGGGCTGTGGGCCCACTGCAATCACCTACAGTCGCAAGGCCCATGGTCGCCAGAGGAGAGTGCCTCGCAGATCAATCCACTGGAACTCAGAGCAGTCTATCACGTGCTATGGGGTCTTCCAGGATCATCGAAGGACAAGTGGTGCAGATCCAGACTGACAACCAGGTGGCAATGTACTACATCAACAAGCAGGAGGGCACGGGCTCGTACCACCACTGCTGGGAGGCAGTGTGCCTCTGGAACTTCACGATCGGGAAAAACATCTCCTTCAAAGCAGTGTACTTCCCGGGCCAGGACAACATTCTTGCCGACTGCCTGAGCTGAGTTCTTCAGCTCCATGAGTGGCGGCTGAACCCCCCTCCGTGCTGGGGGAGGCCTTCCATGTTCTCTGGACTGGCAAAGAGGTCAATCTGGGGGACCCTGCAGATCGACCTCTTTGCCAGTCCAGAGAACACGCCGCTTCACGCTTATGCTCTCAGAGACTGGCCGGGGATGAGAGACGGAGGATGCTTTCCTCCTCCCCTGGTCCCAGGGGCTTCCTGTATGCGTTTCTACCCACGCCCCTGGTGCCATAGGCCCTCCTCAAGATCCAGGCAGAGGCGGCCTCAGTCATCTTCATTGCACCCAGGTGGCCCAGGCCGCCTTGGTTCCCCCTGCTCCTGCAGCTGTTCCAGCAGGGACCCATTGCCGATGGGGAGTGCCCCGGACCTGATGTCACAGGAGGATGGGACTCTGTGGCACCCCATCCTCCAGTCCCTTGCCCTGACGGCCTGGATGCTGAGAGGCTAGCTATAACGCATCACTGCCTATCTAGGTCAGTTGAAGATGTTCTGCTTGCCTCACATAAGGACTCCACACGGGAGGGCTTATACCTTCAAATGCTGCAGGTTTTTTTACTGGTATGCAGAGGAAGGTCTTAACCCCTTCTCCTGCGCAATGCCGGATTATCTTACGATACCTATTGCATCTGTCAGGGGCTGGCCTAAAGTCCTTCACTGTCAGAGTGCACCTTTGTGCTATCTCGGCTCACCACCACGTGGTGGATGGTCAGGCCGTGTCGGTGCACTCTCTGGTGGGCAGGTTTATGCAAGGCCGCCTCCTTTCCTGGCCCCCGATCTGTCCACCACCAGTGGCGTGGGCCCTCAATGAGGTGTTGGGGATGCTCATGACTCCACACGTCGAACCACTGGCTACCTGCCATCTCAAGTACCTTTCTTGGAAGGTTCTACTCCTGGTGGCGCTCACCTTGGCCAGTTGTGTCAGCGAGCTGCAGGCACTGGTAGCACACGCGTCCTACACCAGGTTCCACAGAAACAGGGTCATCCTTTGGATGCACCCTAAGTTCTTGCCAAAGGTTGTTTCTGCCTTCTATTTGAATCAAGAGGTGGTATTGCCCACCTTCTTTCCTAGGCCTCACTCCTCCAGGGCAGAGGCCTCCCTACACACATTGGATTGAAAGCATGCATTGTCCTTTTACATCCAGAGGACACAGCCCCGTTGCTGCTCAGCGCAGCTCTTTGCCTCTTAACCCCAGTTGATTGGGGCTCGCAGTCTCCAAATGCACCCTCATAGTCTGACACCCAGCGTGAATTTCCTTTGCCTATCAACAGGTGGGGCTCTCTCTCTGCAGAATCATGTGACGGCTTCCAATGTGCATGCCAGGTGGCCTCAGTAGCAAGCCTGTGCTCGGTGCCCTTACTGGACATCTGCCGGTCTACCACCTGGTCCTCTGTGCACACTTTCGCTGCACACTACTGTTTGGAAGAGACCTCCTGGAGAGATAGTGCCTTCAGCCACCTCTTCGGGGAATAGTGCAACTCCTTCCCTCCAACCCGTGATGTCCATGCTACCGGAGTGGGGATTGCATCTTTAATGCTGCTGCCGCTGCATTGTTGGACATCCAGCCAATCAGCGCCCCCTGCTGCCCTTTATGGTCTGCTTTTTGGGTCGCCCGTGGCTTTTACAGGTTTTTTTTCGGTAGCCTGTAGCTTGAGAGTCCCATATGTGTGAGGACTGACTTCCTGCTTGTTCCCGGAGAAAGTGTAGTTACTCACCTATATTGGGTGTTCTCTGGGGACAGTAGGAATCAGTCCTCACAATCCTCCCTCCTCCCCGTGAGTTGTTTTTTCTTTTTATGCTTGATTGAGCTATGTCCTCATACTGAGGTAAGATGGCATCTTTGGATGGGAAGGTGACCATGCATGCATGGTGTAGCTCCCAAAGTCTTTCTTTGAAAGCTGAGGATTGAATCTGTGTGGGCTCCATCAGCGCACATGTCATCCATATGTACTACTACTACTGAACATTTGTATAGCGCTACAAAACATACGCAGTGCTGCACAGAGACACATGTAAAAGATGGTCCCTGCTCATCAGCGCTTTCAAGCTAGTCAAGACAGAAAACACAGTAGCTGAGAAATAGGATACATCTAGGGGGAATGGTAAGGAAACATGAGGGAGATCAGGTGAGTCAAGATCTGAAAGCAGCAGCGAGAGATGAGTTTTTAGCCTGGATTTGAAAAGGGTCAGAGAAGTCGCCTGGCATACAGACTCAGGTAGTTTGTACCAGGCATAAGGAGCAGCCAGGTGAAAGGAGTAAAGTCTAGAAGCAGTAGAAGAGAAGGGCATGGATAGAAATGATTTGCCAGAATGTGAGGACTGATTCCTGCTGTCCTCAGAGAACACCTGTTGCAGGCGAGTAACTACTTTTTTTTTTTTTGTGGTGGTTTGTATATACGCTGCAATGCTGTTTGTACATCCTTTTGATTGACTATGGTCAGAAAAGTGGTATAACTTTTATAAATAAATAACTTCCTTGATACCCCAGTTCTTATGTGCTGGGAGATGTCTGCACTTCTGCTAGACCTTCTTTACGGGCAGTTTCTCCAGATGGGTGAGTTTTACGCATTACTTATACAAAATCACTGCCAAAAGGGTAAATAGGAATTAAATACACACAACACCACCCTTTATAACCCCGATACCATCTAGCACCTTAATAATCAGTTGCCCTCATCTAAAACTTTTAACACACTATAGTTCGGGTATATAGAGACCTCAGAAAAAGCTCATTCCTTCCATCTGGCGAACTGTGTCACCATAGGATAGAGCTTAGAACTCATACATCACAGGTCTCACCCTTTTAACTTTAATATAATTATATCAACCAAAACAACTATCACACTATATCCAGAAAAAGTACTTTTAAAGGATTCGAACATCAATTAAAATCAATCTTTTTAATCTAAATGTTTTTGAAAATATTGTAAGAAAATTTTTATAAAGTGCAGTTTGTTCCACTCATACTGAAGATAAAATCTCCTGCACCTGCACCCACTATAATCAGCTTAATACCTAAGGGAAGAAATTGAAAAGGAAATCCAGATATTCAAAACTGCTTTCTACCAACTATTCAAATAGTAATACATTACTTATCTGAACGGTTAACTTCAGACGTTTATCCTTTGTCTTAATCACAACGATTTCCAATTTTGCTCAATCACACCGATTTCCAACGAAGTCACAACAAACACTGCCTCAGAAGTCATACGCCACAGCGGCTTGTCAAAAGACCTCGAGCAGTCGCTAAGCTTTTTACTGCAATCCAGATCCGACAAAAGCTTTTGTTTCACCCTGCCGTGCTTCGTCAGGGTTCCAGCATTAAACCTAAATTCTAATTATTGTATATAAAAAGAGCAAACACGTAGCTTCAATGATTTACGCATACCATGAAGTCATGAATCTCACTTCTAAGCCAGGATATTTGGAGTATGATCTGTCTCTCAAATTTACTGCTAATGCTCGGTGTAGTACTTGCATCGTTCTAAAGAGAGCCTCCCTCTGGAGTCCGTAAGATGTTACATGTTCTCCAGGACCAAGCAGGAAGTCAGTCCTCACATATGGGTGACGTCGGCGCCGACGGAGCCCTCGCGGAGCAATTTCCCCAGCTTTCAAAGAAAGCCTTTGGGAATTGCAGCGCGCATGCGCGGTCCCCTTCCCGCCCAAGGGTGCCATCTTGCTCAGTCTTTTTTCCGCGGAGCCCTACAGACGCTGTTTGTGATCGCCGCTGAAAAAGTTGATTTTTATTATTTTTCTTATCTCGATTCGACGCCGGATCCTTTTCCCGCCTGGACTCGATACACCGGTATAGAGTCCTTTCGTGATTTTTTCGGTTTTTGTCCTTCGTGACTGACGTTCGTGCCATTTTTTTGATGGAGCCCTCGTAGAAGCGTCTACCGGTGACGAAGCGTACTCTAAATAGATAGCAGATTGCATCTCTCTTGCTTATGCATAAGCCAGGACTCTCATTGGCAGGTCATGTCACTGCTCATAATATGCAAGCTATGACAACATTTGTAGCTAATCTCCATTCAGTGGCCATTGAGGACATCTGCTGGGCAGCTACCTAATCCTCCATTTATACTTTTGCTGCCCACTGTTGTGTGGACAAAGACTCCCATTAAGACACTATCTTTGGCGAGACTGTACTCCAGCATCTCTTTGGAACTTAAACTCAACTCCTAACCTCTGCCCCTTATTACAGGATACCAGACTATCATCGAGGGAGTATCTGTTCTGGAATTAAGTCCAATAATCCACAACTCTTCCAAACTCATCGGCTATAAGTTTTTGCCTCGGAGATCACACTACTCTCCTTTCCATACCAGTCTGGTATCTGGGAGCTAGTGAGTCCCATATGTGAAGACTACGTTCTCCAGGAACAAGCAGGAAGTCAGTCCTCACATATGAGTGATGTCATTGCTGATGGAGCCCTCGCAGAAGCATCTCTCCAGCTTTCAATGAAAGCCTTTGGGAGATGCCACCACACATGCGTGGTCCTCTTCCCTTCCAAGGGTGCCATCTTGCTCAGTCTCCCTTTTTCCGCGGAGCCCTACAGATGTTCATCTTGTCCCCCCAGAAAAAAGTTGATCTTCTCGTGCATTTTTGTACATTTTTCTCCAGGACCAAGCAGGAAGTCAGTCCTCACTTATGGGTGACGTCGGCGCCGACGGAGCCCTCGCGGAGCAATTTTCCCCAGCTTTCAAAGAAAGCCTTTGGGAATTGCAGCGCGCATGCGCGGTCGTCTTCCCCGCCCGAAGGTGCCATCTTAGCCAGTCTTCTTTTTTCCGCGGAGCCCTACAGACGTCCCCGTCTTGTCCCCGCGAAAAAGTTGATTTTCCTCTTTATTTTATACCTTTTTCTTTCGGTTCGACGCCGATCGTTTTCCCGCTCGGACTCGCGACGCCGGTCTCGAGTCCTCTCACGTTTTTTCGGTTTTTCTGACTTAGTCAGCTTTCGTTTTCGTTTTCCCTGGCAGCCCGGTCCTTTGACCTCGCAGGGGCCCTTTTTCCCCCGATGGCTGCCAGTGGGTTTAAGCGGTGTGGTCGGTGTGACCGAAATATGTCACTAACCGACACACACGACTTTTGCCTCCGCTGCCTGGGCCCGGATCATGAGGAACTGATCTGTGGGCCCTGCAGCAAACTGTCCTCGAAGGCGTTGAGAAGTCGGCGGCATCAGCGTGAGAGAATCTTCGCTGACCCCAGCCGTACCCGGACCTCGTCGGAGGCCTCCGTGTCGAAAGGCTCCAGCTCGGACCGTCGCCGGAGCTCCTCCGACCGGGGTTCTCCCTCCGGGGACCATCGTCGGAAGGAAAAACCCGCGAGGGCGGCGTCGGTGGACGCTCCTGGCTCCGCGAGGGCCAGGTCGCATAGCCCCGACAGCCGCCCCGGGTCCTTGGAGAAGGAACACCTCCCGAAGCGACCTCGCCTGGAGTCGGAGATGCCTGCCCGGGTAAGTCCTGTAGTCCTTCTGGACTCGCCTCCGCGACAGCCGACGTCGGGCCCGACGCCGTCGGGGCCCGAGTCGGGGGCTGCTGGGTCACCTGAGCTCGGCCTCAGGTTGACGGCCTTGGAGAGCAGACTGTCTGCCTTCATGGACCAGCAGCGGGCACTGCTCGCTGGCTTCGCTGGCGTCGCTGCCCCGACCGCCGGGACGTCGACGTCCAAGTCGACCCCGGAGACCGAGCCGATCCTCGAGTCGATGAGAACTCGAGTCGATCCTCGGTCGAGGTCGCCCTCGGCCTCCCGTTCGGGACCGAGGTCGCCGACGCCGACTCCCTCGGCGTCGGGGCGGCTGGCGCCGCACCCTGCCCGGGCCGACCCCACCGAGTCCTCGTCGGAGTCGGTCTGGGAGTCTGAGGAGGAAGAGTCACCTGATTCTTTCCGGACTCGGTGTGTCCCATCGGACTCTCCGGAGTCCGAGCCTCGGAAGCAGTCCCCCCCGGAGGATGCCCGGTTCTCGGACTTCGTTAGGGATATGGCCAAGGCTTTGGCCTTCCCTGCGGATCCCGAGGAGGAGCCTCGAGCCGAAGAGCTCGACGCCCTCCAGTATGACTCTCCCGCGAGGGAACACTTTACTGTGCCGGTTCCTCCTATGCTGGAACGACTACTCTTCCGCATGTGGGAGAGTCCGGCCTCCTCGCCGGTCCTGAGCAAGCGGGTCGATTCTATCTATCGAGTCCGCAAGAGCCCTGGCTTTCAAAAGGCACAGCTGCCACACCATTCCATGGTAGTGGAATCGGCCATGCATCGTCTTAAGAGCCAGAAGATGCACTCCTCGGTGCCTCCTGGAAGGGAGGCCCGTAACCTGGATGGCCTTGGCAAGAAGTGCTTCCAGGGCTCTATGCTCGCCTGTCGTGTCCAGACTTACCAGCTATACATGGGCATGTATCTCAGGGATCTGGCTAAAGAGCTAGCCGGATTCTCCGCTGGTCTCTCCGAGGAGCCCTTGCGGAGGTTCCTAGCCTTGTCCACGGGTATTCGGGAATGCTCAAAGTTCATGTCCCGAGCAGCCTATGATGGCTTTGAAGCCTCGGCTCGAGTAGCCGCAGCCGGCATCGGTGCCCGCCGACAGGCTTGGCTTCAGTCGTCCGACCTTGAGCCCTGGGTACAGGACAAGTTGGTCGATGTCCCCTGCCGAGGCGAAAACCTCTTTGGCAAGCCCATGGCGGAAAAGGCTGCACAAATTGAGACTGAGACTCTCACTAGGACCAGGCTTTCTAGGAAGACCTCCGCCCCTTCCCAGAAAAAGAAGGGCTCGGGAAAAAAGCCCTTTTACCCGAGGAAGGCAGCTGCCTACAAACAATACCCCCATTATCAGGCCCCTGCAGCTCCCCAACAGGGCCAGCAGGCCAAGGGACGGGGTAACGGGTCCCGTAGGCAGCAAGCCCCCAAGCCTGCACCACCAGCCCCTGCTCAGCAGGGTGGGGGTTTTTGACTCGCTCAGCATAGCCTCTCCCCCCCCGCTGGTTCCCCCCAGCACCGGAGGCCGGCTGGTTCACTTCGCCCACAGGTGGTCCAGCATCACCGCAGATGCCTGGGTGCTTCAGGTCGTGCGAGAGGGCTACCTTCTCCACTTCCATCAGGTCCCTCCCTCCTATTTTCCGGGAGAGCCTCCGCGCCCCCCTCTACACAGGGAGTTGCTCCTTCAGGAGTTAGCAGGTCTTCTGCAGGAACAGGCGGTGGAACCGGTGCCACACCACCTGAGAGGTCAAGGCTTCTATTCAAGGTATTTTCTGATACCAAAGAGAACAGGAGGCCTCAGACCCATCCTGGACTTGCGCAACCTCAACAAGTTCCTTGTGCGGGAGAAGTTCAAAATGCTTACCCTTGGAATCCTTCTGCCCTACCTCCAGCAGGGAGATTGGCTATGCTCCTTGGATCTAAAGGATGCCTATACGCACATCCTCATCCACCCAAGCCACCGCCAATACCTAAGGTTTGTGGTGGCAGGAACTCATTACCAGTACAGAGTACTGCCCTTTGGCCTGTCCTCCGCACCGCGAGTCTTCACAAAATGTCTCGCGGTCGTGGCGGCCCATCTCCGGCTTCACGGCCTCTATGTCTTTCCGTACCTCGACGACTGGCTCATCAGAGCAGCGTCCGCTCAGGAGGTCACCAACGCCACGGGCCGCACGGTGACTCTGCTGCAGCACTTGGGCTTTGTCATAAACTTCGCAAAGTCCACTTTGCTCCCCTCACAGGATCTCGAGTTCATCGGTGCAAGGCTGCACACTCCTCAGGCGCGAGCGTACCTACCGCTCGACAGGGCTCAGCGGCTCATGGACCTAGCCGACCGCTTTCGCAGCCAGCCCCTGGTCTCCGCCAGGCACTTCCTGAGACTGCTCGGCCATATGGCTTCCACCGTCCATGTGACCCCCAATGCCCGCCTGAATATGCGGTCTGCTCAATGGTGTCTCCGCCGGCAGTGGCGACAAGCCACAGGCGGCCTAGCAGACCTAGTGCGCGTCTCCGAGCCGCTGGTCTCGTCTATCCGGTGGTGGCTCCGGCAGCCGAACCTGTTATTGGGAATGCCTTTCCAGTCACCTCAGCCGACCCGGGTGCTGACCACCGATGCATCCCTCCTGGGCTGGGGAGCACATTGCCAAGAGGCACGTACTCAGGGCCTCTGGACCAAGTGGGAGTCTGCTCAGCAGATCAACTTCCTGGAGCTCAGGGCGATCCGCCTAGCTCTCAAGGCCATCTCCCACCTGACCTCCCAACAGTCCGTCCTTGTCCAGACGGACAATCAAGTTGCCATGTTCTACGTGAACAAGCAGGGGGGCACGGGCTCCTTCCTCCTCTGCCGGGAGGCACAGAAGCTCTGCTCTTGGGCCGTCAGTCACGGCATTCTCCTCAAGGCAGTTTATCTCCCGGGCCAAGAAAATTGCCTGGCGGACAAACTCAGCAGGGTCCTCCAGCCGCACGAGTGGCGTCTGGATCCCTTGATCGTTCAGAAGCTCTTCCTCAGGTGGGGCCTCCCCACGGTGGATCTCTTTGCCAGTCCTCACAACCGGCAGCTTCCTCGCTTCTGCTCTCGTCAGCCACACCCCCTTCGGGTTGCGGCGGACGCCTTTCTAATCTCATGGTCGGGGAGCCTTCTGTACGCTTTCCCTCCCATCCCGTTAGTCTCTCGGACTCTTTTCAAGGTTCTCCGAGACAAAGCCTTCATGATCCTGGTGGCCCCTCGCTGGCCCAGGCAGCCGTGGTTTCCGCTCCTGCTGCAACTGGCGGTGGAGGATCCCATCCCTCTGGGGGTACAACCGGATCTCCTCACTCAGGATCAGGGGTCCCTACTGCACCCCAACCTCAGGTCTCTCAACCTCATGGCCTGGCTGCTGAGAGGGTAGTCCTTGCTCCTCTTCTCTTGCCGGCGGAGGTGGAGGAGGTCGTCTTGGCTTCGCGACGGCCTTCTACCCGCAAATGCTACGCCCTTAAATGGCGTCGCTTTGCAATCTGGTGTTCCCAACAGTCTCAGGATCCCTTCTCCTGCCCGGTGTCGGTGATCTTACAGTACTTGCTACACCTCTCTAATCTGGGACTTAAGTCCAACTCCGTCAAAGTTCACCTCAGTGCTCTTTCAGCACATCATGTGCCGGTGGACGGCAGACCTCTCTCCAACGACCCTCTCGTAGCGAGGTTTCTCCGAGGTCTCCTTCTACTTAAACCACCTCTGCGCCCGCCAGCGCCGGACTGGGACCTGAATGTGGTTTTGCAGCGGATCACCTGTCCGCCTTTTGAACCTATGGCTACATGTTCTCTCCGTTTTCTGTCTTGGAAAACACTGTTCTTGATAGCCCTCACTTCCGCTAGGCGCGTAAGTGAATTGCAGGCCCTCGTGTCTGATCCCCCCTACACTCGATTCTACAAGAATAGGGTAGTCCTACGGACTCACCCAAAGTTTCTGCCTAAAGTGGTCTCCCCTTTTCACATGAATCAGGAGGTGGTACTTCCAACCTTCTTTCCCAGACCACACTCCAGCCGAGCTGAGACGGTCCTCCATACCCTGGACTGTAGAAGGGCATTGAACTTCTACCTTGACCGTACGCGGGAGCACCGTAAAGCTGCTCAGCTTTTTGTGTCTTTTGACCCCAATAAATTGGGACTCCCGGTCTCCAAGCGTACTCTGTCCATCTGGGTTGCGGACTGTATCTCTTGGGCTTATGGGGCAGCCGGTCTCGCCTTGGAAAGTCGAGTCACGGCTCATTGCGTTCGGGCAAAGGCCACGTCAGTGGCTTACCTCCGCTCTGTTCCGCTGGCAGACATCTGCCGGGCCGCTAGTTGGTCTTCGAGCCAGACTTTTGCGGTCCATTACTGTCTCGAGAGGGAGTCCCGTAGGGACAGTGCTTTCGGACAGGCAGTCCTCCGTAATCTCTTTGAGGTCTGAGCAACTCCTACCCTCCATCCCGGATGTGGGCTACCGGTGGGTGATAATTCAGCGAAGATTCTATCCTTCTGTGCTGCTGAGCTAGAGGGAGCTCATTTTTGTGCTTAGGGTCTCCGGTAGCCTTGAGCTTGGGAGTCCCATAAGTGAGGACTGACTTCCTGCTTGGTCCTGGAGAAAGCGTAGTTACTCACCTGTAACAGGTGTTCTCCAGGAGCAGCAGGAATCAGTCCTCACTACCCTCCCTCCTCCCCTTGGAGTTGCAATCGTCTGCTTATGTTCTTTTTGCAAATTTTTATGCTGTCTTTTTTAGCTATGTCATCTGACTGGCTAAGATGGCACCTTCGGGCGGGAAGACGACCGCGCGCATGCGCGCTGCAATTCCCAAAGGCTTTCTTTGAAAGCTGGGGAAAATTGCTCCGCGAGGGCTCCGTCGGCGCCGACGTCACCCATAAGTGAGGACTGATTCCTGCTGCTCCTGGAGAACACCTGTTACAGGTGAGTAACTACGCTTTCTGGCTAGTGCTGGTTCCTTTCCCATTCTCAAGCCATGCTGCCCCTGCATCGGGTCTCAAGATCTTATTTTTAGGTTCTTTTCCATCTTAGTGTTTTCACAGCTTTTTCAACCATTGGCCGCATCGAGCGTCTTCAACCTCACTGGGGTCCTTTTCGCCCCAATGGCCACTGGTTTAAAAAAATGTGATCGGTGCTCCAAAAACATGTCCTTCACCAGCACACGTGACTGTTGCCTCCGGTGTCTGGGCACCAACTACGATCTGGAGCTCCCTTTTTGAAAAGATGTCCTCATAGGCCATCCAGAGCAGCTGGCAGAAGCAGGACGACATCTTCCACAAGGCAGAGTTGACCCCAGTATCCCCGGTAGCCTCACGCTGAAAGGCCCTGCACGGACTCGTGGAGTTGCATAAAGCCCCCGTGGTTCCCGAGCAGGCTCACAGACACTCCAAACAAGGGTCTCTGGAACAAGAGCATAAAAGAATAAGACGACCTCAAGGGCCTCGTCCTGGGAGGCGGACAAGCATGGCAAATCCAGTGCGTGGTCCCTCAGCCCCTGACGAGCATCCAAGGAGTTGGAGCGGGAGTGACCACAAAAGATACCCAGGACCGATATCGAGGCCTCTAAGCCCAGTCTCACGAGGTCTGTCCCGTCAAGGACCCCCTTTCCTCCTGGACACCCAACCCGGTGACCCCAGCATCAGTGTCACAAGCTCCTACTCCCAAGTGGGAAACCCGAATGCTGGCACTGGAGCGCAGCGTTTCTGCAATCATTGCCTCCCAACAGGTGTTGATGCCTGGCCCCGTTGGTTCTCATGCCAAGACCGTAGGGACCTCAAGGCCAAGGTTTCCCCAGGCTGCCAAAGTGATCCCCATGAACCAGATGCCTTGTGAGGATCCTCGGCGAGGGTCTCGATCTCGCTCCTGATCCTCGGGGGGGGGGGGGGGTGGTGAGGTCTTCTCAGGTGAGTGCCTTTGGATCTGGCCATGCCTCGGCTTTGAGACACTGAAGACCGGCGCCACCGACACCCTTGGAGTCATCGGGCCCCGAGTCTTCCTCTGACTGCTCTGACTGGGAGTCTGATGTCGAGACGTCTCTGGAGACCCGGGCCCACCAAGACCTTTGGATCCATTTCCACCAGCTGCAAGGCGCCGATCTCCAGGAACAAGCAGGAATGAGTCTTCACATATGGGTACGTCGCTACCGACAGAGTCTGCGCGGGAACGCTTCCCAGCGTCCAATCAAAGAGCTTTTGGAAGCATCCCACCACGCCTGCATGCTGCCTTCCCCAACTGCCTCTCCTCAGTTTTTCATTTTCCGCGGAGCCGGCAGGATGTCCTCCTGTCACCGCAGAAAATTCTTGTTTTATTTCTTTAGTTTTCTTGTGGTCGCGGCTGTCTTCCCCGACGTCACCGGTACCGCCGGTGTTTTCTTTTCTTGTAAAATCTTCCTTTTCAAGGGATATTTTTTCTTCATAGTGTCTCATGGTTTCTTAGGCCTTCTAGGCCTCGTTTTTTTCCTCATGGAACCGCCAGCCATTTTCCCCAAGAAATGTTTAAACTGTGGCGGTACTACTTTATGTTTAGACCCTCGAAGTCGGTGTCTAACCTGCTTGGGTCCTGACGACAGTTTGGTGAGAAGAGGTTTTCAACATCGAGGTTCCCTCGATACACGGTTTCCCTCCAACTTCGGGGCACCGTCCCTTTCTTCTTCTACACAGGATCAGGTAACCCACAAACAGGATCAGGTAACCCACAAACAGTCTGTTAAGACTAACCAGCCCTTGAGTGGTAGGTCTCATGCACAGCATGTAGACGGCTCCGGCCTTGCCCTCGAGGGCCCACTGGCTTCAAAAATTCCCGTTGAAGATCCCTCTTTTCAGAGTTTCCTCCTGGATATAGCAAGATCTCTTGCCATTCCTATCCCGGGACATGATCCTGCACAAGGCTCTGTTTCTACCAAAGCAAAGGAGAACATAATGCTTCCTTTGCATCATTCCTTGCAGGATCTCCTTCTAGGAATGTGGGAAACACCTTTAAGGGTACCACCACCTTCCAGAGAAACTGATCTCTTATATCAGGTGCCCCCCTCTCCAGGGTTTCAAAAGACTCAACTTCCTCATCATTCCATAGTAGTGGAATCAGCAGTGAGGCGGGTAAAGAGTAAGAAAAAGCACTCTTCTTATCCGCCAGGTCGTGAGTCTAAGACACTAGATGCCTTTGGATGTCAAACCTTCCAGACATCTATGCTTTCTGCAAGAATTCTCTCATATATTTTTTATATGAGTCTATCTCTTGAGGAGGTCACAAAGCAATTACATCTTTTGACTCCTTTGCTTCCAGAGTCCAAGAGTGCAGGCTATTCTTCACTGCTTAAGCATCTTCAGAATATCTCTTGGTTTCTTACTCGTGCTTCCCTAGACTCTTTTGAGTCTGTTAGCAGGACTTCTGCTATAACTATAGGGGCACGACGTAGAGCCTGGCTCCAAGCTTCAGACTTGGACAAATGGGCATAGCAAAGACTGGGACATACTCCTTGCACTGGAGACAATCTTTTCAACAAGGAGTCTTTACATCAGGTTACTCAGTTATCCACTGACTTACCTGTTCCTAGGGGCTGTTCTGCACCTTCTTCTGTCCCAGTAGGCAGGAAATGTCCTGCCAAACTTTCTTCCCATAGGAGAACAAGGTTTTATGCATCATCTGCCCATCATACAGATGTTCCCAAACAAGGGAAGTATCGTCCTGGTCTGCAGAATTCAACCTCTCACCAGGCTCAGCAAACCCAGCAACCACAGGGTTTCTGATCAATCTCCATCAGATGCTTGTGAATCTTAGGGTTAGAATCTGCAGTTGCTTCTTCTCAATAGAGGCAACCCACTGCTGTTATTCTAAATCCTAGACATGGATCTCTTCCCAAAAGACATCCATTTTTTCTATGTTGTATGAGCTGTCAGGATGTTCATGCTTATAGGTCACAGGGTTCCCTCTTCTTCCTGCTAGGGAAAGAGGTCTAACCACTATCAAACGATAGTTTTCCTGTGCCAGCATGTCTTTTTTCCTTTCTATAGACTTACTACTTTGTAAGTCTTCTTCAGCTCCATTCTCTTTACCCTCTTACTAAGCTTTTCCTCTGTAAGAGCGGTATTGCTTCACTGGAGGGCTTTTCTTCAGCCTCTCTAGTTTTGTTACTTTTCCAGTGCGGAGTTCTCCTCTCTGAGTTGACTCCTCTTTTTCAATCTTGCTTTGAAGCACTTTATCAGACATATCCAGAGTTTTCTATTCCTGTTCTGTCTGTTCTTTCTGTTTTTAAACAGTAAGATTCTTTCTGCTGTCTAGCAAGCAGCTGCCTATGCAGGAGCCTTAATGTTTGGACCACTGGTTCTTGTCCACCAGCAACCAGATTTGTCCTCCACTAACTTTCTGTCTAGTTTAGTAGTGATTCCAAGTCAGTGCTGTCATCTGTCTTGGAAATTATTTCACTACAGCCTTGTTGGATTGTCTTCTCTTTCTGCCATCTCCATTCCCCTGGGTTTGGCAGCATAGTTGACATAGGTACTGGCTCTCCAGCAGCCAGTTCTATCTCCTCATTCTCCTGCATCATGATCTCTGCAATTCTACAGAGAAGCTCTCCACTATGGGCCCTTGCTAGAGAGCATGGGGGTTTTTCTCCAACAGCTATCCTAGATGGTTGGAAAAGGCTTTTTCAGTCATGTCTCCCAGGACTAGACAGGTTCTCCCTTTGTTCACTATCTCCTTTTTATGATAAAGGATATAGGCCTTCTCTTACGTGAAAGCTTAAGGAGTTGCCAATTCCCTGCTTTGGTCCATAGTATTTCCAATCGGGAATATGCTTTCTCCTTGCAGCTCGTCCTCATGGTAAGAACGCATGATACCTTTTTTGTCCTTAAGCAGGTCAGCATGGTATCTCATTTTTATGCGTCTTCTATTCACTTACCGTGCTAGAGTTCTAGAATACTCGGGACTTGCTGGCTGCAGATTGATATTATCCTCTGCTTTTCACGTAACCGTCCTGGTTATTTCACTAGCTAGCATCCCTGTAGCTCATAACCAGTGGGAATAGATTCTCTATATATCTTCTCAAGTAGGTTCCACCTTCTTGTTATTCGATGAATCTTTCCTCTCCACTTTTCCTATGTGAATACCGTTCTGTAAGCATATCTCTGTCTGCTTCATTGCAGACACCCATATAGAGGCCTATATGTTCATTCTGTAGCATACATCTTACAGATGTCTATGTCTATCATTTGTGTGTGTTTTATGCTCTTCATATCTCACTATAGATACATATATATCTGTCAAGATTTTTTTACTATTGGTAGATATGTATTCTGCATTTATCTATCTGACTGTCCAGACTCATATAGCTATATGATTCTGACAGATGGGCTTTACCCATACCTATGCTATCCAGCATGTTTGGGGTTCTACATTCACAACCACTCTGTGGTAGTTAACAACTTCCACCATAACCTTAAGGTTTAGGTACCTCTGAAGCTCTCCATGCTCCAGTATCTCTCCTAGCTGACTCCAGTTAGGAGAGACATTGCCAATCTTCAGCTAATCACAGGCTCTAACACCTCAGCCGTTTGTCCTTTCTTTTGGGATACAAGGGCTTTCCATACCTTTTCCTCCCACAAGGACTGTGCCTGTTTTATCCAATTCGGTCGGCCTTCTCTTTTTGCTCCCAAAGGTGAGCAACTCTGTCGCCAAAAGAGTTCGGCTTTTATCATAAAGCCTTCCACTGAAGGCCCACCGTTATTGGTACTACCCCAGTTATTACCGAGGTCCCCTCTTACCTTTCAGGAATCTGACCTCCTCTGTTTTTTCCTACAGGTTTATTACCTCCACTTCACAGTGAGGTCCTCCTGGAGGTTCCTCTACTGGGTCCCCAGTAGATCCCATGAACCTCCTTACTGCTGTGTAATCCTGTTAGGGGAGGTCCATATTGCAATATTTCTTCCAATATCATTGATGATAATTATCATCCACACATGGACTCCTTCTCTGCAGTCCTATGCTAGGTTAGCTGTTCCACAGCACCTTTCTTTCTTCAACTCCTACTCTCCATCCTCAGGATGCCTGGCGTTCTGGAAGATAGCATGTTCCAACCTATGACATGCTGGGACTCCAGGCATCTTAGCTTGGGAGTCCCCATATGTGAAGACTCATTCCTGCTTGTTCCTGGAGATAGCACAGTTACTTACCTGTAACAGGTGATCTCTGGGAACAGCAGGAATAAGTCTTAACAACCCACCCACCTCCCCAAGAGTTGTATCTCTATCTATCTTTCCTTTCCTCTCTCTCTTTGTCTCAGCTTTAAAACTTAACTGAGGAAAGGCAGTTGGGAAAGGCGGGAAGGCAGCACGCAGGCGGGTGGGATGCTTCCAAAAGCTCTTTGATTGGACGCTGGGAAGCATTCCCGCGCAGACTCCGTCGGTACCAACGTACCCATATGTGAAGACTTATTCCTGCTGTTCCTAGAGATCACCTGTTACAGGTAACTAACTGTGCTATCCCCACTCGAGGACACCTGTTTCCTCGAATTCGTCTGGGACATGGCACAGGCTCTCTCCCTCACCACTGAGTCGGAGGAGGACCTCCATATGGAGGAGTTTGACATCCTACAATACGAGGCACCACCTGAGGAGTCCCTTACGGCCCCCTCCATCCTAAGTCGGCTTTTTCTCTAAATGTTGGAGATGCCTGGATATGATAAACCGGGTCCAGCGAGGACCGGGCTTCTGAAAGACGCAATTCCCTCATACCTCCATGGTTGTCAAGTTGGCCATATGTCAACAGAAGAGCCCGAAGATGCACTTATCAGTGCCCCTGGGCAGGGAGACCTGCACCCTTGATACCCTCAGGCGGAAATGCTATCAAGGCTCAATGCTAGCATGCCTCATACAGACTTACCAATTGTGCATCGGCATGTTCCTCCTAGATCTCACCAAGGAACTCGGAGGCTTTGCGGCTGGCCTCAATGGAGACCACCTCCAATGCTTCCAGACACTTATGAGATCGGTCAGGGAGTGTCCTAAGTATCTGTCTTGACCCTACGATGGCTTAGAGTCCAACTTGAGGGTAGCAGCCACCAGCATTGGTGCCCGATGCCAAGCCTGGCTCCAGACATTGGACCTTGAGCAATGGGTCCAAGAGAAGCTCCTCAATGGCCCTTGTCTTGGGGAGTAACTCTTAAGCCGATGGAAGACAAAGCAACCGAGATCAAGACAGAGTATGTCACCAGGACTGCTCTTGAGGAAGACTTCCACTCTACCAAGGAAGAAACCACTGGGAAAGAAGTCTGCCTTTCACAGAAAGGACCAGCCCTATCGAGGCTATCCCCCATACCCGGCCACCCAAACCCCTCAGCAGGGTCACCAGGGTAAGGGTACGGGTTAGGGCCCATGCAAACCCAAGGGCTCAAAGCCTCAGGCATCAACCCCAGCCCAGTCAAGGTCGGGGTTTTGATGCTTCCAGAATAGCCTCTCTTCCACTGGAGGATCAGCTGCCAACAGGGGGTGGGGGCCTGATTAATTTTGCCCACAGGTGGACCTCTATCACCACCGACTCATGGGCAGGGAGGGTTACTTCCTCCACCTGGACCAACCGCTTCCACCCTTGTTTCCTGGGGAGCCCCCTTGGTCTCCCCTGCACCAGGTCTTGCAGGCCTTCTCAGGGACAGGGCTGTGGAGCCTGTACCACACCACTTGAAAGGAAAGGGATTCTACTCCAGGTACTTTCTGGTCCCAAAAAGGAGGACTAAGGCCCATCTTGGACCTGAAAAACCTGAACAAATTCCTGGTGCGGGAGAAATTCAAGATGCTCTCCCCCTTGGAACATTGCTGCCCAACCTCCAGCAGGGAGATTGGCTATGCTCCTTGGACCTAAAGGATGCTTACACCCACATCCTTATTCATCCCAGTCACAGGCAGTACCTAAGATTCATGGTTGGGGGCGATCACTACCAGTACAGGGTACTTTCCTTTGTCCTAGCCTCTGCACCAAGGTCTTCACCAAATGCATAGCAGTGGTGGCTGCCTACCTTAGTCTCCAAGGGGCCTTCGTCTTCCCTTACCTAGACAACTGGCTGGTAAAAGGGGACATGGTCTCAGAGGCCCTGCAAGCCACACCATCAAGGTCTTACATCATCATCTGGGATTCATGATAAATCACCCACCTTACTCCAACACAAAACTTGGAGTTCATAGGGGCTCACTTGGATATCTTCCAGGCCAGGACTTTCCTCCCCCTAGACAGGGTGGATTGCCTCACGGCCCTAGTAACTGAGGTGCAATGCCGTCACACCATGTTGACATGATCAATGCTTTGCCTCCTGGGCCACATGGCCTCCACAGTCCTTGTGGTTCCCAACACCCGCCTCCACATGTTTGTGGTTCAGTGGTGCCTCCGCTCACAGTGGGCTGGCTCTGGGACAGAGTCTCGGTGTCCAGTCAGTTGACGGAGTCACTCACTTGGTGGCGGGATACACAACACATGCAAATGGTCATGCCCTTCCAACTCCCAAACCCCCAGAGGGTCCTCAACAGATGCTTCCCTGCTGGGCTGAGTTGCCCATTGGGAGGAACTGCGCACCCAGGAGGCCTGGTCCCTCAAGGAGAGCCAGCAGCAGATCAATCTGCTGGAACTCAGGGCCGTCTTCCTCGCGCTGAAGGCTTTCCGGCACCGCCTTCAGCATCAGTCTGTGCTTGTCTAGACAGACAATCGGGTCATGATGATCTACCTGAAGAAACAAGGAGGCACAGGCTCCTACCACCTATGCCAGGAGGCAGAAGCCCTCTGCTCATATGCGACCAGAAAGAGTATGCTCCTCAAGATGGTATACATTCTGGGTCAGGACAGTGCCCTGGTGGAAAGACTGAGCAGAGTCCTCCAACCATACGAGTGGCACCTGGAACCCAAGGTGGCACAACAGCTATTCCAATTATGGGGCATCCTGAACCTGGACCTCTTTGCCAGCCCGACCAATGCTACCCCGTTTCTGCGGTCCTCAACCACACTCGTCCCGAGTAACAGCGGATGCCTTCCTCATCTCGTGGTCAGTAGGCCTATTGTATGCCTTTCCTCCTACACCACTGTTAGCATGGTCCCTCTTCAAGGTCCAGCGAGACAAGGCTTCCGTGATTTTAGTGGCTGTGAGGTGGCCCAGGCAGCCTTGGTTTCCTCTGCTGCTTCATCTCTTGATGGAGTCCCCAATCCTTCTTGGAAGCTCCCCGGGACTATTGACCAATGAGGAGAGCTCGATCCTTCACTCCAACCTGAGATCCTTGTCTCTCATGGCATGGCTGCTTAACAGGTCACTTTAGCACCCCTCAACCTTTCCAGGGAGGTGGAAGAAGTCCTCCTGGTCTCTCGTAAGACTCCACGAGACGGCCCTATGCCTTCAAGTGGCACAGGTTCTCTGTATGGTGCATGGAGCAACGGGTGGATCCATTCTCCTGCCCGGTGCACTCAGTGTTACAATACTTGCTTCACCTCTTGCAGTCTGGACTTAACTCTATCTCTGTCAGGGTACACCTGAGCGTGCACTCCGCGAACCATCACTCTATAAAGGGAAAGTCTCTTTCTGTGTAGCTCCTCATTACCCAATTCATGTGGGGCTTGCTGCTCTCCAAGCCCCCCATCCGATCACCTTCAGTGGAATGGGATCTCAGTGCGGTCCTGGCGCAGCTTACCAAGCCGCTCTTTGAACCCTTGGCTATCTGCCCTTTGCGTTACCTATCCTGGAAGGTAATCTTCCTGGTGGCACTCACCTCTGCCCGCAGAGTGAGTGAGTTTCAGGCCTTGGTGGCCGAGCCACCCTACACCAGGTTCTACAAGAACAGGGTCGTGCTCCACACTCACACGAAATTCCTTCTGAAGGTGATCTCTGATTTCTACCTCATCCAGGAGGTGGTACTTCCTACCGTCTGTCAATGGCCCCGTGCCGACAAGGCGTCCTCCATATCCTGGACTGCAAAAGGGCCCTGTCCTTCTACCTGCAGTGGACTCAAGGCCGCTGCAAAGCCTCACAGCTTTTCATTTCCTATGACCCCAGTCATCTGGGGGAGGCTGTCACCAAGCCAACCCTATCCATCTGGGTGACAGACTGCATAGTCTTCACCCACAATCATGCTGGGCTACCATTGGAACACCGGGTCATGGTGCATAATGTCAGGGCGATGGCAACCTCTGTTTATTTATTTATTTATTTACATTCTCTTATATACCGCGCTATTCTGCATCAGTGCGGTTTACATTGAACAAACTGAAATTACATTGAACAGGGCATTATAACTTGGAGATAACTATTTTTACAGGGAACATGGGCTATGGAGGGTTAAGTGGCTTGCCCAAGACCACAAGGAGCACCTGTGGGACTAGAAACCCCAGTCCTTCCGGCCCAAGGTTGCTGTCCTCTAGTGGGATTTGAACCCCCGACCTTCCGGCCTGAAGTACCTTGCCCCAACCACTAGGCCACTCCTCCACTCCTGTTGCAAGCCTTCGCTCTGTCCCTATGGCAGATATCTGCCAGGCCGCCACCTGGTCATCCTTTCACATTTTTGCAGCCCACTACTGCCTGGAGAGGGAGTCCTGATGGGACAGTGCCTTCGGCCAGGCTGTAATCTGTTCGAGGTTTAAGCAACTCCTGCCCTCCAACTCTTCTTGTTCAGGCTACCAGAGCCATGGTTCTCCCTGGACACTGTGTTCCTCAGAGTAGCTTGTGGCTACTCATGGCTGGGCCATGCCTTTTCCACATGTTACTGGTAGCTTGTCTCTAGGGAATCCCATATGTGAGGACTGACTTCCTGCTTGTTCCTGGAGAAAGTGTAATTACTCACCTGTAACAGGTGTTCTTCAGGGACAGCAGAATTAGTCCTCACAGCCCTCCCTCCTCCCCTTGGAGTTGATGTACTATTTTTGCCATCTCTTTTGTTGGCTCTAGCTATGTCATCTGACTAAGCAAGATGGTACCCTTGGGTGGGAAGGGGACCATGCATGTGTGGTGGCATCTCCCAAAGACTTTCATTGAAAGCTGGGGAGATGCTTCCACGAGGGCTCCGTCGCCATCCCCTATATGTAAGGACTGATTACTGCTGTCCCTGAAGAACATCTGATCTCCAGGAACAAACAGGAATGTAGTCTTTTTCACATATGGGTATCGTTGGTACCGACGGAGCCTGCGCGGGAACGCTCCCCAGCGTCCAATTAGAAAGCTTTTGGGAGCATCCCACAGCGCCTGCATGCTGCCTTCCCGCCTTTCCCAACTGCCTCTCTCCAGTTCTTCGTTTTCCGCGGAGCCAGCAGGTCGTTGTTCCTGTCACCGCAGAAAATGTTTCCTTATTCCTTCTTTTTTGTGGTCGCGTCTGCCTTCCTCGACGCTATACCGGTACCGCCGGTTCTTCTTTCTTTCTTTTAAAAAATAAATATATATATATCTTCTAAGTTTTTTCCAAACTTTTCTTTTCCAGGTGTACGTGCCATTTTGGGCCTTAAGCCCAAAATCTCCTCCACTATGGAAAAACCCACTTCGGGTTTCAAAAAGTGCACCAAGTGTGGCGGTACCATCTCCGTCACCGACACCCATGAGTGGTGTCTTAAATGTTTAGGTCCTGACCACTTCATCTCCGAGTGGATGGCTTGTGCCATGATGTCCAAGAGGGGTCGACAAAACCGAGCTGCTAAGCTCAGCGCCCTTTTTCCCTCCGATATAGCTTCTGTGGCATCGACGTCTTCTAGGGCTTCGTCTTCTTCCCATGGATCTCAGGTAACTAAACATAAGTCTGGCCGGTCCTCAAAGGGTAGATCTCCTTCCAAACATCAAGATGCCTCTGGCGTTGCCCTTGAGGGTTCTGTACCAGCAAAATTGCCCCGGTGGGAGGCATCGGCTTCCAAAGCATTATCGGGGCTCCAGGATGATCTCGAGGCCTCGACCTCAGCAGAACTACTGGTGCCATGCTCTGGGGTACCGGCTGCTTTCTCCGGTACCGATACCCAGGCATCGGCAGTGTTGCTAGACTAGAGGTTCCTGGCTATTGAACGCAGTCTGGCGGCTCTCCTTGACAAAAAAAAAAAAAAAAAAAAAAAAAAAACAAAGGGGGAGCCGGTATAAGGTCACTGGCAATTTATATACGAAAACCCCAACACGTTTCGGCGGGTGCCTTGAACAGGGGGTAAACAGGACTTCAGAATTAATTTAAAAACAATAACATCAAAATTAACACGTGATAAAATAAAAATACAATAAATATAAAGAAAACCCAATATATGTAATAAATACAAAATCATAAAAGACCACAAGAGAATAAATATATACTTACACGTTTATTCTCTTGTGGTCTTTTATGATTTTGTTATTGTTTTTAAATTAATTCTGCAGTCCTGTTTACCCCCTGATGAAGGCACCTGCCGAAACGCGTTGGGGTGTTCGTTAATAAAGTGCCAGTGACCTTTATCCTGCTCGCCCTTTGGTTTTTGTTTGGACTTCTGCGAGTTCGGTGCTCCCTTTGTGTCTTTTGGCGGCTCTCCTTGAGACATCAACACTCTCGGAACCGCGTCAGACAGTTCAACCTGTACCGGCACCGACAGCATCGACATGGGTGTCTGCTTTGCTGGCACCCAGTCATGCAATGCCTTCCGGTACCGATACACCGGTACCGATTCTCCCTGGTACCGACTTCAGTCGGTACGGGTATCGGGCTCTTCAAGAGCATCCAGACAGAAGATCCTTCAAATCCTCGGAGGAGTCCAAGGATTCTAACAGATCAGTCGGTACCGGAATACTTCTCCCGGAGGAGCCTTCCTCTCCTAAACATAGGATGTCAACTCCAGAAGATATCTCCTTTCAGGATTTTATCAGGGAGGTGGCTCGAGGTCTGTCCATCACTGTGACTCCTGAAACAGAGCCCAGGGCAAAGGAGTTGGAGATTTTACAATATCCCAAAGCTCCTAAGGAGGCAGCTACCTTGCCTATCCATGAGATCTTACATGATCTCATGTTGAGAATGTGGGAGACACCTCTTACCACCTCTCCTCACTCTCACAGACTGGATACCATGTATCGAGTCCCTCCTTGTCCTGGTTTCCAGAAAACTCAGCTTCCTCACCACTCTATTGTAGTGGAATCAGCTATGAGAAGGATCAGGCGTGCAAAGAGGCATGCCTCTAATCCTCCAGGACGTGAGTGTAGAACTTTGGATGCCTTTGGACGTCGTACTTTCCAGGCTTTCTGCCAGGATCAGTTCCTATATTCTATATATGGGAATGTTCCTTAAAGAAGTCACAGGAGACTTGGAGATTTTAAGTCCTCTCCTTCCTGATGACAAGAGGCAGGATTTTCTCACACTGGTTAAACATGCCCAGGATGTTTCTAAGTTTGTCAATCGTGCAGCTTTTGACTGTTTTGAGTGCATTAGCAGAACCTCTGCCATTGCCATAGGTGCACGTAGAATTGCCTGGCTCCAGGCATCCGATTTGGAGCTCTGGGTACAGGACAAACTGGGCAATATCCCTTGTACAGGTGAAAATCTATTCGGCAAAAATTGGCAAGAGAAAGCCAATGAGTTGGATGCTGACAACTCCACTTTGAATAGGTTATCCAAAGCCACAGCTGATCCTTCAAGGAAGAAATCTTTCAAGAAGCCATTCTTCTCAAAAAAGAAGAGGTTTTATCCCTCTTATTCCGAGCAGGGATGTTCTGCAGGTCAGCCTGCCCGAAAGAGTCAGCAACCACCTAAACAATGGAAAGCAAAGACTGCTAAGTCTCAACCGTCTCAGCCTCCACAAGGCCTTTGACTTTCATCTAGAGAAGTTAGCCTTCCTGGCCCTCAATGGACCAGAGCCTTCCACCATTCCAGGAAGGTTGTGTCACTTTGCCCCCAGATGGGGGCATATAACAGCAGAACATTGGACACTCTCCTTATAAAAGAGGGGTACAAGCTTCACTTTCTGTGCATGCCCCCTCCCACAATGGAAAGACAGTTCAATTCTCAGACCTCTCTCATCAGCCTGTTAGATTAAGAGGTCACTATGCTTCTTGCCCAAGGGGCAATAGAAGAAGTACCCATTCATCAACAGGGTACAGGGTTTTACTCCCCCTATTTCCTTATCCCAAAGAAAACGGGGACACAGACCTATTTTGGACCTCAGAGAATTGAACAAATTCCTTTCAAAGAGAAATTCAAGATGGTTTCTCTGGGATCTCTGCTACCATA
Organism: Ichthyophis bannanicus; assembly: GCA_033557465.1. NCBI lineage: Eukaryota > Metazoa > Chordata > Amphibia > Gymnophiona > Ichthyophiidae > Ichthyophis > Ichthyophis bannanicus. The sequence continues at coordinate 6,913,519 of CM066050.1, forward strand.
CCTTCAGAGTCAGGATTGGCTTTGTTCTCTAGATCTCAAGGATGCGTACACTCATGTTCTCATCCATCCAACTCACAGAAAGTTCCTTCGGTTCCTTTTTCAAGGAAAGCACTACCAGTACAGGGTGCTTCCTTTTGGCCTGGCCTCAGCACCAAGGGTGTTTACGAAATGCATGGCTGTGGTAGCAGCATTTCTTCGCACTCTAGGAATATTTGTCTTCCCCTACTTAGACGACTGGCTCATTCGAGCCCCATCAGAGTCAGAGGCCAGGATTTCTCTGTCTTTCACAATGCGTATCCTTCAGTATTTGGGTCTGGTCATAAACATCCCAAAATCCAGTCTAATTCCTACTCAGTCTCTAGAGTTCAAAGGAGCTTTGCTGGATACCAAAAGAGCAAGGGCCTATCTTCCTCAGACCCATTGCCTTCGCATGGTGCACTAAGCTTCTCAAGCAGTGCTAGAGCCTCATCTCACTGCCCGAGAAATGTTACAACTACTAGGCCACATGGCATCTACAGTGCATGTGGTTCCTTATGCTCGCCTCCATATGAGAGCATCCCAGTGGACTTTATCCACCCAATGGACCCAGGCATCAGGGTGCCTGTCAGACGAAATAGCAAAGACAAATTGCCTTATTTTGTCCCTCCAATGGTGGCAGTCCACTCAGAACCTGTTGCTGGGGTCCCCATTTCAACAACCTTTACCGCAGGCAACTCTCACAACAGATGCTTCACCAATGGGTTGGGGAGCTCATCTGCAAGACCTCTCCACCCAAGGCACTTGGACGCCACAGGAGATTCATCTACATATCAATTTCTTAGAGCTCAGAGCAATCTTCCTTGCTCTTTGAGTGTTCCACACCCTGCTCAGCTACAAGACAGTCCTCATTCATACGGACAATCAAGTAGCCATGTTCTACATGAACAAGCAGGGGGGAACAGGCTCTCGGTCACTTTGCAACGAAGCTTTGCGACTATGGGCCCTCGCCAGAGAGCATAAGATTCATCTCCTGGCAGTGTATCTTCCAGGCATACAAAACTCTTGGGCAGATAGACTTAGTCGAGTTCTGCTTCCACACGAATGGTCTCTACATGCAGACCAGGTGGCCAAGATTTTTCAAATTTGGGGAACCCCAGACATAGACCTCTTTGCAAGTCCGTTGAATGCCAACCTTCCCCGGTTCTGTTCCAGGATTCCGGCTCAGGGCTCTCAGGCCAGGGATGCTTTCCTCCTTCACTGGGGTCAAGACTTACTTTATGCCTTTCCACCCATTCCCCTAATTCCCAAAACCCTGTTCAAGCTTCAGAGAGACAGAGGCAGTATGATTCTCATAGCTCCATATTGGCCACGGCAAGTGTGGTACCCTCTGCTTCTACATCTCTCTCAAGCTCCCTCCCTGGAGTTAGGATCTGCTCCAGATCTCCTGTCTCAGGAGGGCGGAATGTTATGGCATCCCAGTCCCCAGTCTCTGCATCTCAGGGCTTGGTTGCTGAAGGCCTAGATCTTCATGATCTTAACCTCCCTCAGCAAGTAAAGGATATCCTTTATGCTTCCAGGAAGCCTTCCACAAGACGCTCTTATGCTTTCAAGTGGAACAGGTTTACTATATGGTGTTCACAGAAGGTTCTTAACCCCCTTGCGATACCTCTGGAATCATTACTGGAGTATCTCCTTCATTTATCCAATGCAGGACTTAAAACTAACTCAGTAAGAGAACTAACTCAGTAAGAGTCCATTTGAGTGCTATTGCAGCTTCTTTCAAGCCTCTAAATGGACAACCTATTTCCTCCCATCCTCTTATAGCAAGATTTATGCGAAGCTTTCTTATAACTAAGCCTCCCATTAGGCCACCACCGGTGGCATGGGACTTAAACCTGGTTCTTGGTCAGCTCATGAAGCCACCTTTCAAATCCTTAGCTACTACCTCATTGAAATTCCTTTCTTGGAAAGTTATCTTTCTCATTGCAATCACATCAGCATGCCGCATCAGTGAGTTGCAGGCACTAGTAGCTGATCCACCTTATACAAGGTTCCATCATGACAAGGTAGTCCTTAGGACTCATCCACACTTTATGCCAAAGGTGGTCTCGCCTTTTCATTTAAACCAAGCAGTCTACCTGCCTGTGTTTTTTCCAAGGCCTCATGCATCTAATGCAGAAAGGAATCTTCATACTTTGGAATGTAAAAGAGCTTTAGCCTTTTACTTGCAAAGAACACAGCAGCATAGAAAGTCCTCTCTACTCTTTGTTGCTTTTGATCCTTCTCATTTGGGACTTCCAGTCTCCAAGAGAACACTGTCCAACTGGATTGCTTTGCCTATCAGAGTAAGATTCTTCCTCTGGAGGGCCATGTCACAGCTCACAATGTGAGAGCCATGGCAGCTTCAATGGTTCATCTGCACTCTGTGTCTATCGACGACATCTGTCGAGCAGCCACTTGGGCCTCGGTTCATACCTTCACAGCCCATTACTGCTTGGAGAAGGACTCCCACGGGGATGCCTTGTTTTGTCAGGCTGTTCTTCAACACCTGTTCCATACCTAATCAACTCCTATCCACCATCGCTGGTTGGATGCCAGAGATCTATGGGGGGAAGTGGAGCCCTTTCACAGGGGCACAGAACGTCTGGGGTCTCTCCCTGGCATCTAAAGCTAGGGAGTCCCCATATGTGAAGACTACATTCCTGCTTATTCCTGGAGATAGCATAGTTACTCACCTGTAACAGGTGATCTCCGGGAACAGCAGGAATTTAGCCTTCACAACCCACCCACCTCCCCTAGTTGTTGTATCTCTCTATCTCTCTCTTTCTCTTTCCCTCTCTCTCTCTCTCTCTTTGTCTCAGCTTTAAACTCAACTGGAGAGAGGCAGTTGGGAAAGGCGGTAAGGCAGCACACAGGCGCTGTGGGATGCTCCCAAAAGCTTTCTAATTGGATGCTGGGGAGCGTTCCCGCGCAGGCTCCGTCGGTACCGACGATACCCATATGTGAAGACTAAATTCCTACTGTTCCCGGAGATCACCTGTTACAGGTGAGTAACTATGCTTTACAGGTGAGTAACTGTGCTTTCCTGCTTGTTCCTGGAGATATTGTAGTTACTCGCCTGTAACAGGTGATCTATGGAAACAGCAGGAATCAGTTTTCACAACCCGCCCTTCTCCCCTAGGAGTTGCAGGGTTATTTTTGTCTTTCTTTTTTCTCAGCTACAAACTCAACTGAGGAGAAATGTTGGGTATGCAGGTGCAGAAGAGTGCTCCCAAAGGCTTTCCTATTGGATGCTGGGGAGCATTGCCATGCGGGCTCCATCAGGGATGTCACCCATATGTGAAGACTGATCCCTGCTGTTACCGGAGATCACCTGTTACAGGTAACTATGCTTTCTAGGGATGGAGGGGTTTTCTTGTTCACACATCCAGATTTTCAAAATCTTTGAGGCCAGTCCACAATCCCAAAGCTGTATGAGAGTACAGGAATTGCCAGCTGATTGATGGATTATATCCTATTTGTGATGTTAAAGCACTTTTCAATAATGATTTTAACCTCCTGTAGTATTCTTTACTGATCTTTTCTCTCAATAATTTCTGCTTGAATGTTGTTCCTTCCTCTGCTTCAAGATATTTATATATGCCTTCCTGTTCAAAGTCCTTGATGTCACAGCCCTCAGCGAGGGACATGTTTTCCATTTTGCTCAATTTTCCTTTAAAAAAAATTGCCTTAACATATTTGTCAAGGCCAAACGTCATCAGAAAAGCTTTTCACCACACAGAGTTGCTCTGCTAATTGCTAATCTCTGGAATTGTAGAGCTTCAGATTGTCTACAAATAGTAAATGGGATATTGCGTCTGGGTTGTTACCTTCTTTAGGCTAAATCCGTATCCATAAGAAATACCATATTGGCATGAGAGTACTCATTGGATTAAGCACTACACAAAACAGAAGTGACTACAGGGAATCTCCCTGAAATATTCTTCACCGCATCTTAATGTTAGGAATGATGTACTGACCATGTTCATATTTCAAGAGAGTGTGGTTTGCCACACTCTCATGGTGAACTTAATGTACTCTATCAAACCAGGGTTTATTTTATAAATTTCAAGGCAGGATGCTGTCAAAACCTTTCTTATAATCAATCCACTTTTCTTAGCACTGGCCATGATGACCTTATTCAACCTTAACTGGTCTTTGGTTCCATATGCTCCCCTCTTATTGCTCTTTTGCTCTATTGTCATGATGTTATTGGGCTCAATATGTTCATTTATTCTGTCTACATCTATTGCCATGAACAGCTTATAGATTGTAGGTAGACAAGTTCTTTAGTAATGTAAGGTAAGCAATGGCTTTCCATTATGTATCTAACAGTAGCTGGTCTGGGTCACAGGTACCCAGCAGATCTGGAAAAAAAAAGATCCTCATAGCTCATTTCATAGAAACATAGAAATTTGTGACCAAAAAAGACCACATGCCCTACCTAGTCTGCCCTTCCATACCCACTACAATAGTCCCCCTTTATCCTTTAGAGATCTTCTGTGCTTGTCCCATGCTTTCTTAAATTCAGATACCATCCTCGTCTCCATTACCTCCACTGGGAGACTATTCCACTCATCTACCACTCTTTCTGTAAAGAAATATTTTTGCATATTACTCCTGAGTTTTACCCCCTTTCACTCTCATCCTAGGTCCTCTCATAGCAGAGCTTGCTTTCAATCGAAAGAGGCTATTTATGCCATGGAGGTATTTAAATGTCTCTCTCATATTTCTTCTATTCCGCTTTTCCTCTGATTTATACATATTAAGATCTTTAAGTCTGTCACCATGTTGCTTTATAACGAAGACCTCTAACCATCTTAGTAGTCACCCTCTGCACCGACTCCATCCTGCTTATATCCTTCTTAAGGTTTGGTCTCCAAAACCACACACACAGTACTCCAAATGTGGTTGCACCAGAGACTTATACAGAGGCACTATCACCTTCTTTTTTCTGCTGACCATTCTTCTCTCTATGCACCCAAGCATCCTTCTGGATTTTGTCATCACCCTTTCTACCTGTTTAGCCATTTTCATATCATCAGAAACAATTATGCCCAGGTCCTGCTCTTCTTTTGTGGACAGAAGTACTTTGCCCTCTACACTGTATCTCTCCCTTGGATTTTTGCAGCCCAAATGCATGACCCTGCATTTTTTAGCATTAAATCTACACTGCCAAATTCTTGACCATTCTTCAAGCTTAGCTAGATGCCTCCTCATGTTATCTATTCCTTCCTGGATGTCTACTGTATTGCAGATTTTGGTATCATCCACAAAGAGGCAAACCTTACCCGACAGCCCTTCCGCAATATCACTAACAAAGATATTAAAAAGAATAGGACTAAGAACAGATCCCTGCAGCACACCACTAGTAACTACCTCCTCAGAGTAAGCTCCATTTACTTGCATCCTTTGTCGCCTCCCTTAATTCTATAGCTTTAATATATTTATAGTATATATTAAAGTATATATACAGTCACTGTTCCCTCTAAGCTGTGCGAGCGCACATACTTTACAACAGAGTGCACAAAAATTACAGCTCTGATTCTGACAGAAAACAACACGGACGTCTTAAAATGTAAAAGTTATGATTGTAATTACTAGAAATTTCCCACTTCATTTAGTAATCGTCTATTTTCATTTAATTTGATTAAAATCAATGTGGTATACATACTGTATTCTGAAGTATAGTCAAATTTTAAAGTATATAACTCCGAGTGTCGTTATGTGGTGCACAAAAATTTAACCTTCCTTCAAAAGCTGCACACAGCTGATATTTTATGCGCACACAGCCTACGGAAAATTAGAGGGAATATTGTATACAGTGCCATTCCTTCTCCTCCTCTTCTTCCTAACCTGTCCTTCCTGAATAAAGTATAGCCTGATATAATTACGTCCCAGTCATGGTTGTCTGTGAACCATATCTCTATAACAGCCCTAAATCCAAGTCAGCCTCTTCCATTAAAGCCTCAACATCTGGGATCTTATTTCCCATGCTATGGGCATTTATACACACCACTTTCCAGATGTTGCCCCTTTTGTCCATTTCTACAGAGGTATTTAATGTGTCAATTACCTGGGAGCGTTCTTCACCCATCCCCCAACAAATCTAGTTTAAAGCCCTCTTCAGTAGGTTAGCCAGTCTGCTGCAGAAGACACTTTGACCCTTTTTGGACAGATGGATGCCACGTTTGCTCAAGGGCTATTTATTTATGGACTTTTCCTCCAGTAACTTGCACAGACTTCTCTTGAATCCCACCATGCTAGTCACCTTGACCACATTCTCTGACAAATGTTGTTGCCTACACTGTTGTGGTGTCGTCATAATAATTGGATTTTGTCAGTGATTAGTGCTGCCACACCCTTTAATTAGAGAAAGCAGTGCAAAATGAGAGAACAATGCAAAGCGTATCCCTTTTCCTGGCGTGCAAACGGGGGGATGTTTCACGAGCATTTATCAGCAAAGGGCACAGGCCTGATAGCAGTAAGGATCTGCAGCAGCCGTGCACTCGGCAGTGCGGGGGAAGGGGGGTAGATTAAAGCAGGAGTTGTGAAACATATGCGGCTAAATTAGAAAGTGAATGTAAAACGTGTTAGTGCTGAAAAGCTGCAGCTCCCTGGAGCACATGTCTAACAATGTTTAGTTTCTGGATGATTCACACCCTTTTTATTTCTTTCCTGAGTTTAGTCACAAATTAGCAACTGTGACTGAGCATTCTGTGTCTGTTAAGAGGGAAGAATTTGAGACTGTGTACATGACATGCTGTAAATGTGTAAACTTGTGAATATTTTGATAGAAATTGAAAATGATATTCTTAGAGTGCAACAAAGCTGGGGATTCCTAATGTAATAGTCAGGATCAGGAGAGGTGTTATGTGCTAGTTATTACACTGTGACCAGAAGTGATGTCTCAAGTGCTCTTCGGCAGTATGTGTTCTGTTCAGCAGTCGCATGTCTATACTGTGTGCGCAGTTGTGGGGTTGATGTCTCAGTGGAGGAAACTTACAAATGACTGGACATGTAGAACCATTCCAAAACCGAAACAATGTGGGAGCACTGGCTTCAACTAACCACCACTGATTATTCTATCATGCTGTAAATAACTATGCATTAACCATCATTAAAGCCATAAATATCTTGGGCTGTATCATACCACATAACTCCACAGTGATTAAATCTATCCCCAGGAACAAGCAGGAATGCAGTCTTCACAGATTGGTATCATCGGTACCGACAGAGCTCGCTTGAGAACACACTCCAGCATCCAATAGGAGAGCTTTTGGGAGCACTCCAATATGCCTGCACAGCTGCCTTCCCCACAGCTCTCTTCACTTCTTTGTTTTCTGTGGAGCCATCTGGAAGCCTTTCCTGTCACTGCTGAAAAACTTACTTTTTTTTGTTTTGTTTTGTTTTGTTTTGTTTTGTTTTATATCTGTGCTCTGCCTTCCTGTCAACACCGGTACCCTCCCCAGATACCAGCTCTACTCTTTCTTAAAATTTTCTTTAACTTTATTATCTTTTTTTCTTCAAGCAGTTCCATCACCATTTTAGACCTCCTGCCTATATTTTTTTGTTTGTCATGGACAAACATATCAGTGGCTTCAAGGATTCCCATGATTGGTGTCTTAAATATTTGGGCCCGGACCATAGACCAGACAACTGTCCTTTGTGCAAGCAAATGACTAGACAAGGCCTACAGAACAGGGCCAGGCAGTATGATTCACTGTTTTCCCCGGATTCGATTTCAGTAGCCTCAGCATTGTCGAGGGGCTCTGCCTTCTCTACAAGGTCCAAGGTCTCCAAAAAGTCCAAACATAAGTCAGAATCATTATTGGCATCCAAGTCCGATACAGAGTATCGAGGTCAGTCTTATTGTCCAAGAGATGCATCATAAGATGCATCGATACTGACCGACCTGCCAAGTAGCCCCAGCAGGAGGACCAACCCTCTAAAGCCACTCGGGGGCACTAGAATGCTCCTGAAGCTCCGTAGAGCTCTGCGACGGGGGCTCTCGGTGCCATATTACAGTCAACCCAAGCATCAGTAATGTCCATCGATCAGCGCTTCTTGGCTATCGAAAGGACCTTGGAGAAGCTCCTGGCTGCAGCAGTACTGCAGGTATTGATATTCCCAGTGAATCTGGCACTACCATCCTCTTCGGTGCCCATACCCCTTGGTCCAATGCCAGCTCTGGAAATGGTCACATTGGGACCACTCCCACCGATTCCACTGCTTGAGATGGTATCAATGGGACCCCCCCTCAGATGCTGCCATTGGAATCCATATTGGTGGGACCACTTCTTCCAATTCCTCCGCTGGAACCAGTAGGCATCCTCGGTACCCAACTGGTTCCCAGTTCCAGTGCGGTACGCTGTGAACACCAGCATCAGGCATCGACATCGACTCGCAACCATCAATACTTTGATTTCCTTTCGGAGTCGGACTCTTCTGATTTTGAAGAAACATCGGAGGAGTCCAAGGTCACCAGGGATATTCTCTCTGCTGCTTCTCTACCTCGGTCCCCACCGGAGGACATGCCCTTTCAGGTCTTCATCCAAGATATGGCAGTGGGCCTTCAAAACACTGCTTCATCCAAAGCTGAACCGAGTGTTGAGGAATTGGAAATTCTCCAATACTCCTTGACACCCAAGGAGGCAGCAACATCATTGGTGCATCAAACCCTACAGGATCTAATGCTATGTATGTGGGAGGCCCCGCTAACTGTTGCGCCAATAAGTAAACATCTAGATACCATGTATGGAGTTCCTCCATGCCCAGGGTTTGAAAATCCTCAACTTCCACACCATTCCATGGTGGTGGAATCGGTAATGAGACACATTAAGAGTTCTAAGATTTATTCATCGGTGCCTCCTGGCAAGGATGTCAGGGCTCGTGATGCCTTTGGATGCCGCTGCTTCCAAGACCATGAATCCTAGACACGTCCCTGAATTGGACTCCACATGACTTCTAATCTGCCTTAACTTATTTAGATAAGGTGTTTCCTAGAGAAGGCTCAGAAACTATTCCTAATGGTGTGAACCCAAGGTCCAATGCCTTATTGGCATCTACATATACAAGTATATGAGCTACTGGATTACTGATGCTTCTCCAAGAACAAGCAGGAAGTCAGTCCTCACATATGGGGTGACGACGGGGCCCGCGCGGAAGCATCTCCCCCACCTTTCAAAGAAAGCCTTTGGGACATGCACTACATGGTCCCCTTCCCGCCCAAGGGTGCCATCTTGCCTCAGTCTCCTTTATTCTATGGAGCCCTCTGGATGTCTGTTCTGTTTCTCTGGAAAAAGTGTCTCTTTCTGTCTTAAAAATGTTCTTTTTTCCAGTATGCATACCAGTTCCTCTTCCTGCCCCGAGCCAGCTTGCCTCAGTGTTGCTCCTTGGGTTCATTTTTTTATTTTTCTCGAGGTGTCCCTTGACCAGCGCTTCGTGCTGTTTTTTGGCAAGTGGGCCTCAGACCCTCGCTCGGGTGGCAGGGCCCATTTTTCCCATGGCCTCAAAAAATGTGTTTGGTGCAGTAAAATGATGTCCCTCACTGACCCACATGACTATTGCCTCAGGCTGGACCATGACGACTCAGACTTTATCTTTATTTCGTCGCTTGATATACTGCTCAAGTGTGTGCGTCAGAGCGGTGTACAATAAAAACAAATGGAAATTGGAAAAGAAAGGAACACCAGTGGTTGGATAGGAAAGAAAGGGGACAGGAAGAGACAGAATAGAGATAGTAAAAAAACAGTAAAGGGGAGGGAGGCTAGCGAGAAGGGTGGGAATCGGGTCTGGAAGGTCGAATGCCTGCTGAAAGAGGTGCATTTTGAGTAAACACTTAAAGCAGTGATCGGACAGTTCAGTGCGGAGAGTAGGAGGGAGGGAGTTCCAGAGGGCAGGGGCCAAGAAGTAGAATGCGGAATGACAGGTGGATTCCAGGTGGGCCAAGGAGGGGGAGAGATTGCGACCTCTGCAAGTCTCTGTCCGCAAAGACCATCAAGAGCTGTCAGTTGCAGCAGGAGAAGTTCTTCCATAAATCCAATTCTGCGCCAGAATCCTTGTGACACCATGCTCCAGGACCCCCTCTGGTACCTTGGTGTCCTGCGATACCCGGGCTGCCTCAGAGTCCCATGGTGCAGGTTTTCTGAGAGGCAATCACCGGAGGTGGAATGCAAGAAGAGTTTGAAAACTTTGAAGGCTGCTCGGAGGATGGGTCTGGAAAAGCAGAAAAATCCCACACCCGGCCCCGCAGTCCCCAGCGTGAGTCCAAGAGGGAACGGGAGCGGCCTCACAAGCTACTTTGGAAGGAGTCGTCAGCATCAGGCGGGTGACCGGTCTCAGACCCCCAAAGCCATCCTGGTCATGGGACCCCCCCTCGATAGAACTGATGCTGGGCCCAAAGACATTGGTGCCCGTATTGGCTGTGGAGCCAATTGGCATGGAGTCCAGGATGGTGGCTTTGGAGTGCAGTATCTCTGCCCTCCTAGCCTAGCAGCAGGCACTGATGTCTGGTTCATCCGCCTCGGCTACTGGGCTCTCAACATCGAGGGCTTCCCCGGACATCGAGCCAATCCTCGAGCACCACCGGCCTCAAGAGAGCCATCGGCATCTGACAAGGTCCCAGTTCCATTCCACGGGCCACAGATCCTCTCCGGCAAGCACATATGGCTTGGACTGCAGGTCTTCCATTGGTCACGGGCCTTTGGGCTTGGGCCATGGCAGTCGCGGAGCCTTGGGTTTCTTCCTCTGACTGAGTCAGACTGGGAGACTGAGGTGAGGAGTCCCCAGACACATGGCGACCCAGAAACGTGCCATCGGACCCATCTCCACTGGTGTCCTGAAGCTGTTCCCCACCCGAGGACGTTGCCTTTCTTGACTTTGTGCAGGACATGGCAAAGGTGCTTACGTTTGAGAGAGAGGCAGAGGACCACCTCCACATGGAGGAACTTGAGATCCTCCAGTACGAAGCACCTCTGAAGGAGGCCCTCACTTTGCCTGTCCCGCCAATCCTCGAGCTCCGCCTCCTCCACATGTGGGAAACACCGGCATTGGTGCCCATAGTGAGCAGATGGCTCGACTCCATGTACCGAGTACGCCAAAGCCTGGTGTTCCAAAAATCCCACCTCCCTCACAACTCGATGGTCATCAAGTCGGCCATGAGGTGACTCAAGAGCCAAAAGATTAATTTCTCAGTGCCCCCCAGTAGGGAGGCCTGGACCTTGGATGCTCTTGGCTGAAAATATTTCCAGGGCTCGATACTAGCTTGCCGAGTCCAATCCTCCCAGTTGTACATCAGCATGTACCCAAGGAACTGGCGAGGGAACTCACCGGTTTCTCTGCAGGCCTTGATGGGGAACCTCTCCAGCGGTTCAAATCACTGGCCTCGGCAGTCCAGGAATGCTCGAAGTATCGAGCAGCATACGATGGTTTTGAGTCCTCAGCCAGAGTGGCTGCCATGGGCATTGGAGCCCAACACCATGGCTGCAGTCATCTGCCCTCGAGCAGTGGGTCCAGGACAAACTCATAGATGTCCCTTGCACCAGAGAGAAACTCTTCGGGAAACCCATGGCAGACAAGGCTGCAGAGATAGAGACTGAGTTCCTGACCAGGAGCAGACTATCTAAGAAGACCTCGGTGCATCCCCGTAAGAAAGATCTGGGGAAGAAACCTTTTTTTTCCTGAGGGAAAAGGGTTTTTTTTTTGGTAATGCCCCACAGTACCAAGTCTTCTCTATCCCACAGCAAAGACAACAGTCCAAGGGGCAAGGGCACAGGTCTTGCAAGCAGAAGACCCCTAAGGCCCAGGTACTAGTCCCGGCCCATCCGGGAGGGAGTTTTTGACTCCTTTGGCATAGCTTCCTCTCCCCCAGGAGGCCCTCAGTAGCCCACAGAGGGCGTCTGGCCCTCAGTAGCCCACAGGTAGTCCTCCATCACCACTGATTCCTGGGTACTGCAAGTAGTCAAGGAGGGTTACCTTCTCCACCTGCAACAGATGCCACCCTCGTTCTTCCTAGGAGAACCCGTAAGGCCTCTCCTTCACCAGACTCTGCTCCTCACTGAGCTCACCGGCCTCCTCAAGGACAAGGTGGTAGAGCCCGTGCCCAAGCATCTCTGGCGCAAAGGCTTCTACTCCAGGTATTTCGTCATTCCCAAGTGAACAGGGGACCTCGGGCCCATCCTGGACCTGAACTGATTTCTGGTGTGGGAAAGGTTCAAGATGCTCTCCCTTGGAACACTGCTGCCATACCTTCAACAGGGAGACTGGCTATGCTCCTTAGACCTGAAGGATGCTTGTACACACATTCTGATCCATCCCAGCCACCGAAAATACTTCTGGTTCATGGTGGGAGGAGGCCACTACCACTACGGGGTGCTACCCTTCAGGCTGACCTCATCACCAACGATCTTCACCAAGTGCCTAGTGGTAGTTGCAGCCCACCTTCGTTTCCAAGGGGCCTTCATCTTTCCCTGCCTGGATGACTGGCGCATAAGAGGAGGCACAGTTCAGAGGTGAACCACTCTCATCCTGCAGCATCTAGGGTTTGTTATCAACTACAAGTCCCACCTCTATCCGGTTCAGTGCCTGAAGTTCATAGGGGCTCAACTAAACACCCACCAGACTAAGGCCTTCCTCCCTCCAGAGAGGACAGAATGCCTCAGGACACTGGCCACAGAGATGAAGCACCACCGGTCAGTTTCTGCTCGCTGCCTTCTCTGCCTGCTGGGCCACATGGCCACCACGATCCATGTGACCCCATATGACATAAGGACAGCTCAGTGGTACCTCCGCTCCCAGTGGACACAAGCCACAGGCAGGTTTCGAGACAGGATAAGAGGTGAACCGCCAGCTGGCAAACTCCCTCTACTGGTGACAGATTCTCCACAACCTTCAGGCTGGGATGCTCTTACAGGCACCCAGCCCACAGAGGGTACTTACCACGGATGCCTCTCTGTTGGGATGGGGAGCTCATTGCAAGGACCTCTGCATGCAAGGCAACTGCTCCCAGATGGAATGCCAATTGCAGATCAACATTCTGGAGCTCCAGGTGATATTTTTGGCCCTCCATGCCTTCTGCCACTGGTTACAGCACCAGTCGGTACTGGCCCAGACAGACAACCAAGTCGCAATGTTCTTTGTCAACAAGCAAGGGGGCATGGGGTTGTATTTCCTCTGCCAGGAGGCGGTAGCTCTCTGCTCATATGCAACACGCAACAGGATGCTCTTGCGGGTGGTCTACCTCCCGGGCCAGGACAATGCAGAGTCCTCTAGCCACACGAGTGGCGCCTAGACCTCAGAGTGGCTGCCCGGCTGTTCCGACTCTGGGGCATCTCCCTAGTGGACCTGTTCACCAGCTGGACAACATACAGCTGCCCTGCTTCTGCTCCTGCCAGCTGCACACACCTGGCTGGTGACAGATGCGTTCCTCAATCCATGGATAAGAGGCCTTCTTCACACCTTCCCACTGACACCGCTGGTCACCAAGACCCTTTCAAGGTCCAGTGCGACAGGGCATCACTGATACGGATAGCCTCTCGGTGGCCCAGGCATCCTTGGTTCCTGCTGTTTGTCTACCTGTCAGGCATCTCCAATTCCCCTGGGCCTGCCTCAGGACTGCCTTCACTGGAGTAGGGCCCTCTCCTGAACCTCAACTTGGGGTCCCTGTTGCTCATGGCTTGGCTGCTGAAAGGGTAGCTCTAGCTCCCTTCAACCTCCCACAAGACCTCCATGAGAAGGGCATATGCCTTCAAGTGGTGTCGCTTTTCGGTGTAGTGTGCCAATAGACGGGTGAACCCATTCTCCTGCTCGGTGCAGCTAGTACTCCCAATACCTACTCCACCTGTCCCAGGTGGGACTGAAGTCCAATTCAGGGTGCACCTGTGCACTATTGCGGCACACCACCACTATGTTGAGGGCAAGCCTCTCTCAGCACAGCCCCTTGTTTCTCATTTCCTGTGGGGTCTGATGTTGTCCAAGCCCCCGTCCACCCTCAACGGTGGAGTGGGATCTCAATGTGGTGCTTTCACAGCTCACCATGCTGCCGTTTGAGCCCCTGGCTACTTGCCACTTGCAGTACCTCTCCTGGAAGGTTGCCTTTCTAGTGGCACTTACCTCGGCTCACAGGGTCATCGAGATCCCGGCTCTGATGGTAGAGCCTCCCTACACGAGTTTCTACAAGAACACACCCAAACTTTCTGCCAAAGGTGGTGTCCCCCTTCCACCTCAATCAGGAGGTGGTGCGCCCCACCTTCTTCCCAAGGCCTCACGCCTGCAAGGTGGAGACCGTTCTCCATACTCTGGATTGTAAGAGGGCTCTGTCCTTCTATTTGCAATGGACTCGGGGCCACCACAAAGTGCCTCAGCTTTTCATCTTTTATGATCCCAGTCAACTGGGGCTTCCTGTGACCAAGCAAACTCTGTCCCCTTGGATGGTGGATTGCATTACCCTCACCTAAAAGCAGGCTGAATCTCACTAGACCACCGGGTCATGACGCACCACGTCAGGGTCATGGCTACCTCCATAGCAAATCTGCGTTCTGTACCTGTGATGGAAATCTGCTGGACCACCACCTGGTTTTCGGTCCATACCTTCGCAGTTTACTACTGCCTGGAAAGGGTGTCCTGGTGGGACAGCACCTTCGGCCAGGCCATACTCCATAATCTCTTCAGGGTGTAGGCAACTCCTGCCCTCTGACCTTTCTGTGATCAGGCTACTGGAGTACTGGTTCTTCGCTGGACACTTGCGTCTTGCGAGAGTCTCCTAGTTGGAACTCAACTGCTGCAGCTCACGGTTCGCCCTCTCTGGTCACCCATGGCATTTTGTACAGGTTCTCGGTAGCCTGTCGCTGGGAAGTCCTATATGTGAGGATTGAATTCCTGCTTGTTCCCAGAAAAAGCAGTTACTCATCTCTAACAGGTGTTCTCCAGGGACATGAGGAATCAATCCTCACAACCCTCCATCCTTCCCTTGGAGTTGCTTATTTACTGTATTTTAATTTTGCCATCTTAGCTATGTCATTAGACTGAGGCAAGATGGCACACTTGGGTTGGAAGGGATCACGCATGCGTGGTGCATCTCCCAAAGGCTTTCTTTGAAAGCTGGGGAGATGCTTCCATGGGCTCTATCGGCACTGACATCACCCCACATGTGAGGACTGATTCCTGCTATCCCTGGAGAACACCTGTTACAGGTGAGTAATTACGCTGTACTGTTGCCAAATCTATTTGTAACAGTTACAATATCCAAACTCCTGTTACAGGTGTCTTCGCTGAAACTCCCCAAGACGGGTCCAGTAATAAATTTCACTTGAACATTTGTGTGCTGAGGCAGTGGTCCATATTTTTTTTTTACTTTTACTTGGTATTCCATATAGGAAAATAAACAAACAACAACCAGTAGAAGAATGTTTTCCATGCTCAGGTAGTTGCTTATAAAAGTGCCTTTGCGTGTACATGCATAAAAGGGACTTGATAAAATGCCTGCACATGTGACTCTTCCTATTGGCTTATGCCTGCCTTGCCGCACATAGAACTTTGGGCAGCAGTTTAGAAATGCACATATGTTGTCTTTATAGTTGCAACTTATGCACCTATGTGCTTCTACATTCTTAAGTGCCTTATTATAAAACACTCTGTGTGTAGAGATTGGGGTGTGACTGATAGGGACATCTTGATATTGTGTGATACTTTGTGTTGATTAGGATGTCATGAGCAGTGTCTTCATACCATTGAAGACTTTGTGCACTGGTTAGGCATGACAAGTGGGTAATAGCTTAATATTTGTCGGTTGACCGGATTATAGCTAGCAGAGACTATTTGGTGTAGGTAGGGCTATAACAAGTGATTTCTGATGCCGTGTGTACCAAAGGTAATGTCTTGATACAGTGTGGGCTGGTCAGGATATCTTTAGTGGTGGCAGCTTGGTGTTTAGTGGCACGATACTGCTTCGGTTGTGGTTAGCTGTAATGCCTCAGTGCTTTAAGCTACTGTTGGGCCGCTGCAGTTATCTTATGTTAGAACTGTACAGTAAAGCTCTGTGCATGGTTTTATAATGCAAGCCTAATGCAGAAAGTCTCCCCCCTCCCATGCTTAAACAAAAGTATGTAAATTGGGCTATGCTCAAAAACCACATGCTAATAACGGGAGAGAACCATGAGCACGTGGATCTGCACTAGCAGCAGCTGAATCGGTGCACATATGCCTATGATGGGGGATGTTCTGTGCATAGAAATTTTTGCAGTGCTATTTACAGTATGTACAAAATATCATTCCATCATTTTCGTGGGTGTTATGCATATACAGCTCAAGTACTGTACATAGTTCAGCACTTTAGAGTTGCATGCACATAAATAATAATCATCTGCATGGATGTTATGTACAGAATAGCATTCCAATCTCCTCATTATCCCTCCAGTTCAGTCCAGAGACATGGGTTAATGCCATCCTACCAGCAGATGCAGACTGAGAACCACTGGTATGAATTCACCCTGTAAGGATCCTGTGCATATCTCCTCAGATCAGTATTTCTTGGTCTTCAGCAGATGGAGATGGCTTTGACTCCTATTCAGTTTGGGATCCACTGGATGGACTTAGGGGAGAAAAAAAAAGAGACTATAAGTCACACAGAGGCATATCCTTGTCCCTCGCTTAGCTCCACAAAGGGCCCAGGGGTGTTGAACCTGATAGGCTGGGTCCCTCCTCTTTGATCTCCCTTCTCTGGCTGCAGGCTCCTGGTTGAGATGGAGTAAGAATCTTCCTTTTGTCTCCCATTCCTCCTCCCCAGCCTTTGGGAGGGAGCCTGAAGGAGGCTTTCATGGCTGGGTAGTTAGCCCTTTAAGAATCTTGGGGAAAAAAACTCAACTGTGACAAGGGAGCTGTAGTGTCCCAGCAGAGCACTGGGCTTGGTTGTGCAGCTGAGGGGGAAGAGTTGGGATGGTCTATGAGTAGTACCCAGCTGTTCTGAAACACAGTTTGGGGGAGTGGGGGGAGCTAAAAGAGCGTTGAGCATGGCGAACCAACATGTGGTCTGTGGCAGCCACCAGAGTTGGTTGTCTGATTCTAGTTTTTGCTGTGTGAGTAGGTAGTCCGTGCTGCTGAGACACAATTTTTGCCGCTGGATCTGGCTGCTTCTGATCAAGCATTGACCGTAGGACCTCAGGCACAGCAGAACTGACCTCCCCTTAAACGAGCACAGCTCAGATTTGGCAGGAAGTGCCACCATGTTGGCTGTGGCTGTCCACAGAGGGCTTAGTGAGGTCTCTGTTTTACCATTGGCAAGGACAGAGCCATAGGTTTTTGTGGTGTGTTACCCCCAGTGATGGGTCGAGGGTTCAAGGAGTGCTGTTTTTGCCTGTATTTATGTTGTTACGTCACTAAGAACATAAGATATGCCATACTGGGTCAGACCAAGGTCCATCAAGCCCAATATCCTGTTTCCAACAGTGGCCAATCTAGGTCATACGTACCTAGCAGTTTCCTCAAAAGACACAGGTCCCACAATGCTTGTATTGGGTCAAGCATTGATATCCTGGGTCCCTTTTTAATAATGGTTTATGGACCTTTCCTCCAGGAACTTATCCAAACCTTTTTTAAACCCAGCTACACTAACAGCCTTTACTACATCCTCTGGTAACAAATTCCAGAGTTTGATTACACGTCGAGTGAAAAAATATTTTCTCTTATTTGTCTTAAATAGTTTACCCTGTAGCAGCTTCATTGCATGTCCCCTAGTCTTTCTATATTCTGATAATGTAAACAATAAATCTATGTTTACCCGTTCCATTCCATTCATTAATTTATAGACCTCTATCATATCTCCTCTCAGCAGTCTCTTTTCCAGATTGAAGAGCCCTAACCTTTGTAGCCTCTCCTCATAGGAGTAGCCTTCCATCCCCTTTACCATTTTGGTGGCTCTTCTCTGTACCTTTTCTAATAACGCAATATCCTTTTTAAGATACGGCGACCAGAATTGCACACAATATTCAAGGTACGGTCGCACCATGGAACGATACACTAGACCTTCTGCATGAAGCAGGGCCTAATATAAGGCATTCAGAAGGCTGCAGCCAGGCTAAAAACTTATCTCTTTGAGGCTTCTTTTGGATCCTAATACCCTTAGTCTCCTGTTCACATCCTATGTGCTTCCTTACCATTCCCCTAGATATATCCTAGACCCAATTGTTGTATTGTCTGTCCTGACCACACTGTAAGCTCTGATGAGGAAGGACCGTCTCTTACATGTATCTGTATAGCGCTATACAAATGAGTTGTGTTCCCAAGCTTGCATCCAAGAGATCTCAGAGGGATTGTGCCAAAGATTGGGAAGATCAGATCTCGACAGGCTTGGGGGAGTTCGGAGGATCCTCTGAGGGGCCGTCAGACTGCTATGATGCTCCCCAGAAGGAAATGCTTGAGGAGAATGAGATCCCTTTGGGGAGGATCCCACAGTGGTGAGGGTCTTCCATAGCTATGAACTGGCAACTCTCATCTCTCAGATCCTGTTGGCTCTCAACATTATGGAGTACCTTTCCACAGGGACAGTGGATGATACCTTGCTTGAGGGTATCCATTTCCGCTGCATAGGCCAAGTGGGAGACTGGAAGCTAGCCTATGGGTTCACGGGCCCATGGCACATTTATATTCTGTTGATCAGAAAGGACCTTTTCCAGCTTCCGATGATGAATGTGCATTTTTCTGGTGCATCGTTCTATCTGCAAGCCCATGGGGTCCATGGTGGCAACGTTAGAGTTAGTGCCATGGGCCAAAGCGCATATGCGTTCCCTACAATAGGCATTATTAGCCAGGTATTTAACATAAAAATGATTGTGGCAGAGGCTGCCACTGTTGGGAGAAGCTCAAGTAAGCCTTCAGTGGTGGCTGAACTCTGCCAAACTGTTGGTGGAAGTTCCTCTGGATGTCTCTAAGTAGGTGTTGATTACCAAGGATGCCTGCTTAACTGGTTGGGTGGCCCATTGTCAGTACTGGATTTCACGCTGGTCATTCTACTGAGACTTTGCTTCTTTGCATGTCAAATGACATTAAGTCAGGCTGCACTGATTATCTGTTTAGATCTCAGTGCAGCATTTGATCTTGTGGACCATTCATTTCTTATCCCTCGATTGGCTGCTATTGATATCTCTGGTACCATTTTGTCTTGGTTTACATCATACTGCCAGAATTGCACCTTCTCAGTCACTTGGCAGTCTGTTTCTTCTGCTTTATATCAATATCCCTTCGGGGTCATACAAGGGTACTGTCTTGGCTCTCACATTGTTCAATATGGGCCTGACATTGAGTTATGCCGGCTATGTGCTGCTATGGCTGTGTGCACTGACCCTTAACCCCAAATATTCAATGCTGAGGTCATATGCAGCCCCGGCATTGAATATCTGGGTTTGCTGCACAGCCTCCTAGATGCAGTAGATAACCAAGCAGCATGATATTGCATGCTGCCCGGTTAGCTGCTGCACCTAAAAAATGCCTCACCTATCTTTTAGCTGCAGGTCTCTAATCGGGCAGCATTGAATATTGTCAGTGCCCAATTATCAACTGTTGCCACCTCTGCTCCTCCCTGGAATTCCCTCAACACGCCCCGATGCTAAACAGTTAGCATTGGGGTGTATAAGGGAGAAGGGGACTGTTGGAGTGGTTGATGTGGAAGGGCAGACTACATAGGCCATGTGGTCTTTTTCTGCCATCATGCATCAGGGAAGGGAGCAGGCAGGTAAGCCCCTCCCTGCTCCCCACCACCAAAGCCAATCAGGCTGAAGAGGAGCACCATTGTGAATTTTAAATTTAAAGTGCCTATAGGCATGCCCATGCCTGAGGGCCTCACCAGAGGGCCCTTTGGTGTGGCACAGAGGCGTGAACTCAAAGACCAGCAGCAACCCATCCAAAAACAGGTAAAATAACAATTCAACCTCTCACACACTACAGCAATCTTATCTTAGCTTGCATTTCTCTCCACAAAATAAACTTTAAACCATTTTCACTCTTAACGGATAACCACAACACCAGATACTCAACAACCATGGAACAAAGAAGGAAAGCAGTTTTCTTCCTATCATTCCTAATCATCATCATCATCATCATCTCCATTAACCATTTACTCTCTCTCACCACCCATAAGCAACACCTCATCCCAATAATCCCCTACCATTATAAACACAATGAATCAGTAATTCATAACTTCTATCTCCCCTCACACCATACCAACTCGCCTCATACACATAAATCCACAACCACTTTCAACTAACCTGAATCTACACATAAAAGAGAGTGCTAAATCTCTAAAATGGTACCTTATAAATGCTAGATTTCTAAGAAACGAAATCCCTGTTATACTTGACCTCATCAGTGATTGCAAACCAGACATCATCTGTATCACTGAAACCTGGCTATACAACACAGACATACTACTCTTCAACCAAATTAAAGCGCCAGAATACAGCTTTTTACTGCTCACGAAACTACAAGAAAGGCGGAGGAGTAATGATCGTGTGCAAAAACAAATTGGAAGCCCAACATACATTTTCCATAAGTTCAGAAGGCCTAGATATGCAAACCATCCATACCAAAAGACTAGCAATAACCCTAATATCTAGATCCCCATCCTCAGACATCACTGCATTAGCAACTATAATAGAAACCGCATGCTCTGAAACTCCATCAGGCAAGGAACACATAATACTAGGAGACTTAAACCTCTCCTCAATAGCCAATGCCCAAAGTATCTCATTCCTACAAGCAAGGGATGATATTGGTTATGACTCCCCAACACATTTATAGAAACATTACGACAGAAAAAGACCACATGGCCTATCTAGTCTGTCCTTCCATATCAACAACTACAACAGTCCCCTTTTTACTTTTAGAGATCCTCTGTGTATAGAAACATGACAACAGAAGATGACCACATGGTCTATCTAGTCTGTAAAAAGGCAACTCTCTAGATTTTATATTCTCCCCTAAAGATAGTACACGTGTTAAGATGATATCCAACATTGGGATGCAACCCGTGCCATGGTCAGATCACTACCTTATACACTTCAACACGGAACTTGACTCTTGCCCTCTCAGCAAGGACATAAGACAACAACCTCATCATTGATTCAAGAAATTCGACAAGGAGGATTTCCTGAAGAACATCGCACCTGTGCTAACAAATAACTGTGACAATCTAGACACCCTCATTACAACTTGGAACAACACCCTCAACACTCCATCAACTAACCAGCAAAGAAACCCTGCAGCTCCCAACCATGGTACTCCCCCAGCCTAAGAGAAACGAAGAGAGCTCTATGGAAGGTTGAAAGAAAATGGTGAACCACAAAATGTGACACAAACAGAATGAAATATATCAAAACACTAAAACTATACCATCAGAAAATCATTAACTCCAAAAAAAAAGAATACTTCTCAAAAATTCTAACAAACTCATTAAACCATCCAAGGGAACTATTTCTCATTGTCCAAAACCTAATCAAAAAAACTAACACTGACAACATTCATTCCAGCGACATAAATGCTCAGCAACTATCCAACCACAATATGGAAAAATGCAAACTCAAGACAACCAACCTAACTGAAACACTCCATGATGTACCTACCAACAATGCAATATGGGACTCATTCTCCCCAAGAAGCAAAGAACAGATTGACCAATGCATCAAATCGCTGAATACAACCACCTCTCTACTTGACCCATGTTCAGTCTGCTGGATTAAATTAGTCAAAGCAGAATTAACCCCCTACATCCAAAAAATAGTCAACCTCTTGCTATCACAAGGACAAATACCAGACACCTTAAAAAAAAGCTTCCATCTGCCCAATCTTGATATGCATCTCACTAAACAAGTCTTCCCCCAGTTCCTATAGACCGATATCAAGCCTCCCATTCCTATCCAAAGTCATTGAAAAATCAGTTCAGACCCAACTCCAAGACTTCATTGACTCATACGCCCAACTTGATCCACATCAATATGGATTCAGAGCATATCATGAAGTCAAAACACTCCTAACATCCCTCCTGGACACAATAATACAAGGAGTTGACAATACGAAACAAGCTTTCATCCTCATATTTCTAGACATATCCTCAGCATTCGACACCATAAATCACAATATCCTAATCAACCGCTTGAAGCACCTCAGAATAGGAGGAACCATACTACAATGGTCTAAAAACTACCTCTCCAACGGCATGCAACAAATGACCTTCAACAACACCCTCTTCATGCAATTCAACCAGACACAAGGCATCCCATAGGGCTCAGCATTATCTGCACTACTCTTCAACATCTATCTCCAGCCCGTCTGTGACATTATCAGAGCACACAGTGGATTACAGGATATATGCAGATGACATGTATTTAGACAGTTTTGTATACCACCTTATCCGTCAATCAAAGTCACAACACAATTGGGGGATACATTTAACACAAGGGGATATGAGACACATACACTAATACTTACAGGGAACATGGGCAATGGAGGGTTAAGTGGCTTGCCCAAGACCACAAGGAGCACCTGTGGGACTAGAAACCCCAGTCCCAGTCCAAGGTTGCTGTCCTCTAGTGGGTTTTGAACCCCTGACCTTCCGGCCTGAGGTAACGTCCCAACCATTAGGCCACTCCTCCCATGTTATTCACATCATTCAAAACAACAAACCCCAACTATCAGAAAATCATCAACTGCTTCAATGACATCTCACTTTGGCTCGACTCAGTTAACCTCTCAATCAACCTGAAAAAGACAGAAGCTCTAATCATTCACCAGGAACAAAACATTTGATCCACATCAACATCTATAAGTAAATAAAGCCCTGCTCAAGGTTAAAAAAAGAAATAAAATACCTAGAGATCTTCTTGGACCAAAACCTCAATATGACCAAGCACATTAACATGACAACATGAACAATATACCACAAAACCAGAATGGTACAGTACTTAAGACCTCTCCTCTCTCCAGAAGACTTCTGCACTATAGCACAAGCATTGATATGCCCCCACTTTGATTACAGTAACATCATCCTACAAGGACTACCCAAACACACACTGAAACCCTCCAACTAGCATAGAACACAGTTGCACGCAAAATAATGAAATCTGCCACATATCACCTAACCTTATCACATAGTACCTATACTTTATTGGCTCCCAGTAATAGAAAGAATCAAGTTCAAGGCGCTGATGACTACCTTCAAAATAATAAATAACATTGCACCTACACACCTTAGCACACTCATAAAGATGCAACAAGACACAAGAAGAAGAAGAACCAACCAGAAGAATACACTAACTACACTGAGAATGTTCCGAATTGCAATCCAATCAACATCCAGCAGAGCTTTCTCTCTCTTTGCTCCAACTTTATGGAACAGCCTACCCAACAACCTGAAGGAAATCAGACTTAACACTGTTCAAAAAACAACTTAAGACATTCCTTTTTATGGACTACTACCAACATAAAAAACCCACCATGGACCATGAAACCTTCCCTTCCCTCCCCATAACCAGTAATTCCTCAACTGAGTCAACACCATCAGATTCATGAATCAAAGTACTTAACACCCGTAATTCACAGTACCTTACCTGCACATGATACATCAATGGCATAGCGCCACCCTATATGTACATAGTTCTAATTAAATGCTTATAAAGGAACGGCTGCGGGGCCACTTACCCGCGAACCGTGGGTAACGGGGGGGGGGACGGTGCGGGGAGCTTCTTCCGGGGGCAAGGGTGGTAGGCGAGAGCAAGGCTCGGGGGGGGGGGGTAGGAGGGCGTCCAGGGCGTCATCGTTTAAATTCATTGGCTCCTGCGGGGGAGTGAAGGGTGCGGGAACCAATGAATGGTCGGAATGGAGGTAGTGGAGAGTGTAGGGCCAGCGGGGGAAATCAGTTGCTGGCGGGAGGACGGGATGGCGTCTTTGTTTCCCAGCGAGTGTGCAGAGGTTCGTGAAGTCGGCTGGACGGCGTTTTTGCTTGCCAGTGAGTGGTCAGAGATTGGGCCGTCGGCTCGAGGAAAGCCCGGGAGTCAAGGCAGAGCTGCAGGAGGCTTGAGGTTGACTTTCCTGGAGCAGGATTGCAGACAGGCACGACGAGGAGGTCGTGTGGTGAGCACGTGGAGTGCAGAGCCAGAAGTCAGGACGAGAGAGCAGGTACAGGTGGCAATCACACATTAAAAAAAATAAATAAATGAGAGGCACAGCAGAGTTTGTACAGGGGAGCGGAGCAGGGAGCGAGTAAAGGAGTGTGGGGATTATAGAACAGGCAGGGAGGATGCCGGGTGGAGGGCGGCAAGGTCGGGGGAGGGGGGCCAGAGGAGTGACTGGGTTGCGTAAAGGGCAGGCCTCAACCGCTCGGGGAAGGGGGGGTTGGAGGACTGGGGGGATTACGAGGCAGGCAGGCTGCAGTCACTCGGGTGGGGCAAGGGCAGGGTAGGGGAGGTGGAGTGGGAGGATGGAGGCCCCCTAGAGGTGGGTTATCCCAGGATAGCCAGGGCGAGGCTGCGCACTCAGCGCAGGGAGGTAGGGGGCGCAGACTGGAGAGGGGGGAGGAAAAGGGATGCTGGAGGGAGCAGATCGCAGGGGGGTGGTGAGGGAGAGGGAGGATAATGGGCCGGAAGGGGGGACTGCATCAGCTCTGGGCAGCAGGAGCGGAATAGGTGAGGTGATGGGGGTGGTGAGGGGGTGTTGGTTGCAGTGGGTGGGGTTATCGGGGACGGATTGGGAGTAGGAGGAGGACGGGGCAGGGATGGGTTGGAAGGGATGGGCCATGCAAGGCAGTGGGGGGGGGCCGATGACTGAGGGCTACTACCCGGCATCTTGGGATCACTGGTGTAGAGGGGGGCAGGGATCATCCAGGGCAGATTGGATGGGAGCGTGGCAGTCGCCTTGGCCGCAGGTAGCCCCCCCCCCCCTCAGTTTTTTCCCCCACAGGTACCGGGCGCGTGGCGGTCGCCGGGAAGGATAGTGCACAGTCAGATACCAGGAGACGAGGCGGGAGCCGCGGGGCCGAGTGAGTGGATGGAGGTAGCAGTGGCAGTTCCGGACAGTGTGCCTTTGGGGCGCGGAGAGCTACAGGAGCAGAGCCCAGGATGACAGGGGAAGGTGAGTTATCTGGGGGTCGGGGGGGTGCAGACGGTGATCCGTGGGGGGGGGGAAAGGTATGAAGGAAGAAGAGGCATGCATGTAGGTGGCGTAACAGCTCGGAGTCCTCTTCTTCGTCTGAGGATGACTTGTCGGCTTCATCTGGGGCGGAAGGGGTGGCTCGGGTGGGGGGCACCAGTGGGGGGGGTGGGTCTGGGAGGGGGGATAGCTACGGTAGCCTCGTTTGCCAAATTATGGGAAGTTGTGCCGAGGAAGCTGCGTAGGAAGATTTGAAACGGCGGTATATCGACATTTTTCGGCTGTTGGAAGGTAGAAAAAGGTCGGGTGAGAGTAGAAAGAAGAGGAAGGAGGATGAAAAGGCTGGGAGGGTCAGAAAGGTGATGCGTAACGTTCTTAACTGGGCGAGAACCTTCTTGCATTTAGCTAGTGTGTGGAGCCTTCACCATCCGGAACAACACGGGATGTTGCTGGCCTATGCGGATTCCATTTTAGAGGCAGCGCAGACACACAAGGGTTGGGCATGGCTCAACTATGATGAGAAGTTCCAGGATAAAATGGAAGAGAATAAGTTGTTATCCTGGGGGACGCAGGATATTAATTTATGGCTAACGCAGATGTCGGCAAGGTCGGGTGCCGGGGATGCGAGCGGTGTTTAGAATGGAGTGCCGGGAGTGGTAGGGACGGGGCGGTCCTTTCGTTCAGGGGGCCAGCGCCCCTGCAGCGACTGGTCAGTGGAGGGGTGGGTGACGTCTGCTGGCGATTTAACAAGGCGGCGTGTCCATTTCCAGACTGCAAGTTCTGACATGCTTGCTCCATCTGTAATGGCGGACACGCAGCGGTCAAGTGTGTTCAGAAAGGTCCAGCCCCCTCCACCTCATTGGGTTCCAAACAGCAATGAACTGTTGAGCCTGGCCCCGATGCCTATACAGTGGGGGGCGTTGCAGCCGTGGCTCAAGCGGTATCCCCGAAAAAAGGACAGGGAGTTGCTGGAAAAGGGGTTCAGGGAGGGTTTTGTGATACCTGCAGTAGGGGGAGGATTTCAGGGTCAGGTTCGGAATTCGGTATCGGTTCGGCGGTTTGCAAACACTGTAAGGAACAAGTTGCAGGGGGAGTTGGAATTGGGCCATATTGCGGGCTCCTTTGCGGCAGCGCCGTTTGAGAATTTCGTGGTTTCCCCGTTGGGTATAATTCCAAAAAAAGAGCCTGGAAAGTTTAGGTTGATTCATAACCTTTCTAGTCCGGCAGGGGTGTCAGTGAACGATCGCATACCAAAGGAGTTGTGCTCAGTGCGTTACGCTTCCTTTGATGCAGCGGCAGACTTAGTGAGAAGATGTGGTCCGGGATGCCTGCTGGCTAAGTTGGATATAGAATCTGTGTTTCGATTACTCCCGGTGCACATGACATCGTTTCATTTGCTGGGGTTTAGGGTGAAAGATCAGAGTTATTTTGATAAGTGTTTGCCGATGGGTTGTTCGATTTCCTGTGCATACTTTGAGAAATTCAGCACCTTCCTGCATTGGGCGGTGGTCGAGCTTGTCGGATGCGCGAATGTAATGCATTACTTGGATGACTTCCTTTTTGTGGGGGAGGCTGAGTCAGGAAAATGCCAGGAGTTACTCAAGGGATTTGTGGAGTTGTCCAGAGACTTAGGTGTCCCTTTGGCGGCAGAAAAAATGGAGGGCCCGGCAATGCGAATTACGTTCCTAGGTGTTGAGTTGGATACGGAGGCAATGGAGGCCCATTTGCCGGTGGATAAGGTGGGGCGCCTGCGCGTATTAGTGGCTAATATACTGGGAGCACGCAGGATAACGCTGAAGGAGATGCAGGCTGTGATTGTTTTTTTTAAATTTTGCGTGCCGAGTGATTCCGATGGGTCGAGTGTTTTTAAGGCGATTAGCGGCGGCTACGGTGGGAGTAAACAAGCCACATCATCGTATATGGCTGACAAATGAACTTCGGGCTGATTTGGGGGTATGGGCAGTGTTTTTGGAAGAGTTTAACGGAACGGCGGTCCTGAGGGAAGTAGAGATGTCCTCCTCCCACTTGCAGCTATTCACGGATGCAGCGGGGGGGCTCGGATTGGGAATCTATTTTGGGGGGGCATGGTGTGCGCAAGCCTGGCCATGGGAGTGGCAGGAGGAGGGCTTAACAGCCAACATAGCATTTTTTGAGCTCTTTCCAATGTTGGTAGTCTTGGAATTATGGCCGGAGAGGCTGCGCAATGTTGGTAGTATGGTGGTGTGATAATGAGGCGGTAGTGAGTGTGGTTAACAGGTATGCGCCTCATTGTCTCCAAGTAGTGGCGTTGATGAGAGAGTTCGTACTCGCATGTTTACGTTTGAATGTAGTAGTTAGAGCTCGTCATATTCCAGGTTGTACTAACAAAATTGCGGATGCTCTTTCCCGTTTCAAGTGGGATCTTTTTCGGACTCTCGCACCAGAGGCGGAGGTCGAGGGGGGGTCGGTCCCAGACCACTTATGGAGGATTGGCCTCAAGAAATGATGTCCTTGCTGCGGAGTTCGGTGTCGACGTTGACCTGGACGGCTTACCATCGGGGATACAGCAAAGTTGCGGAATTTTTGAGAGCCCATGGATGGCAGAAAGGAACGGTCTCTGATCAGCTTTTGGGACAATACGTGGTGGCCGCCAAGTTGGGTGGGGTATCTAGAGCCTCGGTGCGAGCGCATTTGGTGGGGTTTGCCTTCTTCGCCAGAGCGTTTGGTTGGAGCATCCCGGTTGGGGGGTTCCTGACGCGCCGGTTGTTACAAGGCTGGGAGCAGGACTGTCCCACCCCGGGTGATGGCAGGCGACCAATCACGCATTCTTTGCTGGTGCGGTTATGTGCCGTACTGCCCATCGTGGCGGCTTCAAAGTATGAAGCTACCATGTTTCAGGTGGTGTTTTGCGTGGCATTTTTTGGGGCATTTCGCATCGGCAAGCTGGTGGCGGAATCCAGTAGGACAAAGAAGGAAGTGGGGTTGCGGCGTCAGCATGTGAGCTTGGGCGGGAGTGAGCTTAGGATATGGCTGACTTGTTCTAAGATGGATCAGCTAGGGAAGGGAGCATGGGTGGTTATGAGGGCTGTGGAGGGGTCTTCTACTTGTCCAGTGGCAGCACTGAGAGAGTACTTGAGAGTGCGGCCGATAGGTGAGGGAGCTATTTTTGTGCATGAGGACGCACAGCCATTGACGCGATACCAGTTTTCCGCGGTTTTGCAGTTAGCGCTGCGCAACATCGGTTTGGACGCGCGGCAGTTCACACCCCACTCCTTTCGCATAGGCGCAGCCACCAGCAGGTTTCGGGGAACAAGAGATAAAGCGGATAGGTAGATGGCGATCACGGGCATTCCAGGGATATGTACGTATGGAAACCGGGATGCCTTATTAGATATTAACTGTGGATTTTCTTTCAGGCGGGGACAACAGTCCCAGGGTTTGCTGGTTGATTGGCCATTCCTTTGTTTATTGGGCCGGGCAACGAGCTCTACACCGGCTGGTGGGGCCTAATATTGGACTGGATGACAAAGTGGTGTCCTTCTTATGGCTGGGTGAACGTGGTCTTCGATGGCCGCAGTTATTGCCTTTGCTTCGGCACCACAGGCGCAATCAGAGTCTCCCGACAATTATATTGCTACATTTGGGTGACAATGATCTCAGCGCATGGACTTGTAAACAAATGATTCGAGCAGCAAAGCGAGATCTGGCGGAGGTTTTCCTAATGTTTAATAAGATAATGTTGTTATGGTCGGACATTATTCCAAGGCCTGCTTGCTGGGCTCAGCGGCGGTGGTCAAGGGGATTGATAAAAATCAATCGCCAGACTGGCTGCTGGGTAGCGGAGCATGGGGGACACCAGATACTACATCCTTGGACGGAGGTGTTGGGTGCTGGATTATTCCGTCAAGATGGCGTACATTTATCCCCGATAGGGTTAGATTTTCTCCTGAACGATTGGCAAGAGGCTTTGGAGTATGTTCTGTGTGGTAGAGTGTAGGAAGCTTGCTGGTCGCAGCTTAGAGGGGGGGGGGGGCGGCTCAGGGACGAGTGTCTGAGCCGGTGGCGGGATCCCGGAGATGTCCGGGGTCCGGAGCCTTGGGCAATACCTAGGGCAGAGGTGGGGTACCCCTGACCCGGATAACCCCTGAGGGGCTTTTGCTAGTAATATGGCGAAGCTGGAAGAAGGGGTGGGTATTGAAGAGAGCCATTGGGGCTGTCCGTGGTGGAAGCAAAAGGCAGGCACTTTGCTAATCATATGGCTGGTGATGCCTGGTGCCGCAGATGGGATGGCTAGGAGGTGGGATCTGAAATGTTGTGGGATAGAGTTATGTTCTGTTTAATAAAGCTGTGACCAGTTGAATTCCAATTATTGTTGTATTGTGGTTATTGTAAGGGAGTTGGGGGAGAGGGGCAGACTGCGTACACTATCTTCGGTTACCTGTATATAGTTGGGTTAAATACTACTTATAAATTGTAAACTGTTCACTGTAAACTTGCAAACTGTTTCATTGTAAACTGCCCCATGCAGTGTTTGAAATATGTTCTCTGTAAACTGCCTTGATTACCTAGATAAAGCGGTATATAAATTAGATAAATAAATGTCTAATAAAAAATTTAAAAAAAGAAAGAAGGGATATTCATCAGCATTAACTGTGTTAGTGCCATTGAATATCCTGTTTAAAGGCATTTACACTGTTCACAGGGCTGTAAACCGTGTAAATGCCTCTTGAATATCAGGCCCTATATTTCTTGTCCCCTTAGCAATGCTCATTCAAATCTTAGGTTTTCATTGCTCGTATATTTTTGCTGATGATATGCAACTGGTTTATTATACCGATTCTTGTGCTCTGGATTTTTCTGCATTATCTTTGTCTTTCTAAAGTAAATGACTGGCTTAGATCTCATAATATGAAATTGAATTCCTCTAAGTCCAAAGCTATGTGGGTTACCTGTCATCCATCTTCCACATTAGTAGTCCCTGTAATTGGTAAAGAAACAGGGAACAGAGAAGAGCCACCAAAATGGTAAAAGGGATGGAAGGCTACTCCTATGAAGAGAGGCTACAAAGGTTAGGGCTCTTCAACCTGGAAAAGAGACGGCTGAGGGGAGATATGATAGAGGTCTATAAATTAATGAATGGAGTGGAATGGGTAAACGTAGATCGATTGTTTACGCTATCAGAATATAGAAAGACTAGGGGACATGTAATGAAGCTACAGGGTAAACTATTTAAGACAAATAAGAGAAAATATTTTTTCACTCAATGTGTAATCAAACTCTGGAATTTGTTACCGGAGGATGTAGTAAGAGCTGTTAGTGTAGCTGGGTTTAAAAAAGGTTTGGGCAAGTTCCTGGAGGAAAGGTCCATAAACCATTATTAAAAAGGGACCCAGGATATCAATGCTTGACCCAATACAAGCATTGTGGAACCTGTGTCTCTTGGGGATACTGCTAGGTACGTATGACCTAGATTGGCTACTGTTGGAAACAGGATACTGGGCTTGATGGACCTTGGTCTGACCCAGTATGGCATATCTTATGTTCTTAAACAGTTCTCTTATTAGATCACCTAACAGTTCTTGGCTGTATGATAGATTCGTCATTCTCATTTCAGTATACTATCTCTTTAGTCATTAATTATTCATACTTTTTCTTAAGGAAAATGTGTTCAGTTAAGCCTTACTTGATCTTAGAACATCTCAGGATCTTTATACTCTCATTTTGAATTGTATTGATTACTGTAATTTGCTTTACTGTGGTTTACCGCAGTCCACCTTAAATTGCTTGCAATTAGTGCAAAACACAGCCTCTAGACTATTGACAGATGACTGGTAGATACAATCATATTTCTCCTGTTTGAGGAAATTACTTTGGTCCCCCTACAATATCACATTCAATATAAAATTTGTACCATTCTTCATAAAGTTTTACATACCAGTATTTCTCAATGCATCTCTTCTGTCCTCATTCCCATCTCTGGTTCAAGACCATTTCAATCTACTAGAATAAATTAATTCATGTTTCCAGCTGCCTAAAATAGTCTCATAGATTCCACTACAGAAACTACTATTTTGTAGAACTCTTTGCCACCCTATCTTAGGGGGAAAATTAATCTTGCCACAATTATTGTAAATCAGCACTAAAAACATATTTCTTTGTTAGCCTTTGGTTCAGCTCCAGATCAGTGTGATTAATGTTTGATTTTGGCATTCTGGGTGTCTTCACTGGAGAATTTCCTTTTTTTCTGTATTTTTTTTTCCTTTCTTATTATCATTTTTGTGAACTGTTTTGGAACGTCACTCTGGGTCAAAAAAACAGATTTTGAATAAACTAAACAAAACTACTGTATGACACAGAGACAGTGTTTTCTGAGGAGAGGACTTGGTCGATCAAGCAGTTGGAGACGGGCAGTATTTCTGGCTCTCAAGGCCTTCCTTCCTTTTCCTGGTACAACACAGAGCAGTCCAAGTGCTTGTTGGATAATGCGACCGCAGTGGCCTACATCAATCGCCATGGTGGCACTAGGAGTTTGCTCTTGGCGATAGAGGGTGGTGCCTATGCTACTATGGATGGAGTCCCATCTCCTTACCCTGTTGGCAGCTCATGTAGCCGGAAAAGAAAACACCCAAGCTGACTTCCTCAGCAGAAATCTGTTTGTTCCAGGGGAATGGACACTCGCAAAATCAGTATTTTGGCAGATTGTTCTCTCTTGGGGGTTGCTGATAACACAGGTACACTACCAAAAAACTGCCTCCAGTTTTGCAACTGATTCCTATAGATTTTGGGATGCTGAATCCAGGAAAAATAGCCAAAATGTTCCATCACGTCACGTTTTCTTGCAAAATTAGATTTCTTACCCATATAAGGAATGTTCACATAATTTCTTTTTAGCCGACTGCAGTTTATTTTCTTGGCCCAAAATAGAGGTTGTAATGGTTAACTAACTAGAAACACTCCCTCATGATATTTTAGAGTGTTTTGTATTCATTTTATACATTAACAGGACAATTGGGAGGCGGGGGGCTAAATCCAGTACTCGCGCTGGCGCATGTTCTTTCCTGTTCGCCTCGCCTCGTTCGCTCGCTCAAACACGGTGGTTGCGACATGAACGTTCCTGTCAAATTTCAGTTTCTTGCAAGTTCATTATTACCTTTTGTTTGCTCAGTCGTAATCCAGCTTTATTCCGAAGTGGTTCACTACAGTTGTAGTTTGCAGTGCTGTGTATTTGTGATGGCTCACAGAGCCAGAGGTTGCGTCAACTCTCCGGACAGTTTTTGTTTTATTTGTGGGGAATATATACCGTGAAAAAGCGGCAGAGGAACATTTCTGCATTTATTAAAAAAGTATATTTCGCCTATTTCGGTTTGAAGTTAGGCGATCAAGACAAACCGTGGGCTCCTCACAAAGTGTGCAAGACATGTGAGGAAGATCTACGCTTATGGATGAAAGGTAAAAAAACAAGCATTTCGTTTCGGAATACCTATGATGTGGCGTGAACAAAGAGACCACAGCAGTGACTGCTATTTTTGCTCTTGCATTGTGAAGGGATACAACTTAAAAAATAAGAACGTAATAAGTTACCCCAACCTTCCCTCAGCAATTAGGCCTATGCCTCATAGCAACGAAGTACCTGTGCCTGAACCACCAAAATCTTTGGATCATATTTGTGTGGACGGTTCTGATCATGATGAGACTCATCAGATGGCTTTTCCCGATGAGTCCAGTACTTCCGAGTTTGAAACTGAACCAGATCCGAAACCTGAACTTTTCTCTCAAGCTGAATTGAATGATTTAGTCCGGGATTTAGGACTCCCAAAAGATGCTGCCCAACTGCTAGGTTCTCGGCTTAAACAGAAAAATCTATTGTCACCAGGAACAACTTTTTATTGGTACCGCAACCGCGAGACACAATTTTTGAAGTATTTCAGCAAAGAGGAAGATTTGGTATTTTGCAACGATATATACGGAGTGATGGAAAAGTTTAAACTCAAGTATGATCCTGCTGAATGGCGGCTGTTCATTGATTCGTCAAAAGACAGCATAAAAGGTGTTCTTCTTCATAATGGCAACACATTCGCTTCAGTTCCTATTGCTCACTCTATTATTCTCCAAGAAAAATACGAGAATTTGGCCCTGATTCTTCAGAAGATTCGTTATGATGAGCATAAGTGGATGATTTGTGGAGACTTTAAAATTCTATCCATGCTATTAGGGCAGCAATCCGGTTTCACCAAATATCCCTGCTTCCTTTGCTTGTGGGATAGCCGGGCCCGCGACCTACACTGGGGGAAAAAAGACTGGCCAATTCGGGAGTATTTGAGACCCGGTGAGAAAAATGTTCTTCATGAGAGCTTGGTACCTCGTGATAAAATTCTATTACCACCTCTCCACATTAAGTCGGGTCTCATTAAGCAATTCATCAAGTCCCTTCCAAAAGATGGTGAGTGCTTTCGGTACCTTTGCTCAAAGTTCCCCCGACTTTCTGAAGCAAAGCTAAAGGAAGGAGTGTTTGTTGGCCCTGATATAAGGAAACTCATTTCAGATGGAGCATTCGCTGAAACGATGTCTGAGAAGGAAAAAGAAGCCTGGGATTCCTTCAAGGATGTTGTTCTCAAATTCTTGGGGAACAGGCGGGATGAGAACTATAAGGATATTGTTGCCAGGATGCTCAATGCCTTCAAAGAACAAGGCTGTAACATGAGCCTGAAAGTCCATTTCTTGCACTCCCATGTGAACTACTTTCCCGAAAACTTGGGGGCGTACAGTGAAGAACAAGGTGAAAGGTTTCACCAGGACATCAAGGACGCAGAGAGAAGGTACCAAGGAAGATGGAACACCACTATGATGGCTGATTTCTGCTGGTTGCTGCTGCGGGAAACCCCAGATGAAAAATACGCCAAGCAGCGCACCAAGAGAAGCATTCGGGGGAAGAAGAAACGGGCCCACCAGGAGATTGATTGACCCAAGAATGACTTTAAAATCTAAACTGTGTTGACAAATATCGTGTTTTTACTAAACTTTGAAATAAAAATTTGCTAGTTATTACCACAGTGTCGGATCTCATTTATTAGAATTTTATTTTCACACCATCGGGTGTTTGTCTTCATGTATTGCAATGGTGTGGTTTGTGTTTTCTATTCTTACATACATACCTGTACAACATTTTTTGCACATTTCTTTGCTTTGCTTTGTGTCTAACCTCGCTCTTATATGCTCAATGTTTGTGCACATGTATGTGGCTGTTTTAAGTGCAGACAATTTTGCTACCATCACAGTGTGTTTTGTTGACATTACTCTATTCTTATGTGCTGCCTTGTTACAATTTTCTTTATTCTTATTTGAATGACTACTAAACAATTAGTATAAAGAATTCATCCAAGAAACTTTTATCTCGATCGCACTCAATCTGAAACGTTCACCTCAAACTGCTAACCCAATGTAGCAAAAAATCTGTACGTGATGGAGCAAATTGGTTACCAGATTTGGATTCAGCACACCAAAAAATGTAAAAATCAATCGAAACATTAGAGGCAGTTTAAAAAAAAATTTTTTTAGTGTACCTGTGTAATGAATCTCATGGTGTCTGCGGTCATTGCCAAGGTGAACTCATCTTCAGCCGCAGAGGAGAAAGAATCTTAGGTCTTGATGCATTGGTTCAGAAGTGGCCTTGGGAAGGCCTGTTGTTTCCTGTATGGCCTCTCATAGGTTGAGTGGTCCAGAA
The DNA here is from genome assembly GCA_033557465.1 of Ichthyophis bannanicus. Classification (NCBI taxonomy): domain Eukaryota; kingdom Metazoa; phylum Chordata; class Amphibia; order Gymnophiona; family Ichthyophiidae; genus Ichthyophis; species Ichthyophis bannanicus. Next base: position 6,948,365 of record CM066050.1, read on the forward strand.
GGTGGAAGCCCTTATGGGCTTGGTGATTTTGATGACATTGGATTGGCTTCTGAAGGTGTGTTTTTTTGGATATGGTGTGCCTGGCAATGGAGGACACATGGCCTTTACCAGTGGCGGAAGATCTCCTATCTCAAGGGCCAATTCTTATGGCAGACGCAGGTCAGTTCTCATTTATGGCTTGGCTCATTAAAGGCTTGACTGAGGTAGAGATTTTACTCTCTGCGGATCATTGCAATGCTGCTGCAAGCATGCAAGCAGTCTAGGTCACTGTTCAGGTTTGGTGTCTATTTGACAGTTGGTGTGAGGAAAGAGAACTTTATCCCCTAAGGTCATTGTTGCTAGATGTCTTAATGTTCTTGCAAGCAGGTCTGGATAAGGAGCTCACTCCAAATTCTGTGCAGGTAGCGGCATTAGCTTGTTTCAGATGTAGGCTTCAGGGTGTCTCCTCTCATGTAGATGTTGTGTGTTTTTGAGGAGAGTCAAACATATACCCCCCACTGGTGTGGGTGCATCAGTACCACCATGAGATCTTATTTTGATTTCTTTTCAATTGTATTTTATTAAACTTCAACAGCAAATACAACCTGTCTCATGTCTACAAAAATGTCCAAAAGACACCTGGGGCGATAAACACAATTACAATATTTATTTTCTCCCCCCCCCCCAACCAACCTCATAACCCATACCCCCCTTTCCCAATTCTGTAAATTCTCATCATGATAATTTAGAATAGTCTTTAGAAAAATCCCTCAAGACACTGTAGGAGTTCTTACACAGCACCTCAAGGTGAGGCAGATAATAGAGACATCTAAAATGTTCACCCCCCCCCCATGCCCTCCCTAGTTAACACACTCTGCAGATATACTGTTCACTCAAGCCAACACACAGCCATAGTGACTTACGCAGGTACAGGGCCCCAACCCAGTCCCTAGGTCACGCCCTAGCTTATCGGGTACCCCTTTTAAAAAAAAATTTATTTATGAAATTTCAAACAACAAAACAAGAAAATCTTGCACAGAAAAATTACAATAACGAGAAAAAAACCTTACAGAACTAGCCCACAAGTCCTCAAAATAAAAGGGGAAGAAGGGGTCAGAAACCATAAGAAATATCTAAACAATACAATAAAGGCAAGATAGACTCTAAGGAGCTACATTCTACAATATTGCAAGAGCCTACTCTATAGTAGGATCACTGTCAGGGGCTACTACAGGAGGAGTCTGAGTAACCTGTAGTCAAGAAGAAATAAAGGAGGACAACTGAAGTGGATCAAAGAAAAGATAGCTGATACCAGCTAGCTTCACCAAACATTTGCAAGGAAAATGTAAGAAAAAAAGCCCACTCAATTGAAACACTCCAGGTCTAAGCAACAAAAATTGCTTCCTCTGCTTCTGTGTGGCCCTAAAGGGAATCCATAAACTTTTTATTTGGAGTACAAAAGAACATTTTCAAAATCCATTCCCTGTCGGCCTCTAACGCCAGGGTCACTAGCAAAGTAGCAGTCATCCTGGAGTCAGATGCAGACGTTTCCAAATAGGCAGTCAGATCCAGGCTATCACAGTCCTGACCTTAGCGGTGGTAAATAGAAAGCCTTAGAAATTGGCAGCAAAAATTCAGCCAAAACTTTTAATACAGAAACCATAAATTTCTTAATTCTAAGACTGATACTAACTGGAAAATTATGAACTCTCAAGTTTCGGCTTCTAGAGGAGTTCTCTAGAAATTCCAGCTTCCTATGAGTGACCTCAGAGTCCTTAATAAATGTAAGAGTAGTCTCTTGGACCTGATCCAGGGAATCTTCCACCTTGGAGTTCACTGTAGCGAGGGAAGTATCTTGAATTACCAATTTCTGCCCATACGAGTTCAACTACATCAAGATAGTCTGAAGTTGTGAGGAAATGAAAGTTTCCATTTTAGAAAGTGCTTCCCATAAGCTCTCCAAAGTAAAAGTTACAGGTCTCATCAACTTAGCACTGGAGTCTGTTACAGGAGCTTGCACTGTATTGTCAGTGGACCCCATATCTGAAGGAAATGCCAAAATCTGTACCAACTGCTGGGCACTCAAACTCCTCTCCTTAGCCCCCCCCCCCCTCCATTCCAGGGTGCACAGCAATTGACCCCTTCACCCAGTTTCCAATTCCAGGACAGGGTTGCTGCATTCCAAACTCAGGAGGAGAACCTGCAACTTCTCGTGGCATCTCCCCTATGGCTGTCTGCAGGATCTTATTGCCGGTTGCTCCGGGGTAATATGATTCTCTGGGCTAAGAGAGACATCCAGCCCAATGGCAAGCAGAGGGCCTCCTTCCGCCCCCCTCCACACCAAGCAGGCTGCCTGGAGTTTCAACACCTCTCTGAATAGGCCACATGAAGGCATCCATGGGCCCGGCTCCCACCGACTTCACTGCCGCCAGAGCCTCAGCAACCTGTTTGACCTTCCACTTTCAGCTGGAATGTGGCATAGGAATCAGGAAACCTGTTCAGATAAGATCAAAAGTTTGGAACTCCTTTGGAGGGAAGTCAATGTGCATCCATCACAACTGTCACCTTCCTTTTCATCAGGACTCCTTTTTAAATCAACAACTCATTCCACGCTAGGGGCCCCAAGATATCAATATACACACCCCAAAACATCAGAAAAACTCTCCCACTGCTTGATATTGCCTTTGGCTGCCAATTGCTCCATCAACATTAGTCAGTGGAGGGAATTCTGCCATTCCCAAAAATAAGGTGTGGTAGCCTTCCTCCAGTGTAGGAGGAGAGGTGGTTTCTCAACCACAAAGGCCTTATGCACCAGGAGTCGTGCCCATCGCCCCTTTGGATGGGGTCAGCTGGTCCAATACCACTATGGGCTGTCCTACCAATGAAGTCATATAGTGCTGGATCTGCCACCAGTAGCGCTGTATTTTCCAGAAACACCATCCTTAAACCCTCCTTCCTGCACCTTGTGTGTTGTCAATGTCTCCCCCCTCCCTTCATGTCTGCCTCAACCTCCACCTTCCAGCCCCACCCTCTTCTCCTACTTAGTCAACCTATGTTAGTTCCTAATTCCTCTTTCCTGAGCTTCTTTGTTTTGTCTATGTGCTCCCTTCCTTCCCTCCATGTCTGCCTTCTGTATCCCCTGACTGCTATCTATTTCTATCCCTGTTCTCTGATTTTATGGCGTTCTTTTCTGTTTCTTTTTCCGCAGCCTTCCTTTTAAATGCTTTTATGTATTGTAAACCGCCCAGATGCTATTTTGTATTGGGCGGTATATAAAGTTTTAATAAACATAAACATAAACATCACATATGACCGAGATCAGCCAGGGACACCCCACACCAAGGACAACCACTACTCCAAGCCACACCACTCCAAAGGGCGCGTCTGGGAGAAAACTGTGCCCGACACAAAGCTCTAGATTGAAGTTCCCATAGCCGTGCTGACCTCACCAGGTTTGGTATTTGAGTTATGGCCCTTCCCACCTCTCCCAGAGCAACAGGCTCACCCAGCTCTGCACCCCTGTGCCCCTCCTCTGCAGAAAAATCTCAAGGGGGGGGACCATGTCAACAGTTTGTGGGCAAATTGTGAAATAGATAAATGCTCCCATCTAGCTCAAAAAAAACTGTAGCACACGTACAGATGTCTTGGCAGCCAGGTGGCCCAAGGGGCTAGACCGTATTTAATGGTATAATTGAAGGTATGCAAATATTTGAGTTTTACATAGATCAAATTCTGTACATAGTGCAGAAAAAGACTTCACACATTCCTCCACATCCACTACATGTCCAAGACTGGATATCCCCTTATCCTCCCAGTCACGGAACACCCGGTTCTCCATACCAGGCCAGAACTGCAGGCCTGTAGACAAAACACTACTGACATCTGAGGAGATATGTCACTGGGCACATAAATATCTCCACACACTCTACATGGGTCCAACCAACACTATTCAGAGAAGCACTACTACGTGAGCCATGTCTGTAGTGCCTCTCTGAGTGCAACACCGTTGACAGTATATGGCGAAACAAAATCCTCTCCCAGTGCCCGAGGCATGAAGACATCCGAGCACCCCAACCAATCCCACAAATGTAACTGTCAAGCCTATACATAACGATGTAGATTAGAAACTCCTATATCTCCTGGTTTCCATGAGCCCCTCATCTTGGACAGGGATACCCAGGTGAGGTCACCTCTCCAAATGTTTCTGTTTATTAAAATTTTTTTATAACCGCCCAGTACCGTAGGCATCTGAGCGGTTTACAATCGTTAAAAAATCCAGGCTGCGAGGAAACAGGAAAGGAATGCCATTTAAAATAAAAGTAGTAGGGGATCACGTGATGTGGTGAGCTTGGGAAGTCACGTCTTTCCTGAGCTCCGGGCTCCCCTTGCTCCGAACCGGCACAAAAGTGCTCATTTGTGAGTACAACTACTAGTTTTTAGTTCTCCCCAAGTGCCGAACATACAAGCTCTCTGTCCGAGGGAGCTGGGTGTGAATGGCGGCTGCGGCAGTGCGAGCCGGGCGGAGAGAGAAAGACCGAACTGTAGGGGCCTCCAAAATGGCGGAATCGCCCCCGAAAGCGGGAGAGCTGCCATCTACCTCCCCCGGGGCCTCAGTAGCAGAGATTTCAGCTGCGGTCTCCAGCGCCTTTTCTCTCCAATTTGAATCGCTACGGAGCAAGTTGGACGCAGTGCAGAGCTCCGTGGAGGCCTTCGGGGCTCGTATGCAGCAGGCAGAGACCCGTATTTCACAGACCGAGGATGAAGTGGAGAGACTGAGCCAGGCGCTGGTGCAGGTGCAAACTGCCTTGAAGGCCCAGGAGGAAAAATTAGAAGACCTCGAAAACCGCTCGAGGCGGAGCAACTTGAGGTTCCTGGGAGTGGCGGCTTCGGTGGGAGACAAGGACCTGCGGGCTTACATCGCCTCTCTGTCTGCCTCCCTGATGGGGGAGGAGGGACAGAGCTCTCAGATTGTGATTGAGAGGGCACATAGAGTGGGCCTTAGGATCTCCAATGACCCGCGGCCTAGAGTGGTCCTGGCCAAATATTTGCAGTTTCAACATAAGGAGGCTGTTTTGCGGGAGGCCCGGAGACGAGGAACCGTCGAAAGAGACAACATCAAGCTCCGCATAACTCCGGACTACTCAGCGGCTGTGAGTAAGCAGAGAAGGGCATACGCACCGATATGCCAGAGTCTCATCGCAGCAAACATCAGATTCTCTGTGCAGTATCCAGCGCGCTTGCACGTGTTCCACGAGGGGAAGCAGAAGACGTTCGGCTCGGTGGAAGAAGCAGCGGTGTATGTGGGGCAACTTGAGAGGCAGGCCCCGAAGCCGGGCGGCGGGTCAGCAGGCACGTCGTGACTTGTTGGACGGAACTTAGCCTGGATGGCATTGGAGATCTTGGAGGGAGCCTGGGGTGCGCTGTTTCTCTCCCCCCTTGGGATGTGAGGCAGCGAGGGCCCCCCCTCTGAGTCCATGGTGGTGGGACTGCCGATTGTAGGTATCAAGGTTAGCAGCGTTTGTATTTGAGCTGCCTATGAGAGGACACAGTTGACAGTTTTTTGGGGTTTTTTTTCCTTTTTCTCTCTCCTTTCTTCCCTTCCTCCTTACTCCCTTCCTCTTCCCTTCGGATATCCTGTATAGCGAGGGCTACAGGGGGGAGGGCTGCGGAGTAGTGATACGATGCCTCATGCCTGTGGTACAGGGGACTAGGTAGATATCTATACTACCCACATGGAAGGCTGCATTGAGGGGGGAGGAGACTAATGGATATGTACCTGGGGATGGAACTGTGACTCCGTATTACTATGTTGCATTGTTGCCTTTGGGGAGCGGTTGGGGGGGAAAGGGGGACAGGGAGAGGGAAATTATAATAATTTTTTTTTTCTTCCTCCCTCTTTAATGTTATAATCTGGGGTGCTACGTTGGTGGAATTTTAAGGTCTTTGGGGGGGGGGGGGGACTACTGCCCTGCAGGGGAGCGGGGGAGCCCGGTCACATCAGGCGATAGGGTAGTCCGGAGAGGACACTGGAGGTGGGCCAAGGAGTGGAGGGAGAGAACGGGGGGGGGGGGGGGGGATGTTGGGTTATAGGAGTGGAATGTGAGCAGGGGGGGAAGGGGTAAGTGGGACGGAGGCGGGGTATGGGGAGGGAGGGGGCAAGGTAGTGAGCTTGCTGCTCTACATGGGCAGGATCTGTATCTGCATGATATCTCTAGGGGGCGATTAGTGGGAGGACAGGGGGAGGTTGGTCGGGAGGGGGGGGGTAGAGGGGGGAAAGCACACACTTCATTGCTCCATGAGCTACAGCTCTCCATAGCTCAAATGTCTATTGGAAGGGAGCTCCAGGCTGGGGGAGCTTCCCTGTTGAGGCTAGGTATTACATCTTGGATACATTTTGACACTGCCCCATGCCATTGAAGGTAGTAACTTGGAATGTATGCGGACTGGGGACCCCAATCAAGCGCTATAAAATCTTACAGGCCTTGGCCAGACAGCAATGCGATGTGGCCCTCCTACAGGAAACCCATCAATCAGAGGCAGAACACGGAAAACTCTGTCGGGGCTGGGTGGGGCAGGTTTGGGGATCCCCGGCGTGTGGGAAAAAAGGAGGAGTAGTAATCCTGATCCATAAGCGAGTGCGCTTCGCTATGGACAAAGTAGTGACGTCAGGGGATGGGCGATTTCTTTTGCTGGCTGGTAGACTGGAGGGGAAACCGGTGATCATTGGTAATCTCTATGGCCCTAATAAGATGGAGCCTGGCTTTTACAACGGTCTAGCCTCTCAAATCAAACAACTCCCGGAGTTTCCCCTACTATTGGGGGGGGATTTCAACGGGGTTCTCGATGTCGACCTCGACACCTCTCGGGGGGGGAGAGGCGAGAGAGAGGACGCCGTTGGCGAGGGTGTTACAGCGTTTTCGTGGTAGACTCAGATTAGTGGACCCATGGCGTTTGCTGCATTCCTCGGAGAGGGATTTTACTCACCTATCTAGGGCACACGGGTCCAGCGCTCTAATTGACTATTTCCTAATATCAGGAGCCTTGTTTGCGAAAGTGGGGGAGGTGCAGATCGGCCCATTGGAAATCTCAGACCACGCGCTGGTCGGGATGGAGCTACATTGGGGGGTGATACAGAACCGGACGAGACTTTGGCGACTTCCTTTGGGGTTGTGCCAAGATGTTAAGTTTCAGCATTTCTTGAAGCAACGCTGGCAAGAGTTTCTGAGCGACCACCGTGCCATAGCGAGGACCCGGAATTGGTCTGGGAAACAGCAAAAGTAGTATTACGCGGTGATATTATTGGGTTTGCTGCCCGAAAGCGACAGCTGATCGCAGAGCGAGTGATTGGCTTGGAGCGGTTGACTACCCAGCTGCGCAGGGTGTGTGCCCCTCACCCGACAGCTGCGAATCGGAAGAGACTCTGGGAAGCGCAGGTGGCTCTCAACGAATTATTGCACCAAAGAGCCAAGAAATCTATCCTTTATTATAAATATCGTCTACATTGTTTTGGCAACAAACCAGGGAAGCTACTGGTGCGTTGTCTGAAGGTGACGGCTATCAGGGATGCGCAAGGACGGCTGCTGAAGGACTCTGTCGATATTGCGCGTGCCTTTCGAAACTTTTTTCAAGATTTATATAGGGCGCAATCTCCATCTATGATAGATCTCGAGGAATATTTGACATCGTTGCACCTCCCGCGGCTCACTGCGGAGCAGAGTGAACTTTTGGAGCAGCCGATCACGGCGCGAGAGATATCTTCTGCGATCTCCGCAGCTAGTGGTAATAAGTCACCGGGGCCGGACGGATTGGGTGCGGAGTTCTACAAGCTGCTCGAGGAACCAGTGAGCCCCTTGCTTGCGGAGGTTTTCAATGGGAGGGCGGAAAGAGGCGCCTTCCGCTGGGGAAATAACCATGCCCATCTAACACTGATTCCTAAGTTTATTTATTTATTTATTTAGCTGTATTTATATCCCGCTTTTCACCGGGTCAAAGCGGTCAATTGGGGGATACATTTAACACGAGGGGATATGAGACATACGCTAATACTTACAGGGAACATGAGCAATGGAGGGTTAAGTGGCTTGCCCAAGACCACAAGGAGTGCCTATAGGACTAGAAATCCCAGTCCCTCCGGCCTGAGATTGCTGTCCCCAGGTGGGACTTGAACCCCCGGCCCTCCGGCCTAAAGTACCTTGTCCTAACCACTAGACCACTCCTCCCACTCCTAAGCCGGGTAAAGACCCATTGCTGGTAGGGTCATATCGTCCCATTTCCCTGCTCAATTTCGACATTAAATTAAACGCAAAGGTGTTGGCGACACGACTGGCAATGGTTATAGGTCACTTAGTCCATGACTCCCAGGTGGGGTTTGTAAAGGGGAGACACGCGGTTCGTAACTTATGCAAGATCTTGGCATCGCTTGAATGGGTTCATGCGCACCGGTTGCCCTCGCTGCTAATAAGCTTCGATGCAGAAAAAGCCTTTGACAGGGTAGATTGGCACTTTCTTCGTCAACTTCTTCCGCGATATGGACTGGGCGATAAATTCTGCAGGATGATAGGGAGTCTCTATGTGCGGCCTACAGCAGGGGTACTGTGTAATGGTATTCTGTCTGAGGAGTTCCCCTTGGAAAGGGGCACAAGGCAGGGTTGCCCCCATCCCCTCTACTTTTTGTGTTGTCTCTAGACCCTTTGATCCGGACTATAGAGGCCTCTAAAGGGATACAGGGAATTCGTATGGGCTCGCAGGAGTTTAAACTCTCGGCCTTCGCTGACGATATCTTGGTTCACCTGCTCTCCCCGGAACAGTAATTGCCGCAATTACTGGAGGAGTTTGTGCGCTACGGTAGCCTTGCTGGGCTGCGCATTAATACAGATAAATCGGAGGCATTGGATGTCTCTGCGCAGCTGGGCCGTAATTGGGCGGGCAACTTTCCCCTTAGATGGGTGGGCGAAGAATTTATTTATTTAGGTATAATGTTGACCCGCAACCCTAAAATGCTGTACGCACGCAACCTGGAGCGGTCCCTAAGGAGGCTTCAGCATCAATTAAAAGCGTGGGAATTACTCCCACTATCCCTATCAGGGAAGATAGCAGCGATTCAAATGGTGGTTCTGCCACGCTTGTTGTATTGGTTTCAAACACTGCCAGTGTGGGTGCTCCGACGTGACATTCGGCGGTTTGAGAGTGCCCTCCGACAGTTTCTCTGGAAAGGAGGGAAGGCGCGCATCTCGTGGGCGCGAATGGTGGGGTCTTTGCGCGAGGGGGGGATGGGACTCCCAGACCTCATGGGATACGCTTTGGCATGCCAGGCTCGCCATCTCGGAGACTGGCTGGGGGGGACGGAAGTGTATACCCCGCGAGTCCTAGAGGAGGGTTTTGTGGCACCCTTGACGTTATTAGGGGTTCTGCATGGGACTTACCATACCCTTCCCCGCCAGGCCGTGCGTAGTGCGCTGATTGGCTCTGCTCTGCGAACCTGGAAGCATCTTAACCTCCATTGAAACACATCGTGGAGGGTTACCAGCTGGCTCCCCTTACAAGGGAACGCGACCTTTCTTCCAGGCTCGGAGACGCAAGCCTTCCGGGAGTGGGCCGCCCGGGGTATCCAGAATGTCGGACATGTGATTGAACCCTCTGGGCTATGTAAATTCTTTTTGGCTCTAAGCAGGGAGTATGAGCTATCTTCTAGGCATTGCTTCGCTTATATGCAACTCGCGCACTATGTGTCTTCCTTACCCTGCGAGGTGTTGCATGTGGACCGCTCTGCGCAGATTCTGCAGTTTTTCGGGCTGGGGGGGGGAGAATCCCCCAACGATCTCGGATTTTAAGAAGCGCTTGGCTAACCTTCGTATTGCTTTTGATTATAGAGGAGTTGAGACAGCTTGGGAACGAGAATCGGGCGAGGAAGTGCCCCCTGGGACTGTCCATCAGGCCTTACGCGGAATAGTGAAATTGTCCATGGAGGCCCGTTGGAGGGAAACGCAATTTAAATGTATAACCAGGGTGTATTTTTCCCCACGGAGAGCGTTTCGCAGTCGGTTAGACACGGATGGGACTTGCCCGAAATGCTCAGAACCTATAGCAACCCTCTTCCACATGTGGTGGGGTTGTTGATTAGTACGCCCTTATTGGGCTAGGATAAATTCCTTTTTGAATCGCGTATTACAACGGCGGGTGAGATGGACTGGGGCCCTGGTAGTGTTGGATTGGCTCGACCCCCCATGCCCAGTGGCGGAAGGGGAAAAGCTGCTGGTGCGCAAGGCTTGCTTGGTTGGGAAGGGCCCCCTTCTGCGTCTTTGGAGGGAAAGCAGTCCCCCTTCCTTTGGTGAGTGGCGCAACTGTTTCCATCAAATGATGCTCACAGAGCGATGGAGTGCGGGGCAGTGTCAAACGCTGGACATTATTTATGCGTGTCTGGGAGCCCTATATACAACAGTTGAGTACCAGATGTCGCAACGAGGTCTTACATGTTGGTAGTTGAGGAGACAGGTGGTTGGGGAGGGAAGTGGAGGGTCAGTAGTTTAGAGGGAGAAGACGGAGGATATGGGGTGTTGTGCTTTGGGTGAGGGGATTGCTGAGGGAGGGTAGTGGGTGGTGGGGAGGGGGGGACTATGTTGGGAGAAAACATTCCACCTGTTATCTTTGTTGTGTTTATCCTCTGTGAGGGGATCAGAGTACACCCCTCTGAGGATATTTGTACAGTGTATATGTAATTTGTTGGTGGTTATTAAATAAAGTATATAAAAAAAAAAATAAAAGTAGTAGAAAAAGAGAGAAAGGACAGGAGAGCAAATTGATCAGAGATACATCAACGAGGAAGGGGAGAGGGGGACGAAGACGGGGGGGGGAGGTCAAACACCAATCTAAAAAGATAAGTTTTGAGTTGTGTTTTAAAGGACTTATAGGACTGTTCTGAGAGGAGGGAAGGAGGGAGCGAGTTCCAAAGCCTATGACCTAGGAAGTAAAAGGCTGAAGAACGGGTGGATTCAAGGTGAGCCTGTGAAGGGGAGGGAAGAGACATATGGTTAATGTGGATGGAACGGAGCAGGCGGTGAGGAGTGCGGAAGTGAATCTGGTCTTCAAGGTAGAGAGGGGTGCCTGTGTGAATTACCCTATGTGCGAACGTAAGGATCTTATACTGAATGTGAAATGAAACAGTTAACCAATGTTGGTGCATACGAAGGGGGGTGATGTCATATCGAGAAGCGTGCGTCAAAAGACGAACCGCGGTATTCTGAATACGCTGAAGATGGGAGTGTTGAGATTGTGGTAGACCTGCTAGGGAAACATTACAGTAGTCGAGACAGGACATTACAAGGGAAAGTAGGAGTGTAGCCAAGGCAGAAGAAGAGAGAAAAGGGCGTACGGCCCAAAGCTGCTTAAGGGAGAGAAAGGAACGCTGGACAATTGAGGAGATATGTTCCTTAAATGAGAGGGAGGAATCAAGAATAACGCCTAAATACTGGAGGGAAGAAACAAGAGGAATGGGCTAGGAGGAGAGGGAGGGAGCACAAGTGGGGGGAGGGCTCCCAAGCGTGAACCAGATAGCAAAAGACTTGGCTGGATTTACATGAAGGAAATTAAAGGTGAACCAAGAGGCGACAGCGGTGAGACATAGGTTAAGGGGGGAGATATCGGGAGTGAGGGAATCAGTGTGGTGCAAAAGAATTATATCATCCGCGTAATAAAACGCAGAGATACCGAACTGTTGAATCATGAGAGCAAGAGGGGCTAGAAAGACATTAAAGAGTAATGGAGCAAGAACAGACCCTTGGGGCACACCACAGGAAAGAGGGGTGGGGGCTGAGGAGGAAGACCCAGCTACAACTGAGAAGGAGTGACAGGAAAGGAAAGAATGAAACCATTGAAGAACCACACCTGAGAGACCAGCTTCCTGGAGATGGACAAGAAGAGTGCGATGGTCCACCAGGTCAAAAGCTGCAGAAAGATCGAGAGAGACAGCAAGGGTGAAGAGACCGTGGTTGTGAGCAGCGTGCAGTTTGTTGAGAAGGGAGAGAAGAATTGATTCTGTGCTATGACCGGGGCGAAAACCAGACTGCCGGGGGTGAAGAATGAGAGAAGCTTCGAGATGGGAGGAAAGTTGAAGGAAAACTAGTTTTTCAAGGAATTTTGAGAGAAAGGAAAGATTAGAGATAGGGCGGGATTTCAGGATTGGACGGACAGTAGCATGCTTCCAGGGCGTGGGGAAGATGCCGGAAGACAGACTAGAATTGAAAAGAGAGGGATATAAGGAGAGAGGGATAATGAGGGCTCCAGGAGCCAACGAGAGGGAATGGGGTCAGCGGGACAGGTTATCTTGTGAATAGAAAGAAAGGTTTTCTGTAGGACAGCTGGAGAGACCATCTCAAAGGAGGACCAGGAATGCGATAGTGCAGGGGTGGGAAGGGAAGGAGAGAAAGGAGGGGAGGGGGAAGACATGACTATAGGGGAAAAGGGGGGGACATAAGGGAAAGGACTGATGAAGGGTATGGACCTTGGAGGCAAAAAAGGAGGCAAGAGAGGAAGGGTCGGGAAGGGTAGAGGAAAGAAGGGGTGAGGGGGATAAAGCAGAATGGGATGCAGTGAGGGAGCGAAGAATAGAATACAATTGACGGGAAGAGTTTATAGAGGAGGAAATAAGCTTAGAGTAATAGTGACGTTTTGCTGAATGAAGAAGGGTACGGTAATGGCGATGACATGATTGGAAATTTTGTAAATTAGGAGAAGACGGGTGCTTTCGCCAGAGACGTTCTGCGCGGCGAAGATATTTCCGGTGTAAGAGAAGGCCAGGATGGAACCAGGGGTGATAGCAAGGGCGTAGACGGGGGCGGAGAGGGGCAACATTATCAAGGGCAGAAGAGAGAGAGGAATGCCAATGATGAGCCTGGGCATCAACAGAGAGAGAATCAAAGTCCTCAGGGAATAAAGAAGCAGAGGGGGGAAATTGAAGGAGTGTATCCACAGTGAGCTTACGGGTGAACACTGTGGGTTTAGTACTAGTACTGGGGGTATCGTTTAAGAACGGTGGGGATGGGTCTGATGAGTCTGATGGGGGGAGGCAGAACAGGAATAGAGAAGGCAGAAATGATCGGACCAGGGAAGGGGGAAGGAGGAAAGAGAGGAGGGGGGCGGATAAGAGAGGAATTTGAGGTGATAAGGAGGTCAAGAGAATGGCCCGCGACGTGGGTGGGGAAAGAGACAAATTGGCGTAGGGACAGGTCAGATAGGAAAGTAAGGAAGGAAAGGTCTCTCGCCGTAGAAGGAGAATCGGCATGAACGTTAAAATCTCCTAAGATCAGAAGATGGGGATAAAGAAGCGAGGCCTCAGAAATAGTAGCCAGAAGAGAGTCCCACAGGGATGTGGAAAGAGTGGGAGGAGCGTAGATAAGAAGAAAATAACAAGGAGGAGAGGAGGAGTTTAACCGAAGAAGCAGGGATTCTGGGTAGAGCAGAGAGGAGGAAGTGGGGAGTTCAGAGAGGGGGAGGGAAGAGCGGTAAACAACAGCAACTTCTCCACCACTTCTGCCCCGATGAGACGTAGACAGGAAAGAATAACCTTGCGGGAGACAGCGGTTAAGGAAGGATTCCTCACCCTCTCTCAGCCATGTTTCAGTTAAGAAGAATAGATCCAGGGCATGCTGGGAGATCAGGTCATTAACCAGAAGAGTTTTGGAGCGGAGTGATTGGCAGTTTAATAGAGCGAGCTGTAAAAGTACAAGAGAGGATGGAGAGGGGGGTGGAGGGCATGACAGTGCATGCGGGCAATAAGTCAGGTTTGGGAGTTGACGGGCAAGGTATCCAGGGGGACGATATTGGGCACAGCAGGGCGCCAGCCCCAGTGAACAGGGATGGCTGACATAAGGAGAGGAAGGAGCAACAGCAGGTGACAAAGAAACACCTTAAACCTCTCACTGTGAGACAGCACGTTCAGCAGTGGGCAAGGGGAGCCAGAGTTGGAGTGGCATGAGGGTAAGGTTAAAGAGGGAACACTGGGTGAAGTGACATAGGTAGAGGCTTTGGAACAGTTGCCCCGTCCCTCGCCCCAAGGAGCTCGCACAAGGAGCAGGTCGTGCTCCTTGTGTGTGTGCCTCTGCGGTGCAGGGCGCCGCACTGGAGCAGATCTTATGCACGGTGAGCCCCGGTGTCACTTCCAGTGGGACGGACCAGGAAGGAGGGAGCGTAATCGGTACCTGGGGAGACAGGGAGACACAGCAAGGACACTGCTATATGGCAGAACAACGGAGAGCAGACAGCAACAGCAGGTAAACAGCAACAGCAGTCAGGACGCCGCACCGGAGCAGATCTTATGTATGGTGAGCCCCGGCATCGCTTACGGTGGGATGGACCAGGAAGGAGGGAGCGTAAACGGTACCTGGGGAGACAGAGAGACACAGCAAGGACACTGCTATATGGCAGAACAACGAAGAGCAGACAGCTAAGCAAGTAAACAGCAACAGCAGGTAAACAGCAACAAAGATCGACAAAGATCATGTTCAAATAAAACTGAATCTTTCTGTAACAAATGTATCGGCAAGGTCTGGAAGATATACAACAGTTTGGGAAACAGGGTCATGCAGAAGGCCGCCACCCGGCCCAGCATAGATAATGGTAGCGTCGCCCATTCTCACATTTTAGTCCGAAGATGTTCCAACACAGTAGTACAATTCAATCATTAAAGTAGGCAGGGGTCATTTGTCAGTTGGATACCCAAATATCTAAAAGCGTGATCCGCCCACTGAAGCAAGAAGCCTGTCCCCCAAGAAGCACACAACTGACTAGTCACATCCAGTGCCTCCAACTTGTCCATATTTAACCAAAGACCAGCAATCTGACCAAAACATTTGAATTCCAGTAGTAGCCTTGATAAAGAAACCAGAGGCTTGGTGAGGTGAACCCACAAGTCGTCGGCAAAGGCAGAGACTTTAAATTCTGATCATTCTATATGGACTCCTGTTGCATCTTGACAACCTATCAGGGTACGCAAAAGGGGGGTCTAGGGACAAAACAAACAGAAGTGGGGATAGTGGACATCCTTGCCATGTTCCACATTCTAATTCAAAAATCTCAGAAGTAGATCCATTAACACCACTGCAGTTGGATAGGCATAAAGCACTTGATCCATTTGTATGAATGTGTTCCCCAACCCGTAATGGAGCAACAACTGGAAGAGGTAATCCCACCCCACTCTGCCAAAAGCCTTTTCAGCATCAAAACTAATTAAAAATGATGAAATCTGTTTCTCATGCACCCACTCCAGGGAGGCGATAATCTTCCACAAATATCTAGAGCCATACCTTCCTCTTACAAAACCCACCTGAAAGTCCTGAAGATGATTAGGGAGAAGAGGCGCCAGGCGGTAGGCCAAGATCTTGGCCCAAAGCTTCAAATCAATGAGATTGGTCGATATGACCCTGCCTGTAGTGAGTCTTTACCAGGTTTAGGGATTAAGAGGTAATATAGGTCTGATTATCTCCCCAGGAAAAACACCCATCTGCGTGTGGCTCTGATACATATTAGCCAATGGGGCCGCCACCAAATCCTGTACTAATTTATAGAATTCGGCAGTAAACCCGTTGGGATCTGGGGCCTTAAACATTGAGCTCGATGAATACCCTGGAACATCACCTCCCCAGTGATAGGCGCCCCCAGTTGAACTGCTGATTGTGCCATGAGGCCCAGTATGGAAAGATCCTTAAGGTCGTCCTTGATTCTCCCCCTATCCTGCAACCACCAGACCCCTCAACACACTATGGAGCCACCCCTGCACACTAACACAGCACACAAACAATTTCCAAACCGCTCTCTGCCTCCAAGAGCAGACTATCCAGCTCTCAAGAGGACACGGGGTAGAGCAGATAAAGTGGCTAAACCCAGCAAGAAGTCAAAAGTCGAGACTGTCAAGTGCCCCGTCATATGGTCCCCAAAACTGTAACAAACAAAATTTGTGCAAAATAGGGAAGAGAAAACAAATTAGTTAGACTCAATGTGGTCTGATGGAGCGCCCCCGCCCCCCGGTAAGTGGCGGCTCGAAGCAGCAGGGCCTGCCAGAAGAGAAGAGAAGCAGACCGCACCTCTACCATTCATAGATCCACTCAAGTCAAGTAGCTCCACTGGGTCTTGCTGGTACAAATGGGCTTGGGCATGTTACCGAGGCCAATCGTCAGCAGCCCAGAAAGGGCTCCCAAGATATTCCCATGCTAAAATAGCCACAGCCAATCCAGGGTCGCAGGCTGATGAGTCCAGACCCCAGCGACAGATAAACTCCATAGGTGGCCAGACACTAAGCAGTGTAGGTCCAACACTTTCCAGCCTCTTGGTGTTCAGTCCTATGAGGCTCCAGTGGGGGACAGCAGGGTATTGACAAAACTGTCTGCTTCCATGGGGATTCAAAAAAATGTGTTGACCCATTAATAAACACCCTCAGTCGGTCTGGATAAAATACCACAAATTTCAAACCTCGTTGCACCAATTTATCACATACTCGTGTAAAGTCCTTGTGGTGGTGGGCCACCGATGTGGAATAGTCTTGAAAAATGAGGATCCGTCGGCCCTTCTGCTCCACGCCACATTGTGCATGGCTGCCTTGTGGAGATAACTGTGGAAGTGAGCCATCATCACATGGGGCTGGACCTCCCCCCTCATGCCGGGGTCCTAGGCGGTGAGCACGCAGTTAAGAGTTTACCAGATAAGTCATCAAGTTTGAGGTGTATGGGGAGCCATGTCTCTAGAAAACCACAGAGCTTGTTTTTTGATACTGACTTAACGGGGCGAGCTGCTGGAGAGATGGAGCCAAGTGGGGCTGGCGATCTACCTCTGACCCCTCCGTGATCTACAGGTAGATCGTGATCTACCTGTTGCACATGCCTGATCTATGAGATTAAAAACCAAAGAATAGGATTTCTCCAAGAAACCCACTAACTGCAAAGCAACTGCTCTCTCTGTCAACTATGCTATATATGAAAGGTTTGAAATAGGTTGAAAATCAGCCATAACAAGAGAGTCAGGATTGGCCGCCTTAGGAATTGGGTGACTTCCAATTGTTTCCAAGCTAAAGGAACCTCACCCAAGGTCAAACTGGAATTAATGAAATCAATAAGCATAGGAGCAAAACCTTCTCAATGTTGTCTCAACAAGGAAGAAGGAAAACCATTCACAACACCCAATGGATTTGTATCAGCAATTACTTATCCAAACTAAAATGTGATAAAGGAGAAAACTATGAAAATTTACTAAGACATCTAACTGAGAGGGCAAAGCAGAACTAAGCAATACATTCTCAGTCTCCAAAAGAACTGGAGGAAAAGAATTCATCTTCCAGGCATCCGGAGAACAAAACAGGCCACAAGCTACCGAGCCTTCTCATGTGTCACCCCTACTATTTGGAACACCCAACCCAACAACCTAAGATCCATCAAAGACCTTCAAACATTCAGAAAGCAAATTAAAATATACCTTTTCACTGAGCACTATGGCAGTAATTTTGATAAGAATGACCTATACCCAATCTAAAACCACCCTAATAGATTCCCTCTTCATCTATACCAGCGGTTCTCAACCTGTGGGTCGCGACCCCAACGGGGGTCGCCACAGGATTTAGCGGGGGTCGCTTAGCCTCCACCAAGTTTAAAAAAAAAAATTAAGATGTGCACAAGTTGCTGCCGCTGCCGAGTCCGCTTCTCGGCAGCAGCAAACTCCGGCAAACTCACCGCCTTCTTCTGCAGCCGCGGCTCCCTGCCTTTTAGGGAACCGCGGCTGTACTTGTAAAATCGTTGCGGAGCCCTTCCTGTCTCGACGGGCTCCGTGCAGCATTGTCCCGCCTCCAAAGGAAGTGGTAAACAACTTCCTTTGGAAGGCGGGACAATGCTGCATGGAGCCCATCGAGACAGGAAGGGCTCCGCAATGATTTTACAGGTACAGCCGCGGTTCCCTAAGAGGCAGAGAGCCGCGGCTGCATTAGAAGGGAGGCAGACAACCTGCAACACGGCTGACATCGACAGAGGGGTGCTGACATGGAGGGAGGGGGGCTGACATGGACAGATGGAAGGATGGGGCTGACATGGAGGGAGGGATGGAGGGCGGGGGCTGACATGGACAGATGGTTGGATGGGGCTGACTTGGCGGGAGGGGGCTGATATGGATGGATGGATGGAGGGGGCTGACATGGACAGATGGAAGGATGGGGCTGACATGGAGGGAGGGAGGGAGGGTGGGGGGGCTGACATGGAGGGAGGGGGCTGACATGGACAGATGGAAGGATGGGGGCTGACAGGGAGGGAGGAGCTGACAGGGAGGGAGGGAGGGGGCTGACAGGGAGGGAGGGAGGGATGGGGGCTGATATGGATGGATGGATGGATGGATGGAGGGAGGGAGGGAGGGGGCTGACATGGAGGGATGGATGGAGGGAGGGGGGCTGACATGGAAGATGGGGGCTGACAGGGAGTGAGGGAGTGAGGGGGCTGACAGAGGAGGGAGGGATGGGGGCTGATATGGATGGAGGGAGGGAGGGAGGGAGGGGCCTGACAGGGAGGGAGGGAGGAGGGATGGGGGCTGATATGGATGGATGGAGGGAGGGAGGGGGGCTGACATGGACGGATGGAAGGATGGGGGCTGACATGGAGGGATGGATGGAGGGAGGGGGGCTGACAGGGAGGGAGGGAGGGAGGGGGGCTGACAGGGAGGGAGGGATGGGGGCTGATATGGATGGATGGAGGGAGGGAGGGGGCTGACAGGGAGGAGGGAGGGATGGGGGCTGATATGGATGGAGGGAGGGAGGGATGGGGGCTGATATGGATGGAGGGAGGGAGGGAGGGAGGGGGCTGGGAGGGAGGGAGGGAGGGGGCTGACAGGGAGGGAGGGAGGGATGGGGGCTGATATGGATGGATGGAGGGAGGGGGGCTGACATGGACAGATGGAAGGATGGGGCTGACATGGAGTGATGGTTGGAGGGAGGGGGGCTGACATGGACGGATGGAAGGATGGAAGGATGGGGGCTGACAGGGAGGGAGGGATGGGGGCTGATATGGATGGATGGAGGGAGGGAGGGCCCTGACAGGGGAGGGAGTAGGGAGGGATGGGGGCTGATATGGAGGGAGGGAGGGGGGCTGACATGGAAGATGGGGGCTGACATGGAGGGATGGATTGAGGGAGGGTGGCTGACATGGAAGGAGGGGGCTGACAGGGAGGGGGCTGACAGGGAGGGATGGAGGGATGGGGGCTGATATGGATGGATGGAGGGAGGGAGGGAGGGGGCTGACAGTGAGGGAGGGAGGGAGGGATGGGGGCTGATATGGATGGATGGAGGGAGGGGGGCTGACATGGACGGATGGAAGGATGGGGGCTGACATGGAGGGAGGAGGATGGAGGGAGGGGGCTGACATGGAGGGATGGAAGGATGGGGGCTGACAAGGGAGGGAGGGGGCTGACAGGGAGGGAGGGATGGGGGCTGATAATGGAGGGAGGGAGGGAGGGGCCTGAGGGATGGAGGGATGGATTGGGCTGATATGGATGGAGGGAGGGAGGGGGCTGACGGGAGGGAGGGAGGGATGGGGGCTGATATGGATGGATGGAGGGAGGGGGCTGACAGGGAGGGAGGGAGGGATGGGGGCTGATATGGATGGATGGAGGGAGGGATGGATGCAGGGAGGGGGGCTGACATGGGGGCTGACATGGAGGGATGGATGGAGGGAGGGGGGCTGACATGGACGGATGGAAGGATGGGGGCTGACATGGAGGGAGGGAGGGAGGGAGGGGGCTGATATGGATGGATGGAGGGAGGGGGGCTGACATGGAGGGAGTAAACTAGCATGGACCAAAGGGAGAGACATGGGGACATACTGGAAAGACGGGATAAAGGCTGGACTGAGGCGAGAGACAGTGCGAGTTAGGATTATAATGGGCTGATGGGGGGTGCTAGCACTGGTAATGGGCAGATGGGGGGCTACGAATGGTAATGAGTTGATTAGGGAAGGCTAGGACTTGGGAATGGACTTATCAAGGGGGGGTAGGACTGGTAATGGACTGATGGGGGTCTAGCATTGGAAATGAGCTGATCAGTTGAGGTTAGGACTGAAATGGGCTGATTAGGGGAGCCTAGCACTGGTAATGGGGTTGAGGGGGGACTAGCACTGGAAATGAGCTGATGGGGGGTAGGACTGGTATTGGGCTGATTAGGGGGGGGGGGTAGGACTGGTAATGGGGTTGAGGGGGGATTAGCACTATAAGTGAGCTGATTAGGGGTCTTTGACTGGAATGGGCTGATTGTGGGGAGGGGAGGATAGAGCTGCTGACCCTGGAAGAAAAACTGGGGGCTAAGGCTACAAGTGGGTCTGATACAAGGGGATGGGAGCATGGAACTGAAAGGGAGTGGATCTGAGAGGGGCTGCCATGGTAATTTGTACTAGAAGGGACTGATCAGTGAGGAAGGAGGGGGACTGGAAGGGAATGGACACCAGTGGCAGTCATGGGAATGCAAGTTGACATTGGAAGGTACTGGGAGTGAGGACTGGAAAGGGGCTGATACTGGGGAGGGTTACTGGGACTGGAAATAGGCTGATGGAAAGAAGTTAAGAAAACAAAAGAGATAAGAACTTGCAGATGTACCATAGACCACAGAAAGACAGATAAGAGAATACAGGAACGCAGAAGCCTCAGATCGGGACCAGCATGATCAGAGAATAAATTGGTCAACAACAAAGGTAGAAAAAATAATTTTATTTCATATTAGTGATTTGACTACAAAATCATCATAATTTTGAAATCAAATATTGTTACTTGTTGTTTTGATTATTTTAAATAAGTATTTTATAAATAAAAACATATTGCAAAGGCCTATAATATTAATAATTCAACAAATGATTACAGCGACAATGCGTTAACGGTAAAGGAAGAGAGACGCATTTGATTTTATCATTGGGGGTCACCACAAGTTGACCAACGGTAAAAGGGGTCACGGTACAAAAAAGGTTGAGAACCACTGATCTATACCATCATATGTCACTGACCATGAATCCCTGAAAACTTGACTCTGATGGCCGCTTTATGCATACAGAATAGCTGACATTTTGTAAATCATGTAAATTGCATGTATATAATTCCCCCATTGTTTTCCTCTGCATATACCCATTTATGATGTAACAATACCTGTGTTCAATGTATCATGTTTTTTCTTTGTAAACTGCCCCTGATCTCTGGAAGGGGCGGTATAAAAAAAAGCTTCACAAATAAATAAATAAATAAAATAAAAATCCAAAATTGAATGGACCTTCTATTGGACACTTTGCACACATTACACACCCAGCCTAGCTAATCGACCTGAATGGCCTACATAACCTATGCACCCCCCCCCCCCCCATAATGTCCTACTCAGCTCAATGTAATATAGTTACATGTTCATAATGTTACGCTGTTAATTCCTGTTCTTTTATGATGTGATATTAATATTGTTCTATGTAAAGCCCTGTTGGTCCCATTGTTTTATGTAAACCACTTAGAATTGGAGATATAGTGGTATAGAAAACTGTAAAATAAATAAATTAAACTTTCATGCTGAACAATCCTAAACATAAGGAGGAGGGTGAAACAGTCACTTGAGAAATACACAGAGAACTGATTAGTCCCTCTCAAAGGACAGCATTTACTAAGAAGCTGGAAGAGGGCATGTTGGCAATTACCACTAGAATGAAGCTGATTATTAAAATAATTGAATTTAACAAGTGAATGTGTTTCTTAGACTGCATTTGCCTGCAATACTCCTCCAGTGCTGTTTGGAGGGCCACACAGGGGTGAAGTGGCTTCCAAAGCATTGCTTATCTGACAGCTGAAGGCGTCTATTGTATCTGCTTACCTCCGAGTGGGGCTTCAGGTCCATTCTACTTGGGTTCAGACTTCTTTGTGGGCTGTGTTTAGCTTTGTGGTCTTCCCAGCGTTCCTTCATGCGGCATTACCATCTAGATGCACAGTTCGGGGAAGGTGTTGCAGGCCAGGCTCTCTTGTCCCCCCCCTCCCCTCCCCCTCCCCTCCCCCTCCCCCTCCCCTCCCCCCCCTCCCCTCCCCCCCTCCCCCTCCCCTCCCCCCCTCCCCCTCCCCCTCCCCCTCCCCTCCCCCTCCCCTTCCCCTCCCTCCCCCCTCCCCCCCCTCCCCCCTCCCCCCCTCCTCCCCTCCTCCCCCCTCCCTCCCCCCCCCCTCCCCTCCCCTCCTCCCCTCCTACCCTCCTCCCCTCCCCCCCTCCCCCCCCTCCCTCCCCCCCCCTCCTCCCCTCCCCCCCTCCCTCCCCCCCCCCCTCCTCCCCTCCCTCCTCCCCCCCCCTCCCCCCCCCCTCCTCCCCCCCCCCTCCCCCCCCCCCCACCCCCCTCCTCCCCTCCCTCCCCCCCCCTCCTCCCCCCCCCTCCCCTCCCCCCCCTCCCTCCTCCCCCCCCCCCGTCCTCCCCCCCCCCTCCCCCCCCCTCCTCCTCCCCTCCCCCCCCCCCCCCCTCCCCTCCCTCCCCCCCCTCCCCCCCCCCATAGTTGGGTACTGCTTTGGTATATCCCAAGCATCTGGACTGGACCAGAGGGATAATGATGAAGGTGAAATTTGGTCTTTCCTGCTAATTTCTTTCCTTGAGTTCCTCTAATTAGTCCAGGATCCACCCTGACTGTTTCTTTCGAGCCCAGAGGTGAGAAGAATCGTGTTGACAGCTTTAGATCCTGCGTGCCCAAGGAAGTTGCTGCTCTACTGTGCTGTGCATTTTTTCTGGTTGTGGCTGTTATTGGCAGGGGTCTAATTAGGGGTGGGTGATATCTGCTGTTCCGGACCCTCTTTGGAGCAATGACATGGTTACATAGAGTTTGTTGATGAGTTGAATAATAGCCATCCTTTGTGCAATCTGCTTTGTTACAGAAATACTGGTCTGAGGAAGGCTGCGCAGGGTGACGACATCAAACCAGTGATTCTCAGTCTCCATCTGCTGACAGGATATCTGGGTTGGACTTGAGGGACTCAGGGAAAGAATATTAGCAGGTAAGACCTAATTTCACTGTTGTAAAAGTTGCTGTGCACAGAATACTATTTCTGCATATACTACAGAAGAAATGGGCATAAACTCCATGACGCTGCGCTACCCTTTGCTCCTCCTCAGACCTCAATGGCCTTGCGTCCAGCCTTCTGGTCTCCACACACTTCTCTGCATCAGCGCTGCAAAGCTAATTGCTTTATTACCATCAATTTAAATGCACTGTGCACTGCTGTTTGCTCTAAGGTTTGTGCACAGCTACCTTGTATGCAAACTGTTTCTTGTATTTGTAGTGAACAAAGTTGTGTCACCTGTGTGCAGAGCCTAGCATACTTTACTGCATCGGTTTGTGTGTAGGTTGAGGAGTGAGATTATGCATATCTATACCTTTTTTTTTTTTTTTTTACTGTCTTTACTTCATCACTTATATCAATCTGTAATGCTGATCTCCTTTTCAGTTTTCTTCCTTCTCCTTTTACCTTTTAGTTTTCAATCTCCTGCTGTTTGCTGCATTTAACCACGGCTTTCCATCATGTTCCCTCATTCAGCTCGCCCATCTCCATCTCTCTTTCCCAGCTCTTTTTGCTCAGTCTTTCACTAACTCTCCCCTTTTTCTCCCCCCCCCCCCCATGTCCTGCATCTCCCCTCGCACCCTTCCCATCCAGGGTCTCTTTATCTCTCCCATGTTCAGTATCTCCTGTCTGACTCCCTCATCTCTCCCCCTATGCCCAGCATGTCTTCTGTCTTCCTAGTCCCCCTATGCCCAGCATGTCTTCTGTCTTCCTAGTCCCCCTATGTCCAGCATCTCTTCTGTCTTCCTAGTCCCCCTATGCCCAGCATCTCTTCTGTCTTCCTAGTCCCCCTATGCCCAGCATCTCTTCTGTCTTCCTAGTCCCCCTATGCCCAGCATCTCTTCTGTCTCCCTCCCACTATGCCCAGCATCTCTTCTGTCTTCCTAGTCCCCCTATGCCCAGCATCTCTTCTGTCTTCCTAGTCCCCCTATGCCCAGCATCTCTTCTGTCTTCCTAGTCCCCCTCATTTCCAGTATCTCCTCTTTCTGCCTCCCTAGCCCCAACCCTAACGTTCAGTATTTCCTGTCAGTCTCACCAGTACTTGTGCCTCCCATGTCCAGAAGCTCCTTTCTCTCCCCTCCCTAGTACCCCCTCCCCCAATTTCAAGCATCTCCTGTCTTCCTCCCTTCCATGTCCAGCATCTCTTGTCTCCCTAGTTCCCCCTCCCCCATATCCAGCATCTCCTTTGTCTGCCTGCCCCTATACCACCCCAAAGTTGAACATCTCCCTGCTATTCAAATTATTCCAACCCCCATCATGTCAAGCTTCCTCCCTATTTTCCCTTCCCCTCCTCAGCAGTCCAGCATCCTCCATTCTCTTAGCATCGTGCCCTTGTACCCCTCCAAACCTGCAGCAGCAGCACTCACATTACAGATACGAAGTGCCACTGCTGCCTTCAACCAAACTCCCCCAGCCCCAATTCAGCATCAGCCTTCCCCTTCCTTCTGCAGCCAACTGAATTGTGCCACTCCGCCCTCCCCTGGAACCTGCACCAGTGCTCACAGTACAGATGCGAAGTGTGAGGACCTCATGCTGGAATCTGGTTCAGCCTCACTGCGTCCTACCCCATAGAAACAGGAATTCTGAGAAGGAACAGGACATGACTGAGGTCAAGACTTCTGCGCATCCACAAACTTCAGCTTGAGGTCCCTACACATCTTCTCTGTTACGTGAGCAGGTTACAAGGAACAGACGAGAGGCCGCAGAAGGAAAGGGAAGGCTGATGCTGGATCGGGGGTAGGGGAGGTTGGTTGAAGGCAGCATTGGCAGAGTATTGGTGATACTCTTCTTTATCTTCCCCCAGAACTCTGCTGTAGAGGAAGGGAGGCAAGCTACAATATTTGTAATGAGCTAGGAGGACTGAGAAACTTTAATTTCTGTTGTCCCAGGTACCCACTTAGATTACAAGTTCTTTGGGGAAGGGATTCGTTGGGCCTGTGCCAGTTTACCTTGCTACTGCCTATTTTTTTCCAGCTGGTGCCCTTGGAATTGGAGCATGCGACTTGTTAAGGGAGCTGCTCTCCCTCCTGAGCAAGTAGGAGGATCCCTCGCTATTTTACTCTGTACTCTCACAGTTCTTGCCTGTAATTTGTTGTAAAAGGTATCATATAGATACTGTTATGCTGTTAAGTGCCGTTGAGTCGTGTCGACCCTCTGGATAGTTGCCCTAAACTCTGTTCGGTCTTCAGCCAAGCGGCTCATTGTTGATAGAGTGGTGTCCATAGCTGCTGTTATTGTATCAATCCATCTCATTGCCGTTCGGAAAAAAAGAAATACTTTTCTTTCTAGGAGTTTGCTGTCTCTGTTGGTTCCTTCTTTGTGTTTATGTTTGAGTATCTCAAATATCTCAAAATTAGAACTTCCAGGATCCCTGAATAAGCTACTTACAGAAGATCCCTGCAAACAGTTTGCCTGAAGTATCTCTCTCCTCCCAGCAGCTGCTATGTGGAGTGAATCCGCCTCACCTGCTTCCTGCTTTAGAAGACAGAATGGTGTGCGGCTTCTTCAGACATTTAAGGGCAGAGATGCTGCTTTAGAAAAGGGAGGAGCTGAGAAAATCAAGAACTTATAGCTCAACCCAGATGTTTGCCACTCAGAGGGGCTCCCACAGATGGGCCACCCTGCGATCACAGCACAGCAGCTGAGCTAGAAGCGGGCAGAGGAAAAGGAAAAGGAAACGTTTAGAAGCAACAGTGCGTTCTGGGTATGTAACTGTTGTATACTGTAAGCTTCTCAGAGGACTATTGAAAACAGACAAGAAGAAATAGGAAACTCTGTTTTCCTGTACATAAGAACATAAGATATGCCATACTGGGTCAGACCAAGGTCCATCAAGCCCAGTATTCTGTTTCCAACAGTGGCCAATCTAGGTCATATGTACCTAGCAGTTTCCCCAAGAGACACAAGTTCCACAATGCTTGTACTGGGTCAAGCATTGATATCTTCGGTCACTTCTTAATAATGGTTTATGGACCTTTCCTCCAGGAACTTGTCCAAACCTTTTTTAAACCCAGCTACACTAACATCCTTTACTACATCCTCCGGTAACAAATTCCAGAGTTTGATTACACGTTGAGTGAAAAAATATTTTCTGTGTTCTGTGTCTTGTAGCAATACAGACATAAGGACTAATTCTTTCAGTCTCTGCCCTGATCCTGCATCTGCAGCTTGGAAGCAGGGCCGGCCCGTCCATTGAGCGAGAATGTTTTTTTGCACAGGGCCCCGCGTTTCAGGGGGCCCCGCGCAAAAAACATTCTAATCCAAAAGTTAAATTTTTAAAAAATTTAAAAAAGCTGTCTGCTGCCGCTTCCGGGGCCGCCGCGGCAGAATCGAGTGTGCTGCGGGGCCCCCCCTGTGCCCAGCAGAGCCTTCCTTCCCCGGTATCAGCTCTCTCCAGCTACAGTCACACGCGCCGGTTTCAGAGCACGAGAGGAGAGTTTCTCCCTCGCTGCTCTGTTAAGCCCGCGGGGGCTGATGGGAAGTTCCCATCAGCCCCCGCGGGCTTAACAGAGCCGCGAAAGGGAAACTAGTCCCTTCGCGCTCTGAAAGCCGGCGCGTGTGACTGCAGCTGGAGAGATTTATCTCCAATGTATACATATGCCTAAAATTTGTTTTCTTCATTTTAGTCCTGTTACTTCCATTTGAGGGCTATATGTCCATTATATCTACAACTAAGGTATTCTAGGTAAAGTAATATTGCTCGTTACACCCCCTATTGGTTTTAATTTCAGTCATGTAGTTTTATTATTTGCTTTTTATTATTTGCTCTTAATTATTTACCGTAATTACATTTGCGTATCCACACCTTTTAGTGTTTTTATTCTGTTTTACATAATTCATGTATAGTTGATTTATTTATTTATTTACATGATTAGTTTTAATGTATATATGCATGTTTTATGTTTTTAATCAGTAATTTGTTCTTTCCCAACTGTTCTATTTAATAATTTTTATTTAACTTATTCTGTATGTTTTCATGTTTTTAGTACCTACTTAAGAACCCCTGATGAAGGTTTTCGAAACACGGCCTGTGTCGGGTTGTTACATAGGTTTTGTTATTACCATTAAATAAAGTGTTTTTCCACCTACATCACGTTTTGGACTGTGTCCAAAGGAAAGCTTGGCCATGCTCCCCAAAACAAGAAAGGTTTCCTTATACTTCTCATCCATTTTGAACTGCAGGTAAAGGAAGACACTGATTAACAGAATCGCTGCTTTTTGAGCTCCCCCTTTTTTCTCCAATTTTCTGTTTGTCTTAAATGAGAGAGACACTTGTTGAATGACCCTCATTTTTGATCCTGGGTTAAAATAATTTCTTATATCCTCTTAAGAAACCGCATGGAGGAACACCAAGCCCTGCCAAACCTAATGCGCTGTCATGAACCTTTGCCAGCCTCTTGAGGGATATGGCTAGAACTTACCCGGAGCTCTGCATCTCATCTTAAAGGGCGACTCCATTTTCTCTCCAAAGTGCTAGGTAGAGTACTCATCTGAAGAGATTCAAAGATCCCCTCAATCCTTTGCACTTAAAGCTCCACTTCCATATTTTTCTAATTTAAACTTTTTCTGTTTCTGAAATTCTCCTAGAATACAATGTGGGGTTCAAACCTTTTCCCCAGGTTATACGGGTGAACTTAAGTGATCTTTTACAGTGTGAGAGGAAATGGGAAATGCATTAATTTTGTTTGTTTTTAAGGTGAGAGAGTATGACGTAGGAGGGTTTAAATAAATGGAAAAGGCTGCACTTATGGGGAGAAGGCGGTTGATTATTTCTGTTTGGCGTGTACTCCAGGTGAGGTGCATCCAGGTTCTGTAGGTATTGCACCTGAGGTAACAGATCGTGAAGTGCGAGTAGCTGCATTTGAACTCCATCTGCTCTAACAACAAAAAAATGTGTCTGTTGTCCTTGCTGTTAGCACTGTCCTGTCCCTGTCTTCCTTCCCAGTTCAAGAATGTGTCCCTAACCAGTTTGAGCCTGTCTGGTCCACAAGCATCCAGCTCACACGTGCACCTCTGTCCTGACCTGTGCGACTCTGTTCCTACTGTCCCGGGCATCCTCAGTGTACTAGGGCATGTGGGTAGCTGCTGTGTACGCTTGCTATTACGCATGGTAGCAGCAGTGCATCCCCTGCAGGCTGCTTTGTTGTCCCTCCTGCAAGTCTTCATTCTCCCTTTTCAGCTGCTCAACACCTGTGCTCTGAAGTCTTTGACCTTGAGGGGCTTGGTGTTAATGGTGGTTACTTCAGCACACAGAGTGAGCAAGCTTCAGGCCCTAGTAGATGATCCACCTTTTCCAAGACTTTGCCATTATAGGGTGGTTCTTCGAGTTCCTTTCTCAGACTTCCACCTTAATCGGTGAATTGTCATGCCAACCTTTTTTCCAAAACCCCATTCTCACAAAGGGGAAACTGTGTTGTACGCATTGGATTGTGAACACCTTGGCCTTTTACTTGGAACAAGTTAAAGCCCATAGAAAGTCTCCCCAGCTTTTTATTTCTTTTCACCCCAGCAAATTAGCTGCCTCCAAATGCAATCTTTAAACTGCATCTCTTTCATTTACGCCCAGGCAGGCTTGAACATTGAGACTCATGTGTACTTGTGCCCCCTGTATGCATTAAGAGCTTCCAAGTTAAACTTGCCCTTCTAGAAGAGTATGTTGTTTAACTCCTTTAACTGCACCTTCTATCAACTATAATCAAGTCATTGTTTCTTTAAGCTACTGAGCTAACTTTTTCCTATCAAGTTACTTGTAACCTTCCTTTCCTGCTGTGACTTGTAGAGGATGCGGTATAAAAAGTTGCTAAATAAATTAAAATAAATAATGTCGGAGCCATGGCTGTGTCAGTGGCTCACCTGTGTACAGGCTCCATAGAAGAGATTTGCAAAACTGAAACATGGACTTCAGTCCACACATTTACTTCGTATTACTATCTAGATGGGAACTCCTGACACAAAGCAGTTTCAGCCAATCAGTATTACATAATCTGTTTAGGGATTAGAATCCGGCTCTATCCTCCAAGTCCATTTCTTTCTGTTCAGGTTGCTTTGAAAAAAAAGAGAGGTACCACCAAAAACAAGGGGGAGGGGGCATATTCAAAGCGTTGCAGCCGGTTAACAGAAATGATAAGTGGCTGAAACACGAGCAGTACTGATGGATTAGTGCCGCTGACTATCCCCACAGATGACTGAAAAAGCAACTGGGACGGTCTGTGGGCAGACAGGAAATGTAACATATGGTATTCAGCACATCACAAACTGAGAACGTAGAGTGATGATATGTAACTGCACAGGAGTCTATACAAAAATCTCATTACCTTAAACTGGCTGAAGGCAAAATTCCCTAGTCTGAGACACACTGAATGAACTTTCTCTGAACTCATGAACTTTAAGATTGTGTGCCGTTTTAAAAAATGATGTTAGGTTATATTTTCTTGTTCAGTGTAGGGTTTATTAATATAACTTAATCAATTGCTTAAATATTATTAAATGGATTTCATTGAATATAATATTTACCATTATTTAATGGATTCTAATGAATACAATGTACAATATGGTCTGGTTCTTCATTCCTCTGGTTCTGGGTTTCCCATTAATGATTATAATCAAGCACTTTGTTTTAATCTTTTAAGTCATTAATGATATTACTATTTTTTAGCATTATCAACTATAAGATTGTTTCTTTGCCACAAATTCACCTTCTAGTGTGCGCTTCATTCAGTATATTGATACACATAACTGTAAGTATGCTGGTTTTTATCTTCTTGTTATTCAAGTTAATGTTTGCCCTTCTTCTTTATTATTTATTTATTATTCTTGTAATTATTCATCCATAATTTGTATGGTTGTTTGTCAATTTTAATAATTTTCTTATTCTTATGTTCGTTTTTGGTTTTTAACATTTTTAATATGTTTCATGTATCTGCAATGTTTTGCATTTATATGTCACATATATTGAGTTTGTCATATTTATAATTGTTTGTTTGCAGTCCTCAGCCCCCTGATGAAGGTGTTGCCAAAACGCATTGGGGCGTTCCTGTATCAATAAAGCACTTGTGACCTCCAAATCCGCTCGCTTTTTGTGTTTCCTGCAACATCAGCTGCCATACAGCCGATCCTTGAGATATATGCCGTGCCTGCCTGGTTGATATCTTTATCTAGCATCTTGGGGTCTGATGCGTCCTCAAGATCTCTAAGGGTATCTGTGCATCATCACTCCCGAAGGGGTCACTGACGTGGAAGCGGAGGATTTGTCGGAGGGCAGGTCCCCAGAGCCCACTCCAGACCCTTCTCCAGTTCATGAGCAGCGCAAGTCCCCTCCTGGGGACATGATCTTCCAAGAGTTTGTAAGGGATATGGCCAAGGTCATACCATTTTCTTTGGAGACTGAGCACAAGCCCAGGGCGGAAGAACTGGAGATCCTGCGGTACTCCTCAGCCCCTAAGGAGGCGATGACAGTGCCAGTGCACCACATTCTACAGAGAGTACAGATGAATATTCTTATGTTAATGTGGGAGAACCCCCTCACTGTACCTCCGGTTAGTAGAAGGCTTGACTCCATGTACAGAGTTCAGAAGGCTCCTGGATTTGAGAAGCCTCTGCTTCTGCACCATTCCTTGATGGTCGAATCTGCCTTAAAGAGGATCAACAGTATCAAAACTCACTCCTCGCCATCCCAGGGAGAGAGGCTCGGACATTGGACTCTTTCATGAGGAGATGTTTCCAGAATGCCATGCTTGTTGCCTGCATGGCCTCTTACCAGCTCTACATGGGCATGTTCTTGAAGGACATCATGTGCACGAGTTGGCTGATCTGGGCCATTTCCTCCCTCCAGAAAAAATGGATCAGTATCATTCACTGGTGAGCCATGGCAAGGACTGCTCACAGTTCATGGTCTGAATGACCTATGATATCTTCAAGACAGCATCCAGGAATGCTGGCATTGAGGTTGACACCCAGAGACTCACTTGGCTCGTCATCAGACCTGGAACAGTCAGTATAAAACAAATTGCAGAGAGAATCTCTTTAGGGAGCAAGTCGAGGAGAAAGCTGGCCATAATGAGAGACAGGATATTACTCTCATCATGCTCACATCTGAGCATGCCTCTTCTCATCGGAGGTACCAGGGGGAAAAACCAGAAGAAGACCTATTACCACAGGCATAGGTACTTCCCTGGGCCCTAGGCCTCAGGCTTCCCAGCCCAAGAAGGCCCCTCGCCAGCAGCAATGGTGTGAGAAGCTTCAAAAGGCTCAGCTGGCTGCTCAGCCAAAATCTGGGGTGAGGTTTTGACTAGTTCCCGCAGAGCATCGCCAATCTCCCAATGACCGCAGTAGAAAATCCACTGGTCGGGGGAAGACTCACTCTTTTTATGCAAAGGTGGCCCCTCATGACCTCAGACTCATGGGTTCTGCAGAATGAAAGTGGTTATCAATTATATTTATTAGAACTATCACCAAATTGCCCCCTGAGGGTGCATCATCTCGACCCTCTGCATCAGGATCTGCTTCAGAGAGAAATCAATGCCCTCTTGTCTGATCTTGCAATTGAGCTTGTGCCATCAGAGCAGAGATGTTTGGAATTTTATTCTAGGTACTTCCTGATCCCCAAGAAAATGGGGGATACCATCCCATCCTAGACCTGAGAGATCTGAACCTGTACTTGGTGAGAGAAAAGTTTAGAATTTATTTCTCTGGACACCCTATTTCCTTACCTACAAAAAGGAGATTGGCTATGCTTCCTGGATCTCAAGGCTGTCTACACTCACATACAGATACAGCCTGCTCACAGGAAGTATCTCTGATTCATCCTGAGGGAAAACATGTCCTGTACAGAGTGTTGCTGTTTGGCCTGGCCTTGGAACCTCACATCTTCACAAAGTGCCTCACGGTAGTAGCTGCTTACCTTTAGACACTGGGGGGGGGGGGGGGAGGGTTGTATTCTCCTACCTGGACGATTGGCTGATCAAGAGTGCCATTTCGGAAGGAGTACAAGAATTAACACGATGACCCTTTGAGTGTTGGAACTACTAGGGTTTGTGGTAAATTACCCAAAATACACCTTCAGCCCACCCAACATTTGGAATTCATTGGAGCCCTGCTCGACATGACTTAACAAACTCTGTCTTTCAATTTGGCTAGCAGACTGACTCTCTTTCGCTTAATATAGGCAGGCCTGAGCCTTGATGACATGTCATTGCTCATAATATCAGAGCTATGGCTGCATCGGTGGCCAACTTGCGCTTGGTCTCCATGGAAGAGATCTGCAGGGCTGCATCATGGTCTTCAGTCAACACATTCACATCTCACTACTGCCTAGACAGGGATTCCCAACATAACAGCAACTTTGGCCAATCTGTTTGGGGATTAGAATCCAAGGCTCGTTCTATTCTGTTCAGGCTACAAAATAAGGAGGGAAGAGAGAAATACTATTTTTATACAAAGTTGTTCTCTTGAACATTAAGGCCTGTTGCCATATTGCAGTTGAGTTTTGCCCCTGCTGGGCTTCTCGGTGTCTCCTCGGTTTTTGGTAGCCTGTAGCTTGGGAGTCCCATTCTTGAGGATTCATTCCTGCTTGTCCACAAAGAAAAGACAGTTACTTACCTGTAGTAGGTTTTCTCCATGGACAGCAGGAATAAGTCCTCATAACTCTCCCACCTCCCCGAGAAGTTGTCTTCTGCTATAGCTATGTCATCAGACTGATTTAGGATGACACCATGGCAGCAGGCAGGAAGGAGACGCGCAAGCATGATGGAACCTCCCAAAAGCTTCCAATAGAAGCTGGGGAGCCTTTCTACATGGGGCTCCGAGGGGGACATCACTTATTCCTGCTGTCCCTGGAGAATGCTTGCTACAGGCGAGTACCAACCTTTTCTGCTCTAGTTCCGTGACCTCTAAGTCAAACACAAGTAGAATGAGAGTTAAAAACTGCTTGCTTATTCTTACCCTCAAAAATTAGACTGAGCTCACATACTGCTTTCTCTGTGATTGTGTCTCTCTACAGTTCCCTGCAGAGGAGAGATGAAAACCCACACCTTCATCTCTCTCTGGACTATTTAAAACATTCCAGGGGTCTTCCAGGTGCCTTGAGCACACATGCCATGGAGAGTTTTACTCCTTGCCCTCACCTGTGAACTTTACAGGTACATGTTATATTGCCTCTGCTTGTCCAACAACATGAATTGGTGCAGAGTAAATGAGCATTGGTTGTGACTGATAATTATCAAAGGAAACTGGTCACGTGGCTTTCCTTCTGTAAATTAACTCCAGTGTGCACAGTGCCTTGCAAACAACATGGACTTTCAGCACCTCTGCTCATACCTGACACTTGCGTTCTGGCTTTGTAAAACATGTGCATGTCTTGAACACCATTTGGACCTCATGGAGTGGAGGAGCAGTGGTTAGAGCACCGGCTTGGGAACCAAGAGACCAGGGTTTGATTCCCACTAGCACTCCTTGTGGCCTTAGGCAAGTCACTTAACTCTCCATTGCTCAGAAAAATCCAGGTTATCAATGTTTAGCCGCATTTCTAATTTTTTGTTCTAGTGCTTGACTCTGCGTTAAATGTTAAAAATGTTCTACATCTGTTATCTGTTATATTGTAAATTTAATAGTTTTCTATTATTAAGTTTCTAATGTTCATTGTAAAATAATAGTTTACTATTATTAAGTTTTAATGTTTCAATGTAAACCGCCACTGATCTCTAGAAGAGGCGGTATAGAAAAATGTTTAAATAAATAAATAAATAAAATGTCCCTGTTTAATGTACGTTTACCAAGTTTACATTACAATGTAAACCGCTTTGATTGAAATGATAAAGCGGCATAAAGAAACTGTTAAATACATTTTATTCCCAGAACTTTGACTTGGATGTTGTGGCGTTTGTGAATGACACTGTGGGGATGATGATGTCATGTGCATTCAAGGATTCCAGATGTGAAATTGGACTACTTATAGGTGCTGTCACAGCCCCGCCCGGTGGCAGCGTGCTGAAGGGTCAGGGCGGACATTTATTGTTTGTTGAAGCCGGAAACTCTAACTTAGACCAGGTGCATTATGGTCCTTGTAGTTCCCTTCTTTATAAAGAATAGTTGTGTGAGCCTTGTGCTGGGTTAAATATAAGGTTTTATTCCCTTGATGCACTAAGGTTCTCCAAGAAGACAACAGAATTCACCTTGATTCAGGGTTTCTACCAAAGATTTCCTCATTCTGCTCCACTCATAATTTTATAGAACTCTATCATATCTCCCCTCAGTTATCTCTTCTCCAAGCTGGAGCCTTGCGCCCAAGTGGTCCCAGCGCATGTTCTGCTGAGCAGCTCCAACACGCGCTGATGTATGCGCACAAATGTTTGCTTTGCCTTAACTCCTCCATTAGGACACTGGTGAAAGAACTTACTATAATATTATCATTACGCAACTGACCGCTTAGGTCCTCTATATAATTTTCCTATAATTTTTTGTTAGACCTTTTCCGTTTCCAAGCAGACTAGGAAGTTTGCCAGAAACCTTTCAAAGTCCCTTTAATTCTGCATATCCTTAAAAAGGCATTTCCCGCTTGTTAAATAACTTTACTTTTAATTCATTCAAAGATTCATTCTACTTATCAAAAATGCATTCAAGTCGACATAGTACTATGTTTCTGATGGCATCATTTAATTTGCCACTCCTACATCAGGATCGAATCTCCATTCCCAATCTTCTTCCAACACTAAAACTCTGCCATTCTTGCTCCAGTGAAGTTAACACCTCTTCCAGTCTCAATTTAAAAGAACACTACTTCTGCTCTCATCACACCAATCAAAACAGGGAGGCCCATTCAATTCCCTTATTCAAACCCCAAGGGGTCACTATTTGAAGACTATGCATCCACCACTACTTGCTATAGCTCCTGACAACCCGCTTGCCAGTGAATCTGAACCTGGTCCAAAAACCTCCCTTGGAGGGACCGAAAAATATGCTGGGCAAGCAAACAATGCTGTACCATGGGTGCTGACATCGATACTGCTTTAAGATGTGATTTGTGCTTTTCCAGACTGACTTTAATCGCCCAACTAGTCCGCCCACTGTACAGCTTAGGACATGGACACAAAACAGCATACACCACTGATTTTTGACAGGCAATTGGTGTAACCCCTAGATTCACACTCAATCAAGGTGACCAGGTCAGCCCAAGTAGCCACTTCAATTGTTTGGGCACAATAAAGACAACTGAAGCATTTAAAGTGGCCCCTAGAGTCCTGCGGTATCACAGCCTACTTTTTTGGAAGTTACTACCTAGCGATATGCAGATTGGGTAGTAACTTTCAAAAAAAAGGAGGTGGTGATACTGGGGCCCTGCTGTCTTTGGATTCCGTCAAGCTCAGTCACAGGAGGGACAGGCAGAGTGTAGAAGCCTGGCTTGAGTGCCGCCTCCTAAGTGACCCGCACAGGGCCGGATTTACCTTGAGTGAGGCCCTACGCCAACAAAAATTGTGGGCCCCCAGCAGGGGCGGCCCAAGGGGGGTGCGGACCTCATTTGCATAAGGGGCCTCATTTGCATAAATATTTGCATAATGTTACCATATACTAACTTTTAGTAAACGTGCCTCTTAATGAGTGTATGGATAAAGAAAGACTAAAAGATTTCTACATTACTATAATCCAGTGCCAACTGCCAGACACATTAGGAACTACTACAAACACTGCCCATAGTAAACCCGCCGTATCCTAACAGCACTACTAGGACTCACAAAGCACCATACTCTACCAATCAAAAGGCAACACTGCAAATATTAAACCAATACATTTCAGAGAACAACAATACATGACCTACTGGGGAAAGAGAACAAGTGGCAATGTCAAATAGGAATTATATAAACAGAACACCTCAGCTCAGTTACACATGCAGAACATAGACCATCACCAAACAAGTAATCACAATTTAGAAATAGGAAGACAATAATTAAACTGGGAATCCCAAAAGCCAAACTTGGAATGTACAACACTGTAGAAATAAAACTATACATTAATTTGCTCTTGTACTAAACAAAGCGCAGATGTTAATGATGCACATTTACCAGAGCTGACATATTCCAATTAATAAATTCAAAATAAAGAGATATTTTTCTACCTTTTGTGCATTTTTTTCAGCTGCAATTGCTCCAGCCACTTTCTTCTGGTTTCTTCGTGTCTTCTGCTAACTCTCCATCGTCTGCTGTCCATTTGTCCTTTCTTCTCTCTTCTAGATTTTTTTCCATTCTCTCTCTACATCTGCTTTAACATACTAATCTTTCTCCTTTTGCTCTTTCCTCATTCCTATTTCATCCACTCAAATTTTACCCCTCCATCCTCAATCCCCACTTACTCTCCCAATACCCGGCCAATTGTAGATTTTTTATCCCTCCCACACAAAATATTTTTCCCTTCTCCATTTTACTCTTCCAGCCCCATCCCATTCTAATCCTCCCCCAACATCAGCTCCCTTCTAGTTCCAGCCTCACCCAGCATCCATTCCCTTCTAGTCCCTGCATCAGCCCATTTCCAGTCCTAGCCATCCATCAGCCTATTTCCAGTCCTAGCAACCCCCCAACCCAATACCAGTCCTAGCCCCCCCATCACCCCACTTACAGTCCTTAACCCCCCATCACCCCATTTTCAGTCCTTAACCCCCATCACCCATTTTCAGTTTAAGCCCCCCCTATAACCCATTACCAGTCCTAACCCCCCATCAGCCCACTTCCAGTCCTAACCCCATCAACCCATTTCCAGTCAGCCCCCCATAGCCCATTGCCAGTCCTACCCCCCCCCATCAGCCCACAGCCCATTACCAGTCCTAACCCCATCATCCCACCTCCAGTTTTAACCCCCCAGCCCATTTCCAGTCCTAGCCCCCCATAGCCCATTACCAGACAACCCCATCAGCCCACAGCCCATTACTAGTCTTAACCCCCCAAAGCCCATTACCATTTCTACCCCCCCCCCCAACAGCCCATTACCAGTCCTAACCCCTTCAGCCCAACTCCAGTCTTAACCCCCCAGCCCATTTCCAGTCCTAGCCCCCCCCATAGCCCATTACCAGACAGCCCCCATCAGCCCACAGCCCATTACCAGTCTTAACCCCCCCCAAAGCCCATTGCCAGTTCTTAGCCCCCCCAACAGGCCACATTCCATTACCAGTCCTAACCCCATCAGCCCACCTCTAGCCTTAACCCCCCCCCAGCCCAGCCCAGCCCAGCCCATTTCCAGCCCCAGCCCCCCAATAGCCCATTACCAGCCCTACCCCCCCAGTCCATTTCCAGCCCCAGCCCCCCCAATAGCCCATTACCAGTCCTACCCCCCCCATAGCCCATTACCAGTCCTACCCCCCCCCGGCCTAAAGTAAAATTTAATTTAAAAAAAAAACCTGGTGGCTGCCGTCGCGGGGCCCCCTCTGCTGCCACGGGGGCCCCGTCTACAAGCTGAAGCCGTCGGGTCGGGTCGGGTCGGGTCTCTCTCCCTCCCTCGCTGCAGGCTGATTTCCCATCAGCCCCTGCGGGCTTAACACAGACGCGAGGAGACGCTCTCCCTTCGCGTCTCTCGCAGCCTGCAGCGAGGGAGGGAGGGAGAGAGGGAGAGAGGGCGAGACCCGACCCGACGGGACGTCTTCAGCTTGTAGACGGGGCCCCCGCGGCAGCAGAGGGGGCCCCGCAGCGGCAGCCACCAGGTTTTTTTTTTAAATTGTGTTTAAAAAAAATTAACTGGTTCTTTTTTTGTGGGCCCCTGCCGGCTGTGGGCCCTACGCCATGGCGTACATGGCGTATAGGTAAATCCGGCCCTGGACCCGCACAAAGGTTGCATTCTGAAGATGTGGATCGGCTGGGGTTTGTTTGAGACTTGAACTTGAATGTTGGCTCTGATATAGAAGCTTTCACCTTCAGAGGATCATGTGAAGGCTGGCATTCTCCACCTGTTCTGGAAAGGAGAGTTGACGGCATTGATTGCTCGAGTTTCATCCATCTGGTATTTAACTGATGCTCCAGCGGTGGAGCAGGGGCCTCAGATTTATCCACTTCTACAGGTGGTGTGGAAATTCACAACTATCTTCCTGTTTCTGGAGATTATCAACATCATGTTCTGGACTTCACTTTGGTCGAGAGATCTAAAATGGCCACTGCTTCAGATGCTGTTTCCTTTGCGATGCCTAACAGCAGGGGTCTCTATATCCAGTCCTGGAGGGCTGCAAACCAGTCCGTTTTTCAGGATATCCCTAATGAATATTGTCACCCGGTGAGGGTCCCCAGGGGCTGGAGCCTGGGTAATTCACCAGGGCTACTTCAATACTAGCAAAAGTGGATGATTACAATGCCCTCTGGGAGTTGTAGTCCCAATTGCTGAATAAAGAAGGTGAGTCGTGGATGAATAGTAAGGCTTTCAAACAGGACTTTTAATTCCCCTTCCGGGTGGATTTTTAAAGCAATGGGAACAAAAGGCAAAACACCATGCTTCTGGTACAAAAATCAAAAGGAACAAACTGGAACCAAAATATGCTTTATCTTCAGCTGAACTCAAAAGTAACACAAACCGTCCATTCAAAACAGGTAAGTTTTCCTCACTGCAGTTTGCTTATACTTTAACAGCCTCTTCAACAGAAAGAAGTAATGTCATCTGACATAATTAAAGTACAGTCCATGCATGTATCTGATATTGCTTCTTCATAATCATTACATTGCATTTCCTCTGGTTCCTCCTCTGAATAACATTCTTCAGGGTTATAGAAAACGTTATCTGTAGGCAAACTCTGCTCTCGGTAATTACACTTCCCTTCTTCCTGGTTAAGAGAGTGTAGTGAATAATTACTACCTTCTCTTGAGAGCTCCCTTTGTGAGTCACACAACTCCTTATACGTACAGGGCAAATCACTATATTCGAAGGCTCTTCTATTAGAAGGAATTGGCCTACCTCCCAACAGCCTTTTCTCTGAGCTCCTGCGTGTGAGTGAGTTATCAGAGCACTGCTGAGACGGAGACGTTTCTCTGCCTTTCTGTCTTGGCTTTTCCTTCAGCATAAAACTTTCCCCAGGACAGACTTTCCCTCTTGTGCTGTACCTGGTTTTAGGAAGATAAAACTCTTCAGCTTTCCTGAGCCTGGCTTCTGTACCGAAGCTTCTCATAGCTTTCTGGTAAGTTTCACCGGGCACGTCCTTAGCTGGGCACTGCTCTCTGCAACAGGCTGCTGTGTTTCTTCCCGTATACCTTTCAGTTCTGCTGGCTTCTGAACTCTCTCTCACTCCTGTGTCTCTGCTTCTAGAACTGGAACTTGTTCTGCTCGTCGCCCTGCCTCTTCTTCTCCTCTCCTCACTAACCTCAGGTGAGCATGTTTTAACTACGTGTGTCCCTGTGCTTGGTTGGGCTCCACCCCTTCTCAGCTGCCCTTCATTTCCTAATGAATCAAGAACCTGCTTGCTGCTCGGGCGTGTTCTCCCACCATGTGATAGTGTTTGTTTTGGTTGCCTATAGCAACTCTGCTCCATGTGCTGATCTGAGCTGTCATTTTCAGATCTGTTTTCATCTGTTCTACCTATTTCCATAGGCTCTGATGACTCTACCTCATGACAGATCCCCCCCCCCCTTAAAATATTACGGGCTGCTGAATCTTTCAGATAGCACGTAATCTTCCTATAAGTGCTGCGGGGATACTCTATGCTGACCAAACTGGCAGTGGCAGACCTATCTTTCCAGGGCTTGAGAACATTCAGGTGGTACACTTGTTGGCGCCCTTTGTCATTTTCCACCCGATATGATACTGGCCCAACCTTCTCTATCACTGTGCAGGGCCCTTTCCATTGGGATTCGAACTTAGGTCCCGGGTCTGCAACTTGGACAATCACCCTGTCCCCTATAGCCAACTGCCTAGGCCTTGTGCTCCTGTCATAGTAGTGTTTCTGCCGTTGTTTACTTTTTGATAAATTTTCTAGTGAGGTCTTGGATGTCCTCTTCAAGCGCTCCCTCAAATCCTTTAAAAATTGAGGTACCCCAACCTCCTGTGTGTCCGGCTCGACCCACTGTTCATGCAGAATGTCTAATATTCCCCTTGGGGCTCGGCCGAATAGAAGTTCAAATGGGGATGCTCCTAAGGAGGCTTGTATGCGTTCTCTACACGCATAGAGTACAAACGGGAGTAGAGTGTCCCATTCGGACATCTCTCCCTTCTTTAATCCCCTCCTCAGCATTTGCTTGATGGATTGATTCATTCGTTCTACAAGTCCATTGGACTGCGGATGGTATGCGGCAGTCCGTATGTGCCTTATACCAAACGCCTCCCAGACCATGGCCAAGTGCTTCGAGATAAAATTACTTCCTTGGTCTGTGAGCACCTCCCTAGGGAAACCTACTTCGCAAAATAATTTTGCTAGTTCTAGGGCTATTATCCTTGCCGAAGTGCTCCTTAATAGGATAGCCCAAGGAAACCGTGTGGCGTGATCCACTATTACCAGGATATACTGGAAACCCCTCTGTGTTTTTTATCAGAGGGCCTACAATATCAATTCCCATACGGCTAATGGGTGCCGATATGGTGGGTGTAATTACCATGGGTACGGCCTTCGGTTTTACAGTAGTCACCCTCTGACACGTGGGACAGGATTCACAGTATTTCTTCACCTCCTTGAAGACCCCTGGCCAGTAGAACCTGGCCAGTATCTGATCCAGTGTGCCTTGAATTCCTTTATGGCTCCCTATAGGATGGTCATGTGCCAAACGTAACACTATGGCTTTAAAAGTGGTTGGCACTACCAACTGTTTCCTTACGGCATCGTTATGGGGGTCTAGGCTCTCTCTATATAGAATGTCTTTCTCCAGGAAAAACCTGGGAAGTACTAATCTGTCTTCCTGTGCCCATTCAAACGCTCTCTTAAGAGCTTGATCTGCCCTCTGTTCCATCGGGAAGGATGGAAACTTCTGGACCAGTTCCACGGGCACCCAGGGCAATCCCTCACCGGCCTGTAACTCGGCCCTGCCTCGGGACCTACAACGTCTCTCGTGTCTTTTCTTAGCTTTGGCCTTTTTCCCTTCCTTTTTTGGGGTGTGAATTAAATCATCATGTATGGGAAGTGTGTTTACCCCTTCCCCGTCTATCTCTTCCCCAGCTAATTCTTCCTCCTGGGACTCTTCCTCATCCCCAAGCTTTTCTACATTCTACGCTGACATCTCTCCAACCCTTGAGGTCCCGGCTTGTGACCGGGTGGAAACTAGGCTTGTCTTGGCGCACAAATCTTGCACCAATCCCTTCCAAAAGGGAGGCCAGTCCCTACCTAGGATAATGTCTTTTGGCAGGTATGGGACTACGGCTGCACGTACATCTTTCACCATGCCCAGCCCTTCTATAGATAGCCTGTGTAGGGGGTAATGTGAAGATGCGCCGTGCACGCATCTTATTCGCACCTGGCCTTCTGCTTGACTCGGGGCTGACTGATGGCGCCCCTCAATGGCTTCCCAGAGCTTGCGAGAAACCATGCTCTGGTCAGCCCCCGAGTCAAGTAGTGCCAGTGCTTCCACGCCCTCTACCTGCACTCTGAGGAGGAAGCCTTCCTGGACCGGCTTGTCGGTTCCGGCCACGAGGACTGTTCTCTCGCAGCAGTTCCTCTGGAAATGTCCTGTTTTTCCACAGTTGAAACACTTGCCCTTATACATAGATAAAACATTGGCAACATCATCAACATTCTTATCATACACATCAGGCATTTTACATTTTTCATACTTTCCTCTCTTGAAAAAATTTTCCATACCCGCTGCCCTTAAGACAGCTACCCCTGAGGGGCCAGCCTTCTCAGCCTCAAAATATCTTTTGGCTAGGTTGGCTGCCTCCTCTGTGGTCTGGCAGTCTTGCAATGTAAGAAAAGTTTTTACCTCGGCTGGCACAGCCTGCATAAATTGCTCTAAAATCACAGTGTCAATTATTGACTCTATGGTTCTGCGTTTGGGAGTTAGCCACTTCCATGCGATGCTCTTAAGCCTTTGGTACAAAGCTTTTGGCGTCTCCCTAGGCCTAATCTTAGCCTCACGAAACATCCTTTTGTAATGCAGAGGGGTTAAGCCCAATCTGTCTTTCACCGCCTTTCTAACCTCCCTATAGTCTGAG
Source organism: Ichthyophis bannanicus (assembly GCA_033557465.1). NCBI lineage: Eukaryota > Metazoa > Chordata > Amphibia > Gymnophiona > Ichthyophiidae > Ichthyophis > Ichthyophis bannanicus. Next base: position 6,990,492 of record CM066050.1, read on the forward strand.
GTGAGAATTGCAGGCATTGCCTTGTATGCAGATAGTGCCTCACCCGTTAGCGACATAGCAAATCGGGTGGCCCACTGCTCCGTTGGCCACTTTAATGCCTCGGCAATTCTCTCGAAAGCATCTATAAAATCATCTAAATTGTCAGATGGGTTTAACTGTCCCAAACTGAAAGCATTACAGGTACCAAGTCCTACCCCCTGTAGCATAGAGGGCATGGCGACTCCTGCTTCTTGTGGCTTCTTGAGTAGTTCCTCTATAGTTTCGATGAGGGGTCTCTGCTGCTCCCTTATCGCAATGGCGTTTTGCTCTTGGATGTGGCGTGTTATCTCCATCTGTTTGTCCCACTGGGCTTGCATCCAATGCATAACGTCTTGGGGATCCATCTTCTTCTGTGTCTGCTTCCCTGTGGAGAAAAGAAAAGAGAAGGCCCACCAAGTGCGGCTCTTATGCTCCTTTTTAACCCGCCTATCTTGTGCACAGTAGCACCCCCTTTCTCACCCTTTGTCCTGCTACACTAATGACCCAGGTAACTTTACCTTAGCCTTCGCATAGCTTCAGGCTTTGTGAGAAGGGTTGCTGTTGTCCACTCCACCTGGCCGAATCTGCCAGCGAACTCTTTGACGGTTCTCCTGGATGCAGCAATTCTTCTCCAGTCGTGAATAGTGTTCCCTTTAATATTGTCCTTTGTTGCCCAGGCCAAAAAAGATCCGCAACAACTATGCCATATGTCACCCGGTGAGGGTCCCCAGGGGCTGGAGCCTGGGTAATTCACCGGGGCTACTTCAATACTAGCAAAAGTGGATGATTACAATGCCCTCTGGGAGTTGTAGTCCCAATTGCTGAATAAAGAAGGTGAGTCGTGGATGAATAGTAAGGCTTTCAAAGAGGACTTTTAATTCCCCTTCCGGGTGCATTTTTAAAGCAATGGGAACAAAAGGCAAAACACCATGGTTCTGGTACAAAAATCAAAAGGAACAAACTGGAACCAAAATATGCTTATCTTCAGCTGAACTCAAAAGTAACACAAACCGTCCATTCAAAACAGGTAAGTTTTCCTCACTGCAGTTTGCTTATACTTTAACAGCCTCTTCAACAGAAAGAAGTAATGTCATCTGACATAATTAAAGTACAATCTTTATCTTTATATCTTTATCTTTATTATAAAACTTTTTATACCGCCTGAACCAAAAAGGCATACAGTGGTGCACAATAAAACAAGGCTACTGAAGAAATAGAAAGGAACGCCAATTATTCATAAAAGAGACAGCAGAGGATAGAATAAGGAAATCAGAGATACAGACCAATCAGCTATGGGCAGGGAGGGAAGGGAGATCAAAAGCAGTACAGAAAAGGTGAGTTTTGAGGGAAGCCTTGAAAGTACTAAAGGATGACTCCAAACGTAGAGCAAGGGGGAGAGAATTCCAAAGGCGGGGGCCGAGGAAGAAAAAGGCAGAAGAACGTGTCGATTCAAGATGAGCCCTGGAAGGGGGTGGAAGAAAAAGACGGTTAGCGTGAATCGACCGAAGTGCTCTGGAGGGACAGTGGAAGTGCACCAAATCAGAAAGATAAAGAGGAACACCGGTGTACAAAGCCCTGTGAACAAAAATCAGAACCTTATATTGAATACGGAAAGGGATAGGCAGCCAGTGTAAACGAATAAGAAGAGGAGTGATATGAGCAGAACGGGAAGAGTTGGTCAAAAGACGAGCAGCAGTATGGTGGACCAGTTGAAGACGACAAAGCTGTGAAAAAGGAAGGCCAGCCAGGGAAGCGTTACAATAGTCCATGCATGTATCTGATATTGCTTCTTCATAATCATTACATTGCATTTCCTCTGGTTCCTCCTCTGAATAACATTCTTCAGGGTTATAGAAAACGTTATCTTTAGGCAAACTCTGCTCTCGGTAATTACACTTCCCTTCTTCCTGGTTAAGAGAGTGTAGTGAATAATTACCACCTTCTCTTGAGAGCTCCCTTTGTGAGTCACACAACTCCTTATACGTACAGGGCAAATCACTATATTCGAAGGCTCTTCTATTAGAAGGAATTGGCCTACCTCCCAACTGCCTTTTCTCTGAGCTCCTGCGTGTGAGTGACTTATCAGAGCACTGCTGAGACGGAGACGTTTCTCTGCCTTTCTGTCTTGGCTTTTCCTTCAGCATAAAACTTTCCCCAGGACAGACTTTCCCTCTTGTGCTGTACCTGGTTTTAGGAAGATAAAACTCCTCAGCTTTCCTGAGCCTGGCTTCTGTACCGTAGCTTCTCCTAGCTTTCTGGTAAGTTTCACCGGGCACGTCCTTAGCTGGGCACTGCTATCTGCAACAGGCTGCTGTGTTTCTTCCCGTATACCTTTCAGTTCTGCTGGCTTCTGAACTCTCTCTCACTCCTGTGTCTCTGCTTCTAGAACTGGAACTTGTTCTGCTCGTCGCCCTGCCTCCTCTTCTCCTCTCCTCACTAACCTCAGGTGAGCATGTTTTAACTACGCGTGTCCCTGTGCTTGGTTGGGCTCCACCCCTTCTCAGCTGCCCTTCATTTCCTAATGAATCAAGAACCTGCTTGCTGCTCGGGCGTGTTCTCCCACCATGTGATAGTGTTTGTTTTGGTTGCCTATAGCAACTCTGCTCCATGTGCTGATCTGAGCTGTCATTTTCAGATCTGTTTTCATCTACCTATTTCCATAGGCTCTGATTACTCTACCTCATGACAATATGCATGAGATAACTTCCAATACAATGGGGGCAGTGCATGCAAATATATCTCATGCATATTCATTAGGGATATCCTCAAAACCTAGCAGGATTGCAGCCCTCCAGGACTGGTTTGTAGACCCCTGCCTAAGAGAAAGGGGAAGCTGCAGGAAAAACCTCCTAACTGCAGGAGACCCCCTCCACCTCCTTTACCTCGAAGGGTCTCATGGATTCATTTATTGAGCATTTGGAGCATGTGTTGACTCCAGGCTCCCGGCTGTGTTGACTCCAGGGCAGGAAAGTCCAGTGCCTTCCTCAGGCTATGAACCTTTGCCAGAGCTGCGGCTCCCTCCTGTGCTGCCCGCTGGGTTTCTTAGCCTGGATACATCCGGGTCAACTAGCTCCGTTTAAGGGTTGGTAGTTGCCCCGGTGGGAGGAAGTGTATCTGGGTTATCCCCGATGTTGAAGTTGACGTTGGAATCCTCTGTTTCGGCCGCAGAAGAGGTGCAAGCTATGGAGAAGCCAGTGAGCGGTCTGATGTCGGCAATGCAACTGCAAATGGTGGATGGAAGCTCTGTCTTCTGAAGAAGTGCGAGTTGATCAGTTGACTGTCCCCTCCTTCGTGTTGCAGTGCCTGAAGAGTTTCACTTTAGAATCAATTTGGAGTGATATTTCGAAGTTGGGTGAGGTAATGGTACTACAGTCTAACAAGATTCTTTCTCAAGTTCAAGGTAACATTGTTTCAGTTCAAAATAATTCAAGTGATATTTCTACTGTAAAGAAGTCTGTAGAGGACCTTAAGATAAATTTTCAAAAGCAGGAGACTTGTACTTTTGCTTTTGTTAAGGATTTGTCTGTTGCAAGTTTAAGATTAGAAGAATCATACTGGTCTTTACTGTGTAAAGAACGAACCTGATTTTCTAGCGTCTCAATCTTCGTCTACTTAATTTTCCCTGATCGTCACTGTTCTCGGCTCGAGACGTGTTTAAGAAATATATGGTCATTGCCCTGGAGATTCCTCCAGAGTCTCAGCCTTCTCTTGCCAAGATATATTATATTCCCTCTGATAAAAAGGTCTCTGCTGAGGCTTCACAGACATCTCTTGCAGAATTGCAACATATGAATATTTTGAATACATTGGACTTTCTAGAGTCCTTTGATACAGAACCCGTGGTTCCTGCAACACTATTAATAACGTTGGCTTTATCCTCTGATCCAGAATGGTTTCTTAAGTTGTATTTTAAGAAGCGCTCTGTATCGTTTAAGGGGATGTTGGTGTGTATCTTTTCGGATTTAGCCCGGGATATGAAGAAAAGATGGAGGGAGTTTCTTCTCCTGTAGTCAGGGGTGGTTCAAGTTGGGGGGGGGGGGGGAGGCCTTTTCTTTCTTAAATTCCCTTGCAAATGTTTGGTAAAGCTACTGTCTGTGGCTTATGTTTTTATGACCCCTCTCACTTGGCTGCCTTCATCAGAACTCATCTGCCAGCTGCCTCCTAGGTTAAGGTTAGCAATATTGCAGTGTTCTAGTTATAGGTTTGGTGATTAGGCAGATCATTTGTTATGTTTCCTTCATTTTAGATCTCTCTCAACTGGGTGATGCGCTAGAGAGAATTAGGCTGTATTTGATTTCTTTTTTGGGTTAGCTTGTGATAAATCTGTTTTGGATTTTTTTTCGTTCACCCATTCTATTTCTGTACAAGTGTTAATGATTGGTATGTATGCTTAAATTGATAATTAAAAAAAAAAAAAAACATGTTCCAGTTGGAATGGGACCTTCCCAAGTCCCTATCTAAGGGATTAAAGATGTGTAAAAGGATGAACGCTCTCCTGGAGGAGGAATGCACCATGTGGTCCGGTACGCCCAAGTTGCATGCGCAGGTCATGGTAGTCATGAAGCAGGCCTCCATTCCCACGGAAAGTCGATTGGCCTCAAAGAACAATCTGAATAGAAAGGTGGACTCTCTGCAGAAGAGCTACTTTTGCAGCGGCAGCTGTTATTCTCCAGTTAGCGGTGTCTGCAGGCCTGATATCTCAAGCCTTGCTCCTATGGATTCAGTCTCTCCTGCTGCATAGTACTACTCCTCCTTTGGAATCTGTTACTGCCTTCCTTCTGATGTCATATATGTTCTCAACTGGCCTTAAGGGGAAGCTCCTTTTGGGGCCACTTTGGAAAGGTTGGTGAAGATCTTGGGTGAGGCCAAGCCTTATCACCTTCCAGAAGATAAGCCAAAAGAGCCTAGGAAGTGTATAGGGCCACTCCCCTCTCCAGCATATGCTCATTCATCGCAGACATGCTGGACTGACTTTCAGGGGTCTTGGGGCTCTCATTATCATCCTGGAAAACCTTCCTTCTTTTCTTCTGAATTTCAAACCCATGATCAGGCCTTTTGGAGGGTGTGTGGGCCCAGGATCTCTGTCTCCTCCAGAGGGGGCCCCTCACATTCGACACAATGAAGGTTTGGGGGCCCATTCCCAGATGCCACCAAGGATCACTGGGTGCTCGACCCCATTCAAAGTGCCTATGTCCTGGATTGGAAGCATTTGTCATCTCTCCGTATGGTCAGGCAGACATGAGAGTCACCACATGGGTCATGTTGGACAAGTTATAGTGCCTGAAGGTGGTGGTGTCAGTGTCCACTGTCAAGTGGAGCAAGGGCAGATATTCCATGCATTTCAGAGTGCCAAAGAAGGATGGCTCCTTCTGACCAATGCTCGACCTCAAGGGGGTCAATGTTGTGCTTCTGAATGGAAATTTGTGATTGCAGCGATGTGCTGAAGAAAGTTCCTAGAATTTCTTGCTTTGGCCGCAGCTTACAGTTTTGGCCAACATTATAGGCACCCTTGCATTTCAGGTATGTTATGGACAATATATTGAGAAATAATTGGAAATATTCCAACTGTATGTCACCATAATATTTTAATAGTATGTTCAAAGGTATACAAAAAAAAAAAGATGTCTGTGCAACTTAGACATAGTAAGTACTGAGAAAAAAAACCCAAAATATGATCTGGACAGGATTAGTAGCGCCTTTCATTTGGTTGCACAACCCTTGGCAGTGATGACAGCCTCCAAACATTTCTTGTAGCCATCTATAAGTTTCATACATCTGTTTGCTGGTAGTTTCTCCCACTCTTCAACTGCAATTTGTTCCAGCTCATGAATGTTTAACAGGATTTTTTTAACCATTGTCAAATTTCAGCTCTTTCCAAAGGTTCTTGATTGGAATGATATTAGGACTCATTGCTGGCCAGTTTAAAAAGGGAAAAATGGACTGTTTTAACCATTCTTTTGTACTTTTGGATGTATGTTTTGAGTCATTGTCTTGCTTGGAGGATCCATGACCTTTGACCCAGACATAGCTTTCTCACACTAGGTAGTACAATTCATGCTGAAATACCTTGGTAATCCTCTTACTTCATGATTCCTTTAATATGGTCCAGTCCTCCAGTTCCTCATGCAGCAAAACAGCCCCACAACAGTATCGCTGGCCTGCATTGTCAAAGAGCTCAAGTTTGGTTTTATCTGTCAACAGAACATTTTCCCAGAAGGATTGTGGTTTCTCAAGGTGGGTTTGGGCAAAGATCAGATGTGCCTTTTTATGTCTGTTTTGAGCCGTAGGGTCCTCCTTGGTCTTTGCCTGTGATATCCTTCTTTGTTTAGTGCGCAGCATACGGTGCTGGTTGAAACCACCACATTGCTCCAGATCAGCCTTAAGCTCTTTGGATGTTGTATGTGGTGTTTTTCCAACAGTTCGCACTAACCTTCAAAGACTTCTTAGATTAATTTTCCTCTTCCCACCGCATCCTGGGAGGTTCTTGACAGTTCTATGAGCAAAATACTTCTTAATAACATTGCGAACTGTAGACACAGGAATCCCAAGGTCTTTGGAGAGGGCGTTTTATCCTTTTGAAGTTTGATGATAATAGCTTTTCTGACGGTCTCAGGCAACTCTCTTGTTTTCACTATGGTGAAAATGGAACAGGGAGTGAATGTGGCCATTATAAACATTAGAGCCATCATTCACTGGTTGATTCAAGTCATGTGAGTTCTGACGATCACAGGTGTGTCTAATTTTACTGCAATGGGAAGTTGGTTCTTCTGTTCAAACTGATTTGAATTGTTTATAAGGGTGTCAAATAATTATGTCCTGGCAATGTCCCGGTTTTTATACTATTTCCTTTTTTAATTGGTCTTGTTTTATTTGATTCCTTTATGTGTCAAATATGTGTGCATATATAGTCTAAACCTGTTTCACTGGCCTCTTTTTCTTTTTTTATGGACATTAAGGGGTGGAACTGCAAGAATGCCAATAATGTTAACCACAACTGTTTTTCATATCCTGATCCGGGAGAATCGGCAGGGATTTCTGCATTTTGTCATGTTTGGCTCACATCTTCAGTTTGCTGCCCTCCCTTCGGCCTCTACAATGCCCCAGGAACGTACTCCAAGAGCATAGCAGTGGTAGCTGCTGCGCTGTGGCAGTAAGGACCACACCTGAAGCTGTCCTTGGTCTGATTCTTTTTAACATCTTTGTTAGTGATATTGCGGAAGGGCTGTCGGGTAAGGTTTGCCTCTTTGCGGATGATACCAAAATCTGCAATAGCGTAGACACCCAGGAAAGTGTAGATAACATGGGGAGGGATCTAGCTAAGCTTGAAGAATGGTCTCAAATTTGGCAGCAGAGATTTAATGTTAAAAAATACAAGGTCGGTGGAGAGGCAAGATGGCAGCAGGAACAGACGCTCGCTGATACTGCTCCGGAGGGCCTCCCCCGTTTTACTTATTATCCTTACTTTTTTTTTCTTCTATTTTCTGGTGGGTGATTACTCTTGATGCCGCATGTGGGTAGAGAGAGGAAAGACAAGCTGGTGGCGCTGTCGACGGGAGAGACTCCGGTTGCAGTGAGGATGGCGATTAGCGGGCCCATGGATGCTTTCGTGATGCCTGATGAGTCAAGTGAATTAGTTCCGGGGTGCCCGCTGTGCACTGTGGGGGTGGATGGAAGGCCTCCCAGCGCCAAGGGGCTAGAGGTTTCCCTCAGCCCGGAACTCCGACAGCCGCCGGTTCAGCCGGAAGGAGAGTCCTTGCCCGGGTTGCTGAGTGTGGGGGTGAGTGAGTTGGTGAGCCTGCCTCAGGACTTGCAGTTGCAGCCATCCAGCCCCGGAGGAAGACAACCGGTGCTGGTCTCTCCGGTTGTGTTTTCCGGCATCAAGGGTGGAGAACGGGAAGAGTTTTCTTCTGCCTGCAGTCTTCGGAGGAACTGCTAGTGTCTTCGTTGGGCAAACAATTTCAGCTTGGAGGGAAAGTTCCAGGACATAATCCAGTGAGACCTGATGTTGTCACTCCTGATACTTTATGGGAAGCCTTCTCGTCTATATCTCTTAATATTTCATCACAGCTTCAGTCTATAATGCAGCAATTTCAAGTGTTTGGGCAGCAATTAAAGTTGTATGAATTGGGTCAGACTGAACTTACTGCCAAAGTGGTCTCCTTTGAGGGTCGACTGGGGCAGGTTCAGGCGGCTTCCCAAGCCTTTGTTAAAGATTCTGTGGTTCTGCATAGGAGGATGGAATTTTTGGGAAATGCTGCAAGGAGCTGAAACTTCAGTATATTGAATTTTCCTAAGGTTCCGTCGGTGTCTGCCCTGGAACATTTCAAGAAGTTCTTAGTAACGACTCTTAAGGTTTCGGCTGATTCTGTGCCACCTATTTCCAAGGCCTTCTATTTGCCAACTGCTAAGGCTGGTCCGGTGAGTACAGATGAGCATCGTCTATTATCTTCAGACAGTTTGGATTTATCTACTTTCCTGGAGCGGTCCCCCTCTGCTGTCGGGATGACTGCTACGTTGCTTGTCACTTTTGCCCTAGAGGCGGACAGAGATTGGCTATTGAGATTGTTCTTTAGGTCCTCATGTAAAGTGTTCTTGGATTCCCACCTGCGAATTTTTCCAGATGTTTCTAGAGCAACCCAAAAGAAACGGAAGCAGTTTCTTCTATACCGTCCTGGGGTGCTACAGTTGGGAGGGTTGTTTTTTCTTCGGTTCCCGTGCAAATGCCTGGTGAAGTTAGCTGGGCATAGTTATCTTTTTTTGAACCCTCTCAGCTGGCTAATTTTATTTCCTCCAGATTACTTAATGTGCAGGGCCCTTCCCCTACTCTCCCTCAAAGTAGCTCTCCTGTTAAGGAGGACTAAGTCAGAATATATTGTATACACTCTCCCTTAGTCTGTTTAAATTTCCTGTACTTGGCATTGTAATAAATTTATGCTATATTTTGTGACCTATCTTGCCTTCATATTGTGGACTTGTGGGCTTATGTTTGGTTGATTTTGTTCTTGTGGGAAGATTTTCCTATTGTGTAAGAAATTGCCCTTTCTGTACAAGTTGTTTTTCTTGTATATATTTCAAAATTGCATAAATAAATAATAAAAAAATACAAGGTCATGCATTTGGGCAACAGCAATCCAAGGCAGTGATATGGTATAGGGGGTGAAGTACTTCCATCCACAAAAAAAGAACGGGACCTAGGTGTGATTGTATCTGATAGTAGCTAAACAGGTAGAAAAGACGACGGTGAAAGCTAGAAGGATGGTTGGGTGCATAGGGAGAGGAATGACCAGCAGAAGAAAGGAGGTGATAGTACCTCTTTGAGCGTTAGTATGGCACATGACAGCTTGTCCCTAAGGCAGCCAAGGTGCAGGTTCTGTTGGCCTTTCTGCAGGACAGTCTGGAAAAGAGCCTTTCCCTTTGCTCCCTAAAAATCCAGGTGGCAGCTTTGTCCTGTTTCAGAGGTCTGGTGACTGGAAAATCATTAACCTTACACCTGGATTTTTTGCATGTTCTTCTAAGTATTTGGTTTCTACGTTCTCCTGTCTGGTCATTTGTCCCTTTCTGGGATCTCTGTCTGGTGCTCAGTGCTCTGATGTCGGAGCTCTTTGAGTCTTTGAAGCATGCTACTCTGAAGGAGTTGACTGTCAAGGTTGTTTTCTTGGTCACGATTTTTTCAGCAAGGCAGTTTGAGCTGTGGCCTCTGTCTTGCTCAGATCCATATCTGTCATTTTTGAGGAGGCCATCTCCATTTGGCCTGTGCCTTCCTTTTTATCCAAGGTGAACAAAGTGGTTTGTCTACCCCTTTTTTCTAAGGAGCAATGTTGAGGGAATGATAATGATCTTTGCCTTGTGGATATCCAGAAGGTGCTTCTCCAGTATCTGGAGGTTACCACTTCCTTTTGTAAGTCGGACCATCTTTTTGTGCGGTTTGCTGATATGTGCAGGGGGTACATGGCTGCTAAGTCTACAGTTGGAACTGGATCAAGGAGGCCGTTGCCTCGGCATATCTGGTACAGAACTCCCTGTTTCCAAAAGGTTTGTGTGCACATTCTACTTGAGCACAAGCCACCTTTATGGGCGGAGAATTGCTCAGTAGCCCCTTCAGACATTTGTTGTGTGGCATTGTGGTATCACTTTCCATTTTTGTCAAGCATGCCCATGCTCAGGCAGACACAGCCTTTGGCTCAAAGGTTTTGAGAGCTGCTGTGTCTTCTCTCTGCCCAGTGGAAGTGTAGCTTTGGTATATCCCACTTGTCTGGACTGGTCTAGCAGGATGATATGGAAACTGACATTTTACTTACCAGATAATGTCCTTTCCTTGAGTCCTGCTAGACTAATCTAGGACCCACCCCTGGAACTGTTGGTCTGCTATGTTGCAGTAGTACATTTTGGTCCACTATAATCTGAATGGTTGGCCCTGCCATCTCTGCACCTACTGATAACCCTTCTGTTCAACTCTCTTATACATGGTTTCTGTGCTGTTTGCTTAAACATGGTTACCCACATTGAGGTTGTGTAAGGTTTTCTGTGCCTTACTATATGCTTTGGTATGAATACTGAGTTGCCCCTAGTGGCTCAGGCTGATAGAAGCATGGGAGTGATGTCATTGAAACCTAGGCATTTTGTTGGTTTTCTGTCTCCACTCATCTGCTGATAAGGGAACACAACTCACTTGTCTGGACTGATCTAGAAAGACTCAAGGAAAGGATATTATCTGGTAAGTAAAATGTTACCTTTGGGTTGCTCACACAAATAGGAGCAAAGTATATGGGTGCATCCTTGGGGGTGCCTGGACTGTGCAGTGTCTAGACCAAGGCGTTTGAGAAGTAAGGTTGGGGGGAGCAGTAGAAGAATACAACAGTTACTTTTGAAAGGAAAATAATGGGGATGGTGCTAAAAGTGTCACTATACATTGCAAATGAGCAGTGGGCAGTTCAAAATTACCCTTATCTGAACAGAAATGGTCTACCTACCAGTTGCCACTCTTGGGGCTTGTCTGACGAAGGCCCTTTGGGGATTTTCTGCTGAAAGCAAGTGTGTCATGTTTATGGAAGGAATGCCATCCTTTGGAGCTGGACGATGGTTCCACACTGCCTGGGCCTCTCATCCATGTCATCATGTATTGTTAGTTCATTATATTTTCATGCTAAGAGCCCCATCTTCCCTCCCCTATCATCAAATGAATGCTTAAAGGACAGTTTAGCAATATATATATATAATTTATTTACATTAATGTTTTCTAAAACTGTTCTACCTCTTCTGGCTGGTATAGATTTTATTTACATAAGGCCACGTGTCATTACTCCAATGCACGGGTGTACAGAATTAAGAAATAAAAAAAATCCTTTACACTTTTCTTTACAATTTACACCCCACAGGTTTTTTTTTAAAGGCCGGCCATGGAATTAAAAAAAAAAATCTATCTATTCAGTGGCAGTATCCAGCCAGCAACCAATGCTGACCGCCAACACTATCTGCATAGAATTTAGGATAGTGTTTTAGCTGTCCTAAGTACTGAAAATCACCGCTATCCTGATAATTTCCACCTCCAGAGCACCTGGGTGATATTCAGCGGCACTAAGTGAATTGTGCTGCTGAATATCAGGGTCAGTGGGACTTACCCAGGTAGTAGGTTAACTACTTACAGCATAAGCCATACTGAATATCAAGCTATTGCCCTCTAAACAACAAACGCTTGCACTGCACATGGACACAGAATATACTTTACAGCTGGACGACAGGATTCTGATACACTCTCACAACACCTTGAGTCGCATCTCCTCAGTGTCCGCAGGAACTGGCTGGCTCTGCTTAGAGTTCCTCATGTGTCTCTTCTAGTTTTGTTTCAGCAAATGGAATCAGAAATAGGAACATCTTAGCATAAAATTTCATGATTTTCTGTTCTTTGAGGCGGAAAGGCTTGGGTTAGACTTGCTCCTGCTAGGTCTCTTTCCTTCTGAGAAGGGGATCTGGGCAAGAGACAGAGGCCAAGAAAAACAAGTTCCTGAAAACACTGATCATATTTATTCCCAAAACAGATGGCTTCAAGAATGTAAAACTTGCTTCTTGTAAACATATCACTGGAAACTACCTCAGGGGAAGAAATCAAAGTGAAGCAAGGAACAAAAACCATCTCTGGACTGCTGAAAATCCAAATGGCTGTCCAGATCAGTGTCTCTTGCATATCTCAAAAGAAACTAGCCATCAACACCTCTCATTATCACCAGTGCCAAGTGCTTACAGTCAGCTGATGTACACGTCCAAAAAGAATGATAATTACTGTTGTGACAGTATGCCAGGTTAAAAAAAATACAGTTCCAAACTGCTCAAGCCCTTCTCACTAAGTATACAGAAGCAATGTGAAATCCCAATCAGAGTTTGTAAAGATAATATCCAGCTGGTACACTGTTGCACTTCAGAAGCATCTTACAATGGGAAGAGCTCTGGATCTGATACACTCCTTAAAACAAAGTTCCCAGGTCCACTGTGCTTCCAAGACGATTCCAGTCTCTGTGCACATTAAGCATTCTGTCAGCCAATGTAGATTGGGGAGGGGGGCATGGCCCTTGGACTCACAGCTGGAGCTCCATGAGAAACAACGTGGCTATAAGAATCAGCTCCCCCTTGTCTCAGTGGCACAACCTGTCAATGCTCTCAGCACTCTGCTTCTGACACCATCAACACATCTGTGTCCTGCTTGCTGAGCTCAGCCACTGCCGCCGCCAGCTGGCCGAGGTTGCCACTGGGGAAATGCTGAGCCTCCCACAGGTTCAGGACGACTGCTGTTGGGCTGGGCTTCGATGCAAAGAAACCTAAATGGCTGTCAATATAAACACAAAGAACTGTATGGCAGAGTACAGAGAAGACAGGAAAGTAAGAGCAGATAAAGGGATACATGACGTGCATTTAATAAAAAAAAGAGGTTCAGAAGCAGGCTAACATCTTTACAAGAGAACCTATTGAGGGTGTCGTCTCAAACATCCCAACAGGCCACAGTACGCAAGTTAATTCAGGCCAGAAACATGTGAAAAACTGGATTTCTTCCCAACCCTGCGTAACATAACTGCAGCGGAGTGACACGCCAGTGGTGGTGGGTCATTGAGCACAGTCTCTCTGCAACATGAACCATATGCCTCAAGTACACCATAGCATATTATGATCCGGCCAGCAATAATACGGTTTGTTGAGTGTTAGTCTGTATACCAGCATTTCTGAATCTAAAGTTTTAGCTGCTGAAGGGGCTGTGGTGTGATAGAGAAAGTGGCAGGTACAAAAGAACCAAACCTTCAGAAGAGTCTGTCCTGTCCTGCTACAGCAGCAAATGACTTTATGCTGACCAGCACGTTATCCCATTGCTGTAGCCTATGTTTACAGCTGTAATCCAAAATCAGTGAAGAGGGACATGAAGGATTCCAAGACTGGGCAGCTGGAAATCAGAAATTATCTCTTGCTGTCCTTCTCTATCTCAGTCTCTAGTCACATGAGAGCCTGTGACCCAATGAGATATCACTAGCACTTTGTGCACTAGAAAAGATGGTTCTTGGGCCACTCTGTGACATGTCAGCAGTTACAGCAGGAACTATCTGGCCATGGAGATCACTTATTGCATTATCACAAAGACTAGGCAGTTTGCATGCAGAGAGGGAGGAGGCTGACACATGCTACAACCATCCCATCTCTCTCTCTTACACGTGCATGCATGCAAAACCACAACTACACACTTAGACACCCTCTACCACATGTAGAAGTGGATGAGTAGCTTAGTAGTTACAGAAACAGCCTGATGACTAAAGAGACTAGGATTCAAATTCCACTAGCACTCCTTGTGGCCTTGGGCAAATCACTTAACCTTCCATTGCCTCAGGTACAAATTTAGATTGGAAGCTGACAGGGGAAATACCTGCTGTTCTTGATTGTAACTCGTCCTGAACTATTATTGGAAGAGCGAGAGCTCAACAGTGCTACTCACAGACCTGAATTAGAACCAAAGCCACTCCTCATCCACTCAAACCACTGCATCCAGACATATGCGTCACATCCACCCACATGCACCTCCCACCCATTCACTCACTATCTATGGAGTCTTACTCACACACACACACTTGCAGCTACCTTCATCCCTAATCTACCTTTCCATCCATGCAGTCCACCCACCCCCACTCCCACAATATCTATTTCCATATCGTCCTGCTAGACCAGTCCAGATAAGTGGGTTGTGGTGGAGACCAAGAACCAATGAAAAACCTAGGTTTCAATGACATCACTCTCATGCTTCTAGTTGCCTCAGCCACCAGAGGTCCCTCAGTATTTCTTTGTCTCCAGCAGATGGTGGATGGATTTTCTCACCTCTGTAGAAAATCTGAGAATTGAGAGGAACAGAGATTGATTAAATGCTCATGAACGACCACCCCTGAGCCCTGTCTGTGCAGCGCTGCATACGACTGGTAGCGCTATACAAATGCTCAGTAGTAGTAGTAGTAGTAGTAAAAGGGTGACTTTCTCACTTGAGCGCGACATGGGAGGCTGCACTAGACTGCTGTCTTTTCAGTAGCCATAGGAAGAAGGAAAATTGGTTCAGCTCTATGCCCTTATCATGATAAGGGCCTGTTGAGCAGCCACAAATTGGATTTGGAGGTCTGCAGCAGCTTCACACAACCTCAGCGCTCCCTCCCTCCTCCTCTCTCCCGAAGATTGCAGAAGGCTCTCAGAGGGTTCTGCCTGCCAGCCACCTTAAACACAGTGCTGCAAAAGCCAGTGAAACAATATCAGGGGAGTAGAGCTGAGCTCACCATGGATCCTATGCCTAGGGCTCTCAGGAGGAGAGTACCAAGGCTTAACTCTGTCATTGTCCTTGTTAGGGGCTCTCGATTCAGTCTCTGAGGGACGCAATTCAGGGAGGACTGCAAGTGACCGTTTGCACTATGTGGGGGTTTCCTGCTATTTTCTGCATGCGTTAGAAATGTTTTTGCCTATTGTGCACCTTGGGATCAGATGGTCCTAATGTCTTTAATGGGCATTACATAAAAGTGCAGTTAATGCACACTTGCAGGCCGACACAGCATTAGAATGCACTCTTGTGATACTTACCCTAACTCTCTGTCTCTTCTCCCAGGAAACACTGTTTGACCTGTGGCAAAGGAGGAGCCACATCCTTGGATTCTGGACTCTGCCTTTTCTGTATTGCAACTTCTGAGTGACCCCTGGAGGGCACGCGTTTCCCCTCTCAGCTAGAGGATACAGTTAGTCCACCCTTACCTGCTTCAGGGCAGGAGATGCAGGATGGTGCCAAGGGTATGGATGCTCAGCCGGCTGGTAGCTCCAACGAATGTGCTGTGAGCCACTCTTCATCCTCTAGGGGGTCTGTTGCATCTATGCCCCCTGGTGTCAGGGACCATTTTCTGAGAGGAGAGCTTCCGGAGTCTGCATTGTCCTTTCCTTTTTGCAATAGATCTGGTACTTCTGGGATGGAAATTCAGACCCTGTAGCTTCTAGGTGGCCACGGATGTAGTCTCGTGCCGGGCAGGCTGAAAGTAGAAGTCCTGTTCAATTACCTTTATCTAAGCATCCCCGGCGCGGGACACTCCCTGAAGATGAGGAACAGTTAGGAGCTATCCGAGATGTTGACTATGCCTTGGACCCAGATGAACTGATACTGGGCTCTGATGTAGATGAGGACCTACTCTCACCTTCAGAAGACTATGCAAAGGCTGGCATGATCCACCTGTTCCAGAAGGAGGAGCAACCAGCATTAATTTCCAGGATCTTGTCTACCTTGAACTTGAGATACTTCTGGCACGGAGCAGGAGTCGAAAATACACCTGCTTCTTTCAAGAGGTGCGGAAATCCACTACAGTCTTCCCATTCCCAGAGGTGATCAAAGATATGATCTGGTCTGAGTGGGACACCCGACTCTCTGCCTAAAGAGTTAAGGGTCTATAAGATGATCTACGTTCTCTCGGAGGAGGTGTGTGGCGAGTGGTTTGATATTTCCAAGGTGGATGCACAGGTTACCAGATGGACCACCATACTTGTGAAAGGCGGATTGGCCTTAAAGGATGTTCTGGACTGCAAGGTAAATTCCTTGCTGAAGAGCCAGTTTGTCGTGGTGATGGCTATTCTACAGCTGGGGATTTGTACTAGCTTGTTGTCTCAAGCCTTGCTTCAGTGGATTCAGTCTCTTACTGCCTGATGATACTACTTTTCTCCTGAAGTCGGCTACGGCCTTTCTTTTTGATTCCATCTATGATCTGGTACGCTTTAAGGCCAGGGATGGAGCTCTGACGATGGTGTCATGACATTGGATTTGGCTCTATCATTGGGTGGCAGACACATCCTCCAAAGCCTGTTTGGCTCAACTGGCCTTTAAGGAGAAATTCCTCTTTGGAACAGATTTGGAGAAACTGGTGAAGGACCTAGGCGAGACAAAATCCTCTAAGAGGCCTGTGAAGCAGGTCAGTGCCCCTTTATCATCAGCTTCCACCTGACCACTAACGGCACACTGGCCTGATTCCTTAGGATCTCGGGACTATTGTCACTACTGCCTTGGAAAACCTCTCCCTCTGCTTCAGGGTCTCTGGATCATTCTCAGTCCTTTCGTGGAGCACTTGGATCCAGGGAATTGGCCCCATCTAGATGACCACCCTCCCGGGCCATGCAAAGAAGGTTCAGGGGTCCATTCCCTGGTGCCTTCGGTGGGTGGCAGGCTTCGCTGCTTCTTTCAGGAATGGGCCCAGGATACCAAGGATCGCTGGGGCTAGATATCATTCAATTCAGTCAAGTCCTGGAATGCAATGGAAGTGATTACTGATGCCTTCATAGTTTTCCCTTGTGGGTCTGTGATCAAGGGTGCTTGCCGTGCAGATGAGTGGGGCAAGAGCAGATATTCTATTTACTTTGTGGTGCAAAACAAGGATATAAAAACATAAGAAATTTCATACTGGGTCAGACCAAGGTCCATCAAGCCCAGAATCCTGTTTCCAACAGTGGTCAATCAAAGTCACAAGTACCTGGCAGGTTCCAAAAAAGGCCTGTCCCAGGGAAAGCAGTGGATTTCCCGGGTCCTCTTTAATAATGATTTATGGACCTTTCCTCCAGGAACTTATCCAAACCTTTTTTAAACCCAGCTACATTAACATTACATCCTTCATTACATCCTCCGGTAACGAATTCCAGAGTTTGATTATGTCTTGAGTGAAAAAATATTTTCTCTTATTATGGCTCTCATTAGTATTAAATGGGTTATATTGTAGCTTCATTGCGTGTCCTCTAATCTTTCTACATTTTGATGGCGTAAACAACCAATCTACGTTTACCTGTTCCATTTCATTCATTATTTTATAGACCTCTATCATATATTCCCTCAGTCATCTTTTTTCTAAGTTGAAGAACCCTAACCTTTTAAGCCTTTCCTCATAGGGGTATACTTCCATTCCCTTTACCGTTTTGATAGCTCTTCTCTGTACCTTTTCTAATTCTGCTATATCCTTTTTAAGACATGGTGACCAGAATTGCACACGATATCAAGGTGCGGTCGCACCATGGACCAGGAGGGAGGAGTGGCTCAGTGGTTGGGACAGGTTACCTCAGGCCGGAGGGCTGGGGGTTCGATTCCCACATGGGGACAAGCAACCTCAGGCCGGAGGGACTGGGGTCTCTAGTCCCATGGCCACTCCTTGTGGCCTTGGGCAAGCCACTTAACCCTCCATTGCCTCAGGTACACTTAGATTGTGAGCCCTTCAGGGACAAGAGAATAAAAAGTACCTGTTAGTATACATGTAAACCACACTGATTCTAAAGAGCGAGGTATAAATAAATTAAAAATAAATTAAAAAAAATACAGAGGCATTATAATATCCTTTGTTTTATTCTTCATTCCTTTCCTTATGATTCCTAGCATTCTACTTGCTTTCTTGGCCGCTGCTGCACACTGGGCAGACGGTTTTAACATATTATCCACGATGACACCAAAATCTTTTTCCTGGGTGATGGTTCCTAATGTGGAACCTTGCATTTTGTAACTGTAGTTTGGGTTTGTCTTTTCTAGGTGCATAACTTTGCACTTGTCCACATTAAAATTCATCTGCCATTTGGACATCCAATCTTCCAGTTTATCAAGGTTCTCTTGCAATTTTTACAATCCTCTTGCATTTTAACAACTTTGAATAAGTTTGTCATCTGCATATTTCATCACCTCACTCATTATTCCCATTTCCAGGACATTTATGAATATGTTAAAAAGCAGCAGGCCCAAAACAAAGCCCTGGGGTACTTCACTGTTCACCTTTTTCCATTGAAAAAATTGGCCATTTAACCCTACTCTCTGCTTTCTATCTTTTAACCAGTTCCTGATCCAAAATAGTACACTGCCTCCAATCCCATGACTTTTTAATTCAGCCAAGAGTCTCTCATGAGGGACCTTGTCAAAGGCTTTCTGAAAATCCAGATACACTATCGGGGTCATTCAAATACTGTTTAGCGGGTCTGGTGGTCTGATCTGGATGTCCAGAACTGCTAAATGTCCAGGCAGCCTGTCAGGGACAGAGCTCCCCATACAAACAGGTGATTTGTACGGGGAGCTCTGTTCGTCAGAGGGAGGGTTGGGAGAGAGGCGGACCGAGGGCAGGTGGTAGGCGGAGAGGATGTACCATGCCGATTCTGGAAGTCGGCCCTGTATGTCTGGGGATGGCCACGGAGACAGAGGACTTATTCCACCTCTGAGGTGGAATAAGTCCCCCTGGACATCAGGGCAGCGACAAGAGGTGAGGGGTGCAGGGGGATCCCCGCAGCCTGCCCTTGTCATGGAAGGCCAGATTGAGGGTCAGGCTGTGGGGAAAGAGGTTTTGTTTCTGAGGCCAAGGATCAGGCTTCGGTGCTATGGCACTGTGGTTCCGTTCAGGGGCCTGGCTGAGTTAGCTGAGTATGAGGCTAGATGTGCGGCCAATCGGAATCGGGGCATGGCCTGCACATCCAGGCCATAGACCTGATTCTGATCCTGCGGCCACGTCTAACCCAGCGCGATCAGAATCTGGTCTACCTCTGTATGGCCCGATTCTAATTGGCCATACAGGGGGGAGTCAGCTAGCACATAATGCCCCTCTATATCAACTGTCTCACCTTGGTCTACTTGTTTATTCACACCTTTAAAAAAATATAACAGATTAGTAAGACAAGACTTTCCTTGGCTAAATCCATGTTGTCTTTCTAACATTAAACCATGATTATCTA
Organism: Ichthyophis bannanicus; assembly: GCA_033557465.1. NCBI lineage: Eukaryota > Metazoa > Chordata > Amphibia > Gymnophiona > Ichthyophiidae > Ichthyophis > Ichthyophis bannanicus. Next base: position 7,009,731 of record CM066050.1, read on the forward strand.
CATATTCTGTATTTTTATTTTTTATAATGGTTTCTACCATTTTGCCTGGTACTGATATACGGCTCACCAATCTGTAGTTTTCCGGATCACCCCTGGAACCCTTTTTTAAAAATTGGCCTTACGTTGAACATTCTCCAATCTTAAAGTACTGCAGATGATTTTAATGATAGTTCACAGATTGATAATAGTAGGCTCTGCAATCTCATTTCAGTTCTTTCAGCACCCTCGGATGTATACCATCCAGTCCAGGTGATTTGCTACTCTTCAGTTTATCAAATACTTTATAATACATCTTCCCGGTTTAGCGATATTTCTTTAAATTCTTCTGATATATCACTTTTAAATGCCATTTCAGACATGGGTAACTTCCCAACATCTTCTTCAGTAAAGACCGAAGCAAAGGATTCATTCAATCTCTCCGCCATGGTATTGTCCTCCCTTTGCACCCCTTTTACCCCTCTATCATCAGGAAATGCAACTGACTCTCTCGCAGTTTTTTTTGCTATGAATGTACTTGAAAAAGTTTTTATTATTTGTTTTTACTTCCATGGCAAGCTTTTTTTTTTTCAAATTCTCTGTTTGCCAGCCTTATCAATGCCTTGCATCTAACTTGCCAGTGCTTATGTTGTTTGTGATTTCGCTTCTTTTTCCATTTCCTGAAAGATGCTTTTTTGGCTACAACAGCCTCTCTGACTTCGCCTTTAAACCATGCTGGCAGTTTTTTGATCTTCCTTCCGCTTTTCTTAAAGCATGAAATACCTCTGGTCTGGGCTTCAAAGATAGGATTTTTAAACAGTGCCCATGTTTGATGTACAGTAAATCTTTAACCTTTGCAGCTGCTCCTTTCAGTTTTTTCTTAACTATTTTCCTGTGTTTATCATAGTTTCCCTTTTGAAAGTTAAGATAGTACTGTGGATTTCCTTGCCATCGTGCTTCCATTTATTAAATCAAATGCAATCATGCTATGATCACTATTGCCAAGTGGTCCCAACACCCTTATCTCTTGCACCAGATCCTGTGTTCCATTGAGGACTAGGTCCAAAATAACTTCCCCTCTTGTCGATTCATGAACCAGCTGCTCCAAGAAGCAGTAATTTATTTCATCTAGAAACGTTATCTCCCTAGCATGTCCTACCATGACACTGACCCAGTCGATACAGGAGTAATTGGAAACACCTTTTTATAACTTTTGTTAGCTTCCCTAATTTCTCTCAGCATTTTATTATTCATCTGTTCATTCTGGCCAGGCGGGCTTTAGTACATCCCCACTGCCATCGCCTTCCCCTTTTTACATGGAATTTCGATCCACAGATATTCCACAGTGTATTTTGTTTCATGCAAAACTTGAATCCTATGTGACTCAATGCCCTCTCTAACAGAGCGCAACCGCTCCACAATTTTAATCTACCCTATCGTTACGATATAGCTTATACCCAGGAATCACAGTATCCCATCAGTTGTCCTCCTTTCACCAGGTCTATGAGATGTCAATCATTTCTAACCTTTCATTTAGTGCTCTATATTTTATCTCTCCCATTTGCATATAGGCATTTTAGAGTTGTATTTTATTCATAGAAACATAGAAACATGATGACAGAAAAAGACCACATGGCCTATCTAGTCTGTCCTTCCATATCAACAACTACAACAATCCACTTTTTACCTTTAGAGATCCTCTGTGTTGGTCCCATGCTTTTTTGAATTCAGTTACTGTCCTCATCTCTACCACCTCCACTGGGAGACTATTCCATGGATCCACTACTCTTTCCGTAAAGAAATATTTCCGCATATCACTCCTGAATCTATCTCCCTTCACCCTCATCCCATGTCCCCTCGTAGCAGAACTTGCTTTCAATTGAAAGAGGCTCTCTCCCTGAACATTTATGCCACGGAGGTATTTAAACATCTCAATCATATCATCTCTATCCCGCCTTTCCTCTAAGGTGTACATATTAAGATCCTTAAGTCTGTCCTCATATGCTTTATAATGAAGCCCACTAATCATTTTAGTAGCCACCCTCTGCACCGACTCCATCCTGTTCACATCCTTTTGAAGGTGCGGTCTCCAGAATTGCACACTATACTCCAAATGAGGTCGCACCAAAGACTTATACAGAGGCATTATCACCTCCTTTTTTCTGCTAGCCATTCCTCTCTGTATGCACCCAAGCAGCCTTCTAGCTTTTGCTGTCGCCTTTTCTACCTGTTTAGCTACTTTAAGATCATCAGACACAACCACGCCTAGGTCCCGCTCTTCTTTAGTGGACAAAAGTACTTCACCTCCTATACTGTATTGCTCCCTTGGATTGCTGCAGCCCAAATGCATGACCTTACATTTTTTAACATTAAATCCCAGCTGCCCAATTCTAGACCATTCTTCAAGCTTAGCTAGATCCCTCCTCATGTTATCTACACCTTCCTGGGTGTCTACTCTATTGCAGATTTTGGTATCATCTGCAAAGAGGCAAACCTTACCCGACAGCCCTTCCGCTATATCACTAACAAAGATGTTAAAAAGAATCGGACCAAGGACAGATCCCTGGGGCACACCACTGGTAACAGTTTGTTTATAAGTCGCCTGTGAGGAACAGTGTCAAAGGCTTTACTGAAATCTAAATACACCACATCTAGAGCTCTCCCTCGGTCCAACTCCCTGGTCACCCAGTCAAAGAAATCAATCAGATTTGTCTGACAAGACCTGCCTCTGGTGAATCCATGCTGCCTCGGATCCTGTAATCCGCTGGACTCCAGAAACCTCACTATTTTCTCTTTCAGCAGCGTTTCCAATAATTTACTCACCACCGAAGTTAAACTAACCGGCCTGTAGTTTTCAACCACATCCTTACTTCCGCTTTTGTGTAAAGGTACCACATGAGCCTCTCTCCAGTCCTTTGGCACCACTCCCAACTCCAACGAGGCATTGAAAAGGTCAGTCAGTGGAGTTGCTAGAACGTCCCCAAGTTCCCTCAGTATTCTAGGATGTATCCCATCCGGTCCCATCGCTTTGTCTACTTTAAGTTGAGCTAGTTTCTCATGAACACAGTCTTCTGAAAATTGTTCAAGATGTCCCTCGCTTCTGTTCCTATTTGTGGGTGTTTTCTGAGGTCCTGCTCCTGGTTCTTCATCTGTGAACACAGAACAAAAATATTTGTTAAGCAATTCCGCTTTATCCTTATCAGCTTCTACATATTCCCCCCCTTCACCCTTGAGTCTGACAATACCACTTTTGCCCTTCCTCTTCTCACTAATATATCTGAAAAATGTCTTATCCCCCCATTTTATTGCATTGGCTATTTCCTCCTCCTTTTGAATCTTTGCCTTCTTGACTACTTTGCTAGCTTCTCTAAGTTTAATATGGTTTTCTGAGAACAAGCAGGAAACAGTCCTCATATATCGGTGACATCGATGCTGATGGAGCCCTCATAGAAGCATTTCCCCAGTTTTCAAAGAAAGCCTTTGGGAGATGCCACCATGCATCCATGGTCCCCCACCTGCCCAAGGGTAACATCTTGCCTCAGTCTCCTTTTTTCCCGCAGAGCCCACCAGATGTCTGTCTGTTTCCCTCGGAAAAAGCATCAGTTTTTTTGAGTTTCTTCTTCTTCTTCATTCTTGCACCAGGTATTCTTCCCACCCCCAAGCATGCTACCTCGGCATCGCATCTCAGGTCCGTTTAAATTTTTTCTTTTTTTCCCTCGGTCCAGTTTGCGCCTTTTTTGTTTACTGTTGGCAGAATCTCTGTCTTTGACCTAGCTGGGACCCTTTTCCCCCCATGACCTCCAGTGGCTTCAAGAAGTGTGATCAGTGCTCTAGGGTCATATCCCTCACCAACACACACGACTGCTGCCTCTGACCACGAAATGGCAGACTGTGATCTGTGCAAAGAAATGTTATCCTCAAGAGCAGTCAGCAGCAACACAACAAGTTCTTCCCAGAGTCTCCGGTGACACTGCACTCCTAGGCCCCCTCTGAGGCCTCGGACTCCTGTGGTGACTCCGCAGGCCCCGAGCGAGACTGTGGGTCCTCCAAGCGGAGCTCCCCAGTTGTGGAAGACAAGAACAAAAAGAAACCCTCGAGGGCCAAATCCGTGTATGGATCTGGGAAGGTGGGTATGCCCCAAGCCAGATTCTGCAGTCCACACCACTCGTCCGAGGGTGCAGAGCGGAAGCGGACTACCAAGGTCGCATGAAAAGAATCCTCTGGTGATTGGCCTCAGAAGACTAAGGCCATCCTCGCTGAGGACTCTCCTAAAGGAGAACCAGCACCAGGCCATTGTCCCTTGGTGTCCGTGTCGATGGCTGCAGATTCTTCTGACAATCTCTCGTCTAGCCGGGTTTTTCAGAGCAATCAAAATACCAATTAGTTACAAACTTTGCTCCATTCTCTCACCATATCAAAAAACACTGTGTTATTCGAGGAACAGGTCTCAGACTAATACGGGGAGGAATCTTATGAGGCATAGCCCCTGACCACCAATCCCCTTCTTTGCATCAAGAACCTGTAGTTTCCTCCTTTATTTTATAATTCAACTCTGTGTCAATGTCAATGTTACTTAATTGTGCAAAAAACAGTTGTTGTTTATCATTCTTATCATGTTCCAATGTTTTAACAGCATTGCAAGGTAGAGGTGATATAACTGAGGCACAAATGAAATTTTTACAGGAAATTACTGAAATGGTGTTGTATGAAAATTCGTTCATTTTTGAAGAACAATTTTACCATCAGAAGACTGGAATAGCAATGGGGGCCACATGTGCCCCCTCGATTGCCAACTTGTATATGGGCGACTTTGAGAAAAAGTGGTTGCTTTCGTCTCCCTTTTGGCAACAGATTCCATTTTGGGGCAGATATATTGACGATATCTTTATGCTGTGGGTTGGGCAGGAAAGTCATCTGTTAATGTTTTTTATCTGGTTGAATCAGCAAAATCCCCATATCCAATTCACACATAGCTATAATAGGGAAAGTATTATTTATCTGGATGTAGAGATCAAGAGAGGAGAGGATCGCTGGCTTACTTCCATCTACCGAAAGGCAGTTGATAAGAACGCTTTGTTACACTATCGAAGTGCTCACCCAGTCCAACTGAAAAACAATCTCCCTTTCTCTCAGTTTCTTCGCTACAGACGGAATTGTTCTGAGGACTCCGACTTTCAATCACAATCTAAAACCCTTCAAAAGAATTTCCAACGTAGAGGTTACCCTTTCGGGGTGATTAAACGAGCATATACACGAGCAAAGTTCAATCACAGGAGTCTGCTGTTAACACCGAGGGGCACCGATTGTTCAATGGAGACAGAACAAGTAAATTTTATTTCCAAATTTTCTCCGTATAGCAGATCTGTGAAGAAGATTTTAAATCGCCATTTGAATGTGTTGCAGAGTATCCCAGGTTTGGAAGATAAGTCTATTCGTTGCGTGTGGCAACGACATAAAAATTTAAAAGAGCTCCTCAGTCCGGCAGTGTTACGGCCTCTGACCCCCCTTGAACAGCCAGTATGTAGGGGCCATACCAAATGTGGTAACTGTAATATTTGCAGCATGACATTGGAATTAACTGAATTTTGTTATCACGGTGGACAGTATTTTTTAAGAAATAATACCACCTGCAGTTCAGTATTTGTGGGATACGGTATACAGTGTCCGTGCCACCTACTGTATATAGGCAAAACCATACGATCCTTCCGAACCCGCATTAATGAGCATCAAAGCCGATTGAAGTGCAGGAAGATGGAAGCGCCTATAGTAGCCCATTGTTTAGCTTTTAACCATCTTTTTGAACAACTTCAATGTTTCTGCATAGATCAAATTACAGCAGGTTTTGCGGGCCAGACAAGAGAACATAGGGGCTTGTTTACAAAGCCGCGGTAGCGGTTTGTGATCGTAATCGGAGCCGCGGCCCCATTGATTTCAATGGGGCCGCGGTTGCGATCGCGATCGCGGCCCCATTGATTTCAATGGGGCCGCGGTTGCGATCGCGATCGCGAACCACTACCGCGGCTTTGTAAACAAGCCCCATAGTCTGTTAATTTGTGAACAACGGTGGATTTACACATTACAGTCTGTTCATCCGAGAGGTTTAAATGCCCAAGTGGATTGGGCAGTATGTGTTTAGTAAAGAAATAACAACAAAGTAGCGAAATTCACAAGAAGTGGAAGCCGTTTTGTAGCGCCGTTTTAATGGATGATTTTAAAGGTCTACTTTGCAACATTGTTCTAGCCTGGCTATTAAGTTTGCTACATTGAGGTAGCGAAGATCCAGCGACGATTGGTTATGTTGAAGCCAATAGAATGGAAGGTGAGAGGAGGAGATTAGCTTAAAAGCCGATGCCAGGCTTATGAATACGCGTGCGCAGCGTTTTTTGAGAATGGCGATTCTGAAAGAATGAGATCAGAGGTATGCTTCCCTCAAGTGATTTTGACGTGCTCAGTTGCAGTATCTTATCGACAGTTTACATCAGTTTTCAATAAATGCTGTTTACGTTTGTTTTTAGATAATATTATGAAGAAGCTGTGTGTCGTCATTGAGTTCAGATTCCCCCGATGAAACCGCTTGCACGGAGAAACGCACAAGCTTATTCCAAATTACCCCTGCCTACCAATAGCCAGATTAATATGAATAAAATACAGTCTCTAAAATGCTTGTATGCCAATGCTAGAAGTCTAAACAATAAGATGGGAGAGTTAGAATATATAGCACTAAATGAGAGGTTAGATATGATTGCACTCTCAGAGACATGGTGGAAGGAGGATAACCAGTGGGACACTGTGATACCTGGATACACACTATATCGTAATGACAGAGCTGATCAAATTGGTGGAGGGGTTGCGCTCTATGTTAGAGAGGGCATTGAGTCAGAAAGGATTAAAGTTTTGCAGGGAACAAAATTTGCTGTAGAATCTCTATGGATTGAAATTCCATTTATGAAGGGGAAGGTGATGGCAGTTGGAGTATACTATCGACCGCCTGGCCAGAATGAACAAATGGATGATGAAATGCTCAAAGAAATCAAGGAAGCTAACAAAAGTCACAACAGAGTAGTAATAATGGGTGATTTCAATTACCCGGTATCGACTGGGTCAGTGTCACAGCAGGACAAGCTAAAGAGATAAAGTTTCTAGATGGAATAAATGACTGCTTCTTGGAGCAGCTGGTTCATGAACCAACCAGAGGGGAAGCCATACTGGACCTAGTCCTTAGTGGAACACCAGATCTGGTGCAAGAAATAAGGGTGTTGGGACCACTTGGCAATAGTGATCATAGTATGATCATGTTTAATTTAATTAGTGGAGGACAGATAGTAAAGGCATCCACAGTACTACCTTTTAACTTTCAAAAGGGAGACTATGATAGAATGAGGAATATAGTTAGGAAAAAACTAAAAGGAGCGGTTCCAAAGGTTAAAGACTTACAGCAAGCTTGGGTGTTATTTAAAAATACTATCCTCGGAGGAAGTGACATCATCGGTGTGGATGGCAGCCTAAGTTAGGAGCTCCGGCGTTGAACCCCGAAAGCTGTGAAAAAAATCAGACTCCACTGCTCACTGACACACACCGGACAGCAGAAAAAGGTGGCGGAACGGGTGGTAAAAGCGCTGGGTGAGATGACGACTCGCAAGAAGGCGGCAGACTTGAAAGAATTTGCCTACAGTGGCGGGCAGGCCGGAGGACGTGAGCTTAAGATGGCGGCGGGGGAGAGACAGCCCCGGGAGTCCGTAGAGCGCCTGGTGCCACGTGCACTGGAGACGGAGAAGGGTGCGACGATGGTGAATGATGTCTCCAGGGCCGAGCTGAAAGCTTGTTTTGGAGAGTTAAAGACGGAGCTGGCTGCAATGAAAGCGGAGGTGGGTGAAGTTTGCAATGAGTTGCGGGAGGAAGTGAGTGAGTTGAGCAGGCGAACGGAGGTGCATGAACAGCATTTGGAGGACGTGAAGAAAAAACAGGGGGAGCTGGAGAACTCTGTGAAAGACTGGGAGAGATGGAAAGCACAAATACAGTACAAAATGGAGGATCTTGAAAATCGTACTAGAAGGAATAATTTGCGCATTAGAGGAGTCCCCGAGGAACCAGAGTTTGCAGACAGCCGGCGAGTGGCTGAAGCAATTTGCAAGGCAATTTTGCTGGAGGGGGAAGATGATATGGAGGTTGACAAGGTGGTCCTGGACAAAGCGCATCTAGCGCTGGGGCCCAGCAGGCCGAATAGGCCGCGTGACATTGTAGTTTGCATACACGATTATGCTATCAAGGAAAAGATTGCCATGAAGATGAGGAAAGCAAGGGAGTACGTCTGGCAAGGGTATAAGGTGGCGATCTATGCAGATCTAGCGGCGGGGACCCTGCAGAGAAGGCGTGAGCTGCAGCCTGTCACCACATTATTGCGGCAGGAGAATGTGCGCTACCGCTGGCTCTACCCATTTGGACTGTGCTTTACTGTGGGTACCCGAAATTGGAGGGTGCAGAACAGTGTGGAGGCACATAAGGCCCTGCGGGAGGCGGGACTGCAAAGACCGCAGAGTCGGCTGGAGGAGACCCTGGATGAACAGCTGGAGCGGAGGCCGCAGGCGGCGGCGAAGGAGAGACTACCCAGCCCTGCGCAGAGTCAGCGGGAGGCGGAGGCCCAGTCGGGGCTGACGTGATTGGGAGTAGAGGGACTGCTGGACTTCATCGCGTTATAATGGACTTGCTCTATACCAGTATTTGGGGACTGGGGATCACGGCTGAGTTGGGTGGGGTGGGGGGAGTATGGGTGGCTGGGAGGAGGGGTTGGTGAACACACAGTGATGATGTTATTGTGTCATGGGGGCTAGGGGGTAGGAGGTGGGGGGATTGGTGGGTGAGGGGAGGGAGGGTGGATTGATAGGAGGTGGGTGGGTGAGTTGGGAGTGTTGGGATGTAAAGGGAAGAGTTCTGAGGGGGAGGGGGAACATAGGTTGGGGGATCTGAAGTTGGGATGGGTTGGAATAGATGGGTGTTTTTATCTAGCTGAACGTAAAAATGCTAGAAGCGATAGGATGTGGAGTGGGGGGGAGGGAGGGCTGGAGGGTTTGGGGAGCGGTAGAGGGGCAGGTGAAAGAGGGGGGGTAACATTGGCTCTGCTGGGCGCTGGGGGAGGAGTTGGTGGGGGGGCTGAGGGGGGCAGGTGGGGGTCTTGGATATGGACTGGGGGAGGGGGAGAGGGGTGGCTGGGGGGGGGGAACTGGGTTGCTCTGCACTGATGGGCACTACTCTGCGGGAGGCCTCAAGAGGGCGGAGGAGTGGGATAGGGGGGGGAGGGGGGAGAGGTGGAGGGGAGGGTAGGGGAGGCGGGAGGGGGTAGGGGGACGGGGGGAGGAAGGGGGGGGAGGAAGGGGGGGTGGGGGGATGGGGGTGGGGATGGGAGGGAGGGGGGGAGGGGGCAGGGGGTAGTGGGTGAGCAGAAATTGAAGGTGGTTACAATTAATGCTAAAGGGTTGCGCACCTGGCGGAAACGTCGATTGGTGGAGAAGGAAGGTGTGAGGGCTAGGGCTGCGTTTGTGTGTGTTCAGGAAACGCATTTGAGGGTGGGTCAAGAGAGGTTGTTAGAGACCAGAAAATACCCCAAGGTGGTGTTGGCGGGGCAGAGGGCCGAATCGCGGAAGGGAGGGGTGGGCATAATGGTAGGGGTAGAGATGCGGGATAAAGTGGTGGGGGAGTATCGAGATAAGAAGGGGAGGTATGTGGGAGTAAAGGTGAAGTTGGGAGAGGAATTGGTGTGGATTTTCAGTTTGTATGGACCGAACGAGGGGCAGGGAGAGTTCTATGACTATATGAGGGCTGATTTAGTGAAGTTGGGGGATTTGCCGATCATTGTAGGGGGGGATTTTAATTTGACTCTTAACCCCCGTCTAGATAATGGAAAGGGGACGGGAGTGGGGAAACGACGAGAGCGGCAGAAATTGTTGGAGATGAAAGCGGGTCTAGGGTTGGTGGATGCTTGGCGGCACTGTTCCCTCTAAGCTGTGCGCGTGTGCGCGCACACACACCTCGCCGAGCGAGGGCACATACTTTACAACAGAGCGCACAAAAATTACGGCTCTGATTCTGATAGAAAACAACACAGACGTCTTAAAATTTAAAAGTTATGATTGTAATTACTAGAAATTTCCCGCTTCATTTAGTAATCGTCTATTTTCATTTGATTTGATTAAAATCAATGTGGTGTACATACTGTATTCTGACGTGTAGTCAAATTTTAAAGTATATAACTCCGAGTGTCGTTATGTGGCGCACAAAAATATAACCTTCCTTCAAAAGCTGCACACAGATGATATTTTATGCGCACACAGCCTACAGAAAATTAGAGGGAACATTGCTTGGCGGTGCCGGAATCCGGGGAGGAAACAATACACATACTATTCTGCTCCTCATGGGAGCTATAGTCGGATAGATATGATATGGGTGGATGGTAGTTGGATGAGTAAGGTGGAAGAGGTAGAGCAGGGATCCATTACTTGGACGGATCATGCCCCCGTGAGTATAGAGATTAACTTGGGGTACAAGGACACGGGCTTGAAGTTTTGGAGATTAAACGACTCGTTGTTAGAAGATCCAGCTGTGGTCGGACAAACCGCAGGAGTCATTAATGAATATCAGGAGTTCAACCTGAATGGGGAGGTTGAGCTTGGAATGGTATGGGATGGATTGAAGGCAGTGGTCCGGGGGCATCTGTTGGGAGAAACATCACGCCGATGTAGGATGCAAGGGGAAGAGGAGGGGCGCCTGTTAAGGGAAATAAGGCAATTGGAGGGGAGTCATCAATGTGACCAGAATGAGGGAGTCCTCACGGAGCTGCAGAAATTGCGCGGGCGGCTGGGTCAGCTACGCGCTAGTAAACTGGCACATGAACTTACTGTTCTAAAGCAAAGCCATGTTTGAGGGGGGAAACAAGGCTGGGTGTCTCCTGGCCAGGCGGCTGCGGGCGAGGGTGGCCCAGTCGACTATTGGCAGCATACGGAATGGGCGGGGGCAGTTAGTGTCGGGGAATAATGAGATTCGCAAGACGTTTCGGGAGTATTATAAGCAGTTATATAGTAGGGAGGTTTCGGGTGGGGTGGAAAAAAGTAGGCAGTATTTGGAAGGGTGTGCTTTGCCAAAGTTAGACCCGGTGGAGGGGGGGGGGGGGGTTAGATCGGCTGATCACTGAAGAAGAGGTGGAGGAGGCTATAAAAACCTTGAGACTGGGGAAAGCGCCGGGGTTAGATGGCTTGACGGGTAAATTTTATAAAGTGTTCCAGGCTGTGTTGCGGCCGCTGTTGGTGGACGTGTTCAATGGGGTACTCCAAACGGGGGCAGTTCCCGGTTCCATGACAGAGGCGGCGGGGATTTACTATTCTTCTTAAGCCGGGTAAGGACCCCATGGTATGCGGCTCCTATCGGCCGATTTCCTTATTGAATGTAGATGCAAAACTATTAGCGAAAATACTGGCCATGCGTTTGCAGAGGGTGTTGCCTAAACTAGTGAATGTGGATCAGACAGGCTTTGTGGCAGGGCGACAGGGTGGAGATAATATCCGACGACTTTGCAATTTGACCTGGGAGGTACAAAGGACGGGGCAGAAGGCGGTGTTTATTTCTATCGATGCTGAGAAGGCGTTTGATAGGGTGGAGTGGGATTTTTTGCTGATGGTCCTGGAGAAGGTTGGGTTGGGAGAGAATTTTATCAAATGGATCCGTGCATTTTACACCCGGCCGAAGGCCTGGGTTCGAGTGAATGGGAGCTATTCGGAAGTGTTTGGTTTGGAGAGGGGAACTAGACAGGGATGCCCGCTGTCACCCTTGCTCTTTGCTCTCGCAATAGAGCCTCTAGCCGACCGGGTCCGGCGGGCGGTCGATGTAAAAGGGGTGATCATGAATGAATGGGAATCAAAAATTGCTCTATTCGCGGATGATATCATCTATACCCTTCGAGAGCCCTTAATTTCTTTGCCGGTTTTAATGAAGGAAATTGAACAGTATAGCGGGGTTTCGGGATACAAAATAAATGGTAGTAAGACAGAGATATTAGGGTTTAATTTGGGAGAGCGGCTAGAGCTGAGTCTTCGTAGTAGTTTTCCATTTCGGTGGGTGCGGGGTGAATATAGGTATTTGGGGATACAGATGGGAAAAGATTGGAGGCGGTTATGGGATCAGAATTTTGGCCCACTTATGCAAGCGGTGAAGAGCGACGTGAGTCGGTGGAAGAGCTTATATTTGACCTGGATAGGGCGCATCGCAGTTATAAAAATGAATGTACTGCCGAGGTTTCTCTTTTTGTTTGGCTCTATTCCTAATAAGATTCCTTTGAGTTATTTGCGTAGAGCCCAACGTATGATATTGGATTTTATCTGGGCAGGGGGAAGACCTCGGGTATCGCAATACACTCTTTATCGTGATCAGCGGGAGGGAGGTATGGGTGTTCCGTGGCTGGAAAAGTATTATGCCGCGGCGCAATTGAAGGCCTTGGCGAATTGGCAGGGGGGGGGGAGAGACTCCCATTTGGGTGGAGTTGGAACAGATGAGAAGGGAGGGGTCAAGCTTGCGGATGTGGATATGGGATCCGGGAGGGCGACGAGGAGGGAGTAGTGGGGGGAATCCATTCCGAGAGTACACGCAGGGGTTGGGGGGGGGGGGGAAAGGGGAGTTTGTTGCAGGGGAAGCGGTATACACGGGATACTTATATTAGGGGGATGCAGGATTTCAGCCCAGGGAAGGAGGGGGGGATCTTTAAGGAGTGGTGGGATAAAGGATTCAAAACCTTGGGGCAACTCATGACTAATGGTGGGGAGCTTAGGTCTTTTGCAGAGTTGCAGGAACTATATGACGTGGAAGATAGACACTATTTTGCGTATGTGCAATTAGTGTTGTATGTACGGAGGATGGGGGTCCTGACTGATTTGAGGAAGGTAGCTACTCCCTTTGAGGTGGCGCTGCGGAAGGGGGGAGGGAGGAGGGGGCTGATTACACTACTGTACGCTGAGTTACGGCAGCAGGTTGGGGAAAACAGGCAGGGGAAGAGTAAAGGGGAGCAGGCCTGGGAGCAACAATTGGGGGGGGAGTGGGGAGAGGAGCGTTGGGCGCATATCTACAAGTGGTCCCGACCGCCTAGCCCGGGACCCTCATATCTTGAAAATAGTCTAAAATTGCGACACCAAATGTATTGGACCCCCTGGAAGCTAAGGTGTTTCGCCCACTGGAAACTGGGGAGTGCTGGAGGGGTTGCGGGCAGCGGGGAGATTTGTTACATATAGTGTGGGAATGTGCTGAGATTCAACAGATGTGGCGGGCTCTGCAGGTCTGGCTCCAGGCCCTGGTAAAGGTGGATATAACCTTTGCAGCGCCCATGATCCTCCTGAATGATATGCCCGACGTGGGGGAAAGGGGGATACTTACGCTGGTGGGCTGCTGTATAGGGGCCGCGCGGGGGGCGATCATGGCCCGGTGGAGATGCGCGGAGGCACCCTCACTGTCTCTGGTACTACAGCGAATAGACCACCTGTGGACTATGAGTGCTATAACAGCCCACTAGCGTCATACCATGAAGGCCTTTAAGGATGTCTGGGGGCGCTATGAGGAATGGAGGGAGGGGGGGGCTGGGGAGATAGATGGGGAGGCAGGGTGGGGGAGTAGGGGGGGTTGTGTGGGAGTTTTGGGGGGGGAGGTGGGGGGTATAGGGAGGGGGGGAGCCTTACGAAAATGGCCTGCGGGTGTGTTGAAGGGTGTGGGTTATACTCAGTGTTGGTGTTTGCTTGTGCTTAATTATGTTTGTTGGTGTTTTATGCCTTTCAATAAAAATTCAAGTTATAAAAAAAAATACTATCCTCGAAGCCCAGACCAGCTGTATTCCACGCATTAGGAAAAGTGGAAGAGTCCAAAAAACTGCCAGCATGGTTTAAAGGTGAGGTCAGAGAGGCTGTTGCTGCCAAAAAAGCAACCTTCAGGAAATGGAAAAAAGAGCCAACTGATGAAAACTGGAAACAGCACAAGCACTGGCAAGTTAAATGCAAAGCATTGATAAGGCAGGCAAAGCGGGAATTTGAGAAGAAACTTGCTATGGAAGCAAAAACATGAAATAAAGACTTTTTCAAGTACATTCGTAACAAAAGGCCTGTGAGAGAGTCAATTGGACCATTAGATGATAGAGGGGTAAAAGGGCAGTAAGAGGAAACAAGGCTATAGCAGAGACTGAATGAATTCTTTGCTTCGGTCTTTACTGAGGAAGATGTAGGGATGTTACCCAAGACTGAAGTGGTATTTAAAGGTGATACTGCAGAGGAATTGAGAGAAATATCGCTACACCGGGAAGATATATTACAACTATTCGATAAACTGAATAGTAGCAAATCACCTGGACCGGATGGTATACATCCCAGAGTGTTGAAAGAACTGAAATATGAGATTGCAGACCTGCTATTGGTAATCTGTGAACTTTCATTAAAATCATCTGTAATACCTGAAGATTGGAGGGTCGCCAACGTAACACCAATTTTTAAAAAGGGTTCCAGGGGTGACCCAGGAAATTACAGACCGGTGAGCCTGACGTCAGTACCAGGGAAAATGGTAGAAACCATCATAAAGAACAAAATTACACAGCATGTAGATAGTCATGGCCTAATGGGAGACAGCCAACATGGCTTTAGACAAGGAAGATCTTGTCTTACTAATCTGATATGTTTTTTTGAAGGTGTGCATAAACAGGTAGACAAAGGTGAGTCGGTTGATATAGTGTATCTGGACTTTCAGAAAGCTTTTGACAAAGTCCCCCATCAGAGACTTTTGGCGAAGCTAAAAAGTCATGGGATAGGAGGCAGTGTACTACTGTGGATCGGGAACTGGTTAAAAGATAGAAAGCAGAGGGTGGGGCTAAATGGCCAATATTCCCACTGGAAAAAGGTGAATAGTGGAGTACCCCAGGGATCTGTACTGGGTCCGCTGCTTTTTGACATATTCATAAATGACCTGGAAAAGGGAATAACTAGTGAGGTTATCAAATTTGCAGATGACACAAAACTGTTTAAAGTTATTAAAACCCAAGAGGATTGTGGAAAACTGCAGGAGGATCTGGATAAATTGGAAGACTGGGCATCCAAATGGCAGATGAAATTTAATGTGGACAAGTGCAAAGTTATGCACCTAGGAAAGAACAACCCACACTATAGTTACACGATGCAAGGCTCCACATTAGAAACCACCACCCAGGAAAAAGATTTAGGAGTCATCGTGGATAACATGTTAAAACCCTCCGCCCAGTGTGCCAGCGGCGGCCAAAAAAGCAAATAGAATGCTAGGTATCATAAGGAAAGGATGGAGAATAAAACAAAGGATGTTATAATGCCTCTGTATCGCTCCATGGTACGACCGCACCTTGAATATTGTGTGCAATTCTGGTCACCGTATCATAAAAAGGACATAGCGTTATTAGAAAAAGTACAGAGAAGAGCCACCAAACTGGTGAAGAGGATGGAAGGCTACTCCTATGAAGAGAGGCTAAGAAGGTTAGGGCTCTTTAGCCTGGAGAAGAGACGGCTGAGGGGAGATATGATAGAGGTCTATAAATTAATGAATGGAGTGGAAAGGATAAACGTGGATCAATTGTTTACGCTATCAGAGTATAGAAAGACTAGGGGACATGTAATGAAGCTACAGGGTAATCTATTTAAGACAAATAAGAGAAAATATTTTTTCACTCAACATGTAATCAAACTCTGGAATCTGTTACCGGAGGATGTAGTAAGGGCTGTTAGTATAGCTGGGTTTAAAAAAGGTTTGGACAAGTTCCTGGAGGAAAGGTCCATAAACCACTATTAAAAAGGGACCCAGGATATCAATGCTTGACCCAGTACAAGCATTGTGGAACCTGTGTCTTTTGGGGAAATTGCTAGGTACGTATGACCTAGATTGGCCACTGTTGGAAACAGGATACTGGGCTTGATGGACCTCGGTCTGTCCCAGTATGGCATGTCTTATGTTCTTATGTTCTAATGTTTTGCGTTGGGATTCAGTTCTGATATTACGATAAGCATTTCCAGCTGCTATTTTCTATTTTTCATTACTGCAAGTGCTGTGTATGACTACAATACGAAAAAAGTTTAATTTTTGCAGTAGAATGATAAGAATGATAAACAACAACTGGTTTTTGCACAATTAAGTAACATTGACATTGACACAGAGTTGAATTATAAAATAAAGGAGGAAACTACAGGTCCTTGATGCAAAGAAGGGGATTGGTGTTCAGGGGCTATGCCTCATAAGATTCCTCCCCGTATTAGTCTGAGACCTGTTCCTCGAATAACACAGTGTTTTTTGATATGGTGAGAGAATGGAGGAAAGTTTGTAACTAATTGGTGCAGATTCTTCTGGACTGGAGACCAGATTGGCAGCATTGGAATGCAGCTTGTCTGCCTTCATGGCTCAGCAATGGCCCTGGTGCCTGGCTTCATTGAGTCATCTGCCCAGACCACCGGGCCCTTGACATCGAGGACATCCACGGATGTCGAACCAATCCTCGAGAGCGGTCTCGATCCCAGTCCCGTTCCACGAAACCAAGGTCCTCCCCTGTGAGTGCCCAAGGCTTCGGCCATGGAGCCTCCGAGGGACCTGGACTGGGCTCGGGGCTGGATTATCCAGCGTGGCCCTCCCTCGACTCCTCCACCGATTACTTGGACCGGGAGACTGAGGATGAGGAGTCCCCGAACACATGATGTCACTGCAAAATACCCTCAGACCCGTCCCCCTCAGAGACTCAAGGCTGATTCCCCTGAGAACATGGCATTCCTCGACTTCATATGGGACATGTTGAAGGTGCTGGCATTCGTCACTGAATCTGAGGAGGACCCTTGCACGAAGGAGCTCAAGATCCTCCAGTATGAGGCCCCGCTGAGGGAAGCACTGACAGTGCCCATCACATCCATCCTGGAACAGCTGCATCTCTGCATGTGGGAAACACTGACGTTGGTGCCCATCATGAGGCAATGGCTTGAGGATGTATCGAGCCTGCCAGAGTCTGGGCTTCCAGAAAGCACAGCTGCCGCATAACTCCACAGTGGTGGAGTTGGCTATGCATTGGCTCAAGAGCCAGAAGAGACACTCCTCGGTGCCCCCAGGGCTTGAGGTTTATCGGCTGAATCCAGGCATACCAGCTGTACATGGGCATGCATCTGAGGGACCTGGTGAAGAAACTCACCAGGTTCTCAGCTGGTCTTTCTGAGGAGCCCCTACAGCGGTTCTGGAACATGGCCAAAGCCTTTCTTGAGTGTTCCAAGTTTATGACTCGAGCAGCCTATGACAGCTTCATGTCAATGGCTAGAGTAGCCACAGTGGACATTGGTACCAGATGCCAGGCTTGGCTACAGTCTTCCGACCTGGAGCAATTGGTTCAGGACAAATTGGTTGATATCCCCTGCCAGGGAGAGAACCTCTTCGGCAAACCCATGACCGATAAGGCTGCTGAGTTGGAGACCGAGTTCATGATGAGGACCAGGCTCTCCAAGACCACTATCTTCCCCCAATGGAAGGGCTTGAATAAAAAGCCCCTTTACTCGACGAAGGGGAGCTGCTTACAGAAATTACCTGCAGTATCAGGCCTCCTCAGAAGGATCCGCAGGCCAAGGGACACGGGCATGACCCTCAAAAGCAGAAGGCTCCCAAGCCCCAGGCACAGGCTCTGGCCCAGCCTGGCGGGAGTTTTTGACTCCTTGGGCATAGCCTCTCCACTCCCCAGGAGGTCAGCAGCCCACAGGGGGATGTCTGATCCACTTTGCCCATCAGTGGCCAGTCTTACCACCAACACTTGGGCACTCCAAGTGATCAAGGAGGGTTACCTCCTCCACCTGGCACAGACGCCTCCCCCTTTCTTCTCAGGAGAGCCCCCCAGGACTCCCCTTCACTGGGATCTACTACTGCAGGAACTTACAGGTCTCTTCAAGGACAGGGCAATGGAACCAGTGCCCCAGCACCTCTGGGGCAAAGGGTTCTACTCCAGGTTCTTCCTCTTGCCAAAAAGAACAGAGGGCCTCAGGCCCATTCTAGACCTATGGGACCTGAACAGGTCCCTGGTGAGGGAGAACTTCAAGTTGCTCTCCCTTGGAACATTGCTGCCTTACCTCTAGCAGGGAGACTGGCTATGCACCTTGAATCTGAAGGATGACTATACCCACATCCTCATTCATCCCAGCCACGGGCAGTATCTAGGATTCATGGTGGGGGGGGGGGGGCAGCAACTATCAGTACAGGGTACTACCCTTCAACCGGCCTCTGCCCCCAGAGTCTTCAGCAAATGCTGACGGTAGTCACTGCCTACCTCCGTTTCCAAGGGGTCTTGGTCTTTCCCTATCTGGACAACTGGTTCATAAAGGGAGACATGGCCGCCAAGGTGCAGCAGGCCACTGCCCACACCATCTATGTTCTGCAACATCTGGAGTTCGTGACAAACCGCCCCAAGTCTCACCTCCTTCCAACACAGTGTCTGGAGTTCATCGGGGCAAGGCTGGACACAGTTCAGACCAGAGTCTTTCTCCCTCTGGACAGGGCCGACCATCTCAGGGCACTGGCTGCAGATGTTCAGCACCAATCCTTAGTGTCCGCTCTCCTGCTGTCTACTCGGCCACCTGGCCTCCACGGTCCATGTCACCACAGATGCCTGTCTTCAAATGAGGGTAGTCCTGTGGTGTTATCGCGCCCAGTGGACACAAGCCTAGGGCTGACTGAGACAAAGTGTCAGTGATCCACCAGCTGGCAGAGTCCCACACAGCACCTTCAGGTAGGGATGCCCTTTCAGACCCCTACCCTGCAGAGGGTCCTCACTACGGACACCTCCTTGCTGGGCTGGGGAGCACATTGCGAGGAATTCTGCACTCAGGACAGTTGGTCCGAGGTGGAAAGCCAGCAGCAGATCAACCTCCTGGAGCTCCGGGCCATACACTTGGCTCTCCGGGTCTTCCGCCACTGTCTGCAGCACCAGTCCGTGCTGGTCCAAACAGACAATCAAGTGGCAATGTTCTATGTAAACAAACAAGGGGTCACGGAGTCCCTCACCCTCTGCCATGAAGTGGTGCCTCTCTGCTCCTATGCGATCCGCCAAGGAATGCTCCTGCAGGTGGTGTACCTGCCGGGACAGGACAACATCCTGGCGGACAGACTGAGCAGGGTCCTCCAGCCTCATGAATGGTGGCTGGACCCTATAGTGGCCAATCAGCTCTTCTGACTCTGAGGGACCCCCCCTCTAGTGGATCTCTTTGCCAGACCAGATCACTCCCAGTTGTACTGCTTCTGTTCCTGGCAACCCCACCCATCTCGGGGGGTTGCAGATGCCTTCCTCATCCTGTGGTTTGAGGGCCTTCTGTACACCTTCCCTCCCACGCCATTGATTGCCAAGACCCTCATCAGGGTTCTTCACAATAGGGCATCGCTGATTCTCGAGGCTCCACGGTGGTCCAGGCAACTGTGGTTCCCTCTGCTTGGCGGTGGAGGCCCCCGTCCCCCTGGGGGAGTACCCCAGGGTTATTGTCTCAGGAGGAGGGCTCCCTCCTGCACCCCAATCTGGGGTCTGTCTCTGACAGCTTGGTTGCTAAGAGGGTAGCCTTGGCCCCTTTCAATCTCTCAGGGGAAGTGGAAGAGGTCCTTTTGGCCTCCTGTAAGACCTCCATCAGATGAGCCTACACGTTTAAGTGGTGCAGGTTTTTGGAGTGGTGTGCAAAGCGAAGGGTGAACCCGTTCTCTTGCTCAATGCAGCTGATACTGCAATACCTACTTCATTTGTCACAATTCGGGCTCAAATTCAATTCTGTCAGGGTATACCTAAGTGCTCTTATGGTGCACTACCACCCTATCAAGAGTAAACCCCTCTCGGTGTAGTCTCTTGTCACCCACTTCCTGTGGGGTCTCCTGTTGTCTAAGCCTCCCATCTGCCCACCAGTGGTGGAGTGGGACCTCAATGTGTGCTAAGTGCAGCTCACTGGGCTGCCATTGGAGCCCCTGGCTACCTGCCACTTGAGATATCTTTCATTGAAAGTTATCTTTCTGGTGGCGCTCACATCTGCTCGCAGGGTCAATGAGCTCCAAGTCTTGGTGGCAGAGCTGCCCTACACCAGGTTCTACAAAAACAGGGTCGTGCTCCGCACGCACTCCAAATTCCTCCCGAAGGTCGTGTCCCCATTCCACCTCAGTCAGGAGGTGGTGCTCCCCACCTTCTTTCCATGGCCTCAAGCCAGCAGAGCGGAGGCCGTCCTTCATACTCTGGATTGTAAGAGGTCACTGTCCTTCTACCTTCAATGTATCCAGGGCCATTGCAAAGCTTCACAGCTTTTCATTTCTTATGACCCCAGTCAACTGAGGGGGAGGCGGTGACCAAGCGGACTCTGTCCACCTGGGTGGCAGACTGCATAGCCCTCGCCTATGAACAGGCTGGGCTCTTGCTGGACTGCCGGGTCATAGCATACAACCTCAGGGCCATGGCGGCTTCTGTGGGAAGCCTGCATTCCGTCCCAGTGACAAACATCTGCCCAGTCGCCACCTGGTCTTCAGTCCATACCTTCGCAGCTCATTACTGCCTGGAGAGGGAGTCCTGACAGGACAGCGCCTTCAGCCAGGTCATGCTCTGTAATCTGTTCGTGGTTTAGGCAATTCCTACCCTCTGACCCTTCTGTGTTCAGGCTACTGGAGTGCTGGTTCCTCACTGGACACACGGGTTCTTCTGGAGTCTGTATCCTAGGACTCAATTGCTGCACGGCTTCCCTTGGGAGCATTCATGGTTTTCTATGGGCTTTCAGTAGCCTGTATCCCATATGTGAGGACTGACTTCCTGCTTGTTCCCAGAGAAAGCGTAGTTACTCACTTGTAACAGGTGTTCTAACAACCCTCCCTCCTCCCTGTGGAGTTGCTTTTCTATCATTTTTGCCTTCTTTAGCTATGTCACCTGACTGAGACAAGATAGCACCCTAGAGCAAGAATGGGACCACGCATGCATGGTGGCATCTCCCAAAGGCTTTCTTTGAAAGCTGGGGAGATGCTTCCATGAGGGCTTTGTCAGTGCCAGAGTCACCCATAAGTGAAGACTGATTCCTGCTGTCCCTGGAGAATACCTGTTACAGATGAGTAACTATGCTTTATCTGCAGTGTTCCCACTAAGCTGCGCTTTCCTTGCCAGCATTCCTGCTGGTGGGAGAGGTACAAAGTGATCGCAAAAGTGATCACACTTAGGATTACATGGCATAGGCAGACCCTGAGGACTTGCCTATCTGTGCGATCCCAAGCATGATCGCTTTGCATCTCCCCCCCAAAGGCTGGTAAAGGACTCAGTGTAGCTTAGCAGGAATATTGGTAATCAGTTGATAGGGGTAATTTGGAATCTTTCAGCTCTGTACTTAAGAGCATCTGGGTTACTTTTATCTTTATTAGAACTTCTCTGTCGGGATGCACTAACTTCCCTATTTTGCTAATATCCTTCAAGAATACATCCTTCCAACCACGCGCTCTTGGGTGACTATTGGCTTTCCCCTATTATCTAGTTTAAAAGCGGCTCTATCTCCTTTTTAAAGGTTAATGCCAGCAGCTCGGTTCCATCATGGTTAAGGTGGAGCCCCTCCCTTCCCCAGAATGTTGCCCAGTTCCTAATGAATCCAAACCCCTCTTCATTGCACCATCATCTCATCCACATATTCAGACTCCAGAGCTCTGCCTGCCTTTTGGGACCTGTGTGTGTAATGGGAAGCATTTTGGAGTCCTGAAAGTTCTGGATTTCAACTTCCTACCTAAAATCCTAAATTTGGCCTCTGGAACCTCCCTCCTACACTTTCCTAGCAACACAGCAGACTCCACCCCAGCACTATGTAAAACCTTCTCTAGGTGGTGTGTGAGGTCTGTTACCTTCGCACCAGGCAGGCATATTAGCAGGCAATCCTCTCTTCCACCAGCCACCAATCTATCTCCATGACTATTGAAAGAATCACCAACTATAACGGCCGTCCTAATCCTTCCCTCATGAGCATATGGCCCTGGAGAAACCTCCTCGGTGCGAGAGGGTTTTACATCACCTGAGGACAGTTCCTAGCAACAGGATTACTTCTTGCCACACCAAGGTTATGCTCTCCTGTGACATGACCTCCTCCATGGCAACTGAAAGGCTGCCAGACTGGAGGTGGGACTTCAGCACTATGTACCTGTAGGTCTCATCTATATACCTCTCTACTACTACTACTACTACTGAGCATTTGTATAGCGCTACAAGTCATACACAGCGTTGCACAGACATGTAAGAGACAGTCCCTGCTGATCAGAGCTTACAATCTAGTCAAGACAGACAACATAGAAGGTGTAGGCAGGGATAAAACAAAGGGGGAAAGGAAAAGAAAAAGGAAATCAGTTGAGTCAAGATCCAAAAGCAGCAGCGAAGAGGTGAGTTTTGAGCCTGGATTTGAAGAGGGATAGAGAAGGTGCCTGGCGTACAGACAAGGTAAGGTGTAAGGTGCAGCAAGGTGAAAGGAGCGAAGTCTGGAGTTAGGAATAGAAGAGAAGGGCACAGATAGAAGCAGTTTGCTAAAGAGTGGAGTTCCCAAGGGGCGTTGTAAGGAGAGATAGAAGAAAGGTAGTGAGGAGCTGCAGAGTAAATGCATTTATAGGTCAGCAGGAGAAGTTTGAACTGGATGCGGAAACGGATAGGGAGCCAATGAAGTGACTTGAGAAGAGGAGTAATATGGGCATGATGAGGCTGGCGGAAGATTAGCAGAGTGTTGCGCGGCTAATCTTCCTTATGTTCTCCAAGTCTGCCACTAGCCTCCAGAGATCAGACTCGTTCCCTGAGGGCAAAGAGCTCCTTCACTAAGTGCACACGTAAGAGCCCTCACCAACTGGGAGAAAATCGTACACGTGACACTCAATGCAAAAGACTGGATAGCCCCCATCTCGCTGTTGTCTGAATCTTAGTCTTAAGGTGTTGTTTAGCTATTTAAGTTGCCTATTTAAAAGTTGCTAGGGATTCTTGTACTGATACAACTATACCTAATAGGTTTAAGGGAATTAGTTCACCTCAAGATTAATCAATCTATTCCTGGTGAGGATAACCAGCTGAACCTGAAAGGGCCTATAAATTTAAGAAAGGTAGCTTGCTACACAGTGCCCTGACCTGTGCTTCTAAGGTGATCTCTTAACAATTTTCTTGGTGATTCATGCAGCCCTTAGTTTGAAAGAGGGAGCCTTTCAAATTTGCCCCTTTGAGCTGTCACTTGGCTTTAACACCTATTTAAAACAATTTTGCAGGTCTTTTGCCCCCTAACTAGAAGGCCTGTTTGTAAAGGTCTCTAGAAACAATTTCTTTCTACTCAAAGAATATTTACCCTAATTTCCCTTCTATGATAAGCTATACTCTAATTTGATTTAAATTAAAAACTCCCTCTGCTACTGACTAAGGTTTAAATTAAAATTAAAATCTCTCTTGTGCTACTGAGCCTTGAGTTATCAAATAAATCTGTGTACTTTATTTATTTATTTTTATTTATTTTATTTCTCTTATATACCGCGCTATTACATATCAGCGCGGTTTACAATAAACAGAACAATTTACTGTGTGGACGGGCCACAGAGTATTTACATCGAACAAGGATTAGAACTTGGATTCAACTGGGGTAACATCTACAGATTATTTACAGTAAAGCCTATGTTTTTGGGTTGTGGCCTTAACCTATTCAGTATTGGCCAGCTTGGACAGGCTATCCTTTGTCTTGTTGGGTATGTTATTGGGATGATCTGAGTGTTTGGTGTGATTGTTCGTTGATTGGTTTCTGTAGCTAGGTTCAGGGTAGTGTCTTATGAACAAATAATGCTTGAGTGCCTTCCGGAATTGAGACAGGTTAGTAATGACTCGCATATCTGCGGGGAGGGCATTCCAAGCTCTGGGTGCATATATCGTGAAAGCCCTGTTGGAGGTTGCTTTTGTGCACGTAGTCATTTCTTTTGGGATCGTCAGTGTGTTCACTGTTGAGGATCTTCTGGTTCTGTTTGGGTACTGTGGATCATCTTGTTAATGGATGGGGGGGGGGGGGTGATTGTTTAGGGCTTTGAAGGTCAAGACTAGGATCTTGTAGATAAGTCTGGCCTGAATGGGCAGCCAGTGTAGATTCTTCAAAATTGGGGCGATGTGGTTCGTTCGTGATACCCCGGCTAGCACTCTTGCTGCTGTGTTCATTGCAAGCTGGAGCGGGTGTAGAGTTGCCTGTGGGAGTCCGTATAATATGACATTGGCGTAATCAAAGTGTGGGAGTACCAAGGCTTGGTAGATTGTTCTGAAATCACAAGGGGCCAGTAGTGATCGTAGATGGCAAAGTGTCCGTATTTTGTAGTATATTGTTTTTGCTGTGTATTTTTATGTGTATTTTCATGTCCAGTCTCTGGTCCAGTGTGATCCCGAGGTAACGAATTGAGGATTTAGTTATCAGCTCTGCGTTTTTGACTTTGAGCGATGGTGGTGGGGGGGGGGGGTGGGGTGAATTCTTGGTTCTTCGTGACAAAGAGGACATCTGTCTTGTTGTGGTTGATCAGAAGGTTTTGCGTATGTAGCCAGTCCGCGATTGCGTCGAAACATCTTATTAGCAGAGAGAAGTCTGGCTGGTCAATTGTGAATGGCATATATAGGAGGATATCGTCTGCATATGCTAGACAGTGGACACTGAATGAGCGTATCAGAGCACATATGGGCTGCATGTAGATGTTAAACATTAGTGCCGATAGTGATGATCCCTGGGGTACACCTTGTTTTTGTAGGAATGGTCCTTACGTGTTGCCATCTGTTGGACAAGTAGGATTTGCACCAATTTAGGGCGGTGCCTTCTATTCCCTTTTCCTTAAGACGTTCTACGAGTATCTGATGGCTTACAGAATCAAAGGCCGCTGTGATATCCATGAATATGAGGGAAAAGCCCTGTCAAAGTTATTGATTCCCGAGATTAATGTGTTGAAGAGGGTGGCGAGGAGGGTTTCAACACCGTGTGCTTCTGTGAATCCATGTTGTGATTGGTCCAATGGTGCTTCAGTATCAATATGGTGTTGAATTTGTTGTACTGTCTTTGTGTTGTACTTTAGAAACCAGTGTATCAGCTTTAACCCAAATAATTCCCTTTCCCCCAGGATTTAGAGAATTTCCCAGAAGTAAATACTTATAAGTGCAGATTTCTTTCTGGCAGTAGTAGTTCCTGTTGGTAGTCCTTCATTCTGGACCTCAAAGGGGTCAACGTGCACGTGCGTGTCCTGCACTTTCGGATGCAGATCTTATGCTCAATGATTCAATCAATATGCCAAGGGGAATTCTTGGCTTCTCTGGATCTGGCTAAGGCATATTTCCATGTCCCAATGTGGGTGAATTATCAGAAGTGTCTGCACCTTGCTGTGCATGGCTCTCACCATCAGTTTGCTGCCCTCCCCCCCCCCCCACCCCCCACTGTCAGGCTGTTCACCGCCCCAAGGACATTCTTCAAGATCATTGTGGTGATGGCTGGGGCGCTACTGCACCAAGGGATCTGTGTCCATCCCTATCTGGATGACAGGCCCATTCCCTCTCAGAAGTATCCCCAATGATGTCCTTTTTGGAATGCCTGGGCTGGGTGATCAATCAGGAAAAGAGCCAGTTGTTGCCTTCCCATTCCTTTGAATTACTGGGAGCATGTTTTGACACTTGAGTGGGCAGTTTTCCTCTCATGGGAGAAAATCAAAAGACTATTGGATTGCCTGGTGCTGTTCTGTATGCAGCAGGCTCCCTGAGTCTGGGATTATCTTCAGCTTCTTGGATTGATGACTGCGACCACAGCAATGGTGCTGCGGGCATGTGCTGTATGACACCCTCAGCAGTCCTTGTCGCCTTGATGGTCCCATATTTCTCAGGAGTTTGAGAGTAAGCTTCTGCTCCTATTGATGGTGATGGACAGCCTGCGATGGTGGCAGCGGCCCTGTCATCTGAGGAAGGGTGTACCGCTGGATGATTGCTTCTGGATCCTGTTGACGATGGACACCAGTCTTTTGGGCTGGGGAACCCATTGCTAAGACCATATGGCCCCAGGCTATTAAAACCACAGGGAAGTGGATTGTCTTTTCTGAGTTTCTGGTCCCTGGTCGTGGGCCAAGCATTTTGAGTGTTTTCAGATAATGCCATAGTGGTGGCTTATGTCAATCAGCATGGCGGCACATGGTGCACCAGGATGGCTCTGGAGATGGATCTCCTGTTTGCCTGAGTGAAGAAGAATCTCAGCCTTGTTGACCCAGCACATTGCTGGGTGGACAATCTGGAAGTGGACTTCCTCAGCTGGCACTCTCTGAATCCTGGAGAGTGGGCATTGAGTCAGAAGGCATTTCAATTGATTTGGTGCCGTTGGGGTCACCTCAAAATGGATCTTATTCAAAGGTTTACTGCTTCTTCAGTCACCACATGGAGACGAGGTCCGAGGGCATCGATGTCCTGACCCAACCTTGGCCAAGTCAGCAGCTGCTGTACATGTTTCTTCCGTGGCCGCTGGCGGGGTATGTGATTTGGCGTATTGCGTGCCACTCAGGCAGAATTGTTCTGGTAGCACCTGATTGGCCATGGACAGCATGGTAGGGAGACCTGATATGGCTCCTTCAGGCACCTCCTCTTTGGCTGCCTCCATTTCAGGGGCTATTGCGACAGAGAATGTTCATCCTGGAGGACCTGGCTCCCTTCTTGTTTGTGGATGGCTCTCGAAAGGAGACTGCTAGCACCTAAGGGCTACTCTCCAGCAGTGATCTCTACTCTGCTTGGTGACTGGAACAGATCTACCAAGCTGGCATACATATGGATATGGTGCTTCTTGAGCGCTGGTGAGGTGCACGGCAGTTGGGTCCTGCGGCAGCCAAGGTGCCCTCCCTGTTGGCCACAGCAGAAGCCTAGGGAATGGCTTTTCACTTAGCTCCCTGAAAGTTCAGGTGGCAGCTCTCTCCTGTTTCCGTGGTCCAGTGATGGGCAAGTCTTTGGCCTTATGCCTAGACGTCTCACGTTTTCTCCAGGGACTTCTTTGTTTTCATCCTCCCCTTCAGTCTGTGCTCTTTTCCTGGGATCTATGGCTGGTGCTCAGGGCCCTGATGATGGCTCCCTTTGAGCTGTTAAAGCCTGCTGCCTTAAAGGGATTGATTCTCAAGACTATCTTCTTGGTTGAGATTCATTCTGCAAGACAGACCTCTGAGCTGCAGGCTCTGTCTTGCCAAGATTCTTATCTGTGTTTTTCAAAATAGGCCATTTCCATTTGGCTTGTGCCTTCTTTCCTGCCTTAGGTGCTGTCTCCCGTCATGTGAACCAGGTGGTTTGCCTGCCCTCCTTCTCTAAGGAGTTATGTCAGGGGAAGAACAAGGATCTTTGCCTTGTGGATGTCCAGAGGGTGCTCCTCCGGTACTTGGAGGTTACGAATTCAATTCATATGTCAGACCATCTTTTTGTACTGTTTGCTGGCCCATGCAAGATGAAATGACAGCCAGGTCGACTGTGGGGTGCTGGATTAAGGTGGCTATTGCCGCGGCATATCTGTTGTGGAACTGGCTGTTTCCGGAGGGTTTGTGCGCCCATTCTATCAGAGTACAACCGTCTGCGTGGGTAGAGCAGAGCTTGGTAGCCCCTGCAGACATTTGTCAGGCAGCAACGTGGGCATCACTTTCCACTTTTATCAAGCATTACAGCTTGGATGTCCACATGTGGTTGGAGATGGCCTTCGGCTCAAGAGTTTTGTGAGCTACTGTCTTCTTCCTGCCCAGTGGTGTTGTAGCTTTGGTACATCCCACTTATCTGGATTGGTCTAGCAGGACGATATGGAAGGTGACATTTTACTTACCAGTTAAATGTCCTTTCCTTGAGTCCTGCTAGACCAGTCCAGGGTCTGCCCCTGTAACTGTATTTGCTTTACTTTTCCGCTGTGGTACCCTTTGGTCCACTATGATTTTTATACTTGACTGCAGGTTCATCTTCTATGGACAAACGTCTGTTTATGCTTTCCTGACATAGTTCTCGATCGTGTTGTCCATGATTGAGGTTGTGTGAGGCTTGTTATGTTTGCTCCTATATGCTTTGGGCTGAATACTGAGGGACCTCTGGTGGCTAAGGCAAATAGAGGCATGACAGTGATGCATCAAATCTGGGCTTTTCATTGGTTCTTTGTCTCCACCAATCTGCTAGTAGGGGAACACACCCACTTGTCTGGAGTGGTCTAGCAGGACTCAAGGAAAGGACATTTAACTGTTAAGTAAAATGTCATCTTTTTGTATTTGAATCTTACACAAGAAAATATGCCATTGTGCCAAGTTTTTAGTATCTGCTTTCCAAGTTTAGTTTTGTTATCATCTGAGTGATACTGAGAGAGTCCACAGTGTTGGCTCAGAGACAAGGGCATCCTGAGTTATAACCACCATTCAGACTGAGAAGATTGAAGCCAACAGCAGGAAGGGAGGTGCTATGGGTCAGGCTTATATTTCTAGCATTGCTTTTACTGCGATGAATCAGACTACCCACTGTTTTCCTTGTTCACTTTTCTGTCAGGTTTAGCTTCCTTTTTTACATTTCTGGCAGATGATGGTTCTGCAGTATTTATTTATTTTATTTAGTAGCATGTAGCTCACGCTGAGTTCCATTCAAGTACAGGAGGCATGTCCCTGTCCCCGGAGAGCTTACACTCTAAGTTTGTACCTGAAGCTGCGCAGGGTTAAGTGACTTGCCCAAGGTCCCATGGAATGCTAGTGGTATTTCAACCTGCCCTTTTTGGTCCCCAGCTGTTGCCCTAACTACTAGGCTACTCCTCCCTAAAATCAGCAAAGTTGTTCGACAAAGCTGTATACTTCCTCCATACCTATTCAATTTATATGCAGATCATATCATCAGAAAAGCAGGACTGTATGAAGATTGGTGGAAGACTCATCAATAACCATTGCTATGCTGACGATACTGCATAACTCTCCCAAAGTCTATCTGCTCTTAAATATTTCATGCAAAGAGAACTTTAGAGTGAAATGTGAATATTTTGTTATGGCCAATGTTTAAACCTCCCTCATTAATAACAAGGGCTGATTTAGGATAAGAGAAGACAATGTTCAGAAAAAAGTCTAGAAAATAATTTGAAATAAACATGTAATTGAAATGTTTCAGCAGCACTATATGTACAGCGAGTGTACAAGAGTATGAAAATAGACATTTTGCCCTCTCTGTAAGACCTGCGCATAAGCACTGAAGATCAGCCTTCTACATCTAGCTTATGTGTCAAACTCAACATTTTCTACTTGGGCTTCAGCACCTAAATATTGAAGGCTCAGAACATGGCAACTGCCTAATGGATTTCATTTCTAACCAAAATCCCCTAAATATGGCCCATTCTTTGGTGCTCTGATGTCAGCCGGGTGCTGTCATTGGCGCAGGCAGCATCCCATCAGCTGCAGCGGGCGCTCTTTGCTGCTTGAAAGAGTTTGAAAAGCAAGAAGAGGCACTTCCTGTTCTTGGGTTTCAAACCCTTTCCAGACTGGCTGTAGAGAGAAGCAGCAGAGAGTGGGGGGAGCAAAAGCACAAGTTCCTGCCACTGTGTCCAGGTTGGGGGACGTTGCTGGACCTGGGGGGAAGGGGACACCGCTGATGTTGCTGAGGCTTGGAGAAGGTGGTGGGGGTGCTAATACTGGCTTGGGAAAGAAGACGCTGTTGATGTTTCTGGAGTTTGGAGAAGGGGGAAGGGGACGTTGCTGATGCTTGGAGAAGGTGGTGGGCTGCTAAAGCTGGGCTTGGGAAAGGGGATGCTGTTGATGTTTCTAGGGTTTGGGGAAGGGGACACTGCTGATGTTGCTGAGACTTGGAGAAGGTGGTGGGGTGCTAATGCTGGGCTTGGGAAAGGGGACGCTGTTGATGTTTCTGGGGCTTGGAGAAGGGGGAAGGGGAAGGGGACGGGGACATCGCTGATGGGCTGGCACTGGAAAATGTTTACGCTGTGAACACATTGATAAATGCCTATTTTAATAACCCTGGGAAAGCACCTGATTACCTCATAGTAAACCCTTAAACTTCAAATAAGCAGCCCTGGAACAAGGAAGCTGTGATTATACGTATATTGTTGGTGCCGTGCCAATATCTAAACGTCTTTTAAGAACAGAGCTCATTAGGTATAGGGGACACATCTTCTCTGCCGTTGCATTATTCTTGCAGAACTTCCTCAGAAGGGGGAGGAAGGCAGGCTGAAAGAGATGTGGTCCTACTCTACAGCAGATGCTTCTAATCTCACCTTTCAAAGTGGAGCTTCTGTGCTAGTGTTTGCCAGTCGGCTCCCCGGGAGCAGGGCACATCCAAACTGCTGCTGATTTTCTGGCGGATGAGGAAGGGGATCTTGAAGGCACTGGGGCCCACCAAAGCAGCTGAAACGTCCTCTCTCTCAGTGAACATCAGCTCTGAAGGATGCATGTCCTGAAAAACACAGGCAATTTGAACTGGTGATAAGTATAGGAGATACTGCATGCAATCTTGCTGGGGGGGGGGGGGGGGGGCAGAATAGATGCTCAGTTTAGACCTTTAGTTACTGTATGTCACTTTGTCCAAATGTTATGCCAGCTTTTTAGTAATGTTTGCATGTCAGCAGAAAGGATAGTGGTGACCTCTATATCACATGGTTTCATTGTGCTGACATCATCAGACAGAGATACAACTATCCCATGTCCTGGTTGGTGCACAGCAGCGCCTCACAGGTGGATTGCTACAGCCACATGCATAGCTCTGAACTTTCTCCTATTGAATCTCAACCCCTTCACAAATTATCTGGCCACCAATATTGAATATCCAGGTTGCTGCAGAGCTCTTAAGCTGAGCGATATTGAGCTACTGCCCTGTTAGCTCCTGCTGGTAAAGTTAGGCCAGGCTTTGGTGTACCTAACTTTAACCATGGTTTGCTAACCAGGCAGTGATTCAATATTGCCGCTGCCTGGTTAGTGACAGGTGCCGCCTCCAGAAAGCCCCACTCCGGAACGCCCAAGATGCTAAGCACCTGCAGATATCCAGCGGCGCTAGCCATGTTAGTGTTCTGAATATCCCACTGTGCAGCAGGTCTGCAAACCATGCAAGTGCCTTTGAATATCTCCCCCCCCCCCCCCCACTATTACTATATACCAAAATCTTTACTGAGATCCAACCAGCACATGCTTTTGATTTAAATTTTCTCTCTAGTCATCTAATCAAAGCAAATCCAATTTGTTTGGCATGATGTTATGGTAAAATCATTCTATATCAGATCCTTCCGCTCACTGGAGCCTGGATCTCAACATAGCGACAATCTTCTCTTGTTCTTATCATTTACACTAATTTTCCCAGCACAAAACTAAGACTAACTAGCCTGCAGTTTCCCATTTCCTCAGTTCTTTTTCATAAGAGTAAGTTCATTCCCTCTTCTACAGCCTGTGGAAGCACGTCTCCCTCCAAACCTTTCTGAAATGGGTTCTTTGGTGGACCCAGAAGAACCTCTCTGATTTCCTCTATTATCCTAGGATCTATCCTCCACAGCTCTTGGAGGAAAAGTCCATAAACCATTCTTAAAGAGGACCAGGAAAATCCACTGCTTACCCCGGGATAAGCAGCATGGAATCTGTCTACCTCTCTGGGGACCTGTCAGGTATTTGGGACCTGGATTGGCCACTGTTGGAAACAGGACACTGGGCTTGATGGACCCTTGGTCTGAGCCAGTATGGCATATCTTGTGGTGCTCCTTGTGGTCTTAGGCAAGCCACTTAACCCTCCATTGCCCATGTTCCCTGTAAATAGTTATCTCCAAGTTATAATGCCCTGTTCAATGTAATTTCAGTTTGTTCAATGTAAACCGCCTTGATATCATGAAAGGCGGTATATAAGAAATGTTAAATAAATTTCTTAATGTTCTTCTCCTATATTTATTTAACTAGTTTTCTATACCACCTTATCCTTCAATCAAGGTGGTTTACATAATGTAATCACTACAAATAGGAATTGGATATATTCCCTTGTCCCTAAAGGGCTCACAATCTATGTGTACCTGAGGCAACGGAGGGTTAAGTGGCTTGCTCAAGGCTATGAGTGCCTATAGGACTAGAAACCCCCAGTCCCTCTGGCCTGAAGTTGCTGTCCCCAGGTGGGACTTGAATCCCCAGCCCTCCAGCCTGAGGTACCATGTCCTAACCACTAGGCCACTCCTCCCTAGCACTGCTATTGACAGAATGACTATTTATTTATTCATATGTAGTTCAAGACAAGTTACTTTCAGGTACAGTTGGTATTTCCCTGCTTCTGGCAGACTTAGTAAGTTTCTAACTATCCTGATAATACACAGCTGCTTCCTGTCCTGTTGCTGTTGGTCCTGACACTATTTGAATTGCTTGCATAGGGACACTTCAAAGGCAGTCCAAGCCCATGTGCCAGGAGGAGGAGAAGCAACTGGTGCTGCAGCAGGCCCTCTACTTCTCGAGCTGCTCTTCCTGCCACTAGCGCCCCTCACAGCTCGTCTGACCTGCCTGATACTCTGCAGATTTCTAGGGCAGATGCCATTGACAGGAAGGAGGAGTCAGAAACATGCCCGGTCAGCCATGTGGCAGACTCCTCTGCTACCACTGGCATTCCCCTTTCTCTCCCCACTCATGGTCCAACAGCTGTCAGTTCTCTCTCCTCCCCACACCCCCTCCATGGGCTCAGCATCTCCCTTTCTCTTCTCTCATGCCTCCCCCCACTGTGGTCCTGCAGCTCTTCCTCCTCTTCTCTTTCTTCACTCCCCCCCCCCCATACATCATTTTCCTTCTAATCTCTTTTGCACCATGGCTCCTTCTCATCTAGCTAAGCCGACAGCAACAAAAGCGGAGTGGCAGAAGTAATTGGAAGCAGCCTTCATATTCCTGTGCTCTGAGGCTCCACTACCATCCTGCCCCCATGGAAATGGGAAGTGGCATCAAGGGGGCAATGTGGAAGCTCCACCATGCTTTTTGCTTCCTGATACTGCTGCTTCTTCTAGCTCAGCAAGGTGGGTGGGAGGCAGGGAGGGAAAGGATTTTTGTTTTGTAATCATAATTTTTTTTTATTAAATAAGCACCAAAACCGCCCCAGGCACTGTGGGTACATTTACACAGCGCCTCAAGAAATAACAGAACATGGCACATCAGATACAATTTTAATATTTTCTAAATAACATACGACTTAACCCCCTCCCAATCTAACACATACAAACCCTACTCTGCAGACACATCCATTCACACCACGCATCCCTAAACCTCTATGAATGTCCCCCACCCCCAACCAGCTGGCCACTCCTCTTTCCCTCTCCATCCTCAAAGCGTCAACAGCTCATTATGAGCCAGTGGTGCCAATGTGTCTATATATGTTTCCCCCCCCCCCCCACGAGCACTAAAAAATTCTCTCACTGCTTTATGTCACTCCCGGACGTCAAATGCTCCATTAACGTCCACCATTCCCAAAATGAGGGAACAGATGTCTCCCTCCAATGTCGCAACAGGGGTTTTTGGGGGGAACACAGGAAGCAAGAGTCGAAAATCGTCAGACTAAATTCAAGAGTTCTTTATTAGGGTCGTCCCCGACGCGTTTCGGCATACAATGCCTTCCTCAGGGGGTGACAACTAAAACACCAAGCATAAAAAACTTATAACAATAATGAATAATGAACAAGATCAATATATGCAAACAAATATAAATATAAATATAGAAAAAAATGGATGAAAACTTAAAACAATACATATAAATGAATAAGCATGATATGTGACTAATAAATCTAAAATATCATATGGGACAAGGCACATCAAATACGTGTAAAAAGACTTAGACGTACTTTTTAAAAAGCACTTAAAAATATTAATTATTATCAGAAAATGTGTCTAAAAGATAAATTAATAACAACTTAATAAATGGAAGACAGACAACCAAAGCCATAAAATGACAGACAAGACAATGAGTTTACAGAAATACTCACAGTAGATCAAAGTAAAACTGTCTAGTGTAACATGGGTATAGATGATATCAGGCTACAAAATAAAGAAGAACCCACAAATTTAAACTTTAGATTATAATACAAACGTTAATATTGTGGCATAATTAATTATACAAACTGGTTCATAAGAACAGGTATGCCATCAAGAACTCCCGATTAGCCTTAAAAACCACACTGAGCACTGTTATAAATAATCTCATGTAGTGAAGAAAAGTGTAATAACTCGTTCTAGCGAACCTTATATTCATACTATATGTAAACCAGGTAATATTATTGTTCTAAATGTGCTATGGAAATGACTTTCTGAAGCCAAACCTGGATTCAACACTAAGGGTTTATGTAGAGATTCGATGTCACTTGAGGATAAAAGAGAACGGTAGACTAATATATACAGTTTGTAATCTTATTTGAATGACGTCTCGCAGGATGTTAGGGAATCTTGCCCACTTTGGAAATGAAAACTGCTGGAATGTTATAATCCCATTGGGAATCTATACTGCTCAAATTGTAGGTTCAAACTTGGGGCCAAAACTTGTGCAGTTATAATTCTAAATGGAAATCCCTCTATTCCAATGTGAACTTGGGGCCAAAACTTGTGCAATTATAATTCTAAATGGAAATCTCTCAATTCCAATGTGAACACTAAACTGTTGGAATGCACTCCACCCAGTCTTTAATGTTAATAGGTAATGTGAGAAGACCAATTACTAGGATTCTCTATTGTATTCCGGGTTCTAAGTTTCCTACAGTAAATACATACTAACCATTTGTGCGTTACCATCTTACTAGCTGATGTAGCAGCGTAGCGTGAGTTCCATCCTGCAATACTTTAGGTTCACCCCCTTTGGTAGATTTACTATAGCTGCACAATGAGCGTCTCAACCACAATGTCTCAGCGATTTATATTATTATTATTTTTAACAGCAAAATGTAAATATACGAGTCCAGCACAATGCTAAATGGCCATCCGCCCTCGATCCAGCATTAGATCACATTTCTAGGCAAACCTTATGTCGCACAATTCTATTGTGACTGACATAATCTTGCAAAATACACCACTGCTGCCATCGTACATAGAGTTTAAACATTTTACCGTTATAGGACGTAGTTCAATTTGTATATTATATAGCGCGCACCTCACTTAGCAGGCAGTAATTTTAAACAATATGAGTAGACCGATAACTTAGATTTTCAAATGTTATCGGGTCCTAAGTTTTTAATACATTTTATACATATAGTAACAGCTGACCGTTACCAGTTCTATACACGGTGGGTTATCGCAGTATTCGTTTTCTACCTGCATTATCCCTGTTTCTTTGACTAGGTCCGTACCAAGGATAAATCTTTTATATAAATAATTCCCTGTGTTTGTGTTCATTATATTACACCAATTCCTTAACGTCGTAGCACAACAGTTTAGTGTTCACATTAGAATTGAGGGATTTCCATTTACAATTATAACTGCATAAGTTTTGGCCCCAGGTTCGAACCTACAATTTGAGCAGTATAGATTCCCAATGGTATTACAGCATTCCAACAGTTTAGTGTTCACATTGGAATTGAGAGATTTCCATTTAGAATTATAAATTACACAAGTTTTGGCCCCAAGTTCACATTGGAATAGAGGGATTTCCATTTAGAATTATAACTGCACAAGTTTTGGCCCCAAGTTTGAACCTACAATTTGAGCAGTATAGATTCCCAATGGGATTATAACATTCCAGCAGTTTTCATTTCCAAAGTGGGCAAGATTCCCTAACATCCTGCGAGACGTCATTCAAATAAGATTACAAAGTGTATATATTAGTCTACCGTTCTCTTTTATCCTCAAGTGACATCGAATCTCTACATAAACCCTTAGTGTTGAATCCAGGTTTGGCTTCAGAAAGTCATTTCCATAGCACATTTAGAACAATAATATTACCTGGTTTTCATATAGTATGAATATAAGGTTCGCTAGAACGAGTTAATACACTTTTCTTCACTACATGAGATTATTTATAACAGTGCTCAGTGTGGTTTTTAAGGCTAATCGGGAGTTCTTGATGGCATACCTGTTCTTATGAACCAGTTTGTATAATTAATTATGCCACAATATTAACGTTTGTATTATAATCTAAAGTTTAAATTTGTGGGTTCTTCTTTATTTTGTAGCCTGATATCATCTATACCCCTATTCCCGCGCCTGCCGGGCCCGCGCCTGAGGGCCTCGCCAGAGGGCCCTTTGGCGTGGCCCTTAGGCAGTGGCCCTCTCTGAAACGCCGGAAAACAGTCAGGCACGCATCTCCTCCATCAACCAGCTGCTTGAGCTCCCCTAGGGAGCTCGCTATCGGTACCAGCAAGAACATCCCTGACAACAGTATCGCTCCCAGAAGTCAACATCTACCTTCACGGTAACCAGCAGCTGAGTCCAAATGGCCACTTGTACTGTATCCAGCGCCTGAACTCCTTCCTTATTGTTGCCAGTAACTTGCAATCCTACAAGTACCGCCAGCTAGCATTAATTAAATAGCCAGCAATCTACGTTTATTTGTTTGTTCACCTTACAAATCACTAATGTCAGTAAATTCTTGCCAGTATCTTTACTGCTTATCTACCTTACAGTATACCTTGATCAATTAGCTTGTTGCCAGTAACTTCACCGTTGTCCGCAGTTCACTGAATAGCTATCGCATGACTTTATACAGTCATCTAGTCTGTCCTTAAATCCTGTTATCTGTAATGAAGTCAGTAATAGCCTCCACCTAATACCATATATTCCCGCCAGCAACTCAAACCCATTTTAGTCATTGTACCACTGTACCGTACCACTGTATTGTACCACTTATACTGTGAAATAGCCTTTACTAACTTTACTGTAACTTGTAATTTGCATCCCAAGACTCTGAGACTCCCATACACATCCCATACCAAGAAACCAAAATGTCTCTCCATCTCATCACCTTTCTCAGTTTTTACCTTCTCACAGACTGGCTCGGGACCTCTCTTGCCTACTCTCCCTCCACCAACCATATACCGATCCTCAAGAACCACGGAAAACAATGGTCAGGCAACCCTTACCATCATCCAGATAGGGAAGCCCGTATACGACACTCCCACCTCATCCACATTGCAATACACCAAACCAGCAATCCTAAGCAACACAAATCCCAACCACCACAAAGCTTAAAATGTGCCCTCATAAATGCACGCTCAATTCGAAAAAAATGGCCTGTAATCCTTGATTATAATCACCCTTCATGATCTTGATGCACTCATGATCACCGAAACCTGGTTATCCAAAGAGGACAATGTTCTCATCAACCAACTTATTCCACCTAACTTCTCCATACACACAACCCATAGAGAAAACAAGAAGGGAGGAGGAGCACTCATACTCACCAAGACTGAACACCTTTTCTACATGACCAACTCGCATAGCACAAGCAACCTAGATATAATCACCATAGTGAACAAACAATGCTCCATCAACCTGGTCTACAGAGCCCCCTCGAGCTCACCGGATGAACTTCCCACCATATTGGACCTGGCCGCCAATACCAGCAACCCCAACACTCCTAACTGGATATTGGGAGACCTCAATCTCCCATCATTACAGCAAAACCAATCATCTTCACTCCTCAATGCCATTGAAGATCTTGGATATCAACAACTGATCACGGAGCCCACTCACACCAAAGGAAACATTCTTGATATGGTCTTTGCTCCACACTCCATATCCGAACAGAGCTGCAACATTGTAAAATCGATCACCAATGTACCATGGTCAGACCATAAACTTATAAACTTACAAATTCCTCTGAGCAACAATCAGCTTCGCAACAACAGAAAACTGGACAACACATCTAGAGCTACAAGAGGCTTTTCGACCTTTCAACAGGGAACTTATACTATCAAGCACCCAATCACTCATTGACAACACAGTACTCAACCTTGATGAGTCTATCACCGCCTGGAACAGCAACCTTAACAACACCATTGCTCAACTCCCACACAAAAAGAACATGTCCAGGAAAAAAATCCTCTGCTCCATGGTTTTCCCCCGAGTTACGGTCCTCCCTTACCCACCTACGAAGACTCGAAAAACGCTGGCGCCGCTCACTTTCCATCGACGATCACGCAGCCTACAATCTCCACCTTGCATCTCACCGTGAAGCAATCACAACCTTAAAGAAGCAATACCACACTGATTTGCTCAAAAGATCTTTGAACAAACCTCGCGACCTCTTCAATCTTGTCAAATCACTGTCAAAGGAACCATCCTCTGAACAAAATGAAGATATCCACCCACAGGAATTTGCTGATTACCTACAATCAAAACTTCTTCAAACAGATGAGCTCTCAAAAACCACTGTACAAGAAACAACCTGTCTAACATCCCTGTCTGTACTTACCACACCCTCTGCTAAACACATTGAAGACACAATCGCCTCACTCAACACCACAACTGCACAAACCGACCCTTGCCCAGCCTTTTGGATAAAGGATCTTCGAAGTGCATTTAGCCCCTTCATTGCAAGAATCATTAACCTCTCCTTTACATCTGGCTCCTTCCCATCTGCATTAAAGTTCACATCCATTAGACCTCTGCTAAAGAACGCGAAACTAGACCCTAAACGGCCTGACTCCTACAGGCCTATAGCCAGCATCCCCCTTCTAGCAAAGATTTTTGAGAAAGAGGCACAACGGCAAATCCAAGACCACATAGATTCCGCAGCCCCCCTTGACCATTCCCAACACGGCTTCAGAGAATTCCACGGGGTTGAGACACTGCTCACCACCCTATTCAATGATGTTCTCACCACTATAGACAACTTACAGCAAGGCGTTGTGCTAATCTTCCTGGATATAGCAGCAGCGTTTGATTCGGTAAACCATGAGATTCTCCTCGTTCGACTGAAAGAAAAAGGCATCCATAACTCAGCACTTGAATGGTGCAAATCATACCTTGATACCAGAATGCAATATGTAAAAACTGCAACAGGAGAATCCGAACTCTTCCATCAAAAACAAGGGGTTCCGCAAGGGTCCTCTCTCTCATCCCTCATGTTCAACATCTATATGCAGCCGATCTGCAATATCATCAGGTCATTCAATGTGAAATGTATGGTATACGCAGACGATATCCTACTCTACATGCCGTTTTCCACAAAGCAAATGGATTTACTACCTATAACAAACTGCTTCGATGCAGTCTCAGAATGGCTCCTGTCACAGAACCTTCGCATTCAACACAAGAAAACCGAGGTTCTCTTTATCACCAGAGACACCAACTTCACCCCACCTTCACATATAAAAGTCAAAGGAGCTGAACTATGCACTAAGGAAGCAATAAAATACCTTGGAGTCACACTGGACCACCGGCTCAACATGAAACCACACATAAATAATATCGTAAAAGCTGTCTACTTCAAGATAAGCACGCTCAAGCACCTACGCTCCCTACTTGACCCAGAAGACTTCAGAACCATTTACCAAGCCCTAATCTTACCACATTTTGATTTCGCCAACTCAATTCTTCAAGGACTCCCACAATCCACCTTGAGCCCATTACAGCTCGCTATGAACACTGCCGCAAGGGTTCTTCAAGGAGCGTCCAAGAGTGAACATATTACACCAATCCTCAAACAGCTCCACTGGCTCCCCATACACGGAAGGCTGATGTTCAAAATCCTGATTCTAACATTCAAGGCCATAAAGGGACTATCTTCCAACTCACTTTCTGAGCTCATCCAAACTGTACCACGAAACAGAAACAGAAGACAGGCAGCATTAAACTCCTTATCAATACCAAAGGCCATTACAACATACAATCTATCAACAGCTAACAGAGCCTTCTTGTGTTGCGCACCAAAATGCTGGAACTCGCTCCCTGCCGACATCCGTACCATAACCGACCTAACCCAGTTCAGAAAGGCCCTTAAATTCACCCTATTCACCAGATACTACCCCATATGAAGATAACATTTAGTCCCACTACATATCCAACTTCAGTTTTTTTTCCCTTGCTCCCAACATTCGTGCTAATTCATGTACATAGTTCGAGCATGTGATCTAGTTAACAGATTACATTTTCCATGTAAATAGTTCTCCCTTGTTCTCCAAGTTGATAATCCTGTTATATGTAACTCCAAACAGCCTGTTGTTCTGGTTTTTGTTTTGTTCTCTGTAAACCGCGCTGATGTCGAAGAGTGTGGTATAAAAGAAATTAAAATAAAATAAATAATAAATAAATAAATAAAATAAATGTTACACTAGACAGTTTTACTTTGATCTACTGTGAGTATTTCTGTAAACTCATTGTCTTATCTGTCATTTTATGGCTTTGGTTGTGTGTCTTCCATTTATTAAGTTGTTATTAATTTATCTTTTAGACACATTTTCTGATAATAATTAATATTTTTAAGTGCTTTTTATAAAGTACGTCTAAGTCTTTTTACACGTATTTGATGTGCCTTGTCCCATATGATATTTTAGATTAGTCACATATCATGCTTATTCATTTATATGTATTGTTTTAAGTTTTCATCCATTTTTTTCTATATTTATATTTATGTCTGCATATATTGATCTTATTCATTATTCATTATTGTTATAAGTTTTTTATGCTTGGTGTTTTAGTTGTCACCCCCTGAGGAAGGCATTGTATGCCGAAACGCGTCGGGGACGACCCTAATAAGGAACTCTTGAATTTAGTCTGACGATTTTCGACTCTTGCTTCCTGTGTTCCCCTCAGTCAGCTGCAAGAGCAGCGCTCCTCGTTTTGTTTTCGCAACAGGGTTTTTTTCCTGACCACCCAGGATTTACGCACCAATAGCCATGCCCAGCACCCACTGGGATGGAAGGTCAAGCACCAAAGCTCCCGTCCACTCCATAGATTGTCCCACCAGAGAGTATATATAGCGCTGGATCCAACTCCAGAACTGCTGTACCTGCCCATACCTCCATCACATCCCGAAACAACCAGGCTCTGAGGAAAGGTCACCAATCCTTGGAAATTAGGGAGTCCCCTCAGCCTTAGGCCTCCCCCTCTCAAGTCCCACTCCCGGTGAGAGCAAGTCAATTTGCAGAGCTCAACCTACAACAGACTGAAATACAATGTCTATGTCTATGTCCCAAATATTTGTTAAAATCATCAATGTTGGCCACCCAGTGATAGCCCCAACCCCAGAATTTGATTATTGTCCACCCCCCCCCCCTTTTAATGTTACGCCGCTTTGACCCGGTGAAAAGCGGGATATAAATACAGTTAAATAAATAAACACCCCCCTCCCCTTTCACCCACATCCTTCCTCCATCCCCCTCTCACATATCAATCCACCCACTTCATATAGCAAGCTACCTCTTGATGTGTCAGGGGTCCACTCTCCAGCACACCATCTTCCCCCTCACCACAGGAGCCCCACCCAGGCTATCCCACTCACATCCCCCCTTGCCTAGCAACCCAAGACGTGCCGCCATTTTCTTCCTCAGTCCCGTACTTTGGTACGCTCTGCCATCCTCCCTCCATTTAGAACCCTCATACCCAAAATTCAAAAATTTGTTAAAAACTCATTTGTTTGAACAGGCCTTCCACCCTCCCTGTGATACCCTCTGTATACACTACTTAAGTATTCCTCTCTTGTGTTATTTGCTAATGATCTACTACTTCTATCCTTTTCTATATTATTATGGCATTATTTTCCATTTTCCTATAGCGTAGACATGTTTTACTTATTGTAAACCGCCCTAATGTCTCGACAAGGGCGGTATATAAAGTGCAAATAAAGATAACGATTTCACATCCACCAACACATACACACACACTGGTCACTCCTAACCACACCCACAAACTCCACACACCGGCCCATCCCACATTCATACCAACAGTGCATATACCAATGCAGTGTGAAACAAATGGGGCTGAAAGTCCAGAAACCACTCCATCAGGGCGGAGAGTAAAAGCACAACCCAACTCCCAAAACAGCACTGACCGCAGACAGCAGGCGCAGCAACTGCTTCCAAAGCCAAGAGCAAGCAACCACAGCCTCCCGCTAAGAAACAAGTCAGCAAATATGCTTAAGCCCCCAGAAAGATAATATGCATAGCTTTCTCCAAAAGCTCAACACAGGAGGCTCCAGGGCAGACTAGTGGCCCAATTGAAGCTGGACCACCACAGTCAGCTATCCTAAGCCAGACCACCAAAAGGGGAACTCCACCCCCACCCCCTCACTAGTCACACCACCCACTCTACTACATATTCGCCCCCCAATCAAACATACACACTCACCGCATGCACATGTCCCATAACCACAATCCATTGAACGAGCCAAACACCCCTTCACTATCCCTTCCCCGCGTCCAGAACAATCCCAACAATGGGATACATGGGGGTGAAGCAAATAGAAACAATGGCAAGGATAGGAGTGGTAGTGCACTATAGTCCAGCCCCTAAAACTACTCTCTGTCCCTCAAACAGCAACATACAGGAACAGTCATAGATATGATGCTGGCAGCAGGCCTCACCGACCAATCAAGTGTTCAGTGTAAACAGCGTCCAAACCCTGCCAAATATGGCGTGTCATCCAGCAACTGAAACAGAGGAGGAGATACATACCGATCCAGGTTCCATCTGTGAGGGCAGCCCAACAGTTTCATAGTCCATCTATGGGATGCCAACCCCATGAACAGTGATCCACTGCCCCGAGCCCAGTCTGTGAGTTTGTAAGATGATCTGTACCTCATTCTTTTTCACTAAAGTTAAGGCTCCAGATCCACTGATGGATACAGTGTTATGGACTACACATACCAGAGTGCTGAGTCTGCTGTGTCAAACACTTTCTGTGCTGCACTGGGAAAAATGTGGAGTTGAGCAGGGTACTGGACCATAAATTTAATCCAGGCCTCCACCAAGCATTGGCAGACCATAGCATAAGCCCTGTGCTGCTAAGAGCTGCAGAGTAGCTGAAATATACGCAGTCGGAGCTCTTCTTGCATAATAGGGCCTTGACATTGAGCTGCCCGCAAAACCACATCTTTCTAGACATAATTAAGGAATGTCACCAACATAATGTGAGGCTGGTGCTCCAACAAGTGAGCAGGACCCACCCGATGTGCTCTCTCCATTTGTAGGGGGCCACAGTCACCCCCCAGAGATAGAAGACGAAGGAGGAGGGTTTCCAAGTAGCCCCGTAGTTCACCATCCTTCACCAACTTG
Organism: Ichthyophis bannanicus; assembly: GCA_033557465.1. NCBI lineage: Eukaryota > Metazoa > Chordata > Amphibia > Gymnophiona > Ichthyophiidae > Ichthyophis > Ichthyophis bannanicus. The sequence continues at coordinate 7,052,874 of CM066050.1, forward strand.
GGGATGCCAATGAAGCGCAAATGCTCTGGTTCTCGAGATCATCCAGCTTGGCCTCATGGGCCAATACCAGTTCCTGAAGCTAGTGCCTTTCTTGCTCTGCTAAGGCCAGGGCATCCTCTGTCTGGGAGAGCTGGTGCTTGGCCTCTTGAAACTGGCTCCCAAAGACCTCGACTGCCTTTGCCATAGAGTCCATTTTACTGGTGAGTAGATCACATTTAGAAGCAAGGGCACCAACCAGGGTAATAGTCACTTCTTTGACCAGGGCTACCTGCCCTGGCGATTTGGGAGAGCGTGGTAGCTCCGCCATTTTAGACACTGCAGGTCTGGCTTTCTCTCTCTCCTAGTGTGCCGATTTCATTGCCACCAGCTACCGCTGGGGTCCATTGGTGTTGCACTTCCCACCGTTCAGTGGTCCAGTTCGGCTGGCGAGGAAGCTTTCAGGACTCTAGAAGGGGGGAAAATCCCAGAGAGAGATCAGGACATATCTGCTCCTCTCAACACATCACGGGACTTCCCTGGAAAGGATTTAAATTTGTATGAGCTCTCATCCCTATATGATGCCCCTAGGTAGATGTTTAAATACCTCCGTGGCATAAATGTTCAGGGAGAAAGCCTCTATCAATTGAAAGCAAGTTCTGCTACGAGGGAACATGGGATGAGGGTGAAGGGAGATAGATTCAGGAGTGATATGCGGAAATATTTCTTTACAGAAAGAGTAGTGGATCCGTGGAATAGTCTCCCAGTGGAGGTGGTAGAGATGAGGACAGTAACTGAATTCAAAAACGCATGGGACAAATACAGAGGATCTCTAAAGGTAAAAAGGGGACTGTTGTAGTTGTTTATATGGAAGGGCAGACTAGATAGGCCTTGTGGTCTTTTTCTGTCGCCATATTTCTATGTTTCTATGTCTCCAGTGCACCCCTCAGAACAGTGTCTGGGGGCCATGTCCTCCCTCCCCAGTTCCCCTCCTTGGTAAACCACTGTGATAGCAATGAAATCTTTTAGTTGGCCGCTGCCACTGAACTTTAAACCAGGATATTCAATGTTGGGGCCATATCCAGGTCCCGACACTGAATATCTGGTTTGCCCGGATTGCTGTGCAGCTAACCACCTGTGATGATATGCAACCACTACCTAGTTTGCTTCAGTGGCAAACGTTAGGCCAGCCTTTACTGCACTTGACTTTTGCCTCTTAGCAATAACCGGGCAGTAGCGATATGGAGCTGCTGTCCAGCTATTGCTGGGTGCTGCCGTTGGACCGCCCCGATGCTAACCGGATAGCATCCAGTCTTGCAGTGGTGACACATGCGGATATTGATGCTGATGAATATCCTGGCTAGGGGGATTAACAAGGTTAGTAGGTTTGCTAATCTGGTTAATTCCTTTGAATATCAGGAATAATGTTGCCAAAAAGAAAAGTGGCCTCAAGGTAGCACACTCCTGGTAACTTTAGGTGAGAGGGAGAACTGTCCTACTGAGGTCAGGCTTCATGGTAGAGGTAGGCGGTTTCCCAAGACACTCAGAACAAGGGAGGGAGAACAGGTCTGGGGCTTTTATCATCTTCAAGCTATCCAAAGCTTAGTTCATTTTAATTAACTATACAAAACGGTATAAAATTAGGGTTGGAAATCAATTGATCAATAAACCATTAAGTTTGTATAGCAGGCCAACCATCTGAAAGTGCTTTACAATTTAAAATCAATGAAATGAAAATTAAACAGTGTGAAAATAAAACTAAGACAAAGCCATTTAAACAGGTTGTTCCTAAAGAGAAAAAAGCAGCTACATGAGACGGGAGGACAATGGGAGGGGAATGGATCCCTGCTGAGATGGCAAATGCTGCCCTGCTACTGCTCTGGGTTTCTTGTCCAACATATGCGCAATGTGAACGCAGCCACAGAATACAACGCAACAACTGCCCCAAGGCAAATTCATTTCTTGGAGACATGTGAACATTCTCCTTGTAAGCCCATGCCCCCTGCTCCCCAGAAAGCCCTCTACTGGAAGAAATAAGGATCCAGTGTCCTGGAATAAAGAGATTTACCAGGTCACAGCAGAAACTCCCAGAGAGAGTCTCCAGCACTGCCCCCCCCCCCTCAACTGCACATGTTGCCTTTTCTTCCTCAACATATCCCAACTGAAGCCTGACAAATTCAAACAAATCATTTCCAATGATACCATGCAAAAGTAAAGAAACCCAAAGCCATGCCCCTACTGATCTTCCCAGGGAGGGGAGTTCTGTCATTCCCTTCTCTGAGTAGTCCATCTGTAATCTCTTAATAAAAAGAACAAAGCTGCCTGAGTGGGTGCAGAAACATGGAAACACATCCCTGAACATGAGCCTTTCCCAAGAGGAACCATACAGAAAGAAGGCAGCATTGACAAGTGCCTCTCAAAATGGGATATCCCCTTCCAATACCTACATTTCCCTCTGGGAAGGGGACATCTCTCTTCCTCTCAGCTCCAGAGCTCCCTGTCCTACTCTGGGAAGTGGCTTTCTCGCCTCAAATGCGGAGCTCCTTGTCCTACTCTGGGAAGTGGCCATCTCTCTCCTCAGCTCCAGAGCTTCTTGTCCTATTCTGGGAAGAGGCTCTCTCTCCTCAGATCCAGAGCTCCCCCTCCTACTCTGGGAAGGGCCGTCTCCCTTCCTCTCGGCTCCAGGGCTCGCTGTCCTATTCTGGGAAGGGGCTGTCTCCCTTCCTCTCGTCTCCAGAGCTCCCCATCATACTCTGAGAAGGGGCTGTCTCCCTTCCTCACAGCTCCAGAGCTCCCCGTCCTATTCTGGGAAGGGACTGTCTCCCTTCGTCTCGGCTCCAGAGCTCCCTGTCCTACTCTGGGAAGAGGCTGTCTCCCTTCGTCTCGGCTCCAGAGCTCCCCGTCCTACTCTGGGAAGAGGCTGTCTCCCTTCTCTTGGCTACAGAGCTCCCCGTCCTTCTCTGAGTAGGGGCTGTCTCCCTTCCTCTCAGCTCCAGAGCTCCCCGTCCTACTCTGGGAAGAGGCTGTCTCCCTTCCTCTCAGCTCCAGAGCTCCCTGTCCTACTCTGGAAAGAGACGGTCTCTCCTCAGATCCAGAGCTCCCCGTCCTACTCTGGGAAGAGGCTGTCTCCCTTCCTCTCAGCTCCAGAGCTCCCCGTCCTACTCTGGGAAGAGACGGTCTCTCCTCAGATCCAGAGCTCCCCGTCCTACTCTGGGAAGAGGCTGTCTCCCTTCCTCTCAGCGTCCACCAAGAAACAGCAAACTACCACGTAGGTAAGAGAAACCAGTCAGGAACCGTGGCAGGAGGTTCAAAGTAACCTTTATTGATCCACGGATTAGGTGCGCCAAACCCAACACAGGCCGTGTTTCGTACACTACTTCCTCAGGGGTTATAGGCTCACTATAAAAACATACACATACATGTGAAAAAACATCAGCAAACAGAAATGGTTGTATAGACATAGATACAAAAGGACAAATCATATTATACCACATTGATTAAATAAATCTATGAATGAATAAAGGAAAAATAAGAATAATAAATATTAATTAAAAATTAAACAAATAAAAATCATGTTTAACAAAAAACTTTAATAATAATAATAAACAATAATTAAAAAATAATTAAAAATTTGTAAAAAACATATAAATACTCATAATGCGATAACTCACTTGCTAAAATTGTAACATATTGCGTTTTAATAAAAAAAATTTTATGATAATGATGATGATAATAAAAACTAAAAAATAAAAATAAAATGTAGTGCTAACACTTAAAAACCAATTATATCAACTACTTACATGTATTGTTCCATAAGTAAAATCACAAGAACTAGAAAAACGGAGAACCGAACGGAGAAAATGAGGAGGAGAAAGACGTGAAAACCAAATTGCCCAACTTGAAATATAGATAACATTCTTTTAAAAAATTAATGTTAAAAAACAAATGGATTAAATTGTGTACATATTGCACACACGTATAAGTGAACTGGAATAAAAATGTGAAGAATATAATATAAATTATAAACCAATAAAATAATAAAATGATAACATAATAAAAGATAAATTAAAAAAATTTTTAAATTAAATAATTAATTAAAAAAATAATAAATAATTAAAAAAATACCAAAAAACGTGTGGACATGGACTCATTATTGTTTATTCATTACTAAAAAATGACGAATTAAAAACCAAAAATAAAAAATAAAACCATATAGCCATAAAAACAATAAATAATAAATAAATAAATAAATATAAAAAAATATACTACTACCTACCACTGCACCAAGCAAAATACAGAAACACCTTTTTCTGAACAGAGGCACAATTCCCACTTGCCTCTGATGTGCAATGCAGTTACGAAAGCATGTGATGAATTACTAGACAAAACAATAAACAAATAAAATCAATAAAAAAATTAATTAACCGTTGGCAAAATCAACTAATGTAAGATTGGTATCTTTCAAGGTGATCCTAAACATAGGAAGTATCATGAGATGAGAAAAATGAAAAAAACGTAAAGTGAGAAGAGCCCAGTAATCCACCAATAGGACCATATACAAAGGCATCGGGCGATGTGATCCTTAAAGAATTTTTAGACTATAAAGTGTGTCTTATTCTGATGCTATATTGATTTTCACAAACTACCCTGACAAAAATTGAAGGTTCCTCCAAAGGATTGTGTTGTCTTAAAACCATGCAGTCCGCCACTGGCGTGTTGCCAATGTAGCGAACCCAAAGTGAAAGTGAGGGAAAATTACCGTCTTGTTTGTACTGTGTATTAAAGGCTAAAACATGTACATATAAGCACTTAGAGCTACTAAAATAAAAATAGTATGTGTAACGTAGACTACTTGCTAGGGCGATTAACAAGACTAAAAAACGGAACAAAGTGACAAAGCAAAGGACAGTTGAAAGCCGAGTGTTCTTGTCCATTTTTCAATTATTCAAGCGGCACTATATTAAACCTGCTCAAATCTTAAATTAATCGTACTAGCAACAGGATTAATGGGGAGAAATCTAATGAAAACCAGAAACATCTTAAAAGAACATTTTGTGCCGGAGACAGCAAGCCCCTGGATCAGCATCATCTCATAGCATAATTAAAACAGTATTAATGAGAAAGTGATCTGTGTTCATATGCTCTTTACTTTTAAGGCATTGGTAAACAAACAAAAGTTAACCTTGAATAACTGTGGGATAACTGTATAGCTTGTAACATGGCTGCATCTTATAAATTATCTACCTGAAAATAAACTAAGGATAAACTGAGTGCTGTAAATGAACCGGGCACCCCGCGCTGCTTATAACTTAGCCGCTTGTCTATTGATTTTGGCGGGAAGAACAACAAACATTCAGAACTCCGGAATTTCGCCACATCTATGATGTTGTGCAAAAATGTTTTAACAAAGAATATTATACTTATAAGACTATTTAAACAGAACGGAAAGTGATATATAAATTTTACAAATAATGAACTTGAAAGTATTAGTGACCCATTAGTTGGTTAAAATCCTATACCGGAGATAATGAGTGCTGTACGCCGCGTATCAACATAAATAAAATAAACCACCGCGTACATGCTACTTTAAAAAAAGATTAAAACATGTGATGCCTTAACAACTATAAAATACCTCCATAATCCCAGGAAAACATACCACATATAATGGTTCATCAAATTCAAAAAACGCTTGATATTGTCACAGGATCGTGCACCTCGCACTAATTCTGACATTGCAAATAACTGCACATGCGTGCTCTTTTAAGGCGCCGTTTTGGCGGGCAAAACGGGTATTTAAAACCCCAGTTCAATGCAATCTCGCACTAAATTGACATTACTGATAACTGCACATGCGTGCTTTGTCAAGGCGCCAATTTGGCATGAAAAACGGGCATTTAAAACCCTAGTTCAATGCTATGTAAAAGAATATGCTACACCAAAAACATTATATCTACTAAAATCGGGGGAGGCACTATGAAAAACATTAATCAAAATAGATTGCGAAATAAAAAATAATAAATAATAAAAAATAATAAATATTAAAATAAGAATATAAATAATGACTAAATAAATTAATAAATGAATAAATATTGAAAATTAAAAAATTGAAAAATTAAAAAATTAAAAAATTAAAAAATTAAAATTATAATAAATAATAAAATAAGAATATAAATAATGACTAAATAAATTAATAAATGAATAAATATTAAAAATTAAAAAATTAAAATTATTAAAAAAATTATATATATTGTATAAAATAACCGTAATAAAAGGGCTCTGAAATGAGGGTACATAGAACATTAGAAGGTGTATCTATTGGAAAAAATTGTAAAAATTAATAGATTAATATATTAATTGAAAAAATGATTGAAACTCCAAGAGAACAACAACGTGCAGGACTCAGCTACAGAAACACTGATAAATCTTGATCCATATTTAATCCATGTGGTACCATGGAATTTAATAAAAATATATATTTCTGTTCCAATCTGGCTGTAGTTCTAACCAGAGCTCCCTGTCCTACTCTGGGAAGAGGCTGTCTCCCTTCCTCTCAGCTCCAGAGCTCCCCGTCCTACTCTGGGAAGAGGCTGTCTCCCTTCCTCTCAGCTCCAGAGCTCCCCGTCCTACTCTGGGAAGAGGCTGTCTCCCTTCCTCTCAGCTCCAGAGCTCCCCGTCCTACTCTGGGAAGAGGCTGTCTCCCTTCCTCTCAGCTCCAGAGCTCCCCGTCCTACTCTGGGAAGAGACTGCCTTCTTCCATTTCCATCCAGCTCCTACAGCTTCTGGTTCCAGGATGAAGCTGTTTCATGAAGCCAGGCCACTCATACCCTGAAATGTTGCGTGAAAGATGGTTAAAACAGAATAAGCTAAACTTTGATAGTATGGATCGAGGTCTTATGGGTGTGAAAAAATGAGAGCTTAATTAAAGACATCTCTCTGAAGTTTGCGGAGACAACTGTGATTTCTACTGGCAGGTACTAAGAGGGTATCGATGCCTAGTTTTCCTAAAAGTATGCCAGCTGCCTGTGTCTAATGTTGCTTTTTCTTCATTTAAAATGCCTGCAACAAATCTTGTTTTTTTGAAATATGTTAGTGGAGGCCATTCAAGCATTTGTAATTCCTACTCTGGGAAGGGGCTGTTTCCACATCACCAGAAACAAAATATTCATTCCCCCAGCGACTATAAGTGCTTCATATCAAAACCTATCAGGAAAGCAGGAGGTAAAATACCTGGGAATCATACTGATCAAAACCTCAATCTACAGTCACATATAAGCAAAACCACGCAAACAGCATATAACAAAACGAAGATCATACAAAAACTCAAACCCCTACTCAGCCAGAACGACTTTAGAACTGTCTGTCAAGCAACATCATCACCAATACTGGACTTCCGCAACCTGCTATAACAAGGACTCCCAAAACATGCAATACACCCTCTAGAGATGGCCCAAATTACATCAGCACGAATCATAACAGGGGCTGTAAGGCATGAACACATAACTCCCCTACTAAAGCAATTGCACTGGCTCCCAATGTATTCACGTATCGTAACAGGGGCTGTAACTCCCCTACTAAAGCAATCACACTGGCTTCCAATGTATTCACGTATCATAACAGGGGCTGTAAGGCATGAACACATAACTCCCCTACTAAAGCAATCACACTGGCTCTCAATGTATTCACGTATCATAACAAGGGCTGTAAGGCATGAACACATAACTCCCCTACTAAAGCAATCACACTGGCTTCCAATGTATTCACGTATCATAACAAGGGCTGTAAGGCATGAACACATAACTCCCCTACTAAAGCAATCACACTGGCTTCCAATGTATTCACGTATCATAACAAGGGCTGTAAGGCATGAACACATAACTCCCCTACTAAAGCAATCACACTGGCTCTCAATGTATTCATGTATCATAAAAGGGGCTGTAAGGCATGAACACATAACTCCCCTACTAAAGCAATCGCACTGGCTCTCAATGTATTCATGTATCGTAACAGGGTCTGTAACTCCCCTACTAAAGCAATCACACTGGCTCCCAATGTATTCACGTATCTTAACAGGGGCTGTAACTCCCCTACTAAAGCAATCGCACTGGCTCCCAATGTATTCATGTATCAAATTCAAAACAACTCTCACCATATTCAAATTTCTACCCCACACATCGCAGACACACTCCAATCACTGATCCAAAGAGACCCAGAAATTAGACCAAGGAGGGCCAACAGTAAAAACCAACTCATCATTCCCAACACTAAAGCAAGAAGTAAACAAACGACATGCAACAGGACATTCTCCCTATCAGCACCATCAAGATGGAACTCCCTACCAGAAGACCGGCTTTACATTGAAACTTAAACTTGGTAATATACATTAAACAGGGACATTGATAACTTGGATTTTTCTGAGGCAATGGAGGGTTAAGTGACTTGCCCAAGGCCACAAGGAGTGCTAGTGGGACTTGAACCCTGGCCTCTGGGTTTCCAAGTCAGTGTTGTTAACCATTAGTGCAGACCCCTAGTCTTATTTCCTTTTTATAAATCAAAAATGGTACAGTTAGGAAGTGGCAAGGCAGCGAGGAACTATGCTGAATCAGAGAAGGAAATAGTAAGACATCTCCCCATGGAACTGCCTCACCTTGTAAATATGAAAGTTGATGTCAAAGCTCTGCCCTTCTCCTTCCACTTGCCAGATCCAGATCTTACAGGCCAGCTGTGAGGTGCTGAGACTAAAGCGTTGAAGGGTGATGGTACAGTGCGCATGCTGCTGTTCTCCATTCCAGATGTGACAGAAAGGAATCTCCTTGAGATGGAAAAAAGAATGGAGGAGGAAGGGAGGAAATGAGAGACAGAGAGAAATAAGAAAAGGATAGAGGGAAGGTAAGAGAAAGAATGAGATGAGAGAGAAAAGAAGAGAGTTAGACAAGAAAGAAGAATCGTGAGAAATTGATAACCAGTTTTCTCCAGGACATGGAATGACTACTAGAAGAGACAGGAAAAAGCGCTGGGGTAGGAGGAAGAGGAACATTCTTAAACGTCATGAACTTGAGCTTTGTTATGAAAAGCTAAAATCTGTACAGCAAAACAGAACACCATAACACACTGAGAGCATGTTTGCAACCAGACACATTCTGATCCAGAAGAATCAAAGAGCAGAGGTCAAAGGGAAGAAGGTTCTAGAGTACGATTTCTCAAACCTGTTCCAATGTCAGGTTTTCAGGATATCCACAACAAATATGCATGAGATCAACTTGTTTACATTAGATATCTAGAATATGCAAACCCACCTCCTGCATATTTATTGTGAACATCTTGGACTGGGTGATGGGGTGTCAGTCACCAGGACAAGTTTGGGCAGCCCTCATCTAGAATAAGTGGTCATGGCAGCAGACCCAAAGGGGGTAGACTCAGGAAAATATTTACAGAAAGGGTGCTTGCTAGATGTATGCAATGAGCTCCTGAGGAGGTGGTGGGGACAGACTCCAGGAAAAGCTTTGATAAAGGGACCCTGGCCTAGTTACAAAGAAATGCATAGAAATGGCAATAAGACCATTACTAGTCAATGGAGCAGAGAAAAAACAAAAGAAGAGGGTCAGAAAGAAGCAATCTCACCTCTTGGCTGATGACGACATTACAAGATTAGGAACAAAAGAGTTATGAAAAGATTTAAGGTGGATGAGAAAACGTTGGTGTGGCTTGGACATTGGAAACAAGAAACACAAATTACATTGGCAGAAAAGTTCAAGAAATACAAGTGGACAAAGCCTAGCCAACAAAGTTCCTGACCTGGAAGCCCTGATGTGGAAATGGACTTGGACATTGTGGCCATTACAGAAACATGGTTTAACGAGTCGCATGAATGGGATATAGCCATAGCTGGTTATAATTTATTCAGAAGAGATAGAAAAAGCAGAAAAGGAGGAGGAGTAGCCCTATATGTCAAAAGCAATATTAAAGCTGCTGAAATGCAGGGGGGATGTAGGGAAAAGAAGCAGCGCTGTGGATTGTGTTGGAAAGAGGAGATGGCACTGTCATTCATACTGGTGTAGTCTACAGGCCTCCATCTCAAACTGAGGAAATGGATAGAGACTTGATCATTGATATCGCAAAGGTAGCAATGAAGGGAGAAGTGATCATATTGGGTGACTTTAATCTACCAGATGTGGATTGGAGTATTCCTTCTGCAAATCTGGAAAGAAGTAAAAAGACACTGTATGCCTTTCAAGAAGCATTGCTCACACAACTGGTGATGGAACGACCAGGGAAAGTTCAATGCTGGATTTAGTATCTACCAATGGAGATAGCATATCAAATGTCCAGGTAGGTGCCCATTTGAGCAGCAGTGATCATCACACGGTGTAGTTTGAGATAAAAGCCAAGGCAGAGTCTAATCAAAGCAAGCTCAAAGTCCTAGACTTCAAAAACGCTGACTTCAGTAAAATGGGAAAGTATCTGAAGGAGAGGTTAGCAGGTTGGGAGGGGATAAGGGAAGTGGAATTGCCATGGGCTAAACTAAACAAGGCAATAAAAGGGGCAATGGATATATATGTAAGGAAAGTAAATAAAAACAAGAGGAAAAGGAAACCTATATGGTTCTCAAAAAGAAGTGGCTGCACAAATAAAGGCAAAAAGCTTTCACAAAATTCAGAAGATCATAAAAAAAAAGAGAGAAACAGTAAAGAATACAGGATAAAGCTAAAAGAGAAATAAGGATAGCAAAAGCAAAGGCAGAAGAAAAGATGGCTAAGGATGTGAAGTGTGGAGACAAAACTTTTTTCAGGTATATTCGGGAGAAGCGGAAGATCAGAGGTGGAATTGCAGGACTCAAAAGTGCAGAGGACGGATTTGTGAAAAGTGACATTGAAAAAGCAAAAATGCTAAACAAATACTTCTGTTCTGTATTCATGAAAGAAAATCCTGGAGAAGGATCATGTATGATTGACAAATATACAAATGGGAATGGAGTAGATACCACGCCATTCATAGAAGATGATGTTTTTGAACGGCTTGCAAAACTGAAAGTGGACAAGGCCATGGGATGCATCCCAAGATACTGAAAGAGCTCAGAAATATTCCGGCAGGGTCTTTAAAGGATGTTTTTAATAGATCCTTGGAGACGGGAGAGGTTCTGCAGAACTGGAGAATAACTGATGTGGTATCTCTTCACAAAAATGGTAACAGGGAAGAAGTGAACAAACTATAGGCCAGTAAGTCTTACCTCTGTGGTGAGAAACATAATGGAGGCGCTCTTGAAAGAGAGAATAGTGGACTTTCTGGAAACCAATGGATTGCATGATCAGAGGCAACATGGTTTTACCAGCGGAAGATCATGCCAAACAAATTTGATTGAGTTCTTTGACTGGGTGACCAGAGAACTAGATCAAGGACATGCAATGGATGTAATATACCTAGATTTCAGCAAAGCCTTTGATACTATTCCTCACAGGAGGCTTATCAATAAACTGAGCAGCCTGGGGATAGGTCCCAAGGTGGTGAACTGGATTAGAAATTGGTTGATTGACAGATGACAGACAGTGATGATAAACAGAACTTATTCAGAAGAAAGGAAGGTGCGTAGTGGCATGCCTCAGGGATCAGTCCTGGGATCGATACTGTTCAATGTATTTCTCAGTGACATTGCGGAAGGACTGAATGGAAAAGTCTGTCTTGTTGCAGATGACACAAATATTTGCAACAGAGTGGACACTTCTGAGGGAGTGGACAACATGACGAAAGATCTAAAAACACTGGAAGAATGGCCTAATTCTTGGCAGTTACAATTTAATGCAAAGAAGTGCAGAGTCATAAACTTAGGATGCAGAAATCCAAAGGAATCGTATGCGATAGGGGGAGAGAGGTTGGTGTGCATGGACCAGGAGAGGGACTTTGGAGTGCTAGTGTCTGAGGATCTCAAGGTGGCGAAACAATGTGACAAGACAGTGGCCATAGCCAGAAGGATGCTGAGCTTCATAAAGAGAGGAATAACCAGCAGCAAGGAGGAGGTGTTAATGCCCCTGTACAAGTCATTGGTGAAGCCTCACTTGGAGAATTGTGTTCAGTTTTGGAGACCATATCTCACAAAGGATATAAAAAGACTTGAAATGGTTCATAGGAAGGTGACCAAAATGATTTGGAACCTGCACCAGAAGATGTACCAGAAGATGCCCCACTTGCCCTGCTTATACAGCAGTTTGGAATTTCCGCTTACATATATGCCGATGATATTCTCTTGGTTCATCACACCTCCTCTTCCTCTCCTGATCTTGCCCCCCTCAACCTCTGCCTGGCATCCATTGCCTCTTGGTTTGATCTTAACTTCCTTCATGCCAATCCCGCTAAATCCTCCGCAATCTGGTTTTCCTTTGGTCTTCCCCCTCCTATTCTGTCTCCTTCTATGGCCTCCCGCCCTATCCCCTTGGTACCAACTCTTCGTTACTTGGGTGTCACCTTGGACTCTTCTCTTTCCTTTCAGCAACACATCTCCTCGGTTGTCCGCACCTCCTTTCTCTATCTTCGTCAGATAAGGGCTGTTCGCTCATTTCTCCCCCCTTCATCTGTTGTCACTCTGGCTCTGTCATTGGTGATTGCGTGCCTGGATTATTGTAATGTTATCTATGCCGGCCTCCCCTCTTCTCAGCTTCGTTGTCTCCAACTAGTTCAAAACACTGTGGCCCGTCTCATCACCTCTTCTCCTGCCCGTGCACACGTCACCCCCTGTCTTCTTGCCCTTCACTGGCTCCCGGTGAAATTCAGATTCATCTATAAGCTGCTTATTCTCACGCACAGAGCTCTATATCGTTCCATGGTGAGACCGCACCTTGAATATTGTGTGCAATTCTGGTCGCCGTATCTTAAAAAGGATATAGCGATTTTAGAAAAGGTTCAGAGAAGAGCTACCAAAATGGTAAAGGGGATGGAAGGATACTCCTATGAGGAAAGGCTAAAAAGGTTAGGGCTCTTTAACCTGGAAAAGAGACGGCTGAGGGGAGATATGATAGAAGTCTATAAATTAATGAACAGAGTGGAACGGGTAAACGTAGATCGATTGTTTACGTTATCAGAATATAGAAAGACTAGGGGACATGCAATGAAGCTACAGGGTAAACTATTTAAGACTAATAAAAGAAAATATTTTTTCACTCAACGTGTAATCAAACTCTGGAATTTGTTACCGGAGGATGTAGTAAAGGCTGTTAGTGTAGCTGGGTTTAAAAAAGGTTTGGACAAGTTCCTGGAGGAAAGGTCCATAAACCATTATTAAGAAGTGACCGAAGATATCAATGCTTGACCCAGTACCAGCATTGTGGAACTTGTGTCTCTTGGGGAAACTGCTAGGTACATATGACCTAGATTGGCCACTGTTGGAAACAGAATACTGGGCTTGATGGACCTTGGTCTGACCCAGTATGGCATATCTTATGTTCTTATGTTCACACTAGCACACCCCAGTACTTAGCTGATGTCATTCGTCTTCAACCCTCTCCACGGCTTCTTCGTTCAGCGTACAGTAACCGTCTCTTCCTTCCCTCTCCCTCTCCCTCTCAGGCACATTTGGAACTTACCCGTCACTCCGCCTTCTTCTTTCTCAGCCCCGCTTTATGGAACTCTCTCCCCCTCCCCCGCCGCACTGAACTTTATCATCCCCGCTTCAAAGCCCTTCTCAAAACCCACCTCTTCTGCCAAGCCTTTGACCTCTCCCCCCCTGCCGGTGACGCTCTGCTCCCCAGCCGCGTCCCCCGCTCCTTGTAGCACCCTTTCAAATACAGTCTTACCTGACCCGTCCCCTATGTCCTGCCCTTCTGCTGTCTCCTTTTATACTTTATGAACTATTTGGTTCCCTACTTTCTCTTTGCCTCTCTCTGTCCTATCACCATTGGCGTTCCTTTCTGACTTTATTCTTTTCTGTAGCCATTGTTTTTGTATTGTACACCGCCCTGACGCCCCGGCAGGGACGGTCAATCAAATTCTACAAATAAAGATAAAGATGTATGAGAAGAGACTTGAAGACCTAAATATGTATACCCTAGAGGAGAGGAGGGACAGGAGAGATATGATACAGACCTTTAAATACTTAAAAGGACATCAATGAACAAACAAATGTTTTTCAAAGAAGGGGAAGCTGTAAGACTAGAGGGCATATGATGAAGCTGCAAGGGGATAAACTTAAAAGCAACATCAGGAAATACATTTTCACTGAAAAGTGGTGGATGCTTGGAATGCCCTCCCGATAGAGGTGGTGGGGGCAAACACAGTAATGGATTTCAAAATGGCATGGGACAGATACAGTGGATCCCTTTTATAGTAAGAGGATGAAATAAAAGCAAACAAATATATTTTATACTTCAATAGAGGGAGGTGACCTGCACAGAGCTGCAGTACAACCACTCCAGCCACCTTACTGGGCAGACTAAATGGACCAGTCTGGTCTTTATCTGTCATCACATACTATGCTACCATTTTACAAAGACCCAGAGAAAGTCCAGAAAACAAGTGGATCAACACCATTCATCAGAGCATAAAGGTCCACAGCTCAAGTAAGGTCCATAAACCATTATTAAGAAGGGACCCAGGATATCAATGCTTGACCCAGTACAAGCATTGCGGAACCTGTGTCTTTTGGGGAAACTGCTAGGTACGTATGACCTAGATTGGCCACTGTTGGAAACAGGATACTGGGCTGGATGGACCTTGGTCTGACCCAGTATGGCATATCTTATGTTCTTATGACCAGGTTACTTGACGGATGTGTGGCAAGGGCACAGTCCCAAATGACTGGAGGGAGATGATGTGAAAGAGACAGTAGATCCTTAGCAGTGGATAAGTGGATGTGAAGGTGAAATTCAGTAGATCTGTGGAATGCTTTGTGTATGGACAGTGGCATAAAATCTGCTGAACTGGTCCTTGTGGTCCAGGGGGGTCCCCAAGAAAGAAGGGGGTCCACTTGCAGATGTTCCTGCATCTTCTGACGTGGGCTGCTCCTACTCTGGGAGCCCTTTCCAGAATTGTTGCTTGGAGGCCCATAATCTGAAGTTCTGCCACTGCCTCTGCAGATATGGGAGGGGAAGGTGGGGGCGGGGAAGGAATAAAGAAGCTGATCTTCAGATAAAAATCTGTGGTTCTTCCCTGGTGCTGGAAGCCAAGAGGGTGATGCGGGTATCTGGGCCTGGGCTTCAGCCTGGTATGGTAAGGAAGATGCTGGGCTGGGCTGGGCTGCAGTCACTTCTCTTTGCACCCCTCAGGATCTAAACAATTGTGTCCTTTGTGCATTTGTGATGTTTTGGTGGATACTTTTGCAAACTGCCCCGGGTGATTCTGTTGGGTCAGCAAAGCAGTATAAGAATAATAAACAAGGAACAAACAAAACAAGGAGAATATGCAGAGGCTACAGTAGAAAGGCCCTGTTGATCTTTTTCTGCCCTTATAGTCTGGTTTCACATTTAAAAAGAATAATAAAGTTTAAGGAAGAAAATGAATATACAAATAAACTCATTTACTCCTCCTTTTTGATCTGCTCTTCCAAGTGTATGCCCCCACCCTGGGGTGAAGACGCTCGCAGTACCTGATAACTGGTTAGTAGTTTGCTCTTCCACAGGGAACTTGGCACATCATGTATGGAGATTCGTAGATTGTGGGAAGTGTTCTTAAACTGCAGGACTCTGGGCTCGTGGATCATTTGTCCTCCCATCTGTCTCTCTAGCTCTATCACTTCCTGCATGGGACAGATACAAAGACTGTAAGGACCAAGAACCCTCTGCTGCAGCTGTGTGTCTACATGAGTGAGTTGCTAACATTCAGGGCGTCAGAAGAAATATCCTGAGGGGAGGAAGAGGGCTATTTTTAGAGGGGATTTATGGATGGAAATTGTATTCTGTATATGTTTTTTTAATAAAATCTTTCAGAGCAAATGCAAGAATGTGCCAAGTCCCTGACTTTGGGTCAGTTTGGAAAGGGAAAGAGGTTTCATTTTCCTTTTTGGAGAAAATACATTTTTCTGTCCTGTCTTGCCCTCAGTACTGCCA
This sequence comes from Ichthyophis bannanicus, assembly GCA_033557465.1. Taxonomy (NCBI): domain Eukaryota; kingdom Metazoa; phylum Chordata; class Amphibia; order Gymnophiona; family Ichthyophiidae; genus Ichthyophis; species Ichthyophis bannanicus. Next base: position 7,068,875 of record CM066050.1, read on the forward strand.
AGTTATGTGGGTAGCACGTAACTACCCCTGTAAATGGCTTTTGGAAAAATTAATACAGAAAGTGCCAACGAATGATTAGACTCCATGCATGTGGGATATTAACAACGTCAGTAAAGATGAGGGCATTTCTAAAGGTCTGTGTAGTAGGGAGGGTAATCTGTGGGTAAATCAGCGCCGTGCCTATGTTTATGTTTACTGCAGAATTGTATATATCACCATTCATAGAGTATCACAGCGTTTTACAGTTTTAAAATAAATCTAAAATCTAGTGAAAGCAAAAATAAGAAAAACAGAAGCAGAGGATTGGATGGCCCCAGTAATATGGTCACCTGACGTCCCACTCCCCCATCTCATGTGGCTGGTCATGAAAAAGTGCTTTCAAAGAGAAATGTTTTAAGGCCTGATTTAAACCAGGAAAGAGAGGAATTGGCCCATTACAAACTTGGTTGCCTAATCTGCGGTAAAGTTACAGAAACACAGCCTGTGCATGAGAAAAAATTGTTTACCCCCGATAGCAGGTGTAAATGTAATCAGGCAGTCTGTACAGAGAAAAGCATGGACACATCTTTTATCTATTTCCTCCCTTAAAAGGTCCGTTTCAGATGATGTGATGATTCCTCTAAAGGCTGAAGGGTAGGCATAGCTCTCTGTCCCGCAGCAGCATATTAAATAGGAAAGTGCCGGGCTCCTGACTTCTCCAGCGAATAGCGGTCAGATTGGAACTCTTACTGGGTTTTGGAACAGAAGATCCTCTGGTGGGGAGATGACGGCAATCACGTGAACAGGACTGGAAAATGAGCAGCAACTGAATGGGAGGGGGGGGGGTCTGTATTGTATTCTGCGGGGGAGAGGGGAGTTTACTGAATGGTGACGGTAGCCAGTGATGTTAAAGCGACTAGCTGTTACTGATTTTATGCCATATCCGGCCATTGGCACTAACATCGGGTCTGGCTGGTCAGTGGCAATGGTCAGCTGCTGGCTGGATAGCTAAAACAGCTAAAGTTAGGACAGACCTTTTTCTGTCCTAATTTGAGCTGTTGTGGTTAGCGGCTCAATATCACGGCTGACTGGCTAATTTATGTCACTGCTCCAGAACGCCCAAATGTAGCCACTTAGTGTTGGGGTGTTCAGATGGCCTAGGAGAGAATATTCAGCGGCACTAACCAGGTACATGCCACTGAATATCCCACTCAGCGAGATTACCGTGGTTTTCAGCTATATAATGACACTTTTTTAAAAAGAGAAGTGACTACATTTTTTTATGCACCATTCCCGACCGCACCTCCTGCTGAACAGACTGGAATTGCATGAAAGCAAGGTTACTTACCTGTAACGTGAGTTCTCCAGGGACAGCAGGATAAGTCAGCCACAAGTGGTGACGTCATCCGACGGAGCCGAAGACGGAAGTACTCTCACTAGCCCAGAAGGCTTTAGCCCTCTGGGCGTGACCAGTAGCCCTGCCCTCGAGAACCGCCCCTAGCTGGCCAGATCTTCCCCAACTGAAGCGAGCAGGAGCTAGGAGGCGGATCGCAGAGGAGTGCTGGCAATAGCCCCCCATCCTCTAGCCGGGGAGGCGGGTGGGAAGGTGTGGCTGACTTATCCTGCTGTCCCTGGAGAACTCACGTTACAGGTAAGTAACCTTGCTTCCTCCCAGGACAGGCAGGATGAGTCAGCCACAAGTGGTGCCTCCCAAGCTAAACATAAAGCGGCGAGAGGGATCAGGGGTAGCAAGTAGAAGACAGGGCATCAGGTTGATGTGCAACATAGCGACAGTTTAATTGTGCAACACAGCAACAGTTTAATGTGCAACATAGCAACAATAGGAACATAGCATGTAAAGTGCAAGGCAATGTGCAACACAGCAAACAATAGCATGGAACATGCGAACACCGAAGGCACGGCAGTGGGACAACGGTGCAGCAGAGTGGTAACAGTGCAGGTTCTAAGTGGAACACAGTGATGCAAACAAAAACACAAGTGCAAACACAATGCGCATGTAGCGAACAGAGTCAGAAGGTGTTTTGCGCAGAAGGTACGCTTTGGTAAGGTCTTTAGTGCGACTGAGCGACCGGTGGCGGACTGGAGGCCACAGACAGGACCGCAAGTCCAAATGCAGGAATGCCCTGATTCGCCATGTCCAGGCAGTAGTGGCGCTGGAAGGTATGGGCGGTGGCCCAAGTGGCACCTCTGCAGATGTCCTGAATTGGTACGGATCTCAGATTAGCAATAGTGGTTGCGAGTGCTCTCAGGTGGTGGGCTCTGACATCAGAGGTGGGTGGTGCTCCCGCACAAGAGAGGCAATGGGAGATGCATGAGGAGATCCAGATAGATAAGGTACGCTTGGACACAGGGCGCCCGGGCTTGTTAGGGTCGTATGAAACAAACAGTTGGGAGGCCGTCCGAAGGGTGGAGGTCCGCTCTAGATAGCAGCGGAGGGCTCTAACACAGTCCAGGGTGTGGAGCCGTTTTTGTTCTTGGTCAGAGTGGGGGCCAGGTAGGAAGCATGGCAACTCAATGGTTTGGTTGATGTGGAAAGCAGAGGCAACCTTTGGGACAAATTTCGTATGAGTGCGAAGGCAGGCACGGTCTGGATGGATCGTGGTATAAGGCGGATAAGCTACGAGGGCGTGAAACTCGCTGATCCGTCTGGCAGAGGTGATGGCAAGGAGGAATAGCGTCTTCCAGGAGACGAATTTTAGGTGAGCAAGGTGGAGAGGTTCGAAGGGTTCCCCGGTGAGTTGATTAAGGACGATGTTAAGGTCCCAAGGGGGAACAGGCTGAGTGATAGGGGGATGCAGGTTGAAAAGGCCCTTCATGAACCTGGTTACTAGAGGAAGTGTTGCCACCGAGGCATCTCCAATGCGATGATGGAACGCAGCAATGGCGGACAGGTGGACTCGAACGGATTGTGTCCGCAGCCCACATGCCGAAAGTGAGGAGAGGTACTGGAGGAGTGGCGGCACCGGACAAGCGAAGGGGTCGATGCGCCGTGCTTTGCACCAGAGGCTGAAGCACTTAAGGCTGTAGGATTTATGCGTGGAAGGCCGTCGTGCCGCCAGCATGACCTGTTGAACCTCGGCAGAGAGGTTGAAAGGTGCTAGGGTTAGCCTCTCAGCTTCCAGGCCGTTAGCGATAGCATCTGAAGGTTTGGGTGGAGCAGCATGCCGTTGTCCTGTGACAGCAGGTCCAAATTCCTGGGCAGGCGGATTGGGGGCTCCAGAGCCAAGCGGTGCAAGAAGGGGAACCAGACTTGTCTCGGCCAGTAAGGGGCTATGAGGATGGCCGTGGCCCCGTCCCTGATCAGGTGCTGGATAGTCAGTGTGATGAGCGGGGTGGGGGGGAAGGCGTACACCAGCGGCCACTGATTCCATGCCACGTCGAAGGCGTCTGCTGCTACCCTGCGCGGGGCAGGCCTCTTGGAACAAAAGTGATGGCATTTGGCGTTCTCTGGTGCTGCGAAGAGATCGATGCTTGGTTGTCCCCACCTTGTGAAGAGCGACTTCGTCACCGTTACATGGAGAGACCATTCGTGGGGGTTTAGCTGTCGGCTGAGGCGATCGGCTATAACGTTCTCCTCCCCTGGGAGGTAGGATGCCTGGAGGCTGCACTTGTATGAGAGGGCAGTGCGCCAGGTTTGGAGGGCCTCCTTGCAGAGCATCCTGGACCCCGTACCCCCTTGCTTGTTTATGTAGAACATGGTAACTTGGTTGTCGGTTAGGATCTGGACGACTTTGCCTCTTATATGTTCTTGGAAGGCGACTAGCGCTAGGCGGACAGCTCTGAGTTTGAGGACGTTGATGTGCAAAGCCTTTTCTGGTGTCGACCAGGAGCCTTGTGTGCGGAAACAGGCACAATGTGCACCCCAGCTTAGGGGGGAGGCATCCGTGGTGATAGTAATCTGATGCGCGTGTGGCTGGAGACTCCTGCCCTGCTTCAGGTGGCGTGGATTCGTCCACCAGCGGATTGATCTGGACACTGATGGGCTGATGGGGATCATGACGGACAGGGGCTGAGAGTGCTGGCACCAATGGGAGCGGAGGTGCCACTGAAGAACTCGCATGTGCAGCCTCGCAAGGGGGAGAACATGAGTGGTGGCTGCCATTTGCCCCAGGAGACGAAGAAGGGTACGTGCTGTCGCCTGTGAGTAGTCCAACACCTGCAAGGACAGGCGAATGATGGCGTGCATCCTGCTTATTGGGAGGAAGGCCTTGGTCCTCGTCGTGTCGATGTAAGCTCCGATGAACTCTAGCTTCTGAACTGGTTCGAGGTGAGACTTTCGATAGTTGACTAGGAAGCCCAAGGAGTTCAGAAGTGCCACCGCCCTTTTGACTGCGCTGTTGAGGTCCACAGGAGACGAGGCGGTGAACCGCCAGTCGTCCAGGTAGAGGAAAACGACTATCCCGAGTTTGCACAGGTGAGCTGCCGCCACTGCCACACACTTGGTGAATACTCGTGGTGCCGTGGATAGACCGAAGGGAAGGACCTTGTACTGGTAGTGCTGGCCCGCTACCTTGAAGCGCAGAAACGTTCTGTGTTGAGGATGCATGGGAATATGGGTGTAGGCATCCTGGAGGTCCAGGGATGCCAACCACTCCTGCATCTGAATGAGAGGGAGGATGGACGACAGGGAGTGCATCCGAAACTTTTCCTTGACGATGCGTTTGTTGAGTTTTCGCAGGTCGAGGATTGGTCGAATGCCCCCCGACTTCTTGGGAACGAGAAAATACCTTGAGTAGAATCCTTTGTTGAAGTCGCTGGGAGGAACGGGCTCTATGGCTCTGGATAGCAGGAGTGATGCAATCTCGGAAGTCAGAGCCGGGAGATGCTGGGAGGGTGTGTTGGCAGCTGGTGGAGGGCGCTGAGGCGGGTAAGAGGCAAACTGTATTCTGTAACCCTGCTGGAGGATGTTGAGCACCCACCTGTCCGTCGTTATGGTCTCCCATGAGCGCCGAAAAGCAGACAAGCGGCCTCCAGTCGGTAGGTGCAAGCAGGGCGGAGAGTCAAAAACTGGGATTGTTTTTAGTAGTACCTGAGGTGGCCTTTTTCTGAGCGCATTCTCGCTGTCTCGGTTTCTGCCGGTAGGACTGTTGGAAAGGCTGCTGCTTGTACCGTGGCTGTTGCCATTTTCGGTATGAGTTGTAGCGCTTGTAAGAAGAGGAGTTGTGCGAAGAGCCTTTGCGGTAAGAGCGCGGGCGAACGGAGTTCTCTTCCAGGGTTTGAAGAGTGGTACAGCGCTCTCGCATGTCGTTCACCGTGTCTTTTACTTTTTCACCAAAGAGCGAATTGCCCGCGCAAGGGGCATCTGCAAGCTTGTCATGTGAGTCAGATCGCAACCCTGACACTTTGAGCCAAGATAAGCAATGTGCAGAGATGGCAGAGCCCGCAGTTCTGGCAGCTGTCTCGAAAGCATCGTGGGCAGCTCGTCCTTGATGTTTATTGGCCTCCTCGAGATCTGCTAAGGCTGAGATGAGAGCTGGAGGTGGTTCGGTGAGCTGAGACACGGCGGTTTTAATGTTGGTGATCAACAAGTCTTGGTAGCTAGCATGCTGAAATTGATGAGCGGCTATTCTTGTGCCCAACATGGCTCCTTGGTAGACTCTTTTTGCTGTATCGTCCAGAAGCTTGTTGTCCTTTCCCGGTGGTGCGTTAGCGGAGGCGCGGGAGGACTTTGAATGTTTGAGGGCAGACTCAACCACGATAGATTGATGTGGGAGGCGAGTCTTGTCAAATCCAGGCGAGGGTTGAATGGCGTACTTGAGATCCAATTTGCGAGGGCATGCCTGGTTGGAAGCTGGGGTCTGCCACATTTTGAGCAGGTTGTCCTGAAGGAGTTGATGGACAGGAAAGGCGGTGACAGCCTTGGGAGCATCGACGAATTTGAGAGCGCCCCGAACTTCGTCGCGTTGCTCTGTGGTTTCCAGACATGAGATGGATAAAGCGGAGATAACTTTGCAGACAAATTTGTAGTAGGACAGGTCCTCCGGAGAGCTTGGGGGGATGTTGGAAGTGGAGGGGTAGTCCGAGGCAGAGGAAACGGATTCCCTGTGGGGGGTGGGCCCAGCTTGAGATGGGGGCTCTGCAGAGTCCGCTCGTGGGGGTGAGGGTGGAGATGCCAGGGGTGGCTCGACGGTAGTAGGCATAGATTGTGCAGGCGGAGTGGTAGCCGCGACACAGTGTGCTGGTTGAGGAGGTGGCATCGTGAACTGTTTTGAGGCCAGGCTGGCCAGAGAGGAGGCAAATTGCTGAAACATGTTGGTGAAAAGTTGGAGAGCCTCAGGGGTCTGCTGCAGCGGGGCATCTGCAGCTGCAGGATCAGGGAGGTCATGCAACAGTTCCTCCTCGTCGCAGGAAGATACAGAGCCTGCCGAAGAGGACTGGGTGGAAGGAGAAGACTCACCCTCCTTGTGGCTGGATGCAGGAGTCTTGCGACTTTCCCTGCTAGATTCCCTGTCGGCGCTGTGGCTGCGGCTGCTCTCATGGCGATGTGATCTGCGCCTTGAAAGACTCCGGCTGGCAGTGTGCCGGTTTCTGCCCCGATGATGCTCCCGGTGCCGTCTGCTGTGTCGTTGGTCGGCAGGACTAACGCTGCGACGCTGATCCCTACTGCGGGGTGACCGCTGCGGGCTCCGATGCCTGCTCCGTGTCCTCTGCCGGCTCCGATGTCTGCTCAGTGTCCTCTGCTGGCTCCGATGTCTGCTCCGGTGCTTGCTCCGTGAGCGATGATTGCTCCGACGTCTGCTCCGGGACCCTTGATTGCCGTGGTGTCGGTGCAGGCTTAGCCTGCGCTGAGAAGATGTGCGCCGTAGATCAGAGCTCCTCTGTGCATCACTGATAGGCTCCAGGTGGGAGAGGAGGGCGCAGGAACCCGGAAGAGGCACAGGAAGTGAGGAGGAGTCTCGAAGGGCAGACGGAAGCGACTCCGGAAGTGGGGCGGAGTCTTGAAGAGCAGATATGGCAGCCTCCGTAGTAGGACACGTGGAGGAAGGAGCAGCATCGCGGCGGGGAACAGAGGCTTGTGGAGGCATGTCCCTGGCCGGAGCGTGTTGAGCGGGAGTTCGAGGAGTCATTTTGGGAGCGGAGGTGGAGGGCTCGACAGACGCTGGGTCCAGAAGAGCGTGCTTACGGGACTTGAGGGCCCGTGGGGACATCTGTGCACAGGAGAGGCAATCCTGAACGGGGTGCTCCTTACCGAGGCATCTGACGCAGAGATGATGGGAGTCCGCGTTGACCATCTTCCTGGAGCACCCCGAACATTTTTTGAAGCCGGGTTTCTTCATCTGAAGTGAGTAAAGTTTCTGTAGATCTAGAGAGTAGGAAACACGTCTTGCTTGGCAAGCGGAAGACAGAAATCTGGCCAGCTAGGGGCGGTTCTCGAGGGCAGGGCTACTGGTCACACCCAGAGGGCTAAAGCCTTCTGGGCTAGTGAGAGTACTTCCGTCTTCGGCTCTGTCGGATGACGTCACCACTTGTGGCTGACTCATCCTGCCTGTCCTGGGAGAACTCCACTAAACCAGTGCCTGCTGTACCATTTGCTATAGTCCCTCCTGCTGGGAAAGGCTAATATTGCAAAACTTGCAAATGCCCCCCCCCCCCCGAACTGGTTCTGCTGTCCCTTTATATATAGCCCTTTCTGTGTTCACTCCCTCAGTGAGATAGAAGCTGGACTGGTGACGAACCTTAAGGACATCTTGTGTGTCACTGAGACAATAGACACGGAGATTGTACTCCAGTGATGAGCAGGACAATGGAGCAAACAAAACCAGCTTTATCCTTTTGGCAGCAGATATGCTGAGGGACTCGCCAATGAGTGCGAATCGGCCAAGTTGCTCTGTGAAGAGGAAGCATGTCTGTGACTCCAGCCGACAGTGGTAGAGCTCTGAGGAGCTTTCCTCACCAAGGAACAGTATATCCTGTAGCAAAGAACACACACAAATCAAAACACAGACTCAACGAGCCTGAGACCCACTATGCCCAGGTAAAGTTAACCACTTAATTTTATATTTTAATCCTTTTATTAAACACACCGACAGGGAAAAGGGTTCAACACAAACCATAAATCAGGCATGCACTATTTCACTTGATCTGGACAGTCCATGTGGGCCCCCTTGGACTGAATGTCCAGTTAACTTTAGACCACTACATAGGTGGGTTTGGTTTTCCAGACTAGTTTGGCTGGCTTGCACTGAATATCAAAATGAAAACATGATCTAGGAGCACAGTTTGACTAGACAAATCCTGTTTTTGTTTGCCTGGAAAAAAAGTATTCATTGAGGTGGGAGAGGGGACTAGGAATTTCAGCCAGTAGGGTCTGTCTACCATCTCAATAGCATGTATCAATAGAATACACCAAACCTGGTCTGGGGAACATTCAGCCAGTCAGGCTTTCAGGATATTCAGAATGAATAGTCATGAGAGATTTGCATGTAGTACCTTTATGACATGCAAATCTCTTTAATGATTATTCATTGTGGATATCCTGAAAGTCTGACCAGCTGAGGGTTCTCCCAGTATAGTATGGGAAACAACTGGACTATACCTTCTCAACAAGATGATAACATTGGCTTAAATAAAAATCACATACCTGAAGGGGTCAATTTTTAAAGGGGCTAGGCTCCTAAATTAGCATCTCTGATTGATTATGGCCAAGTATCTACGTTTTTGAAACTGCTATGAGGTGGCCAGATAAAGGGTGGGGTTATAGTGGAGAAAAACAATCAGCTACTTAGTTCTGATTTTCAGCATTAAGCATCTAACTTGGGGACATAAATTGAGGAAAATGAAATGCAGGCCTAAATTTAGGATTTGGAAGTCTCATTGAAATACTGGCTCCTAGGTTCAGCTGAAAACCTTCCTAAATGTAGAAACTGCTAATTGTTTGGAAGTTGCCCTCACCTCCCAGGTGCCCTCACAGGACTGCTTTTTCAGCTTGATGGACCAGTTCTGAAGGCTCGGTTCCATGCAATGACTCATGGAGAGGATAACTGGCTGAGTGAGAACGACGCCTGGAGGCCCACAGCTAACGATGGGACTCAGGAAGGTCTGGCAGCCAACTAGAGGAAACCTCAAGAAGAGAAAGAAAACACAGCGAGAGAGAAAAGGGTTCAAAGAAGGCAGATGACTATAAAGCCCACGTATTTGCCCAATTTCTGTCCTGGTGCAGCGACACAAAACCAAGCTGATCACTAACTTTCCTCTCATTTCTTTGCACTTTGGGGTCCTGCTCAATTCTGTTACTATTTTGGCCACCATTACCTCCCCAGTGAGGCTATTTCACAATCCTGTCCACGTAGGAGAATTTTCTAATGTTTTTCCCCATGTGAGCCTCCTACTGTAAGCTTCTCTTTATTAATTTCATTTCTACTGAGGCAAAGTGAGGCCAATAAAAAGGTTTATTCTGATTTTCAGCTCAGGACTTTTCAGTAGGAGTTCCAGATGACAGGTACAGTAGGTATTTCCTTGTCCCGCAAGGGCTTAATAATCCAAGTTTGACCCTGAGGCAACAGACTGCTGAGTGACTTGCCCAAGATGACAAGGATGAACTCTGACTTCCCTCATTCTTATCTCACTGCTCTAACCATTAGGTAACCTGGATGGGTTATTTCCATATTGATCTGCCATCAACTACTATACTTGTGGCTGAGCAGCTCAGTTTTCATGTCATCCTTTCTGATTGTAGAAAATCACCATATGATGAAGGCACAGGAGAGGGGGGCAGGGCTTGCAAGAAGGGTCTGGGTGTTTGCTGTAAATATCATTCATACATCCATGTTGGCTCTGGGTGAAGTTGTTGTGTGTCATTGAGTTGATGTTGACTTCTGGTGATCCATCCCTTGGGTTTTCTTGGCAAGGAGCAACCAGAAATAGATTGCCAGGCCTTTCTTCCATGCAGTAAGCCTACAGCACCTAGTATTCCAAGGTGGTCACCCAACCCTGCTTAGTTTCTGCGATCAGACAGGTGGAATGGCTCTAGCAGGTGAAGTAGAAGGGATATAACACAATGGATTTTTCCTAGCAAAAGAAGTGAAGGGCTCTTCCATTAAACACGAGGACCATGGGTTAATTTTAGTAGGAAATGAAATGACTGACACTACTCAATACCACTGAGGACTCCCTCAAAAAATGGTTTAGATAAAACTGGAGTGGAGGAGTAGCCTAGTGGTTCAAGCAACAGCCTTGCACCCAAGAGGTCAGGGTTTGATTCCCACTGGCACTCCTTCTGACCTGGTCAAGTCACTTTACCCTCCACTGCCTCGGAAGAATGGGCTGACAATCTACTTCCGGTGATACATTGCCAAGAAAACCCAGGGGCTGCTGGATCACCAGGAGTCAGTATTGACTTGATGGCACTTTAAAAAAAAAAAAATTAATCAGATGCTGACGCTGTTTCCTTTTCTCAGCAGCACATGAATAGCAACTGTTCCGAACACTGAGGGGAGTATTCAGTCACTTCTGCAGCTACCTGTGCAAGTAGGTTTTTAAAAATTTGACGGCCTGATACATGGCTAAGTGTGGGTGTGGTATCATTATCTGCTGATGGGGTGGAGGTTACTAGAGATTGGGTTTGACATTACTTTTCAAAATTCAGAAGTGTACGTGTGTCTGAACAAAGTTTGCAGGTGTAAAGATACATGTGTTTTTTCTGGAATTATTTTTAGAATGAACGTAATATTTTTATTCTGAAACTTCTAGCAAGTCTGCAGAACAATCACATAGCTCATAACCCATGTGGATGGGTGTACAATCCTCCTCGCCCATAGAAATCACTAGCGTTTGCAAAGTAACATAGTAAATGATGACAGATAAAGACCCAGGCGGTACATCTGGTCTGCCCAGTAGGCTGGGTAGTGTTGTAAAAGTTGTTCCCTCCACGTCTTCACTTATGGTGGTGGCTCCCTTTCTGGGCAAGTTACTCCCATCTCTTCTTGGAAGTGCCTCAATGCATTTCATTGCTATTTTCAGCTGAAGCGTCCAATGCTTGGTTTCCTTATTATCCCATTTTTATCGCCGCTACCTCCTCCAGAAGGGGATTCCAGGCATCCATCGCCATTTTTATTTTACATTTTAATGTTTCCACAATATACATGTAAATAAATATAGGGAGAGAGGAAAAATGTTGACATAATTTTAAAAAATTCACAAGAAAGAAAGACCTGCAACTACATCCAATAGCCCCAGAGTGGGTTCAAAGTATTCATGCCCTAGGCAAACCTTAAACTCTCCCCCCCCCTCGACTGTCAGAATCTATTCTTTAGCTTTGAATGCCAGAAGCTGCCACACTAAGCAACTGCCTAGTTTGTCCGGCCCTGCCACTTCATCCATTGCCCTTTCCATGAAACCATGCATCAGGATATTGCTCTTAAGGCTACCTCTGCCTAGTTTCATCTCCTATCCTCTAGTTCTTCAGCTTGCAGTCCTGTGGGAAAGGTTTGTTTCAAGTATTTAAACGTTTCTACCATATCTCCCCTGTCTCTCCTCTCCTCTAGGGTCTTCTAGCGCAGACCCCATGTCATTCTGGTCTCTTTCCTCAATCAATTCCAGCCTCTTTATATTTTTGGGGATATGACCAGCACGACTGAGCACAGTAATCCAAGGGAGGTTGAGCCAATGACTTTACAGGGACATTATCACCTCCGTTTTTCTGCTGGTCGTGCCTCTCTCTGTGCAAGCCATCATCCCTCAGACTTTGGACACCACCTCATCACATTGGTTTGCTACCTTAAGATCATCAAATGCTATTGCCCCAAAGTTTCTCTCCCCCCCATTTGTTCTTTTGCATCCCAAATGCTTCATTCTGCACTTGTTCACTTTAAAACCTAACTGATAAGCATTAGACCAGCTTTTGGATATTCAGCCCCCCACCCCCCCCCCATGAAAGCCATTCTCTTTTACAGCAAAGGTCAATGGAAAGGAAGCTCTGAAGGTGACAGGAGATAGGTTCAGGAAATATTTCTTTACAGAAGGGTGGTGGGTGCATGGAAAAGCTTTCCAGTGGATGTGGTGGAGACGAGAAGTGTATCTGAATTCGAGGAAGCGTGGGACAAGTACTGAAGATCTTGGAGGGAAGAGAAGGGATTATAGAGACCAGAGGGGCCATAACGTCATTTTCTCCGTTTGTGTGATTGTGCTGCTTCACTTCCTAATTCTGCATGAATTCTCCCGTCCTATCCTGTCAGCACAGCTCAAGTGCCCTCAACAGCCACGTTGTGATAGCAGAGGGGGTTGGGGGGGGGGGTGTACCTCACATCCTGCTTGTGTAGTGTCAGATAGATCTCATAGATCTTCCCTCGGGGAATAGCATCTGGAGGAATAAGAAGACTGATCCCTGAGAAAGAGAAAAAGAAGTCAGACAAAACCAGGAGAACTGCAGGAAGGAATATGCTAGAAGGAGAGAGATCAGCAAGAGCACAGTCACATGACAGCCACATCATGTAGGGGTTACGTTTTAAAGGGTTCAGGCACTTAACACTGTAGTTAGGCACCTTAAATGGACTAGGGCTGACTGTCTAAAGTTAAAATCATAAAAACAAGGCAGCCATGGGGCACAGTTAGAGCAGGGGAAAGGTTTAGGTACTGAACACTAATTTCCAGCACTAGGCATCTAACAGTGCTGTGTTAGCATTTGAATGAAGGAAAACCAGTGTTATTTACCACAATTGGACAAATCTTAACTTTTAAATTTTCCACTCCACTGATTTGTTAAGTTTTCTCCAAACCTCCACTACTTGACTTGTCTACCTCCCCCTCACTGCACAACCCACCTACCACAATGCCTACTTTAAATGAGAAAATCCACCTATCCACAAATGGCAGGTGGCCTATATGTAACCACCCACAGCCCTCCATGCTAGCTCATTAACCCCTTTGCCCCACCCCATGTACCCTCTCTATTACCCTACCCACCCTTTCCACCTCCATTGCTCATGCAGCTTGCCCAGGGCCCTAGGCAACCCCCATTCCTGCCGCCCCCCTCTACTCCAACCCCCATTCCTGCTGCCCCCCCTACTCCAATCCCCATTGCCGCTCATCTCTCAGACATGCACTGGTGGCAATGATTTACCACAGCACTGCAGTAACTACCCAAGCCTCCCTCCATGCAAAAGGAAGCTTGCATCTGAGGAGCGGAAGCTTGAACAGCACGCGGTGCCTGCGGCTTTTGGCAAGTACCATGGTGCTGTTTTAAAGTCACTGCCGCCGCTACAGGTCATGCATTAGGCAGCCCTAGAAATGTTGGCATTCAAAGTGACTGCCTAGTTTGTCTATTGGCTAGTGCTGGTCCTGAACTAGCCCCTCCTCACTGCTTCAGTCAAGCCACTGGCAGCACTGCTCAATCTGTCCATCCCTTGCTACCAATTACACAACCGATCTGCCCACACAGCCCAGAACCTAAGTCTGCTAGAGACCTAATCATAGACCCTACGAGTAAACCTGGAAAAGCCAAAAGAACATTTTTCAGAAAAAGCCCAAAACCCTTCAGCACAAATTCAAATGTTCTGAAATAAGCAAGAACTGATGGAGCTCTAGTTCCTGCCTCAGTGTTTCTGGAAGCTTTACCTTGGCTATAAAAACACTAAGATAAAGCAATAAGAAATAAAAAAGCATTGAACCCTTTCAACCCCACCCATTGTTTCTCCCAAAATTTCCAACTCCCAACCCCATTATGCAATCCCCCCAGTTTGCAGCACCTTTGCCCAGATTTATTAAGTCTTGATGAAACACCAAGATGGGAGGCCGAAGAGGAGGAAACATCTTTAACATGTGTATAGTTTGTTATATATAGACAAGACCACACCTGGAAGAAGAGCAAATCATAGCATTGCAAGCTCTCATGAAAGCCTGACCCCAGATCTGCGCATACATAAATTTGGCAGAGGGACTATTCAACTGAGGTGGAGTGATCTGATGCCCCTAATGTCAATAGAAGGTGAATGAGTAAAAGAGTTGGATCTCTCTTGCAGATATACTAGACTCCCAATCTTACACAGCTAAAGTCAACATTTCTGGAACCTAGAGGAATAAGATCACTTTCTACTTCTTACCTGTGCTGGGGATCATTAAGCGGCCCCCCAGAAAATTGAATGTCCCATAGGCCATATTAGCAACCTCCTTGGGCAGAGATCTGAAGCAGCTCTGTGTGGGCAGTCGAGAGAGGAATTCTGGCACGTCGCTGGCTGGCGGGCTGTGGTGTAAGGTGTGACAGCCACTACTGAGTGGATTCAGGTGGTGCCCATTGATTAGCTGGAACTTATTGGGGGCATCCTGGCGAGGGCACAAGGAGCCCTGGTAAGTCATTGTAGTACTGCTGAGATCTGGCTGTATAGTGAGAAGGTGCGACTGATCTGTGCAAGCAGAAATGGATATCCAGGTGAAAATCTTCCCCACCAGTCTCTTTTTATTACATCGCCCCTCCCCTCCCATCTTTGCATATCCTTTGCTTCTTTGTCTTGCTTTCCCTACACTCCCATGCCCCTGTAACATGCAATGTTCTAGTACTAGCTGTCATTCCCTACTAGACATAGATGTGCACCTGCTTTGGTTGCTTTCATGCTAACAGGCTGAAACCCTGCCGTCAGGATGGAAGAATCTGCCACACTGGAATCCAATCCCTCCTTCTTTCGGCAATAAACCAGGACAAGCACGAGTAAGAGAAGGAGCAGACAGACTGCCACAGCAATCAGTCCCACATACAGGGCCACATCCTCAGGACCTGAGAGAGCTGGAGATGGAAAAGGAGGCAGAAATCACAGGCCTGCTGGATGCAGACAGCCTGAGCATTTTATTCCCTACCTAAATCTGCAAATCGGGACCCTACAGGTGACTATGGAAAGGAGAAACGTCTCCAATGCAAACTGGAATGCAACCTAAATAACCAAGAAATATCAGACTGTGCCTGCCTTGACCTGACATGGACAGGTTTAATTTCCTATTGTCAAAGGAAACTCCCCATTGAGTTTCCATTTGAAAAGGTTTCTGTGGGGAGTCATTGCCTTTGCATACTTTGCAAAATGAAATTCT
Source organism: Ichthyophis bannanicus (assembly GCA_033557465.1). Taxonomy (NCBI): domain Eukaryota; kingdom Metazoa; phylum Chordata; class Amphibia; order Gymnophiona; family Ichthyophiidae; genus Ichthyophis; species Ichthyophis bannanicus. Next base: position 7,083,887 of record CM066050.1, read on the forward strand.
TGTCTGTGCTTCACTGGGCCGGGCCTGCCCTGCCCCCCACCCTACTTTCTAAGCGAATATGCCCCATGCAGTTTCATAAGAGCTGCCTTCTGTATGTAAAACATGCTTCGCATGCCGAAAATGCTTTATGAAATTACTTCCTAAATATGCACTAGATGTGCTCACAATTTTGCACCTACTTTTTTGTGCAGACAGCCGAGGAAGGTAAAATAGTGCATAGAACATGGTAGATGATGACAGACAAAGACCATCCAAGTCCATCTAGTCTGCTCAGTTATGCTGTCCACACTGCTAAGGACACATCCCAGCTGCCAGCCACAGAGTGTGACCACCTGCAAGATGTCCCCTTATCCAGGACAGTCTTTTTGTCTTCCTCCTTTATACTCCGCCATCCTGGGTAGAAGAGCACACAAGATCCTCGCTTAGTCCCTTCTTGTACCCAAAACACAGGGCTCTAATAATGTGGGCAGCCGGCAACATCCGGTCTCTTAGGTTCCCACACAGGAAACTGAATTTCCATAGGACTTCTAGTTATTACTGTACTTGCATCCTGCCAGACAGATCTCACGCTAGTTGATTCTAGCATTGTGGCCATTGATGTGGCCCAACAGGACTTACTATGGTTCAGAATAACCTCCTTGCCGTTCATTCTGGCAGCTCCAATGCTCCTTGTTTAATCAGGGGTGCATGCTGCTGTGAGGGTCTCAACAGTTGCTTTTGGATCCTGATGTTTCTCACTCTCTTGTTCACTACTTATGTGTATCTTACCATACTTTAGTCCGCAGTTTGGCGATGTATTTCATCCTGATTAGATTGAGGGACTGTCTATTTATATGTACAGCATTGCGTGTGTCTTGTCGTGCTATATAAATGATAAGTAGTAGTAGTTTTTATACTAGTTTGTATTGCTTTTTGTTATTTACTAGTTCCTGGATTTTTTTATCCACTTTTAATTGTTGACTTCCTTCCCTGCTTTTTGCTTGCTTGTGATTGTGCTTAATGGTAATTTTAGAAAGAAGGTTTTATAAATAGAAGAGCTCTTATAAAACTGCACAGCCAAGTTCTCGTGGGCCAACAAGATGCATTGCTGGGGCTGCAGTTTAGGCAGCTGTGTAAGCATTGCAGCTCTCTACAAATGACCAGTAGCACTAGACATACGACAGACATGGGGGGAGGCACATTCAGCAGATGTAACCAGCACTAATAAAGCTGGCATCACTTTAATTGGTAACTGGATATTCCGTGTTTGGCCACTTCCAGCAATTGGCACTGCAGATCTGCTTAATAGCCTTTTAGTAGCTGCTCAGCTAAAACGTCTAAAGTTACAACAGACTTTAGGTGTTTTAGCTAAGTGCTTAGTGGCTCAATATCACCCCTGACTAGCCAACTAAAGGTACCGCCCTGCGCCAGCCCAGGACATTCAGTGGCAATAACCGTTTTAGCACTGCTGAATATCCCACTGAACGTGTTCTAGCCCATTAGCAGGTCCGCCCCACCCCTCCCCCCATATTTTGTAAAATACACAATCACACCTTCTTTGGAACATGTTTAAATTTTTGCTGCTTGAAGTAGTTCTGTACGCTGGTGTCAGCATACATTTCATGCAGCTTTGGACTCTGGTGATTTCAGTCTCCAAAGGTAATAGGACAGTTTACAAGATGAGATTAACTCTGACCCCCTGGTGATTTCAGTCTCCAAGGCCTGTCTGAAGCCCCTCCTTGCTAAATCAAGAATGGCAGACCTCAAGGGGAAGTGCTGGAGAGGATTCAATTCACTATAAAGGACAGAAACACTTCCTCTCTCTCTCTCTCTCTCTTCCACCATTCATCGGACATGAAGGACAGGAGGCTCTGATAATCAATTCCCTTCACCCCTCCCCCGCTCTCTCTCTCTCTCCCTTGCCATGAGGCTCTGACCCACATGTTCTGGCCTCTCTCTCTCTCACACTTCACACATGCACATGCACACACAGATTCATTGATGCACACTGAAACAGCTCTGTAACAATCACTATATACCTCTGTTCAATACCTATGTAATAAGCCTATTTCTACATAAAAAACCTTTCTCCAAGCCACACCTGTTTGGTTGTTTTATTTCAAACCCTACTGCCTCTGTGAAGTGAAATGAACCCAGGACCTACAGGAAAGTAACCTGACTAAATCTTACAGCTGGTTTTATAAAAAGGCACATTAGTGCCTGTTGCCTTTGTAAAACAGGAACCTTTTGGACCTTTCACCTAGGCATCAGGCCCTTACTGTCTAGAAGGAATTCTCTTTTGGATGGTGCCCAGATTGTTAGTGCTGTTTAGGATTATTGTAGCTGGGTCTCTGGGTACAAAGAGCCCTGAGACCATGTCGATTTAGTAATTGGTGATCAGCATCTTTCCACCATTTGTCCTATCATGTCAATGCTTATAGTGAGCTGCAATGGGCTTATCTGAAAGAGCAGGGTATAAGCTGGAGTGAGTGTGTGAGAGTGTGTGTGTGTCTGTCTTTTTGTTTCATTGATTTATTTTACTTTTCCTCCATATCGCCTTTCAGGATTATCAAAGCGGTTTATATTTAACTTAACTTCTACATGGAACCAGGTAACAATTAACTATATTACATTGAACAGTTACATATAACTATGTCACAATGAAGAGTTTGTATTGGTTTAGTACCCCGAAGGGATGGACTTAGCGGGGATCAAACTTATTTACAATTCAGTCAGTGCTTAGCATTTCAGAGTCGTTCAGTAAGGTAGTGGGGTGAGAATGGAGGCTAGGTTTCTGGTCCAAAATGTTCAGTAAATAGGTGGGTTTTTAACTTTTTCTGGAATTCAGAGGTATTATCAATTGATCTTAGATAAACTGGGAATTCCAAAGCATTGGGCCATAGATTGCAAAGGTCCTTTGGCTTGGGAATTTCTGACCTTATGGGTTGGGATAGAGAGGAGGTTTTGATGCTGTTACCTTCTTATTCTGGAGTCTGTGGCCTTCTGGAATTCAGAGGTATCATTGATTGATCTTAGATAATTAGCTGGGAGCGAGTTCCATAGTGTTGGGCCGTAGATTGCGAAGGCTCTTTGGCAGGTTGCTTGGGAGCTTCTGGCCTTATGAGTTGGGATAGAGAAGAGGTTTTGATGCTGTTGTCTTCTTATTCTGGAATCTGTAACCTTCCGGAAGTTATAGGTATCTTCCATTCATCTTACATTAGCTGGGAGCCGTTTCATAGTGTTGGGCCATGGTTTGCGAAGGTTCTTTGGCAAGTTGCTTGAGAACTTCTGGCCTCCTGGGTTGAGATAGAGAGGAGGTTTTGATGCTGTTGTCTTCTTATTCTGGAGTCTGCAGCCTTCTGGAATTCAGAGGTATCATCGATTGATCTTAGATTAACTGAGAGTTCCATAGTGTTGGGCCATAGATTGTGAAGGATCTTTGGCAGGTTGTTTGGGAATTTATGGCTTATGGGTTGGTATAGAGAGGAGGTTTTGATGTTGTTGTCTTCTTACTCTGGAGTCTGTAGCCTTCCAGAATTCAGAGGTATTTTCAATTGATCTTAAATTAGCTGGGTGCAAGTTTCATAGTATTGGGCTGTAGATTGCAAAGGTTCTTTGGAAGGTTGCTTGGGAACGTCTAGCCTTATGGGTAGGGATAGAGAAGAGTTTTTGATGCTGTTGTCTTCTAATTCTGGAGTCTGTGGCCTTCTGAATGAGTGAGTTTAGGTAGTCAGCCAATTGGTTATGTATAGTTTTGAAGGTGATCATGCTTGCTTTATATTTGGTACAGGCTTGTAAGGGTAGCACGTGTAGGCTTTTGAGCACTGGGGTGATGTGTTCATGTTGTGTATCTGGCTGCTGTGTTTTGAACTAATTGCAAAGAGTGGAGTGAATATTTAGGGAGGCCTCATAGGATAAATTTACAATAATCCAGGTGTGGGGTAATTATGACCCGACATACTATGCGATAGTGATTGTGGACCAGTAGTGGGTGGAGGGTTCTACAGGACCTTCATTTTGTAGGCAGTGGATGTCATCCTCTTAATATGTGTTTGCAGAGACAGTCTATAATCTAATATTTAACTTCCTGTTTCACAGGGACAGTGATGTCATCTATTTTGAGTGTTTTTGGGGGAGAGTAGGATGTGTCCCTGGTAATGGTCAGGACTTCAGACTTGTTACAGTTCATTATTAGATTGTGATCTTTTAGCCAACTTATAACTGCCTTGAAGCATGATTTTATGGGAGAATATTCTGGATTGTCAGTGTTGAAGGGGGCGCATATCATTAGGTCATCTGCATAGGTGGTAACTTAAACTGTGGTTTTGTATGAGTTTGCATACTGGTTGAATGTATAAGTTAAATAGGAGCGCCGAAAGTCGGGATCTTTGAGATATGCCTTGCTGTTGTTTAAGTGGCTTGGAGATTTTGTCCTTTATCTTGATGTGCAGCTGGCGTTCTGACAGGTAAGAATGAAACCATGAGAGAGGGGTGTTGCTTACTCCTATGTCCATCAGCTGGTCTATGAGTTTATTGTGATTTAAAGAATCAAAGGCAGCTGCTATATCAATGAATATGATGATAAAACTCTGCTTGATCTTCTTGATTCCTTTGAGCAGAGTGTTAATTAGTGAGTTGAGTAGAGTTTCCACGTTGTGATTCGGTCTAAACCCATGTTGCTGCAAATCTAGGGGGGGCATAAGTGTCTATGAAATAAAAACATAAGATATGCTATACTGGGTCAGCCAAGGTCCATCAAGCCAAGTATCCTGTTTCCAACCTAGGTCACAAGTTCTTAGCAGTTTCCTCAAAAAACACAGGTTCCACAATGCTTGTACTGGGGCAAACAGTGGATTACCCGGGTCTCCTTTAATAATGGTTTATGGACCTTTCCTCCAGGAACTTGTCCAAACCTTTTTTAAACCCAGCTAACAGTTTTTACTACATCCTCCGGTAACGAATTCCAGAGTTTGATTACGCATAGCGTGAAAAAATATTTTCTCTTATTAGTCTTAAATAGCTTCATTGCATGTCCCCTAGTCTTTCTATATTCTGATGACATAAACAATTGATCTATGTTACCCGTTCCACTCCATTCATTAATTTATAGACCTCTATCATATCTCCCCTCTGCCGTCTCTTTTCTATTATCTTAGCTAGAATGTGGATGCTGGATACTGGCCAGTAAGAAGAGGGTGAGTTGGGGTCAGCTGTGGGTCTGAGGGAGGCGGTTTTTAAGTTGGCAGGAATGAGGCCTTTGGGAAGTGATAAGTTTGTTATTCTGATGTTTAGCCATCTTTATCCAAGAGGTAGGGCATGGGTCTAGGGGGGAGGTGGTAGTGTTTATATGGTTTAGGATTTGTTCATGTGTGTGTATATATAGATATATATATATATATATATATATATATATATATATATATATATATACACACACACACACACACACAGGGTGTCCTAAAAGTCTTATTGTAGTTTTAAGCTTTAATAACTTCAGAAGTTTAAATGTTACAAACTTACAAAACAACTCATTGAACATTTAATTATTGAACATTTTTAACATGTATTTAGTTTTATGAATTTGGAAGAATAAAAGCCTCAGAAAGTCTGGTAACAGGAAAGAGACTCCCCAAAAGTTAATGTTTGGTGGGTCATTAGTAAGTCTTGCATTATCAGCTCTACAGTCAATGGCAAATCTTTAGAATGGTTTCATTCCCCGAACTACATAGGTTTCATCTATTAAATAATACCCTTTTCTGCCTTGCATTGCTTGTGTGGCAGTTTCTCAGGCCGGTGGATCGGTAGAGGTCCTCTTGCTTGGCCATCTCGGTCACTAGACGTTTTCTTGTGGGGTTGTGTCCAAACTATCATGTATGCATCAAAACCTGATTCTCTAGATTAATTTAAGGCTGGGATTATAAATACAATCCTTTCAGTCACTGAGCAGCTGCTGATGAAAGTTTTTACAGAGTTAAACAATCAACTAGACTAGAGTAATGTATATACAAGATGGTGCTTATGTTGAATTTTAACGCGAAAACCTATAAATATTTAAAAAATGTAAATAATTAACCTGGGTTTTTTTTGTAAGTTTGTAGCATTTATACTTCTGAAGTTCTTAAAGCTTAAACCTGCGTTAAGACTTTTGGGAGACCCGTATAACTTGTAGAAATACTCTGCACATAAAGGTCAGCAGGCAAGCTATAGGTGATTACCTTTTTAGCAGACTAAGTTTTGACAAGCTTTTGAGAGCTATAAACTTTCTTCATCAGGTCTATGAAGGAGCAAGAAGTTACTCTCTGTTTAAGTAGTGCAAACTCACCTCGACGCAGGGCTGTCTGCATGTGTCATTACAAATCAAAGCTAAGTATGGGATACAGTGACAATTTACAGCACACAGGTCCCATCTGATCTTAGGCAATCTGCATCTATCATTAAATTACAACCGAAGGCATATGTGAGGAGATAGTAACCATTTGCATTTCAATGCTTTACATGTCTGGTAATGGGCGAAAGCCAATGCCTCTATTCAATTCTTTTTTTGTCAGTATTGAAATATTTGATCACTTTAATTTCAAATATTTTCCTCTCATATATGTTCTTGAAGTTCCCTTTCAGTGAGGTCGTCAAGGGAGTGATTTTCCTTTGAGAAGCATTCACCCACCAGAGTGATGTTTTGTTTTTCTCTGTAATAGTTCATGGTGTGTCTGTGAAGGTTAAAATGTGTCCTAAGTTTCTGACTTATTTCCCCCAATGTAGCACCCGTTTTCACATCTTTTGCACCGGATCATACACACTACATTCATAGAGGAGCATGATATGAGCCCTTTATTCTCAATGTCTTTCCTATATGGGTAGTTATAGGGTCCTGTGATAATTTGCACCATACATTTTTGCAGGGGTTTGCACCATTTTCTTCCATTTCGGATTCTTTTTGCAGTTTATTCCTAACAAGTTTTTGTTTCAGGATGGGTGGTTGTCGGAAGATTAGAATTCGAGGGGTGGGAAAGATTTCTTTTACTAAGTCCTCAAGAAATAGGGGAAATGCCCCTCAGAGGTGAATTAACAGATAAAACTGTGATTTCTGTAAAAGAGAAGCACTTTAAGCCAGGATGATTTGGAGCCCTTTTAATCGACAGAAAAGTCCTCTCTCAATAAGGCTGTTTTACAATGTCCTGCTTTTTTCCACATTTAGAGGAGTTCCCAAGGGTGTATTTTTAACGAGATTGGAATAGAAAGTGCACAGATTCTATTTTTCTGTGTTATAGGCACCATATTTTGTGGAAAATCTGCTTTTACTAGAAGCAGGTACAAATGTCTGTAAGGATCATTTTTTTTTGAATACTGGCCAACACCTGTGAGTGCAGAATACCCAAAGCCTGTTTAACATGCAGAAAAAGAACTCTTAGAAAATTGCACAGGGATATCGGTGTGTAAAAAGTAGGCATGGGGAAAAGTATGATCTATACGTAGGCCTTCTGCAGTACAGCAGGGTGCAGTTGCACTAGCCATATGCATTTTATGAAATATTTGGGCACATCTGGAGAAGGACACACACATTTGTACCATGTTTTGAGCAGGTGCCCTTTCAAGGCCAATTTTGTGTGACCCCCCCCACCCCATAAATGAACATTCCAAAAGATTTTCCTGGGTTACCTGGAAAATCAATTGGTCTCGCACTCTGCAGCTTGGGGTGGGGAACAACAGACCAGCAAAGAACATGCAGGGATTTCAGTCTGAAATTTCTGTGCTCGATTGACAGTGCAGCCTTGGGATCTACCATAAAGTATATGCCAGTGTCTCTGCCTTTTCATAGGGAAAACTCTGCAAGTCCCCAGCCTTGAATCCCAGGGCTTTTCTCCCCCAAATTCTTCAGCTTCCATGTGTCTCCTGCTCTCCCGTTATTCTTGTTTCTATCTCTTTTCCAGCCTCTCTCAGAAACAGTGAGGGAGAGAAACAGAGGGAGGGTGAGAAAAAAAAGAGGCAGGAAGAGAGAGGATGGAAACACCTGGCGTGTTGGGGAGGAAGGAAGAAAGAGGACGACGAGTGCTCACTTACTCTGTGTGCACAGATGACTGGTGCAATTTCGTGTCTCCAGCTCAGATCCTCTGCAGTACAGACCTCCATTCCTAGGGGGAGGTAGTGAGCAAGCCCGGCTCCTCCAGTGAGTACAGTCCATTGCACAGACTGACCACATGCTCCATTCTGTCCAGCCACCATCTACTACAGAGACAGAGAAGAAATGTCACAGGGAGGATGCTAGAATCCTTAATGTCTTACACCCCTTTGATCACCCCCCCCCCCCAAATCCCTCACCTGAAACCCTTTAACCCTCCCCATCCCCAGCACTCAGATCTTCAAATCCCCATTCTACTGATCCTTTTCTTCCCTAATCCTCACTCAACCTAGTGCTCAGATGCTCCAACCAGACTTTCGCTTGGTCTTCCAAGCCCTCATCCTCCCGCACTTTGACTACACAAATATTATTCTACATGGCATCCCAAAACACATCCTCCAACCAGGGCCGGATTTACCTTGAGTGAGGCCCTATGCCAACAAAAATTGTGGGCCCCCAGCAGGGGCGGCCCAAGGGGGGTGCGGGGCCTCATTTGCATAAATATTTGCATAATGTTACCATATACTAACTTTTAGTAAACGTGCCTCTTAATGAGTGTATGGATAAAGAAAGACTAAAAGATTTCTACATTACTATAATCCAGTGCCAACTGCCAGACACATTAGGAACTACTACAAATACTGCCCATTTAGAACCCATAGCAAACCCGCTGTATCCTAACAGCACTACCAGGACTCACAAAGCACCATACTCTACCAATCAAAAGACAACACTGCAAATATTAAACCAATACATTTCAGAGAACAACAATACATGACCTACTGGGGAAAGAGAACAAGTGGCACTGTCAAATAGGAATTATATAAACAGAACACCTCAGCTCAGTTACACATGCACAACATAGACCGTCACCAAACAAGGAATCACAATTTAGAAACAGGAAGACAATAATTAAACTGGGAATCCCAAAAGCCAAACTTGGAATGTACAACACTGTAGAAATAAAACTATACATTAATTTGCTCTTGTACTAAACAAAGCGCAGACGTTAATGATGCACATTTACCAGAGCTGACATATTCCAATTAATAAATTCAAAATAAAGAGATATTTTTCTACCTTTTGTGCATTTTTTTCAGCTGCAATTGCTCCAGCCACTTTCTTCTGGTTTCTTCGTGTCTTCTGCTAACTCTCCATCGTCTGCTGTCCATTTGTCCTTTCTTCTCTCTTCTAGTTTTTTTCCAACATCTGCTTTAACATACTAATCTTTCTCCTTTTGCTCTTTCCTCATTCCTATTTCATCCACTCAAATTTTACCCCTCCATCCTCAATCCCCACTTACTCTCCCAATACCCGGCCAATTGTAGATTTTTTATCCCTCCCACACAAAATATTTTTCCCTTCTCCATTTTACTCTTCCAGCCCCATCCCATTCTAATCCTCCCCCAACATCAGCTCCCTTTTAGTTCCAGCCTCACCCAGCATCCATTCCCTTCTAGTTCCTGCATCAGCCTATTTCCAGTCCTAGCCACCCATCAGCCCATTTCCAGTCCTAGCAACCCCCCAACCCAATACCAGTCCTAGCCCCCCCATCAACCCACTTACAGTCCTAACCCCCCATCACCCCATTTTCAGTTTAAGCCCCCCCTATAACCCATTACCAGTCCTAACCCCCATCAGCCAACTTCCAGTCCTAACCCCATCAACCCATTTCCAGTCAGCCCCCCATAGCCCATTGCCAGTCCTAACCCCCCCCATCAGCCCACAGCCCATTACCAGTCCTAACCCCATCAGCCCACCTCAAGTCCTAACCCCTCCCCATCAGCCCATTTCCTGTCCTAGCCCCCCCATAGCCCATTATCAGTCCTAACCCCCCCATAGCCCATTACCAGTTCTAACCCCCCCAACAGCCCACATCCCATTACCAGTCCTAACCCCATCAGCCCACCTCCAGTCTTAACCCCTCCAGCCCATTTCCAGTCCTAGCCCCCCCATTGCCTATTACCAGACAGCCCCCATCAGCCCACAGCCCATTACCAGTCTTAACCCCCCCCTAGCCCATTACCAGTTCTAAACCCCCCCAACAGCCCACAGCCCATTACCAGTCCTAACCCCATCAGCCCACCTCCAGCCTTAACCCACCAGCCCATTTCCAGTCCCAGCCCCCCCAATAGCCCATTACCAGTCCTACCCCCCCATCCCATTACCAGTTCTAACCCCCCCCACAGCCCACAGCCCATTACCATTCCTAACCCCATCAGCCCCCCTCCAGTCTTAACCCCCCCCCCCCATTTCCAGTCCCCGCCCCCCCAATAGCCCATTACCAGTCCTACCCCCCCCCCCATCGGCCTAAAGTAAAATTTAATTTAAAAAAAAAACGCTGGCTGCCGCCGCGGCAGCATGGACTGTTCCCGCGGGGCCCCCTCTGCTGCCGCGGCAGCATGGATTGTCCCGCGGGGCTCCCTATGCCCGACTGAATCCCCTCCCTGCCTCCCTCCCTGCCGGCTTTGAGAGGCGCGAAGGGAAAGTGTCTCCCTCGCGTCTCTGTTAAGCCCGCAGGGGCTGATGGGAAATTTCCCATCAGCCCCTGCGGGCTTAACAGAGACGCGAGGGAGACACTCTCCCTTCGCGCCTCTCAAAGCCGGCAAGGAGGGAGGCAGGGAGGGGATTCAGCCGGGCATAGGGAGCCCCGCGGGACAATCCATGCTGCCGCGGCAGCAGAGGGGGCCCCGCGGGAACAGTCCATGCTGTCGCGGCGGCAGCCAGCGTTTTTTTTTTTAAATTTAATTTTAAAAAGGCTATTTTTGTGGGCCCTTGTCAGCTGTGGTCCCTACGCCACGGCGTAGGTGGCGTATAGGTAAATCCGGCCCTGCCTCCAACCTCTCCAACTGGCCATGAATACAGCTGCCCAGTCTCTACAAGGTACCTCCAGATACGAGCATATCTCACCCATCTTGAAGCAACTACACTGGCTCCCCATATCTAGCCGCCTGACCTATAAAGCCCTTCTTATCACGTTTAAGATTATTCACAACTCATCTGCACCCTCCCTGTCAACCATTGTTCAACATACCTTAGACAAGAGAACGAGAAGATCCAACATGGTAAACACCTTGATCACTCCCTCAGCAATAAGGACCTGTACTAAGACTATCAGAAACCGTGCCTTCTTGTTATAGACACCGACTCTCTGGAATGCCCTTCCTGCTCCAGTCCGAGTTATTATGGACCATTCAACGTTCAGAAAGGCATTAAAGACTCACCTCTTCCAGCTGGCCTACAACAACATAACTTAAGAACTGCTCTACTATGCTGGCCCCATGCTGACCCCTGCACTCACAAAGACCCTGCACTTACTAAGACTCCACCTGAGACCCGGCTGCACAATATGTAATTAGTTCTCCCTTCCCCTTCCCTTCCTCCCTTCCCCTTCCTCTCCCTCTCCCTTTCCCTTCCTCTCCCTCTCCCTCTCCCTTCCTCTTCCTCTCCCTTCCTCTCCCTTTCCCTTCCCTTCCTCTCCCTCTCCCTTCCTCTTCCTCTCCCTCTCCCTTCCCTTCCTCTCCCTCTCCCTTCCCTTCCTCTCCCTCTCCCTTTCCCTTCCTCTCCTCTCCCTTTCCCTTCCTCTTCCTCTCCCTTTCCCTTCCTCTTCCTTTCCCTTCCTCTTCCTCTCCCTCTCCCTTCCTCTTCCTCTCCCTTCCTCTTCCTCTCCCTTTCCCTTCCCTTCCCCTCCCTTCCTCTCCCTTTCCCTTCCCTTCCTCTCCCTCTCCCTTCCCTCCTTCCCCTTCCCTTCCTCCCTCCCACCCTTTCCTCAAGTTGACTCTTTCTTTTTGTCACTATTTACCTGCACCTTGTTACTTAGTTTGTTGTTTATACCTGTTCGATGTAAAGTTACTGAGTTAAGCGTTTTGATGTGTTATGCCTGTTTTGCCTGTTCTATGTACTGTAAGTTGCTTGACTGTTCATGCTTACTGTAAACCACACTGATACTAAATAGTGCAGTATATGAAAGCTAATAAATAAACAAACAAACAAACAAACAATCTCAAATTACAGGTCACCTCCATTTGAAAATAGATGTAAAATACTCACAGACGTTACACACAGGCTCACTTTTTGCAAAGTGTCTTCCTCCCATAAAGGGCAAATTCCCAAGACATTTTCCGGGTAATTGCCCAGGGACGTTAACATCTCACAAACGTACCTGCACTGGTCTCATTAGAAAACAACAAGGAGACCTCTGTCTCTCTCCCTCTCCCTCCCCATGAGAGCTTTAACTTTAGGTAAGGTCTGCACATAGTTTCACTTTTGAGAACTAAGAAACTGTCCCCATATCTGGGGTAGGGTCCTATGAGCTTGGAATGATGACCCTAAATTTGTAGATCCCAGAGAAGGGGGGGGGGGATGCACAGACGTCAGAGGAAAGAAATTCTAGAACAGGATTGGGGTCCAGGAGCAATATTAGGAAACATTTCTGCGTGAAAGCTCAATAGATATGTGGAAGAGACTCCTAGGGAGATGCTGGGGGGGGGGGGGGGAACATAAACAGAAAGAAGAAAGTCTGGGATAAGCAAAGAGGACATTAATTAGGAGGAAGTGAAGGGAAAGCCAAAAGGCATGGGTCACTGAGGTCTAGGGCTTTGGAAAGGCAAAGCCCATCTGCCCATCACTGCTACATTCTGTTGCTCTGATATTTGGCAGGGCTGAATACTGAAGTAGGATAGACATCACTCCATTTCTAGAAAGGGGGGGGGGAATGTATGGAACAACCCAGGATACCAAGGGAGCTCTCGGAGGTTCCTGGAGGTCCCCTGATGGATCTCTTCAGTCAGTCTTTGGAGACGGTAGTAGGGGCCGGTGCCTTTCTTCCTAATAGTGGTAAATAGGGAGGTGGCCAGTAACTGCAGGCTCAGTGGTGGGAAAATTAACAGAGGATCTACAGAAAGAAAGAAATTAGAAATCTAGTATGTTGTAGGATCCAAGGCAGCAAATCACATCAGAGCAAATGCAAGATGGCATTTACTTGGATTTTGGTAAATCTTTAGAAACTGTCCTAGACAGGAGATTCATAGATAAACTGAGCAGCCTGGGGATGGGCCCCAAGGTGATGAACTGAGTTAGAAACCAGTTGACTGATTGACAAGAGAAGGTGCTGACAAGCGGCATTTACTTCAAGGAAAGACGAGCCGTCGCGGTGTAGCTCTACATCATTTCTGCAGCTGCTTCTGTTCAATATTTTTAAGAAATTTTACAGAGGGTTGATAGGATGAAATAAAGGTGTACCACAGAGCTGACATGCCAACTGGTATAGAAAAAAACAAAATCAGATTAAGTGATAGGAGTTTGGTAAATATGATTTAATGCAAGAAAGTTCAGCAGTGAATCCAGAGAAGGGAGAAGCTAGAGAAAAGATGTTCATATGTACCAGTGAAGAGCAAAAGCATGGAGTGAAGAGAGCCGAGGCGATGATCTGCAGGTTACGGGCAGTGGCTAGAGCCAGAGAGAGGTTGGCATGTGAGAAGATGCCAGTTCTACAGCGTGAAGAGAGGTGAGGCGATGATCTGCAGGTTATGGGCAGTGGCTAGAGTCAGAGAGAGGTTGGCGCGTGAGAAGATGCCAGTTCTACAGCGTGAAGAAAGGTGAGGTGATGATCTGCAGGTTACGGGCAGTGGCTAGAGTCAGAGAGAGGTTGGCATGTGAGAAGATGCCAGTTCTACAGCGTGAAGAGAGGTGAGGCGATGATCTGCAGGTTATGGGCAGTGGCTAGAGTCAGAGAGAGGTTGGCGCGTGAGAAGATGCCAGTTCTACAGCGTGAAGAAAGGTGAGGTGATGATCTGCAGGTTACGGGCAGTGGCTAAAGTCAGAGAGAGGTTGGCATGTGAGAAGATGCCAGTTCTACAGCGTGAAGAAAGGTGAGGTGATGATCTGCAGGTTACGGGCAGTGGCTAGAGTCAGAGAGAGGTTGGCATGTGAGAAGATGCCAGTTCTACAGCGTGAAGAGAGGTGAGGCGATGATCTGCAGGTTATGGGCAGTGGCTAAAGTCAGAGAGAGGTTGGCATGTGAGAAGATGCCAGTTCTACAGCGTGAAGAGAGCTGAGGCGATGATCTGCAGGTTACAGGCAATGGCTAGAGCCAGAGAGGTTGGCACGTGAGAAGATGCCACTTCTAAGGCTGCAACCCCATAAGGATGTCGTATACAGTACAGGTGAGGCCCCCACAATGGTGTAATGTGCACATTAAGCCCTATGATTAGATACATGAACAAGAAGAGAGCGGGGGGAATATGTGACAGACATTCAGTTACCTTGGGTGGGCACTTTTCTAAATGGTTCATACCATTTGAAAATTGAACACAAGACTGCAGCTAAAGGCATGAGCACCATAAAAACAGGCTTATATAGTAACTGCCTAGTAAACATGGCTGGGCAGAAGGCGGGGCAGGTGCAGAAAACAGCATATTGGGATTTCATTGTGAATTCTTTGCAAGCTCTTTCTTACTTTTCTGTACTGCCTTTTGCCGAGTCACAGCACAGCAGGTTAACAATGTAATAAAAAGAGAAAGAAGAGATTACAACAGAGGAATATGCAGCTTGTGAGGACGTGCAGCTGAATCCAGGATCTACAGAGAAAACGTTTAAGAGTAGTTTCCTTTTGGCACTTTGCTCATAGGCCTGTAGGTGTTTCATGAGTGATCTGCTTACATCTGTCAGGAGCAGGAGGTCACATGGATGTTCCCTGTTCATGGGATATTAGAATGTATCTGGACAACATGGTACTAAAAGTGTGAAGATACGGCAGGCAATGAAAGGAGAGAGTGCTGAGAGACACCAGGGAACAAGGTACCTGGGCACAGAGTTGTACAGGCTGTCTTCTGGACATTCTGCCCCTCACAAAACACTCCACCATTCAGTGGAGTGGGGTTGGTGCAGGTCCGAGTCCGTTTCTGCCACCCTCGTCCACAGCTTGTGCTACATGGTGACCACTCAGTCCAGGACGACCAGCCACCATTCACTGATCAGTGCCATTGAAGAAGAGAAGATTTAATTATTCATTACAGCAGAAGTGGGGAAGAAAAGCTCAGTGCGCAACATTTTCCTGCAGGAGGAGGGGTGTAGAGGATCCTACGTCTGTGGTATGTCCTACAGGAAGAGGTGGGGGGGGGGAGGGTCCATGGTGACCTGTCCATGCAGGAGGAAGGTACGAGAGGGATCTTCAGTCTGCAGCATGTCAAGGAGAGGTGGGGGATCCATGGGAAAGGGTTAGAGCAGGGCCTGACAAATCCCAGGTGCTAGGTCACTATGATGCCTAGAAATTGCACCTTAGCACCTAGGATTTCATGCCCCTGAACAGCATCTGTGAGGCAGCGCTAGCAAACACAAAAACCTAGCTTATTTCCTCCACTGCAATCAGCTCTCTGAAAGGACTTTGAGACACATGGTGGAGA
This sequence comes from Ichthyophis bannanicus, assembly GCA_033557465.1. Taxonomy (NCBI): domain Eukaryota; kingdom Metazoa; phylum Chordata; class Amphibia; order Gymnophiona; family Ichthyophiidae; genus Ichthyophis; species Ichthyophis bannanicus. The sequence continues at coordinate 7,099,385 of CM066050.1, forward strand.
AATGTCTGAGCTGATTTTAAGGCTCAAGCTCCTTGCAGAGAGCAAATAGCAGTGAGAAAGCGGCATGGCCTTTTTACAGCTTCAGCAAACAGTAACGCAGGAAGAATGGAGAGAGAGACTGGGTGAAGGCTGCAGGGGTGGGAGACTATGAGAGAGAGAGAGAGACTGGGTGATGGCTGGGAGTATAAGAGAGACACACACTGGGTAAAGGCTGTTAGGGGGCTATGAAAGACAGACACTGAGTGAAGGCTGGGGAGCTATTAGAGAGAGAGAGATTCACTGAGTAATGGCTGAGGAGAGCTATGAGAGAGACTGCCTCAGTGAAAGATATGGGGGTGCTAAAAAGAAGAGATAGAAACTGGTTGATGATGAGGGGGGGGGGGCTATGAGAGACACACACATGCTGGGTAATGACTGGAGGGGGGGCTATGAGCAGAGGTGTTCCCAGCCTCCCCCCATGATGCCGGTGCCCCCCCAGCTAGCCCATATAGGCAGTGTTCTCATGAGACTTTGGCCGGGAGAGAAGAGTGTGTGGCCCTCAGGGTGCAAGGCACTGCAGCAAAGCAGCTTAATCGTAAATATGTCATGCTGCCTCTATGGATCCCACAGGGGTACAACCCCCTCCAGGCTGGCACCTACCGCCCTGCCCTTCATATGCCACTGGCTATGAGAGAGAGAAGGAGATTAGGTGAAGGTAGGGAGCAGGGACAATGAGAGATTTTTCTTTTTACCAGGCCATGGTGATATGCGAAGCAATAAAGGAAACTGCCTCAGATACCACTACAGAGGGTCACCAATATGCTGCTGATACAGAACTTAATGGGGCTGGTGGGAGGGGGAGGCAGAGAGGGGTCGCTGCTGATACAGAAGTTACTGGGGCTGGTGGGAGGGGGAGGCGGAGAGAGGTCACTGCTGATACAGAACTTACTGGGGCTGGTGGGAGGGGGAGGCGGAGAGGGGTCACTGCTGATACAGAACTTACTGGGGCTGATGGGAGGGGGAGGCGGAGAGGGGTCGCTGCTGATACAGAAGTTAATGGGGCTGATGGGAGGGGGATGCGGAGAGGGGTCACTGCTGATACAGAAGTTACTGGGGCTGGTGGGAGGGGGAGGCGGAGAGGGGTCACTGCTGATACAGAACTTACTGGGGCTGATGGGAGGGGGAGGCGGAGAGGGGTCTCTGCTGATACCGAAGTTACTGGGGCTGGTGGGTGGAGGAGGCGGAGAGGGGTCGCTGCTGATACAGAAGTTACTGGGGCTGGTGGGAGGTGGAGGCGGAGAGGGGTCGCTGCTGATACAGAAGTTACTGGGGCGGGTGAGAGGGGGAGGCGGGGAGGGGTTGCTGCTGATACAGAAGTTACTGGGACTGGTGGGAGGAGGAGGCGGAGAGGGGTCACTGCTGATACAGAACTTACTGGTGCTGGTGGGAGGGGGAGGCGGAGAGGGGTCGCTGCTGATACAGAAGTTACTGGGGCTGGTGGGAGGGGGAGGGGGAGGTGGAGAGGGGTCACTGCTGATACAGAAGTTACTGGGGCTGGTGAGAGGGGGAGGCGGAGAGGGGTCACTGTCTTCTGTTGGCATGGGGTAGTGGCATGTTAAGGGCCTGATTTATTAAGCTTCCTTTTCCCTTAGAAAATGGGAAAACTGTACATCAGGCCCTTAAAAAAAGGAGCTATGATAGACCTTTTGGTGGGAGGGGGGGCTTCTAAGCTGGCTTCTAGATTCCCAGAAAACGTGTCCAGGCCTGAGTTAGAGGTTGCCAGGAAGCTGTCCTTGCAGGAAATGACAACAGATAAAGAGCAGCGCGGCCCAGTGAGGCGATAGTAAAATAGAACCATTTCTTCCTGCTATTCGAACAAAACAAAACAGTTTACAATATATCCACACAGACATATATACAAATGGGGGGGGGGGCAGAGTCATTCCTGCAGGAGAAGAGGGTCCATGGTGACCTTTCCTTGCAGGGGGAGGGGTAGGGCACCCTCAGTCTGTATAGTCTCTTCTTGCAGTGTCTAGAATGCTTAGAAAGATGTTGTACATTGTATGTTTATTTTGGTCTTACCAAAGACAATGACGGCAGCAGGCGTGCTCCGGCGCCGTGCCACAAGGTTCTTCGCTACACAGGTGTAGTTAGCGGTGTCAGCCAAGCGGGCTTGTTTCACCACCAGACTGTGATCCAGACCAAGGTACAAGTTCGAATCAAGTCTGGGGTCGAGGAATTCATCATTCTTCAGCCATTCCACCTGTCAATACCGAAAAAAAAGCCCAAATGACTTAAGAAAAGGGAAGAGAAGGAAGAGAGAAGGAAGCATCCAACAGAGACAGAGGGAGCGAGACGAAAGGATGGGACAGAATAGACGTGGGATCAGACACATAATGACTGAATAGAGAAGAGGGGGGGCTGAAGAACTTTGCTTAGAGTGGGTACAGCAATTCATTCAAGAGGTCTCCAGAGCAACCAGCATCCAATGATCCAGTGTGCACATGTGCTGGTCCAACAGATAGATCACACAGATATGGGGTACGTTGATGAGAGTTCCCTGCCCTCAACCCCTCCCCCTAACTAGGGGCCAGTTTGCCCAGATGCAGCCCATAGGATCAGATGTATAGGACACCCACCCCACGAACAACTGGAGTTCCAGGAGGTGGACACTTACCCCTGTGGACAAACAACTGCCAGGAGGTGGGAGGTTAGCCACAGAAGACACCTATGCTCCTAACATTATGAGTACTCGGAGCACAGCACAGTACATCCCACCTACCACCATGGAAAAGGCTACCCTAGTCAGTCGCAGCTCAAACACGACTGCCTTTAGGAAACTGAGAGCGCTCAGGCCCTACGAAGCCCTGGTTGGAAAAACATCTTGTCCCCTAAGCAGCATGCTGGGGGGGGGGGGGGGTAGGAAGGGGGACGATGACCAGGGAGCTCCAGTTGGCGTACAGCATCACTATACTTGGATGTCTTTCCCTCTCTTGATTTCCTTACTTTACTAATATTGATTGGCATTCTTTTTCTACTACTATTTTAACATGTATTTAGGTTTAAGTATATGTAAACCACTCTGCCACCCTGGAAGAGCAGTCTATTAAGTTTTAATAAACCACAACACCTCATTTGCATGCCCTGCCCACCAGTGTTCAGCCATCTCCAGCCCTGACTTTGTGGTTCAGCTCTAGAGCCCTATCTCCCAACTCCTTACCAGCACTGGCTTGCCACCCATATGGGACTGTGCCGAACATGCTCTCCCCCAGCTACAGCAATTCCCAGGGTGGGAGGGGGCAACGAACCCCATCCCCTACTGCTGCTGCTGCTGTTGCAAGGGTCTACCCCTGCTATCTGTTTGCCACTCAGACTTGTGCGATCAACTCCCTTGCTGCAGATGATGTCATGGGGGCACTGTCCATAGGTATCGCTCTGCCTCTTGGTCTGTGGGGTGGGTGCAGAGGTATTGGATACCCTCCGCAAACATCCAGCCTATGCCCTCCCCAGAAGTCCCCCCACAAGTCCAATGCATATGCATAATTGGGCATCAGACTCTTGAGACTAACGTTGCTTTGTATGTCTATGTGTGCCCGCTCTCCCTGTGGGTACAGGCATATGCTGCAGGCTCTAGTTATTGTGGCTGCCAGGATCTATTGACTTGCTGTCATGGCTGCCACACATTACTCGGTTTGCCTACGGACAGTGCTGGCCATGGTTGTCTAGGATGATGTGTGTGTGTGAAATGGCTCAGGACTGTTAATTGTATGGGAATCATGCCGGCACGGTGGGCGCAACTAGCATGGGGTCAGAAGCAGGCATTATCTGTGTCTGCGCTAGCAGCATCTTTCATGGTCAGAGGTTCCACTCCTGCGGCCGCTCTCCATCCTAGTCCTGCCTTTTGGCATGGTGCCTGGGTAGTGTAGAATTTTAAGTGCGGATGGCATTGTTGCCCCATGCTCCCGGCTAGGACATGCGTTATTTGTGTGCTAAACCCCACGCTGCAGTAAATAAGCCCCTAATAGAAGTGTCAGTGTCAAGTGATTACTTTGTACATTAAGTGGTGACAGATCCTCTAGTATCAACAAATGCAATCAGGGACCAAGCAAATGTGGCAGAAAGAAACAAATTGTCTAAATTGTACTGGTTGCCATTGCCCGATTGAAAGGAATCTCCAAGCGCATCTTGCTGTCTTGCCTTGTCTTATTGGAGGCAGCTCTCTTTGAAACAATGCAAGTATTGAGGTGAACTGAGAGATTGGGAATCTCCAGCATGCTCAGTAGTGCTCATTCTCTCATGCTAGGTGCAAAATTAACCAATTTGGAGACATTCCTTTAAGAAGAACATCTTTCAGGGAGAGACACAGGTCTTTCATCAGATGGATTTGTCATTTTATTTACAGGAAAAGTGTTTATTCATTCAAAGGCTGCCAGTCATTTGAACTATACATTTTTTTTGTTGCATCATTACGTCCAAGCTGTACCTGAAACCTTCCAGTGATTGCTTTCCACAAATTCTCTACACATCATGGCAAGTGAACTCGTGTCAGTGAACTAGGGGACCAGCTGCTTCCAGCTCCTGCAAAAGAAAGATGGTGGAAGCAGAACCATCCCCATAGCATTGCAGGTTCAGGTAAGTGTGACGTAATTGTTACCTTTGCAGGACCCAGAGAGGGGTGGTAGTGGTAGCAAAGGCGGGCACCAGGAAGGAGGTTCGTCTAGGGTACCTCCTATCCTTGCACTAGTCCCGAGTGAACTTATAATTTGAAATTCTGCTAAGTGCTCAGCTCTGACGCAACTCATTGATTTTGGACAACAAATTCTTTCATACACTTTGCATTCCAGTTTATGTGTTGCTTAAGTCTTTTTTTCATTCGAATCAACTTATTATGTTATTTATTTTGGGGTGCTAATGTGCTTTAAATTGTTCAGTTGGCATTGTGGAGGAGTGGCCTAGTGGTTGGGGCAAGGTACTTCAGGCCGGAAGGTCGGGGGTTCAAATCCCACTAGAGGACAGCAACCTTGGGCTGGAAGGACTGGGGTTTCTAGTCCCACAGGTGCTCCTTGTGGTCTTGGGCAAGCCACTTAACCCTCCATAGCCCATGTTCCCTGTAAAATAGTTATCTCCAAGTTATAATGCCCTGTTCAATGTAATTTCAGTTTGTTCAATGTAAACCGCACTGATGCAGAATAGTGCGGTATATAAGAGAATGTAAATAAATAAAATAAATTAGACTGACTAAGGATGGTTACTTTAAACCCTCTTCATGTTTCTGGATGTCTTTCATAATACACAAAAGAAGAGGAAACAACTTCTCTTAGACTCAGAATATTGACACCTTCAAATGTGTTTTGAAATTTCAGGGTGCTCGGTATATTTTTCTGACCCTTCCAGCCATTGGCTTTTTTGGCCAGTAAGCTGGTTGTCGCTAATCCCCTTGCCTGGCATCTCAAAAGTCCTGGAGCTGATGAAATGTAGCTGGATTAAATTTGAATTTGTAGCCGCTCGCCACAGAGTACAATCAGTTTTTCTTTTTATCTTGTTTCCTGTGCTTTCTCCTGCATAATATTGTCTGCCCCCTACAAACTGTATACTAAATTTTAAGGTCTTTAAGAAATTTCTTTTTCTATTTTTCCTGTAAGTTGTATTATGAACATGTCTTGATTTTTGTCTATTACGTATGTTGTTTATATAGAGAATTTTGTTTAAAATAATTTAAAGAAAAGTCAGTGAGATGGAATGAGTAAACATGGAATTGGTTATTCAATTTAATTTAATTTAATTCCAGGTTTTATATTCTACCAGCTTATAGTGGCCCATGGTGGATTAGATACAATAAAAGTATTGAAACCCTAAGACATTACATGACATTTCCAGTTTATGGCCAGAGGATATTTTTTGATTTATTTGGTTATTTTTCTATATTGTCTCTCGACAGTCAAAGCAGTTTGCATAGAATGTTACAACAATAAACGTATTACATTTAACTGGTAACAGGTTTGTAGTATAGGAACAGATTAGGTATGTATTACAACCTTTTGCATTACCTTTAACTGATAATGGATTTAAAGCAGAGGACAAGATTAGATACGCACTACAACAATATAATACATGTAACGTACTCAGAGAGAACAGACAGGTTTAATACAAGATTAAGAGCTTAATCATATTAGAGTTTCAAACAACATTAACTGAGATGAGGATGTAGTGCTCTATGAAGAAGAGCATCTTTAGCTCTATGAAGAAGAGCATCTTTAGCTCTATGAAGAAGAGCATCTTTAGCTCTATGAAGAAGAGCATCTTTAGCTCTATGAAGAAGAGCATCTTTAGCTCTATGAAGAAGAGCATCTTTAGCTCTATGAAGAAGAGCATCTTTAGCTCTATGAAGAAGAGCATCTTTAGCTCTATGAAGAAGAGCATCTTTAGCTCTATGAAGAAGAGCATCTTTAGCTCTATGAAGAAGAGCATCTTTAGCTCTATGAAGAAGAGCATCTTTAGCTCTATGAAGAAGAGCATCTTTAGCTCTATGAAGAAGAGCATCTTTAGCTCTATGAAGAAGAGCATCTTTAGCTCTATGAAGAAGAGCATCTTTAGCTCTATGAAGAAGAGCATCTTTAGCGCTCTATGGAATGTTATTAGCTCAGGAATGGATCGTATTTTTTCTGGTAGTGTGTTCCATAATCCCGGAACATATAGTGAGAAAGAGTGGGTGCTTTTTGCTCTCTCTGTTGGTACAGTTAATGTGTTTTGCGTGCCCTGTCTTCTGGCTCTGTTATTTTGTGTGGTGTGTATATATGTGTTAAGCACATGGAATGTCATTAGTAGAACTTTGTATGTGATTCTAATAGAGTACAAATGCTTCAGTATCTTTTTCTTCTAGTATGAACTGGGCTGCTGTTTGTTGTGCTATTTCTAGTGGATGTAGGGCGTACTTAGATATTCCATTGTAGATGCTGTTGCAGTAATCAGTGTGGGGAAATCACTGCCTGGAAAACTCTTAGGATATCATTTGGTTCCAAGTAATGGGCAAAAATATTGTAATATTCTTATTTTGCTATATATTGTTTAAATGGAGCTTTTGATGTAGGAGTTTAGGTTCAGCCATAAGACCATAAGATATGCCATACTGTTTCAGACCAGGGTCCATCAATCCTAGTATCCTGTTTCCAACAGTGGCCAATTCACTTCACAAGTACCTGGCAGGTTTCCCCAAAAGACAGAGGTTCCACAATGCTTGTCCCGGGGAAAGCAGTGGATTTCCTGGGTTCTCGTTTATAATGGTTTATGGATCTGTCCTCCAGGATCTTCTCCAAACCTTTTTTAAACCCAGCTACACTAAGCTTTCATTACATCCTCCGGTAACAAATTCCAGAGTTTGATTATGCATTGAGTGAAAAAATATTTCCTCTTATTGATCTTAAATGGGTTATATTGTAGCTTCATTGCATATCCCCTAGTCTTTCTACTTTTTGATAGCATAAACAACCAATCTATGTTCACCCATTCTACTCCATTCATTAATTTATAGACCTTTATCATCTCCCCTCTCAGCCGTCTCTTTTCCAAGTTGAAGAGCCCCAACCTTTAAAGCCCTTCCTCATAGGGGTATCCTTCCATTCTCGTTACCATTTTTGTCGCTCTTCTTTGTACCTTTTTTAATTCAGCTATATCCTCTTTAAGATATGGCGACTAGAATTACACACAATATTGAAGGTGCAGTCGCAACATGGAACGATATAGAGGCATTATAATATCCTTTGTTTTATTCTTCATTCCTTTACTTATGATTTCTAGCATTCTATTTGCTTTCTTGGCCATCGCTGCATACTGGGCCGAGGGTTTCAATGTATTATGCACAATGACACCTAAATCGTTTTCCTGAGTAGTGATTCCTAATGTGGAACCTTGCATTGTGTAGCCATAGTTTGGGTTGTTCTTTCCTAGGTGCCTAACTTTGCACTTGTTCACATTAAATTTCATTGGTCATTTGGACGCCTAGTCTTCCAGTTTTTCAAGATCCTCTTGCAATCCTCTTAAATTTTAGCAGCTTTGAATAATTTTGTGTCATCTGGCTACACTAACAGCTTTTACTACATTCTCTGGTGAAGTATTCCACAGTTTGATTACACACAGAACGAAAAAATATTTTCTCCGATTAGTTTCAAAAGTGCTACATTGTAGCTGCATTGCATGTCCCCCTAGTCTTTCTACTTTTTGAAGGAGTAAAAAACTGATCTATGTTCACTATATTTTTTTTAATGTTCCATGTGTTGATTTATTTATTTCATTTTGAACATTTCTAATCCGCACTATCTAAAATTCTAGGCGGGTTACAGGATTACATGCATAAGTCCATCAAATATCAGAAACACACATTTAAAACTATAACGATAATATATAACACATAAAAGTGACTGTCATAAGACCGTGCTCATTGTTACATTACTAAAACCAAGGCCTTCCTGCTAAAAAATCAAAAAGCAGTCCTTTCTAATCCGTTATAACTGAGGCTGGGAAGCTAAAGCCTTTTCCTGACATTAAGGAACAAAGCAGCAAGCCCTAACTCACTTGGAAGCGAGTCCCGCAGCTCAGGAGCTGCAGTTGAAAATGCACGTGAACCACCAAGTGCACAGATGGAGCATCAAGCTGGACTGCAAACTAGGCATTGCAGCCTTAAGACTGACTTAAGGTACTGAGGCACTTCTTTCAGGGGAAGAAACTGCAATTTTAGTTGCCGTTTCATTACGCTTTATATCATTTTTATATTACTTTTCTTGGTTTCATATTGTACATTGCTTAGGGCAGCCTGTGGCTGTGGCAGAAAGCCTTATGCAAGTCTCCTATATAAAATAAAGGAAACAAACTGCAGTATATTTTTCACTCTGTGCAGAATGAAGCTGTGGAGTTTATTACTGGAGGATTTGGCCAAGACAGTTTGCATAGTTGAGTTTAAAAAGAGTTTAGACATGTTTGTGGAGGAAAAATTCCATAAACAGTTATTAGCAGGGCGGCCCAAGGGTTTCTGCTGCCCTAGGCAGAAGCCTCAACCATGCTGCCCCCCCTTTCCCCCCCTTGAGCCATGCTAATGCTGATTCTGGTGGCAAGGTCAGAGGGGGCCCAGTTCGGCTCTGTGGCAGGCCATGTGCTTTGGCACACATTGCCTGTTGCTTCTGACCCCCTCTCCCGACATAACTTCGGGGGTTCAGAAGTGGCAGGTCATGTGTGCCGAAGCAAATGGCCTGCCACAGAGTCTAGTCATTTCCCACCTGCTGCTGGAATCAGATGCAGTGAGGAGCAGCAGCGTGGCGTGGCCCACAACAGCTGGGGGGGGGGGGGGCGGCAGCAGGCCACGTGCACCAAAGCACATGGCCTGCCGCCCACAGAGATCTACCAGCCTAGGCAGTCACTTAGCCCTGGTTATATTAGTCATGTAATCCATGTGATGCAACACAAAATTAGGCTGTGTGTGAGATTTAAAGGTCATGCGTTCAAGACCAGCCTATGTATTAGGGAATATAATTTCAGATGTGGTTTATTGGCTACTATTATTCAAGCCTGGATAACTCAGATGGTAGAGCATCAGACATTTACCCAAGAAAAAGATTTAGGTATCATGGTGGATAATACGTTTAAACTCTCCGCCCAATGTACAATAGCAGCTAAGAAAGCAAACAGAATGCTAGGAATCCTAAGGAAGGGAATGGAGAATAAAACCAAGGATATTATAATGCCTCTGTATCGTTCCATGGTGCAACTGCACCAGGAATATTGTGTGCAATTCTGGTCACCATATCTTCAAAAAGAATATAGCAGAATTAGAAAAGGCACAGAGAAGAGCCTCCAAAATAGTAAAGGGGATGGAAGGATACTCCTATAAGGAGAGGCTAGAAGGTTAGAACTCTTCAACTTAGAAAAAAGATGACAGGGGAGATGAGATATAAATTAATGAATGGAGTGGAATGGGTAAACCTAGATAGGGTGTTTAATCCATCAAAAAGTAGAAAGACTAGGGGACATGCAATGAAGCTAAAATGTAACCCATTTAAGACTAATAAGAGAAAATATTTTTTTCACTCAATGTGTAATCAAACTCTGGAATTCATTACCGGAGGATGTAGTAAAAGCTGTTAGTGTAGCTGTGTTTGTAAAAGATTTGGACAAGTTTCTGGAGGAAAGGTCCATAAACCATTATTACGGAGCACCCTGGAAATCCACTGCTTGCCTCAGGACAAGCATTGTGGAACCTGTGTACCCTTTTAGAAACAGACAGGTACTTGTGATCTGGATTGGCAACTGTTAGAAACAGGATACTGGGCTTGATGGACCTTGGTCTGACCCAATGTGGCATTTTTTTATGTTCTTAGACTTGGAATGACCTAATCTTTGGAATCTTGCCGGGCCCCTGGGTCCCAGATACGTCGCTGTCAGAGGCAGGGTGCTGGGCCTGCAGGACCTTTACTCCTTTTTCATTCTAATGAGAGCAGGATATTTGTTGCAACTGGTTGCGTGAAATGAGTCTCTATTGCTTTTACAAGTCTCCAGGATTCACTGCAGACTCTAGTTAGTAATGCAGCCAGTGTAAACTTTCTGATGGTTTTGGCCCATGCTATGTGCTGTGCCACTTGGATTCATCTAAAACTGACCGCCAACGCTTAGCCATAACTGTAAATATAGAGCACAAGGAAGCTTGCAGCGTTCCAAACATAAATGGAGATATTCTAAAAGTAACCAGAGACACATTTCTAAGTGAGATCAAGAGACATTTTGTATAGGTGCCACTGCTGTTAGGGAGAACAGTAAAACAATGTTTAGGAGGGGATTTGGTGATAACAGAAAAGGTGTGGTGCTGAGGAGATACTAGAAGCGCATTAGAGACAATGAGGGGGTAAGGGGGGGTGGTTAATGCTTATGGTTAGAAATAAAGGGTTAAGAAGAGTCAAACGATCATGTGATAGCATAAGATTAGGAAAAGGTCTCACTTCCGCTGGAGGGACACCCTCAGGAGGCCGACAAGGCAGAACTATCTCTTCTTCTATGGAAACTTCCTTGGCCAGTGGTTCTTGTTCAAAATTTTTACGCAGGTCTGAAAAATGAAACATGAAATGTGGATTTAATCTCCAAGCCCAGATCTGTGCTGACATTAGATAAGAAAGTGCTTTTCCCTGCCCCCCCACAATGGCTGTGTGTTGGCCCCCAGGATTCTGAGGGGGGGGGGACAGGAAAGGATCAGAACTCCCTTTATATATTTAGTTAAAAACATTTACAGATTGCTAATATGACATGACATTCTAAGTGGTTAACAGAATACAATAACCAGAACAGTGAACACAGAAATGAATAAAAAGAATAATTAAAAACAGAAAAAGAAAGAGAAACAAGACAACTTTGCCAACCCCTCCTGGCATCCTGTTCCATCAATCAATCAAGCTGGGAATAAGAAAGTTTCCAACCCTTTCGGAAACTTACCCCATTCTGACTCCTGTTGTAACACATGAAGGAACCTCTTCAACTCACTCAGCATCACAGTCACAAATGCTGTGTTCACCCACACTTCCTGCCTCATCCGATGTTGATCAGGAATTATTAAAAAAGAACCCTAGCTTGATCTCACTCCTCAACCTGATTGATACCAATGTAGCAGATCCTGCAAATATCTGGGACCCACCCTAAACTGGTTTTGTTCTTTTCAAAAAGGACTTTTCATGTATCAATAGGCCAGAGTTCATCTTCCCACCATCTCTCTCTTATGGTGTTCCACGGGGTACAGTCCCGGCACCCACTTTATTTAACATCTTTATTGCCCCACTGGCAAAACTCATCCAAGATCTAGATCGGGAGACTCTCAATGAAGCTACAATGTAGCCCATTTAGGACTTATAAGAGAAAATATTTTTTTCACTCAATGAGTAATCAATCAAACTCTGGAATTTGTTACCAGAGGATGTAATAAAAGCTGTTAGTATAGCTGGGTTTAAAAAAAAGGTTGGACAAGTTCTTGGAGGAGAAGTCCATAAACCTTTATTAAAAAGAACCCGGGAAATCCACTGCTTACCCTGGGACGAGCATTGTGGAATCTGTGGACCTTTTCGGGAACATGACAAGTACTTGTGACCTGGATTGGCCACTGTTGGAAACAGGATACTGGGCTTGATGGACTTTGGCCTGACCCAGTATGGCAGATCTTATGTTCTTATTCATTTCCCTCCCTTGTGGCTGTGTATGAAGGACTTTATTGTCTTATGTAATGTTCCGTTGCAATGTGTCTAATTTTATTTTTTTGTTGTAAACCACTTTGATGAAAAAATTGAAAGGTAGTATACCAAATCATTTAAATAAATAGATATATCTCTAAAAAAGACAAAGATAGCATCTTAAATATACTCTGTTCCCGAATAGGCAGGCCACTGAAGTACATCAGCCAGAGAACCCCCTCCCCCACTGGGCTTTTCACCACTTGCAGCTTCCAAACCTGATAATCCCATATACAAGAGGATGTGGTCGTCAAAAACTGAAATTACCAACACCTATACCTCAGTTTGCATAGCCTCTCATCTAAAAATGGACACAATTGCCTAACTAAATGGCATAAGCTATTCACACCATTTTTTCATATCTGGGCAGAAAAAGACAAATGAGCATTAAAATATACAGCCAAGCTCCAAACTTCTGTTTTCCAGTCTAATCTCTGACCAAATACATGGACATTCAGTCAAAGTAGAATAGTCCAGCTCCCCACAAACCAGCACCTCTGACCTCTGAGCATTAAGCAGCTCGATACCCTCTCCAAACAGCAGGCATTATATCCTGATCTAAGGGCACCGCAATTTGTATGTCAACAGCATAGAATCCTCCCCCCTCCCCCCCCCAAAAAATAAAACCCCCCAATTTCTTATTATCTGTCCTGAAGGTTGCATAAATATGTGAAGAAGAACTGGTGAAAGAGCCAATCCCTGAAACCCCCCCCCCCCCCCACAGGGCAGCAAGCGAACGGGTGACATCTCTTCCCCCCCGACATGCACTTCCACCCACATAAAAAGGAGAAGATCCACACCACACTCTCCCATCATGTCTAGTTGTCTAGTTCTTCACACCAAGATCTCTCTCTCAACCATATCGAAGGCTACAGAAATATTAAGCATTATCACCATGTCCCCTTTATCCCTATGGTGATAAATAACGCTAGTTCTGGCCACTAACAAGGATTCAAGTACCTGAACTCTGACAAAATCCTGCTTGCCTCCAATGTAGCCCTGCCCCTTCAACTGATTAACCGATTAAAGAAAGGAAATTGATCTAAGATTATCACATTTCACTTTGCTGCCCTTTCTTGGCACTGGGTGACCAAAGCCTTTTTCAGTAGATCTGGATATATCCTGTTGATCAACGCTAACACACCTTTAGGCTACCTACGTAGCAACTGACCACGAATGGGATCCAAATGCCTCGGTGTGATGATATGCAGTCTCTTCAACAACTCTACCAATTGTCTAGAGTCATGGACATAAAATCCTTCCATTCAGCTGTCCTACCTACACGGCCGGCCCATCCACTAGGTGAACTAGGCAGCTGCCTAGGGTGGCAGACCCTGGCGGGCAGAATGCTAACCCACGTGCACGCAGTTCTGGCCTGCTGCTCCTGCCTGCCCTGCAAGAAAGCTGCATTGGAGGAGGGAGCAGGAGTGACAAGCTGTACTGGGCACTAAGCGGAAGTTCAGCCACTGCCATTTTAGTGCAAGGTGGGGGCGGCATGGTAGGCTGGATGGAGGCACAGTCTCTTGAGGGGCAGGGTGGCATTGGTACAGAGGGTCTGCCATTGCCTATCTACCATCTCTTTCTCCATTTGTGAACTTCCCATCCCAATCCTTAACCTCTCTGCTGTACCCACTGTTCCCATATTTTCCTTATTCTATCCCAAAACTTGCTTTGCTACCCAAAATGCCTCCTTAGGTTTGCTACCCAAAACTGCAGCAATCTTGGCAGATTATCCTCCTTATCCCAAATATTCTTCACCTCCTCTCTAACAATTGCAAATCTTTTTACTCCTACCAGATCCAGCAAAAAACAAACCCTATTATCTCTTTCCCCTCCTTCCTTTACCCTTTTTAATGGTGTTGCCTGATCTAAAGCCTCCTGCAGGACATTTTTCCAGTCTTGTACTTGGATTTCAACTATCCTTACCTGACTTACGATGGGCAAGCGTTTTATTCCACAACAAATCCTATTTTACCTCCCCTAAATTCTATTACCTTCTTTCCTTTCCCTTCACTATCTTCACACCAAGTAAAATAAAAGGAACAAGAAAATGATCCAATTATATGGAAGCCTTTTAACCCTATCTACCCGTAATCCAATCTATTAGCAGCTACGTGTAGGGGTCAGTCACCCACTGCTGATAATTCATATCACTTAACAATGTGAATAACAGAGAGCACTGTTCATCTACCGTAGGGGTCCTGAAATCCCCCAACATTATTGACTCTTGGAATTCAAGTCTCCCACTATGCCTCACGTCTCTTTACTTAACCCGGGGAGACGGAGAGGTACGGACGGACAGGCAATATAACAAAAAATCCTAACTCTTGTCCTCCCTTGAAACCTACTGATATTGCTTCATGCCTGCTCAACCGTTCTGAATCACCAACCAACCCTTACGCCAAATTAGCACTACCCCAGCCCCATTTACTCTCCTAATTCATTTGAGAAAAAAAGAATAAATTAGCTGGACAAATTTAAAAAACTAGTCACTTCACCCCACCCAAAAAACACATTTCAGTAATAAATAATAAATCCAGGCCTCTTTCCATGATTAAATCATGTAAAATGCGCCATTTACGATCAATAGAACAAGCACTATTTGCAAAGAACCCTCTTCTGCTCTTCTTCCCCCAACCCAGAATTATTCCACTGTAAAAACAAAAGAATCCACTCTTCCCCTTTCCTCTTCTATAACCCAGGTACTATTACCATATCCACCCTTCCCCTATCCACTGTATCCTCTGCTGCTGCTAATCACATCGGCCATAATGAAGGAAACCAGAGGTCGGACTCCATTCAGGCAACTGCAGTAGTGACTAGTGTTTGGAAGAACAGAGAGGACGACCCAGGAGGCCCATAAACCAGAGCCAACGGCTGGTCCTTGTGCAGTTCCCTTACCTCCAGATGCTGCTAAAAACATTTAACTGCTGCTGAAACTCAAGAAGGGGGTATCAGTAGATAGCACTTGTGACATGCCACCTACATGCAACACGAACATAGGCCTTCTGACTCTTCATGGTTCCGGACGTGCTCCAGGCCACACACTGGCACCAGTATTCTTCCAAGCCAAAAATCTTCTCCACCTGCTGCCGGGAAATGTCAACGCGCACTTCCATCACAGGAAGACCTGTGGAAAGGAGAGACAATCAGGATCTGTACTGAGCTCGCGCAGAAGCACCTCAAGAGCCAATGATGTGGGTGATACCTGGGGGATGGGCTTAGCAAGCTCTCATTCCTATGCCAGGATTTGTGATCCTATAAACTGTTGCAGTCAGTTGCCAAACTAGTGACTGAGTATTAAGGTAGTTTCCTTATTGACAGTATACAAAGAGACCTTTTTAAAAATCAAAATATACTATTATATTATGGGACTGGTGACAAGTGCAGAAAATTCTCAAGCTGTTTTCCAGCCAAAGGGTTCATATCTTGCCCCCTCTCAGGGCAGAAATTGTGCTTGACCTGCTTTACTGTAGCCTCTGTGTCCTGGTGCCCTGCACTATGGACAGGATGAGGAGTGACAATAAGCAGGCTGGACACCAAATCCTCCTCTCCCACCCACAGCTCTGATATGAGCTGCTTGAAAACCTCTAACTCGTTGGACACAAGTCGCCTGTGGCTCCAGAATGGAAATATTTCCAGGCTCCAGTCTGAGCTCTCAGCTCTCGTACTGCTTGTCTTACTGTTAAAGGAGGTTTTATTCACAGGAGTCTTGTCCAAGGCTCGAGAACTATACAGGAGGGTTGGTCACTGGGCCACTGCTGTGTATTGCCATGCAGAAGCTCCGAGCTGGACTCCTAGACCTGATCTCCCCCTCTGGGCTGACAGGGGGCTGGAGAAACTGCATAGGCAGCTGGTCAGAACTGGGAGGGGGTAAAAATAGGCAAAAAAACCTCCAAGTAGTTTTAAATGGTGGGGCATTGAGGCAGATCCCAGGTCTGTTCCTGAATTTCCTGAAAGCCCAAAAAGGGGCAGTGGATGCCACCAGGCCAAATAAAAACATCTGTGAATCTTTCCAAAGGATATAAAACAGGGTTAAACCCCGATTGAGTTTCAGTTTGGGCAATGAAGTTCTGATATAAAGCCTGATTTCTGATCAGTCATCAAGCATTTCACAGCTTCCACATGCAAGGGCCATATTTACATGTGTCTATGGGCCATTTTGCAAGCCTAAATGCATAAATGTCACTAATTAAATACGGAGGCTGCAATCTTTCTGTTTTTTCATTTTGTAGGGGAAAACAAACAATGGGAGACTGAGGAGGATAACCCCTTTATATGTCAGGAAATCCCCACATGGGAAGTTTAGGTCATACACGTATATTCCCTTTATAAACAGGAAATAGATGTTTTGCCGGCCTGATCCATGCCCACACCACGCCCACACCTTACTCCCATTGCAATTAAGGATCCCTATGTGTAATGTATACCCAATACAGACAACCTTGCGCAGACCCCTGTGGGTCTTGCGGGGCAGCTTTCTTTGTGTGCCAGCGGCTGGTAACACCTTTGTAACCTTTGCCCTTTGTGACACCAATTACATCGATCAGTAAATTTCCCTCTTTCTAATTTCATCATTTCCACACGTAAGTCATGATTAAGTTCTAAATTAACCCCCAATATGGCCTAAGATGTGAGGGAAAGGAGCGAGAGAGAAGAGAAACCTAGTGATAGACAGTAGAGAACTGGAGATCTCTTCTCAGAGACGATACCCCTGTATCTACTGACTCTAGGAACACAGCTCGTCTCCGTTCATCATCCTCACTCACATCATCTCTACTATCGTCAGAACAAGACTAAGAGAGATTTACACGGGGGCTCTGCTGAACTTCACCGCACCATCAAACCTCTATACCCTGCCACACTGACTCCCCCGATCCCACATCCCTCCCCGCATCCCAAATTACATACTATAGTAACTCTCCAATTCATTATAAAAAAGATGAATAAGAATCCAGCTCAGAATCTCTCAGAAACCTGCCGGTCCTCTAATTATCTTAAACTGCACCGCAAGGTTTCTGTGCTAATTAATATCAATTTTGTGCATTTGTAGCATCAATAATTAATATACAATTATATACCAAAATCATAAATGTATATAAATAACTCTCTTCTAGTCTTTATAGCAGACTCCCCTCCCCCATCTTTCATATTCTTTTCCTTACGGACTTCTACTTACTTCTAATACCTACCTTGAGATGGTCTCAGCCGGCTCCTAGCTCTCAACTGAATATTTAACCAAGGAATTAATTACCACAGTTTAATAAACAGACTCTTTCCTGGCACACATTTGCTGAAGGAAGATGCATCACCTTTCGGTTAATCAGGTGTATGGAGGTGGAAGAACACAGCAGAGGTACTCAAATCCAGTCCTTGAGGGCTGCAAACCAGTCAGGTTTTTGGATATCCCTAATGAATATGCATGAGATAGATTCAAATACAATGGAGGCAGTGCATGCAAATATATATCATGCATATTCATTAGGGATATCCCGAAAACCTGACTGGTTTGCGGCCCTCCAGAACTGGATTTGAGTACCTCTGGGCTATAGGAAGGTCAGGGAAGGCTTGCTGCTATCCTTCCTAAATGTTTTCCAGGTCTCTAATGAATTACATATTTCCCGTTTATACAGATTCAGCTGTTGCACATTAATTGCCAGTGTAAAGCCAATTTTTAAAAAGGGTTCCAGGGTTGATCTGGGAAACTACAGACTGGAGAGCATGAGGTCAGTACCGGGAAAAATGGTAAAACAATTATAAAGAATCAAATTATTGAACATCTAGATAGTCATGGTTTAATGGAGAAAATCAACATAGATTTAGTCAAGAAAGTCTTGTCTTACTAATGTGTTTTTTTGAAGGTGTGAAAAAACAGGTAGATAGAAGTGAGCCAGTTGATATAGTGCACCTGGATTTTCAGAAAGCCTTTGACAAGGTCCCCCATGAGACTCTTGGTGAAGTTACAAAGTCATGGGATAGGAGGCAGTGTACTATTGTGGATCAGGAACTGGTTAAAAGATAGAAAGCAGAGGGTAGGGCTAAATGGCCAATGTTCTCATTGGAGAAAAGTGAATAGTGGAGTACCCCAGGGATCTGTGCTGGGCTCGCTGCTTTTTAACATATTCATAATGACCTGGAAATGGGAATGAGTGAGGTGATCAAATTTAAGAACATAAGAACATAAGATAAGCCATACTGGGTCAGACCGAGGTCCATCAAGCCCAGTATCCTGTTTCCAACAGTGGCCAATCTAGGTCATACGTACCCAACAGTTTCCCCAAAAGACACAGGTTCCACAATGCTTGTATTGGGTCAAGCATTGATATCCTAGGTCCCTTCTTAATAATGGTTTATGGACCTTTCCTCCAGGAACTTGTCCAAACCTTTTTTAAACCCAGCTACACTAACAGCTGGGTTTAAAAAAGGTTTGGACAAGTTGCAGAGGACACAAATTTATTCAAAGTTGTTAAGACACAAGAGGATTGTGAAAAACTGCAAGATGATCTTGATAAACTGGAAGACTGGATGTTTAAACGGCAGATGAAATTTAATGTGGACAAGTGGAAAGTTATGCACCTAGGAAAGACCAACCCATGCTACGATTACATGATGCAAGGTTCCACATTAGGAACCACCACCCAGGAAAACGTTTTAGGTGTCATCGTGGATAATATGTTGAAGCCCAGTGTGCAGCAGCAGCCAAGAAAGAAAATAGAATGCTCGGAATCATAAGGAAAAGAATGGGGACTAAAACAAAGGCTGACATCATAATGCCTTTATATCGCTCCATGGTGCGGATGCACCTTGAATATTGTGTGGAATTCTGGTTGCCGTATCTTCAAAAAGAATATAGCAGAATTAGAAAAGGTACAGAGAAGAGCCACCAAAATGGTAAAGGGGATGGAAGGATACCCCTATGAGGAGAGGCTTAAAAGGTTGGGGCTCTTCAATTTGGAAAAGAGACGGCTGAGGGGAGATATGATAGAAGTCTATAAATTAATGATTGGAGTGGAACAGGTAAACGTAGATCGGTTGTTTACGACATCAAAAAATAGAAAGACTAGGGGACATGCAATGAAGTCACAATATAACCTATTTAAGACTAATAAGAGAAAATATTTTTTCTCTCAACATGTAATCATACTCTGGAATTCGTTGCTGGAGGATGTAGTAAACGCTGTTAGTGTAGCTGGGTTTAAAAAAGGTTTGGAGACGATCCTGGAGGAAAGGTCCATAAACCATTATTAAAGAGAACCCAGGAAATCTACTGCTCGCCCCGGGACAAGCATTGTGGAAACTGTATTATTTATTTATTTTACAATGTTTGCTAGCTACACCTTACCGCTGTGTGAATCCTGCTAGTAGTACACTGAGGAGCGAGGATCTCAATGTGCTCAGACGGAGTGTAAATCTTACCAGGTGACAGAGGCAGAGCAGATAGTGAAAGGAAGTGAAGGTAGTACTTAGCAGATTCATATATTTATATAGAAAAATTGACTGTAGTTTTTCTCAAAGATATGTGTTGATGACTAAGACTCCAATTAAAAACAACTTATTTTCTAACACAAGATATGCCATACTGGGTCAGACCAAGGTCCATCAAGCCCAGTATCCTGTTTCTAACCGTGGCCAATCTAGGTCACAAGTACCTGGCAGTTTCCCCAAAAGACACAGGTTCCACGATGCTTGTATTGGGGTTGCAGCCTTCGATGCAGATCCCGGGCTGACCAGGTCTGGTGTCGGTGAGGAGAGGCAGTCTTCAACAGGACAGGCCTCGGGGGTCCATGATCCGTCGCCGGAGGCCTCAACATCTGTTCTGGACACCTTTGCTGGCTGCTTCCACTCTAACTCCTCGGATACCCTCCAGGAACTGTGGGACCTTGCACGGGACTTATCCTTGAGAACCTCATCCTGGGAATCAGACACACGATTTCTTCTTCTTCTTGTGCTCCCGCTCCAGAGAACCCTTGTCAGAGTGTCCGTGCACCTGATCGGGCACTGCAGGGGTTTTACATCACTCTGAGGATCCGTGTGGGGCCTTAGAGTGCGAGGTTACCGGGGACACCGGGG
This sequence comes from Ichthyophis bannanicus, assembly GCA_033557465.1. NCBI lineage: Eukaryota > Metazoa > Chordata > Amphibia > Gymnophiona > Ichthyophiidae > Ichthyophis > Ichthyophis bannanicus. The sequence continues at coordinate 7,119,685 of CM066050.1, forward strand.
CTGAATCTGACCTGTGGAAGATATTGTCCTACTTCTGGCGGCAAACACAGTGACGGAATTCAAAGTGGCCTGGGACAGACACAGTGGATCACTTTATAGCAACAAGATTAAATCAAAATAAATTGAACCATCTAATTTCTCAACAAATAGGGGTGTCCTATATAGAGCGATGGGGGGAGGAGTGGTGGGTTCACCCCTAAACAAACAAAGAAACAAAGATATGGAGAGGGGTGCACCTGCTCCTGGTGGGTGCACCACTAAGCAAAGACATGGGTAGGGGTGCACCTACTCCCTAAAAGACATGGGAAGGGGTGCACCTACTCCTCCCATATTGCTGGGCAGACTAGATGGACCACACTGGTTTTTATCTGCCATTATCTACTATGTTACTATGTAAGCAGTGGATATCCCGGGTCCACTTTAATAATAGTTTAACGATCTTTCCTCCAGGAACTTGTCCAAACCTCTTTTAAACCCAGTTACACTAACAGCTTTTATTACATCCTTCTGTAACAAATTCCAGAGTTTGATTACACGCTGAGTGAAAAAATATTTCTCTCATTAGTCTTAAATAGGTTGCCCCATAGCTTCATTTCATGTCCTCTCGCCTTTCTATCTTTTGGTGGCGTAAACAATCGATCTACGTTCTAATCTTAAAAACAGCTGAATGTGCACAGTTAATGATCTGCAGCAATATGAAGACTGAGCCCTGGTTCTAGTGTCTCGTGCGTGCACCTGGGCAGGACGGACTGTTCTAGACAAAGACCGATCAATGCTCCAAAGCTGTCATGTGAGGCATCAGAGATACCTGGGGATGGGGGGGGGGGATGGAATCTGGTATGATAAAGTCACATTAATGATTAAAGAAATCAAACTACCATAAGAGCTTGGCAGAGTAAAGAGAAAAAATATGCAATTTTTCATAAAAAATACAGGACTGACCTTGAACGCGGGTTAAGAGACTCTACCGCATCTGGAGGTATTAGTGTTGCCATTGTATGAGACTGTAGACCCTCTTCTATTCCAGTACTGAGACTCCTTCCTATCCCACCCCTCCCGCCCCACAGCTCTGACAATGCACTTCACTGACTCTTGCCCTGCTGCAACCTGTGTTCATGGCCAAAAAAAGTTTAATTAGGCTTTGGTTTCAATTACGTTTTTGCTATGTTAATGTTGTTTTCTTGTGGGGTTTTTGCAAACATGGTATGTGCATAAGAACTTTTACTTACCAGATAATGTCCTTTCCTCGAGCCCTGCTAGACAGAATCAGACAAGTGGGTTGTGTTCCCCTACTAAGCAGATGTGGAGACAGAGAAACACTCCAGAGGCTTCTTATGACATCATCATGCCATTAACAGCCTGTGCCCTTAGGGACATATTCCAGTATTCATACATAAGCATATGTTCCGGAATCTCCAGTCTCACACTACCTTAATGAAGATAATGAGGTTCAACCAAACAGAAACCATAACTATGTCCAGGAGCAACTTCAACAGAAGGCTTGTCTGAGGGTATCCATACAGCTCGCCCAGAACTCAACAGCATGCACAATCTTCAGAGCACCCAGACATTTCCACATTACACCCATTCTAAAATTGCTCCACTGGCTATCCATCACCTCCAGGATCAAGTTTAAGGTCCTCACCCTCATCCACAAAGCTCGGAATGGCCTCACTGCCCAGCATCTCCAAACATCAATTAGCACCCCCAGCTTTACCAGGCCCCGCTGACAGAGCACACAAAATCTGCTCAACCTGCAAATGCAGATACGAAAGTGCACCCAACATGCCCACATCAGGCCCTTCCCACTCTACACTCCCACACTCTGGAATACACTACCACCCACTCTAAGAAGCATTCAATTGACAAAAGCCTTCAGCAAGCACCTGAAGATCCATCTCTTCCAGGAACACTATGGTACATGCTAACTCTCTTAAGAACTTCTTAGACAGACTCCTGCGCCTGACCTGCCGAACCCTTTGTAACCATAGCAGTTTTCTCACTGGATCTGCCTTAACTTCTACCTTGTATCCCGTTAACTGTGCTGACTCACTCTTGATGTACCCCGATCCTCCACAGTCATCGAACTCTATGTACCCACTGCTTCCCGCATATGTCCCAACTATTATCTAGCCACCGCTGGACTGGATCTTGTTGTACCAAATGATGTCACACCCTTGTCTTTACTGTTACTTGTTCACCATTTTGACTGGTAGAAAAATGCTATAACAAAATCAGTTAAATAAAGTAAATAAATGAGCCCGCAGGACCAACCACATAGAGTACAGAAGACCAAAACAAATACCAGGTGTGGGTCCTGGACTGATCTAGCAGGACTCAGGGAAAGGACATTATCTGGTAAGGAAAATGTCATCATCTATATTGTTCTGCTAGACCAGTCCAGACAAGTAGGATGCACCAAATTTATAACTCCACTGGGTGAGAAGAAGACACAGCAGCTTTTAAGACCTCTGAGCCAAAGGCCGCATCTGCCTGAGCATGGTCATCCAAATGATAATGCTTGACAAAAGTGGAAAGTGATGCTCACGTTGCCACCGACAAATGTCTAAGTGGGTAATCGAGCTCCTCTCCACCCATGAGGATGCTTGCACCTGAGTGGAATGCACACACAAATCATCTGGAACCAGTTGGTTCCACAACAGATATGCTGAGGCATTGGCCTCCTTGATCCACCAGCCCAGAGTAGATTTGGCAACCATGCCACCTTTATGTGGTCCCACAAACGCCACAAATAGGTGGTCTGACTTCTGCAAAGAGTTAGTAACCATCAAATACCAGAGAAGCACTCTCGAGACGTTCACCAGGCCAAGGTCCTTGTCCTTCCCTTGGCACTGCTTCTGAGAAAGGGAGGGCAGACAGAATACCTGATTCACACTGAAGGAAGACACCTTGTCCAAACCTTAACCCTTTCAGACCATATGTCCACTGTAATGGACGTTATGTTTATTCATTGAATTCCATGTGTGTGTATATATATATATATATATATATATATATATATATATATATATATATATATATATATATATATATATATATATATATATATACACACCATATATATATGGTGTCTGTGAAAAACTTCAGGTCTGAAAGGGTTAAAAAAAGGTTTGGACAAGTTTCTGGAGGAAAGGACCACAAATCATTATTAAAGGGGACCCAGGAAATCCACTGCTTGCCTCAATACAAGCATTGTGGGACTTGTGTCTTTTGGGGAAACTGCTAGGTACTTGTGACCTAGATTGGCCACTATTGGAAATAGGATACTGGGCTTGATGGACCTTGGTCTGACCCAGTATGGCATATCTTATGTTCTTACCTTCTTGGATAAGAAGGAAGGGAAAGGCCAAATGCACATGGCCTCCTCTGAGAATAATTAAGGATCCCTGCATGATAATGCCTGTAGTTTGGAGATATGTCTCAAAGGGCTCCAACATCAAGGCCCTTAGCACTAGACAAAGATCTTACGAGGGAACGACTGAACACAGGGGAGGATGCAGGTGTCGTATCCCCTGAAGGAAATGAGACACATCCGGGTGCAAGGCAATGGATCACCCCGCCACTGGTCCTCTCAAGCAGGATAAGGCTGCAACTTCAACCTTCAGGGAACTAAGGGAAATATCTTTGTCCAGACCATCCTGAAGAAAGGCAAGCAAGGATTGCAAATTTGGCATATTAAGTCTAATGTATGCTCATGGTACCAATGCTCGAAAAAAGACACCAGACATGCATGTAGGCCAGGTTGAAAGAGCCTCTCTTCACTTTGAGGAGCTTAGAAACCATAATATCTCTTACATTCTAAAACCAGTGGTTTTCAATCCAGTTCTCTGGGACCCCCCAGGCCAATCAGGTTTTCAGGATATCCACAATGAATATACATGAGATAGATCTGCATACAATGGAAGCAATGCATGCAGATCTATCGCCTGCATATTCATAGTGGATACTCTGAAAACCCAATTTGACTAAGGGTCCCAAAGGACTGGGTTGAGAACCACTGTGCTAAATGATGCCTCTCAAGAGCCAAGCTGTAAGCAAGAAGGGAGCTGGTTGTCCAAAAGGACCGGCCCTCGACATAACAGCCCCTGGGCTGGGGGCAGCCACAGAGGAAGTTCTTGCAGGAGCTGCATCAGGTCTCCAAACCACAGCCTACCGTGGCCAATCCAGCACTACAAGGACAATCTGGCCCAGATGTTGCTCTATGCGGGGAGGTACATGCCCCATGCGTGGACAAGGCAGAAACATATACAGCAGGCCCTGCTTTGATTAGGACTGAACCAGGGCATCAATGCCCTCTGAGCCTGCCTCTCGGCAGCGACTGATTAATCTGTGTGCTTTGGTATTGGTCCAGGTTGCCATTAGATTCATCATCTTGGGATGATCCCAGAGATGCAGAATCTGCTGAAATGCTGCATGACTCAGTTCCCACTACAGAGATTGAGAGAGTGGCAACTGAGGAAGTCTGCCTCCACATTGAAAGAGCTATAAGGTTGCTGTCCATCCATGTAAACAGAAGGGTCATCTCCAGGCCACTCCTGCACTCTTTGTGCCCCCTTGCCTATTGACTTATGCCACTGCACTGGCAGGGTACACCCAGGCTTTGCTCTTGACTAGGGTCAGAAGTTTAAAAGGGCCAGATGCATGGCCTTTGCCTTGAGATGGCTGATGGGCCATGCTGATTCCTGGCTGCTCCAGCCCTGAGTTGTTTGACTCTCACAATGGGCTCCTCAGCCAAGCAGGCTGGCATCCGTCAACAGAAGAAGCCACAAGTGATCATCCAGTCGCATATCCTCCTCAGATGCTAGGGTTGTTTCCACCATTGCAGGCTGAGCACCACCTCTAGCTGGAGGGAAAGCCTGGCCTTGAAATCCTCAGAGCTTGATAACCAACAGCAAGGACCTCTGTAGCAGCCTGATATAAGCTCATGCCCAAGGAACCATTTCTACTGATGCTGCCATCGAGCCAAGAAGCTATAGATAATCCCAAACCCTGGGAGCCTGCTGAGACCAGAAGGCTGCCAGCTGGGCCAACAATGTTTTCACCATCTCCTCGGGTAGAAAACTCTTGCCTACCCAAGTGTCAAACTGTGCTCCCAAGTATTCCAGCGATTGGGAAGGCTTCAAGTGGCTCTTTTCTTGATTGATCACTCAGCCAAGATTCTCCAGGAACTGCACCACACTGGTTGAAACCAGAGATGCTTCTGACTGTGACTTGGCTTGGATGAGTCAATCATCCAGATATGGGTGAACACAGATCCCTTGGTACCTCAACACAGCAGCTACCACCACTTTCGAGAATGTCCTTGGGGCAGTAGAGAGGCCAAAAGGAAGAGCGGCAAGCTGAAAATGAGAGCCCAGTATGGCGAAATGGAGACAGTGCTGTTGGTCTTGTGGATAGGAATGTAGAAATAAGCATCGGTTAGATCCAGTGACAAACTCCCCATGGTGCACTGCTTGGATCACGGAGCGCAAGGTGTAGGGAGCACAGGTGAGGTGCTCTGCTTTCTGCAGACTAGACAGCACTTCTTAGAGATAGGCATGAATCTCTTAACGTCACCGACAGCCAAGAACACATGCTCAGGGTGTGCCAAAATGGCATGCTCTGATACACGCTAGGGCACGCAGGCAGTAATACCATGTGCTAAGGCTACATGGGCAACACAGCATGTACTACAGATGTGCACAGAGAGAAAGCACAGAAGTGCAACCAGTGCATGCAGGCAGCAGGACAAGGCAGGAATAAAAACCCAGTGTCGTACCAATGGACACTCCAAGTGACCCAAACCAGACTTGTGCATCGTTCAGGGGATGAGGTCGGGAAGCCCCCACAAAACAAATCAGACAGACAGACAAAAATATGGTTTTGGTACTCACCCCTGGGGAGACCAGGCAGGTAAAAACTGTGCCAGGCTCAGTGCTACTCCCTTGCTGCCAGATTTGCAATCACATACCTCTGAAGAGCCTTCTTCAAATCTTTGGGGGAGAGCAGGGGGGAGGGGCACTGAAGTTGTATGAGGTTTTGAAGAATCTTTTCCAAACTTCTTCTCCAGTCTTCTGGCTGCTCATCAGGTCCTTAACATGATAAGGACATGGAGCTGAACCAATTCCCCTCCACCTCATGGCAGTACTCAAAAAAGCAAAGGTTTTAATGGTGAGAGTCTAGTGGAGCCGCCAAGCACTGTGCTCCAGTGAGAAAGTCAACTCATGGGTGGTTGCTCATGAGCGAAATCAAAATCCCATTCTTCAATCTTTGTTTTTCCAGATTTCATCAGGGCTGTAAAAACTTGCATCAACCTTCTGCTGGAAAAACAGAGAAATAGTGGAGTATGCCCCTAGGAGCACAGGCTGTTAACAGCATGATGATGTCAAAAGAAGCTTTTGGAATGTTTCTCTGTCTCTACATCTGCTGGTAAAGAAACACAACCCACTTGTCTGGAGTGGTCTAACACAACCAACTTGTCTGGAGTGGTCTAACAGGACAATATGGAACTGATTTGCTCATACACAATATGTTTAAGAGTGTGCAGTAAACTGTATATGCTAAGATAAGTCACATCCCTCCCTCCGCTGTGATAAGATTACCAGATCAACCATACTCCACCATAGCCACATCTTCCTTCCAGAAACCTCTACATACTAGTCCCTATACTTAATATCTTTCTGTAGGTTCATAACCCACTATGCAAAGCTTACTGCTACATATGTAAATAGTTGATGTGCATGTTTCCCTAAGTTATCCAAGTTGTATTTCCTTGTTCTCTGTAAAACTAACGTTTGTTCATTATGTTTCACTGTTCCATGTAAACCGCGCTGATACTAAATAGTGCGGTATATAAGAAACTAAAATAAAATAAATAAATAAATAAGTCACATCCCTCCCTCCAGCTCCCCCACCACATGCATCTGCTTCTCTTTAGCATTACAGGAAGTCCTCTGTACCTGTGCTCTTGTCTGTGCTGTGCTCTGTCACATGGTCCCCTTGATGCACCCACTCCCCGTTGCACTTGAAGTAGATCTGAGTGGCAGGTGTTGCTTTGCATGTCAGTGTCACCAGTTTATTCTTCACAATATACACATCGTTTGGTTCCAACAAGAAATGAGGCAGATCTGTGGAGCCGACTCCTGCACCCACTACCATTACTGCTGTGGAATTCTGCAGGGCACCTGGGAGAAGATCAGCAGAAGTACAAGAGTTAGATAGAAGGCAGGTGTTTATAATCTTTCCAGAACTGAGGAGATGGTTCCATACAAGGTCCCATGCCGGAGGCTCCAGGAGAACCTCTGGCCCGGTGTGAAGACATTCTTAAGCTTCCTAAACAGCCCTGTGCTAAGAGATCTCAAATCTCCCCATGTGGCCCCTTTGCCAGGAGAGACCCTGGTTTCCCATGTGGAAGTTCTTTAGTGGCCTTGAGTCAGTGGCCTGGAGCCAGCAGAGTGTAAGGCTTCCTGTGTTGCTCTGTGGCTGGAGAGTCCAAGGCCCCACTTTATAGTTTTGCCTTAGATGCTATCTGTGTTCTGGCTTTTAAGTCTCTCTTCTACCCTTTCTTGTCTATTTTTGTCTCTCTGGATTACCTCTTTCATCTCTCACTGGATTATCTTTCCTGTCTTATTCTTCGTGCTCGCTGTCTTTTTCAGTTCCTAGCATCATCCCTTTCAGTGATCTATCTCTGTCTGGTATCTCTCTCCTGGATGTCTCTGATTTCAGCTGTCTCCTCTTCTCATCCATCTTGGATAGTGACATGTGCTACTGTCCATTTCTTATAAATGTCTTATGTGCACATTTAACTTTTAATGAAAAGTCAATGTACTGTGACCAGGAAAGGGCCTAGTTCAGATCTGCAGAGGGACTTGTCTTGGCGTGCCTGACAGAACAGCAGCCTTACAACAAGAGAGTTGCTGTCACAATTTGTAAAACTAAGGAGAAGCTGCTTGTCTCACATTCAAGCAGAGGACAGCCATCACAGGACTGAATGGGAGTGCTTTGTGTCACACGAGGCAGGTGTCTGCATCACATGAGAAAGAATGAACAGCTATGTCTGCAGCACAGAAGGGGGAGTGGGAAAGGTATGTGTTTATCTGACTTGGAATGGGTGTCTGTCTGTCTCACACAAGTAGTAGTGAGCTAAGTGTGTCTCTGTGTATCATGCGACTGGGAGTGAGCTGGGTGTCTCTCTGTATCATGCGACGGGTTGAGCTGGACATGTCTCTGTATCATGTGACTGGGAGAGAGCTGGACGTGTCTCTATGATGCGACTGGGAGTGAGCTGGGCGTGTCTCTGTGTATGATGCGACGGAGTGAGCTGGGTGTCTCTCTGTATCATGCGACTGGGAGTGAGCTGGGCGTCTCTCAGTATCATGCGATTGGGAGTGAGCTGGGCGTGTCTATGTATCATGCGACTGGGAGTGAGCTCGGCATGTCTCTGTATATCATGCAAATGGTTGAGCTGGACGTGTCTCTGTATCATGTGACTGGGAGAGAGCTGGACGTGTCTCTATGATGCGACTGGGAGTAAGCTGGGTATTTGTCTTTATAATGCGACTGGGAGTGAGCTGGGCGTGTCTCTATCATGCGACTGGGAGTGAGCAGGGCGTTTCTCTGTATCATGCGACTGGGAATGAGCTGGGCGTGTCTCTGTATCATGTGGCTGGGGGTGAGCTAGGCATGACTCAGTATCATGCGACAGAGTGAGCTGGGTGTCTCTCTGTATCATGCGACTGGGAGTGAGCTGAGTGTGTCTCTGTATCATGCGGCTGGGGGTGAGTTGGGCGTCTCTGTATCATGCGACTGAGAGTGAGCTGGGCGTGTCTATGTATCATGCGACTGGTAATGAGCTGGGTGTGTCTCTGTGTATGATGCGACGGAGTGAGCTGGGTGTCTCTCTGTATCATGCGACTGGGAGTGAGCTCGGCGTGTCTGTGTATCATGCGACTGGGAGTGAGCTGGGTGTCTCTCTGTATCATGTGGCTGGGGGTGAGCTGGGCGTGTCTCTGTATCATGTGACTGGCAGTGAGCTAGGCGTGTCTATGATGCGACTGGGAGTGAACTGGGTATTTGTCTATCATGCGACTGGGAGTGAGCTGGGCATCTCTCTGTATCATGTGACTGGGAGTGAGCTGGGCGTCTCAGTATCATGCGATTGGGAGTGAGCTGGGCGTGTCTATGTATCATGCGACTGGGAGTGAGCTCGGCGTGTCTCTGTATATCATGCGAATGGTTGAGCTGGACGTGTCTCTGTATCATGTGACTGGGAGAGAGCTGGACGTGTCTCTATGATGCGACTGGGAGTGAGCTGGGTATTTGTATAATGCGACTGGGAGTGAGCTGGGCGTGTCTCTGTATCATGCGACGGAGTGAGCTGGGTGTCTTTCTGTATCATGCGACTGGGAATGAGCTAGGCGTGTTTCTGTATCATGCGGCTGGGTGTGAGCTGGGCATGACTCAGTATCATGCGACGGAGTGAGCTGGGTGTCTCTCTTTATCCTGCGACGGAGTGAGCTGGGCGTGTCTCTGTATCATGTGACTGCAAATGAGCTCGGTGTTTCTCTGTATTATGCGACTGCGAATGAGCTGGGTGTGTCTCTGTATCATGCGGCTGGGGGTCAGCTGGGTGTCTCAGTATCATGCGACTGGGAATGAGCTGGGCGTGTCTCTGTATCATGCGGCTGGGGGTCAGCTGGGTGTGTCTCTCTGTATCATGCGACTGGGAGTGAGCTGGGCGTGTCTCAGTATCATGCGACTGGGAGTGAGCTGGGCGTCTCTCTGTATCATGCGACTGGGAATGGTTTAGGAAATGCTTCTAGCCTCTTTCCAGAAAACACAAGGGGGAGATTTGGCTGCTGTATGTGCAAAGAGGAGGACTGTCTCTCTTTCCCAGGGCTAGCCCAATCATTTGTCAAACACGTCACCTAAGGTGGCAGCTTCAGCGGGGAGGGAGGGGTTGGGAGGTGGAAAAAAGCAGAGCATTGAAAGCTAAGCAATAGATTCCAACAGCCAGGAAAGGCTTAAGGTTTGCCTAAGGTGTCAACATCTTGTAGCAACTCTGGGGCTGACCCTGCTCTTTCCCCACAGCAGGATTGTACAGTAGTTTCCCTGCTGCCGGCAGTCCCTCTACGCTGGAGGTGACGTGACAGCCCCTGGCGCTGCCCTTTCCTCTACAGTTCTCATTTCTTTTATGTCCTAATCTTATTTGTAAGTCTCCTTCAGGAGCAGTCAGTGAGTTTTGGATCCCTGCACAGCTGTGGGTGATATATGCAGGTATTCCAGAAAGTTACTTCTAGTTCGGGGGGTAATGTGTGTGCAACTGCAGTTACAAATCTAGGCAGACTGGATGGGCCATTTTGGTTATCTGCGGTCATTCGTTGGGTTGTTTTCCACGAACATCCCTTATTTTAGTATTTTCCTCCTTTGTAGCTCATTTTCAGCTGTTCATACTTTGTTTCTTACTTAATAGGAGCAATTTTCAAAGAATTTAGGGGCTGGTTTACTAAAGTGGCTGCCACAATAACAAGCACTAATGCTCTAGGCGTGTGCCTGCACATTTTATAGCATGCACACACACATGTACATCACAACTCCACCCAGCTATACCTCTGTGGACACCTGTGCGTTGTCAGCATGCATCACCCATGCACATGTTTGGCTCTGCAGTTTTTTAAGACCTCTTTTCCAAATGTGAGATTAACTTTACAAAAGGAGAATGCTTTATACAATTACCCCCCAGAGAACGCATGGAGATTGATGCCTTCATCAGCGCCATATGGTACCAGAGAGGTCACTGTACAAATCTAGTTTAGACAGACACAGAAGCGCCTAGCTTCCCTTCATAAAATACACCCATTTTTAGAAATTGTTATAGGCATTTTGTTATGAAATCATCCGCAACATATTTGTGTAATTTCCATATGAGTTTGCAGATAGTTTTGCTCTGAAAATTAGCTACAAGACCCTGAAAACTACTTCTCCATATTTTGGAAATTTTTGTAGGTGGCGATCCACTTCTGAAAAGAATCAAAGTATCTTTTTTGTCAGCCCTGTAAAAGACCACAACTGGCTAACATTTTTCTTTCTCCAGGACCACAAGCCAGCACACTGTATGCCTAAGTGTGACACTTGCATGGGGTGCTGATGACAATCTGCACAGCAGCACCTCAGCTCCTGCATAGGCAGGAGGACATTTAGAAACTCATTATTCCCTCCTGAAACAAAATAAAAATTTAATTGCAAAAGCAGTTAATGATTGTGTGCATTTTAACTGGCAAACAAATGATAAGAAATAGTTTTGGTAAAGCAGTCGTAGGACAGACAGAAATGTCATGTATGCTGTTAAAGCATATAGGTTACTCAGTTAGAAGGTTTGCCGGCCACTGTTACAGCCAGCCCTACGTTTGACTCATTACATGTATGACAATGTGTGTCCAATGTCCTTAGATACTGTGGGGGGGAAAAAGCCAGACCGACCCAACCCATCCCCTGCTACAAAAGCGGTCAACACATCAGTTACACTAGCTTTATAGTGCTGTGAGTCCCTAAATAAGTATATAATTAAACAGGAGCTCCTGTGGCTGATAAGTGGACAGTTAGAATTTATTAAGCACAGAATTAAACTGAATGCAATTCAAGACAATTCAATGAATATTTTTCCTTGCTAATTTGTTACAGGCATGAAAAGAGCAAACTTGTTCTTGCATTATTGTGTGAGAAGCCTTTGGCTTCCCCCATCTTTGCAAAGGAACACTCAGTACAGAGCTCAGAGGTGGGCCCCAAGATTTCAGAGGGGCCCCCAGAGCTCGAAGGAAGACATCGGCGCTTGATGCAGCACAGTCGCTGCTGTTAGTTCACGTGGCAATGCAGCAGTTGCACAATTTTCTGTCCTAGTTTGGACACAGAATGCACAAAAGGTTTTAATGTGAGCATAATCAATTCACAAATGGCTGTGCTAATGGTTGCACACTGTGCATTTAAATCTAATTAAATGGATAGTAATGATTCAATTAGCTCTGCAGCGCAGATGCAGTGAAGTGTGCGGAAGACCAGAAGGCTGAGCTCAGTGCTGGTTTTTAGTCTGTGGAGCTCATTGGTGTGCGGTCAGTGCTGGGGAGGATTTATGCCTGTTTCTTGAGCGTACAGCACCTGCAACTTCTTTCTGGCTTTGTTGAAGTCAAGAGAACAGCAGGGAACATGTGCTGGAGCAATGTTAGGCGCATGTACCGCAGTGCTAGCTGGTGCATAAACATTATTCTAAGCTGAACTTCTGCGCAGAGTAAGATTGCTGCATGCACCAGATGGGTTTTTGTGTGCAAGACATAAGAGCTGCTAACGCAGATCCCTGTGCACGTGTGTCTGGCTTACTCTCCTTCTTTAGTGCAGATGGTTTGCACACAGCTCATTTGTATACTGTGTTCATATAGCATCAGGGAGCATAACCTTTGCATTAAACATGAGCTAGGAAACCCTGAGGGGGAGGGGGGAGGGGGGCAGGGCTCTAGCACAGGGTTTCTGCACCCAGACCTCAGATGGGTACATGTGGTGCTCCTAGGGGCACATAGAGAGGAGATTTCCAGTCCAGGAGAGGCAAGAGACTGAAGACTGCAGTACCTCTCAGCCACCAGTTTCCTGCAGTGACCTCCCAGCGATGCAAATGCGTGTATATGCAGTGCCTTCCTTTAACACATCACCTCTTTTCTGAGTCCTAGTGCAGACAGTGTGAAAATTACCTCCTGAAAAAAGAACAAAAACATTCACGCTCGGAAAAGGCTACGACGGCACATACATCTTACCTGTAGGCCAACTTTCAAAGAAAAGGAGATGAACATTTGAAATTCAGAGTGTGTGTGTGCACACTTTCCCTTCGCTGATTTATAGCTGCGTTAGTGAAAGGCTATTTGTTTATCTAAACAGTTTTGAAAGTTGCCCCTTTTGGTGTTGTGCCACTTTTTTGCTTTTGCATGTTTGTGTTCTTGTTGCCTTTCCTGGGCCTCTAACCCCCCCTCCCCCCCCATGGATAATTGCCTCCCTGCATTGCTGTACTAGTTCATCTTCCAGCTTCTCCACATCCTCCTAATTTCTTCTTTACTTTTGTCTCCGTTATCCCCCACTGCAGTCAACCCTCACCCACCCTACTCTGCAGAAGGGGAGAAAGGGCCAAGGCCCTAGAGGAGAGGAAAGAGTCCGACCATCTGTGGCGGAGGGAGAGAAGAGCAGGGGAGTCACCCCAGACAGCGGGTTTCCTGGGAGTCTATGGCAATTGTGGGAATGTGACTTGGAAGGCTGTATGTGAGTATCTTTGTAGAACTGTGTACTCCACGGTATAATAAACTGCAGAAAACAGGACACTGCCTAGGAAGCTTTGCACAAACATACACCCCTCTGCTACAGAGATCCCCCAAAGCATCTGCTAGGACTTCATTAGTGAGACCCCTCAAGTTCTGTCAATGCACCTCACTTTGGAGAGCCAAGCATTACACCCTGGACACATCTGCTAATGTGTGGGCTATCTGATGCAAGGCGTGAGTGCAAAGTTACCTGGAAAGCGAAACGGTCGCTATAACAATACATTGTTCCCCATCAGCAGTTTTACAACCTCATTGGCAATTAATTTAATTAAACTCCTGTCCTGCAGTGAAATCCATTTCATATTTCACTGATTTAACAATGTGACACCATCTGCACTCACATAAAACCCAACTGATTTATCTACGACACACACAGACTGACCCAATGTCAAAACTGCTGATCTGCACACAAACAGTGATACTCAGAGAGAAACTAGTGCACAACACACACACTGGCATAGAGATCTTGCACACGCGCAGGCTAGCAGCTCAGACTTATGACAAAATGAGGTTCAGAATAATCGTCTCCCGTCTGTGGAATGGAATTCCCTTCTTTTGGGGAAAAAGCTTTTCAGAACTTGCCTGCGTGTCTTCCAGTATATTGAAATTCATTGCAGCACAAAGTATCTCCCTTTCATCCACTGCACCACACACGTCCAAGAGATTTTGCACAAATGTCCTTCTCCCCCATCATACAGCCTCTCGCTCTCTGCCTACATGTCCTGGAGACTTTATTATATATTATACCATGGACCTCCAGCCACACAGACGAACCCCCTCCGAACAGCATTGAACACCACGGCGAGAATCATTCAGGGAGCAAAGAAGACCGACCACATCACCCCGATTTTGAAAGACCTACACATACTCCCCCTCGAAGCAAGGACTAAATACAAAGCCGTTCTACTCACCCACAAAGCCATACATCAAACGCGAAACTCCCAACTTCACACCCTACTGTCTCGACCAGCTCACAGCAGAACTACCAGAAAAGCCTCCAGCAACTCCCTCACCATCCCTCACAAAAGAACCAAATGCTCGCAACGGACCTGCAATCGAGCCTTTGAACTGTATGCTCCATCCTTATGGAACTCTCTACCGAGCTGTCTCCGAAATAACACCGATTTACTATCTTTTAGAAAACAGCTGAAAACCATCCTGTTTCAGGAATACCTCAACATGACTCCCACCAAAAAGCGAAATAACCTCTGATCTCACCCACCATGACCACCCAACTCAAACTATACTAACCCAACCATGTCCAAGTCCAAAGTCTGTCCTATGTCTTATGTTGAAATCATCAATGCAGCCTCCCCGGTGACGGCCCCACCCCTACACGTAAATTCCCCCCCCCCTTTTTTATGTAACGCCGCTTTGACCCAGTGAAAAGCGGGATATAAATACAGCTAAATAAAATAAATAAATAAATATTTACACAGTGCCCAACCAGCTCATCATGTGTGTTCTGGGAGCCTTATGTGGAGCCGCTCACTCTCAGCAGAGGTGTCCCGAGAGTTGCATGCAATGCATCTCTCCCACCGCATGTGTCCTGGGACCCCTGGAACATAAGAACATAAGATATGCCATACTGGGTCAGACCAAGATCCATCAAGCCCAGTATCCTGTTTCCAACAGTGGCCAATCTAGGTCATACGTACCTAGCAGTATCCCCAAGAGACACAGCTTCCACAATGCTTGTATTGGGTCAAGCATTGATATCCTGGGTCCCTTTTTAATAATGGTTTATGGACCTTTCCTCCAGGAAATTGTACAAACATTTTTTAAACCCAGCTACACTAACAGCTCTTACTACATCCTCCGGTAACAAATTCCAGAGTTTGATTACACGTTGAGTGAAAAAATATTTTCTCTTATTTGTCTTAAATAGTTTACCCTGTAGCTTCATTACATGTCCCCTAGTTTTTCTATAATCTGATAGCGTAAACAATCGATCTACGTTTACCCGTTCCACTCCGTTCATTAATTTATAGACCTCTATCATATCTCCCCTCAGCCGTATCTTTTCCAGGTTGAAGAGCCCTAACCTTTATAGCCTCTCTTCATAGGAGTAGCCTTCCATCCCCTTTACCATTTTGGTAGCTCTTCTCTGTACCTTTTCTAATAACTCTATATCCTTTTTAAGATACGGCAACCACAAATGCACACAATATTCAAAGTGCGGTCGTACCATGGAATGATACAGAGGCATTATAATATCCTTTGTTTTATTTTCCATTCCTTTCCTTATGATACCTAGCATGCTATTTGCTTTCTTGGCCGTTGCTGCACACTGGGTGGAGGGTTTTAGCATGTTATCCACGATGACTCCTAAATCTTTTTCCTGGGTGGTGGTTCCCAATGTGGAACCTTGCATTGTGGAACCATAGTGTGGGTTGTTCTTTCCTAGGTGCATAACTTTGCACTTGTCCACATTAAATTTAATCTGCCATTTGGATGCCCAGTCTTCCAATTTATCCAGATCCTCCTGCAGTTTTCCACAGTCCTCTTGGGTTTTAACAACTTTATAAACAGTTTTGTGTCATCTGCAAATTTGATAACCTCACTAGTTATTCCCTTTTCCAGGTCATTTATGAATATGTCAAAAAGTAGCGGACCCAGTACAGATCCCTGGGGTACACCACTATTCACCTTTTTCCATTGGGAGAATTAGCCATTTAGCCCTACCCTCTGCTTTCTATCTTTTAACCAGTTCTCGATCCACAATAGTACACTGCCTCCTATCCCATGACTCTTTAGTTTTGCCAAAAGTCTCTGATGAGGGACCTTGTCAAAGGCTTTCTGAAAGTGCAGATACACTATATCAACCGACTCACCTTTTTCCACCTGTTTATTCACACCTTCAAAAAAACATAACAGATTAGTAAGACAAGATCTTCCTTGTCTAAAGCCATGTTGGCTGTCTCCCATTAGGCCATGACTATCTACAATGCTGAGTAATGTTATTCTTTATGATGGTTTCTACCATTTTCCCCGGTACTGACGTCAGGCTCACCGGTCTGTAATTTCCCGGATCACCCCGGAACCCTTTTTAAAAACTGGCTGGAAAAGCAGCCTAATGGAAAAAGCAGTGAGCTGCTAACCAGAAAAGCCAGTGTTCAAATCATGTTTTTCTCATAAGTCCCCCTTCTGACTGAGCAACTCACAACCTTCCATTGCCTCAAGTACAGACTAAGGTACAGTAAAAGAGGAAAAGTTTGCTCAGGAATTACAGAACTGCAGAATGCTGAAAACGTTTCTCTTGTGTACTGTGGCCGGGAACTGCAGTAACTCCAGCCATCAGGCCACCAGAGGGCTGCCAAGATACAAATAAGGCTCCCTAGGTGGGCAAAGGTCCTGTGCAAACAGCACCACCTATAGGGCACCTCTCCCCACAATTACTTCCAGGCCCCTGCTGGTCTGGGGGAATGAAAGCAGGAGTGATCTCCAACTGTTCCCACCTGGGCGGCATCTTTCAAAATGGCACTGCCTGACCCTTAGGAACACGTCCGAATGTGACTAAGAGAACGCTCCCTTATTTCCCTGCCAGGCCACTAGGGTCTGGAGTGACTGGAGATCATTCCTACCTCCACTCCCCCCCCCCCCCGAGCATCCAGGACTTGGTGGGAGCAGGGGAAGGAGCCCCACAGGCAGTGCTCTTTCCTCCCCCTTCCCCCACTCGTGAGAGGGGGAAGGAGGCCAGGGATCAGCCCCTTTCACACTAGCTTACCAGGGATTACTAGTAGCTGGGGAGGGGAACTTCATTTTAATAAATTGCCAGTCCTATTAACACTACGCCTGGAAGCTGCGTTATGCCATTTGCATAATGATGCGCTGTGCACGAACCGCAAACATATTATGGTCAAATCACATGGGTTATATGCAATTAGTGTGTCTTCTAAGCTTCTGAGACAGGTGCTAATGGATTGGCAGACAGGCCCTTTAGATTAGAAACCCTTTTGGATAGGAAAATACTTGCTCTATCTGTATGTAACCCACCTTGCGTTTAGGATTTAGAAAAGTGAATAATTAAATCTAAAACAACTCCAAACTATCACACATGTCCTGGTAGTTTTATGCAACGTCTACCGCTCTCATATCATGTGTCCTGGGGCCTAGGATGAATTTTTATGGCGTTTATAACGCAGCTGTAGAAAAGTGCAGATCCACTGATTCTGAGCCGGCTGCCAGACTGAGGGTCAGGACGGACTTGGATTCACTGCTGCAGGATTGTTACGGACATAGAGAGATTTTTCTCCTTCTCCGGGATTATCCCAGAGAGAGTTGTCTGGACTCTGATCTCTGGACTTCCTACAACCTAACCAGCTATGGAATTAAGTAACGGTTTCCAAGATGTGCCCTCAAACACCCACGGCTTTGACATGAAAAGAAAAGTATCTGCAAGCTATGTAAGCAAGAAAATTATGCCACACATGAAAGGCACGCACTGCTTAAGACTGGTACCCATGTCTCACGTCTCTGCCAATCTCTGTAATTTGTTTCTCTTCCCGACTTATTTTAAAGTGACGTTTCTTACAGCCTCTGTGAGGACATACTGTGGCGAAGGATTGCTCTCTGGTCTCAGCAGCACCATATCTAGTCCTGTGCGAGCGGGTGGCTGCACAGGGCACAAAGATATAGGGGTGCATTTGGGGCTGCCTGTCCAGGCTCCTCCCCTGCTTTTTGTGTTTCCTTGGCGACAGTGGTGGCAGCAGTGAAGCAGACATCTAATTCTAAAAAAACAAAACAAAAAACCAACCACCATGTGAGTCTTTCCAACTCTGTGCTCTCATGGAAGTCTGGTCCCTCCCTCCTTTGACGTAGGCTCATGTCAGAGGACAGAGGGACCACACCAGCCATGCAAGTGCTGAGTTGCAAAGACCCACGTTTAAATGGCTGGTCTGGCCCCTCCCTCTGTCGATGTAGGCTCATGTCTGAGGACAGAGGGACCACACCAGCCATGCAAGTGCTGAGTCGCAAAGACCCACGTTTAAATGGCTGGTCTGGCCCCTCCCTCCGTTGATGTAGGCTCATGTCAGAGGACAGAGGGACCACACCAGCCATGCAAGTGCTGAGTTGCAAAGACCCACGTTTAAATGGCTGGTCTGGTCCCTCCCTCCGTCGATGTAGGCTCATGTCCGAGGACAGAGGGACCACACCAGCCATGCAAGTGCTAAGTCGCAAAGACCCACGTTTAAATGGCTGGTCTGACCCCTCCCTCCGTTGATGTAGGCTCATGTCAGAGGACAGAGGGACCACACCAGCCATGCAAGTGCTGAGTTGCAAAGACCCACGTTTGAATGGCTGGGCTGGTCCCTCCCTCCGTCGATGTAGGCTCATGTCCGAGGACAGAGGGACCACACCAGCCATGCAAGTGCTAAGTCGCAAAGACCCACGTTTAAATGGCTGGTCTGACCCCTCCCTCCGTTGATGTAGGCTCATGTCAGAGGACAGAGGGACCACACCAGCCATGCAAGTGCTGAGTTGCAAAGACCCACGTTTGAATGGCTGGGCTGGTCCCTCCCTCCGTTGGCATGAGCATACGTCAGAGGAGGGAGGGATCAGACCTGCACGCAAACGTGGAGATGGAAATACCCGTGTTTTGTTTTTTTTTAGAATTGGATATCCGCTCCGCAATACCGCTGCCAAGGAACCAGAAAGCAAAGGTAGGCAGTGTGGGGAGCCGGCTAGACATGGAGGTGTGGAGTAAGGCCAGATGCTGGGCATGGAGCAAATGGAAAACCTGTGATTGGCAGGGGGGGTGGGCTTCAGAAGTGCAAGTTGCACAGGGCGCAGTTATGACTTGGTATGACCTGGGTCTCAGACACACCTCATACTATCTGCGGCATCCCTGACATTAAGGAGGTGATTTTATCAACTCCTTGCCATATGGATGCGGGCGCACACATGTGTAAATGGCCTCTTCTAAAATTCCGATGGTGTAAGTGCGCACACTTTGACATGAAGATGGCAGGTGGGTGCAGGGATGGAGTGCACAAGCGTGCGCAGAGATTAGAAAACACTCCAACTTCCACATGTACCCCAAAATGGTAAACACGGTAATTTACAGCAGCAGCACATCTAGTGCCTAACAATGCAGGTACAGACATTTACATCAACCCTGCAGCCGCGCCTATGAGTGGAAGATGCAGGCACCTAGTTTAAGGTCATTTTGTAAAGACAAGCGACACCTCAAAACACAATTAAACTAGGCTTCCTTCTACAATACCCCTGGGATAGACATTGAGGGTACTCTGACTGCTGAGCTCAATGCAGGCTGTGGGTGGTAATATGCAGCATGCTGCAGTGGCTGACTGTAATTCCTGCAGCATTCGGCTTCCTAATCTGTCCCCACCACTGTCCATTCACCTGCCTCTCAGGGTATCTGCTATTGCCTGATTTTGCATTAGTCCGTCTTTTTGTGTGTCTGTGGATCAAGTGCAGAATGAACTGAAACCTTTATAGAAACAGAATGGCTTGGATGATAAAGAACTCTGCATACCCTGGTTTAGAAGTGAGGAGGTTCATGACTGTCATGGTATGCGCAAAACTGCCCCGAAAAGCCAGCGTACTGTGCAAATAACTCACTAGACAATATGGGATCAACCTAACTTACTGTTCTGAATTCACCTCCCTTACTAAACCATTTATTTATAGAACCAGTCCCACCATCAACCCCACTAAACACCACAGAGTAAATCAATCCACTGCTCATCTAATTTAATCACAGCTCAATCTCTACAGCTGGAGCAGCTGGATCTGATATTATTTATTTTTATTTAACAAATTTTAATATACCGTTTTTCTACAAGTCAAAACGGTTTACATAGAACTGAAATTGATACAGGGAACAATTGAAGGAAACAGTTAACAATCAACATTTGCAACCTTGTACATGTAATAAATGTAAATGCAATGTGAACAAGGAACAGAGCGTATATGTAGGAAGTATGTACCAAGGGAAGGGGAAAGGGGGTTGGAAGGCAGGGGCTGGGAGTGTGAGGTTGTGGGGTAATGAGCTTTATGGAAGTGGAGTGGGGGGTGATGTGCCTGTTTGTATATGGAGGCTTTGTGCAGAAATGGGGGCGTGCCCATCTCCATAGTGTCCCAAGAAGAGGGGAGTCTAGTTGTTTGCGAAAGTCTGTCTCTGGATTGGTATTGTGAATTGAGGGGGGTAGTGAATACCAGAGGGTAGGGGCGTAGAGAGAGAATGCTGTCATTCTTGTGGTTTTCTTACAGTTGCGTATTTGTGTTGGAAGACAGAAGAGGTTTTGGATGCTCTTTCTTCTTGGTCATTTAGAGTTCGAGAAATGAATTTGTGTTTGGAGGTGTATTGAAGATCGGTTTTCTAGGGTTTTGTGGATGATGGTTAGGACTTTGTATTGTATTCTTGAGCTGATGGGAAGCCAGTGGAGGTGTTTGAGGATAGGAATGATGTGGGTTTGCCTCGAGGCTCAGAAGATGGTATAAGCAACAGTATTCTGGGCTAATTGTAATGGGAGACGTGTTGGCTGTAAGTGATAGGTTTGGTAGCTGGATATTCCAGAAGAGGGCTACCAAATTTTGACATCAAACTTATGTCTATCCTAGGAGTGAGGAGAGATATGAATGAGACAAATACTTCAAAACGTTAAGTAATATATAAGAAGGAAACATTTTTAGTGCAAAGAAACTTTCTCGAACAAAGGATCATCATTTTAGGTTCAAATAGGGCAGACTCAGGAGTAGCATCTTTATTTGTGACGCACTGGGGGCCTGGAAATGGCGTCTGTGTTACTGGAGTATGGGGATAAGAGGTAGGGCGGGTCATGAAGATCAGCACCATGGAAGGAGGGCAATGGAAGGGACATGAGAGCGAGGTCCTGAGGTGGGCTGAGGGGATGAGACAGGAAAGAGAAGCCTTTCAAGGGGAATGGTGGAGGCCAAAAAAGTAAAGCCTGGGATAACCACAGAGGATCGTCAACCTGAAAGGAGAGAGAGTTAGGAAGAAGGTCTGGGACTACCAAGTATCCAAGGACTTTGCACATGGTTGTAATGCACTGAAGGAGGCAATCCTCACGCCCCCCATGTATGCGCTCCTTTACATGATGTTTCAATGGAAAATATTTGTCTGTAGACATAAAAATATAATCATTGTGTACTATTTGCCTCCCTCATGTAAACTTACCTCTGAGAACTCCCCCTCACAATTCGGCTGCAAGAGCGTGTTCCGTGGAAGATAGTGGACACTTTTAGCCACATTAAGGGAAGTTGATTTTCAGCCAGGTAAAGAAAATGAATAAATGGCTTTCTGTGTATAATGGTCACTAGTCTGAACTGTCAATCTACTGTATTTTCTTTGACCATCAAGGTCAAGCTGTTGCTTGCTTGCTTTGAGATTGGATGAAGGAAACCTCAAGGCCATTAGACCAATTTTAAAAAGCCTTCAGGAGAAAAGAGTTTTCTATTTTGTTTCTGTAATTAGTGTGGAAGGCGCTTGGCCTCAACACTACTTATGGAAATTCTCTCCACTGGTTCTTTGGACATCAGCTGGTGATGACCCTTCAGGGCCTGTCCATAAGGGATCTTGCATTTTGCAGAAGAGGCACATTTTGGAGTTAGTCCGACAATGAGACTATGCAACAGCTTTAGGAGGAACAGGAAATTTGAGAATTACCATGTTTCATGTAACTCTTGTTCTGTTAGATGTAAACCGCCTTGATGCCACTGAAAGGCGGTATAGAAGACATGTTAAAATAACAAATAAATAGTGGAAACGGAAATATTCATTTACTCAGAAACCAGAATTTAGCACTTTCCAGAGTGCAAGTCAGGGAAAATGTGTGTGGGAGGAAGAGGGAGATGAGTGATAGAGACAGAAAGTTGAATCTGGAAAAGACAAAATTATGATTTTCCAGAGAACGTTAGAAAATGTCCAACACAAATTCACATTTTTCCTAATAAAGGCATAGTGCAAACCCCCTGGAGTGGAGGAGTAGCTTAGTGGTTAGAACACTGGCTTGGTAACCAAGCAACCAGGGTTCGATTCCCACTAGCACTCCTTGTGGCCTTGGGCAAGTCACTTAACCCTCCATTGCCTCGGAAGAAAGGCCTGGCAATCTACTTCCGGTGACACTGCCAAGAAAACCCAGGAGCTTCTGGGTCGCCAGGAGTCAGGACTGACTCGAAGGCACACATTGCATTGCATTGCAAACCCCTGACTAGAATACCTTGGCCTGACATTCAGAGGTGGTTGTTTTAAGGGATAGGGTTAGCAAGGCGAACCCCTGGATGTTTGGAATTCCCCCTATTCACTGGAAACACTGTCTGATTATAATTCTTTATCCTGATAAAGAGGCGGTATTACAGGGACATTCGCAGACAGTGATTAAAGTTGATATCTGGTTTCTTGGATAACTCTGGTCAGATAAATAACTATGCTAAAATGATCATCAAGCTGCTTGGGGAGAATAAAGAATGAGAGGGAGGATGTGCAGGAACATTGCTGTAGGGAGGTTCGGCGTTTGCCATTCCTACCGCTTCCCAGTGCCCTCTAGGGCAACGAAGAGGGAGAGGGGAAGAGGGGGAGAGGGGAAGAGGGGGAGAGGGGGAGAAGGGAGGGGGGAGAGGGGGGATGTGCAGGAACATTGCTGTAGGGAGGTTCGGCGTTTGCCATTCCTACCGCTTCCCAGTGCCCTCTAGGGCAACGAAGAGGGAGAGGGGAAGAGGGGGAGAGGGGGAGAAGGGAGGGGGGAGAGGGGGGATGTGCAGGAACATTGCTGTAGGGAGGTTCGGCGTTTGCCATTCCTACCGCTTCCCAGCGCCCTCTAGGGCAACGGAGAGGGGGTGCGTTTTCCCTGACCCCTCCACTATACTTCTGATGCTTGCCCTGTGCCCTCACCTCAGACACCACCCCATGCCAGTGCCACAGGTGCCCTCCCTACTACTACTATTAATCATTCACATTGCGCTACAAGGTGTACACAGCACTGTACAGGGGTTTCTGTTGCCCTAGGCAGAAACCTCGGCCTTGCCGCCAATTCCATCTTGGGAGGGGGAGGCGGGCAGTGGCAGCATTTCCAAAATGCTGCATGCCTCCCCCCCAAACAGAATCAGCGGCACGGGGAGGGGCCACACAGCCGCCCGCTACCCCAGGGCTAGTCCATCCACTGGGCGAGCTAGGCAGCGGTGGCAGTGGCATACATGGGTGGCCATGCCACCCCCCCCCAGCTGCCACTGATTCTGTTTGGGGGGGGGGAGGCAGACAGCAGCAGTATTCCCAAAAGTGGTGGCAAAAAGCTGTCGCTTTTGGAAATACTGCTGCTGCCTGCCTCCCCCTCCTGAGAGAGAATTGGCGGCAGCTGGGGGGACGGTGGTGGCAGCTGGGGGAGGCAGTGTCAGCTGGGGGGAGCGAGGCCAGGGCTTCTGCCTAGGGTGGCAGAAACCCTTGGGCTGGCTCTGGATGAGACAATAGCAGAGAGAGCTGATAGATCGATAGCATGAAGATTCCTAAAAAGGTAGGAGGAGACTGGGAGAGATTGAGGCAGGGAGTGATGAAGAGAAGCTTAGCAGGTGATGGTCAGATGAGGGAAGAACTGAGGTAAGGAATTTAGAGGGTAAACAATTAGAGAAGAAAACAAGGTCAAGGCAGTGACTATACTGATGAGTGGGAGCAGAAAAGCAAAGCTGGAGGTTGAATGATGAGGCAAGAGAAAGGAATTTAGAAGCATAGGGGGGTCAGAAGGGTTATCAACACCAAGAATAAGGGAGGGGGAATAAGAATCCAGAAATAAGGAAAGCCTAGAGTCAAAGTTAGTGAGAGGTGGACTTGCCAGGGGGTCTATAAATAGCAGCTATCTGGAGAGATAAGGGATTAAAAAGACTGATCAAATGAACTTCAAAGGAGGAAAAGGAGTGAGACTGAGGTAGAAGGAGGGGTTGAAATTGGCAAGAAGGAGAAAGCAGAAACCCAGCACCACCATGGCCAGTGGCTAGAAGCGTGGGAGAATAGGTAGCCGCCATGGCACAGGGCAGCGATCGAAGCAGTGTCATCAGGGAGGAGCCAGGTCTCAGTAAGAGCGAGATGATGGAAAGCGTTAGAGGCGGAGAGATCACGAGTAAAGGGAGTTTACTAGATATGGAATGAGCATCCATAAGGCACATGAGAAAGGGAGAGAGGAATATGAATGAGACTGAAGTGATTAACTGTCATGGGAATGAGAGGACAGTCTAGGGGGGCCAGGTTTGGGATTAATGTCTCCTGATGACAGGAGGAAGAACAGACGCGTACGAGGCAGAGAGGAGAGAACGGCAGAAACGAGGATGAGGTTCTTTCAGAGAGAAAAGGAGAGAGATGAATGGCAGGAAGAAAGAGATGAAGTTCAAGAGCTGAAGAAAAGGTGGAAGACAAGATGGGAGAAGAAATGGGGAAGGTACGGAGGGGGTGATAAGGGGGGGGGGTGTTGAAAATGTTGGTACGAGGGGAGAAGGTTAGGGAGTGTCAATAATAGGAAGAAAAAATGATGTGGAGCCATAAGAGATGGAGAAGAAAGCAAAAGACAGAGGAAATGATCAAAGGATTGGTAGGAAAAAGATAAAGGAACAGGAAGCTGTTGGGAGAAAAGGTGATAAAAACCACCTTTAAGAAGTGTGTAAGAGGATGAGGCTCAAACAAAAGAAAAGGAGAGGGACAAGAACATAAGATCTGCCACACTGGGTCAGACCAAGGTCCATCAAACCCCGTATCCTGTTTCCAACAGTGGCCAATCCAGGTCACAAGTACCTGGCAGGTTCCCAAAAAGACACTGCTTGTATTGGGACAAAGAGTGGATTTTCTAGGTCCTCTTTAATACGAATGGTTTATGGACTTTTCCTCCAGGAACTTTTCAAAAAACTTTTAAACCCAACTACACTAACAGCTTTTGCTACATCCTCCGGTAACTAATTCCAGAGATTGACTACATGTTGAGTAAAAAAATATAGCCTTAAACGGGTAACACTAACTTCATTGCATGCCCCCTAGTCTTTTTATATTCTGATGACGTAAACAATCGATCTACATTTACCCGTTCCACTCCGTTCATTAATTTATACACCTCTATCATATCTCCCCTCAGCCGTCTCTTTTCCAGGTTGAAGAGTCCTAACCTTTTTAGCCTCTCCTCATAGGGGTATCCTTCCATCCCCTTTACCATTTTGGTAAATTACAATTAAGTAAGAAATTGAAAATTTGTTAAAATTGGAAGACCAAGAGGTCAGTTCAAATTCAGTCTAGATCAGGCAGAGTTGGGAGTAGTAAAGTCTAGATCAGATACCCCCATCCACAACTTTGTTGTGCACTTAATGCTAATCTCCTCCTCAGTCCCTGACCCACAGACCCATCCCACACCACAGACACCTGCACTGTATCACTCCCACAGATACTGTACCTACAACTGACACCCCTACATACCTGTACTTTCACACAGCCCACTCAGCAATTTACAAGCCGATACTCCTGCACCTTGGATCTCATTCACATCAGATACCCCTTACACACCATTCCTTCACACCCACCCACGGATATTCACCCACATACATGCACACCCCTCCTCTGATCCCTGAGGGGTACCCTTCTGGCCCTCACTACCTTGGGCAACATAGTATTATATGGTCCAACTTAATTTCTTCGCCAGGGCCCATTCAGGCCTAGGAATGCCATCATCTGAATAAGTTCTACTAATTAACTAACCTTCCTTCTCAGTGGCTTTTTGAATCTAGATCTCTACAGGATTAGCCTTCAAAGGGAGTTGGGCACGTAAATCAGTGTTTGAAAACTGACTACAGCTAAGCCCCTAAATTTAGGATCCCATAAAATGGGTAGCAGTAGGGGTGAAGAGATGGTAGGCTAAAAAGGTTAGGGGCTTAGAATTGATGTTCAGCCATAGGCATTTCAGTTAGGTATCAAGATGTAGTAAGCTGAGATGCAGGCCTAAATGTAAGCACATTTTCAGTGGAAAACAAAGGTGTCTACATTCTGCTGAAAATTCTACTACTACTACTACTGCTGCTGCTGCTACTGCTACTGCTACTACTGCTGCTGCTGCTACTACTACTACTACTGCTGCTGCTACTACTACTGCTGCTGCTATTACTGCTGCTGCTACTACTACTACTACTACTGCTTCTGCTTCTGCTTCTACGGTGCTAAAGGCATGCGTAGTGCTGTACACATACACGTAAGAGACGGTAAACTCTATGAGAACAGGGACTATCTATTCAAACAGAATGCACAAGCACGAGGGAATTTCAGGCCCGATATTCAGCGCTGAGGGTTAGCACTGCCACTGCGGCTAGCAACCCAATGCTTGGGCCATATTCAGCCCCGACAGTGAATATCTGGGATAGCCGCTCTTGCCAATCGGCAACTGGGCAGTGGCTCAATATTGCCGCTGACCAGCTACCGATTGGTGCCACCTCCGCTCCTCCCTAAATGCCCCAACATGCCCCGATGCTAAGCCATTAGCCTAGGGGAGCGTAGAGCCGGCAGCCACAGATATTCAGCAGCCCTAACCGTGTTAGCATCACTGAATATCCCATTCACTGCAATTGACATGGATAGCAACTCTAACTGCATTAATTGCTTTCAATATCGGGCTCTTCATTTATAGGAAAACGATTAAAAAAGACACAGAGGTGAAGACAGGAGACTAAGGGGATTAGGATCCAAAAGGAGCTTCAAAGAGATGTTTTTTTAGGCTGACTTTGACTAGAACCAAGAATGGAGACAGATGTACCAACTCAGGTAGTCTATTCAGGGATATGACACAGCAAGATGGAAAGAATGCCGTCTAGAGCTGGCTTTTGGGAACCTGACAGGTACTTGGTGACCTGGATTGGAAACAGGATACTGGACTTGATGGGCCCTTGATCTGACCTAGTATAGCATATCTTATGTTCTTAAATTTAGGCACTTGGACGTCTTTTATAAAATCTGTCTTCAAGTGCAATCTGGGATGTCCAACACAGAACATCTGGACCCCCCCCCCCCAAATAAAGCTGGCACATGCAAGCTCAGAGTAGTAGATTAGGACCAGGGTGTAAGTCCCAGTACTGCTCCTCGTGATCTTAGGCGTAACTCTCTTTCTTCTCTACACTCTGGATTTTAAGGGCCAAAACAAGCACTTTACTGATACCTATTCATGCCTGGAGTAGGTCTAAACATGGACGAGGATCGCAGATGTCCCTAAGGTTTCTGAAATTGAGTGGACGTCTAAGTTCATCACATATTATTATGCCTCTGTATCACTCCATGAAAAAGGTACAGAGAAGAGCCACCAAAATGATAAAGGGGATGGAAGGACACCCCTACGAGGAAAGGCTTAAAAAGTTAGGGCTCTTCAGCTTAGAAAAAAGACGGTTGAGGAGAGAAACATAGAAACATGATGACAGAAAAAGACCACATGGCCTATCTAGTCTGTCCTTCCATATCAACAACTACAACAGTCCCCTTTTTACCTTTAGAGATCCTCTGTGTTTGTCCCATGCTTTTTTGAATTCAGTTACTGTCCTCATCTCTACCACCTCCACTGGGAGACTATTCCATGGATTCACTACTCTTTCCGTAAAGAAATATTTCCGCATATCACTCCTGAATCTATCTCCCTTCACCCTCATCCCATGTCCCCTCGTAGCAGAACTTGCTTTCAATTGAAAGAGGCTCTCTCCCTGAACATTTATGCCACGGAGGTATTTAAACGTATCAATCATATCACCTCTATCCCGCCTTTCCTCTAAGGTGTACATATTAAGATCTGTCCTCATATGCTTTATAATGAAGTCCACTAATCATTTTAGTAGCCACCCTCTGCACCGACTCCATTCTGTTCACATCCTTTTGAAGGTGCGGTCTCCAGAATTGCACACAATACTCCAAATGAGGTCGCACCAAAGACTTATACAGAGGCATTATCACCTCCTTTTTTCTACTAGCCATTCCTCTCCGTATGCACCCAAGCATCCTTCTAGCTTTTGCCGTCGCCTTTTCTACCTGTTTAGCTACTTTAAGATCATCAGACACAACCACGCCTAGGTCCCGCTCTTCTTTAGTGGACAAAAGTACTTCACCTCCTATACTGTATTGCTCCCTTGGATTGCTGCAGCCCAAATGCATGACCTATGATAGATATGATAGAGGTCCTTGAAATAATGAATTGTGTGGAACAGGTAAACATAGATCAGTTGTTTACTCCTTCAAAAAGTAGAAAGACTAGGATACATGCAATGAAGCTACAGTGTAGCTGATTTAAGACTAAATAGGAGAAAATATTTTTTCACTCAACGCGTAAATCAAACTCAAATTCATTAGCAGAGAATGTAGTGAGAGCCATTAGTGTAGCTGGGATTAAAAGAGGTTTGGACAAGATCCTGGAGGTCCATTAACTTTTATTAAAGAGGACCTGGGAAATCCACTGCTTACCCCAGGATGAGCAGTACGGAATCTATATACGTTTTTGGGAACCTGATAGGTACTTGTGACCTGGATTGGCCACGGTTGGAAACAGGGTAAGAAGATAAGAAATGCCATACTGGGTCAAACCAAGGGTCCATGAAGCTCAGTATACGGTTTCCAACAGTGGCCAATCCAGGTCACAAGTATCTGTCAGATTCCCCAAAGAGAATAATGGACTTGATGGACACTTGGTCTGACCCAGTGTGGTATATCTTATGTTCTTGAGTTCCTATGCTGTCCCCAGACATGCCCCTGCCACGCCCCCTGCCTACCTGGACATTCCTTCGCCGGAGACGTCTTTAAAAGTCATTTGTAAATGGCTCTGGGGACGTCTTTGTGATTTGGTTGTCCATGTGCACTCTTCAGAGTCCAAATCATGACTAAGACTTTTAAAATGACCCCTATAGTCTAGATTTAGTTGACTAGTTTATTTTATTTATATATTTAGAAAAAACATACAATTTTCCTAATGAAAATTCATTCAAGATGGTTCACAACACTAATAAACATACGAAATGCATAGGGCAGACGTACAGGTGGTAGGAGCAAAAACAGTTTCAGAATTCAAAAAGGCATGGGACAGATACCGAGAATTGCTTTATAGCAAGAGGATGATATTAAAGCACTCAAATAACTTCATAAACAGAGAGGGTAACCTATCTGGAGTGGCAGGGGCAACCTTAAGCAAAGGTATTGGGGGGGATGGGAGTAACCTGCAGAGAGCAGCAGGTACAGTTCTAAAACTCCAGCCACCGTACTGGGCTGACTAGATGGACTGTGCTGATCTTCATCTGTCGTCATTTACTGTTATTAAAGGTTACGCACGTTAAACAAGCAGCAAGTATTTCTATGGGCTGCGGCAGCACATAACATGCTTTAACTTTTATTAGCACACATCAGCTTTAGTAAACATGCCTCACAATGTCATAACACCCAAACCTTATAAAATGTATCCCAACATCACCCCTTCCATGTGTGTGCTGGTGTCTGGAATGGGAGAGTATAGGGGGAAGGAGGGGCAGGGGGGATGTTGTATACAGGAGACGGCATATAAGGGATATCTGGGACAGTAGAGTGTGTGGGTGAGTGTCTGAGATGGGAGAATATGGGGGGAGGAGGGGCAGGGGGTATGGTGTATGTGGAAGACAGCATGTAAGGGGTATTTGGGACAGTAGAGGTGTGTGGATGGGTGGATGTCTGGGATGGGAGAGTATTGGGGGGGGGAAGGGGGTATGTAAGGGATATCTGGGATGTGATAGGTGTCTGGTGTGAACGAGGTGGTGAATTGCTTAGACACCTAACTCCACCCCTACAGCCATCAAGATTTTGGGAATCTAAATTTAATGAAAGCATTGTGCTAAATTTAGGAACACAACCTTATGCCATTTCATATGAATGCAGGAGAGAGAGAAGATTGAACAGCAGGTAGAGGAGCCAGAGGTTCAGAGTCAGGCATGTGTGGTGGCCTGACAATTTGTACATGGTTTTCCCCAAGTAATACATAAGATACAGGGATAAACGAGTCCAACAAAAAAGGTCAAATCTAACCAAAAATCAACCACCTTCCCACCTCTCACCTCTAATTCCCAGATGCCTTCTCCCATCAAGAAAGCCGGGAAGAGGTCAGACCCCCATCCTCACCCCTTAGACGGTCAGTACGTGCTCGAGATTCCCTAGGACAAAGGTCAGTTATAGCTTGGCCACAACGAACAGCAGTTACAGCACTAATTACCCTCAGCCCACTTTAATTACCTACTGTCCCAATAATTACCAGCGTGTTTGTTTAATTAAAAAAACAGCACTTTTTCCCTTATTGATTTCATGTTGCCTTACTTCATTCATTATCCCTCCTGCCCCTCTTTAATGGTTTTTAATGAGTTGATGTGCTGCTGAAGAGGTGGGGGGGGGGGGGGGGAGTAAGAGGCACCAACGGAGGATGGGGAGGAATCAGAAATCAGAGAGAACGGTACCTTGTTCAGTGGTCCTTCTTCCTTTCACCAGATGTGAGCCTTCCCCTCCCAGTACTACATCCAAACACGGGGTCCCCCACTCCCAGATGGGCGATATACATAATCCATACAGATGTTCCACATAGGAAGTACCAGAGGTGCTTTGTAACTAAGATGCAGAAAATGAAGGCGCTCTGGCAGACCTTTGTATTTGAGGTGTGTCAGTTCTGGAACAGCATAGAAACATGGCGACAGAAAAAGACCACATGGCCTATCTAGTGTGTCCTTCCATATCAACCACTACAACGGTCCCCTTTTTGCCTTTAGAGATCCTCTGTGTTTGTCCCATGCTTCTTTGAATTCAGATACTGTCCTCATCTTTACCACCTCTATTGGGAGACTATTCCACGGATCCACCACTCTTTCCGTAAAGAAATATTTCTGCATATCACTCCTGAATCTATCCCCCATCACCCTCATCCCTTGTCCCCTCGTAGCAGAACTTGCTTTCAAACGAAAGAGGCTCTCCTCCTGTGCATTTATGCCACAGAGGTATTTAAACGTATCAATCATATCACCTGTATCCCGTCTTTCCTCTAAGGTATACATATTAAGATCCATAAGTCTGTCCTCATATGCTTTATAATGAAGACCACTAACCATTTTGGTAGCCACCCTCTGTACTGACTCCATCCTGTTTATATCCTTTTGAAGGTGCGGTCTCCAGAATTGCACACTATACTCCAAATGAGGTCGCACCAAAGACTTATACAGAGGCACTATCACCTCCTTTTTTCTGCAGTGAAACCTTATGCCAAAGAATCAGAGCTTGGGTCCCCCTCTCCCCCTTTTTTTTTTTTTGCAAGATCATCACTGGCTCCATCTTGCTCACTGTATAAAGTGAAAGTTCCTGATACTTGTATTCAGTGCCTTGCCTATGTGGCAGCCAAGCTCCTTATTTACTATCCTGCAGCTCAGGAGTCTAAGATCCTCTCAATAATCACTTCTGGCAATCGCCTCCCTCATCCTGGTCCTACTCGAATGGACCTGGCAGCAGCACCTTGCAACTCTGCCCCTTTACCTTCACTCTGAACCACTTAGAGCTTCCTAAGACAGGGCTGTCTGAACAGGCCTTTGGCTCCTTAGAGAGCTGGAAGTTGGGGATGTGAAGGGCTTCGCTGTTCCTGCCTGTCAATGCTGCTTCCCGTCAGTTCCTGCTATCTGCTGCCTTCCCCAGCCTCTTTTTCTTTCTTAGATTTCCACTTAGCTATCCCTTGACAAAAGGCACTAGATCAGAAAAAAAGGCTGCTAAACCAGGGGTTCCCAACCTGTAGTCTGTGGACCCCTGGGAGTCCATAGGACACAGGAAAAAGAAAAAGAAAGCAGCTGGTGGAACTGGCTGTGCTACTGAGAGAGAGCCTGGAGGGAACTGGCTGTCTGAACAGTGAGACAAAGACCGAGACAGGTGGAGACAGGAAGCGGAATGCAGATATGAAGGACTAGTGGGGACATGCTTGGCATCGAGGGAAGGGGGTCCAAGAAGAGTGCTGGGAATGAATGCAGGGGGATGTCACTGAAGATTTTGGAAGTTAATAAGAGGTTCACACAACCAAAAAGGTAGTGAACCTTGCACTAAACGAAAGTTATTATGCAGACTGTAAGGTGTTGGTCTATTCCTCCCCTCTGCCTTCTTAGAGGACCTTCAGCTTGGACGAGATCCTTGTGCACCTAGCATGGGAGAGAGGTGGCTAGGAGGATCACTCGTGTTACCTGCTCACCACCTACCTTTGTAAAGATAACATGCAAGACATGGAAAGAGAGACAGAGAGAGGGGCAGGATTAGAGAAAGATTTTAAAGTCTCTAGGAGAGATAATTGTATGAATATTTAAAGACCTCCCTGGAAGATGAGGATAGTATTTCACCCTAGCTGAGGATTTGCTTGACTTTAGCATTAATATATAGGCATTTACATCAGACACCCTGAACCGCGTATTACTTCTGCGGGATGGGTAAGTGAGAGGTGAAAACTCCAATCAGTGGAAATAATGTATCTCCAGTAATCCTACTGTATTAGGCAGGATTAGAATCTCATCAGTCCCTCTGCACCTTCTAATAGTCTAGTATATTATGCAAAAAATGTTCATATCTTCATTAAAAGACGAGATCTTCAGTGATGAGACTAGTCTGGGGAACACTCTTAAGTGGAGGATTTTTCTGCATTTTTGAGGCTCATTCCTTCACTTCCTCTCCTTTCAGGGTCGCATCATGCTTTTGTGCAGGGGGCTTGGGGCCAGACAGGGACATCTGCTGGGGATCAATGTGATTGCTCTTCATTCCCCTGGTAGGAGGTGAGCAGTGTTTCTGACTTGCGTCTGCATTCTTCTCTATCGCAGGATTATCTGGTCCCGAGGGAGCACAGGGCCCCATGAATCACTGGTGCAGTCAGAACTCAATTTTTGGGGGTCCTAGGGTTAACATGGGTAGACATACAGCCTCCCTCCCCTCAGTTGCAAATGTCTCTTGCCCGTGACATCCAGACTGCTCTGGACTGCTGGTGCCACGTGTGCATTAAAGCCTTGCAGGCAGCATGTCCTTTCCATAATTTCACAAGATCTTGACAGGACATGCCACCTATGAGCCGAAGATCAGAGAAGACTACAGTTCCTGCATCTCTTCTGCTGGTGGGGCCTCTGGATCCCTGCCAGCCATGAACATTTGCAGTTGGTCTGGAGCCTAATGTGAAAGCAGAGGGGCATGGGACTCTCTATGCCCATCCGCGGCTACACCCCTATCATGCATTCAGACCTTGGCTGGAAGGCAGCAGACACACGTAAGACGTGCTATTCCTCTCTTGCTAGCAGAAGAACAAGGGAGATGATTGTACCGAGGGGAGGGAAGACTGAGATCGGAGAGAATCACCCTACAGAGCCTGTGTGTGGGGCCTGGTACAAACGATGTAAGATTAATATTATGAGAGATGTAGGAGCATAATCAATCTTTAAGTATTTTAAATAAAAAAATAAAATAAGCAACAACCACCACCTGCTCTTCTGTGGCAGAACAGGGGAAACAGACTAAATCAGTGCCTCAGGAACCGGCCTTTTATAGATTTCAGATAGCAACACTGGCACTGAGGAAACTTGGATCTTGATAATCTGTGACATCTTGTATAAAGACAAGCTAGGAATAATCAGACCCTGTAGGCACCATCTTCAGACAGGACGTCCAGGCTAGAGAGACATTGTGGGGTGGGTATTCCCACAGACCTAAATCTAAGCCAAAATTCTCTCTTTAGTTTATTATAAGAGACAGCGTCACAGTCACTGTTCCCTCTAAGCTGTGCGCGCGCACACACCTCGCTGAGCGAGCGCACATACTTTACAACAGAGCGCACAAAAATTACAGCTCTGATTCTGAAAGAAAACAACACAGACGTCTTAAAATTTAAAAGTTATGATTGTAATTACTAGAAATTTCCCGCTTCATTTAGTAATCGTCTATTTTCATTTAATTTGATTAAAATCAATGTGGTGTACATACTGTATTCTGACGTGTAGTCAAATTTTAAAGTATATAACTCCGAGTGTCATTATGTGGCGCACAAAAATTTAACCTTCCTTCAAAAGCTGCACAGCGCTGATATTTTATGCGCACACAGCCTACAGAAAATTAGAGGGAACATTGGTCACAGTATGCTTAAATGTTACTGGGCAAACTGGAGCCGGGAACTTTCTGGAATAGGATTGTAACTGTGTTGGGGTCACCAGGGCTGGAAGAATCTGGGTCCAGCAGAAAAAAAGGGAAAATTCCCACAATAAAGCAACTGCCACATACAACATAGTGAGGGAACTCCAGAAAGCCACGGAGAGAATTCTTTATTATAAAGCCGGACATGGCCGTGTTTCAGCACAAATCACCTAGGTCGGGGCAACTTCACGACATAAAATCAAATATGAACATGATAAAAAAGTACATTGTAACATATAAAATCAAAGCCATGTAAATATTGTAATAAACATTATACAAATCATATCAGATGAAGCACAAGGTCATAAAAGAGAAAATACAAAAACAAACATGAAGAATAAAGTTAAAACCAAAGATATTCATAAATACGTTAATAAAAATACATGTATATAAATATCTTTAAACAATCCGGGTGTGTATATAAAACATATATATGTATAAGCTGTTTACCATTCCATACAAAATGTTCCCTGTAATGTTAAATTCTGTTCTCTGTAAACTGCATTGATCCTTGGAAACGCGGTATATAAGAATGAATAAATATATTATATATATATTCATTCCAAACCATAACATACAAATCAAACAGACATCAATATAAACAGCATGTATATAAAATGTATATACAGCCTATATGAAAAGAAACATCCTTGGAAGACAAAGTCTGAAAAATGTGTGGCTATAAAGAAGACACGCAGCATGAAGGGTAAAACATGAACAAACTGCCAGGTCATGACTTGTGGCGCGCTGAAGTGGAAACTACACAAGGCTTGGTGATCAGCAAACTAGCTGAAGAACTGGTTATTCTGGATTGTGTTGGAGAGAGGAAATGGCACGGTCATTCATACTGGAGTGGTCTACAGGCCTCCAACTCAAACCAAAGAAATGGATAGCGAATTGATTGTTGACATTGCAAAGATAGCCATGAAAGAGGAAGTGATCATATTGGGCGACTTTAATCTACCCGATGTGGATTGGAGTGTTCCTTCTGCAAATCTGGAAAGAAGTAAAAAAATTGTGGATGCCTTTCAAGATGCATTACTTAAACAAATGGTGATGGAACCAGTGAGAGCTCCGT
The DNA here is from genome assembly GCA_033557465.1 of Ichthyophis bannanicus. Taxonomy (NCBI): domain Eukaryota; kingdom Metazoa; phylum Chordata; class Amphibia; order Gymnophiona; family Ichthyophiidae; genus Ichthyophis; species Ichthyophis bannanicus. The sequence continues at coordinate 7,155,278 of CM066050.1, forward strand.
GCTGGTTTTAGTGCTCACCAACGTAGATAGCATGTTGAATACCCAGATTGGTGCCCATGTAAGCAGCAGCGATCATCACATGGTGTGGTTTGAGAAAAAAGCCAAGGCGGAGTCCAATCACAGCAAGTCCTGGACTTCAAAAACACTGACTTCAGTAAAATGGTCAAGTACCTGAAGGAGGAGTTGGCAGGGTGGGAGACAATAAGGGAAGTGGAATTGCTATGGGCTAAACTAAAGGAGGCAATAAAAGATGCAACAGATACACATGTAAGGAAAATAAATAAAAACAAGAGGAAAAGGAAACCTATTTAGTTCTCCAAAGAAGTGGCTGCACAAATAAAGGCAAAAAACACAGCTTTCACAAAATTCAAAAGTTCACAAACAAAGGAACACAGAAAAGAATACAAGATTAAACTAAAAGAGACAAAAAGAGAAATAAGGAAAGTGAAATCAAAGGCAGAAGAAAAGATGGCTGAAGATGTGAAGTGTGGTACAAAATCTTTTTCAGGTATATTCGGGAGAGGAGGAAAATCAGGTGGAATTACAGGACTCAAAAGTGCTGGGAACAGATTTGTGGAAAGTGACAGTGAAAAAGCAAAAATGCTAAACAAATACTTCTGCTCTGTTTTACTAGAGAAAATCCTGAAGAAGGACCATTGGTGATTGACAAATATACAAATGGGAATGAAGTACTGTAGATACCACACCATTCACAGAAGATGTGTTAGAGCAGCTTGCAAAACTGAAAGTGGCCAAGGCCATGGGACAAACTATACATCCCAGGATACTGAAAGAGCTCAGAGATTCTTGCAGGACCATTAAAGGATGTTTTTAATAGATTCTTGGAGACAGGAGAAGTTCCACAGGACTGGAGAAGGGCTGATATGGTTCCTCTCCACAAAACTGGTGATAGAGAAGAAGTGACGAACTACAGGCCAGTAAGCCTTACCTTGGTGGCAGGAAAAGTTATGGAGGCACTCCTAAAAGAGCGAATAGTGGACTTCCTTGAAACCAACAGGTTGAATGATCTGAGGCAACATGGTTTTACCAAAGGATGATCTTGCCAAACAAATCTGATTGAGTTCTTTGACTGGGTAACCAGAGAACTAGATCAAGGGCATGTGATGGATGTGATCTACCTAGATTTCAACAAAGCCTTTGATACTGTTCCTCATAGGAGACTTATCAATAAATTCAACAGTTTGGGGATGGGTCCCAAGGTGGTGAACTGGATCAGAAATTGGTTGACTAATAGACGACAGAAGGTGATGGTAAAACGGAACTCACTCAAATGAAAGGAAGGTGATTAGCTGTGTGCCCCAGGGTTTGGTCTTGGGACCGGTACTGCTCAATGTATTTGTGAGTGATATTGCTGAAGAATTGAATGGAAAAGTCTGTCTTTTTGCAGATGACACAAAAATTTGCAACAGAGTGGACTTCCCTGAGGGAGTGGATAACATGAGGAAAGATCTACAAAAGCTGGAAGAATGGTCTCATGCTTGGCAGTTAAGATTTAATGTGAAGAAGTGCGGTGTCATGCACTTGGGAAGCAGAAATCAAATTTATTTTTATTTATTTTATTTATTTAGTATACATTTGTATACCGCTACTTCCAGCGATCAGCAGCGGTTTGATTACAGATTGGAAATTGTCAAATCATGACAGGAAATTTTTGAGGTATAAACACATTGATTAGACAGGAAAGCACAGCACACAGAGAACTATTTTACAGGGAACATGGGCTATGGAGGGTTAAGTGGCTTGCCCAAGACCACAAGGAGCACCTGTGGGACTAGAAACCCCAGTCCTTCCGGCCCAAGGTTGCTGTCCTCTAGTGGGATTTGAACCCCCGACCTTCCGGCCCGAAGTACCTTGCCCCAACCACTAGGCCACTCCATGCGATATGGGCAAGAGGTTGGTGTGCACGGACCAGGAGAAGGACCTCGGAGTGATTGTTTCTGAGGATCTCAAAGTGGCGAAACAGTGACAAGGTGGTAGCAAAAGCCAGAAGGATGCTGGATTGCATACAGAGAGGAATTACCAGAGAAAGGAGGAGGTACTACTGCCACTGTACAAGTTGCTAGTGAGGCCTCACTTGGAATATTGTGTTCAGTTTTGGATACCATAACTCGCAAAAGATATAAAAAGGCTGGAAGCAGTTCAGAGGAAGGCGACCAAAATGATTTGGAGCCTGCGTAAGAAGACTTATGAGAAGAGACTTGAAGACCTAAATATGTACACTCTGGAGGAGAGGAGGGACAGTGGAGATATGATTCAGAACTTCAAGTACTTCAAGAGTTTTAATGAACAAACAAACCTCTTCCAAAGACAGGGAAGCTGTGAAACTAGAGGGCATAACATGAAGCTGCAAGGGGTTAAATTGAAAGGCAATGTCAGGAAATACTTTTTCACTGAAAGGGTGGTGGATGCTTGGAATGCCCTCCCGATGGAAGTGGTGGGGGCAAATACAGTGACAAAATTCAAAATGGCATGGGACAGACACAATAGATCCCTTTGTAGCAACAGGATAAAATCAAAATAACCTTAACTATCTCTTATATCTCAGCAAACAGGGGTGACCTACACGGAGCAGTGGGCTCACCCCTAAATAAAGGCATGGGGAGGGGTGACCTGCACAGATCAGCAGGTGCATCTACTCTTGCCAACTTGCTGGGCAGACTAGATGGACCATACTGGTCTTTATCTGCCGTCATTTACTATGTTACTATGAGTGTAAAAAAAATATATACAGTAGATATTGTGGTAAGGAGAGTGCAGCCCAGCCAGGAAAACGTGAAGAGAAGAAGAATTTTTCCTCTTTGTGGGGGATGGGTACACAGGATCACATAGTCCACAGCAGAAGCCTGGAGAGAAACCTAGAGGGCAGACCTAGCTGTAAGCCACGCCCACACTCCAGGTCAGCCACAGATAGGAGTGGGAGGTACAGAAGGGCGGAGCCAGGAAGGGAGTTGCCCTGCTCAGTGTTTGAAAGGGAGCAAACAAACACTAGAGATAGAGTTGGTTGGAGGGCTGGTTCAAGAGTTGGTTGGAGAGCTGGTGGGAAGCATGGTTGGAGAGCTGATTGGAAGCATTGGTCGGGTGCTGGTTGGAAGCATGGTTGGAAGCATGGTGAGAAGCATGATTGGAGACGCAGTTGCCGTTGCAGTGGCAGTTGCTGTCGGAGTTGCAGTCCAGGCCTAAGTGGGAGTTGCAGCTCAGGTTCCAGTCCAGGTTCCAGAAGGTACAGAGGGAACAGCCCTGTAGCCAAAAGGAGCAGCAGAGAAAGGAACCGCTCTAAAGACAACCAGAGAAGGTACAAAGGAAGCCACCATACTCAGCACAGTAGCCACAGAGGACATAGGGAAGGTTCCAGGGGGAGAACCACCTACCCTAGCAAGAGAGTGGGAAAGCTCTACCACAAGTCTCTGCCCTACGCTGAGGCAGAGGGAGTCCTGACTGGCCAAAGTTCCAACCGAGAGAATACTGCACCAAAAGCCCAAGGTAGGAGAAGGGAGGCAACTAGGCCTTCTAAGTGTGCTTTCTCTTCTGACTCTGAGGAAACTGTTATACCCCAGAGAACACAGTGCAGAAAGGAATGTTTCACCAGGAAGGTTAAGCAAGAGCACCCCATAGGAGACCTGCCCAGAGGAGGGAAGGCAAGAAAGTGGGAGAGGTTGTTTGACCTGTTAAAAACTCTAAAGCAGAAAGTCCCTGAGCACTACCAAGCAGAACCCTGCGATAGCTCAGCGGAGAGTATGGAGATTGAAGCCAAAGAGGCTGATGTAAATTCCAATATTTCAGAGATGGAATGTGATGCCTGCACTAAGGTAAATTAGTGTGAGCCAAAAACACTTGATAGTTGAATTTGCTGTTGTTTTGTTTGGACATTTGTTACTGGAGAAGTATCCATTATTTTCTTTTGTCTGGAGAGTAAATGAGCTTGAAGAAATTGTATCCACTTACCTGCAAGGAAGCTGAATAAATTCCTGTGCACTTTTAAAAACCACTCGGTTCATTATTCCTCACACAACTACAACCCTAGGAAAGTATAAGAGGTGGTCACCCGTCCCTACTAGGCAGCTGCCTGGTAGGGGCGCGAGCGCCACAATATGCATACACATACTTATATATACACCCATATATGCTATCCAAATAAAGCCTCCAAAAGTATAACTATAAAAGTCCGGTATCTACAATGCTTACCATGGATAATAAAATTCATAATTACAGAAAAATACTGAGAAAAACAACATATAAAACAATCTTAAAAGTACAAATGTCAGCATTTACATAAAAACATATTGGACGGCCTCAGTCACAAAACTAAAGGTAACTGTACATTAATTATCCAGATGCTGTGGCAACATATACCCCTGTAACGCTTAAGTGCTGCAAACCTGCTGATATAAAAAATAGTTTCAAAATGCAGACTGCATCTAGAAAAGCAATGAGAACTGGCGGGATTAAAACCAAACTTCACCATTCAATACTTAAGCCACAGCTCAGCATTCTGAACTAGCAGGTCTGGAAGTGGCAGGTCTTCAGGGGCCAGCTCCATCTACTATCAACAACAGGCACCTTTTAAGAAAATGCTATTATAGACTAAAAAGGAAATTCATACCATACATCTAATGAAAACCACTACTAAAACTGTCTAAAAACTGCAGTCTACTTGCACTGATCAAAGAGCCGCCTTCCTCTACTGTAAGGAAACACCATCGGGCAGTGTTCCTTCTTAAACTTACTCTTATAACGTAAAGTTAGGCTACATCAAGCAACAGCATACATTGGAAACCAGTGCATACAAAAATAATAAGGGACGCCCCATAATTAATGTACTACCTGCATCAACCTTATTTCATTTATTTATTTAAACAGGGTTTTTTTTATTCCGATTTACCATTTCAGTCAAAGCCGTTTACACTGGAACTTAAACTTGGTAATGTACATTCAACAGGGACATTGATAACTTGGATTTTTCAGAGACAATGGAGGGTTACGTGACCAGCCCAAGGCCATAAGGAGTGGGAAGTCATTTAACTGGTTCCCAAGCCAGTGCTCTAACCATTAGGCTACTCCTCCGCTCCCTTAAGAGGTAATCTGTACATTGGTGACAGTGCATACCCGGGAAAACAGCAGCCAAGAGAGGAATATACAGATGTTTTGTACTTTACAAATTGTTGTTATATGTAAAACGTTTTTGATCGCCTGGAAAAACGCAGTATAAAAATGTTAAATAAATAAATAAAGTGTTCAAACAACGAAAAGGGATTCTACAAAATTATGCGTATCAGTAGCACAACTTGTGAACGGCACCACGCAGACCTCAATATGTGAAGCAAAAACACCCATGTATACAAATGCCGTGTGTTAAAAAGCAATGCAGGAAGTTATAGAGCCACCCTCCCTCCCCCAACCCCACCTCCGTACATACTCATGTCCCCTACCATACAAAGCTTTTAGTTAAACATAAAACTTAACCTCACAGTTCTCCAAGTTCTTATGCCAGGTTCTATGTAACTGTTTGTTGCCAGTTCTTTGTAAACCGCTTTGATGCTGCGATAAAGCGGTATATAAAAATAGTTAAATAAATAAATATGGTTTATTAAAATTTGATATATCACCCTTCAAAGCAACAAAGCGGTGTACATAAAAAAATTCAAAGGAGGAAAAGAATGCCAATAAAATATAGCAAAAAGAAAGAGTAATATAAAACTTTGTTACAAAAAGGGCGAGGGGGAAATAGTTTAAAAGAAGGAAGTCAGGGGTGGGGTGATGGGAAGCAGAGTCCTGTGCAGCGGGGGGTGTCAGGTTTAAAGCTAGTGAAATAATGGAGTCTTAAGACACGATCTGAATTTTGTGCAGGACATTTCCAAACGAAGGTCAGAGGGTAGTGCATTCCATAGGCTGGGACCAAGAAAATAAAAAACGGAGTGATGGGTTGATTCATAACGGGCACAGGAGGGGGAAGGAAAATAGAGGCAATTGGTGTGAATGCAGCATCGAGGATGTGATGGTGCATGAAGGATAATACGTGATGACAGATAAGAGGGTAGCCAGTGTAAAAGGGTTTTGTGAGCTATGGTAAGGAGTTTGTATTGGATACAATATCGAAGAGGTAGCCAGTGGGAGTCAATGAGCAAAGGGGTAATGCCGTCGAATTTGGAAGCATGATGTAGTATTCTTAAAGCCGTATTTTGAACGGTTTATAGGTCTTTGAGCTGATAGAAAGGCCGGCATATACGACATTGCAGTAATTGAGGTGAGATATGGCCTGAGACAAGAGCAAGGAAGTTGTGGCAGAATGAATGAATAGAACAAATTTGGCAGAGGGCAAAGACGGAGCGTTTCACTGCAATGCTAATCTGTTCATGGAAAGTGAGAGCATTGCCAAGGATAACTCCCAGGTACAGTATTTGAATGAAGGTACCAATGGGACAGGAGCACTGTCAAGTGAGGGGGCCAGATGTAAAAATGCTGAAGATCCAGTGAGCCAGGTGGTTGAGGTTTTGGACGGGTTGAGCTTCAGGTGATTGGTTCTCAACCAAAGCGCAACTCGGGAGAGACAAGAATTCACAGTATTGAAAATCAGGGGATGTTGGGTGCATGTGGAACAGTAACAGTATGTGGTAAACAATATATTAAAATACCCAGTGTAAAGAGGAGGAGAAGGAAAGCAACATTTTATGGTATGTATTGTTTTAACTTTATTTTACATGTTTATTTTTTTGCTTCCTCTTTTCTCTTTTATGAGGGTCAATTTCTCCAAATGGGTTTTTTGACCTTCTGCTCCATGTGATATGGTTTCTACAATGTTTTTCTACAGTGTATACATGGATTTGATTTTATATGTTACAATGTACTTTTTTATAATTAGCATATTTGATACTGTTATATCATAAGGTTGCTTCTGCCACAGGTGATTTGTGCTGAAACACGGCCGTGTCGGGCTATATAATAAAGAATTCTCTCTGTGGCTTTCTAGAATTCCTCTGCTGTCTTTTGTGTTAATATCTGGGTACATGGCAGGACAGGTCCTAGGCAAAGAAGCATATTGGGCCTGGCATCATGATAGAAGTACATGTTACAACTTCTACAAAAGGGGAAGACCAGGACAGAAGGAGGAGGTCAGACGTGCTGCTAGCTAACTCCTCTTGCCAAGTGAAAAGAATGCGCAGGGGTGGAGAAGGCAGACAGACCTCTGTGGTCCTCTCCTCCCCTCCCTCCCATACATCCTTCTTTCTTAGCAGGGCTAAACCTGCCTTTGGAACTCTTGACGTAGGACGTACACATTGCAGAGGCCCCTCCTAAACATCAGGCACGTGTCCACATTGCAGAGGCCCTCCTAAACATCAGGCACGTGTCTGGTTTGCCTCTGCCTTAATCCTGCCCTTTCTGGAGATATTATCAGGAGTGCTCTGAAAAGCTTTGCAATTTTTTAGGTTTACCAGGTTATGAGTAACTTAGAGAAGCACTTCCAAAACATGCACTAATGGTGCTGTCCTGTACTCAGTGGTGTTTTGAGGATAGTCACAATACATATGCATGAGAACCAGTATATAGACTTTTATAACATGCATGTTAATTAATGGGCATCATGGGAAGCAGACGGACCGTGTCATCAGTACAGGTTAGGGAAACCCTGTAGATTTCTCAGCAGCACCCACCAGACCTCTTTCCCTCGCAAGTGATGATCTCTCCAATGCAGAGATCAATAACACGGAGAGTATGCAGTATGAGACAAGAGCTCTTCTAGCTGAGACTGGGGCCAAACGCCAAACCAGGAACTTAACCAATTAAGGTACTAATATGTATTTATTATTCTATTACATTTCTGTTTATAACCTGTTTGTCCATAATTACTCAAGGTGACCTAGAACCGCATTACTGCCTGAGCCCAAATTCAATGTAACTGCTACGAACTTCTTAATATACATTTTAGATTTTAAAAAATGGAAACAATTCATGCGTTTAATCTAAAAGATGTTCTACCACCCATTTCCTTGTCTGGAAGACGTGCTAGAGATGAGATAATTGATAGATAAGGAGCAGAGGATGCCAGCCAGGTTTTAGTATCTCTGATGTTTGGTAGTGTGGGATTTCCTTTCACATTCGTTGATGACTGAGTTAAAGTGGCTAGCTACCAGCTCACAAAGCAAGGCGAGAATGACAGCAGTGAACGGCAGAAAAGAATGACGTTTGAATAATTACTCTAACTAAACATTTAAAGCTGCTGCTAAGGGGTGTGATGGAAAACTCCCTTAAGAGACGTGAGAAAATGTTCAAAGAACTTGTAAGGAGATTGGTTTACAAAATTTATAAGCGAGAAATCATTTAATTATGTAAAAATCTTTAATCTGCAGTGCAGTGAAAGGATAGACAAAGAGCTGTGACTGATAAAAGATTACATTAAAGGAGTTTTTACCTTACACTTTGCAGAGTGTGGCGGAGCCTCTTTAACAGCAGTTTAACTTGTCACTGCAGTAAGACACAAATTAAGCAGGAATGAGCAGTAGCAAGTTGCTCCAACTCCCCTTGCTCTCCCTCTCTGGATGTGACTGCAAGCCATCACTTATCCTGACTGCAAGGATCCCCTGGGACTTTATTAACAAAGCGAAATGCATCCACACCATTGCCAGTCTCAACTCCCATCCTTAATTGGCTACGGAGGGAATTTTAAGCTAGTGAATGATGGTTCTTGCCGCTACTCCTCCTCCCCTCATTCTGTCCAATCACATTACGGAAGTGTAGCAAGACACCTGCACATTCACACCAGACACTTTTGAGATTCTATAGTTAGTGCACAATTAAGATCCCAGCACCATTATTGGAGACTAGCAAAATATTTAGCCTAGGTTTAAGAAATGTGTTCATCACTAGAGACTTCAACAAGAGTCTTTCCGAATCCCACAGGGATAGGTAATGTTGTTCCCTAAATAGAGTTCATCTCCATAGTGAAGAGGCAATCTTTGTGCAAAGAAGTCCATCTTTGTTAGCAGGAGTGGACTGACAGTGATCTGAGCCCTTGGGTAATAAGGATCATTGGCTCCTAACCACCCATCTGACAAAGATTACTGGGTCTCCATCTTTCATAATATTTCTAAACCTCACTTTAGACAAAAGCCTAATACAGAAATAAAGTCTTTAGATAGTGGTAGACTTGAATATATATTTCACTGCAAATAGAAAATATTTTAGTTATTATATAAAACAAGCGGTATATATTTTCTTACCCTTTGTGTCATAGTGTCATAAACAATTATAGAAAATAATAAAAGTTGAAAAGTGCTCACTAGCAGTGTGACACAGTGGCAGGTATTTATTTATACAGTTTTATATACCACCTTTTCCTTCAATCAAAGTGGTTTACATTCGAAGTAGAATGAAGGGGTAGGGGAAGTGTACATATAAGTGTGGAAGACATTAACTGATGGTAGTTGGCTATGAGCTTTGGGTCCGTAGTGATCGGTGAACAGAAGTGTCTTCAGCATCTTCTGGAAGAGTCCTTAATGTCTTTTGTGGTTCTCATTAGTTCAGGTAGTGAGTTCCATAGTGCAGGTGCCGGAGTGATAGAGCTCTTCTGGTTGTAGACTGATTGGATCATTGGTATTCGGCAGGTGTGATGAGCTTATTCACCATGATACTGCATCTGGGCCTCGTGCTGGAGTCTTTGGTTACCAGGTTCTGAAGGGCAGTAGCCGACAAATTGTGGATGACTTTGAAGATGTTTAGGGTTGCTTTGTATCTTGCGCGTGAAAGGATGGGTAGCAGTGTAGTTGTTGAAGGATTGGCGTGATATGTTCGTTTCTTGCCATATTTGTAATAATCCTGGCCACCGTGTTTTGAACCAGTTGGAGAGGGTGAAGGGATTGTTTGGGAAGCCCCTGGTAGAGCGAGTTCGCAGTCCAGTATTGGCATGATTATTGATTGGCATACCGAGCGGAAGTGATCATTGCCTAGGACGGGTTTGAGCCTTCTGATGAGCTTTAATCTTGCTGCGCTTTGGTGGCAGTTTTGTTAATGTGAGTCTGAAGAGTCAAGCTTTTGTCCAAAGTGGTGCCCAGATATTTTACTTCTTCTTTCACCAATATGGATTTGTCATGGATATTGATTGAGGTGGAGAAAAGGTAGTGCTTCTGGTGATGAACATCGCTTCTGTCTTGTCATAATTCACTGAGAGGGAATTGTTGGTGAGCCATGTAAGCATATCTTCTAGGCACTGGGTTATGGGGGGGACAGGTCTGGTTCATGTACTTTGATGGGAGTGTAGACCATAATATCATCCGCATATAGGTGGTAATGCATCATATGGGGTCTGATGATGTTGCAAATGGGCTGTATGTATATGTTGAATAGGTTGGATGACAACACGGATCCTTGAGGGAAGCCATGCGGTACGCTGAACTTTGTAGATTTGTTTTCACCACATTTGATTTGCTGGGTTCGGTCATTGAGGTAGGATCTGAACCATTTTATGGTGTTGTGTAGGCCGATTTCTTGTAGTCATTGTATCATTATGGAGTGGGATATTGTATCAAAGGCTGCAGAGATGTCCATGAAGATTAACAGGAATCCTTTTTTGGCATTGTCAATGCCCCTTATGAGGTTATCAAATAGACAGGTTAGTAGGGTTTCGATGCCGTGCTGTGGCCTAAACATGTGCTGGTGTGCGTCCAATGGTGCGTTTAGGTCGATGTGATCCTGTAGTTGTATTTGTATGGATTTTTCAATGACTTTTGCAATGAATAGCAGGCTAGAAATTGGCTGCTAGGATTTCGGGTCTGCTGGATCAAGGGTGTTTTTCTTGAGAACCGGACATATGGCGGCATGTAGCCCTGTTGTAAAGCTAGCTCTACCATTTCTTGGAGACGCTTGCTGAGTTGATCCTTCGAGGCTTTAGTCCATGCCACAGGGCAAGGATCAGTTGAGGAGGTTGTTGTATTAAGTGAGTCTATGATGTGCTTGATCTCTGATAGAGAGGGGATAGTGAAGTTATTCCAGGTTGTCTTACATGCAGAGGTTATTGGACTAATTGCTATAGGTGCCTGGTATAGTGAATTATTGTTGTGCTTGCTGATTAGGAAATCTGCGAAGAGTTGGGGGTCGACGGGGTGGGCATCCTGTTGCGCCGCATCTTTGGTGAGCTGCCGCACAATACTGAAGAGCTCTCTAGGTCTGTTTGCTGACTTCATGATGGTGTTGCTTGCATTCATTAATTATGTTATTGTATTCCTGTTGCTTGGATCTGTATTGTTGAAGTATGTCCTGGGTTTTGTTGTGTCTCCATTTTCTTTCAAGTTTCCTCGGTGCTCATTTGGTTTCTCTGATGCTATCTGAGTACCATGGTGCGTTGAGTCTTTTGCTGGTGCATCTGTGTTTTATGTTTGTGATTGCTGCAGCTGTAAAGATTAGTGGTGCTCCAGTTTTTGATGATTTTATCCAGGTCATGGATGTCCTGCTGGAGCTTCAAAGTTATTTCCTGTAGGAATGCCTCCTTGTTGAAGGTTCTAAACTTTCTATTTGGATGCCATGGTTCCTGGTAGTTGTCAGGGCTCCTGATGAGCATTGAGAACATTATTGTTTGATAGTCAGACCAGGGCATGGGAGTGATTGTTGGTGCTGATGTCAGATCTTGCTCAATGAGTTGCTTTGGTATGAAGATCAGATCCGGTCTCGTTCCATGTTGTTGAGTGGGGGAATTTACTATCTGAATGTATTTAAGGGCTTCCTTTGCCCTGAGGAATGATTTGGCATCTTTGCTAGGTGAGGAACATAGGCTGAAGTCCCCAAGGGTGATAAGTGGTTTGTGCTGCAATCCATTTGCACAGATTGTCTCCAGGATGTTGGAGAGTTCCTTTTTTTTGGCATTCGGGGGCCTGTAGGTGAGGCATATACTCAGGTATTTGTTGAAGATGGTGATTGTGTTGATCTCTGTAAAGTCAGTAGTTGAGGTGGTCCTGAATCAGTAGTGTTTTCTTGCCAGTATCAGTATACCACCTCCTCTTTTTTGTATCTGGGGCAGTTGAACACTGCGTAGTCAGGCGGGGTGATTTGGTTAAGGGTAACTTGGTCTGTGTCGATTAGCCAGGTCTCTGTGATGCAGATGATGTCTATCCTATGGGTTTGTATGTAGTCGTAAATTGTGTTTTGGTTTGTTTCTGATAGACCTTGCGTTGATTAAGGCACATTTGACAGGTTTGAGTAAGGTGTATGTGTTGTAGCTGTGTGACGTTGTGGGCTCTGCGTGCAGTGGGTCTCAAGGGCTGGAGTATCAGAGTGGATGTAGGATATGCGAAAGAGAGTGGTTGCAGGTAGGCTGGCACTGAGTGTGTTCTGGTACCCATGGAAGTTGCCAGGTACATTATGATTAGTGACAGCAGGAGTTGAAGTTTGAGGTTAGTGCCGCTTAATTGCATTTTGATGTTGCCAATGGCTTGCTTGGCTTATGAAGAAGAGTACAGGAGCCGGTTGATCTGGATGGACTTACTTGCTGCTGCTGTTGGTACATTAGGTTTGCCTTGCAGTGCGGAGACGCTGGAGTTAGAATGTGTCCTTGTATAATATTGATCGCTTGAGTATTCCTTTCAATGTTTGTGTCTGGTGCTCAGTGGCAGGGCAATGGATGGTCTAGGTGGTGTGAGTTTGTGGCTGCTTCTTGTTGTGTTCTAAGGTGCAGTTTTTATCATTGGCAGGTGTTTGCTTTGATATCTCCGACTTGAGGGGTCCATGTGGGAGCCAGAAGGAGTATAGAGGCCGGGTTGGACTCCCACCGTTGGTCCCTGCCAAAGGGCCCTCTGGCAAGGCCGTCAGGTGCAGGTATGCCTGCCGGTTTTCTGAATTTAAAAGAGCCCCAAGGCTCCGGGGAGGAGCTCTGTTTCCCGCTCCTCTGTGCAACACTGATCGGGGTTCTTTAGCTTCTTGCGGTGGCCCGATGGTATTCCCGACGCTGTTCCTGCCGGCTTGCTGAATTTAAAAGAGCCCCGAGGCCTCTGATTAGCCTTAGGCAGAGGAGTGGGGAGGAGTTCTGTTTCCCACTTAAGCCATGACTTGGGACTGGGCTTAAGTTCCAGTAGTGAGATAAGTACCGATAGAGTATATTTGTGGTATGTGGTTGTGGTTGTGGTTGAGTTCTGTGTAATTTAGGTGAGCTAATTACAGTTAGTGTATGTTTGCGGAGTGTGGTGATGGTTGTGTTCTGTGTATTCTGGGTATGTTATTAGGTAGGATCATTGTTGATGGGTTCATATGAGTTTCCAAAATGCAGTTTGAAAAGATGAGTTTTTATTTCCTTACGGAATGTGGAAAGGTCTTTGATTGCTCTTAGTTCAGCAGGCAGTTTGTTCATAGTATGGGTGCAAAGTGTGCAAATGCTCTGTTTGTGGCTTGATTGGATTCATGGAAGTCGGATGGGACTGCTAGTTTATTCTGTGTGCAATCTCTTCTGAGTCTAGAGTCTTTTGTTTGGAGATGAGTGATGCGATGTAAGATGGGGCTATTTCCCTAATAAGTTTGAATGTTGCCATTAGGGTTTTGTAGTTAATGCGGCTTTGGAGCGGGAGCCAGGGTAGGTTATATAGAACAGGTATCATGTGTTCTGTTATATGTGCCTTCCAGGCTATTCAGGCAGCCACATGCTGGGCCCTCTGGAGTTGGTTTAGGGCTTGTTTAGAGAGACCTTGTAGGATACTGTTACAGAAGTCGAAGTGCGGGGTAATTAGTGCCTGGCGAACTGATCTAAAGTTATGATTTGGGAGTGAGGGCCTTAGCCGTTGTATCATTTTGTAATAGATTTTCTTTGTAGTGAGTTTTGTGTGTGTGGACATGCTAAGGGACTGGTCTAAGGTGACCCCAAGATATTTTACTTCATATTTTACTAGGAGGTCTGTGTCGCTAAGATTAAATTTTAGGGGTGTTGGTTCCTCGTTATATAAATGACTTCTGTTTTACTGAGGTTGATGCAGAGATTATGGTTGTTAAGTCACTTTGATGCTTCTCTGAGGCAGTCTGAAATTTGCGAAGGGGTGGGATTGTTGATGCTTATTGGGAGATATAGCAACCGCATAGATGTGGTAAAATACTTGGAATTTTTTTTAAAGATGGTGTAGATTGGTTGGAGATAAATGTTAAAAAAAAAGTGCTAAGAGGGCAGAGCCTTGTGGGTAGACCTTGTTCTTGCTTGTATGGTTTTAATGTTTGTTGTCCAATTTTGACTTTTTGTGTTCGGTTTGACAGGTATGACTGAAACCATTGTATTATAGTCCCTTTATCCCTGTTTGTTGAAATCTGTTGAGCATTATGTTGTGGTTAATACTGTCAAACGCTGCTGTAATGTCTAAGAATATAAGAATAAATGCTTGTCTAGTGTTATCTATGCCTCGTATCAGTATGTCAATTAATGCGAGAAGTGTTTCTACGCCGTGGTATGGCCTGAAGCCATATTGGTGTTCGTCTAAAGGGGAATAAGTGTCCATGTGGATTTGTACTAATTTCTCGATTATTTTGGCCATAAAAGGGAGACTTGATATTGGTCTGTATGAAGTGTGATTGTTTTTATCTAGGGAGGTATTCTTTATTATGGGGTGGATTACAGCTTGTTTTAATAATGGTATGTGTCCTTCTTTCATGGATGAGTTTACTATAGTGAGTATGAAGGGAGATAGCTCTGTTTTAGATATCTTTATCCAGTTGACTGGGCATGGATCTAGGCTAGATGTTGTGTTGAGTTTAGTTAGAGTTAGCTTCTAGTTTGATCTGGGAAAATGTCCACGTGAGTTTAGTTGTGGGACTGGTGTTGAACCCTACTAACCTCACTATTCAATACTCTAATAAAAGGAACCCAGAAGTCAAACCAAGGTTTCATCTTAATATTTCTAGACATCTCAGCTGCCTTTGATACCATCAACCACAGCATCCTCCTGCACAGACTCCAATCTATTGGAATCCAAGACAGCATCCTGAGCTGGTTCCACACATATCGCAGAGATCATCAAGTCATAGGAGTCTAACTCCTCATCCCCCTAAACATAAACCCAAGGCATCCCACAAGACTCATCCCGCTCAGCTCTTCTTTTCAACATCTACCTGCAACCATTATGCTCAACATCCACTTCCATATTTATGTGGATGATATAATGATCTATGCTCCATTCACTACCAGCAATCCATCCTATGAAGGAATAAAAAACTGCTTCTCAGACATCTCTCTATGTCTAACTAACAATTCCCTAAAAATAAATTACAAGAAGACGGAAACGCTATTCATAACAAAAAGATACCAGTTTCCAACCGCCGACATCCATTACCTTAAATTACATAAATGTGAATGTACAACCAAAGATCAGGCACTTGAGCATTACTCTCGACCAACATCTCACCTTCAAATCTCACATAGGCAATTTAACAAAACAAATATACCACAAAATTAGAACTCTCCGTCAGATTCGATGGGGATGGGTGAAGAGAGCCCTCAGGTAAGTGGTGAAAGCTCCCAGGTAAATGAAACATTAAATACCTCTGTAGAAATGGGTAATAGGGGCAACAACTGGAAAGCAGTGTGCAGAAATGCCCGTAGCATGGGAAATAAGATCCCAGATGTTGAGGCTTTAATGGAAAAGGCTGACTTGGATTTAGTGGCAGTTACGGAGACATTTATTTATTTAGCTGTGCTTATATACCGCTTTTCACCGAGTCAAAGTGGTGTATAAGCACAGCTAAATAAAGTATAGCCTGGTATAATTACATCCCAGTCATGGATGACCATGATCGGGATGTAATTATACTAGGCTATATTCTATTCAGGAAGGACAGAGTAGGAAGAATAATATTAAAGCCCTTGATATTGCAAAGATAGCCATGAAGGGGGAAGTGATCATATTGGATGACTTTAATCTACCCGATGTGGATTGGAGTATTCCCTCTGCAAATCTGGAAAGAAGTAAAAAAATTGTGGATGCCTTCCAAGATGCATTATTTAGACAAATGGTGATGGAACAGACCAGGGAAAGCTCGATGCTCGATGCTGGATTTATTATTCACCAATGGAGATAATGTGTCAAGAATGTGAGCAGCAGCGACCATCACACAGGCAGCAGGATTCACCAGAGGCAGGTCTTGTCAGGCAAAACTGATAGATTTCTTTGACTAGGTGACCAGGGAATTGGACTGAGGGAGAGCCCTAGATGTGGTGTATTTAGATTTCAGTAAAGCCTTTGACACCGTTCCACACAAGCGACTTATAAACAAACTGAACGCCCTAGGGATGGACCCTAAAGTTACTGATTGGGTTAGATTGGTTGAGTGGGAGGCGACAAATGGTACAGGTAGATGGAGCTCACTCTGAGGAGAAGAAGGTTACCAGTGGTCCGCCGCAGGGATCTGTCCTTGGTCCAATTCTGTTTAACATCATTCCAAAGGGTGGGGGCAGCAAATGTGAAGGCTCTAGAGCTTGTGGGTTTTTTTGTCTTGCAGATGGTTTTGGGTATGATGAGTGAGTGAGTTGCATTTTGCCTACGTGTTCTGGATTCAGATGGGAGGTGTAGGAGGGTAGTTAGTTGGGAGGGGGAGATGTCATTGAGGAGTTTAAATGTTGTAAGGATTATTTTATATTTTATCCGGCTATTTATAGGGAGCCAGTGCAGTTCTAGTAATATAGGGGTTATGCGGTCGGTAAGACGTGCCTTTGTTATGACTTTTGCACAGATGTTCTGGGCTCTTTGTAGTAAATTTGTATTTTTAAGCGGTAGACCAATTAGTAGACTATTACAATAGTCAAAGTGGGGGGTAATGAGTGCGCTGACTACGGATCTGAAATCATGAGTGTCAAGAAGGGGTCTTAGGTGTTGTGTGATTTTTAGTTTGTAGAATATTGTTTTTGCTGTCTGTTTTATGTAGGGGAGCATACTGAGTGTGTGGTCTAATATTATCCCTAGGTATTTTACTTCTTGTTTTACAGGGAAAGAGTAGACACCCAGGAAGGAGTTGACAACATGAGGGGGGATCTAGCTACAAACAATCCTCTCATTGTCTACAATCACTCCTGAATGCCACCATAAACATGTTAAGCATACAAGAAAAAAACAAAAGCACCCAGTACGCCTGCAAAACAGCATTCAAACTGTATGCGCTAAGCCTCTGGCACTCTCTCCCTGGAATCCTCTGGAACTCTCTCCCTGGAACCCTCTGGAACTCTCTCCCTGGAACCCTCTGGAACTCTCTCCCTGGAACCCTCTGGAACTCTCTCCCTGGAATCCTCTGGAACTCTCTCCCTGGAACCTGCTGAGCGACAAATGACTTGTCCACATTTAGAAAACTCCTCAAAATATATCTGTTCAGTGAACACTATGGCCCCATTATATAACACCCCCCTCTCTGCACCCTCCCACAGTTCCAAAGAAATAGCCATTGACTATGTATGTAACCAATTGCCCCTCCCCTCCAGGTATTCTCATGTATATAAGCTATACTGTTCGATGTAATATTTCTAACATATACTAATTGTATTGTAAATAAGTTCCACTGTTCTGTGTATCTCAGTTTGTTGTAAGATACACCGCTTTGCCCCAGTGAAAAGTGGTATTAAAAAACCCAGTCAAATAAATACATAAATAACTCAGAGCGATCCGATACACACTTTGAGCATTTCAGACCCAGATCACCGGCAAGACTCTGCTGGTCCAGACAAACAACCAGGTGGCCGTTTTTTACGTCAACAAGCAAGGAGGCTCTCAAACTCTGGACTTTGCCCAATCCAAGCCTCCTACCTGCCCGGGACACAGAACGAGCTGGCAGATAGGTTCAGCTGTCAGCTGAACTTGCACGAATGGACCCTCAACCCCCGAGTGTCAGCTTCCCTCTTCCATTGGTGGGGCCAACCACAAATCAACCTGTTCACCACTGTGGAGAACACAAAGTGCACCCTTTCTGCTCTAGACAGACAAAGCCCAGCCATCCTCATCGTGCCCCATTGGCTGAGACAGGTGTGGTTCCCCTACTTCCACGGGCTGGCTCTGGAACCTCCTATATGCCTCCCCCTGATGTAGAGATCTCGTCACTGATGATGGCAGGGATATTCTGCATCCCCATCTGCAGGTGCTTGCACTGACAGCGTGGAAATTGAGAGGCTGACCCTGTTGTCTCTCAACCTACCCTCTGAGGTGCAACAAGCGATACTGGCAGCAAGGCGTCCATCAACAAGGATGTCCTACGGCTTCAAATGGCAGTGCTCCAAATTTTTCCGGACGTCTCCCGGGCCACACAGCTGCGGTGCAAAGCGTTTTTAGAGCTGCATCCGCGTGTGTTGGCCGTAGGGGCCGTATTTCATCTGCGTTTTCCATGTAAATGCCTTATTTTATATCAAGGTAATCGATATATGTTTTTTGAGCCTAAACATTTGATTGATTTTCTTAAGGACAAAACTTGAGTAGTGTCTCTATTATGGAGTATCTGTTAAATTCCTCTAGGAACCATTTTGGGGTTTTTGTTTTAGATTATGTAGCACTCCTTCTTGAAGTGGTTTAAATATTTGATTTACTTTTGTTGTATTTCCTTTATAAAAATTATGTAATATATACATGATTGTTTCTTTGTAAATTTAAAAATTTCATAAATAAAAAAATTAATGGCAGTGCTCCAGCTCCTGGTGCATGTCTTGGCAGCTGGACTCCTTTTCCTGCCTAGTGACACAGGTCCTCCAGTACCTCAATTCACTCTTCAACCAGGGACTTAAGACACAGTCCATCCGTGTGCACCTCTCCACGATTGCGGCCTTCCATGATTGCATCGGCGACAGCTCCATTGCCACACTACTGCTTGTTGCCTGCTTCATGAAGGGCCTAACAAACTTCTGCCCCGCCAGCCGGCCCTCTGTGCTCACTTGGGACCTCAACATGTTCCTCAACCAGCTAACACAAGAGCCCTTCAAGTCACTGCAGTCAGCAGAACTGAAGTATGCTTCCTGGAATACTCTATTCCTGACAGCAATCACTTTGGCTACTACTACTACTACTATTGAGCATTTATAACGCGCTACAGATGCACACAGCACTGTACAGACAAGTAAAAGACAGTTCCTGCTCATTAGAGCTTACAATCTAATGAAGACAAAAACAAACAAAACATAGAGCAACAGTCTGATCAGGTCAAAAACAAACCATGGCAATTACAACCTAAACAGGACAGAGGACAGACGAATCAGTGAACTGCAGGCCCTAGTCGCACTCACCATACATGCTGCTCTACCAGGACCAAGCTAGCCTCCGGACCCAACTCAGGTTCATCTCCAAGGTGGCATCTGCCTTCCACATCAACCAGGCCATCAAACTTCTATGCTTCCACCCGGACCCCCACGCTTCCCTGGAGGAGCACAGGCTCCATAACCTGGACTGCATCAGGGTCCTACGCATCTACCTGCACTGGACAACACATTAGCGACAGGGGACAACTCTTAGTCTCCTGTGACCTCAATAAACCAGACAGCCAGGTCACCAAGTGGACATTATCTCTGTGGATATCTGCTTGCATTGCCTTCTGCCTGGACCAGGCAGGAGCTCAAGCTGCACCAAGGGTGAAAGTACACCAGCTCCGGGCACTGGCTGCCACCATTGCCAAACTGCGCTCCGTACCTGTGGCCAACATATACAAGGCCACCATCTGGTCCTCTGTGCACACTACTGCCTTGACCTCATGGCATAGACAGACACATCCTTTGGCCAAGAAGTCTTTGGCCACAGCAAACACACCAGTGGCACAAGACCACTAGACTGAGACTCCAGTGGCGAACTCCCACTTGGACACACCTGACCAAACCATGAACCGACTCATGGCTGACACTGTATTGATGCTTCTATTTTGAATTAATGTTGTTGCACAGTTGTTATCATTGACACAGTTGCTGTTCTTGCACGTTGAGACTACCTCACTGCTACTGCTCATTTGCACATTGTTACTGCACGTTGCACATTTTTGCTATATTGCCAGCACCATATTCCAAGTGAACAGCGGTGTTGCCCTACTGTGTGGTGTTCCATGTTACACCAATAAAATGTTCCTCCCTGCGGCCCTGGGAACTTTCCTCATTGAACCTGACAAGGGCTTCAGCCTCCCCCCATCCATCACAGCATACAGCAGCTTGGAAGGCACCAAATGTGGCTGACTCATCTTGCTTGTCCTAGGAGAAAGTGAAGTTACTTACCTGTAATGGGGGTTCTCCGTGGACAGCAGGATAAGTCAGCCACACATATCCACCTGCCTGCCTACCTAGTGACAAGGCCTCAGCTAGGAATGTACCGGCTAGCTAGAGGCATCCACAGCATAGCTATGGAGAATACTTCCGTCTACGGCACAGTCGGATAACGTCACCAAGTGTGGTGGACTTATCCTGCTGTCCATGGAGAACCCCTTTTACAGGCAAGTAACTCGCTTTCTTCCTGGAGAAAAGTGAATTCTTTGCAGGATGTCATCCCAGTCCTTTGATCTTTAATTCATACTGTATACGACTGAAACGCTGCTCCTAGACCCTGGAAGCTGCCCTCGGTGTTGAGGTGTATCAGTGTTATTGCGGGGGAGATTCTGTGCTGTGTAGAGTTTTTCAGTGCAACGGGTGATCCTTGATACCAGAAAGCAAGTACCCTGCTTTCAAGGGGAGTGTTCCTCAGGCACAGAAAATGTCTGAAGTGCTACCAACTGCACTCTGTGTCAGCATCTCACCTTTACCGTTGGAAGAATAATATTCTGCACCTAGTTGCCCAAAGCATGAACAAATTCTTTACTCTTGCTTCTTGTATAAGTGAAATTGGCAGATAGTAGCCGATTCAAGGAGAGAAACTGAGTGAAATAGCTGGGAATCAATGCCCTCTGGTGTGACTAGTTTCTACTTCAAGACATGTAGAGCGCCGAGTATATGTGAAATCAGCTGATTTTAGCAGACAACGGACAGAGGAAACAGCAAACAGCTGCTTCCTGCAAACCACCTTCCACATCCTCTGTAGTAATACAGAGGGTTAAAGAGCTCTGAATAGGTTTGTAACTAATATCATCATAAACAGATAAAAAGGTAAGTGAAGGAGGCACTAGAAAATGTAGGATACAGCGGCATTCCTAGCCCCTTTTCTATCCAGGGCCGTAGTCCCCCCCTTGCGGCTGGTGCTGCTGTGTGGTGTGGTGTGGTATGCGTTCCCTAGCTCCACACTTTGGAGACATGACAAACTTATCTGCAAGACGGGTGGCTTGTCATGCTGTCTAGGCTGGCTCTTCTCTCCCGGCTGAAGTCAGTCACTCAGCCCCAGCAGCCACTATTATTAGCCCCTCCATCCACCCACCCTCTCTATTCATTCATATATTAATTTCATCCCATTGCCAGTCTTAACTGATCTATGTACTCACTCACGCACCCCATCAGTAAAACCCGCCTTTGTACAATTCTTAGAGTATTGTATATTTCAAGTTTTTAAATGCAAGCACCTGTGGAGAACTTAAAACCTTTGCTGCCAGTGGAAATAATCTCCAACTACTAGCATATTTTCTGTGGCAAAAAATACGCTGGAATGCAAAGTGGAAAATGTCCGAGGGGCAGCTGTCCATGGGCAGTTTACATCTTAGGCAGGTCTTGGAAAGGCCTCTGTTTATGCAGACAAACAGTTTATATCTGGCCTAGAGTCAGAGATTCTAAAAGCCACTTTCTTCCCTCACGGCACCTTCAAAGAGGTACGTGTCACATTCTGCGGTTGATAATGAATTCCCTTAAAAGGCACTGAGGAATAAATTAGTGTTTTGAAGCATCAGCCAAACCTGAGAAGTAATATTTAAAGAATGGTGAATAGCAGTAGAGAATTAGGTCTATAGATCTCAGAAACAGGGCAGAGAACCAAGAAGAGAGAGCTATGAATGAATGAATCAACCAATGACAGGAACAGGTCACCCAACAGAAGTTATATTCTGTCCTGAAAAGGCAAAAACCAGGCATTGGGAAGAAGAATGACTTCAGCAGAAGGTGTAATACTCATTTATGGGAGACCAAGGGACCTGTCTTGATAGGTAAAAAATATTAGCTTCTGTGCTCCAGCGAGTGTGGTGGGTTGCTGCAGTTGTTTACCAAAGGAAAGGAAGACAAGGACTTAGGTGAATGAGGAATAAGTTTAGTGGGGGGGGGGGGGGCGGTGTAAGGTTCTTGATTTGCAAAATTCACTGTGCTTTCTGCACTTTGAACGTGTATGTGCCTACGCGTCTTTCTCTTTATTGTTCATTTAGACGCTCCCAATCCCAGACCCACAAATCAACCTACCTTGGACTCCTGAAGTCTCACCACGAGAAGATCTATCTCAGAATGAGTGAATACCACACCCAGCTCCTTCAACGCTCAATCAACAAACCGAGAGACCTATTTAACCTAGCGAAATCCCTAATCAAGGAACCCTCCCCCATCCAACTGGCCCCAATTCCCCCCCAGTCATATGCCGACTTCCTCCAATCCAAATCACTTACAGCAAGTAATCAGCCAACTTCAATAGTGTCCCCCCTTTACCAAACTCCCACCTCACAAACATCACTCACACATTTTACCCCTCCCGATGAGAAGAGTATCCAAGACCTCATTGCCAGCATCAACACCTCAACAGCTCCAAACGACCCATGTCTAGCACACTGGATCCGGACCCTCCGAGTTGAACTCAGCCCAATTCTACTAAATTCTACTAAACATCATCCGTCTATCTTTTGCTACCGGCTCATTCTCCTCTTTATTCAAACGAACCTCAATAAGACCCCTCCTAAAGAACAGCAGACTTGACCCATCAAAGACAGAATCCTACCGACCTATCGCGAGCATTCCTCTACTCGCTAAAATAATCGAGAAGGTCGTCTACAGACAAATCCAACAACATATAGACATAGCAGCCCCCCTCGACCCCTGCCAACACGGTTTTAGAGAATCACATGGAATAGAAACACTGCTCACCACCCTCACCAACACCCTCAATAGTGGAATTGACAATGCTGAAAATGGTTTCGCCCTCATCTTCCTGGATATCTCAGCAGCCTTCGATTCCGTCAATCACAACCAGCTACTTACCCGCCTCCCGGAAAAAGGCATTCACGGCCTTGCCTGGGAGTGGTGTAAATCCTACCTATCGGATCGCTGGCAACAAGTCCGGGTTGGTTCTGAAACTTCGACACCATTCCACCAGCAACAAGGTGTCCCACAAGGTTCCTCCTTATCGGCGCTGATGTTCAATATCTATATGCAGCCGATATGCAACATCATCCAGTCCTTCAATATTTCTGCCCTAATCTATGCGGATGATGTTTTGCTATTTACCCCGTTCAAAGTCAAACAACCGGAATTCACCAACCTTGTTAACTGCTTCAACGCAATTACAGACTGGCTAACTACCCAAAACCTCCACATTAATTTCAAGAAAACGGAGGTACTTTTCATATCAAGGAACAAAAACTTCTCTCCCCCCCATCCTAAGAGTAAGAGATGCGGAGCTTCCAAGCCGTAATGCCATACGCTACCTCGGCATTACTTTTGACCAGCACCTGGATTTCAAGGAACATATAAAAAACATCACCAAGTCCATCTACAACAAAATTAGAACACTGAGACATCTCAAACCTATGCTACCTGCTGACGACTTCCGAACCATCTTCCAGGCCCTCATACTACCACATTTAGATTATGCAAACTTAATCTTGTACGGCCTACCAAAAAACTCTCTCTATCCTCTCCAACAAGCCATGAATGCCACTGCACGTGTTCTCTGTGGTCGAGCCAGATCAGACCACATCACACCAATACTCAAGGATCTCCATTGGTTACCGATATACTCTAGGCTAACATATAAGATTCTGCTAATAACATTCAAGATTATCAACAACATCGCCCCCAATTCTCTCAAGGAACTTATCACACCTACTCCAAAAACTAGAAGCAGAAGGACAACAACAGACAACACTTTGACTATTCCCAAAGACTCCATAAAATGCTCCCAAACAACCAGGAGAAAAACCTTTGCCTACTATGCACCAAAATGTTGGAACGACCTCCCCCCAGAAATAAGAGCGATCCGAGACCTTCTACAATTCCGGAAAGCTATAAAACACCACTTCTTCCTGCTCCATTTTGCCCAAGCTGCCACCCCGACTCTAAGAAACCATCCCCCTTCCCCTACTAAAGACTCCTACACAACATAACGCTCAAGCCTAAGCACTCACTTGTCAGTCCTGAAGCATCCTACGTACTTTCAGATCAAGTTTCAACTATTATGCTGTATCTTTATGTATACAGTTTCAGGTATTCCTCAGCCATCCTGATATATGTCAATATGTAAATAGTTTCCCATGTTCTCCAAGTTTTATTCCCTGTTATAATGTAAATTCAATCAGTCTTCTCTGATCTGAAAACTCTTTGTTAAATGTAAACCGCACTGATAACAAATAGTGCGGTATATAAGAATTGTTAAATAAATAAATAAATAATTAGAGCAGTTATACTGAGCTACTTGGATTAATATGGTGGATAGAGATCTCTCTTTAGAAATTTAGGAAAGTCAGTGTGAGAGCAGACAGATAAATAACACTCCAAAGAAAAAAATGGTGGGATCAAGGATGGCACACTTTGTTGAGACACTTACCCTAATATGGGTAAAAGAAGATCAAATCGGGCAAGAAGCCCTCTGCTTCCCAGGAGACACCTTCTATCTTGTTCTCTGGATTTCTTTGTGGTCAAAGGCAACAGGAGAGAGCCTGACTTCTTTGATGCCGGAGCCGAGTTTCTCTGCATCTTATTCAGGTGCCGATATCTCACCTGAGACTGTCGATGTTTGCAGCCAACCTAGAGAGCCAGTGGGAGAGTGTTTCACCGGTGAGTGACTGGCCTGTCTTCCATAGAGAGCTGACTCCCAGGCATGACACAGAAGCCTTGTAGGCTCCACAGGTAGGACCAGCTGCAGACAATCAGCCAGAGGGGAGAAGAGCGGATGTGGCTGAGCTTTTGGCCATAATGCAGACCCTGGGCACTGTGTCACCTGCCTTTGGGTGATGTGGAAGGTACAGTAGAGAACCTTCTTCCGAGCAGACCATCTTTCTCCCTGGTATGCCCAGAGGAATTCACCTTTGAATCGATTTGGTCAGCCATACTGAAATTGGATGAAGTGTTGGTGCCAAGGCAATATGGCCGCCACTCCTAAGAATGCTGAGGATATTCCCCATTTGCGAGCTTCTGTAAACGAAAGTTGTGCGCTTGGAGGGATGCTCGGATGACTACACGTAGAGCTAAGGATGAGCCTTTGGAGGATAACTCCTGATCAGCTAACTTGCAATTGAAATGCTTTCCAAAGTCTGCACTGGTTTCAGCCAGAGATATGTTCAAGTCTTTTCTGACTGAGTTTTGGGTGCCCCCCCCCCCCCCGAGTTGCAGTCCCCTGTGACTCACATTTATTATTTGACATCCGCTAAGAAGGTTTCTGGCTTGCAACACCCAGATTCCCTGAATATATCTGCTATTTTGGAAACTCTGATATAGAGACAGTGATCTTGTCTACATTATTAGTTACTTTTGCTTTGATTACTGGTCATGAATGGTTACTGAAGATGCCTTTAAAGAAGATAAATGTGCAATTCAAGGGTCTTTTGGGATGAATTTTACCCAACATGGCCATGGAAATCAGACGGAGGAGGAGGGAATTCCTCCTGCTGTATCTGGAAATTTTGTGGTTGGGGGCTTTATTTTTCCTTAAATTCCCATGTAAATGTTTAGTAAAATTACAGCCCGTCTCCTATGTTTGTATAGCCGCCTTCCTTCATTAACGCGGTCTCCAGTTCCAGCACTCTGTGAACATGTCACTTTGGCTGTTAGTGCTTGTAAGGATTTCCTTACTCTTTTCTGTTCTGAAATTTTCCATATAGGGTCTTCTCCCAGTTTTGTGGCTAGATTTCAGAGAATTGGAAACATTTTATTTTTCTTCTTGTATTTCTGTACAAGTTGTAAACACTTGGAAATTTATTAACATTCATAAATAAAAATGTAATCCCCCCCCCCAAACTCCAAGGTTAGGAAGGGCCACACATCTGTGTGATGGGGGAATGAAGGCAGTAGCTCTGGGTGGGCTTGGGGGTAAGACGAATTTGGGGTGTGGCTCTGGAATGATCGTATTATAGTTATAGAACTCAAAGCAATCTGCTCATTCAGAAATTAGAGCATGAAAAGCACAATTACAATTTGAAAAAGATAAAGATTTCAAAGGCAATTTCAGAGGGCATTGTAGAAGCCTGAGCTATCAAGAGAACCTCAGAACTCCCCTTTGAACTATCTCCAAGGAGTAATTTATCAAAGACTTTATTTTTAACAAGCAAAATTAGGTTGCCAGCAAATGCTGAATAAATTGCACATTCGACACAACAGGCGAGGAGCCACCAGCAAAATGAAAGATTTTCTCTCACTTTACAACCTGTCTTGAACTAGCCCTGTAGGTAACTAAAACAATAATTGTTTTCTGATGAAACTTTTGCGAAGCCATAAAAAAACGTATTAGCACCTTTCAATGGAGATGGGAGATAATGCGACCTCTCCTTATGAGCCGTCACGCTTCACCTGGAGGGGGCCACGCTCTCTCCTTAGTCACGGCAAGCTACTCCTCCTAGTTCCAGGAAGAATAGATCAGTTTGGAGGGATAGTGAAATAGGTCGAGGCGTTGTAGGAAAGGGCGGAGATGTGCTGGCAGAGCTGTCTGTATTACTATCACTACTACTGAGCATTTGCATAGCACTACAAGCCGTACACAGTGCTGCAGAGATGTGTAAGAGACAGTCCCTGCTCATCGGAACTTACAGTCTCGTCACGATAGACAACACAAGGGAAACACAAGGAGATCAGATGAGTCAAGATCCGGAGGCGGCACGAGTCTCAGTACTGGACTTGTACAGGATTCTGCACAGGAAGTGCTTAGAGCCGAGTTTGTGTGGAGCACAATTCCAAAACACTTCTGTCAAGCTTTCAATTCACCTTTCATCTGAACAGGAGGCAGAGATAAGAGGGCAGAGGCCAATTCAAAAGAAAAGATGAAAGGCAGAAGAAAGGGGAAGAAGTTGTGTAGCTGTGAGAAACAGGGAATTTGTTGGCAGGGGCTGCGACAGCTCAGAGGTACACTCAGTGTGCCTGGCAGCAGTTCATATCCTTTTTAGGATCAGAAGGTTCAAAGCAGCTCTGGCACCCTGTGGCCTGAGCTTTTCCTGGTGATTTTGGCCATCCCAACCCTGCAGCAGGATGAAAGCATGACTCTAGCAGAAAAGCTTTCTTTGGGACTCCTGCTATACATCTGGCAGGAGGGGCTACATCTGTCTCCAGCATATGCTCTGCTGAATCTTATTTCAGTGGTCAGAGGTCCTCTGTGGCGGCTCGCACAGGTATGAGCAGAGCTCCTCTACTACAGGATGCAAGGTGAAGCATCGGTAGGGGCCATTCATCAAATTCTTTTGAGAAACTGATCAGTCTCACAGACTTATTTCAGGCAGACAGTGCTTTAGTTACCCAAAAGAACTACTTCAGCCTTTATATTACATATTGTGACTTCAGGAACCGTGAGCTCCCTGCATTCTTCCTTACAGCATCTCCTGCTGGGAGAGCCTGGGACTGAAAGAGCAGTGAGCTCCATATACCCAGCACTGCACCTTTCCCTATTGTCAAAAGAACAAATAAAATTAAGAGGAAAAAGAGAGGACCAAGAAGAGTACAGAAAAAAATCAGTATTCACATAAACAAAAGATAAGGGAGTACAGGGAAGAATATCTGGGAAAGCTGAAGGAGGTGAGGAAAGGAGTCAGGATAAACAGGCATAGGTGACAGAAAAGACAGCTAAAGAGGTAAAGCAAGGTAACAGGACTTTGTCAGGTTCATCAGATGAAAAGCACAGGTAGGCATGTATAACAGGGGTGAAAGATAAAGCAAACAAAACCATGGGTCTAGATGGGATACATCCTGAAATATTAGTGGGACAAAGCCAATTTGTAGGGTCGACTAATAGATCTTTGAGACAGTGGTGATTCCATAGGACTGGAGAAGATGGGAGATTCTCTCTCTTTATAAACATTTGTCGTGGGGAGCGCCCCCTACGCCTATGGGCAATCCACGGCAAAGATTATATTTAGGGAGCCACCGGGAACGTAAGGTTCATTTGCGTAGTAAAATGTTCTTATCAGTTCCGGCTGCCTAAAAGAACTTAGCAACAAAACCAAGTGGAGGGAATTAAGGCTTTTATTCCCCGTCAATGCAAGGGTTCAAATTAAGAGATGAATAATAAAACGGAAAAGTCCTTTCTTGCAAAAGGTCACCAGTAATTCAAAACATGTGTTTAATTGTTACACTTCACAATTAATGCAAAGGTCAGAAAACAGGAATTCAGTTCATTCCAAAAACATCAACATTTTCATAGACTCTTCTATTTTACTCAGTTACTACGGACTCTTGACATAAGGTTGTGCATAGGTCACACTCCATCTGCTCTGGTGGTGATAGGGAAACTGTGTCAATGCATTCTGTCTCCATGCATTCTTCCTCACTAAAATCACCAGGGGAACAAACACTGTCCCTGTCTGACTCGTGTTGGTGTGCTATGCCTCCGGGGCCTTGTCTCCAATAAGGGTCTGTTCTCAGGGCTTTAGGGATTTTACTAAACCAGTCTGGTTTCTCCTTCCTTGTAAAGCGAGGACTGGTTTACCCAGGGCCTTTATGCTTCATGCATTTACTAGCATCAATAACTGTTTCATACCTGGAACTTTGCTGGCTTGACTCCAGAGAGTTTTTCCTTTCAGCAACTTTCCTGTTGTAGCAATGTCTCTGCCTTTCAGCATTAGGCAGGGCTGTGCTTCTTGGCAGTTTAGTAAAACCTGGTTTGGACTCTCTTTCCTCCCTTGGTAAGAACTCAGGTTTATTATAAAATGCCTTTCCGCTCTTGCTTGGTAAAACTGGGTAATTATTCCTCAGAGACTGTGAGCTTCTCACCAAACCATTCCCTTTGGCTTCTGGCTTAGCTCTCTCTCTTCTGGAGTCAGGAACACTGGAAGAACAGGGCGTGGCACAGCCTCTAACCTCAGAGCTGGCTCCAACAAACCTCCTTGGGAGAGCTGCACAATCAGCCTGGCCCTTCTGGATTTCACCCTTGTAAACCCTGTACCTGTGGGCTTGCTCCTCTAGGATTTCTTCACTGTTCCTTCTCAGGTCCTTCTCTTTCTCTTCTTTCTCTTTCCTTGGTGAAGCCGTGCTCCCCTGTGTAGCCGTGCTCCTCTTCCTCAAGGCAGCTGGACCCCGTCCTGGATCTCTACCTCCACTTCTACTCCCACTGCACAATGCTGCTGGACTGCCTTTCCCTAAGGCAACTGGACCTGGACCTCCACTTCTCCTTCTACCCTTGCAAGCATTCAGCTCTGGCTTATAAGGAAATCCTTCCTGCCTCATTTCCAGGTGCAAGTCATTAGGCTTCTCAAGCTCATTAGCTCCTGAATATTCCTTCCTGCTCCCTCTAGCTGTGGCTGGAGGTAATTGCACATCTAGATCCTTAAAAGAAACAGGATTTCTTTTCAAGTTTTCAACTTTATCAATACCCACATCATGACACATTATAAGGACAAGCAAAAAACCCCAAACCCAGAACTAAATTTGTCATTTAGAAACTTATCACCAAAACGTAAGGAATTACAAAATAACACAATATGACTAAAAAGCCTAAACTTCTTACAGGAGATTATGTCAAACTACAAACATGGCAGCAACTTCATCAAAATAGGAGA
The DNA here is from genome assembly GCA_033557465.1 of Ichthyophis bannanicus. Lineage (NCBI taxonomy): Eukaryota > Metazoa > Chordata > Amphibia > Gymnophiona > Ichthyophiidae > Ichthyophis > Ichthyophis bannanicus. The sequence continues at coordinate 7,185,053 of CM066050.1, forward strand.
GAAAAAGTCTCAGGACCATAACTCTTCCCACTATGCAGCAACAAAATGCCGTGGGGGGGGGGGGGGGGGTTGATGAACTCAACACCATTAGCTGAAAAAAACCCCTCCCCTTTTTATGAAATGTTTAATATATAAAACAATCCATTATTAAAAGGTACAGAGAATGTGCTTTCACAATACCCACCAGTTAAACCAACACACTACTGATGCAGTCAATCACCTTCTAACAAATCACTCATTCAAACCTTCAGCAGTACTGCCAAGAAGTAACTCCGTTCAACTGAACTGCCCCATGACAAGACCTCCTCACTGTAGCCACAGCAGAGAGATCACAGAAGGTGATAAGTTTCTAAACAATGAATTTAGTTCTGTTTTTTTTTTGCTTGTTCTAATAGTTTAATACTCTCAGTGTGGCTTTCTTTGTGTTTATATAAAAGTTATAAGAGGGGGAAATTGTAGGTCTGTTATCCTGACCTGCATGGTGGGAAAATTAATGGAGACGCTTCTGAAAGAAAGGAGAGTGAAGCATCTTGAATCTGGTGTGTTGTGGGATCTGTGACAGCAGGATTTTACTAGAGCAAGTTCATATCAGATGAATTTGATCAATTTCTTTGATTAGTTACCAGAAAATTAGTTCAAAGGCGTATGCAGGATTTAGTTAAGTGCTAAATAGTAGTTACCTTGCATGTCAGCAAAGCTTTTATTACTATCCAACACAGAACTTCCACAACTGATCCACAACTATCCACAACTGATCTACGATATATTTTGTAAATACCTACAATGTAAATATGTTCAAATTAGTTTACTGTTCAAACTTTATATTGTTACCTGTAAATAGTTCCATCTGTTCTATGTAAAACGACTAGGTATGCTATTTCACATACCATATAATTTACTGTTCATTGTAAACCGCACTTGATACTTGGGAAAGAGCGGTATAGAAATAAGTGTTAAATAAATAAATAAATAAAAGAACATAAATAGACTCAACAATCTGGGGATGGGCACCAAGGTGGAGAAGCAAATTAAATTGTAGCAAATTGTAGCAAATAAAATGTAGATATGTTCTGCCTGAAATCAGGTACCAGTGTGATACAATGTATAGAGTTAAGAATGTACATAGTTTCCCCCAGTTACTTCCAAGTTGATCTCCCTGTTTATTGTAAATACAACTCAAAGTTCCTTGTGTTGTATAGTTGATGTTAAATGTAAACCGCTCTGATCTAAAATAGAGCGGTATAGAAGAACTGTTAAATAAATAAATAAATAAATAAATTGACTGTGTAGCAGACAGAAGGAAATGGTAAATGGAATTCATTGTGAGGAGAGCAGTGATCAGTGGAGTGCCTCAGGGGTCAATCCTGTAGTTTATGTCTGTGAGTGATGTGGTACAGGGATTAGGAGGAAACGTGTCCTTTGTGGTTATTAAGATCTATTCTGCTACAGAGAGGAAACTCCTCGGGGAATAGATGGTATAAGAAGCGAGAAATATTTGATTATTTAGCAACTACATTTCAGTACTAGAAGATACAGATTTATGCATTTTAGATGCAAAAATCTAAGGAGGCAATGCACGATAAAGGGTGAGATACTGATATGCTCCAAGCAAGGAAGATAATTTAGGGTGATTATATCTAACGATTTAGGTAGCAAAATAGAGCAACAAGGCATTGGCCAGAGCGAGAGAGATGTGAGGGTGCAAAGGGAGAGGTATGAGCAGAAGGAAAAATTGTGATAAAGTCAATGTACAGGGCATTGGAGAAGGTTCCTCGGAGTATTGTGTGCAGTTCTGGAAAGAAGTAGCCAGAGTGAAGATGGTCTAGAGAGGCAACCACAATGATGTAATGTTTGCACCAAAAGTCGAAAGATGGCGTGGACGCAGTGACATACCAAGGGCAGGACCGTGGGTGCAGCCCATCCCGAGTGCTGGCTAGGAGGGGTGGGGGGTGCTGAAATTCCAGGCCCACATGGTGGAGGCACAAATAGCAAACTCCATTTACATCTCTTCTGCCTTGATATGCCGCCTCTGCTTCAGGCCCGACGGCTGCTCCCTCTCATCCAAAGTCTTGCAATGACGTGAGACTTCGACCCAGGAAGGAACAGCCACTGGGCCTGGAAGGGAGGTAGCATAGAAAGCTGGCAAAGAAGTAAAGGGAGGTTGCTGCCTGCCTCTGCCTTCTGGGCCTGCTCTGGGGGAGGGGGTGCATCCACTCTAGGTGCCAAATAGCCTCAGAATACCACTGGATGAACTACAATCTGTGAGCATCCTTCTTCCAGGCCCACAATGGTGCATGTGTCATAGCCCACAGTGGCAAACTACCCTGCAACAGGAAATGGCAACGGGGGGGCCAACAGATGTAATACCAGGCTAGGTCAGAATATAAGCTCCAAGGGGGACTCCCGCTTGCAATAGAGTGGTCTCCTATTTAGTCAGGGCCATCAGTGATAAAATGTTGCTTATGTCTGGTTTAAGAGATGAATTTACAGTGATTCTCAACCCAGTTTTTGGGACATACCCAGCCAGTCAGGTGAATATGCAAGAGATTATATGCATACAGTAGGAGCCATTTGTGGCCATCTCTCATATGCATATCAGTGAGGATATCCTGAAAAGAAGACTGACTGGGTATGCCCTGAAAATGCCTGCAGGGAGGATACGATAGAGATATTTAAGTATCTGAACGGTACCAATGCATAGGAAGTGAATGTTTTTCACAGGAAAGGAAGTCATAATATGAAACTGCACGCAGGGCCGGTGCTTCCATTAGGTAAACTAAGCAGTCACCTAGAGTGGCGGAGGGACAGCAGCCACAGCACTTGAGCCCATATTCATTTACTGACTAATGGTGGGAAAGAGGAGAAACTGAAGAGGGAGAAGATGTGCTGCGGGTGCTGGGGTGCTGCCCCAGCCCATTTCCTTGCCCCATGGCCAGTGGGCGAGAGTGGTGGTAGAATCAGCAGCAGATAGAATTAGAGCACTGGCTTGGGAACCAAGAGACCAGGGTTTGATTCCCACTAGCACTCCCTGTGGCCTTGGGCAAGTCACTTAACCCTCCACTGCCTCAGAATAAATCCAAGCTATCAATGTCCCTGTTTAATGTACACTGCCAAGTTTAAGTTGCAATATAAACCACTTTGATGGAAATGATAAAGCGGTATAAAAAGCTTGTTAAATAAATCAATAAATAAAATAGTTAAGGCAAGCAGCCCTTCTGTGCTGGGAGGAGGGAGAGGGGGAGAGAGAGGGGCTGGGAGTCAGCTGGAGGTCCGAGCATGCTCTACCTCCTCCACTGACCTGCACAGCTAACTGCAGCCAGCTCCCCTTTTCCTCTGGGCCCATCTGCCTCCCAGCACATGGTCTGAAGACTATTCCTGCCCCTCCCGTCTTTGCTTTCTCTTCTTAAACTTCCCAGCTCGAATGCATCAACGACAGAAGGAATGGCCGAGTCAGGAATGTGGACTACTAGAAAGCTTGGCAGATGTGCAGGCAGCTTGAAGTCCCAGGAAGCCAGATGTTCAGCCCACCCCCCAGCTGTTTTAGATTGTTACAAAGCTGTGGAGTTAGACATGGGAAGGGCAGGGTGCTGGATGTGGACTATGAGGGATCGTGTAGGCTGATCTCCCACGATGACAGAGGTCAATAAAATAATTAATGGACTGAAACAGGGAATCGTAGACCGGTTGTTTACTCCTTCAAAAAAATAGACTCAATGAAGCTACAATGTAGCACATTTTAAGACTAATAAGAGAAAATATTTTTTCACTCAATGTGTAATCAAACTCAGGAATTCGTTACCAGAGGATATAGTAAAAGCTGTTAGTGTAGCTGGGTTTAAAAGAGGTTTGGACAAGTTCCTGGAGGAAAGGCCCATAAACCATTATTAAAAAGAGGTCTAGAAAAATCCACTGATCACCCAGTGGACAAGCATTGTGGAATCTGCACCTTTTGGGAACCTGCCAGGCACTTAAAACCCAGAATGGCTACTTTTGGAAAGAGGATACCGGGCTTGATGAACCCTTGGGTCTGACCCTGTGGCATTTCTTATGTTCCTATAATGGTAATGTGCAAATGAAAAAGATGAGAAAAACATCCTTGGATGAAGAGGGGGATCTTAGAGGTGGTCACATGCTCTGAACCGTGCTGTGCTGAGCTGGGTCAGACTATTGCTCCAGCAAGCTCAGCATCCTGTCCCCAGTGGCCAGTGATCCACTGGGAAGAAGAGTCCAGCACATCCCAGTGGGAAAATTCCTTAGATGTTGCTCAGTCCCAAAGGAAAGGAGGTGATGATCTCCACAGCTACCTAGTTAATAAGTGCTAATGGACCTGTTTTCAAGAATCCTTTCCAAACCCTTATTTAGCTCAACTCTACTATTAATCTTCACCATGTACAACAAATTCCAGAGCTTAGAAATACCCTTGACAGCAGACTAGACTAATTTGGGTACAGGAGCAGTCTAGTGGTTGAGCAGTGGGCTAAGAGTTCAAATCCCATGTCTTCTCCTTGTGATGTTGGGCAAGTCACATAACCCTCCATTATTTCAGTACAAACTTAGATTGTAAGTCCTCTGGGGACAGAGAAGCATTTACTGTCTGTGAATGTAACTCGCCTTGAACTATTACAGAAAAAGGAGTGAGCTAAATCCAGGCTAGATGGTCTCCTTTTGCTGTTCCACAAGGGTCGGCCTGTCAAAATGAAGATTTTGTGTGGTGAAAGTAGGGAAGAGAAATGATAAAGGCAGGTGAACTGATCTCCTTCAGCGATGTATTTAAACAGGGAGCAGATAACAGATGGACAATGCAGGAAGGCCTTCTTTGTGAAGCTGTCAAGTTGGTAAGCATGGGGGGAGGGGGGGAGGGAGGGAGGTGTCACTCAGTGGTGGGGGGAGGCTGGAGTGCAAGAGCTGATGCTCCATCTCGAGCCCTCAAAGTCCACCTTTAAATCACAGCCCGTTATTCTCCTGTTGTTAAGGAAACTCCCTCCTTCTGGTCTTCGGTCTGTTTGTCTTGAATAGATCATAAGCGCTGCAGAGCAGCGCACAGCGCTACGGGAACAAGCGGTAGCCCAAGCAGCCACTGTGCACTTCTAGCACTATAGGTAGAATGTGGGGATGGGGGAGATCCTCTAGCACAGCTTCTCCTCAGTACCGTCGGGCTTCCTGTGCAATGATGCACTGACCAGAGGCGGGGCGGCACTCGGGGCATTAATACAATGATAACAGCTGCCTGCAGTAATTAATTGCTGGAGAGGAAATTCATCTGTTTGCAGCCACTGCCTGCGAGCAGAGGCGATTGCCTGGCTCGACTTTTCAGCACTACTCATGTCTGTCAGTGCAGCAGAAGAGGTATCCGATATATCCCAGAGCTAGCCGTTTCCACTCCCTTCCCCCTCTCCATTGCACCTTATACCCCTTCCCCCTTCCCAGTACACAGCCTGGCGTTGGTGCTTTGTGAAATGGTGGAAATTATCCTAAAAACAAATTACTGAACATTTAGTCAGGGCTTAATGGAATGAGTTATACAGAAACAAGATTTTAATAATATGGCTAAAGATGAGCTGGTTGATATTCTGTAAATCCAAATCCACTCAGAGGCCTGTTTCCTAAACAGTATCATGCGGTTACAGCTATTAGAATGTGATGTCTGGGCTATACCCATGCAATTCCTATGGGTGCAGCGGCAGAGAGCATTAACGTTTAGTAAACAGGCCACTAAGTCAGGAAATTACAAAGTCACAGAATAGGAGGTCATGCCCTTTTGTGGGCTGGAAACAACTAAAATACAATGATCAGCTTTCTGGTTAGAAAGCAGTCAACAGAGTGCATCAGGGACTGGTATTTGAACTTGCGCCGTTTAACATTCATAAATAATCTGCAATAGGGACTCTCAAACCAGCCTCCGGAACCCACCTAGCCAGTCAGGTTTTCAGCAACAATAATGACTATGCATGAGAAAGATTTGCATAAAGTGGAGGCAGTGCATATGCAAATATCTCATGCATATTCATTGTGGTTATCCTGAAAACCTGACTAGCTAGGTGTGTCCCAAGGACTAGGTCAAGAATCACTGATCTGGAGATAGGAGTGACAAGTGAGGTGTCCAAATGTGCAGATGAAGTCCCACATCAGAAACAGTGACTCGCCTCATAGTTGGTTGTGAAGTTCTGATGGCGGAAAATTTCTATACAGAAAGGCACAACAAAGTAGCACGCCTCATCCACTGGAAACTCTGTAAACACTACCACACCACATCTGAAAAGCACTGGGATTGTGACCCTAAGAGAATAGCAGAGAATGAAGAGGTTATGATCACCTGGGACATTCCCATTCCAACGGATAAGAAACTGGATGCGAGGAAAACTGACATAGTGGTAATGGAGAAAAACACCAGAACGGCCTTGATAATAGAGGTGTTGGTTCCAAGTGATTATTCTATGAATCACATGGAGAGGGAGAAGATCCTGAAGTACCAAGAAATGCAGTCAGAGACCAAGAAAATGTGGTAGAAAGATACAGAAATATTTCCTATTGTACTGGGAGCCACGGGCTTGATAAGAATCTCCAAGCACATCTTGACAAACTCCCCACACATGTTACATCTTATGAACTCCAGCAGGAGGCGCTCTTTGGCATGATGCAAGTACTACGTTGAGCATTAGCAGTAAATTTGAGAGACTGAGATCATACTCCACATATCCTGGCTTAGAAGTGAGGTTCACGACTGCCATAGGATATGCAAAACTAACCCATTTGAAAAACTGCCCAGAGAGAGACTCCTGAGGAAATCAAAGTCATGACACAGGAGGCAATGTCTTATTGTGGATTAGAAACTGATTAAGAGAGAGAAAAACAGACAGCAGTTAATTTTCTTAATGGAGGAAGATGAATAGTGAAATACCTCCGGGCAGGGCCAGCCTAACCCGCAGGCAAGCTAGGCGTCTGCCTAGGGCAGCCAGTGCTACCCCCCCTCCCCCCAGCTGCCAACGATTCTGTTTGGGAGGGGAGGGGGGCAGGCAGCAGCAGTACTTCCAAAAACAGCGGCAAGTCACCATTTTTGGAAATACTGCCAATGCCCACCTACCTCCCCTCCCCCCCAAACAGAATTGGTGGCAGCTGGGAGTGGGGGTGGTGGCAGCAGTGCCAGCTGGGAGGGCAACGAGGCCGGGGTTTCTGCCTCGGACGTCAGAATCTCTTGGGCTGGTCCTGTCTCTGGGATCTGTATTGAAACCAGTGCTTTTGAGAACAGAGGTGATTAAATTTGCAGATCACACCAAATTATTCAGAGTTGTTAAATTGCATGTGGATTGTGAGAAAATTCAAGAGGACCTTGGGAGACTAGGCATCCAGATTGCAGATGAAATTTAATTTGGACAAGTGCAAAGGGATGTATGTAGGGAAGAAAACCCCCAAACTTATAGATACACAATGCTAGGTTCGACATTAGGTACCACCTCCTAAGAGATGGATCAAGGACAATACAGCAAAATCTTGTGTTTAGTGTGCAGCGGCGGCCAAAAAAGTGTATAGAATGTGAGGCATCATTAGTAAAGGAATAGAAAATAAAACCAGGGATATCAGAGTCTGTATCCATGTCATGCTGCAACCGCACCTTGAGTATTGTGTGCAATTCTGGACTCCTCATCTTAAAAAAGATACAGCAGCATTAGAAAAAGTACAAAGCAGGGCAAAGGAGATGGGACCGTTGTTTCCCATGTCCACAGCTACTGTGTTGTCTGTCTTGACTAGATTGTAAGCTCTGATGAGCAGGGACCGTCTTTTACATGTGTCTGTGCAGCGCTGCGTACGCCTTGTTCAGTAGTAGTAGTAATAGCAGTGTCTCCAAAGCTTAAAGTTCCTGCTAGAACCTCCCTGAGCTCTCTCAGGATCCTGGGAGGTAGATGATCCAGTTCTTTGGCATGTCCACTTTCAGTTTTTCAAGCTGTTGATAAACGTCTGTGAATGATGTGGCATCGACTCCATTCCCACTAGTACATCCGTCAATGATGTGTAGCCCTTCTCCAAGATTTTCTCGTGTGAACACAGGACAGGAGCACTTCCGCTTTTGGTCCTGGGCACCTCTGAGTTTTGCCATTTGAACTCCGGCCTTCCTGCTCTCCCCAGTATACCCGTTGTCTGCTTTTGCCATCCTGATCTCTCTCTCTACCACTTTCAGCTTTATCCGATAATCTTTTCAGAGTTCATCTTTTTGTGATCGTCTGAATTCTATGAATGCTGCCTGTATTTTCACAGCCACTTCTTTGGAGAACCCTATCAGTTTCCTTTTCCACTTGCTTTTATATCTTTTCCTTACTTATTGATCTGTTGCCCTTTTTATAGCCTCTCAGTTTAGCCACTGCCAGGCTGCCCCGGCAGGCGGTCACTTTGCCCTGGCACTGACCCCATCAGCTCTGTTCTTATACTGGTTGGGGCAAGTCCGCCTGTTCCATCTTCTTCACAATGTCTCCAGAAGCTCACAGGTACTTCTTTATGGTCACACTGATGTAAATCATTACAATGCCGTAAAACAAATACTTCTTAATCACAAAACACTAGAATCATTTCATGTGAAAATGTTAATGTATTCTGAATCCTGAACAGCAGAGGTGTCTGACAAATTAACAGCTCCACACTTCAATTGCTACTCTTGTTTCAGACTACATTTATCCCTAGTTAAAAATAAACATACAAAAAGAAGGTCTGGTGGAAATGCTGCACTCCTCAGAGGTAAGTGTGCACTGGGAAATGGGCACGGGTGCGTTTGGGAGGGAGGGAGGGTGAGAAGTAACCCTAAATGGTTAGAGCAGCAGACTAGAACCAGAGAAACCAGGATTCAAATTCTACAGCTGCTCCTTGCAACCTTGAGCAAATCACTTAACCCTCCATTGCCTTAGGTATAAACTTAGATTGTGAGCCCCGAGGGAACAGGGAAATCCTTCTGTTCCTTTCTTGAACTTCTGAAAAAGGAGGGAGCTAAATCCACTTCTCAGGTGTGGGTTTGTGTCAGAACGAAGAGGGTGACTAGTGACCCACTGTTTCTCTCCCAGTATTAAAGCTGCTGCGATACCTCTGCTACCAGGAAGGCCTTAAAACACCTCCTCTTTATTAAATACCTCACAGCCTCCCCCGAACCCCAGCCACCAGGTATGAGCAACACACAATAACCCCATCTCTCATATATACAGTTACCTATTTCAATGTTCCACACATGTACATAGTTTCCCCCGTTATCCAAGTTGATTGCTCCTGTTCATTGTAATGACCTGATTCTTGTTTATTGTCGGATACTGTTTGTTTTATGTAAACCGCGCTGATCGCAAATAGTGCAGTATATAAGAAATGTAAATAAATAAATAAATAAATAAATAAATACCATTGACATGTTGTGAGGAGGGCACTTGGGGGTTGGGATAAGTTTGGGATCTTGTATGCTGCTGTACCGGTGAACGAACGAAGAAAGACTACACAACGCCACAGACCTAAATTGCACGTATGTTATGCCCTACATGTTGCACTGTAATAAGTTAACTTGTTATCCTGTCCCACGTGCCCATTCGCCCCCCCCCATCCATTGAATGTTTATTGTACACAGTGGGGGGGAGGGGCCACCTGCAGCTGCTTCCATATCTTCTGAAGTGGACTTCCCCCTTTAAAATTGTTGCTTAGGGGCCCATAATTTGTATTTTTGCCATTGTCGAGTATCTAGGATCAGGACTTCACAGGGCACAGAGACATCACTGGGCTTCCAGAAAGCTCAAAAAGAGTGAGAGTTACTGCACGTGGCCGGGGCAGAGGGGGGCAACAGATTCATTAGTCGCACAGGATTCAATCCTAGCTCGCTACAGTCCTACCTCGGTTGGTAGTGAGCCAGTGACGTTGTCCAGCTAGTCATGTGTGTGTTATACAGGGTAGGGGCCATGATCCCCATTTTCAAGGCATTAAAGGGGAACGTTTCAAATTTGTTTTCTTGCAAGTAAACACATAGTTACCTGGATCTGAAATATGATTACTTCTATTTACTCAAGGTGCGCTGCAATTCAGGCACAGTAGACAGGGCCCTGTCCTAATTTCAGATGGTACCTGAGGAAAAAGAGGGTAAAGCAACTTACTCAAGGTCACAAGAGGTACTGCAAGCAGGAGTGGGATTTAAATCTCAGCCCAAAAATACTCCTCACTGCACTGTGGGAAAATCACTTCCAAAACTGCCCCATGTGAAGGGCAAAGGGCTGCAACGGGGCATCGCTGACCCAGCAAAGTACGTGTGGGAAATTTTCTTTATAACTCCTCTTTACAGCACCAAGTACCGATAGGCCTGCAAACTCCATGAGAAAGTCTCAGTTCCTGGGGGGGGGGGGGGAATAGCCCCCTGATTTCTGGACCCCCATTGGAAGTTATGGAAACAGGAGCAGAGTCTAATGACTGACACGGAGCTTGTGCTTTGGCAGAAACCGACTCTCCTCGACATCCAGTGTCAGAAGGTGACTCATTGCAATGCGTTGTTAATAGATTCATAGTAACACCAATCTTAATTTGCTTTTTCTTCCTTCACATTTGTTGCCCTTTTATCCCAAGCATTTGATACATTCTAAACGTTCCTCTACAATACCACTATTTTTTAAACAATTTTTCTGCTATTTGTACAAACAAAAGCAAGGAATGAGAAACACAATCATAATATAGAAACAAGTCAGTAGGAAAATAAACACAACATCGTAGCCCACAGCACGGGGAGACGGCGTATACCCGGATTTAGGAGAAAGATATAGCAAGAGAAAAGTCCCTCCCTCTGACCACACTTAAGCAATTATACATACATAAGAAATAGCAGTTTCCTGCTAGCTAACATACAAGCCTACCTCTTATTTAGAAAGACAGTGAGCTGCACAGGGTCAGTGTAAACATATTTAACATTATCAAAGGTAATCATACATTTGCACGGAAACCACAGGAAGGTGGTCCTTCCCGCAGCCAAAACACGAGGTCTTAAGTGCAGGAAGGACCTCCTCCGTACCCGAGTAATACGTGATACCCAGGAAATACAGTCACACAATGCCCACAAAACCTTACATCCTTATGGAAATAGAGCCTCAGGATCGACATTTTGTCTACCTCTGTAGACTGTAGTAAAGGAAACTACTAAGGTTGCCCGGGTTGGAATCACTTCTGTCGTGGATTTTAAAAAATCTGTTAAATCAATAGAAGCAAGTGGTCCACCCATCCCAGCTACCTGAGAATCCTTAATTAAAGGAACAGAAGATACTCGTATATAATACAGTTTGGACACCAAGATCTTTTCAAGTTGAGGAATAAGCAAAATCTCTTTACAGTATTTTTGAAACATCAATAACGGAGATAACCAGCAAGTGTGCAGAAAATTAAGAAATCTCAAATTGCGGGGTCTAATAGAATTCTCCAATGACTCAACCTGCTTATAAAGAAAAAAAAAGAATCTTTTAGCCCGGCTGACCCAGCAGACTGAAGGTCTCGACTTGACCCTGAAGTCTGTCTAGCCGCCGGTCAACCAATGCCAAAGAATTGTCGACCAATTTAGATTTCTGCACAACCTGTTCAGAGAAAACAACTGTCTGCTCCATAAAACCCTGCAAAAAGGAGTTAGTTTGGAAATTTCCCACCAAATATCAAGCAAAGTCACATCAGTTAAGGAAGGATCCCCTTTTGGAGAAGAATCAATCGGTCTTTTAATAACATTTACTTGAAAGTTGAGAAGAGCAGGCAAAACCTGTGGTGAACTATCAGTCGAGACTAATCCCAAGGCCTCTCCAAAGTCCATTAAGGGGGAAACTCCACCACCCATGGTGGCCAGCTGGAAACCTGGATTTGGGGGGAGGGGGAATCCTCACTATAGGGCTTAAGGATGCCACCATGGAATCAGAGTCTAAGGAGTCTCTGTACATCAACGATATTTCCGTTACCTTATTCAAAGGCTTATCCATAGGTCCACTTCGGATCGTTGGTGTTGACATAGTTACTGTCTTTGTTCTCTTCTGACCCTTCCCTTTCCTCTTCCCAGATCCATGGGGCATCTCCTATAGCTCCAAAGGCCCCGAAGGGGAACCAAAGGGGACAAGCCGCATGACCACAAGCCGCATCCATGGAAAGGTTGCAAAGATTTAAATAGCACCAGGTGAGCCATTGTCAAATGATGAACCCGGCGAGTCTCCCCCTCCAGTGAGATGGCTCTCCTCGGGCAGCAATGGCTCAATGGGATGCCACAGCCAAATCTTCACCTCACAGCAACCAGTCTCTCCTACCACCAATAGTTAGTTGTGCACGTAGACCGGATGGCAGATGCTGTGAGCCCCCCCCCCCCCAATGCCTCCTGCACCAGGCTGGGCGAGGCTTCACACACAGAATTTTACTACTACTAATCATTTGTATAGAGCTACAAGGCGTACGCAGCACTGTACATAAATTCTTGCACCATTCCCACTCCACCTTGACCTGCAGGTGTAAACGAGCTGCTTCACACCCAGCACTCCTGCGCCATTCCCTACTGCTCCTCCTGCTGGGCCTGAAGGTGTAGTGAACTCCCTCGCACCCGGCACTCCTGCGCTGTTCCCTACTGCTCCTCCTGCTGGGCCTGAAGGTGTAGTGAACTCCCTCACACCCGGCGCTCCTGCGCCGTTCCCTACTGCTCCTCCTGCTGGGCCTGAAGGTGTAGTGAACTCCCTCACACCCGGCGCTCCTGCGCCGTTCCCTACAGCTCCTCCTGCTGGGCCTGAAGGTGTAGTGAACTCCCTCACACCCGGCGCTCCTGCGCCGTTCCCTACAGCTCCTCCTGCTGGGCCTGAAGGTGTAGTGAACTCCCTCACACCCGGCGCTCCTGCTCCGTTCCCTACAGCTCCTCCTGCTGGGCCTGAAGGTGTAGTGAGCTCCCTCACACCCGGCACTCCTGCGCCATTCTCTACAGCTCCTCCTGCTGGGCCTGAAGGTGTAGTGAACTCCCTCACACCCGGCGCTCCTGCGCCATTCCCTACTGCTCCTCCTGCTGGGCCTGAAGGTGTAGTGAACTCCCTCACACCCGGCGCTCCTGCGCCATTCCCTACTGCTCCTCCTGCTGGGCCTGAAGGTGTAGTGAACTCCCTCACACCCGGCGCTCCTGCTCCGTTCCCTACAGCTCCTCCTGCTGGGCCTGAAGGTGTAGTGAACTCCCTCACACCCGGCGCTCCTGCGCCGTTCCCTACAGCTCCTCCTGCTGGGCCTGAAGGTGTAGTGAACTCCCTCACAACTGGCGCTCCTGCGCCATTCCCTACTGCTCCTCCTGTGCCATTCCCTACTGCTCCTCCTGCTGGGCCTGAAGGTGTAGTGAACTCCCTCACACCCGGCGCTCCTGCGCCGTTCCCTACAGCTCCTCCTGCTGGGCCTGAAGGTGTAGTGAGCTCCCTCACACCCGGCACTCCTGCGCCATTCTCTACAGCTCCTCCTGTTGGGCCTGAAGGTGTAGTGAACTCCCTCACATCTGGCACTCCTGCTCCGATCCCTACAGCTCCTCCTGCTGGGCCTGAAGGTGTAGTGAACTCCCTCACACCCGGCGCTCCTGCGCCATTCCCTACTGCTCCTCCTGCTGGGCCTGAAGGTGTAGTGAACTCCCTCACACCCGGCACTCCTGCGCCATTCCCTACTGCTCCTCCTGCTGGGCCTGAAGGTGTAGTGAACTCCCTCACACCCAGCGCTCCTGCTCCATTCCCTACAGCTCCTCCTGCTGGGCCTGAAGGTGTAGTGAACTCCCTCACACCCGGCGCTCTTGCGCCATTCCCTACTGCTCCTCCTGCTGGGCCTGAAGGTGTAGTGAGCTCCCTCACACCCGGCACTCCTGCGCCATTTTCTACAGCTCCTCCTGCTGGGCCTGAAGGTGTAGTGAACTCCCTCACACCCGGCGCTCCTGCGCCATTCCCTACTGCTCCTCCTGCTGGGCCTGAAGGTGTAGTGAACTCCCTCACACCCGGCGCTCCTGTGCCGTTCCCTATAGCTCCTCCTGCTGGGCCTGAAGGTGTAGTGAGCTCCCTCACACCCGGCACTCCTGCGCCATTCTCTACAGCTCCTCCTGCTGGGCCTGAAGGTGTAGTGAACTCCCTCACACCCGGCGCTCCTGCGCCATTCCCTACTGCTCCTCCTGCTGGGCCTGAAGGTGTAGTGAACTCCCTCACACCCGGCGCTCCTGCTCCGTTCCCTACAGCTCCTCCTGCTGGGCCTGAAGGTGTAGTGAGCTCCCTCACACCCGGCACTCCTGCGCCATTCTCTACAGCTCCTCCTGCTGGGCCTGAAGGTGTAGTGAACTCCCTCACACCCGGCGCTCCTGCGCCGTTCCCTACAGCTCCTCCTGCTGGGCCTGAAGGTGTAGTGAACTCCCTCACACCCGGCGCTCCTGCGCCATTCCCTACAGCTCCTCCTGCTGGGCCTGAAGGTGTAGTGAACTCCCTCACAACTGGCGCTCCTGCGCCATTCTCTACAGCTCCTCCTGCTGGGCCTGAAGGTGTAGTGAACTCCCTCACACCCGGCGTTCCTGCGCCGTTCCCTACAGCTCCTCCTGCTGGGCCTGAAGGTGTAGTGAACTCCCTCACACCCGGCGCTCCTGCTCCGTTCCCTACAGCTCCTCCTGCTGGGCCTGAAGGTGTAGTGAGCTCCCTCACACCCGGCACTCCTGCACCATTCTCTACAGCTCCTCCTGCTGGGCCTGAAGGTGTAGTGAGGTCCCTCACATCCAGCACACCTGCGCCATTCTCGACAATGACTTCTGTTAGTTTTGAGAGCTGTGTAGAAAACTTAGTAATAAATCCTCGAAGGAGACCTGGTGTTATATTTCTTGATTTTGTAAGTGAAGCTAGTAGAGTGTAACACATTGTCAGAGTCTGAACATGCTTGGGACTGATAAGAATGCTATACAGCATGAGAGAGGGGACACAGGATAGAAAAGGAGCTCGGGGTTGGGGGGGGGGGCAGAGGATGGAGCTGGTGATGGCTTGAGGATGGGAAGACCGGATGGGACAGTTTATTCTTTTCTGGCCCTCGTTTACTAGACGATGATGGAATTCAGACACTTCCTACTGCATCTTGCTACATCTGCAATGAGAAGATCCTGACTGAGGAGTGGGGGGGGGGGGGGGGGCGGGGAGTGGAGTAGAATGGGCAAAGTAGATGGTCTTATGGTCTTTTGTCATAAATCTGTTTGTAGCATTGTTAGAGCGCGTGTATGCTGATATAGCTAATGAATACTCCTTAGTGATATCATGCAAAATAAATGACTCCCATGAAAGGAAAACCTCCTGCTCTGTATATATCTGTTAAATAGATATTTGGAGAGGGAGGGGGATGTGGCAAAATCATAATGTGGCCCTGTTTCATCCCCTTGCCACTGGAATGCATAGGAGGAGGTAGCAGTGGCTACTGCATTGCACCTTTGCCACAGGCTGGAGTCTTCCAAAGGAGCAGCAAACCGGAGGGGCTAATGGCATTAAAAATGTCAGAGCTCTCAACTGAACTCCACAGGAGGCGGCAGCGAGGCCGCTTTTCAGAGTAACTCTGCAAGCAACAAAATAAACTCAAGCTCTCTTCCAAACAACATGTCTAGCTCCAAATTTAATTCGCTTTCTCAGATCAATTTTGGAGCCTAGCTATTCTTTTTCTTTTATAAATTACTGAACCTTCATACCCTGAGTCATAGACATTATGGGGTCATTTTATTTCATTTAACAGGTTTTTTTTATACCACTTTATCATTTCAAAGCAGTTTATGTAACTTAAACTTGGTGATGTACATTAAACAGGGACATTGATAACTTGGATTTTTCTGAGGCAATGGAAGGTTATGTGACTTGCCCAAGGCCACTAGGAGCACTTTGGATGTTCAATTTGTGATTGGCACATCTGAATTGGCATTTTCAGATGTGCAGATCACATCCACATACCGGGAGCCATTTTAGAAAGGCCCAAATTTCCACGTTTGGTGTGATCACATCTTTGAGGAACATGGTCATGGTGGAGGCGTGTCTGGGGCGGTCTGTAAAAGATCCACATCTAGAAAGCACTGCACGACTGCACCTTTATGGCCACTGGTGGACATGTCTATGTCTGTACAACCTCCCCCCACCCCCCCACCGCATGAACAGGTATTTGAAGAATGCTCATTATGCCCAGCAAACAGTAGGGAGACAAGGGAATGCCCTCAGACTCCCCCGGGAATTTTTTTCCTCCTCAAGAAAGCAAAGAAGTCAATACAGAGGCCTGTTTGTGACAAGAGATACACGTGTGCATTCCGAGGTACTACTGCAGACATGTCTATGCTGCTGGTTTTGCAGATGTGCATATCTCCGCGTGCCCATGCCCTGTGCATGTCTTAGGGCTGTTGCTGCATGAACATGTTTCCTTGTAAGTCGGCAGAGACAGGTCAGAGTTTCAAAGCATTTAGACATAGAAACATGACAGCAGAAAAAGACTACGTGGCCCATCTAGCCTGTCCTTCCATATCAACCATTATAACAGTCCCCTTTTTTCCTTTAGAGATCCTCTGTTTGTCCCATGCCTTCTTGAATTCAGATACTGTCCTCGTCTCTACTACTTCCACTGGGAGACTATTCCACGGATCTATCACTCTGTAAAGAAATATTTCTGCATCTTACTCCGGAGTCTATCCCCATGTCACCTCATTGCAGAGCTCACATTCAATCAAAAGCATTTATGCCATGGAGGTATTTAAATGTCTCTATCAAATCACCTCTATCCCGCCTTTTAAGTCTGTCCTCGTATGCTTTATAATGAAGACCACTAACCATTTTAGTAGCCACCCTCTGTACTGACTCCATCCTGTTTATATCCTTTTGAAGGTGCGGTCTCCAGAATTGCACTCCAAATGAGGTCGCACCAAAGACTTATACAGAGGCACTATCACCTCCTTTCTTCTGCTGGTCATTCCTCTCCCTATGCACCCAAGCATCCTTCTGGCTTTTGTCATTGCCTTTCCTATCTGTTTAGCCACTTTAAGATCATCAGAAACAATCACACCCAGGTTTCACTCTTCTTTTGTGGACAGAAGTACTTCCCCCCCCCCCCCTAAACTGTAGTGCTCCCTTGGATATTTGCAGCCCAAATGCATGACCCTGCATTTCTTAGCATTAAATCTAAAGTTGTTAAATTCTTGACCATTCTTCAAGGTTAGCTAGATCCCTCCCCATGTTATCTATTCCTTCCTGGGTGTCTACTATTATTGCAGATTTTGGTATAATCTGCAAAGAGGCAAACCTTACCCGACAGCCCTTCCGCTATATCACTAACAAAGAAGTTGAAAGAATCGGACCAAGGACAGATCCCTGCAGCGCACCACACTGGTAACATCCTTTTCCACAGAGTGAGCTCCATTTTCCTGTACCCTTTGTTGCCGCCCACTCAACTAATTTTATTTATTTATTTAGTCATGAATCAAAGCGGTTTACAGAGAACAGTGAACACAACTAAAATACTGAATCACATTTCATACAGGATAATTCATAGTAACTCGTACAATCATAAACATATTTACAGCGAGTATTTGGCAGACATATTTACAGAGAGATTATGAGACAGTTTACGACATTACATTTGAGTTAATTACATGGGTGGCAGCAGGTGACTGTGCGTGTTGGATGAGTATTGAACATTTTTCATTTATGTTGGTAGAGCCTCTGAGTTCCTGTTGTTTATTTCCATAATGCTCTGAAAAGAGTAATGTCTTGATCTCTTTCTGGAATGTGGATAGGTCATTTATGTTTCTTATTCTGGCTGGGAGGGTGTTTCATAGTGTGGGGGCATCGTAAGAAAAGGCTCTGCTTCTTGCTGACTGATTGGTCCATCTGAATTCAGTTGGGATGGCCAGGGAGGTTTGAGTAATTGCTCTTCTTTTTCTGTTATCTGGGATCTTCTTGATTAGAGTTGCGAGGTGGGATGGGACTATGTCATGGATCAGTTTGAAAGTGATGATCAAGTTTTTGTACTGGATTCTTCTATGTATGGGGAGCCAGTGTAGTTGTCTCATAATGGGATTGATATGTCCAGATCTGTGAGTCCTCTGGATTACACGATCTGCCGTGTGCTGTCTGCAGAGGCATCAGTGCGTGCTCAGGGAGTCCCTGTAATATACTATTGCAGAAGTCAATATGTGGGTAGATCATGGCTTGTAAAACTGAACGGAAGTCATGTGGTTCTAGCAAAGGCCTCAGATGATGTAACATTCTTATTGTTCTGTAGATGGCTTGGGTTGTGTTGCTAATGTGGGTTGTTAGGTTTAGGTTTTGGTCTAGTGTGATACTTCACTTCATTTTTTACTTCAAGGGTGGTGTCTTTTACTTGAATTTTAGGTGGGGGTTTGAATTCTTTGTTTTTGCTGATAAAGAGAACTTCAGTTTTATTTAAGTTTATTTTGAGGTTGTATGACCAGAGACATTGTGAGTCTTCATTACAGCATGTTATTATTTGCTGAAAGTCAGGGCTGTCTGTATTGAATGGGAGGTACATCGTTGTCATCCACGTAAATGTGGTAATGCACTTTGTGCTTTCGAAAAATGTTACATATTGGCTGAAGGTAAATGTTAAGCAGCAAAGCAAACACTTTAGGGTCCATCCCTAGGGTGCTCAGTTTGTTTATAAGTCGCCTGAGAGGAATGGTGTCAAAGACTTTACTGAAATCTAAATACATCATATCTAGGACTCTCAGTCCTACTTCCTCATCACCCAGTTAAAGAAATCAATGAGATTTGTCTGACAAGACCTACCTCTGGTGAATCCATGCTGCCTCGGATCCTGTAATCCACTGGACTCCAGAAACCTCACTATTTTGTCTTTCAGCAGCGTTTCCAATAATTTACTAACTGCAGAGGTTTGATTAACCAGCCTGTAGTTTTCAACCACATCCTTATTTCCACTTTTGTTTAAAAGGGACCACATGTGCCTCTCGCCAGTCCTCCGGGACCACTCCTGACATGCCCACCACTCTGCTGCCTCCTACAGAATTTCAGATGTGTTGACTTGGACGTCCCAGATGACACGTCAACTACCTTTCAAAACACCACTTCATGTGGCAAACTGATCAATTCCAATACTTCAGAGAGCTTATAAAATGCTTCATACGAGGCCATTTAAATTTGAATGAAAGAAATTAAATCTTGCAGACAAAGAACATTAACTTCCCATTATGCAAAATTTGACCAAATTTCCAAATTCCTTAGGAATGCTAGAATAGCAGTCACTTGGCTTGTCTAGCAATCTCAAATAGCAAGCTGCAACATTGAGGCAGACTGGGGCTTCATTTCCAGGGAATCTGGCGAAGTCCAGTCAGTTCTGAAAATGCCTCATATATAGCTGAGGTAGTGGGGGCTGGGTAAAATACTGAAAATCCAACCCTCCCTAGATCTTTCTGGTTCCAGGCTGCTGCTCCATTTATAGGCCAGCTGAATAATAGTTTATAATTACTTATGTATGTAACTTTTATATGTTAGCCTTCCTTATGAATACCTACCCTCACACTTTCAAACCTTACACCCTGTACAGTATGCAATGTAAATATATTTCAGAAATCATATCATGGGGTCTGATGAATTCCTTATCTGTGATTTTTCAGAGTAGATGGCAAAAAATAAATGTATGTATTAAATTACTAAACTGATAAAAATCCACACTGCATGGGTTTAAAGTAACCCCTGAAATTCCTGGCTGGCTTCAATTAGGATTGCTACTAGTCATAGACAAAATCCCTGCACACAAGCCGGGGTTGAGGGGACACGAGGAGGGAAAGGAACAGACTAGCTCTTTCTTCTACCCTGGACTCTGCTCACTCCCTGGGACAGCTGCAGACGCAAGAGTCCGTTGTGTGCTGGTAGTGACATCGCAGACAAAAGGGGTCCCAGATCCATTTTATGTGGAAGGGGACAGAGCTGTGCCTCAATCCTCTCTTTGGATCAAATCTGTCAGACAGCAAGCCAGTCAGTGACACCCTAGATTAGGGATTACTCTATAATATTCTCATACACTGGCTGCTAAATCATACTAATACTTAGATCAAATAATCCCAGTCTATGCAATTAAATGCTTTTTCTGTGTCCATTCACATTACTCCCACTGGGTGACAGTAATGCGAATAAAAGTGCAAACACTCCAGAATTGTCAAATCTTTCTACCTCACCTGGTCCTGAGGAATGAGCTTAGTCTAATTGCTAACTCATCTGAAGAAAAAATTCTTACCTATCTACCTTTAGCAAAGATATAGGAAGGTCTATAGTAACGGAGCTCACCTGGTTTTCCCAAAGTACTAAACCAGGTTTGGGAAAGCTTCACTCAAGCCCAGGAAAGGGTGCGAAAAGTGAAATTGACTTAGGAATTGGAAAGGAAGCACTGAAAATCCATCTGGAGCAGCATTTTATAATGTAACAAAGGTCTTCTTGCTTTCTCCCATCTTCCGCTGCAGGATTCCCAAGGGCATTTACTTCAGAGGTCTAAACTCTTGTATGATCCCAGTGTCCTTACATGGTTTGCAATCATTGTGTATACGTCGTGCAGACTGTTATGTGCTAGCCCTTCTTTTAAAGGCTTGCGTGGGCACTTCAGGCAGTTGCTATTCCGTAAGCATGTGCTTAAGTCCTATCATGTATACTTTGGGTGTGCTCAGGGGCAGAGCATAGGGAGAGTCTAATTGTATAAAATATTCTAACGTCCGCACATTTCTGAAGAATCTAGAGCAGGTATAACTGCGGCAAGTAGACTTCAGTGCATCTTTATACCCCTAGTTATAAAGTAAAGTAGGTGCAGAGTTCATCTTATAAAATAAACCCTAAATACACATCAGGCAACATAAGATTTGGTATGACCCAGTAAGCCATCTTAAAAGGTCCATTAAGCCCGCTATCCTGTTTTCAATAGCAACCAATACAGGTCACAAGTACCTCTCAGGTTCCCAGAAAGTTAACAAAGTCTCTGCTGCTTAAGAAGCATTGGATAAGCTCTCCCAGGAGTATGCACTGGACTTCCCCGGTCCACATTAAAAGTTTATGGACTTTCCCTCCGGGAACTTGTCCAAATCTCTTTTAAACCCAGCTTCACTATCAGCTTTTACTGCATCCTCCAGTAATGAATTCCAGGGTTTGATTATATGCTGACTGAAAAACTTTTTTCTCTGATTAGTCTTAAATGTGCTACATTGTAGTTTCATTAAATGTACACTGGTCTAATATTTCTGGTGTAAACAATGGATCTACGTTAACTCATTCCACTCCAGTCATTAATTTATAAACCTCTATCATAGATCCACTCAGCCGTCTCTTTTCCAGGTTGAAGAGCCCTAACCTTTTAGCCTCTCTTCATAGAAGTGGCCTTCCATCCCCTTCACCAATTTGGTGGCTCTTCTCTGTACCTTTTCTAATAACACTATATCCTTTTTAAGATACGGCGACCAAAATTGCACACAATATTCAAGGTGCGGTCTCACCATGGAACGATACAGAGGCATTATGATGTCATCCTTTGTTTTATTCTCCATTCCTTTCCTTATGATACCTAGCAGTCTATTTGCTTTCTTGGCTGCCACTACACACTGGGTGGAGGGTTTCAACATATTACCCATGATGACACCTAAATCTTTTTCCTGGGTGATGGTTCCTAATGTTGAACCTTGCATTGTGTAACCATAGTTTGGGTTGTTCTTTTCTAGGTGCATAACTTTGCACTTGTCCACATTAAGTGGCATGTTTACTAAACTGCAGTAATGTCATTTGCGTTAGGTTCCACGGTAAATTTACAAATACCCATATAAAGGCATGGGCGGGGCATCATTATGGCAAGCCGTCAGGTAACGCGCATTATAAGGCACGTTACAAGGCACAGTACAAGGCACGTGCCTTAACGTGCCTTGTACTGTGCCTAATAAGGTGCCTTATAACATGCCTTATAACGTGCCTTATACTGTGCCTAATAAGGTGCCCTGCAACATGCCTTATAACGTTCCTTGTACTGTGCCCAATAAGGTGCCTTGTACTGTGCCTAATTAGGAGCCTTATAACGCCTTATATGGATTGCTGGCAACTGTGGTGAGGGTACTATGGGCTGGCAGCATAGATCTGCAAAGATATGACTGTCACAGGCAAGCAAAATATCTGCCTTGGACAGGACGGAACAAAAAGGAATTGAACCCATGACCTCCACCTAGAATGTCAGTGTACTAATCATTAGGCTATACCTCTGGCCTGTTGCACAACAATGGCTGGGTACAGAAGGACTGCAGGTCACTGCACAAACCGTCTGCTCTGTGTGCCAGGATAGGGTAACCCCACCAGCACCCATGATGCATTGCACATGCAGAACAGTGGCCTACAGCTGACCACCAAATGGGGTCTGCACCTCTCCGGTACTGCAGTGTGGTAAGATGGACTGACAATGCATGATAGTGGCACAGAGTAGCTACAGACCATGCCATTGTGCAGGTTCCGTGTTCACCCTGAGGGATAGGATGGGCACCCAGCACTAGGTCCACAGTACATGTGGTGCTAGAGATAGGACCTAGTGCACAACCACAGCACTGACAGTGTGTGACAGGTGTTCCCAGCAGTGCAACTGAAGGTACATCTGTTCCAGCTGTGTTCTGCAGTCACATGTGGCCCTGTGGGACCGGACACCATCTAGATTAGTGTGTACCCAGTGTAAAGGTCTGGCTGCCATGGGTATCTGTTATCAGGGCAGTGGGGTGTGTCTAGACTTGCATGAGGGCGATGTAGTACTGCCACTATGGGTTGAAGTGATATGTGCTATATACCCCAAGGGGCCTCAATCACCCCTTTTGTAGATGAGGGTGTGGTGGGACAGGTGCTTGCATCCTGCAGCATGGCTGCAGTACCAGCAACCACAGTCCTGCTGACGGATGGCAGCCCTCCAGGGCTGATGGGCCAGTGCCATACTTGTGACCATTGCAGACCAGCAGTGATGCCTGGGGTAGGCAGGGGAAGGCTCAACTGCCCCACACCAGTGTCTGCCATTCATCAACAGACAGCACAGTCAGACTGCACCTGCAGCATCCTCCTAAAACAGCTACACTGGCTCCCCATTCAAGCAAGGATCAGTTTCAAGACTTTACTGCTAACGTTCAAAGCGGCTAAGGGGCTCACCTCTTCCTCTCTCTCTAACCTCATCCAACCACTTGCACCAAACAGGCCACGAAGAACAGCAGAGTTGAACATGCTAGTTATCCCAAATGAAACCACAAGATGTACCAGATCAACAGCCAACAGAGCCTTCCGACTCTGCACCCCAACTTTATGGAACACCCTACCAGCACAAATCAGAGCTATCCCCAACCTGAGCCAATTCAGAAAGGCGCTAAAACATTTCCTCTTCCTTAAATATCTCAATGACAGCTCCGACCATAACCCCCAAGCAAATAGCAGAAGTGGTCAAACAGGCAGACCCTCACAACAGGCTTACCCCACAATGTAAATAACAAGCAGTTTCCTGTACTGTTATACCACCTATGTATATAGTTAACTATGTCCCTAATCTGATGAACCACCATTGTATATAGTTACCCCCTTTTCTCCAAGTTATACCTCCTGTTAAATGTAAAGACCAGACATATGTGAATTGTCGGATGTTTCTGTTCAATGTAAACCGCGCTGATGGCTAATAGTGCGGTATATAAGAATTGTTAATAAATAAAAAAAATAAATAAGGTGCTCCCACCATGCACAGGCAAACTGCAGACAGCCCACTAACCAGTCCATAGTGCATGCTCACAGGGGAACCCTGTGCACCCAGAGGTGGGATGCACAGCACAGATACCAAGCAGGTATCTCTGTGCTTGGGCCCCAAAACCAGGAACACACAGGTATCACTGGAAACAAATAATGTGTGGCACTATGTGGGAACATAGACATGCCATGGTCACTGCTCGGTCAGAGTGAGAGTGACCCCCAGCGTGACATGCTGTGGCCACCCTGTCCTTGCAGGTGGTGGCCGAGCACTACAGTGTCCCAGCCATTGCTCTCCACCCTGTGCAGATGCATCCTGGCCAATCTGCCCTGTCTGGGCCATACCCACAATACCTTGCTCCTCATTATGCATATTTGCAGGCTAACGCTGGAAGCAGTATGAGCAATGTGGGCTCAGTGAGGTGTTGGCAGACACAGAACAATGGAGAGACATACGCACACTCCCACACCTATCTCAGCAGTGTGTAGAGATGGAAGTAGTTGACAACCCTACCCGCTGCACTGGTCCTGATCACAGTGCTGACATTGCAAATCTGTGCAGGGGGTAGTAGTAGTGCTCTGGTGATAACTGCAGCTTTGTGCTGGGGCCAACAGCCTGACACTCCATGAAGCTGTGGATGGTGGAGCCCTTGTGAGTGGGTGTACATACCCCTGTGCAACACTGCTTTGGGGTTTGCCCATGTTGTTGTTGTGGCTGCATTGTGGGCTAAAACTATGGGGAGATGCTCTGCAGGATCCACAGATGGGACCTGAACCTCTGACCCTCTGCTCTTGGACATGCTGGCTGAGTGTACTGCACCACACTGTTATCACAGCAACATGGTGGTCCCTGGGGCTATCTTTACGTTCCTCGGCCAGACCTCTTCTGTTGCACTGCACACCACATTCTGGTACAGGGCATGGCCTACGTCCACTGCAGGTGGGTGCCACTGCTCCCTCCAGCACAATCACCCACCCCCTCTGTCATGCCGCCATGACCATATGCTGTCGGTGCATGTGGTGCGCCATCCCAGGCCATCCAGGGGGCAGGTAGGCGGCTGCCTAAGGTGTGGGTTCTGGGGTAGGGGTGCCTACATAGATGTCCACGCTTCCCCAGGCACTGCCTGTCAATGTTGGGGTGCCTGCTGGGTAATGTCTCCTGGATGGGACACTGTGGGCCACAGACTCATGGGCATGTCTGACCCTGGTCAGTTGCTGTCTTGCTGGTTTCCATTTTCTGTGTTCCTATGTGCCACCTCAGCAACCGCCTAGTCCACCCTGTGCCCCAGTAGACCCCACTGCATGTCCCGCCTGCAGCCCCCATGCCCCATTTGTGCCATCACTATAGTGGCCTTTCATACCAGGGCACTATGCTGTTGGTGCAAATGTATCACTACTATCACTTTTCTGGGGCTCCCTGGCTATGCTGTACATTGCTGACACAGAACTGGTTTCTCTCTCTTGCAAATGTGTGCTAACACCAGGTTTTCAGTTGCGTTAGGATTCAGCCCTTAATTTCTCCACGTTAGTGTGAAAGGGGCCTCTTCCCGCCCACTCCCCGCCCATTGACCCCTTCTCTCTGCCCTCTCTCCACCCTTTTCTGGACTTACCGTGGCTGGGAATGTTAAGGCGCATTATGTAACGTTAAAGCGCCTTAACGTTACATAACACGCCTTAATGTAGCCACTGCTACGTTACCGCAGTTTAGTAAACATACCCCTAAATCTCATTTGCCATTTGGATGGCCAGTCTCACAATTTCTCAAGGTCCTCTTGCAATTTAACAATTTTGAATAATTTTGTGTCATCTACAAATTTGATCACTTCAATCATGGTTCCTTTTTCCAGGTCATTTATGAATATGTTAAAAAGCATCGGTCCCAGAATAGATCTCTGGGGTATGTCACTATTCACCTTTCTCCATTGAGAAAACTGGCCATTTAGCCCCCCTCTCTATTTTCTACCTTTTAACTAATTTGCAGAAGTGGAAGACTAGCCTAGTGGTTAGAGCAACAACCTAGCACCCAAGAGACCAGGTTTTGAATCCCACTCACCCAAGGTCACAAGGAGTGCGAGTCACTTTACTCTCCATTGCCCCAGAAAAAAAGGGCTGGCAATCTACTTCTGCTCATACCTTGCCGAGAAAACCAAGGGGCTGCTGGGTCACCAGGAGTCAGCACTGACCTGACATAACTTTAGAACAAACTAAAAAAACCCTACTAATTCCCAATCCACAATAGTGCATGCGCTATACTTCATCCAGGAAGGACAGGGTAGGAAGAAGGGGGGAGGAGTGGCACCATATGCAAAAAATCATATTTAAAGCTACAGAATTGCAGGGCTTACGAGGGAAGGAGACGGCACTGGGGCTAAACCAGAAAAGGGGAATGGGTGTGATCTACAGATCTCCTTCACAGGGAGAAGGCGTGAGCACAGATTTAATTGAAGACATTGGCAGTATTCCCATGAAAGGAGACATGCTACTGATATGCCAGATGTTGACAAAAGTGGAAATAAGGATGAGGTTGAGAACTACAGTCCGGTTAGTCTGACCTCTGTCGTGAGTAAATGAATGAAAATGCTGCTGAAAGAAACAGTGAGGTTTCTGGAGTACAATGGATTGCAGGATCCGAGGCAGCATGGGTTTTACTAGAGGCAGGACTTTTCAGATAAAATTAATTAATTTGTTTGACTGGGCAAACGGAGAGCAGGACCGAGGGAGAGTTGGACCTCTTAAGGTGTACTTAAGATTTCAGTATAGCCTTTGACACCGTTCCGCACAGGCAACTTATAAACAAACTAAGCACTCTAGGGATAGACCCAAAAGTGAATGACTGGGTTAGAAATTAGTTGAGTGGAAGTTGACAAACGCTACAGGTAAATGAAGCTCACTCAGAGGAGAAGGAGGTTACCAGTAGTGTGCTGCAGGGATCTGTCCTTGGTCTGATTCTCTAACATTTTTGTTAGTGATATTGCAGAAGGGCTGTCGGGTAAGGTTTGACTTACAGACGATACCAAAATCTGCAATAGAGTAGACACCCAGGAAGCAGTAGATAACATGAGGAGGGATCCTGCTAAGCTTGAAGAATGGTCAAGAATTTGGCAGCTGAGATTTAACACTAACAAATGCAAAGTCATGCATCTGAGCTGCAAAAATCCAAGAGAGCAGTACAGTATTTTATTTATTTTATTTATTTAACAATTCTTATATACCGCGCTATTTCTCATTAGTGCGGTTTACATCGAAACAATAAACACTTCGACATACAAATAGTCCTATGTTTACAGAAAACAGGAATTTGAACATGGATTAACTGGGGAAACTATATACATTTGAGATTTAGCTACAGGTAATTAACAGGTTGGGCTCATAACAAGGTTTTGCTGTCAAGTTTAGCTTACAGCGTGTTTGTACTCTGTTGGTAAAGAAAAGTTAGAGAGCTGTAATATTGTATGGTGTAGAATTAGATTGTAGTTTTATTGTGAATGTGGTTTCATTATAGGAGGTTTCAGTATAGGAGGTGAAGTACTTCTATTCACAAAAAAAGTGCGGGACCTAGGTGTGACTGTGTCTGAAGATCTTAAAGTAGCTAAACGGGTAGAAAAGGCGACAGCAAAAGCTAGAAGGATTCTTGGGTGTATAGGGAAAGGAATGGCCAGCAAAAAAAGGAGGTGATGGTGCCTCTGTATAAGTCTCTGGTGCGACCTCATTTGGAGTATTGTGTGCAATTCTGAAGACCGCAACTTCAAAAGGATTTAAGCAGGTTGGAGTCTGTGCAGAGGGTGGCTGCCAAAATGGTCAGTGGACTTAGTCATAAGGCATATGGGGAAAGACTTAAAGATCTCAATATGTATACTTTGAAGGAAAGGCAGGATAGAGGAGACATGATAGAGACATTTAAATACCTCCATGGTATAAATGCACAAGAGAGCCTCTTTCGATTGAAAGCAAGCTCTGTTACGAGGGGACATGGGATGAAGAAGAAAGGGGACAGACTTAGGAGTAATATGTAGAAATATTTTTCCAAGGAAAGAGTGGTAGATGCATGGAATAGTCTCCCAGTGGAAGTAGTAGAGATCAGGACAGTATCTGAATTCAAGAAAGCATGGGAGCAACTTTTAAACTAGAGCAGCTTTTAAACTAGATATTAGGGGAAAGCCGACAGTCGCCCAAGAGCGGATGGTTCGGAAGAATGTATCTTTGAAGGATACTACCAAAAGCAGAGAGGTTCCACAAAAGAGTAAACTAGCCCAAATGCCCTCAAGTATGGAGCAGACAGAGCTTAAAGATCCCAAATTACCCATGTCTAACAATAGCCAAATTAATATGAATAAAATACATTCTCTAAAATGCTTGTATGCAAATGCTAGAAGTCTAAAAAATAAGATGGGAGAGTTAGAATATATAGCACTAAATAAAAGGTTAGATATGATTGGAATATCAGAGACATGGTGGAAGGAGGACAACCAGTGGGACACTGTGATACCTGGGTACAAACTATATCGTAATGATAGAGCTGTTCAAATTGGTGGAGGGGTTGCTCTCTATGTTAGAGAGGGCATTGAGTCAGAAAGGATTAAAGTTTTGCAGGAAACAAAATCTGCTGTAGAATCTATATGGATTGAAATTCCATGTAAAAGGGGGAAGGCGATGGCAGTGGGGGTGTACTATCGACCGCCTGGCCAGAATGACCAAATGGATGATGAAATGTTCAAAGAAATCAAGGAAGCTAACAAACGTTACAGCGCAGTAATAATAATGGGTGATTTCAACTACCCCGGTATCGACTGGGTCAGTGTCACATCAGAACATGCTAGGGAGATAAAGTTCCTAGATGAATTAAATGACTGCTTCTTGGAGCAGTTGGTTCATGAACCGACCAGAGGGGAAGCCATATTAGACCTAGTCCTTAATGGAACATCAGATCTAGTGCAAGAGATAAGGTTGTTGGGGCCACTTGGCAATAGTGATCATAACATGATTGCCTTTGATTTAATTAGTGGAGGAGGGATAGTAAGGAAATCCACAGTACTACCTTTTAACTTTCAAAAGGGAGACTATGATAAAATGAGGAAAACAGTTAAGAAAAAACTAAAAGGAGCAGTTGCAAAGGTTAAAGACGTACATCAGGCTTGGCTGTTGTTGAAAAATACTATCTTGGAAGCCCAGGCCAGCTGTATTCCACGCTTTAAGAAAAGTGGAAGGAAGTCCAAAAAAACTGCCAGCATGGTTAAAGGTGAGGTCAGAGAGGCTGTTGTTGCCAAAAAAGCATCTTTCAGGAAACGGAAAAAAGAGCCAAACGACGAAACCTGGAAACAGCACAAGCACTGGCAAGTCAAATGCAAGGCATTGATAAGGCAGACAAAGGGAGAATTTGAGAAGCAGCTTGCTGCGGAAGCAAAAACGCGAAGTAAAGACCTTTTCAAGTACATTCGTAGCAAAAACCCTGTGAGAGAGTCAGTTGGTCCAATAGATGATAAAGGGGTTAAAGGAGCACTAAGAGGCGACAAGGCGATAGCGGAGAGACTGAATGAATTCTTTGCTTCAGTCTTTACTGAGGAAGATGTAGGGATGTTACCCATGACTGAAGTGGCATTTAAAGGTGCGGAAGAATTGAAGGAAATATCGATACATCGGGAAGATGTATTACAACTATTAGATAAACTGAAGAGTAGCAAATCACCTGGGCCGGATGGTATACATCCAAGGGTGTTGAAAGAACTGAAATATGAGATTGCAGACCTGCTATTAGTAATCTGTGAACTATCATTAAAATCATCTCTAATACCTGAAGATTGGAGGATCGCCAATGTAACACCAATGTTTAAAAAGGGTTCCAGGGGTGATCCGGGAAACTACAGACCGGTGAGCCTGACGTCAGTACCGGGAAAAATGGTAGAAACCATCATAAAGAATAAAATTACTCAGCATGTAGATAGTCATGACCTAATGGGAGACAGCCAACATGGCTTTAGACAAGGAAGATCTTGTCTTACTAATCTGTTATGTTTTTTTGAAGGACTGAATAATCAGGTGGACAAAGGTGAGTCGGTTGATATTGTGTATCTGGACTTTCAGAAAGCCTTTGACAAGGTCCCTCATGAGAGACGTTTGGCAAAACTAAAGAGTCATGGGATAGGAGGCAGTGTACTATTGTGGATCAGGAACTGGTTAAAAGATAGAAAGCAGAGGGTAGGGCTAAATGGCCAATTTTCCCAATGGAGAAAGGTGAATAGTGGTGTACCCCAGGGATCTGTGCTGGGTCCGCTGCTTTTTGACATATTCAGAAATGACCTGGAAAGTGGAATAACGAGTGAGGTTATCAAATTTGCAGATGACACAAAACTATTTAACGTTGTTAAAACCCAAGAGGATTGTGGAAAATTGCAAGAGGATCTTGATAAATTGGAAGACTGGGCATCAAAATGGCAGATGAAATTTAATGTGGACAAGTGCAAGGTTATGCACCTAGGGAAGAACAACCCAAACTATGGTTACACGATGCAAGGTTCCACATTAGGAACTACCACCCAGGAAAAAGATTTAGGCGTCATTGTGGATACCATGTTAAAACCCTCGGCCCAGTGTGCAGCAGCGGCCAAGAGAGCAAATAGAATGCTAGATATGATAAGGAAAGGAATGGAAAATAAAACAAAAGATATTATAATGTCTCTATATCGTTCCATGGTGAGACCGCACCTTGAATATTGTGTGCAATTCTGGTCGCCGTATCTTAAAAAGGATTTAGCGATTTTAGAAAAGGTTCAGAGAAGAGCCACCAAAATGGTAAAGGGGATGGAAGGATACTCCTATGAAGAAAGGCTAAAAAGGTTAGGGCTCTTTAACCTGGAAAAGAGACGGCTGAGGGGAGATACGATAGAAGTCTATAAATTAATGAACGGAGTGGAACGGGTAAACGTAGATCGATTGTTTACCTTATCAGAATATAGAAAGACTAGGGGACATGCAATGAAGCTACAGGGTAAACTATTTAAGACTAATAAAAGAAAATATTTTTTCACTCAACGTGTAACCAAACTCTGGAATTTGTTACCGGAGGATGTAGTAAAGGCTGTTAGTGTAGCTGGGTTTAAAAAAAGGTTTGGACAAGTTCCTGGAGGAAAGGTCCATAAACCATTATTAAGAAGGGACCCAGGATATCAATGCTTGAACCAATACAAGCATTGTGGAACCTGTGTCCCTTGGGGAAACTGCTAGGTACTGTGATAAGGAAGCTTATCATAGCTCAGGTAGGAGCTATAGAAAAGATGATGTGACTCTGAACAAGCAACCTGTCAGTTCTGGTAGAAGTAAGAAAACAGAGTTTTCACATAAAAGACTACCAGTCCCAGAATGCACCAGGTTTCCAGCAGCCATGAGAGGGGCTGAAGTGAGAAAATGTGTGTGCAATCAAGAGAGCTATGAGGTAATCCCTAAGCACTCATCTCAAAGGGCAGGGCCTGATTCAACACAGCTGCGCTGTGTTAGGGAGGAGCACACATTAGAACAGAATAAGAATAGAGCTTATTCTTCAGATAATAGCTACAGAAAGAGCTACAGAAAGAGCTTCAAAGACAGAGACAGCAACGGCTACAAGCTCCAGTCCAGCTACAGGTTTAAGCATCACCTGGAGAAGCAGAAGCCAAGCCAAGCGGATAGAGAAAGAAGGAAACTCTCTGGAAGGAAGAGAAGAAAGGCCATTGGAGGGTCTGGGAGAATCCAAGGCAGTACCCATACTGGGAGGTATTCCAAATGCCAGCAGAGTCCATTGGACTGGAGTCAGCCAGAGGAATGGATTGGCAGAGATAGGAATCACCAGTGGCTACCTGGAAGAGAGAAGACTGCACGTGGAAGGGACTTTCAGACCTATGCCAGAAGGTATGTGAGGAAAGATCCAGTGTCCAGGGATCAAGATTGGAAGGCTGGACATCAGAACTGGATTACATACTGGCCAGGCTATACAGAGAGGAATTATGATAGCAGGAGAGGCTCAGGTATGAACACTGATCCATACCCTATCTATAATAGTGAATGGCAGCAAGGGAATAAGTATTCTCATGATAGTGCCTTATTGAAAGACTCATCTGTGCCAATGTATGATAGTGACCCTATGCTGATTGATGAAGGGGAAATTACAGCAGATGAGACTATTCATTACATGGACTGTTCTTTATCCAAGTGCTATTGCTAGCTTTCTGTGAGAAAACACATCAGCCATCACAAAGAAACCTAACTTTGTTCTTATTTCTACTGCAAACAGCTCTTAAAGCAGTATTTGGGTTCACACAGTAGCAGCCAGCCAGCTAAAGGGTTTCAGCTGGTCAATTGATAGTAATTAAAGCTGCACCTGATTGTGTGTGTGAGCAAGGGAGAATCACTGCAGGATCTGTGTGGAAAATAAGCAGAAGTTAACCTAACAAGCAAAGTTCATTTATTTCTTTGTGCCTTTTTATTTGGTAATTATTTGCTAAGAAAACATTAGCTAATTGCCTGACAAGCTGAAGGTTGTTTTCTGGTTTGCTTTGAGACTTTATGTTATCCATTTAAACACTGCAAGCAAGTAACCTCATTTATATTGCTACCAAGCATATTTGTGCTGGGTGAATTAAACCCCATCAATAAAAGAAGTATTTTATTGGCCTTACCACTGGTTTCACAACTCAATTATTGTCTTCAGCTGTGTTTGGGAGTGAATGAACTACAATACCCACAATACCTTGCAAGAATCATATGAATATATGCATCGTCAAGATTGTGTAAGTTCTCACCCTAGGCAGCCGTCTGACAGTACATATGACCTAGATTGGCCACTGTTGGAAACAGAATACTGGGCTTGATGGACCTTGGTCTGACCCAGTATGGCATATCTTATGTTCTTATGTTCAGAAGAACTCTAAAGGCAAAAAAGGGACAATAGTTGGTATGGAAGGCAGACTAGATAGGCCATATGGTCTTTTACTGCTGTCATGTTTCTATGTTATCCCATGACTTTATAATTTCTTCAAGAATTCCTCATGAGGGACCTTGTCAAAGGCTTTCTGAAAATCCAGATACACTACATCAACCGGCTCACCTCTATCTACCTGTTTATTCACACCTTCAAAAAAAATAGCGGATTAGCGAGACAAGATTTTCCTTGGCTAAATCTATGTTGGGTTTGTCCCATTAAACCATAAACTATCTATCTGTTTGGTAATTTTGTTCTAGTCTGTGGTTTCCTAGATCACCTCTGGAACCCTTTTTAAAAATTTGTTACATTGAGCACCCTCCACCCTATAGATGATTTTAGTGACAGTAATTTGAAAATTAATACTAGGTCTAAAATTTCGTTGTTGAGTTTTCAGCATGGGATGTATACCATCTGGTCCAGGTGATTTGCTATGCTTTAGGTCAGGAGTGCGCAAGTCCGGTCCTGGAGAGCCGCAGACCAGTCAGCTTTTCATGATGTCCCTAATGAATATTCATGGACCTATTTCCATACAATGGAAGGCAGTGGATGCAAATAGATCTCATGAAAACCTGACTGGTCTGCGGCTCTCCAGGACCGGACTTACCCACCCCTGCTTTAGGTTATCTAATTTCTCTTTTACATCTTACAGGTTTTATTGAGATTTGTTTCAATTCCTCCAAAACATCACTTTTAAATATCATTGGGTAACTTCCCTACATGTTCTTCAGTAAAGACCATAGCAAAAAATTAATTCAGTTTCTCCACTATGGCTCTGTCCTCCCTTAGTGCCCCTTTTACCGCCCCCCCCCCCCCATCATCTAGTGGTCCAATTGATTCTCTCAGGTTTTTTTCTATGAATGTACTTGAGAATCAGCATGCTCACTGCAAGGATAATTATGGAATTACCTTTAGTATATCTTTATGTGTCACAAGGTATTGAGTGAGCAGTCTACCAGACTTAGGGGTATGTTTACTAAACTGCGTTAGTTTGATTCGCGTTAGGAGCCGTGGTAGAGCCAGAAATCCCAAATAAGGACATGGGCGGTACATCATTACCGATAACGCCCGTTACAGAAATTAACGAGCGTTAGAGGGCGCTGTGGCGCGTTACCGCGCGTTAAACTTAAGGCGGCGCACAGACACAAAACACTGAAACAGAGCTGTAGCACAATGGTTACTGCACTGACTGATAAAGGCGTCATGGGTTCGATTCCCCAGTGTGCCTAATGCATAAGGCTGGCTGAGGCATCACCCTATACATTTAAGTAGTGAATGAGGAGGCATTTTACATTTATTTTATTATTATGTTTATGTTTATTGATTTAATATACCGCTCTACAAATATATATCAGAGCGGTTTACATGGTACAAAAAACAAAGAAATCATAAAGTGAAAAGAGGAAAGGAAATTACAATATTAACAGGAAAGCAAACCAGGCAGAAGTAGTATTGCCAGCAAACACACCCTCACAGTGGCGTAACCTAAGGTGCTGCATAAGGCACCCCATAACGCACTCCATAGGCTACATTATATAAAGTGCACTGTCTGCTGAGGCACCCCATAATGTCCCCTATAGAACACCCTATAAGGCACCTTATAGGGCGCCATATAAGGTGCCGCATGGGGCGCCTTATGAGGCACTGTAAGGTTACAGTACACTGAGGGGTTGTCGCTGGCAGCACTAATGTACATTAAAAATAGACAATGCTGCAGACGGCCCTATAAAATAACCCCACGGTGGGTTTGAACCCATGACCACTGACCCCACAGGTAGTGAAGGAACCACTGGGCTACAGCCCCATAGCTGCTAACAACCCCCTGGCTGCCTACTGAAGGGCGTCAGGCCACCACCCAAACCGCCCGCTGTGTTGGCCAGGATCTGGGTCAACGCACCCATACCCGTGGTGCACTGTACATGCAGATCAGCAGTCCAGAGATGAACACAAGATGGGGTATGCACCCCCACAGCACCCTGGCCCGGTAGGGCGAGATGACCGTGTGTGGCACTGCCACAGAGTAGCCACAGACAGTCACATTGTGCGGGTACTGTGCCCACCCTGAGGTTGAGGTGGGGTGCCCAGCACCATTTTCGCAGCACCTGGCTTTGCTGAGATAGGCTATGCTGCAGGTCCCCATCAGTGCCAATGTGTGATAGGTAGTCCTTGCAAACACCCCTAGGATATGCCTGTGTCCATCTGTATTTCACATCTAGCCCTTGTGGACTATGATGCACCCAGAAAAGTGCATACCCTGTGTGGGTGCCATGGTCAAATGATTTAAGTGAAGGGGGGTGTTTGGACCCACAGGCGGATTACCTACCACCACCCAACCCACCCTCTGTGGCTCAGGGTGGGGGAATAGGATCTCCCCCCAACAGATCTACATTCTACACCCCTGCAATGGTGGCAGTAGAGGGGACCACCACCCCAGTCCTGCTGGGGAACAGACACCCTACAGGGCAGGCAATGCAGAGCGGTACACATCCATAAAGCAATAGCAGACAGACAGCAGGCCTGGAAATGCACAGCTGCCCCCCACCACTATCTGACATTCTCCAGCAGCAAGCCTCCAGCCGCTGCACCCTGCAAGGTGTTCCAGCAAGACACATACTAGCTGCAGACAGTCCGCCAGCTAGTCCATAGTGCATGGTCCTGGGGGAGATGCATGCACCCAGAACAGGGATGTCAGCATACACACCAAGCAGATAAGTCAGTGATTGGGCCCCAAAAGAGAACCCATAAATATCACATGAGAGAAATGACATATAGCACTATGGGGGAACCTAGCCATGCAATGGTCACTGCTCAGTCAGGGTGAGAGTGACCTCCCAGCAGGACATGCTATGGCCACCCTGTCCATGCAGGTGGTGGCCAGGCACTACAATGTCCGAGCCATTGCCCTATGCCGTGTGCAGATGCATCCGGGTCAGGCCACCCTATCCAGGCTATTCCCACGGTACCTTGCTCCTCATTATGCACATTGGCAGGCCAATACTGGCAACTGTGCTAGCAGTGAGGGCTGTGGAGGGTGTTGGCAGCCACCACACACTGGATAGACAGACACACACTCCCCACACCTATGCCAGCATTGTGCAACTATAGAGGTGTTGGGCAGCCCAGGCCACCACACCAGTCCTGGGCACAGTGCAGGCATGGCTATGGTACGCAATACTGTAGGAGTCACTCCCCAGATTGGTAAACACTGTCAGACACCAGACCTGTAGCACACTCCACAGACATCAGAAAGGTTGCTATGATGCAGCTCACTCAGAAAATTGTACTTAACCTAGGAATTGCTATCTGCCAGTAATCATAGCAACCTTTTGATAGATGTGTACCGTATTCCCAGGTTTAGGGTGGCATTACTAAGGTATGCAAGTGCTAGTATTGGGAGATGCACGCAGAGCCCAAAGTCCTGCCTCTCCAGGAGGCTTTGGATAATGGGACCTATGGGTGCGGGTGTGTCTGCCCCTGTTGGCTGCTGCTTTACGGCGGAGGTTCCCAACTCCAGTCCTGCGGTGCCAAACACTGTTCGGGTTTTCATGCTGTCCCTCATGAATATGCATGAGATACATCTGCATACCATGGGGGTGGCACATAGAAATGCAGCACAGGCATCTTTATCAGAGGCAGCATGGATCCGGAATGGTGTTTGGACCTCCAGGACTGCATTTGGGAGACTCTGCTCTAGGTAATGTGCATGTTTATGGTGTCTGTGCTCTGTAGGGTAGAATGTAGGTGTTTTGGGCATGTTTACGTCATCTGCAATAAAGGTGCTGTCTGTATTAGCAAGTTGTAGTAGTTTATTTATTTATTTATTTAGCTGTATTTATATCCCGCTTTTCACCGGGTCAAAGCGGTCAATTGGGGGATACATTTAACACGAGGGGATATGAGACACATATGCTAATACTTACAGGGAACATGGGCAATGGAGGGTTAAGTGGCTTGCCCAAGACCACAAGGAGTGCCTATAGGACTAGAAATCCCAGTCCCTCCGGCCTGAGATTGCTGTCCCCAGGTGGGACTTGAACTCCCAGCCCTCCGGCCTGAAGTACATTGTCCTAACCACTAGACCACTCCTCCCTAGTAGTAGTGGGTAAAATATGGGGACTGGGTTGGCAGGAACCACAGCTGGGACTTGAACCTGTGACCCTCTGCTTCTGAATACACTGGTTTTGTGCACTGCACCACCTTGTTGTCACAGAGTCAGTACATTCCTTGGTGATACCATGACTGTTCGTCAGACAGGGCCCGTCTGTTGCAGTACACGGCACCCACCTACACAGGGCTAGGCCACGGTCTGCTCTGGGCTGCTGCCACTGCCCCCTCCACCACCAGTATCCCTCAGCCACCATGCTGACATGCCCTTCTGCTGGTGGTGCGCAGTCTCAGGCCATCCAGTGTGCAGGTAGGCGGCTGCCTATGGTGCGGGTTCTGGGATAGGGGTGCCTGCATAGACGTCAATGCTTCCCCCAGCCCCGCCTGCCAATGTTCCGTGCCCTTGGGGGTGGCTGTTGGGTACTATCCCCTGTGACACTGTGGGAAACACACTCGTGCCCATGTTGGTCTTCAGCAGTTGCTGTCTGGCTGCTCTGCTGTTTCAGCATTCGTATGGGCCACCTAGGCATCACCCTAGTCCACACTGTGGCCCAGCTCCACCACAGCATGTGCCGCCTGCGGCCCACTGTATCCCCTTCTCCGGCATCTGTCCAGTTGCCGTTCCGACATGCCCGCCCTGATGTTGCGGGACATGTGCACATCATAGGAACCCTGTCCGATGGTGGGGAAAACCCTGAGCAGCGCTATTTCACTGTGGGCTCATTCACCTTGTATGGGGACGGAGTATAGACCCTTCCACGATTTATATCTGTTCTATGGAGCTTACTCGGGGGGGGGAGGGGTTGATGTTTCTCATTAATACCACTATTGGCCAGCTTGGTTATGGTTTTTTCCAGTTTGTTGGGGTCATTTTCAGTGTTTATGTGCCCTTTTGTTCTGTGCACATGTATCACACTTATCACGTTTTTTAGGTTTCCCTGCCTGGGCTGTACATTGCTGACACTGAAATGGTTTCTCTCCCCTGTAATGTGCATTTAACGGCAGGTTTTCATTCGCGTTGGAATTGAGCTCTTCAGATCAGCAAGTTAGTGTGAAGGGAGCCTCTCCCCGCCCACTCTCCGCCCATTGACCCCTTCTCTCCGCCCTCTCTCCACCTTCTGTGGTGTTTTACCACGCCGCGGGAGTTTACGATGGTTAACTAGGGTTAACGCGCGTTATGTAACGTTAACGATCGTTCGCACATCATAACACACGTTATGACGCACGAACGATCGTTAACATTACATTACGCGCGTTACTCACGATTACCGCAGTTTAGTAAACATACCCCTTAGTATTACTAGAATAGTATTGAGTTTTCTATACAAAAGATTGCCCTCCCTGCTATCTGATTCATTAAAATGTATTTTTATTTATGCAGTTAGAACTGTAAATATACAGATGTTCTGTAAGTGGGAAAGATCTTTGCTTGGAGCAGTAGCCTAATAGAATCAGAAAAACTGCTTCAAATTTCATCGCTTCTCCCTGTGAGCTTGGGCAAGCCACTTTTCAAATTTTGCCTCAGATGACCATTTTGCATTAATTCTTTCTGTTGCTCCGCATTACCTCTCTCTACACCCCTCCTCGGGAACTCCACTCTTCTGGCAGATCCCTTCTATCTGTGCCGTTCTCTTTCACTGCCAGCTCCAGACTTCAATCTTTCCACCTCACTGCTCCTTATGCCTGAAACAAACAACCCGAGTCGGCACATCAGGCTCCATTTCTGGCTCTGCTCAAATCCACGCTAAAATCTCACTTCTTTGAGGTTGCTTTTGGATTCCGACTCCCTTAGTCTCCTATTTACCTCCTGTATGTTTCCTTACCATTCCCCTAGATCTATCCTCTGTTCCACTTTTGGGAAAAGGTTCTGTGTAAATAGATT
The DNA here is from genome assembly GCA_033557465.1 of Ichthyophis bannanicus. Lineage (NCBI taxonomy): Eukaryota > Metazoa > Chordata > Amphibia > Gymnophiona > Ichthyophiidae > Ichthyophis > Ichthyophis bannanicus. The sequence continues at coordinate 7,223,697 of CM066050.1, forward strand.
GATCTGAACTACAATGCCAATGGTACTGACAATTTGGAGATTACAAAATAAACAATTCTAGAATATGCTAAGTTTCCCCGCTGAAGAACAGCCAAGGATCAGTCCCCCTCGGACATTTTTAGGTGCAACTATGGAAGACTGTTTTACCCTCCTCCTCCCTGCAGGGGACAGACATGCAAAGAACTGAGCTGCTCACAGGAAAGAGAGTTTATGCCCATGCCAAAAAAGCATAGGGCTTGGAGTTTCCCTATGTTTGCAGGCCTGCTGGCTGTCCTGATAGTGACTAAGAAACATGTATGTAAAGAGTGCTGAACGTTGCATGTAGGAACCTCCTTTAAAAGGCTTAAAATGCCCAACATCGCGTGAACACCTGGAGCGGAGGAATGACCAGCAGAGCGAGCTTATCCTGTCTTCCCTATGCCCAAGAAGCTGCTCCAAGATATAGATGGAACAAAAAGAGCCCTAATGCATTTATTTGCATATTAATTAGCCTCCCTATATCTTGAAGGCAGTTTACGCCTAATTATCGCTTTAAAAGAGCTTGGGCTATTTGGTGTGGCTGCAGGCGCTGACAGATCTGACAAACTCCCCTGCTGTGCTGTAATTTTTTTATTTTTATTTTCCCGCCTGCTGGAGGACTCATCTGTATCCAATTTTTCCTCATTAATTTAATCACCAGGTTTGTTAAGGGAAGGTCATGCCTGCTAATTGCTAATGTGCCTTGATGAACCCACTAACTGTGAAGATTAGCAGCACATGCTGATTATTCAGTGCCTACTTCTGAGCTGCCTCTTCTGCCTGATACCTGCTGCCATCAACTCAACCTTATCCTGGTACCCGCCCCATCTGCTGGCACTGGTCCCAATCTCTACCATGTGTCTGATTCTCCGTTCCGTCTCCGAGAACCTGTCAGTACTGAGATGCTCGTGCCCCTGGGACTTGCTGGCATCACGTTGTTCTGTCTGACTCGCTTCTTTCCCTGGGGATTTGCTGCCACTTAGCTGGTTCTACCCATGATACCTGCTGGTAAACCTGCTGCAACCGAGACAATTCTATTCTTGGGATCAGCATCTCCCTGGTCAGTGACGGCCTGAGGGTTTCTGCTGCCCTAGGCAGACTCTCCGTATTGCCTCCCCAAGACTGTGCCACTCTCCCTTTCTCCCTCCCTGCACTGAAGTGGCAATGGCTGAACTGCCCAGGCGTGCACACAGAGCTTGCTGCTCCAACCCCCTTCTGATTCAACTTGTGCACACAGGCATTTTAAAGCCCTGGGGGGAGGGGTCAGCGATGCCACCCACCAATGTCTGTCACCCTAAGTGACCACCTAGTTCAGGGGTCGGCCTCGTCTGTCTTCACTCTCTCCCAGCAATGACCTGTTTTCCACCCCTGCAACTGCCCGACGCTTGCTCTCTCCATCACTCCTCATTTCTAAAGGAGGGCGATGCACTGAAATATTCCGTTTCATTTTATTTATTTAAAATGAAATAAATGAACAAGAGACATGAAAACAAACCAAAAAAAATGTACAACCGCCAAAATATAATGGGGGTCTTAGCAAAAGGCGGTAGCTCTCTACATGTGTTCTGGCGCACATGGAAGGCAAGCTGGGACTTGACAGCATGGACAGACATCCATGCTAACTGTTCATATCATATTAGGGAAGAAAGCGGGCAAGTTTGGGTCAGAGATTGTTGGGGAAGAGCAGCTTGCTGTGGAAACAAAAATGCATAATAAAAACTTTTTCAAGTTTATTCATAGTAAAAACTCCTGTGAGGAAGTCGGTTGGACCATTAGACAATGGAGGGGTAAAAGGTGCACTGAGAGAGGACAAAGCCATAGCAGAGAAATGAATGAAGATGTAGGAAATTTACCTAGGCCAGAAATGATATTTACAGGAGGTGTATCAAAGGAATTGAAACAAATCTTGATAAATCAGGAAGATGTAATGCAGCTAATTGATAAATTAAAGAGTAGCAAATCAGTTGGACCAAATGGCATATATCCCAGGGTGCTGAAAGAATTGAAATATGAGATAGTTCACCATTTACTAATAGTAGTTCTACAATCATTAAAATCATCTGTAATACCCAAAGATTGGTCAATATAGCATCAGTTTTTAAAAAGGGTTCCGGGGGTGATCTAGGAAACTACAGACCACTGAGCCTGACATCAGTGCCAAGCAAAATGGTAGAAAACATTATAAAACACAAAATTACTGAACATGTACATAGTAATGGTTTAATGGCAGAAAGCCAACATGGATTTGGCCTAGGAAAGTCTTGTCTTACTAATCGCTTATATATATTTTTTTAAGGTATGAATAAACAGGTAAATAAAGATGAGTCAGTCGATATAGTGTATCTGAATTTTCAGAAAGCATTTGACAAAGTCCCTCATGAGAGACTCTTGGGAGAAAATAAAAAGCCATGTGATAGGAGGCAGCATACTATTGTGGATCAGGAACTGGTTAAAAGATAGAAAGCAGAGAGTAGGGCTAAATGGCCAATTTTCCCAATGGAGAAAGGTGAATAGTGGAGTATCCCAGGGATCTGTGCTGGGCCTGCTGCTTTTTAACATAGTCATAAATGACCTAGAAATAGGAGCAACAAGTGAGGTGATCACATTTGCAGATGACACAAAATTATTCAAAGTTGTTAAAACACAAGAGGATTGTGAAAAATTACAAGAGGACCTTGATAAATTGGAAGAGTGGGCATCCAAGGGACGTTGCAAGTCCGGATGTTGCAGAGGGACTTGCAGCGTGGCCTCTATCTGGCCTCTATCTGGCCGGAAACAGTGACGGGAGCCTCAGAAGCAGCCAGATAGAGGCCACGCTCTCTGGGACTATGTTTACATGCTCTGGGCGACATGCAGGAACATTTGGAACAGTCCTGTACCTGATGATCCGGCCCCAAGCATCTGATGCAGTAGTCGTGGCTGTCGGTGGTGTTCATCTTCCTGCCACAGCATGGGCACTTCTTGAACCCCGGTTTTGGCATTTTTAAGGTAAGAATCAGCGATTCTAAGGGTTTTGACGAAGAAATGGAGAGAATCCGTCTTGATGGCAAGGCGGAAGAAATTAGACTGGCTGGGCTAGGGGCGGGCAGGGGAGGAGGGACCTCCTATCCATGCTCAGAAATCTGAGCTCTGGAGAGCACTTCCGTACATGGTGCCACCCGGAGGACGTCACCTGGTGTGGCTGATGCTTCCTGCTTGTCCATGGAGAAAACAAAAGATATTATAATGCCTCTGTATCGTTACATGGTGCGACCGCACCTTGAATATTGTGTGCAATTCTGGTCGCAGTATCTTAAACAGAATATAGCAGAATTAGAAAAGGTACAGAGAAGAGCCACCAAAATGGTAAAGGGAATGGAAGGATACCTCTATGAAAAGAGGCTTAAATGGTTAGGGCTCTTCAACCTGGAAAAGAGACGGCTGATGTGAGATAAGATGTTGTTGTTGTTATTATTATTAAGTGCCGTCGAGTCGGAGTCGACTCATGGCGACCCTCTGGATAGCTATCCTAAATTGTGTTCGGTCTTCAGTCAGGCGGCTCATTGTTGACAGACTGGTACCCGTAGCTGCTGTTATTGTATCGATCCATCTCATTGCTGGCCTTCCTCTTTTGCATTGACCTTCTATCTTGCCAAGCATGATGTCTTTCTCCAATGATCTCTCTTTTCGCATGATGTGTCCAAAGTATGAAAGTCGAAGTCTTGTCATTTGAGCTTCTAAAGAAAGCTTAGGTTTGATCTCCTCTAGTGCCGACTGGTTTGTTCTTCGGGCAGTCCATGGTATACACAGTATTCGCCGCCAGCACCATAATTCAAAGGCATCAATTTTCTTCCTGTCTGTCTTTTTCACTGTCCAGCTTTCACATCCATATGATGTTATTGAAAATGCCATGGCTTGAACAAGTCGAATCTTTGTATAGAGAGAGACAAAGTCCCCCATCAGAGACTTCTGGCGAAGCTAAAAAGTCATGGGATAGGAGGCAGTGTACTATTGTGGATCGGGAACTGGTTAAAAGATAGAAAGCAGAGGGTAGGGCTAAATGGCCAATATTCCCAATGGAAAAAAGGTGAATAGTGGAGTACCCCAGGGATCTGTACTGGGTCCCCTGCTTTTTGACATATTCATAAATGACCTGGAAAAGGGAATAACTAGTGAGGTTATCAAATTTGCAGATGACACAAAACTGTTTAAAGTTGTTAAAACCCAAGAGGATTGTGGAAAACTGCAGGAGGATCTGGATAAATTGGAAGACTGGGCATCCAAATGGCAGATGAAATTTAATGTGGACAAGTGCAAAGTTATGCACCTAGGAAAGAACAACCCACACTATAGTTACACGATGCAAGGCTCCACATTAGAAACCACCACCCAGGAAAAAGATTTAGGAGTCATCGTGGATAACATGTTAAAACCCTCCGCCCAGTGTGCAGCGGCGGCCAAGAAAGCAAATAGAATGCTAGGTATCATAAGGAAAGGGATGAAGAATAAAACAAAGGATGTTATAATGCCTCTGTATCGCTCCATGGTACGACCACACCTTGAATATTGTGTGCAATTCTGGTCACCGTATCTTAAAAAGGACATAGCGTTATTAGAAAAAGTACAGAGAAGAGCCACCAAATTGGTGAAGGGGATGGAAGGCTACTCCTATGAAGAGAGGCTAAGAAGGTTAGGGCTCTTTAGCCTGGAGAAGAGACGGCTGAGGGGAGATATGATAGAGGTCTTTAAGTTAATGAATGGAGTGGAACGGATAAATGTGGATCAATTGTTTACGCTATCAGAGCATAGAAAGACTAGGGGACATGTAATGAAGCTACAGGGTAAACTATTTAAGACAAATAAGAGAAAATATTTTTTCACTCAACGTGTAATCAAACTCTGGAATCTGTTACCGGAGGATGTAGTAAGGGGTTAGTATAGCTGGGTTTAAAAAAGGTTTGGACAAGTTCCTGGAGGAAAGGTCCATAAACCACTATTAAAAAGGGACCCAGGATATCAATGCTTGACCCAGTACAAGCATTGTGGAACCTGTGTCTTTTGGGGATATTGCTAAGTACGTATGACCTAGATTGGCCACTGTTGGAAACAGGATACTGGGCTTGATGGACCTCGGTCTGACCCAGTATGGCATGTCTTATGTTCTTATGTCCTTATGCTCTTGAGAATCTTATCTAGGTCTTTCATAGCCATTCTGCCAAGAGCAATGCGTCGTTTGATTTCTTGACTGCTTGTTGCTTCTTTATTCATAGTTGATCCAAGTAGGTTAAAGTTGTTCACAATTTCAATTTCTTCTCCTTCAACGATGAACCTGTTGATTATGCCAGTTGTCATGATCTTTGTCTTCTTTACATTAAGGTGCAGGCCCATTTTGAGACTATGTTCTTTGATTGTGAGAAGCAAATGTTTCAGATCATCTTCACTTTCAGCCAGTAATGTAGTATCATCAGCATAGCGAAGGTTGTTGATGAGTCTTCCACCAATCTTCACACCTCTGTTGTCTTCATACAATCCTGCTTCTCTGATGATTTGTTCTGCATATAAATTAAATAGGTAGGGGGAAAGTATGCAGCCTTGTCTTACACCTTTGCTTATTTTAAACCATTCTGTTTCTCCTTGTTCCGTTCGAACTGTTGCTTCTTGATCAATGTGCAAATTGCGCAAGAGAACGATCAGGTGTTCTGGTATACCCATGCTTCTTAATGTGGCCCAGAGTTTCTCATGGTTTACACAGTCAAAAGCCTTGCTATAGTCGATAAAGCACAAATAGATATCCTTTTGGTATTCTTTAGTCTTTTCAAGGATCCATCTCACATCCGCAATGATGTCTCTCGTTCCTCGCCCTTTCCTGAACCCTGCTTGCACTTCAGGTAGTTCTTGTTCCAGGTATGGTTGTAGTCTTTTGAATAATCTTCAGTAGAATCTTGCTGGCATGTGGGATCAGAGCGATTTTTCGATAATTTCCACAGTCAGTTGGATCACCTTTCTTTAGTATTGGTATAAACACAGATCTTTTCCAGTCAGTTGGCCATGATGTTGTCTTCCATATTTCTTGGCAGAGCCTTGTAAGTATGGCAACAGCTGCATCAGATTGCTGCAATACATCTATAGGAATGCCATCAATGCCTGGTGCTTTGTTCTTTGATAAGGCTTTCAATGCTGCTTCAACTTCTTCTTTTATCACCAATGGTTCCCGATCATAAGGTACAGGTTGAAACGGCTGTTGGTCCACTTGATCTTTATCATATAAAAACTCTGTATATTCCTTCCTCCTTTTCTTGATCTTCTCAGCATCATTCAACATAGAACCCTGAGCATCTTGTAACATTCCAATTCGAGGCTGAAACTTTTTCTTTAACTCTCGTAGCATTAGGAAAGCCGATCTTGTTCTTCCTCTAATAGTTTCTGCTTCTTTTTCCTTGCATGCGTCATTGTAGTACTTTTCCTTGTCCTGTCTTGCTGCACGTTGGAAATCTCTGTTGAGTTCTACGATTGTCTTTCTTTCTCCTCTGGCTTTAGCTTCTCTGCATTTCTGGGCAATTTTCAGAGTTTCTTCCGTCATCCATTTTGGCCGTTTTTGCTTTTTCACCTTTTGTAGAGACTTCTCGCTTTCTTCCTACACACCCTTCTTGATGTCATTCCATAACTCTTCCGGAGCTTTGTCGTTTGTATCTAAAGCAGCAAATCGATTTTGCAGGCAGTCTTTAAATTCCAGTGGTATATTCTCAAGGTCATATTTTGCTGCATTCATGAGTGGTTTGCTCTTTTTCAACTTTAGCTTGAGTTTGCATACTAGTAGTTGATGATCTGTACCACAGTCAGCTCCAGGTTTTGTCTTGGTTGATGTTATAGAGCTTTTCCATCGTTGACTTCCTCAATCCATTGGGTGAAGTCCATGTGTACAGTCGCCGCTTGTGTTGCTGGAAGAAGGTGTTTGAGATGAATAGATCATTGGTCTTGCAGAATTCTATCAGTCTTTCTCCAGCTTCATTTCTGTTGCCAAGTCCATAATTTCCAACTACTTTGCCTTCTTCTTTGTTGCCAACTTTTGCATTCCAGTCACCCATGACTATCAGGATATCCTGTTTGCATGTTCTGTCAATTTTATCTTGTACTTGTTCATAGAACTCTTCAATTTCATTTTCTTCTGCAGCTGTTGTTGGGGCATATACTTGAATTATAGTTGTGTTGATAGGCAATCCTCGTAGACGAATAGAGATTAAGCGTTCGCTGACTGCATTGTATTTCATTACAGTTCTTGCAAATTTCTTCTTTATTATAAATGCAACACCATTTCTTCTTTGTCTTTCATTTCCAGCATAGTAGACCATGTGATCATCTGATGCAAAGTGCCCAATGCCAGTCTATTTCAGTTCGCTGACACCCAACAGATCGTGCACGTTCCATTTCATTCTTGACCACCTCCAACTTCCCTTGGTTCATACTTCGTACGTTCCATGTTCCAATGTGTAAGACATCTTTACAGCTTCTGACTCTCATTTCATGCGCAGCTACATCAGCAGTCAGACTTCCCGAGGGCTTTGATCCAACCACATCATAAATGCTGGCTTTACTCTGAAAAGTCTTCAGCTCTTCCCCAGTAGCGCCTTCCGACCCGGGGGTCTCATCTTCCAGCACCATAGCACAATTTGTTTTGTTGTAACTATCCATTGGGTTTTCATGGCAAAATACAGAAATAGATTGCCGGGCCTTTCTTCTGCGCAGTTTAAGTTTGGTGTTGTTGCTGTTGTCACAAAAATGTGACCCTCCGCCATCAACACTATCCCATTCTGCTGCTGCCCAGATAAGATAGAGGTCTATAAATTAATGAATGGAGTGGAACGGGTAAACATAGATCGGTTGTTTACTCCTTCAAAAAGTAAAAAGACTACGGAACATGCAATGAAGCTACAATGTAGAACATTTAAGACTAAACTGAGAAAATATTTTTTTTCACTGAACACATAATCAGACCCTGGAATTTGTTACCAGAGGATGTAGTAAAAGCTGTTAGTGTACCTGGATTTAAAAGAGTTGGATGAGCTCCTGGAGGAAAAGTCCATAAAGCACTAAAAAAGGACTGGGATAGGCAGCATGGTATCTGTAGAGCTTTTGAGAATCTGACAGGTACTTGTGACCTGGATTGGCCGCTGTTGGAAACAGGATACTGGGCTTGATGGACTCTTGGTCTGACTCAGTATGACATATCTTATGTTCTTATGCTGTAACCAGCGCTTCCATGCAACTAGCTCCATCAGACACTACTACAGTTCCTGCATATAGTTAGCAATTGTTAATTACCCGTTTACCCCAATTTAACCTCCAAGTTGAATAACCTTGTTCGATGTAAAGCTTGTTGCTTTAACTGTTCCATGTAAACCGCTTTGAATGTATGATAAGGCGGTATAGAAAACCTGTTAAATAAAATAATTCTCAATAGGTGGAGGTAATGCGCTAATGCGGCATATGTTAGGGGGCAATGCGCTAATGCGGCATATGTTAGAGGGCAATGCTGAGTGCTAATTCACGGAAGCGCGCTTTCCACACTTCCGACAGCACGGTGGAGTTGCACATAATGCACCAAGGTTTGGCACACTATTGGCACATTATGGTTTATCTAACAAACAAACCACCCAAAAGGTAAATAACACACAAATTACAGACTTTTGGTCCCTAACTCTATTCACACTATCTAATATTTTTGTCTGAACTGTTACCATGAGGGAAACTCTCTCAAGGTAACCATTCCTTTTTATTCGTTTTTACGAACTGAAACTAACAGCTCAATGTGCCTTAAAAGGTTAAGCAATTTTGTCAAGGGAAGTGCTTAAGCAAACCCCTTTTACTTAGACTCATCCTTTCTATTTTGGCAAATAAGTATCATTCGCATAAAGACAATGAGAAAGCTTATCTGTTCTTTCAGGTCTTCACTGTCAAACAATTCTCCACGCTGTCCAAGCGTATGGTAAGAGTTCTCAAGATCACTTCCGTAACCGAGCCCATCCAAACTTACTAAATAATACGCAAGAATTTTTCACTGTGTGAATAGGGTTTGGTACATTATGGTTTGTTGTTGTTAAGTGCCGTCGAGTCGGATTCGACTCGTGGTGACCTTCTGGATAGCTATCCTAAATTGTGTTCGGTCTTGAGTCAGGTGGCTCATTGTTGACAGACTGGTACCCGTAGCTGCTGTTATTGTATCAATCCATCTCATTGCTGGCCTTCCTCTTTTGCATTTACCTTCTATCTTGCTAAGCATGATGTCTTTCTCTAATGATCTCTCTCTTCGCATGATGTGTCCAAAGTATGAAAGTCGAAGTCTTGTCATCCGAGCTTCTAAAGAAAGCTTAGGTTTGATCTCCTCTAGTACCGACTGGTTTGTTCTTCGGGCAGTCCATGGTATACACAGTATTCGCCGCCAGCACCATAAACCTGCGCATAAACTTCAAAAAAACAGAAGTCCTAATAATCACAAGAAATAAATGCTTCTCACCTCCACCAACACTAAAAGTGAGGGACGCAGAACTCCCAGTCAAGTCCAGCATACGCTACCTAGGAGTGATACTGGATCAACAGTTGGATTTCAAGGATCACATTAAACGCACGGTAAAAGCTATCTTCTTCAAGATCAAAACCCTGCGGCACCTGAGACCCATGATAGAGTCAGATGACTTCCGCACCATCTTCCAAGCGCTAGTTACACCGCACTTCGACTATGCTAACATAATTCTGCATGGCCTCCCCAAAACTACCCTAAACCCTTTACAGTTAGCTATGAATGCGGCGGCCCGCGTCCTGTGTGGAGCCTCTAGGAATGATCACATTTCCCCCATTCTAAAAGAACTCCATTGGCTCCCAATCAGCTGTAGAATATCATATAAGGCCCTCCTCATTACCTTCAAGGCCTTTAATAAAATATCACCATCATCAATTTCTGATCTTCTAGCTGTATTACTAATTAAAGATTTATATGGATTTTTGGATCAGCAAAGGATATTGTACTTTATCTGAGCCAACTTGCTCCAGAGATGAGAGATTTTTACACATCTAGCCTGGGGAGTGTTAAGAGATCAGAGAGGGAGACAGAATTCTTCCCTTGGCCTTTGAACAATTCTCTTGGACAGGATAAGAATTCATCAATTATAATGTAAAAGCTTTGAGATGCTTTTGGGTGTCTCCCTTGACAGAGACCCATTAATGATAACAAAAGAACACTTAGGCCATGGAGGATGTGTCCTTTGAGCATTCTCAGATGTCTGACCATGTCTGACTGTGTAAGTTTGAGCTTCTAACACCAAGGGGGGTAATCAAAAGCCTGCCCGGAAACCGAAGCAAAAAAGGTGGATGGGGTGGAGAGAAGCTCATGGGTGAGAGCTGGCTGCAACACATTTGTGCCTATATAAGTACAGAGAATATCCAGAACAGACAGAGCGTAGATCTGCTTGGCCAAGCATGAAGTATCCTAGACTGTCATCAGTTCCTCTCGCTGAGCGCTCCCAGCTGATGTGTAAAGGGCTTATGACAAGTTTGGTGAAGTATATTCTTTGTACATAGCTGCATTCTCTCATAATTCTTTCAGTACTGTAATTAAGTGTGCATTCTAGTTATCTTTTCTAACTACTCATGTGTAACTAAGAGAATTACTTGTCTTTCTAAATGTTTCCTTACTTTGTTTGTAAATAAACTGCACGTCTTCATTACAAGGTGTTAGCCTTTGTTGAAGTAAGACATTTGGTACCAGAAGTGGGGTACGGAAAAAAGGCTTGGACAATGTTGAAAAGAAAAGAAAATAGTGTAAATACTGTGAATATTGTAAATATTCATAGCGGGTATCAGGCTTTTTATGAAATATTAGCTAGAGAGTGTTATTATGGGTCAGGACTAAGTGAGAATTCGGAATCTGTTTTAAAAGATGATGAACCTGTTAATTCCCTTACATGCTTGCAAAAAATACCTGTTGAAAAGGAACAGAATTGCATACCTTAGGGAGAAGGAGATTGCTTTTGTTGTCTGCATATTGTAAGATGCATCAGACAAATTCTAGCAAATTAGATTTGATTACATGGACAGATAAAATAGAAATTTATCAGCAAGTTGCTGAGAGGGTGGCTCAGTATAAATACTGTAGGAGACGGGGAAAAAGAAAGAAAAAGAAAATGCACGTCTATTGCTAAGCAATTTATAGGAGGAAAGTGCTGAGTACTCCCCAAAATCCTGGAGGAGTTAATCTAGAAGATACTGTGGAGGATTTTAATCAACAAGAGATTAATGATAGATCATGGTGATAAGAAATTCTGTTTGATTGGTTCTGACACACTGATACAAGATCAGGTATAAAGCACTTGTAAGCTTTGATTTGTTCTGTATTCAAATGTTTGTAGTTTAAAACTGTTTTTCTTTCATTACTGGCTACTCCAGTAGATTTTATAGTCCCTGAATGCTGAAGTGACTAGCTCAAATAAACAAGGCAAACTTTTTTCCTCCAAAGTGGAGGTTGAGAATCCTGACAGGACGGTGGGGCATTGAATCCTGAGTAGGTGAGAGGGTGATCTTTATCATTAATATGTTATGCATCTGTTCTTTGTCTTTGACTGTATATGCTACCAGGCAAACCTAAAAGTTAAAGGAGGATTTTTTTTTTAATTGTGGCAAGCACCCCAGGGGGCATAGTTAAACATAAACAGCTATAACTATAGGTTAATTGTTCAGTCACATCTGCCAGAAGGACAAAAGACAATGGTTTGTTCTACTGGCTGTGTTGAAGATAACATGTTAATTTAAATGTAACCAAGAACAATTTTCACCTCTTAGAAGTTTCACCTCACTTGAGCCTGAACTGTGAGCTTCAAGATAATTACTTTAAGCTTTGTGCTAACGACTGAGGGACACCTGTTTTCCTGTATTTGAATTTTAGAGAAAAAGTGTACTTTGTTCTAAAAGTTTATATTTCATTTTCAGTACAGTTCCTGAGAAAATAGATATAAAACAGATATATGTTGCAGCATTGTGAGATATTAAGTTGGTAGTTTATACACTTGCACTTATGACACTTGTGGTAATAGTACATTACGCAGAGGTCCAGTACACACACAGCAATTAAAATATTAATAAGTTTGATGAAATTTTAGACAGAGGCTGATATGAAATTGCTCTGTTCTCAAGCTATATAGAACAAATATAGATTAAAGATGGAACTGAGTTCCCAGAAAATGAGAACTTGAGTTGATTGGATAAAACCAAATCTTGCTTGTCAGCAATGATCCAGGAGAGGTTTGAGAAAAAGAATAAGAGAGAGAGAGAGGCAGAAAGGTGAGGCCACAGCCTATGCTAAATGTGCTGCTTCCAGTGTGATGATTTGGGCTACCAAGCACTAAGACGCCTCGAGGACACAGAAGGCCTGAAGAACCGGAACCTTGCATATTTATGTCTCTGAAGAGACATGAATAGGCAGGGTGGAATCGGCCAAGAAGAACCCGAGGATAGTCATGAGGCCCAGCCACAAGCCTTGCAATCCAAGAAGAACCTGAAGATAAGGCCTAGCCACCAATGCCTTGTACCCTCTTAGATCTCTCACCTCAAAAGGATCTCTTTTTGACACCATAATTAATGAGTAGCTTATACAAATCCTTGTGAACACTGCAATTTTAAAATCAGTCTAACAGCACTCTCACTGAGGACAGGGTATACGATAGATTCTAGTTATACGTGAGAGATGAGCCATATTTCTTTCTATTGGGGTTGATGTTATAGAATGCTGCAAAATAATAGTTTTATATTGTAAGGATTTTACCCAGATTGTTCCTATTTTAGAATGAGTATATGTCTACTTAGCACTGGACCAATTAAGTTGATGGGAAAGGGACACTGTTTACTCATACTGTTATCTTATTGAGAAGAATCTAAATTTAAGTTATTAACAATTGTTTGATATTCTTAGCAGCCTTGCCAAATAAGGATACATTAGTGTGGTATAAAAGAAACAGGAAAAGGACCTATGTAAGTAGTTGGTGGAATGATGCAGGTGATGAAAAAGTGTTGTGTTATGAGGGATGAAGTGGAATATTAAAGGGGAAACTGTGATAGACAAGAAACTGATGAAGGTAATTTGAAGTGATGTATCTGCCTAATGAATATGTAAACAAAAAAAAAATTATGAGCACTTCATTCAACTATGCCGTCTCCAGAAGCTTCAATTCAGGAAGTCATACTCAACAATTGGAAGAAATAGATATTTGGAGACAGGCTAGGTGCACCTTGCACCCTGATGAGCTTTGGAAAACCCACACTGGCCATGTGGTACTTCCGGATGCTTTGTGCCTCACTTTTCCTCTGTATGTCCTGGCCAGGCATGCAGAGGCAAAGGGGGATGATTTGATGACAAATTCTCACACAATTGGGTATAATTCTAAAACTTGTCAAAATTGCAGAACACGTATGTGCAGCTTGTCTGATCTGAAACATGTAAAGGTCATTCAAGGGCAAAATGGAATATTTCCTACAAGCAAAATGAATTTCCAGTGATAGAGAGACAAGGAGTTAATCAAACTGCGAGATAAGATTGACACCATACGAGATAGTTACTAATAGATCACTGAAAGTTTATAAAAGCAATATTTATTATCTGTAGGATATGATCTTAGTAAATATAGATGAAATTAAGTTTGTCTTATTGTAAAGTCTAACCTAGAATTTTTTTAGTCTTTTCATTTAATATTGGCGCTGCTCTTCTGAATGAGGCCTGGAGCCATGTCACCAACTGCAAGCCGGAGAGTCTAGCGGAGGGAATTGACCAGAGTTCAGATGGAGCAGACCATCCCGAGAGATCTGGACTACACACCGCAGAAACGTGTGAGGAAGTCCCTATCTACTTCAATGTGTCGCAATGAAAGAAAGGCCAAGATGTCCACCTACGAGAATGAGAGGTTCAACTGTTGAGAGAGGCCAAGTTTAAACTTCAGAGAAAGGTGAAAATGACGCTACGGAGTCCTGAAAAACTGCTGAGAAGCAGGCCAAATTATCTGAAAATAGGAAAAGGACTATTGGACTTTTGTGGACTTTTGTGAATGATTTTTTTTCTTATGTATTGTTATTGTTTCCTTGGAAAGTAACTGTAATTTTAGTATCTCAGATTTTTTCTGCTGAACATCATGTGCCCAATTGCTTATGTCACCTGTTCCCCAGATTTTAGTTATTAGAGTCTATGGGGCAGATGTACAGTGGGAAAAAGTTCTGAATGTGCAGGTGAAATGAGTCCCCCACTGCATGGGGAACTGATAAAGATAGCTGAGACCTACAAGCCATTTGGCTTTGACAATTGTAATGCTGAGGGGGGGGGGAATGGGAAAATATCACCCAAATTACACTGAGGCTTGTCCCCTCCAGCGTTTGCCTTAATGCTATCCACTATGTTTAAGCCCATGTTGTTATTATTGTATTTCTAAATGAATTACAAATGCGATTCAGCCATTGCTTACGTACAATATCCTTGTTGATCCAAGGGTGGAATGTATTACTAATTAAAGATTTATATGGATTTTTGGATCAGCAAAGGATATTGTACTTTATCTGAGCCAACTTGCTCCAGAGATGAGAGATTTTTACACATCTAGCCTGGGGAGTGTTAAGAGATCAGAGAGGGAGACAGAATTCTTCCCTTGGCCTTTGAACAATTCTCTTGGACAGGATAAGAATTCATCAATTATAATGTAAAAGCTTTGAGATGCTTTTGGGTGTCTCCCTTGACAGAGACCCATTAATGATAACAAAAGAACACTTAGGCCATGGAGGATGTGTCCTTTGAGCATTCTCAGATGTCTGACCATGTCTGACTGTGTAAGTTTGAGCTTCTAACACCAAGGGGGGTAATCAAAAGCCTGCCCGGAAACCGAAGCAAAAAAGGTGGATGGGGTGGAGAGAAGCTCATGGGTGAGAGCTGGCTGCAACACATTTGTGCCTATATAAGTACAGAGAATATCCAGAACAGACAGAGCGTAGATCTGCTTGGCCAAGCATGAAGTATCCTAGACTGTCATCAGTTCCTCTCGCTGAGCGCTCCCAGCTGATGTGTAAAGGGCTTATGACAAGTTTGGTGAAGTATATTCTTTGTACATAGCTGCATTCTCTCATAATTCTTTCAGTACTGTAATTAAGTGTGCATTCTAGTTATCTTTTCTAACTACTCATGTGTAACTAAGAGAATTACTTGTCTTTCTAAATGTTTCCTTACTTTGTTTGTAAATAAACTGCACGTCTTCATTACAAGGTGTTAGCCTTTGTTGAAGTAAGACACTAGCTCACCCCACGAACAACAGATCTAGAAGATCACTAGCCGCAAACACCCTACTCATACCAAGCGAATCTACAAAACTCAACCAGTCAACCATCAATAGGGCATTTGTCAACTATGCCCCCAGGTGCTGGAACAAACTCCCTCCCAGCATTAGAGCAATCAGGGACCTTAAGCTGTTTCGAAAGGCCCTCAAGCATCACCTGTTCCTCATGCACTTTACACATCTCGATGCCCACTCCCCTCACCCCCCCCCACCTATACAGTCTCAAACCAATGCTATCTAACAACATATATATGCTAGAATCTTAACTCGATTGTAAGTCAAGTTAGGATTTGAGCACCAACAGCTAATTGGTTTAATTGTATATAGTTTCCCCAGTTTACCTCCATGTTAAAGCCCTGTTATATGTAAACGTAGGCCAGACTTGACTGACCAAGTGTGATACTGTTTTAATGTAAACTGCACTGATGACAAATAGCGCAGTATATAAGAACTGTTAAATAAAAATAAATAAATAAATTCAAAGGCATCAATTTCTTCCTGTCTATCTTTTTCACTGTCCAGCTTTCACATCCATATGATGTTATTGAAAATATCATGGCTTGAACAAGTCAAATCTTTGTATGGAGAGAGACATCTCTGCTCTTGAGAATCTTATCTAGGTCTTTCATAGCCATTCTGCCAAGAGCAATGTGTCGTCTGATTTCTTGACTGCTTGTTACTTCTTTATTGATAGTTGATCCAAGTAGGTTAAAGTTGTTCACAATTTCAATTTCTTCTCCTTCAACGATGAACCTGTTGATTATGCCAGTTGTCATGATCTTTGTCTTCTTTACATTAAGGTGCAGGCCCATTTTGAGACTATGTTCTTTGATTGTGAGAAGCAAATGTTTCAGATCATCTTCACTTTCAGCCAGTAATGTGGTATCATCAGCATAGCAAAGGTTGTTGATGAGTCTTCCACCAATCTTCACACCTCTGTTGTCTTCATGCAATCCTGCTTCTCTGATGATTTGTTCTGCATATAAATTAAACAGGTAGGGGGAAAGTATGCAGCTACACCTTTGCTAATTTTAAGCCATTCTGTTTCTCCTTGATCCGTTCGAACTGTTGCTTCTTGATCAATGTACAGATTGTGCAAGAGTACGATCAGGTGTTCTGGTATACCCATGCTTCTTAATGTGGCCCAGAGTTTCTCATGGTTTACAAAGTCAAAAGCCTTGCTATAGTCGATAAAGCACAAATAGATATCCTTTTGGTATTCTTTAGTCTTTTCAAGGATCCATCTCACATCCGCAATGATGTCTCTCGTTCCTCGCACTTTCCTGAACCCTGCTTGCACTTCAGGTAGTTCTTGTTCCAGGTATGGTTGTAGTCTCTTTTGAATAATCTTCAGTAGAATCTTGCTGGCATGTGGGATCAGAGCGATTTTTCGATAATTTCCACAGTCAGTTGGATCACCTTTCTTTAGTATTGGTATAAACACAGATCTTTTCCAGTCAGTTGGCCATGATGTTGTCTTCCATATTTCTTGGCAGAGCCTTGTAAGTATGGCAACAGCTGCATCAGATTGCTGCAATACGTCTATAGGAATGCCATCAATGCCTGGTGCTTTGTTCTTTGATAAGGCTTTCAATGCTGCTTCAACTTCTTCTTTTATCACCAATGGTTCCCGATCATAAGGTACAGGTTGAAACGGCTATTGGTCCACTTGATCTTTATCATATAAAAACTCTGTATATTCCTTCCTCCTTTTCTTGATCTTCTCTGTATCATTCAACATAGAACCTAGAGCATCGAGGCTGGAACTTTTTCTTTAACTCTCGTAGCTTTAGGAAAGCCGATCTTGTTCTTCCTCTAATAGTTTCTGCTTCTATTTCCTTGCATGCGTCGTCGTAGTTCTTTTCCTTGTCCTGTCTTGCTGCACGTTGGAAATCTCTGTTGAGTTCTGTTATTGTCTTTCTTTCTCCTCTGGCTTTAGCTTCTCTGCGTTTCTGGGCAATTTTCAGAGTTTCTTTCGTCATCCATTTTGGCCGTTTTTGCTTTTTCACCTTTTGTAGAGACTTCTCGCTTTCTTCCAACACAACCTTCTTGATGTCATTCCATAACTCTTCTGGAGCTCTGTCAGTTGTATCTAAAGCAGCAAATCGATTTTGCAGGCAGTCTTTAAATTCCAGTAGTATATTCTCAAGGTCATATTTTGCTGAATTCATGAGTGGTTTGCTCTTTTTCAACTTTAGCTTGAGTTTGCATACTAGTAGTTGATGATCTGTACCACAGTCAGCTCCAGGTTTTGTTTTTGTTGATGTTATAGAATTTTTCCATCGTTGACTTCCTCAGATGTAGTCAATTTCATTTTTATACAATCCATTGGGTGAAGTCCATGTGTACAGTCGCCGCTTGTGTTGATGGAAGGTGGTGTTTGAAATGAATAAATTGTTGGTCTTGCAGAATTCTATCAGTCTTTCTCAGCTTCATTTCTGTTGCCAAGTCCATATTTTCCAACTACTTTGCCTTCTTCTTTGTTGCCAACTTTTGCGTTCCAGTCACCCATGACTATCAGGATATCCTGTTTGCATGTTCTGTCAATTTCAGCTTGTACTTGTTCATAGAACTCTTCAATTTCATTCTCTTCTGCAGCTGTTGTTAGAAACATAGAAACATGATGACAGAAAAAGACCACATGGCCTATCTAGTCTGTCCTTCCATATCAACAACTACAACAGTCCACTTTTTACCTTTAGAGAGATCCTCTGTGTTGGTCCCATGCTTTTTTGAATTCAGTTACTGTCCTCATCTCTACCACCTCCACTGGGAGACTATTCCATGGATCCACTACTCTTTCCGTAAAGAAATATTTCCGTATATCACTCCTGAATCTATCTCCCTTCACCCTCATCCCATGTCCCCTAGTAGCAGAACTTGCTTCAATTGAAAGAGGCTCTCTCCCTGAACATTTATGCCACGGAGGTATTTAAACATCTCAATCACATCACCTCTATCCCACCTTTCCTCTAAGGTGTACATATTAAGATCCTTAAGTCTGTCCTCATATGCTTTATAATGAAGCCCACTAATCATTTTAGTAGCCACCCTCTGCAAAGACTCCATCCTGTTCACATCCTTTTGAAGGTGCGGTCTCCAGAATTGCACACCATACTCCAAATGAGTTCGCACCAAATACTTATACAGAGGCATTATCACCTCCTTTTTTCTGCTAGCCATTCCTCTCCGTATGCACCCAAGCATCCTTCTAGCTTTTTGCCATCGACTTTTCTACCTGTTTAGCTACTTTAAGATCATCAGTCACAACCACGCCTAGGTCCCGCTCTTCTTTAGTGGACAAAAGTACTTCACCTCCTATACTGTATTGCTCCCTTGGATTGCTGCAGCCCAAATGCATGACCTTACATTTTTTAACATTAAATCCCAGCTGCCAAATTCTAGACCATTCTTCAAGCTTAGCGAGATCCCTCCTCATGTTATCTACACCTTCCTGGTTGTCTACTCTATTGCAGATTTTGGTATCATCTGCAAAGAGGCAAACCTTACCCGACAGCCCTTCCGCTATATCACTAACAAAGATGTTAAAAAGAATCGGACCAAGGACAGATCCCTGGGGCACACCACTGGTAACATCCTTCTCCTCAGAGTGAGCTCCATTTACTTGTACTCTTTGTCGCCTCCCACCCAACAAATTTCTAACCCAAGCAGTAACTTTAGGGTCCATCCCTAGGGTGCTCAGTTTGTTTATAAGTCGCCTGTGAGGAACAGTGTCAAAGGCTTTACTGAAATCTAAATACATCACATCACATCTAAGACTCTCCCTCGGTCCAACTCCCTGGTCACCCAGTCAAAGAAATCAATCAGATTTGTCTGACAAGACCTGCGTCTGGTGAATCCATGCTGCCTCGGATCCTGTAATCCGCCGGACTCCAGAAAACTCACTATTTTCTCTTTCAGCAGCGTTTCCAATAATTTACTCACAACCGAAGTTAAACTAACCGGCCTGTAACAGTTTTCAACCACATCCTTACTTCCGCTTTTGTGTAAAGGCACCACATGAGCCTCTCTCCAGTCCTTTGGCACCACTCCCGACTCCAACGAGGCATTGAAAAGGTTAGTCAGTGGAGTTGCTAGAACGTCCCCAAGTTCCCTCAGTATTCTAGGGTGTATCCCATCCGGTCCCATCGCTTTGTCTACTTTAAGTTGAGCTAGTTTCTCACGAACACAGTCTTCTGAAAATTGTTCAAGATGTCCCTCGCTTCTGTTCCTATTTGTGGGTGTTTTCTGAGGTCCTGCTCCTGGTTCTTCATCTGTCAACACAGAACAAAAATATTTGTTAAGCAATTCCGCTTTATCCTTATCAGCTTCTACATATTCCCCCCCTAAACCCTTGTTGGGGCATATACTTGAATTATAGTTGTGTTGATAGGCATTCCTTGTAGACGAATAGAGATTAAGCGTTCGCTGACTGCATTGTATTTCATTACAGTTCTTGCAAGTTTCTTCTTTATTATAAATGCAACACCATTTCTTCTTTGTCTTTCATTTCCAGCATAGTAGACCATGTGATCATCTGATGCAAAGTGCCCGATGCCAGTCCATTTCAGTTCACTGACACCCAACAGATCAAGTTGTACACATTATGGTTTATGGCTTATTATTTATTCATATATTGCCTAGCAACAATCAAGGCAGTTTACAAAATTAAAACTAAATTAAAGAGCAAAGCTTAGAAAGGAACTCCATTATCAACAGGAAACTAATAGAAGATGGAAATCAGGAAGGACTGAGAACAGGTGACAAGCAGAATTGTGTGTAAATCACAATACACCTTAGTTACAGAGCCCCGATCTCCCTCACACCTGGGCCTTTCCCCTCCATTGAAAAAAATCCCACTTCTAAACCCTCCTACACTTTAACCCATCTGTGGGTCTTCACAGTCACTGCTGGCCCCTCGATGCTGGCAAAGTTTTAAAGTGTGGTCCATAGTCCCATGAATGGGGAGACGGGATGGGGAGGGGGAAGCTTTTTAGAAATTTGGCAGCAGTGTTCATTTCAGCAGGGGCAGGAGGAGAGGGGGAAGGATGGGACTCAACTCTGCCTTTGCTCTTTTTTCTTTTAACAAAACAAGATAAAAATAATGAAATTAAATAAGAGGAAATGTCCATCAAAATTCCCTGTTATAAGTGAAAGCAGCAGGGGATGGAGGCTTCCAACAGGATCTAATGAATGTATTATGAAAACATCTTTAGAGAGAGAAAATTGTAAGAAAAAGCAAATTCCAGAACAAAAACGGAGGTAATAGTGCCTCTGTATAAGTCTCTAGTACAATCTCATTTGGAGTATTGTGTGCAATTCTGGAGACCGCACCTTCAAAAGGATATGAACAGGTTGGGGTCGGTTCAGAGGGTGGCTACTAAAATGGTTAGTGGTCTTCATTATAAAGCATATGAGGACAGACTTAAGGATCTTAATATGTACACCTTAGAGGAAAGGCGGGATAGAGGTGATATGATTGGTATGTTTAAATACCTCCGTGGCATAAATGCACAGGGGAGAGCCTCTTTCAACTGAAAGCAAGTTCTGCTACGAGAGGACATGGGATGAGGGTGAAGGGAGATAGATTCAGGAGTGATATGCAGAAGTATTTCTTTACGGAAAGAGTAGTGGATCCATGGAATAGTCTCCCAGTAGAGGTGGTAGAGATGAGGACAGTAACTGAATTCAAAAAAGCATGGGACAAACACAGAGGATCTCTAAAAGGTAAAAAGGGACTGTTGTAGTTGATATAGAAGAGCAGACTGGATAGGCCATGTGGTCTTTCCTGTCACCATGTTTCTATGTTTCTAGTTACTAGCGCAGGCAGAATGCAGCAGTTTCCTGTGCTATTTACAGACTGTCCGTTATCTGCATGGGTGGGTGAGATTACGGCAGAGAATGGGCTTATCTGCAACGTACAGTTACCACAGGGCCCAATAGTGCATGATAAGCACTGGCTTTGCAGCTAATGCCACATGCCTGACCATATCCTCTGCACGTTCAGTGCGTTATGTGCTGGGCAAATGCTGTACACCCCAACAGAGAACGCACAGCACTATCAGAATTTGTTTGGCCCGTTCGCTACAAAACATGCCCCTAAGAGAGCCAATCACTAAAATATATACACTAGAAACATCAGTGAAACAACTGTTTTGATTTGTTAGGAAATTTTCTGAACACATACAATAGCTCCTAAGCAGTAAAGAGAAACTGATAAGGAGAAGGGGTTATGGCAATGCCGGCAGAGGTGTCAGAAAGCAGTGGGCCACAAACGCCCTGGCCCCACCAAAAATTCACTGCCATGATCATAGCAAAGACCCTTCCTGTCTGCTCGTGGGAGAACCTGGGAGGGGGGGGGGGGTGCGGTGACAGCAGACTCAGGTATGTTGGCTGGCCTAGGGGCGGAGTTAGGGCCTTCCCCCAAAAGAAAAAGGTGCCTCGCTCCCCCTGAACACCAGCATCGCTGGAGGCCGCCCAAAGCAAGATCCTGACGTTCTAAGAAATGCAGTCAGAGACCAAGAAAACATGGCAGAAAGATACAGAAATATTTCCCATCGTACTGGGAGCCACGGGCTTAATTAAGAAGAGTTTCCAATCATACGTTGATAAATCATCTATTCATGTAACATCTTCTGAACTCCAGAAGGAAGCTCTTGGCATGATGCAGGTACTATGCCGAGCCTTAGCAGTAAATCTAAGAGACTGAGATCATTCTCCATGTGCCCTGGCTTAGAAGCGAGGATCACGACTGCCACACGATGCGCAAAACTAACCCATGTAGAGCAATTGCCCCCGATGTCATCAGATCAGCATTTCATAGACAGACAACTTTACTTGAAACAAACACTGGATATAAAGCCTATCCAGGGCGAAACTGCACAGACCTCAGAAAGCAGGTTAGTTGTTAGCTAAGAGGATGGGAGCAGCTATCACAACTCATAAAAATTATTTTCTTCATACTTCTGTGATATACAGTCTGTTTGGACAACAAAACTTCTCATGTTAAAACACTTTGGTCATGCAAGGTCATCAGTTTATCATCTATAGAATATGAGAACAGCGCATTAATGCAAATAAGGGAAGATATTAAAGTAATTTATAATAAACAATAAAAGACATTACAGTAGCATGAAATTGTTTGTTTTTCTGTTTCAGTTGTTTATTTCTGATTTTTTGGCTAATAGAACTTAATTTATGTAAATAATTTCATATACATTTGTTATCTGTATTTATAGCAAATGCACAGGACAGCAGAATCATCCCTGAAGGGAAGCAGGAGACAGCTATTCAAGGTGCATGCTGGGATAGAACAGATGGGGGGGGGGCCTTCTTCTACGAGATAGAAATGTTCTGGTCCGCACACATCTTACTGTCCATGTCCATCACGAATAGCCCAGCACTAAAGGTAACTAGCCATACTCTGACGAGGTCTGTTCAAAAAGAAACCAAACTCGCTAAAGAGGGCGCTAGTGAGCCAACACAGCAGACTCAGGATAATGGTGACGTATAGTGGGGACCCTGAGCTTTAGTCTCCCACTTGCTCGATTACGCCACGTGAATTAGTTGTGGACTACATGCAGTAGAGTGAACTCGTCTCATGTGCCTTTTGCTATTTTTTGCGAGTTGAATTACGAAGGATCTAGAAGAGCAACGTATTTGCATGAAATTCTGTGTGAAACCTTTACCAAGACTTTTCAGATGTTGCAGCAAACTTATGGAGAGGATTGTTTAAGCCGCAAACAATGTTACAAATGGTACCGATGTTTCAAATTGGGCAGAGTTCACTCTACTGCAAGTAGTCCATAACTAATTCATGTGGCGTGATCGAGCAAGTAGGAGACTAAAGCTCACGGTCACCACTATCGCGAGTCTGCTGTGTTGGCTCGCCGGCATCCTCTTTAGCAAGTTTGTATACGAGGAGACACTTTCTGATTTTCATGATTGGAGCTCTTCACACTCTGCTCCCATGGTGTCATACCACAGGCTTCTTCTCTTCATGGGAGCAGGGCATGGCCTGAGCTGACCGCTCTCCCAGACGACTGGACAGTTCAGTGGCAGTGCTGCCCTGCTACAATAGAGCATTTGGATCTATTCTAAGCCTGGTGATGGGGGCCAGGGATGCCTCAGGGCTAGATCTAAGAGAGCACTTATATGTACACAATCAGATGTGGAACTCTATCCTGAGACATCTCTTCCTTCATCGTGTACTTTAATACTTTTGTACTCTCACATCACAGATCAGAATTTCTTCCTCATCTTTTACTAGCGACTTGGGGATATCAGCATTACTCTTAGTGACCAGCTGGCCACTGTGTGTTTACAACCTGTCCACAGGAACAAGTGCAGGTCAACAATGAACTAAACGCAAGACAGGGTGGTCCTGGAAACAATGCAGGGGAGGGGCAGAACTCAGTGTCTTGTAGTATGATTGGGGGTTTAAAGTCAAGCAAATGAACTCTGAAGGAAGCACTACAAGCCCTATAAATAAGCTGAAAGACTGAGATCACCTCCAACCTGCCCTGGCTTCAAAAGGAGGTTCCCTCTCATCATGGTATCACAGAAGAAATGATTTGGAGATGTTACCCCAAGACAGATTGCCTTTCCCATGCATTCCTGCACCCCAGCCTCCCATTTCCTTCCCTAGAGACAGCCCCCCACTGTGTCTAGCAGTAATGCTTTTTTTGATGGTGTTTATAGATATTTCCACAGCTTTTGATCCGATTTCTCATGAAACCTTTTTAGATTGTTTGGCCTCCTTAAGTACTGCAGGCACTGTCTTGCTGTGGTTTGAATCCTTTTTAGTGGGTCAGACGTGGCAAGTCAAGTTTAGAGATAGTTCCTCCAAATGGGCCTCTTCTGCTTGTGGCCTGTCCCAGGGTTAATCCCTTTCGGCTATCTTAGCTCTTTATATAAGCTGCTAGAGAATCTCAGCCTTCAATACTGTGTCTATGCTGACAATATTTTGATACTTTTGCCCACTGCAAGCCATCAGTGTAGTTTGCCTTCTTTCTTTGGGGGGGGGGGCCCAAAGGGTAAAAGGGTAAAAAACTCATACCGACAGTGGGGGCAAGGGTACTAGATCATCATTAGTACCTGCAACATTTGGGGGGCTAATGTCCACCATGCCCCCCCCCCAAAGTACGCCTATGCTGCAAACTCTTTTGAAATTGTTTTGAGTGCAATGTGTCAGGGTTCGCTTACGACTGACAATAGCCATGAATGTCTCAGAAACTGGAGGTTATTTATTTATTTAACAGTATTTATATACAGATGTTTTAAAAGCAATTTGTTATCATTATTGTGTCATAACAGTATGTCTCATGACTTAATTACATAAGTAGCCTTTTATAGTTTGTGGTCATGTTGTATGGTCGTGGGCATTGTCGAGAGGTCATTGTCCAGGTTCTGACACAAGGTGGAATTTTGGTTAAGGATCTCCTAATTTCTTTCCATTCAGAGATTAAATATTTGGAGATGGTCTTAGATGATCAACTTGCACTGCGGTCTCATCTGAAGGCTGTTTTGAAAACTATTCTTTAAACTTGCTCTACTTTGATCTTTAAAACCTTTTTTTTTTAATCTCAAGAAATGTTTAGATTGATTGTTCAGTCACTAGTTCTGCCACATTTTGACTACTGTAACTTTTGGGATTGTCCAAGAAACATCTGTATGCTCTGCAGCTGTGCATTTAATTTTTGGTCTTCGTACGGATCATCCTTCTCTATTTTCCCACTAGCACCGGTGAATATGGAGTTCAGTTTAAAGTGGTTTCTCTTGTGTTCAAGGCTTTGTTTGCTCTGGGTTCTGTTCCTTTGTCCTCGTGTCTTCAGAAATTTGAGCCAGCATGTGCATTGCACGCCACAGGTACCATCGTATTGGCGAGTCCTTCTGTCCAGGTTCTTCGTAAGGTGGGAACGCAGGCGTGGGTTTTACCTGTGCTGCAGCATTGCTTTGCAACTCCTTCCCGATGGAGATTCACCTTGAGACTGACGTCACGGTTGTTTTCTTCAGCCTTCTCTAACTGTATATGGTGGACTGGTTACCTAGTTGTGTGTTTTATGTTTGCTTATCATTTATGTTGTTTAGTAAGCCACTTAGAAATGCTGATTTGTGGACAAGCCAATCCAAGGGTTTCTTCCGCTCGAGGCAGAAGCCCTGGCTGTGTTGCCCCCATCTTTCAAGCTGAGCCGCTGCCTCCTCCCCCCCGCTGCCGCCAATTCTGTAGGCAGGGTTGATGGAGAGGGGAAGGCTCAGCTTGGTGCAGCAGTACGTGTGCTTCGGCACACATGTCCTGCCACTTCTGACCCCCTCTAACACAACTTCTTGTCGGAGGAGGGTCAGCAGTGACAGGCCACCCACAGAGGTCTGCCGCCCTAGGTGGCCATCTAGTGGACGGGCCGGCTCCATTTGTGGATGATAAATATATAGGAATAAATAACTAAAATTTCCCATCTCTCAAATCCTTTACCCTTTGGCTCAAGTGAGATTCTCTGTGCCAGTTGAAGCCAGTGATTTTACAATGCTACAGTGCACTGCACACTAGAGAAAACAATTAAAAATATATTTGCACCCCCACCCAGTCTTGATAAACCAGTCTTAAGAGCACAACAGATCATTATTTAATTCCCCCCCCCCCCTTTCCTGGGCAGCAGTCTTGCACATGTACGTGCTCATGTCTTGGGACCAGGGTTGGATTTAGGAACAGGCAGCAGAAACAGGCACCTAGGGCGCTAAATTCCAAAAGGTACCCCAACACACCCCCCCCCCGTCTTTGGGGCTTCTCTTCCCACTGACCTCTGCCTAGAAGCACCTTAATCTTAAATCCATCCCTGGGATCCTAAAAAAGTCACTTTTTATTTAAATCAGGGTATAAACCCAGAAGTGTGTAAAGTCGTTAAGAAGTTGTCACCTCCCTCCAGATAATGGGGAAGGGGGAACCTCCCCCCACACATGCATGAACTCACATTTAGGACACTGTAATGGCATGAAAGGGATTTAGAGGGTTTGTAATAGAACCTAACGTAACCTGTCAGAGGCCTGCTGCAAATCATGGATCCTACAGGTGTATTTGGGAAGATAAAAAATATGATTTCTGAGAAAAGCTGAAGTCTCCAAAACAAATTCATATCTGACCCAGATAAGCAAGAAACAGCAGATCCCCTGGATTATGCAGATAGTGGCCTGACAGCAGACACATTTTGAAGTTTTAAAATGCTACAAAAATAACTCTAAGGGTATCTTCGCCCGGGGTAACTGTTACTGCGAGGGCATAGTGCCAATCAGCGGGTGGTTGCTGCTAAGTGGGGTGCTGGATGGGCTGGGCTGGGGCAGAGAGGGGCTGCGGTGAGCCTACTGCTGGTGGCACGGGGCAGAGACATAGTGCACCCCGTCAGTGTCACTGCAAGAAGAGGAGTGACCTGTGCTACCTGCACTGTGTGTTCACTGCCTGCTTTAGTGACAGGACCTGAAGGGTGTTTAATGGGAAAGGGAAATCCTTGGCCAGTAGTGAAATGATTCAATAATCCCCAGGCCCAACTAGTCTTACATGGACGTGAAGTCTGGGTTCCGTCATCACCCCAAACTCTACAGAATGGATCAAACCCCCAATAGAAATGCTGCAAAGACACTCACTCTACCATCACAGCAACTCTCAGAGAAATGGAGGAAGAGCAGATTTAGGACACTCCCCTTTAATACCCGCCATAGAAAACGAAAAGATTCAAATTCTGATGTCAGTTCAGTAGCAATAACACAAACTCCCTCCATTACCAGGTGGGGACATATCCCCACCCCCTTGCAGATAAAACACCATAACAGTGCTGAAACCCTACCTAGGAAAAAAGCCGCCCTGGAAACATTACAAGGGCCACAGCTCCTACAGTCAGACTGCTATAGACCCCCCGCACAAGAGTGACAGACCCTCATCAAAAACAGAGCAAGTGACAAGAGCAGGGAAAGAGAGGTGGAAACCCAAGAAGCTAGGGACTGGACTCTGTCTGCACAGAAACAGAAGAGTGTGCAACATGCAAAGATAGATAGCAGAGCTGCACAGTGCGAGAAGAATGAACAGAAAAATGTCAAGTCTCAGGCGTAAGCTACAAACCCCGCTGCCACCTCCGGGGCTCCTCTGTTTCAGTTTTCCGCCTTTCCCTGAGGGACAGTGTTCCCGGAGGCAACTTACGCTGCTAGAAGGGGTTGAATCTTATGCACCTGAATCTGAGCAGTACAGAGAATAAATCTCACCCCAAAGAGCAGGCACCCAGCCACCCAGCAGAGCTTCTGGGGGCTGCAGTCCTGCAGGGTAAGCAAGCCTAGAGGGTCGCCTAGAGCCGCACAGCAGCCAAAGCAAACAATAGATGCGCAAAGTTCCCGTGTCCGCTTCTGCATGTTTACAGCACTGCTGAAGCGCTGGAACCGAAACCCGTACTCACCGGAAGGCTGGAGCTGCGCCCCCCAGAGCGCAGCGGCCAGCAGCAGGCGCACGGCTCCCTGTCCCCATGAGCCCATGACGGGCACCGGCGGCAGCAGCAGCAGCGCTCAGCCCGCGTGGCGCCTTTCAGCAGCTCCCTGACACTCGCGGCGGCACCTCATTGTCCCGGACTGGGAGCCGGCGCTGAATGCGGCTCGACTCGGCTCGGCTGCTTGTGCTGGGATCCTGTCTCGGCCAAGGACGCTGATTGAAGGCGGCAGCATCAGAGCCTGGAGTGGATTCCTCGCACACCTGGAGCGAACTTTGGCTGCAGTGCGAGTTGTGGAATGAGGAGGAGGTGCAGAAGTGGAACGGGATTCTTGACGGAGAAATTAGGAACGTGGCTTGGTCCTAGACCCCAGCACGCCCAGACTCTGTTACTCCGCTGCCTCCTTCAGCTACCAGGGTTAGTACAAGACCAAGAGATGACCTGGGGTGGATTGCTACTGCCAAGTTTTGGAATAATCCACACAGCCACCAAAACATCACCTCCCCCTACCGAGTCACTGGAGTTGGGCTCACACCATGCAGATTTCCCCAGTACCTTTAAGGAGAGTGCTGGAGGTCTGGAAGGAAGCGGATAAACACGGTAGATTCTCACATGCAAGAGCACAAAAACCAAGCAGTGAATCGTCAACTCAAAAAAAGCCCTGTAAAACAGGGAGTAACCCACAGAGAGCAGCCTGGAGGTGGCATTTCCTCTCTTGTGTAGTCATGTTACTGCTCTGCTATATCACCCTGCCAGCTCTCCTTTAGAGCATTAAAACCTGGCCCAAGCACCTCTGTCTGTATATCTAGGTGCTGCCAAGGTAACTAGTCCAATTAGAAAGGTCACAACATCATCCAGATTATTATGGGAGGAGTGGCCTAGTGGTTAGGACAAGGTACTTCAGGCTGGAGGGCCGGGGGTTCAAGTCCCACCTGGGGACAGCAATCTCAGGCCGGAGGGACTGGGGTTTCTAGTCCTATAGGCACTCTTTGTGGTCTTGGGCAAGCCACTTAACCCTCCATTGCCCATGTTCCCTGTAAGTATTAGCATATGTGTCTCATATCCCCTCGTGTTAAATGTATCCCCCAATTGACCGCTTTGACCCCGTGAAAAGCAGGATATAAATACAGATAAATAAATAAATAAATAATATAAGAACGACTATTGGCAGGTTGAACCATCTTTGGGTTTTGCAGGAAGGATTCTGACACTGGAGAGCTGGAAGACAGCACAGAGAAACAGGAAACTACTGACCTCTTAATCTAAAACCAGTAACGAGGGGAACTAGGAGCTTCTGTGCAAAAAATGTAAAATCCTGAATCGGGGATGCAAAAAGTCACTTATCAATTAAAAGGATAAGAACTAGAAACTAAACATGAAAGATTTACGAGTCATCTTCACGCCGTGAAGGTAGTCGGGCAGTGGTGTAAATTCCACCCCAGCCGTCCCTGCAAAGGAGGGAGCCCATTTCCAGCTGTTCACATATCTTCCCAGGTGGATTACCTCTTGCACAGGGGCCCCTCCATTGCCAGTCAGTGTAATAGAAGACCTGGGAAAACTGATGGAGTGCTTGGGTGCAAAAGGAAAGAGGCGTAATCCTGCTCCGGCACAGGTGCTATCGAGAGCTGTACCGTGCTCAGGTTGGAGGGGCATGGTGATGAGGGGAGTGCTACAGTAATGATGGGAGGCTTTCTATTGTTGCCTTTTAAGAGAGACTTGGGACATACAAAGTGTAGGAAGGAGCAAATTTTCCTAGAAAGGGAAATTCAAGGAGGAGTTGGAAAAGGCCAGTTCAGATGAAACATGAAAACGTGCTTCTGTGCAGAAGATGGACGATCCAGAGTGGTCACGGCCAGCAACGCCATGACCCTGTTAGCATGCTTGGCATTGGCACAGAGCAGAGGAGGAAGAGCAAGGTGCAGGTAATACAGTTGGCATATGGGGGGGGGGGGGTGGCAGAAATGATGGAGGGAGCATGATTGTTTGCTCAGGCAAATTAAATTTGGAGGGACAATGAGCATGAATCAGAGGTCAATGGTTAGAGAATCAGATTTGGTTGAACTCTAAAAAGCTGTGGTGGGGCTGCACTGGAGCACATGGGGTAAACCAGGACTACTCACAGGTAACTTGCATGGAAGAGCAGCAACGACCCTCCCCACAGGACGATAACTGCATCAGATTTCCAAAAAGTCTGGAATGATCTGCAAGGAGAGATTGTGATTAAAATCCTAATAGCAGTGAGAGGCCTGGGGGGGAAGGGGAGTCTGGATGATTCTGGAAAATTACACTGGATTTTCATGGCTGTATGGATTAGAAAATTTGCTGGTTAAGTAAAGAAAAGGCGCCTGAATGTTGAATTACACATAGGACCAATTGTACACCTACAGCAGCTAGGAGCAGAGCTAGGGGTGAGGGATACTTGTAGTGGAAGAGTAACAGGGTTGAGAGGTTAAGTAACCCTGATGACACAGTGGACCATAGCCTTGAGGAAAGGAGGTGGGGGGGGGGGGGCAGTCCATTAGTTCTCACAGGCTAGGACTCCCTCCAACCAACTGGGACAGCATTGGCAAGCTAGAAGGTCCATGAGCAGGCCTGATGGTTACACTGTTTCCTTTAAGCTGTTACTCACATACTAACAGTGGAGCCCTGTGTGCATGCAGCAGGTGGAGGCCTGGGACACCCAGCAGCTCTACCTCACCAAAGAGGATTCAAAACATGGGAGGGCTGCAGCATAGCCCTTGGATAGCGGGCTCCCACCTAGATTAGAGCAGGGGGTCCCAACCTAGTCAGGTTGTCAGGACACCACCATGAATATGCATGAGAGAGGTCTGCATAAATGAAGGCAATGTATGCAGATCTCTCTCATGGATATTCATGGTGGGTATCCTGAAAACCGGACTGGCTAGGTGTGTCCTGAGGACTGCGATGAGAACCACTGGCTTGGAGGAAACCATACTAGGGTAGGAGATCAGGACAGAGAGGGAGAACTAATGGTTGTAGGATTAGATGTGGAAAATTGTAGACCAAGCTGCATGAAATGGTGGAGAGGCAAAAAGGAATGCAACAGAGCTGAGCTGGGTAAGATCATCATCTTATAAGCACTCAAGGTCGTATTGCTGATAACTTCCCAATGTGCGTCAGGACACCTCACCAGACTGCACTGGCTTCTTGGACTCTATCAGGTTGCTTAGGAGGAAATAGCCGCACTGGATTTTCATGGCTTCCAGTACTGGGCAGGTTGGTGTCAAATTGGAGGATGCTGCAGTAATCAGCCACTTGAGGATTCTATTTAAAAACCGGCTTATTCACATTCAGGTTGAACATAAAGCAAACCTGCCTGCCAGCTCCTGCAGCCACCGTGGACTAGGTCACAGAGTGTATTGCCTGCATGCCAGCTCCTGCAGCCACCACGGAATAGGTCACAGCGTGGATTGCCTGCCTGCCTGCATGCCAGCTCCTGCAGCCACCACGGAATAGGTCACAGCGTGGATTGCCTGCCTGCTTGCCAGCTCCTGCAGCCACCGTGGACTAGGTCACAGCGTGGATTGCCTGCTTGCCAGCTCCTGCAGCCACCACGGAATAGGTCACAGCGTGGATTGCCTGCCTGCTTGCCAGCTCCTGCAGCCACCGTGGACTAGGTCACAGCGTGGATTGCCTGCTTGCCAGCTCCTACAGCCACCACGGAATAGGTCACAGAGTTTATTGCTATTTGTTATAGCATTTTCTAGTACTTCACAATAGGCTGAACCATAATGAAAAGGACTCCAGCAACTGGATAGGAAATCTGTGTAGAAATGTTTCCCAGGCACCATTCAGTATTCTGCTCCATCCATGGCCATTAGGTATTCTCAAAGATCTTGTTAAAATGCACCTTTAAGGGGAGCCTTGAACCTCTTCTATGAAGACTGCAGACATAATGCTAGCGGTAGCTTATTCCAAAGGGAAGACTTCTTGAAATAAAAGGCAGATTGTCTGGTAGGTTCCCATTGTGCTCTACTAATAGGGAGTAGAAATACAGCGTACAAGATGGGGGAGGTGTAGAGTTGCCCCTGAATATCTCTCATCACAGATAAGGTCAAACATTTGAAACATATTCTGGAGGAAACAGGTAGCCAGTGTGCCTGTATAAACATTGATGTTATATGGTCAAATTTATGAGAACAGCAAAGAATCCATAAAGCAGTATTTTGAACTGTTCGTAAACATTTTAATTCCAAAGCACAGGTACCAGCATAGATGAAATTAAAATAGTCAGTGCGGGAAATAATTAGAAACACAGAAATATAACAGCAGAAAAAGAGACCACACTGTCCTTCCATATCATCTACTAAACAGCCCCTTTTTTCCTTTAAAGATCTCTGTGTTTGTCCCATGCTTTCTTGAATTCAGATACTGCCCTCATGTCTACCACCTCCTCTAGGAGACTATTGCATGCATCTACTGTACCATTCTTTCTGTAAAGAAATTTTTCTGCATATTACTCCTGAGCCTATCCCCTTCCACTCATCTACAGTACGTAGCAGAGCTTGCTTCAATTGAAAGAGGCTCTCCCCCTGCGCATTTATGCCACGGAGGTATTTAAACATCTCAATCATATCACTTCTATCCCGCCTTTCCTCTAAGGTGTACATATTAAGATCCTTAAGTCTGTCCTCATGCTTTATAATGAAGACCACTAACCATTTTAGTAGCCACCCTCTGTACCGACTCCATCCTGTTTATATCCTTTTGAAGGTGCGGTCTCCAGAATTGCACACAATACTCCAAATGACGTTGCACCAAACACTTATATAGAGGCACTATTACGTCCTTTCTTCTGCTGGCCATTCTTCTCCCTATGCAACCAAGCATCCTTTTAGCTTTCGCCATCAACCTTTCTACCTGTTTAGCTACTTTAAGATCATCAGACACAACCACGCCTAGGTCCCACTCTTCTTTTGTGGACATAAGTACTTCATCCCCTATACTATAATAGCTCCCTTGGATTGCTGCAGCCAAAATGCATGCTCTTGCATTTTTTAACATTAAATCTCAGCTGCCAAATTCTTGACCAAGTTTAGCTAGATCCCTCCTCATGTTATCTACACCTTCCTGGGTCTCTATTGCAGATTTTGGTATCATCCGCAAAGAAGCAAACCTTCCCCAACAGCCCTTCCACAATATTACTAACAAAGATGTTAAAAAGAATCAGAACAAGGACAGATCCCTGGGGCACACCACTGG
Organism: Ichthyophis bannanicus; assembly: GCA_033557465.1. NCBI lineage: Eukaryota > Metazoa > Chordata > Amphibia > Gymnophiona > Ichthyophiidae > Ichthyophis > Ichthyophis bannanicus. The sequence goes on from CM066050.1 coordinate 7,256,728, forward strand.
TAACCTCCTTCTCCTCAGAGTAAGCTCCATTTACATGTACCCTTTGTTGGCTCCCACTCAACCAATTTCTAACCCAAACAGTAACTTTAGGGTCCATCCCCAGGGTGCAGTTGGTTTATAAGTCGCCTGTGCAGAACGGTATCAAAGACTTTACCGAAATCTAAATACACCACATAAAGAGCTCTCTGTTGGTCCAACTCCCTCATCATACAGTCAAAGAAATCAGATTTGTCTGACAAGACCTGCCTCTGGTGAATCCATGTTGCTTCGGATCCGGTAATCCATTGGACTCCAGAAACCTCAATGTCTTCTCTTTCAGCAGCGCTTCCAATAATTTACTCACCACAGTTTTCAACCACATCCGTATTTCTGCTTTTGTGTAAAGGGACCACATGTGCCTCTCTCCAGTCTTCTGGCACCACTCCCGACTCCAACGAGGCATTGAAAAGGTCAGTCAGTGGAGCTGCTAGAATGTCCCCAAGTTCCCTCAGTATTCTCAGGTGTATCCCATCCGGTTTCATCACTTTGTCTACTTTTAGTTTAGCTAGTTCCTCACCAACACAGTCTTCTGAAAATTGTTCAAGATGCCCCTCGCTTCTGTTCCTATTTGTGGGTGTTTTCTGAGGTCCTGCTCCTGATTCATCATCTGTGAACACAGAACAGAAATATTTGTTAAGCAATTCTGCTTTATTCTCATCAGCTTCTACATATTCCTCCCCTTCATACTTGAGTCTGACAATACCACTTTTGCCCTTCCTCCTCTCAGTAACATATCTGAAAAATATCTTATTCCCCCATTTTACTGCGTTGGCTATTTCTTCTTCTTTTAGTATCTGCTTTCCTGACTACTTTGCTAGCTTCTCTAAGTTTTTCCAAATATAGATGCCTGTCTTCCTCTCTCTGTGATCTTTTGTATTTCATGAAGGCCTCCCTCTTTTACTTCACCTTTTCAGCTACTTCTTTGAAAACCATGGCGGTCTCCTTTTCCTTTTATCTTTATTTACCATTCTAACAAAAATGTTGGTTGCCCTTAAAATATCCCCTTTCAGTTTTGCCCACTGTTTTTCTACATCCCCCAGCTGTTCCCATCCCACTAATAACTCCTTGAGGTACTGTCCCATCTTGGAAAAGTTGGTTTTCCTAAAATCTAAGACCCTTGTTTTTAAATGGATTTTATCAGCCCTAGTCCTAATACTGAACCACACCATCTGGTGATCACTGGATATGAGATGATCTCCCACTATAAAATCAGAAACATTTTCCACATTGGTAGCACTAAGTCCAGTATGGCCCCTTCACGTGTGGGTTCTGATACCAGTTGCCTGAATAGTTCTCCCTGTAGAGAATCCAGGATCTCCTTACTTCTAGATGATACTGCAGCAGGAATGTGCCAATCAACATCTGGCATATTGAAATCCCCTATCAGTAGCACTTCCCCTTTCCTAGCAATGCTACGTATGTCTTCAATTAACTCTCCATCCACCTCTTCCTTTTGTGAAGGAGGTCTGTATATCACGCCAATGCAAATAGATTTCTCTTTCCCTTTTTCTAGATTAACCCACAGTGCCTCCTCTCTCCCTTTCAAACTCTGTATTTCCATAGCTTTAATATTATTTCTTACATAGAGTGCCACTCCTCCTCCCCTTCTTCCTACCCTGTCCTTTCTGATTAAAGTGTAGCCTGGTATAGTTACAAAGGATGAGTTTTCCTTGGGCCAAGTTAGCAAAAAAAAGGAGCAGATAGCTCAAAATTGTCATAGCCCAAAGATAGCTCTTTTCACCACAGAACAATAGCTGGGGCAATAATCTGAACCCAGGATTTAAAGTAGCAGTAAATTTTCTTCTTGGCAAATAGACGAGACTTCAATTATATTTAAGACTGCTACGGCTTCAAACACACACGTCAGTATAATATCTTGATCCGAGCTCATGCATCTGCACCACAATCCATTCAGTTGTTTGGCCTCCAGCTGCTGAAATGTTGGGAATACTTTCCTAGTGTCCCAGCCACTCCTTTGTACTCCTGAGAACCAATCTGAACCCACATACCAACCTAGCAGCTGACTGGTTATACATTTTATCTGAAGCAGGCTATCAGCGCAGCAGACACCAGCCCTAATTCAAACAGACTCTAGTTCAAGATTGGCTAGCACATAGTTTGTCTTCACAGTTGGCGACTGGCTCTCCCTTTCAAGTGTTACATACTGAATGGTCTTGGAGAGGTCTTAGTCAACCTTCTCTTCACCTTCTAATTAAATTGACCCATCTCTTTTCTCCCCTTCCTTTTAAAACTTCTTGAACATGCAGTTCTCCGCCACTGCCTCGCATTTCTCTTCTCCTGCCCTTCTTGATCCCTCCAGTCTGGTTTTTGACAATTATATTCTACTGAAACAGCCCTTGCCAAAGTCTCCAGTGACTTGTTACTGGCTAAGTCCAAAGGTCTTTACTCAGTTCTCATTCTTCTCGATCTTTCTGCTGCTTTTGATACTGTTGATCGCTCTCTCCTCCTCATTAACCTCTCTTGGTTTTAGGGACTCTGTGCTGCCTTGGTTCTCTTCTCTTCAAATCGCTCCTTCAGTGTTTGTCCTTCTTCTGCTGCTATCCCACTCTCAGTTGGTGCACCCCAAGGGTCTGTTGTAGGCCCCCTCCTTTTCTCTCTGTACACCCAGTCCCTTGGTGCCCTCATCTCTTCCCTTGGCTTTCAGTATCATTTTTATGTAGATGACTCTCAAATCTATCTATCTATTTTCTCTCATTTCTCCTTCATTTCAAGCTCATATTTCTGCCTGTTTATCTGACATCACTCCCTGATGTCTCACCGCCGTCTGAAATTGAATATGGCTAAACCCCAACTTCTTATCTTTCCCCCTAAATTCTCCCACCTTCCTCCTTACTCCATTACTGTTGACAATACTCTTCTACTTCCTGTTTCCTCAGCCTGTAACCTTGGGGTCGTCTTCGACTCCTCTTTCCCCCTCTCCACACATATTCAAACAGATTGCTAAAACCTGTCGTTTCTATCTCAATAAAATTAACAGAGTTCACCCATTCCTCTCTGAATACATTACTAAAACTCTTGTCTTTAGTCACCTCCCGTCTTGACTATTGCAACTTCCTCCTTGGAGAAAGCTGGAGGGGTCAAGTACATGATTTTTAGTAAAGATGTACTCAATTGAATTGAACATGATTTGTTAAAATATCTATTTTGCTAGAGGAGAACATAAAAATCAGAAATTTTATATTTAAGAGTATAATGTCCAATTATACAGTTTTACAGGATTGTCATGGGAGGGATGCTGTTGGAAGGATTATGATTGGTGAGTTAAATTATCAAAATCTTAGTGGGAGAGGAAGGGGGAATGAAGGCTTGCTTAAGGCACCCACTACCCTTGTACCAGCCTTGTCTCTGATTCACCATTTCCCTTCCCATATGTTCCTCTGTCCAAAGAAATTGAATTACCCTACTACAGAACTGGAGTGGAGGAGGAGCCTAGTGGTTAGAGCAACTGCCTAATACCCAGAAGATCAAGGGTTTGATTCCCACTGACACTCCTTGTGACCTTGGGCAAGTCACTTTGCCAGGCCTTTTCTTCCCAAGGCAAAGGAGGCAATCTTCTTCTGGTGATACACTGCCGAAAAAACCCAGAGGCAGCTGGGTCGCCAGGAGTCAGCAATGACTTGACCAGCACTAAGAAAAAAAAAAAAGAAAGAAAGAAAAAACCCAAACTGCAGAACTACAGCTCCCTCTGCTGAAAGATATTTGCCGTTGCAATCTAGTGAGAATCTGCCTGATTAGATATTCTCAGATGACTGGCATTATCCTGATACTCAGCCCACCTCTTCCTGTGTTCTTTCCCTCTGGAACTGAGGAAGTGGTGGCCTAGTGGTTGGGGCAAGTTACCTCAGGCTGGAGGACAGCAACTTTGAGCCATAAAAAACTGGGGTTTCTAGTCCCACAGGTGCTCCTTGTGGCCTTGGGCAAACCACTTAATCCTCTGGCACAAAATCCTAGATTGTGAGCCCTCAGGGACAAGGGAAATTATATATGCACGCCGCTTTGAGTGGTAGAAAAGTGGTATATAAGCCTAGTTAAATAAATAAAACAAACTGGGCTGTCTCCTAGTCTCTCCCAAAAGTGACAGAAGAAACCACTCAGTCACCTTTCTCTCTCACCTCTTACACACAGTCTTCATTGTTGAAAATGATTGTATGTAGGAAGGGGAATGGGGTCTGGCAGTAAAGAATTTCAGCATTAGGAAGTTTGAGGGAGGGGGGATGAGTCTAGGAAAAAGAGACAGGGAGAGGGGGGGAATTCTTCCTTCTCTCACCCGTTTCCTGATCTACTGCCACTGTCCCTCCCCCCCCCCCCCCTCCGAGCTGAGATGGCTTTATGCCTTGCTTTTCATATACCCTAACCCCACCCTAGAGGCACCTTCTCTTCCCTCCTAGTAATGCACTGAAAATGGTAAAGAAATTCTGCCACACCCTAGAGGGCAGCCTTCAGGGCCAGATTTAAAAACATTTGTGCCCATAGGCAGGGCCAGAGCAGTGGGAAGGTGAGGCCGGGCTCTAAAGCTTCCTTTTAGTCCAGGCATTTGGTGCCTTCAAAATATGGCATCCTAGGCAACTACTTATGTTGCCCATCCCTGCATGGATACCTTACTTCTTGGATAAGAGGGATTTCTATGTCGTTCTGGGCTTCATTTGTCTGAACAGAGGTGTAACTTCAGGACAAAAGTCAAATTTAAAAAAAGGGGTGAATGTTTGACAAGCTCTCCAGCACAGCAAGAATAGAGAGGGCGCGAGAAGGAAAGCACCCCCCCCCCCCTTAAAGTGAGCTCAGATCCACAGAACTGAACTACTGAAGGAGGTGTAATGAAGATCTACGGTGATAGAGAACTGGCCCAAGGAAGATTTAGATGGAAGAGTCCACAGTGATTTTGCTTCAGTTTCTGTATTTCTGGAATCGGGACACCCTCCCGTTTGAAAGTCACCTTTAAAGGAGACATGTCAGATGCAGAGCCAGAGAGAGAGAGAGAGAAAGAAGAGAAAGGAGGATAGAAAATAGAGATCAAGACACACCAGGAGGGAAGAGAGAGAAGAAAGAGTATAGGCATATCAGGAAGGGCACACGGAAGCAGGAGAAAACAGCAAGGCAACGCTCAAAGCTGTGCGGTATCCAGAAGAAAAGCTCTAGACTGCAAAAATCAACTGCTCAGACAGCCAGAATTAACACCACAATGGGTAATAAAAGGAGGAAGAATTTTTCTCCCAAAGGGAGACCCAACCAATAACATACCTGTGCACAGCGTGTAAGCCGTGCACTGCAATAACATACCTATGCACAGCATGTAAGCCATGCACTGCAACATACCTGTGCACCACGTTTAAGCCGTGCACTGCAATAACATACCTGTGCGCAGCGTGCAAGCCATGCACTGCAATAACATACCTGTGCACAGCGTGCAAGCCGTGCACTGCAATAACATACCTGTGCACAGCATGTAAGCCGTGCACTGCAACATACCTGTGCACCACGTTTAAGCCATGCACTGCAATAACATACCTGTGCACAGCATGTAAGCCATGCACTGCAATAACATACCTGTGCACAGTATGCAAGCCGTGCACTGCAATAGATGCCAACAGAGTATCTTATCATGCAGACTTTAACAACATCATGCAGACAAAGAAAGGGGCAACAGAAGAGGAGCCTATGGAACCAAAGCTTAGCGGATGCTGAATGAAGCCATCATAGCCAGCTCTGAGAAAACCAGAAGTATCTGTTCGGCATGGATGGACTAACAGAAACCTTTAGATAGTATCTAACACTCGTGAATAACACAGGTCTGCAAAAAAATTTTTTTTGAGAGCTGTTTTGGTTATTCTATGTAATCTTTATGTTTTTTGGTGCGCTGAATCCGAAAATGACCTCCATTTTGTCATAGGACATCACGTTTCCTGACAATTTAGGTAACTATGTTAAATAAGGCAATACCTCAAAATAAATGGAAATAGACTTATAAAATTAAAGTTGAATTACAATATTTTCATGAAAATCCTTTTTTGAACTGAAATGAGCTCACCTACACACACTAAACTCTATTCTTCTTCCTTGTGAGGCTCCTCTTGGTGCATTTACGCTTGTGAGTAGAATCTGGACTGTCTCTCTGAAGCATCCAACAGTAGTCTGCCATCATTCTAATGCTCCATTTTCCCTGGTATCTCCTTTCCATCTCTTTAATGTCTTGGTGGAATCGTTCATCTTGTTCCTCACTCACAGCTCCCAAATGTTCAGGAAAGTAGTCAAGGTGGGACTGGAGGAAATGCACTTTCAAACTCATCAGGCAACCTAAAGCTTGAAATGCTTTCAGCATTCATCCAACGATCTTTTTGTAGTGAGGATCTTTGTTATTGCCTAAAAATTTCTGTATGGCTTCTTTAAATGCAATCCACCCTTCTTTTTGAGGATCCGTCATGGTATTGACAAACTCTTGATCAACTATAAGCCTTCTAATGTCTGGTCCGAACACCACACCTTCCTTCAATTTTGCCTCCGACAGGCCTGGAAACTTGGTGACCAAGTATTTGAAGCATTCTCCATCTCTTAGAAGTGATTTTACGAATTGCTTCATCAATCCCAATTTTATGTGGAGAGGTGGTAGAAGAACTTTATGGGAAGGTACCAAAGTTTCTCAGAGGACATTTTTTTCCACTGACTGTTAGCACCCTTGGCTGCCAACTCTTCTTCGTCCAGTGATTTTGTCAGTCTCGACTGTCCCATAGACACAGAAAACAAGGATATTTGGTATACCCAGCTTGTTGCCCGAGCAGCATGCACAAGACCTTCAAGTCCCTACACACTTGCCAACCATGGTCTTCATATTTAAGTTTACGAAGAACCAATTCCAAGTTCTCGTAGGTTTCCTTCAAGTGTACGGAATGACCTACAGGTATGGAAGCATAAAAACCGTTGTGGAGTAAAACTGCTTTGAGACTTCTTTTTGAAGAATCTATAAAAAGACGCCATTGCTCTGAATCATATTGGATTTTAAACTGACCTATCAGACCTTCAACATCAATGCAATAAACCAACTTGTCTTCCTGGGCGAAGTAAGGAACGGAACTCCTTTTCACGATGTCTGAACCATGAAGATGACACTCCTGGCAACAATAAATTCCTGCTTTTCAGCCTTGATCCGAGTAACTCAGCGGCATCTTTGGGAAGATTCAAGTCTCTTACCAAATCTTTCATCTCCTCCTGAGAAAATAAATTTTGGTCTTGTATCATCTTCAAAGTCAGAACTTGATTCGTCATCTGGTTCAGGTATGACCTCACCTTCATCGGAGCTAGATATCTCTTCCAAGGTAGCAGGGGGCTTGGGTACTGGTATATCTGTGCCATGGGGGATGGGACGAATTGCCGAGTGAAGATTGGGATATGAAATGGAATGCTTCCATTTGGAATAAAACCCTTTCACATCTCATGAACAAAAGTAACAGTCGTCACTATGGTTCTTTTGCTCTTGCCATACCATAGGAATCCCATAACAGAAAGATTTTTTCTTACCCTTGAACCAGTTTCGGAGGTCCTCAACACACCGTTTGCACACTTTATGAGGCGCAAAGACTTTATCTTGATCTCCAATTTTTAGTCCAAAGTATGCAAAGTATACTTTTTTCACAAAGTCTGTAATATTCTGCTGTTGCTTCAACACTGTATATTCACCACAGATGAAACAGAAACTGTCTGGCGAATTAATACACTTTCGCGGAGCCATAACATAACGGTTGAAGAATGATGAGCTAACACAAATTGCGATGAAAGTGTGAACAGCCTTGAACCGATGATGATTCGTGCACAAGTGTGGCATGCAGGAGAGAGCAGCTCTGTGTCTGTACACGAGACGTCACAGTGCTGGCCATGCCCCCCTGCACTGACCGGAGCTGTTGCTATCTGCCCTGTGTCTCCCTCCCACTGGATTCTTCAGGAAAGATTAACCCTTTCTACTATTAGAAGCACGGACTTAAAACTTGCTTAGCTTATGTATATATTGCTGACCATCAGATTTACAGTGCTATTTTTTTTTTACATAACTCGGACAACCCCTTTAAGGTTTTTTTTGGCATTTTATATCTTAAATGCACTTATGTGAATTAATTAATAGTAATTTGAATTAATTAATAGTAATTTGAAAAAATTTGATAAATTTGAAGACAATTTTGCATGTTGTGGCAAATCATGACGTCTAGGAGTTTTTTCAATATTTTATTTGTTTTCAGCACACCAAAATACAAGGAAATTAGATGAAAATAATCAAACAGCTTTTTAGTCGCAAATTGCCTTGCAATATACAGAGTGAACCCTGGATTGATCAAGTGCATCAAGTTTGGATTTGCATTTTAGATTTAATTACTTGCCTTTTTCCAAATCCGTGCTTAAGATGAGTTATAATTCAGTAGAATGGGATAGTGTTGACGGCGGAGGATCACATTTCTGTGACAACGGCAACAACACCAAACTTAAACTGCGCGGAAGGAAGGCCCGGCAATCTACTTCTGTATCTTGCCATGAAAACCCAATGGATAGTTACAACAAAACAAATTGTGCTATGGTGCTGGAAGATGAGACTTCCCAGGTCGGAAGGCACTCAACTAGCTACTGGGGAAGAGCTGAAGACTTTTCAGAGTAAAGCCAGCATTTATGATGTGGCTGGATCAAAGCCTTCGGGAAGTCTGACTGCTGATGTAGCTGCGCATGAAATGAGAGTCAGAAGCTGTAAAGATGTCTTACACATTGGAACATGGAACGTACGAAGCATGAACCAAGGGAAGTTGGAAGTGGTCAAGAATGAAATGGAACGTGTACAACTTGATCTGTTGGGTGTCAGCGAACTGAAATGGACTGGCATCGGGCACTTTGCATCAGATGATCACATGGTCTACTATGCTGGAAATGAAAGACAAAGAAGAAATGGTGTTGCATTTATAATAAAGAAGAAACTTGCAAGAACTGTAATGAAATACAATGCAGTCAGCGAACGCTTAATCTCTATTCGTCTACGAGGATTGCTTATCAACACAACTATAATTCAAGTATATGCCCCAACAACAGCTGCAGAAGAGAATGAAATTGAAGAGTTCTATGAACAAGTACAAGCTGAAATTGACAGAACATGCAAACAGGATATCCTGATAGTCATGGGTGACTGGAACGCAAAAGTTGGCAACAAAGAAGAAGGCAAAGTAGTTGGAAAATATGGACTTGGCAACAGAAATGAAGCTTTCATATGGATGTGAAAGCTGGACAGTGAAAAAGACAGACAGGAAGAAAATTGATGCCTTTGAATTATGGTGCTGGCGGAGAAAGATTGATAGATTTCTGCAAGATCAATGATCTATTCATCTCAAACACCTTCTTTCAGCAACACAAGTGACGACTGTACACATGGACTTCACCCAATGGATTGTATAAAAATCAAATTGACTACATCTGTGGAAGTCAACGATGGAAAAGCTCTGTAACATCAACAAAGACAAAACCTGGAGCTGACTGTGGTACAGATCATCAACTACTAGTATGCAAACTCAAGCTAAAGTTGAAAAAGAGCAAACCACTCATGAATGCACCAAAATATGACCTTGAGAATATACCACTGGAATTTAAAGACTGCCTGCAAAATCGATTTGCTGCCTTAGATACAAATGACAGAGCTCCGGAAGAGTTATGGAATGATATCAAGAAGGTTGTGCTGGAAGAAAGCGAGAAGTCTCTACAAAAGGTGAAAAAGCAAAAACGGCCAAAATGGATGACGGAAGAAACTCTGAAAATTGCCCAGAAACGCAGAGAAGCTAAAGCCAAAGGAGAAAGAAAGACAATCGCAGAACTCAACAGAGATTTCCAACGTGCAGCAAGACAGGACAAGGAAAAGTACTACAATGACACTTGCAAGGAAATAGAAGCAGAAACTATTAGAGGAAGAACAAGATCGGCTTTCCTAAAGCTGCGAGAGTTAAAGAAAAAGTTCCAGCCTCGAATTGGAATGTTACAAGATGCTCAAGGTTCTATGTTGAATGATGCTGAGAAGATCAAGAAAAGGTGGAAGGAATATACAGAGTTTTTATATGATAAAGATCAAGTGGACCAACAGCTGTTTCAACCTATACCTTATGATCAGGAACCATTGGTGATGAAAGAAGAAGTTGAAGCAGCGTTGAAAGCCTTATCAAAGAACAAAGCACCAGGCATTGATAGCATTCCCATAGAAGTATTGCAGCAATCTGATGCAGCTGTTACCGTACTTACAAGGCTCTGCCAAGAAATATGGAAGACAACATCATGGCCAACTGACTGGAAAAGATCTGTGTTTATACCAATACTAAAGAAAGGTGATCCAACTGACTGTGGAAATTATCGCACAATCGCTCTGATCCCACATGCCAGCAAGATTCTACTGAAGATTATTCAAAAGAGACTACAGCCATACCTAGAACAAGAACTACCTGAAGTGCAAGCAGGGTTCAGGAAAGGGCGAGGAACGAGAGACATCATTGCGGATGTGAGATGGATCCTTGAAAAGACTAAAGAATACCAAAAGGATATCTATTTGTGCTTTATCGACTATAGCAAGGCTTTTGACTGTGTAAACCATGAGAAACTCTGGGCCACATTAAGAAGCATGGGTATACCAGAACACCTGATCGTTCTCTTGCGTAATCTGTACATTGATCAAGAAGCAACAGTTCGAACGGAACAAGGAGAAACAGAATGGTTTAAAATAAGCAAAGGTGTAAGACAAGGCTGCATACTTTCCCCCTACCTGTTTAATTTATATGCAGAACAAATCATCAGAGAAGCAGGACTGTATGAAGACAACAGAGGTGTGAAGATTGGTGGAAGACTCATCAACAACCTTCGCTATGCTGATGATACCACATTACTGGCTGAAAGTGAAGATGATCTGAAACATTTGCTTCTCACAATCAAAGAACATAGTCTCAAAATGGGCCTCCACCTTAATGTAAAGAAGACAAAGATCATGACAACTGGCATAATCAACAGGTTCATCGTTGAAGGAGAAGAAATTGAAATCGTGAACAACTTTAACCTACTTGGATCAACTATCAATAAAGAAGCAACAAGCAGTCAAGAAATCAGACGACACATTGCTCTTGGCAGAATGGCTATGAAAGACCTATATAAGATTCTCAAGAGCAGAGATGTCTCTCTCCATACAAAGATTCGACTTGTTCAAGCCATGGTATTTTCAATAACATCATATGGATGTGAAAGCTGGACAGTGAAAAAGACAGACAGGAAGAAAATTGATGCCTTTGAATTATGGTGCTGGCGGCGAATACTGTGTATACCATGGACTGCCCGAAGAACAAACCAGTCGGTACTAGAAGAGATCAAACCTAAGCTTTCTTTAGAAGCTCAGATGACAAGACTTCGACTTTCATACTTCGGACACATCATGCGAAGAGAGAGATCATTAGAGAAAGACATCATGCTTGGCAAGATAGAAGGTCAACGCAAAAGAGGAAGGCCAGCAATGAGATGGATTGCTACAATAACAGCAGCTACGGGTACCAGTCTGTCAACAATGAGCCGCCTGACTGAAGACCGAACACAATTTAAGATAGCTATCCAGAGGGTCGCCATGAGTCGACTCCGACTCGACGGCACTTAACAACAACAACAACTGAAATTATTTCCTTGCCTAAGAGGAGTTAGATTGTAAATTCACTATAAAAATATCCAGGATATTTGTCATTCCTAACATCAAGATTCAATAAGGAATAAGGAATATTTCAGGGAAATTCCCTTCACCACTCTTGTTTTGTCGACAATTAAGTCACAGAGTACTCTTAGTCCTTGAGGTGTGGATTTAAATTTAATGCTAGGGACACAATCAGCCCACAGAAACTAAACATCACACCTACTATTTGCAGTTGATTTGAAGTTTTACAGCTCCTGTGAGCCAAACAACTCCGAATAATGAAGAGCCTATCTGATGACACAAGGAGGATATCTGGCCTGGACAAATGCGCTAGGGTGATATTCTTTAAAAGGAAAGCTAAGCAAAAATACATTTTATTTATTTAAAAGTAGTTAGTATACCATCATTCAACCCCGACCTTTACAATGGTGGTTTACTGTACATCCAATTGATGCTTTGCACCACACATAAAATGCACAATTTAACAAAAGCAGTAAATATAAGAGGAGGATAGAGTAGCACAACTATAATTCCATAAAACTGGAAGATGGGAAAAACATGTCTTACTGAACACTGCAACATCAAGGAACTTGACTAGAAAGATCTAGAAACAGAGGAAGATGCAATAATCCAACAAAACTACCGACAAGAAAAGATCAGCAAAGTGCAGTAAGACAGAAGCTATTAACCAGTTTGCAATTCCTCTACTCTCGTACAGCTTTGAAACGATAGACTGGCCTCAGATCCTGGAAAGCAGGATGAAAGAAAGATTTCCCCATGCCTAGCAGCTCATCTATAAGAGCCAGTGTATACAAGATCATTCATTCAAAAGCTGAAGGAAGTGCGAGCACGTCGTAGGCATTCAGGCTTATTTAACAGCATCAGCAAGATGAAATACTCAAAAGGGTTGGCACCGCATTTGCTCTCCGTCCTTAAACGGACAAGTGTCTGAACAGAAGGAGTCCACCAGCACATAGAAGAAAAGCAGCAATGACATTTGCAAAACAAGAGAAAAGAAATTCAGATCAGCAAAGAAAGAAAAACAAGTTGTAAAGTGTACATGCAGTGTGGCATGCAGTGTACGTGCAGTGTGGCATGCAGTCTACGTGCAGTGTGGCATGCAGTCTACGTGCAGTGTGGCACAATGTTACATTTCTCCCATTTACAGTATGAGGCATTTGAGTTCATCTGTGTTTGTCATGGGGAGTATCAGGGGCTGGGGCTGAGTGTGTGTTGGGGAATGTGCCCACACATTTTCCCCACCCTCCTGCACCTACTCCTTCTTCCCCCACCCTTTGGTACTATTTCTCCTTCCTATCCTTCACAGCTTTATTTTCTCCCCACCTCTCAGGCCTTTCATTCCCTTTCCTTCTCTTCTTCCTTAATGCACTTACTGACTCTTCTTTCCTCCTCTACATCCCACCCCCTCCCCTAGGCTCCTCTCCCCTTGCCCACTTCTCTCGTCCTCTGACAGGACCTGGGGTCTCCCACCATCCTTTGTAGACGCAGGCCAGCATCTTCTCACTGGTGCTACCCAGGGAGTCCTGGCCATGCTAGTGAGATTGGGACTCCTGCAGGCTCATCATCCTGCTTATGTGTTGGGGGGGGGGGGGAGGGCTAGCATGCAGATGTTTGTGCTTATGCGCACAGACAAAGTTTGCATAGCCTGCTGAAGCCTCGACAATAGGCGCTATGATAAGCAAAACCTGCCTAACAAGTGGCAGATGCACAAACACAACGAGATACTTTGATCCAAACTGGACAAATGAATGATTAAGAAGGCAACTAAATCTTAAGAAGAGAAAGTGATAATTACAGCACAGGACAGTGGACTACAGACAAACGAGACACATATACAGATTCTGTAGTATTGAATCGGAAATAGTTGCACATTCCTGAAGGGGGCTTCATTTCAAACAAGGTAATTCTGTGGCTCTTAATATTAAATTCTCTGCCTGAGAGCTCTTAAGAAAGAGGGCTATTCTTATTATATAACATCTTTTGCTGCTTAAGTTACTGCTTTATTTTTTTGTAGCTATTAACAGAAGGGGACTTTTCTGTTTTAGCTTTAAGGCAAAGCATTTTTGCTGCTGTTTTTTTGTCTTTCCTCTAGTCTTCAAGTTAAAAGACGGAAGAAGGCAGCACTCACTGCTAAGGTGGTAGAGCCCTTCCCTTCCAGCCCCAACTCCCACCCATCCCATGTCAGCGATCTCTCTCCAGTTAGTTCATTGATTAAGATTTTTAAAAAATGTTCGGTTTTGGTTGGAAGGTAAAAGTAAACAATTAAATATATTTCAAGCAGCTTTGATTAGGTAATTCTACAAAAGGAAGCACATTAGATTATACACCTCTGGCACATGAATCAGATTGTATTGGCTTGAAGGGATAAAAATCTGCTGCATACACTAACAGGTGAGCAAGCAAGCAGGACTACACACAGGGAATCAGAAAAGAGGTTTTAGATCTCACAAAAAAGGTCTTGCTGATGTTTATCTTGAAAGATAGTTGAAGAAAAGCTAGAGAGACTTTGGTAAATCTTTTCCTCTTTTCCTTCAAAAGACATTACAGATCCTAGAACTGAACTGTGGCTGGGAAAAATCCTGTCCCCAGAACTGTTGCCCCTATTACAGTCTCTGCCTCCATCCAGATGGACAGCTTCAGCCCAGACAAGGGACTGTTTCGTATACAAGATGCCTCCAAGTTGAATCCCTTATGGAACAAGAGGTGGAGTCGAGAGAGGAGGTGACAAGGCTGAAAAGCATTCCTGACAGTGAAAACATCGATGATGTGCTTTTTGTGGCATCAAAGTTCTCCAACAGAGGTGAAGATAATATGGTACAGGAAAACGAAACTGGACAGGGGTCATTTGAGTCTGAAGTTTAACACACTACTACTGACCTCCAAGTGCTTTCATTCTGCTTCTCCTCACTATCTTTCCTGAGACGGGATCTCTCTCTACATCCTTTCTCAGGGAACTCTGCTCTTCTGGAAGATCCCTTCTATCGGTGCCCTTCTCTTCCACTGCCAGCTCCAGACTTTGATCTTTCTACCTTGCTGCTTCTTATGCCTGGAACAACTACTTGAATGAAAGGGAGTCACAGTGTCAGGCTCCATCTCTGGCCCCATTTAAATCCAGGCTAAAAACTCACTTCTTTGAGACTGTTTTTGGATCCTGCCCCCCCTAGTCTCCTGTTCACCTCTTATGTGTTTCCTTACCATTCCACTAGATAAATCCTAATCCCCTGTTGTGTTGTCTGTCTTGACTAGACTGTACGCTCTTAGGAGAAGGGACTCTCTCTTACATGTCTCTGTATAGTGCTACATATGCCTTATAGTGAAATACAAATGAGTAGTAGTAGCAGTACTTCACCGTTCCTTGAAACTGAAGAATTGGTAAGCAGTCCTGGAAGTGGAGAAGGTGAGAACATCCCAGAAACAGGAGCTCAAACTCCCCAAAGTTGCCAAATCGGTGACTACAGAGAAGAGAGGATATTGGTAGTTGGTGACTCCCTCCTGAGAGGTACAGAGGCATTCATCTGCTGACCAGACAAGATATTCCAGGAGGTATGCAGACTGCAAGCTGCCAAAATCCAAGAGATTTAAGAGTTTGCCTAGACTCATCAAGCCTACTGACTATTATCTGATGCTATTCATCCATGTTGGCACAAATGATATTGCTAAGTATCCTTCTGAGCATATCAAGAGCGACTTCATGGCTCTGGGAGAGGGTAAAGTAGTTGGGTGCACAGGTGGTGTTCTTCTCAGTCCTCCCTGTTGAGGGAAAAGGCAGGGGCAAAGCAGCTTAGATCCTGGAGATGAATGCAGGGCTGCATGGGCTGCATCTTCAAAAGTGCTTCAGTTTCCTGGACCATGGGATGATTTTCCAATGGCTGCTAAGCAGAGATGGCGTCCACCTATCTAAGAAGGTGGACGTGTTTTCCATAGTAGACCAACCTATTGAAGAGGACTTTAAACCAGGTTCCTCTAGGGTGTGTGAAAACCCCTAGGTACTGTAAGTAAAAGCCCTCACATAAGTAAAACATTGAATACCTCTATAGAAATAGGAAAAAGGCAGCAACATCTGGAAAGTGGTGTGTACTAATGCCCATAGTATGGTAAATAAGATGCTGGATCTAGACGTTATAATGGAAGAGGTTGACTTGGTTTTAGTTGCAGTTACGGAGACATAGTTCACAGAGAATCATGACTGGGCTATGATTTATTCAGGAAGAATTGGAGGAGGAGCAGCCCTATTTGTGATTTGCATATGTGAAAATGATCAGTCACACATGCAAATTGCTTTCTTGTCCCAACAGTGATATAAAAAAGCCTGAATTTAAACATCTCTGCTGTGCTCACATCTGAATCACATGGGAGCATGTCAGAGGTGTGTCCAAGGTGGCCCTAAGAAGTTCCATGTGCATCTCCGATTTCACAGTGGTGCTGCACATGTAAAACCACCAGCAGACATGGCCATATTTAGATCTGTTGCTTGCCATGAATGGGCTTCTAAGAGTGCTCATTTCGGTCAGATCTCAAACTGTAGGGATGACAAGGACAGTGATTAACTAGTGAGGCCTCTTCATTTACTGTCATGCTACTGCACACCTGGGCCATGTGGGGATGCAGCAACATATCCACATGTAGGGTCCAAAATACTGACACAGACATGGCTATGCTGCAAAGTCCTTCCACCTCAAAATTTTGCACATGCAAGTTTCTGAAATTCACTGTCTCCCTACACGTGTCTGGGCCTTTCTTCTGCATAGCCCACTTGTCCAGGATGTTGACGTTTATCTTTTGCAGTGATTTTCAGAATACATTTAAATGTGTCCACTGTTTTTTTACTGCCCCTCCTACAGAATTTCAGACATTTTGACTTGCACGTCCCAGGGGGTACCTAAACATCTTTTCCAAAATGTGCTTCATAGCAACAGAAGTACAGGGTTTATAAGGTAAGGGGGAGGCATTATGTGTTAATCTGGAAAGAGGGAGTGGAACATCTGTTTACATTGGTGCGATATACAGACCTCCTTCATAGGCAAAGGAAATAGATTTAATTAAAGACATTGCAATGAAAGGAGAAGTGCTACTGATAGGTGATTTAAATATGCCAGAAGCTGATAGAGTTATCCCTGATGCAGTGGTATCTAGAAGTACAGGGAGAACTATTCTGAAAACTGGTAATGGAATCCACATCGGAAGGAGCTATACTGGATCTGCTGCTTATGAATGGGTAGGGGGTTTTGATATTATAATAGGTGATCATCTCGTATCCAGTGATCACCAAATGATGGGATTCAGTATTAGGATAAGGGTTGAGATTTTTCATTCAAAAATTAGGGTCCTAGACTTTAAGAAAACTAACTTTGTCAAGAAGGGACAATAACTCAAGGAATCGATAGCTGATGGGAATAGTTGGGTGATGTAGGAAAGCAGTAGGCAAACCAGAATGGGAATATTTTAAAAACGGCAAACAAACATTTTTGTTAGGAAAAGAAGGCTGCTGTGGTTCTCAAAAGAAGTAGCTGAAAATGTAAGGAAAGGAGTGGCCTTTATAAAATATCACAGAAAAAGGATGACCAGCAATATCTGTAAAAGCTAAAGAGAAGATGGGAAAGTAGTCAGGAAAACAAAGCAGCAAATGGAAAAAAAATTGCCAATGCAGTAAAATGGAGTGATAGGGAGGAAGTACAAAAATGGTGTCAGACCACAAGGATGAAGGTGAGGGGGGGGGGGAATAAAGTAGAATTCCTTAAATATTTCTATCCTGTGTTCACAGATGAATGGCTGCAAGTGGGACCTCAGAAAAAATACATAAATAGGAATGGAAATGAGGCAGATTTTGAATAAATTTTAGAAGAATGCTGTATGAATGTGGACCCAGTATTGAATTATTGAAAAGAAGAATTTATTTGGGAAGGGTTCTCTTTCTCTATTTAATGTTTTGCCCTTTCTCTGGGCTTCTAAGATGGTATTGACGCTTTGCAAGGCAGGTAGGAAAGGGCAGGTATGCTAGAGACGTTAAATACCTCTGTAGCATAAATGCACAAGAGGAGAGCCTCTCTGAATTGAAAGCAAGCTCTGCAGAGGGATCATAAGATGAAGGTTAAAGGGGATAGATTTGAGAGTAATTTGAGTAAATAATCTCTTTACAGAAAGAGCATTAGATGCATGGAACAGTCTCCAAATGGAGGTAGTAGAAACCAGGACAGTATCTGAATAAAAGAAAGCATGGGACAAATAGAGGATCTCTAAGGAAAAAACAGGACTGTAGAGCTTAGTAGCTGGTATGGAAGAGCAAATTAGATAGGCCGTATGATTTTTATCTGACATCATGTTTCTATGCTGAGATCAGAAGACCTGTATGCAGAAAGCACAGTAACTCAGTTCGACTCATCCAATGGAAATACTAACATAGCTGTACCAAAAAATACTACTACTAATCATTTCTATAGCACTACAAGGTGTACACGGTCCCTACTCAGAGCTTACAATCTAATCCAGACAAAAAAACACATAGTGAAACTGGGGACTAGAGTATGGTAAGATACACATACAGTAAGTAGTGGACAAGAGAGTGAAGAGCATCAGGATCCAAAAAACGGCATCGAAGAGGTGGGCTTTTAGCCTGCATTTGAATAGGGTTAGAGAAGGGGCCTGATGCACAGACTCAGGTAGTTTGTTCCAGGCATATGGAGCACCAAGATGGAATGAACGAAGTCTGGAGTTGGCATTGGCAGAGAAGGGCACAGATAAAAGGGATCTGCCAGAGGAGGGGAGTTCCTGAGGAGGGGTGTAGAGTGAGATAAGAGAGGAAAGGTAGTAAGGAGCCACAGAATGAATGCACTTGTTGGTCAGTAGGAAAAGTTTGAACTGAATGCTGAAACTGAAAGGCAGCTAGTGACATGATGAGGGGTAATATGAGCATAGCGGCACTAATATAGGATACTGTAAGCCTTGCAGCTGAGTTTTAAACAGATTGAAGGGAAGAGATGATTCAGAGGGAGACCGGCGAGGAGCAGGTTACAATAGTTGAAGTGAGAGGTGACTGATGAGTAGATAAGGGTCTTTTTAGTGTGTGTAGAAAGGAAAGGACACATTTTGCTGAAGTTATAAAAGAAAGAAGTGGCAGGATTTAGCCATCTGTTGGATGTGCCCAGAAAGAGAGTCTCAAAGATGACCCAATGGCTGTGAAGTGAGGAAATGGTGAAAAGTGTAGTGTCATCCACAGAAATAGATAAGGGAGGAAGGGGGGAGGTGGGTTTAGGGGGGGAAGGAAGATAAGGAGCTCAGCTTTGGCCATGTTCAATTGCAGATGGTGGTGAAACATTGAGGCAGCAAAGTCGGAAAAGCAGACAGAGATCAGAGACTGGACTCCTGAAGAGATTTCAGGTGTAGAGAGTTAGATCTGAGAGTCATCAATATAAAGATGGTACTGAAAACCATGGGAGAGAATAAGTACACCAAGGGATTGTGTGTAGCGAGAGAAAAAGTAGAGGTCCCAAGACAGAGCCCTGAGGTACAACACTGAAAGTGAGATGGCAGTAGAAGAGGATCCACCAGAACATACACTAAAAGTGTGCTGGGACAGATAAGAAGAAAACGAGGGCACAATAGAGCCCCCTAAATCAAAGTAAGGACAGGGTATCAAGGAGAAGGTGGTGATCAACAGTGTCAGTATCAAAAGCAGCAGAAAGGTCAAGAAGGATGAGAATCGAGGAAAGGCCATGGATTTGGTGAGGAACAAGTCACTGGAGACTTTGGCAAGAGCTGTTTCTGTGGAATGTAGAGGATGAAAGCCAGACTGCAGTGGCTTGAGAGGAAAGAAAGTCAAGACAGTGGCGGTGAATAACTCTTTCAAGGAGAGAGATAGACCAATAGCTGGAAGGGTCTAGAAAGGGCTTTTTGAGGGGAGGTGTGACCAGAGCACGCTTGAAGGCCACGGAAACAATTGCAGTGGAAAGCGATAGGTTAAGGATATGACAGATGGAAGGGATGACGGTGTAAGAGATAGAGCTTAGTAGATGGGTGGGAATAGGATCAGAGGAGCAAATAGTCAATTTGGAGGAGGAGAGAAGATTTGCAGTTTCCTCCTCAGTGATTTCAGAAAAGGAAGAAAGGGCGACAGAAGGTGAGGGAAGGATTTGGGATTGAAGAGGGAGAGGGGAACCTATGAAGAATTCAAGACTAATCTTTTGGACTTTGTCATAGAAATAGTCAACCAAGGTCTGGGCAGAAAGTGAAGGAGGAACCTTGAAGAGAGAGTTAAGCATAGCAAAAGATGGTGAGGGTCAGAGGCAAGAGAGTTAGTCAGATGGATATAGCACTCTTGCTTGGCGAGTGCTATGGCTAACTGGAAAGATGTTAGTATGAATTTGAAATGTAGGTAGTCAGCAAGGGTACATTATTTAAGCCAAAGGTGCTCAGCTGAGTGGGCACAAGAATGTAGGTAGAAGGTTGTCAAGGACAGCTAGGGTTGAGGTATGGTACGCCTCACAGGGCATGGAATGGGAGGAACAAGTGCATCCAGCGTAGAGGAGAGTACAATAGGAGGACACTGCCCCATCAACAGACTCAAATGACATAGTCTAGGAAAGAGGCAATACGACAGCATTGGAAAGAGCTGAAAGGTCATTAGTATGAAGATTCCTAAACATGTTGGTGGAGATTGGGCGAGACAAGGATGGGGTGAAGGTTAGCAGGTAATGGTCAGATAAGAGAAGAACTGAGGTGGAGAAGTTTGAGGGTGAGCAGCGGGAGAAGAAAACAAGGTCAAGGCAGTGGCCATGTTTGTGAGTAGGAGCAGTAGAGCACAACTGGAGATTGAATGAGGTGGTTAGGGAAATGAGCTTTAAAGGCATAAGGGTCAGAAAGGTCATCAACGTGGATTTTAAAATCCTGAAGAAGGAAAAAGGGGAAGATGCATCCAGGAAGGAGGAGGATAGCCAGGAGTCAAAGTCTGTGAGAAACATAGAGGTGGACTTGATGTGGGGGGAGGGGGTCAATAAATGACAGTTACCTGGACCGGTAGTGGAGTATGAAGTCCACACCATCTCCCTATAAAGAAAGCAAAGGAACTAGATGGAGGCAGAAGGAGGGGCTGAAAGAGTAGCAACCCAACACCACCATCACAGCCAATGGGCCGAGGTGTATGGGAAAATAAGTAGCCTCCATGATAAAAGGCAGCGACTGAAGGAGAGTCTTCAGGGAGAAGCCAAGTTACAGTAAGAGCCAGGAGATGCAGAGTATTAGAGATAAAGGGGTCATGAATGAAGGCAAGTTTATTGGAGACAGAAGGTGCATTCCACAAAGTGCATCAATAAGGGAGAGAAGAGAGAGAAAAGAGAGGGATATGAACCAGATTTGAGAGGTTACATATTAATCTGCCTTGGGGGTGTGAAGAAAGTCAAGGGGGACCAAGTTTGGGATTGATATCTTCAGATGAGAGAATGGAGCTGAGGAATCACAACAGAAGTGAGGGTGAGGTTCCCTCAGTGAGCGTGGAGATGACTAAATGAGAGGAACCAAATGGTGAGGATCAAGGGCAGATGATAACACAGAAGAAAAAAGGGGCAGGGGTGTGGGGACAGTCAGGAGTGGGTAATGAGAAGTAGGGCCGTGGAATTGTGGGAATGAGCAGAAAAGATCAGGGAGAGTTAACACCAAGAACACGAAGTGATGTGCACCCATAGGAGAGGGAGGAGAGAAACAAATGCAAATGAGAGGAGACACAGTAGAGAGGCTCTGGTGGCTTCAGGTGCACCTGAGTAATTGTGTCAATGAGCGGAGGAAGGCTATGAAAAAGAGTTAAACCAGGGGCGGTGGGTAATAAAGTAAAATGTTAAGGAGGGAGACACAGTACTGCAGAGAGCAGGAGGTGGGTGAAGGACAGACGGAAGATAGGACACACTGAAAATCGAGAAAGAATAATATATAAATAAGCAGCTAAATTCTAACCTGGCACAAGAAGATGCCTGAATAGAGGCTTCCAATGAGGGTCTCTCCCAAGCAGCAGACGTCATGATCCTGATAGGATGCTGGAGAATGAAAAACTTGTGGTCACTCAGGACATTTCCATTGCCACTGAAAATAACTCAAAAGTAATAAAACAAGACAAGACATTGTGGCAATGGAGAGAAGTACAAAAACAGCATTTCTAATAGACTGTCAGTGTCAAGTACGGAGAGAAAGAGAAAATCCTGAAGTACCACAGAATGAAGTCAACGGCCATGAAGATGTGGCAGAAAGCTGCAGAACTTGTCCTGATTAAGAATAATTCCTGAGCTCATCTTGATATTACAGCACATGAACTCCAGGAGGCGCCACTCTTTGTAGGTGTAGCTGAGAGCAGCTGTAGCAGCAAGTCTGAGAGGCTGAGATCATCTCCAGTACACCTTCATGGCTGTCGCAGGATACGTAAAACAAACCCATTTGGAGATGTATGCTTTCACGCAGGGCAATAACTGCCAAATCCATTCGTATAAAAAAATTGTCTGGATGGCACTGAGCTGAGGATACCTCTCTACAGTGAGGGCATGGAGTGAAGCTGGAGCGAGGTTGGCACAAAATAGATTAGTCAGCCACTATATCAATCATTTATTCGTTTAGTTCAGGGCTGTGGTGGCAGTCCTTAGTCTGTTATCTGTATTCTCAATACCGCTGACTATATCTAGAGTGGTCACTGTCACTGCTGAAATTCCAGCCTTTAGTACTTAATGTGCAAATCAAAAATAAACAGACAAAACCCATCTACAACGAGCAGAAGGAGAGTGGAAAGCAAACAGGGCAGTACTGTGGGTTACATGCCCAAACTTCTGCTTTATGCAATGGAACCTCTTTAGTAACATCGCCTGCCCATTGCATAAGCACACAGTAACATGGCAGCGCTTCTAGCACATCGAGCCCTCAGCTTGCTGGCCAGCTAAGATAAAATAAAAGTTGCAATGACAAAGAATAAAAGGCTAACCAAGCCTAAAGGAGCATAGCAAATGCACCAAAATCTCAATTGCATAAGCAGAACAAGGGGAGAACGGCGATTTCCTTTCAGAAGTCCGGAATTAAATGCAGGAGCAGGTAGTTAAAATGTCCTAGACACAAGAGTGGATACCAGTGCTTTCGTTGCCTTCATTTTTATTCAACTTAACCAGCATTCATTTCAGAAAATCTTGATCTGCTTGAATTAGAGGTTAGGGCACAAATTCATTTTGCATTGTATTAGAAGATCTTCAGAGTCTCTGTGAGCCTTTGGAGAAGGGGGAATACGGAAGAGGTTACCTGCGGATCTCGTCTGTGAAGGAAAGAAAGATTAGAGAGGAAATGTAAAGCTGGTCCCTAAGTAAGAATGAGGTTGTAAAGGCCAGGGAAGATCATCCTTTTAATCCCCAATTTTGCTGATCTGCACAGAAGCAATTGCTCGATTACCAAGGAACGAAGAAGTAAAATAAATCTGTTAGCTTTAACTTAAAAGTGTATGTTACATGCTGTTTAGTCATCGATGATCTGTAAGGGAAAGAGGGAATAGTTCATTAGAAAACTAGGGTGAGGCTGCAAAGCAGACCCTCGACAACATTCTCTCTCCTGCCGCCAGAGATTAGAAATCTGCGTGTTCAGAGAGCTCACCTTCTACAAAACTGACCTGTCTTTATTCATTGTGCAAACTAGAACAAGCCACACTCTTTAACAGACACCCTCCCTCACTCCAGGACACAAGGAGGAAGACTATGACTTTAATCCAGTGCCTCTGCAGACCATGGTGTATGTGGGGTGACTAGAACCATCCAGAAAGTAACTGGGTTTATCATGGGCGAGCACCATCTAGGTTCTGTTACCACAGACTGCAATTGGATTTTCTCCAGCCCTATTGTATCTGCCACGGGAATATTGAATGCCAAACAGCTGCTTAGACTTTTCAGTGCAAGTATTTCAGTATAGAAATGTCCCGTGTAATCTTCCACTTCCAGCACCCAGTACTCATCTATTAGTGATCATTTCTGCAAAATTTTGATTTTTGATCAAGAAAGTGGGATAGCCATAAGCTAAGTAGGTAGTCACCTAGGGCGATAACTTCGGGGGGGGGGGGGGGGAGGGGCAGCAAAGAGCAAGGCATGCAAATCTGAACAATAGAATCTGACAGCCGGGGGAGGGGGCACAAGGCTCAAGGTTTACCTGGGGCACCAACACCTTGAACCAACTATAGGACCAGCCCTGCCCACGATATCATTAAATTACATTAGGGTCTAGAAAAATGGCGTTAGCTAAGTAAAATGTCATTACTAGAGTTCTGGGCATTAGTTGCTGAGGTTCTTGATCCGACAGAGTCCGCAAGAGAAGCTCTACAGAACAGTGCCATGTTCTGTGCTGGGCTAAGAGTACCGTTAGCATCCATTGGTCACTTAATATATAGGACAGTTCAGCATTATAACGCCATAACATATAATGTAGTGTAACAATACCCGCATACTAAGAGGACTTGTTAGAGTTCTGGTAACTCAAAATCCAAAAACATACACACACAAGACCCTTCAACCACATTCAATTACACCAACAACAACTTTGTAGTGCTCAGAATGACAAAAAAGAAAAGGTTGTTAAGAACCTCAGGACAGCATAAGGTCTCTGATAAATATGCCACAAGAACATAAAAAAATGCCGTCCTGGGTTAGACAGACAATCCTCAAGCCCAGTATCCCATTTCCAACACTGGCCATTCCAGATCACAAGTACCTGTCAGGTTCCCAAAGGTACACATTCCATACTGCTTGTTCCAAGGGGAAGCAGCGGATTTCTCCAACCCACTTTAATAATGGTCTGTGGACTTCTCCTCCAGGAATTCGTTCAAATCTGTTTTGAACCCAACTACACTAACAGCTTCTACTACATGCTCTGGTAGTGAATTCCACAGTTTTATTACACACTGAGTGAAAAAAGTTCTCCAGTTTGTCTTAAAATGTGCCACATTGTAGCTTCATTGCAAGTCCCCAATTTTTTCTACTTTTTGAAGGAGTAAAACAACTGATCTACGCTTATGCGTTCCACTCCATTCATTATTTTATGGACCTCCATCATTACTCCCCTCAGCTGTCTCTTTTCCAAGTTGAAGAGCTCTAACCTTTTAAGCCTCTCCTCATAGGGGTGTCTTTCCATCCCCTTTATAATTTTGGTGGCTCTTCTCTATACCTTTTCCAATTCTGCTATATTCTTTTTAAGATACGGCGACCAGAAGTGCACACAATATTCAAGATGAGGTCACACCATTGAACGATACAGAGGAATTTTAAATATTCTTGGTTTTGCTCTCCTTTCCTTATGATTCATTCTATTTGCCTTCTTGGTCACTACTGCACACTGGGTGGAGGGTTAGAACATAAGAACATAAGATATGCCATACTGGGTCAGACCAAGATCCATCAAGCCCAGTATCCTGTTTCCAACAGTGGCCAATCTAGGTCATATGTACCTAGCAGTTTCCCCAAGAGACACAAGTTCCACAATGCTTGTACTGGTTTCAACATTTTATCCACAAAGACCCCCAGATTCTTTTCCTGAGTGGTGATTCCCAATGAGGAATCTTGCATTGTGCAACTGTAGTTTAGTTGTTCTTCCCTGTGCATAACTTAGCACTTGTCCACATTAAATTTCATGGGCCATTCCATGTCCAGTCTCAATTTTTCAAGGTCCTCTTGCAATTTTTCACAATCCTTTTGTGTTTAACAACTTTGAATAATTTTGTATCATTTGCAGATCTGATCACTTCATTTGTTATTCCCATTTCCAGGTCATTTATAAATATGTTAAAAAGCAGCAGGCCCAACACAGATCCCTGGGGTTCTCCACTATTCATTATTCTCTATTGAGAAAATGTCCATTTAGCTCTTTTCTTTGTTTTGTAACTTTTAACTAGTTCCTAATCCACAACAGTGCACTGCCTCTTATCCCATGACTTTTTAAATTTCTGCAAGAGTCTCTCAAGAGGAACCTTGTCAAAGGCTTTTTAAAAATCCAGATACACTATATCAACTGTCTCACTTATCTACCTATTTATTCACACCTTTGAAAATTATAACAGATTAGTGAGAAAAAACTTTCATTGGCTAAATCCATATTGGCTTCCTGCCATTAAGTCATGACTATTGACGCACCCCCAGGTGCCCTACCGGTGAGACCTTGGTACTGCCTGAGGACTCCCCTGAGGGTGGTAGTTGTACCTTCTCTATAAAACACAAAAGACACTCGAGTTCAAAACTCAGGGTTTTATTCCCCGTCCGTGAGGTATTTTCTCCTTGGCAAAACAAAGCAAACAACCCACTTCGGGCATAAACAAAAATAGCTTACTTCAGCTTAAATGCAAAAAGAAAAGAATTAAACATTCTCAATGTTTTTCACAGGCTTTCCTTTTTGCTGCCACAGCACAGCTCATTCACATGGTTTTCTGTGAGACACGTTTTCCAGCCCACACTTTGTGACTCTTACTCAGGTTATCTTCAACCCTTTTCACCTCAAAGAAAACTCTGGGTCAATTACCGAGACTGAGCATTCCATGGGCTCAGGAACTGTTGCTAACTCTGTATTCTCATATTCCATAGATTCTGGTTCATTAACACTCATGTTTTCAAGGTCAGCTGTTTCAAAAGGATAATGTAGGTTCTCCTCGTCAAACAGGAAGTTATGCTGTCCTTTTGACTCAAAGCCTCCCTGGGAACTACCATATACTTTTGCACGAGGCTTACGGGAGCTCAGCCCCTGCAGGTAATCATAAGGACATTCAGGAACTTCCCTGGCTCTGCTGTTAGAGTGATTACGGTAGACTCTGAGCGTGCTCGGGTCTAGCCTTTTCCTCACAGCTGCCCTGGATTGCACTGCTCTATACGGAAGTTGCTCAAACTCTGGGAGTTTAAAGTGGATACTAGAATCTCTAGCTTTTCCAAGTAAGTGAGCTTCTTTTCTCCTGGGTTTTCTAGCACAAGGGAAGGGATTATTTCCAAAGCTTATTTCTGGGTGGCTTTTTCTATTGCTGCAGGGTTTTACCCACTCGGGTAGAAAACAGCCACTATCAACACTTCTGGCTTTGTTACCTTGTACTGCAACTCTCTCACGTCTCTCGTGCTCTTCACACATGCATTCAATATCTGGCTTCTGCCTTCCAAATGTTTCACTCTGGGTTTGAGACTCACTCAGACCTTCGTGTGGGCTTGCATGCTGTCCCAGTAATTCAGACTCTCTTTCATTCCACTTCCATACTTTTCCCAGCTTCTGCTGCGCTGACCGTTGTCTCCCTTGCTGTGAGACTTGCTGGTTCACCTCCTCTCCCTAACTATTTGGGAGCGTATTATATCTCTGTGTTTCTGGGCTCCACCTCTACCCAGCTGATTCCTATCAAGCAAAGCAAACTCCCTTTGCTTGCTATCTGGGTGTGTCTTCTCAGCCCTTACCCACGTGTGCCTAGGTTGTCTATGGCAACCATCTGACAGTTTTTTGTTTATTCTGTCATCTCTTCCCTGATCACTGCTGCAGATTTCCATTTTTCTCAGGCTCCGATAGGTCCACCTTGTGACACTATCCACATGTTCAGTAATTTTATTCTTTATATTAGTTTCTACCATTTTGCCTGGTATAGACATCAAGCTCACTGATCTGTAGTTTACCAGATTACCCCTTGAACCCTTTTTAAAAATTTTATTTATTTATTTAACCTTTCTTCTATATCGCGCTATTCACATCAGCGCGGTATACATTCAACAATAACATTATACATGCGGAGGAACCACATTGCATTTACATTGAACAGGGGCAATAAACCTGGATATAACTGGGGGTAACTATCTACAAACTATTTACATTGATCTATATGTTTTCCGGTTCTGGTTTAATTTGGGCTGGGGAAAATCGGGGCTGGGGAGATTGGGCTAGCTATCCTTTTTCTTGTTGGGTATATTTATTAGGGTGCTGTGGGTGACTGGTCCGAGTGCTCATTGCTTGATTTCTAGAGCTGGTTACAGGGTAGTATCTTGTGAACAGATGATGCTTCAGCACTTTCCTGAATTGGATCAGGTTAGTGATGTTTCGCATGTCTGTGGGGAGGGCATTCCAGGCTCTGGGTGCGTAGATCATGAAAGCCCTGTTGGTCATTGTCTTTGTGCATTTTGTCACTGCTTTTGGGACTACCAATGTGTTAGTCATTGTGGACCTTCTGGTTCTATTAGGAGGTATGGTGTGGATCATCTGGCTGATGGATGTGGGGGGCTAGTTGTTTAAGGCTTTGAAGGTCAGGACTAAGATCTTGTAATGACGTCTAGCCTGTATAGGTAGCCAGTGAAGGCTTTTCAGAACTGGAGTGATGTGCTCCGTCCTTGATACCCCTGTTAGAACTCTTGCGGCTGTGTTCATCGCAAGCTGGAGCGGGTTTAGGCCTGCGGGAGTCCATGTAGAATTGCGTTGGCATAATCAAAGTGTGGGATTACTAGGGCTTGGTAGATTGTTCGAAAGTCGCTGAGGTCAAGTAGTGGTCGTAAGTGGTGTAATGTCTGTATTTTATGGTATATCGTTTTCACAGTGTTACTTATGTGTGTTTTCATGTCCAGATGTTGATCCAGGGTAATACCAAGGTAACGGGTTGTAGATTTGGTTTTCAGTTCTGCATTGTTGACTTTCAGTGAGGCTGGCGGGGTAAAAACCTGGTTCTTTGTGATGAAAAGGACGTTCGTTTTGTTGTGGTTGATCCGGAGATTTTGCATAAGGAGCCACGTTGAGACTGCGTCAAAACATTTCATTGGCCACTCTCCAATTCAATGGGGCCATGGCTCCGATATCGGGCGGAAGCCGCTACCGTGGCTTTGTAAACAAGCCCCTAAATGTACATAGTTGGCCATTTATATTTATCCTATAGGCCAGAGAATGGTGTAACTGCCTAATTATGTTATTATTGATCTTGTTCAACATGTTCCTTGTTAACTCACACTGCGCTCAGCAGTTTACAGTGATGTTCTCTGATTATGCGATAAAGCGGTATTTAAAACAATTAAATAAATAAATAATCCAGCGCTGTTCACAGCATGCTAATAACAAGAGTTCATGTACCTGTTTATAAATTGGAAGACAGATCAATCACCTACCAATAAACTCAATCTCTGTGATGAACCAATTTCATCCAGTGTTAAACAATAGGCACAGACAACATTCCCATTGTGATGCATGACTTGCGCTCACTCGAGCACACCCTGACTTTGCGTATGGTCCTGCTACATAAAGCTTGGATGGGACCAATTATTAGAAGTATGAAGTGCCAGATCTACTTTTAGTAATCTGTGAAGTATCCTTAAAATCATCTGTAGTACCTGAGGATTGGAGAGGGGCCAATGGAATGCCAATTTTTAAAAAGGGTTCAAGGGGTAATCTGGGAAACTACAGATCAGTGAGCTTGATGTCTATACCAGGCAAAATGGTAGAAACCAATATAAAGAATAAAATTACTGAATTCAATGGGGCCGCGGCTCCGATATCGGGCGGAAGCCGCTACCGCGGCTTTGTAAACAAGCCCCTTAGGGAGTTACTTTATGGAGAGTGAGCTATTGAAGGTTTCCATTACTTCAAGGCGGAATAGCCATTTTCTATATTGGTGAGGTTTGCTTATCCATTATAGATAGGTAGGATTCGGAGAATAAGGTAGTTTTGTGTTTTTTTTCTGAATGAGGTTAGGTCCTTTATTTCTCGTAAGTTGTTGGGTAGAGTTTCATAGAGTCGGTGCCCTGTTTGTTGTGGAGTGGTTTGCACTCCTTGAAACTGTCAGGGTGGCTAATAGATTCTTCATATTTTCTTGTTGGGTCTGAATTAGAGAAGTCAGGTATGTTGGTGAAATGTTTATTGACTTAAATATGGTCAGTATAGCTGCCTCCAAATAGTTGGCTTGAACTTGGAATGGTGTTTCTTTTGATGTCTTCATGTAACGTACATAGACTTCCTTGCAGGGTTGTCCATTTAAACCTGGAAGTCCCTGTGTGTGCACCGCTGGGGTAATGCCAGCGTCTTAAAATTTCAAGTGGTCCTTTTGACTTCTGATTGCAACTTATTGGATTTGCCTTGAGTGATGAAATCCGCTGAAGCAATTGGTCCTTTCGACAGACAGATGGCCTTGGGCTGTAAAAACATTGCTGTGGTTCTTTGGTGTTCTTAGGAGAGCGACTGTGCCGTGGACATACATGAATTCACTAAGGTAAATATATTTAAAGTTATATTTACATGTTACCTTTATTATAATGAAATTGTGAAAAAAAATAGTAAAAAAAATATGGTCTATGGGTGGGACCAGTGATGATGAGTATTTGTCAGTGACCTTATGATAATGCCCATTTCAAAGGTCCTTATAAACACAATTTTTTTTTTCGTTGAGCACTGCGAAGTTGTTCTTTGTATAATGTATTGCTTAATGTTAGCTATTGTTGAAGGGGTATTTTTGGATTTTGAGTGCCCTTAACACCACTTCATTACAGACATTTTCACAGCAGAGGCGTTTCATTAGTGTTCATGTACTAACAGGACCTTAAGATAACTCAGACAGAGATTAAATCCCAGTGCTTCAGCAAACTACTCTGCCCATGCACCTCATTCCTCTTCATGCAGGACCCCCCACTCATTCCAGTAGCGAGATCCCTCTACCATACCTCTGCCTATGCACCTCATTCCTCCTCATGCAGAACCCCCCACTCATTCCAGTAGCGAGATCCCTCTACCATACCTCTGCCTATGCACCTCATTCCTCCTCATGCAGGACCCCACCCCCACTCATTCCAGTAGCGAGACCCCTCTACGCACACCTCTGCCCATGCAGGACCCCCCCCCCCGCTCATTCCAGTAGTGAGACCCCTCTACGCATACCTATGCCCATGCACCTCATTCCTCTTCATGCAGGACCCCCACTCATTCCAGTAGCAAGACCCCTCTACTACACCTCTGCCCATGCAGGACCCCCCCCACTCATTCCAGTAGTGAGACCCCTCTACTACACCTCTGTCTATGCAGGACCCCCCCCCCCCACTCATTCCAGTAGCAAGATCCCTCTACCATACCTCTGCCTATGCACCTCATTCCTCCCCAGGCAGGACCCGCCCACTCATTCCAGTAGCGAGACCCCTCTAAGCACACCTCTGCCTATGCACCTCATTCCTCTTCATGCAGGACCCCCACTCATTCCAGTAGCGAGACCCCTCTACTACACCTCTGCCCATGCAGGACCCCCCCACTCATTCCAGTAGCGAGACCCCTCTACGCACACCTTTGCCCATGCACCTCATTCCTCCTCATGCAGGACCCCCCCACTCATTCCAGTAGCGAGACCCCTCTACTACACCTCTGCCTATGCAGGACCTCCACACTCTTTCCAGTAGCGAGACCCTCTATGCGCGCGCACACACACACACACACACACACACACACACACACACACACACACACACCCTCTTCCAATTACGTCATTCCTGGTCCTGCAATTCTTCTCCAGCTTTAGGTCTTATTTTTAATTTTATTTTCTTCTCTTCCTCCCTATGGTAATGGAGAGTTTAGAGATGGTGCTGGGGCAGAAGTATCACCTTAACAAACCTGGATGATGAAACTAACTCTGTCTGCACCCTAATTACAGAACCAGTGCAGAGAGAGAGGGCTCTGCTCTCCAGCCCCCATCCCCTCCCCCAGCCTGCAGCTGGGCTCACAGCAGCAGATGAGTTATTGCCGGCAATAATGTCAATGAGCCCACTCACAGCATCAAATGTCCAGAGGGGACACTGGAGGCAGTTGTGGTCATCATGTAACATAATGCTCTAAAGGAAACAACCAGCCAAGAGAGGAATTTTTATTGCTAGAAAAACATTTATTAGATCTACAAAAATGATGTATACATCGCAAAGCCAATAACCTGACAATTAACTACGATAAAACTGAGGCAATGTTCATCACTCAAAACCCTACCTTCATACCACCACAGACTATTAACATTCTAAACAAACATATAGTAGTCAAAGATGAAGTCAAATACCTGGGCATCACAATGGACAGAGCCCTGAACCTGAAATCTCATATCACTAAAACCGCAAACAAGGCCTATCAACGTCTAAGGACCATAAGAAAGATAAAACCATTGCTCCGCCAAGACCACTTTCGCACGGTATGCCAAGCATTCATCACAGCTCTGCTTGATTACAGAAACTCGCTATATCAAGCCCTCCCTCAGCATACCCTACACCCACTCCAAATGGTGCAAAACATTACAGCACGTGTCATTACTGACACCCCAAGATCTGAGCACATCACCCCAGTCTTACAACAACTACACTGGCTCCCAATGATGGCCAGAGCAAAGTTTAAAACTATCCTGATTATCTTCAAAATCATCCACCATCTATCAGCAGATGCTCTACAAGAAATCATAACAAGGGATATCATTAATAGACCAAGAAGGAACAATAATGACAACATGATCGGCACACCTGCAGGATACCACAAAACTAAACAAAATACTTCAAGAAGAGCTCCATCACTACTGGCACCCACACTATGGAACTCCCTCCCAATGAGCCTAAGAGCATTAGAAGATATCACAGACTTCCGCAAGAACCTTAAAACTCTGCTTTTTGCAGAAACTTATGAGCAGATAGACAATAGTACCCACTCGAGCGGTATTGCAGCTACCACAGACAACTCAATACCCAATCAGCCCAACTAGAATTGCGAAGAGACTCTCACACTAAATGTAACCCTCCAACTGTGCTGTCTATATGTTGTTAAATACCCTCATTTATTTATTTTATTTATTTATTTAGACAGATTTGTATTCCACCTTATCCTTCAATCAAGGTGGTCACGTCACATCACAATTGAAGGGTTACATTTAACATTAGGGTATTTGTAAACATTTAGACAGAACAATTACTTAACAACATTTAGACAGTACAATTGAGGAGTAACATTTAACAAGAGTGTTTAATAACGTATATAATAATCTTGTATGTGTAGGTAGGATGAGTGTGTGTCTAGTCGGTGGAGGTGGTTGTGTTTCTGTTTGGGTATGGGCTGTTGTCAAAATGTCCATATGATTCTATAAATAACAGTGTTTTGAGGTCT
This sequence comes from Ichthyophis bannanicus, assembly GCA_033557465.1. Taxonomy (NCBI): domain Eukaryota; kingdom Metazoa; phylum Chordata; class Amphibia; order Gymnophiona; family Ichthyophiidae; genus Ichthyophis; species Ichthyophis bannanicus. The sequence goes on from CM066050.1 coordinate 7,289,558, forward strand.
TTGCAGAATTCTGTGATGTCATCCAGTGCCCTCAGGCTCGTTGGGAGGGAGTTCCATAGTGTGGACGCCAGTAGTGAAGGAGCTCTTTTTGAAGTTGTTTGCTTGGTTTTGTGATAGCCTGCAGGTGTGCCGATCATGTTGTCGTTATTGGTTCTTCTTGGTCTATTGCTGATATCTCTTGTTATAACATCTTGGAGTACGTCTGCTGAGAGATGGTGAATGATTTTGAAGATGATCATGATTATTTTGTATTTAGCTCTTGCCAGCATTGGGAGCCAGTGTAGTTGTTGTAAGACAGGGGTGATGTGCTCTGTCCTTGGAGTGTTTGCAATGATGCGTGCTGTGGTGTTTTGCACCATCTGTAGTGGGTGTAGTGTCTGCTGAGGGAGGCCTTGGTATAGTGAGTTTCCATAGTCAAGCAGTGGTGTGATGAGTGCTTGGCACACTGTGCGGAAGTGGTCCTGATGGAGTATCGGTTTGATTTGTCTGATGGTCCTCAAACGTTGATAGGCCTTGTTTGCTGTTTTGGTGATGTGGGATTTCAGATTCAGCGCTCTGTCCAATGTGATGCCTAGATACTTAACTTCTTCTTTGACTACTATATGTTTGTCTAGGATGCTGATAGTTTGCGGAGGTATGAAAGTGGGGTTCCTGGTGACTAACATTGCCTCAGTTTTATCATAGTTGACCGTTATGTTGTGGGCTATGAGCCAGTCATTCATGTCTTCGAGGCATTTGGTTATTGTTGTGGTGTTTAGTGCTAGTAGGTTGATTGGCGCGTATATCATGATGTCGTCAGCATAAATGTGATAGTGTAGTTTATGGTGCTTGATGATGTTGCATATGGGCTGGATGTAGATGTTAAAGAGCATTGATGATAGGGCTGAGCCCTGTGGTATTCCTTGCATGACTGGGAATTGCAGTGATTTCTTTTGGTCGCATTTGACTTGTTGTGTTTGCCCTTCCAAGTATGATCTTTACCAATTCAGGGTGTTATTACATAGTCCTATCTGTTGTAAGCGATGCAGTAGCTTAGTGTGGGACACAGTGTCGAAGGCCGCCAAAATATCCATAAACACTAGCAAGAAGCCGTTTTTTATGTTGTCAATGCCTCTTAGGAGATTGTCAAAGAGGGAGGTGAGTAGAGTTTCCATGCCGTGTTGAACCACATGTTAAATGTAACCCTAATTGTGACATCATGTAACCACTTTGATTGCAGGATAAAGTGGTATACAAATCTGTCTAAATAAATAAATGTGCCTTTCCCAGGTAGTGTGCGAGCTGCAGCGAGGCAGGTACCACTTTTGGCTTGTAATAATACTGAAAACATTGCAGCTTAGTTGGTTTGACACAAGAGAGAGTGTGACACTTCCACCCCGGGACTGCAGGCGTTATTCTGCAGAATAAAACTTTCCAACAGGAATGTGGCAAAACGGCCTCTACAGCACCCCAGTATCTGAGGAAGAGAGAGCATATGGCTGTCTCAGAGGTGATGCTGTTCCCACCGAGCCGGTAGTGACCCAGTGCCCCCCTGCATGGTGTTAGAGCAGACCGTTTCCTCTAGCCCAGCACTAGCTCATGTCCCACCATGGGGTCTGAGACTTTTAGAGGAGTTCATTTCCATGGACTAAGTCTCTGGTGAATTATTTTGGAAAGTATGTGGAGAATGATGGCATGCAGTGTCCTGGAAGTAGGAGGAGGACATGCCCAGCACTGTTCATTTCATCTTGCTGTGTTATGTGCTTCGAAGAGCTCGCCAGAGACAGTATGTCAGGGCTCCGTTTCTGGTCCCATTCAAATCCAGACTCTTTCATGCTGCTTTTGGATACTGATCCTTTAGAATCCTGTTTAACACTCGTGTGTTTAATCCGGTCCTTTGTTTGTCTGTCTTGACTAGATTGTGAGCTCTACTGAGCAGAGCTGTGGATGTGTAGAGCACTGTTTAGGCCTTGTAGCACTATACAAACAATTACTAGTACTATGCTCTCTGATCCAGTACTGACCAGTGTCCCAGACCCTTTGGTGGCTTCTGCAGGAGTCATTACACAATTTGCTTCTCCTAAGAATCTGCTATTATTGTATTTATAACTATCCAATCTGCGATTTCCACAGCCAATGAGGACAGAACGGATCCTTCTTGCATTAGACTGCTCTCCCGACGGTGCTGCTGAAGGAACACTAGCAATGTCCAGCAGTTTGCAGGACCTCTACTGAGTGAGCAAATCATCAGGCCGCACCCATGTGTGCGACGTGTGAAAGAAGGACCACCCAGAGCTCCTGCGCTTTTACAGTACTTGATCTCTAAAATGGTTCAGGGTGTATGCCAAAGCTAATTAAACTCAGAATTAGAAAAAGTTGCTTAATCCATCTGGTTAATCAGCAACACCTTGGGCTTGCCTCTTTTTTCTTTTGCCAAGTGAATAGTGGGAGATGCAGCCCTGCAGTGCTGACACCCTCCCTCCACCTTCCCATCCCACTGCCCTTTCGCCCCCTTCCCTCCACTCTCCTTGTCCTCTTATACAGCCTTTTTTCCAGTCCGATTCACCACTTTCCACCTTTCCTCCCTGTCCCCATCCATCTGCTCTCTCTATTCCAGCAGCCTCCCTCCCTTCACATCCAGCTGACCACCCACCCTCCCAGGATCACCATAGCGACAGATACTAATTATCTCGGAGACTTTCAGAGTAGAAGAAAGTTGAGATTTGTGCGTAGGGAGAGGGTCATTTCCATGGAAACAGGACTCTGGTGAATTCGGGAGTGTAAGATCCTGGAATTAGAAGCAGCGGGTGCCCAGCACCCACCATTCACAGAGAAGATCTCCACCAACCCAATGTGTTTGGTTCTCTTTTAAGCAAATGTTAGGTTCAGCAGCATTGTTCCTGTTTATCTCTCTCCCCCTTCACATTTAATTTTTCCAGCCAGTCTGATACATCCTGAGAAGGAGAATTTAAACACAAATTCAAATACAGAATTATGACAGCAGAAAAAGACCACATGGTCTATCTCGTCTGCCCTTCCATATCAAATTTTAAAGTCCCTTCTTTCCCTTTAGAGATCCTCTGTGTTTGTCCCATGCTTTTTTGAATTCAGATACTGTCCTCGTCTCTACCACATCCACTGATAGACTATTCCACGGATACACCACTCTTTCCCTAAAGAAATATTTCTGCATATCGTTTCTGAATCTATCCCCTTTCACCCTCATCCTATGTCCCCTCGTAACAGAGCTTGCTTTCAATCAAAAGAGGCTCTCCTCTTGTGCATTCATGCCATGGAGGTTTTTAAACGTCTCAATGATCTCTCCTCTATCCCACCTTTCCTCTAACTTATACATATTAAAGATCTTTAACTCTGTCCTCATATGCTTTATAATGAAGACCACTAACCATTTTAGTAGCAACCCTCTGCACCGACTCCATCCTGTTCACATCCTTTTGAAGGTGCGGTCTCCAGAATTGCACACTATACTCCAAATGAGGTCGCACCAAAGACTTATACAGAGGCACTATCACCTCCTTTCTTCTGCTGGCCATTCCTCTCCCTATGCACCCAAGCATCCTTCTAGCTTTTGCCGTCGCCTTTTCTACCTGTTTAGCCACTTTAAGGTCTTCAGAAACAATCACGCCTAGGTCCCGCTCTTCTGTCGTGGATGGATGTCAGGGGCGGCTCAAGGCAATCTGCTGCCTGAGGCGAGGGATGAGATGGCACCCCCCCCCCCCCCAAGGAGAGGGGGAGGAATCTTTCTTAAAACTCCTGTCAGGGACTGAACCAAACTAAAAAGCCGATTAGAAAATGTAGAGCAAATGCAAGATGTTTGCACACCAAGGAACTAAAAGAAAGAACAAGAACCACAGCAGTTTATAACTCCAAATTATAGTTCATTTGTATTTTGTAGTTGTAAACCACGTTATGGTTCTTGCTTTTTCTTTATGAACATATATTTTGCATTCACAGATTCTGGTCATTTCACCAACAACAAGCATTCTCCAGTACCAGGCATATTGGGAACTAATACAAAACCCTACAAGTGTCATTGAAGATTTGCAAGGCCAAATCTACCATACCATACCAGCATACACTTGCAAAACTCATACAAGGTGCCTATTCATCTTCGTTCACAAGTCCATTTACACCGGTTCCCCACTTTATTTATCAGACCTGATCCACCTCCGCCTCATCGTCTCCTCAGGTCCATCCTCGTTAACCGCTTATCACTTCCCTCCTCATCCCAGGATCATCTTGAATCAACACGCTCCTCTGCCTTTTTCTTTTTGGGTCCCCGGCTCTGGAACTCGCTCCCCCTCGCCCTTCGCCTGGAACCCTCCCACAAGACTTTTAAAACAAGGTTCAAAACTCACCTATTTTGCAATGCCTATGACCTCCCTCCTCTCTCCGCCCCCTCGTTGATACTTTCCGCTTCTCCTCCCTCCTGTTTCCCTAAACTCTTTCCTCTCTATTATTTGGTGTTCCTTTCCTTTTCCCAGCAGTCTCATATTATGTTTGTAAACTGCTCTGTTGCCTATGGTAAGAGTGGTATATTAAATCCTTAATAAAGATAAAGATACCCAGAAAAAAGCAGCATTACAAAGACTGCAATGGGCCCCAAAACATCCATACACCTATTTGAAAAGCTGAACGAGTTAAATTACTACAGTACAGTACAGAACCCTATGTACAAACTCCATGTTAACGAACACATGGCCTTGGTCACAGAACACAGACCTTCACCAAGTACAGAATAAGTGACCACAACCTAAAGCAAAAATAAAAATATGTAGACAAAAATTAAAATGAAACCCCAAGAAACCAGACTTAGTATGCGGCACCACACCAGATAAGAGATGCAGTTCCCCATACTGTGTAAAATATAAAGATAGTGATTGGATATTGCACTAAATTGAAAATACAATTATTTTTTCTACCTTTGTTGTCTGACCATTTTTTTATCATGCTGGTCCCAATCTGAGGTTTCTGTTTTCCTCTGTCTTCTCTTAGCTCTCTTTCTATGGTCTATAGTCCATCTGCCATTTCTTGTCTCTCCTTTTGCTTTCTTCATTTTCTTCCATCAGCCTTTTTCCAGTCCCATTAACCCTCCCCAGTATCAGCCCCCTTACAGCCTCCCCTCCCAGTACCTTCCAGTGCCAACCCCCTTGCATTCCCAGTACCACCACTGGTATCTATTTCCTTCCAGTCCCCTCCTTCCCCACCATCCAGCCCCTTCTAGTCCAAATACCATCCCAGGTATCAGCGAACCTCCAGTCCCAGTGCCCTCTCCCATGTCAGTTCCCTTCCAGTCACCCTCTCCTCTGTCCATCCGCCTTCCAGTCCCATCCCCAGTTGTCAGCTCCCTTCCAACCCCCACCTTCCCCCCTTGTCAGTTCTCTTTCAACCCCCCTCCTATTACCCAGCCACCTTCCAGCCCCATCCCCAGTGTCTGCTCCCTTCCAGCTCCCCCCCCCTGTGTCTGCTCCCTTCTGGCATCTTTCCCTCCCTCCTCCTCACTGATTCGTCCTTCAAAAGAAAGAAAGCAGCCACGGGAACATTTCTCTGTTCCCATGGCTCTGCTAACTTTTAAACTGCTGGGTCGCAGAGTTTCTAAAGGTGGAGGGTTTTAACATATTATCAACGACACCTAAATCTTTTTCCTGGGTGATGGTTCCTAATATGGAATCTTGCATTGTGTAACTATAGTTTGGGTTGTTCTTTCCTAGGTGCATAACTTTGCACGTTCCACATTAAATTTCATCTGCCATTTGAACGTCCAGTCTTCCAGTTTATCAAGGTCCTCTTGCAATTTTTCACAATCCTCTTGAGTTTTAACAAACTTTGAATAATTGTGTGTCAGCTGCAAATTTGATCACCTCATTTTCAGGTCATTTATGAAGATGTTAAAGAGCAGTGGACCTAGCACAGATTCCTGCGGGACTCCACTATTCACCTTTCTGCATTGAGAAAATTGGCCATTAAGCTCTACTCTCTGCTTTCTATCTTTTAGCCGGTTCCTGATCCACCATATTACACTGCCTCCAATCCTATGACTTTTTAATTTAGCCAAGAGTCTCTCATGAGGGACCTTGTCAAAGGCTTTCTGAAAATCCAAGTGCACTATATCAACCAGCTCATCTTGGTCTACCTGTTTTTTCACACCTTCAAAAAATATAACAGATTAGAAAGACAAGACTTTGCTTGACTAAATCTATGTTGGCTTTCTCCCATTAAACCATGACTATCTACATGTTCGGTAATTTTTTTCTTTATAATGGTTTCTATCATTTTGCCTGGTATCAATGTCAGTAGTTTCCCGGATCCCCCCTGGAATCCTTTTTAAAAATTGGTGTTACATTGCCAATCTCCAATCTTCAGGTACCACAAATGATTTTTAATAATAGTTCACACATTAGTAATAGTGGATCTGCAATCTCATCCAGTAGTCCTTTAAACATCTTCAATGTATACCATCTGGTCCAGGTGATTTATTACTCTTCAGTTTATCAAATACTTGTAATACAGCTTTTCGGTTTATCAATATTTCTTTAACTTCTTCAAATATATCATCTTTAAATACCATTTCAGGCATGGGTAACTTCCCTACATCATCTTCAGTAAAGACCGAAGCAAAGAATTCATTCAGTCTCTCCGCTATGGCCTGTTCTCCTTAAGTGCCCTTTTATCCCTCTATCATCTAATGGCTCAACTGACTCTTTCACAGGTTTTTTTTGCTACAAATGTATTAGAAAAAGATTTTATTATGCGTTTTGGCTTCCACGGCAAGTATTTTTTCAAATTCTCTCTTTCCTGCCTTATCAATGCCTTGCATCTAACTTGTCAGTGCTTCCCGGTGTATCGATATTTCTTTCAATTCTTCTGCAGTATCACCTTTAAATACCACTTCAGTCATGGTAACATCCCTACATCTTCCTCAGTAAAGACCGAAGCAAAGAATTCATTCAATCTCTCTGCTATGGCTTTGTCCCCTCTTAGTGCCCCTTTTACTCCTCTATCATCTAATGGTCCAATTGATTCTCTCACAGGCTTTCTGCTACGAATGTACTTGAAAAAGTCTTTATTATGGGTTTTTGCTTCCGCAGCAAGCTTCTTCTCAAATTCTCTCTTTACCTGCCTTATCAATGCCTTGCATCTAACTTGCCAGTGCTTGTGCTATTTTTAGTTTTCATCATTTGACTCTTTTTTTTCCATTTCCTGAAAAATGCTTTTTTGAAAACAGCCTCTCCGACCTTACCTTTAAATTATGCTGGCAGGTGTTTGGCCTTCCTTCTACATTTTTTTAAAGCATGGAATATATCTGGTCTGGGTTTCCAAGATAATATTTTTAAACAATGCCCATGCTTGATGTAAATCTTTAACCTTTCGGGCTGCTCCTCAGTTTTTTCTTAATTATTTTCCTCATTTTATCATAATTTCCCTTTTGAAAGCTAAAAAGGTAGTACTGTGGATTTCCTTGCTGTCCTTCTTTAATTTATTAAATCAAACTCCATCATGCTATGATCACTATTGCCAAGTGGCCCAACACCCTTATCTCTTGTACCATATACTGTGTTTCACTAGGTTTAGGTCCAGAATAGCTTCTTGAAGCAGCTGGTTCATGAAACGACAAGCGAGGAAGCTATCATTTATTTCATCTAGAAATATTTTCTGCCTAGCATGTCCCAGTCAATACAGGGGTAATTGAAATCACCTATTATTACTGTGTTGTAACGTTTGTTAGCTTCCCTGATTTCTCTTAGCATTTCATCATCCATCTGTTCATTCTGGCTAGACGGTCGATAGTATACTCCCACTGCCATCACCTTCCCTTTTTAACATGGGATTTCTATCCATAGAGATTCTACAGTGTACTTTGTTTCCTGCAGAACTTTAACCATGTGTGACTCAATGCCCTCTCCAACCGAAGTCAACCCCTCCACCAATTTGGATCTACCCTATCATTGAGATATAGTTTCTATCCCAGGTTATCAGTAACCCATTAAGAACATAAGATATGCCATACTGGGTCAGACCAAGGTCCATCAAGCCCAGATTCCTGTTGCCAACAGTGGCCAATCTAGGTCACAGGTACCTAGTAGTTTCCCCAAATGACACATATTCCACAATGCTTGTATTGGGGCAAGCAGTGGATATTCTGGGTCCATTTTAATAATGGTTTATGGTCCTTTCCTCCAGGAACTGGTCCAAACCTTTTTTAAACCTGGCTACATTAACGGAAAGGCCGCGGGCCTCGTGCCCGTTGGCCGCTGATAACCGGGGGGGCGGCGAGTGCGTGTCCCCGGCCCCCACGAGGCGTCGGGAGGAGGTCCTCTTAGGCGCGGCTTTGGGCTGGCCCCCTCATTGGCTCCCGGGTGTGAGTGGCGGCTCGGGAGCCAATGGGGGAATTGTCTGGGCATGGAGGGAGGAGGGGCCAAGACCGCGTGTAGCCGGCGGGAGAGAAAGTCACCGGGGGAGCAGGTGAAGGTGGCTGGCGTGTAAGATGTATATCTAGTTTATAATTTTTGACTTGACATTCCAGCATGATATACCAAATAATTTATCTATTCAGGGATACTTTATAATTCGCGATGGGGCAAATGTGTTTGTGGCCTTGTACACGGGGCGGATGTTGCTCCATCTTTGGGCTCCCCCGGTGACGAGCGGGCGGCTGCATTTTGAGGGGGGCTGCAGGCGGGCTGGCAGTGGGCGCGTGGGGTGGTGCGGATGCCTGGACTTGGCGGTGGGTGGTGGGTGCCAATTTCCATGGCGGAGAGTCTGCGGGGGGGATCGGGGGGGGGGTGCTGCGAGTGCCGCGGCTGCCCCGTTGCGGACCTGGGGGTTCCGGCCCGCGGCGGTGCACACTTGTTGGGGCGTCGCGGATGGCGGGGGGGCGGCGGGGGAGGCCTGGCGGTGGGCCGTGCTCCTGCTCCTGCTCCTGCCGCGGCGGTTGACCCTCGTGCTGGTTTGGTCCTGCTAATGCGTGGCGTGATGGGTGGGGGGGCCCTGGGGGCCGCGGGTGTTCCCGGTGGCTGGGTGGACTGGCGGGGTGGCATCGGGGGGAGCTCCGCGTGCCGCGGCTGTCCCCGAGGCGGGCCTGCAGGCCTGCTGCGGGTGAGTTGGGGGGCTGTTGGGCCGGGGGGTCTGGGGAGCCAGGCGGGGTTCTGGGAGGTGCCCGGGACATCGGGAATGGGGGGGGGGGGGGGCGACACAGGAGGGAGACGTGGTGCGTGGGGGCCACCAGGGGGGGCGGAGCTGTTAGCTGAATTTCACACTTCCATCGGTGCCAGTCTGGGGAGATTTGAAGGGGTTGGTGGGATTTCCAGAGCCCCTTGCGCACCTGCTTTATTACAGAGCGCGCAAAAATTTTGGTTCTGATTTAAAAAAAAAAAGAAGAACTAAACAACAGCGGTCTTAAAATTTAGAAGTTGTTGTGTATTTATGGTTTCACAAGTTCTTCAATAATTTCTAGTGCAATCAATGTGGTGTGCATGCTGGGTTCTGACGTGGGGATTTTGGAGTATATGGCTCTGGGTGTCGTTGTGTGGCGCTCGGAAGTTGGTCTTCCTTCAACAGCTGCACAGCTGATATTTAGGCACGCACAGCCTATATAACAAAAAAAAAAAAAATAAAAGAAAATGAAATAAATAAAAAATAAAAGAAAAAAAAAATAAAACTTAGCGGGTACATTGGTAGGGACTCGACATGGGGCGGCTCATGACGGGCTGCGGCGGAGGTACTCGTGGCGCAGCGGGGGGGGGCTTCCTGGAGGGGCTTCCTACTTCGGCGTCTACCCTGCCAGAGGTTGTGCAACCCCGGGGGGGGCTTGCGGCTGGGCCCCGGGGCAGGTGGCTGCTTGCACTCTCCCCCCGGGTAGCTGCTTGCACTGTCCCCTCTAAGCTGGGCGCGCGCTCGTTCTGCAGAGCGAGCGCACAGGCTTTACAACAGAGCGTCTGAAACATGATTGTGTTGCTTCTGTTTATAGATATATTGGTAATTTCAAGTGGGGGTGCTCAACCCACCCCTCTTGAACACTCCGCTTACCGAGGGCGACTTGATAACTTGGGGGTGGGGGGCGGTGTAGGGTGGCAGGGGATGGGCCAGTCGGGAGGGCACGGTTTAACTGGTCCGTGTGGGCTAGCCGAGTCCTCTGGGGGCGTTGAGCTGGCCGCCCGGGGATCAGGGATGGGGCAGGAGTCATGCGGGTTTGCTGCTTCCCCGCGGTGTGTTCTGCTTTGTCTTTGCAGATGCGGACCGCAAGATTGCTGTCGAGGCGGATGGTGCAGGGAGTGAGCGGCTCTGAAGTCGACAGGGATCCGGAGGTCGGATGCTGTTGGACGGCGGGCTGGATGCCCCGGCTACTGGGGCAGGTGAGTCACGGGTGGGGGGGGGGGGAACACGGGTGTGGGAGGTGAGGAAAGTGGGAGCGGCTGCACGTAGCGGCCGCGCTACTGTGGTTTGAGTCGCATCTTCATTGTTATGGGGTGTGGAGAGGCGTTTTAGGCCGCCGGTGGGTAGGAAGAGGTCCAGTGCTATGGGCGGAAGTGAAGGGCGGGCACGGGGGTCGCCTCATCTGACTTTAGTCGAAGCTTCCCAGTCGTAGGTGGCTGGGGCCTGGTAGCTGCGATGGGAGGTTCGGGACCAGGGGGGGGTGTGCTAGGTCATTTTCAGGTGGACCGTGGGATAGTTGCATCGGGATTGCGCTGTGGACGGGCGAAGGGGAGCGCGGGTGGGGGGGGGGGCGTGTTTGGGGGGAGCGGGGGACTTCGACTGGCGGTCGGCGATTCCTCGGCCTCCTTCCGGACGGCAGTGTCGGCACTTTGGTTGGTATTGTGAAGCCCCGGGTGCACGGGGTCAGGGGCGGCGGGTATCATCAATACTATGACTGGGCTTGGGAAGTTTCCCCGGCCTGGTGGCAGTGCGTCGGTGGCCTGACCGGTTGGGTAGACCGTTTGGGTAGGTGCTGGTGCCCCGGCGAGCTCGTTGGAATTTGGCTCCAGGGGCAGCTAGCATGGGATTGCTGGTCCCGGAGAACTGGTGGCCTGCTGCTATGTGGTCCGGCTGCTATGTGGTCCGGCCTTGTGGACCTGCCCTGGAGTGTAGTGTCGGCGGCGACGGGGAGGGGGGGGCGTGGCGGGGACAGAGTCGTTGCATGTCCGGTCTAGTAGGGGGGCGGCTGGGTACGGTGTGGGGCTATCTTTCGGAGAATGAAAGGGTTTTGGTAGGGTCTCGGGGGCTGTTGTCTGGGGCGTCTGTGGGGGGGTGGGGGATTGCGGGTTCTCAGGCTGTTGCGGGGTGGGTCGACTGCGCGTCCTTTGCTGTGTGAATGGCGGCTGACGGGCACGCTTCCGCTGCTGGGAGGGTGTATGGGTGCGGCTTGGTCTTGTCTCGCCTTCTTTTCGGGCTCCTTCGTTGGACTGTGCTGAGCGGGAGAGTCGGTGGAGGGGCTGCTGGCAGTCGGCTACCTGTCAGGGGTTGTGAGCTTTTCGGGGGCGGGGGGGGGGGTTTAGCGGGTGCTAACTGTTACTTTCTTTTAGATGTCGGCTGGACTGCAGGTTGCTGCTGGATGCCTCAGCTCTTCAATTCCTGTGCAGCGCCAGGGCCATTGGAGCGCGCCTGGGGGTGGCACGCCTCGGAGTTGCCCGTCTTATGGCTGGGCACGCGCGGTCTCTGGAGGGGGCCGTTGCTACCTTTGCTTCCAGGGGGGGCCATAGCTTCCTCTGCTTCGGCGACAGGGCGGCGAGACGGGTGTGCCTGGGTTGCTGGCGCTGAGGCCAGGACGGGTAAGTTGCTGAGTGGTGAGGGTGTGGTTTTGGGGGCAGACATATTTCCAAGGCCTGCTCGCTGGGTCCCGGTGGTGGTCTCGCGGATTGCCTACACATTCTTCGGCAGGTGGCCGGGGGATGTGTCCGCAGGGTTGATGGCTAATCTTGCCTCCTCGTTGGGAGGCGGAGTGGGCCGGTGTCTGGCTGGGTGGGGGTGTGTGTAGGATTCCGGAGGTGTCCGGGGTCCGGAGGCTGGCAATATGCAGGGCGGGGGTGAGGGTACCCCCGACCCGGTGAAGCCCTCAGTTTTTGCTAGTAATATGGCGAAGCCGGATGAGGGGGATGGGAATTGCCGGGGAACGGTCCTCGGTGGAGGCGGGAAGGAACTCACTTTGCTACCCATATGGCTGGTGAGGGATTGTCCCGCCGCCGGGACTGTAAGTTATATCTTGCCTCACGAGGGTGCCGGTGTATGGCCTGGGCGGGGGTGGTTCTATATGGCTAGCAGGAGGCCTTGGAATATGTAGGGCTGGGAAGGTGGACTGGTCGCAGCTTGCCGTGGGGGGTGGCTCAGGGTCGGTGGTCCCTGAGCCTGTGGCGGGATCCCGGAGGTGTCCGGGGTCCGGAGCCGGTGGCAAGATGCAGGGCGGGGGTGGGGTACCCCCGGCCCGGTGATACCCTCGGGGCTTTTGCTAATAATAGGGCGAAGCCGGAAGAGGGGCGGCAGAATGGCCTGTGGCCGGTTCACGGCGGAAGCGGGCGGAACTCACTTTGCTACTCACGCGGCGGGTGAGGATTCGTTCCGCGGCCGTATTCAATTAATGAATGTTGCTGTTGGTTGTGATTTAAGGAAATGTTGTACGGTTAATAAAGCTGCGACCAGTTTGATTCCCAATGAGCGTGTTGTGGTTATTTGTAAGGTGGAGTGGGGGTGGGGGCGGGGTGGGGGTGGGGGCGAAATGGGGCTGGGGTGGGGGTGGGAGTGGGGGTGGGGGGGTGAAAATGGGGGTGGGGGTGGGGGCGGGGACAGGAGCACCTGGTCCGCCTTACCCGGTTACGGAAAGGCCGCGGGCCTCGTGCCCGTTGGCCGCTGATAACCGGGGGGGCGGCGAGTGCGTGTCCCCGGCCCCCACGAGGCGTCGGGAGGAGGTCCTCTTAGGCGCGGCTTTGGGCTGGCCCCCTCATTGGCTCCCGGGTGTGAGTGGCGGCTCGGGAGCCAATGGGGGAATTGTCTGGGCATGGAGGGAGGAGGGGCCAAGACCGCGTGTAGCCGGCGGGAGAGAAAGTCACCGGGGGAGCAGGTGAAGGTGGCTGGCGTCCCACCCTCCCATCCCTACAGTTGGGCTGGTTTGGAGGAGGGGGTGTTGCAGCTGGAGGGGGGTTGGCGGGATCCCGGAGGTGTCCGGGGTCCGGAGCCGGTGGCAAGATGCAGGGCGGGGGTGGGGTACCCCCGGCCCGGTGATACCCTCGGGGCTTTTGCTAATAATAGGGCGAAGCCGGAAGAGGGGCGGCAGAATGGCCTGTGGCCGGTTCACGGCGGAAGCGGGCGGAACTCACTTTGCTACTCACGCGGCGGGTGAGGATTCGTTCCGCGGCCGTATTCAATTAATGAATGTTGCTGTTGGTTGTGATTTAAGGAAATGTTGTACGGTTAATAAAGCTGCGACCAGTTTGATTCCCAATGAGCGTGTTGTGGTTATTTGTAAGGTGGAGTGGGGGTGGGGGCGGGGTGGGGGTGGGGGCGAAATGGGGCTGGGGTGGGGGTGGGAGTGGGGGTGGGGGGGTGAAAATGGGGGTGGGGGTGGGGGCGGGGACAGGAGCACCTGGTCCGCCTTACCCGGTTACAGCTTTTATTATATCCTCTGGTAGCAAATTCCAGAGTTTGAATACACGTTGAGTGAAAAAATATTTTCTCTTAGTCTTAAATAGGATACCCAGTAGCTTCATTGCATGCCCCCTAGTCTTTCTATATTTTGATGGCATAAACAATTGATCTGCATTTACCCGTTCCACTCCATTCATTAATTTATAGATCTCTATCATATCTCCCCTCAGCTATCTCTTTTCAAGGTTGAAGAGCCCTAACCTTTTTAGCCTCTCTTCATAGGGGTATCCTTCCATCCCCTTTACCATTTTGGCAGCTCTTCTCTGTACCTTTTCTAATAACGCTATATCCTTTTTAAGATACTGCGACCAGAATTGCACACAATATTCAAGGTGCGGTCGCACCATGGAACTATACAGAGGCATTATAATATCCTTTGTTTTATTCTCCATTCCTTTCCTTATGATACCTAGCATTCTATTTGCTCTCTTGGCCGCCGCTGCACACTGGGTGGAGGGTTTTAACATGTTATTCACGATGATGCCTAAATCTTTTTCCTGGGTGGTGGTTCCTAATGTGGAACCTTGCATCGTGTAACCATAGTTTGGGTTTTTCTTTCCCAGGTGCATAACTTTGCACTTGTCCACATTAAATTTCGTCTGCCATTTGGATGCCCAGTCTTCCAATTTATCAAGATCCTCTTGCAATTTTCCATAATCCTCATGGGTTTCAACAACTTTAAATAGTTTTGCGTCATCTGCAGATTTGATAACCTCACTCGTTAGTCCCATTTCCAGGTCATTTATGAATATGTTAAAAAGCAGCGAGCCCAGCACAGATGCATGGAGTACTCCACTATTCACCTTTCTCCATTGGGAAAATTAGCCATTTAGCCCTATCCTCTGCTTTCTATCTTAACCAGTTCCTGATCCACAATAGTACACTTCCTCCTATCCCATAACTTTTAAGTTTTGCCAAAGTCTCTGATGAGGAACCTAGTCAAAGGCTTTCTGAAAGTCCAGATATACTATATCAACCGACTTGCCCTTGTCTACCCGTTTATTCACACCTTCAAAAAAACATAACAGATTAGTAAGACAAGGTCTTCCTTGTCTAAAGCCATGTTGACTGTCTCCCATTAAGCCATGACTATCTATATGTTCAGTAGTTTTGTTTTTTATGATGGTTTCTACCATTTTTCCCTGGTACTGACGTCAGGCTCACCGGTCTGTAGTTTCCCTGATCACCCCTGGAACACTTTTTAAAAATTGGTGTTAGAGTGGCTAATTCTCAAGATGGTGGCTGTGAGGGTTTCAGGCATGATGCCTAAGTGAAAAGGCAAGCCAAGAGCTCTTCCTGCGGAGCCTATGCCTGCTGCTGTGGGGCCTATGGACCGCTTTGTAAGGCTCTCCGAGATCCAGATTGGGGAGATTCGAGCGGGCTTTGAAGCACCAGTAGAGGAGACTTTGGCGTCTTCTGCCCTGGATGTGTCTCTCTCCCCGAATGGGCGTGCACCTCCTGCTCTTCCGGGTCACTTGGCGGTTCCCCCAATGGGTGGATCTGCAGTCCTGCCAACGGTAGAGGTGACTGCGAATCTGGAGCAGGACTCGTTGATGGGAGGATCCAGAGATCAGCTGTTGGAGATCTCAGCTGTTAGCCCGGGAGAGGTTACGAATTCTGCGGTTGGTGTTCCAGCTCAAGGGGTGAGCCGTGCTGATTTGAAGAATTTCTCGCCGGTGGTAACCACTGAACCTACCTATTTCTTGGTAATTCCTCGTCCTGTTTCTGTGACTCTGGACAGCATCTAGGAGGCGATTGCACAGCTTTCTCAAGTAGTTGGTCAACAGCTGGCTCTTTCCACCTCAAAAATTTCTAAACTTGAGGAGTTTGTCTCTAAATTGGATAGAGATATGGTGGAAACAAAAGGTAAATTAGAAGTTTCTGATCAGAAGCTCTCTCAGGTTTCTGATTTGACTGTTTCCCTGGTTAAAGATAATACTGCTTTAAGAGCTAAATTAGATACATTGGAAAATGCTGCGCGGTCCTCAAATATTCATCTTCTGAATTTTCTGGTTGTTACTGGGATGGCTCCTTTAGATCTTTTTTGGAAATATCTTCAAGAGACACTGTCGGTGCCTTCGGACTTGATACCTCCAGTGGCAAAAGTTTACTATCTACCTTTGAACATAAGAACATAAGATATGCCATACTGGGTCAGACCAAGGTCCATCAAGCCCAGTATCCTGTTTACAACAGTGGCCAATCTAGGTCATACGTACTGATAGATTTGGGGTTTAGTATGATAGATTTGCTTCTAATTTTTAAGTGCTAAGGATTAATAATGTTCCTGATTCATAATCACTTACTGGCTGCCCTGAATCTCACAAAAAAATAAGACCAATAGCTATGCTGCTATAACATGTGAGCCAGCATTCAGGCCTTTTCAAGAAGAGATCCAGCAACCATATAAGAGATATCATGAGCCTTGTAAGGTGCCCGAAACAGGGCCGTACAGTACCTAGCAGTTTCTTTGGGAAATAAAGTAAAGTGTCTGTTGGGACTTTAGAAATGGACTTTCTGAATGTCTCTGCATTGCTCCAAACTCCCAAGGATGATGAGCTACCTGTTTCCACTCTTTTAGTAACTTTGGCTTTGTCTTCTGACCGAGAATGGCTCCTTAAGCTATTTTATAAAAAAAGAGCTAATCTGTTTATGGGTAAACAAGTATTGATTTTTCCAGATGTAGCCAGGGAAATGCAGAAAAGACGTAAATATTTTCTTTTGTTAAGGCCAGGAGTGATTTAGTTGGGAGCCTCCTTTATGTTATGCTTTCCTTGTAAATGTACAGTTATATATCAATGGCAGAAATATGTATTTTTTCAGCCTGAAGATCTTTCCTCTTTCATTAGCACTCATGTTGTTACATCTTCTCCCTCGAGTGGTCTCTTATTCATATATATGTATGTTCTCAGACCTCCGCCCCCACTTGATTTGGTGGATAATGTTTTTTTACTTTTGTGTACAACATTGGGGTGGTCTCCTGCCCTCAGTGTGTTTTGGTTGCTGCTCCCCTTTCAATTGAGGGCTATTGATATTCCTTGCTTTAAAATGATTTTTGGAATACTTTTTCTTATGAATTATTATGCAAGTAGTATCTTTCTGTACAAGCAGGGTTGCTTGGTTTATTGTAAAAAAAATTATAAATACAAAAGAAGAAAAAAGAAAAAGAAAATTGGTGTTACATTGGCCATTCTCTAATCTTCAAGTATTACAGATTATTTTAATGATGGTTCACAGATTACTAATAGCAGGTCTGCAATTTCATATTTCAGTTCTTTCAACATCCTTTGATGTATACCATCCGGTCCAGGTAATTTGCTACTCTTCAGTTTATCAAATAGTTGTAATACATCTTCCCGGTGTATTGATATTTCTTTCAATTCTTCTGCAGTATCACCTTTAAATACCTCTTCAGTCATGGGTAACATCCCAACATCTTCCTCAGTAAAGACCGAAGCAAAGAATTCATTCAATCTCTCTGCTATGGCCTTGTCCCCTCTTAGTGCCCCTTTTACTCCTCTATCATCTAATGGTCCAATTGATTTCTCTCACAGGCTTTCTGCTACGAATGTACTTGAAAAAGTCTTTATTATGGGTTTTTGCTTCCACAGCAAGCTTCTTCTCAAATTATCTCTTTGCCTACGTTATCAATGCCTTGCATCTAACTTGCCAGTGCTTGTGCTGTTTTCAGTTTTCGTCATTTGACTCCTTTTTCTATTTCCTGAAAAATGCTTTTTTGAAAACAGCCTCTCTGACCTCACCATTAAACCATGCTGGCAGTTTTTTGGACTTCCTTCCACTTTTCTTAAAGCATGGAATACAGCTGTTCTGGGCTTCCAAGATTGTTTAAAAATAACACCCAAGCTTGATGTAAGTCTTTAACCTTTGCAACTACTCCTTTTAGTTTTCTCTTAACTATTTTCCTCATTTTATCATAGTCTCCCTTTCAAAAAGGTAAAAGGTAGTACTGTGGATTTCCTTACCATCCCTCCTCCATTAATTAAATCAAACGTGATCATGCTAAGATCACTATTGCCAAGAGGCCCCAACACCCTTATCTCTTGCAGAAGATCTGGTGTTCCACTAAGGAGTAGATCCAAAATTGCTTCTTAGACTGACCAGAGTGGAAGTTGTCATTTATTTCATCTAGGAACTTTATCTCCCTAGCATGTCCTGCCGTGACACTGACCCAGTCAATACCGGGGTAATTGAAATCACCCATTATTATTACTGTGCTGTAACTTTTGTTAGCTTCCCTGATTTCGTTCAGCATTTCATCATCCATTTGTTCATTCTGGCCAGGCGGTCGATAGTACACCCCCGCTGCCATCGCCTTCCCCTTTTTAAATGTAATTTCAATCCATAGAGATTCTACAGCAAATTTTGTTTCCTGCAAAACTTTAATCCTTTGTGACTCAATTCCCTCTCTAACATAGAGCACAACCCCTCCACAAATTTGATCAGTTCTATCATTGCGATATAGTTTGTTCCCAGGTATCACAGGGTCACACTGGTTGTCCTCCTTCCACCATGTCTCGGAAATACCAATCATATCTAACCTCTCATTTAGTGCTATATATTCTAGCTGTCCCATTTTACTTTTTAGACTTATAGCATTCACATACAGGCATTTTAGAGGTTGTATTTTATTCATATTAATATAGTTATCAATTGATAGGGGTAATTTGGAATTTTTCAGCTCTGTACTTAAGGGCATCTGGGTAACTTATCTTTATTGGAACCTCTTCAGCTTCTACATATTCCTCTTCTTCACCCTTGAGTCTGATAGTACCACTTTTGCCCTTCCTCCTCTCATCTGAAAAATGTCTTATCCTCCCATTTTATTGCACTGGCTGTTTCTTCTTTTTGTATCTTTGCTTTCCTAACTATGTTGCTAGCTTCTCTAAGTTTTTCCAAACATAGATGCCTGTCTTCCTCTCTCTGTGATCTCTTGTATTTCATGAAGGCCTCCCTCTTTTTCTTCGTCTTTTTAGCTACTTCTTTTGAGAACCATAGTGGCCTCCTTTTCCTTTTACATTTATTTACCCGTCTAACGAAAAGGGTTGTTGCCCTTAAAATATCCCCTTTCAGTTTTGCCAATTGCTTTTCTACATCCCCCAGCTGTTCCCATCCCACTAACGACTCTTTGAGATATTGTCCCATTTTGGCAAAATTAATTTTCCTAAAGTTTAAGACCCTCGCTTTTGAATGGATTTTATCAGCCCTAGTCCTAATACTGAACCACACCATCTGGTGATGACTGGATGCGAGATGGTGCTATCCAATAGGGAAAGTGCTTATGATGTCATAGTGGAAGATAAAGTCCAGTATGGCCCCTTTACATGTGGGTTCTGTTACTAGTTGCTGGAATAGTTCTCCCTGTAGAAAATCTAGGATCTTCTTACTTCTAGATGACACTGCAGCAGGGATGTGCCAAACATCTGGCATATTGAAATCACCTATCAGTATCACTTCTCCTTTCATGGCAATACTGCGTATGTCTACTACATCCCCAACTACTTATTCTCCCTATGAGGGAGATCTGTATATCATACCAATGTAAATGGATTTCCCTTTCTCTCTTTCTAGTTTAACCCACAGTGCCTCTTTGCTCCCTTTTAAGCCCTGTAATTCTATACCTTTAATATTTTTTTTTAAACATACAGGGCCCGATTCTGTCCCAGACGTAGATCCCCCAGTGTGTCTGGTCTGAACTTGATGCATAGAAGGGATTGTGATTCTGATCCCATGGGGCACATCTAGCCCCACGGGATTAGAATCGCAAACAGGACTGCACTCAGCTAACTCAGTCAGGGCTTTTAAATGGAGCCGTGGCACCATGGTGTCATGTTGCCATGGCACTGTGGCTCCATTTAAGAGCCAGGATGCCGGCCGCCAGCAAAAAGAGTTCATTCCCCGCAGCCTGAGCCCCGATCTGGCCTCCTGAGACCAGGGTCGGGCTGCGGGGAATACATTCTGGCCCATATGCCCCATCCGTGACCCAGGCCATCAAAAAAACATCCAAACCTTGCATCGTGTAACCATAGTTTGGGTTGTTCTTCCCTAGGTGCATAACTTTGCACTTGTCCACATTAAATTTCATCTACCATTTTGATGCCCAGTCTTCCAATTTATCAAGATCCTCTTGCAATTTTCCAGAATCCTCTTGGGTTTTAACAACTTTAAATAGTTTTGTGTCATCTGCAAATTTGATAACCTCACTCGTTATTCCACTTTCCAGGTCATTTATGAATACGTCAAAAAGCAGCAGACCCAGCACAGATCCCTGGGGTACACCACTATTCACCTTTCTCCATTGGGAAAATTGGCCATTTAGCCCTACCCTCTGCTTTCTATCTTTTAACCAGTTTCTGATCCACAGTAGTACACTGCCTCCTATCCCATGACTCTTTAGTTTTGCCAAAAGTCTCTGATGAGGGACCTTGTCAAAGGCTTTCTGAAAGTCCAGATACACTATATCAACCGACTCACCTTTGTCCACCTGTTTATTCACACCTTCAAAAAAACCATAACAGATTAGTAAGACAAGATCTTCCTTGTCTAAAGCCATGTTGGCTGTCTCCCATTAGGCCATGACTATCTAGGACTGACTCAAAGGCACACATCTACATGCTGAGTAATTTTATTCTTTATGGTTTCTACCATTTTTCCCGGTACTGACGTCAGGCTCACCGGTCTGTAGTTTCCCGGATCACCACTGGAACCCTTCTAAAAATTGGTGTTACATTAGAGATCCTCCAATCTTCAGGTTATTAGAGATGATTTTAATGATAGTTCACAGATTACTAATAGCAGGTCTGCAATCTCATATTTCAGTTCTTTCAACACCCTTGGATGTATACCATCTAGCCCAGGTGATTTGCTACTCTTCAGGTTATCTAATAGTTATAATACATCTTCCCGATGTATCGATATTTCCTTCAATTCTTCCGCACCTTTAAATACCACTTCAGTCATGGGTAACATCCCTACATCGTCCTCAGTAAAGACCAAAGCAAAGAATTCATTTAGTCTGTCCGCTATCGCTTTGTCACCTCTTAGTGCCACTTTAACCCCTCTATCATCTAATGGACCAACTGACTCTCTCAAAGGTTTTTTGCTACGAATGTACTTGAAAAAGTCTTTATTTCGTATATTTGCTTCCGCAGCAAGCCTCTTTTCAAATTCTCCCTTTGTCTGCCTTATCAATGCCTTGCATTTGACTTGCCAGTGCTTGTGTTGTTTCCAGGTTTGGTCGTTTGGCTCTTTTTTCCATTTCCTGAAAGATGCTTTTTTAGCAACAGCCTCTCTGACCTCACCTTTAAACCATGCTGGCAGTTTTTTGGAATTCCTTCCACTTTTCTTAAAGCGTGGAATACAGCTGGTCTGGGCTTCCAAGATAGTATTTTTCAACAACACCCAAGTTGATGTACGACTTTAACTTTTGCAATTGCTCCTTTTAGTTTTTTCTTAACTATTTTCCTCATTTTATCATAGTCTCCTTTTCAAAAGTTAAAAGGTAGTACTGTGGATTTCCTTACTATCCCTCCTCCACTAATTAAATCAAAGGCGATCATGCTATGATCGCTATTGCCAAGTGGCCCCAACACCCTTATCTCTTGCACTAGATCTGGTGTTCCACTAAGGACTAGGTCTAATATGGCTTCCCGTCTGGTTGGTTCATGAACCAGCTGCTCCAAGAAGCAGTCATTTATTTCATCTAGGAACTTTATCTCCCTAGCATGTCCTGCCGTGACACTGACCCAGTCGATAACGGGGTAATTGAAATCACCCATTATTATTACTGCGCTGTAACTTTTGTTAGCTTCCTTGATTTCTTTGAGCATTTCATCATCCATTTGTTCATTCTGGCCAGGCGGTCGATAGTACAACCCCACTGCTATCGCCTTCCCCTTTTTACATGGATTTTCAATCCATAGAGATTCTACAGCAAATTTTGTTTCCTGCAAAACTTTAATCCTTTCTGACTCAATGCGCTCTCTAACAGAGCGCAACCCCTCCACCAATTTGATCAGCTCTATCATTATGATATAGTTTGTACCCAGGTATCACAGTGTCCCACTGGTTGTCCTCCTTGTCCTCCTTCCACCGTGTCTCTGATATTCCAATCATATCTAACCTCTCATTTAGTGCTATATGTTCTAAATCTCCAATCTTACTTTTTAGATTTCTAGCATTTGCATACAAGCATTTTAGAGACTGTATTTTATTCATATTAATCTGGCTATTGGTAGGCATGAGTAATTTGGGATCTTTAAGCTCTGTCTGCTCCATACTCGAGGGCTTTTGGGCTACTTTACTCTTTTTTGGAACCTCTCTGCTTTTGGTAGTATCCTTCAAGGATACATTCTTCCGAACCATCCACTCTTGGGCGACTGTCGCCTTTCCCCTATTATCTAGTTTAAAAGCTGCTCTATCTCCTTTTTAAAGGTTAATGCCAGCAGCCTGGTTCCATCCCAGTTAAGGTGAAGCCCATCCCTTCGGAAGAGCCCCTCCTTTCCCCAGAATGTTCCCCAGTTCCTAACAAATCCAAAACTCTTATCTCTGCACCATTGTCTCATCCACACATTGAGACTCCGGAGCTCTGCCTGCCTTTTGGGTCCTGCGCATGGAACGGGAAGCATTTCAGAGAACGCTACCCTGGAAGTTCTGGATTTCAACTTCCTACCTAAAAGCCTAAATTTAGCCTCCATAACCTCCCTACCACATTTTCCTATGTCATTGGTACCGACATGTACCAAGACAGCAGACTCCTCCCCAGCACTATCTAAGACCTTATCTAGGTGGCGCGTGAGGTCCGCTACCCTCGCACCAGGCAGGCATGTTACCAGGTGATCCTCACGTCCACCAGCCACCCAGCTATCTACATGCCTAATGATGGAATCACCAACTATAACGGCTGCCCTAACCCTTCCCTCATGGGCTCATGGCCCTGGAGAAACTTCCTCAGTACGAGAGGGTTTTACATCACCTGGAGGACAGGTCCTAGTTACAGGATCACATCCTGCCACACCAGGGTGATGCTCTCCTGTCACTTGACCTCTCTCCTCCATGGCAACAGGGATGCTGCCAGACTGGGAGGTGGGACTTCAGTACTATATACCTATTGGTCTCATCTATGTACCTCTCTGTCTTTCTTATGTTTTCCAAGTCTGCTACTCTAGCCTCTAGAGAACGGACTCGTTCCCTGAGAGCAAAGAGCTCCTTGCACCTAATGCACACGTAAGACCTCTCACCAACTGGGAGAAAATCATACATGTGACACTCAATGCAAAAGACTGGAAAGCCCCCATCTCGCTGCTGGACTGCTGTCTGCATCTTAGTTTTAAGTTTGTGTTTAGATCTTTAAGTTCTTTACTTACTAAGGGTTGCTATGGATATTTATACTAATAAAACTGTACCTAATACTTTTAATATACCTTGTTCACCTGAAGCTTAATTAATCTCAGGTCCTTTGTGTATGACTGATTTGGGTAACAAGCTTCACCTGAGAGCACCTCTTGTCTTTTAAGATGTGTAAGTACCTATAAAGCTACGATTATCCCACTGGTGGGTGGGTGGGTGTTGGGGAGGGAGGGAGGGAAATAACACTTATTAAAAGAGGGCTGCTACACAGTACCCTGTCCTGTGCTGCTGAGGTAAGCTATATTCAGATTTGATTTAAATTATAGCTGTTTGCTGCTGCTAGGCTCTAACTTATTATTAAATTTAACTACAAGCTCTCTGCTGGGTTCCATATTTAACCAGAAAGCTCTCTTCTGTGTTTTAAGTTTAAACTAAAAGCACTTTGCTGATGCTAGGCCCTGAGTGACTATTAAATTTAAACTACAAGCTCTCTGCTGGGTATGAAATGTAACCAGAAAGTTCTCTTCTGTGTTTTAAATTTAAACGTAAACTGCTGCTACTAGGCCCTGAATGATTTAACAAAAAATAGTGGGTTCACAGATTAATTAGCTTTAATACAAAGAATTTCTTTCAGAAAATTCTCAGAAGTATATATCACAATTGCAGATCTCTCTCCAGAAGTAAGAGTCCCCTTTTCTAGTCCTTCAATACTTCTCCTACATCCAGTCTGTGCCTAGGACCTGTCAGTGTGTGAGGGAGCAGAAGTTTCTCTGTAGTGAGCTATTAAAACATCTTTAAATGCCAGAGACCCCCAGCTGAAGCAAAGTGCAAGGTTCTAACTACAGATCTGCTGTAGTAAAGGAGCAGCTTAGTTGTTAGGGCAACAGCCTGGCACTGGAATGACCAAGGTTCAAATGCCACCAACACCCCCTGTGGCCTTGAGCAGGTCACTTAACTCTCCATTGCCTCAGGCACCACCTTAGGAAAGGCATGAGCCAAATACGAAAAAACTGTTCCTTCCCTAAAGGGCACAGCACTCACAGATGAGATGCTGATGAATGGTCACTTCCAACCAGTAAGGACTAAGTCTAAACATGCAAGAGTCCTATTGCAATTTAAGGACCCCACAGGTGAAACCTGAAAAATATGATTTTCTAGAAACAAACAGCTAAAATATCACCAAAAAAAATTCAGATTCTGCCTAATAACCAAGCAGTAGAGCATGTCTTACTGTGCAGACCCTGGGCCGTTTGAAGTTTGAAATGGATTATAAACATGGTACAAAAAAAATAATCCTCTGAAGGCTCTATATTCAATAGATAAATCTCTGGCCGGTGTTAATTCTGTAGTACAGCTGCAATTAACATCATTTGATAGCATCATCCAAGCAGTTCATTATATGAGAAGGATATTTGGGATGTACATTAGCTTAAAACTATATAAAATAGTGCAGAATGAAATAGAAGCGTTGGACGTGGGCATTAAATGTCTACAACTGGAAGAGCAAAGAGACCGTTGGTCATGGATGAAGAAGTGTACCAGAGATGTTCCTACTCAGAGTCTGAAAAACAATATTAAAATTCTAGTGTCACCTCAAACTATCCAACACTTTCTGAAGTAACACAAAATACTGCAAAAAAACACACTTAACACTCTTAGCAAATCTGCCATATGAACACAGCACTAATTCCCAAGGCTCAAACTGTGAAAACTCAACCTATGAAAAAAGCAGTACTGTAAATATTGCAAGATGTTTTAGAACACCAATCCAGCTCTTACAGAGAGAGGGGCAGACGGGGAAACAGGTTTCAGCATCATTGGTCTTTCCTGGAAATTACATGCTGTAGAATACCTCGCCTGGTCAAGCACGCAGAACGCAAATAGACCTTCAAATCCAGAATAAGTGACCGTGAACTAGAAATAGAAAGACATAGATACAAACCTAACTAGAAACCTCAAGCAGCCAGACCCTGCCTACAATGCATTACTGAAGAACTAGAACGAGAAATGTGTTTCCTCTCTACTCTGTAAAGTACAAAAACTATCCAAATGCACACGATCCAAAAACTAAATACAGAAAATCAATGACTTCCCACAAAAGAATGAGCAGGAAAAAAACTCCAGAATCATGGAGAAAAGAGAAACAGAAGATGGACCTGAAAAATGTGATGTATCCCATCACCAAGCAGTAGTAACCTCACCATGAAGGATACAGACCAGCTCCGGGACCTGGGACCTGCCTTTACTAGAACAATAATAACAATAAAATTTCCAACGTACAGCAATCTCTTAATTTCCTTTCCTTTCTATGTAACATTTGGGTAACACATACGAACTGTCATGCTAATAAAATGTTCCGAATCTGAATGTGTGGCAGACAAGTGGGAAGGAGAGGGGGTCTAATGGAGATAAAGAGGAACAGAAAGGAGTGAAGAGGAGAGGGCTATAGTGGAGGAAGACAGGAAAGGACAGTGAAACAAGGGAGGGGGTGAGGAGAGATAAGAAGGTGAAGAGTAGAGAGAGATAGCAGGTAGAAAGAACAGTCGCTCGGTCAGACTCATCAGCACCTTGACTTACTACCAAGCCCTACCACCTGATGCTAAGCTGCTAATTAGACTGCAGAAGACAGACTCAACAGTTCATCCTGCAAAATTGAAATAAAGGCTTTTTCCACCAGGGATTTCCAGAATTATTGCCCATTCAGCCTGCACATAGAAACAAGATTTTTCCTTTTAGGTACCTCCCAGTAGACAACCAGCTGTGATCCTGTCGCTGCCTGGCAGGTGCAGGTAAAGGAGTTGGCACATGAAGAACTGAAAAACAAAAGCCAGACATGAAAAGGAACTGGAATAAAGAAAAACACAAACCAAGCCGAGGGAAAGGAAAGAGCAGAAGGTGGAGGGTGGAAGACTGTTTAGGAAGCCTCTGCACTGCTCTCAGCAATCTACAGTCACCAGCAACAATGCAACTGCTGCAGCTTCAGGAGAGGTATTCTTCCAGAAATCTTACAGGCTTAAAACCAAAGGAGGAATGAATGAGAGGAGGGGGGGAAAAACCACCACGACATTGTAGACACACTGGGAAGTTGTAAAATGTTCCAATGTGGGGATTTAAACATTACTCAAAACAATCTGTGGACTTTGGGCAAAGCTTATTTCAAGTTCATGAGCACACTAAACAAAGGTTACTTTGATGGGTTTGGTTGGAAAGTCTGTTCCTACCCTTTGTGGCACCCAGTTAATCATCTAAATATAAAAATCCTTTAAAGAATAAAGATTCTGTAGACCTGGAAATGCTCTCACACTTAGCCAAAAAACACAAAATAGATGGAAAGCTTTTTGGCAAAAATTCAGTGGAAACCCTTTCCCTGCCTCAAAAGTATCCCATTAGGAAGCAGGTGGTATTAAAGGGATAGCTCCATCTTTTGCAGGACTATGGAGGACACCGTTTCTTGTCACTACAGAAAAGTGGAGGTCTGTCTGCATAGTGCAAAATCCAGATTTTAATTAGAACTGACCCCCAGCACATTTCTAGATTTGAGGTCTAGCCTTGGACAAGAGAATAAGGCTGAAGATGTAATAAAACAAATTTGACGAACTAAGAGTAGCAAATCACCTAGACTAGATGGTATTCATGCCAGGTTGCTGAAAAAAAATGAAAACATGCAATTGCAGACATACTATTAGTAATTTGTAAACTAGCATTACAATTGACTATAGTACCTGAAGATTGTAGAGTGACCAACATAACCAATTTTTGAAAAGGGTTCCAGGGATAATCATGGAAATTATAGCCAGTGAGCCTTATGTCAGTGTCAAGCAAAATGGTAGAAACCATTAGAAAGAATAAAGTTACTGAACATATAGATAGTCATTGTTAAATAGGATAGAACCAACATGAATTTAGCTAAATGAAGTTTTGCCTCAACAATCTGCTATAATTTTTTTGAAGGTGTGAATAAAACAGGTAGATAAAAAGTAAGATGGTAGATATAGTATATCTGGATTTTCGGAGAGCTTTTTTGACAGTCCCTCATGAGAGATGCTTGATGAAATTAAAAAATGATGTGATAGGAAGCAGTGTCCAATTGTCCAATTGGATTAGGAACTGACAAAACAGAGAGTAGGGCTAAATTGTCAATTTTCACAATGGAGAAAGATAAATAGTGGAGTACCCCAGGGATCTGTGCTGCACCCACTGCTTGTTAATATATTTATAAATAATCTGGAAAAGGGAATAAATGATAACATAAGATTATTCAAAGTTGTTAAATCACAAGAGGACCTAGAGAAATTGGGAGACTGGACATCCAAATGGCAGATGAAACTTACGCGATGTTATAAAAAAGTAAATCGAGACTTGTACAAGAAACACTAGTGGGATAAATACTGACAGTTATTGCACTCAGTCCCCTCAAAAGTAGTCCTTTCTGATAAAGACACACTTCCTCCAGCATGTCTGCCATGGCTGGAAACAATTTTGAAATGCCTCTTTCGTTCTGCTTTCGGTGGTAATTTCACTTTTGGAAACAAGAGAAAAGTCACAGGGTGAGTACAGAGGCTGATGGACTTGCTCGATTTGGTGTCTGGCCAAGAACTGCTGGACAAGATGTGATGCGTGATGCGTGAGCTGGGGCATTATCATGATGAAGCAACCAGTCACCATTCCTGGGCAACTCTGGCCTCTGCTGATGAGCTCTCCTTATTGACGGTTTGATCTTTTGAAGGTTATTCATGATGATCAATACTCTGGTAATCAAAGAAAACTGTGAGCATGACCTTGACATAGCCCATCAGGTGAGGCGCATTCTTGGGTCTGAGAGAGTGGAGTCTTCCATTGTGAAGATTGAGCCTTAGTTTCCAGGTCATAGCCATAAACCCATGATTCATCACAGTAATAATCTTTTTGATGAATTCTGAATCATTTTCAATGCATTCCAACAACTCCCTGACTGCAGACAGACACAGACAATCTTCTTTTTGGTCAGGGGACAGGAGTGTCGGCATGAAATTTGCAGACACGTTTCATCCCCAAATTGACAGGAAGAATATACTGCACTGACCCAAAACT
The DNA here is from genome assembly GCA_033557465.1 of Ichthyophis bannanicus. Classification (NCBI taxonomy): domain Eukaryota; kingdom Metazoa; phylum Chordata; class Amphibia; order Gymnophiona; family Ichthyophiidae; genus Ichthyophis; species Ichthyophis bannanicus. The sequence goes on from CM066050.1 coordinate 7,317,626, forward strand.
GATGTCCATGTCCTCAGCAAACTCCCCGATAGTCAATCGATGATTTGAGATATTGTGGCATGCACTGTTTCAACTTTGCCTTCATTCCTGCTCATGGATGGCCTTCCAGAACGTTTGTCACTGTCAACACTTTGGTGGCCATCTTGGAAACGTTTGCATCAGTCAAACTTGAGTATGGACTCATGCAGTCATCACCATATGCTTGCTGTAATTTGTCATAAGTCTCTTTGCACAAATCGCCAAGTTTCTGGCAGAATTTAATGCAACTTTACTGTTCAATTTTGCCACTCATCGTAAATCTGAAATTACTTTTACATGATACCAAACATCACGTAATTAAAATGAGTTCAGGTGTGCTGCAGCCATGCTACACTCTGCACGTGCACAGCACATAACTAGGTCACTGCATACTTAATAGCATCGTGGCACGATGTATTGTTATATAGCTACACAAGTCTTGATACTTTTGGATCACACCTCATATTGTGGACAAGTGCAAAGGTTATGCACTTAGAGAAGAACACCCCAAAACTATAGCCACACAATGCAAAGTTCCATATTCGGAGTTATCAATCAGGAAAAAGATGTAGATGTCATCGTAGATAATATGTTGAAATCCTCTGGCTCAGTGTGTTGCTGCAGCCAAGAAAACAAATAGAATGCTAGGAATCATAAGGAAAGGAATGGAGAACAAACCCAAGGGTATTATAATGCCTCTGTATCATTCAATGGTGCGACTGCATCTTGAGTATTGTGTGTAGTTCTTGTCACCACATGTAAAAAAAAGATATATAGTGGAATTGGAAAAGGTATAAAGAAGGGCGACCAAAACGATAAAGAGAAGGGGATGGAAGGATACCCCTATGGAGGAAAAGTTTAAAAGGTTAGGGCTCTTGAACTGTGAGAAGAGACGGCTGAGGGGAGCTATGATAGAGATCTATAAAATGAGTGAAGTAGAATGAGTAAACGAGGATCAGTTGTTTTATTTCTTCAAAAATTATAAAAACTAGGAGACACCCATTGAAACTAGCATGTACCACATTTAAACACTAAATTGAAGAATACATGTTTTCACTCAACACGTAATCAAATTCTTTGCTGGAGAATGTAATAAAAGGTGTTAGTGTAGCTGGGTTTAAAAGAGGTTTGGAAAAGTTCCTGGAGGAAAAGTCCATAAACCTTTATTAAATTGCTTACCCCTGGGACAAGCAGCATAGAATCTGTATACCTTTTGGGATTCTGCTGAGTACTTGTGACCTCGATTGTCCACTGTTAGTAATAGGATTCTGGGCTTAATGGACCATTTGTCTGACTTTATATGGCAAATCTTATGTGGTTAGAGCAGCCACCTTGCGACTAAGAAACTTCTTATGAGTCACTTAACTTTCCATTGCCTTGGAAGAAAAGGTCTGGCAATCTACTTCCAGTTGCACCTTGCAAGAAAGCCCAGGGGCTGCTGGGTTGCCAGGAGTCAACATTGACTCAACGGCACACATTACATTGCAAGACTATGGCCAAAGGCCCATCACCATTAGTTTTAACCTGTATTTGTCTCCTTCCTGATGTCCAAATTAAAACAACTTTATTAGTCTGCTTTTCTCTGATCAGAGAAGAGCAGTGCTTTTTACAGTGCTCTGCTAGAGAAGTGGATATCTGCCTCCTGTGACACCTTCTGTGAGTTCTAGCTGTTTATTAATTATTTATTGTTTGTCTAACTGCTTATTTAATTATTTATTGTTTGTCTTAGTGGTGTGCTAGTTCAGCCTGCTCAGCTATAACTTACCTTGCCTCTCTCAACTAACTGGGCTTTGTGTGGTACCCCCCTCCCCCCTGCTGAGGGTTCAGGACAGGGTACCCTGTAACTGCCCTCTTTAATAGGACTTATCTCCCTCCCTCCCTCCCCAGCACCCACCCACCCCTGGGGTAATTGTAGTTTTATAGGTACCTGCACAGCTTAGAGGAAAGGGGCTGCTCTCAGGTGCAGCTCGTTATCCAAATCAGTCATACACAGAGGACCTGAGATTAATTACTTAAGTTTCAGGTACACAAGGTGTATTAGGGGTATTAGATACACTTTTATTGGTATAAGCATCTACACCAATCCTTATTATATACAGAATTTAAAAGACCTAAACACAAGCTTTAAACTAAGATGCAGACAGAAGTCCAGCAACGAGATGGGGGTTCTCCGGTCTTTTGCATTGAGTGTCACATGTATGATTTTCTCCCAGTTGGTGAGAGGTCTTACGTATGCACTAAGTGCAAAGAACTCTTTGCTCTCAGGGAACGAGTCCGTTCTCTAGAGGCTAGAGTAGCAGACCTGGAAGACATAAGAAAGACAGAGAAGTACATGGACGAGACCTACAGGGATATAGTCCTGAAGTCCCACCTCCAGTCTGGCAGCATCCCTGTTGCCATGGAGGAGAGAGGTCACATGACAGGAGAGCATCACCCTGGTGTGGCAGGAAGTGATCCTGTAATTAGGACCTGTCCCCCAGGTGATGTAAAACCCTCTCGCACCGAGGACGTTTCTCCAGGGCCATGTCCCCATGAGGGGAGGGTCAGGACAGCTGTTATAGTTGGTGATTCATTCATTAGGAATGTAGATAGCTGGGTGGCTGGTGGACGTGAGGATCGCCTGGTAACATGCCTGCCTGGTGCGAAGGTAGCAGACCTCACGCACAGCCTAGATAGGATCACAGATAGTGCTGGGGAGGAGTCTGCTGTCTTGGTACATGTTGGTACCAATGACATAGGAAAATGTGGTAGGGAAGTTCTGGAGGCTAAATTTAAGCTTTTAGGTAGGAAGTTGAAATCCAGAACTTCCAGGATAGCATTCTCCGAAATGCTTCCTGTTCCACGTGCAGGACCCAAAAGACAGGCAGAGCTCCGGAGTCTCAATGCGTGGATGAGACAATGGTGCAAGGATGAGGGTTTTGGATTTGTTAGGAACTGGGGAACATTCTGGGGAAAGGGGGGGCTCTTCCGAAGGGATGGGCTTCACCTTAATCAGGATGGGACCAGACTGCTGGCATTAACCTTTAAAAAAGAGATAGAGAAGCTTTTAAACTACAAAATAGGGGAAAGCCGACAGTCACCCAGGAGTGCATGGTTCGGACAAAGGTATCCTTGAAGGATACTACCAAAAGCAGTGAGGTTCCAAAAGGGAGTATAGTAGCCCAAATGCCCTTGAGTAAGGAGCAGACAGAGCATAAAGATTCCAAATTACCCCTGCCTACCAATAGTCAGATTAATATGAATAAAATACAGTCTCTAAAATGCTTGTATGCCAATGCTAGAAGTCTAAACAATAAGATGGGAGAGTTAGAATATATAGCACTAAATGAGAGGTTAGATATGATTGCACTCTCAGAGACATGGTGGAAGGAGGATAACCAGTGGGACACTGTGATACCTGGATACAAACTATATCGTAATGATAGAGCTGATCAAATTGGTGGAGGGGTTGCGCTCTATGTTAGAGAGAGCATTGAGTCAGAAAGGATTAAAGTTTTGCAGGGAACAAAATTTGCTGTAGAATCTCTATGGATTGAAATTCCATTTATGAAGGGGAAGGTGATGGCAGTGGGAGTATACTATCGACCACCTGGCCAGAATGAACAAATGGATGATGAAATGCTCAAAGAAATCAAGGAAGCTAACAAAAGTCACAACAGAGTAGTAATAATGGGTGATTTCAATTACCCCGGTATCGACTGGGTCAGTGTCACAGCAGGACGAGCTAAAGAGATAAAGTTTCTATATGGAATAAATGACTGCTTCTTGGAGCAGCTGGTTCATGAACCAACCAGAGGGGAAGCCATACTGGACCTAGTCCTTAGTGGAACGCCAGATCTGGTGCAAGAAATAAGGGTGTTGGGACCACTTGGCAATAGTGATCATAGTATGATCATGTTTGATTTAATTAGTGGAGGACAGATAGTAAAGGCATCCACAGTACTACCTTTTAACTTTCAAAAGGGAGACTATGATAGAATGAGGAATATAGTTAGGAAAAAACTAAAAGGAGCGGTTCCAAAGGTCAAAGACTTACAGCAAGCTTGGGTGTTATTTAAAAATACTATCCTCGAAGCCCAGACCAGCAGTATTCCACGCATTAAGAAAAGTGGAAGAAAGTCCAAAAAACTGCCAGCATGGTTTAAAGGTGAGGTCAGAGAGGCTGTTGCTGCCAAAAAAGCAATCTTCAGGAAATGGAAAAATGAGCCAAATGATGAAAACTGGAAACAGCACAAGCACTGGCAAGTTAAATGCAAAGCATTGATAAGGCAGGCAAAGTGGGAATTTGAGAAGAAACTTGCTACGGAAGCAAAAACACAAAATAAAGACTTTTTCAAGTACATTCGTAGCAAAAGGCCTGTGAGAGAGTCAATTGGACCATTAGATGATAGAGGGGTAAAAGGGGCAGTAAGAGGAAACAAGGCTATAGCAGAGAGACTGAATGAATTATTTGCTTCGGTCTTTACTGAGGAAGATGTAGGGATGTTACCCAAGACTGAAGTGGTATTTAAAGGTGATACTGCAGAGGAATTGAGAGAAATATCGCTACACCAGGAAGATATATTACAACTATTTGATAAACTGGATAGTAGCAAATCACCTGGACTGGATGGTATACATCCCAGAGTGTTGAAAGAACTGAAATATGAGATTGCAGACCTGCTATTGGTAATCTGTGAACTTTCATTAAAATCATCTGTAATACCTGAAGATTGGAGGGTCGCCAACGTAACACCAATTTTTAAAAAGGGTTCCAGGGGTGACCCGGGAAATTACAGACTGGTGAGCCTGACGTCAGTACCAGGGAAAATGGTAGAAACCATCATAAAGAACAAAATTACACAGCATGTAGATAGTCATGGCCTAATGGGAGACAGCCAACATGGCTTTAGACAAGGAAGATCTTGTCTTACTAATCTGATATGTATTTTTGAAGGTGTGCATAAACAGGTAGACAAAGGTGAGTCGATTGATATAGTGTATCTGGACTTTCAGAAAGCTTTTGACAAAGTCCCCCATCAGAGACTTTTGGCGAAGCTAAAAAGTCATGGGACAGGAGGCAGTGTACTATTGTGGATCGGGAACTGGTTAAAAGATAGAAAGCAGAGGGTAGGGCTAAATGGCCAATATTCCCAATGGAAAAAGGTGAATAGTGGAGTACCCCAGGGATCTGTACTGGGTCCGCTGCTTTTTGACATATTCATAAATGAACTGGAAAAGGGAATAACTAGTGAGGTTATCAAATTTGCAGATGACACAAAACTGTTTAAAGTTGTTAAAACCCAAGAGGATTGTGTAAAACTGCAGGAGGATCTGGATAAATTGGAAGACTGGGCATCCAAATGGCAGATGAAATTTAATGTGGACAAGTGCAAAGTTATGAACCTAGGAAAGAACAACCCACACTATAGTTACACGATGCAAGGCTCCACATTAGAAACCACCACCCAGGAAAAAGATTTAGGAGTCATCGTGGATAACATGTTAAAACCCTCCGCCCAGTGTGCAGCGGCGGCCAAGAAAGCAAATAGAATGCTAGGTATCATAAGGAAAGGGATGGAGAACAAAACAAAGGATATTATAATGCCTCTGTATCGCTCCATGGTACGACTGCACCTTGAATATTTTGTGCAATTCTGGGCACCGTATCTTAAAAAGGACATAGCGTTATTAGAAGAAGTACAGAGAAGAGCCACCAAATTGGTGAAGGGGATGGAAGGCTACTCCTATGAAGAGAGGCTAAGAAGGTTAGGGCTCTTTAGCCTGGAAAAGAGACGGCTGAGGGGAGATATGATAGAAGTCTATAAATTAATGAATGGAGTGGAACGGATAAACGTGGATCAATTGTTTACGCTATCAGAGTATAGAAAGACTAGGGGACATGTAATGAAGCTACAGGGTAAACTATTTAAGACAAATAAGAGAAAATATTTTTTCACTCAACGTGTAATCAAACTCTGGAATCTGTTACCGGAGGATGTAGTAAGGGCTGTTAGTATAGCTGGGTTTAAAAAAGGTTTGGACAAGTTCCTGGAGGAAAGGTCCATAAACCACTATTAAAAAGGGACCCAGGATATCAATGCTTGACCCAGTACAAGCACTGTGGAACCTGTGTCTTTTGGGGATATTGCTAGGTACGTATGACCTAGATTGGCCACTGTTGGAAACAGGATACTGGGCTTGATGGACCTCGGTCTGACCCAGTATGGCATGTCTTATGTTCTTATGTGATAATGGTCGGTCATAATTCATTATGATGCATTTCTTCTTATAAATATTTAAGAGTAAAAACCAAGTATTTTTCTCACAATTGGTAAATGGGAGGTAATTTTATAAGGAGCAGTGGAGTGTTATGCTTAGTGAAGTGCATAAGTCATGTATTTTTGGCAATTTACATGCATGAATTGGCACTTAGCAAGTAAATTTAAGTGGTCACTATTTTGTAAGTATACACACCAGGCCGCTTTCATGTACTCGCACTGTGGGAATACAAATATATGCTCATATAACACACGACACCTTACATATGCTCAGAGATATACAGCACCATAGGGCCTTAGTGCTTGGGCGCAGTTTAACTTGCGCTTTTGTCCACTTATACCCCTAGTTTATAAAGTAAAAGCGTGCACCCACCTTACTTTATAAAGTAGGTGAAATGCAGAAAAATGTGTATTAACTACATGAACTTTATAAAAAAAATTATCCTCCTCATAACTAGGCACATATTAACTTCAAAATCAGCCATTTGTAGTACGAGACTCATTTCAGATTTTTCTTATTTCCTCTAACATAACAGTTTTTCCTTCAGTTTTTTTCTACCTGAAAGACACTTAGTATTTCGATTGACTATAGAAAATATAGTTCTTGAATTTCTTTGTTTTGTTTATTGGATAATAAATTTCAATTTCTTTGCTGTCAAGTGGACTATAAATTGTGCTCCTTTGGCGTTCCGCTTTGTTAACAGGAGGAAGAGATGGAATTCTGCGCTCTTCAGACTTGCCGCACGGTTTAAAACCATTTATTTATATTTCCGAGTTGCAGCTTCTACCCAGAGAGTTTTAAACCTTGTTCTACTCATGAACCTTAATATTGTCATAGAGAGGAAATGGGGCTACATTGATGTTTTATAATTGGTCACGTAAGTGTCTGATACTGGAAGGTGGAACGTGAATAGCCTCCTTCCGTACCAGCTTACTGAGTGCAGCTCATGGAGGGCTTGCTTACAGGAGCTAAAGATGCATGCTTTTCATTAAGGCTCTCAAAGCGCCATCCCAGTACCCTCTCACGGCTGGTATACCCAAGGTGAGGAACGATGGTCACTTATTCTGCTACTGCCCAGGATCTGCTCCCATTGGAGAGATTAATTCACATATTAATCAGAATCTAACTGCAACAGGGCACTGCAAAAACTCTTTCCAACTTGAGCTTCTTTCCTTTGCTTTTTCTCTTTCAGCGCTACTTGGAGATGTCTTGGATAGATTAGAAATGAATGGTTACTCAGCAATCCCTAATGGATTCAGAAAAGTCACAAATGATATCCAGACTGGCACAGGAAGCCTGCGACCTATGACCAAGAAATCAATAATAATCACGTGAGCTTGAAAAGCAACAGAAGACGACGAACTGCTGTGCTGCACAATTCCAACAGTATTAGCTCAGCGATCTCGGCAGATTTCCTTGTTCTCTGAGGGATAGTCAGTCTATGCTTTTCTCCACCTGCCCCCAAAATCTCTACAAGCCAGCATGTGACCAGTAGCGACTGGGATTTATTCATTTCACCTGCTCTCTTTTTAGCAGGAACTTTCAACAGTTTATAGCACCATGTAAGCAGTTAGTACATACATAAAAGCCAAGCACAATTTATTTGTAGGATATTATATTTGTATTATTGATGTACATTGTATATATAATGTTGTTACCTATCATGAACACATTGTGGATCTACCATTGAAAGTGACGTATACGTTTACAAATAACTTCTAAAACTATGCTATACGGCTCTGGGTAGGGCGCAGGCAATAATCCAAATGAGGAATATGAGGGCATCACTCTGCTGCTAGGGAAGAGTTGAAGGGAGTGTTTCAGTGGAGTATACAAGGCATTACTCCGATATGGGGCAGTCTCTCAAGCTCTGGGAATTACTGCCTCTCAGGCCCTGGGCATCTTTCCAGCTCCACCTACAGTAGGATTTCTCAGTTGCAATACAGAAGTCTGAACACAGATAGTTTCTCTATACTTCACTATGAAGCTCTCAAGATCAAACAGAAGGCAACAGTGTCTAAAGAACCCAGCAAGAAGGAAAAATTCTTCTGAATCACTGAAGAAATTAATGATCAAAGAGGAAGCCTCTTGCCCAGACTCGAGATCCAGCACAGGTGACGACTACTGTCTAATAGTTACTCAGCTCTCCAGGACTGGGTCTTACTTGTTGTCTTTACATACAGCAAACTTCATGTGATCTCACAAGGACTTCAGGGGCTGTGAACAAATAGCTACCTTCTTCCCATCCCAGAACCACCTTACCTAGCCGTCCCAGATGGATGTCGGGGATGGTGAGAGGAGAGGTCAGAAAAGTCATGGACGCATATTGCCAGCACCTGGGAATACTCAGCTGACTAGACTAAGCCAGAATTAGAGGAAGTCAGAGGCAGGGGTTGTTGGCCAGTGACACAGAGTCAACTATTTATCATTTATATAGCACTAATAGGCATACACAGCACTGTACAAATACACAGACAGTCCCTTCTCCACAGAGCTTACGATCTGCTAAAACAGACAACCCAAACAGGAGACTAGGGAATTCTTAAGGGAAGTGATTAAAACTACATATGGGTGCAGACAGGAGAATAAGGGATCAGGATCCAAAGATAGCCTTTAACATCAGCAAAATTCACCCCTTCTTTATCTTTATTCAAGCTCTTGATAGACCACTTGGTATACATCCAAGGGTGTTGAAAGAACTGAAATATGAGATTGCAGAACTGCTATCAGTAATCTGTGAACTATCATTAAAATCATCTCTAATACCTGAAGATTGGAGGATCGCCAATGTAACACCAATTTTTAAAAAAGGTTCCAGGGGTGATTCGGGAAACTACAGACCGATAAATTGGAAGACTGGGCATCAAAATGGCAGATGAAATTTAATGTGGACAAGTGCAAGGTTATGCACCTTGGGAAGAACAACCCAAACTATGGTTCCACATTAGGAACCACCACCCAGGAAAAAGATTTAGGTGTCATTGTGGATACCATGTTAAAACCCTCGGCCCAGTATGCAGCGGCGGCCAAGAGAGCAAATAGAATGCTAGGTATGATAAGGAAAGGAATGGAAAATAAAACAAAAGAGATTATAATGCCTCTATATCGTTCCATGGCGAGACCGCACCTTGAATATTGTGTGCAATTCTGGTCGCCGTATCTTAAAAAGGATATAGCGATTTTAGAAAAGGTACAGAGAAGAGCCACCAAAATGGTAAAGGGGATGGAAGGATACTCCTATAAAGAAAGGCTAAAAAGGTTAGGGCTCTTTTTCCTGGAAAAGAGACGGCTGAGGGGAGATATGATAGAAGTCTATAAATTAATGAACGGAGTGGAACGGGTAAACGTAGATCGATTGTTTACCTTATCAGAATATAGAAAGACTAGGGGACAGGATAAACTATTTAAGACTAATAAAAGAAAATATTTTTTCACTCAACATGTAATCAAACTCTGGAATTTGTTACCGGAGGATGTAGTAAAGGCTGTTAGTGTAGCTGGGTTTAAAAAAGGTTTGGACAAGTTCCTGGAGGAAAGGTCCATAAACCATTATTAAGAAGTGACCGAAGATATCAATGCTTGACCCAGTACAAGCATTATGGAACTTGTGTCTCTTGGGGAAACTGCTAGGTACATATGACCTAGATTGGCCACTGTTGGAAACAGAATACTGGGCTTGATGGACCTTGGTTTGACCCAGTATGGCATATCTTCTGTTCTTATGTTCACTTAGGCCAAAGCATTGAAGCAATGTACTACTACTATTTACCACTTATAGAGCGCCATGCACGCAGCGCTATATAGCTAACCCACAAGAGGCAGCCAGTATACAAAAGACAGTTCCTGCCCATCAGAGTCATGATCATCGGAGCTTAAAATCTAGTCAGAACATTACAGGGCATTGGTTGGTTTAGTGCAAGGCACGGTATGGTCTATACAATTTGGTCATGAGAGTTGACGGGGGTTAAGATAAAATAAGGATAGAAGTCAGGATCTGAAAGCGACGGTGAAGAGGTGGGTCTTCAACCTGGATTTGAAGAGGGCCAGGGAGGGTGCAGGGCATATAGACACAGGTAGGCTGTTCCAGGCATGAGGTGCAGCAAGGTGAAAGGAGCGAAGTCGGGAGTTAGCGGTTTGGGTGAAAGGCATAGATAGAAGTAATTTGCTAGAAGAGCGCAGGTTCCGAGAGGGGATATAGGGAGAGATAAGAGATGAGAGGTATTGAGGGGCCGTAGAGTGAATGCATTTATAGGTTAGTAGGAGAAGTTTGAATTGGATGCAGAATTGGACAGGGAGCCAGTGAAGCGACTTGAGAAGAGGAGTAATGTGGGCATGGCGAGACTGGCGGAAGATTAGTCGAGCAGCGTGATTTTATATAGATTGAAGGGGAAGGAGGTGGCTGACGGGGAGACCAGCAAGGAGTAGGTTGCAATAATCAAGGCGAGAGGAGATTAAGGAGTGGATAAGCGTTTTGGTGGTGTGTTCAGAGAGGAAGGGGCAGATTTTGCCAGTGTTGTAGAGAAAGAAGCGGCAGGTCTTGGCAATAAGCTAGATATGTGCAGAGAAGGAGAGAGAGAGAGATGTCAAAGATAACCCCTAAGTTGCAGGCCGAGGGAACAGGAAGGATAGTAGCACCATCCACATAGACTGAGAAAGGGGGAAGAGGAGGGGAGGAGTTGGGGGGAAAGACAAGGAGTTCAGTCTTGGCCATGTTCAATTTCAATTGGCGATGAGACATCCAGGCAGCGATGTTAGAGAGGCAGGCAGAGATCTTGGACTGGGTTGCTGGAGAAATATTAGGTGTAGAGAGGTAGATTTGGGAGTCATCGGCATAAAGATGGTACTGAAAGCCGTGGGAGGAGATAAGCACGCCAAGGGCTTGGGTGTAGAGAGAGAAAAGGAGGGGGCCCAAGACGGATCCCTGGGGTACACCTACGTGGAGCGGGGTAGGGGAGGAGGAGGAGCCGCCAGAGCATACACTGAATGAGTGATGGGAGAGGTAGGAGAAGAACCAGGATAGTACCAGGTCTTTGAAGCCAAGGGAGGAGAGGGTGGTGAGGAGAAGATTGTGGTCTACGGTGAAAGCAGCAGAGAGATCAAGGATGAGGATAGAGTAGAGGCCCTTAGATTTAGCCAGGAACAGGTCATTGGAGACTCTTGCGAGAGCTGTTTCAGTGGTGTGTAAGGGACGGAAGCCAGATTGTAGTGGGTCCAGGAGGACCTGGGAGGTGAGGAAGTCGAGGCAGCTGCAGTGGACTGTTCATTCTAGTAGTTTGGATATGAAGGGAAGGAGGGAGATGGGTCAATAGTTAGAAGGGCATGTGGGATCGAGTGAGGGTTCCTTGAGGAGGGGTGTACAATATAAATGACTGCTGAGGGAGGAAAAGGAAAGGAACACCATTTTCTTACAGGACAGAAGAGAGAAAAGGAAGACAAGAGGAATAATACCAAGGAGAGGGACAAGGAAGGTAGGCAGGGGCAGAGGAGACAACAGAGCAAAGCTTAATCATGGTGGAGGGACAGGTAGGTTAAAGACTAGTTGGTATAGGTGGGTTTTTAAAGCAGCTGCAAATTTGGGAAAGGAAGACTCAGAGTGAAGCGTGAGGGGAAGGGAGTTTGAAAGTGAGGGATCCAGGAAAAAGAAGGTGGAACATTGTGTGCATTCAAGGTGAGCCAATGAAACAGAGGGAAGGGTGAGCCGATGGTTGTGGAGTGAACGTAGCAGATGGGGTGGGGTATGATGAAGAAGGTCTGCGAGATACTGGGGAGTGGAGGTATGAATTGTCCTATGAACAAAGGTTCCTTTTGGAACACTACAAAGACACTTATCCAGTCTCTAGTCACCTCCCATCTAGACTATTGCAACCTCCTCCTGCTGGTCTCCCTCTGAATCATCTCTCACCCCTTCAATCTGATCAAAAATTCAGCTGCTTGTGTTATCTTCCGCCAGTGTCGCTATGCTCATGTAACCCTTCTTCTCAAGTTGCTTCAGTGGCTCCCTATCCGCTTTCACATCCAGTTCAAACTTCTCCTATTGATCTGTAAAAGTGCACGCGTTCTGCAGCTCCTCGCTACCTTCCCTCTATTCTCTCCCTACACCCCTCCTCAGGACTCCGCAGTTCTGGCAGATCCTGTCTGTCTGTGCCCTTCTATTCTACTGCCAAGTCCAGACTTTGATCCTTCCATCTTGCTGCTCCTTATGCCTGGAATAAACTACCTGGGTCTGCTTGTCAGGCTTCATCTCTGGCCCTTTTCAAATCCAAGCTGAAAACTTACTTCTGAGGCCGCTTTTGGATCCTGATGAGCTCGGTCTCCTCTGTGTTTCCTTGCCACTCCCCTAGATGTGTCCTTGTCCTCGGATGTTGTGTTGTCTGTCTTGACTAGATGGTAAGCTCCGATGAGCAGGAACGGTCTTCTACATGTGTCTGTACAGCGCTGCATACGCCTTGTAGCGCTATACAAATGATCAGTAGTAGCAGTAGAAGATCAGAGTCTTTAGCCTGGATTTGAACAGGACCAGGGATAGAGCCTGACTTGCCGACTCTGGTAGTCCCTTCCCGGCATACAGTGCAGCAAGGTGGAAAGAACAGAGACTGGTTGGCAGAAGAAGAGAAGGACATAGATAGAAGTGATTTGCTTGAGGCGCAGATTTGCCAGAAGGGGTGTAGAATGATAAGAGGAGAGGTAGTGAGGAGCTGCCGACAAACTTAAGTCAGGAGAAGTCTGAACTGGATAGGGAACCAATGAATCGACTTGGGAAGAGGAGCTACATTATGAACATAGCGACTGTGGTAGCCAGACAACTGAGTTTTGAACAGATTGAAGAGGAGAAACATAATTCAATGGGTGACCAGTGAGAAGCAGGTTGCAATAGTCTAGATGGGAGGTGATTAGAGAGTGGAGAAAGGTCTTAGTAACATGTTCTGAGAGGAAGAGATGAAGTTGCCAATTTTTACCAGGAACAGCAGCTGGTTATTTCTCCAGGCTCTTCCGCACTGCACTTTATTAATGAATAGGTAATTTACTATAAAAAGGTACATAATTCTGCTTTATGATAAAACTAGCCCACAAGTGCTTTGAAAAGGTGATGGGGAAAAGCTATGCAATCATCATGTGTATGAATGAAGATGAGTAGTTTCAAGAACTGAACTCTACATTCTCCAATGCACGGCTTTGTCCCTCAGTGTGCTTTCCGTTTCAGCTCTTCCACCTGTCCTCTTTGCTCAGTTTATTTGTTTTCTCTGGGTCTTGCTGGTCATATATTGTCTGCTTCATTGGTGTTCTCGTTTGCTACTTCTTGGGACTCTCCTCCAGACCACATATCCACACTGTGCCTTAGAACTGACGAGCACAGAAAATGGGTATCTGAAGTCAGTGCTTCCTCAGCAGGGCTAACACATCCAGAACATGCCTATTTACTGGAGACTGCAACCATTTCCATTGTATTTCATACTAGTTATGGTCATCATAGCACAGTTTTTGTTCAGACACCAAGTGTATATCCCCATAATCAACTGGTAAATGTCGCAGAGTGTCAGTGCAGATGGGCCCTGGCCATGTGCTTCTTTGCTGTTCTTGCTAACAATTGTCTTATCTTTGGACTCAGCAGTTCCCTTCTACTTCCAGCTCACTTGGAGGAAGAGGTAGGATTTGCTACCATCAATTTTTGTTTGTAACTACCCAGGTAGGTTGTAATACCCCCTCCCATCTAATTCAGCCATTGCAGTGATGTTCCTGGGCTATGGCCCTCTGAAACATAGCAATAGGGCAATCTCAGCCTGTCCAGTAGGTGTCACCATTACACAATGACTGGGGCTCCCCTCCCCTCAGGGGGTGTGAATGGTGCTTCTGCAGCACTAAATCCAGCACTTTGGCCATAGATCCAGCAAACTGGCCAAACACTGTTTAGTAAGACAGCAACTAACCACTAGTTAGTTTAAACTGAAAAATTCCACTTATTCCAAACAGGTTGGATTCAAGATGAATTACAATTGGAATGGTAATAAAACCACCACAAGACAAATGAAGTGTATATATTTCGTTTTCATTGTCAGGTCATGCCTATACATGTTTCAAACAGAAAAATACAAAAAAGTCTAAGAAAGGTTTATGTTCATGTTTATTACATTTGATATACCGCCCTTTGTAACATTAGGGAAATGTACAAATAGAAATAAAAACGGTGGCTAAAAGCCGGAAAGGAAAAGAACTACAATATAATATAGGAGAGAGATAGAGTACAGTCAAACAGACGAGATAGGAGAAACAGACGACACAGGGAAACAAGGTCATACAAGAGCGGTAGGGCGGTCAAAGACAGCAGAGAATAAATGGGTTTAAGAGGGATTTAAAGTGATCTAGTTTGCGTTATCATCCTTGCACACACTGTCCCTCATCATGGACCTATGATTGCTTACATTGGAAGGTCTTTAGGGTATGGACCTCTCTTCACACCCCCTGTAGACATGTTCTGTATCTGTTCTGTATCGCTAGCCTACCACTGTCGTGGCACACACTGCACTGGGAAAACAGGAGGCATCACAGAAACTTGCAGCGAGAACATTTTCTCTATTGAGTGCTAAAAATAAACTAATTCACACTCTGTCATCTCTAATCTCTCACAGACCCTCTCCTAGCCAGCTCTGTGCAGTCATTACTTTTTAAAAGCTATATACTGTATAAAAAGAGAGCCCCCCCCCCCCCCCGTTTCCCTGAGAACACTTCTGATCTGCAGACAGCCCACAAAGGAAGAAAGGATAATTTCAAATGCAAGACCCTGCAGTGCCAAAAAACAACACCCCCAAGAGAGTCTGAGGTGGGGCACAGCCAAAGAAGCTGCCTCTTATGGGATGTGGGCACAGAAAAGGATCAGACGAGGGTCCCTCTACACTCTGTAGAATCCCTGGAAGCTGTTGCTGTGGGCAGGATTTATTAAATGGCTGTTTGATGGAAGGAAAAACAGAAGACTGTAGTGGATCTGTGCCACTGAGTCAGTGCCGACTCCCTGGTGATGTAGCTGCCTCTGGGGTTTTTGGCAAGGTATGACTAAGTAGATTGCTAGACCTTTCTTCCAAGACAATGGAGGGTAAAGTGACGCCCAAGGCCACGAAGTGCCAGCGAGAATCAAATCCTGGTCTCTTGGTCACCAGCCTACTCCTGCACCTGTATATGAACACAGGTCATTTGTGATGGCCACAGGAGAGATGGATCAGAGCATGCCCAAAGACCCCCCCCCCCCTGCAGGGAAACCATAGCACATCTGTGCTGGAGAGGCTGGGGCATGGGAGAGAGTCCATGCAGCTAATCATGCAACACTGCAGCAATAACCCAACCCACTCTCCACGTTGATATGTGGAGTCTCATGCATGTGTGCCGACCTTTTTATCTTTATTCAGCTTTTTCATGTACTGTTTAAGACAGAGCAAAAAGGTGGTGTAAATACAAATGACTGCTGAGACAGGACAGTAGGGCAGAAAGAACAGAAATAGGCAGAGGACAGAAAAGGCAAAGAGAGAGGAGAACCAAAGAGGAAATCTTATGCAGATTCAGAGCTAGCTAAAAAGGTGTTTTTAAAGCGCATTTGAACCTGGGAAAGGAGGGTTCAGAATGGAGAGTGAGCAGAAGGGAGTTCCAAAGGGAGGGGCCCAGGAAAAAGAGCACAGAGCAGCGGGTATGTTCAAGGCGAGCCCAAGTGACAAAGGGGAGAACCAAACAGTGATTGTGGATGGGGCGCAAAAGACTGTGGGGCGTGTGAAAGTGAAGCAGATCTGCAAGATATCGGGGTGGGGAGGTATGGATGGTCCTATGGACAAAAGAATTAGGAACTGAATTCTAAAGCACACAGGTAACCAGTGAAGATGGGTGAGAAGTGGGAAAATATGATCATAACGGGAGGAAAAGGTGAGAGTGCGCGCCACAGTGTTTTGAAGTAACTGGAGCCTGTGGAGATGGTATTGTGTGAGGCCAGCTAGGATGACATTGCAATAGTGATGAAAGAGAGGAGGGGGGGGGGGGGTGGTCAAGGAGGCAGGGGAAAGGAAAGGGTGAACTGCATGAATCTGACGAAGGTGGGAAAATGAGTGGCGAACAGTAGAAGAGTTGGGTTCAGTGAAGGAAAGAGAGGAATCTAGGATAACACCGAGATAGCGATAGAAGCAAGCACTGGAGCCAGGGATGGGGAGGAATCCCAAAAGTGATCCAGGTGGCAGTGGATTTAGAGGGGGTTTAGGTGAAGGAAATTTGAGGACATCTAGCCATGAATAAGGGCGAGACAGGCAGTAAGTGAGCAATGTTGGGGGAGGAAGAGCAGGTATAATGAAGAAAATCCTCCTCTTCCTCCATGTAATAATACGCAGATAATACCAGGCAGCAACTATTACTACTACTGAGCATATCTATAGCACTACAAGATGTACACAGCACTGCACAGACATGTAAGAAACAGTCCCTGCTCACCAGAGCTTATAATCTAATCAAGACAAACAATAGCTGTAGACACGGGATACATTTAGGGGGAATGGTAAAGAAACACAAAGGAGATTGGGTCAGTCAAGATCCGAAAGCAGAGGTGAAGAGGTGAGTTTTTAGCCTAGATTTGAAAAGGGCCAGAGAAGGCGCCTGACGTACAGATTCAGGTAGTTTGTTCCAGGCCTAAGGAGCAGCAAGGTGAAAGGAGCAAAGTCTGGGGTTAGCAATAGAAGAGAAGGGCACAGATAGAAGCGATTTGCCAGAAGAGCAGAGTTCCCGATGAGGGTTGTAGGGAGACATAAGAGGAAAGGTGGTGAGGAGCTGCAGAGTGAATACACTTATAGGTCAGCAGGAGAAGTTTGAACTGGATGTGGAAACGAATAGGGAGCCAAATGAAATGACTTGAGAAGAGGAGTAATATGAGCATGACGAGGCTAGCCGAAAATTAGCAGTGCGGCAGTGTTGAACAGATTGAAGGGGAGAGAGATGATTCAAAGGGAAACCAGCAAGGAGGAGGTTACAATATTTTAGGCGAGAGGTGACTAAGGAGTGGATAAGTGTCTTAGAAGTCTGTTCAGAGAGGAATGGGTGGATTTTGTTGATGTTATAGAGAAAGAAATGGCAGGTCTAGCTATCAGATGGATGTGTATGGAGAAGGAGAGCGAGGAGTCAAAGACAAACCCAAGGTTGCAAGCTGAGGAGACAGGGAGGAGTAGAGAGCTATCCACAGAGACTGAGAAAGGAGGAAGGAGAGAGGAGGTTTTAGGGGGAAAAATAAGAAGCTCAGTTTCGGCCATGTTCAGTTTCAGGTGGCAGTGAGACATCCAAGCAGCAATATCAGAAAGGCAGGCAGAGATCCGGATCTGGATTACCAGAGAGATTTCAGGTGTAGAGAGGTAGATTTAGGAGTCATCAGCATAAAGATGGTACTGAAAGCCATGGAAAGAGATGAGTACACCAAGGGACTGGGTATAGAGAGAGAAAAGGAGCGGACTCAAGACAGATCCTTGGAGTACACCAGCAGAGCGGGATAGAAGCAGAGGAGGATCCACCAGAACATAGACAAAGAGAGATGGGAGAAATAAGAGGAGAACCAGGATAGTACAGAGCCCTTAAAACCAAGCAATGACAGAATATCAAGGAGAAGGTTGTGGTCAACAATGTCAAAAGCAGCAGAAAGGTCAAGAAGGATGAGGACTGAGTAAAGGCCCTTGGATTTTGCAGGAACAAGTCACTGGAGACTTTGGCAAGAGCAGTTTCAGTAGAATGTAAAGGATGAAAGCCAGACTGTAAAGGATCCAGGAGAGTTTGAGAGGAGAGAAAGTCAAGGCAATGGCAGTGAACAGTGTGTTCAAGTAGTTAGAGAGTAAGGGGATGAGGGAGATGGGTTGATAGTTAAAAGGACAGGTAGGATCTAGTGAGGGTTTCTTGAGGAGAGGTGTAACTACAGCATGCTTGAAGGCTGCAGGTACAGTTGCAGTGGATACCGGAGGTTTGAGAATATGAGAGATAGAAGGGACAATAGTGGAGGAGATGGGGCTTAGGAGATGGGTGGGAATGTGATCAGAGGAGCAGGAAGTGAGTTTGGAGGTGTGTGGTTTCCTCCTCAGAGAGATCACAGAAAAGGAAGAGAGGGTAGCAGAGGTAGAGAGGGAGTGAAGAGGCAGAGGAGGGGGGAGTAGCTGGCCTCGTGGGGAATTGGAGGGTGATCTTGTGGATTTTGTCATGGAAATAGTCAACCAGGGTTTGGGCAGAAAGGCAGGGAGGGGTCAGTGTCCCCACAGTATGGCCCCTCATCCACAAACCTGAAATCAGCACAGGCTCTCTCTGAGCCCGATATATGCCGACAGTTCTCCAGCACTCTCAGTCTCTGCACTTTGGGGGGGGGGGGGGGAGGTTCATGTGCATATTAGTGTGATAAATCTGTTCATGTATTGAAAGCCGGAAAAATCTTGGGAGCCAGGTTACCTTTATGCCTAAAATTCAGCACTTAGTGTCCAAAATTCAGAACAGCAGAAAAAGATGAAAAACAAAAAATGTATTTAAAAACTAAACTAAGAGCAAAAGGAGGAGGGAAAATAGTCAAAGAAGGTAATCCCAAATAGCAATAGCAAAAAAGAATGGAAAGGAAAAACATTTCTCTGCTCCTAAAACCTTTTAACTGATGCCTACATGTTCTAAATGTAAATTTCCAGCTGTGCTTATTTGCCAAAGGAACACAAAGAGGCAATTTGCAGCCCCCCCCCCCCTGCATGCACATGTACTGTATATTCACTGGCCTGCCCTGTCCCTGATCCTAGTGCTGCCTCTGTGCTGTCTTTTGAAGGGGGGGGGGTGCTTAAAGGTTTTTCTCCCATTCTCTAGTTCCAATGATGTTATTAAGCTGTTAAATATTCTATGTAACTTCATGTTATTGTTCAATGTAAACCGCCCCTGATCGCTGGAAGGAGCGGTATAAAAGAGCTGTTCAATAAATAAATACATTTACACATGGCAAATTGATTTGAAGATTGGCTTTATAAGAGCCGTGTAAGGTTACATGTCCTCAGCACGTGTAGGCTGTGTGGTTTCCAGAACTTACTCATGTGGACGGACCATAACATGCGTGCTTTAGGTGGTTCCTATTCTGTAAGTACACGCATCCAGCCGATGGCACGCACAAGGTCAGAGTATGGATGGTGTGCAAATCTATGTATGCAAGTTATCGTATTTTATAACGAATGCACGCAAGTCCTTGTGTCTAGATTTGCTATGAGATTTTATACATACATGCATGCATACTTCACTTTATAGAACAGGCCTCAAATACACCCAGACTCACATGTAAACTCTGCCAGTGTGTAGAAAGTTACCTGGGGCTTTAAATTAGATCAGCTATTCAACGCCACCAGCACTGAATACGAGCAGTGTGCCCGGTGGGAGTTTCAGCTAACCAGGCAGCAGCGATCTCCAACCACTGCCAAATTAGCTAAAGCAGCTAAAGTTAGGAGAAATGAAGCCTGTCCTAACTTTAGCTGGTTTAGGTTAACCGGTCAGTGATTGAACAGTGGTTGCTGTCCCAGGAATGGGCGTTTAAACCTGGGACATGGGGCTATCCCGCTAACCTGTTAGTCACTTTGAATATGTTCCCCTAACTATTCAAAATAAAGAGGGAGACACTGTGCCCATAATAGTGAAACAGTGGAGGAAACTACAGGGTCTGGTAAGGCCGGTTCTCAGACTGTACTGATGATTCTCACATCACATTTCTTGCCTGGGGGCAGGATATGGCATATTTTGCTGCCTGAGCTGCGCCCTCTGGTTATGCAGAGTCTTTACTGCTCGTTCCCTTGTGGAAATCCGATTAGTTCAGGGAAATACGTAGTGCTGATATCTTTAGCTTCCATTTACTAAGCAGCATTAAGGGCTACCGGGTAGTGCAGGGTTTTCATGCATCAAGTGCACCTGAGCTAATGAGGGTGTGCACAGGGTGGGTTAGGGGGTGTAACGTGGGCATTGATGGTGCATTGGAACTAGCACGGGCACTCATGACTGCTGCCATTAGCATGGGTTCACTTAACGCCACCTTAACAGGCGAGATGAAGTGTGCCCGTCTGCCAACTAGCAGAGGCACCAGCCCAGAAGTATCTGCACGGGCCTCCTCACCGATATTGTGCCCTGTGAGCGTGACCCTCATGCCCCTGCGTGGCTGGTTCTTCTCATGTGGAAATGGCATGGGGAATGCACCTTACAAGGAGCCTGGCTGTAGTTACTGTGGTTAACACTGAGCGATTAATGTCAGCTCGGGATCTATGTGTGTGTCACTTAACACCTTCTCACGTCAGCTGAATGCCGCTATTCTGGGAACACCTCAAGGCCTCACAGTTACTGTGCATTAAATTTGGCCACTAACTCATGGTAATGCAATGTGTACTGACAACTCCCGGGTTTTCTTGGTGGAAGAAGATGGTCAGGCCTTTCTTCCAAGGCAATGGAGGGTTTAAGTGACTTGCCCAAGGCCACAAGGAGCACCAGTGGGAATCGAGCCCTGATCGCTTGGTCACCAGGCCATGGCTCTAACCATTAGGCTACTCTTCCACCTATGGTAATGGCAGAAAGTTACCATGCTTTAGTAACTAGGGACCTTTGTATTTTGGGAAAATGCGGTTCTGTTTCCATTTCTTTGCTGCTGCTGCACTGTGGGCAGTTTGACTCTCTGCTATTTCCAATTCAGTTTGTGTCAACATTTTTTTTGGTTCTGTATGAGGTGAAAGTCTAAGTTCTGCTTATGTTACTGAGATTTAGGGGGGGGAAGGGGAGGGGCAGCCTATGGGCAGAAGCCCCAGCTGTGTTGTGCTACCCCCCTCCATGCTACCCACAAAGGTCTGATGCCCTAGGCGGCCGCTTAGTGGATGGGCAGGTCCGAGTCTCTTGGTATTTGGGTTTGTTTTAAGGATTTGCAGCAATCTAATCAAATCAGTGATTTTAGACACAAACGTTCTGGTTCAAAGGACCACCCCATGTAATTTACAACAGGGTAGCAGGCATATGTAATCAAATACCGAAACATATTCAAACTGCTAAACTAAATATAGACATGTATTTGTAGCTTTTCCAAGCCAAGCTATGGAGGGAGGTGGTGGGATGTTGGCGCTCTCTCAATGACAGCAGATTTAGAGTTTTGGAGATCATTTGATTTGTGTTTAATCATGAATCTTGTTGGCTGCAAACTGCTTTGATGGATAGTTTATAAGATTTTATACATAAACACCCTTGTTCAATATCATTTCTCTAGTTCATATGTTATCTGTAAATTGTTTTGACTTAGTTATTTAACAGCTTTTCTATGCCGTTTTTATCATTAATTCCAGTCTGACTAGTTTTGTTTTCCCAGAAAGTTCAGCGCCTGGCGTACTGTTTCCGCTGCTCGCATTCGCATACGTAGGGTTGTTTCTCTGCTCCTACAGTGCACCAGCTGCAGTTCTTTCTGCAGCCTTTGGTGTTATTTTGCATTTCACTGTCAGTCTCTTTTTTTGGCACATTATTAATTGACAAGTTCAGGAAACATTCATGTGACTGGCAATGCGGATGAATCACCCCAAGCTCAGCAGACCCTTGCCAGCGACTGTGGGTGAGCTCCTCGCACTGCTGTCTGCATCTCCAAGGCCTGCAGAAAACGGCAGGGAGCGAGAGGAGAGGAGAGCAGAGGAGCAGTCAAAGAGGGGGGGGTGAGACAGAGGGCAAGGATGGGGGGCTGAGGACAGCATTTAAAAACAGAGCATGCTTTGGAGTCCAGGGTGTGCAGGTTGGAAGCGCTCCTTAGATGTAGGACGGGCTTCATAAACCAGATCTCTCACCTCCAGAGGGAAGCCCCAATTTGCTATATGGAAAGTAACTAAAATTACTAGAACTGTATGTTTTGTAGATGTCTAACAATAAAAATTCCTATGACATATCCATGAATGATCAGCATCAGTCTTTGACAGTCATGGCCCACCTGCCTTCTTCCACCTCTTATGTTTCTCCATTCCTTTTCCTCGGTGTCCCTTCTGTCTAGACCTTGCAAGTGACTGAGAAAACATTGTTGAAAAATGGAAGCAACCGAGAGACACAGGAAGAATTTCGGAGCTCTTTCCTGCACTGCCTGACCAGCTTGGCACAGTACCTTTGTTTGTCTGAAGCCAAGAGCCAGGTGCCACCAGGCTTCTGTTCATGTCAAATAAGACTATCGAAAGAAGAGATCACCAAAGGCTCCACAGACTACAAAAATGCCGAAAAAGTTGACAGCATAAACAAAACGCCCAAATTCTACTTGAGAAATGCTGAAAATTCCATAGTTCTCTCAAATTTAGAATAATGTCAATATTCCAAACGACCTAATGTTTCGTAGCTGCTGATCAACATGCAAGTTCCCTATCTGTGGATCTTCAGTGGCAATATCTGCATGGCGACAGGGAAAATCCATCTA
This sequence comes from Ichthyophis bannanicus, assembly GCA_033557465.1. NCBI lineage: Eukaryota > Metazoa > Chordata > Amphibia > Gymnophiona > Ichthyophiidae > Ichthyophis > Ichthyophis bannanicus. The sequence goes on from CM066050.1 coordinate 7,340,319, forward strand.
AGCTCCATGGCACCATATGGACAGAGCTGTAGTGAGATGAGGTGATATTCAGCTGCTCTTCTAGCTATGTGCTTTCATCTGGGCTAGGAAAAGAGCAGGCCTTCAGTTAAGGTGCAGAGCTGAAAAGCGATGCTAGACACCTTGCTGGCTCTGTGCATATATGCAGTACTATCACCTGTCTTTCTGCTGTTGCTGCATCTTTTCTAAAGCCGTGGCTGGCATTTAAAAGAATGCGTTCACTGCTGCTAGCTTCCATTTCACATATTAATAAAACATCCTCCAGGCACAACCCAGAGAGGACCGTCCTGTGAGCTTTAAGCCTGTAGCATATGCAAGAATGGGCTTGGGGAACACAGTGCAGCTCATACGCCGCTTTATTCCTTATTCTTCTGTCTCTCTCTCCCCCCCCCCTCTCTTGCTCTGCTTCTCTCCCTCACATTGTCTTGCTGCCACTGTCTCGCCCTCATTTTTCTGTCCCTCTCACATTCTCTTTATACAAACAGACAATCTCACGTTTTCCAATATAATACTTGCAGTGATGTGTTAATGAATTCTAATGAATACAAACGGAAAAAGTGACTTTCAGCATTTCTCTTGCTGCTACGGAGTGAGAGAGGAGAAGAAAAAGTGAAATCAATGACTTCCAGCTCCCTCGATGTATCTATAGTGCACTGAATGAGCTGCAGTGGAACTGGAATTATGAGCCAGAGACAGAAACCTTATGTCCCCTCCCCCCTCCGTTGTCCAAGGTTTCCACTTCTTGACCCTTTAGGAGTTCATGCATGCAATGTGCTATAGAGTCAGTACTAATAATGCCATTAACAGGCCTAGATATCAAAAGTGTTAACACTTGATGTGCTGGCCCACGCAATCTTATCTACCAGACTGCAGCAACACACCATACCTCATATCCCACCCCTGATGGCCACAGACTTCCTCTGAAACAGAGGGACATCAAACTATGACGAATGTCAGAAATCCTTCAAAAGAACTGCTGTAAAATAGGATTCATGCTTTCCTGAATAAGGGCTACAGTCACTCTTGTATGACACTGACCAGGAAATAATAGATATCAATTTTCCAAGTTAAATAATGGCGTGCCCCAGGGATCTGTACTGGGACCAGTGCTTAACATTTTTATAAATGATCTCAAAAAGAGAGGAGATTAAATTTTCAGATGACAAAATTATTTAAAGATGTTAAATCACAAGTGGATTGAGAAGAGTTGCAGGAGGATCTTGGGAGATGGGGAGAGTATTTTATGTGGACAAGTGCAAAGTGGCACGCATAGAGGAAAACAGATACACGATTCTAGCTTCCATATTTGGTGTCACTACCCAGGAAAGGGATCTTGGATCACTGTGGACAACACATTGAAATCTTCAGCTAAGTGTGTGTGGCTATAATCAAAAAAGTAGATAGAATATTAGGCATGATTCCGAAAGGGATAGAGAATAAAACAGGATATTGTAAGGCTCTGAAGCCATCCATTGTTATCAAACAACCCTAAAAAACAAAACAAAATGGTCACTTATGGAATAACTGATGCTCATCAAAAATTATAGAAAAAATTACACCAACATCATCTCACCATAGTTTCATCGTACAAAATTAGGAGCACGAAAAAGGAAAAAGAGGAACAAAGAAGGGGGAGCAGGTCTTGGAATAACATAGGTACAAATAGCAACGGAGAATTATATACTTCTAGCCACTGTCCTATCAATGACCCATGCTCACTCTCATAACAAATCTCAAAGACATAATCAAGAATGCCTTCAATGTGTCAATATAGCAACCCCTACGCCTCTCCGTGCACCTTCAGCGTTTCGCTTCAAACGCTTCCTCAGGGGGGAATATTGTTAAGGTCTGAGATGTTTGTTAAGGAGCATGGTGTTTGTTGGAAAAGACGGTGTCTCTTGTTTGTGACAGACCAGAATTTGATGTGACAATGTTTCCCCCTGAGGAAGCATTTGAAGCGAAATGCTGAAGGTGCACGGAGAGGCATAGGGGTTGCTATATTGACAAATTGAAGGCATTATTGTTTAGACTAAGTGAAGTTGGCTATGATCTATTATTGTTTAAGAAATTGGAGAAGAGAAGTATGAAGATTATATATGTCTTTGAGATTTATGTTTAAGTTATGAGGGTGAGCATGGGTCGTTGATGTTTTAGGACGGTGGCTAGAAGTACATAATTCTTCGTTGCCATTTGTAGCTATGTTATTCCAAGACCTGCTCCCCCTCTTTGTTCTTCTTTTTCCTTTTTCGTGCTCCTAATTTTGTACGATGAAACTATGGTGAGATGTTGGAGTAACTTTTTCTATAATTCTGTATCCATCCATGGCATGATCATTGATCATGCCTTGAGTATTGTGTGCAATTCTGGGCACCCCATCTTAAAAGGATATAGTAAAATTAAAAAGGGTTCAGAGAAGGGCAACCAAAATGATAAAGGGGATTTAATGATTCCCCTGTGAAGGATACCTAGAGAGGGTAGGTCTTTAGCCTGGAGAGAGATTGCTGGAAGATCGACAAAATGACGAGTTGGGAGGGACACACAGATAGGAAATGACCTCTTCTGCTTTTGACACTGTTGATCACTGCCTTTCCTTCAATATCTTGTCCCCTCTTGGTTTTAAGGGATCTGTGCTATCCTGGTTCTCTTTTTCTCTCTCCCACCGCACCTTCAGCGTTTGTTCTGATGGATCCGCCTCTACTATCCCGCTCTCAGTTGGTGTAGCCCAAGGGTCTGTCTTGGGTCCACTTCTTTTCTCTCTCTATACCCAGTCCCTTGATGCACTCATCTCCTCCCCTAGGTTTTTGTACAAACTTTAGGTAGATTACTCTTGGATCTGCCTCTCTACACCTGAAATCTCTCCAGCAATCCAGGCCCGGATCTCTACCTGCCTATCTGACATTGTTGCCTGGATGTTTTGCCACCATTTGAGATTGAACGTGGCCAAAACCGAGCTTCTTATTTTTCCCCCTAAACTCACCTCCCCCCTTCCTCCTGTCTCAATCTCTGTGGATAACGCTCTACTTCTTCCTGTTCCTCAGTTCGCAACCTTGGTGTCGTCCGACTCCTCCCTCTCCTTCTCCACACATCCAACTGATGTACAGAAAGCTAAAACCTATCGCCTAAGATTAGCAAAATTCACCCCTTCCTTTCTGAACACACTAAGACACTTATCCACTCTTTAGTCACCTCCCATCTAGACTATTGCAACCTTCTCCTTGCATGCCTCCCCCTGAATCGTCTCTCTTCCCTTCAATTTATTCAAAACTCAGCTTTGCAGCTAAATTTTCCACCAGCCTCAATATACTCATATAACCCCTCTTCTCAAGTTGCTTCATTGGCTCCCTATCCATTTTTGTATCCAGTTCAAACTTCTCCTACTGACCTATAAATGCCTTCATTTTGCTGCTCCTCACTCTCTCTCCCTACATTCCTCCTCGGGAGCTTCAATCTTCTGGCAGATCCCTTCTATCTGTGCATTCACTGTATGTCAGGCTTCATCTCTGGCCCTTTTCAAATTCAGGCTGAAAACTCAACTCTTTGAGGCTGCTTTTGGATTCTGATCTGCTTAGTTTCCCCTAGATATATCCTTGTCCTCCGCTGTTGTGTTGTCTGTCTTGACTAGACTGTGAGCTCTGATGAGCAGGGACTGTCTTTTACATGTGTCTATACAGTGCTGTGTTCACCTTGTAATGCTATACAAATGATTAATTATTATTATTATTAGTAGTAGTAGTAAATGGTTAATTACCCTTTCAAATAGTGCCAGGCAGAAATTTAAAACAAAAATTAGAGAAAATATTTTTTCACTCTGTGTACAATTAAACTGTGGAATTTGTTGCCAGAGGAAGTGGTGACAGCAGTGAGGATGGCCGAGTTCAAAAAGGATTTAGACAAGTTCCTGGAAGAAAGGTCCATAAACTGTTATTAACCTGTTAGACTTGGGAAAGCCACTGCTTAGCCCAGGGTATGAACGATCTGACTCTTTGGGGTCCTGCATTAGCCACTATCAGAGACAGAAAGCTGGGCATCACCCACCTTTCCTCAGACACAGTACAGCTCATCTGACGTGCTACAGAACACCAAGGGAATTATTAAGGGAGGAGGAGTTGGCTCAGTGCTTGGGACAGGTTACCTCAGGCCACAAGTCAGGGGTTCAATTCTCACATGGGGACAAGCAACCTCAAGCCGGAGGGACTGGGGTCTCTAGTCCCATGGGCACTCCTTGTGGCCATGGACAAGCCACTTAACCCTCCATTGCCTCAGGTACACTTAGATTGTGAGCCCTTCGGGGACAAGGGAATAAAAAGTACCTGTTAGTATAAATGTAAACCACACTGATTCTAAAGAGCACAGTATAAAAAAAAATAACTACTTATCCAGAATTTTAACACATGGATGAAGTAAAACGCACCTGAAATAGCCTAGTTTGATATGGAATGTGAATATTTAAGACAAAAAAAGGTAAGAAAATTCTCTAACCTGAAACACAAGGGTCTCTGAGGAGATTTACCTACCACCTGTGTCTCCAAAATCTTACAAATAGCAACCCTAAAATGGAAAAAAAAATAAAGTCTGAATGCATGAAGAAAACCCGTCTGAGATTAAGGAGACCATAACTAACAAGTTCTTCTAGAATATATGGAATGGACTTGAAGCCAAATGAAAAACCAGAGTGACATAACATAAAAAGTGTCATTTTAGAAAGAATGTCCAAGTCAAAATCGTGGACATCCAGGGACAACTGTGTCTCCACCTGACGACCAATGGGCAGCCACATAGACATCTCCCTTAGAAGAGTGTGGGGCGGAGATGTCCATCTCATGCAAACTAGGATAAAGAGGCATCCAGCAGTGTACAGAATGAAACCATGAGCCCTCATTCCCCATCAGTGTTTGCTATTGGCACGGAAAATATAGGGGACAGGAGTGGACCTTCTCCACGCCCTCCAGATGTTTGTCTGACAAAGCAAGCACTTTTCTAATGCCTATTCATGCCTTGAGCAGGTATAAGGCTTGGATGCAGTTCGGGATGTCCAGAGTGTTTCTGAAAATTGGGTGAGGATGTTCAAGTTCTGGGAGCACTGGACACGCTTGCTCCACAGCACTATTCAGGCCTTTATGTCCTCACCCTGGGAATGTCCGCAGACCCAAATTCTAAAATGGTTCTGGGGATGTCTCCATGCCCAATTTTTAGACATCCAAAGCATGAATAGGGCTTTTAAAATAATCCCCAGAACTGTGAAAAAACACCAAACAACCCAGCATATGAAAAACAGCAATGCAAATACAGCAAGATGTTTGACACCAGTCTACCACCTATTGGGAGAGAGAAGGAACTGGAGTTATGGATCCCTGCACAGGTGCAAAATGCAGCCAGACCATCTGCAAATACAGAATAAAGGGCACGTTCACTAAAGATCAACGTGCATCATTGAAAGTTAACACATCTTACATGACCCACAGGCAAAGGGCCCCTGAATGTGCACTAACTTTCATTAGCACTTGTTAACCTTTAGGAGAAAAGCCCAAATGACCACAAACTGAACAGGAAAACCCCAAGAAGCCAGAGCGTAATAAAGAAGCAGAAACATAAAACAGGAAGTCAGGAATTACAAGGACGCGCATGTAGCGGAGTAAAAGCAGAACTATACTTCAGCCCTACTACTGTGGTAACAAATTCCAGAGTTTGATTACACGTTGAGTGAAAAAAATAATTTTCTCTTATTTGTCTTAAATAGTTTACCCTGTAGCTTCATTGCATTTCCCCTAGTCTTTCTATACTCTGATAACGTAAACAAATCGATCTATGTTTACCTGTTCCACTCCATTCATTAATTTATAGACTTCTATCATATCTCCCCTCAGCCGTCTCTTTTCCAGGTTGAAGAGCCCTAACCTTTTTAGCCTCTCTTCATAGGGGTATCCTTCCATCCCCTTTACCATTTTGGTGGCTCTTCTCTGTACCTTTTCTAATAACGCTATATCCTTTTTAAGATACGGCGACCAGAATTGCACACAATATTCAAGGTGCGGTCGCACCATGAAATGATACAGAGGCATTATAACATCCTTTGTTTTATTTTCCATTCCTTATGATACCTAGCATTCTATTTGCTATCATGGCCGCCGCTGCACACTGGGCTGAGGGTTTTAATATGTTATCCACGATGACGCCTAAATCTTTTTCCTGAGTGGTGGTTCCCAATGTGGAACCTTGCATCGTGTAACCATAGTTTGAGTTGTTCTTTCCTAAGTGCATAGCTTATGTTTCTCCTCAAAGGGACGGAGTACAAGGAGAGTGATGCACTGCACGCTTGCCTCTCTTTTGTTTACAAACATGGTGTCACATTTTGAATTTTAAAACAGGGATTAGCAGAATGCAGAAGGTAGGGACAGCAGTGCAGAGAAACCAGCTGTCGTCATTATTCCGATTGTCTTTTGCTTCTCTCTACGACGTGAAGGAGCAGGTCACCGCAGCCTGTATATGAAGAGGGCAGGCTTATGCGGGCCATCCAGCCGCACAGAGAGTTACAGCAAACCAGTCTATACTGGTCAAAGAGACCTCTCTCTATCCATGCATGTGTGTATATATCATGGTAAAACAGCGAACATTTCCCTGGAGATTTACAGACAGGCAGGTGAAGCAGGGAACATCTCACCAACCTACTTAAACCCTTCTGGTAACCTTTTCAATCTACATTAATACCCTGAAGGGGAGCTAGGAAGACAGAAGTTGCAGGAAGGTGAGGGAATGAAATTAAAAGGCACAAAGGCATCAAAGATGGACAGGAGAATTAAGCAATTAGTATATACAAGTTTCAGACAATTTGGAAAGTTCCTAGAGTTTTTAAAAAGCCATTTGTTTGGTAAAGTCAGTAAGCAATGAAATATGTTTCTTAGGTAGTGGTGAATATACTGAGCAGCAGTGGCAGAGCTGAAAGTATATGCCTCTTTTTCTCTCATGCTGACCACCACATATCAGAGTGTGAGGCACTCAAAACTTTAGGACTTCTAGTGCAATTTACAGCTTTATGAGGCATGTTTACTAGAGTGCAGGGGCGAAGCGCACGTTAGTGGTGCCCCGTAGCACGGGCATGAGGTGTGGTTGTTCCCACTGCAGTGTTTAGTACTGGCCTTGAAAGACCACACTGCTGACACTTGGCAGGGAGCATCTACCGTCAGCACAATGGGTGGAAGGAGCTGCTCGTGGTGATTTTAATGCAGCAAGCTACACTACATTCAGGAGGGCGGCCGTCTCTGCCCCGTGTTATTAATGCAGTGTGGGGCTTAGTGAACTGCCCCAAAGTTACTGCTTAGTTTCAGCAAAGAAGCAAAGCCTAGTTTAGAAAACCCAGAGCCCCAATACTCTCAAAAGGAGAATCAGCTCCTTTCACACCAAGTTACTTCAGACCCTTACTCCTCTGCCTGATATGCAGCCGCTCCCCCCATTGCCTCAACATACAGAGCTGTGTAGGGGGACGGTCAGCACAAAATAGATGAAGGTAGATTAAAATGCTTTCCACGTCAGTCAACACTCACCATTCAAATATAGCCAAACCATACGCATGGACCTACCCCATAGTGTTCTATTCAAAAATAAAATAAAAAATAGAAATCTTGGATGTATAAATACTACTTTAAGATATCGATACTGAGTTCAGAAACAATGTTCACCACTAGATTCTCAAAGCTGTGTCTATCGACAAGTAAGTAAAGGCAGAAAGTGTTACCACGACTGCACCCCATCCCCCCCTGTCTGCTCCTTATGGTGAGCTTTGCACATCGAGGAAGACCTTTCATCCCCCCCCCCCCCGCCTCAGGTTTTTAAGCACTTCTCCTTTCTAATACTGACTTTGCTACGCTACAGAGGCCAATCTGTGTTTATTGTTGCTGCCGAGTGCTGACTAGGGTTGCCATGAGCTAAGTAAAGGCTGAGCACAGTTTAGGACAATTGTTGATAGAGGGGCGTCCGTGGCAGCACAGAGATCTCATGTGGTTATCCTGACAAACTGACTGTTTAGGTAGCTCCTGCAGACTGGGTTGGGAATCCCTGATGTAGAGAGAAGTGAGCCACTCCTGTTTTCCTCTCTGTTCCAGGCAGGGATCTGTGCTAGTCACAGCGTGCACCAAGGGGGAACCCAGGACTTGTTCAGCCTCTGTGCTTGAAAGGTTTGTTCCAATTGGTGTGTGTGGGGAGGGGGGGGGGGTTTGAGTGAGTATGGGCCAGTCTGTAGCTGCAGTGGGGAAGTTAATGAAGCATCAGCATTGCTCTTACAGCCAGTGAGGAATATTTTCTTTTAGCAAAAAAGAATGTTTTGCAGAGTTGCTATTTGCCTGCCAAAGATCAGGAAGAATGTGGATTATAACCTTAACAGCAGTGTGATGGCTTCAAGTGACGTCCAAAAAGAGACAATGGGATAACCTGCATGAAGTGAACATAATTAAAACCCTGACTTCAAGGGAATGGGCACCTTGATCATTTCTAAGACTGTCTGTCTGTCTTACAAAACTTTGGTGGCTGCTCTAATCTTGGTAATGAGACATGGAAGTAGACCTGTCTGTGGGCCATAGAGCTGATCTTGTAAGAATCACAGGAAGGCGGCAAAGACCAAAATGGCCAGTCAGCGGTGGTGGGGGGGGGGGGGGGAGGGAGGGATAGCATATTTGGGACAGATATGGAGGGCAGTGGTAGGAAAAGGGTTGTAAAAAAACAAATATGGGAAGGGAGGGGATGATTTGATGTGGGAATTTCTATACTCAAAGTGGAAAAATTACAACTGAGCAGACTGGGAGGTCATTTTGGTCTTTTGTTGCTGTTGTTGCTATGAATGGGGCCCAGACTAAATATGAGGAGGGCCATTGCTTGAGGACATTTCATTCCTTCTGAATGATTAACACCTGACTGAGTTCCTGCATGAATTTAACTATTCAGCTCCCTTCACTGACGTATTCCATATACATATTTATATATCTCTTTATCTATAGAGAGCCAATTGAGGAAATAGTTGACTAAGCCAAAAAGATTTTTTAAAACCAAGGATATAAATTCTTCTGTATCGCTCTATGGTGCAACTGAACCTTGCAGCAACCAGAACAGTGTGCAGCACTCATCTAAAATAGTGGACTTGGAAAAGGTACAGAGAAAGGCAATAAAACAATAAAAAGGATGAAGAATGCCCCTCTGAGAAAGGGCTTAAGATTAGGGCTCTTCAGCTTGGAAAGCAGATGGCTGAGGGGAGATATGATAGAGATCTATAAAATAAATGAGCAGAGAACAACATGAATCAGTTTTACATCTTCAAAAAAGCATAAAGACCGAGACATTCAATGAAGCGACAAAGGAGGAAATTTAAGACTAATCATAGAAAATATTTTTTCACTGAATATGTAATTAAGCTCTGGAATGTGCTGCCACAAGATGTAATAAAAGCGGTTAGTGTAGCGGGTTTGAAAGAGGTTTAGACAAGTTCCTGAAAGAAGAGTCCATAAACCATTATTAAAGTGGACTGGGGAAATCCCTTCTTACCCCTGGGCTAAGCAGCATGGAATCCCAGAGCATATGCACTGCGTAGGAAACCTCATTCCCCTCTCGTGCCGTACATCTCTGTGTTTAACATGCGAGATGTGCAGTTATGCCTTTGCTGGCCTGTTGGGGAACATACAACTCACATTTGCACATATTTTCAGTGCTTATATGGATGAAATTAGGCCACTTAAGTCACTAATGGTCAAATTTTACCCAAAGACGTGGCTGGCACTGGAGGGGGGAGGGGAGAAGGAGGGGGAGCAAAGATGAGCCAGCAGTTATTCATTTAATGGCAATATTTGGCCAATAAACCAATAAGCTACATGTTTGACATTATGCCTTTAAAATAGCAGGCTTAAACTTTAAATGGCTAGGTGTCAGCATAGCCACAGGTCAGTCAGATGTATATTCAACAGCTCAACCGAGTCCTGAGCACATGCCCAGCCAGAGCAACCACAATGAATACCTACTCCATAAATAAATGTAAATCTCAGGAAATGGAAAACAGGAGCCAAATGACGGAAACAGGAAACAAAGCACTCACAAGTTAGATGCCTGCTTTATCAATGCCTTGCAAAGAGAGAATTTGAAAAAAAGCTTGTTGTGGAATGAAAGAGGCATAATAAAAACTTTTTCAAGTACATTTGTAGCAAAAAAACCTCTGAGAAAGTCAGGTGGAGAAATAGATGATAGAGGGGTAAAAGGGGTGTTAAGGAAGGACAAGGCCATAGCAGAGAGACTGAATGTGTTGGTCTTTACTGAAGATGTAGGGAGGTTACCCATGCCTGAACTGGTATTGGAAGAATTGGTAGAAATAAACAGAGAAGATGTATTACAACTATTTGATAAAACTTTATTGCCTCCATTGGCTCCAAGTAATACAAAGAATCAAGTTCAAGGCACTGATAACTACTTTCAAAACAATAATCATTGCACCTACACACCTTAGCACACTCAAAGATGAAACAAGACACAAGAAGAAGAATACACTAACCACACCGAGAATGTTCCGAAATGCAACCCAAACAGAGCATTCTCACTGTTCGCTCCAACTTTATGGAACAGCCTACCCAACAACCTGAGAGAAATCAGACTTAACAGTGTTCAAAAAACACCTTAAGACATTCCTTTTTATGGACTACAACCAACATGAACAACCCACCATAGACCATGAAACCTTACCTTCCCTCCCCATGACTAGTTAATTCCTCAACTGTGTCAACACCATCAGATTCATGAATCAAAGTACTTAATTCACACTACCTTACCTGCACATGAAACATCAACGGCATAGCGCCATCCTATATGTACATAGTTCTACTTGAATGCTCATAAACGGCATATAGTTGTGTTAAATACTTCTTGTAAATTGCAAACTGCTCCGTGCAGTATTTGGAATATGTTATGTTCTCTGTAAACTGCCTTGAATACCTAGTTAAAGTGGTATATAAATTAGATAAATAAACAAACTGAAGAGTAGTAAATAGCCTGGAATGGATGGTATATATCTAAGGGTGTTTAAAGACTGAAATATGAGATCACAAAGTATTAATAGTGATAGTGATATAGCGGAAGGGCTGTTGGGTAAGGTTTGCCTCTTTGCAGATGATACCAAAATCTGCAATAGAGTAGACACCCAGGAAGGTGTAGATAACATGAGGAGGGATCTAGCTAAGCTTGAAGAATGGTCTAGAATTTGGCAGCTGGGATTTAATGTTAAAAAATGTAAGGTCATGCATTTGGGCTGCAGCAATCCAAGGGAGCAATACAGTATAGGAGGTGAAGTACTTTTGTCCACTAAAGAAGAGCGGGACCTAGGCGTGGTTGTGTCTGATGATCTTAAAGTAGCTAAACAGGTAGAAAAGGCGACGGCAAAAGCTAGAAGGATGCTTGGGTGCATACAGAGAGGAATGGCTAGCAGAAAAAAAGGAGGTGATAATGCCTCTGTATAAGTCTTTGGTGCGACCTCATTTGGAGTATGGTGTGCAATTCTGGAGACCGCACTTTCAAAAGGATGTGAACAGGATGGAGTCGGTGCAGAGGGTTGCTACTAAAATGATTAATGGGCTTCATTATAAAGCATATGAGGACAGACTTAAGGATCTTAATATGTACACCTTAGAGGAAAGGCGGGATAGAGGTGATATGATTGAGATGTTTAAATACCTCCGTGGCATAAATGTTCAGGGAGAGAGCCTCTTTCAATTGAAAGCAAGTTCTGCTACGAGGGGACATGGGATGAGGGTGAAGGGAGATAGATTCAGGAGTGATATGCGGAAATATTTCTTTACGGAAAGAGTAGTGGATCTGTGGAATAGTCTCCCAGTGGAGGTGGTAGAGATGAGGACAGTAACTGAATTCAAAAAAGCATGGGACCAACACAGAGGATCTCTAAAGGTAAAAAGTGGACTGTTGTAGTTGTTGTTATGGAAGGGCAGACTAGATAGACCATGTGGTCTTTTTCTGTCATCATGTTTCTATGTTAATAGTAGATCTGCAAACTATCATTAAAATCATCTTTGGTACCTGAAGATTAAGAAATGGCGTTACATTGGCCTTTCTCCAAAGACTTCCAGAGGCGATCTGGAAAACTACAAACCAGTGAGCCCAACGTCAGTACTGGGCAAAATGGTAGAAACCATTATAAAGAATAAAATTACTGAACATGTAGAGAGTCATGGTTTAATGAGAGAAAGCCAACATGGATTTAGCAGAGGTCAATCTTGTCTTACTAATCTATTATATCTTTTTTGAAGGTGTGATTAAAACAAGTAGATATATTATATCAACCAGCTCATTTATCTGTATTTTCTGAAAGCCTTTGTCAAAGTCCTTCATGAGAGACTCTTGACAAAATTTAAAAGTCACAGGATAGGAAGCTGTGTACTATTGTGGATCAGGAACTTGTTAAAAAAAAGGTAGAAAGCAGGGCTAACTGGCCAATTTTCTCAGTGGAGAAAATAAATAGTGGCATACTGCAGTGATCTGTGCTGGGCCCAATGCTTAACATTATAAATGACCTAGAAATGGGAACAAGTAAGGTAATCAAATTTGCAGATGACACAAAATATTCAAAAGTTTTTAAACACATGAGAGGAATGTGAAATATTGCAAGGAGTACTTTGATAAATTGAAGGCTGGATGTCCAAATGGCAGATGAAATTTAAATGTGGACAAGTGCAAAGTTATGCACCTAGGAAAGAACAACCCAAAACTATGGCTACATGATGCAAGGTTCCACATTAGCAACCACCACTCAGGAAAAGTGTTTAGGTGTCATCATAGACAATACATTAAAATCTTTGGCCCAGTGTGCAGCAGCAGCCAAAAAAGCAAATAGAATGCTAGGAATCTTAAGGAAAGGAATGGAAACCAAACCCAAGGATAATATAATGACTCCGTATCATTCCGTGATGCAATCACACCTTGAATATCGTGTGCAATTCTAGTTGCCATATCTTAAGGATATAGTAGAATTAGAAGAAAGGTACAGCAAAGAGCCACCAAAATGATAAAGGGAACAGAAGGATACCCCTTATGAGGAGAGGCTTAAAAGGTTAGGGCTCTTCAACTTGGAAAAGAGACGGCTGAGAGGAGATATGATAGAAGTCTATAAATTAATGAATGGAATGGAATGGGTAAATAGATTGGTTGTTTACTCCTTTAAAAACTAGAAAGGCTAGGAGACACTCAACACTATAATGTAGCCCATTTAAGACTAATAAGAAAATATTTTTTTTTTTACATGAGTGATCAAACTCTGGAATTTACCACCAGAAGATGTAATAAAAGCAGTTAGGGTAGCTGGGTTAAAAAAAAAAAAGGTTTGGGCAAGTTTCTGGATGAAAAGTCCATAAACCATTATTAAAAAGGACTAGCGAAATCCACTGCTTATGCCAGGATAAGCACTGCGGAATCGGTGTTCCTTTTTGGGAACCTGCCAGGTACTTGTGACCTGGATTGACCACTGTTGGAATAGAATACTGGGCTTGATGGGCCTTGGTCTGTCCAAGTATGGCATTTCCCAAGTTCCTATCTATTTATTTTATAGTTACTGCACAGCAAGGCAACTCATAAGGCAGTTAAAACCCAAAATATGCAGTGCCCAAGTGAGGATGACAACACTGAAAATGCCAGGGGAGTGTGGTGGAAGAACAAAGGACTGCCATGGAAGCCAGAGGGACAATGGGGTTTCTGCCTTCCCCAATCAATGTCTAGTGAGATGCTTCAAGCAGCCAAGTCTTCAATTTTATTTTTAAATTTCAGAAAAGTTCCTCGTGAATGTATACAGGCATTGAATTCCATAAATATGGGCCAAAATAGTTGAATGCAGAGTGGCAAGATAATTTCAAATGAACCAGGAAGGGGAAGAAGAGAAATACATGAATGCTGGGAATGGGAAGAAGATCCCAGATGATCCAAGGGGAAGAAGTTTGATAATAGACACAATAAGCAAGCAAGAAATCAAGAGCTTTTAATCCAATACATGCAGAGTCTGGAAGCCAATGCTGACACAACAGTGGAGGCATAATGTGATCATGGCCCTGCGTATTGCAAAGCAATTTAAGCACCACAAAATGGACAAGTTGTAGTCTGTTCAGGACATAAGCTGAGAGGCCACAGTATAATGCATTACAATGAGATCATGAGGAAAAGAAGCAGAGCTTTAAGTGGAGACAAGAGGAATGACTTAGCCGACGATATCCTATGGAATGCTGGCAACTGTACTCAGTTGTGGGTTAAAAGAAAGAGGAATCTAGAGAGTCATCCCTAGTGTGCATAAGGAATCTGAGATAAGTAGTGAGGTCCCCTCAACAGTGGATGGTGGAGGAACATGTTCCCAGATTAGGAAAATGTTTTTTAAAAAAACACAAAAACCCCCAGTCAGTCAACCAAGGATAAAACAGGACTGCAACAGAGAAGTGGCAAGTACCTAGGGATCAAATCCAAAAAGAATTTGGATATCAGTGTATCTATATGTGGACTACAGCCCTGAGATTGAATCAATAATGGAAGTGATGCCAGGAAACTATTAAACAGGACTGGGTGCCCTGAGGGAGTCCACAGGGTATTGGACAAGGGGTAGAGAAAGCACAAGACAAAAGATAAGAAGCAAGACAGGTATAGACTGTCGATCGAGCCAGAAGCAATGAGTGGTCCAGTAGCTCAAAGGCTGAAAAGTTGACTGAAACTAGAATTAAGGACTGAACCTGGTCCAGAGTGAAATAAACTTCATTAAGAAGAGCAGTCAGCAGTGTTGCAGTGCTATGACTGGGCCGAAACCTAGCCCGATGTGAGCAGAGATCAAAGGATATACCTAGGAGGTGAATTGCATGATAACAGTAAGGCAGTACATACAATGAAGAAGTGCAGAAATACATTTTCGTGCATATTCATTGTGGACAACCTGCAAATCTGACTACCTGGGTGTATCCCAGGAACTGGACAGAAAACGTCTGCTAGCCACAGTGGTAAACTTCTCAGTGCCCCATTGAAGCTCTGTCCACGGTGCTGAAGCAGCGACACTACCCGTGAAACTGAGGCCGTTTGCTCTGCTGGGCTTCTGTCCATGGTGCTGAAGCAGCGACACTACCTGTGAAACTGAGGCCGTTTGCTCTGCTGGGCTTCTGTCCATGGTGCTGAAGCAGCGACACTACCCGTGAAACTGAGGCCGTTTGCTCTGCTGGGCTTCTGTCCATGGTGCTGAAGCAGCGACACTACCCGTGAAACTGAGGCCGTTTGCTCTGCTGGGCTTCTGTCCATGGTGCTGAAGCAGCGACACCACCTGTGAAACTGAGGCCGTTTGATCTGCTGAGCGTCTGGCCATGGTGTTGCACTGAAAGACGTTTGACTTGGAAACAGTTTAGCTACTACATACCCAATCCAGATGGCAGAAGTAAATAAATAGAAAAGCTAAAGATGCAAGTATATTTTCAAAATTATTCACTTGACAAAAGCAGCTGAAGAGTTTTTAATCCTGTAGGTGGAAAGGAATCTGTTAGGGTGCACTAAGGTTTCTGTGCAAGCACCGTCATTCCTATGTGGCTTTTTCCCCCTGCATATTTTTAAGAAAGTTAATTTGCTGTCATGCTAGTAAACAAGCTGGTTGGAAAGGGGCCAGTGTGACTGAAAACGTGTCCAGAACGGAGAATGGACAGAATGTTTTCAGGCATGATGTGGAGATGAAGCATTTGCCAGACTCTGTGGGTTTGAGAATCTAAAGTAGAGCTAATTTCCAGCCCTGCACATACCCCACCAGAGAGAACCATGAAACAGGCTTCCCTTAGAGACACCACAACAGAGAAACTGTGGCATTATACGTTTCTGTGGTATGAATGTATCGCGTCTGTGTTTCTTGTTTTTGAAAATCACTATGCAGATAACGTCCCAGAATGCTTTGCCACACACTTTTGGCAGTCACCTACTATACCTCTGCTGGTATACTGGCAGCTTATTAAAAGCTTCAATGACTAAACTGAACAAAAGGGTCGCAGGGGGGTTATCCAGAAGCTGGCCAATAGAGTCTGAATTAGCCTTTGAGATGGGCAGTTAGAAATCCCAGTGAAGATAATTCATATGCACGTGCTGAAGTCAGAATTAGGTAATTATCTCCCAGAAGGTGAACTACTCTAGATTAGAATTTGAGGAAATGCATCGTTAGTAGTCTGCTCATTACTCTATTTAACTCAGAGGAAGGAGACATCGTGGGGAACAAAGTTAAACATTTATGTTTTGATGTTAAGTAACTCTTAAGAAATCTTTGCATTCTGACCCTTCTTGTGTAGCTCTCTTAAGGGAGGAATTAAAAAGAAGAAGAACTGCCCCCCCCCCTTACCCCACTGGAAACTTCCAGAGATCTGGTGGCCTAGTGGATAGATTTGCAGTTCTCATCCCAGCCCTAGGGACTCACCCAGACAGTTTTCAGGATACCCACAATTAATATGAACAAGATAAATTTGTGTGCAAAACTAGGCAATGTGTGCAAATCCCTCTAGTCATATCAACTGTGGGTAACCTAAAAAATGCAACTGACTGGGTGCATCTCAAGGACTGGGTTAGACCATCTAAACAACAAGGACACCAGGCTTCAAATCTTGCCCAGGTCCATGATGCTCTTCAGAGCTTTTCAAAAGGCACGCTTATCCACAAGTCTCTTGATGGCATGAGATAATGGATGTGAAGGGTCAGAGAGCAGAACAGGGGGACAGTAATTTTCAAAAAGCATTTATCCATGTAGGAAGGGCTGCCCTTACTCTGTCAAAAAGTGTGCCCACTTCTCCTTGCTTTAGGAGGGTGTGTTTAGGCTAGAGAAGGAAAATAATGCACAAATGCTTATCAATTATAGTTTTTAATCTATAGAAAAAGCAAACAGAAATACCTACAGCTACATTGATCCTGGGGTAATGTTTAAAGTAAAAATCCAAACATTCACCTTGAAACGTTGATTCAAGGATTACAGGTGAAAATGTCTGGGGGCCCTGCAGGCATGTGGACAGTTTAGTGCCAGGGCAAAGATTGCACAACAATTTTAGTATGTGATATAAGAACAGTCCCAGAGCAGAGCTACAGTGCCGAAAGTGCAAAAGGTACCAGAATAGGCAACACCTTTCAGCTCCAGCTTAGAAGGCAGGTTCACTCTTAAAATTGATTTCTTATTTTGCCTATGGGCAAAGAAGAGACATCTCTTGCAGAAAGGAGTTCAGGAAAAACAAACCTTAGCTCACATCTTTTCATTAGTAGGTGCAAATGAGTTATATTCAGGTTCAGCAGCCATTTCCCTGCCCCCAGAGGGCTTACAATCTAGGGGTCTTTTACTAAGGTTGACATGTATTTTATGCAAGAACCTGTGGCAGGGTCGGCCTGTCCACTAGGTGAACAAGGCAGTTGCATGGGGCATCGCTAACCCAACCCCCCAGGAAGCAGCAGCTGAACTGCGGCTTCAGTGCCATGATGGGCTTTTAAAAGTGCCCATGCGTGTGGTTCCGGGCTACTGCTCCTCCCACCCTCCAAGAAAATTGCATTGGAGGCAGGGCAGGCGTGGCAGGCCGTGAGCGCGCATACACCCAGGCACTTTAAGACCTGCGCAGCTCTGAAGTGGGAGTTCCTCCACTGCCACTTTAGCACAAGGTGGGGGTGGCACGGTGGGCCGAACGGAGGTGCAGTCTTTTGGGGGGGGGGTGGCAGTGGCATGGAAGGCCTGCCTAGGGCAGCAGAAACTGTTACTATGGGAGTATGACAGTTGCCATGTACCGATTTGCATGTTAACTGTCAATCATATGCTGGGGTAGAGAGTGGGCGGAGAGTACAAGGAGACGTGGTCACACCCTGTCAATATTGCAATTAGCACAAGCGTGACTAAAAGCACCTTGAAAGGTGGCATTGGGTGCACCCATGGTAATTGCACCATGTGTTATGGTCCATATGCACATAACTGCCGGGAGCATGCCGGCCACTCCCCTAACAGCTGCTGCGGATGCTTAAGTGCAAAAGGGCCCTTACTGCATGTTTGTAGCAGGTGCAAAGCAGAGTAAAGTGACTTGCCCAGGGTCACGAGGGCTGTCAGCAGGAGCAATGCTTTAAGCACTAGGAGACTTTTCCAGCAGAAGGCAATGGGCCACAGCAACCTTTTCACTTTGATTTCTCTCTCAAACTCGTTAAGCACCTTTACAACCTGGGCTCAAAGTCAAGCACCAAAGCATTGATCAGCAGGCAGAGGAACAAATGGATAACAAGAAATTCAAGGCACATGACAGATATTAGTAAACAATTAGAAATATCAAAACTACGCTAAAAGTAAATGAAAAGGTGTCAGTTTAGTAACTGATCAGCACAGATTAAGGCAAAATACATTAAAGTATAAACTTGAATATCTTAGACAAGACAGGTGGTCATGGGTTCAAGCTTCTTCCAGTGCCGACCCTGCATGGCAGTTCTGCCCGGATGGGGTCAGATACTGTTTTCCAGTCCACTGGGCTTTACTACCACAACTTATCACAGACCTAGGACTGGCACAAGAAGCTGAACACACACAATTCAATACTGAGCTGCAACACACTGCAAGAGGGACGACTGGGTGGAGTTACGAGTGCATTACATATGAACTATTTCCTAACCTCCTCCCAAACCCTTAGCACCAAACCTGTTCCCACTAGCTCTCCTTATTCCTTTTCCCCTTCCAGTCACCACCAGTCCCCCTCCCCCTCGAAATAAACCTCACAAGTCTCGGTCCCTGTCTCCTTCCTCCCAGCCAGTTCCTTCCAGTCTCTCTATTCACCCCAGCTAATTGCCATTGGACTCTTTTCCTTTTTTGTGTGTCCCAGGGACCACTGTAATGATCTCAGACCATAGGTTAAAAGCCAGACAGAGCAAGCCAGACAGAGTCCATGCTGCCCAGTAATATATCAGGGGCTCTTGCTACATCTGTTTCATGCACCAAATTCCTTTTTTACTCCTAGGTTAATCCAGCAAAAGGCTCCCAAATGTTTCCAGGATCCTGTCTTCAGCACGTCACTGGTTCTGCCCAGTGTTTCCATAAAGCCAGCATCAGACCTTCAATGGCATGGAACTTGGGGAGATTTTAAAGAAGGGAAGCATTTTCATATGAAATCAAATGCTGACATTTTCCAGTCTGCCACCAACATTTCTCTAAGAGCTGGAGAGAGGCAGAAAGCAAAGCTCTGAGCACTCTCCTCGTTGCTATAAGGCCACCAATAGACTTGGATCTCAGTCACCAAGGTTTGACAATATCTCTTCTGCTCTCGCCTTGATTCTTTCTAACCAGTCAAGCGTAAATCTCATTACAACCCCCACAATAATACTGTACACTAGTCCCAGGTCACATAGGATGCAGGTGGGAATGCTGTGCAGTGCTCCTGTTAGGAACCAGCCAAAACTGCTGGACGTGGCAGTTGTGTCTGGAGACTGCAAAAATCACTGTCGGATCTTCTCTTCCTCAATAAACTGAAGCACTTTCAAAGTTCAAGATCATAGATTTTAGAGTATGTGTGCTCAGAAAAGGGGAATGGTGCAGCGATTGTTTAGAGGGCAGTGATAAAGGTTGGCTGAGATTTTTGTTTCCTTCCTCCTCCCTCCCATTTTCAATGACCAGTGTTCCTTTACTTCAGGGTCAGAGCCTGGTGATTGAGAGCAGAGGAGGAAGGACAGAGATGAAAAGGAAGATGAAGAGGAGAACAGTAAGGGCAGACAAGCTGATAGGCATCTTAAGAGAGAAAGAAGCCCTTCAGGAGTGTACCAGCAGGCCCACTTTATAATAGTACAATGGTCTAATCAAAAGGCAATTAATTTAATGTTATTGCAGGAGAGCGGCAGGTCAGCCCAGTCAAAGGGTCAAGCTGCATCTACAGAAAGAATCAGTCAGAGGAAAAATAAAAGCAGACACCAAAAATAGAAAGGCGCAAAATCGGAATCCGACTTCATAGACAGTCTGCTCCTTTTATCACATTTCAAACACAAGCCTGAAACTGTCATTCGGCTGTTCTACAGATTAAAGGGGTGCCCCATACTGTTTGCGATTCTCTCCCCCCCAAATCTAAAAACAAAAACACAGAAAAAGGGTCTGGAATGAATGCTGCACAAGAAGAGGCTCAAACACCAGGACACTTCCGCTTTGAAGGGAGAAGGCGGAGGGAGAGGATAGAGGTGTATAAAATCAGGAAGCCCGAGGAGTAAGAAAATGTCTCTTTGCTGGAAGGCAACAGTTTAAGTGTAGCAAAATGTGATATAGTGTCACACAGCTTGGAGAAACTCAAGTTGCAGGGTGTTGTGGAGGCAAGAATGGGTATGAAGGATCAAAAGGGATTGCAAAAAACTGATGATAGTCCGACAGATGTAACCCTGAACCACAAGAGGAGATGGACAACTTTACATGTGTCCTGCAAACATCTGCTGCTGCCCAAGGCTGAGAGGAGACCGAGCAACAAGGGCCATTAGGCTGACCTAGCGTGAAAGTTCTGCTAATTGTATATTAAGTAATTTAAGATTTCAGAAAGAGCCACACTCCCCAATACACTAGTACGAGGCTTCACACACCCCACCCTTGCACGAGCCATCCACCCCACCTCACTCCACCCATGCCCGGCTTCACACCCCACTATACTAGTGCCTGGCTTCACACACCCCATCCTTGTGAGAGTCATCCACCCCACCCGTGACAGGCTTCACACACTCCACCCTTGTACAAACCATCCACTTCACCTCACTCCACCCATGCCTGGCTTCACACCCCACTATACTAGTGCCTGGCTTCACACACCCCATCCTTGTGAGAGTCATCCACCCCACCCGTGACAGGCTTCACACACTCCACCCTTGTACAAACCATCCACTTCACTTCACTCCACCCATGTCAGGCTTCCGACATCCCACTACACTAGTGCCAAGCTTCACACAAACCACCCTTGTGAGAGTCATCCACCCCACCCCATCCCACCCGTGACAGGCTTCACACAGCCCATTATGCGAGTCATCACCCCACTCATGCCCGGCTTCACACCCCACTACACTAGTGCCAGGCTTCACACACCCCACCCTTGCATGAGCCATCCACCCCACCTCACTCCACCAATGCCAGGCTTCCGACATCCCACTACACTAGTGCCAGGCTTCACACACACCACCCATGTGTGGGTCATCTACCCCACCCCACCAACGCTTGGCTCCATACCCCACTACACTAGTGCCAGGCTTCACACTCCACCCTTGCGCATCATCCACATACTCCAGCATAGACGCACCAGGATTCATACTCTTAGCCCTCTTGAAAATGTCTCTTCTGCCTTGCCGTGAAGTGCTATTAACTATGAATTACCAAACATGAAGTTTTCCAGTGGTTAATTACAACTTAGCAATGCAAAGTCACAGAGTAGAAGGCATCATGCAGAGTCCCATGATGCTTTGGGCTCTTCCTTATACACACATCCAGCAGTCAGCTTGGAGTGCGATCTGATCTGGATCCCCTAGTGAGACGCTAGTGGAGGGCAGGCTTTTAAATAAAGTCTTTGTTCCAAGGTGTTGATGAGTCCTTTGTGATGTGAGCTGCAGCTTGCTACGCAGCTGCTGGAGTCAGCTGCAGATACAGACAGGAGGATTTCAGATCCTGCCATAGAGCCACACAAGTTTGCTTATCTTTCTCCATGGACCACAGGATTGTGTCAGCCACACTTGGTGACGTCCTCCGGGCAGCTCCAGGTTCGGAAGTGCTCTCAAGTTTCTTAGGTAGCCCACCTCCCGGTTCTGCCCCCTAGCCTGGCCAGTTCTTGTTCTTCCGCCTTGCCAGCAAGACGGATCTGCTCTCTCTCCCATCACCTTAACTAGAAAACCTCGAATTCAGTGATACTCACTCAATGCCTAAATCAGGATCGAAGAAATGCCCCTGCGGGAAGAAGCTGCGCTCCTCCAATGTTGATTTGTGCGCCCTCTGCCAAGTCGGGGGACCCTCCGGCATGGAACGACATCCTCCAACAGCTTCGGCAGAAGCCTCCAAGGCCCAGGATGTGCCCCTTTGGGCCTCCATCCCCAGCCCCACGACCGGATTTGCAGCGCTGCCTGTCCCAGGCCCCAGCTGTGACATCCGCTTCTTCGGCCACGCGGCGACCCCCGGCCATGCGGCGACTCCACAGACCGAAGATGGCGCCGTGGGTGAGTGCTTCTCTTCCTTTTTGCACTCTGAAGTTCCCGCCACTGTTGGCTCCGCCCCCTCCCTGACGCTGGGCTCCTTGCTGCTAGCTCCTGCCAGCCCCTGCCAGCCCCGCCCACCGACGTCATCAGCATCCGACTCAGGACCCTCCGCGTCATCATTGTTCGACGCATGGGGATCGCACCAGCACTACAAACCCCACGGAGGAGCCCCGGATGTCTCTGGTCTCCAGCCAAGGGAAGCACACCAGGAAGCGCAGCGACCCGCCAGCTTCCAATGCCAGTTCCTGGGCCCACAAAAGGAACAAGCGCACCAGAGACCCTTTGGACAGCTCATCCAACTCCAGCGACGGCTCACACCGTAGGAGGCACAGATCAAGGAGATGCTCCTCCAGACACAGATCCCGCTCCAACAGAAGTTCATCTACCTCTTCCAATGCGGCTATTCTCCAGCTGCTCACTCAGCTAGTTCAGCAAACAGCCCCCCCCTCAACGGCTGCAACTGCACCTTCAATTCCACGTATGGGAACCCCTCCACTCCAGGTAACAGCTGCAGTGTGTAATCAGCTACAGCCTGAACCTCAACCTCCTCTACCCCTCAGCTATCCTCTCCCCGGACAGTTCCACCGAGGATCAGGAGACTGAAGCAGTGGTTGTGGGGTCCGCCAAGATGGACCTGTCCGCCTCCGGGGCCAGGCTTTCCCCGGAAAAGGAAGGACCGCCACCCCCTCAAGAGGACCTGACTTATCACAAATTCATCAGCAAGTTGTCCTCTACCCTGGGCCTAACCCCGGCCAGCACGGCAGAGGAGGCAGAGCCTGAGGTACTTAAATACCTGTCTGCCCCCAAAACCCCCCTTGCCTTGCCCCTGCACCGCAAACTGAAGGAGAACCACTCCAGACTTTGGGAGACGCCGGCATCAGGGCACGCAACCTCCAGGAGGCTGGACTCCAAATACCTACTTCAGCCTGCCTCCGGGTTTGAAAAAGCACAACTGCCTCACCATTCCATAGTGGTCTCTTCTGCCCTTAAGAAGGCTAAATCCTTGCGGGTACACACCAACCACCCTCCCGGACGGGACAACTGACTGCTCGACGACATCGGAAAGAAGGTCTTTCAAGGGGCCATGCTCGGAGCAAGGATTGCCGCCCATCAGTTTCAACAGACCTTGTTCCAGGACACCTGTGTCTCCAACATCAGAAATGCAGCTTCCTCCCTCCCAAAGGAGTCTCTCGCCTCATTCTCAGCCGCGCTGACCGACCTGATCGAGTGTAACAGACACCTGGCTAGCACGGCCTTTGACGCCTTCGACACAGCCATACGTACAGCGGGCACAGCAATTTCGGCCAGGAGATGGGCATGGCTGCGAGCTTCCGGACTGAGGAATGACTCCCATGACAAGATCGCCGACGCCCCCTGCTCAGGCAAATCCCTCTTCGGGGACAAAGTGGCCGATACAGTAAACACCATGAAGGAAGACTGTAACACCTTGCAGACCCTGGCGGAGGAGGGCTTCGACCGCTACGGTAACAACCAAAAAACAAACTACCAACGGAAAACCCTTTACAACTATGACAAGAGGTACTCATCCAACAGAAAGTGGCAAGGCCCCAGGTATAAGTCCAACTCCTACCAAGGACCCTCGCAGCAGCGCAACTTCCAGAGAGACCGCAAACAGAAGAAGGGCACCAACATGCAACCCGCCAAGGGTGGCCCTTCCTTTTGATGGCCATGGACCGCCCCCCTCCCAGATCGGGGGGCGCCTTTCCTCCTTCTTCCCAGAATGGGAGAGGATCACCTTCGACTCCTGGGTGCTACGAATCATCCGCAAAGGATACTGCATCAGATTCTCTGCACCTCCCTACCAACGCAGCAGGCCCATCAGCAACACACCACCTCACCTGCAGCGTGCCATGGCACTGGAGCTGATACACCTCTTGTCCTTCAAGGCGATCAAACTGGTCCCTCAGACAGAGATCGATTCAGGGTTTTACTCCAAATACTTCCACATCCCGAAGAAGTCAGGGGGGTACGCCCCATCTTGGACCTTCGCAAATTGAACAGATTCATAGTAAAGGAGAAGTTCTGGATGTACTCCCTCAACTCCATTCTTCCCTTGATCCAGGTGGGCGACTGGCTCGCATCTCTGGACCTGCAAGAGGCGTACACACATGTCAGCATTCACAAAGCCCACAGGAAATTCCTCCGGTTCCATGTGCTGGGACAACACTATCAATACCGAGTACTGCCTTTCGGACTATCTCCGGCCCCAAGGGTCTTCACGAAGTGTGTGGCGGTCGCAGTGGCTCACCTCCGCAAGCAGAACATTGCAGTGTTTCCATACCTCGACGACTGGCTAATCTCAGCTCCCTCAGCCCCCGAGCTGCTAACGTCCCTGTGCACCACCACCACCTTGATCTCCGCCCTGGGGTTCGTCATCAACTACAAAAAATCGCAACTCCTCCCTTCTCAACGGATGGAGTTTATTGGAGCCATCATCGACACTCAGTCCTTGAGAACCTACCTACCGCATCCCAGGCTGCTAGCCATCATCTCGCTCGCCTCCAGGACAGCAGCGGCAGCGAGCCCCTCGGCTCGATCAGTATTGCACCTCCTGGGACACATGGCAGCCACGACGGCGGTCATCTCAGTGGTGCGAATGCATATGCGTCCGCTGCAATGGCATCTCCGAACCCACTGGAACCAACACTCACAGTCGCTGGCCTCCAAAATCCCGATGAGCCCTCTTATCAGGTCTCAGCTCCGCTGGTGGACCATACCAGCGAACCTCTCCGTGGGAAAACCCTACACCCGCCGCAACACCAGACTACCCTCCCCACGGACGCCTCCTGCACCAGCTGGGGTGCCCATTTCCAGCAGTTCAGCATGCAAGCAGCGTGGTCTCAGAGCGAACGACAGCTGCACATCAACCTCCTGGAGCTGAAAGCTGTCAAGTATGCCCTCAAAGCGTTCCTGCCGCATCTACGGGGCACATCTATCCTCATCCAGATGGACAACGAAGTTGCCATGTTTTACCTCAACAAGCAAGGGGGCACGGCCTCCCGCTCCCTCTGCAAGGAGGCACTGGTAATCTGGTCACTAGCCCTGAAGAACGAGTGCTGGGTGCGCACCTCGTACATTCCCGGGGACATGAACAGCCTGGCGGACAAGCTGAGCTGACAACTGCAACCCCACGAATGGGCTCTCCTTCCAAAGGTGGCCTCAGCCCTCTTCCAGTGGTGGGGAGTCCCAGAGGTCGACCTCTTTGCCACCGAGGAGAACTCCAAATGCCCCCAGTTCTGCTCCAGACGCCCATCGATCAAGAGGCTGGCAGGGGATGCATTCGACGTGTGCTGGGGGGGGGGGGTGGTCTCTGGTATATGCCTTCCCTCCGACTCCCCTCATCCCAGCGACTCTGCAACGCATTGTTCAAGACAAAGCACGAGTCATCCTGGTGGTTCCCCACTGACCACGTCAAATGTGGTTTGCGCTCCTGAAACGCCTAGCACAGGATGCCCCGTGACACCTGCCCCTGTGTCCGGATCTCCTGATGCAGAACTCGGGGTTAACGAGGCACCCCAATCTAAAAACCCTGTCGCTCACTGCCTGGATGTTGAGCGGGTAAACCTGGCCTCCCTCGAGCTCCCCGCAGAGGTACAGGACGTGGTCCTGGCAGCCAGGAGGCCTTCAACCCGAAAATCCTATGGCCTCAAGTGGAAGAAATTCAGCCTCTGGTGTGCTACTAGAGGGCTCGACCCTATCTCCTGCCCAGTCACCCAGATCTTGCAGTATCTCAGTTCCCTCTCTGACCTCGGCCTCAAGACACAATCCATCCGAGTACATCTGTCAGCCATTGCGGCTCTGCACGCCCCTATTGAGGGCGCCGACTCCATAGCTGCGCTACCCCTGACGGCTCGCCTCATGAAAGGCCTGACGAATCTTCGGCCCCCAGTGAGGGCCCCGGTTCCTCCCTGGGACCTCGGCGTAGTCCTCCACAGCCTCACCCTGGCCCCATTCGAACCTCTGCTCACCGCGGATATGAAATACGTCTCCTGGAAGACCATATTCCTGGTGGCCATTACCTCAGCCAGGAGGATCAGCGAACTCCAGGCTCTAGTTGCACATCCGCCTTACACGCAGCTACACCAAGACCGAGCTTCGCTACGTACGAACCCCAGATTTGTACCCAAAGTGCCGTCAGCCTTCCATGTCAATCAATCCATTGAGCTCCCCTCCTTCGTTCCGGAACCTCACCACTCAGAGGAGGAGCGACGTCTAAACACTCTGGACTGCCTGCGTGCACTTCGGATCTACCTGGCCAGGACATTACCCGCCCGTAAGGGCGAACAACTGTTCGTTTCCTACGACCCTCTCAGACCGGGCTTTCCGGTCACAAAATGGACTCTTTCACATTGGGTCGCCTCCTGCGTATCCTTCTGCCTCGACCCGGAAGGAAATCAACCACACAACAGAATAGGTCCTCATCGTCTACGAGCAATGGCCACATCTCTAGCCAACCTGCGGTCAGTTCCCCTGCCCGACATCTGTAAAGCTGCCATGTGGTCATCCCCTCACACGTTCCAAAAGCACTACTGCCTTGACCTTCGCTCCCAGGAGGACTCGGCATTTGGCAGCGCGGTCCTTGCCACCGCCCTACGGACTCCACGGGCTGCTCCGTGAAGACTGGCCTTCTGGCATATACCTGAACTCTGATGCACCTTAATGCTCATGTTAATCATGTGGCACTGTTCCTTTAAACTTGCATTGTTGCACGCGGTTGACATTTCTTGCACTGTTCCGATCCTTCACTGATTGCACTATTTTGCACCTGTTTGCACTGTTAGTTATGTTGCACATTTTGCACGGTTACAACATGTTGTTGTCATGCACCTGTTTTCTTTGACACTGTTCCAGTAAAAGACTACCTCCACTATCGTAGTCCTCTGTTCATGCCTCCCTCCTCCACCTCAGCGTGCTGCGCGCAGCTAGGGAGTCACCAAGTGTGACTGATGCAATCCTGCGGTCCATGGAGAAAGCGAGGTTACTTACCTGTAACGGGGGTTCTCCGTGGACAGCAGGATAAGTCAGCCACATGCTCCCTCCCACCTCCCCTGGAGGAGGTCTGCCTGATGCTCTGCTCCCTAGCCTTGTTGTCAAGCTTGGTAAACAACTGGCCAGGCTAGGGGGCGGAACCGGGAGGTGGGCTACCTAAGAAACTTGAGAGCACTTCCGAACCTGGAGCCGCCCGGAGGACGTCACCAAGTGTGGTTGACTTATCCTGCTGTCCACGGAGAACCCCCGTTACAGGTAAGTAACCTCGCTTTTTCTACCACATACTTGAGGCCTAGGACGCATCATAAGACAAGAGCCTCACAGGGGCCAGCTTCAGCCTAGGGCCCCTGAAGTTATAAGCTACACACAGTGGTACTTTTTCACACAAGGATTTATTCTAATCCAACTGGAACAAGAGACAGAACATACCTTCTGCAGGTTATTCAGAAACACGAGCTTCAGCTTGATGCGTCACCATTCTGAATTCAAGTCTGGGATCTGGGCACCGGGTACCGTAAACCGTCACAGGATACACACAATATATAATAGTTGAAAATATCAAAGAACAGATCCAGAACACACAGCTGCATCTCCAACTATAGTTTGTGGGAAAGCCAAGCTGCTCCCGAAGTTCCTCCTAAAGCCCTGAGTGACCCCTGAAGAAGGCTTTACTGCTGAAACTTGTCAAAGTGAGATTTCTCTAATAAAGGAACTGTGTATTACAAGGCCTGGTTGTCCTCTGCTCTGCGTTTTGAGCGACATATCTTGCAGAGTTTATCTTTTCTTTGTTTCCTGTTTGGTCCACTGGACGTTATAACAGGCCCAGGCCAGTGGCACTTTCTATTTTTCACATATAATGCCACCAGCTTCAGCCTGATGGCAATTTCTGTAGTTACAGCATCTAGAGAGGAAGAAAGCAACAGAGATTGCCCCCAGAGATGGTACAAGGTAGTGGGCAGCCTAGGCAAATCTTCAGCCTTACACACCCCTCCCCCCACCCAAATACTTTGATAATTATACTCATAGTAACATAGTAAATGACAGCAGATAAAGATCAACCTGGTCCATCTAGTCTGCCCAGCAATATGGCAGGAGTAGGTGCACCCCTTCCCATGTCTTTTAGGGAGTAGGTGCACCCCTACCCATGTCTTTGCTTAGTGGTGCACCCACCAGGAGAAGCTGCACCCCTCCCTATATCTTTGTTTGTTTAGAGGTGAACCCACCGCTCCTCCCCCCATTGCTACATGTAGGACACCCCTATTTGTTGAGAAATTAGATGGTTCAATTTATTTTGATTTAATCTTGTTGCTGTAAAGTGATCCACTGTGTCTGTCCCAGGCCACTTTGAATTCCATCACTGTGTTTGCCCCCACCACCTCCTTCGGGAGGGCATTCCAAGCATCCACCACCCTTTCAGTAAAAAAGTATTTCCTGACATTGCCTTTCAATTTACCACCTTGCAGCTTCATGTTATGCCGTCTAGTTTTACAGCTTCCTTGTCTCTGGAAGAGGTTTGTTTGTTCATTATTTCTCTTTAAGTATTTAAAGGTCTGAATCACATCTCACCTATCCCTCCTCTCCTCCAAAGTGTACATATTTAGGTCTTCAAGTCTCTCCTCATAAGGCTTCTGATGCAGGCTCCAAATCATTTTAGTCGCCTTCCTCTATACAGCTTCCAGTCTTTTTACATCCTTTGCAAGATACGGTCTCCAAAACTGAACACAGTATTCCAAGTGAGGCCTCACCAGTGACTTATACAGTGGCAATAGTACCCCTTCCTTTCTGCTGGTAATTCCTCTTCTAATGCAGCCCAACATCCTTCTGGCTTTTGCCACCGCCTTGTCGCACTGTTTTGCCACCTTGAGATCTACAGAAATAATCACATCGAGATCTTCCTCCTGCTCCGTGCACACCAACCTCTCGCCCCCTATCGTGTACATTTCCTTTGGATTTCTGCTACCCAAGTGCATGACACTGCACTTCTGCGCATTAAATTTCAATTGCCAAGCATCAGACCATTCCTCCAGCTTTTGCAGATCCCTCCTCATGTTCAGCACTCCCTCGGGGGAGTCCACTTTGTTGCAAATTTTCATGTCATCTGCAAAAAGACAGACGTTTCCATTCAGTCCTTCAGCAATATCACTCACAAATACATTGAACAGTGCCGGGCCCAGGATCGAACCCTGTGGCACCCCGCTAATCACCTTCCTTTCATCCGAGTGAGCTCCATTTACCATCACCTTCTGTCGTCTGTCAATCAACCAATTTATGATCCAGTTTACCACCTTGGGACCAATCCCCAAACTACTGAGTTTATTGATAAGCCTCCTATGAGGGACAGTATCAAAGGCTTTGCTGAAATCCAGGTAGATGACATCCATCGCGTGTCCTTGATCCAGTTCTCTGGTCACCCAGTCAAAGAACTCAATCAGATTTGTCTGGCAAGATCGTCCCTCGGTAAAACCATGTTGCCTCGGATCCTGTAACCCTCTGGTTTTGAGAAAGTCCACTATTCGCTCTTTCAGGAGCATCTCCATTACCTTTCCCACCACCAAGGTAAGGCTCACGGGCTTATAGTTTAACATTTCTTCCCCGTCACCACTTTTGTGTAGAGGTACGACGTCAGCCATTCTCCAGTCCTGAGGAACCTCTCCTGTTTCCAAGGATCTGTTGAAAACATCCTTTAACGGCTCTGCAAGAACCTCTCTGAGCTCTTTCAGTATCCTGGGATGTATCCCATCCGGTCCCATGGCCTTGTCCACTTTCAGTTTTGCAAGTTGTTACCACACCATTCGGAGAGGATGAGGTTTTAGATCTACCTCATTCCCATTTTTATATTTGGGAGTCACAGGTGGTCCTTCTCCAGGATTTTCTTTAGTAAAAACAGAGCAGAAGTATTTGTTTAGCAATTTTGCTTTATCAATGTCATTTTCCATGAGTCCGTTCCCAGCACTTCTGAGCCCTGCAATTCCACCTCTGATCTTCTTCCTTTCCCAAAATATACCTGAAGAAAGTTTTGTCACCGCACTTAACATCTTTAGCCATCTTTTCCTCTGCCTTTGATTTTGCTATCCTTATTTCTCTTTTTGTCTCCTTGAGTTTGGTCCTGTAATCATTTCTGTGTTCTTCTGTTAGCAAGCTTTTGAATTTTGCAAAAGCTGTGGTTTTTTGCCCTTATTTGAGCAGCCACTTCTTTGGAAAACCAAATAGGTTTCGTTCTCCTCTTGTTTTTATTTACTTTTCATCTATCAGCAATCATCTAAGACCACTCTTCCAACAAGAATCCTGGAAAGATGCATAACTGGACCTCATATATACAAAGCAAAGTTTAACAAGTACGTGGGTGCCCACTCTCCCTGCAGAAGCACCAATGTGCTTTAACCACTGTTGATCTATCCTGCCCTTAGGCAACTACCTACTCTAATGGTTTGGCCAGCCCTGATTGCTCCACTGTTATGAGGATTCCCCATTAGGGTAAGAGGGGACATGGGAGAGAGGGTGACTAGACTGGGACTGAAGTTTGTTTTGCACCCTCCCCCCCCCCCCCTTCCCAGTGTACATGACTAGGCAGGCCCACTAGGACTCCATGCAAGATCTGGCATAGATACTGTATTGGGGTGAGGGGGGAAGGGGAGGAACGCACCATGAGAGTCCAAAATGTACTGTTGCAGCTAAAGGAGGAGAACTCCTGACCAATAACAGTGTTTCAAAAATAAAGATTTTATTGAATACCTACTTGTACACAGACAGGTGAAAGCAGACATTCCAATAGAGATGCAATCTTAAACCACATAGTACAGAACAGGGGTAAAATTCCTCCTTCCATGTGCCTCAGATGCTCTTCTTCCCTCACTATGGGCTTTATCTCCCATTGAATATTTCCTGGGCTCCGCAACTTCCCAAAGAGCCACTTGCTACTTGGTAGAATTTGGTCCACCAGACTCCTGGATCACACATTGAATAAGCGACTTTATCCTTTTTTCCTTCTCTACAGGACACTGCTTTCCAAATAAAATTATCCTCTGGACCATGAGAAACACGTCCTCTGCACTCCGCACAGGTCACTAGAGAGAAACAGCTTTTCATCCTTTTCAGCTCTCAACTTCTTTCCCCTCAAAGAATTTTGCGTGATCTCCCAGAGGACAAGAGGCTCCCTTGTCCCTTCCCTGATTTCTTCTGACCAACCTCCTTCTCTAGAGCATTGTTTCCCAGTGTGCGCCTCCAAACGTGATCCAGGAAAAAGTCCCAGTTGTCTGGTCTTCAGATCTAGACTAGCAGATGTCGCTGTGAGATGCTAAGAGTAAAACCTAAGAGAATAATGGTGGCTTTTTGAAATATGTAGTTGCAACTTGGTGAGCATATAAATATTCACACATCTCTCTCCTTCCTGCATATGGCACAAACCCGAGTGTGGGCATTAACAGGCAGCATGAAAGGCCCAGATAACTGGTCCTATATTGCACAGTGCACACTGCACCTCCTCCTAAGCCTCTTCTGAGTCCTGTGGGGCTTTCAGTGCCTCCCTGAACCAGTGTCTTTCCCAATTTTCCCATAGCCTGTTTATAGAGGATGGCGTGCTACATAATATTTTTGAAAATACAGATATGCCTTGGGGTTGAAAAAGTTGGGAATCATTGGTCTAGAATGCACCGACTTGATCTTCTGGCTAACTAACAACTCTGGTCGTGCCTTTGGGAGAGACTTGTGGTAATTGGTCTAGTTTAATCCATTTTATACTCATGTTTGTCGTCATGTGCTCTTAGGAGAAGCCCAGACCTAGTTAAAAGAGCAAAGCCCATATGCACACCAGAGTCTAGGAACATCTTCCTCCGCCACCCTCTGGTATCTGATGTACTCCTGTGCACCTTTCAGTACCTTCAGTTCTGGATGCAAACCAGTGGTAAGAAATGCTCCCTTCCATGTACAGAGGTGAGCTCTTGTAGGCTGCTCTGAAGTAGCAGCTCTGGGATAGAGCTCCCCCCTGCAGCCCTTTCCTTGACTACTTCCTCTACAGTGCTGGCCACCTATCACAGCAGATGAGAAGTAGGAGACTAGCGCCACCATCCGTTCCTACCCCTACCCTATGCCCTGAAGGTCCTCCCTAGTCTCCCCAAAGTAAAAGCAGCTCAGGCAGGCAGGAAAACATTAGGAGAAAGGGAAGAGCAGCAACAACAACAACACAAAAAGACCCTTGCATTCATGGCTTCTTTGACTCTGAACAGTCCCAGACATTTTCTTCAGGTCACCAAACTTTCCCCTTAGTCTGCAGCCCTTCTCTGCTTTGGCTTGAGGCTGAGGGACCCTACTGTAGTCCCATCCCAAACTGACAAGGCTGAAGGGTGGGGAAATAGAAGGACAAAATGGCTTCTGCTCAGTTTTGGTTTAACAAAAAAAAACCAAACAAACCCGAAAAGTTCAGCCTAGTAGTTCCTTCCCACTGTTATTCTGCATCAGTGATACAGTACACGCCACTCTAAGCTGTATCCTAACGTAAAGGAAAAACAATCCTTATCTCAACCCCTTTTAAACCAGCTACTTATAGGCAAAACGGTGGGGGGGGGGGGAGAGAAAGAAAAAAAAGGTACCAACATCACTGCGAGTTAACCCCTAGTCACACCTCCCATTTGTACCAGCCCTCAAACAAAAAGCCAAAAAAGTCCACAGCCTACCAGCTTATTCAACTTCTGTTGCCTTCTCCTTCTATATCTTCAAAGAACTTTTCAGAGAGAGGCTGCCTGCCTGCAAGGGAACCCTCGTGGCTTTTAAACCCATTTCAGCTGGGCTGCAAGCCATAGGTCACTTTGTCCCAGGGAAATTCCCTATCTCTGACCCCTCCCCCCTGTTTCCTGGGTTACAGAAGGGTCTAAATACCCTCCCCCATTTCCCAGGTTACAGGAATCTCCAGCCCTTGAGTGACTGCACAGGACTTTCCCTACCAGCAGGGGGCTGCTGGCACTTTCTTGCCCTCCGTGGACTCCTCTGGTTGCAGGCAATGGCCGGATCCTCTTTTTGTCCTGAGCAGAGGGAAGATCTTGCTATGGAGGGGAATTATCCATCCACCCCTGGTTGTCTTGCTCTCCAAGAACCACAGCATACAAACTGCAGATGAAATGTAAGTGGACAAGTGCAAATTCTAGCTACATAATACTAGGTTCCACATTCAGGAAAAGGAGGATCTAGGGGTCATCATGGACAATAGATTGACATCTTCTGTTCAGTGTGTGGCAGCTGCCAAAAAAGCAAACAGAATGTTAAGGATTTTTAGAAAAAGAATAGAAAATAAAACAAAGAACATCATAATGCCTCTGTATCACTCCATGGTGTGATCACATCCTAAGTATTGTGTGCAAGTCTGGTCACTGTATCTCAAAAAGGATACAGCACCATGAGAAAAAAGTACAGTGATTTTCTGGAAAAAAGACTGTGATGGACTATATTATATAGGAAGTTACCTGTCCCCCTCCAAAGGGATTAGCAGTCCACCTTAAAAGAGTCTAAATCTCAGAACTCAGGGCTGTGAGGGCATGACTCAGACAGAGGGATTAAGAAGCCAGCTATGTGCACAAGAGAGAGGAGAGTCCTGTGGAGACAGAAAGCTCCTTCCAAACAGGCTGGGAGAGTCGTCCAGCTGTGAGGTAGGAAATGGGAACCATACTGACAAATACCAAAGTCCAAGTGACTGCCTGGACTTTGGGGCTGAACTAAATTCTGCCTTTATTTTGTGAGTTGGGAGAAGGGCACTGAGCACCCGCCTGTGAAGGCAACAGGTTGGGGAATAATGGCTGTGTAGCTGAAGAACAATAAAATTAATATTTTTGGCCTTGACCTATTGTTGCATAATGTTTTCTGAGCCCTTGTCACCACACGCCATGCTATACCTCAGACTGGTAGTGGTTGGGAGCCAGTCGCCGCCACCATTGTCCCCTCTGCCTGCAGTGTGGGAAAGGAAGCATTGCTCACCATTCAAAAATGTTCTAGGTCAGTGACCCTGCAGAATCTGCTGCAAAATTAGCACAAAATATTTCTGGCAAAGTGTTCTGCCCCTGACGTGGCATGGGGACCTCGTCCAGGTTATTGCAGTCCTGTGGTTTACAGGAG
Organism: Ichthyophis bannanicus; assembly: GCA_033557465.1. NCBI lineage: Eukaryota > Metazoa > Chordata > Amphibia > Gymnophiona > Ichthyophiidae > Ichthyophis > Ichthyophis bannanicus. The sequence continues at coordinate 7,374,666 of CM066050.1, forward strand.
AACCATCTCCAATGACTGTCACAACCGTTGTGTGTGAGATTGGGGTGTGGATACATAAGTGTGTATGCATAAGTGCGTGTGTGTATAAGTTGGGGAGAAACATGTATGGTTTAAATGAAATGTGAGTTAGCCCCACTGTACATGGCCCAAAATGTTCCTTAGAACAACATGGTCACCTTGGTCCATACTCCATGAGAGCACAGCTGGCTTTTCTTTTGCACTTATGACATTGGACTGTTTCCTTCCTCCCTGTTCCAGCCAAACAGCTTGGGCACTGATGCCACTTCCTGTCAGAGAAAACTGCAGGAAGTGTGGAGCAAGAGTGCCCCCAAGACTCCAGCAGCCCTGAGCCAGGTCTGGTGGAGATGCAGAGACAGCCCCAGGGAGCAGAACCATTTTATCGTCCTGCACGATCATCACATCTCAGAAGTAACACACTCAAATTTAATTAGCTCCCATTCCAGCTGCCTGGCTCGTTGCATCGCCATGGGGATGGGCGATGAGATGCACAGCCACCAAGTACAGACCTTGGAGCAGCAGACGACCTAGTAACAAACATAATATGTGTAATGTCTCATTAGATGCACTGCATTAACCCTCTGCTACAGGGATTTTCAAAACATTCTCTTCTAACTAAAATTCCAATCCACAGATGAAAATTGCATAGTGTGAGCGAAAACTGGAAGCTCCAGCAGGAACAAATAAGCAGGAGCAGGAGTAGAGTTAGATGTGATCTGAGTGTTGGACAATATATTGAAATGCTTGCTTGATATGAGATAGAGGTAAAAAAAAAAGCAAATAGAGTGCTAGGAATCATAAAGAAAGGAATAGAGAATAAAACTATGCAAATTATAATGCCTTTGTATCATTTCATGATGCAACTGCACTTTGAATATTGTGTGCAATTCTGGTTGCCATATCTTGAAAAAGAAAATAATAGAATTAAAAAAGGTACCGAGAAAAGCCACAAAAATGATAAAGGGGATGGAAAGATACTCCTATGAGGAAAGGCTTAAAAGGTTAGAGCTCTTCAACCTGGTAAAGAGACGGCTGAGGGAAGATATGATAGAGGTCTATAAATTAATGAATGGAGTGGAACGGGTAAACGTAGATCATTTTTTCACTCCTTTGAAAAAATAGAAAGACTAGGAGACATGCAATGAAGCTACAATGTAACCTATTTAGGATTAATAAGAGAAAATATTTTTTCACTCACTGCATAATCAAATTCTGGAATTTGTTGCAGGAGGATGTAATAAAAGCTGTTAGTGTAGCTGGGTTTAAAAGAGGGTTGGACAAATTCCTGGAGGAAATATCGATGAACCGTTATTAAAGAAGATCAGAGAAATCCGCGGCTTACTCCTACGACAAACAGCATCTGTCTACATTCTGGGAATTTGACAGATACTTGTGACCTGGATTGGCCATTATTGGAAATAGGGTATTGGATATGATGGCTCCTTGGTTTGACCCAGTATGGAGACATAGAAACACGATGTCATCAAAAGACCACATGGCCTATCCAGTCTGCCCTTCCATACCAATTACTATAGTCCCTTTTTTTCCTTTAGAGATCTTCTTTGTTTGTCCCATGCTTTCTTGAATTAAGATACTGTCCTGGCCTCTATTACCTCCACTGGGAGACATTTCCACCCATCTACCCCTCTTTCTGTAAAGAAATATTTTCACATATTGCTCCTGAGTCTAGCCCTTTCACCCTCATTCTATGTCCCCTCATTGCAGATCTTTCTTTCAATTGAAAGAGGCTCTCCTCCTGTGCATTTATGCCATGGAGGTATTTAAACATCTTTATCATATCTCATTTCTCCTGCCTTTCCTCCAAAATATACATATTGATATCTTTAAGTCTGTGCCCATATGCCTTATGACAAAGTCCACTGACCATTTCGGTAGTTACTCTCTGCACAGACTCCATCCTGTTTATATCCTTTTGAAGGTGTGCTCTCCAGAATTGCACACAAATCTCCAAATGAGGTCTCACTAAAGACGTATACAGAGGCACTATCGCCTCCTTCTTCCTGCTGGCCATTCCTCTCCCTGTGTACACAAGATCTTATGTTCTTATGACAGGTCTACAAGTTCATAATTGGGGTGGAATTGGGTAAATAGGGAAAGGTTGTACTAAGATAGGGGGACAATCCATGCAACTAATAGGTAACTCATCTGAAACAAACTAGAAAACATATTTTTTTACTCCATACTTCATTAAGTTGTGGAGTTTGGTACCAGAAGCTGTGGTCAGTGCAGTTCATAAAGCGGTTTTAAGGCTTTGTCTGCAGAGTCGCCAAGTTACCCAGTTCCTGGAGTGAGAGCTTAAGCCAGTCCTGGATTTCTGACTAATCTCATACTGATGCATTATGCGCCCTGCAGCACTGCTTCCAATGGGTAAATTCAGGGACTACAAATACCATACTGCTTTGAAATGCAAATTTAAAACCAACACTAACCACAAATCTCACTCTTGGAACTGGGTAACTTGGGAACGCTGTGTCTGGCTGTGGTGTTTCCTAGGGATGCAGATGTTCAAGACCCAGCTGACACTGCACACTCGCCTGTTAGTTTTCCTCTCCTTTATCTGGAGGTGAAGGTTTCTGTGGTCATTTCTTGGTTTGCTATTGACCTCTGCAGCTTGCAGTGCCCCAGTCTCTGTGATGGTTTCCTGTCAGGCCAGATCCAACCTACTTTCTGAGGTCTAGTAAGATCAGACTCTTTCAGGACAGCGGTGCTTGGGGGTTCTTTGGGGAATGTATGTACATCCCTGCTCATGTATGTGAGGAGCCTGCCCTCTGCTTTGTGCATCTACTTGACTGTAAAAGGAGCTTATTAAATTCTCTCTCTGTGCAGTGCGGCTGTGGCTGGAGGAAGTGCTGGCTTTGGTGTCTTCCTTCGGACTGGGCCATCCCATAGCAAGTGAAGACATGAGAGTCATAGAGCTTCACATGAAGCCTGTATAGCAGTGCGTGACTGGCGTGGCCATTACATATGGTTGTCTTGAGGGTTCTGATAATTTATCTCTATGGTTTGTTGTTTGCATTACTAGTTTCTATATTTTATTCTTTGTAATTCCTCACTTTGAGACTTGGGAAAGACAATCATAAATCAAAGACTGCAAATAAGGAGCTTTGGGTTCAAATCATGCTGCTAACAGTTGAGTGTGCCGCCATTTTTCATTGCTGCAAGTAGCTGCTTAGCCTGAAAGCTCTCTGGGAGAGGGACCGATTGTAGTTGTGTGTGTAATTTATTGTAGTCGCTCTTTATTAGAACCCTCTATTAATGCCAAAACAATAATAAATTAATGAATATGTTGTAGAATTCCCTGTCAATTGAGATTTGACGCATACTAAAAGCTTTTTCTAAGTATGTAGACTGGTTTGTGAAATCCCTTTTCTCATCTTTAAAAGGTCCTGTCAGTGTCTCCGCCTAATAACCAGGAGTTAACAGGTTTTGTGACGTCCTAACAGAAGAGCCACAACTCACTGTGTGCCCTAATCACTGCCATTGTTAAGTACCTTCCAGTTCAAGTCAACATGATAACTCTGTGGGATTGTTGTCCTAAACTGTGTTTGATCTTCAATCAGGCAGCTAATTGTTGATAGCTACTTTTATTGTATCGATCCATCTCATTGCTGGCCTTCCTCTTTTGCGTTGACTTTCAAATTTGCCAAGCATGATGTCTTTCTCTAATGATCTCTCTCTTCGCATGATGAGCCCAAAGTATGAAAGTCAACGTCATCTGAGCTTCTAAGGAAAGCTTAGGTTTGATCTCCTCTAGTAATGACTGGTTTGTTCTTTGGGCAGTCCATGGTGTACACCGTATTCTTTTCCAGCACTACTGTACAATTTCAAGGCATCAATTTTCTTCCTATCTTTCTTCTTCACTGTCCCACCTTTGCATTCATATAACATTATTAAAAATACTATGGCTTGGAAAAGCTGAATCTTTGTATGGAGAGAGATATCTCTGCATGTGAACATTTTGTATAGGTCCTTTATAGCTGTTCTGTCAAGAGCAGTGCATCATCGGATTTCTTGATTGCTTGTCGTTTCAGTATTGATTGTTGATCCAAGTATGTTAAAGTTGTCTACTAATTATATTTCTTCTCTAGCAAGGATAAAATTATTGATTTGTGCCAGTTGTCAGGATCTTTGTCTTATTTATGTTAAGGCATATTAAAATTATGCTCCTTGATCTCGATAAGCAGATGTTTCAGATTATCTTCATTTTTAGCCAGTAACATGATATTTTCCACAACATAGTGAAGATCGTTGATGAGTCTTCTCCCAATCTTCACACCTCAGTTGTCTCCATACAGTCCTGCTTCTCTGATAATTTGTTCTGCATTTCAATTAAACAGGTAGGAGGAAAGTATGCAATCTTGTCCTACACCTTTGCTGATTTTAAACAATTCTATTTCTCCTTGTTCCATTTGAACTGTTGCTTCTTGATCAATGTAAAGGTTGTGCATGAGAACGATCAGGTGTTCTGGCAATACTCCTGCTTCTTAATGTGACCCAGAGTTTTTCATGATTTATGTAATCAAAGGCCTTGATGTCGTCAATGAAACACATGATGATATCCCTTTGATATTCTTTTGTCTTTTCAAGGATCCATTACATCCACAATAATTTCTCTTCTTCCTTGCTCTTTCTTGAACCCGGCTTGCATTTCGGGCAGTTTTCGTTCCAGGTATGGTTGTAGACTCCATTTAATAATCTTGAGTAGAACCTTGCTGGCATGTGGGATCAGAGTGATTATGTGATAATCTCTACAGTCAGTTGGATCACCTTGCTTCAGTATGGTATGAATACAGATCTTTTCTAGTCAGTCTTCCAAATTTCCTAGCAGAGGCTTGTGAGTATAGTAAGAGCTGTATCTGATTGCTATAATACTTCAGTGGGATTGCCATCAATGCCTGGTATTTTGTTCTTTGATAATGCTTTCTACAGAGTGGAGGCATAACCTAATGGTTGGCGCAACAGTCTACTATACAGGAGATCTGGGTTCAATTCCCGCTGGCATACCTTGGGCAAATCATTTTATCCTCTATTGCCTTGGAAGAAAAGCCCTGGCAATCTATTTCCAGTCATACCATGCCCAGAAGCTCCAGGGCCGTGCTGCTTTGATTTCTTCTTTCACCACCAGTGGTTCAGGTACAGGTTGAAGGAGCTGTTGATCCATGACTGTGATCTTGCAGAATTCTGTCAGTCTTTCTCCAGCTTCGGTTCTGCTGCCACACCCCTATTTTCTAATCACTTTGCCTTTTTCTTTGTTCTCAACGTTTACATTTCAGTCTCCAATGACTAACAATATATCTTGTTTTCATGTTGTATTGATTTCAGCTTGTATTCATTCATATAAATGATTAGTGTCATCCTCTTCTGCAGCTGTTGTTGGTGCAAATACCTGAATAATACAGTAGGTGTGTTGATGGGCATTGCTCACAGACGATTAGAAATTAAGCATTCACTGACTGCAATGTATTTCATTACAGTTCTTGCAAGATTTTTCTTAATTATAAATGCAACACCATTTCTTCTTTGTCTTGCATTTCCAGCATATTAGACCATGTGATCATCAGATGCAAAGTGCCCAATGCCAGTAAATTTCAGTTCACTGACACCTAACAGATCGAGTTGTACACGTTCCATTTCATTCTTGACCACCTACAACTTCCTTTGGTTCATGCTTCGTATGTTCCATCTCCCAATTTGTAAGACATCTTTGCAGCTTCTGACTCTCATTTCATGTGCAGCTACATCAGCAGTCAGAGGTCCCGAGGATTTTGTTCCCATCGCATCACACATGCTGGCTTTATTCGGAAGAGTCTTCAGCTCCTCCCCAGTAGTGTTCTGAGTGCCTTCCAACCTGGAGGTCTCATCTTCCAGCACTATAGTGCAATCTGTTTCATTGTGAGTATCCATTAGGTTTTGGGGCAAGATACGGAAGTAGATTCCAGGCCTTTCTTTTCTGCAGGCAATGTCAGTGTTGTTGCCGCTGTCACAGAAATGTGATCCTCTGCCACCATCATGCCATACTGCTGCTGCCCAGATGGCTGGTTTGTCTTGGTCTGGCATCTCAGCTGATGCCTGTCCATCCTGGGAGACCCTGCCAATGACATAGCTCTCAGCACCACTGATGCATGTAAGCCCTCGCAGCACGACAAGCCACAAAGCAAACGACCACTGAGAGCAGAGCCATGCCCAAGGATTTATGCCACCCTAGGCAGGTCCACAGTGCCTCCACCCTCCCCCCCCCCCCACACATTCATCCTGTCACGTGGGGGAGGTGGGCACACAGCAATCCCTCCACTGCAGCAGGCTTTCAAGCACCTGTATGAGTGTGCACACTTGCAACTTGCCACTCCTGACCCCTCCGATGCAACTTCCTGTTGGAAGAGACAGGAGCAGCAGGCTGACTGGGTGCTTTAAGGTCTGCTGGGCTGCTGACGTGGCAGCAGGAAGCATGGAGGGATCACCATTCTGTGTAGCCCATCAGCATCTGCCAGCCTAGTGGATGGGCCAGCCCTGACTACGAGACACAAAAGGCAACTCTGTCGTTCTGGCACTTGCAGGGTCAAGAAGGGGCTGTGTCAGTTGTGATTAGGAGTAAATGTGTTATTCTCAGGTCATTCTTGTGAAAGATCCACAATTTCATTAGTCCAAGGTTCCAAGTTCTAGAAGTGGGGCTCTAGGAAGGATTAATCATTTCTAACTGTGAAAATCTAGAGTATACCTTTGTGTCTTGACTTGTGTCGGTGGGGAGTGAATTCTGAAGACCCCTCAGGGAGAGATGTCCACAACCAGACATAATGAGGGTAGAGAAACTTCAGCCTCATTTTATGATCCTTTAGATTGAAGCAGGATAAGCAGAAGTGAAAGACATAATCTATCTGCTGACAATACGCCCAACAGAAGCAAAGCAATCCTTCTGCAAGATTCTCCGAATGCACCTCATTCCTGACCTGCAGCACCAGCTGCTTTTCTCATAGTCAGATGCACCTTTGCCAGTGCACCTCATTCCTGCCCTATAGCACCTGATATTCCAGCTCTGCCAATTCACCTTACTCCTCTTCTACAGTGCCTTCTCTTATTCCTTCCCCCTCCCCCACAGCGCTACCAGTGCAGTCTTGACCTCCAGCACTCTCAGCTGTTTTCAGAGAGGAGGAACTTTGGACTAAAGGGTTAATATTCTTTAGCAAGACCTGAAGGGAGAGAGTAGGGCAGGAGAACATTGGGCACTGATAAGGGAATTGAAGGAATAGAACTGGGGCTAAACTGCAGGGTGGAGGGGGGCAGAGTTGCTCCTAGTGTGATGGGTGATTGTGGTGCCCGCTGGAGGCTCCAGAGAAGTTTGCAGAGTAGCCTGTTCCCTGGCCCAGAGGCTCACTTGGTGTTTGCAAGCCCCCCTTATCCCCCCACCCACTCTTTAAGATGTCCTCAATATCCTGCTAGTAAAATAAGACTAAATACTGGGGGGCCAAATATTTGGTAATACTGGGCCGTTAAAGTGATTCACGAATTTGGCAGAGGAGAGGCTGGCATACTGTTAGGGGGCTGTCATCCTTCTCTCCTGCTCCATTTTCCTCCTCTGATTGATGGCATGCCTTTTTTGCAGTATTGATCCATTTGTTGGGACTTCTGGTAATTTCTGTGGTCCGGACCTTCATTACTTTATGAGGCAGGTAAAAGAATCTGAGAGGAGATGTTTAAGTGTTTTTTACCCGTTGTGTTACTATAGCAACTCATCTCTCGGCTCTGCTTCCTAGCACTTAAAGCGCTATCCGAGATGAATAGATTACAGGGAGTCAATTATCCCGCGACCCAGCTGGCGCAGTTCATTTCAGACGGAAATGCTAAAAGGAATTAATGTCATGTTGTGTTCTTTGCACTGATTGTGCCCAGGCCTGAGAGTTCAACTCAGGCCTCGCTGACACATGCAATGAAGCTACAGGGTAAACTATTTAAGACTAATAAAAGAAAATATTTTTTCACTCAACGTGTAATCAAACTCTGGAATTTGTTACCGGAGGATGTAGTAAAGGCTGTTAGTGTAGCTGGGTTTAAAAAAGGTTTGGACAAGTTCCTGGAGGAAAGGTCCATAAACCATTATTAAGAAGTGACCGAAGATATCAATGCTTGACCCAGTACAAGCATTGTGGAACCTGTGTCTTTTGGGGAAACTGCTAGGTACATATGACCTAGATTGGCCACTGTTGGAAACAGGATACTGGGCTTGATGGACCTTGGTCTGACCCAGTATGGCATATCTTATGTTCTTATGTTCATGCCTAACATTTAGGAATCCATTGGCTACCAGGAGGGTCAGTGAATGGTGGAGGAAACTGTTACCTGTCTGCCTCAAAATGTTTCTTTCTGTTGAGTTCTGGGAACTACAGGGGGCCTGACATATTCTTCTCAACTTAGTGTACGATGTGAGAAAAAATACTAGGATTCACTGGCATTGGAACTTGCAGTGAGTGTTTATTGCAAGGATAAGGTTAACAGATTTTTTGCAAATAAATCTGGGACACTTATCTAGGAGGTGGGGGAGGGACATCTTCATTCCAGGGAGGAGGGAAGAGGATTCATTATCCTGCCCCCCCCCCATCCATCCCATGATAGCGACACTATCACTTCCAGGCAGACAAATCAACAGAAAAATAACAGTGATGCATTTCCCCCTACTGTACAAAACAGAAATATAATGGATGTAAATTCTAAAAACTGACATATTCAAATCACTAAATTGAAAATAAAAGATTTTTTTTCTATCCCTTCTGCTCCCGTTGCTGGAATCAGGGACAGGATGCTACCAAACAGGTGGGAGTCGGGGACACTGCTCTAAAATCAGGGACAATCCCTGAAAATTGGGGCCATCTGGTGACCTTATGCAAGGACAGAGGCCCAGTACGAGGCCATATGCGATTATCAAGGAATTATAATGCCCTGTGCTCAAAGCTGCACATTGAAGAACCAAGAATTTATGTTACGTTCTACTAGTCATAAGAGCAACTAGCAGCCATAGAGAGCAGCCCACAGCTATTCGGAGACCCTGTTTCCCATCTCTGCCGCCGCCTTTCTGCGGCCTTCTCTTTATTCGTCACTTTCTGTCCTAACTAGAATCCATATGACAAATGAAGCAGAGTGCAGAGAACGGCAGCAAGCCAGAGTCAGGGGCTGTGATCTATCTCCTGAGCGTGAGTGGACCAATCCTGTTCCCTTCAAATTTACACCGAAACCTTTGGGTCTCTAGAGTTGCCAGCTGATCAGGACCCTCACGGCTATCTGCTGGACATGTATCCAGTTCAAAACAGAGGCCCTCTGACATTTCTACCCAGTGCTGGTGGACTCCTTCTTCCTACATTACAAATAGCCTCATCGCAAAATAAAACCGGCTCTCACCAGGAGGTTTCAGGGGTCTTTTGGTGTTTGTCTGTCTTTCTGCATTTGGAAATTCAAAAGACACTGAGCATAAATAGACTCTGTTTGACTCCCCTCCCCCACACACCTTCACTGCATTTCATAGTATTAATTAGGTTTCTGTCACACCAAAATGTTTTCAGCTCTTGATAACATTCGGGCTTTGTTAGAATGAATCAGACATGGCAGTCCTCACCTTCCCATTCAAAACCACTACTGCAGAAATAGTCTCTTCAGATCTCCTATTTTTGTGTTTACTATGGTAACTATTCTAAATTTAGGTTAGTCTCACCTACCATTCTGCGTGGTTAGGCTGCTCAAGAATAATTCAAATATGCTTCAAGCTCAGTGCATTATAAAACTGTGGAACTCAAGGTTTTGATCTTCTTTCACTCCTAACACCATCATCCAGATATCAGGAATGTGTAGGCAAAAATGGTCATTTTGTTTAGTTTCCTGAGTCATCTGCAGACTTGTTTTCAGAAAGGAGGAGCTTTGGACTAGACGGGCATGAGAAAGAATAAGGGGTTAATGTTCTGTAGCAAGACATGAATAATGCGGGTAGGCAATTTTATTAATTAAAGAGGAAGCAGTGGCTGCTGCCCAAACAAAAAGCATAGCTGAAAGGTTACTAGAGATTTCAGGCAAATAAAAACCCAAGAGCATTTTTTTCTGAAGTCAGAGGCTGACCTTAAACCAATGACCTCTAGGTTAGAAGGCAGGCATCTTTCAGAAAGAGCTATTAGGTCTAGCCAGCCTGCCCTTAACTGTGTCTTCTATTTCTGTGTTCTTTGTTCCTGTTTCGTGATTGGCACAAAGTTTGTCCGGTCTGGAGCACCTCAGTCTTTTGTTATGTGAATCTATTTCTTGATCTAGAGACTTACTTCAAAAACTTTTCTTTTGACATGCTTTTGTGCCAGAAATTCTATGAAACCATGTCTAAGTATACTATCGGAGACATTTATCAAGCCTAATTCAGATCCCAGTTATCTCATTAGTAAATGTCTCCAATAGTATATTCTAGAGAATAGTAAAGTCTCCATGGCATAAAGTAAGTCTCTAGAACAGGAGTCAATAGATTCACATGACAAAAAACCCAGGAACTCCTAGATGTGTGGAATAGTCTCCCAGTGGAGGTGGTAGAGATGAGGACAGTGTCTCAATTCAAAGATGCATGAGGGTCTCTAAAGGTAAAAAGAGGACTACTGTAGTTGATTTGGAAGGACAGACTAGATAGGCCATATGGTCTTTTTCTGCCATCATGTTTCTATATTTTAAGGACAACAAATCTTTGAATTAGGAAAGTAGATAAATGTAAAAGGAAAAGGAGACCACTAAGGTTCTAAAAAGAAGTAGCTGAAAAGGTGAAGAAAAAGAGGGAGGCCTTCATGAAATACAAGAGATCACAGAGAGAGGAAGACAGGCATCTATATTTGGAAAAACTTAGGAAATATACAAATAGAAGAAAAAAATTTCCAATACAGTAAAATGGGGGGATAAGACATTTTTCAGATATGTTAGTGAGAAGAGGAAGGACAAAAGTGGTATTGTCAGACTCAAGGGTGAAGGGGAGGAATATGTAGAAGCTGATGAGGATAAAGCGGAATTGCTTAACAAATATTTTTGTTCTGTGATCACAGATGAAGAACCAGGAGCAGGACCTCAGAAAACACCCATAAATAGGAACAGAAGTGAAGGGGATCTTCAATGATTTTTAGAAGACTGTTTGTGAGGAACTAGCTAAACTAAAAGTAGACAAAGCATTGGACCGGATGGGATACATCCGAGAATATTGAAGAAACTTAGGAAAGTTCTAGCAGCTCAACTGTCTGATCTTTTCAATGCTTCTTTAGAGTCGGGAGTGGTCCCAGAGGACTGGAGAGAGGCACATGTGGTTGCTTTACACAAAAGCAGAAGTAAGGATGTGGTTGAGAACTACAGGCTGGTTAATCAAACCTCTTTGGTAAGTAAATTATTGGAAACGCTGCTAAAACAGAAAATAAAGAGGTTTCAGGAGTCCAATGGACAGCAGAATCCGAGGCAGCATGGGTTTACTAGAGGCAGGTCTTGTCAGACAAATCTGATTAATTTTTTTGACTGGGCGCCAGAGAACTGGAACCTTGATGTGGTGTACTTAGATTTCAGTAAAACCTTAGACCCCGTTCTACACAGGCGACTTATAAATAAATTGAGCACCCTAGGAATAGATTCTAAATTGATTGATTGGGTTAGAAATTGGTTGGGTGGGAGGCAATAAAGGGTACAGGTAAATGGAGCTTACTCTGAGGAGAAGAAGGTTACCAGTGGTATGCCACAAAGATCTGTTCTTGGTCTGATTCTTTTTAACATTTTTGTTAGTGATATTGCAGAAGGGCTGTCGGGTAAGGTTTGCCTCTTTACAGATGATAGCAAAATCTGCAATAGAATAGACACTCAGGAGGGTGTAGATAACATGAGGAGGGATCTAACTAAGCTTGAAGAAAGGTCAAGAATTTGGCAGCTGAGATTTAATGCTAAAAAATGCAGGGTGTTGCATTTGTGTTGCAAAAATCCAAGAGAGTGGTATATTGTAGGAGGCAAAATATTTCTCTCTCAGAAAGAAGAACAGGACCTGGATGTGATTGTTTTTGATGATCTTAAGGTGGCTAAACAGAAGCCAGAAGGATGCTTGGGTGCATAGGGAGAGGAACAACTAGCAGGAAGAAGGAGGTGATAGTGCCTCTGTATAAGTCTTTGGTGCGACCTCATTTGGAGTATTGGGTGCAATTCTGGAGACCGCACCTTCAAAAGGATATAAATAGGCTGGAGTCTGTGCAGAGGGTGGCTACCAAAATGGTTAGTGGGCTTCATCATAAGGCATAAAGGGAGAGACTTAAAGCTCTCAATATGTATACTTTGGAGGAAAGGTGGGAGAGAGGAGATATGACAGAGACGGTTAAATACCTCCATGGCATAAATGCACAGGATGAGAGCCTCTTTCAATTGAAAGAAAGCTCTGCAATTAGGGGGCATAGCATGAAGGTGAAGGGAGAGATTAATCCTGAGTTTATGCAGAAATATTTCTTTATGGAAAGAGCGGTAGGCGAGTGGAATAGAGGCAATAAAGATGAGAACAGTATCTGAATTCAAGAAAGGATGGGACAAGCGCAGAGGATCTCTAAAGGGAATAAAGTAGTTGGTATGGAAGGGTAGACTGGATATCATGTTTCTATATATTCCCCTTGTAACACATCTAGATGTTTATGTTCATGTCTTTTGTATTTGATATTCGGCATATCCATGTCTAGATTTTCAGTCCACCCACACCACGTCCTCTGCTATCTAGACATGATGTAGATCTGCATATGTAAGTAGCAGCTTGAACCTCTGAGAAACCGAGAGCTAAATCCACTTTCCTTTCTAAAACGCTTTTCACATGTGGCTGATCGAGACATGCAAATGCTGCTTTTAAAAGAAGGGTCTTCATCTAATACTCAGCCACAGTTACAGTGTGAACATCTTCCTGAGAGCATTCCCCACTGCCCATGTCAGCAGTTTCTTGCTTTTTATTCTTTTTCTCCCTTCTTGTAACATGCTATCTCTTCTTTATCAGCGCACAATTTGGAAATGATGTTTGAAAGGACAATTTTCCTCTCTGGTGATTTATTATTTCACTGCCCAACTGCTGCCGCTGCTGCTGATCTGGCTTTATAAATTGCTTTTTATCTTCTTTTGCTTCTTTTTTCTTTCTTTCTTTTGTGTTCTCTGCATTCTTATTCTCTTTCTTCTCACACTTGCTTTTTGGACTAAGACATGGGCGAATACATTGTGACTGATGATGAACAGGCAGAGCTATAACTGCTGAAACTTATGCGATGCCCTCAACCCTCTCCTAACCCTTTTTCTGTCTCCCTGCACCTGAAAGTGTCCCAAGAGAAGCTGGGCGAGGGAGGATAGGGTACAGATATTAGCGGGTCTAACTGAGAAAGAGATTACCTTGACACTAACATCTCATGCTTAGACACGTCACTAACCTGAGCAGCCCTTCACAGATGATATTGTTTGTGTAAAATGGATCCATACTAAGCTAAACTGTAATCTTCTCTCTACTTCCCTCCTAAAGAGAATCTTCTGGTTGCCGGCTGTGTTTGTCCTCCCTTCTAGGTTGGAGTGACCTTCCTGCATTTTCTAGCCTTTCTCTTTAGATACTATCAGAGCACTCTTTTTCCCCTCATTGCTGATTGTGTCTATTTGTCTTCTCTCTCAGTTGGTCTAAGGTGATTCCTGTTTCAACATTCTCATTTAACCATTTACATTACCCGTCCATTGCCCTCCTACGACAGCATTAGTTTGAAATACAGTCTGGCCATATCTTTCTTAACATGTGCAATTGTATCTTTAATCTCTCCTTGTCTCAAGCCCCCCTCTGCTACTGGCTTTTTTGAATATCGTGATAACCAGCACAATCATTGGCTTCCAAATTCTCTTAACTATTAAGATGTTTGTCTTATCCAGTGAGAGAGAACAATCTTCAATGGTTATATCAGTTGAAATCATTGATCTCTGTAGCACTATTGTTCAGCTTTCATTGTGACAGTGGCCCCTGTAAGCCTGGGAAAGAGAGATGAGGTCTATCTAGCTCTCTGAATAAACAGTTCAATTATTTAAAATATTTATATGCTGAAATTCTCAGCAAAACCAAAGCAGATATTACATAATAACAATCATTACATTGCAGCAATACAAGCAGAAGACAGGATGGCACTGGATTTAAGAGAAACAGTTCAAAGGAAGGCCTAGACAGGCAACCAGCATGAGAATTTATGGGTGTAAATGGCCTTTGGTTATTTGATTGCTAATGTATTCATATTATAGCAACATATTATATGACGGCAGATAAAGACCAGCACGGTCCATCTAGTCTGCCCATTTAGTAAAGCTAAATTCTGACAGAAATGAAAGGAGACAGAGAAGTTACTTACCTGTAACAGGTTCTCTGTAGACAGCAGGATAAGTCAGCCACACTTGGTAATGTCATCCGATGGTGCTGTAGACGGAAGTACTAGCATGAGCCTACTAGCTCTACCCATAGGCCCGCCCCTAGCTAGCCAATATGTCCCTAGCTGTGTCCTTGCCACTAGGTAGGCGGGTGCCAGGCCTGGAGGCCGATGCCCGGCAGGGGAGGTGGGTGGGTATGTGTGACTGACTTATCCTACTGTCCATGGAGAACCTCTGTTACAGGTAAGTAACTGCTTTCTCCTAGGACAAGCAGGATGAGTCAGCCACACTTGGTGACTCCCCAGCTGTGCCCGTGTGCTGCGGTATATAGGGGGAGGCCAAGGTCCTGGCTGGAATCATAAGGGCAGTTTGGAGGGCCAAAGCTCTGGCCAGCCTCAATAAGGACAATTTCCAGGGTTGTAGGGAGGAATGCTTTATTGGTATAACATACAACATTCCACGGTAGGGCAATTCTGTCCTCTGTGCACCTGGTACCAATGATATTGCAAATGTGCAACAACAATGGAGTGGTGCAAATGTGCAAGAACAGTGTAACTTTGGCATCTGTGACAAACAATAACTACTGTGCAACAACAGTGACAATGTCAAGCACGCAACAAGACTGCGGCACAGCACGCTGCCTTGATTCATGAGCAAGGGCATGAACCTGGCCGGAGTGTGTCCTAGCAGTGTTTTGTCACTGGTGTCTCTGCCATGGCCAAGACCACTCGGCTAAAGGATGTGCCTGTCTGTGCCTCAAGATTGAGGCAGTCGTATCTCTGGAATATGTTGTACATGGAGGGCCAGGTAATGGCCTTACAGATGTCCATCACCGGTACAGAGCGCAGGTTGGCAAGGGTGGTGGCCAGTGCCTGGAGATGGTGTGTGTTCACACTCAGCATGGCTTGGGCTCCTGCCTGGTCCAGGCATAAGGCGAAGCAGGCAGAGGTCTACAGTGACAGGGTCTGCTTGGTGACCAGGTGGCCTGGTTTCTTGGGGTCATTCAGTATCCATTGGTCCAGGCAGTGGTGCCTCTGAAAGGTGTGTGGTGATGCACATGTTGTGGCCTTGCAGGCGTGGCATAGGGGAATGGCATTGAGGTTCAATAGGGTGGCCACCATGGCCCACAGTTAGTGGGCCCGGATGGAGGCCAGACGGTCAGTGCCCTCTTGAGAGTAGCAGTAGGCAATGCATGTAGTGGATCATTGAGACAGTGTCCTCTTTGTAACCAGGCATCCTGACCTGTTAGGGTCGAAGGTGACAAAGAGCTGTGGCCCCTGACAGGCAGGCATGGTGCGAGCCAGATAGGTGCGTAGTATCCACACACAGTCAAGGGTTTGGAGATGGCATTCTTCTGATATGTGGCTCCAGATAGAAGTTGGGGAGCTCAGTGGTTTGGATGATTTGGGATGACTGGGTGGGTTCTGTCCTGTGGATGTACATCTGTAGGGTGTGCATTCGAGGGTGTGGAGCCTTTGTTCTTCAGTCGAGCGTGGCTCCAGGTAGAAGTTTAGCCGGTCGATTGTCTGGTTTATGTGGAACACAGAGACCACCTTCGGAACGAACCTGGGGTGGGTGAGAATGGCTTGGTCCTGGTAGAGCAGTGCGTAATGGTGGTATGCCACCAGTGCCTGAAGCTTGCTGACACATTTGGCTGAGATGGTGGTAACCAGGAATATTGAGGACAGGAGATGGATCTTTTTGTTCTGCAAAGTCCCGATGTGGTCTCTGTTGTCCTGTCTATTCAGATAGGGTCCGTGACCATGAGCGGTAATTGATGGTTCGTCAGGTCCCAGATGGCCCATCCATTCATCCAAGTAGGACAGAGTCTGGGCATTTACCTGCCACCCTTTTGGAGGGGATTGAGCTAAGGCCTCTGAGGAGGATCCTCCTGATCCTAACCCAGCACCAAGCTAGGATGGTTCTTAGTCCAGTAAGCACTGGGCATGTGTTACACCTTTTAGGAGACCTATTTTCTCCTGACACTGTGACAACCATTGAAGCTACCCAGTAAGCCCAAGTAATGTGTGTTACTTGATGGCCTGAGAATGAATAGATCTTGTTGGGGGATCTGGCTGTGAAGCATTGGGTTATTAGGAGCATGGAGTGTGTGGAAAAAGCATCAGGTTATTGAGAGCATGGAGTGTGTGAAGAAACCATAGCATTATGGAAGATGTGACCCACTGTCTTTGAGGGTTGTCAGCTGGGTATGAGCTTCAGTGGAAGGCGGGGATAGCCTTGCCTTTCAGCCAGTCGCATGGTGCATAGATGCCATATCCCTGCTGAAAAAGTGTCCTTATTGGGAATTTTTTCCTTTTTTTTTGTACTCCTAGGCAAGCCCTGGGTGTTGACAAGGGCTCAGGAGGGACTTGAGTATCTGATGGGCTCAAAACGTAGGGCTTGAGTGGAGTAGACCCACCCTTCTTTGTTTAGCACCACATTCTCGGAGAGCCCTCAGAGTGATTGGTGCATTGCAGGAGGGTACCGAAGCCTCCCCATCGTATGGGATGCTACAGGCTTGGTCAGATGGATCAGTGAATCTATCTCAGAACACCCTGCCTATTTACTTTAAACGAGGTTCCTTTGGACCATCACTGTTAACAGCTGATTTGAGAAATGAGCAGGAACTCCATGTTAGCTCAGTCAAGAGACTAGCTCCACGCCAGTAGTGCACCACCGGAGGAGGGCCCTCCCCCAGGCAACTTGGGGAGTTCTTGAGCCTGCTAGGAGTTCTGGACTGCCATCAATGGCTAAGTGATGCTGTGCGGTAGTAGCTCTCTCATTTCAGGAGGTGAGGTTAATTGAGCTAACTGTTGATAATGGCAGTGTGGATGGTATCAGGGCACTTTGTTAGGGGCATCAGATCAGGTGGTTTAATTATTTAATTTATTTATTTATTTACAGTCTTTTTTTAAACCGCGCTATTCGACATCAGTGCAGTGTACATGAAACAGAAACTTATACGGTGCAGGGGACTGTTCTGTATTTACAATAAACAGGTGCTTAAACTTGGATAAACTGGGGAAACTATTTACATGTAGGCTTCATATCAGGTCCTATCGTAGATTAATGATGGTGTGTTGGTGTAGGTGAGATGGTTGTTGGTACACCTACGTCTAGGTAGTGTTTGAGGAAGAGGTGGTGTTTTAAAGCCTTCCTGAATTGTGTTAGGTCAGGGGTTGCCCGGGTGTCAGGTGGCAAGGCATTCCAGCATCTGGGTGCACAGAATCTAAATGCCCTGTTTACTGTTGCCTGGGTGCATTGAGTTACTGTCTTAGGGATTAACAGTGTGTTTATTGCTGTGGATCTTCTGGCCCTGTTGGGAGGAGTCATGTGGATGAGCTCCGTGAGTGAGGCGGAGGAGAGCCCGTTGATGGCCTTGGAGGTCAGCAGTAGGGTCTTGAAGGTGAGTCTGCTGTGGATAGGGAGCCAATGGAGCTGTTTCAAGATGGGTGTCACATGGTCACGCCTGGAGGCGCCATGTAGCACTCTGGCTGCGGTATTCATTGCTAGCTGGAGTGGACACAGCATGGCTCATGGAAGCCCTTGTAGGATCGCATTGGCATAATCGAAATGTGGAATGATCAGTGCTTGATAGATTTCCGGAAGTTGTCTGGTTCTAGCAAGGAGCGTAAGTGTCTGAGAGTCCGGATCTTATGATAGACTGCTTTTACCATGTTGCTAATGTGAGCTTTCATGTCTAAGCATTGGTCTAAGGTGACCCCAAGGTATCGGATTGTGGACTTGGTTTGTAGCTCTGCTTCCTTGACTTTTAGGCAGGCTGGAGGGATGAATTCTTGGTTCTTTGTGACAAACAGAACTTCTGTTTTCTTGTGCTGTATTCGGAGGTTTTGGGTCTGGAGCCAGTTGGCCACTGCGTCGAAGCAGTCTCTCAGTGGGGAAAAGTCTGGATGGTCGGTTAAGAAAGGCATGTAGAGTAGTACATTGTCAGCATGTATCAGGCAGTTAACCTTGAAAGATCGGATGAGGTTACAGATTGGCTGCATGTAAAGGTTGAACATCAGGGTGGAGAGGGAGGAACCTGTGGGACGCCCTGCTTCTGGTGGAAGGGTTCCGATGTTGAGGTTTCCGAGCGTACGTGCTGCCATCTGTCAGACAGGTATGATTTGCACCAGTTTAGTGCTGTGCCACAGATACCCTTCTCTTCAAGCTGCTTCAGGAGGATCTCATGGCTTACCGAGTCGAATGCGGCGGCTATATCAGGTCTGTTGCTTCTGGAGGTTGGAAAAGAGCAAGCCAAGACTTCCCTAGGGCATCTGCCTTGAACCAACTCTGGGGATGGTTCTGGGCATTAGTTTTGCTTCTTTACAACTCCCCGGAACTGCTGTGGGGACCCTGAGTGTCCATGGGAGAGAAGCCTCAGACAGTGAGGAGGTACACCCAGTCCCTGGCTTGACCAGCAAGTCAATAGAGGGCTGGGGGGGGGGGGGGAGTGGAATTAGTAAGTCCCTGCTCCTGCTGGATCTGCTAGATGGACAGGCAGTGAGAACATAAAATTCAGAGCCCAAGGCTGTGGAACTGCACCGGGGGTTCAGCTGGTGCACAGAAGATTCAATGCTTCGCCTGCATCTCCTGGGATTATGTAGGATGTACCCAGCTGGCTGCAGCCCCTGGAGGAGCCCCTTACCCCAGGTTAGGGGCTAGAGGAAGATGGAGAATGATGTCCTCTCCTCGGTGCTCGGTCTCCAGGGGGTGCTCTCTCTGGCATGATGTAAGTGCTACGCCAAGCCTTAGCAGTAATTTGAGAGGCGGAGGTTAATATCTTCTCCTCAGTACTGGGAACTCCAGGGGGGGGGGGGGGTCATGGCTGTCATGGTATGTGCCAAGCACACCCATCTGGAAAAGTGCCCCTGGGACCTTGAAGCATTTGCACCATGCGGGGGGGGGGGGGGGGGGGGAAGGGTGGCAAAGACACCAGCGGTGCAGTCCCCTCAGCACTATGTGGGGCGGTGAGTTGTCTGATGTTAGCCCTGGTAAGGTGAGGCCTCTCCTGCACTGGAGGATCCAAGCATGGCTGCCACTTCCTCTCTGCTGAACTCTTCCTGTGGTGCCAGGCACTGTTCCCTCTAAGCTGTGCGCGTGTGCGCGCGCACACACCTCGCCGAGCGAGCGCACATACTTTACAACAGAGCGCACAAAAATTACGGCTCTGATTCTGATAGAAAAAAACACAGACGTCTTAAAATTTAAAAGTTATGATTGTAATTACTAGAAATTTCCCGCTTCATTTAGTAATCGTCTATTTTCATTTAATTTGATTAAAATCAATGTGGTGTATGTACATACTGTATTCTGATGTGTAGTCAAATTTTAAAGTATATAACTCCAAGTGTCGTTATGTGGCGCACAAAAATTTAACCTTCCTTCAAAAGCTGCACACAGCTGATATTTTATGCGCACACAGCCTACAGAAACTTAGAGGGAACAATGGTGCCAGGATATGCAGGGATGAGGAAGGGGAGGGTATACCTGGCATGGCCGGACTCAGGGATGAAGATGGTGTCCATTTTGCTGCTGATCCAGCGGCTGGCTTGCGGACGAGCAGGGAGGCCCTCAGATGGAGGAGCAGCGCGGTCAGTGATGGAGGTCCTGGGTGGCACATCCCAGAACGCAGAGGGGAGACTCAGCCATGTGGTCCCCATCTTGGTCCCATTCAGGGGCTGGCAGGGTAAGCGTGTGGGTTGGAGGCCCAGTTCTGGCAGTTGCAGGGTGGTGGGGGAGGCGGTGAGCAATGCGACAGTGGGCTCGGAAGTTGCACAGTCAGGGATGAAGACCCCAGGGGGTGCATCTCATGCCATGGGGAGCAGTCCATCCTTCACATGGTCGGTGGACTTAGTGAGATGCAGGCAAGGAGGTGAGCGGGGTAGCAGCCGGAAAGTCCTGGAGTGCATGACTGCTCGATTCATGGCCCGAGGGGACATCCTTGAACACAACGGGAAGCTTCCATTTGGTGGATGCTTCCCAAGCATCGCTTTTTTTGTTCTTTTTTTTTAAGCCAGTTCAGTCATCGCAGTGATCTTGTTTGCAGATTCAACTGCTTCGGTGTAGATTCAACTTCTTATGGTCTTCTTCTGGTTTTTCTTTTTTTTTCTTTTTTTTTTAGAGCTGTGCAGTCCGTCTTGCTGGCAAGGCAGAAGCATGGAAAACTGGCAAGCTAGGGGCGGGCCAGTAGGTAGGGCTAGTAGACTCATGCTCAGAAAGACAAAGTCTTTCTGAGCTATGGAGAGTACTTCCATCTATGGTGCCATCTGATGACATCACCAAGTGTGGCTGACTCATCCTGCTTGTCCTAGGAGAAATTATTATCACTTGTACATCAACGATCTCATGGGGGGGGGGGAGGGGTGGCGTTCAATGACTCTTAAAGCAGTATCTATGTGTCCTTGAGATCAGTTTTCTATTACTTTTCTGTGCAAGATGCCATGGAAGATAAAAACTGCACTGTGATTTGTTCATCTTGTTTGAATTCCACCAACAAAAGTTTTCTGTTTTTCAGTTTGCATTCACACATCTTCCTCCTTATTGCTATCACACCATTTCCTCTCAGTTTCACACTGGGGAGCCATTATCTCCAACAAGCTCAAACAAAGCTCCAAGAATAAGAAGCAGTGTCACAGGGAAGGGCTGAGCCAGGAATTTGTATTCTAAGCAATGGCAGGAGCATTTCCACTGTACACCAAAGGGCAATTTGGGTCCATGTCAACAGACCAGAGAGCAGGAAATGTGAGGGAAATCAAAGCTGTTCGCTATGCAACCCTTTTCCTGATTAATGGACAATGCCCAGTCATTGATCAACCATCACACCTTTAGCCCAAGTTACTCAGCCTTCACCCTAGAATACTGAGGGAACTTGGGGACGTTCTAGCAGCTCCACTGACTGACCTTTTCAATGCCTCGTTGGAGTCGGGAGTGGTGCCGAAGGACTGGAGAGAGGCTCATGTGGTGCCTTTACACAAAAGCAGAAGTGAGGATGTGGTTGAAAACTACAGGCCGGTTAGTTTAACTTCGGTGGTGAGTAGATTATTGGAAACGCTGCTGAAAGAGAAAATAGTGAGGTTTCTGGAGTCCAGGGGATTGCAGGATCCGAGGCAGCATGGATTCACCAGAGGCAGGTCTTGTCAGACAAATCTGATTGATTTCTTTGACTGGGTGACCAGGGAGTTGGACCGAGGGAGAGCCCTAGATGTGGTGTATTTAGACTTCAGTAAAGCCTTTCACACTGTTCCTCACAGGCGACTTACAAACAAACTGAGCACCCTAGTGATGGACCCTAAAGTTACTGCTTGGGTTAGAAATTGGTTGGGTGGAAGGCGACAAAGAGTACAGGTAAATGGGGCTCACTCTGAGGAGAAGGAGATTACCAGTGGTATGCCCCAGGGATCTGTCCTTGGTCCGATTCTTTTTAACATCTTTGTTAGTGATATAGTGGAAGGGCTGTCGGGTAAGGTTTGCCTTTTTGCGGATGATACCAAAATCTGCAATAGAGTAGACACCCAGGAAGGTGTAGATAACATGAGGAGGGATCTAGCTAAGCTTGAAGAATGGTCTAGAATCTGGCAGCTGGGATTTAATGTTAAAAATGTAAGGTCATGCATTTGGGCTGCAGCAATCCAAGGGAGCAATATAGTATAGGGGGTGAAGTACTTTTTCCACTAAAGAAGAGCGGGACCTAGGCGTGGTTGTGTCTAATGATCTTAACGTAGCTAAACAGGTAGAAAAGGTGATGGCAAAAGCTAGAAGGATGCTTGGGTGCATACGGAGAGGAATGGCTAGCAGAAAAAAGGAGGTGATAGTGCATCTGTATAAGTCTTTGGTGTGACCTCATTTGGAGTATGGTGTGCAATTCTGTAGACCGCACCTTCAAAAGGATGTGAACAGGATGGAGTCAGTACAGAGGGTGGCTACTAAAATGGTTAGTGGTCTTCATTATAAAGCATATGAGAACAGACTTAAGGATCTTAGTATGTACACCTTAGAGGAAAGGCGGGATAGAGGTGATATGATTGACATGTTTAAATACCTCCGTGGCATAAATGTTCAGGGAGAGAGCCTCTTTCAATTGAAAGCAAGTTCTGCTATGAGGGGACATGGGATGAGGGTGAAGGGGGATAGATTCAGGAGTGATTTGCAGAAATATTTATTTACGGAAAGAGTGGTGGATCCGTGGAATAGTCTCCCAGTGGAGGTGGTGGAGATGAGGACAGTAACTGAATTCAAAAAAGCATGGGACAAACACAGAGGATCTCTAAAGGTAAAAAGGGGACTGTTGTAGTTGTTGATATGGAAGGACAAACTAGATAGGCCATGTGGTCTTTTTCTGTCGTCATATTTCTATGTTTCTATGTTTCTGTTTCTAGAGCCCAGACCAGTGGTTGCAAAAACTACTATGACATAATGACGCCATTGCACATGATGGAATTCAAAAAGGCGATGAATAGATCCAGAGGATCACTATATAGGAAGAGGAGCATTTCCTGCTCAAAGCAAAACTTACATGGCTTTCATACTTCAAAAAAGCATAGTGGGATAGCTGTCACACAGCAGCAGTTACAACCCAAAGTAAAAAGCACTGAGCAGGAGTAAACTACATGTAGCGATAGGTACAACCTCTTTGGGCAGACTAGATTGGCCATACAGGTCTTTATCTGCCATCATTTATTATGGACCTGATATTGAATTGAGCCGGCTATGCATTGCTATGGCACATAGCCATCCCTGCCGACCTCTAACGCTGGATATTCAATGCCGGGGTCATATGTGGCCTCGTCATTGAATATTCTGAATCACTGCACATGCACCAGAACCGCAGAAGATAACTGGGTAGGGGCGATGTTGCACTGTTGCCCACCTTTTGCTTTGCCTAGTTTTACCCCCAGATCGCTAACTGGACAGCGATGCAATATCCCCACTACCCGGTTAGCAACTCTCGCTGCCATGACATGCCCTGATGATAATTGTGGATATTCAGAAAGGCTTCAACAGATTGGAATATATGGGACTGCACCAGTCCGACCTGGCAGAATGAACTCAACAACAAGGATTACTGCAAGGCTCTGCCCTGTCTGCATTACTGTTTAACATCTACATTCGGCTGATCACTTGCATATTCCACAAGCACAAGATCAATTATCACATTTTTGCAGATGACATTATGTTGTACCTGCCACTCAATATATTAAAACCTGACCTCAGGCTCATTATACAAAGCTTCAATGAAGCTTCTCAATGTTTAACCTCTAATAACCTTCAAATAAACTTCAAGAAAAGTGAAGTTCTATTTGTCTCAAAAGATAAGAACTTCATCCCACCATCCACAATAAAGGTCAAAGAGAGACACTGCTTGAAGTTAAGAAAGAAGTGAAATACTTGGGAGTTATCATAGATCAACACCTAGACCTAGTCACACATATAAATTTAACAACTAGAGCAATATACAACAAACTAAAAATGATCCGACACTTACAACCTCTTCTACTGACTCATGATTTCCGCCCAGTGCTCCAGGCAATGATTTGCCCACACTTAGATTATTGTAACAGACCCCTCCAGAGACTATCAAAGAAACATTAAACCAACTTCAGATGGTACAGAATACCGCCACTTGGATACTCCAGAAAGTATGTAAATCTCAGCACATCGCATCCATATTACTTCAGTTACACTGACTCCCCATCTCTAGCAGAATCAAGTACAAATCCATAATGCTGACGTTCCAGGTGCTCCATAACCTCGCCCCATCCAGCCTCAGGTCTCTAATACCCCCCCCCCCCTTCCAAATATCAGACAGAGAAGAGGTTGTACACAGAACATCCTATCAATCCCCAAAGAATTCAGGAAAACTTATAGACTAACAATGAGCAGAGCATTTACATTCTACTCCCCAACTCTCGGGACGCCCTCCCAGATAAGCTATAAATGATAACTGACCTAAACACCTTCCAAAAACAAATCAAAACACACCTAGTCACAGAATGCTTTGAAAAGGAGTTTGCAAGCCCAAGCATCGACTCAACATAACAAAAACTGCAAGTCATCTCAACAGCCTCTATGCTTCTGACCTTGCACCTGAAATGTTCTACTATGCAGATACTTTCATAATTTCCAGCCGCCTCCAATCTATAAACATCCATATTTTCATCGATGTTATTGTTAATTATTTCATCTGTTTCTTGAGATACTCATTGTTCCATGTAACTCGCTATTTTGCAATATTATGTTCTATATAAACTGCTTTGATTATATGATAAGGTGGTATATAAAACGCACAAATAAATACATAAATTCAGTGCTGCTCAATATCCCATAAACCGTGTAAATGCCTTTCGAATATTGAGCCCTATGTTGCTATGTAAGATGTCACATCTCCGCCTCCTCCCTGTTTCATAGTGAGAGAGCAGTTTCCCATAAAGATCTCGTGCTAGCCAGTTTATTTAATTATCCATAGACCCTACTTGACCTCCTTTTAATCTCCTTCTCTTGCCCTACACAGAGGTTCTCAACCCGATCCTTGGGACACATCTAGCCAGTCAAGTTGTCAGGATAACTTCAGTGAATATGTTTGAGAGAGATTTACGTACACTGCCTCCATTGTATGCAAATCGGTCTCACGTATATTCATTGCTGTCATCCTGAAAACGTGACTGGCTAGGTGTGTCTCAGGGATTGGGTTGAGAACCCCTGTGTTGAAAATTATCTTTTGCATCTCTAGCAAACAGGCTGGAAGAGCTGAGAGAGAGGGTGGGTTTCTCCACTAGAAGGATCTGCTGTTGAGCCAAGTGCAGGAGCCTTTCTATGTTTGTTCCTTGCTAACTAACATCTGTTTTATGGGCCAGAGGGAGTCACTCTGTGCTGCTCATTTGCTGATGTTGCAGTCTGTCTGCGTGGG
Source organism: Ichthyophis bannanicus (assembly GCA_033557465.1). Taxonomy (NCBI): domain Eukaryota; kingdom Metazoa; phylum Chordata; class Amphibia; order Gymnophiona; family Ichthyophiidae; genus Ichthyophis; species Ichthyophis bannanicus. The sequence continues at coordinate 7,399,990 of CM066050.1, forward strand.
GGGCTCAAGACCTTCTCTGATTATGTTTTAATACTTCACAATGAAATGCAATTATATGAGTGTGATGTTGATTGTTGCTTTTATATTTTTATGCAATTATGGAAAGTGACAATTATATTCCTTGCTGTTATTGGCTTTATGGAAGGGGAACGCTTTGTGGAGGATGAGCGCCAATGAATTGCTCTTTGTGGGTGTTCAAAATGGTTTAATAACGAGAACAATTATAAGTAAAGTTCGTGAGAAGGGTTTGTAAAGCAGTGGAATAACTTCTGTGTAAATGTGCCAAAAGCACTTGGGTTGTCAAAGGAACAAATTCATACAAAATTCTAGAAGAGAATTACAAATCTAACTTGATGCCAAATTACTTCTGTGTATTTTGGTCACATTACAGTTTCTTTTGCATGTCAGGGAGTAGGAAGTACACAGCACAAACAGAAGTTGGGGGAGGGTAAAAACATTCTTGAAATTGGAGTACTGCCGAATGCCTTTTTTCCTTAGGATAATGCGGCAGGCAGGAGGAACAAACATGAGTTGTCATTGTTAATATGTTGGTTCTCTTTCTGACTGCTGTGGCATCTCTGAGGTGAACGTGTTCCTTGCCATGTCAGTTCTGCCTAAAACAGGTCACTTGGCGCCACTAGTTCCAAGAATACTGTAGAAGAACCAGCCTCGACCTAGCATAAGTCAGAGCTTACACACATAGCCACACAGGACAGGAGAATCGCAGATACCAGGGTGTCAGAGGTGCCCCTGCAGGTCTTTACAGGTGGTTTTAGGTGGTCTGCGGAGCAGGAATAGGTCTAGGGTTCAGCTCCAAGAGGTAGAATAAGGACCAAAGCCAGGTGTCATCAGTAAAAAGAAAAAAACTATTTGTTATGTTGTCATATATTTGTAATTAAAGCTTTCCATGAAATAAGGGAAATAAAAGCTTTTCATTGTGTTTGTTTTTACTGAAGATATATGAAAATATGCAAACAAGTGTTTCTTAAAATAAGAAAATAAAAGTGGACTTAACTTATCCACTATGGTGGTTGTTCCACATGACAAATAGTGGGGTTGGACTTCTGAGTTGGACATCCAACCCACCCCTGATTCCGGTTCCAGTGCTCCCTGCACATACACAGGGTTTGTGCGAGAAGTGCTGGATGTGGGCGGGAGGGGTGGAGTGGGGGAGGGCAAGGCAGCAAGAGCAGGATGTGCAGAGGCCATTCAGGACAGGTCTCTCTCTGTATGTCTACCATCAGTGAGATGGATGCCCCGATGGTGGAATACGCCCCAAGGGTCCTCACTGCATGGCGCCACACACTCCCATAAACCATGCTGCCAGTCACACTGTGCCCCTGCAGCCGCAATCCGGCCCATGGGGGCCTCCAGTGCCAGTTGAAATGAAGTCTGCGGGGTGGACATGGGCCATGGCATTCTGAGCCGTCAGATAGATGGCTTATTGCCATGGCGCCAGACCACCGCAGCTCCCGCGCCACAGCCATGGCGTTCCAGCATCTGGATGGGCAGCTCCCTGTATGCCAATCGCATCGGCATACAGGAAGTGTCCATACGTCCAAGTCCCCAGTCCTGGGTACGTCTGGGCCCCGTGGCGGCAGAATTGGGTCCATTTTCTGCACGTTCATTTTTTGCATGGCCAATACGGCCGGACGTGCGGGAAACGAATCGGCCTCCACGTGGTTATAAGAATATGTGTTCATGCAGGTGGCGATATGTGGCATGAAAAGTAATATAGAAAATGGCCACAAAATGGCAAAGGTGGAGCGATGATAGAGAAAATAGCTAAGGGCCACAGCGATCACATTTCAGCATAAAATAAGATCATTTCTTGGAAATCTCAGTGCTAGGGCAATTAGGTATTTTCTGTATAATTGCTGCATGTCTGATTTTGATGACTTTTTCATTTATTACTTTGGCGCCATATGGATCACTTGTCCTGCCAAGAATCTTGAAACACAAGGTAGAGAAAGCAGGAGAAGCAACAAGTTGTGTGAGAGAGATACATGGTTGGGTACAGAGAGAGTTTCAGCTGGATGTCAGATTCCAAATTTTTCTAGTTACATCAAGTCTAGCATCTGGTGTAGCAAATCCAACAATTCTCCTTTACCTCACACTGTCCCAGTTTCTAATCTCTTCCTGGGCTCCTTGTACCGATATACCCTTGATAATAATTTTTAGTATCTTTAACAGTCCCTCTTTCCTGTTACGGCTGCTTCAGGCTTCCTGGCTCACTCCCAGAAATGTCTCCTTCCTAGATATTCACTTCCTATATGATGTCTGAGAAGAAGATTGTAAATAGTTTGTACAACAAAGGATTTGTTTTAAAGTTCCATCAAGTCAATGCTGACTCCTGGCAATCCAGCAGCCCCTGGGTTTTCTTGGCAAGGTATGACCAGAAGTAGAGTGTCAGGCCTTTTCTTCTGCGGCAATGGAGGGTAAAGCGACTTACCCAAGGTCACAAGGAGTGCAGATCAAACCCAGATCTCTTGGGTGCTAGGCTGTTGCTCTAACCACTAGGCTACTTCTCTACAACAATGGTAATTACTGGAAAATTATTTTTGGAGTGTTTCAAAAGAGAGCATACAGAAGCATGAACTCCAGCGGTTCTCCCCCAGAGATGGGGCATATATAACACATCGTAGCTTGGAGTGTGCAGTTTCCCATTGCACACAGAAGCTTCAGGTCCAGGTGAATGCAGCACCTGTAACCAGTGCTGGGGGAACCCATATGAGGCTCAGCTTGTGGGGTCTCTGCCACTAGCGTGTCAGAAATAGCTTGTGTCAAAGCAGTAAGGCAGATGGGTGCCTTCTTTCCTAGGATGGGAGAAGGGCTGAAGAGGTAGGATGCAGCAAAGCCTCTGGCCTCCATTTCAGGGTGTGACCTGAGGTTCCTCCAAATGTCTCTTAGGGCCCAATTCATTAAATCTTTACCCAGATCTCCGTCTATGCAAAAAGATCTTGATAAATCAAACCTGTGTATAACCAAAATTCTTCATTTCCTTATAATGGGGGTAGCTACAGAGTGGAGGAGTGGCCTAGTGGTTGGGGCAAGGTACTTCAGGCCCGAAGGTCGGGGGTTCAAATCCCACTAGAGGACAGCAACCTTGGGCCGGAAGGACTGGGGTTTCTAGTCCCACAGGTGCTCCTTGTGGTCTTGGGCAAGCCACTTAACCCTCCGTAGCCCATGTTCCCTGTAAAATAGTTATCTCCAAGTTATAATGCTCTGTTCAATGTAATTTTAGTTTGTTCAATGTAAACTGCACTAATGCAGAATAGCGCAGTATATAAGAGAATGTAAATAAAATAAATATATCAATTAATACTTAGATGGAACAGTTTCATTTTATTGTGTCTAATTTCATTTGAATTGGTTTTCTGGCTCTGAAATCTTTACGGTCTGGGGTATGAAGCTCACAGACCAGCACTGCAAGCAGATATCCTCTGTGCACCTGCTATCAGAGCTGGAGGGTAAAGAAATGGGGGTAGCTGCGGGGTGGAGGGGTGGACACAATGATACCTGAGAAATGGCCCAAGACTACCTGCCGGTCATCAGCTTCCTGTGGGATACAGCAGGCTATAAGATCAGCTCATCTCCACCCTCCAAGATGCCTCTCCTTCCCCTGCTGTGTTTATTATCTTATTTATGTCTCTGACTTTGCTCTCACCTTTTCATTGCTCACTCAAGGAAAGCTGCTCTCAGCTAAGTAGGTATTTCTCTGTCCTAAGGGGGCTATACCTGAGACAATAGAGGAGGAAATGGCATACTTAATGTCACAAGGAGCATCGGTGAGAGAAGTGGGATTTGAACCCTGGTTTCTCCAGCCTCAGCCTAGTTGAATCACTAGGCTATTCCCCCACTTATGTTCCAGCCTCCTGTGCAGGTGGAAGCCGGTCCTGGGCAGTATCTGAGGTCTACAAGTGATTGATTGGAGAGGAACAGGCGCTTGTGCTGCTCTGGAACTCTGTGTTGCGGCGGCGAGCGCAGGTTTACAGTGTGGATGGTATCTGAGCAGTGCTATGTGTGCATGTGGTTGCATGCAGCCTCTCCGCAGTGAGTGTGGTGGGTGGGGGGGGGGCCTCACTGGGATTGATGACTGGAGCTAGGGGGTCTGTAGCCAGGGACTTAATCGACTTTTGTCACTTAAAAAGAAACTGTAGTCTGGGCAGTGGCGAAGGACGTGGATTGATTAGTTCTTTTCAGTCTTTAAGGACAGGGAAGAAAAATCTAATTATTGGACAGGGCCCTGTAGGAGCTGTGGCTTTAATTTATTTTCTTATATTTAGTCAATAGATATTTTTAAAAACATTCCACAGTTTAGAAATTGATTTGCTCATCTGAAAATGTATAGTGTATAGTGTATAATGTCTTTATAATGTACAATGTATAATGTCGTTAAGTACCCTCATGTTAAATGTAACCCTCCAATTGTGATGTGACCACTTTGATTGTAGCATAAGGTGGCATACAAATCCATCTAAATAAATAAAAAAAACAAGCAGAGCACTTTCAATTATTTTGTGATTTGGCATTCTTTTGAAGAACCCAACAGATTGAAAAGCTTTCCATATCAGTGAGGCTCTAGTGGAACCAGGATGTGACTGCTGTCCCAGGACGAAGTGGGCGGATGGACCCCCATGGGCTCTTCTGATCTCACAGGAGGGTGGAAAGGTTCAGGACTACAGAACCAGGAGGACCAAAAGACACAGACAGAGATCAAGCCCTTGCACATTCTCCTGTCACGTCGCCTTCTCACTTCCATATGGTAGATTGGCACGCCACTATCTCCCAGGAGGAGTTGTAGAATGAGGCTCTGAGGGGTTGACTGAGGAGAATCAGCCTGGAATGGGGGCTAAGGGCTGCAACACTAACACTTCGAAAAGGCATCAAATAAACACAAATGGGTTCTTACTTTCAAGAAGTACAGGGATAGCAGAAACCTGAACTAATTGCACTTAAGCCACGAGGATAGAAAAGGGCTAATCTGCATGGACATGGAGCAGCAGTGGAATGATGAGCAGGACCGGCGCTACCTTAAGGCGAACTAGGCAGTTCCCTGGAGTATCAACCTCGAGAGGGCGGCTCATTCCTGCTGCTGCTGCCCCAATCTGGGACCTGCAGTGGTGACAATGACAATAAAACAGCAAAGTAGCGATTACCCGTAGCCTCGGATGCGTGTTCCACCCCCCATGCAAATAGGGGGATTGGGAGGGGGATTGGGTAAGTGTTACATTGCTGTTTTGTCATCATTACTGCCACTGCAGGCCCTAGAAAGGAGCAGGAAAGGGAGCGGAGGAGGGTTCACCTAGGACACCTCATAGACTTGTACCGGCTCTGATGAGAAGATGACTAAACCTGAAATGGCTTCCAGCAGAGGAGGGGAATTCTGGATGTGGCTAGGAAGAATATGGGGAGCAGTGAAAGGCAAAGGGTTAAGTATATGGTAAATATGGAGGCGGGAGGGGGGGGGGAGTTGCTGTTGGTTGAATATGGAACCTGATATAATTATCCAACCAAAATGGAAGAATGGCAGCCGGGTAGGACTGCATGGTGCACATCCACCTGAAGAAATATTGAGCAGAGGAAGGATCCAGGAAGAATTATTAGAATATTTCCCCAACTGAGTAGTGTCCTTCTCTCCAGCAGGCAGGGGGGTTCTCCTTTGGCTTCTAGGCCTATCTTCTCATAAGAAATCAGTGGACTTGTGACTTCCCCTACCTCTCCTAGAGACAGAGGTGACAATTGGTGGGGGGGGGGGGGAGGGGAGGGAGTGCGAAGTGAACACAAATTACCTCTTCCTGAATCCAATCAAGGAGTTTTCTCAATGCTGGAGAGTTACAGGATCCGCAGAGCTGCCATCTGTCCCTGCAGGGAACAACTATCCGTCCTGGCATCTGTCCCTGCAGGGGAGGACTATCCGTCCTGGGATCTGTCCCTGTAGGGGAGGACTATCCGTCCTGGCATTTGTCCCTATAAGGGAGGACTATCCATCCTGGGATCTGTCCCTGTAGGGAAGGACAATCCGTCCTGGGATCTGTCCCTATAAGGGAGGACTATCCATCCTGGGATCTGTCCCTGTAGGGAAGGACTATCCGTCCTGGGATCTGTCCCTGTAAGGGAAGGACTATCCATCCTGGCATCTGTCCCTGTAAGGGAGGACTATCTGTCCTGGCATCTGTCCCTGTAGGGGAGGACTATCCGTCCTGGGATCTGTCCCTGTAGGGAAGGACTATCCGTCCTGGGATCTGTCCCTGTAGGGAGGACTATCCGTCCTGGCATCTGTCCCTGTAGGGAGGACTATCCGTCCTGGCATCTGTCCCTGTAAGGGAGGACTATCCGTCCTGGGATCTGTCCCTGTAGGGAAGGACTATCCGTCCTGGGATCTGTCCCTGTAGGGAGGACTATCCGTCCTGGGATCTGTCCCTGTAAGGAAAGGACTATCCGTCCTGGGATCTGTCCCTGTAAGGGAAGGACTATCCATCCTGGCATCTGTCCCTGTAAGGGAGGACTATCCGACCTGGGATCTGTCCCTGTAGGGAGGACTATCCGTCCTGGCATCTGTCCCTGTAGGAGAGGACTATCCGTCCTGGGATCTGTCCCTGTAAGGAAGGACTATCCGTCCTGGGATCTGTCCCTGTAGGGAGGACTATCCGTCCTGGGATCTGTCCCTGTAAGGAAAGGACTATCCGTCCTGGGATCTGTCCCTGTAAGGGAGGACTATCCGTCCTGGCATCTGTCCCTGTAGGAGAGGACTATCCGTCCTGGGATCTGTCCCTGTAAGGAAGGACTATCCGTCCTGGGATCTGTCCTTATAGGGAAGGACTATCCGTCCTGGGATCTGTTCCTGCAGGGAAGGACTATCCGTCCTGGGATCTGTCCCTGTAGGGAGGACTATCCGTCCTGGCATCTGTCCCTGTAAGGGAGGACTATCCGTCCTGGCATCTGTCCCTGTAGGGAGGACTATCCGTCCTGGCATCTGTCCCTGTAGGGGAGGACTATCCGTCCTGGGATCTGTCCCTGTAGGGAAGGACTATCCGTCCTGGGATCTGTCCCTGTAGGGAGGACTATCCGTCCTGGGATCTGTCCCTGTAGGGAGGACTATCCGTCCTGGCATCTGTCCCTGTAAGGGAGGACTATCCGTCCTGGGATCTGTCCCTGTAAGGAAGGACTATCCGTCCTGGGATCTGTCCCTGTAGGGAAGGACTATCCGTCCTGGGATCTGTTCCTGCAGGGAAGGACTATCCGTCCTGGGATCTGTCCCTGTAGGGAGGACTATCCATCCTGGCATCTGTCCCTGTAAGGGAGGACTATCCGTCCTAGCATCTGTCCCTGTAGGGAGGACTATCCGTCCTGGGATCTGTCTCTGTAGGGAGGACTATCCGTCCTGGGATCTGTCCCTGTAGGGAGGACTATCCGTCCTGGGATCTGTCTCTGTAGGGAGGACTATCTGTCCTGGCATCTGTCCCTGTAGGGAGGACTATCCGTCCTGGGATCTGTCCCTGTAAGGGAGGACTATCCGTCCTGGGATCTGTCCCTGTAAGGGAGGACTATCCGTCCTGGGATCTGTCCCTGTAAGGGAGGACTATCCGTCCTGGGATCTCTCCCTGTAGGGAGGACTATCCGTCCTGGGATCTGTCTCTGTAGGGAGGACTATCCGTCCTGGGATCTCTCCCTGTAGGGAGGACTATCCGTCCTGGGATCTGTCCCTGTAAGGGAGGACTATCCGTCCTGGGATCTGTCTCTGTAGGGAGGACTATCCGTCCTGGGATCTGTCTCTGTAGGGAGGACTATCCGTCCTGGGATCTCTCCCTGTAGGGAGGACTATCCGTCCTGGGATCTGTCCCTGTAAGGGAGGACTATCCGTCCTGGGATCTGTCTCTGTAGGGAGGACTATCCGTCCTGGTATCTGTCTCTGTAGGGAGGACTATCCGTCCTGGGATCTCTCCCTGTAGGGAGGACTATCCGTCCTGGCATCTGTCCCTGTAGGGAAGGACTATCCGTCCTGGGATCTGTCCCTGTAGGGAGGACTATCCGTCCTGGCATCTGTCCCTGTAGGGAGGACTATCCGTCCTGGCATCTGTTCCCTCTCTTTGCAGAAGAGAAAGCACAAGGAAGCACTCTGCTATCATCAGTGATCACAGCACAGCACCCTGAGTATCAAAGGAAAGAGTTTTGCACAATGTGTTGCACTCAGCTTTCCAGAGTTTTTTCAGGGTTCATCACTTGACTGTGAAAGTCACTTAGCAAACAGCAAAGCTGCCCAGAGCCTGGAGAGAGAGAGACGTTAATGCAGTCAGCAAGCCAGGAGCTGTTACCTTTTACTGTACTGCAGTATACAAGCACACCTGGCTGCCTATTATTTGAACTCTTCCTGTAGCTAAAGCCTTTGCCTACCTGTATTATTCAGTCATGATATAAACCTGTGTAATGGTGATTGCAGCTCTCTACCTACATCATGCAGAAACTGCGCTGCTCCTTCATTGCATGGTGATAGCACTGCTCTGCTTGCATCATACGGGAACTACACCGCTCCTTCTATGTCACACAGTGTTTGCGGCTGGGATTGTAGCCAAGCAAGAATTGCACCACTGCTTGCCTCGCAGGAGGATTGTAGCGCTGTACGTGTGTCACAAGTGGATTACACCATGACACAGGGTTCTCAGCCGTCTGCTTATGTCACATGATATATAAAATATTTCTCCCTAGATATAAAACAGAGTAAATCCTTTAGTATAGTGGGAGCTCAGTGATTATACCAGTCTGTGTAGATCACGTCGGCTACGTCCATCCGAACCTCTATATACAGCTCCTGCTTCTCCCCACCAGGGCCTCAGCTTCTCTTTCTCTCTTTAGCATCAGGAGCTTGCAGCATTTATATAAATCCAGTGTCATCTCCGTCCAGGTAACTTCAATCACAACTTGGTTTCTTAAACTCTCCCTCATTCTGCCTCCATTCTGCACGTGTTCCTTTTTCTGACACTCTCAGAGATGTTATGGTCAGTCGTCCATCAGATTTTGCTGATCTAGCACCTTGTCCCCTCACACACTTCTGTGTTCCTTTTTTCCCCCAATCCTGTGATCCTTCTCCCCATCCTCTCATCTCCATTATGTCTTCTTTTCGGCCTCTCCTCTCCCTAAATGTTTCCACTCTCACCCCTCCGCCTTTTTCACAGCCTTTTTAGTGTTCCACATTTCTAGGGTACCGAAGATTCCTTCAGAGCTGATACCGTCTTTCAGAGAGAGAGGTCACAGGGCTGACCTTTGGGTAGGATGAGATGAGTGGTCATCAGTGGTGCTGTGAAATGAGGGGCACCCACAACATCACCAGTGGCATTATTGCAGGTAGGCAAGTGTCCTGTCCCAAATCAACTTCCAAAATGAAGTTGATGTGTGGGCTGCGCCTCCAGAGTGCCTCACTGGGACGAAGAAGCTGCAGTCAGAAGGTGTCCTGGTAAGACTGAAAAAGTTGCAGCCATGTGACGGAAAAGAGGCATCAACGACCCTGCAGAGCAGAGGAAGCCACAGCCAAAGGGATGGCAGAAGGGAAAGACTACATGGATAGAAGACATCTTCTTGCAGCCCTGTAGGGCAGACGTTACAGCTAAAGTAGGCTGGAGGGGGTCACTGTGGTGTCTCAGTCAGCCTATACAGGTTGAAGAGGAACTTATACTAGCACCACAGGTAGAAGGGATAAAATGCAAAAAATACTGCGTTTGGCTGGGCTGAGGACAGTGCTGGGGTTGGGCCAAGGATCTGGGGAGGAGAGGGGGTACCAGTGAACGTTTTCACCCAGGGCACCATTTGCCTTAGATCTGGCCCTTAGAGGAGATGCATGTTCCATGATAAAGTTAACACCATAATATCTGCCTTCCTCTGTCTTTTCTGCTCAGAAAATTTAGGTTTTAAAAAAATTGATTATGCAGCAAACTGGAGTCTTTACAAAGCATATGCTGAGATCTGCAGGTCTGAATGTGCATTTTGTGATCTTCTGCTAGAGAGAGCATGTGAGATGGTGGAGAGGGTAGAGGAGGAGGGAAACAAGAGGGAGGGGCTTAACCCTTTCTGCTCTCCTTCTATCCAGAAACATGACAGGGAAGAGCTCCAGAGGAAAGGCTATACATTCAAATTTTTATGTGGGATGGCAGGAACATTACAGCCAGGCTGCACCATGGGGTGTGGGGACCCAGCCTTGTTACCTCCCTTTGTGTAGGAAATTATCCTTATAGAGGGAGAGGACTTCACCTTCACAGGCTTCAACAAAAATTAACCCACTGCAGTGTCTCAAAACAGGTTGTTGGATAGAGGGCAGAGATCTCAGACTGCTAATGTCCCAAAACACATCGTCAGTCAACCTGCCTTTATTGATCTGTCTCAGTTCCAGAGCCCATAACTTCCAAAAGCAATTGGACTTCTCCCTTTCAGCTTCTCTCGATCTGTTCACAGAGAGGGGTGAAGGGGCCAAGAGATCAGATGGGTTGAGATCCAGATGACTGAGGACCACCAGGGTACACAGAGCACTGCGTAAGGATGGCTTCCAGCACTCCCAGGCTCCAAACCCCAGGAACACAGCATCAGAGGAAGTTTGCAGGGCTGGAGTGCATTTCCCACAGGCCCACACTTTCCTGATGTCAAGAGTTACTTAGCACATACAGTACAGAGCTAGAAGGTTCTCTTTCACTGTCTTACTGGAGGTGGGATGGTGACATCAGCAACAGGCAAATTGCTCTTCTGCTATTGGCTAGCAGGCAGCCATATATGCAAATAAGCCTTTTCTACTGCCTCCTCCTGGTGATTTTTCTTTGATAGCCATTGCAGAATGATCTTTAATTTATTCTCATTGCTATAACGTCAAATCCCAAAACACTATAACATGGTCACCACCACCTGAGCTGAGCCACACATGAGAAGCCCAATAATCCAGGGGATACCTGCAAGTTGGGACTCTTTGATCCACCTCATGTGCGCAGATGGTGCTGCTACATTGAGTTGGATCTGCCTGCAGGAGAGATCTTATGCTCTGTACACACGGTCTGTCACGTTGCCACACCTCCCTGTACATGTATCTACTTGACATTCAGGAGCTTCTGTGGGGGCTGGTTATACTGGCACAGCTTTGCTCAGGTTTGCTTTCCACACTCATAGCTAATCACCAACGTTCTTCAGGAACTGTGGAGCATATCGCCCTTCTCTTTCTCCTCTCTGGCACAGAACCTAGGGTGCAGGGCGCTGAAGTTGTAAGACCCGTCCTTAGCAGGTTCAGGCCCTTCTGGTCACCCCACAGAATCAGCGTATGGTAGGTCTCTAGATGCTGCAGTGAGATATAGCCTACCACATTTATGAGACATCCTTGGCCAGAGGGAGAGGTAGGGAGGAGGGATGATTTGAGAGTTTGACTTTCTCTTAATTCTTCTGTATGGTGTGAATGCTCTATTCTATATTAATGGAGTTCTTTTCCTGTTTTTTTTTAAATTGTAAACCACCATGCTGTTTTAATATGGCGGTATATCATATTTTAACTAAGCTTAACTAAACTACATTTATGAATTTTGCCGTAATAATCATGCAGCTCACCAAGGAATGGTCATTAGTAAAACACAATTTATCCTGTCTAGCCCTGGAGTTCTAGTTATGATCTCCTGACACACATGCTTCCTTCCAAAACTCTTTGGATTACGGATGCTGCAGGATCAGTGGAGCAGCCTGCAGGATCACATTCACACAGCACACCTTCCTTTCTCAGGAGGATTAGAGCCAGGAAGCCTCTAACCCATTCAAACTTCTTCAAGGCCTACCACAGTACTACATACTATCTTCCTTGCTATTTGACATTTTCATTCAACCCCTCTGCAAAATAATTCAGAGCTACAAGATCCTCTACCATCTCTATGCTTAAGAACATAAGATATGCCATATTTGGTCAGACCAAGGTCTATCAAGCCCAGTATCCTGTTTCCAACAGTGGCCAATCTAGGTCACAAGTACCTAGCGGTTTCCCCAAAAGACACAGGTTCCACAATGCTTGTATTGGGACAAGCAGTGGATTTCCCGTGTCCTGTTTAATAATGGCTTATAGACCTTTCCTCCAGGAACTTGTCCAAACCTACAACATCTTAATTTACACACCCTTCTCCATCAGCAACCCCAACTACTCTATAATCAGCCAGTGCCTTGAAGCAGTCATCCAATGGCTCAACCACTACAATATTTATTTATTTATTTATTTTATTTATTTACTACACATTTATATACCGCTACTTCCAGCGATCAGCAGCGGTTTGATTCATCTTTGGGGGATTGTCAATCAAGACTTGGGGGGGGGGGTGGTAAATACATAGATCTGAGGTCACAGCACACATGGTTAGCGTCTTCGGGGATGAATCATACATTTTTACATTTATATATACATATTTACATATTTAAACATATAGCAGATTTAAAATTCTCTCGCAGTTGATGGTCATAGTTGATTGTAATGATATCGGAATAGGTGAGTTTTTAGCTCTTTCCTGAATTTGGTGATGTCCTTTGTTATGCGCAGCTCACACGGGAGTTGATTCCAGATAGTTGGCGCAGAGAATGAGAAAGCACATTAACCCCATTAAATAGAAGCCCTTCATATAACTAAACACCCCACCTTCTCTCCTCTGGCCACAGTCAACTTGGCCAACCTAACACTGCAAGTAAAATACCTTGGTATAATACTGGACCCAGAACCTGAACTTCCATGCCCACAACAAACAAGTTATCAGAGCTGCGTACTTCCGTATGAGGACACTCCAGAACCTCTGACCCTACTGGATCACAATGACTTCTGAAACCCCCATACTTGATTATGCAAACATAATATACCAGGGGCTCACCAAATCCACTCTACTCTCCTTGTAACTTGAACAGAATGCAGCAGCCAGAATAATCACAGATACTAGTCAACGTACACACATCACACCCATACTGAAGCAGTTACACTGGCTTCCCATCCACATTGAGGGTTAAATACAAGGCCTCGCTGAGCATCTTTAAAACCATCCACCACCTCTCAGCAGACATTCTTCGGCCTCTCCTTCACCAGCCCCTCAATGAGAGAGCACAGAGAAAAGCCATCACAACCTTCTCTCGGTTCCAGCATTATTCACCCGTTCAAACATCTCCACCTCCAGCAGGGCCTTCTCCTTCTATGCACCAACCATCTGGAACTCCCTCTCTCCAGAGATACAATCACTTATAGACACTGGAGAATTCTGTCGCAAGCTAAAAACCTCCCTCTTCCTGGAACATTTTGGTTCCGATACTTAGCACCCACCTGTCTGCAGCACCTTCCTGAACTCACTCTTTCACCAGCAGCCCACCCATCAAAAGGAACATGCATTATATGTTCACCATTACCTAAGTTTAAGATCACCTCAACTTAGTCATTCCCCTGAGTCCAAAGAATTTCATTGACTGAATATCAAACAATACACTTTGCACATTTGTTTAGCTATTAGTTATTGTTAACTTTATTTTACATTGTTCTCTGTAACTTTATTTTACATTGTTTACCATTGTTCCCTGTAACTTTAATTGTTCTCATTGTCCCCTGTAAACCATTGTGACTTAGTAGATACAGTGGTATAAAAAAGTTACTAAATAAATAAATTAAGACCAGAGTTAGGGTCAGAGCTTTGGTTAAGGCCAGAGTTAGGATTTTGGACAGAACCAATGCTAGTGTGGCAGATTAGGGTCTGAGTCAGAAATAGGGTAGGATGTAGGTCAGATTAAGAATTTTGGATTAGAATCAGAGCACTGCTTAGAGTCAGTTAGGGTTTGGATCAGAATCAGGGTCAAATCTAGGATTAGGATTACTGCAAGGCTCCGGGTCAGAGTCGGTGTTAGTATTAGTATTAGGGATGGCTTAAGATAAGGACTTTGCAATTTCAGAAATAGGTATTATGGCATCCAGGGCACTTATGTTCGAAAGAGTGCAGCATGGCATGTCACCTCTCCCCCTTCCAAAGACTAAAGGCCAGGACCAGGGCTGGCCCAAGGGTTTCTGCTGCCCTAGGAAGAAACCTCGGCCATGCCACCCCCCTCCCCCACACACCTACTGAGCCATGCCAAAGCGCTGCTACTGCTGCCACCGATTCCATCGGCGGGATGGCTCAGCTTGGCTCAGCATGGTGGAAGTGGCAGGCCATGTGCTTCTGCTTACATAGCCTGCCGCATCTGAGGGGGTCAGAAGCGGCAAGCCATGTGTGTCGGAGCACTTGGCCTGTGACAGGCACCATGCTGCCCATAGAGGTCTGCCGTCCTAGTGGATGGGCCGACCCTGCCCAGGGCAACACTCCGATCACCATGCCCTAGTTCCAGTTCTGGGATTTGAGTCAGGATCAGAATCGAGGTCAGAGCTGGGTTAGGGTTAGGCAGCCACTTCCAGTCACCACTCACAGCCAGTGTTTGGACTTGTGCCATTCTGCACCAGATTCAAAATCTTCACTTTTTTATTTATTATTTCTTGAGTTTCTCTGCTTTTAACTAGGATAACCAATCAGATTTAAACAAAAAAAGAAACAAAATACTCCCAAGAAAATCTTCCCTTGACCCAGCTTAGAATGGCATATACGAGCTGTGTACACCATGGTCTCTCCCTGTTTGCAATGTGTAAGCTTTGTACACTGTGGTCTCTCTCTGCTTGTGGTGCTGTGTGAGGTTTGTACACTGTGTCTCTCTCTGCTTGTGATGCTGTGTGAGTTTTGTACACTGGGTCTCTCTCTGTGGTGCTGTGTGAGTTTTGTACACTGTGGTCTCTCTCTGCTTGTGGTGCTGTGTGAGTTTTGTACACTGTGGTCTCTCTCTGCTTGTGGTGCTGTGTGAATTTTGTACACTGTGGTCTCTCTCTGCTTGTGGTGCTGTGTGAGTTTTGTACACTATGTCTCTCTCTGCTTGTGGTGCTGTGTGAGGTTTGTACACTGTGTCTCTCTCTGTGGTGCTGTGTGAGGTTTGTACACTGTGTCTCTCTCTGCTTGTGGTGCTGTGTGAGTTTTGTATACTGTGGTCTGTCTCTGCTTGTGGTGCTGTGTGAGTTTTGTACACTGTGTCTCTCTCTGCTTGTGGCACTGTGTGAGTTTTGTACACTGTGTTTATGTTTATGTTTACTCCCCTGCTGATGTGTTTTTATAACTTGTTGCCTTTTTCTGTTCCTTCTCTCCTCTTTCTTATTTCTATTTTAAAATGGTGTTCTTTTCTTCCTTTCTTGCAGCCTGTATTTTAATTATTGTAAACCGCTCAGATGCCTATGGTCTTGAGCGGTATAACAAAATTTTTAAAAAACATAAACATAAACTGTGGTCTCTCTCTGCTTGTGGCACTGTGTCAGTTTGTATACTGTGGTCTCTCTTTGCTTGTGGTGCTGTGTGAGGTTTGTACAGTGTCTCTCTCTGCTTGTGGTGCTATGTGAGTTTTGTACACTGTGGTCTCTCTCTGCTTGTGGCGCTGTGTCAGTTTGTACACTGTGGTCTCTCTCTGCTTGTGATGCTTTATGAGTTTTGTATTCTGTGGTCTCTCTCTGCTTGTGGTGCTGTGTCTGTTTGTACACTGTGGTCTCTCTCGGCTTGTGGTGCTGTGTGAGTTTTGTACACTGTGGTCTCTCTGCTTGTGGTGCTGTGTGAGTTTTGTACACTGTGGTCTCTCTCTGCTTGTGGTGCTGTGTGAGTTTTGTACACTGTGGTCTCTCTCTGCTTGTGACGCTGTGTGAGGTTTGTACACTGTGGTCTCTCTCTGCTTGTGGTGCTGTGTGAGTTTTGTACACTGTGGTCTCTCTCTGCTTGTGACGCTGTGTGAGGTTTGTACACTGTGGTCTCTCTCTGCTTGTGGCGCTGTGTCAGTTTGTACACTGTGGTCTCTCTCTGCTTGTGATGCTTTATGAGTTTTGTACTCTGTGGTCTCTCTCTGCTTGTGGTGCTGTGTCTGTTTGTACACTGTGGTCTCTCTCTGCTTGTGGTGCTGTGTGAGTTTTGTACACTGTGGTCTCTCTCTGCTTGTGACGCTGTGTGAGGTTTGTACACTGTGGTCTCTCTCTGCTTGTGGTGCTGTGTGAGTTTTGTACACTGTGGTCTCTCTCTGTTTGTGACGCTGTGTGAGGTTTGTACACTGTGGTCTCTCTCTGCTTGTGGTGCTGTGTGAGTTTTGTACACTGTGGTCTCTCTCTGTTTGTGACGCTGTGTGAGTTTTGTACACTGTGGTCTCTCTCTGCTTGTGGCGCTGTGTGGGTTTTGTACACTGGGGGTCTGTCTCTGCTTGTGGCGCTGTGTGAGGTTTGTACACTGTGGTCTCTCTCTGCTTGTGGCGCTGTGTGGGTTTTGTACACTGTGGTCTGTCTCTGCTTGTGGTGCTGTATGAGCTGTGTACACCGTGATCTTTTTGTGCTTGTGGTGCTGTGTATGCTGTAGTCTCTTTCTTTAGCAGACGATGGAACGTGCAGGGCTCTGTATTGATTTCCTCATTTCAGTACTGAGGGGATAAAAGGCAACTCTCTCTCTCTTGTTTATTGATTTATCTCCCAAATTCATTCCTCCTGCAGTGCAGACACTGCAGCCGTGGCTAAGACAAACACATCCAGTACTCTGACCCCAGAGAAATCAGGTCTGTGTTAGACTTTATTGGATGGAAGACTGTCCTCAGACAGGCAATGTTATACTCTCTCCCTCCTCTCTATTCAAATCTTGGTCCCACTCTGCTTTCCACTCACCAACACCTGTTCAGAAACAAAAAGAGGGTCATCTCCCTCCCTCTCGCATGCATAGACCCAGTCACGCACCAGGAGGAAACTGTCCTCATCTCTGACTGTCCTCCGGTCCAGTACATGTGGTAAAACACTCAGCAAAATAATGAAAAACCTCAGACAATGAGGCACTGGCTAAATGGCCATAGCTGTAATTAAACAAATATAAACCAATTAAAACATTAGCAAACTGAGCCATGCTATAAATGCCCCCAGCTCGCTATGAGCAAGC
Source organism: Ichthyophis bannanicus (assembly GCA_033557465.1). Lineage (NCBI taxonomy): Eukaryota > Metazoa > Chordata > Amphibia > Gymnophiona > Ichthyophiidae > Ichthyophis > Ichthyophis bannanicus. The sequence continues at coordinate 7,416,978 of CM066050.1, forward strand.
TACGGGCTCCAGCCGCTGCAGAAACAAGATCCTCATTCTGCCGTCTCTGTTTTGGTTTCCAGTGCCCACTGTGAAGGCAAACTAGACCCCACCCTTGTGACCTTCATCTTAGAAGCCTTGGGTAACCCTGTTCTGCACTCCCTTGCACTGTCATTTAGTTTGGGTGCTCCGCCATAGATCCAGGGTAACATAGCTTGCCCGCCCCAAATGCCCCATCTTAAAGGCTATTTGACTAGAGAAAATTGAGGGGGGGGAGGGGTTCATATCCACACTATTAATTAGGGATAGCAACTGTCTTGCATTTGCAGCTCTTGTGCTGCATTGAATAGATGCATCATATTCTTTCTGAAATACTCCAGCATGCTGATAATAGCCCAGTATGGCTAGAATTTGCAGTCACTGACGTCCTGGATCCATAAAGCAATTTGTCAGTTGACCTTTTTCCATAGTTTGTATCTACCCAGTATAACCTTGGGCTTATATTAGGGCAGATGAGACAGGTACTAGGAAGAATAGTTGCCAATTCAGCAAGTCCTTTTTTATCATGTAAATGAACTGTTTATGTGGTATGTGCCCCAAGTCATTGCATCCCAAATGGATTATAACAGCGCTGGGGGAGGAGGGTTTCCAAGTAGAACATTTATTTATGAACAGTACGAGCTGATTCCACTGAATTCCTCTTATTGCCATCCATCATACTTGCATCCTTGACTTGCCTGCTGGACATTCCCAGATGTGGACCAAGGGGACGCTCTTCTGTTCTCCTGTTTGCCCAAAGAATGGACTCTCCCATAATCCAGACTACCTATCATTGGGGCGAGCCTAAAGACACAGAAATATGCAACATTAAATAGGTTTATGACAATCATGCCTTTTCAGGACAGATGTACCCTTCATACACTTTAGAGTGCTAATGCCCTAGTTCTTGACCATGCTATTGTCTAACTCCATGAACCCAAGACTTAGTCTTTTCCCCATACTTGTTCTTGATTTGACAACCAATTTATCTATCCTTAATGCAGCAAAAAATGCTAGTGTATGAATAGCAAGGTCTCAAATTCCGAGTCACACTTTGATGCCAATGTCTAACAGAGAAGTACTAAAATCAGGTGTGTGACTGGCCTCCTCTTGGTAGGCACAGGGATGCACAGCGAAAGCTACCTTTCAAGAGTGTCTTGACCACCAAACTGCTGCTGAGATTATCCCAACTTTTCAATTTAGTGAAGAAGGTGAATCTAGCTAATTGTGATATGATGATTGTGTGTAATATTCCCTGACTGAGAGCATGAATAAAGCCTTGGGTGCAAGACTAGACTTCCAGCCCCTCGACTGTAGGAAAATCACCACCACCCCGTATGCTCACTGATATGCTGCCCAAGAGTTACAGGGACTAGGGATTATTGTACAGGTCATTCATGAGGGTCCTAGTTTTCCATAATGCATCTGGAATCATAGATCCCCAGTGTCAAAGACGTAGGTTATAGTTAATGCAACATACAGCAGCTCGACTCATCACACATGCCTCCCATCGAGATCACATTACCCCTATTCTCTGTCAACTTCACTGGCTTCCACTAGACTCTTGGATTCAATTCAAGATTCTCACGCTGGTACACCAAGCCATCTATACTCATAGACCTCAGTATTTAGCAGACCTCCTCATTTTTCATACTCCCACCCGAAGTCTCCGCTCTGTACATATTAATCGGCTCCAACTCCCCTCTCCATGCAATGCACGCTTACAATCCACACGGCAGTCAGTCTTTTTCTACCTCGGTCCCTCTTTATTGAACTCCCTTCCTACTGCACTTCAGCTAGAAGAATCCTATTCTAAGTTCTGTTCCCTTCTGAAGACCCACCTTTTCTCCTCTGCTTTTGACCTCCGTCCCTCTGCCTCTGATATCCCCCCTCCCCCCCGTCTCCTGTTCTCTACCTTAGCTCTGTTGTTTTGACTGTTTCTGTGTGAATGATTCTCTTCTCTTCCTTTCCTATTGAATTTTGTAGTTCCTTTCTGGGGGGTTTCCCCTCATTTTCTTTTCTTTTGTTTTTTGAAATGTTGTAAACCATCCCGATGTCATGGGAGGTGGTATATCAAATGAATAAATGAACAAACATAAACACAGAGCCAGTTTTGTCTGCCATGGGAGTCAACTGCTGAAAGAGAGACCACTTAAGCTGAAAGAAGGCATCGGCAATATTGTTCTGCATTCCTGCTACATACCTTGCTCGGGCTGTAACAGTAAGTTGCAAATGTCCCAGCATTAGTGCCCTCCTTAGCTCAGCCACCCTGCCGCTTATAATGACCTAACTACAGCAACTACTGCAGCATTAACTGACCAAAAAATCACCTGCCTGGTTTGAATTTGTTCTACCAAATGTAAAACGTTAGTGTTATTGAGTAATTCCAAGCAGGCAACGCTCTCGGTACAACTGCTCTTACGCCATGTCACATGCAGCACTGCACGCACCTTGACAATAAGCACCAAATCTTGAGGTTCCCATTGAGTCTGAATACATTTAGGACTCTACTTCCAAGAGGTTCAGGCTTCCGAACTGACACCTCATTAAAATCACCAAAGAATCTCTGACTCCTGCTTAAGTGATTAAGTTATTCCTCTGAGATATACTGATGGCGGCTACTGATAATCTGCATAAGAAAACTCTTCTCATAGGTGTGACACCACACGCAAAATTCAATGAACTAATTAATGACTGAGGATGGCACAATATCAGCTTTGCCACCACAGTTGCAGCACCAGTCCTTTGCTTCATATTCTCAAGTTGTCACTAGTGTGTCAGCGTCAGAAGGAAATAAGCTGTATTTACAGTTTTTTCCCCTCTGAAAGAGGAAAGCCAAATTCTTGAGCCATGGCCTCAAAATTCTGCAACAATTTTGACAGATGTTGGCTTGAAGTGGGCAGATGAATAAAACATTGTCGGTACAATGAAGCTAATCAATTGTGATCACCGACATACTACTCGGTGCAAAAGAAGCTGAATGTCTGAAACATTGAAGAAGATACCAAGCAACCCACTGGCATGCCTTTGTCACAGTAATGTTTGCCTTACAGTGGAAAGGAATGTGGGTTGGCTATCTGCCTTAGCAAAGGAATACATGTTTGCCTGTAAACCTTACTCTTTCAGCTGCCTTGTCAAATGATGCATATTGTCCTTGGCATGCTTCTGTGAAGATGGCCATTTAGGGCTGGCCATGCTACAAGGTGGACTAGGTAACCACCGGGATTTGGGGGGTGGCAGCAAGGCAGTATGGTGTGGGCCCTTTCAGCGCAGCTGTGTTCTTCCCCCCTCCCAACAGGAAGTCTGCGTTGGAGGGGGGCAGGATGCAGCAACACTTGAACATTCAGCCCCAGGACCAGTAGAGACAGGATGTGAGATTCAGTACATGGAGAAAAAAGGGGAACTGCTTGCTACCTGGGTGGTGGGGGGTGGGGGGGGGGGGGTGCAAAGCTAAAAGTTCCCTTAGAGTGTTCACAGCTTTGCCGGTTGGGTGAGACTGATGTGGTATAAAGGGCAGCTTGCCCAGCTTCGTTTTGGGTACCAGTGCAAAGGGTGATGAATGCAAAGGAAGTGGGCTACCACTGTTGCTTAGCAGCAAATCCTTTGGCATATTGATTGGTAGGATGGGTGACTGCACAGATGGTGCATATTTATTTTATTTAAACTTATTTCTATACTGCCTTTCTACGATTCAAAGCGGTTCACAATTAACAAATGTGTAAGAGGGGCCCGTTCAGCACACTGTTATACATGAAACAGGAACCTCGGAGAGTACAACATAGTTTAGCAGCAACTATGTGCTTGAACTTGTAGTTGCCCTGTCATAAGTTGTGAGTACATGAAGATGCCCCTGGGGGGAAGCACCTCTATGTGGAAGCATTAGCTTTTCCCAATAACATTTTTAACCAAGAACCCAGAGACATATGTTGCTTCTCCTCCATTTTATCCCTAAATGATCATTATCTATGAGCAAAACCTTTGTAGCATTGGACTGAGCAGCTCACAGTGGTTTTAGCACATGACGCTAATCATGGGTGCAAAGACAAAAAACCAATGTATTTATTTAAAGTCACTTACATCAGATAAAGGTACCACAGCAATGCAGAAGATTCGATTGAAGTGCTTCAATTGGCAGTGCAGAGAGAGGCTAAAAAGCAAAACATGTCAGATAAGCGGTAAGCAGAACTGCGCAGCTCTGAGTTTTCCAAGGTACTTAACGTGGTCCTACAGTGGTGCTGTAGAAGCAGAAGGAGAAACCACATTGCAGCAGTTTGGCAGCCAGAAAGACGGCACGCTGATGTTTAAGGATATTCTAAGCCCTTCCTGGCCTTGTGCTCTCTTCCGTGGCTGGGGCTCATTCCCTGACAGGATCTTCAGGAAGGAGGTGAGGGAGGGAGGTCTCCACCCTCTGGGCCCCTGCCACCATGTTAGTTGTGGGCCATTAGAGCACTATGAGTCTTGGTCCTATATTTGGGTGTTCAGTTGCTGATTACAGCTTCTGTGCTCCCATTCGATGGCTTCTCACTGAAAACACCTAATCCTTAATTCTTAAGCTAAGCAGACAGGGAGATAGTCAGGCGTTAGGTGCTCAGCACCCATCAGACTCTTGCACCCATCAGGATCCCTCCTGCCTTGGCACTGAGGCATTGTGCAGCCATGAAAGGGCCTCAACACTGCCCTGCTCCTCTTCCAAACCATTTCCTTCTTGCAGGGCCAGTCCTCGGCAGGGCTGGCGGTAGTTTTTGCATGTGACCCCACTTTCCAGCCCTTACTGACTTATGTCACTTTAGGGAACATACTTAGGGCACTTAGTGTCAAAATCTTTACTGAAATGTAAGTACACCACATCTAGGGCTCTCCCTCGATCCAACTCTCTGCTCACCCAGTCAAAGAAATGAATTTGATTTGTCTAACAAAACAATCAATAGGACTCCAGAAACTTCACTAGCTTCTGTTTCAGCAGCATTTCCATTCATTTACTCACCGCAGAGCTCAGACTAAGCGCAATGTAGTTCACAACCTCATCCTTGCTTCCACTGTTGTGTAAAGGGACCACCAACCCTCTGGCACCACTCCCGACTCTGAAGAAGCATTGAAGAGGTCAGCCAGTGGAGTCGCTAGAACTTCCCTACACTACTTCAATACTCTCTGATGTATCCCAACTGGTCCCATCAGTGTGTCTACATTTAGATTACCAGAGGAGAAGAGCTAGATAATCAGAGTAATCTCTTGCCATGATTTCAAACTTTAGTAATTCAATTACAGCAAACCTTCAAAGAAAGCACAGGGCCAATGCTTAAGCTCTCTTGGGCCTGATGTTCTAAAGGACTTTTCCTATTTTGTGCCTATGGAAAACTGCTGAGTACGTAGGAGCGCTGGCGATTAACACTCGGGTGCACCTCTCAGACTGCGACGCCCCCCCCCCCTCTCTCTTACGGCATGAGACATGGCGGTGCTGCTGCTCTCTTTCCTCTCTTGAAGCATTGAAAAATCTTCACAATACAGAAGAACCCCAGAACAGTGGGAAAAGAGTTTCACTCACTGCCACACTTCACTTTCATTTCTTTTTTCAGTCACTAAACCTATTGCTGCTATCCCTACTCTCTCCCACAGTTCCCTCTCGTTCCTCTCTCCCTATTCTCTCCCACAGTTCCCTCTCGTTCCTCTCTCCCTACTCTCTCCCACAGTTCCCTCTCGTTCCTCTCTCCCTACTCTCTCCCACAGTTCCCTCTCGTTCCTCTCTCCCTACTCTCTCCCACAGTTCACTCTCGTTCCTCTCTCCCTACTCTCTCCCACAGTTCCCTCTCGTTCCTCTCTCCCTACTCTCTCCCACAGTTCCCTCTCGCTCCTCTCTCCCTATTCTCTCCCACAGTTCCCTCTCGTTCCTCTCTCCCTACTCTCTCCCACAGTTCCCTCTCGTTCCTCTCTCCCTACTCTCTCCCACAGTTCCCTCTCGTTCCTCTCTCCCTACTCTCTCCCACAGTTCCCTCTCGTTCCTCTCTCCCTACTCTCTCCCACAGTTCCCTCTCGCTCCTCTCTCCCTAGTCTCCCACAGTTCCCTCTCGCTCCTCTCTCCCTACTCTCTCCCACAGTTCCCTCTCGCTCCTCTCTCCCTACTCTCTCCCACAGTTCCCTCTCGTTCCTCTCTCCCTACTCTCTCCCACAGTTCCCTCTCGTTCCTCTCTCCCTACTCTCTCCCACAGTTCCCTCTCGTTCCTCTCTCCCTACTCTCTCCCACAGTTTCCCTCTCGTTCCTCTCTCCCTACTCTCTCCCACAGTTCCCTCTCGTTCCTCTCTCCCTATTCTCTCCCACAGTTCCCTCTCGTTCCTCTCTCCCTATTCTCTCCCACAGTTCCCTCTCGCTCCTCTCTCCCTACTCTCTCCCACAGTTCCCTCTCGTTCCTCTCTCCCTATTCTCTCCCACAGTTCCCTCTCGTTCCTCTCTCCCTATTCTCTCCCACAGTTCCCTCTCGTTCCTCTCTCCCTAATCTCTCTCCTCCCACAGTTCCCTCTCGTTCCTCTCTCCCTACTCTCTCCCACAGTTCCCTCTCGTTCCTCTCTCCCTACTCTCTCCCACAGTTCCCTCTCGTTCCTCTCTCCCTACTCTCTCCCACCATTCCCTCTCGTTCCTCTCTCCCTATTCTCTCCCACCGTTCCCTCTCGTTCCTCTCCCCCTATTCTCTCCCACCATTCCCTCTCGTTCCTCTCTCCCTATTCTCTCCCACCATTCCCTCTCGTTCCTCTCTCCCTATTCTCTCCCACCATTCCCTCTCCTTCCTCCCTCCCTCCTCTATCCCACCGTTCCCTCTCCTTCCTCTCTCCCTATTCTCTCCCACCGTTCCCTCTCGTTCCTCTCTCCCTACTCTCTCCCACCGTTCCCTCTCGTTCCTCTCTCCCTACTCTCTCCCACAGTTCCCTCTCGTTCCTCTCTCCCTACTCTCTCCCACCGTTCCCTCTCGTTCCTCTCTCCCTACCCTCTCCCACCGTTCCCTCTCGTTCCTCTCTCCCTATTCTCTCCCACCGTTCCCTCTCGTTCCTCTCTCCCTATTCTCTCCCACCGTTCCCTCTCGTTCCTCTCTCCCTCCTCTATCCCACCATTCCCTCTCGTTCCTCTCTCCCTATTCTCTCCCACCGTTCCCTCTCGTTCCTCTCTCCCTATTCTCTCCCACCGTTCCCTCTCGTTCCTCTCTCCCTATTCTCTCCCACCGTTCCCTCTCGTTCCTCTCCCCCTATTCTCTCCCACCGTTCCCTCTCGTTCCTCTCTCCCTATTCTCTCCCACCATTCCCTCTCGTTCCTCTCTCCCTACTCTCTCCCACAGTTCCCTCTCGTTCCTCTCTCCCTCCTCTCTCCCACCGTTCCCTCTCGTTCCTCTCTCCCTATTCTCTCCCACCGTTCCCTCTCGTTCCTCTCTCCCTACTCTCTCCCACAGTTCCCTCTCGTTCCTCTCTCCCTACTCTCTCCCACCGTTCCCTCTCGTTCCTCTCTCCCTACTCTCTCCCACAGTTCCCTCTCGTTCCTCTCTCCCTACTCTCTCCCACCGTTCCCTCTCGTTCCTCTCTCCCTACTCTCTCCCACCGTTCCCTCTCGTTCCTCTCTCCCTACTCTCTCCCTATTCTCTCCCACCGTTCCCTCTCGTTCCTCTCTCCCTATTCTCTCCCACTGTTCCCTCTCGTTCCTCTCTCCCTCTTCTCTCCCACCGTTCCCTCTCCTTCCTCCCTCCCTCCTCTCACCACCCTTCCCTCTCCTTCCTTTCTCCCCCTCCTCTCTCCCATCATTCCCTCTCTTTCCTCCCTCCTTCCTCTCTCCCACCAGTCCCTCTCCTTCCTTTCTCTCCCTCCTCTCTCCCACCATTCCCTATCCTTCCTCTCTCCCTCCTCTCTCACACCATTACCTCTCCTTCCTCCACCCTCCTTTCTTGCACCGTTCCCTCCCCTTCCTCCTCTCTCGCACTGTTACCTCTCCTTCCTTTCTCTCCCTCCTCGCTCGCACCATTCCTTCTCCTTCCTTTCTCCCCCTCCACCCTCCCACTGTTCCCTGTCCTTCCTCTCTCCCTCCTCTCTCATACCGTTCCGTCTCCTTCCTTTCTCCCCTTCTCTCTCCCACCATTCCCTCTCCTTCCTCTCTCCCTCCTCTATCCCACCAGTCCCTCTCCTTTCTCTCTCCCTCCTCTCTTCCACCGTTCCCTCTCCTTTCTCTCTCCCTCCTCTCTTCCACCGTTCCCTCTCCTTTCTCTCTCCCTCCTCTCTCCCACTGTTCCCTCTCCTTCATCTTTCCCTCCTCTCTCGCACCATTCCCTCTCCTTCCTCTCTCCCTCCTCTATCCCACTGTTCCCTCTCCTTCCTTTCTCTCCCCCTCTCTCCCACCGTTCCCTCTCCTTCCTTTCTCTCCCTCCTCTCTCCCACCATTCCCTCTCCTTCCTTTCTCTCCCTCCTCTCTCCCACCATTCCCTCTCCTTCCTTTCTCTCCCTCCTCTTCCCCACCTCTCTCCTCTCGATTCCATGTCCTTCCTTTCTCTCCCTCCTCCCTCCTCTCTCCTCTCGATTCCCTCTCCTTCCTTTCTCCCCCACCGTTCCCTCCTTGTCCTCTTCTCTCCATTCACCCTCTTTACTTTCTCTCCCTTCTTCTCTCACTGTTCCTCTCCTTCCTCTTTCCCAGCCTTCCCTCTCTTTCATGGCAAGCAAAGTTCAAAGCTCATTTCTTTCAGGCCTTTCTTCCCCCATCTTCCTATGAAATTATGAAAAAAAGAGATAGATGACTTCTATTATTCTCCCAATCAAATGAAATACCTTCTATCTTCTAATTTGAATGAGAATAAAATGCTCTTCATTTGCTATTGTCATGAAGTGAGCAGCTTCCTCAGACTGACCTTGGAGAGTACTTCCCTCGCAGTCCAGAGAGCCCAGGAACCTTTCATTGGTTTAACAGAGGCCCCATGTGCCCCCTCCACCCAGCGTTAAACTTCATGACCAGCTGGGAACACAGAGAAAATAAGAGGAAGGGGGACTGGCTCCGATTTTAGGAATGTGCTTGTTTGTCCAGGCACCTTGCATGCGTCTTCAGTTATACAGCACATGACACTGTGCTCACAACAGGAACAAGGCCTCTCCTTGGGATTTATTGGGACAAGGTGAATTATTCTGCCCAAGTACAGGCAACTGTCTCTCTAAATGCAAGAGAGATGATGAACTTAGTGTTTCCAAGCCCCCTGAGATGTCATAGTCTCAGCATACCAATGGTCTGGTGACTGCACAGGGGAGAATGACCCACAAAGAAATGAGTGCAAGGCTTTGTGATGGTCACTCTCAGACACCTATAAGCAAAATGCACCTTCATATTCAGATAACACAATATGAGGGGGAGGGGCTTTTGGATTGAACTCACACATTTTCATTAAGGTACAGTAGATATTTTCCCGTCCTTGAAGGTAATACTGAAACCACAGCAATCTATTATGCACAAGCCATGATATAACCATGATATCTCTTGTCAGATAACACACCTTTGTATATAGTTTCCCCTATTTCCCAAGTTTATATCTCCTGTTAAATGTAATTGACCAGACATATGTAAATTGTCGGATGTTTTTTGTTCAATGTAAACCGCGCTGATGTCTAATAGTGCGGTATATAAGAATTGTTAATAAATAAATAAATAAATAAATAAAAAGCCACTGCAGCAAGATGGGGGCTTTCCAGTGTTTTCCATTGAGTGTCACATGTATGATTTTCTCCCAGTTGGTGAGAGGTCTTATGTGTGCACTAGGTGCAAGGAGCTCTTTGCTCTCAGGGAATGAGTCCGTTCTCTAGAGGCTAGAGTAGCAGACTTGGAAAACCTAAGAAAGACAGAGAGGTACATAGAAGAGACCTACAGGGATATAGTCTTGAAGTCCCACCTCCAGTCTGGCAGCATCCCTGTTGCCATGGAGGAGAGAGGTCACGTGACAGGAGAGCATCACCCTGGTGTGGCAGGAAGTGATCCTGTAACTAGGACCTGTCCTACAGGTAACGTAACACCCTCTTGCACCGAGGAGGTTTCTCCAGGGCCATGTGCCCATGAGGGAAGGGTTAGGACAGCCGTTATAGTTGGTGATTCCATCATTAGGCATGTAGATAGCTGGGTGGTTGTTGGACGTGAGGATCGCCTGGTAACATGCCTGCCTGGTGTGAAGGTAGCGGACCTCACGCGCCACCTAGATAAGGTCTTAGATAGTGCTGGGGAGGAGTCTGCTGTCTTGGTACATGTTGGTAAATGACATAGGAAAATGTGGTAGGGAGGTTCTGGAGGCAAAATTTAGGCTTTTAGGTAGGAAGTTGAAATCCAGAACTTCCAGGGTAGCATTCTCCGAAATCCTTCCCGTTCCACGTGCAGGACCCAAAAGACAGGAAGAGCTCTGGAGTCTCAATGCATGGATGAGACGATGGTGCAAGGATGAGGGTTTTGGATTTGTTAGGAACTAGGGAACATTCTGAGGAAAGGAGGGGCTCTTCCGAAGGGATGGGCTTCACCTTAACCGGGATGGAACCAGGCTGCTGGCATTAACCTTTAAAAAGGAGACAGAGCAGCTTTTAAACTAGATAATAGGGGAAAGCCAACAGTCGCTCAAGAGCGCATGGTTCGGAAGAATGTATCCTTGAAGGATACTACCAAAAGCAGAGAGGTTCCAAAAAAGAGTAAAGTAGCCCAAATGCCCTCGAGTATGGAGCAGACAGAGCTTAAAGATCCCAAATTACCCATGCCTACCAATAGCCATATTAATATGAATAAAATAAGTCTCTAAAACGCTTGTATGCAAATGCTAGAAGTCTAGAAAATAAGATGGGAGAGTTAGAATATATAGCACTAAATGAGAGGTTAGATATGATTGGAATATCAGAGACATGGTGGAAGGAGGACAACCAGTGGGACAATGTGATACCTGGGTACAAACTATATCGTAATGATAGAGATGATCAAATTGGTGGAGGTGTTGCGCTCTATGTTAGAGAGGGCATTGAGTCAGAAAGGATTAAAGTTTTGCAGGAAACAAAATTTGCTGTAGAATCTCTATGGATTGAAATTCCATGTAAAAAGGGGAAGGCGATGGCAGTGGGGGTGTACTAACGACGGCCTGGCCAGAATGAACAAATGGACGATGAAATGCTCAAAGAAATCAAGGAAGCTAACAAAAGTTACAGCGCAGTAATAATAATGGATGATTTCAATTACCCCGGTATCGACTGGGTCAGTGTCACGGCAGGACATGCTAGGGAGATAAAGTTCCTAGATGAAATAAATGACTGCTTTTTGGAGCAGCTCTTTCATGAACCAACCAGAGGGGAAGCCATATTAGACCTAGTCCTTAGTGGAACGCCAGATGTAGTGCAAGAGATAAGGGTGTTGGGGCCACTTGGCAATAGTGATCATAGAAACATAGAAACATGATGACAGAAAAAGACCACATGGCCTATCTAGTCTGTCCTTCCATATCAACAACTACAACAGTCCACTTTTTACCTTTAGAGATCCTCTGTGTTGGTCCCATGCTTTTTTGAATTCAGTTACTGTCCTCATCTCTACCACCTCCACTGGGAGACTATTCCACGGATCCACTACTCTTTCCGTAAAGAAATATTTCCGCATATCACTCCTGAATCTATCTCCCTTCACCCTCATCCCATGTCCCCTCATAGCAGAACTTGCTTTCAATTGAAAGAGGCTCTCTCCCTGAACATTTATGCCACGGAGGTATTTAAACATCTCAATCATATCACCTCTATCCCGCCTTTCCTCTAAGGTGTACATATTAAGATCCTTAAGTCTGTCCTCATATGCTTTATAATGAAGCCCACTAATCATTTTAGTAGCCAATCTCTGCACCGACTCCATCCTGTTCACATCCTTTTGAAGGTGCGGTCTCCAGAATTCACACTATACTCCAAATGAGGTCGCACCAAAGACTTATACAGAGGCATTATCACCTCCTTTTTTCTGCTAGCCATTCCTCTCCGTATGCACCCAAGCATCCTTCTAGCTTTTGCCGTCGCCTTTTCTACCTGTTTAGCTACTTTAAGATCATCAGACACAACCACGCCTAGGTCCCGCTCTTCTTTAGTGGACAAAAGTACTTCACCTCCTATACTGTATTGCTCCCTTGGATTGCTGCAGCCCAAATGCATGACCTTACATTTTTTAACATTAAATCCCAGCTGCCAAATTCTAGACCATTCTTCAAGCTTAGCTAGATCCCTCCTCATGTTATCTACACCTTCCTGGGTGTCTACTCTATTGCAGATTTTGGTATCATCTGCAAAGAGGCAAACCTTACCCGACAGCCCTTCCGCTATATCACTAACAAAGATGTTAAAAAGAATCGGACCAAGGACAGATCCCTGGGGCACACCACTGGTAACATCCTTCTCCTCAGAGTGAGCTCCATTTACTTGTACTCTTTGTCGCCTCCCACCCAACCAGTTTCTAACCCAAGCAGTAACTTTAGGGTCCATCCCTAGGGTGCTCAGTTTGTTTATAAGTCTCCTGTGAGGAACAGTGTCAAAGGCTTTACTGAAATCTAAATACACCAGATCTAGAGCTCTCCCTCGGTCCAACTCCCTGGTCACCTAGTCAAAGAAGTCAATCAGATTTGTCTGACAAGACCTGCCTCTGGTGAATCCATGCTGCCTCGGATCCTGTAATCCGCTGGACTCCAGAAACCTCACTATTTTCTCTTTCAGCAGCATTTCCAATAATTTACTCACCACCGAAGTTAAACTAACTGGCCTGTAGTTTTCAACCACATCCTTACTTCCGCTTTTGTGTAAAGGCACCACATGAGCCTCTCTCCAGTCCTTTGGCACCACTCCCGACTCCAACGAGGCATTGAAAAGGTCAGTCAGTGGAGTTGCTAGAACGTCCCCCTCAGTATGCTAGGGTGTATCCCATCCGGTCCCATCACTTTGTCTACTTTAAGTTGAGCTAGTTTCTCACGAACACAGTCTTCTGAAAATTGTTCAAGATGTCCCTTGCTTCTGTTCCTATTTGTGGGTGTTTTCTGAGGTCCTGCTCCTGGTTCTTCATCTGTGAACACAGAACAAAAATATTTGTTAAACAATTCCGCTTTATCCTTATCAGCTTCTACATATTCCCCCCTACACCCTTGAGTCTGACAATACCACTTTTGCCCTTCCTCTTCTCACTAATATATCTGAAAAATGTCTTATCCCCCCATTTTATTGCATTGGCTATTTCCTCCTCCTTTTGAATCTTTGCCTTCTTGACTACTTTGCTAGCTTCTCTGAGTTTTTCCAAATACAGATGCCTGTCTTCCTCTCTCTGTGATCTCTTGTATTTCATGAAGGCCTCTCTCTTTTTCTTCACTTTTTCAGCTACTTCCTTAGAAAACCATAGCGGTCTCCTTTTCCTTTTGCCTTTATTTACCATTTTAACAAAAAGGTTGGTTGCCCTTAAAATATCCCCTTTCAGTTTTGCCCACTGTTTTTCTACATCCCCCAGCTGTTCCCATCCCACTAACGACTCCCTGAGGTATTGGCCCATCTTCGCAAAGTTAGTCTTCCTAAAGTCTAAGATCCTCACCTTGGAATGGATTCTAACAGCCCTAGTCCTAATACTGAACCACACCATCTGGTGATCACTGGATGCAAAATGATCTCCCACTACAACATGAGAAACACTTTCACCATTGGTAAGCACCAAGTCCAGTATGGTCCCTTCACGTGTGGGGTCTGTTACCAATTGCCTGAATAGTTCTCCCTGTAGAGAATCCAGGATCTCCTTACTTCTAGATGATACTGCAGCAGGAATGTGCCAATCAACATCTGGCATATTGAAATCTCCTAGCAGTAGCACTTCCCCTTTCCTAGCAATGCTGCGTATGTCTTCAATTAACTCCCTGTCCACCTCTTCCTCTTGTGAGGGAGGTCTATATATCACACCAATGCAAATAGATTTCTCTTTCCCTCTTTCTAGTTTAACCCACAATGCCTCCTCTCTCCCTTTTAAGCTCTGTAATTCCAAAGCTTTAATAGTAGTTTTTACATATAGTGCCACTCCTCCTCCCCTTCTTCCTACCCTGTCCTTTCTGAATAAAGTATAGCCAGGTATAGTTACATCCTAGTCATGGTTTTCTGTGAACCATGTTTCCGTAACTGCCACTAAATCCAAGTCAGCCACTCCCACCAAAGCTTCAACATCAGGGATCTTATTTCCCATGCTACGGGCATTTATACACACTGCTTTCCATATGTTACCTCTGTTACCCATTTCCATAAAGGTATTTAATGTATCACCTACTGGGGGCTTTCACTTACCTGGGAGCTTTCTTCACCTATCCCCAACGAATCTAGTTTAAAGCCCTCTTCAGTAGATTAGCCAGTCTACTACCGAAGATGCGTTGACCTTTCTTGGACAGATGGATGCCATCTCTGCTCTGCAACCCTTGGAACAGCATCCCATGGTCTAGGAAACCAAAACGCTCTTGAAGACACCATCCACGCAGCCATGCATTCATCTCCAGGATGCGAGCCTCTCTGCCTTGGCCTTTACCCTCAACAGGGAGGATTGAAGAGAACACCACCTGTGCACCTAACTGCTTCACTCTCTGTCCCAGAGCCATGAAGTCACTTTTGATACATTCCGAGGTATACCTGGCAGTATCATTTGTTCCAACATGGATTAGCAACATTGGGTAATAGTCAGTGGGCTTGATGAGTCTCGGCAAACTCTCCGTAACATCTTGGATTTTGGCACCAGGCAGACAGCATACCTCTCTAAACATCAAGTCTGGTCAGCAGATGAACGCCTCAGTACCCCTCAGAAGAGAGTCTCCAACCACTACTACCCTTCGTTTCCTTCTGGTCACTGATTCTGCAACTTTGGGGTACTTTAACTCTGGTTCTTCCCTTTCCATGGCATGATCACATTTGATTTAATTAGTGGAGGAGGGATAGTAAGGAAATCCACAGTACTACCTTTTAACTTTCCAAAGGGAGACTATGATAAAATGAGGAAAATAGTTAAGAAAAAACTAAAAGGAGCAGTTGCAAAAATTAAAGACCTACTGTACATCAAGCTTGGGTGTTGTTGAAAAATACTAACTTGGAAGCCCAGACCAGCTGTATTCCACGCTTTAAGAAAAGTGGAAGGAAGTCCAAAAAACTGTCAGCAAGGTTTAAAGGTGAGGTCAGAGAGGCTGTTGTTGCCAAAAAAGCATCTTTCAGGAAATGGAAAAAAGAGCCAAATGACGAAACCTGGAAACAGCACAAGCACTGGCAAGTCAAATGCAAGGCATTGATAAGGCAGGCAAAGGGAGAATTTGAGAAGAAGCTTGCTGCGGAAGCAAAAATGCAAAATAAAGACTTTTTCAAGTACATTTGTAGCAAAAAACATATGAGAGAGTCAGTTGGTCCATTAGATGATAGAGGGGTTAAAGGGGCACTAAGAGGCGACAAGATGATAGCGGAGAGACAGAATGAATTCTTTGCTTCAGTCTTTACTGAGGAAGATGTAAGGATATTACCCATGACTGACGTGGTATTTAAAGGTGCGGAAGAATTGAAGGAAATATCGATATCGATACATCGGGAAGATGCATTACAACTAATAGATAAACTGAAGAGTAGCAAATCACCTGGGCCGGATGGTATACATCCAAGGGTGCTGAAAGAACTGAAATATGAGATTGCAGACCTGCTATTAGTAATCTGTGAACTATCATTAAAATCATCTGTAATACCTGAAGATTGGAGGATCGCCAATGTAACGCCAATTTTTAAAAAGGGTTCCAGGGGTGATCTGGGAAACTACAGACCGGTGAGCCTGACATCAGTACCGGGAGAAATGGTAGAAACCATTATAAAGAACAAAATTACTCAGCATGTAGATAGTCATGGCCTAATGGGAGACAGCCAACATGGCTTTAGACAAGGAATATCTTGTCTTACTAATCTGTTATGTTTTTTTGAAGGTGTGAATAAACAGGTAGAGAAAGGTGAGTCAGTTGATATAGTGTATCTGGACTTTCAGAAAGCCTTTGACAAGGTCCCTCATCGGAGACTTTTGGCAAAACTAAAGAGTCATGGGATAGGAGGCAGTGTACTATTGTGGATCAGGAACTGGTTAAAAGATAGAAAGCAGAGGGTAGGGCTAAATGGCCAATTTTCCCAATGGAGAAAGGTGAATAGTGGTGTACCCCAGGGATCTGTGCTGGGTCCGCGGCTTTTTGACATATTCATAAGTGACCTGGAAAACGGAATTACGAGTTAGGTTATCAAATTTGCAGATGACACAAAACTATTTAAAGTTGTTAAAACCCAAGAGGATTGTGGAAAATTGCAAGAGGATCTTGATAAAATGGAAGACTGGGCATCAAAATGGCAGATGAAATTTAATGTGGACAAGTGCAAAGTTATGCACCTAGGGAAGAACAACCCAAACTATGATTACACAATGCAAAGTTCCACATTAGGAACCAACACCCAGGAAAACATTTTAGGCGTCATCGTGGATAACATGTTAAAACCTTTGGCCCAGTGTGCAGTGGCGACAAAGAGAGCAAATAGAATGCTAGGTATCATAAGGAAAGTAATGGAAAATAAAACACAAGATATTATAATGCCTCTATATTGTTCCATGGTGAGACCGCACCTTGAATATTGTGTGCAATTCTGGTCGCCATATCTTATTTATTTATTTATTTATTTAACATTTCTTATATACCGCGCTATTTGTCATCAGCGCGGTTTACATCAAAACAATAGAACACTTGACCAGATACATTGGCCGTCGTTTACATAAAACGGGGAGTTAACATGGAGGAGAACTTGGGGAACTATTTACATTCAAGTTTATAGCAAACTTAGGAAACTATGTACAAATCGATTGTACAAACTTAGGAAACTATGTACAAATCTTAAAAAGGATATATCGTTATTAGAAAAGGTTCAGAGAAGAGCCACCAAAATGGTAAAGGGGATGGAAGGATACTCCTATGAAGAAAGGCTAAAAAGGTTAGGGCTCTTTTAGCTGGAAAAGAGACGGCTGAGGGGAGATATGATAGAAGTCTATAAATTAATGAACGGAGTGGAACGGGTAAACGTAGATCGATTGTTCACCTTATCAGAATATAGAAAGACTAGGGGACATGCAATGAAGCTACAAGGTAAACTATTTAAGACTAATAAAAGAAAATATTTTTTCACTCAACGTGTGATCAAACTCTGGAATTTGTTACCGGAGGATGTAGTAAAGG
Source organism: Ichthyophis bannanicus (assembly GCA_033557465.1). Classification (NCBI taxonomy): domain Eukaryota; kingdom Metazoa; phylum Chordata; class Amphibia; order Gymnophiona; family Ichthyophiidae; genus Ichthyophis; species Ichthyophis bannanicus. The sequence goes on from CM066050.1 coordinate 7,434,239, forward strand.
CTGTTAGTGTAGTTGGGTTTAAAAAAGGTTTGGCCAAGTTCCTGGAGGAAAGGTCCATAAACCATTATTAAGAAGGGACCCAGGATATCAATGCTTGACCCAATACAAGCATTGTGGAACCTGTGTCTTTTGGGGAAACTGCTAGGTACATTTGACCTAGATTGGCCACTGTTGGAAACAGGATACTGAGCTTGATGGACCTTGATCTGACCCAGTATGGCATATCTTATGTTCTTATGTTCAGTTAACCTGTATCTGGATAGTGCCTGACACTGAATATGCAGATAGTAGTGATATTATGCTCCTATCAAGACAGGTTCTCTGCATCCCACGTAGGAGCTCAGTTATCTGGGAAGTTGCCTGCTGGACCCAGATATTTTGTGGTGCTAGTTAGTGGCTCTGTAGTGATGTCACTGGAATTTATCTGATCAGCAGCTCCTGGATTCTCTTGGCAAGGTGTGACTAGAAGTAGGTTGTTAGGGCTTTTCTTCCACGGCAATGGAAGGTTAAGTGACTTGCCCAAGGTCACAAGGAGTGCCAGTGGGAATCAAACCCTGGTTTCTTGGGTACTAGGCTGTTGCTCTAACCACCAGGCTACTCATCCCAGGTACTGCTGGCCACATAAGTCCTTTTTTTAAACATCAGGCCCTGTCTGTACCTGAAGCAGAGGAAGGTGAAGTGAGTTATCCACGATCACAAGGAACGGCAGTGGGACTCAAACGCTGAACAGTCCAATGAACACTCACGTCCTGACCCGTTTCACCCTCTCCATCCCCATTACAGGCTGTGCCGGTGAACTATTACTGTTCAACACTCAACTAGTTAACATCCCCCGTGAGTGCACTTGCCCCCACCTCTGGCTCTCCCCCCAAGGAGAGATTAATATAGGGACACTGTCCTCTCTTGCATTCTATGTCTCTCTCCCTGGGTGAAGAATCTCCGAGGAGAGAAAACCCTTAATCTGAGATAGGGAAGGAACCAGAGCGAAGCTCAGTTTTCACAGTTTTTTCAAATGTCCTAAATGAAATTCCATCCTCTGTGGCTGTTGAGCAAGAACAGCTGCTCCACATTAAACACTGTAAGATTAGACGGTTGGCCAGCTGATAAATAACTCCTCATTCCACTTATTGAATTTTCCTCCTGCCAAAATCAATATGTATTTCTCTGGGTGGATAAAAACAGACAGTTATCTCAGGCACGTAAATAGCACTCGCTTTACCAAGTCTTTCCTCTGTCTAGCATAAAAGGGAGGTGGTGGGATACCTGCAGACTTTTCTCTGCACTCCTCAGGGGGCTCAAATCCTCTGGCAAGATGTCACATTAACCCCTGACCTGCACAAGCATAGTCAGCATGTTCTGAAAGCACCCAAAAACTGGGGCTTAGGACTTCCCCACTCTCCCTTAACTGAAACACTCCTCTCCCCATTGGTCTCCTTTCTATGGGTAGGGCCAGGGCATCCACTAGGTAGACTAGGTGTCCACCTAGGACAGCGGACTTCAAGAGTGGTACCACAGCCCTTCTATATTCTGCAAAGGCAGTGGTAACCCTTTATGCACCTGCACATGTGAACCTAAGGCCTGCTGTTCCCACCCTCTCAAACAGGAAGCTTGTGTTGGAGAAGCAGGAGCAGAGGCTTAAAGGCAGTGGTTTGCTCTGCTGCTGTCTTTGCAGAATGTAGAGGGGCCACAGTACTGCCCCCCCCCCCCACTCAGGGTCTCCTTCCTGGACCACTTGGGTAAGGGGAAAAGGAAGAGGAGAGATTCTGGACATCTTGGGGTGAGGGGTTAGGGAAGGAAAGGGAAAATGAAATGATGGACACCTGGGTGAGGGGGGGGGGTGAAGAGGAAATGCTGTAAACCATGGGTGGGGGAAGGGGTTAGGGAAGGGAAGATGCTGGACCAAAGGGGTGGTAGGTTAGGGAAGGGGAGGTAGGACCATGGGCCACTCTTGGGGGGGGGGGTGCAGGGCCTGGACCATCTGGGAGGGATGTAGGACCCTGGGCTGCCTTGGGGATGGTGAATGGACTGAAGGGTCACCTTGGGCAGCAGATTCCCTTAAGCTGGCTCTACCTATGGAGTGGAGGAGTCGCCTAGTGTTTAGAGCATTGGCTTAGGAACCAACAGACCAAGGTTCGATTCCCACTAGCACTCCTTGTGGCCTTGGGCAAGTCACTTAACCCTCCATTGCCTCAGAAAAATCCAAGTTATCAGTGTCCCTGTTTAATGTACATTACCAAGTTTAAGTTACAATGTAAACCGCTTTGACTAAAGCAATATAAAAAAACCTATGAGTGAGATAATCTTAAATCTGGCCCTGGTCCCGCCATCCTCTGAATCTTAGTAATCAGAAAAGGATGAACTAGTAGGCAAACTAGACAGGGCCCAGAAGAGCAGCTGCTGACAAGCAAAAGATCCTCAAAGTCATACAAAACAAATAACCATCTCCAGGCACTTGTAGCAGCAGGCAGAGTGGGTAAGATTAGGGCAGCAGACCTCCATGGGTGGCATGGCCTACTGCTCCCTTGTGCCATGCTGCTGCCTCACTACTGCTGCTTCCAGTGGCAGGGTCAGCTTGCTTTGGCACACATGGCCTGCTGCAAAGTTGTGTCAGAGGGATCAGAAGTAGCAGACCATGTGCACCGAAATACATGGGCTGCCTCTGCCAATGAGCAGACCCCCCCCCCCCCGAATCAGTGGCAGCACAGGGAAGGGGGGGGGGGAGGGCAGCACAGGGTGGCACATGGGGCTGGCACAGCAGGGCTTCTGCCTAGGGTGGCAGAACCCTTGAACCAGCCTTGTTTACCTAGATAAACAACCAACAGATTTGCCATTGTCTACACAAAGCACAGACCTTTCTCTCCAAGTCAATTATCTGCTTTGCCGTGTCCTGCAGCGCCTGTTATCATTCCCCATAGAAAGCCTTTCACAGTTTCCCAAAACAATGAAGGGTTAACTTTATGCTCTATATTAGTGTCCTCAAACAACACCCACTGGGATTGCAAGAATGTCTGAAATCCTGTATCTCCATATAGATAGTATGGAAAATGCCAAAGCTGCCCGCAAGCTCCCAAGTCATTTTGGGCTAAATCTACCTTATCATATCGTGATCCAAAATCTCTAGGGGACTAATATTCACCTTTCATGTCTCCTTCAACACCACCTCACTAGCTAAGAAGTAATTAATCTGAGACTGGAAGTCAAGAGCCTGCAAAAATAAGTTTAGTCTTTCTGCAAAAGATGAAACACCTGCCAAATACAAAACAAATCATTGCCTTCCACTATGCCGCTGTTTCTACTCCTGCCTCCTGTTAGGCCAAAGGATCTACCCATTTGGTTACCAAGACCACAATTAAAATCTCCATCCAGAAGTAACTGGTAGGCTCCCATTGCTGCAATATCCTGCACCAGCACCACAAAAAAGGAAGGGTCATAATTGTTAGGAGCATAAATATTGCCCAGTAGCACAGGTTACCTCTCTAGGGGCACCTCACAGGCGGCATTATTTTGCTTACGTGCAGCTCTCTCACTATGTGGCTTCCCTACCACAGGATGCACTGCGGGTGGAAAGATCGGCACAGATATTAGAGTTCTTTGCACTGGGGGAGGAGTCACCGCCTACAATTGCACAGCTGAAAAGACGATTAGATGACTATAGCAGTTTGCCTGATTATAGGGTGGAAGAAGCTTTGTGGGCACAAGAATTGAATATCTTGGTAGCTCCTGGTTCAATCCTTCAGGCCTTGAGTGGGATTGCGGGGCTGGTGAGGGGAGCTCGATGGCGGGAGATACAGTTTAAATGCATCCTACGGGCACATTTCTCTCCAAGACGGGCGTTACGATCCCATCTCACTGAGTTGGGCAAATGCCCAAAATGTCCATGCCCTTTGGCGGACTTAGGACATATGTGGTGGGGGTGTCCGATAGTTTGCCTATACTGGAAGAGGATAGCTGATTTTATGAGTAGGATTGTGTTACAGCGAGTCCGTTGGACAGCATCGCTTGTGATGTTAGATCAGCTTGGACCACTCCACCCGAAAGGGAGATGGGAACGCCTTTTGGTCAGGAAGGCATGTCTGGTGGGTAAAGGCCCGATACTTCATAGGTGGAGAGAAGCGTCAGGTCCCACTTATTGGGAATGGCGCAACAATTTCCACCAACTGATGCTTATGGAAAGGAGAGAGGCTAGAGGAAGTGCTCGACGTTGGGCCTTATTCCTGCTAATTTGGGAACCATATATTCAGATATTGAGGCCTCGTGTCCGAAATGAAGTGCTTCAATTGGGATGAGAAGGTCGTAGGATATTAATAATATAATTAATATGCATGTTCACTATGGGGGGTTGGTTGCTGAAGGGGGAGGCTGTGGGGTGGGAGGGAGGTTGGTGGGGAAAGGGGGGGAGAGGGGAATATTGTAAATTCTTTTTTCTTGCTGTATTTGTATGATTGATTTGCTGAGGAATCCAGGTCTGGGAGATCAGTAGAAATGCCATTTTTTGATGTATTTGTTGTTATTTTTTAAATATTGTTTTGCATGTTCTGTATTATTTGGTTTTCAATAAATAGAGTTTACAAAAAAAAAAAAAAAAAATCTAAATTTACGAGAATTGGCTGTGATGTAACTACCGGTACTTATTCAGGTATCTGAAGAATTAGTTGAAAGCAGGGTCAGGCAGCAAATTGCTGAGGTTTGTCTGATCTGATTTGTGGTTTGTCCTGGTATATTTCTAATGATCTCTCATCCCTAGTCTAAACTGTAAACCTCCAGAGCTTCTGATGAAATCATCAGGTATCTCACCAGGAATCCCTGACAGTCCCAATCTCAGAGGGTTGTAACATGCAGTGTCCTAGTCATTGTGCTGTCTTAAGAAAGATCCTGGTATGTGAGTTCAGAACGCCATGTGATTGCCTCAGATAAATCGCTGGGCATTTCCTGCATAGATCCTTTCGCTGCCTGTGCCTTAGCCCTGACCCCACCATGCATGGTCAATCAGCATAACAACTTGCCTTACATTGCTATTTCCAGTCATCGTATGATTTATATCTAGATCCAGTTTGATTTATATTTCACTTTCCATGTTTAGACAAGAATTAATAACATACAGAGAGATGAGAAGCCTGTGTGATTCAATAGGTCATGTGCAATATCTGCTCACCCAGTATTAAGCTTGAGAGGCTAGAGAGATTTGATGTGCGATTTTTTTGCATCTTCCTTGGACACACAAGCAGAGATGGGGGCTGTGGGGCAACTGGACACCCAATGGGCTCCTGGGTTCTTCCGGCAGGGGAAGGCTTCCTTCAAGTCACTGAAGGCTCTGGATTTTCAGTTTCCTCTGCAAAAACCACACATTTGATTTGTTTCTGAGAAGGCTGTGAAATGGTGATAATGCCACAGTGTTACAATCCCTCAGTCAGCAACAGTTAAGGTTTTCTTTGATGGTCCGACCCTATCAGGACCCTCCTTAGAGACCCCATGGAGCTCATCTAATGGCCCTCTTTGCCATGCCTCTGTTCTAACACATTATCAAAGAGTTAGCATTCAGTGGGATCAGCTTTCTCACTCCCTGGAGCCTGCATTACTCTGGGAAGAAAGTGGAGCTTCTCTTAACAAACTAGTGTGATGGATCCACCAGAACAAAGGAGGATGGGAATATTCCCCATGGGGGAGGCACCTAGGCAGGGAGGCATATGGATGCACTGGCTGTACCTATATGTGCTTCTGTAAAATAGCCTCCTTGAAAACTCCCACACAAAGTTATCCCTGCTGTAAGGTAGATGTGAGGTTGTTCATATACAGAACCCTATGGATTTTGTGCACTCAGATCTGTAGCGCCATCCAGTGGTTCTACTAGTATTGATCAGTGAGTCTTGGAAGTATATGGCAGCTTCCAGATTAGGGGAGGTTCCCTCTGCCAGTCACACTCAGAGGAGACACCTTTGAGAAGGAACAGTCATCAGGTTATAAAATCCTCAGCCAGAGACTGTTTTCTGTTTTTAGCCCCCAAAACATTGTGCTATGCACTGCTAATTAGGGACGGTCCTAAAGGGACCACTGCCAGAACAAGTCACCATGAACAGGACAGAACGAGAACTAAAGAGGTTTAGAGCCCTGCAACTAGAACAAGGACTCAGCCTGAAGTGGAGATTCCTGGAAAGCATATGCACCAGTCCATACAGACTCCCACGCTCAGAGGACTGAGAGAAGCATCCTAACTAAAGAAGAGAGAAGGCAAAAAAAACCAGCTGCATCCAAAGGTACTTGGGCAAAAAGGTACTCTACCACACAGGGAGGGAGAACCGAGTTTTGAGCCACTGAGCTTGAAGTATGCAGGAAAGAGACTGATTCCAGGGAAAATGAACCCAAGAAGAAGTATACATAACTGGTTGCATATTGCCACATACTTAGATGGTGCTAAGAGCAGGGCTGGCAGAAGTCCTAGCCTGACACCCCTCCCCCCTGTCCTGCCCTCCTCCCCTTCCCTGTGCTGATTCTAGCGGCAGTGTCAGGGGTGGCCCGGGGATGGCGGCAGGCCATGTGCTTTGGCAGATATGGCCTGTCACTTCTGACCCCTCCAACACAACTTCAGGGAGGTCAGAAGTGGCAGGCCATGTGTGCTGACCCCGCCGCTAGAATCAGCAGTAATGGGCGCATCGGCATGCTTGTTCAGTACAATGTCATGGCAGGCCATGTGTGCCATGCCGCCCACAGAGGTCTGCTGCCCTAGGTGACCACCTAGGTTCGCCTAGTAGACAGGCCGGCCGTGGCTAAGAGACACAAACTCATGATTAAAGGAAATTATTTACTTTTGTAAAATAGTTAAAAATAATGCTTCCCAAATGTTAATATCATTACATTTACCAGTGACCTTATACTATGAGTACACAAACTTCTAGCATGGACTAATTTTTGAGAAGGGTGAATGACAGAGTGTCATGTGCCTAAACATTAAATACTTGTTGCTACAAAAGGTAAATCCTCTCTCAAGTCTGAACCATGATATTTACAGACCAAGAGCTGAGAGAACAAACTCTGCTTAACAGCTCTTGGAACTGGGATCCGATCTGACTGGCTATTTCATAGCCTCTGCTTGGACCGAACAGAAAGAGGAGGGGAGAGGGGATACATGCATGTAGATGCTGGTAGAAATCAGTGCATATGAGTGTATTACAAAGCATGAACCAAGGGAAGTTGGAGGTGGTCAAGAATGAAATGGAACGTGTACAACTTGATCTGTTGAGTGTCAGCAAACTGAAATGGACTGGCATCGGGCACTTTGTATCTGATGATCACATGATCTACTATGCTGGAAATGAAAAACAAAGAAGAAATGGCATTGCATTTATAATCAAGAAGAAACTTGCAAGAACTGTAATGAAATACAATGCAGTCAGCGAACGCTTAATTTCTATTTGTCTATAAAGAATGCCCAGCAACACAACTATAATTCAGGTACATGCCCCAACAACAGCTACAGAAGAGGATGAAGTTGATGAGTTCTATGAACAAGTACAAGCTGAAATTGACAGAACATGCAAACAGGATAGCCTGATAATCATGGGTGACTGCAACGCAAAAATTGGCAATAAAGAAGAAGGCAAAGTGGTTGGAAAATATGGACTTGGCAACAGAAATTAAGCTGGAGAAAGACTGATAGAATTCTGCAAAACCAATGATCTATTCATCTCAAATACCTTCATCCAGCAACACAAGCGGCGAGTGTACACATGGACTTCACCCAATGGATTGTACAAAAATCAAATTGTCTACATCTGTGGAAGTCAACAATGGAAAAGCTCTATAACATCAACAAAGACAAAACTTGGAGCTGACTGTGGTACAGATCAACAATTACTAGTATGAAAACTCAAGTTAAAGTTGAAAAAGAGCAAGCCACTCATGAATGTAGCAAAATATGACCTTGAGTATATACCACCAGAATTTAAAGATTGCCTGCAAAATCGATTTGTTGCTTCAGATACAAATGACAGAGCTTCAGAAGAGTTATGGGATGACATCAAGAATTGTGTGTTGGAAGAAAGTGACAAAAAGCAAAAACAGCCAAAATGGATGACCGAAGAAACTCTGAAAATTGCCCATAAACACAGAGAAGCTAAAGCTAGAAGAGAAAGAGAGGCAATCACAGAACTCAACAGAGATTTCTAGCATGCAGCAAGACATGACAAGGAGAAGTACTACAATGACGCATGCAAGGAAATAGAATCAGAAACTATTAGAGGAAGAACAAGATCAGCTTTCCTAAAGCTATGAGAATTAAAGAAAAAATTCCAGCTTCGAATTAGAATGCTACAAGATGCTCAATAATCCATGTTGAGCAATGCTGAGAAGATCACGAAAAGGTGGAAAGAATACACAGAGTCATTATACCATAAAGATCAACAGGACCAACAGCAATTTCAACCTATGTCTTATGATCTGCAACCATTGGTGATGAAAAAAGAAGTCAAAGCAACTTTGAAAGCCTTATCAAAGAACAAAGCACCAGGCATTGATGGCATTTCCATAGAAGTATTACAGCAATGAGTTGCAGCTGTTACCATACTTACAAGGCTCTGTCAGGAAATTTGGAAGACAACATCATGGTCAACTGACTGGAAAGGATCTGTCTCTATACCAATACTAAAGAAAGGTGATCTAACTGACTGTGGAATTTATTGCACAATCACTCTGATCCCAAATGCCAGCAATTCTACTCAAAATTATTCAGCAGAGACTACAAGCATACTTGGAATGAGAACTGCCTAAAGTGTCAGGGTTCAGGAAAGGGCGTGGAATTGCAGATGTGAGATGGATCCTTAAAAAGACAAAAGAATACCAACAGGATATCTATATGTGTTTTATTGACTACAGCAAGGCTTTGACTGTGTAAACCATGAGAAACTCTGAGCCACATTAAGAAACATGGGAATACCAGAACACCTGATCATACTCTTGTACAACCTTTACATTGATCAAGAAGCAACAGTTCAAATGGAACAAGGAGAAACATAATGGTTTAAAATCAGCAAAGGTGTACAACAAGGCTGCATACTTTCCCCCTACCTGTTTAATTTATGCAGAACAAATCATCAGAGAAACAAGATTGTATGAAGACAACCGAGGTGTGAAGATTGGTGGAAGACTCATCAATAACCTTCTCTATGCTGATGATACCACATTACTGGCTGAAAGTGAAGACGATCTGAAACATTTGCTTCTCAAGATCAAGAAACAGTCTTAAAATGGGCCTGCTCTTTAACATAAAGAAGACAAAGATCCTGACAACTGGCAAAATCAGTAAGTTCATCATCAATAGAGAAAAAATTGAAATAGTTGTGAACTTTAACCTACTTGGATCAAGTATCAATAAAGAAATGGCAAACAGTCAAGAAATCCGATAACGCATTGTTCTTGGCAGAATGGCCATGAAGGACATAGACAAGATTCTCAAGAACAGAAATGTCTCTCTCCATACAAAGATTTGACTTGTTCAAGCCATGGTATTTTCAATAACATCATATAGCTGAGAAAGTTGGACAATGAAAAAGATAGACAGGGAGAAAATTGATGCCTTTGAATTATGGTGCTGGCAACGAACATTGTGTATACCATAGACTACCCAAAGAACAAACTAGTCAGTACTAGAGGAGATCAAACCTAAGCTTTCTTTAGAAGCTCAGATGACAAGATTTTGACTTTTATACTTTGGACACATCATATGAAGAGAGAGATCATTAGAGAAAGACATCATGCTTGGCAAGGTAGAAGGTCAACGCAAAAGAGGAAGACCAGCAATGAGATTCGATCTATTTTTATTTATTTGAATGTTTTTTTTTATACCACCCCTTCCAAAGAGCAGGGGTAGTATACACAGGAGCTTACAACATAAAGCCTAGTAGAAGGTGGTTAACATCCAACTATTTACATGGTATCTGTTACTTTACGTATTTGGATTGATACAATAACAGCAGTTACGGTGCCAGTCTGTCAACAATGAGCCACCTGACTGAAGGCAGAACACAGTTTAGGACAACTGTTTAGAGCCTTGCCATGATCAAAACCAACTCAACGGTACTTAACAACATGTGTGTATTTTAGAAAATCCTTACCTTGCTGCATTCATTCTTTACCCCAGGTATACTGGGTACAAGTAAGGGCTATGTTCTCTCAGAACTTTCCCTGGGTAATTTTATGAGCACCAACTTGAGCATATAATGTTTGTTAAAGCTTCTGCAGCTAGCATCAAGAGCTTTGCAGTTTTCTGAATCATGCTGTGTCTTAGAAAGTGGAACTTATGTTTCAGCCACCATGACTTTTTAAGGGTGAAATAGTTATGCAGTAGATATCTGTTCTGATATATATAATAGCTCTCAAGCCGATTGGTGAAATTGTGGTGGGAAATTTGAATTTTGGTAGGAATGCTCTTTGAAGAAAAGGCAGGAAATTTGAATTCTATGACATTCAAATTTCAGAATTACAATTTTCTGCTTTTTCTCTAACAAACTTTCCTGCCCAAATTCACATTTCCTGCCTCAGTCCCACTAATGCAGTTTGAGAACCACTACATACTGTATGAGAACAGACATCCACTTCATCCTGAAACAAGACAGTATGATATATGAAACCAATTTCACTTACAAAGACATGGCATGACCCAGAAAACTACAGAGATCCTAAGCATGTGAGATGCTGTTCTACATGCTGAAGTCACTTATCAACAGGGCCATCCTGACTACTAGGTGAGCTAGGCGGCTGCCTAGGGCAGCAGGCCTTGGTGGACAGGACGGTAACTTTGTGCCGCTGCTTTGGTGCTTGCGGTAGGCCATGTGCTTTGGCACACATGGCCTGCTTCTTCTGACCCCCCTCTGACATAACTTCCTGACAGAGAGGAGTCAGAAGGTGCAGGCCATGTGTCCCGAAGCACATGACCTGCCGCAGTCACCAAAGTGGTGGAACAAAGCCGCTGCTGCTGCTGGTCACACCCTCAAGGATGGAATTGGGAACAGTGGCATCATGGGCAGATGCAGCTTAGAGCAGGGGGCGGCACAGCGGGTGTGGGGGCGACATGGCTGGGGCTCCTGCTTGAGGCAGCAGAAACTCTTGGGCCAGTCCTGCTTATTGAATTCTCCCCCTAACTCTTTTTCAGAGCTCCCCATTGCAACTCTAAAACTAAACTGCATCGGCCTGGAGCTTCAGGCACCCACCATGAGCAGAAACTGAATCAAGTCAACCTCAGACGTGTGCCGGTGGGGTTGTCATAAAAACACCACAATGTTATGCATCTAAGATACACATCCCCGGAAAGGGACAGTTTTAAGGTCTCCTGACATACTTATAAAGCAAATGGGAAAACACAAGACCAGTATAATCCAGTTACTGGAGCACAAAGAAACCAGAGTTTCTTAATCCAGCCTGGGGTACAGACTCCTCTCTCAGTCCATAATCTGCAGTAATAACCTCTCAGCCCTGCTTGTCATGTTTATGACTGGCTTCTTTTAGAGTTCAGTCCAAAGCTTTAGTTTTGAGCCCTTCCTCGGTTCCAGCCCCACCACTCTGTCTCCTGCTGTGGAGTCATTTGCCTGCACATTCCTTTACAAATGAAGGGACCTCTTGGCAATAGTGATCATAGCATGATCGCATTTGATTTAATTAATGGAGGAGGGATAGTAAGGAAATCCACAGTACTACCTTTTAAGTTTCGAAAGGGAGACTATGATAAAATGAGGAAAATAGTTAAGAAAAAACTAAAAGGAGTAGTTGCAAAGATTAAAGACTTACATCAAGCTTGGGTGTTGTTGAAAAATACTATCTTGGAAGCCCAGACCAGTTGTATTCCACGCTTTAAGAAAAGTGGAAGGAAGTCCAAAAAACTGCCAGCATGGTTTAAAGGTGAGGTCAGAGAAACTGTTGTTGCCAAAAAAGCATCTTTCAGGAAATAGAAAAAAGAGCCAAACGACGAAACCTGGAAACAGCACAGGCATTGGCAAGTCAAATGCAAGGCATTGATAAGGCAGGCAAAGGGAGAATTTGAGAAGAAGCTTGCTGTGGAAGCAAAAACGCGAAATAAAGACTTTTTCAAGTACATTCATAGCAAAAAAACTGTGAGAGAGTCATTTGGTCCATTAGATGATAGAAGGGTTAAAGGGGCACTAAGAGGCGACAAAGCGATAGTGGAGAGACTGAATGAATTCTTTGCTTCGGCCTTTACTGAGGAAGATGTAGGGAGATTACCCATGACTGAAGTGGTATTTAAAGGTGCGGAAGAATTGAAGGAAATATCGATACATCGGAAAGATGTATTACAACTATTAGATAAACTAAAGAGTAGAAAATCACCTGGGCTGGATGGTATACATCCAAGGGTGTTGAAAGAACTGAAATATGAGATTGCAGACCTGCTATTAGTAATCTGTAAATTTTCATTAAAATCATCTGAAATAACTGAAGATTGGAGGATTGCCAATGTAACGCCAATTTTTAAAAAGGGTTCCAGGGGTGATCCGGGAAACTACAGACCGGTGAGCCTGACGTCAGTACCGGGAAAAATGGTAGAAACCATCATAAAGAACAAAATTACTCAGCATGTAGATAGTCATGGCCTAATGGGAGACAGCCAACATGGCTTTAGACAAGGAAGATCTTGTCTTACTAATCTGTTATGTTTTTTTGAAGGTGTGAATAAACAGGTGGAGAAAGGTGAGTCAGTTGATATAGTATATCTGGACTTTCAGAAAGCCTCTGACAAGGTCCCTCATCAGAGACTTTTGGCAAAACTAAAGAGTCATGGGATAGGAGGCAGTGTACTATTGTGGATCAGGAACTGGTTAAAAGATAGAAAGCAGAGGGTTGGGCTAAATGGCCAATTTTCCCAATGGAGAAAGGTGAATATTGGGGTACCCCAGGGATCTGTGCTGGGTCCGCTGCTTTTTGACATATTCATAAATGACCTGGAAAGGGGAATAACGAGTGAGGTTATCAAATTTGCAGATGACACAAAACTATTTAAAGTTGTTAAAACCCAAGAGGATTGTGGAAAATTGCAAGAGGATCTTGATAAATTGGAAGACTGGGCATCAAAATGGGCAGATGAAATTTAATGTGGACAAGTGCAAAGTTATGCACCTAGGGAAGAACAACCCAAACTATGGTTACACGATGCAAGGTTCCACATTAGGAACCACCACCCAGGAAAAAGCTTTAGGCGTCATTGTGGATAACATGTTAAAACCCTCGGCAGAGTGTGCAGTGGCGGCCAAGAGAGCAAATAGAATGCTAGGTATCATAAGGAAAGGAATGGAAAATAAAACAAAAGATATTATAATGCCTCTATATCGTTCCATGGTGAGACTGCACCTTGAATATTGTGTGCAATTCTGGTCGCCGTATCTTAGAAAGGATATAGCGTTATTAGAAAAGGTTCAGAGAAGTCACCAAAATGGTAAAGGGGATGGAAGGATACTCCTATGAAGAAAGGCTAAAAAGATTAGGGCTCTTTAACCTGGAAAAGAGACGGCTGAGGGGAGATATGATAGAAGTCTATAAATTCATGAACAGAGTGGAACAGGTAAATGTAGATCGATTGTTTACGTTATTAGAATATAGAAAGACTAGGGGACATGCAATGAAGCTACAGGGTAAACTATTTAAGACTAATGAAAGAAAATATTTTTTCACTCAACGTGTAATCAAACTCTGGAATTTGTTACCGGAGGATGTAGTAAAGGCTGTTAGTGTAGTTGGGTTTAAAAAAGGTTTGGACAAGTTCCTGGAGGAAAGGTCCATAAACCATTATTAAGAAGGGACCCAGGATATCAATGCTTGACCCAGTATAAGCATCGTGGAACCTGTGTCTTTTGGGGAAACTGCTAGGTACGTATGACCTAGATTGGCCACTGTTGGAAACAGGATACTGGGCTTGATGGACCTTGGTCTGACCTAGTATGGCATCTTTATCTTTATTTTACATTTTATATACCGCCCTTGCCGAAGCCTGAGAGCGGTTTACAATAAAATAAAATATACTAATGCTGTAGAAAAAGAAAAGAACTCCATTATGTGACAGGAAAGAGAAGAATACCCAAAAGAACTTAAGAACAGACAGAAAACAAACAAATCAGGTGGAGGAAGGGGGAGGGAGATTGAAAGCCTGGTGGAATAAGTGTGCCTTTAGCGACACCTTGAATTGCTGGTATGAGGGTTCCAACCGAAGGGAAGATGGTAAAGCATTCCACAATGATGGTCCAAGAAAAAAGAAGGCGGCATGACGTGTTTGCTCTAGATGAGCTTGCGAAGGGGATGGTAAAGAAAGTCGGTTTGCATGTAGCGAGCGTAATTGTCGGTAGGGGGTATGAAGGGAAATAAGATTGGATAAATAGAGCGGGTTGGATGTGTAAATGACCTTATGAGTTAAAATGAGCAGCTTTTATTTGCATCTATAACAAAGTGGGAGCCAATGAAGATGCAGGAGAAGAGGTGTTACATGATCCGATTTCCGAGCATTTGTAATCAGGCGAGCAGCAGTGTTTTGAAGTAATTAAAGTTGCTGAAGCTGATAAGATGGTAGATTAGCAAAAATAACATTACAGTAGTCCAGTCTGGACATAACCAGAGCTAATGACAGGGTGATGAGAGAGTCAGAAAACAGAAAGGAGCGGACTGCTCTAATTTGGCGTAGAGCAAAAAAGAACGGCGAGAGAGGTATGAGACATGGTCATGAAAAGAGAGTGAAGAATCTAAGATAACACCTAGATACCGAGAAGAGGAGGTGAGGGGAATAGAAGTAGCATTAATTTGAGGTGCGATTGTTGGGCAAGGAGTGCTCAAAGAAACCCACATGGCTGTTGATTTAGCTGGATTCAAATGGAGAAAGTTATCAGACAGCCAGGAGGCAATGTGGGAAAGACACCTATTTAACTGCGTTAGATCGATTTGAACTGGAGAGGTATGGAAGAGGAGCACGATGTCATCGGCATAAATGGAAACTGAAACAGGAAATTGTTGAATCAGCAGGGGCAAGGGGGCAAGAAAGATATTGAAAAGCAGCGGGGAAAGAACCAAGCCCTGTGGCACACTGCAGATTAGAGGAACAGGGGGGGGGGGGAGGAATGATGATTAGCACAAACAGAGAAGAAGCGAGAGGTAAGAAAAGAACAAAACCAATTATGTAGTGTACCATGCAACCCGATGTCATAGAGCTGAGAGAGAAGCGACTGGTGGTCAATTAAATCAAAAGTCGCTGATAGATCTAACGAGACCAAGAGAGTAATATCTCCAGGATAGTGGGCCACATGGATTTCACATATCTTAAATTCTTATGTTCTTTTGACTTGGAGAGCTTCTGAAAGCACAATAGCTAATTTTTAAAGCAGTGAATTGATGTAATGGAACAGAGGGAGGAAAAATCCATCCAGATATAGCCAAGTGACAAGCACGGCAGTAACTGAGGCCAGCAGTGAAAATTCTGCAAGTCCATTAACGTGCAGCTCAGTGAAAGAAGGATGTGATGAAGGGAGGAAAGAACCCGCAGAGGGCGAGACGAGGCTGCAGCCCTGCAGGGAAATGTTACTGGTGAGCACTGGAAATCTGCCTTCCATAATCGTCTCTCACTCACCCTGTGCCACCATTAGTCTAGGTTGGGAGACACTTCAACGCAAAGCGTGCTGACCAAGCCTCCAGCAACGTGTTCAGTCCATGTCAGTGTGGTTTGAGCTCTGGAAGCAAACTCCATGCTAAAAACTCCCACTCCTTCCACTTTTGCAGATTTGGGTTATACTTCAGTTTATGGAACTAGACATTTCACCGAGGGCTGGTGGCACCTCTCAAGGCCTCTTCTAGGGCTCCTCATTAAAGAAAAGAAGCTTGGGAGGCTGGACCACTGCTTGGCTTGTAAAATCCTAGGTATGGAGAGCTGGGCTCCTCAGGCAAATAATTCTAAGACCCCTCCCCTCCTTGGATTTTAGATTTAATCACTCACCTTCAAGCTTAAGGCAAGTTACAGATTTTATATATATATGCGCACATGAGGGCAATTTCCAAAAGTCATTTATTTGGGCAATTGGCTTTTTACAGGACCTGGCTAAATGGAATGTTTGCAAACTGCCCACCCTTCCTATGGGTGAAAATACCAGTTCATGGGGCTTTCAGGACCATTTGGTTTTGCTTTGCTGGCAGCTGCATTTTGCCAACATCCTCTCCCTGACCCAAGATACTTGTGTAATTTGCCTAATGGTTAATCGAGAACCAGGGAAGCTCTGAGTTCAAATCCTTCTTTTCCCACTAACACCTCTTGTGAGTTTATGGCCTCAGGTACAAGCTCACTAGAGGAGGGATCTTCAAATACCTGATCTCTCTCTCTCTCTCTCTCTACATATACTCATATATATACATACATATAGATACAGAATGAAAGTTAGTTTCATATTAAAAAAGCTGATATCCAATTATGTAGTTTTCCAGGATCATTCTAGAAGGGGTGATATTGGGCTAATCGTGATTGTTGCATTCTAATTATCATGGCATCTGAAAGTTAATTGTAGGGGGGCGTCTAATAGCCTAATATTCTTGTGCTGGCCCTGCTAAGCACTAGGCAACTCTTCCTCCTTCCATGAACTGTGACCCCCCCTCCCATTTACAGTTAAAAGCTTCCCTTCTCTCCCCCCTCTGCTTCAGTCCTAGAGTTAAGAGCTCCCTCCCCAGCCCTTGCCATCCTTCCCATCATGATCTTCAGGCTGTAGCCTCTTGGGAGGAACAGAATCAGCGCTAGCAGATGCAGGCTGGGATTTTCAAAGCCACATCTGGATGCTGCTGGTGTGATATGAGGGCAAAGCAGCAAGTTCTCCAAATACTGGCTATGCTAAAACTTTAGGGAAGCAAAAGAATTGTCCTAAACTTATCTGGATAGTGGAATCAATATCACTACTCTCTGCATCATTCCCACATTGATGCTTTCAAAGAGATATTCAGCACCACCCACAAGCCACAAAGCGCTTCTGAATGTGCACATTGGGGGTCATTCTGAACAGGGAATAGCAGGGATACATGGCCGGTGCGGATGTATAACCCCCGCTATTCCTGTTCTGTGATTCAGCACTAGAAGCTCCCTTTCTTCTCCACTTCCCCCTCGTTTCCTTTCCCCATGTTCTCCTGTTCTCCTTTCCATATTATATTTTTTATTTCTTAACTTTTCTGCTGTTTATTACTTTTAGCTTTCATATTTTTGGGTAATTTATCCATTGCCTATTTTACTATTCTGGCTTTGAACCTCTTTCACAAGCCACTTAACCCTCCATTGCCCATGTTCCCTGTAAGTATTAGTGTATGTGTCTCATATCCCCGTGTGTTAAATGTATCCCCCAATTGTGTTGTGACCGCTTTGATTGAAGGATAAGGCGGTATACAAAACTGTCTAAATAAATAAATAAATAAATAAATTATTTTTTTTATAATTCATTTTCTTACTTCACTACTTATCATTTTTATTCCATTCTGGCTATTTATCCGTTGCCTATTCCTTTATTCTGGTATGGCACCGTCTTGGCTGGTTCACCATTCTTTCTTATTCTACTTAGGTATGGCGCCGGCTCATTTTATTTACTGTATGTACAGAATTATTTGTACTATATATTAAGTCCATTTACAATTGTTGTGCCATCCCGACCCAAACTTTCCCAGGTCATTATGACAACTGTCAATCTCCCATTTTGGTGTAGTTATGTGATTTAAAAATGGCGCTATGTCTTCAGACAGTTTTACTTTCGCTGACCTTGCATGGCTTATTTCAGATAGAAGGTTTGCCTTACTAGACTAGCTATTGGGTTTATTTTCTATATTATCTTAAGTACTCTCTTGCTTCATCATACTCCTCCTGTCCCTTGATCAACATACTTTTCCCATATGATTGCTTGCTCTTCTATTAAGTTGGAAGAGCTGAGTATTGCTGCACACAAGTGTTTCTAAGTGAAATCCTTCTCCTTTACCTTTATTGTGTCGATTTGTTCTTCGGTGTTCCTATTGATATAGACTATATTACTTTGATATTACTAGTGTGTTTGTATTCCTTTCACATTTTAATGACCAGTATTCCCCCCCCCCCCCCCCGTGCCTTTTTCTCATTAGATATTTTTAGCATTCCCTGCCTTTTAGTCGTTTTGGACGTATACTCTGATTTCGTACATTTAAATAGGAGTTGTGTTGATATCTTTTATAGTGGCTTGTGTTTTGTCCCACATTTATTTATTTGGTTTTATATACCGCACTTTTTAAGATCAGCGTGTTTTACATAAGAGCAACTTAATACATTGAACAAGACATGTTAAGTTACATTGAACAGAAACAATTTAAATTAATCAGATATAACGAACTATGAAGGCTTTCTAGGTGTAATTAACTATATACAAGCTGAAAAGGGCCGTGCAATACAAAGGAGGCCATGGCCAGCTATGGTACATGGTCGAAGGAAAGCTGGAAAAGATGAGTCTTAATTGCCTTGCGGAAGGTTGAAAGGTCAGTAATAAGACGGATAGAAGCAGGGAGGGAGTTCCAGAGCAGTGGGGTGAAAATGGAGAAAGCTCTGTTTCTTGCAAATTGGGTGCTTTTACTAGCCATAGCTGAAATGGCAAGGGTGTTGTCCATATTGGATCTCCTAGTTCTGGTGTCGGGTGTCCAATGTAATAGGTTTTCTAGGGAAGATGCTGAGAGATGGTGCATTATTTTAAATGATAAAATAAGGGCTTTGTATTTAAGTCAACTGTTAATTGGAAGCCAATGTAGCTGGGCTAGGAGAGGTGATCCATGCTCATATCTGGATGCTCTGTAAATGGTTCGGGCAGCAGTGTTTAAAGCCATTTGTAAGGGATGGAGGGTATATGCAGGTAGACCATGCAGTATGATATTTGCATAATCAAAAATAGGAGTGACCAAGGCTTGGAAGACGGTGCGAAAGTCAATAGGTTCCAATAGGGGTCGGACTTGGCGGAGGGATCGTATTCTGAGGTAGACAGCCTTTGTGATATTGCTTATCTGGGATTCTATATTTAGATGTTGATCCAAGGTGACTCCAAGATATCTCACTTCATGATTATTTATTTATTTAAGACAGTTTTGTATACCACCTTATCCTTCAATCAAAGTGGTCACAACACAATTGGGGGATACATTTAACACAAGGGGATATGAGACACATACATTAATACTTATAGGGAACATGGGCAATGGAGGGTTAAGTGGCAAGACTTCAGCTCCACATTCTTAACATGTAGATGTGGTGGTGATATAAATGTTGGATCCTTTGTGATGAACAGAAATCTGTTTTTTTATAGTTGTAGTTTATAGTGTTTTATAGTTGAATCTTTTAGATTGTGAGCTTCTAGCCAGGCGGATACTGAATTAAAGCAGTCTGTGATTCCGGTGGTGATAGGATTATCCAAGGAGAAAGGGGCATAAAGTAACACATCATCTGCATAGATATGGTATAGGATGCCAAAGGCTTGAATGATATTGCATAATGGCTGGATATAAATATTGAAGTGCAGGGCTGAAAGTGATGAGCCCTGAGGTACTACTTGGGTTTGCTGAAATATAGATGATGTTTGTGTACCAATGCCTACTTGTTGTTGGCGATTAAATAGATAGGAACAACACCAATCACATATAAACATTTTATGGATTGATGATCCCTTTATGCCATTACTTGCTTTTCACATTCATCAGACTTGTTATGACTATTCTTTTTACGTTCTACGCCTTCTGTTCATATTTTTTAATGTTCATTATTATTATGTACATGTGACTGACATTTTACAGACTATTTTTATATCTTTTGTTTTATGTCTGGTTTTATTACATTATATTTGTTATAGTTTACACTATACTTTTTACAAATCCCTTTCTTATACATACATATTATTTTAATTTGACATTCACTTTTAATTGGTTGTCTCTGTATTAATTATGATTTTTTTATTTATAGATTTTATTATTTATAGATTTCATTATTAGTATTATCATATGTTTTATGCTTTTTGAATTATATGTTTTGTTTGAGGCTCCTACACCCCTGATGAAGGCATTTGCCGAAACATGGCCGTGTAGGGTGGGACCATAGATGCTTCAATAAAAGCTCATCATACTGCATTCACCTTCTGTGTTTTTTCCACCTCACTCCTTATACAGTTTCCTGGTATTTGTGAGTGTGTGCTTCCTTTGGACAGTGAGGACGGCACCTGGACAGGAGTGTTCAAAGATTTTTCCTGTCTCCCCACTACACATTTATTTATTTATTTAGACAGATTTGTATACCACCTTATCCTTCAATCAAAGTGGTCACGTTACATCACAATTGGTGGGTTACATTTAACATTTGGGTACTTTACAACATTTAGACAATACAACATGTGGGTAATTAACAACATTTAGACAGTAACATTATAGGGGTGTTTAAATACCTTGTATAATGGACTTGTGTGTCCGGTTAGGTTAAGTGGGTGTGTAGTTGGTGGAGGTATCTAGTTGTCGGAGGTTGTTGTATTACTGTGTGTTGTTGTATTGTTGTTTGGGTGGGGAATATTCTGTATGTTCATATGTTTCAGTAAAGAGCAGGGTTTTAAGAGCTTTGAGGAACTCTGTGATGTCATCCATTGCCCTCAGGCTTTGGATAGGTGCCGGGGAGGCTGAGAAATGGGGGTAATGAGGAAGACTGTTATTTCCAAATGGATCACAGGGTAAAGGGTGTGTTTGAGGTGGGCTGTTATTTCTTAGAGGATCAAGGGTGGGTTTGATTTTTATTAAGCAATGGGCCCTTTTAGTTCCTCTTTGTTTTAGTGCCCTGATGCTTACCATCACCTCTTGAAGTGTTCTTCCCTTTCAATGAATAACAAGCTGCATTATTCATTTTGCATAATAATAGGTTACCTTGCGTGTTGATTATTATTACCTTACATGTATTGTGGCAAAAAATCCCACATTAAGCTGGGCTGTTTTTGAAAAATAACACACATTAATGCTAATTAAAGTGTATTAATTGGCAAATAATGTGCATTCTCTCTCCTTAATGCAGCTTAGAAAACAGGTGCTTTAGAGTGCTAACATCATAAAATGTCAAGATAAAACATCATAAAGCATCAAATGCAAAACATCATTCATTGATTTTGAATGCAAACACTATTTCCCTTTCCCAAGAAGTAAACTTTACACTCTCCAGCCATAAGACAAAAACGTTCATAAATCTCATTTAGAGACAGATTTAGGGAGAGAAAATTATGTGTGCAGAGAGAAAAAGGAAAGGAGATGAAAAGAAAAGGTGATGGAGACAGACACAATGAGGTAGACGACTTCCTGATGAGAGATGGATAAAGAGGAGTTAATAGAGCATCTGCGTTTCTTCCTTCCTGAAGAGAGCCAGACAGATGAAGAGAGAAGCTGGCTACGATAAACACCCGACGAGACCTAAGGAAAGAGATCACGTATGATGAGTCCCTGAAGAGAGCCAGACAGATGAAGAGAGAAGCTGGCTACGATAAACACCCGATGAGACCTAAGGAAAGAGATCACGTATGATTAGTCCCTGAAGAGAGCCAGACAGATGAAGAGAGAAGCTTGTTACGATAAACACCCGACGAGACCTAAGGAAAGAGATCACGTATGATTAGTCCCTGAAGAGAGCCAGACAGATGAAGAGAGAAGCTTGTTACGATAAACACCCGACGAGACCTAAGGAAAGAGATCACGTATGATGAGTCCCTGAAGAGAGCCAGACAGATGAAGAGAGAAGCTGGCTACGATAAACACCCGACGAGACCTAAGGAAAGAGATCACGTATGATGAGTCCCTGAAGAGAGCCAGACAGATGAAGAGAGAAGCTTGTTACGATAAACACCCGACGAGACCTAAGGAAAGAGATCACGTATGATGAGTCCCTGAAGAGAGCCAGACAGATGAAGAGAGAAGCTTGTTACGATAAACACCCGATGAGACCTAAGGAAAGAGATCATGTACGATGAGTCCCTGAAGAGAGCCAGACAGATAAGAGAGAAGCTTGTTACGATAAACACCCGACGAGACCTAAGGAAAGAGATCACGTATGATGAGTCCCTGAAGAGAGCCAGACAGATGAAGAGAGAAGCTGGCTACGATAAACACCCGACGAGACCTAAGGAAAGAGATCACGTATGATGAGTCCCTGAAGAGAGCCAGACAGATGAAGAGAGAAGCTTGTTACGATAAACACCCGACGAGACCTAAGGAAAGAGATCACGTATGATGAGTCCCTGAAGAGAGCCAGACAGATGAAGAGAAAAGCTTGTTACGATAAACACCCGACGAGACCTAAGGAAAGAAATCACGTATGATGAGTCCCTGAAGAGAGCCAGACAGATGAAGAGAGAAGCTTGTTACAATAAACACCCGACGAGACCTAAGGAAAGAGATCACGTATGATGAGTCCCTGAAGAGAGCCAGACAGATGAAGAGAGAAGCTGGCTACGATAAACTCCCGACGAGATCTAAGGAAAGAGATCACGTATGATGAGTCCCTGAAGAGAGCCAGACAGATGAAGAGAGAAGCTGGCTAAGATAAACACCCGACGAGACCTAAGGAAAGAGATCACGTATGATGAGTCCCTGAAGAGAGCCAGACAGATGAAGAGAGAAGCTGGCTACGATAAACACCCGACGAGACCTAAGGAAAGAGATCACGTACGATGAGTCCCTGAAGAGAGCCAGACAGATGAAGAGAGAAGCTTGTTACGATAAACACCCGACGAGACCTAAGGAAAGAGATCACGTATGATGAGTCCCTGAAGAGAGCCAGACAGATGAAGAGAGAAGCTGGCTACGATAAACACCCGACGAGACCTAAGGAAAGAGATCACGTACGATGAGTCCCTGAAGAGAGCCAGACAGATGAAGAGAGAAGCTTGTTACGATAAACACCCGACGAGACCTAAGGAAAGAGATCATGTATGATGAGTCCCTGAAGAGAGCCAGACAGATGAAGAGAGAAGCTTGTTATGATAAACACCCGACGAGACCTAAGGAAAGAGATCACGTATGATGAGTCCCTGAAGAGAGCCAGACAGATGAAGAGAGAAGCTTGTTATGATAAACACCCGACGAGACCTAAGGAAAGAGATCACGTATGATGAGTCCCTGAAGAGAGCCAGACAGATGAAGAGAGAAGCTGGCTACGATAAACACCCGACGAGACCTAAGGAAAGAGATCACGTATGATGAGTCCCTGAAGAGAGCCAGACAGATGAAGAGAGAAGCTGGCTACGATAAACACCCGACGAGACCTAAGGAAAGAGATCACGTATGATGAGTCCCTGAAGAGAGCCAGACAGATGAAGAGAGAAGCTTGTTACGATAAACACCCGACGAGACCTAAGGAAAGAGATCACGTATGATGAGTCCCTGAAGAGAGCCAGACAGATGAAGAGAGAAGCTGGCTACGATAAACACCCGACGAGACCTAAGGAAAGAGATCACGTATGATGAGTCCCTGAGGAGAGCCAGACAGATAAGAGAGAAGCTGGCTACGATAAACACCCGACGAGACCTAAGGAAAGAGATCATGTACGATGAGTCCCTGAAGAGAGCCAGACAGATGAAGAGAGAAGCTGGCTACGATAAACACCCGATGAGACCTAAGGAAAGAGATCACGTATGATGAGTCCCTGAGGAGTCCTCAGTACTAGTATAGGAAGTTTGAATGGAGCTTCCAGAAATGTTCTGGCTGCATCTAAAGATGATCTGCTCTGTATTTACTCCAACACATTTAAAAATAAACAAGGGGACATAGAAGAAAACAAAAGACAAATAGTTGGAAAACCTATGAAACAACTGTGTCTAGGAAAAGGAACAGAATGAAAGGCTGGAAAGAAACAAGATCTAAGCAGACAATGGTGCTGAACACCTTAGCTGTAGGCCTCCTGCTTTGAGTCATCTAGTATGATACAAGCATCTTTGTGCAAAGCCAGTGATGTGAAAATCTAATAGAGTTTCAATTGGTGCCAACCTGAATAGAGATATGCGCAGTTCATGTGTCTGTGAATGAAAATCAATGCCACGACTAAAGTCCACCCTCGCTTTCTATAATGGGGGATCAGTGGATGTCAGAAATTGGCTGTGGCGCCCTTGAGAGTGTCCTATTGGCATAACATTGGCATCTGCTGTAACCACAAGTGTTCTAGAGAATTATATGCTGCAGGGTATAGTCAAGGGCAGAGGGGGGTGCGAGCAGAGGGCAGCAGGAATGAAGGTTGGCCTCCCCACCCCTACACACACACAGTCTGAGCATGTCCGTCTGTCTGTGTTTCTCTCTAACACACATCTAAACATTTCATTTCCTTCACTCTCCATTGCCTCAGGTCCAGACTGTAAGGTTTTTGCGGCATGATGAAATACTCTACTTAAAAGTCACTCACCTTGAATTTGAATTTAAAAGGTGACTAATATATCTAAATATATCTAAATCTAATCTAAAAATCAAACACACACACACTCACATGCAGAAACATACATACACACACATGCACATGCACACGCAGGACCGTACCTAGCCCTGTGTGAACAGTGCGGCCACACAGGGCGCAAAGGCTTAAGGGGCGCATTATAGCTTTCTGCCGTTGCCTGCTGCCGCCACTTTTTCTTCTCTCAGCGGCGGCAGGCAACGACAGACAGCTAAAATGCGACCCGTAAGCTTTCTCGCCAGCATGCTAAGCAGATCTGTCCCTCCCTGCTCTTACAGGGAGGGACAGATCTGCTTAGCATGCCGGCAACTTGCACATTGGGCGCACCTCTTCTCTCCCGCTGCAGGGGGGGGGGGGAAACACGCGCCCGATGTGCATGTCGCACAGGGCGTGATTTACACTTGGTACGGCCCTGTGCACACGCACACACAAACACACACAGATGCACACAGACACATACAAATACACTGTGGCAAGATCAGATGTAAGAGCTCACTACAACTCTGAGAATCCTTCAGGATGGAGTTAGGAAGGCCCCAGCCCAGATATTTCAGTTAGCTTAAAAGCCCATTAGGAGAGAGCACTCAGGAGAGGGTGGAGTTGGGGGAGTTTTTCCTCAGACCTGCTGATATTCTTTTGGGCGACTGGGGAGAGCTAGCAAGGCAGAAGCTGACTGAGGAGGAGGCGGCCATGGAAACCCAGCCCTGTGAAGACATGGAGAGTCCTGAACCCATGGAGCTTCAAGGGACAGAGCACTAAAAGCTCTAACCCCGGGGCAGGTTCCGCTAAGGAGTAAGTGAACCTGAAGGGAGGAAAGGTGGGGCCTTCTAACTGTGCAGCCAAGCTTTCTAGTGCATTCCACGAGAGACTTTATGATGAAATGAAGTGATTTAAGATGAAAGACTGTGTTAAACTGAGCTGCTTTGGGATGACAGACTTTGTGCTGAACTGAATTGATTTGAGAAGCAGTAAATGATTGTGTTATAACTTTGTGCTGTGAACTGGGGAGATTGAAACTAGTGGCCATTTTCCTGCTCAGCCTGTCCCATTTCCCTGCCATGAATGGGGAAGAGGAAGGGTCACTCCAAGCCTGGAGGCTCAAGAAGCCTAGGGAATTGAACTTGAGGTAAGAGGACTGTGCGCTGCCTGGGCGTGGATCTTATGGGACACTCTAGGAAGGCCCAGATTGGATCCGCATGCTGCTGCCATCAAGGAGGTTCGTCTTCAGTGCTACAACACACACACACCCATGCAAGCACATGCCCACACACCCACACACCACACACATACATAAATGCACACACACACCACATGCACACAAACATACACATACCTGCACATACTACATACACACACATGCACACATACATGCACACACTTACACACATGCACATGCATGCACAAATACAAACATACATGCAAGCATAAATGCACACACACACCACACACATACATGCACATACATACCACATGCATACCACACACATACATACATGCACACACACCACATGCACACAAACATGCACATACCTACACATATTACATATACACACATGCATGCACACACACACCACCTACACACACATAAACATACATGCATGCACACACATGCACACACATGCACACATACATGTATACACATGCACACACACATGCATGCAAACATACACACACACAAATGCACATGAACATAAACACACACACCATATACACACACATCACATGCACAATTACATGCACACACTTACACACAAGTGCACATGCACACAAACACATGCACACACATACATATATGCACATGCATGCACACACATGCACACAAATACACACACACACACACACCACACTCATACATACATAGACACACACACACCACATACACACACATATCTGCACACAGACATGTACACTTATGCACATATACATGCACAGACATGCATACACACACCCACACATATGCACACACACATGCACTCACACATGCACTCACACACATACAAATATGCACACTCATGCACTCTCACACACACACACATGCACACAAACATATACATATACTATACATACATGCACAAACATATACACATGACAAACACATGCACACACACACTCACGCACACTCTCACACACATATACACACACACATGACAAATACATGACACACACAGACATGTACACACTCACACACATATGCACACAAACATGCACACATATCACACACTCACACACGTGCACACACATACATATATGGATATGTGCACACATGCATACATATGCACATATACACTGTCACGCCCTTAGCCCCTTACAGACAGTGTGGAGGGGCGTGCTTGTCATAGGAGAGATTCACCATTTAGCCTTTACCTGACTGGCTGCCTTGTAATGCCTCATGGGAAAGGTAGTTCAGTCAGGAGGTACTTGGCTTCAGGTAATAAAAAACACAATTGTAGTTGGCTTTGAGTGGTAAGGCTTTTGACAGAAATTTATTGATGGGGTAAACGCTAGGGTCATAAATTAACACCTTTGGATTGTTTCTCCAGGATTCTTTCAAAAATACGTACATCAGGATATAACTGAACTCAAAACAAAACAGCTTATAATGTTCTTCAGCATAAAGAAAAGTCCTTTCAACAGCCAATGCTACCAGACACGGCTAGCAGTGCTGTTCAAAACAAACAGAAACAGCTTTTCCTAAAGCAAGTTTCTTTTCTCTCAGTCCAGAACACTTCCCGGCTGTTTGTCTCCTTAAGCACAGTAAAAACTTTCAACAAGAAATCAAACTATTCATAGGCAAACAATTCTCTATGCAAGGCTTTCAGGAATAGTGAAAACAAAATCAAAGCTTTTCTTACTTTCACCGTCAGCACGGCTTCAGGCTGTGCACTGCACTGGTTAACAGCTGTTTAACAAGTTGTAATTAGACAGCTGCAGTTTGCTCAGCAAAGGTATTTCTCCTTTAATACAGGACTTTCACAAGTTATCTACAGGCTCTCAGGGTTACCCGACTCTGGAGGTTTCCCTTACGGTTGACTCCCTTCCAAACCCTCTGTATTTGAAGATTGGCATAAAGAGCAATCCATGTATGAGTCTTCTTCTTCTACAGCTAGGTCTTGTTCACCCAGTTGCATTGGCTCTACCTTCGTTTCTGGCTCAGAGGGCTTAGCTGACTGCCTTCCGTTAGGGCAAAAGCTGTCTCTTGCAACTCTGTAGTGCTCCAAATTAGACAAGCTTCCAATGCTCCTACCTGGATCAATGCTTGTACCAGCTTCTCCTCGCTCATGCTCTGGCCACCATTCACCTGAGCTTCCTTGTCCTGTCCTCCAACTTGTGTTCCTTGTTCCTGCTGTTCTTACTGTTCCAGCTCCATTCCTCTTCCAGTAAGCATTCCTACTCCTCTCTCTCTCTCTCTCTCTCTGGATAATCTGACCTAGACTTAAACCTCTCAGGCTCCAGCCCCACCCCTTCTCCTCTCAGGTGTTGGAGATCAAACTGCCTCGTGGCAGCTGAGTGATTGGGGAATTCAGTGACGTAAGGGATCCTTACCCTGGGCCTGCATCCCCTCTCCTTTTCTCCACTAGGGACATTCTGCAGCCTATTGCAGCTAGGAAAAACCTGCTTTCTGGCTTCAGTAAATGCACAGGGCTGGATTTAGGACTTTGGCACCTTTGGGCACTCTTACGTCAGTATCTCCAAATGGGTTTGTTTTGTAGATGTCTTGAGAGAATGAACCTCACTCCTAAGCCAGGGCTTGTTGGGCAGATTTACTGCTAGTTAATCTCCTCTTAGGGGTTCTGTTTACTAAAGGGTGTTAACCGTCATCGCAGCACAATGCAGGAAGGAAAATGCTGCAGTGGCACCTAATGCAGTCAAAGCGCAGCTAACGCAGGCTTAAATTGCCACGATTGTGGCTGCAGATAATACTGTCTCAAGAGGTGGCATTAGCTGCAGCCAATACTGGTGAGCTGCATGATGGCTGCTGCCGATTGGCCAGACCCCAGTTCCCCCCATGTTAAGGTTGTCAGTGCCACAGATCTGCCGATCCATGGCATGCAACAAATAGTAATGGAGAGCCCCCCCTTTCCAGCATCCCTCCAGACGGCTCCCAAACCCTTTAGGTAACTGTCTGGACGGGAATCAGGGCACCTCCCCCCCCCCTTATAATTAAAATCCCCAGCTAGTCAGTTGGCCAATCCCACCCTCCCCCCTGACATTAAAGTCTCGGCTTGCCCCCATTCCCTAAAGACCCCCTGAGCTTTACCTTTAAACTCCATAGTGGTCCAGTGGCAAGGGGGCAGGCAGTTCCACCATGCTCCTGCCCTCTTCTCCGGTGCCCCTACAAAATGCCACTGGTCTCGTAGTGCTGCCCCCTAGCGATAAGACATTGGGGTGCTGGTCATTCCCCCTGCAAATACCACACAGGTTTGCAGCTACTGCATGTCTTTTTCACATATGCTGCACAGTCACGCAACACACTTTAGTAAATATTCCCCTGAGCCTTCAGGAGCTGCCTCCTCGCTTCTGTGATCTTTCTCCCGCTACGGTGCTCTATGAGCAGCTTCGCTAGGATCCATAACTGCTCCAGGGATGCTTTCTTCTCCTGGACCTTCTGCACTGTCGCTGGTACTGAGCGTTAGGGTGGCCTCCTTTTATCCTGAATGATGTGCAACCAGTGTGAATTTTTATTTTATTTTCATTTAATACTTCAGTTTTAGTGTTTGTTCTTATGTTCTTAGTGATCGCCTTTTGGAGATTTTGCTTCCTAAACCTGTCCTGGGAATACAACGGCCAGCTGGTTTTTCTGGATATTGAGAACGAATTGAGGTGACATAGATTTGCCTTCATTGCATTCACATTGGTCTCATGCATGTTCTTTGTGGGTGTCCTGATATTGCTGATAACCTTCATGTGATGAACTCTTTGTACAAGACTTGTTTTCTCACCCTGAGAAATGTACGGCAATGATAAATCACCAATCTCACCGCACAGAGGTTTTCCTTCTACTGAAGCTCCTTCATAGCGCCTCCTTTCCTCCAGCTACTGCTACTCCTGATCTGGTCCTAGGCCCAGTACGTGGAGACCTGGAAACAGCAGCAAACAAGAAAACCCAGTGCAAGCCCAGTTAGCCAGCACATGCTGACCGGACCCCTCCTCTCAAAGGAAAGCCCCGCAGTGCAGGATTACAGACCCTCCCTTGATTCCTTTCTGCTGCTGTCAGGATCCCAGTTGGTTTGCTTAGAACTCTGGCAACAAGACTGATTCGCACCTTCAAAACCTGGCACCACAGCCAGCCGCCTACATGGTGCTGATGGAAATCTGGGCCTGAAAAGACCTGGTCATGTATTAGCCTCATGGGTTGAGTTACCATAAGTTTGAACCTCGTGAGCTTGAAACATTAGGATTGCTACTTAGCTAGCGTCCATTTGTGTGTCTCGGAAACTTTCAGAACTCAACTAGCTGAAAAATACAATGAATTGTTGCACTTTTGCCTTTCTTCTACAGCTCGGGAGGCTGTCTCCGAAGAACTAATCTGCACTACTTAGTTTGTTCCTTTCCATCCTGACCCTCACTCACACACCCCATTTCCTGCTTCCCTAATATAGATTGCTTTGGATGCACAGATTCATCATTTTGAAGAAATTTCACATTAGCTAATGTAGTGTCTATCTTCAATTACACTCTATTTTAGACTTAAAACTTATTCCTGCCTCTTGTCAAAGACATTTGTGTAGTCTTTGCTAGATTCTAAGCTCCATGTGCAGTGTGTGTATCTGTACAGGGCTGGGTACGCTTTGTGTAGTGGGGAAGTAATCGTGGAACAGCTCCTTGTCTGTAGGGATAGCTGACATCCTCTGCATAGTCTCTTCTGTAAGGACAAGTGAGTTAATTTGTCCCCTTCTTGTCACACCTAAGGAAACCTACACCCAGTTCTCTTTCCAGGGTAAGAAGGAGGTGCAAATATCCATATATAATGGAGCAAATGTCAATTCAGATTATTGCCACCAGGATTTTCTTTGTTTCTCCTTTCTCTTTGAGTCACTCCAACTCCCCGACTTGAATCGGGGGAACTCAAGCATCCAAAAATGGGGTGTGGAGTTATGTAGCCTGCAGGAAGGTAAGTCGTGATTAGCAGCCTCACTGTTGCAAAATGTGGCAATGCATCTCACACGCATATTCAGTGCTTGCTGAGAAGTAGGGTACTTCCCTGCCACGAGGCTTCGTAATCTAAGTCTGTACCTGAGGCCATGGAGGGTGAAGTGACTTGCCCAGGATCACAGGGAGCTGCAGAGGGATTTGAATCTGGCTTCCAGACAGCTGCAGAACAGCAAATTAATCAAATGTTAATCAGCATATTACAAAAATATATAAACTCTGTAAGGTGAGACATTACAGTACCTCAGAGCTCAATTTGTAATTGCAGGAGCTTTATCCTCCCAAGTTGGCCAGGATTCAAATAGTTTTGTGCCTCTGGTGGTATCAGCATACTAAAGACCCCTTCACCCCAAAGAACAGAGTCTCAGTCTTACCTAAATCAAGAAGAGCACATCCTCTACTCATGCTGTGTATCTCAGCCCAAAGAGCTAAGTGTGATTGCGATTTACTATTCATAATGAAATCCAGTGTCCCCTTGACGCACAACTATCCCCCCCCCCCACCCCACCCCCCACCACAGGGATGAGCAGCAGCAGCCCCAGACTAGAGAGAAACCTCAAAGGGAACCCGCAGCTACAGACTCCAGAGGGCAACACTGAGCACCTCCCGGACACTGATCAAAGCCTCACATTTATAACAAGGTTCAGGAATTAATAAACATTCTAATTAATGTGCACCTGACTTACAAATATATGTGTGAGGAAGGAACAAACCTTAGAAATGTTCTTGTGATCTGTTAATTGACAAAATCTGCCTCCAAATCTTACTCTGCATGAAAGAGCAAAGAAGGGTTATTTTCAGCAGTTCACTGCTCCCCCATCCCCCACCACAGTGGCTACTCAACGGCTGGTGCTTTACTGCCCTCTCATGGACCCCAGGAGAACAACCACCAGAAGACTGCACCTCTGAAAGGTTGTAGACAGACTGCAGGCAGTCTAGAGAAAAGCCATTAAAATGATGCAGAATCTGTACACTACTTAGTTCCTTCCCTCCCACCCCTCACTTTCCAACCCTCACCCACCCACCCCATTTCCTGCTTTTCTAATACAGATTGTTTTAGGTGCACAGATTCAACATTTTGCAGAATTATCAAATTATCAAGTAGCCCCTATCTTCAATTACACTCCATTACATGAGATGAAACTTAGGGACCTAATATGTAACAGTAGAGGAGTGAAGGGGATATGATAAACGCTTTCCCCCTAAACCACCTTCCCCCTTCCTCCCTTCTCTATTTCTGTGGATAACTCTACACTCCTCCCTGTTTCCTCAGCTCACAACCTTGTGGTCATCTTTGACTCTACTCTTTCTTTCTCTGCACACATCCAACAGATAGGTAAATCCTGTAGCTTCTTTCTCCCAGGACAAGCAGGATGACTCAGCCACATCTGGTGACGTCATCTGATGGCACCGAGGATGGAAGTAAATCTTTCTGAGCATGTGCAGGTAACCCTCCCTCCCTAACCCGCCCCTAGCTCATCCAGTCTCTTTCCTTTCACCCTGCCAGCAGGATGTGAAACTCAGCTCTCAAAAAAAAAAAGCAAGAAAAGAACCAGAAGAAAGAATAAGGAGAAGAAACCAGCTATCATGTGCACCAAAATGGGCTTCAAAAAATTCCCCAAATGTGACCGGAGGATGAATAGCACGGAAGCCCATGAATGATATGTCCAATGCCTGGGGGAGAGTCACTGCATCGATTCCTGCTCACACTGCGCTCGCATGTCACCTAGAGCCAGTAAATCCTGCAGCCACGCGTTCCGGGAGTTCACTGAGACTTCCCCCTCCTCCAATAGCCAGCATGACCACGGGCCCCACCAAACTGACCTGCACGCCGTCACAGCATGGGATGTGCCTGAAAATGTCTACATCACCTGCCTGACCGGTGAGGAACCTCATCCCATGCCACACCTTGCCCAGCTAGTCCTCTCTGACTCCAGCAGCTCCTCCCTGGTCATGCTTTCTTCCAAAGAGAGGACTACAGGAAAAGATAATGCCTCCTCCGCCTCCATTGGTCAAGCAGCAGGAAATGAGAATTCCCGCCCACACCACACAGATGCACATCATCACGCCGATGACCAGAAACCCCTTCCAGTGAAGCGTGTCATCGCGATGATGAAATACATGCCCCCTCCAGTGGGTAAAGCCCTCTCAGGCCCCTCTGCACAGGGAAAATGGATGACCATGACAGGGCAGTCCAAAAGGGGCCTCCATGGAGCACTGGCACAGTGGATCACAGGGGAGGCCCAGGACATAGAAAATGCCACTGGAGCACAAGTTCCATTGACAGCAGCAGCAAACACTCCATGCACTACAAATAACATGGTGCAAGGAGACAAAGGTCACCACAGGACTCAGACAGCATGACCACTTAGAAGCGACCACACCAGATGCCACTGCAGCCACAGGAGCAGGGAGGGTGCTACAGTCACTGTCCTTGACTTGCTGACATGACTTCTGGACCAGTGCTCAGCCAGTGTGGCACACCACAGCCCGCTATCCTGTCCACTAAGGGAGGTTCGGACCCCTTCACCTCCCCCACTGCCTTTGCCCCCCATGTTTCTCACTGCAACCCACCACAGACACATAGAGTGAGGAGGACACAGGGCTCCACAAAAGACCACCACTCCACCAGCTTACTGAGCACAAGTGCAGACCCACCACCTCTTCTGTCAACAGCCATGGAAGACCTCACCTATCAGAAATTCCTACAGAAGCTTACTTCACAGCTTTCCTTCGCCCTGGTGGACATTCCAGCCCCATCAACTGTGGTCAGTGGTGCCCTCCACTACCTTGACACCTCCAAGACTCCAGTCATTCTACTGGTGCACCAGCTCCTCATGGACAACCTCATGAAGATCTGGCAGACCCCATCCTTGGGGTCTGTCACCTCAAGGAAGCTCAAGACAAAGTAGCAGGTCCAAGCCACCCCCTGATTCAACAGTTCCTACAATCTATTGTGGTGGAATCAGCCATAAAATGTGCCAAGCAGTCATGCACTCACTACCAATGCTCCACCCGGTTGTGACCTCAAGCTCCTTGACAACATGGGGAAGAAAGCCTTCCAAAATGCCATACTCAATGCAAACATTGCAGCACATCAGTTCCAGCAGGTCATCTTCTAAGACATCCTGCTGGAGGAGCTCAAAGGAGCCGTCAGCACGCTCCCCAAGGAAACAATGGAGGCCATCTCAGAAAACATTGTGGACCTCACCGAGTGCATGAATCATCTCATCCGCTCTGCCTTTGACACCACTGCTCTGGGGGTAGCTAACACCATTGCCGCCAGGCACATGGCCTGGCTTCGAGCATTGGGACAGAGAGATGACATCCACCAGTGCATAGCCGATCTCCCTTGTGGGGGGGGGGGGAATAACCTCTTCATCAACAAGATTAAGAACACCATCTATGACCTAAAAGACCACTGTACCACTCTTCAAATTCTCGCGGAGGATGGCTGGAGCGTACTTCCATGCATACAAAGACACCGCACAGCAGCAGAAAAGCTATCCGCCATTGCAGTGCTACAACTCCTACTCCAAGTGGCAACCATAACACTTCAAACAGTGGCCGACCTATCAGTCCACTTTCCACCAAAAGACCTGACAATGGGACTGCAGGCAGAACAAGCAGAATACATCTTCCTCTAACAAGAGCAAACCTTCTTTTTGATGAGCCCAACTCCACCTAGTGGGGGGGGGGGGGGAGCAGCTCACTGCCTTCTTGAATGCTTGGAATCAAATTACCACAGACAAATGGGTTGTGGACATCATCGCCAATGGCTACAGAATCAATTTCTCTTGCTGCAGTGACACGCCACAGGACATGAGACCTACCATGGCCACCAAAATACTCTCCCTCCTGGCAGTGAGGGCCATCGAGCCTGTACTGCTGGACGAGGTGTCACATAGCTTTCACTCCCACTACTTCTTAATTCCCAGTCATAGCTCTGTGCGCAACTGGTGCTGTAAACAACAGAGGTGATGGGTACCATGCATGGGTGATGTATCCTATGTCTATACCCCCTGTGTTGTCTGTCTTGATGAGATTGTAAGCTCTGATGAGCAGGGACTGTCTCTTATATGTCTGTACAGTACTGTATACATCTTGTAGCACTATACAAATGATAAGCAGTATTTATTTATGTAAAGTTTTTCTATACCGCTCCTTCCAGAGATCAGGGGTAGTTACATTGTAACTAACAGTATAAATCGAACATAGAAAGCGTGTCTGTAACAGTTAACTATTTACAATAAACTCTGAATATTTGTACATCATTCTGTGTAGTAATAAGTGTACATGAGGACTACAGCATAAATAAAATAATTAGCATTTTGGTATAAAGTGTACTTTACAATTGATTGGTGGATCGGTGGTGGATGGTTTGGGGATGTGGTATTGTTAAGGGGCTCCGTGGTAAGGCTGTTATCTTGAAGATGATTGTAGGTGGGATTGGGGTTGTTGTAATGTTGAATGAATAGGAATGTTTTAAATTCCTTTTGGAACGTTTGGAGGTCTTTAATTTCTCTTAATGTTTCCGGGAGGGAGTTTCATTGGGTGGGGGCTACAAACGTGTATGCACTGTTACTCGTTATTTGCTTGGTCTTACAGATTGAGGTTGGCACTGAGAGAGTATTCTGGTTGTTCCATCTTCTGGATCTGGTGTCTCATGTGTGTGGATTAGTGATGTAAGGTAGGAGGGGGCTATATTATTGATTAGTTAGAAAGTGATCATTATGGATTTGTATTTTATTCTACTGGCGATTGAGAGCCAGTGTAGAGTGTACAGGATTGGCATGATATGGTCTGATAGATGGACTTTAAATATTCTGGCTGTAACATTTTGAGCCATTTGAAGTATATTTATATTCTTTTTGGTTGTTCCTTGTAGTATATTGTTAAAATAGTCAAAGTGTGATGTGATTAGTGTGATCTGAAGTCATCTATGTCTATGAGGGGTCTGAGCTGTTGAATAATCCTTGACTTGAAAAATATGGCTCTTGCTGTTTATTTTATGTGGGAAATCACATTGAAGGTTTTGTTAAGGATGACTCCTAGATATTTTACTTCCTATTTTACTGGGAGTGTGGTGTTATGCAGGCTGATTGTTCGGAGGGGGGGGGGGGTGTTGAAGTTTTGTTTTCTTGAAGTAAATAATACTTCTGTTTTATTGAAGTTGATGGTCATGTTATTATGGCGTTTTTTTGTTGGGTGATGATAAACTAACCTGAAGCAGGGTGTTGAAAAGTGAAGAACCCGAAACGCAGGACTGTGTCGTGCATAGATCACCTGTTCCAGCTTTTTTTGCCAAAGTTGCAGATAAGTAAAAAACGTTCTGACCAATTGTAATTTCGGCAGTTACGTGTTTCTTACTGCTTTTGATTAAAAAGGACACTTTTCCTCTTCACCACAGCTTTCACTGTTGGTAGCTTCGGTGTGAGGATCTTAGGTCCGACAAAAAAACTCTTGGCTTCATGCGGAACACTTCCTAATCTGAG
Source organism: Ichthyophis bannanicus (assembly GCA_033557465.1). NCBI lineage: Eukaryota > Metazoa > Chordata > Amphibia > Gymnophiona > Ichthyophiidae > Ichthyophis > Ichthyophis bannanicus. The sequence continues at coordinate 7,470,342 of CM066050.1, forward strand.
GTTCACTTTTTGGTTCTTTTTATCTTTCTTGGGCTTGGTGAACTTGACGGCCCATGTGGTTTTTTTACCTAGTGTTGGATTTGAGTTGAGCCAGCATTCTGCTTCTTTGAGACATGCTGTTAGGTTGTCATAGTTGGGGTTTGTCGTGTCCAATGGGTAGTACAACATGATATCGTCAGCATATATTTGATATCCTATTTTGTGTTTTTCGAATATGTAACATATTGGCTGGAGATACAAATTGAACAGGAGAGCTGATAGGGCAGAGCCTTGAGGAATTCCTTGTTCCTGGGGGAAAGTGGTGGATGATTCATGTTCTATTTGCACATATTGGGTACAGTTGGAAATATATGATTTGAATCATTTATGGATTGTTCCTTTTATACCTATTTGATTAGGTCTAGAAAGAAGGATGTTATGCTTCACATTGTCAGATGCAGATGTGATGTCCAGAAAGATAAGGATGAATGCTTCTTTTGTACTGTCCATTCCTTGAATGAGGATGTCGAAGAGTGCTAGTAGGAGGGTTCTGACTCTGTGGAATGGGTGAAATCCATACTGTTGTTCGTCTAATGGAGCATTTATGTCTATGAAATCTTAGAGTTGGACCACTTTCTCAATGACTTTAGTTACGAATGGGATACTGGCAATGGGTCTATAGGAGGTTGGATCATTTTTATTGAGTTCTATTTTTTAGTATTGGTCAGATTTTGGTAAGTTTGAGTTTGTTTATTATGAATCTTTGGTGTAAGGATTGGTTCACCATGTTTAATAGATAAGGAGCAAATTCAGTGTTAGTTGCTTTGATCCATGCTACAGGACACAAATCTAGGGGAGAGGTGGTTGTATTGATTTTTGCTATTGTGTCTAGTAATTGTTTATGGTCAATGAGGTCGAAAGAGTATCACTCCTTGGGGTCAGTTGGGAGCATCGTTATGGGGGAAGTGTCCATTAGTTTTTTTTCATTTTAGCTTGTTGGCGTAGTAGTTGGCTAGGATTTGGGGGTTAATTGATATTTTGTGGGGGTCGTCCTATGGGGATTTAGTTAGTGATTTAACATTTTCAAGTAGTTCCCTTGGATGGTTAATGGCCTTGTTCAGGATTTTTTGTATGATAATTCCTTTTGGCATTGTTTATGGATTCTTTATATGTGTTTAACACTGCCATGAGAAACTCAGGGGCTGCTGTGTTGCCAGGAGTCAGCACTGACTTGACAGCACATTGCATGAATGCATATATGTGTTTACAGTTGACATGTGGTGTGTTTTGCATTCTTTGGTCTCCATATATGTTCTAACTTTCTGAGTTCTTTTTTTATCTTAGCTATATCAGGGGTATACCACTTTTCAGATTACTTACAATGGAGTTTTAATGATGCCGGCATTGGTTTGGCGGCTTTATTGATAGTGAAATAATAGCAAAATGGAATTCCACAAAGGTTAGTCGAAGTGCAATTGGGCTGTGGAATGGTGGTATTTAAGAATGTCTCTCTGTCCAAGGGTCTATAAATTGAGTTTTGGTGGAAGATAGGTGTGTGTGTAGGGGTAGTTAATGGTAAAGGTAAGGAGAAGCATACTAGGAAGTGGTCTGACCATGGAATCGGGGTTATTTGAGGTGGAGTGTAACGTGAGTGTTTAGCAGGGCCGGATTTAGCTATACGCCATGTACGCCATGGCGTAGGGCCCACAGCTGCAAAGGGCCCACAAAAACTGAAGTAGTTAGGCTTTTTTTTTTAATAAAATAAAAAAAAACCTGCTGGCTGCCGCCGCAGGGCCCCCTCTGCTGCCGCGGCAGCATGGACTGACCCGCGGGGGCCCCCTCTGTAAGCTCGGTCCCTCCCTCCGTGCCTCCGTGTCTCCCTCCGTGCAGGCTGTTAGAGACGCGAAGGCAGACTGTCTCCTTCTGCCTTCCCGTCTCTGTTAAGCCCGCAGGGCTGATGGGAAATTTCCCATCAGCCCCTGCGGGCTTAACAGAGACGCGAAGGAGACAGTCTGCCTTCGCGTCTCTAACAGCCTGCATGGAGGGAGACACGGAGGCACGGAGGGAGGGACCGAGCTTACAGAGGGGGCCCCCGCGGGTCAGTCCATGCTGCCGCGGCAGCAGAGGGGGCCCCGCGGCGGCAGCCAGCAGGTTTTTTTTTTTTAAATAAATTTTACTTTAGGCCGGGGGAGGGGGAGGGGGAGGGGGTAGGACTGGTAATTGGGGGGGCTGGGACTGGGGCTGGAAATGGGCTGGGACTGGGACTGGAAATGGGTTGGGGGGATTAAGGCTGGAGGTGGGCTGATGAGGAGGACTGGTAATGGGCTGTGGGCTGTTGGGGGGGGGTTAGAACTGGTAATGGGCTTTGGGGGGGTTAAGACTGGTAATGGGCTGTGGGCTGATGGGGGCTGTCTGGTAATGGGCTATGGGGGGGGCTAGGACTGGAAATGGGCTGGGGGGGGGTTAAGACTGGAGGTGGGCTGATGGGGTTAGGACTGGTAATGGGCTGTTGGGGGGGGGTTTAGAACTGGTAATGGGTTTTGGGGGGTTTAGACTGGTAATGGGCTGTGGGCTGATGGGGGCTGTCTGGTAATGGGCTATGGGGGGGGGCTAGGACTGGAAATGGGCTGGGGGGGGTTAAGACTGGAGGTGGGCTGATGGGGTTAGGACTGGTAATGGGCTGTTGGGGAGGGGGGTTTAGAACTGGTAATGGGTTTTGGGGGGTTTAGACTGGTAATGGGCTGTGGGCTGATGGGGGCTGTCTGGTAATGGGCTATGGGGGGGCTAGGACTGGAAATGGGCTGGGGGGTTAAGACTGGAGGTGGGCTGATGGGGTTAGGACTGATAATGGGCTGTTGGGGGGGTTTAGAACTGGTAATGGGCTTTGGTGGGGGGTTAAGACTGGTAATGGGCTGTGGGCTGATGGGGGCTGTCTGGTAATGGGCTATGGGGGGGGTTAGGACTGGAAATGGGCTGGGGGGGTTAAGACTGGAGGTGGGCTGATGGGGTTAGGACTGGTAATGGGCTGTGGGCTGATGGGCTGATGGGGGGGGGGTTAGGACTGGCAATGGGCTATGGGGGGCTGACTGGAAATGGGTTGATGGGGTTAGGACTGGAAGTGGGCTGATGGGGGGTTAGGACTGGTATTGGGTTGGGGGGTTGCTAGGACTGGAAATGGGCTGATGGGTGGCTAGGACTGGAAATGGGCTGATGCAGGGACTAGAAGGGAATGGATGCTGGGTGAGGCTGGAACTAGAAGGGAGCTGATGTTGGGGGAGGATTAGAATGGGATGGGGCTGGAAGAGTAAAATGGAGAAGGGAAAAATATTTTGTGTGGGAGGGATAAAAAAATCTACAATTGGCCGGGTATTGGGAGAGTAAGTGGGGATTGAGGATGGAGGGGTCAAATTTGACTGGATGAAATAGGAATGAGGAAAGAGCAAAAGGAGAAAGATTAGTATGTTAAAGCAGATGTAGAGAGAGAATGGAAAAAAACTAGAAGAGAGAAGAAAGGACAAATGGACAGCAGACGATGGAGAGTTAGCAGAAGACATGAAGAAACCAGAAGAAAGTGGCTGGAGCAATTGCAGCTGAAAAAAATGCACAAAAGGTAGAAAAATATATCTTTATTTTGAATTTATTAATTGGAATATGTCAGCTCTGGTAAATGTGCATCATTAACGTCTGCGCTTTGTTTAGTACAAGAGCAAATTAATGTATAGTTTTATTTCTACAGTGTTGTACATTCCAAGTTTGGTTTTTTGGGATTCCCAGTTTAATTATTGTCTTCCTGTTTCTAAAATGTGATTACTTGTTTGGTGATGGTCTATGTTCTGCATGTGTAACTGAGCTGAGGTGTTCTGTTTATATAATTCCTATTTGACATTGCCACTTGTTCTCTTTCCCCAGTAGGTCATGTATTGTTGTTCTCTGAAATGTATTGGTTTAATATTTGCAGTGTTGCCTTTTGATTGGTAGAGTATGGTGCTTTGTGAGTCCTGGTAGTGCTGTTAGGATACGGCGGGTTTGCTATGGGTTCTAAATGGGCAGTGTTTGTAGTAGTTCCTAATGTGTCTGGCAGTTGGCACTGGATTATAGTAATGTAGAAATCTTTTAGTCTTTCTTTATCCATACACTCATTAAGAGGCACGTTTACTAAAAGTTAGTATATGGTAACATTATGCAAATATTTATGCAAATGAGGCCCCTTATGCAAATGAGGCCCACACCCCCCTTGGGCCGCCCCTGCTGGGGGCCCACAATTTTTGTTGGCATAGGGCCTCACTCAAGGTAAATCCGGCCCTGGTGTTTAGTTATGGGTTTTGGGAGGAACACGAGATCGAGGGTGTTGCCTTTAATGTGGGTGGGACATTTTATTGTTTGCTGGAAGCATGGGAGAAGTATGGGTAAAAAGAGATCAATGCTATTTGGCTTTAAAACAAATTTAAAAGTTAACGTAAGTTTTATAGCCTCTGCAGATATTCCTACAATTTTCAGGGGATCTTACCTAGAGCAGCAATTCCAATGAGGGCCTGCCAACTGGCCAGTTTTTAAATGGCCCTGCCAGCTGCTGGCAGTTTAAACCGTTCATGCAAAAGCTGTTTTTTGGAGGGAACCCTGCTGCCATCACATTCACCATCACCGCCGCTTTTTCCCGAGTCTATGGTGCAGTGGCATCAATCATCCCCTGGCCTCCCCCCCCCCCCCCACAAGACAGCAGCAGCATCAGTAGCGGCGGTAGCTTAAAGAAACAAAAAAACAAACAAAAGCACGGGGTCCCGATTCCAGTGTGCTTCTTCTGATGCGGAAGTATTCATCAGAAGGGGGCAGAGGCCGGCAGAGATGAGCACACTGGAATCGGGATATGGGAAAGTGCGGAGTGGCCACGTTAGACATCGGCGGGAGAGGGAGGCTAGAGGTTGAGGGATATATGCTGGACACAGGGAGCAGGGGGACAGATGCTGCATAAGGGGAAGCCAGGAGAGACATACTGGATGTTAGCGTGGAACAGGGGGAAAGATGTTGGCTGGGGAGAAAATGGTCAAATGATAGCCACAGGGGGGAGGCAAAGGGCAGATGCCAGCCATAGGATGAAGGGACAGTGGGTTGAAGATTGCTAGAGGAGCGATGGAGAAGAGAAGCCAGGCATAGGAGGAATGGGGGAAAAGGGGGAAAAGGACAGATGATGGGGGAACATAGATGTCAAGGGCAGATACTGGGCATGATGGGGGCATAGGGGAGAAAGAGCAGATGGAGGGCATGGAGCAGATGGGGTGAAATGGCAGATACAAGACATGGGGGGAGATGGGGAGAAAGGGCAGATATTGGGCAGGGGGAAAGAACAAATGGGGGGAATAGAGGAGAAGGCAGATGCTGGACTTGGGGGTGCCGTAAGGGGCACACTGAGGAGAGATGCTGGGCATGGGGAGGGATAGGGACACAGAGGAGATTTTGGACAGAGGAAAGAGGGTCATAGAGGGAAGTTCTGGACATGGGGGGAGAAGGATAAGGACAGGAAAAGAGGGAAGATAGGGGGACAGAGGAGAGATGCTGGTTATGGGGAGAGAGAGAGAATGGGAGGGTTGGGGTGAGGGAAAAGATGGAAAGCTGCAGCTAAATACAGTAAACAAAAAAGGCAAAATAGTTGGTAAGGAAGAGGAGTGAAACTGCAGTCTATATATTTGGATGCGCATGTGTATATTGGGGGTCTGTGACTGAACGGATGTGGAAGAATACAACCTCTTGTACTCCCGCCCCCACCTGCAGATACTACAGCCTGCGCCGCTACCCTCTGCAGCTATATGTTGGGGATGGAGTGGGGCAGGGGCACTGCAGAAGGCACGGCACAAGTAGCCGCGAGTGATGGGTTTTTCTTTTCAAAACGTTGGCAACCCTAATTCCAGCATAACTAACCTAAAGAGTCAGTTCTATGAAAATACACACACCGATGAATACTAGACAGCACTAAATACCCTGAGGGGGTAGGAAGAACTTAGTGTTTCCTTCATATTTGCAGAATAACATAGCCAGAAACTTAATATTTTCCAGGAGAAAATTCCATTACTGCTGAGGCCTGCCAGACAAACTCACAAAACTGAAGACAGACAACATGTAAAGCTATACCTCCACCCCTCCCAAAATGACTTCTTTGACTAGTTGGAAATGTTGCTTTAATGATAGTAGTAGTAGTAGAGATAATGTCAATATCAGAATTCAAGAAAGAAGGGGCAAGCACAGAAGATCTCGGAGAGAGGAAGGGATTGTAGAATCGAACAGGTGATGTGTACGGGCAGACTGGATAGGCCATGTCATGGGCAGCTCTATAATGAGGAGGAGTGAGGTGGTGGCCTCAGGTGGCAAACCTTTGGGGGTGGCAAAAATGCCTCAAAACAGCTGCCACACTCCGCCTTCAGTTTTAAAAAAACAACAACAAAAAAGTGCACAAGCGGCTGTGATAGCGGTAATCTAAAATGAAAAGGAAACTGGTGCAGAGCCTTCAGGCCCTGTGGAACCCCTGCTACTGCATCCCGCTCTAGCATCACTTCTGTTTGGGGGTAGAACACAGCAGCAGGGGTTCCATAGGGCTGGAAGGCTCCACACCGGTTTCCTTTTCATTTTAAATTTCCGCTATTGCAGCCGCTGAGGGAGGGGAAGGAGCAGAAAGGAGATGACAAGGGTGGCAGGAAAGGAAGCAGAATGGAGCTACATGGGGGGAGAGACAGGGAGCGGAACAGATCAAAACAGGGGGAGAGAGATGGCTGGAAGGGAGCTGACAGAGGGGGAAAGAGATGGCTGGAAGGGAGCTGACAGAGGGGGAGAGAGAGGGCTGGAAGGGAGCTGACAGAGGGGGAAAGAGATGGCTGGAAGGAAGCTGACAGAGGGGAAAAGAGATGGCTGGAAGGGAGCTGACAGAGGGGGAGAGAGAGGGCTGGAAGGGAGCTGACAGAGGGGGAAAGAGAGGACTGGAATGGAGCTGACAGAGGGGGAAAGAGAGGGCTGGAAGGGAGCTGACAGAGGGGGAAAGAGAGGGCTGGAAGGGAGCTGACAGAGGGGGAAATAGAGGGCTGGAAGGGAGCTGACAGAGGGGGAAAGAGAGGGCTGGAAGGGAGCTGACAGAGGGGCAAAGAGAGTGCTGAAAGGGAGCTGACAGAGGGGGAAAGAGAGGGCTGGAAGGGAGCTGACAGAGGGGGAAAGAGAGGGCTGGAAGGAAGCTGACAGAGGGGGAAAGAGAGGGCTGGAAGGGAACTGACAGAGGGGGAAAGAGAGTGCTGGAAGGGAGCTGACAGAAGGGGAAAGAGAGGGCTGGAAGGGAGCTGACAGAGGGGGAAAGAGAGGGCTGGAAGGGAGCTGACAGAGGGGGAAAGAGAGGGCTGGAAGGGAGCTGACAGAGGGGGAAAGAGAGTGCTGAAAGGGAGCTGACAGAGGGGGAAAGAGAGGGCTGGAAGGGAGCTGACAGAGGGGGAAAGAGAGGGCTGGAAGGAAGCTGACAGAGGGGGAAAAAGAGGGCTGGAAGGGAACTGACAGAGGGGGAAAGAGAGTGCTGGAAGGGAGCTGATAGAAGGGGAAAGAGAGGGCTGGAAGGGAGCTGACAGAGGGGGAAAGAGAGGGCTGGAAGGGAGCTGACAGAGGGGGAAAGAGAGGGCTGGAAGGGAGCTGACAGAGGGGGAAAGAGAGGGCTGGAAGGGAACTGACAGAGGAGGAAAGAAAGAGCTGAAAGGGAACTGACAGAGGGGGAAAGAGAGAGCTGGAAGGGAACTGACAGAGGGGGAAAGAGAGGGCTGGAAGGGAGCTGACAGAGTGGGAAAGAGAGAGCTGGAAGGGAGCTGACAGAGTGGGAAAGAGAGAGCTGGAAGGGAACTGACAGAGGGGGAAAGAGAGAGCTGGAAGGGAGCTGACAGAGGAGGAAGGGAGCTGACAGAGGGGGAAAGAAAGAGCTGGAAGGGAGCTGACAGAGGGGGAAAGTGAGAGCTGGAAGGGAGCTGACAGAGGGGGAAAGAGAGGGCTGGAAGGGAGCTGACAGAGGGGGAAAGAGAGAGCTGGAAGGGAACTGACAGAAGGGGAAAGAGAGAGCTGGAAGGGAGCTGACAGAGGGGCAAAGAAAGGGCTGGAAATGAGCTGACAGAGGGGCAAAGAAAGGGCTGGAAGGGAGTTGACAGAGGGGGAAAGAGGGAGCTGGAAAGAACTGACAGAGGGGGAAAGAGAGGGCTGGAAGGGAGCTAACAGAGGGGGAACATAAGAACATAAGATATGCCATACTGGGTCAGACCAAGGTCCATCAAGCCCAGTATCCTGTTTCCAGCAGTGGCCAATCTAGGTCATACGTACCTAGCAGTTTCCCCAAAAGACACAGGCTCCACAATGCTTGTATTTGGTCAAGCATTGATATCCTGGGTCCCTTTTTAATAATGGTTTATGGACCTTTCCTCCAGGAACTTGACCAAACCTTTTTTAAACCCAGCTACACTAACAGCCTTTACTACATCCTCCGGTAACAAATTCCAGAGTTTGATTACACGTTGAGTGAAAAAATATTTTCTTTTATTAGTCTTAAATAGTTTATCCTGTAGCTTCATTGCATGTCCCCTAGTCTTTCTATATTCTGATGACATAAACAATCGATCTACGTTTACAAGAGAGAGTGGAATGGAGCTGACGGATGAAAGAGATGGCTGAAAGGGAATTGACATGGGGGAAGGTGGGAGCTGGAAGGAAACTGACATGCGGAGGAAAAAAGGGGGCTGGAAGGGAGCTGACAGAGTAGGAAAGAGAGCGCTGGAATGGAATTGACATTGGGGGATGGTGGGGGCTGGAAGAAAACTGGCATGCAGGGAAAGAAGGGGATGGTAGGGAGCCGATATCTGAGGATATTATTGACAGGGACTGGAAGTGTGATGACACTAGGAAAGGGAGGGGAGGGACTGGAAGAGAGCTGACACCTGCGGGTTGGACTGGAGGGGGACTGGAAAGTAGCTGACATCTGGGGGTGGGACTGGGACTGAAGGGAGCTGACATTGGAGGGAGCTGATACCAGTACTCAGCCACCTGACTGGTAGGTGGCTGAGTACTGGGTAGGAGGCTGGCAGGGAGGGGGCACCGGGACTGTTAGGGAGTTGACACGTGGGGAGGGTTACTGGGATTGGAAATAGGCTGATGGAAGGAAGTGAAGAAAACAAAAGAGACAAGAAATGGCATTTAGAGAGCTAAGAGAAGACAGGAAAGCAGAAGCCTCAGATCAGGACCAGCATGACCAGAGAATAAAATGGTCAGGCAACAAAGGTAGAAAAAATAATTTTATTTTTAATTTAGTGATTGGACTTTGCGCTATCTTTATATTTTACACAGTATGGGGAACTGCCTCTCTCATCTGGTGCTGCACTGCGTGCAGAGTCTGGCTTCTTGGGGTTTCAATTTAATTATTTGTCTAAATATTTTATTTTTAGTTTAGGTTGTGATCACTTATTCTGTAGTTGGTGAGAGTGTGTGACCAAGGCCATGTGTTCTGTTAACATGAAATTTGTAAGCAGGGGTCTGTTCTGTAGTAATTTGCCTTGTTCAGCTTTTCAAATAGGCGTTAGATGTTCTAGGGCCCGCTGGAGTATTTATAGTGCTTTTTTCTGGGTAGGCACCTTGTATGAGTTTTGGAAGTTTATGCTGGTTATGGTATGATATGTTTAAGTTTATGGTATGATAGATTTGGCCTTGTAGATCTTTGGTGACTGTTGTAGGGTTTTATATTAGTTCCCAATATGCCTGGTACTGGAGCATGTTTGTTTATTTGTTAGTGAGATGACCAGAATCAGATTTTTTTTTAAGATATTGAGTTCTTTGGGGAATGTCCTAGTTCTGCTCTGCATCCACTGTTGAGGGAGGGGGTTCTGTGGATGCAAAATATAATGAGTTATAATTTAGTTGTATAAAGTGTTCTATAGTTCTTGCTCCATCCTTTTAGTTCCTTGATGTGCAAACTTCTTGCATTTCCTCCATATTATCTATTGGCTTTTTGGTTTGGTTCAGTCCCTGACTGGAGTTTTGAGAAAGCTCCCCCTCCCCCCACACTATGGGGGGAGGGGGGAGGAAGGGGGGCGCCATCTCATCCCTCGCCTCAGGCAGCAGATTGCCTTGAGCTGTCCCTGGGCTGTGTTATCTTTATATGCTGTCATTTTCTGTTTTTATGAATATGCATGGACAATATTTGCACACAATGGAGATGCAAATTTATCTCATACATATTTATTGCAGATATCATGACAACCTGATTGGCTATCCAGGACACATTGTGAAGTTTTGGTATAATGAGAGGAGATATATATATAGCTCAAAAACAGTAGCCTCTCTTTCAGTGCTTTGTACAGAAAGGTTACTAAAGTGCTCCCTCTTGTGGCTATAAGGAATTAATGCAATATGTTGAATTGGTTTCAATGAAGACAGTTTCACCAAAACCTCACGTATCCCATGAGGTTCCAGTACAGAGACACCACTATGAAGCTCAGTTCTCTCTGTGATTTCAGAGCTCTTCAAGTGCATCTCAGTCCTGCCTTATACAGAGATGCCAAATCTCACCCATTAGGAGTCTCTGGCACTCATTAGCCCCTTCTCTCAAGCATTGGAGCCTCAGAGCCAGGGCAATGATTTTGACCACTGCTTTCATGAGACAAGCCTAAGAGAAGAAACACCAAGTGGTCCAGCCAGTAGGAATGGAGAGCAATTTTCAGCCCAGAGAATTTACCCATATTGCCTCTACTATGTCTATCCTTTCAGATGCTCCACAGAAAAGCAAATATCACTTTATGTCGCTCTTTTCATTTGCAAAGCAATACTACATTTAAATCTCTCTAGATTTATACCCTGGATGTATCATCTGACAAATGGACTTCAGTCTCTCTCTCAGGGGCAGCACTTCTCGCTCTTTGGGATGGTTCACCTTTGGCATCTCTGCTTTTACATACTTTAGTCATCTTTACATGGCACAGATGCAGCGAGTGATAACTTACTATTCCTTCTCAGAAAGCTCGCTGTACTTCTTTTGTCATATCTAGCATGGCTTCTTTGCAACTCTCTCCCCCTACACCTTCCATCTGGGCCATCTTACAGGAACTTTGTTAGGTCTTAGATCCGACTTTCTAACCCCCAGACCTTTTTGACTGAGGTAGACCAGCCCTAATATAGAGATTCTTTTCCCCTTATTTCTCTTTTCTTCTGAAGAAATGGTGTTTGTCACATCTTAATGCTGATTTCCGGAGCACTAAGACTCAGTGATTGCAACTACATTTTGCAATGGCCATCTCCAAGTATGTGATATCACCAAGTCTTTGCGCATTTGCTTATACAACTCTCCAGGATGAAGCCGCCCTCTCTTTTGATATCCTATGTTTTACATCCATGAGTTTTTTAGCTTTTGCTTCCCTCCTTCTGATTTTGGTCTCCTAGATTCAGGCCCACACAACTGTCTCTGGTGCCAAACTGTGATAAGTCAATCATGTAGACATTAACCTCCAATAAATCAAATGACTATTCTATGAAACTATTCAGCAAAAAGTCATTGATGATTGTGCCGGTGGGTATCAAAATACAATCCGAGTGAGTTGTCATGCACCTAAAATTCTTTTTTTGTCAGGATCGACCTGCCCAAGTGGGAGAGATGGAAACCCTCCCCTCCTCGCAGAAAGAACCCTTTCTATCAAGTGAATACCTTCACTGATGTTGGAAGGGAACACTTGATACAGGGCTCTTAGGGGGCCCGAAACACGCATGTCATGTACATTCTTATCCCGGCATCTGTTGAGGATGAACATCGCCTTACAGACAAGATAAGTGTGATCACACTATTTTCGTAAAGCAATGTGAACTTATTCACTTGATAGAAAGGGTTGTTCTGCAAGGAGGGGAGGGTTTCCATCTCTCCCACTTGGGCAGGTCGATCCCGACAAAGAAAGAATTTTAGGTGCATGACAACTCACTCGGATTGTATTTTACCACCCACCGGTACAATCATCAATGACTTTTTGCTGAATAGAAACTGTGGTAAGTGGCAGAGTGCTGCCAGTCGGGCCCCCGCAGCTGCAGTTTGATTTCTCTAAGTGCAATGTGATGCAGATAAGGGGAAATAATTCCAACTACATGTATAAAACACTGGCGTTCGAGTCAGGAGTCACCACCCAAGAAAAAGATCTTGGAGTCGCTGTGGATAATACATTGAAATTTCACCTAGTGTCCCGCAGCTGTTAGAAAAGCAAATAGGAGTTATGCAAAAAGGGCTGGAGAACAGAACCGAGACTATCATCACGCCTTTGTATAGACTCCGGGGTGACTGCATCTTGAGTATATTGTGGAGTTCTGCTCACCCTATCTCAAAAAGGATATATGTGATGGGACACCTCTCTTATAAAGAGCTCAGGGCTTTCCAGCTTGGAGACAAGAAAACTGAGAAGGGATATGATGGAAATTTAAAAAATTATGAGTGGGGTGGAATGATTAAATAGAGAACAGCTCTTTAACCAGTCGAAGAGAATTCTCCAGGAAACTAATCACTAGCTGACTGAAAACAAATCGTAAAACGTTTTAGTTTACATTCATGAGTTTTTTAGTTTGATTATGCTGTGGAATTTGCTGCTGGGGGATATAGTCAAGGTGACCAAATTAGTAGGATTCAGAAGAGGTTTGGACAATTCCAGGAGGAAAATGCCATAAAAAAATATTAGCCAGGTAGATTTCTCAGCCATTGCTCATCTGTGGAAGGGAACTACTTTTCTGAATCTGCTGGAGTACTTCTGGCCACTGTTGAAGACAGCATGCTGGGCTTGATGGACATTTGTCTCACTCAGCATGGCTGTTCTTACGTTCTTACGCCTTTCTCCCAGGCATTGAAGTTCTTTATGCATATTCCCCTGTGGTAGACAAGCAGCCCTTTGAGGTGCTCATGGAGTTAGCTACTTGTGCACGACTCCTTCCTAACTCTTTGAACTGCTCTGGAAGCTTTAACACAGCCTGGATAATTGGTACTTAAGGGCACACCAATATCCATTTCACTTCCCTCCCCCTCTGCCCCCCCCCCCTCCCCCATTTCTCTAAGGATCCCTGCAAGCTCTGGTGACTGAAAGACACCAGCCTTTACTCGTTATTTCCTAATTCTTCTCTCCTCAAAGTGGGGGGTTTCCTACTATTATTTGCTTAGTCCTCCTCTGGGTTTCTCTGCATTTTTTCAGGTTTCATGCTGCAGAGCAGAGCAGCAAAGAGGTCAGGTTTTCAGAATATGCTTTATGAATTTGCATGAGATAGATCTGCATTCAGTGGTAGTTGTATGCTGCAGATTTATCTCAAGCATATTCATTACAACTTCAAGCTAAGCTTTTAACTTTACTATTTGGCTGTTTTCTAAATATAAATTTTCCTTGCCTATTGCTTACCTGTTTTATTCTCTTATAATACTACTTAGACACGGTGGTGGGTTAGGGGAACTGCACCAAGGGAGGAGGAAAGACACATAAAAACAAGTCAAAACCCCAAAACCTTGCTCTTCCTATTTTTCTTTCAGTATCCCATTTCTATCTGTTCACAGCCACCTTCATCTACGGTCTAGTGGCAAACAACCTAACTTTTGGTTATAAGTTTAGGAATATTTAGCTTTCTTACATTCCTTGCATAGCCTTTATAAATCGGAAATCTGAGTGTACTCTCAGTTCATATAAGGTCTGCTAGCCAGGGACACTTACCTTCCCACCCACCCACCCTGGGATTGCATTGTCTATATAGTCATCATATCATAGACTGACGTCTCTCCTCCAATTAGGTGTAACACCCACCTTTTCTCATTGTCCTAGAATTGCTTTATAACCATCTTAATCAGCATGTTGGTGTATTCAATGCAATAGTTGTGGTGCCTTCATTCTAAGAAGAATCATTTGGAGCCTAAGAGCTTACCCTATATGTCTCAAGTTATCTGCTATGCATAAAGAATTGATTCTATAAAGGGAAGAATTAGCTGCAATTAAACACAAGCCCTCTAGTGTACACCTTGAAAATAATCTACCACTGCTCCCACAAAGAATCAAACAGCCCAGGAACAAATGGATCACAGGGGGCTCTGATAGGTTGTGACCTGTAACAGGGAGACTCCCTCTCCATCAAGCGATATCCCTGCATAATGCCTTCTCTGCCTGGGAAAATGAGAGTGCCCCATTAGTGGAAACTGAAATGCCCTTAAACCTGAAGGTTATTGCCCAATCTACTGATAATGCACCAAATATGAAGAAAGAATCATAAAACAGAAAACTACTACTACTTGGAGATTCCATCATCAGAGGTACCAACTTGTGAACGCAGTCCAAAGGACAAACGATGGTGAAATGCCTCCCAGGCTCTTCAGCCAGCAGGAATACGAACCAAATTTTTGACACAGTGCAGAAAGCGAGCACTCCGCAATTGATGTTATCATCCACTTGGATACAAATGACCTGGCTAGAAACAGTTCCTCTACAGTTCAAAGGGACTTACAGATTCTGGGTGAGAAACTCAAGCCCATTGTTAACACTATAGCACTATTGTAGTTGACATGGAAGGGCAGACTAGATAGGCCATGTGGTCTTTTCTGCCGTCATGTTTCTATTCTCAGAAGTTCTACCTGTTCGTGGTAAGGGGGCAGAAAGGCTGCAACTGCATAATCAGCTTTAATACATGGCTCCAGACCTGGTGTAAACAAGGAGGATTGTGATATATAGGCGACTGAGGAAATAGATGGACTAAATCTCTCTGTCACAGGGAAAAGGATCCTAAGTGAAAAATTCATGCAATATGTGGACAGGCATTTAAACTAGGGAAAGGGGGCGATGGATGGAAAAGAACAAGCTCAGGACGTCACTTCCAGCAAAAACATAACATTGGAAACAGCTGCACTATTAATCCACACATCAATGGCAAGTGGGAAGAGGTGTGTAGAACAAAATCCATGCAAAATACAGGCAGACCATCAACAAATGCTGGAAAGTAATGAGCACAAACGCTCAAAGCCTAGCCAACAAAGTTCCTGACCTGGAAGCCCTAATGCAAATGGACTTGGACATTGTGGCCATTACAGAAACATGGTTTAACAAGTCGCATGAATAGGATATAGTCATAGCTGGCTATAATCTATTTAGAAGAGAGAGAGAGGGTAGAAAAGGAGGAGGAGTAGCCCTGTATGTTAAAAGCAATATTAAAGCTGCTGAAATGCAGGGGACGTGAAGAAAAGAAGAAGCGCTGTGGATTGTGTTGGAAAGAGGAGATGGCACTACAGACCTCTGACTCAAACCGAAGAAATGGATAAAGACTTGATTATTGATATCGCAAAGGTAGTTATGAAGGGAGAAGTGATTTTACTGGGTGACTTTAATCTACCAGATGTGGACTGGAGTATTCCTTCTGTAAATCAGGAAAGAAGTAAAAAGATTGAGGGCGCCTTCCAAGAAGCATTGCTCACACAACTGGTGATGGAACTAACCAGATAAAGTTCAATGCTAGATTTAGTACTCACCAAGATACAGCATGTCGAATATCTGAATGGGAGTCTATTTGAGCGGCAGCGATCATCACACAGTGTGGTTTGAGATAAAAGCCCAGACGAAGTCCAGTCACAGCAAACTCAAAGTCCTGGACTTCAAAAACACTGACTTCAGTAAAATGGCCAAGTACCTGAAGGAGGAGTTGGCAGGGTGGGAGGGGATAAGGGAAGTGGAATTGCAATGAGCTAAATTAAAGGAGCCAATAAAAGGGGCAACAGATACATATGTAAGGAAAGTAAATAAAAACAACAGAAAAAGGAAACCTATTTGGTTTTCTAAAGGAGTGCCTGCACAAATAAAGGCAAAAAACACAACTTTCACAAAATTCAGAAGTTCACAAACAGAAACACAGAAAAGAATACAGGATAAAACTAAAAGAGACAAAAAGAGAAATAAGGATAGCAAAAGCAAAGGCAGAAGAAAAGATGGCTAAAGATGTGAAGCACAGAGACAAAACCTTTTTCAGGTATAATCGGGCGAAAAGGAAAATCAGAGGTGGAACTGTAAGATTCAAAAGTGCCGAGAATGAATTCGTGGAAAGTGACATTGAAAAAGTGAAAATGCTAAACAAATTCTTCTGTTCTGTTTTTACTAAAAAAAATCCTGGAGGAGGACCACCAGTGATTGACAAATATACAAATGGGAATGGAGTAGATACTACACCATTCACAGAAGATGATGTGTTTGAACAGCTTGCAAAACTGGAAGTGGACAAGGCTATGGGACCGGATGGGATACATCCCAGGATACTGAAAGAGTTCAGAGAGGTTCTTGCAGGGCCATTAAATGATGTTTTTAATAGATCATTGGAGACAGGAGAAGTTCCACAGGACTGGAGAAGTGCTGATATGATACCTCTCCACAAAAGTGGTAATAGGGAAGAAGTGACAAACTACAGGCCAGTAAGTCTTACCTCGGTGGCGTGAAAAGTAATTGAGGTGCTCCTGAAAGAGCAAATAGTGGACTTCCTCAAAACCAACAGGTTGCATGATCTGAGGCAACATGGTTTTACCAAAGGACGGTCTTGCCAAACAAATCTGATTGAGTTCTTTGACTGGGTGACCAGAGAACTAGACCAAGAGCATGTGATGGATGTGATCTACCTAGATTTCAGCAAAGCCTTTGATACTGTTCATCATAGGAGGCTTATCAATAAACTCAACAGCCTAGGGATGGGTCCCAAGATGGTGACTTGGATCAGAAATTGGTTGACAGACAGACGACAGAAGGTGATGGCAAACGGAACTCACTCAGATGAAAGGAAGGTGATTAGCGATGTGCCCCAGGGTTCGGTCCTGGGCCCGGCACTGTTCAATGTATTTGTGAGTGATATTGCTGAGGGACTGAATGGAAAGTCTGTCTTTTTGCAGATGGCATGAAAATTTGCAACAAAGTGAACTCCCCCGAGGGAATGGATAACATGAAAAAAGATCTAAAAATGCTGGAAGAATGGTCTAATGCTTGGCAGTTACGATTTAATGTGAAGAACTGCGGTGTCATGCACTTGGGATGCATAAATCCAAAGGAATTGTATGCAATAGAGGGCAAGAGATTGGTGTGCATGGACCAGGAGAAGGACCTCAGTGTGATTGTTTCTGAGAATCTCAAGGTGGTGAAACAGTGTGACAAGGCGATGGCCAAAGACAGAAGGATGCTGGGTTGCATACAAAGAGGAATTATCAGCCAAAAGGAGGAGGTACTAATGCCACTGTACAAGTCACTGGTGAGGCCACACTTGGGATATTGTGTTCTGTTTTGGAGACCGTATCTCACAAAGGATATAAAAAAACCTTGAAACAGTTCAGAGGAAAGCGATCAATATGATTTGGAGCCTGCGTCAGAAGCCTTAAGAGAAGAGACTTGAAGACTTAAATATGTACACTCTGGAGAAGAGGAGGGATAGGGGAGATATGATTCAGACATTTAAATACTTAGAGTATTAATGAACAAACAAACCTTTTTCAAAGACGGGAAGCTGTAAAACTAGAGGACATAATATGAAGCTGCAAGGGGGTAAATTTAAAGGCAATGTCAGGAAATACTTTTTCACTGAAAGGGTGGTGGGATGCTTAGAATGCCCTCCCGATGGAAGTGGTTGGGGCAAATCCAGTGACAGAATACAAAATGGCATGGGACAGACACAGTGGATCCCATGACACAGTGGATAAAATAAAAAATAACCTTAACTGTCTCTATCTCAACAAACAGGGGTGACCTGCACGGAGCGGTGGGTACACCCATAAACAAAGGCATGGGGAGGGGTGACCTGCACGGAGTGGCAGGTGCACCTACTCTTGCCATCTTATTGGGCAGACTAGATGGACCATACTGGTCTTTATTTGCTGTCATTTACTATGTTACTATATTAGGGATCTCCTATAAACCTGACCTGTTTGCAATCAGCAAGGACTGAACTCCTGCACCCCTGCTATAGAGAACTTTTACCGTGACCTCAACAGCTGTTCATAAGAACATAAGAATTGCCATACTGAGTCATACCAAAGATCTATCAGTCCAGAATCCTGTTTCCAACAGTGGCCAACTGAAGTCACAAGTATTTGGCCATAGGGCCAGCGCTATCATTAGGCAAAGTAGGCGGTCACGTAGAGGAATGCCCAATGGCACCACCGTTGCCGCTCTCGGGACTTAGAGTGGCAGCAATGGCTGCAGAAAGCCCCCTGGCACTTACCTTTAAACTTCGGTGCCGTGGGGCTGTTTGCTTCCGCCCCCTCCAATACCTGATGCTGACTTTGTGTTTGCAAACAGGAAGTTGGCATCGAGGGGTCCAAGGGGGCTGAAGCAAACAGCCCCACGATGCTGACGTTTAAAGGTAAGTGCCGGGGGGCTTTCAGCAACCAAGGGAGGAGTGGCCTAGTGGTTAGGACAAGGTACTTCAGGCCGGAGGTTCAAGTCCCACCTGGGGACAGCAATCTCAGGCCGGAGGGACTGGGATTTCTAGTCCTATAGGCACTCCTTGTGGTCTTGGGCAAGCCACTTAACCCTCCATTGCCCATGTTCCCTGTAAGTATTAGTGTATGTGTGTCATATCCCCTCGTGTTAAATGTATCTCCCAATTGACCGCTTTGACCCAGTGAAAAGCGGGATATAAATACAGCTAAATAAATAAATAAATAAACTGCCATCACTGCGGGTCCCAGAGAGAGGAGCAATGGACGACGCAGCGTGGTGGGGGCCCAAGAGATGAGGTTCACCTAGGGCCCCTCATCTCTTTGCACCGGTCCTGTTGGCCAGATTCCCAACGCTCATCTCATGTCTCCTTTAATAGCAATCTATTGGCTTTTTCTCCAGGAACTTGTGCAAACTTTTTAAACTCAACTTCTATTACTACGTATCATTTGTATAGCATTACAAGGCATACACAATGCTGTGCACATAGACAGTCCCTGCTCCACAGAGCTTACAATTTATGCAGGACAGACAAACACAATGAACAGGGGACTAGGGAAATGGTTCTAACACACTTGGGGGGGAGGGGTAATCAGCAGAATAAGGGGACCGGGATCCAAAAGCTGCCTCAAAGAGGTGAGTTTTAAGTCCAGATTTGAATAGGATGCGAGAAGAAGCCTGACGTACTGACTCGGGTAGTTTGTTCCAGGCACATGGAGCAGCGAGGTGGCATGGATAAAGTCTGGAGTTGGCAGTGGCAGAGAAGGGCACAGATAGAAGGGATCTGCCAGAGGAGAGGAACTCCCGAGGAGGGGTGTAGGGAGAGAGAAGAGAGGAGCTGCAGAGTGAAAGCAGCAGGAGAAGTCTGAACTGCACGTGGAAACGGATAGGGAGTCTATGAAGTGACTTGAGAAGAGGGCTTATGTGAGCATATCGAGGCTGGCGGAAGATTACCTGTGCAACTGAATTTTGAAAAGATTGAAGGGGAGAGAGATGACTCCAGGTGAGACCAGTAAGCAGCAGGTTGTAATAGTCTACAGTAGATAGGAGGTGATTAGAAAATGGACAAGTCTTGGTAGTGTGTTCAGATAGGAAGGGATGAATTTTGCTGACGCTATAGAGAGAAACTGTTTTAACCATGTCCTCCAGCAACGAGTAATAAAGCTTAACCATGCATTAAGTGAAAAAATATTTTCTCCTATTTATTCTAAATGTATTACTTGATAAGTTCATGGTACATCCCCTAGTCTTTGTTGTTGTGAAAGAGTAAACAATCTGTTCCACCTTACTCGGGATTTGACACCCTCTATCATATCCCACCTCAAGCTGACGAGCCGTAACCTCTTTAACCTTTCCTTATAGGGGTCGGTCACCCTTTTCTAATGCTGCTGTATATTTTTGAGATGTGGTGACCAGAATTGCACAGGTGTGTAGCAGTATTCGTAATGCAGGATTTGTGTTTTCAGTAAGAGGTTCCCCTCCTTTGAGAGCTCTGTGAGCTTATGGTGTTGGAATAAGAGGTCCTAAGCGGTCCTTTGACTCTGAACTTTCCTCTTTCACGTCCAGTTGTGCAGAGATGGGTGGAATAGCAGAGGTTTCCTGGAAGTTTCTCTAAATTCTCCAACTGCATAAACATTGCACTCCAGAGTTTCTTAGTTACCCCAAGAATGGTCTACAATTAATGCATAGTGGGTGTTTTTGTGTAGAACTACACATACACAATTTTTAAAGGCTGCAAGGAGAAAGTCAGGTCATTGTAGCTTCTATTCTATTCTATTCTATTGCATTGCATTGCATTGTAGCTTCTATTCTATTCTATTCTATTGCATCAAAAATGATCCTGAAATGTTCCTGCCAGGTGTCTGTAGTTGGAGGTTATACTGTATGCTAGCGATATACATGCCTGTTACATGCCTACTTGGGTGTAAAGATTGACTGCCTCAGTAAATTCAGTGACCTAATATCAGCTGAGATGAAGGTTTATAGTTTAGTAAAGCTGCTGTGATCCCAGATGTGTAAGTGCGCCTCTGAGCAATTCAACCATCAAGCCTCCCCTAGGACAGGTGCTGCAAACCCCTTCCTTGTCTACTAAGGACGATCCTTCTCTGTCGGCGTCCTGCAGGTATCCATGTGTACGGCCACTGCTGCACGCACCATGGACATGTGATCACTGTTGTGTTTGCTGTGTGTATGACCCCCATTCCCAGGAGCTTGTCTCTCACAAAAACTGATGTAGCAATACAATTTCACAGGGGCAGTTATCGTGTTGCTCCACATTTATCAATAAAAAATCTCCCAGCATTTTCTACAGGAAACATGCATCTGCCTCAACTCACTACACACACAGGCACTACACATGTTTCTGTGTAACTGCGTCACAAGCTTGCCTGGCGCTGGATCATGTGACAGCCGCTGGGACCATGAGGCTGTAGCTATGTGTCACTGGGTGGCCTGCAGTGCAAATACCATGAAGAGCTGTAGGCAGGACCAGCTGGACTAATTGGCACATTGCTCAACAGCACAAACTGCTGCCTCTCCTCCCTCCAGTGGGGGCAGATCCAACATAGTGCTGGTGCTGCTGGACAAAAAGACCCTCAGTGCAAGGGCTGCTGCTGTTCTCTCCTCCCCCCCCTCCCCAGCTGGGCTTGGTGTCAAGGTTGTCACTCTGCTTCCCCACCCTACTGGTGGTTCTGGACTCGCTCTTCAGTAAGCCACCTCTTTTCCCCAGCCAGCAGCACGGACCTCTCTCTCTTCCCTCAGCACGATTATCCCTCTACCCAACCCCTGCCCTCTTCTCTCTCTCCCTTCTGCTCTGAAGTCTTCCCCCTCTGTCTTCTCCTTCAAGCAGGCTAAGCCTTTAGTCATCACAACAGACTCAAGCTTTCCTCCTCCTACGGGCTGAGGTTCAGTGGAGTTCCTGCAGCAGCCCAGAGCTACGGCACCTCTTTCTTCAGCATCAGCAGCACAGCTCTGCTTCCTGCATGCACCCATGCAACAGGAGTCGAGCTCTGCGCCTGTGCTGCAAGAGGAAACCAGCCCTGTCTGTACAAGCGCTTTGTGATACCCGACCACATGCTTTGTAAGCAGATACATGGAGATGCCAACATCAGCATTTTACATTATAAATAGCATCAGATACTGGTCTGTGTTAGTCATATTTACATGTTCCTGTCTGTCCGCACATCACAGAGGGCGAGTACTATAGTAACACATGGTCCAGTGACGACAGGTGTGCCACAGGTCGCCACTCCGCGTAAGTCTAGTATAGCAGATGGATGGAATCCAGACATAATGTTCCCTGGATTTTCCCCCAAAATACTTTCAAAAACAGAGCAAAGTAATTGCAGTGCTAGGATTTGGAGGTCCAGTGGCTCAGGAGCCTGGTCCAGCGGCTCAGGGCTGCATTGTTGGGGTCCATTGATGAAGACCCTCAGGGGACTGAATTATGGTTACTCACAGCTGCAGTGTTGGGACCCAAAGATAAGGGGGTTCAGGGCCACATCGTTAGGGCCCAGGCTTACTGCTGCAAAAGGCTGTAGTCTCTTCTACTGTTGTAGAGTCTGTGCCTCTCCATCTTCTGGAATTAATGTCTTCAGCTGCTGTCTTCAAACATCACCAGTTGGCTTTCACTGCTTTAATATCGCTCACTAGATTCTGAGCTAAACAGATACCAAAAATCTGTAAGAAAGAGAGAAAAATGAAGCTAGCAAAATAACCATATCCTAAGCTATCCTTGTTTTCCCAGACCCAAGACTGAGCCCTAACGGAAGCCCACAGCAAGCTGAGGGTGCCGATGTAGGAGAAGGGCTCCAGGTGCCAGATGAAAGGGGGATGCTATGGCTGGAAGGCGGGGAGAGGAATGTTTCGTGGTTGGGAGTACAGGTGGGGAGGGGGAGCTCAGTACCTGTAACAGTGCCACTGCCACGAAAATCCCAGCTACCACGATCAAATTATCCTGTAGCCATTTCTCAAACTGGCCCACGCAGCCTTTCGTGTAGATATATTTCTGCTGATCCAACTCCTGAAGAAAGAACGGAAAAGCGAGCGCACGCCCTAGAATATGCACAGCTTTATTTCATATTAAAGTGCTGAGTTTATAAAGACATTTCCATGTGAAAACAGTCCATTAAAATCTTTCGCCTGGCGTAAAAGTCCATTGCAATTTGGGTGGAGTGTGCAAGTAGAGGCACATAAAAGATAAAACACTATAATTTCCACATGTACTTAAAAATGATAAATACGGGCATTTACCCCTGGTTCTAGGCCTGCACAATCTGCCGCTTAAGTCAGTAATTCATATAGACCAGTAGGCAGCTATCAAACTGCCTTACGCTAGTTGCTCCTTATAAAACTATTATCAAAAAGATTTCATTGCATCATTCTACCAATCTTCTTACAGAGAAAGAAGTAAGTCTAGGGGCCACTGTTACCCCAAAACTAGACAGAATGTGACAGAACCAACTGAGGGCAGTTTTTAAATCTGGGCTGCTGTTCTTTAATGTGAAAGTCTAGCCAGGAAACCAACTGCACTGTCTACAATGACAGCAGGTGGCAGAGAAAGATTGTACAGCCCATCCCATCAATACTTTGGTCTACGACCCTTCTTCTCCATCAGCGATCCTCTGTACATATCTTACACTGTCTCGGATAATGTCCTTAACTTGAACACCTCGGCTGGGAGACTTTTCCATGTACTCTTTTCATAAAGAAATATTTCCTTAGAGTACTCCTGCGTCTATCCTCAATCAAGAGCTTCCTTTCAATTTAAAGGCCTGACTCCCACGTCCTTGGAGGTATTTAAATGGCTTTAGCATATCTCCCCTTTCCCACCTCTCCTGCATAGTATGTAAATGTTTAGATCGCAGAACTATCTCCCAGAGCCAGCCCCAGAGTTAGTTCGGGCAACCTTAAGGCTTACCACCCCCCTCCCAGCTGTCAAAGTCTATTAGTTTTCTTTGAATGCCCAGCTCTTTGCTGCCCCCCAGAAGTCGTGCCATAGACTGCCGCCTACTTTGCCTAGTGTATGGAACAGCCTGCTATCCCTTTATAACAGAGGCTGTTGACTGGCTGATCTGCACAAAGCTGGACGTGCCTCCTGCCTCCTGGCGCCTCAAGGTGCTGCTTCGTGGGTGAGAGTACAAGCTGGCGCTCTTGTCACAATAAGAGCACGGAACAGGAAGGCAACAGTTCACATAAGTGGAGTAGAACCTTGCAAGGCCTTGACGATCAAGACCAAGATTTTAGGGTTGGCTTGGGTATCCTGGAGCCACTGAAGGACTTTCAACACAGGTATGATCCTCTCAAACTTGTTTTATACTCAACAGCACTCAATCTACAGAGTTCTGTACAGATCAAAGATGTCCAATAGGATTTTAGACGACACAAGGAGCAGGAGACGTTGGATGAACAGTTGAGTCTTTATTTGATAGGGACCCCAACGCGTTTCGGCAACGCCTTCCTCAGGGGGATTACAACTTGAACAAACATTAAAACAAAAATAAGAACAATTAAAAACAAATAAAAACAAATAAAAACAATAGGCATGATGTTAAATATATATATGCAAAACTGCAAAATTAACAACCACATAAAATGCTCTGTATAATAAGACAGTTAAAGCAACACAGACAAACGTAGGGCTGAAGAACACAACAAATGAATAAAAATATAAATGAGTTAAAATATACTAATCATCACTATATTTGAACAATTGTAGCTTAAAAACGGAAAAAACAAGTGAGAAACAAAAATAATTATATATAAATATAATAGTAATAAATAAATAAATATATACTACCATGTCTAAAATATAGCAGATAACGTAGAAATAATACACCATATAAACTCATGACAGTTGAAGAGATTAATGTGTGACAAATAGAGGAATATTAATGTATGAAGTATCAGTATGATGTTGATCAAAGTAGTCAATAATTTTTAACTTACGAAAGAATTTGTACAACTCTACATGTGCGGCAAACCTATCATGTGTTTTAGTCGGGACAAAGGAGAGGCCTTTGTTGAGAACCTCCAAACCCATTTCTGATAAAGGATGTTTTGAAAGATTGATTACCACATTTAAAGATCCCAATCGAGATGTCTTTTTGCCATTAGGCTCTGGCTGTGTGTCCTCATTCGTTGTGGGTACTGTCTGTTCGGTGACTCTCTGGGTCTGTACGGACGACGTTGTGGGGACCTTGGGGAAAGATCTCTTTTGCCTTTTTCCCATAATTTGTCCATTTGAAAATCCCGTCTTTTTGCGTGAGTATTGTCCTTAGCTTGGCCAGGTTCAGTAGAAAATAGAGGAGCAGATGGATTAATTTGATCTTGTGAGTGATGTCTGGTCCTTCTACCGACTCGAACAACAAGAACGAGAGATAGACATCTATAATACACATTCCCGTGGTTGAGCGTTTGAACGGTATTTAAAATTAAACGTATTCATTTATATGTTTATGTATAATCATGAAGTTCTCACATAAAAGGGGAGGGAGGTAACACTTATGGACCGTTTATAATTAGTATCTTCTTATCCTTATAATTTTAAAACATGATGGGTTCGTTGTCAATCTGCCGGTCTCATTCAATAGATGAATATGATGAACGGTGCTAGAGTCTAGTGCTCATGCTTCTGTGTGCGCTATATTATTTTCAAAAAGTCTGGTCTTTAGAACAATTTTCTAATTCTCCCCCCCCCCCTTTTTTAACCTTATTTATATGTGGCCAAATATGTGTCAAATTCCATCAGTGGGTATTTTAGTGTATTTAATTATACAATAGTATACCATTTTGTTTTATCCACTTCATACATTAATATTCCTCTATTTGTCACACATTAATCTCTTCAACTGTCATGAGTTTATATGGTGTATTATTTCTACGTTATCTGCTATATTTTAGACATGGTAGTATATTTATTTATTTATTACTATTATATTTATATATAATTATTTTTGTTTCTCACTTGTTTTTTCCGTTTTTAAGCTACAATTGTTCAAATATAGTGATGATTAGTATATTTTAACTCATTTATATTTTTATTCATTTGTTGTGTTCTTCAGCCCTACGTTTGTCTGTGTTGCTTTAACTGTCTTATTATACAGAGCATTTTATGTGGTTGTTAATTTTGCAGTTTTGCATATATATATTTAACATCATGCCTATTGTTTTTATTTGTTTTTAATTGTTCTTATTTTTGTTTTAATGTTTGTTCAAGTTGTAATCCCCCTGAGGAAGGCGTTGCCGAAACGCGTTGGGGTCCCTATCAAATAAAGACTCAACTGTTCATCCAACGTCTCCTGCTCCTTGTGTCGTCTTATATTGCTTGCAGGAGGCCTGCTCCTCCTTGTGTTTCCAATAGGATTTTAAGGAATTTGTGACAATGATGTATAATCGGTGCACTAGATAACAATGATGTCGGCCAGCACCAGTACCTGAACATGGATGGAAAGATTAGAGCCCAGTGGCTACAGACCTGGCAGCTAACCGGAAAGTTAGAGGGCACACAAACAGAGGCAACTGCACACCTTGGGATTCTTCCTCTTTTAGATAATGCCAAAATTACCTCCATGAGGTGGGGGAGAGGTATAATTGCATGATAATTCTTTCCTCAAAATCAAAAAGCAAGAGGCAATGGCTCACCTCCTTCAGTCGCATGTCATAGCCGCACTGAGTGTTGGGGACATCTTCCTGAAGATGGAAAAGAAACAGTCAGAACTGAAGGAAATGACTCTACTCACACCTTACTCCATCTGCACCAAATCCACCACTACTACTTCCATGTGCACCTCACCCATTCCCCCATCCTTCCATTCCTTCATCTGCACCTCCCACAGTCCCATCCTTCTACACCTGTATCTCCCACAATCCCATCCTTCTACACGCCCCCATCCCATCCTTCTACACTGTATCTCCCCCAATCCCATCCTTCTACACGTCCCCCCATCCCATCCTTCTACACTGTATCTCCCCCAATCCCATCCTTCTACACCTGTATCTCCCCTCATGATCCCATCCTTCTACACACGTATCTCCCCCCATAATCCCATCCTTCTACACATGTATCTCCCCCCATAATCCCATCCTTCTAAACATGAATCTCCCCCATTCCCATCCTTCTACACCTGTATCACCCCCCATAATCTCATCCTTCTACACCTGTATCTCCCCCATAATCCCATCCTTCTACACATGAATTTCCCCCATTCCCATCCTTCTACACCTATATCTCCCCCCATAATCCCATCTTTCTACACGTGTCCCCCATCCCATCCTTCTACACCTGTATCTCCCCCATAATCCTATCCTTCTACATGTTCCCCCACCCCATCCCTCTACATATGTATCTCCCCCCATAATCCTATCATTCTTCACATTTGTCTCCCCCACAGCCCCATCCTTCTACACCTGTATCTCCCCCCATAATCCCATCCTTCTACACATGTATATCCCCCTACAAACCCATCCTGCTACATCTGTATCTCCCCCTCAGTCCCATCCTTCTACACTGTATCTCCTCCACAGTCCCATTCTTTTACATCTGTATCACACCCCATAATCCCATCCTTCTACACATGTATCTCCCCCTACAAACCCGTCATTCTACATCTGTATCTCCCCCTCAGTCCCATCCTTCTACACCTGTATCACCCCCCATATTTCCATCCTTCTACACATCTATCTCCCCCTACAATCCCATCCTTCTACACCTGTCTGTCCCACAATTCCATCCTTCTACACATGTATCTCCCCCCAGATCCTTCTACACATGTATCTCCCCTACAATCCTATCCTTCTACACCTGTATCTCCCCCCATAATCCCATCATTCTACACCTGTATCTCCCCCAATCCCATCCTTCGACACATGTATCTCCCCCCATAATCCCATCCTTCTACACCTGTATCTCCCCCATAATTCCATCCTTCTACACATGTATCTCCCCCATAATTCCATCCTTCTACACATGTATCTCCCCCATAATCCCATCCTTCTACAGCTGTATCTCACCCATAATACAATCCTTCTACAGTTGTAACTCCCTCAATCTCAGCCTTCTACAGCTGCATCAGCTCTCACCTGCATCTCCCCCATAATCCCATCCTTCTACACATTTATCTCCCCTACAATCCCATCCTTCTATAATGTATCTCCCACACAGTCCCATCCTTCTACACCTGTATCTCCCCCCATAATCTCATCCTTCTACACATGTATCTCCCCCACAGTCCCATCCTTCTACATCTGTATCTCCCCCACAGTCCCATCCTTCTACACCTGTATCTCCCCCCATAATCTCATCCTTCTACACATGTATCTCCCCCACATTCCCATCCTTCTACATCTGTATCTCCCCCACAGTCCCATCCTTCTACACATGTATCTCCCCCACAGTCCCATCCTTCTACACCTGTATCTCCCCCCATAATCTCATCCTTCTACACATGTATCTCCCCCACAGTCCCATCCTTCTACATCTGTATCTCCCCCACAGTCCCATCCTTCTACACATGTATCTCCCCCACAGTCCCATCCTTCTACCCCTGTATCTCCCCCCATAATCCCATCCTTCTACTCATGCATCTCCCCCACAGTCCCAAACGTCTACACCTGTATCTCCCCCTACAATCCCATCCTTCTACTCATGCATCTCCCCCACAGTCCCATCCTTTTACACATGTATCTCCCCCTACAATCCCATCCTTCTACACCTGTATCTCCCCCACTTCCAGCCTTCTGCAGTTGCATCTGCCCCTACCCCTACCGCTGTCTCCCTTCACAATATCATTCTTCTATAAAACATTCTCTATCCTTCTATGTGAACCTCATTCCCATCACATTTGACATTCCTTTTTAAATTCTATCCTGGGAACAGCAGGGAACACCAGTGAGAAGGGAAGTGATTACCCCATGCCCTATGACTCCCCCTTCCTCCCTCCTTACCGCTGGGTCCTTCACACAACAGGAAAAAGGCACACCGCAGCGCTCACGGCTTGGATTTGAATCTGTACAATTAAAGTAGATGTTGAGATTCCAGTCATTGGGTCCATGAGCACCACAGCAAGACCACTAGGACAAAGGACAGAGAAAACATGAGCAAGAGAGCCTGGAGAGCATAGTTTAGTCACCTTGAGCACCTTTCAATTGGGTAAATGCAACCCTATAACTGACACACTCTCCAACAGGTGTCACATGATCACTAGGGATTATCACGTATTCCCTACCACAGCCTCTCCGAAATCTGCAGGTGCTTTGTGGGAATATATGGCCACTAAGAGATACTATTCACTCACTTGCCTTTTTGTCTTGAGGTTCCTTCCCTCCCCATTATGTGTCTCATGGACTTCCCTCCTTTCTGCTATTTCACACTTGATTTATTGTCCTAGGGATTCTTCTTCCCTGCTACCCAATATCATGTCACAAGGATCCCTTCCCCAACCCCATTCCATCCCCTGAAAGTCCTTCCCCTTGCCACCTCCAGCTCCATATCACAGGAGTTTTCCCCACTCCCCCATTCCATGGTCTAGAAATCCCCCCCTCCCCCACCTGTTGTTGGTGGATGCTGCAATTCTGCACCGCGACTTTTTTCCATGGATCAAACATTCTCCTTCAAACCCTTCGGCACATACACAGACTCTACCGTTATAAAGAAAGAAAGGGGACATTCCAGTAATGCTTTCTCCTTGTCTGAATTTATTAGTCTGGCGTGTTAATGGTTCCGCTCAATTTGATTTGTAACTCACTATATTCACAAAGTGATCACTTAGGGCTCAACACCTGAAATCTAAAAATCAAGAAATGAGTCCTAAAGAGCTCAGACAAACTTACAAATTCATCGGGCCCAATATTCAACTGCAACTAGCTATCACCGCTGAATCTAAGGCCTGCATATTCAATGCTGGGCCATATCCGGCTCTGGCCTTGAATATCCAGGTCAACCAGATAGGAGACAGCGCAGCGGCAATATTCAGCTGTTGCCCAGTTAGCTTCTGGAGCGCCTTTAAGGTGCCCAGCTTGTGCTGCTTAGCGATAACGGGGCATCAGCTGAAAATCGCTGCTGCCTGGTTATTGCCGGATGCCGCCTTCAGCTTCCCGATGTCAGCGAGGCACCTCGGGATATTCAACGGCAGTGACCGCATTAGTGCTGCTGAATTTCCCAGTCACCGCAATTAACACGGTTATCAGATCTGCTAACTGAATTAATCACTTTCAGTATCGGGCCCATTAATTTTGTCAGATTTCATTCTTCCTTGCATGTTCGGTCCAAATAAAGTCCCTTTTATTATATAGAATATTTGCTCTTTTGTCTAAAACTCTTCTTAGAATACACAATCGTGACTTTCAATTCAATTTTTCTCAGAAATGTTCATTTAAATGTACAACTGGGCAGAACAAGGCTTCCAAGTACCGCAAGAGTTTTTAAGCCACCTATAGTGATATAGCGCTATGTTTCTGATTGCCCCCAATTACCTTTCTAATCCTGCATCAGGAGGGTTCTTCCCCGATTCTCTCTGTTTGCCCTCATCACTCCTTAATGTCTGGCAGGATTAGAAAGCTAAGTGGGGGCAATCGGCTGTCAGTTTAGGTGACTAAAAACTCTGGCAGTGGGTAGGGGGCAGTAGGTAGAGGACACATGCTCAGGTCCACAACAGGGAGGCTTCTAGGGTTTGTTAGGCCCAGATTGCAGTCAGCTCAGTGGTTACCATGGTAACAAAGCCAGCCCTGGCCTCCTTTCTCCTATTTTTAACATGAAAGCATGAGTCTGATTCTCCCAAGAGAAAAATCTTCCTTCGCTAGAATCCCCACACCACAGTAGCTTCCGATTGAGCCTTCCAGGGACTGATTTCAGGATTACCTTTCACAAACACACTAAATTTGACGAAGGCTTTGAAAAGGAAAGGGGACAACAGGGACCAGCCACTCTCCTGTCCTGACACCAGCTCTGCAGCTCTACTTACATATTCCTGTGCAAAATCTATGAGGTTCTGCAGGTCAATGTCATCCCGATAGGCTTTAACATTGTTATTGATGAAGAAATTCAGCTGATCTTTGATCCAGTCTTTGAACACAAAAGCCAAGATCCCTGCCGTGAGCTCCAGGAAGAAGATCAACCCCAGACACACTGAGAACTGCAGAGAAGAGGAAATATGCCTTATGCCAAAGCCATGAACAACCCCCCACCATCCCCAGCTCATAGGGAGCAGGCGAAGCCAGTCTGGTTTTACTCAGTTGCATGCATGAACTTGTAATTCTGATGTTATTGGAAAACACAATGAGAAAATCAGAACTGAGTCCCTGCATGCAATAGGGTAAAACCAGGACTAGATTAGCCTGTTCCTTATGACATGGCGTCAAATGGCAACCCTAATCGGAGATAGCATGCAAATCACACAAAACATGGCACTTCTCATGCAGGGCGTCATTAGCCAAGAGAAGAGTTTCTTCTGCAGTGTCCTGCGGCTGTTTCGTACAGGACAGGCATTACTGCCTTGGAGGAACGCTGCTCTAGTTCTCTTTGGTGGGGGAAAGGTTCAAGCAAGTGGCAATGGCATGCCACATCTCTGCAAACATAACACCAGCCTTGTAAAGAGGAAGAGGGGAAAGTCACTTACAAACTTGAGGAGGAAGGTGTTCTCACGTAGCGCCCCAATGCAGCCCGCAAAGCCCAGCACAAACATGACTCCTCCCACAACGATGAAGAGCCAGACTGGGTCAAATCCACCCAGATCTGTGATGGACGAGATGTTTGAAAGGACGCCCTGTGGAGAACCAAGAAAGAGTGGAACGGTTATGCATACACATGAAGCAGGGATGAGTTCCCTGTGGGCTACAGCTGAAGGGCAGAGACTTGCTTTCCTGAAGAAGGCTTCTGCACATTTATGCTAAAGAAGACACTATGGAGAAGGCAGTTCCTGAGATTCAGTCCAACTTCCAGCTTGTTTACAGTGCTCTACAGAACCTAGGCAACTTATCTCAGCAGTACTAGTGGTGACAGAGGATGGGATTGTACAACTTAATTCTTAGGAAGGGGCAGACTGGATAGACCATATGGTGTTTCTATGGACAAATTCCTTCTCCTTTGAAAGCTGTAATATTGCTCGGGGCCAGACTTTCGACCCCAGAGTGGGCTGTACCTGTACATGATTCCACACATTATAACCGAAGTGAGATGGGATCCCAGGTGCACTGCAATTATTAGTCACAACACCAGAATAACCTCTGCTCCCCTTTCCTTAAAGCCCGCCGTGCTGCTGATACTGACCAGCAACTATCATGCTCCCAGGCCCCTGCATAGCTCTGGACACAGAGTTCGAGATGGTTTTCATTTCTGTATGCACTCAAGCTGTTCTTGTTTTAAGGAAACCTTTAACTGGTTTTCCAGAGGGAGGCACCATGTTACGATATAGAGACTGGTGGCACCTTATAGACCAACTGACTGATTACGCCTAAGCTGTGGAGGGCAAGAATCCACTTCATTACCCACATGTAACACAAACTATAGTGATAGGTTGTGCCACATTCTCCCCAAGACACTAGTCAGTCGTGTAACTGGCATCTTATGCCGCAGAGCCAATGTCATGCCAGGGGGATGGTCAATGTCATGCCAGGGGGATGGCCAATGTCATGCCAAGGGGATGGTCAATATCATGCCAGGGGGATAAGAACATACGAACATAAGACATGCCATACTGGGTCAGACCGAGGTCCATCAAGCCCAGTATCCTGTTTCCAACAGTGGCCAATCTAGGTCATACGTACCTAGCAATATCCCCAAAAGACACAGGTTCCACAATGCTTGTACTGGGTCAAGCATTGATATCCTGGGTCCCTTTTTAATAGTGGTTTATGGACCTTTCCTCCAGGAACTTGTCCAAACCTTTTTTAAACCCAGCTATACTAACAGCCCTTACTACATCCTCCGGTAACAGATTCCAGAGTTTGATTACACGTTGAGTGAAAAAATATTTTCTCTTATTTGTCTTAAATAGTTTACCCTGTAGCTTCATTACATGTCCCCTAGTCTTTCTATACTCTGATAGCGTAAACAATTGATCCACGTTTATCCGTTCCACTCCATTCATTAATTTATAGACCTCTATCATATCTCCCCTCAGCCGTCTCTTCTCCAGGCTAAAGAGCCCTAACCTTCTTAGCCTCTCTTCATAGGAGTAGCCTTCCATCCCCTTCACCAATTTGGTGGCTCTTCTCTGTACTTTTTCTAATAACGCTATGTCCTTTTTAAGATACGGTGACCAGAATTGCACACAATACTCAAGGTGCGGTCGTACCATGGAGCGATACAGAGGCATTATAACATCCTTTGTTTTATTCTCCATCCCTTTCCTTATGATACCTAGCATTCTATTTGCTTTCTTGGCCGCCGCTGCACACTGGGCGGAGGGTTTTAACATGTTATCCACGATGACTCCTAAATCTGGTCAATGTCATGCCAGGGGGATGGTCAATGTCATGCCAATCTTTAAAAAGAGAGCCAGAAGTGATCCGGTGCAGGGCAAGAGGGTAGAAAGTACCCTGAAAAACAAAAATACTGTCCTAACGGGCAGAGCCAACAAGGGATGTCTTGCCTCACTGATTTGGGAGAATTTTCTGATATTGTTCGTTCATGAGCATGTGCAGACGGGTGAGCTGGATGCTACAGTGTGAGAGGCTCCTGAGGAAATTCAGGTCATGGGTGGGAGGCAGCGTCCTACAGTGTCTAGGGAACTGGTTAAAAGATAGGACACAGACACCTCTCAGTGGAGAAAGGGGAATTGTGGCATGCCCTAGGGACTGGTGCTATCCATTACATTTAGCTATCATCTGGAAATGAGAGAGGGACATGATCATATTTGTAGATGACACAAAATTATTCAAAGCTGAGAAATCACAAGTGGATTTTTTGGAAATTCGTGAGGAACTGGTGAGACTCGGAACTGAGCATCTCAATGGCAGATGAAATTTAGGTAGAAACACTCAAAATATGGTCATTTTAGAGAGGGTCTAATCATATGCGAAAATAAACAGGCAAAAACCCTCAAAATCAAAATCTCAGGCAATGACTTACTTCATTTGTAGTAACCTAGGTTGATATGATACTGTTGAAAAATCTCAAAAAATTGTTTAAATTTTGGAAAACGGGTCTCAGACTCGCGATTAGCTCACTCCTGCAGTCTATGTCAAAGGATGTGTGCTCCAATTGCATCAACGACCCGTGATGTTAATTCAGGCTAAATCAGTGATCAACAAATTGACATTCCAAATAAAAGGTAGCAGAACACTTATTTGCTTATCTTATGCATCCCCGACGCCTTCATCCGGCTGCCGTTCTGCGTTTCACATAACGGATTAGTTTCATCAGGGGGGTGGTTCAAAATGTCTGCTGGAACTTGATGAATCCTGCCATACAATGGTTATAAATGTCTCGAACCTTACTGTTGAAATTATTAAACTTGATGTTTGGCGCGTTGAATTGGAACTTATCAGTTTCTCCAAACAGGATGACACAGCACCGGCACACCAGCAGACTAATCTTCTGCCAGTCTCGATAAGCTCATATTACCCGTCTTCTCAAGGCGCTTCTCTGGCTCCCTATCCGTTTCCGTATCCAGTTCAAACTTCTCCTACTGATCTATAAGCTGCTCCTCACTCCCTTTCCTCTCTTCTCTCCCTACACCCCTCCTCGGGTTTTCCGCTCTTCTGACTAATCGCTTCTGTCTGTGCCTTTCTCTCCCGCTGCCAACGCCAGACTTCAATCCTTCCACCTTGCTGCTCCTTATGCCTGGAACAAACTACCTGAGTATTTACATTAGACTTCATCTCTGGCCCTTTTCAAATCCAGGCTGAAAATTCACCTCTTCGAGGCCACTTTTGGATCCTGATCCGCTTAGTTTCCTATGCGCTTCTTTACCATTCCCTAGATGCATCCTTGTCCTCTGCTGTTGTGTTGTCTGTCTTGACTAGACTGTGAGCTCTGATGAGTAGGGTCCGTCTTTTACATGTGTCTATACAGTGCTGCGTACACCTTGTAGCGCTATATAAATGGTAAGTAGTAATAGTAGCAGTTATGAAACAAATTGGAGAATGTAGTTTTCATTCAAATTTGTTGCTGGAAGATGTATTTATTTATTGAACTGTTTTATATAATCAAAGCAGTTTATATCTAACAATACAGTATAAGAACAGATACATTATAACTTGACCTAATAGGTAGCTTTGCATTTACATATGTAACAACATACTACTAGGAAAGATATCTAATATATTTACAGGCAGGAGATTATAATGTCAGTTTAAAAAGGTAACACGTAGCATTTTAGCGATGGTTGAATATATAAAGTCTCTTTCTGATACAGCATGCATATATATACAGGTGGCGCAATATTTACAGGTGGATGCACAGGATTTACTTATACAGCCATGTGAGTTATTCAATGGAGGGAAATGTTTACTTTGGTGTAATATCTTATGGCTGGCGAGTATAGCCAAATTCTGAGTTTAAAGTCTGTTCTTGATGTTGCGATGTTGATCTGATTCAACATTTTCAGATGGCCATGGTGTAGTTATCTATTTATACTACCCTTTGGGTATGTTCATGAAAGTACATAAGAACATAAGATATGCCATACTGGGTCAGACCAAGGTCCATCAAGCCCAGTATCCTGTTTTCAACAGTGGCCAATCTAGGTCCAGGAACTTGTCCAAACCTTTTTCAAACCCAGCTACACCAACAGCCTTTACTACATCCTCCGGTAACAAATTCCAGAGTTTGATTACACATTGAGTGAAAAAATATTTTCTTTTATTAGTCTTAAATAGTTTAAATTGTACCTTCATTGCATGTCCCCTAGTCTTTCTATATTCTGATAACGTCAACAATCGCTCTACGTTTACCCGTTCCACTCCGTTCATTAATTTATAGACTTCTATCATATCTCCCCTCAGCCGTCTCTTTTCCAGATTAAAGAGCCCTAACCTTTTTAGCCTTTCTTCATAGGAGTATCCTTCCATCCCCTTTACCATTTTGGTGGCTCTTCTCTGAACCTTTTCTAATAAAGCTATATCCTTTTTAAGCTACAGCGACCAGAATTGCACACAATATTCAAGGTGCGGTCTCACCATGGAACGATATAGAGGCATTATAATATCTTTTGTTTTATTTTCCATTCCTTTCCTTATCATACCTAGCATTCTATTTTATCTCTTGGCCGCCGCTGCACACTGGGCCGAGGGTTTTAACATGTTATCCACAATGACGCCTAAATCTTTTTCCTGGGTGGTGGTTCCTAATGTGGAACCTTGCATCGTGTAACCATAGTTTGGGTTGTTCTTCCCTAGGTGCATAACTTTGTACTTGTCCACATTAAATTTCATCTGCCATTTTGATGCCCAGTCTTCCAATTTATCAAGATCCTCTTGCAATTTTCCACAATCGTCCTGGAATTTAACAACTTTAAATAGTTTTCTATCATCTGCAAATTTGATAACCTCACTCGTTATTCCCTTTTCCAGGTCATTTATGAATATGTCAAAAAGCAGCGGACCCAGCACAGATCCCTGGGTTGCACCACTATTCACCTTTCTCCAGTGGGAAAAATGGCCATTTAGCCCTACCCTCTGCTTTCTATCTTTTAGCCAGTTCCTGATCCACAATAGTACACTGCCTCCTATCCCATGACTCGTTAGTTTTGCCAAATCTCTCTCATGAGGGACCTTGCCAAAGGCTTTCTGAAAGTCCAGATACACTATATCAACTGACTGTCCACTTGTTTATTCACACATTCAAAAAAACATAACAAATTAGTAAGACAAGATCTTCCTTTACTAAAGCCAAGTTGGCTGTCTCCCATTAGGCCATGCCTATCTACATGCTGAGTAATTTTGTTCTTTATGATGGTCTCTACCATTTTTCCCAGTACTGACGTCAGGCTCACCAGTCTGTAGTTTCCCGGATCACACCTGGAATCCTTTTTAAAAACTGGTGTTACACTGGCGATCCTCCAATCTTTAGGTATTACAGATGATTTTAATGAAAGTTCACAGATTACTAATAGCAGGTCTGCAATCTCATATTTCAGTTCTTTCAACATCATTGGATGTATACCATCTGGCCCAGGTGATTTGCTACTCTTCAGTTTATCTAATAGTTGTAATACATCTTCCCGATGTATCGATATTTCCTTTAATTCTTCTGCACCTTTAAATACCACTTCAGTCATGGGTAACATCCCTACATCTTCCTCAGTAAAGAACGAAGCAAAGAATTCATTCAGTCTCTCCACTATCGCTTGTTGCCTCTTAGTGCCCCTTTAACCCCTCTATCATCTAATGGACCAACTGACTCTCTCAGGTTTTTTGCTACGAATGTACTTGAAAAAGTCTTTAATTCGAATTTTTGCTTACGCAGCAAGCTTCTTCTCAAATTCTCCCTTTGCCCTCCTTATCAATGCCTTGCAGTTGACTTGCCAGTGCTTGTGCTGTTTCCAGGTTTCGTTGTTTGGCTCTTTTATCCATTTCCTGAAAGATGCTTTTTTGGCACCAACAGCTTTTCTGACCTCACCTTTAAACCATGCTGGCAGTTTTTTGGACTTCCTTCCACTTTTCTTAAAGCATGGAATACAGCTGGTCTGGGCTTCCAAGATAGTATTTTTCAACAACACCCAAGCTTGATGTAAGTCTTTAACCTTTGCCACTGCTCCTTTTACTTTTTTCTTAACTATTTTCCTCATTTTATCATAGTCTCCCTTTCGAAAGTTAAAAGGTAGTACTGTGGATTTCCTTACTATCCCTCCTCCACTAATTAAATCAAATGCAATCATGCTATGATCACTATTGCCAAGTGGCCCCCAACACCCTTATCTCTTACACTAGATCTGGTGTTCCACTAAGGACTAGGTCTAATATGGCTTCCCCTCTGGTCGGTTCATAAACCAGCTGCTCCAAGAAGCAGTCATTTATGTCATCTAGGAACTTTATCTCCCTAGCATGTCCTGCTGTGACACTGACCCAGTCGATACCGGGGTAATTGAAATCACCCATTATTATTACTGCGCTGTAACATTTGTTAGCTTCCTTGATTTCTTTGAGCATTTCATCATCCATTTGTTCATTCTGGTCGATAGTACACCCCCACTGTCATCGCCTTCCCCTTTTTACATGGAATTTCAATCCATAGAGATTCTACAGCAAATCTTGTTTCCTGCAAAACTTTAATCCTTTCTGACTCAATGCCCTCTCTAAAATAGAGCGCAACCCCTCCACCAATTTGAACAGCTCTATCATTATGATATAGTTTGTACCCAGGTATCACAGTGCCCCACTGGTTGTCCTCCTTCCACCATGTCTCTGATATTCCAATCATATCTAACCTCACATTTAGTGCTATACATGCTAACTCTCCCATCTTATTTTTTAGACTTCTAGCATTTGCATACAAGCATTTTAGATACTGTATTTTATTCATATTAATCTGGCTATTGGTATGTATGGGTAATTTGGGATCTTTAAGCTCTGTCTGCTCTATACTTGGGGGCATTTGGGCTACTTTACTCTTTTTTGGAACCTCTCTGCTTTTGGTAGTATCCTTCAAGGATACATTCTTCTGAACCATGCACTCTTGGGCGACTGTCGGCTTTCCCCTATTATCTAGTTTAAAAGCTGGTCTATCTCCTTTTTAAAGGTTAATGCCAGCAGCCTGTTTCCATCCCAGTTAAGGTGAAGCCCATCCCTTCGGAAGCGCCCATCCTTTCCCCAGAATGTTCCCCAGTTCCTAACAAATCCAAAACCCTCATCTCTGCACCATTGTCTCATCCACGCATTGAGACTCCAGAGCTCTGCTTGCGTTTTGGGTCCTGTGCGTGGAATGGGAAGCATTTTGGAGAATGCTACCCTGGAAGTTCTGGATTTCAACTTCCTACCTAAAAGCCTAAATTTAGCCTCCAGAACCTCCCTACCACATTTACCTATGTCATTGGTACCGACATGTACCAAGACAGCAGACTCCTCCCCAGCACTATCTAAGACCTTATCCAGGTGGCAAAGCAAAATCCCCTATCGTGTCTGGTGAGAATAACCATTGTAGTTGGTGTATGGTATAGCTGTCTGGGGTATCTGTTGGACTGTGGGTCTGCAGAAAGTGTCAGAATCTATGTGGGAAATAATTCTTTGATTGGCTCCGAAGTGCCAAAATGTTCCGTAAAGAGGTGTGCTTTTAGGTCTTTTCTGAAAGTTGCTAGGTCAGTGGTGGCTCTCGGCTTATTTGGTAGGAATTCCATAATGCAGGGGAAGAGAAGCTAAAAGCTCTGTTAATTGTTACCTTTGTGAATTTTTTAAAGGAATTGGGAACAAGTAGGGTGTTTTGGCTCCGCTCCCTTCTTGGTCTGTTCTTTAAGGGTTTTTTTTCTCAGATAAGTGTGATGGTGCTATTTTATATTTGATCCTACTGTGTATTGGTAACCAGAGTAGTATGAAGAAGATTGGGGTAATGTGTTCCGATGTGCTTGCTTTGAACCATCCTAGATGTTGTGCTATCTTGAGCTGGTGTATTATTTGTCTTGGGAGCCCTTGAAGGATGGTGTTACTGAAGTCAGTGTGGGGGAGTACTAATGCTTGGAGGACTGATCTAAAGTCCTGTTGTAGTAGCAGGGGCCTTAGGTTTTTTAGGAGTCTTAGCTTGTTATATATAATTGCAGTTGCATTCTTGATGTATGTTGTTAGGTTTAGTGTGCTATCTATTCTGACGCCAAGGTACCTGACTTCATTCTTTATAGCAATGGATGTGTTTTCAATTTTAGTGGGAGAGTAAAGTTTTGATTCCTTGTCACGAATAGAACTTCCATTTTTTTGTAGTTGATTTTGAGATTGTGGTTATTCAGCCATTGTGATATTTTTGCAAAGCGTACTATGATGCTGGTGAAATCAAGAGACGCTATGTCCATCGCAAGGTATAGAATCACATCATCCACATATATTGCAGATCTTATGTTGCATTCCTGTATTATATGGCAGATTGCTTGTAAGTATATGTTGAAAAGAAGTGCCGACGGTGCAGGGCCCTGTGGAATCCCTTGTTTTTGAGGGAAGGACTTTGATATATGGTGTCCTATTTTAACCTGCTGGGATCGGTCGGCAAGATAGGATTGGAACCATGATAATGTTGTGCCATGTATCCCCACTTGCTTTAGTCATTCAATGAGGATTGAATGATTGGTGGGAGTCAAAAGCAGCTGTAATATCTCGGAATATTAGCAGGACTGCTTGTTTTGGGCTATGAATGAACTTTAACAGGTTATCGAATAGTCCAGTGAGAAGGGTTTCTACACTATGGTATGGCCTGAAGTCAAATTAACAGTTGCAGATTAAGTGTTTCCTTCCTACTCTTATCTCCCACGTTACCAATTACATGACGTTAAACTGTATAATGACTAATTCTGTTAACATTGTTTAATGTAAAAGTTACTGTTTAAAGTTACCAATTACTTTACATTAAATTGTATAATGATTATTTCTGTTAATCCTGTTAACATTGTTTAATGTAAAAGTTACTGTTTAAAGTTCTATGTAAACCACCTTGATTCTTGAAAGGCGGTGTGTGCCTTTGAGTCAGTCCTGACTCCTGGCGACCCAGAAGCTCCTGGGTTTTCTTGGCAGCGTCACTGGAAGTAGATTGCCAGGCCTTTCTTCCAAGGCAATGGAGGGTTAAGTGACTTGCCCAAGGCCACAAGGAGTGCTAGTGAGACTTGAACCCTGGTTGCTTGGTTACCAAGCCAGTGTTCTAACCACTAGGCTACTCCTCCACTCCCCCTGAAAGGTGGTAAATAAGCACAAATAAATAAATAAATAAATATTGATTTGTGTCAAGGGGTATGCGAGACTCAATGTGATCCTGTAGTTGTTAGTGCATGATGCTTTCAATGATTTTTGCCAGAAATAGCAGACTAGATATAGGCCTATATGATGATGGACATAGGCTGTCTAATGTCTTGCTTTTTAGTACTGGTTTAATTGAGGCCCACTTAAGGACTGTGGGCATGATTCCATTTGTGAGTGAAAAGTTGACTATTTCAAGGATGTGCGGGGCTAGCTCAGCGCGGGTTATTTTCATCCAGCTAATCGGGCATGAGTCAAGGCAGGAAGTGGTGGTATTAATGTTGGAGATCACTCAGTCAAGTTCTTTGAGTGTTACTATGTGGAAATTAGACCATAGGTGTTCGGGGGTCAATTGCAAATAGGGGTGTGAGTTTAGAAATGTACAATTATCTAAGGCTTGGGGGGAATTAGGGGATTGACGGTTTTATTTGGAGGTCTTGCTAAGTTTTTTATGATTTCAAATAGTTCCCTGGGATGGTTAAGGGAGTCGTGAGGATCTTTGTATGATAGGCTTTCTTTGCTGCATTTATTGTATCTCTGTATGTTTGTAGTTTCTCATTGTATTGGTGAGGATCTTTGTATGATAGGTTTTCTTTGCTGCATTTATTGTATCTCTGTATGTTTGTAGTTTCTCATTGTATTGGTGAGGATCTTTGTATGATAGGTTTTCTTTGCTGCATTTATTGTATCTCTGTGTGTTTGTAGTTTCTCACTGTATTGGTGAGGATCTTTGTATGATAGGCTTTCTTTGCTGCATTTATTGTATCTCTGTGTGTTTGTAGTTTCTCACTGTATTGGCGAGGATCTTTGTATGATAGGTTTTCTTTGCTGCATTTATTGTATCTCTGTGTGTTTGTAGTTTCTCATTGTATTGGCGAGGATCTTTGTATGATAGGCTTTCTTTGCTGCATTTATTGTATCTCTGTATGTTTGTAGTTTCTCATTGTATTGGCGAGGATCTTTGTATGATAGGCTTTCTTTGCTGCATTTATTGTATCTCTGTGTGTTTGTAGTTTCTCATTGTATTGGCGAGGATCTTTGTATGATAGGTTTTCTTTGCTGCATTTATTGTATCTCTGTATGTTTGTAGTTTCTCATTGTATTGGTGAGGATCTTTGTATGATGGGCTTTCTTTGCTGCATTTATTGTATCTCTGTGTGTTTGTAGTTTCTCATTGTATTGGTGAGGATCTTTGTATGATAGGCTTTCTTTGCTGCATTTATTGTATCTCTGTATGTTTGTAGTTTCTCGTATTGGCGAGGATCTTTGTATGATAGGCTTTCTTTGCTGCATTCATTGTATCTCTGTATGTTTGTAGTTTCTCATTGTATTGGTGAGGATCTTTGTATGATAGGCTTTCTTTGCTGCATTTATTGTATCTCTGTGTGTTTGTAGTTTCTCATTGTATTGGTGAGGATCTTTGTATGATGGGCTTTCTTTGCTGCATTTATTGTATCTCTGTGTGTTTGTAGTTTCTCATTGTATTGGTGAGGATCTTTGTATGATGGGCTTTCTTTGCTGCATTTATTGTATCTCTGTATGTTTGTAGTTTCTCATTGTATTGGTGAGGATCTTTGTATGATAGGCTTTCTTTGCTGCATTTATTGTATCTCTGTGTGTTTGTAGTTTCTCATTGTATTGGTGAGGATCTTTGTATGATAGGCTTTCTTTGCTGCATTTATTGTATCTCTGTGTGTTTGTAGTTTCTCATTGTATTGGTGAGGATCTTTGTATGATAGGCTTTCTTTGCTGCATTTATTGTATCTCTGTGTGTTTGTAGTTTCTCATTGTATTGGTGAGGATCTTTGTATGATAGGTTTTCTTTGCTGCATTTATTGTATCTCTGTGTGTTTGTAGTTTCTCATTGTATTGGTGAGGATCTTTGTATGATGGGCTTTCTTTGCTGCATTTATTGTATCTCTGTGTGTTTGTAGTTTCTCACTGTATTGGTGAGGATCTTTGTATGATAGGCTTTCTTTGCTGCATTTATTGTATCTCTGTGTGTTTGTAGTTTCTCATTGTATTGGCGAGGATCTTTGTATGATAGGTTTTCTTTGCTGCATTTATTGTATCTCTGTGTGTTTGTAGTTTCTCATTGTATTGGTGAGGATCTTTGTATGATAGGCTTTCTTTGCTGCATTTATTGTATCTCTGTATGTTTGTAGTTTCTCATTGTATTGGTGAGGATCTTTGTATGATAGGTTTTCTTTGCTGCATTTATTGTATCTCTGTGTGTTTGTAGTTTCTCATTGTATTGGTGAGGATCTTTGTATGATGGGCTTTCTTTGCTGCATTTATTGTATCTCTGTGTGTTTGTAGTTTCTCACTGTATTGGTGAGGATCTTTGTATGATAGGCTTTCTTTGCTGCATTTATTGTATCTCTGTGTGTTTGTAGTTTCTCATTGTATTGGCGAGGATCTTTGTATGATAGGTTTTCTTTGCTGCATTTATTGTATCTCTGTGTGTTTGTAGTTTCTCATTGTATTGGCGAGGATCTTTGTATGATGGGCTTTCTTTGCTGCATTTATTGTATCTCTGTGTGTTTGTAGTTTCTCATTGTATTGGTGAGGATCTTTGTATGATGGGCTTTCTTTGCTGCATTTATTGTATCTCTGTATGTTTGTAGTTTCTCATCGTATTGGTGTTTGTCTGTTAATGGACTTCAATCGTCTCCATTTTTTCTCAAGTTTCATTAATTCTCTTTTCAGTTGCCTTATTTCTTGGGTGTGCCAAAGTTTAGATTCTCTTTGTCTGTTTCTTGTTTTGTTGGTTTGGGAATTTGGAAGGACGGCTGCATTCTTAATTGCTTCATTCTAGTTTTCTATTCTGGTATCGATTTCAGCTATTGGGAGGGAGATATCTGGTATAATTTGCCTTAGGAAACTGTCTTTGTCAAATCTCCTATACCTGGTGCAGGGTATATGCATAAATTTTGGTGTTAGCTGTTTTGTGTGGTATATGAGATTGAAGCTTATTAAGTAACGATCTGACCATGGGACAGGAATGGCTTGGGGTAGCGTGTAAGTGTCACATTGCTGTGATGATTTGGGGGTGAAAAGCGTATTCCCTTTTCTGTGTGTCAGGAAATCTATGATTTGGTCAAAATCTAGTTCAGACATAGTTTCAATAAATTTTTTGGCATGGTTAGGGTTGAGTGAGGGAAGGTCTAAACTGAATAGTAAGATTAGCTGATTTCTATTGTTGAGGGAGCAGGCTGTTTCTAGTATGGAAGTAAGACTGGTTGTTTCAGTAGATGGGGGTCTGTAAAGGAGACAGAGTGAGGTGAGGTGTTTCGATCATGAGGACATCCATGTCCTCAATATTATTAGTAGTTAACAGGCTGGCTTTAAGAGTGGTTTTGATGATAATGAGGATTCCACCACCTCTCCTTGAGGTCCTAGGGCAATGGAAGATGTCATAACCGTCTACCTTTAACTGATTAATTAG
This sequence comes from Ichthyophis bannanicus, assembly GCA_033557465.1. Lineage (NCBI taxonomy): Eukaryota > Metazoa > Chordata > Amphibia > Gymnophiona > Ichthyophiidae > Ichthyophis > Ichthyophis bannanicus. The sequence continues at coordinate 7,514,073 of CM066050.1, forward strand.
AATGTTATCGTGATGTTAGTCAGGTTTCAGTTATGAAGAGAATATCTGGCTTACTGTCAGAAAGGATATCTGTAATGACTGGGAGCTTGCTTCTGATGGACCTAGCATTTATGAGGTAGCAATAGAGCTCAGTAGGAATAGGTCTAGAGGGCTATTGCAGAGGGTTTAAAGGAGTTGATGTCTATGAACCTGTGTCTTTGACTTCTATTATATTGTAGTATTCCTTGGTGTGGTTGAGGTTGGGGCTTTTGTGGTGGTGTATGACTGGAATGTTACATGAGGCAGTAGAGCAGGCTTGGATGTAAGTGGGGGCAATTAATGCAGTTAGCAAGAATATGACTTCTATGGCTCTGGTGTAGCTGATGGATGCCATGGTGTTGTGCAGCAGTGGTTCAAAAGACAACTATTACATTCAGCAGTCCTATTAATTGTTCGGGTCCTTATTCAGGGCTTGTATGCAGGTTCAGCTCAATGTCCATGCTCGAGACTCTCAGGCACGGGCTGCCTGGAGGCGTTTCTTTAAAATAGTCCTTGCTGCCTTGCTGTGCTGCAATGGAGGAGCCCAACTCGTCTTGCGGTGGGGGGAAGGGAGGCTCTCTCCTTTCTGCTCCCTACCCCGATGCTGGTCAGATGCTGCTCAAACCGCTGTTGTGTGTAATCAAGGCAATTAGCCTAGCTGGAATTAGATAAGTTTCTGGAGGAAAAGTAGATTTGGGAAAGCCATCACTTATCTCTGGGATATGAGCACTAAGAAATGGATCTACTTCTTCAGATCCTGCTAGGTACCTGTGACTATCGAAGACATGATGCTCAGCCAGTATGGCACAGCTTATGATCTTAACGCGTCGAAATGGAACAAACACCACTGATCTATTGCCTGGAACAGATATACCATCAGTCACAAAAACTTCACATTCTAAAGAAAATGCCAAATGTCCAGTCTCCTATTTGCCACACTGGCCTACATAACCGACACCATGAACTCCTCCACCAACACTGGCAGGTCGTCCATCCACATATTCAAACAGCAACATCATCATAGACCTCCAAAAAGCAAAAACAAGAGATTTTTTTCCTTTCTGGGGTTCTACTATGTTGCTATATGAAAATGACTGAGTAGAACCAGTTCCCCTGCTTTTTGTTTTGAAACCAGACATACATCCAGGCAGAGAAATCTGTCTGTTGCATGGGGACTCTCTTGCTTCACCAAATCCATAGAGATGATAAAGCTTTGTGACATCCTAGAAACCTGCTCCCACTATCAGACTCAAGTAATGATTCTATGCCAACCAACCATCAGCCCCTCAACTCAACATGGAAAAATACCCTGGTACACAACCTAAAGTGCTCTAAAACTTAAAGAAAACTTATGTGGACACCAACAGAAGGCCACAACACTGGACTTGATTTCTACAAACAGAATCATTTGACTCATAAATTAAGTCACAAGGAACAAGAAGCATCCACAATCTCTGAAACAATTCTGATGTCATTATCAAAGAAGCTGACCAATAAGGGGCCACAAACTGAAGTACTTATAAAAAGGAGAAGCAGTCTAGAAGTCCCTGTCCTTAGATTCCGCTGGAGAATAATGGAGGAATTACACAAGCAACCTGAAGAGATTCTCCCACTGATGTACATGCCATTGATGATGTGGACTCTTGCCCTTGAAAGCTCAGATCTCAATAACAGTTGAAGATCAATATTCAAAGAGGGCTCAGAGCCTAAATTTTAGGTGCCTTAGTTAAGTGTTTGTTCAGTTGGTTTTAGACACCAAAAATACTTCCATTCGCCTTTGTCTGAATGTGTTACCCAGAATTTTGCTGTGAAGCTACAAACCTTCTTCCTCTCCCTGTCTCCTATACTGAAAGTAACCAATGCTGGGAGCTGTCAAAGCTACTGGCACTTCCTATTCAGCTTAGCCAGGTAAGACCATCTCCTCACAGCATGGTTTCAGGAAGCTAGACAAATATTTAGTAGTAGTAGTAGTAGTAGTAGAGGGGTGAGTGGTTTGGGGCCAGTGGGAGAAGGGGGTTAGGAGCAGGATATCCCAGGTTTTATCACCCTTTCCCAATTTTACAGCAGCAGCTGTTGTTGTTGTTCTAAGTGCTGTTGAAACAATGTCAACTCATGGAAACCCTGTGAATAGTTGATTAAACTGTGTTCAGTTGATAGAGTGACATCCATAGCTGCCGTTATTGTATTGATCCATCTCATTGCTGGTCTTCCTCTTTTGCACCGACCTTCAACCTTGCCAAAATAATGACTTTTTCTAATGATCTTTCTCTTTGCATGATGTGTCTAAAGTATGAAAGGCAAAATCCTGTCATTTCTGATTCTAAGGAAAGCTTAGATTTGATCTCCTCTAGTAGCAATTCAATTGTTCTTTGGGCAGTCCATGGTAAGAACATAAGAAATGCCATACTGAGTCAGACCAAGGTCCATCAAGACTAGTAGCCTGTTTCCAACAGTGGCCAATCCAGGTCACAAATACCTGGCAGGTTCCCAAAAGGTACCCAGGAAAGTGTAGATAACACCGGTCAACAAATGTTTACAAAAGTCATGTTACTAAAATAAAAATAGTCATTTCTTATCAATTTTTATATGCTGAACATGAATATGACAGTGAAATTGCAAAGTTGGCTCTAGTTTATTTGTAATCTACAAAAATTAATGTTTAAATCATGAAATGCATGTCAATAGTAAATATAATAGGCCTTCGGTTAATACCTGTAAAAAACCAAGTCATAGACTACTTCTTAGATTTTTTCGCCTGTCTCTTGTACAGCTGTTTGGGAGCTTCTCTGGGGAGTGTCCAGCAGTAGTCAGCCAGCATTGTAGTGGACCATTTTCCCTGGTATCTTTGCTCCATCGTTGCGATATCCTGGTGAAAACGTTTGCCCTGTTCATCACTAACCACACCACAGTTGTCAAGAAAGAAATCGAGATGGGAATCAAAGAAATGGATCTTTAGAGACATATTGCAGCCAAGTTTCTGATACTGCATCAGCATGTCTTCTACTAGTTCCTTGTAGTTTTCTGCCCTAACATTCCCGAGAAAGTTTGTTGACACTAGGCGAAAAGCATTCCATGCTTGTTTCGCATCACCCTGCAGCAAGTTGTTGAACCGGACATCTTTGAAGAGCTCTCGAATTTGAGGACCCCAAAAACTCTCTCTTTAATCTTTGCTTCGCTGAATCGAGGGAATTTTTCATGCAGGTATCGGAAAGCTGGTGAAGTGTGGTCCATGGCTTTCACAAAGTTTTTCATCAAACCTAGTTTGATGTGAAGGGGTGGTAGCAGGATTTTGTGAGCCTCAACCAGAGCTGGGTGCTGGATATTCTTCTCTCCAACTGTTACATTTTGTCTGCGATTCCATTCCTTCCGCAAGTAGTACCAATCCCTTGCTCGGCTATCCCACTCACGTAAGAAACACATGTATTTTATATATCCCTGCTGCAGTCCCATTAAAAGGGCATCTACCTTCAAGCAGGGGCAGCTCAAGGGGGGTGCGGGGCCATGTGCGGAGACTCAGTGTGGGGCCTCATTTGCATAAATATTTGCATAATGTAACCATACACTAACTTTTAGTAAACATGCCTCTTAATGAGTTTATGGATAAAGAAAGACTAAAAGATTTCTACATTACTATAATCCAGTGCCAACCTACAAACACTGCCCATTTAGAACCCATAGCAAACCCGCCATATCCTAATAGCACTACCAGGACTCACAAAGCACCATACCCTACCTATCAAAAGGAAACACTGCAAATATTAAACCAATACATTTCAGAGAATAACAATACATGACCTACAGGGGAAAGAGAACAAGTGGCAATGTCAAATAGGAATTACATAAACAGAATACCTCAGCTCAGTTACACATGCAGAACATAGACCATCACCAAACAAGGAATCACAATTTAGAAACAGGAAGACAATAATTAAACTGGGAACCCCAAAAGCCAAACTTGGAATGTACAACAACATTGTAGAAATAAAACTATAAATTAATTTCCTCTTGTACTAAACAAAGCGCAGACGTTAAAGAAGCACATTTCCCAGAGCTGACATATTCCAGTTAATAAATTCAAAATAAAGAGATATTTTTCTACCTTTTGTGCATTTTTTTTCAGTTGCAATTGTTCCAGCCACTTTCTTCTGGTTTCTTCGTGTCTTCTGCTAACTCTCCATCATCTGCTGTCCATTTGTCCTTTCTTCTAGTTTTTTTCCATTCTCTCTCTACATCTGCTTTAACATACTAATCTTTCTCCTTTTGCTCTTTCCTCATTCCTATTTCATCCACTCAAATTTTACCCCTCCATCCTCAGTCCCCACATACTCTTCCAATACCCAGCCAATTGTAGATTTTTCTTTCATCTCTGTGACGGCTTTCAGATCCGCGAAGGGAGAGTGTCTCCTTGCGGCTCTGTTAAGCCTGCAGGAGCTGATGGGAAATTTCCCCTCAGCCCCTGCGGGCTTAACAGAGCCGCGAGGGAGACAGTGAGATGCTCTCCCTTCGCGGATCTGAAAGCCATCGCAGAGAGGCTCAGCCGGGCAGGGAGGTCTCAGCTGGGCAGGGGGGGGGGGGGCCTGCGGGACAGTCGATTCTGCCGCTGCCACGGCAGCAGCCAGCTTTTTTTTTTTAATTTTCCCTGGGCCGATGGGGGAGAGGGGGGGTTAGGACTGGTAATGGGCTGTGCGCTGAGGTGGGGTTAGGACTGGTAGTGGGCTATGGGGGGGCTAAGACTGGAAATGGGCTGATGGTGTTAGGGCTGGAAATGGGCTGATGGGGGGTTAGGACTGGTAATGGGTTGGGGGGTTGCTAGGACTGGAAATGGGCTGAATGGAAGGGGGGCTTGAACTGCAAATAGCTGATGGGGATGGGGACTTGGAATAGAAATGGGCTGAGTGGAAGGGGGGCTTGAACTGCAAATAGCTGATGGGGAGGGGGGCTTGGAATGGAAATGGGCTGTGAGGGCAGTGAGCTAGGACAGGAAGGGCTGATGGAGCAGCTAGGATAGGACTGGAAATGGGCTGTTGGGGGAGCTAAGATTGGAAACGGGCTGTGGTGGGGGCTTGGATTGAAATTGACTCATGTAGGTGCTAGAACTGGAAGTAGGCTCATGGGGGGCTTGGATTGAAATTGGGCTGAGTTGAGGGGAGCTAGGATTTGACATGAGCTGATGGTGGGGCTAGGAAAGGACTAGAAATGGGCTGATGGGCTGGGATTGGAAATGAGCTGATGGAGGGACTCGGATAGGACTGGAAATGGATGGGGAGCTAGGACTGGAAATGTGCTGATGAAGGGACTAGAAGGGAGCGGATGCTGGGTGAGGCTGGAACTAGAAGGGAGCTGATGTTGGGGGAGGATTAGAATGGGATGGGGCTGGGAGAGTGAAATGGAGAGGGGAAAAATATTTTGTTTGAGAGGGAAGACAAATCTACAATTGGCCGGGTATTGGGAGAGTAAGTGGGGATTGAGGATGGAGGGGTAAAATTTGAGTGGATGAAATAGGAATGAGGAAAGAACAAAAGGAGAAAGATTAGTATGTTAAAGCAGATGTAGAGAGAGAATGGAAAAAACTAGAAGAAAGGACAAATGGACAGCAGACGATGGAGAGTTAGCAGAAGACACAAAGAAACCAGAAGAAAGTGGCTGGAGCAATTGCAACTGAAAAAAAAATGCACAAAAGGTAGAAAAATATCTCTTTATTTTGAATTTATTAACTGGAATATGTCAGCTCTGGGAAATGTGCATCTTTAATAATTATTGAGGGCTCAGCCGGGCAGGGGGGGCCCCGCGGGACAGTCAATTATGCCACTGCCTCGGCGGCAGCAGCAGCAGCAGCCAGGTTTTTTTAAATTTTATTTTTAAAGCAGAATGTTCTTTGCGCGGGGCCCCCTGAAACATGGGGCCCTGTGCAAAAAACATTCTTGCTCAATGGACGGGCTGGCCCTGGTTCTTGGATAAGTCCAAATCACGAACCAGGTCATTTAGTTCTTCCTGTGTTATTCTGTGTGGAGTTGATAATGCATCTCAGTGAAAATCTGGGTCACTGCATGCTGACGGACCAGGAGAAGAACAGGTCGGCTCACCCTTGTCCTCATCAGATGAATCAAGAGAATATTCTGATGGAGGTTCTGGAATAGGAAGTCCCTTACCATGTGGAACTGGTCTCAATGCAGACGGAATGTTTGGGTAGACTATGCTCAACTTCATTTGCTTCGTTATTCCGCTGGAAAGAGGAGGAACCAAGCAGAAGTAACAGTCATTTATGTGCTTGCTTGACTCTCTCCACACCATGGGGACTGCAAACAGCATTGATGGTCTTTTGCAATTCAACCACTGTGAAAGCTGTGTTGTACATGTAGCGCAGCATATATGCGGGGCCCAAGGCTTGTCTTGGTCACCAATCTTGCATCCGAAGTAAAGATGATATGCCTTCTTCAGTTGAGAAGTGATACTTTTCTTCTGGTTGGCAAATGTCAGTTCCCCACAAATGTAGCAGAAATTGTCAACGGTATTAACGCACTTTTGCGGCATTACTGTTCTGTATTGTATGTAAATGGCTAAAATTATATGATTAATAAAAGTTACATGTAACAGTAGCTTAAACTGTCTCGCACACAGTCTGAAATATTTTAAATGCTCAACCTTTCCGACTGCGTATAGTACATTGCTGACGTCAGATGGCTTCAGCAGCCGTCTGGCAGTAGTATTGCATTGCATCAGAAAATGATGCAATCAACTCTGGATGATGTGTGCATGCTGGTATTATGTAATGTGATGCAATATTACATCATTCAAGGCTTTGAATAATTTTGTGTCACCTGCAAATTTGATCACCTCACTCGTTATTCCCATTTCCAAGTCATTTATGACTATGTCAAAAAGCAGCGGACCCAGCACAGATCCCTGGAGTACTCCACTATTCGTCTTTCTCCACTGAGTAAATTGGCCATTTACTGTAGATCTACCCTCTGCTTTCTATCTTCTAACCAGTTCCTGATCCACAGTAGTACACGGCCTCCTAGCCCAGGACTCTTTAGTTTTGCCAAAAGTCTCTCATGAGGGACTTTGTCAAAGGCTTTCTGAAAATCCAGCCCAGAGTTTCTAAGCACTTTGCCGCCACCTTTGTTCCTAACTTTTGCATTCCAGTCATCCATGACTATCCAGATGTCCTGTTTGCATGTTCTGCGGATTTCACTTGTACTTGTTCATAGAACTCATTAACGTCATCCTCCTCTGCATCTGTTCTTGGTACATATACCTGAACAATAGTGTTGATGGGCTTTCCTTCTGGATGAATAGAAATTAAAAGTTCACTGACTGTAGTTCTTGTAAGTTTTTTCTTAATTCTAAATGCAGGAGAATTTCTTCCTTCTTTCGTTTCCTAGTGCAGCATATCATGTGATCATCATATTCACAGCAGCGTCCGGCGCCGCACCGTTTCAGCTTGTTGACACGGTGGAGGAGGGAGGAGTAGCCTAGTGGTTGGGACAAGGTACTTCAGGCCGGAAGGTCGGGGGTTTAAATTCCACTAGAGGACAGCAACCTTGGACCAGAAGGACTGGGGTTTCTAGTCCCGCAGATGCTCCTTGTGGTCTTGGGCAAGCCACTTTACCCTCCATTGCCCATGTTCCCTTTAAGTATTAGTGTATGTGTCTCAAATCCCCACGTGTTAAATGTATCCCCCACTTGTGTTGTGACCGCTTTGATTGAAGGATAAGGCAGTATATAAATACCATTAAATAAATAAAATAAACATATACTACTGCTACTTGCACTACTAATCATTTGTATAGCACTACAAGGCATGTTCAGCATTGTACATATAGATGTAAGACACAGTCCCTGCTCATCAGAGCTTACAATCTAATCAAGACAAAACACATGGAGCCTGATCCCAGTAGGGCACATCTGGATGGCCTCATGCAGAACAGGCCTGTCAAGACCCGATTCTGCACCACGGAAGCCAGATGTTACCATAGATGCAAGATTGGGCCCTTAGATGGCCCGGCATGCCAGCATGACTCCCCAGTGCCTCCCTGTCACCCCACCACCCGACGGGGGCAGCCAGGTCCCAGATCGGGTGGCAGGGACTCACTGTGGGTGTCTTGTTGCTCCAAGCTGTGGCTGCCGGGCAGGATCGGAGGGGCGCCCCGTGCTTATTCCCTGTACATCCAGGGGTCGGGCCCATCCATTCTTGGCCCCCGGGCTGCCCCTGTCCCCCGCAGTACACACAGTGGCTCTGTATGTGCAGCAGGGCAAGGAGATGGAATAGGTTGAGGGTGGATATCGGGACGTACAGCCCCACTATTTGCTTTCCTGGATGGGGCCCATAGTGAAACTGGGGACTAGAGTATAGTAAGATACACATAAGCAGTGGAGAAGAGAGTGAGGAGCATCAGGATCCAAAAGCAGCTTCAAAGAGGTGGATCTTTAGCCTGGAATTGAATAAGGCTAGAGAAGGAGCCCGACACAGACTCAGGCAGTTTGTTCCAGGCATATGGAGCAGCGAGATGGAATGAACGAAGGTTTGATTTTGTTCTTGAGCCCCTCCAGCTTCTTGGTTCATGTTTTGTCTCACTATGTTAAGACAGCAGCAGAGGCCTGTACAAACGGCAGGGAACTGGAGGCCCTCTCTCACCTTGTGCAATGGAAAGCATGGGGGATGCCGGGGTGCGGGCAACTCTCTTGAGCACGTTACTTCAGCATAGGAGGATAGGGAGGTGATGCATGGCCAGACAGAGGTTTGCTCTCTTCTCTAGCAGCACCTAGATTTAGCCATCTACATTAGGTAACTAGCACTGAAAAACAGCACTAGTCACCTACATTTGTCCCCAAAAACTTATACCTGCCCTTGGCTACATCCACTACTGAATCTTCTAAGTTCAGCCTGGAAACATGTTTAAAAGCCAGATCTTGGCCTCCACATCATCTGAAAAAGGGCTTCTAAATCTGTAAGGTTCACCAGCCTCTTTGTTGTTCTTAGTGAATATGTAAGAGATAAACTAACATAGTTTAGATTTAAGATCCAGATTGATACATGCAAATGAATCTACTGTATATTCAGTAAGGAGATCCAGGCTGGAGGCTTCCTAATGGACAAGTGGTCAGAGAGAGATATTGTATGGATGGCTCAAGATTTGCTATGAAATAACCTGGAGTCTTATAGAGGCAATTTATATTGAGCCACATAAAACTACACGTCATTCATGCATGCAACTCATATATTTTCCATGCCTTATGGGTATAGATGGAGCACTTGGTCGCTATTCCATATGAACATGTATGTTTATGTTTATGTTTTATTACACTTGATAAAAACCGCCTTTCATGGAAAGCAAAGCGGTGTACATTTAAAATTCAATAAAAGGAGGCCAAGGCCAACGGAAAAGGAAAAGAAATACAATGGTTGACAGGACAGCTAAAATCAAGAGAGACAGGACAAGACATAGACAAGGAGTAAGCTGGGAGGAACGAAAGGAGGGCAGAGGTATCATACAAAAGGAGAGGGAACATTAAACGCCAAGGAGAACAGATGTGTTTTTAACTGTTGTTTGAAGCTGGTGAATTGTGGATCAAGACGGAGAGCGGGAGGGAGGGCATTCCACAGGGCAGGAGCGGCAAAAAAGAAAGCGGAGGAGCGGGTAGATTGCAAGTGAGCACGAGAGGGTGCAGGAAGGGTAAGACGGTTGAGGTGAAAGGAACGGGGAGTGTATTTAGGAGAGTGAAAGAAAAGAAGGTCTGTTAGATATTGAGGAGTGCTAGTGTGAAAAGCTTTGTGAGTCAGTATCAGAAGCTTGAAAGTAAACCGGAAAGGTATAGGCAACCAGTGAAGGTGAAAAAGCAAAGGAGTTATGTGATTCCGGGGAGAGGAACAAGTGACCAAGCGTGCAGCAGTGTTCTGGATACGTACTTTCAGAACGGGAGAGAAGAGGACCACAGGTTGGGTGGTGCGTAGGAGGATCCTCAATATACATGCCTGCCTAATAAAATATTATAACTTATGCGCATTCTTAGGCACTTGCTGGTGTAAGTGCTTGTACCAGATTTTACACATGTATCTTGCCCCCTATGCTCCTATTTTATAAAGGAAAGTAGGTGTCCACTTCTCTTTATAAACTAGGTGCACTTTGCGTGTTGGAAATAGGCGACCCTTATAAAATTGCTCTGTATAAATGGTATTATTGCCTCCACTGGAGAAAAATTCCTACAGCTGGCAGGGAGATGCAGATTTGTAGCAGAGGTTTCTAATATGCTGTATAGCAGTGTTTCCCAACCGTTTCAAGACAAATATGCACCTATAATTAGAAAAATGCTGGTGGCACGCAAATGTCTGCGGAGCAGGCACCGGTATAACCAGAGAAGGGCTGGAAGCCCAACTGGTCTCTCAAATTGTAAAAAGGAGAGAAGGGATGGAGACAAAATATGAATCTCTCACAATGGACCAGAGGAAGAAGAGACAGTGTGATACCGGCAGCTGGCTCGGCTCTGTATAGATCCGAACATTTTCCATAAACTTTCACAAAAATAAATCCATGCAGAACTCTAGAAACGTGATACAATTACAATCATTTAATGATTGCTCGTCCCATTTATCTAACCAGTCACCGTTAAGTTTAATGGTCCCAAAACATCCTCCAATCATACATGCCAATATCATTGGATAACCTAGACCTCACCCCACTGACTAACTGTTTCGACACCATATCAGAGTGGCTCCGGTCACAAAATCTACGAATACAACACAAAAAGACGGAAGTCCTTTTCATCTCGAGGAATACAAGCTTCACCCCACCTAGCTGTGTCAAGGTAAAGGATGCTGAACTACAAGTGAAACCTGCGATACATTACCTTGGAGTAATGTTGGATCAAAACCTTGACATGAAGAACCACATAGCCAATACTGTCAAGGCAATCTATTTCAAAATAAGATCCCTCAGACACCTACGCACACTGCTCGAACCGGATGATTTCCGCACCATTTATCAAGCCCTTATAATTCCCCATTTTGACTTTTCAAACTCCATACTACAAGGACTCCCCCGGTCCACCCTGAACCCCCTGCAACTGGCTATGAACAGTGCAGCGCGGGTACTCTTTGGAGCATCCAGGAGAGACCATGTCACACCCCTCCTAAAACAGTTACACTGGCTCCCCATTCAAGCAAGGATCAGTTTTAAGACATTACTGCTAACTTTCAAAGCTGCCAAGGGGCTCACCTCATCCTCCCTTTCTGACCTCATTCAACTACTTACACCAAACAGGCCGCGAAGAACCACAGAGTTGAACATGCTAGTTATCCCAAAGGAGACCACAAGATGCACCAGATCAACAGCTAACAGAGCCTTCCGACTCTGCGCCCTAACCTTATGGAACACCTTACCAGCACACATCAGAGCAATCCCCAACTTGAGCCAGCTCAGAAAGGCACTAAAACACTTCCTCTTCCTTAAATATCTCATTAACAGCCCCTAGCATAATCCCCAAGCGAATAGTGAGCACCAAAACAACATTAGTAATAGTCAAACATGCAGACCCTCGCAACAGGCCGACCCCGCAATGTAAATAACAAGCAGTTTCCTGTATAGTTGTACCATATATGTATATAGTTGACCATGTTTCCCTATTCAAGGGAACCACTGATGTACATAGTTACCCCGTTTCTTCCAAGTTTCTACTCCCTGTTAAATGTAATGACCAAACAGAATTCCAGAAAAAAACCTTCTTCCTGAGTTTAAATAAAGAGCCAAACACCAATACCCAGTGAAAGAAACCAATTAAATAAATTAATTTTTTGTCGGAATGGCCAGCACAGTAGAAAGGATAAACACCTTCCACCACTGTGGCCCATCCTTTTTAATCATTTAAGAAAATTTTTTTATAAAAAAACAGCACTTATCCAAAATTGGCTGATACTTAGCTTGTGTAGAATTTATTGAAGAGATCTCTCTGGCAGTGGCAGGTGCGCTAGCGGCACAATTCAACGCCCTGCATGGGAAAATAGACCTGCTACAGACCTCGGTGGGAGCCCTGGGCAGCTGGTGCAGGAGGCGGAGACCCGGATTGGGCAAACTGAGGACAAGGTGGAGGAGCTGCTACAAGAGGTAGGCCACATGAGGATAGTGCTGCAGGTGCAAGAAACTAAATTGGATGACCTGGAGAACAGGTCTCGGCATAACAATTTGTACTTCCTGGGCATCCCAGACAGCATATCGGACCGTGAATTAAAGGCCTACTTGGAGACTCTGGTGACACAGGCCTTGGAGGGGGGAGAAGAATGTGGCCAGATTCCGATAGAACGAGTGCATAGAGTGGGGCCTAGGCGATCAAGGGATGGAAGACCTCGTGTGGTTCTGGCCAAATTTCTGCGGTTTCCACAGAAGGAAGCGGTACTCAGAGAGGCACGGAAAAAAGGAACTGTCATAAAAGACAACGTAAAGCTGAGAATTACACAGGATTACTCAGCTGCCTTGAGTCAACACAGAAGGGCGTATGCCCCCCTTTGCCAGAAGCTGGTGGAAGCCAATGTTAAATTCATGGTGCAGTATCCTGCGTGGCCTGCGTGGCACGGTTGAAAATCAGGCTACCCAAAGGCTTGGAGTTGAGCTGGATTACCAGAGTTGAATTGTTGCTGGTTTTGTAAGCCATTGTGGGAATCTGGACATTATGTTCTCTGTTATGCTGATTAAGGTTGATGGCCTTTATCTGTTTGTGGGGGAAGGTAGCCTGGGGGGTGGGATATGGATGACTGAGAATGATGTCTAAATTGCATGTTACCTTTGTGGTGGAGGAGAAATTGTTATTGGGGAGAGAGAGCGTAGGTTGCATAAGTGTGTGTGTGGGGGGGTAACCGCACACATCCTTAGTGACTTGGTTGGTGAGGAGGGTGAGGGATAAAGGATTAGGATTGAGGGGAGAAGGTGGTGGGGGGAGGGGAGGGGTGTAGGGGAGGGGAACCAGGGAAGGGTTAGTAGTAACCATGAGTGGATAGTAGGGTGGTACATGAGACACAAGCGAAAAATGAAGGGGGAGCTTCAGGCTGGGAAGGCTCCTCCTTGGGTAAAGTTAAGAGTCGAGTGGTGTATGTCTGAATTGCTCTGGCCACCCTGAAAGTTATGTCATGGAATGTATGTGGGATTGGGAACCCGGTAAAGAGATATAAATTGTTGAAGACCTTAGCGAGGCAAAAGTGTGATATTGCCCTGTTACAGGAAACCCACCAGATTGCTGAAGATCACCAAAGGTTACAGAGAGACTGGGTGGGACAAGGATGGGGGGTGCCGGCAAAGGGGGAAAAAAGGGGGAGTGGTCTTTTTGATTCACCGACAGGTGAGATTTGTGTTGGAACAGGAATATCAGGACCCGGCTGGAAGGTTTGTGTTATTGTATGGGATACTAGAAGGGAAGCCTATTGTGTTGGGGTACTTCTATAGTCCCAATGTTCTGGACTGAGAGTTATATACACGCTTGGCTTCTAGGGTGGAACAATTACCAGATGCTTCCTTGATATTAGGGGGGGACTTCAATGGGGTGTTGGATGTGGAGCTCGACATGACGGGGGCCAGAGTGCTACAGGGGTTTCGCCAACACTTAGGAGCAGTGGACGCTTGGCGTTTGCTACATCCATCAGATAGAGATTTCACCCACCAATCCTGGGCGCATGGTTCGAGCGCCCAGATTGACTATATTTTAGTGTCAGAGAGGCTCTTTGCCCAAACAGTAGAGGCGCACAAAGGCCCTGCGGTGATTTCTGACCATGCCCTAATTTGGGTAGAGCTGGAATGGCATGATGCTAGTAGACAGCCGAGAGTTTGGCGGTTCCCCTTAGATTTATACAGAGACACTGAATTTCACCTATATTTAAAAGAGAACTGGCAAGACTGCGTGCTATAACCAGGAACACCAAACAGATCTGGAACTTTACTGGGAAACTGCTAAAGTGGTGGTGCGAGGGGGACATTATTGGCTATGCTGCAAGGAAGCAGCGATTGGCCATGGAGCAGACTGTCCGCCTTAAGCGGCAGAAGGTGAAGGAACGGAGGAAGACCAAACTTCTCTTCTTTTCTCCTAAAATTTCCCTTCCTCTTCCTCCTTTTTCAGTCTCTGTGAATGGCTCTGTTCTCTATCCTGTTCCCTCAGCTCGCAATTTAGGGGCTATTTTTGACTCTTCGCTCTCATTCTCCACACATATTCACCTTGTCGCCAAGACCTGCCGCTTCTTTCTCTTTAATATTGGCAAAATCCACCCTTTTCTTTTGGAACATACTATTAAAACGCTCATCCATTCACTTATCACCTCTCACCTTGATTACTGTAACCTGCTCCTTGCTGGTCTTCCACTGAGTATCTTTCACCCCTTCAGTCTATTCAGCATTCTACTGCTCGTTTGATCTTCAGCTAACCTCGTTTTGCCCATATTACTCCTCTCCTCAGGTCTTTTCATTGGCTCCCTATCCGTTTCCACATCCAGTTCAAACTTCTTCTACTGACCTATAAATGCATTCATTCTTCAGCTCCTCTATCTTTCATTTCTCCTTATATCCCCTCTCGTGAACTCCGCTCTTCTAGCCAACTGCTTCTTGCTATGCCTTTCTCCTTTGTTGCTAACTCCAGGCTTCGCTCTTTTCACCTTTCAGCACCGTACGCCTGGAATAGACTTCCTCTGTCTATACTTCAGGCATCTTCTCTGACCCTCTTCAAATCCAGGTTGAAAGCTCACCTCTTTGTTCTGCATTTGGTTCATGACTTACCTGTTCTCCTCCTCTTCCCTTGTCTTGTTTTCACCTTTTCCTTTTCTTTTCCTGTGTCCTCACTTTGTTCCCTTGTCTTGTTTCTCCTGTTATCCTTCCTTTGCCTTTATTTTTCCTCGTCCTTCGCCTTCTTTTTTTTGTCTTTTTAGATTGTAAGCTCTTTTGGGAAGGGACTGTATATTTTTGTCCTTTTTTTGTACAGCGCTGCGTGCGTCTGGTAGCACTTTATAAATGCTCAGTAGTGGTATTTATTTATTTATTTTATTTATTTAACTGTATTTTTATACCGCTTTTTCTTACAATCAAGGCGGTTTCACAGCAAACAATCAAAAGGGGTGATAGTGTTTTTCATGCAGTGAAGGATATATCGTGACTTGTGTGCATGTTGTGTTGCGTGTTTGATTATGTTGAGCTATGTACATTGTGCGCTATGATACATCGTGTTTTATAGTACATTCTTTTATACATTTAGTGTTAAGAAACATCATGTGCCGTTATACATTCTCTTTTCGGTGGGTCGGAGGGAGGTATGTTAGTTGTTCCTGGTAGTTAGATCATCTGACGTGTCCATAGTGTTCTATGAACAGCGTTGTCTTCAGCTGTTTGCGAAAGTCTTTGAGGTCCGTCGTTGATCTCAGATCGTCTGGGAGTTTGTTCCAGATTGTAGGTGCAGCCAGGGAGAGTGCTCTTTCTGTGGTGTCCTTGCGTGTGTTTCTGAAGTCTCTTAGGGTGCTGACTCAGTTGGAAGTTCCTTTTCTTCTTGGGCGTGTGCTGGTGTCTAGTTGTATGAGGGTGTGCAGGCTGTTAGCTGAAGTGTGTTGTTTGATCTTAAATAGGTTTATGATTGTTTTGTATTTGATGCGTGAACTGATTGGGAGCCAGTGTAAGTCTTTCAGAATAGGTGTGATGTGTTCATGTCTTGTTGATCCAGATATTATGCGGGCTGCGGTGTTTTGTGCTAGTTGTAGTGGTTTGAGTGTTTGTTTTGCTAGTCCAAGGTAGATTGGGTTGCAGAAGTCCAGTAAGGGGGTTATTAGTGCTTGGCATACGGTACGGAAGTGCTCAGTGGCAAGGAGGGGTTTCAGTCTTCTGATGAGTCTCATTCTGTAGTATGCATTTTTGATTGCTTTGCTTACGTGTGTCTTGAGGTTCAGTTCATTGTCCAGAGTCACTCTGAGGTATTTTACTTCCGATTTTATTGGTATGGTTGTATTTTGTATCTTGATGTCCGGTGGGTGGATGAAGTCTGGGTTACGAGTGATGATTAGTGCCTCAGTCTTGCTGTAGTTGATTGCGAGGTTGTTGTTTTGACACCATCTTGTCATTTGTGTGAGGCAGTTTGTTATTTTAGAGTAGTCCGGGTCGTGAACTGAGATAGGTGTGTATATCATGATGTCGTCTGCATAGATAGTATATTGAATGCTGTTCTTTTTCAGGATGTCGCATATTGGCTGGATGTAGATGTTAAACAGTAGTGCTGAGAGTGTGGATCCTTGTGGTACTCCTTGGAGGACTTTTATGGGTCGAGAGGTGTTGTGGCCTACCTTTACCTGTATCCGCCTGTTGGTTAGGTATGAGTGGAACCATTTTAAGGTGGGTCCATGTAGCCCAATGTTTTTTAGTCTTTCCAGGAGAGTTTTGTGATCTACTGTGTCAAATGCTGAAGAGATGTCAATGAAAATCATTATGATTCCATTCTTGATGTTGTCTATGGTTCGTAGGATGCTGTCGAAGAGGTAAATCAGTAATGTTTCGACTCCATGGTTGGGGCGAAAGCCGTGTTGGTTGTCATCCAGTGGTGCATGGTTGTCGATGTGTTCTTGTAGTTGTTGTACTGTTTTTTCGATGATTTTTGACAGAAAGGGTATGCTGGATATTGGTCGGTATGCTGCTGGGTTGTTCTTGTCGAGAGTTGTTTTCTTTGGGATCGGTCTTACTGTGGCGAGCTTTAGTTGATTCGGCATGAGTCCTTGAGTGAGGGAGTTGTGCACTATGTTGTGTATGGTGTGGATGAAGTTTGATTTGGTGGCTTTGACCCATGACACTGGGCAAGGGTCTGTAGGGGCGGTGCTTGTATTGATTGTGGAGATGATGAGGGATAGCTGCTCCATTGAAGGTGAGGAGAATGTGTCCCAGGTCTTAGGGTGTGAGTTAGACCTGGTGGGTGCGCTGGGTCTTGTTCGCTCTGCTGAGTGAAATCTTTCCTTGATGTGGTCAGCAAATTTTTGCGGGTCTATTTATACTTTATCTTCTGTCCTTTGCTCTTTTGTGAGGATTTTCACGATTTCGAATAGCTCTCTGGGTTTGTTGATGCAGGTATTTATCATGTTTGTATGGTATTCTCTCTTTGATTGGTTGATGTGTTCATTGTATTGTTTTTGCTTTATTAGGTATAGTTGCTGGTTTTCCGATGTCTTGGTCTTTCTCCATCTCCGTTCTATATTTCTGAGTTCCCTCTTTTCTTGTCGTATGGTTTTTGAGTACCATGATTTGTGTTGTATCTTGTTGTGACGGTGTTTCTTGGGTCTAGCATCAGTTGCTTTGGCGGCGTTAGATAGAGTGCTGTTCCAGTTGATGATTTGAGCCTCCAGGTCATCTGTTTCTATGGTCAGATAATGTATTGTGTCCTGTAGGAACGTGTCCCTGTCGAAATTCTTGAATCGTCTTTGTGTGGGTGTGTTGTCTGAGCATTCGTTTAGCTTGTTTTTTTGTAGTTGTATCTTTATCTCAATTATGTAGTGGTCTGACCATGGAACTGGGGTGATGGTGGGTACTGATATTAGACCTCTCGAGGTTAGGTAATTGGATGCAAAGATGAGGTCTGGGGTTGATCCGTGTCTGTGCGTTGGGGCATCGACTATTTGGGTGAACTGAAGTGAAGTCATTGCCTGAAGGAAAGCTTCTGCATCTTTAGTGTTGGTGGACTTGAGGTTGAAGTCTCCTAGCAGCAGCGTGGGTTTGTTAGATGCGGTGATAGCGCAGACTGCTTCGAGCGTTGAGGCTAGTTCGTCAGGTGAGGCTCTGGGTGCTCTGTAGGTTAGGCAGATTGCAATGTGTTTGTTCTCAATGCTGATTGTGTTACATTGTTGTGTGTCAGTGAAACTCTGAGCTTTGAACCTTAGGTCCGTTTTTGCAATTATCAAGACTCCTCCTCCATGCTTGTGGGTGCGTGGGCAGTTGTATGCTGTGTATTTGTCTGGCACCAGTTGATTGAGTAGTACATTGTTGGTGGGATTGAGCCATGTCTCTGTGATGCAAAGTATGTCAGGCTGCTGGTCTTCTATGTGGTCTGCAATTGTGTGTATCTTGTTGCATATGGATCTGGCGTTTATGAGCTCAATTGTCTGCTTTGAGGAGTTTGTTGTTTGGTGTGCTTCCTTTGAGCTAGTGTGGGAGTTTGATTTGTGTTTGGTTTGTCTTTTTGTCCCTGATGTTCTGTGTGTATCATTATGCGTGTACTGTGGTTCTATGTATGTCCAAGTGGTTGGTGGGTGCCATGGTGAGCTTGAGTGTGGGTAGTGGAAGTGGAAGTGTGTGGTTGGTGGCAGGAGTTGTGTGATGAGGAGGCTGAGTGGGAGAAACAGTGTGGGAGGTTCAAGTAGCTCTTAATGAGTTGCTTCACAAACGGGCAAAGAAATCCTTTATGTACTACCGCTACCAGCTTTATTGTTTCGGGGACAAGCCAGGAAAATTGTTAGCGCGGTGCCTCCAGGGGAGTAGGGGGTCTAGAGCGGTTGCGGCCCTGCGAGATGATCAGGGTAAACTGCATAAAGATAGCAAAGCGATAGCTCAAGTATTTCGCTCTTTTTATCAGTGGTTGTACTGGGGAGAGGAGGGATCCCCGTCTGATATGGAAGATTATGTTAGGGCGCTACTGTTACCCAGGCTGGGAGAGGAACAATAGGCCCAGTTGGACAAACCTATACTGCTCAGTGAGGTGCAGCAGGTTATTCAAAAAGCCAGTTGCTTCAGGGCACCAGGTCCAGATGGTTTTGGGGCCGAATTCTACAAGTTGCTGAGTGACTTGGTGTCGGTATATCATCAGCAGGGAGGTTGTAGGTGGGGTGATAATCATGCACATATTATCTTAATATCTAAGCTGGGTAAGGACCCTGTGCAGGCGGCTTCTTATAGGCCCATCTCCCTGTTAAATTTTGATTGGAAAGTTCTCTCAAAACGTTTGGCAGATTGGTTGGCAATGATACTGGGGGAGCTGGCTCATGAGACCCAGGTAGGGTTTGTGAAGGGATGATATGCAGTATGTAACTTGCGTAGAATTTTGGCATCGTTGGAATGGGTCCGGGAGCAAGGGCTTCAATCTTTGTTAATTAGTTTTGATGCGGAAAAAGCTTTCGATTGGGTGAGTTGGAGGTATCTGAAATTCCTTTTGCCATGGTATGGTCTGGGAGAGTCTTTCTGCCGAATGGTGGACGTCTTATATAATGAGCCTACGGCGGGAGTGTTATGTAACGGAGTGCTGTCTGAAGATTCCCCTTGGAGAGGGGTATGCGACAGGGGTGCCCTCTCTCTCCTCTGCTGTTTGTATTATCCTTGGACCCTTTGGTGCGGAGGATAGAAGGGTCGCAGGAGATACAGGGAGTGTGTATTGGGAAGCAGGGTTTTAAAACGGCAGTGTTTGCCGATGAAATGCTGGTGCACTTGCTCTCTCTGCTTCAATCATTGCCTAGTTTACTTGAGGAACTTGCTCAGTTCGGAAGCTTTGCAGGACTTCATATCAATAAAGATAAGTCGGAAGCCTTAGATGTTTTGGGTACGCTTAAGGGGCGTTGGGGTAGTCCTTTCTCGCTTAAGTGGGCGAATGACTCTTTTCTCTATCTTGGGATTCTCTTGACTAGGAACCCCAAGGAGCTGTATAGGAGGAACTTTGAGAGAGTCCTTCTTAGACTCTGTACACAGTTGCAGGCCTGGAATCCTCTCCCTTTGTCACTGTTAGGTAGGGCGGCAGCGCTGGGAATGGTAGTGATGCCTCGGGTGCTGTATTGGATGCAGACTCTTCCTGTATGGTTGCTGCGACGAGACTTGAATAGTCTGGAGAGGGAAATCCAGGGATTCCTCTGGAAGGGTGCGAGAGCACGTATCCCGTTGAGCCGTCTGAGAGGAGGATGGAGAAGGGGGGAATAGGAGTCCCGGACTTGCGTCTCTATGCACTGGCTTGTCAAGCGCATCATATAGGGGACTGGTTGGGGGACACGGAGATATATACCCCTAGGGCTTTGGAGGAAGCTATGGTGGCCCCACAGACATTGCTGGCAGTTCTACACAGGGAGGTGCCCGTGTTACTGGGAGGGGCGAGTCAGAGCATATTGATGATGCCAGTGAGGAAAACGTGGAGACAGCTGAATAGTTATTGGGGTAGATTGCCAGCTGTCTCGAGCTGGCTGCCATTGCAGGGTAATGCTAAATTTACTCCTGGCTCTGAAACAGCCATTTTTTGGAAGTGGAACCGGTTGGGGGTGAGAAATGTCAGGCATGTGGTGGATTCAAAGGGGGACGTGTAAGCCCTTGGAGACTCTCTGCAGAGAATATGAGCTGAACCATAGTTCGTTTTTTGCATATGCCCAGCTTTCTCATTATGTGGCTTCTCTTCCAGAAAGTGAGCTAACTGTGGAACGTTCAGCACAGATATTGGAGTTCTTTGCCTTAGGGGACGAGTCGCCTCTAACTATCTCGAGTCTAAAGAAGCGTTTAGATCAATACATTGAGGTGTCAGATTATGCAGTATAAGAGGCGCGCTGGGCGGTGGAACTGAATCAGGAAGTAGCCCCAGGTTCAATTCACAGAGCTCTAGGCCGGATAGTGGGATTAGTTGAAGGGGCTATATGGAGAGAAGTGCAGTTTAAGTGTCTTATTCGAGCACACTTTTCCCCGAGGTGAGCCCTTCGAAGTCATCTTACCTTGAATGGCAGTTTTCCAAGGTGTTTGTGCCCCCTAGCGGATTTGGATCATATGTGGTGGAGAAGTCCACAGATTCGTCATTATTGGGCGCGTATAAGTGCGTATATGGGTAGCTTGCTTCGGCAACAGATTACCTGGACAAGATCTTTAGTAGCCTTGGATCAACTTGGACCACTCCACCCGAAGGGGAGGTGGGAATGTTTATTGGTGCAGAAGGCATGTCTGGTGGGTAAAGGCCCGATACTTCATAAATGGAGAGAGCAAACACCCCCTACATTCTGGGAATGGCGCAATAGGTTTCATCAATTGATGTTGTTTGAGAGAAGGGGGCGAGAGGTAATGTCCTGCGTTGGTCTTCCTTCTTACTGGTATGGGAACCTTATATTCAAAATTTGAGACCGCGCATATGTAATGAAATATTGCAGGTGGTTTAGGGAGGGGGTCTAGGAAAAGTATGGGTGGGACTGAAGAACCTCAACAATATTAGGATAAGGAAGGTGGATGGGTTAGAGGGCAATACAGTGATTATTCACTCATGGGGAGTGGGCGGGGGGGGGGAAGGTTGGGCCAGGAAGGGGGGAGAGGGGGGATACAGAGAGGGTTGTGTGTTATAACTGCGGGTGGATTGGCCTTGAGGCGGGGATAAGAGTCAACCCCACCTGTGGGCGATGTGTATTTTTGGAGGATGTACAGTTCTTGATTGTTGTATGATGTGCTTTGTGTGGTTTAATAAACAGTTTAAAAAAATGAATTGGGGGCAGAGAAGAGCCATGTGGCACCCCACATCAAAATGTTCCAGAGATTGACAGCTGAGAAGCAAAGCAAAGTTCATGAGGAAGTGCCATCAGGAGACTGGGATCTAGATCCAGGCTGCGAGGGATCTAATGCCATATATGAATTATGATGCCAGCCAGCAACAACTCCAGGAATTCAACTAAGATTCTGTATGTTCGCTACAGGTCAATAAGCATTGCAACATTTCTTATCCAGACCTAGGTCCTTCAGCAATGGTGGGGCATACTAGAAGGTTCTGAAGCCTCTGTGAAGGGCATAATTACACCCTATTCCAGCTGTGGGTAAATTATGATGAGCGGGTATCCACTAGACTCCTGTAATTTGCAAATTCCCCATCAACTGTTTCAGTTTTGCTTCCATTATCACCTCCTACCATGAACTTCAACCTCTTTCCTAAATTAATGATATAGCATGAACTTCAACCTATTTTCCTAAATTAATGATGGATATATGCATTGGCTTCTCTTTCATTTGATTGATCTTGGATTGTGCCTTTCCCAGTATTGATACTTGAAACTTAAAATATTCAGCTGACTGTCCAGGATCCAGGGAAACCTCTCTAATATCCTTACTATGCCTGGAAATCTAAAATAACTCTTGATCCAGTTCTAACTGTTAGAAATCAACTTAGCATACCCAGGGGGTTATTTTAAAAGCCCAGGCACGCAGATGTCAAAATCACAGAGATCTCCATAGGTTTTTAGAAGCTGGTCCTGGAGATGTCCCTGGCTCAAGAACATCCAAGCTACGGAGCGGGCATGGTGGAGACATTTCAGATAGGATGAACATGCACAGCTGATTTTAGAAATGGCAATCACATCACAACCCACTAGTGGGAGCGTCTATGTCTACTCCTGCTCCAGGACATGAATAGGCATCAGAAAAGCTCTTGTTCCGCTATCACAGCACACAGAGGAGGTGGTAAACCAATATCCCCTATACGTTTTTTTTCAGTTAGAGAAAACTGATGGGGAATGAGAGCACATGCTTTTGTGTTGGTATGTCAACTATGTCTCTACATGCAAAATAGCAGGCATGGACATGCATACCATATTGGATGGACCTTCTTGCCCCAAGCTTTGGTAGCAGGGACATCTACATGGTCACTGTCATGGTTGTCCATGTTAGGAAGGTCCAAGTTTCTAAACTTGGCCTGAAACTTGCACTTCCCCAGTATTTTCCCAAGTTTGCCTTGGAAGCTCCAGATTGCACCTGGACGTTCTTTATAAAAATGCCACTTTAAGACTTTTTCTCTTTTGCAAAATTATGTTTAGACATTTTTATACCCAGTCTCCACTCGTGCTTACATTTCAGGAGAGCATGCTCACTCCCGTTCACACCTCTTGCTACCTCCCTGAATACCAAGGACACTCTTTCCTCGGGTGCTCCTCATCCACCATCACCTCCTACACCTAGTTTCCCCCTAGTCCCCCCACCTCCTCCACCGAGTCCCACCTACTACTTCCTGTCACCCTCTTCCTTATTTATCAAAGCCACACTCAGTCCTTCAAGAAACTAGGCCTCATTGATTTTACCCCTAGAAAGTTGTTTGGGTTAAGGACCTTTCCTGTGAGAACCATCAGTCCACACATGTTGAAATTTTATCATATGGAAGTGGAATCAAATAAATGGAATTATAATGCAGTTATCCACAAGTCTGAGCATTCTTCAGTTTCAGATGGCAAGATGACAGCAGAGTTGGAGCAAAATTCCCTTGACACAGACCCATGGTTTGCATCAAACTATGGAGAGATTCTGCCACTGTCACCAAATGTATGTTAAAGTCACCTACCACCACTATTGATTTAACACTAGAAGCCCCAAAAGGAATTTTACCTAGAAACCCCAAAGTGCGTCAATTGATGCATTATCATGACTGCGTTTAGCATGAAATGCAGATGTGAATTAATGTGAAGTTATTTATTTGTTAAATACGTGCAGTATGTCATTACAAACAATAAACACACGATGATGTCATTTAATGTTGGAGTAAAACTGTAAACAGCGATTGAGATTCGCCACCAAGTGGGAACATGAATTTATACCTAGACGCCCCAAAGTACATCAATTGACACATCCAAGACAAGTGTCAATTGACGCACTTTGGGGCTTCTAGGTATAAATTCATTTTCCCGCTAGGTGGTGCATCTGTCACTAATTTTCAATGCACATATTTGAACATCTTGACCTTGCTAACAAAGTCACAGAACATGACTGACATGGTTCTAGCAGTGGCGCTGGTATACAACTTTGAAGATGCATTTGTGTCAATTGACGCACTTTGGGGCTTCTAGTGTTAAAGTGAAGAAAGTGCTGAACAATGATTGCTTGTAACTCCTCAAAACCCCGAATATGAGCCTATGGAGAATGATACACAAAAATCACCCCCACCCTATCCTAGCAACCTTAGCTCAAAATAAGACACCCAATCCCCAGTAAAGATAGCCTTAAAATGAACCAATATTTTTCCTAGCCCTTCTTGAGGTTCAATCCTGAACCTTAGTGACATAGTCAGAAGGGCAGTCCAGAGAGACTAAACCTACTTCTAGACCTCTTCTTCCAAGCTTTTAATGGCTGTGGTGACTGATTATCTGTCATTTGCAGCCATCAGGACTAGTCTGTTGCACAGCCTCCAACAGAACTTATTAAACTGTACAAATAATTTACCCAGACACTTTATTTATCCCAATGCCTTTGTCTTACTCATCTTTTTTTTTTTAAGTGCCTTCTGGTCAATGCTGACTCCAGGTGACCCAGCAGCTCCTGGGTTTTCTTGGCAGTGACTGGAAGTAGATTGCCAGGCCTTTCTTCCAAGGCAATGGAGGGTTAAGTGACTTGCCCATGGCCACAAGGAGAGCTAGTGGGAACTGAATCGGAGTGGAGGAGTGGCCTAGTGGTTGGGGCAAGGTACTTCAGGCCAGAAGGTTGGGGGTTCAAATCCCACTAGAGGACAGCAACCTTGGGCTGGAAGGACTGGGGTTTCTAGTCCCACAGGTGCTCCTTGTGGTCTTGGGCAAGCCACTTAACCCTCCATAGCCCATGTTCCCTGTAAAATAGTTATTTCCAAGTTATAATGCCCTGTTCAATGTAATTTCAGTTTGTTCAATGTAAACCACACTAATGCAGAATAGCGCGGTATATAAGAGAATATAAATAAACCCTGGTCTCTTAGGTACAAAGCCAGTGCTCTAAGCACTAGGCTACTCCCTTCACTTGGTTGCTGAAAATAAACAACTCTGCTCGAGAGAGGGGGGGGGGCAGCAGTAATATATATGGAAAATACCAAACTAAGTTCATTTAACAACTGTGTTTTAGAGGGAACAGAGCACTTCCTTTTGACAGAGGAGGGTGCTTCTTTAATATTAGCCCTACATGGCATGTTTTGATAACAGGGCGCATAGGTTAATGGGAAGATAGCTGCTCTGGTGCTAGTTTATAGGTGCTTTTGTGACTTTATAAACTACCAGCAGCAGCCCTGCAGACATTCACAGCACAGGCATTACAGGCTTGCACCACACATGTAAAACACCATTTTATGCACGGAAATGAACCTGTGTGTGTGCTGCTGAAACGGGGGCCCAGCTCTCTGCTCTGCGTGCTGCAGTCTACGGCTTGTGCTGCACATGGCATGGGAGAGGCACTCCTGCATGTGTAAAAGCTGCGGTTGCTTTCTCCTGTAACAGCTGCGAGCAGAGTCCATGTGCTGCTCTGGACCTGAGCACATGCAGTGGCGGCTTGATGGGATCTGAAGGCACGCCAGTTGGGAAACACTGCTTTAGAGTCTATGAAATACTGGGATACTGCTAGGTACATATGACCTAGATTGACCACTGTTGGAAACAGGATACTGGGCTTGATGGACCTTGCTCTGACCCAGTATGGCATATCTTATTTCTTATGAAAAGGGCAAATAAATCTCTTTGGAACATTGTATCTGTTACACCCATGTAAATTCTTTTTCCATTGCTGTAAGGTTTACAGACAGCAGGAATTTTGGATCGGCTCCGAACCTCTGCTGCCTCTTCTCGGTCCTCTCTGCACGGAACGCCTCCTATGCAAAGCTGTCTCAGGTGGAGCTGAAGGGGTCAGAGTGGGAAGATGGAGAGCAGAGGTATGTCTACACGCAGTCCCTGTCTTACCTTTTCTGCCCATGCCCACAGGCCGATAGCCAGAAACGCAGCACCTAGTAACTGCAAGACAAGAAAAGACATCAGCACAGAGGACGGTCTCAAGATATACAGAAGGTGCATCTGCTAAAGACTCAAACCCACCCCCCTTCAGCATTCCCGTCCCTTCCCATCCCTCAGATCATAAGTATCAGTGAGAAAGTAGCTCAGTAATCTTCTTCTCTAAAGACAGCAGCACGGCCACGGCCACAGCCACGTCCTAATGATTATTATTCCTCACGTCTCCCTCCCCTAGATGGACGTCATCACATTGCCATATCTCACAGCAAAATAGGGGACATTAACTCTGTGTGCAAAGTGCTCACAGTTGACTAAAATCACTTTAAACTCTTTCTCTGTTTATTGCACCAGTGTACATAGGTCTTTTCTTCAGGGGTAACCAGCTTGTGGGTAGGTTTCGGTAATTTTTATGTTGATCCAGCACAAGAAAGCAGAACCTGCAAATCTTGAGGAATGTTTTCTGTCGGGCTTACAGGAACTAGTTGCAAATAGCATGTCTGAACCATTAGCCTGGCTTATAAACATCCCTCCTTGTGTGATCCTGGGCAAGTCAGTCTATTGTCCTGCATTTGTTTAACTGTCTGTAACTGAGTAATAAGCCCCGAGGAACCCGCCTTCCCCTAATGTGAGAAAGTGGTGGGAAAGTAAGGAGGGGCTGGATATCACCAGAGGCTACACAACTTCCCCATGAGCCTTCATGCCGTTGACACAGAAATCCCTCTTCCCCCTCTCTCTGGGATGTCATGGAGTCACCTCCGAGCTTTCAAGGTCCGACTGTCAACTGAAAAGATATTCTCTGAACCAAGCATGAAGCCTTCCTGGACCTACAGTGACAGAGGGGAGTGGAACATGCCATTAGAGCCAGAAATTCAGAGCAGATAAGGATGAATTCATCCATGTGGTTAATCCTCTCTACTGTGCTCTAGATAAGGATATTTCCCAGCTGTGAGCCATACAAGTTTGGCTGCCTGTGTGATATTTCTCCTTTTCACAGAACTGTGAAATTACCAATTTCCAGAAGGGAAATCTTTTGGCCAGTCTTGGTTTTGAGCTAATATCCCAAAGTGTGGAATCTGAAGACCCTAATTCTACCCATCAACCTCAGCGCTGCAGGTCCCTTCCCATTATGTATCAAGATAAGGTTGTCAGAAACGGATCCAAAATCGCTTTCTTGAAGCTGGGCAACTTGGTAGCTCTGTTTGCAAGTCTGAACGCACAGTTTTACCCCTGAGAATTCATACAATGGGTAGAGCTGACTGATATTTTAACAGGAGAGGGAAGGGAAGGGAATGGGTTGTAAGCGGAGGGAGCTACATTTCATGACCGAGTATATATAATTCTGGGATTCTGTTGTCCATGAGCTGTAATGCAAGAAACATCACTTTACTACTTCTGTGCATAGTGTACGGTTTTTCTGTTTCATTCTTTTTCTTTGTGCTGTCAAATCAGTGCTGACTCCTGGCAACCCAACTGCCTCTGGGTTTTCTTGGCAACATATCACCAGAAGTAGTTTGCCAGGCCTTTTCCTCAAAGGCAATGGAGGGTAAAATGACTTGCCCAAGGTCACAAGGAGCGCCAGTGGGAATCGAACCCTTGATCATCCAGTTACTAGGCTGCTCCTCCACTCCATTTATTTAGATGGTTTTATTTTTTTCTCTTTTCTTCTGCTTTATTAGTGGCCTAGTGGTTGGGGCAAGTTGCCTCAGGCCGGAAGGTCGGGGGTTCAAATCCCACTAGAGGACAGCAACCTTGGGCCGGAAGGACTGGGGTTTCTAGTCCCACAGGTGCTCCTTGTGGTCTTGGGCAAGCCACTTAACCCTCCATAGCCCATGTTCCCTGTAAGTATTAGTGTGTGTCTCATATCCCCTCATGTTAAATGTATCCCCGAATTGTGTTGTGACCACTTTGATTGAAGGATAAGGCGGTATACAAAACTGTCTAAATAAATAAATATTTCTTAGTTAACTATTGAATGATCTGGATTTACATTTGGACTGTACTTCAAACATTTTCAGCACTACAAGTTGCCGAGTTCCAGAAGGAGCCTTTCAGACCAGCCCCTGGCTTTACTGTAGTCTCCATTCTATCCAGTGAAATCAATGCTGCAGGTCCCACAATGCAGCAGGGTGGGGTTGTCAGAAATCAAGGACTTGTTTAAAACTCTCCTTCCTGGAATTCCACAGCTTGGACAACTTGTAATAAGTTGGGAAAGCAGTCTATCAAAATGATAATTAATAAAGTCAGTTTTAGTTCTCTGTTCAATCATTGCTGTTTCCATGCTATAATTAATAGGATTTAATTTTGCTTTACTGCCATGAAAGAGCCTGATCTTAGCTGATCTCAGATGCTAAGCAGGGTTGGGCCTGGCTTGTACCTGGATGGGTGACCACCAGAGCCAGCCCAAGCACTAGGCAAACTAGGCAGCGAACTCTGAAGGGCGGCAAAAGCAGGCCATTCAAAGCTAAAGAATAGATTTTGGACAGCCAGAGGGTGTGTAAAGCTTGGAGGTTCACCTAGGGCTCCAACACTTTGGAGGAACAGTAGGGCCGGCCCTGGTGCCCACCTTGGAATACCAGGGCTGTAGTCTTGCTGCATGGAAGAAAGGCAGCGAATCAGCATTGACCCAATGGCGCACGCAGAACTCTGATACAACAATGTTGATTTTAAACTCTACAATCTACACAGAATGTGGCAGTGTGAACGATCTGAACACATTCTACCATTTGCAGAAATTACATTGGCTTCCTCTTGATTTTAGGCTAAAGTGTTGTTGAAGGATTATCATCAAATTGTGTACATTTGATTTTGCATGTTTATATTTCAGATTGGCCTACAAAATTCTCTACAAATGCCAGTAGTTGATAAAAGCCGTTAGACTCTAAAAGTAAGGTCTTTATACTGAGTATAAATAATCAAATAACATGAGGTACACTCAAAAAAAACCATCAAAAGGCAAGTTATCAGAAATAACTAATATAAACATTCATTCTAAACTATAAATAAAACCCTCAGACTATTTTTTTCCGCAAAGGTCTCCGACTTATAACCAACGAGCCTCTAAACAAAGCTCAATGGTATGTTGGCATCAATGACCTTCTTATTGTTAGTAAAGATCAATATAAAGTTTCTATAACATGGAACTTGAAATTGTTCATATCTTAATATCTTGTCTTGACATTAATATCTTACATTGGTGACATTTGTTCAAGACAAGATATTAAGATATGAACAATTTCAAGTTCCATGTTATAGAAACTTTATATTGATCTTTACTAACAATAAGAAGGTCATTGATGTCAACATACCATTGAGCTTTGTTTAGAGGCTCGTTGGTTATAAGTCGGAGACCTTTGCGGAAAAAAATAGTCTGAGGGTTTTATCTATAGTTTAGAATGAATGTTTATATTAGTTATTCTAATAACTGTTGCCTTTTGATGATTTTTTTTGAGTGTACCTCATATTATTTGAGTAGTTGATAAAAGAGCAAGACAACATTCTTTTGTGATTTTGGTTCCACCATCATGGAGCACATTACTGAGCAAGATTAGGTCTTATACGGATCTATTGCAATTGCAATTTCAGAAGACACTAAAGTGCATTTATTTACTCAAGCTTATGGTTTTTAAAAGTGCTTTCTCTTTACTGTTTTAACAATTATGTTTTTAAATGTCTTCCCCCCCCCCCCATTTATTGTCTGTTATATCAACTGTTAATTCACTGTACTGTAACTCACTTAGAGCATTGTGATTGAGGGGGGTATAAATACCAAGTGCACAGGCTTCCATACTTCAACCAACCTCAGATTCCTTCCCCCTTCTCAATAGGGGTGTCACGCAGCCAAAACAACATTGGGTTTCTGTTCATTTAAAATGAATTGTTCCTGACTTTCAGGCATATTTGCATGTTTGTTTCACATACTTGTTCTTTAGGGGTGTCGTGTATGTGTGCTAGAATTTTCTTTAAGCATGCAAATGAATTGTCTGTGTTAATTATAAGCAATTGGGGTGAACGGCAGATTTTCAGATACCCAAAGCGAATGTGTGCTCACAAATACACACCCCTGCTTCTTCCCATACCCTCTGTATTTGACCCCAGCCCCAGGCACACCTGTGGTGCGATGCTGGTAGAAGATTCAGGCATTTAGCCCTCTATAAAGATTCTGGAGCCAAGCCTCATTCCCTCCAACTTTATATCCTGAAATGTCTTTTTGATATAACTTTCTATCTTCCTGCCCCTTCCAGAAGCCTGACAAATATTAGAAAGTTTCCATCAAACCCATTTGCCAGCTAGCTTTAGATTTGTCTCGACAAGGTTGATCCAGTTCTGGGTTTACCCCATCAGAAGCAGGGACCTATAGTTTTGCTTCTTTACGAGCTGCAATTACAAAATTGAAAACTACAGGTCCAGGCATGCAAGGAAGTAAAGCCAGAAATGTATCAATCTTCTTGGGTGACACTAAACCAGCTCATAACACTGTTGATAGCTTATTGCAGGAAAGAAAGGAAGGGACAAGAAGCAGAGGCCGTCTCTGTACAGCGCTGCATATCCTGTAGCGCTATAGAAAATGATCAGAAGTAGCAGAATACTTTGAGCATCTAATGCCTCTTCCACAGAATGTTCTTGCAAACTCTAGAAGAAGGGTCAACAATCCCCGCCCCACCATGTACTAGTTAGTAAAGCGTTGGCCCTGGCAGAGCAGCAACATGGGGATCAGGAGTGGGCAGGGGAGGTGGTTAGGGTACCTCACCATGCATGTATCTTTCACACTCTCACTCACTGCCTGCATCTCTGGTGGGAGGGGGAAGAGAGGGTGCTCCAGAAGTCAATCAAATTGAGCTAGTTTTATTAGTCTCACACTCTGTACATGTTGGCAAAGTAACAGCACTCATTTTAGGAACCTTCTTGCCATTGATCCCCTGGTTCTCTCCTCTACCATTTCTCCTTCTCTCTCCTCTGTTTTGTCCTCCAAGTCTGTTGATATGGCAGTGATGTCCTATAATGCTGCGCTCTTCTCAGCTCTGGATGTTTTCGCTCTTCTCATCCCTGGTCCTGTAAGGCGTTCCTTACCTCAGCCCTGGCTCTCTCCCACTATTTGCTATCTTTGCTCCTGTGCTCACTCTGCTGAGCGTACCTGGCTCAAATCGCGCTCTCCTAAAGATTTCCTTCATTTCAAATTCAAGCTCTGCTCTTTCAAATCTGCTTTAGCTCTTGCCAATCAAGATTACTTGTTTCCCTGACTAATTCTCATGCCTCTGATCCTCACCGTCTCTTCATTGCTCTCAATTCTCTCCTCAAAGTGCCTCCGCCTCGATTCCTCCTTCCCTTTCTGCCCAGGCTCTGGCTGATTACTTCCATGATAAAATCCATAAGATCGCTCTACAGTTTCCCTCTAAATCCCCAATTTCCCTTTCCTGCTTTCATTCTCTCCCCCCTTGTCATCCAATCCTCTTCCTTCCCCATGATTTCTATTGATGAAACTGCTCTTCTTCTCTCCTCCTCCAAGCTCACCACTTGCTCCTCTAATCCTATCTTCTCTCATCTCCTCCCCTCTATTTCCTCTACCGTTGTCCCCTCCATTTCTCATATTCTCAACCTTTCGCTCTCCACTGCTACTGTCCCGGCTGACTTTAAACATGCTGTGGTCACACCTCTCCTTAAGAAACCCTCACTTGATCCCTCTTGTCCTTCTAATTATTGCCCCATCTCTCTCCTTCCTTTCATTTCTAAACTACTCGTACGTGCAGATTACCACCGTTATCTTAACTTCCTCTCTTTCCATGCTCTTCTCGATCCCTTACAATCTGGTTTTCGTCTTTTGCACTCTACTGAAACTGCTCTTGTCAAAGTCTCCAGTGACTTGTTCCTGGCTAAATCTAAAGGCGTTTGCTCTGTCCTTATCCTCCTTGACCTTTCTGCTGCCTTTGACACTATTGACCATGATCTTATTTATTTTTATTTATTTACATTCTCTTGTATACCGCACTATTCTGCATCAGTGCAGTTTACATTGAACAAACTGAAATTACATTGAACAGGGCATTATAACTTGGAGATAACTATTTTACAGGGAACATGGGCTGTGGAGGGTTAAGAGGCTTGCCCAAGACCACAAGGAGCACCTGTGGGACTAGAAACCCCAGTCCTTCTGGCCCAAGGTTGCTGTCCTCTAGTGGGATTTGAACCCCCAACCTTCCGGCCTGAAGTACCTTGCCCCAACCACTAGGCTACTCCTCCACTCCATAAGATAAGAATTCATAAGAACATAAGATATGCCATACTGGGTCAGATCAAGGTCCATCTAGCCCAGTATCCTGTTTCCAACAGTGGCCAATCTAGGTCATACATACCTAGCAGTTTCCCCAAAAGACACAAGTTGCACAATGCTTATACTGGGTCAAGCATTGATATCCTGGGTCCCTTCTTAATAATGGTTTATGGACCTTTCCTCCAGGAACTTGTCCAAACCTTTAAAACCAGCTACACTAACAGCCTTTACTACATCCTCCGGTAACAAATTCCAGAGTTTGATTACACGTTGAGTGAAAAAATATTTGCTTGTATTAGTCTTAAATAATTTACCCTATAGCTTCATTGCATGTCCCCTAGTCTTTCTATATTCTGATAACAAACAATCCTTTGAAGGATTCCACCAAAAGCAGAGAGGTTCCACAAAAGAGTAAAGTAGCCCAAATGCCCTCAAGTATGGAGCAGACAGAGCTTAAAGATCCCAAATTACCCATGTCTAACAATAGCCAAATTAAGATGAATAAAATACATTCTCTAAAATGCTTGTATGCAAATGCTAGAAGTCTAAAAAATAAGATGAGAGAGTTAGAATATATAGCACTAAATGAAAGGTTAGATATGACTGAAAATATCAGAGACATGGTGGAAGGAGGACAACCAGTGGGACTCTGATACCTGGGTACAAACTATATCGTAATGATAGAGCTGATCAAATTGGTGGAGGGGTTGCTCTCTATGTTAGAGAGGGCATTGAGTCAGAAAGGATTAAAGTTTTGCAGGAAACAAAATCTGCTGTAGAATCTATATGGATTGAAATTCCATGTAAAAAAGGGGGAAGGCAATGGCAGTGGGGGTGTACTATCGAGCGCCTGGCCAGAATGACCAAATGGATGATGAAATGCTCAAAGAAATCAAGGAAGCTAACAAAAGTTACAGCACAGTAATAATAATGGGTGATTTCAACTACCCCGGTATCAACTGGGTCAGTGTCACGTCAAGACATGCTAGGGAGATAAAGTTCCTAGCTGAAATAAATGACTGCTTCTTGGAGCAGCTGGTTCATGAACCGACCAGAGGGGAAGCGATATTAGACCTAGTCCTTAGTGGAACACCAGATCTAGTGCAAGAAATAAGGTTATTGGGGCCAGTTGGCAATAGTGATCATAGCATGATTGCCTTTGATTTAATTAGAGGAGGAGGGATAGTAAGAAAATCCACAGTACTACCTTTTAACTTTCAAAAGGGAGACTATGATAAAATGAGGAAAACAGTTAAGAAAAAACTAAAAGGAGCAGTTGCAAAGGTTAGAGACATACATCAGGCTTGGCTGTTGAAAACTACTATCTTGGAAGCCCAGACCAGCTGTATTCCACACTTTGAAAAGTGGAAGGAAGTCCAAAAAACTGCCAGCATGGTTTAAAGGTGAGGTCAGAGAGGCTGTTGCAAAAAAAGCATCTTTCAGGAAATGGAAAAAAGAGCCAAACGACGAAACCTGGAAACAGCACAAGCACTGGCAATTCAAATGCAAGGCATTGATAAGGCAGGCAAAGGGAGAATTTGAGAAGAAGCGTGCTGAGGAAGCAAAAACGCGAAGTAAAGACCTTTTCAAGTACATTTGTAACAAAAAACTTGAGAGAGAGTCAGTTGGTCCATTAGATGATAAAGGTGTTAAAAGAGCACTAAGAGGCGACAAGGCAATAGCGGAGAGACTGAATGAATTCTTTGCTTCGGTCTTTACTGAGGAAGATGTAGGGATGCCACCTATGACTGAAGTGGTATTTAAAGGTGTGGAAGAATTGAAGGAAATATCGATACATCTTCCCGATGTATTACAACTATTAGATAAACTGAAGAGTAGCAAATCACCTGGGCCGGATGATATACATCCAAGGGTGTTGAAAGAACTGAAATATAAGATTACTAACAGCAGGTCTGCAATCTGTGAACTATCATTAAAATCATCTGTAATACATTTGCGATCCTCCAATCTTCAGGTAACACCAATTTTTAAAAAGGGTTCCAGGGGTTATCTGGGAAACTACAGACCGGTGAGCCTGACATCAGTACCGGGAAAAATGGTAGAAACCATCATAAAGAATAAAATTACTCAGCATGTAGAAAGTCATGACCTAATGGGAGACAGCCAACATGGCTTTAGACAAGGAAGATCTTGTTTTACTAATCTGTTATGTTTTTTTGAAGGAGTGAATAATCAGGTGGACAAAGGTGAGTCGGTCGATATTGCGTATCTGGACTTTCAGAAAGCCTTTGACAAGGTCCCTCATGAGAGACTTTTGGCAAAACTAAAGAGTCATGGGATAGGAGGCAGTGTACTATTATGGATCAGGAACTGGTTAAAAGATAGAAAGCAGAGGGTAGGGCTAAATGGCCAATTTTCCCAATGGAGAAAGGTAAATAGTAGTGTACCCCAGGGATCTGTGCTGGGTCTGTTGCTTTTTGGCATATTCATAAATGACCTGGAAAGTGGAATAACGAGTGAGGTTATCAAATTTGCAGATGACACAAAACTATTTAAAGTTGTTAAAACCCAAGAGGATTGTGGAAAATTGCAAGAGGATCTTGATAAATTGGAAGACTGGGCATCAAAATGGCAGATGAAATTTATTGTGGACAAGTGCAAGGTTATGCACCTAGGGAAGAACAACCCAAACTATGGTTACACGATGCAAGGTTCCACATTAGGAACTACCACCCAGGAAAAAGATTTAGGCGTCATTGTGGATACCATGTTAAAACCCTCGGCCCAGTGTGCAGCAGTGGCCAAGAGAGCAAATAGAATGCTAGGTATGATAAGGAAAGGAATGGAAAATAAAACAGAAGATATTATAATGCCTCTATATCGTTCCATGGTGAGACCGCACCTTGAATATTGTGTGCAATTCTGGTCGCCATATCTTAAAACGGATATAGCGATTTTAGAAAAGGTTTAGAGAAGAGCCACCAAAATGGTAAAGGGGATGGAAGGATACTCCTATGAAGAAAGGCTAAAAAGGTTAGGGCTCTTTAACCTGGAAAAGAGACGGCTGAGGGGAGATACAATAGAAGTCTATAAATTAATGAACGGAGTGGAACGGGTAAACGTAGACCGATTGTTTACCTTATCAGAATATAGAAAGACTAGGGGACATGCAATGAAGCCGCAGGGTAAACTATTTAAGACTAATAAAAGAAAATATTTTCACTCAACGTGTAATCGAACTCTGGAATTTGTTACCGGAGGATGTAGTAAAGGTTGTTAGTGTAGCTGGGTTTAAAAAAAGGTTTGGACAAGTTCCTGGAGGAAAGGTCCATAAACCATTATTAAGAAGGGACCCAGGATATCAATGCTTCAACCAATACAAGCATTGTGGAACCTGTGTCCCTTGGGGAAACTGATAGGTATATATGACCTAGATTGGCCACTGTTGGAAACAGAACACCGGGCTTGATGGACCTTGGTCTGACCCAGTATGGCATATCTTATGTTCTTATCAATCTACGTTTACCCGTTCCACTCCATTCATTAACTTATAGACTTCTATCATATCTCCCCTCAGCCGTCTCTTTGCCAGGTTAAAGAGCCCTAACCTTTTTAGCCTTTCATAGGAGTATCCTTCCATCCCCTTTACCATTTTGGTGGCTCTTCTCTGAACCTTTTCTAATATCGCTATATCCTTTTGAAGATATGGCGACCAGAATTGCACACAATATTCAAGGTGCGGTCTCACCATGGAACGATATAGAGGCATTATAATATCTTTTGTTTTATTTTCCATTCCTTTCCTTATCATACCTAGCATTCTATTTGTTCTTGGCCACCGCTGCACACTGGGCCGAGGGTTTTAACACATTATCCACAATGACGCCTAAATCTTTTTTCCTGGGTGGTGGTTCCTAATATGGAACCTTGCATCTTGTAACCATAGCTTGGGTTGTTCTTCCCTAGGTGCATAACCTTGCACTTGTCCACATTAAAATTTCATCTGCCATTTTGATGCCCAGTCTTCCAATTTATCAAGATCCTCTTGCAATTTTCCGCAATCCTCTTGGGTTTTAACAACTTTAGATAGTTTTGTGTCATCTGCAAGTTTGATAACCTCACTCATTATTCCCTTTTCCAGGTCATTTATGAATATGTCAAAAAGCAGCGGACCCAGCACAGATCCCTGGGGTACACCACTATTCACCTTTTGCCATTGGGAAAATTGGCCATTTAGCCCTACCCTCTGCTTTCTATCTTTTAAACAGTTCCTGATCCACAAGAGTACACTGCCTCCTATCCCATGACTCTTTAGTGTTGACAAAGGTCTCTGATGAGGGACCTTGTCAAAGGCTTTCTGAAAGTCCAGAAACACTATATCAACCGACTCACCTTTGTCCACCTGTTTATTCTCACCTTCAAAAAAAACATAACAGATTAGTAAGACAAGATCTTCCTTGTCTAAAGCCATGTTGGCTGTCTCCCATTAGGCCATGACTATCTACATGCTGAGTAATTTCGTTCTTTATGATGGTTTCTAACAATTTTCCAGGTACTGACGTCAGGCTCACCAGTCTGTAGTTTCCCAGATCACCCCTGGAACCCTTTTTAAAAATTGGCATTGCATTGGCAACCCTCCAATCTTCAGGTATTACAGATGATTTTAATGAAAATTCACAGATTGCAGACCTACTATTAGTAATCTCATATTTCAGTTTTCAACACCCTTGGATGTATACCAGCCTGCCCAGGTGATTTGCTACTCTTCAGTTTATCTAATAGTTGTAATACATCTTCCCGATGTATCGATATTTCCTTCAATTCTTCCACACCTTTAAATACAACTTTAGTCATGGGTAACATCCCTACATCTTCCTCAGTAACGACCGAAGCAAAGAATTCATTCAGTCTCTCCGCTATCGCCTTGTCGCCTCTTAGTGCCCCTTTAACCCCTCTATCATCTAATGGACCAACCGACTCTCACAGGTTTTTTGCTATGAATGTACTTGAAAAAGTCTCCTTGACACTTTGTCCTCGCTTGGCTTTAGGGACTCTCTTCTCTCCTGGTTCTCCTCATATTTCCCCCATGGCTCCTTTAGTGTATGTTCTGGTGGCTCCTCCTCCTCCTCTGTTACCCCTCTCTCGGTTGGGGTAACCTTTTTTCTCTCTATACCCAATCCCTTCGTGCACTTATTTCCTCTCATGGTTTTCAGTACCATCTCTATGCTGACTCCCCCCAAATCTTTCTGCTGCTTTCCAGTCCTGGATCTCTTGCTGTCTTCTCTGCCATTGCTGCCTGGATGTTCCATCGTAGCCTGAAATTGAACATGGCCAAGACTGAACTTCTCGTTTTTTTTCTCCTAAAATTCCCCTTTCTCCTTTTTCAGTCTGTTGATGGCTCTGTTCTCCAACCTGTTTCATCTGCTCGCAATTTGGGTGTTA
Source organism: Ichthyophis bannanicus (assembly GCA_033557465.1). Lineage (NCBI taxonomy): Eukaryota > Metazoa > Chordata > Amphibia > Gymnophiona > Ichthyophiidae > Ichthyophis > Ichthyophis bannanicus. Next base: position 7,551,404 of record CM066050.1, read on the forward strand.
TTTTTGACTCTTCACTCTCTTTCTCCTCTCATATCCAACTCATCGCTAAGACCCGTCACTTCTTTCTCTTCAACATTGGCATAATCCACCCCTTTCTCTCTGAGCTCACTACTAAAACCCTCATCCATTCCCTAATCACCTCCCGCCTTGATTATTGTAACCTCCTTCTTGCTGGTCTCCCTCAGTCTCATCTCTTCGCTCTTCAGCACTCCGCTGCCCGTTTGATTTTCCGTCAGCCTCGTTTTGCCCACATCGCTCCTCTCCTCAGATCTCTTCACTGGCTCCCTATCCGTTTCCATATTCACTTTAAGCTTCTCCTTCTGACCTATAAATGCATTCACTCTGTGGCTCCTCAGTACCTTTCTTCTCTCATTTCTCCCTACTTCCCCCCTCGTGTACTCTGTTCTTCCCAGTTGCTTCTTGCTATGCCCTTCTCCTCTATTGCCAACTCCAGATTCCGCTCTTTTCACCTTGCTGCTCCTTACGCTTGGAATAAGCTTCCTTTGTCTATACATCAGGCATCTTCTTTGCCCCTCTTCAAACTCAAGTTAAAAGCTCATCTTTTTGCCTCTGCCTTTGGCTCTTGATTTTGCTGTTCTCCTTCCTTCCCCTCTTTTATTTCACCTTTCTTTCTTCCTCTTACACTTGTTCTTACCTCTTTCCTTTGTCCTGTCCCTCCTGCTCTTGTCTCTTTGCCCTTGTTATCTTTTTTTCTACTCCTTTTCTTGCTTTGTCTTTTTAGATTATAAGCTTTTTTGAGCAGGGACTGTCTTTTTGTGTTTTCATTGTACAGCGCTGCGTGCGCCTGGTAGCGCTTTATAAATGCTTAGTAGTAGTAATTTAAATAAAAAGAAAATACATAATCTTGACAACAGTAGAATAAAATTGCAGGGGCAGAGGAGACGGTAAGGAGGACTTTTGGAGCACATTGCCTCTGCTCAGATCACATTTCAGACTGGATAACAGATTACGCTGCTGCTTCCCCCCCCCCCCCCCCCCCCCCCCCCCCCCAGTTCCTGTTCCTTCATTTAGAAAATATATTCTATGTGCCTTTCCGCTATCTTTGTATTTTGAACAGGCCAGAAGGAAACCTACTTCTTTTTATAAAGGGGATGCCAGTTCAGTTTTTGGCTATATATTCTTAATTTGAGCCCCCTTCTTCAGTATTGGATGAAGGTCTATCAGTCTGTGCCCACGGTTGACTAAGGCAAGGGGTCCTGCCAGCTCATGTCTGGCAGCCTGGCATCTTCTGCTTCCGCTACCTTTCCTAGGTCAGATTAGTGCTCTTAGAGTGGGTGGCACAGGGCAGAGTGGGTTTTATGTTCCTTTAGAAGGGGCCTGGTCGTGGAAGCCTATTCTTAACTTGATTTTGAATATATTCATTTTGGAACAGCAAGTAGTAAGGGGAAAGATCTTAATTCTGCTTCTAGTCAGGAAAATGATCATGGGTATGTCAAATCAGTCAATACTCATTGTGGAGGAGGCGGTGGTCTAGCACATGGAGCACAATGACACCCCAAGAATGGGGTAACAGCCCACTGCAAACATAGATCATCCTAGCGCTACACCAGATGAGGGTGGAGGCAGAAACCGGGGGCAACGGTCTCCTACCAGCAAGGAGGAACAAGCAGGTGGCGAACAAGAACACGGCAGAACACAAAATATTTTATGCAGCTACCAACTGATGAATTAGTGGCTGTAAGAGAGAGAGTGAAATAAAAGCTGTTAAAAAAAGATAAAAGTAGTAATTTGATTTCTGCCCCCAGGCCAACTCCCTCCCTCTGATGGGGAGCAGTGATCAGTGAGACACACATGGCAAGCAGCCGATGAGCGAGGTAGAAGGAACCCCGCTATCCACCGCTATGGGTAGTTCACCAACCGATTTTGGGGTAGGGAAGGGGTGGAATAGGAAGACTCACAGCAGAGAATGAAGAGGGGGTGTAATGACACCACCTCAGACTCTTCTTGAGCAGGTCTAGAGGTCACCACTCATCCCCTATGGAGGAAGCAGGAGCGGGCATCTGCAGCTGTAAGACAGTAGAGAGGGCAGCAGTGACCTCCTGTCCCTTTAAAGAGCCCAGCACAAGCACAGCTTTGTGTGATGGGCACAATGGCCTCTGTATTCCTGACACAGAGCTGGCTCAGAAGCATTAGCTGCTCACTGCAGGCAGGACAGAAGGCAGCCAACATGGCCAGACATGAGCAGCGATGTTCACTCTGTGCCTGGCTCCTATGGAGGGAAGAAGGCTATCAAGAGAGAAGGGCAGATGGCACGAGACTGCTGTGGAAATACAAGCAGAGGTTAGGGTGCTACTTCTCCCCTCTGCGGAGACCCCCCCCGACGTGGCTAGAGACAACTGGACTTTATTTGTTAAAAGGTTTTTTATAGCACTTTATCATTTAGTCAACACGGTTTACATTGTAAACTTAAAACGCTGTAATGTATGTTGAACAGGGACATTGATAAGCCTAAAAGGTGAGGAATCCAAGTTATCACCTTTCACCCCAGAAAGGCCAGTGAGATCCCTGCTAAAGCTGTTGCCCCATTCAGCAGAGGGCCACAGCCACACTCCAGCTCTGAAAGTGGAGTCCAGTAACTCCCCATTATGTGAAAATATATAGACCACCACTATTAGGATGACAGGGGAATGAAACCACAATGCAGCGGTGTTTCTGGAAAGTGTAGATCCCCAATGCTTTTGCTGGAGATTCCTCACGCACATGGCTTATGGACTCCAACTATAGCCCCAATGACTAGACCATCAGAGAGCCTAAAGAGCCCTCAAGCCTCCAGTCACAACCATGACGAGCATCTTTCAGCATCAACCTGGAGTCACAGGAGAAAAAGTTTCATAAAGAGATCGAAGGGGATCGCACAGCACATAGTACAAGAGGTAGTGGTATTGCTCCTGCCCACAGACAAGAGCAGATTTACTGGCCTCGAAGCAGCTCTGCAAACCTTCAACATATAAGCCATTCACAGTAACCCCTCTGTAGAGCAGGCTCCAGCTGCCTCAGTGCAAAGTAGACTAATTACAGCAGCAGAACATAAACAACCCTTACTGGGTCAGACCAAGGTCCATCAAGCCCAGTATCCTGTTTCCAAGTGTGGCCAATCCAGGTCACAAGTAGCTGGCAGGTTCCCAAAAAGGTGCACAGAATGCACACTGCTTATCCCGGGGTCAGCAGTGGCTATCCCTGGTCCTCTTTACTAAGGACAGCAGCTCCGGGAACAGAAGAGCACCTCTAGCAGCTGTGAGAACCCGTCAGATTGTTAATAGAAAACGCACACTGAAGTTTCTGCAACTCACAGGAGGTGATGCTCATGTACAATCCAGGCAGTGTGACATTAAAATACTTTAAGAGTAGCAGTACTGGTCTCTGCATGTTGATTTGAAGGTCCTGCACCTCTCCTGTAAGGCTGGAAAGTTTAGCACCTGACCTGCGCTAACTCAGCACTGGAAACACATGAAGAGGTTCCAGAAAGGAATAAAGAACAAAGGCAGGAAACGAGAAATGGATGGAAAGGGGCACAGCCCTCCCCAGAGGCAAAAGCAAATATCCTCCATCTGCCAGTCTGAAAAAAGCAAAAAGCTTTACTAGACAACTCAGACTGCACCATGGCCAGTAAGACTGTGCACACACCACCCCAAGCCCAAAGAGGCAGGCTCCCCTCCCCCAATGCAGGCACCCATTCAAGGGCATCAATCCAGGCCTGTGGATAAAAGAGCAGTACTAACAGACTGCTTGCCCATAGTAAATCAGCACTGCTGCGTTTCACTCTAGCGGGTGCGAGTCCAAGTCCCAAGCCCAAGAACATATACTCTCAGAACTAGGACTACAGGAAGAAAAGAAATCCCGTGTTCAGGAGGGGTGAGGGATTATGCACCCTAAAATAATCACCAACAGTGTCTTGGCTTCAGACTACCCCCTCCTCCCTGTTTCAGGCAGGTTGAACCCCAGTTGGTAGTACAGGAAATCAAGCCAGGCCCAGCACTATCACACCCAGTGCACATGTAATAACTAGGATTTGTCCAATGCTGTGACTGTATCTCTCAGTCCTTATCACCAAACTCCCTCCATCACTGCTAACCCAGATCAAGAGGATGTGTGATCATCTCTCACAGCTGCTGACATAGGTGAACGTGCCACAAAGGCAATGTCAGCACCTCATCACTAGAAATGATGATGCAGAATGGCCCCCATCCTTATTTTTGGCCAGTGGGACCTTTTTTTTGGGGGGGGGGGGGTAGGCCCTTTGGGCCCACTACTGGCTGTAGTGACTCTTGAAGGCAGACCGTGACATCAGTGGCTGGCCACCCCCTGGCAAGGAAAGGACACTATAAGGTTGCCCTTTCCATTAGGGGACAGCCTGAGGCTGTTGCCTTACCAGAGTGTAGCATTAGCTGCCCCCCCCCCCCCCCGGGCACCTCTCATAGCTCATGGCTCTCATTATTTGATATTTGTGGCTAGCAACAGCCGAGCTGTGAACGCAGTGCTGCATCTAAGCACACAGCAGTGTGAATGAATGGGGGCCCCCTGTCCCTACATGACTGCACTAGATGAGGTGCAGGGACGTATCTGCCTGCTGCTGGGGAAACATCTTTCCAAGCAGCCTAGAAAAAATAATTACAGCAAAACAAAGATGCAACGGGAGCTTAAGCACTATATCTCCACAAAAAAAGGCAGCCGCTCATGCTTCAGCCCAGAACAGAAGAAACATCCCCCACTACTCACCCAGAACACAATGTTGAATCCAAAGAGAAAATATTTCACGCAGCAGCTGACTTCAGGTCCCTTCAAATGCTGCTGCTTACCAGACATGGTCCCTGCAGCAAGCACAGCAGGAGCCCTGGGGAGGGGGGAGCAGTTACCCCAAGCCCAGGGGCACGAGCCCTCCACAGCCTTTGTTAGGGCTTCTTCTGGCCGGGGGACTCCAATCCATGGCTTCCCTTCTCACACGCAGGCTCCTCCCCAGTCTAGCAGAGAGCTGCCGGGCCCGGCCCTAGCTAGTCTCGCCTCTCCGAGCAGAGACATCTAGAGGAACTTGGCCTGCAACGCAGAGCCAAAGCTAGTCCCGTTCAGCCCCTGCCACACTGCAGCTAAGGACAGTTTCAGGACACCTGGCACTGGCCGGGCTGTACCCGTCTTACCAACACTGGTCACAGCCTGTCACCGAGTCCCAGACAGGTCCCAGCTGCCAAAGGACTTTTACAAGAGGTTACCAGAGTTTTTACAGGCAAATGTGGGATTGGGGGAGGGAAGGGGAGTCATTACTTTACCACCTCCATCACTGCTAAGCAGACAGCACATAAATAAACACCAAACAAACAAACAAACAGTGATCTCTTTATGTTATACACAATACAGGGCAAATGTAAGGGATATAAATTCTAAAATCTGACATTCCAATCATTCAATTGACGATAAAACATCTTACTACCCACTCTGTTACTGGAATCGGGGACAGGAGGCTGCTAACACAGGACATCTGGTAATCTTACTGCCTGCCTAACATTACCCAGCATTGACAGCAGAGCCCAGGCCCACGTCGCACCATCCATGGGAGCCTGGATTAGAGGGGACACTAGCAAGTCTGATGTTGCAGATCAAATCCCTCAACGCATCCCCCATCCCCGCCAAATCAGCTACTACAGTTGGGATTAATGCAGAATGACGGGTTTCTCCAGGGAACCTTCTCCCTCAGGGAGGGAGGGAGATTAAGCAGTGGTGGGTTTGGTGCCTCATCTACTGCTGCAGCAGGGCCAGGCGGAGAGTGTGAGCTGCAAGATCACAGGACCTATAACACCAGACTTGGGCCAGGATTAACACTGATGCCCCCTCTCCTCCCCACCAACTCCCTTGTAATATAAATCTCTTACCAAAACCCACTCCTCCTGCTGACTGGAAGACAATGCACGGGGGGGTAGAGGTTCTGACAGCAGCTGACGTACCCGCACAAAACTTAGCTTTAGGAGCCTTTGAATTATACCCCAGGCATATGCCTACCTGCCTACTTTAGCTAGACTTTAACCTTACCCTACGGGAAATTCACTAGGCCATAGGAGGGTCACTTTAAGTGCTTGGTAGGTAGTACAGCACCACTACCCCATCTGAAATGCACTACAGGACATGTTTATTTTCCTATCACTCTCTCCCCCATTCCCCCCCCCCCCCCATTACAGCATCCTTCTGCGAGATGTACTGTCCAAATGTCAGGCACATTTGCCCATCCAGCTGTGCTATTTGAGAATGGACCACATCCCCCTTTAGGTGAAAATCAGACTGACTGATTACTGTAAGGGTACATTATTCAGACGGACGTCCCAAGGGTTAGTGATAAAAGGTGCTGGGAAACGAATAATGTACCCTTACAATTACAGCTAACACTAATGCAAAAATCAAAGTAAAACAAGCTTTAAACAGCATCATTCTCTTCCCCCCACCCACCACCGGCAGCTGCCTAGTCTTCCTAAGATGGAAGGAGGAACCAATTGGTTAGGGTAGCAGGATGAAAATGAGAGAAGCCATGGTTCAAATCCCCCAAACCTGCTTGTGATCTTGGAGAATGAAGCTAGTTCAGGAATACCGGGACCCCCTTATGAGGTTGGGTAGGGGAGACATGATTTTGATAAATAAACTTCAGTCATGATCAGACCACCATCCCTTCAACAACCCTGTAGATATGCAGAATTAGACATTACACTTAAATATTTAAAAAACTCCACAACATTGTGTCATACATATGTGCCTATACTCCCTGCCGGGCAAAGGACGTGCCAATGACAGAGTTTGGTTGACTCTCAGGATAGTGTTTGCTTTGAAAGCTGCTGTCTGAGGTGACCACCCCATCTCACCTCACGGTTAGGCTGGTCACATTTGAGAACTTCTCATTCTCTATTGTCTTAGATATGAACTTAGGGATATATCATTAGAGGGCTTGCAATCTACTCCCCTTCAACTGTTACTGAAAAGCTATAGACCTGAACCCCAAATCCCTATGGTCTGCCCTTATTACCGCATCCAGTGACAGACCAAGACACAGGTCCAGATTTAAAGGATCACTTTATAGTAGTCAGTTAGAACACGCAAAAGAAAAAACACATTTGGAGGTAAAGCCTTCTACCCCAGTCTATAGTGGTTCCACTGCTCCGCAGGTCACTCAAACTACAAACTTGTTCTTAGCAATGGAGCTGCTCTTGGTAGCTGTGTCTGCATGTGCTTGGTAGCCAATGACCACCTTGGAAGACAGACCCAATCGTTGCTTGTACACGCGCCTGCAAAAACACAAACACACTTCTGCATTTAATTCTCTTTGGTTGAAACAGATGCTCCCTGCTCTAGTTAAGAGTTCTAGTGCCAATGGCTTAAGGGGAAAAAGGCAGCTGTAGGTGGACTGCTACTGTCGAGGGTAGAAGCAGAAGAGTATCCCTCATGCAATTCCCTCTAGGCACTGATTTTTGTCTTGTCTAAGGAACCACTAACACTAGAATGGACAGTAGCTTCAGAGCAAGACCTCCAGTGCACTAACTCTTCAGGAAAAGATCATTTAGACCATCATTTGGATACAGACAAAACTGCTACCTCACTGTTGGTGAGATATTGCTGTGATGTTCTGAGACAGCATTATGTTAGGAGAGAAAAAGCAAAAACAAATTCCATGGGCATGATTAAATTTACATGGAAAGCAAAGGGCCACTGATCTCTATCAACTCAAACTTCACTCATGGCCTTGCTATGATCCCCAAGGAAAGCTATTAACCTCAAACACATCTCCTCCTTTATGACAGATTACAGAACACTGAAGTTTGGGCAATAGTCATGAATATGAAGAGACAAGAGCACCATTACCCAATGTGCGTGACAGCTTCTTTGTTCTCCGTTTCCTTGGTCCACAAGGCAATTTTATCCCCTTTAGCACGGATATTGATTACAGCACCACAGATCTCTTCACTGTATTCATCAAAGGCCTCACCAATAAGACACATCAACTGAATGATAGACAAAGACAAGGCCAGACATTAACAAGATACGTCACACAGAACAAAAACAGAGCAGGAAGGTATAGCACCAAGGAGAAGAGTGAAGGGCGTAAACAGCTTGATCAGACAAGGCCGCCCATCCTCATACTAACCGTCTCAAGCCAGAAGCGGTCAAGGTCTGTGTGCCGCTGTTGTTTAGCAAGGATGATCAACCATCGCCCACCTCGTTTGTTTCTGTTGTCTTCCCACATGGGTTCAATACCATCCTAGATGAAATCCAATTGGATCACATTAACTGCAAGACATTTGTTAGGATAACATAGCCTTTAATTACTATGTCTCTTGCCTCATCCAATGCATGTACTTCCCTGGCCACCATTAAGTCAAGACCCTTCCCACTTTCCTTCCAACAATACTGAACAATGGAGTCAACTTAACCAGAAGGAAGATTAAGATTTTAGATGAACATGCAGAGTCCTATTAATCTGTATCATGCTATAGCTCACCATTGAGAAGCACATTTCAGGTATAGAGCTTGTGTTTATTAAAACCCAATATACTGCCTTTCAAAGAAATGGCAGAATGGTTTACAATAAAAGTTTAAAAGGCAGAATAACTCTATAAAATCATAGGACAGAAGGAGCACAGCCATACTAGGTAAGGAGGAGGGGGGGGGGGGTAATGTCATAGGCGCCCTCATAAATATGCACTCAGTCCGCAATAAATGGCCCGTCATCACTGACCTACTAACCCTTCATAACCTTGACGTACTCCTCATCACAGAGACGTGGCTATCGAATGATGACATGGTCCTCAACCACCTTCTACCCCCCAACTATTCAATCCACAGTTGCCATAGAATCAGCAAAAGGGGCGGAGGAGTCCTCATTCTCACAAAAACCGACCTCAAGTTCCACCTCTCCAATAGCACCAACACGACCAAACTCGACATAGTAGTCATAGCAAACAACCAATGCTCCATCAACCTGGTATACAGAGCCCCATCATCATTCCCTGACGACCTAGCTGTGATAAACGATCTAGCCTGTAACCCCCCAAACCTGCGCACCCCAAACTGGATACTAGGTGACTTCAATCTGCCATCCCTGCAAGACTCCCAAGCATCAGCTCTCCAAGATGCACTCAAGGACCTAGGCTATCTGCAACTAATCAATGAACCAACTCACACAAAGGGAAACATGCTGGACCTGATCTTCGCTCCCCTATCTGCCCACAACTCCACCCACCCCACCCCACCTACCTACACCGCAGTTCCGTGGTCCGATCATAAGCTAATCTTATTTCAAATTCCCTTAGATCCACGGCCCAGGAAGCCCCCTGGAAGCATGTCAAAGCCTACAAGCCTACCTCCATGAAGGTTCCAACCTTTTAACAAGGATTCCATCTTACACAACACACAGCCCCTCCTCAACATAACATCAACCAGCCCAGATGCACTAGTCTCCAGCTGGAATGACAGCCTGAGCTCCATTGCCTTATGCACAGCCCAAAAGAAAGCCCCTAAGAAAAGAGCTCCCGCCCCCTGGTACTCCAAAGATCTACGGACCTCTCTCAAACTCAGAAAACTCAAAAGGCGATGGAGGCGATCACGTTCCACAGAGAACCAGGTTGCCTATAACCTCCAGCTATCCATCCACTGCAATGAGATAACTGAGAAAATGAGACAAACTCACACAGACACCCTTATGCGTTCACTACACGACCTATTTAACCTCGTCAAGAACCTAACAAAAGAACCTGGTTCCGAACAAACACCTGAGATTCACGCCCAGGACTACGCGGACTTCCTACAATCAAAACTATGCCAGACAGACAAGACTGACCCTCCCTCTTACACCGTGGAACCATCAAAAGCAACGACATTAGCAATGTTCACCACCCCATCCAATGAGCAAATCGACACCATCTCTGCAATCAACACCACTACTGCGCAGACCGACCCCTGTCCTGCCTTCTGGATAAAGGAACTACGGACAGAATTTAGTCCATTCATAGCTAGACTCTTTGACGCATCTTTCACATCAGGCTATTTCCCACTGAATCTCAAGCACACATCCATCAGACCCCTGCTAAAGAACAACAAATTGGACCCCAAGAAAGTAGAATCGTATAGACCCATTGCCAGCATTCCACTACTGGCAAAGATAATCGAAAAAGATGTTCTACACCAGATTCAACACCACATCAACAATACCTCTTCGTTAGACCACTGCCAACACGGATTCAGAGAATCCCATGGTGTTGAGACGCTTCTTACCACCCTCTTTAACAATATACTTTACGCAATAGACAACATCCGCCATGGAGTTGCCCTGATATTCCTGGACATAGCTGCAGCGTTCGACTCAGTATGTCACGAAACCCTCCTGAGCCGGCTCAAAGAGAAGGGCATCTGTGACCTAGCACTAACCTGGTGTAAGTCATACCTGTCCGATAGATGGCAACATGTGCAGACGGGATTCTCCACCTCAGAACCGTTCCACCAGAAACAGGGCGTTCCGCAAGGATCCTCCCTCTCAGCCTTAATGTTTAACATCTATATGCAGCCAATTTGCGACCTCATACGATCATTCAATGTCGAATGCATGATTTATGCTGATGACGTTCTCATGTACATGCCATTCCAGACCCACCAAACTGACCTCACCCCACTAACTGTTTTAGCTCAGTAGAAAAATGGCTTCTAAACCAGAATATTCGAATACAGCACAAAAAGACTGAAGTGCTGTTCATCTCCAGAAACCCCAACTTTTCCCCTCCAACCTGCCTAAAAATTGGAAATATAGAACTGCAAACCAAACCCTCAATCCGCTATCTGGGTGTCACATTGGATCAGAGACTGGATATGAAGACACACGTGGGCAACATAGTAAAATCAACGTACCATAAGATCAAGACACTCAAACATCTACGCCCCCTCCTACAACCAGCCGACTTCAGAACAATCTTCCAAGCACTAACCATCCCACACCTCGATTACGCCAATGCAGTCCTCCAAGGACTCCCACAATCCACTCTGAGCCCGCTCCAACTCGCTATGAACACTGCAGCCAGAGTCCTACATGGCGCCTCCAGGAGGGACCATATAACACCCATCCTCAAAAGTCTCCACTGGCTCCCAATCCACAGCAGGATCACCTTCAAGACCCTACTACTAGCATTCAAAACCATCAATGGACTCACCCCCTCCTCTCTCGCTGACCTCACCCACATTACCCCCCCGAATAGAACCAGACGGTCCACTGCTAGAAACACTCTAGTAATCCCCAAAGCAATGACCCACTGTACTCAGACAACCATAAACAGGGCTTTCAGTCTCTATGCTCCCAGAAACTGGAACGCTCTTCCACCCGACATCTGAGCAATCCCGGAACTAACTAAATTCAGGAGAGCATTGAAACACTACCTCTTCCTCAAATGCTACCCTGATGAACACACACCAACTCCACCGCTCGCAATGTAACCCGACCACATGCAACCTCCCTCATGTATTGTATATAAGTATGGATATCATTGTTATTACAATTGTAAATAGTTAATACTGTTATCCAAGTTAAGCTACCTGTTATATGTATCACGGTGTTAACCCCCGCCGTAAATACCTCATGTTCCATGTAAACCACACTGATGTTGAAGAGCGCGGTATATAAGCGAATTAAATAAATAAATAGGCAGCTAGAAACAGGGGGAGGGGGAGTTTTTGGTTGAGATTTGAAAGTGTTGTAGGAAAAGTACCAGTCTGGAGGTCAGAGGGGAGACTATTCTAGAGGTGTGGGTGAGAACTAGATGGATGTGTACCTGGCTTGGGAGGTGGAGGGGAGGTGCCAGCGGTAGGAGTGAAGTGCAGAGAGAGTAGTCTGGAACATGGAGAATGATGGTGGTGGTGGTGGTGGTGGTGGTGGTGGTAAGAGGGACTTCCTGTGAGAAAGATTTTGTGAACTAGTGTAAGGATCTTAAAAGCAGACGAAATACGTTATCAATGACTTCCTATACAGTATCGGGAGGAGGAGGGGGGGTGATGTGGTCATAACAAGAGGCATGAGCAAGAAGACAGCAGTACTCTGAATAAGTTGGAGTCTGTGGAGCTGGTATTGAGGGAGTCCTGCATAAATGTTGCAATAGTCTAAGCGGGTGATCACAAGGGAGAGCATTAGGGTAGTTAAAGCTGAGGCAGAAAGAGGACTCACGGCTCTGATTTGGCATAATGTGTAAAGAAACATGGACAGTGGTAGTGACGTGATCATGGAAGCTCAGGACTGAATCCAGGATGATGCCAAGGTAGCTAAGGGAAGAAGCCAAATGAATTGAGGTACCAAGAAGGAGGGAGATAGTGGGTAAGGAGATGTCCAGTTAGCCAGATAACTGAAGTTTTGCTAGGATGGAGGACAAGCTGGTTTACATGAAGCCAGTCAGCCACTTTAGCTTAACTAGAAGAAGGTCAGCCCCGAGTAATGAACAGGAGGTAAGAACGTGTAATGCCACACTAGCGGCTTAATATAAGGGTCGTTGCCAGAACAGATGTGATAGTAATGTCAGTGTTCATCTCTTTGCAGGAAAAGCATTAAAAGGAGGACCTTGGAAATCCACTGCTTGACCCAGGACAAGCATTGTGGAACCTCTGTCTTTTTGAGAACCTGCCAGGACTTGTGACCTGGAAACAGGATACTGGGCTTGATGGACCTTGGTCTGACCCAGTATGGCATATCTTATGTTCTTAGATGGCTTTGTAGTCCTTTAATGATAGATCAACTTAGAACATATTGCTAGTGGGAGGAGTACAGGGTGAAGCAAGGAGTCAACATAAGTCAATAGGCCCAAGGTGTGGCAAAGCAGAAAGCATAAGATGAAAGTCAGCACACATCCTGGAAGCGTCCAAGATCTGAAGCCTTTAAGCTGGGACAAAAGGACTCTTGAGAGAGCCAGTGGTAGGGGGCATGCCAGAGATGATGGCCCAGGAAGGACTGACAAGAGATGTCCAGACAGATCACAGATTTGGGAGGGGGCTGGCAGATCACCAGGCAAGAACACGAATAAGAGACCATAAACCGTTTTAGCAGTTAGGAAATAATACAAATTAAACAGGAATACAGCATATTCCACCCAAGCACTGCCTGCTGGGGAAACTAAAATGAGGCCTAAACACAGACCTATGGTCGACAAGTCAATAGGTCCCTGCAGTCACACAAGGAGGAAAGTCTCAAATGTCAGACACTCAACTGAAATCTTTCAATGCCAGCTTCCAGAAGGTTGAGAAGGCAAAGGCACCTCCAGATGGAGGTGGAGGCAAAAACGGTTATGGGACAGACAATGGATCCCTTTATAGCAGAAGGATATCATCAAAAACAAATCCTTTATACGTCCAACAAATAGAGGGGGTGATCAGCATGGAATGGTGGATACAACCCTAAACAACGGTATAGAGGGGGGTGATCTGCACAGAGTGGCAGATAGTCACTCTAACCATCTGATGGACCATACTGGTCTTTAGCTGCCACATACACTTACTTTAATGTATCCCAGAGCCCTTTCCTGCTGCTCTCACTTCAGTTTCCTTCACCCGCTCCAGTCATGTGCTAATCAAGGCTTATTTCAGCAGCAGAGTCTTATTAGAAAATGCTCCCTACCACCAAACTCAGGATTCCAGTTCCCTTAATTTAATGCCCACGGGACTTAAAAGTCCCGTTGGTGAAAACTGCATAAAAAAAATATTTAAAACCTTCATGAATTGGTTGTGCGCCATTGGGACCTTGTAGTCCCATTATTCAAAGTAACAATTATGGTCGCTAGGTGTCAGTAGTGACAACATATCTAGGTCAATCTTTGTTTGGATGATGTGCTAGCATCACGAGAACAAATCACTATTCTTGCTATTTCCTCAGGAAACATTGACAAAAAAAAACGCATAAAAGGTAAAATCTTTGTATAAATATATGTGTCGAGATAGTTAAAATCTGGTGAAATATATCACAATAAAACATTCTGCATTGGTGTGCCTGAGAAGTCCCGTTGGTAAACTAGCGTTACTAGGCAACTGGTATAACAGGCTTAGGTGATGTTCAAATGGCAACGTGCCCAAATGAAATATTTGTCCATAATAATTTCTGTTTAGTTGTTATTCACCTATTGTACATGACTAGTATTATAATCAATCAGTCAGCAAGTTGTCCACAGCAATTTAGACATTACTGTTATTCAATATTTTGGAAGAATCGGCCTATAGTAACAGAATACTGACACATAAAACCAACACATGGAAAAATACTTGGTGAATGTTATATTTCTTTTTAGAATCTAAGGATGACTTTTTCAACATCTATGTTTTACCGTCAAAAATATGAAGTACCCGTTGCTCAAATACCAGACAACGGTGAAAACATGACTAAATAAAATAAATAAATAACTCTTCTATACCGCGCTATTCACATCAGTGCAGTGTACATTTAACAGAACCATATACAATGCAGTCGGGCTGCATTGTATTTACAATAAACAGGAACTATAACTTAGATAACTTTCTACAAATTATTTACACTAATAAATATACTGTACACCTGAGATCTACTCTGAGTTGCATTGGTGGGCTAGCTGCCCTCTCGTGCGCTGGGTGTGCTGTTGGGGGAGTCGTGGTGATTGGTGAGGGTGTTTGCACTATGGTCTTTGGGGCTGATCTCTGTGTAGTGTCGTATGAATAGGTGGTGCTTCAGTGCCTTCCTGAATTGAGCCAGGTCGGTGATTGCTCAAATGGATGTGGGGAGGGCATTCCAACATCTAGGGGCATAGATCATGAACGCCCTATTAGATGTCGCCTGAGTGCACTTCGTTGTTTCCTTTGGGATCAGTGTATTGACAGCTGTAGATCTTCTGAGTCTGTTCGGGGGTGTGAAGTGGATTAATTCAGTGACGGAGGTGGAGGGTTGATTGTTTATGGCCTTGAAGGTCATTACTAGGATCTTGTAATGTAGTCTGCCATGGATTGGTAACCAGTGGAGTTTCTTCAGGATTGGGGTAATGTGGTCCACTCTTGATACCCTGCATAGAACTCTCGCGGCTGCATTCATTGCCAGCTGGAGTGGGTTTAGCAATGCTTGCGAGAGCCCATATAGGATTGCGTTGGCATAATCGAAATGTGGGATTACTAGGGCTCAATAAATTGTTCTAAAGTCGACGGGGTCCAGTAGAGGTCGTAGATGCTGTAGTGTCTGTATTTTATGGTATTATTGTCTTGACTGTGTTTATGTGGGTTTTCATGTCCAGCCTTTGGTCCAAGGTGACACCTAGGTAACGGATTGTGGGTTTGGCTATCAGCTCGGCGTTCTTCACCTTTAATGAAGGTAGGGGAGTGAATCCTTGGTGCCTCGTGATGAAGAGGACGTTTGTCTTGTGGTTGATTCTGAGATTTTGCGTATGGAGCCAGTCAGCAACTGCGTTGAAGCAGCTTGTTAGTGGGGAGAAGTCTGGCTGGTCCATTGCAAATGGCATGTAGAGTAGATCATCATCTGCGCATACCAGGCAGGCGATGTTGAATGAGCGTATCAGGGCGCAGATGGGCTGCATGTATATGTTGAACATCAGTGCCGATAGCGAGGAACCCTGTGGCACACCCTGTTTTTGTAAGAACGGTTCCGAAGTTGTGGTGTCAGTTCTCACGTGTTACCACCTGTTGGACAGGTAAGATTTACACCAGCTTATTTATTTATTTATTTATTTATTGTTTTTCTATACCGCACTATTCGGCATCAGCGCGGTTTACAAGGAACAGGTTTGTACAATGTAGAACGTTCAGACATTGA
This sequence comes from Ichthyophis bannanicus, assembly GCA_033557465.1. Taxonomy (NCBI): domain Eukaryota; kingdom Metazoa; phylum Chordata; class Amphibia; order Gymnophiona; family Ichthyophiidae; genus Ichthyophis; species Ichthyophis bannanicus. Next base: position 7,567,197 of record CM066050.1, read on the forward strand.
ACTTACATATAACAGGGAATTTAAACATGGATAACAGGTGAACTTTATACACTATGTACAAAAAGGGGATTGCATCGTAGTTGGGTTTATGATACAAGCCCTATAAGGGATGGTTAGATGTAGTGGAAAGTTATCATTGGAGATTGGTTAGGCAGCATTGGATTGAGAGATTGGATTGAGCTTAGAGCTGTGTCCTGTATTCCCTTTTCCTCGAGACGTCCCAGGAGTATCTCGTGACTTGTGTAGTCAAAAGCCACTGCGGTATCCAGGAAGATAAGGGCGAATCCTTGTTGAATGTTGTCAATTCCTGAGATTATGGTATTGAAGAGGGTGGTGAGAAGGGTTTCAACACCGTGTGCCTCCCTGAATCCATGCTGAGATGGGTCCAGAGGGTGCAGTAGTAGTTGGAGGCGATGGTGTCCTCAATCTCTCTCTCTGACATGGTGGTGAATTTGGTCAGTGGCATTGGGTGGGGCGGCTTGTGTAGTGGTGTGTGGTTTGTGGGGCTTGTGGTCTTATTGGTCTGGAGCATTTTTGATTGTATATATATAGTCTGCATAAGTCTGTGGTTGTGGCATGTATGGTTGGTCTGGGGCCGGTTCTCTTGTTAAGGTCTTCACTATATTGAAGAGGTCGTGTGGCTTGTTCATTGAGCACTTCAGGAGGTCCGTATGGAATTGCTTCCTTCTCTCCATTATTGCTTCTTGGTGCTTTTTTAGGTGTAAGCTATATGCACTCAGTGCTTCAGTGGAGCGTGATCGGCGCCATCGTCTATCAAGCCTGCGTAGGTGGAAGAGTGATAAATCGCAGTTCAGAGGAATACCATGGTGCGGGCTCTCGTCTCCTTGGGGGTTTGTTTGTGGTTGGGAGCCGAGCGATGGAGCTGAGGCTGTTGTCCCAGCAAGCGATCATTTCATCCAGGTTAGGGCTGTAGCGTTGAGTGGCATGACTTTCTCCAGTATTTCCTCTTTGACAAAGGGTCAAAATCATCTTGCTGATGATATGTTGGGGAAAACAGTAGCTCTGTTGGTGTTCTGACTGAGATGATGGGCAGGTATTTGGAATCTAATCAAGCTGTGGTCGGACCAGGACGATGCATCCATGTTATCTGAAAGTGAACATGAAATTGAAGCGACTCCAACTGTTACGGCAATTCGTAAGAAACCTGGTCATAGAGAAAGTGTTGAACAGGGTAGAGTCACTCGTGGTAAGCGAAAGTACCCGAATGGCACAAATGATATTCCGGAAGAAGAGGTAGTGGAGAAGCAGAGAAAGACTGTTGAATTAGCAGAACCTCAGGATAACATCAAGTGGCACAAAAAGAAGATGGCTGATAAGATAGTTTGTTTGTGGATAGGACTTGTGGTCCAGCTCAGGATATTTTTGCTGCTTGCAGCAGTCCTGTTGATTAATTTGACATTCTTGTCACCAGAAATTGTGGACAATATTGTAACCCAATCAAACCGTTATGCAGTCTGGCATCAGCTGAACTATGGAGAGAAATCTATATCTCCAATTGAAGCAAACGAGCTGCTTGGTTTTTGGGAATCAACTTCCTCACGGGTTATCACAAGTTGCCATCATACAAAAATTATTGGAGTACATGGATGGATTTGGGTGTTGAAATGATACAGGAGGCAATGTCCAGAAACCGTTTGTCTGAACTTCTACATATTCTCCATGTGGCAGACAATGATTTGGAACAAAACATACTTGATCGTTTATTTAAACTAAGACCTTTGATTACACAGCTAAACATGCAATATCAACAGCTGTATGTTCCATCACAGATGCAGTCAATTGATGAAACTATTTATTTATTTAATTCTCTTATATACCGCGCTATTCTGCATCAGTGCGGTTTACATTGAACAACTGAAATTACATTGAAGAGGGCATTATAACTTGGAGATGACTATTTTACAGGGAACATGGGCTTATGGAGGGTTAAGTGGCTTGCCCAAGACCACAAGGAGCACCTGTGGGACTAGAAACCCCAGTCCTTCCGGCCCAAGGTTGCTGTCCTCTAGTGGAATTTGAACCCCCGACTTTCCTGCCTGAAGTACCTTGCCCCAACCACTAGGCCACTCCTCCACTCCACTTTGGTGTCGAGCTGAAACAAGTGGTTATATTCATCAGTTTGAGGTATACCAAGGGAAGTCTTCTCAAGTCACTGACACCGCTATGGAAAGCCTTGGTCTAGGAGGTCAAGTTGTAGCAAGCCTCTCAGAGTCACTACAGTACAAAAATCATGTGCTGTATTTTGATAATTACTTTTCATCTGTTGTTCTGCTGCAGTACCTATTGAAGAAAGGTATATATATGCCTGCTGCACTGTAAGACCAGACAAAGTTTCTTCCAAATCTCAAAGCAGACAAGGAGTTGAAGCGTGGTGACTGACTGGCGTGTGTCTAATAGTGGAACAGTGCTCATGAAATGGAAGGACAACAGAACTGTGCACATGCTACAGATGTAGCAGAAGCTGCTCGAAGAATGAAAGATGGTAGCAACATTCAGGTCGATCGACCATTACTTATTGAACATTATAACAGGAACATGGGGGGAGTTGATCATGCAAACACGTTGCGCTCTTTGTATGGACATGACAGGAAGTCAAAGAAATGGAGGCACAGGCTATTCTTTGGAATGATGGATATAACCCTGGTAAACTCAGAGTGTATTGTGAACTAGTGGAGAAAGTTTCACTGCTGGATTTTACTAGATCTCTAGTAGGTGGATTATTGGCACACAAGTCAGTCAGTGACCGCGTAGTTCGCAGGCGGCAGACGGTGGATTCAGAATCTGCCTCAGCTAACAGAGGAAGTCACTGGCCTCAGGTCGCTGCCCAGAGTGTTCTAAAGAGAAAAGAGAATCAAGGCCATATTCATATTGCAGCTTCTGCAAAGTTCATCTCTGCTGCAACTCGAAGTTCAATTGTTTTGCCGGTTACCATGGAATAAGTCCAAACCAGAAGACTAATTATTCTAACATCATTGAAATGTGAAGGACTATTAAATATTCCATAAATAAACAATGTTTTATCACATTTTCATTTTAAGTTTAAGTTTAATTTCTTGATATACCGCTCAGGCCGAAGCATCAGAGCGGTTTACAATACAATTTATTTATTTTTTTAAGAAAATACGAAAGGAACGCCATATATGAGACAGGACAGAGTGAGAGACAGTGATAGACAAAAGAACAGAAGAGAGAAGGAGGGAAGAACAGCAGGTTACAGCCATGATATGTTAGGAAATAGCTTTTACTCACACGCCACGGCTCCACGCCTGAGGGCCACGCCAAAGGGCCCTCTGGCGAGGCCCTCAGGCGCGGCTGTATTTGGCCCGTTGGAGAGGGCTGCTGATTGGTAGGTGCAGGAGGTGAGGAGGAACTCCCGCTCACTCCCTCCGTCGAAGTATGCTGCCCTTCGATCTTAACTCGCGCCTCATTATTCCTGTGTTTATAAACTTCATGTACCATTTAGTGTCTCTTTGGTTCCATGCCAACGGGACTGAAGTGTCCCATTTCTACTATTTAATATATAATCTTGTTTTAATCAAAATGTTGTTTTACCTAATACATTTGAGGTATGTTTGACCTAGATTTGCTCTGAAATAGTTTGATTTAAAAAATGTTTTTTTCTTGGGACACAAAGGGTTAATTTGGCCCTGCTGCACAAGCATCTTCAGTCATCACCTCACCTATCCACACCTTTCGCAGCCCATTACTAAGACCCCACTCAGAAGGGTCTTCCTATATAGGATAAGAGTCAGCTATGAACTTTAACGTCTTAGTATATCATGTTGCCATGCTAGATATGATTTAAGTGGGGGAGGGGAGTGGAAATAATGCCAAAAGGTTAACAATCACTGCCTTCCAAGGACACCATGCAAGGTCAGACGTCCTTTGGAATAGGTGGATGAAGGTCGGCCTTACCTTAAAGATAGAGTAGTCACATCCAGATGTCAGCTTGCTGGCTAGCTGGATATGAGTGTACAGTCTGAAAGAAAAAAACCCAAACACAATATATCTGAAAGCACAAGAGACAGCAGGACTCGGACCCCTCCCCAGTGATGTAAGTGAAGATCAAACCGGACTCCCACCCAGGGCCGCACTGAGCCAGAATCTCACTCTGTGCCAGTTGCACATTGAGCGCACGCCCTTCCTCCTCCCCATATCGCCGTCCAACCGCTGCCTGCTCTTACCCTGCCGCCGCCGCCGCCCTCTTTTCTCCATGGTGGCGCCAGCAGCAGGGCGAGAGCAGGCAGCAGCTAGATGGAGATATGAGGGGGGGGGAGCAGTGTACACCATATGTGCAAGTCACCGGCAGCACCAGACCAGACCTAACTTTAAGCAGCTTTGATCCCTCCTTGTTCTGAGGTCACATCAGAGGAGGGAGGGACCAGAGCTGCAGAAAGGCCACACAAAGACTTAGGAGACACATTTCAGCTGCCTGCTGTTGTCCTGCTGCCACTGAGGGAACAAAACGTGGTGGCGGCAGGGCAACAACAGGCAGCCAAAATGCGCCTAAGCCTTTGTGCCCTGTGCAGCCGCACCACTCGCACAGGGCTAGGTACGGTCCTGCTCCCACCACAACCTTCTCAGCCTGCTGATCCATTTAGAGGACCCCCACCCCCAAACGATACTCACGCCCAAAAGTCTTCAGCGGTGTCAAACTTAGTTACAAGACGGAGGTTGGCCTGCCAGGTTTTGCTTTTGTCATTTTTGAAAAACCATAAAGCCCATCTAAACGCAGGAAGGAAAAGCCAAATGTCATGTTCATTCGCGTGATCTTTTGAAAGCAAAGCCAATAGGACATGCTAAGACTTCATGAGAAAGGAATAACCCAGTCCTTTCTTACCATGTATCCTCTGGAGCCAGTTGATAGATGTAACAGGTCACTGTCAACCTAGAGATGACAAAACTATCCCCCCCCCCCCAGCCCACCAACCCTAGAAAGATGACCTGGTCTGTATTCCTGCACCTGTCCCAAGCCCACCCATCCCTTTGCACTACTCCACATAGGAGTTATTCAGCCTTAAAGGGAAGCGAACCACTGCAGAATAGAGCACACACACACTTAACAACTTTATGTCGTTTATTCAAAAGATGACAACTAGATAAAATATAAATAAGTCACAAAAGTTACCCCTTAAGCTCTGCCAATACACCTCACTGCTGCCCTACAATAGTCTGCTGTTCCCATACGGAGTCCTCTATGCACCATCTCAGCTCCGTCACCGGCTCTCTAGAGCAGTGGTACCCCAAATGGGGTCACATCATCAGTGAATGGGGTCACAGAAACATGGACTCTCATTGTGACCTATGCCAAGCAGTGGCAGTCACCAGCCAGCATATGGCCTGTGAGCCAGCGACCTCGCCCCTCCTGGCTAAGCTTCCTGTTAAGCTGGAAGCTGATTGCCGAGTAGCAGGGTCTGTAAGCACACATTGCACATTGACAAAGGGAACCCTGTGCTTACTGCTGCTGCTGCTAGTACCACTGCCTCTGCTTCCTGCTTTAGTTCAGTGCTGGGAAGGGAAGAAGGCTGGAGAGCAGCTATTTGGTCATTATCATCTGGGGGTCACATGCTAAAATGGGGCCATAGCGGATAAAGGTTTTGCAAGCACTGCTCTAGAGCATTCCACATCTCTCTACCTGTTCTGTAACGGGTGTTTACCCATTTGCTCAGTGGGGATCACATCTCTCTTTGACCTTTTCTTTTTCTCTCCCTCCAACCTGGGCAGAGCAGTAGATCTGAGCTGTAGATAAGAAGAGAGCAGGTTATGGCCTCTGGAGAGATTGTAGCCTGTTGCTTTCCTTCATAAGCGTCTTGCCAAATCAGTTATTGCTGTAAAGTTTTCCCCTGCTCTAGAGAGGCATCACCCCTCCATGTTAACACATATTTTGTTTATTGCAACCGAAGTCTACCGTCCTGCTCCCGCCCACAGCTCTGGGGGAAAATCGGTGAACTTACCATGGCAAACAGTGTTAGACAGAACCATTGCACCGGAGCAGGGCCAGAATCAGCACTTTCTGGTCTTGCGGGGGGCGGGGGGATGGCAACTCGAAGCCCGCTAGTCAACCTACAGCTATCGTCTGCATTTGAAATCACAAGACAAGCTACCGCCACCCTATAATCAGCGGCCCACGCCCGGCTTACCTGCTGAGCTGTAGCCATTCTCTAGGAGTAGGAAGAGGACCCCTCTCGCAGGACCCTTTTATCCTGAGCAGCAATTAAAGGGCCGGGTCAGTCCAGCTCACTGGGGGGTCCGAAGAAGCACTCTCGGACCTTAGAAACCTAACAGTAGCAAATACCGCAGCTGCCCCACCTCCGCGCATGGTGCAGGAGCCACGAGGGGGGCCGGCCTTGGAGCGCGGGGGCGGGGCCTTGGAACAAAGGAGGTGGCTTGGCAGCCCTAGGGGCGGAGCTAAGTGTGAAACATGAGCTAGGGGGTCTTCCATGATTGCTTTTCTCAGATTGACGCTAGTTTCCTAAATCGCAAGGGTCGAGAATGCTTGCAGAGGCTCGGGAAAGTTCCGCCCCCTGCCGGGAGGGCGCAGCACTACAGCCTTCTTGCGTGTGCACGGGGGTGGCTCAGCCCTGTAGCTCGTGTATCGGCCTTCCTGGCCGAGGGCTGGAGAGTGAATTTATAGCTGAAAGTCTAAAACGAATCGGTGTCCAGTAGGTGCGTTTCCTTATCGGCCGTGTAACTCTCATCGCACGCTGTCCCTCTCTTCTGCCGTCCTTTGGCTTCTGCGGAATCTTGATTGTCTCTCAGCCTTTGTGTGATTATGTGTCGTCTCGTTTAGAGACAGTGTGGAAGGCCGTGAGTGCAGCAGCAGCAGGGAATTAGATTTCTTTTTTAATTAATCACTTGCCTTGTCCTTTCTTAAATCCGAGCTCAAGGCCATCCTGCCCCTGTCCAGGTGTAGGTGAAGTGACCTGCTGCCCGAGGTTTCCCTATAGGGGAGAGACCACCATCCCCTTCTCGGCTGCCCCCTCACCCTTAGGAAATAGCCCGATCCCACTAGCAAGAGGCACCCGCAGGGCAGGCAACTCAAAGAAAGCTGGGGGGCTGCGAAAAATAAACCCAAAGGCCAGGGCTAGCGGTGGCCCCTTTATGGATTAACACCAATGGCTCTTCTGGTTACTGGGGGTGGGGGTGTGATTGATGGCAAAGACAGAGTTTCTATGGCTCTTATTTTCATGACTTGCATTGCCCACGATACGCAGGATATAAGTGTTTGTAAATAAATAAAAGTGTGAGGTGGGGCTGGGCATTTTCCAGGATTGTTCCGGGATGGGTGATGTTGCAATAATCATGAATTTCAAAGGGACCATCATTGAGAGAGGATCACCTAATACCCTAGCGCAGGCCTTGACAATTGCACATATAAAACGGAATTTAAAACATCAACATAAAACAATCCATGCTCCATATTATATTAACATCCCTCTCCTCGGGGTGGCCTCACAACTTTGGTTGCCAGTGACTGAATTTTGCTAGATACCCCTTGTTTTAAATGACTCAGAAAGATTATTTTTATTCAGTTATAAAATGAATGATTTACAAACAAACCCTTAAACGGTTTATTTATTTGTTTACACAAATTTATTCTCCGCCGGTCTAAACATTATCGTATGGTACAAAGACTTGAAAACAGCACAACGCGTACATAAAACCACATATTAACCACACGATAAAAACCGCAGTTAGGAATAAACTTTAATAAAAAAAGAATCCTTTTAATTTCTTCCTAAAATCTAATAAACCAATAATGAAAAAAGTCCTGGAGATGCCAGGGCTTTTGGGTTTCTAGCCGTAGCCGATAAGATGCTTTCTCCAAGACGGCTAAAATGTCTTTTTTACGGCTTTCTTTGGTCGTTTATATACATGGATAGAGAAATTAAAGCATCTTGGATCTTTGTTTTCTACAACGCATCCTCCAAGGCTCCGCCTAGCACAGAGGTACAGGACTCCAGCCCTGCTAAGAGCTTTTCATCCAACCTTTCGCTCCATTTGATATTTTAATGTCTTTTTTCAGGCTATTTGCGGGGTCAGAGACTACGGCAGCATGAAGGAGAAAGGGTCGTGGGGAAGGGGGACCGTGTAGTGTTGCAAGTCCCCAGCTGTCACCAGGAGGGGGAGGGAGCTCGAGGCGGAGCCCAGACGCTGATTGCAGGGATGGTGCTGATGAAATGCGGCTCCCGCCTGGTTATAGGGCGAGCAGCCAGCAGGGGGAAGAGAGCAGAGCGGCCACAGCACAGACGCTTCGCTCTCGGCAGGAGAGAGCCCGGCACGGATGGCACTGCCGCACTAACACCAGCCGGCAGAGGCCACGGCAGGAGCCGCTAGGGATGCGCTGATCTTCCAGCCCTTGCGCACACCCAGAAATCCCCTCGCCTGTCGGATCGCAGGTAAGGATTAAAGCCCCCCGTGACCAGATGCCCCCCACCCCATGTCAGCACACCTGGAGGAGGAGGAGGGGGCTGGGCGCCCTTATCTATGAATCGGAAAGCTGGCCATTGCTTAGAATTAGGTCTTTGTGATTTAAGGACCATAACCTCCCCCCCCCCCCCCCCACGAGGACGCGAGCCTCGGGAATCCTTGGAAAAACAGCTTCAGTGCTAGAATGGGAGGATTAGGGTTGAGGATGGCTGGGGAATCGGTCCCCTGAGCCCCATGAAAGAGCCAACAAGAAGGGCTGTTTGCACAAATGTTATAAGCCAGTCTTCCCCTCCAGCCACTCGCCCATCTCAAGGACACAGAGTCAGGCTGCCACATTTGCAAATGCCGAATCCTTAAAGCTCTGCCTCTCATGTATGTTACACCCAGAAAATGTTGCTTTCTCCAAACTCGGGCTTACACATTTAAAATGAACATTTGCAATTATTAGAAAATTAGCATGGTTTTGTTTGCGAGAGAAAGGTCGGAATTGTAATGCAGAGAGGTTTCGGTGAAAGGAGGTCAGACTCTCAAGAGGATCCTTTCCCACCCCTCCTTCCCTCTCCAGAGCTCACTGGCCGCCATGGATGTCTTCATGAAGGGTTTGTCCAAAGCAAAGGAAGGGGTGGTTGCTGCGGCCGAGAAAACCAAGCAGGGGGTAGCGGAGGCTGCCGAGAAGACGAAGGAAGGTGTGCTGTATGTAGGTAAGACGCTGCACTCACACTAGGTGTCATGGATCTGAAGGGGGGGGGGGGGCTCTGACAATGTCTCAGACACACAGTCCCTGCTGCAATTCTTCTGCATGACTAAACAGATACCTGAAGCTCTCTGGCGATCAGAGCAAAGCCCTCATCCTTCCCCTGCAGTCGGAAGGAGCCTCAGCTTTGCAGGCTGACTCAGATGCAGGGGAAGCCATGAGACTGCCAGGGGTGTATCCAGGCTGAAGGGACTGTTCTCACCTCCTTGCAGTGGTGTTTCAGTAACAGCAGCGCATGTGATGCACTGGACACTGCACACCCGGTGACTGGGACAACAGCGTCCCATCAGCCCTCCTTTCATGGTTCCTTCACGTGTCTCTCCTTTGCTGAGCTAATTCTGAATCCAAACGTTGCTGCAGTCTGGTTTCTGCTCCTACTTCCCAACATTTTCTCTGTCTTTCTATTGCCTCCCTGCTGCTCTTCTCCTCTGAATCTGCTGAAGTCTTAAGCTAACCATTTACTCTTTCATCCGTTCCTCTCTGCTTTCACTTATCTCCATCAGCTCCTTTCCTCAGACTCATCTCCAGAACTGCCAACTCCCAAGTGACATTTATACTGACAGTTTTAGAGTTTTCTTTTCAGTCATATTGTATCTTGCAGGAGGGAGCTGAGTGGTAGCCGTCCATCCAGGGGCGGCCCAAGAGGGGTGCGGGGCCATGTGCGGAGATTCGGTGTGGAGTGTCATTTGCATAAGGGGCCTCATTTGCATAAACATTTGCATAATGTTACCATACACTAACTTTTAGTAAACATGCCTCTTAATGAGTGTATGGATAAAGAAAGACTAAAAGATTTCAACATTACTATAATCCAGTGCCAACTGCCAGACACATTAGGAACTACTACAAACACTGCCCATTTAGAACCCATAGCAAACCCACCGTATCCTAACAGCACTACCAGGACTCACAAAGCACCATACCCTACCTATCAAAAGACAACACTGCAAATATTAAACCAATACATTTCAGAGAATACTGGGAAAAGAGAACAAGTGGCAATGTCAAATAGGAATTACATAAACAGAATACCTCAGCTCAGTTACACATGCAGAACATAGACCATCACCAAACAAGGAATCACAATTTAGAAACAGAAAGATAATAATTAAACTGGGAACCCCAAAAGCCAAACTTGGAATATATAACAAGACTGTAGAAATAAAACTATAAATTAATTTCCTCTTCTACTAAACAAAGCGCAGACGTTCATGATGCACATTTCCCAGAGCTGACATATTCCAGTTAATAAATTCAAAATAAAGAGATATTTTTCTACCTTTTGTGCATTTTTTTTCAGTTGCAATTACTCCAGCCACTTTCTTCTGCTTTCTTCTTGTCTTCTGCTAACTCTCCATCATCTGCTGTCCATTTGTCCTTTCTTCTCTCATTTAGTTTTTTTTCCATTCTCTCTCTACATCTGCTTTAACATACTAATCTTTCTCCTTTTGCTCTTTCCTCATTCCTATTTCATCCACTCAAATTTTACCCCTCCATCCTCAGTCTCCACATACTCTTCCAATACCCGACCAATTGTAGATTTTTCTTCCCTTCCACACAAAATATTTTTCCCCTCTCCATTTCAGTCTCCCAGCCCCATCCCATTCTAATTCTCCCCCAAAATCAGCTCCCTTCTAGTTCCAGCCCCACCTAGCATCCGCTCCCTTCTAGTCCCCCATCAGCCCATTTTCAGTCCTATCCTAGCCCCTCCATCAGCCCATTTCCTGTCCTAGCTCCCCCCACTCAGCCCATTTCCAGTCCTAGCTCCCTCCCCTCACAGCCCATTTCCATTCCAAGCCCCCCTCTCCATCAGCTATTTGCAGTTCAAGCCCCCCTTCCACTCAGCCCATTTCCATTCCAAGCCCCCCCTCCCCATCAGCTATTTGCAGTTTAGGCCCCCCTTTCACTCAGCCCATTTCCATTCCAAACCCCCCTCCCCATCAGCTATTTGCAGTTCAAGCCCCCTTCCACTCAGCCCATTTCCATTCCAAGCCCCCTCCCAACAGCTATTTGCAGTTCAAGCCCCCCTTCCACTCAGCCCATTTCCATTCCAAGCCCCCTCCCCATCAGCTATTTGCAGTTCAAGCCTCCCTTCCACTCAGCCCATTTCCAGTCCTAGCAACCCTCACAACCCATTTATTTATTTTATTTATTTAACACTTCTTTTATACCGCGCTATTACAATCAGTGCGGTGTACATTGAACAAGAACATACTACAATGTATACAAGTAACATTGAGTTTTACATTGAACAGGGAACTTCAACAATAGGACAACCGGGGAAACTATGTACAGAATAACTTAATGATATATACAGTAATATATATTACCAGTAATATATATTACCAGTCCTACCCCCCATCAACCCACAGCACATTACCAGTCTTAACCCCATCAGCCCACCTCAAGTCCTAACCCCCCCCATCAGCCCATTTCCAGTCCTAGCCCTCCATAGCCCATTACCAGTCCTAACCCCCCCCCCATCAACCCACAGCACATTACCAGTTCTAACCCCATCAGTCCACCTCAAGTCCTAACCCCCCCATCAGCCCATTTCCAGGCCTAGCCCCCCCATAGCCCATTACCAGTCCTAAACCCCCTCCCCCATCAGCCCACAGCACATTACCAGTCCTAACGCCCCATCAGCCCACCTCAAGTCCTAAACCCTCCCCCCCCCCACCCCCAGGCTGTCAGAATCAATTGTTTAGCTTTGAATGTCCTCCTCTTTGCTGCCCCCACTCCAGAAGCTTCCACCCTAGGTGACTGCGTAGTTAACCTAATGGTTGGGTTGGTCACACCTGACCCCGCATTTCATCCACTCCTCCAGAACTGCTCTACATAGATTTTCTACCACACCATTTACAGAAGTAACAGTCCACTAAGTTGAAAGTCTGGATGGGATACCCACTCTAGGATACTAAGAGAATTTGGAAAAGTTCTGGTGGGTCTGCTAAAGGATCCGTTTAATAGATCTTTGGCATGGTTCCAATGGAGTACAGAACATCCCTCTTCATAAAAGTGGTAACAGAGAAAAGACTGAAGACTACAGGACAAATTGTCTCATCTCTAGTGGTAGGAAAATGAATGGAAATGCTTCTGATGGAAAGGAGAGTTTTATATCCTAAATATAGTAGGACGCAAAATCAGTATGGTTTAACCAGAAAGAGATTGTGTCAAATAAATCTGACCAATTCCTTTGAGTGACTAGAAAATTAGATCAAGGATGGCCACCAGATGTGACGTCTTCGGAGATCAGCAAAACTTCTAATACTGTGTCACATAACAAGCTCATTAATAAGTTGAGCACCATGGGAATGGGTCTCAATAAGAGGAATTGGACAGGGCTAGGCAATTGCCTATATCAGCAGTTTCTGAAAGGCAGCAACTGAATACAGCCAGAAGAACTCAAAAGAGCCACCAGAACATTATTTTACCTGCAAAGTTTAATAATATAATGTCTAGTTATGCATTTTACAGGATTGTGTTGAAATGATCATGATTGTTGAGTTTAATTATCAAAATCTTGAAGGGGTGGAAGGTGGAAGGCTGAAGGTGCACCTAGGTTATCCAGTATCTTTGCACCTGCCCTGGAATTGGAGTTGATATACTGTAGGTGGATAAATGAAATTCACTCTGAGGCGAGTAGTGGAGTCCTGGAGCTGGCCCTTTGTGAGTAGAAGGAAAAGTTTGTCTCTATATAAATGACACCCCAGGAGGAATACACACAGAATAAGAAGCAATCCAAGTGGTCAAGTGCTTGGGTGGGGTGGGGGGGGTAACGATTCCGTGTCAAAAAGTAGAAAATCCTGCATTTGGAATGCAGAAATCTGAGAGTGGTGAGATATAACAGGTCAGATGCAAGCAAGAGACCGCAGGGTGATCGTGCCTGGTTTATTTCAAGGTAGTGAAACAGAGCAATAAGATAGTGGGTGGCCATGAGCTGCACATAGGAGGTGATGAAGCCACTGTACACGTTACTGGTGAAACAGCAGCTGGTTTTCTGCCAGGTCACTGGACTCTTTTGGATTGAGGAAACTGCTTCATTTTCCCACTGCAACTGGCGTGGAAGGTGGAGGTCACTGCTGGCCATAACCGTTTTTCTTTAGTTTGTTATTTTTCACAAAATTACCACTGCAGAGTATTTTGTTCAGTTCTGGAGACTGCATCCTGAAGGATCCCAACAGGCTAGCGGTGTTCCTGAAAGCACTGGGGAGTTTGTTTTTCTCAGGCCCGACAATGTGTGTGTCTTTCTGCCACATTTTTCTTGGTCTCTGATTGTGTCACTTGCTTTCTGGTGATCACCAGTCTCCCCATAGGTGGTGCAGAATAGTGCACTTGGGGCTTTGATCTTTTATCACTATATCTAGGGTTATTGTGTCTTCGAGTGTCAGCCTTCAGCACCTGGGGCACTTCACAATCCTGTGCTGAGGTGGCATCATCACAACGCGCTGCTTGCGCAACCACTGCCAGCTGAAGGGGGTTTTCTGATTCAGCATCTGCTTCTTTCTCCTTTAGATTTATATCTCAGTAGGAACAGCCTCTAAATGAACCGATCAGTGTTGGACTAGGGCTCCATAAGCTTTCCCCTTGTTTCATATCCTTAGCTTGTGGGAAGGGGTTTCACCTACTAGGGCTCATTCTGGAACCTTGCAATCAGGGTCCTAATTCCGGTGGCTGGGTGTCATGAAGGACTGTAGTGTCCCCAGCTCAGACTGGCACACAGAATTGACTCTATAAACTGGGATGGGAAGAGGAGAATAAAAGTAACACCACCATGGATAATTGAAAGGATGATTGATTTTAAAGTCTTTAATATTGTAATAGACTTAGATATATAAAACAATATTAAAACAGAAGTCTTATGTTTTACTGCCCATGTTTCAGCAGTCAGCCTGCATCAGGGATATTATAACATCTGAAAATAAATTGGACAAATCTGTCATTTGTAGTTGATTAACAATAAAAACAATGGGCCTGATATTGCACGAGGCACTGAAGCAGCCGATAAGCAACTAAGAAAAAGGGCACGAATTGCGAGAAAAGTGGGGTACACATGGGCAAGAGGAGAATATTACCACAACACAGAAGAAGTGCTGCTGGTGGTGAAATCAACATACCCGGGTAGAGCTGAGCAGGCCATACTCGTTGAATGTATGCAGACACACCCAAACCAATATTGGCCCATAAACCGTGAAAGGTGCAGAAGAGTGGGGCAAACCACGCAACAGTGAAACATGTGCAAAATGGAAAACATGAGCCGGGGTTACATGGGGATGCGTCGCAACCATGAGGAACACGGGCAATGAGTGTTGACAAGCCCATACCCATGCATAGACATGTCCATGGAAACCATGGGCACCGTGTACCGCCATACCCAGCTACCGACCATGCTTGTGCAGGAGACCCCCTATGTCTGGGCTGATATACAGCAGTAGCATGACCACCAGGAGGATGGAAAACTTCAGCGCTGCTGAGGCAAAGACCCTGGCCAGGAAGGTCTTGAACTACAAGGGTGTGCTCTATCTTCAAGGGAACTGCAGGGCAAACCTGTGCCTCTCCACAGCCATCTGGTGGGGCATCCAGCTTCAGCTGCACAGGTGAGTCACCAGTGGGTTATGTAGGGCCTGGGAGGACACTGGGGGGGGGGGGGGGATGGGATGAGCAGCAGCCCAGTGTGAACACACTGCCACACGCCCAGCTGTGGGGAGTGCATACCAGTGAAGATGGGCAGGACGCATGCAGTCCCCGAGCCATGTCCCTGCCAGCAACAGCAGTACACAATGGAGAGCTCTGCCAAGCCAGGATGCCTAAAAGTCAGCGACTGCAGTAAGCATATGGGAGGCTACTAGAGCTCCCCCTGGCAGGGGAGATGTAGCAAATGTATGGGCCAGAATGACACCCACACAGATTGAGAACAGTCCAAGCATCTAGGCCCCATTGGGGAGGTGTATGTTGGAGGGTAGGGAGTTCTGTGCAGTGGCATACAGCAGGTGCCATGCAGACATGACCACCGCTGCAACTGCAAACCAGCAAAGCCATCCCACAGGTGAGCCAGGCTGGCGTGGTGGACACATGGGAAGTACAGGAAGGCCATAGGGAAACATAGAAGGGACAGCACAGCTGACTGAGGGCAATACCTGAGCAGTAATGTGACAGAGTGCGGTGTCCAGCGGGAATGCTGGGGAGGCAGGTGAAGGCATGTGTCAGAGAGTCAGGGCCTGGGGTGATGGTAAGGTACTGTGAAGGGGCATGGGGCAACAGAATAAAGTGCCATGGGGCCAAGCCATGGTGGCACAGAGAATGACTAGTAATGCCTATCAATCTCCCACAGTGAATATGGTGTGAGGCACACAGTAGAGGCTTTGAAGTGTAAATTCCGCACCATGCAGTGGCAGAGGCTAGCCTGCATCCAGCGCCTCAGAGAAGAGGTTGCCACAGCTGCAGGTAAGTGGGGAACAGAGCAGTTACCATGGAACCAGGAAGAACAGCAATGTTGGAATATAACCCCTCATCTGTAGATAGAAACAGCTAACAACCAGCATGCAAGCGGACATGAAAAACCAAACCAAAGGCTAGGTAACTAACCTCATTAAAGGCGTCCTGGAAGTCACACCCTGAGTGAAAAGAGCCCCAGCCGATATGCACCCTCCAAGGCAATGCCAGCATCCCTCAGCACCAACTTGCACAGTCTATCACTGGCTCACAATGTGCTGCATCAGCATGACAGCACCTGTCCAAACTGAAAATCCACATTAAGGTGATCCATGGCTGACTGTACATGAGCTACACAGGGAAATACAACACAGCACTCCAAGTGCCATAGGGGGCATGGTGAACACACAACATAGTATGTTGCAGTAGTACAGGTGTATAAACAACTGCATCGCTCCTATGCCAGGTGCATTGTCAAGGCTGCACCAGGGAACCGGCAAACCAAAGCTGAAACCCATCAGCAGGAAACAGACACAGTAGCCCAGAATTGATGTAACCTCCCTGTAGCTGGAACAGGACAAAAGGTAGAGGGGAACCACATTAGAACTAATAATCACAACCCAAACGCCAACTTACCTGTCCCACTCAGGGACAGACCCACAACCAAAGGACATGTCCAGCAGGAATCCAGTACACAGAGCATGCGCTACCCATGCTGCCTATTCCAAGCACGGATAACTGCCCCATCAGCTGTGAGAATGTCTGCAGCACAGTTTGCACATTGCAGACAATCATGAGTTATACCATACCATCCATTCACTGAATACCCATATGTACCCACATGAAGGGAGCAGCTCAGAACACAGGCTGTCAAGGGATGGTGATAGACTGCACAATGAAGGGCAAACAGCGCAGTGAACACCTACCAATCCACAACGCACATGACTATATACAGGATATGCTGGATGTAGGCATGACTGTCCAGTGCAGCCATGGGAGAATGGGCATATAACCATGAGAGATGTCATTGTGGGCATGGTCTGAGTCATAGCTCTGGAGAGCATCCCCCCCCCATAACCTATGTGCATCAGTGGTAAGGGGCCGCAGTT
The DNA here is from genome assembly GCA_033557465.1 of Ichthyophis bannanicus. NCBI lineage: Eukaryota > Metazoa > Chordata > Amphibia > Gymnophiona > Ichthyophiidae > Ichthyophis > Ichthyophis bannanicus. Next base: position 7,583,943 of record CM066050.1, read on the forward strand.
GCAACGGTACAGCAAGCTAGTAGCCAAGCTACATGTACGTCACCTGCAACTGGGATTAGGGAGTGGCAGGGCAACACACATTGGCTCGACTCAGATACAGTGGCTGGAGAAAAAGGCAGCATGCATGCTTGGACTGCATGGAGTGCATGCGAGTGTGTGTGTGTGTCCCTGCCCCTTCCCCCAAGTGACTGCCAGGTAGCATCACCTGATGGTGCCCAGTAACACATATCTAATGTCCCACCATCCATCCCCACAGTCAGTGATGCAGAGCCATCGCACACCAGGCCCAGAAGGACCCCAGCTGCCCATGCAACAGCCAGTATGATGTTACGCCCTACTGTCTATAGGACAATCTCAGCAATCCCAGTTGGGGAGGGGGACTGGAGGGACTGCCTGCAGGCCAACAGGCCCAGACCACTGCAGTGGAGGGGGTGGCAGAGGAGAGCAGTGAGGAGGAGAGCACCAGCACAACAGAGGGGGAGGGGTGAGGGAGGGGGTGAGGAGGAGGGGAGGGGAGGAGGTGAGGAGAGGGTGGGGGTGAAGGGGAGGAGGGGGATAGCAGGATGGGGATGGGTGTATGGAGATGGGCTGGCTGGAGGGGGAGAAGGAGGAGGAGGGAGCAGGCAGGCAGGCCGGAGGAGATTGACGGGGTGGAGGCAGGCATGCTGGGGGAAGGGGAGGTGGTGGGGGCTTACAGGTCAGTGGGGCGGGAGAGTGGTGTCGCAGGAGTAGCCTAGTGGTAGAGCACTGGCTTGGGAACCAAGACACCAGGGTTCAATTCCCACTAGCATTCTTTGTGGCCTTGGGCAGTCACTTAACCCTCCATTGCCTCAGAAGAATTCAAGTTATCAATGTCCTTTTTTAAAGTACATTCCCAAGTTACAATGTAAACTGTTTTGACTAAAATGATAAAGCAGTATAAAAGACCTGTTAAATAAATAAATAAATGATGGCAGTGGGTGAGGTAGTGGGATGTGCAGGGCAGAGGGGATTGAGGGGGAGGACGTTGCCAGGATGGAGGGGGAGAGGAATAAGAGGGGGAGGGTGTGGGTGGGCCGCGGGAGGAGGAGACAAGGTCCGCTGCTGGAATCAAGGTGGCCAAGGAGGAGCTGTGTGATGAGATGGAGGTGCCTGCAATGCCTTCCACCCCCCATCCAAGGATGGGCACCCCTCCATGCCATCTGCCAGCACCTGGGGATGGTAGATCTGCTGTGGAGGGCGATATGGACACCACAGGCCCCAGTCCACGGCAGTGGCCAGGAGCAGCACCCGCTGTCCAAGGCCAGGGACACCACATAGGTCCGCAATCTGCTGTCCCTGATGCACTGGCCAGCCTGGTGCAGGAGTTGCAGCTCCTCCATGAGGCCATACATGACTTGGCCACACTCCTCAGTCAGGGCCTACAAGCTTTGGTGGTGGACCTGCTCAGTCACAGGGGTGGGTCCCCAAGGCCTATAGCACCAGGGCCCAACAATCTCGGACAGCCGCTCTACAGAGAATGACTTATGTGTTGGCTAGGCCACTGAACAGAAACATACAGCCAGGGTCTGTGTATCAGTGACACACAGTGTTGCCACAGATCATTTCTCTCCCTACACCCTTCCTCAGGAACTCCGCTCTTCTGGCAAATCACTTCTATGTGTGCCCTTCTCTTTTATTGCTAACTCCAGACTTCGCTCCTTTCACCTTACTGCTCCTTATACCTGGAACAAACTACCTGAGTCTGTACATCAAGCACCTTCTCTGATCCTTTTCAAATCCAGGCTGCAAACTCACCTCTTCACTGCCGCTTTTGGATCTTGGCTTACCTGATCTCCTTTGTTTCCTTACTATCCCTCCTAGCTGTATCCCATGTCTACAGCTACTGTGTTGTCTGTCTTGACTAGATTGTAAACTCTGATGAGCTTTTACATGTGTCTGTGCAGCGCTGCATACGTCTTGTAGCACTATACAAATGTTCAGTAGTAGTAGTAGCAGTAGTAGTAGTAGATCCACCAACGAGCCAGATATGGGGAACCATCACTGACCTTCCACAATGTACGAGGTGTGAGCACACAGAACTGGGACCTCTACAACACACCAGGGTCGGGACACTGGAAGTTAGCACACGCTAGGTCCAGCAACGTTGTGCACTCCTGATATGACCCCCCCCCAGCGGGTCTGCCACTGTGTGCGGTGATAGTGATGTGCCACAATCACCTGTCCCCACAGCAGCTATGGTGATAATTGCATAATGGGCTCCAAGTCATCAGGATGCCTCACCTACATTGTTCATATCCTGACTGGGAAGCAACCAACGTCACCGGGTGCACGGTATGGTGACCATGGAGGCTGATGGATGAGCAGTCACACATCTGACCATCACATCAGTAGTACATATGGACTGTGCCAACCTGCAGCTGCTGTCCAAGACCTGCACAGGCCTTTGGAGGATGACCAACTATGTGCACATTGTACTGCTGCAACCTTGTCTGCACTCCTGCCAGTGGCCGGGAACCATGGACCATTGGCTCTGTCAACATGTGGGAGAGCAGCATGGATACTTCTTGCCCAGTAAGACACCTGGACAGACACATGCATTAACTGCCATGGACATGCTGTAATGTGGCAGATATCCCCTGGCATGAATATCCACTGGTCAGGTGGTCTGTATGGTGCTGCATGGTTGCTGCTTCTTTATTTATTTATTTGGTTACATTTGTAAACCACCACTGATCGCTGGAAGAAGCGGTATACATTAAACTTTTGTCACAGCAAACATTTGTTACATATAACAAGAATCAAATTGTCTACATATGCATATCAGAGATTTAAAAATATACAGTGTGAACTATTTACAGTTATATGCATTTATTTATATTGTGGTGCTGTCCTAGTCCTGTCACCCATCTGAGATCAGAGGAACAGTGTTTCCACATTGATTAACACCATGACAGCGACAGGCGCTGACGTGTGGCATTCACACCCAGCCTTTCACATGCGCTGCATCTAACTAGGTCCCTACATGCCTGATAGCATTGTGGTGCGATGTACCATTATGTAGCCACACACCTCGTACAGACCCCTGCTACTATATGTTATGATAGCTTGTTGTACAGTGTCCCATCCATGTACTGTATATCGGACTGCCATGTGTGTGTTTCTGTTGACTGTAGTTAGCTGGTACTCGGTTCAAATAAATGTCTATTGTTTGTAACTCACTGTGTCATCATTGCTTCCAACAACAAGGGTGTCATATATGGTGGGTATCAACTAACAGCTCATGCAGAGTGAGGGTGCATGTGGAAGCGATGGGCCCGGGTGCAGCACACATGTGGTATGTGGCATGCACAGGCCAGAGTGGTGGCCATGGCATGGGTTTCAGGACAGGTATGTAGGCAGGGTAGGGGTGGGCCAAGCATGGGAGGGCCTGGGTGCACAGGATCATGACAGAGGCCATACTGGGACTGACGTGAGACCATGAGGGTCAGGATCCTGTCTCCAAGGCTGGCCGGGAACGGGCACAGATACTTGGCTGCCTCCGAGCGGGCAACACAGGTAACACCATCTCCAGGCTTGGCCACACCCCAGCAACCCTGTGCGCTGTTGATATGGGCACAGAGACCCCTGTATACAGTGGAGTGAGTGTGGTATTGGGCTGTTGCGCATTCCTGTCATGTACATGGCTGGCTGGGCCATAGGGCAGTGCTGCAAAATCCCATGTGCGTGCCTACAAATGTTACCCGGGTATGGTGCAGGATATTCCATATACCCGTGTATGTCACTGCCCACGTATGGTGCCCTATATCCCATTTACCTATGTGATATGCATTTAGTGCCCAACCTGTATATTTGACTTGTCTGGTTATCCTCAGTAGCCACTTACCGAACTCAATATTTCTGCATTTACCTCCTGCCTGGTTACCAACGCCACCAGCAGCCTGCATTGTCTGCCATATTAGTTATTCCTGTATTTGAGTCTTATGCAGATTGGTCTTGTATGTTTGTGTTGGGCATGGCCTGGTTAGGATGTCATCTTCTTGCATTTTGAAGTCCATACTCGGGTAGCATCCCATCCCATTCCTGTTAGCCTGAGGCTTTGGTGAATCTGAGGAAGAGGATGCGCAAGGTGAATTTCTCTCCCTCTGAGATCTCCATGGTCCTGGGCCTTATTATGCGTAACCATGCTGCCCTCTTTACCTCTGAGGATGCAAACACACAGCAGTGGGGCTGGCAGGAAATTGCCTGCAGGGTTAATGCAGTCCACCACTACAATCATGATGTGGAGGCTATCAAGAAGAAGAGGAGGGTGGTCAGGCAGGCTGCCAAGGAGAAGAAGGCCAAGAACACTAGGCTGCCGCCAGAGCCCCAGCACCCCTGAGCACCCTGGAGGAGAAGGAGCTTCGCTTCCTGATGGACACAATGGTCTCTGGTGTCGTCAGCCATGATAGTAGCTCTGTATCAACACAGGGTGGTGAGTGCTTCATGCTCCCTTTCAACTTCTTTGCAGGGGGCTTACAGGGGCTGGGTCGATGATGGTGGTCTGGGCACCCAATGATGACACAGGGCATCCACCCATGGCCCCTTAACCTGCAGTGTGGGTTGCTATATGTGTGCTGGGGGTGCCCACCCACCCACCTGATGTGTTGCCGTGATCATGTCTGCAGAGGTGTGGGGGAGTGCACGCCTATGTTGGCAGTGCACTGGGACCATACCTGGGGCTCACCTCTGGTGTCAGGAAATGGGTCATATGACATCACTGGTCAGTGGGTGAACCTGTGTCTTCTCATCTAGGGCTGCTGGTAACACACTGCAGCCCCCGCCCCACCCCCCCGACTCCAGTGACTGTTGCTGGGGCCTTATCTGTGTCACTCTTGCTCTCCTACAGACCAGCCAGTGGCCGGGCCATCACAGCCAGTTGAGTCCTGTGTCAGTAAGGCCCCCTCCCCTGCAGTCACAGCAGACATACAACCAGAATGCAGCAGTGGAAGGGAGCCCCCCATGGATAATATTGCAGCACTGCAGGCATCAGTCAAGCCAGATTTGGAGTTCCCAGTCCCTGAGGAGACAGCAGACAGTGAACTAGATGACATTGATCAGGAGCTGCTGTGGGAGGGGGAGAAGATCCTGCAGTCGACAGAGGCCATACAGGAAGCATGTGCCAGGATCTCCAGGTAACCAATGAGCTACTGCAGAAGCAGAACAGCAAGGAGCAACATTACCAGCAGACACAATTGCATCTTATGCATGAAATGGCAGCCTACATGGCTATCATCACCGGTGCCTGTTGGCAGCTGGTGGCAGCACAGCAGGGATTGGGTGATGGGCGAGGGACAGACCCAGCCATACCCCCAGGTGGGACCACAACTGCTGGGACTGGCTACCTTTCTGGGAAGGACACCTCAAGCACAACATCAGAACCAGCTCCTCTGAGACGCAGTGTACGTGTTACTAAGTGGCCAGGGCTTGAGCACGAGCAGGGGGGTGGGAAGTGGGCACCATGGTGATCATCAGCTATGTCTAATAAAGGACATCCTCTGCACTAGAATGTCTCATGGATGAGTCTGTTCCGTGTGGCAATGGCCTGGGCTATCAGGGGTTGGCTACCACTCTGTCCACTGTCGTCATCATCATCATCCTCTGTGGCATTGGCACACCTGCCACCACTTCCTGTGGGATGGGGATGCCCCACTGCATGGCTAGGTTGTGCAGGATGCAGCAGGCAGTGAAGATCCAGCATACCCTCTCTGGGCTGTACAGCAGCTCTCCACCAATGCGGTCAATGTATCTAAATTGGCTCTTCAGCACTCCTATGGCCCTCTCCACCACAGCCCTGGTATGCTAGTGTGCCTGGATGTATCGCTTCACCTGTGGTGTCAGTAGCCAGGTACGTAGTGGGTATCCACGATCACCTGTGGGGCTAGGAGGACAGGCATGCATTAGTCTTCCTATTATGCATGGGGTTTCAGGGCTGGTGGAGTCATTGCTTCTCCCGGGTTATGGTCAGCGCCAGCACCCAGCTGCTTTGTATACATCTCTCCACAAGCACTGAATGGCAGACCATACTTTACAGGCACTCATGCATTCACTTATGGGGTGCAGCAACACAGGGTGGCATACAGTGCTCACATCCCTTCACATCACCTCCCACCCCTGTCCACTTACCAAGCAATCAGGCATCTCCAAGGTGTCCACTGTCTACAGGTTGTCCCTGTCTGGACTGGCCCAGTATATAGGCATCATGGCAGGAGCCTGGCAATCATGCGCACACATCTGTGATAGCCATATTTGTATTCACCACCACTTGAATATTAATGTACATGTAGTTATGGCGTTTCTTGTATGCCCTCTGGTCCTGTTGCAGTGCCCATAGTGCTACATAGATGTTGTCAATGACATCTACAACTGAGGAGAATCCACCATGATCACAGAAGGCCTGCATTGTCTGTCACTCATGTACTGCTCTAGGGAAGGAAATGACTTGGAAAGTGGAATAACGAGTGAGGTTATCAAATTTGCAGATGACACAAAACTATTTAAAGTTGTTAAAACCCAAGAGGATTGTGGAAAATTGCAAGAGGATCTTGATAAATTGGAAGACTGGGCATCAAAATGGCAGATGAAATTTAATGTGGACAAGTGCAAGGTTATGCACCTAGGGAAGAACAACCCAAACTATGGTTACACGATGCAAGGTTCCACATTAGGAACCACCACCCAGGAAAAAGATTTAGGCGTCATTGTGGATACCATGTTAAAACCCTCGGCCCAGTGTGCAGCAGCGGCCAAGAGAGCAAATAGAATGCTAGGTATGATAAGGAAAGGAATGGAAAATAAAACAAAAGATATTATAATGCCTCTATATCGCTCCATGGTGAGACCGCACCTTGAATATTGTGTGCAATTCTGGTCGCCGTATCTTAAAAAGGATATAGCGATTTTAGAAAAGGTTCAGAGAAGAGCCACCAAAATGGTAAAGGGGATGGAAGGATACTCCTATGAAGAAAGGCTAAAAAGGTTGGGGCTCTTTAACCTGGAAAAGAGACGGCTGAGGGGAGATATGATAGAAGTCTATAAATTAATGAACGGAGTGGAACGGGTAAACGTAGATCGATTGTTTACCTTATCAGAATATAGAAAGACTAGGGGACATGCAATGAAGCTACAGGGTAAACTATTTAAGACTAATAAAAGAAAATATTTTTTCACTCAACGTGTAATCAAACTCTGGAATTTGTTACCGGAGGATGTAGTAAAGGCTGTTAGTGTAGCTGGGTTTAAAAAAGGTTTGGACAAGTTCCTGGAGGAAAGGTCCATAAACCATTATTAAGAAGGGACCCAGGATATCAATGCTTGAACCAATACAAGCATTGTGGAACCTGTGTCCCTTGGGGAAACTGCTAGGTACGTATGACCTAGATTGGCCACTGTTGGAAACAGAATACTGGGCTTGATGGACCTTGATCTGACCCAGTATGGCATATCTTATGTTCTTATGAGGTGTCCCTGCCTTCGGAGAAGGGCACTGGTAAAGGCATCGATGACGTGCTGGAAACTGCCTGTGGTCAGGAAGCCCAGGGCAGTTGTGACCTGTATTGCCACTGGCAGTGCCTGGCTTCAGGCAGTGGCAGGCTCCAGGTCCCGGCTCAGGATGCCATACAGCTCGGTAATGGTGGCTCTGTCCATGCAGTACCATTTGTACATCTCCTCCTCTGTCAGTTGGAGTTAGCTTATCCTAGGCCTGAACACCCTTGGTGTGTGGTTCTGGTGTCTGTGGTGCTGGACCACTGCTTGCTGCTGTTGCAGCACATATTGTCGCCTCCTCTGCTGTGCTTAGACCCATCGGTGGTATCTCCGCCTATGGGCCATCATGAAGTATCTCCAGATTGCACGGGTCTCTCCTAGTACACGAGTCTTGACTCTGCTGTCATTCCCGCTCTCCTAGGTGTCTGAAATCCTTGACTAGACTTCCACGGTTTATGAGGTTTTGGGCCGCTGCTCAATCTACATTACACGAGTATGTTGTGACCACGCCCCCTTCTGCCCCCTTCTGCCCACATGGATATCCAGTTAGTATTACCTGTATTTGCAGAATTTTCTATACCATCTGGAGATACGCTTTGCCCGGTTATGGCGCACATCCATGGGTAAGTCACCATTTACAGCACTTTGGCAATGCCTATGGATTCCAATATCGGGCCCAATATCAATTTAAAATGTACAAAACCACACAGCCACACATAACAAATGATCTAGGATCATTACCTCAGTCCATATAAATTGCATAAATCCACAAACCATAAGTCCAAAACTGAAACAAAAGTATGAAGTTTTGAACAAAATGAAAAGCTTCTGAAAAATCAAAATTAAAAAGTGAAAAATAAATAAAAAACTTTTATACCTCCAAACAGCATCAGTCTTCACTAATATCGTGAAGAAACTGAGGTAGAAAGACAGAAGTATAATCCAAGTTCAAATTTTCCACGAATTAACTATAAAGTGGGACTCTTGAAACGGTTATAGACATTAAAAAGAGGCACTTAAAGTACATATATTTGTTCTCTAAAATCACACTTTGGGGTCTGTTTACTAAACGGCGCACTTGTACGGGGCGCACATGAGCGCTCTAAAAGATGTATTCAAGTGCTCTTAAGCGCCCCGTACGAGTGCGCGGCACATTAACGGGTCCCGCAAGCGTGCGCCGACAACGCGCACATTCGCGGGGCGGGAATGTGCGAACGAGGCGTGCAAAGGCGAAATGAGGGCGGAGGAAGGCCCCCTAGGGGCGGAGAGACGGGGTCAGTGGGCGGAATGTGGGAGGGGAGAGACTCGCCGCACAGGAGCGTGCCCGAATCTGCAAAGAAATATAACGCCAGTGAAACACTCGCGTTAGAGGTGCTGTGCAGGGAAAAGAAACCGTTTCCGTCAGCAATGTGCAGCACAATAGTGGAAGCCCAAAAACCGTGAGCAGTGTGAACCATGTGCACAGATCAAACTCCGTAATGTCACAGGGCACTACCCACACGGGCGCCGCGCACCTTAGCGCATCTGTCAATCACAGCTTCTGTTCTTCACGACGGAACGCCCACTCCTTATACGGCACCCGCTCGGTACCGCGGACCGCACACCACCGGCCTTTTAGTAAACAGACCCCTTTGTGTCTGTTAAAAGCAAGTTTAAAATTCAAAGAAATAGCACCACTAAGGAACCTTCCCATTCAAACTCCGGTCCAAAGCCAGTAATGTAGTGGTGAACTCGGAGACAAAGAGGCCTGTTTACTAATATCCACAAAGTGTGGAAATGGCTTGTGGTAACTGTTACCGCACAGGCATAACAGTTACCTCGTGCTAATTCCAGGTGAAGGGGGAGGTTAGTGGGGGAGTGTGAGTAAGGCGGGATATTGCAGTTAGGGCGCAGCAATTGCCCCCCACACTAACTTTCACTGGGGCAATTAACACAGCTGCATTTAACAATACCTTTATAGGTGGGATTACTTGCACTGCACATTAGAGAACTGCTGGGACATGTTCTCGACAGTTATCACAGAAGCTTTGCACTTACCAGCTTTAGTTTTCACACTAAATACACATTAAGTGTAGCACCCTAACAGGGTTCAATAAAAGGCCCAGAGTGTTCACAAAAAGCACTGAGCTGCATGAAATTTGATTTTGCAGAAGAAACTTTCTGAAGCCTCTATTAATTCTAGCATAAAAAGTTCTATCAAATATTGCTTTATGTCCAAAGATCAGCACATTTAGTGACAGAGGGCACATTATTACTCCGGCATTATGAAAAGACATTAAAAAAGCCATATACTTATTCCTTAACCCTTTCATGGCTGTTGTTGCCGTATGGCAACCTTCAAATTTTCCCTCTAATTTTTCACCGGATTCTGTATTTTCAAAATCTCCAAAATCTCTGCACACTGTGTGTGAAATGTGATATCTGTGCTTGACATCTGAAAGAAACTTATTTAAACTTTCACACCCTCTACAGTAAATGAACCTGATGCCAAGACTGTTCTTAATTTTCAGCCATTCAGGACCGTAGTTGCCATATGGCAATAGTAAAAATTGTTTCGTAGAAATACAATTTTCAAAAAAACCTTTATATTCTGCATCATTTAGCTCAAATCTTAATAAAAAAAAAACAGAAAAAAAAATTCATTTACAAAACAATTATGTGGACACGAAAGGGTTAAACAACACACTTTCCCTCTTCAACAAAACTGCAAAATAATGGCACCACTAAAAGGACTTTAGAAATTGTCAAAATCACTAATGAAAATCCATCTACACTGCAAGTGCTGAACCACATAAAATAAAGACACAATTGAAAAAATCAGTCATTTAAAAGCCACGTCAAAGGCGCTAATGGAAATTCTCTTGTATCCACTGTAAGTTCTGAACTACATGAAGTTACTGATTAATTTAAGATGTGAATATTCTGAAACAGAATTGAAATGTTACAGACAGCAGCATACGAGTGTGTCAACTGCAACGCTATTTTATAGTGGTGGACAGCTGACATGACGTCACTGCGCACCACCTGCCTTAGGCGGCGTGAAGATTGACACTAACTGGAAGAGGCTGTCGTTTGCTGCTGCTCAGTCCATATATTACAGCAGTTGCTATCCAGACACTGTCACGGAAAATCTCACCAATACTTAAGCGCCATGGCTGACTGCTGTGGTGTTTGAATTGGTCCCTAAATAACTATACACATTTGAAACTTAAATTGAGCATAAATCATAATTCAAAAAGAGAACTCATGCCACAAACATGCAGATAATATTAATTTAAAAAATACATACAAACCAGTAAGGGGGGGGGGGGTATTTTAGAAGCCCTAATCATGATTTGCCAATGGCCATGTCACCTGAATGAGCCTGATCTCCTCTGATCTTGGAAGCTAGGCAGCGTCAGGCCGAATTAGTACTTGCAATACCAGGTGCTGTAGGCTTGCTGCATGGAAGAAAGGTCTGGTAATCGACTTCTGGTCACTACTTGCCAAGAAAACCCAGGGGATGGGTCACCAGGAGTCAGCACCAACTCGATGCTATGCAACAATTTGTGCTTAAAACATAAATGTGTCAGAGAAACGTGGAAGCCATGTGTAAAATGACATTTTAGGAAGGCTGTGAGGTCCATGTTTCCAAGTCAATCTTTGCACTTCTCCATGAGGAACCAATCCGGGTGCAGTTTTGGGTGGCGCCGGAACCTGCATGTCCATGATTTATTTCATATAGGCCGGCAGCATGCAGGAAATCTACTCCTGCAATAAAGCATGAATAAGGATGGGACTTTGTTGTCTGTTGGGATTGCTTGTGGCACTGGTGACTAGAACAGCTTGGCCTGAGAGTTTTTTGCTTGACTGTCGTCTGTGTCCATGTAGGAGTCTTTTGAGTTACTGTATATCTCTCCATAGTGTATCCTAAGCCCTTCTCAAACCTATTTTCCTTCCCCTTTCGAAGACCCCTGTGAACTCCCAGCTGTGCCAATCTCAAACCCTCAGTATTTCCCAGTCCCCTGCTACCCACTCTCTGTTCCCTGCAGCGTCTATGCCTCTGTGTGGTACCATACTGTGTGTGTATGTGTATGTTCAGTGCTGTGGGTGTTGGTAGAGTCATTGAGCACTGGCGGTGGAAGTCACTGGGTGTTGTGGGAAGCAGGAGCCATGGATTAGATGAATATATGGATTGCACTGGCCATGTTGCCATGTTGCGTGAGGCCCACGGGGAGCAAGGGAGAGCCATCAAGAGGCTCATATCAGAGTCGACATGCCCAGGACCCTATTCCTCAACCATCATCTCTGCCAGGAACTCGAGCCACTTCTCTGTTCCACCACACAGAACAACCAGCCTATGCCCATCCACCTCAAGGTCACCGTGGCCCTTGCCTTCCTAGCCACCAGCAATTTCCAGTCTGTGTTGGTTGCCACTGAGTATCTGAGACTGTTGAACATCTCGCAGTGTCTCAGGATCTCTCTGACTCACAGATGACAATATATAGTTTTCCCAGAGACCATGCAGTAGAAGCAGCAAGCCAAGAACCAGTTCCATGAGGTGGCCCAATTTCCATCGGTACGGAGGGTTTTTGACTGCACACATCCCCAATTTACATGTGTATCCTTTTGAAATGAGCCATAGGTGGGCATGTGTATGGGATATAAACATGTTTGGTGGCCATTTTAGAAACAGGGGGAAATATGTATAGCTAGCCTACATGTTTTCCACTGCAACGTAGCCAGCTCATGGACAGCAAGTGGGGTGCTAGCTGGAATGCCCCAGTTGCTTCCAGTCCAGCTCTGGGAATTAGATTCTGGCAAGAACTCACATAGACGAGTGGTGCCCTCTGTCTGTTGTGGGCTGGTTTGTCACCTTAATGTGCCACATCTGCATGTATCCACTGCAAATTACCCTCTTCACAAGGGGTGACTATGTGTTGGAGGAGTAAGGAGAGGTGCTGGGTGAGACAGCTCTGTGTTTTGCAATGTCAGATGCTGGAAGCTTATGATGATTTCTCTGATTTTCCCTGCAACAAGGGTGAGTGGGACTCCAGGGAGGGCTTTTAGTTGTGTGTTTACTATGTAAACATGCCCATCAGGGCCCCCATTGCCCAGGGGTAGGGGTCTGAGTCTCTACGTCATTGTCTGATCAATCCCATGTATGCTGTGCACTTATGTCACCAAATAAAAACACCCACAAATGCAAGAATTCATTAACCATACAATCTATAATCTTGCATATATAGAATGGACATTTTTAAGGGACTATTAAATCAAGTATAAAGAGCTACTTGTTCAAAGAACCATGATTATTATTATCATGTGGACCTATCTCTCTTCATGGCCTGATTTTACCATGCAAAGAACTTCAAGAAACATGTTGCCTACACTGAGATCCCATATCCTGCCTCCCTTGTTCATGTGTACATGCCTGATGCATGGTACCCTGCCATTCCCCTATATGATGTACTGGTGCAACCCTCTACACATGCTATCAATACAGAGGCTTCCAGATGGAGATGCAAGTGGGGGCCACTGCAGGGGGGAGGAATGAGCAGCAAATGCGATTCTAAGAATGTGGTGACACCTGGCTCTTAACTCATACCTCTGTTAGCTGTGGTTAAGCATGGATGACCCTTGGTACTTGAGCCATGTCTTGCAGTGTATTGTGTGGCAGTTATGGAACTGTGGTCTGGGGACACAGTGTGCAATACCAGACATAGTATGCATGTTGGTAAGGGTGTAGGTAGGCCTCCACCAGATGACAGTAACCGTGTGCTATAGGGAGAAGGGATTTTAAGCAAGGGGCTATGTGCATGGGTTATGTCTGTGGAGGGTGATTAGGAAACAAGTAGCTTGGTATGAGGTATAGGGGCTCTAGGCCCTTGCAGTAGCCAGGTACCTCGAGGGTGCCATGGGGTGTCTGGGACTGATGTACCTAACTGGGTTCCCATACTAAGTATATAAATGAATAGTGGAGTACCCCAGGGATTTCTGCTGGGCCCACTGCTTTTTAACATATTTATAAATGACCCGGAAATGGGCATAATGAGTCAGGTGATCAAATTTGCAGATGATAACAAATTATTCAAAGTTGTTAAACACAAGAGGAGTGTAAAGAATTGCAAGAAGACCTTGATAGATTTGGAGACTGGGTGTCCAAATGGCAAATGAAATTTAATGTGGACAAATGCAAAGTTATGTACTTAGAGAAGAACAACCCAAACTACGGTTACAAGATGCAAGGTTCCACATTAGGAACCATCCCCCAGGAAAAGGATTTAGGCATCATAATGGATAATACATTGAAATCCTCTGCCCAGAGTGCAGCGACAGCCAAGACAGCAAACAGAATGCTGGGAATCATAAGGAACAGAATGGAGAAAACAAAGGATATTCTAATGCCTCTGTATCGCTCCATGGTGCGACCACATCTTGAATATTGTGTGCAGTAATGGTCACCATATCTTAAAAAAGATATACCTGAATTAGAAAAGGTACAGAGAAGAGCGACATAAATGGTAAAAGGGATAGGAAGGATATCTCTACGAGGAAAGGCTTAAAAGCTTGGAAAAGAGACAGCTGAGGGAAGATATAATAGAGGTCTATATGTAATATAATATAATATATATATAGATATAAGATATAATAGAGGTCTATGTAATATAATATAGTTGCTATGGTTTTAAGCTGTTCACTGTAAAAACAGACGCCTGTCTGTTATGTTTTGTTCCATGTAAACCGCATTTGATCATTGGAAGATGCGGTATATAAGAAACTGTTAATTAAATTAAATTAAATTATAAAATGGATGGAGTGGAACGGGTAAATGTAGATTGGTTGTTTACTCCTTCAAAAAGCAGAAAGACAAGGGGACACGCAGAAGCTATAATGTAACACATTTAAGACTAATTGGAGAAAATATTTTTAAGGAATAAATATAAGGCTTTATAAATGTCTTTTCATAATGCCGGAGTGATAGTGTGCCCTCTGTCACTAAATGTGCGGACCTTTGGACATAAAGTAATATTTGATAGGATGTTTTATGCTAGAATTAATAATGGCTTCAAAATGTTTCTTCTGAAAAATCCAATTTCACGCAGCTCAGTGCTTTTTTCTGAACACTCTGGGAATGCACCACTATATTACTGGCTTTGGTCCAGATTTTGAATGGGAAGGTTCCTTAGTGGCGCTATTTTTTGAATTTTAAACTTGCTTTTAACAGACACAAAGTGTGGTGGTATTTACGGAACAAATAAGTGCCTTTAAGTGCCTCATTTTAATGTCTATAACTGTTTCAAGAGTCTGATCAATGTACTTTATAGTTCATTCATGGTCATTTTTCAGGTGTCCAGCGTATGTTTTGAACTTGGATTTTACTTGTGTCTTTCTACCTCAGTTTCCTCATGATATTAGTGGAGACTGATGCTCTTTGGAGGTATAAAAGGGTTTTTTTATTTTTCACTTTTTAATTTGATTTTTTAGAAGCTTTTCATATTGTTCGCAACTTTGTACTTTTGTTTCAGTTTTGGAGTTATGGTTTGTGACTTATGCAATTTATGTGGACTCAGGTAATGATCCTAGATTATTTGTTATATTCAGCTGTGTGGTTTTGTACATTTTAATTGATATTATTTATATTGTTAATCATCTACAGATGATAAATTGGACAAAGCTTTTTTCATATTTTATGATATCCTTGATGCAGCTGAATGCTGAAACATGGCCACATTGGGTCTTATGTTTTAATTCCGTCTTAATTTTGTTTTATGTATCTAAGTTTATAATAATATTAAAGACTTTAAAATCAATCATCCTTTCATCATTTTATCCATGGTGGTGTCACTTTTATTCAACTCTTTTGGACTTCACTTGGATTGGGATTGTACATTTCCTGGATAACATCTTGTACGCTCTTTCTTTCAGGAAACAAAACTCGAGAAGGTGTCGTGCAAGGCGTGGCATCAGGTATTTATTTTATAAATGTACTTATTTAAAATATTTATACCCACAACGCTGGTCAGGGCTCTTCTTCTACAGATGTAGTTCCAAATTAAATTACCATCAGTCTAGCAGATAATGTATAAATGCCTGCACACAATAATTGTGTGAAAACAGGTGCATATTTGAGGCGTACAGATGCTGTTTATCCAAGGCACCATGATTACGCCTGCCCTGAAGGAGGTGTAGTTGGCAGCACCTAGATCAGCACATTGACACATATAGATCATAGTATTCTATAACTTACGTGTGCCCATTGAGGCTTCTCCTATGCTCCGCCCAAGTGCCGTCCGTGTGCACACGCCAATGCACCATCACTTACAGAATAGTGTCTGACTGAAGCACCCTGAAGGTCTAGTCACGTACAGAAGTCCAGAAATTAGGAACTTACATGTGTAAATAGCATGTGACTTTCCGCGCGGCCCTTATAAAATCAGTCCCTAAGTACACAAGTAGTAGTACACCTGATGTAGATACACCTTGCATTTTAAAATTTGGAAATTATAGAAAATTTTCTTCAAAGCTGTGGAACTTCCTGAGGTCCTGGCCCACTTTATTTCTGTGTAACGTGAGTCCTCTTATGCCCTGCATCTGTACAGCCAAGAGTTGTACAGAAGTTCGCTCTCAGAGCAAGAAGCAACCTGGAGTCTGGTCCAACAGCTGTAGTCTCAGCTGCCTGAGGAAAGAAAGTGGACAGGACAATGCCAGAGCCCACGGCATGGGAACTATTACTGCACCAGCACATTCCACTATTACTGCACCAGTACATTCCACTATTACTGCACCAGCACATTCCACTATTACTGCACCAGTACATTCCACTATTACTGCACCAGCACATTCCACTATTACTGCACCAGTACATTCCACTATTACTGCGCCAGTACATTCCACTATTACTGCACCAGTACATTCCACTATTACTGCACCAGTACATTTCCAATAATGTAAGAAAGGAGCAAATATCAGAGAGGTTGATACAGCTTTCACATAACTGACCAAAATTTCTTTGTAGAACCTTTTGTGCCTACTCATTGGCCTATCTGGGAAGTCCATTGACCAGGGCAAAGGTCAAAAAGAAGACCCTTGTTTTTCATAGTCCAAGCTCTCCTTTCTTTGTTTTCATCCCTATCATATTGTGGGATACTTTGAGGCGCTCTACTTCAAGTTTCCACTTCTGGGATGAGTTGTGTCCTAGATGCTGAGATTAATGACTTTAGAATAATCTGGAGTCTTTTTAGGATTTGAAATTTCTTGTAGAACCTAAAAGACCACAGCAAAGGATGGTCTTACCCTCTCTGTGTGCCTCTTTTATCCCTGGATCATCTAATGCCCAACTGCCTTCCTCACGGGTTTCTTTTTTTCAAGTAAATATTTTTAAGATTAGCTTTTGCCTCTGTAACAAATCTCCCTCATTTTCTCTCTTGTCCTGCTTTATTAATGTCTTCCAGTGTTTATGCAGCACCCTTTTTTCTTCATTTTGTCCTTTGCCATTTTTTAAAGGATGGGCCTGAAATTCAGCAGCGGCAACTAGCTGTTGTAAAATGGCAAGCCGTCACTGCTGAACGTTAGGCCTGCATATTCAATGCTGGGGCCACATCCAGCCCGGATAGCGGCAAAGCTAACCAGGCAGCGTAGATATTCAGCCACCGTCCGCTTAGTTTCGGTGGTGAAAGTTAGGCTGCGTAAGGATAACCGGGCAGCAACTTAAAATCACCGCTGCCCAGTTATGACTGGATGCCGCCTCTGCTCTGCCCCCGGAATACGCTGATGCTAGCTGGTTCACATCGTGGCACACCCTGGGCGCCCGGGGATAACCAGGGCACTTATCACATTAGTGCTGCTGAATATCATGCTCAGAACAATTAACACAGCAAATCTACTATCCACTTTAATCGCTTAGAATATCCCCTCCTCTTTTTTGGCTTTAGCAGCATCTTTAACTCACCACTTAGACATGCTGTGTGGCACTTGTTCTTTTATCATGTATCTAAATTCAAGAAAGCAGGGGACAAGCACAGAGGACCTCTGAGGTAGAGGAAGGGACTGTAGAGCTTAATAGTTCTTATGGATAGGCAGACTAGATAGGCCATATGGTCTCTATGTACCACTACTGCTACTACTGGGCATTTGTGTAGCAGTACAAGACGTACACAGCACTGCACAGACACATGTAAGAGACGGTCCCTGCTCATCAGAGCTTACAGTCTAATCAAGACAGTCAACACAGTAGCTGTAGACAACGGGATACATCTAGGGGGAATGGTAAGGAAACACGAAGGAGATCAGGCGAATCAAGATCCGAAAGCGGCAACAAAGGAGATTAGGCACAGTCATTTTCTCTGTTTTAATTTGTGTAATAAATTTTATCTGGACTTCCAAGGAGGAACCTTTAAACAGTTTCTGCACCTCATGCAGACTTTTAACACTTTCTGGTTACTTTCTAACTCATTTTACTTATTTTATCATAATCTCCATTTTTAAACTACTCATATAGTTTCTCTTTAGAAGTTAGGTAGTAACTGCAAGGTATATGGCAGTTTGAAGATTATCCCTTAAAATGTGACTTTTACATGCTCCTCTCTGCTCAGGGCCAGGCCTGCTTGGGCCCTCTGCTTGCTTCTTCGTGGCTCTGGGACTCTTAGTGTTGGTCTCCATGCTAACTTCTTAGAATTGCATCTTCACAGTGGCTGAGAAGACGAAAGAGCAAGCCTCGCAGCTGGGCGGAGCTGTTTTCTCTGGTGCCGGAAACATCGCAGCAGCTACGGGACTGGTGAAGAAGGATGAGATTCCTACTGACTTAAAGGTGAGATTGCCTGTGGCATTCCTAAACGTAAGAGAGCTTGTGACGGTGTTCTTCAGTGTAAAGCCTTAGAGGTGGCTCCCTAACACTCTTTCCCTGCCCACCTTGTCTGGAGGCTTGTGGTCACTCTTCCTTCAGGACTGCCTGGCTCTCTGTCAGCCACACATTGCACAAACTCCTTTGCTAATCCTATAACACCGTAGGGACACCGAATGTGCAGCTGAAACTCACTGAGAGCCACATGGTGCTGGAAGAAAACAGGCGGAGCTGGCAGCAAGAGATTGGGAAAGGTTGGGGGGAGGGCACTGACAAACTGGGAGGAGCTAGAGACAGGATAATGGCAGCTGACTGGTGGAGCTTAAGACTGACTAGGAGGGGGCATGTGCACTGAAGGAAGAAAGTTTTAGGGGAAAAGAGATGGGGAGGGGACAGCTGAGGAAGAAACGGAGAATGAGTCTGGGGGATCAGACTTCGTTTTAGTTCCATATGGTGCTGTGAGTACACCGGAGCAGCCGGACCTGCCCCATCACTGGGCTCCTTGCTGAGAATACTGACCACTGGCTGCTTTGCTCTTACACTAAAGTCTTGCCAAAATGGCTTCCGCTTGAAAAGTAATGAAGTTCACTGTCCTACAGCATCTCGAAACATAGGATATTGTAAACTTGTCCTCCTATATCCTCTTTTTATCGTTTGATGTCCTTGCTGTTGCCCTGCATCTTCCATCTCTCTTCCTCTCCACATCCTCCAGATCTCACTCTCTTCAGTTGTGTCCTACACATCGTATCTGCTCCTTCCATCTCTCTTCCTCTCTATATCCTCCAGATCTCACTCTCTTCAGTTGTGTCCTACACATCGTATCTGCACCTTCCATCTCTCTTCCTCTCCACATCCTCCAGATCTCACTCTCTTCAGTTGTGTCCTACACATCGTATCTGCTCCTTCCATCTCTCTTCCTCTCCACATCCTCCAGATCTCACTCTCTTCAGTTGTGTCCTACACATCGTATCTGCTCCTTCCATCTCTCTTCCTCTCCACATCCTCCAGATCTCACTCTCTTCAGTTGTGTCCTACACATCGTATCTGCACCTTCCATCTCTCTTCCTCTCCACATCCTCCAGATCTCACTCTCTTCAGTTGTGTCCTACACATCGTATCTGCTCCTTCCATCTCTCTTCCTCTCCACATCCTCCAGATCTCACTCTCTTCAGTTGTGTCCTACACATCGTATCTGCTCCTTCCATCTGTCTTCCTCTCCACATCCTCCAGATCTCACTCTCTTCAGTTGTGTCCTACACATCGTATCTGCTCCTTCCATCTCTCTTCCTCTCCACGTCCTCCAGATCTCACTCTCTTCAGTTGTGTCCTACACATCGTATCTGCTCCTTCCATCTCTCTTCCTCTCCGCATCCTCCAGATCTCACTCTCTTCAGTTGTGTCCTACACATCGTATCTGCTCCTTCCATCTCTCTTCCTCTCCGCATCCTCCAGATCTCACTCTCTTCAGTTGTGTCCTACACATCGTATCTGTTCCTTCCATCTCTCTTCCTCTCCGCATCCTCCAGATCTCACTCTCTTCAGTTGTGTCCTACACATCGTATCTGCACCTTCCATCTCTCTTCCTCTCCGCATCCTCCAGATCTCACTCTCTTCAGTTGTGTCCTACACATCGTATCTGCTCCTTCCATCTCTCTTCCTCTCCACATCCTCCAGACCTCACTCTCTTCAGTTGTGTCCTACACATCGTATCTGCTCCTTCCATCTCTCTTCCTCTCCACATCCTCCAGATCTCACTCTCTTCAGTTGTGTCCTACACATCGTATCTGCACCTTCCATCTCTCTTCCTCTCCACATCCTCCAGATCTCACTCTCTTCACTTGTGTCCTACACATCGTATCTGCTCCTTCCATCTCTCTTGCTCTCCATATCCTCCAGATCTCACTCTCTTCAGTTGTGTCCTACACATCGTATCTGCTCCTTCCATCTCTCTTCCTCTCCATATCCTCCAGATCTCACTCTCTTCAGTTGTGTCCTACACATCGTATCTGCTCCTTCCATCTCTCTTCCTCTCCATATCCTCCAGATCTCACTCTCTTCAGTTGTGTCCTACACATCGTATCTGCTCCTTCCATCTCTCTTCCTCTCCATATCCTCCAGATCTCACTCTCTTCAGTTGTGTCCTACACATCGTATCTGCTCCTTCCATCTCTCTTCCTCTCCATATCCTCCAGATCTCACTCTCTTCAGTTGTGTCCTACACATCGTATCTGCACCTTCCATCTCTCTTCCTCTCCACATCCTCCAGATCTCACTCTCTTCAGTTGTGTCCTACACATCGTATCTGCTCCTTCCATCTCTCTTCCTCTCCACATCCTCCAGATCTCACTCTCTTCAGTTGTGTCCTACACATCGTATCTGCACCTTCCATCTCTCTTCCTCTCCATATCCTCCAGATCTCACTCTCTTCAGTTGTGTCCTACACATCGTATTTGCTCCTTCCATCTCTCTTCCTCTCTATATCCTCCAGATCTCACTCTCTTCAGTTGTGTCCTACACATCGTATCTGCACCTTCCATCTCTCTTCCTCTCCACATCCTCCAGATCTCACTTTCTTCAGTTGTGTCCTACACATCGTATCTGCTCCTTCCATCTCTCTTCCTCTCTATATCCTCCAGATCTCACTCTCTTCAGTTGTGTCCTACACATCGTATCTGCATCTTCCATCTGTCTTCCTCTCCATATCCTCCAGATCTCACTCTCTTCAGTTGTGTCCTACACATCGTATCTGCTCCGTCCATCTCTCTTCCTCTCCACATCCTCCAGATCTCACTCTCTTCAGTTGTGTCCTACACATCGTATCTGCTCCTTCCATCTCTCTTCCTCTCCATATCTTCCAGATCTCACTCTCTTCAGTTGTGTCCTACACATCGTATCTGCTCCTTCCATCTCTCTTCCTCTCCATATCCTCCAGATCTCACTCTCTTCAGTTGTGTCCTACACATCGTATCTGCTCCTTCCATCTGTCTTCCTCTCTATATCCTCCAGATCTCACTCTCTTCAGTTGTGTCCTACACATCGTATCTGCTCCTTCCATCTCTCTTCCTCTCCACATCCTCCAGATCCCACTCTCTTCAGTTGTGTCCTACACATCGTATCTGCTCCTTCCATCTCTCTTCCTCTCTATATCCTCCAGATCTCACTCTCTTCAGTTGTGTCCTACACATCGTATCTGCACCTTCCATCTCTCTTCCTCTCCATATCCTCCAGATCTCACTCTCTTCAGTTGTGTCCTACACATCATATCTGCACCTTCCATCTCTCTTCCTCTCTATATCCTCCAGATCTCACTCTCTTCAGTTGTGCCCTACACATCGTATCTGCTCCTTCCATCTCTCTTCCTCTCTATATCCTCCAGATCTCACTCTCTTCAGTTGTGTCCTACAGATTGTATCTGCTCCTTCCATCTCTCTTCCTCTCCATATCCTCCAGATCTCACTCTCTTCAGTTGTATCCTACACATCGTATCTGCAACTTCCATCTCTCTTCCTCTCCATATCCTCCAGATCTCACTCTCTTCAGTTGTGTCCTACACATCGTATCTGCTCCTTCCATCTCTCTTCCTCTCCATATCCTCCAGATCTCACTCTCTTCAGTTGTGTCCTACACATCGTATCTGCTCCTTCCATCTCTCTTTCCTCTCCATATCCTCCAGATCTCACTCTCTTCAGTTGTGTCCTATACATCGTATCTGCTCCTTCCATCTCTCTTCCTCTCTATATCCTCCAGATCTCACTCTCTTCAGTTGTGTCCTACACATCGTATCTGCTCCTTCCATCTCTCTTTCCCCATTCATCCTTCTTCATTTCACTTTCTCCATGTCTTTGCATATGTATGTTGTGTATATCTGTGCTTTAGGGCCAGGAAGGGCTTAGGCAGTCAGATGAAGATCCGTAGCCTCAAGGGTACTCATAAGACGCAGGACTTGAGATCTCCAGATCAACACTGCTAAGACAATGAGAGGCTTAGCTTAAAATAGTGAAAGGTGAGGAAATAAGGGGCAGAGCTGAACATAAACACAGCGAGAGGACTGGATGGAAAAAGGGCGTCAGCGTCCTAGTGTCTCACTCCTTCTCAGGCTTCCATCCACAGTTCATGGAACAAGCAACATCTGAACCTGTTACCCTCCCGTGACATATTATCCACCGTTCATCAGGAAAAGAGCTCTGAACCCTGCAGAAGCAGCAGGGAATCAGTGTAGTTCTTGCCATAAATTCCTTAAAAAAATCATTTTCTCTCATCCATTTCTAAACTGTTTTGCTTCTTCAGTTTGCCATATGATAGAACCAGCTGCAAGGATCACCAACATTTAAGGGAACTTAAAGTACTGATTGTTAACCTTCCATTTATGAATCAGACATACAGAGCGAGGAACAACACTGATACCATACGCCATTGCTGATCTGGAGGGTTTCCAGCCCAAAGCTGATAAGATCCCAGCGATACACCACTGGTGAATAGTGCATCCTAAAAACAGCAACCCTTACCTCCTCCCCAGCACCAGCACCATTTTTCCACTCATACAATGCCCACCCCCCACCTTGTTGTACAATAGTTCTCTATACCATATCCAGATTAAGCAGCATACTCTACACCCCAGTCCTTCAGAAGGTGCTTTGCACTTTCTCTGGAATCTATGAGGCGAACTGACAAGACAACATCACAAAAACACCAAAAAATGGACTCCAAAAATTAAACAATTATCAATATTTTTGGATCCACCGATAATGGCCTCAGAGCCACCTGTATATGAAGTCAGTCTGTTGAATTGAAGAGCAGAAGAGGCGCCGTGGTGGCTTTAAAAGCGGCAGTCTGCAGAAATAGTAAAGTGCAGAGAAGAAAACTGCTGCAGTTATTGTTCTGCAGGCAGAGTATCTGTACTGAGCAGCAGAGTACAAGTGGTAAAGTTTAAAATACAAGCACAGAGCTTAAAGTGCCAATAGGCTTACACTGGAAGGCGTATGTTGGCAAGTTAAAAATCACGGTGCCCTGCAGTATATTCACTCAGTATTATATACCAATTGGGGAGCGATTGGCTCAAGATGGGGCCAGTAAATCCATGAGTTGAGCTCCCTTAAATGCTTAGTAGTGAAAGAGAATTTATAAAAAAAAAAATTCATATCTAGGTGGCTCTGAGAATTTGAGGCCAAATTCAGGGGAACAGACAAGGACCAGGTCTGAGAGGGCTGAGAAGTGTGCCATAACTGTGGAGGATGTGTGAGACATCTCTTCCCTTTCTAATTACAAGGATAATATTTAAAGCCATTTCTACTGAAAAAAGTGGGATGCCTGAAGATTGTCCCACTCAGCATGTTCAAGCCTATTTGCCGAATTCCACAGTGTTTGTATAAGTAACCAGATTATGAGGAATGATCCCAGGAAATGTGCTTAGATTGAGGCGGAAAACAGTGAGGACAATATTCAGCTGCTGCGGTCAAAAAATCTGAATATTTAGTGCTGCTATCCAGATTGTGCCAGTGCTGAATCTCCAGAGAGAGCAGCGAGCACCGTTACTGTACAGATTGTGCCAGTGCTGAATCTCCAGAGAGAGCAGCGAGCACCGTTACTGTCCAGATTACGCCAGTGCTGAATCTCCAGACAGAGCAGCGAGCACCGTTACTGTCCAGATTATGCCAGTGCTGAATCTCCAGACAGAGCAGCGAGCACCGTTACTGTCCAGATTATGCCAGTGCTGAATCTCCAGACAGGGCAGCGAGCACCGTTACTGTCCAGATTATGCCAGTGCTGAATCTCCAGACAGAGCAGCGAGCACCGTTACTGTCCAGATTATGCCAGTGCTGAATCTCCAGACAGAGCAGCGAGCACCACTACTGTCCAGATTATGCCAGTGCTGAATCTCCAGACAGAGCAGCGAGCACCACTACTGTCCAGATTATGCCAGTGCTGAATCTCCAGACAGAGCAGCGAGCACCGTTACTGTCCAGATTATGCCAGTGCTGAATCTCCAGACAGAGCAGCGAGCACCGCTGCTGTCCAGATTATGCCAGTGCTGAATCTCCAGATAGAACAGTGAGCACTGGGGTCAGGCTGCGGGGAAAGCAATTTGGTGGCTAGTGGCCAAGATCGCAGCTTTTAAATAGAACCATGGTGCCATAGCAACTGGACACCATGTGCCACGGCTCCATTTAAAAGCCCTGACTGTATTAGTCAGGCAAGGCCTGTATGATCAGTCCAGGTGGAATCACAGTCCTGTTCTGCACGTTCAGGCCTGTTCACAATTCTGATCCCATGGGGCTAGATGTGCCCCATGGGATCAAAATTGTGATGCCCTCTGTGCATCCGGTTGGACTGGGGGCACAGAAGGGCCTGCACGTCCTGGATGGAATCGGGCTATATATGTATGTTTTAGTGGAATAAGTTACAATGAGGGGCCCTCAAGCAAAACTTTGCTGAAGGCCTCCCCTATTGTCGTGGCAGTGGTGGTGGCAATGATGTGCCCTCCCCCTTGTAGCCCCTGACTCCCCCATGCAGCGGCAGCAGTGATGATCTTACATCATTTTATTTGCCATGCTGCTCTGCTCTCTACGTTTGCTGTGGGCTCAGCGGCTGTTCCTTGCTGGGCCGAAGTGTCGTGGTGTGACTATTATCGCCAGACTTTGGTCTGGCAAGGAACAGCCGCTGGTCCCACAGGAACTTACAAGAGTGGAGCAGCGCAGCAAATGTGATAGAGTAAGTTTGCCACCCTGCTGCCACCATCATTGTGTGGACTCCCTTTCTGCCTGGGCTTCCCTGCATTGCGGGGGCTTCTTGGGCAGAATTTATGCCACTGGTATGTTACAAATCATCATTTGATGGTTTGATGTGTGCTTCAGCTCAAAAAACCCAAGGGAGTGATACAGTATACAAGGTGAAATACTTCAAAGCATGAAAGAAGAGCGGGACCTGTGGGTGATTATTTCTGATGTTATTAAGGTGGCCAAACAGGCAGGGCTGGATTTAATTTGCTGACACCCATAGGCAACAATGGGAAGGTTCTCCCCTCCCTGATCTGCTCTGCGAAACCCAGTCCCCAGGTGGCAGCAGAAAGTTCATTAATTAAATTCAGCCTGGGTCTACCCAGGCCCTGCAGCGTCCTTTCCTTTCCTTTCACAGGGCTTCCTGTTACCATAGAAACCCTGGAGGGAGGAAGGAGAGGGCAGGACGCTACAAGGCCTTGGCAGCCTCAGGCTGAATTTAATTCCTGAACTTGGTGCTGCCACTCGAGAACCAGGTTGCGTGGTAAGCCAGACATCAGGGCAGTTCTTATTGGAGGGGGGCAGAGCTGATCAGCAATGCAGCATCCGGCTCTGATCGAGGCATAGGGTTACCAACTTTTTCACTGAGAAAAACCCGACACCTGTGGCTCGCCATGCTCTACCCATTCTCCGCCCCTAGTCCCACCCCTGCCCCCCCCCCAGCCCCACCCACAAAAATTACCGAGGATACGTGTAGGCTAACTTCCTTGGTCAGATAATAATTAAACTGGGAACCCCAAAATCCAAACATGAAATGTACAACACTGGAGAAATAAAACTATAAAGTAATTTCATCTTGCACTAAACAAAAACGCAAAGATGTTAACAATACACACTTCCCAGACCAGACATATTCCAGTTAATAAATTCAAAATAAAAAGTATTTTTCTAACTTCTGTTTGGGCATTTTATTTTTCAGTTGCAATTGCTCCAGTCACTTTCTTCTGGTTTCTTCGTGTCTTCTGCGAGCTATCCATTTGGCCTTTCTTCTCTTTTAGATGTTTTCCATTCTCTCTCTATTTCTGCTTTAACATACTGATTGTCTCCCTTTTGTTCTTTCCCCCAATTCTTTCCTTATTCCTTTATCATCCATTTAAATTTCACCCTTCCATTCTCAAGCCCCTCTTACTCTCCCAATACCCAGCCCATCATAGACTTTTCTTCCACACAAAATATTTTTTCCCCTCTCCATTCTCATTCCCCATCCATTCTAGTCCTCCCCCAAAATCAGTTCCCTTATAGTTCTAGACCCACCCAGCATCCACTCCCTTCTAGTCCCATTCTCCCATGCCCCACATCAGCCCATTTCCAGTCCTATTCCAGCTCTTCATCAGCCCATTTCCAGTGCTAGCCCTCACATCACAGCCCATTTCCAGTCCAAGTCCCCCATCACAGCCTATTTCCAGTCCTAGGCCCCCCCCCATCACATCCCATTTGCAGTCCGAGTCCCCCCGCACCATCACAGCCCATTTGCAGTCCTACCCCCCCCCCACCATCACAGTCCATTTGCAGTCCTAGCCCCCCAATCACAGCCTATTTCCAGTCCAAGTTCCCCCTCCCTCCACCATAGCCCATTTCCAGTCCAGGTTCCACCCCCCATAGCCCTTTTCCAGTCCAGGTCCCCCTCCCCATCAAAACCCATTTCCAGTCCATGCCCCCCCCCCCCCCACATAGCCCTTTTACAGTCCAGGTCCCCCTCCCCATCACAGCCCATTTCTTTCCAGACCAATGCCCCCCCATAGCCCTTTTCCAGTCCAGGCCCCCCCCCTTCACAACCCTTTTCCAGTCCAAGTCCCCCTAATAACAGCCCATTTCCAGTCCAAGTTCCCCCCCCCCCCACCATAGCCCTTTTCCAGTCCAGGTCCCCCTCCCCATCACAACCCATTTCCAGTCCATGTTCCCCCCCCCATAGCCCTTTTCCGGTCCAGGTCCCCCCCCCCCCATCACAACCCATTTCCAGTCCAATTCCCCCCTCCTAGCCCTTTTCCAGTCCAGGTCCCCTCCCCCCCATCACAGCCCAGGCAGTCCTTGTCCTCCCCCCACAAAACCGCGGCTGTCTGAGGCTTTAGAGGGAGCCGGGGAAGCCCACGCGAGGGCCCGGCTCCCTCTGTACAGCCGCCAGCGTGAAGAGCCTTTTCCTTCACGCTGGCGGCTGTTCCTGTGAAGCCGCGAATGCTGGGAAAGGTTAAAGGGCATTGCCTTTAACCTTTCCCACCAATCGCGGCTTGTTCTGAATGTGTTTCTTTGTGAAATCGATGCTTCTACTGCATGTATGAAGAAATACACATGCGCTTGCCGACATAAAATACTCAGGGAACTGTGACTGTCCCAGACGCCCTATACGAAGACTAGAATCAAAATACACATCAGCCAATATATCTATACATGCAATGAATTCAAGGATTAAAGAAATCAATTTCACATAATTGATACAAGTTTTAATAAATTAAATCAAAAACAAAATGAGCGGTTAAATATCTCAAAAATGAAGAAGTAAAATGCACGCACCATAAATCTGGTCTTGCTAAGATTTCATGTTTACTGGAAGTATCCCCAAGCCCAAATGTATCTAACAGTGTATCTATCATTTATCCATGAAACAGATTTATTTTCACATCTGACAGTAAACAAATGCCTAGGTACCCCCCCCCCCCCCCGCCAAAAAAAACTCCTCATAGCCCACAGGAGTGCTTTTATGTTGATTAATTTTCAGAAGGAAGCACTTTAGATAGTTCCTTTAAGTGGGCCACTCAAAGTTACCAGTCCAATGTCCAATTCATGTTTTCTGTGTTTTGCACTGCAGCCGGAAGAGGTTGGTCAGGAGGCCTTAGAAGAGCCTATAGCAGAGTCTCTGCTGGGTTCAGAAGTGGAGGACTATGACGAGCAGCCTCAGGTAAGCAGAGAGGAAGACAAGGCATGTCCAAACAGACCTGCATCTAGGGCACAGGCAACTGCATAGGGTACCAGATTTTACCCAAATCAGAGAGGAGCCTGCTCCCACTGACTTTAGGACCATAAGCTTATTTCTTGGATTTTAGCTCACCCGCAATAGAGGGTTAAGTTACTTGCCCAAGATCCAAGGAGCACCTGCTTCCATGATTCTCAGCCCACTACTCTACTCCTGCACCCTATGCTGCTTCAGAGGGCACCACTGAGGCACGGTAGCCTTTCTCGGTACTCTACTCCTGCACCCTACGCTGCTTCAGAGGGCACCACTGAGGCACGGTAGCCTTTCTCGGTACTCTACTCCTGCACCCTACGCTGCTTCAGAGGGCACCACTGAGGCACGGTAGCCTTTCTCGGTACTCTACTCCTGCACCCTACGCTGCTTCAGCGGGCACCACTGAGGCATGGTAGCCTTTCTCGGTACTCTACTCCTGCACCCTACGCTGCTTCAGATGGCACCACTGAGGCACGGTAGCCTTTCTCTGCTTCTCTTCTGGCATTTGTATCTCTGCTGTTAGCTCAGAGGGATGACGTTTTAGGGGCTAGAGATCAATATCAGCAGCGGTCAGTGGTAGGAGATGATGGACCACAGGGGAAACTTTGCAGGCCATTTCAACTATTTGATTTTAGCTAACTGGCAAGTCACACCTTTTGTGCCAGCTCATAATTGTAGTTTGCCCACTCCCGATGGCTTCAGTTCAGCGGCTCCCTCCTCTGCAGGTGCTCTTCCACTCCCACTGTATCTATGCAGAACTACAATTAATTTTGGTCTGAGAGCTGTATTGGGAGTCATGATTGGGTCTCTGCTGACCGACCCACCAACCCAGACACAACTCCCAATGTGGCCTCGGACAAAGAGGTTTATCCACCCCTGCTGTAGGGGAAACACTGGGGGGGGGGGGGTAGGATGAAAGAAGCTGGGGTAGCAGTGTAGCAAGGATGAGTGAGGTTATAGTGGGGGATGAATGAAACTTGGGAGTAAAGTGGGAGAGGGGTGATATGCTAAAGGCATTTACGTACCTCTATGGTATAAATACACAGGAGGTGGCCCTCTTCCAGTTGAAAGGATGCTGTGGAACAAGAGGTCATAGGATGAAAGTGAAAAGGAATAGACTTGGGAGTAATATGAGGAAATATTTTGTTATGGAAAGGGTGGTGGATGCTTGACATAAGTGAAGGATGATTGGGGCAAGGATATGGAGAGCACTGGAGAGAGAATTGGTGTGACTGGAGGACTACTGGGGGAGGGTAAGTGACACTGGGGAAAGAATGAATGAAGACTTAAGGGGCACTGGGGGAGAATAAGTAAAGCTGGAGGGTATATGAGGATCAGGACTGAGAAAGAGGAACACTGGGGAGGGACAGGTAAAGGTGGGGAGGGATGAAAGGAAAGATGGAGGAGTCTGATTCACTGAGAGTAACCCCTCCCTCCCAAATTGGTTAGTAGTAAGGGGGCAGGACCATGATATAAGAACATAAGAGGTCTCATGCTGGCTGAGCCCAGCAACCTATCTGCAACAGTGGTCAATTTGGCCCACTTAGTGATGCAAATAGTCATGCAAATGAGATCCCATGGTTGATATTTATGTAAATAAAGTCATTTCCACCATGGATGACTTCAAAGTGCATAGGAGGGCTCTATGCTATAGACTTAGAGATGGGGTCAACCTCTTAAAGTTATCACTCAAGCATACAAACGCGCAAGATACTCCCATCGAGATTGGCTGTTCGTTAACTGAGTTCCTGATCATGATTCCCCTGCTGACCAAGATGACGTGATTGTTGGAGTGTTACTTTTATGGTTAATGTGGCAGCAATAACAATGCTACTTAAGAAACATTTGCATATTTTGTCCCTTCACTCTTGTTTTCAAAGGAACTTGACCATTGCTTATAAACATGGCCATAGTATTAGAGATCAGGTAGTACATGCGACCACTTCTGGTGATTGGTCTTTGCCCTTAGATCCTACTTCAATTCATTTTCCATGCCACCTTTGTCAGTATTGTCAAACAACTATCGGTGGCCTTTCTTGGAATGATCCTAGTTCAGTCAAAACTTATTATGCTCAATGGAACACAACTTGTATCTCTGAGTTTGTAGTTTATTTGCTGATTTGCCCTTGTCAACTTAAATATGTGGGACAGACTACTGCCCCCTGAAGTCCCGCTTGAGTGCACATAAATTTAGAATTAATACTAAAACACTTTCAGCTCTGATTGTGTCTCATTGCAGGTGAGATGTTATTGAAGCTTGTAGTACAGTACGGAAGTTGCCTGCTTCAAGGAGTGGTCGGAGATGCTGGAGTGTCTTTGTTTTGTAGTAAACTGTTTGGGTAATTTTGTTTATGTGGGTTTTGAATATTAGGTGTTGATCGAGGGTGACCTCAAGGTAATTGGCCTCAGCCTTGTTTTTAATTGTAGTGCTGTTCAGTGTTATTGTCTAGGTGGTGTGTAAGGTCTGTGCACCAGGCAGGCATGTTACCTGATTCACACTGCAAGTGCAGAACCCTTCCCAGCAATTGCAGCTTTTCTCAGTAGTCCTTCGGACTGAAAATCAGTGAGCTCTGGTTGACCTATTTATATCTGTCCTTCTATTCAATTTCCTTGGTGATTCACATTGCCTTTGATTTGATAGAGGGAGCCTTTCAAATTGATCTTTTGAATCTAACACTTGGCTATACAAGCTATTTAAACAATTTCACAGTTCTCTTACCTTCTAACTGGAAGATCTCTTTGTAAAGGTTTCTATAGAAAACAATTTATCTATGTATTCTCAAAAAATATGTACCCTTCTTGGTAAAGCTATGCCTTTATACACAGTGCCCTGACTGACTCTTAGAGTTGGTATCTATCACCAACAATAGCATAGGGCAATTCAAGTGGTGCCTTCCACACTAAATTTAAGACTCTCCTAAGCCCCACAGAGTCCATCCACTGCCCCACAGTAAGCAATACCCCAGTCTCTGCAGTTCTTGGGCCTCAATAACTTTCAGGAGAATCAAGTTGCATTTCTTTACAAACTGAGGACTTCTCCTACTTGAGTCCTCAGAGTCTAAACAAATTTCTGCAAAAAAAAAATTCAAGATGGTGATGTTGATCTCTCTCTTGCCACGGTTAGACAACATGCTTGGAGTGCCCTCCTGATGGAGGTGGTGGAGGTAAGTACAGTGGCAGAGTTTGGGATGGCATGGGGCAGACACCGAGGATCCCTTTATAGCGGGAGGATGGACTCAAAGTCAACTTAAATATCTTTTATACTTCAATAAATAGGGGGGGGGGAGGCTGACCTGCATGAAGTGACTGGTACCACCCTAAACACAGGCATAGAGGGGGGTGACCTGCACGGAGCAGCAGTTACAACCATTCTAGCCACCTTACTGGGCAGACTAGATGGACCATACTGGTCTTTATCTGCCATCATACACTATGTTACTATCTATATATGTATAATTGATATAATGATACAGGGCAAAAAATGCCGCTTTAATCATCTCCAGCAAGGACATGACCCTCTGCAAGTTTCTTATTTCTGTGTCCAAACCCCAGTCTGTCCAGTGCGTTTTGACCGAGCTGGTCAAGAGGGCCTTTAATATCATAGTTTGCTTCTCCTTCTTCCTCTTTGTTTGTGTTGTTTTTTTTAATCTTCTGTTTCTTGTCTTTTAAGGGCACATTTTAGAAAGGCCATTTAGGTACATTCTGGGACGTACAAGTCAAAACATCCATAATTCCGTGGGAGGTGAAGTAGAGATGGACACGTATAAACGTGTTCTAAAATCGACCTATCTATGCCCCAAAAGATAAACGTCTCTGTCAACACACAAGGAGGTGGAGATTACTGCGCCAGACACAAGCGTTGTAGAAGTGTGCGCGTCCGGCAGAACCAGCGCCAGCGTTTCGGAACCTGCATATGCATATGTCATCACACACGCATTCGGACCTTCCGTGTTGCAAGTAGAGATGTGCAGTACACAGACAGGCCTCGATATTCACCTCTATCCCTCTATGATCGTGGTGATGTCCCCGTTGTCTCTAATGTTGAGAGCCAGCCGAAATGGGCACTTTTCAAACCCCTATTCATGCCAAGGAGTGCGGCTTTACTAGGGGAGAATGTTTCTATTGGCAGGTTTAAACATGTGAAATTGGACATACATGTGGTTCTTTTTGTTCCTGCCCCAGGCCTGCCTCCAGCACTTCCCCGTCTGACATGGATGCGATTGCACTAGACACATAAATTTGGATCTTTTTAAAATGGCTTTTGGAACATAGATGTGATTTGTAATTGTGAATGAGATTTTCCAGACATGCAAATCACAAGTAGAGTTTCTAAAATACCCCCTTAGTGTGTCATTGGGTTTTTTTGTGTTTTTCTTTCTTGGTTTATAGGTACCCCCCCCCCCCTGTATTTGTCTTGTGTTTTGTTTTGTTTTGTACTCTTATCTCTTTAGTCTAATAAAATAATGAATGGAGTGGAATGGGTAAACGTAGATCAGTTATTTACTCCTTCAAAAAGTAGGAAGACTAGGGGACATGCATTAAAGCTACAGTGCTTGTAGCCCATTTAAGAATAATTAGAGAAAGTATTTTCTCACTCAATGTGTAATCAAACTCTGGAATCACTACTGGAGGATAAAGTAAAACCTGTTAGTGTAGCTGGGTTTAAAAGAGGTTTGGACAAGTTCCTGGAGGAAAAGTCCATAAACAATTATTAAAAAAGACCAAGGAAATCCACTGCTTACTCTTGGGATAAGCAATGTCGAATCTGTGAACCTTTTTAGAAACCTGACAGATACTTGTGACCTGAATTGGCCACTGTTGGAAAAAGAATACTGGGCTTGATGGACCCGTGTGGTCTGACCCAGTATGGCATATCTTATGTTGTTCTATTTTTTAAATTGTATATTTTTTTATGGTTTGCTTTTATTTTTTATTATACCCTTCTTTGCTTTTGGCTTTGAAAAGCTGTGTATCAAATGCTATCATTAAACTTAAATTTAAACACGTTATTGAAGTTAACACACATTTAGTGCCATTGTGCTTATAGAAATGAAAGGGTTGTGTGCACTTAACATGCATATTAAAACCGTTCGAAAGCATGCCCCTTCATGTCATCATGCCTCACTTTACAAGCCATTGGGGTCTAACCTCGCACCAGGGCATGATTGTAGATTGTAACTCGGAGCAGCGCTCGCGATTGTAAGCTAGCACACCACCTTCCAAGGGAAGCTTTGACCTCTTGTGTTCTGTTGCCTTGAGTTTGAAAAATATTGGATGGCTTTAAACTGACTGATTAGCGCAGCTGGAAAGTGATCTTGCACTGTGCCGCCCTCCTACCAAGCAGATATTTCTCATGGATTTGGATTTTAGTTTTAATTCCTTACTTTTTCTAAATTTGAGCACAAGGCATGTGACAGATGTTATTTCTCTGTCCGAGTTGACTTACAATCTAACCTGTACTGGAAGCAGTGAAGGGTGAAGTGACTTGCCCAAGTTATAAGGAGCCTCAGTGGGAGAAGCAGGATTTGAAGCCCCAAAGTACTGTGAGTGGGTGGGTAGGGAGGAAAGCAAGAGAGTCAGGTGCCGAACCCATCTCCTGTCCCTTCCCATTTCCCAGTGCTTTGCCCACTCTAAGACAAGCCAACGGCAGCTGAAGAAGCAGGACCCAGAATCCTCTCTGTCCCTGTCTGACTGCTACATCTGCTGGGGGCTCTTTCATTCAAATAACTGGTTTTCTGTTTTTCACTCTCCCTTCTGTGTTATAGGAAGAATATCAGGACTATGAACCAGAGGC
This sequence comes from Ichthyophis bannanicus, assembly GCA_033557465.1. Taxonomy (NCBI): domain Eukaryota; kingdom Metazoa; phylum Chordata; class Amphibia; order Gymnophiona; family Ichthyophiidae; genus Ichthyophis; species Ichthyophis bannanicus. The sequence goes on from CM066050.1 coordinate 7,617,776, forward strand.
ATAACCAGCCCCTTCCCCAACTCCTTCACCAGCAGCAGCAGAAGAGGACACAAACCTGGATCACCATCACCTCTTCCTGCCGTCCATCACCCCAAGCCCCAGCCCCCCCACAAGGTCTTCCTCCTGATCAGCTTCCAGGAATCTCCTTCGATGTCATGTTCAATCTGTCCTGCCCTACACCATTAAGATTTTAACAAGTAAGATAGAAAACCTGACACAAATCAACATTTCCCTGAGTCTCTCCAGGTGCTTATTTTCCTGTTTTCCTCGAGATAAGCTTGGAGGTCTGTGAATTGGGGGGGGGGGGGGGGGTTCAGTTTGTTTCCCCTCAGGTCCTTGTGTTGTGTGTCTGTATGTGCATGTTTCGCCTGGTTTTACACTGGAACAGTAGATGTAAATGGCCTGTGTGTGACTAGAGATGGTCACAGTTTTATTCCACATATTCTATTTTCTTATGTTTATTTTTATGTATCTGGTTAACTTGTGCCCATCCTGTTTTGAGGGTAAAGAGCCTCCTTGTTCTTCCTGCATATGTGCTAGCCCTCCCATGTGCGTTCTGAGTGTGGCATGGATTCCTGGCCAGTTGTTGATACGTAGGTGAGCTCTGCTCAGCCACTGCCCAATAAAACAATTCTGTATGTATACTCAGCTTCTCATTCCTGCTTTTAGGATCACCTCGAAGGGCAGATCCCCCCCATGGACAGGCAGGGAGAATGCAAACAATACATTCATTTCTTAATGTGAATTTAAGACATTTGTGGCAGATAATGTCAAGCTTTATACTTTTACACTTTTACCAGGTTGAGGATCCAATAAGCTTTCGCTCCAGGTGCAGAAGGTAGCCATGTTGAAACTCAAAGTGAAAAGTCTTTGCTACAGATCAGTGCGGGGCAGGGCAGCTTTGAAGATGAAACCTCCCTCTTTCCATCTTCATATCATGGCCCATTGCCCTAGAGTTTCCATTTCTAGGAAAAGTTGCATCTTTCTGAACTTTATTTGAAGCCTGAAGCCTATCATACCCCCCCCCCCTTCCCTGTAATCCCTGCGTAACTATTGCAGCCCTTCTCTGAACCTCTTTCATGTCACTATGTCCTTCTGAAGATGCAGACTCCAGATCCGAGATGAAGAGTAACATCTTTAATACTTGGATTTATAGCAGCACCATACAATGGTGATAAAGTTTCAGCTATAGAAGTTCGCAAAGAACATGCACTCTAACTTTGTACCTAAGGCAACGGGCAATGCAGCAACGAGCCCCAGGTTCACAAGAACATAAGATATGCCATACTGGGTCAGACCAAGGTCCATCAAGCCCAGTATCCTGTTTCCAACAGTGGCCAATCTAAGTCATACGGTACCTAGCAGTTTCCCCAAAAGACACAGGTTCCCTGCTTCCGAGCCCCCTCCTCTAACCACTAGGCCTCCTTTTCCTGCTGGTGGTACCTCTCCTTATGTAGCCAAGCAGACAGTTCACTTTTCCTCACTGGCCTCCTTCACATCATTCAAAACGATTAGTCCTGGATCTCTCCTGTTCGATTATTGAATGGGGAGGACTGGAATCTTCCAAGTTCCTAGGGGGTAGGAGGTGTTCCTGCCTGTCAGAGGGCTGACGGCAATATGGCAGGAGGCTCCTGCGTATTGGTGAGGGGAGGGAAATGAGGGTGCTCTGGAGGGGGAGAGAATTTTTCTGTGCCAAGAAGATGAAGAAATTCCTCCCTCCTTCCTCCGCTAATTGGCACAAAGTAAGAATATAAGTGCTACGCTTGGTCAGACTAACTGGTCATTGAGTCCTGTATCCTGTCTCCGCCATGGCCAGTTCAGGTGAAAATACCCAGCAGATGTCAATATAAAGATCCATCCTTGTTGCTCCCCCCATAAATAAGAGAGGGCAATCTCTAGCTCTACCTGGTGTTAATGGACCTGCCCTCCAGAAACTCATTCAAACCTTGTTTAAACTTAGCTATACAATTAACTTTGACCACATCCTCCAGTGTGCACTGGGTTTAAATAAACACTTTCTACAATTTGTTTTCAGTGTGCTACCTGCTAGTTTCATGCAGTGTCCCCTAGCTATGAACGTTTTGAAAAGGTAAAATACTGTCCTCTCTTTGCATGTTCTACATCACCCATAATTTTGGGAACCTCTTTCATCTATCCTCCCAGTAAAGCCCTAATCCTTGTCATCAGTTTTCCTGCCCTCTGCTGTAGCGTTTCTAGCTTGCAAGGGAAGAGGGAAGGTCTCCAGGACTGGTGGCTGTTGCGATCAGACTGTGATGACAGGGACTCAGTCTGGCAGGCTGCACAGGGGTCTAGGGGCCTGATTCTCAGACAGCGGCCATGCTAGAATTGCTGGTTGGGTTTAGCCATGGGAAAGATGGGCGCTAAAGGGACTTGAACAGGGCAGGTACAAGCAGGCAGACAAAGAAGTGTCCTGGGCAAGGAGAGAGATTTCTTTATTTGCACTTAGCTCATGTCTTTCCAGTACTAGTTTCAAGGGAGGGTGGTCTTGCACTGTGACTGGGGAGGAGCTCTTAGCACTGGGGGGAGTATAACTGGGCAGACTGGATGGCTCAAGTGATCTTTCACTTTCATTATTTACTATGCTACTGGAAACAGAGTCATATAAATGACAATTAAAAGACGATAATCACAAAGGATTCCAGTTTCCCCCCCATTAATGCAGCGTCTGTGCTGTGTGTCTTGTGCCAGCCTGGGAAGGAACCAAGGTGAAGCAGACTCTGGACATCATTAGTGCCCCAGTGCAGAAACGTGAAGCCCATCCAACCTCCACAGTTCCTTCCTGCTGCCACCATGTTGCCCCTGTCACTGCTGCAGCTTCACCCTCACTCCCTCCTGCTGCTTGTAGACTTTCTCCTTGCTGCCTCTACAGAGGGGCAGGTGGTCTGGGGAATGTATTAGAAAGTGCAGAGTTCAGGGTTTGGTATTGGAGATATGTTACAGCTCACAGGTAATTAAGGGGAACAGTATACATTATTGTACATTCTAGTGTGTTGTGAGGACAGAGATAGCAGGGAAGGCAATGTATGGGGGGGGGGGGAGGGAGGGGTCAGGTTCAGGGCCAGAACTACTATTAGGTAAATTAGGTAGTTGCCTAGTGCATTGGAAGCAAACAGCCCCACTGCCTTGAAAGCTTGAAGGTACAGTAAGCTCCGTGGGGCCGTTGTCAGCAGCAGTTACAGTGGGCACTGCGGGAGAGGGCACATGGGGGAGGGGTCACATGGGGGAGGGGTCACAAGGGATGAAGTTCATCTAGGGCACTTCATATCCTTGTACGGGTCCTGGTCAGGTTACTTGGAACACAGATGGTTTTCTGGTGTTCAAGCTGATTCCCATTAGATTACCAAAACTGGAAGAGGGAAGAGCAAACCATAGTCATAAAGTTTACGCCTTTTTATCATGCCATGGTGCGACCACACCTTGAATATTGTCACTATGTCTTAAAAATGATATAGCATTATTAGAAAAGGTACAGAGAAAAGCCACCAAAATGGTAAAGGGGATGGAAGGATACTCCTATGAAGAGAGGCTGAAAGACTACTACATTCACCTGACCAACTCTCTTGCCTCTAATCCTCGTCGTCTCTTTAATACCCTCAATTCTCTCCTCAAAGTCCCCCAGCCCACAGTCCCACCCTCCCTTTCTGCCCAAACCCTAGCTGACTACTTCTATGACAAAATCAACAAGATTATTCTCCAATTCCCCACCCCCTCATCTACCTCCCTCACCCGACCTTCCTCTGCCACCCTCTCCTCCTTCCCTCCGATCTCTGAAGAAGAAACCGCACTCCTTCTTACTTCTTCCAAACCCACCACATGTTCATCTGACCCCATCCCCACCCATCTCCTCCACTATTGTACCCACCATCTCTCACATCCTCAACCTCTCACTCTGTACTGCAACTGTCCCTGTTGACTTCAAGCATGCTGTTGTCACACCTCTCCTTAAGAAACCCTCACTTGATCCCACATGCCCTTCTAACTATCGAACCATCTCCCTCCTTCCCTTCATATCCAAATTACTAGAACGTGCAGTCCACCGCCGCTGCCTTGACTTCCTCACCTCCCAGGCCCTCCTGGACCCACTACAATCCGGCTTCCGTCCTTTACATTCCACTGAAACGGCGCTCGCAAGAGTCTCCAATGATCTATTCCTGGCTAAATCTAAGGGCCTCTCTCTATCCTCATTCTTCTTGACCTCTCTGCTGCCTTTGACACCATTGACCACAATCTTCTCCTCACCACCCTCTCCTCGCTTGGCTTCAAGGACCTGGTACTGTCCTGGTTCTCCTCCTACCTCTCCCATCGCTCATTCAGTGTATGCTCTGACGGCTCCTCCTCCTCCCCTACCCTGCTCCACGTAGGTGTACCCCCAGGGATCCGTCTTGGGCCCCCTCCTTTTCTCCCTCTACACCGAAGCCCTTGGTGAGCTTATCTCCTCCCACAGCTTTCAGTACTATCTCTACGCCAATGACTCCCAAATCTACCTCTCTACACCTACTATTTCTCCAGCAACCCAGTACAAGATCTCTGCCTGCCTCTCTGACATCGTCGCCTGTATGTCTCTTCGCCGATTGAAACTGAACATGGCTAAGACTGAACTCCTTGTCTTTCCCCCCCCCCCCCACTCCTCCCCTCCTCTTCCCCCTTTCTCAGTCTATGTGGACGGAGCTATTATCCTTCCTGTTCCCTCGGCCCGCAACCTAGGGGTTATCTTTGACACCTCTCTCTCCTTTTCCGCACATATCCAGCATGTAGCCAAGACATGCTGCTTCTTCCTCTACAATATTGGCAAAATCCGCCCCTTCCTCTCTGAACACACCACCAAAACCCTATCCACTCCTTAATCTCTTCTCGCCTCGATTATTGCAACCTACTCCTTGCTGGTCTCCCCATCAGCCACCTCCTTCCTCTATACAAAATCACGCTGCTTGAATAATCTTCCGCCAGCCTCACCACGCCCACATTACTCCTCTTCTCAAGTCACTTCACTGGCTCCCTGTCCAGTTCTGCATCCAATTCAAACACCTCCTACCGATCTATAAATGCATTCACTCGGCGGCCCCTCAGTACCTCTCATCTCTTATCTCTCCCTACATCCCCTCTCAGAACCTGCGCTCTGCTAGCAAATCACTTCTATCAATGCCGTTCACCCGCACCGCTAACTTCCGACTTCGCTCCTTTCACCTTGCTGCACCTCATGCCTGGAACAGCCACCTGTGTCTATACATCAGGCACCCTCCCTGGCCCTCTTCAAATCCAGGTTGAAGACTCACCACTTTCAGATCCTGACTTCTATCCTTATCTTATCTTAACCCCGTCAACTCTCATGACCATATGGTATCGACCTTACTGTGCCTTGTATTGACCTTACTGTGCCTTGCACTAATCTGACCTTTGCCCTGTAATGTTCTGACTAGATTGTACGCTCCGATGAGCATGACTCTGACGGGCAGGGACTGTCTCGTGTATACTGGCTGCCTCTTGTGGGTTAGCTGTACAGCGCTGCGTGCGTGGCGCTTTATAAGTGATAAATAGTAGTAGTAGTATTAGATTAGGGCTCTTCAATCTGGAAAAGAGACGGCTGAGGGGAGATATGATAGAAGTCTATAAATTAATGAACGGCGTGGAACGGGTAAACGTAGATCGATTGTTTACGTTGTCAGAATATAGGGGACATGCAATGAAGCTACAGGGTAAACTATTTAAGGCTAATAAGAGAAAATATTTTTTCACTCAATCCATAATCAAACTCTGGAATTCATTACCGGAGGATGTAGTAAAAGCTGTTAGCATAGCTTATTGTTTATTGTTTATTAAAGACTTATTATACCGCCCATCACAAAAGCGTCTGAGCGGTTTACATACATATCAGAGGCTGCTGGAAAGAGAAAAGAATGCCAATTCAAATGGACAGAAAAGGAAAGAGTAGAGGTAAAGAATAGAGGGGGGGATAAACGATCAGAGAGCAAGTGAAGGAGTAGGCTGGTAAGTGCGCTTCAGTGTGGGGGGGGGGGGCGGAGGGGGACAGTGGGAGGGGGAAGGTTGAAGGCGGAGTAGAAAAGGTGGGTTTTTAGTTTGGCCTTAAAGGTTTTGAGTGAAGATTCCAGATGGAGGGCTGTGGGGAGCGAGTTCCAGAGACAAGGGCCGAGGAAATAGAAGGCAGAGGAACGGGTGGATTCCAGATGGGAAGGGGAAGGGAGAGGCATGCGGTTTACGTGAAAGGAACGGAGAGGACGGTGGGAGGAGTGAAGGCAGACCAGATCAGTGAGGTAAATGGGGATACCAGTGTGGATCGACCTATGAGCTGGGTTTAAAAAAAGGTTTGGACAAGTTCCTGGAGGAAAAGTCCATAAGTCATTATTAAAGTGGACCAGGGAAATCCACTGCTTACCCCAGGACGAGCAGCATGGAATCTCTGTGGCCTTTTAGGAACCTGCCAGGTACTTGTGACCTGGATGGGCCACTGTTGGAAACAGGATACTGGGCTTGATGGACCTTGATCTGACCCAGGATGGAATTTCTCATGTTCTCAAGATATTCAGCGGCAGAGGCTAGTGCTGCTAAAGTGCTGCAGCTGCTTCTGAACAAAAGACCTGGCCACTGGCATTGAATATGCAGGTCGGCCGGACAGCAGAGAAGCTAGTCGGACAGCGGCAATATTGAGTCTCTGCCTGGATATCTTCCACAACACCCTACCTCTTGAGTGAATCTTAAGTAACTGACTCTGTATACTAGGGGTCCAAATATTGGCAATTTGATAAGAAATACATATTCAGCACCCCTTCAAGCCTCAGAGAACTCTCCACTGGGGCATTATTCTTGTTCGGCAGATTCATCTTGTACTTTATGTCAATTAACTATTGAGGGTAATGAATGGAACATTCCCAACACTACTATGAAACAGATTTCCAAATGGACAAGTACATGTTTAACATCTCATGTAGTTTCTGTATTGGTGTGCCCTTGCACAAGGCTCTATGTTGGACGGACTTTTCGGAAGGTTAGACTTCGATTACAGGAACATGCTTCACGAATACGAAATACAGTAGTTTCTGCTCCTTTAGTTCAACATTGTCAGGAATTTAATCAGACATTTTCAGAATTTAAATGGCGAATCATTGATCATGTGCCCATGAGTCCTAGAGGAGGAGACAGGGAACAACGTCTCCAATGGTTAGAACAGAGCTGGATTTTCCGTATTGGATCTTTGGAACCAAAGGGGTTGAACTTGGAATTGGATTGGACGAGCCTGCTCTGACGTCGGAGTCATGCATTGGCAGAGAGGTTGAAATTTCCAGCGGTTACCTTAGTTCCTGATCAGTAAGTGAGACTGCAACAACAGCGAGGTCCATCATATGAGGAGGACGAATGGCGTTATTTCTTCGAGAAGACAACAAAAAGAATGAAGCTACTAAGGCCGGACGTTGAAGCTCCCGCGGTTGGACGCTCTAATAAGATGAGTACAAGAGGTTGGCAGATTTTCAAGCGTTGAAACAGGGCCTGAAATAGAAGTGTGGCTCTAAACGCAGTACTGTGTTCGTTATGATCTGCAGATTTGAGTTATTGTGATATAGCGTTAAGGTTGAAGGCCATTATTTCACAATATTTTATACAGTGGTTAGGTTACCACATAATTGATTAAAAGGGAAGTTACTCTTCAGGAGGGAGTTATCTCTCATGGCAAAAACTTCTGACAAAAAATAGTGGTGGGTTAACAGAGTCAATTACTTAAGATTCACTCAAGAGGTAGGGTGTTGTCATAGATTAGAGTGAAGGGTTTTGAGGTTAATATGGATATCTTCCACGGCAAAAGCTGGGCCACCCTTTCAGTACCTAGTTTTTGCTGCTTTGCAATAACCGAGCAGTGGCTGCATTTGCTGCTGCCCAGTTATCACTGGGGACCGCTTGCACTCTGACCCTGGAATGCTGCGATGCTAGCCGGCCAACATCAGGATACAGAGCGGTGGCGGCTGAGGATATTCACTGGCAATAACCATATTAGTGCTGCAGAATATCCTGGTCACCCCCCCCCCAGCCACATGCAGGAACTCCCTCCTATCGGGCCACTAGAAGCCCCGGCGATGATGTCCGTTTCCCTTCTCCTCTAGTGCCCTATGCGGCCCCCCTGCTTGCACAGTAGTAGCAGTTACCTGAGATCCGCTGAGGGTCCTGCTTTACTGTCTTGCCTCTTGGTTTCTTTTATTTCTGCACCCGAGAAGTGCTCAGTCCTTGGAGGAATACTAACTTTTTCTTATTTTCTTCCACCTTATGGAGAAAAGTTATAATTTAATTGCAGACATTTTACAGACTAATCATATTGAGAGAGAGAGCACATGGGTGAATGTATGTGATAATGTATCACTGTGTGCTGTGTGTATGTGGTACCAGCAGCAGGTGTGTGCGTGTGACATACTGTACGCTGATGTGGTGGTGTTTTTGTGCATTTGAGACTATTTGTGTGGTAGCAGTGATGTTATTGTACGTGTAGCTGTGTTGTAGCAGCAGTAAGCGTGTAGATCTTTGTGTGTATGTGAGAGAGAGAGAGAAGCAGAGGATAGTGTGTATGTACATCTTCGTGTACATGTCTGTACTTTTCCTGGCATTTCTCCTCATAGGCAGAGGTTGGGATTCCCATTGAACTAGTGGTTTTCTCCTTTCACCAATCCGTATGTTCTAGAGGTTGTTTTATCATTGTTAGTGTGCTGTTTATTTATATGTTTGTTCAGTTTTCTCCATTCGTACCTGTCTCCTCCATATCCTCATAACTCTCTGCAACTTTCTAGTCTCTATCTGTTGAGGCCAAGCTAACATTTAATCCATTACCTATTTCTTCTCTGTCCTGGTGTTTTACCCAGCATTTTACAGTTTACTGTCCCTTGCTTTAATTTCCTTGAGTGATTAACCCCTCTGCCTCCCGAGGCTTTGCTTAATCCTCTCTTCCTATTGCTTCCCATGTGTGCTGATTTCTCTCTGCTCCGGCACCGAGAAGCCGCTTACCTGCTTTGCTGCCAGTTTGGGCACATTTACCCTCCCGTCTGTGAGTCCTGTGTGTCTGTTGATATAATTATTTTATCATTGCTAGTGTGCCATTTATTTATTTGTCCTTTCTGCATGTTTGTTAAGTCTTCTCCATTCATACCTGTCTCCTCCATATCCTCATAACGTTTTGCAACTTTCTAGCCTCTGATTGTTGAGGCCAAGCTAACATTTAATTCATTACCTATTTCTTCTCTGTCCTGTGTTTTATCCAGCATTTCCAGTTTCCTGCCCCTTGCTTTAATTTCCCTGAGTGACTAACCCCTTCTGCCCCTTCCCCCTCCCCTCCTCGCCCCTTCCCCTCCCCCTTTTCTGTGATCTCTGAGGAGGAAACCACACACCTTCTTTCCTCCTACAAACTTACTACCTGCTCCTCTGATCCTCTTCTCCATCTCCTGAGCCCCATCTCCTCCACCGTTGTCCCTTCCATCTCTCATATTCTCAACCTATCGCTCTCCATTGCAACTGTTCCTGCAGCCTTCAAAGACACTGTGGTCACACCTCTCCTCAAGAAACCCTCACTGGACCCTACCTATCCTTCTAACTTTCGATCCATCTCCCTCATCCCCTTTATATCTAAACTACTTAACATGCAGGTCACCACCGTTGCCTTGACTTTCTCGCCTCTCAAGCCCTCCTGGATCCTTTACAGTCTGGCTTTCTTCCTTTAGATTCTATTGAAACGGCTCTTGCCAAAGTCTCCAGTGACCTGTTCCTGGTAAAATCCAAGGGCCTTTACTCGATCCTCATCCTTCTTGACCTTTCTGCTGCTTTTGACACTGTTGACCACAACCTTCTCCTAGATACCCTGTCCTCACTTGGTTTTAAGGGCTCTGTGGTATCCTGGTTCTCCTCCTATCTCTCCCATTGCTCTTTCAGTATTTCTTCTGGTGGATCCTCCTCTACTGCTATCTCGTTCTGTTGGTGTATCCCAAGGATCAGTCTTGGGTCCGCTCCTTTTCTCTCTCTATACCCAGTCCCTTGGTGTGCTCATCTCTTCCCATGGCTTTCAGTACCATCTTTACACTGATGACTCACAGATCTACTTCTCTATACCTGAAATTTCTCTGGCAATCCAGGCCATGATCTCTGCCTGCCTTTCTGATATTGCTGCTTGGATGTCTCACCGCCACTTGAAATTGAACATGGCCAAAATTGAGCTTCTTATTTTTCCCCTAAACCCTCCTCTCCCCTTCCTCCTTTTTAAGTCTCTGTGGATAACTCTACACTCCTTGGTTTCCTCAGCTCACAACCTTGGGGGTCATCTTAGACTCCTCTCTCTCCTTTCCCACACACATCCAGTTGATACTAAAACCTGCCATTTCTTTCTCTATAACATCAACAAACTTTGCCTATTCCTTTCTGAACTCACTGCCTAAGACACTTATCCAGTCCTTAGTCACCTCCCGTCTAGACTATTTTAACCTGCTCCTTGCTGGTCTCCCTCTGAATCTCCACTTCAGTCTGTTCAACATTCTGCCGCCAGCCTCGTCATGCTCATATTACCCCTCTTCTCAAGTCACTTCATTGGCTCCCTATCCATTTCTGCATCCAGTTCAAAGTTCTCCTGCTGACCTATAAGTGCATTCACTCTGCAGCTCCTCACTACCTTTCCTCTCTTATCTCTCCCTCCTCGGAAACTCTGTTCTTCTGGCAAATTGCTTCTATCTGTGCCCTTCTCTTCTATTGCTAACTTCAGACTTTGCTTCTTTCACCTCACTGCTCCTTATGCCTGGAACAAACTACCTGAGTACGTTAGGCGCCTTCTCTGACCCTTTTCAAATCCAGGCTGAAAACTCACCTCTTCACTGCCGCTTTCGGATTTTGACTCACCTGATCTCCTTTGTGTTTCTTTACTATTCCCTCTAGATGTTTCCCTGTCTACAGCTACTGTGTTGTTTGTCATGACTAGACTGTAAGCTCTGATGAGCAGGGACTGTCTTTTACATGTGTCTTGTAACGCTGTACAAATGTTCAGTAGTAGTAGTTTTCTTGTCTGTGAATTCTCCTGGATGGATGTAGCTTGTGTGTGTGTCAGTGTTCCTGTACCCCAGGGAGAGAGCGGGGAGGGAAGTCATGGCCTCCTTTCCTGCTCCTCAGGGCTGTTCTTTGGGCCTCCCTTTCTGCAGTGTCACTGTTCTTATATCCTAAGGATGCGCCAGACGGCTGCTTTGGAGAAATGGAATCTGAGCAGGCTTTCAGGCCAGTGTCGTAGACTTTGAAAACGTGAAGCCTGATCTGCTACGGATAGTCTATGGTGTCTTGGAAGACAGCACGGGAAGAGAACCACTGCACACTCATAACTTAGTCTGTGCCGGTGGGTTTTATTTTTGGCTACCAGCAATCAGAGTGAGTCCCACCTGGTCCTACAAAATCCTGAATTTTCATTTGTAGCTACCCAGGGATTTCTCTCCATTTGGACTGCATTAACAATACACGAAGCTCTCTCCCGAGCCCAGTATGTGCCCAGTATGAGCCCAGTATGTGCCCAGTATGTGCCCAGTATGTGCCCAGTATGAGCCCAGTATGTGCCCAGTATGAGCCCAGTATGTGCCCAGTATGTGCCCAGTATGAGCCCAGTATGAGCCCAGTATGTGCCCAGTATGTGCCCAGTATGTGCCCAGAATGAGCCCAGTATGTGCCCAGTATGTGCCCAGTATGAGCCCAGTATGTGCCCAGTATGAGCCCAGTATGAGCCCAGTATGTGCCCAGTATGTGCCCAGAATGAGCCCAGTATGTGCCCAGTATGTGCCCAGTATGAGCCCAGTATGTGCCCAGTATGAGCCCAGTATGTGCCCAGTATGTGCCCAGTATGTGCCCAGTATGTGTGCAGCCTCCTTTTGTGGAAGGTGCTCCTGCTGAGCTAGGAGTGAGGGCGCCTCTTGCTGAACCCCGAATGTAGTTTCTTTAGCCCCTGCTCTCAGAGGACCAGACTCCAGGTCCAGGAATCATGAAACTTGTTCCTCAAATCCACATCGGAACCTCTCTGGAGGAACCCCGAAGCCTCTCTGAGCACCCGACCTTGGCATGCCGCAGGCTCACCTCAGTTCCCTGTGCCACCCTCCGCTGGTGAGGGGCAGGGACGTCGCACAGTACATAGCAAAATAACTTCATCTGCTTTTAAGCTGCTGTTTCTGGACATTTGATTTAATTTGTAAGGGTGGGGAAATGGGGTGGAAAAATGATTGAACTTTATTCTTAAAGCCATGTTGATACGTGTAACAGAGCAGGGTGGTTTCTGTGCAATGGGAGATTATTATTATTGAGCATTTATAAAGCGCTATCAAGCATATGCAGTGTTGTACAGACACAAAAGAAGACAGTCCCTGCTCAAAGCGCCCACAATCTAGAAGACAAATGTAAAGGACAAAATAATATCCTGGGAATAAGGGCAATAGGAGTTGCGCCTTAGAGCTGGAATCTCGCTCTTGTCTCTCTGTGATCAGCACAAGTCTGCACCCCCCTACCCAAATGAAGCCCCGGCTCTACACCCTGCTGCCCGGCTTGGAGCTCAGTTTTTCAGCAGAGATTACACAGATGTCAGACGCTTCTTCACTCAGCCGGAGCTGAAACGGTTAAACCCCAGGAAGGTTTTCGGGGATTAAGCGGTGCGCGACTTGGCATTTCTATTTTTAGATCACTTTGCTCCTCCCACCTCACATTCTCCTACCACAGGCATAAGCATGCAGACATGGATACAGACATGCAACAATATGCATCTATGGGCACACATATGTCTAGTCATAAACATACCCAGAAACACATGCTTGTCCCTTGCTGGTTCTTGTTACTAGGCAACCAGGTGAGCCGTGAATACTTCTTGGATGAGACAGGGAGAGAGCTTGAGGGTGATGCCCACACACACATTCGCAGTGACAAACCCACGGAGCTGAGAAAACAGCAAAGACACTCCCATTAACGCTGCCTCCATTAACTCACTATAGGTTTTTTTCAGTTTCAATGTTTCTTTCTCTCTATCCATCCCTGTACTTCTTTCCCACCATTTTTATTCATATTTTTTTATCTCTTGTTTTTAATTCCTTCTTCTTTCACTTTATATCATCATTGTAAACCATTCTGACAATAATTGGAAAGTGATATATCAAAATATCCAGAAATAAATAAATAGTAAAAGTACACAGACGCACACTTACTGTGACCAATACACAGAACATGCTGAGGAAAACAACATACCCCCCCCCCCCACACACACACACATGCACACACAGCATAAATGTGTATACACACCGAAAAATCAATGCAGACATATACAGTGATAAATACAGACAGAGCAAATGGAGACATAGACTAGAGGTATATGTCCTTCATTCCGATAATTTACCAGTGGGGTATACGAGCATAGCAACACAGTCAATGACAGGAGATACAGACCAGCATGGCCCATCTCATCTTGTAGCGCTATAGAAATGATTAGCACTACTAGTGGTGGTCTGCCCAGTAAGGTGACCAGAGTTCGAGGGTGCAGGTTACCCCCCCACCCCCTCTGTGCCTTTGCTCCAGGCACTTTACCCCTCCCATGTTTAATCTGATTCCATCCTCTTGCTATGTAGTGAACCTCTGTCTTTGTCCTCTGCCTTTTTGCTCCCACCACCTCCTTTGGGAGGGTTTTCCAGGCATCCACCACCTTTCTGTGAAAATGTATTTACTGATGCTGCTTTGAGTTTACCTCCTTGTAGCTTCATTTCATGCCCTCTAGTTCTACAACTTTCCCATCTTTGAAAAAGGTTTGTTCATTAATTCCTTTAAGAATTTAAATGTCTATATCATACTCCCCTCTCTCTCTTCTCATCTAGGGTCTTCAGGCATTTCTCATTCCTTCCGGTGCATGCCCCATATCATTTTGGTTGCCTTCCTCTGAATCATTTCAAGTCTTTTTATGACCTTTGTGAGATATGGTCTCCATAAATGAGCACAATACTCCAAGTGAGGACTCACCAATGACCTGCACAAGGGCACTAATATCTCCTTTTCCTTATGGTTATTCCCCACTGAATGAAGCCTAACATCCTTCTGGCTTTGGCTACTGCTTTGCTACCTTGAGGTCCTCAGACACTCTCACTCCGAGGTCCTTCTCTTGGTCTGTACACACCAGTCTCTCGCCCCCTATCACATACAGCTTCTTTGGATTTCTGCATCTCAAGTGCATCATTCTCCACTTCTATTAATTAAATCTCAACTTCCAAGCATCAGACCATTCTAATTTTTGTAGATCTTTTATCATGTTGTCTGCTCCCTCCAAGGTGTCTACTCTGCTGTAAATTTTCATGTTATCCACAAACAGACACATTTTTTTTCCTTTCAACTTTCAGCAATATCATTTACAAAGACATTGACTGGTACTAGTCCCAGGTCCGATCCCTGAGGCATTTCAGTACCCATCATCATTTCTTCAGAGTGAGTTCCAGTCACCAAACCCTGTAGTCTGTCTATCAACCAGGTCGTGATCCAGTTCACTCCTATTACTACTACTAATCATTTGTATAGCTCTACAAAACGAACACAGCACTGCACAGCCACATGTAAAAGACCGTCCCTGCTCATCAGAGCTTCCAATCTAGTCAAGACAAACAACACAACAGCTGAGGATAAGGATACATCTAGGGAAATGATAAGAAACAAACAAAAGGAGACTAAGTGATCAGGATCCAAAAGCGGCCTTGAAGAGGTGAGTTTTCAGTCTGGATTTGAAAAGGGCCAGAGATGAGGCCTGATGTACAGACTCAGGTAGTTTGTTCCAGGCTTAAGGAGCAGCAAGGTGAAAGGATCAAAGTCTGGAGTTGGCAGTAGAAGAGAAGGGCACAGGTAGAAGGGATCTAGACCTATCCCCAGGCTGCTCAGTTTATTCATAAGCGTCCTGTGAGGAGCAATATCAAAGGCTTTGCTGAAGTCTAAGTAAACCGCATCCATCGCATGCCCTTGATCTAGTTCTCTGTTCACCTAGTCGAAGAAACCAATCATTTATTTGGCATAATCTTCTCTGGGAAAACCAAGAGGACCAGGAGATTTGCTTAAGAGGTTTATTATTAAATATTTCCTCTGAATTGATCAATGGAAAAATCACTTTATATTCAATGGGGCAAACCCAGTGCAAACCTTTAATTAATCAACCCAATGTCAACTGATACATCATAAATAAAGCTGGACCACCCGTGGGCAGAGCAGGTGCCTACCTAGTTGCTCCTGGTGTCCAGAGGATACTGAGTGTGGAGAAAGGGGAGGCAGGATGCCCCGCGCCCAGGGCTGGCTGAATCAATAAGCAAGATTAGGCAGTGACCTAGGGCGACCGCTTCTGAGGGGTAACAGCAGCAGCAGCAATCAAAGCAAAACACTAGATCGTGGCAGCCTCAAAAAACCACATCAGCTCATTTTTAACCTTTAGGAAGTGCGGGAAGCAAGTTTAATCTTTAAAAGTATGATGTCCAATCTGATCTTTCTATAGAATTGTTGTGCGAAGATGATCACCATAAATCTGAAGGTTCGCCTAGACACCAATATGATAGCACCGGCCCTGCCTGCACCCAGGAGAGTCTTCCCACACTCTTACAACTTTCTAATCCCCCTCCCAGCTGTGCTGCCCAGGGGAGCACCACTAGCATTTCTCTGACCTGCCTTGCGTGGTTTTGTCCCTGTATGACGTGTAGATAGACCCACAATCCTTTGCAGACCACCTACAAGAAAAATTGGATACCTCACCACAACCAACGAAAAGCATAACCGCTAAACCAACCAAATCCTCCAAAACATAGGACAAATTCAGCACTCCATCTACAAAGCAGATCTCAGACATCATCACCGCACTCAACACGAGCACCGCACCAACAGATCCATGTCCGGTGACATGGATTAAAACAACGAAGGAAAGCTTCATCCACACCATACACAACATCGCGCACAGCTCACTGTCCCAAGGAGCTATGCCAAACCAACTAAAGCTAGCCACAATAAGACCAATCCCAAAGAAATCCCTACTGGACAAGAGTAACCCAGCAGCCTACAGACCCATCTCAAGCATACCCCTACTGGCAAAGATTATAGAAAAAGCGGTACAGTATCAACTCCAGGACCACATTGACACACATGCCCCACTGGACATCCACCAACACGGTTTCCGCCCGAACCATGGAGTTGAAACACTCCTGTTATACCTCTTCAATGACATAATCCAAATCATAGACAACCGCAAAAGAGGAACACTTATGATCTTCCTAGACATCTCTTCAGTGTTTGACACAGTGAACCACAGAATTCTGCTAGCAAGACTACAGAACATTGGACTACATAGCACCACCCTGAGGTGGTTCAACTCATACCTAACGGACAGACAGTTCCAGGTCAATATTGGCCCTAACACCTCCCGACCCTCAAAAATCAAGCAAGGCATCCAACAAGGCTCCGCCTTATCCGCACTTCTATTTAACCTCTACATTCAACCGATCTGCAACATCATGAAAGAACACAAAATACAATACACAATCTATGCTGACAACATCATGATATACACCCCAGTCAACTTCAACAACCCTGACTACACCAAAATAACAGACTGTCTCAAACATATGTCCAGCTGGTTTCAAGACAACAACCTGACCATCAACTACAACAAGACTGAGGCACTACTCATCACCCGAAACACCAGCTTCATGCCTCCACCCTCCATCAAGGTCAACAACACAACAATACCATTAAAGCTGGAAGTGAAATACCTCGGAGTGACACTCAACAAAGAACTAAACCTACAGTCACACATCAGCAGAACCACCAAAAATGCATACCTCAAGATGAGACTAATCAGACGCCTCAAACCCCTCCTCGCTCAAGATCATTTCTGCATTAATAACTCCCATCCTAGACTTCTGCAACTCAATCTATATTGGCCTAACTACACAGTCACTCAGGCCACTGCAAATGGCTCAAAACACAGCTGCACGCATAATATCAGGCGCAGCAAGACAAGACCACATCACCCCCATTCTAAAACACCTCCACTGGCTCCCAATCAGCTCCCACATCAGGTATAAGACAGTCCTAAACATATTCAAAATCAAACACCGGACCTCAGCACTCAGCCTACAACCACTCATACAACCCGACATCAGCAGAAGACCAAAGAGGAGAGGCACCTCTGACACCAAAAGACTTCACCAAGGTTCTCAAGAACACCACAAGAACAGCACTATCAATGGCAGCACCTGCAATATGGAACACCCTCCCTGATGAACTATGATCAACAGAAGACATTAAGGACTTTCGAAAACAACTTAAGACAATGCTCTTTATTGAGCACTACGGCGAGAGCACATAAAGGTGCCCAACAGCTCGTGGACTAACACCAGCCCCCCCCCCCACCCACCCTTTTTCCTTGTACTTAACATTGTATAAAAGCTCATGCTGTAAATAGCCCACCTCGAATCAACGCCAACTTACACACACACACATTCACTGTATAACACTGCATGATAACACAAATGTCAATATAATTCAATTGGTTGCTGTGTACACTGCCTTGATTAAAGGAGAAGGCAGGATATAAATACTTTTAAATAAATTAAAATAAATAAGTATGAAAGTTCCGGATGAGATGAGGCGCTGGAGGTCTCGTCAAAGTTCTTCCTTTGAAATTCCAACTTGGTCTCCTGTGTGTTTACAATGTTGGAGAACTAGGGCATTTTTTAGTGATTGTTCCGATAATATGAAAGAAGCCCTCACCAGAATTAAAGGTTGAGCTTAATTTGATATAATTTCACAAGAAATTGAAAGCTTTTTTGTTTCCGACATAAAAAGAGTTACTCTAGAGCTGAGGCGGGAGATTTATTTATTTTATTTATCCAGATTTGTATACCAGCTTATCCTTCAACACTTCCTATTTTTAACTTGGTCTCCTCACTGGCGGTGGTATGGTTAAAAATGTGTCTAGCTTCTCTTAGGTGGTTTTATTGATGTAATGATGGATTCTTTTATGCTTTTGGGTTGTTTTTATTTTATTTCTTATCCATATTTTGTATTTATTATTATTGTGAACCATGTTGAATGATTTCTGAGGTGCTGCAGTTTAAATAAGGGTTTCACGCCCTCTTGAACGTTTTATAAGCAAATATGTAGAATTAGAAAGAGCTAGAGAGTGATCCAATAATAAAAAAGGAAGACAAAAATGTAGGAGAGAGAGAGAGAAGCCGCAAGGAGAGGAGAAGAAAAGGAGATTCTTGTCATCAGTGGGAAAGAACTAAATAGCACAGGTGGAAAATCATTGATCAATGTAATTAGAGTGATAGCAGCACCCTCCTGCCACCTCTCAGGGCACTTTCTCCAAATGGGCTAGTTTTGCGCAAACATAACAGCCATGACCCTTGCTTCTAAGCCAGGGGATAGGAAGTTCTCACTGGGGAGCGCAGCATCTCTATCGCACCTTGTTTTTTTTTTATTGAAGTTTCAGATTTTACAGTTATCACAAATAGCCAAGAAAGAGACCTTGTACGAGAGCAGCGCTTGAAGAGTTATGCAGGAAACACTTAAGACAACCTCTGCTCATTCCTGAAACCAGTTGCCTCCTTCATCTTCCCTTCAAGGCCCTTGTCATCATCCTGCAACTCCTTGTTCTCAGTATCTCTTTAGATGTATCACAACCACACCATCTGCCAACATCCAAAAATACCCAACTGACTGCAGAGGAAGCCCTAATGCCAGGGATCCGTGTTCAAGCATGGAAAGGGCAGCAGAGATGGGCCTGCCCCAGGCTTCTGCCTCAGCCACCCTGTCTCTCTCTCTCTCTCTCTACCTTTAGGCTGCTCTTGGCTACATAAGGGAAGGATGACTCCAAAGAGAGATGCCAGTCAGGAGGGGACATAGGAGTAGTCCACTGCATTTCCTCAGGAAGGAGCACTACGCAGTCAAAGCATTGTGCACTGGCCTTGTAATTCTGATAAAGTGAGGTCTGCACTGCATTGTGCACTGGCCTTGTATCTCTGATAAAGTGAGGTCTTCACTGCATTGTGCACTGGCCTTGCAACTCTGATAAAGTGAGGTCTGCACTGCATTGTGCACTGGCCTTGTACCTCTGATAAAGAGGTCTGCACTGCATTGTGCACTGGCCTTGTACCTCTGATAAAGTGAGGTCTGCACTGCACTGTGCACTGACCTTGTAACTCTGATAAAGTGAGGTCTGCACTGCATTGTGCACTGGACTTGCAACTGATAAACTGAGGTTTGCACTGCAATGTGCACTGGCCTTGTATCTTTGATAAAGTGAGGTCTGCACTGCATTGTGCACTGGCCTTGTAACTCTGATAAAGTGAGGTCTGCACTGCATTGTGCACTGGCCTTGTAACTGATAAAATGAGGTCTGCACTGCATTGTGCACTGGCCTTGTATCTCTGATAAAGTGAGGTCTGTAGTGCATTGTGCACTGGCCTTGTATCTCTGATAAAGTGAGGTCTGCACTGCATTGTGCACTGGCCTTGTAACTGATAAAGTGAGGTCTGCACTGCATTTTGCATTGGCCTTGTATCTCTGATAAAGTGAGGTCTGCACTGCATTGTGCACTGGCCTTGTAACTCTGATAAAGTGAGGTCTGAACTGCATTGTGCACTGGCCTTGTAACTGATAAAGTGAGGTCTGCACTGCATTGTGCACTGGCCTTGTAACTGATAAAGTAAGGTTTGCACTGCATTGTGCACTGGCCTTGTATCTCTGATAAAGTGATGTCTGCACTGCATTGTGCACTGGCCTTGTAACTGATAAAGTGAGATCTGCACTGCATTGTGCACTGGCCTTGTATCTCTGATAAAGTGAGGTCTGCACTGCATTGTGCACTGGCCTTGTAACTGATAAAGTGAGGTCTGCAATGCATTGTGCACTGGCCTTGTATCTCTGATAAAGTGAGGTCTGCACTGCATTGTGCACTGGCCTTGTAACTCTGATAAAGTGAGGTCTGCACTGCATTGTGCACTGGCCTTGTAACTCTGATAAAGTGAGGTCTGAACTGCATTGTGCACTGGCCTTGTAACTGATAAAGTGAGGTCTGCACTGCATTGTGCACTGGCCTTGTAACTGATAAAGTAAGGTTTGCACTGCATTGTGCACTGGCCTTGTATCTCTGATAAAGTGATGTCTGCACTGCATTGTGCACTGGCCTTGTAACTGATAAAGTGAGATCTGCACTGCATTGTGCACTGGTCTTGTATCTCTGATAAAGTGAGGTCTGCACTGCATTGTGCACTGGCCTTGTAACTGATAAAGTGAGGTCTGCAATGCATTGTGCACTGGCCTTGTATCTCTGATAAAGTGAGGTCTGCACTGCATTGTGCACTGGCCTTGTAACTCTGATAAAGTGAGGTCTGCACTGCATTGTGCACTGGCCTTGTAACTGATAAAGTGAGGTCTGCACTGCATTGTGCACTGACCTTGTAACTCTGATAAAGTGAGGTCTGCACTGCATTGTGCACTGGCCTTGTATCTGATAAAGTGAGGTCTGCACTGCATTGTGCACTGGCCTTGTAACTGATAAAGTGAGGTCTGCACTGCATTGTGCACTGGCCTTGTATCTCTGATAAAGTGAGGTCTGCACTGCATTGTGCACTGGCCTTGTAACTCTGATAAAGTGAGGTCTGCACTGCATTGTGCACTGGCCTTGTATCTATGATAAAGTGAGGTCTGCAGTGCATTGTGCACTGGACTTGTAACTCTGATAAAGTGAGGTCTGCACTGCAGGCCTGTGGTTGCTATCACTCTCCCATCGAGATCACCCTACATGGCTGCACGTGATAGAGGGTTAGTTCTTGCCTGCATGAGTAAAGTCAGCTTCTGCATCTTATTAATGGGATGCCTGGGATTACTTTCTTGTCAGACAAATTCTGTTTTTAGTGGGAATAATATTTTAACTCATGCTTTTTTCAGTAACACATCAAGATAAATTCCATTCAGGCCCTGCAGGTATTTTCTTGTCCCTGTGGGGTTTATAATCTATGTTTGTATGTGAAACAATGGAGGGTTAAGTGACTTGCCTAAGATCACAAGTAGCAGCAGTGAGATCTTAACCCTGCTTTCTCTGGCTTGCAGTCTATAACCATTAGGCTAATCCTCCACTGGTGAAACTAAGATAGGCTTTTGGCCTAAGCCAGTAGGAATGAGAAAGTCATTTGCTATTGTGCCAAACATCCAGTGCACTTTTGCACATTTCGGTGGTTTACTCCAGCCCATAGAGAACTGTGCTGTTACTTGTGGACCCCACCAGGTTACTCGCATGTGCTCAACATTTCAAAGCAAAGACTCCCATCAGCAAGTATGTGTCAAAGAAATATTGTCCCTGAAAAGAAAAAGTCCAGCAGCAGAAATTTATCAGGATGCCCTACCTTCATCATGAATGTGTCCCACCTACAGTCCTCACTAATGTGGCGGGTCTAGGGAGATTCAGGACACAGGGGGACATGTAGGTGCTGGCAAACAACCAGTGTGTAGGCAGGCAAGGCAGGTAGCCAAGGCAGGCTGAATCCTCATCTGAGGACCTGGAAAAAGCAGCACTAGGCAGAGCAAGCAAAGAGATGAGTGTAGCCACAGACACCCAGACAACCACAAGCACAACCGGTACTGGGCACTGAGAGTAGGAGCAGAGCAGCGGCAAGGGAACCGGAGGCAGGCAGAACACACAGGCACTTGGTCTGGGCACTGGGAGATATGGGTTGGGACACATCGGCATGTAAGTAAATGCCATGGTCAAGGCCACAGAAAGGCAAGATCACAGGCACGGGCAGTCATAAGAACATAAGATATGCCATACTGGGTCAGGCCAAGGTCCATCAAGCCCAGTATTCTGTTTCCAACAGTGGCCAATCTAGGTCATACGTACCTAGCAGTTTCCCCAAAAGACACAGGTTCCACAATGCTTGTATTGGGTCAAGCATTGATATCCTGGGTCCCTTCTTAATAATGGTTTATGGACCTTTCCTCCAGGAACTTGTCCAAACCTTTTTTAAACCCAGCTACACTAACAGCCTTTACTACATCCTCCGGTAACAAATTCCAGAGTTTGATTACACGTTGAGTGAAAAAATATTTTCTTTTATTTGTCTTAAATAGTTTACCCTGTAGCTTCATTGCATGTCCTCTAGTCTTTCTATATTCTGATAACGTAAACAATCGATCTACGTTTACCCGTTCCACTCCGTTCATTAATTTATAGACTTCTATCATATCTCCCCTCAGCCATGTCTTTTCCAGGTTAAAGAGCCCTAACCTTTTTAGCCTTTCTTCATAGGAGTATCCTTCCATCCCCTTTACCATTTTGGTGGCTCTTCTCTGAACCTTTTCTAATAACGCTATATCCTTTTTAAGATACAGCGACCAGAATTGCACACAATATTCAAGGTGCGGTCTCACTATGGAACGATATAGAGGCATTATAATATCCTTGGTTATGGTTTATGGTTTATTTAAAATTTGATATACCACCCTTCAAACAACCAGGGCATTTACAATAAAATACAAATTAAAAAGAAAACAGAAAAAGAATTCCATTAGAAACAGAGTATTAATTGTAATAGGTCACAGGGAGGAAGTGTAATAGGTCACAGGGAGGAATTGTAATAGGTCACAGGGAGGAAGTGTTAGCAGCAAAACCACAGAGTAGATGCTGAAGCCACAAGCCCTAGTTTGGCAATTGAAAGGTTAATTTAAATAAATGCAATTTCAAGGCGGTCTTAAACTTAGAATATGAGAGTTCTAGACAAATGTCTGATGCAAAGAATTCCATAGAGACGGAGCTAAAGAATAGAAAGCAGAATGTCTGGCGCGTTCCTATCGGGCACCAGATGGATAAGGAAGGTGCAGGCAGGGAGATGCATGCAAGATAAGAAAAGAAGAGAGATATCTGGGGGTTCCCGAGTGAAGAACTTTGCGTGTAAGAGTAAGAAATTTGAACTGAAAATGGTAAACAACGGGCAACCAGTGAGAACGCATGAACAGAGAGCACACATGATTGAATCAAGTGGCAGGGTAGAAAAGATGTATCACAGTCATTTATTTCATCTAGAAACCTATCTCCCTAGCATGTACTGCTGTGACACTGATCCAGTTGATACCGGGGTAATTGAAATCACCCATTATTACGGTGTTGTAATGTTTGTCAGCTTCCCTGATTTCTTTTAACTTTTCATCATTCATCTATTCATTCTTGCCAGGCAGACAGTAGTACAGCCCCCACTGTCATTGCCTTCCCCTTTTTTCATGGAATTTCTATCCATAGAGATTCTATAGTGTATTTTGTTTCCTGCAGAACTTTTATCCTGTGTGACTCAACAGCCTCTCTAACAGAGCGCAACCCCTCCACCAATTTAATCTACCCTGTCATTGCAATATAGTTTCTACCCAGGTATCACAATATCCCATTGGTTGTCTTCCTTTCACCAGGTCTCTGAGATGTCAATTATGCATAATCTTTCATTTAGTGCTATGTATTCCAGCTCTTCCATCTTATTTTTAGACTCCTAAAATTGGCATACAGACATTTTAGAGGTTGTATTTTATTCATATTACCAATCTGGTTATCAGTTGATAAGAGTAATTTGGAATCTGTATGTAAAGGCATCTAGGCTACTTTTACCTTTATTGGAACCTCTCTGTTGGGATGACCTAACTTCCGTCTTTTGCTAGTATCCTTTAAGGATACATCTTTCTGAACCATGCACTCTTGGGCAACGGGCAGCTTTCCCCCATTTTTTAGTTTAAAGGATACTCTATCTCCTTTTTAAAGGTTAATGGCTGCAGCCTGGTTCTACCCTAGTTAAGGTGGAGTGCATCCTTTCGGAAAAGCCTCTCCCTTCCCCAGAATGTTGCCCAGTTCCTAACAAATCCAAAACCCTCTTCTTTGCATCATCGTCTCATCCGTGCATTGAGACTCCAGAGCTATGCCTGCCTTTTGGGCTCTGCATGTGGAATGGGAAGCATTTCTGAGAATGCCACCCTGAAAGTTCTGGATTTCAACCTACCTAAAAGCCTAAATTGGCATCCAGAATCTCCCTCCCACATTTTCCTGTTATTGGTGCCAACATGTACCAAGATAGCAGCACTATCTAAAACCTTGTCTAGGTGATGCATGAGGTCCATTACCCTTGCACCAGGCAGATATGTTATCAGGGGATCCTGACATCCACCAGCCACACAGCTATCTACATGCCTAATGATTGAATCACTGTCCTAACAACTGTCCTAACCCTTCCCTCATGGGCACATGGCCCTGGGAAACTATCTCAGTGAGAGAGGTTTTTACATCACCTGGAGGATAGGTCCTATCTACAGGATCACGTCCTGCCACATCAAGGTGATGCTCTCCTTTCATAGCAACAGAGAGGCTTCCATACTGGAGGTGGGACTTAAGTACTACATACCTATTGGTGTTATCTATATATCTTTGTCTGCCTAAGCTCCACAAATTCTGCTACTCTGGCTTCCAGAGATCAGATTCGTTCCCTGAAAGCAAAGATCTCCTTGCACCTGATGCATATGTAAGTCCTCTCACCAAATGGGAGAAAATTGTACATGTGACACACAATGCAAAAGACTGGATAGCCACCTTTAGATATTTAAGTTGTTTACTTACTTATAGTTGCTAGGGATACTTGTACCAATACAACTATACCTAGTATAAATATATAATAAATTTATACTTGTGCTTCTAAGGTAATCTCTTAACAATTTCCTGGGTGATTCACACAGCCCTTGATTTGATAGAGGGAGCCTTTCAAATTGCCCCTTTGATCTGTCACTTGGCTTTAACACCTATTTAAAATGATTTTACAGGTCTCTTGCCTCCTAACTGGAAGGCCTCTTTGTAAAGGTCTCTAGAAACAATTTCTTTCTTTCTTTCTAGTCAAAGGATATTTACCCTATTCTACCCTCTATGTTAATCTATACTCTGATTTAATTTAAATGAAAGCTCTCTGGTGGTACTAAGCCCTGACTGACTTAACAAATACATCTGAATTCTAAAATGCACAGATTTATCAGCTTTAACCCAAAGAATTTCCTTTTTCCTAAGATTTAGAGAATTTCCCAGCAAGTAAATTTAGAAAACTTAGAGAAGCTAGCAAAATAGTCAGGAAAACAAAGATACAAAAAGAGAAGAAATAGCCACTGCAATAAAATGGGGGAATAAGAATTTTTCAGATATGTTAGTGAGAGAAGGAAGGGCAAAAGTGATATTGTCAGACTCTAGGGGGAAGGCGAGGAATATGTAGAAGCTGATGAGGATAAAGTGGAATTGCTTAATAAATACTTCTGTTCTGTGTTCACAGATAAAGGGCCAGGAGCAGGACCTCAGAAAACATCCACAAATTGGAACAGAAGTGTCAAGGATCTTGAACGATTTTCAGAAGACTGTGTTTGTGAGGCATTAGCTAAACTAAAAGTAGACAAAGCGATGGGGACTGGATGGGATACATCCAAGAATACTGAAGAAACTTGGGGATGTTCTAGCAGCTCCACTGACTGACCTTTTCAATGCTTCTTTAGAGTGGGGAGTGGTCCCAGAGAACTGGAGAAAGGCACATGTGGTTTCTTTACACAAAAGCGGACGTAATAAGGCTGAAAACTACAGGCCAGTTAGTCTAACCCCTGTGGTGAGTAAATTATTAAAAACGCTATTAAAACAGAGAATAGTGAGGTTTCTGGAGTCCAATGGATTGCAGGATCTGAGGCAGCATGGATCTACCAAAAGCAAATCTTGTCAGACAAATCTGATTGATTTCTTTGACTGAGTGACCAGAAAGTTAGACTGAGAGAGAGAGTCCTAGATGTGGTGAACTTAGATTTCAGTAAAGCCTTTGACACCGTTCCACACAGGTGACTTATAAACAAACTGAACACTCTGGGGATGGACCCTAAAGTGAATGACTGGGTTAGAAATTAGTTGAGTGGAAGCTGACAAACGCTACAGGTAAATGAAGCTCACTCTGAGGAGAAGGAGGTTACCAGTGGTATGCTGCAAGGATCTGTCCTTGGTCCAATTCTTTTTCATATCTTTGTTAATGATACTGCAGAAAGGCTGTCGGGTAAGGTTTGCTTGTTTGCAGATGATACCAAAATCAGCAATAGAGTAGAGATACAGGAAGGAGTAGATAACATGAAGAGGGATCTAGATAAGCTTGAAGAATGGTCTAGAATTTGGAAGCTGAGATTTACTCCTAAAAAATGCAGGGTCATGCATTTGGGTTTCAAAAATCTAAGGGAGCCATACAGTGTATGGGGTGAAGTACTTCTTTTCACAAAAGAAGAGGAGACTTGGTGTGAAAAGGCAACGGCAACGGCAAAAGCTAGAAGGATGTTTGGGTGCATAGGAAGGGGAATGGCCAGCAGAAGAAAGGAGGTGATAGTTCCTCTGTATAAATCTCTGGTGTGACCTCATGGGAGTATCGTGTGCAATTCTGGAGACCGCACCTTCAAAAGGATATAAACAGGATGGAGTCGGTGCAGAGGGTGGCTACTAAAATTGTTAGTGGTCTTCATTGTAAAGCATATGAGGACAGACTTAAAGATTTTAATATGTGTACTATAGAGGAAAGGCAGGATAGAGGTGATATGATTGAGACATTTAAATACCTCCATGGAGGACAGTCTCTTTCGATTGCTAAGAAGGGACATAGGATGAGGTTGAAAGGGGTGAGGAGTAATATGTGGAAATATTTCTTTACGGAAAGAGTGGTAGATGTGTGGAATAGTCTCCCAGTGGAGGTGGTAGAAGTGTGTCTGAATTCAAAAAAGCATGGGGCAAACACAGAAAATCTCTAAAGGTAAAAAGGGGACTATTGCAGTAGCTGATATGGAAGGGCAGACTAGATAGGTCATGTGGTCTTTTTCTGCCATTTTGTTTCCATGTTAATATTTACAAGGGCAGATTTCTTTCCAGCAGTTGCAGTCCCTCTGGGAACCTCTAGATCAAAGCACATGCTGTTTACAATGTGCATATGATTGCAGGCAGTGCTGGTGGTTGTTGTTGATAGGGGCACAGAGGCAGAACCAAAGGAAAGAACCACACTGAGACCAGATACTGCACAACCACAGATGACAGCCACCAGCAGTGTTTTAAGGGAGGGGTGGAAGCTATGACCAGTACTCTAGATCAGGGTGCCACAACCTCTGCACACCTGAACAGGATCAACCCCCACCCCAAAGGTAACAGTGAGAGAGATTCAGGTGGTTGACAGTGAAGAACTGCTGAGAGTATGGATAAGCATGATGGTGCAATGTCTCTGGCAGGCGCTTCTGTATTCTAAGGGACCTCATCTTCAGGGTCATGCCCAAGAACCGACTCCAATTTCCACAGCACCTTGGCAGGAACTATAACAGCAAGGTAAGTCACACCACATGTGGCATCAGTGAGACATATATTTATTTATTTGGCCTTTGATATACCACTGTAGGCACAGCAGACTGGCATTAAAGTGGTTTACAATAAAAATTCATGAAAGGAAAACAAATCAAAAGACAAAAACAAACCAAAGGGCAGAAGATGGGTAGAACAGCAGTATCAAAACAGCCAGAACACAACAAGGAGATGACCCACTTCAAAGATGTTCTTGGAATGTTTGTTCAAAAAGCCATGTTTTCAACTTCCTTTTAAATCTAGTACAAGAACTTTCAGAGTGAATGTCATAAGGCAGGGAATTCCACATTGTAGGAAAAAGTATGGAGCGAATCCACTAGTGTCTATATGAGGGGACCACTAAAAGCTGAACTTGTGAAGATCAGAGTTGACATGCAAGGTTATAAGGTGTCAGAGCAGACAGATAAAGAGGAAAACTGGTGTAGTATGCAGGACGAACCATAATAAGAATTTTACATTTTATGCGAGACAAAATTGGCAACCAATGTTCTCTAATCAAAAGTAGCATACATGATCTGAGCAGCGAGCATCATACAGTAATTTAGCAGCCATATTTTGTGTAAGTTATAATCTCTTAATTGAGTATTGAGGTAGGCCAATCAGTAAAAATTGAAATACTCTAAGCGACTCAGAACCCGGGAGTGAATTAAAAGTCAAAGAGATTTTTTTGTTGAGTAACGGCTTTAAGGATCTAATCAACCTAAGTGTGTAAAAAGATTTTCTTACTAAAGAGGAGATGTTACCTCATTCAGAGTCATTTTTGACAAAGATCTTAGTTTACAACATCATTAATAGGGATGAAGATACCAGACATCTTTGGAAGGTAATTACAGAGAGAGTTGTCTTTAAGGAACCATACTACGGAGGATTTGGAAACAATGAGAACAAGATTTATTTATTTATTTAACTGTATTTATATCCCGCTTTTCACCGGGTCAAAGAGGTTTAACAGAAAAAGGGAGGGGGACAGTAATCAATACTTGGTTAGGGGGCTGTCACCGGGAGGCCAACATTAATGATCTAAACAGATATTAAGGACGTAAACAATGGACATCAGTCTCTTAGGGGGGAGATCTGTGGGTATGTTAAAGGGTCAGGGAGGGAGTCAGTGGTGGATGTTTGTTTCTGGTCCGAGGTATTCTTGGAACAGGGTGGTTTTTAGTTGTTTTCTGAATGTTGAAGGATCTCCGTTGTTTCTGATTTGGCTTGGTAGGGAGTTCCAGAGGAATGGCACGTATAGTTTGAAGGCTCTGTTGCAGGTCCGTTGATTTATTTAGTTCGTTCATGGGGGATGGTGAGGGTGTTGCTGGTGGTTTGTCTGGTTGTTCTTTTGTGGGTGGGTTGGGGCAGTAAAGTTCGGAGCTGGGAGGTCTGCGTTTGATAGAGGACTTTGTGGATAAGTAGGGCTGATTTGTATTTGATTCTTGCTTCGAGAGGGAGTATGTGCAGTTCTCTCAGGACTGGGGTGATATGATCTTGTTTTTTTACTTTCTGGATAATTCTTGCTGTGGTATTTAAGGCAGTTCGTAGTGGGTTGGTGTGGGTGGCAGGTAGTCCGTGATAGATTATGTTGCAGTAGTCCAGGTGGGGGAGTGTCATAGCTTGCATGACTGTCCTGAAGTCTTGTGGATCGAGGAGAGGCCTGAGGCGTTGTACTGTTTATGCTTTGTGGAATATGATTCCGGTAGTCTTTTTGATCTGTTGCTTGAGTGTGAGCGCTTGGTCTATGATGATTCCTAAGTATTTTATGTGTGGTTTATTTATTTATTTACATTCTCTTATATACCGCGCTATTCTGCATCAGTGCGGTTTACATTGAACAAACTGAAATTACATTGAACAGGGCATTATAACTTGGAGATAACTATTTTACAGGGAACATGGGCTATGGAGGGTTAAGTGGCTTGCCCAAGACCACAAGGAGCACCTGTGGGACTAGAAACCCCAGTCCTTCCGGCCCAAGGTTGCTTGTCCTCTAGTGGGATTTGAACCCCCGACCTTCCGGCCTGAAGTACCTTGCCCCAACCACTAGGCTACTCCTTGTATTTGTATTTGTGTGGTTCCTAAGTAAAGGTGTGGTGGTGGTGTGAAGTTTGGATCCTTGGTTACTAAGAGGGCTTCTGTTTTTTTTAGACTGATGGATAGGCTGTTCTTTTGTAGCCAGCTGGAGACTTCTATGAAGCAGTCTGTTAGTTGATTGTTTGTCGGGTTGGTGGTTGTGATCGGTCCATAGAGCATTATGTCATCTGCGTAGATGTGGTAGTTGATGTTATGGGCGCGTATGATTGAGCAGAGTGGTTGCAGGTAGATGTTAAAGAGCATGGCGGATAGTGTGGATCCTTGGGGTACTCCTTGGTGTTGCTGAAAGGGGGGGAGGGAGGTTGCTATGCTTGTGTGGATCAATTGTTGTCTATTGGTCAAGTAGGAATAGAACCACTGAAGTACGACATTTTTGATGACGATTTCTTGGAGTCTGTGTAGGAGGATGTTGTGGGAGATGGTGTCAAAGGCTGCGGATATGTCCAGGAAGATCATAGCGTAGCCAGAGTGCTTTGTCTGTGTGCTCTTGATGAGGGTATTCATTGGAGATGTCATGAGGGTCTCGACTCCGTGGAATGGACAGAAACCATGTTGTTGTGGGTCCAGTACGTTGTTGGTATCCAGGTGGTCTTGAAGTTGTTGTTGAACCATTTCTCAATGATTTTGGCGGTGAATGGAAGACTTGCTATAGGCCTGAAGGAGGCAGGGTCAAGGGGGTCTAAGTTGTGTTTTTTTAGGGTTGGGCGGATGATGGAGGTTTTGAGGATGTCTCGCATGTGTCCTTGTCTGAGGAATTTGTTAACAATGTGGGTTAGGGGCGTGCTTATGTCCTCCTCAGATTTTTTTATCCATTCCGCAGGGCATGGATCTAGTGGGGAGGTGGTAGTGTTTAGGGAGGAGATGATGGATTCTATTTTTTCTTTGGTGATTGTTTCGAATGTGCTCCAGTTCGTAACTATGGAAGTAGAGTGAGTTGTTGTCTTTGCATTTGGTTGCAGAGTTTGAGATTGTTGAAGCTGCTTGTATTGGCGTGCTAGTAGTTCTGGCGGGATGTTTGGTAGCTGGTTGGAGTGGTTGGGTGCTTTCGTTAGCTTCTTGACAATTTTGAAGAGTTCACGAGGTTTGTTTATTAAGGTGTTTATGATCTTTGAGTGGTAGGTCCTTTTTGCTTTATCGGTTTCTGTGTGGTATGCGTCTAGTTCACTGATGTATTTTGTTTTATCTTCCTCTTTTTTGGTCTTTCTCCATTTTCTCTCTGCTCTTCTGAGTTGGGTCTTTAGTCTTCGTAATTTGGGGGTGAACCATCGGGCCTTTGTTGAGGTTATTCTGGTTTTGGTGCAGTTTGTCGTTGCACAAGATGCAGAGGAGATCGTAGTATTCCAGTTGAGGATTAGGTCATCGATGTTGGTGGAGCTTGTTTGAAGTTTAGGTAGTGTTTGCGCCAGGAAGTCGTCTTTGATGAATGGTTTAAATCTTCTTGTGTGTTGTTTATTGTCTTTGACGCTGGTGTGCTGGTAGATGAGGGAGATGCTAATGAGATAGTGATCTGACCATGGTACACATGTGATCTCTGGGTTTTTGTATGCAGTGGTGTATTGGGAGTTCACGAATATGAGGTCAAGTGTGTTTCCTTTTTCATGTGTTGGTTCATGTATGATCTGGGTTAAGTTCATTGCTTCCATGGCATTGATGAAGGCTTTGGCATATTTGTCCTGGAGTGTTGGAAGGTTGAAGTCACCGAGGATTAGTTGTTCTTTTGTGGAGATGGCACTCTCTGATAAATGCTGTTAACAAACTGAACATTTTTGCTACTGAATCTGAAGCAAATGATTGAAACTATGATCCCAAGCATCATGACTTAATGCTATTAGATGTCCTCTGTATAAATATGAACTCCAAAATTAAACTCTCGAATTACAGATGCTAGTGAGTTTAAGAAGATATTGAATAGTAAGGGGAGAAGAAGAGCGCTGTGGGATCCCACAGTGCAATGGAAAAAAGGAAGATATACCAGTCTTTTTAATCACCTTAAAAGTGCTCTTGGAAATGTAAGATATAAATCAGTCCAGGGATGAATCAATGAGACCAATGTTCACCAGTCTTTCAAGTAACAGTTGGTGGTCCACCAAGTTGAAGGCAGCCGAGATGTCAGGCTGAATCAACAAGACTTCATCTGGTTAAAGATCTTATGTAATGTGGCCAGCAAAGTTTCCATAATATGATGTAACTGTAAACTGGACTGCCTTGAATTAAGTACGTTCACGGCCTCAATGAAAGAACACAAGCAGCGAACCATCACATTTTCTGTGACTTTAGCTAAAAAAAAGAATATTTGAAATTGGATGAGAGCTACTTAATAAATCAGGATCTAATTTGGGGTCCTTAAACAGAGATGTAATGGTGATCCATTTCCAAGTGGATGGAAATATGCTGGTGTATAAACTACTGTATAAATAAATCTAAAATTCCATCAGTCAAAAATGACAGATCTTTCATAAAGGATGAGGGGAACGACTCAGAGGGGATGATTTAACATTGATAGAGGAGACAAATTTCTCTAATGCTACCATATTGCTTCAGATTGATTGGTTTATGATCACATGGTTGCTGTTCTTTGTACTTCAATACAACCTTTGGACATGAGCAATCAGCCAATCAGATTTGGAGGTTCCCTTGACAGTAGGGCACTTCCTTTCCTGAGAGACTGCCTTCTAATTGTGAATCTTTTTGATAGGTCCTTTTTGTTGGTTTCGTCATTGTTGATGTCAGATGCCGTTCTATATATCAAAGGCGGCTTTTTAAGAACATAAGAACATAAGATATGCCATACTGGGTCAGACCAAGGTCCATCAAGCCCAGTATCCTGTTTCCAACAGTGGCCAATCTAGGTCGTACGTACCTAGCAGTTTCCCCAAAAGACACAGGTTCCGCAATGCTTGTACTGGTTCAAGCACTGATATCCTGGGTCCCTTCTTAATAATGGTTTATGGACCTTTCCTCCAGGAACTTGTCCAAACCTTTTTTAAACCCAGCTACACTAACAGCCTTTACTACATCCTCAGGTAACAAATTACAGAATTTGATTACACGTTGAGTGAAAAATATTTTCTTTAATTAGTCTTAAATAGTTTACCCTGTAGCTTCATTGCATGTCCCCTAGTCTTTCTATATTCTGATAACGTAAACAATCGATCTACGTTTACCCGTTCCACTCCGTTCATTAATTTATAGACTTCTATCATATCTCCCCTCAGCCGTCTCTTTTCCAGGTTAAAGAGCCCTAACCTTTTTAGCCTTTCTTTATAGGAGTATCCTTCCATCCCCTTTACCATTTTGGTGGCTCTTCTCTGAACCTTTTCTAATAACGCTATATCCTTTTTAAGATACGGTGACCAGAACTGCACACAATATTCAAGATGCAGTCTCACCATGGAACGGTATAGAGGCATTATAATATCTTTTGTTTTATTTTCCATTCCTTTCCTTATGATACCTAGCATTCTATTTGCTTTCTTGGCTGCCGCTGCACACTGGGCCGAGGGTTTTAACATGTTATCCACAATGACGCCTAAATCTTTTTTTCTGGTGGTGGTTCTAATGTGGAACCTTGTATTGTGTAACCATAGTTTGGGTTGTTCTTCCCTAGGTGCATAACTTTGCACTTGTCCACATTAAATTTAATCTGCTATTTTGATGCCCAGTCTTCCAATTTATCAAGATCCTCTTGCAATTTTCCAGAATCCTCTTGGGTTTTAACAACTTTAAATAGTTTTGTGTCATCTGCAAATTTGATAACCTTACTCGTTATTCCACTTTCCAGGTCATTTATGAATATGTCAGAAAGCAGCGGACCCAGCACAGATCCCTGGGGTACAACACTATTCACCTTTCTCCATTGGGAAAATTGGCCATTTAGCCCAACCCTCTGCTTTCTATCTTTTAACCAGTTCTTGATCCACAGTAGTACACTGCCTCCTATCCCATGACTCTTTAGTTTTGCCAAAAGTCTCTGATGAGGGACCTTGTCAAAGGCTTTCTGAAAGTCCAGATACACTATATCAACCGACTCACCTTTGTCCACCTGTTTATTCACACTTTCAAAAAAACATAACAGATTAGTAAGACAAGATCTTCCTTGTCTAAAACCATGTTGGCTGTCTCCCATTAGGCCATGACTATCTACATGCTGAGTAATTTTATTCTTTATGATGGTTTCTACCATTTTTCCCAGTACTGACGTGAGGCTCACCGGTCTGTAGTTTCCCGGATCACCCCAGGAACCCTTTTTAAAAATTGGTATTACATTGGCGATCCTCCAATCTTCAGGTATTAGAGATGATTTTAATGATAGTTCACAGATTACTAATAGCAGGTCTGCAATCTCATATTTCAGTTCTTTCAACACCCTTGGATGTATACCATCCGGCCCAGGTGATTTGCTACTCTTCAGTTTATCTAATAGTTGTAATACATCTTCCCGATGTATCGATATTTCCTTCAATTCTTCTGCACCTTTAAATACCACTTCAGTCATGGGTAACATCCCTACATCTTCCTCAGTAAAGACTGAAGCAAAGAATTAATTCAATCTCTCCGCTATCGCCTTGTTGCCTCTTAGTGCTCCTTTAACTCCTCTATCATCTAATGGACCAACTGACTCTCTCACAGGTTTTTTGCTACGAATGTACTTGAAAAAATCTTTATTTAGCGTTTTTGCTTCCGCAGCAAGCTTCTTCTCAAATTCTCCCTTTGCGTTCTTTATCAATGCCTTGCATTTGACTTGCCAGTGCTTGTGCTGTTTCCAGGTTTCGTCATTTGGCTCTTTTTTCCATTTCCTGAAAGATGCTTTTTTGGCAACAACAGCCTCTCTGACCTCACCTTTAAACCATGCTTTCACCTTTAAACCATGCTGGCAGTTTTTTGGACTTCCTTCCACTTTTCTTAAAGCATGGAATACAGCTGGTCTGGGCTTCCAAGATAATATTTTTCAACAACAGCCAAGCCTGATGTATGTCTTTAACCTTTGCACTCACATCCATGCCTGCTGGCACACAATGTCTGGTATGCACACTATACTTCCACACCTGTGCACTGCATCTACCCCCAGTACATACCAGGTCAGGGCTTCTTGGCAGAGGTTCTTCATGCTCAGCTGTCTGCAGTCTGCATCAGGGGCCCCAAGAACAACACCGTTGTAACTATATCTGTGGACTGCCATTTGCTATGCTGCATCAGGCCACATCTCATGCACCCACATTGCACAGTCAGTGTGCCCACAGCATGTGCAGAGGGTGGCACCACCACATCAGAATGGGGGCATGGCAACATAGCAGACACTATACTTGCACACATGTAGAAAAGAGGTGGAAGACAGTTGTTCAAGGAAGATCAGATCTCTATTAAAGGCCTGCACACAGTGGAGGCACAATGTAGACACAATGAACGCTGTGCACTCAGACATGGCAAGTATTGGGCATCTATGCCATAATCAAGCCCCCTGCTGCTATGTACACCTTAAAACAGGCTATGAGGGCCCTGCCGAGTACATGTCTACAAAAATTACATATACATAAATGCCCTGGCCCTCATCACCCTCCTACCTCGCCCTGCTGTTCTTGATTCCATGCTTCTAGATGCCACCTGCAGGGAAAGCAGAGAGAACATTTTTAGCAGCTGGTATCTGGCATTGTACCACACTGAACAGTTTCACTCACCACATCACTCTCCACCCCAACACCAGTCACACATTGTGGTGGGGTGGACTCCTGTGGATACCTGCAGGTGTGGCCACCAGATAAGTGCAAACAGTGTACATTCTGCAAGAGCCTGTGTGCTGCACCCACATCCCTTAGCTGGCTTGGAAGCAGCTGAAATATTTGAGGTAGCATGCTATCTGCTCTCTCTCAGCTGGCTATATTGCATTCCAAACCATGCAGCTTATCTACATGACTCTCCCACTTTTCTAAAATGGATGCCACACATGTTTATATGCTGTACACATGAGGGGGGGGGGGTGCATTTATGCTGCCCTTTTAAGTCAACCTGTCAATCTGCAAACATGCGAGTCTAAAAGAGAAGTGGGTGCCCTGGGTACCATAGAATCCACCTACTGCCTGTGATTCTCAATCTTACGCAGATCTTAGGTTTAATCTCTGTGGAAGATTACGTTGAGATATCGGTGTGTGGGTGTGTGTGTGCATGTGTGTGTTTAGTGGGAAGGGAGGGCTTCGGAGTACTGGAATAGCAGAGGGTTCTGCAGAGCATTTTCAGAGATGAGAAGAAGGATTTACCGACACTCTGCCCAGGCTTGCTGGTTCTCCTGCCTGCTGCACTGAGGCTGGGCTGAAGCACAGAGAGTGGGCGTTACAGATTGCAGAGCTCTAGTGTGGGTGGAGATGCATAATTTTTTTTTTTACAAGACAGTTTTTAGGTTTGAGAGGGAGGAGGATTCAGGAAAGAACAAGTCAAATAGTTGCTATTATTTAAAGATGCGAAAGCAACTGTGCTAGTATTATTAGCTGTCTCCGTACATCGTACCCAGGTGTGCAGAGCCCTCAGTCACCTCCATAACTAACCAGCAAAGGCATTTGAGGCATGAGTAGTAGGTTACTCTCAGGCCAGCTAAACTTTGCCAAGCCAGGGATAGTAGGTCTGGAGTCTGAATGCCCCAGAGAAAAGGGGGGGGGAGGGGGGAGTGAAATCAAACTGGTATAGGTAGAACAAATGCCACACTAGCTTCTACCAAAGTCTTGTGCGCATTAATTTGTGAAGACAGCTGGCCTGCTAGGTGCCAGAGGCAGATATAGGGAGTGTAGGAAAAGTGCAACATAAAATGGAGAAATATAGCAACAGACAGTGGGGCTCGTTCAAAGTAAACCTGGTCCTGGGGGGCTGCAAAGAGATTGTGTTTCAGTACCCATAATATGCCGTCATAGAAAAGACCCAGAAAATCAGCTCTAGGAGCAGCTGAGCATCTGCGATAGGAAAGCAGCATGAAGGGCAGCGTGTCTTTAGCCCACGAGCAGGTCACAGGAAACACATCTTTGCCTCACAGTTGTCCCACGACTGGCCTAGATTTAAAGAGGAAACCAAAGCCAGGCCAAGCCCTCTGCTCTGATCCACTGCCTAATCCTCTGTAATTCACCAGCTATTGTGTATGATCATTTCATAGAAGAAGCTTTTCTTCTCTCTGCTGCAAATCAGCTGCCTCCCACACGCATGCTCCCACCGGCAAAGCCTGACAAGCAGGCAGAGCTAAGCTAGGGGAGAGGCAGTCAGGCTGCCGCTCCTCTCGGCAGCTCTCTCCGAGTCTTCCAGGTAAGAGCACCGTTTCCATCCTCCCCCCGGATTTTAGCCAGTGTTTTCCCTTGTTCTCCCCCTTCTCCTTCTCCTTCTCCTTCAGCTGCCGCCTCTCTGTGCTTCCCCTTTTGGACCGAGCTGCTGCACGTGTTCAGCCGGACTTTCTGTGCCTTGCTGAGGGAAAGTGGTGCTCAGTCAGTTAACTGGTACATCTAGAAAAACCAGGGGGTTTTACCCCTCATTCAGACAGTTGCTTGAGTTATTTCCCCAGACCATCAATAGATTCAGTCAGGGGTGGCTCTATCATTAGGCAGAGTGAGGTAGCCACCTCAGGTAGCAAAAGGTGCCCCCATAACCTCCTGCTGTGGTCACTTTACCTCTGCCCGGTTTGTAGTTTACCCTTCATTTTCATTTGTGTTCTGCAGTGGCGGTGGCAGCATCAAGAAGATAAACCCTACACGAGGGCTTTTTCAGACTAGAATGTGCTTCTAAGGCCCTTCTGGTCCCTCTGCTCTTGATGCATACTTTGTGTCAGAGGGAGGTGGGACCATCAGGGCCTTGAAGGTGCACTTGAGTCTGAAAGACTCCACACTTAGGGTCTAGGTCCTTGCTGCTTCCACTGACCTCAGGAGAACTGGTGGCAGCTGGGGAGAGGAGGGGACAGTGGACACTGTAGGTCATAAGGAGACAGGGGGATGCTAGACACAGGGAGGTAGGATAAGATTGGGGGTTCTGTACATGAGAAGGGGTATCCTGGATATAGAAAGTGGTTATAGGAGATGGAAGAATATGGAGGAAGGATGCTGGACATGTGAGGGGGCCAGAGGGACAAGGAAGGGGGGTGTAGGCATATGGAGAGGGATGCTGGACACAGAAGGGGGGAATGAGATAGGTGGGGGACAGAGGATGGGGATGCTGAGCATAGGAGGAGGCGGATGGGCACAGGCTTGGAAGCAGGGACACAGAAGGGGGCCATAGGATGCTTGTTGTGAGAGGGGGCCATAGAGAGATGGAAGGGGGTTATGGACAAGGGAGGGAGACAGACGAGGTGCTGGACTTGAGGAGGGATAAAGAGAGAAAGGAGAGGCTGACAGGGGGATAGGGATAGAGAAAGAGAGAGGAGAGGCCGGACATGAGGGGATGAAATCAGGAAAAAGGGGGAAGGCATTGAACAGGGGAGGAGAGAGTGAGAGAGATCCTGCACAATGGGGGGGGGGGGGGGGAGGGGGGTAGATAGAGAGAAAGGGGAGAATTAGTAAAAGGCTGGGGAATGGGAGGGTTAGGGTTAAGGGATGAAAAGTGGTAGGTAGGTGCAGTAAAAAGAGGAAAATTAAGAACTGAATGATAAGAAGGAGGAATGACATCAGAGACAGAAGGAAGTGAAGATGGCAGGAGGGGAGAGAAGTAGCAGATGGACTGGAGACCCTAGAAAGCGAAAGCAGGTTAATAGAAGACAGAGGAAAGCAAAAGCAGAGACTGGGACCAGATAACAAAGGTGGGAAAAGAACTGTATTTTCAGTTTAGTGATTGGAATATGTTAGGTTTGGAATTTATATGTTCAATTTTTGTATTTAGCACAGTACAGAAGGGCATCTACATATCTTTCTATTTCTCTGGGGTTTTACTGCATGCAGATTCCAGTTTCTTGGGGGTTTACTTTAATTTTTTCTCCATATTTCTATTTTTCATTTATGTTCAGTTCTTCAGTACTTAGTGCAGGGCCTTCTGTGTTCTGCATGTGTGATCGAGGCCATGTGTTCTGTTGGCTGTATGTAGGATTCTGTACTGTAGTGATCTGGTTTGCTGGGTTTACCGAACAGATGTGTGGATGTTCTAGGGCTTTGGCAATATTTATGGTAGGCTTTTCTGGGTAGGCTTCTTCTGTGAGTTGTAGAGGTTAATGTTGTTATGGTATGGTCGATTTTCTCTATGGGTTCTGAGTGAGTTGTGTAGGGTTTTGTATTACTTAATAATATGCCCAGTACCACTGCTACTGAAATGACACCAGAATCAAAAATTATTTTTGGTATGTTGAGTTCTCAAGGGAACCCACTGTTGGGGTTTCATTGGTTACAAAATATATGCTAAAAAAAAAAAAAAAAAAGCGAGAACCGCACTGCAGTTTATAACACCAAAATAAGATTAGTTATAATAATTTTATTTTACTACTATAAACTGTGTTGTGGTTCTCTCGTTTTCTTTTGTACACTGCTGGGCGAGTACGTTGCATCTCCTTTGTTTTTTTGCAGAATATATTTTTACATTTCATGCTGGTAAAGTGTCAAGAGTGGATATATTTTATATTAGATTCCCAGGCTACGTAATTAAGCTCTTATCATTTCTGTTGCATATAAACAGCAGAGCAAAGTTTTTGTTAATTCAGTTATATAGCCTAGAATTATGTTGCTTTCGTTTTTGCTTGGGGCAAACACCTCCCGGTGTTCTGAGAGGGGGGGGGGGGGCAATGTCAGCATAACTCTTGCCTCAGGCAGCAGATTACCTTGAGCCTAACCTGGATTCAGTTGACCCACAGGGAAGGAAGAGCGAGGCGAGGTGAGGGAATATACTCGGACTGATGTGGAAAGGTTGCATTAAGCTTTGTCGTCCCTGTATGTCACTAGTGATTGGAGCCATTTGGGGAGCACTTCCTGCTGCCCCCATCCCGAAACACAGGGAGCTGGGACTGGAGAGATTTTCTTTGCCTCACCACACTTTGCGTCTTGCCCATTCAGACCAGCTTCTGACCCTTCCGGAATTTGCGTCTATTCTTCGGTATTTCTATAGCACTTTTTTTACGATGCCAGTCTTGTGAACATTTTGGAAATTTACATTGTATTGTAGTGTTTCCATATGTTACAGGTACATTGTGTGTGAATTGTGCGGTTGCATATATATTTTAGATGTATTTTTACATTTTGGCAGAGGGGATTCCACGGTTTATTCAGACTGAGATGTTTGTTTCCAAGGACACCGTTCCCTGCATCCATTTCCCTCTCCTCAGTGGTCTCAGGCTTCATTTTGTGTTACATAAACAACTCCAGCAAGAAACAAATCCTGTCTCCTACTCCCTGCGCTTCAGGGCTCTCGATTTCCGGGGCTTTGTAAACATTACCAATGCGAGCCCTGGCTTCCCATCCATGCAGCACAGTGATGGATGGGGAACGGGATATTCAAAATAACTCTTCCTGCACAAATTGTTTTCTTTTTACCCATTTAGCTTTGCAGACCTTTTTGGTATCTACTTTGTATAGCAACAGTTCAAACAAAAGACCAAAATGTGGTACCTTTTTAGAGAATTTCAAGCAATCTGATCCTCTCTCCAAGTCACTTTCCATCAAAATACTGCTCTTTCATTTTTAATAACATGCAAAATTTCCATTTCATATTTATAATCCACCTATTCCAACATTCCTACCTGGCTCACAATCTTACACTCAAACATACAAATCAAATAACATGAAAGAGTACAGAATAAAACATCTACATTTTTTTTTTTAGAAAATGCCTGGTTAAATAAATATGTTTTTAACTTTCTCTGAAAAGTTAAAAAATATCATTCAGAATATATCTGTATCAGAAGAGAATTCAAAAACTGAAGTTTTGTTCTCCCTATTCCTCATTTCTAATGTGGATAGAGCAACTTAAGTCAATGAAACAACTTGAGATAACAAGAGGGGAAAGCATGCAGAGTATGGCTCATGGAATTCTTTCTAGTTCTCTCCATGTGCGTGTCTGCGTTGTCTCTGTGTATGTCCGATCCGGAGGATGGGTTCCGTAGAGCAGTACCCAAACATTTTGTTGTTTTGGAAAGAATAATGAAATGAAACAAAGCGTGATAATATATCAAACCATTAGATGCCACCGTCAACGCATGTCAAAGGATGGATTTTAGAGTTTAACCATAGGGCGCCGCTATTTCACGGCAACAGCTATTATTGACAGTACACACAGCAACCGTTAAGAAAGTTATATGGTTCTGTCACTGGGTTTCGCAGTAGAATTTAAAACAAAGAAAATGTGTGTGTGTTGTGTGTGCATGTGACCAGGACGGGAGAGGCAGTGTGAAAAGAGGAATTCCCTGACTCCTATGTCTCTTTTTCTGTCTAGGAAAGAATAAAAAAGCTCCTGTCCTTTAGGGCAGAAACAAGGGAATGGCAGGTAGAGAGGTTTCTACCTCTTTGTTAAAGTCAACCATTTTTTTTTTGCCATCAAGTCAGTGCTGACTCCTGGCGACCCAGCTGCCTCTGGGTTTTCTTGGCAATGTATCAGCAGAAGTAGATTGCCAGCCTTTTCCACCCAAGGTCACAAGGAGTGCCAGCCGGAATCAAACCCTTGATCTTCTGGCTACTAGGCTACTCCTGCACTCCAAAGGTCATCCATAGAGGGTGCTTTCTAGCTTCGGCAGTAAAGGAGCGGAGCTTCTCCTTATGGGAATTTTCTCTCAGTCTTGTGACACTGCACCTGTGGGGCTGTAAGATAAGAGGGCAGGTCATACTTAGAGGAAGCGCGCACACTAATACTTACTCGAGAGCCCTCTCATGTACACAGGCCAATGCAGAAAGACTAGTGTTCCCTTTGTGTGCAGATAACGCAACTTATACGCACAAGTTCCGCCACACCAAATGCAGAAAAGAGATTGACGCGCACATAAACAGCAAAAGAAAAGTATGCAACGCCAAGCTATTTAAATACACAAATGAGCTGCACATATTAAAATGGATGCTAATAAGCAGGAGCGTCAATATCTCTATGCCTGGTCTGAGGTGACAAACATCCTGAACATGTAGGGAGAGACTATTTCAGGGAATAGCAACATAGGAACATGACGACAGAAAAACACCTCATGGCCTATCTAGTCTGTCCTTCCGTATCAACCACTACAACAGTCACCTTTTGTACCGATGAACAGTTACCTTCAACACGAAAACTTTCCGCGTGTATCTTTCAGCTTATAAGCGAACGTTCGGCGTTCAAGAACAAATGTCTTTTTCTTCTTATCCTTCTGTGTTTTTTGAACTCACCTACATCATTCTCCATTTACTGTTAGGTCTCTTTGTTGTGATTTCATAAAAAAAATGTTTTTGGGCAAAATCGTGTTGATTATTGTGTGGATCACCAAAAGAATCTGCACGTCCTGTGCACATAATATGAGTGTTTGACATCTACGCGCATGCAGACATGGCTACATGTAGTGCGTCTGTCGTTTGCGCATAGATTGGCTCTCCTCCTTTCAACTTTACGCTGAAGTTTTGTGCACAGCTCATTTGCATACATGCCCTTTGCTGCATACTAGTGCTGAAGTCTCATGCTATCGACGCACAACAAAAACACACACACTTCAGCAGTGGCTTTCTGCATCGGCCCAAAAGTCATTGCTCTTCAAAGCCCAGCCATGTACCATCAGTCTGTGTCCATCAGGCCACCTTAGGTGATGCGCTGCAGATCTGGAGCTTTTTGGGTGGACCCAACACAGCTACGTCTGTCATGGGTATCGAGAAGCAGGAGCCATAGATATGATGTGTCTCAATTACATCCTGTATCCTGCCAGTGCTGAGCTGCTTTGCTTTACAAATCTCATTGTTTAGATAAATCTTCTATTGCACACAAACAGAAGGAGAAGTCTCTTTTGAAGGAAATAGGGCTTCTGTCATCCCCTATAAGTTACAGCATTTCACCTTCTCCTTCTGACGCGCCCTCATAACATGACACTGAGAACCACCAGCATCTTCTTTACAACCCCAAGCAGGGATTTTTATCAGTCCTCTGCTGTGCAAAGGGAAACACTTTTCCTCCAGTCACACCCCCAGGTTCCCCCTTCACATATACTAGTCATAGAACCAGGATTTTAAGATTTTGGTGTGACTTGAGGAAGGGGGTTATAATTCCCAAAAGCTAATCCAGAAATATATTCAATAAAAAGGTGTCACTGTACATTTTTTTTTGCATTTTGTAATTTATTAATCTTTATTTAGTACAATGTAATTTAATCAAATTCACCGCTTGAATCAGTGGTTTTGAAGCTTTCTTGGGATTAGAAATCCTATTACAATGAAAAAGTGAAATTCTGCAGAATCACAATTCTCTGTCTGTTTCCCTCCAAACGGATATTTAAAATTGCACAACACCATTTGGGAATGCTCCCGGAATCGCAGAGGAATGGCCCTGGAACAGTTTCTGGGTACTAGCAAAAGCTTTGGGTTCTGTGCAATCCTGCCGAAAAACAGAGCACTGACTGTGTAATGGAGCTTACAGTGTAACGAGAGAACATCACGACTGGGAGATTCAGTGCATCTCACTACTCAGAGGAACAGAGTAAATTGACGGCAGATAAAGACCAGTATGGACCATCTAGTCTGCCCTGCAAGGCAGCAAGAGTAGGTGCACTGTTACCCCTCCCCATGCCTTTGTCTAGGGGTGAACCCACCGCTCCGTGTAGGTCGCCCCTATTTGTTCAGATATAAGAGATAGTTATGTTTATTTTGACTTTATCCTGCTGCTATAAAACGATCCACTGTGTCTGTCCCATGCCATTTTGAATTCTGACACTGTGTTTGCCCCCACCACTTCCATCGGGAGGGCATTCCAAGCATCCACCACCCTTTCTGTGAAAAAAGTATTTCCTGACATTGCCTTTCAATTTACCCCCTTGCAGCTTCATGTTATGCCCTCTAGTTTTACAGCTTCCCCATCTTTGGAAGAGGTTTGTTTGTTCATTAATACTCTCTAAGTATTTAAAGGTCTGAATCATGTCTCCCCTGTCCCTCCTCTACTCTCCTCCAGAGTGTACATATTTAGGTCTTCAAGTCTCTTCTCATAAGGCTTCTGACGCAGGCTCCAAATCATTTTGGTCACCTTCCTCTGAACTGTTTCCAGTCTTTTTATATCCTTTCTGAGATACAGACTCCAAAACTGAACCCAATATTCCAAGTGAGGCCTCACCAGCAACTTGTACAGTGGCATTAGTGCCTCTTCCTTTCTGCTGGTAATTCCTCTCTGTATGCAACCCAGCATCCTTCTGGCTTTTGCCTTCGCTTTGTCACACTGTTTCGCCACTTTGAGATCCTCAGAAACAATCACTCTGAGGTCCTTCTCCTGGTCTGTGCACATCAACCTCTTGCCGCATATCACATACAATTCCCTTGGATTTCTGCTTCCCAAATGCATGACACCACGCTTCTTCACATTAATCTTAACTGCCAAGCATTAGACCATTCTTCCAGCTTCTGCAGATCTTTCCTCATGTTTTCACTCTGTTGCAAATTTTCGTGTCATCTGCAAAAAGACAGACTTTTCCATTCAGTCCTTCAGCAATATCACTGACAAATACATTGAACAGTGCCGGTCCCAGGACCAAACCCTGGGGCACCCCGCTAA
This sequence comes from Ichthyophis bannanicus, assembly GCA_033557465.1. Taxonomy (NCBI): domain Eukaryota; kingdom Metazoa; phylum Chordata; class Amphibia; order Gymnophiona; family Ichthyophiidae; genus Ichthyophis; species Ichthyophis bannanicus. The sequence continues at coordinate 7,661,934 of CM066050.1, forward strand.
TCACCTTCCTTTCATCTGAGTGAGTTCCATTTACCTTCACCTTCTGTCGTCTGTCAGTCAACCAATTTCTGATCCAGTTTACCACCTTGGGACCCATCCCCAAGCTATTTAGTTTATTGATAAGCCTCCTATGAGGAACAGTATCAAAGGCTTTGCTGAAATCCAGGTAGATCACATACATGCCCTTGAACTAGTTCTCTGGTCACCCAGTCAAATAACTCAATCAGATTTGTTTGGCAAGATCGTCCTTTGCTAAAACCATGTTGCCTCAGATCATGCAACCTGTTGGTTTTGAGAAAGTACACTATTCGCTCTTTCAGGAGTGCCTCCATTACTTTTCACACCACCGAGGTAAGGCTTACTGGCCTGTAGTTTGTCACTTCTTCCCTATCACCACTTTTGTGAAGAGTTACCATATCAGCCCTTCTCCAGTCCCGTGGAACTTCTCTTGTCTCCAATAATCTATTAAAACAGGGGTCTCAAGCTCAAATTGCTTTGAGGGCCAAATGACTTGTAAAGTAACCCGGGGGCCGCATAAGACGCGGGGCTTCATTTGCATAAGGGACCTCATTTGCATAAATATTTGCATAATGTTACCATACACTAACTTTTAGTAAACATGCCTCTTAATGAGTATGGATAAAGAAAGACTAAAAGATTTAGAAACAGGAAGACAATAATTAAACTGGGAACCCCAAAAGCCAAACTTGTAATGTACAACAACACTGTAGAAATAAAACTATAAATTAATTTCCTCTTGTACTAAACAAAGCGCAAACATTAATGATGCACATTTCCCAGAGCTGACATATTCCAGTTAATAAATTCAAAATAAAGAGATATCTTTCTACCTTTTGTGCATTTTTTTCAGTTGCAATTGTTCCAGCCACTTTCTTCTGGTTTCTTCATCTGCTAACTCTCCATCGTCTGCTGTCCATTTGTCCTTTCTTCTCTCTCCTAGTTTTTTTTCCATTCTCTCTCTACATCTGCTTTAACATACTAATCTTTCTCCGTTTGCTCTTTCCTCATTCCTATTTCATCCACTCAAATAAGAACATAAGAACATAAGATATGCCATACTGGGTCAGACTAAGGTCCATCAAGCCCAGTATTCTGTTTCCAACAGTGGCCAATCTAGGTCATATGTACCTAGCAGTTTCCCCAAGGGACACAGGTTCCACAATGCTTGTATTGGTTCAAGCATTGATATCCTGGGTCCCTTCTTAATAATGGTTTATGGACCTTTCCTCCAGGAACTTGTCCAAACCTTTTTTAAACCCAGCTACACTAACAGCCTATACTACATCCTCCGGTAACAAATTCCAGAGTTTGATTACACGTTGAGTGAAAAAATATTTTCTTTTATTAGTCTTAAATACTTTACCCTCTAGCTTCATTGCATGTCCCCTAGTCTTTCTATATTCTGATAAGGTAAACAATCGATCTACGTTTACCCGTTCCACTCCGTTCATTAATTTATAGACTTCTATCATATCTCCCCTCAGCCGTCTCTTTTCTAGGTTAAATTTTACCCCTCCATCCTCAATCCCCACTTACTCTCCCAATACCTGGCCAATTGTAGATTTGTCTTCTCTCCCAGACAAAATATTTTTCCCCTCTCCATTTCACTTTCCCAGCTCCATCCCATTCTAATCCTCCCCCAAAATCAGGTCCCTTCTAGTTCCAGCCCCACCCAGCATCTGCTCCTTTCTAGTCCCTGCATCAGTCCATTTCCAGTCCTATCCTAGCCTCACCATCAGCCCATTTCCAATCCTAGCCCCCCATCAGCCCATTTCCAATCCTAGCTCCCCCCCACTCAGCCCATTTCCAGTGCTAGCTCCCTCCCCTCACAGCCCATTTCCATTCCAAGCCCCCCTCCCCATCAGTCATTTGCAGTTCAAGCCCCCCTTCCACAGCCCATTTCCAGTCCTAGCAACCCCCCCAGCCCATTACCAGTCCTAAACCCCCCCATAGCCCATTACCAGTCCTAACCTCCCCATAGTGCACTTCCAGTCTTACCCCCCATCACCACATTTTCAGTCTTACCTCCCCTCATAGGCCATTACCAGTCCTAACCCCCCTCCCCATAACCCATTACCAGTCCTAACCCCCCAATCAGCCCACCTCCAGTCCTAACCCCCATCTGCCCATTTCCAGTCCTAGCCCCCAACATAGCCCATTACCAGTCATAACTCCCCCTGCCATTAGCCCACTTCCAGTCCTAACCCCCCATTACCCCATTTCAGTCAGCCCCTCCATAGCTCATTACCAGTCCTAACTTCACCCATCAGCCCACCTCCAGTCCTTCCTAACCCCCATCAGCCCATTTCCAGTCCTACACCCCCCCTCCCTCCCTCCCATCAGCCCAGGTAAATAAAAAATAAAACCCCTGGCTTCTGCTGCTGCCGCTGCCGCTGTGGCAGCGGCAGAATCAACTGTCAAATTTGTTAGGCACCTTATCTCCTATGGAAGGCACCAATCTCTCTCTAATTTCCTCTCCCCACAATATGAAATACACTCTCCATGCATGAAGCCCACATGACAAGTGAAGTGAAGTGCTACCGAGCCACATCATATAGAACCGGGGTCTCAAACACGCGGCCCGCGATGGAGGGAAACAAAAAAACCCAAAATACTCTGGCTTCTGCTGCTGCCGCTGCCGCCGTGGCAGTGGCAGAATCAACTGTCAAATTTTTAAAAAAACCTGGCTTCTGCTGCTGCAGCAGCAAAATCAGCTGTCCCGCGGCCCCTTCCCCTCTGCCCGGAGAGCCCTGAGTCTGCTTCATCAGCGGCGGGCTTTTTAAGCCGCAAAGAGAGTATTTCCCTCTCGCGCAGCTTAAGCCTATTCACTTTTCAAGCTGCACGAGAGGGAAATACTCTCTTCGCGGCTTGAAAAGCCCGCCGCTGATGGAGCAGACTCAGGGATCTCCGGGCAGAGGGGAAGGGGCCGCGGGACAGCTGATTTTGCTGCTGCAGCAGCAGAAGCCAGGTTTTTTTTTAAAATTTGACAGTTGATTCTGCCGCTGTCACGGCGGCAGCGGCAGCAGCAGAAGTCAGGGTTTTTTGTTTCCCTCCGTCGCGGGCTGCACAAAGTTCTCTCGCGGGCCGCGTGTTTGAGACCCCGGTATTAAAACATCCTTTAATGGTCCTGAAAGAACCTCTTTGAACTCTTTCAGTATCCTGAGATATATCCCATCTAGTCCCATGGCCTTGTCCACTTTCAGTTTTGCAAGTTGTTCTAACACATCATCTTCTGTGAATGGTGTGGTATATACTTCATTCCCAATTTTATATTTGGGAGTCACAGGTGGTCCTTCTCCAGGATTTTCTTTAGTAAAAACAGAGTAGAAGTATTTGTTTAGCAATTTCGCTTTTTCAATGTCACTTTCCATGAGTCCATTCCCAGCACTTCTGAGTCCTGCAATTCCACCTCTGATTTTCCTTCTCTTCTGAATATACCTGAAAATGTTTTGTCACCACACTTCACATCTTTAACCATCTCTTCTTCTGCCTTTAATTTTGCTGTCCTTATTTCTCTTTTTGTCTCTTTTAGTTTGATCTTGTATTCCTTTCTGTGTTCCTCTGTTTGCGAACTTCTGAATTTTGTGAAAGCTGTGTTTTTTGCCGTTTTTTTGTGCAGCCACTTTTTTGGAGAAACAAATAGGTTTCCTTTTCCTCTTGTTTTTATTTACTTTCCTTACATATGTATCTGTTGCCCCTTCTATTGCCTCCTTTAGTTTAGCCCACTGTAATTCCACTTCCCTTATCACCTCCCATCCTGCCAACACCTCCTTCAGGTACTTGGCCATTTTACTGGTCAGTGTTTTTGAAGTCTAGGACTTTGAGCTTGCTGTGATTAGACTCTGCCTCGGCTTATATCTCCTCAAATCTCACCGTGTGATCGCTACTGCTCACATGGTCACCCACCCGGATATTCAACATGCAATGTCCGTCAGTGAGTACTAAATCCAACATTGAGCTTTCCCTGGTCAGTTCCATCACCATTTATCTACAGTAAGTAATTATACAAAAATAGAACCACCAATTGCAAACAAAAACCATTCTTTAATTCTGTTGAGCTATTAATGATCTACAGTAAGTATTGCATCTTGGAAGGCATCCACAATCTTTTTGCTTCTTTCCAAATTTGCAGTAGGAATACTCCAATCTGCATCAGGTAGATTAAAATCACCCAATATGATCACTTCCCCCTTCATGGCTACTTTGCAGTATCAATAATCAATTCACTATCCATTTCTTTGGTTTGAGTGGAGGCTTGTAGACTACACCAGTTTGGATGACAGTGCCATCTCCTCTTTCCAACACAATCCACAGTGCTTCTTTTTTTCCCCACGCCCCCTGCATTTCAGCAGCTTTAACATTGCTTTTGACATAAAGGGCTATTCCTCCTCTTTTTCTATCCTCTCTGTCTCTTCTAAATAGATTATAGCCAGCTATGGCTATATCCCATTTATGACTCGTTAAACCATGTCTCTATAATGGCCACAATGTCCAAGTCCATTTCCACCATTAAGGTTTCCAAGTCAAGAACTTTGTTGGCTAGGCTTTGAGCATTTGTGCTTATTGCTTTCCAACATTTGTTGACTGGCTTGTCTATATTTTGCAGGGATTTTGTTTTACATGCCTCTTCCCACTTGGCATTGATATGTGCGTTAATACTGTGGCTGTCTCCAATGTTATTATGTTTTTGCTGGGAGTGACATCCTGAACTTGTTATTTTCCATCTGTCACCCCCTTTTGCTAGTTTAAATGTCTGTCCACATAATGCCTGAACTTTTCACTTAGGATCCTTTTCCCTGCAACCGAGAGATGTAGTCCATCAACACATGCCTCTTGTTCCATCTATTTCCCCAGTCGCCTATATACCTAAAACCTTCTTGTTTGCACTAGTTTTGGAGCCACATATTAAAGTTGATTATGTGATGCAGCTTTTTTGCCCCCTTACCAAGAACAGGTAGAACTTCTGAAAATGCTGTAGTGTTAGTAATGGGCTTGAGTTTCTCTCCCAGAATCTGAAAATCCCTTTGAACTGCAGAGGCACTGTTTCTAGCCAGGTCATTTGTACCCAAGTGGATGATAACATCAGTTTTGGAGTGCTCACTTTCTGCACTAACTATGCCAACAATTTGAACATAAGAAATGCCATACTGGGTCAGACCAAGGTCCATCAAGCCCAGTATTCTGTTTCCAACAGTGGCCAATATAGGTCATAAGTACCTAGCAGTCTCCCCAAAAGACACAGGTTCTACAATGCTTCATATTCCTGCTGGCTGGAGCGCCTGGGAGGCATTTGACCATCTTCTGTCCTTTGAACTGTCTTTCCAAGTTGGTGCCTCTGATGATTGAATCTCCAAGTAGTAGTAGTTTTCGCTTTTGTGATAGTTCCTTCATATTTAGGGCATTATCAGTAGCTTAGGCATGAACCTTCTCATTTAGGTGCACTTCAGTTTCCACAAATTGGGCACTTAAATTTCCTAAGGCAGAGAGGGAGTTATGCAGGGATATCCCTTGATGGTGAGGGTGTTTTAGGGTTGCCAACTGGCTCCAGATGCGCCCGACAGGCTTGATCCAGTCCTGGGTTTACCCCATTGCATGCAGGGACATGTAGTCTTGCTTTTATTATAGGGTGCAATGGAAAAATTAGAACTACATGACCCTGCATGCAGTGGAGTAAACCTAGGACTGGATCAAGCGTGTCGGGCGCATCTGGAGCCAGTTGGCAACCCTAGGGTGTTTCCATGTTACAGGTCGCAGCCTACCAGAGCCCACTGTGATCCATTTGTTTCTGGACTGCTTGATTCTTTGTGGGAGTGGTAGTGGATTTTTTTCAATGTGTACCCTAGAGGAGGTGTGTTTAATTGCTGTTAATTTTTCCCTTAATAAAATCAATCTTTATGCATAGCAGATAACTTGAGACATATAAGGTAAGCTCTTAGGCTACAAATGATTCTTTTTAGAATGAAGGCACCACAACTATTGCATTGAATACATGACATGCTGATTAAGATGGTTATAAAGCAATTCTAGGACAATGAGAAAAGGTAGGTGTTACACCTAACTGGAGGACAGACGTCAATCTATATGATGACTATATAGGCAATGCAACCCTTGGGTGGGTGGGAATTTAAGTGGCCCTGGCCAGTAGACCTTCTACGAACTGAGGGCACACTCAGATCTAAGAGAATATAAAGAGGTAATAAATAAGAAAGTAAAATTTATATTACAACCAGCCAAAATAGTAAATTTAGAAACTTAGCTTTATAGTCTCTTGGGGTTGTGCTGAATCAGAAATCCTACTTAGGCAACAGAGACTGATTGAATTAACTCTTAGGCAGCAGAGGCTGATTGAATTAACCCACCCTGTGAAGTGGGCTTCTAACAGAGCAATGGAACTTTAAACTTTCAAATGAAATCCTACTTATATGTACCAGTCTACTATGCAAAGGAACTTGGAATTTTAAAATGTATACCTTTTCTGCAAAATTTAGTAGGAAACTAGGAATTGCAAATCTAAAAGCAAATACGTACTGCAAGTCCTAGTAGACCTACGAACTGAGGGAACACCCAGATCTAAGAGAATATAAACAGGTAATAAATAGGCAAGGAAAAATTATATCAAAATCAGCCAAAATAGTAAATTTAGAAACTTAGCTTTGTAGTCTCTTGGGGTTGTGCTGGATGAGAACTCCTGCTCAGGTAGCAGAGACTGATTGAATTAACTCTCAGGTAGCAGAGACTGACTGAATTAACTCTCAGGCAGCAGAGACTGATTGAATTAACTCTCGGGCAGCAGAGACTGATACTCAGAATGGAAACCCTAGAATGACGTGAGTGCTCTCTGTATTTAGCAGATGATGGGTGTCAGTGTGTCTGGCTCCATTTCTCTGACAGATAGAGACACATTTATTTAACAGGTTTTTTATGCTTTATCATGCATCGGACACTCAATGGACACACAGACCGCAAGTACAGCACCAGATCCACAGCACTGTGCAGATCTCACCTGTTCAACCCAGTGCAACTGCACCAAAGGTAAGCCCACGGTCTTTCAGTTGACGTTCATCGCAAGCACAAAGCTCCGCCCGCAGGCACCATCACCCGGTGACACAGTTACACATTTAAGGCAGATTCTATAGGCACCCTGTGCCTGGCATCCCCACACCTAAAGGCACTTTGGCGTGGCCTTTAGGAGTGGCCCATGTAAGAGGAAAGGAGACTTAAGTATCCCTAATTGTATTTAGGACCACCAGGATGGACAGACCCAATACAGTGACTACCGCAGCCTGGGTAAGGCCACAAGCAGCTCCAACATGTATGCTCACTCTAGCGAATTCATATCCTACCTCCTACTGACACTGATCCTAGTGCAGCAAATGAACTGCACAGGAACCAGGACACATACAGCACCAGTCCCTCTACTACCACTACCACTCTTGCTTCCGACCACTACCCTGATTCACCAACGCCCCAGACACACAACACGTAGGACACCCAACCTAATAAATTGTCACATATATATCCCCCACAAACTGCATACACCAATCATATTGTTGCCTCTCCGATCGAATGTGCCCTTATCAATGCAAGATCAATCAAAAACAAACCAAGCACCATCTATGACTACATTCAAACCCATAAGGTAGACATCACATGCATCACAGAAATCTGGCTGGCAGGCATGGACCAGGTCATCCTAAACCAAATTATCCCACCTGAATACGCAGCATTCAACTGCCCTAGAACAGAGGAGGGGGGCACTAATACTGGCTAGAAACCACTACAGATTCAAAACCACCTTCTCTATCAACATGGCAGAGATCAACACAATCACCATCTCCAACAAATACCTGAGTATATGCCTCACATACAGACCACTAAATGCCAAATCCAAAGAACTATCCACTATACTGGAGACAATCTGTGCACACAGCACCCAACATAAACTGCTCATGGCCCTAGGAGACTATAACCTTTGCTCCACACCCAACAAAAAAGAGCATTCCTCAAAGCAATGAAATCCCTACAATACACCCAATTAATGAATGCCCCCACACATCAACATGGAACAACTCCAGATCTCATCTTCATACCAAAGCAACTAATAGAACAAGACAAGATCACAATTGCAACAATCACTCCTATACCCTGGTTGGATCACCAGGCAATAACATTCTCAATGCTAATTGAAACCCCTACTAACCACCAAGAAGGACGCATCAACAGAAAATTCAGAACCTTTCAAAAGGACGCATTCTTACAGGAAATAATCCCGAAACTCCAACAAGACAGCCATAGCCTGGACAAAATCATTGAAAATTGGAACGACACAATTTTTACAGCAGCATCAACTACAAACCAAAATCACACATGCACCTGCAAGAGATCCAACGCACCCTGGTACTCAGATGCAATCAGAGAAGCAAAGTGTGCACTGAGGAAGCTCAAAAGAAAATGGAGGCGGAATAAGACACAGGACACTCTGCTCCAATACAGAAGAAAGGCAGCTGGAATACAACAATCTAATCAACGATTGCAAACATACCACACCAATACCATTATGAAGTCAGTGAATAGACCAAGACAGCTCTTTAGCATCGTACAGAAGCTCACTAGAGATACAACACAGCAAGATGTCCAGCACATAGACCCTCAAGAATTTGCAAACTTCATAACCAACAAACACAGGAATCTCACACTAAACCCCGCTCCCACAACAAACAGCCCAACAGCCTCTGAACAGCAAAAAACCTGGGATGACTTTACCATTCTCTCAGTGCTCCAGATCAAACACTTTGTGGATGCCTTAAAAACAACAACCTGATCGGCCTACCCATGCCTGGTGGCATGGATCAAAGCTTCAAACGAACAACTTAGCCAGCACCTCCAAAAGATAGTAGAGCTGTCTCTTCAACAAGGCTACATGCCACCTTCCTTCAAGCAACTATCTGTGGTCTTCTCCTCAGCGATGATAACTTAAAACATAGTAACATAGTAAATGATGGCAGTTAAAGACCAGCATGGTCCATAAAGTCTGCCCAGCAATACGGCAAGAGTAGGTGCACTTGACGCTCTGTGCAGGTCACCCCTCCCATGTCTTTGTTTAGGGGTGGACCCACCACTCCATGTAGGACACCCCTATTTGTTGAGACGTTAGATGGTTCCATTTATTTTGGTTTTATCCTGTTGCTATAAAGGGATCCGCTGTGCTTGCCCCATGCTGTTTTGAATTCCGTCACTGTGTTTGCCCCCACCACTTCCATCGGGAGAGCATTCCAAGCATCCACCACCCTTTCAGTGAAAAAATATTCCCTGACATTGCCTTTCAATTTTCCACTTTGCAGCTTCATGTTATGCCCTCTAGTTTTGCAGCTTCCCCGTCTTTGGAAGAGGTTTGTTTGTTCATCGTTCCTCTTTAAGTATTTAAAGGTCTGAATCATATTTCCCCTATCCCTCCTCTCCTCCAAAGTGTACATATTTAGGTCTTCAAGTCTCTTTTCATAAGGTTTCTTACGCAGGCTCCAAATCATTTTGGTCGCCTTCCTCTGAACACTTTCCAGTCTTTTTACATCTTTTGCAAGATATGGTCTCCAAAACTGAACACAGTATTCCAGGTGAGGCCTCACCAGCGACCTGTACAGTGGCATAAGTACCTCTTCCTTTCTGCTGGTAATCCCTCTTTGTATGCAGCCCAACATCTTCCTGGCTTTTGCCACCACCTTGTCGCACTGTTTTGCCACCTTGAGATCATCAGAGATAATCACACCAAGGTCTTTTTCCTGAACCATGCACACCAACCTCTCGTCCCCTATCGCGTACATTTCCCTTGGATTTTTGCTACCTAAGTGCATGACACTGCACTTTTTCGCATTAAATCGTAATTGCCAAGCATTAGACCATTCTTCTAGTGTTTGTAGATCTTTCCTCATGTTATCCACTCCCTCAGGGGAGTCCACTCTGTTGCAAATTTTTGTGTCATCTGCAAAAAGACAGACTTTTCCATTCAGTCCTTCAGCAATATCACTCACAAATACATTGAACAGTGCCAGGCCCAGGACCAAACCCTGGGGCACCCCGCTAATCACCTTCCCCTCATCCGAGTGAGCTCCATGTACCATCACCCTCTGTCCTCTGTCAGTCAACCAATTTCTAATCCAGTTTACTATCTTGGTACCCATCCCCAAGCTGTTTAGTTTATTGACAAGCCTCCTATGAGGAACAGTATCAAAGGCTTTGCTGAAATCCAGGTAGATGACATCCATCGCATGCCCCTGATTTAGTTCCTTGGTCACCCAGTCAAAGAACTCAATCAGATTAGTTTGGCAAGACCATCCTTCAGTAAAACCATGTTGCCTCGGATCTTGCAACCTGTTGGTTTTGAGAAAGTTCACTATTCACTCTTTCAGGAGCGCCTCCATTACTTTTCCCGCCACCGAGGTAAGGCTCACGGGTCTGTAGTTTGACACTTCTTCCCTGTCACCACTTTTGTGTAGAGGTACGACATCAGCCATTTTCCAGTCCTGAGGAACCTCTCCTGTTTCCAAGGATCTGTTGAAGACATCCTTTAACGGTCCTGCAAGAACCTCTCTGAGCTCTTTCAGTATCCTAGGATGTATCCCAGCCAGTCCCATGGCTTTGCCCACTTTCAGTTTAGCAAGTTGTTTCAACACCTCATCTACTGTGAATAGTGTGGTATCTACTTCGTTCCCATTTTTATATTTGGGAATCCCAGCTGGTCCATCTCCAGGATTTTCTTTAGTAAAAACAGAGCAGAAGTATTTGTTTAGCAATTTCGCTTTTTCTATGTCATTTTCCACGAGTCTTTTCCCAGCACTTCTGAGTCCTGCAATTCCAACTCTGATCTTCTTCCTTTCCCGAATATACCTGAAGAAAGTTTTGTCACCACCCTTAACATATTTAGCCATCTTTTCCTCTGCCTTTGATTTTGCTATCCTTATCTCTCTTTTTGACTCTTTGAGTTTGATCCTGTATTCATTTCTGTGTTCTTCTGTTTGCAAGCTTTTGAATTTTGCGAAAGCTGTGGTTTTTGCCTTTATTTGAGCAGCCACTTCTTTGGAAAACCAAATAGGTTTCCTTCTCCTCTTGTTTTTGTTTACTTTTTTAACATATTTGTCCATTGCCCCTTTTATTGACACCTTTAGTTTATCCCATTGCAATTCCACTTCCTTTATCTCCTTCCACTCTGTACTTGGCCATTTTATTGAAGTCAGTGTTTTTGAAGTTTAGGACTTTCGGCTTGCTATGTTTGGCCTGTACCCTGGCTTTTATCTCAAACCACACTGTGTAATGATCGCTGTTGCTTACAGGGGTACTCATGCAGACATTTGACACGCTTTCACCGTTGGTGAGCACTAAATCCAGCGTTGAGCTTTTCCTGGTTGGTTCCATGACCATTTGTCTAAGTGATGCATCCTGGAGAGCATCTACAATTTTTTTGCTTCTTTCCAGATGCACAGAAGGAGTAATCCAATCCACATCAGGTAGATTAAAGTCACCCAAAATGATTACTTCCCCCTTTGTGGTTATCTTGGCAATATCTTTAATCAAATAATTATCTATCTCTTCAATTTGAGTCGGAGGTCTGTAGACTACAGCAGTATGGATGACAGTGCCATCTCCTCTTTCCAACGCAATCCAGAGCACTTCTTCTTTTCCCCATGCCCCCTGCATTTCAGTAGCTTTAATATTGCTTTTGACATACAAGGCCACTCCTCCTCCTTTTCCATTTTCTCTGTCTCTTCTGAATAGATTATAGCCAGTTATGGCTACATCCCAATCATGCGATTCATTGAACCATGTTTCTGTAATGGCCACAATGTCCAAATCCATTTCCACCATTAGGGCTTCCAGGTCCAGAACTTTGTTGGCTAAGCTTCCATCATTTGTGCTTATTGCTTTCCAGCATTTACCTGACTTGTGTGTATTTTGCATTGATTTTGTTCTGCCCACATCTTCCCACTTGTTTATGATGTGTGGTTTAAAAGTGTAGCTGTTTCTGATATTATTCTGCTTTTGCAGGGGGTGGTGTGCCGGTCTTGACCTTCCACATCCGTCACCCCCTTTTCCTAGTTTAAATGCATATCCACATAGTGCCTGAATTTTTCACTTAAGATTCTTTTCCCTGCGACAGAGATGTAGTCCATCAGCACAGTATAGTCTCTTGTTGGTCCATCTGTTTCCCCAGTCGCCAATAAATCTGAATCCTTCTTGTTTGCACCAGGTCTGGAGCTGTGTATTAAAGCTGTTAATGTGATGCAGCCTTTTTGTCCCCTTACCAAGAACAGGCAGAACCTCTGAGAATGCAACAGTGTTCACAATGGGCTTGAGTTTCTCTCCCAGAGATTGGAAGTCCTTTTGGACTGTAGAGGCACTGTTTCTAGCCAGGTCATTTGTGCCTAAGTGGATAACAACATCAAGTTTAGAGTGTTCACTTTTTGTGCTAAATACTTCAACAATTTGGTTTGTATTCCTGCTGGCTGTCGAGCCTGGTGGGCACATGACTATCTTCTCTCCTTTGAACTGTGTTCCCAAGTTAGTGCCTCTGATGATGGAATCTCCAAGTAGTAGTAGTTTTCTGTTTGAGTTTTCTTCATATTTGGTGCTTTAGCAGGAGATTGGGCATTGTCTGACTCATTTAAGGGCCCTTCAGTTTCATTGGATTGAGCATCCTCATTAGCCAAGGCAGAGAAGGCATTATGCAGGGATATCTCTTGCTGTATAGGATGTCTCAGCGTTACAGGTCGCAATCTTCCAGAACCCACTGTGATCCATTTGTTCCTGCGGTGTTTGATTCTTTGTGGGAGCGGTGGTGGACTTTGTTCAGTTTGTATCCTAGAAGAGGTGTGTTTCATTGCAGCCAGTTCCTCCATAACGTTACCTGACCTGGCTCCACTGTGATCCATTTGTTCCTGCGGTGTTTGATTCTTTGTGCGAGCGGTGGTGGACTTTGTTCAGTTTGTATCCTAGAAGAGGTGCGTTTCATTGCAGCTATTTCCTCCCTCAGTAGAGTCACTTCTTTATGCATGGCAGCTAAGTCTTTCCTTAGTAAAAGACACTTATATAACGCTCAATATTATCGCATAGAACCAAAAACAAGAATTTTTCCTTTTAAAACAATACTATCATTTCTGGTTACTATTTAAAGCATTTAACATTATTGTTAGAAGTCTCAGACTTTTTTGACACTTCTTTCTGGACTTATAGTGTGACCAACATTAGTGTCTAATAGCATCAATGACCTCCAACCTCTTCATAGCCAAGACTGAAAGCATATCAATGAGAGCATATGAGACTAATATATCACGATCACTACTCAAATCCTGACGCTATTCTGTGAACTTCAAAACCATGCTATTTCTTCAATACTTAATGGATATCGAGTATTTAACTTCTGTTTTTGCTTCTGCTTCTCGCTCTCTGATCCCTACACCTCCCCCAGGCGCCATCGTTGCATTTCACATTAATTGTTTCTTCAGGGATCATTAATCATTTTTATCTCGACTTCTATGTCTATAAGATAAAACACATTTCAGTAACCATTCATTATCATGTCCCTCATTAAAATAAACCTCTCCTCTACATGCCCATATCTAAATCAAATTCACCTACCACAATGCTGCAGACGTCTCATATCAATCCTATTTTGGCGGCTCTAACAAGTTGAAGGTTTGAAGGTTTCAACTGAAATTTATTTATTTATTTACATTCTCTTATATACCGCGCTATTCTGCATCAGTGTGGTTTACAGTGAACAAACTGAAATTACATTGAACAGGGCATTATAACTTGGAGATAACTATTTTACAGGGAACATGGGCTATGGAGGGTTAAGTGGCTTTTCCAAGACCACAAGGAGAACCTGTGGGACTAGAAACCCCAGTCCTTCCGGCCCAAGGTTGCTGTCCTCTAGTGGGATTTGAACCCCCGACCTTCCGGCCTGAAGTACCTTGCCCCAACCACTAGGCCACTCCTCCACTCCAAATGTGTTTACATTTAACATTGAGCATTATATAGGTGTCTTTTAACCTTCCTTCAAGCAAGCAATGATACGACCAATCCTTAAAAACACCACCCTAAACCCAGCAGACCCAAAATCCTATCAGCCAATCTTTAGCCTGCCATTTATCGCAAAAATCATTGAAAAGTCTATCCAAAAGCAGCTACAGGACTAAAGCAACCCAAATTCACCTCTGGACCTCCATCAACATGGGTTCAAGCCACAGCACAATGTCAAAACACTGCTAACCTCCCTATTTGACAATATCATAAGGGGCATTGACAATGTCAAAAAAGGATTCCTGTTAATCTTTATGGACATATCAGCTGCCTTTGATATGGTTTCCCACAACATAATGCTACAACGGCTACAAGAAATTGGGCTGTGCAACCACAAATAAAAATGGTTTGAGTCAATACCTGAACACAGCAGGTCAAATGTGGTGAAAGAAAATCAACGCAGTTTGCAGTACCACAAGACATCCCATCCTCTTTAGCCTATACATAGAGCCCATATGCAATATCATTAAGCAACAAAATGAAGTAATCCCTCAAAATAAGAAAAATCGCTATTATTGCATTTTAAGACATGAGTACACAGTTGGTTGTCAAATAACATGAGTCTAATATAAGTTAAATCAACCGTTAAAAGAACTAAGGTCGTTGATGCAAAAGAGGCACATGTTACTGGCAAAGCCCACAAGACAGTGCCTATCTGAAGTCTGAGACCTGAAGTTCTTTCATTATAATGAATTCAGAGTTACACATTGAGATAAGATCATAGCCTGAGTTTATTTTGAGGGATTACTTCATTTTGTGACTTATTGGTCTACCCTCTACAGAGTGACCAAATAATACAAGTATATCATTAAGCAACACAAGATGCATTGCCACATATATGCAGACAACATCATGGTCATAAGAACATAAGATATGCCATACTGGGTCAGACCAAGGTCCATCAAGCCCAGTATCCTGTTTCCAACAGTGGCCAATCTAGATCATACGTACCTAGCAGTTTCCCCCAAAGGACACAGGTTCCACAATGCTTGTACTGGGTCAAGCATTGATATCCTGGGTCCCTTCTTAATAATGGTTTATGGGCCTTTCCTCCAGGAATTTGTCCAAACCTTTTTTAAACCCAGCTACACTAACAGCCTTTACTACATCCTCCGGTAACAAATTTCAGAGTTTGATTACACGTTGAGTGAAAAAATATTTTCTCTTATTAGTCTTAAATAGTTTACCCTGTAGCTTCATTGCATGTCCCCTAGACTTTTTATATTCTAATGACGTAAACAATCGATCTACATTTACCCGTTCCACTTCTGTCAACATACATGCACCTGACCTGGTGCCCATAACTAAATGCCTGGAAGAGATGACCATATGTCTTACCAACAACAACCTGTCAATGAATTACAAGACAGAAGTACTGTTTATCTCCAGAATTACTACTTTCAACCCACCACAAACAATCAACATCCAGGACAAAACAATAACAATGAAAGAAGAAGTAAAATCCCTGGGGCATCACTCTAGACAAGAACCTTTAGACCCACATCAGCAGAACTGCTGCAAAAGCATTCCATAGACTGAAGCTCATTAGGAGGCTCAGAAGGTAGCCCAGCTCATCCAGTAGCAATTCTGCTCGGTATGTCAAGCAACAATCACAACCATACTAGACTATGGTAATTCGCTTTACCAGGTTCTCCCTAAGCAATCTGTCCACCCTCTCCAACTGGTGCAAAATACAGCGGCCTGGATTATTACAAACACAGCAAAAAAATTAGCACATCAATACTCCAACAGCAGCCCATCCACAAGAGTGCAAGATATAAAGCAATCCTAAATATATTAAAAATCATTCACAATACTTCAGCTATTGCCCTTCGGAACATAATAATCAAGACCCAGGCAAAGCGACATGGAAAATAAGCTCATCACGCCCGCAGAATATCAAAGAACCAATCAGGCCACATCCATAAGAGTGCCGTCACTCTTTGAAGCTGCGCTATGGAACTCACTTCCTGAAGCAATGAGAGTCATGAGTAATATCAACGATTTCCAGAAGATGCTCAAGACCTTGCTAGTCAGAGTACTTTGGGCTCTCCCAGAGCCCATAGATAGCTATGGACATAACCACATACAAACTACACACGATCTACCTGTAAATAGATGTATACATGTACATAACCTCACTGCCCCCCCCCCTTCATTACCTTCCCTACCTGACCTCCTCAAATGTACCCAAAGTGCTTTGATTGAAGGATAAGGTGATATATAAAACTGGTTAAATAAATAAATACATTTTAATCAAAGCAGTTTACAGTGTAACTTAAACTTGGTAATCTACATTAAAGAGGGATTTTGATAACTTGGAATTTTCTGAGGCTTATTGAAGGTTAAAACCGTTTTGGTGGAAAGGTTCAGGTAGGCAGAAGTGCCTCAAATTCTGCTATACACAATCTGCATTTTTAAACTTGAATCTGCCTTCCAAAGAACAGAAAGAATGGCGGAGAATCAGCAGCACATGTAAGGAAAGGAGCAGTAGGAAGTGCTGGACCTGCAGAGGGAAAATAAATTCTCCTGGGACAAGCAGAATGAGTCAGCCACAATTGGGTGACGTCATCCGACGGCGCCGAGACGGAAGTACTCTCCATAGCTCAGAAGGGCTTTGCCCTTCTGAGCATGGGCCACCTGGCCCCACCCCTTGCCCGCCCCTAGCTATCCAGTTTTCACTTCTTCCGCCTTGCCAGCAAGACGGACCTCTCTACTCTCCACAAATTCTACACTATTCCAAGAGGATTCTCCTTATTTAAAAATGCTTTTATGCTGTTTCTGATTTCTCTTTCAGATCTCTTCAGAGATGGCTGGGATTCCCGTGCCTGCCGGCCACTTGCTGCAACCTAGCGTAATGGCCCAGCTGCAAGAGTCTTGCCTAATGGCTCTGAGTTTTGAAGCACTCTGTTAGAAAGGCACCTTGTACTCGTCTGCGATTACGAAACTACCGCTGCACCTCTAAGGACCCATCCCAGCCATACCGCATGTATTCCTCTCCTATTCTATGTTTTTTTTTTTTTTGCTTCTTTCTTTCAGATTGAAAACATGCCTCTTCTCCAAGCTGGAGCACTTCACCCGATGGACATGTGCCCAGCGTTCCTCTGCCGTGGAATGTGCCGCTGACTCTCCCCTGCTGTACCATGGGCCGAGCGCATGAGAATGACCGAGTGCCTGAGAACCGGGCTGGAAGATGAGGCTCTGGTTGCAATCGCCTGCGGCAGTCCAGGATGTGCCTGTTAAGGCCTCCATCCCCGGCTAGCCAGCCTTACCTCTCTCTGCTCCTTAGCAGAAGCGCAGGATCCCGGTCGTCTCGACAGAAGAGGAGGAACCCAGGGAATGGCTTCTTTGGGCTAAGCGGATGCCCTTCGGCTCCCGGGACGTGCCGATTAAGGCCTCCGTCCCCGGTCTTCTGCCGTCCTGCATTAAGGCCTCCGTCCCCGGTCTTCTGCCGTCCTGCATCCCCTCACACGTGGGGACCATGGAAGCGGCCATCTTCTCCAGCCACCACCACTGTATCCGGAGATGAGGTCAGCAGCCCCACCCCTCCCCACGGCGCAGCGCCATTGGCTAAGTGGAAGCCCACCCCTCGGCGCCGTTGGCTGAGCAGAAGCCCACCCCTCGGCGCCATTGGCTGAGCCGAGCAAAACACCGTCAGCGCCATTGGCTGCGCCTAGCCAGTCTCCCTCGGCGCTGTTGGCTGAGCCGAGCCAGCTGGTAACGATCCGAGTGTCCGCGCCATTGGCAGAAGCTCTCCTCATGTCAGCTGCCGGCCTCCCTCCCTCACTGAAACCGAGTTGTCGGCTTCCTGCGATGCGATGCGGCATCTACTTCCCCAACACACTGGCTTGGATCCACAAACCGCTGTTTCTGAGGTTACTGTGTGTTGGACAGCGTGGCTCAATGCCCAGAGACCTTGGGCCCTCCATTTCCAGATGCCTCTTAGCCGAGCAAAACTCCACGGATTCAGCGGAGTTGCTGCTCAGATAAGGCTCAATCAACCTGCTGCAGTCAGGACTGAGGTAAGCTGCAGCGTTTGGAGCAGCCTCCCAGTTTTCACCTTCTCTCAAGGCTCTCCTTCCCCAGAGATCCATGGCGAGGAGCAGATGAGCACTAAAGGGAGGGTTTGAGCCTGGAGTACACAAGCAAAGAGGAGTCACTCTGCTCGCTAATCTGCCTTTTCCTCTTTTCATCCATGTAGTGGAGCAGACTCTGCATAGTAGCAGTGTCTGGGGCAGACCCCCAGTTTTTCCCTTCCCTCAAGGCTCTCCTCCCCCAGGGATCCGTGGCGATGCGCAGATGAGCACCGCAGCCCTCCGCTCCATCGCACTCCTGCTCTGTGCTGATGCAAGAGCAGCCAGAGGGTCTTCTTAGAACCAGCGCTATTGCGAGCGACTGCCTCGGGTAACACAGCCGGTGTGTTCTACAGCACTGCGCCACCTTCTTCAGCTGTGAGCATGTCTGCTGATCAGCGCCGCTGATTCAGCGCCAACACCGGAGCAGCCAGAGGGATTCTTCTTAAAACCAACACAACGGAGCACCTCTCACACACACTGCAGTGTCCTCTAGATCACTGCGCCAGCTTCTGCATGTGAGCTTGTCGACTGATTGGCACTACTAATCTCCTCACCGCTAATCAGTGCTGCCGGAAACCGAGTAGATGCTGTGTCGTGAGGCCTGCAGTCCAACGCCAGCCTCAACATCAGCTGCCTCACATGGAGATAGAGCATGTTGGCTCACGCCGGCAACAGTGGCAAACAACACAGCTTCTTGGCCATCAGCGAATTGGCTGACTTATGAATGAGTGGCGTTTTTGTTTCCAGAGCAGAGGCACGTTCGTGCAAGTATGGCCCCCTCACATGCTACTACGCTGGGGTCCTCTCTCATTCCCCAAAACTGGAACCCCAAGGCACCACATCGCCGCAGGCCACACCTGCCTCCGACCCGGGGAGGGCGCTTCTTGCACCCCTTCCCGTTGTATCAAAAGATTGGGATACCCTGAAGGAGACCGGACGATGACCGGCATCTAGTTCCCAAACACAACGCTCTGCTGTAGCATGTGGTTGATGACTTCGGGGCCAGTGGCCATAGGTCCAATCCCACAGTGGCTCGGGTTCATTACACTCCTAACTCGGAGGCCCTAGTTACGCCCGCACCTCTGGGCTGTTCTCCTTATAGGGACATGATATCAGACACTGCCATTCCCCATGAGGCATGTGGGAAGGCTCTTGTCCTATAGCCCGGGGTCAGAGTAAGACCGGTACCCGCCACATTGTGGGTACCCAGCTCCTATTGCTGCCAGGTAGCCAACAGGGGTTTCAATTCACAACAGCCTGCTGCACCGAGGCTTCAATCTTTCCAGAAAGCACGAGATGGCATCTCTACACTTTCCCATCATGTTCACAAATCAGTTCGGTCTGCTTTTTCCCACAGCAACACTCAGAGGCACTAGCCATAGGAAGTGGCTCGACGCAAACAGTCATGCGGGACCTTACATCAGCAGCAGTGTGGTAGTACAAGGGTTAATACATGAACTGATCGGATAGGGGTCACAAGTTACACCCCCATCGGATAGGGGTCATAAGTTCCACCCCCCAGCGCGCACAATGAATAAGGCTAGCCAAGGCAAGCTACAGCCCTTCAGTTGTGAAACTACAGCAAGGGCAACATTGTAGCCCTGTACACACAGCCTGTGTGTTCAGAAGCAGAACATCTCTGTTTCAAATCCCAGCTGGGCCCCCCCCCCCCTCCACCTGTGGCACATTCGCCTTATCCCTCTTGCAAGGACGGCTCAAAGGCCTGCATCCTCTGTCTTGTGACACGCGTGGCTTCCCACCAGGGTATGGTTTTCTGTCTCTCATTATGCACGCGTCATTACGGATCCTGCATGGGGGAATCCAACAAATAGATAAGTAAATATATACATCAACATCAGGGCGCAAGGCTTCTTGACGCTCTATCAGAACGCCCCCGGCATTGCCTATTGACAAGGCTTCGGCCACTCTCGATATCACTCTGGGCGAAGCTTGGGACATTCTCGATGGGGGCACGAGCCTAGTCGTTAGGACCATGAGGCGCGCGCCGAGTGGTTAACACCACTGCATGGTGCCTCTAAGTGGGCAAGTCTCCCCGCTGCATGCATCAGCAAGTGCATACACCAGCACTCTCACTAAGAAGCCATCCTGCCTTCCTTCTGCCTTCTCTCTAAAAAAAAAAAAAAGACCTTTATACTAGCAGCAAAGGGCCTACCGACAGGGCCCGTCACTTGACTTAATGAGGCTTCAGCTTACAAAGCACATGGCAGCAATCGGCTCCCAAAGCACATGGCAGCTTGGATGTTTTCTCCTCTCCAGGTTGCACCATCTAGACCCCTCCCAGGAATCACCCGGGTCCTCACCTCTACTGTAGATTGCAGTAAGCACTACCTGTTGCACCCTCCCACCCCCATCTCAGGGGGAGCCACATGTCTCAGGAAGGGCCTAACAGAAGTTATCCAGCATAGAGCTGTAGCCCACTGGTTACTTCACTGCCTCTGGAGCCAGAGATCATGGGTTCAACCCAAGGTGGGGTTATTGACCCCGGTAGCCCAGCTCATCCTCAATCAGCCAAAGCGTGAGCCGGAACGAATCGGCACTATTTTGTGCCGTCGAGTCGCTGTCACCTCTTTACGTCCCACTGGATAGTTGACAAGATTTGCATTCTGACTTCTGTCAGGGAGCTCCCAGCTGCTGTGATTATACAGCCCCTTCCCCCCCCCCCCCTTACGCTAGCCGATCT
The DNA here is from genome assembly GCA_033557465.1 of Ichthyophis bannanicus. NCBI lineage: Eukaryota > Metazoa > Chordata > Amphibia > Gymnophiona > Ichthyophiidae > Ichthyophis > Ichthyophis bannanicus. Next base: position 7,682,805 of record CM066050.1, read on the forward strand.
GGCCAAGCAGGATGCCCCTTCTCCAAAGGTCTCTCTGCTGGACAATCTCTGACCAGGAGACCTGTTGAGCGACTAAACTTGTGTGGCTCCCACCCAACGTGCAGTCCTCCAGGACTGAGCCACTTCCGAGATCTGTTGCTCACCGCGCTTCTTGGGAGGAACGGAGCCCCACGGAAACAGGATAACACACGGGCGCATGTTAACACACCAGCGTCTAGGGAGCTAACCCTGTCTCCTTCTGCACAGGGCTCCCATTCTCCAGGCCCTGTTGATAACTAACTACAGCACCTTCGGCCTGATCCAGACAGGAGCCTTAGCCAGGCAGGAAACTTCATGCACTGGCCCCAGACTCAACACCCTTACCCCATGCATACCGTGCTGGGGACCGGTAGGGGTGAAACCACCACCCGGTCTTCTGACAACACCGCTATCCCGGATGCCACTTCGGCCGAGCAGTTCTGCCACGGCGCAGATGCCAGTAGTAATGCACAAGCAGGCAGGGAGGGGGCTATGTCCCGAAGGCAGGGTATGACTGGATTCAAGTCTGCAGCACGGCTGTGCTCAGTATTTTGTTCTCAGCAGTGACCAATCTAGGTCACGTCCCCCAGGTTCCTCTGTTATCACGCCATGCTAACGGTCCTCATTATCCTCAAAGGTTAATGCCCATTTTGCACCACCCGCGTGGCCAGCTATGGCATCGCTTCTTCTCAGTGAATACTGCTGCGGTGTACCTATTCCGTTACCGCACGGGCGTGCACTGTTATCTCACCCTCTACACAGGCGCGCATCGCGACAGCAGGTGACCCCGCCCTACCACCCCTGCTCTATGACTTGCATCACGACTGTGGTGAATCCCGCCCTACCATTACTGTTCGATGGTGAATTCCGCACTACCGGTGCTCAATGCGTCTACATCTCTGTTACCGCACAGGTGTGCCCTGCAACTGCTCGATGGTGAATCACGCACTACTACTGCACGATGTGTCTACATCTCTCTCACCTAACGGGTGTACCGCATAACTACACCCTCTGCATGTGTAAAGCCGGCATACAGGTAATTCACCCTCTGCACATGTGCGCATCACAACTGCAAGCCCTTATGGGAAAGGGCCTTCTAACTGCGCCCTCTCACAACGCGGCTACTGCGCATGTTGCATAAACCGCATTCCGACGTTTTCCAATTGCAACAGACTGCTCCACAAAGGCGCATACTATCCCTGAATAAGTGTCTCGGCCTTCCCCCATCCACCACAGCGCGTGGCAGCTTGGGAGGCACCAATTGTGGCTGACTCATCCTGCTTGTCCCAGGAGAAAACGGAGTTACTTACCTGTAACTGGAGTTCTCTGGGGACAGCAGGATAAGTCAGCCACACATACCCGCCCACCTCCCCTAGTATGGGGTCGGCCTCCGTCCTGGTGCCCGCCTCCTAGCGGCAAAAGGCTCAGCTAGTGACAAACTGGATAGCTAGGGGCGGGCAAGGGGTGGGGCCAGGTGGCCCATGCTCAGAAGGGCAAAGCCCTTCTGAGCTATGGAGAGTACTTCCGTCTCGGCGCCGTCGGATGACGTCACCCAATTGTGGCTGACTTATCCTGCTGTCCCCAGAGAACTCCAGTTACAGGTAAGTAACTCCGTTGTATAGCAGAAAAGATAGAGGGCCGTTTCAGGAATAGTCAAAGACAGGAATTTACAGATTTTCATTTCACTTTCAAACACTGAAACGAAACAATCTGAAAGTGCATCTTCCTAATTTACACCAAAGGATGAGAGATTGGTAACTCTGGCACAGGCCAATGAACTATGGAGAAGATGATTCACAGCTGGCATACAAAAAAATGGCAGAACAAGCAACTGCTAATTAAGACAAAACTGGAAATGATTACACATCTCATCGTTAGCATTGACCTGCTGATATCAGAAGGTAGCCCAGCTCATCCACTGGAAGTGGTAAACCCTGCTTCTTACTCAACATCTAGCATTGGAAGGAGCTACCCCGACAGTGTCAGAGGTGGGAACTCTCCCTCCACCACCACCTATCTATTCAGCCCCCTGCCTAATGTGGCCTTTCAACAAAATAAGGTCCCCTTCCTCTGCATTAAGTGCTGAGAGATATCACACCCAAAGCACAGTAACATGCCTTCAATTTCTGGTGTGGAGCAAGGTCAGAATCAGTACATTGCTCTATGTCATGGGAATTTGAGCCCATTCTGGCAGAGTCCACCAAATGCATTGTTGGAATTTAAAATAATAATTGTGATTGTGCCTTGTGCATGGACAGTATAGATGCCTTGAGGAATACATAAGTAGGTCTGGGGGACAGACCCATCAGTGCATGGCTTCTAGAGATAATAGGATAGATCATCTGCAACAAGCTCTGAGCATCCACAGCTGCGATGTTTTGTCAGAATCTTCCTCTCTGAAGCACAGAACCAGCATCACTGTTCCTATAGAAACAGCCTTGAGAATAACATTCCTCAGATTTATCATATAGATTCTGTCTTGAATTTCACCATTTACCTGTGTAGCATGGTAAACATTTATTTTTCAAAAACAGGGGTTTATTTTTGAGAACTTAGCGCAAAAGAGACTAAAATCCAGTAGGGCACATTGTCCACCCCAAGTATGCAAACAGGAAATATTAGTGTGGGGAGAGAGGGGAGAGTGGTGGGAAGGGAGGGCAGGGGGGCTAATTGGAGACCTCCTGTTCTTCAGCTGTGATTTTGTAGTCACAGTGGACTTTCTTCTCGTGTTCTTTGTTTGCTCTCATACGTCTCATCTACGTAACCCTGCGCCATGATGATGGTGGACAGTAAGTAGGGTTGCCGCCTTACCAGCTCAGTCCAACTTGGATGGCTCCTTTGCATGCAAAGCAAGGTATCCCTTCTCTTGCTAGGATAAGCAGAGCTACAGTTCCAGACATGCGACGGAGCCTAACCAGGATTCAGTTGGCCTCTTTGGATTGATGTGGGTGAAGTGGCAACTATATCAGTGAGAGCTCAGGCTAAATTTATAGACCATGTAGATACAGAAATAGGTGTTGGGGTATATAGCAGATACTTTGATGCGGTATATACATGGGTGTTCCTGTAGGAGCTGGGACTGAATGATACACCTGGGAGCTTTTGGGAAGGCAAATATATGCAACAAGCACGCTTGGTTTTCCACTCTGGGCACCCTGTTAGAAACTTGCCCTTTCGCAACCAGGGTCACTGCTCCTGAGGAAAGGCCAAGGAAGGGTTACAAGTCCTTTCTTAAAATAATGAACAGCAAACACTGTAATTCACAAGCTCAGACAGGGATGCCAGGCTTCTTTTCTTTCCACAATCATGCAGATAAGAATATGCTCACCTACTAGGACATGCGCAGGAAAATTGCCCTTTCAGTTTGTTTCAGGATCATTTTCACAGCCCGAAAATCTTTGCTTTCTTTGTTTCATTAAGTTCCATTATAGTCGGTAGGAAAGCTATTTTCCATTCTAACAGTGGGGTTTTCCAGCCGTTGTTAAAGAAGCATATTTAAAACTTTATTGCAGTTATCAACAAAAGAGTTAACATCACCCCAAGACACCAAGAGTGGCATGAATACCCCAGGGAACCAAAAGAGGGGCAAAGGGCACTAACAATGGCAACAACAACACAAGCCACCGTGCAAGGAGCAAAGTTGCACCAGCATTGACAGGGAGATCCCAAGGTATTGGAAAAGAGGTGAAGCATGAAGACCCCCAGTCCTCTGGGGTGGGACAAAGAAGCACCAACAGGCTTACATTAGGGTCAGAGTTTTGTGGGCAAATGAGCTTCTTTGAGGGCTGCATAAGGAATATCCAAGTTTCTCCACAGATAGGTTTACCCAGAAGAATTTGATCACAACCGCCTACTTTCTTTTACACTGCCAGCAAGATCCCATAAAAGGCGTCAGGGCCCCTACTTTGAAACAAAGGTTGCAGTGCAACCCAAAGGTTTGTCTTACTGTTCCCCTGCCACACAGCACCTACTATTGACCAGTTCAAAATATATCTTCTAGGACAATAGCTTTGTAACATGTGAAATCGATCGAAAAACAGTCATGATGACCCCAAGCCACCAGGAGAGGGGCAAAACAGCACCAACATTGTCAGGATTACCCCAAGGCAGTGAGGATGAAACATTTTGGTGTTGGTGTTCAGTGGCAGGGGTCATCCCTATATCACAGATCTCCTCTCCTGGCTGACCTCAACTTCTTGCATTCCCTCTTTATCTGTGAGGTCACCTGGCTTAGATCAGGTGACCTTGTGCATGTACATGATGCCTGCCCCTTGGGATTTAGCTGTTTACAACATAATCACAGTGACAGCCTTGCTCTCCTTTTTTTTTTTTATGTGTTTCAGCCACTGTGCTCTGTATCTGCGATCTCCTGTATTCCGAGACACTCCTTGTTCATCTTCATTCCAGTTCCTTTTCTCTCTACTATCCTGTGCTCTACTGTCCCCCTCTCTAACTCTCCATTTTCCAGGAAGAACTCACCACCTTCCTTGCTGACATCTCCCTCCAGTAGCTCCCCTAGTTGCCTTAGAGGACTTTAACTGCATTCCTCTTCCAAATCCAACTCCAACTTCACTGAGCTTATGACTCACCTTGGTTTTACTCAACTAATCTATCACATATACGCAGACGACATGATGATGTACATACCATTCACAATCCCAACACTCCCACTACAACTGTTAACAGAATGCTTCTCTGAATTAACAACCTGGCTAAAGGAACACAATCTCCATATCAATCATTCTAAAACGGATATATTAATAGTAACTAAAAATCAATCCTACATACCTCCAACACACATCACTCTCCAAAATCACAACATTACTATAAAAAATGAAGTGAAATACCTAGGTGTCACCCTTGACTCCCACCTTAGTATGGATACACATATTAGAAACATCACTAAGAAAATCTACTTTAAACTCAAAATTTTAAAACAATTACGTCCTCTTGTACTTCTACATGATTTTCTGAGCATTGTCCAGGCCATCATCACACCACACTTTGATTTCGCAAATCTCACCCTACTAGGAACAACAAAACAAAACATTAAAAGACTCCAACTTGCCCAAAATGCAGCAGCAAGAATTGTAATGAAGGTTCCACCATTTGAACACATTACCCCTATACTAGCAAATCTTCACTGGCTCCCAATTCAATCCAGAATAAATCACAAATTGATTATCACTACATTTAAGGCTCTAAATACAATGGCCCCAGTCCCCTTAACAAAACTTATCACTAAAGACACATCCCAAACTACGCTACGGAGAGGCCACACGAATAGAATTAGGATCCCGAAAGAATTCACAACTGCTAAAAAAACTACTAATAAAAAAGCGTTCTCACATGCAGCTCCCACCCTATGGAACTCCCTCCCTGAAGAAATAAGGGCATTAAATGATGCAAAGGAACTCCGCAAGAAATTAAAAACATATCTATTCATCTCCCATTTTGGCACACTTGAAAATACCTTACCTCTAACAGGTAATGGTTAATAGCGACCTAGGGTACACCAACTCTAATTCTCCTAGCTAACTACAATTACAATTAAAGTCGATTTAATAACTACTTGTAAATCTTGTAAATAGATATATGTAATAGTTCAAAATATGTAAATAGTTCGATTGTTATTTAACAAATTTTACCATATTTAGTCATTCATGTTTAATGCATTTAGCAAAATTGTACCTAGTTAACAAATGTTCCATGTAAAACAGCAAAATTGTACCTAGTTAACAAATGTTCCATGTAAAACAGACTTGTAAATCTGTTCATTCCTTGTTCAATGTGAACCGCACCTGATCTGTGGAAGGTAGCGGTATATAAGCAACTGTTAAATAAATAAATAAATAAACTAATCTCTGCTGCTGTCCACAAGGCAGGCCACACCCTCAATTTGGTCTTTCTTTCTTCTAACATCCCCCTCCCCTTAGCCACGACCTCTCTTACTCATTCTGTTCTTTGGTCCAACCACTTTCTTGTGTCTTTTTTCCTCTCCCTCCCTCCCATCTTTCCTCATACATTGCATTGTTCCCCTTCACATCTCCTTCTGCCCTCTCAACTCTCAGTCGGCAAGCTTGGACTTCCATTCTCACCACCTCCCTTGACTCTGTTATCCCCTATTGTCCCATCAGGTCCTGCCTAGCTGTCCACAAACACTGGTTGCACCATGGCCTGCACTGTCAGTAGTTATGCCATGCCAAGGGCCTTTGGTATAAATCCCCCTCCCCCAACACTTTTGCTCTTTGGAAGGACCATGTGACCTCTTAAAGAAAGGCTTTGAACTCTTCCTTATCCTTCATTGTCATAAGAACATAAGAAATGCCATACTGGATCAGACCAAGGTCCATCAAGCCCAGTATCCTGTTTCCAATGTGGTCAATCCAGGTTACAAGTACTTGGCAGGTTCCCAAAAAGGCACACAGGTTCCACAGTCCCGGGGTAAGCAGTGCATTTCCCGGGTCTTCTTTAATAATGATTTATGGACCTTTCCTCCAGGAACTTTTCCAAGCCTTTTTTAAATCCAGATACACTAACAGCTTTTACTACCTCCTCCGGTAACAAGTAAAAAAATATTTTCTCTTATTAGTCTTAAATGGGTTACATTATAGCTTCATTTTGTGTCCTCTAGTCTTTCTACTTTTTGATGGTTTAAACAACCAATCTATGTTTACCCATTCCACTCCATTCATTAATTTATAGACCTTTATTGTGGCAGGTGCAGGCCTGTGACCCACGGTGTCTGACATAGGCAGGCCAGCATGGCTAGCTTGACCTGTAAATGAGGCCTGTGGAGAGGCATATAGGATTGCACATCCCCCAACATGCTGCTATTGTAAGAAAGAACTCAGTAGAAATATTGAATTAGCTTAGATAAGCAGAATTGCAGAATTAAGAAATGGAAAAGTACAGAAAAGATGTGTTTTAAAGTTACTGATAAGAAAGAGTACATTTGCAGAGAAATATTGAGGAGTGCTGACAGATGAGTTACAGAACCTTGCTCTTCTGCACGCACAAATGGTCCCATAGCCTTGAAAGTGTGAAAGTAACAAGTTGATGAACTGACCATTGTAATTGGGACTAGAAGGGGGGCAGGCAGGTGTCATGCCTACAGAAGCCCACAGAGGGAACATAATTGGAGAAACTTATCAGTACCGGGACCAATAGAAGGGCTACGGGAGGTACGGGAGCGTACCGGGACCAATGAAATGTTTTTCTATACCTAGAATGGAACAGAAGTCTATAAAAGTTGTTGTAATGCTTGAAAACTTTGCTCAGCCATTTTGAAATTGCCTTGCTTGAGACTTGTGCACAAATAAATGATTTGGACCTTCTGAACAGACTCCTGGTATCATTGGTTTGTCTGCGCTTTGCTGCTACATATTCCTTGGTGCGTTGGCCGGGAAGTTGTGGAATCAAAGTGTATATAGGGCAATATACCACGACTTTCCGCCTCTATAGGCTTGGTCCTGCCGGGATCGCGCCCTTCCGACGAGGGCCGCTCCCTGGCGCCACCGGTCCCTTGTATCGGAGGGAGCTGGTCGGACCTCGGCGGGCGACGAGCCCGGCTGGAGTCAACGCCTCGAACCCGAGTGAGGGGAGTCCGAGGTCCAACTCATGCGCCTGCTTGGGAAGTTTGAGGACCGGATCCGGTGAGTATAGTTTTGATTTTGGGTCTAGACAGAAATAGAAAGAGCAGTACTGCCATTGAAACTTGGAACTTGGAATTTGTAATCTCGAGATATTGGGAATTGGTAAGAGAGCTTGATCACCTCTCAAGGAAGAGCCGAGTAGCCTGGCATGGGAATTCGCTAGGTGAAACCCTCATCCTTTTTGTAATTGTACTTGGAAAAAGACTAGTCAGAATAGATAGAAACGAATGCATTCTGGGAATACGTTGCTAGCATGATTGTGTGAACGAAGCGTGATTGAGAGGTCTGGCAGCACGGACCAAGTGAAAGCTGACCCCTGATTAGCGCATTTCCTGACCGGGCGACCGCGTTCAGGTCGCGAAAAGGGGGAAGCGATTGTCGTCTTGTCTTGTTATTTGTATCCCCTATACGTTTCCAGGGCCGTGAGGACCCCTTACCCACGGTCCGCCCACCTTTTCCCTTCTGTCTGTTGTTGCGCGCACACATCGAAATGGGAGGGGCGGAGTCTACTAGGAACACTCCATTAGAATGTATGATCGCACATTTTAAAGAGGGATATTCAGGAGATTATGGTATTAAAATGACAGCAGCCCGTTTGCAGATTTTGTGTACTAGGGAGTGGCCCGATCTAGACCCCATCTGGCCCCGAGAGGGAACGTTCACCGTAGAGATTATCCAGTCAATACACCGTAGAGTGCGAGTAGCGCACCCAGATCAGTACCCCTATATAGATTCCTGGTTAAGTATTTGTGAAGATCCGCCCTCCTGGGCGCAGCGCTGTTATGAGGAACAGTGCAGAATAATGTTAGCTAAAACAGATTCTAGACAGAGAAAGGAACAGCCTAGAATGAAAGAGCAGGATAAGAAAGCCAAGAAGAAACCCATCTTGGCAGATCCCGATTCCCCAGAAGTAGTCCTCAGGCAGCCCCGAACCCCAGGTCCAGTGAGAATAGCCCGGCGGCGTCCTGCCCCAGCACCCCAGAGACCGCCGGAGCCGAGGCCAGACCCAATCCCTGACCTCCCTCCTCCTGGAGAAGAGGAAGAGAGAGAATTAGCGGAAAGAAGAGAGGAGGATGTAAAAAGTGAGCCAGAAGCGGAGCTAGAAGAAGAGGAAAGTGAGGATCCCCCAGAAGAAGAAGAAGAGGAAAGTGTACAAATAATTGAGAAAGCCAGCGCTAGCACTAGCAAGCCAGTGAAAGAAAAACCCAAAGCAAAACCAGTTGAGAAAAAGACAGCAACTCCTGCCAAGACCACGACAATAGCCCTTAGATCCCAGACTCAAATGACGCCTAGGACAGCCAAACTGTTTCCCTTAAGGCAAGTCCCGGGGGTGCCCGTAAAGAATGATAATGATGAAGTGGTAGCGGGACCCCTAACTTATGTGTATATCCCGTTCTCTACAACGGATTTATTAAATTGGAGATCGCATTATGCCTCCTATACTAGCAAGCCCCAGGAGCTGACAGAATTAGTAACTAGTATTATGGAAACTCACCAACCCACTTGGCCAGATTGCCGTCAGCTCCTGACCACCCTATTCACTACAGAAGAACGAGCGAGAATTAGAAAAGCAGCTATCGAATGGATGGCAGAAAACCCTGCAGCTCCAGCGCAGGGGCAGAATATAATAGATCGTAGAGAAGCAGCTCAGAGAGAATTCCCAAATGAAGACCCCCAATGGGATCCAAATACAGATGAAGGATCCACCGCCCTAGCCCGTTTTCGCCAAGGCTTTTTACAAGGCCTGAGAAGAGGAGGCCAAAAAGCTATGAACCTTTCCAAAGTAGCAGGAATTATCCAAGGAATAGATGAGAGCCCAGCAGATTATTATGAAAGATTAACTGAAGCTTATAGAATGTATACTCCCTATGATCCCGAGGCACCAGGAAGTTTATGCATGGTGAATTCTGCTTTTGTAAACCAGTCTCAACCAGACATTAGACGTAAATTACAGAAATTAGAAGGGTTTGCGGGCATGAATGCAACACAGTTATTGGAAGTCGCTCATAAAGTGTATGTGAATCGTGATACTGAAAGACAGAGAGAATGTGATAGAAAGATGAAGAAGAAAGCTGATTTTTTGGCTGCGGCCATAGTTGAAAAGAAAAGGGGAGGTGTCCCTAATCGAAGGAGCAGAGGAAGAGGGCGGGGTCAAGGCGGAGGCCGGACCCAGAGACTAGGCGTGAACCAATGCGCCTATTGCAAAGAAGAAGGACATTGGAGAGATACTTGCCCGCAACTCGAAGACGCCCAGCAAGATGACGACAACGATCATCAGTGGCGAGAGAGAAGAAAGAAGAGGCCGTCCCCGAGGCCGAGGAGGAGCCAATCGAGAACAATTCCAGCGAGAGAGGGGAGGAGGAGCCATCCAAGCATTGGCCACACAGGCCCATGAAGAGGATGACGTGGATTAGGACAGACCGGGCTCCAAGTTTGCTTTAGGTCTCCAGGAGCCTATGGTCGAAATACAAATAGGAGACCAATTCATGAACTTTATGGTTGATACTGGAGCAGAACATTCAGTAATAGACAAAAAGATAGCCCCATTCACCAAGAAAGCAGTCACCATTATAGGAGCAACTGGTGCCAAAGCCACAAAGTCTTTTCTACAAAACCGAATATGCAGTCTAGGAGGACAGCAAGTAACGCATCAATTTCTTTACATGCCCGAATGTCCAGTACCATTACTGGGACGAGACATGCTAGCCAAGCTTCAAGCCCAAATATCTTTCTCTGAGCAAGGAGAAATGCAAATGACAGTGAATTCCCAAGCCAAACCAGCAGGAATAATGCTGCTGACAGTACCCCGAGAAGAGGAGTGGAGATACTACATTGATGATTCGATTCAAGATACCTATTTTGAACAAACTTTAAAGAACATTCATGCACCACTTGAAGTATGGGCAGAAGGCAGTCCCCCAGGCCTAGCCAAACATATAGCTCCAGTGATTGTAACCCTCAAGCCTAGCGCTACACCAGTGCACGTCAAACAGTACCCTCTCCCAAGAGCCGCAATTGAAGGCATTCATCGCCACCTACAGAGATTACTTGAGTATGGCCTACTGAAAGTATGTCAATCCCCATGGAACACCCCACTTTTGCCAGTAAAGAAGCCTGAGACAGATGATTATCGCCCAGTGCAAGATTTGAGAAGAGTAAATGATGCCGTTGAAACTATACACCCAGTTGTACCCAATCCTTACACTTTACTAGGATTGATACCCGCTGAAGCTACCCATTTCACTGTACTAGATTTAAAAGATGCATTCTTTTGCATAAGATTAGCCCCTGTAAGCCAAATATTGTTTGCATTCGAATGGCAGGACCCCATCTCTGGAAGAGGGGGCCAACTCACCTGGACAAGATTACCCCAAGGATTCAAGAATTCACCTACCATTTTTAGTGCTGCACTAAATCAAGACCTTTCAAGCTATCCAGTAGCCCCGGGGAGGAGAGTACTTCTCCAGTACGTGGATGATCTGTTGATAGCTGCCATATCAGAAAAAGAATGTATACGAGCCACCCAAGATCTCTTGCAGTTACTAAATGAAGCTGGATATAAAGTTTCCAGAGCCAAAGCACAACTATGCCAAACAGAAGTGAAATACTTGGGTTTTCGTATTACCCAAGGAAGCAGAAGATTAGGCAGAGAAAGAAAAGAAGCAGTATGTAGAATTCCAACTCCAACAACCAGAAAGCAAGTCAGAGCCTTTCTGGGAGCGGCAGGATACTGCCGAATCTGGATACCCAACTTTGCCCAAATTGCCAAACCACTGTATGAAGCCACAAAAGGAGAAGAGAAGTCACCACTGGAGTGGGGACTTGAGCAGGATACAGCCTTCCAGAAGTTAAAAGAAGAACTGATGTCATCACCAGCACTTGGACTACCAGATGTCCACAAACCTTTCCACTTGTTTGTACATGAAGCACAGGGAAATGCCTTAGGCATGTTGACTCAGAAATTAGGAAATTGGGAACGACCTGTAGCCTACCTATCGAAACAATTGGACCCTGTGGCCAAAGGATGGCCACCCTGCTTGAGAGCAGTTGCAGCTACAGCACTACTAGTGAGTGAAGCAGACAAACTCACATTAGGACAGAACATACGAGTCACTGTGCCACATGCAGTCCTTGCCCTTATGGAACAGAAAGCAAATTATTGGCTCACCAATTCCCGAATGTTGAAGTACCAGAGCATGTTATGTGAAAACCCACAGATACAACTCGAAGTGAGCCATGCCCTGAACCCAGCTACCTTGATACCCATCAGTGAAGAACGCCCAGAACATGACTGTATCGAAGTCATGGAAACTGTATTCTCTAGTCGACCTGACCTAACAGATGTGCCCATAGACAATCCTGACCAGATCTATTATGTAGATGGGAGCAGTCTCATCCTTGACGGACGACGCTGTGCCGGATATGCAGTCGTCACTCAACACGAAGTAGTTGAATCATCAGCCCTAGCCTCAGGCACATCAGCCCAGAAAGCCGAATTGATAGCACTCACCAGAGCATTGTTGTTAGGAGAAAAACTTGTGCTAAATGTATATACAGATTCCAAATATGCTTTCACTACCTTGCATGCCCATGGAGCTCTCTACAAAGAAAGAGGACTCATCACATCCGGAGGAAAATCAGTTAAGTATGGTTCCGAGATATTGATGTTACTTGATGCAGTCTGGGCCCCAACACGTGTAGCTGTCATGCATTGTAGAGGACATCAAGCAGGAAAAGGAGAAGTTGCTCGAGGGAATAGATTCGCGGATGCCTCAGCACGACAAGCAGCTATGACAGGACAGATTGCCCCACAAGCTATGCCAATGCAAGCAGCATTGTTTCCAGTACCCTTGAATTTATGGACCCCACGATATACCACCAAAGAATTGGATTACTATTGTGACAAAGAAGGGGGAGTATTGAAAGATGGATGGATTGAGCTGCCACCAGAAGAAGGTAGTCAACCTCCGGGAAGAATAGTAATTCCAGAATTGTTAGGACCAGCCTTTGTCAAAGCTTTTCATGAAGCCACCCACTATGGAAAGAGTGCTATGGAGAAAGCACTCAGACCACATTTCTACATTCCTCTGATGACAACCATATCAGCCTCAGTAGCCCGACAATGTCAAATCTGTGCCAAAAATAATGCCAAGCAAGGCCTTATTACAGCACCCCGAGTTCAGTCAAGAGGTGTGACCCCCATGCACAACCTCCAAGTTGATTTCACCGAAATGCCAAAAGCCAATGGATACCATTACCTACTAGTATTAGTTTGTACCTTCTCTGGGTGGGTAGAAGCATTCCCAACCAGAACTGAGAAAGCCCGAGAAGTTACCAAAGCCCTAATGAGAGAGATTGTCCCCAGATTTGGAATTCCAGCAGTAATAGGGTCAGACAATGGACCCTCATTTGTCTCCCAAGTTACTCAGCAGTTAGCAAAAGCTTTGCAGATACAGTGGAAGCTCCACACTGCATACAGACCCCAGAGTTCAGGGAAAGTTGAGCGAATGAATCGTACATTGAAAGCCCAAATGTCTAAGCTTTGTCAGGAGACACACTTGAAATGGCCCCAAGTGCTCCCCATAGCTTTACTCAGAATACGCTCAGCCCCTGTAAAGTCAACAGGATTTTCCCCTTTTGAAGTTTTGTATGGTAAACCCCCACCAATAGTGCAGGGAGTCAAAGGAAATCTAGCCCAGATTGGTTCAGAAGTAACCAGACAAGAACTCCTAGCTCTTAGTTTTGTTCTGCAGACTCTCCATACGTGGATCCAAGACCAGTTGCCTATCAACTTGACGGAACCCTTGCATCCCTACCAGCCTGGAACTTCGGTGTGGATCAAAGATTGGAAGAAGATACCGTTGGAACCCCATTGGAAGGGACCGTACACCGTCATCCTGTCTACCCCAACTGCAGTAAAGGTAGCCGAGATCGACGCCTGGATCCACCACAGCCGAGTCAAGCCCGCCGCCGATCCTGAACCAGAGCGGTGGACAGCAGAGCAGCACCCTGATGTACCCTTGCGAGTTACTCTGAGACGGCAACCAGCAGTATAGACACTTCATCACAAGTACTTTGCAGTAGCCAAGTCTTTCGAAGAGGATTGCTGTTTTCCATGCAGCAACAGCTTTGTTTCAACGAACCCAATTTGCATGTGTGATTTGACACACTACTGTGAGACTACATTGACTAAGCCAGACTTCACAAGCCAACTGAATTGCTAAGTTGGTTAATGTGTGCTGGACATCTTGAGGATCTTCAATCAACACTCAGCACCCGTTAAATTGCTTCATTAGCAAACGGGACGAAGAATAATAGACCGTCGTGATCAAGATCAGCAAGCTGAGGATTCAGAAGAACTCCAATCAACATCAACATGTATCTTTGCTTCTGCTTTGCCTTGGTTGCCTTCTTTGGAGGTTTTGAACAGACTTATGCTCTACCTCCATGCACAGCTTGCATTACTTCTACTAGAACTGGACTGAAAGTAACTCAGACTTTGCTTTATCATTCTTACTATACCTGCAAGGGAACAATAACTCGGTGTATCTATAACACCACTGAATTAAATGTTTGCACTCATGGCAAAATTAAAGCATGCTATAATCCGCATCAGAATCCATCCTATTACACGTTGGAAATAAGATGGAAGGATGCAGATGGACCTATATTAGCTGCTACACCACCACTTAAGGACATTACTAAACCTGCTGTTTTGAATTTTGATGCATGTAATGCTATTAATAGAGATAGTCAGTCCACCTGTGGTACATGGGAGAAAGCGTATCGAAATGACCATAAGTATATGTGTCCAGAAGGAGCCACGGGATGGAGGAAGTGTACAGGTAAAAAGGAACCAGGGTATAGTACTGCTACAGCGGCAGACTACTATTGCCCGTATTGGGAATGTGTTTTTTATGCTACCTGGAACACTGGTATAACTGATGAGAAAATAGATAAGCGGATGGCTACTCTAACCAAGCCAACCACAAATGATAAATGTCAGAAAGATGCTTGCAACCCCTTACATTTGCGTGTACATAACCCCCATGCATGGAAACAAGGATATAAGTTTGGTTTACGTATTGCTGGAGGAGGAACAGATCCAGGGACCATTGTGTATGTTAGATTGAATACCCAAGCCCACAAGTCATCTAAATATCATATTCATAATACCTTTTATGAAGCTATGCATGTAAATAAGTTTGAGATCCCTCACCCTTCACAGAATTTGTTTTTAGAATTAGCCGGAGCAGTAGTATCTAGTCTTAAGATCACAGATTGTTATTTCTGTGGCGGAACCCAAATGGGAGACCAATGGCCCTGGGAAGCCCAAGAATTGAATTATTCCATGATTTACAATCAGACTGAATTACACAAGACAACCAGTGAATGGGTGTTAGCGCACTCAATCGTTGGACGTCTTTGCTTTGCCAGAACTGGACCCCAGTTCACCCAAAAGGTAGGACAGCTGGTCTGTCTTAGCCAGAAATACTATAATGCCACAACTAAAAAGACAGCATGGTGGTCAGGAATCAGACATCCTGAACCTCCTAACCCATTAGCCAGATTTCCTGAACTTGCAGGTCTATGGACTAACCTTGCCAAAGTCCAAGCCTGGCAAGCCCCACCTGGCCTATATTGGATCTGTGGAAACCGAGCATATGCGCAGCTCCCACCACAATGGGGAGGAGCATGTGTCTTAGGAACCATCAGACCTTCGTTCTTCCTGTTAAACACTGAACATGGAGAACAATTAGGATACCCTGTATACACAACCCACAAACACAAAGGAGCATCTAGACAGAAAAGAGAGGCCTTACAGATAGGCAAGTGGGAGAAATGGCAAGGTGATGATTGGCCACCAGAAAGAATTATTGAGTATTATGGACCTGCCACTTGGAATGATGATGGTATGTATGGTTATCGTACCCCAATTTATATGATTAATCGTATTATTCGCTTACAAGCAGTAGTTGAAATAATAACCAATGAAACTAGTCATGCTCTCACGCTCTTAGCTAGACAAAGTACTCAGATGCGCACTGCCATATACCAGAATCGCTTAGCCCTTGATTACTTGCTAGCAGCTGAAGGAGGAGTATGTGGTAAACTGAATTTAACTAATTGCTGTTTGAAAATAGATGATAAAGGTCAAGTAGTTGAAGAAATTGCTAAAGATATGCAAAGACATGCTTATGTGCCAGTACAGACTTGGCACGCCTTGAAGTTTCCTAATTGGTTTGCTAACCTTTTCTCTTGGCTGGGAGGATTTAAGACTTTCGTTATCTTAGTACTAATCCTTGTTGCTGTTGTCCTCTGCTTACCATGTTTAATCCCATGTTGTATGCGTTCCCTTCATAGTGCTATTGATAATACAGTAGAGCGGAAGACCGCAACTAGAATAATGGCTTTATACAAAGTCAGCCCTAATGGAACTAGTAAGAATCCTTTAATCAGGATTTGAATCCTCTGGAAAGTGATTTAATTCTCACACCTTATTAAGTAATAGGGTGAGATTAATCAAAGGGGGGAATGTGGCAGGTGCAGGCCTGTGACCCACGGTGTCTGACATAGGCAGGCCAGCATGGCTAGCTTGACCTGTAAATGAGGCCTGTGGAGAGGCATATAGGATTGCACATCCCCCAACATGCTGCTATTGTAAGAAAGAACTCAGTAGAAATATTGAATTAGCTTAGATAAGCAGAATTGCAGAATTAAGAAATGGAAAAGTACAGAAAAGATGTGTTTTAAAGTTACTGATAAGAAAGAGTACATTTGCAGAGAAATATTGAGGAGTGCTGACAGATGAGTTACAGAACCTTGCTCTTCTGCACGCACAAATGGTCCCATAGCCTTGAAAGTGTGAAAGTAACAAGTTGATGAACTGACCATTGTAATTGGGACTAGAAGGGGGGCAGGCAGGTGTCATGCCTACAGAAGCCCACAGAGGGAACATAATTGGAGAAACTTATCAGTACCGGGACCAATAGAAGGGCTACGGGAGGTACGGGAGCGTACCGGGACCAATGAAATGTTTTTCTATACCTAGAATGGAACAGAAGTCTATAAAAGTTGTTGTAATGCTTGAAAACTTTGCTCAGCCATTTTGAAATTGCCTTGCTTGAGACTTGTGCACAAATAAATGATTTGGACCTTCTGAACAGACTCCTGGTATCATTGGTTTGTCTGCGCTTTGCTGCTACATATTCCTTGGTGCGTTGGCCGGGAAGTTGTGGAATCAAAGTGTATATAGGGCAATATACCACGACTTTCCGCCTCTATAGGCTTGGTCCTGCCGGGATCGCGCCCTTCCGACGAGGGCCGCTCCCTGGCGCCACCGGTCCCTTGTATCGGAGGGAGCTGGTCGGACCTCGGCGGGCGACGAGCCCGGCTGGAGTCAACGCCTCGAACCCGAGTGAGGGGAGTCCGAGGTCCAACTCATGCGCCTGCTTGGGAAGTTTGAGGACCGGATCCGGTGAGTATAGTTTTGATTTTGGGTCTAGACAGAAATAGAAAGAGCAGTACTGCCATTGAAACTTGGAACTTGGAATTTGTAATCTCGAGATATTGGGAATTGGTAAGAGAGCTTGATCACCTCTCAAGGAAGAGCCGAGTAGCCTGGCATGGGAATTCGCTAGGTGAAACCCTCATCCTTTTTGTAATTGTACTTGGAAAAAGACTAGTCAGAATAGATAGAAACGAATGCATTCTGGGAATACGTTGCTAGCATGATTGTGTGAACGAAGCGTGATTGAGAGGTCTGGCAGCACGGACCAAGTGAAAGCTGACCCCTGATTAGCGCATTTCCTGACCGGGCGACCGCGTTCAGGTCGCGAAAAGGGGGAAGCGATTGTCGTCTTGTCTTGTTATTTGTATCCCCTATACGTTTCCAGGGCCGTGAGGACCCCTTACCCACGGTCCGCCCACCTTTTCCCTTCTGTCTGTTGTTGCGCGCACACATCGAAATGGGAGGGGCGGAGTCTACTAGGAACACTCCATTAGAATGTATGATCGCACATTTTAAAGAGGGATATTCAGGAGATTATGGTATTAAAATGACAGCAGCCCGTTTGCAGATTTTGTGTACTAGGGAGTGGCCCGATCTAGACCCCATCTGGCCCCGAGAGGGAACGTTCACCGTAGAGATTATCCAGTCAATACACCGTAGAGTGCGAGTAGCGCACCCAGATCAGTACCCCTATATAGATTCCTGGTTAAGTATTTGTGAAGATCCGCCCTCCTGGGCGCAGCGCTGTTATGAGGAACAGTGCAGAATAATGTTAGCTAAAACAGATTCTAGACAGAGAAAGGAACAGCCTAGAATGAAAGAGCAGGATAAGAAAGCCAAGAAGAAACCCATCTTGGCAGATCCCGATTCCCCAGAAGTAGTCCTCAGGCAGCCCCGAACCCCAGGTCCAGTGAGAATAGCCCGGCGGCGTCCTGCCCCAGCACCCCAGAGACCGCCGGAGCCGAGGCCAGACCCAATCCCTGACCTCCCTCCTCCTGGAGAAGAGGAAGAGAGAGAATTAGCGGAAAGAAGAGAGGAGGATGTAAAAAGTGAGCCAGAAGCGGAGCTAGAAGAAGAGGAAAGTGAGGATCCCCCAGAAGAAGAAGAAGAGGAAAGTGTACAAATAATTGAGAAAGCCAGCGCTAGCACTAGCAAGCCAGTGAAAGAAAAACCCAAAGCAAAACCAGTTGAGAAAAAGACAGCAACTCCTGCCAAGACCACGACAATAGCCCTTAGATCCCAGACTCAAATGACGCCTAGGACAGCCAAACTGTTTCCCTTAAGGCAAGTCCCGGGGGTGCCCGTAAAGAATGATAATGATGAAGTGGTAGCGGGACCCCTAACTTATGTGTATATCCCGTTCTCTACAACGGATTTATTAAATTGGAGATCGCATTATGCCTCCTATACTAGCAAGCCCCAGGAGCTGACAGAATTAGTAACTAGTATTATGGAAACTCACCAACCCACTTGGCCAGATTGCCGTCAGCTCCTGACCACCCTATTCACTACAGAAGAACGAGCGAGAATTAGAAAAGCAGCTATCGAATGGATGGCAGAAAACCCTGCAGCTCCAGCGCAGGGGCAGAATATAATAGATCGTAGAGAAGCAGCTCAGAGAGAATTCCCAAATGAAGACCCCCAATGGGATCCAAATACAGATGAAGGATCCACCGCCCTAGCCCGTTTTCGCCAAGGCTTTTTACAAGGCCTGAGAAGAGGAGGCCAAAAAGCTATGAACCTTTCCAAAGTAGCAGGAATTATCCAAGGAATAGATGAGAGCCCAGCAGATTATTATGAAAGATTAACTGAAGCTTATAGAATGTATACTCCCTATGATCCCGAGGCACCAGGAAGTTTATGCATGGTGAATTCTGCTTTTGTAAACCAGTCTCAACCAGACATTAGACGTAAATTACAGAAATTAGAAGGGTTTGCGGGCATGAATGCAACACAGTTATTGGAAGTCGCTCATAAAGTGTATGTGAATCGTGATACTGAAAGACAGAGAGAATGTGATAGAAAGATGAAGAAGAAAGCTGATTTTTTGGCTGCGGCCATAGTTGAAAAGAAAAGGGGAGGTGTCCCTAATCGAAGGAGCAGAGGAAGAGGGCGGGGTCAAGGCGGAGGCCGGACCCAGAGACTAGGCGTGAACCAATGCGCCTATTGCAAAGAAGAAGGACATTGGAGAGATACTTGCCCGCAACTCGAAGACGCCCAGCAAGATGACGACAACGATCATCAGTGGCGAGAAGAAAGAAGAGGCCGTCCCCGAGGCCGAGGAGGAGCCAATCGAGAACAATTCCAGCGAGAGAGGGGAGGAGGAGCCATCCAAGCATTGGCCACACAGGCCCATGAAGAGGATGACGTGGATTAGGACAGACCGGGCTCCAAGTTTGCTTTAGGTCTCCAGGAGCCTATGGTCGAAATACAAATAGGAGACCAATTCATGAACTTTATGGTTGATACTGGAGCAGAACATTCAGTAATAGACAAAAAGATAGCCCCATTCACCAAGAAAGCAGTCACCATTATAGGAGCAACTGGTGCCAAAGCCACAAAGTCTTTTCTACAAAACCGAATATGCAGTCTAGGAGGACAGCAAGTAACGCATCAATTTCTTTACATGCCCGAATGTCCAGTACCATTACTGGGACGAGACATGCTAGCCAAGCTTCAAGCCCAAATATCTTTCTCTAAGCAAGGAGAAATGCAAATGACAGTGAATTCCCAAGCCAAACCAGCAGGAATAATGCTGCTGACAGTACCCCGAGAAGAGGAGTGGAGATACTACATTGATGATTCGATTCAAGATACCTATTTTGAACAAACTTTAAAGAACATTCATGCACCACTTGAAGTATGGGCAGAAGGCAGTCCCCCAGGCCTAGCCAAACATATAGCTCCAGTGATTGTAACCCTCAAGCCTAGCGCTACACCAGTGCACGTCAAACAGTACCCTCTCCCAAGAGCCGCAATTGAAGGCATTCATCGCCACCTACAGAGATTACTTGAGTATGGCCTACTGAAAGTATGTCAATCCCCATGGAACACCCCACTTTTGCCAGTAAAGAAGCCTGAGACAGATGATTATCGCCCAGTGCAAGATTTGAGAAGAGTAAATGATGCCGTTGAAACTATACACCCAGTTGTACCCAATCCTTACACTTTACTAGGATTGATACCCGCTGAAGCTACCCATTTCACTGTACTAGATTTAAAAGATGCATTCTTTTGCATAAGATTAGCCCCTGTAAGCCAAATATTGTTTGCATTCGAATGGCAGGACCCCATCTCTGGAAGAGGGGGCCAACTCACCTGGACAAGATTACCCCAAGGATTCAAGAATTCACCTACCATTTTTAGTGCTGCACTAAATCAAGACCTTTCAAGCTATCCAGTAGCCCCGGGGAGGAGAGTACTTCTCCAGTACGTGGATGATCTGTTGATAGCTGCCATATCAGAAAAAGAATGTATACGAGCCACCCAAGATCTCTTGCAGTTACTAAATGAAGCTGGATATAAAGTTTCCAGAGCCAAAGCACAACTATGCCAAACAGAAGTGAAATACTTGGGTTTTCGTATTACCCAAGGAAGCAGAAGATTAGGCAGAGAAAGAAAAGAAGCAGTATGTAGAATTCCAACTCCAACAACCAGAAAGCAAGTCAGAGCCTTTCTGGGAGCGGCAGGATACTGCCGAATCTGGATACCCAACTTTGCCCAAATTGCCAAACCACTGTATGAAGCCACAAAAGGAGAAGAGAAGTCACCACTGGAGTGGGGACTTGAGCAGGATACAGCCTTCCAGAAGTTAAAAGAAGAACTGATGTCATCACCAGCACTTGGACTACCAGATGTCCACAAACCTTTCCACTTGTTTGTACATGAAGCACAGGGAAATGCCTTAGGCATGTTGACTCAGAAATTAGGAAATTGGGAACGACCTGTAGCCTACCTATCGAAACAATTGGACCCTGTGGCCAAAGGATGGCCACCCTGCTTGAGAGCAGTTGCAGCTACAGCACTACTAGTGAGTGAAGCAGACAAACTCACATTAGGACAGAACATACTGTCAGTAGTTATGCCATGCCAAGGGCCTTTGGTATAAATCCCCCTCCCCCAACACTTTTGCTCTTTGGAAGGACCATGTGACCTCTTAAAGAAAGGCTTTGAACTCTTCCTTATCCTTCATTGTCATAAGAACATAAGAAATGCCATACTGGATCAGACCAAGGTCCATCAAGCCCAGTATCCTGTTTCCAATGTGGTCAATCCAGGTTACAAGTACTTGGCAGGTTCCCAAAAAGGCACACAGGTTCCACAGTCCCGGGGTAAGCAGTGCATTTCCCGGGTCTTCTTTAATAATGATTTATGGACCTTTCCTCCAGGAACTTTTCCAAGCCTTTTTTAAATCCAGATACACTAACAGCTTTTACTACCTCCTCCGGTAACAAGTAAAAAAATATTTTCTCTTATTAGTCTTAAATGGGTTACATTATAGCTTCATTTTGTGTCCTCTAGTCTTTCTACTTTTTGATGGTTTAAACAACCAATCTATGTTTACCCATTCCACTCCATTCATTAATTTATAGACCTTTATCATATCCCCACTCAGTCGTCTCTTTTCCAAGATGAAGAGCCTTAACCTTTTAAGCCTCTCCTCATAGGGGTATCCTTCCAGTCCCTTTACCATTTTTGTCGCTCTTCTAGGTACTTTGCTAATTCAGCTATTTTTATTTATTATTTATTTATTTATTACAGTTGCTTATATACCGCACTATTCGGCATCAGCGCGGTTTACAGTACAACAAAGTGACCAATACACACATTCTGTTTGGTTTTACATCGAACAGGAATATAAACTTGGATAACAGGGGCTGAACTATATACATGAACTATTTACATGAAATATGCTATATACAAGAGGTAAAATTCCTATAACATTGTTGAATTGCACAATAAATGATGATACGGCGACCAGAATTGCACACAATATTCAAGGTGCAGTTGCACCATGGAACGATACAGAGGCATTATGATGTCATCCTTTGTTTTATTCCCCATTCCTTTCCTTATGATTCCTAACATTCTATTTGCTTTCTTGGCTGCCACTGCACACTGGACAGAGGGTTTCAACATATTATCCATGATGATGCCTAAATCTTTTTCCTGGATGGTGGTTTTTAAAGTGGTACCTTGCATCATGTAACTGTAGTTTGGGTTGTTCTTTCCTAGGTGCATAACTTTTGTATCATCTGCAAATTTGATCACCTCACTCATTATTCCTATTTCCAGGTCATTTATGAAGATATAAAAAAAGCAGCAGACCCAGCACAGATCCCTGCAGTACTCCACTATTCACCCTTCTCCACTGAGAAAATTGTCCATTTAGCCCTACCCTCTGCTTTCTATCTTTTAACCAGTTCCTGATCCACAATAGTACACTGTCTCCTATCCCATGACGTTTTAGTTTTGCCAAAAGTCTCTGATAAGGGACCTTATCAAAGACTTTCTGAAAATCCAGATACACTGTATCAACCGACTCACCTTTGTCCATCTGTTTATTAAGACCTTCAGAAAAAACATAACAGATTAGTAAGACAAGACTTTCCTTGGCTAAATCCATGTTGGCGTTCTCCCATTAAACCATGACTATCTACATGTTCAGTATCCAGAACCTTATCTCTATAGCCTTTAATAAACCACAAAAGCTTTTTGTGTTCTTGACTCCATGGTTCCCAGAACCACTTCCTCTTTGACTTTGTCGTGTCCCTCCTCCCCGATGCCTATGCCTCTTTTCTCCACAATAGAATTTTCTCTCTTCATTCATTCTTTCCTCAGCACCCTTCATGTTCTGTTCCTCTCCCCCCCCCCCCATTTTGCCTCCACCATCTCCCTATCAGTCTGCTCCCTGCTCTCTCCCATCTCTTCTATTTACCTTTTTGTCTGGTCTACCCTCTCCCTCTTCTCTTTCCTCCTCCTGGTCCACCTCCCCCACTCTTGCCTCCATTTTCCTTGATCATGTTGTTCAGTCTGTACTGCCGTCCTCCTCTCCCATCAACCACTGGTCTACCCATCTCATTCTGAAACTCGCTAATATCCTCTGCCCCTGTATTTTCCCCTTCTTCAGACAAGCCTATCTTCTGGGTATGTGCCTCCTCCTTGGAAACATGCCATGATGTTTCCCTTGCTCAAAAAAGCCTTCCTTAGATTCCACTAACCTCTCCAATGTCCACCCTATCTCTAACCTCGCTAAGATCTTAGAATGAATTGTCATTTCACAGCTAAATTTTTTTTTCTTGATAAAGCTTTAATCTTTCACCCCCAACAGACTGTGTTGGTTATAGCACTGAATCACTTTTCACTGTCCTTCTGATTGAAATCTGGATATCCCTTGATCATGGCCATTCTGTCATTTTCATCACTTTGGATCTATCGTCTGCTTTCAACCTTGTCAACCATCATCTCTGTTTGCAATGACTTCACCTTATTGGTCGCCATTGGACTGTTCTCAAGCAGTTCTCTTCCTATTTGCAACATCATTCCTTTCAAGCATTCTCTGACTTCTAGGTTGTGCCCCCCACACAAATATATTCCATCCTTTCTGGCATTGCCCGAGACTTTCTATTAGCTCCAACCCTCTTCGGCATCTTCCTTGCACCGCTCCCCCCTCTTTATTCAGTCCCTTGGCTCCAGCTCATTTCTTTATGCAAATGACATCCAGATCCTTTTTACTGCTCACTCTTCCTCCCATAACATCTCTTCCCTTCATTGTTGCTTGCAAGCAATCAGCCATTGGCTCCAAGATCACCAAATATTCCTCAATGTCTCTATGAGTCTGTTTCTCTTCTGCTAACTCTCGTTCTACACTTCCTCTCCCTCCTTGCTTTCTTCTTCCCCCCTCCCTACCATGATTCTGTTAAAACCTTGAGTGTTATTTTAAATTCTGCTCTTACCTTCAAGGGTCAGATCAACTTTGCTCAAGTCTTTTTTTGCTCTATGCTGTCTTTTCTCTGTGCACTCTTTTCTTACTCTGTCCCAACTCAAGCTTCTGGTTCTTCCTGTGGTTATTATAAGACTTATCCAATACTCCATTCAACATCTTCAGCTTATCCAATCTACTGCTGCAAAGCTTTGTTTTGGTGCCCACCACCTCTTTTGATCTCTCTCCACTGGCTTCCTAGTGAGTTCTGCATTCAGTACAAGGTCCTCACTCTTGTTCATTATGTCCTCTTACTGCCCTCCCGACCTTGCCACCTGGATGTCCCCTCCCATACCCTATGCTCCTCCCAGGTCTCACTCCTATCTCTCTCCCCCACCCCCAGCCCACCACCTAGTTATCTGTAGAATCTCCTTCACTTATCTCAGCTTTTCTCTAGAACTCCCTTCTCCAGGTTCAAAAAGAGTCTAAAAATGTGGCTTCTCCAACTTGTTTTCCTTCAGGCCTCTCTTCCCTAACCTTAAGCAATAGCAGCTGTTGGGGAGGATCAATTAATAAGAACATGCCATCCTGGGTCAGACCAGGGTCCATCAAGCCCAGTATCCCATTTCCAACAGTGGCCAAGCCAAGTCAGAAGTAATCAAAATGGTACACAGATTCCACAATGCTTGTCCTGTGGTAAGCAGTGGATTTCCCAGGTCCTCTTTAATAATGGTTTATGGAATTGTCCTCCAGGAACTTGTCCAAAGCTTTTTTAAACCCAGCTAAACCAACAGCTTTTATCACACCCCCACACCCCCCCGGTAACGAATTCCAGAGTTTGATTACACGTTGAGTGAAAAAATATTTTCTCTTTTTAGTCTTAAATGGGTTATATTGTAGATTCATTGCATTTCCCCTAGTCTTCTATTTTTTTATGGCATAAGAACCAATCTATATTTTTACACCATCCATTGATTTATAAACCTCTATCATATCTTCTCTCAGCCATCTCTTTTCCAAGTTGAAGAGCCCTAACCTTTTAAGTTGAAGAGCCCTAACCCACATTAAATTTCATCTGCCATTTGGACATCCAGCCTTCCAATTTATCAAGGTCCTCTGGCAATTTTTCACAATCCTCTTGGTTATTTCCATTTCCAGGTCATTTATGAATATGTTAAAAAACAGCGAACCCAGCACAGATCTTGGGGTACTCCATTATTCACCTTTCTCCATTGAGAAAAATTGGGCCTTTAGCCCTACCCTCTGCTTTCTATCTTTTAATCAGTTCCTGATCCACAATAGTACACTGCCTCCTATCCCATGACGTTTTAGTTTTGCCAAAAGTCTCTGATAAGGGACCTTATCAAAGGCTTTCTGAAAATCCAGATACACTATATCAACCGACTCACCTTTGTCCATCTGTTTATTCAGACCTTCAAAAAAAAACAACAGATTAGTAAGACAAGACTTTCCTTGGCTAAATCCATGTTGGCTGTCTCCCATTCAACCATGACTATCTACATGTTCAGTAATTTTATAATGGTTTCTTCCATTTTTCCCAGTACTGATGTCAGGCTCACCAGTCTGTAGTTTCCTGGATCACCCCAGAACCCTTTTTAAAAATGGGCATTACATTGGCCATTCTCCAATTTTCAGGTACTACATATGATTTTAATGATTGTTCACAGATTACTAATAGTAGGTCTGCAATCTCATATTTCAGTTCTTTCAACACCCTTGGATGGATACCATTTCGGTCCAGGTGATTTGCTATTCTTCAGTTTATCAAATAGTTGTAATACATCTTCCCGGTTTATTGATATTTCTTCAATTCTTCTGCGACATCATCTTTAATTAATTTATTTATTTATTACAATTTCTTATATACCGCGCTATTCGGTATCAGCGCAGTTTACATCATAACACAACGACCATAACAACAAGCTGTCTGGTTTTACATCGAACAGGAGTGCAAACTTGGATAACAGGGGTTAACTATATACATGAGATATTTATACGGAACAAGGTTAGGTAACAATCACATAACGAATGTAAGGGACCTTTCTAGAGTGGGTCATTTCTTCAGAGGGGATATCTAGGTTCAATTGCTGGTTGGGTAGTATTGGAGGAAAAGGTGGTATTTGAGTGCTTTCCTGAACTGATATAGGTCGGTAATGGCCCTAATGTCAGGGGGTAGAGCATTCCAGCATTTGGGGACATAGAAACTGAACGCCCTGTTTGTGGTTGTCATGTTGCACTTTGTCAATGCCTTTGGGGTTGTTAGAAGGTTTACGGCTGTTGCTCTTCTGGATCTGTTGGGGGGGACAATGTGAATAAGTTCTGTGAGTGAGGAGGATGAAATACCTTTGATTGCCTTAAATGATAGGAGTAGGGTTTTAAAGATGATCCTCCCATGGATAGGTAGCCAGTGAAGCTGTTTGAGAATGGGAGTCACGTGGTCACTTCTGGAGGCTCCGTAGAGGACCCTTGCTGCGGCATTTATGGCCAACTGTAATGGGGTTAGTGTGGATTGGGGGAGACCTTGTAAGATGGCGTTTGCAAAGTCAAAGTGTGGCAGGATTAGCGCTTGGTATATGGTCCGGACGTCGTCTGGGTCCAACAGGGAGCGTAGGTGCTTGAGCGAGCGGATTTTGAAATAAACGGCTTTGACTATGTTGCTTATGTGGTGTTTCATATCCAGACGTTGGTCCAAAGTAACACCCAGGTATCTTATTGTTTCTTTAGTTTGTAAGTCAGCTTCCTTGACACTGACATGGGATGGGGGAGTAAAGTTGGGGTCTCTGGTGATGAAAAGCACCTCTGTTTTTTTATGTTGAATGCGTAGGTTCTGTGATTGGAGCCACACTGAGACCGCATTGAAACAGTCTATCAGCGGTGCCAGATCCATGTGAGCTGTGGAGAACGGCATGTATAAGAGAATGTCATCTGCATATATAAAACAGTTCACACTGAATGATCTTATGATGTTGCAGATGGGCTGCATGTAAATATTGAATAGTAAGGAAGATAACGAGGAGCCTTGAGGTACCCCTTGCTTTTGATGGAAGTGTTTTGACTCTTCTGATCCGGACTTCACATATTGCCATCTTCCATTCAGTCTCTCTGCTGTGGCCTTGTTCCCCTCTTAGTGCCCCTTTTACTCCTCTATCATCTAATGGTCCATTTGACTCTCTCACAGGTTTTTTGATAACAATGTACTTGAAAAAGTCTTTGTGTGTTTGCTTCCACAGTTTCCAATACATCACCGTTAAATACCATTTCAGGCATGAGTAAAGTCCATACATCTTCTTCAGTAAAGACTGAAGCAAAAAATTCATGCAGTCAATTTGCTATGGCCTTGTCCTCCCTTAGTGCCCCTTTTACTCCTCTGTCATCTAATGGTCCAACTGACTCTCTCATGGGTTTTTTTGCTACAAATGTACTTGAAAAAATGTTTGTGTGTTTTTGTTTGCACAGCAAGCTTTCTTTAAAATTTCCTCTTTGCCTGTGTTATCAAAGTCTTGCTTCTAACTTGCTAGTGCTTATGTTGTTTCCTGTTTTTGTCATTTGGTTCCTTTTTCCATTTCCTGAAAGATGCTTTTTTGGCAACAGCCTCTCTGACATCAACTTTAAACCATACTGGCAGTTTTTTGGACTTCCTTCCACTTTTCATAAAGCGTGGAATACATCTAGTCTGGGCTCTCAAGATAGTATTTTTAAACAACTCCCATGCTTGATGTAAATCTTTAACCTTTGCAGCTGCTCCTTTTAGTTTTTTCTTAACTGTTTTCATCATTTTATCATAGCCTCCCTTTTGAAAGCTAAAAAGGTAGTACTGTGGATTTTCTTGCTGTCCTTCTTTCAATTATTAAATCAAACTCCATCATGCTATGATCACTATTGCCAAGTGACCCCAACACCCTTATCTCTTGCACCAGAACCTGTGTTCCACTAAGGACTAGGTCCAGAATAGCGTTCCCTCTTGTTGATTCATGAGCCAGTTGCTCTAAGAAGTGGTCATTTATTTAATCTGTCTGTCCATCCATCCATACACAATTGCACAAAAAAAAGAGTCAGGAGGAGCACCGAGCTGACATTAGTGGGGTGATGAAGAAGTAAAAGCAAGCAGGCAGTGCTACAGGGACCTCAACCCCCATGACACAACAAAAGAGAAGCCTTGTGGTGGTACAATGGAGACTGCAATGTTCGCTGCAGAAAAGGACAAGCTGTGGTCGCAGCAAAGAACTGTGCTGTCTGCCTGTGATGCCGGAAGGGAAGAAGAACGAAGTCTGTGGCTGCTGGTGGGGGCCCATCTCTCAATGACAGAAGACGGGAGGGAGGGAATGAAGGAGACGGGAAGGGAAGAAGGGAAAGTGTGAGGAGGAGAGAAAATGTATGAGAGGGAGGTGCAAAGAGAGTTTAGGGGTGAGGGGAAGGGATGGGAGGAGGAGAAAATGCAGGAGAGGGGAGAGAGTATGAGAGAAGGGGGATGGAGGAGAGGTGAAGAGAGAAACCGCGCAACTGGAAAGAGAGGAAAGGAGGGGAGAGAGTATGAGAGAAGGGGGATGGAGGAGAGGTGAAGAGAGAAACCGCGCAACTGGAAAGAGAGGAAAGGAGGGGAGAGAGTATGAGAGAAGGGGGATGGAGGAGAGGTGAAGAGAGAAACCGCACAACTGGAAAGAGAGGAAAGGAGGGGAGAGCGCAAGGGGTGTTAGGTTGTGGAAGTAAGTGCAAGGGGCTTGGGGAAGTGGACAGAATACCTAAGAGGGAGAAACACCCCCACCAGACGCATCCCCATCTGCTCTCTACATATCTCCTCTACCCTCTCAAGACAGACGCAGATATATTCACGATACCACTCCCCCTCCCCCTCACAAACACACACAATCCCCAAATAGCCACCCCCCAAACACTCTCGGAGACACACCTTACCACGTTTTTTCTGAGCATGTCCCAAGCACAGGCATACATGGGTTTGAGAACGGAGACTAGGAAATGCCGTCGTGTCACACTATGTAGGTACACACTTTGCAACTTCTTTTTGCATTAATGTAAATATTTTGTGCCTTTAATCATCTGTCCATGGCATCACCCTTTCCAAACCACTTTTTAACCTGTTCTGGAACATTAACAGGAATAAACATCGAAGTCCATTTAATAGCTTGAATAGGTAAATGAAAAATGTGGTCTACACATGCAGGTATCAGAAGCAGGTCCCCTAGAGCTCTGTACACATATTTTATTGGATTTTCTGTTTGGTAAACCACTTTGATGCATGAAGCTAAAGGCAGTCAATCAAGTTTGTAATAAACTGAACACTACCATTGCCCTTGAGAATATTTAGCTGAACAGTCAGTCTGTTGTACTTGTATGAGCACAAAACATTCATGCAGAAATCCAGAATTTTTTTTTTGCATCAGCCATATAAGTAGGGCCGGAGCAAAGGTATTAATTACCTTCAGTTTTGAGCTCCCTTCAATTAACTTTAAGACCCATAACTCTCCAACTGATAATTAGACATAGCGACCATAATCATCCCAGCAGCATCACTCCCATGACGAACTTGTAAAAATGCAAAACTGAACAAGAGCGTTCATGTTTTGTTTTCTTTCTTTTTGTGGAAACGAGAGTGTGATGCTGGCAGCAGCTGGAGCAGCAGGAACAGCCCAAGACATCGTGTTAGAGGGGGAAATCCGGGTTTTGTGGGTTTTTTTTTAATAAAATTTGTTTATTAACCGCATTGAAAAAGAACAGCCATCAACAAGCAGCCCCCCGAAAGCAAATCCCCGAGCAGGGTGCACTCTTATCCCCGCCCCGGGGACGTCAGATAACATTACATGGCAATAGTAAACAATTCAGAACAAAGACAGTTTTAGGTATAGTCTTATACTACTACACAAGAAGAGAAACCCCCCCCTTCCCACCCCCCCCCTTGTCGCAGCCTGCAGCCCCCACCACAACCTTATACCACGTGGACCACTAAGGGCCCACATTAAGCACTTCATTCCTACAGTATGGCCCCAAATTCTGAATGTAAGGCTCCCAGATTAGCAGAAAATTGGACCATCGTTTCACCTGTCCTCGGGCTCTCCATCGTTCAGTCAGCATTAATTGATGAAAATTATTGCGCCACTCCAGGAAAGTGGGTGGGGAGGCATCTCGCCACCTACGCAAGATCGGGCCCTTCCCCACCAGGCAGGCCTTATGAACCAGCAGGCGCTCCCCCCTCCCTGACGGCAGGGTTCGGTTTAACTGGTCTAACAAGACCAGCGTTCCCGTCCAGGGGAAAGAATGTCGGAACAACCCCTCAAGAAAACGATGGATGCGGGACCAATAGGAGCGAATGCGCCCACACGACCACCACATATGTGTAAGATCTGCCAGGGGCGCCGAGCACCTAGGGCAGGAGCCATCATGGGTAATGCAGCTACGCAAAGCCCGCCGTGGGGAGAAATGGACCCGGGTCAACGCCTTGTATTGTACCTCCCGCCAGCGGGCCCCCTCCACCAGTATGACGATACGCCTCAGGGCGACCAGAAGAGTCCCGGGGGAAATCTCACGTCCCAGCTCCCGGGCCCATGCCTGTTCCACCCGGGTGTAGTCCGGCACAACCCCAAAACATGTTAACCGGGACTTCAATCGCGCTATCGACGGAGGGGCCTCCCCTGCAATATCAAAAAATTCCAGGATGTGCGCGGAACGCTCTACGGTGAGCTCCCCTCGGGGCAGCGAGGCCACATAATGGGCCAATTGCAAATAAGCAAAGTGTTGGCGAGAGGAGAGCCCATATTCCTCACACAACTCCAAGAAAGTCTTGCAGTTACCCGTGAGATTGACAACATGGCCGATATTCCTTACTCCCTGTACTCCCCAGGATTGAAAGACTCGAGTTTCAGAGCCCGGAGTAAAATGCACATTACCTCGCAACGGAAGCCAACTCGATACCCGCCAGTCTCGCCTCCAATAACTATTCAATTGCTGCCATGTGCGTCGCGCGGCACGGAATAAGACATGATGCTGAAGCTCACTAGGCAAGAAACCACTCTCGACGTGCAGGATTCCCAACAGGGACAGGGGGGCTACGACAGCCATCTCGAGTTCACTAGGTGTGTAAATATCTGTTCCCCCCAACCAATCACCCACATGGCGTGCCTGGCAGGCCAGAGCGTATAACCATAAGTCGGGGATACCGATACCCCCACTACGCCAAGACCCAATCATTCGATTCAGTGAGATGCGAGCCCTAGCCCCCCGCCAAAGAAAGCCCTGTATTTCCCTTTCCAAACGACGTACATCGCGGCGCAGCAACCAAACGGGTAGCGTCTGCAACCAATACAGAATACGAGGCAGGATCACCATCTTTATCGCGGCTACCCGTCCCAAAAGAGACAATGGTAGCGGATTTCAAGCCCGTAGTTGAGTGCGTACGCCAGAGAAAACTCTTTCCAAGTTCGTGCGGTACAGCTCCTTAGGGAGGCTAGTAAGGACAATGCCAAGATAAACAAAGGACCCGTCCGCCCATCTCAATGGGAAGGACCCACTCCACCCCCCCCGTAGTCGGCCGCATACATCTAAGGCCTCTGATTTGTCAAAGTTGATACGTAGGCCCGCAAACCTACCATATTCTGCAAACTCATTCATCAGCCGGGACAATGAGTCTCGGGGCGACAACAGGTGCACCAACATATCATCAGCGAACGCCGAAATCTTAAAACCGTGTGAACCGATATCCACCCCGCAAATCTGCCGATCAGATTCAATCCTACGAATGAGGGGATCCAAACTGAGAACAAAAAGCAAAGGAGATAAGGGGCAGCCCTGTCGAGTTCCTCTAGTCAATGGGAAGGGGTCGGAAAGGACCCCGTTGCAAAACACCCGGGCTGTCGGTTGCTCATACAGACTCCACACCATCCTACAAAAAGGAGGACCCAGACCATAGCACGGCAGCAAATCATGGAGATACTGCCAGCTTACCCTGTCAAACGCCTTTTCCGCGTCAAAGCTCACCAACAAAGATGGCAGTTGTCTCGCATGTACCCACTCTAAGGATGCTAGGATTCGACGCAAGTTGCGAACCGCATAACGGCCTTTAATGAAACCCACCTGGGAGGCGTGCACTAAATCCCCCAGTACACCCGCTAAGCGGTCTGCTAAGATTTTTGCCAGAATCTTCATGTCGAAGTTCAACAGGGAAATCGGCCGGTACGAAGCCGCCTGAGACAAGTCCTTACCCGGTTTAGGGATCAGCGTAATGTACGCCTGGTTGTCCCCCCATTTCCTAGTTCCCCGCTCCGTTCGGCTCTGATAGGTGTCCACCAATACGGGGCCCACCCAATCAGAAAGGATTTTATAAAATTCCGCCCCATATCCATCGGGCCCGGGTGCTTTATAACAACTAGCGGACGAGACAACCTGCTGAATCTCTCCGAGAGTTATGGGCCGTCCCAATAGCTCACTCTGTGCCGCCATGACTTGCGGTAACTCCACGCCCTGCAAATAAGTTTCCATCCTAGAGGGTGAGGACCCCTCCGCTGTGTATAGTCGCTGGAAAAAATTGTGGAAAACCTTACTTATCGCCTCTTTCTGGTTCTGGAGTCGACCCCGCTCGTCACGGAGAGCGGCCACAAACCGCCCACCACGCGGTCCCCGCAAACACCGTCCCAGCAAGGCCCCAGGTTTATCGCCAAAGCAATGTAGCCTGTACTTATAATACATGAGAGATTTCTTAGCCCGCTGGTGCAACAATTCGTTCAACGCAACCTGCAGCTCCCACAGCCGCTTTCTATTAAAGGGCATGGGGGAAGTCCCGCAAAGCCTGCGGGCGCGCACGACTTGCTTCTCCAGGCGGATGATATGGTCCGCCAACATTCTCCGCTTCCGGGCGACATAACTAATTATCTCGCCCCGCAAGACCACCTTAGCCGTTTCCCACACCAACTCTGGGTCCCCCCGGTGGACTTGGTGATTCTCCTCAAATTCCTGCCAACGGTGGCGCAAAAAGTGTTGGAAATGGGTATCTTTGTAATATTCAATAGGAAAGCGCTATACACGCGCAAGGCCCGCTACACCCCCCCACTGCAACTCCAACCAAATCGGAGCATGGTCTGAGATTTCAAGCGGACCGATCTGAGCGTCCCCCACACCGGCAAATTGGCTCGCGGAGAGCAGGAGATAATCAATACGCGCACTTGTGCCATGCGCTCGTGACATGTGGGTGAAATCCTTTTCTAAGGGGTGCAACAATCTCCACGGATCGACTAGCCCCAACCGGGTCTGAAGGCCCTGCAACAACCGAGCAAGGGACCTCCGTTCCCGAGTGCCGCCACCAGACGAAGTATCCAAATCCACGTCGAGTACCCCATTAAAGTCCCCCCCCAGGAGAAGTGGCACATCAGGGAGTTGTTCAACCTTAGCCGCTAACCGGCCGAAAAATGATGGATCACTCGTATTGGGGCCATAGATGTTACCTAGAATAATCTCCCGATCTTCCAGCAGACCATGTAACAGCAAATACCTACCCTGTGGGTCGACTACTTGCCGTAGCAGCGTAAAACGCACTTGTTTATGCACCAATATGGCCACCCCGCCTTTTTTACCAAGGCGGGCGACCCCCAGACCTGACCCACCCATTCTCTGCAGAGTTTGGCGTGCTCTTCCGTAGTCTGATGGGTTTCCTGGAGTAGCGCAATGTCACAATGGTGCCTAGCCAAGGCTTTCAATATTTTATATCTCTTGATAGGAGTGCCCAAACCACAGATATTCCAGGAAAATACCTTCAGGGTATCTCTACGGTCTTAGGGCCATTACAGGTATGAATAACCACCTAAGCCACCCAAAGGTAGAGGGAACCCCCCCAGCCCAGGGCCCCCCTCCATCTAATATGCCAGAAGGACAACCTGGCGTGGTTAGGGACTGCAGACTGCGACAATTCTCCCCAAACTCCCCCCACCCACCCCCTCTAAACTCCCCCCCTCTAAACCCCCCCTCTGCCCCTCACTATCCACTCCACCCAGTCTAATCATAGACTAACCTCCTCTCGTGGTATTTCAGGCCATCCCCTTAGTTCTAAATCCCCATCCTGCACATTATGATAATATGGTGAGGCTACGTGCCCAGAGGAGGGAAAAGAGAAAAAAAAAAAAAAAAATGGGGGGGGGGAGAAGGAGGGACACTAGTACCACACACAACACTTTTCACATTGCTATACTAGGGAAGGCGGCCACCTGTTACAGAACAGCATGTATCTCACCCCACCTTCGATCAAGCGACGGAAAGGAAATGGTTACTCAGTGAAGGGGGAATCCCAAACAATTGCCAGCTGAGCCGATACAGTGTATGACAGCTGCAGAATGTAACCAGCAAGATCTGTGCCGCAACCTCTATGTGCTGCGCTGCAAGGCCAGCGCGCCCCCTCAATGAGGAGCGCGCCCACGCAACAAGGAGCGCGCCCGTTCAACGAGGAGCACGCGCGTCCACTCGCACCCAGCCCAGCAAGTGCAATGTCCCCGAACCCTCCCGTCCCCAGCCTAATTAGCCCCCCCACCAGATGCTCCTCTGGGCCTAACCCCCACAATCATACACTCACCCCCAGTCATACACCATGCATCCTACCAACCCCTCCCTCCCTCCCACCACTGCGCTCCGGTCCCTGAGAAAACAAAAAAGCCAAAGAAAGAAGAAGGAAAAGGCGGGTGGACCGAGTATGCTCCGGCACCCCTCACACGGCCCAATCTAAGATCCCCAGGGCACCCTCACAGGACCCAAATGAACATCTCCCGTACTCATCCACTCGCTCCCTTGAAAAAGAAAGAGAGAAAAAGAAATTAAATAAAGAAATAAAATAAATGAAGAAATAAAGAAGCTCTGAAGCAGACATCCAACCCGTGGAGCGAGAGAGCGCCCCAGCCGCGTTAATCAGGACGTCTCAACCCCCCTCAGCCCCCGGGCAGGATTAACATAACCGTAAATGCCTCCACAGGGAAAGGAGGGGAGAGGGAGAGGACAGGCCAACAACTCTGCCTGGGAATCCACGGACCCCGGTCCGGGAAGGCAGGCCAAAAGTCCCACCAAGGGTCTAACCCACGGACGCCTGGGTCCAGTCGCAGGGAAAATCACTCTGGCAGCTATTCCTGTAGTATGTTAGCAAGAAAACAGAGGCCGGTCAGTGCTGTTCAGGCCGACGATGTTCGCAAGGTCCCCACGCCCACCAGTGCAGGGCGCGGAGGCCCCCGACACGGCCCGGGGATGAGGAGGGAGGCCTGGAGCCCCCAAGACCATCTCCCTGAAGTCGACCCTGAGATTGCACCCACAGGGAATTTACAAAAAGGACATATTATTGCCCCCCTCCAAATCATTGTATAAACAGACCGTTTTTCCCCTAAGAGGTCTCTGTCAGGCCACCCATAAAGGCAGACACTAAACAAGGCAGGGCAGGAGATAAAAGTCCCCATGCAGAGAGCACAAGTAAGCTGCGTCGGGCCCTCTCCCAGCCCCGCGCCGGCTGCAGAGGCCACCGCACCGCATTGTCCATCACCCTCAAGGGGCAGAGTCTGCTGGTGTAGGCAAGCGACCCAGAAAGGCCTGCGCATCTGTAGGGGTCAGCAGCATTTGAGTCCGGCCCTGATGCTCCACTCGCAGCTTTGCTGGATATAGTAGGGAAAAGCGGATGCCCTGGTTCACCAGCTGAGCACAAATTGGGGTAAACGCCCGTCGCTGTTGACTGACCAACTGAGAGTAATCTTGGAAGATCAGAATATGGTCTGTGCCATCTGCTGGCCTCCGACGGGCCCGAGCAGCTCGCAATATTTCTTCTTTTTGGCTGAAGTCAAGGAAGCGAGCTATGACAGCACGTGGCCGGCGGTCCTGGTCTCGTTTGGGGCCCAAGCGATAGACTCTTTCCATTTTGATAGGGCCAGTCACCTTGCCACTCAGATTGTCCTCAAACCATTTAAGCAGATAACCGCGGAGAGCACTGTCAGTCACGCTTTCTGCAATTCCGATGAAACGGAGGTTCTTTCTTCTGCCGCGGTTCTCTAGATCTTCCATCTTGTCGGCCTGTTGTTTAACTTTGGTCTCCAGGGCCTGTACTCTCGCCGACAGGGAATGTTGTATGTCTTCCAGGGCAGAGACTCTGGTCTCTACTTGTTCCATACGGCCGGTAAACTCGGAGATATTTTGGTTTACCCCCTGGATTTGCTCCGTCAATTCGGTGAAGCGGGCATCCAGCGCTCGCACGACCGCCGTACTGACCTCCGCCACCATCAGTGAGTCGTGATCCGCGGCCGGGCTCCGTGGTGCCCCGTCAGCCATCTTAGCTTCCGAGGCTCTGGGCTTCTCCCTCCGTTGTGTTTTAGCAGCCATCTAGGTCCCCCAAGACTCGAAGAAGCACTTGCCGGCACTCTCGGTCTCCCCTCACTAAGACACCGCGGGAGAGAGATTATTCACCCAATTCTGTCAGATAGGTTTGCCGTTGTTCGGGGAAAGGACCTGGAGCTGAACACCACACGTCTGTTCAGCTCATTACCACCGGAAGTCTCCTCTGGGTTTTGTGGTTTTTCACAAGCAGCAGCAGCGAGAGGCGGGAAAGAGGGATGCTTTTCTGTTTTTGTATTCAAGGCTAAAAGATCCCCTGTGACCACATGAGGACTGGTGGATAAAAAGTGGGGAGGGAAGGGGAAGCTGCTCATTATGACAGTCCTGTTAGCCTGGGTATTGACTCTTTCCCCTGCTCTCTCTGCACTACCACCCACATGACTTCGCACGCCAGTAAATCAGCGAGTTACACGGCAGGGCAGTACTCCCTGATACTCACAGAGTATGAAAGCATCCTCCTTTGTGAAGTACACACCGATACTTACAGATGATACAAGGCACTGAGTATGTAAGCATCCTCCTTCATGAAGACTTTCAGCCTTTTATGCACTTCCGTCTGCAAGATGTCTACCAGCAACAGCATCATAAGAACATAAGATCTGCCATACTGGCTCAGACCAATGTCCATCAAGTCTAGTAGCCTCTTTCCAACAGTGGCAAATCCAGGTCACAAGTACCTGGCAGGTTTCCAAAAAGGTGCACAGATTCTACAATGCTTATCCTGGGGTAAGCAGTGGAGTTCCCTGCACCTCTTTAATAATGGTTTATGGACTTTTCCTCCAGGAACTTGTCCAAACCTTTTTTAAACCCAGCTACACTAGCAGGTTTTATTACATCCTCTGGTAACAAATTACTAAATGGGCTACATTGTAGCTTCATTGAGTGTCCCCTAGTCTTTCTACTTTTTGAAGGAGTAAACAACTGATCTACATTTACCCGACATCTCTGATGTCAATCCTTCACTGCGAAAAAGCCCTCTAACATCTGCCCCAAGATACTGGGATGACCTCACCCCGGCTGGCTCTTCTTGAATTCAGTTCTTTCATGGCATCCTTGAAGACTGTTTGTATAATGCTAATGCTTAGGGGACTTTCAGTATTGATCTTGCTACCCAGTGCCATCTGATGGAGGGCTGCCTGTTGCTCCAATAAAACCAGCATCAGCTAGATGGAAGTCTCCCTGGTGAATACATCCTAAATGAGCTTGTGCTTCATGCTCACCCTTCATCCTTTGGTGCACATACTGTGCTATTTTTCTTTACTGTATCAGTAGCTTCAGGACAGGGCTGCCACATCCCTTGATCTTCAGACCCACTGAGTTTCTTACTGCCAGGTGCAGAAATTGTGCAACGTATCATATCTCATCAAAGCAGCCCCCACCCCATATTCTTGCCATCGGTTAGCCAGGAACCCCTGTTTTCTCTCTCTAGTCTGGCAGCTAACCCCCCACCATTGCTCTTATTTCTACTAAGGGCTGGCTGAGCTGAGAAGTGGCCTACCTTCCCCCTGCCATACCCACAGTCTTTCTCTACCTCTTTCAGATGATTTCAGTTTGCCATCAGGGAAAATGGGCGTGTGTAGCATTCTGACTGTTGAAATGCCAACTATTAACCTCTGCCTCGGCCTGCTGGACCTGCAGCCAGGCCCGGAAACGTATTATACAGGCTGGGTAGCAGCTGTCCTGGAGGTACTTGGATAGATTTAACAGCTGCTTAAATGGAACATTCTCAACATCCTGCAGGGGCTGGTGATCGGGGGGAAGCAGTTTCCTGCTGCACCACGTCACTGCCTGGGATGTGGTGTGGCTCGTGCCCATCTCCTCCATTCTGGCGTGCTTACAGTTATTTAAAAGGATTAATATTCTGTACTTCAAAACTCAGCCACATGACTAGTTTTCCGCCAGTCTCGCTGTGCTCACATAACCCTCTTCTTAAGTCACTTCACTCGCTCCCTGCTTCCAATTCAGACTTCTCCTTCTGACTTATAAGCGTATTCACTCTGCAGCTCCTTGCTACACTTCCTCTCTTATCACTCCTTACACCCCTCCTCGGGAACTCTGTTCCTCTGGCAGATCCCTTTTATTACTACTACTACTACGTACCATTTGTATAGCACTACAAAGCGTACGTAGCGCTGCACAGACACATGTAAAAGACAGTCCCTGCTCATCGGAGCTTACCATCTAGTCAAGTCAAACACCACAATAGTTGAGGGCAAGGATATATCCAGGGGAATGGTTATCTGTGCCCTTCTCTGCCTCTGCCAACTCTAGACTTCGCTCATTCCATCTTGCTGCTCCATATGCTTGGAACAAACTACCTGAGTTAGTAAATCAGGCTCCTTCTCTGGCCCTGTTCAAATCCAGGCTAAAAAACCCTCTTCGAGGCTGCATTTGGATCCTGATCTCCTTTTTCTCTTACTTATCGCCTATCTGTATCTTGTCATTCTCCCTTGAATTCCCTAGTCCCCTGTTTTTTTCCAGCTTTCTATGCAGAGCGAGCTCTTTAAGCCACTAACCTCATCAGGTGTTAGTGGTCCTTGATTAGCTTGCAAAGGTACTAGGCAGCTGAGTGCTGTATAAAAGTCTACAGTGCCTTGCAACAGGATCCCCATTACAGGCAAGGTAATACTGTGCAGCTTTTAAATACAAGCTTTCTGCCTGAGAGCTCTTAAAGGGATTTTGGTCTTCATTTTTGAAAGCTAATTCTTTTTCTGTATTGCAAAAGGGGAATTATTTGTAATGTTGGGTAAAGCTCTGCCTGTTAGCATTCATTGTTTCTTTTTCCAGCTTTCCATTCAGAGCGAGCTCGTTGAAGCTACTGACCTCATAAGGTGTTAGATCCCTCCCTACTCACCCCAACTCCCACCCACCCCATTTGAGAATGCTGGCTTTATAGGACAACTCTCCAATTAGCTACACACAGGGACATAGAACACTGCTGTTAGAGCACACATAAAAGATGTAAACTGCTCTTTCTCTAAAAGGACAGCTGAGGAAAAGTTAGAGATTTTGGTAGGTGTCTCTTGTTTACTTCAACAGGTACCAAAGCTCCACCAACCAAATGATAGCTGGGAAAAATTATATTATCAAAGCTGTTGCCCCCATTACAGCTTCTGCCTCTATACAGACAGAGAGCCCAATGCCAGTTAAAGGGTCAGCTCCATGTGCAGGATGCCTCCAAACTGAAGTCCTCATGAAAAAAGTGGAGGAGCTCAGAGAAAAGGAGGCGAGAAAGAGAAGCATGCAAGTCAGTGAGAAGTATATTGATGAGATGCTTCTTGAAACATCCAAGCTCTCTAACAGAGGTGAAGATGAGAGGCTACAGAATGAAGAGAGTTGGACATGAATCAGCAGAGCCTGCAAAATCAACAAACCAACTCCTCCAGCTCTTGAAATAAAGAACCACTATGCATCCCAGGAAAGGGAAGATCCAGAGCTTAAGCACACCAAAGTTGTTGATAACTGGCCACATGGAAGCGAAGGGTAGTGATGATTGGTGACTTTCTTCTAAGGGGTACTGAGGCATCCATCTGCCGACCAGATTTAATGTCCAGAAAGGTGTGCTGTCTGCCACTTGCCAAAATCTGAGATGTTACAGAGAACTTGCTGAGACTCATCAAACCTACTATTTTCCGATGTTGCTCATCCATGTCGGCACAAAGGATACTGCCAGGTATCCCTCTGAGGGTATCAAAAGTGACTTCTTGACTCTGGGACAAAGTGTTAAACAGTTAAATGTGCAGGTAGTGTTCCCTTCAGTCCTCCCTGCTGAGGGTAAAGGCCGAGGTAGAGAAGCTTGCATCCTGGAGATGAATGCATGGCTGCATAGATGGTGTCATTGAGAGCGTTTTGGCTTCCTGGACCATGGGATGATGTTCCAAGGGTTGCAGAGCAGAGATGGTGTCCATCTGACCAAAAAGGGTTAAAATGTCTTTCGCAGCACTCTGGCTAACTTAGCGCTTTAAACTGGATTCGTTGGAGATGGATGAAGAAAGCCCCCAGATAAGTGAAACATTAAATACCTCTGTAGAAATGGGTAAAAGAGCCAACATCTGGAAAGTGGTGTGTATAAATGCCCATAGCATGGGAAGGAAGATCCCAGATGTTAAGGCTTTAATGGAAAAGGCTGACTTGGATTTAGTGGCTGTTACAGAAACATGGTTCATGGACAACCATGACTGGCATGTAATTATACCTGGCTATACTTTATTCAGGAAGGACAGAGTAGGAATAAGAGAAGGAGGAGTAGCACTATATGTTAAAAATAATATTAAAGCTATGGAAATACAGGGCTTAAAAGGGAGAGAGGAGGCACTGTGGGTTAAACTAGAAAGAGGGAAAGGGGAATCCATTTGCATTGGCGTGATATATAGATCCACTTCACAGGAAGAAGAAGTGGATTGGGATTTACTTATTTTAGCAGGTTTTTATTCTGCTCTATCATTTTAGTCAAAGCGGTTTACATTGTAACTTAAATTTGGTAATGTACATTAAACAGGGACAATAATAACCTGGATTTTTCTGAGGCATTGGAGGGTTAAGTGACTTGCCGTAGGCTACATGGAGTGTTAGTGGGAACTGAACCCTGGTCGCTTGATTACCAAGCCAGTGCTCTAACCACTAGGCTACTCCTCTGCTGCTTTCATGGCAATATGCAGTTTTCCATGAGAGGAGAAGTGCTACTGATAGGAGATTTCAATATGCCAGATGTTGGTTGGCACATTCCTGCTGCAGTTTCATCTAGAAGTAAGGAGATTTTGGATTCTCTACATGGAGTGCTATTCAGGCAATTGGTAACAGACCCCACACGTGAAGGGGCCATACTGGACTTGGTGCTTACTAAAGGGGAAAGTGTTTCTGATGTTATAGTGGGAGATCATCTCGTATCCAGTGATCACCAGATGCTGTGGTTCAGTATTAGGACTAAGGCTGATAAAATTCATTCAAAAGCAAGGGTTTAGACTTTAGGAAAAATAACTTTACCAAGATGGGCCAATACCTCAGGGAGTCGTTAGCGGGATGCGAACAGCTGGGGGATGTAGAAAAACAGTGGGCAAAACTGAAAGGGGATATTTTAAGGGCAACAAACCTTTTTGTTAGAAAGGTAAATAAAGGTAAAAGGAAAAGGAGACCACTATGGTTCCAAAAGAAGTAGCTGAAAAGGTGAAGAAAAAGAGGGAGGCCTTCATGAAATACAAGAGATCACAGAGCGAGGAAGACAGGCATCTATGTATGGAAAAACTTAGAGAAGCTAGCAAAATAATCAGGAAAGCAAAGATTCAAAAAGAGGAGGAAATAGCCAATGCAATAAAATTGGGGGGGGGGGGGGAGGATAAGACAGACATTTTTAAGATATGTTAGTGAGAAGAGGAAGGGCAAAAGTGGTATTGTCAGACTCAAGGGTGAAGGGGAGGAAAATGTAGAAGCTGATGAGGATAAAGTGGAATTGCTTAACAAATATTTTTGTTCCGAGTTCACAGATGAAGGGCCAGGAACAGGACCTCTGAAAACACCCGCAAATAGGAACAGAAGTGACAGGGATCTTGAATGATTTTCAGAAGACTGTGTTCGCAAAAAACTAGCTAAACTAAAAGTAGACAAAGCTATGGGAATGGATGGGATACATCCGAGAAAGTTGAAGGAACTTGGGAACATTCTAGTGGCTCCACTGTCTGACCTTTTCAGTGCTTCTTGGAGTCAGGAGTGGTCCCAGAGGACTGGAGAAAGGCACATGTGGTCCCTTTACACAAAAGCGGAAGTAAGGATGAGGTTGAAAACTACAGGCCAGTTAGTCTAACCTCTGTGGTGAGTCAATTATTAGAAATGCTGCTAAAAGAGAGAATAGTGAGGTTTCTGGAGTTCAACGGATTGCAGAATCCCAGGCAGCATGGATTCACCAGAGGCAGGTCTTGTCAGACAAATCTGATTGATTTCTTTGACTGGGGGACCAGGGAGTTTGACCAAGAGAGAGCCCTAGATGTGGTATACTTGGATTTCAGTAAAGGCCTTTGACACTGTTCCTCACAGGCGACTTACAAACAGAGCACCCAAGGGATGGACCCTAAGGGCCCAATTCCGATCCTGAAATACATCTCTTTTGTACATCTGGACTGACCCATACATACAAAGGAAATCGCAATTCTGATCCCGCGGGGCACATCTAGCCCCGCGGGATCGGAATCATGAACAAGCTTGTACATGCAGGCACTGCCCAGCTAACTCAGTCAGGGCTTTTAAATTGAGCCGCGGTGCCAGCTGCCTGCTACAAAAGTTAATTCCCCGCAGCCTGACCCCTGATCCGGCCTCCTAAGGCCAGGGTTGGGCTGCAGGGAATTAACTTTGCCCCCCAAGCCAATTCCATGATGCAGACCCCAAAAAATGTCCAGGGAAGTTATTCCACCCTGGGGGTGGAATAACATTCCCGGACATTTTGCCAGCCCTAGACGTACAGGGCCAACATCAAAATCAGCCCTGTATGTCCAGGTCTGGCGACCGCCTACTGCCTGCCCACTCTCCACCCCCTTGCCGCCCCTTCCCTGCCCCGTATAACTTCCCTGCACAACCGGTGGGGAAGTTATACAGGGGCAGGAGCCAGCATGAATAGCAGGGATGGATGTCCTTTTGGGACGTCCATCCCCGCTATTCGTGCCTCAGAATGATCCCCTAAGTGACTGACTGGATTAGAAATTAGTTGAGTGGGAGGTGACAAAGGTTACAGATAAATGGAGCTCACTCTGAAGAGAAGGATGCTACCAGTGGTGTGCCGCAGGGATCTGTCCTTCATCCAATTCTTTTTAACATCTTTGTTAGTGATATTGCAGAAGGGCTGTTGGGTAAGGTTTGCCTTTTTTGCAGATGATACCAATAGAGTAGACACCCAGGAAGTAGTAGATAACATAAGGAGGAATCTAGCTAAGCTTAAAGAATGGTCAAGAATTTAGCAGCTGAGATTTAATGCTAAAAATACAGGGTCATGCATTTGGGTTGCTAAAATCTAAGGGAGTGGTACAGTTTAGGAGGTGAAGTATTTTTGTCCAAGAAAGAACAGCAGGAGCTGGGCGTGATTTTTTCTGATTATCTTAAAGTGGCTAAACAGGTAAAAAAGGCAATGGCGAAACCCAGAAGGATGCTTGGGTGCAAAGGGAGAAGAATGGCCAGCAGAAGAAAGGAGGTGATAGTGCCTCTGTATAAGTCTCTGGTGTGACCTCATTTGGAGTATAGTGTGCAATTCTGGAGACCGCACCTTCAAAAGGATGTGAACAGGATGGAGTCGGTGCAGAGGGTGGCTACTAAAATGGTTAGTGGTCTTCATTATGAAGCATATGGGGACAGACTTAAAGATCTTAATCTGTATATGTTAGAGGAAATGCGGCATTGAGGAGGTATGATAGACGTTTAAATACCTCCATGGCATAAAGGCACAGGAGAGCCTCTTTCTATTGAAAGCAAGCTGTGCTACTAGGATACATAAGATGAGGGTGAAAGGGGATAGACTCAGGAGTAATGTGTGGAAATATTTCTTTACAGAGTGGTAGATGCATGGAATAGTCTCCCAGTGGAGGTGGTGGACATGAGGACTGTATCTGAATTCAAGAAAGAATGGGGACAAACACAGAAGTTCTCTAAAGAAAATTAAAGGAACTATTGTAGTTGATATGGAAGGGCAGACTAGATAGAAACATGATGACAGAAAAAGAGCTCATGGCCTATGTTTCTATGTTGGTCTGTGTTAATTAGATTGTAAGCTCTGATGAGTGGAGACTGTCTCTTGTACATGTGCAGCACTGTGTATGTCTTGTAGCATTATACAAATGATAAATAGCAATAGTAGTAAAAATTGTTCATACAAACATAACTGCTAGTCTTGTTTTCCACCAAGCTAAGTTTTTTGGATTGTCTAGTTCAATAAACGATGGCTTAAGTGAGTATAGAAAACCTCAATCACCCTCATATAACCAAAAAGATGGAATCAAACGTGCTTTCAATTGTTTCCAAAATAACAGTTTATTAGACGCAGTTTGTAGTTCTTCTGGCAAGGTGTTCCATAATTTAGGGTCCGCTGTAGAGAACATTCCTGCATGAAATGCAGAAAATGAACTTGACGAAATGATGGTACATGCAAGAGTAATGTAGTCTGAGAACGCAAAGCGCGAGGTGGAATAAACCTTCAGAGTAGCAGGCAGACTGAGTGAAGCTCCCTGATTTAAGGACTTAACACCCTCCTTGATTGGGAACACCGCTCCATTTCCTCTCTCTTTTATGCAATTCCCTTTTTTGTTACTCATCCACGGAGGCCTAGACTTATTTCTAGAAGAACAGACATGGTTTTTAAAGGAGCAACTGTATTTAAGGACTCATTTGAATGACGTTGCAGCATTAGTAATATCCCTATCAGGGCTGCTTGCTCGCACCTCAGGGGGGGGGGGGAGATAGATTTCTTCTTTGCTGCAGCTTTCCTGCAGCTGCTACTTGCAATGCCCCCAGTGCCCTTCCCTTAAGCAGCTCTGTCCAATATTGTTT
Source organism: Ichthyophis bannanicus (assembly GCA_033557465.1). Taxonomy (NCBI): domain Eukaryota; kingdom Metazoa; phylum Chordata; class Amphibia; order Gymnophiona; family Ichthyophiidae; genus Ichthyophis; species Ichthyophis bannanicus. Next base: position 7,727,803 of record CM066050.1, read on the forward strand.
GTCGAAATAATGGAGCACATCATTGTTACAACGATGGCCAGTAGCTTTTCTCTGGTGAAGGCCTTCCAACAGGAAATGTGTTCTGCACAATGCTGATCTCCAACCACTGTAAAATGCCTCCACACCTGTAATTTTGAAGAAATCTCCTCTCTCTGTCCGTGTATGCTGCTGCTGCTGGAACTGGGGCCAGGGACCACGGACCACGGACATCCCTCCCATTCTCCACTAGCCGCTCTTCCTGGAGCATGTTGTTGGGTCCTGGCAATATTACTTGATACCTTCTCATCAGGGATGTGAAGAGCCAAAATAAAAGTTCCGATATTCTTCATTTTAAATGAAGTTTATGTCATGTTTTTGCACATATTCATCTTAATTGTGTGCCCTCTATGTATGTCACAACATTTTTACATACACAAATTGAATGTATGCATGTTAATTTGTAGGTATACGTGTATACAAATGTTTTAGGTACCCAAATGAACTGAACAAACCGTGTTGAATGCACAGCCCCTACTACCTATTACAATAGTAACTAGTACAACCAAACCCTCTTTGGCTACTAAACATTCAGGGGTCTCTGATTCTGGAAATCCCTCACATGTCCTGCCAGTGGAGGTGCTGGAAATGAGGTCATATCTGGATTCAGAAAAGCATGAAGCAAGCACGAGGATTTGTGAAGGAGAGGAAGGGGTTGTAGAGTTTACTAGTTGGTATGGACAGGCTGTTGCTGTCATTCTGTAGCTGTCCCCACCCTTTTCCTCTGCATCCCTTGTCCGCCTGTCTCCCTCACCCAGCTGGCTTTTCCCTTCTCTGCTTTGTCTTGTGAGTTGCTGAAGAAAGTGCCCTCTTCTCCAAACCCCTTTTCCTTTCTTATCTGCCTCTTCTCACTCTGGGCAACCATTACTTGACAATTGCTTGTTTTCTTGGCTCATTGAAAACTGAAGTTGTCATTTTACACCTCAGAAAACCTTCATCTGAAGACTCACTTTGTTTTCCTTATTTATAAATGCAAATTATTCTTCTGATTTGTTAAGTTACTCTGATGTGCTTGTTGTATTGTCCTCTTTATAGATTTAATACATGCACTGATCTTGTCTTTTTTATAATTTTGGCACAATGTAACTCTCAGTTATTCTTCTTTCTTTGTTCTCTGCCTTAGAAGACTCCAGGACACCTTTGAGGAATATTATGGAACTCTGGATATGGCTAGTGCTAAAGAGATGCAGAAACTCGTTTATCGGACACTAGCTCAGAGAGATCTTCATTCTTAAAGAACAGGCACAGCCTCCACCACAACTCAAAGGCATCATTCAACATAATATGAGGAATTGTTGCTTTAGTGAGCTCAGTGTCCAAGATATCAAGAGAGGAATTCTGCATTATTCCTGTGAGAAAGAGAATGCCCCAGGGAAAGACATAGGGTCACCACAGAACACAGCTGCTGCATCAACCTTGCTTACTAAGGAAACTGTTAATGGGAGAGAGTCATTGAGACAAAAAAAGGTAAAGATGAATGTCCGCAAGCTAAAAGACAGACGTGCAGGAATTTAGCACGCTACAAGGACAGTCCACTAATTTCCAACAGGAGATAGCCACTGCTGTTTGCACTACTATTGGAGAAGAAACATCAGGAAAGAAAGATACTGATGATCAAAAGACTTTGACAGAAAAATAAAGGAGCCATCTGAAGGTTTAGGATCACAGCAATGTCTAAAGCTAGCTGGCAAAGACATCTCTAATGCACCATCCTCGTCAAAGTGTGATGTTCATTTTAGTAAGCCAACAACCTTATTATTTCAAAGAGAAAGTGTGAAATTGACAATGTCTTGTCAAGATCCTGGTCCAGTGCCCTCCCTCAAGAAAGAGTCTTCTGAGAACCACAAAGGAAGTTTTTCTCAGTTAAATACAGTAGGTCCTAAAGCAGATACTAGAGTAGCTCAGATAGCTAGTGATACTCAAGAACAGTCTATTTTGCCTTCATTAACTCAAGATATCACAGAGAGATCACAGGCTGACATAGGGATGGGTAAAGCAGAAGACAGAATGCACAGACCAGTACATAGACATCCACCACTCGAAAACAGTGACGCACAATCCATTTCATCCTCCTTGTCTTCAGTAATACAGGAGATTATCAAAAAACCAATCGAGTCACCTGAAAAACAAATTACTTTAAACTCATCAAGAAAGTTGGTTTCAGAGATGGAAGCATATCTCAAAGGGGATTCAGGGCTCCCTTCAGATCTGTTCACACAGAAAGTTAACCCAGATGCCAGCATGAATACACAGTCAATAGCCACCAGAAAAATTAAAATCCAAGCTCAATCAAGATCTGAAGAGAACGTATCTGAGATAGAAACAAAAATCAAAGAAAATCTGGATGTAACACAGCAAGAAAATTTGCCCCAGATTTCTGATAGTCTGGAGGAACAGCCCAGCATGGATCTAGCAGAGGAAAGCTCCTTGAAAGATCAAGGAAATAGAGATGCAACTAAAGTTTTAGGCACCATCTCAGAGATCACTTCCTCAGAGCACGATGTTGGAACTCAAGCTGACATGAGACTATCCTATAAATCTGTAGCTATCAGTCCCATAAACCCGTCAGATGGATCTTCAGCTTTCACCTTCCAAACAGAAACCAAGTGTAAAGAGACCAGGACACAAGACACACTATTGAAGACCTGCTCAATTGAGCTCACTCCTCCTCAGCAGGATGTTGGTACCCAAGCTGACACCAGAGTACCCTGTATATCTGTTGCTGTCAGTCCCATTAATCTAACGGATGGATCTTCTACTTTCACCTTTCAAACAGAGACTAAGTGCAAAGAGACCAGGACTCCAGAAATGCTATTAAAGACCTGCTCAATTGAGCTCACTCCTCCCCAGCAGGATGCTGAAACTCAAGCTGACACCAGAGTACCCTGTAAGTCAGTAGCTGTCAGTCCCATATTTCTAATGGATGGATCTTCTACTTTCACCTTCCAAACAGAGATCCAGAGTGGAAACAGTGTGGTTGTTCCTCCAACCTCAAAGACCTCATTTGAGCTTAGTCCCTCCCAGCAAGATGCCGGAACTCAAGCTGACACCAGAGCACCCTGTATATCTGTGGCTGTCAGTCCCATTAATCTAATGGATGGATCCTCAGCATTCACCTTTCAAACAGAGACCAAGTGCAAAGAGACCAGGACTCCAGACACAATAAAGACCACCTCGACTGAGCTCACTCCTTTCCAACAGGATGCGGAGATTCAAGCTGACAGTAGAGTACCCTGTATATCTGTGGCTCTCAGTCCCATAAATCTAATGGATGGATGTTCAACTTTCACCTTCCAAACAGAAACCAAGTTCAAAGATACCAAGACTCCAGACTCACTGTTGAAGACCAGCTTGAATGAACTCACTCCTTCCCAGCAGGATGTTGGCACTCAAGCTGACACTAGAGTACCCTGTATGTCTGTTGCTGTCAGTCCCATTAATCTGACAGATGGGTCTTCAGCATTCACCTTCCAAACAGAGACCAAGTGCAAAGAGACCAGGACTCCAAACACAATGTTAAAGACCAACTTGACTAAGCTTGCTTCCTCTCAGCAGGATGCTGAAATGCAAGCTGATACCAGAGTACCCTGTATATCTGTGGCTGTCAGTCCCATAAATATAACGGATGGTTCTTCAGCTTTCATATTCCAAACAGAAACCAAGTGCAAAGAGACCAGGACACCAGAAACACTATTAAAGACCTGCTCGATTGAGTTAACTCCTTCCCAGCAGGATGTTGGTATCCAAGCTGACACCAGAGTACCCTGTATGTCTGTAGCTGTCAGTCCCATAAATCCACCAGATGGATCTTCAGCTTTTGCTTTCCAGGCAGAAATGATATACCAAGATCCTTCATCTCTAAAGAATTTAGAAGCTTCTAAAAAAGATGCAGAGATACAAGTGTCTATAACAGCGGAGACCAGATCCATTGCATTAGGACCCATGACCCCAACAAGCAAATCTCACCAGAGCTCCTATCCTCAGGTTTGTGTGAAGAGAGCCCAGGAAGGGCAGCCCCCAGAGCCTGTTCGAGAGGTCAGTTGGGATGAGAAAGGAATGACATGGGAGGTCTATGGTGCATCCATGGAGGTAGAAGTCCTAGGGATGGCAATCCAAAAGCACCTGGAGAAACAAATTGAAGAGCATGGCAGGCAGAAGGTGATGACTCCTCAGAATACCAGAACAAGTTCCTTCAGAAAAGCCCCAGATAAAGGAGAGCTGAAAAGACAACCCAGCATTTTCCGAACTCTGCTGCACAATGTTCGGCGGCCACGTTGCTGTTCTGCAGCAGGCCCTACCATGGAGTAAATAATTCAGCATTATTAGTAATTAATGAAAAATGTTAGAATATCTCTTCTTAGGCAATTCTTCTGAAGGGCCTATGAAGGGCAACTGAAAGGTTATGATCAGTGTCCTTTGACAGAATGAAGCACTGCCTTCTGAACCATCACAACACTGTCACAAATACAACCACAAATTTTCCCTAAAAAAACATTTCTACTAGATTACCACATCACACCTCTGTTTTCACATTCACCACGCCACCCATGTAACCAGAAGCATTGTTGGCCATCACTTTCAACATTTGAATTTTGAAAGCTGTTTCCATAAATTCTGAGGTCCATGGTAGAGCTTGAAAGGTCATTCATGCATCTCTTTACCATTTCTCTTTGCTCTAAAAGAGTCTCAAAGAAATTGCCTAATAAAGCAAACCAGGTCTATGATATGTGTGAACGCAGGTCTGAAGAACGATGAATGTGTGCCTTTGAGATCTCTGGCATTTCTGTCAGAGAGCAGAGGGTTTCGATAGTGATGAATTTAGGCCATTTTAAGTTTATAGGTGTAGAGTGAAACACACGGTGAGAAGCATTTTATTCATGCAATTAAGAATTGGAGACTCTTTAAACCGATTCTGATGTCCTTGTACACTTAAGTGTTATTGCTGTTGTTTTCCAGATTTATCACTAATGAAGGATCAATATCCCTTTTGCATATTTTTGTACAGACCTAACTTGCTAAGTATATTTTTGTACAGTGTTGAACTGAAGGATTGAAAACTGCCCCTGATGTCAGAAACAGGGACGGGCCATCACCACCTGCTGCCGGACCACGTCCCTCATCTCACATGTGCTCCTCATCACTTAGTTTATTATTTACAAGGGGTTTGCTTTTTCTTTTTAAAACCTGAAGAAATATAAGCAAGGACAAACCTCATTTATTTCTGGGTGACTGTCAGGACTCATGAGTTTGAGGAGTTGCCAAATGTTTTGGTTGTATACATGTCTGATGGATTTCTTACACTGGACACAATCAAGTTGTGTTCTACTGAAATTCTGCATATAACAAAGCTTTGAAAAACATTTCATGATCGGCAAATGCACAGAAAGGAACATTTTAAGAAGCAATGCTGGGAATTTCATTGTGAGCTGGCGCTACGGTGGACTCCTAAAGAAAGTAATAGTTTTATTTAAATAAGTTTCTACAAGACTTTCATTCTTATCTAGATATTCCCATGGTTATGCTGATCATGAGTGAAATGAAAGGTATAGTCTAACCAGGGTCTCCTCCTTCACTTATGGTCAAAGCCACAGCAAGCCGTCTTTATCTCACTTGTGTCCATAAATCAAAAGCTTGCCATATTTGAGCCTCTTAGTCCAAATTCAGATCTCAATTATCAGGTCCATGTCCACTATTGGCTGAGTATTTTGTTAACAACTGCAAGCCAGTGGGAATCAGCTCTTAAAAGTAAAGAGCAAAACTGACATCCCAGCAAAACTCTGCACCTAATTCCCCAGGGAGTTTTTGATCAATAATATTTTCAGAACAGATGCTTTAGATTTAGAATCAAAACAAAACAAAACTCAAAAGCAAAACAGAGGCAGCTTTGCCCCCTTCTCCCTCCCCTCGGAAAATGTCTTTCTTCTGCTCTGGATAAATGCAAAGAAAGAGTCCCGAGAGGAGTTCAAATGTGCTTTTCAATCACAGCATAAGAAAAACTACCAAAATGAGGGGAGCTGGGTTATCCAATGGTGGGGCTCTAGGGTTGCCTATTTAGCTCTACCGGCGGCTGATGGGCGTTGCAGGAGTTTATGGTCGGCTTTCCTTACTTCACTCAGTACATTTTATTATGCTGTGAGGATTTCTTCAGCTTATCATGTTGCTTTGCTTTGCTAAACACTGTGAAGTTTACAATTTGCCTTTCCTTCAATGTTCTTTTCTCTTGCCACAGACCGTGCCAGCCTTGTTCTCCTCCTTCCCTCACACTCCTAGGACTTCCTGGAGGGGTAGGGGGCAGGGTACAGTTGTGTGTCCTGGTCTGTCACTGGACATTGGCAGAGAGGGAATTTTAACATAGCCAGAACCGATCAATCTCCGTGTAAGGGCTCCACATGTTCTATTTATATTTAACATGCAGACAATCATTCTCTTACCCTGTGTGGCAACGGCCCATCACACTGTGGATCTGCTACATGGGGGGTGGGATCATTTTGCTGTGCCGAATACAAATCCAGAGTTGTAAAATACATTTGCTCCTTTTTGTGCCTGTCAAAAAACAAGCAGCTGTAGAAGTTCAGGAGGAATATGGGATGAGCCTGGACCATATGCTGTAAGGTAGAGAGAGCCGAGGGCATGATGGGGTCTAGCGTCCCAGCACAATGGGGCCTAGCGTCCCAGCACGATGGGGTCTACAGTCCCAGCATGATGGGGCCTAGCATCCCAGCACGATGGGGTCTAGAGTCCCAGCACAATGGGGCCTAGCGTCCCAGCACGATGGGGTCTAGAGTCCCAGCACGATGGGGTCTAGAGTCCCAGCACGATGGGGCCTAGCGTCCCAGCACGATGGGGTCTAGAGTCCCAGCACGATGGGGCCTAGTGTCCCAGCTCCCGGCTAGGCAGACAAGATGTCACAAGCCGAGAATCAACATTTCTACTAGACATTCCTTAAATGACTGTTTTCTAGATGTGCTGTAATAATTCTGGATTAAATATATTTTGTCTGTCATCAACTGTACAGTCAGAGGACTGTTGGAGATTTAAAGTTGAGCTACTGACTCACTGTAATATGAATTCAGTCAATTTAAATGAAATCTATTGGTAAAACAATGTGAAGACCCCTCCACATTCTCTGTGCGCTCTTCATGTATCACAGAAACATGTCCCCATCTCTGTCTGCGCGCTTCATCCTCTAGTCTAGCCCCTCTTCCACTTGATCTCATGTTTTACGTCAAGACTGTCGACCCTTCAGCTGGGAAGGGGGCGAGCCTGTGCTTTAACACGATGCAGAAAGTCGGCGCTGAAGTCACTCGCTATTAGCTGAGTATGCGTTTTCATAGCGTGAGACTTCAGCGTCAGTATGCCGCAAAGGGCATGTATGCAAATGAGCAGTGTGCAAAACTTCAGCGTAAAGCTGAAAAGAGGAGAGACAACGCTGCGCAAACAGACGCACTACAAGTGACCCTATGCACATGCGCGTAAATGTCAAATGCCCACATTATGCACACACGATGTGCAGGTTCTTTTTGCGCTCAGCCCAAAAACTATTTTTTATGAAATCACAAGAGAGACCTAACAGTAAATGGAGAATGATATAAGTGAATTCAAAGAACACACATAAGGATAAGAAGCAAAAGACATGTGTTCTTGAACGCCGAATGTTCGCTTATGTGCTGAAAGATACACACGGAAAATGTTGCCGTTGAAGGTAGCGCTTCACTGCTACGCACCCTGAAACAGTCGTTTGCTACACGCATGAGATATTTAAGTCACCTCAGACCAGGCGTAGAGATACTGGCGCTCCTGCTGGTTCTGTAATCCTCTACGCATTTCTCTGCATTGGGCGCAGTCCTTATTAGCATTTCTCATTTTAGTGTGTAGCTCATTTGCATATAGTTTAAATGCGTTTGGCGTTACTGTGTGCACAGACTTTTACTCCCTCTTTACGCACGCATCAAGCTCTTTTCTGCATTTGACGTGCTGGAACTCATGCGTATAAGTTGCGTTATTTGCGCACAAAGGGCATGCTAGTCTTTCTGCATTGGTCTGTAAGGGGGGGTGCTCAGCAGGGCAGCTCCCCCCTTCTCCACTTTCTTCCTACTCTACTACTGCACTGCTGTAAACTTTAGTATCCGCCATAAGATTTTTATTGTATTAAATGATGGCAACTTGTTAAAGTGTCTCTTTGGTTTGGGTTAAACGTGTAAGCCTCTATGTTTGGTATTAAATACTATTGCAACACACAAGCTTGTCTTCCCTTCTCCTTCAGCTCCTCTCAGGAACCAGCAGACATGGGGGGGAGGGGGGGGAAAGCACGTCATACACTAGAATCCAAGTATCTGAGTCACTAGTAGTATCTCACCCAGAATCATAACCTGTTCTCTTCCAGGTCTGTTCCACAACACATAAATCTAACAGACAGAAAAATGATCTTTAAACTTTAAATTTAATGGATGGCTACATTGTCTATATCTTTCATGACTTTCTCTCATTAGACTGTGATTAATGAATATCTACTATCATACGAGGGTGAGAGGGGGGTGGCATGTCTGCAGGATCTCAAGAAAGCTCTTGTCTAGCAGAGCAAGCCAGAGCCCCATGGAGGGCACGAAGCCTTTTACAGATTCTCAACATGACAGTGACCCGACACTTGTGCCCTATAGCCCAGAAGGTCTCCGATTTCTTTCTGGGCCTTGCAGCTTCTTCCAGCTCAGGCAGACCTGTCCTCTCCTGGATTTACAGCACTAAAAATCTTCATTTGCAAATACTCAGGAGGATTGTTTTGCCCATTTGTAACCCTCTGCTGTCTAGCATAGTCCCTCTGAGTCTTCACTAGTCAGTTGGTGTCACTGCTGTACAATAGCTGGGTCTTCCTCCCCACCCTGAGACTGTCTCAGCAGCATTTCCCAGCCCCAGCTGGTCCAAGGAACAAAAACCAAGGCCAGGTCTGCAGATGGTGCTCTGTTGCTGAGACAGGTCCATTGAGTCTGAAATATTTCTGCTGGATTAGAGTATCTCTCCCACCGTCACACATCACTAATCAGTAGTAGCTCTGGTTTGTGATATTACAGTGGTCTGGTCACAGGTCTGTGGTATTCAGGGAAGGATTTGTGAAAGCAGAGGTTGACTCCTCGGTTGTCTTCACCTTCCTGGTGTCTTGCAAGATGTTCTTGTGATCTTGCAAAGCTGCAGTTAGAGGTTCTTCATATTTGCTGAAATCCTGCTGTGCCCCTTTAGGTACCAGAAAGTTTACATCTGGCTTCATCTGTAGAGAAAAAATGTGCATGAGGAAAGAGATATGAAAACAAGGAAAAAAGAAAGAGATGGCGTAAAGAGAGCAAAGAATCCTGGTGAGAGGTGAAGAATGAGTGAGAAAGTAGGACTAGGGAAAGAGACATATAGGAACAGTAATAGAAAAGGAAAAGCAACATGAGAAGGTGAAAGTGACAAAGGAAAAGAAGAAGAAGAGCAGAGCAAATAGGAGAAGGAAGTGTGGAGGACACCAGTGAGGTTTCAGAATTAATCCTGGCAGCTCGTGGTCTGATTCGAGGAACTGTAGCTCAGAATTACCCCAGCAGGGCGGCAGCTGACAAGCAAGGGTTATATCCTTTCGACGACAGAAACTCGTTTTATTGTGATTGGATTTTATAATTCTGTCCTACAAGAAGCAACTGATGAACTTCCTGAGGAATTAAATTGTTCAAAGGGACCCAGAGGGACTCAGCTCACTCTGAATGTGCATGCTATAAGCAAATACATTATTTCGTGTGCAGTAATATGTTAGAAATGTGCTAGTCTTTAGGCCGTGATGTCCTTTTGGGGTCCTGCGAGTTACCCTGTGTTGCTGCCCTCGGGATTATCCCCATTATATCTCATCTAGTTCCTGTGCGTCTCCTTATTCTCCCATTATTTCATGTCCCTCTCAAGATACGAGAGCAGAGTGGAACAGAGTCCCGAGGAAGGGTAACTACGGCTTCTTCTCACCTTGAGGGCAGAACGAGCCTCAGCTTCCTCCAGGAAGCAGCCGATACTGTTCTCATCCAAGGAGTTCACACTGAAAGTCAGAAGGGCTCCGTCAGATGGTGGACGCTATCACACAAACACATAGAATCACACTGAAGTATCAAACACACCAATGGACAGCATGTGTGAAGGGAGCAGACTCACCTAGCAGAGTCTGTGATCGAGCTCTGCTCTTCAAACCCCAGGTCAATAAGTGGGACTGGACCGAGGTTCAGTACAGGGTTGGCCCTGAGAAAAGAATAATGAATATAATAGAAAAAGAGCAGACAAAATGGATTACTGCAGACCAGACATGCAAGAGGTGTATAGTGATCAGGCCTGGCACATGAGGGGTGTACAGAGGGTGCCTAGATACAAGGGAGTGGTACAGAGATTAGCCCTGCACACTGGTACATATGAAGGGCAAGATGGGCACATGGAAGGTGGAGGTAGATCCTGTACAGATCCGTTTCCCTACTTTACAATACCACTGTTGCCTCTCCATCCTCCCCCCCATATCACAATGTCCTTCAGTACCATGCAGCAGTGGCCCAAAAGTGTAGTACTTCTGCAAACCCCCTCCCCATTTCCCCAGAGAGCTCTTCTTAATTTTTCCCCCTTGGCACTTTAGTAAGCAGTGCCTCTTCCCTCCCCCTTCTCCCCCAGGTGGAGTACCTCTCTTCTGCCCCTGCTGGTTGTGAGGAATGCTGACTCTTACTGTGAAACCCATCCAGCTAGTATTAAGGATTCCACAAGACATATTCAAAAAAACATAGAAACATAACGTAAAAAAGACCACATGGCCTATCTAGTCTGCCCTTCCATATCAACTACAATAGTCCCCTTTTTCCCTTTGGAGATCCTCTGTGTTTGTCCCATGCTTTCTTGAATTCAGATATTGTCCTCATCTCTACCACCTTCACTGGAAGACTATTCCACACATCTACCACTCTTGCCATAAAGAAATATTTTCACATATTCACCCTCATCCTATGTCCTCTCATAGGAGAGCTTATTTTCAATCAAAAGAGGCTCTCCTCTTGTGCATTTATGCCACGGAGGTATTTAAACATCACTATCATATTTCCTCTATTCCGCCTTTCCTCTAAGATGTACATATTAAGATCCTTAAGCCTGTCCCCATATACTTTATAATGAAGACCACTAACCATTTTAGTAGCCCCCCTCTGTACTGACTCCAGCCTGTTTATACTCTTTTGAAAGTGTAGTCTCCAGAATTGCACACTATACTCCAAATGAGGTCGCACCAGAGACTTATACAGAGGCATTATCACCTCCTTTTTTCTGTTGGACAGTCCTCTTTCTCTTTCGCCATTGCCTTTTCTACCTGTTTAGCCACTTTAAGATTATCACATACAATCACACCCAGGTCCTGCTCTTCTTTTGTGGACAGAAGTACTTCCCCTCTACACTGTATTGCTCCCTTGGATTTTTGCAGCCCAAATGCATGACCCTGCATTTTTTAGCATTAAATCTCAGCTGCCAGACTCTCGACCATTCTTCAAGCTTAGCTAGATCCCTCCTCATGTTATCTATTCCTTCCTGGGTGTCTACTCTATTGCAGACTTTGGAATCAACCGCAAAGTGGCAAACCTTACCTGACAGCCTTTCTGCAATATCACTAACAAAGTTGTCAAAAGGAATCGGACGAAGGACAGATCCCTGCGGCACACCACTGGTAACATCCTTCTCCTCAGAGTGAGCTCCATTTACCTGTAACCTTTGCCATTTCCCACCCAACCAATTTCTAACCCAATCTGTAACTTTAGAGTCCATCTCTAGGGTGGTCAATTTGTTTGTAAGTGGCCTGTGTGGAGCGGTGTCAAAGGCTTTACTGAAATCTAAGTATATCACATCAACTCCCTGGTCATCCAGTCAAAGAAATCAGATTTGTCTCACAAGACCTGCCTCTGGTAAATCCATGCTGCCTCGGATCCTGGAATCCATTGGATTCCAGAAACCTCACTATTTTCTCTTTTAGAAGCGTTTCCAATAATTTACTCACCACAGAGGTTAGACTAATTGGCCTGTAGTTTTCAACCTCATCTTTACTTCCGCTTTTGTGTAAAAGGACCACATGTGCCTTTCTCTAGTCCTCTGGGACCACTTCCAACTCTAAAGAAGCATTTTATTTATTTTATTTTATTTAAAAGGATTTATATACCGCTTTGTCCTAAAATCAAAGCAGTTTACATTTCAAACAATCAAAAGCCAGTGTCAGTAGGGGTAGGCATGCAGCGTTAACACGGGTGAGTGTTTGTGTGAGTATTGTAAAGGTCGGTCAGTTGAGCCGCTAGAACATCCCCAAGTTCCTTCAATATTCTTGGATGTATGCCATCTGGTCTTATCGCCTTCTCTACTTGTACTTTAGTTAGTTCCTCATGAACACAGTCTTCTGGAAATCGTTCAAGATCCCCTTCTCTTCTGTTCCTAATTGTTGGTGTTTTCTGAGATCCTGCTCCTGGCCCTTCATCTACTGCTACTACTAGTACTACTACTATTAATCATTTATATAGCACTACAAGATGTATGCAGCGCTGTCAGGACACACATAAAAGACGGTCTCTGCTGATCAGAGCTTACAATATAATCAAGACAGACAATACAAAGTTGCGTACGATGGGTACAAATAGGGAAAGGTAAGCAGACACAAGGAAAAAAAGGGATAATGATTCAAAAGCAGCCTCAAAGAGATGAGCCTTTAGCATGGATTTGAAAAGGGGAATGAGATGAAGCCTGATTTACAGACTCAGGGAGTTTGTTCCAGGCATAAGGAGCAGCAAGGTGAAAGGAACGAAGTCTAGAATTGGCAATGGAAGAAAAGGGCATATACAGAAGCAAGCCAGTGGAAGAGCGGAGCTCAAGAGGAGGGGAGAAGGGAGAGAGGAGAGAGGAAAAGTAGTGAGAAGCAGTAGAATGAATGCATTTATAGGTTAGAAGGAGAAGTCTGAAATGGATATGGAAACGGAACAAAAACATTTGTTAAGCAATTCCACTTTATCCTCATCAGCTTCTACATATTCCTCCCCTTCACCCTTGAGTCTGACAATTCCACTTTTGCCCTTCCTTCTCTCACTAACATATCTGAAAAATATCTTATCCCTGAATTTTATTGCATTGGCTATTCCTTATTTTTGGATCTTTGCTTTCCTGACTACTTTTCTAGCTTCCATAGGTTTTTGCAAATATAGATGCCAGTCTTCCTCTCTCTGGTATTTTATGAAGGCCCCCCTCTTTTTCTTCACCTTTTCAGCTACTTCTTTTGAGAACCATAGTATCCCCCTTTTCCTTTTATATTTATTTACCTTTCTAACAAAAAGGTTTGTTGCCCTTAAAATATCCCCTTTTCACTTTTTCCCATTGCTTTTCTACATCCCCCAGCTGTTCTCATCCTGCTATTGACTCCTTGAGGTATTGTCCCATCTTGGCAAAGTTAGTTTTCCTAAAGTCTAAGGCTCTCGCTTTGAATGGATTTTATCATCCCTAGTCCTAATACTGAACCACAGCATCTGGTGATCACTGGATGCAAGATGATCTCCCACTATAACATCAGAAACACTTTCTCCATTGGTAAGCACCAAGTCAAATATGGCCCCTTCACATGAGAGTTCTGTTACCAGTTGCTAGAATAGTTCTCCCTGCAGAGAATCCAGGATGTCCTTACTTCAAGATGACACTGCAGCAGGGATGTACCAATCTAACATCTGGCATATTGAAATCACCTATCAGTAGCACTTCTCCTTTCATGAAGCTAAACAGGTAGAAAAGGCGACAACAAAAGCTAGAAGGATGCTTGGGTGCATACGGAGAGGAATGGCTAGCAGAAGAAAGGAGGTGATAATGCCTCTGTATAAGTCTTTGGTGCAACCTCATTTGGAGTATAGTGTGCAATTCTGGAGACCGCAGCTTCAAAATGATATAAACAGGATGGAGCCGGTACAGAGGATGGCTACTAAAATGGTTAGTGGTCTTCATTATAAAGTATATGAGGACAGACTTAAGGATCTTAATATGTACACCTTAGAGGAAAGGTGGGATAGAGGTGATATGATTGAGACGTTTAAATACTTCAATGGCATAAATGCACATGGGGAGAGCCTCTTTTGATTGAAAGCAAGTTCTGCTACGAGGGGACATGGGATGTGGGTGATGGGAGATAGATTCAGGAGTGATATGCGGAAATATTTCTTTACGGAAAGAGTGGTGGATCCGTGGAATAGTCTCCCAGTGGAGGTGGTAGAGATGAGGACAGTATCTGAATTCAAAAAAGCATGGGACAAACACAGAGGATCTCTAAAGGAAAAAGGGGGACTGTTGTAGTTGTTGATATGGAAGGACAAACTAGATAGGCCATGTGGTCTTTTTCTGTCGTCATTTTTTCTATGTTTCTATGGCAATACTGTGCATGTCTTCTATTAAATCCCTGTCCACTTCTTCTCCCTGTGAGGGAGATCTGTATATCAGCAATGCAAATTGATTTCCCTTTCCCTCTTTCTAGTTTAACCCACAGTGCCTCCTCACTCCCCTTTAAGCCCTGTATTTCCATAGCTTTAATATTATTTTTTTACATATAGTGCCACTCCTCCTCCCCTTCTTCCTTCCCTGTCCTTTCTAACTAAAGTATAGCCCGGTATAGTTACATCTTAGTCATGGTTGTCCATGAACCATGTTTCTGTTACCGCCACCAAATCAAAATTAACCTCTTCCCATTAAAGTCTCAACATCTGGGATCTTATTTCCCATACTACTGTATGGCCATTTATGCACACCACTTTCCAGATGTTGACCCTTTTACTCATTTCTACGGGGGTAATTAATGTTTCACTTACCTGGGGGCTTTCTTCACCCATCCCCAATGAATCTAATTTAAAGCCCTCTTCAGTAGGTTAGCCAGTCTGCTGTAGAAGACACTTTGACCCTTCCTCAAAAGGATTCTCCAAGTCCTTTTCAGAAAGTCTCCTCCCCCCTCCCCCATGTGGGGCAAGGTTATGGCTCTCTCAGCAAAGTATGCATGAGAAATACATTTTGCAGCCCTCGTGCCTACTTTTCAGGGGGAGTTTGCCTTTCCGAATGAGCTGGCAAGCACAAGATCCACCCAAGTCAGTGGGTTCCATGAGGGACTAGACATTGCTCTCCTGCCGCCGGACCACTCACCCTTCCATGTTGTACTTGTTTGTGCCAGGGATGTTTGGTGCATTTTGCAGAGGGTCCTCTCTGATGGTTTTGGCCACTTTTAGAGCCTTCACTGCCTTCAGCTGTCTCTGGAAGCTGCAAGAATAAGTGCAAACAGCAACATCAGTGCAGTCATGTGCCTGAAGTCTTTGCACTGGACAAAGGGAGAGCGGCACTTGTACCTCTTCCTGGTGCAAACCAGGGCGACAATCATGATAAGAATAGAAAGAGCCAAAGCGCCAGCAAGTCCTGCCATGATGCCAATCAATTCTTTCTCTTTGTTTGGCTGCTCAGTGCCAGGATTGCCCGAGGCCTGAGGGAACACAAAGAATGAACTGCAGTCTCTGAATCCTTCAATCCTTCAAATAACACAGGGATTAGAAAAGAAACCCTGTCCAACAGAGAAGGAAAACAGACCTCCTACTGTAAGGGTGGCAGGGGATGGGGAGGGAGGGGCAGCTGCTGCTTACAGCCTCTCACCTCAGCTCTACAATCCCAGCAATGGCCAAATGTCCCCTGGTCCCTGACTGTGCTCTATCCATATCACGAGGGTGTAAATACCCATCAGGAGGTCTCTCCCTCCCCAGCATACTTACAACTAGATAAAGTCCAAGATCATTGAGCTGACTTAACGTCTCTCCATCCTTCAGGAGAATTCTGTAGACCAAAAAATAAGATGTGAAATCTTTAAGATGAGCTGCAGCCACTAAGCAGGTCCTGCAGCTCCTTCTGACAGAGTCCTGCCTATAGCTAAAGAATCTTCTCTCACTGCCCGTTGCTTCTTTCACGCTGTTATTTTACCCTAATATCTGCCTTTCCCCTTACATGGTGATAGTTTATTCTATTATAATCCACTTAGAAATAATTGCTTTTAGATCAGGGCAATAAAACCTTTTTATTACAAATAGGTAGCATGATCGTGTTCAGTGAATACAAACTACGGCTACAGGGCCAGAGCTGAATCTGTCCCCCTGAGGGCTAAAAAATATGGAAGAGGGGCTCCCCCCAGAGGTTAAGAATCAAGGAGAGAGGGATGGGAAGAGGGGGCCAGCAGGCACAGGAGAACATGGCCTTCTCAACCCCAAAGATCATTTCTAATGGGTGGCTGGAGGGGGCCAGTCGGAGGAGCAGCAGTAGTGATGGGGATGTGGGGATGACAGGAGACTGTGAACCTAGAGGAGTCAGTGAGACTGCAGCACAGTGAAGAAAAGCCCTGGGGGAGAGGTGGGGTGGGGAGGAAGCAGCACTAAGTCACAAAGCAAGCAAGTGAACTGAGAAGTAATGGAGAGTTTCGGTAACAATCAGAACCCCTTCCCCTGTTGGCTATCTGGAGGTGATTCAGGGTCAGGCTTACTGTACTGTAGAATCCAGAGACCCACAGCAATCGACCCCTACTTGCCACTGCCCTGCCCCTTGGATGGTTCTGAAGCAAACCCCTGCTTATCCTGCTCTTGTTCATATGACTGGGTTCTGAGATTGAAATGTAATGGATCAGAAGACGATCCTGGAAATTCCTGTGTGCTGCCGATCTCAGTTACTCACGTGGTGAGCCCATCCGATCTGAGAGCGGTGCCATTGCTGAAGATGAAATAAGCCATCATGAAACACATCACGGGAGCTCTGCAAGGAAAAAATGGGGCCTGTGAGCAAAAGTGTCTTCTCTCAGAGTATGGGGAAGTTCGTAGGTGCTTCAGTCCCAGCCTGTTCCAGCAGGTGGCACTGTAGGGAATGAGACAGCAGAGATGGGTTTGTTGGGGGAGCTCACAGCTCCTGCGGTCCCAGCCTTTCTGGTTTACTTGCCTGGGAGCAGCTTTGGTCTCTGCCACAGGTTTGATTCCTTGCTGATAGATATTTGCTTTAGTTGCTTTCTTCAGTAGCCTGAGGGAGAGAAAAGAGGCTGTAAAACATCCTGTGGAGTGAGGAGAGAAAAACCTCCATCATCTAGCCCCCCTGGTCAGTGACACTGCTAAACTGAAAAGCACTGGCCCACCACAAGCAGATATGCACATCACCCTTGAATAAAGGTAGGCACAGTGCCAAAGCAGATACAGAGAAACTAAATCCTAACATACTGCCCAACTCGCTTACTATGAATATCTTCTATTTTTTGTCGGATCGTTTGCCCTGAGGGGGAACCTTCCCTCCCTCGTAGCAAACCCTACTTTTATTCGTTTTTAAAAGAGTGCACTCACCCTTTTGCTCACCGAGGTAGAATTACACAATAATCCTCAGTTGATTGAGATATTAATTGAAACTGAATATAATGTATGGTTTTGGCAATTTAACTGAAAGACGATTTCAGCATCCAGCCACCCGAACTTCTTTTATATTGCTGACACCAGCAGATGACCGAAGTTGCTGACCTCAAAAGACCGTGAAGCCTTATAGTTGTTATCATTAATATTTCAGCTGCCTTCCTTCTCGAATCAATCCACTCTCAATAGTAGGTCATTCAAAAGGCGTGTAGAAAGCACACAACATCGTGTTTCAAGCCGTGAAACTCCTGGTCCTTCTTCATGCTATCAACGTCCTGTTTTTCTCCACTCTCCTATATCCATTTAAAAACCAACCTCGTTTTCACTTCTAGAGAAACCGGGCTATCATTGGCTGTCACAAAGGGTTTCATCTATTAGCGTCCACCAATCCAAAGAGAGATTCAACCCTCCAGGTGTTACTGACTGAAGATGGTAAATCCAAAACTGCTCCCTAAATTGCAAATTTTTCAACCGGTCCCCTCCACGTGTTTGAACTGGAATGTGCTCAGTGATACGCCATCTGAGATCCTGAAAAGTATGTTCTAATTCCTGGCAATGTTGAGCCACCGGGGCTGATAACACCTTATTATTTATTCTGGATTTATGTTCCAAAAGCCTCCTCTTTAAGCAGTGCCCTGAATCTGACTGCGGGCTCAAGAAGAGAAAGACGCAACCTTTGCATTTCCTGGGTAGGTTTGTCAATAGGAACACAAGAGGGGTCTGGAGAGCTGGAGAAAAGTTAGGAAAATAAAAAAAAAGAGAAAAGAGACAATGGGTGAGAAAGAGGAAGGGGAATAGGGGTAGAGGTGGGGGAGATGAGGAGTAAGAGATGAAGCAGGCAAGGACAGTGAGAGGGAAGCGTGAGATGTGAAGGAAAAGACAGAGAGAGGAAAAGCGACTAGAGGACAGTGAGAGGGAAGCGTGAGATGTGAAGGAAAAGACAGAGAGAGGAAAAGCGACTAGAGGACAGTGAGAGGGAAGCGTGAGATGTGAAGGAAAAGACAGAGAGAGGAAAAGCGACTAGAGGACAGTGAGAGGGAAGCGTGAGATGTGAAGGAAAAGACAGAGAGAGGAAAAGCGACTAGAGGACAGTGAGAGGGAAGTGTGAGATGTGAAGGAAAAGACAGAGAGAGGAAAAGCGACTAGAGGACAGTGAGAGGGAAGTGTGAGATGTGAAGGAAAAGACAGAGAGAGGAAAAGCGACTAGAGGACAGTGACTGGGAGGATTAGAGGCAGCACAGTAACCGAGAACTGAGTGACTACAAGGTTAGGAATATGGTTGCAACTGGTCCAGATGCACCCAACAAGCTTGATCCAGTCCTGGGTTCACCCTATTGCATACAGGGATATGTAGTTCTGATTTCTCTATTGCACTCCGTAAGAAAAGCAAGACCACAAGTCCCTGCATGCAAGCCTGGGGGCACATCTGGAGCCAGTTGGCAACCCTAGTTAGGAAGGATAAGCGGAGGGTGACCGAGTGCATGAGTGGGCTATAAAATAGGAAGAAGGCAGGAGGCGGGGTAGAAAGGGGGAAAGGAAGAGCTGAGTGAAGGCTGCTGAAGCTGGGAGATGTGAGAGAAGAGGTCTGAAGTGCAGCGGAGAGAGGGGAAAAGCCGGCTGCAGCCTGCCCTGAGAGGTGTGGGGCAGGAGGAAAGCGACTTTCTTTAGTCCTCAAGCTCACAGGAGCATCTGCCACAGCAAGAATCAGATTCCTGGAGGCACTTTGTGGTTACTCTGATTCCAATGTGGGAAAGAGGCGTTACATGTCTGCTTCGCCTTTGAAGATGGCCACAAAGTAGCCCCTCACTCTGCCCTTGCCTTCGGAAACGGAGACCTGCTGAGAAGGACCAAACAAACCCATCTCCAGTCCTGCCCCAAGCTCTATTGCTGATGCTGGGTTGTGCAGTATTGATGGGGTCATGGCCCCCGTGACCCTCCCTTTCCACTGCTTATGTCTGCTGAATGCTGGCCTGGGACCCTGTGCAGACTTGTAGCTGGACTGAGAGCAACCTTGAGGCAGTCTGTTTGCCCACATAGATTCCTATTTACATGGGCAAATGGCAAAGGAATTCTCCACAAGCAACTGAAAATTGTCCTCCTTCATCTGTGGGAAAGGGGGGCGGAGGTGGGGGTGAGGCAGCTCAAACATACTCAGGGATTTTGCATTAACAAACATTGTACACGCATTGAGGGCGTATGCTTCTACCGCTTTCTCCATGTGTACAGCCCGTGTGACATGCAGAAAGGGGAATTCATAATACACGTGTAAGCAAGGAAAGAGTGAACCTCCTCCTGAAGCAGCAGTGTACGCGCAGAGACCGTGCGCACCGCGGGTGTTACTTTGTAAATGGGCTTCTGCTGCAGTTTATTCTATAAAGACTCATAGGCGCCTGTGTTGCCTTTCTAAAATAGGCTTCACATAAGTTCCCTTCTGGATTTCTCACATAGACTCTGTTGTAAAACGAGGTCAAAGAATTCCTGCACCACACAGCCTGTGGGATTTTGAAAGGGAAGGTTCCTTTTGACAATCATCTTGCACTCCTGCCCCTCCATGGGGGATGTTTCCAAATTGCTCGCATTCCTACAAAGACCACGCACACTTTTTGCCCGTGGACCTCAAACTTACCGTGGGTATAAAGTACGTCCAGTCATTTGGACCTGTAAAGTTGCTGGAGAAGATCTGAAATTGCTCAAACTTTCCTTCCCTCAACTTAAACTCACCTCTTCTTAACATGGTTCCACAGTTTTGCCACTTTAAGGGAGGGAAATTTTCAGATGGTCAAATTACCCATGTAAAGTATTTGGAATAATGTACTACTGCTATTACTGATCATTTATATGGATCCAGGGGAATCACATAGGAGACTAGGCAGATCAGGATCCAAAAGCGGCTTCGAAGAGGGGACTTCCTCCTCATGAGCCAAAAGGTCCATCCCACAAAAAATGCCCAGCTGGATTTCTTCCTTTCTAAAACATTGCTAAAATCAGTCCCTTTACCGAAACACTTGTCCCCACTCTCATCACCTCCTGCTTAGACTAGTGCAACTGTTCCTCCTGGGTCGCCAATGGGACCAGCTTTCTCTCCTGCAATCTATTCAAAATGCAGCTGCTGAACATCTGAAAGCAGATGACCCCTCTCCTCCTTCTCTTCCACATACTGTATATGAAGCTGGTCAGGTGCTCATTACTTACCTCTTCCCCTTCCTCAGGCCTCTCTTCATTTGGGAGGCCTTCTCCTCCATCACTCTGAAAACTTACCATCTTTGAAGTTGCTTTTAGTTTTTGAGATCATCATTGTAAAACATTCTCCTACAATCTTGTCTGTCTTGACTAGATTACACAACTTTCTTCCAAAAGCACTGATCCTGTGTCACAAGCCTTCTCCTAGCACAACACATTCAGCAGGGTATCCAGAGTTCATTCATTTGGTCTCCAGCCCCTCCCTTTACCTGCACCCCCGCTCAAGCCAAACCTCCTGTGAGTATTTGTTGCATATGTAAAAACAGACAGTACTTTAAGATGTTGTCCAGATCCTGCTGAACCTCACTGACAGTCTTGGAAAATTCCAGGCGCACTTCATATTGCTTCTCCACCGCAAAAATCTGATGGGACCAGAAAGGAGAAAAACAGTATCACAGACCACAAAAATGAGGACTAGACATGCAGAGAAGGAAGTGTGAATTTCCCACAAAGCATAGACCGTACACTGACACACACACCCATCCAGCTGCTGTAGCACCGAACACGCACTTTCCCTTCATTGCACTAACTGAGGCCTTTTCACCAGCAGCTCAAGGTGACTTACATTCAGGTATTTTCCTGTCCTGGAGGACTTCCAATGTCAGTTTGTACCTGAGGCAATGGAGCGTGAAGTGACTTGCCCAAGATCACAAGGAGCTGCAGTGGGATGTGAACAAGGACAGCCACATTCACAGCACTTCCTACCCCCCTCTGGGACTCCAGGGGCAAGCTGCAGAACTTCGGCCTTGCTACAACATGCATGCATAGTTTACCTTGCAGGCTTTGCAGCTGTCCTCAAAGAGAAGACATGACTGCACTTTCCATTTGAAAAATGGGTGATCTGCACCTGCTCTTTTAGTAATTTCTGCGTATGTGTTATTTACACCCCCCTCCCCCGACCCAAATGCACCCCTAAGAGCACTTCCTCTTTCTGCATCCTTTAACCATTTACCCTTAACTCAACTCTAATCCCCACCTTTTACACTGGGTGAGACCTTGGTGGGAAGCCCTACCTTCTGCTTTCTATCTTTTAACCAGTTCCTGATCCACAATAGTACACTGCCTCCTATCCCATGACATTTTAATTTTGCCAAGAGTCTCTCATGAGGGACAATTGTCAAAGGCTTTCTGAAAATCCAGATACACTATGGGGGTCATTCGGAGGCACAAATAGAAGGGATGTACGCCCTACCTGGACATATATCCCCACCACTCATCCCTCTTGTCCCTGTGCAAGGCTCCCTGAACGAACAGCGGGGTTGCATGGGGAGTCCTAGATGGGAGCAGGAGGGGCAGGCGGGAGGTGGAGTGAGGGTGGTGCATAGGCGGGCCGTCCCGGGATGCACGGGGCTCATTCTGAGATCGGCCCTCTACGTTCTGGGTCGGCCTGCTAGACGGAGGACCCATTCCACCTCGGAGGTGGAATAAGTCCCCCTGGACATCAGGAGACAGCGGAATGTTTTAATTGCAATCTGCTTAAATCTGTGGATATATATATATATAATATAGCTGGTGGGATTGCATGGAAGGGATAGTTTAAGCCCTAATAATTCTACTGTAGTTACTACGAACACACAGACATGCTGACGCACATAGTGTACCTACATCAAGCTCCTTCTGGGCACTGAGCGGTGGGGTTCCTTCGTCTCTTGCCTGGACTGTCACCCGATAGCCACCCTTAGACAAGTCAGGCACGGCTACCAGACTGCAAGGAAACACAATTATTTTGGTTGGTTTTTATTTCCCTCTCTCAGCATGGGCAACAATTGCAGGTGAAGGGGGCTGAATGGTTGAATCCACCAAATGGCTTTCATCTGAGCAAAAGCATACTCATTCTTTTCACGGCATTTCTGGTGGTGTAACTTATTCAAAGAGGCAAAACAAAGTGTGTCAATTTTATTTTCGGAACTATACCCTTGTAGCAAACCTGTGCATGCCCTGCTCCCATCTGAGATGAATTATGGTACATGCCTGCAATTTATTCACACTCTGCAGCTGGCCTGTCTAGAGATTAGGTTGGGTTGTAGACCCTGAGAAGTGAGCTCAGATTTTGTCAAGCAGCTGAATGTCCTCAGTACTGTATTAGCCAGACTAAGACTCAGGCAGGCAGTTTGTAATACACCTATATTCCCTGTGGCTCTGAGCAGATTATTTCATAAGAGATGGGGGTACATACCCTTACACATTTGGCTCATGCCTCTCCAATGCACCAAGAAAGAGCTGGTGGGGTTCCCCAAACTCCATCAGTCAAAGATACCTGAGACCACTAGCTACTACTACTACTATTATTACTACTGAGCATTTGTATAGCGTTACAAGATGTACGCAGTGCGGCACAGACATGTAAGAGACAGTCCCTGCTTATCAGAACTTACAATCTAGTCAAGACAGACAACACCGTAGGTGTAGACATGGGATATATCTATGGGGGGGGGGTAAGGAAACACAAAGGAGATCAGGTGAGTCAAGATCCGAAAGGGGCAGAGAAGAGGTGCCCTCCAATCCCCATACCTTCCTTCTCTGTGACATGAGCCAATGAATATCTCATGAAGCTGGAGAAGGGAGGAGTCACAGAGGAAGGTAGATGCAGGTTGCAAGCACAATGCTCGTTCAAACATCAGCCTTAGAGGGAAACTTTCATAAGCTTTTAGAAAAATTGTTCTGCATGAATGAAGGCAAAAGCACAGATGCTTTAAGAAACTTGGTGGAAAGGGGCAGGGCTGGGGGGGGGGGGGCAGGAAGAGCAGGTGCACTAGAATTTCATTATTAAATCCCCAGATACAGGCCAAGATGGTAGAAGTAGGAGTTGTGTGAGGGGCATCTTGTGTTCTTCCAATGTTCCATTCATGGGAGAAGAGGACAGACAAAGCCCAGGGGGGTCCCTCAGACCCTGGACAATCCACACCAAAGGGTCAAACTACACTGGAGAAGCAGTTACACGGGTAACAGCCCATCTTACCCATATCAATATAATGCCTTAACTGGGATTTCCCAAAGGCACCTACGCGGGCAACAGCCCATCTTACCCATATCAATATAATGCCTTAACTGGGATTTCCCAAAGGCACCTACACGGGCAACAGCCCATCTTACCCATATCAATATAATGCCTTAACTGGGATTTCCCAAAAGCGCCTACGCGGGTAACAGCCCATCTTACCCATATCAATATAATGCCTTAACTGGGATTTCCCAAAGGCGCCTACGCAGGTAACAGCCCATCTTACCCATATCAATATAAATGCCTTAATTGGGATTTCCCAAAGGCGCCTACGCGGGTAACAGCCCATCTTACCCATATCAATATAATGCCTTAACTGGGATTTCCCAAAGGCGCCTACGCGGGTAACAGCCCATCTTACCCATATCAATATAATGCCTTAACTGGGATTTCCCAAAGGCGCCTACGCGGGTAACAGCCCATCTTACCCATATCAATATAAATGCCTTAACTGGGATTTCCCAAAGGCGCCTACGCAGGTAACAGCCCATCTTACCCATATCAATATAAATGCCTTAACTGGGATTTCCCAAAGGCGCCTACGCGGGTAACAGCCCATCTTACCCATATCAATATAATGCCTTAACTGGGATTTCCCAAAAGCGCCTACGCGGGTAACAGCCCATCTTACCCATATCAATATAATGCCTTAACTGGGATTTCCCAAAGGCGCCTACGCAGGTAACAGCCCATCTTACCCATATCAATATAAATGCCTTAATTGGGATTTCCCAAAGGCGCCTACGCGGGTAACAGCCCATCTTACCCATATCAATATAATGCCTTAACTGGGATTTCCCAAAGGCGCCTACGCGGGTAACAGCCCATCTTACCCATATCAATATAATGCCTTAACTGGGATTTCCCAAAGGCGCCTACGCGGGTAACAGCCCATCTTACCCATATCAATATAAATGCCTTAACTGGGATTTCCCAAAGGCGCCTACGCAGGTAACAGCCCATCTTACTCATATCAATATAAATGCCTTAACTGGGATTTCCCAAAGGCGCCTACGCGGGTAACAGCCCATCTTACCCATATCAATATAATGCCTTAACTGGGATTTCCCAAAGGCGCCTACGTGTCTGAGGCTCATGTATGTGGAGAGTGATTGAGTAAGTCACCATACCTGATACTGCCTGTGAACATGTTATTCTCAAATGTTGTCTTCACACTAAAGACGTTGCTTGAGGGTACACTCATATCAACGAACTGCACGTGGGTGATGTTGAACTTGACTTCACCGTTTTGTCCAGTATCAAGATCTGTAGCCTGTGGGAACACAGGAGGAGAGTGGGAGAGAACCATGACATGGTGATATTACAGGAAACTCAGCTAGGCAAAGACTCAAAACCACACTGGCCTGGAGCACACCAACAACTGCTAGCCTCTGCTTTCTAATATTCAAATGCAGGGTCTGAGCTCTGATCTGAGGCTGGTCCCTTTATGGACCTGCACAATATGAGGGATAACCCCCCGTCACCTGACCCCCCTGGAGACTGGATGATGTTCTGAGCATTACCAAAGCAGGAAAGTTAAACTCCCGAGAAAAAAACATTAAAAAATGAGTTCCTTAGTTTCTGCCATAAGGACTAAGAAAGAGAGGGATAGGAATCAGCACAATATATTATATATATATATAACGACTACTACTAATCATTTGTAGAGCACTACAAGGTGTACACAGCACTGTACAGAGACCGTCCCTGGTCTAGTCAAGACAGACAACACAACTGGGGACTGGGATATATCTAGGGGAATGGTAAGGAGACACAGAGGAGATGAACAGGAGACTGGGGGGAGCAGGATCCAAGTACTTCTGTGGGTTCAAATCTCAAAGCTTTCCTCCACATGTTACCCAACATCTGTCTCTCTGCCCTGCAGATTCACCTTCATTTTCATCCGGAATACCTTACAACTATTCAATCTGAAATTGGCATTTTGCAAACAAAATGGAAGATCTTCATGAAAAGCTAAATTTATGCACAGGAAGGAGGAAGCAGCATAGAGCTGGGGTAAAACACTTTCATAAGGCAAAGAAGGAAAGGAGGTGGTGTGACAGAGCAATTAACATGAGTACTAGGAGACTCCTCATTCTGGGTAAATGTCGCTTCAGCAGAGGGCCACTGCATTGAACAAATAGACATGAGGAGGACAAAATCTTAAATATGGTCCTGGCAGTATCTCATAAGATGAAAGTCCTGGGATGCAGGGGCGGGGGGGGGGGGGGGGGCAAGGCTGAAGGGGTATGGACAGCTAATCACGATTGTTGAATTTAATCGTCAAAATCTCTAGAGAGGGAGAACACTCTATAGCCTGTGCCCAGAGTCAAGTAACACTTCTGTTGCTCTCACACACACCCTACAGATCCTCTCTCATACTCGCGCCTCCGCGTAGATTCCTTCCACCCCCACTCTCAGCCCCGAAGCAAATCTCCTTTCTCACACACATACATCTTCATGCAGATCCCACCTCACAGATAACAGGGTAACTTCTGTTTTCTTACTTGGACTTTTGGCTCCGGTTGAATGTTCATAGGGTCTGAAAGCAGCACTGTGGGAGACAGACAGATGGGTCTCAGTGAGTGACTGTGGATTCAGATCTTGCCAATGTCACAGCTACATGCAGAGAGGCAGAACCAGTTACAAAAAATTATCCTCTGAGGAGAGATGGAATACCCCAGCAAGGGGGAGGGGAGGGGGGCTCCCCTCCCAGGGTGTGGCCCTTCTTTCCTGGCTGGTGTAAGTCACCCATCCCCAAATGGTGCATGGTCAGGCAGAAGGTACAAACTGTGGCACGTACTCAGGGGATGAGGGATAGGAGCCCCTTATCACTGGCTGGAGGAAACCCTAGCAATAGAGGGATACATGGTATACACGGTGATAGCAGAAAAGGAAGTCAGTGGAGTTCTACTTACCAAATACATCCTCTGTGACCAGGAACTCTGGGGCATTGTCGTTAACATCCAGGATACGGATTTGCAGGGTACCTGCAAAGGGCAATGCGCAGAGGAGCTCAGAATACAGCCTAGGGCGAACAATCCCATTCCAGAGAAGAACCAAAGTCTCTGCTTCATAGTTTTTTTGGCACTACACATAATTTACATATTTAGGTCTGATATTTTCTCCCTTCATCTGTGGCTATGCTGGATAGAAGTCATCTTTCATCAGACAAGAGAGTGGAGAACGAGCCTGATGATTAGATCAGTGGGCTAAGAACCAGGGCAGTCGGGATTCAAATCCAACCAATGCTTCTTGAGGCCTTGGGAAAGTCACTCAACCCTCCATTGCCTCAGGTAGAAACCTAGATTGTAATCTCTCAGAGGATAGGGAAATTCTTGCTGTACCTGAATGTAGTTAGCCTTCAGTGGCATTCCTAGCCCCCTCGGCATCCGGGATGGGTGCCCCTCCCAACACGGCATAGCACTGTGAGCCACAATGCATCTCTCCATCCCTAATCAGCCCACGGAGACAGTGCAGCAAATTACCATTAAGCTGCCTTGCCACAGTGCCTCATATTCAAGGGTCAGGCTGCTCTTCTCTCCTGGCTGAAGTCTTGGAATTCATGAGACTTCAGCCGGGAGAGACAAGCGTCTGGCCCTGGAGTGCACGGCACCGTGGCAAGCCAGGTTCCGTGGGCCTAGCGGGGGTGCACCCCCTCATGGACAGCAACCGGGATGGACTGCACCCACTGCCCCACCCTTGGAACGTCACTGCTAACATAATACTCCTCCTAGTATTAAAGCAATCCTCTTAAGAAACGGAGCTCTTGCAGGCTCGAAACCACCGGTACTGCTCCTGGTGCTTCCAAACATCACCAGTCCCAGAAGTGCGCCTCATGCCATCCTCTTTGGAAGAAAGGTGGGAGAGGGGAGATAAATGTGGCATTAATGTGCAGAAGGCGAGCCTTTCAACTGAAAGAAAGCTCTGCAATGAGGAGGCATAGGATGAAGGTGACAAGGGATAGACTCAGGAGTAATCTGAGAAAAGGATGGTGGGTACATGGAATAGCCTCCCAGTAGAGATGATAGAGACAAGGACTGTATATGAATTCAAAAAAGCATGGAACAAGCACAGAGAATGTCTAAGGAAAGGATTGTAGGAGCTTAGTAGTTGGTATGGAAGGACAGATTGGAAAGGTTGTGTGGTCTTTATCAGTCGTCATGTTTCTCTCTTTCTATGGATTGCAGGAGCTGTGAGCTTCCTCAAAGCCGGCACTCCTGTACCATTCCCTATGGTATTTAGATTTTAGATGCACTACTTGCCTTTTCCAAATCTGGAGGTCACAGCAAGCTACATTCAGGTACATAAGTTATTTCCCTGCCCAAATGGCCTCACAATGGATGGTGAAGGGAGTAGCTCAAGGTAACAGAAAGAAACAGTGGAAAAGGTGGAATTTGAACCCACTTCTCCAATTATAGCTACTCCTGCACTTTCTGCTGTGAGAGACTGGGACTGCTGAGGCTGTGAGATTCCCTACAGTCAGTACTTGTGCACTATTCCCTACAGCGCCTCCTGCTGGGAGAAGGTGCAACTGCATTAGCTGAGTTTTCTATTGTTTTGAAAGTTAGCAACAACATGCAAGAACCAGGTTCACTATCAAAAGGGGAGCTGAAGACAAATGTATCAGACTTACCAGCATCACTGTGGTTCCTCCCTATCTCTGTGAATATATCCACTGCCTGCAGTGTTATCACCACCAAGTTACAGCTTTCATAGTCTATGAACAATGGCTCTGGAATCAGAACTGAACCATTGGGCAAGAGCTGGAACCAATCTGAGCAGACACTGCCAACATCCAGGGTGCCCTGGAAGCATTTCACAAACAGTATCTCAAAGATCAGAGAGTGGTTGGTATCCTTGTCCAAGGCAGTGACCGTGGTCAGCAGACTATCCTGGGTCCTGTTCTCAAAGACGCTTGCTTCCTGCACAGATGGGTCTATGCTGGGTGGCTCATCGTTAACATCCATTACCAACACATTCACTGTGGTGTTGGCCCGATGGACAACATTATTTATTCCCATGTCCTGTGCTTCAACAATGAGGGAGAAATTTTTCTGTGTTTCATAATCTAACTCTACCTCAGGGACCAACCATATCTGTCCCTGGGAATGCCCAGGTCGGATCACACTGGAGTGGATGAGGAAGTTTCCAGAGCTGCCACTAGTAATCTGGAAGGACATACGGTTGTTGACCTCAGTTTGGTCTCTGTCTGTGGCACTCACACTTCCAATGAAGACACCTATGAAAGGACACATACCCCAGAGTGAATTATTTCTAAAGAAAATCACCAAACCACGTTCACGCTACACAAGTGATTGTCAATAGTTAGTGCCCAATAAGGATCCCATCCATCTTTTACCCAGCATCAAGATGGCAATTCTATAACAAGTCGCGTAAACCTATGCGCTATCAATGCACGGTAATCACGTATTTTCCATGACTTGAGTGTGCAGATGGGCTTTTATGAGAGTATTTTAGTTGGGTGCTATTCTATAAGAGCACAGTGCTTTCAGAGTAGGCGGGCACAAGGGTGGAGCTTGGGCAGAGCATAAATTTATATGCATAAGTTATAAAATACTGTCATTTATGCCTATTCTTTATAAATCTAGGCTTGCACATTTACAGCAAGTTTAGGGGTGCTCGCGCGTGTATCTTATAAAGACGAGTAGGTACCTTTGTGCACGTTGAACACACGTGAATCTTAGCAACTTTTATAAAATTACCCTCTAACTGTCAGAGCTTTCTGCTAATCAGGAAATGTTAACCCAATATATCACTGCTTGACCCAGTACAAGCATTGTGGAACCTGTGTCTTTTGGGGAAACTGCTAGGTACATACGACCTAGATTGGCCACTGTTGGAAACAGGATACTGGGCTTCATGGACCTTGGTCTGACCCAGTATGGCATACCTTATGTTCTTATGTTTTTAATCTCACCTTCTCACAGGAACATACTTGGTTCGTTGTGAAAAATGAATTAATGAAATTGCTGACGTGTATTCTGTGAGATGACACTCACCCAAAAAGTGGGAACACAGCTCCTACATATCAGAGAGGAAGCCCCATAGATGTGGTATGCAGAGAACCTACCTCTGTCCTTCTCCTTCACTGAGAACTGATACCATTCACTGCTGAACACTGGTTCATTGTCATTTAGGTCCTGAAAGAGGAGCAGAAAACTGAACAGCAAAAGTCACATCACAGCCTGCTAAATTTGAGGTGTTCCCACAAGAATGCTGGACTACGGTGTGCTAAATCCAGTGTTCCTATGGAAGCACTGCCTCATCATGTGCCAAATCTACAGTATCACTATAAGGACCCCAAGCACCAAGACTGGGACTTTCAGAATATATGGACATTACCTCCACCGTTATGGTGACATTCACAAAGGAATCCTGCTGGGGTGTTCCAAGGTCATAGGCACGAACTAGCAACACAATCTTCCCATTCTGACTCTCCTCTATAGCCTCTCGGTCCAGCTGGGCATTGTTGGTCAGCAGACCTGATTTTTGGCTAATAGAGAAGTTTTCACTAGACTGGTTTTGCATGATCTCAAATTCCACAATGCTGTTAGTGGTGTTGAACTCATCATTATCAGTAGCCTAGAAAGGGAAAAAGTGAGGTTAGGTAGGAATACAGACATGGAGACAAGGTCTCATTAAGCTAACATGCTCTGATGGCTTTCTTCAGCAAGCAGAAGCACTCTGCCTCTGATGGAGCAATCTCACGCTCCTCACATCCATCTATTGTCAGTTGTTCTCTGCTCTTAAGGATCAGGCTTCCTCCTTGTCCATGCTCAGTTCATTCAAACTCTGGCTGTTGGGATGAAGAGGGTGGAAGCCCACTTCATACCATATCCTAAAACAATCCTATGGCCTAACAGAGTGACCAGAAGTAGACCTGTAACAAAAACCTAACTAAATATGACCACTGTTTTGTTGCTGGGCAGATTTCAGAGAGCACAGACTGCTTGCAGAGAGCTGTAGAGAGCTTGTGGCACTGGGTCAGGTACAGGACAAGTAGAAACAGGAAATATGCCCACCACAGACTAGACAGGGGGAGGGAAAGGGGGGTTAGAAACAAAGTAAAAGAAAGTGCTTGCACAGGAAACAGAGCTAGATCAACCAATAAGAATATATTACAGTAAAAAGTCCCCAACTGCAACTAGATAATGTATATAAGAATGGCATTCAGTATCATTCGCTGGAGGAGGAGACAAACACGATTCATACAGAGAGTCTGATTGGTAATTCAGCTTCTGTTGTCTTTGTCCCCTAACCTCCCAGCGCTCAGGCAAACTATATTGCTAAGAAAAATAATGCTGCATTTTGCATTTTGGTTAAGATTGTAAGTGATTGGGCATAATAAAGATCTCAATTCCTTCTAAGCGTCTGAGTCTGTTTAGAGCAGAGTGAGGTCATTCTTATATCTTTGGGGTACAACAGCAGCTTTAATCCACCAAAATCCCCAGGAGATGCTAGTAGCAGCTGGGTAAGTGGTATAGAGAAGAGGGAGCTCACGCCCATTTCAAGGACACATCTGTACACAAGTGAACAAAGATCTATCTATAAGGCCAGAACCTTAAGGCTCACACCCAGATAATAAGATTAATAATGTGTATTTTAGTATATGACTTTACAATAGATACCCACAATGTGAAATATAAGCAAGGCTCCCCCCCCCCCCATGGTAATATAAATACATTTTAAAACTTTCACAAATGGGGCCCCCATGTGCCTCTGACTGCAGAGGAGGAAGCAGCCGGCCAGGCGGGCTAGTCAATGACTGGTGGACAAGGCATGGGGATAAATATCGCCACAGATGTGCAAGTGCCAACTCAGCCTTTACCCCCATCACAATGCCAGCCCCTTTCTCCAGGGAATACACTGGGGCATTTACAGAGTTAAATTGTTGAATTTTGTAAGTAGAAATGAGAGCTAAGTGAATTATGAATTCACCACTCACTGGCAAACGCATAACTCACTTTGAATACTGGGCCCCAAGTCTTCATCCTTCTGTGAAAAGATGCCTAATATTGCAACTGACAAGTTTTTGACAATATGTCTTCTTACACTGACAATTTTCAAAAGGCATCCCATATAGCACACCAGGCCACTTAAGCAGTCCTGAAGATATTGTGGAACTTGTTCATTTATAGCTTTAGACTCGTATTATGCACAGAGATTTAAATTGCATTTTAAAATCAAAAGCCAGTAGAGGGATCATAAAACTGAAGAGCTATTATCCCTCCATCCAGATCTGGAAGAACTATGGCAGTGAGAGGACTGGAAGGTCTTTCTTGTTAAACCTTGGCTGCATGTGTTGTAGACATTTCTCTTTACAGCTATGGATCTTCAGATGACCCCTATACTCATCTGCATCTACAGGTGAACCAAGCCAACCCCACTCACCTGGATCTTCAGAGGAATAACGGTGACCTCATTATTCAGCAGGACCTACAGGTGAACCATGCCAACCTCACACTCACCTGCATCTTCAGATGAACAGAGATGATCCAAATGGCAGATGAAATTTAATATGGACAAGAACAATGTTATCCACTTAGGGAAAAACAACCCAACCTACAGTTACATGATGCAAGGTCCCACACATTAGGATTCACCACCCAGGAAAAGGATTTAGGCATCATCATGAAACCCTCCGCCCAGTGTGCAGCAGTGGCCAAGAGAGCAAATAGAATGCTAGGAATCATAAGGAAAGGAACGGAGAATAAAACAAAGGATATTATAATGCCTCTGTATTGCTCCATGGTGCAACCCCACCATGTACTTTATGTTTGTTTTATTTTGCTTGATATTCCGCTCCTTAACCAAACTAGCAGGGCAGTGTCCATCATAAAAAATACAAAATACAAGAGAGAGAAACAAGAAAAGGAGTGCCAAAAAACAGGACAGGAGAGATAGCATTCATACATCGAGGAGGGGGACAAGGCATGGTAGGTAGGAGAGGGAAGGGGAATTAGGGGCTGGATGGAGTGAGGTCAAAGGCAATCTGGAAGAGGTGCATCTTGAGTTTAGATTTGAATTTCATGATGGAGGGCTGGAGGCAGAGATCAAGAGTTCCAGAGGGCAAGTCCAAGGAAATACAGGGCAGAGGTAAGTGTGGACTATATTCTGGCAGATGAAACAGAAGATAGGTGAAGGCAATTAGCACACGGGGTGGAGCATGGAAATGTAAGAGATCTGAAATATAAGTGGGAGTGTTGGTGTCTAGTGCCTTATGAACCAGGATCAACAGTTTATACTGAGGGTGATATCAGAGGGGAAGCCAATGGAAACGGATCAGTAATGGGGTTATGTGTTTGAACCGGGTGATGTATGTGAAGGAACGGGCAGCAGTGTTTTGAAGTAATTGTAGATGATGGATCTGATATTGAGGGAAACAGAGTAGAATAATATTTCACTAGTCTAACAGACATAACGAGGGCAAGGAGAAGAGTGGTGAGAGATAAAGGGGACAGACAGGCACGAATGGCATGGATATGATTGAGGGAGGAGTGTCAGATCAAAGAGAAGAGATGCATGTGGAAGGTGAGAGAGGCGTTCAGAGTTACGGCAAGATAACGAAGCGAGTCTGTCATTGGAATGGGACCTGAAGGGAATGAGGAGGCCAGAGTAGGAGGAGGACCAGCTGAAGGGAACTAGATAGCAGCTGTCTTTGAAAGGTTGAGATGAAGAAAGACTTCAGCCAGGAAGAGATGTGTGAGAGACAGACATTCAGGGTATGCAGATTGGGAGCAAAAAGACTAATGTGGTGAAGGAAAATAATATAATTTGCATAGCAATTCACTGAGATCTCATGCTGCTGGATGATGAGCATGAGGGGAAGAAGGAAAACATTAAAAAGAAGATGTGCGAGAACTGATCCCTGGGGGACACCACAGGTAAGTGGAAAGGATGGGGAGGGAGAAGTGGAACCACCCAGAACAGAAAAGGAACGCTGACAAAGAAACAAACGGAACCAGTGATGAGCGGCGCCCTACATCCCATGGGTGTGTAACTGAGTAAGAAGAGCGACATGAGCTACCAGGTCAAAGGCTGAGGGCAAGTCCAATGAAACAGCCAAGGAAATATCACTCCCATCGTGAGATTGGCGGCTGTCATTCAGAAAAGAAAGGAGCATGATTTCATGCTATGGCCGGTGCGGAATCCTGATTGGTGAGGGTGTAGTGCATGTATAGTTTCTAGATGTGAGGAGAATTGAGAGAAGACCAATATTTTGAGCATTTTAGATAGAAAGGGAAGGGTAGAGGCAAGGCAATAGTGAGCTGTAGTGGCTGGATCCAAAGAAAAGAGTTTTTCAAAATGTGTCTAACCAGAGCATGTTTCCAGAGGGCAGGGAAGATGCCAGGGGATAGGCTGTTTCTAAACATGGAAAGAATTAGAGATAACAAGGCCAAGGCCTTGAATACTGTGTGCAGTTCTGGTCATAATATCTTAAAAAGAATATAGCAGAATTGGAAAAAGTACAGAGAAGAGCAACCAACATGGTAAAGGGGATGGAAGGATATGCCTATAAAGAAAGGCTTAAGAGGTTAGGGCTCTTCAACTTGGAAAAGAGATGGCTGAGGGGAGATATGCTAGAGGTTTCCAAAATAATGAATGGTGTGTAATGGGTAAACGTCGATCGGTTGTTCACTCCTTCAAAATGTAAATAGACTAGAGGATGTGCAATGAAGCTACAAAATGTGTCACATTTAAGACTAATCAGAGAAAATATTATGTCACTCAGCGCTTAATCAAACTAGAATTCATTAACGGAGAATGTAGTAAAAGTTGTTAGTGTAGCTGGATTCAAAACAGGTTTGGATTGAGCTCCTGGAGGAAAAATCTATAACCCATTATTAAAGAGGACTGGGGAAATCCACTGTTTACCTCTGGGACAAGCAGCATGGAATATGTATACCTTTGGGAACCCGACAGGTAATTGAGACCTGGAATGGCCACAGTTAGAAATAGGATATTGGGCTTGATGGAATCTTGGTCTGACCCAGTATGGTATATCTTATGTTCTTATAATCCCAACACTCAGAAGGATCTACAGGTGAACCAAGCCTCACTCACATGGATTGCCAGATGAATCGTGGCGATCCCAACATTCAGCAAGATCTTCTGGTGAACCAAACTTACTCCACACTCACCTGGGTCTTCAGATGAACATTGATGACCCCAATATATAAATATAGCATCCAACACCCAGAGCCCAAATAAACCAAATTGGATACTAGGTGACTTCAACCTGCCATCCCTGCAGGACAATCAACAGCTACTTTCATAGAAGCCCTAGATATCTTGGGATATACCCAATTGGTACAAGAACCAACACACACAAAAGGCAACATTCTCGACCTCATATTCGCCCCACAAACAGTGCTTCAACAAGCACAAAATATCACACTATCATTAACAGCAGTACCATGGTCGGATCATAAACTCATCACCTTCCAGATTCCGACCCCCGTCAAGCCACAAAGACCCAATGTGGACACAAGTATGAACTCGAACTCAACTACCAGAAGTTTTCACCCGTTTAACAAAGAACGTATCCTAGCTGAAATGAACACACTCCTTGATAAGACTTCACAAAACCTAGAGGATCTAATCACTACATGGAACAACAAACTCAGCGCAATCGCAATTCGTCCCCCAACAACTAAAGCCCCAAACAAAAGATCATCTGCACCATGGTTCACAGCTGACTTAAGGGCATCACTAACCCTCCTACGGAGATTGGAAAAGCGCTGGAGGAAGTCACGTACCAGCAGTGACCAAGCAGCATACACCCAACACTTACACACACATCGCAGGGCCGTCTCTGACAGGATGAAACAACACCACACAGACACCCTGAAACAGTCATTAAACAAGCCGCACGACCTCTTCAACCTGGTCAAATCTCTTGCCAAAGAACCCACCCCGGAGCACCCCGGAACCATACACCCGCAGGACTATGCCGTCTTTATGCAATCTAAACTGTGCAAGACCGACAAAGTGATGATACCGGACCCCCCCAATGAACAAGAGTTCTCAGCATCTCTAACTACCTTTTGTCACACCATCAAAGAGAACTATTGAAGACACCATCGCAACCCTAAATACCTCCACTGCATACTCGGAACCCTGTCCAGCATTCTGGATAAAAGATCTGCGCTGTGACCTCGCCCCGATCTTAGCCAAAATGATAGGCCTATCTTTCAGCACTGGGTCTTTCCCCTCCACGCTCAAACAGACCTCCGTTAGACCGCTGCTGAAGAATGCCAAATTAGACCCTCAAAAGGTGGAGTCATACAGACCCATTTCCAGCATCCCGATGCTCGCTAAAATCATTGAAAAGATAGTCTACAAACAGTTACAAGATCACATTGATACCAACGCCCCTCTAGATTCATCGCAACATGGATTCAGAGAGTCACACGGAGTCGAAACACTACTCACAACTCTTTTCGACACCATAATTTCAGGCATTGACAACTTACGTCAAGGTTTTGCACTCGTCTTTTTAGATATTGCGGCAGCCTTCGACTCGGTCTGCCACGAAATTCTCCTAGGTCGGTTAAGAGAGAAAGGCATTAGTGGAACAGCTCTCGAGTGGTGTAGATCCTACCTGTCTGGAAGATGGCAATACGTCCGAGCAAACGGGTCCACATCCGAGCCATTCCTACAAAGCCAAGGAGTTCCTCAAGGATCTTCCCTATCATCACTTATGTTTAACATCTATATCCAACCTATCTGTAACATCATTAGATCGTTCAATGTGAGTTGCATGATATACGCAGATGATGTCTTACTGTACCTGCCAATATCCCTGGACTGCCCAGACCTTACCCCCTTGACTAAGTGCTTCAATGCAATATCCGAATGGCTCCTCTCTCAAAATCTGCGCATCCAACACAAGAAAACGGAGGTCCTGTTCATCTCCAGAAATCCTGAGTTTACACCACCCAGCTACTTGGAAGTGGACAACGCCGAATTGCAAGTAAAATCAGCTATACGTTATCTCGGAGTCACATTGGATCAGAACCTCAACATGAAGCAACACATAGCCAACACTGTAAGAGCGATCTATTTCAAGATTAGATCCCTTAGACACCTACGCCCTTTACTAGAACCAGGCGACTTCCACACCATTTATCAAGCCCTCATCATTCCTCATTTTGATTATTCAAACGCCATCCTACAAGGACTCCCTCAGGCCACCTTACATCCCCTGCAACTTGCCATGAACAGTGCGGCGCAGATTCTCCTCGGAACGCCAAGAAGAGAGCATATCACACCCCTCCTGAAACAGCTTCACTGGCTCCCCATTCAAGCCAGGATCAGTTTCAAAACCCTAGTGATGACATTCAAGGCCATCAAGGGGCTCTCCTCTTCTTCACTATGTGACCTCATCCAACCACCCACACCCAACAGGCTAAGAAGAACCGCAGTAGCCAACATGCTAGTGATACCGAGTGACATGACAAAATGCTCCAAAGCAACATCGAATAGAGCCTTTAGACTATGCGCCCCAAGTCTCTGGAACTCACTACCACCACACATCAGAGCAATCCCCAATTTGAGCCAGTACAGGAAGGCCTTGAAACACTTCCTCTTTATCAAATACCTCACCGACTGCCCCGAACCCCAGCCACCAAGTATGATCAATACTCAATAACTCCATCTGACATGTATATAGTTACCCTATTCAATGCTTCGCATATGTATATAGTTTACCCTGTTCTCCAAGTTACTTGTTCCTGTTCAATGTAATGACCTGACTTTTGTTTATTGTCGGATACCATTTGTTTTATGTAAACCGCGCTGATCGCAAATAGTGCGGTATATAAGAAATGCAAATAAATAAATAAATAAATATTCAGCAGGATCTTCTGGTGAACCAAACTTACTCCACACTCACCTGGGTCTTCAGATGAACATTGATGACCCCAATATTCAGCAGGATCTTCTGGTGAACAATCCTACCTCTTCCCCACCCCTCACTTTGATATTAGGGGAACCACACTAAAACCCCACTTCCACCCCAATCACCTCAACAGGATCTTCAGGTGAACCACACTGATCAACCCTCCCCACCACTCACCAAGATCTGAAGCTGAACTGTGCCACTGTTCTCATTCACAAACACATTGTAGGAACCTAAGATAATTGGAGCATTATCATTAATGTCCAGGATGTTTATCTCCAAGAACGTGGTACCAGGTCGCTTCATTCCGTCCAGTGCTTGAAGGGTGGCATAATAAACTGTGCCAGTCTCACGATCCAACAGGGCCCCATTTCTTACTGTTATCTCTCCAGTGCTGTGGTTTACTGCAAACCGATTCTGTCTGTTAGATACAAGAATAAAAAGGAGTGAGGGGCCGAGGAAGATAACAGTCTGAGGCAGGGAATGTCAGAAAAGCCATAACCAAGGCTCAAATAATATTTAGGAAACCTGGACAGAAACCCATAACTTTTCATTGGGAAGTGGATTTTTTTCCTGAACTTAATTTGTTTAGCTTATGCGATTTTTTTTATCCCTAGACTGGGAGACTCTGCTGTGTCTGTTACTCCTGTGCCTTCGAGACCAGCGAGGAATCTGCAGTTTGGGAGCAGGTATGGGAACCATAACCCACGTCAAGTTAACAACTAGTTTACCATCAGAGTACATTAGCTGTGCAGATCTTTATGCAAGAACTTGCTAATTGGTAGGCAAGGAAAGACCTGGCCAGTTACTGTCTGTGACGGAGGGAGAGAGGAAGGGAGGAGAGAGAGAGAGAGAGAGAATGAGAGAGAGGGAGAGAGGAAGGGAGGGGAGAGAGGGAGAGAGGAAGGGAGGAGAGAGAGAGAGAGAGAGAATGAGAGAGAGGGAGAGAGGAAGGGAGGAGAGAGAGAGAATGAGAGAGA
Source organism: Ichthyophis bannanicus (assembly GCA_033557465.1). Classification (NCBI taxonomy): domain Eukaryota; kingdom Metazoa; phylum Chordata; class Amphibia; order Gymnophiona; family Ichthyophiidae; genus Ichthyophis; species Ichthyophis bannanicus. Next base: position 7,766,431 of record CM066050.1, read on the forward strand.
GGGAGAGAGGAAGGGAGGAGAGAGAGAGAGAATGAGAGAGAGGGAGAGAGGAAGGGAGGAGAGAGAGAGAATGAGAGAGAGGGAGAGAGGAAGGGAGGAGAGAGAAAGAGAGAAAGAGAATGAGAGAGAGGGAGAGAGGAAGGGAGGAGAAAGAGAGAGAGAATGAGAGAGAGGGAGAGAGGAAGGGAGGAGAGAGAGAGAGAGAGAGAGAATGAGAGAGAGGGAGAGAGGAAGGGAGGAGAGAGAAAGAGAGAAAGAGAATGAGAGAGAGGGAGAGAGGAAGGGAGGAGAGAGAGAGAGAGAATGAGAGAGAGGGAGAGAGGAAGGGAGGATAGAGCAAGAGAGAGAGAGAATGAGAGAGAGGGAGAGAGGAAGGGAGGAGAGAGAAAGAGAGAGAGAGAATGAGAGAGAGGGAGAGAGGAAGGGAGGAGAAAGAGAGAGAGAATGAGAGAGAGGGAGAGAGGAAGGGAGGAGAGAGAGAGAGAGAATGAGAGAGAGGGAGAGAGGAAGGAAGGAGAGAGAGAGAGAGAATGAGAGAGGGAGAGAGGAAGGGAGGAGAGAGAGAGAGAATGAGAGAGAGGGAGAGAGGAAGGGAGGAGAGATAGAGAGAAAGAGAGAGAGGGAGAGAGGAAGGGAGGAGAGAGAGAGAGAGAATGAGAGAGAGGGAGAGAGGAAGGGAGGAGAGAGAGAATGAGAGAGAGGGAGAGAGGAAGGGAGGAGAGAGAGAGAATGAGAGAGAGGGAGAGAGGAAGGGAGGAGAGAGAGAGAGAATGAGAGAGAGGGAGAGAGGAAGGGAGGAGAGAGAGAGAGAGAGAATGAGAGAGAGGGAGAGAGGAAGGGAGGGCGCTATCTAAACTTGTAAAGACAAACCAGCAGCTGGTAAACTGTTTCCTCTGGGTAGCGTCAACCAACAGAGAAAGATTTTCATTTGAGCTTGTGTTTGGGGATAGGGACTGATCAGATGATAGAGGAGTGCTCCAGGTTATTCTCGTTTAAATACTAAACATTTTGGAGCAGCCTTGTACTAGAATGAGGCTGTAAATTTCAGGTAGCTGATGTTCTGACCCCTGAAGTTGCACGTTGGATGCTTATGTTGGAACTTGCAGTACTCTCTCTGTCAGTATCAGTGACGACTGAGCAACCTGTACCAGATCTCCACAATCATGCATTGCGAGACATCCAAAAACCAGTGAAGGACTTAGAGCAGCCACTATAGGCAGAGAGACATGGCAGTGTATTGGAGGGCCCGCAGTGGCTTAGGTTCTGGGTGACAGCGCTCAGTTCTGGGACAATGTGGGTGAGAGGCACAGATCATGTAAGGAGCTGCTCTGTTTGCAAGGGCTGTTGTGAATTTAGTTGCAACTGCTCAAATGTGCGGCCACAGAAGGCACGCACAAAGCTTCAGCAGCAGCTGGCAGTATAGGAAGACGTATACCAATGCTGGGTTCATCATGTATAGTGCAATGTGAGGGGGAGCCCCATGGGGGAACTCAACATGGGAGCAGCTGCCATTTTGTCCCCAGGAGACAGTATAGATCTGGGATCTCCTGAGCCTCCAGGCCTTGCTCTACAAGAAACGATGGGGGAGTATTCTGATAACAGGGGGCTCCAGGCCCTCAGTGGTGAGGGCTTCAGACTTCAGCAATCTTTTCCTCACCTGACTAGCTGCTGTGGTTGCATGTCCAAGGTTGGTTTGTGTTAGGTCCAGTAACTCCCCTCAGGGACTTCAGGAGATGGTATGACTGATGCTAGGGAGGCTGACTGGTTGTGGGCTGAGTGCCCTTTCTGATCTCATTTTGTAAGTGGCATAGCAGAGATTTCACCCAGAAAGCTCATGGCTGTGTAACTGGGCAGCAGATGTGGCTTCGAAGTCCTGCATGAATTGGTTGCCTTTTTGGGAGGAAGCTTTGCTCTGGTGAAAATCTGAAGAAATTAGTTAAGGATCTAAGGGAAGCTAAGCCCAGAGATTGCCTAAGGATAAGCTCCAAGGTACTTTGCAGTCCATCCAGGGCAAGATGAGCTTTTGGGATGCAAAATATTATCACCTGGTAGAGGATTGTCATCTCTATGGTCCTATCTCTTGAGTAGGGATCAGTCCTTTTGAGCCAACAGAAAGGTCTCCTCCTTGGAGGAACAGATAGAGGAGCAGCTGCCCAACTATCTTGGGGAAGGGGGGGGGGGAGGCACGTTACCTTGGGTCAATAGTTCCTCAGTTTGGTGGGAAAAGGGTTTGCCACTGCTTGCCCAATACAAGCATTATGGAACCTGTGTGTCTTTTTGGAAAACTGCCAGGTACTTGTGACCTAGATTGGCCACTATTAGAAATAGGATACTGGGCTTGATGGACCTTGGTCTGACCCAGTATGAAAGTTCTTATGTTCTTATCTTCCCTTCACATTGCCATTGCTTTTGTTGTCTCCTGTTGGGCCCCAGCCAAGTTGTCAGCAATAGAGGCCACACTGGACAAGTTACTGTGATTGGGGGCAGTGGGGGCAAGACAGATACTCCATATCAGGGTTCTTGGGACACACAAGAAGAGAAACTTGCATGCACTGTTTGAGAGGATCTATCAGGTCTCCGGCTGAGCCTTGGTTGTACTGCATTTGCCTGCTTTCTTTCCCCTTCCCCTTCCCTTCAACTTCCTTTTGAAATATACTTGTACTCCGATACGGCGTTCCTTTCTTGCTTTATTATTGGAATTGGAATTTTTATTGTAAACCGCTTTGACTGTATATCAAAGAAGCTATAAACCATCCCTTCATCAGAGACCTTTCAAGGGCTGAGATGTGGGACCAATATGAAAAAACTGCAGACTGTGAGCTGGAATCTTTGCCATTTTAGTTAGGGTGAAGTCTAATTCCTTGGAGATTATATCAATTCACTGACTTCTCTGCAGTCTAAATTCAAAAATCCAAAGGAAGTCTTTGAATTGCAATGTGTAGCTATGAGAAGCATTGATCTGCTTCACTGAAAACTGCACTAATCAGACTGAACTCTCATTACTAGAGGAAGTCTGCAGAGCAGGAAACGCCTCAGACTTGGTGATCTCTGTAACTTTTACTTTCAGTTTTATTGTGTCCTCTAGTGACTAAGTCAGCACATAGCACCTGAATTTAATTACAGTGACCTCTAGTGGATGTTCACATAATTGCTATTGCTATTATTCCACATGTTATTGCGGAAGTAAAACTAATGTATTTCATTTTGTTCCAAATGCTCTTATGTTTTTATATTCCATAAATAAATATTGAAATTTCCTTTTAGAGTGCATAATACATTTTATGCTCTTTGCTAGTCTCCACGTACCATATTTGTCTAATTTTGTAGGATGCTGAGAGTGTTGTATATTTTACAAATGTTATCCCTGGACTCTTGCTGGGAAGGGGCACCACTGACAGTAATCGTGAAGAAACGCAAAGGGGCCAGATGTGACCCTAAAGCATATGACACTGCTGAGAGGACTATGGCAAGAGAACGTGGGAATGCAACAGGATCTCCCCCCCTTACTACTTCAAGATTTCTTTTAATTTAGGGGGAGGTACTTATTGACTCTTTGCTTTCTTCTTCTTCCAGCTCCCCCTCATGTCCAGCATCAACCCTCCTGCCTCTCCCTACCTACCATCACGGCAAGAGCAGCTCTCCTGGGCTCGGCCTGTGGCTCTTCCTAAGCTGGACCCATCCTGCCCATAACTTCAAGCAAACCTCCAAATAATTGATGGAAGCTCATTAAATATCAGGGGAAGACAGAAGAATAGTAGAAAATAGGATCAGATAATGAGCACAAGGCCCATCTCATCTGAAGGGCCGTCTATGCTTATGCCAGGAACTCTTGAATTCACTGTTCCATGCATCTGAGCAGCAGAAAGAGGAGGAAAAAGCATAAAGATAGGACATGAGCGCAAGTGCAGGGCCCCTCTCCCTTCCTCTGCTAAGAATCCGACCTCTTCCTTCTGCTTCTTACACCCACCTCACTTTCTGTGAAGACACATCCTGCCTGCCAGCATACTGCACGTTTCTTATCCTTCTGAGATTTTTGAATGTCTCTGTCATATTCCCCTGTCTCTTTTCTCCTCTAGGGTGTATATAGTCAGATTTCTAAGTCTCATTCTTCTGCAGGTTTGGCTTCCAGATGAGGTGACATCACTGCGTTCGGTATTCCTCTGCCTCTTGTAGTTATTCTGTCACACTGTTTTACAAACTTAGTATCTTTCAGTATAATCATCTGAAGGTCTCTCTATTATTTGGGCACATCAGTACTTCACTCCATGAAGTGCTATTCCCATGCATTTCTGCACCCCAAATGAAGGACCTTCACTTTTTTTGCATTAAATTTTAGCTGCCAATCCTGACCACTTCTCAAACTCTGCTGCAGATCTTAATGTCATCTTTACAGAGGCAACTCTTCTGCAATGTCACAACATACCGAATAAAGCTTGACTTAGGAATGATTCCAGCACCACGATAGCAATCAGCTTCCTTTCCTTGGAAAAAAATCACTTTACCACTCATTACCCACCACTTGTCCTCTTCAAATACCACTGGAATTAGGGGACACCTCATGAAATTGACTGGAAGAAAATGTTTTTCCATCAACATAACAACTAAACTGTGGAATTTTTCTGAAAGGTATGGTCAAGGCCAGTAGAATGGCCAAGTTTACAAAAGGTTTGGACGAGATTCCTGAGGACAGGTTTACTATCTACTATTAGTCAGGTACACCTAGAAGTCACAGCAGGGAATGTATCTCCCTATTTGGATCTGCTAGGTACTTCCCAGTGACCCGGTTCAACCAGGATGCTGAGCTCAATGGGCCATTGCTCAGACTCCGCATCGTACTTAATTTGTTCTTATGTAACCAGTCTTCGTGCTCATTTACTGCCCTTAGACTGCTCAACTCACCACCCTTTCTCTGATTCTGCAAATACTCTTCGCTCTTCCTTATGCCTCTATCCAAAATGTTCCTTCATCTGTTCCTCTGTCATAATATTCATTACATACAGCCCTCTGTGACCTTTGTGTGACCTTTCCGTCCATTCCTCTGTATTTCTCCTCCAGCGACTCCAGAACCCTTATTACTTCGCCATGTCTCTGCTGATTGTCTCTCCTCTCTTCAGTGCTCTACTGTATGTTTAAGCTTCTGCGACTGGCTCTTAAAGATGCCCCCCCCCAAATCTGTTTACTCTGAATGATCCCTGTTTCTTTACATCCCATCGCATACCCACCACATCCAGCCTGTGCTCCTTCACCCTTCTACTTCCCCCTCTTTGGGAAAAACACTTGAGGTTTAAGATGCTTCTCACTCTCTTTCCCTTTCCATTCTTCCAAACTATCATAGCCAGATAACAAATTCCTTAGCTCATGAATTCAATTTGGCTCTGCAGCCTTCAAACTTTATGCTGTTTCTGTTCTGCTTCTTCTTGTAATAGTCTCCTATACAAGACATAAGTGATTGGATGGTCATTCGTTTATGTAGGAAATAGTCAGTGGCCTTTACTGAAATCTAAGTATGCTAATTCTTTGGGCACTCCATCGAAAGCACTGACTAGACTTGCTTGATAGCATTTGCTGCCTTGGGTCCTGTGGCCTAATGCATTCAAAATAACTTCACTCTGCTTTCATCCTGTAGATCCTCCAATAAATTTTCCCATCACAGAGGTCAGATTGCTTGGTTTATAATTTCCATCTGACTTCCTATACTTTTTATGAAGAGGAGCAACTGTCCTTCTCCAGTCTGTTGGATCCTTTTCTGTTTCCAAAGGTTAATTGAAGAGACTCATCAGTTGACCTCTCAGGACCCCTTTGAGCTTCCTTAGTATCCACTGTTGTATCCCATTAAGCTCCATAGCTCTGTCCACTTTCCCTTTGCTTGTTTCATGCTACTCCTAAAAATGGAGTAATGTCTACCCAACTTCAACTATCAGTGGTCTTTTTCCATTCCTTCTTTGAGAAGACATCACAAAAGAGAAAAGGAAGTAACATTTCCTGAATGTAAATTCTTCATTCCTAGAATTTTTTCTATACTTCCTTTATCCATGAAGAATCCAGGAGAGTTAGTGGTATAAGTGGAGTTGATTGGAAATTACAGGCCATTGGTGAGAAAATTAATGGAGGATCTACAGGATGGTCCTGAATCTAGCTGCTATAGGATCCAAGGCACACAAAAGCACACAAAAGCATCAGTAATTATTACTAGATACTGTACGCACATAGATTCTGGCAAAAGCCAATACGAGATTTCCCCATATATGCCGGAGTCTTGATCCGTGGCCTGGAAAAAATACCATAATAAAAAGTTAATGACAGACTGTGATGGAATCGCTGTATCAGTGGGATGTAGTGGGACCCTTCATCTGAGAATATGTTTATATAGGACTGATCATACACCCATGCAAAGAGTGAGAGAATGAGAGTGAGAGAGAAGAGTACTCAAGTACTGAGATACAGAGAGAGGGAGAAAGAAAGAGCAGGAACACACCCAACCACATGATCACAAAGAGATAGACAGAGAGAACGAGCATTCACTGGCAAGGAGAGAGAGTGTCCAAATATCACCAACAAGTGAGAGAGAGAATGCATGCCCATTCAAATGGTAAAAGACAGTGCCCATTCCTAGGGTGAGAGAAAAAGAGTGCCCAGTGCCAGAATGAGAGAGAGAAAGAGAGAAAAAATGTCTAGTCCCAAGGAGAGAAAGAGAGAGAGGCCAAGGCTAATGGCTGTTGGATTCCCCCATGTCGTACCGTGATAGTGGACAGGACTGTTCCGTTCTCACAGTGTTCTTCCACCTGAAGTTTGTAGGATAATTCTGCAAACTCTGGGCTGTGGTCATTCACATCAAGGAGGTGAATGGTGACATTGGCAAATGAGCAACAGTCCATGGCTAATGCCGAGTCATTGGCTACTATCTGTTTGTAGGAAGAGCAGGGAAATCAGGTCACAACACACAGGATACATGCTCTTAACATTTGCCACGTCCGAGACTCATGCAGCCCACACAAGGAGATCCAGAAATCTCTCCAGGAGGTATTAATAGAGCCCCTGCAAGGAACAATGCCATCACCTTGTGCCAGACCCATGTCAGCAAGCAACCCATGTACTGAGCTCTGTAGATACCCCTGGAGAAATGCATTTCCTGGTCTATGTTGCATGGAGTTTATTGATGATGTACTTTGTTGCTGAAATTGTAAACTGCTTTGGGTCCCCTTTGGGGGTATAAGGCAGTACATAAGCCTAAAACAGAAATAGAAAAAGACGGGGGATGGTACATTCTGCTCGTCCCTAAGGATCTTAAAAGATTCCCCAAGCATCACAGAGGGAAGTAGTCCCTGTGTCACTGGCAGAGTCTCACAGAAGCAGAAGAAAGAATTACCATTTATCCAGATAAGAGAGGTCTTTGGACCAAAGAGGGAGCAGGGAGGCTCTCAGATATGCTTCTGGATTACACTTATTACTCAGGCTTGCATGCAGGATAATAGAGACGTTTCTCTGACAAAAAGCCAGGGAGAGAATAAGAAAACCTTCATCCAAGGCACTGTACAAATTCCTCAGCAGAGCTGGCCGCTTGCTCTCTTCTCCTGCTGGAGTTCTGTTTTATGGACACTGGACGTACCTGAACATTCATGACTTTCACCACCTCGTAGTCCACAGCGCTGGAATTGCTCACCAGCACCTGAATGGTTCCACTGCCAACAACTTTACGAGGAGAGACCATAAATGCAGCAGCATCCGGGCCTCGAAGAAACAGCTCAAAGGTCCCATTGAAGTCCTGTCCAACATCAACCAACAACTTTCAAACCCAAGGTTGTCATTTTGACAAACCAGCTAAATTAGATACTTAAGAATGAGAGCACTGGAAAAAGCACCTTACTCCTGCCCAGCAGCACCACAAGATCCCCCCATCACCATTCACACACACAGTTCTGCCAATGTACCTTAATCCTGCCCCATAACACATGCATATTCAGCAATACATATGTCAGACTTCTTTACCTTATCAGGGTCATATGCAGTAAGGGTCAGGTTGGCAACAGGGACCCTAGAAGATGAATGTTCTTCAATTTCTCCTACAAAGTTGCCTTGGGGACTGGCACTGAAGTTACAGTTAGGAAGCTCACAGTTGTAGAACTGAGGTTTGTTGTCATTGACATCAATCACTCTGACTGTGAGGTTCATCCTGGCATCTGCTACCTGACCATGGATGTTCAAGTTAGATTCCTGGGCCTGAAAAAGAGCCACAAAAAAAAACATCTTCACCTGTTCAGTCAAGAAGCCAAGACCCCAAAACTCTCACAACAGGTTCTGAGGTCTCCCAAGATCTCCTGCAGAGCTTCAGAACTATCACCGCATATCTGCAGGAGATTCACCTACATGAGAACAATACTAAGGAATCTCTAGCATCGGACACGACAGACTGCAGGGACTGAGAATCTTGAGAGGGCTAGAAGATCACAGCCCCATATACATTTTCACCCTTTACCCACCCTCAGCAGATACTGCTTCTCCATACTCATCTATATTTTCTTACCCTAAAAATGAGTCAAAGCATGTTTACAATAGGAACACACCTCTCTGATTCAGTAATTATCTCAGAATGATATGGCAGAACATCTAAAAACTCTTAGGAGAAAGATTTGCAGATGAAGACTTCCAGCATTCATCCAACCTGTCTCAACATGCTCTTATGGTACTCACCACAATGGTAAGGAGAACCTGTTCATTGGACTCCAGAAGTGCCTCACGATCAATTAGTCCACTCACAAAGATTTCTCCAGTCGTGTTAATAGCAAATAAACCGGGTACTGAGGCATCTGAATATGAGAGGAGGAGAGAGGTGAGGTATGGAGGATGATCTTCTGCCTAGTAAATCCTATACATTGAAAGAGAATATTCAGAGTGCTATAGAGTATATACGACTCAGAAAATATAATTCGGGATTATGCCACAGTCATCAAGACCATAAAGGACGTGTGCAGGAAGTGCTGGGCGTGTCGGAGATGTGGCCTTTCAAGGAAACTAGGGGTGTGCATCCATGAGCACACATTTGGTTTGTTTGGGTACCTAAAAATTGAAAGTGTGCACAAATCTCAAATACGCTTTATGTGCTTAAAAAGGTCCTAGTGAGTATATAATGCACACTTTATGAATGAATAGGTGAAATACAATTGAAACAATACATGAACATTTGGAACATTTCATTTAAAACGAGCATGAACCAAGCTCTTTTTGGGTCATGCATATCCCTAAAGGAAACTGGGTGTCAAGGTGCTTTACAAGACTTTTCAGAGAAAACAGCACAGGAGAATGTGTAAACAAAGAAAAGAGTAATAGGGGTGAGGATGACGTAGGGAGCGAGGTTAAGCATTGAGTTAATCATATTCAAAAGATTTGATTGGTTAATTTTAAAATTAAATCAGAAAACTATCCATCACCAGATATCAATTATATATGTCTTTAGTTAGTTCCCAGCTTTCCAGTAGTGGTTCAGGGAAAGTCACATTCAAGTACTCCAGATATTTTCCTGTCCCCAGAGGGTTTTACTATCTACCTTGCACCTGAGACAGTGGAAGATTAGTGACTTTACTATCTAGCTTGCACTGAGATAACGGAGGGTTAGTGACTTTACTATCTAGCTTGCACCCGAGACAATGGAAGGTTAGTGACTTTACTATCTAGCTTGCACCCGAGACAATGGAAGGTTAGTGACTTTACTATCTAGCTTGCACCCGAGACAATGAAAGGGTTATGACTTTACTATCTAGCTTGCACCCGAGATAATGGAAGGGTTAGTGACTTTACTATCTAGCTTGCACCCGAGACAATGAAAGGGTTATGACTTTACTATCTAGCTTGCACCCGAGATAATGGAAGGGTTAGTGACTTTACTATCTAGCTTGCACCTGAGACAATGGTAGGTTAGTGACTTTACTATCTAGCTTGCACCCGAGACAATGGAAGGTTAGTGACTTTACTATCTAGCTTGCACCCGAGACAATGGAAGGTTAGTGACTTTACTATCTAGCTTGCACCCGAGACAATGAAAGGGTTATGACTTTACTATCTAGCTTGCACCCGAGACAATGGAAGGTTAGTGACTTTACTATCTAGCTTGCACCCGAGACAATGGAAGGTTAGTGACTTTACTATCTAGCTTGCACCTGAGACAATAGAGGGTTAGTGACTTTACTATTTAGCTTGCACCTGAGACAATGGAAGGTTAGTGACTTTACTATCTAGCTTGCACCTGAGACAATGGAAGGTTAGTGACTTTACTATCTAGCTTGCACCTGAGACAATAGAGGGTTAGTGACTTTACTATTTAGCTTGCACCTGAGACAATGGAGGGTTGACTTTACTATCTAGCTTGCACCTGAGACAATAGAGGGTTAGTGACTTTACTATTTAGCTTGCACCTGAGACAATGGAGGGTTAAGTGACTTTACTATTTAGCTTGCACCTGAGACAATGGAAGGTTAGTGACTTTACTATCTAGCTTGCACCTGAGACAATGGAGGGTTAAGTGACTTTACTATCTAGCTTGCACCTGAGACAATAGAGGGTTAGTGACTTTACTATTTAGCTTGCACCTGAGACAATGGAGGGTTAATGACTTTACTATTTAGCTTGCACCTGAGACAATGGAAGGTTAGTGACTTTACTATCTAGCTTGCACCTGAGACAATAGAGGGTTAGTAACTTTACTATTTAGCTTGCACCTGAGACAATAGAGAGTTAGTGACTTTACTATCTAGCTTGCACCTGAGACAATGGAGGGTTAAGTGACTTTACTATTTAGCTTGCACCTGAGACAATGGAAGGTTAGTGACTTTACTATCTAGCTTGCACCTGAAACAATAGAGGGTTAGTGACTTTACTATTTAGCTTGCACCTGAGACAATGGAAGGTTAGTGACTTTACTATCTAGCTTGCACCTGAGACAATGGACGGTTAAGTGACTTTACTATCTAGCTTGCACCTGAGACAATAGAGGGTTAGTGACTTTACTATTTAGCTTGCACCTGAGACAATGGAGGGTTAAGTGACTTTACTATTTAGCTTGCACCTGAGACAATGGAAGGTTAGTGACTTTACTATCTAGCTTGCACCTGAGACAATGGACGGTTAAGTGACTTTACTATCTAGCTTGCACCCGAGACAATGGAGGGTTAAGTAACTTGACAAAGATCATGAGGGGCAGAGTGGGATCTGAATCCTGGTGTCCTGGTTCTCAGCCGTCACCAGCTAACTCTCCGTCACTACTGGATGCCTATCTGGTTTAGACAGTGTTTTTCATTGGCACAGCATCGCCAGATTATTTTTTTGTATCATATTTTTGATTAACATTAACTGTTTCTACCCCTAAAATGCCAGCAAAGGGAGCTCATGGACTTGCGTGAAGCACTGGATATAGGATCCAGGAAAACTCATATTTAGTGATGTGATTTTCAGTTCCCTCCCATGATAATCCAGGCCTACTAAATCTCCCATCCACACCAAGCCCAACTGGGTTGTGCGCACAAGACAGCGAGTCTTACAGCCAATGTGATAGAGGATTTTATCATTGACTCCTTTGTCTCCATCTATAGCAGAAACGGTCAACACAGAGGTTCCCTGCAAAAGAGAAGTAGACAAGCATCAGAAAGGAATGGGGGCAAGTGGACACACATATACAATCTACACACACACACACAGTCCACACACACACACGCCCGTGTGCGATCCACAAACACACAATCCACACACACACACACACACACACACACACTTCATATACAATCTACACACGCACACACAGTCCACACACACACACGCCCGTGTGCGATCCACAAACACACAATCCACACACACACACACACACACTTCATATACAATCTACACACGCACACACAGTCCACACACACACGCCCGTGTGCGATTCACAAACACACAATCCACACACTTCATATACAATCTACACACACACACACAGTCCACACACACACACGCCCGTGTGCGATCCACAAACACACAATCCACACACACACACACTTCATAAGAACATAAGAAATGCCATACTGAGTCAGGCTAAGGTCCATGAAACCCAGTATCCTGTTTCCAACAATGGCCAATCCAGGTCACAAGTACCCGGCAGGTAGCCAAAGTCCACAGCTTCCACAATGCTCATCCTGGGGTAAGCAGTGCATTTCCCGGGTCCTCTTTAATAATGGTTTATGAACCTTTCCTCCAGAAACTTGTCCAAACTTTTTTAAAATCCAGCTACACTAACAGCTTTTATTACATCCTCCGGTAACGAATTCCAGAGTTTGATTATGTGTTGAGAGAAAAAATATTTTCTCTTATTAGTCTTAAATAGGTTACATTGTACCTTCATTGCATGTCCCCTAGTCTTTCTACTTTTTGATGGCATAAACAATCAGTCTACATTAACCCATTCCACTGTATTCATTAATTTATAAACTATCATATCTCCCCTCAGCCTTAACTTTTCCAAGATGAAGAGCCCTAACCTTTTAAGCCTTTCCTCATGGGGGTATCCTTCCATCCCCTTTACCACTTTGGTGGCTCTTCTCTGTATCTTTTCTAATTCTGCTATATCCTTTTTAAGATACGGAGACCAGAATTGCACACAATATTCAAGGTATGATCACACCATGGAACGATAAAGAGGCATTATAATATCTTTTGTTTTATTTTCCATTTCTTTCCTTATGATACCTAGCATTCTATTAGCTTTCTTGGACGCCGCTACACACTGGGCGGAGGGTTTTAACATGTTATCCATGATGACACTTAAATCTTTTTTCTGGGTGGTAGTTCCTAATGTGGAACCTTGCATCATGTAACCAAAGTTTGGGTTGTTCTTTCCTAGGTGCATAACTTTGCACTTGTCCACATTAAATTTCATCTGCCATTTGGATGCCCTGTCTTCCAATTTATCAAGGTCCTCTTGCAATTTTTCAAAATCCTCTTGGGTTTTAACAACTTTGAATAATTTTGTGTCATCTGCAGATGTGATTACCTCACTCGTTATTCCCATTTCCAGGTCATTTATGAATATGGTAAAAAGCAGCAGACCCAGCGCAGATCCCTGGGGTTCTCCACTATTTACTTTTTTCCATTGAGAAAATTGGCCATTTGGCCCTACTCTCTGCCTTCTATATTTTAGCCATTTTCTGATCCACAGTACTGCACTACCTCCAATCCCATGACTTTTTTAATTTCACCAAGAGTCTCCCATGAGGGACCTTGTCAAAGACTTTCTGAAAATCCAGATGCATCATATCAACTGGCTCACCTTTGTCTACCTGTGTATTCACACCTTCAAAAAATATAATAGATTAGTAAGACAAGACTTTCCTTAGCTAAATCCATGTTGGTTTTCTCCCATTAAACCACGACTATATACATGATCAGTAATTTTATTCTTTATAATGGTTTCTACCATTTTGCCTGGTACTGATGTCAGACTCACAGGTCTGTAGCTTCCTGGATCATCCCTGGAACCTTTTTAAATATTGGTGTTACATTGGCCATTCTCCAATCTTCAGGTACTACAGTTGACTTTAATGATAGTTCACAGATTACTAATAGTAAGTCTGCAATCTCATATTTCAGTTCTTTCAATACCCTTGCATGCATACTATCAGGTCCAGGTGATTTGGTATTCACACACACACAATCCACCCACCCATATGATACACACACACACACACAATCTACCCACCCACAGATGATCTACACACACACACATACTCCTGTGCCTCTCATTGCCTCATGCAGGGACCATTCCATTGCACAAAACAGGGATTATAAACATGTATTAATGTAAAAGGCAAGTGAGAAATGGCAATTCCTTGGGGGTCTGGCGAAGTACACTCAGTTACTGTGCACAGCTGAGATAGACAGATGTTTCTCCCAGGACAAGCAGGATGAGTCAGCCACAAGTGGGTGACGTCATCCGACGGCGCCATAGACGGAAGTACTCTCAGTAGCCCAGAAGGCCTGACCAGTAGCCCCACCTCCCGATCCGCCCCTAGCTGCAGGAGTGGTTGGAGGGGCTAAACAAACCAATCTCCAGGCCCACCCCCAAGCGCTCTACTTACTGATATTCTGATGGGCAAAACATTGCTGGGGCTGCGGCCCTTGTGGCCCACCACATTCCTCTACTTATGGTTTTGGCTTCCTTCAATCACCTCAGTACTTTCAGCCTAACTCACATACTCTTATCGGATAAGAAAGCTTCCCAGCTGCTAGGGATCTGCATTTGTTAGCCACTGCACCTTAAAATACTTAATGCATACTAAATTAAACTGGCATGCATTAACCTACAAATTATCACATTAAGTCAATTATGACACATTAAAAAGGTCTAATGTGCATTAAAAATATATTAGATTGAATATGAAAAACAAACAATAAAAAGTCCAGTAAAAAAGCCCAAGAGAACCTAAAAAGAACTGAAAATGTTTTCCCCGTGCACTTCTCTAGGATCTGCAGCTGCCAAGTCACTGCAGGAACTCACAAAACAGAGGAGCCTCAGTGCTCATGGTACAGTCAGTAACCATCGTATATGGTGCAGCTGCAGGGCGGGACACTCACAGTGCACAGTGCTGGAGGGATTGTGCGATATTTTTAGGAGAATTAAAATTAGTCTTACCAGAGCTGAATTCTCCATGACCATAACTAGATCTATGACATTAATGAACTGAGGGTCCAAGTCAGGCACATCTATGACGTTGAAAGATAAATACGTGATACTGCTCTGATATACTGTCGTGTTATTCAGTGTCCCCCCGTTGTCCTGCAATATTAAGAAAGATGAGCTGATGGTCTTTCATCTCTTGGGATAGGGGCAGAGGACTGGTACACACACAGGTCCCGGTGTTTAGCTGGTGTTGGGAGAGGAACCTACCGTGGCATTGATCTTCAGCTGATAGAAGGTGCTGTATCTGTTGTAGCTCAGAGTACCATTCAGGATCACATTCCCCTCAGGAGTGATGTAAAACAGAGAATGACTCTCTTCACTTCTTGGAATCACCTGGAGAGAAATGTACAGGAGACACCACTCAGCCAGGATCTCTCATGATGGACAGAGCCAGCACACGGCACCATCTACATATCTTGCAGGATCATGAGGAAAGTTCTATGGACTACCTGATTCTGTTCTACAGGAAGGCAAGTTGATATTTAATATGAACAAGTGCAAGGTCATGTACTTAGGGAAGAACAACCCAAACTACGGTTACACAATGCAAGGTTCCACATTACGAGTCACCAACCAGGAAAAGGATTTAGGCATCATCATGGATAATACATTGAAACCCTCCACCCAGTGAGCAGCGGCAGCCAAGAGAGCAAACAGAATGCTAGGAATTATAAGGAAAGGAATGGACAATAAAACAAAGGATATTATAATGCCTCTGTGTCATTCCATGGTGCGAGTGCACTTTGAATATTGTGTGCAATTCTGGTCACTGTATCTTTAAAAGGATATAGCGTAATTAGAAAAGTAAAGAGAAGAGTCACCAAAATGGTAAAGGGGATGGAAGAATAGCCCTATGAGAAGAGGCTTAAAAGGTTAGGGCTCTTTAGCCTGGAAAAGAGATGGCTGAGAGGAGATATGATAGACGTCTATAAATTAATGAGCAGAGTAAATGTGAATTAGTTGTTTAGTACTTCAAAAAGTATAAAGTCTAGGGGATATGCAGTGAAGCTACAAAGTAGTACATTTAAGACTAATTAGTGAAAATATTTTTTTTTACTTGTTATGTAATTATCTCTGGAATTTGTTGCCAGAGAATGCGGTAAAAGCTGTTAGTGTAGCTGGGTTTAAAAAAAGGTTTGCACAAGTTCCTGGAGGAAAAGTCCATAAACCATTATTAAAGTGGACTGGGGAAATCCACTGCTTACCTTTCGGGATCCTGACAGTTACTTGTGATCTGGACCGGTTAGTGTTGGAAACATGATACTGGGCTTGATGGACCATTGGTCTAACTCACTATGGCAAATCTGTTGGGTAGATTAGTAAATCCCATAGGAATGTGAGGTAACTTGCATGGGGTGCTCAATTAAATCTTGCAGGAATGTGGGGTGCATGATTTGTGTTCAGCCTAGCAAGTGCATGCAACTCCAGTCCCTACATGCACTCCAAATCACTGTGTGCAGCCCCCCCCCCCCCCCGAGTTACAGCAGCTCTGCACCTCTCTGACTCTCTCTGTTCTGACAGTGGTGCCTCTCCTCACACACCCTGAGCAAGGATATGATTTTTGAGGAGGATTGATTTGTTTTAAAGACTAATCTGATTTGTGTTTAATACAATGGGACAATTTTATTAATTAATTTATTTATTTTTATTTATTTAAAGCTTTTCTATACCGCGCTCTTTAAAATCAGTGCAGTTTACAAGTAACATTTTTGTACAAAGCAGGGGGAGCCTGTGGATTTATCATACTCCACAATGAGCCTGATCCCAGACGTCCCAGATCAAGACAGGCCCCATTGTACTAGATTCTGCACTGCGGAAGCAAGATGCTCCCACGGTAGCAGGATTGGGCAATGGGATGGCCCAGCATGCCCCTTAAAACAGCCGCGAGGCGCTAGACAGACAGCCGGACAGCCAGGCCTCCCTCCACTCCCGCTGCTGCACTGGTGCTGGACACCCCCCTGACCAGCTCTCCTGCCGCCTGAAACTCGGTGGGTCTGCCGAGGCTGGGATCGGGTGACAGGGCATTACCTCCAGTGGCTCCATTGCATTATGGAAGAGGGGGCTGCTGGACCAGGGTGCATGGGAAAGTCATTAAAACACAATGAAATAGCTAATATGTGATACTATACTATGTAGCTCTGCCACATTCATAATAAGACTAGGGGGCTTGGATTGGGCTATTGGGTTATTATTGGGCTAAATGATGCCCTGGGCAGTCAAACATTCTGGCTTGGCACAGGGAGGGGTCCTGTGGAATAGAGGCCATGCAAGGACTTCTAGGAGCACTGGTGCCCCGTCTCCCTGACAAGACTGTTGACATTTTCCTGGCCCTAGCAGTCACACATCACCTACTCCCTCTGATGACTCTGACTGTGATTGTATCTTTATGTTGATAGTTTACTCCACTAGGGGTCAGTACCACGAGATTACCACTAGAGGTCTTGGACACCATTTTGGAACCCATAGATATAACAGGAGTGACTGGGGATCACTCCTGTTGCCACTAGACATCAGGAACCCCTGGGTAAGACCAGGAATGAGTATCAGGGGGTGGTGATGGGGCCTCAAATGTGGGAGGTTATTACTGCTGGGAGGTTCAGGTGGAGGGGTCTTTGTTGCAGCAGGGATTGTAGGCAAGGTGGATTGAATGTTTTGGGGGACTTGGGGTCAGGTGTTTGGGAAGGTCAGGAAAGGGATGTGATGTATTCTTCAGAGAACGGGTTCAGGAGATGATGAGGGTAAATCAAGATCAAGGAGAGTGTCTGGGGGATGGGGCAACTGGTGTGTCGCATCCAGTCCTGTGCAGATTAGGAGCATCTGTTATACAAGCTGCTGCCATGCATATGTGAGGAGTATTTGCATAATTTACTTCCCACATGCGCTTTTTAAAAGCACTGCTCCTGCTGGACGTGGAGAGACACACGGAGCAGTCCCGCACTGATTTTACAAGAAGTTCTACATCTTGCGGTTTGGCAGAATCTCTTGTAAAATCCTATGGGAATTATCCATGTCCCGATCTAAAATCTGCCTTATAGCACACATCTCTATGTGATCTTCCTGGGGGCAGTGGCTGGATGGAGCTGGGGCAGTTACAAGATAGGCGCTTCCATGCAATTTAGAAGAATCAGAGCAGGTTTAGGGTTAGGTGTAACTGTGTGTGGGAGCTGGTGGGTAGAGTATGCTAAATGCATTTCTGGCCTTTCTGAAACAGGTGCAACATAGTCACTTAAGTGTCCTCATGGCATTGGCCTCCTGCTTTACAATTGCCTGCTATGAATGTAAAACATTCTAAAGCAGAAGTTTTCTGGTCCTAAACTCAGCTGAGATGTCTCCTCACAAATAGAGGAAGCTGGGGATCACTTCATATGTGAATAAGGGGAACCCACCAGTGGGAACCAGAAGAGAGTACATGAGAAGAAGCTTCAGTCTCCAAGACCTCTTCCCCTTCCCCTTCCCCTTCCATGAGGCAATCATGAGAAAAGGTAAACCATGACCTCCCATCTAAAATGAGGGGAGATCCTGACCCCTTACAGCAAAAGAAAATGCAAGCCCCAGCCCTGAGCAATGAACCCATGGGAAACCTTGATCCTATCCCTAAACACAAAGAAACTCAGATCCTAGCTTGAGCACAGAGGTAACCCTGAACCAAGCCCTACCTTGGGTGGGAAACCTCTAATCCAGTCTTGGAGTACCTGGAGATTCTGCCTCATCCCAGCCCTGAGCACCATACAGAGATGCTAGGCCCAGGCCCACTTCAGTGATGGAGAAGAATTTCAGGTGCCCAAAATAAGTCTAGAGGGCCCTTCTTTTACCTCTCATCAGGAGTTCAGTTCCCTTACCTGGCCCCCATCTCACAATTACCTCTGTGATGCTGTAAGTCAATGATACACTGGGCTCATCGGCATCCGTTGCAGACACATGGAAGAGCGAGCTGCCCACAGTACTGTTCTGTAAGATGGAACACAGGCCAACAGCAGTGTTAAAACCTTAATTGACACAATTTTCAAAATGTCCCAACTAGAAATGAGTTCATAGGACATTTCACCTAGTGATTTATCTCAGCACCAGTACCACAGGGAGGTTGAAAGAACTATCAAAGATTAACCACAAAGACTTTGTCTGACTCTGAGGTTAGAAATTCAACACTATGCCAAGACAAAGGGGATCCACAAGGAGGGTAGAGTCCTTCTGGTCAGGTGGCAGTGACCTAACTGGAGCAAGAACGCCCCTAACCTTCACAGCGAGTCTCTCTCTCTGGTTTTGGTTCTTCTTTTAGCAAGCATGAAAGAGACCATTATATCTTTGGCTCATCTACTACTAATAACCTCTATAGCACTACAAGGTGCACGCAGTGCTGAACGTATAAATGTAATCAAATTATTGAATAGACTAAGTTAAACTACTGCCAACAGTGGCAAGGAGGATTAACCCAGTGGTTAGAGCCATCAATTGAAAGCCTGAGAAACCAGGGTTCATATCCCACCGATGCTCCTTGTGGTCTTGGGCAAGTCATGTAACCCTCTATTGCCTCAGGTTAAAAGCTTTGGGCCTGATATTCAGAAGGGGTGAATGTGGGGAGCAGACCCTGCTAACTGGATAAACCCCATTGAGACACACATTCAACAGCGCTATCTGCTAGTGAATATTTCCTCTAACTGCTGAGACACTACCCTCATAGTGCCACAGTGGGGCAGGGGCAGCCTAATAGCTTATGCAGTCCAGGCCTGACTATCTGCATAGCGGCTGAATATCACTGCTACCCAGATCGTTCACAGCGGCCACCACTTAAACTGGATATTCACTGGAAGCTGCCACCCAGGCATTTCTGCCAAATATCCAAATTCATTTTGCCCACAACAGCCGGCATTTAAAAAAAAGAGCTGGCTGCACCAGGGAAAGGAAAATATCTTCTGCATCTTGTACTAATACTGGAAAAGGCACGAGCTATATGTCATCAATAAATAAATACACGAGGCCTCACTGAGCCAACAGAAGATTTGAATAATTGCACCAAGTTTTGTTCTGTTGCTAGAAAAGGTTACGCAAGAAGTAGTCACAATTCAACTGAAGGAACATCTTTGGCAATATGACGTCTTAGATCCATCCAGTCAGGTTTTAGAAGCTGCGATCGATGCTTGTAGTTTCTGAACTAAGAAAAATTCTAGAGAAGGGCAAGAAGCTTTGCTGGTTGAACTAGGTCTTGCTTTGCTATTGATCAAATTCATCAATATAGGCAGTAATGAACTGCTTCTCTTCCTTTTAAAATAGGATGAAGGGAAGAATCCCAGCTGTATGATCAGTTGTGGTCAATATTATTGGCACCCTTCATTTTAGGTATGTTGTGTACAATATCTTGAGAAATAATTGGAAATATTCCAACTGTATGTCATCATAATAGTTTAATAGCGTGTTCCAAGGCATACAACAAAAAAAGATGTCCGTGCAACTTTGACGTGGTAATTTCTGAGAAAAAAAAAAATATGACCTGGACAGGATTAAAGGCACCCTTCATTAAAATTTGTCTGCATAACCCTTGGGAGTGATGACAGCCTCCAAACGTTTCTTTTAGCCATCTATAAGTTTCATACATCTGTCTGCTGGTAGTTTCTCCCACTTTTCAACTGTGATTTGTTCCAGTTCATGAAAGTTTCCAGGATTCATTTTACCAATGGCAGATTTCAGCTCTTTCCAAAAGTTCTCAATTGGATTGAGATCAGCACTCATTGCTGGCCAGTGTAAAACAGTCCATTTGTTCCTTTTTAAATATTCTTTTATACTTTTGGATGTATGTTTTGGGTCACTGTCTTGCTGGAGGATCCATGACCTTCGACTCATACATAGCTTTCTGACACTAGGTAGCACATTTTGCTCCAAAATACCTTGGCAGTCCTCTGACTTCATGATTCCCTTAATACGTTCCAGGCCTTCAGTTCTGAGGCAGCAAAACAGCCTCACAACATTATGGAACCTCCACCATATTAACTGTATGAAAGGTGTATCTTTCCTTATAAGCTTCATTTCTTCGCCTGTAAATATATCACTAGTTTGCATTGCCAAAAAGCTCATGTTTCGTTTCATCTGTCCACAGAACATTTTCTCAGAAAGACTGTGGTTTCTCAAGGCGGGTTTGGACAAATATCAGGTATGCCTTTTCATGTCTGTCTTTGAGCAGTGAGGTCTTCCTTGGCCTTCACCCATGAAGTGCTTCTTTGTTTAGTGCATATGGGTATGGTGCAGGTTGAAACTACCACTCTAGATTGTTCCACCTTAAGCTCTTTTAATGTTGTACGTGGTGTTTTTCCAATCATTCACACTAAGCTTTGAAGACGACTTGGATTAAATTTTCTTCTTCCCACCACATCCTGGGAGGTTCTTGACTGTTCCATGAGCAGAAATTTTCTTAATAACATTGGGAACTGTAGACACAAGAATCCCAAGGTCTTTGGAGATGGCTTTGTACCCCTTTGTAGTTTGATAATGACTTTTCTGAGGGTTTCAGGCAGCTCTCTTATCTTCACCATTGTGGAAATGGAGTAGGGAGTGAATGTGGCCTTTTTAAAAACATTAGAGCCTTCATTCATTGATTGACTCAAGTCATGTGAGAACTGATTCAAACTGATTTGAATCGTTTATAAAGGTGCCAATAAACATGCCCTGGCAGTGTCCCAGCTTTTATACTATTTCCTTTTTTAATTGGTCTTGTTTTATTTGATTCTTGTATGTGTCAAATATACATGCAGTTTAAAAAAGCCATTTTGCTGGTCACTTTAAGGAGATATTGGACATTAAGGTGTTGAACTGCAAGGATACCAATAATGTTGACCACGACTAAGTTCCTTATAACCAATTTTGAAGAAATTAGGACTATTGTATTTTATCTATGCAGGTGACATTCAATCATAATACCATTTGCACCCCACTGGAGAATAGCTGTAGGCTAGCTTCTGTTTGCTGTGATAAGATCTTAGGTCGGATGCATGCTCACTTGCTGAAATTAAACATTGCTCTGGGTGGAGGGATGATCTACTAAAACGATGCCCGCAATTAATCCAAATGGGGGAGGAATTCAGATACCACTGAAATCTTCCCTCTCTAGTTAAGAATTGTGATTGATTTTCACCTAGAAATGGATCTAAAGTGAACAGAAGAGGCCGAGGGTCGAGAGGCAGCGCCGGCGACGTAAAGTAAGTAAGTGCTGCCTCATGGTTTCTGCCACTGCAAGCCACAGAGAAAGGTGGCAGTGGCAGCAATAGGTACCTCTGGAGGGCCAGCACTCTAGGCAACTGCTTAGTTCACATAATAGAAGCACCAGCCCTGGACAAGTCACAAACCAAGTGAGGGATCCTGACTGGACTACTTTAATATTTTATATTTAGGATTGCCTAAGAAAACATTATCGAGATTACAATTGTTCCACAATACAGAGGTTACAATTTTTCTTATAGGATCTCAACTGGATTATGCCTCACCATTTTGTACTCACTCTATTGCTTGCTTGTAGCTACTAGATTAGAATTTCAAGTGTGTTTTTCCTTCAAAATTCTATATGCTTTGGAAGTTATTTTATAATGAGCTGCAAATGTTACCCGCCATCCATATACGTAAAACATCTGTTTTCCATGACTTACGCATGTGGATGGGGCACTTACAGGCAAACTTTAAGCAGTAGCTATACTATAAGTACACACATCATTTGTGGAGTGCGGAGCTTGGGTGGAACCTTGATTTATCCGCAGAACATATAAAATACTATAACTTACCCACTTTCTTTACAAACTTAGGCACAGATATTTACATCAAGTCTAGGGGTGGCATAAGTGCTCATGTCTAGGTTTGCTGTGCACGTCTTATGAATTACACCCCTGCTTTACAAAGAAAAGTAGGTGCTCATTTTTCCTTATAAAGTAGAAGCGCAATTTGTGCACATTGGAACAAATGCAAAACTAGGCGACCCTTATAGACGTACCATCTGTGACGTACCCTCTGTGACGTACCCTCTGCGACGTACCCTCTGTGACGTACCATCTGTGACGTACCCTCTGTGACGTACCCTCTGCGACGTACCCTCTGTGACGTACCCTCTGTGACTAAAGCTGGGTGTTACAGATTGAAATTACCTGCAGCTTCTGAATTTAAATTGACCAGGACAAGGAGAAAGCAATTTCAAGGGGTAGCAGCAGGTTTTTGGAATGATATTCATTAAACATATAAAATGAGAGAGTTTACCTTGGGGAATGTTGACTAAGCTGGACTCATGCTTGGCGCGTGCTATTTGTAACTAGGTCCCGTGTTATTCAATGTGACCTAGTTACACACAGCATCTGCTGTTAGTCCAGCTTAGTCAACATGCCCCTTAAAGTTTCAGAAACTACTAAAATCATGGTTATTGGCAAAATATTTCCCAATATTGTTGAGTAGGGGGTTTAAGCTCTCTATTAAAGGGCATATTTTCATCTGTATACAAGATAAAATTACATGTTTTGAACAGGTAAACGTAGATCGATTGTTTACGTTATCAGAATATAGAAAGACTAGGGGACGTGCAATGAAGCTACAGGGTAAACTATTTAAGACTAATAAAAGAAAATATTTTTTCACTCAACGTGTAATCAAACTCTGGAATTTGTTACCAGAGGATGTAGTAAAGGCTGTAACCGGGGATCCATACCAGGCGCTCGCCATCCTCCCCCACCCTCCTAGGTCACCCCCCCCCTTCCCCCCTCAACATTCCCCATACAATTACACAGACACAATTGCTTGGAAAGAAAACCAGGTCGCAGCTTTATTGCCCATACAATTAACATTTTAACAGTCAACAATAACTTAACCATGAATTCCCCCCCCCCCACCTCCGGCAGAGCGACACGTCACCCGCCCTACTATTAGCAAGGTGACGTCGCTTCCGCCCCTGGTCCGGTCAACCACCGGTCCAGCTCGAACCACCCCTGCTCAACCTCGCCATATCACTAGCAAAAGTAAGCTCAGGGTTCACCGGGTCGTGGGCACCCTGCCCCCGCCCCAAGTAGCTTATGTCTCCGGACCCCGGAAACCTCCGGGATCCCGCCACCCCCATCCCCCCCCCCAGCTGCGACACCCCCAAAATCCCCCGAAACCCACCCTCAACCTTAAGGGTGGGAGGGCGGGACGCTGCCGGCTCCCCGCAGACGGACCATGTGCTCTGCGCGCCCCCGCGCCGCCGAAGCACATGGCCCGTCCACTCTTCTGATTGGATGCTGGCTCACTCGCGAAGCCAGCATCCAATCCTTTCGAAAGATGCTCTCAATCTCCCCCCCCCCCGCGACCGATGGGCCCGCGCCCGGCTGGAACCGCCGGTTACCGGCGTCCGCCGTGACGCTGCCCGCGGCCTTCTCATTAGTGTAGCTGGGTTTAAAAAAGGTTTGGACAAGTTCCTGGAGGAAAGGTCCATAAACCATTATTAAGAAGGGACCCAGGATATCAATGCTTGACCCAGTACAAGCATTGTGGAACCTGTGTCTTTTGGGGAAACTGCTAGGTACATATGACCTAGATTGTCACTGTTGGAAACAGGATACTGGGCTTGATGGACCTTGCTCTGACCCAGTATGGCATATCTAATGATCTTATGTAGCCACTCTGAGCTAATGTTTTTTTGGCAAAGGTTGTGCAAAAGCCGGTTTTGCGCCAACTTCAAGAGTATACTGATAGGCAGGAGGTACTTAACACTTTTCAGTTTGCTGTTTGGCCACACCATGGGACAGAGACATTACTTATTTACCATGGATATATGTCTCCATGGATTTGGTCAAGGGAAATCTCATTTTCTGATTCTTTAGACATTTCAGCTGCATTTGAAACAGACATAGGATGAGGGTGAAAGGGGATAGACGCAGAAATATTTCTTTACGGAAAGAGTGGTAGATGCGTGGAATAGTCTCCCAGTGGGGGTGGTAGAGATGAGGATGGTATCTGAATTCAAGAAAGCCTGGGACAAACACAAAGGATCTCTAAAGGATAAAAGGGAATGTACGGAGGGGCAAACTAGATAGGTCATGTGGTCTTTTTCTGCCATCATGTTTCTATGTCAATCATTCTTTGATGCTAGCTAGACTTTGTGAGATTAATATATCTCAGATAGTATATGCCTGGTTTTGTTCTTTTTGGTTGAATTGGAAAGCACGAGTTAGGTTATCTGGTAAGCCTCCTTCTCAGCATCATGTCATGTCCGGGGTCCCTCAGGGATCTGCACTCTCCTCAATGCTTTTTAATATCTCCATTACACCCATTTACAGGTTATTTTCTGGGTTAGATTTCACATCAGTTTGATGTTCCCGTTACTTCCATCTTGGAAGCTGCTCTGGATCATGTTGCTTTAGGTATCAGAACAATGAAGATCTGGATGTCTCACAATAAATTATCCATAAGCGTTAATAAGGAGTAGCCTAATGGTTAGAACACTGGCTTGGGAACCAAGAGGCCAGGGTTTGATTTCCATTGGCACTTCTTGTGGCCTTGGGCAAGTCACTTAACCCTCCATTGCCTGAGAAGAAAGACCAGCAGTCTACTTCCAATCACATTGCCAAGAAACCCCTTAAGATGCTGGGTTGCCAGGAGTCTGCATTGACTCAAAGATACACGTCTCATTGCAAGTGTTAATAAAACGAAAGTTCTTTATATAACCTGAGTATTTCCTCAGCTGGTTTCTACTCATCCGAAAATTGATGAATGGACCTTTCTAGTTGCGACTCAGATCCAAAATTTGGACGCCATTTTGGACACTTAATTATCTATGCAACAACAAGTTCCAAAGATTTCTAAAGCTGCCATCTATAAATTGAATATGCAGATTAAAATCTTTGTGCAGTGGTTCAGGCTTTGGTTATTACATTTCTTAGTTATTGTAACTGCTTTTATCTCAGGCTTCCCACGTGTGTTCTTCAAACTTTCTGACTCAATCAAAAATCTGCTACATGGCTAATTACGGGCATCGGGTGATTTGAATTCCTCACACCAATTTTATATGAATTACATTGGTTGCCACTTGGTTAGCATTTTTTTTAATATTTAAGCATGTATAATATACACACCACATCAAGCACAGAAAACCAAATACAAAGAAACAAATCAATTCAAACATACTTTCTGAAAGGAAACAAGAAAATCTGGTAAAGCCCACGTCAAGAGAAGAGTGTCAGCTTGAACAGTATATAGCCACGTCAAGAGAAGAGTGTCAGCTTGAACAGTATATAGCCATGTCAAGAGAAGAGCGTCAGCTTGAACAGTATATAGTGTGGTAAGGAAACCACGGCTGATTACAGAAATGCACAGGAAAAAGACTCCTGTCGCTTTAAATCAGGTTGTATCATAGGTTTCCCTAGCAACCAGGAGTCTAGGACTCAGAAGCTGGTCATACCTAAGCCCCGCCCACAACAGCACGTCAGAGTGAAGCTAGACTCTGGTCACATGTGTTGGGAGCAGGGTGTGCCTCAAAGAGAAGGAAAGTTTAAAAACCAGACTCACAGAACAGAAGTTAGCTCAGGCTGGAGCTCAGGCTGGAGTTCGGGAGGCTCGAGCTCGGGTAGCTCAGGAAATACAGAGGAGAACTCAATCTGGAGTTCAGGAGAGGGGCCAACACAGAGTCCAGGAGGCAGAGCAAGTAAGAGAGTGTTTGCAGAGCCTGAGAGACAGAGTGTGAGAGATACTATTTGCTGTGAAGAGAAGATTGATGAAAGCTTGCCAGATACAGCTGGGATTGAGAGGGTGCCGTCAGCAAAGGGAAAGTCTGCACTGGAAGAAAAGCATGACTGGTTTGCAGGACGGAAGGAATCCCTAAATACCACAGAACAAAGGCAAGTCTGTCCTTATCAATCCTCACAGAGGAAAAGCCCCAGAGAATTACCCATAGGAGAGAAAGCTAACTGTAAGCATAGCCAGAGTCCCAGAGGAAAGGGAGACAGCTGGTCTAATCAGCATGTAGCTCAGCTAACGGATGAGTTACTGCAGAAGCAAACTTTATTAAGAAGGCTCAAAGATTTAATAAGGAAGGAAGATAGTCAGCTCTCTATGCACCTACCTTATGATATAAGGGAGGGTGATAGAGAAGAACAAATGGATACAACGCATGTGGACAATAGTATAATGGATTGTCAGTGTACTATGTGTTTTACCTCTGACGGTGAAGAATCCTAGAAAGCTCTTATAGCTGTGCCATGCTCAGAAAGCACGTATTTTGTGAAGACGTCACAAACTGCAAGAAGCAGCTGATTGTGCTGACGTAGTGAGAAGCTGATTCATATGTCTAAGGCACATTTAAAAGTTTTTGTTTTGGCAACAAGAAGTTGTTCCTGTTTCAGAGGAAAGCATTGTTTGTTTAAAAGCTCTGAAAAAGCCAGTTTGATTTACTCAAGCAAAGAGATGCCATCTGTGTTGGAAATTATATTGAAAGCCTAATTTTGTTCCTGTTGATTTGAAGCAGTAGCGTGGATTAAAAGTTCCTTTTTCCCTACTTTGTGCCTCACGCCTCTTGTGTATGAAGAAACCCCTGATTACACTAAAAATATAAATTTTCTCTGTCTCGTGCCTAAACCCTCGGATCACAACTCCTTTACCTTAGGATAAACTACGATTCCCATCAGCCCTTCTGGCAGCCATTACCGAGAATCTTATCCTAAGGTTAAAAGGCGACCTCACCTGCCGCCAGTTAGCTACCTGGCCAGGTGGGGGCGACAGAGTGGCGTAGTTGTTCGGATGCGGAGCAGGCCACGCCACAGCCTGGCGTAGTAGTAGTTCGGATGCGGAGCAGGCCACGCCACAGGCTGGCGTAATAGTTCGGATGCGGAGCAGGCCACGCCACAGGCTGGTGTAATAGTTCGGATGCGGAGCAGGCCACACCACAAAGTGTTATAAAGTTGGATGCGGAGTGGGCCACGCCACGAAGGAGCGCAGTTCATTGGATGACAGCGGAAGTACGACTACACACCAGGAGACGCATAGAGTGGTTCCAGAGTCGACAGAGGGACACCGGAGGGTTGCAAGCACCTGAGACTGAGGAGTCCAGAGTCCTGCAGAGCCGGAGGGTCCAGAGACCTGTCGAGGTCCTACGCTGTTGCTGAGCGAGATGCACCACTAGTACCAGGTAACCCGTATATAACTAGAGCTCTTTAAAGGATACTGGTACTGGGTGGGGGCAAATAGCAGCAGGTAGAGAGGAACGCATATCTGTGTGGTGGAATCGCACTTGGGTGTGTGTGTTTTTTTTTTGCAGAAAACAGAGCCAAGATGGAGAGCCAAGATGTCCTTGCTTGGGCGGCAGCAGAGCTCAAGAAGCAAAGGGACTCATCTTTGGAGCTTCTAGCGCATGTAGCGAGTCAGATGCAAGCACAGCAGAAACCACTGATGGAGCATCTGGAGGCCTGGGTGAAGGAACAGCAGAAACCACCAGCGCCTGATCCAGCTCAGACAGGTTTTTCTGTGGGAATAGCCCATAACTTTGGACTCGGGTCCAGAGAGACCTTTGGTGTGGGACAATTAAGGGATGGTGAGAATGTGGACACATATTTTGATGCATTTGAAAAAGTGGCACGAATAGCCAAGTGGCCACCTGAACAGTGGGCGGTGAGGTTAGCTCTCTCGCTTTCTGGCGAGGCATTGGCAGCTTACCAAACCGTTCCACCTGAGTTGGCCAATGACTATTGTGAAGTAAAAAAGGCTATTAAGGATAGGTTTGGTCTAACACCTATAGTATATAAACGCCAGCTTAGGAATGCAAAATTACGTGTAGATGAAACACCACGAGCACTATACCATAGGTTAAAAATGTTAGTGTTAAAGTGGCTAGAACCAGAACATAAATCGGTGGAAACACTGATAGATGAGCTTGTTCTGGAACAGTATTTTGAGGCCGTACCCAAAGGGTTACGAGAATTTTTGTTGCTACAGGGTTGTAAAAACACCAGAGAAGCCATAGAGATGTCAGAACGTTTCTTGGAAGCTGAGGTGATAGCTAGTGATAGGGCTTCAGCCTATACCAAAATGTCTATGGATAGGGTGGATGTAAATGGCAAGAATGGACAGAATGTTGGTGTTCCCACCAATAGAAGGGTGCATGAGAAGCGTGCGTGCTATCGGTGTGGAAGTGGGCAACATTTGATGCGTGAGTGCAGAATGAAAACGGCCCTAGTTTTGAGTGACCCCAGTAAGAAAAGGGAAGGATTTCTACTGGAGGTAATAGTCCAAGGCATTCCAGTTAAAGCACTATTGGATTCCGGTTCGGACCAATCGATGCTCTCCAAAAGGTTATGGAGGAGGATAAATGCCACAAGTTTAGATACCCCTCAGACCCCCACGGGCAGCGTGAACATTAGGTGCGTTCATGGTACCACAAGCACCTACCCTGTTTACCCAGTCCGAATAAAAGGTTTAGGCGTAGAAAAGAAAGTACCAGTGGCCATTGTTCCCAGACTACCCCAGGAGGTAGTACTTGGAAGAGACTGGCCCCATTTTCAGCAAGGGTTAGGGGTTAAGGAAGGCTTAGTATCTACGCGAGCCCAGTCCCAAGCTCAGCAGGCCCTAGAGGAAGTGTCTAAAAAGGGGGAGACAAAGGTTCTACCCTCTCGTGAGGATTTGCTAAACATTCCTCAGAGGAAAGTGAGGAAATCAAAGGGAGAGAAGCGCCATGAGAGACAAATACGCTCTCAAAACAGAGAGAGAATTCAGGCCTCGTTGGGAACTTCCCCCTACGAGCTTATGTTTGGTAGGAGCCCTAGGGGCATACTAGACATTCTGAGGGATCAGTGGGTAGAGCCGGGAGTCCAGGAAACAGAAATACCCCATTTTCTGCGGGATTTGCGAGGACGCTTAACGCGGGCCTCCCAGTGGGCAGAAGACAATTTGAGGGAAAACCAACAAAAACAGAAAGTGTATTATGACCGTAATAAAAGACCCCGCCAGTTAGAGGTGGATGAGAAAGTCCTAGTGATGGTAACTGGCACCGCCCCTAAGTTTGAGAGCCAGTGGAAGGGACCCTTCCGGGTGGTTAAGCAAGTGGGACCGGCGACCTATCTAGTACAAACCAGACGAGGACGCCAACAGTTATTTCATATAAACTTGCTCAAACCCTGGCAGGAGCGAACTGCGCAAGGGCAGGTGGTCACCATTACCCAGGCTAGGCGAGGAAGACAAAGCAACGAGGAAAGATATAAGAGATTTACGTGCTGTGATTCTGGGAGAACCCCAGCACGAAATGTCTTAAGAAGGGGAATATGTGGTAAGGAAACCACGGCTGATTACAGAAATGCACAGGAAAAAGACTCCTGTCGCTTTAAATCAGGTTGTATCATAGGTTTCCCTAGCAACCAGGAGTCTAGGACTCAGAAGCTGGTCATACCTAAGCCCCGCCCACAACAGCACGTCAGAGTGAAGCTAGACTCTGGTCACATGTGTTGGGAGCAGGGTGTGCCTCAAAGAGAAGGAAAGTTTAAAAACCAGACTCACAGAACAGAAGTTAGCTCAGGCTGGAGCTCAGGCTGGAGTTCGGGAGGCTCGAGCTCGGGTAGCTCAGGAAATACAGAGGAGAACTCAATCTGGAGTTCAGGAGAGGGGCCAACACAGAGTCCAGGAGGCAGAGCAAGTAAGAGAGTGTTTGCAGAGCCTGAGAGACAGAGTGTGAGAGATACTATTTGCTGTGAAGAGAAGATTGATGAAAGCTTGCCAGATACAGCTGGGATTGAGAGGGTGCCGTCAGCAAAGGGAAAGTCTGCACTGGAAGAAAAGCATGACTGGTTTGCAGGACGGAAGGAATCCCTAAATACCACAGAACAAAGGCAAGTCTGTCCTTATCAATCCTCACAGAGGAAAAGCCCCAGAGAATTACCCATAGGAGAGAAAGCTAACTGTAAGCATAGCCAGAGTCCCAGAGGAAAGGGAGACAGCTGGTCTAATCAGCATGTAGCTCAGCTAACGGATGAGTTACTGCAGAAGCAAACTTTATTAAGAAGGCTCAAAGATTTAATAAGGAAGGAAGATAGTCAGCTCTCTATGCACCTACCTTATGATATAAGGGAGGGTGATAGAGAAGAACAAATGGATACAACGCATGTGGACAATAGTATAATGGATTGTCAGTGTACTATGTGTTTTACCTCTGACGGTGAAGAATCCTAGAAAGCTCTTATAGCTGTGCCATGCTCAGAAAGCACGTATTTTGTGAAGACGTCACAAACTGCAAGAAGCAGCTGATTGTGCTGACGTAGTGAGAAGCTGATTCATATGTCTAAGGCACATTTAAAAGTTTTTGTTTTGGCAACAAGAAGTTGTTCCTGTTTCAGAGGAAAGCATTGTTTGTTTAAAAGCTCTGAAAAAGCCAGTTTGATTTACTCAAGCAAAGAGATGCCATCTGTGTTGGAAATTATATTGAAAGCCTAATTTTGTTCCTGTTGATTTGAAGCAGTAGCGTGGATTAAAAGTTCCTTTTTCCCTACTTTGTGCCTCACGCCTCTTGTGTATGAAGAAACCCCTGATTACACTAAAAATATAAATTTTCTCTGTCTCGTGCCTAAACCCTCGGATCACAACTCCTTTACCTTAGGATAAACTACGATTCCCATCAGCCCTTCTGGCAGCCATTACCGAGAATCTTATCCTAAGGTTAAAAGGCGACCTCACCTGCCGCCAGTTAGCTACCTGGCCAGGTGGGGGCGACAATAGCCACGTCAAGAGAAGAGCGTCAGCTTGAACAGTATATAGCCACGTCAAGAGAAGAGCGTCAGCTTGAACAGTATATAGCCACGTCAAGAGAAGAGCGTCAGCTTGAACAGTATATAGCCACGTCAAGAGAAGAGCGTCAGCTTGAACAGTATATAGCCACGTCAAGAGAAGAGCGTCAGCTTGAACAGTATATAGCCACGTCAAGAGAAGAGTGTCAGCTTGAACAGTATATAGCCACGTCAAGAGAAGAGTGTCAGCTTGAACAGTATATAGCCACGTCAAGAGAAGAGTGTCAGCTTGTACAGTATATAGCCACGTCAAGAGAAGAGTGTCAGCTTGAACAGTATATAGCCAGCAATCATCAGAGAAACAGACCCTAAACAGCCGTTCTAGGAGGAGATAACACTTCTTATCAATGCCAACATCCATTACATCTTCTACTCCTGCCTATCCAAAATAAATTTCTCTAGGTGAGATACCGTGAGAAAAGCAAAAGTCTGTCCCAGCAAAGTTATCACACGCTGGCAAGGGAAGCGCAGCAGAAAGGAACTGATCAAAGCCAAAACTTCGAATTTCAATTGAAGAAATTACCTCCTCCTCAACTGAGTAGCCTGCATGATATCGGCAAACACATTTAGTTTTTGCCCACAAAACAAAGCGTCTTTACACTTAAAGAGTTTAAGCATTTTACATATGACAGCTTCAGAACTAAATGTAAGCACATCACATCAGAGAATCCCAACATGTTTATAAGGTGCTCGTGTTAGTGCTCAAGTCTTTAATGGGCCGATGCAGAAAGCTGGCGCTAGACCCATGCTGGAACAA
This sequence comes from Ichthyophis bannanicus, assembly GCA_033557465.1. Classification (NCBI taxonomy): domain Eukaryota; kingdom Metazoa; phylum Chordata; class Amphibia; order Gymnophiona; family Ichthyophiidae; genus Ichthyophis; species Ichthyophis bannanicus. Next base: position 7,798,637 of record CM066050.1, read on the forward strand.
TTTTTTAACGTCCCTGACAACGCACACATTTTAACATGCAATGTAGGAAGGTTAGGGTATGAAAATGCCCACCGCGAACAGTGCACACGCAAATGAACCAGCGCAATGTTAAACTGGGAGAGCAAGCCAAACACATGTGCACAAGAGGCCTGCGCTAGTTTGGTTTGCTCTCTGGGCACCATGTGGCTAATCTGAATATCAGCCCCAACAGTATTTTGATGGCATTGGGGACGATTGTGGGAAAAGCTCCTGATGCCATCAAAATACTATAGGGGCCGGAGCACAATAAAAGAGAATCCCTGGTGGCCCAGCAGACCTGATCCTCCCACTCGACAGTATTCTGATGGCATCTGGGACGATTGCGGCATCGCAAAAAGTCCCCGATGAGAAGATGGAATCGGGCAGCAGCAGTGGCAGGAGGGGGGCAGCGGTGGGAGGAGGGATGCTGGCGGCAGCAGCAGCAGGGATAGTGGCGCTATGGAACCTTCTGCCTGGGGCAGTAGAAACCCTTGGGCCGCCCCTGGAGAGATATTACTTTACATGTTTATGTTGTACTTGTAAGGCAGAATATCCATGAATGTCTTGTTATTTATTTTCTGTTTTATTGTTGTTTCTTCATTGTAGATTTTAGTTTATGCATCACTTAAAAAAATCTGAAGCAATCATCATTACGAGAGACCCCACATTCAATCATCCTACTTCTAACAACATATCCAATACACCAATTACAATAAAAGATTAAGTCCGATACCTTGGAGTGATTCTAGACAAGCAACTCACCCTCCAACCGCATATAAACAAGATATCCAAAACAGCCTTCTTCAAAATAGCAACGCTCCGGAGACTAAAACCTCTCCTCAATAAAGAACATTTCCGCACAGTATGCCAGGCCATCATTACACCTGTTTTGGACTACTGTAATATACTATTCCAAGGTCTACCCAAACAAACCACCCGTCCCCTACAAATAGTCCAGAACACTGCTGCCCACATTATTGCTAGCACTTCAATACAAGACCATATAACTCCAATACTACATGATCTGCACTGGCTACCAATATCATCACGTGCAAAATATAAATCAGCACTCACCATCTTCAAAATTAAAAACAACATGTCAGCAGGAATGCTACAGGAACTCATCGGAACCAAAACAAGCAAAAGACCAGACAGAAACAGCACCAAAAATGATATACTGTGGCAAGGTCATCTATCCTGAGTATGGGGGAGGTGAGAAACGTATAGAATTCACCCTAGTAAAGGGTCCCCTTTTAGGAGTGCAGGGTAAGAAAGCCTCAGCCACACCTAAGAACCAGAAAAACCCCAGCTGGAACAGGTTTTATGCAGTGTCTGATAGAGTAAGAGAGAGAGATTACAGGCACGAGGTCCAAAACCCTTACTTCAACAAGTTCCCTGATTACTCAAATACCAGAAGGCAGGGGGATTGCCAACACCTGGGAAGGAAGGAGGTGAGGCTAGAACCCTGGAGGCAATGATCCCTCTAATTTTCTGTAGGCTGTGTGCGCATAAAATATCAGCTGTGTGCAGCTTTTGAAGGAACGTTAAATTTTTGTGCGCCACATAACGACACTCGGAGTTATATACTTTAAAATTTGACTGCACATCAGAATACAGTATGTACACCACACTGATTTTAATCAAATTAAATGAAAATAGACAATTACTAAATGAAGTGGGAAATTTCTAGTAATTACAATCATAACTTTTAAATTTTAAGATGTCTGTGTTGTTTTCTATCAGAATCAGAGCCGTAATTTTTGTGCGCTCTGTTGTAAAGTATGTGCGCTCGCTCGGTGAGGTGTGTGCGCGCGCACACGCGCACAGCTTAGAGGGAACAGTGCCTGGAGGTATAAGCCTATGTTAGAGTATACAGACAGAAAGAAGAAAGGAGGAGAGGGAGGAGAAGGCAGAGAAGGTGCTGACTCATACAGAAGAGCCGAGCTACCAAGAGCTGAGAGGGCTGAATTCCCTGCAACAGGTTGGCAGCAAGGGTTGGAGCCAGGAAGTGGAGAAGCTCTCAGAGCACCAGAGAGGTTGTCAGCTGAGCAGTCTGACCGGGTGGGTGAGTCAGAACCCAAGCAGCAGGGAGAGCCAGTGTCAGAGTTGGGGGAAGAAGACATCCTTATGGATTGCTCTCTGTGCCAAGCTTTAGACATGGAGTCCTGAGGAAGAGCCAGCCTTGAAAGAATTATCCTCCTTGAAAAGGTAACCATAAGAAACAGGCAGTGTGGTGGTAAATTCCCATATGTTTTTAAAAGGGAAGTTTACTGAAATCTAAGGATAAGCAGGAAGCTGTGATTCATGCTTGTTATCCACCTGTGGTTTGAACTGTGAAACGGCAAGAAGCCAATTTATCTGCTAGAAGAGTTTTTCTTTGCTTCTCTGTTATGTGACAAGCCTGTTGAGCATTTTGATGGCAGTCTGAATGTTTTGTTGTACCTGAAAGGCAGCCTAGAAGGAATTGAGGCTGATAGAAGCCAAACTGCCACAGAACATTAAGCCTGTTGGACTTTTTGCTGTAATTAGCAAGACTAAAAACAAGGTGGCAGCCTTGCTATCAAAGGCTGTGCTTCTGAAAGTAAGAGGACTTTAAACAAGCCATTTTGGGGTTCTTTTGTTTACTTTGCCAACCATCTGCTGTACCTTAAGCAAATCCTACAGAAATAATCCTGTATATAGTACTTTGAATCTTTTTGTGCGAAATAAATTTTCTGTTATATGCCTTACCTCGGTGACCTTAACTACAACCTTCTATCTGAAGCACAAACACATCTTAGCAGTACTACACTTCCCAGAAGACACCACAAGGAAATAGGCTGATAGGAGAAGGTGCCTTCAATAACCACGCCCCTCTAAAACTAGAGGCAAGTGGTTCGGGCGTTTGACAATACCAACACCTAGTCTATTCACAAGAACCAACAAATTCACATCCATGCGAGCCTTCTCTTTTGCTGTCCCTGCCATCTGGAATGTCCTCCCAGATAATCTAAAATCAACAACAGATATAAAAGAATTCCGGAAGCTGCTCAAAACCAACCTATTCATTGAACAATTCAATGAAGACCACCTATCACCTTAATCACTACACAAAACGATTTAAGCCATGACACACACACCATACAAATACCTCATTACTCTCATGAAGATGTATATAGTTTAGATAATGTTACAAGAGACTTCAGGTTTTTGAAGTTATAATCTTACTGTTGATAATTACAAGTTCTTTGTATAAGTTGACGTTTTTCAAGTTCTTTATAAGTTGAAGTTTATTGTAAACCGCCTTGATTGAATGAAAGGGCGGTATAGAAAAGCTGTCAAATAAATAAATAAAAATATATAGGGTGGGATATAAAGACTCACTTATTCACCAAGCATCTCCATAACCCTCCAGCCATCTAAAAGTTTGTCTATAACCACAGACAGAACTGTAAATAGTTAATTGTTAAATGTAAGCATTGTTAACAGCTTTGTACATAGTTCTAATGAAACGTTTTATGTAAACAAGTTATGTTCCATGTAAACCGCCTTGAGAATCTGAAAGGTGGTATATAAAAAAATGTTAAATAAATAAATAAAGCTTGGTTTAAATAAATAATGCATAAATAAATTTCATTAAATTGGCATCTAGAAAAGTAGCTTCATGGGTTGGCCTAGAGGCTCAGTGGCAGTCACATGCACTGTCATGCAGAGGGAGCTGGGTTTAGATTTCAGATCAGACTGGCAAGGACTGGGGGGGAGGGGGTTGGGCTTCACTCACAGGCCTGCTGCAATAGAATGTCCTGGTCAATGCAGCTGAAATGGCAGGAAGAATAGGCAAGAAGGAATTTGTGAGAACTGGTACTGACCCTCCAGCCCTGATCAGCCCGCTACACAGTAGCACTAGCCTGGAGCTGCAGACAATCAGTAGCATCAGTCAGCCAGGCTCAAGAGACCATTACACAAGAAAACAGCGAGTCACATGCAAGGACGGGTACTGTACCTCTAAAATCTCAGCCACGTAGGGTGTATTATGGAAAATTGGGGCGTTGTCATTACAGTTTGTCAAAATCACAGTCATTATCTTAATCACCTGCAAGATAAAATGTTCCTTTAAAGTAATACTCAAACCATTACAAGTAAACAACACAGTCCACACTCCCCCACCAACCCCCCCCCCCCCACACACACACAGTATATAGTGAACCTCTCCCTCTTACACACACACACAACTCTGCCAGTGGATCTCACTTGCTCCACTGAACCCTCCAAGTCCCTTTACACACAGCTCTGCCAATACACCTCGCTCTTGCCCTGCAGCGCCCCCTGCTGTTACACTATTTCACTCCGATTCCAACACAAGTTTTTCTAGAGAATCCATGAGCACAAGTAGGCTGGTGCAAGGGTATTGAACCTTTAGCCTTGCCCCCACCCCAACATTCAGATAATTAAACGTAGCAAGAGGCACCTTCCCATGCAACCCTGCAAAAACGTAGAATTGGAAATCATGAAAGTCTGCTTTGTATGGGTGCGTCCATTCTCCCTGCTGCTGTTTCTTTGAGTTTATGTGGTTGGCTGGTCTGTTGTTTTGCTTTGATTGCTGATGCTTTTTGTTGCCCTTCAGAAGGTGCTGAACTAGTTGACAACTTAGTCTTGCCTAACGGTTGACGTGGTCCTGAACGCCAGCTTCATCTTCTAGCCATGGAACACATGCAACAGTAGGAAGGAGTAAAGAGAAACCCCAGAATGGAAACAAAGTGAGGAGAGATGGAGTAACAGGGGACAGAAACAGAGAGATGGAAAGAGATGAAGCAAAGAGGAGGGTGAGGGAGGACACAGTGTGAAGGTGGACCAGTGAGCAGTCGCAGAGAGGGAGAGGGGCTGGGAAATGGAGGGAGGTAAAATGAAGGAGGAATTGGGTGTAAGAGAGGTACAGAGGAAAGGAGAAGAGGGGAGAATAGGAAGGTACAATGAATAGAAAGAGAGAGAGAGGAAGAGGAATTGGGAGACTGCAGAAGCCCCTAAGAGAGGTAGAGTGTCCTGTTTATGACATACCTTAACATGATAGTTGTCATGAACTGTAATAGTAACGCTAAAAACCTTTTTTGTCTGTAAAATTAAAAAGAATACGTTTAATATTTACATTTACATCTACAAAGAAAGTTGTGTTTCTCTGTCAGGACATTTCTGAGATTTGGAATGGATTGAAGGAGGTGAGTTCTTTGGAGGTTTGTGGGAGGTCTCAGAAGGGTGTCACAGATATGGGGGAAGAAGCGCCCGCAGCGGAATATCAGCCTTGCGCTCCTTGCAATTAGCTTGTAGATCCCATGCACCATCCCTCCCAGAACAATCCTATGAAGATGCATATTTGGACATTACACTTTTAAATATTAAACTTAGTTTTATATATATATATACACACACACAGGGCGGCCCAAAAAATTTGAGAGCATCTCGTAAATTAAAAGCTTAAATAGTTTACTTATTTACCTTTTTTAGCTATATAAAGTCTTTATTTTGACAATTTCCGGTCGCCATCTTTTTTTTTTTTTAATTTGTCAATCGTTTACATCTGTCTTTTTGAACTTTTAAATAACTTATATGCTATGAGATGTTCTGACTTTTTTGGGCCACCCTGTATATAATGAGGGAGATTTCAGAAACCTACTTATAAGGGTAAATGGACAATTTGTACAAAACACACCAAGTGGGTTGAAAAATACAAAAACTAAAGCTGAAAAAGGGTAAAGTGGAGGAATCTGAAAAAGATCCAGAGTCTCAGGTCTTCACCAGCCTCAGGCTCATTATCTGACTCCACTACTCAATAGAGTATCATCGCTCAGTATTTATTCTTTTTCTTCTTATTTCGCTTTCACTCACAATCTCTTATGCCTCTAAACATTACCTAGTCTTCCTGCAGGTAAAATACACACTGAGGACTCTGTTTCTGTGGCTCTTAATCCCATTACTTTGGTTTCACTGTAGCTGTACTTTGCTCCCCCCCCCCCCCATCTCAGGAGCTGACGCCCAAGGCGACTTCCTACTTTAAAGCCTGTGTGAAGATCTTTGATTTCTAGAACATGGGATGTCTGAAGGTATATGGGAGGTTTGTGGGGGGGGGGGGGTGTCTCTGGAAATTGTTGGAGGTGTAGAGAGTTTCTGGAAATTACAGGCGATGGGATCTCTGGAGTGTATGGGAATTCTGAGGGTCTCAGGCAGTCTGTAATCTGTGGTGGTCTAGGGAGCTTATTGCAGGTTTGAGGGGTTTCTGGATGTGCATGGGAATTCTGGAGGTCTCAGGAGGTTGTGGGAAGTCTTAGAGGTCTATGGGATCTAGGGAGGTTTCAGGGGATTATTGGAGGCTTGGGGAGGGGGGTCCTGGAGATTTATAGGACATGGGATCTCTGGAGGTGTGGTAAATTTAAAGGTATTTTCAGACTATCTCTCACCTCATAATCCAAAGGGACTTCAACTTTTACATATCCTGTTGTTTCATTCACCGAAAAATGATAGGAATTTGGTCCCTCCATACCATAGTGCAGAGTGTCATTATCTGTATCACGAGCAACAAGTCGAAATGCAATGTGTCCTGCATGTGCAGAAAAAATTCAGCATCAGAAAAGAAGCACTGTGACACTTGTCCCTATCACCTGCACATGAAGCACACAAGTAGCCCAGGCTCTGAACAGTTTCTGATCCCTAGTAGACTGACTGGCAGGGTGCTAGCTCTCCATATTATACAGGTCCCCATCTCAGACAAAAGGCCAAGGAGAGAGTGTTCTCAGCTCACAGTTCAGACCCAGGGTCACCAGATTTTTCAACAAGTTCTGTTCCAAGGCTCACTGCTGCTCTGGAAGTGGACATTCCAACTGTTCAACATTATTTTGATGGGATACTTTGAATGTTGAAATGTCTTTTATTGAATTAACCAAAATAAATTATGCAATGCATACTGTTGAGTCAATGCTGACTCCTGGTGACCCAGCAGCTCCTGAGTTTTCTTGGCAAGGTGTGACCAACAGTAGGTTGCCAGGCCTTTCTTCTGAGGCAATGGAGGGTTAAGTGACTTGCCCAAGGCCACAAGGAGTGCTAGTGGGAACTGAACCCTGATCTCTTAGTCACCATTAGGCTACTCCTCCACGCCAAAATCAAATTATTCAGACATGTAATGCACATTAGCTTATGAGTTCCCACAGTTAATGTCTCCTCACTCTTGGATCTAATGGTCCATCTTCCCTGGGACCAACAGAACTTCACTAACTCCACTAAAGGTTGGTGTCGTGGTTAAATATTGATACCCAAGTTAAAATCATACTGCTTCCCCAGCCCAGACAGCCGCAGCTGTCACCCCAAAGAGCAGGTCCCTGGGGAGATATGGTGGGGTGGGTGGGGGATCACAGACTCTGGAAATAACCCTTCTCTGGAGACAAGGGAAAGAGCATCTCACCTCTTAAAGAGAAACAAGCAACCCCACTGCTGGCTCAACTTTCTCTTTCCAGGTCACCACTAGAGTCATTGGCAAAACCACTGGAAGAAGCCAGATATAAAATTCCTCTAATCCTGCTTCCCTCCCTCCCTTTCCACTGGATGGTTGGAGTCTTTACACCTCATGAGACCACACCCCAGTGTTCCTGCAGGTGCACCCCTCCCCCCAGCTTCTGATGCCCAACTGAGATCCTGCAAAGGCCAGAAGAGTAAGCAGCAGTGACAGCCCAAATCCATATGAAACATACAGACCTTGCCTCCTGATTTCTTTAAGGCTAAGACCAAATACAAGTTCTGAGTAGGGTTGCCATTATTTCATACAAAGCAAAGTCAGACAGACAGGAATATGAGGCTGCCCAAGTAATCTCTCCAGTCGTCTTACTCACCCTGGGGAAAGTCTTCTGGTAAATCCACAGTGGTCATGTTGGACTCGAATACAGGAGGCATCTGTCCTGAAACTGGAATGTACTTAGGCATGAGTCAGGAGACTTGTCCCTGGGAGAGGGAGAATTCAAAGGGGACAAGGTGTCCTTCTATAGCACCCCCCCCCCCCCCTACTACCCCTCCGAGCTCTATCTCTAAGACTGTAAGGCATCACTCGATACTAAGGCTAAGTCTCACAGGCAAGGATGCAATGATGGGGAGAACATTTTTCCTTCAAGGCTCAAGACTGAAATAATTCTGAAATAACATTGCATACAGAGGTTTCATGATTCAAACTATAAATCTTTACTGAGAGAGCAAAACACTTGCAGATTGTACACGTTGTTGTCACAGAATAGCGTCACAAGCAGCATAGGAATTTGTCACAGTAGCACAGACAGAGAGAGGTGCACCTTGCCCACAGGCTTATTATCAGTGAAGATTGTTCTTGATGACAGCAATAAAGTTAATATCCTACCCAGTGCAAGCAGGAAGGAGAGAGTGATCAGTAACCAGCTGTTCATCTTTTGTTCCCAGTGCGAGTCCTGCATCCATCGGCAGAAAAGGAAAGGTCAATGTTCATGGTCTAAACCTACAGAAAGCTAACACAATACAGAGATGTAGCAACAGGTAATGCTCCCACCCTATCGATGTTTCGGAAGTGGCACAGTCGTCCCCAAAATTGCCAGAAGCAGAAGCCCCAGCTGGGTGCAGAGATCAGGGCAGGAGCTGATGTGCCATTTCTCAAGCATCCCATAGCTACTCTAAGGCCCACATTTCTAGCCCAATGCATTATGGGATCTGAAGCTCTGATTTCAATAGGTAGGATAAATACCACACTGCTTTGAGATGTACTTTAAACAGCAGGACTGAACCTGGGTATTTTGGCAGCAACGAATATGCATGAGATAGACTGCATAGAAATCCAACTCGCACATACTTTCCTGTCCTCAGGGTATGTGATAGTGTGAGTTAACCTCACCTCAGACTGATGCGCGAGGCCCAGGCTTGATTCTTACTTCCAAAACATTTCTTGAAACATCTGAAGAGCACAGAAATTACTGCATGATGAATGAATCTAAGAAAAATGGATGCAAATTCTCTAAGCCATCACAGTCGTAACAAGTTTTGCTTGCATATGTTTGTTGAATAAGTAACAGAGGTAAAAAGCAATTTATTTCTTGGTACTTAGCTCAGGCCTCTCCACTAGTAGCTCAAGGCAGGTATATGAGGCATTTCCCAGCTTATACCTGGGGCAATGGAGGGTTTAGCAGGTCTGCAAACCGGCTAGAATATTTTGGATATATCCCCCAAAGGGGATATATATAGTCACATACAGTTATAAAAGGCATTTTTCTGCAAGTAAACACATAATTTACTCTCATAATTTTTAAAATTTATTTGATTTGGTATACCGCTATCAAAAAGAACATCAAAGTGATGTAAATCTACATAGGAAACTATAACATAGGACCAAGCAAAGCTCTCAAGCAGCAAGCGTCCAGTCAGAGGGAAAAGGACGCCCGTCTTTGCACCATCTGTGCCTTACCCAAATCTTAGAGAAGTCTCAGGATAAAGGCAGAGACCCTTTCTAACTGCGCCGTTTTACTTTAGAGGTGTACAGGAAAGGAAAGAGGAATTGGACTTCGCTCACACAGGGCTGGCCCAAGGGTTTCTACCATCCCAAACAGAGGTCCCGGCCATGCCACTCCCCCTAATTCTGAGCTGCCCTGCCCCCCTCTTCTAAGCTGCTGCCCCCTTCTTCTGAGCTGCACAGCCACCCCCAGCTGCTGCCGCTGATTCTGGTGGCAGGGTTGGTGGGGAGAGGATGGCTCGCTTGGCACAGCAGGCCATGTACTTCGGCACACACGGCCTGCCGCTTCTGACCCCCCTCCAACACAACGTCCTGTCAGAGGGGGGTGAGAAGCTGTAGACCATGTGTGATGAAGCACGTGGCCTGCCACGAGTGCCGTGCCGTACCACCCACTGAGGTCTATCACTTTAGGCAGCCTCCTAGCTCGCCTAGTGGATGGGCCGGCCCTGAGCTCACACGTTTTCTCAGGAGTTCAAGGTGAGTTACATTCAGGTACAGCAGGTGTTTCCCTGTCCCCAGAGGACTTGCAATCTACGTCAATGGAAGGTTAAGTGAGTTGTCTGACATCGCAAAGGCAGCAGTGGGATTCAAACTCTAACTTCTCTGGTTCTAAGCCCTTCTCTAAGTTCTAACTGTCTGGCTGCAGCAAAGAAATGCACAGAGGGGTATCACAGGGCGAGGCTCGTGCCTCCCACTGCAGGGTCACTCAGACTACAAGAAGGAAGTTTACTGCAAGCCCGGATCTCTGCTCATTTCCCCTCAACTTTCCTCATAGCTATTCGATCAAGAATCAGACACTCAAAGGTAGAAGGAAGAACACTCAGCAGCCAGGTGGCAAGCCCAAGGGCCTCTTTCAGCCATGGAAAGCAGGAAGGAGGCAAAGCACATGCAAAATGTCCAGTCCTGAAGGACTACCTAAAGGGACTGCTACAACTGGAAGCAGATCTACACTTGTGAGTATAGTCTTCTGGAATAAACTCTAAATCTTGAGGTAAAAGGAACTGCTTGGGGTTAAAGCTGATAAATCTGTGGATTTTAGAAGTGTTTCTGCGGTCACTTCTTAGTACCACCAGTGAGCTTTGTATTTAAGTCAAAGCAGAGTACACTAGCAGAAAAAATTGTGGATACACCTATAAAATTTGAGCTCTCCGCCATAATATCTGTCTTACTTATGTTAATTAAGTATTCTACATATTAGATACTCTATGCAGATTGTTGCCATAACATTTGGGAACATATTACAAACGAATATCATCAACATTTATCATTAAAAACTTTGATTTGGAGTCAGACAAGGTAATTGATGTCTTTTTCTCAGGAAAATTATATTTTTCATGAAACTGTCGATGCACTTTAAGCAGGTTTTATGCAGAATCTCATGTATAAGCTGATGCTTCAGATGATGTGTGCTATACTGCCAGGTGTATACAAGCTGTATCGAAGTCATATTTGAGCTTTTGTTATTTTTACAAATTTATTTTATTTATTGCCGAATATATTTTAAAAAATGACAAATGCTTAATAAAAAGTTTCCAATTTGGAATATGTTGTTGTATTTTGTAGATTAATGATGGCAGCAACAAAGAGGGCTGACTGGTCTCCTAAAAAGAGAACGACAACCATTACTTTGAGAAATGAGGGGTACAGCTTTCGTGAAATCGCTCAGAAGATGGGCCATGGAGTGACAGCATCTGGTGTACAAAAGTTGTGTGCTTGCTTCAAAGTCACTGAAAGCGTTGCAACTCAGAAGGGAAGAGGGAGGAAAGTCTACAACTCCAAAAACTGACAGAACGATTGTTAGGCTGGCTTTAAAAAAATCGTAAATCTGCCAAGGACATCAATCAGGAACTTATGGATTTTGGTGTGTCCGTTACTGATCGAACTGTTCGAAACAGACTTCTCAACACCGGTCCGAGGGCAAGAATTCCAAGAAAGAAAATTCTTTAAAAATACTATCTTGGAAGCACAGACCAGCTGTATGCCACGCTTTAAGGAAAGTGAAAGGAAGTCCAAAAAACTGTCAGCATGGTTGGAAGGTGAGGTCAGAGAGGCTGTTGTAGCCAAAAAAACATCTTTCAGGAAATGGGGAAAGGAGTCAAATGATGAAAACTGGAAACAATATAAGCCATGGCAAGTTAGATGCAAGGCATTGATAAGACAGACAAGGAGAGAATTTGGAAACAAAAATTCATAATAAAGAATCTTTCAAGTACATTTGTAGCAAAAACCTGGAAGAGTCAGTTGGGCCATTAGATGATAGAGGGTTAAAAGGGGCACTAAGATGGGACAAGGCCATAGCGGAGAGACTGAATGAATTCTTTGCTTCGGTCTTTACTGAAGAAGATGTTGGGAAGTTACCCTTGACTGAAATGGTATTTAAAGTTGATGCATTAGAAGAATTGAAAGAAATATCGATAAACCAGGAAGATAATTACAACTATTTGATAAACTAAACAGTAGCAAATCACCTGGACCAGATGGTATACACCCAAGGGTGTTGAAAGAACTGAAATATGAGATTGCAGACTACTATTAGTAATCTATGAACTATCATTAAAATCATCTGTAGTACCAGAAGATTGGAGAATGGCCAATGTAATGCAAATTTTTAAAAGGGGTTCCAGAGGTGATCCAAGAAACTACAGGCAGGTGAGCCTGACATCAGCACCAGGCAAAATCGTAGAAAACATTATAATGAACAAAATTACTGAACATGTAGATAGTCGTAGTCTAATGGGAGAAAGCCAACATGGCTTTAGCCAAGGAAGGTCTTGTTTTACTAATCTATTACACTTTTTTGAAGGTGGGAATAAACAGATAGACAAAAGTGAGCCAACTGATGCTACATCTGGATTTTCAGAAAGCCTTTGTCAAGGTTCCCCATGAGAGACTCTTGGCGAAGTTAAAGAGTCATGGAATAGGAGGCAGTGTACTATTGTGGATCAGGAACTGGTTAAAAGATAGAAAGCAGAGGGTAGGGCTGAATAGTCAATTTTCCCAATGGAGAATGGTGAATAGTGGTGTACCCCAGGGATCTGTGCTGGGTCCGCTGCTTTTTAACATATTTGTAAATGACCTGGAAATGGGGACAACAAGTGAGGTCATTAAATTTGCAGATTACACAAAATTATTCAAAGTTGTTAAAACTCAAGAGGATTGTGAAAATTTTCAAAAAGACCTTGATAATTTGGAAGCCTGGATGTGGCAAATGGCAGATGAAATTTAATGTGGACAAGTGCAAAGTTATGCACCTAGGGAAGAACAACCCAAACTATGGTTACACGATGCAAGGTTCCAGATTAGGAAACAACACCCAGGAAAAAGATTTAGGCATTATTGTGGATAACATGTTAAAACCCTCCACCCAGTGTGCAGCAGCAGGCAAGAAGGCAAATAGTATGCTAGGAATCATAAGGAAAGGAATGGAGAATGAAACAAAGGATATTATAATGCCTCTTTATTGTTCCATGATGCGACCGCACCTTGAATATTGTGTGCAATTCTGGTCGCCGTATCTTAAAAAGAATATAGCGGAATTAGAAAAAGGTACAGAGAAGAGTCACCAAAATAGTAAAGGGGGTGGAAGGATACCCCAATGAAGAGAGGCTTAAATGTTTAGGGCTCTTCAACCTGGAAAAGAGATGGCTGAGGGGAAATATGATAGAGGTTTACAAATTAATGAATGGAGTGGAACGGGTAAACACTAATTGATTCTTTATGCCATCAAAAAGTGGAAAGACTAGGGATCATGCAATGAAGATACAGGATAACCCATTTAAGACTAATATTTTTTCACTCAACGTGTAATCAGACTCTGGAATTTGTTAACAGAGGAGGTAGTAAAAGCTGTTAGCGTAGCTGGGTTTAAAAAAGGTGTGGACAAGTTCCTGGAGGAAAGGTCCATAAACCATTATTAAAGAGGACACGGGTAATCCACTGCTTGCCCCATTGCAAGCGTTATGGAAACTGTGTGTCTTTTTGAGAAACTGCTAGCTACTTGTGATCTGGATTGGCCACTGTTGGACACAGGATACTGGGCTTGATGGACCTTGGTCTGAACCTGCATGGAATTTCTTATGTTCTTATGTCTAGGGGCAGGAGCAACAGAATACCTTTCTTTGTTAGGAAGGTCAAACAAACCAACCTCTGTCCCAGTTTTCCAATCGACCTAGTTGCTGATATCATGTGGCATAATTTAATGGCTAATGACTGCAATAGCCCATTTCATTTTGTTGCTTAAGATGGGGTTTGGTGGGGGAGTTCTAAAAAATGGGCACTGGGAGGATAAGGCCATAGATGAAAACTAAAACTAATTTTTTGCTATGATTTGGGAAGATAGATATCTATGCCAGAGCCATGCTAAAGAGTAGCAAACTAAATAATAGCCAATCACCAAGACATGACGGTACATATGGAATTGTAGACCTGCTACTTGGAATCTGTACCTATCATTTAAAGCTGCTTCTGTATCTGAGAACCGGAGCGCAGCTAATTTAACATCGCTTTTCATAAGGGGCTGTAAGGGCTACCCAAGCAACCGCATACTGCTGAGGCTGGCGTACATGAAGGGCAAAATGGTAGAAGCTATCGTTATGAAAAAAATTACTAGCCATCAGGATAAATATGGCCTAATGAAGAAGAGCCAGTATTAATTTAGAAACGGGAGGTCATTTTTATTTAACAGGTTTTTTATGCCGCTTCATCATTTCATGCCTAACTAATATCTTTATTTGAAGGTGTAAATAAGCACATGGCTAAAGATGAACTAGTGCTGTAGCTTTTTCCAGAAGGCAATTGATAAAGTGCCTCAGGAGAGACTTAGGAAATGTGAAAGTTGTGGGATAGGAGGTGACGTCTTACTGTGGATGAGCAGCAACTGTTTAAAAGAGAGGAAGCACAGAGCAGGACTAAATCGTTTTCCCAGTGGAAAGAGGTGAAGAGTGACGCTGGGACGCTGTTTAATATATTTAACAACAATCTGGAAAAGGCAGAGGACACAAAAATATGTAAAGTAGTTAAAACAGAATATGAGGAACTTCAGAAACTCTAGCCAGAGCGCAGAGGTGAGCATTAAAACAGCAGATTAAATTTAATGTGGAAAACAAATAATCCTAAATTTGGTTAAACAGCATGATGTTCTGCAGACAGCGGGTACCAGAGCTTGAAAAAGCAAGTAGAAGTTTAGGAAGTCTTCAGCAAGAGATTGAGGATTAAATAGAGACTATCATAATATCTCCAAATAGATGCACGGCGTAGCTACAGCATAAGTATTGTGCATAATTCTGCTCACCCCATCTCAGAAAAGATATGGCAAAAGTAGAGAAGCTGCAGAGAAGGGGTCACAGAGCTGGCCCAAGGGGTTGTAGCCTTCTGAACCAACTTTTGCTTTTGTGTCCCCCTCCTTGGGTCTGATCTTGCAGTGTGAGCTGCTCAAAAGAGGGAAATTTCCAGCCCACCCTCCCATTTCACTTCACCTGTTTATTCTGTGTCACTATCCATACAGGTCAGAGAAAAAAATCCCCAAATATGGTAATAAATATAATCGAAAAACAACAAAAACAAACAAAAAAAATATCACCAAACCAACCCTTGAAAAACTATAATCAAAATATTTTTGGCAGAACGTACCGAGGGAGGTAAGAACCTATAATCTATCCACACCAGACGGCACATTCCATTTTAATCATTATAAACGTAAAAACGTTTTATGGCGGTTATATCTTTGGATGGCAAACAGCACTTGATACAGGGAAGAGAGTCCCGAAATATGCATGTCGTGCCTTATAACCTGATACCGCGTTTTGGCAATATCACAAGATAAGTATACAATTTTCAGAATTTGTTTTTCCGTTTATAATGATTAAAATGGAATGTGCCGTCTGGTGTGGCTAGATTATAGGTTCTTACCTCCTTCGGCACATTCTGACAAAAATACTTTGATTATAGTTTTTCAAGGGTTGGTTTGGTGATTTTTTTTCGTTTTTCGACTATCCATACAGGTAGCAGTGCCACATACCCAGAGAGATGCAGGGCAGAGTGGGGTGTTTCACTGTACAGCTCAACATACAGGAAAACTCTGTTGAAATGCTTATCTCACATCAGTGACAGCACCACTAACTCCCTCCACTGCCAGACATTGTGCATCATAACACAAAACCCTGCAAATGGACACTCAACACCAGCACCAGGAACTCAAATTGCACCAGCCCCTCGTATGAAAAATGAGCACTGCAAATAGTCTAG
This sequence comes from Ichthyophis bannanicus, assembly GCA_033557465.1. Lineage (NCBI taxonomy): Eukaryota > Metazoa > Chordata > Amphibia > Gymnophiona > Ichthyophiidae > Ichthyophis > Ichthyophis bannanicus. The sequence goes on from CM066050.1 coordinate 7,814,379, forward strand.
AAGCCCCGTAACCCCCAGCAGTGCCGAGAGAATAAGCTGAACTACTACAGATCCCTAGAGAGAACCTACAGATTAACAGAATCCCTTATCTCTGCTGCACACGGAAAACACAGGCCATCGCCTAGTAAAGAACAGGAAACTACAAAATTTGAAATAAATATATAGACAAAAGTTGTAATGCAAACCCCCTAAAACTTCACCAAGCTGTGAAACACAGAAGAAGGAGGAACAGAAATGCATTTCCTCCTGTAATGAACTATTTTCATTCTCTAAAAACTGACACTCTTCTGTACCTTTCTCGTCTGATTATTTTATTTTTCCAGTTGGGTTGGTCCCAATCTCTCTTTTCTACTTCCTCTTGTTGGTTTTCTTCTAAGTCCTTTTCCAAGGGCCCATTTCCATTTTCTGTTTCTTCACGCTTCCCGTCTTCTTCGTCCTTTCCTTCCCTGCACCTCTCTCTGACATTGATGCTTCTGTTTCTAACATTTGCCTTTTACCTAACGATAGCTCCATTCCATGACTCATTCTCCTTCCTACAACCTTCAGTCGCCCTCTTTACACTGTTCACCTACTTACCGGCTTTCCATTTCCTAACCTTACTTCCCTAGTCCTTCCATTCCACATCTGTCTCATTCCTTTGCCAGCATTCTGTCCCCCTCCCCCCCCCCACCACCCCACCCCTGTCTTTCCCCCAATTTCTAGTCCCCCATTTTGTCCCTTTGTACTCATCCCCTCTCCAGCCTCATTTACTGCCTTCGGCTTCTAAATCCCTTAATCAGATCCAGCTCTTTCCCAAGCACTCATCCTCTCTCCACCTCCAGGCCCTTCCTTGTGTCTTACCCCCGTAACCAGGCTTCCGTTTCCCCTTTCGCTTCTCCCATCTCTACCCTCTTTCACCTGCTTTACGGATCATCTGTCATCCACACCATAGCACTCTGTCCTTTTCAGCTGCCCCCAACCCCTCCCTAAACCCTTCAGAGCTTTGAAACCTTCTCCCCTCCCCATCTTTCTGCACTTGGTCTCACAGCCCTACTCATACCCTTCACCCAATCATTTTCCCCCATTGTCCTTCTAATCTCTGGTTAATTTGTTAATCCCCACTATCCCCCCCCCCTCCTCAAACAACCCTAGTCCCCACTCACAATTCCAATTTATATTTCCAATAGCAGCTTATCTTAGAGTCGTTCTTCTCACCCAATCATATAATCTCCACCTGTCAAATTGCCACATCCCCGTCCCCAGTGCCCGCTCTCCTGCCTCCTGCTCCCCCTCCCCAGCATCCACCCATCTGCTCCCTTGTCTTTCCTCCTCCTACCCCAGCATAAATTCTTATAGCCCCTCCCTCTCAACCAGTCCCTTTTCAGTCCCAGGACCCCAGCCCTAGAATTAGCTCCCTACCAGTCCTCTTACAGTCCCATTCCCTAATCCCAGTATCAGAACATCTCCAGTATCAACATATTTCCAGTCCCATCCCCCTAGCTCCAATATCAACCCATTTCCAGTCCCCAGTCCCAGTATCAGCCCATTTGCAGTCCCAGCCATCACCCCCCCCCCCCGACCCAGTAACACAGCTGTGGGAGAAAAAGCAAATGCTCCCATAGTTGTGCTAAACACTTATATAACCACGGCAGTGGAGGCAGATGGCAGGCTGGGAGTGAACCAGTGGGACAGGCTGAGAACAGGCCACTGGGGCAGGCTGGGAGCGAGCCAGTGGTGCAGGCCGTGGGTGGGCCAGTGCGGCAGGCTGGGAGTGAGCCAGTGGGACAGGCTGGAGGTGAGTCAGTGGGGCAGGCTGGAGCAGGCCAGTGAGGCATGCTGGGGATGGGCCAGTGGAGCAGGCTGGGGACGGGTCAGTGGGGCAGGCTGGAAGTGAGGCAGGCCAGTGAGGCAGGCTGGGGGCCGGCCAGTGGGACAGGCTTCCTGTGCTCCTACTCTGGTGTGTCACTGGCTCACCTCTTACACAGGTGAACATAACTTCCCCATCTGTGGATTTTTTTGACCCATTGCAGATAGTATCAGGCTGAAAATCTGTTTGAACATCTCAGGGCCGCTTCAACCCCTAATGGGGCCCAGGGCATATGTTTTTGGCAGGGGCCCCCTCAATCCATTTGCAGTCCTCCCATCTCTGGGCCCCCTTAGGAGGGGGCAGAAGAAGCATAAATTGTACCATGGCACTGGAAAAGATGATAACTCCAGTGCCCTCATTTTGCAGGGGCCCCGGGCAGCTGCCCCTTTTGCTTATGGGTAAAAGCGGCCCTGGAACAGCTTGATATTATCTGTATAGTAAAGAAGCAGAGAAAGGGCAAGCCAAAAAATTATCCAGATAGTGGTGATACTAAGCTGACAGGTTAGTGATCCACGGGGAGTGGGAAGTGAGTAGCTGGAGGGGTTAGGGAGAGAGTCAGCGATTGCTGACTTATAAAAAGAAGATTTAGCTGGTTAGTGTTCATCTTTCATGCCAACTCTCTAAGGGCTATGTTTACTAAACCGCGCTAACGGTTAACCCAAGCTATCTGCCACTAGGTGCCATATTATTCAATGGGACGTAGTTGCAGATAGCCCGGGTTAACCGTTAGCCCGGTTTAGTAAATACACCCCTAAGATTAGCTCGGAAACCCAGCTGCACTAACCCTAACTTGTCTGTTTTTGACCAGCTAATCTTGGGAAAGGCTTCTGCTGAAAAACTGGTCAATTAGATTCAGTTGAAAATTCTTCTAAAGATCAGCGGTTGAAGTCAGTTGGTAATCTTGTCTACTCAAGGGTTTGAGATCCTTTGTACACATGCTGAGAAATGATTAGCTAAAGAGAGGGGCCGATGCAGAAAGCTGGTGTTTGAACTGTCTGCTAAAAGCCATGTGCATGGTTTTCTAGTGCGAGAGTAATGCAGAAAGTCTGCACCAAACCAACAGGCACATGCACAGAAGTGTCTGCAGTAGCAGCACCTCCTACAAAAAGGCGTTTGTGCGCACGCGCAGGAATTCTACACAGCGCATAGCTCTGCACGGAGGTTTTACTCTGAGCGGACTGGTCGCTGTCGTGAGCCACGTACATTTCCATCATCTCTGCATACATGCGTTCCAGCACGATTCCCCTGCCTTTTCTTCAGAATTCATTTCAGCAAAGCTCAGAAAATGCTGCCGGAAAGGGGGGGGGGGGGGTGTTGCTCACTCACAAAACAGAGATAAGGTTTAAGGTTTATTTATTTGATAAAAACCGCCTTTCTGGGATAATCAAGGCGGTGTACAATGATAAAATTACATTAAAACTTGGCCAAGGCCGAGAAAAGGAAAGGAAATGTACAATCTGTAAATAGGACAGAAGGAGTAAAGAAGACAAGGACAAGACAGGACACAAAAGGCAAGCGTATAGTACTAAGGAGAGGGGGGTCATACAAATGGGGAAGGGGTGTCGAATGCCAGGGAAAATAAGTGGGTCTTGAGGTTGTGTTTAAAGGTGACATATTGAGAATCCAGGCGAAGGGAGGGAGGGAGAGAGTTCCAGAGAGCAGGACCAGCAAAATAGATAAATTCCTCCTTGGCATTGAGCACAGACCCCTTACATTCCCTTCAAGTAAATATTAAAGTTCCAGCAATAAGTTCAGTCTTCACTCTTCTGCGCACTTCTCGGCATCTGGGTGGAATAACTAATTGACTGATTATCATGTAATTTGAATGGATTTACATGGGCTTGTGCTAGCGCTGGTGCTGGCAAGTGAGCAGGGAGCACATCTGCGCTGATCCCGCTTCTGCATAGTAACATAGTGTATGACGGCAGATAAAAAACACTATAGTCCATCTAGTCTGCCCAGCAAGGTGGCTGGAGCAGGTGCACCAGTTGATCTGTGCAGGTCACCCCCTCTATGCCTCTGTTTACGGTTGTACCCACCGCTCCGTGCAGGTCACCCCCTCTATGCCTCTGTTTAGGGTTGTACCCACCGCTCCGTGCAGGTCCCCCCTCTATGCCTCTGTTTACGGTTGTACCCACCGCTCCGTGCAGGTCACTCTTCTATGCCTTTGTTTAGGGTTGTACCCACCGCTCTGTGCAGGTCCCCCACCCCCTATGCCTTTGTTTAGGGTTGTACCCACCACTCCGTGCAGGTTGCTCCTCTATGCCTTTGTTTACGATTGTACCCACCACTCCGTGCAGGTCACCCCCTCTATGCCTTTGTTTAGGGTTGTACCCACCGCTCCGTGCAGGTCACCCCCTCTATGCCTTTGTTTAGGGTTGTACCCACGCTCTGTGCAGGTCCCCCACCCTCTATGCCTTTGTTTACGGTTGTACCCGCCGCTCCGTGCAGGTCGCTCCTCTATGCCTTTGTTTACGATTGTACCCACCACTCCGTGCAGGTCACCCCCTCTATGCCTTTGTTTAGGGTTGTACCCACCGCTCCGTGCAGGTCACCCCCTCTATGCCTTTGTTTAGGGTTGTACCCACCGCTCCGTGCAGGTCACCCCCTCTATGCCTTTGTTTAGGGTTGTACCCACCGCTCCGTGCAGGTCACCCCCTCTATGCCTTTGTTTAGGGTTGTACCCACGCTCTGTGCAGGTCCCCCACCCTCTATGCCTTTGTTTACGGTTGTACCCGCCACTCCGTGCAGGTCGCTCCTCTATGCCTTTGTTTACGATTGTACCCACCACTCCGTGCAGGTCACCCCCTCTATGCCTTTGTTTAGGGTTGTACCCACCGCTCCGTGCAGGTCACCCCCTCTATGCCTTTGTTTAGGGTTGTACCCACCACTCCGTGCAGGTTGCTCCTCTATGCCTTTGTTTACGATTGTACCCACCACTCCGTGCAGGTCACCCCCTCTATGCCTTTGTTTAGGGTTGTACCCACCGCTCCGTGCATGTCACCCCCTCTATGTCTTTGTTTAGGGTTGTACCCACTGCTCCGTGCAGGTCACCCCCTCTATGCCTTTGTTTAGGGTTGTACCCACCGCTCCGTGCAGGTCACCCCCTCTATGCCTCTGTTTACGGTTGTACCCGCTGCTCCATGCAGGTCACTCCTCTATGCCTTTGTTTACGATTGTACCCACTGCTCCGTGCAGGTCACCCCCTCTATGTCTTTGTTTAGGGTTGTACCCACCGCTCCGTGCATGTCACCCCCTCTATGCCTTTGTTTAGGGTTGTACCCACCACTCTGTGCAGATCACCTCCCTCTATGTCTTTGTTTAGGGTTGTATCCACCGCTCTGTGCAGATCACCTCCCTCTATGTCTTTGTTTAGGGTTGTACCCACCACTCTGTGCAGATCACCTCCCTCTATGTCTTTGTTTAGGGTTGTATCCACCGCTCTGTGCAGATCACCTCCCTCTATGTCTTTGTTTAGGGTTGTACCCACCGCTCCGTGCAGGTCACCCCCTCTATGCCTTTGTTTAGGGTTGTACCCACCGCTCCGTGCAGGTCACCCCCTCTATGCCTTTGTTTAGGGTTGTACCCACCGCTCCGTGCAGGTCACTCCTCTATTTGTTGAAGCATAAAAGATATTTGTTTGTTTTGATTTCATCCACTGTGGAGTGATGCCTACTTGTTAAAAATATGCGCAAATGTCGCACTACCTATGCACAAACTGTGCACTACCATTTCTGCTTTGGTGCAAAAATCTGTCTTAAATCTTACCGGACAGAGAGGATGCTGAGTAGAGTTGAGGGCGAGCTGTTTTTCTCTGTAGTGACAAGAGGAAGTGGCACCTTTTAGACTAACTGATTTATGGAGGCCTAAGCTCTTCAGCACAAGAGTCCACTTGGTCACGTGCACGGGCGGCAGCTCAGGTTGGGGGTGGGGAAGGGGAAGATACAGTGGAGGCATTGGGAAAAGGAGTGACTGACTGAGAACTGTGGAGTCTGAGAGAGACCAGTGGCAGAATAATCTGAGACCACCGACATCCATCCACACCTGTAAGAGCGATGAAGCCACTGGGGGGAGGGTATCCATCTTCTTGATAAGTCGAGTGGTTGCCCATCAGCTCACTTAAGTGCACTGAGATAAAGGTTTACAAATAAAAATAAAAGTCTATATAAGGTGATACCTTTTGTTTGGACAAAGTTAATACATTTCTCGACTAGCTTTCCAGAGCTAAAGGCCACTTCTTCAGGTCAGAACCCAATGAGAAAAAGAAATGGTAATACTAGAAAATATAAGTGAATCATAAAAAGATTCCAGTGCGAGTCTGAAGGTTGGGGACAGTGGGGGAGAGGGGGGGGGGCAGTGATCAGAAGGTGGCAGAGCAGCAGAGCTTCGATGGTTTACATGACGGGAAATCCAGAACATTGTTAAATCCTCTCATTGGTTTCAAAGTATCTGATCATTTTGACTTCAGATGTCGCATGTGCCTGGATTGTTTTTAAACTGATCATAAGGAGGCTTGGTCCCAAAAATAGAAGGCTGTATATATTACTCAATGTAGAAAATGTAAAAGTGGCAAGACGATGATCAATTCATCGGATGCTACAAAGCAAACCACATCGCCTGGCTAGGAGTGCGGCTCATCGCTGTCAGGGTATGTGCAAACTGCCCCAGGACAAACCAAGGCAACACCTCCATAGGGGGCCACGTTTCAGGACCAGACTACTGGAGCTGGAGCTGGAGCTGCTGTGTGCTGCAGGCCAGTTATGCAACACAAGTTTTGAAAATGCATCGGCCCCGATAGCTGCTGGCACTTTCGATGGCCGAGTCTCCCAAAAAGCTAAGCTCATGCATCACCTAGGAGGCCTTTTTCAGAGTCCTGAGATACCATGACCCTTGAAAAGGAGCTGAAACATAGGAAGGACCCATTCTTTGTACAATAGAATGCTTGATCCAGTCCTGGGTTTACCCCATTGCATACAGGGACATGTATGCTGACTTCTCTATTGCACACCATAAGAAAAGCAAGAGTAATGGGGTAAACCCAGGATGGATCAAGGTGTGTCTGGAGCCAGTTGGCAGCCCTAACCAGGTGCCTTTATAGAGCTGCTGAAAGAAGACAATGGAAAGGTTGCCTATGGCAAGAATCGTTACATACGTAACATTTCATCTACTACATTGTTACTAAGCACTAAAAAGAGCCAAGCTAGCAAAGTTCTAAGGGGAGGCTCCCAAGCATTATTCTTGCAAGCTTCTTAGCCATGGACGTGCGCACAGATTACAGTAAATAGGAACAGATGTCCCAGATTGTCTAAAAACATTTCTTTTTCAAATTATGTTCCAGTCAACAAACCTCCAGACCATGCTTAATGCCAAAAAGTAGCAGCAAACAAACAAGTAATCTGAGGTCCCATGAGAACCATGGCTTAGCAGGTTATAGTCAAATTACAGAAGGCATCAGCTTATTAGAGCACCCCAAGCAGACTCCTCAGGACCCACAAATCTTACCCTTAAAAAATACAAGACTTAAGGAAAATGAGTAAAGACACATCAGGAAGACAGGAACTATGAGGAGCTAAGAGGGCCGAGGCAACAGTGCCAGACCAGAAGGACAAGGTGACTGGTACCGGCCAGTGACAGTGTGGGAGATGGTAAAAAAAAAAAAAAAGAACAACTAGGAGAATTAAGATTGTATTGTTTTATGTAACTCGGGGTGCAGACAGCCTCGCTGCCTCCCCCTTGGTAGCTATTAACAGGTTAGATCTGCTTTACTTTAACACTGATTTTCAGAATAAAGAAGCCATGATAAGAAAAAGAATTAAACCTAAAAATCAATGATATTATTTTCAAATCCAGGCTGAAAACTAACTTCTTTGAGGCTGCTTTTGGATCCTGATCCACTTAGTCCCCTATGAGTTTCCTTACTAGACTGTAAGCTCCGATGAGCAGGAACCATCTCTTACATGTGTCTGTAGAGTGCTGCGGACACTTTGTAGCGCTATACAAATGATCAGTAGTAGTAAATCTCATGAATCAGATCTTTCACGTTTTACTCTACCTGCATCTAGATCTTCTTGATGGGATTGAAGGGAAGAGGCGCCAGGACCCACTACTGAAGATTGTCTACCAGAGACCATGAGACGGGACACAAAGCAACCCAGGTTCTACTATACGGCATGTACAGTACAGAGCAGCTGTCTTTCCTCCCCTCTCCTTCTCCCACTGGCAGCCGGTCCCGTCCACACCCCATCCCAGACTTTGCGGCTACTCCTGTGTCTCCTGACTGCACCTCTGGGGACGGGGACATACCCACCAGCAGGCCTCTACTCTGTCCACACCACTGTGGCCCCAAAGCCTAAGCTGAATCTGAGGGAGATCTGGAAGAGGGGAGGGGAGATGAAATGAGGAGGCCCCAAGCAGGCAGAAAGGAAGAGGTAGGGGGTGGTGGAGGGGGGAGAGAGATGAAGATGAGGTGACCTGAGGGATAGGAGGGGGTGGGGAAAAAAGCCTCAGAGCAGATAAAGAAAAATAGAGGAGGAAGGTGAAGAGGAACCTGTGGAGAGAGATGGAAAGGGACCTGGGGAGAGCGGGAGGTGGGGGGACGTGGGAAGGAGTGGGAGGATGATCATACAACACACCCTCTGAACCCCTCCCCCTTTTTTAAAATCCTTAAATATGCCCATTTGTCCTGTACAGAAATCACTTCCATTTCATTTTCCATGTTTGGCCAATCAATTTATTCATGGGGCAAGGTTTCAAAAATAGGACGGTGTTGTGTAGAGCTGGTTCATCTTCAGACTTGTGCCCCCACCCTCCCCTCCCCTTCCTTTCCCTTCCCCAACCCCAACTCACCTACTAGCAGTAGCTGCAGCATAATCCTAGCGACGGTGGCAGCTCAAAGGCTCTGCCTTCTCCTCTAACAACACCGACTACACATCAGAACATAAGAGAAGTTCAAAGTCCATCACTGTACCCAGCAGATCACAAAACGCAAGTCCAACTGTTCAAGGGCTAGGCAATGGCTTCCCAAGTCCACCTGGCTAATCAGTTTTTATGGGGGGTTTCTCCAGAAACGCATCCAAACCTCTTGTGAATCCTGCTATGATGGCTGCCTTCAGCACTTCTCAGCAACACATTCTGTAGCTTAATTATGGGCTGTGAAAAAACTATCCTCTCGGATTTGTTTGGTCATTAGTTTCCTCTTGGTTTTTTCCTGTTGTTTGAAAGGTTAAAAGAACTATTCCCTACTTAACCATTCCATCGCACTCACTATTTACTATTACTACTACTGAGCATTTTTATAGCGCTACCAGTCATGTGCAGTGCTGCACAGACACATAAGGAAATATCGATACATCGGGAAGATGTCTTACAACTATTAGATAAACTGAAGAGTAGCAAATCACCTGGGCCGGATGGTATACATCCAAGGGTGTTGAAAGAACTGAAATTTGAGATTGCAGACCTGCTATCAGTAATCTGTGAACTATCATTAAAATCATCTCTAATACCTGAGGATTGGAGGATCGCCAATGTAACACCAATTTTTAAAAAGGGTTCGAGGGGTGATCCGGGAAACTACAGACCGGTGAGCCTGACATCAGTACCGGGAAAAATGGTAGAAACCATCATAAAGAATAAAATTACTCAGCATATAGATAGTCATGACCTAATGGGAGACAGCCAACATGGCTTTAGACAAGGAAGATCTTGTCTTACTAATCTGTTATGTTTTTTTGAAGGAGTGAATAAACAGGTGGACAAAGGTGAGTCGGTTGATATTGTGTATCTGGACTTTCAGAAAGCCTTTGACAAGGTCCCTCATGAGAGACTTTTGGCAAAACTAAAGAGTCATGGGATAGGAGGCAGTGTACTACTGTGGATCAGGAACTGGTTAAAAGATAGAAAGCAGAGGGTAGGGCTAAATGGCCAATTTTCCCAATGGAGAAAGGTGAATAGTGGTGTACCCCAGGGATCTGTGCTGGGTCCGCTGCTTTTTGACATATTCATAAATGACCTGGAAAGTGGAATAACGAGTGAGGTTATCAAATTTGCTGATGACACAAAACTATTTAAAGTTGTTAAAACCCAGGAGGATTGTGGAAAATTGCAAGAGGATCTTGATAAATTGGAAGACTGGGCATCAAAATGGCAGATGAAATTTAATGTGGACAAGTGCAAGGTTATGCACCTAGGGAAGAACAACCCAAACTATGGTTACACGATGCAAGGTTCCACATTAGGAACCACCACCCAAGAAAAAGATTTAGGCGTCCTTGTGGATACCATGTTAAAACCCTCGGCCCAGTGTGCAGCGGCGGCCAAGAGAGCAAATAGAATGCTAGGTATGATAAGGAAAGGAATGGAAAATAAAACAAAAGATATTATAATGCCTCTATATCGTTCCATGGTGAGACCGCACCTTGAATATTGTGTGCAATTCTGGTCGCCATATCTTAAAAAGGATATAGCAATTTTAGAAAAGGTTCAGAGAAGAGCCACCAAAATGGTAAAGGGGATGGAAGGCTACTCCTATGAAGAAAGGCTAAAAAGGTTGGGGCTCTTTAACCTGGAAAAGAGACGGCTGAGGGGAGATATGATAGAAGTCTATAAATTAATGAACGGAGTGGAACGGGTAAACGTAGATCGATTGTTTACCTTATCAGAATATAGAAAGACTAGGGGACATGCAATGAAGCTACAGGGTAAACTTTTTAAGACTAATAAAAGAAAATATTTTTTCACTCAACGTGTAATCAAACTCTGGAATTTGTTACCGGAGGATGTAGTAAAGGCTGTTAGTGTAGCTTGGTTTAAAAAAGGTTTGGACAAGTTCCTGGAGGAAAGGTCCATAAACCATTATTAAGAAGGGACCCAGGATATCAATGCTTGAACCAATACAAGCATTGTGGAACCTGTGTCCCTTGGGGAAACTGCTAGGTACGTATGACCTAGATTGGCCACTGTTGGAAACAGAATACTGGGCTTGATGGACCTTGGTCTGACCCAGTATGGCATATCTTATGTTCTTATGTTCTTATGTTAAGAGACAATCCCTGCTCAGTTTATAGATTTCAAATCGCTGTAGTCTCTTCCCAAGCTGAAGAGCCCCAACCTGTTAAGCTTTTCTTTCTGAGGGAGGAGTTCTCCATTATCATTTCTGTTGCCCTTCTCTGAACAGATTCTAGTTCTGCTGTATCTTTTTTGAGATGGGGTGACCAGAATTACACACAGTACTCGCGGTGTGTTCATACCAGGAACGTCTACAGAGCCCTAATGAGATTCTCAGTTGTGTTCACCATTCCTCTTCGGATAATCCCTAACATCATTTTATTGGCAGTTGCAGCACGCTGGGCTGAATGACTCCAAGACCTATTTTGGAGTGGTGACTCCTAACTTGGAATCCAACATTTTGTACCCATAGTTTAGAATGATGTCCATATGTCCTGACAAGGAATTACTCTCACAATGTATATAATGTAGATACTTATTGTATAACTCTTGGTAATTTACCCTGTTATCCAAGTTCCAATCCCTGTTCAAATGTAAATGCATCTCAGTGACCCTGAAATGCATATGTTATGTTTTGATGTAAACCGCACTGATGTCAATAGCGCGGTATAAAAGAAATAATAAAGAAATAAATATGTGTACCACTTTGCACTTCTGCACATTAAATTTCATCTGCCACTTAAATGTCTAGTCTCCCAATCTCACAAGATCCTTCTGCAAATCCTCACAATCTTCTGCTGTTGTAGTGACCTTGAATAATTTTATGACATTTGCAAATGTCTTCACCTCACTGATCCTCTCTCCAGATTATTTATGAATATGCTAAACAGCACAGAATTTCAATTGAACTGCTCACCTTTTTCCAAACCCAAGCTCAAGAAAAGTCCCATATTTGGGTTCAGACAATATTTCGCTGCATAAGTGGGTCACAGTCTAAGTTGCATCTGAAACAGTGAAGGACGAATTGACTTCCCAAAGGTCACAAAGAGCACCAATGGGAGCTGAAACCTAGCTTGCTTGAGTCACATGTCTGCTCTAAGCACTAGGCTATTCCCCTGCAGGTCACGGCACAGACCCTAGTGACACGCCGCTATTGACTTACTAGACCCCCCTCCCCATTCTCCTTCCAGCATCCTCATCTCAACCCCTGCCCATAGAATATCCCTGTTCTCTCTCCTGCCCTGTCCATCAAGTCTCGCTGTTTCTCTCTCTACCCATACTCTGCCCAGCCAAGGCTGGCCCATCTACTAGGCAAACTAAGCAGTCACCCTAGGGCAGCAGACCCTGGTGGCAGCATCCCTAACGCAACCTCACAAGAAGCGGCAGCTGAATTGCTGCTCCAGCGCTGTGGCGGGCTTTAAAATGCCTGCGCATGTGCATAATGCTGGCCTGCCACTCCTGCACGCCCTCCAAAAAGGTTGCATGGGAGCGGGGGTAGGAGCAGCAGGCTGCGAGAGCACATGTGCATGGGCACTTTAAAGCCCGACGCAGCACTAAGTGGCAGTTCAGTCACCACCGTCGTTTCAGCATAAGGTGTGGGCAGCACAGAGGGTCTACCTGGGTGGCAGAAAACCCCCAGCCCAGCATCGCTGTTATGCACATAACTTTTCCAAGTTAGCAGAGGTGTCTCTCCTTTCCCTGCCACCATCAACCCTCCCTGTTACCCTGCATCCACCCTCCTGACCTCTTCTTTTCCATCCCCAGCAGTCACTTCTTCAGCTTCAGACCACAGCCCTTTCCTCTCTCTTCCACCTGCCACGACTTCTCTTCCTTCTTCCAACAAGATCTGCCTTTGTCTCTCCTCCCCAGTAGCTGTTCCCAGCTGATCCCACTCCTTCCCTTCCCCAGCATCAGTCTCCCCACCTCTCCCTCAGCATCTGCCGATTGTCCCTGCCCCCTGCCTCCCTCTCCTCCTCTATCCCCATCCCCTCACCTCCCTCTGCTCCTCTATCCCTGTCCCCTCGCCTCCCTCTCCTCCTCTATCCCTGTCCCCTCACCTCCCTCTCCTCCTCTATCCCTGCCCCCTGCTTCCCCTCCCTCTCCTCCTCTATCCTCATCCCCTCACCTCCCTCTGCTCCTCTATCCCTGTCCCCTCGCCTCCCTCTCCTCCTCTATCCCTGTCCCCTCACCTCCCTCTCCTCCTCTATCCCTGCCCCGCCTCCCTCTCCTCTATCCCCGTCCCCTTGCCTCCCTCTCCTCCTCTATCCCCGTCCCCTCGCCTCCCTCTCCTCCTCTATCCCTGTCTCCTCACCTCCCTCTCCTCTATCCCCGTCCCCTCGCCTCCCTCTCCTTAATCCCCGTCCCCTTGCCTCCCTCTCCTCCTCTATCCCCGTCCCCTCGCCTCCCTCTCCTCCTCTATCCCCGTCCCCTCGCCTCCCTCTCCTTAATCCCCGTCCCCTTGCCTCCCTCTCCTCCTCTATCCCTGTCTCCTCACCTCCCTCTCCTCTATCCCCGTCCCCTCGCCTCCCTCTCCTCCTCTATCCCTGTCTCCTCGCCTCCCTCTCCTCTATCCCCGTCCCCTCGCCTCCCTCTCCTCCTATATCCCTGTCTCCTCGCCTCCCTCTCCTCCTCTATCCCTGTCTCCTCACCTCCCTGTCCTCTATCCCCGTCCCCTCACCTCCCTGTCCTCTATCCCCGTCCCCTCGCCTCCCTCTGCTCCTCTATCCCTGTCCCCTCGCCTCCCTCTCCTCCTCTATCCCTGCCCCGCCTCCCTCTCCTCTATCCCTGTCCCTTCGCCTCCCTCTCCTCAATCCCCATCCCCTCGCCTCCCTCTCCTCCTCTATCCCCGTCCCCTCGCCTCCCTCTCCTCCTCTATCCCTGTCTCCTCACCTCCCTCTCCTCTATCCCCGTCCCCTCGCCTCCCTCTCCTCCTCTATCCCTGTCCCCTCGCCTCCCTCTCCTCCTCTATCCCCGTCCCCTCGCCTCCCTCTCCTCCTCTATCCCAGCCCCCTCGCCTCCCTCTCCTCCTCTATCCCAGTCCCCTCGCCTCCCTCTTCTCCTCTATCCCCGTCCCCTCACCTCCCTGTCCTCTATCCCCGTCCCCTCGCCTCCCTCTGCTCCTCTATCCCTGTCCCCTCGCCTCCCTCTCCTCCTCTATCCCTGTCCCCTCGCCTCCCTCTCCTCCTCTATCCCTGCCCCGCCTCCCTCTCCTCTATCCCTGTCCCTTCGCCTCCCTCTCCTCAATCCCCGTCCCCTCGCCTCCCTCTCCTCCTCTATCCCCGTCCCCTCGCCTCCCTCTCCTCCTCTATCCCTGTCTCCTCACCTCCCTCTCCTCTATCCCCGTCCCCCTCGCCTCCCTCTCCTCCTCTATCCCCGTCCCCTCGCCTCCCTCTCCACAATCCCCGTCCCCTCGCCTCCCTCTCCTCTATCCCCGTCCCCTCGCCTCCCTCTCCTCCTCTATCCCTGTCCCCTCGCCTCCCTCTCCTTCTCTTCCCTCCCTCAACTTTTAGTCTCTCTCTCCACTATCCTGTCCAACCATGGTATTCTTTTCCAGTCTCCTTTTCTCACAGCCAATTTTGTTTGTAAATCACTCTGATGCCTCTCAGCCTGGGCAGTATATCAAGAATCTCGATAAAGAGGCCGTTGAATGATATCACCAGTGTATGGACGAGTCATCCTGCTTGTCTATGGAGAACACCTGTCCCACATACGAAGGCAGAGTACTCTCACTATTGCATCTCTCTTACTGCCTTCCACTGGATATCCCAGCCTATAGGTACAGCCAGTTTTCCAGCCCACAATTTCCTGAGAGCCGCAGCAGTGAACATTTCTGCTTACCTGGTCCCAATCTCTTGCCAGGCAGAGGAAGTTGACAGGATGATTTTCCCTCAGACCTTTGTCTTCTCTGAGCTCATTAATACCTCAGTAGTTTCTCCCCATCTCTGTGTTCAATCATTAACTACTCATGAGAGAGGGAATACGCAGCAATAAACCCAAAGCATTGGATTGTTACCATAGTGATAACATTACCAGAGTATACATATGAACTATCCCTTTAACCAGAATAATATGAAGCTGGGGCACTGACCTGCACCTTTTGAAATTATTCAGAGTTTAAATATCTTCCATCAACAGTGTGAACCTCAATGGAATACAGTCAAGGGTCTTTCTGTAGCAGGCCCGCTACTATTGAATGCACTATCCATTCAGATTCACCATAGGACAACTCATCTTTCACTTTTCACAAGAAACTTAAAGCTGAAAATGTTTTTAACTAGGTTATAGGATTTCTAGGTGTTACTTTATTGTTATTGCAAAGTTGATACTTTGATTTTAGTTTATGAACTGTTCTTTGTTTATTTTAGTTATATTCTGGATTTGTTTCATAAATGGATCTGTACATTATATTTGTACATTGCTCAGATGTGCGATGAGTAGTTTTTACATAATAATTAGTGGAAAGAAAATGAAAAATACAATTAAATCTAAGGAAAATAATTATAAATCTTTCTTTCACTCACATGCTTGGATTGGGGAGGAAACGAGTTTTCTGAAAGCTGAGTGAATCGTCTTGACTGGTGTCAGGGCCCAAGGAAAGTCTCTTTGGTTGAAGGAGCCCCACAAACCAATCTCTGGCTCCACCCCCTCTGCCCTCACATTGTTGATGTTGTGTATGTGAAATCTTGGTGGGGTCACGGCCCTTAAGCCCTGTCCAGTTCCCCTGTCTATGACTGGTGCCACAATCGCACTTGGGCTTACTCAGCTCTCTGTGTGTGGATTAGCTTCTGTCATGGACCCCCCTGTCTGGTAACAAAACCAACTACTCTATGAGACCAATGGAGCAAAACCCGTTTCTTGCTTCTATATCAAGATAGAAAAGCTCCGTTTGACGTCTGTGCCGCCAGACGCATATAAAGTGCTGGAGGCAGAATATAGGATAGAACAAGAGTACAAGGTAAACAATTACAGAGAGAATCGTGGAAGGGAAGAGCCGTCCATACCATATCAGAGATTTCATCATGTGGCACAGATTTCCAGGGATCAAGATGGAAGGGCGAGAATTTCTTGGAGTGTGGATGTGGGGACAGCTTTTTGGGGCTTGGGGAGAGGGAATACTGCACCTGGAGTGAGGGACAGAGAGAGAAGGAAAGTATCCAGGGTGGAGGGCGGCTACAGGAAAAAGGATGTACCATGAATCAGGAACTTGGGGGGGGGAGGGGATGGCCACCTGCCTCAAACATTTTGGGTGTTCTGTCCTTCCAAATGTGCTGGTCAGAAGCAAGAGCTGCAGCTCAAGTGCTGGTTGTTGCGGGACACGGCACTATCTGCCCTGCTGTGTAACGTGCTAATGGAAGTCCGCGGCATCAGCTGGCTGCACCTTCATTCTAAATGGAACGGAGAAAACAGAGACGATGGCAAGCTTCTGGCCACATCCAAATACTGGCTGCCGTTCTGGACACTGCATATCAAACACAATGTATTGGAATGGCTTCCGCAGCTTCAGGGCTGGCCCAAGGGTTTCTGCCACCCTAGGCAAAAACCCGGCCTCACCGCCCCCCCCCCCCAGCTGCCACTGATTCCATCAGGAGGGGGAGGCGGGCGGCAACAGCATTTCCAAAAGTAGCGGCTTTTTGCCACTGCTGTTGGAAACACTGTCGCTGTCACACTCCCCCCCCCCCCCAAATGGAATCAGCAGCAGCTGGGAAGGTGGCACAGCAGCCCATGTGTGCCACTGCCACCATGCACCCGGGCCCACTGCCCTAGGCAGCTGCCTAGCAGGATGGGTTGTCCTTGCTCAGCTTGTAACCTTGGGGCAATCTTTGACTCCTCTCTCTTTCCTTGCTCATATCCAACAGTTATCTAAAACCTATCAGGTCCGATACTCAAAGGCATTTACATGGTTTACAAACCTGTAGACCATGTAAATGCCCCTAAGCAGGATATTCAGTGGCCACTGAATCTCCCCAGGTAGCACTGCTGTATGCTGCAATGCTGCGTGGTCAGCGTCAGGGTGTTCCGGGGGCACTCCTTGGGTGGTATTGGGGGATAACCCGTCAGCAGTGATACTCAACCACTGTCTGGTTATAACTCAAAGGCACAGCACTGAAGCTGAATATCCTCTGCCCGGTTAGCCTCGGGCTTCCACGGCTAACCCAGCTATCGATTGCCAGTGAATGGAGAAGGCCCCGGCGTTGAATATCTGGGTTTAGTGCTCAGCGGAGATGGCTCAGTGCTCTAATTGTGCTTGCTGCCTCTGCCGAATATCTGGCCCATCTTTTATTTCCTCTATAATATCAGCAAAATTCATCTCTTCCTTTCTGAACACACTAGCACAACCCTTACCCTCTCTTTAGACTAGTGCAACCTGCTCCTTGCTGGTCTCCCATTGAATCTCCTCTTCAATCCAGTCAAAGCTCAGCTGCACGGCTTAGTGTCACTATGCTCATGTAACTTCTCTTCTCTGGCTCCTTATACATTTCCACATCCAGATCAAACTGGGGAGCTTAAGACATGTCTTGTGCTTGCTCCTAGGTTTCCAGTCAGTAAGGAGGCTGCTGAATGACTGCTCATGCCACGCAAATCCGTTGTTTATATAGACGCGAGGCAGAAGTGACATTATAATGGTCACCAAAAGGCTTTTATTAAAAGTTCTCAAAAGTTATAGAAAAGCTCTAGAAAGTTCTAGAATTTTCCAAAAGGTGCTCCAAGTTTACTTTGCAATAAATCTATCTAGAATGTCCTGTAAAATAGATAATTTTCAAAAATATCACTCTCCTGGTCCCAAAAGCAATGTTTGTGGGCCATAATTGCCATTTCCTATAGTTTTGAGGCATAAGACATCGGAAAATAAAACATATTACCCAGGAACAAGAAAAAAGTAAAAATTTGTTACACGGTGCTATCAATTTATTTTATTTATTTATTTATTTCAGTGCTTTTTTATACCGCCCCTTCCAGAGATCAGGGGCGGTTTACAAGGAACTTAAACAACAATATAGCAGAACATTGCAATATTGAATTACATTAAACATTAGTTGAGCAAAAACAAGGAACTTAAACAATATAGCAGAACAGTGCAATATTGAATTACATTAAATATTAGGTGAACATAAACTAGGTTACATAATAACTAGGTTAAATGGAAAACAATGGAAAACAATGTGAGGGTTATTAACATAAAAGGAAGTATAACACTATGTTACAAGGAGTCATAAAACTATGTTACAAGGAACCAGAAGGGTAGATTTACATGGTTAGTAAGAGACTATAATAGTTATTTGTGATCATAAATAAAGTATTGGGAGTAGACTAACTTGAGTGGATGAGAAATGAAGTCCGGCATTAGGTGGGGTAGACCTGTGTTTGGTTTGTCAATGCCATTCTCAGTCATCAACTATGGCGCCCCAATAGCGTTTCAGCATTAAACTTTCCTCAGGAGATTCTTCTTTATATTCATACTGTTGCTGCCCATGTCTTCATGTCAGTTTCTTTTTTTCATTCGCGCGGCGTCTTTCCGAATGAAAAAAAGAAACTGACATGAAGATGTGGGCAGCAACAGTATGAATATAAAGAAGAATCTCCTGAGGAAAGTTTAATGCTGAAACGCTATTGGGGCGCCATAGTTGAGCGTCGGGAATTACTTCTTCTATCTGCGTTGAGCAGTTTTGAAAACTACGGGAATTACTTCTTCTATCTGCGTTGAGCAGTTTGGAAAACCATTTTTAACAAATTAAAGAAGAACAAATACATAAGTGCAAATATATAAACAATAGATTAGAAGGTCACAACGGCAAGAGGCAGCAAAAACTATTACATGAACAAGAATGTTGAAGATAGAACAGAGGTTTTGAAGATATGCCAAAAAGCCTATGACCAGTACATTTTAATGAACAACAGAAAGAATTTACTACATTACATTAAAGTTATAATTGAACGTGTTATTCAATAAAACAAGTATCAATGCCATTCTGGCATTTTTCTCCTTTACCACTATGTCGGGCTTCCTCGCATCTAGTTTCTTATCCATTGGAATGGGAATTTCCCAGGTGATCATAATCTTTTCATTCTCTGTAATTCTCTTAGGGTCATGATCCCAGTGCTTTTCAGGGACAGTGATGTTGTAGTGTTTACAGAGTTTCCAATGGATGAGGCGTGCTACTTTGTTGTGCCTTTCTGTATAGAAATTTTTCGCCATCAGAACTTCACAGCCAACTATGAGGTGAGTCACATTTCCAAGTCTTTCTTACAGAATTGACATATGGCTATATTGCCAGTTTTTTCAATGCTCACTGTAAACCATCTCATCTGTAATCCCCTGTCCTAGGCTGCAACTTTTAATCTCTCATCCTTCAGTTTCACTTCACCTTTCCTTAACCATACATGTGTCTGACCTTGATCGACAAAGGGTTCCTGGAGCAACACTTTGTATTTCCCACAGTCTTTGTACATTTGCCACTTGTTTTTCCTTGTTTGCTGATCTAATTCTTTAAAGAGTTTTTCTCTTGTTTTGCAAATTCTGTTGCTTCCTTTCCTGTGTGTGCTTGTGGATTCTCAATCATTCCTTCTAGTCATCGGAAGTTTGACGATGGAGACTGGACAGTTACTTTCATATTTCATCACTTTTTGCGTATTTTGATCCAATCATGCTATTAGATAGACCTAGAGACCTATGATAGTAGCTCTGTAGACAGGGCCAGAGCAAGGACTGTGTGAGAGGTGCAGCCGCACAGGGCACAAGCACAGAAGGGGGCGCTGATACCATCACTGGGCTTCTGGGAAACTCAAAAAGAACGAACTACTGAACATGGCTGGGTGGATGGGGGGCACCAGATTCATTAGTCACACAGAACACATTTCTAGCTTGGGATGGTCTGGTCTGTAGGTGGAATCAATCTCTATGAGGCCTAGTCTTCCTTCAGCTCTAGGAATGTACAGTCTAGGCAAACACTGGTTCTTGTAAATTACTTCATGGGGATGGAAGAGTTTTCTTGTTTGTACATCCAGTTTGAGATCTTTAAGAGGGCAGTCTACAATCCCAGAGCTGTATGAGAGTCAGGACTGTACCAAGTTACTGCTCACACAGGCTTTGGTACAGTCCTAATGAGAGTACAGGGATTGCCAACTGATAGATGGCTTGTATCTTATTCTATGATGTTAAGGCACTTTTCAATAATGATTTTAGGGTCTGATATTCAAAAGGCAGTATCCTTCCATCCCCTTTACCATTTTGGTGGCTCTTCTCTGTACCATTTCTAATAATGCTATATCCTTTTTAAGATACAGCAACCAGAATTGCACACAATATTCAAGGTGCAGTCTCACCGTGGAACAATATAGAGGCATTATAATATCTTTTGTTTTATTTTCCATTCCTTTCCTTATGATACCTAGCATTCTATTTGCTCTCTTGGCTGCCGCTGCACACAGGGCGGGGGGGTTTTAACATGTTATCTACAATGACGCCTACATCTTTTTCCTGGGTGGTGGTTCCTAATGTGGAACTTTGCATTGTGTAACCATAGTTTGGGTTTGTTCTTTCCTTGGTGCATAACTTTGCACTTGCCCACATTAAATTTCATCTGCCATTTGGATGTCTAGTCTTCCAATTTATCAAGATCCTCTTGTAATTTTCCACAATCCTCTTGGCTTTTAACAACTTTAAATAGTTTTGTGTCATCTGCAAATCTGATAACCTCACTCATTATTCCACTTTCCAGGTCATTTATGAATATGTCAAAAAGCAGCGGACCCAGCACAGATCCCTGGGGTACACCACTATTCACCTTTCTCCATTGGGAAAATTGGCCATTTAGCCCTACCCTCTGCTTTCTATCTTGTAACCAGTTCCTGATCCACAATAGTACACTGCCTCCTATCCCAGGACTTTTTAGTTTTACCAAAAATCTCTGATGAGGGACCTTGTCGAAGGCTTTCTGAAAGTCCAGATACACTATATCAACCGACTCACCTTTGTCTACCTGTTTATGCACACCTTCAAAAAAAAAACATAACATATTAGTAAGACAAGATCTTCCTTGTCTAAAGCCATGTTGGCTGCCTCCCATTAAGCCATGACTACCTACATGTTCAGTAATTTTGTTCTTCATGATGGTTTCTACCATTTTTCCCGGTACTGACGTCAGGCTCACCAGTCTGTAGTTTCTGGGATCACCCCTGGAACCCTTTTTAAAAATTGGCATTACATTAGCCATCCTCCAGTCTTCAGGTATTACAGATGATTTTGTGCTTGTTTTTTTTTCAATGGTCCAATGGTCATCTAGCTATTGTGGCCACCCTCTCAAAAGTTATTAGAAAAGCCTCTGGGTCATCCACCGGACCCAACTTAGTAAGGGTTAGCCCCCTGGCCCATTCTGCCAGGGGTTGCTCTAAAGTCTGTTGCATGTGGCCCACCTGGGTCCTGAAGTGCCACTACCTGGTGTGCACCATCTGCCAAGCACTGGAGCTCCTTCATCTGCCAAGCACTGGAGCTCCTTCATCTGCCAAGCACTGGAGCTCCTTCATCTGCGCTTCTAGAACTTCAAGAATGGGTTGCTGCTGCTTCCATTGTTACTCCAGGGCTTGGGAAAATTGAAGCTTCAATGCCTCCTACTGAAGCTTCTGCTGCTCTACCAGCCATTTGAAGACCTCTCCTGGATCCATCCCTTACACACAAGCGATTCTTTGCTCTGCCAGTCTGTATTCCTCTGGCCACAGGCAATTTCAAAATCCCACTCCAGTCCATCCCTCGCATGGTTAGATCCTCAGGTTGTCCAGCATCCAATATCCAACATCCAGCATTTCACATCCAGCATTCAACAATCCATATCCAATATCCAACTATCAGCAATCAGCATCCAGTGATCTGTATTCAGTATCCAAAGATGAGCAATCAGCATCCATTATCTAATTCCAGAAGACCATTGAATATTCTCTCCAACACTATGGCTCCATGGTCAGGAAGTCCTTATTTGAGGTCCTTGGGTGAGTTCAAAGTTCACATGGATGGCCTCCTTTTAGACCTCCCCTGTTCAGTACCCTCCCCTCCTCCTAAGGGGACCTGCAAAGGAGTTGTTCAGGGAAGTCTTACCCCCTCCCTCCTGGAGGGAGATCACAGTAAGAGGTCCCAACGCCCTCTGTCAATGCAAATTATATGTAAATATTCTCCTAACTCAAAATCCACTCCTCCACACTCAGGTATTTTCAATTACTAGGTCTCAGATTGGTCAGACCGAATCCTGGTCTGCCCTACCTGCCACCATCCATGTAGCAGTCCCTGGCCAACTACAACCACCCACCAACAGATATCAAGTCTCTCTCTCTCTCTCCCTAACCAGAATGGGAGGTGGGCACCCCTTATACCCAGGTGGTCAGCTTATACTGAGGTCCTGACAGGTCTTCTGTGATGGGATGTACACACTGTCACACCTGGTTAGCAGCTGGTGCTGCCCTGGGATGCCCTCAGTATGCTCCAGTGCTAACTGGTTAGCATTGGGGCATATAGTGGCAGCATCTATGGATATTTGGAAGCACTAACTGTACTAGTTCACTGAATATCCAGCTGAGTGACATTTACAGTTTGCAGACCTTTGAACACCTCCCCCCCCCCCCCCCAAAAAAAACCTTTTAGCCTGATGTTCTGGAGAAATTGTAATCCTGGAGCCTCTATTAAAGCCCTATGACTCAACCGAAGCACCCAGCCCATTTCACACCTACTAAACTGCTTAAATTTGCAAGAACTGTAATGAAATACAATGCAGTCAGCGAACGCTTAATCTCTATTCGTCTATGAGGAATGCTTATCAACAACTATAATTCAAGTATATGCCCCAACAACAGCTGCAGAAGAGGATGAAATTGATGAGTTCTATGAACAAGTACAAGCTGAAATTGACAGAACATGCAAACAGGATATCCCAATAGTCATGGGTGACTGGAACACAAAAGTTGGCAACAAAGAAGAAGGCAAAGTAGTTGGAAAATGTGGACTTGGAAACAGAAATGATGCTGGAGAAAGACTGATAGAATTTTACAAGACCAACGATCTATTCATCTCAAACACCTTCTTACAGCAACACAAGCGGCGACTGTACCCATGGATTTCACCCAATGGATTGTACAAAAATCAAATTGATTACATCTGTGGAAGTCAACAATGGAAAATCTCTATAACATCAACAAAGACAAAACCTGGAGCTGACTGTGGTACAGATCACCAACTACTAGTATGAAAACTCAAGCTAAAGTTGAAAAAAAGCAAGCCTCTCATGAATGTTGCAAAATATGATCTTGAGAATATACCACTGGAATTTAAAGACTGCCTGCAAAATCGATTTGCTGCTTTAGATACAAATGACAGAGCTCCAGAAGAGTCATGGAATGACATCAAGAAGGTTGTGTTGGAAGAAAGCGAGAAGTCTCTACAAAAGGTGAATAAGCAAAAATGGCCAAAATAGATGATGGAAGAAACCTTGAAAATTGCCCAGAAACGCAGAGAAGTTAAAGCCAGAGGACAAAGAAAGACAGACAATTGCAGAACTCAGAGATTTCCAACATGAAGCAAGACAGGACAAGGAAAAGTACTACAATGACACATGCAAGGAAATAGAAGCAGAAACTAGTAGAGGAAGAACAAGATCAGCTTTCCTAAAGCTACGTGAGTTAAAGAAAAAATTCCAGCCTTGAATAGGAATGTTACAAGATGCTCAAGGTTATATGTTGAATGATGCTGAGAAAATCAAGAAAAGGTGGAAAGAATATACAGAGTTTTTATATGATAAAAGATCAAGTGGACCAACAGCTATTTCAACCTGTACCTTATGATCCAGAACCATTGGTGATGAAAGAAGAAGTCAAAGCAGCATTGAAAGCCTTATCAAAGAACAAAGCACCAGGCATTGATGGCATTCCCATAGAAGTATTACAGCAATCTGGTGCAGCTATTAACATATTTACAAGGCTCTGGCCAACTGACTGGAAAAGGTCTGTATTTATACCAATACTAAAGAAAGGTGATCAACTGACTGTGGAAATTATTGCACAATTGCTCTGATCCCACATGCCAGCAAGATTCTACTGAAGATTATTCAACAGGGACTACCACTATACCTGGAACAAGAACTACCTGAAGTGCAAGCAGGGTTCAGGAAAGGGCGAGGAACGAGAGACATCATTGCGGATGTGAGATGGATCCTTGAAAAGGCTAAAGAATACCAAAAGGATATCTATTTGTGCTTTATCGACTACTGCAAGGCTTTTGACTGTTTAAACAATGAGAAACTTTGGGTCACATTAAGAAGCATGGGAATACCAGAACACCTGATTATTCTCTTGCACAATCTGTACATTGATCAAGAAGCAACAGTTCAAACGGAACAAGGAGAAACAGAATGGTTTAAAATAAGCAAAGGTGTACGACAAGGCTGCATACTTTTCCCCTACTTGTTTAATTTATATGCAGAACAAATCAGAGAAGCAGGATTGTATGAAGACAGCAGAGGTGTGAAGATTGGTGGAAGACTCAACAACCTTCGCTATGCTGATGGTACCACATTACTGGCTGAAAGTGAAGATGATCTGAAACATTTGCTTCTCATGATTAAGGAACAGTCTTAAAATGGGCCTGCACCTTAATGTAAAGAAGACAAAGATCATGACAACTGGCAAAATCAATAAGTTCATCGTTGAAGAAGAAGAAATTGAACTCTTGGACAACTTTTGGAGAAGGTAGTCTTTTCGCAACTCTCACACCATTTGGATTCCATGCACTTTCTGCACCCCCGTCAATCTGGATTTCGTCCCGGCTACGGTGTCGAGACTACTATCACAGCGGTCATGAACGAAATCCACACTTCCCACGACCAAGGTAACATCACGGTGGCGGTATCCCTTGATCTTTCAGCCGCCTTCGATCTAGTAGACCACTCTCTTCTTCTTTCTCGTTTACGGGATGCAGGTATTCGTGGTGTTGTTTATCATTGGTTTCACTCCTTCTTATTCTCCAGGTTTTTTGCAGTCACATCCACCTGTTCTACTACAGACCTTCTTCCCCTCCCCTGCGGTGTCCCGCAAGGCTCCATTCTGGCCCCCTTATTATTCAATGTTTTTTTGGCTCCCTTGGCGGTACTCATTCAGCAACTCGGGATTTCAGGCTACTACTATGCCGACGATATCTTTCTTTTGCACCACACTTAGTCGGCCCATCCAGATATAACCCCACTAGAAATCTGTCTATCTTCAATTTCCTCATGGCTCGCCTCCAACTGTCTAGTGCTCAATATTGCTAAGACCGCTGCAATCTGGTTCCCCCACAGCTCCCCTACTCCGTCACTTACTCCCTCTTTTTCAGGCACCCATATCTCTCTGGTTTCTAAACTCCGCTACCTTGGTGTCATTCTCGACAGCAACCTTACCTTCCATGATCACATCTCCCATATTTCTCGTCGCTCTTTCTTCTGTCTCCGACAAATTCAGGCCATTCGACTGTTCTTATCCTCTCAAGCCCTCACTACCCTTCTACTTTCCCTGGTCATCACTAGATTTGATTTTTGTAACACCATCTATGCAGGTATCCCCCAATATCAACGGCACCGACTACAGCTAATACAGAATACAGCCGCCCGGATGATATTACACGCCTCCCCTCGCGACCATATTACCCCGCTGCTGCAACATCTTCACTGGAATTTCGGATTTCTTTCAAGACCCTTACATTAGTACATCGCGCCATCTATCTTTCCCAACCTCAATACCTCTCCGATTTATTAACCTTCCATACTCCCACTCGCAGCCTTCGGTCCATCCATGTCAACCATCTTCACCTACTAGCTCCCTCCAAAGCTCACTTACAATCTACCCGGAAATCAGCTTTTTTCTACTTGGGCCCCTCCCTCTGGAACTCCCTTCCCACTTCCCTCCGATTAGAAGAATCCTACCCCAAATTTCGTTCCCTTCTTAAAACCCATTTTTTTCCTTAGCTTTTAATGTTTCTCTATAAATCTCCTCTGACCCCTCTCTTCTCTCTCAATTGCTGTCCCTTCCTCTTGTCTCCTGTACCTCTCAGATTATTGTAACTTTCTTTTCCTTTTCTAATTTTGAATTTATTTTTGTACTGTAAACCGCTCCGATGTAATGGGGGGCGGTATATCAAATGTAAATAAACAATAAACAATAATAACAATAACTTTAACCTACTTGGATCAACTATCAATAAAGAAGCAACAAGCAGTCAAGAAATCAAACGACGCATTGCTCTTCGCAGAATGGCTATGAAAGACCTAGACAAGATTCTCAAGAGCAGAGATGTCTCTCTCTCCATACAAAGATCCAACTCATTCAAGCCATGGTATTTTCAATAACATCATATGGATGCGAAAGCTGGACAGTGAAAAAGATAGACAGGAAGAAAATTGATGCCTTTGAATTATGGTGCTGGTGGTGAAAACTTAATATACCATGGACTGTCCAAAGAACAAACCAGTCAGTACTAGAGGAGATCAAACCTAAGTTTTCTTTAGAAGCTCAGATGACAAGATTTCGACTTTCATACTTAGGACACATTATGCGAAGAGAGAGATCATTAGAGAAAGACATCATGCTTGGCAAGATAGAAGGTCAACGCAAAAGAGGAAGGCCAACAATGAGATGGATCGATACAATAACAGCAGCTATGGATACCAATCTGTCAACAATGAGCCACCTGACTGAAGACCAAACACAATTTAGGACAATTATCCAGAGGGTCACCATGAGTCGACACTGACCCGATGGCACTTAACAACAACAAAGCTGCTTAGACAGAAAACATGGCTTCCCTTCAAAGAAGCACAAAACAAAACACCCTGAACCAAATCCACAACTTCTAGGTAACCAACATAGTTTCCTCAATAAGGGCACTCTGCACTTTGTCTCCAATGACAACCAAAAATCAGTCTTGCCACTGTATTCTGTACTATTCAAAGATATTTGAAACAGATAGAAAAGGCACTACCAGAAGGATTTTGGGTGTATAGAGAGAGAAATGGCCAGCAGAAGAAAGGAGGTGATAGTGCCTCTGTATAAGTCTTTGTTGAGACCTCATTTGGTGTATTGTGTGCAATTCTGGAGACCGCACTTTCAAATTGATATAAACAAGATGGAATCAGTCCAGTAGGTGGCTACTAAAAAGGTTAGCAGTCTTCATCATAAAGCACAGAGGGGACAGCTTTAAAGATTTTTATATGGATACTCTGGAAGAGAGGCACAAGAGGGGAGATATGATAGAAAGCTTTAGATATCTGTGGTGTAAAAGCACAGAACACTGACCTCTTTCAATTAAAAGAAGCTCTGGAACAAGGGGTTATAGGATGAGGGTGAAAGGTGGTAGATTCAAGGACAACCTATTGAAATATTCTTAACACAAAGAGTAGGGAATGCATGGAACAGCCTCTGAGTGAAGGTGGTGGAGATGAGGACAGTATCAGAATTCAAGAAAGTATGGGACAAATACAAAGGATCTCTGAGGGAGAAAAGGGGATTGTAGAGCTTCGGAGCTGGTATGGATGGGCAGACTGGATAGGCTGTATAGTCTATTTCCAGGAACAAGCAGGAATACAATCTTCACATATGGGTGACGTCGGCACCGACAGAGCCTGCGTGGGAATGCTCCCCAGCATCCAATAGGAAAGCTTTTGGGAGCCCTCCACTGCGCCTGCATGCCTGCCTTCCCGACTCCTCTCCTCAGTTCTTCATTTTCTGCAGAGTCAGCAGGACACATCATTCCTGTCACCGCTGAAAAACTTTTCTATTTTGATATAGCATCATGCTTCTGCCTTCCTGTCGATACCGGTCCATTGAATCAGACACTGGTCCCGATAAATCTTTCTTTTTTTAAAATATTCTTTTCTTAATTTTTCTTTGTGGTTTTCACCACCATACTAGGCCTCTAGGCTTCCATAGCCTTCTCTTCAATTCAAAGACGATTTTTCTTTTTGAAGGCATGGATAAACCAATCATTGGTTTTAAGAAATTTACCAAATGATCCGGTACTATTTCAGTAACTGATAAACATGACTGGTGTTTAAAATGTTTTGACCCTGAACATCAGCCTAACTCTTGTCTTTTGTCAGCAAATGACAAAAAAACCAAGGCGGCCTCAAGAACCGAGCCAAGTACAGATCGTCGTTTGCCTCGGACTCCATTTCAGTAGCCTCAACTTCAAGGGCATCGGCTTCCTCTCAAGGATCTCAGGTTTCCTCTAAGTCTAAACGCAAGAGTAAATCACAATCTCTGGCTGCACCCAAATCCTTGCTATCGACATTGAAAACCGACACTGAGGCCAGAGAACGTAAACATTGAGACTCCCTAGAGGTGCTTCTGATGCAGACCAACCAAACAGCCCTGTTGGGAGGATCAGGGACTCTGGGATGCTTCTGAGCTATCAACTTCCAGAGAGCTACCAGTGCCATATTCTGGGATGGTGGTGCACAGCCCTGCAGGTGACTCCACCCAGACATCAGCAATCTCCCTGGACCAGCGCATGCTGGCCCTCTAGAGAAGTTTGGCAGCACTTCTAGCAGCCTTGATACTGACAACATCGAAAGCTCCGGGAGTGCAAGCTTTGGTACCAGGCCTACAGCCAAGCCTACCAGGGCTAATGCTGGCCCTCAAAATGGAATAATCAGTACTCTCGTTAGAACCGATCGATACCCCCATTGTCCAACAGACACTCCATTCCGATACCTCCGAGTAGTGGTATCGGCATCAACTTTTGACGTCTAAGAAGCATTGAGGTTGAACCAAAGATCGCTGATATTTTGATTTCTTACTGAACTTAGATGCTAGTTCTTCAGAATCTGAAGGGGGTTCACTCGGTTCCTGAGACCTTCAAAACATCCCTTTGGACCCTTCACTCCCTCAAGAGCAGCGTTGGTCCCCGCCAGAGGATATGTCCTTTCAGGACTTCATCCAGCATATGGCAGCAGTGCTTGGAGCCAGTAGCCTCTGAGAAAGAACCAAGGGTAGAGAAATTGCAGATACTTTAATACAATCAAACGCCTACAGAGGCCACTACATTACTGGTGCATCATATCCTGCAGGATCTAATGCTCCCCATGTGGGAGGCCCTACTCACAGTTCCGCCTGTCAGTAAGAGATTCGATACCATGTACCGAGTACCAGAGTACACAGGCTTTCAGAAACCTCAGCTCCCATACCATGCAATGGTGGTGGAATCGGCGATGCACCAAATTAAGAGCTCTAAGAAGCATTCATTCATCGACACCATCTGGCAGAGATTCCAGATCTCATTGCCTTTGGGCGAAAATACGTTCAGGCTTGCATGTTAGCCTCCAGAATAAATTCGTACATGCTCTACATGGGCATATTTCTGAAGGATGTTTCCAGGGATCTTGAACATTTCATTCCTCTCCTTCCTGATGATAAGAGGGGTGCTTTTCAGATACTCATCAAGCAAAGCCAGAACACTTCCAAGTTTCTCACCAGGGCCTCTTTGATGCCTTTGAATCAACCAGCCATTTGCATTGGGACTCGTAGGATGGCCTGGTTACAAGCATCCAACCTTGAACAATGGGTTCAGGATAAATTAGCCAATATCCCATGTACTGGAGAAAAACGTTTTGGCAAAGAATGAAGGGAAAAGGCAGGGGGAGATCGAAACCGATGATCTCACCCTAAAATGCTTTTCCAGCGAAAAGGCTGAGCCCTCCAAAAAAAAAAAGACTCTTCCAAAGAAAAAGAAGAAGAAAAGTCATTGGGGAAAAAGAGAGCAACCAGAACGCAAACTGCAGCTGTAATGAGCACGAACCACGGCTCGGCCATGGTTCGTGCTCATTACGGCTGCAGTGGCTCGGCCGTGGTTCATGCTCATTATGGCTGCAGTGGCTCGGCCGTGGTTCGTGCTCATTACGGCTGCAGTGGCTCGGCCGTGGTTCGTGCTCATTACGGCTGCAGTGGCTCGGCCGTGGTTCGTGCTCATTACGGCTGCTGTGGCTCAGCCGTAGATCGTGCTCATTACGGCTGCAGTGGCTCGGCCGTGGTTCGTGCTCATTACGGCTGCAGTGGCTCGGCCGTGGTTCGTGCTCATTACGGCTGCAGTGGCTCGGCCGTGGTTAGTGCTCATTATGGCTACAGTGGCTCGGCCATGGTTCGTGCTCATTATGGCTGCAGTGGCTCGGCTGTGGTTCGTGCTCATTACGGCTGCAGTGGCTCGGCCGTGGTTCGTGCTCATTGCGGCTGCAGTTTGCGTTCTGGTTGCTCTCTTTTTCCCCAATGACGTTTCTTCTTCTTTTTCTTTTTCTTTTTCCAGCTTGCAGGCTCCGGTGCCAGTTTTTTTCTTGCGAATTGGTTCCTTCGACAACTTGTGGTGACAATGCACAATGAGTGGAGAGTGAATTTGGCTCCCTGAAGAAGCCTTTGAGGCGAAACATCTGATGTCGGGGCTTCCTGCCACCTCTGTTTATCATCAGCAGATAAGTGCTTGGAGTTTTGTTTTTGTTTTTGTTGTTTGCACCAAGGACTGTACCATGCTGTTTTGAAAGCTTGCTGGAAGCCTGCCTTTCTTTTATTAATTAGGCTGGCTGGAGGGTTTTTTTCAGACCATTGATGTGATATGTAGTCTGGTCTTGGACATAGATGTTGATACGTCGTCTTGACAGACTCGACTCCTTTTGTTTTTTCATTGGAGATTGCTGAGGTCTTTTTTCCTCCGTTAATAATAGGCTTTTATCTGCAGCAAAGGGATATATGTTTTTGTGTTTTCTTTTTTGTTCATCTCATGCATATGTTTTGTTTTTTGGGGGTAGTTCCTTTTTAGTTTTGATTTACATGCTAGCCCCTTGAGAGTTCTGTTTGATACAGAAATATGAGAGTAAACATCCAGAATCTATTTCCATCAAACTTGGACAAGCATTTCGATGACCAGAAGGTATGAGTGAAAATCCACAAGCACGCACAGGGAAGGCCGTAACAGAATTTACAAAAGGAGAAAAAAAACTCTTCAAGGAATTAGATCAACAAACAAGGAAAAACAAGTGACAGATGCACAAATACAGGGGTGGCCCAAGGGGGTCGCAGGGCCATGTGCAGAGATTCATTGTGAGGCCTCATTTGCGTAAATATTTGTATAATGTTAACATGCAGTTTTAGTAAACATACCTCTTAATGAGTGTCTGGATAAAGAAAGACTACCAGATTTCTACATTACTATATTCCAGTGCCAACCGCCAGGCCCATTAGGAAGTACTGTAAACATTGACCATTTTGAACCCATAGCAAACCCGCCGTATCATAACAGCACTACCAAGATTCACAAAGCACCAGACCCTACATATCAAAAAGGCAACACTGCAAATATTAAACCAATACATCTCAGAGAATACCAATACATCTCACTGCGGGAAAGAGACCAAGTGGGACTGTCAAATAGAAACTAAATGAGCAGAATACCTCAGCTCACCACACAAAGAACAAGGGATCACAATTTAGAAATAGGAAGATAATAATTAAATTGGGAACCCCAAAAGCCAAACATGAAATGTACAACACTGGAGAAATAAAACTATAAATTAATTTCCTCTTGCACTAAACAAAAACGCAAAGATGTTAGCGATACACATTTCCCATACCTGACGTATTCCAGTTAATAAATTCAAAATAAAAAGTATTTTTCTATCTTTTGCTTGGGCATTTTTTTTTCAGTTGCAATTGCTCCAGTCACTTTCTTCTGGTTTCTTTGTGTCTTCTGCTAACTATCCATCGTCTGCTGTCCATTTGTCCTTTCTTCTCTCTTCTAGATTTTTTCCATTCTCTCTCTATATCTGTTTTAACATACTGATCTTTCCCCTTTTGCTCTTTCCCCCATTTCTTTCCTTATTCCTTTATCATCCACTCAAATTTCACCCTTTCATTCTCAATCCCACTTATTCTCCCAATACCCGGCCAATTGTAGCTTTTTCTCCCCTCCCACACAAAATATCTTTTCCCCTCTCCATCCTCATTCCCTTCTAGTCCTCCCCCAAAATCAGCTCCCTTCTAGTTCTAGACCCACCCAGCATCTGCTCCCTTCTAGTCCCATTCTCCCATGCCCTCACATCAGCCCATTTCCAGTCCAAGCTCCCCCCATCAGCCAATTTCCAATCCTAGCCCTCCCATTGGCCCATTTCCATCCCTATTCCAGTTCCCATCAGCCCTTTTCTAGCCCCCATCAGCCTATTTCAAGTACTATTCCAGCCCCCATCAGCCCATTTCTAGTCCAAGCTCCCCCATCAGCCAATATCCAATCCTAGCCCCCATCAGCCCATTTCCAGTCCTATTCCCCCCCATCAGCTCATTTCCAGTCCTAGTCCCCTATCAGCACATTTCCAGTCCAAGTTCCCCCATCATCCAATTTCCAATCCTAGCCCCCATTAGCCCATTTCCAGTCCTATTCCAGCCCCCATCAGCCCATTTCCAAACCTTGCCCCTCCCCTATCAGCCCATTTCCAGTCCAAGGCTTACCCTCCCCCCATCAGCCCATTTCCAATCTTTACCCCCCATCTGCCCATTTCCAGTCCTATGCTAACCCCCCCGCCCCCAGCAGAAGAGCCCAGTGGCCATCTAAGGAGCTTCAGAGGAAGCCAGGGAAGCTGGCGCGAGGCCCCGGATCCTTCTGCACAGCCATCGGCATGAAAAGTGTTTTCCCTCATGCTGGCGGCTGTTTCTGTGAAGTGCGCTGAATGCTGGGAAAGGTTAAAGGGCATTTCCAGGCACTTGCGTGCTTCACAGAAACCGCCACCAGTATGAGTGAAAACACTCTTCACGCTGGCAGCTGGGCAGAGGGAGCTGGGGCCTCACGCGGGCTTGCCCAGCTCCCTCTAAAGCCATCCATTTGTGCAAAAATGAAGTTTGCATGGGGCCCTGTGCGAACAACATTCTCGCATAATGGACGGGCCAGCCCTGCACAAATACAATGGGAAATACAGAATGTAACTCCAGGAAGCCTTTGTCGATTAAGGATGGACACATGAATGGTTAAGGAGGGGTGAACTGAAATCAAAGGATGAGAGGTTGATAGCTGCAACCCAGACAGTGGCTTAGGGATGAGATGGTTTACAGTCAGCATTGAAAAAACTGGCAACACAGACATATGTCGATTCTGTAAGAAAGACCTGGAAATGGTGACTCGCCTCATAGCTGGCTGTGAAGTTCTGATTGAAGAAAATGTCTGTACAGAAAGACATAATAAAGTGTCACGCCTCATCCATTGCAAACTCTGTAAGCACTGTAACATCACTGTGCCCAAAAAGTACTGGGTTCATGACCCTAAGAGAATTACAGAGATTGAGGAGATTATGATCACCTGGGACACTCCCATTCTGATCGATAAAAAGCTGCATGCGAGGAAGCCGGATACAGTGGTTAAGGAGAAAAACAGCAGATTGGCATTGATAATAGAGGTGCCAGTTCCAAGTGACTACTCTGTGAATCGCACGGAGAGGCAGAAGATCCTGAAATACCAGGAAAGGCAGTCAGACCAAGAAAATGTGGCAGAAAGATACAGAAATATTTCCCATTATGTCGAGAGCCACGGGCTTGATAAAGAAGAATTTCCAAGCACATCTTGACAAACTACCCACACATGTTACATCTTATGAACTCCAGCAGAAGGCTCTCTTTGGCACGATGCAATATTACACCGAGTCTTGGCAGTAAATTTGCGAGACTGAGATCATACGTCTCATGCCCTGGCTTTGAAGTGAGATTCACGACTGTCATGGTATGCACAAAACTAATCCATTTGCAGAAACTGCCCCCAGGCAGACTTTACCATTATGCCCACAGGTGGCACCTCATAACAGAGCAGTGGACACTTCAGATGGTCCAAAGGGGTTATTAGCTTCACTTTGAAACCTTACCCCTACCAGCTTAACAGGGGACAATCCCACACAACCCCTTCACAGAACTCTTAAGAGAAGAGGTGACCACCCTGTTGTCCCAAGGTGCCATAGAAAGAGTTCTCCAACTCAAGGAAGGATAGGCTTCTACTCTCCTTATTTTCTCATTCCAAAGAAAACAGGATGATTCAGTCCCATCTTAGATCTTCTGTTTCAAGAAAAAAATCAAAATTATTTTCCTAGAACTCTTCTCCCATACTTCCAGAGACATGATTGGCTCTGTTCTCTAGACCTCAAACAGGCATACACGCATATCCTGATACATCTTTTGTACAGACAGTACCTGCACTTCATGTTTCAGGAAAACCATTATCAATGCAGGATTTTCCCCTTTGGTCTAGCCTCTGCCCCAAGGGTCTTCATCAAATGCATGGCAGTAGTTGCTGCCTATCTATGCACCTTGGGTATAATTGCCTTCCCTCACTTAGACAACTGGATAATCAAGGGAGACTCCCCTCAAGAGGTAAGACTTTCCCTTCATCACACCATCACGGTGCTCCAACATCTGGGCTTTGTCATAAACTTCACAAAGCCTCATCTCACTCCAACCCAATGACTGGAGTTCATTGGAGCATTCTTAGATACCCAACAGGCCTGGGCTTTCCTTGCACAGGATTGCTGTGCCCACCTTATCAAACTGGCAGAGCAACTGCAAAAGCAGACCCGCATAACAGCTCTTGGGTCACATTGCTTCCATAGTCCATGTGGTCCCTTACACTCAACTGCACATGCAACAAGCACAGTGGACTCTGTCTTCCCAGTGGACACAAGCGAAGGGCCGATTCAGATAAGATCCACATCACTCCCCAACTGATCAAGTCCCTTCAGTGGTGGTGTTCCCCTCAAAACCTACTCATCGGGTCGCCTTTTCAGATGCCTCCACCTCGATGTACCCTGACGACGGATACTTCTAAGCTGGGTTGGGGATTGCATCTCAACAACTTAACCACACAGAGACTGTGGACACAACAGGAATCTGCCATGCAGATCAACTTCCTAGAACTACAAAGCACTCACAAATGCTCTTTGGGTTTTTCAACCCCAACATTCGGGGCAATCTGTTCTAATAAGAATGGATAATCAGGTTGCCATGTTCTACATGAACAAGCAAGGAGGGACAGGGTCCTATCCACTGTGTGAGGAAGCACATCACCTGTGGTCCTTCACCATATCGCACCGAATTCACCTCAGAGTGGTGTACCTCCCAGGTGAACTCAATGTTCTTGCAGACAGACTAAGTTGTATCCTTTTCCATGCGAATGGACTTTGCACTGAGAGAAAGCTGCTTGGATCTTCTAGATGTGGGGAACTCCACTCAGATCTTTTTGCAACTCTGCAAAACACACAGCTTCCTCTCTTCTATTCCAGAGTTCAGTCACTACAAAACGACAGGCAACGGATGCCTTCCTTCTACACTGGGGAGCAGGGTCTGCTCTATGCATCCCCTCTCATCCCCTTGATTCCCAAGAGGCTGTTCAAGCTACAGGCCAACAGGGGCTCCATAATCCTCATAGCCTTTTTTTGATCCCATCAACCATGGTTCCCTCTGCTTCTTCACCTGGCTCAGATTTAGCCACTCAACCTGGGATGTGCACCCAACCTCCTCTCTCAGGACAATGGGACGCTCCTCCATCCCAACAACCACTTCCTATGTCTGATGGCATGACTGCTGAAGGCCTAGTGGTCGCTAACCTCAATCTGCCACAGGACATCAAGGACATACTCTCCTTGCATCATGAAAAAACTCTACCAGACGGTCTTATGCATTCAAGTGGCATAGGTTTGCACTTTGGTGCTCTCCAAAGAGCATTGACCCCTTTTCTTGCTTGGTGGAGTTCTTTTTACAATACCTTCTCCGCCTATCCTTAACAGGACTTAAAACTAACTCAGTCAGACTTAGTGCCATTGCGGCTCATCATGAGCCACAACAGGGACAGCCTATTTCTTCACATACCTTAGCACACTTCATGCGGGGTCTCTTGCTGTCCAGACCACCCATTAAACCAGTGGTCTGGGATTTCAACATGGTTCTTATGCAACTATTAAAGCCTCCTTTCAAGCCTTTGGCCACCACTTCTCTAAAGATTCTATCATGGAAGGTTCTCTTCCTCATTGCCCTCACGTCAGCTTGCTGCATTACTGAATTGCAAGCTCTGGTGGTGGACCCGCCCTATACCTGGTTCCACCATGACAAGAGCTCTGCAGACCTATCCACATTTCCTTCCAAACGTTGTCTCCTCCTTCCATCTGAACCAGTCAGTAATCCTACCGATTTTCTTTCCTAGACCACATGCGTCTCGGGTGGAACAGTGCTCCACACTTTAGACTGAAAGTGAGTGCTGGATTACTATTTGAGTAGAACCAAGGATCACAGAAGATCCTCTCAATTATTTATCTATTTTGATCCTAGTCACCTGGGTTTTTCAGTGACAAAATGGACTCTATCCAGATGGATAACAGATTGCATTTCTTTTGCTTATGCTCAGGCAGGACTCTTCCTGGAGGATAACATTACTGCTCATAAGCTCAGGCTATGGCAACCTCTGTAGAGAATCTCCATTCAATATCCATTCAGGAGATCTGCTGGGCAGCTACCTGGTCCTCCATTCTTACTTTTGCTGTCCACTATTGTGTGGACAGAGACTCCCATCAGGATGCTGTCTTTGGCCAAGTTGTACTCTAGTATCTCTTTGAGACTTAAACTCAACTCCTACCCTCCATCCAGGACTTCAAGAAACCAGACAACCTTTAGAGGGGGGAGGGAAGGTCGCCTTCTCGAATTGAGTCCAAGATCCACAACTATTCCAGACTCTTCTGCTGCAATCTTTTGGCTTCAGGGATAGCACTACTATACCCCCATACCTGTCTGGTTTTGGGGAGTTAGAGAGTGATATGTGATGACTGCATTCCTGCTTGTTTCTTGAAATAGCATAGTTACTCACTTGTAGCAGGTGATCTCTGGGAACAGCAGGAATGAGTCTTCACAACCCACCCTCTTCCACAAGAGGTTGTAGGGTCTTTGTTTTATTTTTCTTCTCAGCTACAAACTCAACTAAGGAGAGGAGTTAGGAAGGTGGGAAGGTAGGCACGCAGGTGCGGTGGAGTACTCCCAAAAATGTTCATATTGGATGCTGGGGAACATTCCCACATGGGCTCCATTGGTGCTGATGTCACCCCTATGTGAAGACTGATTCCTGCTGTTCCTGGACACCACCTGTTATAGGTAACTACACTTTACCTGACATCTTTTTCTAAGCTTCTCTCTGTGTGTATATACTGTATGAAAGAGTGAGTGTATGTGTGTATGAGCCAGGATAAAGATGAGAGAAAGAAGACCCTGGACATAAGCAGCAGAAAAGGTTTGGCCATGGGGGCCATGGCCCCACCAATATTTTGCTCAACAGAGCGTCAGCAATAGAGAACTTAGGAAAAGGGCTGGAGATTGGTTTGTTTGGTCCCTCCAACCAAAAAGGTATTCCACTGCACTTGACCCTGGATATAGGTGAGGGAGAAAAGACAAGGACTGTTTTGGGCTGGAAAGGAACCATGATGGGGTAGAGAATGAGAGAGAAATGGCAATGGGACATGGAGACGACAGGATGGGATGAGGGGGGGGGGGAGGAGAAAAAGGAACCTAGACCTGGGGGGGTGGGAGGGAGGGAAGAATCCAAGAAGATAATATAGGAGGAAGGAGATGAGAGAGTGAGGTGCATATAAGAAATATGAGAGAAAGGAGGTTGAGAAAAAAAAGAACAGCAGAAATTAAAATATTAATTCTGAAGGAAAGAAGCAAAGAAAGGAGAGAAAGAACTTAAACAAAAAAATAAAAGGGAGACCAGAGAAAGATAGAGACATGCGAGTCAGATCATCAAGACAGAGGCACCAAAGGTTGGAATATTTATTGCCTAATCGAGAATATTAAGAATTTATCAGTATAAAACATCCTGGGAGTCAGGGCAAAGTCCCTGACGTGGGCGTGTCTCCCACACAGAATTTACATGTTGATAACGGGTCTGATGGAAGAGGGGGCAATGACAAAGAGATACCGAGTGATGGGGGGGGGGGGTGCTACAATAGATAAAGACACTTGGGGATGGGTGGGGGACTGCAAGAGAGAAAGGCACTGGACAATGGTTGGGGGGCTATCAAAGAGAAAGAGAGAGATACATTGGGTGTGGTTGCAGGGTGGGGGCAATGAGAGGGAGAGACATAACTGATAGCCATGGGGGGGCATTGAGATGGAGATAAAGAAACCAGCTGATGGCTGGAGGGGGCAATGAGAGAGAGAGAGAGAGAGAGAGAGAGAGAGAGAGAGAGATGCATTCGCAAACAACCCGTGATACTCCCCTCACAAGACACGCATGCATGCACACACACATGTACGCAGTGGAAGCATGCTGGAACATGCAGGGCCAGTCCATGTACTAAGTGAACGAGATAGTTACCTAGGGCAGCAGAGCCTGGTGGGTTGTGTGGCCCAGTGATCGCTCTATGATGCTTCAGCATTCAATGGGCCTTAAAGTGCATGTGCGGCAGTCACGGTCTGCCACTCCTGCCTCCTCTGAGAAGAACTTGCATTAGAGGGGGGAAGGAGCGGCAGGCTGTGAACGCATGCACGTGCATATGCTTTAAGGTCTGCTATGAACTTGCTTTGAAACAGCACAGAGGGACTGCAATGCTGCCCACCTCCCCTAGGTGAGAGGATAGAAGTCGGGAGGGGGGATGAGGCAGGGCGGCATGCCAGCACTGGGAACACATGTGTGTATATGCTGCAATGCTGCCCACCTCCCCTAGGTGAGAGGATGGATGCCGGGGGGGGGGGGAGTGAGGCAGGGTGGCATGCCAGCACTGGGAACATGGGTGCATATATGCTGCAATGCTGCCCACCTTCCCTAGGTGAGAGGATGAATGCCGGGGGGGGGGGGGCTGAGCCAGGGCGGCATGCCAGCACTAGGAACACATGTGTGTATATGCTGGAATGCTGCCCACCTCCCCTAGGTGAGAGGATGGATGCCGGGAGGGGGGGGGGGTGAGGCAGGATGGCATGCCAGCACTGGGAACACGTGTGCATATATGCTGCAATGCTGCCCACCTCCCCTAGGTGAGAGGATGGATGCCGGGGGGGGGGGTGAGGCAGGGTGGCATGCCAGCACTGGGAACACGTGTGCGTATATGCTGGAATGCTCTGTGGTTCGTACAAGCAATCATTCTGCTCAGACGTTCCAGTACTGAAAGACACCAATAGTGTTCCGGGTAGGACTTCCGAGCTGCATGCAAAAGGTTCACACTAAACCGGGAGAACAGGCCAGGCACACGCACATAAGAGCCATCATTCTGCTCAGAGGTAGATTGGCGTCAGAATAATATCCGTATCAGAATTTCTGAGCAGAATAACAGTTCTTATGCAGCACAAGTGCCTTCTGTGCACAGGATCTTGCTCTTGCTGATGTGCATGTGTCTTGCTTGAGTCCCGCTTTAGCATGCGCTTTTTGCATGCAGCTCATTTCCATGCTCTTTGCTTGTAGCATGGCTGTGCAAAACATCTGCACTAAACCTGCATTTGGAAAGCCCTTGCTAAGTTTCTGCTTTGATCTCTAAGGTTGTACCTGAGAAATACGAGGTTAAGTGATTTGTCCAAAGCCTTAAACATCATTGGTTGGACTTCAACCCTGCCTTTCCTGGTTCTGGCCCACTTTCTAACCACTAGGCTACTCCTCCCTGCTATCAGGCTGGATTGGGGCTGTCAGAAATCCAGGACTATCCTAAAATCTCCTTGTCCACAATGGGTAACTTGGCAACTCTGCTGCAAGCAAGCTAACTTATATCTGGAAGATAAGGTTCTAGATGGATTGGGAAGCCAAGGGTCAAGGGAACATCTTTGCTGAACACGTGCTCTAACTCACCTACCCCAGCAAATCAATAAGTCCTACTTTTGCTTATCCTTTCTGTCTGAAGTTTATAACAGGAACGGGTAGCTGAATTAAGTACTAGAAAACTGCAGCAGCTTAATTCATACTAGGGTGACCAAAGATAGGTCACCAGTCTTAAACTAATCTTTGGGGCACATTCAGCCAGCCAAGCCTTCAGGATATCCACAGTGAACATGTATGGCATGGATTTTCTTTGTATGCAAATCTATTTCATGCATATTCATTTGGACATCCTGAAATCCCAACTGACTAGGTGTGTTCCAAGGACTGGGCTGAGAACAACTGAACTAGATCAAAGAGATATTGCCAGTTGTCCATGACTGTGCCATGTACTAAACATGATATTATGTGTACTCTCTTGCACTGGGGAAATCTGAAGCGTTTGATGTGCTAATCTGCTGTGTCATCAGTCGGGTAGACAGAATGTGAAGCACATTAGCAAACCAAAGGTAGTCTACAAGCTCCAGAAAGTTTTGAAGTAGATAGTGAAATTAATTAGGTGGCCCCAGGGCTGGCCCATACACTAGGCAAACTGGGCAGCAGAACCTGGCGGGCAGTATGGCATGTTTTTTTAAAGCAGCGGCTTTGTGCTGCCACATTGGCACCTGCAGCAGACCATGTGCTTTGGTACCTGTGGTGCAAAAACCATGGCCTGCCACTCCTGCCCCCCTCTGCTGCAACTTCCTGTCAGAGGGGGCAAGAGCAGCAGGACCCATAAAGCATGGCCTGCCAGGGTACCAAAGCGCCGGCACAAATGCGCCACTTTCAAATTGGTGGAAGAGTTGCACTGCTGCTGCTCCCCCTCAAGGTGAGATGATGGATGCCGGGGGGGGGGGGGGAGGGTGGCAGTGTGTTGGGACATGAGGGGTGGTATGGCGGGGGCTCTTATCTGGAGTGGAAGAAACCCTTGGGCTGGTCCTGGGTGGCCCAAGACTATGAAGGTGGATAAGAACAATGAGGGTCATCCAGTCTGCTTCACTCAGCAATTCCGGAGACCCCAGCTCATCTGACTTAATTTTTCTGCAAAGGATCTTCTGTGTTTATCCGAGACCCTAGAGTTACTGCTTGGGTTAGAAATTAGTTGAGTGGGAGGCAACAAAGGGTACAGGTAAATGGAGCTCACTCTGAGGAGAAGGAGGTTACCAGTGGTGTGCCCCAGGGATCTGTCCTTGGTCCAATTTTTTTTAACATCTTTGTTAGTGATATTGCAGAAGGGCTGTCGGATCATACAAAAATATGCAATAGAGTAGACACCCAGGAAGGAGTAGATATCATGAGAAGAGATCTAGCTAACCTTGGTCTAGAATTTGGCAGCTGAAATGTAATGCTAAAAAAAGATAAGAGTGATGCATTTGGGCTGTAGCAATTCAAAGGAGCAGTACAGTATAGGGGGTGAGGTACTTCTGTTCACAAAAGAAGAGCGGGAACTGGGCGTAATTGTGTCTGATGATCTTAAAGGTGACGGCGAAAGCCCGAAGGATGTTGGGTGCATAGGGAGAGGAATGGCTAGCAGGAAGAAGGAGGTGATAGTGCCTCTGTATAAGTCTCTATTGCGACCTCATTTAGAGTATTGTGTGCAATTCTGGAGACCGCACCTTCAAAAGGATATAAACAGGCTGGAATCGGTACAGAGGGTGGCTACTAAAATAATTAGTAGTCTTCATTATGTAGCATATAAGGGCAAACTTAAAGATCTTAACATGTATACTTTAGAGGAAAGGCGGGATAGGGGCAATATGATAGAGACATTTAAATACCTCTGTGGCATAAATGCACAGGAGGGTCTCTTTCAATTGAAGGCAAGCTCTACTACGAGGGGACATAGCATTAAAGGGGATAGGCTCAGAAGTAATATATGGAAATATTTCTTTACGGAAAGAGTGGTAGATGTGTGGAATAGTCTCCCAGTGGAGGTGGTGTTCACAAGGACAGTATCTGAATTCAAAAAAGCATGGGACAAACACAGAGGATCTCTAAAAGTAAAAAGAGGACTATTGTAGTTGATATGATGACAGGAAAAGACCACGTGGCCTATCTAGTCTGTCCTTTTATGTTTCTATGACTTTCTTGAAATATTACCAGTTTTGCATCCAGCATGCTATAGTGAAAAGATATTTTGTGATGCAACGCCTCACTGTGCTCTTTCTGCGTTTTATACTGTGACCCTCCTTGCAGACCTTCTTTTCCACCAGAAATATCCTGTTGCGCATTCTCTGGTCTTCAGATATCTGACTATCATATCCCCCCATCTCTTCTCTCCTCCAGGGTGTACACTCTGCTCCTTCCATCTGGTCTCATAGGACATTATGTGAAACCCTTGCAGCATTCTCTAGACTGCCACTACTCATTCTCTCTCTGTCCATTTTAAATACCCCAACCCTTTTTCAATTGTGTTTTACGTTGTTTTTATTATTTTTATGTAATAATAGGCCATTATAGTATTAAAGATGTTTCTGTTTATGTATTTATTAATGATGGATGGTGTTATTGTTTTCTTGTCTGGTGTTTATTACCTTTCTCTTTTGGACTCTAATACAGTTAGGTCATGCCAAAAATTATGCTCAGTAAAAGTAGCAT
The DNA here is from genome assembly GCA_033557465.1 of Ichthyophis bannanicus. NCBI lineage: Eukaryota > Metazoa > Chordata > Amphibia > Gymnophiona > Ichthyophiidae > Ichthyophis > Ichthyophis bannanicus. The sequence continues at coordinate 7,856,603 of CM066050.1, forward strand.
GTACTCAGGACTGGTACATTAAATGCCCTAGGTCAGGGGTCTCCAACTCCAGTCCTGGAGGGCTGCGAACCAGTCAGGTTTTCAGGATATCACTAATGAATACGCAGAAGATATAGTTGTAGCACTGCTCCCATTGTAATCAAACTTTTCTCATGCATATTCATTAGGGATACCCTGAACATCTGACTGGCTTATGGCCCTCCAGGGCTGGAGTAGGATACTTGCCCTAGGTGAACCTTCAACCTTATTCACCCCCATCCCCCAAGATTTTGATCATTGAACTCAACAACTATGACCATCGCAACTCCACCGCCCCCACCAAAACAGACATTGTACTTTTAGGGCCTGATATTTGAAAGGCAGTTACATGGTTTACAGCCCTGTAAACCGTGTAAATGCCTCTAACTGAGATATTCACCCCTACACACCCCAATGCTAACCGCTTCACGTCAGAGTGCGCCGTGGGCATTGTGCAGAGGAGTGGAGGCAGCGACAGTCACTAACTGGGCAGTGGCAATATCAGCACTACCCGATTAGCTACTGTGGTTGGGAGGCAAACCCGGATAATCAATACTGGGGCTGCATATGACTCCACCATTAGAATTCAATATCGGGCCCCTAAACATTAAACTTTCCTATGGATTTCATTATTACTATTTAGCTCCCACCTTTCCAGTAGTAGTTGAAGATGAGTTACAATCAGGAATTCTCCTGTCCTTGGAAGGCTCACAATCTAAGTTTGTACTTGAGGCAATGGAGGGTTAAGTGACTTGAAATTCCATATAAAAGGGGGAAGGCGATGGCAGTGGGGGTGTACTATCGAGCACCTGGCCAGAATGACTAAATGGATGATGAAATGCTCAAAGAAATCAAGGAAGCTAACAAAAGTTACAGCGCAGTAATAATAATGGGTGATTTCAATTACCCCAGTATCGACTGGGTCAGTGTCACGTCAGGACATGCTAGGGAGATAAAGTTCCTAGATGAAATAAATGACTGCTTCTTGGAGCAGCTGGTTCATGAACCGACCAGAGGGGAAGCCATATTAGACCTAGTCCTTAGTGGAACACCAGATCTAGTGCAAGAGATAAGGGTGTTGGGGCCACTTGGCAATAGTGATCATAGCATGATCGCCTTTGATTTAATTAGTGGAGGAGGGATAGTAAGGAAATCCACAGTACTACCTTTTAACTTTCGAAAGGGAGACTATGATAAAATGAGGAAAACAGTTAAGAAAAAACTAAAAGGAGCAGTTGCGAAGGTTAAAGACGTACATCAAGCTTGGGTGTTGTTGAAAAATACTATCTTGGAAGCCCAGACCAGCTGTATTCCACACTTTAAGAAAAGTGGAAGGAAGTCCAAAAAACTGCCAGCATGGTTTAAAGGTGAGGTCAGAGAGGCTGTTGTTGCCAAAAAAGCATCTTTCAGGAAATGGAAAAAAGAGCCAAACGACGAAACCTGGAAACAGCACAAGCACTGGCAAGTCAAATGCAAGGCATTGATAAGGCAGGCAAAGAGAGAATTTGAGAAGAAGCTTGCTGCGGAAGCAAAAACGCAAAATAAAGACCTTTTCAAGTACATTCTTAGCAAAAAAACTGTGAGAGAGTCAGTTGGACCATTAGATGATAAAGGGGTTAAAGGAGCACTAAGAGGCGACAAGGCGATAGCAGAGAAACTGAATGAATTCTTTGCTTCGGTCTTTACTGAGGAAGATGTAGGGATGTTACCCATGACTGAAGTGGTATTTAAAGGTGCGGAAGAATTGAAGGAAATATCGATACATCGGGAAGATGTCTTACAACTATTAGATAAACTGAAGAGTAGCAAATCACCTGGGCCGGATGGTATACATCCAAGGGTGTTGAAAGAACTGAAATATGAGATTGCAGACCTGCTATCAGTAATCTGTGAACTATCATTAAAATCATCTCTAATACCTGAAGATTGGAGGATCGCCAATGTAACACCAATTTTTAAAAAGGGTTCCAGGGGTGATCCGGGAAACTACAGACCAGTGAGCCTGACGTCAGTACCAGGAAAAATGGTAGAAACCATCATAAAGAATAAAATTACTCAGCATGTAGATAGTCACAACCTAATGGGAGACAGCCAACATGGCTTTAGACAAGGAAGATCTTGTCTTACTAATCTGTTATGTTTTTTTGAAGGAGTGAATAAACAGGTGGACAAAGGTGAGTCGGTTGATATTGTGTATCTGGACTTTCAGAAAGCCTTTGACAAGGTCCCTCATGAGAGACTTTTGGCAAAACTAAAGAGTCATGGGATAGGAGGCAGTGTACTATTGTGGATCAGGAACTGGTTAAAAGATAGAAAGCAGAGGGTAGGGCTAAATGGCCAATTTTCCCAATGGAGAAAGGTGAATAGTGGTGTACCCCAGGGATCTGTGCTGGGTCCGCTGCTTTTTGACATATTCATAAATGACCTGGAAAGTGGAATAACGAGTGAGGTTATCAAATTTGCAGATGACACAAAACTATTTAAAGTTGTTAAAACCCAAGAGGATTGTGAAAAATTGCAAGAGGATCTTGATAAATTGGAAGACTGGGCATCAAAATGGCAGATGAAATGTAATGTAATGTAATGGAGTGGAGGAGTGGCCTAGTGGATGGGGCAAGGTACTTCGGGCCGGAAGGTCGGGGGTTCAAATTCCACTAGAGGACAGCAACCTTGGGCCGGAAGGACTGGACTTTCTAGTCCCACAGGTGCTCCTTGTGGTCTTGGGCAAGCCACTTAACCCTCCATAGCCCATGTTCCCTGTAAAATAGTTCTCTGTGTGCTGTGCTTTCCTGTCTAATCAATGTGTTTATACCTCAAAAATTTCCTGTCATGATTTGACAATTTCCAATCTGTAATCAAACCGCTGCTGATCGCTGGAAGTAGCGGTATACAAATGTATACTAAATAAATAAATAAATGTGGAGAAGTGCAAGGTTATGCACCTAGGGAAGAACAACCCAAACTATGGTTACACGATGCAAGGTTCCACATTAGGAACCACCACCCAGGAAAAAGATTTAGGCATCATTGTGGATAACTTGTTAAAACCCTCGGCCCAGTGTGCAGCGGCGGCCAAGAGAGCAAATAGAATGCTAGGTATGATAAGGAAAGGAATGGAAAATAAAACAAAAGATATTATAATGCCTCTATATCGTTCCATGGTGAGACCGCACCTTGAATATTGTGTGCAATTCTGGTCGCCGTATCTTAAAAAGGATATAGATTTATTAGAAAAGGTTCAGAGAAGAGCCACCAAAATGGTAAAGGGGATGGAAGGCTACTCCTATGAAGAAAGGCTAAAAAGGTTAGGGCTCTTTAACCTGGAAAAGAGACGGCTGAGGGGAGATATGATAGAAGTCTATAAATTAATGAACGGAGTGGAACGGGTAAAAGTAGATGGATTGTTTACGTTATCAGAATATAGAAAGACTAGGGGACATGCAATGAAGCTACAGGGTAAACTATTTAAGACTAATAAAAGAAAATATTTTTTTCACTCAACGTATAATCAAACTCTGGAATTTGTTACCATTGGATTTAGTAAAGGCTGTTAGTGTAGCTGGGTTTAAAAAAGGTTTGGACAAGTTCCTGGAGGACAGGTCCATAAACCATTATTAAGAAGGGACCCAGGATATCAATGCTTGAACCAATACAAGCATTGTGGAACCTGTGTCCCTTGGGGAAACTGCTGGGTACATGTGACCTAGATTGGCCACTGTTGGAAACAGAATACTGGGCTTGATGGACCTTGATCTGACCCAGTATGGCATATTTTATGTTCTTATGTTATGTTCAAGGCCACAAGGGGTATCAGTGGGATATGAATCCTAGTCAACTGTTGCTCTAACCACTAGTCTACTCCTCCACTGCTTGCCCTGGAGATTCTCTGAGTTTGTCTGGCTGTCAGGATCTATTCTTTTGCTTTTACGTGCTGCTGCCCCTCACTACTTGCCACCCCAGGTGACTGTCTAGCCTTGCCTAATGGTTGGAGAGCAAAAAGATAAACCAGTGCCAAAATATATAACAAACACGCTAGTCACGGGAACCCATGAAAAGGTTCACAAGTGGAGAAAAAAAGACCTCAGTGAGTCATATCAACCAAGCCAACACAACAGCTCTGTGTCAGCGTAGCTGAATGAACTGTGTACCATATGCTACGCGACCACACCATCATAGGCCAGAAAAAAACTCCACTCTTATAGTCAATGTGTGATGCCATTACAGCCTGACCAATAACAATTTCATATACGCAGGCAGAAAATGAACAAGCACATTTAATTCAAACCCAAATTGTCACATTGTCCATCCCACACTTAGCTGGAGCACAAGCTGCCATAAACTGTCACATCGTGCTCTCTGACGCCAGGCGTTTCGCAAATGCAGCCTCAGGGAGCAGGACACACCCCAAAGCAGGACGATACACAACCGTGGCAATGTAACACACACACTGGTGGCTCAAAAAGCAAAAGGAATTTTCACCCGCAGTGACTTCAGCACAATGCTTGGGCCAGCCCGGTGTGTGCTTGTAGAGAAAGTGTGCTCAGGGAAGGAGTTCGGCCGGAGCATGGGCATAATTATGATACACGTGTATTTTATAAAATATGTGCACACACATGCGCTTTACGTGCTCACATTTACACTAGCTCTCAAGAAGGTGGAAGTATCAACACCCACCACCATTTCTGCAGGATCTCACAAAGACGCATGTATCTTTCCAAAAGAGGCTTCAAACCTAGGCACCTTGCTAAAGGTCCCCTCCACACCTGTATCACGTTTTTGCTTGTGTAGTGTGGGGAGAGCAGGTCTCTCTAGAGATGAGCTTTATTCTTGGTTTCTGGTGCCTTCTGCATGTACCATGATGCCATAACTGAAGGCAGACACTGCAGCCTACTGTAATTAAGCCTTTTCACCACTAGATGGTGCTTGAATGCTCATGCTCTCACTACACAAAGCACAAGACACCTGAGTAGAGTTTCAGCTTCTCCTGTTTGCCGATGCCGTTGCTATGGTTTGTGATGCTGGAAGAAAAATTAGCAGAGGTGATTTGAAATGTATGTCATAAAGATCTTTAATTAATGTTGAAATTTCATGTAAATCAGACCCTACCAGTATACAATGGGCACCTTTAATTCTTCAACATTTCAAATTGCAGATCGTGAGGTGCATGGGTAGAGCGTTGTGCATACGTGGGGAGGCCTAAGTAATGGAATAGCAGGAGGTGCAGCAGGACAGGACCAAGGTGCATCTACAGCGCTGTATGGGAGAGGGTCCCACTAGCGGAATAGCAGAGGGCGCCAAGCACAGGACAGGACCAATGTGCATCTACAGCGCTGTATGGGAGAGGGTCCCACTAGCGGAATAGCAGAGGGCGCCAAGCACAGGACAGGACCAATGTGCATCTACAGCGCTGTATGGGAGAGGGTCCCACTAGCGGAATAGCAGAGGGCGCCAAGCACAGGACAGATTCCTAAGCAGAGTATTGCAAGGCAGGAATGAGGTTGGTTGGCTAAGCTCTGTATCTAAGAGCAGGGCTGGCCCAAGGGTTTCTGCCACCGCAGGCAGAAACCCCGGCCACGCTGCCCTCCCCACCACACCTCGCTGCTGCCGATTCAGTCTTGGGGGGAGGCGGGTAGTGGCACCAGCAGTCTTTTAAAAGCATTGGCTTTGTGCTGCAGTTTTGTTGCCCGTGGCAGGCCATGTGCTTCAGCAAACAAGTCCTGCCGCTTCTGACCCCCCACCCTCCGACAGTAAGTTCGGAGGGGGATCCAAAGCGGCAGGTCATGTGTCCCAAAGCACATGGCCTGCCATGGGCAACAAAATGGCAGCATAAAGCTGCCCACCCGGGCCGGCTGCCTAGCTCGCCTAATGGATGGGTCGGTCTGTTTGAGCCTCAGTGCTATAATAGCAGGAATAAGATCTCTGGTACCTTCTGCTCCTTGAATTTCCTCACAGCTGCCCTTTCAGACGTGGCCTCTTCCACTCCTGTCTCCTTGTCAAGCCTAGCCCACTTTCTGGGTGCTGTGCTCGAACTGATCATCAGGACGTTTGCTCCCAGACTGCTCCCCGAGTCCTTTGGGCTCATACAGCCCCCTTCTCTTTCAAATGGACATCCTGTAAAGGAAGATAGGAAGGGCCCCTGGCCACTGAAGCACAGTTGCCAAGTTACCCAGTTCCAGGAGTGAGATTTTAAGCCAGTCCTGGATTTCTGACAAGCTCGTCCTAATACATTTTGGGACCTGCAGCACCGATGCCAATGGGTAAAATCAGGGACTACAAATTCCATACTGCAGGGCAATGCAAATTTAAAACTAGAACTGGCAGAAAATCTCACTCCTGGAACTAGGTAACTTGGCAACTCTGACTGAAGACTGATCTTTTATCCCTCCCTCCAAAAGTAATTAAGAGATGCTCCCTGACCATTGAAGGATAGGCAGACACAGGCTGCACACCTCATACTGCAGGGCAAGATCAGGGACTCTGGCATCTCTCTCATTGTAAAGGGAGAAGATTTGGGCATCAAGCTAAACATAATTTGGAATCAGCCCGCTGGACGCGCAAGGACCTCAGACCAGATCACACGTTTTGGCTGCTCTCTGAGCCTATATGCCACCCTATCACCTTTTGGGGCATCTCTGTGTTGCTTCCACAACAAAGAAGCCAAATCTTTACTACCAAGGTGTAATATTTGTCTGTCTGACAAACACAGAGGATCTTCAAAGGAAAAAAGGGGACTGTTGTAGTGGCTGATATGGAAGGGCAGACTAGATAAGCCATGTGGTCTTTTCCTGTCACCATGTTTCTATGTAATATGACAGCAGCTTGATAAGCTGAAGTATTCAGCTGGTGGATGACAAGGGGAAGGAATTCATTCCATCACATGGGGCTCTTACTTACCCATTAACTTGTACTCATAGGCAGCGGAAAGGGGGGCCATGGCCCCACCAATATTTTGCCCAATACAGCATCAAGGCTAGAGAGTTTGGGTGCAGGGCTGGAGATTGGTTTCTTTGATGCCTCCAACCAGAAAGATGTTCTGCTGCCCCTGCTTGTACGTGCTTAGGAGCTAGACCCACGTTACTACTAGTACTATTTCTTATCATTTGCATAGTGCTACGAGGCATACACAGTGCCGTACACATCCACGGAGCTTACAACCTATTCAAGACAAGCAAATCAAACAAACAGACTAGGGTCATTCTTAAAGAAAACTATTAACAGGAGAGGGGTGCTTGATGGCCCCCCCTAGCTGAGTGTCTCATGGTTCAAACTGCCCTTTGTCATTGAGGTGAGCCTGGGGAAAAACCATTCCTATGAGGGTTGGTGTATTGAGTGCAGGTCGTTCTTCTGCATACGCACAGAAATGGCAATGCTCGCAGGAAAACGCAGCTGTGTCGCAATGCTTTTTCTGCAGTTGTATGTAAGGGCATGTTGCAAACGCAGCTGGCTCACTCTCTACCACTGCTAGGGTTTGCTGGAAAGAAGCTGAAAGCCTTTTTATTCCAGTAGAGTAAATTTTTTTTCCAATGGAAGTAGGTTGTAGTGTTAAGTTTGTTTTGTTTTATTATAATGTAATGATGGATTTTGTTTTATTATAAATTGCCTTGAATGTCTCTTTGTCAGAGGGGGTGATATATAAGTTTATTTTTATAAATAAACACAATAGTCATAAATTGGAATCTGGTCAGGAGGCTGAGTCAGTGTACAGAGATGAAAAAGCAAGAGATCATGTGGAGCTGAAAAAGAGTGTGAGTGTGTGAGGCAAAAGGGAGGGGGGAGAGTTGGTGCTGCTGCAATGGTACAGCCTTAGATGGTCCAAATCCTACCTTACAGGCTGACAACAAGTCGTCAGAATTAGCATCTTAACTTCTCTCCCATTCACACAACGACAAGGAGTTCTACAGGGCTCTGCCTTGTCAGCCTTGCTCTTAAATATCTACATACAACCCATCTGTGACGTTATAAAATCACACCACAGATGATATAACGATACATGCCATTCTCTAGAAGATCTCCGGACTGCTCAACCATCACCACCTGCTTCAATGATGTCACTCAGTGCCAATCAAACATGAACCTCTCAGTAAACCCTGCCAAAACAGAAGTACTGCACATCACGAAAGATCCCAACTTCATCACCCCATCCCCCCCCCCCCCCGAGCCAAGATAAGCACAAAAGACATGCAACTTAATGTGAAATCAGAGGTCAAATATCTGGGCATTGCAATCTATCAGCTTCTAAACATGCTGTCCCACATTAAAAAAACAAACAAACATGGCTTACCACAAAATGAGAATTCTTCAAAACCCCCGCCCACTATTCGACATCAGTGACTTCAGATCTGTATCCCAAGCCATAATAAACACCCCACCTAGATCTCTGCAATATAACCTACCAAGGCCTCCCAAAACATGCTCTATATCCCCTACAAATGGTCCAAAGTAGGGCTGCTAGAATGATTTCTGGTACATTTAAGACATGATCACATCACTCCAACACTCATGAATCTACACGAACTGCCTATAGCCTCAAGAATGAAATATAAAGTCATCATAACAGTCTTTAAAATATTGCAAGACTTGTCAGCCAACAGTCTCAAATCATGAATGGAGCCCCCAAATCCAGAGCACGAAGATCCTGCAAGCAAAACCTACTCATGATCCCAGCACTCAGAATAAAATGAAACCAACAGACATGCAACAGGGCCTTTACCCTCTTTGCCCCCTCGATTTGGAACTCTGTCAACCTCTACGATCTGCTGAAACACTTCAAGATTTTAGAAAAAAAAAATTAAAACATACTTACTCACCGAGCACTATGGGTATGACACCAATGATTAAACATGAAAATGCACCCTGCTAGTCTAGAGGTGTACCAGGTCAATCCTCCTCCAATCCCAACCCACTCTAAACATCCCATCCACCATACGCTTATGAGTTTTGTACCTAACTAGTTCTTTATACTTTGAGCCCAATGGAGTTCACCTTGTTGTTACACCCCACTATACTCCAAGTTGATTGTACCTAAATAGTTCATTGTAACTCCAAATTTAACAGAGTTCACCTTGTCGTTTCATGTAAACCACTTGGACTATGCAGAAAAGTGGTATATAAAAAGTGTTAAATAAATAAAATAAATAAATATTAGACACCCTAGACGAACCTTCATCCTTGCAAACCCCTCCCTCTCACAATTAACTCTTAGACCCCTAGCATCCCCCACCCTTTAAGATTTTGGTAACTAAACGCAATTGTAATAATTTCAAACACCATCCTTCACAGAACAATCCTATAAAAACATTTATTTATTTTATATTTCTTTATTTACATTTTCTTATATACCGCGCTATTCAACATCAGTGCGGTTTACATGGAACATAAAACATACACGTTGCATATAATGAACTGTGCTTACAGGAAACAGGAAATCAAACTTGGATAACTTGGGGGAACTATTTACACCTGAATTTCACGAAAATCGTATTACACAGACAGTGCTCATGAATGTTTTGTAGAGTCTAATTTGTTGTACTCTCTAGACTAGACTGCGGGTGAAACTACTATATCTTTGTCTACCTGGTAGTACAAGAGGAATAGATAGTGTTTTACTGCCTTCCTAAATTGGACCAGGTCAGGGATTGCACGTAAGTTGGGTGGTAGAGAATTCCAGCATCTTGGAACACATAGTTTGAAGGCTCTGTTTACTGTTGCTTGGGTGCATTGGATTATTTCTTTTGGGATTACTAATGTGTTGATCGCTGCCGATCTTCTGGACCTGTTGGAGGGTGTATTTTGTATAAACTCTGCTATTGAAGCGGAAGTTAGCCCATTGATGGATTTGAAAGTAATCAGCAGAATTTTGAAGGTGATTCTGGCCTGTATGGGGAGCCAGTGTAGCTGTTTCAGAATAGGAGTTATATGATCTTTCTTCGACGTTCCGATTAGAACTCTCGCTGCCGCGTTCATTGCGAGCTGTAGAGGGTTTAAGGTGGTTTGGGGGAGACCTTGCAGAATTGAATTAGCGTAGTCAAAATGGGGTGTGATTAGTGCCTGATAGATTGTACGGAAGTCATCTGGTTCTAGAAGAAAACGGAGGTGCCTCAGAGAGCAGATCTTGTGGTATATCGCTCTGACTACATTGCTTATGTGTACCTTCATGTCCAGGCACTGGTCCAGGGTGACACCAAGGTATCGGATCGTGGATTTAGTCTGAAGTTCAGCTTCCTTGACTTTTATATGTGGTGGTGTGGTGAATTTCGGATTCCTCGTGATGAACAGAACCTCCGTTTTCTTGTGCTGAATTCTCAGATTCTGGGATTGGAGCCAGTTGGATACTGTAAGTGGAGAGAGGTCTGGAGTTTCTGTCGAGAAAGGCATGTAAAGTAGAACGTCGTCCGCATATATCAAGCAGTTTACCCCGAAAGAACAAATGAGGTTACAGATAGGCTGCATGTATATATTGAAATCAGCGCGGAGAGGGATGATCCTTGAGGAACTCCGGGTTTAGATGTTGAGGCATATCAGACATTTAAATATTAAACTTTATTTTGTAAATATTTATATAAATGAGGGAGATTTCCAAAAGCCACTTAGAAGGGTAAATGGAGAATTTGCACATTATGCAATTCTTCCTGCGGGTAAAATTAAGTACCAAGGAGTCTGAGTTTGTTTGCTCATTGCTAACCCCAAGAAGTTGATGCCTTAGGCAACTTTCTAGTTTGCCTAGTGGTTGGGCTGGCCCTGGGGTGAGACAGTGAGGGAGAGTGGCGGCACTACGCGCTGGCTCCCCACGCTATCTGTCAGATATGCTGCTTCTCCACTTACCCCATCATTCCCTCCGCAGCATCCACCTTCCCGCTGCTTCGCACGTGCATCTACCCTCCACCCGCACTCTCTGGGTCCATTCACCTGGCATGCGCACCCCCTGCTCTCAGACTCAACCCGTCCGATCTCAGATTCAAGGCTCTGCTTAAAATCTCTCTTTCAGACTTGCCTTTCACAAGATCACTACTAAAGGTCCCGTTTTATGTTTGTCCCCTTGCTCACTGCTCTCTCCCCCTCTCCTCTCTGGTGTGAATGATTTATCCTTTCCTTTTATGAACTGGCGTCCCTTTTCCTACTGTTTTAACTTTTTATAACTTTGTACACCACCCTGATGGAATAAACAAACATCTTGCTCACAGTGAGCTCGAGATCCTTCTTCTGGGTGGCGACACGTGGAATTGCGTAGCTAGTGTCGCATCTAGGGGGAAATAATGCTTTTATTTTGTACTTGTCTATGTTGAATTTCATCTGACATTTAAGCACCAGCCTCCTAGTGTTGTGAGATCCTCCTACAGCTCCTCACAATTGGCTCTTGAGTTAACTACTTTAAATAATTTTGTCATCAGCAAATGTGATCACTTTACTCCCTTTTCCAGGTCACTTACTGTATAAATACATTAAAAAGCATCTGCCCCAATTGAGATCCCTTGGGCACTGCACTATTCACCTTTCTCCATTGACAGAAAGAACTATTTAGTCCTACTTTTTTCTGTCTTTCAGCCAATTGCCAATCTCCTTTGCCTCATATTCCATGACTTAAGTTTTCTGCAAAGTCACTCATGAAGGACTTTGTGAAATGCCTTCTACAAATCTGCAGAAACTATATCCAACAACTCACCCATGTCCACATGTCTGTTAACCCCTTCAAAAGAACTCAACTGATGAGTAAAGCAAGACTTCCTTTTGTTATATCCATATTGGCTCTGCCCCTTTACTCTGTGTGTATTCAGATGATCGGTGATTTTGATGTTTAGAATAGCTTCTACCATTTTGCCTAGCACAGACATCAAGCTCACTGGTCTTCAGTTTCCAGGATCACTCCTGGAGCCAATGACAACCCTCCAGTCCTCAGATACCATATCTGATTTGAATAAAACGTTACTAACTACTAGTAAATAAGTCTGCAAAATCATTTTTGAGGGTTGTTTTTTTTTTAGAACTCTAATGTGCATGCCATCCGGTCTTGCTAATTTGTTACTCTTTAGTTTGTCATTTTTTTCTGTTATAGCTTTCTGCTTCACTGTTTTCCTTTGGTTCCTCTAAATCATCACATTCAAAAAATGTTAATGGTTCAGGAATCTCAGCAAAACCCAAAGAAATATTTTAGTTGTTCTGTTATGGTCTTGTTCCTGGGCACCTCTGCTATCTCTCAGTTATCTAGTGGTTCATCAGACTCCCTCGCAGGCTTCTTGTTTTAAACACGTTACTACTATTACTATTAATCATGTATATAGCACTACAAGGCGTACACAGTGCTGTACAAAGAAGACAGTCCCTGCTCGTAGAGCTTACAATCTAATCAAGACAGACAGAAAAATACAAGAGAAACAAAGGGGTTCAAATAGGGAAGACGACAAGGAGAACAAGGGATTAGAATCCAAATGCGGCGCAAAGAGATAAGTCTTTAGCATGGATTTGGAGAAAGGGAGAGAAGAGACTTGATGTAAAGATAGCGGAAGTTTGTTCCAGGCATAAGGAGCAGCAAGGTGAAAAGATCAAAGTTTGGAGTTCGCAGAAGAAGCAAAGGGCATAGAGAGAAGAAAGCAGAGGAGGAGCGGAGTTCACGAGGAGAGAGGAGAGAGGAAAGGTAATGAGGGGCAGTAGAGTGAATGCATTTATATGTTAGAAGGAGACGTTTGACTTGGATATGGAAACGGAAGGAGAGCCCGTGAAGTGATTTTAGAAGAGGGGTTATACGAGTGTATCAGGGCTGGTGGAAGATTAGCCGTACAGCAGAGTTCTGGATAGATTGAAGAGGAGAGAGAGACCAGTAAGGAGAAGGTTGCAATAGTCAAGACGGGAAGTGACCAAAGAGTGGGCAAGAGCCTTAGTAGTGTGTTCAGAAAGGAAGGGATGAATTTTGTTAATGTTGTAGGGAAAAAAAGATGATAGGTTTTAGCTATATGTTGAATATGTGTGAAGAAGGAAAGGGAGGAGTCAAGGTTGTGGGCCAAGGAAACAGGAAGAAGAGTGTTGTCAACAGTGATAGAGAAAGTAGGAAAGAGAAGGAGGGTTTAGGGGGAAAATAAGAAGTTCCGTTTTAGCCATATTCAATTTTAAGCGGTGGTGAGACATCTAGCCAGTGATCAGATAAGCAAGTAGAGATACAAGTTTGGAGTGAAGCAAAGATGTCAGCTGTAGATAGATAGATTTGAGAGTCAGCAGCATAAAAATGATACTGAAAGCCATGGGACGAGGTGAGGGCACCAAGGGACTGGGTATAGTGTTTAGTTTGAGCTTCTCTCTCTCTCTGGCAAGCTTCTTTCTGGATGCTGTTTTAGCATGCTTTATTGAAGCTTTAAATGCATACAGACATACATTTAACTTACCTGTATTTATTTCCAATTTATTGAAAGACACCCTAGTGGATTTAATCATGTCTTTTATTGCACCAATAAACATGCTGGCAGTCTTTTGATCTGAGCTTCCAAGATGATGTTTTTAAACAGCATGCAAATATTTACTCTAACCTTTGCAACTGTTTTATTTTTTTTCTAAATTTCTCAGTGTGTCATAGTCTCCTTTTAAAGTTAAATGCTACTGCAGTAGTTTTCTTCATTGGTCTCCCCCTCAGACATTATGTTAAATTTGATGACAGTATAATCACTATTGCCAAGCAGTCCTACCATCAATACCTTTTGCACTTGATCCTACATCACCATGAGGATTAGATCTACAGTAGAGTTGTTTCCCTTCTAGTCTGTCACAGGATCAGCTGCTCCATGAACCAGTGGTTTAAGACTTCTAGAAACATTTGCTCCCAGTGTGTCCTAATATAGTAACATAGTAAATGACGGCAGATAAAGACCAGCATGGTCCATCTAGTCTGCCCAGCACGATGGCAAGAGTAGGTGCACCTGCCGCTCCGTGCAGGCCACCCCTCCCCACGTCCCTGTTTAGGGGTGAACCCACCACTCCATGCAGGACACCCCTATTTGTTGAGAAATTAGATGATTCAGTTCATTTTGATTTTATTCTTTTGCTGTAAAGGGATCCACTGTGTCTGTCCCATGCCATTTTAAATTCCGTCACCGTGTTTGCCGCCGCCACCACTTCCATCGGGAGGGTGTTCAAAGCATCCACCACCCTTTCTGTGAAAAAGTATTTCCTGACATTGCCTTTCAATTTACCACCTTGCAGCTTCCTGTTATGCCCTCTAGTTTTACAGCTTCCCTGTCTTTGGAAGAGGTTTGTTTGTTCATTATTTCCCTTTTTTAAAGGTCTGAATCATATCTCCCCTGTCCCTCTTCTCCTCCAAAGTGTACATGTTTAGGTCTTCAAGTCTCTACTCATAAAGCTTCTGACGCAGGCTCCATATCATTTTGGTCGCCTTCCTCTGAACAGTTTCCAGTCTTTTTACATCCTTTGCAAGATATGGTCTCCAAAACTGAACACAACATTCCAAGTGAGGCCTCACTAATGACTTCTACAGTGGCATAAGTACCTCTTCCTTTCTGCTGGTGATTCCTCTTTGTATGCAGCCCAGTATCCTCCTGGCTTTTGCCACCACCTTGTCGCACTGTTTTGCCACCTTGAGATCTTCAGAGATAATCACACCAAGGTCTTTCTCCTGAACCGTGCACACCAACCTCTCATCCCCTATCGCGTACATTTCCCTTGGATTTCTGTTACCCAAGTGCATGACACTGCATTTCTTTGCATTAAATCTTAATTGCCAAGCATTAGACCATTCTTCCAGCTTTTGTAGATCTTTCCTCATGTTAACCACTCCCTCGAGGGAGTCCACTCTGTTGCAAATTTTCATGTCATTTGCAAAAAGACAGACTTTTCCATTCAGTCCTTCAGCAATATCACTCACAAATACATTGAACAGTGCCGGGCCCAGGACCGACCCCTGGGACACCCTGCTAATCACCTTCCCTTCATCCGAGTGAGCTCCATTTACCATCACCCTCTGTCGTCTGTCAGTCAACCAATTTCTGATCCAATTTACCATCTTAGGATCCATCCCCAAACTACTGAGTTTATTGATAAGCCTCCTATGAGGAACAGTATCAAAGGCTTTGCTGAAATTCAGGTAGATGACATCCATCGCATGCCCCTGATCTCGCTCCCTGGTCACCCAATCAAAGAACTCAATCAGATTTGTTTGGCAAGATCGTCCTTCGGTAAAACCATGTTGACTCGGATCTTGCAACCTGTTGGTTTTGAGAAAGTTCACTATTCACTCTTTCAAGAGTGCCTCCATGACTTTTCCCGCCACCGAGGTAAGGCTCACAGGCCTGTAGTTTGACACTTCTTCCCTGTCACCACTTTTGTGTAGAGGTACATCAGCCATTCTCAAGTCCTGAGGAACCTCTCCTGTTTCCAAGGATCTGTTGAAAACATCCTTTAACAGCCCTACAAGAACCTCTCTGAGCTCTTTCAGTATCCTGGGATGTATCTCATCCGGTCCCATGGCCTTGTCCACGTTCAGTTTTGCAAGTTGTTCTAATACCTCATCTTCTGTGAATGGTGTGGTAACTGCTTCTTTCCCATTTTTATATTTGGGAGTCACAGCTGGTCCTTCTCCAGGACTTTCTTTAATAAAAACAGAGCATAAGTAGTTGTTTAACAATTTCGCTTTTTCAATGTCACTTTCCACGAGTCCGTTCGCAGCACTTCTGAGTCCTGCAATTCTACCTCTGATCTTCTTTCTTTCCCAAATATACCTGAAGAAGGTTTTGTCACCACACTTCATGTCTTTAGCCATCTTTTCCTCTGCCATTGATTTTGCTGTCCTTATTTCTGTCTTTGTCTCTGAGTTTGATCCTGTATTCATTTCTGTGTTCCTCTGTTTGCGAGCTTTTGAATTTTGCGAAAGCTGTGTTTGTTGCCTTTATTTGAGCAGCCACTTCTTTGGAAAACCAAATAGGTTTTCCTCTCCTCTTGTTTTTGTTTGCTTTTGTTACGTATATATCTGTTGCCCCTTTTATTGCCACCTTTAGTTTAGCCCATTGCAATTCGACTTCCCTTATCTCCTTCCACCCTGTCAGCTCCTCCTTTAGGTACTCAGCCATTTTATTGAAGTCGGTGTTTTTGAAGTTTAGGACTTTGAGCTTGCTATGATTGGCTTGTACCATGGCTTTTATCTCAAACCACACCGTGTGATGATTGCTGCTGCTCACAGGGGCACTCACGCAGACATTTGACACGCTATCACTGTTGGTGAGCACTAAATTCAGTGTTGAGCTTTCCCTGGTTGGTTCCATCACCATTTGTCTAATGCACGCATCTTGGAGAGCATCTACGATTTTTTTTTTTGCTTCTTTCCAGATTTGCAGAAGGAGTAATCCAATCCACATCAGGTAGATTAAAATCACCCAATATTATTGCTTCCCCCTTTGTGGCTATCTTGGCAATATCTGTAATCAATTCATTATCTATCTCTTCAATTTGTGTCGGAGGTCTGTAGACTACAGCAGTATGGATGACAGTGCCATCTCCTCTTTCCAACACAATCCAGAGTGCTTCTTCTTTTCCCCATGCCCCCTGCATTTCAGTAGCTTTAATATTGCTTTTGACATACAAGGCTACTCCTCCTCCTCTTCCGTTTTCTCTGTCTCTTCTGAATAGATTATAGCCAGGTATGACTATATCCCAATCATGCGATTCGTTTAGCCATGTTTCTGTAATGGCCACAATGTCCAAATCCATTTCCACCATTAGGGCTCCTAGGTCTGGAACTTTGTTGGCTAAGCTTCGAGCATTTGTGCTCATTGCTTTCCAGCATTTAACTGGCTTGCATGTATTTAGCATTGATTTTGATCTTCCTAAATCTTCCCACTTGTTTTTGATGTGTGGTTTAAATGTGTGGCTGTTTCTGATTTTATTCTTCTTTTGCAGGGGGTGACGTCCAGAGCTTGACCTTCCACATCCATCACCCCCTTGTTCTAGTTTAAATGCATATCCACATATTGCTTGTATTTTTCACTTAGGATTCTTTTCCCTGCGACAGAGAGATTTAGTCCACCAGCACAGTATAGTCTCTTGTTGTTCCATCTGTTACCCCAGTCGCCAATAAATCTGAATCCTTCTTGTTTGCACCGGTCTAGAGCCATGTATTAAAGCTGTTGATGCGATGCAGCCTTTTTGCCCCATTAACAAGAACAGGTAGAACCTCTGAGAATGCAACAGTGTTAACAATGGGCTTGAGTTTCTCTTCCAGAGATTGGAAGTTCTTTTGGACTGTAGAGACACTGTTTCTAGCCAGGTCATTTGTGCCCAAGTGGATAACAACATCAAGTTTGGAGTGTTCACTTTCTGTGTTAAGTATTTCAACAATGTGGTTTGTATTCTTGTTGGCTGAAGAGCCTGGGAGGCACCTGACTATCTTCTCTCCTTTGAACTCTGTTCCCAAGTTGATGCCACTGATGATGGAATCACCAAGTAGTAGTAGTTTGCTGTTTAGTGAGGTTTTCTTCATATTTGGTCCTTTAGCAGAAGATTGGGCATTGTCTGTCTCATTTAAGGGCTCTTCAGTTTCTTTGGATTGGGCATCTTCATTCACCAAGGCAGAGAAGGCATTATGCAGGGATATCTCCTGATGCATAGGATGCCTCTGTGTCACAGGTCGCAATCTACCAGAACCCACTGTGATCCATTTGCTCCTGGGGTGTTTTATTCTTTGTGGGAGCGGTGGTGGACTTTGTTCAGTTTGTATCTTAGAAGAGGTGCGCTTCATTCCAGCCAGTTCCTCCCTCAGTTCCTCATCCTCATTAGCCAAGGCAGAGAAGGCATTATGCAGGGATATCTCCTGATGCATAGGATGCCTCTGTGTCACAGGTCGCAATCTACCAGAACCCACTGCTATCCATTTGTTCCTGGGGTGTTTCATTCTTTGTGGGAGTGGTGGTGGACTTTGTTCAGTTTGTATCTTAGAGGTGCGCTTCATTGCAGCCAGTTCCTCCCTCAGTTCCTCATCCTCATTAGCCAAGGCAGAGAAGGCATTATGCAGGGATATCTTTTGATGCATAGGATGACTGTGCGTTACAGGTCGCAATCTACCAGAACCCACTGTGATCCCCTTGTCCCTGGGATATTTGATGCTTTGTGGGAGCGGTGGTGGGCATTGTTCAGTTTGTATCCTAGAAGAGGTGCGCTTCATTGTGGCCAGTTCCTCCCTGAGTACGGTCACCTCTTTATGCATGGCAGCTAGGTCTTCCCTTAGTAGAGTCAGTTCTTTATGCATGGCAAATGACCTGAGGCACAGAGGACAAGCTCTGAGGTTCCATATGATTTGTCTTGGAATGAAAGTACTGCAGTTATTGCACCGAATACATGACATGCTGAATAAGCAGTCCTAGAAGGAGAAGAGGAAGAAAGAAGGAAGAAGAAGATGGGAGCTGTAACCTAAGTTAAGAGGATAGATGGCAACGTATGCGAGTACTATATAGGCAATGCAGCCCCTGGGGTGGGAACCTACATGTCTCTGGCCAGTAGGCTGTTCCTGAACTGGGGGCACCCACAGATATCTGCTCCAAGGCTACCCAGAAAAGCAGTAAATCAGATTATCCACAAGCTTAATTTATAAACACAGTTAAACTTTATATTAACAATTACAACAAGACATACAGTAGACTCTATATTGGTAAATGGAAAGCAGAGATAAGGAAGAAAGTTAGAGTCTTAGCTTTGTGAAATATCCACAGCTCCTGCAGCCAGCCTCAGAAACCTGTAGGTGTGGCCACTGGCCAGGTGTAAGATGAGACATTTACTCAATCAGCATTGAGATGATTGAAATCTCCCATTATTACTGTTGCCAGTTTTATTTGCTTTTCTACTTGCTGCAGCATTTTCTTGTTCATTGCTTAATCCTGGCCAGATGAATAATAGTATACCCTCACCACTATAGTGAACATAAGAACATAAGATATGCCATACTGGGTCAGACCAAGGTCCATCAAGCCCAGTATCCTGTTTCCAACAGTGGCCAATCTAGGTCATACGTACCTAGCAGTTTCCCAAAAGACACAGGTTCCGCAATGCTTGTACTGGGTCAAGCATTGATATCCTGGGTCCCTTCTTAATAATGGTTTATGGACCTTTCCTCCAGGAACTTGTCCAAACCTTTTTTAAGCCCAGCTACACTAACAGCCTTTACTAATCCTCCGGTAACAAATTCCAGAGTTTGATTACACGTTGAGTGAAGAAATATTTTCTTTATTAGTTTTAAATAGTTTACCCATGTGCATGTGTGTGTGTTGGGGGGGGGGGAGAAGTTTCAGTACTGGATAGTGGAGGAGTGAGGTGCATAGGAAGAGCAGAGTGTGTGTTGGGGCTGCAGCATTGAAATAGCTGGGAGATAGTGCAGTGGAAGAATGGATTCTCAGCACTGGAATAGCTGGGGGTAGTGCAGTGGAAGAATGGATTCTCAGCACTGGAATAGCTGGGGATAGTGCAGTGCAAGAATGGATTCTCAACACTGGAATAGCTGGGGGTAGTGCAGTGCAAGAATGGATTCTCAACACTGGAATAGCTGGGGGGCAGTGCAGTGCAATAATGGATTCTCAGCACTGGAATAGCTGGGGGGGGTAGTGCAGTACAAGAATGGGTTCTCAGCACTGGAATAGCTGGGGGCAGTGCAGTGGAAGAATGGATTCTCAGCACTGGAATAGCTGGGGGTAGTGCAATGCAAGAATGGAATCTCAACACTGGAATAGCTGGGGGTAGTGCAGTGCAAGAATGGATTCTCAGCACTGGAATAGCTGGGGGTTACTGCAGTGCAAGAATGGGTTCTCAACACTGGAATAGCTGGGGGGGGGCAGTGCAGTGCAAGAATGGATTCTCAGCACTGGAATAGCTGGGGGGGGTAGTGCAGTACAAGAATGGGTTCTCAGCACTGGAATAGCTGGGGGGCAGTGCAGTGCAAGAATGGATTCTCAGCACTGGAATAGCTGGGGGTAGTGCAGTGCAAGAATGGGTTCTCAGCACTGGAATAGCTGGGGGGCAGTGCAGTGCAAGAATGGATTCTCAGCACTGGAATAGCTGGGGGTAGTGCAGTGCAAGAATGGATTCTCAACACTGGAATAGCTGTGGGTAGTGCAGTGCAAGAATGGATTCTCAACACTGGAATAGCTGGGGGGCAGTGCAGTGCAAGAATGGATTCTCAGCACTGGAATAGCTGGGGGGGTAGTGCAGTACAAGAATGGGTTCTCAGCACTGGAATAGCTGGGGGGCAGTGCAGTGCAAGAATGGATTCTCAGCACTGGAATAGCTGGGGGTAGTGCAGTGCAAGAATGGATTCTCAACACTGGAATAGCTGGGGGTAGTGCAGTGCAAGAATGGATTTTCATCACTGGAATAGCTGGGGGGCAGTGCAGTGCAAGAATGGATTCTCAGCACTGGAATAGCTGGGGGGGTAGTGCAGTACAAGAATGGGTTCTCAGCACTGGAATAGCTGGGGGGCAGTGCAGTGCAAGAATGGATTCTCAGTACTGGAATAGCTGGGGGTAGTGCAGTGCAAGAATGGATTCTCAGCACTGGAATAGCTGGGGGATACTGCAGTGCAAGAATGGGTTCTCAGCACTGGAATAGCTGGGGGGCAGTGCAGTGCAAGAATGGATTCTCAGCACTGGAATAGCTGGGGGTAGTGCAGTGCAAGAATGGATTCTCAGCACTGGAATAGCTGGGGGTACTGCAGTGCAAGAATGGGTTCTCAGCACTGGAATAGCTGGGGGAAGTGCAGGGCAAGAATGGATTCTCAACACTGGAATAGCTAGGGGGTACTGCAGTGCAACAATGGATTCTCAGCACTGGAATAGCTGGGGGCTAGTACAATGCAAGAATGGATTCTCAGCACTGGAATAGCTGGGGGCAGTGCAGTGCAAGAATGGATTCTCAGCACTGGAATAGCTGGGGGGTAGTGCAGTGCAAGAATGGATTCTCAGCACTGGAATAGCTGGGGGCTAGTACAATGCAAGAATGGATTCTCAGCACTGGAATAGCTGGGGGTAGTGCAGTGCAAGAATGGATTCTCAACACTGGAATAGCTGGGGGTAGTGCAGTGCAAGAATGGATTCTCAACACTGGAATAGCTGGGGGGTACTGCAGTGCAAGAATGGATTCTCAGCACTGGAATAGCTGGGGGGTACTGCAGTGCAAGAATGGGTTCTCAGCACTGGAATAGCTGGGGGGCAGTGCAGTGCAAGAATGGATTCTCAACACTGGAATAGCTGGGGGTACTGCAGTGCAAGAATTGATTCTCAGCACTGGAATAGCTGGGGGGGTAGTGCAGTGCAAGAATGGATTCTCAACACCGGAATAGCTGAGGGGTAGTGCAATTCAAGAATGGATTCTCAGCACTGGAATAGCTGGGGGGCAGTGCAGTGCAAGAATGGATTCTCAACACTGGAATAGCTGGGGGTACTGCAGTGCAAGAATGGATTCTCAGCACTGGAATAGCTGGGGGGGTAGTGCAGTGCAAGAATGGATTCTCAGCACTGGAATAGATTGGGGGGTAGTGCAGTGCAAGAATGGGTTCTCAGCACTGGAGCAGCAGGTGGTACTGCAGTGCAGGAATGGGTTCTCAGCACTGGAATAGCTGGGGGGCAGTGCAGTGCAGTGCAAGAATGGATTCTCAGCACCGGAGCAGCAGGGGGTACTTCAGTGCCAGAATGGATTCTCAGCACTGGAATAGCTGGGGAGGGGGGGTAGTGCAGTGCAAGAATGGATTCTCAGCACTGGAATAGCTGGGGGGTAGTGCAGTTCAAGAATGGATTCTCATCACTGGAACAGCTGGGGGTAGTGCAGTGCAAGAATGGATTCTCAACACTGGAATAGCTGTGGGGCAGTGCAGTGCAAGAATGGATTCTCAGCACTGGAATAGCTGGGGGGGGGGTAGTGCAGTACAAGAATGGGTTCTCAGCACTGGAATAGCTGGGGGGCAGTGCAGTGCAAGAATGGATTCTCAGCACTGGAATAGCTGGGGGTAGTGCAGTGCAAGAATGGATTCTCAACACTGGAATAGCTGGGGGTAGTGCAGTGCAAGAATGGATTCTCAGCACTGGAATAGCTGGGGGGCAGTGCAGTGCAAGAATGGATTCTCAACACTGGAATAGCTGTGGGTACTGCAGTGCAAGAATGGATTCTCAGCACTGGAATAGATGGGGGGGTGGTAGTGCAGTGCAAGAATGGATTCTCAACACCGGAATAGCTGAGGGGTAGTGCAATTCAAGAATGGATTCTCAACACCGGAATAGCTGAGGGGTAGTGCAATTCAAGAATGGATTCTCAGCACTGGAATAGCTGGGGGGCAGTGCAGTGCAAGAATGGATTCTCAACAGTGGAATAGCTGGGGGTACTGCAGTGCAAGAATGGATTCTCAGCACTGGAATAGCTGGGGGGGGTAGTGCAGTGCAAGAATGGATTCTCAGCACTGGAATAGCTGGGGGGGTAGTGCAGAGCAAGAATGGGTTCTCAGCACTGGAGCAGCAGGGGGTACTGCAGTGCAGGAATGGATTCTCAGCACTGGAATAGCTGGGGGGGGTAGTGCAGTGCAAGAATGGATTCTCAACACTGGAATAGCTGGGGGTACTGCAGTGCAAGAATGGATTCTCAGCACTGGAATAGATGGGGGGGTGGTAGTGCAGTGCAAGAATGGATTCTCAACACCGGAATAGCTGAGGGGTAGTGCAATTCAAGAATGGATTCTCAACACCGGAATAGCTGAGGGGTAGTGCAATTCAAGAATGGATTCTCAGCACTGGAATAGCTGGGGGGCAGTGCAGTGCAAGAATGGATTCTCAACACTGGAATAGCTGGGGGTAGTGCAGTGCAAAAATGGATTCTCAACACTGGAATAGCTGGGGGGTACTGCAGTGCAAGAATGGATTCTCAGCACTGGAATAGCTGGGGGGTACTGCAGTGCAAGAATGGGTTCTCAGCACTGGAATAGCTGGGGGGCAGTGCAGTGCAAGAATGGATTCTCAACACTGGAATAGCTGGGGGTACTGCAGTGCAAGAATGGATTCTCAGCACTGGAATAGATGGGGGGGTCGTGCAGTGCAAGAATGGGTTCTCAGCACTGGAATAGCTGGGGGGGGTAGTGCAGTGCAAGAATGGATTCTCAGCACCGGAGCAGCAGGGGGTATTTCAGTGCCACAATGGATTCTCAGCACTGGAATAGCTGGGGGTGGGGGGTAGTGCAGTGCAAGAATGGATTCTCAGCACTGGCATAGCTGGGGGGTAGTGCAGTTCAAGAATGGATTCTCAACACTGGAATAGCTGGGGGGCAGTGCAGTGCAAGAATGGATTCTCAGCACTGGAATAGCTGTGGGGGGTAGTGCAGTACAAGAATGGGTTCTCAGCACTGGAATAGCTGGGGGGCAGTGCAGTGCAGTGCAAGAATGGATTCTCAGCACTGGAATAGCTGGGGTAGTGCAGTGCAACAATGGATTCTCAGCACTGGAATAGCTGGGAGGGGTAGTGCAGTGCAAGAATGGATTCTCAGCACTGGAATAGCTGGGAGGGGTAGTGAAGTGCAAGAATGGATTCTCAGCACTGGAATAGCTGGGGGTAGTGCAGTGCAAGAATGGGTTCTCATCACTGGAGCAGCAGGGGGTACTTCAGTGCAAGAATGGATTCTCAGCACTGGAATAGCTGGGGGGCAGTGCAAGAATGGGTTCTCAGCACTGGAGCAGCAGGGGGTACTTCAGTGCAAGAATGGATTCTCAGCACTGGAATAGGTGGGGGGTAGTGCAGTGCAAGAATGGATTCTCAGCACTGGAATAGCTGGGGGGTAGTGCAGTGCAAAAATGGATTCTCAGCACTGGAATAGCTGGGGGGTAGTGAAGTGCAAGAATGGGTTCTCAGCACTGGAGCAGCAGGGGTATGGCAGGCCAGGAATGAGTGCACTTGCAGTGCTGCATGCAAGGATCTTGGTACTGTAACAGCAGAGGGGTGCAATAGGGCAAGAGTGAGATACCATATATGTATGTATGGGAAGGGGTGGTGCCCCAATATTGCAACAGGAGAAGGTCTCTGGAGCAGGACTGAAGTGCACTGGCAGAGCAGTGAGGTGGGGGTATGGGTCCCCAGCACTGGAAAAGCAGCAAGTGCTGCAGTGCAGGAGTGGGCTGCACTGTCAGAACTGTGTGTAGAGGTCTCAGTACAGGAATATTAGGGGATGTAAAATTACATTTGCCTGACAACTCTGAATATTCCATGTCAACTTTCATTTGACTGGAGGAAGAAAAGTGCACCCTTGTGTCATATTCCTAGCTGCACTTTCGAACTTCTGGGACTCTGCTTTAGCAAGGCATTTTCTATCTGTACAGTGTGTTGAAACAAGATTTTCCCCATACCATTCTATGAAGATGGGTTAGGTAAGTTAATAAAGCAATTTGTGATACAAGCGTGGTTATGCACTTCTGGCTCCTTGCTGTTGGACCCTGTTGACGTCACTCATTGCTCATTGTGGTTCCTCTGCCCAGTTCCGGCTGCTTTGGATGTTCTCTAAAAGGGAATAATAAGATCAATGCATATGTAAATGAAGCGGATGATGCTAAAGTCCTTCATTAGATGCTCATCGCCCTCTGTTGATCTGCTCTTCACACTCCAAATAGCAGATGTGGCATTTGCCCTGCTCTCTTGAACTGTTGTCCATTTCACTGGCCTGGGGGGGGGGGGGGGGGGAGGGATTAAGCCCTAAGGATTGTGTTGTCTTTGTCTTCACACATATTATGTAACCTTTTTAGGTCAATACAACTTGCTTATAACATGTTTTCCTCTAGAGGAAGATTTTTCTGAGATAATGCTGGGGACGCATATATGTGTAGAAATATGTTGCCAAATGGGAATAAACAGAAACATAGAGCTATAATGGCAGGAAAAGACCACATGGCCTATCTAGTCTGCCCTTCCATATCAACTACAATAGTCCCCTTTTTCCCTTTAGAGATCCTCTGTGTTTGTCCCATGCTTTCTTTTAATTCAGATACTGTCCTCATCTCTACCACCTCCACTGGGAGACTATTCCACACATCTATCACTCTTTCCATAAAGAAATATTTCCGCATATTATTCCCGAGTCTATCCCCTTTCACTTTCATGCTATGTCCCCTCGTAGCAGAGCTTGCTTTCAATTGAAAGAAACCCTCTTGTGCATTTAAGCCACGGAGGTATTTAAATGTCTCTATCATATCACCCCTACCCCGTCTTTCCTCTAAAGTACACATATCAAGATCTTTAAGTCTGTCCTCATATGCTTCATAACAAAGTCCACTAACCATTTCAGTACCCAGCAAACACCCGCAGGATTCGGCTAAAGAACCTTCTCCTTCTTCAAGTGGTAATTTGCCTGTTTCTTTAATGCTGCCTGAACCTTTTCTAAAGCTTGAAGGGGACGTGGTGTCTGTTCCTTGCCCTAATGACTTTTCTCTGCCACTCTTGGAAGATCCATCTCCTCCGGCTGAAGTTTCTTTACAAGATATATGGCGGATTGTTTCCAGAACTGAGCTTTCCTTGAAATCTTCATTGGTTAAAATGTCTATGTTTACTAAGGAAGCCGTTAATTCTTTGTCTAATCATCAGGACAGATTGTGCTCCCTTGAGTCTTATAAGGCTAAAGTTGATGGTCAGATTGTTTCGATTCAAGGGTCTGTAGCCTCTTTTGTCCAGGATTCTTTATATTTACATACTCGGGATGAAATAATTGAAAATGCTTTAAGGGTTAAAAATCTTAGATTATTAAATTTTCCTCGGACGCACTATCTCTCTCCGACTATACTATTTGTTAAATACTTGAAGGATGTTTTAAAGGTTTCTGAGCCAGAATCCATAGTTCTGTCTAAAATATACTATTTGCCTACTGGTATTAGAGGGAAACTGGTTTCAGATTCTGAGACAGGTGGTGCAACTGGTGAAGATATGGATTGTCTATCGGCTCAGAGTCTGGATTTGTCAGCTTATTTGGAGTCCTCAGTAGAAGAGATATCTACTTGGGCCACTTTGTTAGTTGTATTTTCATTAGAGCGAGATAAGGAGATGATTCTGCGCTCTTATTTTAAACATAGACAGGAAAAGTTCTTTGGGCAGTTGATACAGGTCTTTCCTGATGTGTGTCGTGCCACGCAACTGAAAAGGAAGGCCTTCCTTTTACTTCGTCCTCGAGTCGTGGCAGTAGGGGCCTCTTTTCTACTTAAATATCCTTGCAAGTGTGTCGTCACGCATCAGACTAAGTCCTATATCTTCTTTGACTCAATTCAACTGGAGAAATTCTTGCAGAATCTTGGTTGATTGGCGGGTTTATGCTTAGTATAAAAGGGTTTTGTTATGTTGTATTTCTCTTTCTCAGCATTGGATTGTGTTTTTTTTCTTTATCTACACTCCATATTGTGGGCTGGGTGTTAATATTTTGTTAAACAATGTTGGCTGAAGTGTTATTGCTTATTATTTCTTTGTTTTCTTTTTCTTGTGTGTAAAGATTGAAATTTCAATAAAAAAAAAGTCTGTCCTCATATGCTTCATAACGAAGTCCACTAACAATTTTAGTACCCACCCTTTGCACTAACTCCAATCTGCTTATATCCTTTTGAAGGTGCAGTTTCCAGAATTACACACAATACTCCAAATGAGGTTGCACCAGAGACTTCAACAGAGGCATTATCACCTCATTTTTTCTGCTGGCCATTCCTCTCCCTATACACCAATATCCTTCTGGCTTTCACAGTCGCCTTTTCTACCTGTTTAACTACTTTAAGATCAGACACAATTATACCCAGTTCCCGCTCTTTTCTGGACAGAAGTACCTCACCCCCTATATTGTACTGCTCCTTTGGAGTTTTGCAGCTCAAATGCATGACCCTGCATTGTTTAGCAGTAAATTTCAGCTGCCAAATTCTAGACCATTCCTCAAGCTTGAGCTAGATCCCTCCTCATGTTATCTACTCCTTCCTGGGTGTCTACTTTATTACAGATTTTGGTATCATCTGCAAACAAGGAAACCTTACCAGACAGCCCTCCTGCAAGATTACTAATAAAGATGTTAAAAAGAATTGGACCAAGGACAGATCCCTGCAGCACACCACTGGTAACATCCTTCTCCTCAGAGTGAGCTCCATTTACCTGTAGCCTTTGTCGCCTCCCACTCAACCGATTTCTAACCCCTAGGGTGCTCAGTTTGTTTATAAGTTGCCTGTGTGGAACTATGTCAAAGGCTTTACTGAAATCTAAATACACCACATCTAGGGCTCTCCCTCGGTCCAACTCCCCGGTCACCCAGTCAAAAATATCAGATTTGTCTGACAAGACCTGCCTCTAGTAAACCCATGCTGCTCGGATCCTTCAATCCATTGGAGTCCAGAAACCTCATTATTCTCTCTTTTAGTACCCTTTCCAATAATTTACTAACCACAGATATTAGACTAACCAGCCTGTAGTTCTCAATGTCATCCTTACATCTGCTTTTGTGTAAAGGGACCACATGAGCCTTTCTCCAGTCCCCTGTCACCATTCTGGACTCCAAAGAGGCATCGAAAGGTCAGATAGTGGAGCAGCTAGAACGTCCCCAAGTTCCCTCAGTATTCTTGGATGTATCCCATCTGGACCCATGGCTGTGTCTACTTTTAGTTTAGCTAATTCCTCACGAACACAGTCTTCTGAAAATTGTTTGAGATCCATGTCACTTCTGTTCCTATTTGTGGGCATTTTCCTAACCCCTGATGAGGTCAGTGGCTTCAAAGAGTTAGCTGTGAATGGGTAGCTAGAACAAAAACAACAAACTCTGACAAGTGCCTTTACCCTACACTACAAGCAAACAAAATACATTCCCCCTTTGCAATAATGAAAAAAAATTGCTTTTAAAAAAGAACACCGAAGAGGATGATTCTGTTGCCTGTGTCCATTGAATTGGAAGCTGTGATCATGAGGGAGGAGTAGCCTAGTGGTTGGAGCAAGGTACTTCAGGCCGGAAGGTCGGGGTTCCAAACCTCACTAGAGGACAGCAACCTTGGGCCGGAAGGACTGGGGTTTCTAGTCCCACAGATGCTCCTTGTGGTCTTGGGCAAGCCACTTAACCCTCCATAGCCCATGTTCCCTGTAAGTATTAGTGTATGTGTCTCATATCCCCGTGTGTTAAATGTATCCCCCAATTGTGTTGTGACCACTTTGATTGAAGGATAAGGCGGTATACAAAACTGTCTAAATAAATAAATAAATTTCTGACAAATTAGGACTAGGGCAGTTAAAATCCATTCAAAAGTGAGGGTCTTAGACTTTAGGAAAACTAACTTTGCCAAGATGGGCAAATACCTCAAGGAGTCGATAACGGGATGGAAACAGCTGGGGGATGTAGAAAAACAGTGGGAAAAACTGAAAGGGGATATTTTAAGGGCAACCAACCTTTTTGTTAAAATGGTAAATAAAAAGGTAAAAGGAAAAGGAGACCACTATGTTTTATGAAAGAAATAGCTGAAAAGGTGAAGAAAAACAGGGAGGCCTTCATGAAATACAAGAGATCACAGAGAGAGGAAGACACATCTATATTTGGAAAACTTAGAGAAGCTAGCAAAGTAGTCAGGAAAGCAAAGATTCTAATAGAGGAGGAAATAGCCAATGCAATAAAATGGGAGGGGGGGGATAAGACATTTTTTTCAGAAATGTTAGTGAGAAGAGGAAGGGCAAAAGTGGTATTGTCAGACTCAAGGGTGAAGGGGGGGGGGAATATTTAGAAGCTGATGAGGATAAAGCAGAATTGCTTAATAAATATTTCTGTTCTGTGATCACAGATGAAGAACCAGGAGCAGGACCTCAGAAAACAGCCACAAACAGGAACAGAAGCGAGGGGCATTTTGAATAATTTTCAGAAGACTGTTCGTGAGAAACTAGCTAAACTTAGACAAAGTGATGGGACCAGATGGGATACACACTAGAATACTGAGGGAACTTGGGGACGTTCTAGCAGCTCCACTGACTGACCTTTTCAATGCCTCATTGGAGTCGGGAGTGGTGCCAAAGGACTGGAGAGAGGCACATATGGTCCTTTTACACAACAGCGGAAGTAAGGATGTGGTTGAAAACTACAGGCCAGTGTGGAAAAGGGCCAGCTAGGCAAGGCTATGTCAGCTGATATTTTACAATAAAAGCTAGAGCCCTGCAAAGCCATCTTTGAAGAAACTCTGATGGATACGCCTGTGCTTAGGCTGCATGTTTTTCTTCCGTACAGAGCTTTGTAGGATTCGATTGATCAATTGTGTCTTGTTTTTTCCTTCCTGTTAAGAGGTTAAGATAATTAAAAGAATCCAGGTTTAGTGAAGGATTGCAGACCCTAGGAGGGAGATAGTCTTCAGCCAGTTAGTTTAACTTTGGTGGTGAGTAAATTATTGGAAGCGCTGCTGAAAGAGAAAATAGTGAGGTTTCCGGAGTCCAGCGGATTACAGGATCTGAGGCAGCATGGTTTTACCAGAGGCAGGTCTTTTCAGACAAATCTGATTGATTTATTTGACTGGGTGACCAGGGAGTTGGGACTGAGAGAGAGCCCTAAATGTGGTGTATTTAGATTTCAGTAAAGCCTTTGACACCGTTCCTCACAGGCAACTTATAAACAAACTGAGCACCCTAGGGATGGACCCTAAAGTTACTGCTTGGGTTAGAAATTGGTTGAGTGGAGGCAACAAAGGGTACAGGTAAATGGAGCTCACTCTGAGGAGAAAGAGGTTACCAGTGGTGTGTTCTAGGGATCTCTCCTTGGTCCAATTCTTTTTAACATCTTCGTTAGTGATATAGCGGAAGGGCTGTTGAGTAAGGTTTGCCTCTTTGTGGATGATACCAAAATCTGCAATAGAGTAGACACTCAGGAGGGTGTAGATAACATGAGGAGGGATCTAGCTAAGCGTGAAGAATGGTCTAGAATTTGGCAACTTGAATTTAATGTTAAAAAATGTAAGGTCATGCATTTGGGCTGCAGCAATCCAAGGGAGCAATACAGTATAGGAGGTGAAGTACTTTTGTCCACTAAAGAAGAGCGGGACCTAGGTGTGGTTGTGTCTGATGATCTTAAAGTAGCTAAACAGGTAGAAAAGGCGACGGCAAAAGCTAAAAGGATGCTTGGGTGCATATGGAGAGGAATGACCAGCAGAAGAAAGGAGGTGATAATGCCTCTGTATAAGTCTTTGGTGCGACCTCATTTGGAGTATGGTGTGCAATTCTGGAGACCGCACCTTCAAAAGGATATAAACAGGATGGAGTCAATACAGAGGATGGCTACTAAAATGGTTAGTGGTCTTCATTATAAAGCATATGAGGACAGACTTAAGGATCTTAATATGTACACCTTAGAGGAAAGGCGGGATAGAGGTGATATGATTGAGATGTTTAAATACCTCCGTGGCATAAATGTTCAGGGGGAGAGCCTCTTTCAATTGAAAGCAAGTTCTGCTACGAGGGGACATGGGATGAGGGTGAAGGGAGATAGATTCAGGAGTGATATGCGGAAATATTTCTTTACGGAAAGAGTGGTGGATCCGTGGAATAGTCTCCCAGTGGAGGTGGTAGAGATGAGGACAGTGTCTGAAGTCAAAGAAGCATAGGACAAACACAGAGGATCTCTAAAGGAAAAAAGGGGACTGTTGTAGTTGTTGATATGGAAGGACAGAGTAGATAGGCCATGTGGTCTTTCTATGTTTCTATTGGAAGAGATGCGCTTGTTTTACCTGAGCAAGATCCTTTATCTAAGGAACTAGTTAGTTCCGTCTTTGGTTGCTCTGCACCCAAACGCTAGTAAATGGACTAAATATACAAACACGTCGTAACCTACTGGTGAGCTTCAGTAATTTACATTCTAAGAACTAGGAAGACAGAAAGGGAAAGTGTGAGCCGACGCGACGGCGCCGCTTTCTGCAGGCAATTTTCCAACAGGTTTAGCCAGGTGAGGAGTTAGCCGCCTGCATCTCCCTCGCTGCGCACGGCAGGGTGCAGGAACAGCAGGCACAAGGCGGGCACTCACGCCGCCCGCAATTTTCAACGAACACAGCCCACGGCGCTTCCCTCTGAAAATGGGGTGCAAGCCCCGTAGGCTCCGCCCCCAGCTGTAGCCCAGCGCGTGCCGAGAACCGCCTGAACGTGCTCGGAATATTCAAGCCTGGCCCGGCGCGGGTTATCCGAGGACACGGCGGCTTCCGAAAGACAGGGGGAGGGAGGGGGCAATCGCAGCGCGCCGGCTCAGCTCCGACACGGCCGGGGACAGCCCAAAGCACTCATTTGCATAACCCCTTCTGCACTGACCAATCAGAAGCCGGACATGCGAGAAAGCTTGCGCGGCTGCAGAACCCGATGCGCGTCTCTGCCACCGAGGAGACAACGAATGGAAATAAATAGTGGCTTGATCTGACTTCAGGTCCGTCTGTCCCGCTGGAGCGATGGGATTTCGGCGGCCGGCCCCCTCCGCAGCGACCACTAGGGGAACTCGCGGACAGGACCTGATCAGACGTGCAGGGAAATTGCCGCCTCGATCTGCATTTACTTCAGCCCTGACGACAGAGGAAGGGGGGGGGGGGTGTAATCGGACCCTCTCCAAGCCGCCTCTGGGCTGCCCTGGTAGAGAGCATGGCAGAAGATGTCAGGACGCTGGCGAGACTCTTTACCCGTCCAGAAAGCTTGCATAAAAAGCCCCCCCCCCCCCTCCCCGTTGGTGTAGTTTGAACGCTATAATATCACATGAACTGACCAACGACCCGAGGTCTACCTCCCAATCCTCCTGACAGCGAAGTTACTTACCTGTAACATGAGTTCTCCAGGGACAGCAGGATAAGTCAGCCACAAATGGGGTGACGTCATCCGACGGAGCCGTAGACGGAAGTACTCTCACTAGCCCAGAAGGCTTTAGCCTTCTGGGCTTGGCTACTAGCCCCACCTCCCGATCCGCCCCTAGCTGGTCAGATTTCCCAAGCCGAGGCAAGAGGAGCTAGGAGGCGGATAGCGGATAGAAGGATAGGCAAATCCCCGCCGGGGAGGGAAAGTGTGGCTGACTTATCCTGCTGTCCCTGGAGAACTCATGTTACAGGTAAGTAACTTCGCTTTCTCCCAGGGCAAGCAGGATGAGTCAGCCACAAATGGGGTCTCCCCAGCTATTTGTGTAGCGGCGGGGATAGCTACTTGGCACTCTAGGAACCCAGTGAAGGAGGACATAAGGGCCGTAAGGTGCAAACTGTGTTTAATAGGTGAGTGCAATCGAAGGTTGCCCATACGGGAACCGCAAACCACACAAGGAACGATCATTACAACAAGTACTTAGCAAGATTAAGCATATGTGTGCAAAAACACGTGCACGAAGAGTGCACCAACAGTGTGCAACAAGAATAATCAAGATTAAGCATAGCTGTGCAAAACAGTGCTCAAGGTGAAACAGTGTGCAGTGTAATAACAGTGCAAGCAATACAGACAATAAGGTACTAGTCCAAGGCTCAGTTACGCAAGGCCTTCAAGAGGGGGGTGTAGAAAGAACGGCTAGGTCAAAGGCCACGCCCCCGTGGTCTGCTCTGTCAAGGCAGTAGTGTTTCTGGAAGGTCTGTACAGAGGACCAGGTGGCCGCTTTGCAGATGTCGGGCACTGGGATGTCGCGCAGATTGGCAATGGAGGCGGCCAACGCTCTCAGATGGTGCACCCTGACTCCTGTGGTGGGGCTCATACCCGCCAGGGAGAGACAGAAGGATATGCAAGCGGTTATCCACTTGGACAATGTGCGCTTGGACACGGGAACGCCAGGCCTGTTCGGGTCATAAGACACGAAAAGCTGTGACCCTTTGCGTAGTGGTGCAGTCCTGTTGAGGTAACAGCGGAGGGCCCTTACGCAGTCGAGCGTGCATAGGCGATGCTGGTCAGGGTCAGAAAGGGGACCTGGCATGAAGCTGGGCAGCTCGATGGTCTGGTTGATGTGGAATGCAGTGGCCACCTTAGGCACAAACTTGGGGTGCGTCCTAAGGCAAGCGCGGTCGTGGTGAAGGACGGTGTAAGGTTCGTAGTCCACGAGAGCGTGAAGCTCGCTGATCCTCCTAGCCAACGTGATAGCGATGAGGAACAGAGTTTTCCATGAGGCGAACTTCATGTGCGATGATTGAATGGGCTCGAAGGGTTCCCGTGTGAGTTGGTTGAGGACAATGTTCAGATCCCAAGAGGGCACGGGTTCCCTGATCGGGGGATGTAGGTTGGTCAAGCCCCTCATGAAGCTGGACACCAGAGGTAGAGCTGCCACTGATGCCTCGCCAATGCGTAGGTGAAATGCAGCAATGGCGGATAGATGTACCTTGATGGATGGTGTCTTCAGACCCAGCACGGTGAGGGAAGCCAGGTATTGGAGGAGCTTTGGGACCGGGCACGTAAAGGGGTCAAGCTGATGCGCCGCACACCATACACTGAAACGGCGCCACTTGAGGATGTAGCATTTTCTAGTGGAAGGGTGCCGCGCTGCCAGGATGATGTCCTGAACCTCTGAGGGTAGATTGAAAGGAGCAAGGGCTATCCTTTCAGCTTCCACGCCGTCAGTGACAGCATCCGCAGGTTGGGATGGAGCATTGTGCCGTTGTCTTGTGAGAGGAGGTCCGATCGCTGGGGGAGGTAAAGGGGAGGCTCCAGCGCAAGGCGATGCAGGTATGGGAACCATATCTGTCTGGGCCAGTATGGGACCCAATGTTCCCTCTAATTTTCTGTAGGCTGTGTGCGCATAAAATATCAGCTGTGCAGCTTTTGAAGGAAGGTTAATTTTTTGTGCGCCACATAACACCACTCAGAGTTATATACTTTAAAATTTGACTACACATCAGAATACAGTATGTAAACCACATTGATTTTAAAGAAATTAAATGAAAATAGACGATTACTAAATGAAGCGGAAAAATTATAGTAATTACAATCACAACTTTTAAATTTTAAGACATCTATGTTGTTTTCTATCAGAATCGGAACCGTAACTTTTGTGCGCTCTGTTGTAAAGTATGTGCGCTCGCTCGGCAAGGTGTGTGCGCGCGCACACGCGCACAGCTTAGAGGGAACAGTGATGGGACCACAAGGATGACCAGGGCATGGTCTCTGATGATGTGTTGAACAGTCCGTGCAATGAGCGGAGTCGGAGGGAACGCATAGGCCAGGTGTCATTGGTCCCAGGTCACATCGAAGGCATCCGCCGCTAGTCTTTGCGGGGATGGTCTCTTTGAGCAGAAGTGGCGGCATTTGGTGTTCTCTTGCGAGGCAAAGAGGTCATCTGTGGAAGGCCCCACTCCTTGAAGAGGGATGCTGAAACCTCCGAGTGGAGGGCCCACTCGTGAGGGCTCAGTTGCCTGCTCAGGCGATCTGCGAGAATGTTTTCCGCTCCGGGTAGGTAGCAGGCTTGGAGGTTGCATTGGAGCGATAGGGCCAGGCGCCAGGTGAGGAGGGCTTCTTTGCACAGAGACAGAGCCTGTGCCTCCTTGTTTGTTTATGTAGAACATGGTTACCTGATTGTCGGTCAGGACCTTGACCACTTTGCCGCGGACTCTGTCTCTGAAGGCATGGAGGGCTAGACGGACAGCTCTGAGCTCGAGGACGTTGATATGAAGGTTCTTCTCTAGGGTGTCCCAAGAGCTTTGAGTGCGAGCTCCCGCGCAGTGGGCTACCCAACCGAGCGCTGAGGCGTCCGTAGTCATGGTGATTTGTGGGGGTGTCGCCTGTAGAAGTTTGCCCTTGGATAGATTGGAGGGGTCCGTCCACCAGCGCAATGCTTTGTCTGTCCCGGAGTCTCTGGGAATCTGAGCGGACAGTGGATGAGAGTGTTGGCGCCAACGACTGCGGAGGTGCCACTGGAGAGCCCACATCCGTAGCCTTGCAAAGGGGAGGACATGGGTGGTGGCCGCCATATGGCCCAGAAGGCGCAGGATCGCACGAGCAGATGAGTGCGAGGAGCTGAGGACGTTTCGCGCTAGCGCGATGATGGTGCTTATCCTGTTCGGTGGCAGGAAGGCTTTTGTCAGAGTTGTGTCTATATGCGCACCGATGAACTCCAGGCTCTGCGTGGGGGACAAGTGGGACTTCTAGTGGTTGATCAGGAAGCCCAACTCCAAAAGGAGTGAGGTGGCCTTCTTGACTGCTGTGTGCAGCTGGCAACGGGAGGGTGCCGAGAACAGCCAGTCGTCCAGATAGGGGAAGACGCAAACCCCCTGCCTGCGGAGATGGGCAGCAGCCACCGCGACACATTTCGTGAACACTCTGGGAGCAGGGGACAGCCCGAAGGGTAACACTCTGTATTGGTAGTGATTCCCTGCTACTCTGAATCTCAGGAACTTTCTGTGTTGAGGGTGCATGAGGATGTGAGTGTAAGCATCCTGGAGGTCCAGGGCGGCCAGCCACTCCAGAGGTTGTATTAAAGGAAGAATGGTGGACAGGGAGTGCATCCTGAACCTCTCCCTGGCGATGCATTTGTTGAGCTTTCTCAGATCGAGGATGGGTCGCACGCCTCCAGACTTTTTGGGAACAAGGAAGTATCTTGAGTAAAAGCCTTTGTTGATTTTGTTGCCAGGAACGGGTTCGATCGCTCTGGCTGTGAGCAAAGCTTTGATTTCCGCGTCCATAGCGTTGGTGTGTTGCAGTTGTGGAATACACTCTGGAGGTGGACGCAGAGGTGTAGCAGTCTTGAAGTTTATGCGGTAGCCGTGTTTGATGATAGAGAGCACCCACTGGTCTGTCGTGATCTTTTCCCAGCAGGGTAGGAATGCAGATAAGCGGCCCCCGGTCGGTAGCTGGGAATGAGGTGAGTCAAAAACTTGGATTGTTCTTTGCAGGCGCGGAGGGGGGTTTTCTTAGAAGCGCGTTCCCGCTGTCGTGGCTTCTGCCTATAGGGCGCTGGGTAGTACTGTTGTTTGTAACGGGGCTGCTGCCATCTGCGGTAAGAGTTGTACTGCTTGTACCCAGATGGTGCATGGGAAGAGGCCTTGCGGTAGGGTTTAGTGCGCTCAGACCCTTCTTCCAGCGTTTGGAGAGTGGTACAGCGCTCGCGCATATCATTTACTGTCTCTTTGACTTTGTCACCGAAGAGCGAGTCTCCGGTGCATGGTGCGTCTGCGAGTTTTTCATGGGAGTCAGATTGTAGACCTGAGGCTCTTAGCCAGGCTAGCCGCCTGGCGGAGATGGCGATTCCAGCCACTTTGGAGGATGTCTCGAAGGCGTCGTGTGCTGAACGACCCTGGTGCTTGGTGCATTCCTCGAGATCTGTTATGGCAGAAGAGAGGGACGCAGGGAGATCTGCGCCTTTGGAGGCGGCTTTTATGTTGGCCACTAGTGCGTCTTGGTAGATGGCGATTTGAAATAAGTGAGTGGAGATTCTTGCATTTAACATGGAGCCTTGGTAGATCCGCTTTGCGATGTCGTCTAAAAGCTTGTTCTCTTTCCCAGGTGGCGCGTTAGCATTAGCGTGTGCGGACTTACTCCGCTTAAGTGCGGATTCCACCACAATGGACTGGTGGGGGAGATGCTGTTTATCGAACCCTGGTATGGGTTGGACGACGTACCTCGAGTCCATTCTCCGAGGGCAAGGGTGATTGGAAGCCGGCGTTATCCATGTTTTTAGGAGGTTATCCTGGAGGAGCTGGTGCACTGGTATGGCAGGTGCAGCTTTGGGGACGTCCACGAACTTGAGGGCTCCTTGGACTTCATCACTTCGGTCGGCGCCCTGGTGTGAGGAAATCGAGAGGGCTGTTAGGACCTTCTTTATGAACTTAGGATAGGTTAGGTCCTCCGGTGGATCTTGAGGCCCTGGGTTGCTGTCCTGGTCCACTAAGGAAGTGGAGTGTGACTGAGAGGAGTCGACTGTGCAGTCTGCGCCCTGGGTAGGGGCCTGCGCAAGGTTGTCGGCTGTGGGCAAGAGTGGTTGTGCAGGGACCTGTGCGGCCTGTTGCTGGCTCGTAGAATCTCTGTCATTATTGCGAGTTGCGCAAGAGCCTTCCTGAGGCACCGAAGGCAGTTTGTGCTGAGAGACCATCCCTGAAATTGTAGAAGTCCATTGCTTCAACATATCATTGAGAAGTACCAGCATGTCAGGGGTTCCAGAGATTTGAGGGTCCGAGATGGTATGTGCATTGTCTGAAGGCAACTGAGCGGTCTGACCTTGGCATGGCTCATGTGCTGCTGAATCAGAGAGGTAGAGGGCCGATTCATCAACACCACTGAGCGCTGAGTTGCCATGTGATCCGTGGCTGTGGTGAGAGGTACCCGAGTAGGGAGAGCTGTTTCTGCCGCTCTCGGCGTATTTGTATGCATAGTGCTGAGGTGAAACTGTAGTACGGCCATGTCTGCGCCATTTACTGGACCGATGGTTTCTTGCGATGTGCCTCCGTGCTGCAGCTCTGTTGCGCCGATGCAATCCGTGTCTGCTCTGTGAGCGGCTCCGATCACGAGTGGAGCGTCTGCACTTCCCGTAGCGCCTCCCTGAGCGGCTCCTGCGCCTGGTGCTGCGTCGGTGGTCAGATGAAGAGCTGTCATAGCTAGAGGTGCTGCTACTTCCCGTGTCTGCATAATCAGGTATGCGCCGATGGAGCGTGGTAGC
The DNA here is from genome assembly GCA_033557465.1 of Ichthyophis bannanicus. Classification (NCBI taxonomy): domain Eukaryota; kingdom Metazoa; phylum Chordata; class Amphibia; order Gymnophiona; family Ichthyophiidae; genus Ichthyophis; species Ichthyophis bannanicus. The sequence goes on from CM066050.1 coordinate 7,894,164, forward strand.
AGGGAAGCCGGAAGTCGTCATCGAGCATGACAGGAGTTCCGGATGTGAGGGAGGAGCTGCTGCCGGCAAAATGGAGGCCTCCAGAGGTACACACGTGGCTTGGAGAACATCGTCATCGCGGCGGGGGACGGAGGCCGTGGGAGGCGCGTCCCCGGCCGGAGCGACAGCGGCATTGGAGAGCTGAGGGGCCGGTAAGGTCACAGCGGCATCGCGGGGTACCTGGTGAGCCGGTAGTGTTATCGCAGTCGCCGGGGACAGGAAGTCTCGTAAGGCATGCCGCCGATATTTCAGGGCTCTCGGGGACATGCGGCCGCAGGCGGAGCAATCTTGGACGGCATGATCCTTCCCCAGGCATCGTAGGCATAGGTGATGTGAATCGGAATTTGCCATTTTCCTAGAGCAGGCGGAGCACTTCTTAAATCCTGTTTTTTTCATGATGAGAGTGAGAGTAAAATAATAAACATCTTTCTTGGCAAGGCGGAAGACGAAGACTAACCAGCTAGGGGCGGATCGGGAGGTGGGGCTAGTAGCCAAGCCCAGAAGTGAGAGTACTTCCGTCTACGGCTCCGTCGGATGACGTCACCCCATTTGTGGCTGACTCATCCTGCTTGCCCTGGGAGAACCCCTATATAGCCCCTTGTACATTGAGCACTCTGTAAATAGCTCACCAAGCAGAAATCACCACCTTCACCCACACACCCCTCGCTCGCTTAACGCTGCATGCCCCCTACACACAGTGAGCTCCGCTTTGATTTCATGCTAAAGCGGTACATAAATCCTTAAAAAAAAATACTTGGGGGGCGGGCAATGGGTAAGGAAGTTATATTGGACAGTGGGAGCAGGGATACCAGAGTACCATTACTGTCTGCAACGGGGGGGGGGGGGGGGACGCTAGCACTCCCCATGCCGCCCCCAAACTACGCCTATACTCCCCTTCTAACCCAAGATCTGTCATTAAGGCAGGGTGCAGATATACAAATAGGCATCAATTGAAACAGCCCCCAAACTCCTGCCTAGACGGAGCTCATGCTCTGTAGCAGTTCACCTTCTTTTTCTGATTCTGGGGGCTGTGGTAAGAATAGGGGTGCACACCCACACCCACTTCTTCCCTCCCCCGATCTGTGCGCTGGCAGTCTTCGCTTTCTTTTTCTAATTTTCGCGACAATACGGAAAGAATTACTGCAGCCGATTATCAGTGCCCTATTCTGTAAACTCCAAGGTGCGCAAAACATTACGCACAGGTGCAATCGCGTCCGCGGCTGCTCCGGAAATCGCATAGGTAAACCGTTAGTCCCCTCTCCCTGGGACCCCCCCCCCCCCCCGATCTCACTAACCCCTTCCACCCCCATGCAGTGCCCATTTTCCTTTTACATTCCGTCAGCTTGGGCTGTCTGGGTAAGTTGGAAATGCTTTTTCCGTTTTCACGGGTGAGGCTTTTGCTGTCCGGCCATATACTCCCAGGTATGGTGTATGGGGCACTGCCTTCCTCCTGGCAGATGCCCCAGTATAGTGACCCCCTCCCCCCCCCAGGAGTTGCTGAAGTATATAGTGTTTCGGGTCCTGATCCTCCCCCCCCCCATCAGCAGATGCCCCTGTATAGTGATTGGGGCACTGCCCCCCCCCCCAGGAGTTGCTGAAGTATATAGTGTTTCGGGTCCTGATCCCCCCCCCCATCAGCAGATGCCCCAGTATAGTGATTGGGGCACTGACCCCCCCCCCCCCAGGAGTTGCTGAAGTATATAGTGTTTCGGGTCCTGATCCCCCCCCATCAGCAGATGCCCCAGTATAGTGATTGGGGCACTGACCCCCCCCCCCCCAGGAGTTGCTGAAGTATATAGTGTTTCGGGTCCTGATCCCCCCCCCCATCAGCAGATGCCCCAGTTTATTGTTTGGGGAACTGACCCCCCCCCCCCCAGGAGTTGCTGAAGTATATAGTGTTTTGGGTCCTGATCCCCCCCCCATCAGCAGATGCCCCAGTATAGTGATTGGGGCACTGCCTCCCCCCCCAGGAGTTGCTGAAGTATATAGTGTTTTGGGTCCTGATCCCCCCCCCATCAGCAGCTGCCCCAGTATTGTGGTTGGGGTACTGCCCCCCCCCCCTCCCGAGCAGATACCCGTGCACCGCGTTTATGGCACTATTCCCCCCCCCCCCCAGGAGTTGCTGATTTTTATAGTGTTTCGGGTCCTGATCCCCCCCCCCCATCAGCAGATGCCCCAGTATAGTGATTGGGGCACTGCCTCCCTCCCCCCCAGGAGTTGCTCAAGTATATAGTGTTTCGGGTCCTGATCCCCCCCTCCCCCATCAGCAGATGCTCCAGTATAGTGATTGGGGCACTGCCCCCCCCCCCAGGAGTTGCTGAAGTATATAGTGTTTCGGGTCCTGTTCCCCCCCCCCATCAGCAGATGCCCCAGTATAGTGATTGGGGCACTGCCTCCCCCCCCCCCAGGAGTTGCTCAAGTATAGAGTGTTTCGGGTCCTGTTCCCCCCCCCCCCATCAGCAGATGCCCCAGTATAGTGGTTGGGGTACTGACCCCCCCCCTCCCGAGCAGATACCCGTGCACCGCGTTTATGGCACTATTCCCCCCCCCCAGGAGTTGCTGAAGTATATAGTGTTTCGGGTCCTGATCCCCCCCCCCCCATCAGCAGATGCCCCAGTATAGTGATTGGGGCACTGCCTCCCCCCCCCCCCGCCGTTGCTCAAGTATATCGTGTTTCGGGTCCTGATCCCCCCCTCCCCCATCAGCAGATGCTCCAGTATCGTGTTTGGGGCACTGCCCCCCCCCCCCAGGAGTTGCTGAAGTATATAGTGTTTCGGGTCCTGATCCCCCCCACCCCCATCAGCATAAGCGCCAGTATAGTGATTGGGGCACTGCCCCCCCCCCCAGGAGTTGCTGAAGTATATAGTGTTTCGGGTCCTGATCCTCCCCCCCCCCATCAGCAGATGCCCCAGTATAGTGATTGGGGCACTGCCCCCCCCCCAGGAGTTGCTGAAGTATATAGTGTTTCGGGTCCCGATCCCCCCCCCCAAAAGCAGATGGCCCAGTATTTTGCTTGGGGGACTGTCCCCCCCCCCCAGGAGTTGCTGAAGTATATAGTGTTTCGGGTCCTGATCCCCCCCCATCAGCAGATGCCCCAGTCTAGTGAGTGGGGCACTGACCTCCCCCCCCCAGGAGTTGCTGAAGTATATAGTGTTTCGGGTCCTGATCCCCCCCCCCATCAGCAGATGCCCCAGTATAGTGATTGGGGCACTGACCCCCCCCCCCCGGAGTTGCTGAAGTATATAGTGTTTCGGGTACTGATCCCCCCCCCCCATCAGCAGATGCCCCAGTATAGTGATTGGGGCACTGCCTCCCTCCCCCCCAGGAGTTGCTCAAGTATATAGTGTTTCGGGTCCTGTTCCCCCCCCCCAATCAGCTCTTGCCCCAGTTGAGTGTTTGGGGCACTGCCCCCCCCCCCAGGAGTTGTTGAAGTATTTTTTTTTTCGGGTCCTGATCCTCCCCCCCCCCCATCAGCAGATGCCCCAGTATAGTGATTGGGGCACTTCCCCCCCCCCCCGGAGTTGCTGAAGTATATTGTGTTTCGGGTCCTGATCCCCCCCCATCAGCAGATGCCCCAGTATAGTGATTGGGGCACTGACCTCCCCCCCCCAGGAGTTGCTGAAGTATATAGTGTTTCGGGTCCTGATCCCCCCCCATCAGCAGATGCCCCAGTATAGTGGTTGGGCACTGACCCCCCCCCCCCCCCCAGGAGTTGCTGAAGTATATAGTGTTTTGGGTCCTGATCCCCCCCCCATCAGCAGATGCCCCAGTATAGTGGTTGGGGTACTGACCCCCCCCCCCCTCCCGAGCAGATACCCGTGCACCGGGTTTTTGGCAATATTCCCCCCCCCCCCCCAGGAGTTGCTGAAGTATATAGTGTTTCAGGTTCTGATCCCCCCCCCCCCATCAGTAGATGCCCCAGTATAGTGATTGGGGCACTGCCCCCCCCCCCAGGAGTTGCTGAAGTATAGTGTTTCGGGTCCTGATCCCCCCCCCCCCCCCCATCAGCAGATGCCCCAGTATAGTGATTGGGGCACTGCCTCCCTCCCCTCCAGGAGTTGCTGAAGTATATAGTGTTTCGGGTCCTGATCCCCCCCCCCCCCCATCAGCAGATGCCCCAGTATAGTGATTGGGGCACTGCCTCCCTCCCCCCCCGGATTTGCCCAAGTATTTTGTGTTTTGGGGGCCGATCCCCCCCCCCCCCATCTGCATTTGCTCATGTATTGTGTTTGGGGCACTGTCCCCCCCCCCCCAGGAGTTGCTGAAGTATATAGTGTTTCGGGTCCTGATCCGCCCCCCCCCCCCCCCCCCCCCCCCTTCATCTGGAGATGCCCCTGTACATTGTTTGGGGTACTGACCCCGTTACCCGTTCACCGCGTTTATGGCCCAATGCCCCCCCCCCCCCCGCCGCATGGTGTTTGAGGCGCACTGTGTCTGGAGGCTCTCGCTAGACTTGCAGGGTGCTGCGATACTCGAGGGGTTCTGCACCGGGCACCACGCTCCAGATCCCCGCCGGCGGCCAGGCCAGCAGGAGCCCCGAGGAGTGGGACTGCGGGCACCGCCCCTCCCTCCCCCCCGCCCCAGAAGGCAGATGGTGGGATCCGAGCGGCGGACGCTACCATTGCAGCGCGAGGAGGAGGAGGAGGCGGCGCTGCTGGGGACCGGGCGGCACCGAGCACCGCGAGCCACCGTGAAGGAGCCGAGCATGCGGCGATCACCTTGACTGGCCCAGGTAAAGTGGGACTGGGCCCGGGGCTAGGGAGCTCGAGCTGCGTCCGGTGGATCCCCCGCAGCACGGTGGTTTCCCCCCTTCCTCCGGCTCCGGGCGCGCTCATGATGGCGGATTGAGCCCCGCACCCCGGAAAGGGCTGAAGTGCTGCAGCCGGCCGCCGCTTCTCGGCTCCGGCACCGGGGGGGATCTTTGCTCCGTCGTTTAATGCCTTGGTCACATTTCTGAACTGTGCTACGTGTCTGCTGCTGGGGGCAGATATTGCTCCAAGTGGATCTTTTTCATATAAACTGGGAAAACCAGACAGACAGACAGTCTCGTTTACTCTATTTCATCCTCGAAGCTCAGCTTGGCATTACTTAGACCAAGGAACTGTTGGTAACAAAAAAGCAGTAATCCTTTGGAACTTTAGGTCCTTTTAATTCTGGAGTAGAAAGGCTTTTAACACCCCTGCAGTATTGCTTTACTTTTCACATAACTCTAATCAGCCATATCTAGAAGAAAAAGCCTATCACCAGCCTGACAGGACAAGCCAGTCCTTGCCCTCGCTCCTGAAGAAACAGCACAAACAACTGCTCCCAGCATCGTCGCTGTGCTCAATCTCTTACTTTCCTGCTGAAGGCAGACTTAGAGTGTGGGTAGCTTATGATCACTAGAAGTAGGGCAGGGTAAATTCAGCCTCTTAAATGCTTCCTGCCTCGAGCCTGTTTTTGCTGTAGAAAATCTCCCCTCTTCCAACTCTCAACAAAAGTTACTGCTAGGTATGAACTTTGTGACCATTAAGCTGGAAAGGAACCGCAGACCTTTGGTGGAGATTTAGTTCTACTCCATTAATTTATAGACTTCTATCATATCTCCCCTCAGCTGTCTCTTTTCCAGGTTAAAGACCCTAACGTTTTACATCTTTCCTCCTGGGGGTATCCTTCTATCCCCTTTACCATTTTGGTGGCTCTTCTCTGTATCTTTTTTATTCTGCTATCTCCTTTTTAAGATTGTGTGTAATTCTAGTCCCTATACGAGTGTTCAAGGTGGAATCATACCATGGAACTTACATCCCGCTTTTCACCGGGTCAAAGCAGTTTAACATCAAAGGGGTGGGGGATAGTAATCAATTCTTAGGGTGGAGGGGCTGTCACCGGGGAGGCCAACATTAAGTCCTTAATGTCTGTTCAGATCATTAAACAATGGACATCAGTCTCTTAGTAGGTAGACCTGTGGGTCACTGTTCCCTCTAAGCTGTGCGTGTGTGCGCGCACACACACCTCGCCGAGCAAGCGCACATACTTTACAACAGAGCGCACAAAAATGACAGTTCTGATTCTGATAGAAAACAACACAGACGTCTTAAATTTTAAAAGTTGTTGTGCATTTACAGTTTTCACAAGTTATACAATATTTTCTAGTGCAATCAATGTGGTGTACATACTGTATTCTGACCTGTAGTCAAATTTTAAAGCATATAACTCCAAGTGTCGTTATGTGGCGCACAAAAATTTAACCTTCCTTCAAAAGCTGCACAGCTGATATTTTATGCGCACACAGCCTACAGAAAATTAGAGGGAACATTGCTGTGGGTATGTTAGAAGGTCTGGAGGGGTAGTCAGTGATGGATGTTTGTTTCTGGTCCGAGGTATTCCTGGAACAGGACGGTTTTTAGTTGTTTCCTGAATGTTGAAGGATCTCCCTTGTTTCTAATTTGACTTGGCAGGGAGTTCCAGAGGGATGGTGCGTATAGTTCGAAGGCTCTGTTGCAGGTCCATTGATTGTATTTAGTTTGTTCATGGGGGATGGCAAGGGCATTGCTGGTGGTTTGTCTGATCTGTTGTGGGTGGGTGGGTGGGTTGGTTGGGGCAGTAGAGTGCAGAGCTGGGAAGTCTGAGTTTGATAGAGGGCTTTGTGGATAAGTAGGGCAGATTTGTATTTGATTATTGCTTCGAGAGGGAGTATGGACAGTTCTCTCAGGACAGAGGTGATGTGATTTTTTTTTTTTATTTGCTTTCTGGATAATTTTTGCTGTGGTATTTAAGGCAGTTCATAGTGGGTTGATGTGGGTGGCAGGTAGTCCGTGATAGATTATATTGCAGTAGTCCCGGGGGGGGGGGGGTGCGTCGTAGCTTGCATGACTGCCCTGAAGTCCTGTGGATCAATGAGAGGCCTGAGGCGTTGTACTGTTTTATCCTTGTGGAATATTACTCCAGTAGTCTTTTTGATCTGTTGCTTGAGTGTGAGTGCTTGGTCTATGATGATTCCTAAGTATTTTATGTGAGTTTGAATTTGTATTTGTGTGGCTGCTTAGTTGAGGTGTGGAGGTGGTGTGAAGTTTGGGTCCTTGGGTTACTATGAGGGCTTCTGGGTTTTTTTTGTGTGTGTTGATGGATAGGTTGTTCCTTTGTAGCCAGTTGGAGACTTCTATGAAGCAGTCTGATAGGTGGTTGTTTGTTGGGTTGGTGGTTGTGATCAGTCCATAGAGCATTATGTCATCTGCTTACATGTGGTAGTTGATGTTATGGGCACATATGATTGAGCAGAGTGGTTGTAGGTAGATGTTGAAGAGCATGGCAGATAGTGTGACTTCTTGGTGGTGCTGAAAGGGGGGGGGGGGAGGTTGCTATGCTTGTGCAGATCAGTTGTTGTCTATTGCTCAGGTAGAAATCGATACCAATGTCTTGGAGTCTGTGTAGGAGGATGTTGTGGGAAATGGTGTCAAAGGCTGCAGATATGTCCAGGAAGATCATAGCATATCTAGAGTGGTTGGTCTGTGTGCCCTTGATGAGGATGTTCATTAGTGATGTCATAAGGGTCTTGACTCCATGGAATGGACAGAAACCATGTTGTTGTTGAACTATCTTCTCAATGATTTTGGCAGTGAATGGAAGACTTGCTATAGGCCTAAAGGAGGCAGGGTCAAGGGGGTCCAGGTTGTGTTTCTTTTTAGGGTTGGGCAGATGATGGAGGTTTTGAGGATGTCTGGCATGTGTCCTTGCCTGAGGGATTCATTAACAATGTGGGTTAGGGGTGTGCTTATGTCTTCTTTGGATTTCTTTATCCAGTCCGCAGGGCAGGGATCCAGTGGGGAGGTGGTAGTGTTTAGGGAGGAGATGGTGGATTCTAATTTTTCTTTGGTGATTGTTTTGAATGTGCTACAGTCTGTGTCTATGGTAGTAGGGTGGGTGGTTCTCTCTGCATTCAGTTGTGAATTGTGTGGTTGTTGAAGCTGCTTGTACTGGCATGCTAGTAGTTCTGGCAGGATGTTCAGTAGCAGGTTGGATGCTTTTGTTAGCTTCTTGACAATCTCAAAGAGTTCTCATGGTTTGTTTATTGAGGTGTTTATGATCTTCAAGTGGTAGGTCCTTTTTGCTTTATCAGTTTCTGTGTGGTAAGCATCTAGTTCACTCATGTATTTTGTTTTATCATCCTCTTTTTTGGTCTTTGCATTTTCTCTCCACTCTTCTGAGCTGGGTCTTTAGTCTCATAGGTTGGGGGTGAACTATCGGGGTTTTGGTGGTTTGCTGTTGCACATGATGCAGAGGAGATCATAGTATTCCAGTTATAGATTAGGTCATTGATATTGGTGGAGCTTGTTTGGAGTTTAGGTAGTATTTGGGCCAGGAATTCCTCTTTGATGAATGGTTTAACTCTTCTCGTATGTTGTTTGTTCTCTTTGACGCTGGTGTGCTGGTAGATGTAGGAGATGTTGATGAGATAGTGGTCTGACAATGGTACACATGTGATCTCTGGGTTTTTGTATGAAGTGACATTTTGGGAGTTCAGGAAGATGAGGTCAAGCATGTTCCCTTTTTCATGTGTTGGTGCGTGTATGATCTGGGTCAGGTTCATTGCTTCCATGGCATTGATGAAGGCTTTGGCATAATTGTCTTGGAGTGATGGGAGGTTGAAGTCTCCGAGGACGAGTTGCTCTTTTGTGGAGATGGCGCTCTCAGATAGGTGTTGTAGTATGCTTGATAGGTTGGTGCTTGGGGTGGTCGCTCGGTAGATTAAGCATATGGAGAGGTACTTGTTGGTGAGGGTGAGTATGTTTGCTTCATTGGTGGTTTCTGAGGTGAAGGTTGGCTTTCACAATGATAGCTCCTCCTCTGCTGTGGACTCGAGAGCAGTGGTGAAGACTATATCCATTTGGTGTCCGTTGGTTCATGAGCACAGTGTCGGTGTCTGTTAGCCACATTTCGGTTATGCAGAGGATGTCAATCTTTTGGGTTGTGATTAGGTCTTAGAGCATGTGGTGTTTGTTTCTGACTGAGCGAGCATTTATTAGTGTGATGGAGAGAGAGTGTTGCTGTTTGGGGGATTGGGGGTGTGGGTGTTGCCCCATGTGGGGGGGGGGTGTTTATTGGTGTTTGTGGTTTGGATGGTTGTGATGTTTTGTGTGGGGTAGTTGGAGAGCATGTCGGTGGTGGTGGCGGGATAAAGGGTTAGGAATGGGGCTAGGAAGGGTGGCATGGCTTATAGGTGTACCTGTGTGTCCTGGGGCTGGGTTAGGCTTCTGCGTTGGTTTCCTTAGGGCATTGGGTGCTCCTTTTCCTTATTCACGCTGTCTCAGGTTGCTTGAGCCTGGCTGTGTGAGCTGGAGTATGCTGGCTGCTGTTGCTTTAATCCGTGGGTTGCTTTGGCAGCTTTTTGTGGCTGCTTCTGTGGCCATGCCAAAGGGCTCTCTGGCGAGGCCCTCAGGGATGGGCACACCCTGCTGGGGCACCAATTTTAAAGTTTTTCAGTTGCTCCCACTGCCCCGATTGAACAGGAGCCTCTGAGCGGGAGGATTTCCCGCTCAGGCGATCTACCCCAATCGGGGGAGCTTTGTTGGTCAGCGGGCAGGTGGGTGGGTGGTGGAGGCTGGAGCGCATACAGAGGTATTATATCATCCTTTGTTCTATTCTCCATTCCTTTCCTTAGGAGTCCGAGCATTCTCTTTGCTCGTGGCTGCCACTGCAAACTGGGTGGAGGGTTTTACTGTATGTTTATGTTTATGTCTATGCAATTTCTTGATATACCACCCAGGCTGAAGGGTACCAGAGCAGTTTACAATCACTATAAGCAAGTACTGGATACATTCCCTCATCCCCAAGGGGCTCACAATCTATGTGTACCTGAGGCAACGGAGGGTTAAGTGGCTTGTCCAAGGCTACAAGTAGTACCTATAGGACTAGAAACCCCCAGTCCCTCCGGCCTGAGATTGCTGTCCCCAGGTGGGAATTGAACCCCTGGCCCTCCGGCCTGAGGCACCTTGTCCTAACCACTAGGCCACTCCTCCCTCCATGATGGCTAAATCCTTTCCCAGGGTGGTGGTTCCTAATGTGGAACCTTGTATCGTGTAACCATAGGGAAAAAGCAAACTAAGTGCAGAACTTTGCACTTGTCCAGATTAAATTTCATCCGTCATTTGGGCATCTAGTCTTCAATTTATCAAGGTCCTCTTGCAATTTTTCACAATCCTCTTGTGTTTTAATAACTTTGTTTCATCTGCAAATTTGATCATCTCACTCATTATTCCCATTTCCAGATATGTTAAAAAGCAGCGGACCCAGCACAATTCCTTGGGGTACTCCACTATTCACCTTTCTCCATTGAGAACATTGGCCATTTAGCCCAACCCTCTGCTTTCTATATTTCATCCAGTTCCTGATCCACAATCGTACACCAACTGCCTCCTATCCCAGGACTTTTTAATTTTGCCAGGAGTCTCTCATGAGGGACCTCGTCAAAGGCTTTCTGAAAATCCAGATACACTATAGCAACTGGCTCACCTTTGCCTACCTGTTTATTTACATTTTCAAAAAGACCACCACCGATTAGTAAGACAAGACTTTCCTTGGCTAAATCTACAGTGACCATCTGCATACTCAGTGATTGTATTCTTTATAATGGTCTGTACCATTTTGCTCGATACTGATGTTAGGCTCATCGGTCTGTGATTTCCTGGATCACCCCTGAAACTTTTTAAAAATTGACATTACATTGGCCAATTTTATTGATAGCTCACATATTACTAGTAGTAGATCGGCAATCTCACATTTCAGTTCTTTCAGCCTACTCCGATTTATATCAGCCCATTCAGGTGATTTGCTGCTCTTCAGGTTTATCAAATAGTTTTAATACATCTTCCCTGTTTAGCAATATTTCTTTCAATTCTTTCGCTACATCTTTTTTCAATACTATTTCAGGCATGGGTAACTTCCCTACAAGTAAAGCAAAGTAAAGACTGAAGCAAAGAACTTTTTCTGTCTCTCCACTTTGGCCTTGTCCTCCCTTAGAGGGGTAAAAAAGGGTGCTATCATATAATGGTCCAACTGACTCTCACAGGTCTTTTGCTACGAATGAAAAAGATTTTATTATGCATTGTTGCTTCCATGGTAAGCTTTTTTACTAGAAAAGAAATGTGTTAAAAGTAGATCCCTGGCGGAGCTGGGTGGGGCAAGTGTGGGGGGCCCCGGCCACCGGGAAAAAGGGCGGGGTGGTAGTGCTAATTCACAAAAACATCCATTTCGAGGCTCTCAAAGATATTGTAGATCCCACCGGACGTTTTATTCTATTACAGGGTCTATTAGGTGGGAAGCCGGTTATTATTGGGAACCTTTACTGCCCCAATGTGCTGGACTCAGCCTTGTACTCCCGCTTGGCAGCCCAAATAGAGACACTGCCCGAGCTACCCCTGATTTTGGGAGGTGATTTTAATGGGGTCATGGACGTGGCCTCGGATACCTCGTGGGGAGGGGGACCACGGGAACAGTTGCAATCGGCTCGCGCACTGCATCTGTGTACCCGGTTGGGGCTGGTTGATCCGTGGCGGCTTTTACACCCGGATGAAAGAGATTATACCCACCAGTCCCGTGCACATGGAACCAGCACGAGGATTGACTACTTGTTGACCACGAAAGGTCTGTTTGCCACGGTGGCAGAGGCACAGATTGGCCCAGTGGAGATTTCCGATCACGCTTGGATCGGGCTCGAGCTGCAGGGGCTGGGAGATAATCCGGGGGCGCGACTTTGGCAGTTTCCGCTGGAGCTGTATAAGGACAACCAGTTTCGTCAATTCCTGATCCAACAGTGGCAGGAATTCGAGGCCGACCACAGTGGACACCTGGATGATCCCGAACTGGTGTGGGAGACTGCTAAAGTTGTTTTAAGGGGAGATATTATTGGCTATATGGCTCGGAAACGGCAGCTTCGGGCCGAACAGATTATTCGCCTCGAAAGGTTAGTCGCGAAGCTTCGAAGACGGCATGCGAGTGTGCCCAGCCCTCTACATAAAAAACAACTTGAGGAAACACAGGCGGCCTTAAATGAACTTTTACACCAACGGGCAAAGAAATCCATCCTGTATTACCGGTTTCAATTGTATCGTCAGGGTGATAAACCGGGTAAGCTGCTGGCGCGTTGCCTGAGAGGCCCCCGAGGCTCGCGATTAGTTGCAGCTCTTAGGGATGAGCACGGGACTCTTCATAGTGATAACCCGCAGATAGACAGGATTTTTCGCTCATTTTTCCAGACGCTATATACGGCAGAGGCCGGGTCTCCGGAAAGGATGGTGTCTTACCTGCAGGAATTGGAGTTACCAAGACTGAGTGCGACAGAAAGGGAACTGCTCGACCAACCCTTGACAATCCAGGAGGTGCAGAAGGTTATTGCTAAGGCGGGGTGCTGTAAGGCACCGGGACCGGATGGGCTGGGGGCAGAGTTTTATAAGATCCTTACTGATTATATTTCCCCCATACTGGCGGCCCTCCATACTAAAAGAGCTGAGCAGGGTGGATTCAAATGGGGTGGGAATCAGGCCTATATCTCCCTCTTTCCAAAACCGGGGAAGGACCCACTACAGGCAGCATCCTATCGCCCCATTTCCTTGCTTAATTTTGATGTTAAGATTCTAGCCAAGGTACTGGCTGATCGCCTGGCGGGGATACTGGGTCAGCTAGTACACGATTCGCAGGTAGGCTTTGTTAAACGACATGCAGTCCGTAACCTTCATAAAATTTTGTGTTCACTGGAATGGGTACACCGCCGACAGATACCGTCATTATTGGTGAGCTTCGACGCGGAGAAAGCCTTTGACAGAGTGGATTGGCAGTACCTCCAGTATCTGCTCCCGTCTTATGGGCTGGGGACTGCTTTTTGTAAGATGGTTCAGAGTCTGTACGCCAACCCGACTGCCGCGATTTCTTGTAACGGAGTGCTATCGGAGACCTTTGGCTTACACCGGGGCACCCGCCAGGGCTGCCCCTTGTCCCCTCTTCTTTTTGTGCTATCCCTTGATCCCCTTATCCGCCGAGTGGAGCAATCTCCTGAGATACGGGGGATACGCATCGGCAAGCAAGAGTTCAAAGTATCCACCTTTGCAGATGACATATTGGTACACTTGTCGACCCCTCGGGATTCCCTATCTTCGTTGTTAAGGGAGTTTCATCTTTTCGGACGCTTTGCGGGTCTCACTATTAACATGGAGAAATCCGAGGCTTTGGACGTGTCGGGTCACTTGAGGGCTCGGTGGCAGGGGGTTTTCCCTCTCAGATGGGCCGAGGATTCCTTCAAATACTTAGGCATTCGGCTAACATGTCAGCCGTCTCAGCTCTATCGTTGTAACTTTGAATGGACCTTGGGTAGAGTGCGCGAACAATTGCTGATGTGGAAATCCCTCCCCCTATCATTGCTGGGGAAGATAGCAGCGATTAAGATGGTCATCCTGCCGCGGCTACTTTATTGGATGCAGACCCTTCCCATCTGGATAATGCGACGCGATCTTCGGCGATTGGAAACCGTGTTGCGGGGGTTTTTGTGGAGCGGTAAGAAGGCACGGATCCCCTATGGTCGCTTAGTGGGTACCTGGGCACAGGGGGGGTTGGGGCTTCCGGATTTTGAGGCCTATGCTCTGGCTTGCCAGGCGCGCCACCTGGGAGATTGGCTGGGGGGTACTGAAGTATATACCCCGAGGGCCTTCGAGGAAGCGCTGGCTGCACCGAATACCTTGTTGGCGTTGCTACATCACGATAACCGGCAGAGCTGGGGGGCCATGGGAGACAGTGTGGTGTTGGGAGCGGTTTGACAGACCTGGCGGCGGTTGAACGTGTATTGGGGTAGGAATTGGAAAACCTCCAGTTGGCTACCACTGCAGGGTAACGTGCAATTTACCCCGGGGACAGACACAGGAGTGTTTCGTGAATGGGCCAGGCAGGGCCTTCGAAATATAGGTCACCTAGTCGACACCCAGGGGAAATGCAAACCATTCCAGTTTTTGCGCACGGAATACGAGTTGCAGTCTGGTCATTTCTTGGCGTACTTGCAGATTTCCCACTATGTGGCCTCACTGCCGGTAACAGAGCTCCAGGCGGAGCGTTCAGTACAAATTATAGAGTTTTTTGGGCTGGGAGATGCGGAGCGGCCGTCTATTCGCGTGTTGCGGAATAGGGTGTCCCTCTTGCGGCCGATAAAGGACTACCGCTCTGTGGAATTGGCCTGGGAGGCGGAAATGGGCAGGGCGATCCCTCCCGGCACGGTGCTGGGTGCCCTGCGGGACACTGCGGAGCTGGCGGTGGGGGCCCGCTGGAGAGAAATTCACTTTAAATGTATAACTCGGGTGTATATTTCTCCTCGGCGAGCCTTCCGCTGCCATATTACATTGGACGGACGATGCCCACGGTGCTTGGAGCCCCTTGCGACCTTGTTTCATATGTGGTGGGGGTGCCGCCTAATACGCCCTTACTGGGCTAAAATTTGCTCTTTTTTGACTGGGTTGCTGGGGCAACAGGTATGTTGGGATGGGTCTCTAGTGGTATTGGACGAACTGCGCCCCACCCGGCCCAAAGGGAAATGGGAGCGTTTGCTGGTGCGCAAGGCCTGTCTGGTGGGTAAAGGCCCCCTGCTGCATGGATGGCAGGAACATTCCCCACCCTCCTTCTGGGAATGGCAAAACGCCTTTCATCAATTGATGCTCTTCGAATGCAGGTGTGTGCGGGGCAGTGTGAGACGCTGGCCGGCCTTTCAGAGGCTATGGGACCCTTATATCCAAGTTTTAAGCCCCGGCATCCGCAACAAAGTGTTGCAAATGGGGCTATAGGGGGGACGACAAAGTGGGACGTGCTTTATGGCCCAATTGGGGTACCCAGAAAGTGTGTTACTGTATGTAGGGATGGTGGCTATGTGGGGGGGGGGGAGGGGAGGGGCTAGTAGAAAACTACACCGGAATGTTGGTTTATACTCTGAGGGGGGGGATCAGAGTCAACCCCAACTCGGAGTCGCGTTTGTTCTTATTGTTTATTTGTAAACACCGATTAACAAAGTATATATAAAAAAAAAAGTAGATCCCTGGCCATCATGCTGCACAGGGCCCTCGAGAGAACAGCAGGCAGGAAGAAATGGCAATAGCACCTGAGCTTCGCTGGGAGTAGAATTCCATGTTAAAAAGTTAACTGGAACATGATTGAGGCCTCCCCTGGGTTGGAAAATCTTGCTGAAGCATCACTAGTGATGAAGGAAGATGGAAAGAAAGCAGATATCCTGAAAGTTCCACATTTATCAGAGGTGGACAGCAGCTGATTACAACATGGTGCCATGTTCCCTAATCTATTTCCCATCACCACCAGACCCCTGCTGAGCTTCTGCTCAGGTATAGGCTGGTAATGACATTAAAAGGCCAGCTCCCAAAAGAATTGCCCTCTTTGTACCCCTCCCTTTGTTGTAGCAAGTACTGAGACCAGTACTAGGGGTGGACCTTAATGGACTAGAGAGTGTTGCAGGGCATTGTACTGTATTCAAACCAGTCAATAGGGCCAGGTCAAGCCAGAGACCGCCACAAGGCTTTTTGAGGCCTAAATGTGTTGTGTGGGGCCTCCTTGCTTTAGGGCAGTGACACCAGAGAGCAGTGGAGATGACAGCAGCCCTACTGATTTCGATAATGGGCAACAATGACTAACCTGATGTTCAGTATTCGATTTTCATTTACTTAAGTACCTGGTTTGTATCATTGTTTTCATTGCTATATGTTTTAATAAGATCTGCCATACTGGGTCCAATCCAGGTCCATCAAGCCCAGTATCCTGTTTCCAACAGTGGCCAATCTAGGTCACAAGTACGTAGCAGTTTCCCCAAAAGACACAGGTTCCACAATGCTTATATTAGGTCAAGCAGTGGATATGCTGGGTCCCCTTCAATAATGGTTTATGGACCTTTCCTCCAAGAACTTCTCCAAATCTTTTTTTAAAACCTAGCTATGCTAACAGCCTTTACTAGCAAATTCCAGAGCTTGATTACACATTGAATGAAAAAAATATTCTCTCTTATTTACTTACTTTCTCTTATATACTGCGCTATTCTGCATCAGTGCTGTTTACATTGAACTGAAATTACATTGAACAGGGCATTATAACTTGGATAATCCTCCATAACTATTTTTACAGGGTACAGGGGCTAAGTGGCTTGTCCAAGACCATAAAGAGCACCTGTGGGACTAGAAACAGTCCTTCTGGCCCAAGGTTGCTGTCCTCTAGTGGGATTTGAACCCCTGACTTTCTGGCCTGAAGTACCTTGCCCCAACCACTAGGCCACTCCTCTCCTCCACTCCACTATTAGTCTTAAATAGGTTACACTGTAGCTTCATTGCATCCACCCTAGTATTTCTATATTTTGATGGTGTAAACAATTGATCGATGTTGACCTATTCCATTCATTAATTTAGACCTCTATCATATCTCACCTCAACCATCTCTTTTCCAGGTAGAAGAGCCCTTAGCGTTTTAGCCTCTTCATAGGGGTATCCTTCCATCCCCTTTAACAATTTGGTGGTGGTTCTCTGTACCTTTTCTAACACTATATCCTTTTTAAGATACAGCAACCAGAACTGTACACAATACTCAAGGTGCAATCACACCATGGAACAATACTGAGGCATTATAACATCCTTTGTTTTATTCTCCAATCCTTTCCTTATGATACCTAGCATCATATTTGCTCTCTTGGCCACTGCTGCACACTGGGGAGAGGGTTTTAACATGTTAATCCATGACAACGCCAAAATCATTTTCTTGGGTGGTGGTTCCTAATATGGAATCTTGCATCATGAAAACCATAATTTAGGTTTTCTTTCCTAGTTGCATAACTTTGCACTTCTCCACATTAAATTTCACCTGCCATTTGGACACCCAGTCTTCCAATTTATCAAGATCCTCTTGCAATTGTACACAAGCCTCATGTGTTAACAACTTTGAATAGTTTTGGTCAGCTGCAAATTTGATAACATCACTCATTATTCCCATTTCCAGGTCATTTATGAATATGCTAAAAAGCAGCAGATCCAGCACAGATCCCTAGGGTACTCCATTATTCACCTTTCTCAAGTGGGAAAATTGGCCATTTAGCCCTACCCTCTGCTTTCTATCTTTTAACCAGCTCCTGATCCACAGTCGTACAATAGTCCCATGACTTTTTAATTTTGCCAAAAGTCTCTCCTGAAGGACTTTGACAAAGGCTTTCTGAAAGTCCAGATACACTATATCAAGTGCCTCACCTTTGTCTACCTGTTTATTCACACCTTCAAAAAAACATAACAGATTAGTAAGACAAGACCTTCCTTGGCTCAAGCCAGCTTGGCTGTCTCCCATTAAGCCACGTTCAGTAATTTTGTTCTTTATGATGGTTTCTACCATTTTTCCTGGTACTAACGTCAGGCTCACTGATCTGTAGTTGCCCAGATCACCCTGGAACCCATTTAAAAATTGGAGATAGAGCAGCTTTTAAACTAGATATTAGGGGAAAGCTGACAGTCGCCCAAGAGCGGATGGTTCGGAGGAATATATCTTTGAAGGATACTACCAAAAGCAGAGAGGTTCCACAAGAGTAAAGTAGCCCAAATGCCCTCAAGTATGGAGCAGACAGACATGGGTAATTTGGGATCCTTAAGCTCTAACAGCCAAATTAAGATGAATAAAATACATTCCCTAAAATGCTTGTATGCAAATGCTAGAAGTCTAAAAAATAAGATGGGAGAGTTAGAATATATAGCACTAAAGGAAAGGTTAGATATATAAGAACATAAGATATGCCATACTGGGTCAGACCAAGGTCCATCAAGCCCAACATTCTGTTTCCAACAGTGGCCAATCTAGGTCATACGTACCTAACAGTTTCCCCAAGGGACACAGGTTCCACAATGCTTGTACTGGTTCAAGCATTGATATCCTGGGTCCCTTCTTAATAATGGTTTATGGACCTTTCCTCCAGGAACTTGTCCAAACCTTTTTTAAACCCAGCTACACTAACAGCCTTTACTACATCCTCCGGTAACAAATTCCAGAGTTTGATTACACATTAATAAAAGAAAATATTTTTTCACTCAATCTTAAATAGTTTACCCTGTAGCTTCATTGCATGTCCCCTAGTCTTTCCATATTCTGATAAGGTAAACAATCGATCTACGTTTACCCGTTCCACTCCGTTCATTAATTTATAGACTTCTATCATATCTCCCCTCAGCCGTCTCTTCTCCAGGCTAAAGAACCCCAACCTTTTTAGCCTTTCTTCATAGGAGTAGCCTTCCATCCCCTTTACCATTTTGGTGGCTCTTCTCTGAACCTTTTCTAAAATCGCTATATCCTTTTTAAGATACGGCAACCAGAATTGCACACAATATTCAAGGTGCGGTCTCACCATGGAACGATATAGAGGCATTATAATATCTTTTGTTTTATTTTCCATTCCTTTCCTTATCATACCTAGCATTCTATTTGCTCTCTTGGCCGCCGCTGCACACTGGGCCGAGGGTTTTAACAAGGTATCCACAATGACGCCTAAATCTTTTTCCTGGGTGGTGGTTCCTAATGTGGAACCTTGCATCGTGTAACCATAGTTTGGGTTGTTCTTCCCTAGGTGCATAACCTTGCACTTGTCCACATTAAATTTCGTCTGCCATTTTGATGCCCAGTCTTCCAATTTATCAAGATCCTCTTGCAATTTTCCACAATCCTCCTGGGTTTTAACAACTTTAAATAGTTTTGTGTCATCTGCAAATTTGATAACCTCACTTGTTATTCCACTTTCCAGGTCATTTATGAATATGTCAAAAAGCAGCGGACCCAGCACAGATCCCTGGGGTACACCACTATTCACCTTTCTCCATTGGGAAAATTGGCCATTTAGCCCTACCCTCTGCTTTCTATCTTTTAACCAGTTCCTGATCCACAGTAGTACACTGCCTCCTTTCCCATGACTCTTTAGTTTTGCCAAAAGTCTCTCATGAGGGACTTTGTCAAAGGCTTTCTGAAAGTCCAGATACACAATATCAACAGACTCACCTTTGTCCACCTGTTTATTCACTCCTTCAAAAAAACATAACAGATTAGTAAGACAAGATCTTCCTTGTCTAAAGCCATGTTGGCTGTCTCCCATTAGGTCGTGACTATCTACATGCTGAGTAATTTTATTCTTTATGATGGTTTCTACCATTTTTCCCGGTACTGATGTCAGGCTCCCGGGAAACTACAGACCAGTATCACCCCTCGAACCCTTTTTAAAAATTGGTGTTACATTGGCGATCCTTCAATCCTCAGGTATTAGAGATGATTTTAATGATAGTTCACAGATTACTGATAACAGGTCTGCAATCTCAAATTTCAGTTCTTTCAACACCCTTGGATGTATACCATCCGGCCCAGGTGATTTGCTACTCTTCAGCTTATCTAATAGTTGTAAGACATCTTCCCGATGTATCGATATTTCCTTCAATTCTTCCACACCTTTAAATACCACTTCAGTCATGGGTAACATCCCTACATCTTCCTCAGTAAAGACCGAAGCAAAGAATTCAGTCTCTCCGCTATCGCCTTGTCGCCTCTTAGTGCTCCTTTAACCCCTTTATCATCTAATGGTCCAACTGACTCACAGGTTTTTTGCTACGAATGTACTTGAAAAAGTCTTTATTTCACGTTTTTGCTTTCGCAGCAAGCTTCTTCTCAAATTCTCTCTTTGCCTGCCTTATCAATGCCTTGCATTTGACTTGCCAGTGCTTGTGCTGTTTCCAGGTTGGAATATCAGACACATGGTGGAAGGACAACAACCAGTAGGACACTGATACCTGGGTACAAACTATATCATAATGATACAGCTGATCAAATTGGTGGAGGGGTTGCTCTCTATGTTAGAGAGAGCATTGAGTCAGAAAGGATTAAAGTTTTGCAGGAAACAAAATCTGCTGTAGAATCTATATGGATTGAAATTCCAAGTAAAAGGGGGAAGGCAATGGCAGTGGGGGTGTACTATTGAGCGCCTGGCCAGAATGACCAAATGATGATGAAGTATTCAAAGAAATCAAGGAAGCTAACAAAAGTTACAGCACAGTAATAAATGGGTGATTTCAACTACCCTGGTATTGACTGGGTCAGTGTCACGTTAGGACATGCTAGGGAGATAAAGTTCCTAGATGAAATAAATGACTGCTTCTTGGAGCAGCTGGTTCATGAACCAACCATAGGGGAAGCCATATTAGACCTAATCCTTAGTGGAACACCAGATCTAGTGCAAGAGATAAGGTTGTTGGGGCCACTTGGCAATAGTGATCATAGCATGATAGCCTTTGATTTAATTAGTGGAGGAGGGATAGTAAAGAAATCCACAGTACTACTTTTTAATTTTCGAAAGGGAGACTATGATAAAATGAGGAAAACAGTTAAGAAAAAACTAAGGAGCAGTTGCAAAGGTTAAAGACGTACATCAGGCTTGGCTGTTGTTGAAAAATACTATCTTGGAAGCCCAGACCAGCTGTATTCCACGCTTTAAGAAAAGTGGAAGGAAGTCCAAAAAACTGCCAGCATGGTTTAAAGGTGAGGTCAGAGAGAGACTGTTGCCAAAAAAGCATCTTTCAGGAAATGGAAAAAAGAGCCAAACGACGAAACCTGGAAGCAGCACAAGCACTGGCAAGTCAAATGCAAGGCATTGATAAGGCAGGCAAAGGGAGAATTTGAGAAGCAGCTTGCTGCGGAAGCAAAAACGCGAAGTAAAGACCTTTTCAAGTACATTCGTAGCAAAAAACCTGAATGTGTCAGTTGGTCCATTAGATGATAAAGGGGTTAAAGGAGCACTAAGGCGACAGCGGAGAGACTGAATGAATTCTTTGCTTCAGTCTTTACTGAGGAAGATGTAGGGATGTTACCCATGACTGAAGTGGTATTTAAAGGTGCGGAAGAATTGAAGGAAATATCGATACATCGGGAAGATGTATTACAACTATTAGATAAGCTGAAGAGTAGCAAATCACCTGGGCTGGATGGTATACATCCAAGGGTGTTGAAAGAACTGAAATACAAGATTGCAGACCTGCTATTAGTAATCTGTGAACTATCATTAAAATCTCCTCTAATACCTGAAGATTGGAGGATCGCCAATGTAACACCAATTTTTAAAAAGGGTTCCAGGGGTGATCCAGGAAACTACAGACCGGCGAGCCTGACATCAGTACTGGGAAAAATGGTAGAAACGATCATAAAGAATAAAATTACTCAGCATGTATATAGTCATGACCTAATGGGAGACAGCCAACATGGATTTAGACAAGGAAGATCTTGTCTTACTAGTCTGTTATGTTTTTTTGAAGGAGTGAATAATCAGGTGGACAAAGGTGAGTCGGTTGATATTGTGTATCTGGACTTTCAGAAAGCCTTTGACAAGGTCCCTCATGAGAGACTTTTGGCAAAACTAAAGAGTCATGGGATAGGAGGCAGTGTACTATTGTGGATCAGGAACTGGTTAAGAGATAGAAAGCAGAGGGTAGGGCTAAATGGCCAATTTTCCCAATGGAGAAAGTAGTGGTGTACCCCGGGGATCTGTGCTGGGTCCGCTGCTTTTTGACATTCATAAATGACCTGGAAAGTGGAACAACGAGTGAGGTTATCAAATTTGCAGATGACACAAAACTATTTAAAGTTGTTAAAACCCAAGAGGATTGTGGAAAATTGCAAGAGGATCTTGATAAATTGGAAGACTGGGCATCAAAATGGCAGACGAAATTTAATGTGGACAAGTGCAAGGTTATGCACCTAGGGAAGAACAACCCAAACTATGGTTACATGATGCAAGGTTCCACATTAGGAACCACCACCCAGGAAAGAGATTTAGGCGTCATTGTGGATACCATGTTAAAACCCTCGGCCCAGTGTGCAGCGGCGGCTAAGAGCAAATAGAATGCTAGGTATGATAAGGAAAGGAATGGAAAATAAAACAAAATATATAATGCCTCTATCGTTCCATGGTGAGACTGCACCTTGAATATTGTGTGCAATTCTGGTCGCTGTATCTTAAAAAGGATATAGCGATTTTAGAAAAGGTTCAGAGAAGAGCCACCAAAATGGTAAAGGGGATGGCAGGATACTCCTATGAAGAAAGGCTAAAAAGGTTAGGGCTCTTTAACCTGGAAAAGAGACGGCTGAGGGGAGATATGATAGAAGTCTATAAATTAATGAACAGAATGGAACAGGTAAATGTAGATCGATTGTTTACCTTATCAGAATACAGAAAGACTAGGGGACATGCAATAAAGCTACAGGGTAAACTATTTAAGACTAATAAAAGAAAATATTTTTTTCACTCAACGTATAATCAAACTCTGGAATTTGTTACCGTTGGATTGAGTAAAGGCTGTTAGTGTAGCTGGGTTTAAAAAAAGGTTTGGACAAGTTCCTGAAGGAAAGGTCCATAAACCATTATTAAGAAGGGACCCAGGATATCAATGCTTGAACCAATACAAGCATTGTGGAACCTGTGTCCCTTGGGGAAACTGCTAGGTACGTATGACCTAGATTGGCCACTGTTGGAAACAGAATACTGGGCTTGATGGACCTTGGTCTGACCCAGTATGGCATATCTTATGTTCATTACATTGGCCATCCTCCAATCTTCAGATAACAGATGATTTTAATAATAGATCTGCAATGTATATCATCCAGTCTAGGTGATTTACAACTATTTGATAAACCGAAGAGTAGCCATACATCTTCCCAGTGTATCAATATTTCTTTCAATTCTTCTGCAGCATCACCTTTCAATACCACTTCAGTCATGGGTAACATCCCTACATCTTCCTCAGTAAAAACTGAAGCAAAGAATTAATTCAGTCTCTCCGCTGTTGACCTTGTCCTCTTAGTGCCCCTTTTATCTGTCATCTAATGGTCCAATTGACTCACAGGGTTTTTGCTACAAATGTACTTGAAAGAGTTTTTTTATGCATTTTTGCTTCCACAGCAAACTCCTTCTCAAATTCCCTCTTTGCCTGCTTTATCAATGCCTTGCATTTGACTTGCCAGTGCTTGTGCCGTTTCCAGTTGTCATCATTTGGCTCTTTTTTCCATTTCCTGAAATATGCTTTTTTTGGCAACAGCCAGCCTCTCTGACCTCACCTTTAAACAGTGCTGGCAGTTTTTTGGACTTCCTTTCACTTTTCTTAAAGCGTAGAATAGAGCTGTTCTGGGCTTCCAAGATAGTATTTTTAAATACCCAAGCTTGATGTAGATCTTTAACCTTTGCAACAGCTCCTTTTAGTTTTTTCTTAATTTTCCTAATTTTATTATAGTCTCCCTTTTGAAAGTTAAAAGGTAGTACTGTGGATCTGGATTTCCTTACTCCCTACTATTGCCAAGCAGCCCCAACACCCTTATTTAGCTCTTGCACCAGATTTGTGTTCCACTAAGGACTAGGTCCAAAATGCCTCCCCCTCTGGTTGGTTCATGAATCAGCTGCTCGAAGAAGCAGTCATTTATCTCATCTAGAAACTCTCTCCCTAGCATGTTCCGCCTTGATACTAACCCAGTCGATATTGTGGTAATTGAAATTACCCATTATTATTACTGTGCTGTAACTTGTTAGCTTCCACGATTTCTTTGAGCATTTCATCATCCATTTGTTCATTCTGGCCAGGCAGTCCATAGTATACCCCAAGTGCTGTTGCTTTCCCCTTTTTACACATTTCAATACATGGAGATTCTACAGTGAATTTTGTTTCCTGCAAAACTTTAATCGTTTGCAACTTAATACCTTCTGTAACAGAGCACAACCCCCTCCACCAATTTGATCAGCTCTGTCATTAAATGATTAGCATAGTTACTCACCTGTCAAGGGTGATCTCCAGGAACAGCAGGAATTTAGTCTTCACATATGGATATCAGTACCGACTGAGCCTGCGCAGGAACACTTCCCAGCATCCAATTAGGAAGCTTTTGGAAGCACCCCACAGTGCCTGCATGCTGCCTTCCCTCCTTTGCCAACTGCCTCTCTCCAATTGAGTTTAAAGCTGAGACAAAGAGAGATACAACTCCTAGGGGAGGTGGGTGGGTGGGTTGTGAAGACTAAATTCCTTCTCTTCCCGGAGATCACCTGTTACAGGTGAGTAACCATGCTATCTCCAGCAACAAGCAGGAATGTAGTCTTCACATATGGGGACTCCCTAGCTATAGATGCCAGGGAGAAATCCTAGAAGCTGTGTGCCCTTTCAGAAGGGCTCCACTTCCCCCCATGGATCTCTGGCATCCTACCAGGGATGGTGGGTAGGAGTTGATTAATATGGAACAGGTGTTGAACAGCCTGACCAAACAAGCATCCCGGCGGGAGTCCTTGTCCAAGCAGTAATGGGCTGTGAAGGTATGAACCGAAGCCCAAGTAACTGCTCGACAGATGTCGTCGATAGACACAGAGTGCGGATGAGCCATTGGAGCTGCCATGGCTCTCACATTGTGCGCTGTGACATGGCCTTCAAGAGGAAGGTTCTTACTCTGATAGGCAAAAGATGACACTGTCCAACTGGATTGCGCAGTGTATATCTTTTGGAGACTGGAAGCCCTAAATGACTAGGATCAAAAGCAACAAAGTTGTGAGGACTTTCTATGTTGCTGAGTCCTTTGCAAGTAAAAGGCCAAAGCTCTTTTATAGTCCAAAGTATGAAGATTCCTTTCTGCATTAGAGGCATGAGGCCTTGGGAAAAAAAACAGGAAGGTAAACTGATTGGTTTAAATGAAAAGGTGAAACCACCTTTGGCATAAAGTGAGGATGAGTCCTAAGAACTACCTTATGATGGAACCTTGTATAAGGAGGATCAGCCACCAATGCTTGCAGTTCACTGATGCGACGTGCTGATGTGATTGCAATAAGAAAAATAACCTTCCAGGAAAGGAAATTTCAAAGAGTTAGTAGCTAATGGTTCAAAAGGCGGCTTCATGAGCTGGCCAAGAACCAGATTTAAATCCCATGCCACCGGTGGTGGCTTAATGGGAGGCTTGGTTAGAAGGCGGCTTCTCATAAATTTCGCTATGATAGGATGAGAGGTTGCCCATTTAAAGGTTTGAGAGAAGCTGCAATAGCACTCAGATGAACTCACTGAATTGGTCTTAAGCCCTGTGTTAGACAAATGAAGGCGATATTCCAGTACTGATTCCAGAGGTATTGCAAGAGGGTTAAGACCCTTCTGCGAACACCATATGGTAAACCTTTTCCACTTAAATGCATAAGAGCGTCTTGTGGAAAGCTTCCTGGAAGCATAAAGGATATCCTTTACTTGCTGAGTAAGGTTAAGACCATGAAGTTCTAGGCTTTCAGTAACCAGGCCCTGAGATGTAGAGACTGGGGGTTGGGATGCCACAGCATCCCGTCCTCCTGGGATAGGAGATTTGGAGCAGATTCTAGCTCCAGAGATGGAGCTTGAGAGAGATGTAAGAGCAGAGGGTACCACACTTGTCGTGGCCGATGTGGGGCTATGAGAATTATACAGCCTCTGTCTCTCTAAAGCTTGAATAGGGTTTTGGGAATGGGTGGGAAGGCATACAGAAAGTCCTGACCCCAGTGGAGGAGGAAGGCATCTGTGGCATGACAACCCCGAGCTGGAATCCTGGAACAGAACCGGGGAAGTTTGGCATTTAGCAGACTTGCAAAGAGGTCTATGTCCGGGGTTCCCCAAAATTGGAAAATTTTGGCAACCTGGTCTGCATGGAGAGACCATTCGTGTGGAAGCAGAACTCAACTGAGTGTCTGCCCAAGAGTTTTGAATACCTGGAAGATACACCGCAAGGAGATGAATCTGATGCTCTGGCGAGGGCCCAAAGTCACAAAGCTTCGTTGCAGAGCAGAGAGCCTGTCCCACCCTGCTTGTTCACATAGAACATGGCTACCTGGTTGTCCGTTTGGATTAAGACAGTTTTGTAGCTGAGTTGGGTGTGAAACACTTGAAGAGCAAGAAAAATTGCTCTGAGCTCTAGGAGATTGATGTGTAGATCGGTCTCCTGTGGAGTCCAGGTACCCTGGGTAGAGAGGCCTTGCAAATGGGCTCCCCAACCCACCTGTGAGGCATCTGTTAGAGTTACTTGAGGTGGGGGTTGCTGAAAAGGGGACCCCATCAACAGATTCTGAGGTTACTGCCACCATTGGAGAGACAACATAAGACGATCTGAGTTTGCTATTTTGTCTGACAGGCACCCTGATGCCTGAGTCCACTGCGTGGATAGAGTCCACTGGGCTGCCCTCATATGGAGGCGAGCATAAGGGACCACATGCACAGTGGATGCCATGTGGCCTAGCAACTAACATTTCCCGAGCAGTGAGGTGGGGTTTTAGCACTGCTTGGGAAGCTAAGTGCACCATGGAAGACAGGCCCTTGTCTGTCTGGTATCCAGCAGAGCTCCTATAAACTCTAGAGACTGAGTGGGAGCTAGGTTGGCTTTTGGGAAGTTTATGACAAGTCCCAAATATTGAAGGATATGCATTGTGCGAGATAGAGAAATCCTGGCCTCTGGCTCTGAAGGGGCCCCGAATGAGCCAATCGTCCAAGTAAGGGAAGACTAATATTTTTAGGGTGCGGAGAAATGCTGCCACCACAGCCATGCATTTTGTGAACACCCTTGGTGCAGAGGCCAGCCCAAAGGGAAGAACCCTGTATTGGTAGTGCTTTCCTTGAAATAGAAAGTGAAGAAACCTTCGGTGAGTTGGATGGATGAGAACATGAGTGTTTGCATCCTTGAGATCTAGACAACAAAGCCAGTCCTGACTCTGAAGGTATGGCAGTAGAGTTCCCAGAAAAATCATTTTGAATTTCTCTTTGAAAAGGAATTTGTTCAATTCTCTGAGGTCCAAAATGGGTCTGTGCCCTCCTGTTTTCTTTGGAATAAGGGGGACTAGAACCCTGCACCCTGTTGATGAATAGGTACTTCTTCTATTGCCCTTTGGGCAAGCAGCAGACTGACCTCATGATCTAACTGGGAGTTGAGAGAGGTCTGAGAATTGAACTGTCTTACCATTGTAGGAGGGGGCATGTTGAGGAAGTGAAGCTTGTATCCCTCTCTTACAATGGACAGAGTCCAACTTTCTGCTG
Organism: Ichthyophis bannanicus; assembly: GCA_033557465.1. NCBI lineage: Eukaryota > Metazoa > Chordata > Amphibia > Gymnophiona > Ichthyophiidae > Ichthyophis > Ichthyophis bannanicus. Next base: position 7,921,268 of record CM066050.1, read on the forward strand.
TTATCTGCCCCCATCTGGGGGCAAAACATCAACCTTCCTGGAATGGTGGAAGGCTCTGGTCCATTCAGGGCCAGGAAGACAAAGTTCTCTAGATGGGAGTCAAAGCCTCTGTGGAGGCTGAGTCTGCCGAGCCGGTTGAGGCTTAGCAGCCTTTGTTTTTCTTTGTTTTGGTTGCTGCTGACCCTTTAGGGCAGACTGACCTGAACGATGCCCTTGCTGGGTATAGGAGGGGTAGAACTTCTTTCTAGTGAAGAATGTTTTTTTTGTTGGACTTTCCTTGCAGGATCAGCTGTAGATTTTGATAATTTATCCAAGGTGAGATTATCAGCATCTAGCTCATTAGCTTTCTCTTGCCAATTTTTGCCAAAGAGATTCTCTCCTGTGCAAGGGATATTCCCCAATTTGTCCTGTACCCAAAGTTCCAAGTCAGATGCCTGGAGCCAGGCAATCCTACGTGCGCCTATGGCAATAGCAGAAGTTCTGCTTATGCACTCAAAACAATCAAAAGCTACATGATTTACGAATTTGGAAACATCCTGAGCATGTTTGATAAGTGCAAGATAATCTTGTCTTATCAGGAAGGAGAGGGCTCATAAGCTCTAGATCTCCTGTAACTTCCTTAAGGAACATTCCCATATATAGAATGTAGGAACTAATCCTGGCAGAAAGCAGAGAGGCCTGGAAGGTTTGAAGCCCAAAAGCATCAAGAGTTCTACATTCACATCCTGGAGGATTAGATGCATGTCTTTTTGCACTCTTGATCCTTCTCATAGCTGATTCCACCACCATGGAATGGTGGGGCAGCTGAGTATTTTTGAAAATCAGGACAAGGAGGAACTCAATACATGGTTATCGAGCCTACAAGAATGAGAAGTGGTGAGAGGTGTTTCCCACATCCTTAGCACGAGATCATGCAAGATCTCATGAATAGGCAAAGTAGCTGCCTCTTTGGGAGCTTTAGGATACTGTAAAATCTCCAATTCCTTTGTCCTAGGCTCTGTTTCAGGAGCTACTGTGATGGAAAGACCTCGAGCCACATCCCAGATAAAATCCTGGAAGGATATATCCTCTGGAGGAGACATCCTACGTTTAGGAGAGGAAGAATCCTCAGGAGGAAACACTCTGGTCTCGACAGAGCTGTCAGTGTCCTCAGACTCATTGGAGGATTCAAAGTATCTCCTGTCCGGGTAATCGTGCAACGCACGATACCAGTACCGATCAAAGTTGGTATTGACAGGGTCCGGTACAGACGCATGCTATACCCTCCAGTACTGACATGTCGGTACCGGTAGTCCACCTGCCGACATTGATGCAATTGGCCCCGGTACCGATGTAAGTGCCGGTACTGGTTGAATTGTCTGAAGCGGTTTCAGGGGCATGGATGCTAAGAGAAGAGCCGCCAGACTGTGTTCAATAGCCAAGAATCTCTGGTCTATTGACCCCGCCGATGCAGCCGGTACCACAGAGCATGGCACCAGTAGTTCTGCCAAGGTTGGGGCCTCGAGAACATCCTGGAGCCCTGATGATGCTTTGGAAGCCGAAGCCTCCTGCTGGGGCAATTTTGCCGGTGCGAGTCCCTCAAGGGCAATGCCAGAGGCATCTCGATACTTGGAAGGAGATCTACCCTTTGAGGGCTGGCCAGACTTATGTTTAGTTACCTGAGATCCATGGGCGGAAGACAAAGCCCTGGAAGATGTTGATGCCACAGATGCTGCATTGGAGGGAAAAAGGGTGCTAAGTTTAGCAGCTCGGTTTTGCCGACCCCTCTTCAACGACATCCCACAGGCAACACACTCTGAGATAGAGTGGTCAGGACCTAAACATTTGAGGCACCACTCATGGGTGACGGAGATGGTACCGCCACACTTGGAACACTTTTTAAAACCCAAAGCGGGTTTTTCCATTGTAGAGGAAAGTTGGGCCTAGTGCACAGAATGGCATGTGGCACCAGAGGAGAAAAAAAGCTGGAAGACTCCAGGAAAAAAAGTATATAATTTTTATTTTTTTAGGAAGAAAGAAAGAATCGGCAGTACTGGTGTAGCATCAAAGGAAAGCAGACACGACCACAAAAGAGAATAAATGGAATATTTTCTGCGAGTGACAGGAAGTGCGACCTGCCGGCTCTGTGGAAAACAAAGAACTGGAGAGAGGCAGTTAGGAAAGGCTGGAAGGCAGCACACAGGCACTGTGGGGTGCTTCCAAAAGCTTCCTAATTGGACGCTGGAAAGCGTTCCTGCGCAGGCTCCGTCGGTACCAACGATACCCATATGTGAAGACTACATTCCTGCTTGTTCCTGGAGATAGTTTGTACCTAGGTATCTCAGTGTCCCACTAGTTGTCCTCCTTCCACCATGTCTCTGATATTCCAATCATATCTAACCTCTCATTTAGTGCTATATATTCTAACTCTTCCATCTTATTATTTAGACTTTTAGCATTTGTGTACAAGCATTTGAGACTGTATTTTATTCATATTAATCTGGCTATCGGTAGGCATGGGTAATTTGGAATCTTTACGCTCTGTCTGAACCATACTCTAGGGCATTTGGGCTACTTTTGTCTTTATTGGAACCTCTGCGCTGATGTGCCCTGACTTCAGTGTTTTGCTAGTATCCTTCAAGGATACATTGTTCTGAACCATGCGCTCTTGGGTGACAGAGCAGCTTTTAAACTAGATAATAGGGGAAAGCTGACAATCTCCTTTTTAAAGGTTAATGCCAGCAGCCTGGTTCCATCCTGGTTAAGGTGGAGCCCATCCCTTCGGAAGAGCCCCTCCTTTCCCCAGTTCCTAACAAATACAAAACCGTCATCCTTGCATCATTGTCTCGTCCACGCATTGAGACTCCAGAGCTCTGCCTGCCTTTTGGGCCCTGCGCGCGGAAGAGGAAGCATTTCAGAGAATGTTACCTTGGAAGTTCTGGATTTCAACTTCCTATCTGAAAGCCTAAATTTAGCCTCCAGAACCTCCCTACCACACTTTCCTATGTCATTGGTACCAAGCCAATAAAGTTGCAGACTGAATTTACCACAAGATAGCTTGTGCCACAACTCATTGACACAAACACTTTCTCAGGTACAGAAAGGAAGTGTAGGGGGTTATTGGGTCCCCTACCCTATTTGAAATCTTGATCTGCGCTGTATGGTATCTCAGGCAGAAGGCTTGGGTGGTTTCTGAAGTCCGGTTTAGAAGAGGACGACGACCCCCCCCCCCCCGACACATGCTTTTGAGGCATGCACCAGCAGAGAGAGTATAAGAACAGCTGTAAACAAATGCAAGTCAATGCTGACTCCTGGTTATCGAGCCCCTTGGTTTTTCTTGGCAAGGTGTAACCAGAAGTAGATTGCCAGGTCTCTTCTCAGTGACATTTTAGCTCCTGGTATCCCAGATAGTCACCTAGCCAGGCCTGACCCCTCTTAGCTTCAGCAATCAGCAGAGAACAGGTTCATTTGGGACAGCTGAAGACTCATTTTGGAGCTCTCTTACTGAAAAGCACTAAGGTACTGCACAGAACACACCAACAGCACAAACTGTGGCACGCTAGGTGTGACACCCCTGCATTAACCTTTGGGGGCATGGAAAAGCATTTCCCCAGCAGTTAACTTGAGCCCTGACTCTTTGTGCATGGCCCATTACCACAGGTGCACTTAACACCACCTCTAGATGTAGCATTATGTGTTCACAGTTAGTACACGGTATGAACCCCCTACTAACTGCAGAGCGCTCAGCATGCCCACTCGCTACTGCAAAATGAACTAGCGCAAGAATCCCCCACGCTGTCACGGGCCTGTACGAACTGGCAATGCGCCTTCATTACACACCAAACCACACAGTGCCAGCAAGCACCCTTTAGGAAAAGCACCCTTGGTCTTTACTCTGAAAGTGGAATCAGGTTGTCCTGCGTTTCCTTAGGGTCTGAGCAGGGTTGATTTAGACACGAGCAACACAGGTAGATGCTTAGAGCACCAAAATCTGAAGATGCCCCAGAACTGAGGCTCATGTCCCCCCCCCCCCCTTTCAATCTCTGGGGGAACTCTTATGCCTGTGGTAGCCATGGTCTTACATCTAGCCCTGGCAATGAGTTGTACGTGCCAGAGACTTTTTGCATTGTTAAGCAGGGAGTAGGGACATTGTACGCTTTCTTAGCGGATGGTAGAGAGCTCAAAGAGAGGTTACTTTGCAGAGGGACAGGAATGACCTGTCTCTTGGCCACTCAAGATAAAAATTAAAAGTCTAGAAAACTGAAACTTTGTGAAGAATTGTCAGTTCTTGCATGAATGAAGTCCCTACAGACACCTGCCACAACTTTGCTACCTACAATTGGCACTTCAGAAATTCATATGGTGGTACTTTTAACCTGCTTAGTAGATTTAAATTCTCAAAGATAAGTGATACATTTCCACAGATCCAGTGCTTCTGGGATTGGCAAATTAAAGGCAAGTAAATAAATCTAAAAATGCACAGAGCACCAATAGCCCAGCCTCCCCACCCTCTCCTCAAAAACAGAGCCTGTCCTAAGCCATAAGATATATGCAGGTTACAAGTAGCATCTATAATCCCCCCCCCCATCCCAGCTCCCTAAAAATGCACCTGTTCTAAACAGCATCTGTATCCCCAAAATAAGCAATCATAATACATTCCCTTCCCAAAACGTAACATTTTTAAAGCAATTTATATATAGCCGGCCCTAGGCATCAGTATCTCCTAACTCCCCTCCCCCCAATACTCAGCCTCTTGCATTTGCTGGTAATGGAAATGCTACGTGACAGAAAGGGGGTGTGTTGTGCTATTACTGGAGATGAGTGACATGTTTATGACATCATTACTAGCCAATCAGGAGCAGTTTTTATGCCCAGCATCTTAACGTGGCCTCTGGATTGGAGATCAGGTTCTCCAACCTATGGGTGCTGGAGCAGACTAGCAGAAGGATGTGTGTTGGGATATATTCTGAGCCTTTTCTAGGATTCCCCCCCCCCCCCCGGGTGTTCAGCAACAGAGACACGTGTGCCTGGCAGCTCTTCTCTGCTAAATCAATCAGCGTGGCTGTAGCATTAGTCTGTAAAACTGAATCCAAACAGCAGCAGATGATACCTTGAGGAAGGAGGTTCTGATCTGAAGGCTCTGAATGAAGGCACAGTTGGCCTCCCTGACAGATATTAGACATCATTTGACGTACAAATATGGACCAGGTTTAGAAGAGTTCCTACAAGTCATTCTGAGTCACTGTGCTTTGGCTTGTCCTGAAGGGTTTATCAGGACATAGACTGGATATTTATTAGCAGCAGAACTGTAGCTGTATCCCCTTCCCCGCCCCCCCCCCCCCCCGACATGCAATGAAGCTACAGGGTAACCTGTTTAAGACTAATAACAGAAAATATTTTTTTCACTTAACTCATAATCAAACTCTGGAATTAGTTACCGGAGGATGCAGTAAAAAGCTGTTAGTGTAGCTGGGTTTAAAAAAGGTTTGGACAAGTTCCTGTAGGAAAGATCCATAACCATTATTAAAGAGGGCCCCGGAAATACACTGCTTGCCCAATACAAACATTGTGGAACCTGTGTGTCTTTTTGGGAAACTGCTAGGTACTTGTGGCCCAGACTGGCCACTGTTGGAAACAGGATACTGGGCTTGATGGACCTTGGTCACCAGTATGGCATTTCTTATGTTCTTATGAAAGATGCATATCAGAGGTCAAATCATCAATTGATGTAAGCAAAACATTTGCTGTTTCTGGTAAATGGATTTTCTTGCTGGTATGTTATGTTCTATAGCCTTTTAAGTTGCCACACTTTATGAAAAAGAAGCACTTTTTAGACAGTTGCTCTGATGAATTTAAGACCATACTTGCAAATTATGCTGCTTATCCATATATACAGCATCTCTTTCTACATGGACAAAACTTTTGTTTAATGAAAATACTGTTTTGGAAATGTAGTACCTGAATTGAAGGAGACATGGGGAAAGCAGTTGGCATGTGATTATCAGACCATCTACACAAGCAAAGGCATTGTTGCTGAAATGTTCTTGATAGGAATTAACCAGCACTATAGACGTGCCATTATACCAGTGTTGCACGTTTAAGAAATGCATTGGTTCTATAGGGTGTGTGTAATATGCTCCTTATCAACGTATTTTAGCTATACTAGGTGCAGCATGTGGCATTGAAATGTGTGGGTCAGCGATGGACCCAATTGGTATCAAACCTTGAGAAACCACCTTAGGCAAACCTAGATCCATGCCCCTCTGCCACGCACCCTGTATACTAACAGGCTCTGCCCTGGCTTCCCTGGAGGCCTGGGCTTAGCAGGCGGAAAGACACTTACCAGTTTCCCATCATGCAGGGCAGCATCATGGTATGAGCTGCAGGATTATGGGATCTCAACAGCTTATGCCGAGAGTGATGCTGCGAAGAAGAAACTGCACTAAGTGCCCTTCTTCCTGTTGGCAGAGCTGGGGACAAGGCAAACCTTCAGCATTATGCCCCTCCACCACTGAGATTTGATAATTAAACTCAGTCGTCTTCATCTGAAGACCACCCTTCCAACAACAATCCTGTAAAGAAGCATAACTGGACATCTTTACCTTTTACATATTGAACACTGTATGTATGTGGGAGTGTGCTCTGCCTGCAGGTAAGCAATGTGCTGAGGGCTCCTTGCACTTGTGCGACTATCAGTATCTATTGTCTTGCTTTGAATGCTGCAGCTTTTTGCTGTCACTGGCAACTGCCTCATCTTGCAGACAGGAATCGTCTTTGCCACGATTGCAGCCATTGCCCACATCAGATCAAATCCCAGCAGGCAGGCAGGCAGTCTACAAGGAGGCCATGACTGCAGTCTTCCCCTTCTGTTCTGCATGCAGGGATCCGATCTCCAGTAGGAAGACAGGAGTCTTTGCCATGATTGTGGCTGCTCTTCTCTTCTGCCTGCAGGACATAGGATCCCCATGGGCAGAACAGAACAGGAGGGGGACACTGCAATCGCTACCTCTGTGCAGATTGTAGCTGGCATCAGCTGGGTGCTACAGCCTGTTCAGACACCTATGGAAGCAGCACAGAGGCTTCAGGTTTCTCTTGGGGGGTCACTTCATTTTAAAAAAAAGTTTCCTGTTCATCACATTTGCCTCTGCAGATACCCTCCTAATATATGGAGGACTGAAGAAAGGTATATGTAGTCCCTTTACACAAAACCAGAAGGAAGGATGAGCTAAAAACTACAGGTAGTTAGCCTAAACTCGATGGTGAGTAAATTATTGAAAATGCTGCTAAAAGGGAGGATAGTGAGGTTTCTGAAGTCCAATGGATTGCAGAATACGAGGCTACATGTGTTTACTAGAGGCAGGTCTTGTCAGACAAATGGGATAGATTTCTTTGACTGGGTGACCAGGGAGTTGGATGGAGGGAGAACCCTAGATGTGGTGTATTTAGATTTCAGTAAAGCCTTTGACAGTTCCGCACAGGCAACTTATAAACAAACTAAGCACCCTAGGGATGGACCCTAAAGTGACTGACTGGGTTAGATATTGGTTGAGTGGGAGGTGACAAAGGATACAGGTAAATGGAACTATGAGGAGGATGTTACCAGTGGTGTGCAACAGGGATCTGCACTTGGTCTGATTCCTTTTTAACATCTTTGTTAGTGATATTGCAAAAGGGCTGTCGGTTAAGATTTGCTTGTTTGCAGATACCAAAATCTGCAATAGAGTAGACACCCAGGAAGGAGTAGATAACATGAGGGGGGATCTAGCTAAGCTTCAAGAATGGTCAAGAATTTGGCAGCTGAGATTTAATGCTAAAAAATGTAGAATCATGCATTTGGGCTACAAAAAAATCTAAAAAAGTGGTACAGTGTAGAGGGCAAAGTATTTCTGTCTACAAAAGAAGAGTTGGACATGGGTGTGATTGTTTCTGATAAGGTAGCTAGAGAGGTAGAAAAGGTGATGGCAAAAGCTAGAAGGATGCTTGGGTGCATAGGGAGAGGAATGGCCAGCAGAAGAAAGGAGGTGATAGTGCCTCTGTATAAGTCTCTGGTGCAACCTCATTTGGAGTAGTGTGTGATTCTGGAGACCATACCATCAAAAGGCTATAAACAGGAGGAGTCAGTGCAGAGGGTGGCTATTAAAATGGTTAGTAGCCTTCATTATAAAGCATTCAAGGACAGACTTAAGGATCTTAATATGTACACCTTAGAGGAAAGGTGGGATAGAGGTGATATGATTGAGATGTTTAAATACCTCCATGGCATAAATGCACAGGGGGAGAGCCCCTTTTGATTGAAAGCAAGCTCTGCTATGAGGGGAATTGGGATGAGGGTGAAAGGAGATAGATTCAGGAGTAATATGTGGAAATATTTCTTTACGGAAAGAGTAGTGGATCCATGGAATAGTCTTCCAGTGGAGGTGGTAGAGATGAGGACAGTAACTGAATTCAAAGCAGCATGGGACCAACACAGAGGATCTCTAAAGGAAAAAAGGGGACTGTTGTAATGGTTGATATGGAAGGACAGACCAGACAGGTCATGTTTCTGTGGTTTATTCCACGAATACAGATGTGCAGTGGCATGAAGTAACCTAATGGTTAGATCAGTGAGCTGAAACCAAGGAAACTCCTTGTGATCTTGGGCATTGGACAAGTTACTTAACCCTCCGTTATCTGAGGTACAAACCTAAGATTCAGCAGTGTAGCTAGAGGGAGCACGTAGGATTAACATGGAGAGACAGTAGGCATACTGCACACACTCCGTATGCACTTACGTCACCCATTCCGTGGCAGGAGCCAGGCCTTCCTTTCTCAATTTTCAGTGGTAAAACACCTGTTAAAACCTTATGTGCATCAGGACATATATGCTATGGCTTAGACTCAGGGAAAGCCACGGAAGAGCACCCCCCCCCCCTTCTGTAGCTGTGCACTAGCTTAGATTGTAAGCCCTCCAGGGCAGCAAAATACTGAGTGTACCCAAATATAAAAAACCTCTCCCTTAGCTATTCATGAAAAAAACATGAGCTAAATGCAAATTTCTTCCTCTTCTGTCCTAAAACCCAAGGATGGTTTAGGAGCCAGTATGTTGGAAGGTCTGCTAACAGCAGCTAATCCATGGCTTGCTTAACAGCCTTGAGGGTACTCTAGGCTGGCCCAAGGTGTTAATTGTGGTGTACTCTGAACCAATATCTAAAGTGTTATGTATCCTTCAACTAATATATAACTTAACCATATATAGTGTTAATGGTAACTAGACGGGTCTCAGACTCTGGGCACCCAAAACTGATCAACCTTTGGGATTAAAGCCCTTATAGCATCAATGACCCGTAAATTTTATAGCCACCTTTTTGTAACACTTGTCGAAAAATGTTTAAAGATTGCTTAGCTTATTAGTGCTGTGTTTAGGCATGACCCCAACGCTATCAGCTGCGCTTCCTCCGCGTTTCACCTGCAACGGTTTCTTCAGGGGGTGGCCTCGACTAAACCCGAGGTTAACAATTGTCTCTTGGATTGCATTCAAACGTAACCTGCGGACAACTATCGACATACGAGGAACAATGTCTGCAGGTTAGTGTCCAGATGAGCTGTCAGCCATTTTCAAACTATGAATGAATACCGACACTGAAGAGATGATTTGAAGATACTGATTCATGTATACGCATCTAAAAAGTATCAATTGCCATTTTCAAGACTTTGAAGTTTGTAGTCATACCCCCTGAGGAAACGTCTCCGTGAAACGCATTAACGGACCGGGAGATTGCGTTGGGGTCGCCTGCTCTTTGGGGTCGCCTGCTCTTTTTGAAGATAAGTTGGCATAATTACCTCATTACAGTTCATGAAAGTTTATACTTCTCGTATGCAACATCATAAGAATACTGAAGGGTATATACAGAAATGAGTCGTTGATGCGATTTGGCAGTTAGGTTACAGATTTTTGAACATCTAAACCGCTGCTACAAGAAGTCTGAGACTCATATACCCTTTTGTTCATATTTAAGAAAACATTAAAAAAAAGTGGGAAATTAAGAAAAAATTTAACTTCAAGATAAAAAAATATCCAAAATATAAAACTATTTTAAAAAGGTGTTGTAGAACGGGCCATTTTACATAGAATCACATAATATTATTATTGAGGGGTTTCGTTGCTATATATAATTTCAACCCTCTGCGAACTGACTTGGTATCTAAGTATAAAATTTACGGGTCATTGATGCTATAAGGGCTTTAATCCCAAAGGTTGATCATAAGTTTTGGGTGCCCAGAGTCTGAGACCCGTCTAGTTACCATTAACACTATATATGGTTAAAAGTTATATATTAGTTGAAGGATACATAACACTTTAGATATTGGTTCAGAGTACACCACAATTATTGACATATACGACTCTGAATAAGATGACCGCTATTAAATTTGTGTGTCCCAAGGTGTTGGCACCCTAGGTAGACCTTAAGCCTTATGCCCCCTCCTTGCTGTTAGAAGGGGTCTGTGCTGGGTCCGCTGCTTTTTAACATTCATTTATGACCTGTAAATGGGAATAACCAGTGAGGTGATCAAATTTGCAGATGACAAAATTATTCAAAGTTATTAAAACAGAAGAGGATTGTGAAAAATTGCAAGAGGACCTTGATAAATCCGAAGACTGGGCATCCAAATGGCAGATGGAATTTATTGTGGATAAGTGTAAAGTTATGCACTTAGAAAAGAACAACCCAAACTACAGCTACACAATGCAAAGTTCCACATTAGGAACCAGCACCCAGGAAAGATATTTAGGTATCATTGTGGTTAACACTTGAAACCCTCCACCCAGTGTGCAGCAGCGGCCAAGAAAGCAAATAGAATGCTAGGAATCATAAGGAAAGGAATGGAGAATAAAACAAAGGATATTATAATGCCTCAGTTTAGTTCCATGGCAAGACCACACCTTGAATATTGTGTGCAAGTCAGGTTGCCATATCTTTAAGAGGATATAGCAGAATTAGAAAAAGGTACAGAGAAGAGCTTCCAAAATAGTAAAGCAGATGGAAGGATACCCCTATGAGGAGAGGCTTAGAAGGTTAGGGCTCTTTATCTCGGAAAAGAGACGGCTGAGGGGAGATATGATAGACGTTTATGAATTAATGGAGAAGAACGAGTAGCCATAGATAAGTCGTTTACTCCATCAAAACGTAGAAAGACTAGGGAACATGCAATGAAGCTACAATGTAATCCATTTAAGAGTAATAAGAGAACATATTTTTTCCACTCAAGACATAATGAAACTCTGGAATTTGTTCGGAGAATGTAGTAAAAGTTGTTAGTGTAGCTAGGTTTAAAAATAAGGTTTGGACAAGTTCTTGGAGGAAGTGTCCATAAACCATCATTAAAGAGGACCCAGGAAATCCACTGCTCACCCCAATACAAGTTGTGAAGCCTACATGTCTTTTTGGGAAACTTAAGTACTTTGGACCTTATGCTTTGAATGACCTGCTCATTCTCTACTCACCTTTTGGAAGTATTGAGAATTCCCTCCACTGTGAGCTCTTTGGGGAAGGGACTTTGGAAGCATTTGTCTACGGATGGGATACTAACGGCCCCAGAGTTTTCCTCCGCAGGCAACACGTGTCACTGTCCAGTAAAGACCGCCCGTCTCTAGGCTTCCCGCACTAGACACCCACTGTGAGGAGGAGAAGGAGTAAGCTCAGGCTCGCTCATTCAAGAAAGCAAGAGGTGGGAGGAGCCTCGTTCATTCGGGATACTTTATTGGTGTGGCTAATCTGGGGGCGGAGTTAGAATAGGGAGGGGTGTAAAGAGGTCTTTTCTATTCGTGCGTGCGCGTGCACGCTCCCGACGGGAGTGCGCAGCTCGCGCTTGCGCCTCCCAATGTTGTGAATTAAAATTAGTCGTTTTGTTGGGTTCGGCCGCGGCCCTGCAGCTTCTTAAAGGGGACGTAAACAGGCTCGGATCCTGCCCCCCCCCCCCCCGAGCCGTTCCTCCCTTGCTGCTCTAAAGCACAGAAAGGCAGGAGGTAGCTCAACGCTGCAAGAAAGAAACCAGAAAGGGGGCAGGGCAGGACCCTGCCCCAGAGAGCTGAGTCCGGGTGGCACGTCCTGGCAGGTAAACAGCGGTCTTCTCTCGTGCATTGTCTCGGTTGGGGTTTTAGCTGCAGATTGCGGGCAGTGGGGCTACACGTGCAGAGAGTCGGTCTTTTGTTGTTGATCAGCAGGCAGTGATCGGCGCTTCCCCAAGTTCCGCTGGGGCTCTGGTGCCAGGGGCTTCTGGAAAGGGAGGGAGGGGTTCAGTGGGCCTTGGGAAAGGGGATGGTCTCCCCATGTCCTTGGGGGCTCCGATCTGCTTGGAAACCATCTGGATCTCTGGCCTGCGCTGTTCCCTTTGTTGTCTCCCGCTGAGCACATGGTCTGGAGCTGTGCCTGCTCTTAAAGTCCCAATCCCGCCCGTGCAAGAGAGGAAGGGCAGCTCTTCTCGGACGCTCGGAACCGGGGCTTCGAGTCCTCGTCATTACTTCTGCTTTCTTGATGTCTACGTTTCTTCGTGTCTTTCTGTTTTCACGATGCTACTAGAATATACGGAAATGGAGGCCTGGCTCGCGGAAATCTCTGCTTTCAAAGCAAGCTCTCCTCAGTCCCCAGGGCCGCCTGGCTTTGCCTTACGTTGTTTTTCTCCGTGTCTACCTTATTTTGGACTGTGTTTGTGAAAGTGGTTTTAGGCGCATGCTTCTGACTTGGATTGCAAGTGAAGCTAACGAATGTCAGATTAGCCTGGCATTTCATATCCGAGTATTGCAGCTACACTTTTTAATTTTGGATAAGCAAAATTATTCATGCCACTGCATCTAGTAGCAGTGCATTTATGTAAAATTAATTTATTTGAAAGAGCAGTCATTTGCCTAGAAAAGCCATGAAGTTATCTTGCTTTTGTCCTTAAACCGCTGTGATGTCAGCTCTGCAAGATTAGGCTATTAAAATATTATGATACTACACCTTTTAAAATAAGAAGTGTATTTTATTGGTTTCTCTTTTCACAACTATTTATTCAAACTTATTATGATAAACCCAAAGCTAAAACAATAGGAAGAGTGTATGTTGAGCAGGCAGGACGGGGGGGGGGGGGGGGCGAAGGAAGTAAAGGTTGATTACATATTTTCTAAATGAACTGTTTGAACGCTTTGCCCCACATATGCAGATGTTACAATTTCCTATACTCTGTGTCATTGTGATGTCATGAAGCATAGCATTGTAAACACTGCTATTGGATTGGCCAGTGCCAACAATAGGCATTGTGCATTCTGAGCAATAGGTGAGCCCTTTAGTAGATCCCCAGTTTAGTGCAGTACAGCAGGGGAGAGGGCCAGATCCAGATGTATATACCTTGCTCAGGCTAGAACTTGGAATTTTTCTTTCTAGTTGGCAAGCTTTCTGTTTGAATTTTTAGGGGGGAAGGGGGTTGGTCTTTTTTTGGTGTGCTGATATGTTGTGAGATATGAACTTGATTAATGAGTGGTTTTGGTTGATATATTACTTTGGATAGGTTGTTTTTTTTAGGGCTTTGATTTTTCTGTTTTGAGATGTATGAAGAGTTGTGTTTTTATTGTTTTTTTGTTATGTTTGCCAAATTTTGTTTTTAGTTTGTTTGTTTTTTGGCTTGTTTTATAGTGTATGATATTTCTTCTTTTTCTGTGGCATTTGTTTCTCACCTAGAGTTTTTTTAAATTAATTATGTGCTTTGTAGTAATCTCCATGTGTTCAGACATTGCATGCTGCTTCTTCACAGGATCTATGCTGATATCATCAGGATTCACTTTCTGTTCTGTCACTTTAGAGTCCAAGCTCTGTAGATCATTGAGTGACTTTTTAAGATTCCACATTAGGGGATTTTTACTATAAGCTGGCCACAAGTACAGAAAAAGGAGCCATACTCACTACAGGAACCCCAAAATCTGTGACCTCTCTAGATACCCATTCCTCCTCCTTTTGCTTTTATCTCTCTCAGCAGTACGTGGAAAGCGGTGTGATGAACCTGTCCCAGCAGCGCACTGCTACTTTCTATAGCAACCTTTTGGTACTAAGCAAATGCTCAGGAAAAATCCTTCTGTGCCAGTAGCTCGTTTGTATAAAGGACTTCTGGGTTTGATAGATTAAAAAAAATATTACTAAGAATATTTGTTTTACTTTTTTTATTAAAAAATAAAACATAAATGTGTTAGCTTAACAGGAGAGAGCAGTTCTTGGGAATCTCATGCTTTTATGTTCCAATTCCTGGAAGTTGTTACCTATATTCTGAAATTCAGGTGCTCTCAGATGTGGTGAAGCTGGCACCCTGGTGTAGGAGCTCCATGCTGTTCCCCTCTGCAGGGTTGGAGCAGATCTGAATACATTGCAGTTCTGCTCTCACCACCCCCTTTGGTTCTGGTACAAAATCCTTCCTGTTTCCCTTTTGGGGCATCTTGGTCTAAAATAATACCACCAGGCCAAAGTGATATATATGGCCTGGAGATGAATGTGCACCGCTTGCATGGTTCTCCAGAATCACCTTGAGCCTAAATATTGTGGGAGGCCGATGAGACATAAAGGGCAGAGAAAATCACATTTTCTATGGCCATTAGGATGTCCTTGCTATGGCAGACAATCCGCCAAATCCCACAGTCCAAAATGATCCAGCTGTAAGTGAGTGGTTTTATCCCCTTGTTTGTCCTTTTTCTGGGATTTGGTGGTGGCTTTGCTGTAGCTGCTGGTGTCTGACTGTTCCATATCTTCCGTCTCATGTCTGCTCGGTTAATATCGCCAACTCTAAATGCAGGGTTACTGCTTTGATGGCTGTTACATGTGTCTGCCCTTTGGGCTGGTGACATGAACTTGAGAGAGAACACATGCTGAGCTTTGTCTTATTCCTCTGTGCAGTAAACTGAACAGGTATGGGTTGGGGAGGCAGCAGGCACATGCTAACCAACTGGGGGTCTCAGTGGCCCCCAGTAGTGGTCCTTGCAGGCGGGGAATTATGACCTAGAGTTGTGAAGTATCCCTTTCCACAAGAGCAAAGCTATAGAGATAGGGTGAGGCATTGTGGGAAGATCTGAGCTTTTCAGAGGAACAGATCATCCAAACTTCTCTCATATGTCCCCAGCTGAGAAATTGGTTCAGAGAGACACTGTTTGAAGTTCCTTCTGGGCAGCATTTAATTATCAATCCTGAGGAATGTGGGTAAATCCCCTTTGGGCCAAAACACGTGATAACCATTGTTACCTAAGGCAAACCCCAGTTACAAGGCTACTTGTCCCCCATTGTCAGTGTGACATGGATTGTGAGCTGCATTCAGGAGCACTAGACAAAGCTGCCATGGTAACTGTGCAGCCTGGACTGCTCAGACTGTCTCGTTCTGGTGTTTTACACACCCAGGAATTAGACTGCAGTTTCTGTGGACTGTTCTGTCCAGCATGGGGTATGGGCAGGAAAGGGGGGGGGGGGTTGGCACACTGGAGTGGCAGAGTCTTAGTGCTTGATTCAGTCTGTACAGACTTCTTACCATTGTTCAGGCCTCTTCTGTGTACCTCTGCATGTTGTATCGTGCTTAGGGTGGTGTCATGCTGTGGGACTGCGTCAGCTCTGTGTCTCCCCTTTCCTCGTGCTGTCTCGGGTTAGTCAGAAGTTTTGAATGGATGAAACCCTGCTTACAGTTCTCCTGCTGCTTAGACTGGAGAGAGAGCAGGACGCACTCTGTTGCCAGTGGTGTGGTCTCTGCCTAGGACACATGTCAGAAGGGCCAAATCCTTTCCCAGGCTCCGGTGTCCCTCCGCCTCTGTATTGAGTTCATCTAGTTTGTAGTTCTAGAAAGCCCTCTGCCTGCAACCATGAGTAATTTTCCTAGATTGAAGGAGCTGGGTTCTAGCTAGACATTGTATGGGGCCTGTGTCATTCACGTTCTGATGTTTACTGTACAGCTATTTTGCAGTTGGAAGTATTGGGCTCTTGCTTTATGGCGCCTGCATGCTTGGAAGCACTGGGTTGGGTAAAGCCAGCTAGTGATGGCTCTTACCATCCAGGGCTGAGTTTCACTGGGTTTTGATTCTCAACAGAGCGAAGGCAGGCAGATCCGAAGTGCCAGTGTCTGGTCTGTACTCGGAAGCTGAGGTCCAGCACCCCTCCGCCTCTCCGACGTCACCAATGCGACCATGGGAACTGGCAGTGAATAGGCGGCCTCTCTCAGCCCCCTTTAACCAGCGGCGATTCTCAGGGGGACCCTGCAGCACCCCTGCACACCTCAGGCGAAGGTATGGACCCCAGCTCCAAGATAGCACGGTGGATGAAGTGGTGTCCCCTTCTCCCACCCAGGGAGGCTGAGGGGCCCTGTCAGAGCAGGGGGCGAGTTACAGCCGATCATACCTGAACCTCCCCGGTACATAGTCCCCATCTCCGTGCTTATGAATAAATGTAGCTGCATTCAGTGGTTGTTCTCCCTTCATCTCTTTCCCTTCATGGCTGATCATTGAAGATTGTTCTGGGTGACATGAGCAGCAGGCAACTGTTTCAGTATTCTGACGTTACAGGCAGAGTTGGGCCATCAGGGATAGGAAGTAGAGTGAATTCTGAGGGTGGTTTGCACCTCTTGTTACCATATGTAGGCTGTTTTGTGCCTGCCATGGCTGGGCCGGCAAAGGGAAGTGTGTGTGTGTGTGTGTTATCCTTTAATTTTATATCCCTGGCCTTGAAGTCCTGCTCCTCTCTCTGCAGTCACTCACCCTGAAGCTGAGCAGCAGGGATGTACATGTCTGCAAGGAGATGAAGACCCAGGGGACGACCTAGGATGCATTTTCCTATTTCCAGACTGGCATTTGCTTTCCTCAGGATGGTAGTTTTCACAAGAGTCTTTCTCCTGTCTCTCTCTGGCTCTGTGCTGCAGCCTTCCCATAAGACATCAGTGGGGACGACGGGACACACCTTTGCAGAGTCTGTTAGCCTCGCAGAATGAGAACTTTGCGCACCTAGCCTTGGTCCAGCAACACCTCCCAGTAGATGAGCTTCGAGCTTTTCCATTGGGCAGCACACAGGCCCGAATGCTTCATCCGCCAGCACCCCCACCTCAGCAGAGTCCATTCATGGTCGACCTCCATGAGCAGGTAGGTGGGGTAGAGCAAGAATTGGATGAGGGAAGGCTGCAGATTGGCAGCATTTCACATCTGAACTCCAAGTGCTACATAGTTATTACATCAAGTAGATGGGTTTCTAGCCAAGTTCCAAGGGCAGGAGTGAGCTGCATTTGCAGAACGGTATATGAGGGTGGCAATGCTGCAGGATGGGAATGAGGTGCATTGGTAGGGGGAGGGGGGGGAGGGCAGGCATAGGGTCCATGGGTTTCTAGAGCTCTGTTGGTACTGGAGGGTGGGATTAAGTGTACAGTAGGGATTTTATATGATGGACTGTACCCATATAATCTGCCTGCCTGATTGGCTTTTTTTTTATGATCACAAGAAATTCTCTGTCCTTCATTTCCAATACACTGACTTTATTTTTCTGTCTGTTTGTTTTTAAGGTGCACCAGGGACATGTCCCTTTTTCATACACTGTTACCACAGTAACCACCCAAGGCTTCCCGATCCACACGGGCCAACACATCCCGGGGTGCAGCACACAGCAACTCCCAACATGCTCAGTAATGTTCAGTGGCCAGCATTATCCACTCTGCTGCCTTCCTCCTCCGGTGAGACACTGGTGTCAGGCAATCTGCTTTGCTCAGAATTTCAGGAAGCGTTGTACCATCATTCATTTCTTCCACCAGCAGTGGTGTCGGTGGGTGCCTCCATCTAGCTGTAGTTTGGAGGTTGGTACAAGAAGTGTACTTTGTGGGCATGCATCTGTGCCCCTGCCACCAGTAATGTATGCATGCACCATCTGTTCTCCCACAGCTGTAGTCGAGAAGCTGCACGTGTGAGGTGTGTAGCTATACCCTCCACCTTCTTTGAGCTCTAGCAGTAAGCTACTGTTATTAGCTGGCTAGGGACAGGAAAAACCGAAGGGTGCTGGCTCATGGAGCTAGCCGATGCTGTGTACGGAATTACTGTGAAATATCTGAGATGCTTCTGAAGCTTTGCAACCTACACTAGTAAACCCTGATATTTTGCAAAGCTTAGTATAGGTGAAGTAAAACCCAAAGCGAGAACATTTTGGAATCTGCTGACATTTGGGCCAGTTGCCTTTGGTAGGATGCAAGATACACTCTGGGTGACCCATTTAGAGATGTCAGCTGGTTTTCGGACCTGTTAACTTGTGCTTTACTGTGCAAGTCTCTCTCTTCTTTTTCCAGCTAATTCAGGCGTGTGGCATGCACCAGCTTCCTGTCTCCTACCAGCCATTCACACCCCTCCTCTCCAGCGACCATTATATCCTGCACCCTCCACCCCCGCCAGTAGCAGCACACCAGCCTCCTCACATGGCGCCCCTCAGCCAGTTTCTTCCTCTGCAGCCTCAGCACCCACGTATGGTGAGTGGAGCACTGGGCACTGCTGTTCTTAAATTCTCATTCCTGGAACAATTAGCTTGGAACCTGTGCACATAATCTCTAGCGAGGATGAAGAAAGGCAAACCTTCAGCATTACTTTAGGTTTTGTTTAATGCAGTGCTTGCACACCATTTTTCGTGCATCCTGTTAATAGCTAACTCCGCCCCTTTTGTGTTTGGTCAAACAGCCCTGATGAATCCAAGAAAACAGGGAGGGTGGGGGGACAAGTCGCTGCTGAAAGTCTGAGGGTGGTGTTGTCTGATCTGAAGACTCACTGTAACCAGCCAGGGAGGGAGAGAGAGAGGACTCTGCCTAAGAGCAGCAATTGGCAATACAAGGTGGAGCCAAAAGGACAAGCAGTGGGCAGGTTGATGCAGGCCTGTGTGGCTGTTATACGGCTCTGGCTTCCTGAATTCTCAGGGGGATTGGCTGGGGGGGGGAGGACTTTCTAGTTGGAATTCCTAGTCGTCTATCTAGTCCAGTCCCTTAATGCTGGATTGTGCTCCTATTCCTGCAGCTTGGAGACTAAGTAAATCCAACTCTTGATGACATCAGGATATATATAGAACTGGCACAGCCCACCAGCCTCGGTTTTTACTTAGTCTCCAAGCAGCTGAAGTGAAGCAGCAAGATGGCAGATGAGGAGAGACTTAGCATAGGAAGGTTTTTTGCTTTCTTTGCCTGGGGCAATTTGTTTGATTTAATTTACTTTGGGTTTTCTTCAGTGAGTTATTTTGGGTGGCCCTCTCCCCTCCGTTCCCCATCCGGCGGAGGAGACTTACAGCGAGCCTGCCGGTTTTCAAAAGCTAACATATAAAGGTTTAAAAAAATAAAAAAACAAACAAAAAAAAAGCAGCAGCGTTTGAGGCAGCGGAGACCAGCCTTGTTGTTTGCGGCCGGTTCTCCTGCGGCAAAGGACCTCTGCTTCGGTCTCCTGCCTCGTGTCGGAAGCCCCGTAGGCGGCTGAGCACGGGGGTGGGACGTTCGCAGCCTCCTTTCCCCTCGGACCGCCTAGCTGGGCAGAGGAGCAGCGAGGGATGACGGCGTAGAGCCCTGCAGAAGAGGTTTTTTGTTTCTTGTGGGGGGGGGGGGGGAGAAGAGTGGCAGCGAGGCCCATGGCCTCGTGCAGCGTGTTGTGGCCTGGTGCGGAGGAGTTTTCCCACTCTGGCTGGCACGCGCTTTTCAGCAGCATTCCGTTCCTTGCCTCGGGGAGGTGAGGGAACAGTGCAGAGCACAGTAAGAGCCGGAAGGCAAGCTTTTCTTGACCTTGCTTTACGTTTTATAGAGAAGTTAGAGATAATAAATACCTATATAGGTTTATGATATATAGATAGAAAGTTTAAGGTTCCTGTTTGTTTTCTTCTTGCATAGCTAAAAAAACAAAAAAAAAAACAAGTAGTAGTAAGTAGAGAAGTGTACAATGCCTGCGCGTCCGCAGTGCCTTGTGTGTGGGGCCCGTAGGGGTGCAGTGTCCGACACTGGAGTGTGCAGGGGCTGTGTGCTGGAGGCGGCCTCTGTGGAGCAGGAGCTCCAGGACAGTGGTAAGCAGTCTCTCCCAGCTTTTGGGTCTGTGGATACAGAGGAAGTTTTGGAAGGAGCCCTTGGGGAGGTTTCGCTGCCCTCCTTGTCGGCGGGACAGCAGGTATCCTCCCAGGCATCGCCGGGCACTTCCTCGGGGGAAGGAAGTCCCGGCAGATTTTCCCCAGAGTTTGTGCTGTTGCACAAAGCTTTCTGCATGCGGCAGCAGGAGGCCCAAGTCCCTTACAAGAGGGGGGCAGAGGGCAAGCCGTTGGTTCCGGACCTGCCAGCCAAGAGGGCGAGAACAGCTGAAGAGGAGCCCTTTTCCCCGGATTCTGAGCTGCTAGACTGACAGAGATCTGGGGGAAGAGGAAGAGCTTGAGGAAGGCAAGATAACAGAGGAACAGGCGAGAATTGTGAGAGTTTTTCGCCGTGAGGAGTTACCTGCTTTGATTGGGGAATCATTGAAGGTGCTTAATATGTCCACGGGAGAACAGGAGAATGAAGAGGCCCTGGAGGACCCATTGATTCTGGCAGTCAGGAAGTCTCAAAGGGTCTTCCCGGTGCACAGGGTAGTCCGGCAAATGATTCAGGAGGAGTGGGATCAGCCAGAGGCCGGTTTGCAGGGGGTACGCTCTATGGCGCGTTTGTACCCGTGGCCGGAGGCAGAAAAGGAGTTGTTAAAGCCTCCCAGGGTGGATGCGGCGATAGCAGCAGTGACCAAGAAGACTACCATCCCAGTGGAGGGCAGTGCGGCACTGAAGGATGGCCAGGACAGGAAGGTAGACACTTTGCTAAAGCAGGCCTTCGACATTAGCGCTATGGCCCTTCAGGCCTCAGTATGCGGGGCGTGGGTGGCCCGTGCATGCTTGAGGTAGTCTCAGCAGCTGCAGTCAGCCGAGGGGCCACAGGTGGAGCCCCCAGGGAATGCGGCTCGTATTGAGTCCGGAGCGGCCTATCTGGCTGATAGTCAGTATGACCTTATTCGTAGCTTGTCAAAGAATATGGCTTCTCTGGTGGCGGCTCGCCATTATCTTTGGCTCCGTAACTGGGCAGCGGACACTTCCTCCAAGTCTCGCCTTGGCATGCTCCCTTTTAGGGGGAAGCTGCTTTTTGGGGAGGACTTAGACTCTCCTACGTCCTTTACCAACTTGTCTAAGGGGGGCAGACTTCCAGAGGATAAGTCTAAGCAGGGGCGCCTTTCCTCCCAAGGGCGCTCGCAGCAGAGGGATTTTCGGAAACCTCGGTCGGGTAGGCAGAGCTCCTTTCAGAGGGGTATGTTCCCCGCCAGAGGCCGGGGGTTTCGAGGGGCCGGCAGAGGCTTTGGGGCCTCCTCAGCCCAGAGAAAGCCGCAATGAGATACAGGGGGCTCGGATGGGGGTACTGCCGGTCGGGGGTCGCTTGCGGCAGTTTCTCTCCGCCTGGGCCCAGGTAACCTCCGACAGGTGGGTTCTGGAAGTCGTAGAATCCGGTTATGCCCTGGCATTTGCGAGGCCTGTCCTTCCCTCGTTCGTCCAGTCGCCTTGCAGGACGGCAGCCAAGCGCTCAGTGGTGGAAGAAACCTTGGTAAGGCTGTTGGCATTAGGTGCAGTGATCCCGGTGCCAAGGGATCAACTCGGCTGGTCAGTACTCAATATATTCTGTAGTGCCAAAGGAGGAAGGCTCTTGGCGACCCATTCTGGATCTCAAGCATGTCAACCGGTGTCTCCGGGTTCTGCACTTTCGTATGGAGACGCTGCGGCCGGTAATCGTAGCTGTGAGGCCGGGAGAATTTCTAACTTCTCTCGACCTCACCGAGGCGTATCTTCATATTCCCATCAGAGAGGCTCACCAGCAGTTTCTGCGCTTTGCGGTACCGCAGGGTCACTTTCAGTTTCGAGCATTGCTGTTTGGCTTGGCGACAGCTCCTCGCACTTTCACCAAGGTCATGGTGGTGGTGGCGGCAGCGGCTCTCCGTGAAGAAGGCATCCTTGTGCATCCGTACCTGGACGATTGGTTGATCAGGGCCAAGTCCAGGGAGGAGAGCCTGAAGGCAACAGCCAGGGTAGTGGCTCTTCTGCAGAGTCTGGGGTGGGTGATCAACCAAGCAAAAAGCAGGTTTGTACCCTCTCAGGAGATCGAGTATTTGGGGGCAAGGTTCAACACCCAGTTGGGCCTCGTATTCTTGCCTGGGCAGAGAGCCTACGCCTTCTGGTCAGAGAGTTCCTGGCTTGGGAGAGTCCGACAGCATGGCACTACCTACAGTTCTGGGAACAATGGCGGCGACGTTGGACCTGGTACCCTGGGCCAGGGCTCATATGCGGCCGCTCCAGCGGGCCTTGTTGCGCCGGTGGTCTCATCAGCATCAGTCTCTGTCTATGTCTCTTCCGTGTACGGCAGCGGCCAGGGCGTCACTGCAGTGGTGGCTCTCCCCTGGGAGTCTGGGAAAGGGGATGCTTCTGGATGCAAGTGACGACGGATGCTTGTCTGTCGGGTTGGAGGCGCACTGCGAGGGACACTTTGCCCAGGGAAGCTGGAACGTACAGGAATCTCGATGGCCCATCAACCGTCTGGAGTTGCGGGCAGTAGTGATGGCCCTCGGAGCATTCCGGAGTCAGGTTGTCGGCAAAGCGGTCAGGATCCTGTCAGACAACATGACGGCCGTGGCCTACATCAATCGGCAAGGAGGAACGGGCAGGCTTCTGTTGGAGGAGGCGGCGGAAGGTCTCATGAGATGGGCCGAGGACCATCTCATAGCCATCTCAGCCCAGCATGTCGCCAGAGTGGCGAATGTCACGGCCGATTATCTCAACAGGTACAGGATAGATCCAGGCGAGTGGGAGCTCAACCAGGAGGTTTTCGAGCAGATCGTCCTCCGTTGGGGGCCACCGGTCATGGATTTGATGGCGCGATGGGAGTCAGCCAAGACGAGCAGGTTCTTCAGCAGGAGAAAGGAAAGGAAAGGAAAGGATGTCGGAAGGGCTGGATGCCCTAAGTCAGCGGTGGCCCTCGGAGGGGTTGCTTTATGTGTTCCCTCCTTGGGCTCTCATCGGCAGAGTTCTGCAGAAGATAGAAGCTCATCAGGGGTTGGTGATCCTGATCGCTCCAGATTGGCCGAGACGGCCGTGGTACGCCGATCTGGTTCAACTTTTGGCAGATCGTCCCTGGCGACTTCCAGTAAGGGGGGACCTTCTCAGGCAGGGTCCTGTAAGGATGCCGCAGGTGGGTCGGTTCTCACTTACGGCATGGCTATTGAGAGGGCAAGGCTCCTTAAGAGGTTATTCGGGAGCAGTGATTTCCACTTTGTTGAAGGTCCGCAAGCGCTCCACCTGCATAGCTTATGTGAGGGTGTGGCGCATTTTTGAGGTCTGGTGTGAGGAGCGGTGCAAGAAGCCCCTGTTGGTGGAGGTTTCTGATGTATTGGATTTTTTTGCAGGCTGGCCTGGAGAAAGGGCTGGCGGCCAGTTCCTTAAGGGTGCAGCTGGCGACTATCACTTGCTACAGGGGCAAGGTGAAGGGCAAAGCCTTAGGCCATCATCCCGATGTGATTAGTTTTCTTAAAGCGGTCAGGCGTATCAGACCACATAGGAGTGTGGTGGTTCCTTCTTGGGACCTTAATTTGGTGTTTGGATTCTCTAGTCGGGGCGCCCTTCGAGCCCCTTGATCGGTCGTCTCTTAAAGATTTGACTCTCAAGGCAGTGTTCTTGGTGGCCATTTGCTCCGCCAGGCGGGTCTCAGAGTTGTAGGCCTTGTCTGGTCATCCTCCCTTTCTAGTTTTTTCCACGGAGGTGGTGGTGTTGAGGACGGTTCCGTCCTTTCTGCCCAAGGTAGTATCTCCTTTTCATGTCAATCAGCCGGTGTCCCTTCCGGTCTTTGCCGGGTTAGAGCAGGGCAAGGGTGATGTTCGGCTGCGTCTTTTGGATGTGCGTCAAGTGTTGAGGCATTACCTGAAACGCCTTCCGCAAGTCAGAGCGTTTGTTTATTTTGTTCGGAGGACCACGCAGGGGGGAGGCGTCGTTGTCTAAGGCCACGATTTCCAGGTGGATTAGGGAGGCCATTGCTTCCGCGTATGTCCTAAAGGGAAGGCAGGTTCCGGGGGGTTTAAGAGCCCATTCCACTCAAGCTCAGGCGTCGTCCTGGGCGGAGTTTAGCTTGGTTCCTCCTTTGGACATTTGTAGAGCGGCGACTTGGTCTTCGTTGCACACCTTTGCTAAGCACTATAGGTTGGATGTGCAGGCCGCGGCAGATGCAGTTTTTGGGAGAGAGGTGCTTCGAGCCGGTTTGGCAGGGCCCTCCCAAGCCTGAACTGCTCTGATACATCCCAGCATTAAGGGACTGGACTGGATAGACGACTAGGAAGAGGTAATTAGACCTTACCTGCTAATTAGCGTTCCTGAAGGATATCTAGTCCAGTCCCTGGACCCACCCGGTGTTGCTGCCGGTTCGAAGCAGTTTTAGGGGAGTAGTTGGCACAAGGGGTGCCGGGTTCCCTGGTGGCTCCACGCTTGGGGCGGTTTGGGACCGAAGCCGAGACCTCTTTGCCGTAGTGCTGCAAAGCTCGTTCGGTAGTGGCAGCGCTCGCTGACAGGTAAGCCTCTTCCCCCTCTCTTGGGGGGTGCGTAAGGTTTGTCCTCTCGGTCAGGGAGGGGGTGTATGGGGTTATAAGTATTGTAAGTCTTATAGGTATTATAGTTGTTTTCATGGGTTAGTGTCTCTCCGTTAGTTTGCTTTGTCAACAGGATACTGAGGCTGATGGGCTGTGCCAGTTCTATATATATATCCTGACGTCATCAAGAGTTGGATTTACTTAGTCTCCAAGCTGCAGGAATAGGAGCACAATCCAGCATTAAGGGACTGGACTAGATATCCTTCAGGAACACTAATTAGCAGGTAAGGTCTAATTACCTCTTCTTTCCTAGACCCCAGGGAACCTCTGACTCTGGGGCATTAGGACCCTTGAAGGTGTAATACCAGTGGCTGTATACTGAGCACAGTTTAGTAAACATGCCCTATCAGGATAGTGTGAGGCTAGTACACAGTTTCAGCACTGTGCTAAATAAGTAGCGTGGGACTCCCTCGCTACCCTGGTAGCGCACATAGAGACAAGGACTGGATGGGACAGGGGCGTTTCCTGTATGGCATGCTTTGTGTGGGTGTTAGTCATCTGTGCGAACAGTGCTTCACGTAGGCATTGTGGATGCAAATGACGACACTTCAAAAGGTGGTGGTAGTTGCACCCACAGCCCATTCATTGCACTCAAACATGGCTCCTGTGCACTAACTGCAGGGGGGCAGATGTCTGTGGCCCTTGCAGTTAGCTAGAAGCTCCGGCCTGGTAATATAGTCCACTCACATGTTACGGTGCAGGTCTTAGTAAACATGCCCTTTATTGGGTAACTGACTATCACATTAAATAATCAATATCTATAATTTTTTTAGACTTTGGATTATATTAATTTTCAAACGTATTTTGGACCCCAGTTGTATTATTCAAGTCACAAATGCTTGATGATCCCATCTACTCCTTTTTATTGTACATAGTTCTATAAATCCACTAAAAGATCACTTTTAAAATCTCATTTCACACAAATAATGCATTGACGGGCACTGCAATGTGGAGTATCTCTGTGGAGGACACAGCCCAAGAAAGCTGAATTTGAATCTGTGCTAAAACTGAAGAATGGTAAAACAAAATATAGAACCAAGGTTTGAACATAAGATATGCCATACTGGGTCAGACCTAGGTCCATCAAGCCCAGTATTCTGTTTCCAACAGTGGCCAAACTAGGTCATATGTACCTAGCAGTTTCCCCAAGAGACACAAGTTCCACAATGCTTGTACTGGGTCAAGCATTGATATCTTCGGTCACTTCTTAATAATGGTTTATGGACCTTTGCATTCAGATAAGTGCCCCTGATGCAGAATTATAAATCAGTATAGTCCAAAACATAGCGCCATGTTGGGGAAGCTGAAGTTATGGACTATTGGCATGAAATGAGATTTTAAAAGTGATCTTTTACTGGATTTATGTAATTATCAAGCATTTGTGAAGTGGATAATACAATTGGGTTTGACAAAAATAATTTAGAATTAAAAAAAAAAAAATTAATTTCAATTTCCCATATTATCCTGCTAGAGCACTCCAGACAAGTGGGCTGTGTTCCCCTACCAGCAGATTGATGGAGACAAAGAACCAATGAAAGGCCCAGGTTTCAGTGATATCAGTCCTATGCCCGTATTCACCTCATCCACAAGAGGTCCTTTCAGTATTTCTTTGTCTCCAGCAGATAGTGGCTAGATTTTCTCCTCTCTGGGAAAAAAATCTGAAGATTGATTAAACGCTCGTGAATGATTCCTTGATTACAGACAGGTGACAGTCTCTCACTTGAGCATGACATGGGAGGCTCCACTAGACTATGGTCTTTTTGATAGCCATAGGAGCAGGGAAAAATTGGTTGGATCTGGAAGAATGCAACAACCTCGGCACCCCCTCCTTCCCTGCTCTCTCCCAAAGATTACAGAAGACTCTGAGATCTACCTGCCCCCCACCTCTCCCACAGTGCTGCGCAGCCAGCGAGCGTAACAGCTTTCAGGGGAGTAGAGCCGAGCCTGGCACGCTCAGGGATGAGTACCAAAGCTTGACTTGTCTTTGTCCTTGTTGGGGGGTCCCAGTTTCTTCTCTAAGGGATGCAGTTTGGGGTGACTGCTAGTGACCATTGGCACGATGTGGGCATTTCCCACTGTTTTCTGCCTATTGTGTGCCTGATGCTCACACATCCCACCCAAGCAGCTCCAGCGCATGTTCCTTCTGTAGTGCCATTAACACATGCTTGGCTGATGCAGCCTTGGCGCGTGCTCTTGTGATACTTACCCTAACGGTCTTCTTCCAGGAAATGCTGTTTGACCTGTGGCAAGCGAGGAGCCTCATCCTTGGATTCTGGACTCTGCCTTTCTCACATGGCAGATGCTGGGTCACCCCTGGTGGGCCTGCTTTCCCCCTCTGAGCCAGAGAATATGGTTAGCCTGTCCTTACCTGCCTCAGGGCAGGAGGTGTCAGATGGTGCTATGGATAAGGATATTCGGCTGGCAGGAGGCTCTGACGATTGTGTTGTGAGCCGCTCTTCATCCTCTAGTGGGTCTGCAGTGGCTGTGCCCCCTGGTGTTAGGGAGCTTTATCCAAGAGGGGAGCTTCTGGACTCCAGATTGTCCTCCCTGGAATTCTTTTCCTTTTTGCAACAAGTCTGTTCCTTCTGGTGTGGTAATTCAGACCCTACAGCCTCTGGGTGTCCCCGGACACAGACTCTTTCTTAGCCCTGTTAGATTACATCTGGCTAAGCGTCCCTGGAGATGGGGGACAGCTAAGAGCTATGCCTCGGATTCAAGTGGCTCGGTACTGGGCTGTGATGTAGATGAGGAAGTGATCTCCCCTTCAGCAGATTCTGCTGAGGCCAGCGTGATCTGCCTATTCCGGAAGGAGGAGCTGGCTGTGTTTTTACAAGGGTCTCTTTCACCTTGAACTTATTTAACATTTCTTCTATACCGCAACTTGACAGAGGCTTCTGGCATGGAGCAGGAGCCAGAGGTACACCCGCTCCTTCAAGAGGTGTGGAAATCCACTGCTGTCTTCCTGTTCCCAGAGGTGATCAAGAATATGATCTGGTTGGAGTGGGAGTCTCCTGACTCCCTACCTAAAGGGTGTATAAGAAGCTCTACGCTCTCTTGGAGGAGTGCATCGCGTGGTTTCACATTCCCAAGATGGATATGCAGGTCAGGGCAGTTACCAGATGGGCCACCATTCCTGTGGAAGGTGGATCGGCCTTAAAGGTGCTGGACCACAAGATAGATTACTTGCTGAGGAGCCTTATTGCCTACCAGAATACAGGTCCAAGGGATTTATGAAGTGGGCTGGTGTCCCTTTCTCGTCAGTCTCTGCCCGACCACCAAGGGCGCATTGGCCAGATTCCCAGGGGTCTCAGGTTTTCCAGGTCAGAAATGCCAATAGTCCTGTCTTCCCTTCTGCTTCAGGGCCTTGGACTTATTTTCAGTCCTTTCGTAGAGCACATGGGTCTAGGGATTGTCCCCTCAATAGGAGGACCCTCCTGAGCTGCACAATGAAGGTTTGGGGAGCCTATTCCCTAGTTCCTCCAGTGGGCGACAGGCTTTGCCTTTTCTTTCAGGAATGGGCCCAAATTACCAAGGATTGCCGAGTGCCATTCAGTTCAGCTATGTCTTGGCATGCAGAGAGACGATTCCTGATGCCTTGGTCATTTCCCCTTGTGAGACTGTGATCAAAGATGCTGCTGTGTGGACCATCTTGGACAAGTTACTGTGCCTAAAGGTGGCGGTGGTGATGCCCGTCCCCCTGGATGAGTGGTACAAGGGCAGATACTCCATGTATTCTGTGGTACCAAAGGAGGACTATTCCTCTGGCCCATTCTGGACTTGAAGGGGGTCAATGAGCACTTACACATCCTACGCTACTGGCAGAGACCTACATTTAAAACCTCAGCTCAGCGGCAGCTACCCAAGAACACCACCCCCATCACCTTCCCCCTTCCATTCGAGATAGGGTTTCCACATTCCCCCATTCTACCTCCTGTAGGGCCATTAGCCTGCTTAGAGTGCATGCTCTGTAACCTGATTAGAAACTCCAGCAGGCTGGGCACAGAGAGTTTCTTCCAGGCCAGTATACAACATATGATCTATCCCTTAATTTCAGGTGACCAATCCTCAGCCATATGTAATAGCAAACAGAGTAAAGGATCCGCATTTGGGGACGAAACACCCAATACCCTCTCCATGAAAACCTGTCCACCCTCAATAATTCCTGAACAGGTGGGCATCTCCACCACACGAGGAGCATATCCTCCATGCCCCGCCCCCCCCCCTTAATTTTGCCAACATTTGTTTGAGCAATGCTTATAAAATGTACTTACTTTATCAGGGGCAAGGTACCGGTGAAATAATACTTTATCAGCAAATGTTATTGAAAGTGGTTATAAAGAGACATTAAAGATGTTATCACATACTTTTTAACCAATCCACAAGTTCCAGGGATTTCCCCAGGTATTTATAGGGCATTTTACCCTTAGTGTTTTCCACCAACTCGGTATTGCTTTTGTTTTTATAGCCCAACTTGTCCAAAAGGAGCCGCTCAAAAACACAGAGCTTCTGTGGGGCTCTGGCTCCCCAGGGGGATTTGCAAGAGGTGGCAGATCTGCAGATATGCAAAAAAAAAAAAAAAAATCTGATTTACTCAACTCATATTTCTGACTCAGCTGCTGAAAGGATTGTCAGACTCCCTCTTCATACAGGTTTATCAAGTGGGCAATCCCTCTTTCTTGCCACCGTCTCAAGACCCCTCCCAACTGCTGGACATGGCTAGGGGCCATAGCCAATGAGATGGCTCTCCCCTCCACCCCCAATAAAAACCCCATGTACCTGCCCCAAGACCCCTATAATACCTTGTCTAAATCTCCCTCCCCCTTTCCACAACAGCCGCATCACAGGTTCCTTGTGTAGTACTTCTAAAATATTCACTCATGGTTTCTTTTGTGATTGCCCCCACTCTACCACTGCTGCCGACTGTGCCATCCACTGCCCCCATTCCTGTTTCTGTCTTGGGGAGTATCAAATACTGCTGTGCGACCCTAGGCAGTCTGTGATGCCAAATGAAGGCAAACTGTTTCCTATTGATCCTGCACACCCCCACCCCCCCCCCCCCCCCCACCCCCCCCCCCCCCCCCCCCCCACCCCCCCCCCCCCCCCCCCCCACCCCCCCCCCCCCCACCCCCCCCCCCCCACCCCCCCCCCCCCCCCCCCCCCACCTGTGAGATCTCTACTGGTAAGGCCATAAATATAAAAAACAGGGTAACACTGCCATTAGCAGGATGGCCACGAATACTCATTTCTCGAACACTCATTTCACCTCCACCTCTCCGTCCCCACTGAGCTGCTCTTTGCCCTCCTTGGGGATTGTAGTAATATCTGCCATAATCATTTTATTTTTTATTTGTTTATTTAGATTTGATATACCGCTCAGGCCAAAAAGGCATTAGAGCCGTTTACAATACTATATCATTCAAGGAAATTAGAAAAGAACGCCATTTATAAAATAGGACAGAGACAGTCAAATAGATAAGAGGAAGAGAAGACATGGAACAGCAAGTTACCACGATATAAACGCACGACAACCCGGTCCATGCCATCAGTGTAAACTCCAGAAACAGCCGCCACGGACCAACGCCTAAGGGATTCTGGGAGAGAGTTGCCTAACATTAAAAATATCCACCAATGGGCCATATACTTGCTCCTGAAATTTTTTTTATAGAACAAAATCAATCCATCCAGCCCAGGAGCTTTCCCAGATTTCAGATTCCTATGGTCATCATAACTCCTCCCTGTCTCTGCCTCCAGTACTGCCCTCTGTTCTTGCTCTAGTACAGGAAGAGCGCACCTTGCCAAAAAGACAGTCCTACTGTCTCTGATCCAGATCCCTCCAACCTATATAGGTCCGAATAGAATTCAACAAAACATTCCCTAATTCTCTCCAAGTTTGTTTCTCTCCTCCCCCCCCCCCCCCCCTTTGTATATCTGTACAATTTGGCTCCTTTACATCCTCACTTTCAACTAGAAGGCTAATTGTCTTCCTGCCCTATTACCAAATTCAAAAAAGGTTTGTTTTGTCCTCTCCAGATACCATAGTGCCCTACTCATCAAACAATCCCTTATTTCCATGCGGTGTCTCCCCACCTCTCTCCCAAGTTGCCTTGAACTCTTTAGCCTCCGTTTTACCCAGGACGACAGCTACTTGCTGCTTCCTCCGCTTTTTTTTACTCACTAGCCCACATCAATAGTTCCTCCCTGATCGAGGCTTTAAAAGCATCCCATACTACAGTCTGGCCACCCCTCAGCATTACGATCAGAAAGTTCCTGAATGTTCCCCTCTGTCTGGGATTACCAATGGGTCCCCTAAAATCTCACCCTTCAATCTCCAGCAATGTAAATTATCAGTCGCTCCTCCCACCCTCTCTGCCTTTCAGCCTTTTCTAAGATCTCCAAAGAGGAAACCTCTCATCTTCTTTCCTCCTCTAAACTTAATACCTGTTCCTCTGATCCTATCCCCACTGTCTCTAACTTCATATCTTCCTCTGTTATCCTTTCCATCTCACATATTCTCAACCTTTCATTCTCCTCAGCTACAGTCCCGTGCTCACACCTCTCCTCAAAAAAACCCTCCACTTGTCCCTACTTGTCCTTATTGATCCATCTCCCTTCTTCCCT
Source organism: Ichthyophis bannanicus (assembly GCA_033557465.1). Taxonomy (NCBI): domain Eukaryota; kingdom Metazoa; phylum Chordata; class Amphibia; order Gymnophiona; family Ichthyophiidae; genus Ichthyophis; species Ichthyophis bannanicus. The sequence continues at coordinate 7,952,514 of CM066050.1, forward strand.
TCATTTCCAAATTTCTTGAACGTGCAGTTCTCCGCCGTTGCCTTGAATTTCTCTCCTCTCAAACCTTGCTAGATCCTCTTCAATCTAGCTTTTGTCCCGTACATTCTGCTGAGATGGCACTTGACTTCTTGGCTAAATCAAGATAGATTTAACATAATTAACTGCAACTAAAGAAACACTATTCCAATTTCTCTTATCACAGTAACAATAATGCTAATATAGATAGCTAGACTGCCAAATACCCTGTAATGTATATAGTCTAAACACAATGTAACAGATGTTATGTACATAGTTGCCAAGTTCGGTGCAAAAGTTGTTATGCACACAGTTGTTACACCATTGGTAATAGTACTAGTTCTATGTATTAAGGCCTATGCCACTGTATAAAGTTCTTGATGTTTTATGTAAGAAGAACAGGTTTTATATTTGTTGTTTCACTGTTTCTTTACATTGTTTTTTGTAAACTGCACCTGATCCATGGGAAAGTGCGGTATATAAGTGTTTGATAAAATAAATAAATAAAATCCAAGGGCCTTTATTCAATCCTCATTCTTCTTGAGCTTTCTGCTGCTTTTTGACACTGTTGACCACCACCTCCTCGAGACATTGTTCTCACTTGGGTTTAGGGGCTTTGTGCTTTTCTGGTTCTCTTCTTATCTCTCCATTCGCTCTTTCAGTGTTTGTTGTGGTGGTTCCTCCTTTACTGCTATCCCTCTTTTGGTGTACCCCAAGGGTCTGTTCTGGGCCCTCTCTATACCCAGTTCCTTGGTGCTCTAATTTCCTCCCATGGCTTTTGGTATCATTTTTATGTTGATGACTCTCAGATCAATCAATCAATCTACTCCTGCTATTTCTGACACTCCAGACCTACATCTCTGGCCTCTCTATCTGACATCGCTGCCTGTATGTCTCACCGCTGCTTGACACTGAACATGGTCAAAACCAAACTTCTTACCCTAAACCCTCCTCCTTTCTCTATCTCTATAGCTCACTCTTCTACTTCCTGTTTCCTCAGCCTGTAACCTTGGGGTCATCTTTGACTCCTCCCTCTCCTTCTCCACACACATCCAACAGATATAAAGCTAAAACCTGTCATTTCTAACACTAAGAAAATCCACCCCTTCCTTTCTGAACATACTACTAAAATCATTTATCCACTCTCTAGTCACATCCCGTCTCGACTATTCCAACCTCCTTCTTGCTGGTTGTCCACTGAATCACCTCTCTCCCCTTCAATCTAGTCAGAACTCTGCTGTGTGACTAATCTTTCACCAGCTCCAAAATACTCATATAACCTCTCTTCTCAAGTCACTTCATTGGCTCCCCTTCTGTTGCCGTAACCAATTCATTCCTACAAATGCATTCATTCTGTTACTACCTTTTACTTCCTCCTCCCGAATGCCGCTCTTCCACTGGTCTTCTATATACGCCCTTTTCTTCCACTGCCAACTCCAGACTTCAGTCCTTCTACCTTGCTGCTCCTCATGCCTTGCACACACTACCCGAATCTATACATCAGGCTTCATCTCTCTCCCTTTTTGAAATCCATACTAAAGGCTCACCTTTTTGAGACTGCTTTTAGATCCTGATCCATTGTTCTATCTCCTTACCTTTTCCTATTATACCCTTATTCTTATCTATTGTGTTGTCTGTTTTTATTAAAAATTGTAAGCTCTGAGGAGCAGGGACCATCTTATGTGTGTCTGTACAGGGCTGTGTATGCCTTGTAGCACTATATTGCCTCAGAAGAATCCAAATTATCAATGTCCCTGTTTAATGTGCATTATAAAGTTTAAGATATAGTGTAAACCACTTTGATAAAAATGATAAAGCAGTATAAAAAATCCTGTAAAATAAAAATAAATGATTAGTAGTAGCAGAAGCAGCAGCAGCTATGGTTTCTATATTAACCTGCTGTATCTCAGAAACCAGGGACTTATCTAACAATCACTCCTAGAGTATGTATTGTGGACAGTGGAATAATAGGAATAGGGCCTCCACGTGTCTACCAGGCCCACCTTCCTAACCATTTCCTTCAAAGGCCACTGCTCCTTTCCCCTATATTGCACCCTCCTCAATTTCTTTATCAGGATCCCAATCTAAATTAATTCCCCCCCCCCAACTACCCAGCAGACCCCAGCCATGCCCAACAACTTCTCCCCCTGACCTCTGAAGAGCATACACATTTACACTATTCCACTCTTAACACCACCCCCCTCCCCCAACTGCCTCATCCGCACTATCAAAAACGTCCCTCCTGGATCTGCTATAATTTACACATATCTCCGGATTTAAGGCCTTAGAGAACAGCCACCTCTGTCTTTCTCTTGTCACGTTTGAGGCCGCCACCATACTTGGGTGAGCTTAACAGCTGCTCATCTCCTGGAGCAAAACTACACGGACTTGGAGGCGGTCCAGTTCTTTCAGTAGAGAAGAGCGCTTCACTGGGGCAGTCAAGCTCCCAACATTATAGGTTACAACTTCATAGTTAGCTGTCATCAGAGTACAATCCAAACTGAATAAGGTCCATACTATAGCCAGTCCCTAGAGTCTCCCCCTACCCCCCCCCCCCCCATGTCAACATGATACCTCAACCCATGAGGCACCAACTCCATATAAGGAAATGACATCCCACAGAACCTCCAGCTCCCACATGCACCCCAGTAAAGCCTACAACAAGAGAATCCCCCTCCCTCCCTCCACAGCACCAAAATAAATATCCCCCACTCTGGCAGCAACCCGCACTAGTCACTTGCACAACTATACTTAAACCCATAAAGCCCCAAACATACCATACCATACATCCACCCCCCCTACTCCTTTCACTTGCATGCTCTCTCTCCTCTGCCACACCTCAGCTGTTATCCCTAATTCACCCAGACATCACTCACAAATTTCCCCAGGTAACACAGACCCTTCTCCTTCTCTATCACACTGTCATTGACACTCAGTACCTCCACACACATTTCATGCTCCCACTCCTCATGCATACCTCAATCTACTGCAGTCAGCTACCTTTGGTTGCATCCTCTCCCCCCATAGCACATTTACCCAAACCACATCCACCTCCCACACAAGTTACACTCCGAATAGAAAGCAAAAAAACCCCATCAAATTGAGCCTTGGCTCCTTGATTGGAATATTCTCCAGGAACAAGCAGGAAGTCAGTCCCATTGCAGGGCCCCACACCCGCATGGGAATCCCATATGCTGGCTCTAGAGCACAGCGTTTCTGCATTCTTTGCTGCCCAGCTGGTTCACGCCTAGAGACTGAGACTCCCTCGAGAGGGATGTCAAAACCCACCCTAGAAACCCCCAAGAGCCTCAGGCCTTGTGAGGGTCCTCGGCATTGGTCTCGCTCATTCGCCCGCCTTCCTGTTCCTCAGGGGCGAGATCCTCCAGGGCCTCCAGCTCCAAACAGGGCGACCAACCTGAATCGGATTCCTCCTCTGATCTCTCGGGTTGGGAGTCAGATGATGATACTTCCACGGAGACCCGCACCTACAGGGACCTCTCTTCAGACCCGTCCCTGCCCGCTTTACAGAGATGTTCGCCGCCCAAGGACACATCGTTTCTAGTGTTCATGCGGGACATGGTGCAGGCCCTCAACCTGGTTACCCAGGCTGAAGAGGAGCCTCGAGCTGAAAAGCTCAATATCTTGCAGTATGAGTGCCTGCCTTGGGAGTCTCTCACTGTCCCAGTTCCTCCCATTCTGTCAAGGCTTCTTCTCCATGTGTGAGAAACACCTGCCTCGGTTCCCATTGTGAGTAAGCGCCTCGACGTGATGTACAGGGTCTAACGCAGCCCCAGGTTTAGAAAAACCCAGCTTCCCCACACCTCCATGGTGGTGGAGTCAGCGATGTGGAAGCAAAAGAGCCTGAAGTCTCATTCTTCGGTTCCGCTGGGTAGGGAGTTGGTAGGCCTTGCATCCCAGGGCATCAAGGCTCTCAAGGGTCCATGCTCACATGCCATGTTCAAGATTACCAATTGTACATGGGCATGTTCTTACGTGACCTCACCAAGGAGCTCGGGAGGTTCTCCACGGGCAAACCCCTCCTGGGGTCAGTTGCGGAGTGCTCAAAGTAATCTCCCGTGCCGCATACAATGGATTTGAAACCTCGGACCACGTGGCGGCGGCTGGCATCAGGGCTCGACGCTAGGCATGGCTCCAATCCTCTGACTTGGAGCAGTGGGTCCAGAAAAAGCTCCTGGATGTCCCCTGCTTCGGTGAACAGCTTTTCGGTAAGCCCATGGAGGACAAGGCCGCCAAGATAGAGACGGAGTTTGAACCCAAACCAGTCTCTTGCGCAAGACCTCCTCTCTCCCTCGGAAGAAACAAAAGACAAAAGAAGCCATTCTTCCCGAAGAAAAGCCTACTCTATCGGGGTTACCCACTCCCACGTCGGCCACAGCAACGCAGGGGAATGCACTCCATGCCCACGGTTAGCCTAAAGGGCCCAAGGCACAAACCCTGGCACCACCTCAACCTGCTCAGGGTTTTTGATGCCAGCAATGTAGCCTTTCACCCCCCCCTCCCCCAACAGCTTCGCAGCTGGTAGGGGAACACCTGTCCCTTTTCGCCCCTCGCTGGGCGTCCGTCACTTCGGACACTTGGGTCCTCTGAGTGATCCGAGATGGGTACCACCTCCACCTGGACAGGCTTCCCCCTCCCTTCTCCAGAGCAGAGCCTTCTTGTCTCCCCGCTCACCAGACATATCTGCAGCGGAAGCTGGACAACCTCCTCACCCAGCGGGCATTCGAGAGTACCAATGCACCTCTGAGGTCGGGGCTTCTATTCCCAGTACTTCCTCGTCCCGAAAAAGATGGGAGGTCTACGACCTATCCTCGACCTCAGAAGGTTAAACAAGTTTTTGGTGCGGGAGAAGTTCAAAATGCTATCGCTTGGTGTCCTGCTGCCCTTCCTCCGGCAGGGTGATTGGCTATGCTCCTTGGATATCCGGGATGCTTACGCTCACATCTCGATTCACCCCCAGCACAGATAATATCTGTGCTTCAGGGTGCAAGGGGAACACTACCAATACAGGGTGCTCCTCTTCAGACTCGCGTCCGCCCCACAGGTTTTCACAAAGTGCCTCTCTGTGGTCGCTGCCTCCTTCAGGCAACAGGGCATCCCAGTCTTCCCTTATCTCAACGACTGGCTCATCACGGGGTCCTCGGCTGGAGAAGCTCGATCGGCGGCATCCTGCATGATTCTCCTTCTCAAATGCCCGGGGTTCCTGGTCAACTACCCCAAGTTCCACCTCAAACCAGTGCAAGCCTTGGAGTTCATCAGCACACACCTCGATACCCAGCGAGTGACCACCTTCCTGCTGGCAGACCGGGCGGCCTACCTCCGAGCTCTGGTGGCTCAGGTCCAGGGCAGCACTCTGGTCACGGCACGTACTATGCTGTGCCTCTTGGGGCACATGGCCTCCACCGTCCATGTCACCCCCCACGCCCACATGTACATATGCGGATGACCCAGTGCTCCGTGGAGCCCAGTCTCAGGTCACCTCAGAGACCCTATTCGGGTCTCCCACAGCCTTCGCAGGACTCTGGACTGGTGGCAGGACCTCCACAACCTCCTCCAGGGGCTCCCCTTCCAAACCCCACAGCACGAGCTCGTCCTGACAACAGACGCTTCCCTGCTGTGGTGGGGAGCCCACTGCAGTGCGCTGTGCACTCAGGGGCAATGGTCACCCGAAGAGTCCCAACAGCAAAAACTTGCTCAAGCTTCAAAGAACACCTGAAGGGGAAGTCGGTACTCGTGCAAACTGACAACCGAGTAACGATGTTTTACATCCAACAAGGAGGGGGGCACAGGCTCCCGCCTCCTCTGCAGGGAGGCGGTCATAAGAACATAAGATATGCCATACTGGGTCAGACCAAGGTCCATCAAGCCCAGTATCCTGTTTCCAACAACAGCCAATCTAGGTCATACGTACCTAGCAGTTTCCCCAAAAGAGACAGGTTCCACAGTGGTTGTACTGGGTCAAGCATTGATATCCTGGGTCCCTTCTTAATAATGGTTTATAAACCTTTCCTCCAGGAACTTGTCCAAACCTTTTTTAAACCCAGCTACACTAACAGCCTTTACTACATCCTCCGGTAACAAATTCCAGAGTTTGATTACACGTTGAGTGAAAAAATATTTTCTTTTATTAGTCTTAAATAGTTTACCCTGTAGCTTCATTGCATGTCCCCTAGTCTTTCTATAGTTTGATAATGTAAACAGTCGATCTACGTTTACCCATTCCACTCCGTTCATTAATTTATAGACTTCTATCATATCTCCCCTCAGCCATCTCTTTTCCAGGTTAAAGAGCCCTAACCTTTTTAGCCTTTCTTCATAGGAGTATCCTTCCATCCCCTTTACCATTTTGGTGGCTCTTCTCTGAACCTTTTCTAATAATGCTATATCGTTTTTAAGATACGGCGACAAGAATTGAACACAATATTCAAGGTGCGGTCTCACCATGGAACGATATAGAGGCATTATAATATCTTTTGTTTTATTTTCCATTCCTTTCCTAAATGATACCTAGCTTCTATTTGCTCTCTTGGCTGCCGCTGCACACTGGGCCGAGGGTTTGCTCCTTTGCCTTCCATCGGGGGATGACCCTACGAGCGGTCTACCTTTCGGGCCACAAGAACATCCTTGCAGACAGACTTAGCAGGATTCTCTGCCCTCATGAGTGGCGGCTGGACCCAGAGGTGGCTGGCCTCTTGTTCCATTGGTGGGGGACCCCAACCATAGACCTGTTCGCCAGCCCGATGAACGCGCAGCTTCCCCGCTTCCCAGCATCCTAATACAGATCAAAAATGGCCCCCTAGTGGTGGTGGTGGTGGTGGTTGTTTGTTGTTAAGTGCCATCGAGTCGGTGTCAACTGTTGGCAACCCTCCAGATAGTTGTCCTAAATTGTGTTCGGTTTTCAGTCAGACTGGTACCCGTAGCTGCTGTTATTGTATCAATCCATCTCATTGCTGGCCTTCCTCTTTTATGGTAACCTTCTGTCTCGCCAAGCATGATGTCTCTCTCTATACTCTAATGAAATCAGGTCAGCAAAACAAATTCTAAGACGACTGGAAAGAAAATGGAGACAAAAAAAAGACCCAGCCCTCTTACATCAATACAGAGCCCATCAAATCCAATACACCAACACAATCAATCGATGCAGATGAGAACACCATACTAACCTCATTATGAGATCAGTTAAAAAACCTAAGGAGCTTTTCAACATCATGAGAACACTCACCGGAGACCCACAAAAAAACAACACCCCTGAAGTACGCCCCCAAATAATGGCTCATTACCTGAGTGGCAAATACAACAAACAGAACCAAACAACATCAACGATAACTAACCAATCCCACGACCCTGTCCACAGAGAACTATGGGGAACATTCAATATCCTTTCTATCCAGCAAATTGAAGATTTCATTTCCTCACTTAACACCACTTTTCACCCTCTGATCCTTGTCCTGTTGCTTGGATAAAAGCAACAAAGGAACAACTCAAATACTCTATTCACAAAATAATGACCATGTCACTCACCCAAGGATACATGTCAACATCTCTCCAACAAGCGATCATATGACCTTTACTCAAAGGCATGTCCCTCAATAAAAATGACCCAGCTGCATACAGACCAGTCTCCAGTTTACCTTTCATCGCTAAAATCATAGAAAAAATAGTTCAAAGACAACTTCAGGATCACATAGACCAACATGCTCCATTGTACCTACATCAACATGAATTCAGACCTAACCATGGCACAGAGACACTTCTGGAAAAACTTAGAGAAGCTAGCAAAGTAGTCAGGAAAGCAAAGATTCAAAAAGAGGAGGAAATAGCCAATGCAATAAAATGGGGGGATAAGACATTTTTCAGATATGTTAGTGAGAAGAGGAAAGGCAAAAGTGGTATTGTCAGACTCAAGGGTGAAGGGGAGGAATATGTAGAAGCTGATGAGGATAAAGCAGAATTGCTTAACAAATATTTCTGTTCTGTGTTCATAGATGAAGAACCAGGAGCAGGACCTCAGAAAACACCCACAAACAGGAACAGAAGTGAGGGACATCTTGAACAATTTTCAGAAGACTGTGTTCATGAGAAACTAGCTCAACTTAAAGTAGACAAAGCGATGGGACCGGATGGGATACACCCTAGAATACTGAGGGAACTTGGGGACGTTCTAGCAGCTCCACTGACTGACCTATTCAATGCCTCATTGGAGTCAGGGGTGGTGCCAAAGGACTGGAAAGAGGCTCATGTGGTGCCTTTACACAAAAGCAGAAGTAAGGATGTGGTTGAAAACTACAGGCTGGTTAGTTTAACTTCGGTGGTGAGTAAATTATTGGAAATGCTTCTGAAAGAGAAAATAGTGAGGTTTCTGGAGCCCAGCGGATTACAGGATCCGAGGCAGCATGGATTCACCAGAGGCAGGTCTTGTCAGATAAATCTGATTGATTTCTTTGACTGGGTGACCAGGGAGTTGGACCGAGGGAGAGCCCTAGATATGGTGTATTTAGATTTCAGTAAAGCCTTTGACACTGTTCCTCACGGGCGACTTATAAACAAACTGAGCACCCTGTGGGATGGACCATAAAGTTACTGCTTGGGTTAGAAATTAGTTGGGTGGGAGGCAACAAAGAGTACAGGTAAATGGAGCTCACTCTGAGGAGGAGGTTACCAGTGGTGTGCCCCAGGGATCTGTCCTTGGTCCGATTCTTTTTAACATCTTTGTTAGTGATATAGCGAAAGGGCTGTCTGGTAAGGTTTGCCTCTTTGTGGATGATACCAAAATCTGCAATAGAGTAGACACTCAGGAAGTTGTAGATAACATGAGGTATCATTAGGAATCATCATAGACCAAGCGCTCACACTCAAGCAACAGATCAAAAAGACTACCGGAATAATATTCCACAAAGCAAAAACAGTACAACGCCTCAGGCCTCTCCTCAATCCACAAGACTTCAGGACAGTCATGCAAGCTATGACGCTCCCTCACCTGGACTACTGCAACATAATCTATCACAGACTACCTGCCACCCACACCAACCCACTACGAACTGCCTTAAATACCACAGCAAGAATTATCCAGAAAGCAAAAAAACAAGATCATATCACCCCAGTCCTGAGGGAACTGCACATACTCCCTCTCGAAGCAAGAATCAAATACAAATCAGCCCTACTTATCCACAAAGCCCTCTATCAAACGCAGACCTCCCAGCTCCGAACTTTAATGCCCCAGCCCACCCACAACAGAACAACCAGACAAACCAACAGCAACACCCTCACCATCCCCCATGAACGAACTAAATACAGCCAACGGACCTGCAACAGAGCCTTCGAACTATACGTGCCATCCCTCTGGAACTCCCTTCCAAGTCAAATCAGAAACAACGGAGATCCTTCAACATTCAGAAAACTAAAAAGCACCCTGTTCCAAGAATACCTCTGACCAGAAATAAACATCCACCACTGACTCCCTCCCTGATCCTTTAACATACCCACAGATTTCCCCCCTAAGAGACTGATGTCCATTGTTTAAGTCCTTAACACCTGTTTAGATCATTAATGTTGGCCTCCCGGTGACAGCCCCCCCCCCCTTTTTTATTAAACCGCTTTGATCTGGTGAAAAGCGGGATATAAATACAGTTAAATAAATAAATCTAGCTAAGCTTGAAGAATGGTCTAGAATTTGGCAGCTGGGATTTAATGTTAAAAAATGTAAGGTCATGCATTTGGGCTGCAGCAATCCAAGGGAGCAATATAGTATAGGGGGTGAAGTACTTTTGTCCACTAAAGAAGAGCGGGACCTAGGCATGGTTGTGTCTGATGATCTTAAAGTAGCTAAACAGGTAGAAAAGGCAACGGCAAAAGCTAGAAGGATGCTTGGGTGCATACGGAGAGGAATGGCTAGCAGAAAAAAGGAGGTGATAATGCCTCTGTATAAGTCTTTGGTGCGACCTCATTTGGAGTATAGTGTGCAATTCTGGAGACCGCACCTTCAAAAGGATGTGAACAGGATGGAGTCGGTGCAGAGGGTGGCTACTAAAATGATTAGTGGGCTTCATTATAAAGCATATGAGGACAGACTTAAGGATCTTAATATGTACACCTTAGAGGAAAGGCGGGATAGAAGTGATATGATTGAGATGTTTAAATACCTCCGTGGCATAAATGTTCAGGGAGAGAGCCTCTTTCAATTGAAAGCAAGTTATGCTACGAGGGGACATGGGATGAGGGTGATGGGGGATAGATTCAGGAGTGATATGCGGAAATATTTCTTTACGGAAAGAGTGTTGGATCCGTGGAATAGTCTCCCAGTGGAGGTGGTAGAGATCAGGACAGTAACTGAATTCAAAAAAGCATGGGACAAACACAGAGGATCTCTTAAGGAAAAAAGGGGACTGTTGTAGTTGTTGATATGGAAGGACAGACTAGATAGTCCATGTGGTCTTTTTCTGTCATCATATTTCTATGTTTCTTTCTCTATTCAACAGCATTTTAGGAGAAATAGACAATGCAAGAACAGGATTTAACCTCATTTTCATGGACATATCCTCTGCCTTTGACACCATTTCCCAGAGCATCTTACTTCACCGTCTGCAAGAAATTGGCCTGCATAACACACTAACATAGTTTAAATCCTACCTCTACAACCGACAGCAACAAGTCAAATGTGGAATGGCCAAATCAAAGCCCTTCCCCATAAACCAAGGAGTCCCACAAGGATCATCCCTCTCTGCAATTTTATTTAACATCTACATACAGCCCATATGCGAAGTTATCAAAAACCCCCACAAAATCCAGTATAGATTATATGCCGATGACATCGTGGTATATGCTCCTGTTGAAATACACAAGCCTGACCTCTCGACCATAATGCCATGTGTGGGAAACATGATCAACTGGCTCAATAACAACCACCTTTCCATAAATTACAAAAAGACAGAAGCACTCATTATCATTAGGGACAGCTCACTTACCCCACCGAAACTATCAACATTCAGCAAAAGCAAATAACAGTAAAGAAAGAAATTAAATATCTTGGAATCATCATAGACCAAAACCTCACCATGCAATCCTGCATAGCAAAAACTACCGCAAATGCCTACTATAAAGTGAAGATAAGGAGACTTAAACCGATTCTAGACCATGGTCACTTCCGCACCATCTGCCAGGCAGTTATCACCCCAACACTTGACTATTGCTACTCACTTTATCAGGGGCTCCCAAAGCAAACCATCTTACCACTTCAAATAGCACAAAAAACAACAGCACCGCTCATTTCAGGAACAGCCAAACATGAACATATCACCCCCATACTTAATCAACTACACTGGCTCCCAATCCAATCCCACATCAGGCACAAATCAATGTTAAACATATTCAAAATTATTCACCAACTATCAGCTTATATCCTGCAAGACACTAACAAGACACACAAGTACCCGGCCCAGGAGAAATAACAGGCAAATGATCATTGCACCCCATGGGTACTATAAGACCATACAAGCCACATCTGGAAGGGTGCTATCACTAAATGCTCAATCACTATGGAACTCACTCCTGGACGACATGCGAACAACTATGGACATTAAGGACTTCAGGAAGACATTGAAAACTCTTCTCCTACACAAATCACCTGAGACATATATCACCTAATCACTTGAACGATGACATGATCCAAGCCACCATTTGTGGACCCATACCATGTACTAGCAACCCATTAATCACTACACACTAAATTGTATATAGTTATGTCATAATCTCATGACTCTTACATAATTATTCCTGTTACCTCCTTTCCTCCCCCTCCCCTTTTCAAATATTCATGAATACTGTTCAGTTGTTCTATGTATAATGTTGAGTTACAATGTAAACTGCTCTGAGTGAAGGACGAAGCGGTATTGAAAAATGGTTAAATAAAATAAAATCCTTAAATTGCATTAGATTGGGCCACCATATCTTTCTTCCTTCAGACTATACATGTGGAAGCAGACTACAATATCTCTAGACAAATTCACCTGGTGGGCCCCCCATGCCCAATGCCAATGATGCAACTCAATCAGTAACTCCAAAGCTTCCTACAATTCTAGCACTACGAACAATTTCACAATGCTAGTCAGCATGTCCACACAATTCTCTTACCTGGGCTCTTTGGGTATCCCACGAAACAGTAAGTTGCTTCTGCTTGAGCGATTTTTGAGGTCTTCCAACTTAGAACAAGTTAAAACAGATTTAATGGACAAGTGTGAAAGTTGCTTGTCCAACTCATAGTCTCTTGCTTGTTCATCCACCCTTGTTTCATTGCCTTCCATCTGCCAGCCAAATTCAGACAGTTCTGCCTGCAGGTTTACTCCCAAACTAGCAATGTTCTGCTTTAGGTCCCGGAACTAACACCAGAACTCTGTCAAGGATATCTGTTCGTCCTCCCCGGAATCAGAGGCGCTATCCCTCTCCCAGGGACTCTCCAGCCACCATTTTGCTCCCCCCCCCCTCCATGTTTTTCTTGCACTGATGTAAGAGAAATCTTTCAAGTCCATTGCTCGTTACTTTTGCGCCATCCAGTTTCTCAGCACCAAACAGGAGTGGCCCTGACTATTTCATGCTCAAGACACCTGCTTTCATGGAGTTATGGCTCTATTCATTTAAGAGGGCTGTGGCGCTCCATCTCTAAGCCGCCATCTCTCCCGGTAACATCACTTCCTCCCGAAAAAAAAATATTTTGAAAATGTTTCTATAATCCAAAGATTAAAAAAAATAAAATAAAATTTTGAAATTGCGCAATTGAAGTGTAGAGGGTTCTCTTTGAATTGGTATTTGGTATTCCCATTACCTGTATATATACAATAATAGAGCATATATGGAACTTATGTGGCTGTTTGGGAAGGAGACTTATTTTTAAGAAAACGGACCCTTGGATTAGAAAATATGAATATTTCAAAAAATATCAAAACACGTATATAGAATTGAATTGAAAATAAATAACTTGGGACTTCGGCCCAAGGAGGGAGTAATGGAATCATGGGAACTGTGACACAACGTCCATCAGGCTCAGCATCCCGTCTCCCACTGTGGCCAGCCCAGGTCACTTGACTGTGCTTGGAAGATCTTAATGGAGTGATGCATTTCCTGTTGCAGAATTAAGAAATAGCGGTCCCTTCATCTGTCTGACTAATAATTCATAAATCACGCTTTAAAGCTTCTAAGCAGTTTGCCTTTACCCAGAACACGTTATGAGAAAGGAAACAGCTTTGATGCTTTCAAACTTGATCTTCTTGTTGTACAATATTTGTTAGATGTAGCTCATTACCTTCAGCTTTCTGAACTCTGCACTGCATGCCTTAGGATTCGGGGGAGGGGGTGGGGGGAGAGCAGGGCTGCCTTTTTCTTGTGTGAAAGAACACCATGGGGCAGAGGCAGGAGAGAAGCGTTGTTTGTGTATACTCAGTGTCTGGAATCTCTCCATAATTTTTTATGTAGTATGTCAAATGCCTTCTCTCTCCTTCCTCACTGTTTTACAGCCTCTGCAAAGAATAGAAAATGAAGTGGACATGCGAGGGGAGCATAGCACCTTGGGGGGTTTCAGTCACCCTCATTCCCAGCATGCCCCAGCATTGCCCACTGCTGTCCCTCTACATTACCTTTCCCATGATCCCTTGCACCAGGACCTGCCATTTGGAGTGGTAAGTCACTGAAATGTAATTTTATGGCAGGGGACTAGGGCTGACCTGACCTGGTCCTTTATTCTCATTCCTTGCTAACTTTGGTTGTGTTGCAGCCATACCCACACGTGATGCCGCGGCGACTGAGCACACAGCGATATCGACTGCAGCAGCCCTTGCCCCCACCACCTCCACCCCCCTATTATCCCAGTTTCCTGCCATATTTCCTGTGAGTAACCCCACTCTTTACTGCATTTGGGTACAAAATCAATAATGTGAATGTAAGGGATTATTTGGCCACAACTCCCATCAGGAGCCATGGTGCGCTGAACTATCTGAAGAAATCTCTAATATTCTGAATTGGTAGATGATTTTTCACTATCCTGTTTGCAGCTCCATGCTTCCGGTATCTCCAAGTGCTGTGGGACCCACCATCAACCTTGATCTTGATGTGGAGGATGTGGAAATGGAGAATTATGAGGTATTTTATCGCTGTCTACACACATGCAATGTTTGCACTGATAGCAATGCTCCACATCCATGCACTCTCAATGTCCCTCCTAAACACACTCTGCTCTTCTTGCTCACATCTTGCTTTTTATAGATTTTTTTTGTCTATATTAGTAAAACTGATATTCATCAAGCTATTAACACCTTATGGATACAAGTCAAGTTGGATGACTCCACAGAACTGTCACATTGTTAGAGCCAAGTCAGGTCATTTGACTTTCAAAGGTTACTCCTAAAGGAATTCTGTGCCCAATATTTGGGAATTCTCCATACTTTGTTTGAAAGTAGTACTTGATTGCTACTTATAATACAATTCAGAAAATGGTTATTCACAAATGGAAAATATTTTTCTCCAGGAACAAGCAGGAAGTCAGTCTTCACTTATGGGGATGTCGGCACTGACGGATCCCGCGTGGAACAAGTCCCCAGCTTTCAAAGAAAGCCTTTGGGATTGCTGCCACGCATGCATGGTCCTCTTCCCGCCCAAGGATGCCATCTTGTTCTGTTTCCCTTTTTCCGTGGAGCCCTTCGGACACACGTCCTTGTCCCTCGGGAAAAAGTGTTTGTTTTTCGGCCTCTGGCCTGTGTTTTTTTCCAGTAGCACGGTCCTCTCCCATCTTCCCCTGCTCTCCTTTACTTTTGAGCAAGGGGACATCCTTTCACTAAAAAATCTTTTTGTGGGCTTCCCGCCCTTTTCCTCAATCGCAGATCTTCGACCTAGCAGGGGCCCCTTTTGCCCCTATGGTTAAAAAAAAAAATGTGACAGATGCTCCAAAAATATGTCGCTAATTGACACCCATGACTGCTGTCTTCGGTGTCTGGAGGCCGACCATAACCTGGAGCTCTGCTCTCTTTGCAAGAAAATGTCCTCCAAGGCCCTGCTAAGGCGTAAGCAGAAGTCCAATGACATTTTCTGTAAAGTGGCCCCGGAATCCCTGGTGGCACCCTTGGTCATTCCTCCGCTGGTGGGATCCCCTGCTTCGGCCCTGCGTTCAAGGCAGCACTCCGATCAGGGGTCCCCTGAGGTGGAGAGGAGCTAGAAGAAGACGACCTCAAAGTCGCTGTCGGGGGCTCCAGACAAGCGCAAGTGCTCCCACGCTCAGTCGTTCAGCCCTCCCCGGCATTCCCAAGAGTCTGATAAGGAGCGGTCTCGAAAGGTACCTCGTACAGACACAGAGGCCTCCAGCAACGGTGCCCAGTCTCCTGAGGGTCATCCTGGTGAGGTAACCATGGTGGCAGCAGCTCAGGGACCCACGTCCACATGGGAGTCCCACATGCTGACACTAGAGCGCAGCGTTTCTGCCTTCTTAGCTGCCCAGCACAGCTTGCCCACACCTCGAGACCTCTGTTCCCTCGAGAGGGGTACCTAAACCCGGCCTGGAAACCCCAGAAAGCCATGGGCCTCGTGAGGGTCCTTGGTGTCGGTCTCACTCGCCTTCCCATTCCTCGGGAGCGAGATCCTCCAAGACCTCTGGTTCCAAGCAGGCCTCGGCCTCCAGATAGAGTCCAATTCAGGCTGGTTGCCCTTTCTTGGACCTCTCGGGCTGGGAGTCAGACAGGGACACCTCCCTAGAGACCCGTGCCCATCGGGACCTCCCTAGAGACCTGTCTCTACCCACCTCTCAGGCATTCGCCATCCGAGGACACATCCTTTCTGGTGTTCATACAGGACATGGTGCAAGCCCTCAAACTTACAACGCAGGCTGAGGAGGAGCCATGGGCTGAGGAACTCGACATCTCACAGTACAAGTCCCTGCCTCAAATCTCTTACTGTTCAGGTTCCTCCCATCCTGTCCAGGCTGCTCCTCCGCATGTGGGCGGCACCTGCTTCAGTTCCCATTGTGAGCAAACACCTCGATGCCATGCATAGGGTCCAGCGCGGCCCAGGGATCCGAAAGACCCAACTTCCGCACCCCCTCCATGGTTGTGGAGTCAGTGATGCGGAAGCAAAAAAGCCTGAAGTCACACTCTTCGGTCCCACCAGGCAGGGAGTCTAGAGCCCTGGTCCATGCTCACATGCTGTATACAGGCTTACCAATTGTATATGGGCATGTTCCTGCATGACCTCGCCAAGGAGCTCGATGGTTTCTCCACAGGTCTCGGAGGTGAGCCCCTCCTTAGGTTACAAACCCTCCTGAGGTCTGTCACGGAGTGCTTGAAATACCTCTCCCGCGCCACATATGATGGATTTGAGTCTGGTGGCAGCTGGTATTGGGGCCTGGTGGCAGGCATGGCTGCAGTCCTTAGACCTGGATCAGTGGGTCCAGGAGAAACTCCTGGACATCCCCTGCCTAGGCAAACAACTGTTTGGTAAGCCCATGGAGGACAAGGTCGCCGAAATAGAGACTGAGTTTGTGACTCGGACCCACCTCTCGCGTAAGACCTCGTCTCTCCCTCGGAAGAAACAGCAAACTAAGAAACAGTTCTTCC
Organism: Ichthyophis bannanicus; assembly: GCA_033557465.1. Classification (NCBI taxonomy): domain Eukaryota; kingdom Metazoa; phylum Chordata; class Amphibia; order Gymnophiona; family Ichthyophiidae; genus Ichthyophis; species Ichthyophis bannanicus. Next base: position 7,969,130 of record CM066050.1, read on the forward strand.
AGAGGAAGGGGCTCCCCTACCGGGGATACCTGTCCTACCCACCCCCCCCCCCCCCCCCCCCCCCGACGATAACCTCTGGAACGCAGGGGACGAGTGGAACATAAGATATGCCATACTGGGTCAGACCAAGGTCCATCAAGCCCAATATTCTGTTTCCAACAGTGGCCAATCTAGGTCATATGTACCTAGCAGTTTCCCCAAGGGACACAGGTTCCACAATGCTTGTACTGGGTCAAGCATTGATATCTTCGGTCACTTCTTAATAATGGTTTATGGACCTTTCCTCCAGGAACTTGTCCAAACCTTTTTTAAACCCAGCTACACTAACAGCCTTTACTACATCCTCCGGTAACAAATTCCAGAGTTTGATTACACGTTGAGTGAAAAAATATTTTCTTTTATTAGTCTTAAATAGTTTACCCTGTAGCTTCATTGCATGTCCCCTAGTCTTTCTATATTCTGATAAGGTAAACAATCGATCTACATTTACCCGTTCCACTCCGTTCATTAATTTATAGACTTCTATCATATCTCCCCTCAGCCGTCTCTTTTCCAGGTTAAAGAGCCCTAACCTTTTTAGCCTTTCTTCATAGGAGTATCCTTCCATCCCCTTTACCATTTTGGTGGCTCTTCTCTGAACCTTTTCTAAAATCGCTATATGCTTTTTAAGATACGGCGACCAGAATTGCACACAATATTCAAGGTGCAGTCTCACCATGGAACGATATAGAGGCATTATAATATCTTTTGTTTTATTTTCCATTCCTTTCCTTATCATACCTAGCATTCTATTTGCTCTCTTGGCCGCTGCTGCACACTGGGCCGAGGGTTTTAACATGGTATCCACAAGGATGCCTAAATCTTTTTCCTGGGTGGTGGTTTCTAATGTGGAACCTTGCATCGTGTAACCATAGTTTGGGTTGTTCTTCCCTAGGTGCATAACCTTGCACTTGCCCACATTAAATTTCATCTGCCATTTTGATGCCCAGTCTTCCAATTTATCAAGATCCTCTTGCAATTTTCCACAATCCTCTTGGGTTTTAACAATTTTAAATAGTTTTGTGTCATCTGCAAATTTGATAACTTCACTCGTTATTCCACTTTCCAGGTCATTTATGAATATGTCAAAAAGCAGCGGACCCAGCACAGATCCTTGGGGTACACCACTATTCACCTTTCTCCATTGGGAAAATTGGTCACCACAAGCCTAAAGGGCCCAAGGCCCAACTCCCGCTCAAGGTTTCTGACGCTGACAGCATAGCCTCTCGCCCCCCGGCAGTACCGCCGGTGGGGGGACATCTGTCCCTTTTCACCTCCCAATGGGTATCGTCTTCACCTGGACAGGCTTCCTCCTTCCTTCTCCCCTCGCACCAGACTTGTTTGCAACAGGAGCTGACCTACCTGCTCGCCTAGCAGGCGGTCGAGAAAGTACCGCCTCACCTCCGAGGTCACAGGTTCTACTCCCATTACTTCCTCATTCCAAAGACGACGGGGGGCCTATGCCCCATTCTCTATCTCAGAAACTTAAAAAGTTTCTGGTGCGGGAGAAGTTCAAAATGTTATCGCTTGGCGTCCTGCTGCCCTTCCTCCAGCAGGGCGATTGGCTATGCTCCTTAGACCTAAGAGACACTTACAGCCACATTCTAATCCACCCCCCAGCACAGGCAGTTCCTGCGCTTCAGAGTGCAGGGCGAGCATTACCAATACAGGGTGCTCCCCTTTGGGCTCGCAGCCGCTCCGTGGGTCTTCACAATGTGTCTCTCCGCAGCTGACACCTTCCTCCATCGACGGGGCATACCCATCTTCCCTTACCTAGATGACTAGCTCATCATGGGGATGTCGGCCAAAGAAGCCCGCCTAGTGGCACCACGCACGACCCTCCTCCATGAATACCTTGGCTTCCTGGTCAACTACTCCAAGTCCCACCTCGAACCGGTGCAGACCTTGGAGTTCATCAGTGCACTCTTCAACACAGAGCGGGCAACAGCCTTTCTACCCACGGACCGTGCAGAGTGCCTACACGCCCTGGCAGCCCCGATCCAGAGCAGAGCTCGAGTCTCGGCGCAGGCCATGCTGCACCTCCTGGGACACATGGCTTCCACCGGCCATGTTGTCCCCACGCCCAAATGCACATGCGAACAGCTCAGTGGTGCCTCAGGACACAGTGGAGCCAGGCCTCTGGTTGCCTCAGGGACCCCATCCGGGTCTCCCAAAGTCTCCACAGCTCCTTGGATTGGTGGCGGGATCCCCAAAGCCTCCATCAGGGAATGCCCTTCCGGGCCCCGCAGCACGAGCTCGTCCTGATGACGGATGCTTCCCTGCTGGGTTAGGGAGCCCACTGTGGTGATTTGTGCACCTAGGGACAGGATTGTCTGAGAAATCTCAACAGCAGATCAACCTGCTCGAGCTTCGGGCAGTCTGGTGGGCCTTTTTAGGGCCGCCTGAGAGGGAAGTCGGTGCTCATGCAGACCGACAACAGGGTAGCCATGTTCTACATAAACAAGGAAGGGGGAACAGGCTCCTGCCTCCTCTGCTGGGAGGCAATCCTCCTTTGCCTTTTGCCAGGGGATGGTCCCTCCGAGCGGTCTATCACCCGGGCCAAGAGAATGTCCTAGCGGACAAACTTCTCAGAATCCTACGCCAACACGAGTGGCATCTGGATCTGGAGGTCACCAGCCTCTTGTTCATCGGTGGGGACTCCGTCCATGGACCTGTTCGCCAGCCCGGTGAACACGCAGCTTCCCTGCTTCTGCGGACCAGTTTCACACCAGAGTAGGGTGGCCCTGGATGCGTTCCTCTTGAACTGGAACTCCTGGCTTCTTTATGCTTTCCCTCCCACTCCTCTCATTGCGAGGACCCTCCACAAGGTTCAGCATTAACGTGCTTCAATGATTCTCATAGCCCCCTCGTAGCCTCGACAGCCTTAGTTCCTGCTCCTGATCTGTCTCTTGTCGGAGCCTCCAGTCCCCCTGGGCTGCGCCCCGGACCTGCTAATGTAGGAAGAGGGACAGGTGCTTCACCCAAACCTGGCCTCGCTGTTCCTTATGGCCTGGCAGCTGAACGGGTCTCCTTAGCCCCACTGCACTTCCCTGGGGAGGTCAGTGAGGTCCTCCTCTTATCGAGGAAGGACTCGACGAGATGGGCCTATGCCTTTAAGAGGCGACGCTTCTCGGTCTGGTGCTCCGAGCTCCAGATTGACCCATTTTCTTGTTCTACCAGGTGGGTCCTCCAGTACCACCTCCACCTCTCGAAAGAGGGGCTGAAGTCCAAATTGGTCAGGGTCCACCTGAGCGCCATCTCGGCGCACCACCTCCCCATTGAGGGTAAACACCTCGGGGTAGCCCCTGGTCTCCTGCTTCATGCGGGGCCTCTTACTTTCCATGTCCCCCATACAGCCATCACCAGCAGAGTGGGACCTGAACATCGTGCTGATACAGCTTATGTGATCACTCTTCGAGACAATGGCGACGTGCTCGCTTTGACACCTCTCTTGGAAGGTTGTCTTCCTGGTGGCTCTGACCTCGACTCAGTGAGTCAGTGAACTCCAGGCCCTCATGGCTGAGGCTCCCTACACCAGGTTCTATGGGAACAGGGTGGTCCTCCATACCCACCCCAAGTTCCTACCGAAGGTGGTCTCGGACTTTCATCTCAATCAGGAGATAGTCTTGCCGACCTTCTTCCCGAGACCGCATGCTGACCGGGCATTGGTGGTATTACATACACTCTACTGCAAGAGGGCTCTTGCCTTCTACATGCAGCATACCCAGGTTCATCGCAAGTCTGACTGACACTTTGTCACCTATGATCCCAATCGCCTGGGGCAGGCAGTCACCAAACGCACCATCTCCGTCTGGGTGTCAGACTGCATCGCCTTCGCTCAGGCAAAGGCTGGAGCCCCACTAGATCGCCGAGTCACTGCACACGGTGTCTGGGCCAAGGCAGCTTTGGTGGCTTTGCTGCGCTCCGTACCTCTGATGGACATCTGCCGAGCTGCGACCTGGTCTTCAGCAAATGCCTTTGCTTCGCACTACTGCCTGGAGAGGAAGTCCTGCCAGGACAGCACCTTTGGCTGGGCTGTACTCCATAATCTGTTCAGGGTATAATCAACTCCCGCCCTCCGACTCTTCTTTGACTGCTACTGAAAGCTTCACCCCGGGGACCCGACGATTTGGGCTCCTTTGGGCATTGACTTTTGCTCACAGCCCCACGGAGGTGTTTTTTGGGTTACAGGTTCGGTAGCCTGTAGCTGGGGAGTCCCATAAGTGAGGACTGACTTCCTGCTTGTTCCTGGAGAAAGCGTAGTTACTCACCTGTAACAGATGTCCTCCAGGGACAGCAGGAATCAGTCCTCACTACCCTCCCACCTCCCCTGAAGAGTTGCTATTTTTGTCCTTCCCTTGCCATCTGCTTGGTAGGGTTCTAGCTATGGGACATGACTGAGCAAAATGGCACCTTTGGGCAGGAAGAGGACCATGAATGCATGGCAGCAATCCCAAAGGCTTTCTTTGAAAGCTGGGGAATTGCTCCATGTGGGCTCTGTCGGTGCAGACATAACCCATAAGTGAGGACTGATTCCTTCTGTCCCTGGAGAACACCTGTTACAGGTGAGTAACTACGCTATATGAGCATATCAAGGATGGCAGAAGATTAGCCACATAGAGTTTTGAACAGATTGAAGAGCAGCGAGATGATTCAGAGGCGATCAGCAAGGAGGAGGCTGCAATAGTCTAGACGGGAGGTGACTAAAGAGTGGATAAGTGTCTTAGTAGCGTGTTCACAAAGGAAGGGGAGAATTTTGCTGATGTTATAGAGAAAGAAGTGCCAGGTTTTAGCTATCAGTTGGATGTGTGTGGAGAAGGAGAGGGAGGAGGCAGATGACCCCAAGGTTGCGAGCCGAGGAAACTGGGAGAAGTAGAGCATTATGCACAGAGATGGAGGAAGGGAGGAGGTGGGTGGGTGGGTGGAGCCATGGTTTTTAGCCATGTTCAATTTCAAATGGTGGTGAGACATCTAGGCAGCAATAACACATAGGCAGACAGATATCTAGGTCTGGATTGCCAGAGAGATTTCAGGTGTAGAAAGGTAGATCTGGGAGTCATCAGCGTAAAGATGGTACTGAAAACCATGGGAGGAGATGAGTGCATCCCCCCACTGAGTAAAGTGCTTGGTAAAACTGATTAAACAGGTCCAGAATCTGACTCTGTCTGTCACCACCTTATCCCCCTCTCAAAAAGCAGTATCCAACATGGTCCCTGCCACTCCTTAATCAAGGACGACATCAACCTGCCCACTGTATTCCCATATTTGGCAAGCGTGTACTGATAATAGATCATGGATTTAGAAGCCCTCTTGTGCACCAGGATGTTAAGCTCTGTTTGAAGGACAATAACTTCCCCTCAGTGAGCTGCAGGAAATTGTTAGTGTAGCTGGGCTTAAAGGTTTGGACAAGTTACTGGGGGGAAGGTACATAAACCATTATTAAAGAGGACCTGGGAAATCCACTGCTTATCCTGGGACAAGCATTGTGGAACCTGCGTGCCTTTTTGGGAACCTGTTAGGTACTTATGACCTGGATTGGCCCACTGTTGGAAACAGGATACTGGGCTTGATGGACCTTGGTCTGACCCAGTATGGCATATCTTATGTTCTTATGACACCTGGGGGGGGAGTAGAGAGACTAGGTGAAGCCTGGGGTAGGGTTCTGAGAGAGACGGAGGGGGGTATGAGAGAGAGAGGCTGGGAAAAGACTTGGTGAGAAGGTTCTGGGAGAGAGAGTGGAGGAAGGCTTGAGGGTTATCATGACAGAGAGATATTGGTTGGAGGCAAGGTGTGGAGGTATAAGAGAATTTTTTTACATCACATATCAGCAGGCCATGGTGATATGTGAAGCAAAAAGGAAGTTTCCTCAGGTGCAGCTATAAAGAGTCACTGGGGGTGGTGGGAAAGGGGGGAGGAGTGGGGCCACTGCCTTCTGTTGGCACTAGGCAGTGGCACATAAAGGGACTTACTTACTAAGGCTTTTTCCCATTTTCTGTTGGAAAAAGCTTAGTAAATCAAGCCCTTAAACCTAAAAATGAATTGTGATACTTGCGGGGGGAGGGGGGGGGGGCACTATGGCCTAAGTCTCAGCAGGCAGCTCCTAAATTTTAGGCTGGTTCCTAGATTCCAAGAATATTTGTTAAGGGCTAAGCAGCTTTTTCCTGCGGAGTATTCCTCTTCCTCTGCACCCAAGCATCCTTCTTGCCTTTCCTGCGTTGTATCTATCCTGCCATCTTAAGATCGTTCTTTTGCACAGAAGAAATTCACCTCCTATACTCTGTCACTCCCTTGGTTTCTGCAGTCTAAATGTGTGACTCTGCATTAAATCTTCACTGCCAAACTCTAGACCATTCCTCAAGCTTCACCAGATTCCTACGCCATGTAGGATGTCTACTTTATTGCATATTTTGATATCCTCCACAACGAGGCAAACCTTTCCCAACAGTCCTTCCACAATGTCACTTAAAAATGCTGAAAACAACCAGCCCAAGAGCCAATTCATGCAGCACATCACTGTAATGTTCTTGTCCTGGGTGTGGACTCAAGCAGTCCAGTCACTTTAGGGCCTATACCAATGGTGCTTATAAGTTGTGTGTGGAATCATGTCAAAGGCCTTGCTGAAATCTAAGTACACCACATCTAGCACGCTGCCTTGACTTAATTTTCTTTGATTGGGTGATCAGAAAATGATCAGATTCATCCGAGAAGACCTGCCTCTAGTAAAAGCGTGCAGCCTTGGAGCCTGCAAACTACTGGACAAGCTAGCCTATAGTTTCCAATCTCCTCCTGCTTTTGTGCAGAGGGACCACATCGTCTGGTCATGGTCCTCGGAGACCATTCCCAACTTTAAGGAAGCATTGATAAAATCAGACAGTGGCTCTGCCAGAGCTTCCCTCAGTACCCTTGAATGTATCCCATCTGCCACAATCACTTGGTGTACTCTTAGCAGCATGTTTACTAATAACATTGGACCTAGTTGCAGATAGCATGGGTTAACCATTAGCCCAGTTTAGTAAGCATATCCTCACGGTTTTCTGAAGATCATTCAAGGTCTACCTCACTTGGCTTTCTGTTTGTGTTTGCTACTCATAGCTCTTCATCTGTGAACACCAAGTAAAAATATTTGTTAAGCAATTCTGCTTTTCCCTCATCAGCCTCTACTTATTTCTCTCCTTAATCTATAAGTCTCATGACGCCACTTTTTCACTTCCTCCTGTTATTGCCATTTCTAAAAATTATTGTCCTGTTCCTCTGTATAAGTCTTCGGTGAGGCCTTGTTTGGAGTACTGTGCACAATTTTGGAGACTGGGTGGGGGGGGGAGGTGTCTCTAGATTTCTCAGCAGCTCCCATCTTAAAAAAGAAGAAAACAAAACAAAAAATTTAATAGAACTTGGTATTTCCAGTACAGTTCTGAAATAGTTTCTCTTTTCTTTTTAACCTTACTTTCAATGTATTTGTGAGTGATATTGCTGAAGGACTGAATGGAAAAGTCTGTCTTTATGCAGATGACACAAAAATTTGCAACAGAGTGGACTCCCCTGAGGGAGTGGATAACATGAGGAAAGATCTACAAAAGCTGGAAGAATGGTCTAATGCTTGGCAATTAAGATTTAATGTGAAGAAGTGCAGAGTCATGCACCTGGGTAGCAGAAATCCAGGGGAAATGTACGCGATAGGGGGCGAGAGGTTGGTGTGCACGGATCAGGAGAAAGACCTTGGTGTGATTATTTCTGAAGATCTCAAGGTGGCAAAACACTGCGACAAGGCGGTGGCAAAAGCCAGGAGGATGTTGGGCTGCATACAAAGAGGAATTACCAGCAGAAAGGAAGAGGTACTAATGCCACTGTATAAGTCAATGGTGAGGCCTCACTTGGAATACTGTTTTCGGTTTTGGAGACCGTATCTTGCAAAGGATGTAAAAAGACTGGAAACTGTTCAGAGGAAGGCGACCAAAATGATTTGGAGCTTGCGTCAGAAGCCTTATGAGAAGAGACTTGAAGACTTAAACATGTACACTTTGGAGGAGAGGAGGGACAGGGGAGATAAGATTCAGACCTTTAAATACTTAAAGAGAAATAATGAACAAACAAACCTCTTCCAAAGATGGGGAAGCTGTAAAACTAGAGGGCATAACAGGAAGCTGCAAGGTGGTAAATTGAAAGGCAATGTCAGGAAATACTTTTTCACAGAAAGGGTGGTGGATGCTTGGAATGCCCTCCCGATGGAAGTGGTGGGGGCAAATACAGTGACGGAATTCAAAATGGCATGGGACAGACACAGTGGATCCCTTTACAGCAACAGGATAAAATCAAAATAAACTGAACTATCTAATTTCTCAACAGATAGGAGTGTCCTACATGGAGTGGTGGGTTCATCCTTAAACAAAGACATGGGGAGGGGTGGCCTGCACGGAGTGGCAGGTGCACCTACTCTTGCCATCGTACTGGGCAGACTAGATGGACCATACTGGTCTTTATCTGCCGTCATTTACCATGTTACTTTCACAGTCACTACTAACTCCATCATGTTATCTATCCATCACTATCTATAGCATTCTACAAGGCTCCATTTTGTCAGCGATTTTATTCAAACTTTCTCCGGGAACAATCAGGAAGTCAGCATAGACTGAATCCACGCATAACCTCGCCCCAGCTTTCAAAGGAAGTGTTTGGGAGATCCACCATGCAAGCGTGAATATCTTCCCACCCAAGGGTGCCATCTTGCCTCAGTCTCTTTTTTTTTTTTTTCTGCAGAGCCCATCAGTTCTTCATCTGCACCCCAGAAAAGGTTGATTGATTTTTCTTTCTTCCTTTTTTTCCTTCTCTGGTACGTGTAGTGCTTCCTTCTTGCCTCCTGGGACTGCTGCTGCCTCAGTGTCACGTTTCTCAGGTCTTTTACCCTTCGGGACCTTTTCCTTCAGTGTGCAGGAACCCTCACGCCCTCCTTGGCCTGGACTCTTGAGTTTGATTTTCACGGGTGCTGTTTTCCCCGCTATGTCCTCAGCTAGTGGGTTTAAGCAGTGCAACTACTGCGGGCATATCATGTCCCGCACAGATCTGCATGGTTGCCTTCCGGTGCCTCAGTGCTGACCACAATGACTCAGCGAATAATGAGCAAGGGATGGGGGAACTGTGAGAAGTAGCAAGAGTCCTTGTTTAGGAAGACCTCCGTTCTGACCACAGCGTAGTGTCACATTGTCTTCCTCACATGACGGCCGTGCCCGATCTGAGCCCTGAGGAACCTGAAGGCTGTCCCCTGAAGAACTAGATGTTGTCAGTGGTATTGTCAGGTGATGATGCTGGAAGCATGGGTAAGACCCACGGTCACCGGCATTAGAGCCCATGGCGTGATGCTGAGGATGATGGTCAAGAGCGGCCCTTCAAGCTTCCCCAGTGGGAGAACACACCATCGGTGTTAGGAAATCAACCCCGGTCTCTTGATCCCATCCTCAGAGGATAGTGCCGGTGTCAGACCCGAAGCCTTCAGTGTCCACACCGATGGCTAGGAAGCCCTCTGGCCTCTAGGTCAGAATGGCAGCACTCAAACACAGCCTTGCTGCCTTCTTGGCCCAGCAGCATGGACCAATGCCCGGTTCCAACCACTAGGGCTTCGCTGGAACATAAGAACATAAGATATGCCATACTGGGTCAGACCAAGGTCCATCAAGCCCAGTAACCTGTTTCCAACAGTGGCCAATCTAGGTCATACGTACCTAGCAGTTTCCCCAAAAGACACAAGTTCCACAATGCTTGTACAGGGTCAAGCATTGATATCCTCGGTTCCTTCTTAATAATGGTTTATGGACTTTTCCTCCAGGAACTCATCCAAACCTTTTTTAAACCCATCTACACTAACAGCCTTTACTACATCCTCTGGTAACAAATTCCAGAGTTTGATTACACGTTGAGTGACAAAATATTTTCTTTTATTAGTCTTAAATAGTTTACCCTGTAGCTTCATTGCATGTCCCCTAGTCTTTCTATATTCTGATAAAGTAAACAATCGATCTACGTTTACCCGTTCCACTCTGTTTATTAATTTATAGACTTCTATCATATCTCCCCTCAGCCGTCTCTTTTCCAGGTTAAAGAGCCCTAACCTTTTTAGCCTTTCTTCATAGGAGTATCCTTCCATCCCCTTTACCATTTTGGTGGCTCTTCTCTGAACCTTTTCTAATAACACTATATCCTTTTTAAGATACGGCGACCAGAATTGCACACAATATTCAAGGTGCGGTCTCACCATGGAACGATATAGAGGCATTAGAATATCTTTTGTTTTATTTTCCATTCCTTTCCTTATGATACCTAGCATTCTATTTGCTCTCTTGGCTGCACACTGGGCCGAGGGTTTTCACATGTTATCCACAATGACGCCTAAATCTTTTTCCTGGGTGATGGTTCCTAATGTGGAACCTTGCATCGTGTAACCATAGTTTGGGTTGTTCTTCCCTAGGTGCATAACTTTGCACTTGTCCACATTAAATTTCATCTGCCATTTTGATGCCCAGTCTTCCAATTTATTAAGATCCTCTTGCAATTTTTCACAATCCTCTTGGGTTTTAACAACTTTAAATAGTTTTGTGTCATCTGCAAATTTGATAACCTCACTCGTTATTCCCCTTTCCAGGTCATTTATGAATATGCCTAAAAGCAGCGGACCCAGCACAGATCCCTGGGGTACACTACTATTCACCTTTCTCCATTGGGAAAATTGGCCATTTAGCCCTACCCTCTGCTTTCTATCTTTTAACCAGTTCCTGATCCACAACAGTACACTGCCTCCTATCCCATGACTCTTTAGTTTTGCTAAAAGTCTCTGATGAGGGACCTTGTCAAAGACTTTCTGAAAGTCCAAATACATTATATCAACAGACTCACCTTTGTCTGTTTATTCACACCTTCAAAAGAACGTAACAGATTAGTAAGACAAGATCTTCCTTGTCTAAAGCCATGTTGGCTGTCTCCCATTAGGCCATGACTATCTACATGCTGAGTAATTTTATTCTTTATGATGATTTCTACCATTTTTCCCGGTAATGACGTCAGGCTCACCGGTCTGTAGTTTCCCCGATCACCCCTGGAACCCTTTTTATAAATTGGCATTACATTGGCAATCCTCCATTCTTCAGGTATTACAGATGATTTTAATGAAAATTCACAGATTACTAATAGCAGGTCTGCAATCTCATATTTCAGTTCTTTCAACACCCTTGGATGTATACCATCCAGCCCAGGTGATTTGCTACTATTCAGTTTATCTAATAGTTGTAATACATCTTCCCGATGTATCGATATTTCCTTCAATTCTTCCGCACCTTTAAATACCACTTCAGTCATGGGTAACATCCCTACATCTTCCTCAGTAAAGACCGAAGCAAAGAATTCATTCAGTCTCTCCGCTATCGCCTTGTCGCCTCTTAGTGCCCCTTTAACCCCTCTATCATCTAATGGACCAACTGACTTTCTCACAGGTTTTTTGCTACGAATGTACTTGAAAAAGTCTTTATTTCGTGTTTTTGCTTCCGCAGCAAGCTTCTTCTCAAATTCTCCCTTTGCCTGCCTTATCAATGCCTTGCATTTGACTTGCCAGTGCTTGTGCTGTTTCCAGGTTTTGTCATTTGGCTCTTTTTTCCATTTCCTGAAAGATGCTTTTTTGGCAACAGCCTCTCTGACCTCACCTTTAAACCATGCTGGCAGTTTTTTGGACTTCCTTCCACTTTTCTTAAAGCGTGGAATACAGCTGGTCTGGGCTTCTAAGATAGTATTTTTCAACACCCAAGCTTGATGTAAGTCTTTAACCTGTGCAACTGCTCCTTTTAGTTTTTTCTTTAACTATTTTCCTCAAGGATCAAGAGTGCAAAGAGGCATGCCTCTAATCCTCCAGGACGTGAGTGCAGAACTCTGGATGCTTTTGGATATTGTGTCTTCCAAGCTTCCATGCTTTCTGCCAGGATCAGTTCCTATAGTCTATATATGGGAATGTTCCTGAAGGAGGTCACAGGTGATTTAGAGGCTTTGAGTCCTATTCTTCCTGAAGATAGAAGACAGGATTTTCTCACATTGGTCAAACATGCCCAAGATGTTTCTAAATTTGTCAACCGTGCAGCTTTTGACTGTTTTGAGTGCATAAGCAGAACCTCTGCCATTGCCATAGGTGCACGTAGAATTGCTTGGCTCCAGGCATCTGATCTGGAGCACTGGGTACAAGAAAAATTGGGAAATATCCCTTGTACTGGTGAGAACCTGTTTGGTAGAGATTGGCAGGAAAAAGCCAATGAGTTGGATGCTGACAACTCCACCTTGGATAGATTATCCAAGTCCACAGCTGATCCTGCTACAAAGAAATCTTTCAAGAAACCATTCTTTTCTAAGAAAAGATATTATCCTGCTTATGCTCAGCAGGGACGTCCTGCAGGTCAGCTTGTCAGGAAAGGTCATGTCAGGAAAGCCTCAGTCGTCCCAGCAGTCTCAGCCTCCACAAGGCCTTTGACTTTCAGCTAGAGAACCTAGCCTTCCTGGCTCTCGTGGGACCAGAGCCTTTCACCATTCCAGGAAGGTTAAGTCACTTTGCCCCCAGATGGGGGCAAATAACAGCAGAGCATTGGACACTCCATCATAAAGGAGGGGTACAAGCTTCATTTTTCTATAGTGCCACTAGGCAGACACAGCTCTGTACACATACAAGACAGCCCCTTCCCCACAGAACTTACAATCTGTTCAAGGAGGATAAACAAACGGGTTCTAGAGGGGTCTTAGTGAAATGATTTAAAAATACATATGGGTGAAGACAGGAGAATAAGGGGGTCAGGATCCAAAAGCAGCCTCAAAGAGATCAGTTTTTAGCCTGGATTTGAATAGAACCAGGGATGGAGCCTGACGTGCCAACTCGGCAGCAAGATGGAATGAACGGAGGCTGGCGTTGGCACAGATAAAAATGAGGAGCTGCAGAAGTAACGCATTTGTAGGGCAGCAGGAGAGGTTTGAACTGTATGCACAAATGGAGAGGGTGCCAGTAAAGTGACTGTAAACTTTTTTTTCCGTACCTTTTCAGCCACTTCTTTTGAAAACCACAGCAGCCCTCTGATCAGTTCCTCTGATTTTTATTTACTTTCTTAACAAAAAGGTTTGTTGCCCTTAAAATATCTCCTTTCAGTTTTACCCACTGCTTTTCTATTTCACCCAGATATTTGCATCTTACAAATTTTTCCTTGAGGTATTTCCCCATCTTAAAGTTAGTTTTTCTGAAGGCTAGACTCCTCCTCCCTGTATAATGAACCATCTCCACCTGTGTCCTAATACCTAATGGGTGTTAATGAACAAATTAACCTTTTTTAAAGACCATAATGCTGTAGAATTAGAGGATATGAAATGAATTTTACAAGAAAGAAACTTAAAAGCAACATCAGGCGATTTGCTTACATGGAAAGGGTAGTGGATGCCTGGAATGCCCCTCGAAGGAGGTAGTGGTGGAAGCAAAAACTGACAGAATTCAAAAAGATATCTGATAGACACAGAGGATGACTACATAGCAAGAGAATGGAATCAAAGCAACGTAAATAACTTCATAAACAGAGAGGCAGGTACAACCTTAAGCAAAGCTATAGAGGAGGGGGAGTAACCTGCAAAGAGCCGCAGGTTTAGCTCTACAACTCTAGACACCTTACAGGGCAGACTAGATGGGCCATGCTGTTCTTTATCTGCTGTCATTTACTATGTTACCAAATCCCAGATTATCACTTAGCAGGACTTCACAAACACTTCCCCATTTGTAAACAGCAAGTCCACTGTGTGGGTTCTGTTACCCGTTGCTGGAGAATACAGATCTTCCTACTTCTAGATGCAGCACAGCTGGGATCTCCCAGTCGATATCTTACAAAGTAAAAGTAATGTCAGTCTTCCATTAACTCTATTTCTGCCTGCCAATATAAATAATGTTCCTTTGCCTCCTTCCAGACTAACCCATAAACCTGAAGTTCTGTTGCTTTAATATTATATATGTCGTCCTCTTCACCTGTCACGCTTTTATTTTTATCCTGTCTTCCCTGAATAGATTATAGCCTGGTAAAGCTGTGGCTCAGTCACGATAGTCATTGGACACACCTCCAAGTGCATCTGCTGCTGGCTGAACGGATGTGTGGATGCGCTTACACACACACACACTCCACCTCCGACAGAGTCCCACCCATACAGACATGGCAGACACACACACACTCCACCTCCGTCAGAGTCCCACCCATACAGACATGGCAGACACACACACACTCCACCTCCGACAGAGTCCCACCCATACAGACATGGCAGACACACACACACTCCACCTCCGACAGAGTCCCACCCATACAGACATGGCAGACACACACACACTCCACCTCCGACAGAGTCCCACCCATACAGACAGGGCAGACACACACACACACTCCACCTCCGACAGAGTCCCACCCATACAGACATGGCAGACACACACACACACACACTCCACCTCCGACAGAGTCCCACCCATACAGACAGGGCAGACACACACACACTCCACCTCCGACAGAGTCCCACCCATACAGACATGGCAGACACACACACACTCCACCTCCGACAGAGTCCCACCCATACAGACATGGCAGACACACACACACTCCACCTCCGACAGAGTCCCACCCATACAGACATGGCAGACACACACACACTCCACCTCCGACAGAGTCCCACCCATACAGACATGGCAGACACACACACACTCCACCTCCGACAGAGTCCCACCCATACAGACATGGACAGACACACACACACTCCACCTCCGACAGAGTCCCACCCATACAGACATGGACAGACACACACACACTCCACCTCCGACAGAGTCCCACCCATACAGACAGGGCAGACACACACACACACTCCACCTCCGACAGAGTCCCACCCATACAGACAGGGCAGACACACACACACTCCACCTCCGACAGAGTCCCACCCATACAGACATGGCAGACACACACACACTCCACCTCCGACAGAGTCCCACCCATACAGACATGGCAGACACACACACACTCCACCTCCGACAGAGTCCCACCCATACAGACATGGCAGACACACACACACTCCACCTCCGACAGAGTCCCACCCATACAGACATGGCAGACACACACACACTCCACCTCCGACAGAGTCCCACCCATACAGACAGGGCAGACACACACACACTCCACCTCCGACAGAGTCCCACCCATACAGACATGGCAGACACACACACACTCCACCTCCGACAGAGTCCCACCCATACAGACATGGACAGACACACACACACTCCACCTCCGACAGAGTCCCACCCATACAGACATGGCAGACACACACACACACACACTCCACCTCCGACAGAGTCCCACCCATACAGACAGGGCAGACACACACACACACACACTCCACCTCCGACAGAGTCCCACCCATACAGACAGGGCAGACACACACACACTCCACCTCCGACAGAGTCCCACCCATACAGACAGGGCAGACACACACACACTCCACCTCCGACAGAGTCCCACCCGTACAGACCTGGCTGGCACACACACTCCACCTCCGACAGAGTCCCACCCATACAGACATGGACAGACACACCCAATCCACCTCCGACAGAGTCCCACCCATACAGACAGGGCAGACACACACACACTCCACCTCCGACAGAGTCCCACCCATACAGACATGGCAGACACACACACACTCCACCTCCGACAGAGTCCCACCCATACAGACATGGCAGACACACACACACTCCACCTCCGACAGAGTCCCACCCATACAGACAGGGCAGACACACACACACTCCACCTCCGACAGAGTCCCACCCATACAGACAGGGCAGACACACACACACACTCCACCTCCGAGAGAGCCCCACACATACAGACATGGCAGTCACACACACACACACACTCCACCTCCGACATAGTCCCACCCATACAGACAGGGCAGACACACACACTCCACCTCCGACAGAGTCCCACCCATCCAGCCAGGGCAGACACACACACACTCCACCTCCGACAGAGTCCCACCCATACAGACAGGGCAGACACACACACACTCCACCTCCGACAGAGTCCCACCCATACAGACAGGGCAGACACACACACACTCCACCTCCGACAGAGTCCCACCCATACAGACATGGCAGACACACACACACTCCACCTCCGACAGAGTCCCACCCATACAGACATGGCAGACACACACACACTCCACCTCCGTCAGAGTCCCACCCATACAGACATGGCAGACACACACACACTCCACCTCCGACAGAGTCCCACCCATACAGACATGGCAGACACACACACACTCCACCTCCGACAGAGTCCCACCCATACAGACATGGCAGACACACACACACTCCACCTCCGACAGAGTCCCACCCATACAGACAGGGCAGACACACACACACACTCCACCTCCGACAGAGTCCCACCCATACAGACATGGCAGACACACACACACACACTCCACCTCCGACAGAGTCCCACCCATACAGACAGGGCAGACACACACACACTCCACCTCCGACAGAGTCCCACCCATACAGACATGGCAGACACACACACTCCACCTCCGACAGAGTCCCACCCATACAGACATGGCAGACACACACACACTCCACCTCCGACAGAGTCCCACCCATACAGACATGGCAGACACACACACACTCCACCTCCGACAGAGTCCCACCCATACAGACAGGGCAGACACACACACACTCCACCTCCGACAGAGTCCCACCCATACAGACATGGCAGACACACACACACTCCACCTCCGACAGAGTCCCACCCATACAGACATGGACAGACACACACACACTCCACCTCCGACAGAGTCCCACCCATACAGACAGGGCAGACACACACACACACTCCACCTCCGACAGAGTCCCACCCATACAGACAAGGCACCCTGCACCCCAGACACACAGATAGGACACCCCACATACAGAGAAACAGACCTCTCCCCTCTCAGACATGGACAGACACACACACACACTCCACCTCCGACAGAGTCCCACCCATACAGACATGGCAGACAAGGCACCCTGCACCCCAGACACACAGATAGGACACCCCACATACAGAGAAACAGACCTCTCCCCTCTCAGACATGGACAGAGACACACACACACTCCACCTCCGACAGAGTCCCACCCATACAGACAAGGCAGACAAGGCACCCTGCACCCCAGACACACAGATACAGAGAAACAGACCTCTCCCCTCTCAGACATGGACAGACACACACACACACTCCACCTCCGACAGAGTCCCACCCATACAGACAAGGCAGACAAGGCACCCTGCACCCCAGACACACAGATAGGACACCCCACATACAGAGAAACAGACCTCTCCCCTCTCAGACATGGACAGACACACACACACTCCACCTCCAACAGAGTCCCACCCATACAGACAAGGCAGACACACACACACTCCACCTCCGACAGAGTCCCACCCATACAGACAAGGCAGACACACACACACTCCACCTCCGACAGAGTCCCACCCATACAGACAAGGCAGACAAGGCACCCTGCACCCCAGACACACAGATACAGAGAAACAGACCTCTCCCTCTCAGACATGGACAGACACACACACACTCCACCTCCGACAGAGTCCCACCCATACAGACATGGCAGACAAGGCACCCTGCACCCCAGACACACAGATACAGAGAAACAGACCTCTCCCCTCTCAGACATGGACAGACACACACACACTCCACCTCCGACAGAGTCCCACCCATACAGACATGGCAGACAAGGCACCCTGCACCCCAGACACACAGATAGGACACCCCACATACAGAGAAACAGACCTCTCCCCTCTCAGACATGGACAGAGACACACACACGGGACAAGCATACAACTGCAGAGACAGGCACCCCTTCCTCCCCCGAGGCAAAGAGACAGACATGCACACACAGACGGCAGATACTGCTTCCCACACACACCTGCTGCTAGGAATAGATGGATGCACCACTCTTTTCTCTCTCAGAGAGTGCTCTGGGTCCTGTCGTTGTGGAGCAGGACTCGCATCTTGCCTCAGCATCCTTTTCGGGTTTTTGGGCTCTTTACAGATGCGGCGCTGTCAGAATCTGCCCATTCTGCACTACTGGCCTACTCTTCTTGTTTGCTGTGGATTTAGGCAGCTATTGTGTCTGTCCATTTGATCTGGCAGACCATTCTAATATTCGGTTAAAGGTTATAAAATCTTTGATTTTACTTTTCCACAGGCATTGTTGAATTTGGCTGAGCGTCTGGGAGAGGCAAAACCACGAGGACTCACCAAGGCCAATATAGAACTGCTTCCTAACTATCGGTTTAATCCTGAAAACCACCAGTCGGAGCAGACGCTGTAAGTATCAGCCCTGACCCCCTACTGATGACATCTTGCCAGCTGTGGCTTTCTCTGCATTGCCTGCTAGTCTAATGTTTCTGGTGCACAGTGTTGAAAACGCCTCTCCTGTATTCCAGGGTCCCAGGTGCCCGTGCTCCATCTAAAGCTCATTTAAAAGCAGACCAGCTGCCACCTTAGCAAAATGGCCACTGCTCTGCACTGCCTTCTGGGACTCCAGTGACTAAATCCTTTCTTACCCTGAGATGCGCAGCGACTCAGCTGCCCTCTAGTAACAGGCTGAGTTGCTCCATCTACACCTAGATGTTTAATGTGGAAACATGGCACTTAGCTTCCTGCTGCGTGCTAAGAAGGAGGTGGTGAACGCTTCATACACAATGTGACTGCCGTTTTTCATCCTACTTCAGGTGTGTCGTGTGCTTCAGTGATTTTGAGACCCGGCAACTTCTTCGAGTGTTACCATGTAACCACGAGTTCCATGCAAAGTGTGTAGATAAGTGGTTAAAGGTGAGGGCCCTCCGTTTCGCTCCTGTTGCAGTCCAAAATTAGTAGACATTGTTTTGTGTGATCCAGGCTTCAACATCCTACTAGTTTATGGGTAGGAGCAGGCTGAGCTAGTACTTCTTTCAGTTTGGCAAACTGTGGAACACTTCAGGTTGCTGAAAGGCCACAATTCATGTGCCTCCATTGGACAGGAGTTGGGTTTAGAGACAGACAGTGGTGAATTTCAGCTGCTCTCTGAATCACTTGAAAGTCCAGGTTGGCCTTGTCTGATAACTTTAAACATAGAAGCTGTCTTCCTAATGGCCTTGAGTTCTCCTTTATGTTGATGTTAGCAGTAATAATTTCTGAGCGCAAAGGTAAGTGGAGAGCTCTCTTTTTTCCTATCCAGCATGCTGAGCCTTGCCAAAATGGCTTTCAAAGTAAAACTGGCCCTAGAACAGTCCTGTCCAAGCAGTATGCCTGTTTGCATGGCTTTGTTAAGAAGAGCTATGGCTTTAAAACCGAGCACCCATGCTCTTTCTGGTAATCTACAAGAAAGAAAAAGGAACCAAGTTAAGGTGAGCAGCGGCCTCCACCCTCCTCTGCAGTTCAGAGGTTCCAGCTTCAGGACCTGACAAGCTCCTAAGTCTGTTTAGAAGCGGTGTGCGCTGTGTACATCAGTCGCTTCAGGATCGGCCTGTGCTGGCAGTGATTGTTATGGGTGGAGTTTTCTGATGTTCATTTCCCCCGTGAGCCTCATCTTCTCTAGTAGGGCCCTGACAGCCTGAAACTGCCCCTTTCCTAACATAACAAATGTTCTCCTCCCAGAGCCCAGCAGGGGCAAGTCCAGGTCATTTGGAAAAACCCGGTAACTGTTCCTAGGCGTGAGCAGTGCAAACTGCCAAAACACTTGTCCAAACCTTGTTGAAACTCATATCATAGAAACATAATGACAGAAAAAGACCACAAGGCCCATCTAGTCTGTCCTTCCATAACAACAACTACAACAGTCCACTTTTTACCTTTAGAGATCCTCTGTGTTGGTCCCATGCTTTTTTGAATTCAGTTACTGTCCTCATCTCTACCACCTCCACTGGGAGACTATTCCATGGATCCACTACTCTTTCCGTAAAGAAATGTTTCTGCATATCACTCCTGAATCTATCTCCCTTCACCCTCATCCCATGTCCCCTCGTAGCAGAGCTTGCTTTCAATCGAAAGAGGCTCTCTCCCTGAATATTTATGTCACTCATCTCTTCTCCAAGCCAAGAGCCCGAATTTGTTTAGCCATTTTGATAAGGATTTTACTAAGGACTCCAGGTACTGCCTTATGAGAAGGCGGCAGCCAGGAGAGGTTATAGAGAGGCGTAGTTGTAGCATGTGCTAACTGATGTTTTTTCTTTCCCTGCCTCAGGCAAATCGCACATGTCCAATCTGCCGGGCAGATGCATCAGAGGTGCATCGAGAGGCAGAGTGAGGCCCTGGGGAATCAGCTGCACAAATCTCGAGAGGACAAGGACCTGTGCCCCACTCGTGCGCTTCTGCTGCCCCTTCCCTCCTCAGGTGTTAGTCATGAGAGTAGGAAGCAGCTTGAGCTCTTGGACCCCCTTCCATGTCCTGCGGAGACCTGGCTTTGATCTGCCCTGCAGCCTGGATGGGCACGTACTCGCACTCCAAAGATTTTAGCACTGGGTGTTGTGTGCATACAGCTTTTGTGCATCGGGGCAGGGGGAGTTGGTTTTCGTTTTTCATGCTGGATTGGTGATTTCTTTTAACTCTGTTTGGAGTTGTTGTTCCCAGTCCTGTTTGGGTAAATCATGGTGAGTGTGTCAATGGGAGACACTGTTATCATACATGTAGCAAAGACTCATGGGAAAGAGGCTACCAGGAGCCAAGGTGGCAAGTTAGGGGTATGGGAAAGGCAATCGGAGGTTGTTAGAAAACCAGCAGCGACCCTCCTGGAGCTTTGCTAAAATCATTTTTCCATTTTTCTTTTGCACTGAACACTAGAGGAAAGATTTGTTTGAATTTCTAGTGTATTTTTGTTTTCTCGAGCTAGAAATTGATGTTGTTATCTACTTTACAGGATCAGCATCAAAGGCCCTCCTCTCCTACACCACCTTGGCCCCTGTGGCACCCCCCCCCCCCCCAATCCCTCTCCAGCTGAAAAGAAGCAGGGAGTTCTGGTTCTCCCAGGACAGTGCTTCCTGTTTTGTTTTTTTTAGAGAGAAGAGGTAGCACTTGCTTTGGTGTAGGAAATAAAGGGGTGGGGTGCCTGCACATACAGAGAGCAGAATGTCCCCCACGTGCCATCAACATGTCTCAGGCTGGCCGCCATACTTGTGCATTTAGAAGTGTCTGGGGAGGGTGGCTGCTGCTTAATGAGGTGGGTGTGAGGAAACCTGCTAACAGTGGTAGCTGTTACCCAGGATGCTTCTGGGCTTTATGAATCGGTGGGGGATGAGGGGTGGTGGGGTAGAGAGATATTAATGATAGTTGTGTTGCATGTTTAACATTGTAACTGGGTAGGATTCATTCCCAGTACCCTTATCATGTAACAAGCAAATACTTTTAGAATGCAGTGGTCTTGATCATTTGATGAGGAACAAATTCACAGCAGTACTGACCTGCATGCACCTGTGTATGTAAGCCCTTACATGCATGTACACATTCACCCATGCACACGTATGAATCTTAATTGCTTCCCCTATCTTATACAAACTAAGTCTCCTGAGCTCACCTCTGACTTCTGCCTTTGGGAAACTAATAGTCTCTCAATGGCCCTATGTGGGCAAACACCAGCTGCTGGTAGATCTGTCCATGCCTGACCACATTGGGGCACATAAGGCATGTGCACACATCTTAAGTAAGGCCCTCAAAGCTACAAAGAAGCACCCACTTGTTTGCATGAATGCACATGAAATCAGAGTGTGAGAGTGGAAGGACAGGCAAAGATCCATATCCATACTTGAGCAGCCTGGAAATTAGTACTACCATCTCCAGCCAGGCAGGGGCGACCTGGGTCAGAGGATAGCAAGGGCTTGTTATGCACTATACTGCACAGCTGAGGACTGCCTGGCTAGAAGCATCCTAAGCTGGGGGGGGGGGGGGGGGTGTCTATCCTATGTATATAACAGACCATGCTCGTTTGCAGAAGTTTACAACGCGATGAAGAGTCCATGCACCCAGGGGAGGATGTGACGCTATTAACAATTTTTTAATACAAGAAAATAGACCATTACCAGAGTTTGCATCCTTTGCTATCTGAGGCCTGGGCAACAGAGCAAGGCTTATGGACTTTCGTCAGAACAGTGCTGTACTGTCAGACTTCACCCCTCTTACTTGGGTGAAGGGTTAAGGGCGGGGGGGCTTGATAGATGAGCCAGGGGCTTAGACCAGAAAAATCAAACCTGGGCAGGTAGTTTGTTTGGTTTTTTTATAGCTAGGAGGGGGAATGATGCTTTTCCCTTTTGGGGACTCTTTGAAGTAATGGTATAATTAGTATCCTTTTAGGATTGCCACATATCAGCAATATATTTGCCCTACTCCCAGCCCAGGACCAACTGCACAAGAGATGAGGGAATGATTTCCCTGAGTATTTAAGTCACTGCCCCTTAGCCTGCCTAAGCTAGAAGCTGCCTGTCCCACAACTAGCACCATCCACAGGTTCAGTTATCACCAGCCTAAGCAATAGCAAAAGGGAGAGTCCTGAGTGGAGAGGGCCAGGGTGGGTGATTTCAGGGCCTGAAAGACCAGGTGAGCTAGTGGTGGGCTTTAACTACCCCTGCCCTGGTATTACGCATGGATGCATAAAGATGCCATCCCCGAGGACCCACGGGGCTTCTTTCGATATGGAAAGGTCACTGCGGAGCTCATACGCTGCCACCAGCAGACCCCTGAAGCACAGCCCAGCTTAGCATAAGTGAATGTTAATCCTCCCTGGAAGGGCTGAAGCAGCTATTACTGAAAGCCATAGAGCAGCCCCCCACACCCCCTTGTTAGGGACTTTTCTGGAGGGTTCATTGTAAAGGGCAGTTCCAGAAGCACAAACTCAGATCTACTTCCCTGCTTGCTCTTACTGTTGGACCAGCCCTCGTCATTTAAAATGCTTTACTAGCACAGGGGGCTTGCAGAGCCTTTTTCCTTGCTTTGGAACTTCTTAAATCTGTTTTTCCATACAACACAAATAACCAAAGCTCTTATTGTATATAATGTCTGGTTAACAATTTATACTGACTGAGGGAACAGGGTTGATTATCATCTTGGTTCAAAATATGAATCTGTCCCTTTCCTCCACGCTGCATACAATCACCCCTCCTCCCCCACCCAGAAAGCCCCAGCAGCCAGAGCTGTGAGAAACCAAGTGTGGCTGCAGGGGACGGAAGCAAAAGCTCACGGCTTGTGTGCTGCAGAATTTATTTCAATGAGCAGCTAGATGACATTTAAAAAATAAATAAAAAAACGTGGGATGTTTGTGATTGCTGTGTAGATACCACTTCTTACCAATGATTTTTCTGTGCTGGGATGGTGGTTCGTTTTATTAGAACTCCACAGCCCCTCCAGCAGGAGCAATTCCTCTGACTCAGGGGCTGGGATATTTGTTCTGTGTTTAGAAATTTTTTTATATATATAAAAATATATATAAAATATATAATTTTTTTTTTTTTGCTTTTGGTACTTGCACATTCTACAGTTTACCTCATTTTCCCATGTGTGTATTTGAGAAATGCTATAATATATACACAGAGAGACCAAGCATTCTTCATCCTGCTGCAAGCATTTAGCGTAACTAGTCCTCTTGTATTATACCGATTGAAATTTTTAACAGATTTGTACTTTTTTTAAAATGAAAGTTGCTAGTTCTGCTTGATCAGCTAGTGCACTCATTTTTTTTTTTAATGTTGTGGCTGAACTGATAAGGACATTCACTAATAAATGTATTATGTATACCAAATCAGAAGCCAAGGCTTGCCTCAGCCTGCTCCTTTTTCCAGCACGGGGTGGGGGAGCTGCTATTCACAGCTGCACCATGTTCTGGCCAGCAAGGTCACACCAAGGTAGAGGATTAAGAACAGAGAATGAAAACTGCTCTAGGCTTCACTGCCGCTTTCTTTTTGTTACCCTAGGCTGGAGGAGCAGCCTAATGGTTAAGATCACTGGTTTGGGAACCCAGAGACCAGGGTTCAATTCCCAATAGCATGCCTTGGGCAAGTTACTTAACACCCTCCCCCCCCCCCCTTGCCTCAGAAAAATCCAAGCTATCCATGTCCCAGTTTAATGTACACTACCAAGTTTAAGTTTCAATGTAAATGGCTTTGATTGAAATGATAAAGTGGTATATAAAACCTGTTAAATGAAATGGATGGAGAAGCATAACTCAGGGACTGCAGCATAGCTACATCTACACCACCCTTGTCCTGGAGACCCTTGATCAGGTTTGGCTTTCATGGTAAGCACAATGAATATTCAGTTGTGCCAATGTTATTGGCATCCTTGCATTTTAGGTATGTTATGTACAATATCTTGAGAAATAATTGGAAGTATTCCAACTGTGTGTCATCAGAATATTTTAATAGTATGTTCAAAGGTATAACATAAAAAAGATGTTTGTGCAACTTAGACATAGTAATTTGAGGAAAAAACAAAATATGACCTAGACAGGATTAATGGCACCCTTCACTAATATTTGGCTGCATAGCCCATGGCAGCGATGGTAACCTCCAAACATTTCTTGTAGCCACCTATAAGTTCTGTACATCTATCTGCTGGTAGTTTCTCCCACCTCTTCAACTGCAGTTTATGCCAGCTCATGAATGGTTCCAGCATTCACAGCGGTCAGTTTATGCCAGCTCATGGATGCTTCCAGAATTCACAGCGGTCAGTTTATGCCAGCTCATGAATGGTTCCAGCATTTTTTTTTTTTTTTTTTTACCAATGGCAGATTGCAGCTCTTTGCAAAAGTTCTCGATTGAGATCAGGACTCTGTTTATTTTATTTAACAGGTTTTATATACTGCCTTTTCATAGAGTCAAAGCTGTTTACATATAATTGTAGCAACAAGCTTTACATAGAACAGGGAGGAATAATTTATTGGATTACATGGAGTATAAAACATTTAACTTCTCAAACTATGTACATCTGCATTCTTGCATGAAAGTGGGTGTTGTGGTTACATTTTATAGTTGTTATCTAGAGGCAACATTGTTGCAGTATGGATTGAGTGCATGGATTTTTTTTTGTTGTTGCAGGAGAGGTCAGTGAGATTTAAAGTCATTAAATCACAAGTGGGGTAAAGAGGGATGTAGAGTGATTAGCAGGTTATTAGGTTACTCCAATGAGTTCTTACAGTTCACTGATCCATGGTGGGGCCATAGTATTCTAGGAAGAAGTGTGTCTTTACAGCTTTTCTAAAATCCAGTAGGTCTTTGGTTGCACTAGATGGGGAATGTAGAGGAAGAAGGCTCTATTGCTGGTGGAATGCTTTGAGGTTCTGAAGCTAACTGGAATTTCTAGGGTGCTGTCTGCTCCTCTTGTTTGGATGCATTTTTTGATCAGTGGTTGAAGCATGGGTGGAGATAGGTTATTTAGTATTTTGATTATTATAATTATATTCTTATATTTAACATGTGTTTTTGACAGGGAGCTAATGAAGTTGGTGAAGGGTAGATGCTATGTGGCAGTACTTTGCTGTTCCAGTAATGATTCTTGCAGCCATATTTTGTACCAGTTGCATTGGGAGTATGGTCTTATTAGGTAAGCCATGGTAGATTAGAACAGTATGCTAAGCCATAGTAACACAAATACTGGACTATTGTAATGTAAAGTGATAGTTGTCAAGCAGTGGTTTAAAACAATCCATTTGTTCCCTTGTAACCATTCTGAGAGGTACCAAACTGAGGTGACTGCAATGAGGAGGACAGTTTTAAGACTCAAATTTTTAAGAGACGTGCCACAAAGGGATTTGAAGGGAGATCTGGTGAGGGCGTAGAGGACCAGGGAGAGGTCCCAAGCTGGAACAACCAGTCAAAAGAATGGTCACAGCATATGAACCCCCACAAGAAGCAGACAATATCCAGATGAGAGGTGAGGGAATGACCACAGAGACGTCCTCTGAAACAGGATAGATCAGCATACCATGGGCAACATAACCAGTTCAGCACTATCAGGAAGATTTGAGCAGAGTGGGCCTCTATAAGACATGAGAAGTTGGCCATTCAGCAGCCATGGTGGAAAGACAGAAGCCAAGGCTGGACTAGAACATCGAGCCTGCAAGATCCCAGGCCTCTCAGATGACTGAAAAAGACTGGCATCTTGTAGTTGGAGCCCACAGCTTTCAGGTCAAGGAGTGGATGGCCCCACTGGCTCACAATTTTCTGGAATGCCCATGGCACAACTTACCACTAACAGAGTCTGTTCAAACATTCTCCACCCTCACAATGTGCTGCACAGAGTGCACCTGAAGAGTGCTCTCTGCCCATGGAAACGAGGGCCATCTCCTGGACCACTTGGTTCCACCCTGCCAATTGAGGTAAGCCACTGTCACAGAGTACCCATACTGCCCGATCCCAGAGAAGAGGCTGGAAAGCAAGAAGTGCTAGATTGACGGCACGACCTTCGAGGCAATGGTGGCTAGGAGGCTTCATGCACCGACCATCCTAAGGAGTGTGCTCCCCAGCCCAACAAGACTAATGTCTGTGGTCACGAGTACCCAGGTGGTTGTGGCAGAGCCACCATCTGTGGTGCAGCATACTCAGGGGGAGGGTGGGCAGACCTGGTAAATCCTGGAAGCAGGGAGACCATCAAGACAATAGGGACCGCTGAAGAGGACTCAAGTGGGCTTGAGTCCAAGGGATAACATTCAGGGTGGCCGCCATGGTGTCAAGCACCTGTAGGTAATCCCAGGCTAGAGGAGCTGTTAACTGGAGAAAGGCATAGAACTGTATGCAAAGCTTCTCACATCTGTTCTTGGTAAGAAAAACATGCCCTAAACCTTCTGTCGAAATGAGCTCCTAGAAACTCCAAAGACTGAGAAGATCATAAGCAGCTTTTGAAATGATTCACTACCCAACTGAGGCAGCTCAAAGCTGACAACCCGAGATACCGCCTCCTCACAAGAGACTCTGTTCTGATGAGCTAATCATTCAGGTAAGAATGATTCTCTGGCAATGAAGAGCAGCTGCAACTACTAGCATGACCTTAGAGAAGGTCCAGGGTGCTGTGGCAAGGCCAAATGGTAAAGCCCAGGACTGCAAAATGTAGATATTGCTGCTGATTTGGATGAATAGGGATGTGACAGTAGGCTTTGGTGGGATCAAGGGACGCGAGATACTTGCTAGGCAGAACTGCCTGAATGACTAAATTTGAGAGTTTACATGCAAAAACATGGCACAAGATGACAGCAGTTGACTCATTTCAAGTCTAGAATAGAGCAGAAGAAGCCATCCTTTTTGGAACAAAATAGATAGAGGCCCTGGTCATTATTCTAAGGGAAGAACTGGGCATACCACCTGGAGCTGTAGAACTGTAGGGCCATCCTCATGGCTACCTGTTTGTCTGGCACCCCACATAGGGAGATAAGGAATGAGTGTGGAACTGTTTGTGCGAGATTGAGTGTATCCCGGAGCAAATTACCTCGAGTACTCATTTGTCTGAGGTGATATGGGTCCATTCTCGGGAGAAAAGTTGTAGCCAACCGTCCACAGGTGGCACCCCAAAACGGACTCAGAGCTTGTCAGAGGGAGGGCTGAGTGGCACCCACAAACTTGTTGGTAGAAGAGAAATTGTTCCGATGATGGATCCCTCGAAAGGACTGAAACTTGGCTCGTGTCTTATTGGAATAGGAGTTAGATTTTCCAGGCAAGTAACTTCACATGTCCCTGAAATGCACTCTGTAAGAGGAGGAAGGAGCAGTCATAGCAGAGGGATGACAAGACCTGGATTTGGGTCTGTCTTCTGGCAAACACTGTGGCTTGGACTTTTCCAAACAAATGTTTACCCTCAAAGGGAAGCCTGGCAAACTGTGTTTTGGAAGCTGCATCCACATTCCAATGGCAGAGAAAGATCCATCGCCGAGTGACTGATGGCTGCCACAGAATGAGCCGACAAACGAAGGTGGTCATACAATGCATGCATTACAAAGACTAATGGATTCTAAGCAGGCCAGTGCTGGGTCTTCTGGGAGTAACTGAAGCTAGTGCAGCAATGCATATGCAGCTAATCCTTTCACACACTGAGGCCTGAAGAGCGAGTGACGATGAGGAAAAGCTGGTCTTCAGGAGGTTCTCTACTTTGCAATCGGTCTGGTCCTGGAGTGGTGGTCCATCCTCTATGCGAATGGTAGTATGTGTTTTGTAACAGCCATCACAAGAGCATCAACCTTTGGAAAGCACAACAACTTATCCAGGTCATTGGGAGCCCAAAAGTAGTAGCGCCCCAGGCGACGTGCAGATGTAAGGAGCTATCCAAAGAATCCCACTCCAGGGAAACCATTTGTTGTAACTCAGAAGGGAAAGGAAAGGCCCTGGATGGTTTCTTGATATCCACCAATGATGGGATGCACCTGAAGCTTAGCTGGATCTGGAGTTTGTTGGGCTAGCAGAGCAGAGAGGTGAAGAGCATCAGCAATTTGACAAATGGAGGGCCAGGAGTTCCTCCTTACGGAACAGACGGATGTCTTACCCCTCTTCTCACACCTCTGGCTCTCCCTCCTCTTGGTCAGACTCTGAATTAAAAGAATGGTCTTCGGAGAGGCATTCACTTTCTTCACCAACAGGGTGCCAGTCCCCTAAGGGAGCAGAAGTATCTTTGGGCTGGACTGAAGTAGCAGTCTAAGCCAGTTTGGAGTGCTTTTTTAGCCAGAGGAGCTGAAGTAGTTGGAGCCAGAGCGCCAGGATTCCCAGGCTTGATGAAAAAGCTCCATAAACTGGAGGTCAGAATTGCCTGGAGGAACTTGCAGAGGCTGTTGCTGCTGAAGGCATGAATCCTGAGGCTAAGGAGAATGCTGAACCAGAGGAAACTGCTGGTTAGGAATGAGAACCAGAGGGGGGACCTCCCAGGAGCGAGGAGAGGTAGGAGGACCCGAGGATGTAAGCGCAGAGCGGTTTAATGGGATAGATGGAACTACCACCATAGACTGACCTGTGGCAGAAGGGCCTCTCTGCTCAGCCCCACATCTAGAATAGAGATTAGATAAAACACATTGTTTCCTCCCACAGCTTAAACACTGCAAGGAGGATGGCATTTTCACAAAAAACAGAAAGCAAGACGGAATGTCTGTACTGGAAAAGGGCACCGCAGAAGTAGGAGACTGATTTCCCTCTCAGGAAAATGGCACTTGCAGAGAGAGGTTTTGGCAGGAACAGTGTCGCTGCGAGGGACACAGCAGGATCAATGGCCTCACAAAACACACTCCCGAAGAAAAAACAAGGTGGCAGAAGCAAGTTATTGAGCTGCTGTGAAGATCATTTCCCCTGCAAGATGATCTGTAGGCAAGATAAGCCAAAGCACGGCAGAGAGGGAGGCAGGCAGGTTTGGGAGAAGATGGCCCATTGCCTGCTGCTCAAACAAAAATGGGGAGCAATAAAAACTCATTGCCTGGAGGAAAACGACTCAATGCCAATAGCGACACACTGCTGCTGGTGCTGAAATGAAGTCAGGAACAGCTCCAGAGCCGTTGAAGGTACAACCTCCTGGTAGAAACCGTTGATTTTTTTTTAAATTTACTGCAAGGAACATTAAGCTGAATAAAACAAAAGGCTGGTAGCCGAGTAGAGTAGAACATGTTGAAGCTTGAATCTGCAGGGTAATGGAAGGCTGCACTGCTCCTCCTGATCAGGAGCCTTTCCCTTCTGAGGTGCTCTACCGATCCTTCTGAACAGGAAATCTGCCAGCGGATAGAAAGCACCACAGTGTGCCCAGAAAACCTGCTAACTACACTGACATGGAACCTCAGTTAAAAGGTAGTCAGGAGCCGAAGTAGAAGTCCACCATCTGCTTAGACAGAAAATACTGACGCTGATCCCTAGGTGTATAGGGTTATCTATTTTTCCTTATAAAGCTTCATTTCTTTACCTTAAATGTTTCATTAGTCTGCATTACCAAAGAGCTTGTTTGGTTTCATCTATCCACAGAAGATTGTGGTTTCTTTAAGGTGGGTTTGGGCAAAGATCGGGCATGCCTTTTTGTGTCTGTCTTTGAGCAGTGGGGTCCTCCTTTGTTTAGTGTGCAGCGTACGGAATGAGTTGAAACCACCACTCCAGATTGCTCCAGGTCAGGGTTAAGCTGTTTGGATGTTGTACACTGTTTTTCCAACAGTTCGCACTAACCTTCATAGACTTCTTGGATTAATTTTCCTCTTCCCACTACGTCCTGGGGGGTTCTTGACAGTTCCATGAGCAGAAATCTTCTTAATAAAATTGCAAACTGTAGCCACAGGAATCCCAAGGTCTTTGGAGTTGGCCTTGTACCCCTTTGACGTTTGATGATAATGGCTTTTCTATTTCAGGCAGCTCTTATCGTCACCATTGTGAAAATGGGTGTGCATGTGGCCATTATAAACATTAGAGCTATCATTCATTGATTGCTTAAGTCATGCGAGTACTGACAATTGATCACAGGTGCATCTAATTTTACAGCAGTAGGAATGTGGTTCTTCTGTTCAGACTGATTTGAATTGTTTATAAAAAGGTGCCAAGAATCATGTCCCAGTTCTTATACTTTAATTTTTTTTTTATTAATTGGTCTTGTTTAATTTTATTCTTTTTTTTTGTGACAAATGTGTCTGCATGTGTGTGTATCTATCTTTCTATCTATATATAATGTCCAATATCTCCTAAAAAAAAAAAAATTAGTCCAAAGACATTCCACTGGCCACTTTTTTTTTTGGCGATATTGGACATTAAGGGGCTGAACTGCAAGGGTGCCAATAATGTTGACCACAACTGTAAGGAGTGGCCACTTCTCCCACTGACACTCACTGCGATCATTATCTCCATACCTTAGGTACTCATTTAGATTGTATGCTCAATAGAGCAAAAAAATGTATACCTGATAAATTATTGTAAACTGAGAAAAAAAAATTGGGAAGGCGGTCTAGAAATACAATCAATGTAATATGTTTAGTTACACAGAAGATTGAAACTGGACAAGAAATATAAGGAAAAGGTATGGGCAACCCTGAGAGAGAAAAATCCCTAAAACAATATCATCAGTGGGCAGCACCTGTTTTTTTTTTTTTTTTTAATATAAACAGCCACGTAGACCCAAACAAGAACAAAGCAATGTAGAATATGGTGAAATTAGTTCTTACCTGCTATTTGGCTTTCCTTAATACCTCCACTCCAGTCCTGACATTCACTTGTCACCAGCAGCTTGGAGACTGAGCGTATCCAAATTGATGACATCACCCACCAGCTTCCATATTCTATTGACAAAGCAGACTCAGGAGCAACAATTAAGTATAAATATACCATTGTACTGAAAAGACCTAAACCACTACTTCCCCAAAACACACAGAATGAACCCCCAGAAGTAGAAATACCAGAGTCTTCACAGCCATAACCAGAAAACAACCTCAGATTGATCATCCAAATCCACTACTGTACCCATGTGCCTTATAGTCATTGTACCGATTTCAGTCTTACCATTACTTCTCTATACTGCAGACTCCCAGGAGAATCCAGACCCCAACACAGGAGTCCCGCTGCACCAATGGCCTCACTACTATTCCTGAACCCCACGCATAAATAGAATTCTTCCAGCCTGGGATTGCCACCATGCAAAATCAGGGAGGGTCCAGGACTGGACTTGAGGTATTCAAGGAAAGCCAGATAAGAACTAATTTTACCTTCCTTATACCAGACTAGCGGGATGTAGCACAGAAGTACTAAGCTTGAGAGGGACCAGCAAGCTTGGCCTGAAGAATGGCAGAATCGAAGCGCACATCCCCCACTGCCTGCACACCCAGGTGATGACGATGTAGAAAAGAATGCAATGACGACCATGTTGCTGTTCTGAAAATATCCACTGAAGGGACGAGACTAGACTCATCCCATTAGTCCGCTTGCTCTCGGGTTGAATGAGCCCATAGCCCCAAAGGCAAGATCCTACACTTCAACAAATAGGCTGAGGCAATTGCGCCCTTAACCCATTGAGAAATGGATGCTGCCTTTCCCTTGTGTGGATCTCCAAACAAAAGATTCCATCCACTTCAAATATCTCTTAAGCACTTGGCGGATGTCCAGAAGCCTGAGCTGTGACTGATCTCCCACTGTCTCTTCCCCAAAAAAGCGGGAATGTGACCAGTTGATTGAAATGGTACGAAGACACCACTTTAAGCAGAAAAGAGGGGACTGGCCTCAACACCACCTTTTCCTTGGTAATCAAAAGAAATGGTTCACAACAGGAAAGCGCCTTCAATTCCGAAATGCACCTGGCCTAACAGGTTGCCTTCAAAAATATAATCTTCAACGTGAGATCCTTCAGAGTGCACAAGCCCAGCAGCTCAAACAGCTCCCCGCCAACACGGACAGCACCGGGTTAAGGTTCCACAGAGGAATCAGCGATCTCACTGAAGACTGAACCTGTTTCATTGCTCGAAGGAAACAGACTACGTCTGGATGAGTTGCCAGGGACATAGCCTGTTATAGCGGTAGAGTCCAGGGTAACGTCACTATCTGTACTCAGAGTAAGCTGCAAGCTAACTTTTTTCCAAGCCCACTTCAGGAAGACCAAAGTATCCCTCATGGAAGATGACAGCGGTCGGCAATTGCACCCCTCACAACAGTCCTCAAAAACTTGCAAGACCCGAACGTACGGCAGAGGTGAACCGCTTCCTTGCCTTCAGCAATGTAGCAATTACAGAATGAGAGTAACTTCTCCTACTCAATCTTGCCCTCAATAGCCAAGCCGTGAGAACCAATTCACTTGAGGCATCACCACGAGTCCCTGCCTGAGGTGGTCGGTCTGGGCCAGAAGCCTCTATGGGCGATCCATTAACCTCACCAGATGCATGTTTCGCAGCCAATCTGGGGCCACTAGAATGACCAGCCCTCAATGAGCTTCAATTCACTGTACCACCCACCCAATGAGGACCCACAGTAGAGCACAGTTACTTACCTGTAACAGGTGATCTCCGGAACAGCAGGAATTAGTCTTCACATATGGGTACGTCGGCGCCGGAGCCCGCACGGAAATGCTCCCCAGCATCCAATCAGAAGCCTTTGGGAGCATCCCTCGCGCCTGCGCGGTGACTTCCCGCCTTTCCCACTGCCTCTCCTCAGTTGAGTTTCATAGCTGAGACAGAAGGAGAGCAAGAGGAAAGGAAATAGATAGATACAACTCCTAGGGGAGGTGGGTGGGTTGTGAAGACTAATTCCTGCTGTTCCGGAGATCACCTGTTACAGGTAAGTAACTGTGCTATCCCCAGGAACAAGCAGGAATGAGTC
Organism: Ichthyophis bannanicus; assembly: GCA_033557465.1. Taxonomy (NCBI): domain Eukaryota; kingdom Metazoa; phylum Chordata; class Amphibia; order Gymnophiona; family Ichthyophiidae; genus Ichthyophis; species Ichthyophis bannanicus. The sequence goes on from CM066050.1 coordinate 8,002,495, forward strand.
TTCACATATGGGGACTCCCTAGCTGTGGGTGCCAGGGGAGATCCCATAAAATGCGTGTCCCTGGGACAGGACGGCATTTCCCAAACCTGGATCTCCGGCATCCCCTGGGGGATGGAGGGTAGGAGTTGAATAGAGCAGAGCTGTAGAGGAACAGCGAATCTAAAGACTACAGGGAAAAAGAGTCTTTAGAATGTATGTCAAGTATCAGTAGATATTTAATGAACTAGCACAATACAGAGCTTACCTACTGGATTGTAGAAAGTAGACAGGAGATGCAGTAGCGGAATCTTCAAGGTAACTCCACTGCAGTGAGGAAGAAGTTCCAATCTGGAATGGGCAGGTGACCCAGGTGTCAACCGGGGCAGGAGGAGATCGGCAGGCCTCCAATGAAAAGCTTTATGGGAAAAGCTGAGAACTCTGGTAGATACAAAGTCATAAACATTGAGGACTAACAAAAGAAAACTGACCAATCTGGAAAGTAGCCCAGTCCGGAGGGGAAGAGAGGGTATGGAAAAAAGCCCCTATTCCCAAGGAGAACAGAAGTGTACGCAGGAATACTGAAAATGTACACTGTCTTTCCTAGCTGGTAGGAGATAGGAAGACATTGAAGTTTGAGACTGCATAGAAAAGAAATGTATAACAAAAATAGAAGCTGTTGACGTCACAGCAGTAATTGTTAGTATAACCAGTCTCAGTTACTGAGCCGTATTATAATAGGCAAGTTGACTGTCAGGACCTCATAAGAAAAATAAAAAACGACAGTCAGGGAGATAGGTTAGGCATAGAGCGCTATGGACATCTCCCAATATGCGCATACCTAGATATCTATCTATCTATCTATATATATATATATATATAAGGAAAGACATACATATCTATATGTATGAGAAGATATATGTCTAGACAAGTGTGATACATATAAATCTACATATAGAAATGCAGATAGATATATGTACAGATAGAGGCGGGATGGCTGATGCCCACCCAGGGTATAAAACCATGTATGCACAGGAAAACAATTTTAAGAATGCATGCCTGCAACTGAGCCACAGAAACATTCACATGGGGATGTGATGGGAAATAATCCATCCCATAACAGGGGGTGAAACCCACCTGAAGAAATATAGAGGATCTATTTCTGTAGGTCAGTGGAAGAACCAGCATGGTTGTGTGAAAACCAGAGGATAACAGAAGTCTGGTAAGAGTACCGCTGCAGTACCTTAGGACTCTGATATGTCCGAAGGACAAGAAGAACGCAGAGACGAAGATACCAAAGTGACCCAGCCAAGGGGTTCAGGGGTATCACGTACGGTAAAAGAGTATGCGTTGTCCAAGCGGAGTAGAAAGCATAATGCCAAGCTGGAAGGAACAGGAGTATATTCCGGTCAGATTGGAAACTCTGTGGACACACACGTAGAAAAAACTTGTCCGCTGGATATGAAAGACCCTCAGAGACAGAGTTCAATGCTCTGTAGCAAGGGCCCATAGCAGAAGCTTCTCTGAGGATTGCAGAGAGCATTGTGCAGGAGAATTATAGATAAAACTGACAGAGGTCAGGTGTGTTGCCATATCCTAGGAAAAGATATGGCTAGAAGAAGATAAGCTGCAGCGAAGAGTATTAAGCAAGCTAGTTTCAAGTAGCTTGCAATGAGCACTAAGGTAAACCCTGGAACTCCTGCACATACAGCAAATGAACCAAACCACAGAGGGGATTCTCCTGTATGAAAACAGAGAGAAAACAGACAAAGGCAGCGGAGAAGATTTCCGTTCCTGTCTGATGAGGTGTTCAGAGCACGCATTGAAGGAAAAACAACAGTCTACACTGTGTTCCAGTATGGCACCAACTCAAGCAGGGGAGACCCTGGAAGAGAGGGGGTCGGAAAGTGGCTTACCCAATGGAAGGTCAGCTGAGGGAAAAAATGTCCATATGGGGCAGAACTATCATGGGATAGTTGCAACCTCCCTTCGTTGTAGTAGAATGGGAGAATTCAGTAACCCATGGACAAAAATACCCCAAGAGCACAGCATACTGGAAAAGAAAAAAAACCAGTGTAGAGTTTGAAGAATAAACTTCCGCTGAGGAGAAGTTAACTGTAGAGTGCAATACACAAGAACCTATGGGTGCTGGTTACTGGGTAGAGTCTGGAGACTTCAGACTAGGATGAGATGTCCCTTGCTTGGGTACACCGGGAGGATGGGTAGAAGAAGGATGAAACTTTCTCTTCTTCGGGATAGACGGTTTGGTAGGACATTGCCTACGTCCTGGGGAAAAAGAAGGCTTAGGATGGTTTCCAGAACCAGGGAAGTCAGTGGAGCAATGAGCAACCTGACATAAAGCCTCTTTATTGAAGAGATTCTCTCCAGTACAAGGAGAATTACCCAGTGTGTGTTGTGCCCATCTGCTCAAGTCTGAAGCCTGCAGCCACGCTGTACGGCGCGCTCCAATGGCAATAGCAGAGGATCTGCTAACAGACTCAAAAGAGTCTAGAGAAGCCCGGGAAAGAAACCAAGAAATATTCCTGCTATGATTAATAAGCAAGGAATAGTCAGAGGCCTTAGGTTCCGACAAAAAGGGAGACAAAAGAGATAACCTCTCTGTGACCTCCTAAAGCGTGAGACTCATAAAAAATATATGAAATAATTCTTGAAGCCAACATAGAAGTTTGGAAGGTCTGACGTCCAAAGGCATCAAGTGCTTTAGATGCACGACCTGGTGGGAAAGAAGATTATAAAGAAAAAAGTTTCTGCGGTGACAGGAGGTACGTCCTGTTGGCTCCGCGGAAAAACGAAAACTGAGGAGAGACAGTGGGGCGGGAAGTCACCGCGCAGGCACGAGGGATGCTCCCAAAGGCTTCTGATTGGATGCTGGGGAGCATTTCCGTGCGGGCTCCGTCGGCGCCGACGTACCCATATGTGAAGACTCATTCCTGCTTGTTCCTGGAGATAAAAACATACCCGCCAAGGGCTAGCTCTACACCAGAGTATCGAAGCTCTCCAACATCAGTTCCCATTGCCAACTGTAAAACCTCATATAGGGATGTGTAGATATGCTTCCGTGAGATTAAGTAACATCAGCAACGCTCCCTCAGACTACCACGATGACTGACAGTAATGTTTCCATATGAAAAAGGCATACTTTGAGACAACGATTGATGTGCTTGAGGTCTAATAAGGGCCAGAAGGAGCCCCCCTTTGGGACCATGAAATAAATGAAGCATCAACCCACAAGTTGCACTGGTCCAGAGGCACCTCTATGATGGTCCACAATGCCTAGAGTTGCAACAGAGTGTCCCACACTGCCTTGCACTCAAAGAATGCTTTGCAGGGGGACCTTCAAACGCCTCCTTCACAGGACGCGCAAACTCCAGAGCATAACCTTCCCTTATGACCTCCAGTACCCACTGACCTGTTGTGAGCTGGGTCCAGGCAGTGTAGAAATCCCATAACCTCCTTTCTATGGGGACAACCCTCACCAGAATCCCCCCCCCCTCGCTTGTGACTTCTTTGCCGTATTCACGGTCGAGGGACAAAAACCCTGGTTGGCCTCTCGGAATCTATGAAAAGACTGGCCCCAAGAAGGAAACACCCCCTTTGGTATGGCGCAACCCGCATTGTGCAGAACCTTCCAAAAGTCACAGGGCTGACCTCTCGTAAAGCCAGAGTTTCTCAGCGGCTTAGGCTTATCCTCCGGAAGCCGGCCCCCTTTAGACTCCCCCAAATCCTTTACCAACTTATCCAAGACTTCACCGAACAAGAGCTTCCCCTTGAATGGTAGCTTACTTAGCCAGGTTTTGGAGGAGATATCTGCCAACCAATTTCACAGCCACAGGTAGCGACGAACGGCAACCACAGCCACCATGCTTTTGGACAGACCTCTAATCTGATCATAAAAAGGCATCTGCCAAGTAGGCCACCCCGACTCCCATTTGGTGGCCTCTGGGGGAGAATATTGTGACTCCCATCTACTCCAAAATCCCTTGTGCTCAGCACAAACAAGCACGTGCCATAAAGTCCCCAATGCAGACAGATGCCTGCAAAGACAGCACATTCACATTAAACGCCTGTTTTAGCAGTTTCTAACTTATGGTCCTGCTCATCCTTTAGGACTGAACTGTGCTCCACCAGAATGGTGGTCTTCCTTGTGACCACGAGCATAAGAGCTCTATCTCCTGCTCTAGGAGCAGATACAGCCTTGTCATTGCTCTCGTGCCCCGCAGGGAAGCCTCTGGGATGTCCCTCTTGTCCTGTATCATCTGCTTGATTACCCAGTGAAGAGGGAACAGTCTGCAGCTTCCACACGGCCTGGAACAAGGGATCTTCCAGTGGCTCTTCTTCCAATAGGGCCTCCGTAGCCAAGTTAAGAGCACGCAGGGAATGTGTGATCAGAGCTGCCAATTCCTCTCTGTGGAAGACTCACACAATCCTAGCCTCATCCTGCAGAAGCTCGCCTTCCTCGAGCTCTGCAAACTCAGGCCAGAATCCATCTCTGCTTCTTTATTTCACCCCCTCTTCTGAGTGGATGGACAGCGTCTTGTCCCATGTACCATCATCAAGATGGCTAGGCCCCAGTTCTTCACCTCGTCCGTCGCTGCTCTCGGGCAAATTGTGCTTTGCCCCTGATGTGCCTTCCTGCCCACGCTGTCTCATGCAGAATGCTTTATGAAGGAGCAGGATGAATTCCAGGGCAAAAACTCCCTGCAACCCCCCCCCCCCCTGCAGCAGCTTCCCGCAAAGGTAGAGGCCCTTAGAGACCTGTCTCTCTTACCCTGCTCCTTTAAAAAGGGCGGCTCGGGCTCCCCCTCCTGGGTGGCTCTTGATACTCCCCTTCCGGGGGAACTCTATTCACCCTGACTGCCCGCTTTTTCTGATCGTTCTGGGAGCAGACTGTCCTCTGCAGACTGAGCCTCCACCTTGCAGCCATGACATCCCTGCAGAGCAATGTTCCCTCTAATTTTCTGTAGGCTGTGTGCACATAAAATATCAGCTGTGCAGCTTTTGAAGGAAGGTTAAATTTTTGTGCGCCACATAACGACACTCGGAGTTATATACTTTAAAATTTGACTACACGTCAGAATACAGTATGTACATCACATTGATTGCACTAGAAAGTATTGTAGAACTTGTGAAAACCGTAAATATACAACAACTTTTAAATTTTAAGACGCCTGTGTTGTTTTCCATCAGAATCAGAACGGTAATTTTTGTGCGCTCTGTTGTAAAGTATGTGCGCTCGCTCGGCGAGGTGTGTGCGCGCGCACACGCGCACAGCTTAGAGGGAACAGTGCCCTGCAGCAGAGACAGCGCTTCTATGCAATCCGCATGCCAAAAATGATGCTTTAGAGGGCATCCTGCCAACTGTCTCACCTCCAGAAGCTAGGCCATTATCTGGGCTACACCAAGATAAAAAATAAAAAAAGGAAGTTTTATTTGTAATTTTTATCCAATCACCTGGAGCTTGAAGGCTTTCCCCCCCTTCCAAAAACAACAAAACGCGAGGAGAAAGGCCCCAGCATCCATTCCCACCCTCCAAACACCCCTGAAGGGAAAAACAGCACTGCCTTAAAATGGCTGTGCAGGCTGGCCCTTACTAAAACCACACGGTTGGCCCTCTCACAACAGCACTCCCATGGTCTACTGACTGCCACACTATCACTCTGCCTGGTTCCACCCACCCTGTAGCAGCCCAAATAAACATCCCACTGCTTACGGTGGTGTCCACACTTCATAGAAACAGAAAAATGATGACAGAAAAAGACCACATGGCCTATCTAGTCTGTCCTTCCATATCAACAACTACAACAGTCCCCTTTTTTCCTTTAGAGATCCTCTGTGTTTGTCCTATGCTTCTTTGAATTCAGATACTGTCCTCATCTCTACCACTTCCACTGGGAGACTATTCCACGGATCCACCACTCTTTCCGTAAAGAAATGTTTCCACATATCACTCCTAAATCTATCCTTTCACCCTCATCCCATGCCCCCTCGTAGCCGAACTTGCTTTCAATCGAAAGAGGCTCTCCCCCGTGCATTTATGCCATGGAGGTATTTAAATGTCTCAATCATATCGCCTCTATCCCACCTTTCCTCTAAGATATTAAGATCCTTAAGTCTGTCCTCATATGCTTTATAATGAAGACCACTAAACATTTTAGTAGCCACCCTCTGTATTAACTCCATCCTGTTTATATCCTTTTGAAGGTGCGGTCTCCAGAATTGCACACTATACTCCAAATGAGGTCGCACCAAAGACTTATACAGAGGCACTATCACCTCCTTTTTTCTGCTAGCCATTCCTCTCCATATGCACCCAAGCATCCTTCTAACTTTTGCTGTCGTCTTTTCTACCTGTTTAGCTACTTTAAGATCAGATACAACCACACCTAGGTCCCGCTCTTCTTTAGTGGACAAAAGTACGTCATCCCCTATACTATATTGCTCCCTTGGATTGCTGCAGCCCAAATCCATGACATTGCATTTAACATTAAATCCGAGCTGCCAAATTCTAGACCATTCTTCTAACTTAGCTAGATCCCTCTTCATTTTATCTACACCTTCCTGGGTGTTTACTCTATTGCAGATTTTGGTATCATCCACAAAGAGGCAAACCTTACCTGACAGCCCTTCCGCTATATCACTAATAAAGATGTTGAAAAGAATCGGACCAAGGTAACTTCCTTCTCCTCAGTGAGCTCCACTTACCTGTACTCTGTCGCCTCCCACTCAACTCAACTTCCCACCTGCTCGCTCAGCCTCTTGCTCTCGGCTTCAGCAACAGCAGGAAAGGAAGTGCTGAGGCTGTTTCTGGCCTTACAGCTCACGGTGCCTCACCCTTCACGGGTTCAGGGCAGTTTAAATTGCCCCCCTCACTTGTGCAGCTGGATCGGAGAAGGCAAGTATTTCTCTTTCTCCTGAGCCGTTCTGTGCGTTTGCACTAACCTTTTTTTTTGAGGGGGGGGGGGTGCCACTGCACTCTTTGTTTGCTCAATTTTGAAGCTGAACAGACCACTTTAGTCCCCCCAGGCCAGCACACCACAAATTCTTCTCTTTCTCCGGGAACAAGCAGAAAGTCAGTCCTCGCATATGGGTGACATCGGCAATGATGGAGCCCATGTGGAAGCATCCCCCCCTGCTTTCAAAGAAAGCCTTTGGGAGATGCCACCACACATGCGTGATCCACTTCCCACCCAAGGGTGCCATCTCGCTCAGTCTCCTTTTTTCCACGGAGCCCTTCAGACACTTGTCTGGCTTGTCGCCGGAAAAAGTTGATTTTTTTCTCGCAGAGTTTCATACTCGTCTCCGGTCTCGCACCTGGACTCTTACCACCACCCAACCTCGCTGCCTTGGCATAGAGTTCTGGTCTATTTTTATAGTTTTTCATTCTTTCATTTTCTGGCATCTTCATGCCTTCCACCCCCCCCCCCCCCCCAACTGGCAGCCCGGCACGTCTTCGACCTCACAGGGGTACTTTTTTCCCCCCATGGCTACCAGTAGTTTTAAGAAGTGTGATCGGTGCCCAAACTTTGACCAACACACATAACTGCGTCTCTGCTGCCTTGGGCCAGACCACGACCCAGCAGCATGCGATCTTTGCAAGAGAATGTCCAGCAAGGCCCTCAGGAGCTGCCAGCAGCAGCACGATGTTCTCCCCCCCCCCCCTCATCTGAAGCCTCAACATCTGGGTGGACACTTCCGAGCCAGTGCCCCACTGTGGGTCTTCTGAAAGGGGATCTTCCCTTGAGGGAAATAGGAAAAAGAAACACTCGAAGGCAGCATCCTTGGATGGATCTGACCGGCTGGGTGTCCCCCAGGCCAGGTCCCGCAGTCCGAGATGCTCGTCCGAGGCACTGGAGAAGGAGCAGCCTGCAAAGGTCCTCCGGAAGGATTCGACCATGGACCGGCCTTGGTCCCAACACCATCGTAGTCTAGGATTTCCCCTTCGGGAGAGCCAGAGCCCCTCTTGTGCCCACGCTGAAGGCTGTGGAGCCTTCCGGACGAGTCCAGAATGGCGGCCCTGGAGTGCAGTTTGCCTTCATGGACCAGCAGAGGGCACTGTTGTCCAGTATGACTGATTCATCCACTCCGATCACCGGGCCCTCGATGTCAAAGACGTCCCTGGAGGTCGTGCCGATTCTCAAAGTCCTTCAGCCTCGATCCAATTCCCGCTCAATGGGACCGATCATCCCCGGCCACAGAGCAGAGCATTGGGAGCACAGAGGCCCGCAGGAGCAGCCCTCCTATGAGTCCTCGACGGACTACTCCGAATGGGAGACGGCGGATGAGGAGGCCCCTGACACACATTGCCATAGTGACATCCCATCAGACTCTCCCCTCTCAGAGCCTCGACAGCAGTCCCAACCAGAGGATATGGGCTTCCTTGATTTTGTCAAGGATATGTTGAAGGTCCTGGCACACCCTACAGTCGAAGGACCACCCTCAGGCGGATGAGTTGGAAATCTTTCAGTAAGAGACTCTCCCGAGGGAATCACTCACTGCCCACCCCTCCCATCCTGGAACAGCTGATGCTCCGGATGTGGGAGACACCAGCACTGGTGCCAGTGGTGAGCAAATGGCTGGACTCGATGTATTGAGTCCGCCAGAGCCCGGGCTTCCAGAAATCACAGCCGCTGCACAACTCCATGGTGGTGGAGTCAGCCATATGTCAGCTGAAAAGCCAAAAGATGCATTCTTCTGTGCCCCCCCCGGTAGGGAGGCCCACACCTTGGATGCCGTCGACAGAGAGCATTACCAGAGCTTGATTCTCATCAGCCACATCCAGGCCTACCAAATGTACATGGGCATGTACCTGAGAGACCTGGCGAAAGAACTCACCAGGTTCTCAGCTGGTCTCTCCGAGGAACCCCTGCAGCGGTTCAAAAACCTGGCCAAGGCAGTCCGTGAGTGCTCCAAGTTCATGTCTCGGGTGACCTATGAGGGGTTTGAGTCGGCAGCAGGCATCGGGGCACGGCACCAAGCTTGGCTACAGTCATCCGACCTCAAGCAGTAGGTTCAGGACAAATTAGTGGATGTCCCATGCCAAGGAGAGAAACCTCTTTGGAAAACCCATGACCGACAAAGCGGCCGAGCTGGAGACAGAGTTCATGATGAGGACCAGGCTCTCAAAAAGGACCGCTGTCCCTCCCTGACAGAAGGTGGTCAGGGAGGGTTACCTCCTTCACCTGACTCAGACACCTCCCCCTTATTTTCTAGGAGAGCCCCTCAGATCGAGCCCCTCCACTGGGACCTTCTACTGAAGGAGTTGGCAGGTCTTCGAGGACAAAGCGGTGGAACTGGTGCCCCACCATCTCCAGGGCAAGGTGTTCTACTCCAAGTACTTCCTCGTGCCAAATAGAACAGGGGGGCCTAAGGTCCGTCCTCAACCTGCGCAACCTCAACAAGTTCCTGGTGAGGGAGAAGTTAAAGATGCTTTCCCTTGGAACTTTGCTACCCCACCTCCTGCAGGGAGACTGACTATGCTCCTTAGACCTCAAAGATGTCTATAGTTTAGTTTAGTATACCCACATCCTCATTCACCCCAACCACAGGCAGTACCCACGGTTCATAGTGGGAGGCAGGCACTATCAGTACAGGGTGCTCCCTTTAGGCTTGGCTTCTGCCCCAAGGATCTTCACAAAATGCCTGGCAGTTGTGGCCACCTTCCTCCGTCTCTAGGGGGTCTTTGTCTTCCCCTACCTGGACGACCTGGTACGTGATGGGTGAGGTAGAGGAGATCCTGCTGGCCTCTCATAAGGCCTCTACTAGAAAAGCTTATGCCCACAAATGGCGCAGGTTTTCGGCCTGGTGTGCCGAGCACAGGGCTGACCCATTCTCCTGCCCGGTGAGTTGGGTGTTACAGTATCTTTTCCACCTCTCGCAAGTTTAACTCCATCCAACTGCACTTTAGTGCCCTAGCGGCGCACCACCACCAGGTGTATGGCAAGCCCTTCTCAGTCTAGCTGTTGGTGACCTGTTTCCTTAGTGGTCTACTATTATCAAAGCCCCCAGTTCACCCTCTGGCAACTGAAAGGGACCGCAACGTGGGGGCCAATGTGGGGGCAAGCTCACTTGCCCACCGTTTGAGCCCCTGGCTACTTGCCACCTATACTACCTCTTGGAAGGTGGCGTTCCTGGTTGCACTCACCTCCATTTGCAAAGTTAGCGAGCTTCAGGCCTTAGTGGCAGAGGCACCTTATACCAGGTTCTACAAGAATAAAGTGGTGCTCCGCACGCACCCTAAGCCAGTGGAGGAGTAGCCTAGTGGTTAGAGCAGCTGCCTAGTACCCAGAAGATCAAGGGTTCAATTCCCACTGGCACTCCTTGTGACTTTGGGCAAGTCACTTTACCCTCCATTGCCTCGGAAGAAAAGGCTGGCAATCTACTTCCGGTGATACACTGCCAAGAAAACCCAGAGGTAGCTGGGTCGCTATGAGTCAACACTGACTTGATGGCACTAAAAAACCCCCAAAAAACAAGAATAAAGTGGTGCTCCGCACGCACTCTAAGTTCCTTCCAAAGGTGGTATTGTCCTATTTCAACCAGAAAGTATTACTCACTACCTTATTTCAGAGTCTTCACTCCAGTCAGGCGGAGACAGTCCTTCACACCTTGGACTGTAAGAGGGCTTTGTACTTCTATATCCAACACACTCAGGGCTGCTGCAAACATACTCAGTTTTTCATCTCCTACAATCGCAGTAGGCTGGGGGAGATGGTGACCAAGCGTACGCTGTCCACCTGGGTGGCAGACTATCGCTCTTGCCTATGAGCAGGCAGGGCTCCCGCTGGAAGGCCATGTCACGGCACAACGTGTCAGGGCCATGGCGGTCTCGGTGGCAAACTTGCACTCTATCCCGATGGTGGACATTTGCCAGGCCGCCACCTGATCTTCAGTCCATACCTTCACAGCCCATTACTGCCTGGAAAGAGTCCCTATGGGACAGTGCCTATGGCCAGGCTGTGCTCCATAACCTTTTTGAGGTTTAGGCAACTCCTTCCCTCCGACCTTTCTGTGTTTAGGCTACTGGAGTGCTGGCTTTCATCAGACACAGGGATCCTACTGTTGTCTGTGGATATGGACTTAAATTGCTACTGCTTGTGGCCCCCTCTGAGGGAGCCTGTGGTTTTTGCCATGGGCTTTCAATAGCCTGTAGCTGGGGAGTCCCATATGTGAAGAATTACTTCCTGCTTGTTCCTGGAGAAAGCATAGTTACACGCATGTTAACAGGTGTTCTACAGGGACAGCAGGAATCAGTCCTCACAACTCTCCCTCCTCCCCTTGGAGTTGCTCCTTTACCATCTTTTATTTTTGCCGTCTTTCAGTTATGCTATCTGACTGAGCAAGATGGCACCTTTGGGCGGGAAGGGGATCACCACGCATGTGTGGTGGCATCTCCCAAAGGCTTTCTTTGAAAGCTGGGGGGGATGCTTCCACGATAGCTCCATCGGTGCCGACGTCACCTATATGTGAGGACTGATTCCTGCTGTCCCCAGAGAACACCTGTTATAAGTGAGTAACTATACCTTCTCCTGGAATGCCCTCCTGATGGGGCAAATAGTGACAGAATTCAAAATGGCATGGGACAGACACAATGGATCCTTTTATAGCAATAGGATAAAAGGAGAAATTTTACTTACCGTTAATTTCCTTTCCTGGAATCCTGCTAGACCAGTCCAGACTAGTGGGTTATTTCTTCCTGCCAGCAGATGGTAAACAGAGAAAAAGCAAAACTATGTCGTGACATCACCACTAGCATAACATCTAGCACAGCTAGAGGGAGCCCTCAGTATTTATGTAACAAGCAACAGAAGGTAGTCAAATCCTCTCAAGGAACCCCTCAACAAGGACAACTATATACAATCTCTGCATGCTCCGGAGGGACAAATATACAGAAGGTTGCAGTCCAAGGCACAAGGCTGATCGGGGCAGATCCTGGACTAGTCTAGCAGGATTCCAGGAAAAGAAGTTAACAGTAAGTAAAATTTCTCCTTCCAGATCTTCCTGCTAGAGCAGTCCAGACTAGTGGGACGTACCAATGCTACTCCTTCCCAGGGTGGGAAGAAAGTGCAGTGGAGGAATACTTGAGCCAAACCATGTGGCCACTTGAACATGCACATCTATCCAGTAGTGCCACACAAAGGAGCCAAGGAGGACCAAGTAGCCACCCTGCAATTGTTCAAGGGTGACGCATGAGATGACTCCACCCAGGAAGCTGCCTGGGTCCAAGTCAAATAAGCCTTGAGGCCTGGGGAAACAGGCCTACCCTGCACCAGGGTAGGCTAAGGCGATAGTGTCCTTAATACAGCGACCTCAGGTCACTGTGGACACCGCTTGTCCCTTCCAGTTTCTGGCAAAAGGACAAAGTAGTGATTGGAAAGACAATCAGCGCACGTCCCAGAAGTCAAACACGCAACCGAGTCAGCACCCCAAATGAGTACAAGCACACACGCAAGGACACAACAGACAGAGCTCTCTCCATGGCTGCTCCAACAATATGGAACAATCTACCGGACGATCTAAGGGCAACTCCAGACCTCAAAGACTTCAGAAAACAACTGAAAACCATGCTGTTCATAGAGCACTATGGTCACATCACATAACCTAAGAGAATGGATAACAGCACTCCAATCCTCCCAAACAACTGAATATATATAAAATATGATTCTAGCACCACTGTAAATAGCCCACCCTATATATAGCTCAAACAAATCAAGCACCCAACACATCCCTCACACAACTAAGTTTTATCCTCACTGCATGTACAACACACACACTTTACCTGATTGCTTGCTGTGATACCACCTTGATTATTAAGATAAGGCGGTTTAGAAATACTGTTAAATAAATAAATAAATAAATAAATAAATAAAAGTGATTTGTCACTTTCAAGTACCACAAAAGTGCACGATGGAAGTCCATAAAACACAAGCCCTTGTCTGGTTTGGTACAAGGCCGGCAAGAACGGCACCCAATTGACGTGAAAGGGAGAGCACTTTGGGCAAGAAGGGGGAGGGGGGAACCAGACAAGAGGTCACCCCTTCGGCCAAGAATGTCAATAAAGGGTTGCAGCTGGAAAGCACTTGCAATGCTGAAATCCACTGCATCGAAGTGACAGCTACCAAGAAAACCATTTTCAGGGACAGATCCTTGACGGTAGCCCGCCTGAGCGGCTCAATGGGCGGAAATTTGAGAACTCTGAGAACGAGCGTCAAGTCCCACGACAGGACTATGGGGTCTACTAGTGGACAAAGGGCTCGAACCCAATGGAGAAGGTGGCTCACATCCTAGTGCACCGCCAGCACATGGCCCGCCACCAGACCACGAAAGCAGAAAAGTGCCGCTACCTGCACCCTGATCAAACTTGACAAACCTTCTCAGCTCCCTCTTGAAGGCAGGCTAGAATTGAGGGGATCAAGACCCCCCATGGGGAAAGGCAACATCAATGACACCAGTTCTCAAAGAGATACAGACCCAGGCATAAGACAATGAACTGCAGAGCTGCCTAGTCTTCAACAGGGAATAGCCCTTACACTTTAGGTGACCCTGCCATAGTAAACCCCTCCTGTCCCTGAGGCATGGGGGCTGGGAGGCGAGGAGACAGATGATGTCCACATACCCCGGCCGATGAGACCAGTCTGGTGGACCAGGATCACCAGACTCAGATGGCCCTTGATGCTCCAAAGGACTCTGGATATCATGGCCCATGGGGCAGGACACAGAGAGCAGGTGATCCAGGGCCAGGGGCACCCTCTTGGACTTGGGCTGTGAACAATGTCTAAAGGAGAAGACCTTGACATTGGCTGCCATCATCATCCAGTCCACCCCTGGAAGGCCCCACCAATCCACTATCCAGTTGAATGTCCATGAGGCAAGTTCCCAATCACTGGTATCGAGGAGGTGACAGTTCAGTAAATCCACTTCCTGACTGTCCTCGCCCACGATGCGCTGGACTGTACTACTACTAAAGCGCTAAAAGGTGCAGTTCTGTGCAGGGGAACAGTAGAGACATTTCCCGAGCTAATCCCAGGCATTTTGTTCTGCTCTGGCTATTGACATAATCCACTGTGGTTACTTTGCTCGAGAGGACTCGCACAGCACTCCCGTGGAGCAGCTTGCTCAAGTGCAGCAATGCCAGACTGATGGTCCTAGTCTCTAGGTGATGGATGGCCCATTTTGCTTCCACTGGAGACCGCCGACCCTATGCAGTTTGGTCAAGACAATGAACTCCACAACTGGAAAGACTGACATTGAAACTACATTCACAATAAAACTACAATCTAATTCTACCCCATACGATATTACAGCTCTCTAACTTTTCTTTACCAACGGAGTACAAACACGCTGTAAGCTAAACTTGACAGCAAAACCTTCTTACAAGCCCAACCTGTTAACTACCTGCAGCTAAATCTCAAATGTATATAGTTTTCCCAGTTAATCCATGTTCAAATTCCTGTTTTATGTAAACGTAGGACTATTTGTATGTCCAAGTGTTTATTGTTTCGATGTAAACCGCACTGATGAGAAATAGCGCGGTATATAAGAATTGTTAAATAAATAAATAAAATAAAATCTGTGGTGAGGAGCACCCGGGCTGGAGTTTCAAGGGGCATCCCCCCTCAACATGTTGTCAGGGGAGGCCCACCAGAGGGGACTGTGTCGATACGAGAGAGGAACCAGCCAGTCAGCAAGCCCACTGTAGAGGACGCATGTGTGCTCATGCTGAGGATACCAGCTCTAGGTTTGCAGGCATAGCTCCCAAAAGCAGAAGGTAGCCCCAAGTCGTAGGAGTGGAGTTCCCAAAAACGTCTCATGGTTGGTCGTGGAACTTAGCCCTGCACTCCCCATAAGGAAGACTTTGCCTACGCAGGTGTCTGAATGAGCCTCAAGAAAGTTCAGGTTCTGAAATGGCATCAGGCAGTTTTCGCTGCTGTTCATGACCCACTCGAGGAGTTGGATCACACAATGCAATACCCGAATGGCTTCCGACCTAGACCTGGCCTGGATAACCCAATCATCCAGGAAGGGGTGTACGCAGACGCCCTCGTGCCTCAGTCTTGCCACAACTACCCCCATCACCTTGGAGAATGTCCAAAGGACGGTGGCCAGGCTGAAGAGCATCGGACAAAACTGGTAGCGAGACACCAAAATCGCAAACTGGAGAAAGCCTCCCTGATGGGAATGTGAGAACACAGGCCTCTGCCAACTCCAAGGGGGTGAGGACTCATCCCTTCTGGACTGTCTGGATAACAGACCGCAGCATTTCCATGCGGATCTATGGAACTCTCAAACTGCAGTTGACCCTTTTGAGCACACTCTAAAACATATGCCTGTCTTACATAGTAAATGACGGCAGATAAAGACCAGTATGGTTCATCTAGTCTGCCCAATAAGATGGCAAGAGTAGGTGCACCTGCCGCTCTGTGCATGTCTCCCCATGTCTTTGTTTAGGGGTGAACCCACCGCTCCGTGTAGGAAACCTCTATTTGTTGAGAAATTAGATAGTTAAGTTTATTTTGATTTTATCCTGTTGCTGTAACGGGATCCACTGTGTCTGTCCCATGCCATTTTGAATTCTGTCACTGTATTTGCCCCCACCACTTATGTTTAACACCCAGTGATCATTCATTAAATGGGCCCATTCACGATAAAATTGTTGTAGACTGCCTCCCATTTGTGGGAGGTAGGAATGGGCTCCAGAACAGTGAGAGATGAGTGTAAGAGGGCTTTCCCGCCATGGAAGTCTGCAAATAGGCCTGGCATCCGCCTTGAAAGGACTGGGACTTGGATCCTGTTCCAGAACAGGAGGAGATCTGCTTATTCTGTTGATACTGATGAGAATCGTGGAACTTCAGCAGGAAAGATTTCTTCTTCGACATCAGGGGAGACGAGTGTTTGGAGGAATCCTTGAGTTTATCCTCCGGCAGCCGCTGAGGCTTGACCTTTCTGAGGTCCTTGACTAACTTTCCCAAGAGCTCGCCAAACAGGAGCCTGTCCCTAAAGAGTAATTTGGCTAAGCACCCCTAGATGTGACATCTGCCAACAATTTCTGAGCCACAGCCCTCGGTGAGCCACTGTCACTGCTGTGACTCCCCACATTGAAAGTATGAGATCTTTATCACAAAAGGCACCCACCAAGAGGGTTGCCAGATATTTGAGATGGGCTGAATACTCATCCTCAGGAAGGAGCTGAACCCAGTGGAGGAGGACATGTGCACAGATACCACCCCACGTTGTCACCTGAAGGGCTAGGGAGGAGGAAGAAAAGGCCATCTGAAGGAGTCCTTCCACCTTCCGGCCCTGCAGGACAGCTCTACTTCTATGGAATGGTAGTATGCTGGTGTCTGCCGTGATCCAGACATTGACTGTGGGAAAATGCAACCCCTTTCCAAGACTGTCAGTGACCAGGCATAAATGCAACCCAATTGCTGGGCCTTCTTGAGGGGTACATCAGGAGAAGCTCCAGCAAGAAAGGAAAGGCTCTGGAAAGTCCAATGATGCCAGGATCAGAAGTGGAGGGGGGCAGGGTTGGGGCTGGTAAAGAGAGCTCCAGAATTTGCATTTCAGTGTCGAAAGGGACACGGGATATCACTGCTTGACCCAATACAAGCATTGTGGAACCTGTGTTTTTTGGAGAAACTGCTAGGTACTTATGACCTAGACTGGCCACTGTTGGAAACAGGATACTGGGCTTGATGGACCTTGGTCTGACCGACTATGGCACATCTTATGTTCTTAATCTAGACAATTAATGGGGGGGAATCTCCACTCGGGGACAAAGACGTATCATGCGAGAGTCGCTATGGTCCTCCCCTGAAAGAGTTCCCCCTCCTCCGTGTCAGAGGCAGCTCAACCGGAGTCATCATGGGAAAAACCATCACCGAAAAATTCTGCCTCACTCCAATAAGGAAATTTGGAGGGGGCTGCAGATCCTCCCAGAGAGAGTCCTGCCCTCTCAATCTTTTGCAGGAACCGCCCGCAAGGACCACTGGAGGAGCAGCAGAAAATGGGCCCGGCTGAGAAGGAACAAGGCCTTGACACCCCCCCCCCCTTTGATAGCCCACAAACAAGTTGGAAGATTGACAAAAAATCTGCCGCTGCAGGGTCCAACAGCTGCTGTGGCTGAAAGACTTGTGACTGCTGTGGCTGAGAGCGCTGCAACTGTGGAAACAGAGGGAGAGAAGACTCCCCGTCAGCCACAGCAGCCGATCCCATGGTGAAATTCAGCATTATGGGAACAGCAGGTCCACCTGGAGAAGAGCATTAATAATCCCTGATGTGGAAGGCAGCAATGAAGCCTCAACTGTATCAGGAGCCAGAACCACCAACAAGGACGCTGAATTGGCAGAAGTCTCCTGCGGATCATCTGTGCAAGTGGCGAGAGACGATTAACAAGGTAACCGTCGCCACTTACTGCAGCAGAGGCATCAGGACAATGATTCTAACGCATCAGAGTTACACTAGCTCTCAGACAGGATCTTGCCCAGGAAAGGGAGAACCATCAGAGGGGTCTCTCTCACTTCCTGGGGTCTCAGCTGGCCAAGCTGCACTGAAACCAGTCTCAGACTGACCAGGAGCTGTAGGCCTTAAAGGAAGGAAAAATGGTGCACGATTTGCACAGGCCAGGGATGTCTAGCGGGATAGATGGGATTGCAGCAAACTTTCACGATTAGACACAGTGGCCCTTTTTGCTGCTGTTGTGTGGCCTGCACAGACCAGCAATGTCAGGCGGGATCACAGCAAACAATCATGGCTAGATGCAGCGGCCCCTTATTGCTGCTGGTGAAGTTCAGGCGGTGATCCTCTGCAGTCGCCCGCTGGAAAAGGCAGCAATCCACTGCAGCTTCAGCGTTGTGGTCCCCTGGGAGCACGGAGAAAACCCCAATCAGCCATATGCTAAAGAGCTACATGGAGCCTTGCAGAAGACTCTCACACATTTTATACTTTTTTGCTTGTTTGTTTAAAGAAAGAAAAATAAAACAAAGAAAACAAAAAAGGCCAAAATACAGTTAAGGGTCCCTCAGAAGGATCCTTGTGATCCAACACTCCTACCAAGCTACACTGGCTCCCCTAGCCAGGAGCTAGCTCCAAAGTAACAGATCAACCAAAAAAAAGTATCTCATACACGAAATCACTGACATCTCAGTACAAACCCTAGCTAATCACTATCAAAACAAATAAAAAAAAACCTACTATGTCCTTAGAAACTATTAACATTTCTTACCAGTCTGTAGATGAATGGTCAGACTTTTACCCCATTTCAAAAGTGTCATTAAAAACTATCATCTCTGGACTAAATACCACAACTTCGTATTTAGATCCATGCCCAGTATCATGGATAAAAAACACACTGCCAACACTACTATCCTATATTCTTCCAATAGTCAACCTCTCACTAACCCAAGGATACCTTCCACCCTCGCTCAAACATGCGCAAATACGCCCAATCCTAAAGAATTGCAAATTAGATAAAACATCTCCAGTATCATACAGGCCCATCTCTAGCATACCATTTTTGGCCAAATAATTGAAAAAGTAGTGCAATTACAGACACAGGAATATATAGACTCATCTTACCCACTTGACGAACAACAATATGGATTCCGGCCCCGCCACGGAGTCGAAACACTTCTAACAGTATTAATCGATACACTCCTAAAAGGAATTGACAATCATAAACAGGCATTCATCCTCCTTTTCATCGACATATCAGCAGCTTTTGATAGTGTGCATCACTCAATAATGCTCAACAACCTAAGCCAGATAGGCATAAACTCCACCGTACATAAATGGTTCACCTCATACTTAAAATAACAGAACGCAAAATGTAAGAATAGGTAATCAAACCTCCAATACATACAAACAAGAAATAGGTTTACCACAAGGTTCAGCATTATCAGCCCTACTTTTCAATATTTACATAAAACCGGTCTGCAATATCTTTAAAAAATTTGGAGTACAATATCACCTCTATGCGGACGATATTATGATGTACATACCATTTACGATCCCTAACCTACCGATACAACTCCTATCAGACTGCTATAACGAAATCACAATTTGGCTAAAAACTCAAAACCTCCATATAAACCATGCTAAAACTGAAGTCCTAATCGTAACAAAAAACCAAATCATTTATCCCTCCAACCCACATAACACAACAAAACCAAGAACTTAAAATAAAAAACGAAATAAGATATCTAGGTGTCATTTTAGATACACACCTTACAATGGAAACCCACATCAGAAATACCATAAAGAAAATCTACTTCAAACTTAAAATCCTCAAACAACTACGCCCCCTCGTATTTATCCAAGATTTTATTAATATAACACAGGCTACCATAAACCCAATTCGATTTCGCCAACCTAATACTTATGGGCATTTCAAAACAGAACATCAAAAGAATTCAACTAGCGCAAAATGCAACAGCTAGAATTATATTAAAAATAAACTCACTCCAACACATAACACCGATACTAGCATCCCTTCACTGGTTACCAATACAAAGCAGAATAATGTACAAAACAATAATAACTGCATTCAAAGCCTTAAACGACATGGCTCCGAAGACATTATGTAACCTAATATGCAAAGAACCACCTAAGCCTACTCACAGAAAAGGACAATTAAATAAACTAAAGATTCCAAAAGAATTCGTAAAAACTCACAAATTAACAAACAATAGAGCCTTTTCACACATAGCTCCAACCATCTGGAATTCACTACCAGAGGACCTACGATCACTGACAGAGATCACGGAATTCCGGAAAAAATTGAAAACGTATCTATTCACTAAACACTATAATACCATGGAAAACCCTCCACTCGACTTAGATAAAGGCTAAAACCGGAACCTGCCCACATCAAGTATATACTCCCTACTATAACGGACAACACACATAGCTCAAACGAAATGACGCTCCATTCTATTATGCCCTAACACCTCCACATGTATATAGTTGCATCTGTTATGTACTGCCATACGTTGTACAGACATTACATTTTGTTTAGATAAATTGTTACTCACACTGGTTTAGTTGAAATATTCTGCTTAGTTATTACTCTCTGCTTTGTTTAAGTTAAGATGTTCTATGTAAAACAAACTTCGCTTTGTTAACTGTTAATTGTACACCGCAACTGATCGCTGGAAGATGCGGTATATAAATGAGTGTAAAATAAATAAATAAATAAATACACCCCCTGGGATCTAAAGTGGCTGAACTACACTGCACCCAGATGCAGACTGGGCAGGAGCTATAGGCCTCTCTGGAAGAATGCACCATCTGCTGAGACAAAGAAAATACCAAGGGCTCCCTCTAGGAGGTGCTAGGTGTTATGCCAGTGGTGATGTCACCAAAACCCAAAAACCAAACCCAAAAGTAAATATCCCCCTAATGTTTCAATAAACTTTTTGTCGGAGAAGACTGGAGGCGACTGAAATGAAGTTCAGTCACACCAGACAGCTGTCTGGTATTTCAGTCGCCTCCAGTCTTCTCCGACAAAAAGTTTATTGAAACATTAGGGGGATATTTACTTTTGGGTTTGGTTTTTGGGTTTTGATGATTGATTATATTTAACTGGACCGAGGATTGAATTTTTGGGTATTTATTAGTGGTGATGTCACAGCATAGTTTTCCTTTCTTTTCTGTCTCCCATCTGCTGGCAGGGGGAAATAGCCCACTAGTCTGGACAGGTCTAGCAGGAAAGTCTGGAAATCAAGATAACCTTAACCATCTCAGCTATCTCAACAAATAAGGGTGATCTGCATGGAACGGTGGGTACACCCTTAACAAGGGGCATGGGGAGGAATGACCTGCACGAACGGCAGGTGCACCTACTCTTGCCACCTTGCTGGGCAGACTAGATGGACCATGATAGAAACATGACGACAGAAAAAGACCACATGGCCTATCTAGTCTGTCCTTCCATAACAACAGTCCACTTTTTACCTTTAGAGATCCTCTGTGTTGGTCCCATGCTTTTTTGAATTCAGTTACTGTCCTCATCTCTACCACCTCCACTGGGAGACTATTCCACGGATCCACTACTCTTTCCGTAAAGAAATATTTCCGCATATCACTACTGAATCTATCTCCCTTCACCCTCATCCCATGTCCCCTCGTAGCAGAACTTGCTTTCAATTGAAAGAGGCTCTCTCCCTGAACATTTATGGCACGGAGGTATTTAAACATCTCAATCATATCACCTCTATCCCGCCTTTCCTCTAAGGTGTACATATTAAGATCCTTAAGTCTGTCCTCATATGCTTTATAATGAAGCCCATTAATCATTTTAGTAGCAACCCTCTGCACCGACTCCATCTTGTTCACATCCTTTTGAAGGTGCGGTCTCCAGAATTGAACACCATACTCCAAATGAGGTCGCACCAAAGACTTATACAGAGGCATCACCTCCTCCTTTTTTCTGCTAGCCATTCCTCTCCGTATGCACCCAAGCATCCTTCTAGCTTTTGCCGTCGCCTTTTCTACCTGTTTAGCTACTTTAAGATCATCAGACACAACCACGCCTAGGTCCCGCTCTTCTTTAGTGGACAGAAGTACTTCACCTCTTATACTGTATTGCTCCCTTGGATTGCTGCAGCCCAAATGCATGACCTTACATTTTTTAACATTAAATCCCAGCTGCCAAATTCTAGACCATTCTTCAAGCTTAGCTAGATCCCTCCTCATGTTATCTACCCCTTCCTGGGTCTCTACTCTATTGCAGATTTTGGTATCATCCGCAAAGAGGCAAACCTTACCCGACAGCCCTTCCGCTATATCACTAACAAAGATGTTAAAAAGAATCGGACCAAGGACAGATCCCTGGGGCACACCACTGGTAACATCCTTCTCCTCAGAGTGAGCTCCATTTACTTGTACTCTTTGTCGCCTCCCACCCAACCAATTTCTAACCCAAGCAGTAACTTTAGGGTCCAACCCTAGGGTGCTCAGTTTGTTTATAAGTCGCCTGTGAGGAACAGTGCCAAAGGCTTTACGGAAATCTAAATACACCACATCTAGAGCTCTCCCTCGGTCCAACTCCCTGGTCACCCAGTCAAAGAAATCAATCAGATTTGTCTGACAAGACCTGCCTCTGGTGAATCCATGCTGCCTCGGATCCTGTAATCCGCTGGACTCCAGAAACCTCACTATTTTCTCTTTCAGCAGCGTTTCCAATAATTACTCACCACCAAAGTTAAACTAACCGGCCTGTAGTTTTCAACCAGATCCTTACTTCCGCTTTTGTGTAAAGGCACCACATGAGCCTCTCTCCAGTCCTTTGGCACCACTCCCGACTCCAACGAGGCATTGAAAAGGTCAGTCAGTGGAGTTGCTAGAACGTCCCCAAGTTCCCTCAGTATTCTAGGGTGTATCCCATCCGGTCCAATCGCTTTGTCTACTTTAAGTTGAGCTAGTTTCTCACGAACACAGTCTTCTGAAAATAGTTCAAGATGTCCCTCGCTTCTGTTCTTATTTGTGGGTGTTTTCTGAGGTCCTGCTCCTGGTTCTTCATCTGTGAACACAGAACAAAAATATTTGTTATGCAATTCCGCTTTATCCTTATCAGCTTCTATATATTCCCCCCCTGCACCCTTGAGTCTGACAATACCACTTTTGCCCTTCCTCTTCTCACTAATATATCTGAAAAATGTCTTATCCCCCCATTTTATTGCATTGGCTATTTCCTCCTCCCTTTGAATCTTTACCTTCTTGACTACTTTGCTAGCTTCTCTAAGTTTTTCCAAATACAGATGCCTGTCTTCCTCTCTCTGTGATCTCTTGTATTTCATGAAGGCTTCCCTCTTTTTCCTCACTTGTTCAGCTACTTCCTTCGAAAACCATAGCGGTCTCCTGTTCCTTTTGCCTTTATTTACCATTTTAACAAAAAGGTTGGTTGCCTTTAAAATACCCCCTTTCAGTTTTGCCCACTGTTTTTCTACATCCCCCAGCTGTTCCCATCCCACTAACGACTCCCTGAGGTATTGACCCATCTTCGCAAAGTTAGTCTTCCTAAAGTCTAAGATCCTCACCTTGGAATGGATTCTAACAGCCCTAATCCTAATACTGAACCACACCATCTGGTGATCACTGGATGCAAAATGATCTCCCACTACATCAGAAACACTTTCACCATTGGTAAGCACCAAGTCCAGTATGGCCCCTTCACGTGTGGGGTCTGTTACCAATTGCCTGAATAGTTCTCCCTGTAGAGAATCCAGGATCTCCTTACTTCTAGATGATACTGCAGCAGGAATGTGCCAATCAACATCTGGCATATTGAAATTTCCTATCAGTAGCACTTCCCCTTTCCTAGCAATGCTGCGTATGTCTTCAATTAACTCTCTGTCCACCTCTTCCTCTTGTGAGGGAGGTCTGTATATCACTTCAATGCAAATAGATTTCTCTTTCCCTCTTTCTAGTTTAACCCACAATGCCTCCTCTCTCCCTTTTAAGCTCTAATTCCAAAGCTTTAATAGTAGTTTTTACATATAGTGCCACGCCTCCTCCCCTTCTTTCTACCCTGTCCTTTCAGAATAAAGTATAGCCAGGTATAGTTACATCCCAGTCATGGTTTTCTGTGAACCACGTTTCTGTAACTGCCACTAAATCCAAGTCAGCCACTCCCACCAAAGCTTCAACTTCAGGGATCTTATTTCCCATGCTACGGGCATTAATACACACTGCTTTCCATATGTTACCCCTGTTACCCATTTCCATAAAGGTATTTAATGTATCACCTACCTGGGGGCTTTCACTTACCTGGGGGCTTTCTTCACCCATCCCCAACGAATCTAGTTTAAAGCCCTCTTCAGTAGATTAGCCAGTCTACTACCAAAGATGCGTTGACCTCTCTTGGACAGATGGATGCCATCTCTGCTTTGCAACCCTTGGAACAGCATCCCATGGTCTAGGAAACCAAAACGCTCTCGATGACACCATCCACGCAGCCATGCATTCATCTCCAGGATGCGAGCCTCTCTGCCTTGGCCTTTACCCTCAACAGGGAGGACTGAAGAGAACACCACCTGTGCACCTAAATGCTTCACCCTCTGTCCCAGAGCCATGAAGTCACTTTTGATACGTTCCGAGGTATACCTGGCAGTATCATTTGTTCCAACATGGATTAGCAACATTGGGTAATAGTCAGTGGGCTTGATGAATCTCGGCAAACTCTCCATAACATCTTGGATTTTGGCACCAGGCAGACAGCATACCTCTCTGGACATCAAGTCTGGTCGGCAGATGGACGCCTCAGTACCCCTCAGAAGAGAGTCTCCAACCACCACTACCCTTCGTTTCCTTCTGGTCACTGATTCCGCAACTTTGGGGTACTTGAACTCTGGTTCTTCCCTTTCCAGGGATGCTTTCACCTCATCCACTTCCAGGGCTGCATAATGGTTCTTCAATTCAAGGGCTGGAGAAGTTGGATTGGTGATTTTGCAGGCCCTGGTGACTTGTGTCCAACCATCGACATTCTGTTGGCACCCATCTTCTCCTGTGCTGGAGAACCTGGTTGCTGCAAGAAGCATCTCATCAATGTACTTCTCACTGTATTGAATGCTCCTCAGCCTTGCCACCTCCTCTCTGAGTTCCTCCACCTGTTTCCTCAGAGCTTCAGCATGCAGGCACCCTACACATGGGACCGGTCCTTCAACCGGCATTAGGACCTCTGTCTGGACCGAGGCAGAAGCTGTAACGGGGCAACAGCTTTAGCAATACGATTTTTCCCAGCCATTGTTCTTTTCGTGGAGCTTAGGTATCTGTTAGAGCAAAAGAGAGAGATCTACCAAGTACCAGCCGGTTTCACAGCTGTCCTTTCAGAGAAAAAGCAGTGAAAACTCTTTAATTATATACAAGTGTGTTGGTCCAATTCACTGTGATCTGTTAAAGGGGGAGGTGCCCTATAAAGCAAGACTGCTCACTAGGGGTGGGTGGGAGTCGGGGTGGGTAGGGAGGGTACTAACACCTGATTAGGTGTTAAGTTTCTAAACCTGAGGAGGTTACTGGAGTCAGCAACCTACTGTGCTCAAGTAATGTTCCCCTAAAACAGCAAAAATGAAAGTAACCTTGCTTTAAAAAATATACACAAAACCCTTTTAAGAGCTCCCAGTCAGAGAGCTAGCAATGTAATAAAAAAAAACCAAACAAAGAAACCCTCAAATCCTTACTTACTGTTTGATGTGTGGAGCCCTGGTTAGGAAAGCCTCAAAAGGGCAGGACACAGGAGCCTTTTATGCAGGCTTCAACTGCACTCAGGAAACAGGCCCACTAACTCCTGATTAGGTGCTAAAGAGTTTCTAAACCTGAGGAGGTTACTGGAGTCAGCAACCTACTGTGCTCAAGTAAAGTTCCCCTAAAACAGCAAAAATGAAAGTAACCTTGCTTTAAAAATATACACAAAACCCTTTTAAGAGCTCCCAGTCAGAGAGCTAGCAATGTAATAAAAAAAACCAAACAAAGAAACCCTCAAATCCTTACTTACTGTTTGATGTGTGGAGCCCTGGTTAGGAAAGCCTCAAAAGGGCAGGACACAGGAGCCTTTTATGCAGGCTTCAACTGTACTCAGGAAACAGGCCCACTAACTCCTGATTAGGTGCTAAAGAGTTTCTAAACCTGAGGTTACTGGAGTCAGCAACCTACTGTGCTCAAGTAAAGTTCCCCTAAAACAGCAAAAATGAAAGTAACCTTGCTTTAAAAAATATACACAAAACCCTTTTAAAGAGCTCCCAGTCAGAGAGCTAGCAATGTAATAAAAAATAAAAAAACCCAGATGATGGTCTATCTGTTGTCATATACTATGTTACTATGGTTCCTGCTAGTGAGTTCACCTTAAGGGATTCACCCCTCCCCAGCTGCTTAGAGACTGAGTATACTGAAGCTGGTCGGTGGTGTCATCAATTTGGACATGCTCAGTCTCCAATCTGCTGGTGACAGGTGAAAACTCGCTAGCTGGGGACTGGACTGGAGGTATGATAAGGCATGCTTGTTTGGGGCACAGTTAATCCCAAAACACACTAAAATTTACATGTTTGAGAATAAAAATCAGTCTAAACTAGTACCAGATTAAAGCCAGGGTTCTGTGTATAACTGAACAGCTGGTTCAGGCTCTCTCTTATTTTAAAGCAACATTTGCCCATCCGGTTATCCCAGATCTATAATACTGGAGCCCTTATAAGGGTGCTTTAAGGTTAAGGAGTCCATTTCTGTAATTATTTTTGTAGATTTCAACTCGCATTTCAGAAAAAGCTTCCAGGGGATGGCCAACAGTTAGCTATAGGCAAATATGCATGCAGAGGTGTGGCTGCGCTCTAGGAGCAAAACAGAGTACTTTGTACACAGCCAAAGTCTAAAATGTTTAATTTATAGCTGAAATAAATTATATCTGTAATACGGTTGGCTTGTTGGATGATAATGCAGTGAAAACATGAACAGAGGCATACTAGAGGCTGCCTTTATTCCACGGTACCCAGGGGCAAGATTTCCCACCCCATCCACAGCTCTTTGACAGATCAGACCCACTGCCAGTCACTGCTTTGGTCTCTTACATAACAAAACAAAACAAAAGAAAAAAAGTGTTGTACATAAGAGGGAAGCAGAAGAAAACACTATTGTCCGTTCATTGCTCCTGTTCTCCCCTCTCCCAACACAAGGATTTTCTCTGCAATCGGCAGTCAGAAACAGGGCAAGTCCTGTACCCTTTTCCCCTCCCCAAACTGGCTTCAGTTTCATGTACCAAGAAACTGCCTGGTGCTATTGGCCATTGTGTGCACAAATCCAGATGTGAGGTTCTTCCAATGCAGGAACAAACTGTGCTCTTCTGGCACTACTGCTGATCCCTCGCTGTCCACAGCAGTCATTAAAAAAAAGATTGTACAGTAATAGAAACTCTTCCTTTTTAATTTAAAAAAAACCCCTCAATCGTCCGTTAGATCCTGCACAAACAGCACCTGGGAGCGGGCGAGTCCAGCTTCCTGTAGTGTAGGGGGATTTGGCCGTTCTTCAGTAGGGAGGCAGGGCAGAACCCGGCGCGGAAAATTAGCCACTATCTGAAACTTCTCAGGGCTTTCCTTCAGAGAGAAAAGGAAATCATAGATCACCTACAGAGAAAACAAAATAGATCATGTTACATCAGCCAACTCCAAGGAGATCATGCCCAGTATACAACATGGAGGGCTGCTTATCCAACCAAATATGGTTAGATTATCCAAGCAATGCCTATAGCTAGTGCTCCTGTCTGAACCTTCCATCTTTCCTGAAGCTTTCCAAACCTAGAGTCATAACAGGTGATGGTGTAGCCCAGCTGTACTTGCCATACCATCACTTAAAAAAAAAGTCTTTAGTCTCAAATGTGTAACACTATGGGCATTCAATTTTTTAGGTGGCTCTGTCACAAATAAGATCTGCTCAAGTTTCATATTTTTAATAAACTGAAACCTTTATAATTAGTGTTAATATCTGCAGAAATAATTTAAGTGTGCCTTTTAGTCTACCATAACACATTTTGCTGCTGCTGTACTGAATGTCACTGCTGTGCACAGAGCAATGTGATGCCTACATAATACAGACGGCTGAAGAGGAATTCAGGGGAAGAGCAAGTCCTGGCATTCAGCAGCTCAGGGCTGTATCACTTTGGGTCTGAAAGGTTAAAGACCTGCTACTTGCACTATCAAGTTCCTGGCCCAGCCAGCTATTGGAATGTAAAAGTGCAAGAGATGGTGTGTTCATCTGAGTACATGCACTGCGCCACTCTCCCTCCCACACACCTACCGTTAATGGCTGTGTAAAGAGGAAACATCTCTCCACTCTAGAATCATTTGGCATTTTGAAGATAATTTTTACACTCTCGGGGTCATCAGGGAGAGGTTCTGGAGGAAGACATTCAGACCTCCGCTCCTTTTCCTGCTGCAGGTTCTGAAGATGAAAGAACATCATAAAATGGTAAGAACCCTACCAGGACCAGTGCTTAGCCTGGGCTGGACCTGCTGGGAATGGTTTCTGTACTTGGCACCAACTTCCTCTACTTACCCGCCGCTTCCTCTCCTCTGCCAGCATTTGCTGATGGGCTGCCTCCTCTTCTTGTCTTTTCTGCTCCTGTTTCTCTCGCTTCTTTCTGTCCTTTTCTTGATCTGCTCGAAGAGATGCTAGGTATGCTTCATCCTGTTGCTGCCTCAGTACCTGAGTCTGGTTCCGTTCTTCCCTGCATATGCACATCAAGAGCCCATGAAAAACCCAACCGTAGAGCGTACTTACTCACCTGTAACAGGTGGTGATCTCCGGGAACAGCAGGAATTTAGTCTTCACATATGGGCGACGTCGGTACCGATGGAGCCCACGTGGGAATGCTCCCCAGCATCCAATAGGAAGGTTTTTGGGAGCATCCCATTGCACCTGCATTGCTGCCTTTCCACCTTTGTGACTCTCCCGCCTCAGTTGAGTTTGTAACTGAGAGAATAGAGAGAGAGAGAGAGAGAGAGAGAGAGCGCGCCCCTACAACTCCTAGGGGAGGAGGGTGGGTTGTGAAGACTAAATTCCTGCTGTTCCCAGAGATCACCTGTTACAGGTGAGTAACTACGCTATTCTCCAGGAACAAGCAGGAATGTAGTCTTCACATATGGGACTCCCTAGCTCCCAGAGAAAGATCCCAAGAATCAGTAGATTTGCCTCAGAGAAGGCCTCAAGAGGGCATGGCTCTTTAATAGACATCTGGCATCAAAAATTCCGGGACGGAGGGTAGGAGTTGACCTAAGCCTGAAAGAGGTGTTGGAGTAAGACCTGACCAAATATGGCATCCCGGCAGGAGTTCTTGTCAAGACAGTAATGTGCAGCAGATTTCATCAATGGCTACAGAATGTAGGTTTGCCGTGGAGGCAACCACGGCATGAACATTATGGGCAGTGACATGACCTTCAAGGGATAGTCCTGCTTTAGCATAAGCAAATGAGATGCAATCTGCTATCCATTTAGATGGGGGTGCCAGTATCCAAATATACCTCAAGTGACTGGGATCAAAGGAGATGAACAGAGCTCTTACAGTGCTCAGCTGTTCTTTGAAGACAGAATGCCAAGGCACGCCTGCAGTCAAGAGTATGGAGGGTTGCCTCTGCCCTAGAGGAATGAGGTCTAGGGAAGAAGACAGGCAGATAGACTGATTCAAGTGGAAAGGAGACACCACCTTGGGCATGAAATGAGGATGAGTCCTAAGGACCACCTTATTATGGTGGAAGGGTGTATAAAGCGGGTCAGCCACCAGTGCTTGGAGCTCACTGATGTGTCTAGCTGAAGTGAGTGCAACAAGGAAGATGACCTTCCAAGATAGAAGCTTTAATGAGGTTGTGGCTAAAGATTCAAAGGGCAGCTTAAGGAGCTGACCTAACACAACATTAAGATCCCATGACACCAGTGGTGGCCTGCGGGGGGCTTGGTTAATAAGAGCCCTCTCATGAAACAGTCAAACATTTGTAAAGAGAGAGGCTGCCCATCCAAGGGATGGTGAGCAGCAGCAATTGCACTGAGGTGAACCCTCACTGAATTAGTCTTGAGATGAGAGGACGAAAGATGGAGGAGATACTGAAGGAGAGCATCCACTGGACCTGAGAAAGGGTTAAGATCCCTTTGGGTACACCAAATACAGTACTTACGCCACTTAAGGACATAGGAACGTCTGGTAGACCGTTTCCTGGAGGTTAGTAGCATGCCCTTTACTTCCTGAGTAAAGTTGAGACCTTGCAAGACTATGCTTTCAGCAGTCAAATCATGAGATGCAGGTTGGGATGGAGTAGCGTCCCCTCCTCCTGTGAGAGAAAGTCAGGAGCTGATCCGAGACAGAAGGCGAGTCTGTGACAGACATGGCAGGAGAGGAAACCACAGTTGATGTGGCCAGCATGGGGCTATGAGGATCATGTGGCCCCTGTCCGCTTGAAGTTTGAAAAGCGTTTTTGTGAATCTGGGGTATGGGAGGAAAGGCATACAGGAAATCTTGATCCCAGTGAAGGTGGAAAGCCATCGACATGCTGGCGACTGGACATTGGGGTTCTGGTGCAAAAACAAGGTAATTTAGCATTCTGCGGGGTGGCAAAAAGGTCTATCTCCAGAGTGTAGGAGAGACCACTCATGTGGGATCCGATTCAATCTGTCTGCTAAGACGTTTTATTGTCTGACAGATATACTGCTTGGAGATGCACCTGATGAGCAATGGCAAAGGACCAAAGATGGAGAGCGCCTCCTTGCAGAGGGCCCAAGAGCCTGTACCCCCCTGCTTGTTCACGTTGAACATAGTTACCTGATTATCTGGACAAGAACTCTGGCCCTGCAGTTGTTGAAACATTTTGAGTGCATTGAAGATAGCACGAAGCTCCAGCAAATGTATTTGGAGTTGTGACTCCTGCTCTGTCCAGAGGCTCTGTGTGGAGAGAGAGTCCAAGTGGGCTCCCCAACCCAGTTTGGTGGCAACTGTTGTCAGGATGCATTAATGTGGAGGCATCTGAAAAGGCGACCCTACGAGATTTCCCAGGATAGATCACCAGAGCAGGGAGTTTACAAGAATGTCTTGTGAGACTTTGATCTAGTCTTTGAGGGTCCCAGAGGTCTGTTTCCACTGGGAAGCAAAAGTCCATCGAGATGTCTGCATGTGCAGATGAGCATATGACACTACATGACCCGTAGAGGGCATATGGCCTAATAGTTGCAGCATCTCTCTGGCCAAGAGATGGTCTTTGAGCCTTACTTGAGATGCTATCTGTACTAGGTGGGTACAACAGTCCTTGGGTACAAATGCCCTTGACAGTCGAGTGTCTAGAACAGCCCCTATGAATTCTAGTGTTTGAATAGGAACTAGATGGAATTTTTGAAGATTTATTACAAATCCCAGATCCTGTAGTACTTGAATTGTATGAAGGAGGGATAGGTGAACTTCCTGAGAAGTGGCTACCCTTATTAGCAAATCGTCTAAGTAAGAGAAGATGAATATTCCGTGAGTCTTAGATATGCGGCTACGATCGCCATATACTTTGTGAGGACTCCTGGGGCAGAGGTGAGTCCGAAGGGAAGGACTCTCTACTGATAGAAATTTCCCTGGAAGATGAAGCGTAGTTACCTCCTGTGTTCTGGATGAATGAGGATATGGGTATATGCTTCTTTGAGATCTAGAGAACAGAGCCAGTCCTGACTCTAGAGATAAGGTAGAAGGGTTCCTAGTGAAATCTTGAATTTCTCTCAAACTAAAAACTTGAGGTTTCTGAGATCTAAGATAGGTCTGTACCCTCCGTTCTTTTTTTGTGATGAGAAAGTAGGGAGAATAGAACCCCCTCCCCTTCTGGGATGTTGAAACCTCTTCTATGGCACACACTGACAGAAGAGAGGTAATCTCTTGCTGGAAGAGAGCAGTGAATGGGGATTGGGAATGATATTCCCCACTAGAGCGGTGGGGGGGGGGGGGGGGGTATGCTTTGTAGATGAAGCTTGTAACCCCTCTCGTACTATGGTTAATGTCCACTGCTCTGGAGTTATGAAATGCCACCTGTGGGCATAATCATCCAAGAGAAGTTAATCCATCAAAACAAAAAACACACTCCTTATTCCACAACCCTAAAGATATAATATAAAATATATATTGGACTTAGTGCCTTGAGAGAAAAATCTCTCCTGTAGCAACAATGTCCTTTTTATTTATTTGTTTTAATGAGCTAAAAATGCAACTCACTTTCCACAATTATAGTGAAAACTTGAGACTCACATCCAGTGATCACCTTTAAACCTCTGAAATAGATTTAATTACACAGGTCTGCAAAAAAAAAAAATTTTGAGAGCTGTTTTGGTTATTCTACGTAATCTTTATGTTTTTTGGTGCGCTGAATCCGAAAATGACCTCAATTTTGTCATAGGACATCACGTTTCCTGACAATTTAGGTAACTATATTAAATAAGGCAATACCTCAAAATAAATGGAAATAGACTTATAAAATTAAAGTTTTATTACAATATTTTCATGAAAATCCTTTTTTGAACTGAAATGAGATCACCTACACACACTAAACTCTATTCTTCTTCCTTGTGAGGCTCCTCTTGGTGCATTTATGCTTGTGAGTAGCATCTGGAATATCTCTCTGAAGCATCCAACAGTAGTCTGCCATCATTGTAATGCTCCATTTTCCCTGGTATCTCCTTTCCATCCCTTTAATGTCTTGGTGGAATCGTTCACCTTGTTCCTCACTCACAGCTCTCAAATTTTCAGTAAAGTAGTCAAGGTGGGACTGGAGGAAATGCACTTTCAAACTCAGGCAACCTAAAGCTTGAAATGCTTTCAGCATTCGTCCGACGATCTTTTTGTAGTGAGGATCTTTGTTATTGCCTAAAAATTTCTGTACGACTTCTTTAAATGCAATCCACCCTTCTTTTTGAGAATCCATCATGGTACTGAAACTCTTGATCAACTATAAGCCTTCTAATGTCTGGTCCGACGAACACACCTTCCTTCAAATTTTGCCTCCGACAGGCCTGGAAACTTGGTGACCAAGTATTTGAAGCATTCTCCATCTCTTGGAAGTGATTTTACGAATTGCTTCATCAATCCCAATTTTATGTGGAGAGGTGGTAGAAGAACTTTATGGGAAGGTACCAAAGTTTCTCGGAGGACATTTTTTTCACTGACTGTTAGCACCCTTGGCTGCCAACTCTTCTTCGTCCAGTGATTTTGTCGGTCTTGACTGTCCCATAGACACAGAAAACAAGGATATTTGGTATACCCAGCTTGTTGCCCGAGCAGCATGCACAAGACCTTCAAGTCCCCACACACTTGCCAACCATGGTCTTCATATTTAAGTTTACGAAGAACCAATAACGATTTCTCGTAGGTTTCCTTCAAGTGTACGGAATGACCTACAGGTATGGAAGCGTAAAAACCGTTGTGGAGTAAAACTGCTTTGAGACTTTTTTGAAGAATCTATAAAAAGACGCCATTGCTCTGAATCATATTGGATTTTAAACTGATCCATCAGACCTTCAAAGCTTTTCTGGTCTTGTACTGAACGCATTTCAAAGTAACTCAGTTCCCAGTGCGTTCAATTAAAACAATTATGTAACAAGCAGCGGCAATCGCAATTTTGCTCAGTGTGTACTGTAAGGTCTCAGACTTATAATGCACTTAACCTAGACTCGCGTCTATTCATAGAGTGCTGTATTTGCATCAATGACCTTCTTAGTTAACACACTTTCACTACTGTGCAAATTGCTTAAACTCCTACTGGATAGACAAGGACTTAACTGTCATTCCACCAAATCTTCACCAGCCCGCAAAGCGGATCCAGACACACTGCTCTGGCGCCGTATAGGCGTTTCATAAACTCAATTTCATCAGGAGATCCGTTCCCGTGTTCTAAAATACAAACGACAAAGAAACCAAACAACAAACCAGAATATCACACGTGCCTCTTTCTGCTCCATAAAACAGAGCTGGTGAAGATTTGGTGGAATGACAGTGTTAAGTCCTTGTCTATCCAGTAGGAGTTTAAGCAATTTGCACAGTAGTGAAAGTGTATTAACTAAGAAGGTCATTGATGCAAATACAGCACTATATGAATAGGCGCGAGTCTAGGTTAAGTGCATTATAAGTGAGACCTTACAGTACACACTGAGCAAAATTGCGATTGCCGCTGCTTGTTACATAATTGTTTTAATTGAACGCACTGGGAACTGAGCCATCAGATCTTCGACATCGATGCAATAAACCAACCTGTCTTCCTGAGCGAAGTAAGGAATGAACTCCTTTTCGCGATGTCTGAACCATGAAGATGACACTCCTGGCAACAATAAATTCCTGCTTTTCAGCCTTGATCCGAGTAACTCAGCGGCATCTTTGGGAAGATTCAAGTCTCTTACCAAATCATTCATCTCCTCCTGAGAAAACAATTTTGGTCTTGTATCATCTTCAAAGTCAGAACTTGATTCGTCATCTGGTTCAGGTATGACTTCACCTTCATCGGAGCTAGGTATCTCTTCCAAAGTAGCAGGGGGCTTGGGTACTGGTATATCTGTGCCATGGGGGATGGGACGAATTGCCGAGTGAAGATTGGGGTATGAAATGGAATGCTTCTATTTGGAATTAAACCCTTTCACATTGCATGAACAAAACAGTCGTCACTATGGTTCTTTTGCTCTCGCCATACCATAGGAATCCCATAACGTAAAGATTTTTTCATACCCTTGAACCAGTTTCGGAGGTCCTCAACACACCGTTTGCACACTTTATGAGGCGCCCAGACTATCTTGATCTCCAATTTTTAGTCCAAAGTATACTTTTTTCACAAAATCTGTAATATTCTGCTGTTGCTTCAACACTGTATATTCACCACAGATGAAACAGAAACTGTCTGGCGAATTAATACACTTTTGCGGAGCCATAACAACGGTTGAAGAATGACGAGCTAACACGAATTGCGATGAAAAAGTGTGAACAGCCTAGAACCAAGAACTAGAACCAAGAACCTGATGATGATTCTTGCACAAGTGTGGCATGCAGGAGAGAGCAGCTGTGTCTGTACACGAGAGGTCACAGTGCTGGCCACGCCCCCCCCTGCTGCTATCTGCCCTGTGTCTCCTTCCCACTGGATTCTTCAGGAAAGATTAACCCGTTCTACGATTAAAAGCACGGACTTAAAACTTGCTTAGCTTATGTATATATTGCTGACCATCAGATTTACAGTGCTATATTTTTTTTACATAACTCGGACAACCCCTTTAAGGTTTTTTTGGCATTTTATATCTTAAATGCACTTATGTGAATTAATAGTAATTTGAAAAAAATTGAAGACAATTTTGCATGTTGTGGCAAATCATGACATCTAGGAGTTTTTTCAATATTTTATTTGTTTTCAGCACACCAAAAAATACATGGAAATTAGATGAAAATAATCAAACAGCTTTTTAATCGCAGACCTGTGTTATCGCCAACTTATCTCAGTGTTTGTAGATTCTCCAACCGTTTGTATCAGCTCTAATGTGCTATTTCCGCTCAGACCTCACCAAAGGATACAGCGTCTGCAAAATCTGGAGCAAAAGTGGATATTTCGATTACACACGGTAGTTCCCCAGGGTTTAAATCTGGAAATCGATTGGTGGAGTTTGGTATGATTCACCTGGGTAACCCGATGAAACTCAAGCAAGAGACTGGCTCACTCAGAGATCAGTTTAGCAAACTAATAGATGACTGGATTTTGTTCGGATTGACGTCAGAGTTTCCCTATATGAAGTGAGTGAAAATGGCGATATGGTATTTAGCCAGAAAGGGGAGCCTGATGAAGGATCGAGAGGACTCAGGGATTTGAAACATGGCGCTATGTAGCTTATGCTGCCTATGCTGTTGAATTAAAAGCCATTCTTATGAAGAAATAGAAATCTTGAACGGCATGCTTACAAAGAAGAAAGGAATGATTTATGGTGCAAACCACGGGACTACACGATTTGGTGAGGTCTGAGCAGAAATAGCACATTACAGCTGATACAAACGGTTGGAGAATCTACAAACACTGAGATAAGTTGGCGATAATTAAATCTATTTCAGAGGTTTAAAGGTGATCACTGGATGTGAGTCTCCTTAAGTTTTCACTATGATTGTGGAAAGTGAGTTGCATTTTTAGCTCATTAAAAACAAATAAAAAGGACATTGTTGCTACAGGAGAGATTTTTCTCTCAAGGCACTAAGTCCAACAAAAAAATGTTTTGATATTATCTCTTTAGGGTTGTGGAATAAGGGGAGCGTTACCTGTGGGCATAATGGCAAAGCCTGCCTGCTATGTGGAGGGGGTGGGGTTCTCCAGAGGCAGGGTGGCAATGTTCTCTAGGAAGAAGTCAAAAAGCAGGCGCAGTATTGCTGCTGGTTGGGGTTTAGGTGCCCACGGCTTCTTCTGCTGCTTGGGAGACTGTTGCTTCCTCAGGGTACCCTGAGGCTGGTATTGAGAAGTTGAGGGGTAAGAAAAGTAGAAGTAGTTCTTCTTCTTGCCATAGAAAGGCTTTCAAAGGCTACTGCCTACCCTACCCAAGAAGAAAGCAGTGGCAAAGAAGCCTATTGAGAGTGGTATTTTCAGACTCCGAGAGGCCTTATCTTGCCAATCCTTTCCAAAAAGGTCCTCACCAGTACAGGGGATATTACCCAGCTTGTTTTGAACCCACTGTTTAAGGTCTGATGCCTGAAGCCAGGCAATCCTACGGGCACCTATACAGTTAGACGTTCTGCTAATGCATTCAAAACGGTCAAAGGTTGCTCTATTGACAAACTTGGAAACATTTTGGGCATGTTTGACTAATGTGAGGTAGTCTGTCCTCTTGTCATCCAGGAGAAGAGGAGACATTGATTTCAGATCCCTAATCACCTCCCTAAGAAACATACCCTTGTAGAGTACAGTATGTACGAACTTATGTGGGCTGAAAACATCAAGGGTTCTCGATTCCCTGCCAAGGAGATTGGAGGAGTACGTTTTAGAACACTTAATACAACGCACAGCCGATTCCACTACCGTTGAGTGGTGTGGAAGCTGCGTCTTCTGGAACCCAGGGCTTTCTGGTACCCAGTCGCCAACTATGGGGAGAAATGGTGAGAGGAGAGGAGTCTCCCACATCCGGAACATAAGGTCCTGGAGTATGCGGTGTATAGGGAGACTAGTCGCCTCTTTAGGAGCTATAGGATATTGGAGAATTTCCAACGCCTCTGCTCTGGGTTCTCTTTCTCCGATGCAGGAGTAATGGATAGGCCCCATGCCATATCCTTGATAAACTCCTGGAAAGACATGTCTTTGGGAGAGGACATGCACTGTTGTGATGACAGAGGGATCCTCGGGGAGACTACTCATCTCTCTGGTACAGATGGATTCATCGTCTGAAGAATCAAAATTGGTAGATTCAAAGTATCAACGAGAGCGATGCTCTTGTTCTTTTAAGGACCGGTACCAATCGAGATCGGTACCAATCGAGATCGGTATCGGCGTTGAGAGACCTGCTGTCTCAGTACCTCAGATCTGGGGATGGACTCTAGGCCTGGCATGGGCAGGAGTGTGCCAAGGGGGCTCAAAGCCCGATGCAGATTGTATCAGCATCATCTGCTGTACTGGTACTGATGATACCGGCGGTAATGTCTTGATCGGCACCGACGCCGCTAATTGAGCTGCAAGAATTCACTTGATGTCTAGCATGCGCTGATCCATCAAGCTTGCCAATGCCTGGGTATCTGTGCCGGAAGCTTGGGCTACCGTCCAGAGCATGGCACCAGGAGCTCTTCGGAGCTGGAGGCCTCGGGAGTATCCTGGACCCCTTTGTAAGGCTTTGGAGGGGAGGTCCTCCCACTGGGATAGTTTGGCCCGTTGATCCACCTCTAGGGCAATGCACGAGACACTATCTTTAGATAGAGATCTACCCTTAGGAGGATGGCCTGTCTTGAAGAAGACGTGTGTTTCAATATCTGAGATCCACATGAAGACGACGATGTCCTCGATGACGTTGAAGCAAGTGAGACTGCATCCGAGGCAAACAGGGAGCCGAGCTTTGCAGCCCGATTCAGTAGGCCTGTCTTTGTCTTCTTTTTACATAGGGGACACTCAGATGGCTGGTGATCTGGACTGAGGCATCTGAGACACCAGTCATGGGTATCAGTGGCAGAAATAGTACTACCAAACTTTGAACATTTTTTAAAACCACGGGTTGGTTTTTCCATTGCGTCAGTAGACTGGATGGAAGGCCTAAGGACTGAAAATGGCATCTAAGTGCCCGAAAGAATTAAAGGGGTTTTTGGGTTTTTTAAATTGTTTTTACAGAAGTAACGATGAAAAGTTTGGTTATGGTATCGACTGAAGGCAGACATGACCACAAAAAATAATGAAGAAATTTTCTGCGATGACAGGATTTGCTTCCTGCTGACTCCACAGAAAACAAAGAACTGAGGAGGGAGAGTCACAAAAGCAGGAAGGCAGAAACGCAGGCACAGTGGGATGCTCCCAAAAATGCTCCTATTGGACGCTGGGGAGCATTCCTGCGCGGGCTCAGTCGGTACCGACGTCACCCATAAATGTGAAGACTACATTCCTACTTGTTCCTGGAGATATACTGTACTCAAGATTCAGAGAAACATTAGCGCTACAGCAGTTGAATCACTCAAGAAGTAATCCAAAATACAAGCAAGCATTATAGAAGAACCTCCTATTCTGAATTAAGCATACATTAGTTTTCTGCAATGCAAGCTACATTAGGAGAAGCATAAGTATACAAAACACCACATTAGAGCCGGTGTTCAACTTTGCAAGCTGCATTATTACAGCAAAAAGAATGCTGGTATGTTTTCTCCTTCCAGAAGTGTGGTCTGATGCTCCCTGGTGCCATCCTAAGAGAGGCTGGGTATTGCTTATGTAGTTTGTCAAGTATATTTTGATTTACTCTGTATCAATCACTTAAGACTGCTAGTAAAATAAAATTGAATATCAAACAAATTTGAAATTAAGATCACGTGTGTCCCACCACAGTTATGATTAACCATCCCCTCGGATTCCAGTCAAGAACCCCCCCCCCCCCCCCCTTCAACACTGCATATGCCTTGTAGCGCTATACAAGAGGAATAGTAGAAGTAGCAGTAGTTAGTAACTAGCTCCCTTTATTAGAATACAAGAAGGTGGATGCTGGCTATGAATACCTTTCCAAGCGTTCAGAAACTAGATAGGTCTGGTTGGAGTCCATGATGAATGTCAACTGGTTTATAAGGTCCTCAGCCTGGATAAGACCTTCAAGTCGGCCCACCACTGTCATTCTGCGATCTTTCAGCATGATCATAGCAAGGAAAGGATACGTGTTTTCACGCAGAGCCTGGGAAACTGCAGGATAAAGACCAGCATTATGATAGGTAAAAGCAACTTTGCGTCATAGTTACACCAGGGCCAAACTCCACGGCCTTAGACCACTAGGGTGACTGCTGAAAGTAAGAGGACTATCCATACTAAAAGAGAATAGGGTGAGAAACTGAAGACACAGGCAGGGGAACTGGCCCAGCTTTCTTTATGGTCAAAGAGAAAGTTTTAGCTTTCCATATGCAGACAGTCAGTAATAGATCTCCTACTGGCTACTCTGCTGTTCTTGCTATATCACGCTTCCAATAAACATCTCTCTTAAACACTGCACTCGCAGCAGCAACAGAATCAGAATAGGACAAACAGCAGAAGGGCTACCATAGGACACTGCAAATCCCCAAGGCTGCCAGGTAGACTATTCAGCTTGCTGATGATCAGGGAGGACAGGAGAAGGGACAGATCTGGCCTTTTTGATGATATGAAATACTGAGGAGGGGGGGGGGGGGGAATGTGACACAATCACACATTTCCTCTAATTCACTTTCCATGCTCATCTCTCAAACCTTCCCCTCACCTCCACTCGCTCAATCCTCCCTTCTCACTTTTTCCTCCCCATCTCCCTCCTAATGATATGCTGTAGAGCTGACGTTGTTGGAAACATCCTCTGGCTCTAACCACTTGCTCCTCTTCCCACTCCATATGGCTGCACCAATGGTTCCTCTGCACTGGGAATCTGTGGCATATGCCCCCTGCTGGCTCAAGGGACATACTACCGCAGCCTAACTTAGCCCCCTCTCCCCAGCATGTCATCTTTGACTTGTGGGGCCTGGAGCAGAGTCAACCTGGTTGTTTTTTGCTGCACATAGATTATTAATAAAAAACAAACACACACACAACTTCCTCTATAAGCCAAACCCAGCTACAGAAAGGAAAGCACCTTGCATGGGCTAGGAAAGTGTTCTTTGGGTTGAGTTTGGGGACCCCTGTACTCTATTCCTGGGCTCCTGGTGGTTACTCATGCTCCCCTTAAAACCACAATGCAACCTATTCACCTTAAAAAGGTTATACATATAATATATATTTTTAAAAAAAAGTGTATGTGTTATAAACTTTACTCTGGACAATCATTAGAAGGTGTAAATTATATATTGCACTACTTATGCCATTAACCACATAACTAGTTATCATCTATCACTTTATCATAACAATTGAAGTTCAAAAATATATAATAATCATATAATGATGGTATTTTAATTTATCGTATAATGATGAGATTTTAATGTATTTTTGATAAATAGTTTATTTGGTTAATGGCATAAGTAGTTGAATATCTAATTTACACCTTGTAATGATTGTCCAGAGTAAAGCTTATAACAAATATAATATATATATTTAAAAAAAAGTATATGTATAACCTTTTAAGGAGAATAGGTTGCATTGTGGTTTAAAAATGTCATTGATTTTTGTGCATAGGGAGAGGAATGGCCAGCAGAAGGAGGTGATAGTGCCTCTGTATAATTCTTTGGTGCGACCTCATTTGGAGTATTGTGTGCAATTCTGGAGACCACACCTTCAAAAGGATAAACAGGCTGGAGTCAGTACAGAGGGTGGCTACTAAAATGGTTAGTGGTCTTTGTTATAAAGCATACAATATGCTGGAAAATTGAACGGGCTCATAGAGCACTAGGGCCAAAAAGAGATGTCTATACCAGGGACATAATAGCGTGCTTCCATGAATATACAACAAAACGTAAGGTGGTGGAAGCTGCAAGGAAGATCACTAACTTCAGGTGGGACAACCACTGAATTGAAGTGTATGCAGACCTATCGTCTATCACAATGAGAAAGAGGAGAGAAATGGCAGCGGTTACTAAAAAATTGAGGGAGAAGTCTGCACGATATAAATGGCTATTCCCTTTCGGCTTACAATTTTGTATCGAGGGGAAGACATTTTATATTAAAACTATGGAAGAAGCAGTAAAGGTGATGAAGGATGCAGGATGGACTGAGATACCGGAAGCAATACCTCTAATACACACCAAAGAGACGAGACGGCAAGCAAAAGAAAGGAATGGAGCGCTGCAAGGAGACCACAGGCTGCGTAGACAACGGCAGAAGTCCACCCGGGAAGTAGAAGGATAAAGAGTTGGACAGATTGGAGAGCAATGTGGTTATTGAAAATGTTGATATAAGTTATACTGTAGGGCAGTTGTGATTTGAAGGTATTGAAAATAAATTAGGAGGGCAAAGGAAAAAAGAAAATGGGGGGGGGGGGGGGGTATGGGCTTCCGAGAGGAGTGGTGAGCCATGCCTCAAAGTTGTAGTACGGATGGGGGGGGGGGGGCCTGAAAAAAAAAGCAGTGGGGAGGGGGGGTACGGGGGATTCCCATCTACACATGAGTGAACGACAAGGGGGTGGTGAAATTGTAAATGGAGAAATTTAGAGCACTAACGATGAATGTAAGGGGTTAGAACTCCCCGCTTAAAGACAGAGAATGTTCAAAGAAACAACAAGGCTTAAAGGAGATATTGTATTTGTACAGCAAACACACCTGAAAAATGTGATGAATGGAGAGCGGCACATCAAAAATTCTCAGGGAGATGGTTTGCTTCAAACAGAATGGAATTAAAGAGAGGAGTGGGAATCGTAATGAATGGGCAGGTTCCGTACTCAGAATGTGTAGTACAGCAAGAAAGAGGGGGAGATATGTTATGGTTAAGATGAAGATACAGAAGCAAATAGAATGGAATTAAAGAGAGGAGTGGGAATCGTAATGAATGGGCAGGTTCCGTACGCAGAATGTGTAGTACAGCAAGAAAGAGGGGGAGATATGTTATGGTTAAGATGAAGATACAGGAGCAAATGTGTACTCTGGTAAATATATATGGTCCAAATGTGGCTCAAGGGGCATTTTATGAATAGTTAAATATGTTAGTCACAAAGTTTGCTGAAGGACAAAATTATGGGAGGGGACTTCAATTTAACATCCAATATAAAATTAGATAACTCAACGGGGAACTTGATGGGAGGGAATAAAAGTCGGAGGAATTTGCAGTCCATGGGGAAAGATACATGGTGGGAATTGAGAGGTAGGTCAATTATTAGAAGGTATGAAGATAAAAGATTTTGCTGAACTTAAAACAATGTACAAGTTAGAGGGGAAAGACATATATGGCTACTTACAGCTCTGCCATTATATTCAGCGGAGGATTCTACCAGATCTCAAGAGGGAGCCCACGGGGATTAAGCACAGTTACTTACCTGTAACAGGTGATCTCTGGGAACAGCAGGAATTAGTCCTCACATATGGGTACGTCGGTACCGACGGAGCCCGTGCGGGAAAGCTCCCCAGCTTCTTAGAATAGAAGCTTTTGGGACCTCCCACTGCACATGCGCACTGCCTTCCCGCCTTCCTGAACAGCTCTCCTCAGTTTCGAGTTTATAGCTGAGTCAACAGAGAGAGGACAGGAAGATAGATAGATAAAAGATACAACTCCTAGGGGAGGTGGGTGGGTTGTGAGGACTAATTCCTGCTGTTCCCAGAGATCACCTGTTACAGGTAAGTAACTGTGCTATCTCCAGGAACAAGCAGGAATAAGTCCTCAGATATGGGGACTCCCTAGCTTAGATGCATGGGATCCCCTGTAAAGGTTCGCCATCTTCGTATGGATCTCAGGCATCCATTCTGGGAAGGTGGGCAGGAGTTGTTTAGGAATGGAACAGGTGCTTGAGGACAGCCTGGCCAAACAAGGCATCCCGGCGGGAGTCCTTGTCCAAACAGTAATGGGCTGTGAAGGTATGAACCGAGGCCCAGGTAGCGGCTCGACAGATCTGATCTATGGAAACAGAGTGCAGATGAGCCATAGAAGTTGCCATGGCCCTCACATTGTGAGCAGTGACATGGCCTTCCAGAGAAATGTTTTTGCTCTGGTAAGCAAAAGAAATACACTGAGCAATCCAATTGGAAAGTGTACGCTTGGAGACTGGAAGTCCCAAATGGGAAGGATCAAAGGCCACAAAAAGTTGAGAAGACTTTCGATGTGGCTGAGTCCTATTAAGGTAAAAAGCGAGAGCTCTTTTACAATCCAGAGTATGAAGGTTCCTCTCTGCATTGGATGCATGAGGAGCTGGAAAAAAGACAGGTAGATATACCTCTTGATTAAGATGAAAAGGCGAGACCACTTTAGGCATAAAGTGGGGATTCGTCCTAAGGACCACCTTATCATGATGAAATCTTGTGTAAGGTGGATTAGCCACTAAAGCCTGCAGCTCACTGATGCGGCGAGCCGAAGTGACTGCAATGAGGAAGATGACCTTCCAGGAAAGAAATTTCAAGGAGGTGGAAAACATTGGCTCAAAAGGTGGCTTCATAAGTTGACCGAGCACTAGATTCAAATCCCATGCGACCGGGGGTGGTCTGATGGGAGGTTTAGTGAGAGTCAGGCCTCTCATGAATCTTGCAACAAGAGGATGAGAGGAGATAGGTTGTCCATTTATATGTTGCAAGGATGCTGCAATAGCACTTAAATGGACTCTTACCGAATTCGTCTTGAGGCCTGCATTGGATAGATGCAGGAGATAATCAAGAAGAGAATTCAAAGGAAGTGCCAGAGGGTCAAGACCCTGCTGAGAACACCAAATGGAAAAACGTTTCCATTTGAAAGCATAGGAACGCCTGGTAGAGGGTTTCCTAGAGGCAGAAAGGATATCTTTCACTGGTTGGGAAAGATGAAAGTCTTGAAGGCTTAAGCCTTCAGTAACCAAGCACTGAGGTGAAGGGATTTGGGGTTTGGGTGCCACAAAGTCCCCTCCTCCTGAGACAGGAGGTCTGGCGCAGCTCCCAGATCCAAGTAGGATCCCTGGGAGAGCTGTAGAAGTAGAGGGAACCACACTTGGCGTGGCCAGCGTGGAGCTATGAGGATCATAGTTCCATGATCCCTCTGGAGTTTGAACAGAGTCTTGGGAATCAAAGGAATGGGTGGAAAGGCATATAGGAATGCCTGACTCCAATTCAGGAGAAAGGCGTCCGTAGCCTGAGCTCCCTGACACGGAGTTCTGGAACAGAACCGGGGAAGTTTGGCATTCCACGGACTTGCAAAGAGGTCTATGTCCGGGGTCCCCCATTCCTGAAAGATTCGGTTTATTTGGTCCAAATGTAGGGACCATTCGTGTGGCAGCAGAACTCGACTGAGCCTGTCTGCCCGAGAGTTTTGAACTCCTGGGAGATACACTGCTAGCAGGTGAATCTGATGCTCTCTGGCGAAGGCCCATAGTCTTAGAGCTTCGTTGCAAAGCGACAGAGAGCCCGTCCCTCCTTGTTTGTTTATGTAAAACATGGCCACCTGATTGTCCGTCTGAACTAGGACAGTGAGGTTGGCTAGGAGGGAGTGGAAGACCTTGAGGGCAAGGTAAATTGCTCGCAGTTCCAGAAGATTGATATGAAGGGTGGTCTCCTGTAGAGACCAAGTGCCCTGAGTGGAGAGAGTTTGCAGATGGGCTCCCCACCCTGTTTGGGAGGCATCTGTTGTGAGGGTTGCTTGGGGTAGCAATGGTTGAAATGGAGC
This sequence comes from Ichthyophis bannanicus, assembly GCA_033557465.1. Lineage (NCBI taxonomy): Eukaryota > Metazoa > Chordata > Amphibia > Gymnophiona > Ichthyophiidae > Ichthyophis > Ichthyophis bannanicus. Next base: position 8,046,873 of record CM066050.1, read on the forward strand.
CCCCAACAACAGATTCTTGGTGGAAGTCCACCAGTGGAGGGACCAAAACAGACGATCGGAGGTTTGTATTTGGTCTGAGAGCGCTCCTGACGCCTGAGTCCACTGAGTGGCCAGGGTCCATTGAGCTGCTCTCATATGAAGACGAGCATAGGGCACCACATGCACTGTGGAGGCCATATGACCCAGTAGGCGTAGCATTTCCCTGGCTGTCAAGTGAGTGCTGGACTGAGCTTGGGAGGCCAAACTCAGGAGGCGCTGGCCTCGAACATGTGGAAGGTAGGCCCTTGCAGTGATGGTGTCCAACTGGGCCCCTATGAATTCTAGAGATTGAGTAGGGATGAGTTGGGACTTGGGAAGGTTTACTACCAGTCCCAGATACTGCAAAAGGCTCCTTGTGTGGTCCAGGGAAATCTGGGCCTGTGACTGAGTTGGAGCTCGGATGAGCCAGTCGTCCAGATATGGGAAGACAAAGATTCCCATGCCTCTCAGAAATGCGGCTACGACTGCCATGCATTTTGTGAATACTCTTGGAGCAGAGGCTAGACCGAAGGGGAGTACTCTGTATTGGAAATGTTTTCCCTGAAACAGAAAGCGAAGATACTTTCTGTGGGATGGATGGATGAGTATATGTGTATACGCATCCTGTAGGTCTAGAGAACAAAGCCAGTCCTGACCCTGGAGGTAAGGAAGGAGAATGCCGAGAGACAGCATTTTGAATTTCTCCTTGAAGAGAAATTTGTTCAATTCTCTCAGATCTAGGATTGGTCTGAATCCCCCTGTCTTCTTTGGAATGAGAAAATAAGGGGAGTAGAAACCGGACCCTTGTTGAGGAAGAGGAACCTCTTCTATGGCCCCTTGGGCAAGAAGAGAGGAAACCTCTTGACCCAACAGGGTTAGGAGAGATGGGGGAGAATTGAATGGTCTCACCATATGATGGGGAGGAAGGCTGGAGAAATGAAGTTTGTAACCCTCTCGAATGATAGAGAGGGTCCATTGTTCTGTTGTGATTTGTTCCCATCTGGGAGCAAAGTGAACCAACCTTCCGGGTATGGTGAGAGGTTCTGGTTGTGTTAGAACCAGAAGTGGCAAGTTCCCTAGGAGCAAGTCAAAACCCCTGAGGGGTTGGAGCCTGCTGAGCTACAGTAGCTGCTGCAGGCTTAGCTCGTGCTTGTTTGGATTGCTGACGCTTAGCAGTATAGCGAGGTTGAGAAGACTGCTGGCCAGTATTTGAAGCAACTCTGGCCTTCTTATAGTAAGGCCTTTTAAAAGACTTTTTCTTAGTAGGAATTGAAGTGGACTTTGAAAGTCTTTCCAAGGTGGCATTTTCAGCATCCATCTGGGTGGCTTTGATTTGCCACTCTTCCCCAAATAAGTTCTCACCTGTACAGGGCAGATTCCGTAAGCCATCTAGAACCCAAGGTTCCAGATCAGAGGCCTGGAGCCAAGCAAGACGTCGGGCTGCAATAGCAATGCCCGAAGCCCTACTGGCTCCCTCAAAGGAATCATATGCTGCCCTATTAGAGAACTTAGAAACCTCTAAGAGTTGTTTCACTAGGGAAAGGAATCCCTGCTTTTTATCCTCAGGGATAAAGGGGGCAAAATGCCGCACCTTTTTGGCAAGTTCCTCCAGGAACATGCCCATATAGAGACTGTAGGAATTAATCCTGGCTATAAGCATACTAGCCTGGAAAATTTTCCTACCAAAAGAGTCCAAAGTCTTACATTCCCGTCCTGGAGGGGTGGAAGAGTGCCTTTTGGTACTCCTAATCTTCTTCATTGCAGACTTCACCACAATAGAGTGGTGGGGCAATTGAGTCTTTTGGAAACCAGGAGAAGGAGGGACCCTATACATGGTGTCCAACCTACGGGAATAAGGAGACAAAGTCAAAGGATTTTCCCAGAAATCCATCAGTTGTTCTTGAAGGATTTCATGGATAGGCAGGGTAACTGCCTCCTTAGGGGCCTTTGAGTATCCCAAAATATCCAGTTTTTTGGATCTGGGTTCCTTTTCAGAGGATGTGGTAATAGAAAGGGCTGTAGCCATATCTAAAACAAAGTCCTGGAAGGACAAATCCTCTGGAGGGGACATTCTCCTTTTAGGAGAAGAGGGCTCCTCAGGTAAGTTGAGTGAAAACTCAGCAGAATCATCAGAGGAGTGAAAATCCTCAGAGGAATCGGTGCTTTCCTCTAACGCACGATACGCGTACCGATCGGTATCGATATCGGGCGTATCGGGTATGGAACCGGTATGGAGCGAAAGCCCATACGGTACCGACTTGCGTTTAGAGGTGGACGGCCTCGATACCGGCATGGCGGACGATACCGGTATCGGGCCCGGAACCGCTGAAAGCGGAAACCGATGGCGTTGCAGCTTTAATGAAAGCCATGACGGCCTGCTGCATGGACTGTACAGTATCGCCCATGGACGCCATAGCTGCCTGGATGTCGGTACCGGAGTGACCCGGTACCCCAGAGCAGGCTAACAGGTGATCTGTCGAGGCCGTAGCATCGATATCAACCTGAGACCCCTGAATTGGCGTTTTTGGAAGTTGGACTTCCCGCCGGGGTTGTTTGGCTGGGGCAGGGTCCTCAAGTTCTAAGCTAAGAGCCTCTCGATGCTTTGAAGGAGATTTGCTCTTTGAGGACTTGCCCACAGAAGGTTTGGTTACCTGAGATCCATCCGGAGAAGAAGACCTGGATGACTGTGATGCTGTATTCTCTGAAGCAAACAGCACATGGAATTTGTTGGCCCGGTTCTGCAGCCCACGTTTAGACATGTGGGAGCAAGATGGGCAGTCCGGTATGGAATGGTCAGGCCCCAAACATTTCAGACACCATTCATGGGTGTCTGTGACTGAAATAACAGCATTACATTTGGTACACTTCTTAAATCCAGGGGCTGGCTTCTCCATGAGGAGAAATTGAGTAGGCCGAGAGGCCTCTCTGAAGTGACCAAAAAGCTAAAAAATAAGAAAAAGAATTATAATTTTTTAAAGAAAGAAAGAAAAGACCGGCGATACCGGTATCGGTATGGGGAAGGCAGGTACGCGGTCTAAAGAAACAAATAAAATAACAATTTCTTCAGCGGTGACAGGAACACGACCTGCTGGCTCCGCGGAAAAAGAGAAACTGAGGAGAGCTGTTCAGGAAGGCGGGAAGGCAGTGCGCATGTGCAGTGGGAGGTCCCAAAAGCTTCTATTCTAAGAAGCTGGGGAGCTTTCCCGCACGGGCTCCGTCGGTACCGACGTACCCATATGTGAGGACTTATTCCTGCTTGTTCCTGGAGATAGAAGTTTTTCCTGGTGGGGCAGCAAAAGAAACCCCATACAAGTTTTTATAAGTTGATGAATAGAGTGGCGGCACGGGAAAGGTATCAAACAGCGTGGGAAGGTGGATTTGGGGGTAAAATGGGAGGATACCACATGGGAATGAATATATTTGAATATGTACTGTCTTATGTATTTAGACACTACACTTTGTTAGTTAATTGTTTTAACACGGTCCCAGTTTAAATTCACTGTTTAGTTTCCTAGACTTAACTCTATTTAATTATGATATTTTTAAGATGTTCTATGTAAAATTAAGATGTTCTATGTAAAACAAACTTCGCTTTGTTAATTGTTGTTATTTGTACACCGCAACTGATCTCTGGAAGATGCGGTATAAAAATGAGTGTTAAATAAAAAAAATAAATAAAATAAAGGAATATTAGCCATAAATTTAATTGAGAATAATTATAAAATACTGTATAGATGGCACTTGACACCAGTGAGATTACACAAAATATATGAAGATGTGGAAGAGAATTGTTGGAGGGACTGTGGTGAGAGGAACGTATTCTCATATCTGGTGGCAGTGTGTGGTACTGCACAACCTGTGGTTTGAGGTGTTTGAATTGTTGGGGAAGATACTAGGGAAAGTATTGAACCACAACCTGCCCCGGCGATGTTAGGGATAAAGCCCCCAAATCTGACTAAAGCAGAGGGACAATTCGTGGATTTGGGTTGTGTTGCCCTTAAGAGTATTACTTGCATGGAAGTGGAAACAAGTAATGATAGCACAATTGGCAGAATATGAAAGCTCTTTGTCTCAGATCTACTTAATGAGCAAGCTAACAGCGCTTAAACGGGGCAGACCACAAACATTTATGCAAGTGTGGGGGAAATATATACAGTGGATGGCAACTATGTAACATACCTAATTATTTCAAATGTTTAAGTACTTTCAGTAATTAGAAGTGAAGTGTGTCAGTAGATAAGTGTAGAGGGGATTTTCTTCGGGGGAGGGGGAGGAGGGGGGGCAAGGGGAAATCAAAACCAGTACCACATGTTAAAGGGGGGGGGGGGGGTTTGTATTGTGTAAGACTGTGCAAATGTAAAGATGTAAGGAGAGATATGTTGTAAAGGTTAAACTATGGTGGTTATGTTTTCAAAAAATATAAATTAAAAGGAGCTGAAGGAGCAAAGAGACACTCACCTCGGTAGCCCTCGGGCTTGTTTGTTGAGCATGCCCAGAAGAGCATGCGGCTGTTAATGAAATGGATAACTTCAGCTCTGCATAGCGTGTTGCTAAAGAAAGAGAAATGCATATTATAAAACAAACTTCAATGGAAAGCCAGTAACAGCGGAAACCAATATCAGGCCAAAATCTATGACACACACTTCACCTACCGACAGAATTCATCAGAATCTTGGTGATCGTCACCATGAAGATAAACCAACAGAAAGCGAAGCTCTCGCTTGGCATCATTCAGTGCCTGGAGACGGGAAATACAGAGAAGAGGATGTCACAGACCTCAGTAACAGGACAATCAGCACAAGAATAAATAAATAAATCCAACTTTAGAAGCTCTTCTGTCCCCCACTTCTCTTTCTGGATTTGATAAACATAAGCTGTTGTAATACCCAAACACACACAGAATCCAGCACATTCATCCAAACACTCCCTTCCAGTGGAAAAAGGCCCCAACAAACAAAGCATGGGTCTCTCCAAACTTCCATCTACTGGCTGCCAGCTTCTTGGCACCACAGAAATCATTTCCTGCTTCTCTTCTACGGCTTACATTTTGTTACTCTCTGGACATACAGCCTTTCAAGGTAAAAGAGAATCCTGAAGAGTAAGCTGTTAAATTAAAATGCTGACTGAGAAGACCAACACAACACACAAACCATAAACCTATCTTTGATTAATGTAATTATATTCTATTAAGAGGTTATAAAAGTTGAAACTAGGCCTTACCTGTTAATTGATGTTCCTTGAGTTACTCTAGTCTAGTCCAGTTACCTGTGGGTAATCACAGCCCATCAGCGCTTGGAGACTGAGCATGTCATCTTTTATGACATCACTCTAGATAAGCAGCTTGCACCTCCCACCAGCTTCCAGTATCCTATTGACAAAGACGACTCACAGAAGCAACAAACAGCTATGCTAAGAACAAACAAATAAATGAATGAATAAAACCTTGCAACTGCCCCAAGCAGCCATAGCCCCCAAAGAATGGGGGGGGGGGGGGGGGGAAATCGCTCACCTGTTAGACAGGAGGTCCACTGGAGACAAGTCACTCAGGCTACCCCAGATTCCTCCAATCCTTCCAAGAATTTACTCATTATCTTTTGTTTTTGAAAGGAGCCCTCATGCTTCAATGCCATCTGCTCCCACTTCCAGACCACTCCAATAGAGATAGCACAGTTACTTACCTGTAACAGGTGATCTCTGGGAACAGCAGGAATAAGTCTTCACATATGGGTACGTCGGTACCGACGGAGCCTGCGCGGGAACGCTCCCCAGCTTCCCAAAAAGGAAAGCTTTTGGGAGCATCCCACAGCGCCTGCGCGCTGCCTTCCCGCCTTTCCTAACCAGCTCTCCTCAGTTCGAGTTTAAAGCTGAGACAATAGAGAGAGAGAGGAAAGGAAAGATAGAAAAAGAGATACAACTCCTTGGGGAGGTGGGTGGGTTGTGAAGACTTATTCCTGCTGTTCCCAGAGATCACTTGTTACAGGTAAGTAACTGTGCTATCTCCAGGAACAAGCAGGAATGAGTCTTCACATATGGGGACTCCCTAGCTAAGATGCCTGGGAGATCCCCAAGGATATGAGACCCTGGGAAGGGGTCTACTTCCTCCTATGAATCTCAGGCATCCATCCAGGGAAGGAGGGTAGGAGTTGTTTAAGAATGGAACAGGTGTTTGAGGACAGCCTGACCAAACAAGGCATCCCGGCGGGAGTCCTTGTCCAAGCAGTAATGGGCTGTGAAGGTATGAACTGAGGCCCAGGTGGCTGCTCGACAGATCTGGTCGATGGACACAGAATTTAGATGAGCCATAGAGGTGGCCATGGCCCTCACATTATGAGCTGTGACATGGCTCTCCAGAGAAAGGTTCTTACTCTGGTAGGCGAAAGAAATACACTGAGCAATTCAATTGGACAGTGTTCTCTTGGAGACTGGAAGTCCCAAATGAGAAGGATCAAAAGCAACAAAAAGCTGGGAAGACTTTCTATGTTGCTGTGTCCTGTGTAAGTAAAAAGCAAGAGCTCTTTTACAATCCAGAGTATGAAGATTCCTCTCTGCATTGGATGCATGAGGAGCTGGAAAAAAGACAGGTAAATATACCTCTTGATTAAGATGAAAAGGTGAGACCACTTTAGGCATAAAGTGTGGATTTGTCCTAAGGACTACCTTATCATGATGAAACCTTGTATAAGGTGGATTAGCCACTAATGCCTGCAGTTCACTGATGCAGCGAGCTGAAGTGACTGCAATGAGGAAAATAACCTTCCAGGAAAGAAACTTCAAGGAGGTAGTGGCTAAGGGTTCAAAAGGTGGCTTCATAAGCTGACCAAGAACCATATTTAAGTCCCATGCCACCGGAGGAGGCCTAATGGGAGGTTTAGTTAAAGTTAGGCCTCTCATGAATCTTGCAATGAGAGGATGAGAGGAAATAGGTTGTCCATTGATGGGCTTAAGGGATGCTGCAATAGCACTCAAATGGACTCTTACTGAATTTGTTTTAAGGCCTGCATTGGAAAGATGCAGGAGATAGTCTAATAGAGAATTCAAAGGTAGTGCTAGAGGGTTAAGACCCTTCTCAGCACACCAAATGGAAAACCTCTTCCATTTAAAAGCATAAGAACGCCTGGTGGAAGGTTTTCTGGAAGCATGGAGGATATCTTTCACTTGTTGAGAAAGATTCCAGTCTTGAAGGTCTAGGCCTTCAGTAACCAAGCTCTGAGGTGTAGGGGTTTGGGTGCCACAAAGTCCCTTCCTCCTGGGACAGAAGGTCTGGAGCAGCTCCCAAGTCCAGGGAGGGGGCTTGGGAGAGATGTAGAAGTAGAGGGTACCACACTTGGCGTGGCCAGCATGGAGCTATGAGGATCATAGATCCTTGATCCCTCTGGAGTTTGAACAGAGTCTTGGGAATCAAGGGAATGGGTGGAAATGCATACAGGAGGCCCTGACCCCAATGAAGGAGGAAGGCATCCTTGGCCTGAACTCCCTGACACGGAATTCTGGAACAGAACCTGGGAAGTCTGGCATTCCATGGACTTTCAAAGAGGTCTATGTCCGGGGTTCCCCATTCTTGGAAGATTCTGAGTACCTGATCCATGTGCAGGGACCATTCGTGTGGAAGCAAAACTCGACTGAGTTTGTCTGCCCAAGAGGTTTGGACTCCTGGGAGGTATACTGCCAGGAGATGGATTTGATGCTCTCTGGCGAAGGCCCACAATCTTAAAGCTTCGTTGCAAAGCAACAGAGAGCCAGTTCCTCCTTGCTTGTTTATGTAAAACATGGCTACTTGATTGTCCGTATGAATGAGGACTGTCTTATAGCTGAGGAGGGTATGAAAGACCTTGAGAGCTAGAAAAACTGCTCGAAGCTCCAAGTGGTTGATATGAAGAGAGGTCTCCTGTGGGGACCAAGTGCCTTGAGTGGAGAGGACCTGTAGATGGGCTCCCCAACCTGTTTGGGAGGCATCTGTTGTGAGGGTTGCTTGGGGCAACAACTGTTGGAAGGGGGACCCCAGCAACAAATTTTAAGTGGACATCCACCATTGGAGAGACCAAGAGAGACGTTTGGTGGTTGCTATTTGGTCTGAGAGAGCTCCTGAAGCTTGAGTCCACTGGGTGGACAAAGTCCATTGAGCTGCTCTCATGTGTAGGCGAGCATAGGGTACCACATGCACTGTGGAAGCTATGTGGCCTAGCAGTTGTAGCATCTCCCTGGCAGTTAAGTGGCTCTTTGACTGAATCTGGGAGGCTAACTGCACTAGACGTTGGCAACGGGCCTGGGGAAGGTAGGCCCTTGCAGTAGTGGTATCCAACCAGGCCCCTATGAATTCTAGGGACTGAGTAGGGGTGAGCTGAGACTTTGGGAGGTTTACCACAAGTCCCAGATACTGCAGAATGTGCCTTGTGTGGTCCAAGGAAATCTGGGCCTCTGACTGAGATGGAGCTCGAATGAGCCAGTCGTCCAGGTATGGGAAGACAAATATTCCCAGAGTGCGTAGAAATGCAGCAACTATTGCCATGCATTTGGTGAACACTCTTGGAGCAGAGGCCAGACCGAAAGGAAGGACTCTGTATTGGTAATGTTTTCCTTGGAAAAGAAACCGCAGGAATCTTCTGTGAGAGGGATGGATGAGGACATGTGTGTACACATCCTTGAGATCTAGAGAACAAAGCCAATCCTGACTTTGAAGGTATGGAAGGAGAGTGCCTAGAGAAAGCATCTTGAACTTCTCCTTGCATAGAAACTTGTTCAATTCTCTGAGATCTAAGATGGGCCTGTATCCCCCTGTCTTCTTTGGGATGAGAAAATAGGGGGAGTAGAACCCTGACCCTTGATGAAGAAGGGGAACTTCTTCTATCGCCCCTTGGGCAAGAAGGGTAGCTACCTCTTGACCTAGAAGGTCGAGAAGAGATGTGGGAGAATTGAAGTGTCTCACCATAGTGTGGGGAGGAAGGTCTGAGAAATGGAGCTTGTAGCCCTCTCTTATGATGGAGAGGGTCCACTGCTCTGATGTTATCTGCTCCCATCTGGGAGCAAAATGAGCCAACCTTCCTGGAATGGCGAGAGGCTCTGGCTGCTTTAGAGCCAGAAAGGCTAAGTTCTCTAGCATCAAGTCAAAAACCCTGAGGAGGTTGGGCTTGCTGAGTTGCAGCAGCCCCTGTAGGCTTAGGTCTGGCCTGTTTAGGTTGCTGACGCTTAGTGGAAAAGCGACCTGTAGAAGATTGTTGGCCAGAAGTAGAAGGAAATCTGCCCTTTTTAAAGAAAGCCTTTTTAAAAGGCTTTTTCTTGGCAGGAATGGAGGTTGACTTTGAAAGTCTATCCAGAGCAGAGTTTTCTGCATCCATTTGAGTGGCTTTTATTTGCCACTCTTTGCCAAATAGGTTTTCACCTGTACAGGGAAGATTTCCTAAGCCATCTTGAACCCAGGGTTCTAAATCAGAAGCCTGGAGCCAAGCAATTCTGCGAGCAGCTATGGCAATGCCTGAGGCTCTGCTGGCACCTTCAAAGGAGTCAAAAGCTGCCCTGTTGGAAAACTTTGAAATGTCTTGAGTATGCTTAAGCCAAATGAGGAATTCCTCCCTTTTATCCTCTGGAAGAAAGGGGAAAGTCTGCAGTTTTTGTGCAACTTCTTTTAGAAACATACCCATGTAAAGGCTATATGAGTTGATTCTGGCAATAAGCATACTGGCTTGGAAGATTTTCCTACCAAAAGCATCCAAGGTCCTGCATTCTCTTCCTGGAGGAGCAGAAGAGTGTCTCTTTGTACTCTTTATCCTCTTCATAGCTGACTGCACCACAATGGAATGGTGAGGAAGCTGAGTTTTTTGAAATCCAGGACAAGGAGGGACACGATACATAGTGTCCAATCTGCGAGAATGAGGAGTCTCCCATAGATCAATCATGTGTTCATAAAGAATCTCATGAATTGGTAAGGTGACTGCCTCTTTAGGAGCTCGAGAATAGCCTAAAATATCCAATTTTTTAGCTCTAGGCTCTGATTCAGAAGTTACTGAAATAGAAAGTCCTTTAGCTACTTCTCTTATGAAGTCTTGAAAGGACAAGTCCTCTGGAGGAGACATTCTTCTTTTTGGAGAAGGCGGCTCTTCAGGAAGGGCTATGGATACTTCAGGAGACTCGTCTGATGTATCAGAATCATCAGAGGAATCGAAGTATCGCCTGTCAGGGTGCTCTTCCAACGCTCGATACGCATATCGAGCAGTATCGACATCGGGCATCCCCGGTACCAGATCGGTACCGGTAAGCCCTGGACAAGGAACCGCTGTAGCCGGTATCCTAGTCGATGTCGATGCAGTCGGTACCAGTATCGGCGCTGGTGCCGGTACCGGAGCCGATACCGACAACGGAGCTTGTTTCGGTACCAGCGGTGTCGCAGCTTGAATGAAGGCCGTAATAGCCTGCTGCATGGACAAAACATTGTGATCCATCGACGCCATGAATGCCTGGAAGTCGGTACCGGGAGATTGTGCTGGTACCCCAGAGCATTCTAACAGGTGATCGGTCGAGGCCGTGCCATCGATGTCAACCTGTAACCCCATAGGAGGAGCTTTGGAAGCCGGAGCTTCCCGCCGGGGTTGTTTTGCTGGTGCAGGATCCTCAAGGGCAAGCCCGGAGGCATCTCGATGCTTAGAGGGAGATCTACCCTTCGAGGACCTGCTAGGTACATGTTTGGTTACCTGAGATCCATCAGGAGAAGACGACCTGGAAGATGTCGATGCTACCGACGCTGCATCAGCGGGAAACAGCACATGGAGCTTAGCTGCTCGGTTCTGTAAACCCCGTTTAGACATTAGAGAGCAGGACAGACAATCCGGAATGGAGTGTTCAGGACCCAAACATTTAAGACACCATTCATGGGTATCTGTAACAGAAATAGTACCGCTACACTTAGTGCATTTTTTTAACCCGGAGGCTGGTTTTTCCATGAGGGAAATTTTCTTGTAGGCCCTGAGGCCCAAGAGGAAAAATACACTAAGTGAAGAAAAAATGGAAATTACACTAACCTGGTAATTGTAGTTCCTGGAGGGTCCAGTTTAGTCCTCTACAATTGGGTAGTGCCCCTCCTCCTGCAGCCGGGAGACTGGACCAATCAAATCTTCTGTAGTATATATGCAGACGGAGCTCCCAGAAGCCCCCAGTGTACTAGTAACAAAGCATACTTAACGAAGCAACACATTAGATTAATATACAAAATGACATAATTAAAGAACAATTTGTTCCCCCCCAAAGAAATATCCAACCCCCTCCCCAAACGAGGAAGTCAGAACACTGCATTGCGCCAGCACCGACGCCTCAGGAATCAAAACACCGCTCCCCACCAGAAGTTCAGGAGCTACCTGAACCCCCGAGACAGGGAAGAGCCTCAGCAAAAAACGCGGCTGCAACAGAGGGACCGAACGGCAAGAGGAACCGTCTTATTATCAACCGTTCGGAAAGCACGCCGCATTATTATAGCAGATAGTCGGGAGGGAAGGAGGACTAAACTGGACCCTCCAGGAACTACAATTACCAGGTTAGTGTAATTTCCATTTCCTGTTCGGTAATCCAGTTTAGTCCTCTACAATTGGGATGTAACAGAGCAGTTAAGACCGGGCGGGACCTTGCCATCCGGCGCGCAGAACCGCCGAACCAAAACAGGAATCCCGAGCCGCTGACACATCTAAGCGATAGTGTCTACTGAAAGCATGCAGAGACGACCAAGTGGCCGCCCTACAGATATCTGCCGGTGGAACCAGGCTATACTCCGCCCAAGAGGTCGCCTGAGCCCTAGTGGAATGAGCCCTCAGACCCTCCGGAATAGACCGCTGTTGCAACAGATACGCGGACGCGATCGCCTCTTTGAGCCATCTCGCAATGGAGGCTTTAGCCGCCGCTTCCCCTTTACGCGCGCCCCCCGAAGAGCACGAAAAGCCGGTCAGAGTTCCGAAAGGATTCTGTAACCTTTAAATAACGATGGAGCGTGCGACCCACATCGAGCCGGAGAAGACCCTTGTCCGTTGACCCGACAGATTGCGAAGAAAGTACTGGAAGAAACACTGCCTGATTCATGTGAAAGGGAGACACCACCTTTGGCAGAAAGGAAGGAACCGGACGGAGAACGATCCGATCCGCGGAAAAAGACAAGAAAGGCTCTTGACAGGACAATGCCTGCAGATCCGAAATGCGCCGTGCCGAACAGATGGCTACAAGAAAAACCGCCTTCAGCGTGAGATCTTTCAGAGACGCTCTGCGCAGGGGCTCAAAAGGTTCACGAACCAGGGCCCTCAGAACTAAATTCAAGTCCCAAGGAGGAACGAAAACTCTGCGGGAGGGCCGCAAATGAAAAACAGCCGTAAGAAATCGGCGGACATCCGGATGAGCCCCGAGCAGACGACCCAACACCTTGCCGCGATAACACGAGATAGCCGCCAACTGGACTTTTAGGGAACTAGCCGCAAGGCCCTTATCGAAACCATCCTGAAGAAAACTTAAAACGACGGGCACGGAAACCGCCGCCGCCCGGACTCCCCGCCGGGAGCACCAGTCTTCAAAAATTCTCCAAATCCGAACGTAAGTAAGAGAAGTGGATGTTTTCTGCGCCCGCAGAAGGGTAGAAATCACCGCTGGGGAGTAGCCCTTCCTTTTCAGCCGAGCCCTCTCAATGGCCAAACCGTAAGCGAGAATCGATCCACTTGGGGCATCCGCAAGGGACCCTGAAGAAGAAGATCCGGTAGCGCGGGCAGGAGCCAAGGAATGCCGTCGCGCAGCCGGACCAGATCGGCATACCAGGGCCTCCGGGGCCACCAGTAACACGCGACCCCGATGGCTCTCGATACGTTGTACGACCCGGCCGATCAGAGCCCACGGAGGAAAGACATAAAGACCACCGGACGTTGGCCACGGCTGAATGAGAGCGTCGAGCCCCTCGGACATGCGCTCCCTTCGCCTGCTGAAGAAGCGCCCTGTCTTGGCTGATTGAAAGGTCGCCATGAGATCCATGATGGGTGGACCCCACCACCGGACGATTTGTGCGTAAAACCTGTGGGTTTAGCTCCCATTCTCCGGGGTCCACCCGCACTCTGCTGAGAAAATCGGCCTGGACATTGTCTACGCCCGCAATGTGAGCCGCCGAGATTGCCGGAAGGCGAGTTTGCACCCAGTTGAACAAGGCCGCCGCTTCTGCCTCCAGGGCCACGCTGCCGGTACCCCCTTGGCGATTGATGTAAGCTACGGTGGACGCATTGTCCGACAGGACTCTCACCGGCCGTCCGCGAACCAGGGTCTCCAGGTCCATCAGGGCTAGCCGGACTGCTCGCAATTCGAGACGGTTGATCGACCAAGAGGCCTCCAGGGGAGACCATTCCCCCTGAGCAAAGCGGGACTCGCAGTGAGCCCCCCAGCCGGTTAAGCTCGCATCCGTCGTGAACGGAACCCACAGAGGCGGCTCCAAGGGAATCCCCCGCGACAGGTTCTCGGCAGAGAGCCACCACCGGAGGGATCGGCGAACCGTCTTTGGGCAAGGCAATCTCTTGTTCAACGAGTCGAACTGGTTGGACCAACGTCGCAGAAGAGCACTCTGCAGCGGACGCATGTGGAAGCGCGCCCAAGGCACCACCTCCAAAGTCGCCGCCATCGTGCCGAGGAGCCGCAGGTACCACCACGCCGACGGAGCTGGCATCCCCCGGAAGAGACGGACCAGAGCCCGCAACGCCAGCACGCGTCGCTCCGGAAGGCACACCAAGCCCCGTGCTGTGTTGAAGCGGACTCCCAGATACTCGAGATCCTGTGTCGGAGACAGACAACTCTTGCATTCGTTCACCACCCATCCGAGGGACCGAAGGAGATCCACCACCCTGCTCGTGACTTGCACACACTCCCGACTGGACTTTGCTCGAATCAACCAGTCGTCGAGATACGGATGGACCAGGATGCCCTCCTTGCGCAACGCCACCACGACTACAACCATTACCTTTGTGAAGGTGCGGGGAGCCGTGGCGAGTCCGAACGGCATGGCCCGGAATTGAAAATGGCCCCACGGAAGCGCAAAGCGGAGAAACCGTTGATGGGAGGGCCGGATGGGAATGTGTAAATAGGCCTCGGTAAGATCGAGGGACGTTAAAAAATTCCCCTTGACGACGCACCGCTACGATGACTGACCGCAGGGTCTCCATGCGGAAGTGCGGCACTCAGAGCGCGATTCACGCCTTTGAGATCCAAGATCGGACGAAGAGAAACCGCCCTTTTTGGGAACCACAAAATAGATGGAGTAGTAGCGACCTGCGCCTCTTTCCAAAGGCGGGACCGGAACCACGGCCCCCAGAGAGAGCAGCCGATCCAGGGTCACGCGGACGTCCCGCGCCTTTTGAGCTCCCTTGCTGGGAGACAGAACAAACGAATCCGGAAGTGGGTGCGCAAACTCTAGGGCATAACCTTCTTCTATAATATGCAGCACCCACCGATCTGACGTAATTTGGGCCCAAGAAGGAAGAAAGTCGTGCAAACGACCCCCGATGACCGGGTCTCCCTCTAGAGCCCGCCTCGTTTCATTGCGGCTTGCGATTAAAGGAAGAGGCCGAGGAAGAGGCGGCTCCGGAGAAGCCCCTTCCCGCTCCTCTGAAACCACGAAACCCTTGATGACGGATTCCAAAACGACCGCGCTGCGAAGTCCACAGCCGGGAAGAACGAAATCTGCGAGCATCCCGAAACCGGCCGCGCGCTGAGGTGGACGACCTATTAAGCTTAGGCTTATCCTCTGGAAGCCGACCCCCTTTAGACTCACCGAGATCCTTCACCAACTTATCCAGAGCCTCACCAAATAACAACCTGCCCTTAAAGGGTAGTTTACTGAGGCGAGACTTGGAAGAACCGTCGGCCGCCCAATTGCGCAACCAGATGGACCGTCGTGCCGCTACCATGGAGGCCATGCTATTAGCTAGGGAGCGTATTAAATCATAAAACAGATCCGCCAAGTAGGCTGATCCCGACTCCACGCGGGTAACGTCCAACAGCCCCTGTTGGTCCATACCGGACCCCGAGCGCAGGTGCTGCGACCATCGCAAACAAGCTCGAGCTACCCACGCCCCACATATAGAAGCTTGCAACGATAAGGCGTTGGTCTCGAAGGCTTGCTTCAACAAATTATCAACCTTTTTGTCCTGAACATCCCTCAGGGCCGCGGCCCCTTCAACCGGGATGGTGGTTTTCTTAGTCACTGCCGAAACGGCAGCATCCACCCGTGGAGACTTAAACAAGTCCCTGTCCTTGTCGGCAAGGGGGTAAAGACGATTCATGGTCCGAATCCCTTTCAAAGCGGATTCCGGTTGCTCCCATTCCGCATGGATCATCTGCTCAACCACCCGGTGCACAGGAAAAAAACTACCTGGGCATCCCTGACCGCCTGAATGAGAGGATCCTCGAGACCCTCCTCCTCCAGCGGCCGCACCGCAGAGAGGTTAAGCGCTTGGAGAGACTCCGTGACCAAAGGGACCAGCTCGTCCCTTCGAAACACCCGAATGATGCGAGCCTGATCTTCCGGCTCCGGAAGCTCCCCGTCTTCTAATTCCTCCGCCTCAGTCTACGGATCCCCCTCAGCCTCGGAATCCGGAAGGCAAAGGGTATCCTGATCCTGGTCCCCCAACCTGGGCCGCTCGACAGCGGGTTGGGGAAGACCGCTGAACCCCCCCTGCGGATGCTGGGGGGAGAGAGGCGGGCCAAGCCTCCGGCAAGTGACCGGACCGGCTTAAGCGGAAGGCCTGATGCATGAGAAGAACAAAATCCGGGGAAAAGTCTATAGGCGACGCTACCATAGCCGCCTGCTGGAGCTCAGGGACCGACGTATTAGACGCCGGGCCCAAACCAGAAGGGAGGATGCTCGGTGAAGGGACACTGTCCCCCGAAAGAGAAGGTTCCCCGGGCACATGCTGTTCCTTAATTTCAATAGGAAGCTCCAGGTCTGGAGAAACTGCAGCACAGCTCTTGCAGATTCCAGAGTCAGTCATTGTACCTCTGCGGGACCCACAAATTACACACTGAGGTTTGGCAGCCATGCCAAGGCAACCTGCTCTCAGGGAGAAATAAGGCAACAGGAACAGGGAAGCCCACACCAAGGGGACTAACCTTATTCAATTCAGCACAGAATTAAATTTAAAACCTCCTTTTTTTTTTTTTTTTTTTTTTTTTTTTTTTTACAGGAAACAAAACACTCCCCAGAATCCTAGGGGTGCCCTGAGCAAAATCGCCAGCAAAAGAAACCCCAAAAACACCAGGGGAACCCGTGCGCTAGTGTTAAAAAGTGCCCTTAAAAAGCACACTTTAGAAATCCAAAATGGCCGCCGCACTTTTTCACCCGCGGTAAAAAACGGCGCGAAAATACAAAGGTACCCAAATAATATGGAAAAGAAAGAAAACGACCCTCTAATACAGGGCAAGCGAAAAAAAAAAAACAGCAGGAAAAAGTGCAATTTGGAAGCCAGGGGAGCCGACAGAGCCTCTGACCAAGCAAAGAACAGAGAGCTGAAAGATTAAAACAAGGAAAATTCCTACCAGCTCAGGGAACAGCAAGGAACTCAGCCCACTTCTCCAAGTGACAGGCAATGTTGCAGCCAGTATGGCTCTTCCCCGAACAGCCTTGGGGAGAGCTCAACCCAGGCTTCAGAGATTCCCAGGCAGGAAGGCAGGAGCCCAAGGCAGGTCTGGCTTCCCCCAGGATGTCCCCTGTGGCTTTTTTTTTTTTTTTAAAGATACAGCTACCTAGCAAAAGAAATAGAAAATAAAGGACCAGAAATAAACCCCAAAAGAACTAACTAACTAGTGTTGCTCCTTCAAGTGTCACTTAGCGTGCCCAGTAGGGGCACAGAAGTCCTCCAGCTGCAGGGAGACTGGACACACTGGGGGCTTCTGGGAGCTCCATCTGCATATATACTACAGAAGATTTGATTGGTCCAGTCTCCCGGCTGCAGGAGGAGGGGCACTACCCAATTGTAGAGGACTAAACTGGATTACCGAACAGGAATATATTTTTTTTTCTTTTTTTTTTTTTTGAAGAAAGAAGAGAAAAAGACCAGCGGTACCGGTCCGGAGTCGGGGAAGGCAGACACGCGACCAAAGAAATAAAATAAAGAACTTCTTCAGCGGTGACAGGGCTCGACCTGCTGGCTCCGCGGCAAAGAAGAACTGAGGAGAGCTGGTTAGGAAAGGCGGGAAGGCAGCGCGCAGGCGCTGTGGGATACTCCCAAAAGCTTTCCTTTTTGGGAAGCTGGGGAGCGTTCCCGCGCAGGCTCCGTCGGTACCGACGTACCCATATGTGAAGACTCATTCCTGCTTGTTCCTGGAGATGGTTTTCTTCAGGCCCAGGAATGCCATACAAGATCACTAGGCATACACCAACCAGGAAGAGTTCAGGACTGGACTGGAGTAACTCATGAAACATCATTTAGCAGGTAAGGCCTAATTTCATCTTTCGTATTGTTTCTCCAGTCCAGTCACCTGTGGAATGTACCATAGCAGTACTAACCTCAGGAGGGACCCGCAAGCCTGGCCTGAAGCATCACAGAGCTAAAATTGCACATCAGCCGCCAACTGCACATTCATGGTAATGCTTCACAAAAGGAATGCAGAGACGACCAAAGTCACTGCTTTGCAAATATATCCAGTGATGGAACCAAACTAAATTCAGCCCATGTTGCTTGAGCCCTGGTCAAATGAGCTCTCAAGCCTTGAGGCAAAGTCCTATGCTTTGGCCGAGGAGATGGCTTCCCTTACTCAACATGAAATAGAGGCTTTGGAAGCCACTTCCCCCGTGTGCAGTCCACCAAACAGAATGAACACACGATCTGAAAGGGATCCTCTTCAAGTACCCCCACAGGACACGTCGGACATCCAGTCGACTCTATGGGGGGGAGGGGGGAAGGATTTGAATCCTCCACATCCCCTGCCCCTGAAAACACTGGAAGCATCACCAACTGATTTATTTGAAAAACAGAGAGCATCTTGGGAAGAAAGGAAGGCACTGGTCGCAACACTACCTTTTCTCTCATGACCATAAATGGAGCCCAGCATGACAGCGCCTGAAGCTCTGAGATTCTCCTGGCAGAATGGATGGCCACCAAAAAGACTCTTTAACATCAGGTCCTTCAAGGAACAGACACTCAGAGGCTCAAAAAGGTGCCTCTGTCAAAATGAATACCACCAGATTCAGATCCCAAGGCGGGTTCACCAACCTCACCCATCGAACTTGCTTTACCTCCCTAAGAAAACAGATGACATCCAGGTGAGTCACCAGAGGAATCCCTCGGATTCTGCCATAACAGAATATGGCTGCCACCTGTACGCATACGGAACTACAAGCCAACCCCTTGTCCAGACCCACCTGCAGAAAGCACAGTTACTTACCTGTAACAGGTGATCTCTGGGAACAGCAGGAATTAGTCCTCACATATGGGTACGTCGGTACCGACGGAGCCCGTGCGGGAAAGCTCCCCAGCTTCTTAGAATAGAAGCTTTTGGGGCCTCCCACTGCACATGCGCACTGCCTTCCCGCCTTCCTGAACAGCTCTCCTCAGTTTCGAGTTTATAGCTGAGTCAACAGAGAGAGGACAGGAAGATAGATAGATAAAAGATACAACTCCTAGGGGAGGTGGGTGGGTTGTGAGGACTAATTCCTGCTGTTCCCAGAGATCACCTGTTACAGGTAAGTAACTGTGCTATCTCCAGGAACAAGCAGGAATAAGTCCTCACATATGGGGACTCCCTAGCTTAGATGCATGGGATCCCCTGTAAAGGTTCGCCATCTTCGTATGGATCTCAGGCATCCATTCTGGGAAGGTGGGCAGGAGTTGTTTAGGAATGGAACAGGTGCTTGAGGACAGCCTGGCCAAACAAGGCATCCCGGCGGGAGTCCTTGTCCAAACAGTAATGGGCTGTGAAGGTATGAACCGAGGCCCAGGTAGCGGCTCGACAGATCTGATCTATGGAAACAGAGTGCAGATGAGCCATAGAAGTTGCCATGGCCCTCACATTGTGAGCAGTGACATGGCCTTCCAGAGAAATGTTTTTGCTCTGGTAAGCAAAAGAAATACACTGAGCAATCCAATTGGAAAGTGTACGCTTGGAGACTGGAAGTCCCAAATGGGAAGGATCAAAGGCCACAAAAAGTTGAGAAGACTTTCGATGTGGCTGAGTCCTATTAAGGTAAAAAGCGAGAGCTCTTTTACAATCCAGAGTATGAAGGTTCCTCTCTGCATTGGATGCATGAGGAGCTGGAAAAAAGACAGGTAGATATACCTCTTGATTAAGATGAAAAGGCGAGACCACTTTAGGCATAAAGTGGGGATTCGTCCTAAGGACCACCTTATCATGATGAAATCTTGTGTAAGGTGGATTAGCCACTAAAGCCTGCAGCTCACTGATGCGGCGAGCCGAAGTGACTGCAATGAGGAAGATGACCTTCCAGGAAAGAAATTTCAAGGAGGTGGAAAACATTGGCTCAAAAGGTGGCTTCATAAGTTGACCGAGCACTAGATTCAAATCCCATGCGACCGGGGGTGGTCTGATGGGAGGTTTAGTGAGAGTCAGGCCTCTCATGAATCTTGCAACAAGAGGATGAGAGGAGATAGGTTGTCCATTTATATGTTTCAAGGATGCTGCAATAGCACTTAAATGGACTCTTACCGAATTCGTCTTGAGGCCTGCATTGGATAGATGCAGGAGATAATCAAGAAGAGAATTCAAAGGAAGTGCCAGAGGGTCAAGACCCTGCTGAGCACACCAAATGGAAAAACGTTTCCATTTGAAAGCATAGGAACGCCTGGTAGAGGGTTTCCTAGAGGCAGAAAGGATATCTTTCACTGGTTGGGAAAGATGAAAGTCTTGAAGGCTTAAGCCTTCAGTAACCAAGCACTGAGGTGAAGGGATTTGGGGTTTGGGTGCCACAAAGTCCCCTCCTCCTGAGACAGGAGGTCTGGCGCAGCTCCCAGATCCAAGTAGGATCCCTGGGAGAGCTGTAGAAGTAGAGGGAACCACACTTGGCGTGGCCAGCGTGGAGCTATGAGGATCATAGTTCCATGATCCCTCTGGAGTTTGAACAGAGTCTTGGGAATCAAAGGAATGGGTGGAAAGGCATATAGGAATGCCTGATTCCAATTCAGGAGAAAGGCGTCCGTGGCCTGAGCTCCCTGACACGGAGTTCTGGAACAGAACCGGGGAAGTTTGGCATTCCACGGACTTGCAAAGAGGTCTATGTCCGGGGTCCCCCATTCCTGAAAGATTCGGTTTATTTGGTCCAAATGTAGGGACCATTCGTGTGGCAGCAGCAGAACTCGACTGAGCCTGTCTGCCCGAGAGTTTTGAACTCCTGGGAGATACACTGCTAGCAGGTGAATCTGATGCTCTCTGGCGAAGGCCCATAGTCTTAGAGCTTCGTTGCAAAGTGACAGAGAGCCCGTCCCTCCTTGTTTGTTTATGTAAAACATGGCCACCTGATTGTCCGTCTGAACTAGGACAGTCAGGTTGGCTAGGAGGGAGTGGAAGACCTTGAGGGCAAGGTAAATTGCTCGCAGTTCCAGAAGATTGATATGAAGGGTGGTCTCCTGTAGAGACCAAGTGCCCTGAGTGGAGAGAGTTTGCAGATGGGCTCCCCACCCTGTTTGGGAGGCATCTGTTGTGAGGGTTGCTTGGGGTAGCAATGGTTGAAATGGAGCCCCCAACAACAGATTCTTGGTGGAAGTCCACCAGTGGAGGGACCAAAACAGACGATCGGAGGTTTGTATTTGGTCTGAGAGCGCTCCTGACGCCTGAGTCCACTGAGTGGCCAGGGTCCATTGAGCTGCTCTCATATGAAGACGAGCATAGGGCACCACATGCACTGTGGAGGCCATATGACCCAGTAGGCGTAGCATTTCCCTGGCTGTCAAGTGAGTGCTGGACTGAGCTTGGGAGGCCAAACTCAGGAGGCGCTGGCCTCGAACATGTGGAAGGTAGGCCCTTGCAGTGATGGTGTCCAACTGGGCCCCTATGAATTCTAGAGATTGAGTAGGGATGAGTTGGGACTTGGGAAGGTTTACTACCAGTCCAGATACTGCAAAAGGCTCCTTGTGTGGTCCAGGGAAATCTGGGCCTGTGACTGAGTTGGAGCTCGGATGAGCCAGTCGTCCAGATATGGGAAGACAAAGATTCCCATGCCTCTTAGAAATGCGGCTACGACTGCCATGCATTTTGTGAATACTCTTGGAGCAGAGGCTAGACCGAAGGGGAGTACTCTGTATTGGAAATGTTTTCCCTGAAACAGAAAGCGAAGATACTTTCTGTGGGATGGATGGATGAGTATATGTGTATACGCATCCTGTAGGTCTAGAGAACAAAGCCAGTCCTGACCCTGGAGGTAAGGAAGGAGAATGCCGAGAGACAGCATTTTGAATTTCTCCTTGAAGAGAAATTTGTTCAATTCTCTCAGATCTAGGATTGGTCTGAATCCCCCTGTCTTCTTTGGAATGAGAAAATAAGGGGAGTAGAAACCGGACCCTTGTTGAGGAAGAGGAACCTCTTCTATGGCCCCTTGGGCAAGAAGAGAGGAAACCTCTTGACCCAACAGGGTTAGGAGAGATGGGGGAGAATTGAATGGTCTCACCATATGATGGGGAGGAAGGCTGGAGAAATGAAGTTTGTAACCCTCTCGAATGATAGAGAGGGTCCATTGTTCTGTTGTGATTTGTTCCCATCTGGGAGCAAAGTGAACCAACCTTCCGGGTATGGTGAGAGGTTCTGGTTGTGTTAGAACCAGAAGTGGCAAGTTCCCTAGGAGCAAGTCAAAACCCCTGAGGGGTTGGAGCCTGCTGAGCTACAGTAGCTGCTGCAGGCTTATCTCGTGCTTGTTTGGATGGCTGACGCTTAGCAGTATAGCGAGGTTGAGAAGACTGCTGGCCAGTATTTGAAGCAACTCTGGCCTTCTTATAGTAAGGCCTTTTAAAAGACTTTTTCGTAGTAGGAATTGAAGTGGACTTTGAAAGTCTTTCCAAGGTGGCATTTTCAGCATCCATCTGGGTGGCTTTGATTTGCCACTCTTCCCCAAATAAGTTCTCACCTGTACAGGGCAGATTCCGTAAGCCATCTAGAACCCAAGGTTCCAGATCAGAGGCCTGGAGCCAAGCAAGACGTCGGGCTGCAATAGCAATGCCCGAAGCCCTACTGGCTCCCTCAAAGGAATCATATGCTGCCCTATTAGAGAACTTAGAAACCTCTAAGAGTTGTTTCACTAGGGAAAGGAATCCCTGCTTTTTATCCTCAGGGATAAAGGGGGCAAAATGCCGCACCTTTTTGGCAAGTTCCTCCAGGAACATGCCCATATAGAGACTGTAGGAATTAATCCTGGCTATAAGCATACTAGCCTGGAAAATTTTCCAACCAAAAGAGTCCAAAGTCTTACATTCCCGTCCTGGAGGGGTGGAAGAGTGCCTTTTGGTACTCCTAATCTTCTTCATTGCAGACTTCACCACAATAGAGTGGTGAGGCAATTGAGTCTTTTGGAAACCAGGAGAAGGAGGGACCCTATACATGGTGTCCAACCTACGGGAATAAGGAGACAAAGTCAAAGGATTCTCCCAGAAATCCATCAGTTGTTCTTGAAGGATTTCATGGATAGGCAGGGTAACTGCCTCCTTAGGGGCCTTTGAGTATCCCAAAATATCCAGTTTTTTGGATCTGGGTTCCTTTTCAGAGGATGTGGTAATAGAAAGGGCTGTAGCCATATCTAAAACAAAGTCCTGGAAGGACAAATCCTCTGGAGGGGACATTCTCCTTTTAGGAGAAGAGGGCTCCTCAGGTAAGTTGAGTGAAAACTCAGCAGAATCATCAGAGGAGTGAAAATCCTCAGAGGAATCGGTGCTTTCCTCTAACGCACGATACGCGTACCGATCGGTATCGATATCGGGCGTATCGGGTATGGAACCGGTATGGAGCGAAAGCCCATACGGTACCGACTTGCGTTTAGAGGTGGACGGCCTCGATACCGGCATGGCGGACGATACCGGTATCGGGCCCGGAACCGCTGAAAGCGGAACCGATGGCGTTGCAGCTTTAATGAAAGCCATGACGGCCTGCTGCATGGACTGTACAGTATCGCCCATGGACGCCATAGCTGCCTGGATGTCGGTACCGGAGTGACCCGGTACCCCAGAGCAGGCTAACAGGTGATCTGTCGAGGCCGTAGCATCGATATCAACCTGAGACCCCTGAATTGGCGTTTTTGGAAGTTGGACTTCCCGCCGGGGTTGTTTGGCTGGGGCAGGGTCCTCAAGTTCTAAGCTAAGAGCCTCTCGATGCTTTGAAGGAGATTTGCTCTTTGAGGACTTGCCCACAGAAGGTTTGGTTACCTGAGATCCATCCGGAGAAGAAGACCTGGATGACTGTGATGCTGTATTCTCTGAAGCAAACAGCACATGGAATTTGTTGGCCCGGTTCTGCAGCCCACGTTTAGACATGTGGGAGCAAGATGGGCAGTCCGGTATGGAATGGTCAGGCCCCAAACATTTCAGACACCAGTCATGGGTGTCTGTGACTGAAATAACAGCATTACATTTGGTACACTTCTTAAATCCAGGGGCTGGCTTCTCCATGAGGAGAAATTGAGTAGGCCGAGAGGCCTCTCTGAAGTGACCAAAAAGCTAAAAAATAAGAAAAAAGAATTATAATTTTTTAAAGAAAGAAAGAAAAGACCGGCGATACCGGTATCGGTATGGGGAAGGCAGGTACGCGGTCTAAAGAAACAAATAAAATAACAATTTCTTCAGCGGTGACAGGAACACGACCTGCTGGCTCCGCGGAAAAAGAGAAACTGAGGAGAGCTGTTCAGGAAGGCGGGAAGGCAGTGCGCATGTGCAGTGGGAGGCCCCAAAAGCTTCTATTCTAAGAAGCTGGGGAGCTTTCCCGCACGGGCTCCGTCGGTACCGACGTACCCATATGTGAGGACTTATTCCTGCTTGTTCCTGGAGATATGCAAAGATCCTTGGAGGAGCTTTCAGGGGACAACTATTGTGTTCCTCGCACCAGACCTCGAACGTTCCTCAAACTCAAATATATGCTAATGAAGTGGAGCGCCAATAGAACTTCAGCAACATTGCAATAACTGGGGCTGAATAGCCCAGCTGTCTCAACCGAGCCCTCTCAAGAGCCATACTGTAAGAGAGAATCAATCCACCTGAGGCATTAACATGGGACCCTGTGATAGCAGATGGATATCCGTGGCTTCTGCCAGTGAGAGCCAAACTGTCAGTTGCACCAGATCGGCATACCACAGTCTCGATCAATCCAGGGCAATTAGCAGCACCAGACCCTGATATGCCTCGATCCTCTGCACCACTCGACCTATGAGCGCCCAGTGGGGAAACACAGAATAGCCCCTTGTGGGCCATGGCTGTACCAGCACGTCAAGGTCTTCCAACATGCATGCTCCTCTTCTGCTGTAAATCCGGAGTGCTTTCGCAGACTCCAAGGTTGCCATCAGATTCATGATCGGTGGACCCCGATGCCTCACCAACAGTGCAAAAACTGCCATATTGAGGGGGTCCATTCCCCAGGGTTGAGACGTACTCTGCTGAGATAGTTGGTCACCACATTCTCTCTGCCTGCCACATGCCAGTTTGCTCTCTGCCCATTCCATCAATGGAGCGACCTCTGTCCAATGATGCATTGCTCATACTGCCCTGACGAATGATATAAGCCACCGTGATTGCATTGTCCAAGAACAAAGGTGACACTGCGGAAGAATTGAAAGAAATAGTAATACATCTTCCCGGTGTATTGCAACTATTTGATAAATTGAAGAGTAGCAAATCACCTGGACCAGAAGGTATACATCCAAGGATGTAGAAAAAACTAAAATATGAGACCGCAGACCTGCTATTAGTAATCTGTGAACTATCATTAAAATCATCTGTAATACCTGAAGATTGGAGGATCGCCAATGTAACGCCAATTTTTAAAAAGAGTTCCAGGGGTGATCCTGGAAACTACAGACCAGTGAGCCTGACGTCAGTACCGGGAAAAATGGTAGAAACCATCATAAAGAACAAAATTACTGAAAATGTAGATAGTCATGGTTTAATGGGAGACAGCCAACATGGCTTTAGACAAGGAAGATCTTGTCTTACTAATCTGTTACGTTCTTTTGAAGGTGTGAATAAACAGGTAGACAAAGGTGAGTCAGTTGTTATAGTGTATCTGGATTTTCAGAAAGCCTTTGATAAGATCTCTCATGAAAGACTCTTGGCGAAGATAAAAAGTCACCGGATAGGAGGCAGTGTACTACTGTGGATTAGGAACTGGTTAAAAGATAGAAAACACAGGATAGTGCTGAATGGCCAATTTTCCCAATGGAGAAAGGTGAATAGTGGAGTACTCCAGAGATCTGTGCTGGGTCCACTGCTTTTTAACATATTCATAAATGACCTGGAAATGGGAATGAGTGAGGTTATCAAATTTGCAGATGACACAAAACTATTTAAAGTTGTTAAAACCCAAGAGGATTGTGGAAAATTGCAAGAGGATCTTGATAAATTGGAAGACTGGATATCCAAATGGCAGATTAATTTTAATGTAGATAAGTGCAAAAGGTTATGCACCTAGGAAAGAACAACCCAAACTATGGTTACACGATGCAAGGTTCCACATTAGGAACCACTACCCAGGAAAAAGATTTAGGCGTCATCGTGAATAACATTCAAACCCTCCGCCAAGTGAGCAGTGGCAGCCAAGAGAGCAAATAGAATGCTAGGTATCATAAGGAAAGAAATGGAAAATAAAACAAAAAGATATTATAATGCTTCTGTATCGTTACATGGTGCGACCGCACCTTGAATATTGTGTACAATTCTGGTCGCCGTATCTTAAAAAGGATATAGCATTAATAGAAAAGGTACAGAGAAGAGCCATCAAAATGGTAAAGGGGATGGAAGGATACTCCTATGAAGAGAAGCTAAAATGGTTAGGGCTCTTCAACCTGAAAAAGAGACGGCTGAGGGGGAAATATGATAGAGGTCTATAAATTAATGAATGGAGTGGAATGGATAAACGTAGATCGAATGTTTATGTCATCAGAATATAGAAAGACTACGGGACGTGCAATGAAGCTACAGGGTAACCTATTTATGACTAATAAAAGAAAATATTTTTTCACTCAACATGTAATCAAACTCTGGAATTTGTTACCGGAGGATGTAGTAAAAGCTGTTAGTGTAGCTGGGTTTAAAAAAGGTTTGGTCAAGTTCCTGGAGGAAAGGTCCATAAACCATCATTAAAAGAGACCCAGGATATCACTGCTTGACCCAATACAAGCATTGAGGAACCTGTGTCTTTTGGGGAAACTGCTAGGTACATATGATCTAGATTGGCCACTGTTGGAAACAGGATACTGGGCTTGATGGACCTTGGTCTGACCCAGTATGGCATCTCTTATGTTCTTCTCACCACCTTTCTCCCCAGAAAGGGCTGAAACTTCTGCAGGGCCTAGAATAAAGCCCATAGTTCCAGGAGGTTGATGGACCACACGCTCCCCTGTGACAACCAAAGTCCTTGGGCTACCTGAGCTTTGCAATGCACCTCCCCCCAACCTGAAAAACTGTCATCAGTCGTCAGCAGAACCCATTTAGGAGTGTTTAGAGGTATTCCTGCCAGAAGCTTGTTGGGCTGAAGCCACCATCGGAGGGCCTTCCGAGCCTCCTCCGAACAAGATTGCAGAGAAGAGAATGGATGGCTCTGAGCCGACCACCTGTGTAACACCCTTTGCAACAGTCTCATGTGAGCTTTAGCCCAGGCACCAGCTCAATCAATGCAGCCATGGAGCCCAAGACCTGCAGAGTAATGTCATGCCATTGGCACAGTCATCTGAAGAAACTGTCATATCTGTTATTGCAATTTGTGCACCTGATCCAACAGCAAGGGAACCGGGCTCCCAAGTACTCCAAATTTTGGGAAGGCTGTAGATGACTCTTGGCAAAGCTGACCACCCAGCCTAGTCCCTGCAGAAATTCTATGACTCTCGCCATGGCCAGCTCGCTTTCCTTTTGGGACTTCACCTGAATAAGCCAATCGTCGAGATAGGGATGCGCCAGAATTCCTTCCTGGCAGAGCGCTGCCACCACTGCCACCATGACCTTGGTGAAGGTACTGGGTGCCGTAGGCAGCACCCAAAATTGAAAGTAGCCCATTGGCACCATGAACCACAAAAACTGCTGATGGTTGGGTCGAATGGGAATATGTAGGTAAGCTTCTGTTAGATCGAGCAAGGTTTAAAACTCCCCCACTCGGACCGCCACTATCACATCTGGAAATGAGGCACCCGCAGGCACTGATTCACGTTTGAGGTCTAAAATGCTCTCTTTCTTGGAGACCACAAAGTATATGGAGTATTGACCACATCCGCACTGGTCTTCTGGTACTGCCACTACTGCCTGCAAGGCTTGCAAACGAAGGGTTTAGCACATGGCCTGAAGCTTGCAGAACGCCCTGCATGGCGAGTTGATTAAGGCCTCCTGGATAGGACAGGCAAACTCTAGGGAGTACCCGCTGCTCGGAAGTGATCTGGGCACAGGCAGCTTAAAATTCCCACAGTCAAACTCCCATGGGAACTAGGGTCGCCTGGCCTGCCCTCACTTCATTGGGACTTCTTGGGAGCTGAGGCAGAAGAGGGTTAAAACCCTCTGCAAGTCTTGCAAAACACCCAAAAGGCCTGCCCCCTAGAGCGAAAAATGTCCTCTCTGGTATGGCGCGAACCTCGCTGTGCAAAAACACCTAAAGTCCCTCGGCTAACCGAACGGACTTCTTCTTGTCCTCGGGAAGTCTCCCACCTTTAGACTCTCCCAGATCTTTTACCAACTTTTCCAGGTCTTCCCCGAACAGGAGCCTGCCCTGAAAAGGGAGTTTACTAAGATGAAATTTGGAAGAGTCATGCCACTGACCAATTTTGTAGCCACAAATAGCTCCGAGCTGCTACCACAGAGGCCATACCCTTAGACAAGCAGCTAGAGAACATCATATCCGCTAACACCACCACCACCTCCCCACTCAACCTCTGTCCAGTAACTTGGATCAAAGTAGCAAGAAAACCCCTTATACCCTTCATGGTCAATGCTTCTCTAAAACAAGGAAATCTCCCTCCCAAACTCAAACAATCCTCCATAAGACCAATACTTAAGAAAACTAACCTATATCCAACAAACCCATCATACAGACCTATATCCAGCATGCCTTTCATAGCCAAGATCATCAAAAAGGCAGTACAATCGTAGCTCCAAGAACATCTTGATGAACACTCTCCTTTAGACCTGCAGCAGCACGGGTTCAGACACAACCATGGAACTGAAATGCTCTTCACTTACCTCCTCAACACTCTAATCACTGACACAGAAAAACTATCAAAAGGATTCATCTATTTATTGACATTTCAGCAGCTTTCGACTCAGTGTCACACCAGCTACTACTAAACAGGCTATAGCAAATTGGAATACGTGGTACCACCTTAAAATGGTTCCACTACTACCTGCCCAACTGCTTACAACACATTAAAATAGGAACCACCACATCCCTCCCCATCTCACTAACAGCGTAGTTACTCACCTGTAACAGGTGTTCTCCGGGGACAGCAGGAATCGGTCCTCACATATGGGTGATGTCGGCACAGATGGAGCCCTCGCGGAAGCATCCCCACAGCTTTCAAAGAAAGCCTTTGGGAGATGCCACCACACATTCGTGGTGATCCCCTTCCCGCCCAAGGATGCCATCTTGCTCAGTCAGATGACATAACTAAAAGACGGCAAAAATAAAAGATGGTAAAGGAGCAACTCCAAGGGGAGGAGGGAGGGTTGTGAGGACCGATTCCTGCTGTCCCCGGAGAACACCTGTTACAGGTGAGTAACTACGCTTTCTCCGGGAACAAGCAGGAAGTCAGTCCTCACATATTTATTTTATTTATTTACATTTTCTTATATACCGCGCTATTTTCCATCAGTGCGGTTTACATGGAACATTTTACATACACATTTCAAATGACTTGATTTGTGGGACTTTCCCAGCTACAGGCTACCGAAAGCCTATAGGGAAAAATAGGGGCTCCCTCACAGAGAGTTGCCAACAGCAACAATTTGGTCTATGTACACAGACCACAGTAGGACCCCTGTGTCCGACGAAACCAGCACTCCGGTAGCCTGAACACAAAAGGGTCGGAGGGTAGGAGTTGCCTAGACCCCAAAAAGGTTACGGAGCACAGCCTGGCCAAAGGCATTGTCCCATCAAGACTTTCTTTCCAGGCAGTAATGGGCTGCAAAGGTATGGACTGAAGACCAGGTGGCGGCCCAGCAGATGTCCACCATCGGGACAGAGCGCAAGTTTGCCACCGAAGCTGCCATGACACGGCCTTCCAGCAGAAGCCTTGCTTGCTCATAAGCAAGGGCGATACAGTCTGCCACCCTGTAGACAGCATACGCTTGGTCACCTCCTCCCCCAACCTACTGGGGTCATAGGAGATGAAAAGCTGAGCAGCTTTGCGGTGGCCCTGAGTGCATTGGATATAGGAGGACAGAGCCCTCTTACAGTCCAGGGTGTGAAGGACAGTCTCCACCTGACTGGAGTGAGGTCTTGGGAAGAAAGTAGGAAGTACCACTTCCTGATTAATATGTAAGAGCGACACTACCTTCAGCAGGAATTTGGGGTGAAGAACCACTCTGTTCTTGTAGAGCCTGGTATAAGGCGCCTCTGCCACAAGGGCTTGGAGCTTGCAAACTCTGAGCGGCGGCGAACGCAACCAGGAAAACCACCTTCCAAGAGAGGTAGCAAAGGTGGCAGGTAGCCAGAGGCTCGAAGGGTGGGCAAGTGAGTTGCCCCAACACAACATTAAAGGTCCCATTCAGCTGCTGGAGGGTGAACCAGGGGTTTCGATAAGAGCAGGCCCCGAAGGAAACTGGTCACCAATGGTTGGACAGACAGGGGCTTACCCATCCACTGGATGGTGGTGCGCTGCCAAGGCACTCAGGTGCACTCAGACAGTCAGACTTGAGCCCAGACAGAGAGGTGGAGAAGGTACTGTAACACCAGAGCCACCGGGCAGGAGAAGGGGTCAGCCCTGTGCTCGGCACACCAAGCAGAGAACCTGCGCCATTTGAGGCCTTGCGAGAGGCCAGCAGAAATGTCCTCCACCTCAACTAAAAGGTTGAGAGGGGCCAGAATCATCCTCAGCAGCCATGCAGTCAGTGAGAGGGACCCCAGGTTGGGGTGCAGGAGAGAGCTCCCCTCCTGGGAATGGAGTCCTAGGGCTGTCACCAAGGGGATGGGGACCTCCACCGTCAACTGCAGCAGCTGTGGGAACCATGGCTGCCTGGGCCACTGAGGAGCTATCAGGATGAGTGAGGCCCTGTCGCAGAGGGTCCTGAACAAGGTCTTGGCGATCAGTGGTGTCGGAGGGAAGGCGTACATGAGGTCTTCCGACCATCAGACCAGGAACGCATCTGCTGCCACCCTGGATGGCTGGGCCTGCTGGGAGCAGAAGCAGGGCTACTGAAAATTGTCCGGACTGGCGAACAGGTCCATCATGGGTACCCCCCAGAGCCGGAAAAGCCGACTGGCTACCCTGTGGTCCAGCTGCCACTCATGCGGCTAAAGAACTCTGCTGTCAGCCAGCAGGTTGTACTGGCCTAGCAGGTACATTGCCCGCAGGAGGATACCCTGTTGGATTGTGTACGAGCAGAGGACTAGTGCCTCCTGGCAAAGGGTACAAGATCCCGTGGCCCCCTGTTTATTCACGTAGAACATCGCCATCTGGTTGTCCGTCTGGATCAGTACCAGCTAGTGATGCAGGTGGTGACAGAAGATCTGCAGGGCCAGATGTATGGCTCAGAGCTCCAGGAGGTTGATCTGCTGAGTGCTCTTGTCTGGCGACCAGTTGCCATGAGTGAAGATCTCCGCAGCGGATTCCCCAGCAGAGCAGGGAGATGTCTGTGGCTCGAGTGGCTTAGGGCCTGAAAGGGCATGCCCGCTTTGAGATGCCACCAGACTAGTGGGCACAAAATGTCTGTCTCGGAGGCGACCTGTGGCCTGAGACCACTAGTCCCAGAGACACCACTGTGCCATCCTCATGTGGAGGTGAGCATCTGGGGTGACGTGGCCATGTGCCCAAGGAGGCGCAGGAGAAGTCGGGCAGGCACCGAGGGACGGTGCTGTAATGTCCCGAGCTAGAGATCTGAGGCTATCAGCTCGGTCCCTGCGCAAGAAAGCCTTCAACTGGGGAGTGTCGATCTTTGCCCCAATGAACTCCAGGCATTGTGTCGGGATGAGGTGAGACTTGGGGTAGTTTATGACGAAGCCCCAAGTGTTACAGGACCTGGATGGTGTATGCGGTGGCCTGTTGCACCTCTGAGGCTGTGCCCCCCTTTATGAGCCAGTCATCCAGTTAGGGAAAGACGAAGACCTCCTGGAGCGGGAGGAAGGCAGCCACGACTGCCAGGCATTTTGTGAAGATTCTTGGGGCAGAGGCTAGGCCAAAGGGGAGCACTATGTATTGAAAGTGCCTGCCCCCTACTACGAACTGCAGGTACTGCCTGTGGTTGGGGTGGATGAGGATGCGAGTATAAGCATCCTTGAGATCTAAGGAGCATAGCCAGTCTCCCTGCTTGAGGTATGGCAGCAATGTTCCAAGGGAGAGCATCCTGAACTTCTCCCTCACCAGGAATCTGTTGAAATTGTGCAGGTAGAGGATGGGCCTAAGGTCTCCCATCCTCTTTGGCATGAGGAAGTATCTGGAAAAAAAAAACCATTGCCCTTGAGGTGGTGGGGCACCGGTTCCACCGCCATGTCCTCGAGAAGACCTGCCAACTCCTTCAGGAGAAGGTCCCGGTGGAGGGTAGACCTGAGGGGCTCTCCCTGGAAATACAGGGGAGATGTCTGAGCCAAGTGGAGAAGATAGCCCTCCCTGACTACCCTTAGTGCCCAGGAATCAGTGGTGATGGCCACCCACCTCTGAGCATAGAGGGCCAGATGTCCCCCTGTGGGCTGCTGATCTCCCTTGGGGTAGAGAGGCTATGCTCAAGGAGTCAAAAGCTCCGCCCCTGGCTGGGCCGGAGTCTTTTGCTTATGCGGGCCATGCCCATGTCCCTTGGCTTGTTGACGAGCAAGAGAGGCCCGATAGGGTGGGTAGTTTTGGTAAGCAAGCCCTTCCGTTGGGGAGGGGTAGTGGTCTTCTTAGAGAGCCTGGTCCTAGTCATGACCTCGGTCTCCAGCTCAGCAACATTTTCGATCATGGGCTTGCCAAAGAGGTTTATCCTGAACCCACTGCTCAAGGTCTGACGCATAAAGCCAAGCTTGGCAGCTACCCAGCCGCCAACTCGAACCAGACATAGGCTGCTCGAGACATGAATTTGAAGCACTCACAGTCTTGGCCATGCTCTTGAAGTGCTGCAAAGGTTCCTCAGAGAGACCAGCTGAGAACCCAGTGAGTTCCTTCGCCAGGTCTCTCAAGTACATGCCCATGTACAGCTGGTAGGCCTGGATGTGGCAGATGAGCAATGAACCCTGGTAACCCAAGGTGTGGGCAACTCCACCACCATGGAGTTATGCGGTAGTTGTGACTTCTGTAAGCCCGGACTCCGGCAGACCCGATATATCAAGTCGAGCTGTCTTCTCACCACCGGCACAGACGCCGGTGTCTCCCAAATGCGGAGTATGAGCCGTTCCAGGATGGGATTCCTGCAGAGGGGCCTTGTACTGGAGGATCTCCAACTCATCCGCCCAAGGGTCCTCCTCTGACTCGGTCGGGAATGCCAGGGCCTTAGACATGTCCTTGACAAAATCCAAGCAGCCCATTTCCTCGTACGAGGACCACCACTGAGGTTCCGAGATGGGAGAAACCAAAGGGATGTCGCTATGGCGATGGGTATTGGGGGACTCCTCGTCCTCCATCTTCCACTCTGAGAAGTCCGTGGAGGACTCGGAGGGCTACTCCATGGGCCTTGAGGGCTCCGATGCCCCACAGCCAGCACCCAGTAAACTTGCCAGGGATGACCGCGGTCCTGTCGAGCAGGACTCAGAGCGCAACCTCGACCGAGGATCGAATTGAGGCCAAAGGATTTAGAGGATCGGCTTAGCTCAGCCTCCAGGGATGTCTTGGATGTTGAGGGATGGTG
Organism: Ichthyophis bannanicus; assembly: GCA_033557465.1. Classification (NCBI taxonomy): domain Eukaryota; kingdom Metazoa; phylum Chordata; class Amphibia; order Gymnophiona; family Ichthyophiidae; genus Ichthyophis; species Ichthyophis bannanicus. The sequence continues at coordinate 8,080,031 of CM066050.1, forward strand.
GTCGGGACGGATGACCCGGTTGTACCAGACAACAGCGCCCACTGCTGGTCCATGAAGGCAGACAAACTGTGCTCCAGGGCTGCCATTCTGGACTCCAGGCCAGAAGGCTCCTCTGCTGCCGGCTCACCTGAAGGGGAATCCTCAACGAGGATGGTGTCTGGGGACAGAGGCCGGTCCACGGCCGGATCCTGCCAGGGCACCTTCGCAGTTCGCTCCTTCTCTGATACCTATGAAGAGTGTCTTGGGCCCGAGGAGCTCTCGGTCGGTCGGAACCATCCAAAGATGCCATCTTCAAGGGTTGTTTCTTCTTCCTGGGTTCCCTCGAGGGAGACCCCCTTTCTGAGGACCCACGACGCTGCTCGGATTCGGCAAGTTCTGCCTAAGATGTCAGGGCCTCAGACGAGGCCCTGGCCTTCGGAGGCACCAGGGACTCGAGGAAAAATGTATCGTGCTGCTACTGGTGGCTCTTGAGGGCCTTGCTGGATATCCTCTTGCAGAGACCGCAGGACGCCGGGTCGTGATCTGGTCCGAGGCAGCGAAAGCAGCAGTCATGTGTGTCAGTCAAAGACATGATTTTAGAGCACTGATCACACTTCTTAAAACCACTGGTAGCCATGGGGGAAAAAGTACCCCTGCAAGGTCGAAGACCCTCCGGGCTGCCAGCGGGAGAAAAAAAAAGGCACAAAGGCACCTGAAAGAAAAGAATGAAAAACTACCAAAAATTCTAAACCAAACCCGACACTGAGGCACAGAGGTCGGCAAGCGGGAAGAGTACTGGTGCAATACCGGAGGCGAGTTGGAATCTCGGGAACAAAATAATCAACTTTTTCCGGGGACAAACCAGACAATGTTTGAAGGGCTCTGTGGAAAAAAGGAGACTGAGCAAGATAGTGCCCTTGGGCAGAAAGGGGACCACGCATGCGTGGTGGCATCTCCCAAAGGCTCTCTTTGAAAGCTGGGGGGATGCTTCCGCGAGGGCTCCGTCGGTGCCGACGTCACCCATATGTGAGGACTGACTTCCTGCTTATTCCCGGAGAAACAAGGTGTACCGCATGGATCAGCACTTTTTCCTCCATCCTCTAACATCTACTTACAACCAGTTTGTGAGGTGATCAAGAGCTCTGGCATACAGTGCTTGGTTTACGCAGATGACATAAGGATCATTCCATGTCAAGTGGTCTAGTATATAAAAAGTGCCCTGCTCGACCATCTAGGATTTTGCTGAAATTTTGTATGTACACTACCATGTGTCTCAAACTAACTTTGGTAAAGTTTTAGATTCTCTCGTGTAATACTTTCTGAGATATAGTCATTTGTCTGATCACATACCTTGACTATGTACAGTACGAGTGAGATTTCAGCAACCTTGAGACCCTATATTTTCTTTGCTATTTTATTATAAAAAATGAAACTTGACTATCCTGTACAACTTTTTGCGCTCTATTTAATGATACTAATGATAATATTTTTTGAATATGTCGTAAGTAGATATATTGCAGCAAAGTCAGCCAAAAAAATTGATGTTCTAAAAAAATTAAAAATTAGACATTATGCAGCTTCCTAAATAATCAAGTAAAAAGTATGAAATTTTGCACATAATATCTCTATGTACTGAAGTTCTTGAATTTATAATTTCATGCTCTTAGCATTCTCCGTTAGTTTACAAAGTGTAAAGTTGATGATTTTTTGCAAAAACGTAATAGGGTATTTTTAACCTCCTTTTACATAAAAGTATCTTCTAAAATCGTTTTGAAACCAATTTCATTAGAAAGAGCATGCTTTAAGCTTTCTAGAAAAGCGGATTTAATTTACTAACCCTGGCGTACAATACCCTGAAAAGAGGGCTAAACATAGCGGACATTACCATGCTTGACAAAGGCATGTAATTCAACCTGCAGTTCTAACGTTATCCAAATGTTATATTTAAAACTCATTTATTTCCATAGGAGTTGCTCAATAACTGTTAAGTGCATATATGTCGTGAGCTTAATGTATAGATTTTCAGATTAGCATTAGTTGTTACACATTTACTAATTAATTTACTTCAAAATGGACATTGACGAATCACTTGATAACAATCCTCCTATGCCTGAATGTACCGTTGGACAAAAATTGTCATCAAAATGTCACCATGGCTCATTTTATTCCAATAAAACTGGGCTCAATTCTGTGAGCTGCTTGTCCGCAAGCGAGAAATTGCTTATTACTCAACGATCAGAAGTTGACCTTACAGACAATGACAGTATCTGCTTGCATCACCAAGAACAGTATCTCAGCAAATATGAAATGAACCAAAAGTCGTGTTGCAATCCGTTTGAAAAGCATAATCACGTCACTAAAAGTGGATTATCAAGAGTAACTTTAGCCATGTCTGAGGGCTTGAAAAAAGTGACCAAAAAGAATGTAAAGCCAGGCCAGAAAATTTGCATCAGGTGCAAAGCAAAATATGCTTCTATGGTTGAAGCCACAGCATCTTCATCTTCGGATGATTTTGATCCAGATGCCTTGGACACCCTTGATCAAAGCTTGACTGCTTTAGGCACTTCTCCATTAAAAATATGAAGAATAAGCAGTAGAGACAAAGCTGGCTATTTGAAACAAAAGACTGAGCACACAGAACGTGGTAACAAAAAAATAATGTCTGCTGCTGGAGTGGCTGACAACGTTGAACAATCTAGTCTATCTGCAGAATGCAGTCTATGTAGCGATTACACTGAGCTTAAAGAAATGAAAGCAAATATTGATATATCCAATAGGTCAACAAAAGTTTAATTGTTGACTTTGGCCCCAAAAAGTTGGTCAATAAAGGAAACAGCAATGAAGTTTGGCGTTTCTGAACATATGGTCAAAATGGCCCGAAAATGCCGGTCTGAAGTGATAATTCCCCTGAGGAAGGCGTTGCCGAAACGCGTTGGGGTCCTTACCAATAAAAGACTCATTAGTTCATCCGACGTCTCCTGCCTCTTGTGTCTTTTGGTGTTGCCTGCAGGAGGCCTGCTCCTCCTTGTGTTTCCGATTTAAAAGAAACTGAGTTCATTGTTTTGATGGACTTTGCCGAAAATTACTCATTTGTTGTCCAAGATGCTGCCCAGGGCTTTCACTGGGAAAAAATCCACAGGCCACAGTACATCCATTTGTTGCTTATTATGCAGACAAAGTGGGCACCTTGCAAATTTGTTAATTGTTGCATAATTTCCAATCATATGCAACATAATACCGTGTCAGTACACGTGTTTATTCAGAAGTTTATCAAATTTTTGTTGACCCAAGCAGATGTTAAGAAAATATACTATTTCAGTGATGGCTCAGCAGCGCAATATAAAAACTACAAAAACTTTGTCAATTTATGCAACCACAAAAATGATTTCAATATCGAGGCTGAATGGAACTTTTTCGACACAAGCCATGGAAAATCACCTTGTGATGGGGTTGGTGGCACAACTAAACGTTTGGCAGCCCGAGCAAGTCTACAAAGACCTTTGTCTGACCAAATATTGACACCAAAAGATCTGTATAACTTTTGTGACCAAAATATACAAGGAATTAAATATATTTATGTTGCAAAAGATGAAATTGAAAAAAGCAGGAAATTTCAAGAAGAAAGTTGGAAAGAAAGCAGCACAATAGCTGGCACTAGAGAGCATCACCAATTTGTACCAGTTGACTCAAACTTGGTTTGTGTCAGCAGAGCTTCAAATGATACAATAAGTTTTTTAGACAAAATTTCCAATACTGCTATTTTGTATTTGACATTATCTGAGTCGTCCCTTGGTTGCTACGTATCTTGCATCTATGACAACAAATGGTGGATTGGCAATGTTATTGAAGTTTCAGCTGAGGAAAATGATGCATTGATAACATTTATGCATCCTCAAGGTCCTGCTCATTCGTTTTATTGGCCAGAAAGGCAAGATGTTTGCTGAATTCCAGAGCAGCACCTCATTAGCATGCTCCCTGCACCTTCAGTTACGTCATCTGGCCGACAGTATCAATTCCCAGAATCCATTTTGAAGGAAGTGGCTTGCAAACATAACAGAATGTAAAAAAATTGCTAGCATTAAAATTGAGGTGAGTACGTCGGCTTGGGAATCATATAAGATGCCCAATCATTGGCTTGGGAACCTAGGATAAGATGCCCAATCATTGGCTTGGGAATCAGCTAGACACCCACTGAAGGCTTTGGAACCTCAAATAAGAAACCAAACTAAAAGGCTTGGGAACCTAGATTAAGAAACCCACCCGTGGCTGGTATTGCACAGCTATCGGGCGTGACCTCTATGGCGATGGGGTTGCCAGTTCATGTTCCTGAACTGGTAGTGACAATATCACCATGGACCAACGCAATATTGATAATTTTTCAATATAAAAAATGTTAAAACAAGTATGATCCAAAAAATTAATAATAATATGATGAAATATACGCTGTTGCCATGGCAATGTCTGCTGACTTTGGTCCTCTTTTTAGAGCACTGTATGCCAGCGTTAGTCAATCAAATTAACTTTTTTAGGGAGTTTAAAACATGCTCTAATGGCAGTAGTTTAAAAATGTTTCTAGAAGATACTTGTGTGTAAAAGGGAGTTAAAAATACCCTATTTTTAGCCTTTTTGCAAAAATTATCAACTTTACACTTAATTTGCAAATGAATGAAAAGGGCTAGGAGCTTGAAATTATAAAACACAAAAACAGTACCACAAGATACTATGCCTCAAATTTCATGTTCGTTGTTTACTTATTTCAGGAGCTATGCAATGTTAAACTTTTAATTTTTTTAGGCCGCCAATTTCTTTGCCCGACTTTGGTGCAATGTGTATTTCTGACAATCAAAAAAAGATTATTATTAGTCTCATTAAAAAGAGCGCAAAAAGATGTGCAGGGTAGTTAAGTTTCATTTCTTATAAACAAATAAGAACAATATTAGGTCTCAAAGTTGCTGAAATTTTGAATCGTACTGTACATGTTCAGGCTATGGGGTCAAACAAAAGCTATATCTCAACAGGTTTAACACCAGAGAACCTACAACTCTACCAAAGTTCATTTGAGACATGGGGGGCTCTAAATATAAAATTTAGTCAAAATCCGTGATGGTCATGCGGGGAGCCCTAGACCACTTGACATGGAATGACCCATAATGCTCTTCACCCCCTTCACCACAATCGCCCCAGACTACACAAAGCTCAACAATTGCCTCGTAGGGGATGTCCAAATGGCTCAAGGAACATAATCTCAACATAAACCATACCAAAACCGAGCTACTCCATATCACCAGAGACAAACTTCACACCACCACTGCCAATCACATTGGACAACAGTCAAATCAAAATCAAAAATGAGGTCAAATACCTTGGCATAACACTGGACCAACAACTCACCCTACTCCCACACAAACCACATAACATCTGAAATATATTATAAGCTCCGTGTAATTAAGAACCTGCGACCACTTCTCTCACCAACCGACTTCAGATCCGTAGTTCAGGCTATAACACCATTGCTTAACTATGGCAACGCAATATATCAAGGCATTCCAAAGAGCTCAATATATCCGTTGCAGCTAGCACAAAAGACTGCTGCAAGGATTATCCTGGGACAAGCATGACATTCACACATCACGCCACTCCTCAAGCAACTTCACTGACTGCCTGTATCACAAAAAAACAAATATAAAGTACTTATAAACACGCACAAAATAATCTACAACGCCTCAGCACTCACTCTCCATACTTTAATACCAACCCGCAGCTGCAGGAGGCCCATAAGACAAAGCGTGTCTAACATGCTTGATATCCCAAAGAAGCAATAACAGGGCCTTCTCGCTATACGCCCCAGTTCTATGGAACTCACTTCCACCACAAATAAGGGACATTCAACTCCTACAGGACTTCAGAAAATCCCTGAAAAAGTTAATATTTACTGAATACTATGGCCTAGCGATAAGCAACACCTAACCAGCACAGTATCTACATGCACAATAATCACCTTGATCTCTAAGAAATTACAATGCTGTATCACATGTACATAGTTCCGCTAATTGTTTTAGTGTTTGTTAAAGCATAAGTTACAATGTATGCCTCATGTTCAATGTACTGTGCACTTCTGTTTGAGTTATTTCATGTTACTATACTGAGTTACCTGTAAACCGTCTCATCTTGACTTGCAGAAAGGCGGTATAAAAAACGTGTTAAACAAACAAGCATCTGATCAAGTCATAGACGGCATCCGCCAAGTAAGTTGCTCCTGACTCCAGCTTAGCCGCCTCCAGAGAGTGAGGCTGAGTTTCCCCTGAGCTCTCAAATTCCTTGCACCCAGCGCAAACACGCTTGGGACACAAAGGCACCACATACTGAAGCCTGCAAAGGACAGCACATTAATATCGAAAGCCTACTTAAGGAGGGTCTCCAACTTTCTATCTTGTACATTCTTGAGAGATGAACTGCCCTCCACTGGAATCGTGGCTTTCTTTCAGACTACAGAGACCGCCGCATCCATCTCTGGGGCATGCAAAATCTCCCTCTCTCGATCTGGAAGAGGGTAATGCCAGCCCATCGTCCATGTACCTTTGAGAGCAGCCTCTGGGATATTCTATTAGTCCTGAATCATCTGCTGGATAACACTGTGCAGGGGAAAAACCCTCTGCATTGTCCTAACCGCTTGAAAAAGGGGATCCTACTTTGTTTCTTCTAATGGAGCCTCCGTCCGACATTAAGTGCTTTTGAGGAATGAGCTATCAAGGCCCCTCCCAATTCCTCCCCTTGGGGAATCTTGCCCTCCTCCAGGTCAAACTCTACCTCTGGCTTGGCCTCCTGGTTGTCTGCCTCCTCTGCACGCAGTGACCCAGATATCATCCTCTAATCACTGCCTGCTTGGCCCTGGCTCCCTCTCCACCCTATCCTTTGAGGGAGGCACTAGAACACATTTCTGGGCCTTTTGCGCCCCCCCCCCCCCACGCTGCCTCATACAAAAGGAGCTATGCATGAGGATGCATTCTGGAGAGCACTCCCCTGGGAGTCCTTCTATTGGCTCCCCCCTTAGAGGAGGCTGTTCTACCTGCCTTTTTCCCCCTTGCTTTTGAGGCTTTTCCCCCCCAGATGTGATTGCTGCACGGGACAAAGGCGAAATGCACCCCTCGGTGGGCTGAGAAGAGATCTCTACACCTCCCAAGGCCCCCTGGGTCTTATCAGATCTCTCCTCCATAAACGTAGCCTCAGACTGGGATTTGGCCTCACAGCCTCGGCAGAAACCAGTTGGTAAGACTGAACCCTTGCAAGACCCACCGTCATACATGCTGACTTGGAAAACATGCTGGGTTCCCCCACCCTCCACAGATAGAACCAGCTCCTCCCCCCCCCCCCCCATCATCGTTCAGCTCACTGCCTATCCTCTTTGCATTTTAAGTATGAAAAAAATATATAAGAGGGTGTCCTCCAGATAAAAACAACAAAACGCGAGTGAAAACCCAGCCGTCCGCAGAGACATACTCCCTCCGAAAATAACACCACAGGCACAAAAGATGGTGGCCATTCCTGCGCTCAGCAGGAGAAGGAGGCACAGCAGCACATGATCAGTGCAACGCGAACGATCCTTCCTGGCTCAGCATTAACTCGGGTGTCCCGTCTGAAAACAGAGACAGAGAGAGAAGACTCCTTCCAAAAACTGCCGCCAGGATCCCAAGCCACCACTCGGGTATTGGGCAGCAAGAGTGACTCCTCACCCTCTGGAGTCCTCGTGTACCTCACTTACTGGCACAGGAAAGCCCCCCTTTAGCGTGCAGAGCCTTCCACCTGCTAACAAGGACTGCCACCCCGATAACTGCTCTCCAACTGCAGTCACTTTTTTTTTTAAATTTAAAATTTAAAGGCAAGAGCAATCAATAAAGGGACTGAGGATAAAAGCCAAATAAGGAAAAACTCACTGGTCTAAGTTGTCTTAGCTGTTCCTTCAGTGGGTCCTAGGGAATCATGCCACTCCAGCTGCTTGGAGACAGATACTGGAGGCTGGTGGGAGGTGCCAACTGCCTATCTAGGGTGATGTCATGAAAGATGACACGCTCCATCTCCAAACTGCTGGTGGGGCATGATTATCCACACATAACGGGACTGGACTGGAGGAAGGAGAAATTTCACTTACCGTTAATTTCCTTTCCTGGAACACTGCTAGACCAGTCCAGACAAGTGGGTTATATCCCCCCTGCCAGCAGATGCTGGAGAGAGAAAACACTCCAGAGCTGTGATTGGTTGGGCTCTGGGTGACACAGGAGTGCCCCTAGAGGACCTAGTCCATATTCCTTTGACAAGCACCAACATAAGGAGAAAACCTGACTAACCAACTCAACAATGTACAGGTAACAACTAATTCAATTAAAACCCTCAACTCGAACCACGAAGGGTGGAGAAGGATCAAACATCATTCCTTGGAGGGAAAAAAACCCTGAATCCACTGTTGTGGACGTTCTCCAGAATATGCAATTATTTATGTCTGAAGTAAGAAGAACATTGGCTCCTCTGCACCAGCAGTCGTGACACTGACAATGGGGTGGGTTCTGGACTGGTCTAGCAGTGTTCCAGGAAAGGAAATTAACTTTAAGTGAAATTTCTCCTTCCAGTTCATACTGCTAGACCAGTCCAGGCAAGCAGGAAGTACCCAAGCTAATGAACCCCAGGGTGGGCAGAGAGCCGCTGACAGCACACTAGCCCCAAAACGACTGTCCTCACGTACCTGAACATCCAGGCGATAATGCTGGACAAAAGTAGACAAGGAAGACCAGGTTGCCACTCGATAAAATATCAAGAGGGACTACGTGTGATCGCTCGGCCAAAGACGTGGCTTGAGCTCGAGACGAATGTGCACGAAGACCAGCAGGCACTGGCTTGCCTTGCAGAATATAGGTCGATTCAATGGTACGGCGCAGCCATCTGGCGATAGTAGATTTTGAAGCTGCTATACCTTGGCGTGGTCCCACAAAAATCTGGTTGGTCTTGCGAAAAGAATTGGTGACTGAGATAGAGAAGGAGAATCCTTTTGAGATCAACCGCCCAGAGATTCTTGGAACGTCCGGAACATTGTTCCTTTGAAAAGGCAGGCAACAAAAGAGGCTGATTGACATGAAAAGGAGTAATCACCTTAGGCAAGAATGAGGGAACAGTGCGAAAGGACACTCCCTCTGCGGAGAATGACAAGTATGGATCCCTGCAAGAGAGCCTGTAGTTCCAAAATGCGACGAGCCAGTTATTGCCACTAAGAAAACACAGTCTTAAGTGTCAAATCCATTAAGGAAACTTCCTTTAGAGGCTTGAAGGGTGGAGACATCAAGGCCCACAATACCAAAACAAGGTCCCAAGAAGGGACAAGTGGACGGACCAGGAGGGCGGAGAAGCTTGACTCCTTTATTTTATTTATTTATTTACATTCTCTTATATACCGCGCTATTCTGCATCAGTGCGGTTTACATTGAACAAACTGAAATTACATTGAACAGGGCATATAACTTGGAGATAACTATTTTTTACAGGGAACATGGGCTAAGAAATTGCAACACATCAGAGTGGGACGCAAGAGAACGACCGCAAATCGGTCCTCTATAACATGTCAGCACTGAAATCTGTACCCGTAGAGTGCCAAGGGCTAAGCCTTTGTCGAGACCCCCCTGAAGAAAGGCAAGAATGTTTGGAATTTCTGTACTCCAAGGAGAAAGATTATGTTGAGTACACCAGGACTCAAACACTCGCCACACCCTAGCATATGCTAACGACGTAGACAAAAACAGCAAGCGCTGAGGAGAGTCGATACTACCTTGGAAGAGTAACCCTTAAGGGCTAATCTACGGCGTTCAAGAGCCAAGTCGTAAGCAAGTAGGGAGTTGGATCTTCCATCGAGATAGGTCCTTGCCTGAGAAGTCCGAAGGGAGTTAGTAGTCGCAGAGGAGGGATTCGAGATAAGTCTTATGAGATCGGCATACCATGGTCTTCGGTGCCAGTCCAGGGCCACTAAGATTACTGGACCCTGGTGTTCCCTGATCCATTGCAGGACTCTTCCGATCACTGGCCAAGGTGGGAATACATAGAGCAACTGGTGTTTCAGCCATGGCTGCGCCAAGGCATCTATGCCTTGAGATTTGTGTTCCCTCCAGCGACTGAAGATGATCGGAACTTCGCATTCATGGCTGACGCCATGAGATCTACTTTCGGCTGCCCCCAGTTCTGAACTATCGTCTGGAACGCCTGTGGGGCCAGTTCCCATTTGCCGGGATCAAGTGTGCGTCAGCTTAGAAAATCCACCTTCACGTTGCTGGTCCCCGCTATATGCTGTGCTGAGAGAGCTTGAAGGTTCCTTTCTGCCCAAGGGAAGAGAAGGAACATCTCCTTCGATACCCCTGTATACTTGGTACCGCCCTGGCGGTTGAGGTAGGACACTGCAGTGGCATTGTCGCATAGGATCCGAACCGCTTGACCCTGTAGGAACCACTGAAACCTCAGTAAGGTGAATCGAGCTGCTCTTGCTTCAAACCTGTTGATCGTCCATCGCGCATCATCCAAGTTCTTTCCGCTGAGTGAGTGTGACAGTGCGCTCCCCATCCGGACAGACTAGCGTCTGTTGTCAGCAAGATCCAGCTTGGGTTTTCCAACGGTACTCCCTTGAGGAGATTGTGAGATGCAAGCCACCACTGTAGACTGCAGAGGACTTGTAGCTGTAACAGGAGACGGGTCTGGTAGACTTCTGTCACTGGGGACCATCTGGAAAGTAGAGCGACCTGTAGACAGCGCATGTGAGCCTTTACCCAAGGCACGAGCTCGATGGTGGCGGCCATGAATCCCAGGACTTGGAGGTAATCCCATGTCTGGGGGACTCTTTGGGCCAAAAACCTTCGGAGCTGAGAAGCCAGCTTTAGGAAACATGCTTGGAGTCAGGAATACATGCCCTTGACAGGTATCGAAGCATTCTCCGAGAAATTTGATCTCTTGAGACAGATGGAGGCAACTTTTGGTGCAGTTGAACACCCAACCGAGCTGCGGTAGGAAGACAACTACTGTGGAAACAGTTTTGCGAGCTTCTGGAAGGGAGTCCGCGCAAATGAGCCAATCATCCAAGTATGGGTGTACTCTGATACACTGCTTGCGTAAGGCTGCCGCCACAACCACCATCACCTTTGAGAAGGTTCGAGGTGCCGAGGCTAGGCCAAAGGGCATTGCCCGAAACTGAAAATGTTGGCCGAGGACTCAAAAACGCAGGAAACGCTGGTGATCTTCTCGAATGGGAATATGAAAATATGCTTCCGTGAGATCAAAGGATGCTAGAAACTCTCCTCAGCATACTGAGTGAATGACCGACCACAGGGTCTCGATCCGGAAGTGAGGTACTCTAAGGCTGCGATTTACGCCTTTGAGGTCCAAAATTGGACGAAGAGAGCCATCTTTATTGGGCACTACAAAATAGATGGAATAACGGCCTAGCCCTCTTTCTAACGGAGGGACTGGACTAATAGCTTTTAAGGAGAGAAGCCTCTGAACGGTAGTTTGAATGGCCACTCGTCTTTCTGCCGTGCATCCGGGAGAGACCAGGAAGGCAACGTGAATCGGTCGGCAACCTTCGAGAGTATAGCTGTGAGAAACTATATCGAGGACCCATCGATCTGAAGTTATGAGTGCCCACTGTCAAGAAAAAAGGGTCAACCGTCCGCCTACAGGCAGAAGGATCTCGAGTGGGCGGACCGTCCCCATCAGCAGGAAAAATGGGAGGCTCCAGGGAACTTCCCTGGGCCAGAGTACGAGTCCGTTCCTTTGCGGGTGCCTCGAAAGCTCTGTCCAAACCGATGGGCAGAAGCAGAAGAAGCACCTGGCTTAAAGGCGTGGTATCTTTGTGAATCCTGAGATTTAGAAAATCGCCGAAAACCATGGGATCGAGATTCACGAGAGGATGTCTTTGGCCTGTCCTCGGGTAAACGTTGTGGTTTCACCTCTCCCAGATCTTTCACCAATTTATCAAAATCCTTGCCAAAAAGGAGTCTCCCTTTAAAAGGCAACTTAGACGGGTCTTAAAGGCAACATCCGCAGCCCATTGATGCAACCATAGCCATCTTCTAGCCACTGCCGCCACAGAATGAGCGGACAGTCGTAGAAGATCATAAAAGGCATCTGCCAGGAATGCAGCAACTGATTCGAGACGCGCCAACTCTGGTTGGTCTGTAAGCTGCTGAATCCATCAGAGGGAGGCTCAAGCCGCCAAACTTCCACAAACCGCAGCTTGTAGGGAAAGAGTGGAGGACAAAAAAGCTGTCTTAAGTAGGCTCTCGACCTTACGGTCCTGTTGGTCTCGGAGTGCCACTCCACCCTCAACCAGAATAGTTGTATGCTTAGTGACTCTGGTCACCAAAGCATCCACTTTTGGGCCTCAAAAAAGGTAAAATTGCTGGGGGAGAGGAGAGGCGTGCTGCCAAAAATTGAAGCAACAGAGACCCGGTGATCCCCGTGCTGTTAAAAAACTGGAAGTAAGAAAATTGCTGCGAGGGAACCCAAGCAGGTACTCACTGTGCTGTAGAGAAGCAGAGGCTTGCAGGGAAATGCTCTAAAGATGCTGTAAAAATTATAACTGTGACTGGATGGCAAAAAATTTGATAGATTGATCCAGCCCCAGCTACACAGGCTCTGTGGCAGAGGCTAGGAGCTGATTATAATGGGGAGCTCCACTGATCTAAGGATCAGGAGCTCAGACCCTGCTGTATTGTCACTAACTATAGTTTAAAAGCAATACAGCTATAAGAGAGGGGACCTGGGAAACTCAGAGAAACACCTTTTGTGTGCTCTGAGTGCATCCAGGTAAGAGACAAGATTGTTTAACACCTTCATCTGCTGGAGACAGAGAAAATACCGACTAGGTCCTCTAGGGGCACTCCTATGACACCCAGAGCCCAACCAATCACAGCTCTGGAGTGTTTTTTCTCTATCTCCAACATCTGCTGGCAGGGGGACATAACCCGCTTGCATGGACTGGTCTAGCAGTATGAACTGAAACGATAAGGAATACATTTCAATCTTTGCATCACTGAAAGATTGCATTAAAAGCAGATCGGCATAGGATTTAAACAAATATTATTCACACCATTCCCCCCCTCTGTTGCCCCCATATTCTCCCCTTTCCCCTATAGAAGCTGCACCAGATACATTAAACATCACATCTCTCTCATAACTAATCTTTCACATCATTAGCAATTCAAAACTTTAGCCTTTTAAAATTATACAAACTATACTAACGTCACTTTTCAGAGCTTTGTGCTGTGTAGCTACAAATATTTGTTAAGCTCCACTATTTACCTTTAGTTATTATGACTAACTCACTTTTTGGATTAGCGATCAGGTCTCAGATTTAACGTCGGCTGCTCACTGGATCTGCTTGTATGATGCAGTGAAGAACGCCATTAATAATACATCAATGACCTGTTATTATCGCTATTTTTCTGTTTTTTATCCCTAGGTTTATTTTGCTTTTTTCTTATTAACTTATCTTGTCAAAACTGCTAGTTACAATCATACTCTCAGGAAGATGATCAAGGTTTTTTATCAGAAAAATTACTTATCTCAATGGATAAATTAAATTATACAGACTTCAGTCAATTATCGATGCAGAGTCTGGCACAAAAACCCACTTTCTTTGCTGTCAACCTTTGTTTAACTGGGTCCCAGAGGCAGCAGGAGATAAAAGGCATGTGGCCAAAGTCACAAAAACTGTGGGAAGTAGGAATCTAACTCATGTCACAGAATTTCTTCTAAACTAAGACCCAAAACTTAAAGCCCATGACCTGCAATGTCTTTGCTGACCTGGCTGTATGTTCCCTGGTAGAAGACAGGGTGTGCCCGTCCATACGTTTCTTCAAATAGCTGGATAAAGGAAATGATGTCCCCTACAGGATCTGTAACTCTGCTGCGAGGATCAGGCCGCAGAAAACGGAGTGCAAACCTTAGGGAAGAGACAGCACTATTAGAGACCTGCTTGAGAAGAATGCCTCAACTTGAGACAGCTATTGATAATGTCCAAGATGAAACATGAAGGGTATGAGAGTCACACAACCACCTCGATCTTTATAAGCTAAAAATCTTTTGTTAGACAAAATTGCATAGTGGAAAATGTATCATGAGTAGATCAAACTCTGCGGAACTATTATCTGCTTTTGGTACTGTATCAGTCAAGGCAAAGAATCTGAAAGTAGCAGAGAACATACTAAGAACTGGTGGATGGGCAGTCTGATCTCAGTGGTGCATAAATTAATGGAATAGTTTTTCATCTGCAAAGTATAGGAATGGTCAAAAGAGATATTTCTAAAAACAGGTGTGGAAGTTCACAGCTTTTATTCCAAAAATCATAATGAATCACTGGCATCAAGGGAAGGAATGTTGGTACTTCAGTCTGCTCACAATGGTAACTACAGCACAAGCATAGAAAACATTACTCCATGTGCAAGAAGCAGTGAGAGTGATAAGCAGACAGCAAAACCATCAAAAGGAAGAACATAACAGTAAATTACGGCAGATAAAGACCAGTATGGTCCATCTAGTCTGCCCAGTAAGATGACAAGAGTAGGTGCACCTGCTGCTCTGTGCAGGCCACCCCTCCCTGTGTCTTTGTTTAGGGGGGAACTCACCACTCCGTGTAGGACACCCCTATTTGTAACAAGAGGCGATTTATACATAGTGGGATGTTCTCTTTAGTAAGTGCTTCACTATTTGAAGAGTGGGTGACAGTTTCAGAAAGGGAAGCATGAAAACCAGTTCATGCATTTAGAAATGGAACTAAAAGGGGAAAGATATGATGCAATGCTTTAGAACAGAAAGGAAAGATGCTGTAAGGAAATACAAGGTGGCTTGAATACGTAAATCAGAGCCTAATGCAAACATGGCCTCGTATAAGCAGCCACCTTAAAGGCCAAACCTCTGCTAGAACACTGCACCAATAAGGGTGGCTAAGGGAAACAGACAGGTATAGAAAACTCACACAATCTGCTCAGGATCACTGGCTCTGGCCTTGGAACTGCTGTGCTATTCTTCCACCCACTAGAATATAAAAGGCTTTAAAGAGACTCATCCTTTCCTTAAGGAAGTCACTTTGAACCAACAGAAAGAGCTTTTTAAAAACTTGGTCAGGTACAATCCTGTCACTTTATTGTCAAAAAGAAACAATGGAAAAAAAAAGAAAAATATAACCCATCAATAACGGGCTGTGTGCTAAGGATGGGCCAACATCAATAAGCATTTTACTGACTGAAGGCTAGAGAGAAGATCCTGCATCAGGATCCACATCAGATTAAAACAAGCCATCCTAACATGCATAGACAAGTGGCACAGACAAAGCACCCAAGTCTTCCGAGTGCCTGCTCTATTTGTCCACATGCCTTCGTTCTGCATATTTAGGTTTGAAAAACGCTGCACTTAGAACTGTGATCTCTTTTTAAATAAAAGCTAGAGGCGACTCAGAAAAATGCAACTAGTGTGCGGTCTGCACCCAAAACCTATGAAAAGGAGACTGAAGGAGTTCAATTTGTCTATATTACAGAGGAGAGGAGACAGTGGACACATTTAAATACTTGTAAAGTATTACTGCACAAGAGTCAAACCTTTTTTTAAATAAGCTGTGGAACTAGGAGTTCTCATGTGAAACTCAGAGTGTGAAGGCACAGAAACAACCTCAAGAAATATATTTTCACAGAAAGGACCATGAACTAGAATGCCTTGCCAGAGGAACTGGTAATATAGAGAAAAAAATACAGTAACAATTCAAAAACAGCTTAGCATAAATAGAGGATCCATGGTGGTAAGAGAAAAGAAATGAAGCTGCGATTTCATCAGGGCTCCAGAAAACTGAGTTACTTACCTGTAACTGGAGTTCTCCGGGGACAGCAGGATAAGTCAGCCACACTTGGTGACGTCATCCGACGGCGCCGAGACGGAAGTACTCTCCATAGCTCAGAAGGGCTTTTGCCCTTCTGAGCATGGGCCAACTGGCCCCAGCCCCCTGCCCGCCCCTAGCTAGCCAGTACGTCACTAGCTGAGCCTTTTGCCGCTAGGAGGCGGGCACCAGGACGGAGGCCGACCCCATTCCAGGGAAGGTGGGCGGGTATGTGTGGCTGACTTATCCTGCTGTCCCCGGAGAACTCCAGTTACAGGTAAGTAACTCCGTTTTCTCCTAGGACAAGCAGAATGAGTCAGCCACACTTGGTGCCTCCCAAGCTGCCATGTGCTGTGGGGGATGGGGAGAGGCCAAGACCCTTCTTCAGGTCTGTCATGGCAGCATGTTGTATGTTGCAACAAGAACATATAGGCCTATATATAGGCCTGTAGAGGCGATGCATGCATGTGCAGTCATAGTGCACGCATGTGCAGTCGTAGCGTTGTAAGAACATATAGGCCTGCAGGAACCTAGAGGCCTGGAGTGGTGGAGCACACTGTAGGGGCGGGGCACACATGCGCCGTAGCAGCGTGCAGTAGTAGGGTGCAGTTATCAGGCACCATACGACGGCTTGCAGTCGCGATTGTAGTTAAAAAGGGCACCTCTTTACGGTAGCAGAGGTGAAGACCTATCAAGTAGTAGTGGTGCGGGAGCAACCGCAACGGGGACATCGAGCAGTAGCGGTGCAGGAGTAACTGCAACAAAGAAGCAGCTGCATCAGTTGCTGGCACGAGAGAGGAACATCACTAATAAGGGAAGCGTCTCTTTCGTCTTTATTTATTTATTTATTTATTACACATAGTCAACTCCGGACTTGTTATCGGAGGAAGTTGTAAAACCGTTAGTGTGGAGGATAAGAGATAACCGGTATTGGGGGACCTGTGCCATTGGGAAGGCATGATTCAGAATGGCCGTGCTGGAAAAGGAACAATGGACGTGATGGGCCTCGTTTGACCCATAATGGTGTACCATCCGGTCTATGTTATCAGTGAGGCGAACGGTGCGCGCTGGGGTAGCGAGGCAGCATCGGCTATGCTATAAGAGTGGTATGAGGTTGACCACTAATGCTGCAGTGCCCATAAGTCAGGTCCGAGCCGGGCAGCCTTTGGAGGTGGCAGCGAGGTGGGAGTGCAGATTGTTAGGGCTGTCTGGTCAACAAGAACTCATGGCCTCATATTGCTCAGTGAGGTGCACCCATTACCGATGGTGTTCGGTTCACGGGTGATGTGAGAGTTCACGTTGCAAGGTCTTGGTGCCTTGCAGATGCGTGTTACATGGCAGGACGCAGGGGGGGGGGGCCTTGGCGTGGCTTTGGTCCTTGCCTGTAGCTGAGCCTGTGGGCCCTTGCGTGTAGCTGAGCCCCTGCTTGTATCCGGCATGGCTTGGACCCTTGCCAGTGCAGCCAAGTTGCCTGTATCCAGGCAGCTGTGCTTGTGGAAGTGCCGGTGGGGCTTGGACCTGTTCTATGCACTGTTCTGTGTATATCCTGGGCATACCAGAGATCTATTCCAGGCCAACATGCCCTGGACGGCATTGGGCTGTCAAGAGCAACAGCTATGTGGAGGCTGCTGCTCGTTCGTGTGAGCCATTCAGTCATGCTGATAAGTAGAAGACCACAGGCTCAGGTCTGGATCACAGCGTGTCAACAGGGTCCGGCTCTGGTGCTGAACCGTCAGCATGCAGATCTGCTTGCGATGAGGCCCACTGAAGGAGGACGCCTACGGGTTGAGCTCCTGCATGATTCCCAGGGGGAAGGACTGCCAGGTGCATCCGCTCCCTCGCCGTCCAGGCCCTGGAGTGCCGAGCCACAGGCATTGTTGCACCTCTGTAACTCCCCAATATGGACCTCGGCCGGGTCTTGGACCTGTGAATCGAGCCTGCGACCCGTTGGCCAGGTACCCTGCCTTTGCTGCCTGTTGGCCAGGTACTCCTGCCTTTGCTGAGGCAGGTTGCTTCTGAGTAAATCATAAAGAAGATCCAGACTGGGGTCCCAGGCTGGCTATGAGCCTGTCACTCCGTCTTTATGCCTCCCGTGACATTAGGTTCAGTGCCACAGAGTTTGCTGGGGCAGGGTCTTGAGGAGGTTTGTCAGAAGGCTCAGGGGTAATGGGCAGCCTGGTTGTAGGATCACAGAAAGGGCTCCAGATGGCAGCAGTGCGTCGCTCCAGATTCCCGGACCGGCATGAGAAACTTTGTTAGGCAGAAGAGGCAGCACCGTTGAGTCCAAAAAGTGGAAGGGCATATCCCAACCAGATGGTGGGACCCCAACCTGATGGTGGGTAGTGCTTACCTCAGATGTTTGTCAGGTGGGATGCCCAGGGACCCATGCAAATGTGGTAGAGAGAACACCCATGTCTCGTCAGATGCCGGGTCTAGGATGTGCATCCAGCGGATGCTCCGGGGCTGCCAGATCAATGTATAACGATCAAGTTGACTCTGCTTACTGGTTCTTGAGGTCATGCACTAACCAGAGGGAGTTGTCTCTGACTGCCTTACTAAAAGAAGCCCACTGTGGGATTGAACCATTGAGGTCACCACCTTAACCATTGCTACATCAATATGGGGTATGGGTGATAGGATTCTTCCTCTGGAAGACCTTGTGGGAACAGTGGGCATCATGAAAGGTCCTGCCCGCAGTCAATGTGGGGTTCTTAGTCTCCTTGACTGAAGTAGGGCATGCAGTGCAGGATCCCAGCTGGGATCTGAACCTGTGACCTTCTGTTAGACGACCCATCGACTATGTATACATCGACTGTGTATATTGCACCATCCTGCTGCAACTGCAAAGGTGGTGGAATGTCAAGTTTCCTTACAGTCTTTCATTGTAGGCCATTCTTAGAGGCTACAAGGGGTGCGGGACCCCTTAGTGGCGGACAGAGTGCAGACCCCTTAGTGGCGGATAGAGTGCAGCCTCCCTTTCTGGAGGCCAGTGTGCAGCCAGGGAGTCTTTGCTATGTCACCGGCATTGGCGGTTGCCTGTTTTGTCCGGGATGCAGACCTCACACTTTAGGCCATGGTATCAGGTAGTCTTGACGGTTGTCCATTGACAGCAAGAACAGCGCTGCATAGTCTGAGGTGCTGTTGAGTCAGAGAGACTGATGTTGGAGGCGATTCTCGCCTTAGGTGTTCTGGCCGTAGATCTCTACTTACTGTACCGCGGAGTAGCCACTTTCTTCTTGGACAACCAAGTGTATGGTTCAAACCATACTAGGTGGCTACCTTGTAAGGTGGGATGTATTGCTCCATACAGAGCAGAACACTGAGTGCCCTGGGCTGTTTTGGTTTGAGTGCCAACTAAACCATACCAGCACAGGGCAATGGCCATCTTAAGTAACCTTTCCTTCCAGCACTCCCCGTCGAGATGCCAAGTCTTCCGGGTGCAGCAGTGATGGGATGCTACAGTAAGAATCGGAAGCGCAATGCGAGGGGAGGCCTCTGAATCCTTGCACATTGTCTAAATCTATTCCCAGTGCCTAGGCGCAAGCTGGATGAGCGAGGTTCAAGGCCAGGCTCACCATCACAGCAGGCATTTTTATTTATTTTATTTATTTATTTACAGTCTCTTATATACCGCACTATTCAGCATCAGCGCGGTTCACATGGAACAAAATGCTCAGTACATTTAACACGTATGAGTTTACAGGTAACAGGGTATAAATAACTTGGATAACCGGGGTAACTATTTACAAAACATACTACATGGAATCATATACACAGAAGATACATAGGGAAACCAGCCCACTATGGGAATGAATATAACGCTTGGTGAGTTGTTGATATACCCTAGATTTATCTGGGACTGGTATCAGTGGGTGTTATTGGGCTCTAGGTGACGCCATTGGGTTCTATAAGGTATTTGTTGAAGAGGTGGCATTTGAGGGCTTTCCTAAACTGTGTCAGGCTCCTAATAGCTCGAATATCAGGGGGTAGTGCATTCCAGCATATTGGGGCACTGAGACTGAATGCTCTGTTGGCTGTCGATTTAGTGCAAGTAGTAAGTTCCCTCGGGATTTTGAGGGAGTTTATAGCCATGGATCTCCTTGCTCTATTTGGAGATGTGCTATGGATAAGTGAGGATAAGGATGCCGATGTGAGATTATTGACAGCTTTAAAAGTAATTACCAAGGTCTTGAAAACTATTCTAGCTTGAATAGGAAGCCAATGCAACTGTATCAGCAGGGGCGTAATGTGGTCGTACCTGGAGGCTCCATGGATGACTCTTGCTGCCGCGTTCATGGCTAGCTGAAGCGGGTTTAATGTAGATTGGGGAAGACCTTGTAATATGACGTTGGCATAGTCGAAATGGGGTATAACCAACGCCTGGAAGATTGTCCGGAAATCAGTTGGATCAAGCATGGAACGTAGGTGTCTAAGTGAGCGTATCTTATAGTAAACTGATCTGACTATGTTTCCTATGTGGGCTTTCATGTCTAGGCGTTGATCTAGTGTGACTCCCAAATATCGAATTGAGGATTTAGATTGCAACTCCGCTTCTTTTACTTTAAGATATTTTGGGGGGGTAAAATTGGGATTCCTTGTTATGAAGAGTACTTCAGTTTTCTTATGTTGTATTCTGAGGTTTTGAGACAGGAGCCAGTCAGATATTGCATTGAAGCAGCTCGTTAGTGGGGAGAGGTCGAGATGCTCGGTAGAGAAGGGAATGTAAAGCAGGACATCGTCTGCATATAACATGCAGTCAACATTGAAAGACCGGATGATATTACAAATTGGCTGCATGTAAATATTGAAGAGGAGCGCAGAAAGGGAGGATCCTTGAGGTACTCCTTGGCTTTGGTGGAAAGGTTCAGACTTTATCCCTCCAGAACGGACATGCTGCCATCTCTCGGCCAGGTAGGATCTGCACCATTCAAGCGCTTTTCCATTAATGCCTTTGTCAATCAGACGTCCTAGTAGAAGCTCATGATTTACTGAGTCGAAAGCTGCAGCGATGTCCAGAAAGATGAGTGCAAATCCTTGACGGATGTCGTCAATGCCAGTGATTATTTTGCAGAAGAGGGTGGTAAGGAGGGTTTCCACTCCATGGAATTCCCTAAACCCATGTTGGCAGGGGTCTAATGGTGCCGCGGAGTCAATGTGATCCTGCAGTTGCTTTTGGGCCTCCTTTTCAATGATCTTCGCGAGTAGTGGAATGCTAGATATGGGTCTGTAGGATTCCACCTGTTGGGGGTCAAGCTTGCAGTTTTTTAACAGAGGTCTGATAGAGGTGTGTTTAAGGGCTGAAGGGAAGGAGCCAGTTGAGAAGGAGAGATTCGTTATTTTGGCCAGTACTGAGCTGAAGTGACTGCGAAGCTCCTTGATCCAGAAGGCTGGGCATGGATCAGTCTGAGCAGTACTGGTGTTAAGGGCTGCAATTGTGTCTTCAATTCCTCTCTTGGAGGGGGTAGAAAACATGGTTAGGGTTGTTTGGCAGTTTTGCTCTGTGGTAGAGGCTATAGTAGAGGTTTTGTTGGTCTGACATATCTTGGATTGTAAATAGGTTGCAAAATCTTGTGGGTGTAGCTCAAATGGAGGTCCAGAGGATGGTTCCTTGGATAAAGTCTTGACAAGGTCGAAGAGGTCATGTGGTTTATTAAGTGATCTCATTAAGGTGTCAGAGTAGTACTGCTTCATTGTGTTGGTGATTGCGTTGCGGTGTGCAGCCAGATGACAGTTGTATGCTGACAGGTCATTTAAAGAGTGAGATCGGCGCCAGCGTTTCTCCAGTTTCCGTAAGTGGTTAAGTGATGCTTTAAGATCAGCTGAGTACCATGGGGCACTTACTCTTTTACCTGGAGGCCTGTTGGATGTTGTACGTAGGGCAATTGCGCTGAGGCAGTTGTTCCATTGAGAAATTAGGTTGTCAAGGTTCTGGGTGGATTCAGAGATGAGTTGCTGCGTTTCAGCAAGGATAAGATCTCTGTTGTAAGGCTTGAAAGATCGAGAGGGCGGTCTTGCGGTGTTGCTTTGGATTTTGTTGGTTTTTGTGTAAGCTTTGTAAGAGGGAATCTGAATGATGATCAGTTTGTGATCTGACCAAGGAACAGAAGTTATGGAGGTTATGGGATCCTGAGCTGGGTTAAGAGAGGTTTGCGGGGCGAAAACAAGGTCCAAGATATTTCCCTTAATATGAGTAGAATCATTAACTAGTTGCTTGAAGCCAAGGCATGTTCGAAGGAGCAGGATCTGGTGGGAGATTTAAGGGCTAAAGAGACTTCTTAAGGCTCCTAGGGTTGAAGATTGGACCCAGGGCTCCCGGGACTCCACCTTGGGCTTCCCTTGCGACCAAGGTAGTCAGCAGGTGGCGGGAGCCAGGTGTTGATCTGAAGCTCCAGGTGCCACTGCGGGCACATGGCCATCCCCAGCGCTGGGTTATAGTTTGCTGTTGCCGGGTTAGTAACCTGCAGACGTCGCTTCCTCCCTGCTCATGGTCATCTTTGTTCCGCTGTAACCCAGGCCTCCACTTTAGAAGTCTAAAGAGACCACTTCTCTGTTTTGGGGATCAGGTGCAGGCCATCATCCAATGGACAATATGAGTCGTGCGCCACCGGTGACATAAGATCAGAGCCGGTGCCATCTCTGTTAGCCAGTGCTGGGCTATGTAAGATGCACTGGACAGACTCCTTATGGCTGATCAATGGGGAAGCTGTAGTAAGGGCAGTTAGTAGCTGGTTTTAAAGAGGTTTTGGACAAGTTCCTGGAGAAAAAGGGCCAAAAACCATTGTTGTTAAGGATGGACCCAGGCTACCAATGCTTGACCCAGTACAAGCATTGTGGAACCAACCACTGTTGAAAACAGGGTACTGGGCTGGATAGACCTTGGTCTGACCCAGTATGGCATATCTTAATTTATGTTCCCGTGTAAGCTGCACGCAGCTGCAAGCCGTGTGACAGCGTGGAGGTGCTAAGCATCAGGTGGTGCCGGCATTTCTTCTGGGCCGAATGCGCCAAACTGTCTAGAGGCATGGAGAGCAAGTCTACTCCTACTGTTGCTGGCTATCCATGTGTCTCCCAGAAACCGTCTCCGGCATGAGAAGAAGCTCCCTGGCTGCTCCGGCGTCGGCACGGAGAGCGGGAGAGCGCTGGCGTGGGAAAGGTCCGTCGATGCTGATTGAGGGAATCTGGCATGGGAGAAGTGCTCTGTATGCTCATCTGCTTCTCATTGTCTCCGAGGCAGGTGCGATCGGTGCCGAGGCAGGCGCGCAGGCGTGATGGACGCCGCTTTCTGTGCCGACATGGACCGCCCCTGGACTCTGTCATCATGACGCCAGCCAAAGGGGACAGGTTCCAGGCTTGAGACTTAAGGGTACGGGCTGTGATCTCTCTGACGCCTCCGCGCCAATAGCGATGGGAGTGTCAGGTGATGTGATTCCAGCCAATGGAGCCATGGGGGCGGGCTGACGTGGTGCCAGCCCATGGCGCTGTGCTGAGTGCCGGCTTGATGTGACGCCTGCCAATGGAGCTGCGGGGCGGAATGATGTGGCGCCAGCCAATGGCGCTGTGCCGGTTGCTTGAGAGCTTGCGATACCGTCCAATTCGGCGGAGGGGGCGCAGCTTGCAGGGCAGCACACAGTTGCAGCAAGATGGCCGCCCCCATGGTCCACACACGTGCGAGGAAGGTCCAGGGGTGTAAGGGGAGCAGAGTCCAGGGACGGAGCCCTGGCTGCCGCGAGGGCCTTCACACCCGGAGCAGAATCCTGGGATGCTTCCTGGGAGTTGTGTTGACTATGCTTTCACCTCCGGAGCGGCGTCAGAGGAGCAGAGGCCGGGGACGGAGGCCTTCGTAGGCACGTCCTGGGCTGCCGCGAGGGCTTCACATCCGAAGCGGAATCCTGGGATGCGTCTTAGGAGTTGCGTTGGTCATTAAAAGCCTGATGCTCGGGGTGGAGGCACACCCTGAGCAGCGGCAGAGCTGGTGGATAAGCCTGCGGCTGGGGGTGGAGGCCCTTAGGCACACCCTGAATGGCGGCAGAGTCGGAGATGTCCCACGAAGGTACGTGAGTAAGTGACTTGCACCAGGCCATTACTGGGACTTGAACTCCGGTTGTTTGTGTGTGGCTGTTGTCTAATCACTAGGCTACTCCTCCATTCCTTGGGTTGCGGCACCAATAGATTTATTCTGCCGCCTGCTGAGAGCACATGGCGGGAATAGGAGCTCAAGCCAGATAGGAGCAATCTGAAACAAAGCTTGAACAAAGTATCAATACATGTTTAAAACTGATCATACATACGCTGTAAGAAGAAATTTTCATAGGAAGAGGTAAGATTTGGTGGAGAGTAGAAAGTCCGTCTTGCTGGCAAGGCGGAAGAACTGAAACTGGCTAGCTAGGGGCGGGCAGGGGGGTGGGGCCAGTTGGCCCATGCTCAGAAGGGCTAAAAGCCCTTCTGAGCTATGGAGAGTACTTCTGTCTCGGCGCCGTCGGATGACGTCACCAAGTGTGGCTGACTCATCCTGCTTGTCCTAGGAGAAACATCTGGGGAGGCCAACACTGTGCTGGATCTTCATCATGTCTGGTGCATCAAGGTCACATGGAAGACACAGGCAAGAAAGGGGTTGATGCAGAGTTGCATTTGGACATTTTAGATGCAGACCTACCAAGAGGATGGACAGGCTGGATGAGCAAATGTAGTCTTCATCTGCTATTAGGTTTTCCCATTTAGGTTTAAGTTGCTAAAACATCTGAATACCATTAATCTACCCATAGCATAAACCAGTGAAAAGATGTACTCACCGAAAGATATCAAGTAGCGTGTAATATGTAAATCGGAATGGAAGCATTATCAGGTAGTAACCCCATCCTAACAGCCCCTAAAATTTCAAGGATATGATGTTAGGACTAACTCCCAGTAACAAAGAACAAGCCACTGAACACAGCAGATAGACAAACCATTTTCCCTTATTACAGGCACCGGCAACTGTTATTTTGACTTCCAGAAATCTTAACACAATACAGGCTTACCCTGGGCTGTGGTCTTGAGACAACATAGCTGTATAACCTCTGGTCTGCTGTATTCACCTGTAGTGGCCGGGTGGGAGGAGGGTTAAATACACTCGGAACCCCCTCTTGTTCATTCAGTCTGTCTTGTACAGCTGCCTGGATTAAAAATGAGTGAGATGCAAGTTACCTGTCCTACATAATTCAGCAAGATTCTCGGTTTACAGGAAAATGTTACTTTAACCTCATGCATACAGTATATGTCCAATCTGGACAGCTATGTGTGATTCCCCGTGCTTTCCCTTACACAATAATGCTTTTCTTTAGGCAAGCTTTTTCATAAAGCTGAAACACCATAGCTTTGGTTAAGCAAATACCTCAATATTCCAGTTGTGTTGTTCTAGGGTATGGCGACATTGGTCCATAGACTCTATTCCAGTCAAGTCCTACGGAAAGAGACAAAGAGCAAATAAGAAAAGCAAAACCTGTTCCTAAATGAAATTATTACAAATATTCCCAGCTAAAGGGGAGGAGTGGCCTAGTGGTTGGTGCAAGTTACTTTGGGCTGGAGGGCCAGGGGTTTGAATCCCACTAGAGGACAGCAACCTTGGGCCAGAAGGACTAGGGTTTCTAGTCCCACAGGTGCTCCTTGAGGCCTTGGGCAAGCCACTTAACTCTACGTGCCTCAGGTACAAAAAACAGATTGTGAGTCCTTCAGGGACAAGGGAAAAATATATATATACACAGTACCTGAATGTACACCGCTTTGACTGGTAGAAAAGCGGTATATATTTACTTAACTAGACTTAAAGAAAGAAAGATATATTCCAAGGAATTGCAGAGTACATTTTTCAGCCCTAATAGGCTATTATGCTTCATGAACGATGACATATATATCAGTCTCAGATAATCGCAGCAATACAAATATGTACAGCAACTAAAGTGTGCTTCTAAAGTGTTCTGTAGAAACAGAACCAGTGGTGTGGCTTGTGGTACAACTCACCTTTTCATTTTACTCAAATAGGGCCTAATGTACTAAAGTTTTTCCTGAGAGGCCCAAATTGGAGAAAGCTTTTAGTACCCAGATCCCTAATATCTTATGACATGGGTTCTTAGAGTTACTGCTCATGAGCATTCAGTTTGACTTGCAAGAAAATCTACCACCTAGGAAATATTTTCCACTGGACAAACTAGGCAGCTGCCTAGGAACACTTTGTGGGGGGTATAAGAGGGGGAAGAAAGGTGTTTCCTAAAGGAAGGATGGATGAGCACATGAATGCTGTGCCAGGGGAATTAAGGCATACGAGTACGTTTACTAAAGGTCATGATACGTTAACACACATTAAGTGCCACTGCACCCATAGAAATAAAAGGGCTACGTGCACTTCATGCACATTAACATTCATTAATGCATGGTAAAACCTTTAATAGATATGCCCCTAAGGCTAAGGAAGAGGGGTGTACCACACTGCCGTTTTGAGTCCACAAGTCTGCAAAGCAGACCTAATGTCCACAGCACTGTTTTACCCAGTAAGAAACGTGGAAAGCAAGCGGAACAATGTATAAAATCAAACTTTGATTATTCCACTCTAGCCACTGGCCCGACGCAGGCCGTGTTCCGTGAAGCCTTCCTCAGGGGCTTACAATGGCTAAAAACAATCATAAAAAAAACATATTAAGAATGAACTATAAAAAATAAATAACAAAAGTGTAAAAAGGCACGCAAGAGAAAACAAGGATATTAAAATAATAAAAAAAAAAGATAAGCAAATATAAACTAAAATAAAATAGTTGACAAACGGAAATCGGAGCTAAAAAATAATAATGTAATATTACATTGGGGAAAAAAATAAAACATATGTATTATATATGCTAACATGTCAAATAGAAAACTATGGGACATTTGAAACTTAAATGCATGAATACACCATAAAATCATTTAAACTTATATGAATGGTAAATAAACATATATATTAAAACATATATGCTTAAAAAAACATGTTAAGATTCCATAAAAAACATGCATATTTAAAAGTAAATAAAACATGTATGTATGAAAACTATCAAAGTGAAACACATGTATCTGTGCAAGATTGTCAAATAAATAAATATTAGACAATTAAAAACATGAGTGCTTGAAAATACCTTAAAACCATATTAACTTTGAATGAATGATACCAGACATATATGTTAAAATACTAAAACATGTCCTTGAAAAACAAAATTAGCAACATGTATATCAAAAATCAATTATATAAAACACCCCATGAAAAACATACATATATTGAAAAAATAAATAAATTAATTAATAAATAAAACATGTATATGTAAAATTGCTCATTGAAGATGTGACAGAACAAAGGAAGGGGACATACCTGTATAGGTATTGCTTTATCCAAAAATTCATCTGTATAGCCACAAGTAAAAATGAAACAAAACAAAAGGAAGAACACAGAAAGATCAAGAAGAACCAGAGGGGGAGGTTGTTGACAAAAGGAATAGGCAGGATAAGACTTTTTAAAATATGGACGCATTATGGAAAGGGGGAGGTCGAGGACTATCACGCCCACGCAACCATCGCGTAGATCCATAATGGAACCAAGATCAAGATCAAGACAAGACCCGTGCACCATACAATTATTACAGGGGACGGGGTCGGGGGAGGGGAAGCAGGGGGTCGGAGAGGTCTCTAGAAAGGAGACACTGATAGACACCACAAATAATTAATAATGTTGTCAATATTTCAAAATATAAATTAACTCCTGGTGAGGAATCTCTATTGAACAAAGGGTTATCTTTTGTGAAAGTTAGAAATTATGATCCTTTTGAGGCTCAGATTGATCTGTTCAAATTTTTCCGGAAGATACGGATCAAACAATTTTTCATTCACCAAGCCCAGACAGGCAGTGATCAATCTTTAGTTAAAGAAAAATCACGGTGGGTTCCCCCTTCTAATACAGATCCCCTTGTTGAAGCGTTTGAAAAAGTGGTTTTAATGGAAGTTAATAGATTAAATGCTCATGTTCGATCCCCCTATCATAATCTCACCATTGAGGAAAAAGGAAGCGGTCAAATCTTTACAAACCAATAACATTATTATCAAGCCTGCGGACAAAGGGGGTGCTGTTGTCGTATTGGATAAGTTGCAATATATTGAGGAAATTCAAAGACAACTCTGTGATACTTCTTTTTATTCTCGACTAGAAGGTGATCCCACTGTTGCCTTAAAGAAATCCATTGATAATATTATATTAAATGGATTTGAGTTTGGGTACCTCACTGCCAAAGAAAAATATTTTCTTATAGTGGACTTCCCCATTATCCCTACGATTTACATCATTCCTAAAATTCACAAGTCTATAGATATCCCCCCCAGGGAGACCTATTGTATCTGCCATTGGGTCCCTGTTAGAACCCATCTCAGTTTTTGGATATGTTATTACGGCCCTTTGTTGAGAAGATGTGGTCTTACGTTCGTGATTCCTCACACGTCATTAACATTCTCACGTCTATTAAGGAACTTGATTCTAACATAATTTTGGCCACACTTGATGTCGAATCTCTATATACAAACATTCCCCAGATAGAAGCTTTACATATCATCGAACAATATCTCTATAAGAAGGACATCCACAAGCGTATTCCTACAATATTTTCAATAGATTTGGCTCGGTTTGCATTGTGTGAGAATTATTTCTGCTTTAGGGATCTATTTTATAAACAAACTAAAGGCGTATCAATGGGGTCCTCCATGGCCCCAGACATAGCTAACCTCTATGTTGCTGATTTTGAAGATAGGTTCATAAAAGATAGCCCATTCAAAGCCCATATTCTTTGGATAAGATACATTGATGATATTTTAATTCTTTGGAATGGTTCGGTAGAGCTCTTATAGGATTTTAATGTTTGGATCAACAACTGTGACAATAACCTATGGTTCCCACCAGATTTCATTATTCAATCTATTTATTACAAAGTCCGAAGGTGGTCTGCACACAACATTATACAGAAAACCAACTGACAGAAATCAGTTATTACATTTCACTAGTTTTCACAATGCTTCGCTCAAGAATAATCTCCCGGTTGGACAATTTTTAAGGACAAAAAGAGTTTGCACGACCGCTCATGATTTTGAAAGACAGGTTTCTATCATGAAAAATAGATTTGTTGAAAGAGGGTATCCCCAAAATCAGATTAATAAGGCTTACTATAGAGCCCGTGATTCCTCTCGAGCAGACTTGTTAAAACCCTGGGATAAGCAATCTAATGTAGGGATTGTCTGTTCCCTTCTTTATTCACATCAATCTCATACCATTAGTAAATGTTTACGCAAACATTGGCACCTTATACATTTGACGGTGTCTTATAAGCGAAATGTAAACCTTCGAAACCTATTGGTACCATCTGCCTTTACAGAACGAAAATTTCTTTCAAAATATAAGGGACATTTTCAATGTGGTCACTGTTCAGTTTGTACACACACATTGTCAATTAAAAATTATTTTGTACACCCCAACAATAGTCGTAAGTTTTATTTGGACAACTTTTCAAATTGTACCACTAGTCACGTCATTTATGTTATATTATGTCCTTGTAACAAGCTATATATGTTGGTAAAACTACACGTCCAGTTCGCAACAGAATAACTGAACATAAAAGTTGCATTAAAAGAAGGGTAGCAGATTAGCTTCTTGCCAGTGTGTGACAAGAGGTTTATCACAAGGTGTCCGACTTTAAATATTTTGTAATAAAAAAGGTTAAGTTGAATTGGCGGGGAGGTAATATAGACAATACTTTGTTGCACCTTGAACAATGGTACATTTATAATTTAAATAGTTTGCACCCAGAGGGCCTAAATATGGAACGTGACCTTGCGCTATTTCTATAGGAGAGGTGTTTCATTTGTCCAATTTTGGTTTCATTTTTGCTTTTTTTCACGGTTGGTTTTTTGTCTTTCCTTTTCACCCCTTTGCATTATAGATATGATGTGATCTCACCCCTTCCCCTTTCATGGGGCAGCCCACGGGCTACAGTTTTATTTAACATTCATAATCTCATGGTTTTTATACGTGGGTTTTTACAAACCCAGGTTCCTTAGGGTGAATAGTTATAACCGCTTGTTTTACAATTTATTTCATCTTTTATTTTTGTTTTAGGGTTCCCTTTTTACACGCATATTATTTCCTTCAGTTTGATTCTAAACACACGTTTTTTGACTGTCTTTATATGGTCCCTTCTGGTTAGTGACATTTGCATATCTCTCCATTACGTCATTGCCGTATCTGGCACCAATAAATTTCCTAGTGCGCAGAAGCCGGCGTTTTTCAAGTAACGCATTTGCTAGTGGAGTTTGCAACAGTTAGGAAGGCGCCTGTCGTTTTCTTGTTGAGATTCACACTTTGAAGTTCATAGCCAAGTTTTTTCTCCTCTTCGGTCCCTTCAGCTTTAGCTCATTCAGTTTACGTTTTGTTCAAATGTTATACATGCATTTCTTCCTTTTCATAAGCTCCAATTTTAATAGTGTGGTCATTATCCATTTTTGAGTTTGTCCTTCATATACTATATTTTTTACAGGTTTAATTTTAACCAATGGTTTTAATTTACAGATTAACGTTTTTAGGGGAGATGGGCGTCCATTCTTATTCAGGGATGCAATGGCATTTATTCATAACATTATAAGAACACAATGTGTGCCCGTTAAAAATGTGGGCATCGCAATTTAAGATATCTTTTGAGATTAACACATGGTTCATTAATTTTTTAAAGTGACTTCACTGAGGCCATCCTTCAGTATTTGTTTTAATTGTAATAGAATACCCCCCTTTATTTGTTCTTAATTCTGTACATATTTTTAGTCCATAGGACCAGTGGCTCTCCATTGTACATTTATATAACGTTCGACCTGTTATATGAATTTTTGGGTCCTCACGGTCAGGTAATGGATCTGCAATTCAATAATTTTGCTTGTTTTCATTTTAATGTTCATTCATCTAAACAAGATTTTATAATACATTCATGAGTATACGTTTTAGATTCGAAGTGGTTTTACATTCGGTATCTGCCAACATAAATATGGGTTAGTTTAGTTTAGTTGGTGCCTGCCCAAGTTTACTTATATGCACCCTCGTCTTCATCCCTCTTTCTTTTTGTTTTGTTTCATTTTTACTTGTGGCTATACAGATGAATTTTTGGATAAAGCAACACCTATACAGGTATGTCCCCTTCCTTTATTCTGTCACATCTTCAATGAGCAATTTTACATATACATGTTTCATTTATTTATTTATTTATTTATTTTTTCAATATATGTATGTTTTTCACGGGGTGTTTTATATAATTGGATTTTTGATATACATGTTGGTAATTTTGTTTTTCAAGGACATATGTTTTAGTATTTTAACATATATGTCTGGTATCATTCATTCAAAGTTAATATGATTTTAAGGTATTTTCAAGCACTCATGTTTAATTGTCTAATATTTATTTATTTGACAATCTTGCACAGATACATGTGTTTCACTTTGATAGTTTTCATACATACATGTTTTATTTACTTTTAAGTATGCATGTTTTTTATGGAATCTTAACACACGTTAGAAACATAGAAACATGACGACAGAAAAAGACCACATGGCCTATCTAGTCTGTCCTTCCATAACAACAACTACAACAGTTGTTCTTAATATGCATATTTGCAATGAGTTTGTTTTTAAGCATATATGTTTTAATATATATGTTTGTTTACCATTCATATAAGTTTAAATGATTTTATGGTATTTTCATGCATTTAAGTTTCAAATGTCCCATAATTTTCTATTTGACATGTTAGCATATATACATACGTTTTAGTTTTTTCCCAATGCAATATAACATTATAATTTTTTAGCTCCAATTTCCATTTGGCAACTATTTTATTTTAGTTTGTTTATATTTGCTTATCTTGTTTTTTAATTATTTTAATATGCTTGTGTTTGTTTTCTCTTATGTGCCTT
Source organism: Ichthyophis bannanicus (assembly GCA_033557465.1). Classification (NCBI taxonomy): domain Eukaryota; kingdom Metazoa; phylum Chordata; class Amphibia; order Gymnophiona; family Ichthyophiidae; genus Ichthyophis; species Ichthyophis bannanicus. The sequence goes on from CM066050.1 coordinate 8,111,884, forward strand.
TTTACACTTTGTTATTTAGTTTTTATAGTTCATTCTTAATTGTTTTTAGCCATTGCAAGCCCCTGAGGAAGGCTTCACGAAACACAGCCTGTGTCAGGCCAGTGGCTAGAGTGGAATAATCAAATAAAGTTTGATTTTATACATTCTTCCGCTTGCTTTCCACGTTTCTTACTGGGTTGGACTTTGCACGTGGAATCGTGCTCTTTTTGTTGGACATTCGTTCACAGCACTGTTTTATCCAGCGACTGCCCTGGTTGCAAGAGAGGTAACCCCATCCACTGCTCCCTCATTGTCTGATGGGAATTTAGGGGCTTGCTGGAGATAAATGGAACCCTGGTAACATCACATAACACAAAAAAAGAAAACCTATTTTGGTGATAGATCGACCAAATAGCCGGGGAATTCCCCACCTATGTAATTATGAAAAACTTTTTTTTTTTGTCGGAAGTACCACCAAGGGAGAAAGGGCACCTGTCCCCCAAGGTAGTAAGTCCTTTTTAAACATGTAAAATTGTCAATCAAGCTTACAAAAGGGTCATTTATACAACCAAGAATGGTTGCTTGACCCTGCATATAATTTTTAAAAAAAAAAAGTCAGACTTCCGGTGATGCGGTGAGCTAGAGCAGTCGCACGCTGCTCGAGCTCTGGGCCCCCCTCGCCCCTCCGGCAACGATAAATGTGGTACCGGGGCTAATTTTGGGGTTTCTTACCCCCCCTCCGAGCTCTCCCAACTGGACCGCGGCAGGGTATGGTGCCCCAGTGCTCCTCTCTCACCCCCGCACGACGATCCTGGGAGGCGGCCTGGACCCGGACAGCAGACGCCGCGTACCGCGTAGTAGGAGAAGCCACGCTGCGGGGTGAGTTGATCTGTTGAAGACTTCGGCGGCGGTCGGAGCGGGGTCCCGCGGCAGCAGCAGCAGCTCTCCGGCCGGTGCACTTCGCCCCTTCCCGCCCCCCGCGTGATGGCAGTGCAGGCCTTGTGAGAGGGGCTGATGCAGCAGCTACAGGGGGAGGCCGAGAACTGTCGTTGGGCCTTGGTCAGGGCCGCTGCCTGTTATGCCCGCCCCCCGGGTGATCCTTGAGGGCCGAATATCTCCAGCACACGGAGGACGGAGACCTGTGCCTCGCCTTTGGCACGCGGGGGCCTGCGACCTATCTTAAACTCATAGGAGCCTGGTCTGTACCCCCTGCCTCTGGCGCACCGGAGCCTCCGAACGACGCCCTGCCACCAGCACACGGAAGCCTGTGACCTGCCCCCTGTCTTCGGCGCGACGGAGTCTGAGACCTGTGCTCTGCGTCTAGCGCATTGGAGCTTGAAACCTACGCCCTCCCTCCAACGTTCAAGAGCCTGGGTCCAGTGCCCTATCCCTGGCTTTCGGAGGTCTGAGCCCTGCCCCTGCCTCCGGCGCACAAGAGCTGGGGACCCCTGCCCTACCTCCAGCGCATAGACGCCTGAGACACGTGCCCTACCTCTAGTGCATAGCAGCCTGAGACTTGCACCCTACCTCCAGCGCATGGATGCCTGAGAAGAATCGGTGGCGCTTGGGAATTGGGACGGGGCCTGTACAGCGCACCTTGGAGGAGGGCAACCAAAGCCTTCGTCGCCCGGCAGACCACAACAGCGGCCTTGGCGATGGCGGCAAAGGGAGGCCGCCGGGTGGAGAAGGAGAAGACCCCCCTGCCGCCAAGGGGGGGGGGGAGCAATCCTCGACGTTGAAAGGGGAGGCTAAGGCCACGGCGGGGATGGTGGACGAAATCTCCATGGCCATGGCAGGGGCACTGTCGGCACAGTTTGAAGACCTGCGGAGCCGCATGGACCTAATCCAAACCTCCGTGGAGGCCCTGGGCAGCCGACTGCAGGAGGCGGAGCACCGGATAGAGAGGTCGGAGGAGCATGTGTTGGAGCTACAGCAGGAGATGGCCCGGGTGAAAAAGTTACTCCAGGGGCAGGAGGCCAAGCTAGACGACCTTGAAAATAGGTCCCGCCGTAAACCTGAGATTTCTTGGGATCCCGGATGCCATAGGATTGGGACTTACAATCATACATAGAAGACCTGGTGAAACAAATCCTGGCGAATGATCCCGAAGGCACTCTAGTGCAAATAGAGAGGGCGCACCGGGTCGGGCCTAGGAGAATCAGTGACGGCCGACCCAGGGTGGTCCTAGCACGGTTCCTGAGATTCCCACAGAAAGAAGCGGTCTTGCGTGCTGCGCGAAAGAAAGGGACCATTCAAAAGGACAATGTCCGGATACGTATCGTCCAGGATTACTCAGCGGCCCTGGGACAGCGACGACGAGAATACGGACCCCTGTGCCAGATCCTGATAGACAATAATATCAAATTTATGGTGCAATATCCCGCCCGGCTGATTTTCACTCATGGTGGGACCCGCCGGTCTTTTGACTCCGCAACAGCAGCAACGCCCTATGTGGAGGAGATACGGCGGAGGGCTGCAGTGGCGGTCGAGTCCTGAGGACTAGAGGAGAGGACTATTGCTGTGAAGAACAAGCCAGGAGTCTCCACTTTGGACTGTAAAGAGCTGGTGATGGTAACCGGGCTGGGGGAGGGGGGAGCTAAGGGGTCTGTTTAAATTACCCTTAAGTGTTGGCTGTTTCCTTTGGGTGAGGGGGGCAGGCAGGGGGCGGCCCGAGTAGTTGGGGGTGTCTGGCGGGGAGCGGGAAGGGGGAATGAATCTGGAGGGGGGGGGAGCATCAGGGGGGACCCCGGATGGCCCGTAGCTGAGCCGGCACAATGGAGGGGTGGGGGGGGGGGTACCTCACGCATCTAGGAATACACAGAGGAGGTGAGGAGGATGGTAGTAGAAATAAAGAATTGGAGTGGGGAGGAGAGGGAGAGGGGGAGGGGGAAGGATAGGAGGGGGGAGGGAGGGGATAGGGGGGTAGAGAGGGGGGTGGGAGGGGGAAGGGGAGGAGAAGGAGAGCTGTATCTTAGGTGACCAGTTGAGGAGGGGATGGTGTGAGGACCATTTTGGGAGGGAAATGGGGGAGGACCTCAGGCTGGGGGGGGTGTCTTCCCTATATTCTGTATGGTACATAACAGATACTATTGGGCCTAGTCTAGTAATACATGCCGCTTAAGATCATTTCTTGGAATGTGTGTGACCTGGGCAGCCCGATTAAACGGGCAAAAATTTTGCAGGCCCTGGCAAGGCAAGGGGCGGACATCGCTATGCTCCAGGAAACCCACCAGACTGCCGAAGAGCACCATAAGCTTTGCCGGGAGTGGGTGGGACAGGTCTGGGGGGCCCCGGCCCTTGGTAAGAAAGGAGGGGTAGCACTTTTGATACACAAACGTGTCAGGATGGAGGTGGTGAAGGACTTGGTTGATCCGTCGGGCAGATTTGTACTGGTGCAGGGAGTCCTTGAGGGGAGGCCGGTAATTCTCGGCAACGTGTATTGTCCCAATGTGCTCGATTTGTCCCTCTATGCGCGCCTTGCCTCTAAAATCGAGACGTTACCGGAGATCCCCGTTATCCTGGGGGGAGATTTCAACGGGGTCATGGATGTCGACCTCGATACCTCAAAAGGGGGGGAGCAAAGAGACAGGATGGCGACGGTTCGGGCATTACGACGCCTCTGCTCTAGGTTGGGGCTGGTGGACCCATGGCGATTACTACACCCGGTCGAGCGGGATTATACGCATCAGTCCCGGGCTCATGGCACGAGCGCACGTATAGATTACCTGTTGCTGTCCACCGGGCTGTTTGCCAACGTTGGGGATGCCCAGATAGGGCCCGTAGAGATCTCTGATCATGCCTTTGTTTGGCTGAAGGTCCTTTGGAGTGGGAGTACTCCTCGAGCCTTTCAATGGCGTTTTCCCCTGGAATTATATAGAGACGCGCAATTTCGTTCATTTATTCAGAGGCGGTGGCAGGAATTTGAAGCTGATCATAGGGGTCATCAGGATGACCCAGAGTTGCTGTGGGAAACGGCGAAGGTCGTACTGCGGGGAGATATAATCGGGTTCCTGGCCAGGAAAAGAAGATTGAGGGCCGAACGTATCACTGACCTAGAGAGATTGGTGACGAAGCTGAGACGCCGATGGGCCCAAACTCCCACTGCTGGGCTTAAAAAGCAGCTGTGGGACTCCCAAACGGAATTAAATGAACTCCTACACCAGAGGGCTAAGAAGTCAGTGTTATATTACCGCTACCAATTATCGATATGGGGACAAGCCCGGGAAGTTATTGGCTCGGTGCCTTCGGGGACCCAGGGGCTCGAAACTGGTGCCAGCCTTGCGAGATGAATTGGGGACGTTACATAGGGAGAACCCTGCAATAGTGCGTATTTTCCGCTCCTTTTTTCAGAACCTCTATGCCGCGGAGGCGACCTCCATCACGCAGATGGCGGATTATGTGAGGGGACTGGACCTACCTCGCCTATCAATAGAGCAAAGAGCACAGTTGGATCGGCCGATTACGGTGGCTGAGCTGCAAGGGGCTATCTCAAAAGCCAGTTGCTATAAATCCCCTGGATCGGATGGCCTGGGTGCCGAACTCTACAAGATTCTTAATGAACAGATTTCCCCAATGCTGGCCGCCGTACATAATCGGAGAGCACAGCAAGGCTACTTTCGGTGGGGGGCTAATCATGCTCACATCGTTCTTATCCCTAAACCGGCAAAGGACCCTCTTTCTGCGGCCTCGTATCGTCCTCTTTACTTAATTTCGACTTTAAATTAATGGCCAAGATCTTGGCAGATCGACTGGCGGAGGTTTTGGGGCAGCTAGTCCATGAGTCACAAGTCGGTTTCGTTAAGGGGCGATATGCGGTCCGTAACTTATGCAAGATCATCGCGTCCTTAGAGTGGGTCCAGCATAGACATCTGTCCTCTCTATTGGTTAGCTTTGACGCAGAAAAAGCTTTTGACCGGGTGGACTGGCAATATTTGAAATTTATCCTCCCACAATATGGTATAGGGCCGTTGTTTTGTAATATGGTCGCGAGTTTGTATGCTAATCCGACCGCAGCAATACTTTGTAACGGGGTATTATCAGAGAACTTCCCGCTGCAAAGGGGGACTCGCCAGGGCTGCCCCCTATCTCCTCTTCTATTCGTTCTCTCGTTGGATCCGCTCCTGCGGCGAGTGGCGGGTATGCGAACAATTCAGGGAGTAGGTATTGGCAAACAAGAATTTAAGATTTCAGCCTTTGCCGACGATTTATTGGTGCACTTGCTTTCCCCTGGGGAATCCCTGCCTCTTCTTTTGCAGGAGCTTCGAGCCTTTGGGCAATTTGCAGGGTTTAGTATTAACAGGGATAAATCCGAAGCCCTGGATGTCTCTGGCAGACTTCGGAGCAGCTGGTCGGGCGAGTTCCCCATCCGATGGGCTGAGCGCCAGTTCATATACCTGGGGATTGTACTGTCCTGTCAGCCAGGTCAACTATATGAGAGTAACTTGCGATGGCTGTTGAACAAGGTAAGAACTCAGCTGCAGGCCTGGCGGCCTCTCCCCCTGTCTCTAATGGGGAGAATTGCGGCGATTAAACTGGTCATTCTGCCGCGGATATTATACTGGTTACAGACCCTCCCTGTTTGGATCCTCCAACGGGATATTCGGCGTTTTGAGGCGGAGTTTCGGGGCCTTCTTGGGGGGGGGGGGGGGTCGAGAGCTCGTATCTCCTATCGTCGGCTACTGGGGAGGGTGCGCAGTGGGGGATGGGGGCTCCCAGATCTTGAGGCCTATGCACTGGCTTGCCAGGCCCGTCACCTAGGGGATTGGCTGGGTGACACCGATCTTTATACCCCTCGGGCCTTTGAAGAGGCCTACATGGCACCCCACTCCCTAAGAGCCCTTTTGCATTTGGAGGTACATAGGTGGCCTACACACTTGGCGGACAGCGTGTTATTGGCACCGGTTTGTAAGACTTGGCGGTATTTGAATGCCTACTGGGGCCGTCGTTGGCAGGTGTCGAGCTAGTTATCCATTCAGGGCAATGCCAATTTCACCTCGGGCACTGAAACCGCCACGTTCCGTCTGTGGGGAGAGAGAGGTATACATACTTTGGGCCATGTGGTGGACTTGGCGGGCAAACCTAAGCCTTTTCTCACATTATCCCGCGAGTACGAGTTGGGGCCTCGGCAGTTTTTCGCGTATATGCAAGTGGCCCATTACGTGGCTTCCCTTTCGAGGATGGAACTATGTAGCGACCGTTCGGCCCAGATAATAGCATTCTTTGGTTTTGGCGAAGTTGAACGGCCGTCTATTCGGACTTTTCACCTTAGGTTGGGGCAATTTCGACCGCAGCCGGACTATCGCGATGTGGAACGGGCTTGGGGGGCGGAAATGGGGCGGGAGATCCCCCCTGACACGATTCTGGTGGCCCTTCGGAGAGTGGCGGATGGCGCCCGCTGGCGGGAAATCCAGCTTAAGTGTTTGACTAGGGTTCACTTCTCCCCGCGGCAGGCCCTTCGCTGCCACTTGACTGCGGATGGTCGCTGCCCACGGTGTGCAGAGCCTATGGCGACATTATACCATATGTGGTGGGGTTGCCGACGGATACGCCCTTACTGGCAGAGAATTGCCTCATTTATGGCCAACCTTCTTGGACAACCTGTTTACTGGGATGCTGCCCTGACCGTTCTAGACCTCATGGGCCTTACCTCTCCGAGGGGGAAATGGAGTCGCTGGCTGGTGCGGAAGGCATGTCTGGTGGGCAAAGGGCCAATACTACGTGGGTGGAGGGACAGCCACCCTCCCTCCTTTTGGGAGTGGCGGAACTCCTTCCACCAACTTATGCTCTTGGAGTGTGGGGCTGCTCGAGGCCATGTTAAGCGATGGTCCACTTTCTGGCTACTGTGGGAGCCCTATATTCAAAATCTAAGTCCTCGGACTCGCAATGTCATCCTGCAACTAGGCTATTGATAGCCCGATTGGCATGGGAGATTTATGGATGTTCTATACGGGTGTATATACTGGTCCTGTTTGGTAATGCTTGGGGTGGTGGGGGGGGGGTTAACTGGGGGGAGATTGGGGGGGGGAGGGGGGATGGGGAAATTGTTAAAAAAAAAAAAAAAATCATGTAACCATCTATGTGTTCCGCCCCCTGGGGATCAGAGTCCACCCCAGGGAGCGACTGTTATCAGTTGTGTATTTGCCGTTCCTGTTTGATGGTTTATAAATAAAATTTTGAAGAAGAAGAAAAAAAAATCAACAATCTGACAGAATAGTTGGGGTTTTACCATTCGTGCAACGCATTCCACAGGTCGCTCGAATTTTACATCAGCACTGGTATATTTTGGGTCTACATGATTGCCTTAATAAACCTTTGATGTTGGCATATTCAAGAAATGCAAATTTAAGGGACAAACCTGTTTATTCCACATCCGTTATTGATCGGCCCCCTAAGTTTCATTCTTCTCCAGGCCATTACCCCCGTGGCACCTGCCGATATTGTGCCTCTACATTATCAGGAGAGTCAAGGTATGATCCACATCTTCAATTGGATTTAAAATCTCATTGGCATACTACATGTATATCCACATTTGTGGTTTATTTAATAATATGCCCTTGCCAGTTGTATTATATTGGCAGACCCACTTGATTGATCAAGATACGATTGAAGGAACATGCTTAAAGACTTCACACTGCAACATAATCGGCTCCTATGGTTGAACACTGTACCTTACTGGGTAATACCTTTGATCAATTAGAGTGGAGAGTGACTGATCACATTCCAGAGGATCCACGGGAGGGTGGGGGGGGGCGATCATGTCTACCATTTACAAAAGAGAGCAGTTTTGGATTTTTAAATTGCAAACTGTTGTCTCTTGGGGTTTGAATTTGGAATTGGACTACTCTAGTTCTAGTTTAATCTGATTCACAACAAAAGTTCCCGATTGGTGGAGGGTTTTTCCTTTTGGGAGGTGGAATTTCTCCTTTACACTGATTGGAAGGGTACTAGCTATGTCATAATGATGTCAGACACTGTTCTACACAGAACTGGCAGGGTTCTCATCCTTTGTGCATAAGCGCTGAATACTTGCGTACAGGAATTTTGACAAAAACCTGAAGCAAAGCTCTCGTATGGGCTCGAAACGTGGCACGTCATGAAGATTCCTGTTTTTTTGTTTGGTTTGATTCAGCAGCATCAGCGCTTCGAGATAAGTACAGGCTTTACATGATTAAAAAGGACTTACTACCTTGGGGGACAGGTGTCCTTTCTCCCTTGCTGGTGCTTCTGACAAAAAAAAAGGTTTTTCATAATGATATAGGCGGGGGATTCCCTGGCTATTATTTGATTGATCTCTGGTAACATCACAAGCAACATAATAATCTCAAACAAAAGACTGAAGATTTGTTGGTTTTTTTTCTTTTTTTTAAGTGCCGTTAAGTCAATGATGACTCCTGATGACCCAGCAGTCCATGGGCTTTCTTAGCAAGGTATGACCGGAGGTAGATTGCCAGGCCTTTTCTTCCAAGGCAACGGAGAGTAAAGTAACTTGCCCAAGGTTACAAGGAATGTCAGTGTGAATTGAACCCTGATCGCTTGGGTACTTGGTATTGCTCTAACCATTAGGCTACTCCAATCCGTATGAAGATTACATTACATTAAAAGAATATTGGGAGTGGAAAAACGTATTACATCAATTGATATTATGGGAAGGAGTATCTACTAGGAAACATGTGCGTAAAAGAGCTTATTTTTTAAATGTTTGGTCTCCTTATCTTGATGGGGTTTCAGCAAGGGCAAGGAATGATATTTTAACAATTTAAATTGGCTAAGTTAGGATAAAATAAGGGGAGGGGTGAGGATTGAAAATAGGTTAGTGGGGAGGATGGGGATTGGAAGGGGAAAGTGCAAAAGGGTGAAGGTGAAGGAAGGAGAAGGGGGAAATTAAAATGTATTAATTATATCCTTTTGTGGATTATTACTGAGTGGAGGGGGGATAAAGGTAAGGACTGGGAGGGCATATGGGATGGTGGTGGTGGATAAAGGGGGGGGGGAGAAAAAAAGTAAAATATATATTCCCCGTAGAGGGAATGAATATGGTTGTTTTACATTGTTTCAGTATGTATGCTACTTATAATGTCTCAAATTGTATGCTGTCTACAATGTTTCAATATGTTAACTGCTTACAATGAATAAAAAGATTAAATACTAAAAGATTTCTATGAATACCCAACACAGGTTTTCAAATTTGCTCTAAATTTCTTAGATTTCACAACATGGATATCACATTATTTATTGGATTTAGCAGTTTTTATATACCACTTTATCCTATGGTCAAAGCAGTATACCTTATAACAAGATGCTGATACATTATAACAGGGTAACCCCCCCCCCCTCACAAACTTAGAATATGAATATTATAGGGGGTTGAAAAACATGTTTGTAGGGGATAAGAACATAAGATATGCCATACTGGGTCAGACCAAGGTCCATCAAGCCCAGTATTCTGTTTCCAACAGTGGCCAATCTAGGTCATATGTACCTAGCAGTTTCCCCAAGAGACACAAGTTCCACAATGCTTGTACTGGGTCTAGCATTGATATCTTCGGTCACTTCTTAATAATGGTTTATGGACCTTTCCTCCAGGAACTTGTCCAAACCTTTTTTAAACCCAGCTACACTAACAGCCTTTACTACATCCTCCGGTAACAAATTCCAGAGTTTGATTACACGTTGAGTGAAAAAATATTTTCTTTTATTAGTCTTAAATAGTTTACCCTGTAGCTTCATTGCATGTTCCCTAGTCTTTCTATATTCTGATAACGTAAACAATCGATCTACGTTTACCCGTTCCACTCCGTTCATTAATTTATAGACTTCTATCATATCTCCCCTCAGCCGTCTCTTTTCCAGGTTAAAGAGCCCTAACCTTTTTAGCCTTTCCTCATAGGAGTATCCTTCCATCCTCTTTACCATTTTGGTGGCTCTTCTCTGAACCTTTTCTAAAATCGCTATATCCTTTTTAAGATACGGCGACCAGAATTGCACACAATATTCAAGGTGCGGTCTCACCATGGAACGATATAAAGGCATTATAATATCTTTTGTTTTATTTTCCATTCCTTTCCTTATCATACCTAGCATTCTATTTGCTCTCTTGGCTGCCGCTGCACACTGGGCCAAGGATTTTAACATGGTATCCACAATGACGCCTAAATATTTTTCCTGGGTGGTGGTTCCTAATGTGGAACCTTGCATCGTGAAACCATAGTTTGGGTTGTTCTTCCCTAGGTGCATAACCTTGCACTTGTCCACATTAAATTTCATCTGCCATTTTGATGCCCAGTCTTCCAATTTATCAAGATCCTCTTGCAATTTTTCACAATCCTCTTGGGTTTTAACAACTTTAAATAGTTTTGTGTCATCTGCAAATTTGATAACCTCACTCGTTATTCCACTTTCCAGGTCATTTATGAATATGTCAAAAAGCAGCGGACCCAGCACAGATCCCTGGGGTACACCACTATTCACCTTTCTCCATTGGGAAAATTGGCCATTTAGCCCTACCCTCTGCTTTCTATCTTTTAACCAGTTCCTGATCCACAATAGTACACTGCCTCCTATCCCATGACTCTTTAGTTTTGCCAAAAGTCTCTGATGAGGGACCCTGTCAAAGGCTTTCTGAAAGTCCAGATACACAATATCAACCGACTCACCTTTGTCCACCTGTTTATTCACTCCTTCAAAAAAACATAACAGATTAGTAAGACAAGATCTTCCTTGTCTAAAGCCATGTTGGCTGTCTCCCATTAGGTCGTGACTATCTACATGCTGAGTAATTTTATTCTTTATGATGGTTTCTACCATTTTTCCCGGTACTGATGTCAGGCTCACCGGTCTGTAGTTTCCCGGATCACCCCTGGAACCCTTTTTAAAAATTGGTGTTACATTGGCAATCCTCCAATCTTCAGGTATTAGAGATGATTTTAATGATAGTTCACAGATTACTAATAGCAGGTCTGCAATCTCATATTTCAGTTCTTTCAACACCCTTGGATGTATACCATCCGGCCCAGGTGATTTGCTACTCTTCAGTTTATCTAATAGTTGTAAGACATCTTCCCGATGTATCGATATTTCCTTCAATTCTTCCGCACCTTTAAATACCACTTCAGTCATGGGTAACATCCCTACATCTTCCTCAGTAAAGACTGAAGCAAAGAATTCATTCAGTCTCTCCGCTATCGCCTTGTCGCCTCTTAGTGAAAACATGATGAAAGATGAAAACATGACATATCACCATGGGAGAACAGGTTGGAGTATTCATAACATAGGGTTGAACATGAAGGGGGATGGAGGAAGAGAGGTGAGGGTGGCCGTGGATACTGCATGTTTGGTGGTCATGTCCTCAGAGAAGAGCTCTATAAATAATGAAGTCTTGAAGCTTTTTCTGAAGGCTGATAAGTCCTTAGTAGCACATAGGTTGTCAGAGATTGAGTTCCCTAGGGATGGTGCAAGTAGGGAGAAGGCCCTCTCTGATGTGATAGAGCTGGTTCTTGTGTAAAGCGCTGCTACCATAGTGTGTTGAGGGAGCCAGTTCATCTGTTTCAATTTTCGGGTGTCTTCTGTATTAGTGATTGGAGGTGGATGGCTGAGAGGCAATTGATGACTAAAGATTGGGAGGATGGATTCGGCAATGGGTAGCCAGTGTAGCTGTATTTAACAGTATTTCTAAACCGCCTTATCTTAATAATCAAGGTGGTATCACAGCAAGCAATCAGGTAAAGTGTGTGTGTTGTACATGCAGTGAGGATAAAACTTAGTTGTGTGAGGGATGTGTTGGGTGCTTGATTTGTTTGAGCTATATACAGGGTGGGCTATTTACAGTGGTGCTAGAATCATATTTTATATATATTCAGTTGTTTGGGAGGATTGGAGTGCTGTTATCCATTCTCTTAGGTTATGTGATGTGACCATAGTGCTCTATGAACAGCATGGTTTTCAGTTGTTTTCTGAAGTCTTTGAGGTCTGGAGTTGCCCTTAGATCGTCCGGTAGATTGTTCCATATTGTTGGAGCAGCCATGGAGAGAGCTCTGTCTGTTGTGTCCTTGCGTGTGTGCTTGTACTCATTTGGGGTGCTGACTCGGTTGCGTGTTTGACTTCTTCTGGGACGTGCGCTGGTTTCCGGTTGTATGAGCAGGTGGAGGCTGTTGGCTGATGTGTGTTCTTTTATCTTAAATAGGTTTATGATAGTCTTGTATCTGATGCGAGCAATGATTGGGAGCCAGTGTAAGTCCTTTAGTGTAGGTGTGATGTGCTCCTGCCTTGCGGCTCCGGATATGATTCGAGCTGCAGTGTTTTGTGCCAGCTGTAGTGGTTTGAGAGCTTGTTTTGGTAGTCCGAGGTATATCGGATTGCAGAAGTCCAGTATTGGGGTTATCAGTGCTTGACAGACTGTACGGAAGTGTTCTGGAGCGAGGAGTGGTTTCAGTCTCCTGATGATTCGCATCCTGTAATATGCTTTTTGGATTGTTTTGTCTATGTGTGGTTTGAGGTTGAGTTTACTGTCCAGAGTAACCCCAAGGTATCTCACCTCCGATCTTATCGGTATCGTGGTGCTTTGTATCTTTATGTTTGGTGGGTGTGTGAAGCTTTGGTTTCGAGTGATGATTAAAGCTTCAGTCTTGTTGTAGTTTATAGCTAGATTGTTGTTTTGGCACCACTTCACCATTTGGGTAAGGCAGTCTGCTATCTTAGAGAAGTCCGGGTTTTCGATTGATATCGGGGAGTATACCATTATATCGTCTGCGTATATTGTGTATTGGATGTTGTTCTCTTTCATAATGTTGCATATTGGTTGGATGTAGATGTTAAAAAGGAGTGCTGAGAGTGCGGATCCTTGTGGTACTCCTTGTTGGACGTTTATGGGCCGGGAGGTGTCCTGTCCCACCTTGACCTGTAGCTGTCTTTCTGTTAGGTACGAGTGGAACCATTTTAGAGTGGTACCGTGTATACCAGTGTTCTTCAGTCTCTCCAGGAGTATATTGTGATCAACTGTGTCGAACGCTGAGGAGATGTCGATGAAGATCATTATAATTCCATTCCTGATGTCGTCAATTATTCTTATGATGCTGTCGAAGAGGTAGATCAGGAGAGTTTCGACTCCATGGTTGGGACGAAATCCGTGTTGGTTGTCGTCGAGAGTTCCGTGTTCGTCAATGTGTTCCTGAAGTTGTAGTTGAACCGTCTTTTCGATTATTTTTGCGAGGAAGGGTATGCTGGAGATTGGTCGGTATGCTGCTGGGTCCTTTTTGTCGAGAGAAGTTTTCTTTGTGATTGGTCTTACTGAGGCAAGCTTTAATTGCTGTGGCATGAGTCCTTGAGTGAGTGAGTTGTGTACCATTTTATGAATGTTTGGTATGAGGCTTGCTTTGGTGGCTTTGACCCATGACACTGGGCAAGGGTCTATAGGAGCAGTGCTTGTGTTGATTGTGGAGATGATGTCTGATATCTGCTCTTTTGAGGGTGAGTGGAATGTGCCCCAGGTTTTGGGGTGGACGTTCGTTCTGTTGGTTCTACTGGGTGTTGAGCGCTCTGTGGAGTGAAATTTGTCTTTGATGTGGTCGGCGAATATCTGTGGATCCACTTGTATTTCTCTTTCTGCTGCTTGCTCTTTTGTCAGGGTTTTTACTATTTCGAAAAGTTCTCTGGGTTTGTTGATGGAAGAATTTATCAGGTTTGTGTGGAATTCTCTCTTTGATTGGTTGATGTGTTCATTGTATTGTTTTTGCTTTGTTAGGTAAAGATGTTGGTCGGAAGTAGTTTTGTTTTTTCTCCATCTCCGTTCAATTTTCCTGAGCTGTATGAGTAGCGGAATTGTGTGTTCAGTTTTGTGGGTGTTGCAGAGTGTGTGGGCTGTGGTACTGAGAGCAAGCTGGAGCGGGTGGATTGCTGACTTTGGTAGGCCTTGGAAGATGAGGCTGCAGTGGTCGAGGTGCGGGAAGACAAGTGCTCGGAGAACTGTGAGAAAGTCATGATGGGTCAGGAGTGGTTTGAGGTGCGGGACTGTCTCGAGTTTGTAGTAGATGTTTAGTGATATTTCGGATGAGGTATGAGAAGGAGAAATGCTGATCCAGGGGGACTCTTAAGTAATGCACTTCATGTTGTACTTGTAATTAGGTTCCATTGATGGTTATGGTGGTAGGTGGGGTGAAGCTGCTGTCCCTGGTGAAGTATAATACCTCTGTTTTTCTGAGGTTTAAAAAGTCATGTTGTGCTCTGTGAGCCAGTGAGTGTTGGAGGTGAAACATTTTTTGTGGATGATTACTGGGTTAATTGTGTTAATGGGAGCATACAGTATATCACGTCGTCATCTGTGTATATGTGGTATAGGATGTTGTGTGCTTATATGACTATGCAGACTGGTTGGAGGAAGATGTTGAATATTAAGGAGTAGAGGGCAGAGCCTTGAGGAAGTCCTTCACAATGGATGTATGGTGATGATTTTGTGCTGCCTACTTTTACTTGTAGCTGTCAATCTGATCGGTAGGATTTGAACCATTTCAGTGGGGTGTCTCCTAGACAGATTGCTTGAAGCCACTGAATGATTAGGTTGTGTAGTATGGAGTCAAATGCTGCCTTGATGTCAAGAAAGATCAGTATATAGCCTGGGTTTTGGTTATTCCACGTAATCTTTATGTTTTTTGGTGCGCTGAATCTGAAAATGACCTCCATTTTGTCATAGATCATCACGTTTCCTGACAATTTAGGTAACTATGTTAAATAAGGCAATACCTCAAAATAAATGGAAATAGACTTATAAAATTAAAGTTTTATTACAATATTTTCATGAAAATCCTTTTTTGAACTGAAATGAGCTCATCTACGCACACTAAACTCGATTCTTCTTCCTTGTGAGGCTCCTCTTGGTGCATTTACGCTTGTGAGTAGCATCTGGAATGTCTCTCTGAAGCATCCAACAGTAGTCTGCCATCATTGTAATGCTCCATTTTCCCTGGTATCTCCTTTCCATCTCTTTAATGTCTTGGTGGAATCGTTCACCTTGTTCCTCACTCACAGCTCTCAAATTTTCAGGAAATTAGTCAAGGTGGGACTGGAGGAAATGCACTTTCAAACTCATCAGGCAACCTAAAGCTTGAAATGCTTTCAGCATTCGTCCGACGATCTTTTTGTAGTGAGGATCTTTGTTATTGCCTAAAAATTTCTGTACGACTTCTTTAAATGCAATCCACCCTTCTTTTTGAGAATCCATCATGGTACTGAAACTCTTGATCAACTATAAGCCTTCTAATGTCTGGTCTGACGAACACACCTTCCTTCAATTTTGCCTCCGACAGGCCTGGAAACTTGGTGACCAAGTATTTGAAGCATTCTCCATCTCTTGGAAGTGATTTTACGAATTGCTTCATCAATCCCAATTTTATGTGGAAAGGTGGTAGAAGAACTTTATGGGAAGGTACCAAAGTTTCTTGGAGGACATTTTTTTCACTGACTGTTAGCACCCTCGGCTGCCAACTCTTCTTCGTCCAGTGATTTTGTCGGTCTCGACTGTCCCATAGACACAGAAAACAAGGATATTTGGTATACCCAGCTTGTTGCCCGAGCAGCATGCACAAGACCTTCAAGTCCCCACACACTTGCCAACCATGGTCTTCATATTTAAGTTTACGAAGAACCAATTCCAAGTTCTCGTAGGTTTCCTTCAAGTGTACGGAATGACCTACAGGTATGGAAGCATAAAAACCGTTGTGGAATAAAACTGCTTTGAGACTTCTTTTTGAAGAATCTATAAAAAGACGCCATTGCTCTGAATCATATTGGATTTTAAACTGACCTATCAGACCTTCAACATCGATGCAATAAACCAACTTGTCTTCCTGGGCGAAGTAAGGAACGGAACTCCTTTTCACGATGTCTGAACCATGAAGATGACACTCCTGGCAACAATAAATTCCGGCTTTTCAGCCTCGATCCGAGTAACTCAGCGGCATCTTTGGGAAGATTCAAGTCTCTTACCAAATCATTTATCTCCTCCTGAGAAAACAATTTTGGTCTTGTAGCATCTTCAAAGTCAGAACTTGATTCGTCATCTGGTTCACCTTCATGGGAGCTAGGTATCTCTTCCAAGGTAGCAGGGGGCTTGGGTACTGGTATATCTGTGCCATGGGGGATGGGACGAATTGGCGAGTGAAGATTGGGGTATGAAATGGAATGCTTCCATTTGGAATTAAACCCTTTCAAATCGCATGAACAAAAGTAACAGTCGTCACTATGGTTCTTTTGCTCTCGCCATACCATAGGAATCCCATAACGGAAAGATTTTTTCTTACCCTTGAACCAGTTTTGGAGGTCCTGAACACACCGTTTGCACACTTTGAGGCGCCCAGACTTTATCTTGATCTCCAATTTTTAGTCCAAAGTATGCAAAGTATACTTTTTTCACAAAGTCTGTAATATTCTGCTGTTGCTTCAACACTGTATATTCACCACAGATGAAACAAACTGTCTGGCGAATTAATACACTTTCGCGGAGCCATAACATAACGGTTGAAGAATGACAAGCTAACATGAATTGCTATGAAAAAAAAGTGTGAATAGCCTAGAACCAAGAACCTTATTCATGCACAAGTGTGGCATGCAGGAGAGAGCAGCTCTGTGTCTGTACACGAGACATCACCGTGCTGGCCACGCCCCCCTGCAATGACCGGAGCTGCTGCTATCTGCCCTGTCTCTCCCTCCCACTGGATTCTTCAGGAAAGATTAACCCCTTCTACCATTAGAAGCACAGACTTAAAACTTGCTTAGCTTATGTATATATTGCTGACCATCAGATTTACAGTGCTATATTTTTTTACATAACTCTGACAACCCCTTTAAGGTTTTTTTGGCATCTTATATCTTAAATGCACTTATGTGAATTAATAGTAATTTGAAAAAATGTGATAAATTTGAAGACAATTTTGCATGTTGTGGCAAATCATGACATCTAGGATTTTTTTCAATATTTTATTTGCTTTCAGCACACCAAAATACATGGAAATTAGATGAAAATAATCAAACAGCTTTTTAGTCGCAGACCTGTGTTATTATGCTGTCCAGTAATGCAGTCATGAGGGATTCGACTTCATGATGGGGTCTAAATCCATATTGGTGGGGAGTGTGAGAGTCAGGACTGACTCAAAGGCACACATTGCATTGTGAGTCTATATGATCCTGGAGTTGTAGTATAATTTTTTTCTAGCACTTTAGCCATGAATGGGAGGAAGGCTATGGGTCTGAAGGAGGTTGGCTGGTTTATGTCATTGTTTGCTATTCCTTTTCTTACTGGGCAAATGGATGCCATTTTGAGTTCGGGGGTGGGGGGGGGCGGGCGGTATGTATCCTTGCTGCAGTGACAGCTAACTGATTTTGAATACTGTTGGTGTTAGTTCTTGTTTGGCAGCCTTGATCTACACTCCAGCTGACCTGCTAACCTGCTAACGCACTATCACTGCTATGGAGGAGACCCGAGTGTCAGGCCTTCTGCTCGCTGGACTTAGAATCTATGATTGCAGGGTTCTGGAACATACGATATGCCATATTGGCCCACACCAGAAGTCCATCAAACCCAGTATCTTGTTTCCAAGAGTGGCCAATCCAAATCACAAGTACTTGTCAGGTTCCCAAACGATAAGCAGATTCCATGCTGCTTATCCTAAGGAAAAATAGTGGATTTCTTTAGTCCATATTAATAATGGGTTTATGGACTTTTCCTCCAGGAACCTTCCAAACCTCTTAAACCCAGCAACACTAACAGCTTTTACTACATCCTCCAACAACAAATTTAAGAGTTTGATTACACAGTAAAAAAAATAATAATACTCACCTATAACAGGTGTTCTCCAGGAGCAGCAGGAATCAGTCCTCACATATGGGCGACATCGGCGCCGACAGAGCTCCCATGCGGAGCATTTCCCCAGCTTTCAAAGAAAGCCTTTGGGAATGCAGCCACGCATGCGCGGTCCCCTTCCCGCCCAAAGGTGCCATCTTGCTCAGTCCAATGACATAGCTAAAAGATAGCACGAAAAAAGAAAATGAACTATATACAACTGCAACTCCAAGGGGAGGAGGGAGGGTCGTGAGGACTGATTCCTGCTGCTCCTGGAGAACACCTGTTACAGGTGAGTAACTACTCTTTCTCCAGGACCAAACAGGAAGTCAGTCCTCACATATGGGTGACTCCCTAGCTCTGGGCTACCAGGAACCCAGGCTGAAAAATAGAGCTCCCTCTAGAGCCTCAGCAACAGTGAGAGAATCTTCTCGGAGACCACACCTGAACGGTAGCCCAACACCAGGGCCGGAGGGTAGGAGTTGCCTAAACCTCAAAGAGATTACGGAGTACCGCTTGCCCGAAAGCACTGTCCCTACGGGACTCCCTCTCAAGGCAGTAGTGGTCCGCAAAAGTCTGGCTTGAAGACCAAGTAGCAGCCCAGCAGATGTCTGCCAACGGAACAGACCGAAAGTGAGCTACTGATGCAGCCTTCGCCCTGACCTGGTGGGCCGTGACTCGACCCTCCCGAGAGAGGCCGGCTGCCCTGTACGCCCAGGCGATACAGTCTGCCACGCAGATGGACAACGTACGCTTAGTGACAGGCAACCTCAATTTATTAGGGTCAAAGGAGAAGCCCTTCTATGCCCTTGCGTACGTTCTAGGTAAAAAGGACAGCGCCCTTCTACAATCCAGGGTATGCAAGACAGTTTCTGCCCTACTGGCATGAGGCCTGGGAAAGAAGGCCGGAAGTACCACCTCCTGGTTGAGGTGGAAGGACACTACCTTGGGAAGGAACTTAGAATGAGTACTCAAGACTACCCTGTTCTTATAGAACCTGGTATACGGCCTATCCGAGACCAGGGCCTGACGTTCACTCACACGCCTGGCCGAGGTGAATGCCACAAACAAACACTTTCCAGGACAGGAAACGTAAGTGACAGACCAGCCATCGGCTCAAAAGGTGGGCGAGTCAGTTGCTGCAAGACCACATTGAGATCCCACTCAGTGGCCGGTGGACGAATAGGAGGCTTGAGCAGAAGCAGGCCTCTGAGGAAGCGAGACACCAGAGGGTGGCCCGAGAGGGATTGTCCATCCACCAGCGAGTGGCGAGCTGAGAGGGCACCGAGGTGGACCCAGACAGAGTTGGACTGAAGTCCCAGGTTGGACAGGTGGAGCAGGTATTGCAGTACCACCGGGACCGAGCAGGAGAAGGGATCCTCCTGCTGTTGAGAACACCAAGTGGAAAACCTACGCCACTTCAGAGCATAGGCCTTCCGAGAGGAATGCTTCCTGGAGGCCAACACCACCTCTTCAACCTCCTTTGGTAGGAGCAAGGGAGCAAGGACTAGCCTTTCAGCAGCCAGGCCATCAAATGGAGGGATTTGAGGTTGGGATGCAAGAGGGACCCCTGATCCTGAGTCAGAAGGTCGGGTTGCAGCCCCAGAGGAAGTGGAGCATCCACCGCCAACTGCAGAAGAAGAGGGAACCACGGCTGCCTGGGCCATCTGGGGACTATCAGGATCAGCGTGGCTCGGTCCTGCTGGGTTTTGAATAGAGTCCGGGCCACCAGAGGTGTGGGAGGAAACGCATACAGCAGGCCTTCTGACCATCTGCCGCTGCCCTCAGAGGATGCAGTTGTCTGGAACAGAACTTGGATAGTTGCCTATTCAGCGGACTGGTAAAAAGATCCATGGTTGGAAGTCCCCACTTCAGAAAGATCTGTTGGACTACCCGAGGATCTAACTGCCACTCATGAGGCTGCAGGAATCTGCTTAGCCTGTCCGCCAGGTAGTTTTCCTGGTCTGGGAGGTAGACCGTCCTGAGGGTCATGCTCTGATTGATAGCCCAGGATCCTGCTTGTTCACGTAGAACATAGCCACCTGGTTGTCCGTCTGAATTAGGACAGACTGGTGAGAGAGGACCCAAGAGAAAGTCCGTAAGGCTAGCTGAATGGCTCTCAATTCCAACAGGTTGATCTGCTGGGCGGCCTCCCACAGAGACCACAGGCCTTGGGTGCAGGTCCCCTGGCAATGCGCTCCCCAGCCTTGCAGGGAAGCATTGGTTGTCAGCACCTGAGTGTGCGGGGAGGCTCGAAAAGGAACTCCGCCGACCAGGTTCGGGAGATGCCTCCACCACCTGGAGATGCCTTGTGTCTCTTGGGGAAACTGCTAGGTACATATGACCTAGATTGGCCACTGTTGGAAACAGAATACTGGGCTTGATGGACCTTGGTCTGACCCAGTATGGCATATCTTATGTTCTTATGTACCAGCATAGGGAGTCCACCAAGGGTTTGGACACCCTTATCCTGTCTGACAACATTCCTGTGGCCTGTACCCACTGTGCCGGCCGCATGTGCAGACAGGCATTTGGGGTGACATGCATTGTGGAAGCCATGTGACCTAAGAGCCGGAGGAAGTGTCTGGCAGAGACCAGAGTGTTTGCCTGAAACTGGCCGGCCAACTTCATCAGCCTATGAGCTCTGTCCACAGGCAAATAGGCCTTTGCATGGATAGTATCCAACTTTGCCCCTATGAACTCCAGGTCCTGTGAGGGGACTAAAGTGGACTTTGGGAAGTTTATAACGAACCCCAGGTGCTGAAGCAGGGATATGGTTCTGAAGGTGGCCTGCCTGGCCTCTTGCGGAGACTGGCCCCTGATAAGCCAGTCGTTCAAGTAAGGGAACACAAAGATCCCCTGGTTCCTGAGGTAGGCCGCAATCACGGCCAGGCACTTTGTAAAGATCCTGGGGGCGGAGGTGAGGCCAAAGGGAAGCACTCTGTACTGGACATGGTTCCCTCCCACCACAAATCTGAGGTATTGCCTGTGACTTGGATGGATGAGGATGCAAGTATAAGCATCCTTCAGGTCTAAGGAGCATAGCCAGGCAGGTAGGGCAGTAAGATTCCAAGGGTAAGCATCTTGAACTTTTCCTTCTCCAGAAACTTGTTCAGATTTCTCAGGTCGAGGATGGGTCTGAGTCCTCCTGTTCTTTTTGGTACCAGGAAGTACCTTGAGTAGAAGCCTTGCCCTTCCAGGTGGTGAGGCACCGGTTCCACTGCCTGGTCCTGTAGTAGACCTTCCAACTCCTGAAGCAGTACGTTTGTGCAGAGGGGGTCTTGGAGGCTCCCCTGGAAAGTAGGAGGGGGGTATCTGGGTGAAGTGGAGCAGATAGCCCCTCTCAGTGATGCTTAACACCCAAGTATCCCCTGTGATGGCTGGCCACCTGTCTGCATACATGGTCAGCCGACCTCCTGTGCCCTGGAGAGGAGAAGAGGCTATGCTGGCATAGTCAAAAAAACCCTCCCTGCTGAGCAGGAGCCGGAGTAGGAGGCTTGGGAGCCTTCTGCCTACAGGGCCCATGACCCTGCCCCTTGGCCTGCTGGCCCTGTTGGGGAGCTGCAGAGGCCTGGTAGTGAGGGTAGGTTTTGTAGGCAGTGGTCCTCCTCGGTAAAAGGCCTTTTTCCCCGAGCCCTCCTTCTTCTGAGAAGGGGCAGAGGTATTCCTGGACAGCCTTGTCCGGGTAAGAGTCTCGGTCTGGAGTTCTGCAGCCTTTTCAGCCATGGGCTTGCCAAAGAGGTTTTCACCTCGACAGGGGGACATCGACCAACTTGTCCTGTACCTATGGCTCGAGGTCCGAGGATTGTAGCCAGGCCTGGCGGTATGCACCGATGCCGGCCCCTGCTACTCGGGCCGAAGCCTCAAATCCATCATAGGCTGCTCGAGAGATAAACTTTGAGCACTCTTGAATACCAGAAGACAAGGCCTTGAACCTCTGCAAGGGTTCCTCGGACAGACCAGCAGAGAACCCGGCAATCTCCTTTGCCAGGTCTCAAAGGTACATGCCCATGTACAGCTGGTAGGTCTGGACGCAGCAAGCAAGCATAGAGCCCTGGAAGCACTTTCTACCGAGGGCATCCAGGTTCCGGGTTTCCCTGCCGGGAGGCACCGAGGAGTGCATCTTCTGACTCCTCAGGCGATGCATGGCCGATTCTACAACCATGGAGTGGTGCGGTAGCTGTACCTTTTGGAACCCGGGGCTCTTGTGGACTCGATAGATGGAATTGACCCGCTTGCTTAAAACCGGCATCGGAGGCCAGTGCCTCCCACATGCGGAAGAGCAACCGCTCCAGCATCGGAGGAACTGGCACAGTAAAGGCCTCCTTGGGAGGAGAGTCATACTGCAGGGCCTCGAGCTCCTCGGCTCGAGGCTCCTCCTCAGGGTCCACTGGGAAGGCCAAGGCTTTGGCCATGTCCTGTACGAAGTCCGAGAACCGGGTATCCTCCGGGGGGGACCTTGTCAGAGGCTCGGATCCCGGTGAGTCCGAAGGGACGCACCAAGTCCAGAAGGTGTCCAGGGACTCCTCTTCCTCCGCCTCCCACGCCGATTCCTCCGAGTGCGTAGGCACCGACGCCATCCGCCCCGACGCTGAGGGTACCGGCGTCGACGACCTCGGTCCCAAATGGGAGGCCGAGGGTGACCTCAGCCGAGGATCAACTTGAGTTCGCATGGTCTCGAGGATCGGCTCAGCCTCCGGGGTCGACTTAGACATCGAGGTCACTGGTCGGGGCAGATGCGCCGGTGAGGCCGGTGATCAGCACCCGCTGCTGCTCCATGAAGGCAGACAATCTGCTCTCCAAGGCCTTCAACCTGAGTCCAAGCTCAGGAGACCCAGCAGCCTCCGACTTGGGCCCCGACGGCGGCTCCCCCCGGAGGAGAGTCCATGAGGACTACAGACTCAGGGCCTCCGACTCCACATGAGGATGCTTTGCAGGCCTCTCCGACTCCGAAGACCTGGGACGGCAATCGGGGATATGCGACCTTGCCCTCGAGGAGCCAAGAGCGTCCACCGATAAGGCCCTCATGGGTTTCTTCTTCCTTTGGTGCCCCCTCGAGGGGAACTCCCTTTCAGAGGAGCCCCGACGATGCTCAGGGTCAGACTCCCGAGACGTTGAGGCCTCTGACGAAGTCCAGACGCAGAGTCGGAGAAGATCCTCTCACGTTGGTGCTGACGGCTCCGCAATGCCTTCGAGGACATTTTGCTACAGGGACTACAGACCTTAAGATCATGGTCAGGCCCCATCCACCAGAGGCAGCAGTCATGTGTGTCGGTAAGAGACATCAGCTTCTTGCACCGATCACACTTCTTAAAGCCACTGGCAGCTATCAGGGGAATAAGGGCCCCTGCAAGATCAAAAAAAATCGGGCTGCCAGGGAAAAGAAAAAATGGCGAACGCAGCCTTTAAGGACAAAAACCGAAAAAGAGATCCGGGCTCGGCACCGGTGTACCAAGTCCAGGCGGGAAAGGAACCGACGTCAAATCGAAGAAAAATAACTCATCTCAATGCAGGAAAATCCACTTTTTTTCACAGGTGACAGGGACACACGTCCGTAGGGCTCCGCGGAAAAAAAGACTGAGCAAGATGGCACCTTTGGGCGGTAAGGGGACCACGCATGCATGGCTGCATTCCCAAAGGCTTTCTTTAAAAGCTGGGGAAATGCTCCGCATGGGGGCTCTGTCGGTGCCGATGTCGCCCATATGTGAGGACTGACTTCCTGCTTGGTCCCGGAGAAAAACATTTTCTCAGATTAATCTTAAATGTACTAATCGTAGCTTTATTGCATGTCCCCTACTCTTTCTATTTTTTGAAGTAGTAAACTGATCTATGTTTATCAGTTTCACGCCACTCATTGTTTTATAGACCTCTATCATATCTCCCCTTAGCCATCTCTTTTCGAAGCTGAAAAATCATCTTTTTAAGCCTTTCCTTAAAGGGAATGGAAAGATACCCTACATCATGCCGATTGCTCTTCTCTGTACCTTTTCTAATTCTGCTATGTCTTTGTTAAGATATAGCCACCAGAACTGCACACAATATTCAAAGGTGGGGTTGCACCATGGAGTGATACAGAAGCATAATATCATCCTTTATCTTTATTCAGTCATTTAATATACCGCCCATGCTTGAGCACCTGAGTTTTATTCTACATTCTTTTCCTTATGATTCCGAGCATGCTATTCTTGGCCCCGCTGCACTCTGAGCAGGTGGTTTCAATGTATTATCCACAATAATGCCTAGATCCTCTTCTTGGATAGCAATTTCTAATGTAGAACCTTGCATTATGTTAATTGTAGGTTGAGTAGTTCTTCTGTAAATACATAACTTTGCACTTGTCCACATTTAAATTGTATCAACTATTTGGATGCCAAGTGTCCCAATTTTTGCATAAGCATCTGCTGCATAGTCCCTGGCTAACGTGTGTCACTGCAATGATTGACCTAATTTAAGTGAACAGGCAATTGGGAGGGGGAGTTTATATATAAATATATAAACTCCCCAAATCATTATGAATGAAGGCTTGTGGCATCAGTCTGAACTGGAAGTCCAAAGAAGAACACAAACTGCTGGGCAAATAACATTTTGTGGGACATTACTCCAATTCTAGTGCTTCCAAATACTTTGATACCATGGATTTATGATCTATAGTGCATCATAAAACCTGGTGTTACAATTTAGAGAAGCTAGCAAAGTAGTCAAGAAGGCAAACATTCAAAAGGAGGAGGAAATAGCCAATGCAATAAAATGGGGGGATAAGACATTTTTCAGATATACGAGTGAGAAGAGGAAGGGCAAAAGTGGTATTGTCAGACTCAAGGGTGCAGGAGAGGACTATGTAGGATAAAGCGGAATTGCTTAACAAATATTTTTGTTCTGTGTTCAGATGAAGAACCAGGAGCAGGACCTCAGAAAACACCCACAAATAGGAACAATTTTCAAAAGACTGTGTTCGTGAGAAACTCTCTCAACTTAAAGTAGACAAAGCGATGGGACCGGATGGGATACACCCAAGAATACTGAGGGAACTTGGGGACGTTCTAGCAGCTCCACTGACTGACCTTTTCAATGCCTCGTTGGAGTCGGGAGTGGTGCCAAAGGACTGCAGAGGCGCTCATGTGGTGCCTTTACACAAAAGCGGAAGTAAGGATGTGGTTGAAAACTACAGGCCGGTTAGTTTAACTTTGGTGGTGAGTAAATTATTGGAAACGCTGCTGAAAAAGAAAATAGTGAGGTTTCTGGAGTCCAGTGGATTACAGGATCCGAGGCAGCATGGATTCACCAGAGGCAGGTCTTGTCAGACAAATCTGATTGATTTCTTTGACTGGGTGACCAGGGAGTTGGACCGAGGGAGAGCTCTAGATGTGGTGTATTTAGATTTCAGTAAAGCCTTTGACACTGTTCCTCACAGGCAACTTATAAACAAACTGAGCACCCTAGGAATGGACCCTAAAGTTACTGCTTGGGTTAGAAATTGGTTGGGTCGGAGGCGACAAAGAGTACAAGTAAATGGAGCTCATTCTGAGGAGAAGGATGTTATCAGTGGTGTGCCCCAGGGATCTGTCCTTGGTCCGATTCTTTTTAACATCTTTGTTAGTGATATAGCGGAAGGGCTTTCAGGTAAGGTTTGCCTCTTTGCGGATGATACCAAAATCTGCAATAGAGTAGACACCCAGGAAGGGGTAGATAACATGAGGAGGGATCTAGCTAAGCTTGAAGAATGGTCTAGAATTTGGCAGCTGGGATTTAATGTTAAAAAATGTAAGGTCATGCATTTGGGCTGCAGCAATCCAAGGGAGCAATATAGTATAGGGGGTGAAGTACTTCTGTCCACTAAAGAAGAGCGGGACCTAGGCGTGGTTGTGTCTGATGATCTTAAAGTAACTAAACAGGTAGAAAAGGTGACAGCAAAAGCTAGAAGGCTGCTTGGGTGCATACGGAGATGAATGGCTAGCAGAAAAAAGGAGGTGATAATGCCTCTGTATAAGTCTTTGGTGCGACCTCATTTGGAGTAGAGTGTGCAATTCTGGAGACCGCACCTTCAAAAGGATGTGAACAGGATGGAGTCTGTGCAGAGGGTGGCTACTAAAATGATTAGTGGTCTTCATTATAAAGCATATGAGGACAGACTGAAGGATCTTAATATGTACACCTTAGAGAAAAGGCGGTATAGAGGTGATATGATTGAGATGTTTAAATACCTCCATGGCATAAATGTTCAGGGAGAGAGCCTCTTTCAATTGAAAGCAAGTTCTGCTACGAGGGGACATGGGATGAGGGTGAAGGGAGATAGATTCAGGAGTGATATGCGGAAATATTTCTTTATGGAAAGAGTAGTGGATCCATGGAATAGTCTCCCAGTGGAGGTGGTAGAAATGAGGACAGTAACTGAATTCAAAAAAGCATGGGACAAACACAGAGGATCTCTAAAGGTAAAAAGGGGACTGTTGTAGTTGTTATGGAAGGACAGACTAGATAGAAATATAACAGAAAAAGACCACATGGCCTATGTAACTGTGCATCTCGACTCCCTTCTGACGGCATGAATGAGAGATTATTTACATTCTCGTATATACCGCGCTATTCTGCATCAGTGCGGTTTACATTGAACAAACTGAAATTACATTGAACAGAGCATTATAACTTGGAGATAACTATTTTACAGGGAACATGGGCTATGGAGGGTTAAGTGGCTTGCCCAAGACTACAAGGAGCACCTGTGGGACTAGAAACCCCAGTCCTTCCGGCCCAAAGGTTGCTGTCCTCTAGTGGGATTTGAACCCCCAACCTTCCGGCCTGAAGTACCTTGCCCCAACCACTAGGCCACTCCTCAGCAAACAGCAAGTTCCCAATATATGCCAATTTACTCATAGATATTCACAGTGGCAATCTTGAAAATACAACGGGCTAGATGTGCCTCCAGGGCTTAGCATTACAGTTGACCCACAATGCATCATAAACCCTGCTGTTACTCATAAGAACATAAAATAAGCCATATTGGCACAGATGAAAGGTTCATCCTGTTGCCAATAGTGGCCAATGCAGGCATAGCTTAGTCAGAAGTACAGACAGAGAGAGATATAGCAGAGCAGAAGGAAAAAAAGAAATAGAGTTAAAAGGATGGAAAAATAGGAGGAAGCAGGGCAGAAAACTGAAATGAATAGAAAAGAATGAGGAAAACAGAAGAAATGCTAAATACAAAAAGCAGAATGAAAATGAAATTGATCAAATATGCATGACAAAGACTTCAAAACTATTTTACTTTTGAAAAGAACATATTTTAAAATTTCAGAGTAAAGTTACCACAAATAGTTCAGCTAGTCCAGAATATGGCAGCCAGAACCAGTTTAGAAGTCATTTGTAATGAAAGCCCCATCATTACTGCACACACTGCCAACAGAGGCAAGGCATCAGCTGCTTGGGCTGCTTCCATGGCAATTTCTCCAAATGGAACAGGGCTCTCAGCAAGAATCCAAATATCTCCCATTCAGGAAAAAAGTTTAAACCTATATTTTTTATCAAATGGAATAGATATATGAATGAATTATAGGACCTGCTGAATACAGATCTAATTGGATAGGAAGATATTAGAGGGCAGCTGCATTAGAATGAAGGAAAGCTTTCAGCTGACAAAAAAGACTGGATATAGGGAAATGATTACTGGGATAGAATAGTACAAGCCTTGCAAAGTTTGAGACCGCATGAAGCAGGAGGGAAAAAGTTAAATAAGTGGCAAAAGTTATAGCAGGGGTGAATGCATTCCAGGGGTGGACAAGATACATGCCAGAATGCAGTAGAACAGAAATCTAAATCAAATAGTCGGATTCAACCAGGAAACCCAATAAATACGCCTATGCAACACCTTCTGGCTTTAAGCAACTTGAATGCTCAGGATGATGGCACTTGCAATCAGAGCAAAGTTTGTGAAACATATCAGGCATCTCAACAACTCATATCTTTTGTTTACTTTAAAATTAGTACAGCAAAAAGAGTTGAGCAGAAATACTCTTTTATTCGTTCTAAAGATGCTGTTTTGGATATTGCATAAAAAAATAGAGTAGACGTTTTAACAATAACTTAAAAAAGCCAAATCAAATATATTTCAGCTATTGTATTTTTCAATGGATGAACAACATTTTAGAAATGCGCTCTATTCCAGAGTTTAAGTCCGCCTGAATTCGGGCTATAATCCGTTTTGAAAGTTTATTATTTGCCTTTTTCCCTCCCAGAGAATGATTTGAAGTTACTTCCCGTTCGTCGCGCTACTCCCCCTTTCTTCTCCTGGAACGCATTCCAGGTTTTTGACAGCCCCCTCCCTATTCACCCCAGGATAACACTTCTGGGGAGCCGTGGGGGTGCAGAGAAGAGAATCACGTGATGCCTCGCGGGACCTCCCATGAGGAGAAGGAAGAGGAGAGCCGGCCCAAGCCTGCACCTACTGCGGCCCGGCGGGCTCCTTCTCAGGACCCCTCACCGGTCTAGCCCACCAGCAGAGGCGCCGCGCTTTCCCCCAAAAGCCCGCAGACACGTCTCTATCGCTACAGCCTATAACTACCCCGATACCTGGAACTGCAACAGCTTCTCCGTCTGCTCTTGGGATAAATCCTGCTCATCAGGCGCCGCCATCTTGCCTCGCCGCCTCTGTCCCGTCACCCACCGGAACTGACGTCACGACGTCGGCCGGCAAGACGCGCGCGCACACTCCATGCAGGTGGGGGATGGGGCGCGATTTCACGCGCTTATCAAAAACGAAACGGGGGCGGAGCGAACGCTGGAGCCGCGGGGATCCGGGAAGCTCGCGCTCCGGCCACGTGATGCCGCAGGATTTCGGGAAAGGCCGACGGAGAGGCACGTGACGTGGGACATGCAGAAAATCCGTGCGCAAGATGTCATGTGACGCCTTGCGGAGGCCGGCATGAGCGTCGCGGGGGGGCGCCTCGCCCGCTGGGCCGGATCGAGTAGCACGAGAAATGGGCGGATTTGGCGCGCGCACATGAGGCCCCAGGTGTCGTGCGGCGCCGCTGAGGAATCTGTGGAAAAGTCACGAGTCTAAGGCAAAAGGCTCGCGGGACAGGGGAGATCTTTTGGAGTTACGGTGGTCTCATACTGGTTCGGACCAAAGGTCCATCAAGCCTCATTCCAACAGCGACATATCCAAAAAGTACCAACTTACATAACATGTGCTATAAAGAATCCTCCCATTTATTTCATTCCCAGACCTTATATCAATTGTTATACTTGAGACAGAAAAGGTGGTCGTATGACCTTCAAACGTACCCCATATATCGCTTCCTCTTCCCAGGGTCCCTTTAATTTAGATGACAACCTTTCATAATCTTAAACAACGTTTTAGTAAGTCATACATAATTTAATTCTTTATAATGGAATTAAAATGAAAGGAACATAAGATATGCCATACTGGGTCAGACCGAGGTCCATCAAGCCCAGTATCCTGTTTCCAACAGTGGCCAATCTAGGTCATACGTACCTAGCAATATCCCCAAAAGACACAGGTTCCACAATGCTTGTACTGGGTCAAGCATTGATATCCTGGGTCCCTTCTTAATAATGGTTTTATGGACCTTTCCTCCAGGAACTTGTCCAAACATTTTTTAAACCCAGCTACACTAACAGCCTTTACTACATCCTCCGGTAACAAATTCCAGAGTTTGATTACACGTTGAGTGAAAAATATTTTCTTTTATTAGTCTTAAATAGTTTACCCTGTAACTTCATTGCATGTCCCCTAGTCTTTCTTTATGTTGATGGCATAAACAATTAATCTACGTTTACCCGTTCCACTCCAATCATTAATTTATAGACCTCTATCATATCTCCCCTCAGCCGTCTCTTTTCCAAGTTGAAGAGCCCTAATCTTTCTAGCTTCTCTTCATATGGGTATCCTTCTGTAAGGATTCATTATTCCTTTCCCAGCACCATCCCCTTTACCATTTTGGTGGCTTTTCTCTGTACCTTTTCTAATAACGCTATATCCTTTTTAAGGTACGGTGACCAGAATTGCACACAATATTCAAAGTGCGGTCTCACCATGGAATGATACAGAGGCATTATAATATCCTTTGTTTTATTTTCCATTCCTTTCCTTATCATACCTAGCATTCTATTTGCTCTCTTGGCCACCACTGCACACTGGGCGGAGGGGTTTAACATGTTATCCACAATGACATCTAAATCTTTTTCCTAGGTGGTGGTTCCCAATGTGGAACCTTGCATCTTGTAACCATAGTTTGGGTTGTTCTTTCCTAGGTGCATAACTTTGCACTTGTCCACATTAAATTTTTTCTACCATTTTGATGCCCAGTATTCCAATTTATCCACAATTTTCCCAATCCTCATGGGTTTTAACAACTTTAAATAGTTTTGTGTCATTTTTAAATTTGATAACCTCACTCGTTATTCCCTTTTCCAGGTCATTTATGAATATGCCAGAAAGCAATGGACCCAGCACAGATCCCTGGGGTACTCCACTATTCACCTTTCTCTACTGGGAAAATTGGCCATTTAGCCCTACCCTCTGCTTTCTATCTTTTAACCAGTTCCTGATCCACAATAGTACACTGCCTCCTATCCCATGACTTTTTAGTTTTGACAAAAGTCTCTGATGAGGGACCTTGTCAAAAGGCTTTCTGAAAGTCCAGATACACTATATCAACCGACTCACCTTTGTCCACCTGTTTATTCACACCTTCAAAAAATATAACAGATTAGTAAGACAAGATCTTCCTTGTCTAAAGCCATGTTGACTGTCTCCCATTAAGCCATGACTATCTACATGTTCAGTAATTTTGTTCTTTATTATGGTTTCTACCATTTTTCCCGGTACTGACGTCAGGCTCACCGGTCTGTAGTTTCCTGGATCACCCCTGGAACCCTTTTTAAAAATTGGCATTACATTGGCGATCCTCCAATCCTCAGATATTACAGATGATTTTAATGATAGTTCACAGATTACTAATAGCAGGTCTGCAATCTCATATTTCAATTCTTTCAACACCCGTGGATGTATACCATCCGGCCCAGGTGATTTGCTACTCTTCAGTTTATCAAATAGTGGTAATACATCTTCCCGGTGTATCGATATTTCTTTCAATTCTTCTGCAGTATCACCTTTAACACTAGAAGCCGCAAAGTGCGTCAATTGACGCAAATGCATCTTCAAAGTTGTATACCAGCGCCATTGCTAGGACCATGTCAGTCATGTTCTATACTTTGTTAGCAAGCTCAAGATGTTCAAATATGTGCATCGAAAATTAATGACAGATGCACCACCTAGCGCAGGGGTCACCAACCTGCGGCCCGCGAGGCTCTACCCCGGTTAACATTACGTGCGGCCCGCCAAGGATTCCCGTCATTGTATATGCGGCCCGCGGCATGACTGTAAAGTGACTTTGCAAAAGTGCACTTTGTGCACAAAATATCTGCATTTAGGAACTTTTACAACGCGACCAATAGCCTATTTTTGAAAAGTACACAACTGCAGCATCTCCGCAATGCCACACACTGCACTTTTTTTCCACCAGCCGCACCAACCTATTTTAAGGACCTGCCTGCGAACAGCTGTTCAGCCGAATGAAATTGATAAAGTCATTCACGCGCTCGCAGCTCACCGACGACCACCTGCAAGCGTCCCTTCTCCTGTCAGTGTCATCTGTGAAGCCGGACTTTAACCGTTTGTCTGCTAGCATGAATCATCAGCCATCTCATTAAATTCAATAAAGGTGATCAGCCATTGTTTTCATAATTTTGCGTTTGTTGTTTTTTTTCGCAGGGGCGGGGAGAAGGGGGGTGCGGCCCACGAGGCTCCCGGTAGTCGGCTGTGCGGCCCGCGGCCCTCTGGAGGTTGGTGACCCCAGACCTAGCGGGAAAATGAATTTATACATAGAAGCCCTAATGGACGTCAATTGACGCACTCAATTGTCTTGGATGCGTCAATTGACGTACTTTGGGACTTCTAGGTATAAAGTCATGTTCCCACTAGGTGGCATATCGCAATCACAGTTTACAGTTTTAATCCGACATTACAAACAATAAACACATGATGATGTCATATAATGACATCACATACTGCACGTATTTAACAAATAAGTAACTTCACATTAATTCACATCTACATTTCATGCTAAATGCTATTTTGATTTCATCATCCAGGGTCACATGAATTTTCAGTTGTTGAAATGAGGGTCATAAGGTATAAAAGTTTAAAAAGCACTGTTCTAGAGGACAATTTCTCCAACTAGGTTAGCACCGAGGGAGTTCCTATGCCCTTGTAGCAGTAAGGGAATTCCTCTACCCACCTAGACTAGCATGGTCAGCCCTAGTGAGTGAGGGGAGGGGCTCCCTCTGGTGGTGGCTGGGTGTATAGTCCCTGCTTGTATCACCCAGGGCCTTTCTGCAGCTGCAGCTGCAGCGCTCTCTGTACCAGCAGTACCAAGGGGAGGGGCTACATTTCCCAAGCCTCAGTCACTGCAGGAAGTGTGGCACCCTGAGAGCAGAAAACACACACAGGCAAGAGCGACAGCATGGCTGATGACTTTGGCGTGTTCTCGTCTTCAGAGAGTGGGGTTTTCAAGGAGGCAGAGGAAGACCCTGCCGCAGCTTTCCTAGCACAGCAGCAGAGTGACATGGCCGGCATAGAGAGTGCTGAGGGCTTTGCGATGCTTTCAGAGGGGGGACCTGCGACCTTCCAGGAGCAGCCAAATCTCAGTGAGTCAGGAATCAAGAGCCAGATGCAGTGAGTGGGCTCTGCTTGGGAAGCACTTGCCCATCTCGGGCTCTTCCTTACTGTGCTTACTCTTCCTTGCAGCGGTGACATGCTCTGAACTCAGCAGGGAAGGGTCAGGCCGAGCACACTACAAACAAGAGGTTCTGCCCAAGAAATTGTTTGGCTGTTTTGAGCTATTAATAGTATGAGGGAATTCTCTCAAGCATCGTCTGATATTGCACCGGGGGGGGGGGGGGGGGGGGAGAAGCGGCCGGATTTCCTAAGCTTTGTTTCCATAGATGTGGAAATCATGGTCAACAAACATGTGCTAATTTTTATTGTACTGACTTAATGTATCTGTGGGAAGCTTTCTGTTTCCATAGACAGAATGGGAAAGAAGCCTTAGTAGATCAGGCCCTGAGACTTTTTTTTAACCAACGTCCAGCCCTGTGACCCTCAGCCAGCTTCACAGTGAAAGCCCTGGGACACCCGCTGCATCTTGAGGTGTGAGCTGAGGGTTGTAGGGCTATTGCTCAAGAACGGTAGCACTTGTGAACAGTAGGTGTGCCTGCCCTATGAGTCAGGGAGGGAGCGGGCAGGGGCAGCTGGATGAAAGAAGTTCTTTTCCAGTGCTGCGGAAACTTATTTCATGAGCTGTGTAAACTGCAGGGTTGTACAGCTGCACACAACACAAGCACTATGTGACCTTGGAGAGAAAGGCAAACTCCCATTTCATTCTGCCACTTAATCTTTTGAACGAGGTGAGGTTGTGCTGGGAATAGTGAGGTCCTAATTAAAGCTGGTTTACAGTGGTTCCTGTCTTCGGCCCAGTTTCTATCATTTTTTTCCTGTTAATCCCAACTTCTTTCCATCCCATGTTTATTTTCTGAATTAAAAGCTGGCTCTGGTGTACTGCACCGATGGTCCTCTTCCTGTGCTCTTGTGGATGTATGGAGAAGATGGGAAGCGCAGGGAACTGATTCAGCCTTTATATGTCAATAAAATATCACAGTATAAAATATCATTTAATTTCTGCTCTGTAAATCCATACACTTTTTAAAATATTGGTAACTATTCCAAATTTCATCTGGAACCTGAAGAATATTTCTTTATATAAGAATGTGAGGAGTAACATGTTGTCTTCCCTTTTGTGATTATTATTTGTTTTGTTTATTCAAATTTGATGCCACCTTTCAATAATCTAAGCAAAGCAGCTCACATTTATTTATTTAACAGTTGTTTTATGCTGCTCTATCTTCCATTCAGAGTGCTGTATCACAATGTTAATTGCTACATTAAAACAGTCTCTATAGCATAGTAACAAACTTGTAAAAATGTATAAACAGAAACTATATACAATGTAGAGGACAGGTAGGAGTAAGTAATGACTCAGCTTAGATAACAAATAATGCATGGTCTATGTTGGCTTTTACAGACGTATGCTAGTATGAGGAGGGTTGTATTATTTATGTATTACTTATGTGATGTGACCAAAGTGTTCAGTGTACAGGTGCGTCTTTAGTTTTTTTGCGAAAGTCCTTGATGTCCGCAGTCGTCCTGATGTCTTCTGGCAGGGAGGGAAAGCACTCTAGCGCAGGTGGTCTGGTTGGATTTCTTGAATTCAGATGGGGTGACAATCATATTCTTGTTTTTGGTCTTCCTGGGGCGGGTGCTGGTGTCTCGATTGATCAGTTCCTGTAGGATATTTGCAGAGGATTTGTGTAGGATCTTGAAGATTATTAATGTTTTGAACTTGGCCCAGGAGTGCATTGGGAGCCCGTGTAGTTGGTTAAGTGTGGGGGTAATGTGATCTTCTTTGGGGCTACCAGTGAGTATACGGGTGGCTGTGTTTTGTGCCAGTTGTAGGGGGTGGATGGAGCGTTTGGATAAGTCCTGGTATAACTAAGAGAATCGGTGTGACAATGGCTTAAAATACAGTGTGGACGTGTTCCTGGATGAGTGGTGGTTTTATATTCTTGAGAAGTTTCATCTTGTGGTAGGCATTTGCAGTGATTTTCTTTATTTGAGGCTGGAGCATGAAGTTTTGGTCTAAGATGACACCAAGATACTTGACTTCTTTTTGTACCTTAATGGTGTGGTGGAAAAGACAGATTTTTTTGTGGGGGTGTGAATCAGGAGTCTCTGGTGATGAATAATGCCTCTGCTTTGTTGACATTTACTGCGAGGTTATTGGTGCCTAGTCAGCCGATCATTTCTTCCATACAATTGGTTATGGGCAGGAGGTCAGGGTTGCTAATATCGATTGGAGTGAAAACCATGATATCATGGCATAGATCCTATATTGTATGTTGTGGTGCTGGATTATGTTGCAGATGGATTTGTAGATATTGAAGAGCATTGAGGAGATCAATGAGCCTTGAAGGATGCCCCGGGTTAAGGTGAAGGGGAGGATTTGCGCTTGACACATTTTACTTGTTGCTGAAATAGGACTGGAACCATGTTACTGTTGTGACATGTAGGCCGATTTCCTGTAGGTATCACAGCAAGGTACTATGGGATATTGTGTTGAATAATCTCCAAACATAGAAACATAACGACAGAAAAAGATCACATGGCCTATCTAGTCTGCCCTTCCATATCAACCACTACAACAGTGTATGTTAGCTACCTCCTGTAGGTTAGCTGTGCAGCGCTGCATGCGTGGCGCTTTATAAGTGCTGAATAGTAGTAGTAGTAGTAGTCCCCTTTTTTTTCCTTTAGAGATCCTCTGTGTTTGTCCCATGCTTTTTTGAATTCAGATACTGTCCTCATCTATACCACCTCCACTGGGAGACTATTCCACGGATCCACTACTCTTTCCGTAAAGAAATATTTCTGCATATCACTCCTGAATCTATCCCCCTTCACCCTCATCTTTACCACATCCACTGGGAGATTATTCCATGCATCTATCCCTCTTTTTGTAAAGAAATATTTCCACATATATTTACTCCCAAGACTATCCCCCTTCACCCTCATCTTATGTCTCCTCGTAGCAGAGCTTGCTTTCCATCAAAAGAGGCCCTCCCCCTGTGCATTTATGCCAGATGATAAACCAAAGGATTGTAAATTACAAAACACATCTAAGAAAAATAAAATTAAATTAAAGACACATATGGGAAGACACAAAATGGTCCACGCTGGCATCTTCTGGAAAGATTTAAACTAAATGGAAATATTTTAGATTATGTTTAAACTTGAAAAAGGAGATCTCCAGACGTAGTTGAAACAGCAATGAATTCCAAAAAAGGAGAGCTAAACATGAAAAGGAAGATCGATGCATGCTGTCCATTTGAGCCACCAGCACAGATGCTGTACTCAGCCTGAGCTAATTAACAAATAGTACCGCTTGCCTCAAAACCTCAGAAATGATCCCGACAAAGGAAGAGATATGCTTGTCATTGATAGATTAGACTACAGCTGAGAAGCAAAGAAACAACTCTCCATCACAACATTTTACAAGGCCCTCCACTGGAAAATACCCAAAGCAACTACATAGTCTCCTGAAGGCGTTCCCTATTGAAGTGCACAAACACACCCCAGAAGGCCTCATCTGGGTATGTTCTATTACCCAAGATAAACAAACTTGGGAACTCTGGATGCCCAGCATCAACACCATCACTGTAGGAGTGTCTGGCTATATGGACATCACCCTCAGACCCTATGCCACCAGCTTTCTATATGAAACCACTAGTTTCCTGAAGCAATTCCATTCTATTGGTTACCTTCCAGAGAAACAAAAATCCAAGGGAGTGGTACAGTGTAGGGGGTGAAGTACTTCTGTCCATGAAAGAAGAGCAGGACCTACAGGTGATTGCTTCTGATGATCTTAAGGTGGCTAAACAGGTAGAAAATGCAACGACAAAAGCCAGAAGGATGCTTGGGTGCATAGGGAGAGGACTGGCCAGCAGAAGAAAGGAGGTGATAGTGCCTCTGTATAAGTCTCTGGTGCAACCTCATTTGGAGTATTGTGTGCAATTCTGGAAACCGCACCTTCAAAAGGATATAAAGAGGGTGGCTGCCAAAATGGTCAGTGGGCTTTGTCATAAGCCATATGGGGACAGACTTAAAGATCTCAATCATGTACACTATGCTTTGGAAGTAAGGCAAGATATAGGAGATACTATATGATAGAGACATTTAAATACCTCCATGGTATAGATGCACAGGAGAAGAGCCTCTTTCACTTGAAAGAAAACTTTGCAATAAGGGAGCATAGGATGAAGGTGAAAAGGAAGAGACCCAGGCGTCATTACAGAAACAGTAGTATGTATGTATTTATTTCACATTTCTTATATACTGCCTTTTCATGATATCAAGGTGGTTTACATTGAACAGGGCATTATAACTTAGTAGATGCATGGAACAGTCTCCCAGTGCAGGTAGCAGAGATAAGTACTGTATCTGAATTCAAGAAATCATGGAACAGACACAGAGGATCTCTAAAGGAAAAAAAGAGACTACAGAGCTTAGTAGTTGGTGTGGAAGGGCAGACTGTAGGGTGTGTGGTTGGTATGGAAGGGCAGACTGTAGGGTGTGTGGTTGGTGTGGGAGGGCAGACTGTAACAGGGTGTGTGGTTGGTATGGAAGGGCAGACTGTAGGGTGTGTGGTTGGTGTGGAAGGGCAGACTGTAGGGTGTGTGGTCTGTATCTGCTGCCATGTTTCACTTCACTGGCAAGCTCTGTGGTTGGTAAATGAGCAGTTTGAAGGCAGAATGTCAGGGTCCTATGCTCAGGCATTTGCTCTTGCTCACATGCCAGGTGACTACATCAGAATCCAAATAGGACCCTGCCCCGAATAATCCTGACGCTGTGGCAACAGCCAAGAGGAGCCGGGTGCTCTCAAAGCCTCCCTGGGGCCATGGATGAGCTTCACATACTGCCAGTCCCTCGCAGCTTAACCTTCCCTTTAAGGTTCAACATGACTCACTTGATATATACATGGTTTCTGTAAAACTCTCCTTTCACCTCTCCTTTGTAGGTGGTTTGGGGGACCTGGTTACCACGCCAGTGAATGGAGACCTGTTTCCGGTGAGTGAATCATCCCTGTAGGCTGAGCAGATGGCTTCAGAGTTAATATATCTATGTGTTGGTGTATCCAACATCTTAATCTTAAAACAACGCATATATCACCAGTCCACACAATAATTTATATTCCTTATCGTCACTCCAGTCCAGTCCCTTTACTTCTGGGTTACGCAACCCTTCCAGCAGCTTGGAGGCTGAGCCCAACCCTTTTTGGGGATGGAGCGGTATAAATACCACTGGGACCACCCACCAACTCCAGTATTCTCAGCCTCCAAGCAGCTGGAGGGTTCCGTAAGCCTTGGGCTTACTGGAGTCCTACCTTTAGATATTCTCTTTAATTTAATTATTTTACTTAATTTTACTTTAAGTGTTTACCTTTATTTACCTTTATTTCTTTAGTTTACTTGGTTTCTAGTTTGGGGGCTCTGCTCCTTTAAGGTTTGCTCTCCTCTCCCCCACCACCCCCCCCCCCCCCGCTCTCCCTGATCCGGCACGGCTCTCTGAGCGATTTTCTGGTCTGCAGCAGCGAGGAGGTGCTCTGCTCTGCCCAGCTACCGGTCTGCTAATTCTGCCTTCTTCGGGGGAAACAGCCTCGCGCTGAAGCCCTTCAGGTGGCTGAGCGCTAGAGGCTGCAACGCTAACCGGAGTGAACTG
Organism: Ichthyophis bannanicus; assembly: GCA_033557465.1. Lineage (NCBI taxonomy): Eukaryota > Metazoa > Chordata > Amphibia > Gymnophiona > Ichthyophiidae > Ichthyophis > Ichthyophis bannanicus. Next base: position 8,150,091 of record CM066050.1, read on the forward strand.
CCCATCCCGGCCCGACGCGATTGACCGCGGAGGCGAGCCACGCGGTGCCCGGGTTCCCACACGGTGCGATCAGACGGCGATCGCACACGTACTTCAGTTGGGGCTCAGCGCCGGAGCACAGACAGGCGCCAGGAACACACTCGCGGTTCCCCCAGTCAGGCTCCACGTGGTGAGGCCTACCACGTGTTGAGCCTACGGGTAGTGATAGCAGAGTCGGGCCCAGGATCTTCAAGCCCTGAAAACCGCAAGTACCTCCCTTAGGGGATAAAGGAGTGTTAGCTGATTTTAACTGCGATTTTAATTTCGTTTTTATTTTAATTTCGTTGTAATTTTGATTTTAATTTTAATTTCTCTTAATTTTATTGCAGTTCTATTAAGTTTAACTTCTGTTAATCTGGTTGAATTTCTTTGGGTTTTTAAAGGGGAACAAGGGGCTATTGATTCCTAAGAGTAATTGGGCCTTGGTTTCAGGGGTCTGCAAGGGTAAGCCCCAGCTTTTCCCATGGCATCTAAGCCGCGCTGCCCTTCCTGTGGAATGCGCAGGGGCACCTCCGCAGAGGCAGGAGTCTGCAGGAGCTGCGCCGCAGTGGCTGCTTCAGTAGAACATGAAATATTGCAGCCCTCCCAGGGATCAACAGACCCTCTAGTAGGAGAGGGGGGGTCCCAGGGTTCAATCTCTACCCCTTCTGAGCTTCCCACGCCTCCTCTGCTTCCTCCGCCCCTACCCTCGAGTACAGGGGGGGGGCGGAGAATTTTTCTCCCCTGACTTCATCCTCTTGCTTCATAAGGCCTACTGCCTGCGCAAGCAGGGCCTAGGGGCAGAGGAGGTTGCCACTCCAGTGGAAGACAAATCAGCCAGACTCCTCGGGGCTATCAACCAGGAATCTGGCATCCCTTCTAAGCGCCCACGTCTGGATGGGGAAGACCTCCTACCATCCCTTTCTCAGGGGGCTCCGGAGGAGGATAGCTCGGTTAAGGATCTGGACGAGGATGAGGAGGAGCTGGAAGAAGGAGAGATCCCAGAAGAAGATCAAGTCACGGATAGTTAGGGTTTTTCGTTGAGAGGAGCTCCCGGCTTTAATTAATGAATCCTTAAAAGTGCTCAATGTGGCCTCAGACATACCATCTCAGGATGAGGCGTTGGAGGACCCCTTAATCCAGGCCATTAGGAGATCCCAGAAGGTCTTCCCGGTCCACAGGGTGGTGCGCCAGATGATCCAGGAAGAATGGGACCAACCAGAATCCAGTTTAAGGGGAGTCAGAACCATGTCTCACCTATACCCTCTCCCAGAGGCAGATAAAGAACTACTGAAATCGCCCAGGGTGGATGCAGCGGTATCAGCAGTTACTAAGAAGACGACTATCCCAGTTGAGGGCAGTTCAGCCTTAAAAGATGCACAAGACAGGAAGTTGGATACGCTCCTGAAACAAGCCTTTGATGTAAGCGCCCTCGCATTGCAGGCCTCCGTGTCAGGAGCTTGGGTGGCTCGAGCCTGCTTAAGGTGGGCTCAACAGCTTCAGACAGAGGGCTCTTCGGACGAGATTCAGGCCAACTCGGCCAGAGTGGAATCCGGCGCAGCCTACTTGGCGGATAGTCAGTATGACCTCATCAGAAGCCTAGCCAAGAACATGGCCTCGGTGGTGGCGGCTAGACGTTATCTGTGGCTACGAAATTGGGCAGCTGATGCTTCCTCGAAGACGCGCCTAAGTCGGCTCCCCTTTAAAGGGAAACTATTATTTGGGGAGGATTTAGAGAAGCTAGTTAAAGACCTGGGTGAGTCTAAGGGAGGCAGACTTCCAGAAGACAGACCAAAACAAGGCCGCCCCCTAGCCCCAGCGTGCACCCAGCCTAGGGAGGCGCGGAGATTTCGCCCAGCCAGATCAAATTCCTTTCCCAGGGGCCGGTTTCCCTCTAAGGGACAAGGCTTCAGAAGTTTTCGAGGGGCAGGTCGGGGTTTTGGGGCATCCTCCTCCTTCTCGGGCCCTAGGAAACAACAATGAAATGTCGGGGGTCCAGGGGGAAGGACGGCCGGTAGGCGGCTGCCTGAGGCTGTTTCTCCCCGCCTGGACCCGTGTCACGTTCAATCAATGGGTTCTAGAGGTGATCAGAGAAGGTTATGCGCTCGAATTTGCAAAACAAATTCCACCAGCATTTGTTCAGTCTCCCTGCGGTGCATCAGCAAAAAGGGCGGCAATAGAGTCAACTCTTGCCCGTCTAATAGCTTTAGGGGCGGTGATCCCAGTACCACCAGAACAATGCGGATCTGGTCGGTACTCGATTTACTTCGTAGTACCAAAAAAGGAAGGTTCCTTCCGACCAATCCTAGATCTAAAACAGGTCAACCGCTGCCTCAGGGTGCCTCACTTCCGGATGGAGACCCTACGTTCAGTCATAGCAGCCGTGAGGGGAGGAGAGTTCCTAACCTCCCTCGACTTGACAGAAGCCTACTTGCACATCCCGGTCAGGAAGTCCCATCAGCAATTCCTGAGATTCGCAGTGCCAAGAGGCCACTTTCAGTTCCAGGCCCTACCCTTTGGCCTAGCTACGGCTCCCAGAACGTTCACCAAGGTAATGGTCGTAGTGGCGGCCTCCCTCCGGAAGGAGGGAATATTAGTGCATCCCTACTTGGACGATTGGCTGATCCGTGCAAAGTCGGAAGAGGAAAGTCATTTGGCAACGTCCAGAGTGATTCAGGTCCTAGAGGAGTTGGGGTGGGTCATCAACCGGGCGAAGAGCAGGTTGAATCCCTCTCAGGAACTCGAGTACCTAGGAGCAAGATTCGACACCCACAGGGGCAGAGTATTCCTGTCTCGGTCAAGATCAAGGGAACTAAGAGGTCTAATCACGCAGTTTCTAGGCAGACGAAATCCCTCGGCGTGGCATTATCTTCAGGTTTTGGGAACTATGGCGGCGACAACAGAGGTGGTGCCATGGGCCAGGGCCCACATGCGACCGCTGCAGCGGGCGCTATTGCGTTGTTGGTCTCCCCAGCATCAGCCTCTCTCAATGCAGTTACCTTGCACTCCGCGGACCAAACAGTCCCTCCACTGGTGGAGATGTCCGAGAAATCTGGACCGCGGAATGCCCCTCGATCCCCATCAGTGGTTGCTGTTGACGACGGATGCCAGCCTGTCAGGCTGGGGAGCGCACTGCGAGGACCAGTTCGTCCAGGGTCGCTGGTCACAGTTGGAGTCACAGTGGCCCATCAACAGACTGGAATTGCGGGCCATCACCCTGGCTCTCAAGGCGTTCAGGGCCTTAGTACAAGGAAAGGCAATTCGAGTTCTCTCCGACAATGTCACCGCGGTGGCCTACATCAACCACCAGGGAGGCACCAGCAGTCACGCCTTGGAGAAGGAGGCGGACACTCTTTTCCAGTGGGCGGAGTCCTGGCTGCTGGCACTCTCAGCGCAGCATGTGGCGGGCGAGGACAACGTCACAGCCGACTTCCTCAGCAGGTGCAAGATAGACCACGGAGAGTGGGAACTAGAGCAGGAGACCTTCGACCAGATAGTGGCCCTTTGGGGTCGCCCAGTCATGGACCTCATGGCGCGGTTCTCTACAGCCAAGGTAGACAGATTCTTCAGTCGAAGGAAGGAAAGGATGTCCGAGGGATTAGATGCCCTGTCACAAAAGTGGCCTTCGGAAGGACTTCTCTATGTATTCCCTCCGTGGGCTATGATCGGAAAGGTTCTCCAACGGGTGGAGTCTCACCAGGGCTTGGTAATCCTCATAGCTCCAGATTGGCCTCGCCGCCCCTGGTATGCCGATCTGATCAGACTGCTCGCCGACCTTCCTTGGCGGCTTCCTTACAAAAGAGACCTGCTGAGGCAGGGTCCGGATGCCTCACGTGGATCGATTCTCGCTTACGGCCTGGCTATTGAAAGGGCGCGGCTCCTAAAATGAGGCTACTCAGGAGCTGTAATCTCGACGCTGTTGAAGGCCAAGAAGCGCTCGACCTGTCTATCTTATGTAAGGGTTTGGCGCATCTTCGAAGCTTGGTGCGCAGAGCACCGTCGGAAGCCCCTTTCGGCCTCGGTCCCGGAGGTTTGGGATTTCTTGCAAGCAGGTTTTGATAAAGGTCTGGCGCACAGCTCCTTGCGGGTCCAGCTGGCGGCGATCTCTTGCTATAGAGGAAAGGTCCGGGGCAAACCCTTAGGGGCACACCCGGACGTCTCCAGGTTCCTAAGAGCGGTTAGTCGGCTACGTCCGCAACGGAGATCGGTTATCCCCCCTTGGGACCTTAATTTAGTGCTAAATGCCTTGATCGGGGAACCCTTTGAGCCCGTAAAAAGAGCCTCCTTAAAGGATTTAACCCTAAAGACAGTGTTTCTGGTCGCCATCTGCTCGGCCAGAAGGGTTTCGGAATTACAGGCGCTATCTTCCCAGCCCCCCTTCCTGTCCTTCCTCAAGGACAAAGTGGTTCTGCGTACAGTGCCGTCCTTTTTGCCCAAGGTTATCTCTCCCTTTCATGTGAACCAGACAGTTACCCTGCCGGTCTTAGCGACCAAGGGGCAGGAAGGTAGGAATGACAAACTGCGTCTCCTAGACGTCCAGAGGGCCTTGAAACGTTACCTCTCTCGCACAGCGCCATTCCGAAAGTTCGACCGACTGTTCATCCAGTTTGGAGGTCCGCACAAAGGTGAGGCGGCTGCCAAGGCTTCAATCTCCAGGTGGATCAGAGAGGCGATTGCCTCCGCCTACATACTGAAGGGGAAGCAGGTCCCGGTGGGGCTGCGGGCACACTCCACTCGGGCTCAGGCGGCCTCTTGGGCGGAATTTTCCCTGGTTCCTCCGCTGGACATCTGTAGAGCAGCGACTTGGTCATCGCTGCATACCTTCTCCAAGCACTATAGACTGGACGTGCAGAGTGCAGCGGACGCGCGGTTCTTCAGTCCGGTATGCCGGAACCCACCCAGGGTTGAACTGCTCTGGTACATCCCAGAAGTAAAGGGACTGGACTGGAGTGACGATAAGGAAATAGTAATTAGATCTTACCTGCTAATTAGTGTTCCTGAAGGAACGACAGTCCAGTCCCTGATCCCACCCGCTTCCGGCAACCGTTCAGACCTCAGGTTCATGGCAAGGCATCGGACCGGGCATAGGGCCAGTGCGGCAGGAAGGAGAGCAGGATAAAGCCGGCTCGGGTAGAAGCAGACATCTCCTCAGGCTGTTACCATGCCTCCTCTCCTTTTCCCCGCTTTATATATATATACTTATATTAAAAAAAAATAAAATATATATATATATATGCCTGTTGGATAGGTTTAAGGTTTTATATTATGTTACGTTATGGAGTTTTGATTAGAAGTTCGTTAGATCTGCTTTTTCAATCGAATACTGGAGTTGGTGGGTGGTCCCAGTGGTATTTATACCGCTCCATCCCCAAAAAGGGTTGGGCTCAGCCTCCAAGCTGCTGGAAGGGTTGCGTAACCCAGAAGTAAAGGGACTGGACTGTCGTTTCTTCAGGAACACTAATTAGCAGGTAAGATCTAATTACTATTTTCAGGGCTTGACAGTCCCGGGCGCCAAGTCATCATGGCACCAATAAATTGTAGACCAGTGTCTGGGATTTTACACCTTCATTAGCTGTGCAGTTTTATTTTATGTTCCATCACTGCTGCCATTGTGAAAACAAGTCTTCCGCTGCACCACGTGACGTGGCTCAAGTTTGAGACTGCGCAGCCAGCTCAGGAGTCTCCCCCGCACAGTTTAAACGCCAGGCCAGTTATGCTCGGCGAAGGAAGACCTGTTTTTCTTTGCTGGCAGAGGCACTGGTACTGCAACAACGGCAAAGACGAGAAGGGAACAAGAAGAGGGAGCAAGACAAAAAAGATGGGGATCAAGAATAGAGGTAATAGAGGAAGAAAGAGGTGAAAGGAATAGAAAAGGTAAAGATCCAAGGCGGATACAAGAAAAGAGGGAAGTAAGCCCAACTGCTTTTGAAAGCAGCCTGCAGTGGGGTGGGAGGGCTATGAAAGTTGAAACTGTAAGGTGAAATGGAAGCTACTGTGGAGAACAGGGAGAGTGAGATGAATGGACTTATTTATTTGTGTCTTTTATACCGCCGTATACATTATAAACAACAGTATCACATTATAATATTTAAACAATTACAGGTAACAGGTGTGGATATATTTATTACAGTCACTGATATATACCTGATTAATTTACAACTCTTTTGATAACGTATTTACAATTCTCTTATGAAATTATGATTTGAGACAGGATGAGAAAGATGGGGGACGAGAGGGGTGGCTAAGGAAGGGCAGGTACTGGTGGCAATGAGAGTTAAGAGGCAACTGGGATGATGACAAAAGTGGGGGGGGGGGCGGGGGATTTTTGGAGACTTATGTCACAACTGATAGCTGTACCAAATGGATTTACCTCTTTGGTTTGGTTATTCGGGGGGTGGGGGGGACGACGAGGCTCTTCCATGCTACTGACAGCACTTGGGGAAGAGGTGTGGCTGGCTTCTGGCACATTAGGAGCCTAATTTACTAAGCTTTCTATTAGCATGGGATAATAATCTTAGTAACTTAGGCCCCAGAGGAGCTGAATCAGGCCTCTTAAGGGATGCTCCTTCCTCCCCTGCTCTTGAACTTTGATTATGACAACAGGGTATGGGGGAGGAGTAAGCGGTCTCAGTCACTGATGCCCAAATTTCTAGGATGGCTCCTAGATCTAAAGAAAATTTCCTTTCTGATGGGAGAGGCTCACAGCACAGTGTGATGAGTGTGGCACACATTGATGCACATAGTCTTGTTTGACAGCAGGTTGGTCTCAGAGTCCTAATGTCCATAATCCGGGAACATATTCTGGTCTTTATGCTGTGTCCGGTGAGTCACCCTCTGGTATTTGAAGAGTCAGTTGTGTGCTCAGATCCTCAGTTTAAATAAACACAAATATTCCTTATCGTCCCTCCAGTCCAGTTCCACACCTCTGGGTAGTCACCCCCACCAGCAGCTTGGAGACTGAGCATGTCATCTTTTTGATGACATCACTGTACATAGGCAACCGGTTCCACTTTCCAGCCCCAGTAAACTCAGTCTCCAAGCATCTGGAGGTGGTGATCTAGGGGGTTGGACTCGCTGAAGGGACAACTAAGAAGTTTAGCTTAGTAGTTAGTTTAGGTGCAGTTGGGCTTGCGCTGCTCTGCAAATTTTTTAAAGGCATTTAGGATTGCAAGTGCCTTTACTTTGTCTGGGCTGTTGAGAGTTGTTTTGAGAGAAAAAAAAAGGCAGCAGGGGCTCTCCCCCCCCCCCCCCCGGACGGAAGGGAAGGGAATTGCCTGTCTCCAAAGCTTTCACAGCAGTTTAAGAGCAGTAGTGGCTCCCAAACCCATGATCGGGTGAGGAGCCACGGGGTAGCAGGCAAGGCCGCATTAAGCACACCAGCGATACTCCTGCCTCGTCGCTGACGCTGAGGAAAGAAGCTGGGCCTGAGGTGGAGAGAGAAGCGGCTTCAGAGTTAGTGCTCTTTTCTGGCGGCCGGGGAGTGCAGGAACAGGGTGCCTGGCGAGGGCAGTGTTCTCGTAGCTCTTCCTTCCTCTCTCCTTCTACCTGCATGTCTTTTTGCCTTCAACCGCATGGCTCAGGGCTGTTTCCGGTTGCATGGGAAAGTATCAGGTAGACCGTGACTTCGCTGAGGGTCTGTGTAAGGGAAGAGGAACTCTTTGTATCAGTTGGTGGACCTGCGGCTGGGTAAATTTCTTATACTTTGTTCAGATTTGGTTAGATCTTGGTAGAGATTGGATCTGTAGGTGAACTGGGATCAGTATAAAAAAAATAAAAGAAGATGGCTGGTCTGGGGAAAGGCAGACTTAATGGGGGGGGTTGCCCTGGTCGTTGCCTATGATACGGAATGCCAGCGCAGCAGAAAGTAGCGTCGCAAAACTGGGAGTGTTTAGTCTGTCGGTAAAGACAATGCAGCGCCTTATATGTGCAACACGGCAGTCCTCGCTTTCTGAGAAGGAGCACGAGCCACTGGAGGACGGTCCTGTGAGTCACCCTCGAGTTTCTGAAGAGCCTGTTCTGTGCTCAGATCCTCAGTTTAAATAAAACACAAATATTTCTGCAGGCTGTGAGGTGTCTTACCTCTTAAATCACAAGCCATCTGCAGCCATAGAGCGATAAACAGATGGAAAGCCTTTTCTGTGTGACCCCTGCATCGTGCTTCTCTAGGCAGAGCATACCCCCAGCCCCAAAAGATCCAAATGAGCACAATCTTTAGCATTTCAATTTTCTTTTCAAATCCTTTAAATCAGACCTAATTTATCTTGGAACAAATATTAATAAATTAAACATTTTATTAATTTTATAAACCGCCTTTCATAAAATTAATTACAAGGCAATATACACACATTACTATAAGTATCCAAACAACTCGTAAAATATCCAGTGCTAAGTGCACCTAAAAGAGACCCTCATCTTTCTGGATACTTTGCAATCTTGCTTTTGCCCTCTACATTATATAGAAGCAGCTCTTCCTCTTGATCGCCAAATCCAAGAGCCTTTACTAAATCCTCATCTTTCTTGAGCTATCTGTTGCTTTTGACAGTGTTGATCACCTTCTCCTTGCTTGGATTTAGGGGCTTTGCTTTGTCCTGTTTTTTTTCTTATCTCTCCCACCACATTTTTAGCGTATGTTCTGGTGGCTCTTCCGCTACTGCTATCCTGCTCCCAGTGGTGTATTCCAAGAGTCTGTCTTGGGACCACTCCTTTTTTCTTTCTACACACAGTCCCAGGGTGCCCTCTTCTCTTCCCATAGTTTTTAGTACCATCTGTACACTGATGACGTTCCGATCTACCTCTCTATACTTGAAATTTCTCCAGGAATCCAGGCCCATATCTCTGCCTGCTTATCTGACATTACAGCTATCTGAAATTGAACATGGCCAAAACCGAGCTTCTTATCTTTCCCCCTAAACCCACCTCCCCTCTTTTTCTTTCTCTATTTCTGTGGATAACACTCTACTCCTCCCAGTTTCCTTGGGGGGGGGGGGGGGAGGAGGGGCGGGTCATCTTTGATTCCTCCTTCTTCACACACATCCGAGAACTAAAACCTATTATTTCTTTCTCTATAAAATCAGCAAAATTCATCCCTTCTTTTCTAAAGCACTGCTAAGATCCTCATCCTGTCTAGACTACTGCAACTTCTCCCTCCGAGTCATTTCTCTCCCCGTCATTCAGTTGCACAGCTGCTCACGTCACCCCTCTTCTCTGTCAGTTTCTGCACTGACTTCATTTAGCTGCTTCTATTTATTTATTTATTTATTTATTTTATTTAACACTCATTTTTATACCGCATCTTCCAGAGATCAGTTGCGGTGTACAAATAACAACAGTCAACAAAGCGAAGTTTGTTTTACATAGAACATCTTAATTTTACATAGAACATTTCCTCTTCTCTCTCTCTATACTTCTCTTCGGAACTCCGCTCTTCTGGCAGATCAATCCTACCTGTGCCCTTCACTTCCACTACCAACTAGACATTGATCTTTCCACCTTGCTGTTCCTTATGCCTGGAACAAACTACTTGAGTTGCTAGGTCAGGCTGGTCCTGTTCAAATTCAGGCTTAAAACTCACTTTTCTGAGGCTGCTTTTGGATTCTGATTCCCTGAGCCTCCTGCTCACCTCCTATGTGTTTTCCTACCGTCCCGTTCTACATATCCTAGTCCCCAATTGTTGTGTTGTCTGTCTTGACTAGATTGTAAACTCTGATCTAACCACAGTGTTGTGTATGCCATGTAGCAGTACACAAAGGATAAGCAGTAGTCATAATCACAAATATTGTGGAAATAGGAGAACTCAGTATGGGGTGATTTGGTTGTAAAGCAACTTGCCAGTCTGCAAGCATTGTCCTTCTTCCTAGTCATCCCTCCAGTCAAGTGCAAACGCGTGGGGTTATGGCTCACCTACCAGCAGATGGAGATGGTTTGATGATGTCATCCTATAAGGGTCCTGCACAGAGGCTCCTTAACCCAGTATTTCTCAGTGTCCAGCAGATGGAGGTGTCTTGACTGCTATATGGTCTAACCTGCACTGGACAGCTTAAACCCCCCCCCCCCCCAAAAGAGGACTTCTAGCATCTTTGAGCAGGCCAAGCGGTCCCTGGCTTAGCTCCACTGTGGGCCCAGAGCAGTTGGCCCTGGGGTGTCACACACAGTGGGCTGGGTTGCACCCCATACCTCCCCCCCCCTCTTTTGGCTGCACTTGCTTCATTGCTGGGAAGTGCAGTTAGAGTTCCCAGCTGCGGGGCCTGGCTCTTTAAATAAAAAAATCAGAGAGGAGGGCCGGAGGGCAGCAGTAGCGATCCAGTTGAGCGCGATCTGTGCCTTTAAAGAAAGGCGAGGAAACCCCTTACCTATCTTTACGGCGCAGGAGCTAACTGGGCAATATTGCTGCTGCTCAGTTAGCTACTGCCGCTTCTGGTATCTACGACGATCCCCAGATATTCAATGCTGGGGCCGCATATGACCCCGGTATTGAATATCCGGGGTTAAGGGTCACTGGGCACATCGCCTGCCCAACCCAATATTGGGCCCATAGTATTCAACAATTTTAAGATCAGTGGTTACATTTGTTTCCTTGTTTATTAATTTTAAAGGCGTTGTCCTCTGACAATGTGTTGCCTGTAATGTTTAAACACCTTAATGAGCAATAATGAATTAATGGGAATGGCAAGTGGGTATTTAGATCGCCAGTAAGACCACCCATTGAACTCAATAGTGTGAACTTCAAGGCTTTTTTGAGCTTTAAATAATTTTGATGTGGGCCCTATTTTGAGGTATCTGCTGAAACTTCTCCCACTCTTCAACTGTGATTTTCTCCAGCTCATGAATGTTTCCAGGATTCCTTTTACCAACGGCAGATTTCAGCTCTTTCCAAAGATTCTTAATTGGACTGAGATCAGGACTCATTGCTGGCCATTTAAAATAGTCCATACTGGACTTAGTGATTACCAATGGGGAAAGTGTTTCTGATGTTATAGTGGGAGATCATCTCACATCCAGTGATCATCAGATGCTGTGGTTCAGTAATAGGATTAGGGCTGATAAAATCCATTCAAAAACAAGAGTCTTAAACTTTAGGAAAACTAACTTTGCCAATATGGGACAATATCTCAAAGAGTTGTTAGTGGGATGGAAACAGCTGGGAGATGTAGAAAAACAGTGGGCAAAACTGAAAGGGGCTATTTTAAGGGCAACAACACGTTTTGTTAAAATGGCAAATAAAGGTAAAAGGAAAAGGAGACCACTATGGTTTTCAAAAGAAGTAGCTGAAAAAGTGAAGAAAAAGAGGGAGGCCTTCATGAAATACAAGAGATCACAGAGAGAGGAAGACAGGCATCTATATTTGGAAAAACAGAGAAGCTAGCAAAGTAGTAAGGAAGGCAAAGATTCAAAAGGAGGAGGAAATAGCCAATGCAATAAAATGGAGGGATAAGACATTTTTCAGATATGTTACTGAGAGGAGGAAGGGCAAAAGTGGTATTGTCAGACTCAAGGGTGAAGGGGAGGAATATGCAGAAACTGATGAGGATAAAGCAGAATTACTTAACAAATATTTCTGTTCTGTGTTCACAGTTGTAGAACCAGGAGCAGGACCTCAGAAAAACACCCACAAACAGGAACAGAAGCGACATAGATCTTGAATGATTTTCAGAAGACTTTGTGAGGAACTAGCTAAACTTAAAGTAAACAAAGCGATGGGACCGGATGGGATACACCCTAGAATACTGAGGGAACTTGGGGACGTTCTAGCAGCTCCACTGACTGATCTTTTCAATGCCTCTTTGGAATTGGGAATGGTGCGAGAGGACTGGAGAGAGGCTCATGTGGTCCCTTTACACAAAAGTGGGAGTATGGATGACATTGAGAACTACAGGCCAGTTAGTCTAACCTCTGTGGTTAGTATATTATTGGAAAGGGTACTAAAAGGGAGAATAGTGAGGTTTCTGGAGTCCAATGAATCGCAGGATCGAAGCAGCATGGATTCATCAGAGGCAGGTCTTGTCAGACAAATCTGCTTGATTTCTTTGACTGGGTGACCAGCAATGTTCCCACTAACCTGCGATGGGTCCGCTGCCAACATTCCTGCCGGCAGGGGGAGGTGCAGAGCGATCGACGCTCTGCCCCTCTCCCCACTGGCAGGAATGGCGGCGGAGGACCCGGAGCATATTAAAGAGAACACTGTAAGGTGCTGCGGCATGTGTTAGACCCTAATGCACGCTGCAGCACCCTGGCAATGTCGCCGGGTCCTCCGCCGGCATTCCTGCCAGTGGGGGAAGGAGCAGAGCGTCAATCGCTCTGCACCTCCCCCTGCCGGCAGGAATGTTGGCGGCAGACCCAGCGCAGGTTAGTGGGAACATTGGTGACCAGGGAGTTGGACCGAGGGAGAGCCCTAGATGTGGTGTATTTAGATTTCAGTAAAGCCTTTGAGACCGTTTCACACAGGCAACTTATAAACAAATTGAGCACCCTAGGATGGACCCTAAAGTTACTGATTGGATTAAAATTCATTGAGTGGGAGGCGACAAAGGGTACAGGTAAATAGAGCTCACTCTGAGAAGAAGGAAGTTACCAGTGGTGTGCCCTATGGATCTGTCCTTAGTCCGATTCTTTTTACCATCTTTATTAGTGATACTGCAGAAGAGCTGTCGGGTAAGGTTTGCCTCTTTGCGTATGATACCAAAATCTGCAATAGACACCCAGGAAGGTGTAGATAACATGAGGAGGGATCTAGCTAAGTTTGAAGAATGGTTTAGAATTTGGCAGCTGAAATTTAATGCTAAAAATTGCAGCATTTGGGCTGCAAAAATCTAAAGAAGCAGTCAGTATAGGGGGTGAGGTACTTCTGTCCACAAAAGAGGAGTGAGACCTGGGCGTCATTGTGTCTGACGATCTTAAAGTACCTAAACAGGTAGAAAAGGCAACCATGAAAGCCAGAAGGATGCTTGGGTGTATAGGGAGAGGAATGGCCAGCAGGAAAAAAAAGAGGTGATAATGTCTCTGTTTAAGTCTCTGGTGCAACCTAATTTGGTATATGGTGTGCAATTCTGGAAACCAGATCTTCAAGAGGATATAAGCAGATTGGAGTCAGTGCAGAGGGTGGCTACTAAAATGGTTAATAGCCTTTGTTCTAAAGCATATGAGGACAGGACTTAAAGATCTTGATATGTATATTTTAGAGGAAAGGCGTGAAGGAGCGATTATGATAGAGACATTTAAATATCTCCATGGTATTAATGCACAGGAGGGTCTCTTTCAATTGAAGGCAAGCTCTGCTACGAGGGGACATAGCATGAGAGTGAAAGGGGATAGACTCAGGAGTAATATGCAGAATTTTATTTTTTTTTACGGAAAGAGTGGTAGATGTGTGGAATAGTCTCCCAGTGGAGGTGGTGTACTAGAGGACAGCATCTGAATTCAAAAAAGCATGGGACAAACTCATGGACAAACTCAGAGGATCTCTAAAGGTAAAATGAGGAATATTGTAGTTGATATGGAAGGGCAGACGAGGTAGGCTCTGTGGTCTCTTTCTGCCGTGATGTTTCTAGGTTTCTTTTTAACCATTCTTTTGGATGTATGTTTGGGGTCATTGCCCTGCTGGATGACCCATGGCCTTCGACCCAAACATAGCTTTCTGACACGAGGTAGCACATTTCATTCCAAAATATCTTGGTAGTCTCTGACTTCATGATTCCTTTAATATGTTCCAGGCCTCCAGTTTCTAAAGCAGCAAAACAGCCCCACAACATTTTGGAACCTCCACTATATTTAACTATAGGAAGGGTGGGTTTTTTTCCCTTATAAGCTTCATTTTTTTGCCTATAAATATATCCTTGATCTGCAATGCCAAAGAGCTCAAGTTTGGTTTCATCTATCCACAGAACATTTTCCCAGGATTGTGGTTTCTCAAGGTGGGTTTGGGCAAAGATTGGGCGTGCCTTTTTATGTTTGTCTTTTCGTAGCAGAGTCCTCCTTGGCCTTCACCATCACAGCGGCCTTCCCCTCTTGCCCACAGGGATCCAATCTTCCGCAGGCACACAGGAGTTCACCGCAATCACAGTCATTCTCTTCTGCCTGTGGGCAGAACAGAAGGGGGGGGCTGGGGGCAGAGACAAGATGGAGCTTGCTCCCCCCCCCAATCGGAGAGACATTCCACAGCCCCTGCATGAAGGAGGGACTGTAAGATGAAAGAAGAGAGGGGTTGGTATGTCATAGGGGTTACAGGCCCTGGGGTAGATGATTGTGAAGGGGGGGGGGGCATGACAAAGCGGTTTATAAATTAATAAATGGAATGGCCTGTAATAAAGGGAGCATGGGTAGGCTGCAAGAAAACAGGGGCAGGAGCTACCAGTGTGTGTAAAGGGACTGGGGCCTGGGATGTGTGAAGGACGGAAGTAGAGGGTCAACAATTATGTTAAACAAGGTAAGGGAAGTGGATGTGTGTGTTGGCAGGTGAGATGGGGAGGGTGTGATGGGAAGCAGGGCAGGACAATTCATTTTCCTCTCTCCGAATTGGCCCAAGATCCAAGAACTGCCTTCTCCCGCAGATGGCAGACTCTCCCCAATATTCACCTCCTTCCTCCCCATGCCTGATCTTACCTCCTTTGTTTCTTTCCTTTCCCCAGTCCACTTTCACTGTTCGCTTCTTTATTTCTGACCTTCTCTCCCTTTCCCATCCCTGAGATCTCCTTCCTCATTTTGAAACCTGAGATTCCTCACCCATAGAACTCCTAAAACAAAATAAGTGATTTGGACACCAAAGGCGGCTGGAGAACTACTTAATTTTTATTATGCAAAATAAGTCAAATGTATGCAAATGTTCCATGTAACTACTGGAGAATTTTCAGGAGCTTCCCATAAGAAATCCAATGTCTTTTACCTGACCATTAAACCCTTTTTTGGCTCTGCAGTTCCTGTCTGTCCCAAACATGTCCAAGATCCATGATAGCAGTAGCCAGTTCCACCTTCGGTAGTTGGCCATTTTAGGCCCTGCCATCCAGGTTCTTGATTCTCACAAGAGTAACACGCTAGCCAATTGTCCATGTCTCATGGTCAGGCTGTGTAATAATAATGCCACCAAGGTTGTCAAAAACATTCAGCCTCCCTCAGCTCATGGAAGCTTGGGTTCAAGCCACAGCTTCTCTGTGCAGATTACCCCAGTTTTCCAGGAAGCCCACTGTTATTACACTGTTAACTGCTGCTCCGTGCGAAGATACCACTGCTAGATAGTGGCGTAATCACCACTCTGTGAAAGTTACCCCAGTGATTCATTACCATCCTCTGTGCTTATCCTACCCATTACCCACCATCTCCCCTGTGAGTCCATTGTGTGCATCCAACATCCTTTCCATGAAGAAATATGTTAAGAACATAAGAAATGCCATACTGGGTAAGACCAAGCTGTTTCCAACAGTGGCCAATCCAGGTCACAAGTACCTGGCAGGTTCCCAAAAAGGCACACAGGTTCCACAATGCTTGTCCCAGGGCAAGTAGTGGATTTCCTGGGTCCTCTAATAATGGTTTATGAATCTTTCCTCTAGGAACATGTCCAACCCTTTTTGAAACCCAGCTACACTAACAGCTTTTACTACATCCTCTGGTAACAAATTCCAGAGTTTGATTTTGCATTCTGGTGTTACTCTTAAGTCTCCCCTCTCCGAAATTCATACCATGGCATTTTCTCTGGAAAGGTTTATAACCTGTGCCTGATTACATCTTTGAGGTGTTTAAATATCTCTGTCATTTAATTTCAGATGTGAAGTGTCCTCTTCCAGAGAGCCAATGCATATACAACCAAAGTATAAATATTTTCAACCCCCTCCATCTCTTTTATTTTTTCCCTGGAGGGTGGAAATCAGGTCTCTGACTCATGTAATTACAGGGGAAAGGCAGTAGGCTAAACTGAAAGAGGCAATGTAATGGCAACAGATCTTAACATAGTAAATGACGGCACATAAAGACCAGTATGGTCCATCTAGTCTGCCCAGCAAGGTGGCAAGAATGGATGCACCTGCTGCGCCATGCAGATCACCCCCCCCCCCATGCCTTTGTTTAGGAGTGTACCCACCTCTCCGTGCAGGGCACCCCCATTTGTTGAGATATAAGAGATAGTTATGTTTATTTTGATTTTATTCTGTTGCTATGAAGGGATCCACTGTGTCTGTCCCATGCCATTTTGAATTCTGTCATTGTATTTGCCCCCACAACTTCCATCGGGGGGGGGGGCATTCCAAGCATCCACCACCCTTTCAGTGAAAAAGTATTTCCTGACATTGCCTTTCAATTTACCCCCTTGCAGCTTTCTGTTATGCCTCTAGTTTTACAGTTTCCCCATCTCTGGAAGAGGTTGGTTTGTTTGTTCATTAAAACTCTTGAAGTACTTGAAGGTCTGAATCATATCTCCCCTGTTCCTCCCCTCCTCCAGAGTGTACATATTTAGGTCTTCAAGTCTCTTCTCATAAGTCTTCTGACGCAGGCTCCAAATCATTTTGGTCACCTTCCTCTGAACCGTTTCCAGTCTTTTTATATCATTTGCGAGATACAGTCTCCAAAACTGAACACAATATTCCAAGTGAGGCCACACCAGTGACTTGTACAGTGGCATTAGTACCTCTTCCTTTCTGCTGGTAAGTCCTCTCTGTATGCAACCCAGCATCCTTCTGGCTTTTGCCACCCCAGCATCCTTCTGACTTTTGCCACTTCCTTGTCACACTTAAGGAAAGTAAATAAAAACAAGAAAAGGAAACCTATATGCTCCCAAGAAAGGCAGACATGGTGGTAAAGGAGAAGAACACCAGAACGGCATTGATTATGGAGGTGTCAGTCACAAGCAGCTATTCTTTCTGTGAATCCTTTTAAGAGAGAGAAGATCATCAAGTACCAAGAGATGCAGTCAGAGACCAAGAAAATGTGGCAGAAAGATACTGGTTATTTCCCATCATATTGGGTGCTACAGGCTTGATTGAGAAGAAATTCCAAGCACACCTTGATAAATTACCCATACCGGTAACATATTACGAACACCAAAGGGAGGCTCTCTTTGGCATCATGCAAGTACTACACCGAGCATTAGCAGTAAATTTGAGAGACTGAAATCATACTCCCACATACCTTGCAGCTCAGAAGTGAGGTTCATGAATGTCATGGTATGTACAAAAATTAACACATTTGGAGAAATTGCCCCAAATGAATATCAGCTAAAGCTTAAAGAAGCAAAGAGAGAAATCAGAATATCAAAAGCATACGCTGAATTAAAAATAGCTAAAGCTAGATGACAAGACATTTTTCAGGTATATAAACATAGAAACATGTCAGCAGAAAAAGACCATATGACCTATCTAGTCCATCCTTCTATATCAAATACTACAGTCCCTTTTTTCCTTTAGAGATCCTCTGTGTTTGTCCAATGCTTTCTTGAATTCAGATACTGTCCTCGTCTCTACTACCACCACTGGGAGACTATTCCCAGTGGTGGTATTCCCGGGAGGGAGGAGTAGCCTAGTGGTTGGGGCAATGTACTTCAGGCCGGAAGGTCAGGGGTTCAAATCCCACTAGAGGACAGCAACCTTGGTCCGGAAGGACTGGGGTTTCTAGTCCCACAGATGCTCCTTGTGGTCTTGGGCAAGCCACTTAACCCTCCATAGCCCATGTTCCCTGTAAGTATTAGTGTATGTGTCTCATATCCCCATGTGTTAAATGTATCCCCCAATTGTGTTGTGACCGCTTTGATTGAAGGATAAGGCGGTATACAAAACTGTCTAAATAAAAAAAAAAATATTCCACAGATCCACCACTCTTTCCATAAAGAAATATTTGCACATATTACTCTATCCCCTTTCACTCTCATCCCATGCCCCCTCGTTGCAGAACTTGCTTTCAATTGAAAGAGGCTCTCCTCCTGTGCATTTATGCCACAGAGGTATTTATCAAATCTCCTCTATCCTGCCTTTCCTCTACTAAGATTGTTAAGACTGTCTCCATATGGTGGTTTATAATAAAGACCACTAATCATTTTAGTAGCCACCTTCTGCACTGGCTCCATCCAGTTTATATCCTTTTGAAGGTGCAGTCTCCAGAATCGCACAAGAGACTTATACAGAGGCACTATCACCTCCTTTCTTCTGCCAGCCATTCCTCTCCCTATGCACCCAAGCATCCTTCTGGCTTTCACCATCACCTTTTCAACCAGTTTAGCCACTTCAAGATCATCAGGTACAATTACACTCAGATCCCGCTCGTATTTCCTGGACAGAAGTGCTTTTCCCCTACACTGTACTACTCCCCTGCATTTTTCAGCATTAAATCTCAGAGGCCAAATTCGACCATTCTTCAAGTTTAGCTAGATTCCTCCTCATGTTATCTACACTATTGCAGATTTTGGTATCATCCACAAAGAGGCAAACCTTACCCAACAGCCCTTCTGCAATATTACTAACAAAGATGTTAAAAATAATCAGACCAAGGACAGATCCCTGGTGCACATCACTGGTAGGGGAAGAAGAGTATCTTCCGCAACCAACAACCAGGGGGGACCAGCGGAGGAAAGACCACAGCCTACCAGATGATGTTAGTAATTCTTTATTAGGGACCCTAATAAAGAATTACTAACATCATCTGGTAGGCTGTGGTCTTTCCTCCGCACATCACTGGTACCCTCCTTCTCAGAGTAAGCTCCATTTACTTGTACCCTTTGCTGCCTCCCACTCAACCAATTTCTCATCTAGTCAATCACTTTGGGGTTCATCCCTAGGGTTCTCAATATATTAATAAGTCACCTGTGTGAAACGGTGTCAGAGGCTTTACTGAAATCCAAGTACACTACATCTAGGGCTCTTCCTCGGTCCAACGCTCTGGTCACCTAGTCAAAGAAATCAATCAGATTTGTCTGACAAGACCTACCTCTTGTGAATCCATGCTGCCTCGGATCCTGTAATCCACTGGACTCCAGAAACCTCACTATCCTCTGTTTTAGTAGCGTTTCCATTAATTTATTCACCACAGAGGTCAGACTAAAAATATGTTGTCCTCAACCTCATCCTTCTGCTTTTGTGTGAAGGGACCATATATGCCTTTCTCCAGTCCCCTGGGATCACTCACGATTCTAAAGATGCATTGAAAAGGTCAGTGGAGCCGTTAGAACATCCCCAAGTTCCTTTAATATTCTCGGATGTATCCCATCCGGCCCCATTGCTTTGTCTACTTTTAGTTGAGCTAGTTCCTCACGAACACAGTTCTCTGAAAATCATTCAAGATACCCCGTCACTTCTGTTCCTGTTTGTTGGTGTTTTCTGAGGTCCTGCTCCTGGCCCTTCATCTGTGAACACAGAACTAAAATATTTGTTAAGTAATTCTGCTTTATCCTCTTTAGCTTCTACATATTCCTCCCCTTCACCCTTGAGTCTGACAGAACCACTTTTGCCCTTCATCTTCTCACTAACATATCTGAAAAATGTCTTGTCCCCCCATTTTATTGCATTGGCTATTTCTTCTTCTTTTGTCTCCTTGAACCATAGTGGCCTCCTTTTCCTTGTACATTTATTTACCTAACAAAAAGGTTTGTTGCCCTTAAAATATCCCCTTTCAGTTTTGCCCATTGCTTTTCTGTGTCCTCCAGCTGTTCCCATCCCACTAATGACGCCTTGAGATATTGTCCCATCTTGGCAAAGCTAGTTTTCCGAAAGTCTAAGATCCTCGCCTTTGAATGGATTTTATCAGCTCTAGTCCTAATACTGAACCACACCATCCGCTGATCACTGGATTCGAGATGATCTCACACTTTCCCCATTGGTAAGCACCAAGTCCAGTATGGCCCCTTCATGTGTGAGTTCTGTTACCAGTTGCCAGACTAGTCCTCCCTGTAGAGAATCTAGGATCACCTTACTTCTAGATGACAACACAGCAGGGACATGCCAATCAACATCTGGCATATTGAAATCACTTATCAGTAGCACTTCTCCTCTCATGGCAGTACTGCATATGTCTTCTATTAAATCTCCATCCACTTCTTCTCCCTGTCAGGGAGGTCTGTATATCACACCAATGCAAATGGATTTCCTGCTCCCTCTTTCTAGTTTAACCCACAGTGCCTCCTCACTCCCTTTTAAGCCTTGCAAGTCTATGGCTTTAATATTATTTTGTACATATAGTGCCACTCCACCTCCCCTTCTTCCTACCCTGTCCTTCCTGAGTAAAGTATAGCTTGGTATAATTACATCCCAGTCATGGTTATCCGTGAACCATGTCTCTGTAACTGCCACTAATCCAAGTCAGTCTCTTCCATTAAAGCCTCAACATATGGGATCTTATTTCCCATCTATGGGCATTTATACATACTGCTTTCCAGATGTTACCCTTTTACCAACTTCTAAAGAGGTATTTAATGTTTCACTTACCTGGAGGGCTTTCTTCACCCAACCCAACCCAACAAATCTATTTTAAAGCCCTCTTTAGTAGGTTAGCCAGTCTGCTGTGGAAGACATATTCGACCCTTCTTGGATAGGTGGACACCTCTGCTCAGCAACCCTTGGAAAATCATCCTATGGTCCAGAAAACCAAAACGCTCTTGATGACAACATTCACACAGCCATGCATTCATCTCCAGGATGTGAGCTTCTCTGCCTTGGCCTTTACCCTCAACAGGGAGGATTGAAGAGAATACCTGCACTCCTGTCTTCTTCACCCTCTGTCCCAGAGCCATGAAAACACTTTTGATGCACTTGGAGGGATACCTAGCAGTATAATTTGTGCCGACATGGATGAGCAACATCGGACAATAGTCAGTAGGCTTGATGAGTCTTGGCAAACTCTCCATAACATCTCTGATTTTGGCACCTGGCAGACAGCACACCTCTCTGGACATCAAATCTGGTCGGCAGATGGACACCTCAGAAGACAGTCACCAATCACCACTACCCTTCACTTCCTTGTGATCACTGATTCTGCAAATTTGGGGTGCTTGAGCTCTGGGATGCTTTCACCTCTTCCACGGCTGCATATTCTTTCTTCAGTTCTAGGGCTGGAGGAGTTGTATTGTCGATTCTGCAGGCTCTGGTGACTCATGTCCAACTCTCTTCCTTCTGTAGCGTCCCATCTTCACCTCTGTCAGAGAGCTTGGATGCTTCAAGAAACATCTCATCAATCTACTTTTCACTGTCTCAAATGCATCTCAGCCTTGCCACCTCTTCTTTCTGAGCTCCTCCACTTGTTTCATGAGGGCTTCAGTTTGCAGGCATCCTGCACATGGAACAGGTCCTTCAATTGGCATCGGGCTGTCTATCTGGGCAGAGGCAGAAGCTGTAATGAGAACAGCTTTAATATGATTTTTCCCAGCCATCATTCAGTTGGTGGTGTTTTGCTACCTGTTGAAGTAAACGAGAGACACCTACCAAAGTCCCTAATTTTTCCTCAGCTGCTCTTGAAGAGAGAAAGCCGTTAAACTCTTTTGTGTGTTCTATGTCTCTCTGGCTCAAAGGTGCTGAGGACTGTAGTGACCAGGAAAAAGTGAAAATGCTAAACAAATAGTTCTGTATTCACTAAAGAAATCCTGGAGAATGACTACTTATAACTGACAAAAGGAACTAATGGGAATGGAGTAGCTGCAACACCAGCATCCAGGAAAAAAAGCACTCACACTTGCAAATCCAAGACAACCATGAAAAAGAGCGAGGTGAAAAAGTCACAAAACTCACAATAGTGAATTCTAAATGTATTTTATTACTTGCATATCACTCTCCAAGTTCACCCACAGCTTGCACTTGAGTGACTTGCAAGTAATAAAATAAATTTGCAATTCACTATTGTGAGTTGTTGTGACTTTTTCACCTTGCTTTTGTTTGTTGTAGATGCAGCACCATTCTTGGAAGACAGTGTTTATGAGCAGCTTGCAATACAATGTGGACAAAGCCATGGGGCTGGAGGAGATGCATCCCAGGTTACTGAGAGAGGTTAGGGCAAGACCTTTTAAAGGATGTTTTTAATAGATTCTTAGACACGGAGGACATTCCATGGAATTAGAGAAGGGTTGATGTGGTCCCTTCTTCACAAAATTGGTAGCAGCAAACTACAGGCTGGTAAGCCTTACCTCGGTGATGGGGAAAAGTAATGGAGATGCTGCTGAAAGAACAAATATTGAACTTTCTAGAATCCAAGGGGTTACAAGATTCAAGGCAACATGGTTTTACCAAAGGAAGATTATGCCAATCAAATCTGATTGATGTCGGACTGGGCGACTAGTAAATTAGATTGAGCGCACGCATTGGATGTGATTTACTTAGATTTCAGCAAAGCCTTTGGATACTGTTCCTGGTAGGAGACTTGTGAATAATCTGGTGTTGAACTGGATCAGGAATTGGTTGGCTGACAGATGACAGAGGATGGTGGTAAATTGAATTCACTCAGAAGAAAGAAAGAGGAGTAGTGGAGCGCCTCAGGGATCAGTCCTGGGATTACTTTTGTTCATTATCTTTGTGAGTGATATTGCCAAAGGGTTAAAAGGACAGTTTGCCTTTTTGCAGATATCATGAAGATGTGCAACAAAAGTGGATACCTTGAAGGGTAGTGGACAGCATGAGAAAAGATCTATAAAAATTAGAAAAATGGTCTAATTCTTGGCAGTTAAGATTTAATGCAAAGAAGTACAGAGTGATGCACTTGGGATCAGGACTGGTGTTAGACATGAAGGGGGGACCAGGGCAGAAACTGGTAGAGGGGACCCCAAAGCCAGTCTGTAAGCTATGTCTCCTTCAACTTGAGGCAGATTTGGGGGCCCCCTTGTGATATGGGGGTCCATGGCAATTGCCCCATTTGCCACTCCCTAACACCTGCCCTGCTGGGGATGCAAAAATCCAAAGGAGCAATCCACAATAAGGGGTGAAAGGATCAGGAGAGGGACCTCAGGGGTGAGAGTGTGCGAGGATCTCAAGATGGCAAAAAAAATGTGACAAGGTGGTGGCCAAAACTAGGATGCTGAGCTGCATATAGAAAGACATAACCAGCAGATGAAAAGGGGTATTAATGCCCCTGTACAAGTTTTGGAGACCATAGATCACAAAGGATATAAAAAGACTTGCACCCATTCAGAGGAAGGTGACCAAAATGTTATGGGGCCTGTGCCAGAAGATGTATAAGAAGAGACCTTGCTGTCAATATTTGGAGTTCCTTTCCCATTTGTGATTTTTAATTGTAAACTGCTTTGTATTGTTGGAAAAGGCTGTATAAGAAATAAATGCTAATTGTAAATCTGTACACCTTAGAGGAGAGGAGGGACAGGGGGATATAATATAGGCTTTTAAATATTTACAGGGTATTAATGAGCAAACAAACCTTTTTAAAAAAAGACAGGGAAGCTGTAAAACTAGAAGCTGCAAGAGCAAAATCAGGAAATACTTCTTCACAGAAAGGGTAGTGGATGCCCGAAATACCCTCTCGGTGGTGGTGATGGGGGCTAAAACAATTTCAGAATTCTAAAAGGCATGGGATAGACACAGAGGATCCCTATATAGTAAGAGGATGGAATAAAACATAATGGGAGCATATTCAAAGGCTCAGTATGGGAGGAGTGGCCTAGTGGTTGGGGCACGTTACCTTGGGCTGGAGGAAATCCCACTGGGGGGCAGCAACCTTGGGCCGGAAGGACTGAAGTTTCAAGTCCGACAGGTGCTCCTTGTGGCCTTGGGCAAGCCAACCCTCTTCTTATTCACCTCCATTGGCTTCCTGTCACCTACCGTATCCAATACAAGGTCTTAACTCATGTTCATAAAGCCATCCACTCTGCTTCCCCCAATACCTCTCCAACCTGGTTCATCTCCATGTCTCCTACTGCTCACTTCGCCACATTCACATCAACCATATGTTCCTTCCCCTTCCTTCTCTTGCACACCTGGAATCCACCAGAAACTCAGCCTTCTTCTTTCTCGGCCCTGAACTCTGGAACTCCCTCTCTCCAGACCTTAGATTGGAACTCTCTTTCAACAGATTCAAATCTCTTCTTAAGACTCATCTCATCTCCCTGTCCCCCCTACATCCAGCCGAGAATCCCATCCTTCTCTCCTCTCCTTGCTTTCTCTCTCCTTCCTCTATTCTCACCTCTCCTGTCGCAACTATGGTGTTCCTTCCCTTTTCCGGCAGTTTGTTTTTACTGTATTGTAAACCACTTTGATGTTTTTACTGTAAAGCAGTATATCAAGAGCTGAATAAAGATAAAAAGATAATGATAAAGACTTAACCCTCCATTGCCTCAGGTACAAAAACAGATTGTGAGCTCTTCAGGGACAAGGGAAACATATATAGACAGTACCTGAATGTACACTGCTTTGACTGGTAGAAAAGCAGTATATAAGCCTAGTTAAATAAAATAGTTAATTGCTAACTGGGTCGTCACCACTGACTGAATTGCAAAACTTCAATCTGGGCAAAATGGACATTCTGCACCAGCACCAGTACAGTCGCTGAATATCCAGTTAAATTTAAAGTGGCAGCAACCATTGCCGCTTAATATTCGCCACAACTTTTACAAGTCAAATACAAGGGGCACCTGCTCAGAGCAGCGGGTACAATGCTAAAGAAGAGAGACGGAGGCAGGCGGTGTTAACCTGCTCAGAGCAGCGGGCGCAATGCTAAAGAAGAGAGACGGAGGCAGGCGGTGTTAACCTGCTCAGAGCAGCGGGCGCAATGCTAAAGAAGAGAGACGGAGGCAGGCGGTGTTAACCTGCTCAGAGCAGTGGACGCAATGCTAAAGAAGAGAGACAGAGGCAGGCGGCGTTAACCTGCTCAGAGCAGCGGGCACAATGCTGAAGAAGAGAGACGGAGGCAGGCGGAGTTAACCTGCTCAGAGCAGCAGGCGCAATGCTAAAGAAGAGAGACGGAGGCAGGCGGGGTTAACCTGCTCAGAGCAGCGGGTACAATGCTGAAGAAGAGAGACGGAGGCAGGCGGAGTTAACCTGCTCAGAGCAGCGGGCACAATGCTGAAGAAGAGAGACGGAGGCAGGCGGAGTTAACCTGCTCAGAGCAGCGGGTACAATGCTAAAGAAGAGACGGAGGCAGGCGGTGTTAACCTGCTCAGAGCAGCGGGTGCAATGCTAAAGAAGAGAGATGCAGGCGGTGTTAACCTGCTCAGAGCAGCGGATACAATGCTAAAGAAGAGAGATGGAGGCAGGCGGCGTTAACCTGCTCAGAGCAGTGGGCGCAATGCTAAAGAAGAGAGATGCAGGCGGTGTTAACCTGCTCAGAGCAGCGGGCGCAATGCTAAAGAAGAGAGATGCAGGCGGTGTTAACCTGCTCAGAGCAGCGGATACAATGCTAAAGAAGAGAGACGGAGGCAGGCGGTGTTAACCTGCTCAGAGCAGCGGGCGCAATGCTAAAGAAGAGAGACGGAGGCAGGCGGCGTTAACCTGCTCAGAGCAGCAGGCGCAATGCTGAAGAAGAGAGACGGAGGCAGGTGGCGTTAACCTGCTCAGAGCAGCGGGTACAATGCTAAAGAAGAGAGATGCAGGTGATGTTAACCTGCTCAGAGCAGCGGGTACAATGCTAAAGAAGAGAGACGGAGGCAGGCGGCGTTAACCTGCTCAGAGCAGCGGGCACAAAGCTAAAGAAGAGAGACGGAGGCGGTGTTAACCTGCTCAGAGCAGCAGGCGCAAAGCTAAAGAAGAGAGATGCAGGCGGTGTTAACTGTAGCTACCTCACTGGAGATTAGATGGACCAGGCTGGTCTTTATCTGACATCATTTATGATGCTGCAAAGTTCTCAGTAAGGAGGAATGGACAATGCTGAGCACATCCGGTAACCGATTTCTAAACAGCTTTTTCATACTATGGTCTATCCTCTGCCCCAGAAGACTGAAGGCTAATGAGAGGTTGAATTCAGGAAAACTGCAGATTAAGGTTTTTCACTGAAGCTTTTCTTTACACTTTGCTCCAAAGTTTGGCTTTGTAAATGTGATGATGCTGGTGGCTATGCTCAGGTATTTTACTTATTGATTTATGATTTTACTTTGAATGTTTGTGTGTCCCTAATTTGATTGTTTATATATCAGTTTTACTATGTTCATAGTATTTGTAGGCTGTCTAGAAGTGTATCTATATTAGATGATTAAAAATGTAACAAAGAGAGAACCTAAATAAAAGTGTGGTTTGCTTGCAGCACTAAAACACTGCCTTCTTCATCTCATTTTTGCACGTTCAGTTTGACATTTTATTTTTACATTATTTTGCTGTCCTGAATTTTTCTAGATCTAAAGGGACATTTAAGAAGGTTGGACATCTTTACAGGGTCAGGGATTAAATCTATGCCATCTATAGAATTGGAACAGATAAAGCCCACCTCTGTAAGCAGCAGCTGTTTATTTATTTATTTGGCATAAATTTATACACCGCTCCTTCCAGCGATCAGAAGCGGTCCTTAGGTGGACAAGACAAGGGAATATGTACAGCATAAATTTAGGAATACAGTATGATTACGGTAGGGGGGACTAACAACCACCAGATCACAGTTATACAATTGATTATTCAATAAATTACGGATTGAGCAGCCAGAGCAGGTTATAATTGTACATAGAGATCGCAAAAATACAAGCAATTAGCAGAGCACTATATACATATAAACAATTTTTTTTTTTTTTTGTTCGTTGTTCACTGTCTTTAAACATATCATCTCGGTGCTTCATGGCTGGAGACTGAATAGTTATTTGGGTTTCCTGATTTACTAATTTTAAGTGGTATATCAATATACTTATATCAAAGACCATCATAGAAAAATCTAAGCTATAGGGTCCCATATGTCCAATGCACTTTTCTCCGGTATTAAGGATGACAGATTTAGTAGTAGTTGGTGAATTCCTTGCTGCTTTGGCTGCAGACAAAGAGGACACACTCTCATCATGAAGAGTTTTAAGCCAGGGAGATGGTGAGAAGCAGGGGAGGTCGGTCCATGCTAAATCTTGACGAGTCCTAAAACTGTTTTGTGCTCTGTGCAGGAGTCCGATAGTCTCAACGATGGTTATTCAGTCATAGCACAGGCTGACCGACTGGCCCAGGAGCCTGAGAGCATTCGCAAGTGGAGGGAAGAACAGAAGAAGCGCTTGGAGGAGCTGGGTAAGGATAAGGCCACCTGCAATGTTCACAGCTGGATGAGGCGAGAACAGGGGGACAAGGTGGCGAGCATTACTATGGGATGCCACGCAAGCTAGTGTCAAGGAAGCGATCTGCTGTAGAACGGGGAAACTGACAGATTATGGTGGGATATTCAGGGGTTGTGATGCGACACCCATGATCCAGCTCTAAGAGGGGATTGTTATGACTGAAATATAGTCAGAAGCACCTGCATTTTAACTTAACGTCTCAATTTTAGATGCAGCTGCAAAGGTTGCTGAGCAAGAGTGGAGGGAAAAGGCCAAGAAAGAGCTGGAGGAATGGCATATCCGCCAGAATGAACAGATGGAGAAGACAAAGGCCAACAACAGGTGTGTGGGTGGTGATAAAGGAAGAGACCACAATGGACAGAACAAAGGAGTCCCTATAGCCTGGAAGTAGGGGCTTATTTTAACACAGTAACATGATAAATCATGGCCTGGAAAGACCAAATGGGCCCATCTAATCTCCCCAGTAGTGATTTCACATGTGGTAGACAAGCTTATAAATTCCCATATTCAATTCCCGCACTCCTCTATGGCTCTTATGTGAGTCAAGTGTGCCTCTTGCATCTTCAGTACAAAGATGCTTCAGGTTTGTCATCTTCCTCTATGATTTTTGTATCACCAACATGAAATCCAATACCCCATTTCTTTCCATGTTTTCCTTGCCATCTTCCAGGCACGTGTAACCTGGACTGTCCATTGTCAGGGACAGGAAGCTGGACTTTAGATCTTGGGCTGAGTCAGCATGGCTTGGTGAAGCTGTCTTCCAAAACATTTGGCCATCCTATGATCATTGAAGGTGAAATTAGGCCTTACCCGCTAATTACCTTTCTTTGAGTCCCTCCTGTCCTGCCCAGAGGCATGGGTTGTGCCCCCCAACCAGCAGATGGAGACTGAGCAAGTCAAGCTTTGCTGATGTCATCCCATAAGGGCTCTGTGCATCAGTGAACTGGCCAGTATTGGAGTATCAAAGCAGAATTTAAGCTATCAGGGCTCAACATAGCCATACCTCTTTCTTAGTCCCATCATGTTGCATGCTTTTTTTTTTTTCCTCTCAAATGTGCTTTGCATCTTATCATTTGCTGTAACTTTAGTACATCACTTTTTTTTTTATTGAAAGGCTTCCAAAGAATACATAGAATCATAAACCACAAAGATCTTCAAAGAAGATGCAACAATAATAACATAACTTCAGATCACAACAACATTCAACAATATGCCTTCATTTTTGCAGTTTTAAAATAAGGAAACGGGGAACAGTAACCCCCCAACCTCCCTTTCGCCCCCCCCCCCCCGAAACCTCCCTAGCCCAGGACCCCCCTCCCACCCAACCTCCCAATCCCCCCCAATATGGCTTGCTAATGTTCAAGCACGGGAGTGTAGTGAGCAAAAGACACACTCAGGGGGCGAGCTCCTTTTAAAGTTTGCATATTCCCCCCCTCTTAGCCAGCATAGTCACGCACCATACCGAGAGACAAAGGGTGCCCACACCAACTCAAAGCACGCCAGGCGCATCCTACTGACCGCTACCCCTCATTCCGTGGCATACATATCCCACATCCGTTCCAGCCAAGCCTGAAAGGAGGGGGCCAAGGCACGCTTCCAGGCTGCTGCAAGGGATAACCTAGCTGCATTCAGGCCATGGCGAAGTAGAGCAAGCTGCAGAGCCCGTGCCCCCGGCACCGAGGCCCCAAACAGGAAAATCCCCGGATACCAAGGGACACTCACTCCCAGAAGCAATTGCATCCGGTATTGTATACCCCTCCAAAAGGCGCGAATGCGGGGGCAATCCCACCAAATGTGCCCTAGGGTACCCCGTTGCCCACAGTTACGCCAGCAGAGGTCCACCGCCCCAGGATATATGCGCGCGATCCGCGCCGGGGTCATGTACCAACGGTACAGAATTTTATAATTGGTTTCACGGGCATTAATCGCTACCGCACTCTTCCACAAATGAGTTTCCGCCCTTTCCCACTGCTGCTCAGTATAAGAGAGGTTCAAGTCGGAGTTCCAAAGTTCCCTATGTCTAGTAGAACACGATTGGGATCCCTGCAAGTTGGCATACAAGGTCGCCACGAGTCCCTTAGTGGTAGTGCACCCCTCACAGTAACGTTCCAATTCTGTCAGGGCCCGAGCAACCTGGGGCCGAACAAGTTTGGATCGAACCCAGTGTATCACTTGCAGATATTGATAATGTTGCCTGGCCGGAATGCCAAATTCATCTTGTAACGTACGAAAAGGTTGTAATTGACCATCATCAAAAAGTTGTCCGACCCGACTAAGGCCGTGATGTCCCCACTGCCGAAAGACTATATCACTTAACCCCGGCGGGAAAGAGGCGTTATCTACTATAGGGGCTAAAGGAGTTAAATCCGTGTCGCGAGATCGAAAGTGCTGGTCCCAACAACGGAGGGTATGAAGAATATAGGGATTGCTAGTGCGCTTACCACGGCGGAGTTTTGGACCAAGCCACAGCCAGTCTCCCAAGCCGGCTCCCCCCGCCAAGTTCATTTCCAGTTGCACCCATCGCTTAGTGCTATCAGCAATCATCCACTCCACCCCCGCCCGACATTGCGCCGCCACGTAGTACCAATGTAAATTGGGCATGCCCATACCTCCAGAGCGCGTACGGCATAAAGAACCTGTCGCGCCAAGCGCGGGCGACGATAACGCCAGATGAATTTCATAAGCAGCTGCTGCCAGGTCGCCAGGGTGGCCCGCGCGATGGGAAGCAGCAGAACCTGAAAAAGGTAGAGAAAGCGGGGAACAACCACCATCTTGACTACGGCTATACGCCTGAACCAGGAAAGGAGCAGGCCATTCCAAACCTCTAGATCCCGCCGAATCTGACGAAGCAAGGGATCATAGTTGGCCTTAAAGAGGTCTGCCCTCTCCACAGTCAAATGCACCCCTAAATAGCGTAAAGCTCCGGACACCCAGCGAAGAGGATAAGCCGCTTGAAACTCCGCACAAAACCGCCCCGGGGACCCCAACATTCAAGATCTCCGATTTAGTGTAATTAATTTTAAAACCGGATACCCGAGCATAGTTTTTCGAACAACTGCATCGCAACTGGAAGGGAGGTGGACGGATCCACCAGGGACAGTATGATGTCATCGGCAAAGAGTGCAATCCTATATTCCGCAGGGCCAATAAGGACCCCCCTCAAGCCTAGATGTTCTCGGAAGCTCTGAGCCAAGGGTTCCATCGCGAGTGCAAAGAGCAGGGGCGAAAGAGGGCAACCCTGTCGCGTGCCCCGTTTCCAGCAAGAAGTGTCTCGAGTGTCCCCCATTAATCCGAACGCACGCCTGGGGCATCTGATAAAGACTGCGAACCCAACAGATAAAATTTGAGCCGAAGCCCATTGTCTCCAGCACACACCATAAGTATTCCCAATCGACCCGATCGAAAGCTTTTTCTGCGTCAATCCCCACCAGCAGGGCTGGTTGTGGTTCCCGCTGGGCTACGTGAATGACCTGCAACATACGCCTAATGTTGTCTGCAGCCTGGCGACCTGGCACGAATCCAACCTGATCCGGGTGAACCAAGTCCGGAAGGACCCGATTCAGGCGCGCCGCCAACACAGAGGCAAATATTTTAACGTCAACATTTAACAGGGAGATGGGGCGGTACGACGCCGCGTCGTGCAGTGGTTTACCAGGCTTGGGTATCATCACGATCAGTGCCTCGCGCAGGGACGGTGGTAACGAGACCCCTTCCAAGATCTCATTGAACAAGATAGTCAAGGTTGGCACTAATTGTATCCTAAACTTCTTATAATATTCTGCTGGGAAGCCATCACTACCTGGCGCACTGCCAGTTTTCAATCGCCGGATTGCGGTTTCAACTTCATCTACCGTTAATTCAGAATCTAGCTGAGCCCGATCAGAGTCGGAGAGATGCGGCAGACCAATCCCCCGCAAATAGTCCTGTACACAATCCCGCTCAAAGGGCTCCGCCTTATAGAGCTGCTCCAGAAAGTCAGCAAAGAGATCACGTATCTCCCGGGAAATAACCCTCTTCTGTCCCCCAGCATCACGCAGTTCGCACACCACTCTCACGGATTGTTGTTGGCGAAGACGCAAAGCTAGGAAGCGGCCTGTTTTATTCCCATGCTCATAAAAAGTTTGCCGTAATTTCTGGCGTTTATTATCTAATTCTCTCTGCAGACACGCATCCAAGTTGGCTCGAGCAGTCCGCCACTGACGCAGGACCTGTCGGGAACCAGTTCGGGCGTGTTCCAGACCTAGGCGGGTAGCCTCCTCCACCAACTGGTCGTGGTCACGCGTCCACATTTTGCGCGTGCGGGCTGCCTCCGCCATGAGTTTGACCTCGAGCCGTAGCCTTATAAGCATCCCACACCGTGGGGAGAGGAACATCCCCAGAATTGTTAAGCTCAAAAAATTCCGTGATAAAACGGACATGGTCCTGCACTGCACCCTGCCGCCGTAGGAACCTCACGTCTAAGCGCCAAAGCCGTTGGTGCTCACTGTACAATCCGGCCAGAAGAGCAAGCCAGCACGGGGCATGATCTGACCAAGTCAGCGCTCCATGTCCAGCCTTCACTCTCCCGTCCATCAGGCGCTGATCCAATAGAAAATAGTCAATGCGAGTGTGAACCTGATGGACCGGAGAATAGTACGTATAGCCTCTTTCCCCCCCATGGGTGTCCCTCCAGACGTCTCTCAAACCTAAGTCGAGCATAAGACGCTGTAGGGCTCTTGCCGACCC
Source organism: Ichthyophis bannanicus (assembly GCA_033557465.1). NCBI lineage: Eukaryota > Metazoa > Chordata > Amphibia > Gymnophiona > Ichthyophiidae > Ichthyophis > Ichthyophis bannanicus. Next base: position 8,181,961 of record CM066050.1, read on the forward strand.
CCCCACTCGTCCCCAGCGCGACTTGTGGAATCCAGGTGAGGCACCAGGTGCATGTTACAGTCCCCCCCAGAACAATAGGACCCCTTGCAAAATCCGCCAGTAAGGCTTTCAATCGTGCAAAGAAGGCCCCCTGACCTGTATTGGGAGCGTAAACATTAGCTAAGGTTAGCAAGTGCCCTTCTAAACGGATATTCAAGAAAAGCCACCTCCCCAGAGCATCCTGCTTTATCTCCTCTATCTGGAGAGAGAGGCTCTGATGAAATAGTAAGGCCACTCCCCGCTTCTTCCATCCCTGTGCATCTGAGGCCACCCGCACCTCAGTATACGGGGGACCTCTTTAGCCAGCCCTGCTTACAGTTCTGAAGATGGGTCTCCTGTAAGTAAACAATGTCCCCCTGCAAAGTGCGCAATTCTGAGAACAGCAGGGACCTCTTCCTCGGGGAATTAAGGCCCTTAACATTCAAAGAGATAAAGCGCACCATTAGCAATTACAATCCACTCCCTCGCTGCCATCTGCTATCCAGAAGGTCCCAGTGGTAGCTCCCCCCCATCAAACCCGGGGAATTAGTGGGTCGGGCCCACCCATTCCACCTTCCAGGAACAAGAGCCATAGTCCCTCCTCCCAAGCCCAAGCACACACCCCAATTCCATATTGAAAAAGAGCCTCCCCTCTCACCCATCTCCCCCCCTTCCCGTCAATACCACCTGCCTGTCCAAATTATTACAGGACACGGTAAATTGACCACAAACCCCGAACCCCCCAGAACCCCTCAAGGCAAAAATTCAACCTAAACAGTGAAAAACAGAGACAAAAACATACTCCCCACTACTCCTCCACCTCCCCCGGATCATCAAGCTCACCATGCCCCTCTATCAAAGCAATAACATCAACAAAACATTTGCAGATCATCCGCCGCCCCCCATGTATCAAAAATGGAGGGACCCCAATCTAATTCCCACCACCACCTATCCAAAAATCAGGGGACCCACAAATTGAGACTCCCTAAAAAAGAAAAAGTAAGAGGAGCTCCTCAAGTCCACAAAAAAAGATCAAGTGGACTTGCCCACCCGAGTCCACCTGGAGTGCTGGGGCTTAGGGGGCGGCGGATGGGGCTGAGCATTGTCATCTACTAAACCCGCCTGGCGAAGGGCTCGCCAAGCTTCAGTGTAATCTTTTGCAGAGATCTTTTTGTTGCCCAAAAGAAAGTTCATCCTAAATGGGAAGGACCAAGAATAGCGAATCCCCTTGCTGTTCAGGACCGCAGAGACTGGCTTCATCTCTCTCCGCCGCGCCAGGGTGAACGTCGAGAGGTCCTGGTAAATGGACACTGTCGCGTCCTGAAATCGGACCGTCTTTTTCTCCCGGCCTCGACGGATAAGGAGCTCAGCATCAGAGTAGCGCAGAAATCTCGCGATGACATCACGCGGTTGGTTATTGGGGGGTTTCCCCAAAGCGCGGTGAACTCATTCAATTTCCATACCAGAGGCGTGTGCAGCCAAGTCCTCCGTCGAGAGCAATTCCGCTATCAGCAATTTAAGTACAGTTGGTAGGTCTTCTCCGCCCCCTACCGCCTCTGGGATCCCATGGAAACGCACATTGTTGCGGCGGGACCGGTTTTCAATGTCATCAATTTTATAGGTCAGTTCCATTGCTTGCGCATGTTGCCGGTCTAAAGCACATTGTAAATCCATCAAAGTCCCATCTTGTTCTACCATTTTGGTCTCCACGTCTTCTACGCGGGCTCCCAGTTCCTTGACGTCGGTCCTGAGCTCGGCGACATCTTTCATCAGGTCCTCCCGTAGCGCGCAAAACTCATTAGCTAATTCCGCAAAGCCCCTACGGAGTTCTTGTTTGAGTTGAGCCGAGGAGAGTTGTTTATGCGGATCCAAGTCCTCCTCGCTGACAGTCTCATCATCAGAACCTGATGGGAGGGGTTGTTCGTGTGGACTACTTGGGGCTCCGGACTTGCTCTGCAAGCGCTGGGAGGAGCGCATCCCTTCCCGGGTTTCAGAACTTTTGGCTTTAGCAGCCATCTCACAAAGTCACCAAAGACACACAGTGGTAGGAGAGAGATGTATCCAATGTCAGCAAAAATGGGGACACCACGGAGACAGCGGCGTCCAGGTTCTCACAAATCCGCAGCGCAGTCACCACCTCACAGTGTCAGGAGACGGGTACAAGCAATGTCAGTAAAGCATAGGGCACTGGATAGACAGTGAGGCAGTAGGAAAAAGCTGCCTCAGCCCTCCCAGGGTAACAAGCATTTAACAGGGCCCCCAAGGTCCACTCAGGGGGGATATAGGCTTCGGCAGGACACCAAGCTGCTAGAATATAGCCCCTGTCACCAGCTCCAGATGCAAGCCAAAGTGCAGGAGAGGAGAAAGTTGACGTTCAAACTTACCCCCCTCGGGGCGATTCGCAATAGCAGGAGAAGATAGCAAATGCCGGCAGTTGCCATGCGGTCTCCACGCCGTCTCCGCAGGCCTCCCAGGCAAGGTTTCAGTGGCACATGCAGAGGCCTCAGTGCTGGGAGTAGTTGCCCCCTCCGACCAACGGGCTGCCGCTCGTTCCACAATGCAGCGCCCAGGAAGCAGCCGCTCGATCTTGCAGGGCTCCGCTCCAATGATATTTAAACCTGCGTAGGGCTCAGATGTTAGCCGCGGGATCAGTCAGGCCCAAATCCATCGACGAGTAGAGGCATTCAGCAGGCCACGTACCAGGGGCGATCCCCGCGGTTTTCCAGCCTCCAAAGAGCCCGCCAAGCCGTTGAACCAGGCTCCGAGGGGGACCGCTTACTCGTGCCGACCCAGGGTAGGTAGAGGGGGGGTAAGTTGCTGCAGTTAGCGCATGTTTTCAAGAGTTTTGGGGTTGTGAGGACGGAGCTCTTTTAAAATGCGGCCATCACGCTGCGGGCTTACGAGCGCCCCCCCACTTTTTTTTTTTAATCCCCAAAGGGAAAACTGTGAACAGGCATCCACCTGACCCCTACCTTGAAAAACATGCTACCTCTGCAAAAATTAGTGGAAGGTCCTGCGATCCCCATCCGCAATTGAGTCACCATACTCGCGGATGCTGGGTGCCCTCCAAGATAGATATCAAAACAGATGAGCAAACAGGGCAGGTTCTGGACTGGAGGAATTCAAGGAAAGGTAATTAGCATGTAAGGCCTAATTTCACCTTCCATATCGTCCCTCCAGTCCAGTCCAGATGCATGGGATGTACCACAGCAGTGCCTGCCAGATGATGGGACCCACGAATCTGGCCTGCAAAACCTTGGCCCCCAACTGTGCCTCCTCTCTCGCACAAACAGCGAGGCGATAGTGCTTAATAAAACACATGAAACACTACCCATGTGGCTGCTCTACAAATCTCTCCAGGCGAGACCAGACTCGCCTCTGCCCAGGATGCTGCCTGAGCCCTCGTCGAATGGGCCTGCAGGCACTGGAGGTACCTTTCAGCACTTCAGCAGGTATGCCAAGGCAATTGCCTCCTTCAGCCACTGTGCAATGGATGCTTTGGAAACAACATTCCCTTGGCATGCGCCCCTGAAGAGGATAGACAACTGGACCACCGGAACGCTGCCATCTGTCGGAGATATCTCAGAGCACCCTCCTAGCATCCAGAAACTTTGACTTCTGACACCCCTCCAAGCCACTACCCCCCTCCCCCCCCCAACCCAAAGGACTGTCAGAGCCATAGGCTGGTTCATGTGGAAAGGCGTCACCACCTTCATTCAGCAAGAAGGAAGGAACCATCTGTAATACCACCTTTTCCAGGTGGAAGACCAAAAATGGTTCTTGATAAGTCAAGGCTTGGAGCTTTGAAATGCACCGTGCCAAACAAATCACCACCAGAAACACCATTTTCAGAGTGACATTCTAAAAAGATGTTGCCCTCAAAAACTGGGAGGGAGGCTCCATTAACACTGCCAGCACCACATTCAAATCCACGGTGGCACCACTGGCCACTGTGGAGGCCGTACCTGTTTCATGGCCCTGAGAAACCAGATCACATCTCAATGCACGGCTAAGGAAACGCCCCATAGCCTGCCTCAATAACAGGCTAAGGCAGCCACCTGCACCCACAAAGAGTCAAGTGCCAGGCCCTTTTCCAAGCCTGCCAAAATCTGCAAAATGGAGACTGAGAGGGCGTAGCTCTTCTGGCTCCACAACACTCCTTGAACACTCTCCACACTCTGATGTACAAGGAGGTAGATCGTTTCCACGCTCTGAGGAGTGTCGCCACCACTGATGGAAAGTATCCCCGTCTGCTCAGCCTTGCCCTCTCAAGAGCCAGTCCGTAAGTGAGAATCGATCCACCTGAGGCAAGCAGAGTGACCCCTGAACCAACAGGTCAGCTCGTTCTGGAAGCCGCCAGGGCATTGCCACCACAGGCGTACTAGGTCTGTGTATCACTGTCTCCATGGCCAGTCTGGTGCAATGAGGATCACTTACCTATGATGCCTCTCTACCCTGTGTAGCACCTGCTCAACGAAAACACAGCAGCCCCTCCTGCTTCCAGGGTGGTACCAGTGCATCCAGTCCCTCCAACATGCACTCACACCTCCTGCTGTAAAAATGGCTTGCCTTCAGATCCATCACTGGCTGTCCCTAGCACTGCACTATGCTCTGAAACACTGAGTCCTCCAGGGACCACGCTGCCAGATTCACTTGATACAGGCTCAGGAAATTTGCCTGAACATTCTCCTTGCCTGTCACGTGCACTGCCAACAAGGCCAGGAAATGATCTTCTGCCACTGCAGAAGAGTGGCTTCCTCCATCAATGTCGCACTGGCCATGCCTCCCTATCAGTTCATATGTCATCACTGTCACATTTTCCACAAAGACCCGCACCATTCGGGCTTGCAGGAGATGTTGAAAACTGTAACGCACAGAAAATTGCCCGTAACTTCAACTGGTTTATTGACCATGTCAACTCCTCTGCCAACCATGGTCCCTAGGCTCCACAGATGGCCGCCACTTGTCATGTGGCATCTCTGCTCTCTTCCAGCGACGTCACTCTGATCAGCCAGTCGTCTAGGTATGGATGGACCAGCACGACTTCCTGTCTCAACGTGGCTGCTGCCAGAACCACCAAGACCTTTATAAGTGTACCAGGCGCGGTGGCGAGTCCAAATGGCAGGGCCTGAAACTGGAAATGCCCCCTGGGTACTGCCAAATGCAAATACCGCTGATGTTTGGAGTGGATCAGGATGTGGCGGTACGCCTCCATGAGATCCAGGGATGTGAGGAACTCCCCCTTTGGTACCACAACAGACACAGACCGCAACGTTTCCAGGCGAAACCGCAGCACACGCAACTCACTGTTGATGTACTTGAGATCCAGCATTGGGCAGAAGGAGCCCTCCTTTTTGGGGTTGACAAAGTAGATGGAGTAAAAACATAACCCGCATTGGTCTACTGGTGCCACTCTCATGCGGAACAGCTTATCCAGTCAGTTGTAATGCACACTGTTTGGCCAGAACATTTCAGGGAAAGATCAGAAAGCCATCAGGCATGGGCCACGCTAATTCCAGCACATACCCCTCTCGAATGATCTCTAGCACCCACTGGTCTTGAGTAAGGTGGGCCCAAGGGGAGTAGAAGAGTTAAAGTCTCCCCCCAATCTGTTCCTCCTCTTGGGTCCCCTCATTTCATTGTGGCTTCTTAGTGGAGTTGGTGGCAGAGGAATAATATCCCTTGCCCATGCCCTGTCTGTAAAAGGACTGGCTCCCCCTGGACAGAAAATGGCCCCTCTGAAAAGGAACGAAGCACACTATCCAAAACCTATGAAAGTCCCAAAACTGCCCCTATGGTACTGAGGCAGACTTGCCTCCTTTCGACATGTCCTCCGGGAGTCTGCCACCCTTAGTGTGGCCTAGGTCTGACCAGTTTCTTCAGTGCCTTTCCAAACAGCTGTTCCTTAAAGGGTAGCTTGGAAAGCAACACCTTAGACAAAATGTCCGGGGACCATTTGTGGAGCCAGAAAAGTCAGCACCCCATCACAGCAGACATCATACTCTTAGATGATGTCCGCACCAAATCATAAAAGGTGTCCACCAGGTAGGCTTGCCCGGACTCCAACTTCACTGTCTCTGATCCAGCCTCCGATTCTACCAGACTTTGTGCTCAACACAGACACACCCTGGCCACGTATGCTCCGCAAATGGAGGTCTGCAAGGCAAGCGCATTGGTCTCGAAGGCCTGCTTCAGCATGGTCTCCAATCTCCTATCCTGTGCATCCCTAAGAGCCACCCCACCTTCCACCAGGATGGTAGTCGTTGTAGATATGGCAGACACCAAAGCGTCCACCTTGGGCAGTCTGAGCAATTCCTTCTGCACAGAAGCCAGAGAGTAAAAGAGACATTGTCCACCCCCCCCCCCCAAAAAAAAAAAAAACCTAGCTTCTGGAAGCTCCCACTCTGCATCAGTCATCTGTTTGATTGCCCTATGTACTGGGAAGAAATCCTGTGGCACCGGGATTCCCTGAAACAAGAGATCTTCCAAGGGGGTTTCCTCTGCAGGTGGACCAACTATCATATTGAGTGTGTGAAATAAGGGGCACCAGTTCCTCCTTATGAAATACTCTCACCACCAAAAGCTCATCACACAGCAGTAGATCACCTTCCCCTGACTTAGTCCCATAGGACTCCTTCCAGTCCCCCGAGCTCCTTTCCATTGGGCACTCAGAGGAGTTGGACTCCGGAGACCCCAGTCCATTGTTCCAGCACTTCCTGAAGCTTCTTCACTGGAGGGGTCTCTTCCATGTCTGTGAGGGACAGCAGCCCAAAGCTGCTGTCTCTGAAGCCATTGGGATGGATCCCTTGGGTCAGGGGTTTTCAACCCAGTCCTCGGAGAACCATAGGCCAGTCAGGTTTTCAGGATTCTCAGAATGAATATGTATGAGAAATATTTGCATGTTCTGCCTTCATTGTATGCAAATCTATTTTAGGAAACAAAGGAACAGATACCAAGACTGGCAGATATTCAGGTTTAAACAAACCCCTTTTATTGGCCCCTACGCGTATAGAGGTTTGTCACGCTGAAGCGTGGTTAATGTCTTTTATTTGCAAGAAAGTTTTTATCAAAAGGTTTGTTTCCTCATTTGATATCCCCCTGAAGAAGGCCTACGGCCGAAACGCATAGGGGTCAATAAAAGGGGTTTGTTTAAACCTGAATATCTGCCAGTCTTGGTATCTGTTCCTTTGTTTCCTACGTATCCTACAGATACTTTGTTGCTTCGTTTGTTCTACCTGCAAATCTATCTTATGCATATTCATTATGGGAATCCTGAAAACCCGACTGGCCTAGGGTTTCCCGAGGACTGGGTTGAAAACCTCTGCCCTGGGTACTCCCCATCTCTGCTTTAGGCAGTAGGCCTGGTGGAATAAAAGAACAAATTTGGGGGAAAAGGGCAACCCAGGGCCCTGATCATTCTATTCTGCAGGCTTGCAGCACTTTTTAGCCTTTGCCGTCTTTCCCAATGTCGGGCCTGGGTCTTCCTGCCCCTCTCCTGCATCCGTGTGGCTCAAAATGGCCAACTTTCCTGCCAACAATGAGCCGCGTGGCTGCAGGGAGATCTCCATCGCCGCAGCCTCTGTGGTTTCATTTTGGGTTCCCAGAGCCAGCAGAGAAATCTTTATTATCTGCTCTGTCATTTTGCTCTCTTCTGAGAATAAATGGCAGAGCCCTACTGCTGAAAACGTGCCTCTGCGCGCCACACAGGTAGCACAAATAGGCTTCCCCGAGGGCATGCAGCCCACCAAAAAATCACCTCGCCAACAGACAGTCACCAGAGGGAAGGGGACAGAGGAAATCCCGCCAACGAAACTGCAAAGGCCTTTTTCCCCCCACAGTAAGTAGACCCCCCTCTGTGCAGACTACTAAAGACTAAAAGAAAACCAAACACCATGGGCAAACAGGCTGTTTCTCTTTGACTGTTTCCCCCCCTGCCAGGGATCAGTAGATGCCCCATACTTCAGCAGCAGTCTGAGCAGCACAGGAGGGAGGGACCAAAGGCTTTCGGATTTGCACCCTGACATTGGTGGGACAGTCACCATATGAGTACAGTTAACGGCACCCACTGCTTAAGACAGCCATTTAAATCAATGCAAAGCACTTCTTCCACTTCCAAAATCTGTGCTGCAGAAATCACTTTGTGTTTTTAATGCTGCCCTCACTGCAAACTTTGCTTAAGCTCAATTCCACCAAACGCTACCACCGAGCAGTCCTGTGCCCCTCAATTCCACTATCTCTGCACTCCAGCCCAGATGCACGGAGAAGCCCACCATCTGCTGGAGACTGATCAATACTGACCAGTTCACTGATGCATAGAGCCCTTATGGGATGACATCAGCAAAGCCTGACTTGCTCAGCCTCCATTTGCTGGTCGGGGGGCATTTGGACTGTAAGTTTGGGTTCCATGCAGGTTCTCCCAATGTCTTCTTGGCTACCCCCTGACTTGTGGTGTCATTGGGTCATGTTTCCATTATTCCTTCTGTTTTTTTTAGCTAAGGATCTCCTATATGTATCCCATGATTTTTGAAATCTTCTGTTAGCATCCACCACCTTTCTCTAGAGAGGATGCCAGGCATCAATTACTCTTTCTGTGAAAATCGGTTTCCTTACGCTGTTCCCAAGTCCATGATCCTAGTTCTAGAACTTGCAGTACACATTTATATCTTGTTCAAATATTCTTACCCTGTCCCCATTTCTTCTCACCTCTGGGGTACACATTTGTAGGTCTTCATCTTCAATAGCTTCTGATGCAGCCTCTTTATCCTGTCTGAGATATGGCCTCTGAACTTATTGGAGCTTCACTGATGACTTGTGCAGTGATATTATCACCTCCTATATTTTTGCTGGCTATGCCTGTACCAGCACTTTGGCTATAGTTCTGTTTTGGGTATTTGAGGAACTGTTTTGATCAGCTGACACAAGAGACCACACTCATCCAGCAGCCAATTCAGGTTGTGCTAATTGTGGATTAAAATCACGTTTGCCGAGTGAGCTTGCTTAATTTGGAGGTGGGGAGTTAGACAACAGGAATATGCAGAAGACACTGGGGCAGAGATCTTTCTGAGAAAAGCAAATATAAACATTACTTCAGAGGCAATGCCCTACTGATTGTAGTTATCCAGTAGCCACCCGAAACCTCCCTCGCTGGACCAGAAGTCCTGAATGGGGCACCACTCCCTTCCCCCTCTTGATTTTAGGAGGTGCAGAGGAGGATCGCTACAAGAATGTAAGACCTCTGCTGTCACTTTTCCACAGGATGCCACAAAAAGGAAGGAAAGTCCACAGCAATGTTATCAGGGCACTAATTTGATTAACCATCATATAGCCACAGATTCTGAAGCACTAACAGGCAGGAGTATAGAAAACTATAGGGAGTCCACACTGCTGCTTTTCAGCTGTGACAGTCCCTGTTCATTATACCACACTAATGAAGAGCAATGGACCTGGAGGATAAGGACAGAATAGAAGAGGAAGGTGAAATATTACTTGCCATTAATTTCCTTTCCTGTATTCCTGCCAGACCAGTCCAGACAAGAGGGTTGTGTCCCCCTGCCAGCAGATGGGAGGCAGAGAAAAGAAAGTAAAGCTATGCCGTGAAATCACCAATTACAAAAAATATATTATGGTCTTCTCAGAGTACGTAAATAATATTAAACTGGTAAAAAATACCCTATTTCAACTGGCGTCAATATCTAACATGTGTATAAATGAAATCCCAGCGATATATCTTTTTTTATTTTAAATTATTATTTCGTTTTAAAGACTTATGCTCCCAATGTAGTCTCAGACCATTGTGGCGCTGTGAACCACAATCTCCGTGGAAAACAAATAGATGAGACTCTGCTTTATGCTGAACAGCGTTGGATTTTTACGGTTAACACTGTGAGACCACTGGGGTTGAATGCCTCAGTGGAATGGCAGGTGCGCAGATAAGCCTCCCCACGTCAGTCAGTATAAAAGTCAGGTGTTAATGGAGGGCCGCATGCACGGCGTTTTTTCAAACTATAGAGAGAGACAGAGAGACACGGGCAGCACTAACCAGTGAGTAAACACAGATTCGTATTGTTCAAGATCTTTATGACATATTGGGGTATTTTGAGTGAGAAGTCTTAGAGGTATGTTTACTAAACCGGGCTAACGGTTAACCCGGGCTATCTGCAACTAGGTCCCATTGAATAATATGGGATCTAGTGGCAGATAGCCCGGGTTAACCGTTAGCCCGGTTTAGTAAACATACCCCTTAGTCTTTACTCTATATATTTTAACCAACCTTGTTAACAGTCAATGTAGGATACGGATTTGATCAACAGTTTGAAGCGATGATGCATTCTCATTTTCAGATTCTCCTGATGAAACTCCAATAAGGAGAGAAACGCTAAAGCGGCGCCAAAGAAAGGCGTAGAGAACATTTAGAATATTGATGAAGAAAGAGGAAAAGAGAAGAGCTAAGATAAGCTTAATATATAATTTTAAACATCACAAGGTGGAGGAATGCTGGTGATATTTTTGCATTAATTTATGTTTAAAAGAAGAAAAAAGACAAAAGGCTGCTCCCAGTAGTCGTTGAAGCGAAAGAGGCGCTATTTGTTTTCCACGGAGATTGTGGTTCACAGCGCCACAATGGTCTGAGACTACATTGGGAGCATAAGTCTTTAAAACGAAATAATAATTTAAAATAAAAAAAGATATATCACTGGGATTTCATTTATACACATTTTAGATATTGACGCCAGTTGAAATAGGGTATTTTTTTACCAGTGACATCACCAATGGCATAAAACCTAGCACCTCCTAGAGAGAGCCCTCAGTATTTTTGTAACAAGCAATGGAAGGTAGTCAAATCCTCCCAAGGAGGACACCTATATACAATCTCTGCATAGTCCGAAGGGACAAATATACAGAAGGTTGCAGTCCAAGGCACAAGGGCTGAACGGGGCGGGTCCTGGACTGGTCTAGCAGGATTCCAGAAAAGGAAATTAACAGTAAGAAAAATTTCTCCTTTCAGATCTTCCTGCTAGACCAGTCCAAACTAGTGGGATGTGCCAAAGCTATTCCATCCCAGTGCAGGAAGAAAGTACAGTGGAAGAGCACTCAAATCAAACTGTGTGGCCACTTGACATGCACATCTAGCCAGTAGTGCCACAAGAAGGAGCCAACGAGGACCAAGTAGCCGCCTTGCAATTGTTCAAGGGTGAGCACGAGATGATTTTACCCAGGAAGCTACCTGGGCCCAAGTCAAATGAGCCTTGAGGCCTGGGGAACAGGACTACACTGGGGAAACAGGCCTACCATGCACAAGGTGGGCTGAGGTGATAGTGTCCTTGATACAGCGACCTAAGGTCACTGTGGACGCTGAATGTCCCTTCCAGTGTCTAGGAAAAAGGACAAAGAAGTGATTGGAAAGACGAAAGTGATTAGTCACTTTAAAGTACTACAGGAGTGCACGACGGAAGTCCACAAAACGCAAGCCCTTGTATAGTTTGGTGCATTGATCTGGCAAAAAGACCGGCAAGAACAGCACTTGATTGACAAGAAAGGGAGAGAGCACTTTAGGCAAGGGGGGAGCCGGATGAAAGGTCACCCCTTCGGCCGAGAATATCAATAATGTGTTGCGACTGGACAGCATTTGCCATTCTGAAATCTGCTGCGTTGAAGTGAAGCTACCAAGAACACCATTTTTAGGGACAGATCCTTGATGTTAACCCACTTGAACAGCTCAATGGACGGACACATGAGCACTCTGAGAACAAGCGTCATCCCATAGCGGGGTTTACTAGTGGACAAAGGGTCTGAACCTAATGGAGAAAGCGGTTCACATCCCAGTGCACTGCCGGCACATGGCCCACCACTGAACCACAAAAACAGAAAACTGCCACTACCTGCACTTGGATCGAGCTTGACGAACCCTTCTCAACTTCCTTTTGAAGGAAGGCTAGAATTGAGGGGATCAAGACCCCCCCATGGGGAAAGGCAACATGGACAACACCAGTTGTCGAAGAGATACCAGACACAGGCATAAGACAATGAGGTGGAGAGCTGCCTGGTCTTCAACAGGGAAAATCCCTTACTCTTTTAAGCGACCCCGCCATAGTAAGCCCCTCCTGTTCCCAAGGCATGGCAGGCTGGGAGATGAGGAGACAGACAATGTCCACATACCACAGCCGATGAGGCCAGTCTGGTGGACCAGGATCACCAGACTCAGGTGACCCTCGATGCTCCAAAGGACTCTAGGTATCATGGTAAATGGTGTGGGAATACACAGAGCACTATGTCCACCCTCTTGGACTTCCAAAGAATGAATGGAGGAGGAGGAGACCTTGGCATTGGCTGCCATCACCATCTAGTCCACCCCTGGGAGGCCCCACCGATCCACTATCCGGTTGAATGCCCATGAGGCAAGTTCAAAATCACTAGGATCGAGGAGGTGACAGCTCAGGAAATCCACTTCCTGACTTCCTCACCCATAATGTTCTGGGTTGTACTACTACTACTACTTCTTAAGCGTTTGGAGTTGCAGTTCCATGCAGGAGAACAGTAGAGACATTTTCTGAGCTAATCCCAGGCACTTTGTTTTGCCCTGGCTATTGACATAACCCACCGTCGTTGCTTTGCTCAAGAGGACTTGCTCAGCGCTCCCATGGAGCAGCTTGCTTAAATGCAACAATGCCAGAAAGATGGTCTTGGCCACTAGGTGATGGATGGTTCATTTTGCTTCCACTGGAGACCACTGACCCTATGCAGTCTGGTCGAGACAATGAACTCCACAATTGGAAAGACCAGCATCAGTGGTGAAGAGCACCCAGGCTGGAGTTTCAAGGGGCATCCCCCTCAACATGGAGGCCCACTAGAGGAGGCTGTGTCGATACAAGAGAGGAAGCAGGAGTTGGACTTTATAGTCCTGCAAGCACAGGATCGAGCCAGTCAGCAAAGTCCGCTGTAGAGGACACATGTGCTTGTGCCGAGGACACCAGCTCTAGGGTTGCAGCCATAGCTCTAAAAAAAACAGAAGATAGCCCTAAGTCATAGGTGTGGACGTCCCAAAAAATTCCCGAGGTTGGTCATGGAGCTTGGTCCTGCGCTCCCCATAAGGAAGACTTTGCCTACACAGTTGATAAAATGAGCCTCAAGAAAGTTCAGGTTCTGAGATGGCAACAGGCAGCTCTCGCTGCTGTCGATTTATTTATTTATCCAGATTTGTATATCACTTTCTCCTTCAATCAAAGTGATAGTTTACACAGGTCGGGACAACATTAAACAGGGGGCGACACAACATACATATAGACTATAGTGGATGGGATTATCATACATTCAGGCTTGTGTAAGGAGTCTTCAGGGTGTTTGGTTACAAAATTCCATGAATAAAAAGGTTTTAAGGGATTTGCGGAAGTCTTTGAGGCATTTATCGCCTGCAGTTCATCCGGGAGGGATTTCCAGAGGACCGGTGCTGAGAGGGATATGGCTCTGTTGGAGGTCACTTGTTTTGTTTTATGGTATCCAGCAGGTATGCAAAGTCTATTGCTGCTGTTGGTTTGTCTGGTTCGGTTGATTGTGTCCCTGGTTGATGATCCAGCCGAGTCACTCAAGGAGTTGGATCACACAATGCAGTGCCCAAATGGTTTCTGGCTGAGACCTGGCCTGGACTTGCCAGTCATCCAGGCAGGGGTGTATGCAGATACCCTTGTACCTCAGTTTTGCCACAACTACCACCATCACTTTGCAGAACGTCCAAAGGGCAGTGGCCAGGCTATGAGCATCGCAGAAAACTGGCAGTGAGGGAGATCAAACTTGCAAACTGCAGAAAGCACTGCTGGTCCTCCCGGATGGTAATGTGAACACAGGCCTCTGCCAAATCCAAGGACTCATCCTTCTGGACTGCCTGGATAACAGATTGCAGCATTTCCATGCGGAACCATGGAACTCTCAAACTGCAGATGACCCTTTTGAGCACACTGTAAAACATATCCCTGTCTGATGTTGAGCTCCTAGTGATCATTCGTCAGATGGGCCCATTCAAGATAAAAAGGAAGAGAGGACTCTGTCAGCCACAGGAGCCAGTCCCATGGTGAAATTCAGCATCATGGGAACAGCAGATCCGCCTGGAGAAGAGCAATGATTATCCCTAATGTGGAAGGCAGCAACAAAGCCTCAAATGCATTGGGAGCCAGAACCACCAACAGGAACACTGAAATGGCAGAAGTCTCCCCTGGATCATCTGTGCAAGTGGTGCAGAGACGATCAACAAAGTAACCATCGCCACTTACTGCGGCCAAGGCATCAGGGCAATGAGGTTGGCACTGATCCTAGCATACCGCAGAGTCACACTGGCTCTCCTAGCCAGGAACTTACCACAGGAAGAAGAGAATCACCAGAGGGGTATTTCATATACTCCCTGGGGTCTCAGTTGGTCAAGCTGCACTGAAACCAGTCTCAAACATCAGAAGCTGTAGGCCTTAAGGAAGGAAAAATGGTGCACAGCTTGCACAGACCAGGGACATCAGGAGGGATTGCAGCAAACACTCACGGTTAGATGCAGCAGCCCCTTATTGCTGCTGGTGAAGTTCAGGCAGTGATCCACTGCAGCCCCCTGGGGGCACGGAGAAAACCCGATCAGCCATATGCTAAGGAGCTACATGGAGGCTTGCAGAAGACTCTCACACCCTTTATAATTTGTTTGTTTAAAGCAAGAAAGGTTAAAGGAAGGAAGAAAGAAAACAAAAAAGGTCAAAATACAGTTAAGGGTCCCTCAGAAGGATCATCGTGATCCAACACTCCTACCAAGCTACACTGTCTCTCCTAACCAGGAGCTAGCTCCAAAGTAATAGATCAACCAGAAAAGGGTATGTCATACACCCCCTGGGATCTAAAGTGGCAGAGCTACACTGCACCCAGACGCAGACTGGGCAGGAGCTATAGGCCTCTCTGGAAGAATGCACCATCTGCAGAGACAAAGAAAATACCAAGGGCTCCCTCTAGGAGATGCTAGGTGTTATGCCAGTGGTAATATCACAGCATAGTTTTGCTTTCTTTTCTCTGTCTCCCTTCTGCTGGCAGGGGGAAATAGCCCACTAGTCTGGACTGGTCTAGCAGGATGTACTGGAAGTTATTAGGCCAGTTAATATGACCCCATGGTGGGTAAGCTAATGGAGGGTCACACTGAAGGAAAAGATAAAGAAACATCCTGAATTCAAGATAATCAATAAACATGCTCAGGTGCACTGGCTGGCGTTTACTTGGATTTCAGTAAAACGTTCAAAACTCTCCCAAAGGTGGCAAACTGGATTTAACTGCGGTTCCAGTGAGAAGAGAAGGGGTCATCAGCAGAGGGCCTCAGGAAGCAGTTGTGTGGCTAGTTCTGTTCAGCATTTTTGCAAGTGATACTGCAGAGGGGTGCATAGGAAAGATTTTTTTTTCAGATAACATTAACATTTGCAATAGCGCAGCATAAATTAGATCTCTCTCAAAGCCTGAAGAGTGGTACGTGTTATGGCAAAAATATAGAGCCCTGAATTTGCAAGAGAGCAGTCATCCAAAGCGGTGAAGTGATGAAGTCAAAGGAGAACCCACAAAATTTGATTTATAATCCATTATTGTATGTTAAACCACTTCACCCTACACAGCCATGTTTCGGTGTGCAACTTGATATTTTATATGTGTTATACGTTTTATATTTTGAGGCTTTATCCCTGACGAAGGCCCTGTAAGAATATAGACAGGATAGTGGCAGTCTAGAGAAGGACTGCCAAAATGGTGCAGTCTGCATCAGAAGCCTTAAGAACTGAGACTTAGCTTAGAGCAGAGCTTCTCCTTGGAACACAGTCAGTTAGGTTTCAACCATATCTGTAATGAATATGCCCGATACATCTACATGCGCTGCCTCCAGTGTGTACAAATCTGTTTCATGCATATTTTCGGTGGATATGCTGAAAACTCCTGGAGGAGAGAGAGGACGCAATAACCCAACACTCTGGGTGTCATAAAGACTGGACCCAGAATTAACATTAGAACAGGGCTTCCCACATCCAACTATGCACACCGAACATGCAGGAGACCTCTTTGCAGTGCACTCAGGTCTCTGTCATGCAGATTCATTGTGAATAGCCTGAAAGCACAGCTGGCTAGAAGGTCCCCAGAAAACGTTTGGGAAACCCCATATTAGAAAAGGTTTCTTGAGTCAAGAGTGGTGAGAGCCCCCACTTGGGGGGATAAGCAGAGAACTCTTCACCATGAAGGGAATCTGGAAGATAACAGCAGTTCCCAAACCTGTCCTGTTGATCTTGCAGCCAGAGACAATACTAGGCTGGGGCCCCAGTAAGGACAAGTTAGGGAATCACGAGGCTGTGGCATTTTGTTCAGACCAGATGGGCCTTACCCTTAGATTCTATGCATCTTGCCTTGGCAGCATTGATTTAGCAGCTCTTTGTATAACTGTGTGCTGCAGTGAAATTAATATTGTCTCTCTCTTTCTCTCCCTCCCTCTCTCCCCCACCCTTGCAACCCTTTTTGCCTGCTTGTCTGCTCACATCTTCTCTAGGATCGCTGATAAGACCTTTTACCAGCAGCCTAATGCTGATATGATTGGCTATGTGTAGGTTCTTTTTCCTTTGGTCTAACACAGCACACTGGAGTTCTGCTTTAATAGTCTGACACAGCAGTTTCTGCATGGCCTGACTGACACAACCACAATAGTCAGTAGAAGCATGTCTGTATTGTGCTCTTATGCTTAACTTTTGCCTGACATGATTGCAGCAATTGGTCTATTGGCAGGTTTATTAAACTCAGGATACTTCATGGGCAAACGAGGAATATTCAAGGTATGACTCTATGCCTAGAATCTGACCTTGGGCAAGGTATGAACAGATGCAATAAGTGAAAGACTGCAAGAGGCGGCCAGAAGATTAAAGCCCAAGAGCACAAGTCTCTGCTTTATCCCAATCAGATCCCATCACACAGTTTATTAAAGCTGCAAGACTGAGGTGCTCTGCTGTGCATGATTGCCACACACTGTATTATATCTCTTACCTTACATTCTGCTTTTCAGGGCATCAGATGAGAATTTAATCTCAGAATCCAAAGATGAGACACCGGGCTCAGACTGGGAGAGGGTCGCCCGTCTGTGTGACTTCAACCCCAAGAGCAGCAAGCAGTCAAAGGATGTGTCCCGAATGCGTTCAGTACTCATCTCCCTGAAGCAAAGCCCGCTGGCCTAATAATTCTCTGCAGAGCAATGGGAAAATGGGGGCCAGTCATGCAAAAGGCTGGCTCTTCAGGGGCCCATCTGAGTAGCATGAGGTGCTTTGCCCTTCCAAGGTTCTCTCTATGCAGCCCTTTGCTTTTCCTCACTTTAACTTCACTAGTTTTGGGAGTGGGATGTTGTAAATCCAATCTCTTGTGTGTGTGTGCGCACGTGCCCCTCTGGCTTAGTACCACAACTGACAGTGATAAACACTGCCCTCCAATTCCAGTAAGGATTACTGCTGGTTCTAGTACAGCATTTTACATTGCTGTATAGCTGCCTTCCTATCCCCAGGTAATACCAGATTCCAGAAGAAAAGGAGCACATTTTCACATTAACTGAAGACTCTTAGTGTCATGTACAGGCCAGAGAACATACGCAAAAGCCTCCTTTAAACTGAGGAGAAATAGAGAGAAGTGAGCATTGAGTTCAGGAGCCAAAAGCCCTTCCAAAGATGGGACCTGACACTGAACGTATGGTGTTGGATGAAGAACACGGCCTAGCTTTACTTTCTTTTCTCTGTCTCCTATCGGCTGGCAGGGGGAAATAACCCACTTGTCTGGACTAGTCTAGCAGGAAGATCTGGAAAGGTGAGATTGCATACCTAGCACAAACTGTGGAAGCCCCTGATGTCCCCTTCTGAAGGGCAGAACTTTAGTATTTGGAAGCAGGTTCATATGGTCAGCACCTCCTAGGTAGGACACTGCTTTAACCTTAGGGGATGACACTATATGTCATGACATACCTGTATGGCCCTAAAGGTCACAGGTGCATTTAGACTGGATCCTAGGTTCTTAGAAGACTGCAGTGAGGCTCTTGCATAGTGCAGTGGATGTAAACAGTCCAACCATGATCCCTGTGTATGAGATACACAAGTCCTACTAAGTAGCACTGTTCATCAGACCACCACACAGCAAGCAGGAAGAAATGCATAGCATCCAGAGTGGATCTGGAGTTCAAAGCAAGTTACAGGGACAGGGAAATACCTATAGCACCTGAATGTAGGGGTTACAAGGAGCAGCAGTGGGATTTGAACTTAGGTCCCCTCGTTGTCCGGTCGCTGCTTTAAGCATTGGCTATTCCACAATGAACTGTGAAGAGTAAGAAAGGCTGGTGACTGTAGCTGTAAGCAGCTCTGCTCCTAGCAGTGCAGGGTAGGCTTCCTCGGTCTACCCACGTTGAATCACCTTTCTTTCAGCTGCTTCTCCGGGAGTACCTGCAGCTAAAGGCACCACCCAATTTCAGCTCTTAAGCCCATCTCTGCTTGCACTGGCTTCCCTTTGATTTACTCTTGCATGGAATTATGATATGACGCCTCCTACTCCTCAGGACCACACTTTCTATGCACTACAATAAAACAAGAATTATTTTACTCTGACTTTTGCTTTCAATGACTGGAAAGTGCTCTCTCTGATGGCGTATAAGTGCAAGTAGTTTCAGAAATGCTTAAGTTGCCCATTCAAAAGGAACTCCTCTCAGCCCATTACAGTAGTTTAAACATTATTTTTAAAACCTCATATTACCTTAGACACCAACAAAACTTAACAGAAGCAAGCTACACTCCTTTCATAAGCCATCCAGTTACTCAAACTCTGGAGGAGTGGCCTAGTGGTTGGGGCAAGGTACTTCGGGCCAGAAGGTCGGGGGTTCAAATCCCACTAGAGAGGACAGCAACCTTGGGCCGGAAGGACTGGGGTTTCTAGTCCCACAGGTGCTCCTTGTGGTCTTGGGCAAGCCACTTAACCCTCCATAGCCCATGTTCCCTGTAAAATAGTTCTCTGTGTGCTGTGCTTTCCTGTCTAATCAATGTGTTTATGCCTCAAAAATTTCCTGTCATGATTTGACAATTTCCAATCTGTAATCAAAAACCGCTGCTGATCGCTGGAAGTAGCGGTATACAAATGTATACTAAATAAATAAATAAACTCTCAAGGCAAATGCCTCCAATCAACAATGCTAGTTTCAAATTTTGGTTTTTTGAAAGGAGAAAAAAAAATATCAAAACTCCTTTTGCAACTCCTGGGGCAAATTATTCCCTACCACCGGGCCTGTGATAGAAAAAGCCAAGGTTACACAACAGGCAGCCTAGTCTCTGAAGATGAACAAACAGCCAGTAAATGGCTACTCAAGGAATGGAGAGAGATAGGAATTTTACACAATTCTGGTGCCTAGTCATGAGGCACCTTACTCCTCAGGACTACCTGACTGGTTCTCGGTAGCCAATGAAGGTTACATTGCGGTGAAACATGCTCATCACAGCAATCTGTGCTTACGTTAGGTGAAGCATTCAATACTATTAGCAATACTGCTGGTTCTTGCAGCAGTGAAAATTCCCTCACCACCATTTACACAGGGTAAAGGCTTAACCTGCCTGCGATTGGTACGCTCTCTCACACACACTTCAGAGGGCTCAGAACATAGTCTTTTTCATCAAGTGCAGAGCATCAGTATCCAAACCTGTCCTCGAGTCCCTATGCCCACTTGGGTTTTGCGGGATAGCCACAATGTATGTACTCTCATCACTATGAGAGTGGCTCTCTAGCCCATCTGTGAGCACACCCTCTGAGCCTGCTTTTCAGGATAGCCCCACTGAATTAAACACGAGATAGCTCTACATACAATGGAGAAGCACGTGCATAGTCACTGCCGATATCCGAAAACCCAACTGGCTGATTGGCTAAGCCTGAAACCCATAGCACCACTGTAAACTGAAGTACAGCAGTGCAAACATCTTTCTTGGGGGGCAGCTGGAGCCTCAGTGGGTAAGTAAACATTACTTTGCTAGGAAACCTGGTGACTTACAGCTTGGGATAAATGAGACTGTAATGTATTTGGAAAAGTCCATTTGATTTCATTAAAAAAGACAAGTTATCAGCTTGCTTTAGAGCAAGGTTTCTCAACCCAATCTTTGAGACCTATCTAGCCAGAAAGGGTTTTCAGGATAATCCCAATGAATATGCCTAAGACAGAACTATATGCCCTGCCTCCACTGTATGTAAAGCTTTCGTAAGTATATTCATTGGAATTATTCTGAAAACCCTTTCTGGCTAGGTGTGCTCCGAGGACACTGTTGAGAATCACTGCTTTAAAGGTTTTAAAAGATTTCTTTTAGATTGAGGCAGGCCATTATGGTCTTAAAAGAAAACAGACATGTAGGTAATATTTTTCCCCACCCACATCCTTTAATTCAGGTTGTTATCTGAATTAACAAAAGAGTGAAATTTGACACCAGTGTGAAAATTTTCATCCACTTGTGATTAACCCTTTACAAATTGTTAGCAGTTCAATGGGAACTAATAGCATAAATTATACCAAATAATCTTAAAGACCTTTATATTAGTTTAGGTATCCCTACTCCTTTAAGAACTCTAAACAACTAAACTCACCAATACAAAGATGCCAGCGAGATGGGGACTATCCATTTTTTTGTATTGAGTGCCATGTGTACCATAATCTCCCAGTTGGTGAGATGTCATATGTGTGCACTAGGTGCAGAGCTCATTGCTGTTAGAAACCAAGTCCAATCTTGTGAGACTAAAGTAGCAGACAGAGGTACAGAGGAGACCTACAGAGACACAGTAGGAAACTCCCACCTCCAGTTTGGTAGCCTCAGTGCTGCTTTGGAGGGTGGTCACGTGGAAGGAGAGCACCACCCTGATGTGGCAGAAAATGATCCTTTAGCTAGGATTGAAATATCCTCTTGCACCAAGAATGTGTCTTCAGGGCTTTCTGAAAAGGAGGGAAGGTTAAGGATGGCTGTCTTGGTTGGTGATTTGATCATTAGGCATGTAGGTGGCTGATGGGTGGAAGGATCACATGACCACTTGCCTGGTGTGAAGGTGGCAGACCTCACGTCACCTAGATAGTATTGTAGACAGTACAGGGGAGGACCCAGATGTCTTGGTATATATATGTGTGCACAAATGACATAGGAAAGTGTGGGATGTGATTGTGAAAGACATATGTAGGCTTTGGGTAGAAAGTTGAAATCCAGGATCTCCAAGATGCAAACTCAGAAATTGTCCCTGTTCCACATGTAGGACCCAAGGGGCATAGAGCATTCTATTTTTTTGGGAACTGGACAACATTCTGGAGAAGAGGTGGCCTTTTCCAGAAGGGTGGGATCCATCATAACCCTGACGACAGGAACCTTAAAAGCAGCTTGTTATCCTTTTTAAAACTCGATATGGGGGGGGGGGGGGGAGCCGACAGATGCCCAGGAGCAAATGGTTCAATAATGCATCTTTGAAGGATAGTACCAAAAGAGGGAGATTAGGGCATCCTTGTAGATAGTTTGCAATAAAAGGTAAAAGTAGTCCATGTGCCTTTAAGTAAAAAGCAGACAGGGGACTTCCAGTATGGCAGTGAGCTGATCAGACGGGTGAAGATCGGCTCTGGGTATCCGACCCTGCTAATCTGCAACAAATCTAGTTAGAAAGTTGGGGAGCACCGCTAACCTTGCTGGCGATTTGCTGAGGAACCCCTGCGAATGTGGAAGTGAGCCGTTACAGCACGAGAGGCGGGCAGATGTCAGCGAAACTTCCACGAAGGGAGAGGACACGTGTCCCAGAGGTCAAGATGGCGGAGGGAGCGCCTAAGAGCCCTAAAGTGGATGATCCACCTGGCCTGGTCGCTGAAGTGAGCGCGGCGGCGGTGGTGCGAGCGTTGGATAGCCACTTCCAGGAATTGGCAGAGCAGCTGCAAAATGTGAGCCATTGTATCACAGAGTTTTCCGGGCGCATAGAACTGGCGGAAACCCGCATCTCCGATGTTGAAGATGCTCAGCAGTCCCTGCAGACTAAGGTGGAGGCCCTAGAGACATTGGTAAAACAACAGGGCAAAAAGATAGACGACCTCGAGAACCGGGGGCGTCGAAAAAACCTCCGGTTCGTCGGGATCGCGGAGAGTGTGGGGGATGGCACCCTTTATGATTTCCTGCAAGCCTGGATTGGGAAGCTCCTGAGCGGCAAAGGAGACGGCCCGGTGAGGCTGGAGCGCGTGCATCGGCTTGGCCCTAAACGTGAGCAGGCGCGGAGACTGCGTGCAGTGATAGCGCGCTTCCTGGACTTCTGCCAAAAAGAGGAGGTATTGAGGGTGGCTCGGGGCTGTAAGCTACAAAAGGGAGAGCTGGATCCGTAGTTTTGCAGTGCCGCTTTTTATATTGCCTGTACACCGCTTTAATGTTTCTTTTAACGTAAGCGGTTTATCAAATACGAAATAAAGTTAAAGTTAAATCTTGGTGTTTCAAGATTACTCGGCCCTCGTGAGTCAACAGAGGAGGGCCTTCTCCCCTGTCTGCGCCCAACTACTGAACAGGGGAATGCGTTTTGCCCTGCTTTACCCGGCCTGACTTTGTGTAGACTTCCAGGGTCAGACCCGCTACCTGCAGAAGCCACGGGAGGCGCAGAGGCTTTTGGACAGCCTGCCGGCCGAGGCAGATTCTGCTCAGTGAGGGAGAGCAGAGCAACGGAAGCGAGGAGAGCTGCATCACCCGTTGGTTTGTGTGAATCCCTGGGAGAGCTCAGGTCCTGAAAAACGGACAGCGTAGCTTACTGCACCCCTGAGACCGAGACTGATAAGTAGGCTGGGGATAGTTCTGGCTGGTCAGGGGTGCACAGGGCCTGGATTGACTGAGTGTCTAAGTGCCTGTTTATGGCTGAGACTATGACGCTTGGCAGGAGAGAGTTTGTATAGATACAAAGTATATTACTATTGTAACTGTTTACTTTGTTTTTCTTCTCTTTGTCACATCTCTTCTCTGTTTTTGTTCTTGTGCTGCTGTAAAATTTTGGCCTGTTCTCCCATGGCGGTAGGCCTTTGTTGTTAGATTTGGGGCCCGGAGAGCAGCCCTCCTGAGTACCTTGGGAGGGGTGGGGGGCTTGGGGAGACCCAGAGAAGGTCCTAGTTGGGTATGTACCACGGAGGGCTGGAAGGGGGGGGGGGTATAATTTGTGAAGAGCCCCACGGTCTCGGGGTCACAGGGAGTGGGTATCATAGCAGTATGGGGAAGGGACAGCTTCTGCTAGGACCCGGTGGGGAGACCCGGGGATATAGGGGGGGGGGGAATGGCTCAGGGTGACTGGAGAGGGGTCCAATGGTGGAGTGACGGGTGGTATGGCCTGGCCCTGAATTTAATTCCACCGGGACTTCAAAAGGTGGGGGGGAGGGGGGGGAGACCAGCAGAGGACCTAGTTGGGTTCTGGGAGAGTGGTTGGTGAGGTTAGAGTCATGGTGGTGGAATTTCCACAGAGATATCCATACCGAGAGTTGCTTTGCTAGAGGGGCTGGGGTTTGGCTCGGGTTGGGGGGGGGGAGGGTCTCATCTCTAGGGTTTGCTGACTTATGGAGACATATCCACTAGGTGGTTCATAGGGAAGGGAGGGGCCCAGGAGAGGGGCGAGAGGTGAGAGTGGAACTTGCTGGGGTGGTTAGATAATAAGATAAGAGGTGCCCACGAGAAAAGGGGTGGGCCCGATTGCCATAGGAAGTCAGTCTGGCCAGAAGGGTGGACTTGGAGGGTTGGTACCTGGGGGAGAGAGAGGGAAAGGGTGTGTGTGTGTGTGTGTGTGTGGGGGGGGGGGGGTTAGGGTACACTCCGGTTCTATATTGCTGGCAGAGCCTTATTTCTTTGCATAGTAAGTAGGAGGGTTTCCAGGCTGGGGGGACCCCTTCTGTGCGACTAGAGTTTGTGGCCTCGACGACTCTTGACACTGCCCCGCGACTCTGAAGATTATAACTTGGAATGTTTGTGGGCTGGGGAACCCAATCGAGCGATATAAAATCTTGCAGGCGTTAGCCAGGCAGAGGTGTGATATAGCCCTGTTGCAGGAAACTCACCAGACGGCCGAAGAGCACAGTAAATTGTGTCGAGACTGGGTGGGGCAGGTGTGGGGATCACCCGCTTTGGGTAAAAAGGGGGGTTTGCCATCTTGATACATAAACGGGTCCAGTTCGAGGTGGATAAAGCTATGGGAGATGCAGAGGGGAGACTCATGTTATATGGCCGGCTTGAAGGGAAACCTGTGATTTTGGGGAATCTCTACAGGCCCAACGTGCTGGACTCCAGCTTTTATAGTGGCTTGGCCTCCAAAGTGGAACAGCTACTGGAGTGTCCCATTCTTCTGGGTGGAGATTTTAATGGGGTCCTGGACGTGGAGTTAGACACATCAAGAGGGGGGGGGGGAGGCGAGGGATAGGGCCCCGACAGCCCAAATGTTGCAGCATTTCTGTAAGAGATTGGGTTTGATAGATCCGTGGCGGTTGGTACATCCCCAGGAGAGAGATTTTACGCATCAGTCCAGAGCACATGGTACTAGCGCTCGTATTGATTACCTTTTGCTCTCTGGGAGCTTGTTTGTCCACACAGGGGACGTACAGATCGGGCCCCTGGAGATTTTGGATCATGTAATGGCCTGGTTGGAGTTGCAGTGGGGAAGGGATCAAGTACGATCGAGGATCTGGAGATTCCCACTCGAGCTGTATAGGGATGGTAGTTTTCAAGCGATTCTTACAGCAGCGCTGGCGCGAGTTTGAAAGTGATCATCAGTGCCACAAGGATGATCCGGAATTAGTTTGGGAGACGGCTAAAGTAGTATTGAGAGGGGATATTATTGGATTCGCGGCCAGGAAGCATCGGCTGATAGCGGAATCATTTGCCTTGAACGACGGGTCACTGGGTTGAGACATCTGTGCGTGGAACCCGATGATCGCCAATAGAAAATGACTTTGGGACGCTCAGGTGGACCTCAATGAACTTCTACATCAGAGGGCCAAGAAATTGGCTCTTTATTATCGCTATCAATTACACTGTCACGGGGATAAACCGGGGAAATTGCTAGCCAGATGTTTGAAGGGTCATCGAGGTTCATCATTAGTGGCAGCGGTCCGCAATGCTAGTGGTATGCTGCATAGGGAAAACATGGAGATTGCTCGGGTATTTCGTACATTTTTTCAGTCCCTCTATGCAGCGGAGCCTGCATCATCTACAGAGATGCATGAGTATCTGCGAGAGGTGGATTTGCCCCAGTTGACTGCGGATCAGAAGCGGCAATTGAACCAGCCCATATCTTTACATGTGGTATGTACAGTAATATCTGCAGCTAGTTGTTATAAAACGCCAGGACCAGATGGTCTGGGCGCAGAATTTTATAAAATCCTTAAGGAGTATGTAAGTCCTGTGTTGGTGGAGGTTTTTGGTAGACGAGCAGAACAAGGGACGTTCAGGTGGGGGCGTAATCACGCTCACATTACATTGATTCCTAAGCCGGGTAAGGACCCGACACTAACCACTTCTTATCGGCCTATATCCCTGCTAAATTTCAACCTCAAGCTGCACGCGAAGATACTGGCATTGCGCCTGGCAGGTATTCTGGGTGACTTAGTGCATGAATCCCAGGTCGGATTTGTCAAGGGGCGGTATGCGGTTCGGAACATGCAGAAGATCTTGGCTTCTTTGGAATGGGTACATAACCGGCGACTCCCTTCGTTACTGGTTAGTTTCGATGCTGAGAAGGCTTTTGATAAGATTGGCAATATCTGAGATGCTTGCTCCCTCGGTATGGTTTGGGTAGCTCTTTTTGTAGGATGGTGGAAAGTCTATATGCACAGCCGTCGGCCGGGATACTGTGTAACGGGGTGCTCTCGGAGTCTTTTTCGTTGGAACGAGGTACCAGACAGGGCTGCCCACTTTCGCCTTTATTTATTTTTTTATTTATTTTTATTTCTTATATACCGTGCTCTTTTAATCAGTGCGGTTTACAAATGAACAAAATTTAAACACAATGAATACAGTCAGCATTGTTTTTTTACAATGAACAGTGTTTGTCCTATCTTTAGATCCTTTAATACGGTCCATAGAGGCCTCTAGAGAAATACAAGGGGTTCGGATAGGGACACGGGAGTTTAAGCTTGCGGCCTTCGCAGACGATCTTTTGGTGCACTTGCTTTCTCCTGATCACTCGTTGCCGGGCTTATTGGCAGAATTCACGAGATTTGGGCGGTTTGCGGGGCTACATATTAACACATTGTAACAAAAAAGAATCCAATCGGATTAGACAAATAGCCCAAGAAAAACAAAATCCGAAATAACTGAAAAATTCCCACCCTGCAAACAAGTATTTTTTGTCGGAGCTTAGTCAGCCCAGTGCCAGGGACTTCACCCTCAGCACCACCGTGACCACTCCATTTTAAATCAAGAATAATACTTTTAAAGAACTAAAAGTCCCAACTTAGCTGTTGCAGCGCCAAAATGCCGAGACTGTAGTTGACGACGTGGCTCCACGTTTCGGGTCTGCCACCTTTCAGCACAACAACAAACCTGCTTCAGGTCCAAAGAAACAGCAAATGGCAAACTTAGCAGCTTATAGCAGTAGGAACATGTAATGTACTTTTAAGTTCACCGCGTCTGACGTCAGAAGAGCAGACCACCAATCACAATTGAAATAACCCCAAGCAGCACAAGGGACACCCACTGCACAGGGAATCCCCCGAGAAACACTCAGGCAGCTAGCAAAATCAAAGTATAGTGTACCAGTCCAATTGAAGGTTAAGACCATTCAGCTCCACTGAATTAAGAAGATGAATCCAACGTTGCTCTCGAAGTTGAAGTTTTTGTAAACGATCACCCCCACGAGGGTTTAACGGAACAAAGTCCAACACCCTCCAACGAAGTGAAGAAAAAGCATGAGCCATGCGTAAGTGATGTTCAACCATTGGTGCTGACAACGATCTTGTCCGAAGACGGGAGGCATGTTCAGAGAGACGGGCTTTAACCGCCCGGGTGGTTCGACCCACATAGTAAAAGAAGCAAGGGCAAACTATCAGGTAGACCACATACTCTGTGGAACAATCAGTGTGCCACCTAGTTGTATAAACCCTTGACGTGTGAACATCTTCCCAGGCGGAACCCTCAAGAGTCTGGGCACAGTAAATGCAAGATCCACAGGCAAAGTGGCCAGCATCCATATGACTGTGAGGAGGCCGATCAATCGATGCTACAGTAGACATCAATTTATCCCATAGATTAGTAGTACGTGAATAGGCTATCTGCAAAGTGGAGTCTTTAAAGCAATTAAGTACCCCCACAACAGGCCAAAAGCGATGTAGCAGGCGAGTAACTTGAGTGATGTTACGAGTGTACGGCAGAACACCAGTCACCACTGAATCATTAGATTTTTCAGGCGAGGGAGTTAAAAGCCAATCACGATGTAGATACCAAGCCCTTTTGTAAGCTTTTGAAATAACTTGTTGAGGATAACCCCTCTGAAGCAGATGGAGTTCAAGCTCCCTGGCATGTTGTTTAAAATCCCGCACAGAAGAGCAGTTGCGGCGCAATCTTAAAAACTGTCCAAAGGGGAGACCCCGTTTTAAGGCAGGAGGGTGAAAACTCAGATATTGGAGCAGTGTATTACGCTGTACCTCCTTACGGTAGAGTGTAGTCTGAAAGCCATCAGGGGTCAATAATACTTGCACATCCAAAAACTGCATTACTGTCGAAGAGATCTGCGCTGTAAACTGAATCCTCGGTACGTGAATGTTAAGACGAGCTATGAAAACATCCAAATCCATACGCGTGCCAGGCCAGATGAAAAAGATGTCATCGAGGAAACGTTTCCAAAAAGGCACAGAGTGGAACAGAGGATCCGTGTATACATGTTGTCGCTCAAAAACTCCCATGTAGATAGTAGCCAAAGAAGGAGCCACCGTGGCCCCCATGGCTATACCATGGATTTGCTGGTAAAAAGTGCCCTGGTGTAGAAAAAAACTGTTATTCAGTACCAATTGCAAGAGATCCAGCACAAAACTCCGCGGAATTCGATCAGGAAGGGGCAATGGATAATCCTGTAAACAATGAAGCCGTACACTCGTAACATCACTCAAGTTACTCACCTGCTACATCGCTTTTGGCCTGTTGTGGGGGTACTTAATTGCTTTAAAGACTCCACTTTGCAGATAGCCTATTCACGTACTACTAATCTACGGGATAAATTGATGTCTACTGTAGCATCGATTGATCGGCCTCCTCACAGTCATATGGATGCTGGCCACTTTGCCTGTGGATCTTGCATTTACTGTGCCCAGACTCTTGAGGGTTCCGCCTGGGAAGATGTTCACATGTCAAGGGTTTATACAACTAGGTGGCACACTGATTGTTCCACAGAGTATGTGGTCTACCTGATAGTTTGCCCTTGCTCCTTTTACTATGTGGGTCGAACCACCCGGGCGGTTAAAGCCCGTCTCTCTGAACATGCCTCCCGTCTTCGGACAAGATCGTTGTCAGCACCAATGGTTGAACATCACTTACGCATGGCTCATGCTTTTTCTTCACTTCGTTGGAGGGTGTTGGACTTTGTTCCGTTAGACCCTCGTGGGGGTGATCGTTTACAAAAACTTCAACTTCGAGAGCAACGTTGGATTCATCTTCTTAATTCAGTGGAGCCGAATGGTCTTAACCTTCAATTGGACTGGTACACTATACTTTGATTTTGCTAGCTGCCTGAGTGTTTCTCGGGGGATTTCCTGTGCAGTGGGTGTCCCTTGTGATGCTTGGGGTTATTTCAATTGTGATTGGTGGTCTGCTCTTCTGACGTCAGACGCGGTGAACTTAAAAGTACATTACATGTTCCTACTGCTATAAGCTGCTAAGTTTGCCATTTGCTGTTTCTTTGGACCTGAAGCAGGTTTGTTGTGCTGAAAGGTGGCAGACCCGAAACGTGGAGCCACGTCGTCAACTACAGTCTCGGCATTTTGGCGCTGCAACAGCTAAGTTGGGACTTTTAGTTCTTTAAAAGTATTATTCTTGATTAAAATGGAGTGGTCACGGTGGTGCTGAGGGTGGAGTCCCTGGCACTGGGCTGACTAAGCTCCGACAAAAAAATACTTGTTTGCAGGGTGGGAATTTTTCAGTTATTTCGGATTTTGTTTTTCTTGGGCTACATATTAACACAGACAAATCGGTGGCCTTGGATGTTTCGGGCGACATGGGTGAGGTTCCCTCTCAAATGGGCAGATAAACTCCCTATCTATTTAGGTATTGTGTTGACTGGACAACCCCAGGCGTTATATTCGAGTAATTTGGAGCGTGTCATTAGGGGGCTGCGGACTCAGTTGAAGGCATGGGGGTGCCTCCCTCTCTCCTTGTCTGGGAGAGTGGCAGCGGTTACAATGGTAATACTGCCATGGATTTTGTATTGGTTGCAGACGCTACCAGTTTGGCTGTTGCGTCGGGATGTGCGGCGGTTGGAAGCTATGCTTAGGGCGTTCTTATGGAGGGAGAGTAGGGCACGTATCCCATGGGCCCGGATGCTGGGGAAATGGCATGAGGGAGGGATGGGACTTCCAGATATATGGACTTATGCCCTGGCTTGTCAGGCTAGGCACATTGGGGACTGGATGGGGGGACGGAATCATTCACGCCAAGGGTACTGGAGGAGGGTCTAGTGGCCCCACATACTTTGTTGGGAGTGTTACATGAGGCGGATCAGGATCTTCCCAGTACTATAGTACATAGCGTGCTGATTGGCTCAGCTAGAAGAACCTGGCAGCAGCTCAATACGTTTTAGAACGCACCATGGAGTACATCCAGTTGGTTACCGCTGCAAGGGAATGTACAGTTTCCCCCTGGATCTGAGTCGGCGATTTTCCAGGATTGGAGAGAGCGGGGTATACGGAATGTGGGACATTTAGTAGACCCTTCAGGTAAATGTAAATCCTTTCTGGCCCCGAGTCAAGAGAACGAGTTGTCTCCTAAACATTGTTTTGCCTACCTGCAGGTTCCTCACTATGTGTCCTCCTTGCCAAGAGATGCGCTGGTAATAGAACGTTCAGCGCAGATCATGGAATTTTTTGGTATAGGGGGAGACAATCCACCCTCGATTTCGGAATTGAAGCTCCGATTGAATAGATTCAGGGTAATCCCAGATTATCGGGTGGTGGAGGAAGCTTGGGAGGTGGAACTGGGGAGGGAGGTCATCCCTGGAACGATACGATCGGCTCTGAAGCGGATAGTGCGAATTGCATCAGGGGCACGGTGGAGGGACATACAGTTCAAATGTATCACTAGGGCCCATTTTTCACCAAGATGGGCATTGCGTAGTCATTTAACGTCTGACGGGCGCCGTCCCCGCTGTGCGGAGGGGTTGGCGTCTTTGTCGCATATGTGGTGGGACTGTAGGGTCCTTCGGTCTTATTGGGCTAGGATTTGTTCCTTCATGAGTGGGTTACTGCAGCAATGACTGCGATGGTCTGCTTCCCTGGTGGTATTAGATCGGATTGACCCCCCCCTGCCCAATGAGAGTGGGAGAACAGTTGCTGATGAGTAAGGCCTGCCTGGTGGGGAAAGGGCCGATTCCTTTGACGTTGGAGGCAGAGGGATCCACCTACTTTTGGGGAATGGCGTAATTGTTTCCATCAATTTATGCTAATGGACAGATGGATAGCGCGGGGCAGTGTCAAACGTTGGTCTGCTTTTATGCTTATCTGGGAACCCTATATTCAAAGCTTGGGGGCCCGGTGTCGCAATGAAATCTTACAGGTAGGCACTTGAGGTAGGGTTTGTCAGCGGGTAAGGGATAGCGTTGCGTGGCATATAATTGGGAGGGCTCTGTCTGTAATGGATAAAGGCTGGAGTGTGGGATGGGGGGAGGGCAGGGGAGGAGGGAGGGCGAGTGGGGGAGGGGATACGTTGTTATACTCCACCTGACTCCTGTTTGTGGGAACTCTCCGGGAGGGGATCAGAGTACACCCCCCCACCCCCTTGGAGAGGTTTGTTTAACACTTCTTGCTGTTTTGTTGGTGGTTGATAAATAAAGTATTTAAAAAAAAAAAAAAAAAAAAAAAAGCAGACAGAACTGAAATATTCCAAATCGTTGCCAATATGAAAAACATACTTTTATATGTCTACATTCAAATACTAAAAAAGTCTAATAAATAAATAAATAAAATGGAAGAGTTAGAATATATAGCGCTGAATGAAAGGTTAGATAGAATTACTGCTTGGGTAAGAGGGTGGTTGAGTGGGAGGCGACAAAGGGTACAGGTAAACAGAGGTCACTCTGAGGAGGAAGTGGTTACCAATGAAGTGCCGCAGGGATCTGTCCTTGGTCTGATTCTTTTTAATATCTTTGTTAATGATATTATGGAAGGGCTGTTGGGTAAGGTTTGCCTATTTACGGATACCAAAATCTGCAACAGTAAACAACCAGGAATGTGTACATAATATGGAGGAGGGATCTAGCTAAGCTTGAAGAATGGTCTAGAATGTGGCTGCTGAGATTTAATGCTAAAAGATGCAGGGTCATGTATTTGGGCTGCAACAGTCCAAGGAAGCAATACAGTATAGGGAATGGCATACTTCTGTCCACAAAAGGAGAGCGGGGCCTAGGCGGGATTGTGTTAGACGATCTCAAAGTAGCTAAACAAGTAGAAAAGTTGATGGCGAAAGCTAGAAGGATGCTTGGGTGCATAGGGAGAGGAATGGCCAGCAGAAGAAAGGAGGTGATAGTGCCTCTGTATAAGTCTTTGGTGCGACCTCATTTGGAGTAATGTGCAGTTCTGGAGACCGCACCTTCAAAAGGATATAAACAGGTTGGAGTCAGTTCAGAGGGTGGCTACCAAAATGGTTAGTGGTCTTCATTATAAAGCATATGAGGACAGACTTAATAACCTTAATATGTACAGTACACCTTAGAGGAAAGGCGGGATAGAGGTGATACATTTGAGATGTTTAAATACCTTTGTGGTATAAATACACAGGAGGAGAGTCCAATTAAAAGCAAGCTCTGCTAAAAACGAGGTGGTAGAGATTAGGACAGTATCTAAATTCAAAAAAGCATGGGACATACACATAGGTTCTCTAAAGGAAAAAAGGGGACTCTTAGTGGTTCATATGGAAGGGCAGATTAGATAGGCCATGTGATCTTTTTCTGCCGTCATGTTTCTAATTAGCATCTCAACGTCAGTACCGGAGAAAATGGTAGAAACCATTATAAAGAATAAAATTAACAAATATACAGAAAGTCACAGTTTATGGGACAAAGCCAACATTGATTTAGCTAAGGAAAGTCTTGTCTCACTAATCTGCTATATTTTATTTTGAAGGTGTGAGTTAAATGAGAATTAGACTTACCTGCTAATTGTTGTTCCTTAAGGAACTCTAGTCCAGTCCCGGAACCATAGAGTTTACAACCTCCACCAGCAGCTTTGGAGACTGAAAGATGTCATCGCTTTGATGTCACTGGTATAACTTGGCTAGCACCGCCCCTCTTCCACCAGCACCTATTGACAAAGCAGACTAAGCAGAGCAACAAATAAGCAGGAACAAGAAAATTATCATTAACATCTCAAACAGGCCAAAAAAGAAACCTACAGGCTCAGGACGCCCACCAACTGGCGCCCCCGAGCCCGCCGGGTCTTGCTGCTCAAGAAAACCCCCCCTGCGATTCCGCGCACCCCCTCCCAACCAAGAAAACGCCCGCTAGAGGCTTGCACTGTGCTCCCTTTGCGCCAGGAAATAATCTTCAGGCTGTGGAGAGCAATAGACCCTAGGAGGGGTCTGGGACTGGACTAGAGTTCCTTAAGGAACAATAATTAGCAGGTAAGTCTAATTCTCATTTCCTTTTCGTCCCTCTAGTCCAGTCCCGGAACCATAGAGGATGTAACAGAGCAGTTAAATTCAATGGGAGGGACCGACAAGCCCAGCCTGAAGAACCGCAGACCCAAAACGAACATCCTCCCGCACCAGAACATCCAGCCGATAGTGCCTTGCAAACGAATGCAACGAGGACCACGTCGCCGCCCTACAAATATCCTCCACTGGCACTAAACTGAATTCCGCCCAAGACGCCGCCTGCGCCCTGGTCAAGTGCGCACGCAGACCTACCGGGACCACCTTACCCTTCAATAGATAGGCCGAAGCAATGGCCTCCTTTAACCACCTAGAGATCGAAGACTTCGCTGCCGCTTCACACTTCCGCGGCCCCCTGAAAGCAATGAACAAGCGATCCGATTTCCAGAAAGACTCCGTCCGACGGAGATACCTCTTAAGAACCCGCCGAACGTCCAAACGATGCAAACAACCGCCCGACCGAGACTGCTGCTCCCGAGAAAAAACCAGGAGCGACACCATCTGGTTAACGTGAAACCGCGACACCACCTTAGGCAAAAAGGCCGGGACCGTGCGCAGAACCACTTTGTGAGCGAAGAAGGACAAAAAGGGCTCTCTACAAGACAACGCCTGCAACTCCGAAATCCTCCTAGTGGAGCAAATGGCCACGAGAAACACAGTCTTCAACGTCAAGTCCTTAAGAGAGGCAGCACCTAACGGCTCGAACGGCGCCCAACCAACGCCTCTAACACCACATTAAGATCCCATGGGGGAACGGAAGGACGTGTCGGCGGCCGCAAAAGCAGCACCGCTTGTAAAAATCGCCGAATATCACTGTGTGCTCCAACCAACTGCCCCTGAATCCTTCCCCGGAAACAGGAGATAGCCGCCAACTGCACCCACAAAGAGCTAGCCGCCAGCCCTTTCTCCAAACCATGCTGCAAAAAAGACAGAACCTGCGGCACCGAAGACCGCAAAGGCTGCAGATCGCGCTCCTGGCACCATGCTTCAAACACCTGCCAAACCCGGGTGTACGCCAGCGACGTGGAACGCCGCCGCGCCTTCAACAAGGTGGAAATTACGGCTGGCGAGTACCCCCTGGACCTCAGCCGAGCCCTCTCAAGAGCCATGCCGTAAGCGAGAATCGACCCACCTGCGGCATGCGTAATGGCCCCTGCATTAAGAGATCCCTCCGAACCGGAAGCCTCCAAGGCCTGTCGTGCAGCAGCCGAATCAGATCCGCATACCACGGACGCCAGGGCCAGTGGGGCGCTATCAGAACGACTACACCCCTGTGCTGTTCTATGCGTTGAACCACCTTTCCTATGAGCGCCCAAGGAGGAAACACATACAGAAGACCTCCCACCGGCCACCGCTGTGCCAAAGCATCGAGGCCCTCCGACATACGCTCCCTGCGCCTGCTGAAGAACCTTTCCACATGCGCAGACTCGAAGCTGGCCATGAGATCCATCACCGGAGTTCCCCAGCGCTGAACTATCATCGCAAAGACCTCCGGGTGAAGAATCCACTCCCCCGGATCTACTCTGCGGCGGCTCAGAAAATCCGCTTCGACATTCTCTATGCCGGCCACGTGCTGCGCCGACAAGGCCACCAAGTGCTGTTCGGCCCAACGCAACAGCTGACCGGCCTCTTCCTCCAGTGACGCACTCCCCGTGCCTCCCTGGCGATTGATATATGCTACCGCTGTCGCATTGTCTGAAAGTACTCGGACCGCCACGCGACCCAAGAAGTCCTGAAATTGACATAGCGCAAGGAACACCACGCGCATCTCCAGCCGATTTATTGACCAACTCAGCTCTGGACCCGTCCAAGTCCCCTGGGCAAAAATCCTCTCGCAATGAGCTCCCCATCCCGAGAGACTGGCATCCGTCGTCACCAGTCTCCAGGACGGAGCCTCTAGAGACACGCCCCCTTCCAGGCTTCCGGGCCGCAGCCACCACTGAAGCTCCACCCGCATCTGTAGAGGGCACACCAGCCGTTGGGACAAGGCGTTGCGTTGATGAGACCAGCGGCGGAGAAGAGCGCTCTGCAACGGTCGCATATGAAATCTGGCCCACTGCACCACCTCGATCGTGGCCGCCATTGTCCCGAGCAACTGCAAGTACTGCCATGCCGTCGGAGCCCTGTATGTCAAGAACCTCCGCACGAGCTCCCGCAAGGCCTGAGCCCTCTTCGCTGGGAGAAACACCACCCCAGGCCCTGTCTCAAAGCGCGCCCCCAAGTATTCCAGAGTCTGAGCCAGAACAAGCTTGCTTTTTGCATAATTGACGACCCATCCGAGACTCTCTAAGAACGCCACTACTCGATCGGTGGCCGAAGCACTCTCCGTCCTGGACTTCGCCCGAATCAGCCAATCGTCCAAATAAGGATGCATGAGAATCCCTTCCTTGCGGAGCGCCGCCGCCACCACCACTACCATGACCTTCGTGAATGTCCGAGGCGCCATTGCCAGCCCGAAGGGCAGAGCCTGAAACTGAAAATGACCCATGGGCACGGTGAAGCGCAGGAACTTTTGATGCTCTGGGCGCACGGGGATATGCAGATATGCCTCCGCGAGGTCCAACGCCGTCAAGAATTCTCCCTTCCTGACCACTGCAATAACCGAGCGCAAGGTTTCCATCCGAAAGTGAGTCACCCGAAGGCAACAATTCACTTTTTTAAAATCCAGAATGGGCCGAAAAGTCCCCTCCTTTTTGGGAACGACAAAATAAATGGAGTATCGACCACATCCGCATTGATCTGGTGGGCACCGGCACCACCGCCCCGAGTTGCTGTAGCCGCCGAAGCGTTTCCGTGACCGCCCTCAACTTTCGGGGAGCATGGCATGGGGAAAGGACAAAGGAATCTAATACGGGTCGATGGAGCTCCAGAGCATAGCCGTCGCGAATGACCTCCAAAACCCACTGATCCGTGGTAATTTGGACCCAGGCAGGGTAAAACTCCCGTAACCGCCCTCCCACGGGAACGACCGCTACCCGGGCCCGCCGTATCTCATTGGGACTTCTTACCGCCCGAGGAGTGGTAGGGTGCAAAACCCCTGCCTGCCCCTCAAAATGCCTGACCCCTCTGAGATTGGCCAAACCGCGGGGACCGAAACCTACGAAAATCCCTCGAGAGACCCCTGGAACCAGACGTCCCTCGGCTCTGTTTTTGCCTATCCTCCGGGAGCCGACCGCCCTTGGACTCTCCCAGGTCCTTAACCAGCTTATCCAAATCCGCACCAAAGCCATAGTCTTGGCCAAACCTCTAATGAGATCGTAGTGGATGTCAGACAAATAAGCCGTGCCCGATTCCATCCATGCCAATTCATCCGCCTGCGTCTCCAGGAGACCCTCTTGCAACCGCTGGGACCACCGTAAGCAACCCCTGGCTACCCACGCTCCCGCTATAGAAGCCTGCAAGGAAAGGGCAGACATATCAAAGATCTGCTTCAACAGTCTCCAATTTCCTGTCTTGCACGTCCTTTAACGCCCCGGCGCCTTCCACTGGAATTGTAGTCTTTTTAGTAACCGCGGACACTGCCGCATCTACCTTCGGAGAGCGGAACACCTCTCTATCCTGGTCAGAAAGGGGATATAACCGGGCCAAAGCTCTGATGCCCCGCAGCGCCGATTCCGGGGCGTCCCACTCTTCCTGAATCATGTCCCTAAATACTCTATGAACCGGGAACACCCGCTGAGACTTCCGAACGGCTTGCAACAGAGGATCCTCTAACGCCTCCTCTGCCGACGGCGCCACTGCGGGCATATTGAGCGTCTTTAACGTTTCCGTAATCAGCGCCGGGAGCTCCTCACGCCGGAACACCCGGACCACTGTACTATGTTCTTCCGCATCGGGCAACTCCCCCTCCTCGAGCTCACCCTCTGATACACCTTCCATCTCTACGTCAGAGAACGGGCCCTCGTCGTCCATCACCGAAGACGGGCCCTCCTCCACCATTTCTTTATGCCTTTTGCCCGGGCCAGCCTCCCCCTACAGAAGACTCCCGGGTCTCTTTTGCCCCTTTGTTCCTGGGGACGGCGTCCCTAGTCCGGGCTGCAGCAAGGCCAACACCTGCTGCATCAGAGAGAAAAACTCCGGCGGGATTCCCGACACCGCTGCGCTCTGGCTGCCTCCCGCCGCCAAAGAAGCGCCCGCCCCTGATGAGGGCCCCGCTACCGGTTTCGGGAGATCTAACAAAAGCGGCTGGGAGTCTCCGGCCCCCGAAGGAGCCGCTGCCGCCACCGCCGTAGCCGGACCCCCGAGCGCCTTTTCCATTATTGTTGCTTCTAAGGAACAGCCTTTGCACACTCCTGACTCCAGAACTTCACTACGGCGCAGCCCACAAACCAGACAGCGGGGCTTTGCCGGCATCCTCAGAAATATCCCACCTCTTAAGGAAGGAGGGAAGAAAACCCCAGCTGCTGGAGCGGAAAAAAACACAAGAGGAGCAGGAAGCAGCCCAGCTAACCCGGGGACCCTGTCTTAAAGAACGTTTTTTTTTTTTGTATCCCCCAGCGAGGGAAGAGCCTAACTAGCAGAAGTCCCCCCAACAAACAGCAAAATGAGGCTCCCCAGGCTGCAAAAAACACCCGCTGGACTCCCTGCTCACCAGCAACGCGGCACCTAAAATGGCCGCCAGCAACGGCTTCCCACGCAAAATACCAGCGAACACTGAAGCCACGCGGCCGTAAGAAAACAAGCTGTCTGGAGGCCCCACACACCGCTGCCGCGATCCTGACCCCGCGTCAAGAGGAAGGGGCACGGAGGAAATAAATCTGCCCCGGCGGACCCACTGAAGACGAGCAGGGGAAACCCCCCGACTGACCTGTCAGACCTCTGCCGCTGCTCTGTTGCTGAGCCTGCCACCTGCTCCTCACCCCTACTAAGCGGGTTCGGGAGCAGGGAGGCAATGGGGGGAAGCCGATCTACACCAAAGTGCAGGGGAAATTCTTCACTCCATCACTGTACCGGCAGCCTGCTACCTGCTCCTCACCCCTTTTAAGCGGGTTCGGGAGCAGGGAGGCAATGGGGGAAATCTGAAGTCCTCCTCCACAGGCAGGTAAAGCTCTCCCTTCTGACCCTGCACTGTCAGCCTTCTCCTGCTCCTCACCCCTGTCAAGCGGGTTCGGGAGCAGGGAGGCACTGAGCAAAAGCAATACTGCTCTTTTACACGCTGGGGCTGACAGGAAAAGAAAGAAAGAGATAAAGAGGGAGAAAAAGAGGGAACAGCAAAACCGGAGCCCAGGCAGCAGTGAACCTTTCAGCAGCAGCAGGCAGACCCTAGAAGAAACCTCCAAAAAAAAGAAAATTACAAAAAGAAAAACACACTAAAGAAAGCTCTGCTTATTTGTTCCTACTGAGCCCAGTCCCAGGCTCAGAACCTCCAAGCTGCTTGGAGACTGAAAGTACTGGTGGAAGAGGGGCGGTGCTAGCCAAGTTATACCAGTGACATCAAAGCGATGACATCTTTCAGTCTCCAAAGCTGCTGGTGGAGGTTGTAAACTCTATGGTTCCGGGACTGGACTAGAGGGACGAAAAGGAACAGGTAGATAAAAGGTGAGCAGGTTGATATAGTGTATCTGGATTTTCAGAAGGCCTTTGACAAGATAGAAAACAGAATAGGGCTAAATGGCCAATTTTTCACAATGGTGAAAATTTTATAGTGGAGTACCTCAGTGATCTGTGCTTGGCCCACCACTTTTTAACATGTTCATAAATGACCTGGAAATGGGAATAACGAGCAAAGTGATCAAATCTGATGAAATAAATGGAGGGGGGAAAGCAAAGAATCTGCTGAGCTAGCAGGAGACTGAGAAAACAAGGACAATTGTTATAAAAACCTTTGCAGCTGCTCCTTTGTTAACAGTTTATATCAGGCCTGCATATTGTTTAATTAAAAGCTTACAACAAGTTGTACTTGTTGGTATTGAAGCCTTTAGCAGCCCTCAGTGTTGTCAGGAAGGTGAGACTGTAATAGAAGCTGATAGACTGAGGAGGAAGACTGCACTGTTCCTCATGAACAGGAGCCCTTCCCTTCCTCTTGACTAGGACAGGAGCACTTCTGGAATGTCTGGAAGGAGTGGGAAATCCTAGGAAAGCACCGCAGTGTGTCCAAGGGCCCACTAATAAGAAAGAACTTCAGCAGAATTCTGAAGAATCCGACAAGAGACAGAGAAAATACTGAAGCTGATCCCTAGGGGTAGTAGCCTATATACCAAATGGGAGGTCACAAAGCTTCTTTGATTTCTCTGTCTCACCATCTGCTGGCAGGGGGACACAACCCACTAGTCTGGACTGGTCTAGCAGGATGGGTTGGAAAAATACTCTTAGAAGCCCAGACCAGATGTATTCCAAGTGTGTGTAAAAAAAAAAAAAAAAAAAGAATGGAAGGAAGGCCCGGCAGCTGCCATCATGGTATAAAGGCGAGGAGAGGGGTTTTTTTGGCTAGAAAACAGCCTTTCAAAAAATGGTGAAAGGAAAAAAAAGGGAGGTATTAGAGGGGACTAGGGGAAATCCACTGCTTATCTCTGGAATCTGATCCTGCCTGGTAACTGTGACCTGCATTGACCACTGCTGGAAACAGGGTTTGAAGGAACTATTGTCTGACAAATCTTATATTCTTTTTCATTCACACATATAGACAGAGCCCTACCCCAGAACAGTGGCAGGAGTCTCACGGATTTAATATGAATAATTTACCTTACAAGAACGCAAAACACTGACCCGTTTGGCATATGTTTAATACCATACGTGTTACACAAATGTCTCCGATATTATGCTATTTACCAAAACTAGCATGCATTCTGGCTCTCCACGATCATGGAGCAAACAGCATCCTCTAAGGGCCCAAGAAGGCTAGAAGGGACCGTTACATTATGCTTTATATAGTAACACCTGTAGAGCTAAGGTTTCCCATTCAATCCCATTAAAACAGAAGCCAAATTGCATATGCCAGGAGGATGCCCAAGAGACAAGCCCCAACAGATACTTTCAGGATATGTCCCCATATCAGCAGCTCTGGTTCCTCCCTGGTAAAGTTACATAAGGAGACTGCCGGATTCCATATGCACACTGAAAAGGGATGAATCAATGTCGTGGTTTCATAGCAGCGGTGACCACACCCACCATGATGGCAGCAACAGTAAAACCTTGAGCAAAGATACGTGCCCGCATCAGTAGCTGAGACTGCCGCATCTTCCCCTGCTTGAAGGCGATAAGCCCAAATGTCAGAACACCTGCTGTAGCCAGGCAACCTAGAACAAAGAGGAAATAAAGTTGAAGCACTCCAGGGAATAAAGACAGTATAACTTACAGGGGGCCTGGGCTTTCATCTGGTTCCTTACAAGTGAAGTCAATTTCCAATGTATTTTTCCCTTTGCCAGGGCTCTACCGAAGCATAACCTCTGAAACACTGGCACAGCTATGCGCATGTGGATGTTAGTGCTGCAAGAGGATCTTAAAAGGCAAGATAGAGGGAAACTGGCAGGGCCGTAAGTAGTTATAATCCATGATTTGACACTTTTCCAAGCAGTACCATCATCACTGCACACACTGTCAACCTCCAACATTTATTTAACATTTCTTATATACCACCTTTCATGATATCAAGGCGGTTTACATTGAACAAACTAAAATTACATTGAACAGGGCATTATAACTTGGAGATTTTACAGGGAATTTATGAGCTGCTGAAGATCCCAGCACAATAACAGCACTAACAC
Source organism: Ichthyophis bannanicus (assembly GCA_033557465.1). NCBI lineage: Eukaryota > Metazoa > Chordata > Amphibia > Gymnophiona > Ichthyophiidae > Ichthyophis > Ichthyophis bannanicus. Next base: position 8,222,537 of record CM066050.1, read on the forward strand.
TCCATCTAAGTGGTTCTCAACCCAGTCCTCAGTGCACACACCCAGCCCTCAGTGCACACACCCAGCCCTCAGTGCACACACCCAGTCAGTCAGTGCACACACCCAGTCCTCAGTGCACACACCCAGCCCTCAGTGCACACACCCAGTCCTCAGTGCACACACCCAGTCAGTTAGTGCACACACCCAGCCCTCAGTGCGCACACCCAGTCCTCAGTGCGCACACCCAGCCCTCAGTGCGCACACCCAGCCCTCAGTGCGCACACCCAGCCCTCAGTGCACACACCCAGCCCTCAGTGCACACACCCAGTCAGTCAGTTGAGTTTTCAGGATATCCACAATATGCATGAGAGAGATTTGCATGCACCTCATCCTTTGTTTGCAAATTTCTTTCATGCAAGTCATTGTGGATAGCCCGAAAACCCTGGGTGCGCCCCGAGGACTGGGTTGAAAACCACTGCTCTAGCTAATATATTCCTGAATCAAATCAACTTTTTCTTTCTTAAAGATAAAAATACAGGAAATGTCAGCAGATAATGACCACTTCATCCACCCAGTCTGCATAATTGTCTTTCACTTTGATACTAAGGTCTCTTTCTGTCCATCCCATGTATGCTTGAATTCAGCCACCATTTTAGCTCTTCTGACGTCTGCTGGACTACGTGACCAGATTGCTTTGGAACCCTCCCCACCTTCAGATTAAGACCTCTTACTGGCACTTTATTGAAGTCTGCTGGATATGTGAATGTTTGTAATCAGATGTGGCCTTTCTTAGCAGTTTGCTCCCCTCCAGGTAGACGTATAGTGGAAAGCACAGCTCATGAGCTGCCCTTACTCAGTCAATGTACTCCTGCAGAAATGGTTTCTACATACATACAGATAAATAGGAAGACTACATCTCGAGTAATTAGGATTTATTAACCACCTTTATGAAGGGGTTCACCCAAGGAGGTGTTCAACAGATTGTCTCCGTCTCTACCTTCAGTGACAGCAACATAAGTCAGAGTCAGCTGAAAAACTGTCAGGTGGCAGGAACCCAGTACCACCAGGTGTGCTCCTAGGCACAACCCGCCCCCAGCTGAATGGGTTTGGGTTATTACAGTGCTCCGATCCTTCTGATGGCTCTGCAGTGGTCTTCAAGCATACGAGCGCAGCCCCTGCACTAAGCCCTATCCCTAAGGCCAACTGTTTTCTTGTAGGGGTTGTTTCGTTTAATAGTTTAAAAAAAAGGAATTCTCTCCACTGTAGAACTACATAGGGTTCATCCCCATCTGCTTGGTGGATACTGGCTTGATGGAAGGAGTTTGGTCCCTTTTATGGGGTGACATCATCAAAAGCCTGGAATTCTCAGTCTCCATCTATTAGACGGGGATGAAGACCCAGTAGTCTGGTCTGGACTGGAGAGACGGTATGGAACAGTTAAACTTGACATAAAACATACAATTTCACTAATGTATAGCTTAATACGAATGATGCATCATAAAAGGCACCCAGTAGAACTCTCAAACAACAGATAGGACACTCACAGTGTTAGCACTATACACTTAAAACAGTGGCAACAGCGCACTTGGACATATATCCAAACCTTTGCTTATGCACACAAGTATGTTATAGGTTTCCCAAATGTTTCATCACGGTAACAGTGACAGATCTCTATTTAGTGAGAACTATTCTTTCTTCATCTCCAGAAAAGCTATTTGGCTCCTTGCACCCCAAATGCATGAGTTTCCATTTTCTTCATCTATGCTTTTGATCTAATTTTCATATCAAACCACCATCTTAGTTATCCATATATAAGATTTATTTATTTATTTTAAGCACTTGATATACTCCCAACAAGCTAGTGACCATCACAGCAGTTTACAAAAGAAAATATAAGGGGAGGGAAAAAAAGGCAAAAGCGAGGGGCGTTACAATAGGTAGGGGGTGGGGGTGGGGGTAGAAGAGCAAGCAGTTCACCAGCAGGGAAAAGGGAGTCAGGAAACACAGTCAAGATGACTCGGTGCTGAGGGAGAAAGGGAGAGAATTCCACACGGATGGACCATTTTAGCTCCCATAAACAAGTCCAGACATTAGATCCCAGAGAACAGGGGAGAGGGAAGGGACTAAGAGACCACAGATTGGAAAGCCAGGAGAGCAGTGGAGGAGGCGTTACCCAATGGTTAGAGCACTAGCATGGGAAGCCATGAGACTAGGGTTCGATTCCCACTAGCACTCCTTGTGGCCTTGGGCAAGTCACTTAACCCTCCACTGCCTCAGAAGAATTCCAAGTTATCAATGTTTAATGTACATTACCAAGTTAAAATGAAAACTGCTCTGACTGAAATGATAAAGCAGTATAAAAAACCTGTTAAATAAATAGTTTTATGGTTTGATTTTCTAATGCATTTATTGTTATCTATAGATGCGCCTCCCATTATCAAATCTCTAATGTAATGTGTTCTCTACACCAGTATCATCTTGCATGACCTGCCCCAGCACTACATTATTTTTTTTTTTTTCAAAATTCTGTTTATTCAAGAGACATAACAATTTTTACAAGTGGTCCGACTGACAATTTGTCCGTCATACAGAAAACAGAAAAAACCATCACCCAGGTGGGGCTGTGTCTGGTCCACCACCCTGGGCACTAACAAAAAGGAACAATAGAATACAATCGTAGCAAAACTCTAAAACCCTCCCCCCAACTCCCACCCATCCCAGGAAGCACAGCACAATAAAGAATACAGAGCAACAGCAATCTGTAACACTCACTATCCGACCCTCAAAACCTCACTACGGGCTTTAGGTCCCAAATGGACAATATAGGGCATCCAGAGTAACAAAAAGTGAGCCCAACGCTGGGGGTGCCCCAACGCACTACGTCGTTCCAGAAGCAAGAGCTGGTGAAAACAATTTCGCCATTCAGTGAACGTGGGAGCCACAGGTTCACGCCAATGGCGAAGCCACGGCCCTGACCCACCAGACAGGCTTTACGCAAAAGCAGCCGCGCCCATCTGCCCTTAGGGTGAAGCGGTCCCAACCAATCAAATACTACCAGCATCTCAGTGAAACAAATACGCTGATCCAGAAGGCCGGCCATGAACGTCCCAAGTTTGTGCCAATAACCACGGACAGAGGGACAACCCCACCACATATGACCCAGGTCCGCAAGAGGGCAAGAACACTTGGGACATCCACCATTGAGAGTCAAGTGGCTACGGAGTGCTCGTCTCGGAGAGAAGTAAGCCCGATGAATACATTTAAGCTGTATCTCCCGCCAGCGAGCACCCTCCACTAAGCGGGCAATCCGTCCCAAAGCCGCCCGAACAGTACCCGAGGGTATGTCCCGTCCTAGGTCCTTCGCCCAGAGGCCCTCCAGTATAGTATAATCAGGTGGAGAGTCAAGGCAATCCAGCCGTCTTTTCAAAACTGCGATAGTTGGTGGGCAGTTTTCTCCCAAAGCAAAAAACTCTAAAATCCGCACAGAGTGTTCCGAATGGAGCTCACGTTGTGGCAAAGAACTAATATAATGGGAAACCTGTATATAAGCAAAGGTAGACCTACCCGGGCACAGATCATATTCCGTACAAAATGCATCCAGCGACTTGCAGCTGCCATCAACAGTCAATAAATTCCCTAATCGCCGTATGCCCAATCTCCCCCAGTGCCGGTAGGGAGCCGATTCGAGGCCCGGAGGAAAGCAAGCATTGCCTTGTATAGAAAGCCAGCTAGAAGTCGTTGAGTCACTACCCCAATACTTATTAAGCTGTTGCCAAGTACACCGAGCCGCTTTTAACAAAGTACTGCTCGTTAGCCGAGTAGGCAAGGCCGCGGAGCGCAAGTGTAACACGGCTTCCAAGGAGTAGGGGGCAACAAAGGCTACCTCCAATCCGCGAGGGGTATAAATCTCACTATCACCCAACCAGTCGCTCAAGTGTCGAGCCTGGCAGGCCAAGGCATATTTCCCCAGGTCGGGGACTCCCACCCCTCCGAATCGCCAGCCCCCGCGTAGTCTAGCCAGCCCGATGCGGGCCTTAGACCCTTTCCACAAGAACCTCCGAATCTCCTTCTCCAAGCGTGACAAATCCCGTCGCAAAAGCCAAACTGGGAGAGTTTGCAACCAATAGAGCACTCGCGGAAGGATCACCATCCCTAAAGCAGCCACTCGGCCCAGAAGAGATAAAGGGAGGGGAGCCCAGGCCTGTAACTGCCGGCGAACCTTGAGAAAGATACGTTCGAAGTTCATGGGGTAAAGCAACGTGGGTTTCCTAGTTAATAAGATGCCTAGATAGACAAGGGAGTTATCGGCCCAACGAAGAGGGAAGGGATCCGGCCAATTGTCCCGCAGGGTACCTCCCACATCTAGGGCCTCTGATTTAGACATATTAATACAGAGCCCCGCAAAGGTACCATAGAGCGAGAGCTCATCGAGCAGACAAGGCAATGACTGCTGAGGGGATGTAAGGTGAACAAGGAGATCATCAGCAAAAGCAGCCACCTTGAAGCCATGGGCCCCAATTCGCACCCCACAAATAGACTGAGAGCTTTCGATCCGCCTGATCAACGGATCCAGAGTTAACACAAAAAGAAGGGGGGATAGCGGACAACCCTGACGGGTACCCCGTTCCAAACAGAAGGCATCCGAGACCACCCCATTACACAAAACCCCCGCCGTCGGGGCCGCGTAAAGTAAATCCACCATCTTGCAAAAGGGGGCTCCCAACCCATAACAGGGTAGTAAACCTTTTAAATAATCCCAGTGTACTTGGTCAAAAGCCTTTTCGGCATCAAAACTGATGAGTAGGGACGGAAGATTCCGTTGTCGCACCCATTCAAGGGAGGCCAGAATGCGACGCAAATTCCGCACAACGTATCGGCCTTTAATAAAACCAACCTGGGACTCGTGCACCAAGTCTCCCAAGATAGAGGCAAGGCGGTCAGCCAAGACCTTGGCCAAAATCTTGGAGTCAAAATTCAATAAAGAAATCGGCCGATATGATGCTGCCTGAGTAGGGTCCTTGCCGGGCTTCAAGAGTAAAGTAAGAAGTGCATGATTGGTACCCTGACCAAAGTATCCCTGGGCCACCCGGTAACGATAGAGAGCAACCAAGGTGGGAGGCACAAAATCACCCAGAAGTTTGTAGAATTCTGCCCCAAACCCATCAGGGCCAGGCGCCTTAGAACAGCTAGCCGTCTGAAGAACACGACAAACCTCATCAATCGTCACCGGGGCGTCCAAGAGCGCACGCTGAGCTGGCGTTACTTGAGGCAATTGAAGGGTACGGAGATAGTCACTCATAGTAGTAGAGGCCCCCTCGCTCCGGGCGTTTAGTTGCTGTTTTTAGGAACGGAACAGCTTAGCTATAGCGTAGCTATCGTTGTGCAAGTGCCCCTGGTCATCCCGTAGCGCCGCTATCGACCGAGAGCCCTGCTTCCCCCGTAAACACCGGGCCAGCAATCGCCCAGGCTTATCACCGAACCGGTAAAGTTGATGTCTATAGTAAAGATGGGATTTTTTGGCTCTTTGGTGAAGCAGTTCATTCAAAGTGACCTGCAGCTCCCATACTTGTCGCTTATTACTGGCTGTGGGGTCAACCGCACACCGCCTGCGAGCTCGCACGACTTGTTTTTCTAATTGAAGGATCTGCGATGTCAGCAATTTACGCTTTCGCGCCACATACGAAATAATGTCGCCCCGCAGAACAACCTTGGCAGTCTCCCAAAACAGCTCCGGGTCCTCGGTATGTTGCGCATTATAAGCGGCAAAGTCCTGCCAGCATTGTCGAAGATAAGCATGAAATGCCGAGTCATAGTATAACCCCAGGGGGAACCGCCAAAGTCTAGGGGGCACCACCGGGTCTCCCCATTTCAAATCCACCCATACTGGAGCATGATCTGATACTGCACTAGGGCCGATCTGCGCCTCCTCAACTTGCACAAATAGCCGTTCCGAAACCAGTACATAATCTATGCGAGCACTGGTCCCATGAGCTCTAGATTGATGGGTGAAGTCTTTCTCGGTTGGATGTAAGAGGCGCCAAGGGTCAACGAGTCCTAGGCGAGCACCCAGACCACGCAGTGCCTTAGCAGTCGGTACACGCATCCGCTCGCCCCCTCCACCCGATGTATCCATCTCGATATCAAACACCCCATTCAAGTCCCCAGCTAGTATCAACGGGGCGTCAGGTAGCTGTTCCACGTGGGAAGCCAGTCGGGCATACAATGCCCGATCCAAAACATTGGGGCTGTATAGAGTACCCAGTAAGACCGGCCGCCCCTCTAAACGACCATATAACAAAAGATACCGGCCGTCTGGATCAGCGCACTCCTGCTCCAACTCAAAGCGAACTCGTCTATTAATCAAAATGACCACTCCACCCTTTTTGCCCTTGGCAGAGGCCCCCCAGCTTTGTCCCACCCATGTCTTCTGCAATTTGGCATGCTCCTCGGCTGTCTGGTGAGTTTCTTGTAACATGGCAATGTCACAGTGTAAGCGAGCTAGGGCCTGTAACACCTTAAAGCGTTTAATCGGGTTACCCATCCCGCACACATTCCAAGAGATAACCTTCAGGGGGGATAGTGAGTAATTACTGTCACTGAAAAAGGTTGAACAGATAAATTTGGCAGAGACCCTCCCAGCCTGAGGTCCCCGCCCAGTAACAGAATGCTCCACAAATATAACCAGATGGGCTGTACAAACAATCGTTGTGCTCCCCGCAATACCCAAACCCCTACCCGCCCTCCGCCCTTACTTTCCCTCCCATCCCCCCCCGTCCCCATTCCCCGACCCCCTCCCACCTTACCTCCATTCAGAATTTCCATCCACCAACCACTCCCTACAGGAGTCACGAAGGAAATGCGTGGGAGTCACGAAGGAAATGCGTGGGACCCACCTCCCCCCCCAACGAGACCTACTTACATTTCAAAAACCCCCCTCAAAGGACATTATCCAAAACCACACCACCTCAGTGCACAAAGCAAAAACCCAGATCCATCCCGCCCCCCTCAAACAACCTCAGCAATGGCAGAGCTCAGCAACAAATCATGTAGGCATCAGCATTCACACCCCAGCTTTCCCCTTCTATTAACACAGTCAAAGCTACTTCTAAGAGCACTCATCCATCCACACAAACAGTCAAACATAAGGTGAAAAAAAAAAAAAAAAAAAAAAAAAAAAAAAAAAAAAAAAGGGGGGGGCCAGCGTCCACCTGTACCCTGAAGGAGAGAGGGAAGACTCCTCCCGATAGCTGTTCGTCTGGAGTCCCGGGATCAGCAGGCCCCGCAGCCTCCAGGCCGCATTAGGCCACCAGCAACACAGTCTCGAGGTGTTCAGGGCTGCCAGCCCCAACCAACAACGGAGGAAGGGGGAAAAGACTCAGCTGCTGCGGCTCCCCCAGCGCCGGTAAACTGAAGGCGTTTGAAAGAGATACTCAGGGGAAGGGGGGGCCGCAGAACCATGATGCTGCCATGCAGAAAGTCAGTCCCCCAACTGCACGGGAAGCAGCAAGCAGCCTCCACCGCGACCCCTGCTAAGGGAGGTTGCAAAGCCAGACTCCTCTAAATCTCGTGGCAGACATCATTCTCCTGGGCTCGAGGATCTCGACGTCAGCAGCTGTTCGACATAAGGATGAGCCTCCGCAGCAGACTCAAACACCCGGTAGGTGCCCTGGGAAAACACACGCAAGCGGGCCGGGTATTGTACGCTGAAGCGAACCTTGGCCTCGATCAGGCGCTGGCATATCTGGGCATAGGCTTTACGACGGAGGCTTAAAGCCGCCGAATAATCCTGCGCAATCCGAATCCGGGCTGTCTCCCACTCAACAACACCTTTTTGCTTGGCTATACGCAAGATGGTATCTTTGTGGGGATAACTTAAATAGCGGGCTAAAACCACACGAGGCCGACGATCTCCCCCTGATGACCGGGGCCCCAGCCGATGCGCTCTCTCTACTAGTATAGGCCCGGGTAGGTCAACTCCATCATGTAGAGAGGCAGAGAGGTTCTCGATGTATTGCCGCAGATCTTTGTCGGGGACAGATTCAGGAATGCCCAAAAACCGCAAGTTATTGCGGCGCGCGCGGTTCTCAAGATCGTCCAGTTTCGTCGCTTGGGCTTGAGAGGCCTGTTGTACTGCAGTTAGTTCTTGCCGCAGTTGCTCCAGGTCATCCTCTGCTCTAGAGAGACGAGTTTCAGCCTCCTGTAGCCGAGAGCCCATGGAGCTCTGTAAAGTGTCCATTTTGGCATGCAGAGCATCGAACTGCGTGGAGAGTGCAGCAGTCACCGCGGCAGTAAGTTCTTCTGTTAACGTCGGGGAAGCTGCCACGCCGTGCTTCGATGGTGACTCGGCCATCTTTACAGTGCTCACTGCCCGGTCCTTGTCTCGACGTCCTGTCTTCGCTGCCGCCGCCATTCTGCTAGGCAGGGCACCGGAAACCGCTTTGGGGAAGAAAAAGCACAATGAACCCCAGATGAGCCCGAAGGCAATACAAATCACGGCACAAATGAATCGTTAGGGGGAAGATGGGCCCGGAGCTCGAGCTACCCACGTCTGCTCAAGCTCACCGCATCACGTGACTCCCCCAGCACTACATTATATTCAGTGCCAGTCTGTTGAAAGTTCAACCTCTTATTTTATATGAATGCTTGGTCCGTGTACAAGAAAATGGAGATCACATGTGATCTCATTATCCAACTTCATCTTGATGTATTTTGCAGTGACAAACTTGGTTAATGTCTGCGGATTCATTATTGTCATGTGAATTATGCTCAGTGTATGTCTGCTTTTTCAGAACAGAGATAGGGGTGTGGTTTTATCGATTACTCACTCTGATAAAAAAATATTGGCTGAAAGGTAAATATAGGACAGATGTGTCTGAAGCCCTTTTGGTGTCTACTAAAACGTGGGAAATTTGGGTTGTATATATTCCGTTTCATGTAGTTGTATCTTCATCTGGGAGCAATTCTGTTAGATTTCAAGAAAGTCCTGCTAGTTGGCGATTTTAGTGTACATATTGTTTTATACTGTCTAGGCAATACCACAGATCTTTTTATTAATAGTATGCATGCATTAAGTTTTATACAATTGATTATCTTTCAGCAATAAAAGAACAAATCTATGGCGTTACCTCCTATATGTGTAGGAAAGTCAATCTTCCAGTTTGTTGGTTTCTGGATTGATCAAGTAAACTGTACCTTGGTCTGATCATGTGGTTATATTATCTAATAGTACTACAATATCAACCTGTTAGGTCATAGACCTGAATAGCAATATGTACCATACGTTGGATTATTCCTCCTTTTTTAGCTATATACTAATGGGGCCCCAGAAGCACTTGATTATAGAGGAGAAAATGGATTTATGGCATTTGTCAGTGTGGCAACACACAAAAAAAATGTATCTAGAGCTGCTGGACAGCTATGCAGGAATTAGGCCCCTTGGCTTTCCAAGCACCTTAGTCAACACAAACTTCTGCACCAAGCTGAATGTATTCAGCACAAATCACAATCTCTGCGAGACAAGAAAACTTATTTCCACATTTTTTGTGATTATGGATCAAAACGTGCTGCTGCAAAATGTACCTTCTTCTCTTCTAAGATCAAGTCAGTCTTATCTTGACCCAACAAGCTCTTTAACACTTTTTCTGTGTTTGTTAAAGGGTCCCATTATGTTGCATGGTGAATTCCCTAGGATGGAACAATTTGTTCACTTCTTTGTGCAAAAGCAGGAGACTCTCCTAATGGTATCCAAATGCTGTGGAATAGAATACTTTTCTCCTTGGACAAGCAGGATGAGTCAACCACATTTGGTGACTCCCAAGCTGCCATGCGCTGTGGTGGATGGGGGAAGGCCGAGACAGTTCTTTAGCGCTAGCATGTGCCCTTGTGGCACAGCATGTTGCAGCAAGAACCTGTAGGTGTTCTGAGGGGTGCAGTTACCAGGCAGCGTATGATGGCCTGCAGTCGCGATGCACACATGTGCAGAGGGTGTAGTGTAGTCGTAAGGCACACCTGCACGGTAACCAAGATGTAGGCACATCTGGTTTGCAGTCACGATGTTGTAAGGCACACTTGTGCAGTAACAGATATGTAGGCACATCGAGTAGTGCGGGAGTCCCTGCAATGAAGAAGCAATGGCATCAAATCGCCAACAAGGAGAGTGGTGCAAACTGGAGACTTAGTACATTACTAATAAGAGAGGCTTCTCTTTTTCATTTGTATTTATTTATTTTTTATGTAAACTCCAGAATTTGTTACCGGAGGATGTTGTAAAAGCCGTTAGCGTAGCAGGGACCAATCGTTGCTTGGCGCAATACAAGCATTGGGGAACCTGGGACTTTAGGGAGACATGACCTAGGTTGGCCACTGTTGGAAACCGAATACTGGACCTCGTTCTGACCCAGTCTGGTCTATGTTATCAGTGATGTGATTGCTGTGCGCAGGGATAGCAAGGCAGCATCGACTTTGCTAAAAGAGTGGTATGGGGTTGATCCTTAAGCCATAGTGTCCGCAGTCCAGATTGTTGGGGCAGTTTGGTCAGACATGGAGTCCACCATGGCTTCTATTCATGAGCCTGTGGTATTGTTTGAAGTTCATGTCCCTGACTACAAACCACTAAAGCAGTGCAGGAAAACTGTCAGCTCAAGAGCTCAGGGACATGGTTTGTTTGGTCAAATCCCATGGCCACATTTAGAACTCGGGGACATGGTTTGCATGGTCAATCCAGCATGGGAGACTGGCCGACAACCCTCTCTTTATGTACTGTGTGAGGTGCCTGAATTATTACCACAGGTGCTACTGGATGGTGTACCGGTGCCCGGGTGATGTGATATGCCCCATTGCAAGGTCCCTCTGTGACCTTGCAAAACGAGTGATTATACCTCTGGAAATGCGTGCACCATGTTTACGCTCCTGGCATGGCTTGTGCTTGTATCCAGGCGGATGGAGATGCAGGCAGAGTCCCTAGAGGTTTAGTCTGCTGTGCTTGGTCAGCCACGCTCTTGGGCGTACAGTAGCGCAGGGCTGTGAAGCTCTCCAGAATGAAAACTTCCCTGGAGATCTCTCTCAGATCATAAGGTCATCGCCAGCAGCAGGCTGTCGAGAGCAATGGCAGTGGCCTTGAGGAAGCCCCCATTCGGCATTGGGGGCTGCGTGCTGGTGGGAGCCACAGCTGCCCCATTCGGCATAGGGGGGCTGTATGATGGTGGCCACAGCAGCCCCATTCAGCATTGGGGGCTGCGTGAAGGTGGGAGCCACAGCAGCCGTTCAGTCAAGGTGCATAGGTAGGTAGAAGACCGAAGGGTCAGGTCTGGATCGCAACCTGCCAACAGGGGAGAAATGCACTGGTACGGGTACTGGGCAATGTCCATACTAATAATTGCACTTCCTGTTCTCTGCGTGGTGAGCAGATCTATTCAGTCAGTCCCACTGATGGGTTGGGCTCCTACCTGATTCAGAGGGAAGGGACTGCCTGAAGCATCCGTAACTCCCCAATATGGCTCTCAAGAGCATTCATAACTCCTCGATATGGCTCTGGTTTTATGGCTCTCAGCCAGGTTTTGAACCTGCGACCGCTGGTCAGATGCACCTGCCTTTGTGTATGCCGAGTTGAGTTGATCAGGAGATCCCAGGCTGGCCATGGGCCTGTCACTCTGCCTCCCTGCACCCCGTGACGTCTATCACTATGGCAACAGGAGGACCCCAGGGCAGTGCCACGCTGACGCTGGAACGTCTCCTCACAGCACCGGGCCGACGTAACACCTGCCAAAGGGGATCCCCTTCAACCCTCCTTGTGGCGCCGGGATCTCCCGGTGGCACCGAGAACCCCAAAGGTTGCTCGAAGCAGAAGCCACAGTGCTGTACCGTTGGGGGCTTCACTCCAAGCTGCAGCGCCGGGTTGACATAACAACCGCCGAGGAAGATCCCTTCACCCCTCTTCTTGGCACCGGGACCCCCGGACCGTTGGGGGCATCGCTCCAAGCACGTGATTGGCACTGACAGCATGAGGGAGCATCACTCCGATCAGTGCCGACATCAAACGAGGGCGCCAATGCTGTGTGCTATGCCTCCCGGTCCCAGCTAGGCAGCGAGACAGCACAAGCTACCTTAGCCCTCGCTTCTAAGCACTAGAGGCTAGAAGGGAAGTGGTGAAGGGACATGGTTCCCTGCACACGTCTTAGATACTGGAACGATAGTCTAAGCTGCAGCACGAGGCTAAGAGGCAGGAAAGCCAGGTTCAAACCATGCCTTTTCCCTAGGCTGAGTAAAGTGTCCGACTCCCTCCGGTGAGTCCAAGCTGGAACCCGTCTTCAATAGTCTCAGACAGGGTACCAAGCCACCATGGGCAGGGTCCTACTACACCTGCTGGGACCAGGAGCTGTCTCAAAGATGCTGAGTGAGAAACAGCCAATTTAAAGGCTGCAGCCTAACATCAGTGGACTACACCCTACAGAGGAGTAACCTATGTACCTGCAAGTTCAAGGGCATCCAAGCCATTGCACCTATAGCTCCACCAGAGAGTGATCGAGCTTACCCTTAAGGAACTGTCCTGGGTAAGAAGCCCTGATACCATCACGGGGCTTCAGGAACTGCTGGTGCCTTGGAGGTGAAACCCATCAGCTTAGGCGCCTCAAATTAAAGGAAATCCACACCTTTATCTCCATTACGAATGGAGTAACTACCTGGCCTGGGGAGCCACGTAACCTTGTGCAAGTTACGCTCTCACCTGATAATTGGGAAAGACCATATGGTCTATTATCCCACCATTATCCAATATCCCCTCATTGTGGCGCAGAACGCTGTCTCAGAGATACTGATGCCCTATATTGGCCAACTGCCATCATTATACTGGGCTCCAGGGGCCTTGTGCTGACCCAGGATGGTATACCTTTCTTTCCTTGCTCTATATCTGTATCATATCAACCTCTAGAGATACAGAGGACATCGCTGCCTTCACCATCCCGGGGAGCCACCTTGGAGGCACCTCGATCCATCAGACGAGGGATTCTCTGCCTCGACCCATACAGGCATGTATACCCAGGGGCTGTCAGCACTGACTCACAGGTACAGGAGGGGCAGGCAGCCTCGTGGGTAGCACTCCGTCCTCTCATAGGGAACATCGCTTTCAATCCCAGCAGCGATAAATTTCGTGCAGGCTGTTCGACCTCTGGCCTCTAAAACCACATTACCTCAAAAGCATGGCAAGCTCCACGGAGCACTCCTATGGTCCCCAGAGGGGAGGCACTCGCGAAGAGGGCAACCTGATGGCCTCCCGCCTTAACTGCTCAAATTCTGTCTCGCCCGGCGTCTAGACTGCTCAAACGGGGTTCGACCCCTAACTTCCGATTCCCTGAGAATCTGGAGAGCTATCCACCCAACCAGCTCCTCATGAACCCGCTGCATACATTCTTATCCACTGTGCCTACAGGTGCAGGGCTACCTTATTGGCAACAGGGTGGTGCGGTATAAAACGTCTGTGTCCTCGAGCTAAAGGTCACAGATTCAAATCAGCGCATGCCCTACTTTCAGCCTGGAAGATTACTAACCGCACATTGACGGCAGTCATGACTATTCATGACCAGCTACCTTCTAGACACCATCTGCACCTGTGAACTTCCAACAACAACAAAAAAAACCACACCCCTGGATTCCCACCCTTCCAGCCTCCATCTGGGCAGATGGGCCCTATGCTCTGATCCAGCAAACCATGCTGCCTGTTACTCTTGAGCCTTCTGGTCAACCATCTCAAAACACAGGCCATCCCCTGTAACTATCATCATCACCTTATTGACATGGGTCATCTTCCCCGCCCTACAGAGAGCACCCGACCCCAGTAAGCTCTGTGGCACTAAACCTAGCGTCACGGGGTGCACCTCACACAGTACATAAAGAGAGGGTTGTCGGCCAGTCTCCCATGCTGGATTGACCATGCAAACCATATCCCCAAGTTCTGGATGTGGCCATGGGATTTGACCAAACAAACCATATCCCTGAGCTCTTGAGCTGACAAAGTTTTCCTGCACTGCTTTAGTGGTTTGTAGTCAGGGACATGAACTTCAAACAATACCACAGGCTCATGAATAGAAGCCATGGTGGACTCCATGTCCGACCAGACAGCCCCAACAATCTGGACTGCGGACACTGTGGCTTAAGGATCAACCCCATACCACTCTTTTAGCAAAGTCGATGCTGCCTTGCTATCCCTGCGCACAGCAACCACATCACTGATAACAGACCAGACTGGGTCAGAACGAGGTCCAGAATTCGGTTTCCAACAGTGGCCAACCTAGGTCACGTCTCCCTAAAGTCCCAGGTTCCCCAATGCTTGTATTGTGCCAAGCTACGATTGGTCCCTACTACACTAACGGCTTTTACAACATCCTCCGGTAACAAGTTCCGGAGTTTACATAAAAAATAATAAATAAATACAAATAAAAAAAGATGAAAAAGAGAAGCCTCTCTTATTAGTAATGTACTAAGTCTCCAGTTTGCACCACTCTCCTGGTTGGCGATTTGATGCCATTGCTTCTTCATTGCAGGGACTCCCGCACTACTCGATGTGCCTACATATCTGTTACCGCACAAGTGTGCCTTACAACATCGCGAATGCAAACCAGATGTGCCTACATCTTGGTTACCATGCAGGTGTGCCTTACAACTACACTACACCCTCTGCACATGCGTGCATCATGACTGCAGGCCATCGTACGCTGCCTGGTAACTGCACCCCTCAGAACACCTACAGGTTTGTGTTGCAACAGGCCTACAGGTTCTTGCTGCAACATGCTGTGCCACAAGGGCACATGCTAGCGCTAAAGAACTGTCTCAGCCTTCCCCCATCCACCACAGCGCATGGCAGCTTGGGAGTCACCAAATGTGGTTGACTCATCCTGCTTGTCCAAGGAGAAAACGGAGTTACTTACCTGTAACAGGAGTTCTCCGTGGACAGCAGGATAAGTCAGCCACACATACCCACCTACCTCCCCTGGGAAGGGGGATAGCCTTCGTTCTGGTGCCTGCCTCCTAGCGGAAAAAGGTTCAGCTAGTGATGTACTGGCTAGCTAGTGGTGGGCAGGGGGGGTGGGGCCAGATGGCCCATGCTCAGAAGGGCGAAAAGCCCTTCTGAGCTATGGAGAGTACTTTCGTCTCGGCGCCGTCGGATGATGTCACCAAGTGTGGCAGACTCATCCTAGTGTGGCTGACTTATCCTGCTGTCCACGGAGAACTCCTGTTACAGGTAAGTAACTCCGTTTTCCCATGGTTAGAGACGATTTTATCAAATACGAGGTGTGACAAAAAAGAAACGAGACTGTGGCAGTCACGCCCATGAGTCAATGCCAATTGGCTAACCACTTATGTCACTGTGTTGTGCAACATCTTGCCACTCTTCTGATAATATTTTTTCATCTCTCTCTCTCTCTCTGTTTCTTTTTCAGGTTATTTTGTAGCACACTGCACCATCGCTTTGTCACGCAACTGGAGGTGGCAGAAATATGGAGCAAAGAATCAACTTGAAATTTCTGGTTAAGTTGAGAAGGGCCCAACTGAGAGTGTCTCCAACTTTTCCAAAAGGCTTATGTAGGTGATGTGTCAAGGCCGCGAGACTTCGAGTGGAACAAACACTTCAAGACTGGCCGCAAGGAGGTGGAGGATGACCCCCAAGTCAGGACGGCCTTCCACGACAAAGACGGCTGAGAACATTGACAGAGTGAACCAGCTGGTGCAGAGTGATCACTGATTGACGGTGCAGATGACAGCTGAGGAGCTCGGCCTGAACAAGGAGTCAGTGCAGGCAATCTTGGTGCAGGAGCTGGGGATGCGGAAGGTGTGTGCCAAGATGTGCCCAGGCTTTTATCGGACGACTAGAAAGAGCACTGGGTCAATGTTTGTTGAGACTTGCTAGAGAAGATCCAGAATTCGTTGACTGAGTCATCACAGGAGACAAGACTTGGATCTTCCAGTACAACCGTGAAAGGAAGAGAGAGACAGTCTGCAGTGGAAGACTCACTTGTCACCCAGATCCAAGGCGCACGCATGTCCAAATCTAGGATCAAGGTCATGTTGATCGCATTCTTCGACCAGAGGGGAGTGGTCCATCATGAGTCTGTGCCCGAGGGTCAGATGGTCAACCAGCACTTCTACCAGCAGGTCCTCAGTCGCCTCCATGACCAGGTTTGGCGCAGCAGGTGGGCTTTGTGGAGAGACAAGTCATGGCTGTTCCACTACGACAATGCGCCTGTATACACCACGCTCAGTGTGAGGCAGTTCTTGGCCAACAAACAGATCACAGCTCTCGACCATCCTCCTTATTCCCCAGATCTCGCACTGTGCAACTTCTGGCTGTTCCCCATGCTGAAGACTGTGCTCAAAAGGAACTCATTTTGTCTCTGTAGAAGAGATCAAGGCCACTGTGACAAGGGAGCTGAGGGACCTCAAGGAAGAGGACTTTACCGAGTGCTTCTGTATGTGGCATATGCGAATGCAGAAGTGCATTAAATTGGGGGGGGGGATTAGTTTGAAGGGGACAATGGGTAATTTCTTTATAGATTTTGTAATAAAAACATTTATGGGACAGTCTCGTTTCCTGTCACACCTCGTATGTACTTTAGCAAATGCATGCTTCCAGTCTCCCTCTATTTGATTCCCGCCAGCTATGTGACGTTGGATCATGACAGAGTCTCTAAATTCTTTTGTGATATGGTATATCATTGCCCAATAGTATTTTTCCTGAGCATCTACAGTATAGCATGCTGTAGTTCATCCAAAATAGAAGAGAGAATTTATTATGCTCAGATCTAGAGAATCATCCTCCCATCTCCAACCCACCTTTTATAGGTAAGGTGGTAGAACAGGTGGTTGGGCTTCAATTAGATGATTATTTGGAGACGCACCAATGATTAGACTCATGACAACATGGCTTTAGAGGTGGGTATAGTCCAAGACTTTGCTTACTTCTTTGTGCTATTACCAAATAAGATGGTCACAATCTTCCTTTCTTTTGGTTTTCATCGACTTGGCTTCTACTTTTGATTCCTTAAATCCAGATCTTTTATTAGCAAGACTGTCTGTCCTAAACGTAGGTGGCATGGTAGTAACCTGGCTTCATTCTTATTTGTTCAGGTGTTGTTCACCAATGAAAGCTCTAGGTCTGTTCCCACTGGCAGAGGGATTCCTCAAGGATCGGCTCCATCATTAAAATATTTGTCCCCTTAGTGTACTGTTCTGCAGCATAATTTCTATAGTCTGTACGCAGACAATACATGAGGTGTGATCAAAACGTATCGAGACTTGTGTAGCTGTATCACAATACACCGAACCACGATGCTATTAAAGCATGCAGTGACCTAGTTATTTGCACTCTCCATGTGCAGAGTGTAGCATGGCTGCAGCACACCTGTACTTTATTTTGATCATGTGATGTTTGGTATCACATAAAAGCAATTCATCAGATTTACGATGAGTGAAAAAAAATTGAACAGCGAATCTGCATTAAATTCTGCCAGAAACTTGGAGATTTGTGTAAAGAGACTTATAACAAGTTACAGCAAATGTATGGTGATGAATGCACGAGTTATGCTCAAGATTATGACTGGTACAAACATTTCCAAGAGGGCCACCAAAGTGTTGACAATGACGAACGTTCTGGAAGGCCATCCACATGCAGGACTAAAGACAAAGTTGAAGCAGTGTGTGCCACAATAAGCTCAAACCGTCAACTATCAGGGAGCTTGCTGAGGACATGGACATAAGTTTCAGGTCAGTACAGTCCATTCTTACTGTTGATTTGGGGATGAGATGTGTATCTACAAATTTCATGCTGAAACTCCTGTCCCCTGACCAAAAAGATCGCCTGTCTGCAACTAGGGATTTGTTGGAATGCGTTGAAAATGACTTAGATGTCTTCAAAAAGATTATTACTGGTGATGAGTCATGGGTTTATGGCTATGACCAGGAAACTAAGGCTCAATCCTCACAATGGAAGACTCCAGACTCTCCCAGAACCAAGAAAGCCGGTCAGGAGAGGAGCAATTTCAAGGTCATGCTCACAGATTTCTTTGTATTACCAGAGAATTGTTCATCATGAGTATGCGCCAAAAGGCCAAACCATCAATAAGAAGTACTAAATCTAACTTCTGATTCGTTTTGAGAGATGCAGTTTGTCCTAAGAGGCCAGAGTTGTACAGGAATGGTGAATGGTTGCTTCATCACAATAACGCCCCAGCTCACGCATCACATCTTGTCTACCAGTTCTTGGACAAACACCAAATCAAGCAAATTCGTCAGCCTCCGTACTCCCCTGAACTTGAACCTTGTGACTTTTTCTTGTTTCCAAAACTCAAATTACCAATGAAAGGAAGGAGATTTGATGACTTAGAAACCATTAAGCAAAGGATACCTCTATGAAGAGAGGCTAAAAAGGTTAGGGCTCTTCAACCTGGAAAAGAGACATGATAGAGGTCTATATATTAATGAATGGTGTGGAACGGGTAAATGTAGATTGATTGTTTACATCATCAGAATATAGAAAGTCTAGGGGACATGCAATGAAGCTACAGGGGGACCTATTTAAGACTAAATACAGAAAATACTTTTTCACCCAACGTGTAATCAAACTCTGGAATTTGTTACCGGAGGATGTAGTAAAAGCTGTTAGTGTAGCTGGGTTAAAAAAAAAGGTTTGGACAAGATCCTGGAGGAAAGGTCCATAAACCATTATTAAAAAGGGACTCGGGATATCACTGCTTGACCCAATACAAGCATTGTGGAACCTGTGTCTTTTGGGGAAACAGCTAGGTACTTATGACCTAGATTGGCCACTTTTGGAAACAGGATACTGGGCTTGATGGACCTTAGTCTGACCTAGTATGGCATATCTTATGTTCAAAATCTGACACAGCAGCTTCACAGCATGACAAAATTAGACTTACCTACTAACTGACAGTTCCTGGAGGAACTCCAGTCCAGTTCTGCACTTCTGGGCAGTGTACCTCTTCCAGCAGTTTGGAGACTGAGCATGTCATCTTTTGATGACACCAGTATACTTATGCAACTGGCACCGCCGACCAGCTCCAATAAGCTATTGGCAACAAAGACTCACAGGAGCAATAAATAAGTAGACCAACCTGAATGAATATCCCTACACTTAAATAACACAGTGCCCCCTCTCGGAGAAAAGATCCCCTTCCCCCCAGAATG
This sequence comes from Ichthyophis bannanicus, assembly GCA_033557465.1. NCBI lineage: Eukaryota > Metazoa > Chordata > Amphibia > Gymnophiona > Ichthyophiidae > Ichthyophis > Ichthyophis bannanicus. The sequence continues at coordinate 8,241,707 of CM066050.1, forward strand.
AGGAGGCTTACCTGTGATGCACCTGAACGACAACATCCAGCAAACGTGAGACAGACAGATCTCTTGGTCCGCCCCCCACAGTGTCACCACTAAGTCCCGACGCCCCCCCAGCAACTTCCACCACCAAGGAAACCAGTTTTAGGACCAGGGTTGTGTAACCGAATGACATGTAGAAGCACTCAGGGAGGGATCCAGGATTGGACTGGAGTTCCTCAAGGAATGCCAATTAGCAGGTAAGTCTCTTTCCTTATCGTCCCTCCAGTCCAGTCCCACACTACTGGGATGTAACAGAGCAGCTCGATTAATGGGAGGGACCTGCAACTCTGGCCTGAAGCACTGCGGATCGGAAACAGGCATCTCCCACTGCCTGGACATGCAGGTGATAATGCTTAGCAAAAGTATGAAGCGAAGACCACGTTGCCGCCTTACAAAATTTCCACTGGCAGTAAGGCGTAGTAACCATTCCTCACATGAGGGTGATACTGGCACAAACAAAGCCCTCGCGGAAGTATCCCCACAGTTTTCAAAAAAAGCCTTTGGGAGATATTACCACTCATGCATGATCCCCCTCCTGCCCAAGGGTGCCATCTTGCTCAGTCAGATGACATAGCAAAAATAAATAAATAAAAAGATAAAAGGATCAACTTCAAGGGGAGGTTGGGAGGATTGGTTCCTGCTGTTCCCAGAAAACACCTGCTACAGGCGAGTAACCCTGCTTGCTCCCGGAGAAAGCGTAAAGTCAGTCCTCGCATATTGGACTCCCCGGGTACAGGCTACCAAATGCCCATAGCAAAAAACATGGTTGGCCTTAAGGGGAGCCGTCAGCAGCAGCAATTAAGTCCGTAACTACAGACTACAGTAGGATCCCTGTGTCCAATGGAAACCAGAACTCCGGTAGCCTGAACATAGAAGGGTCAGAGGGTAGGAGTTGCCTAAACCCCAAAAAAAAAGATTACAGAGCATGGCCTGACTGAAGGCACTGTCCCGTCTGGACTCCAGGCAGTAATGGGCTGCAAAGGAATGGACTGAAGACAAGGTGGCAGCCTGGCAGATGTCCACCATCGAGAGGGAGCACAGGTTGTGAAGGTCAAGGGTGGGCCTTAGGCCGCCAGTCCTTTTCGGCACAAGGAAGTACCTGGAGTAGAACCCCTTGCCCTTGAGATGGTGGGGCACTGGTTCCACCGCCTTGACCTCAAAAAGGCCTGCAAGCTCCTTCAGTAGAAGGTCCCAGTGAAGGGGAGATCTGAGGGGCTCTCCCAGAAAGTAAGGGGGAGGTGTTCGAGTCAGATGGACCACCTGAAGTGCCCAAGAATTGGTGGTGATAGTTAGCCACCTTTGGACATAGTGGATCAAACATCCCCCTGTGGGCTGCTGATCTCCTTGGGGTGGAGAGACAATGCCCAAGGAGTTAAAAACTACCCTCTGGCTGGGCCGGGGCCAACACCTGGGGCTTGGGAGCCTCCTGCTTACGAGGGCCATGCTCATGTCCCTTGGCCTGCTGACCCTGCTGGGGAGCCAGGGAGGCCTGGAAAGGTGGGTAGTTTCTGTAAGCAGCCCCTTTTCTCAGGCAGAAAGGCTTTTTACATGAGCCCTTCTGTCAAGGAGGGGCAGCGGTCTTTTTAGAGAGCCTGGTCATAAGAACATAAGATATGCCATACTGGGTCAGACCAAGGTCCATCAAGCCAAGTATCCTGTTTCCAACAGTGGCCAATCTAGGTCACACGTACCTAGCAGTTTCCCCAAAAGACACAGGTTCCACAATGCTTGTGCTGGGTCAAGCATTGATATCCTGGGTCCCTTCTTAATAATGGTTTATGAACCTTTCCTCCACGAACTTGTCCAAACCTTTTTTAAACCCAGCTATACTAACAGCCTTTACTACATCCTCCGGTAACAAATTCCAGAGTTTAATTACACGTTGAGTGAAAAAATATTTTTTTTTATTAGTCTTAAATAGTTTACCCTATAGCTTCATTGCATGTCCCCTAGTCTTTCTATATTCTGATAAGGTAAACAATCGATCTACGTTTACCCGTTCCACTCTGTTCATTAATTTATAGACTTCTATCATATCTCCCCTCTGCCATCTCTTTTCCAGATTGAAGAGCCCTAACCTTTTTAGCCTCTTCATAGAGGTATCCTTCCAACCCCTTTACCATTTTAGTGGCTCTTCTCTGTACCTTTTCTAATAACACTATATCCTTTTTTTTAAAGATACAGCGACCAGAATTGCACACAATATTCAAGGTGCAGTCGCACCACAGAATGATACAGAGGCATTATAAATGTCCTTTATTTTATTCTCCATTCCTTATGATACCTAGCATTTTATTTGCTCTCTTGGCCGCCGCTGCACACTGGGCGGAGGGTTTTAACATGTTCTCCACGATGACAACTAAATCTTTTTCCTGGGTGGTGGTTCTTAATGTGGAACCTTACATCGTGTAACCATAGTTTGGATTGTTTTTTAACTAGGTGCATAACTTTGCACTTGTCCACATTAAATTTCATCTGCCATTTGGATGCCCAGTCTTCCAATTTATCAAGATACTCTTGCAATTTTCCACAATCCTCAGGGGTTTTAACAACTTTGAATAGTTTTGTCTCATCTGCAAATTTGATAACCTCGCTCATTATTCTCACTTCCAGGTCATTTATGAACTCTGTCTCCAGCTCTGCAGCCTTGTCAGTCACGGGTTTGCCAAAGAGGTTCTCTCCTTGGCATGGGACAAAGATCAATTTGTCCTGAACCCATTGCTCGAGATCAGACGACTGTGGCCAAGCCTGGTGTCGGGTACAGATGCTTGCCGCTGCTACTCAAGCTGCTGACTCACATGAGGCATGCGAACTGGCCCCTGCATCAAAAGATCCTCTCAAACTGGAAGTTGCTTTGGCCACTCCTCTAGGAGCCGGACCAGATCAGCATTCCACAGGCATCTTGGCCAATCTGGGGCGAATTGCCAACCCCCAGTGAGCTTCGATCCTCTGAATGACCTGTCTTGTGAGTGCCCACTGGAAAAAAAACAGAGAAGTACCTCCACTGGTCATCTCTGCATCAGGGCGTCCAGGCCCTCTGAAATACTCTCTCATCTTCTGCTGAAAAACCGAGTCACTTTGGTGGACTCCAACATTGCCATTAGATCCATTATTGGTGTGCCCCATCAGCTTACCACCTGCAAGAACACCTCCTGGCATAACAACCATTTGTCGGGCTCCATGTGAACCCAGCTTAGGTAGTCTGCTATTACACTGTCGACCCCCACTACGTGCGTCGCTGACAATGACTGGAGATGACTTTCTGCTCAACCTATCAGCGTTTTGGCCTCCTCCTTCAAGGTTGGGCTGCCTGTGTCTCCTTGACAGTTGATGTAGGCTACCATGGTCGCATTGTTCGGGAGAACCCAGACCACCTTCTCCTGCAGCCACGGCTCAAAGCTCTGGAGTGCCAGAACCACCACCCACATCTCTAGTCTGTTGGAGACCGCAGGCAATGTTCCCTCTAATTTTCTGTAGGCTGTGTGCGCATAAAATATCAGCTGTGCAGCTTTTGAAGGAAGGTTAAATTTTTGTGCGCCACATGACGACACTCGGAATTATATACTTTAAAATTTGACTACACATCAGAATACAGTATGTACACCACACTGATTTTAATCAAATTAAATGAAAATAGATTACTAAATGAAGCAGAAAATTTCTAGTAATTACAATCACAACTTTTAAATTTTAAGACGTCTGTGTTGTTTTCTATCAGAATCAGAACCGTAATTTTTGTGCACTCTGTTGTAAAGTATGTGCGCTCACTCGGCGAGGTGTGTGCGCACGCACATGCGCACAGCTTAGAGGGAACAGTGCCCGCAGGAGATCCTGTGGTCAATCTTCTTTGAGTAATGCAGCCTTTGCAATGGGTGCCCCAGACAGACAGACGTCGGTCATTAGTGGGATCCACCGTGGAGACTCAAAGGGCATGCCCCCCTCCAGATTCCCTGGGCAAAGCCACCACCTGAGTGATGCCCTGGTCACCCGTGGACAAGGGAGCTTCTGTGATGAGGGATGCCTCTAGTGAGAACACCAGTGGAGCAGAGCCCTCTGCAATGGTCGCATATTCACCCTTATCCATGGTATAAGTTTGAGTGTCGCTGCCATGCTTCCTAAGACCAGGTCATTGGTTCTGCCATCCTCAAGAATTGTTGCAGCCCCTGCACTTGATGTTCAGGCAGGAAGACTTTTCCTTCGTGGGTGTCGAAGCATGCTCCCAGGTACTTGAGCTCCTGGGTCGGAACCAAATGGCTCTTGGCCACGTTGCTCACCCAACTGAGACTTTGCAGGAACTATACCACTCGTGCTGTTGCCCACTCACTCTCGTCTCTGGACTTCTCATGAATCAGCCAGTCATCAAGGTACAGATACCCCAGAACGCCCTTCCTTGCGGAGTGCTGCCACTACCATCACCATGACTTTGGTGAAGGTATGAGGAGCTGTTGCTAGTCTGAACAGCAAAGCCCAAAACTGGAAATGCCCCGTGAGTACCATGATCTGGAGAAACTGCTGGTGTTCTGGTCAGATAGGAATGTGTAAATACACCTCCGGGAGGTCGAGAGACATCAGATACTCGCCACTTCTTACTGCCACTGTGACAGACTGCAACATCTCCATGTGAAAACATGGCACTCGCAGACATTGGTTCACACGATTGAGCATGGGTATAAGAGAACCCTCTTTTCTGGGCACCATGAAGTAAATCGAGTACTGACCCATAATGTACAGGTCTTGGGGAACAGGCACCACAGTCCCTAGCTGCAGAAGCCATATCAAGGTGTCCTTTGCTGCTGCTTTGCCTGCTCGCACCAATTTGAGGGCATGGCCCTCCCAGATGACCTCCAGGACCAATTGGTCGGAAGTGATCTGGACCCAGGCAGGGTAAAGAACTCACAGCCGACCTTCCATGGGCTGCACCACCACCTGGGCCCCCCCCTCGCTTCATTGTGTTTTCTTGGGTCCCAAGGACGAGGCAGCACCAAATCCCCTGCCTGCTCCTCAAAACCCTCAAAACCCCTGTCCCCTGAAGATAAGGGGTAAAGTGGGCCATATGAAAATGCTTGAAGTCCTATGGCTGAATCCGAGCTGGAGGCACGTTGCGGGTCTGCTTCTGCCTATCCTTCAGGAAACCGTCCCCCCTTGGGAGTCTCCCAAATCCTTGGCCAATTTGTCTAGCTCCTCACTGAATAGAAGCATCCCCTTAAAGGAGAGCTTGCTGAGGTGAGCCTTGGAGGAACTGTCCGCCACCCAGTTCCACAGCCACAGATAGCGGCAAGCCACTACCACAGAGGCCATGCTTTTAAAAAGACCGATAATGAGATCGTAGTGTGTATCCACGAGGTAGGCAGCCCCCCACCGATTCAAATTTGGCTGCCTCCCCCAAAAGGCACTTGTTGCGACCAGCGGAGGCAAGCTCTAGCCACCTAGGCCCCACAAATGGAAGCCTGCAGCAAGAGGGTGTTGGACACCTTGCTGAAGCAGGCATTTGATATCAACTTCCTATCCTGGACATCCCTGAGCACCGCACTGCCTTCTACAGGAATCGTCGTCTTTTTGGTCACTGTCGAAACTGCCACGTCTACCTTAGGGGATCAAAGCAACTCGCGTTCCTGCTCCAGCAGTGGGTACAGACGCATCATGATCTGTACCCCCCTTAGGCCCGCCTCTGGCAGATCCCACTCCTCCTGATCATTTGCTTGACCATTCTATGCACGGGGGAAGACTATGTGTGTCCTGCGCACTGCCTGGAGCAAAGGGTCCTCTAGCATCTCATCTTCAGCCAGGAGACTCAAGGGCATGTTAAGGGTCTTTAAGAACGCCATGATGAGTGCCTTTCTGCCAGTTCCTCGCATTCCAAATCTGATTCCGTGTCCAGCTCTCCTCCGTCCCGACCTTCCAACAATTGTTCTTGCCACTCCTCTGAGGGCTTAGCCCTCTTTGAGCTCTCCGCCACTGTCTCGCTCTCCTTCGTGTCCACTTTCCTTTTTGCACTGCATTCTGGTGCCACAGAGCCGCTCGTTGTCCCCTGCTGGTGCAGGCAGAATGTCTTATGCAGCAACAGGATGAACTCTGGTGAAAAACCACCCAGGACTTCTACATCTCCCAAGCCTTGCGATGTGGAGGGTCTGGGGGAAACAGAGGAACAGGACTCTGGCTCTAACAGTGGGGGCATGGAAACAGTGTTCTGGGCCTCCCAAATCAGCAAGGGACTCTTCCCCTGTCCTGCCTTATCCTGCAGGACCTGTTCCATTGCCACTTGCATGCATCTACAACAAACGCCTGCATCCGAAAGCGCCCCCTTCCCTGCATACTAGGCACTGCGGTTTAGCCGGCATGGCAATAGTGACCGTGGATCCCTTATGTCCCAAATTCCTACAGCAATCCCCGGACTGAGAAGGTCAAAACAACTCCAAATACAGTGAAAACACAACTGAAACAAAATTAAAGAACTTAAAATAAAGGCCCGTTTACTTCCCTCCTATACCAGGGTGTCTTAGCAATAAATTTGTAAGCTTTTCTTACCAGTGGAAAGGACCAGGAGAGAGCAACCCCCACGGGAGATTAATTGTGTCTTTAGGGACTCTCAGAGCAAAGAAAGTTTCCCACACAGCCAAAAGGCCTCCCAGCCACGCGGTTGTATAGTGAACCCAAGCACATAGCACAGCCCATTAGGCCTCATGAGGAACTTCTGCACCCCTTTGGGACCTCTCCCCTTGCCAGCCATCTGCGGAGTGCCTCCCCAAAGAAGCCCAGAACAAACCACGTTTACCAGCTGTCTTCTCACCTCGCACTCAGCTGTGACTCACTGGCTTCAGCGTTGAGGACCAATCAGGATGCTGCCTGCAGGCTCCTTTGCATATGTATGGTGACTCCTCACCCGGTAACGGGTTCAGGAAACGCCAAAGGCCCAGGATGCTGACCAGCTCCCAAAGTCATCGTCCCCCAAGCAACTGGGGGGAGGGGGAATCTCTTTCCCGTTTCTCCTTTTGCCTTTTTTGTCAACTTTATCTTTCCAAAAAAAGAAGGAAGCTGCATAAGGCCAGGAAATAAAAGAAGAATAAACCTAGCTATGCTCCTTATTTATCCCTTCAGTGAGTCCAGCACCCTGGCTCACTACTTCCCCTCCAGCTGCTTGGAGACTGAGCATACTGGAACTGGTGGGCAGTGTCAGCTGCATAGATATAATGGTGTCATCAAAAGATGGCATGCTCAGTCTCCAAGCTGCTGAAGAGGTACACTACGCAGAAGTGCGGGACTGGACTGGAGGAACGATAAGGAAAGAAGTATTTCAAAATTGTTTCCAGCAGTGGCAGGAATGCTGAAGGAAGTGTGTTTTATCGGAAAGGGACTACTTTGAAGGAGACAAAGTGCAAACACTGTCAGTGTTACACATCTTGTGTTATGATACAAGTCTTGATACTTTTTGATTGCACCTCATACTGCTATTTGTCCATTTTTCATTGAGTGACATCATTACAGAAGCAACATTAGTCAAGGGAAAGAGCGGTATATAAATAACTGTTAAATAAATAAATAAGATACCATAATGACATTTTGTATCTATGCTTACCCAACTGCTTACTTAGATCTTTACAAATGATACAAAATGTCTTATTTTTAATCTGCAGAAAGTCATGTCTCAGATCCTGTTACCAGGACCTGCATTGTCTACGCATTAAAGAGTGAATCTCATTTAAATACCTCCGTATTATCACATTTTATATACCAACTTTTTGACAGAATTATCGCTGCTTCAACAGCACACACTCAGTCATGCTTTACAATAAAGTCACTTAAAGATTCTTGCCATTCCCTATGTTTTCCTGACATGCAAAGCTAGCACCTGAGTAAAGGCATTTTCATTAAGGAAACCAAATTCCAAAAGCAGCTATTATCTATTCTACAGCAAACTGCTTCCCTGACGTTTTGAAGATTATTGAAAGTCCACTTATTTGTATGACAGTCAATTGTATTTCTTGTGACATAATAGTCATGTTTAATTTATTTTGTGTTTTTGTGCTATTGCTACGTCTGTTTTTTGTAACTCGCCTAGTAATTATTTAATTGGGAGAGAAATGTAATAAATGAAACAGTACATGTGTGATAGGCGATGGCCTAGTTCATCCTGTAGAAGTAGGTATGTAGCAGAGGCCTGTCAGCTAGGCCCGAGTCCCCCTCCCCTACTTTAGAATATTATAACTGACTTTGGAATATTATAGCAGAACCAGACAGAAAATACCAGTAGCTGTTAAGAGACACTGCTTTGCTCTGCTCTTGATAAGAACTGCTTTTGATAAGAAAGTAAAACTTTTCCACTGTTATGATACTCACAGCTGTGCTTTCCACTGTATCTCTGCTGGCTAACTGACCTTGCAAAAAGTAGCGAAATGTACTGTAGCAGAAGTATTATGTCTAGAGATTTGAGCCACAGCTAGAAAGGCCTGCACAGGGAGAGAACAGGCACAAGCCAGATCAGAGATGGCTATTGGGAGAAGGGAGGGGGGCCACCGAGACCAATGAGGAGTTTTGCCTGTATTAGACTGGAGAAGAACAGTATATAAACTGTCGTTTGGCTGAGCTCAGGGCTCAGACATTTTGTATGTGACATTGCTTGCCTGAGACTGTGCACATTAAACTGGTTTGAATTCTAGTCAATAGACTCCTGGTTTTATTCGTTGCGGGCCCTTCGCTGTTACATATTCTTTGTGCGTTGGCGGGGAAGGCGTAATATGCGAATAGTGCACAAGTGAATACTACCACGTATTACTGCCTCCAGGTTTGGTCCGGCTGGGCCCACAGCCGACCGACATGGAGAGGATCCTAGGCGCCGCCCGGTCCCTTGCATCGGAGAGTTCCGCCCTGCCTCGGCGGCCTGCTGGGTCCGGCTGGCCAACACCTCAAACCCAGGGGAGTCCAGGATTCAACCCAAGGTGGAACTGGTTGCGCAGCGCATTAGCTACCGGATCCGGTGAGTATTGATTTTTCTGGTTCTTAGTCAGTTAGCTCTGGGAGAGTCTCGAGACTGATATGGTATGGTAACAAGGTAACGAGAGTCTGATCAACTCTCAGGGCGATCCTAGTACCCCTGCATGAGTATGCGCGGGGCGAAGCCATCGACCCTTTTTTGGTTTGGTAATTTAGGTTCAGTCAGTTAGCATTTCCCAATTCCAAATTCCCGGGCTAACATGTTTGGTTGTGTGATGTGTGATTGAGAGGTCTTGCAAAACAGGCCAAGCGAGAGCGGACTCCTAAGTAGCGCAGTTCCTGACCGGGCGACCACGTTCAGGTCGCGAACAGGAGGAAGCGTTCTGTGTTTGTCCCCCTCATTGTTTTGTGGGCTGCGCGGACCCCTTACCCGTAGCCATCCTACCTACCCTTTCTGTTTGCTGTCTTGTACGTTATACGTTATAATGGGAGGGGCGGAGTCCATACAAACTCCGCTGAACTGTATGATCACGAATTTTAAGAAAGGATTTAGTGGTGATTATGGGGTGAAGATGACACCGACCCGCTTAGAAATATTTTGTAGTAGGGTGTGGCCGGCGCTGGACGCCGTGTGGCCACCAGAAGGTACTTTTGATATCCAAATTGTGTCCCATGTGCAAAAGGTGGTGCGCAGCTATAGTCCCAAACAGTTTTCCTATATAGACTCCTGGTTAGGTATATGTGAGAAACAGCCCTCTTGGTTAAAGCATTGCTGTGAGGGACAGAGTAAAATTATGTTAGCAACTGCCACGAGAGTCCCTGCCAAGAAAGAAAAGCCCCCTATGTAGCCCAAGAGTCTCCAGAGATCCCAAGGTATCCACCCGCCTTTCTGTATACTCTTGTCCCATCAGCTCCGCCAGTATTCCAAGAACCCCCGCCAATACCCCGAGTAGAGCCAGAGGAAGCGAGCGTACCTCCAGCCGTGGTGCCTCCACCCGATCATCCACCTCCAAAATCTGAAGTGCAGACCAGTCCCCTAAGAAGTCGGAGCCCTAGTCCTGAGCAGCGCTCTGAGGTGGAACAATCATCCCCCGAAGAATCCGCTAGTGGAGAGTTAGATGCCAGTCCAGGGTCATCCACTAGTCCAGATACCAGTAGCGGCGTCACCCCAAAGCCCACTAATCTGCGCTATGATTTCCGAAGCAGAACGAGAGAAGCTCACCAACTGCCACTGCGGCAGGTCCCAGGATTACCCATTCAAAATGACAATGGTCAGGTTGTGGTCGGACCGACCAGTCTAGTGTATGTGCCCTTCTCCACAACAGATTTATTAAACTGGAAAATGCATTATGCCTCCTATACTGAAAAGCCCCAAGATTTGACAGAGTTAATGACTAGTATCATGCAAACCCATCAGCCCACCTGGTCTGACTGTCGCCAGCTTTTGGCTACCCTCTTTACTACCGAAGAGCGGGCGAGCGACCACTCGATGGTTGGAAGAGAACCCTGAAGTGGGTGGGAGAAACTTAGATCCCCAACAGGCAGCAGCCGCAGATTTCCCAAATGAAGATCCCGGGTGGGACCCAAATAGTGATGTAGGAGAAAAGGCCCTCACCCGGTTCCGCCAGGCTCTACTGCAGGGCCTGAAGAAGGGAGGCCAGAGAGCTATGAATATTGGGAAAGTAACAGATGTTCTTCAGCGCCCAGATGAGAGTCCAGCTGCTTTCTATGAACGATTAACTGAAGCTTATAGACTTTACACACCCTATGACCCAGCAGCCCAGGAGAATTTACGCATGGTGAATGCCGCTTTTGTGAGTCAGTTCCAGGGAGACATAAAACGAAAACTGCAAAAATTAGAAGGATTTGCGGGCATGAACGCAACACAGTTAATGGAAGTCGCACAAAAGGTATATGTGAATTGTGATCAAGAAAGCAAACGGGAAAGTGAAAGAAGGATGAGGAGGAAAGTGGATCTGCTTGCTGCAGCACTAGTTGAAGGACGCGGAGGAGGATATCCTAATAGAAGAGCCAGAGGATGGGGAAGGGGCCGAGGGAGCGCTCGGCCCCCTTTAGGTGCAAATCAGTGCGCTTATTGTAAAGGAGGAAGGACATTGGAAGGATGCGTGCCCAAACATGAGCTCCACCCCTGGGAGGGGACGCAGGAGCGCTAGGAGAGCGGATGGGGGGGGGGGGCAATTCCAGCAGCGAGGGGGGATGCAGCGCACACAGTTTCAGCAGTTCCAGCAAAATGAGACTGCCATGCAGGGAGTGGCAGTTACCGAAGCAGATTTCATGGATGATGAGGAATAGGCCAGACCGGGCTCCAAGTTCTTAGGTCTCCAGGAGCCTATGGTCAATTTAAAGATTGGAGACCAGGATATGGACTTTATGGTAGACACAGGGGGCCGAGCATTCAGTAGTAGCCACGCCTGTGGCCCCTGTGTCCTCTCGATCTGTTACAATCGTGGGAGCTGCAGGAGCAAGAACCACAAGACCTTTTCTGCAGAACCGCACCTGTGAACTAGGGGGACAGAAGATAACACACCAGTTCTTGTACATGCCTGAGTGCCCAGTTCCCCTGTTGGGCCGAGACATGCTTGCAAAGCTTCAAGCACAGATATCCTTTGTTGAAGGGGGAAAAATGGAAATGACTATAAACTCAAAATCTGCTGGCCTGATGGTGTTAGCTGTCCCCCGAGAAGAAGAATGGCGGTTCTATTCATCTGCATCTGAAGCAGTAAGCCTCTGTACACCTCTCAGCATTGCAGCCCCGCCTTGAGTATGGGCGGAGAATAATCCACCTGGCCTAGCAAAGAATATAGCTCCTGTACTGGTTACCCTTAAGCCAGGAGCAGAACCAGTGCATGTGCGTCAGTATCCCCTCCCACGACCAGCAATTGAAGGTATTCATCGCCACCTGAAGAAATTACTGCAGTATGGACTCCTTAGAGAATGCCAATCACCCTGGAACACCCCCCTTCTCCCAATCAAGAAGCCTGGAACAGGTGACTACCGCCCAGTGCAGGATCTATGTCAAGTAAATAGTGCAGTTGAAACCATACATCCAGTAGTACCAAATCCTTACACCCTCCTGGGACTGGATTCCAGCGGAAGCATTTGAATGGGAAAACCCTGCCACAGAAAGACGAGGACAACTCACTTGGACTCGCTTACCACAAGGATTCAAGAATTCACCCACTATCTTCAGTGCAGCCCTCAATCAAGATCTATCAAGTTACCCTGTAACTCCGGGAAAGAGAATCTTACTCCAATATGTGGATGATTTGCTTATAGCCACCAACAATGAAACTGATTGTGTGCAAGTTACCCCAAGAACCTCAAGCTGCTAGCCCTTAACAGGGCATTATTCATAGGAAAATGACTTTTTGCTGCTAGCCCCATTAGGGCATCACTTCTCTACCTCATTACTAGGGCTCCTGGCAGCTTCAATAGCTCACCAATGAAGTCTCAGTTATCTAAACTATGTCAGGAAGCCCACCTGAAATGGCCCCAAGCTCTCCCCATTGCCCTTCTCCGAATACGATCAGCCCCCACCACGCCATTAGGAGTAGCCCCATTTGAGATTTTGTATGGGAGGCCCCCGCCCATAATACAGGGGATAAGAGGGGATATGAATCAAATTGGATCCGTAATTACTAGGCAAGAATTGTTGGCTCTAAGTTCTGTTTTACAGGGCCTTCATACCTGGGTGCAGGACCAGTTGCCTATCAATCTAACAGAGCCATTGCATCCTTTCAAGCCTGGAGCCTCGGTGTGGGTAAATGAGTGGAAGAAGACACCTCATTGGAAGGGACCGTATATCGTTTTGCTATCAACCCCAACAGCAGTTAAAGTGGCGAAAATTGACTCCTGGATCCACCACAGTCGAGTGAAGCCAGCAGCAGTTCCTGAGAGTCGCCCCTGGACTTCGATCGCTAATCCTGCATCACCGTTGCGACTCACGCTGCGAAGACAAGATCCATCATCATAAAGACTTTGCCAGCTTGCTCCTGAACATCTACATTTCAGACTCTATCCTCTATCTATCTACCTCAATCAACCATTAACTACCTCATTAATCAAAGACTATAATCATGATGATTACTAATTGCTGCTATTTCCTTCTTGCGGTAGCCCTGGGACACTTGAGAACCACTCTTGCTTTGCCCCCTTGTGCAGCCTGTATAACCACCACCCGAACTGGTATGCAAGTTACTCAGACTTTACTTTATCACTCTTATTACACTTGTACTGGTATAGTCAGCCAGTGTATCTATAATGGTACAGAACTGAATGTCTGCACAAAGGGAAAGACTCGTACTTGCTTCAGACCTCGACAGAATCCATCTTACTATGTCCTGGAACTGAGATGGAATGATGAAGATGGAGCCCTCATCAACGCCACAAGTCAACTCTCTGATCCTAACCAACCTGCTTACCTGTATTTTGATGCTTGTGACTTGATTAATAGAAATAATTACTACAGGTGTGGATCATGGGAGCAAGCTTACTATTATGACGAGAAGTATATGTGTCCTGAAGGTGCGTACAACTGGGGAATATGCACTGGGATACATTCCCCAACAACATATAGCAAATCATCAGAAGCAGACTACTTCTGTCCAAAATGGGATTGTGTGTACTATGCTACCTGATCTGGTAGCCCTACAGGACAGACTGAAGATAATCGCAAGGCGACGCTGGAAAGATTACCCTTACAGAAACCTGAACAGTGCAAGAAAAGCGCCTGCAATCCCCTACGGCTTCAGATCTTCGACCCCAGCCAGTGGAAGCAAGGATTTCGATTCGGCCTGCGCATAGCAGGAGGTGGGACCGATCCTGGAACCATTGTATTCGTCCAGCTGAATGTAAAGACTCATGTTTCTTCACCTTATCGCATACATCATACCTTCCATGAAGCCATGAAGGCAGAATTTGTAGTTCCCCACGCTTCGCAGAATTTGTTCATCAAACTAGTTGGAGCTGTGGCATCCAGCCTCCATGTCTCGGACTGTCTCTTTTGTGGAGGAACTCAGATGGGAGACCAATGGCCTTGGGAAGCACAAGAATTGAACTATTCCGTACCATATAACCAGACTGATGTTCATAACACTACCAATGAATGGGTCCTCGCTCACTCCATAGTGGGTAAACTATGTTTTGCACGAGCAGGACCACAATTGAGTGCACCTGTGGGACAGTTAGTCTGTTTGAACCAAACACATTACAATGCCACAACTGGAAAGACTTCTTGGTGGTCAGGTGCCAATACTCCGGAACCTACTAGTGGAACACCAGATCTGGTGCAAGAAATAAGGGTGTTGGGACCACTTGGCAATAGTGATCATAGTATGATCATGTTTGATTTAATTAGTGGAGGACAGAGAGTATGATCATGTTTGATTTAATTAGTGGAGGACAGAGAGTAAAGGCATCCACAGTACTACCTTTTAACTTTCAAAAGGGAGACTATGATAGAATGAGGAATATAGTTAGGAAAAAACTAAAAGGAGCGGTTCCAAAGGTTAAAGACTTACAGCAAGCTTGGGTGTTATTTAAAAATACTATCCTCGAAGCCCAGACCAGCTATATTCCACGCATTAGGAAAAGTGGAAGAAAGTCCAAAAAACTGCCAGCATGGTTTAAAGGTGAGGTCAGAGAGGCTGTTGCTGCCAAAAAAGCAACCTTCAGGAAATGGAAAAAAGAGCCAAATGATGAAAACTGGAAACAGCACAAGCACTGGCAAGTTAAATGCAAAGCATTGATAAGGCAGGCAAAGCGGGAATTTGAGAAGAAACTTGCTACGGAAGCAAAAACACGAAATAAAGATTTTTTCAAGTACATTCGTAGCAAAAGGCCTGTGAGAGAGTCAATTGGAACATTAGATGATAGAGGGGTAAAAGGGGCAGTAAGAGGAAACAAGGCTATAGCAGAGAGACTGAATGAATTCTTTGCTTTGGTCTTTACTGAGGAAGATGTAGGGATGTTACCCAAGACTGAAGTGGTATTTAAAGGTGATACTGCAGAGGAATTGAGAGAAATATCGCTACAACGGGAAGATATATTACAACTATTTGATAAACTGAATAGTAGCAAATCACCTGGACCGGATGGTATACATCCCAGAGTGTTGAAAGAACTGAAATATGAGATTGCAGACCTGCTATTGGTTATCTGTGAACTTTCATTAAAATCATCTGTAATACCTGAAGATTGGAGGGTCGCCAACGTAACACCAATTTTTAAAAAGGGTTCCAGGGGTGACCCAGGAAATTACAGACCGGTGAGCCTGACGTCAGTACCAGGGAAAATGGTAGAAACCATCATAAAGAACAAAATTACACAGCATGTAGATAGTCATGGCCTAATGGGAGACAGCCAACATGGCTTTAGACAAGGAAGATCTTGTCTTACTAATCTGATATGTTTTTTTGAAGGTGTGCATAAACAGGTAGACAAAGGTGAGTTTGTTGATATAGTGTATCTGGACTTTCAGAAAGCTTTTGACAAAGTCCCCCATCAGAGACTTTTGGCGAAGCTAAAAAGTCATGGGATAGGAGGCAGTGTACTATTGTGGATCGGGAACTGGTTAAAAGATAGAAAGCAGAGGGTAGGGCTAAATGGCCAATATTCCCAATGGAAAAGGGTGAATAGTGGAGTACCCCAGGGATCTGTACTGGGTCCACTGCTTTTTGACATATTCATAAATGACCTGAAAAAGGGAATAACTAGTGAGGTTATCAAATTTGCAGATGACACAAAACTGTTTAAAGTTGTTAAAACCCAAGTTATGCACCTAGGAAAGAACAACCCACACTATAGTTACACGATGCAAGGCTCCACATTAGAAACCACCACCCAGGAAAAAGATTTAGGAGTCATCGTGGATAACATGTTAAAACCCTCCGCCCAGTGTGCAGCGGCGGCCAAGAAAGCAAATAGAATGCTAGGTATCATAAGGAAAGGGATGGAGAATAAAACAAAGGATGTTATAATGCCTCTGTATCGCTCCATGGTACGACCGCACCTTGAATATTGTGTGCAATTCTGGTCACCGTATCTTAAAAAGGACATAGCGTTATTAGAAAAAGTACAGAGAAGAGCCACCAAATTGGTGAAGGGGATGGAAGGCTACTCCTATGAAGAGAGGCTAAGAAGGTTAGGGCTCTTTAGCCTGGAGAAGAGACGGCTGAGGGGAGATATGATAGAGGTCTATAAATTAATGAATGGAGTGGAACGGATAAACATGGATCAATTGTTTACGCTATCAGAGTATAGAAAGACTAGGGGACATGTAATGAAGCCACAGGGTAAACTATTTAAGACAAATAAGAGAAAATATTTTTTCACTCAACGTGTAATCAAACTCTGGAATCTGTTACCGGAGGATGTAGTAAGGGCTGTTAGTATAGCTGGGTTTAAAAAAGGTTTGGACAAGTTCCTGGAGGAAAGGTCCATAAACCACTATTAAAAAGGGACCCAGGATATCAATGCTTGACCCAGTACAAGCATTGTGGAACCTGTGTCTTTTGGGGATATTGCTAGGTACGTATGACCTAGATTGGCCACTGTTGGAAACAGGATACTGGGCTTGATGGACCTCGGTCTGACCCAGTATGGCATGTCTTATGTTCTTCTAATCCTCTGATCATCTTTCCACATTTGGCCAGGATATGGTCAAATCTGGCTACACACAGCACTTGGCAAGCTCCACCTGGACTATATTGGATTTGTGGCACCAGAGCATATGCTAAACTCCCTGCCAATTGGGGAGGAGCGTGTGTTCTAGGAACTATATGACCATCTTTCTTTCTTTTGCCCCTTTCCCACGGAGAACAATTGGGGTTCCCTGTATATAAAAGTCGACAGAAACGAGAGGCTCTGAAAATCGGCTAGTGGGACAAATGGGATGCAACCTTTGAAGAATGGCCGCCAGAGAGAATTGTTTCTTACTATGGACCTGCTACCTGGGCGCAAGATGGTTCTTGGGGCTACCGCACCCCTGTATATATGTTAGACCGTATTATACGTTTGCAAGCTGTTGTTGAAATTATAACCAATGAAACTAGTAGAGCGCTAACCTTGTTAGCTAAACAAGCCACACAGATGTGTACAGCCATTTACCAGAACCGCTTAGCTTTAGATTATCTGCTTGCAGCTGAAGGAGGAGTATGTGGCAAGCTGAATCTAACTAACTGCTGCTTGCAAATTGATAATGAAGGACAAGTTGTAGAAGATATAGCCAATCACATGAGAAAGCAAACTTATCTCCCAGTCCAAACGTGGCATGGCTTGCAACTAGATGGCTGGTTTGGTTCTTGGTTTTCAGGCCTAGGCGGCCTGAAGACACTTATAGTGCTTGTATTATTGATTGTAACTGTTTGCTTATGTATCCCATGTTTTCTTCCCCTATGCTTGCGTATGCTACACTCCATTATTGATAATATTATTGACCGCAAGGCAGCAGCACAAATATTAGCAATGTGGGACTACTACTCTATACCACGGAGTGATCCCTCTACCATAGTTTAAAGTACTTTCCTATATGTGTGATTTGATTCTCACCCTCTCACTTGCGGATGTGAATAATCAAAAGTTCCTTCCCTTGTTATCTGTAAACTCATGCATGTTATTGTACTGAGACTTTTTGTTCTATGTGAACCGCGCTGATGCCGAATAGTGCGGTATATAAGAGAATGTAAATAAATAAAATAAATAAATAAAAGGGGGTGAATGTGATAGGCGATGGCCTAGTTCATCCTGTAGAAGTAGGTATGTAGCAGAGGCCTGTCAGCTAGGCCTGAGTCCCCCTCCCCTACTTTAGAATATTATAACTGACTTTGGAATATTATAGCAGAACCAGACAGAAAATACCAGTAGCTGTTAGAGACACTGCTTTGCTCTGCTCTTGATAAGAGCTGCTTTTGATAAGAAAGTAAAACTTTTCCACTGTTATGATACTCACAGCTGTGCTTTCCACTGTATCTCTGCTAACTGACCTTGCAAAAAGTTGCGAAATGTACTGTAGCAGAAGTATTATGTCTAGAGATTTGAGCCACAGCTAGAAAGGCCTGCACAGGGAGAGAACAGGTACAAGCCAGATCAGAGATGGCTATTGGGAGAAGGGAGGGGGGCCACCGAGACCAATGAGGAGTTTTGCCTGTATTAGACTGGAGAAGAACAGTATATAAACTGTCGTTTGGCTGAGCTCAGGGCTCAGACATTTTGTATGTGACATTGCACATTAAACTGGTTTGAATTCTAGTCAACAGACTCCTGGTTTTATTTGTTGCGGGCCCTTCGCTGTTACACATGCACATGGCCCTAAATAAACGGGTGCAAGGATATTTGGTGCCCTAAGCATTTATCTATGATGTCTATTCCTAAACCCAGGCCTGAATTACCCCTCTAACAGGTCTACTCTGTTGCAAGTTTTCATATTATTTACAGACATACCTTCCCTTCTTACCTTTCCCCCAATGCTACTTTGAAAGACAACAAAGAGCTAAATCTGAACCTTGCAGCATCCCACTGCTCAGTCTCCCTTCACCAGAATGAATCTCAGCGACTAGCAGCTTCTGAAATCTGTTGCATGACCAATTTCTTGCCCAGTTTGGAATTTTAGTCCTAATACTAGGCACCAGTATGAGAATGATTAGGGCTATCATAGAAACATAGAAAAATGACATCAAATAAGGACCATAGGGACTATCCAGTATTCCATAACAGCTACTAAGCTTTACACTTTTTTGAATTCAGAAACAGTCCTCGTCTCTACTACCCACACTGGAAGTGGTATACTCCAGAGATCTACCACCCCTTCCATATGTCCTCAAATTACTCCTGAATCTATCTCCTTTCACCTTATGATCCCTCATTGCAGAACTTTCTTACAATTACAAGAGGCTCTCTTGTGCATTTATGTCACAGAGGTATTTAAAAATCTTCATCCTATTTCCCCTTTCCCACCTTTCTTCAAATGTGTACATATTGAGATCTTTAAGTATGCTCCCATATGCTTTATGGCAAAGACCAGACACCATATATTTTAATAGCTACCCTCTGCATCGACTCCATCCTGTTTATATTTTTAAAAGATGTGGTCTCCAGAATTGCACAAAATACTTTAAATGAAGTCTCACCAAAGATACAGATGCACTCCTTCCTGCTGGCAATTCTCTCTCTATGCACCCAAGTATCCTTCTGGCTTTTGCTGGCACCTTTTCCACTTCTTTAGCCATCGTAAGATCATCAGAAGCCATTATTCCTAGGTCCTGCTCTTCTTTCATGGCCAGAAGTACTTTTACCTCCTATACTGTATGTGTCTCTCAGATTTCTGCTGCCCAAATGCATGAGCCTGTTTTTTTTTTTTTTAGCAATAAATCAGCCGCTATATTCTCCACCACCCTTCAAGCTTCGCTAGATCCTCCCCCTTCCCCGATGTCTACTCTATGGTAGATTTTGGTATCATCCGCAAAAAAAACCCAACCAAGCCTCTGCAGACAGGCCTTGTGAAATATCACTTGCAAAAAAGTTAAAAAGGAACCGGACCAAGGATAGAACCCTGCGGCACACTACTGGTAACTTCCTTCTCTCCTCGTGAGCTCCATTTACCTGTACCCTTTGTTGCTCACATAGTTTCTAACTCGGTCACTTTAGGGCGCATCTCTAGGTTGATCAATTTATTTATAAGTCGCCTGTGCAGAACAGTGTCAAAGGCTTTACTGAAATCTAAGTACACCACATCTAGAGCTCTCCCCCAGTCCAACTCCCTCATCATCCAGTCAAAGAAATTAATGAGATTTGTCTGACAAGACCTGCCTCATAGCTATCCCTCTAAGCCCTCACAAAAATAATCGCAGAGACGAATAAAGAGCCAACTAAATGTTCAAAAACTTCGTCGCACTTAGGAGCCCGATGTGCTACTAAGCTAAGCTGAAAGAAATCAGCCGCCCTGGAGGCCTCCTCTCACCAATAGGCACGAAGGGATTCTCTGAGAACTTGCGCGCGAATTTGTGGCTGAAAGCCTCCTGTTGCTGTGGGGGCTGCGGGTGGAAGCCCTCGATGTCAGGAGGACCGCTGCCCGCCGGAGTTACGCTCGCCGCCATGGCCACCGTCTTCTCGATTGTCTGTGACGCCATCATCCCGCGACGGAGAGCCGGTGACTGACGTAACGTCTGACGTCAGAAGCATCGGCAGGAAGCGAGACTGAGCCGCGGATGTAGCTTCTGAGGTGTGCGGCTGCTCGTTTATGCGCCTGCGTTTCTGTTCCCTTCCCAGAGGCCCTAGCGCGGCCATTCTTCTCGCAGGCGTCCCTAATAGCGGGCACGGAGGCGGCGGGATGTCGAAAGTCAAGAAG
The DNA here is from genome assembly GCA_033557465.1 of Ichthyophis bannanicus. NCBI lineage: Eukaryota > Metazoa > Chordata > Amphibia > Gymnophiona > Ichthyophiidae > Ichthyophis > Ichthyophis bannanicus. The sequence goes on from CM066050.1 coordinate 8,262,033, forward strand.
AGCCGCAGGAAGAAGTTCAATTACAACTTGAACAGAAAGAAACTGAAAAAGAAGATGCGCAAGAAGGAGGCGCCCCGGATTGCCTGGTAGGTTTTGCTTTGGAGCCGTTGCTGGGTCTTCGCGCGCGCTGTTTGCTCGCCTCTTAAGAGGTTCCTGAAACCGCAGGCAGAAGCGGCGGGATTTTCTTTGGAGCCGTTGCTGGGTCTTCGCGCGCGCTGTTTGCTCGCCTCTTAAGAGGTTCCCGAAACCGCAGATAGAAGCGGCGGTTGAGTACCGCTGCAGACCTGGGGCCCGAGTTCTGGGAGTCGTTGGCTTATTGGTTTTCTTGCAGTGGGGAGCGAGCGCCGGAAACCAAAGGCTCATTTGACGACCCGTGATAAACCTCTGGGGAGAGCGGCACCTTTCTCGCAAGCCATCGAGGGACTAGGGGCGGAAGAGGGTAGTGCGCTGTTGCTGCCCCACTGGGGCCTTTATGTAACACAGATATGAATGCCTGATGGCTGCAGGAGCAATTGCTTTACAGCGTCCTAGGGTTGTTCAACTGCCTCAAGCTTTTTAGAAAGGGCTGATCTTAAGGTGGCCAAGCAAGTAGAAAAGGTGGTGATAAAAGCCAGAAAGATGCTTGGGTGCGTAGGGAGGTCATAGTGCCTCTGTATAAGTATATGGGATGGCATCATTTAGAGCAGGGGTCTCAAACTCAAATTGCTTTGAGGGCCAAATGAGGACTTGTAGAGTAACCCGGGGGCCGCACAAGACGCAGGCCTCATTTGCATAAATATTTGCATAATGTTACCATACACTAACTTTTAGTAAACATGCCTCTTAATGAGTGTATGGATAAAGAAAGACACATACCACTCACCACTACTCTCCTCCTATATCACACTGTCCTACTCTGGGCACCTTTTCATGTTCTTAGATTTGAAAGGCCTAGCTGGCTCCTCCAGCTGCATGCTGCTCGCATCCACAACTGTCCTGTTTGTGTGAGGCTACTACTGCATTGGAATCCCAGTGCTCCAATCTCCCCCTACCTCTATGACCTCTCCAACCCCTCACAGCCACTTTTCCCCTCATAGTACTGGTGTCCACTTGCTCAATCAGGCAAACTGGCTTTGGATAACCCTCTCACCCCTGCATCAGCCCGTTATACGCTATCTGAATGTCTCCCCTAAGCCCATTTTGGAATCGTGTTCACTGCTTCCCCTTGCTCTGTGCCTCCCCTAAGCCTCTCACCTGAGTCACACACTGGCCTACCTAAATGTCCCTCCTGCCAATGCAGAGAGAAGAAAAAGAACTAGAGAAAACAATCAAATGAAACTTCCTCAAAGTTAACAGAAGCAAAAATGGCATGCATTAGGACCCAAACCACGAAGCAGCACAGACACAAACAGATCACTAATCCAGAGGACCCCTGCAACTCGCCACTCTGTGAAGCACCAACACAGGCCATTCCCACTGGCCCAGCAGAAGAGAGGCTATCATGGCAGTGTCCTGTGCAGCCCCCCCATGCCAGGCCCAACATTACAGGTAAATGCGCTGACCCTACAAAAGAGAGTCTCAGTTGGCAGCGCTCCGTGTGCCCTATCTGCACCTGGTTCAGTATTACAAGTATCCCCCACCACCTTCTTTAGCCTGAAGGCCTTTCACCCCACAGAATCAAGCAGTCAGTATTTTTCAAAATCCAATAGAAAACCAGCAACACAGAGCACTACAGATAAGAAGCAGATTTTTTAAAAAGTGCAGATTGAGCAAAGAGCAGAAAGAACAGAGAAGCAGATTTCACTGTCGCTCATTCCCGCTATCCAGCCTGCCTAAATTAAGGCTCCCGACCTTGCCTACCTCTTTGCACAGGCAGGATTGAAGGGGAGGAGATGATCAACTGTCCCACGGCCCCTTCCCGTCTGCCCGGCAGAGCCCTCAGCTGTCAGCTCCATCAGCGGCAGCTTTCAGAGCCGCGAAGAGAAGAGTGATTTCCCTCTCGCGGCTCTGTTAGCCTGCCGGGGCTGATGGGAATTCCCATCAGCCCCGGCAGGCTTAACAGAGTCGCGAGAGGGAAATACTACTCTCTCCGCGGCCCTGAAAGTTTGCCGGGCAGATGGGAAGGGGCCGCAGGACAGTTGATTCTGCCGCTGCCATGCAGCGGCAGCAGCAGCCGGGGTTTTTTTTTTCCTCTGCATCACGGGCCGCACAAAGGTCTCTCGCGGGCCGCAAGGGCCGCGTGTTTGAGACCCCTGATTTAGAGTATGGCATGCCATTCTGGAGACCATATGTTCAAAAGAACATAATTAGGATAGGTTAGGTGTAGAGGGTGGCTACCAATATGGTCAGTGGACTTCATCATAGGCATATGGAGATAGACTTAAAGATCTTAATTCCTGTACATTGGATGAAAGGCAAGAGGAGATAAGAACATAAGATATGCCATACTGGGTCAGACCAAGGTCCATCAAGCACAGTATCCTGTTTCCAACAGTGGCCAATCTAGGTCATATGTACCTAGCAGTTTCCCCAAAAGACACAGGTTCCACAATGCTTGTACTGGGTCAAGCATTGATATCCTGGGTCCCTTCTTAATAATGGTTTATGAACCTTTCCTCCAGGAACTTGTCCAAACCTTTCTTAAACCCAGCTACACTAACAGCCTTTACTACATCCTCCAGTAACAAATTCCAGAGATTGATTACACGTTGAGTGAAAAAATATTTTCTTTTATTAGTCTTAAATAGTTTACCCTATAGCTTCATTGCATGTCCCCTAGTCTTTCTATATTCTGATAAGGTAAACGATCGATCTACGTTTACCCGTTCCATTCCGTTCATTAATTTATAGACTTCTATCAATATCTCCCCTCAGCGGTCTCTTTTCCAGGTTAAAGAGCCCTAACCTTTTTAGCCTTTCTTCATAGGGGTATCCTTCCATCCCCTTTATCATTTTGGTGGCTCTTTGAACCTTTTCTAAAATCGCTATATCCTTTTTAAGATATGGCGACCAGAATTGCACACAATATTCAGGCTGCGGTCTCACCATGGAACGATATAGAGGCATGATAATATCTTTTGTTTTCCATTCCTTTCCATATGATACCTAGCATTCATAAGGAGATATGATAGACATTCAAATATCTCTGTGGCATAAATGCACAGGAGAGCCTCTTGAAAGAATTGAAAGAAAGCTCCGCAATGAGGGGACATAGAATGAAGGTAAACGGTGAGAGACTCAAGAGGAATATGTGGAAATAGTGGTAAAGATGTGGTAGATGAATGGAATATTCTCCCAGTGCAGGCGATAGAGATAAATCTACGTGGATGTACACCATTTTGACTGGTAGAAAAGCGGTATTTAAACCTAGCATATATAAATAAATAAGGACGTTATCTGAATTCAAGAAGCATGGGAAAAATGCACATGATTTCTAAAGAAGAAAAAAGGTCCAAAGTAGTATCGGAGGGCAGACTGGATAGGCCATATGGTCTTTTTCTGCTGCCATGTTTCTAATCTTGATGTTAACCTGCTATATACCGGAATTAGCAGCCTTTCTCTCTCTCTCTTCCTTCAAAACTTTGAATATTTAATGTTAAAAATACAAAAATGGTACTGAAATAACAGTTGAACCCTTAGTATTTGTGAAAAGTAATACATAGATTGCATTGCATAAGAAACTATTTTTCTTTCTCTGCTTATGAATTGTGTTTCTCAATCAGTGAACAGATTCGAAATGCCTGGGATGACTCCAAATCTGTGGCCAGGAACATGGCAGAAATGGGCTTGTCATTTGATCCCAATAAGACTCTTCCCATCAGGCAAGAAAAGGTCTGTGATTCTTGACTGTGTGGCTAAATGGATGCAATTGACAGATCTAGCATTTAACCATGAATTCCATTTAATAGACCTTTGAGCTACAGTATTTGCTTGGGAGTGAAAGAAATCACTCTAATTTCTAGCAATTAATTTAGCATTTTAAAGGAAATAAGAGTTACCTCAGTACAGAACTCAGTGATCTCTCTATAGCAGGGGTTCTCAACCTGTTCCTCTTGACACACCCGGCCAGTCAGATTTTGAGGATAACTGCAATGAATAGGCACGAGAGAGACAGAGTTATAGTTGTAGGCAGACCTCTCTCATGCCTATTCATTGTGGCTGTCCTGAAAACCTGACTGACTAGGTATGTCCCAAGAACTGTGTTGGGAACCTCTTCTGAAGAGACGGGACTCGGGAACCTATGAATTGGATAGAAAGTGTTGTTGCAGAGAGATGGGGCAAAGAGGGGAGGGGCTTGTTCCGAAGCTGGCTCATTCCTGGCAATCTGGAATAACAGAAATGCAAAGTCATTGCCTTTTGGATGGGTCGGGTGGAGAATTTCACTGTTAACACACCGACATTGCTGAAAGTCTTCAGAGCCATATTTGCATTAGGAATAACATTGTCATTCTAGCTTTCACACTACACATCAAGTATGTTCTTGGTAGTTGCAGCATTAAAGGGGTCGATATAAACAGGTAAATAACACCTACCTTGAACCCACCATTGAATAATAAATTTAGAGATGGTGTGAGTTTGTAATCTGTTGCTTATTTGTAGTGCCTTTAGCAGGATAGAGGGATGAAAAATGGTACATGGTATCACACACTGATAACTGCTGTTAAAAATGCACCCTTGCAAAGCACAAGAACTGCTGAAGGCTGTTTTTTCAGGGCTTAATCTAACCAGAGAGAGTTCAGAAGCAGGCAGTTGCTACCAGTGAGGCTTTTCAGCAGCTTATGTTACTGCTGTACCTGAGAACACTTTGGTTTTCTTGTGGTGTAGGTGACTGAGATGAAGGTTAATACTACACAGCCTAGTCGGATTATCCGGAAGCCTTATGTGTTAGAAGGTGTGTACAACATTCCCCCTCTCTTGCATGTCTTTTGGAAAATTCTACCCTTTTGAACCGTTACCTATTCTCTGTTTGTTTCCTCATTGGGTTGCAGGATTGCAGGCTGAGGCAAGTCTTCCCGAGAAGAGCTCTAGAGGTATCTCGTCTGACATGGTGGAGTATGTGCAATACATGATCAAGAACCATGGCAAGAACTACAAGGTGTGTTTGGTGAGCAAGACCAGGGGCTGCATCCTGCACTCAAAGCTTCTAACGTTAGGGGTGGTGACAGGCTGGATGCAGAAGTTCCTTTCATTTAAATTTTCTATTTCATCAGTCCAAATGTGTTTATTTGTGGTGGATTACAAGGATTAACAAAACACAGTGCATGAAGTACATAAATAATCAAGACCAGATGATAAAATCAAACTAAACTCATCAATGAGAAACCTAAGGAGTGGTGCTAGATTATTCCAAGAGTCCACAAACATTATAAAAAAAAGTTGCCATATCTTAAAGGATATAGTGAAATTTTGAAAAGGTAGAGAGAAGAGCTACCAAAATGATAGAATATGGAAGGGTACCCTCTACAAGTAAAGCCTTAAAAAAAATTAGAGCTCTTCAACTTGCTACTACTACCACTATTATTTATATGGCGCTACAAGGCATACACATCGCTGTACATACATATAAAGAAGACAGTTCCTGCTTGTAGAGCTTACAATCTAATCAAGACAGATGGAACAAATGAGAAATAAGGGGGTTCTCTCTTGCTCTTCCCTCTATTTCTCCTCTCAGCACCTGGCTCCCTCCCCTTCCATCCCCTCTTCTCCGCCTGCTTCCTCCCTTCCCACCCCTTTCCCTTGGCCTCATTGGCAACAGAATGTTGGATATTGTGCTCCTATGTGTATGTGTTGGTTTTGCTGCAGTCATTTGTCGGGTGCCTCTTTTGTTTTGCCTTCGGTTTCCATCTTTCTGATGATCCGTTTATTATTATTGACTTAGATGATTGTTCTTTGATGGTCACATATAGTTTCCACATATTTTACATCTTTGTACTTTAATAATGATTTTAATGTTTTGCTTTTCTTGTTCCATTTGGACTATTTTTTGAGGTTTCACTGTTGTGTTTTGTTAATCTTTTACTTAATATTTGTATGATTTTGTGTTGGACCATGATGGCCGTTTTTGTATTTTTGTTCTTCATGTATGATCGTTCCTTTATACATGTTCTATGGATTCCCAGCAGAGTTGGCTCCTACAAGGTGTTTGCTTCTTTTTGGTTTCCCTCTGGCCACCTTTCAGATGGTGCATGGTTTATTACTGGTTTAGGGCTGGTCTGTCCTTCGCGCCATGGTACTGAATGATGTGTAATGCTGGGGCACACCGAAAGAGCTTGATATGGTGCGGTCTTCTACATAGTCCCTTTGCAGATGATTTTTTGTATCCTGGAGATTTTCCCTTTGACATATTTTGCCTTTTTGGTCATCTCACGGTATGTTCAGTTTGGTGTTCATGTCCATGGTCAACCTTTGGAGCAAGTGACCACTGGGGGACACATGCCTATTGGTGGGGGAGTAGCCTAGTGGTTAGAGCACTGGCTTGGGACCCAAGAGACCAGGGTTCGATTCCCACTAGTACTCCTTGTGGCCTTGGGCAAGTCACTTAACCCTCCATTGCTCAGAAAAAATCCAAGTTATCAATGTCCCTGTTTAATATACGTTTACCAAGTTTGTTACATAAACCGCTTTGATTGAAATGATAAAGTGGTATAAAAAACTGTTAAATAAAATAAATACATTTCCATTGTTTTTGTGTTTGGTGCCATGGCTGCTGTCTCACCTCAGAGGGCACTGGGACCTTGATCCATTGAATTTTCTCCCCTTGCTTTGTGTTAATTTGGTTTATTTCATGTTTTATATCGCTCTTTGTACTATTCATGAAAACAATGCAAACATAATTCAAAATTTAAAAAAAGGAATGGACGTTCTTGCTCTCATTGGTTTGGCAGTGTTTGGGTGTTCTCCTGACAACTTCGGCAGCCCCCCCCCCCCCCCCACTTGAGATTTTGGTGCTAATTTTGGAGCTTAAAAATACTGGCGATGCTGCAGTTCTGATCGTGGACCTGCTGCTGAGTTGGGTGGATCCTGCTGCCTTTTCTCTCCTCCACTGAGTAACACTTCTTTGGGTGCTCAATGCTGGCAATCTGCCCTTTGGTATTTTCCACATGCTGGAGTCACATTTTGTGTGGGCCTTTGATCTATTTTATATACACCTGAATGTATTTGTTTGGCTGTTTCATTGTCCCTTGCAGCTGTTGGTGTTGAGCGTCTGGATTTGGAGTGTGACCACACCATGTATGGATGTTTGTTGTAGGTTGACTTTTGTATATTCACAAATCATCCATCTGTTTGTCCCCCTTCCTTTTTCCCTCCTCCTCTGTCCCCTCCTACACTGGATTGTGTGTTGGGGTGTTCAGGTGCACATTGCTCTGCCTATGATGTGTTTGCACTGTGTACAGATGTATTTGTCACTTTTTGTTCATTTGTGTGGTGTGAGGCTGTCCATGTTTGTTATTTATGATATGTATTTGTATTTACTGCTGTTATTTCTTATTTTAATTTGTTTTAGGAGTGGTAGGTACACCCCTAAACAAAGGCATGGAGAGGGGTGACCTGCATAGAGCAGCAAGTGCACCTACTCTTGCCGCCTTGCTGGGCAGATTAGATGGACCATTCTGGTCTTTATCTGCCATCATATACTATGTTATGTAAATGTGGCCTCAGAGGTAAGCCTTTAGTATGGATTTGAAAAGGGGTGAGATTTGACATAAAGATAGAGGACGTTCCTTTCATGCATAAGAAGCAGGAAGATTAAAATATCAAAGTCTGGAGTTTGCAGGAGAAGAAAGCTAGAGGAGAAGGATGAGGGCTGTAAGGAGAGAGGAGAGGGGCAAGGTAACAAGGGGCAGTATTGCGAATGCATTTATGTTAGGAGACGTTTGACTTGGATACGGAAACTGAAGGGGAGCCAGTGAAGTGGTTTTAGAGGAGGGGTTATTTGAGCGTATCGGGGGCTGGCAGAAGATTAGCCATGCAGCAGAGTTCTGGATAGATTGAAGAGGGGAGGGGGGAGATGACACTGAGGGAGACCAGCAAGGAGGAGGCTGCAGTAGTCAAGATGGGAGGTGACACAAGCCTTAGTAATGTGTTCAGAGAGGAAGGGATGAATTTTGTTTAATGTTGTAGAGAAAGAAACAGGTTTTATCTATATGTTGAATATGTGTGGAGAAGGAAAGGGAAAAGTCAGATGACCCCAAGGTTGCAGGCTAAGGAAAGAACATAACATAAGAACATAAGATATGCCATACTGGGTCAGACCAAGGTCCATCAAGCCCAGTATCCTGTTTCCAACAGTGGCCAGTATAGGTCGTACGTACCTAGCAGTTTCCCCAAAAGACACAGGTTCCGCAATGCTTGCAGTGGTTCAAGCATTGATATCCTGGGTCCCTTCTTAATAATGGTTTATGGACCTTTCCTCCAGGAACTTGTCCAAACCTTTTTTAAACCCAGCTACACTAACAGCCTTTACTACATGCTCAGGAAACAAATTCCAGAGTTTGATTACACGTTGAGTGAAAAAATATTTTCTTTTATTAGTCTTAAATAGTTTACCCTGTAGCTTCACTGCATGTCCCCTAGTCTTTCTATATTCTGATAACGTAAACAATCGATCTACGTTTACCTGTTCCACTCTGTTCATTAATTTATAGACTTCTATCATATCTCCCCTCAGCCGTCTCTTTTCCAGGTTAAAGAGCCCTAACCTTTTTAGCCTTTCTTCATAGGAGTATCCTTCCATCCCCTTTACCATTTTGGTGGCTCTTCTCTGAACCTTTTCTAATAACGCTATATCCTTTCTAAGATATGGCGACCAGAATTGCACACAATATTCAAGGTGCGGTCTCACCATGGACCGGTATAGAGGCATTATAATATCTTTTGCTTTATTTTTCATTCCTTTCCTTATGATACCTAGCATTCTATTTGCTCTCTTGGCTGCCGCTGCACACTGGGCCGAGGGTTTTAACATGTTATCCACGATGACGCCTAAATCTTTTTCCTGGGTGGTGGTTCCTAATGTGGAACCTTGCATTGTGTAACCATAGTTTGGGTTGTTCTTCCCTAGGTGCATAACTTTGCACTTGTCCACATTAAATTTCATCTGCCATTTTGATGCCCATTCTTCCAATTTATCAAGATCCTCTTGCAATTTTCCACAATCCTCTTGGGTTTTAACAACTTTAAATAGTTTTGTGTCATCTGCAAATTAAATTAAATCACCTGTTAGTGATTTGATAAACGCAACTCACTGCCCCTGACTGGGACACCAGTAATTTTACCACATTTCCACACTGTGATTCTGCACTCTTCCTAATTGGGAGTTTGAGGCTGCTTTCTCAAAGTCGCATTCCTTTCTTTAAGAACCACAGCCTTTCAGTTAAACTCAGGCTGGGGAGCTTCCATGTGGAGGAGATTCCAGTTCCTGTCTCAGCAGTAAATCTGTAGTTGTATGACATCACAGTTTTCCTTTAGTTTGAATCCTTGTATGTTCTAAAGAGCTACAACAGGTTAGCTAATTCAATATGCAGCTCTGGTATCGTTAAACTAGGGAAGCCACCCATACTCTTGCCCCCTGCACTGGGCTGAGGAAACCTCCACAGAGAGCTGTTCCTCATGTCTTTGCCATGCTTCTAGGTCCGGAGAGCCCAGAAGCTCCTTCCCAGTCTCATTCCCTCTCTGCCCTTGGTCACTGGGCTGCTGAGGCCACAAGAGCTCAGGTTCCCCATAGATTAGGGGAGCCACCCAAACAGATTGGCGCCTATCCCTGGATATAGTGCCTTTCCTGCTTCTTTGATGCTGCCTTGGTCACCGGGAGTTCTGCTAAGTCAGATTGCTTAGGTTTTCCTTGGATCAGGGGAGCCACCCCCAAAGGGAATGACACCTGTCCTCCTGAATACCCTAGGGCTCTGAGGCCAGTGCCTCCTTTCTTTCTTGGCTTTCTTTGGTCGCTGAACCAGTCCTTGTCTCTATCTGCTGGAGACAGAGAATACTGGGACTCCTGGGCTGCACCAGGCTATATACAGAGGCCAAGTGCTTTAGATTTGCATCCATTTGCAGGCAGGAGGAGATAACCCACTGGTCTGACAGGGACAATAAGAAACTTAAGATACTACAGAAAACAGTTTGAAATTTAACAAAAGACACTCGGATGGATTTATATGATCAGCTCAGATTTTATAAGGGCATCTGATTTTTCAATTATGGCAAAGCTATTTTGATAAGAGGTCCTCATATTTACACAGCCTGTGTAGCATGATACTGTAGAATTTGAATCTCAAGCTTATCGGAATGCCCTGTCGATGGCTAACCTGCTCCTAGAGTACTTTCAATGAAGCAAGGAAAAGAAACAGCATATTTATGCTTGAAGGGGAAAGCAGATGTGTAAAATATTTTTCAGGTATACAAAGGGGCACGTTACTAAAGTGCATTAAGTGTTAATGCAGCGATAATGCAGTGCATTGCTATCACTTTAACAGCTAACAAACGTAGAGAACATGGTGATTTTCAGCGCCATCTGCTCATGTGTTATCTGCATGTTTGTGCAGGATTAGGACAGATGAAGTGTTTTCAACAGTGAATAGAGAAAGGAGGGGGAGGGTTTAGAGGGAAAAATAAAAAGTTCCTTATCGTCCCTCCAGTCCAGTCCCGAATCTCTGGGTAATGCACCTCTTCCAGCAGCTTGGAGACTGAGCATGTCATCCTTTCATGACATAAGTACTAATAGAGCGAGCACCACTCCTTCTCTCCAGTAACCTGTTGACAAAGCAGACCCACAGGAACAACAAATAAGTAGTTAAGAACAAACAATACCTAACACTCCCCCTAAAACTATAGACAATGTCTTCCCCCCCCACCCCCTTGCCTTGGAGAAGGGGATCCTCTTCTCCCCCCAGGGTGAGAGAGTTTACCGTGACCCCACTGGGCCCTGAACTCGGGCACTGCCTGTGAAACAGCACATCCTGTCAATCCGCTGCAGACCAATATCCTGACAAGTGCTAAACGGATGGGATGCAGGACTGGACTGGAGTTCCTTATAGTTCCTCCAGTTCAGTCCTCTACCTCTGGGTTGTCAACCTCCTCCTGCAGCTTTGGAGACTGGTATGTCAGAATCATGACATCACTGTACATATCCTGCTGCCCTCTCTCCTTAGATCCAGTGTGACCAGTCTCCATGCAGCAAGGAGGACGTTGTGAGCCTTGTCAGGGGCTCACTAGAGGAACAGATAAGGAGCTTATAGTGTAGTTGGGAATCTTTGATTTATTCAATTTGGGTACTATTCTTTAAAAAAAAAAAAAAAGGGGGGGGGGTGGAATTGCAGTAAACCTCGGCGTTTGGTGTTCTTGCTTCTTCCGTTAATATAATTAAATAACTACCTAAATAAAAAACCAAGGAAGGGATAAGAAGTTCGACAATTTTGTAATAAGCAGAGCTGCAGGGCATAAGTCTTGTTGGTTATTCTGCCGGTGGCTGGGAGATCTCGCCCCCCGGACTCTACGGGGGAGAGCCCTTCTCTGGCGATGCTCATTTTCCCGAGCCGCGCTGACTGCATAGCCGCAGTTTCGGGATGCCGGCTTAGCAGCAGCGCATAGCAGTGCAGTCCCTTATCAGCGTGCTGCTGCTTGCTCCGGTGATCAGGAGCGTTTCGGACGATCGAGGCAGGCCTGGCTGGTAAGCATACAACCGGTTACAGGCTGTGCTTGAGGGGGGAAGGTTTTGTCAGGCTTCAGGGCACTTTGGCGCTCTTTCCTTCTCCCGGACTGCCGGCGGCCATTTTATGTTACCTCGTGGCTGCCTATCGTGCTGAATTCCCTCGGGCTGTGCAGAAGTAGCCTGTTTTAAGCAGTGGGGATTGCCTTCTTTCTTCCTTTCATTTATTATTCCCTCGTTCCTGAAGCCTGACAAAACCTCCCCCCCTCAAGCACAGCCTGTAACCGGTTGTATGCTTACCAGCCAGGCCTGCCTCGATCGTCACTAAAGGAACTACAATTACCAGGTAAGTGTAATTATCATTTGTTGGCGTTTCAGTTTCATTTTTTGTTTTTTTCCCTCGCGTGGTAGTCGCTAAGGGGGGAGGGGTCCCTCCTAGTGTCTTCAGTGGCAACGGGGCTACACAGTCAGGAGTTTTCTGGGCATTCCGGATTTTAAGGCGTGTTTAAAAAAATACTAATATTAATAATATTAATCATAATAAATACATAAATCTAAACGGAGTTTTAGTAGGAGTAGGAATAATCTTGAAAGACTCGGGGGGGGGGGGGGTATCTCACTTATTCAGTGTGTTTACCTACCTCATGGCAGCAAGTCCTCAGTGCCTTGTCTGTGGCACCCGTAGGGGCACGGTGGCCGATTCAGGCGTGTGCCGCGGCTGTGCAACGCTGTCTTCTTCGGTGGAGCAGCAGTTGGAAGGTAAAGAGGCTCCAGAGGTACAAGTGGCGCCGTTTGGGCAAGGCCCCGTGGGGGAGGTCGTGACAGGATCAGCTGGGGTCTTTTGTTTGCGACGTCAATGTAAGATGCAGGGAGCATTGCCCGCTTCCGTTCCCTCGCATCAGATCGAAGGGTTTGACGGTGTTGGGGACGTGCCATCGGCACCTAAGAGAGCGCGGGCTCAAGCTGCGTCTTCCGCGGAAAGCGACTGGCCGGAAGGTGAGGATCCGGACTGGGAGCGCGAAGAGGGGGCTCAGGATCTCGAAGAAGGTGAAATTCCGGAGCCTGAGGATCAGGCTAAGATCATTAGGGTCTTTCGTAGAGAGGAGCTTTCGGCCTTGATCACAGAATCGATGCAGATGTTGAATCTCGCGGAGGAGGAGATTGAAGATCCGGTCATTCAAGCGGTTCGACAGAATCAGGTAGCCTTTCCAGTACACAGAGTAGTAGACAGAATGATCCAAGAGGAATGGGATCATCCGGAGTCGGGGCTCAGAGGGATACGGACTATGAATAGGCTGTACCCTCTAGCCGATAAGGACAAGGAACGGTTCCGAGCACCGCGGGTAGACGCGGTGGTGGCGGTTACTAAGAAGACCACCATTCCGCTAGAAGGCAGTGCTGCCTTGAAAGATGCTCAAGATCGTAAAGTGGACGGTTTGCTGAAGCAGACCTTTGAGGCGGATTTGATTTCTCTGCAAGCTTCCATTTGTGGAGGTTGGGTGGCTCAAGCGTGCTTGCGTTGGGTCCAGCGGCTACGCCAATCCCCGCACCTGGATATAGAGAAGCTCAAGGAGCTGGGGCGTCTAGAGTCCGGGACAGCTTATCTCGCGGAGGTTCATTATGATTTGATCAGAGCTCTTGCGAATAGCACGTCTTCGGTGGTGGCCGCTCGCAGATCGGTTTGGTTGCGGAATTGGGCGGCAGATGGTTCTTCCAAGTCCAGACTCAGAAAGCTTCCCTTTAAGGGAAAGTTGCTGTTTGGCGAGGATCTCGATAAGTTGGTGAAGGACCTCAGAGAGTCCAAAGGTGGTAGGCTGCCTGAGGATAAACCAAAACAGGGAAAGTCCGGCCTGGGCTTTCGAGGTCAGTTTCAAGATTTCAGGAGATTTCGTGGGTCACGGTTCGGCGGATCCCAGCGGGGGCGGTTTCCGTCACGGGCTCGGGGGTTTCGAGGAGCGAATAGAGGATTCTCCTCCAGCTCCGCCTCAGCAGCTTGTAGACCACAATGAGATGAGGTGGGTCCCGGCAGTCAGAACTCCCATAGGTGGGCGGTTGCGGGAGTTTCTTTCTGCTTGGACCCACATCACTTCCGACCGGTGGGTGTTGGAGGTCATTCGTCAGGGATATGCCCTGGAATTAGCGCGTCCCGTGCGAGACTCCTTCGTTATGTCCCCTTGCAGGGGTCCAAAGAAGACTCTAGCGATCCGTCATACTTTGGAACGTCTTCTGCAATTGGGAGCTGTCGTAGAAGTACCGAAAGCAGAGTATGGCGTGGGTCGGTACTCTATTTATTTCGTGGTGCCAAAGAAGGGCGGAGCATTGCGGCCCATTTTGGATTTCAAAGGCGTAAACCGCTGCCTGCGAGTACCGCACTTCCGGATGGAAACCTTGTGGTCCGTCATTGTAGCGGTGCGTCAGGGAGAGTTTTTGACGTCCCTGGATCTTACGGAAGCGTACTTGCACATCCCCATCCGGGCAGCTCATCAAAGGTGGCTAAGATTCGCCTTTCCTTGGGGTCACTATCAGTTCCAAGCGTTGCCCTTCGGCCTAGCTACGGCGCCGCGAACTTTCACCAAGATTATGGTGGTGGTGGTGGCGGCGGCGTTGCGCAAGGAAGGGATTCTCGTTCACCCATACCTCGACGATTGGTTAATTCAGGCCAAGACGGAGGCAGAAAGCGTCCAGGTGACGGGCAGAGTAGTAGAGGTTTTGCAGAGTCTTGGTTGGGTGGTCAATCTGGCCAAAAGCTGTTTGCGACCCTCTCAGGATTTCGAGTATCTGGGAGTCCGCTTCGACGCACAGGAGGGCTCTGGCGCTTCGGGGCCTGGTGCGCAAGTTCAGAGCCACTCCAGCACTTTGAGTGCTGGGGACAATGGCGGCGACGCTGGAGGCCGTGCCTTGGGCCAAAGTTCATATGCGCCCGCTGCAGAGGGCTCTGCTACGCTGCTGGTCGCATCAGTCCGATCCTTTGAGCAAGCGGCTTCCCTGCCCAGTCAAGGTCAGGCAGTCTCTTCGGTGGTGGCTGCTTCCGTCGTCGCTGTCGGTCGGAATGCCGCTGGAACAGCCGGAGTGGATTCCATTGTTGACGGACGCCAGCCTGGCGGGCTGGGGAGCCCACTGCGAACACAGGTTTGCGCAGGGTACTTGGTCGCCTCGGGAGGCTTCATGGTCGATAAATCGTCTGGCGCTTCGAGCAGTATTCTGGGTGTTTGAGGAGGCTTTGGTCGGGCGATTCGAGTCCTATCCGACAACTCTGCAACCATTGCCTACATCAATCGCCAGGGCGGCACGGGGAGTGCCGCCATGGAAGAAGAGGCGGACCAGCTGTTTGCTTGGGTAGAGAGTCGATTGACAGCGATCTCGGCAGCGCACATAGCAGGAAAGGACAATGTGATGGCCGACTACCTCAGCAGAGTGCGAGTAGATGCAGGGGAATGGGAACTGCATCCCGACGTTTTCGATCAAATAGTGTTTCGGTGGGGGACGCTAGTGATGGATTTGATGGCAACCTTCCAGTCAGCGAAAGCCAACCGGTTCTTCAGCAGAAGGCGAGAGAGAATATCGGAGGGAATAGACGCGCTATTGCATCAGTGGCCGTCCTCGGAACTCCTGTGTGTTTTTCCTCCGTGGGCCTTGATCGGCCGAGTGATTCAGCGAATCGAGGCTCATCCAGGACGGGTGCTACTGGTAGCGCCCGATTGGCTGAGACGTCCGTGGTACGCCGACTTGGTGCATCTTCTGGACGGGGAGCCTTGGCGGCTGCCGGTTCAGGCGGACCTGTTGCTTCAAGGGCCTCTATTCATGCCTCAGATGGATCGATTCTCGCTTACGGTATGGCCATTGAGAAGGTGCGGCTAAGGAAGAAGGGCTATTCGGCGCCAGTGGTGGCTACGTTACTGAAAGCCAGGAAACAATCAACTTCGTTGGTGTATGTGCGCATCTGGCATATCTTTGAAGATTGGTGTTCGAGACGTCAGATCCGGGCGTCTACAGTTTCCATCCCGTCTATCTTGGGTTTTCTTCAAGACAGCTTTGAGAAAGGTCTTGCAGCCAGTTCTTTGCGCGTTCAAGTGGCAGCCTTGTCCTGTTATCGCGGAAAGATTCAGGGAGTTGCCCTAGGAGCCCATGCGGATGTGTTGCGGTTTCTCAAGGCAGTTTCTAGATTACGGCTGTTGCGTAGGGTGATGATTCCGCCTTGGGATCTCAATTTGGTGTTAACTGCGTTAACTAGACTGCCCTTTGAACCTTTACTCCAGGCTTCGGTGAAGGACTTGACGTTAGACAGTTTTCCTGGTAGCGATTTGTTCAGTTAGGCGCATTTCGGAGCTACAAGCCTTGTCTTGTAGGGAACCGTTTTTGTCTTTCTCGAGGGAGAAGGTAGTCCTGCGTCCGGTTCCGTCCTTTTTGCCTAAGGTGGTGTCGCAGTTTCACTTGAACCTGTCGGTGTCTTTGCCTGTGCTCGGTTCGTTGGAGGCGGTCGGGACCGCAGCCTGCGCCGTTTGGATGTAAAACGGGTGCTGCGGTGGTATTTGAAGGTTACGGAGCCTTTTCGTAAGTCTGATCGGCTTTTCGTGGTTTTTGGCGGTGTGCGCAAAGGAGAGGCGGCGGCCAAGGCTTCCATTGCCAGGTGGATTCGTGAGGCGATTGCTTCCGCCTATCTGCTCCAGGGGCGGTCGGTGCCCGCAGGTCTGCGAGCTCATTCCACCAGAGCGCAGGCGTCTTTCTGGGTGGAACACAGTTTGGTTCTGCCTGGGGAAATTTGTAGGGCAGCGACTTGGTCGTCGCTACATACTTTTAGTCGGCATTACCGTCTTGACGTAGCAGCTACTAATGATGCTTGTTTCGGCTCGGCTGTGTTAGTGCCGGCTGGAAGGGGCCCTCCCAATAATTACTGCTCTGGTACATCCCAGAGGTAGAGGACTGAACTGGAGGAACGATAAGGAAATGATAATTACACTTACCTGGTAATTGTAGTTCCTTGAGTGACGACAGTTCAGTCCTCGATCCCACCCCAAATATTTCAGAAGGAGTTGCTAGTTGTTAACAAGGAAAGGTAGTCTACAGGTAAGTCTGTTTACAGTTGTTCATCTTTACTCTCATTTCTTTATTGGATTTTACATGCTATATGGCAGTGAAGGGTGTAAGAAAGCCTTGCCTAAAAAAAAAAAAAAAAAAAGTTCAATGGGGTTGCTGGTAGTTTAGTTTCGGTTACGTTGACGATTCCTGCTACTTATTTGTTTCTCCTTTGAGTCTGCTTTGTTAATAGTTCACACTGGATCTAAGGCAGGGGTCTCAAACTCAAATTGCTTTGAGGGCCAAATGAGGACTTGTAAAGTAACCCGGGGGCCGCATAAGACGCGGGGCCTCATTTGCATAAATATTTGCATAATGTTACCATACACTAACTTTTAGTAAACATGCCTCTTTAATGAGTATGGATAAAGAAAGACTAAAAGATTTAGAAACAGGAAGACAATAATTAAACTGGGAACCCCAAAAGCCAAACTTGGAATGTACAACAACACTGTAGAAATAAAACTATAAATTAATTTCCTCTTGTACTAAACAAAGCGCAAACATTAATGATGCACATTTCCCAGAGCTGACATATTCCAGTTAATAAATTCAAAATAAAGAGAGATTTTTCTACCTTTTGTGCATTTTTTTCAGTTGCAATTGTTCCAGCCACTTTCTTCTGGTTTCTTCATGTCTTCTGCTAACTCTCCATCGTCTGCTGTCCATTTGCCCTTTCTTCTCTCCTAGTTTTTTTTCCATTCTCTCTACATCTGCTTTAACATACTAATCTTTCTCCTTTTTCTCTTTCCTCATTCCTATTTCATCCACTCCAATTTTACACCTCCATACTCAATCCCCACTTACTCTCCCAATACCTGGCCAATTGTAGATTTGTCTTCTCTCCTAGACAAAATATTTTTCCCCTCTCCATTTCACTTTCCCAGCTCCATCCCATTCTAATCCTCCCCCAACATCAGCTCCCTTCTAGTTCCAGCCCCACCCAGCATCCGCTCCCTTCTAGTCCCTGCATCAGTCCATTTCCAGTCCTATCATAGCCTCACCATCAGCCCATTTCCATTCCAAGCCCCCCTCCCCATCAGCCATTTGCAGTTCAAGCCCCCCTTCCACTCAGCCCATTTCCAGTCCTAGCAACCCCCCCCAGCCCATTACCAGTCCTAGACCCCCCATAGCCCATTACCAGTCCTAACCTCCCCATAGCGCACTTCCAGTTTTACCCCCTATCACCCCATTTTCAGTCTTAACCCCCCCATAGCCCATTACCAGTCCTAACCTCCCCATAGCGCACTTCCAGTTTTACCCCCATCACCCCATTTTCAGTCTTACCTCCCCTCATAGGCCATTACCAGTCCTAACCCCCCAATCAGCCCACCTCCAGTCCTAACCCCCCAATCAGCCCACCTCCAGTCCTAACCCCCATCTGCCCATTTCCAGTCCTAGCCCCCACCATAGCCCATTACCAGTCATAACCCCCCCTGCCAATAGCCCACTTCCAGCCCTAACCCCCATTACACCATTTCAGTCAGCCCCTCCATAGCTCATTTCCAGTCCTAACTCCCCCATCAGCCCACCTCCAGTCCTTCCTAAACCCCACCTGCCCATTTCCAGTCCTAGCCCCCACCATAGCCCATTACCAGTCATAACCCCCCCGCCAATAGCCCATTTCCAGTCCTACACCCCCCCTGCCAATAGCCCATTTCCAGTCATAACCCCCCCCTGCCAATAGCCCATTTCCAGTCATAACCCCCCTGCCAATTGCCCTTTTCCTGTCCTACACCCCACCTGCCAATAGCCCATTTCAAGTCATAACCCCCCCCTGCCAATAGCCCATTTCCAGTCCTTCCCCCCCTGCCAATAGCCCATTTCCAGTCCTACAGCCCCCCCCCTGCCAATAGCCCTTTCCAGTCCTCCCCCCCCCCCCCCCCGGTAAATAAAAAAAAACACCTGGCTTCTGCTGCTGCAGCAGAAAATCAGCTGTCCCGCGGCCCCTTCCTCTCTGCCCGGAGATCCCTCATTGTGCTTCATCAGCGGCGTGCTTTTTAAGCCGCGAAGAGAGTATTTCCCTCTCGCGCGGCTTAATCCTATTCACTTTTCAAGCCTCGCGAGAGGGGAATACTCTCTTCGCGGCTTGAAAAGCACACGCTGATGGAGCACAATGAGGGATCTCTGGGCAGAGAGGAAGGGACCGCAGCACAGCTGATTTTGCTGCTTGAGCAGCAGAAGCCAGGTTTAAAAAAAAAAAAAAAAAAATTGACAGTCGATTCTGCCGCTGCCACGGCAGCAAAGGCAGAAGCAAGGCTTTTTTCTTTCCCTCCGTCGCGGGCCGCACAATGTTCTCTCGCGGGCCGCGTGTTTGAGACCCCTGATCTAAGGAGAGAGGGCAGCGGGATATGTACAGTGATGTCATGATTCTGACGTACCAGTCTCCAAAGCTGCAGGAGGAGGTTGACAACCCAGAGGTAGAGGACTGAACTGTTGTCACTCAAGGAACTACAATTACCAGGTAAGTGTAATTATCATTTCCTCAAGGAACATCAATTAGGTAAGTCTAATTTAGTCTTACTTATTTGTCCAGTCCCAAACCTCTGGGATGTAACAGAGCAGTTGAACATAATGGGAGGGACCTGCTCTGATCACTGCCGAACCGAAACGGGCATCCTTGGCAGCCTGAATGTCCAGACGATAATGCTTTGCGAAGGTATGCAGCGATGACCAGGTGGCCACCCTACAAATCTCCACTGGCGGTACCAAACTGTACTCCGCCCAAGAAGCTGCATGTGCTCTCGTAGAATGCGCCTGCAATTCTGTCGGCACAGGCCTACCCTTGAGGATATACGCCGACGAGATTGCCTCCCGGATCCATCAAGAAAGATGCCTTAGCTGCCGCTTTGCCGTTGTGGGGACCACCAAACAGGCGATCCAGCTTACAGAAATATCCCTTATTCTTCAAGTAACGCCGCAAAATGTGCCACACAACCAAATATCGCAGCAGATGGCGAGCACCAGGATGCTCCGCCCCGGGACAACACCGGCAGAGAGACCGCCCGATTCACATGAAAATCTGAAACCACCTTGGGCAAGAAAGAAAGAACAGGACGCAGTATCACCTTCTCCTTGGAAAAGGAAAGGAACGGCTCCCAGCACTACAAGGCTTGTAGCTCGGAAATCCAATGAACCGAGCAGAATGGCCACCAGGAATGCAGTCTTAAGGAAACATACAGGAGGCGTAAATGTGGCCAAGTCAGAGCCAGGGCGTCAACGCCCTCAGACTCCATCTCCATGCGATGACTGAAGAAGCGGCACACTTTGGCATTGCAATGTGTCTCCATCAGATCCATTTCAGGGTGACTGAGCCGACAAGGCCTAGGAGATTCTTCTCCACCAAGGCAAACAAGAGAGCCATCTCCAGGGCCACCCCAGTGCTGCCTTGCTGATTGATATAAGCCACTTTTGTGGCATTGACCAACAATTCTTGAACCGCCCTGCCTTTGACTAGGGTCCGGAAATGCAGAAGAGCCCCGATGGCCCTCGCCCCTAAGTGGTTCATGGACTACACCACCTTCCTGCTGTTCCAACATATTTCTGCCACCACCAGTTGCGTGACAAAGTGATGGAGCAGTGTGCTACAAAAATCCTGAAAAAGAAAAACAGTGAGAGAGATGAAAAATATTATAGCAGAACAGTAGCGAGATGTTGCACAACACAGTGACATAAGCAGTTAGCCAATTGGCATTGAGTCATGGGCGTGCCTGCTACAGTCTTGTTTCTTACATCCTTAACCCTTAGACGGGGAGTCTCAATCCGACCTGATCACCTCCGTGAACAGGAAGACAGTAGTGGATTTCCTAATCCCTTGCAGGAGCTGATGCACCTTTTGGCTCCTGTCTGGACTATCCACCAAATTCAAGGTGGATGAGATGCGGGCAGTCAAAACTGCCAGTTCCTCATTCCAAAACAGGCGGAGAACACCGACCTTCATAATCCACCAAAGGAAGTGGTATTTAAAGGTGATACTACGGAAGAATTAAAAGAAATATCGCTACATCGGGAAGATGTATACAACTATTTGATAAACTGAAGAGTAGCAAATCACCTGGACCGGATGGTATACATCCAGGGGTGTTGAAAGAACTGAAATATGTGATTGCAGACCTGCTATTAGTAATCTGTGAACTATCATTAAAATCATCTGTAATACCTGAAGATTGGAGGATCGCCGATGTAATGCCAATTTTTAAAAAGGGTTCCAGGGGTGATCCAGAAAACTACAGACCGGTGAGCCTGACATCAGCACTGGGGAAAAATGGTAGAAACCATCATAAAGAATAAAATTACTCAGCATGTAGATAATCATGGCTTAATGGGAGCCAGCCAACATGGCTTTAGACAGGGAAGATCTTGTTTTACTAATCTGTTATGTTGTGGGTTTTTGTTTTTTTTTAAGGTGTGAATAAACAGGTAGACAAAGGCGAGTCAGTTGATATAGTGTACCTGGATTTTCAGAAAGCCTTTGACAAGGTTCCTCATCAGAGACTTTTGGCAAAACTAAAGAGTCATAGGATAGGAGGTGATGTACTATTGTGGATCAGGAACCGATTAAAAGATAGAAAGCAGAGGGTAGTGCTAAATGGCTAATTTTCCCAATGGAGAAAGGTGAATAGTGGAGTACCCCAGGGATCTGTGCTGGGTCCTCTGCTTTTTGACATATTCATAAATGACCTGGAAAAGGGAATTACAAGTGAGGTTATCAAATTTGCAGATGACATAAAACTATTTAAAATTGTTAAAACCCAAGAGGATTGTGGAACATTGCAAGAGGATCTTCATAAATTGGAAGACTGGGCATCCAAATGGCAGATGAAATTTAATGTGGAGAAGTGCAAAGTTATGCACCTAGGAAAGAACAACCCAAACTATGGTTACACAATGAAAGGTTCCACATTGGGACCCACCACCCAGGAAAAAGATTTAGGCGTTGTCATGCCGATTGGACATCGGGGGAGGAAGCGGCAGCTGCTCTCCCACTCCCCCCCACCAAGGCCCAATTGGGGCGCAACAGCCAGCTGATAAAAGCATGAACCGGCAGGACTCAGCCTCTCTCACACCACGCTGCCGATTGGACATCGGGGGAGGAAGCAGGAGCTGCTACCCCCCGCTCCCCCACCAAAGCCCAATCGGGGCGCAACAGGCAGCATTTAAATGACTGGGGCATGGTGGCAGGGCCGGCTTTCACCCTTGCAGACATATTCCAATGTAAAGGAAAAAGAAAAAGTATCCAATCCAGCCTCCATGACCCCAACAAAGCATGAGCGCTCATGGTCACTCCGCCTCCACCGACTTAGTCTCCACATCACCTTGTAAGCATACTCTATATGTATCCCCTGATGTAATGTAGTGTACGCCATGATGCCCAGCCCAGTTGTAATGTAACCCTGATGTGTTGTAATGTACTCTTGGTGTAATTGTAATGTATGTACTTATTTATACTGTATGTGCAGTAGTACTAGTAGTATTTCAGTATTTTTTATGTAATATTGTAAACCGCTCTGATGCTTTGGCCTGAGCGGTATATCAAATGTAATAAACATAAACATGGATAACATGTTAAAACCCTCCACCCAGTGTGCAGCGCCGGCCAAGAGAGCAAATAAAATGCTAGGTATCATAAGGAAAGGAATGGAAAATAAAACAAAGGGTATTATAATGCTTCTGTATCGTTCCGTGGTGCTACTGCACTTTGAATATTGTGTGCAATTTTGGTCTCCATATCTTCAAAAGGATATAGCGTTATTAGAAAAGGTACAGAGAAGAGCCACCAAAATGGTAAAGGGGATGGAAGGATACTCCTATGAAGAGAGGCTAAAAAGGTTAGGGCTCTTCAACCTGGAAAAGACGGGTGAGGAGAGATGATAGAGGTCTATAAAGTAAAGTTAATGAATGGAGTGGAACGGGTAAAAGTAGATTGATTGTTTACGTCATCAGAATATAAAAAGATTTGGGGACATGCAATGAAGCTACAGGGTAACCTATTTAAGACTAATAAGAGCAAATATTATTTTCACTCAACATGTAATCAACTCTGGAATTTGTTACCAGAGGATGTAGTAAAAGCTGTTAGTGTAGCTGGGTTTAAAAAAGGTTTGGACAAGTTCCTGGAGGGAAGGCCCATAAAACATTGTTAAAAGGGACCCAGGATATCATTGCTTGACCCAATACAAGCATGGAGGAACCTGTATCTTTTGGGGAAACTGCTAGGTACTTATGACCTAGATTGGCCACTGTTGGAAACAGGATACTGGACTTGATAGACCTTGGTCTGACCCAGTATGGTATATCTTATGTTCTTACTACTTTATCCAGAACCGAGCCATCTGTTTCCAAGTCGTAGTTCAAATCTTGTTCATATTTCAGGTGGTCCCTATCTGCGTTAGGCTCCCTTCGCCAAGGATGCTTAGCTAAAGGCAATCAAACAGGGCTTTCATCCTCAGCCAGCCCCTCATGAGACTGCACTAATGGGGAATCCAGAGACTACAGGGATGAATTTCCACTGCAGAAAGATCAGGCCTTTTGCAGAAAGGAAAATAATTCTGGGGAAGACCATCCAGTCTTTGGAAGCTCTCCTCACGGAAATGACGCCCCCCCCCCCCCACGCCAGGGGACATAGATGCCGCTGAGCCCCTAGAGGAAGAGGGGTGGCCCGCAGCACAGTAGCTGGGAACCCTGACCAGCTGGACATCCTTACCTACGGCACCATCTGCTGCCATCTGGTCGAAGGTAGGCAAGGCTGGACTAACTGTGTGTCCTGGCTGAGAGGGGGGGGCGGGCGGGGGCGGTGGCAAGCCGTACAGGAAGAGCAGGGTCCGGAAGCTGGAGATGTTTGCCCTTTGGCAAGCAAGGCACTTCAACATTTCCTGGAAGAAAACAAAGAGAGTTAAGGTAAGTATCACAACAGCATGTGCTAAGGCCATGGCAGCCCGAAAGGCACATGTTAATGATGCTTGCACAGCAATGTGTTATGAGCACTTGGGTAGAAACACACATTGGAGCTGCTCGGGCGGAACATGTGCACGGAGCACCTGATTATCAGGCACAGAATAGTAAAGATGCTACTAATGCGTACAGAAAATGGCAGGAAACCCCTAAACTGTACAATTGTTCCATCCTGAACTGCGCTCTGGACAGACTGAATTGGGAACCTCCAATAAGGACAATGATGAGCTCAAGCTTTGGTACTCGCCCCCTGAGAACTCCAGGCAGAAATCCATGCTGGGCTCAGCTCTACTCCTCTGAAACAGTTTCTCTGCTATGTCAGCACTGTGCTTAAGGTGGCTGGGTTGCAGGCAGAGAGAGCAGGGAAGACAGAGGAGTAAGGGAGGGAGGCGCTGAGGTTGTGTGAGGCAGATGAACTCTTCAGATCCTTCCAATTAAGGGCCAGTGGATCTGAACCAATTTTCTCCTCTTCTATGGCTTCCGAAAAGACCACAGTCTAGTGGAGCCTCCCACGTCACTCACCCTCAAGTGAGAATCACCCTTTAAACTTGCCATTCACAAACATTTAAATCTGTCTTTTTTTCCTCTCAGTTCTGCCGATTTTCTTCAATGTAGAATATCCATCCACCATCAGCTGGAGACAAAAAAAAAAAACCTGAAAGATCTTTGGCTATGGAGAGGCATGGGAGTGATGTCACTGAAACCTGGGCATTTCGTTGGTTCTTTTCTCTACCATCCTGCTGGTAGGGGAACACAACCACTTATGTGGACTGGTCTAGCAGGAAGATATGGAATTAAGACTAATTGAAGAAAATGTATTTTAACTCAACGCATAATTGAACTCTGGAATTCATTACCGGAGCAAGTAGTCAAAGCTGTTATTCGGTGCAGGTTGCTAACCAGCCAACATGCAATATTGCTACTGCCCGGTTATCGCGCGTCGCCACCTCTGCTCCTCCCGGAATGCCTCCAGCACACTCCGATGCTAAGTGGTTAGTGTATTCTGGGTACATCCTTTTCTAATTCTATCACTTGGGTTAATTTTGATACGTTTAGATAGATGTGAGGGTGCTATGTTAATAGTTTATATTTAATTCTGCTCTGGGGTGGGAGCGAATGAATGTTGTATTTTTATTTTATTTTATTTATTTAACATTTATATACCGCATCTTCCAAAGTTCAGTTGCGGTGTACAATTAACAACAATTAACAAAGCGCAGTTTGTTTTACATAGAACGTCATAACTTTTACATAGAACATCATAAATTAAACAAACACAGTTTAATAAACGAACAGTATATTTGAGCTAGAACCGTGTGTAACAAGTTAACTAACGTAGTGTAGTGTCGAACAGCATAAAAAAGATCATAACATATGCAACTATATACATGTGGAGGTATTTGGGCATAAGAGCTTGGATCGTCATTTCGTTTAAGCTATAAGTGTTGTCCGGATAGAGTTAGGTTTGTACTTGATGTGAACAGGTGGCTATTTAGCCTTTGTCTAATATGGGTTCTAGGGTTTCCATTGTATTATAGTGTTTAGTGAATAGATATGTTTTCAATTTTTTTCGGAATTCCACGATCTCTGTTAGTGATCGTAGATCCTCTGGTAGCGAATTCCAAATGGTTGGAGCTATGTGAGAAAAGGCTCTATTATTTGTTAATTTATGTGCTTTTATGAAGTCTTTTGGAATCTTTAGTTTATTTGATTGTCCTTTTCTGTGGGTAGGCTTAGAAAGTTCTTTGCATATTAGACTACATAGAGTAGTCGGGGCCATGTCATGTAAGGCTTTGAATGATGTTATTATTATTTTGTAAATTATCCTGCTTTGAATAGGTAACCAGTGAAGGGATGCTAGAATTGGTGTTGTGTTGGAGTGAGTTTATTTTTAGTATAATTCTAGCTGTTGCATTTTGAGCTAGTTGAATCCTTTTAATGTTTTGTTTTGAAATGCCCATTAGTATTAGGTTGGCGAAATCAAAGTGAGGGGTTATGGTAGCCTGTATTATATTAATAAAATCCTCTATAAATACTAGCGGGCGTAGTTGTTTGAGTATTTTGAGTTTAAAATAGATTTTCTTTATAGTATTTTTAATGTGGGTTTCCATTGTAAGGTGTGAATCTATGATTATGCCTAGATATCTTATTTCGTTTTTTATTTTAATTTCTTGGTCTTGTAGTGTTATGTGGGTTGGAGGGATATATGATTGATTTTTTGTTACAATTAGGACTTCTGTTTTGGCATGGTTTATGTGGAGATTTTGAGTTTTTAGCCAAATTGTGATTTCGTTATAGCAGTCTGATAGGCGTTGTAGTGGTAGGTTAGGGATCGTAAATGGAATGTACAACATAATATCATCCGCATAGAGGTGATATTGTACTCCAAATTTCTTAAATATGTTGCAGACCGGTTTTATGTAGATATTGAAAAGTAGGGCTGATAATGCTGAGCCTTGTGGTAAACCTATTTCTTGCTTATATGTAGTGGAGGTTTGATTACCTATTCTTATATTTTGCGTTCTGTTATTTAGATAGGAGGTGAACCATTTATGTACTGTGGAGTTTATGCCTAACTGCCTTAGGTTGTTAAGTAATATTGTGTGATGTACACTATCAAAAGCTGCTGATATGTCAATAAACAGGAGGATGAATGCTTGTTTATGGTTGTCAATACCTCTTAGGAGAGTATCAAATAAAACTGCTAGAAGTGTTTCTACACCGTGGCGTGGCCGGAATCATATTGTTGTTCATCAAGTGGGTAAGATGCATCTATATATTCCTGCGTTTGTAATTGTACTACTTTTTCAATTATTTTGGCCAAAAATGGTATGCTCGAAATGGGTCTGTAAGATACCGGGGATGTTTTGTCTAGATTGCAATTCTTTAGGATTGGGCGTATTTGAGCATGTTTAAGCGAGGGTGGAAGGTAACCTTGGGTTAATGAGAGGTTGACTATTGTGAGAATGTAGGATAGGAGTGTTGGCAGTGTGTTTTTTATCCAGGATACAGGGCATGGATCTAAATGGGAAGTTGTAGTGTTGAGTCCGGAGATGATAGTTTTTAATGTCATTTTAGAAACAGGGTAAAAATCTGACCAATCATCTACGGATTGGTGAGAAATGTTAAAGGTATCTACGGGTATTGATGGTTTCTTTGATTTGTTTTGGTAGTAGTTAGCTAGGGTTTGTGGTGATATGTCTGTGATTTCATTGCTGGAAGTTTGAGCGTTATTGGTTAGATTTCTGACGATGGAGAATAGCTCTCTAGGTCTGTTATATGATTTTGATAGGGTTGCTGCATAGTAGTTTTTCTTAGTAGTGTCTAATGTTTCCTTATATTTTGTGAGATGGTTATTGTATATTTCCTTGTGTATTGTCAACTTGGATTTTCGCCATTTAGTTTCCAGTTTTCTTAGTTCTCTTTTCATTTGTTTTAGTGTGTTGTTAAACCATGGTGTACGGTTTGTTTTAGAGTGTACTCTCTGTTTATTTGTGCAATTATTTTTAGCTGCATTGCTGATAGTTTCATTCCAATTGTTAACCGCATCATCCAGGTCTGCTGTGGATAGTAAGAGGTGTGGGATAGTTGAATCGAGGAATTCAGTTTCATTAAATTTTTTAAATTTTGAGATAGGGCCACTACTTGTGTAATTTTTGATGCTAGTGGTAGGATATGTGAGTTTTATTTTGATAATATAATGATCTGACCAAGGCGTCTCTATGCATTCTACGGAGTTTGAGTTGACTAGCTTGAAGAGTGTATCAGGGAGAAAAACCATATCAAGTGTTCCTCCTCTAATATGTGTTGCTGTGTTAATTATTTGATGATGATCTATATCTGATATAGTGTCCAGAAATAGTTTGGAGTCTAGTATTGGTAGTGATGGAAGATTAAAATCGCCTAGCATGATTATAGGGTTTTGTTCGGTGGATGAGCTAAGGAGTTCAATAAGAGAGTCCAGGCAATCTGATCTTTGGTCTGGGGGTCTATACATTAAACAAATTCTCAAGTGGTTGATTTTGATCAATAATGTGTCTATGTTACTAGGGATGTTTGATTGGATTGGTTTGGCATTTAATATCTTTTTTGTCATCATTAGTACTCCACCGCCTCTTCTATTGGATCTATGTTTGTAAAATATGTCATAGTTTACATTATCAAGTTGATTTAGGTAGATTGTATCTGTTTCAGAAAGCCAGGTCTCTGTGACACATAAGATATCTGGTTTTAAGTCTGTTATCAGATCATTAAATATAGGGAGTTTGTTTTTCATTGAACGTGCATTGATGAGGATGCATGATAGGGCGGATGAATTGTTGGCGCAGATTTCCTTGCATGTTTGAGGTTTTGTTTGGTTTATTTGTATTAGTCTATTATAATTTATTTTTGGGCGGTTGTGAGAGTGGGTGTGTTCAAAATAACATACATTTCTGGTGTGTGTGTGTGTATTATAGGAATGGTCATATGATTATTGCTGTTTAAGCTTAGGGATAGATTGATTATTATTATCATTAATAATATGCATGTGTATGATATTCTTAGTAGCATGATGTTAGGGTGTGACATTTTCAGTATCTGGCTCAGTGGTATGTTTGCTTGGGTGTTAAAGACTTGGGTTCTTGGTTAGAGTGGATGGAAAACCATTGAGAGGAGAGATAATGGTTAGCGTGGGGAACATAGGAAGGTTTACAACTGTTGAGCTCTCAGCTGTTACATAGTAGCAAGGTAGTAAGTAGTAAGCAGTACTAGCAACAATAGTATTTCTGGATTGGCTTACTGACAACAGTAATATTTTGAGAGGAGTTGCTGATAACAGTAAAACTGAAGTGATTCATGAACAGCAGTATTGAATCAGAGTAAGTTACTGAGATGAGTTACTAACAACAACTATTCTGAGAGGAGTTACTGACAACAGTAAATATGAAGTGAGTCAAAAACAGCAGTATTCAATCAATCCTATACAATTCAATTGTATAGGATTGGGGTTATGTGGACTGCCATCTGGAGGCTATGCAATGTTTGTTTGAGGAGCCCCTGGACTATGCTATTGCAATACTCTATACGAGGGAAGATCATCGCTCGAAGTACTGTTCTGAAATCAGATTGATTAAACAATTAAAACCACTACTTTTGCAATCTGTTTATTGTATATTGTCCTGACTTAATTTTACGTGAGATGTGAAGCTAAGAGTCTGGTCAGTGGTGATTCCTACATGCTTAACTTTTGTTCTTCACTTCTAAAATAGCCTCCTTTACATTAATGTGAGGGGGTGGGTTGAAGTCTTTGTGTCTGGTAACAAATAGAACCTGGGTTTTATTGTAATTGATCTTCAGGCTATGTGATTTCAACCACTGTGAAATATCATTGAGGCATGAGATAATGGGATGAAAGTTAGAGCTTGCCATATATGCTAACGATAATGTTGTACATGCCTTTTGATATATGAAAAAATAAAATTGAACATACTATAAGGTGGCATAATGGCTGCAAATAGATATTAAACAGTAATACGGAAAGAGCTGAACCTTGAGGTAATCCTTGGCTATATGTAGAGGAGGATTTTTGGTCAAGTCTAACCTGTTGGGAGTGGCTGGATAAGAAGGATTGAAAATACAGGAGAGCGGCATTCCGTATACAGTCAAACCTCGGTTTTCATGATTAATCCGTTCCAAAAAGTCTGACTAAAACCGAAGCAAGATTTCCCATAGGAAATAATGTAAATTCAATTAATCCGTTCCAGACACCCAAAAATATTGACAAAAAGTACATTTTATAGAGAATAACTATATTTTAACATACAGAAAACAATGAGAAATACATATAAATGACTAATGAAATGGATAAATGAACATTTAACATCACATTTAACTTTATTGAAGACTCTTGTTGAGGGGAGAGGGAGGAGGAGATACCTTAGGACACCAATGTGATCGCTGACTCCGTCTCAACAGCATACCCCGCAAGAGAAAGAACTGCCTGCCACATTCAGTCAACATCTCCTGCTTACCCCTCAACATCTCCTGCTACCTCCGAGCCTGAGGGGGCGCTCCAGAGAACAGGCAGGTGGTGGAGAGATCGGGGCCTTCCTCTCTGCAATCCTTCCATGTCTGGCTCGAGGATGTTGCTCACCTGGGCAGGCAGTGTACTGTTTGCAGGCACACGCAACAGCTGGGTTTGAAGTCTGCCAATCTCCAGATCTCCTTCACGCACACGCGATCGGTGAGTCCGGGGGGGGGGTAATGCTGCCGGGACTGGGCAGGCAGTGTACTCTGCAGGCACACGCACACGCGATCGGTGAATCGGGGGGGGGGGGGGGGCTGTACGAAAACCGAGGCTATCGACGAAAACCGAGACAACATCTGAGTGGGGAAAAGACGTCGAAAACCGAAACCGACGAAAACCGGGGCAACCGATAACCGAGGTTTGACTGTATACCAATTTGTTGGAGTTTCTCCAGGAGGATGTGGTGGTTAAAATCAAAGGTAGAGGCAATATTTAAGAAAATAACTAAAAAAAAAAGCATTTATCCTTATCTATTCCCTTTATTAAATTGTTAAAGAAGGCTAGTAACAGGGTTTTGACGCTGTGGCATGGTCTGAACCCATACTGTTGATCATCGAAAGATGCATGTAATTCGATCTAGTCTTGAAGACGACTATGTACTATTTTCTCTGATTTTGGCTAAGAAATGGTAGATTGGAGATAGGCCTATATGAGGTAGGGCATAATTTGACAAGGGACGTGTGCTTCAAGATTGGATAGATTATTGCTTGTTTTAGATCCTGTCGTCGGGGTGATCGGGAGCGCAGGCTCCAATTGTGTGAACAACGCTGGATCTATATGCTAAATTCTGTCACTCCGACTGGTCTAAATTTACAAATTGACTGGCATACATTGCTATGAACACTGAATGAAGTTAGTCATCACTCTTTGGTATAGGACCGCCCCCTTTAGGGATCCCTAGACAGTGGGATTCCCTTATCAGGTGGTAGGTTCAATTTTTGATTGGTTGCCAGATATTTCTGTTCTTCTGATGTCAGACGCCGGCGAAGTTATAACGGCTGCCGTCTCCCCGCGGCCAGGATGTTGCCATCGACCGATTGCTGGCTACTTCTGACCTGAAGCAGGGCTTTTTACTAAATCTGAAACAAAGCCCGAAACGCGAGCCGCGTCGTCCTTTGAGAGTCTTGGCATTTTGGCGATTTCAGCTAAGTGGACTTTTGGTTCATTTTTAAAGTTCAAAATTTACTTATTAAAATGGAGTGGTCTCGGCGGTGTCTCTGACATACTCATTCTAGACACTTAGCAGACCTTTCTCCGACAAAAAAAGTTTTTCTGGTAATTAGGGGGATTTCCTTTCTTTAGAGTTGGATATTTTTTGGTTTTGGTGTTTCCTATTTGATCCAACTGGGTTCATTTTTGTTTACATTTCTATTGTTTTAGATCCTTGGGCATGGATTCAGGAGTGTTGAGACCACAATTGCAGCAGTTTTGAATGAGATTCACACCTCTCATGACCAAGGCAATATCACTCTAGCTGTCTCACTTGACCTCTCTGCAGCTTTCAACTTGGTGGATCACACTCTTCTCCTCTCTCTCCTTCGGGACGCGGGCATCGAGGTTTGGTGTATCACTGGTTTCACTCATTCCTCTGTCACCGGTCCTTTGCTGTCTCTTCTGCTCTTTCCACCTCTGATCATTTCCCACTCCCCTGTGGTGTTCCTCAGGGATCGATTCTGGCCCCCTTACTGTTTAATGTTTTTCTTGCCCCCTTGGCCTTACTCATCCAACAATCTGGGATTTCTAGCTACTTCTATGCTGATGATATCTATCTTCTGCATCATACTTCACCATCTCACCCTGACATATCTCCCTTGAACGATTGTCTGGCCACTATTTCTTCTTGGCTCTCTTCTCACTGTCTAGTACTTAACGTCACCAAGACTGTTGCCATTTGGTTCCCGCACACCTCCCCTATTCCTTCACTTGCTCCATCTCTTTCAGGCTCCAGCATTGCTTTAGTCTCCCAACTCCGTTATCTTGGAGTTTTTCTTGATAATGCCCTCAGTTTTCACAACCATATTTCTCATGTCTCCAGGTGCTCCTTCCTGCGCCTTCGGCAAATCCGTGCTATTCGTCCCTTCTTGTCCACTCAAGCTATCACCACTCTTCTTCTCTCCCTGATCATCACCAGATTAGACTTCTGCAACATCATTTTTGCCGGTCTCCCCCAGTATCAAAGACGCCGCTTGCAATTAATTCAGAATACCGCCGCTCGTATGATTTTACATGCTTCCCCCCACGATCATGTCACCCCTTTACTACACCATCTACACTGGCTGCCGATTGATTTCCGGATATCTTTCAAGGTCCTCACTTTAACCCATAGAGCCATTTATCTGTCTACACCTACCTACCTCTCAGACTTGCTTACTTATCATACTCCCTCACGCAGTCTTCGGTCCATTCACATCAGCCGCCTTCACCTCCCAGCACCCTCTAAAGCTCACTTGCAATCTACCAGGAAAGCAGCATTTTTCTACTTAGGTCCATCTCTCTGGAACGCCCTTCCCACTGCCCTCCGTACAGAAGAATCATATCCCAAATTCCACTCTCTCCTTAAGACTCATCTGTTTTCCTTAGCCTTTCCCCCCTGAGTCTTATTTTGTTCCTATTACTCTATTTGCTTGACTCTTCTGTCCTTACTCTCTTCCTGCTCTATCATTTATTGTAATCCTTCTTTTCTTCTTCTATAATTGCTATTGATTTTGTTTTTGTAAACCGCCCCGATGTTATGGGGGGGCGGTATAACAAGTGTGAAATAAACGATATGCGGAAATATTTCTTTACTGAAAGAGTGGTGGATCCATGGAATAGTCTCCCAGTGGAGGTGGTAGCGATGAGGACGATATCTGAATTCAAAAAAGCATGGGACAAACACAGGATCTCTAAAGGGAAAAAGAGGACTATTGTTGATATGGAGGAACAGACTAGATAGGCCATGTGGTCTTTTTCTGTCGTCATTTTTCTATGTTTCTGTGTTCTTGAGTAAGTGACATGTTAACAATGCTAAGTAGTATTGATGCAAATTCAGCGTAAGTTACCTTTATCCAGTTAAGCGGGCATGGGTCAAGACTGGAAGTTGTGGTATTGGTATTTGATAGTTTCTTTTGACTACTTACAAAAGATCATATGGAAATTTGACCATATCTTTGGGTACGGTAAGTTTGGAATTAGGGGTAGTGTAAAGTGGCCATATGATGGTTTAAGTTTGTTTTCGTAATAATCCGCTAAGGTTTGGGGGTTTATGTTTTGATTTGTTTAGTGATTCTGGGTATGTGTGAGGGATTTAACAATTTCAAATAATTCTCATGGCCAGTTCAGCGAATTAAGTACGATTTTTGTATGGAAGTTTTCTCTTTTCTTTAACTGTGAAAGTCTGTCCATATATATTAGTCTGTCTTTGTGAGTTCTGGACGCTCCCCACGTGCTTTACAACTACCTTAGTTGTCTTTTTAAGTTTCTTATCTCTTGAGAGTACCATTGCTTTTGATTTATTTGTTTTGTCGGCTGGTCTAGTTGCTGCTTTAGAGATGGTAGATCTCGGGATCAATATTTGGGAGAGTCTTATTTAAAAATGTCTTTGTCAAAGCTCTTAAATTTTGTATGATTGGTTCCCGAGTAAGGGATGCGATTAGAGGTTTGGTATGATAAACTGAAATATATTAGATGGTGATCCGACCATGGAACAGGTAGTATTTGTGGTCTAGTGGTTTTGGGACGATCATAGATTGTTAGGAAGGAATATTAGATCAAAGATATTCCCTTTGGGGGGGGGGGCAGTTATCATCTGTTGATATGACATACCTGCCATGACATTAGGGAATGTAGTGGTGTGTGTGTGTATTTGTTGTGGTGATAGACTAAAGTCACCTAGTAATGTGAATGGTGGTGTATTTTTTTTTTATTGAGGAGGAACATACTGTTTCAGTAGTAGTGGTGAGACTACTGTTGGATGAGGGTGGCCTGTAAATTAGGCATAATGTATTATGTCTATTTTCTATAATTGTAAGGGAGGCATTGTGCTCTTTCTTGAGATGGTGGTGTCCTCATTATTGCTGTTTAATCTGAGAGTGAAAACCATCATAATTCAGTAGCTGTAATTGGTTTTATCTGCTTCTGAAAGCCAGGATTCGGTAATGAACATGAAATCAGTTTTTGAGTCCTCAATATAGTCTAAGATGATAGGAATTTTATTTCGTACAGATCTGGCATTGATTAACAAGCACTTCAGTGTAATCTCAATTGGTTTATTTTTTTGGATGGAGTGAGTGTAGTGGCTTGTTAGGGTGATGTATATGAGTCTTTGATTATTGTACCGAGACTTCTCTGCCTCTCTGGGGGGGGGGGGGGGGGGGTTATGACGACATTGGTCCTGAATTATGGGTATATTCTGGAACCAATTCAGGGATAGTGATAGAGAGAAACAATGATATAGTAGGCACAGTATGGACAAAATGCAGTAGAAGTAAATTACAAACTTGTGGGTCTTTTTTTTTTTTTCTCTCTCTCTCTATTGGGTAACTGCTGTGGATGGTATGCAAAATAGGGAAAGTGTGCTAATCCCAATTAATATCTATGTTAACGGTCAGAAGGCAAAGGCCAAGCAGAGATGGCTTTTGAATGGTCTGCAAGGTCCAGGTGTGCCTTCTGTTGTCAGATATAGGCCAGCTGTGAGGATGTTTGACTTATCCAGTAGGCTGGGGAGCCTTTCAAATGCAAAATAGAACTTCTCATAATTGCATAAAGTGATTCTTTGATAGACTGAGGCAGAAATTAGAGGTGGTAAGTTATCAGGCATTCTTATCTGTGTAGTTGTGAATACAATTCATATCACACAAGCTTTATCGAGGCACTAATTAATAACTAAAGATAGTGTACAACCTCATAGTATGTACTGTACCTGTTTTATAGTTCATCGCATAATGTGCAGTATTATGACACATAGGAGGGATCGCCTTCTGATGTTGCTCTGGTGGTTGGTATCTGTTCAGGTGGTGTCCTTGTCCAAGGGCCATGGCAAAGAAATTGGAAAGAAAGCATATGAGGATAGACTTAAGGATCTTAATATGTACACCTTAGAGGAAGAGGTGATATGATTGAGATGTTTAAATACCTCTGTGGCATAAATGCACAGGGGGAGAGCCTCTTTCAATTGAAAGCAAGTTCTGCTACAAGGGGACATGGGATGAGGGTGAAAGGGGATAGATTCAGGAGTGATATGCAGAAATATTTCTTTATGGAAAGAGTGGTGGATCCGTGGAATAGTCTCCCAATAGAGGTGGTAGAGATGAGGACGGTAATCTTGATTTTAAAAAAGCATGGGACAAACACAGAGGATCTCTAAAGAAAAAAAGGGGGGGACTGTTGTAGTTATGGAAGGACAGACTAGATAGGCCATGTAGTCTTTTTCTGTTGTCATTTTTCTATGTTTCTAAACACCATTCGGATAGATATGATCTGCCTTCTTGTAAAGAGGGGAGGGGAAGTGAAGCCAGGACTGTAGACTTAGTGGCCATTGGGAAAGCTGAAGTTGGATTTGTCTACTACCTTTGCTGTGTAGATGCTGTTTACTGCTTTCAGAAGGGCAGCTGTTTTGACTTGAATTGTCAGCAGCAGTTTTTTGTTGCCCCAGAAGAAGTTCGGCCAGCAGGTGGTAGAAAAAATTCCTATGTTGTACACCTGTAATAGTTTGTTTTAATTGTTTTAGGAAATGGCCCGAGATGAGAAGAATTATTACCAGGATACACCAAAACAGATTCAGAGGAAGATTGAGTTGTACCAGCGTTATCACCCAGATGACTTCCAGACTCTTTCTGCTTTTTGGCCACATGGAGACATCAATCAGCAATGACTGTCCCTCACAGTAACTGTCTACCTAAAGCTGCTGCTGCTGCTGCCCCTGCTTTAGAAATCAAGATTGATTTCGGTTCATTTTCCCATACTGTTTTTTTTCTTGTGTAGCTGTGCAGCAAGCCTTTGTCTGCTTCTGTGGCTGGAAAAATGGCAACTTGTTCCTATTCCTTAGAAGTGGAATACACTCAAAGAAACCCCATCTTTGTATTGTGAAGCTAGACTCCCCAGTGGCTGCTTAGCTCAGAAACAGCTGCTCTTGGTGGGTGGGGGGTTGGTTGGATCAGTTTTGTGCTCCACTATTATGATTAGCTTCTGTATCAAAGGCTCTTGTGTGAGGTCTGCCTTGCTCATGCAGAGTGATTACTCCTTTTGATATCTCAGAGCTTTGTGGGAACTTGCAGTTATAACATGGAAGAATTCCTCTGCCCCCAGAGCCTGTCACTGGTACTCTGTCTGTACCACATAAGAGTTCTAATGGTGTAGGCCAGGACATTTGTCCATTGTTTGTGTTAGATGTGCTATCTCAAATTTTACGAGCATTCTATTGTAATCCATAAATAAATACATAAATTAACCATCTGTTTCTTGCACTTACCATCACCTGTGGAAGTATTTCAGCTGTCTTATCAGAACCTTGACTGCTCTCAGGAAGCTGTTTAATTTATTCCAGTATTTGTTATACCGCCTCTCTTATGAAATAAAGCAACATGGTTCAGTAATTTTGTTTTTTATAATGGTTTCTACTATTTTATCTGGCACTGAGGTCAGGCTCACAGGTCTGTAGTTTCCCAGATCACCCCTGGAACCCTTTTTAAAAACGGGTGGTACACTGGCCAATCTTAAATTGATGTTTTTTTGAAGATTTATTTTATTTATTTATATTCTCTTATATACTACGCTATTCTGCATCAGTGCGGTTTACATTGAACAGGGCATTATAACTTGGAGATAACTATTTTACAGGGAACATGGGCTATGGAGGGTTAAGTGGCTTGCCCAAGATGTGAATAAACAGGCAGACAAAGGTGAGCTGGTCAATATAGTGTATCTGGATTTTCAGAAAGCCTTTCACAAGGTCCTGCATGAGAGACTCTTGGAAAAAAATAAAAATTATGGGATAGGAGGAAATGTACCACTGTGGATCAGGAACTAGTTAAGATAAAAAAAAGAGGGTAGGTCTAAATGGCCAATTTTCCCAGTGGAGAAAGGTGAATAGTGGAGTACCTTGGGGATCTTGCTGGGTCCACTGCTTTTTAACATATTCATAAATGACCTAGAAAGGGGAATAATGAGTGAGGTTATCAAATTTGCAGGTGAGACAAAACTATTCAAAGTTGCTAAAACCCATGAGGATTGTGAAAAATTGCAAGAGGACCTTGATAAAATGGAAGACTGGACATTCAAATGGCAGATGAAATTTAA
Source organism: Ichthyophis bannanicus (assembly GCA_033557465.1). NCBI lineage: Eukaryota > Metazoa > Chordata > Amphibia > Gymnophiona > Ichthyophiidae > Ichthyophis > Ichthyophis bannanicus. Next base: position 8,299,022 of record CM066050.1, read on the forward strand.
AGTGGACAAGTGCAAAGTTATGCCCCTAGGAAAGAATAACCTAAACTATGGTTATATGATGCAAGATTCCACATTAGATACCAGCACCCAGGAAAAAGATTTAAGCATGTTGAAACACTTTGCCCAGTGTGCAGTAGCAGCCAAGAGAGCAAATAGAATCATAAGGAAAGGAATGGAGAATAAAAGGATATTATAATGCCGCTATTGTTCCACGGTGCAAAACTGCACCTTGAATATTGTGTGCAATTCTGGTTGCAGTATCTTAAAAAGAATATAGCAAAATTAGAAAAAGTAAAAAGAGCCACCGAAATGGTAAAGGGGATGGAAGGATACCCCTATGAGGAGCGGCCTAAAAGATTAGGGCTCTTCAACCTGGAAAAGAGACAGATGAGGGGAGATATGATAGAGGTCTATAAATTAATGAATGGAGTAGAACGGGTAAACGTAGATCAACTACGTCATCAAAATATAGAAAGACTAGGGGACATGCAATGAAGCTACAGGGTAACCTATTTAAGACTAAGAACAAATACTTTTTTTACTCTATGCGTAATCAAATTCTGGAATTCGTTACCAGGGGATGCGTCCTGAGGCCCTTATTGGATAATGGCCGTTTACTCTTTGAGTCTGCCCTGTCAAGTGTCATCCAGTCCTATATGGGACAGGATCCAGTCTTATGGAGAAACTGGGCATCATTGCAGTGCAATTTCCAAAAGCCCCAAGCCTTGCGGAAAAGTGTGACAAACTCTGCACATCATCCTGATCACTGCAGGTGGGAGGTGGAGCATCTCCGGAGGCCGCCTCTGGTTGCATGAGGTCTGGCAGTGCAGCATCTACCTCTTCTGTTGGCTTGGCAACAGCGCTGGAGGTGGGGGGACGCTGAGCTGGCTCACCCACAAGCAGGTGGGTGTTTGGCTCAGGGCATGCTCTGGAGGGATGGTCAGGATCAACGGCGCAGGAAGCGCACATTTGGTCAACTAAGACCCTGCACACACTCCCACACCCAAGGCAGCGGGGTGCCTTATTGACCATCTCTGCAGCGTGCGTGTCTGTTCTGCTCACAGCCTCTGTACTGCAGAAACTTGGACAGGAAGCAGGCCCAAGGCCTGCAGTGCCAACGGTGCCTGTAGGAACACATGGTGCCGCATGTTATCGGAGCAGTTAGTCTCATGATACTGTGGCAGGGAGAAGCCAGAGGTGACCCCGGCATCTCTGCTGTCAGTACCAATCGGAGGGCAGGAGTGGAGTCCATGGTCAGTATGTGCTGTTACCGCCTACTATCCCAACCTCGAGCCTTCGGGAGTAATGGCTTATAAGGGGTTAGCTGTCAGTCCACTGAGGAGTCCTGAAGCCTGTGCTGGGGCTCTTCTGTATGGGACTGTTAATAACAAAAAGACACCGATGGATCCAAGCACTCCTTGGCAGCTCTCCTAGAGAACTAATTGACACTTTTGGCCAGTAGTTACCCTACTGCAAGATGCAGTCCAGACCAGGGGGTCGTCTTTCATGTGCCCTTGGGTTTGGATGACTGGACTGTCCAGTGCTCTTGTGGCCAAGCATGGCAGCCTAATCAGGAGCTGTACTAAAAGTCGTCCACCACCTGCTGAGACGGAGAAAAACTGAAGAGTGCCCCTAGCTGTACTGCATATGATACTAGGTATGATGTCACAGATGCACTTTGTTGCTCAGTGACCCTTGTGTTTCTAGCATTGTTTGAGTGAGTCTCTTTGGGGATTTGACTGATATTGTAGGGATGATGTTGCAACATTCTTCTGGTGTTTTCTCTGTATCACATCTGCTGGTTGGGGGAAACAACCCTATGGTCTGGACTGATCTAGCAGCAGCACTCTAGAAAAACTGTTAATGGAGCTGGGCTTAAAAAAAAGTTTAAATAAAATTCCTGGAGGAAAGGTCCATAAACCATTATTAAAGAGGACCCGGGAAATCCACTCGGGGGCAGCCCAAGGGCCTCATTTGCATAATGTTAATATGCACTAATGTTTAGTAAACATGCCTCTTAAGGTGAAATTTTCCTTACCGTTAATTTCCTTTCCTGGAATCCTGCTAGACCAGTCCAGACAAATGGGTTGTGTTCCCCTTCCAGCAGATGTTGGAGACAGAAAAAGATTTCCAGAGCCCTGACTGGCTGGCCACTGGCATATAGGAACATACCCATAAGGGTTCTCCTCAGTATAGTTTGTATAGCTAAGATAAGGAGGCCAAGACCAAACCGACCCGGCCAACGAGACCGGAAAAACCTGGCCAACTATATACATGACGCACGGGCGTGGAAAAAGAAAAAATCGACCCACGGACATCCGGTATAATGATCTCCTTAGAGGAAGTCCAAGAGGTTCGGAGGATCACTTTCAGAACTGGACTGGTCTAGCAGGATTCCAGGAAAGGAAATTAACGGTAAGGAAAATTTCACCTTCCATTTCATCCTGCTAGACCAGTCCAGACAAACGGGAAGTACCCAAGCTAATGACCACCCGGGCGGGAAGCGATAGCCACAGAAAGCACTTTGGTGCCAAACTGACTGTCAGCATGCGCCTGGACATCAAGGCGGTAATGCCGCACAAAGGTCGACAAGGACGCCCAAGTTGCCCCTCGGCAAATATCTACCGGAGCGACGTGAGAGCGCTCAGCCCAGGAAGCCGCCTGAGCTCTAGTAGAGTGCGCACGAAGGACCGCCGGCACCGGCATGCCCTGACCAATATAAGCAGCTTCAATGGCGCCCCGGAGCCACCGGGAAATCGTCGATTTAGAGGCCGCAAGACCTTTCCGAGGTCCCGCAAAAAGAACAAAGAGATGATCAGACGCTCGAAAGGAATTAGTAACCTTCAAGTATCGACGAAGAATTCTGCGGAGATCCAATGCTCGGAGATCCTTATGCCGTCCCGCGCATTGCTCTTTGGAAAAGGCGGGAAGGAAAAGAGGCTGATTTAGATGAAAGGACGTAAGGACCTTCGGCAAAAAAGACGGCACCGGTTGAATCGTGACGCCCTCCGCCGAAAAAGAGAGAAAAGGGTCTCGACAGGAGAGAGCCTGCAACTCCGAAATCCGACGAGCCGAGGTAATCGCAACCAGAAAGACAGTTTTGAGGGTAAGATCCCGCAAGGAAGCCTCTTTGAGGGGCTCAAAAGGAAGAACCACGAGAGACTTCAAGACCAAGGACAAATCCCAAGGAGGTACAACCGCCCGTAAGGGCGGACGCAACACTTTGACCCCCTTGAGAAAACGGGACACATCTGAGTGCGACGCCAACAAACAGCCCCGCACTGGTCCACGGAAGCAAGTCAAGGCAGATACCTGCACCCGCAGGGAACTCAGGGCCAAACCCTTCCCAAACCCATCCTGAAGAAATGCTAAGACTTCTGGAACTGCTGCGCGCCAAGGGGAAACCTGATGGGCTGAACACCAGGATTCGAAAATACGCCACACCCGCGCATAAGCCAGCGATGTGGAAGATCGACGAGCTCGGAGAAGGGTAGAGACGACCTCGGACGAATAGTCCTTGCGCGCTAGCTGGCGGCGTTCAATAGCCAAGCCGTAAGCGAGTAGGGACTTGCGTCGTCCATGAACACGGGACCCTGACAAAGGAGGGGCGTCGTCGAGGACAAGAGCAGCGGCCGCCCCCGAGACAACCGGACCAGATCCGCGTACCAAGGCCGTCGAGCCCAATTCGGGGCTACGAGAATCACTGGACCCTGGTGCTCCTCGATGCGACGGAGAACTTTCCCGATCAGGGCCCACGGAGGAAAAACGTACAGAAGAACGTGAGCCGGCCAAGGCTGAGCTAACGCATCTATCCCTTGGGATCCGTGGTCCCTCCAGCGACTGAAATAGGCGGACGCCTTGGCATTCCTTCCCGAGGCCATGAGGTCCATCACCGGCAGTCCCCAGCGGTGCACAATGGCCTGAAAGGCCTCGGGGACGAGCTCCCACTCCCTGGGATCTAGAGCGTGCCGACTGAGAAAGTCGGCCGTGACATTGTCGACCCCGGCAATATGCTGCGCCGAAATGGCTAACAAATATTTCTCCGCCCACGGAAATAGCCGATCCATCTCCCTCGATACTCCCGGACACTTCGTCCCCCCTTGGCGATTGAGGTACGCCACTGTGGTGGCATTGTCGGAGAGGATCCGAACTGCTTGATTGCGGAGGACGTGCAGAAAACTCAAGGCGAGGCGAACAGCCCGAGCCTCCAGGTGATTGATTGTCCACATCGCCTCGAGAGGCGTCCAGGCACCCTGCGCTGTGTGAGTCTGACAGTGAGACCCCCAGCCAGAGAGACTGGCATCCGTCGTCATCAATACCCAGCGCGGAACGTCCAATGGGACCCCCCGAAGAAGATTGCGCGGCGAAAGCCACCATTGAAGATTGTACTGGAGACCCGGCAAGAGCGGGAGACGGAGCTGGTAATCCTCGGATACCGGGGACCAGCGAGAAAGAAGTGCCCTCTGTAGACAACGCATGTGAGCCCTCGCCCAGGGTACCAGGTCGATGGTAGCAGCCATCGACTCCAGAAGCTGTAAATAGTCCCATGCCTGAGGAGAGGACTGAAGGAGAAACAGGCGAAGCTGACCGGACAACTTGAGGAAGCGAGCCTTTGTCAGAAACACCCGGCCTTGAGCCGTGTCGAACGTTGCGCCGAGGAAGTCGAGCCGCTGAGAAGGACACAGACAACTCTTGGGATGATTGATAATCCACCCCAGACTCTCCAGAAACGCCACCACTTTTGCCACCGTGCTGTCGGCCTCCGAACGGGAATCGGCTAGAATAAGCCAGTCATCCAAGTAGGGATGTACCCGTATTCCCTGCTTCCTCAGAGCCGCGGCTACTACAACCATGATCTTTGAAAAGGCCCGCGGAGCGGACGCCAGGCCGAAAGGCATTGCTTGAAATTGAAAATGCCGGCCCAGCACCGCGAAACGCAAAAAGCGTTGATGGTCCTTCCGAACAGGTATGTGAAAATAAGCTTCGGCGAGATCCAGGGAGGCAAGGAATTCCCCCTTGCGGACCGCCTGAATAACTGACCGGAGTGTCTCCATTCGAAAATGGGGCACATGGAGGCAGCGGTTGACCCCTTTGAGATCTAGGACTGGGCGAAAGGAACCATCCCTCTTGGGCACCACGAAATAAATAGAATAACGACCCAAGCCCCGCTCTGGAGCCGGCCCGGGACGAATGGCATTGAGCCGAAGAAGGCGTTGCAAAGTGGTGTGAATGGCGTGTCTCTTTGTGGACGCCCCCGTCTGAGAGAGAAGGAAGGCATCGGGGATAGGCTGGCAATAAGGGAGAGACAGCCCGGAGGTTACAACATTGAGCACCCATCGATCCGTGGTGATTGCTGCCCACTGACGAGAAAAAAGGGCTAACCTTCCCCCTACTGGAGGAAGGAACTCGAGTGGGCTGCCCGTCCCGTCAGCGGGACGAACGGGCAGAGCCGGGAAACTTTCCTGAGCCAGAGTAGGAGTCAGTGCCCTTTCGCACTCCACAAAAGGACTGACTCCTTTGTTGGCCTCGGTTAGAGGGAAACGAAGCCCCCGAGGGCTTGTAAGACCGAAACCGGTGAAAGTCACCAGAACGAGAATACCGCCGAGAGCCTTGAGAAGAGGACCGAAAGGAGCGCCGCTGAGTAGGTTTCTGGCGATCCTCAGGTAACCGCTGCGGCTTGACCTCTCCGAGATCCTTCACCAACTTGTCCAGGTCTTCCCCAAACAAAAAACGCCCCTTAAAGGGAAGTTTGGAGAGGCGCGACTTAGAAGCAACGTCCGCCGCCCACTGACGTAACCAGAGCCAGCGCCGTGCGACAGTAATGGAGGCAATGGAACGAGCCGAGAGGCGTAATAAGTCGTAGAAGGAATCGGCGAGAAAAGCCGTGGCAGATTCCAAACGCGCCATGGCGGGATCTTCCGGCAGCCTCTGAAGCCAGCGGAGCAGCGCTCGGGCCACCAAGGCCCCACAGACCGTCGCCTGCAACGCCATCGTGGAAGACGAAAATGCCGTCTTGAGAAGATTCTCAACCTTGCGATCCTTGAGAGCTGCACCGCCCTCCACTGGAATGGTGGTATGCTTGGTCACCCCTGAAACTAGGGCATCCACCTTTAGGATAGGCAAGCCACTTGTCAATCTCAGACGGAAGCCAGAGATAGAGTTGCCCCAGGCGGCGTACCGCCCGGAGCGGAGAATCAGGAGCATCCCACTCCCGAGACACCATTTGCTGCATTTCCGCCAGGAAGGGAAAGGCCTTGGAAGGCTGCCGAATACCCTGCAAGATTGGATCCGATTGAGACTGCGATGGAGTTGCGTCGGAGGCGGGAGGATCGGAAAGCCGCAGAGCCTCCACCACCTGTTCTATTAAGGGCGTCAACTCTTCCTTTCGGAAGAGACGTATTTCTTGAGAATCATCCGCTTTTGGCAGCTCAGGATCGGAAAGAGAATACTCGCCATCCTCCCTCTCTGAGTCCGAGAGGCTGACATCCCCCGAGGAGCCAGCCCCATCCAGGCCCACAGCTCCGCCTGATGAGGAAGCCAAAACCTTCTTGGAGGGGCACCCGGATTCCCGGGCGGAGGCCTGACGCGTGCGCTTGTGAGACAGCGACGCATCCGCCGCCACCCCCGCAGGCAGCACCTGCGTGGAACCCCCAACCGGAGAGTCAGCGTTCCATAGAGACAAAGCTTGGCGAAAAAGCGCCAAAAACTGGGCCTCTGAGGGCAAGTGACACTCCTTCTGCAGGCCCGAGGCACCTCTATCGACGCCGCTGGCGATGCTAGCACAGGCAGGGCGGGCGGAGTAGCACTGGAGAGACTTGCGGAACCAGCTACAGCCTGAAAGGTCTCCCCGGGATGAGCCAGACAGGCAGAGCACATATTAGCAGAGAGCTCCTTGCTCTTCTTGTTGCAGCCTAGACAGCGCTGCCCTGCAGCAGGCATTTTCGCGGCCAGGAAGGAGGTGCTCTTTGATCCCCGGTGTCTGTTGCCGAGCGGATAAGGACCCTGAGGGAAAAAGAGCGGCAGAAAAAAGATGCACCGCAATATCCCCGGCCGTGCGGCTTCCAAAAATGGCCGCCGGCCCAAAAGCGCGCGAAAACACAGAGCCGCGAACTGAGGAAAAAAAGGGTAAGGCAATAAAATAAGAAACGCCGCGGGCCGGTCGACTGGAGAGAGGCAGTCAGGGAGACCCCAAAGTCACTACTAAGGCCGTCTCTTCCGAGAATGAGAAGAAAAACAAGTTGGGCTGCCACGGAGGCGGGAAAGCTGTCACTTACAGTCCTGAAGAGCCGCACACAGTCAAGCTGATCCCTCCGAGCACTCGGAGACTGCAACCCCCACACACTAACCCTCTTGGCTAGGGCTGGGGTCTTCCGGGGAGAGGGGAAGGACAGGGCTGCACTGATCCAAAGCAGGTGCTCCTGTAAACACCCTCAACGTGCGGCTGGTCTGGGAAAACCCAAGGCAACACCTCGTCTGAAGCCTGGATACCTCCAGAGAGCAATCAAACCAAAGAAAAAAACAATGAACAAATAAAAGGTAGAAAAGTAAACAATGCAAGTCAAATTGAGGAGAAAACCAGACACTCCTGCATCTGCTGGAGACAGAAAATACTGAGGAGAACCCTTATGGGTATGTTCCTATATGCCAGTGGCCAGCCAATTGGGGCTCTGGAAATCTTTTTCTGTCTCCAACATCTGCTGGAAGGGGAACACAACCTGTTTGTCTGGACTGGTCTAGCAGGATGAAATGGAATGAGTATCTAGATAAAGAAAAAGACTACCAGATTTCTACATTACTATACTCCAGTGGCAACTGCCAAGCACATTAGGAAGTACTATAAACACTGCCCATTTAGAACCCATAGCAAACCCGCCACATCATGACAGCACTACCAGGACTCTCAAAGCATCAAACACTACCTAGCAAAAGGACAACACAGCAAATATTAAACCAACAATCTCCGACTGGGGAAAGAGAACAAGTGGGACTGTCAAATAGAAACTAGATGAACAGAATACTGCAGCTCATTTACACATGCAGAACATAGACCGTCACCAAACAAAGAACAAGGGATAACAATTTAGAAATAGGAAGACAATAATTAAACTGGGAACAACACTGGAGAAATAAAACTAAATTAATTAATAAGACATTAGCAATGCACATTTCCCACAGCTGACATAGTCCAGTTAATAAATTCAAAATAAAGTATTTTTCTATTTATTTATTTTTTTGTTGGGGCATTTTATTTTTCAGTTGCAATTGCTCCAGTCACTTTCTTCTGGTTTCTTTGTCTTTGGCTAATTCTCCAGTGTATGCTGTCCATTTGTCCTTTCTTCTCTCTTGTTTTTTTCCCATTCTCTCTCTACATATGCTTTAACATACTGATCTTTCCCCTATTGCTCTTTCCTACATGTCTGTCTTTATTTCTCTTTCATCCACTCAAATTTTACCCTTCCATCCTCAATCCCCACTTACTCTCCCAATACCTGGCCAATCATAGACTCTTTCTTCCCTACCACACAACACATCTTTTCCCCTTTCCATCCCTACTCCCCCAGCACCACCCAGCATCTGCTCCCTTCTAGTCCCATTCTCCCCCCCCCTCCCATCAGCCCATGCCCCCTCATCAGGACAGAAAATGGCCATCTTGGACCCCCATGCCTATCTAAGCTGCTTCAGAGATCAGTCAGGGAAGCCACCAGTGTGAAAAGTGCCATTTTCCCTCAAACTGGCAGCTGTTACTGTGAAGTGTACTGAATGCTGGGAAAGGGTGAAGAACCTTAAAAATAATAAAAAGTAGCTACCCGCTGGGTGGGGGTCGTTTTCCCTTTCGACCTCCCCACGGTCAGCTCTGACAAAAGAAAATTATTATACTACGGGTCACCTATATTTGGTTGAGGTTTTTATGCTTTGATTGTTGATTTACCTTGACCTTAAGGTTTATTTTTTTGGGGAAAGGTTAAAGGGCACTTTTCACATTGGCGGCGCCGGCTGTGCAGAGGTGAACCGGGCATCATGTGGCTTCCTCAGCTCACCTCTGAAGCCGTCCATTGTGCAAGAATGAAGTTTACGTGGGGCCCCGTGCGAACAATATTCTCACACAGGCTGGCCCTGGATCCACTGCTTGCCCCAATACAAGGTACTCATGACTTGGACTGGGCTTGATGGACCTTGGTCTAACCCAGTATGGCATATCTTATGTTCTTAATCTTCAGGTACTGTGAATGATTTTAATGATAGCTTGCAAACTTTACTAGTAGTAAATTTGTAATTAAATTGTTTAGTTCTTTCAGAACCCTGGGATCTTTAGAATCTGGCCCAGGTGACTTGATACTGTTTTTAGTTTGTCAAATTGCCTTATTGTACCTTCCAGGTTCATCAAGATCAGTTTCATTACCTTAAAATATCATTTCTGGCATGGGTACCTCACCTACATCTTTAGTAAAGACCAAAGCAAAAATTTGTGTCTGCCACAACCTTGTCCTCCTTTCACTCTTCTATCATCTAATGGTCCAACTTACTCTTGCACTGGCTTTTTGCTTTGAATAGACCTCAAAATGTTTTCTTATGAGTTTTTTTGCTTTTCAGTTTCTCTTTTTGCCTGCTTTATCAACTTATTTGCCAGTTCTGCTGGTTCTTGTTTTCCTCATTCAGATCCTTTTTCTGGTTTTAGCTATAACAGCTTCTCGTGTCTGACCTTTAAAGCATGGCAGCCATTTTGCCTTTGTTCCACCTTTTTTAAAGTGTGGAATAAATCTGGTTTGGGCTCCCACAATGATATTTTTAAACAATATACAAGCCTAATGTAAAAGCTTAACCTTTGCAGCTGCTCCTTTAAGATTTTCTTAACCATTTTACCATAGTCTCCTTTTTGAAAGTTTAAATGTTAGAACAGTAGCTTTTCTATGAAACAATCATCTGTTTCAACTAGACATCGTATCTCCCTTGTTGACATTCACTCAGTTGATACTGAGATAGCATTACAGTAATAGCTTCCTTAATGTCTGTTAACTGAAAATCACCTAACAAAACTAGCATTTCATCATCTGTTTCTTCATTCTGGCCACATGGCTGGTGTACACCCTAACTACTATGTTCTTCCCCTTCTCATATTGCTTTCTATCAATGATGACCCTACAGTGCATTTTGTTTGCTGCAAAACATTTATCCTCTTTGACTTAATGCCCTATTTAATGTATAGCACCACCCCTCCATCAATTTGATTTACCCTATCATTTGGAAGGTACCCTGGTATCTCAGAATTTTTTTTTAAAATTGCATCAACCATACAAACCAAAACCAATCCTCCTCTGTTCTTCCAATTATCACAAATTCCCATCTGAAGAACAAATGGTAATTAGGCCTTACCTGCTAATTGCTGTTCCTGAAGGAACGACAGTCCAGTCCCTTACTTCTGGGTTGCGCAACCCTTCCAGCAGCTTGGAGGCTGAGCCCAACCTTTTTGGGGATGGAGCGGTATAAGTACCACTGGGACCACCCCCTAACTCCAGTATTCGAATGAAAAAGCAGACATAACCAATTTTTGGAACAACCTATCCAACCTAAATAATTCAAGAAACATTGTATATCACTAAATTCAACTTTTTTTTTTTTTTTTTTTTTTTTTAATGGAATGGTATAGGAGGGGATGAGAGGGATGCCCCGGGCGGAGGGGGTTTGCCGGGGCTAGCCGCACCTGTACTGTGTTCGTTCCGGTGATTCTGCCCCTCTGCCTAAACCACAAACTTCAATTCGGCCGGACCCGGGAGGGATCAGGGACTGGACTGTCGTTCCTTCAGGAACAGCAATTAGCAGGTAAGGCCTAATTACCATTTCCTTATCGTCACTCCAGTCCAGTCCCTTACTTCTGGGATGTACCAGAGCAGTTCAACCCTGGGTGGGGTCCGGCATACCGGAACGGAGAACAGCCCGGCCAAACCGAGCGTCCGCTGCACTCTGGACGTCCAATCTGTAGTGCTTGGTGAAGGTGTGGAGGGAGGTCCAAGTCGCCGCCCTACATATATCCAGTGGGGGAACTAGGCTGAACTCCGCCCAGGAGGTAGCCTGAGCCCTCGTAGAGTGTGCCCGCAGGCCCACGGGGACTTGTTTCCCCTTCAGGATATAGGCGGAGGCGATTGCTTCCCTGATCCACCTAGAGATGGAGGCCTTGGCTGCCGCCTCCCCTTTGTGCGGACCCCCGAACTGAATGAACAGGCGTTCGGATTTTCTGAAGGGCGCTGTTCGGGAGAGGTATCTCTTGAGGATTCGTCGAATATCTAGGAGGCAAAATTTGTCATCTCTACCTTCCCGCCCCTCCGAGGCGAAGGCCGGGAGGGTAACTGTCTGGTTCACGTGGAAGGGAGAGGAGACTTTGGGCAAGAAAGATGGAACCGTGCGCAGTACCACTTTGTCCTTGAAGAAGGACAGGAAGGGGGGTTGCGAGGACAGAGCCTGTAGTTCTGAGATTCTTCTGGCCGAACAGATGGCGATCAGAAAGACCGTCTTCAAGGTTAGATCCTTTAGGGAGGCATTCTTTAGTGGCTCAAAGGGATTCCCGATCAAGGCATTCAGTACCAGGTTAAGGTCCCAAGGGGGGATGATCGACCTTCGTTGCGGTCGTAGCCGCCTAACTGCCCTTAGGAACCTTGCGACGTCCGCGTGGGTCCCTAGAGGTTTGCCTCGGATCTTGCCCCTGTAGCAAGCGATGGCCGCCAGCTGGACCCTTAAGGAACTGTGGGCCAGACCCTTTTCAAACCCTGCCTGTAGGAATTCCAGGACCTCCGGAACAGAGACCGAGAGTGGTTTCTTTCGGTGCTCCGCGCACCAGGATTCGAAGATGCGCCAGACTCTCACATAGGAAAGACAGGTCGAACGCTTCTTTGCCTGTAACATAGTCGAGACTACCGCCCTTGAGTAACCTCGTTTCAGGAGCCGTGCCCTTTCAATAGCCAGGCCGTAAGCGAGAACCGATCCACGTGTGGCATCAGAACTGGGCCTTGACTTAGAAGGTCCCTTTTGCAAGGAAGGCGCCACGGGTGGTCGGCGATCATCCTTACTAGATCCGCATACCAGGGTCGGCGGGGCCAGTCCGGAGCAATGAGGATTACCAAACCCTGGTGAGACTCTACCCGCTGGAGCACTTTTCCGATCAGAGCCCAAGGCGGGAATACATAGAGAATCCCCTCCGAAGGCCACTTTTGTGACAGGGCATCCAAGCCCTCGGACATTCTTTCCCTCCGCCGACTGAAGAATCTGTCCACCTTGGCTGAAGAGAACCGGGCCATGAGGTCCATGACTGGCGCTCCCCACCGAGCTACTACTTGGTTGAAGGTCTCCTGTTCCAGTTCCCACTCTCCGTGGTCTATCTTGTACCTGCTGAGGAAATCGGCCGTGACGTTGTCCGTTCCTGCCACGTGCTGTGCTGATAGTGCCTGCAGATGGATTTCCGCCCACTGTAAGAGGGCGTCCGCTTCCTTCTCGAGAGCGGGACTGCTGGTGCCTCCCTGGTGATTGATGTAAGCTACTGCGGTGACATTGTCGGAGAGGACGCGAATTGCTCTTCCTTGTACTAAAGACTCGAGCGCTTTGAGCGCCAGGGTGACGGCCCTCAATTCCAGTCTGTTGATGGGCCATTGCGATTCCAAGGGTGTCCATTGACCCTGGACGAACTGATCTTGGCAGTGTGCTCCCCAACCGGACAGGCTGGCATCCGTCGTCAACAACAGCCACTGAGGGGGTTCGAGAGGCATCCCGCGATCCAGGTTCCTTGGGTTTCTCCACCAGTAGAGAGCCTGTTTGGTGCGCGGAGCGCACGGTAACTGTCGAGAGAGAGGATGATTCTGGGGAGACCACCGACGCAACAGTGACCGCTGCAATGGACGCATGTGGGCCCTGGCCCATGGAACTACCTCTATTGCCGCCGCCATTGTGCCCAGGAGTTGAAGATAATGCCACGCCGAGGGGCTTCTTCTGGATAGAAACTGTGAGACCAGGAGCCTTAGATCCCTGGATCTTGTCCGAGACAAGAAGACTCTGCCGCTTTTGGTGTCGAATCTTGCCCCGAGGTACTCGAGGTCCTGGGAGGGAGTCAGCCTGCTCTTTGTACGATTGATGACCCAACCCAAGTCCTCTAAAACCTGGACTACTCTGGCCGTTGTCGAGAGACTTTCTTCTCCGGACTTTGCCCGTATTAGCCAATCGTCCAAGTAAGGGTGAACCAATATTCCCTCCTTCCGAAGGAAGGCTGCCACCACCACCATTACCTTGGTGAAAGTTCTGGGGGCCGTAGCTAGGCCGAATGGGAGGGCCTGGAATTGAAAGTGACCTCCTGGTACCGCGAATCTCAGAAACTGTTGATGGGACTTCCTGATTGGGATATGCAGGTAGGCTTCCGTCAGGTCGAGGGATGTTAGGAACTCCCCTTCCCTTACGGCTGCTATGACAGAACGTAGGGTCTCCATTCGAAAGTGGGGTACCCTGAGGCAGCGATTGACCTGTTTTAGGTCCAGGATCGGTCGAAGGGAGTCTTCCTTCTTTGGTACCACAAAATAAATAGAGTATCGACCCGATCCGCGCTGGCTTGGTGGAACGGGGACCACCGCCCCGAGGGCTAGTAGGTGTGCGAGAGTTGACTCCACTGCCACCCTCTTTGTAGAAGAGCCGCAGGGAGAGCGGACAAAGGCCGGGGGAATTTGTTCTGCAAATTCGAGAGCATAGCCCTCTCTGATCACTTCTAGGACCCACTGATCGGACGTGACTCGGGACTAGGCGGGAAGGAAGAGCCTCAGGCGGCCCCCTATCGTGTGCCTTCCCTCCTGGGCCCCCAACATCTCATGGTTTTCTGGGACCTGAGAAGGAGGAGGAGGAGTTTGATCCAAAGCCTCGGCCGGCTCCCCGAAACCCTCTGAAACCTTGTCCCCTAGAGGGGAAACGGGTTCTGGAAAAGGGGGCTGATCTGGCTGGACGAAACCTCTGTGGATCCCTAGGCTGGGTACGTAGCGGGGGTAGAGAGCGCCCCTGTTTCTGTCTGTCTTCCGGGAGCCTGCCTCCCTTTGACTCCCCCAGGTCCTTGACTAGCTTTTCTAAATCTTCGCCAAACAACAGTTTCCCCTTGAAGGGAAGTCGGCTCAGACGCGCCTTGGAGGACGCATCTGCTGCCCAATTCCGTAGCCACAGATAGCGCCTGGCCGCCACCACTGAGGCCATGTTCTTGGCTAGGCTTCTGATGAGATCGTACTGACTATCAGCCAAATAGGCTGTTCCGGATTCCACCTTAGCCGAGTTGGCCTGTGATTCGTCCGTTGAACCCTCTGTTGACTGGATTTGTTGTGCCCACCTTAAACAGGCCCGAGCCACCCAGGCTCCTGATACGGAAGCCTGCAAGGCCAGAGCGCTGATGTCAAAGGCCTGTTTCAGGAGCGTATCCAACTTCCTGTCTTGAGCATCCCTTAGGGCCGTGGCTCCCTCCACCGGGATAGTGGTCTTCTTGGTGACTGCTGAAACCGCGGCATCCACCCTGGGGGACTTCAGCAGTTCTTTATCCGACTCCGGGAGAGGGTAGAGGCGAGACATGGTTCGTATCCCTCTCAGACCTGATTCTGGTTGATCCCATTCCTCTTGAATCATTTGACGTACCACTCTGTGGACAGGGAAAACCTTCTGGGACCTTCTGATGGCCTGAATCAGGGGATCCTCTAAGGTCTCGTCCTCTGTTGGGGAATCAGAGGTCACGTTGAGGGCTTTTAGGGACTCATTGATTAAGGCCGGGAGCTCCTCTCGGCGAAACACTCTAACAATGCGAGCATGGTCTTCCTCCGGGATCTCCCCTTCTTCCAGCTCCTCGTCTTCCTCCTCTAGGTCCCTCTCGGAACCCTCCTCCTCTGGGGTGTCCTGAGAAGGGGTAGGGAGAATTTCCTCACTCATTAGCCTGGAGCGTTTGTAGGGTATACCTGAATCCTGACCACTTGCTCTCCTAGGTTTGGCTAACCTGGCTTCTGCCGGCAGGCCTGCATTGCCTGGGCCGAGCCCTTGCCTGCGCATGCAGTAGGCTTGGTGGAGTAACAGGACGAAGTCTGGGGAGAAGAGCTCTCCGACCCCTCCCTCCAGCATGTCCCGGGCTACGGGGGGAGCGAGGACCTCAGTGCTAGTAGTCAGAGGCAACTGAACCCCCTCTTCTGCTTCTAGGGATTCCCCAGGCACCGGAGGTACTTGGGCCATGGCTAGACTGATTTCCTGCTCTACCGAGGTAGATGCTGCCGCGCACGCCCTGCAGATTCCCGTCTCTGTGGGGGTGCCCCTTCGTGTGCCACAGGACGGGCACTTTGCCTTGGAAGCCATGCTTACCAGATGCTTGGGTGGCAGGGTATGGCAGAAAGACCCAAAAAACAGTACTAAAATTAAGATTAAATTTTTTTTTTTTTTTTAAAGAAAGTTCTAAGAATTAAAAATTAAAAAATTAAAATTAAAAATTAGAGGACCCACTCCAGGGTGGGAATTGCTGCAGGGAGTGGAGCAGATAACCCCTGTGTCTTCTCCTCCCCCCCAGAAAGGCAAGGAAATTCGGGAGCCAAGAGAAGGCCTAGCCGTTGGGAACCACGGAGGCTTCACCCTGAGGGGTACAAATCACTTTAAGTAACTTAAAAAAAAAATGCAATAACATAAAAGTAAAACAAAAGGTAAGCAAGGGCATTAAGCCACCGAAGAATACTTGCTGTTTGATGACTTTCGGGAACACAACGCTCCTCCGCTCCGTTGGCTCGACACGTGTTAGGCCGCGGCCACGTGGAGTCCGGAACGGAGGGTGCTTTGCTGTTCGCTGCCTCGTTAACCCGGCTTCTCCCGCCGCGAGGAGGGATCGTGACGCCGACCGCTACAGCCGTTAGTGCTCCCTCCGGAGCAGAGAAGCTTCAATGCTGGCTCCGGGGATCGCCACCGCACCCCGCTGCTCCCGGGGGGGGGGGGGGGGGGCGGGCGTCAGAGAATCGCTCGCGTCTCTGCCTCTAGCGCTCAGCCGCCTTCGGGGCTTCGGCGCGAGGCAGGGCTGCTCCTCGGGGATGCTGCTAAACCCAGAGGATCTTTGCTCCCCCTGCGGCAGGCAGCTCCGGCGCCCCCTCCGGTCTCCGGCCCGGTCAGGAAGGGAGGGGGGGAAGGGAGGGAGAAGGAGGCAGACTGCAGGAAAATTAAAGGTACAGCTCAAGGTAAGAATAAAGAAATCAACTTAAATTTAAATTTAAATCAAATTAAATAAATCAAATTAAATAAAATAGCTTAATTAGGATAAGGCAGGACTCCAGTAAGCCCTAGGCTTACGGAACCCTCCAGCTGCTTGGAGGCTGAGCAATACTGGAGTTAGGGGGTGGTCCCAGTGGTACTTATACCGCTCCATCCCCAAAAAGGTTGGGCTCAGCCTCCAAGCTGCTGGAAGGGTTGCGCAACCCAGAAGTAAGGGACTGGACTGGAGTGACGATAAGGAACCCCACCATTCCAAAAATGCACATTAATTGGTATTGTACTACCTGTTCACTTTAAGTGTAAAGTCGGCTCTTCCTACCTTGTGCAAACTTGTTGTCTGTAAACCGTGCTGATCTTAAAGAGCGCGGTATATAAAAGCATGTAATAAATAAATAATTTTCCTTTAAACCAGTCCATTTGGAGAGCTTCCCCCAGGTCTACAAAACTGCAGCCTACAATACTTTAGCACAGTTAATTTGTACATCAAACACAAGTGACTCACCTGCACTTCAACTTCCTTTATCTCTGGAGGTTCCAGCTGCTTCCACTGCTGAGCCACAGCCAGCCTAGCCGCCATGTACCCCGCTCTGATGAAAGGCACCATTTCATTAGGTAGATAACTAAGTTATATTTAGCAAGGCCACCTCTGGAGCAGGGGACAACTACACTCCCACCCCAATGTGATCTAACTTTGACACACTCCCACCAAACATAATCAAATGCCCCCTTGCTCCCCACACTGTTGACAGCAATGATCTGACCCCTTCCCATACATCTGTACTATTCTTGTGGGGGGTGATCTACTACCTGTAAAGCATTTTATAATTATGCTCCAACAGATTAGTGGCCATCACACTCTTGTAAAGGCCTTCATAAACCCTTTCCCAATAATTCCCATCCCATTCCCTCCTCAGATCCTCATTGGAGTTGAAATCTACTCCCCCCACCCTCTTTCCATCATATGATACCATTTCAAAATAGTCTCTTTCATTTCCTCTCTCACGAAGAACTATTCTGCTTCGGAAGGCGAAGATTGCAGGGACCTACAAACCTTAGCGGGCCACTTGGAGGTAGGGGAAATAGTCAATTCTATCTATATAGAAAAATGACAACAGATAAAGACTATGCAGCCTGTCCAATCTGCCCATCAATAACTTTAAGTTCTACAATCCATTCCTCTCCCTCAGATCTTCTATATTTGTCCCATACTTTTTTTTTGTATTCAGATACAGTCCTCATCTCCACCACCACCTCTTAAGAGGCTACTTCAAAGAGTCACTATTCTTTTCATAAAGAAATATTTCCTCACATTATTCTTGATTATATCCTCTTTCACCTTATGAACACTCATTTCATAGCTTCCTTTCAACTTGAAGAGGGCCCACTCCTGTGCATTTAGTTAGGGCAGTTTCTCCAAATGAGTTAAAACATGTATTCCATGGGGATATTTAAATGCATATCATTATCACTCCTCCCTTTAGCTCTTCTTTCAGTGCTAGATTTTCTAACTCTCCCACCTTATTTTTTAGACTCCTAGTATTTGTATGCAGGTATTTCAAAGTGTTTTTTTTTTAATCATGCTGACAACCTTTTTATCAGTTGTCAGGGATAATTTGGAATAGTTCAACTGTCTGCTGATTATGTAAGGGCACCTGGACTACTTGTATGTTTACTGCAGCCTCTCATCCACTCTAGGAAGCTCCAAGCTAACCATCTACAGTGCCACAGAGGCTTTAAATATTTATAAAACAAATGTTTGGTCAGAGAGAACTATACAAAACTTAAAACATATGAAATGGTTGCATTCTTCAGAAGGTTTCCTATCAGACAGCGGTATAATCCTAAATGTAGGGCTGCTCATTTATTGCAGCACAGAGAAAAGCAAGAGCTTGTATCTCCAGCCTTCTTTGTCATCCCCTTACACACAGGCAGAATTTGGTACCCATGGCCAGAGACTACAGTTGCATACTTTCCATCCAGGAGTTACTCTGTCCTGCGAGGAGGTTATATAAAATGCCCTTTCATGCTTTTCCACCTTCAGCTCAGACAACGTGACCTGTTTCTCAAACCTGAGAGGGCAGCAGCTTCATGTCCCTGCTCTGCCATCTGCAGGGAACAAGGACAAGTGTTCAGTCTGATATGCTCAGTAAGATGCCCCTGTGGAGGTATCACAAGAGGAATTTGATTAGCAGCGTTTTCAAATCCTGGCTGCTTTTGTCTGCTCCTGTTTTATCCCAAGTAAGACTGGTTGCTAGAATGGCAAACCTGCGTTTCCGTTGTGCCCTGTGTAATGCCAACTCTTGGTACATTTGACAAGCACTGAGTGCTTCATTTTGGTCCTGGAGGAGAAACAAGACTATATCAGGATAGACACTTAAAGGTGTAGTTATTCCCCAAGCACCCCTCCCCCCTCATCATATATGCCTGCCTCCTGGAGCTCTCCTCCACTGCTCACTTGCCTGTATTGTAAGTGTGCAAAACCTAAAAACCAAAGCAGCAAAAGAGACTCCAGTGCGGACATCAGAGGTAAGTGAACTTATGTCTTCCTGGGGCCTCCATTCAGGCAGTGATTCCTGATTTTAGATGTGCGAGAGAAAGGCTTCATCACCTGTTTGTGGGCAAGCACAATGAGTGGGACTTCAGGCTGTTCAGCCAACAGCCGGTGTAGCTCATGTCGGACAAGAGGAAAGCGCTTGCGGTCTGCAGAATCCACCACAAAGAGCAGCAGATGAGTTCTGCTAAGGTACAGGTTCCAGTATGTGCGTAGATTTGAGCTGCCACCAACTACCAGGCACAAAAGTCAGACAAACAAATTAAACTACAGCTAATGTACTGTCATTTTTCCAGCCTGGAATTACTGCTTCTCAAAGACTGCTTAGTGACAGCCTACAATTTCTGTCCCATGTAGCATTTCACTGTAGAACAGGAGGTCTCTAAGAAAGCTTCATGTCCAAGCCAGGAATCACAGAGAATCTGAAAGCTGATGTGTGTACCTTTTGATACAGCTAGTAAATGTACAGTTGTGGTCAACAGTATTGGCACCTTTGCATTTTAGGTATGTTGTGTACAATATCTTGAGAAATAATTGAAAATATTTCAACTGTAAATTCCTCCAGCCCTTCCTAGTATTAATGCTCATGACCTTGTCCTCCATATTTTAATAGTATGTTTAAAAGTATACAACAAAAAGGTCTGTGCAACTTAGAAGTAGTAATTTCTGAGAAAAAAAAGACAAATATAACCTGGACAGGATTAATGGCACCCTTCACTAATATTTGGATGCAAAACCTTTGAAGGTGATGACAGCCTCCAAGCGTTTCTTGAAGACATCTAGTTTCATACATCTGTCTGCTGGTAGTTTCTCCCACTCTTCAATTGCGCTTTGTTCCAGCTCATAAATGTTTCCAGGATTCCTTTTACCAATGGCAGATTTCAGCTCTTTCTTGATTGGATTGAGATCAGGACTCATTGTTGGCCAGTTTAAAACAGTCCATTTGTTCATTTTTAACCAGTCTTCTGTAGTTTTGGATGTATGTTTGGGGTCATTGCCCTGCTGGAGAACCCATGACCTTTGACCCAAACCTAGCTTTCTGACACGAGGTAGCACATTTCATTCCAAAATACCTTGGTAGTCGTCTGACTTCATGATTCCTTTAATATGTTCCAGGCCTCCAGTTTCTGAAGCAGCAAAACAGTCCCACAACATTATTTAACTCCACCATATTTAACTGTAGGAAGAGTGTGGTTTTTTCCTTATAAGCTTCATTTCTTTGCATCACTCATCTGCACTGGCAAAAAGCTGAAGTTTGTTTTCATCTGGCCATAGAACGTTTTCCCAAAGGATTGTGATTTCTCAAGGTGGGTTGGGCAAAGATTATGTCTGTCTGTCTTTGAGTAGTGGGCTCCTCCTTAGCCTTTGTTCATGACTTTCTTCTTTGTTTAGTGCATGATGTAGGTTGAAACAACAACTCCCGATTGCTCCAGGTCAGCCTTAAGCACTTTGGATGTTGTGTTTTTCCAACAGTTAGCCATAACCTTTGAAGACTTCTTGGATTAATTTTCTTCTTCTCACCATGTCCTGGGAGGAGAAAACTTCTTAACATTGCAAATTATAGACACAGGAATCCCAAGGTCTTTGGCGATGGTCTTGTATCCCTTTGAAGTTTGATGATGATTGCTTTTCTGATGGTCTCAGGCAGCTCTCTTCACCAGTGTGAAAATGGAACAGGGCGTGAATGTGGCCATTTTAAATTCATTGGTTGATTCAAGTCATGTGAATACTGACAATTGATCAAAGATGTGTCTAATTTTACTGCAGTGGGAATGTGGTTCTTCTGTTCAAACTGATTTGAATTATTTATAAAGGTGCGGATAAAACATGACCTGGCAATGTCCTAGTTTTTACACTATTTTCTTTTTTAATAGGTCTTGTTTTATTTGAATCTTTTGTGTGTCAAATATGTATGCATATATAGTCCAAAGCCATTTCACTGGCTGCTTTTTTTTAAAGAGATTTTGGACATTAAGGGGGTCAAACTGCAAGGGTGCCAATAATGTTGACCACAACTGCATTGCCAAGAAACAGCTCAAAAGTAGCCATCCCAGGAGCAGATGCCAGAATTGGAAATTTTGCATGTATAAACACAGTCTCTCTGGACCAATCTGGCAGTTGCTCCTTCCTTCCTGAAGCAATGTTAGATTTCTTAGCCTAATTTGTCTGTAATAAAATAAAAAAAAAACTTATATGAAAGAAAAAATGATTTATAATTCAGATATATTTGGACTCTTTAATGTTAGGATGATCCTAGAATTGCTTTTATAAAGTGGAAAAACTAATGTTGCTCACTGATGTGACAACCTACTTGTTTCATATGCTCTCTGTTTTGTAATTCATGCTAGCTTGCATATTTTAAATCCCACAGTTCAGGACGACAAGGTCATGAGCATTGATACTAGGAAGGGCTGGAGGAATTTAGCCTAGACACCAGTTCATTCACAATTATTAATTTTTGGGTCATTGTGGGTAAAAATTGGCTTTTTGACATTTTTTTTTCTATATATAAACAAGCCTAAGGTTGCTTATAACTTATTTTTGGTAACAGTGAGACAATCAGAGTATGTACTGTATAGGCAAGCATCATTCAGTGCTGTTAGTCCTTTAGTGCAACGTACGTCAGCAATACATAATCTGATGAGACCTATACTGAAATGTGTGAAGATGGGGATAATAAGAGTTATCAAGAGTGATACTTACTCTCTAGAAGGTCAATTTTGAAGTCCTCGGTGTTGATGGAAAGTGAATTAAATCCCTGGGTGGGCCTTGGGCTCTCCTTGACAATACTGGTTGTCAGGTAGTGCAAGAGGCTGCTTTTCCCAGCACCATCTAAACCCAGCACCAGAACCTGCCTGTTATAGGAGTCTTTCTGCTAATAGAGCACAAGAATCATAAGGAATCAATGTGACAACAGTGGAGACAGGGATGTGCTGCAGAAAGAAAAGTCTATACAGTAATGCCAGAGAAGGTGAGGAGTCAGTATCTCCAGGAACAAGCAGGAATGAGTCTTCACATATGGGTATCGTCGGTACCGACGGAGCCTGCGCGGGAATGCTCCCCAGCGTCCAAAAGGAAAGCTTTTGGGAGCATCCCACAGCGCCTGCGCGCTGCCTTCCCGCCTTTCCCAACTGCCTTTCTCCAGTTCTTCTTTTCCGCGGAGCCAGCAGGTCGTGTTTCCTGTCACCGCTGAAGAATTTCTTATTTTCTATAGTCGCGCGTCTGCCGTCTCGAGGACCGGTACCACCGGTCTTTTTTCTTTCTCAGCAAAAAAAAAAACAAAACAAAACAAAAAAAACTTTCTTTCTACTTCAGTGCATTTTCTTCTGTGGCCTTAGGCCTACAGTTTTTTTTTCCTCATGGAAAAGCCTACTTCCGGGTTTAAAAAGTGCACAAAGTGCAGTGGCACTATTTCTGTCACAGACACCCATGACTGGTGTCTAAAATGTTTAGGTCCTGATCATTCCATCGCGGATTGTGAGTCCTGTTCCATGATGTCTAAAAGAGGGTTACAGAATTGGGCAGCCAAGCTCAGTACCCTGTTTCCCTCCGATGCAGCTTCTGTGGCATCGACGTCTTCCAGGGCTTCTTCATCCCATAGATCTCAGGTAACAAAACTTAAGTCCGGTCGGTCCTCAAAGGGTACATCTCCCTCTAAGTATCGAGATGTACCCGAACTCACTATTGAGGAATCCACACCGGCAAAATTGCCCCGGCGGGAGGCTCCGGCTTCCAAAGCATTATCTATGGGGTCACAGGTTGACATCGATGGCACGGCCTCGACCGATCACCTGTTACCATGTTCTGGGGTACCGGCGGTTCCTGGTACAGATATCCAGACATTGGTGGCGTCGATGGATCAGAATATTCTGACCATGCAGTGTGCCATGACGGCCTTCATACAAGCTGCGACGCCCTCGGTACAACAAACTCCGTTGTCGATACCGATTCCAGTTCCGGATCCGGTTCCGATACCAGTACCACTTGCATCATCATCAGTATCGACAGCAGCAGTACGGTATCCAGTGATGCCCGTCAGTACCGATTCGGTACCGATGACCCCCGATGTCGATACCCCTCGGTACTCGTATCGGGCTCTGCGAGAGCATCCAGACAGTCGATACTTCAATTCCTCTGAAGAATCTGATTCATCAGAGGTTTCCATTGAAGCATCGGAAATCCGTCCTCAAGAACCCTCTTCTCCAAAAAGGAGAATGTCTCCTCCTGAGGACTTCTCTTTCCAGGACTTCATCAGAGAGGTAGCCAGAGGCCTGTCTATTACAGTAGCCTCTGAGACTGAGCCCAGAGCCAAAAAATTGGATATTCTCCAATATCCTAAAGCTCCTAAAGAGGCAGCCATTTTACCAATTCATGAGATTCTTTATGACCACATGTTGGGTATATGGGAAACTCCTCTTATAACCTCTCCTTTTTCTCGCAGGTTGGACACCATGTATCGTGTTCCTCCTTGTCCTGGATGTCATAAGACTCAGCTTCCTCACCACTCTATTGTGGTAGAGTCTGCTATGAAAAAAATCAAGAGTACAAAAAGACACTCCTCTGCTCCTCCAGGAAGAGAATGCAGAACCCTAGATGCTTTTGGCAGGAAAATCTTCCAGGCCAGTATGCTTATAGCCAGAATCAACTCCTATAGTCTCTATATATGGGGATGTTTCTTAAAGAGGTTACAGATCATCTATATACCTTCTCCTTTTATATCAGAAGATAAGAGAGAAGAATATCTTACCTGGCTTAAACATGCACAGGATGTATCCAAGTTTTCCAACCGTGCTGCCTTTGACTCCTTTGAGGGTGCCAGCAGAGCTTCAGCTATTGCCATAGACGCACGCAGAGTAGCTTGGTTGCAAGCCTCTGATTTGGAATCTTGGGTACAGGATGGTCTGGGTAACCTTCCCTGTACAGGTGAAAATCTGTTTGGCAAAGATTGGCAAGCAAAAGCCACCCAGATGGATGCTGAAAATTCTGCTTTAGATAGACTTTCTAAGTCTACTACTACTCCTTTCAAGAAGAGGTTATTCAAGAAAGGATCTTTCCCAAAGAAAGGGAAATTTTCTTCTAGTTATGCCCAGGCCTCTTCTCACGGTCGTTTTGCTGCAAAGAGACAGCAACAACCAAAACAGGCCAAGCCTCAGGCTGCCAGGACTGCTACAGCCCAACAGCCTCAGCCTCCTCAGGGCCTTTGACTTTCCACTAGAGAACTTAGCATTTCTGGCTCTAGATCATCCAGAGCCTCTCACCATCCCAGGAAGGTTAGCTCACTTTGCTCCCAGATGGGAACAAATCACAGCAGAGAAATGGACCCTCTCCATCATAAGGGAGGGATACAAACTACATTTCTTAAACCTTCCTCCTCACACCATGGTGAAACAGTTCAACTCTCCAACATCACTTCTCGACCTTTTAGGTCAAAAGATTGCCACCCTTCTTGCCCAAGGGGCCATAGAAGAAGTACCCCTTCTTCAACAGGGCTCAGGGTTCTACTCCCCCTATTTTCTCATCCCAAAGAAAACAGGGGGCTACAGACCCATCCTAGATCTCAGAGAGTTGAACAAGTTTCTATGCAAGGAGAAATTCAAGATGATCTCTCTTGGTACTCTCCTTCCATACCTCCAGAGTCAGGACTGGCTTTGTTCTCTAGATCTCAAGGATGCGTACACCCATGTCCTCATCCATCCAACACACAGAAGGTTCCTTCGGTTCCTTTACCAAGGAAAGCACTACCAATACAGAGTGCTTCCTTTCGGTCTGGCCTCTGCTCCAAGAGTGTTCACAAAATGCATGGCAGTGGTAGCTGCATTTCTACGCACTCTAGGGATATTCGTATTCCCATATCTGGACGACTGGCTCATCCGAGCTCCATCCCAGGCAGAGGCTCAGACTTCCCTAGCCTGCACAAAGCATGTTCTTCAGTATCTGGGATTGGTAATCAATATTCCCAAATCCCATCTCACCCCCACTCAATCTCTAGAGTTCATAGGGGCCTTACTGGATACTACAACAGCAAGAGCCTATCTTCCCCAGGCCCGTTGCCTACGCTCTGGTGCAGTGAGCCTCCCAGATTCAGTTAATATCCCAATTAACTGCTCGAGAGATGCTACAACTCTTAGGCCACATGGCATCCACAGTACATGTGGTTCCTTACGCTCGCCTTCACATGAGGGCAGCTCAGTGGACTCTATCCACCCAATGGACCCAGGCATCAGGTTGCCTGTCAGACAAAATAGCAACCTCCAGTCGCCTCTTTTGGTCCCTCCACTGGTGGAAATCCACTCAAAATCTGTTTTTGGGGTTCCCCTTTCAACAGGTGCTACCCCAAGTAACCCTTACAACAGATGCCTCTCCAAAGGGTTGGGGAGCTCACCTTCAAGATCTCTCCACTCAGGGCATCTGGTCTCCACAGGAGACATCTCTCCATATCAACCTCTTAGAGCTCAGAGCAATCTTCTTGGCTCTCAGAGTATTTCACACCCTGCTCAGCTACAAGACAGTCCTCATCCATACAGACAATCAGGTAGCCATGTTCTATGTGAACAAGCAGGGGGGGACGGGCTCTCTGTCGCTTTGCAACGAAGCTCTGAGATTGTGGGCCTTCGCCAGAGAGCATCAAATCCATCTTATGGCAGTGTATCTTCCAGGGCAGACAGACTCAGGGCAGACAGACTCAGTCGAGTTCTGCTTCCACACGAATGGTCCCTCCATTCGTGTGGAAGGGAGGGACCAGATAGCCAGGATTTTCCGGATTTGGGGTACCCCAGACATAGACCTATTTGCAAGTCCGTGGAATGCCAAACTTCCCCGGTTTTGTTCCAGGATTCCCTGTCAGGGAGTTCAGGCCAAGGATACCTTCCTCCTTCACTGGGGGCAAGACTTCCTCTATGCCTTTCCACCTATTCCCCTCATCCCCAAGACTCTGTTCAAGCTTCAGAGAGACAAGGGGTCTATGATCCTCATAGCACCACTTTGGCCACGCCAAGTGTGGTACCCTCTACTTCTGCATCTCTCTCAAGCTCCCTCCCTGGACCTGGGGTCTGCTCCAGATCTCCTCTCCCAAGAGGAGGGAACCCTGTGGCATCCAAATCCTCAGTCTCTTCATCTCAAGGCCTGGTTGCTGAAGGCCTAGACCTTCAAGATTTACACCTTTCTCAGCAAGTGAAGGATATCCTTCATGCTTCTAGAAAGCCTTCCACCAGACGCTCTTATGCTTTCAAATGGAAAAGGTTTTCCATTTGGTGTGCAGAAAATGGTCTTAACCCTTCTGCAATACCTTTGAATTCGTTACTAGACTATTTGCTTCATTTATCCCATGCAGGCCTTAAAACAAATTCAATCAGGGTCCATTTGAGTGCTATTGCAGCATCCTTGAAGCCTCTTAATGGACAACCTATTTCCTCTCATAGCAAGATTCATGAGAGGCCTTCTTTTAACTAAACCTCCCATTAGACCACTTCCAGTGGCATGGGACTTGAATCTGGTTCTTGGCCAGCTTATGCAGCCACCCTTTGAACCCTTAGCCACTACCTCCTTGAAATTCCTTTCCTAGAAGGTTATTTTTCCTCATTGCACTCACCTCAGCTCGCCGTATCAGTGAGTTGCAAGCTCTAGTGGCTAATCCTCCTTATACAAGGTTCCATCATGACAAGGTAGTTCTCAGAACTAATCCACACTTTATGCCTAAAGTGGTCTCACCCTTTCATCTGAACCAGGAGGTTTACTTACCTGTCTTCTTTCCAGGACCTCATGCATCAAGTGCAGAGAGGAGTCTTCATACCCTGGATTGTAAAGGAACACTTGCTTTCTATTTACAAAGGACACAGCAACATAGAAAGTCCTCTCAACTTTTTGTTGCTTTTGATCCTTCCCATTTAGGACTTCCAGTCTCTAAGAGAACTCTGTCCAATTGGATTGCTCAGTGTATTTCCTTCGCCTACCAGAGTAAGAATCTTTCTCTAGAAGGCCATGTCATGGCTCACAATGTGAGGGCCATGGCAGCCTCTATGGCTCATCTAAACTCTGTGTCCATAGACCAAATCTGTCGAGCAGCCACCTCGGCCTCGGTTCATACCTTCACAGCCCATTACTGCTTGGACAAGGATTCCCGCCGGGATGCCTTGTTTGGTCAGGCTGTTCTCAAACAGCTGTTCCATACCTAATCAACTCCTGCCCTCCATCCCTGACTGGATGCCTGAGGTTCATAGGTGGAGATGGATCCCTTCCAGGGACTCACAATCAGGGTGATCTCCCAGGCATCTCTAGCTGGGGAGTCCCCATATGTGAAGACTCATTCCTGCTTGTTCCTGGAGATAGCACAGTTACTTACCTGTAACAGGTGATCTCTGGGAACAGCAGGAATTAGTCTTCAAAACCCTCCCACCTCCCCTAGGAGTTGTATCTCTCTCTCTATCTATCTATCTATCTATCTATCTTTCCTTTCCTTTCTTTCTCTCTTTGTCTCAGCTTTAAAACTCGAACTGGAGAGAGGCAGTTGGGAAAGGGGGGGAAGGCAGCGTGCAGGCGCTGTGGGATGTTCCCAAAAGCTTTCCTTTTGGATGCTGGGGAGCGTTCCTGTTCAGGCTCCGTCGGTACCGATGATACCCATATGTGAAGACTAATTCCTGCTGTTCCCAGAGATCACCTGTTACAGGTAAGTAACTGTGCTATATCTGCAATGGCACAAGAGAGAGCAAGGGGCCCCCTTCCACTCCATTGCTTGTTATTCACTTTTTTCTAGAGGGCGCTACATCATATTTTCATTTCTAGAATACTATGCTTTCCTCAGAAAAATGTTTTCCAGCCTCAGAGGCTAGCTACCCTTCAAATTTTACTTGTTAGAAGAGGCAGGAGCTAGGAACAGAAGAGTACTAACTAGACAGAAATTGGAGTATGACGAAGCAAAGTGTGGAGGAGGAGGAAGCAGATGGAGACCAAGGGTGATTAGAGGTAGTGTAAGGCAGGTAGATACATGCAGACAGGGCCCTATCAAGGGCTAAGGGAGCAAGTATGAAAGGAAGCTGACAGCAGCAAGCTCCTTTTTGTTACCGGGGAAGAGAGGGGGTACCCAGTTTGCAAGGTACGTTTCTAGCTTGGTAGGGATCCTGCATAGATGAATGGATAAAAGTAAGGGGGGGGGGGGAAGTAAGTTAGGTATGGTGAGATATACAACGAGTAGTTAGGGGGGCGGAGGTAGGGTAATGGTTCCCAAACCTGTAGTGGAGACCCTCAGCCGGATTTTCATGTTATCCATAATAAATATGCAGCAGAGAAATTTGCAGACAATTAGGATTGCTCCAGATGCTGCCCCGACACGCTTGATCCAGTCCTGGGTTTACTCCATTGCATGCAGGGACATGTAGTTCTGATTTCTCCATTGCACTCCATAAGCAAAGCAAAATTACAAGTCCCAGCATTCAGTGGGGTAAACAGAACTGGATCAAGTCTGTCGGGCGCATCTGGAGCCAGTTGGCAACCCTACAGACAACAGAGGCAGTATATGCAAATCTCTCTCGCTAATGTCCACTGTAGATACCCTGCGAACCTAAATCTGGGAATAGATAGCTCCTCCTCTCACCTGGGCCGGTAGCGGCGGGTACTGGAGTTGGGTCCATCCCCTCCTCGTCCTGTTACTGAAGTGCCATCTCCAGGCGATAAAAAGTACCGAGCCCAGCGCGGCCACCGCCGCCCCTAGCACCACTCCCAAGTGCCGCAGAATCGCCATTTCAGCGGCGCACTTCCGCGTGATGTCATCGCTCTGCGACGTGACTCACGACCGAGGCCATGAGCTAGGCAACATCTCCCTTGCAGTCTCCACCGTACCAGAACGGGCAGAGTCCTTCCCTCTGTTCAGAAAGCATCCCCGCATATCTAATCATAAAGCTCGAGTAACAGACACGAGCGAACATACAGAAATTATGGGGGATATGTTGGCTGTGCGATAGCCAAAAGATAAACAGTTGAGATAGGTCAGGTCCGTCCCACTCAATCCCTGCGGAGGCGCAGCTCTCGCGAGACATAGGTAGGACTGCGCTTGCGCGGCATCTGGGCGCCATTAGTGCCAGAACAGTTTGGCGCTGGTGGATAATGTCCGGGACGGTGCTGGTTTGGGCCTGCGCTGGCTGCCTGACTGCGTGCGGCTTGAACGCTCTCGCCGGCGCGTTGTAGCAGTGGGAGAGCCGGACGTGGTGCTCCGGTGAGGCTGACTCGCGGCGCCGGCTGTCTGTTTGCGAGCGATGTTCTTTCTGTGCGGGCCTCTGCTTGGGCCTTGTACTTAGGCGTCTGGTCCCTGCTGGTGGCTGAAGTGAGAGATGTTCTCGAGGAGCAGCTGGTTCCGCCTCATTCATGTTGGGGGGGTTCGGCTTCTTCTTTTATTTCTTTCTTTGTAATTTATAAGTCGCCGTTTCTGATTCTATTAGCTTGGCATTACTCTTTTACCTGATTCGATTCGCGACATGGACATGCCACAAGATTCTTGCATCCTTTCGCTTTTGGGCTGTCACTAAGCATGCGGAACTGAGCTTCACCTAATCCCTTCTGTTGTCTTTTTTTGGTTCGTGTACGTTTGAATCTCGAATATCTCTATCTTTCTAAATGTCTGCTTCTGACTTGTGGTCTTTGCCTATGGGTGGGAACTCCATGACGCTTTAGTCAGCTTGCCTGCAAAATGTACCTTTTGACATCTTGATGTCAGCATAATTTGCACAGTTTTGCAGCGGAGTAAGATGGCTATGCTTTATCAGTTTACGATGTGGCATTAAAACGCATGCTCTTTTCAGTCATTTCGTCTAATGATGGTTACTACAGGAATCTGACTTAATTTATTTTTCATGAAATAATATGCCATTGATGCCACCTGACTCCCAGGCTGTTCCAAAAGTGTACTGACAGTTCTTGTGTTGCATCAATCTCTGTTGGTATAAATTCCTTCTGGTGGTAGACTAGCAACACCTGTAATGTGAATTTTAAAAAAAGATTGTTTGCTAAGTGACTGACTTTATCAAATTTTTGGAATTCCATAGAAGGAAAATCCATATCTGCTGTCATGGAACCAAGACAACCTGATGTTCCTGGTAAAATATTTTACTCTTCCCATCTCTTATTGTTGTTTTAAGAGTCTTTAGTCTTAAGAATTCAAATGTGTTTACATTCCGTCTTGTCTATTTTAGTGAGCTTTCACATAGGAGCGTGTTTACCAGGGTAGCTTGGGGTTGATGCACGCTTCTGGTGCCATGCTGCCTTGGTAGTGTGCATTGGGACAGGGGCTGGGCAGGATGGGGGCGTTCCCTTTACAGCTATTGTGGATATTAATGGTCCACACTAGCTGCACTTGACGCATGGGTGCAACTAACAGCACCTCAAAGAGTAGCATTAGTTGCACCCACTGCAAGTTTGTTGTGTTAAAGTCCAGCTTTCCTGTGCTAACTTCATGGGGATGGATGTACATAACATAGTAAATGACGGCAGATAAAAACCAGTATGGTCCATCTAGTCTGCCTAGCAATATGACAGGAGTAGGTGCACCCCTTCCCATGTCTTTGCTTAGTGGTGCACCCACCAGGAGCAGGTGCACCCCTCCCCATATCTTTGTTTAGGGGTGAACACACCGCTCCCCCCCCCATCACTCCATGACACCCCCCTCCCCCTGCAGTTATCTAGAAGTCCTACACTGGTAACGTGGCATACATGCATATTACCAGTGTGGGACTTAGTAAGCATGCCCCTTAGACTCTGTAGTTAGATATGCTGTTTCTTTATACTAGTGGTTCTCAACCCAGTCAGGATTGTATGCGAATCTATCTCATGTATATTCATTGTGGATATCCTGAAAACCTGACTGGGTTGGGGTCCCAGAGAACTGGATTGAGAACCACTGCTTTATACGATCTTTTTTGGAATTGATAGCACTGTTTAATAAATGAAATTTATTGGTGGTGCTTCCTCTGCTTATCCACTCTATAAAAGGAAAAAAAAACACCTTAAAATTCTCTGCTGTACTGTTTTGAGGCCTTTCCGAGAGGGGGGAAAAAGATGAATTCAAAAAGTGCTTTTACACTGTAGTTTAACTTATGATTGACTTTGAGGCATTTCTGTTCTAAAGGATTTATTTATTTATTTAGTTTTGTATACCACCTTATCCTTCAATCAAAGTGGTCACAACACAATTGGGGGATACATTTGATATGAGACACATACACTAATACTTACAGGGAACATGGGCAGTGGAGGGTTAAGTGGCTTGCCCAAGACCACAAGGAGCACCTGTGGGACTAGAAACCCCAGTCCTTCTGGCCCAAGGTTGCTGTCCTCTAGTGGGATTTGAAGAACCAACCTTCCGGCCTGAGGTAACTTGCCCCAACCACTAGGCCACTCCTCCCTAGGATAGTCTTAATAGTTGGAAACTGTAAATAATTTCTTAGTCTTGTCATTCTCTCTCCAAAAATAGCTCCTGCTACCTTTTTTTGTTAACCAAACAATTAACCACCCTTCACTTACATTAAATAACCAAAGACCCACCAAAAAGTGATTCTATAGTGGCTGATATACAATTTTCTATACTAATTTTTATATTATGCTAATTTTTTTGTCGGAAGTTATTGCCGTGAGCGATTAATCACTCATGAAGCGTGACTTCCCTTTTAATTACTCTTATGGTAATGAAACCACCGTATAAAATTCATGAAGCAATTGCATTTTTAAACATCACTTAATGCTACTTCATAACACACCATCTTCACAACTGTTACTTAAACAGCTGTTAAAAGCTTGCTATGCAGATTTTCCACGAACACAGTACTGCGTTTAGACCCGTACTTTCATTCCGGCTCATGACTTTGACCATCATGCTCAAGACCTACAAGTTTGTCTATTACAGAGAGGTTATCCATTATTGGTTGTACAACAGGCCCGGATACGGGCGAGATATACACATAGAGAATGGTTACAAGATACTGAAAAGAGAAATACTCAGTCTGGAAATGAGTTTATTACTGGCATTTTTCCATATATGCTGAACAGTTCGAAAATAACTTCCATTTTAAAGAAACACTGGCATGTCTTGGCTCTCCATGAATGTTTTCGTAAGCCACTACAGGTGGCATATACTAGAGGCCAAAACATAGCCAATTTACTTAGTACAATTCAGTCTCAATCATCGTCAGTTTCTCATGATGTAACAATTGGACATTTTAGCTGTTCCAAGGGACTCGCTTGCGAGCTTTGTCAGCAAATAATTCAAGGGGCCGAATGGAAAATCCCACATACTACCATAATTCAGCGGTCCAAAACATTTACTACCTGCTCTACCACTTATGGGGTGTATATTCTAATCTGCCCATGTACGAAAGTATATGTTGGCCGAACGATTAGGAAAGTGAGGGTCCGCCTCCAGGAGCATGCGTCTCGCATTCGTAATGGGGTTATTACAGCTCCATTAGTACAACATTGCATGGATTCTGGCCATTCTTTTAAAGATTTTCAATGGCGAATTATTGATCAAGTGCCCCCAGTTGTTAGAGGGGGTAATAGGGAACAGCGGCTCCAATGGATTGAACAATATTGGATATTTCGGATTGGCTGTCTGGAACCTCATGGGCTGAATGCAGAGCTGGATTGGCTTAGTCTGGTTTAGTGACTGTGAATCAAAAGACCAATCAGAGATGATGACATCATTATGGGTGGCGTTTCCCACTAGGCTTTAAATGTCTTTTCCTTTGCTTTTATCGCTCAGACAAGTCAGGCTGTGCCATTGGAGAAATCCAGTTGCCAACATATCTTCCGTTCGAATTGTTGGAAGGAATTATTTAACTCACTAATTCAGATGAGTCTGGAAGGAACTATTCAACTCACTAATTCAGATGAGTATATTGGGCAGAAATCAAGCGTTGAAACAGAGCCGGAATGAAAGTGCGGGTCTAAATGCAGTACTGTGTTCGTGGAAAATCTGCATAGCAAGCTTTTAACAGCTGTTTAAGTAACGGTTGTGAAGATGGTGTGTTATGAAGTAGCATTAAGTGATGTTTAAAAATGCAATTGCTTCATGCATTTTATACGGTGGTTTCATTACCATAAGAGTAATTAAAAGGGAAGTCACGCTTCATGAGTGATTAATCGCTCACGGCAATAACTTCAGACAAAAAAATTAGCATAATATAAAAATTAGTATAGAAAATTGTATATCAGCCACTATAGAATCACCTTTTTTTGTTAAGCTGTTTTATATTTTTATTAATTTTTATTTTATTTACAGGAGTTTTAGCTCTCTTTCTGAACAACATTCAGCAGTTTTATCTCTCTGCTGCTTCATATTCAGTGTAAATCTTTCAATCACGCTCTTCTTCGTTGTTCGGCCTAAACTTGTCTTGCTATGAATATACTTCTGATTTTCCTTTTCCATACTTCTCAATATCAATCTTAGAAGGTATATATGCCTTACACAGAATATGACCGCAGATGGAGCCCTGCAAGGACCAATGAGTACCTAGCTGCCTTCCTTCCTACTGTATATTGAAAAACGTTCTCCATTTCAGACTTTATTTCTTACTTGCCTGCCTACACCTGAGGATCCTGTTTGTTCTTTGCTGACCTTAATTTCATTGGGTTTTTTTCACTTTGCTACTTATTCTTTTACAACAAATGTGTTCATTTAGAAAAGCTATATTGCAAAATATCTAGTTCTGGTGGCGGAGGAGGTGGTTGGTCTGGGCAGGCTATGGGATCATGTGCCTTTATTTGCAATTATGATGAACTTTCCCAATTTTTAACCCTCCATTGCAGTAGTTAGTCCTTAACAAGGAGTCACAGACTGTAATCCCTTCCAGAAGCTGCTATGCATGGACTTTGAATCTGGCCAGAGAATTCTTCAGGCTGACTTCTCATTTGCATGTTTTGTTTTTTAAATTGTCCTTTTTCCTTCTTGCCTCATCATTTACTACTAAGTTACTGAAGACATTTCCCTTCAGCTTGAGCTGTTTCTGAGTGGTGTTCTGAGGAACTCACTTCAATGCTTTCCATCAAGTGACACAACATTTCATTGAGGGGAAATGAGGCCATTTAATGAAAGTTATTATTGTGGCTTTTAAAATCCATTGGAATGAGGCTCATGTCACTGTTTTTCAGCCGGTGCAATGGATAGTGATTATATACTGATTCTTAAATTCTTTTGTTGCTGGCAGAGATCAGATTTTGCTACAGGCTGTAGCAAATTGATCATCAAAGAGCAAACATTTTTAGTAATGTGCTTGAAAGGTGGAGTTCATTTAATGGAAAGCAAATTTTCATTTTGCTTTCCACATTAGTACTGTATATATGTTAAGTTGTACAAGGAATAATTTAGGTAGAGAAGTTGGAGAGTTACCATTACAGTTTTGCTGTTTAATTCAATGCTTTATATCGCCTCCATTATAATCTTGTAATGATTTAATGCTGTTCATGTGTTTGGGGTTTATAGTAGTGCATGTGTTTAATATATTGTTCCAGGGACCATGAAGCAAATTGTTACACTATTTCGAAGTAAATAGCAGTTTAAGTGGAGCTTTCTGTTCTTAGCGATTGAACACAGCACAGGTGGGCTTCTAGGTAAGATGTCACTACCAATTGGGATGCATCGTCGAGCGTTCAGTTATGATGATGCCTTGGACAGCACTGCTCCGATGACGCCTCCACCTTCAGACATGTGCAGTAATGTCCTGTGGAAACAGCCTGTCATCCCAGAGCGCAAGTACAAGCTGCTTTCCAAGGTATGCCAGGCTGCCAGATGCACCATGCCTTTTACAAGAAGCATCCCTAATGATGGGGGAGGGATGCATAATTGGAGGCTACAAGCTTAAGGTGGGGGTGGGGGGGAATCACTTCCGCAAATAGATTAGTGTAACAATTGCAAGCACACTGTTCCTGAGGTCTGTGATTGATGATAGCAGTGCATGGGGGAGAGGGGAGTTACTGTGCATGTCCCTAAATATTGGTGCATCTGCCAGTAGTGAGTCCCTCACATTAGACACACATTCAGTTTGAGGCAAATCATTTATTTGGCTTTATTGGTCTGCAGGACTGGCACTCTCTTTTAAACAAAACTTAAGCACTATCCAAAATTCTTTGGGTCAAGAGAAAATAATTCTTCATAGTTTTGTTGTTGTTTACTCTTGCTTTGTGCTCCTTTTTCCCCCCTTTAGTATTTATTGCTCTCCATTTCCCACATGAAGGCACATTTTAGAAAGGCAGTATAGATGAAATTTGGGATGGCCAAGTCAAAATGTCCAAAATTCAATGGGAAGGGGGCATATATAAGTGCCTTGTAAAATCAACCTGTCTCAAACCTGAAAGATGTGTCCACTACATAAAAGTGAAAACGAAGACGTGCAGAGTGAAGGATCAGGCACGTGCCGGCTTTCACACAATTTTAGAAACTTGCATCTGTTGGATACAGATGTCTGCCTTTCTGGAAACGTAGAAATGCCCGCAGCCATATTTTATAAAGTGCCCGTATATATTGCCCCGTTTGCCATTTTGCAAACGGACGTGCAGTGCTATGGGAGCCAGAAGAAATGCCTTTTTATTTACAGGCTGAATTTTTTGAAAGAGCCCAGAAATATCAGAGGAGTAAGGAGGCATTTCCCTTTTCATCCTACAGTTGTTTTGCAGAGATGAACACTTTTCAGAGTCTTGTTTGTGCCCTGGAGCAGGTATAGACATGGATGTCTTGGGAAATTGAGATGTGCGGGGTAGATATAAAATCAAGTGCATACGAGGTGTGAGAAAAAAGAAACGAGACTATCCCATAAATGTTGTATTACAAAATCTACAGAGAAACTATGCATTGTCCCCTTCAAAATAATCCCCCCTCCCCCCCAGAGTTAATGCACTTCTGCATTCGCTTCTGCCACGTACGGAAGCACTTGGTAAAGTCTTCCTCCTTGAGATCCCTCAGCTGCCTCATCACAGTGGCCTTGATCTCTTTTACAGAGGCGAAACGAGTTGTTTTGAGCACAGTCTTCAGCCTAGGGAAGAGCAAGAAGTTGCATGGTGTGAGATCTGGGGAATAAGGAGGGTGGACGAGAGCTGTGATCTGTTTGTTGGCCAAAAACTGCCTCACACTGAGTGTGGTGTGTGGGGGTGCGTTGTCATGGTGGTGCAACTTGTCTCTCCACAGAGCCCGCCTGCTGTGCCGAACCTGGTCATGGAGGCGATGGAGGACCTGCTGTTAGAAGTGTGGTTGACTGACCCTCGGGCACAAACTCATGATGGACCACTCCCTTCTGGTCTTCCACTGCAAGCTCTGTCTCTTGCTTTCATAGTCGTACTGGAAGACCCAAGTCTAGTCTCCTGTGATGACTCAGCCAATGAGCTCTGGATCTTCTCCAGCAAGTCTTGACAAACATTGACCCGGTGCTCCTTCTGGTCATCTGATAAAAGTTTGGGCACCATCTTGGCACACACCTTCCACATCCCCAGCTCCTCCACCAGGATGGTCTGCACTGACTCCCTGTTCAGGCTGAGCTCCTCAGTTATCATCTGCACCGTCAATCTACGATCACTCTGCACCAGTTGGTTCATTCTGTCAATGTTCTCAGCCGTCTTTGTCGTGGAAGGTCGTCCTGACTTGGGGTCATCCTCCACCTCCACGCGGCCAGTCTTGAAGCGTTTGTGCCACTCGAAGACTCGCGGCCTTGACATTGCATCTTCTCCATAAGCCTTTTGGAGAAGTTGGAGACACTCAGTTGGACCCTTCTCCAACTTTACCAGAAATTTCAAGTTGATTCTTTGCTCCATATTTCTGCTACCTCCAGTTGCATGACAAAGCGATGGAGCAGTGTGCTACAAAAAAATTTGAAAAAGAAAAACAGTATGAGAGAGATGAGAAAATATTATAGCAGAATAGTGGCGAGATGTTGCACAACACAGTGACATAAGCAGTTAGCCAATTGGTATTGAGTTATGGACGTAGCTGCCACAGTCTCGTTTCTTTTTTGTCACACCGCGTATATGTATCTTTATTGGCCTGCTCTGGGCATGCCCCTGACACACCCCTGTTTGACTTGGTGGTGGTTGTGTCTAACACACATAAGGGAGGAAAGAGGTCACTTTAGAAGCCTTATCACAAAAGCATTAAGTACATCATACTTCTGTTAAAATAATTTTTTATTAGTAAAAATGTTGCATGAGCAGTGGGGCCTTTCTCTGGTGCTGTTGGCTAGGTTTTCGGAATGCTGCAATACTGAGGAATCGGGGACTAAGTCTGGGTGCATAAAAGGAGAGAATCTTGGTCTAGTAAATTTAGCTGCACAAAATTGTTTAAAATATATATTTTTTTTAAATCTTTTTTTTTTATATTGTCAATTAGTATACATTTTCCTGAGTTGGCAATTCTGTTCAGATATTCCCATAACTGCTTTCATATTTACGTGCTGAAAGATAGCTATGCTCTCCAAAACACATTTCTTATTTTCTGCTTCACAGTAGTGCAGAGATTTTCTCTGTAATGAATACATTCTGTCTTAAACAGAAGTAAAGCAAAACTAAATGCTACTGAACAGTATGTGTCCAAACTGCAGAGCATTGCAGGTGTAAGCAAATTACAGGTTTCAAGAGCTTCAGATATTTTAGTGGTATCTTTGGAAGCTGCTTTTTTTAAAATTGTTTATACCAAGCAGATTCCCCACTACTACTATAATTTAAAAAGGGACTAACTAACTTCCTGTCTGTTGGTATTGATCAGTTAGATGACTTTAGCTGTTTGTGCTTATATTTTATCAGTGGGCTAGAACTCACTGTCCTTTAGTAAAAATCAGTGCATTTTTTCCTAGGAAAAAAAGGTGCCAGTACCAATGTTCCCTCTAAGCAGCTTGAAGCTGCGCTGTAGTCCTCCACCACCATTCCCGCCGATGGGGGGTGGTGCAAAGCGATTGCGCTTAGGATCACATGGCACAGGCAGGTCCTGAGGATCTGCCTTTGCTTTGTGATCCTAAGTGCGATCGCTTTGCACCCCCCCCCCCTCCCATTGGCGGGAATGGTGGTGGAGGACTCCAGCGCAGCTTCAAGCTGCTTAGAGGGAACATTGACCAGTACTCCAAGTGCAGGGCTCTTTCATTAACTTATGAGGATCATAGGTCAGTTTTAGCAAGCAATTAAAAAGGTGCTGGTACTCCCACCGTGTACCCCTCCAGAAAACCTTGGTAAAAACAAACAGGTTTCTTTCAGAAATGAAAATAACTCGTATTTGTGTAGGTGTTATTGGATTCCATTTATCAGACATTAAGGTGGTTTGTAGGAAGGTCTGATGTTCGTAGTGCTAATGTCTGCCTTTTTTCTCTTGCTCTTTTTGAAATGTCTTCCATTCCCTTTTACACAGGTTGAGGAAGGGGAGACTTTGTCCCCTCCTTCTGTAACCCCCTCCTCTTCCACCGAATGTATCAGCAAGGTCCCTGTTGTGAAGGCCAAGGCCACATCCATCATCATGAATTCTTTAATGACAAGTAAGAGCTCTACTTCTTATAG
Organism: Ichthyophis bannanicus; assembly: GCA_033557465.1. Taxonomy (NCBI): domain Eukaryota; kingdom Metazoa; phylum Chordata; class Amphibia; order Gymnophiona; family Ichthyophiidae; genus Ichthyophis; species Ichthyophis bannanicus. Next base: position 8,337,306 of record CM066050.1, read on the forward strand.
GACCCAGTTCATGAGGGTGAGAAGAACAGGACTGTACTAAATTAGAAACACAGAAAGATGATGGCAGGAAAAGAGCGCATGGCCTATCTAGTGTGCCCTTTCATTATCAACTACAGCAGTCCCCTTTTTTTTTTTTTTTCTTTTCTTTAGAGATCCTTTGTGTTTCCCATGCTTTCTTGATTCAGATTCAGTCCTCGTCTCTTCTACCTCCACTGGGGGAGACTATGTTCCACACATCTACCACTCTTTCCGCAATTACTTCAGGTCTCTTGTCATGTCTTTTAGTTTGCTGGCCTGATTGGCTTTCAGAAAACTTTTCTCTGTTCATGTAATACCTATTAATAGACAGTGCATATTATGCACTCAGATTTTAGTGTGGTCTCTGCCTATTGAATTTTCTCCCCCCCCCCCCTTGATTTTTAATCAAGCCCAGGTCGTGTGACTGATCCTCAATAAAACATACAATGCATAGATTTCTAAAGCCTGAATGATTTGTATAGTGTCATAATTGAAGTTCCATGATAACTAAACAGATCAAGATTTTCTTTTCTTCAATAGTTAGGGCCAAGAAAATGTTTGCCGTGGAGACAAACTGGAAACACCAGTGACTTGTGGGTTGCATTATGAACTTTGTCTTAATGGTATTGGAAGAGAGGCAGTAAATATTAGCAGCGCTTTAACATTCTCCCTTATGGGGAGAGCAGTTTGTTGCTATGCAGGATTGGTGGAAGGTGACGGCTGGGTGAAGCATGAGAGTTCCTAGCTATACCCAGCACATTTCTTAACTGCAGACTGGCATAGAGCTCCATCTTTAGTTGCAGTGGTGTGAACATTATGATCATGGGCTGCTCTGCTAATTCCCTGCATCTTCGTGCAAGGTATTTCTACTTGAAAGATGGAAACAACTGCAAGAAAACTGTTGAATAATTTAATTTGTATGTACATTAATCATGGGAAGTGGGCTGAAGGGATTTTCTGCAGCGAGGTTGAGAGATGGACCGGAGCTGGTCAGGGATCTTTGATTTGATGTAATGGTATTATTTTTTTCCTTTTCTTTTGCGTCTGGTCTCTAAGCTTGCATGAATGCATCTGATCTTGTTCCTCTTGCAGAGCAAACGCAGGAGAGCATTCAGCGTTTTGAGCAGCAGGCAGGCTTGAGGGATGCTGGATACACCCCCCACAAGGGCCTCACTGCCGAGGAAACCAAATACCATCGTGTGGCCGAAGCACTTCATGTAAGGCATCGGCTGGCATTCCTCCTCTGCACATAATTATTGTACTTTTATTTTTTCCGTACTTGTCAGGCTGTGAAGTATGAAAGCAAAACAGATCACACCTAGTTCAGGTTACCAGTGCACTACAGGCTGTGGGTTCTGATGTCTAAGATGGTAAAATTTCCACAGAAGGACAGGATACATTTATTGCTCTATATTTCAGAGTTGCACAGAAGCATGAACCCAAATTGAGAGATTCTTTACATTTATGTTCTGTGAATGGGTTTAGAATTCCTGGTGGGCTGTGTGTTGGAAACAGAAGGACTTTAAGCTATGAGTTGCATGTTAGGATGCCTATGGGAAGGTGCTTCTAGAAGGACACCAATCGAAGGTAAAATTTATCTTTGGTATCAAATGGGTCAGCTTATATTTGGTAAGTATGATTGGTAATAGCTGTCAGGAGTACATAATACCTTGTGGTTGCCGTGAGCAATGGCCTCCATATGAACATCTTAAAACATTAAGCTGCATATAGTGCATATATGGAGTGGAGGAGTGGCCTAGTGGTTGGGGCAAGGTACTTCGGGCCAGAAAGTCGGGGGTTCAAATCCCACTAGAGGACAGCAACCTTGGGCCGGAAGGACTGGGGTTTCTAGTCCCACAGGTGCTCCTTGTGGTTTTGGGCAAGCCACTTAACCCTCCATAGCCCATGTTCCCTGTAAAATAGTTCTCTGTGTGCTGTGCTTTCCTGTCTAATCAATGTGTTTATACCTCAAAAATTTCCTGTCATGATTTGACAATTTCCAATCTGTAATCAAACCGCTGCTGATCGCTGGAAGTAGCGGTATACAAATGTATAGTAAATAAATAAAATAAAATAGCATACAGTTCAGACTTCTCCTATTGATCTAAAAATTTGTCATTCTGCAGCTCCTCATTCCAGATCTTCCTTCTAGACCAGTACAGACTAATGGGTTATCTCCCCCTGCCAACAGATGATGAAGACTGAGTTTAAAAAAAAAAAGCAGAACTATGCCATAAAACAGTGATTCCCAAAGTAGGCGGCACCGCCCCTTGGGGGACATTGGGCTAATCTAGGGGGGATGTTGAAAGACAGGATGGGGGGCATTAAATGAGCATATGTTTGCATTGTTCCAAGTTCAGTGTGCATTGCCTTGTTCTATGTAAATGTTTTTTAACCTTTTAAGTTTTATGTACACCACTTCGATCTTTGTGAAAAGCAGTATAAAGGCACAGCCAAATAAATAAATAGACATGATTACACTAGGGGGCTTTCACTAGCATATTTGGCAGGAATAAACTAAGTTGCGTCCAGTATATCAGATTTGTATACACAAACAAAATATACAGAAAGCGAAATGTGATAGATAAACTTATAAAACGACCATTCCTTATCGTCCCTCCAGTCCAGTCCCTTCCTATACCTCTGGGTAGTCAACGCCCAGCAGCAGCTTGGTTACTGAGCATGTCATGTTTTGATGACATCAGATGTACTTAGGCGGATAGCACCACTCCCCAGTAAGCTCAGTCTCCAAGCAGCTGGAGCGGGTGATCCCAGGGGTCTGGACTTGCTGTAGGGATGATTAAGAGGCTAGTTTTCCTTTTTTACCTTTTCTTTCCCCTGTCACTGGGCCATTGGAGCCCTTGTCCTGTGTATAAAACAGCTATTGACCAAGCTTGGAAGGTGGGAAAAAATAATCTGTGTCTGGAATGACATTAGTGATTTGTTTTGAGTAATAGTGCTGTAATAAATTTATGGAATCAAAGGGGCAGCAGGCCGCAAGTTTGGGAATCACTGCTGTAACATCACTGGCATAAAACCTAGCACAGCTAGAGGGAGCTCTGTCTCCAGGAGATGGTGGTTGCTGTTCCTGTGCGGATATCCAGTTTAGTCCTCCACAATCGGGTAGTGCACCTTCTACTGCAGCCTGGAGACTGGACCAATCAAATCTTCTGTAGTACATATCCAGCAGGAGCTCCCAGAAGCCCCCCAGTGTGTCCAGTCTCTTGCAGCTTGAAGACGTCTGTGCCCTTGCTGGGCACACTGAGTGACTCTTGAAGGAGCAACACTTGTTAGTTAGTCTTTTAGGGTTTGTTTTTGGGACATTTATTTGCTATTTATTTAATAGCTAGTTGTATCTTTAAAAGGAAAAGTGAAAGAAACATGCCTCTCTAGTGCTTTGGCACAGGAGACTCGGGAGGAAGTCAGACCTGCAGGCTCCTGTCTTCTTGCCTGGCTAATTTTATCAGCCTTGGGTGAGCTTCCCCTTGACTGTACGGGGAAAAGCCATACCTGATACAGCAGTGGCTGACACTGTGTGAAGTTGCCTGTGTCCTTGCTGTTCCTGAGCTGGTAGGAGTTTTCATTTTATGTCTGTATTTGTGAGCAGTGCTCTCTTGTCAGAGCTGCCAGCGTTCTGTAGGCTCTCCTGAGCCCATTTGGCAATTTTTCCTAAATTTGATCGTTTGCCCTGTATCTGAGGGTCGTTTTCTTTCTTTTACATATTATTTATTTGTATTTGTATTTTCGCGCCGTTTTTTACCGCGGGTGAAAAAGTGCGGCGGCCATTTTGGATTTATAAAGTGTGCTTTTAGAGGCACTTTTGATCACTTGTGCACAGGTTCCCCTGGGGTTTTTGGGGTTCCTTTTGCTGGCGATTTTGCTCAGGGCACCCCTGGGAGTCTGGGGAGTGTGTTTGTTTCTTGCAAAAAAAAAAAAAAAAAAAGTTTTATTATTCAACCGGGACTGTTTGCATGAGATTGCCCCTGTGGTGTGGGCTTTTCTGTGCCTGTTTCCTTCTATCCCGCTGGGCAGAGGTGGTCTTGGGATGGCTTCCAAACCCCAATGTGTGATTTGTGGGTCCCGCAGAGCGGCAGGGACTGACTCTGGCATCTGCAGGGGCTGCGGTGCCCGCAGAGCTGGAACACTCTGTGCATGTCCAGGAGCAGGCTACCCCTGGGGATGCTTCTAATTCAGGGGACAGTGCCCTTTCTCCGAGCATCCCTCAGTCTGGGTCGGTTCCACCGGCCAGTGGGTCGGTGGCTGCGCTCCAGCAGGGGGCTATAGTTGTCCCACCTATGGAATTCTCCCCTGATTTTGTTCTCCTCATGCATCAGGCTTTCCACTTGAGCAGGTCCGGTCAGTGGCCGGAGGTTGGGCCCCCCTCTCTCCCCTCGGGGGTCACTGGGGTGGCTCAGCGCTCCTCTCCACCCGGGGTCAAGCGGCTCCGGTTGGGTGAACAGGAGCAGGACGCCCTGGGGCTTCTGGAGTCCGAGGCGGAGGGCGATCCTGAGACTGAAGCGGAGGAATTGGAGGATGGGGAGATCCCCGAGCCGGAGGATCAGGCTCGGATCATTCGGGTGTTTCGGAAGGACGAGCTGGTTCCTCTGGTTACGGAGTCCCTTCAGGCACTTAACCTTTCGGCAGTGCGGTCCCTGGAGGAAGAGGGTCTGGAGGATCCTCTCATTCAGGCCGTCAGGGATACCCAGGTGGTTTTTCCCGTCCACCGCGTAGTGGAACAGATGATACAGGCGGAGTGGGAGCACCCGGAATCCGGTTTGAAGGGGATTCGGACCATGAATCGGCTTTATCCCCTCGCCGACAAGGACAGGGACTTGTTTAAGTCTCCGCGAGTGGATGCTGCGGTTTCCGCAGTGACCAAGAAAACCACCATCCCGGTTGAGGGGGCGGCGGCCCTCAAGGACGGGCAGGATAAGAAGATTGATAATTTGCTGAAGCAAACCTTCGATACGGATGCCGTGTCATTGCAAGCCTCTATTTGCGGGGCTTGGGTGGCTCGGTCGTGTCTGCGGTGGTCGCAGCGCTTGCGCTCGAGCCCCGGTTTAGACCAGCAAGGCCTGTTGGAGGTTACCCGGCTGGAGTCCGGCTCGGCCTACTTGGCGGATCTGTTTTATGATTTAATCCGCGCATTGGCTAATAGTATGGCGTCCGCGGTGGCAGCGCGCCGGTCCCTATGGTTGCGCAACTGGGCGGCTGACGGTTCTTCCAAGTCCCGCCTCGGTAAACTGCCCTTTAAGGGCAGATTGTTATTTGGGGAGGCTCTCGAGAAACTGGTAAAGGAGCTCGGTGAGTCCAAGGGGGGCCGGCTTCCGGAGGATAGGCCAAGGGCCAACAGGTCCTCCACCTCGGCGCGGGGGTCCTTTTGGGATCAGCGCAGGTTTCGGTCCTCCCGCCTGTGTGGGCCTCGCAGCGGGGCCGGTTTGGAGCCCGTAATCAGGGATTTCGTGGTTTCAGAGGGGCCGGCAGAGGCTTCTCCGGAGCCGCCTCTCCCTCGGCGTCTTCCTTTGGGCGCAAGCCACAATGACGCGAGGCGGGCTCTGGAGGGAGGCCCGATTTATCGGGGGTCGTTTGCACGACTTTCTTCCGTCTTGGGCCCAAATTACGTCAGATCGCTGGGTGCTACAGATTATAGAAGAGGGTTATGCTCTAGAATTTGCATCCCCGCTTCCGGATGCCTTTGTTCTGTCGCTCAGCAGGGGCGAACAAAAGACGCGGGACATCCGCGTGACCCTGGCTCGGTTGTTAGCACTGGGAGCGGTGGTCCCGGTTCCTCTCTTGGAAAGAGGCGCCGGTCGTTACTCCATGTATTTTGTGGTCCCCAAAAAGGGCGATTCTCTGCGTCCCATCTTGGATCTCAAAGGCGTCAATCGCGCGCTCAGGGTGCCGCACTTCCGTATGGAAACTCTGCGGTCAGTCATTGTAGCAGTGCGACAGGGGGAGTTTTTAACGTCCCTCGATCTTACAGAGGCCTATTTGCACATCCCGATACATCCATCTCATCAGCGGTTTCTCCGCTTTGCGTTTCCGTGGGGCCACTTCCAGTTCCGGGCCATGCCGTTCGGCTTAGCCACAGCTCCGCGCACCTTCACAAAGGTGATGGTGGTCGTTGCGGCGGCCTTGCGCAAGGAGGGCATCTTGGTCCATCCATATCTCGACGACTGGTTGATTCGGGCAAAGTCCAGTCGGGAGTGCTTGCGAGTCACCAGCAGGGTAGTGGCTCTGCTGCGGTCTCTCGGCTGGGTGGTGAACGAACGAAAAAGTTGTCTGCGTCCCACGCAGGACCTCGAGTATCTGGGGGTGCGCTTCGACACCGCCCGGGGGCTGGTGTGCCTCCCCGAGCGCCGCGTCCGGGCGTTGCGGGCTCTTGTCCGACTCTTTCGGGGCATGCCCCTCCGTCGGCGTGGTGGTACCTGAGGCTTCTCGGAACGATGGCGGCGACCTTGGAGGTGGTACCGTGGGCACGGTTCCACATGCGCCCGCTGCAGAGGGCGCTCCTTCGCCGGTGGTCCAACCAGTGCGACTCCTTGAACAAGAGACTGCCCTGCCCGAAGGCGGTGCGTCTTTCGCTCCGTTGGTGGCTCTCTCCCGAGAATCTGACGCGGGGGGTTCCCTTGGAGCCTCCTCTGTGGGTTCCCCTCACAACGGATGCGAGCTTAGCCGGTTGGGGAGCGCACTGCGAGACCCGCTTCACTCAGGGGGTGTGGTCCTCCCAGGAAGCGTCTTGGTCGATCAACAGTCTCGAGCTTCGGGCGGTGCGGCTAGCACTATTGGCCCTGGAGCCACTGGTCCGGGGTCGACCTGTCCGGGTCTGGTCGGACAATGCGACCACGGTGGCTTACATCAATCGCCAAGGGGGCACAGGGAGTGTGGCCCTGGAAGCAGAGGCGACAGCCTTGTTCAGTTGGGTGGAGACTCGTCTGCCGGCAATATCAGCGGCGCACATAGCGGGCGCGGAAAATGTCCAGGCCGACTTTCTCAGCAGAGTGCGAGTGGACCCCGGAGAGTGGGAGTTAAATCCACAGGTGTATGCGCAAATAGTGCGGCGGTGGGGTCCGCCCATCATGGATCTCATGGCGACCTTCCAGACGGCCAAGACGAGTCGCTTCTTCAGCAGGCGGCGGGAGCGAATGTCCGAAGGGCTCGACGCTCTCATTCAGCCGTGGCCGACGTCCGGGCTTCTGTATGTCTTCCCTCCGTGGGCGCTGATCGGCCGGGTCGTCCAGCGCATCGAGTGTCATCAGGGCAGAGTGCTGCTGGTGGCTCCGGATTGGCCCCGGAGGCCCTGGTATGCCGAGCTAGTCAGACTTCGAGACGGTGTGCCTTGGCGCCTGCCCGCGCTGCCGGACCTTCTTCTTCAGGGCCCCCTACGGATGCCCCAGGTGGCTCGATTCTCGCTTACGGTTTGGCCATTGAGAGGGCTCGGCTGAGAAAGAAGGGTTATTCGCCCGCTGTGATTTCCACCCTACTGCGGGCAAGAAAGTCATCCACTTCTCTTACTTATGTTCGAATCTGGAGGATTTTTGAGGACTGGTGTTCCCGGCGGGGAGTCCGGGCGGCGACGGTCTCTGTGCCCGTCGTGTTAAGCTTCCTTCAGGAGGGGTTCGAGAAAGGCCTCGCGGCCAGTTCCCTGAAGGTTCAGTTGGCAGCGATCTCCTGCTATAGGGGCAAGGTTTTAGGCCGCATTCTCAGCGCTCATGCGGATGTGCGGCGTTTCTTGACCGCTGTTTTTCATTTGCGGCCTTCCCGCAGAGCACCGATTTCCCCCGTGGGATTTGAATTTAGTCCTGCGGGCTCTGGAGCGGGAACCTTTTGAGCCCTTGCGGAGGGCGTCCCTGAAGGATCTCACTTTGAAGACGGTCTTTCTTGTAGCCATTTGCTCGGCTCGGCGCATTTCGGATCTTCAGGCCTTGTCCTGCCGAGAGCCTTTCTTGTCGTTTTCCGCGGACCGGATTGTGATCCGGCCGGTGCCTTCTTTTCTTCCAAAGGTGGTGTCTCCCTTTCACTTGAATCAGGCAGTGTTTCTGCCGGTCCTTTCGGCGAACTCGGTCGAGTCGGTGGACAAGGGTCTTCACCGGCTCGATGTGGGTCGCACGCTGCGTCGGTATTTGCAGTTTACGGAGTCCTTTCGTAAGACCGATCGGCTTTTTGTGCTCTTTGGGGGCGCAAGAAAAGGGGAGGCGGCGGCTAAGGCCTCCATTGCTAGATGGCTCAAGGAAGCGATCGCATCTGCGTATCTGTTGCAGCAGCGGCCAGTTCCGGAGGGGCTTCGAGCTCATTCTACTCGAGCTCAGGCGACCTCTTGGGCGGAGCATTGCCTGGTTCCGCCAGCGGATATCTGTAGGGCGGCCACTTGGTCGTCTCTGCACGCTTTCAGCAGGCACTATCGCCTGGATGTATTAGCGGCTCGGGATTCCTGTTTTGGATCGGCGGTTCTGCGTGCCGGCTGGCAAGGTCCCGCCCGGTCTTAACTGCTCTGTTACATCCCGATTGTGGAGGACTAAACTGGATATCCGCACAGGAAATGGAAATTACACTAACCTGGTAATTGTAGTTCCTGTAGGATCCAGTTTAGTCCTCCTTCCCTCCCAACTCTCTGTGTAGTCTTGCGGCGCGCTGTTCCGAGCGGTTGACTGTAGGACGGTTCTTCGTCCCGTTCGGGTTCTGTTGACAGTCATGCTTATCGCTATGGCTCTTCCCTTTCTTGGAGTTCAGTCAGCTCCCTAGATTTCTGTGACGGGGAGCTCTGTGTAAATTGGAGGGCGTCGGTTTCGGCGCCAGGCGGTGTTCTGACTTCCTCGTTTGGGGAGGGAGTTGGTTATTACAGGGGGGGAAGAAAAGGGTTTACTGATAATGTAATGATAATTTAATGATTATTTAATGTGTTGCTTCGTTAAGTATGCTTTGTTACTAGTACACTGGGGGGCTTCTGGGAGCTCCTGCTGGATATGTACTACAGAAGATTTGATTGGTCCAGTCTCCAGGCTGCAGTAGAAGGTGCACTACCCGATTGTGGAGGACTAAACTGGATCCTACAGGAACTACAATTACCAGGTTAGTGTAATTTCCATTTTTCCTCTACAGCTAAGGCCTAGAGCATCTGGCAGGCACTGGGGCCTCACAGCTCTTGGGGGTACCCCAGGCGTATGAGAACCCCTCTGGCTGGTCTGACCCATAGTTCATCTGGAGGAGTTGTTCCCGGCTAAGAGAGCCAGTTGGTTTTTTTAAGATCACGAGGATCCTCTGCAGGGGTGCCTATTAGCTCTTTAGCACCTTAGTTATTTTCTTTTGTTTCACTTTAACGTTAACAATGAATGAATGAATAGAAAGCGAAGGCATGTGGGCTGCCTAAGCCTCCCTGTGTACCATACACCCCCTCCCCCCTGCAGACGTGGCAGCTGTGGAACTTACCCAAGGGCCTCTGTGCTTGCGACTGGGGCTTTAGGCTGGCAAGATGTCAAACTGTGAGTAGTGCCTGCTCTGTTTGCCAACAGGGGCCTGATTACGTGCAGCTGTACGTGCCAGTCGGTGCACCTCTGACATAGGGCCCGTGCCCTACTTTCTGCTATAATTTTGAGTGCTGATCCCACGCATGCCTCAATGCCCCCCTTCAAAATGCAGAATTCTCTCCCCCCCCCCCCCCCCCAATGCTGCCTCGGCTGTGGCAAGCAGGAGTGAGTTTTATTTGATTGGCTGTGTCGTGCAACCAATCCAGGGGAGGCCTCAAATGCTTCATTGCAGGCAGTAGCTCCGTCCTCTCCTGTAGTGACCACTGCTCCTCCTGCCTGCTCTGGGGCTCCTTTGGCTCCGACTTCTGTGGGGTCAGAGTGGTCTCCAGAAGGGGATCCCTCTCCTCTCCTGTCCCATAGCAGTCGGTAATCCAGCCAGTTTCACTCCCTTTGCAACCACTTGTTAACCCAGGGGCTGCTGAGTTTTCATTGCTCTTCCAGCATGCATGGAACTTATAAAAGGGTCTAACCGTGTCACAGGTGGCTCCCTCTGCTTCTTTAGCAGCTCTCGTGTGGGGGGGGGGGGGCCCTAAAGCACTCCTGTGCTTCTGGACAGGACCATGGAGGGGGTCGCCCATCCAAAGAAGCCGTTTGGGAGTATGACTCTTGCGGTGGCGATGATATGGAATGTGGATCTGACGTAGAAGAGGCTTCCCCTGCTGACGATGACAGTCAAGAATAGTGCATCTGTAACAGAGAGGAGATCCTTGCCTTGACTGCCCAGATTACATCTGAGCTGTGTATTTCTGATCTTTCTATACCAATCCTGGGCCAATCGACCTCTGATCCCATCCTTGCGGGGCTAAAGAAACCCTTCAGGGCAGTTTCTTTCTCCTCCAGAGTTACAACAGGTGGTGTCTGCGAAATGGAACGCTGTGGATGCAACCTTCAAAAATGCTCAGCGTTTGGGTATGATCTATGCCTGGTCTCAGGAAGACTTGGGCAAGTGGCTCCACTTTCCCAGGGTAGATGCTTGGTCACGGCCATGATATTATTGTTCCTGTGGAAGGAGACACCACCCTTTGGGACCAACAATACAGCAAGGTCGAAGTCCTGGTATTTTCTGCCTCTTTTTGGCAGTCTAGGTGGCCGCGTGCGGATGTCTAGGGGCTTATGCCCTGCTGCAGTGGGTCCAGCTTCCGTATGATGTGGATTCGGCATGCCTAGAGTCTGTGGAGGCTTTCTTGGCAGATGTCTTTTATGAGTGCTTCCGCCTGGCAGCCGCAGTGGCCCGCTGTTCGCTATTGTTTCGAAATTGGTCAGCCGATGCAGCCTCTAAGGGCACCTTGGCAAAATTACCCTTCAAAGTCAGTCTTTGGGGAGGAGCTCAAGTAACTGGTTAAAGATGTAGGGGAGGTTAGAGGTTGCTGGAGGACAAGTCTAAGGTGCCTTTTAGGTGGTCCCCCTTCGAGTAAATAAAAACAAGAGGAGAAGGAAACCTATTTGGTTTTCTAAAGAAGTGGCTGCTCAAATAAGGGCAAAAAACAGCCTTCGCAAAATTCAAAAGCTTGCAAACAGAGGAACACAGAAATGATTACAGGATCAAACTCAAGGAGACAAAAAGAGAAATAAGGATAGCAAAATCAAAGGCAGACGAAAAGATGGCTAAAGATGTTAAGTGCGGCGACAACTTTCTTCAGGTATATTCGGGAAAGGAAGAAGATCAGAGATGGAATTGCAGGACTCAGAAGTGCTGGGAATGGACTCTTGGAAAATGACTTTGATAAAGCGAAATTACTAAACAAATACTTCTGCTCTGTTTTTACTAAAGAAAATCCTGGAGAAGGACCAACTGTGACTCCCAAATATAAAAATGAGAATGAGGTAGATACCACACCATTCGGAGAGGATGAGGTGTTAGAACAACTTGCAAAACTGAAAGGGGACAAGGCCATGGGACTGGATGGGATACATCCCAGGATACTGAAAGCTCAGAGAGGTTCTTGCAGGGCCGTTAAAGGATGTTTTCAACAGATCCTTGGAAACAGGAGAGGTTCCTCAGGACTGGAGAATGGCTGACGTCGTACCTCTACACAAAAGTGGTGACAGAGAAAAGAAGTGTCAAACTACAGGCCCGTGAGCCTTACCTCAGTGGCGGAAAAAGTAATGGAGACACTCCTGAAAGAGCGAATAGTGAACTTTCTCATAACCAGAGGGTTACAGGATCCGAGGCAACATTGGTTTTACCGAGGGAAGATCTTGCCAGACAAATCTGAGTTCTTTGACTGGGTGACCAGAGAACTGGATCAAGGACACGCGATGGATGTCATCTACCTGGATTTCAGAAAAGCCTTTGATACTGTCCCTCATAGGAGGCTTATCAATAAACTCAGTAGTTTGGGGATGGGCCCCAAGGTGGTAAACTGGATCATAAATTGGTTGACTGACAGACGACAGAAGGTGATGGTAAATGGAGCTCATTCGGATGAAAGGAAGGTGATTAGTGGAGTGCCTCAGGGTTCGGTCCTGGGCCTGGCACTGTTCAATATATTTGTGAGTGATATTGCTGAAGGACTGAATGGGAAAAGTCTGTCTTTTTGCAGATGACACGAAAATTTGCAATAGAGTGGACTCCCCCCAAGGGAGTGCTTAACATGAGGAGGGATCTGTAAAAGCTGGAGGAATGGTCTGATGCTTGGTAATTGAAATTTAATGCGAAGAAGTGCAGTGTCATGCACTTGGTAGCAGAAATCCAAAGGAAATGTACGCGATAGGGGGTGAGAGGTTGTTGTGCATGGAGCAGGATAAAGACCTCTGTGTGATTATTTCTGTAGATCTCAAGATGGCAAAACAGTGCGACAAGGCGGTGGCAAAAGCCAGGAGGATGTTGGGCTGCATCTGAAGAGGAATTACCAGCAGAAAGGAAGGGGTACTAGTGCCACTGTATAAGTCTCTGGCGAGGCCTCACCTGGAATACTGTGTTTAGTTTTGGAGACCGTATCTTGCAAAGGATGTAAAAAGAATGGGAGCTGTTCAGAGGAAGGCAACCAAAATGATTTGGAGCCTGCGTCAGAAGCCTTATGAGGAGAGACTTGAAGACCTAAATAGTTTGGAGGAGAGGAGGGATAAGGGGAGATATGATTCAGACCTTTAAATACTTAAAGAGAAATAACAAACAAACAAACCTCTTCCAGAGACGGGGAAGCTGTAAAACTAGAGGGCATGACATGAAGCTGCAAGGTGGTAAATTGAAAAGCAATGTCAGGAAATACTTTTTTACTGAAAGGGTAGTGGATGCTTGGAATGCCTTCCTGATGGAGGTGGTGGGGAGAAAACACAGTGACGGAATTCAAAACGGCATGGGACAGACTCAGTGGATCCCTTTTACAGCAACAAGATTAAATCAAAATTGAACCATCTAATTTCTCAGCAAATAGGGGTGTCCTACATGGAGCGATGGGGGGAGGAGTGGTGGGTTCACCCCTAAACAAAGAAACAAAGATATGGGGAGGGGGTGCACCTGCTCCTGGTGGGTGCACCACTAAGCAAAGATGTTATGATGTTACTAGTGTCTCGTCCTCCCAGTCTCAATTTTGGGACATCAGATGCTATCATCTGGGCAAATAGGTGATGGCTTTTTCAACTTCTGGTTCAAAGTCTCGCACCTTTTGTGGGAATCGTCACACCTATTCCTAACCCTTCGGACCCAAGAAGCAGTCATCCTCTTCTCCCCCCCCCTCCGGCTCATAGGATGTCTGTCAATTTTACTGTGAATTGGCCCATCTCACAATCAATCGTTGGGTCTTGCAGAGTCCGTCATATAACCATGCCTGATATCTAGAACCCATCACAGACTCCTTAGTTTCCCCTTGCGGCTCTCCTATCGGGACATCCGCTGTATGAGATTGCACAAAGGTCCAGGAGCTGCTGAATATCTGTTCTGTGCCTCCTGTATAGTGGGGTCTGGGATGGTATTCTGTTTACTTTGTAGTCTCCAAAAAAGACTGATCCTTTCAGCCTCTCCTGGATCTCAAAGGGGTCAATCGCAGTCTCTGCATTCCCTGCTTTTACATGGGGAACGCAATGGTAGCTTATGTGAATCGCTGTGGTCAGTCATTCAACCAGTGCAACAGAGGGAATTTCTTGCTTCCTTGGCTCTAGCAGAGGCCTATTTTCATATTCCCATCAGGCACGATCAGTAACGCTTCCTGTGGTTTGTGACGCTGTGAAGTCAGTTTCAGGCACTGCTGTTCAGTTTGGCAACTGGTGCAAGAGGTGTGCGTGTACACTCTTATCTTGATGATTGGCTCATCAAGGCCAAATTCCAGATGGAGGCACTTCAGTCTGTACAGCAGATAATCCAATTCCTCGAGTCTTGGCTGGGTCATCAATCACGGCAAGAATTGTTTGTCGTCGGTCCAGAGCTTAGAATTTCTGGGTGCTTGTTTAGATACAGTTCAGGGAAGAGTGTTTGGCTGTGCTGAACCAAGTACTCTAGTAAACTCTGAGATTTTCTGTTGAAGCCAGTTCCCAATGCCTGGGATTATCTGCAGCTTCTGGGGTCAGTGGTACCTTAGAGTTCCCTGGTTGCGAGCGCACATGCGCACTCTGCAGTGGGTGGTGTTGTCCCAATGGTCGCCTGTCAGTCGGAATTTCACGATCTATCTGCCCCTCCCCATCCAGCGGTGAGACAGTCTTTCGTGGTGGGTCTCTCTGGACTAGATCCTTTGAGGGTCATCGTCTCGACCAATGCTAGTCTAGCCAGATGGGGGAGCTCATTGTCTTGACCAAGCCCAAGGTCACTGTTCCCAGCTGGAAGCTGGACATCAATCATCTGGAAGCGAGGGCCATCCGAATGGCTCTGTTGCACTTTCTTAGCCAGGTCTGGGCTGTGTGATATGGATCCCCTCTGGTGCAACAGTGGTAGCTTATGCGAATCATCAGGGCAGGACCAAATGCCCAGGGGTTGCACGAGGAATGTCCCTTCTGTTCCTGTGAGCGGAACAACACCTACAGGCCCTGTTTGCGCAACACATCACTAGGCAAGACAATGTGGAGGCCATCTACCTCAGTCAGCATCTCCTCAATCCTGGGGAGTGAGAGCTCACCCGTGGGGCTCCTTCTGACTAGTGGGGAATACCGAAAGCCGACTTGATAGTGACAGCAGCCAATGCCAAGATATCCAACTTTTTCAGTCGCCACAAGGAGATAGGATCAAAGGGTGTGGACACCCTGGTCCAAACCTGGCCCCAGGTCTCTCTCCTTTGTTTCCCCCTCCCCCCCCCTCATGGGCTATGATAGCCTGGGTCCTTTGGATAGAAAAGCATCCCTACTTGGTTATGGTGCAGTCCCTGAACCTCAAGGCTCAGAGGTCTGCTGTTGCAGAGATCCGGCTCCCTTCTTGCTTATGGCTTGGCCCCTGAGAAGCAGCGTTTAGCTCAAAAAGATTACGCAGCGGCGGTGGTGTCCATATTACTGTGAGTCAGAATGCGCTCCACCTCCCTGGCTTATGCTTGATTATGGTGTCTCTTTGAGACTTGGTGCCAGCAGTGCCATATTTCTCCATGGTGCGCATATATCCCTTTGGTTCTAGTGTTTCTTCAGGATGGCCTTGAGAAGGACTTGGCATGGAATTTTCTCAGAGTGTAGGTTGCAACTCTCTCCTGCTTTCATGGCTTGGTAGCAGGTCGTTCCCAGAATGTGACATGCTTTCTTCGTGGTGTTTGAGTGCTCTGTCCTTCAGTACAACCAATGGTCCTTCCTGGGACTTGGCACTTGTGCTTCGGGCTCTGATGCATTCTCCCTTTGAACCTCTTAAACAGGCGACCTTTTAAGGATCTTTCTCTGAAGATCATCTTTTTGGTGGTGTAGCTCCAAGATCCGATGCGCTGAGGTAATCAAGTGCTCTTTTGCGGGCCCTTTCTTATCCTTTTCAGTAGGAGGAGTGCCCTTGTGTCCGATGCCCTCCCTTTTTTTTTTTTTTCCCCACCCAGAATGATTTCTCCGTTTCATGTCACTTTTTATGTTTCCTTTAAGTCAATTACATTATAATTACTTTATTGTTAACCGCCTAGACATCTAGTATAATAGGCAGTATATGAAATACAGTTAACTGTATTATATATCAATCCAGGTAATTTCTCTTCCAACCTTTATTCCAGAGCAGTGAACCAGCAGGGATAAAGGCTTGCACTTTGTGGATGTACGCAGAGCATTATTGTGTTCCTTGGAGGTGACATCCCTTTCGCTTTTCCGATCACTTCTTTGCCCTTTTTTCAGGGCCTCATAAGGGACAGTTGCATCGAAGGCTGCCCTTGGCTGCTGGATCTGGGAGGCTATTGCTTTGACATATTTATTGCTGGGTAAGCTCGTACCTAATGGCCTTACAGGCACACTCTACCAGAGCCCATGCAGCTTCCTGGGCAGAGTCTCCCTACGTTTCTCCTCTAGATATCTGTAGTGCTGTGACTTGGTGCTTTTTATCTACCTTTTTGTCAGGCATTATTGGCTGGATGGCCAAGCTCAAGCGGCAGCACGATTTGGCTCAGATGTGCTTGTGGCTGCGATTTTTCTTCCTGCCCCAATGTGGAGTAGCTTTGGTACTTCCCATTTGTCTGGACTGGTCTAACAGGAAGATCTGGAAGGAGAAATTTTACTTACTGTTAATTTCCTTTCCTGGAGTCCTGCTAGACCAGAAACAACAAGGAGCATGCATATCTGCAATGTCCAAGAAGCAGCAAAAAAGCAGAACTCGTCGCACACCATGGAAAGGAGCAAAGGTGGTGTTAGGGTATCCAATGAGGTCAAACCCTACATCAGACTTTCTCAGGGGCTTGAGACCTCATGTAAAATAATAGTATGTTTATTACGCTTGATATACCACCTTTCAAATTACAACCAAAGCGGTTTACAATTCCAAAAAATATAGAAATGGGCCAAAGGCACCGAAAAAGAAAGGAAGTTACATTAATGACAGGAAAGCAAGAGACAGAGATACAACATTCATGTAACTACAAAAAAGGACATAAGAGGGAGAACATAGGGCTAAACATATGTAAACACAAAGTACTATTGGAAATGTGTGTGTTCATTGTTTACTGTAAACTGCGCTGATGCTGAATAGCGCGGTATAAAAAAGACTATAAATAAATAAATAAAATAAATAAACGGGTAGCTAGTAAGTTGAAGGCTTTGTTGAACAGGTGGGTCTTCAATTGCGTCTTAAAGGTTTGGTAATGTGGTTCCAAATGGAGGGAGGTAGGGAGTTCATAGGGCAGGGCCAGTGAAGAAAAATGCAGAGGATCTAGTGGACTGAAGATGAGCACATGCTGGGGAGGGGAGGTGAAGTCGATTAATGTGAATTGAGCGAAGGGACTGGCTGGGAGTGTGGAACTGAAGAAGATCGGACAAATATTGGGGGATATGGGAATAAATTGCCTGGTGCACCAATGTGAGAAGCTTGTAACGGATATGAGATGCTAGTGGGAGCCAGTGCAGGTCAACAAGGAGTGGTGTAACGTGATCCCGGGGGCGGAGTGAGAGAGCATGCATGCAGCTGTATTCTGTATTCGTTGTAATCTAAGAAGCTGAGATTTAGGGACACCAGAAAGAACGGACTTACAAAAGTCCAGACGGGAAATAACCAGGGAAAGAAAGAGGGTCGTGAGAGCCTGCAGCATTAGGAAAGGATGGATAGCGCGAATCTAACGGAGGAAGAAGAAAGAGGACTTGGTGAGGTGAGAGAGATGGTCATGAAAGGAGAGGTCAAGAACACCCAAATAGCGGAAGCATGTGACTAAAGGAATGGGAGAGCCAGAAAATGAGGAGGCCAGTGAAGGGGGGGACTTTAATGGGAGAACCAAATGGCTACGGTCTTAGAAACGTTAAGGTGCAAGCAGTTCGAAACCAACCAGTCAGATACTAAGGAGAGGCAGGAGTTAAGGGGTGAAAGGTCAGGGTGCAAGGGAGAGGTATGATGTAGAAGAATAATATCGTCGGCGTAATAGAAGGCTGAAATACCTGATTGCTCTATGAGTAGTGCAAGGGGTGCCATAAAGATGTTAAATAACAGGGGAGCCAGGACAGAACCTTGAGGGACACCACAGTGGAGGGGAAAAGAATCAGAGGAAGCATCTGAGGAGGAACTGGGAATTGCAGAGCAAGAGCGGGCAAACAGATAAGAGCGAAACCATCGAAAGATGGTCCCTCTGAGGCCGGCATCCCGTAGACAAGAAAGGAGAAGAGAGTGATCCACCAAGTCAAAAGCAGCAGAGAGATCAAGTGATACCACCACCGAGAAGTCATCACGATCATGTGCCATGTGAATTTCATTGAGAAAAGCTACTAACGCTGTCTCCACGCTATGACCGGGACGGAATCCAGACTGACGGGAATGAAGGAAGTGGGTAGTGTCCAAATGGTGTGATACTTGTGCGAAAACCACTTTTTCCAATATCTTGGCCAGGAATGGACGATAAGAGACCAGTCGATAATTGGAGGGGATAAGCGGGACAAGGGTGGGCTTCTTTAGGAGAGGGCGAATCAGGATGTGCTTCCAAGGATGGGGAAAAATACCAATGGAGAGACTGGTATTGATGGTTAAAATGGAGGGAAGAAGGGCAAGAGCGGGTGTGAGAAGCCAGGAAGAAGGGATTGGATCGAGGGGAGCAGGTAGTCTTATTGGCAGATATAATGGATTTGTATAATTCTGAAGAGGTAAGTGGGTGGAAGGAGATCCAGGCATGAGAAAGAAGAGGAAGGAAGGGGAGAGGAGGGGGCAGGAGAGGAAATGGGAGGAGGACAGTAGGGCAAAGACGCCCTCAAGTTGAGAACCTTAGAGAAAAATAAGGCCATTTGGGGAGGCAGAAGGGGAAGTTGTTGATGGAGCGGCTGTGTATCGGACATCATGTTGAAGTGAGGTAAGAGAGCGAAGAACCCTAAATAATTGATGAGACTGATTGGGAGCTGAAGAGATAGACGTGGACAAATAAGTCTGTTTTGCCAGGTGCAGCTGGGAGCGGTAGTGGGTGTGTTGGGTTTTTAAGGACTGCAAGGCCGATGGAGAGCGTGATTTCCTCCATAGACCCTCCGCCTCCGAAGTTGGGAACTGAGAAAGGTAAAGGCCAGAATGAAACCATGGTTGAGATACTGTGCAACGGGGGATGTGAGACTCTTAAGTAGTAGTAATAATAAAGTAAGACAAGAATAATATCAATGGAAAATGAAAAACCATCACTTGAGTAAAACATATCAAAAAGTATAACATAAAGTGTGTATCTATATGTGCATATATAAAAAGAAATGACAGTAATGATTAAACAAACAATAAAATAACCATTAATAA
This sequence comes from Ichthyophis bannanicus, assembly GCA_033557465.1. Lineage (NCBI taxonomy): Eukaryota > Metazoa > Chordata > Amphibia > Gymnophiona > Ichthyophiidae > Ichthyophis > Ichthyophis bannanicus. The sequence continues at coordinate 8,356,131 of CM066050.1, forward strand.
AAATCATATGATTAGAACAATAAATATATATATATATATTATATATTGTTCTAATCATATGATTTTGGCCATTTTTGCTTTTGCACCTTTTGTAGAGACTTCTCGCTTTCTTCGAACACAACCTTCTTGATGTCATTCAATAACTCTTCTGGAGCTCTGTCATTTAACATTATATATATATACAGAGCTCCAGAAGAGTTATTGAATGACATCAAGAAGGTTGTGTTCGAAGAAAGCGAGAAGTCTCTACAAAAGGTGAAAAAGCAAAAATGGCCAAAATGGATGACGGAAGAAACTCTGAAAATTGCCCAGAAACGCAGAGAAGCCAGAGAACAAAGAAAGACAATAACAAAACTCAACAGAGATTTCCAACGTGCAGCAAGACATGACAAGGAAAAGTACTACAACGACGCATGCAAGGAAATAGAAGCAGAAACTATTAGAGGAAGAATGAGATTGGCTTTCCTAAAGCTACGAGAGTTAAAGAAAAAGTTCCAGCCTTGAATTGGAATGTTACAAGATGCTCAAGGTTCTATGTTGAATGATGCTGAGAAGATCAAGAAAAGGTAGAAGGAATATACAGAGTTTTTATATGATAAAGATCAAGTGGACCAACAGCCGTTTCAACCTGTACCTTATGATCAGGAACCATTGGTGATGAAAGAAGAAGTTAAAGCAGCATTGAAAGTCTTATCAAAGAACAAAGCACCAGGCATTGATAGAATTCTCATAGAAGTATTACAGCAATCTGATGCAGCTGTTACCGTACTTGCAAGGCTCTGCCAAGAAATATGGAAGACAACATCATAGCCAACTGACTGGAAAAGATCTGTGTTTATACCAATACTAAAGAAAGGTGATCCAACTGACTGGAAATTATCACACAATCGCTCTGATCCCACATGCCAGCAGGATTCTACTGAAGATTATTTAAAAGAGACTACAACCATACCTGGAACAAGAACTACCTGAAGTGCAAGCCAGGGTTCAGGAAAGGGTGAGGAACGAGAGACATCATTACGGATGTGAGATGGATCCTTGAAAAGACTAAAGCATACCAAAAGGATATCTATTTGTGCTTTATCGACTATAGCAAGGCTTTTGACTGTGTAAACCATGAGAAACTCTGGGCCACATTAAGAAGCATGGGTATACCAGAACACCTGATCGTACTCTTGCACAATCTGTACATTGATCAAGAAGCAGCCAGTTTGAACGGAACAAGGAGAAACAGAATGGTTTAAAATAAGCAACGGTGTAAGACAAGGCTGCATACTTTCCCCCTACCTGTTTAATTTTATATGCAGAACAAATCATCAGAGAAGCAGGATTGTATGAAGACAAAAGTGTGAAGATTGGAAGACTCATCAACCACCTTCGCAATGCTGATGATACCACATTACTGGCTGAAAGTGAAGATCTGAAACATTTGCTTCTCACAATCAAAGAACATAGTCTCAAAATGGGCCTGCACCTTAATGTAAAGAAGACAAAGATCATGACAACTGGCATAATCAACAGGTTCATCGTTGAAGGAGAAGAAATTGAAATTGTGAACAACTTTAACCTACTTGAATCAACTATCAATAAAGAAGCAACAAGCAGTCAAGAAATCAGACGATGCATTGCTCTTGGCAGAATGGCTATGAAAGACCTAGATAAGATCCTCAAGAACAGAGATGTCTCTCTCCATACAAAGATTCAACTTGTTCAAGCCATGGTATTTTCAATAACATCATATGGATGTGAAAGCTTGGACAGTGAAAAAGATACAGGAAGAAAATTGATGCCTTTGAATTATGGTGCTGGCGGCGAATACTGTGTATACCATGGACTGCCCAAAGAACAAACCAGTCTGTACTAGAGGAGATCAAACCTAAGCTTTCTTTAGAAGCTCAGATGACAAGACTTCGACTTTCATACTTTGGAGACATCATTTTATTTTATTTTATTTAACAGTATTTCTAAACCGCCTTATCTTATTAATCAAGGTGGTATCACAGCAAACAATCGGGTAAAGTGAGTGTGTTATACATGCAGTGAGGGTGAAATTTAGTTGAGTGTGTGTTGTATTGTGTGCGGGATTAGTTTGAGCTATGTACAAAGTGAGCTATATACAGTGGGGCTAAAAAACATTTTCTATACATACAGTGTTAGGCGGTATCATGTGCTGCTCATCATGCGAAGAGAGAGATCATTAAAGACGACATGCTTGGCAAGATAGAAGGTCAGCGCAAAAGAGGAAGGCCAGTAATGAGATGGATTGATATAACAACAGCAGCTACGGGTACCAGTCTGTCAACAATGAGCCGCCTGACTCAAGACCGAACACAATTTAGGATAGCTATCCAGAGGGTCGCCATGAGTCGACTCCAACTCGACGGCACTTAACAACAACAACAACAACAACAACATATGTTAAAATCATTGCACAAACATACTTAAGCGAGGACTATAATTGCATGAGCAATAAAATGAATTAGCTAATCAAAGAACTAACATATGAACATATACATTTCTAAGTATGTTAAAAAAAATATAAAAATATATATAGACTCGCCAACAAAGAGGGATACTCTTAATTGAGCAATTCTGCCAATAAAATGGCTATAAGGTCAACACTATAGATAGTGAAACACAATAAAACAAAACAAATAGTAAAGTATTATGTATAAAAAAAAGCATAATGGAGCCTAAAGAAGAGAGACGCATCGGAGGATAGCATTGCATAAGGATCAAAAGTCAATGACTGCATGGTCACAAGGTGAGATACTATCAAACTCTACTGAATGAGACTAATGTTTAAATAAAAACATCAATAATTGCATACTATTTAAGTCCCAGTGTAAGGGGATGTACAAGAAGCAAAAGGGGACAGGAGGAGCAAATCGGAGAAGAGCCTGTGTAGCCGTGTTTAAAATCAAACCGGCTGTGAATGTGCCTCGGGTAAAAAAAAAAAAAAATCAGTTTCTCAATAAAGTGCCTTAATCGACGACAAACTGGATGAGCCTGGGATTAACAAACCTTCCATCTAAAACATACTAATCTAAAATATACTAAGGACATGTCAGTGCCACATGAATATGGGTATGATCCTCAATGGAAATGATTGGAAGACAACCCGGCCACATATGAGCGAAGTAAAAACATATAAATTATATCTGTCTGAGTTAAACAACTGGATCACCGAATTGCCAAGATCTGATCTACACTAAGATGACATCGCCATAATAAAAAGTAATAAAACCAACCTCAGAGTGACTGTCCAACAGTGTTCTATGTAATAAGACATGTGAAACCATTGCTACATCAGTCATTGAAAACCGAGGCAATTTATGTCATTTTTCTTAGTGACCAAACTTCAGTCCAACTAACACCAGTTATGGGAGACTCTCAAAAACTACGCAATCTACAGCTATAGTGACCACAAAAACTGTCAGAAATGAAAGGTTGCTCGGCTGATGGTACCACATTGTTGAAAAAATATTGGCTGATACTTACCTTGAAAACATTTATGGGGGGGCAAGTATCAGCCAATATTTTTTTCAACAATGTGGTACCATCAGCCGAGCAACCTTTCATTTCTGACAGTTTTTGTGGTCACTATATAGCTGTGGATCGTGTAGTTTTTGTGAGTCTTCTGTAACTGGTCCTAGTTGGACTGAATTTACCACTGGCAAGATACATCTTTCTCAGTGGCACACTTCGTATTCTTCATTGTTTGTGGTTTATATGTTACTCTATCCTTGGACCGACCATCCCATAAAATCCTGTTTTAAGTGAACATCAATCTAGACTCAATACCAAGGTGATGAGTGCACCAATTATGAGTCTTTGCATTCAGTTTCAACATGCGTTTGCCAAACTCCAATGGAGGGTGATTGATTATGTCCTATGTGACACTCATGGGGGTGGGGGGGGATCAGGAGCACAAACTTCAAACTTTGGCACAATCATGGATTTTCTAATTATCCGCTTGGACTGAATAATGAACTTGATTGGTGGAGACTATTGCAACATATGGGGGCTCGGATTTAACTGTTTCATTCTTGATTAACATTCATCGGACTTTGGCTGCTATAGACCATGTGATTTGCTTCTGACATCACATGCCATCTGTAGAAAAGCAGAGCTTCAAACCACTGATAGCCTTCTAAATTTGGGCATTGGGACGTATCCCTTAATGAGTGTTGATGCAGAGCTTAGAAGTTTTGGAGGCAGGCTCTAAACACAGTGCTGTGTTAGCTACGGGACGTTATAGCATGTTACACAAAACGAGAGGTCATTGGTAACCAGTGGGAAGCCAGAGTACAGCTTTCACTCTCCATTTAACTGGACATAAGTGGACAAATTTCAGGTTGAACTGCACAAACATTTTAGGCATTTTTTAGTGTTTTATACATTAGATTGTGTTTGATATACTTTAGTAATGGTTTTGTCACATTAACCTTAAATAATTAAAAGGAAAGTTTGTTACCAGATTACTTTTTGCCCTCAGGCCAAATATTCAGACAAAAAACTTAAATAGCTGTGTTTACTTATAAGTGCTGTCACAGCGTTGTCTTGTGTTTTTTTTTTTTTTTTTTTCTTTATCTCAATCATCTGCTGGCAGGAGACTATAACCCATTTGTCTGGACTGGTTTAGCAGGACTCTAGGAAAGGAAATTAAATTTCCCCTTGCCTCACCTCTCATCTATCCCTATACCTCTCCTCTGCAACTCTGCTCATCAAGCCAATCCTTATCTATGCTCTTCTCTTCTACTGCCAACTCCAGACTCAGTTTTTCCTATCTTGTTGCACCATATGCTTGTAATAGATTACATGAGTCAGTACATCAGGCTTCATCTCTGGTCTTATTTAAATTCAGGCTAAAAACTCATCGAGGCTGCTTTTGGATCCTGATCCACTTATTCTCTCGTCTCCATCCATGTATATTTAATCATTTCCTGTAAAGATTTACTCTAGTCCCCTGTCTGTTGTGTTTGTCTTCATAGATTGTTATGGGGCAGTTTCTCCAAATGGATTGGTTTTGCGCATACCATGACAGTCATGAGCCTCACTTTTAAGCCTGGGTATGTGGAGTATGATCTCAAGCTTTTAAATGTGTTGCTAATGCTCAGTGTAGTACTTGCATCATACCAAAGAGAGCCACCTTCTGGAGTTCGTAAATTGTAACATGTATGGCTAATGTTTCAATGTATGTTTGGAACTTCTTACTCAAGCCTGTGGCGCTCAACATGATGGGAAATAACTTGGTATCTTTCTGCCATATTTTCTTGGCCTCTTCTCCTTTTGCTCTTTGGAACAAGGACTGTAACTTTCTTGGACTTAAGACATGCAGATAACATGGAGCAGTAGATTTTAGGATATCAAGGCAGCTTTAAGTAAGTAGAAGGTGTTGGTAAATAAACTGGACACTATTTTATTTTTGCAATTTCACAGGTGATTTCTGGCTTCCTTTCAAAGATCCTTTGCTTATCTGAGACTTTCTTCCCTTATACTGTTTTTGGCCACCACCTCTTGGAGGTCATTCTATGCAGCCATTGCTCTTTCACAAATAGTTTGTGTTCCTTGACCCTCCTGTCATGACCTCTGACTCTGGAAGTTCTTTCCACTGAAACATAATTGCTGCTTATGTATTATTTAGTTTTGGTGGAGGAAGTAGTAGCCTAATGGTTAGAATAGCAGCCTAGTACCCAAGAGATCAGGGTTAATTCCCACTGATACTCCTTGTGACCTTGGCCAAGTCACTCTACCCTCCATTGCCTCAGAAGAAAGGATCGGAAGTAGATTGCCAAGTCTTATCTTGCCAAGAAAACTCGGGCTGCTGGGTCGCCAGAAGTCAGTATTGACTTGAGGGCACTTAAAAATGTATTGTTTATTCCTGTGAGGTATTTGAATGTATATTGTATACCTCCTTGCTTTCCTGTATGATATGCTTATTTTGGTCTCTTGAAATTCATTTCAGATATCTTATGATGTGGACTCTGTACCATTTTGGTAGACTTGTTTTGGATTGCTTGTATGTATTTATTTAAACTTTTATACTGCCTTTCTACCATTCAAGGTGGTTTACAGTTGACTGAAAGTGAAACAGGGTCGTGGTGGACACACTATTGTAGGAACTAGAGCAATGTAACACTGGATCAGTTTAAAGCATGCAGTGCACTCTTAACTATTTACAGAGCTGCTGTAGGTGGCAGCAGTTCAGGTTATCATTTGTACTAGTCTCTAGTGTATGAGACTAGTGAGTTGATTGCTTCTAGTGTGGTTAGTACTGTGGTGCAGGTGTGTATTGTGTTCCTTTTGGAAGAGGAACATTTTTATTTTTTCTTGAATTCCACTGTATCGGAGAATCCTTTTAGGATTGGGGATAAGGAGTTCCATAAGGTGGGAGCGTATAGAGTGAATGCTCGGTTGCAGATGGATTGTTTGCTTTTAATCTTCTGGGTGGGGATTGCTAGAAGGCTGATGGTGGTGCTTCTTCGTGACCTGTCATTCCTGGTGTTTGAGATGAGGGTCTGTAGGCTATTAGCAGATTCCTTGTGTAAGATTTTAAATATAGTGGTGAGAACTTTGTATGTATTGTCTTTATCCTTTTTGAAAGCGTGTCCATTTCTGAAGGCCATAATCTAGATGTCTCACCAGTTACTTGAAATGAGTTTTATCACTACCTTTTTGTGTTGGTTATACCTTTCCATATGTATCTGAATACTGCTCTGACTTCAGCCACTGCCTTTGACTACTGTTTGATATGTTTACCCAGAGATCCGATTGGTCCTCTGTTGTACTACTTTGTCTGGTTTCCTTCCACTTCCTGAGCGCATGAATTTGCAATTTTCCATAAAATCTATTACTAATCATTTGGTCTCACAGAATTTTAGACTGTCTCATTTTGTTTGCTTATCAGCTCTATCTACCTCATTGCAAAAAGCAGTAGTATCAGCATCTCTACAATATCACTTATGAAAATATTGACCCAGAGCAGCTTCATTTCCTGATTTCCTTACTGAGTGACTTGATTGGTCTTGGTGCCCGGTTATCCAGCTCCCGATTGGGTGGCTGCTAGGAGGAGGGCCATATAACAACACCGGCTCCACCATGGGATGCGGTAACGGGTGTGTCCCCGAAGGGGCGTGACCAAAGGGGCAGGTCCCGCCCCTTTGGCGCCCCTTCGGAGCACTCATAGTAGAGAGGAGACCCTGTAATGGGGAAGAGGAGAAAACGCCACTTACAATCTGAACAGCTGAAGGCGGTGAAAGTTGCTGGGCCGATGGATGCCCACGTACGTGTGGTGAGCCGTCTGCCTTCAACCGGTCTGTCGACCTCTGATTCGTTGGATGCATCTGCTGTGAGTAGTGCGTTCTCTCCCACCTCTGCTGATGTCTTGGGTATAGTTCAGTCCAGCCACGAGATTGGACACTCTGGTCCTGTTGTGGGCTCCCCACCGGAAGTCGGTGAGGAGGAAAACGGTTCCGCATTACTTGGTGAATCTTTTCTGAGACTTAAACCCCCTTCGAGAAACCTGCCTCCCCCTCTTCCTTCCACAATTACTTTCATGGCTTCTGGCGAGTTAGTGGAACCGCCCGTGGATGTTTCCCTTTAATATATATGGTCGATAGTCTCACATATGGAATCATTTCTTGGTAGTTCATTGCAGAAGGTGGCACTGTTCTCACGGGAAACTAACAAAATTATCTGATGTTGATGTAAGACTCTTGTCGGTGGAGAAAGTTATAGAATCTAATGATGTAAAAATTTCTTCTCAACAGAATGTTATAGCTACAATTTCTCAGGATGTATGTTCATTGCATAGACAAGATGAATTATTAGAAAATTTAATAAGATATAATAATAAATTTAATAAATATTTTCATAAGAAGACAAACACCTCAGCATGGACACACACGTAAGAAACATAACAAAAAAAGTTTATTTTAAACTTAAAATATTAAAGCAACTCCACCCCCTAATGCACCTACAAGATTTTCAACGAGTTATACAAGCGATAATAACCCCCCATTTCGACTTTGCAAATCAAATCCTACTAGGTGTAACAAAACAGACCTTGAAAAAACTTCAATTAGCACAAAACGCGGCAGCAAAGACCATTACGAAGGCCCCACCTTTCCAACATATAACCCCTATTTTAGAATATTTACACTGGCTCCCGATTCAAAGCCGAATAGATTATAAAACTCTTTTTAACTACCTACAAAGCCCTAAATAAAACAGCACCCCGACCATAAATAACCTCTTCAAAATAGAGCCCACTCATAATCTTCAAAGGAGAGACCAGTTAAACAAATTAACACCACCAAAAGAATTTATAAAGGCCAAAAAATCCACAAACAAGAAAGCCTTCTCCCATGCAGCCCCCATACTGTGGAACACAATCCCATCAGAATTAAGATCCTTACCCGAAATCATGGAGTTTAGGAAAAAACTTAAAACACACTTATTTACAATGCACTATGGATCCTTGACGAATTCACCTCTCAGCTAGATAAAGGATAGTCCTATTCCAGCTAATATATTTTTCCAGAAAAGGAATAAAGTACTGAAGCCCTAAAACAATGTATTGATGACAAATGAATAACAAATAACTCTGTATATAGTTTAATTCTGTTCCTTTGTACATAGTTCACTATTTGTTAATTGTTAAATGTAAGTTCCAATTTGTTATATGTAAAAACAGCTTTCCCTGTTTACTGTTTATTTATTTATTTACATTCTCTTATATACCGCACTATTCTGCATCAGTGCGGTTTACATTGAACAAACTGAAATTACATTGAACAGGGCATTATAACTTGGAGATAACTATTTTACAGGGAACATGGGCTATGGAGGGTTAAGTGGTTTGCCCAAGACCACAAGGAGCACCTGTGGGACTAGAAACCCCAGTCCTTCCAGCCCAAGGTTGCTGTCCTCTAGTGGGATTTCAACCCCCAACCTTCCGGCCTGAAGTACCTTGCCCCAACCACTAGGCCACTCCTCAACAATGGCATTATTAAAAGCTTTTTGCTCATGCTTTTGCATTGTGCTCACTTATGCCTGTTTATCTAGTATAAATCAGGACATTAGCAGTAGTCCCTGTGAATGACTTTCAAAGTAAGGCCAAGTAGACAGTCCTGCTAAAGCTCAGAGTGCAAGTTTGTCCCTACAGCAGGCCGATCTAATCTTACATAAAAGCAGACAGGTCACATGGACAATTTGGCAAACACTTGCATGCAGTGGCTCGTTTAAATAAAACAGCTTTGAGTTATCCTGAACAGCAGGTCCACAGGCACTCATTTCTGCTCCAGCCAGATTGAAAAAGACCAGCTAACTACCAAAGTTGAAAGGAAAAATGTACAATTCCCACCTCAATTGTTCCATGTAAACCGCATCTGATCAATGGAAGGAGCGGTATATAAAAATCTGTAAATTAAATTAAATCTAAGAATTTGCGTTTACTTAATTTCCTCCAAACACACTACCTTTTCTCCTATAATTTTGTTTCAAAAGTACCTAAAAGAGGTGTTAACGATGTGGAGAGTATTCTTATTTCTCGAATCTATTATGTTCCTAAAGGAAAACTGATTAAAGGGAGTGAAGTCGGGGTTGGGGAGGCACAATACGATCAGTTAGCCTCTTCTACTTTGGATATTTCTGGGTTCTTGGAATCGTCTACTGATGTTATTTCCTCTAGAGATACATTACATAAGAACATAAGATATGCCATACTGGGTCAGACCAAGGTCCATCAAGCCCAGTATTCTGTTTCCAACAATGGCCAATCTAGGTCATATGTACCTAGCAGTTTCCCCAAGAGACACAAGTTCCACAATGCTTGTACTGGGTCAAGCATTGATATCTTCGGTCACTTCTTAATAATGGTTTATGGACCTTTCCTCCAGGAACTTGTCCAAACCTTTTTTAAACCCAGCTACACTAACAGCCATTGTTAGTTACATTTGTATTAGAAATGGATAAAGACAGAATATTGCGCCTTTACTTCCAAAGTAAGTCTGAAAAATTTTGTGGCTATTCTATTCAAATATTCCCAGATGTTTCTAAGGCTACACAGGTTCGGCGTAAGGCCTTTTGGAAGTACGCCCATGTGTGGTAGCTATTGGTGCCTTATTCCATCTTAAATTTCCTTGTAAGTGCCAGGTAGTTTTCCAAGGTAAACGCTATGTGTTTTTTGAAGTGGATCAGTTGAAAATTTTTCTTAAAGATAACACAATAATTAAGTATTAATCCTTATCTTTTGGCTTTATATGATGAGCTAATTGTTTACTGTCCGGGGTCAATCTGGTCTAATTCTATGGATTTATGAAGCTGCTTCTTGATGTGGACTAGTTTTTGCATGTAGTAGTATTAGATTTATATTGCTTGTTCCACTTTTTGTATATGCTATCTAAACTTTAATAAATAAAAAATAATAAAATATTGACCCAGACCAGCACCAGGACTGAGCTTGAAGAATTCGATTACTAATCCTTTCCTTGGCATGAACTCCATTTACCGCTAACTTGGGCTCAGCCAACCACTCTGGCATCCACTCAAAATTGCTCCAGTTTACTTATGAGCTCTGTAAATGTACATCCAGTGCATGACACAGTGGAATTCTTTAGTCATCCAGTCAAAGAAATTAATCCTATTTGTTGAATTTCTCTCGCAGCAAGTTGTGCTGGTTCTTCAATTACTCTGAACACTGAAAAAAATATTTTTAATATGTTGCTTTCTTTGCTACCCTTCACACATTTCTTTTTACCTTTGTCTTGCAGTCATATTGTTTGCTGCTTCCTTTTATTGATGTACCTAAAAATGTACTTGCTTTTACTGCCTTTTGCTATATATTTTTTCTATTTGTGTCTTTTTGTGGTCTTGACTATCTTTCCTGTCTCCAATAGCTTTTCCAAATATTCTATCCTGCTGTGTACTTTTGTGAAGGCAAATCTTAACCTTTTTGAACACATGCAGTTTATGCTCCCCCAACTCATGTATCTTGCTAATATACCTTTTGTTAACCCTATAATGGCTTCTTTGAGTTCAGTCTAGTGTTCTACTTTTGTAGCATACACATCATTACATACCTGTCTCGACCTTCTGCAGTTTGAAAGTAAACGTCTTCAGTCTATTCAAAACACAGCCCTTTGTTTACTTGCTTCTGCATGAAAATTCAATCGCATCACCCCGCTGTTTATTCAATATCATTGGTTGCCCATAAACTCTCAGATTATGTTCAAGATGCTTACCCTCGCTCACAAGATTATCCAAGATGCGGCTCACAATTATTTGTCTTCCATAAGTTTCCTTGTATGCCCCAGCTAGGTCTCTTCATTCGCTCCATGACTTCTGCTTGCACTTTTCTCTCACTAGCGGTAGTTTAAATGAGTCCACCCGAAAATCGGCCTTCTCTACCACTGCCCTGGCACATTGGAACAGCCTGCCCGCTTGTCTCCACACTAAGTTTAATTTTAAGAGCTTTAAAACTGCTTTTAACATCGCAGTTTGTCACCTTTGCGTTGGACCCGGCTGCAGTCTGTCTAATCAGCTTCTATCAGTCTGTTCGTTTTATCTCTGTCGTGTGCTTTTTTTTTTTTTTTCCTCTAGGATTTTTAATGTATGTTTGTTTGGATACTATGCTATTCTGTCTTAACCATGGAGTTCCTTTCCAATTCTTTCCTAAAATTTTTAAATTCTGCACTACTGTGGTATATTAAATAAACTTAACCATAACCAGAGATTTTGTTGCTAGCTTCTGAAAGTACTCCTATCTTAAAATTGGTATTTGGGAAGTTCAGGTTTGCGATCTTTGTGACCCATCTCTGCTGCCCTTGTCTTAAAATCACATTGTATGCTGACTTTATTTTATTTATTCAGTTTTTATTTATCCTCTCAAACTGCTCAGGGCAGGTTACAAATTACATACATAATAACAAATAAGATAGCAGACTGACTGCCTCATCACAACACATAATATCCTTCATAAAATTAAACAAAGGAAAAAAACCCAGGGCAATTGATTTTTGAATCCTAGGTAACCATCTGTTTTACTCCTGAGGAAATTCTGTGCAATGCAGAATTCCCCTCGGGTACAAAATTTACCTTCATGTGCAAGTAAGGTACACAGCCTGGGCTGTTTTTCCAAATGGGTTATTTTTGCACATACTGTGCTCTAGGAAGCTATGTGAACCTACAGGAGCAGCTGAAGCCAGTGCAGCTCTGTGCACGAAGAAGAACTCTAAATTATGATGTTCTGAATATGCTCCCCATGGTGCCCAAAGTCCTTTGTTAGTCTTGAGACACTAGAATTTTGGATGCTGCGCGACCCGTGGTCAGAAAGAAACTGAAATGGGAGAGGAGGCATGCCTCCAATGCTATTGAAAGAAAAGCAGAACTGTCTGTAAGGTGAGAGGTGGAGTAGAAGAGAATCGAGGGCCTTGGTGTTTGCTCCCAGTCCATAAGGCCCGCCAATAGGTCAGGTTTTTGGGATAACCCCAATGAATACGCAGGACAGAAATTTGGGTGCTTACTACTTCCACTGAATGCAAATCTATCTCATTCATATTCATTAGGAATATTTTCAAAACCTGACAGTGTTAGCCACAGAGGACTGGGTGCAAATACCAAGGCTCTTTAGGGCAGTGGTTCTGAACCCAGTCCTCTGGGCACACCTAGGCCAGTCAGATTTTCAGGATTCCCACAGTGGAGAGATTTGCATGTTCTGCCTTCATTGGGAATAAGTTGGAGAGCGGAGTGTGTGTGCATGGGGGAAGGGGACAAGCTGGGAAAAGCACATATGGGTTAAGGGAATATGTATGGGGAGATGAGCTGGGGGGGATATTAAGGAAATGAGCTTGTGGGCTGGTGATCTATCACTGATATTTGTGCAAAATTGTAGTATTTATAGTGGTTGCTACAAGCACTCAGCAGTACCTTGAGCTCAGAGGTCCCCTTGGATTTCATGGCATGCTAAGGTAAAATTGCCAAAAAAACAGACTCCTAAGTGGTTTCATTTAGTTTAATATACTACATATCAAGCATCTTTTCTAAGTGTCTTACATTTTTAAAACTAAGAAATTGTATGTTTTCATAAAACCATTAATATAGACATATTTATAAAAGAGAAAATTAGATAAAACTGTAGAAACATAAACATGGGATGGTCAAATACAGGCGTTCTCAATCCAGTCCTCAGGACACACCTAACCAGTCAGGTTTTCAGGACAATCACATTGAATATTCATGATAGAGATTTGCATACATTGCCTCCATTGTATTCAGATCTCTCTCAAGCATATTGATTGTGATTATCCTGAAAATATGACTGCTTAGGTGTCTTCTGAGGACTGGATTGAGAACCTCTGGTCAAATAATATATACTTTTCAAGACATGAGAAAGACCACAAAACTTCATTCCATCAAGTGTGTGTCCGATATCCAAGTCCATTTCACGGTGGCTAATGTTCACTTAAAACTGGTTTGAACAGGTAGCACAGAGGTTGTAGGTCATCAGAATATGGCAGTGAGAGTTTTGATGAAGATCCCTAGGAGAGAAATTGCTCAGCTGACTTTATATTACTTCATTGGCTACTGATTAGGGAGCATATTCATTTTAAGTATATTCATTTGGCAATGGCATTTAAGGTTTTAGATGATCAACATCCATCTTGTTTTGTTGAGGAAATTGGACTAGTATTTACATCATGGTTGCTTGCAATCTGAGGCAAGCAGGTGTTTGGTTTTGCCTTTGTTAAAAGCACGAGGAAGTTTACCCTTCAGGTGGGACTTTCTTTCCTGTGGTCCCTAAGTTGTGGAACTCTTTGATGGAGTTGCAGGCAGAGAGAAAGGGCTGCTGTCGTTTTACTGTCTGGGTGGTGGTGGTAGTAGCTATGTTTCACCAGTTTTTTTTTATTTTTATATACTGTATCTAATTGTATTCTTGAAGTGTATGTTTTTATGTTTTGTGAACCACTTTGTGTAGAAAGGCAGTATTTAAATGATTTATAAATAAGTGAATAAGTCAGTATAAAATAATAGTTATTCATACTTACTTCAGATTTAGAGAGAGAGGATTCAAGTCACAAAAGTCAGAGGTAATTTATTTCGGAGCATGGGGAAAAATATTTAAATGCAGAGTGCCAGATAAAGGCATATGAAGAAATAGCCAAAAGTTGCTTTTGGGTGGTGCAAAGAGTTTGCATTGGGCTGCATGGAATTAGAGGACTAACCAGAAAGAGACAATTTTCTATTCTAGAGTTCCTATCTCAATTTTGAAAGAAATCTTGTTGCCCTCTCTGTAATTCTTTTTTATGGGCGGGGCAGAGGCGAAGCATGGCTATCCACGGAGCGTTTTTTTCTCTTTCAAAGAGTTGCAACCCTATGTCCCAGTCAGTAGTTGGTAGTTTCCAGTTTTTTTGGTTAAATCTCTCTCTCCAGCTATTCTCACTGCGCTGAAGACCTGACGATCATACTGATGTAAACAGAAGTACCATCTTACTCATTTTTACCTATCTCATTTTTCTGTGAGACATCCAAACAAGTAGTCTTACTTGGTTAAGATATAACCCACAGTTCTTCCTCTTCTCTTTACGTCTTGCATTTCAGTTGCTTTAAAATAAATATATGGCTGAACAGGTAGAAAAGCCAACAGCACAAAACAATCAACTCATAGAACTAGGTGATTTAAACCTAGCATCAATGTCCCCCTAAACTATCAAAAGCCTCTATGCAAGCAATGGAAGCACTAGAATTCAGCCAAATCAACAAACCAACCCATGAAAAAGGAGGCATGCTAGATATTTTTTTTCATACCTCCCCAAATACGAAAAGACAGTTACACACCCTCCCACATGACCTTCCCAGTACCGTGGTCTGATCAGAAAACCACCACAATCAATATCCTTCAGAAGTCATACGTACTTATTACCTGACCACAGCCTATTACAAGATTCTCCAGCTGGACAAGCAAGCATTCTTAAATAGAATCTTGACACAATTTGGTCAAGAATTAGATAACATTGATAACCTAGTTCAAAACTGGAGTGACACAATAAATAAAGCTGCAATAGCACCACAGATAAATGGAACTGTAAGAAAGCATCACACTGCTACTTGGTCTACCGCAGAGCTAAGAGAAACTAAACGTAAACTACAACAAATGGAGAGAAAATGGCAACACACTTAAGAGTACTGATAACAGAAACACCTATACATACAAATTACAAGAATACTGAGAAATGATAAATTTTTTCCCCCCGAGTCCCCAGTACCTCTGAAGGCCAGGTCCTCATCTGAAGCCACGACATCTTGGGGTGGCTCTATGGAACCCGAGCAGCGCTGTGGTTCTTCAGAGAGGGAGTCTCCCTCAAGGGAACCCAAGAAGACCTCGAAGGCAGCATCCCTGGACGGATCAGACAGGCCGGGTGCATCCCGAGCCAGATCCTGCAGTCCGAGACCCTCATCTGAGGGAAAGGAGAGGAAGCAGTCTGCAAAGGTCCCCCAAAAGGACTCAACCTCAGACCTGCCTCGGTCGCCAGACACAATCCTCGTCAAGGATTCCCCTTCGGGGGAACCGGCGTTGGGCCTGATTCCTTTGGTGTCCATGCCGATGGCTTTGGAGCCTTCTGGCCTGGAATGCAGAATGGCGGCCCTAGAACGTAGTTTGTTTGCCTTCATGGACCAGCAGCAAGCGCTGTTGTCTGGTATTACCGGTTCCTCCGCCCTGATCACTGGCTCCTCGACGTCAGGGCTGTGATTGTCCCCAGCCAGTGCGCTCGCCGCCAGCTGCAGGGCCTCTGAAGGCCGCGGCCCGGGATAAACCTTCCATCGAGTCCTCGACGGGCTACTCATAGTGGGAGATGGAGGATGAGGAGTTGCCAGATGCCTGTCACCATTGTGACATCCCCTTGGACTCTTCCACTTCAGAGCCCTGGCGGCGGTCATTGCTGGAGGACATGGCATTCCTTGACTTCGTCAGGGACATGCCTAAGGCTCTAGCGGAGAAGCTAGAAATCCTCCAGTATGAGGCCCCTCTGAGGGAATTGCTTACGGTGCCCATCCTGCTCATCCTGGAATGGCTAATGCTCTGTATATTGGAGAAACCGGCATCGGTGCTGGTGGTGAGCAAGCATCTTGACTCGATGTATCGTCTGTTGGAGCCTGGGCTTCCAAAAATCACAACTGCTGCATAACTCCATGGTAGTGGAGTCAGCCATGCGTTGACTGAAGAGTCAGAAGACGCATTCATCAGTGCCTCCCGGCAGGGAAGCATACACCTTGGATACCCTTCGCAGAAAGTGTTTCCAGGGCTTGATGCTCATTGGCCGCATCCAGGCCTACCAGCTGTACATCGGCATGTATCTGAGAGACCTGGCGGAGGAAATTGCCAGGTTCTTAGCTGGTCTGTCCGAGGAACCCTTGCAGCAGTTCAAGAATCTGGTCAAGGCCATCTGAGTACTCAGTTTGTCTCGGACAGCCTATCACAGCTTCAAATTGGCAGCTCGAGTAGCGGCAGCAGGCATCGATGCCCAGTGCCAGACTTGGCTACAGTCGTCTGATCTCGAGCAATGGGTTCAGGACAAATTGGTCGATGTCCCATGCCAAGGAGAGAACCTATTTGGCAAACCCATGACAGACAAATCTGCCAAGCAGTTCATGACGAGGACCATGCTCTCTTTAAAAAAAAAACAACAAAAAAAACAAAAACTAACCCACGGCCCCTCCCCGATGGAAGGGCTCTGGTAAAAAGCCCTTCTACCCGAGAAAAGGGGCTGCTTACAGAAACTATCCACCTTTCCAGGCCTCCCCGGCTCCCCAGCAGGGTCAGCAGGTTAAGGGACATGGGTATGGTCTTTGTAAGCAGAAGGCTCCCAAGCCCCAGCCCCTCCAGGAGGGAGTTTTTGACTTCTTGAGCATAGCCTCTCCACCCCAAGAAGGTCAGCAGCCCATAGGGGGATGTCTGATCCACTGTGCCCAATGGTGACTAACTATCGCCATCCATTCCTGGGCACTTTGGGTGATCAGGGAGGGTTACCTCCTCCATCTGAATCCTCCCCCTTTCCGGGACCTTCACTGGGACCTTCTACTAAAGGAGCTCGCAGGTCTTATGTACAAGGCGGTGGAACCAGTACCCCACCATCTCAGGGGCATGGAGTTCTACTCCAGGTACTTCTTCATGCCAAAAAGGACTGAAGGCCTAAGGCCCATCCTCGACCTGTGCAACCAGAATAAGTTCCTGGTGAGGGAGAAGTTCAAGATGCTCTCCCTTGGAACATTGCTGCTTTACCTCCAGCAGGGAGATTGCCTATGCTTCTTGGATCTGAAGGATGCCTACACACACATTCTTATTCACGCCAACCACAGGCAGTACCTGCGGTTCATGGTTTGGGGGGGGGTCAGTATCAATACAGGGTGCTGCCTTTTGGCTTGGCCTCTGCCCCAAGAGTCTTCAAAAAATGCTTGACAGTTGTAGCCGCCTTCCTCCGCCTTCAGGGGATCGGTGTCTTCATCTTCCCCTACTTGGACGACTGGCTCATAAAAGGAGGCATGGCTTCTGAGGTGCAGCAGGCAAATGCACGCACCATCCAGATCCTACAACACTTGGGGTTTGTGATAAACTACCCCAAATCCTACCTCCTCATGACATAGTGTCTAGATATCATAGGGGCAATAGATACCCTCTAGGCAAAGGCCTTCCTGCCCGAGCGGACCGTCTCAGGGCCCTCGTCCTGGACGTACAGCACCACCCCTCGGCTCCTCCTGCACCTACTTGGGCATATGGTCTCCATTGTCCACGTCGTCCTAGACGTCCGCCTCTACATGAGGGCCGCACAGTGGTGACTTTGGGACCAATGGACACAGGCCACGGGATTCCTCTAGGACAAAGTCTGTGACCTGCCAGTTGGCGGACTTCCTGACCTGGTGGCAGAATCCCCAAAACCTCGGGGTGGGGATGCCATTCTAAGCCCCGAGCCCCTTAAGGGTCCTCACCACGGATGCCTTCTTGCTCAGCTGGGAAGCCCACTGCGAGGAACTCTGCCCCCAGTGCAGCTGGTTGTAGGATAAGAGTAATCAGCAGATCAACCTCTTGGAGCTACGGGCCATATATTTAGCTCTCTGAGCCTTTTGTCACCGCCTTTGGCACCAGCCAGTGTTGGTCCAGACGGACAACCAGGTGGCAGTGTTCTATGTGAAGAAACAGGGGGGCATGGGGTTTCGTGCCCTCTGCCGAGAGGCAGTGGTCCTCTTCTGCTACGCATTCCAGGAGGGTATACTCCAGCAGGCAGTATACCTGCCAGGCCAGAAGAATGCCCTGGCCGACAGATTGAGCAGGGTCTTCCAGCCGCATGAGTAGCAGTTGGACCCCAGTGTGGCCGACAGGCTCTTTCATCTCTGCGAGGAACCCGAGATAGACCTATTTGCCAATCTGGACAACTACCAGTTGCCCTGCTTTTGCTCCCAGCAGGCACACCCCTCCAGGTTGGTGGCGGATGCGTTCCTTGTCTCATGGTCGAAAGGCCTTATGTATGCCTTCCCACCACACCACTAATTGCCAAGACATTGTGATGACAGCCTCACTCATCCTGATATTCCCTCTATGGCCCAGGCAACCATGGTTCCCACTACTCCTCCCCAGGGCTCCTGTCCCTGGAGGGGGGGCTCTCTTCTGCGCCCCAACCTAAAATCCCTATCGCTAACAGTGTGGCTGCTGAAAGGGTGACCCTAGCCCCTTTCAACCTTTCGGGTGAGGTAGAGATCCTACTGGATTCTCGTAAGGCTTCCACCAGGAAAGGGTGCACCCTCAAATGGCGTAGGTTTTCTATTTGGTGTGCAGAGCACGGGACCAACCTGTTCTCCTGCCCGGTGGGACTGGTGGTACAGTACCTTCTCCATCTCTCGCAATCCTGGCTTAAAACAAATTCTGTCAGGGTGCACCTCAGTGCCCTGGCGTGCACCACTACCCGGTGGATGGAAAAGCCCTCTTGGTCCAACAGCTGGTGACCCGCTTCCTACGGGGTCTGCTCTTACGAAGTCCCCGGTTTGCCCTCTGGCGACCGAATGGGACCTCAGTGTGGTATTGTGACAGGTCACTCGCCTGCCCTTTGAGCCTCTGGCTACCTGCCACCTACGATACCTCTCATGGAAGATGGAATTCCTGGTTGCGCTCACCTCCGCTTGCAGGGTTAGCGAGCTTCAGGCCTTAGTGGCAGAGGCGCTATATACCAGGTTCTACAAGAACAGGGTGATGCTCTGCACACACCCTAAATTCCTTCCGAAGGTGGTATCATCCTTCCACCTCAATCAGGAGTGGTGCTTCCCACCTTCTTCCCGAAACCTCACTCCACTAAGGGGAAAACAGTCCTCCACACCTAGGACTGTAAAAGGGCCTTGCCCTACATCCAACATACTAGGGCCCATCGCAAAGCTGCTCAGCTTTTCATCTCGTATGACCCCAGTAGATTGGGGAGGTAGTGAACAAACCTACACTGTCAACCTGGGTGACGTATCACCGTTGCCTATGAGCAGGCAGCGCTCCCACTGGAGGGCCAAGTTATGATGCACCATGTCAGAGCCATGGCAGCCTCGGTGGCAAACCTGCGCTTTATCCCGATTAGTGGACATCTGCCGGTCTACCACCTGGTCTTCAGCCCATACTTTCGCAGCCCATTACTGCCTGGAAAGGGAGTCCCGATGGGACAGTACCTTTGGCCAGTCTGTGCTCTGTAATCATTTTGGGTTTAGGCAGCTCCTGCCCTCTGACCCTTCTTTGTTCAGACTACTGGAGTGCTGGTTTCCATCGGACACAGGGGTCCTACTATAGTCTGTAGCTACGGACTCGATTGCTGCTGCACACGGCACCCCTTGAAGGCAACTGTGTTTTTCGCTGTGGGCTTTCGGTAGCCTATAGCTGGGGAGTCCCATATGCGAGTACTGACTTCCTGCTTGTTCCCGGAGAAAGCGTAGTTACTCACCTGTAATAGGTGTTCTCTGGGGACAGCAGAATGGGTCCTCAAAACCCTCCCTCCCCCTCTTGGAGTTGCTCCTTTACCATCTTATATTTATTTTTGCCGTCTCTTAGCTATGTCATCTGACTGAGCAAGATGGCACCCATGGGTGGGAAAGGGACCACACATGCGTGGTAGCATCTCCCAAAGGCTTTCTTTGAAAGAATTGGGGGATGCTTCTGCAAGGGCTCCGTCGGTGCCGACATCACCCATATGTTAGGACTGATTCCTGCTGTCTCCATGTACACCTGTTACAGGTGAGTAACTAACTACGCTTTCTGGCCAGGCGATCGGTAGTACACCCCCACAGCTATCACATTCCTCTTTTTTTTACATGGAATTTTTATCCATAGAGATTCTGCCTTGTATTTTGTTTCCTGCAAAACTTTAATCCTATTTTACTGAATGCCCTCTCTAACAAAGCGCAGTCCTTCCCCCAATTTGATCTATCCTATCATTGCTATATAGTTTGTACCCAGGTATCAGTGTCCCATTTGGTTGTCGTCCTTCCACCAGGTATCTGAGATGTCAATTATATCTAACGTTTCATTTAGTGCTATATATTCTAACTCCTTTTTTTTTTTAAGACGTCTAGCATTTGAATACAGGCATTTTAGAAGTTGTATTTTATTTATATTAATCTGGTTATCAATTGATAGGAGTCATTTTGGACTCTTTCATCTCTGTATGCCCTAACATCCCTCTTTTGCTAGTATCCTTCAAGGATACATCCTTCTGAACCATGCGCTCTTGAGCAACTGTCTGTTTTCCCCTATTTTGTAGTTTACAATCTGATTTATCATTTTTTTTTTTAATTTTTAATATTTATTAAATTTAAGAATACATTCAAACAAGTGAATAACAGAAAAATGGTAATAAGGAAAAAGAAAACTCTTAAGCAATTATACAGCAAAAAGCCCTATATATAACAATACATTACCATAATCAGCCCACAATACTAGGGGAGAGAGATCAGGAAAATTCTTATATACAAAATAGGAAAATAATACCATGGCAGTGCAAGACTTATGCATCAGCTGTATGAGGCGAAAGGTCTACAACTGGTTCCTCCCTAGCTATCAGGAACTCCAGCAGCTGACGGGGCTCAAAAAACAAAAATACTTTCTCTCTATATGAAACACAACATCTAGCAGGAAACGTCAACAAAAATGTCCCGCCGAGGGAAATTACTCTGGGCTTAAGACCCAGAAATTCCTTCCTCCTCAGCTGGGTACCTCTAGCAACATCAGGGAAAAATATGAACATATGAGCCCATGAACTGCTCACTGAAATTCCGAAAGTACAACCGAAGAATTAAAGCCTTATCGGTCTCAAGAGCCAATGTAATAAGGAGAGTAGTACGGGCAGTGACCAACTTCAGGGAACTCTCTAGAAACCCCGTAAGGTCCCCTGGAGCGTCACTACTAACTCCCTGTGTACATCTACCCACAGATAGATACTGAGCTCTGGTTAATGGTGGGAGATCCTCCCTGGGGATCTTCACGACCACCTGGAAGTATCTACAAACCATTTCCAGAGGAGAAAGCACTGGGGATCTAGGAAAATTGACCAGTCTCAAATTGTTCTTCCAGACTTGGTTCTCCAAATATTCCATCCTCCTGATGTTCACAATCCGGTCTTTCATGTGGGCACAGTGTAAATCCTGAAGTTGCTCCAGTTCACCATTCAGCCGTGCCAACTTCCCCTTCTGTTCCTTTTGAACCCTAGAAACCTCTTGCAAATCGATATGCAAAGTCTTAATTTCAGTACTTACAGATGCAGCAATTATCTCAAGAGAGGAATTCATTGTAGAGATAGCATCCCATAGCACCTCTAATGTAACTTTAGAAGGCCGCACCAAACTGCCAACACCTGCAGTGACCACCAGGGCAAATCTCTCCTGGACAAGGCTGACCCTCGACCTCGACCCAGCCACCGATCGTACTTCACTACCAGGAGGCCCACACGGAGCGTCCAAACAGGCATCAGAGCCCTCTACAGCTCCCTGCTTCGGGGTACTAGTCACAACGGCGGGAGTCTCTCCTCTGTCGGTGAAACAGCTTCCGGGGCAAGGCGGTGGGGCCTGCTGCTCTGGGGACAAAAAGACCCCCTGGATGTGCTCAGATCCGGTAAACACTCCGGACCCGCCAAAGACGCCACTCCTACCCCTGGTATCGAGAATCCGCACATCTGCAGCGTTCTCTGGTTGGCGCCGATGGATCCAGCCTCACCTGAGGGTAGGTAGGCTTGTTTCCGCTTCCTCCTGCCCATACCAGCTCCCAGAAGCAAACAGTCGCCAGCACCACAGGAACCGGACCTCTCACCAGGAGTATCTCACTGCCGCCATCTCAAAAGCCTTATCTATTTTTTTAAAGGTTAATGCCAGCAGTCTGTTTAAGATGGAACCCATCCTTTTGGAAAAGCCCCTCCCTTCTCCAGAATGTTGTCCAATTCCTAACAAATCCAAAACCCACTTCCTTGCACTATCGTGTGTCTTTTGGGGAAACTGCTAGATACATATGACCTAGATCGGCTACTGTTGGAAACAGGATACTGGGCTTGATGGACCTTGGTCTGACCCAGTATGGCATTTCTTATGTTCTAAACCTCCTTGGTGCAAGAGGGTTTTACATCACCTGGAGGACAGGTCCTAGCTACAGCTACAGCCTGTGCCCTTTCATTCCAGGTCTTCCTTTTAATAGGAAGAGGCACACCTCAAGTGCATTTATATCATGGAAATAAGTGTTTCTATTATACCTTCCCTCTTTGCCTTTCTCAATGTGATCTTTTGTTCCAGTATATGGTATAAATTAAGTTTGGTCAATAAAACGGCACGAGAATGTATTAGAGTATTCCAGGTTTGGAAGATGAGATAGTTCGCTGTGTATGGCAACGCCACAAAAACTTAAAGGAACTCTTGAGTCCAGCATTATTGCAACCCATGGAAACGCAAGAAATTCATGGACACTTGGGCCACAGAAAATGTGGCGAATGCAACATTTGTTACATTACAATAGAATTGACAGAATTTTAAATATCAAGGCAGGCAGGCAGTATTTGTTAAAACACCAGACATCGTGCACATCAACCTACGTAGTGTATTGTATTCAATGTCCATGCGGCCTACTTTATGTAGGTAAAACAGGATGCTGACGATACGGATGAATGAACACAAAAGTAGGATTAAATGCTTAAAACGAGAAACTCCCATGGTAGATCACTGCTTACAGCTTCAACACACTTTCGATGAACTACGGTGCTTTTGCATAGATCAGATCACTACAGCGCGACAGGGGAAATCAAAAGATCAAACTTTATTATGGCAAGAACAAAGGTGGATTCATAAGTTAAATACAGTATCCCCAAATGGATTGAATTTGAGAGTAGAATGGGAGGTCTGTGTTTAACACACTGCACCAAAGGTTCATTATCCCGATGTTAACACAGCTGCAGCTTATTGAAATCTATATATATAAGCTTAAACCGCATGCGTGGCGTTCAGAAAGCCGACCGGCTCAAGCGGCAGTTACAGCGATTCTAGCTGGTAATGTGAAATAAGGAATCGCACCACATTAGGTACGTTGCTTTTGTTATTTACTGATATTCATGGCTAATAGAAGATAGAACTCAGCCATGATAAATATGGGCAAGAAAGTATGTATTCATCGAATTCTATAATGGTTTGCATTATAGTGCTTTCAGGTTACCCCCTGATGAAACCAAGTAGGTGAAACGCAAATGAAGCGCCATTGATAGCGTTGGGGAAGACAACAACGAAAGCTAAGCACTATTTACTGCTCACTATGTTCATTATCATCAAATACTGTTATAAAATGTTATGAAAGAGTTAATATACCAAATGACTAGACACAAAGGGTCATTGATGCAATAACGGGTTTATTCCAATTGATTCATTGAAATTTTGGTAGCCTAGAGTCTGAGACCCTGTCAGTCATTACAAAACATTTAAAATCATATAGGATTTATAATTGAAAAATCTTGTTTGTAAGATATAACGTACTTTCAAATACCAAGTTCAGAGTGGCATACATATTTTGACCAGTATACGACAAAGACCACTGTCCATTTCAGTAGCTTCCCTCTGGACCAAACAGACACTGCCCTATTTTATCTTTTTTGAAGGCGTGGGACTTAGTAACTTTGTATATCTTTTTTTTTTTTCCCCCTGCTGAATGTTCCTCTCCCCATGCTTCCCTACATCCTGCTGGCTTTTGCTTGTTGCCTTTTCTACCTGTTTGGCCACTTTAGGCTCATCAGATATGATCACCCCCCTTCTTCATGGACAGAAGTACTTCACCCCCTATACTGTACTGCTCCCTTGGGTTTTTGCAGCCCAGAGGCATGATCTGCATTTTTTTAGCATTAAATCTGTGCTTCCAAATTCTCAGATTCTAGCGAAGCTTGAGGAATGTTCTTCACATTATCCACAGCTTCCTGGATGTCTACCTTTTTGCAAACTTTGCTATCAGCTGCCAAGACAAACCTTACCTGACAGCCCTTCTGCATTGTTGCTTATAAACATGCTTTTAAAATCGGACCAAGGTCCAATCTCTCCTGTATACCCCTGGTAATGACCTTATCTTCAGAGTGAATGGCATTTACCTCTACTACTCTTTTTAACTATGAACTGTTCAACTAGAATTTGAACCAAGATAGGCCATCATTACATAACTCTTTAGGCCTTCAGAAAGCCACAGGCTCCAGTAAACCCAAACAGTCTTTATATGAATGCATTAGCCAACCATGTAAAGATCCAGAAGTGACACAGTCTGTCTTCATTATATAATGAGGTTGATCTGCGCCAGGAGAATACCTGCAACATTTCAGCTTCTCTGACATACCAGGAAATTAAACTATTCTTACTCTCTTCAACCTAGTAAGGAGGGATAGCTGTTTATTTTCTCATTAGATCTAAAGTTTGCCTTTCTTTGGTCCGCATCATACAGAATTGGCTCCTTCTCATGATATCCCATGGTACAAGGTATCTGTTTGTTTTTTTAAAGAATGTCTACTGACTGATCAATTTAAGAACTCGCTGCAGGCTAGAGTAAACTATTTCTCTTTAGTCTGGATATTTGTACTTTCCCTGTAAGCTTCCTGTTTCATTGTTTTCGAAAATATTTTTGAATTTCTCTTAACTTGTTGGATCTTCTGAAGCTTTCATGTTGACTGTTTTCACTTAGCACGTTTTATTAAATATGCCCCTAAGTTAGTGCATGATTGGGCTGTCAATCTAGCGCATAGGCCCACGCTTAACACCAAAGGGCATGTGCATCCCTACCATTGTCCATAGCACAATTGCCAACAGTTGACTGGCACGTAGATGCACTTAACACCACCCATTGATGCGGCATTAAATGCACCATGCAAACAGCCAGAGCCGTGGTTAGCGTGCACCCAAGACACCTGCACTATCTGTGCTATGTCATCAATACCAACGTTCTGTGCCTGTCTCCACCCAATTGCATACTAACTGGTTAATGTAGGATTTGCGAGGAGCCCTGCGCTAATTTTTAGTATGGTTCTCTTAATGTGTGGTAACCTACACGCTAACGGTGCACTTTAGTAAATGTGTTCTTTAGTGTTTTGCAGTGTGATCCATGGAGAGATCTCATTTGTCTCTTCAAGAAAGTTTGGAGTAAAGGAAGTTAAATCTCGTAGTAGGTTGCGTTTCATGGGTGCCTCACTGAGATGCAGACTGGTATGTTAGGTGGTGGATGAGGGGAGTAAATGGTGAGTTTGTGTGTGGGGCAGTAAGCGGAGTATGTGTACTAGAGACACCTTTTTTTTTTCTGGTTAAATTAGTAAAATCTGACCTCTGAGAAGGTGTCAAGATAATGAAAAGTTCTCTTCAGAACCATTTGTTGGCGCTGACTTCTTGCTTTTTTTAAAGTGATCTTGAACAGTCGAGGTGTTGCAAAAAGCAGCTCACTATAGTGTGTCCTTGTTTTTTTTAGGAGTAACACACTAGCTTAGCTGTGGGTGCTTGGCTTATGCTGCAGTTGCTGCTAGATGTCTGTTCGTTTTCTGCTCCTGTATATATCTGTGCTGCTGGGGCAGGGAGGGGGATGGTTCTTTTGACTTTCGGTATTTTGAAAGGTAAGCCTTTGTCTGAAGAAGCAGCATCCTGTATGATATTTCTGGAGTTTGAGTTTTAGGTTTGAAAGGCATGACCAAGAGTTAAAGGAGTGATTCTTTCTTTGATCTTGTCATTTAAATCTCCTAGCAGTATCTTAATCTCCCTCTTTCTTTCTTTTCTAACAGAAATTAAAGATGCAGAGTGGTGAGGCAACAAAAGAGAGAGAAGACAAACCGAGCTCCTCTGCCCAATCCACACCAAGTAACACTCCGCCCTCCTCTCCCAAGCAGAAACACAGGTACAGCTGGAACCAGCCAGATGTGGTTTAATTTGTGGCTTGGACAAAAAATTGCTGTGTGTGCTGAGCTGTGCATGGTTTTCCTGACCTGCCTCGGTGTTCTCATTCTTAATACACCATCCTAATGGTTCCTGCTGAGAGCACAAACCTCACCAGATACAGCAATGCCATGGACAGACACTAGAAATGGGACTGCAGTGACTACAGCCCTTACTCTTAAGTAGATCATATTCGGGTATTTCTCTCTTGAGCACTAGAAGCAGACAGGTGTTGGGTACTACTAATAATTACTTGTATAGCACTATAAGGCTTAGGCAGTACTACTGTGCTAGTGGTACCTGAATCTACTCAATCTTTTGTTTGCAATGAAGGTAATCGGATCATGTTGCTGTATACTCTTATCTTTGCTGTTTGTTCAGATTTATCCTAAGCAGCATCACACTAAGGGCTTGAACTTTTATGGGGCAGTTTCAGCTGATATTGCAAGTTGGGTATCGGCCAGCTTGCATAATAGCCAACATTTGTAACACTCTGATATGTGATCCCCTACCAGCAAATTGATGAAGACAAAGACCAATGAAAAGTCCAGGTTTCAATGACATCACTCCCATGCCTTTATCCGCCTCTGCCGCCAGAGGTCCCTTCAGTATTTCTTTGTCTCCAGCAGAGATGGTAGGTGGATTTTCTCCTCTCTGTAGAAAATCTGAAGACTGAGAGGAAACAAGATTGATAAAATGCTTGTGAATGACTACTTCAAGCCCTAAAGGGGGGGTGACTTTCTCACTTGAGCATGTGGGAGGCTCCACTAGACTGCGATCTTTTTGTTAGCCATAGGAGGAGGGAAAATTGGTTCCCCTCCATGTGCTTATCATGATAAGGGCCTGTTGAGCAGCCACAAATTGGAAGAAGAGTACAGCAGCCTAGCACAACCTTGGTGCCCCCTTTCCCCTCTCCTGAAGATTGCAAAAGGCTCTCAGAGGGATCTGCCTGCCAGCCACCTTTCCTAGCATCTTTAATGCATGTTCTGTAAAAGCACTGTTAATGTGTTCTTGCGAGCCGAGACAGCCTTAATGCACGCTCTGGTGATACTTGCCCCAACTTTCTATGTCTTCTTCCAGGAAACGTTGTTTGACCTGTGGCAAGCGAGGAGCCTCATCCTTGGAATCTGAACTCTGCCTTTCCTATATGGCAACTTCTGAGTCACCCCTGGAAGGCATGCTTTTCCTATTTCAGCCGGGGGATACAGTTAGTCTGCTCTTTCCTGCCTCGGGGTGGGAGGTACAGGATGGCGCTAAGGGTAAGTATGCTGAGCTGGCCAGAGGCTCTAGCGACCGTGCTGTGAGCCGCTCTTAATCCTCTAGGGGGTCTGTGGTGACTCTGCTCCTTGGTGTCTGAGTGCCTTTCCTGAGAGGAGAGCTTCTGAAGTCTGGATTGTCCAGGGGGCCTGTGAAGCGGGCAGGTGCCCTTTTCTTGTCAGCCTCTGCCTGTCCTGGAAAACTTTTATTCCCTTCTGCTTCAGAGCCCTGGGCTCATTCTTAGTCCTTTCATGGAGCATGTGGACCCAGGGAAACAGTCTCCTCCAGAGGAGGACCCTCCCGGGCCTCACAATGAAGGTTTGGGGGCTCATTCCTGGTACTTCTGGTGGGCTGCAGTCTTTGCCTTTTCTTTCAGGAATGGGCCCGGGTTACCAATGATAGCTGGGTGCTAGACACCATTCAATTCGGCTGTGTCCTGGAATGCAAGGAACCAATTCCCAATGCCTTAATTTCTCCCTGTAGGTCTGCGATCAAAGGTGCCGTAGTGCGGACTACCTCGGACAAGTTGCTTTGCCTGAAAGCAGTGATGCGCATCCCCCCAGGTGAGCAGGGCAAGGGCAAATACTCCATCTACTTTGTGGTGACAAAGAAGGATGGTTTCTTCTGCCCATCCTGGACCTCAAGGGACAGTCCAGTCCTGCACCTGTGGGTAGTGTCACCCTCACCAGAAGCTTGGAGACTGAGCATGTCATGTTTGACAAGGGTATACATACCAGTGGCACCTCCCACCACAATCAGTATCGCAGTCTCCAAGCAGCTGGGTGAGTGATTCTACAGAGGGATTCACTGAAGGAACAGATTAGGAAACTAGTGGTTCTAGGAAAAAAGATTTCCCTTTTAGGAAGAATTAGGCACAGGAACAGCAGATGGTCTTGGTTTGGGGACAGGCTGAATAAAGAGAGAAAAAAAATAAAAACCAGAGTGCATGCTGCTATCCGGGACGGCTGGACGGCACTGTTGGCAACTGACTGTCTACTGGGGGGAGGGGGGGTTGATAGCAGTCTGAGAGCAGGTGTTCCTCTTCTGAGAGAGAGAGGCCCCCGGCTGACCCTGGGGTGGGCAGGGAGAACGGAAGGTGAGCCATGAGGGCACTCCTGATTCCACCAAAGCGCTCTGGGTAGCTGAGCATCAAGTTGGCAGGACCGGTGAAGGAAAAACCAAGCATTAGGGGAGAGGGGGGGCTAGAAGGCAGCTCACGTTGTTGGAGCCAGGAATCCTGCATCACGAGGGAGCGGAGGTCATCTTGGTGAGCCCGTGGTTTTGTTTTTATGCCCTTTAGTTTTTCTTTTTGTAACTTGCAGTTTTCATATGGTTTTACTTTAGCTTCCTTTCAGTTTGGTACAGAAGCCTTGGAGGGGGAGGCATTCAACGGACGTGGGGGAAAACAATCACGTTTTTTTAATCTACTTCAGTGCCTGGGCTGAAGGGGGCAGGGAAAGAGCCTGTCGTTTAAAGTAGCAGCAGGGACTGACAGCTGCAGGAATTCTCTTCATGGCCTGACAGTGTAAAAAAAAAAAAAAAAAGACCCCAAAGGCAACCTGCCTAGCATGCGGTTCGCATGTGGGGTCTGTGTCAAGTGCTGGGCTCTATCATGCTTGCGAGGCAGAGTCCAGGTCGGAGGAAAAGGGTCTCCTGGAGGACCGGGGCAACAGTAGGCAGGGAGTACCAGTTCTTTGCACGCTATGAATACCAACATGACACGACACTCATCCCTGCAGTGCAGGCAGAAACTGGTGAGGAAGGTTTGCAAAACTCAAAGGTACAGGAGCCTAAGAAAAAGCAGGAAAAATCCTCTAATGTCCTGAAGGGCCAGCTGGCAAAGGACCAGCAAGTGGAGGTTTTCCCTGGAGTTTGTTGCACAGGACTTCTGCCTGAAGCAACAGATGGGATGAGTGCAAGGCAAGGAACCTAAATGAACTGAGCTGGGAGCACTTTTGGATGGGGCGCAGGATGAACCGGGCCCTAGTAGTCGAAACTGGAGGATGATCCTTGATGGGAGATATGGTCCTTCCAGTCCATGGAAGACAGCAAAGAGCAGGCCGAAGAAATGGACTTGGAGGAAGGTGAAATTCCTCAGGAGGAAGAGTCGCATATAGTGTACATCTTTCGAAGGGAAGAGCTTTCAACATTGATCACACATTCATTGAAGGCCCACATAAGACATGCTATACTGGGTCAGACCAACGTCCATCAAGGCCAGTATCCTGTTTCCAACAGTGGCCAGTCTAGGTCATACGTACCTAGCAGTTTCCCCAAAAGACACTGGTTCCACAATGCTTGTACTGGGTCAAGCATTGATATCCTGGGTCCCTTCTTAATAATGGTTTATGGACCTTTCCTCCAGGAACTTGTCCAAACCTTTTTTAAACCAAGCTACACTAACAGCCTTTACTACATCCTCCGGTAACAAATTCCAGAGTTTGATTACACGTTTAGTGAAAAAAATATTTTCTTTTATTAGTCTTAAATAGTTTACCCTGTAGCTTCATTACATGTCCCCTAGTCTTTCTATATTCTGATAACGTAAACAATCGATCTACGTTTACCTGTTCCACTCCGTTCATTAATTTATAGACTTCTATCATATCTCCCCTGAGCCGTCTCTTTTCCAGGTTAAAGAGTCCTAACCTTTTTAGCCTTTCTTCATAGGAGTATCCTTCCATCCCCTTTACCATTTTGTTGGCTCTTCTCTGAACCTTTTCTAATAACGCTATATCCTTTTTAAGATACGGCGACCAGAATTGCATACAGTATTCAAGGTGCGGTCTCACCATGGAATGATACAGAGGCATTATAATATCTTTTGTTTTATTTTCCATTCCTTTCCTTATGATACCTAGCATTCTATTTGCTCTCTTGCCCACCGCTGCACACTGGGCCGATGGTTTTAACATGTTATCCACAATGACGCCTAAATCTTTTTCCTGGGGGGTGGTTCCTAATGTGGAACCTTGCATCGTGTAACCATAGTTTGGGTTGTTCTTCCCTAGGTGCATAACTTTGCGCTTTACACTTGTCCACATTAAATTTCATCTGCCATTTTGATGCCCAGTCTTCCAATTTATCAAGATCCTCTTGCAATTTTCCACAATCCTCTTGGGTTTTAACAACTTTAAATAGTTTTGTGTCATTGCAAATTTGATAACCTCACTCGTTATTCCACTTTCCAGGTCATTTATGAATATGTCAAAAAGCAGCGGACCCAGCACAGATCCCTGGGGTACACCACTATTCACCTTTCTCCATTGGGAAAATTGGCCATTTAGCCCTACCCTCTGCTTTCTATCTTTTAACCAGTTCCTGATCCACAATAGTACACTGCCTCCTATCCCATGACTCTTTAGTTTTGCCAAAAGTCTCTGATGAGGGACCTTGTCAAAGGCTTTCTGAAAGTCCAGATGCACTATATCAACCGACTCACCTTTGTCCACCTGTTTATTCACACCTTCAAAAAAACATAACAGATTAGTAAGATCTGCTCTTCCAGGTGATCCAGGATGAATGGGATTATTATTATTATTATTATTATTGACTTACAAAGCGCCGCAACATACAAAGCACTGTACAAACATAGAAGAGAGACAGTCCCTGCTCATCAGAGCTCACAATCTAATAAGACAGAAAACAAAATAAGTTACATAATACAATTAACAAAAATTTACAGGACAAAGTAAGCAAATGTTGATAGAGAGTTCAAGATAGGGTAAGACAGGAATGGAAAGCAATAGTGAAGAGGTGGGATTTTAGTCTGGACTTGAAAATGGCCAGGGAGGATGCCTGGTGCACAGAGATAGGAAGACTATTCCAAGCAAAGGGTGCTGCCAGTTGGAAGGAGCAAAGTCCGGAATTGGCAGTACGAGTAAAGGGCACAGATAAACAAACACTGTTAGAAGAGCAAAGCAGCCGAGAGGGGGTGTAAGGGGAGATGAGAGATGAAAGGTACTGGGGGGCAGAAGAGTGAATACATTTTATAGGTCAGGAGGAGAAATTTAAATTGGATACGGAGATGGATGGGAAGCCAATGAAGCGACATGAGGAGAGGAGTGATGTGGGAAAAACGAGACTGGCGGAAAATGAGTTGAGCAGCGGAGTGTTGAATTGACTGAAGAGGAAAGAGGTGGCTTGCAGGGAGGCCAGCAAGGAGAATGTTACAATAATCAAGACGGGAGGTGATTAAGGAGCGGACAATCAATTTAGTGGTGTCAACAGAGAGGAAGGGGCGAATTTTGGAAATATTGTATAGAAAGAAACGACAAGTTTTAGCAATGAGCTGGATATGTGAAGAGAAAGAGAGAGAGAGGAATCGAAGATAACACCAAGGTTACGTGCTGAAGAAACAGAGAGGAGTACAGAGTTATCAACAGAGAGAAAGGGGAAAGAGGAGGGGGAAGCATTTGGAGGAAAGATAAGCTCAGTTTTGGCCATGTTCAGTTTTAAGCGGCAGTGGGACATCCAGGCAGCAATGTCAGAGAGGCAGAGAGATCTTAGACTGGATATCAGGAGAGATAACAGGTGCAGAAAGATAGATTTGAGAGTCGTCGGGCTCTACTGGAGGCCACATTGAAAGGTATGTGCATTATGTCTTGGCTATACCTGTTCCTGGAAAAGGATAAGGACCTGCTGCGTTCGCCCCTAGTCGATGGAGCGGTGTCCGTGGTGACGAAGAAGACTACTATACCAGTTGAAGGAAGTTTGGCACTTAAGGATGTCCAGGATAGGAACGTGGAGATGCTCCTAAAACAGGCCTTTTGATATCAGTGCCCTCTCATTACAAGCATCAGTGTGCAGGGCCTACGTGGCATGTTTGCATTGGATGCAAGGGATCATTGCGTCTCTGGGAGCATCCCAGCCACTCCTGCCGGAGGTGGCCAAATTGGAGTCCGGGGCAGCTTATTTGGCCGATTCCTTTTATGACCTGATCAGAGGGTTGGCCAAGGGAATGGCAGCGGCAGTAGTGGCTTGTCACTATTTCTGGCTGTGAAATTGGTCAGTTGATGTTTCTTCCAAATCCCGTCTCAGTAAGTTACCCTTTTGGGAAAACCTTTTGTTTGGAGAGGATCTGGAGAAACTGGTAAAGGACTTGGAGAGTCCAAGGGCTGTTGCCTTCCCGAAGACAAGCACCGTTGGGGATACCCCAAATGGATCTGATGGTAACCTGTTCCGATGATAACATGCCGCTTCTTCGGTCACCGCACAGAGATACGGTCTGAGGGCATCAATGCCCTGACCCAGCCTTACCCCTGTTAGCAGCTGCTGTACGTGTTTGTCTATAGCCCTAGGTGGGGCATATGATTTGGTGAATACAGTACTACCCAGGCAGGATTATTCTAGTGGCACTGGATCGGCCACAGAGTGTGGTTCAGAGATCTGATGCTGCTCTTTCAAGTGCCTCCCCTTCGGCTGCCTCCAGCTCAGGGGCTATTACAGCAGGGACCAATCGTCTTGGAGGACCCAACTCCCTCCTCTCTTATGGCATGGCTCTTGAAAGGAGACTGCTAGCACATAAGTGCTACTCTCCAGCTGTAATCCTACTATATTTGGTGCCCAGAGGAGGTCTACTAAGCTAGCATATGTACAGATATTGTGGCTCTTTGAGTGCTGATGTGACACGTGATTCCTGAGGCGGCTAAGGTGTCGTCCTTGTTGACCTTTCTATAAGATGGCCCAGGAAAGAGCCTCTCTCTCTTTGCTCCCTGAAGATTCAGGTGGTAATTTTGGCCTGTTTATGTGGTCTGGTGGCAGGCAGTTTTCTCCAAGGGGTTTGATGTCTGTCTGTGATCCCTTTCTGGTGCTCAGGGCCCTGATGGTGGTCCCCTTTGAGCCATTGAAGCACCCTACTTTGAAGGATTTGATACTCATGACTGTCTTCTTGGTCACAATTTTGTTCTGCAAGGCAGATATCTGAACTGCAAGTGCTGTTTTGCCTAGATCCTTCCTTTACAACTGAGACAGTTTTCCATTCAGCCTGTGCTTTCCTTCTTTCCTAAAGTGCTGTCTCCCTTTCACGTGAACTAGGTGCTTTGCCTGCCCTCCTTCTCTAAGGAACAGTGTTGGGGGAAGGATAAGGATCTTCGTCTTGTTGGATGTCCGATGGGTGCTTCCCCAGTACTTGGTTATGGATTTTTTTCTTATGTCTGACCATTTTTTTTGTGCTGTTTGCTGGCCCACGTGAGGTTGAAGCAGTGGCCAAGTTGACCTTGAGGTGCTGGATTAAGGAGGCTATTGCCTCAGCATATCTGTTATGGAACTGGCTGGTTCCGGAGGGTTTACATGCCCATTCTATGTTCTCAAGGGCGGAGCAGGGCTCAGTGGCCCTGCAGACATTTGTTGGGCAGCAACATGGGTATCTCTTTCCACTTTTGTCGAGCGTTATGGCTTGGATGTCCACATGTAGGTGGACATGGCCTTCGGCTCATGAGTTTTGCGAGCTGCTGCATCTTCTTCTTGCCCATTGGTGTTGTAGCTTTGGTACATCCCACTTGTCTGGACTGGTCTAGCAGGACGATATAGAAGGTGATATTTTACTTACCAGATAATTTCCTTTTCTTGAGTCCTGCTAGACCAATCCAGAGTCTGCCCCTGAAACTGCATTGCTCTATTTCTCTGCTGCAGTCCCTTGGGTCTGCCATGATTTATACTTGGCTCTGCAGGTTCATCGTCTACTGACAACCTTCTGTTTGTTTTCCTGTACATACCGGTAGTTCACTGCTGTTGAGTACTCATTGCTGCCCACATTTGAGGTTGTGTGAGGCTTGCTCTGTATCTCCCATATGCTTTGGGATGACTACTGAAGGACCTCTGGTGGTTGAGATGGATAGAGGCATGGGAGTGATGTCGTCATTGAAACCTGGGCTTTTCATTGGTTTTTTTTGTCTCCACCAATCTGCTGGTAGAGGAACACAACCCACTTGTCTGGACTGGTCTAGCAGGACTCGAGGAAAGGACATTATCTGATAAGTAAAATGTCACCTTTGTTAGGTCCTTACAAACTGCTATGAGAGGAACTGATAAGAACCATGTCCAGCAAGGCCTTAGCCTATGCCACATCCCTGAACTCTGGAGGCCACTGTAGGCTCGGGTAGTGCCAACAATCTCTGCCATGTGGTGTTTGTATTTTTTTGTTTTGTTTTTTTGCAAAATGCTAGCTGTAAAGGGTGAGGGAGTTGTGGTGGGCTACAGTGGACGATTGAGTCACATGGTCATGGGTTGGGGTGGGGAGGGGCTAGCTTGACAAATCACCACCGCAGATTCTCACAGTAAAGTAGCACTTACCCACTGTTTATTTATTTAACATCTTTTATATACCGTGCTATTGGTTATCAGTGTGGTTTACATTTAACAAAGGTTGCTCAATTCAGTCAAAACTGTTTTGTGCTTACATTGTAACGGGATAAAACTTGGAACAATACAGGGTAACTATATACATATTGACATACTTTACTGTTTATCAGGAAGGTTATTTCAATAATCTCTAGTGCTCTCTAGCAACTAATGCCACTGGAGCTACTAATTGCAGCCCCTTTTTTCTGAAAGAATAGGGAAGTGATATAGAACTACTTCATATGAGAGTTATACTTCCTAAGAAGCCATCCATAGGTATTAACTGTAGAGGAATACATTAGAATTTCAAATTTAAGTTCCCTATCGTGCTGCTAGACCAGTTCCGACAAGTGGGTTCTGTTCCCCTACCAGCAAATGAGTGGAGACAGTCGGTAAAATGTTCAGGCTTCAATGACATTATCTCCATGCCTTTATCAGTGTAAGCCATTAGGGACAAACTAGTATCTTTCTGCCTCCAGCAGATGGTGGTTGGATTTGTTTCAGCTCTGATAGAATCTGAACAAATAAGAATCTGATGGAGAGGAAAAAAGATTTTGCTCGTGAACACCACCTTTGGGTGACTTTCACTTGAGCATGACGTGGGAGGCTCCACTAGACTATGGTCTTTTTGGTAGTCATTGTAAGAGGAGAAAATTGGATAAGCAGGAATGAGTCTTCACATATGGGTATCATCGGTACTGACGGAACCTGCGCGGGAACGCTCCCCAGCGTCCAAAAGGAAAGCTTTTGGGAGCATCCCACAGCGCCTGCGCGCTACCTTCCCGCCTTTCCTAACCGCCTCTCTCCAGTTCTTCTTTTCCGCGGAGCCAGCAGGTCGTGTTCCTGTCACCGCTGAAGTTCTTTATTTTATTTCTTTGGTCGCGCATCTGCCTTCTTCGACGTCGGACCGGTACCGCCGGTCTTTCTTTTTTTTTTTTTTTTTTTTTAAGAAGACTACTATTTTCACTTCTGTGCTTTTTTCTTTTTGGCCTTATGCCTACGAGAAATTCTCCTCATGGAGAAGCCCGCTTCTGGGTTTAAAAAGTGCACGAAGTGTAGCGGCACTATTTCTGTCACTGACACCCATGACTGGTGTCTAAAATGTTTGGGTCCTGACCACTCCATCACGGATTGTGAGTCCTGTTCCATGATGTCTAAAAGAGGTCTACAGAATCGAGCAGCCAAGCTCAGTACCCTGTTTCCCTCTGATGCAGCTTTGGTAGCATCGACGTCTTCCAGGGCTGCTTCTTCCTTCCATGGATCTCAGGTAACCAAACTCAAGTCCAGCCGGTCCTCGAAGGGTAGATCTCCCTCTAAGTATCGAGATGCCTCCGGGCTTGCTCTCGAGGAATCTGCACCGGCAAAATTACCCCGGCGGGAGGCTCCGGCTTCCAAAGCTTTATCTATGGGGTCACAGGTTGACTTTGATGGCTCGGCCTCGACCGATCACCTGTTGCCATGTTCTGGGGTACCGGTGGTTCCCACTGGTACCGACATCCAGACATTGGTGGCGTCGATGGATCAGAATATTCTGACCATGCAGCGTGCCATTACGGCATTCATACAAGCTGCGACGCCTCCGGTACTGCAACAAACTCCGTTGTCTGTACCAGTTCCAGCACCGGCACAGATATCGGTTCCAGTGCCGGTACAGATTGCATCAACATCGGCTTCGGTGTCGACTGCAGCGGTACCCTGTTCTGTGATGCCCATTGGTACCGATCACTCCCGATGTCGATACCACTCGGTATGCATATCGGGCTCTGCAGGAGCATCCAGATAGGCGATACTTCGATTTCTCTGAAGACTATGATGAATCAGAGGTCTCTGTCGAAGCATCGGTACTCCTTCCTCAGGAGCCCTCTTCTCCAAAAAGAAGAATGTCTCCTCCAGAAGACTTGTCTTTTCAAGACTTCATTAGGGAAATGGCCAGGGGCCTCTCCATTTCAGTGGCCCCTGAGGCAGAGCCTAGAGCCAAAAAATTGGATATCATGGGAGACACCTCTCACCACCTCCCCTCATTCTCGTAGGTTGGACACCATGTACCGTGTTCCTCCTTGTCCTGGCTTTCATAAAACTCAGCTTCCTCACCACTCTATAGTGGTGGAGTCTATGAAGAGGATAAAGAGTGCATAACATAAGAACATAAGATATGCCATACTGGGTCAGACCAAGGTCCATCAAGCCCAGTATTCTGTTTCCAACAGTGGCCAATCTAGGTCATATGTACCTAGCAGTTTCCCCAAGGGACACAGGTTCCACAATGCTTGTATTGGTTCAAGCATTGATATCCTGGGTCCCTTCTTAATAATGGCTTATGGACCTTACCTCCAGGAACTTGTCCAAACCTTTTTTTAAACCCAGCTACACTAACAGCCTTTACTACATCCTCCGGTAACAAATTCCAGAGTTTGATTACACGTTGAGTGAAAAAATATTTTCTTTTATTAGTCTTAAATAGTTTACCCTGTAGCTTCATTGCATGTCCCCTAGTCTTTCTATATTCTGATAAGGTAAACAATCGATCTACGTTTACCCGTTCCACTCCGCTCATTAATTTATAGACTTCTATCATATCTCCCCTCAGCCTTCTCTTTTCCAGGTTAAAGAGCCCTAACCTTTTTAGCCTTTCTTCATAGGAGTATCCTTCCATCCCCTTTACCATTTTGGTGGCTGTTCTCTGAACCTTTTCTAATAACTCTATATCCTTTTTAAGATACAGCGACCAGAATTGCACACAATATTCAAGGTGCGGTCTCACCATGGAACGATATAGAGGCATTATAATATCCTTTGTTTTATTTTCCATTCCTTTCCTTATCATACCTAGCATTCTATTTGCTCTCTTGGCCGCCGCTGCACACTGGGCCGAGGGTTTTAACATGGTATCCACAATGACGCCTAAATCTTTTTCCTGGATGGTGGTTCCTAATGTGGAACCTTGCATCGTGTAACCATAGTTTGGGTTGTTCTTCCCTAGGTGCATAACCTTGCACTTGTCCACATTAAATTTCATCTGCCATTTTGATGCCCAGTCTTCCAATTTATCAAGATCCTCTTGCAATTTTCCACAATCCTCTTGGGTTTTAACAACTTTAAATAGTTTTGTGTCATTGCAAATTTGATAACCTCACTCGTTATTCCACTTTCCAGGTCATTTATGAATATGTCAAAAAGCAGCGGACCCAGCACAGATCCCTGGGGTACACCACTATTCACCTTTCTCCATTGGGAAAATTGGCCATTTAGCCCTACCCTCTGCTTTCTATCTTTTTTAACCAGTTCCTGATCCACAATAGTACACTGCCTCCTATCCCATGACTCTTTAGTTTTGCCAAACGTCTCTCATGAGGGACCTTGTCAAAGGCTTTCTGAAAGTCCAGATACACAATATCAACCGACTCACCTTTGTCCACCTGATTATTCACTCCTTCAAAAAAACATAACAGATTAGTAAGACAAGATCTTCCTTGTCTAAAGCCATGTTGGCTGTCTCTCATTAGTTCATGACTATCTACATGCTGAGTAATTTTATTCTTTATGATGGTTTCTATCATTTTTCCCGGTATTGACGTCAGGCTCACCGGTCTGTAGTTTCCCGGATCACCCCTGGAACCTTTTTTAAAAATTGGTGTTACATTGGCGATCCTCCAATCTTCAGGTATTAGAGATGATTTTAATGATAGTTCACAGATTACTAATAGCAGGTCTGCAATCTCATATTTCAGTTCTTTCAATACCCTCGGATGTATACCATCCGGCCCAGGTGATTTGCTACTCTTCAGCTTATCTAATAGTTGTAATACATCATCTCGATATATCGATATTTCCTTCAATTCTTCTGCACCTTTAAATACCACTTCAGTCATGGGTAACATCCCTACATCTTCCTCAGTAAAGACTGAAGCAAAGAATTCGTTCAGTCTCTCCGCTATCGCCTTGTCGCCTCTTAGTGCTCCTTTAACCCCTTTATCATCTAATGGACCAACTGACTCTCTCACAGGTTTTTTGCTACGAATGTACTTGAAAAGGTCTTTACTTCGCGTTTTTGCTTCTGCAGCAAGCTGCTTCTCAAATTCTCCCTTTGCCTGCCTTATTAATGCCTTGCATTTGACTTGCCAGTGCTTGTGCTGTTTCCAGGTTTCGTCGTTTCGCTCTTTTTTCCATTTCCTGAAAGATGCTTTTTTGGCAACAACAGCCTCTCTGACCTCAACTTTAAACCATGCTGGCAGTTTTTTGGACTTCTTTCCACTTTTCTTAAAGCGTGGAATACAACTGGTCTGGGCTTCCAAGATAGTATTTTTCAACAACAGCCAAGCCTGATGTATGTCTTTAACCTTTGCAACTGCTCCTTTTAGTTTTTTCTTGACTGTTTTCCTCATTTTATCATAGTCTCCCTTTCGAAAGTTAAAAGGTAGTACTGTGGATTTCCTTACTATTCCTCCTCCACTAATTAAATCAAAGGCGATCATGCTATGATCACTATTGCCAAGTGGCCCCAACAACCTTATCTCTTGCACTAGATCTGGTGTTCCACTAAGGATTAGGTCTAATATGGCTTCCCCTCTGGTCGGTTCATGAACCAGCTGCTCCAAGAAGCAGTCATTTATTTCATCTAGGAACTTTATCTCCCTAGCATGTCCTGATGTGACACTGACCCAGTTGATACCGGGGTAGTTGAAATCACCCATTATTATTATTACTGTGCTGTAACTTTTGTTAGCTTCCTTGATTTCTTTGAGCATTTCATCATCCATTTGGTCATTCTGGCCAGGCGCTTGATAGTACACCCCCACTGCCATTGCCTTCCCCCTTTTACATGGAATTTCAATCCATATAGATTCTACAGCAGATTTTGTTTCCTGCAAAACTTTAATCCTTTCTGACTCAATGCCCTCTCTAACATAGAGAGCAACCCCTCCACCAATTTGATCAGCTCTATCATTACGATATAGTTTGTACCCAGGTATCACAGTATCCCACTGGTTGTCGTCCTTCCACCATGTCTCTGATATTCCAATCATATCTAACCTTTCATTTAGTGCTATATATTCTAACTCTCCCATCTTATTTTTTAGACTTCTAGCATTTGCATACAAGCATTTTAGAGAATGTATTTTATCCATATTAATTTGTCTGTTAGACATGAGTAATTTGGGATCTTTAAGCTCTGTCTGCTCCATACTTGAGGGCATTTGGGCTACTTTACTCTTTTGTGGAACCTCTCTGCTTTTGGTAGTATCCTTCAAAGATACATTCTTCCGAACCATCTGCTCTTGGGCGACTGTCGGCTTTCCCCTAATATCTAGTTTAAAAGCTGCTCTATCTCCTTTTTAAAGGTTAATGCCAGCAGCCTGGTTCCATCCCGGTTAAGGTGAAGCCCATCCCTTCGGAAGAGCCCCTCCATTCCCCCAGAATGTTCCCCAGTTCCTAACAAATCCAAACCCCTCATCTCTGCACCATTGTCTCATCCACGCATTGAGACTCCGGAGCTCTGTCTGCCTTTTGGGTCCTGCGCGTGGAACAGGAAGCATTTCGGAGAATGCTACCCTGGAAGTTCTGGATTTCAACTTCCTACCTAAAAGCCTAAATTTAGCCTCCAGAACCTCCCTACTACATTTTCCTATGTCATTGGTACCAACATGTACCAAGACAGCAGACTCCTCCCCAGCACTATCTAAGACCTTATCTAGGTGGCGCGTGAGGTCCGCTACCTTCGCACCAGGCAGGCATGTTACCAGGCGATCCTCACGTCCACCAGCCACCCAGCTATCTACATGCCTAATGATCGAATCACCAACTATAACGGCTGTCCTAACCCTTCCCTCATGGGCACATGGCCCTGGAGAAACTTCCTCGGTGCGAGAGGGTTTTACATCACCTGGAGGACAGGTCCTAGTTACAGGATCACTTCCTGCCACACCAGGGTGATGCTCTCCTGTCACGTGACCTCTCTCCTCCATGGCAACAGGGATGCTGCCAGACTGGAGGTGGGACTTCAGGACTATATCCCTG
Organism: Ichthyophis bannanicus; assembly: GCA_033557465.1. Lineage (NCBI taxonomy): Eukaryota > Metazoa > Chordata > Amphibia > Gymnophiona > Ichthyophiidae > Ichthyophis > Ichthyophis bannanicus. The sequence goes on from CM066050.1 coordinate 8,397,180, forward strand.
TAGGTCTCGTTTATGTACCTCTGTCTGTCTTATGCTTTCCAAGTCTGCTACTTTAGCCTCTAGAGAACGGACTCGTTCCCTGAAAGCAAAGAGCTCCTTGCACCTAGTGCACACGTAAGACCTCTCACCAACTGGGAGAAAATCATACATGTGACACTCAATGCAAAAGACTGGAAAGCCCCCATCCCGCTGCTGGACTGCTGTCTGCATCTTAGTTTTAAGTTTGTGTTTAGATCTAAGTTCTTTACTTACTAAGGGTTGCTATGGATATTTATACTAATAAAACTGAACCTAATATGTGTAATATACCTTGTTCACCTGAAGCTTGACTAATCTCAGGTCCTTAGTGTATGACTGATTTGGGTAATGAGCTTCACCTGAGAGCACCTCCTGTCTTTTAAGATGTGTAAGTACCTATAAAGCTACGATTATCCCAGGGGAGGGAGGGAAATAACACTTATTAAAAGAGGGCTGCTACACAGTACCCTGTCTTTTGCTGCTGAGGTAAGCTATATTCTGATTTGATTTAAATTATAGCTCTTAGCTGCTGCTAGGCTCTAACTTCTTATGAAATTTAAAGTACAAGCTCTCTGCTGGGTTCTAAATTTAACCAGAAAGCTCTTTTCTGTGTTGTAAATTTAAGCTAAAAGAACTTTGCTGATGCTAGGCCCTGAGTGACTATTAAATGTAAACTACAAGCTCTCTGCTGGGTTCCAAATGTAACCAGAAAGCTCTCTTCTGTGTTTTAAATTTAAACTAAAAGTACTTTGCTGTTACTAGGCCCTGAGTGACTATTAAATTTAAAGTACAAGCTCTCTGCTGGGTATGAAATGTAACCAGAGAGTTCTCCTCTGTGTTTTAAATGTAAACTTAAACTGCTGCTACTAGGCCCTGACTGATTTAACAAAAATAGTGGATCACAGATTAATTAGCTTTAATACAAAGAATTCCTTTTAGAAAATTACCAGAAGTAAATACTCACAGTTGCAGATCTCCCTCCAGAAGCAACAGTCCCCCTTACCAGTCTTGCAAAAAGGCACTCATCTAATCCTCCAGGAAAAGAATGCAGAACCTTAGATGCTTTTGGCAGGAGAATTTTCCAGGCCAATATGCTTGTTGCTAGAATCAACTCCTATAGTCTCTATATGGGGATGTTTCTAAAAGAGGTTACAGATCACCTACAAACTTTCTCCTTTCATTTCAGAAGATAAAAGAGAGGAGTTTCTCACCTGGCTTAAACATGCCCAGGATGTTTCCAAGTTTTCTAACCGTGTAGCCTTTGACTCTTTTGAGTGTGCTAGCAGAGCCTCGGCTATTGCCATAGGTGCACACAGAGTTGCTTGGCTACAAGCTTCTGATTTGGAACCCTGGGTTCAGGATGGACTAGGAAATCTTCTTTGTACAGGTGAAAACCTTTTTGGCAAAGATTGGCAAGCAAAGGCCACTCAGATGGATGCTGAAAATTCTGCTTTAGATAGACTTTCAAAGTCTACTTCTGCTCCTGCTAAGAAAAGGTTGTTCAAAAAGGGATTTTTTCCCAAAAAGGGGAGATATTATCCTGTTTATGGTCAACAGGCATATTCTGCAGATCGTTTTGCTGCAAAGCGACAGCAACAACCTAAACAGGCCAAGCCTAAGGCTGCGAGGGCTGCTACGGCCCAACAGCCTCAGCCTCCTCAGGGCCTTTGACTTTCAACTAGAGAACTTAGCCTTTCTGGCTCTAAAAGAACCAGAGCCTCTCACCATTCCAGGAAGGTTAGCTCACTTTGCTCCCAGGTGGGAACAAATCACAGCAGAGCAATGGACCCTCTCCATCATAAGGGAGGGGTACAAGCTTCATTTCTTAAACCTTCCTCCTCACACCATGGTGAGACAGTTCAATTCTCCAACATCTCTCCTCGACCTTCTGGGTCAGGAGGTTGCTACCCTTCTTGCCCAAGGGACAATAGAAGAAGTACCCCTTCTTCAACAGGGCTCAGGGTTCTACTCCCCCTGCTTTCTTATCCCAAAGAAAACAGGGGGCTACAGACTCATATTAGATCTCAGAGAATTGAACAAGTTTCTATGCAAGGAGATATTCAAGATGATTTCTCTCGGTGCTCTCCTTCCATACCTTCAGAGTCAGGATTGGCTTTGTTCTCTAGACCTCAAGGATGCGTACACCCATGTCCTCATCCATCCAACACACAGAAGGTTCCTTCGGTTCCATTATCGAGGAAAGCACTACCAATACAAAGTGCTTCCTTTCGGTCTGGCCTCTGCACCAAGAGTGTTCACAAAATGCATGGCAGTAGTAGCTGCATTTCTACGCACTCTGGGGATATTCGTATTCCCATATTTGGACGATTGGCACATCCGAGCTCCATCCCAATCAGAGGCCCAGACTTCCCTAGCCTGCACAAGGCGTGTTCTTCAGTATCTGGGACTTGTAATAAACATCCCAAAATCCCATCTCACCCCTACTCAGTCTCTAGAGTTCATAGGGGCCTTGCTGGATACCACAACTGCAAGGGACTATCTTCCCCAGGCCCGTTGCCTACACTTGGTGCAGTTAACCTCACAGATTCAGTTAAAATCCCATTTAACTGCTCGAGAGTTGTTACAACTGTTAGGCCACATGGCATCCACTGTGCATGTGGTTCCTTACGCTCGCCTTCACATGAGGGCAGCTCAATGGACTCTGTCCACCCAATGGACCCAGGCATCAGGGTGCCTGTCAGACAAAATAGCAACCTCCAGTCGCCTCTTTTGCTCTCTCCAGTGGTGGACGTCCACTCAAAATCTGTTGCTGGGGTTCCCCTTTCAACAGGTGTTACCCCAAGCAACCCTTACAACAGATGCCTCTCCAAGAGGTTGGGGAGCTCATCTACAAGATCTCTCCACTCAAGGCATCTGGTCTCCACAGGAGACATCTCTACATATAAACCTCTTAGAGCTCAGAGCAATTTTTCTAACTCTGAGTCTTCCACACCCTGCTCAGTTACAAGACAGTCCTCATCCACACGGACAACCAAGTAGCCATGTTCTACGTGAACAAGCAGGGCGGGACTAGCTCTCTGTCGCTTTGCAACGAAGCTTTGAGATTGTGGGCCTTCGCCAGAGAGCATCAAATTCATCTCATGGCAGTGTATCTTCCAGGGGTTCAAAACTCGTGGGCAGACAGACTCAGTCGAGTTCTGCTTCCACATGAATGGTCCCTCCATGGGGACCAGATAGCCAGGATCTTCTGAATTTGGGGAACCCCCGACATAGACCTGTTTGCAAGTCCGTGGAATGCCAAACCTCCCCGGTTCTGTTCCAGGATTCCGTGTCAAGGAGTTCAGGCCAGGGATGCCTTCCTCCTCCATTGGGGGCAAGACTTCCTCTATGCCTTTCCACCCATTCTCCTAATTCCCAAGACACTGTTCAAACTTCAGAGAGACAAGGGGTCTATGATCCTCATAGCACCACATTGGCCACGCCAAGTGTGGTACCCTCTACTTCTGCATCTCTCTCTTGCTCCCTCCCTGGACTTGGGATCTACTCCAGACCTCCTGTCCCAGGAGGAGGGAATGTTGTGGCACCCAAATCCCCAGTCTCTTCACCTCAGAGCCTGGTTGCTGAAGGCCTAGACCTTCAAGATTTGCATCTTTCTCAGCAAGTGAAGGATATCCTTCATGCTTCCAGAAAGCCTTCCACTAGACGTTCCTATGCTTTTAAATGGAAAAGGTTTACCATTTGGTGTGCGGAGAAGGGTCTTAACCCTCTTGCAATACCTCTGAATTCTTTACTAGAGTATTTGCTGCATTTATCCCATGCAGGCCTTAAAACGAATTCAGTAAGAGTCCATTTGAGTGCTATTGCAGCATCCCTTAAACTTCTCAATGGACAACCTGTTTCCTCTCATCCTCTTATAGCAAGATTCATGAGAGGCCTTTTAACTAAACCTCCCATTAGACCACCTCCAGTGTCATGGGACTTGAATCTGGTTCATGGCCAGCTTATGCAGCCACCTTTTGAACCCCTAGCCACTACCTCCTTGAAATTCCTTTCCTGGAAGGTTATTTTTCTCATTGCAGTCACTTCAGCTCACCGCATCAGTGAGCTGCAAGCCTTGGTGGCTAATCCTCCTTATACAAGGTTGCATCATGATAAGGTAGTCTTCAGGACCAATCCACACTTTATGCCTAAAGTGGTCTCACCTTTTCATCTGAGCCAGGAGGTTTACTTACCTGTCTTCTTTCCAGGACCTCATGCATCAAGTGCAGAGAGGAATCTCCATACCCTGGATTGTAAGAGAGCGCTTGCTTTTTACTTACAAAGGACACAGCAACATAGAAAGTCCTCTCAACTCTTTGTTGCTTTCGATCCCTCTCATTTAGGACTTCCAGTCTCTAAGAGAACTTTGTCCAATTGGATTGCTCAGTGTATTTTTCACCTACCAGAGTAAAAACCTTTCTCTGGAGGGCCATGTCACAGCTCACAATGTGAGGGCCATGGCAGCCTCTATGGCTCATCTAAATTCTGTGTCCATCGACCAAATTTGTCAAGCGGCCACCTGGGCCTCGGTTCATACCTTTACAGCCCATTATTGCTTGGACAAGGACTCCCTCCGGGATGCCTCAGGCTGTTCTCAAACACCTGTTCCATACCTGATCAACTCCTACCCCCCATCCCTGGTTGGATGCCCGAGATCCATAGGGGGAGGTAGAGCCCTTCTCAGGGACTCTCAACCTTGGGGATCTCCCTGGCATCTCTAGCTGGGGAGTCCCCATATGTGAAGACTCATTCCTGCTTGTTCCTGGAGATAGCACAGTTACTTACCTGTAACAGGTGATCTCTGGGAACAGCAGGAATAAGTCTTCACAACCCACCCACCTCCCCTAGGAGTTGTATCTATCTTTCCTTTCCTTTCTCTCTCTCTTTGTCTCAGCTTAAAACTCGAACTGGAGAGAGGCAGGAAAGGCCGGAAGGCAGCGTGCAGGCGCTGTGGGATGCTCCCAAAAGCTTTCCTTTTGGACGCTGGGGAGCGTTCCCGCGCAGGCTCCGTCGGTACCGACGATACCCATATGTGAAGACTTATTCCTGCTGTTCCCAGAGATCACCTGTTAGAGGTAAGTAACTGTGCTTTCAGCTCCATGCTCTTATAGTAGATGTCACTAGGGTTAAATACATTTAATATTTTGGGGATCTTGGATCAGGCATGCAAGTGATTAGCAATTGTGAAAAACATATTCCATAAAGTCCTGCTATGCCAGTGCAGACAAGTGGGATGTGTTCCCCTACCAGCAGAAGTGGAGACAGAGAAAAATCCACTACATGATGACCTGTACAATATTGGGAACAGCTAGAGGACATACAACCTCAGTATTTCTCTGTCTCCAGCAGTGTGAACATACAGCTCTGTGTAAAGTTTGAGAAATATTGATTTAGTTCATGATTAACTGCTCTTAGGGGCGACTTCCTCACTTGAGCTCGATGTGAGAGGCAACTGTTGGGCTTTATGTGAGAAGCACCTGTTGGGTGAACCTTAAAACTGCTGCCCTCTTGGGTTTGCCAAGGAAGAGGGGCGTGAGTTCAATTCCCCATCCTTATCCTATTAAGGGCTGGGTGAACAGCCAGACTTGTTGAATTGGAACAATCTTTTCGGCGACATATCTTGGAGTTGCAGGCTTGGTCGTGCTGAGATACCTATTTATCTTTTTTTGGAAGAGGCTGTGTTTTTACAGCCCATTATTTCCATTTGTCTTAAGGTGCTATCAGCTATCCGTGTCGATCAGGTAGTTTGCTTGCCTTCTTTCCTGAAGGAATAATGCCAGGGGAAGGATATAAGGGCCTTCTCCAGTGGTCTTTTAGTTTAGCCCTACGAGCTATATTCCTTTTGGTTGGCCCTTCTGCACAAAAAGGTGTTTTGTATATAGTTCTGTTCTTGGACTGTTAGCCCCTGTTACACTTATTGGGGCTTTTATGACCAGAGGTTCTTATCCATGGCTTGGGTAGAGTACTGAGATAGTATGCCCTCTAGCTGCTTCCAGTATAGTATAGGATGAGGTCATCAGAAAACTCTGGATTTTTCTTTCTGCACATTTGCTGGTATGGGTACGCAACCCACTTGTCTGGACTGGTCTAGCAGGACTCAAGGAAATGACATTATCCTGTAAGTTAAATGTTGCCATATCCATGCCCAAAAATGGTGTGGTTGGGGTGTACTTGTGAAGAACATTCTTTGTTAGAATGAATTGAGGTGCCAGCTATGTTTTCCTAAATCCTCAGCCAATTTGTTGTGGTTGTTATGGCTACTATTTCAAGTTAATCTCATTAATTTATTATAGTGTGAAAATAAAGGTACCAACTCTTTGTTTAGCTTATCTGACATAGATTAGTGCACTTCTAAGGCATGCTTCCTCTGAGGTGTGGGCCATGCAGTTCATGTTAGCTGTTTCTGAGGGTGGGCGTATAGCTGTTTACTCGTTAAACAATGGTTTTGTTCTGTGACCATGGTTTTGGCATTGACTATCCTTGTCTGCAGTGTTTTTGTGCTTCCTTAGCATTGCTCATGATATATTTTTCTTTCCGGTTACCAGAGGCTGGTTCAGTCAGGGATCTATAGCCTCTCTTCCTGGTGTTGAATGTGGCTCCATTGATACCATGAGTGGAGATCGTGGTTCAGCAGACAAATGGAGCATGTTTGGGCCTAAACCAGTCCAGAAATTCTCCACAGAATCAGGTAACATTCCCACACGTAAGTGAAGAGATGACAGAGGGATTTTTTTTGTACATGTTTGCTAGTAATGCAGCTGTTCATCCACTTTGCCTATTGAAAACAAACCTCCCACAGCTACATGCATTTTGACTTTAATGCTAGGTCTAGAGTTGTGCATAGTGTATTTTTTAAGGGATAGGGGGTAGTGTCATTTGCAAAGTGAACTGTAGTTTCCAAGTCATACTGCTAGACCAGTCCAGACAAACGGGTTATGCACCCCTGCCAGCAGATCTTGGAGACAGAGAATTCTACCAGAACTCTGATGGGCTGGAGCCTGGTGATATAATCCTACCCCTAGGGGTCTCCCTCAGTTTTTCTCTGTCTCCAGCAGATCTGGATGCTTTGTTTTTTGCTCCTTCAAAAAAATGTAAAATGCTTTATTTCTTTGAGATTTCTTTCGGAGAGATTATCCCCTGTAGTTGCCAGTGTACTTATCTGAGCACCAGGGTGTTTCCAGCTGAGCTCCTGTGTCCTGTCACAGTAGAGATCGCTGATGTGAAGACTCCCCAGCACTAGTCAAGAGGACTATTTAGCTGGATGGTAAGCCTCCTAAAATCCAGTCCCTGGGGCTGATTTTAGTGGTGAGGCAGCTGGCAGTGGTCTGAGCAGCGGTCCGTGGCTTCTCTGCACTTTCGGTACTGTAAGTGCAGCACCTGTCTTTCTCCCACTGATGTCTGCAGCTCTGTGGTGACTCGATTTATTTTTATTGATTTTTTTTCAGCATTTTTAGACATTTTTCTCCTGCCTGCAACCCTCCTAAAATTGTCCTTAGACTTTTTAAGTTAATTCCTTAGCTTTTGGGGGTTTTAATTCACTCTTTTTGAGGTTTATTTTTGCCGGCGGCCATTTTGAATAGCTAATGAGCCCCGGTTTTTGGCGGGAAGCCAGATTCCTTCTCTACTTGCTTTCTAGCAGCTCTATTGCTGTTTGTTTTTCCACAGCACTTGATAGCTGTGAGTTGTGGAGGGGTTCTTTTCTCTCTGCCTATGTATTAACATAATAAATGAAAAGTAGGGAAGGCAGGCATAGAGAACAGGATGCAATTCAGGGACAGAGTCTCTGGCTGTTCCTGCGGGGCAGAGTTTGTTTTTTTTTTAGTTCTCACTATGCCTTATTCAGGTCTACGCTGCCATAGGCTGTCAGAGGAAACACAAGGACCTCAAGAATCAGCTGTGCTCTTCCCCCAGCGACTTGATTCCCTAGATAAACTTGGGAACTCCTGAGCCTGGCTTCAGTGGAGCTCCCGATTGGCTTTACGCAGCGCTGAGTCTTTGCCACGGGGGCTTGGAAGTTCAGGTATCATTTTCTGAAAGAAACCTGTAAGTAGACTGTTTTTCTTACTTGCCTCAGCTGCCCTGGGTTGATTTCAACTGCATCCGGACCGGCTGCCTCTGAGTTTTGAAGTTCCTACTTAAAATTTTTAATCCACAATCTGCAGCCGGGTTACTTTGTATGTCTTATTCAATATACCATTTGATTGGAATTTTAAGTCAGTGTTTTGGATCCTGACTGTTTTGGGCTCGGCCTAAGAAAAGCTTAATCACTGTAATCTTCAGTACAGCTGGGTTTGAGCTTCTCCATCCCTCCCCAGAAACACCTTTCAGCCCCTGCCATGAAGGTCTGAGTGGCTGCAGAGGGATCAAACTCTAATTTCCCTACTTTCAGTCGCTGTAATTGCCTTACCCTGACTTTGAAAGTTTCTCTGTACCGGCACAGTGAATGACTCAGTTTCCTTCTCAGCTCAGTGAATACCTGACAGTTTTTCTGTGCCAGCGGCCGTTTTGTTTTTCTCTTCAGTGTTTCTTTTTGGAGGGAACAGCTCTGGACAGCCGTTTCCACACATTTAAACAGGCTGTGAAGGCACTGTGAGTTTCAAAATCCTTTTCTTTGAAGAGTCTTCTGTTTCCCTAAGCCTACCTTGATTTTTGTTTTAAACAATAAGAACAACAACAACAAAAAAAAAGGAGGAAAGGTGGTTTAAGTCTCTGCAATGCTTGTTTCTCTGGCTGTATTATATGTGATAAGCAGAAGGGGGAATTAATAGATTGCTTGTGTTCCACCTGCACGCTGCATCAGGGAGACTCTTCCCCCATTCCCACTGCGCTGCTAGCTGGGATCATCAGCACCTTATCTCCTCCCTCCTCAGAGCCCCTGCTGCAGGATCTTCCTGCAGGCAGGACTCAGTCAGCTCCCATTTCGCTTCCACAGCCGCTGGAAGCCACAGCGGCCTTGACTGACAGTGCGTTCCTCCCACTCTTCCATCAGGCATGACACCTGTGGCGTTTGGAGTCTTTTGGTATATCTCCTACACCTGCCCAGTAGCAGGCAAGGATATGGCGTGGTCTTGCAAGTGGTCCCATAAGTCCTCAGACCTTAGAGCAGTACGTCCTCCTAGGAGCGTTGCCTTGCGGGGTACTATGGATATTCAAGAAGACTTTAAATCTTTGGAGGTCAGCCCTGACTCGTTGGAGTAAGGAGATGGGGAATATTCTCAGTCTGTTTCTTCGCTGACAGTTCTCAGCCTTTTTCGGAATGAGGAGTTGCCGGCTCTAATCACACAGGTGATGGAGTCGCTACTCCTAGCCAATGCCTGATCCTCAGAGTTCTCAAATCCGGTTGCAGCAGGATCCCATTTTCCAGGGCATTCGTACGGCACGCAGTATTGGTCGGTTATACCCTTGGTCTCCCTCTGACTTGGACCGTTGGCTGACATACCCGACAGTTGATGCATTCTGACCAGGGTCACCAGGCATACCACACTTCCGGTTGAGGGCGGAGCGGCACTCCGCGACCAGCAAGACCTAAAGAGTTGGGAGTCTGCTAAAGACGGGTTTTTTTTCTTCGCCCGCTATTTCCTTCATGCAGGGGTGTGCGGAGGTCTAGCAGCTCGGGCCTCCCTTCGATGGATTCAGCAGCTTCCAGGTGTTCCCGAGTTGGTTCGTTTAGAATCCATTGCTGCATTCCGGGCAGAGGCCTTCTGTGATCTCTTGCGGCTGTCAGCTCGCTTCCTAGCACCGGTGTCGGTAGCTCGGAGATGGCTCTGCCTGCGTCAATGGGCAGCGGATGTTGCTTCGTTTAAAGGCTCCAGCGTTTAGATGTCACCGTTGGAAGGAGGACTGGGCCGTTACTCTGTCTATTTTGGGATGCTTCAGGTCCTGGATTTTCTAGGAGCTTGGTTCGACACTCGTCGGGGACGGGTGTTTCTAACTCAGGAACGCTTTCAGAAGATCTCTCTTCAGCTCCGCCGCTGCTTGGATCAAGCGGCGCCTCGGACTTGGGGCTACCTTCAACTCTTGGGGTCCATGGCAGCAACGATAGCCCTCGTTCCGTGGGCAAGAGCGCACATGCGTAGCTTGCATATGGCGTTTCTATCTCGTTGGTCGCCGGTATCGGAGAGTTATCGAATCCGGTTGCCTCTGCTTCCGCCGGTGCGCCGCAGCCTCCGCTGGTGGCTTCAGGCACACAATCTTCTACGGGGGGGGGGGGGTCCCTCTGGAGTTTCTGCGCTGGATCTTGGAGACGCCAGACGCCAGCCTCTCTGGTTGGGGAGCGCATTGCGGCTTGGCCTCGGCGCAGGAGAGTTGGTCACCTCGCGAAGCCCAATGGTCTATCAATCATCTCCAGACGTGGAAAGTGCGCTTAGCCCTTCTTCAGTTTCAGCCTCTTCTGTGGCAGCGTGCAGTTCGGATCCTGTCCGCCACGACAGTTGCTTACCTAAACCGCCTAGGCGGCGCAAAATGTCCGGGTGTCTCACAGGGAAGGCGTTTGCTCCTCCCGTGGGCGGAGAAACATCTTCAGGCTATCGGTGCAGCACATCGCAGGCGTGGACAATGTGAAAGCCGATTTTCTCAGCCAGCGCTCTCTGGATCCTGGGGGCTGGGCTCTGCAGCCGAATGCGTTCCGGTCCATTGTTCACCTGTGGGGACTACCGACCATGGATCTAATGGCTACGGCGCAGACTGCCAAGGCTTCGCTGTACTTCAGCCATTGGAGGGACAAGGGAGCGCACGGCATAAATGCTCTCTCTCAGCTGTGGCCGACTCTCTTCTTCTCCTGTATGTTTTCCCTCGCTAGTCCATGATATGCATGGTTCTCCATCGACTCCGAGAGCATCGCGGCCCAGTGCTCCTGCTGGCTCCGAATTGGCCTCGCGGACCATGGTATGCGGATCTCTTCCGTCTGTCTCGGGCGTCGCCACTCCGCCTCAGGGCGTTTCTCAGCCTTCTGATTCAGGGACCAGTGGAGATGGAAGACCCGGCTCCTTACTCGCTTACGGCCTGGCTATTGAACGCCGCCGGTTAGCTCTCAAAGGCTATTCGCCTAGCGTGGTTGTGACGCTTCTCACGGCGCGGCGGTCTACCACGTCGCTGGCTTACACTCGGGTTTGGCGTCTCTTGACGGTTGGTGTTCGCAAAATAACCTCTCTCCCTGGCATTGCGGTGTCCTGGACATCCTGTCCTTTTTACAGGCCGGAGTGGATAAGGGATTAGCGCTCGGTTCCTTGCGAGTACAAGTGGCCGCTTTAACTTGTTTTCAGGGTCCTATAGCGGGGCGATCGATAGCTTCGCATTCGGACGTGTCTCGGTTCCTCCGCGGAGTTAGGTCCTTCCGGCCTCCTCTACATTCGCCTGTACCGGCGTGGGCTCTCGCGCTTGTCCTCTGTGCCCTCGTTGCTCCTCCCTTTGAGCCTCTGAAGGCCTGTTCTCTTAAAGATTTGACTCTGAAGGCAGTCTTCTTGGTGTCCCTAACTTCGGCACGCCGTATTTCTGAGCTCCAGGCTCTCTTGTGTTGAGATCCCTATCTCTCGATTTCCTCAGAAGGCGTTTCTCTGTGAACTGTCCCTTCCTTTTTGCCCAAAGTGCTGACGCCATTCCCTGTTAACCAGCCTCTTTTCTTTCCGTCTTTTCCAAAGGCGCAGTGTGACAGTGGTCGGTCTCCGTTGCGGGCGGTGGACCTTAAGAAGGTTCTTTTTCGGTATCTGAGGGTCACAAAACCCTTCCGTATGACTGATCCTTTTTTGTCTTGTTCGCGGGTCCTCGTCGGGGATCCGCAGCCTCCAAATCTACAATTTCTAGATGGGTTAGGGAGGCCATTGAGGCGGCGTACCTTCTTCTGGGAGAGCCAGCTCCACCAGGACTCTGTGCTCACTCCATTCGGGCGCAAGCAGCTTCGTGGGCCGGGAGGTCTCATGTGGCCCCTCTTGATATTTGCCGGGCGGCGAATTGGTCATCGCTGTCCACCTTTGTCGGTCATTATAGGTTGGACGTTCATGCCCGTCAGGAGGTCCATTTTGGAGCTGCTGAGCTGTCGGCGGCCTTGCCCCCCCTTGAAAGCAGGTAGCTTGGGTACTGCATGTTTGTCTGGACTGGTCTAGCAGTATGACTTGGAAGGAGAAATTTCACTTACCGTTAATTTCCTTTCCTTGAATACTGCTAGACCAGTCCAGGACCCGCCCTGCTGTCTGTTGGAGTGCCGCTGGTGCGGTGCAGCCGCCGACCGCGGTTCTTCTCTTTGCCAGTATGCTTCGCCATGGGCAGTCCATGGGTTCGTAGGTGGATACTGTTTTCAGCTCTAGGGAGTTCTTCGGCTCCCTTTATTTTATTTATTTATTTAGCTATTTCTTCTATACCGCCCCTTCCAGAGATCAGGGGCGGTTTACATGGAACAAGTAAACAAATTTGTATACTAATGTATACATTACATGAAACAGAGATTTTTTTTTTTTTATACAGATAATAGTTGTTAACAGAGATTTATAACATTGTAACTTTATACAAATAACTGTGCATTAATTGTCAAAACTATTTACATTTTATATACATTAATAAGTTTCTGTATCGTAGTGTTGATCTAGTGTTGATCAGTTTTTTCTACCTTTTTATAGGTAGTCAGAGTTTTCTACCTTTTATATGTGTGTGTGTGTGTGTGGAGGAATTTATTTCCTTTTTTCATCTCTTGGGAGTATTTTGGGGTGTATGTGGTGGGTGTATGTGTGTGGGTAGTTGAGTGTGGTTTTTAGGGCTTTGTGTTTGAGTGTTTGGGGATGGTGTGTGGTTGGACTAGGGGGTCTGGGATTTCATAGTGTTCGGAGAAAAGGTATGTAGTATATAGTGTATATATATATATATATATGTATATGTATATGTATGTATATGTGTATATGTATATGTATATGTATATGTATATATGTATATGTATATGTATATGTATATGTATATATGTATATGTATATGTATATGTATATGTATATGTATATATATGTATATATAGTATATAGTTCACTTGAGACCCTCTGGGGTGATGTTACAGTTCATGTTGCATTAGCTTGTAGACGTTACTGAGGGAGACCCCTAGGGGTAGGATTATATCACCAGGCTCCAGCCTATCAGAGCTCTGGTAAAATTCTGTCTCCAAGATCTGCTGGCAGGGGTGCATAACCCGTTTGTCTGGACTGGTCTAGCAGTATTCCAGGAAAGGAAATTAATGGTAAGTGAAATTTCTCCTTTCAGGGCAGGGACAATTTTAATGCAAAAATGTGCTGCTTAGTAAATGGCAATTTATTGTATTTTTTTTAAGATCCTGTACTGCTAACAACATACATGGAATTAAGTATTCACCATGGGAGCAAACGTGTTGTCACACATTACATTACATTACATAGCAGTGTCCAGTTTTCTTAGGTCAATATTGCCAGGCTACCACTTATTTACTAATATTTCTATTTTGCCCATGTGGGGGAAATCTTAATTCTAGGTAGCTTATAAAGTCCTTTCTTGCTTTAAGGCTATTTGAAATGCTTTGTGTGTATGGTCTCTGTGTAAGCTTTTGATCTATTTGGTGGTTGTAACCTCCATGTTCCCTCCATAGGGGGTTTTGCTGTCCAGCCCTACAAAGGTGCTCAGAAGCCATCACCCATGGAGCTGATTCGTGCTCAGGCCACCAGGATGGCAGAGGACTCCACTACCTTCAGACCACCCAAGATGGACATTCCTTTAGCAGAGGGGAGAAAACCAGCAGTGCACGCACATAAGCTTAAGCACCGCGACATGAACATCCTCACTCCCACAGGCTTCTAGAGGGTGACCCTTTCTTAATCCTGCCATTGGATTATTGATTTTGCTATCGGATTTGTTGGTTGGGACAGAACACTATGAACTTTACAGCTGCTTTTCTAGCAAACCTTACAATTTCTTGGTATTTTCCAGTTAGGTACTCTAGCACATATGCAATGGGACTTATTTTACGGTGGTAGTTTGTTCTTGTAAAGCAGTGTGTTAGCGACAACCTGTAACTATAAGAACAGATCAGGTTCATTGGCAATTATCCAGGATCTTAGGGATTATTTTTTTGTCATTTTTCCATCAATTGCAGTAGCTTGTTTTTGGTCTCCCCTAGCATTCAGGGTGAATGAAATTGATATTTCAAACTTCATTTAGCCTGAAATTGTTCTCAAACATATTGTGTAGTGCTAGTTCGGTGATTGACTGATAATATGCCCCTGACTAAAAGGAACGGCTTCCCATTCTCAAAAGTGATGTTGATCACTTCTTGTGTGTGCACTGAACTTGTTAGAGCAGGTTTGAAATATGTTCTATATACTCATGCCATGTTACTACAGTTTACATGTAGACAGTATTTGATGACAGTAAAGCAATACTTTTTTTTTTTTTACTTCTGGATATTTAACTTAACTCCAAACTACAAAAAGCTGAAATGTGGTAATGCAATTTCTCATATACTTGTCCAAGGGACTTTTCTGTTTTCTAAGAGGATACTGGTTATCTTTTTGCCTAGGCCAGGACTACAGTTCTTCCATAAAAGGCATAAAGCGTTTTAGATAGCACATGGTCACTTGGGGATTCTGCCTGGTGGATGTTTTGCAGCCATTACCAAATTTAAATATTTTATGGACTACTTCTGGATAGGGGATCAGATTCTTTCTTCTTCTAACCTTTTGTTTGTACTGTTGGCTGCATCTTCATTTGTTCATTGATAACTACAAATATCCTTAAATTATGACAAGGCCCAACTGTGTTCCAAGTGATGATACTTTTGACAACTCAGCAGTGAGCTAGTAAATAAGACTGATAATTAAATTGGGGGCTTTATACCTTTTTAGCCATAATCTAGACACTGTATGTATATTTAAAGGAGATCTCTCCTGTACCTTTTTTTGCAGACAGCCTTTTATCCATTATGATTTTAATCTGCAGTTGCAGGAGGTTTCTTGCTGTTGGGTGATAACATGAAGTGTCAGAATCGTCACCAACAGTCCTTAGGCCAGTGTTTGAAGGTTCTCGTCTTCACTTATACATGGCTGTAATGAGGGTAATGACCAAAATGGAATATGTTGTGACTCCATTTCTTAAGGCCCTTACTCCCCTGTTACAGTGCTTTCTCATTGACCTGACTCTGAGGCAAAGGAATCAGCAGTTCTGTACAAATCAGTTTGTCTGTTAGTGTTAATTTATAGGATGCACTCATATCTTATGTGCCTGATTTAATGGTCATTATGAAAGAATAAAATCCAAATGCTGAAAAGGCAAAGTGACTGCAAGTGGTTCCTGGACTGGTGTTAGGCTCTTAAAAAGAATACTCTGGAGATACCTTTCAGAGGTAAAAAGGAATTTTAATGGAGAGGAAGTGTACAACTGTGAAAAGTTAAGAGGCTGCATTATTACCTCTGTTGTAGAAACTGTAAAACACTTACTTCTGCAGGAGAATAAATGCAGGCTAGATGACGGCAGGTTCTGTTGCTGGTCAGCCAGAGTGGAATCCTCTAACTCTTCTGAGGGTAGCTGTGGTTGAAAAAGATACGCACTCGCTGTCAAAGTCTCCTGCAATAAACACTGCTGGCAAAAGCAGTTGACGTGTGTTCAGTTCTCATATACTGCCTTTTACAAACTGGCAAATCAGTTGACAAGATAATAAAACATCAAGATTGCAACATGAAACAAAACTAGAAACAGTAACAATGTTTAGCCCAAAATGAACTGTTTTACCTTATTATGATATTATTCTTATAGGTGTGGGGAGTTCTTGTGGAAAAAGGCCCATGGTTTAATAATTTTCAGAAAAAGTAAGCCACTTCCTTGCAACTGTTACCTCTCTCAGCAAAGCTGCGTACCTGTAATGAGAAGGTCCTTCATGAGACTCTTGGGGAAATTAAAGTCATGGGATAGGAGGCAGTGTACTTTTGTGGATTAGGAACTGGTTAAGAGAGAGAAAACGGAGTAGGGCTAAATGGCCAATTTTTTTCAATGGGGAAAGGGGAACAGTGGAGTATTCCAGCAATCTGTGCTAGCCTGCTGCTTTTTAACATGAAACGGCAGCGGGGATGTGCCAGTCAACATCCGGCATATTGAACGTAAGAAATGCCAGACTGGATCATACCAACCCAGTATCCTGTTTCCAACAGTAGCCAATACAAGTCACAAGTACCTGGCAGGTTCCCAAAAGGCACACAGGTTCCACAATGCTTGTATTGGGGCAAGCAGTGGATTCAGGGCCAGCCCGTCCATTGTGCGAGAATGCTGTTTGCACAGGGCCCCACGTAAACTTCATTCTTGCACAATGGACGGCTTCAGAGGTGAGCTGGGGAATCCATGTGAGGCCCTGGCTCACCTCTGCACAGCCGCCAGTGTGAAAAGCATCCCTCAACCTTTCCTGGCATTGTGTGCTTCGCAGTAATAGCTGCCAGTGTGAGGGGAAAATGGTGCTTTTTCATGCTGGCAGCTTCCCTGGCTCATCTCTGAAGCAGCTTAGATAGGCGCAGGGTCTAGGATAGGACCGGAAATGGCCAATTGGGGGGCTTAGACTGGAAATGGGCTGGCTGGGGGCTGGAATAAGACTGGAAATAACTGATTGGGGAGGGGCTAGGATTGGAAGTGTGCTGACAGGGGCTGGAATAAGACGGAAATGGCTGATAGGGGGCTAGGATTGGAAATGGGCTGATTTCATCAGGAGCTTGGATTAAGATGGAAATGGCTGATGAGGGGGGAGGATGGGAAATGGGACTAGAAGGGAGCAGATGCTAGGTGGGGCTGATGTTGGGGGAGGACTAGAAGGGGATGATGGGGCTGGGGGAGTAAGGATGGAGAGGAGAAATCACATATCAGTAGCACTTCTTTTCTGGCAATACGGCGTACGTCTTCTATTAAATCCTCGTCCACTTCTCCCTGTGAGCCATCGTTCAGTTAGTGGAGCTTTGGTACCTGTTGGAGTAAATGAGAAAAGCCTACCAAAATCCCTTCCTCAGCTGGTTTTTCTCTTAAAAAAAAAAAAAGCAGCTAACCTCTTTAATGTGTGTTCTAACAGTGCTGCTTTGTGTAGGCCCACTTCCTTGCAAGACAGTTATTTATATTAGCAAATTTTATATTGTGTCTGAAGAGTACAGATTCATGTGGTCTCTTTGTAAAATTACCTAATCAATGCACCTTGAAGAATGGCAAATTGGCATCAAGCTGATAGGGGAGATGCCCTAAATAGAGAGAATTCTCACATAGGGTGGGTAGGGAGGTATCTAACACCTGATGAGATCAGTGGCTTCAAAGAGCTTGTTTGAATGGAAGCTGGGAAAAAACAAACACTCATAGAGCTTTACCCAACACCACAAAAAAATTCCCCTTTTGCAATACAGCACCAGTAAAAGAATTAGCTATTAAAAATGAAGACCAAACCCCCTTTAAGAGTTCTCGGCAGAGAGCTTGTATTTTAAAGCCATACAATATTACCTTGCTTGCAATGGAGACACTAGTAGGGCATGGGTGAAAGATCAAAAAGAGCATAGCCAAATAATCGGCAATTCAGAGGTGCAATCACAGAATTGTGTAAAAACCTCAGTGACCCATGCTGCAGAGCAAAAAGGGATTGAGTCCATAGTGGGAGAGCTTGAAGAATTGCAATCAGACCTACAAAAATCAGTGGACTCAAAAGCATCACCTTAGAAACCACCACCCAGGAAAAAGATTTAGGCTTCATCATGGATAATACATTGAAACCCTCCACCCAGGGTGCAGCGATGGCCAAGAAAGCAAATAGAATGCTAGAAATCATAATGAAAGGAGTGGAGAATAAAACAAAGGATGACGACATAATGCCTCTGTATCGTTCCATCCTAACCAGGGATGACAACCCACTGGAATCCTTTCTTGGTGTCTATCTCTGGACTAGTGCAAGCAAGGAGAAGCAACATACTATAATTTGTTAACAAAGTCTACTAAAGCTTTAGGGAGGCAATCACAGAGCCACAAACTCAAGTATTAATTTCAATTGCCTTATCCACTCTACATCTGCTCTCTGCAGCCTTCTCTGAGTTTAAAATCTCCCCGTCTCTGCCTGCCTCCTATTATTGTGTGCTGGAAGTATAACCTCTTTCCCCCTCCCCTTCAATTGAATGGTTAACCATCTTCCCCATGTGTGCTCAGCTATTTGCCTTCTTGCTGTGGAATGTGCAAGTCTATTACAGGCTATGCTGCTAGTTTCTGGCTAAGGTTTGACTTTTTTAACCACTAGCTTGTAAGGTCTGTCTACCTGTATATATTTGTTATATATCTTATCATTGTTAGAGTGCCTTACTTTTCAGTATTTTTGTTTGTGATTTTGTTCAGCTCTCCGTCTCTCTCTCTCCCCTCTTCCATATTTCCCATCTTCCCTCCCCACTCCCCCCCCCCTGCCTATAGTCTCTTATAGCATCCTTGTGCTCGTTACTATGATCACTCACAGGTGCACCTTATCTCCTGCAATTTCTACCACCTATCCTTTTATTTCTTCTGACTTATCTGCTCCTCCCCATCTCTCTCTTTTATGGCTCCTCAATATTTTCTCTTCCTATTGTTCATACTCCCCAATTGTCTTCCCTCCTACCAACACCTTATAAGATATGCCATACTGGGTCAGACCAAGGTCCATCAAGCCCAGTATCCTGTTTCCAACAGTGGCCAATCTAGGTCATACGTACCTAGCAGTTTCCCCAAAAGACACAGGTTCCACAATGCTTGTACTGGGTCAAGCATTGATATCCTGGGTCCCTTCTTAATAATGGTTTTATGGACCTTTCCTCCAGGAACTTGTCCAAACCTTTTTTAAACCCAGCAAGACTAACAGCCTTTACTACATCCTCCAGTAACAAATTCCAGAGTTTGATTACACGTTGAGTGAAAAAATATTTTCTTTTATTAGTCTTAAATAGTTTACCCTGTAGCTTCATTGCATGTCCCTTAGTCTTTCTATATTCTGATAACGTAAACAATCGATCTACGTTTACCCGTTCCACTCTGTTCATTAATTTATAGACTTTTATCATATCTCCCCTCAGCCGTCTCTTTTCCAGGTTAAAGAGCCCTACCCTTTTTAGCCTTTCTTCATAGGAGTATCCTTCCATCCCCTTTACCATTTTGGTGGCTCTTCTCTGAACCTTTTCTAATAACGCTATATCCTTTTAAAGATACGGCGACCAGAATTGCACACAATATTTAAGGTGCGGTCTCACCATGGAACGATTAGAGGCATTATAATATCTTTTGTTTTATTTTCCATTCCTTTCCTTATGATACCTAGCATTCTATTTGCTCTCTTGGCCGCCGCTGCACACTGGGCCGAGGGTTTTAACATGTTATCCACAATGCCGCCTAAATCTTTATCTCCAGGAACAAGCAGGAATGTAGTCTTTACATATGGGTACCGAAGGAGCCTGCGCGGGAACGCTCCCCAGCTTCCAATTAGAAAGCTTTTGGGAGCATCCCACAGCACCTGCGTGCTGCCTTTCCCAACTGCCTCTCTCCAGTTCTTCGTTTTCTGTGGAGCCAGCAGGTCGTTGTTCCTGTCACCGCAGGAAATCTTTTCCTTATTCCTTCTTTTTTGTGGTCGTGTCTGCCTTTCTTGACGCTATACCGGTACCGCCGGTTCTCTCTTTTGTTTTAAAAAAAAAAAAAAAAAAAAAAAGAAAAGTATTTTTTTCCAAACTTTTCTTTCCAGGTGCACGCGCCATTTTGGGCCTTAGGCCCAAAATTTCCTCCACTATGGAAAAACCCGCTTCGGGTTTCAAAAAGTGCACCAAGTGTAGCGGTTCCGTCACCAACACCCATGAGTAGTGTCTTAAATGTTTAGGTCCTGACCACTCCATCGCCGAGTGTATGGCTTGTGCCATGATGCCCAAGAGGGGTCGACAAAACCGAGCTGCTAAGCTCTGTGCCCTTTTCCCTCCGATGCAGCTTCTGTGGCATCGACGTCTTCCAGGGCTTTGTCTTCCTCACATGGATCTCAGGTAACTAAACATGTCTAGTAGGTCCTCAAAGGGAAGATCTCCTTCCAAGCATCGAGATGCCTCTGGCATTGCCCTTGAGGGTTCTGTACCGGCAAAATTGCCCCGGCAGGAGGCTTTAGCTTCCAACGCATTATCGGGGCTCGGGGATGTTCTCGAGGCCTCGACCTCGGCAGAACTACTGGTGCCATGCTCTGGGGTACTGGCTGCTTCCGGTACCGATACCCGGGCATAGGCAGCGTCGATGGACCAGAGGTTCCTCACTATTGAACGCAGTCTGGCGGCTCTCCTTGCGGCATCGACACCCTCGCAACCGTGTCAGACAGTTGTACCGATAGCATCGGCATCGGTGTCAGCTTTGCCGGCAACCAGTCATGTGATGCCTTCCGATGCTGATACACCAGTACCGATTTCCCCCTGGTACCGACTTTGGTTGGTACGGGTATCGGGCTCTTCAAGAGCATCCGAACAGAAGGTACTAAGAATCCTCGGAGGACTCCGAGAATTCTGACAGCTCTGCTGGTACCGGTATACTTCTCCCGGAGGAGCCTTCCTCTCCTAAACGTAGGATGTCTCCTCCAGAAGATATCTCCTTTCAGAATTTTATCAGGGAGGTGGCTCGAGGTCTGTCCATTACTGTGGCTCCTGAAACAGAGCCCAGGGCTAAGGAGTTGAAGATTTTACAATATCCCAAAGCTCCTAAGGAGGCAGCTACTCTGCCTATCCATGAGATCTTACATGATCTCATGTTGAGAATGTGGGAGACACCTCTTACCACCTCTCCTCAATCTCGCAGACTGGATACCATGTATCGAGTCCCTCCTTGTCCTGGTTTCCAGAAAACTCAGCTTCCTCACCACTCTATTGTAGTGGAATCAGCTATGAGAAGGATCAGGCGTGCAAAGAGGCATGCCTCTAATCCTCCAGGACGTGAGTGTAGAACTTTGGATGCCTTTGGACGTCGTACTTTCCAGGCTTCCATGCTTTCTGCCAGGATCAGTTCCTATATTTTATATATGGGAATGTTCCTTAAAGAAGTCATAGGAGACTTGGAGATTTTAAGCCCTCTCCTTCCTGATGACAAGAGGCAGGATTTTCTCACACTGGTTAAACATGCCCAGGATGTTTCTAAGTTTGTCAATCGTGCAGCTTTTGACTGCTTTGAGTGCATAAGCAGAACCTCTGCCATTGCCATTGCCATAGGTGCACATAAAATTGCCTGGCTCTAGGCATCTGATTTGGAGCTCTGGGTGCAGGACAGACTGGGCAATATCCCTTGTACAGGTGAGAACCTATTCGGCAAAAATTGGCAAGAGAGCCAATGAGTTGGATGCTGAGAACTCCACTTTGGATAGGTTATCCAAAGCCACAGCTGATCCTACAAGAAAGAAATCTTTCAAGAAACCATTCCTCTCAAAAAAGAAGATGTTTTATCCCTCTTATTTCCAGCAGGGACGTTCTGCAGGTCAGCCTGCCTGGAAAAGTCAGCAACCACCTAAACAAAGGAAAGCAAAGCCTGCTCAGCCTCAACCGTCTCAGCCTCCACAAGGCCTTTGACTTTCATCTAGAGAACTTAGCCTTCCTGGCCCTCAATGGACCAGAGCCTTCCACCATTCCAGGAAGGTTGTGTCACTTTGCCCCCCAGATGGGGGCAAATAACAGCAGAACATTATAAAAGAGGGGTACAAGCTTCACTTTCTGTGCATGGCCCCCTCCCACAATGGTAAGACAGTTCAATTCTCAGACCTCTCTCATCAACCTGTTAGATCAAGAGGTCACTATGCTTCTTGCCCAAGGGGCAATAGAAGACTTACCCATTCATCAACAGGGTACAAGGTTTTACTCCCCCTATTTCCTTATCCCAAAGAAAACAGGGGGACACAGGCCTATTTTAGACTTCAGAGAATTGAACAAAATCCTATTCAAAGAGAAATTCAAGATGATTTCTCTGGGAACTCTGCTGCCATACTTTCAGGGTCAGGATTGGTTTTGTTCTCTAGATCTCAAGGATGCGTACACTCATGTTCTCATCCATCCAACTCACATAAAGTTCCTTCGGTTCCTTTTTCAAGGAAAGCACTACCAATACAGGGTGCTTCCTTTTGGCCTGGCCTCAGCAAGAGTGTTCACGAAATGTATGGCTGTGGTAGCAGCATTTTTCCACACTCTAGGGATATTCGTCTTCCCCTACTTAGACGACTGGCTCATTCGAGCCCCATCAGAGTCAGAGGCCAGGACTTCCCTATCTTGCACAATGTGTATCCTTCAGTATTTGGGACTGGTCATAAACATCCCAAAATCCAGTCTAACTCCCACTCAGTCTCTAGAGTTAATAGGAGCTTTGCTGGATACCAGAAAAGCAAGGGCCTATCTTCCCCAGGCCCGTTGCCTTCGCATGGTGCAGTTAGCTTCTCAAGCATTGCTAAAACCTCATCTCACTGTCCGAGAAATGTTACAACTTCTAGGCCACATGGCATCTACCGTGCATGTGGTTCCTTATGCTCGCCTCCAGATGAGAGCAGCCCAGTGGACTTTATCCACTCAATGGACCCAGGCATCAGGGTGCCTGTCAGACAAAATAGCGAACACAAATTGTCTTATTTTGTCTCTCCAATGGTGGCAGTCCACTCAGAACCTGTTGCTGGGGTCCCCATTTCAACAGCCTGTACCCCAGGCAACTCTCACAACAGATGCTTCACCAATGGGTTGGGAAGCTCATCTGCAAGACCTCTCCACCCAAGGCACTTGGACTCCACAGGAGACTCATCTACATATCAATCTCTTAGAACTCAGAGCAATCTTCCTTGCTCTTCAAGTGTTCCACACCCTGCTCAGCTACAAGTCCTCATTCATACGGACAATCAAGTAGCCATGTTCTACATGAACAAGCAGGGGGGGGAACAGGCTCTGTCGCTTTGCAACGAAGCTTTGCGACTATGGGCCCTCGCCAGAGAGCATCAGATTCATCTCCTGGCAGTGTATCTTCCAGGCATACAAAACTCTTGGGCAGACAGACTCAGTCGAGTTCTGCTTCCACACAAATGGTCTCTACATGCAGACCAGGTGGCCAAGATTTTTCAAGTTTGGGGAACACAAGACATAAACCTGTTTGCAAGTCCGTTGAATGCCAAACTTCCCCGGTTCTGTTCCAGAAATCCAGCTCAGGGCTCTCAGGCCAGGGATGCTTTCCTCCTTCACTAGGGTTAAGACTTCCTTTATGCCTTTCCACCCATTCCCCTAATTCCCAAAACCCTGTTCAAGCTTCAGAGACAAAGGGCGTATGATTCTCATAGCTCCACATTGGCTGCGGCAAGTGTGGTACCCTCTGCTTCAACATCTCTCTCAAGCTCCCTCCCTGGAGTTAGGATCTGCTCCAGATCTCCTGTCACAGGAGGACGGAATGTTATGGCATCCCAATCCCCTGTCTCTGCATCTCAGAGCTTGGTTGCTGAAGGCCTAGATCTTCACGATCTTAACCTCCCTCAGCAAGTAAAGGATGTCCTTTATGCTTCCAGGAAGCCTTCCACAAGAGGCTCTTATGCTTTTAAGTGGAAGAGGTTTACCTTGTGGTGTTCGCAGAAGGGTCTTAACCCCCTTGCGATACCTCTGGAATCATTACTGGAGTATCTACTTCATATCTGCCCAGTTTATCCTCCCTGTTATATGTAAACCTAGATCAGTCATGTATTGACAGGTATATTGTTGTTCATTGTGAACCGTGCTGATGATGAATAGTGCGGTATATAAAAAATGTTAAATAAATAAAAAATTTATCCAATGCAGGACTTAAGACTAACTCAGTAAGAGTCCATTTGAGTGCTATTGCAGCTTCTTTCAAGCCTCTAAATGGACAACCTATTTCCTCCCATCCTCTTATAGCAAGATTTATGAGAAGCCTTCTTCTAACTAAGCCTCCCATTAGTCCACCACTGGTGGCATGGGACTTAAACCTGGTTCTTGGTCAGCTCGTGAAGCCACCTTTCGAACCCTTAGCTACTACCTCATTGAAATTCCTTTCTTGGAAAGTTTATATTTCTCATTGCAATCGCATCAGTGAGTTGCAGGCACTAGTGGCTGATCCACCTTATACAAGGTTCAATCATGACAAGGTAGTCCTTAGGACTCATCCATACTTTATGCCAAAGGTGGTCTCGCCTTTTCATCTTAACCAAACGGTCTACCTGCCTGTGTTCTTTCCAAGATCTCATGCATCAAATGCAGAAAGGAATCTTCATACTTTGGACTGTAAAAGAGCTTTAGCCTTTTACTTGCAAAGAACGCAGCAACATAGAAAGTCCTCTCAACTCTTTGTTGCTTTTGATCCTTCTCATTTAGGACTTCCAGTCTCCAAAAGAACACTGTCCAGCTGGATTGCACAGTGTATTTCCTTTGCCTATCAGAGTAAGAATCTTCCTCTGGAGGGCCATGTCACAGCTCACAATGTGAGAGCCATGGCAGCTTCAATGGCTCATCTGCACTCTGTCTCTATCGACGACTTCTTTCGAGCAGCCACTTGGGCCTTGGTTCATACCTTCACAGCCCATTACTGCTTGGACAAGGACTCCTGCCGGGATGCCTTGTTTGGTCAGGCTGTTCTCCAACACCTGTTCCATTCCTAATCAACTTCTACCTGCCATCCCTGGTTGGATGCCAGAGATCCATGGGGGGGGGGGGGAGTGGAGCCCTTTGACAGGGACACACAACTTCTGGTGTCTCTCCCTGGCATCTAAAGCTAGGGAGTCCCATATGTGAAGACTACATTCCTGCTTGTTCCTGGAGATAGCATAGTTACTCACCTGTAACAGGTGATCTCCAGGAACAGCAGGAATTTAGTCTTCACAACCCACCCACCTCCCCTAGGAGTTGTATCTTTCTCTCTTTGTCTCAGCTTTAAACTCAACTGGGTACCGACGATACCCATATGTGAATACTAAATTCCTGCTGTTCCTGGAGATCACCTGTTACAGGTGAGTAACTATGCTTTCCTGGGGGGTGGTTCCTAATGCAGAACCATGCATCGTGTAACCATAGTTTGGGTTGTTCTTCCCTAGGTGCATAACTTTGCACTTGTCCACATTAAATTTCATCTGCCATTTTGATGCCCAGTCTTCCAGTTTATCAAGATCCTCTTGCAATTTTCCACAATCCTCTTGGGTTTTAACAACTTTAAATAGTTTCGTGTCATCTGCAAATTTGATAACCTCACTTGTTCCACTTTCCAGGTCACTTATGAATATGTCAAAAAGCGACTGACCCAGCACAGATCCCTGGGTACACCACTATTCACCTTTCTCCATTGGGAAAATTGGCCATTTAGCCCTACCCTCTGCTTTCTATCTTTTAACCAGTTCCTGATCCACAATAGTACACTGCCTCCTATCCCATGACTCTTTAGTTTTGCCAAAAGTCTCTGATGAGGGACCTTGTCAAAGGCTTTCTTCCCCTTTCTCCAGGAACAAGTAGGAAGTCGGTCCTCACTTATGGGTGATGTCTGCACCGACTGAGCCCACACGGAGTAATTCCCCAGCTTTCAAAGAAAGCCTTTGTGATTGCTGCCATGCATGCGTGGCCTCTTCCTGCTCAAGGATGCCATCTTGCTCAGTCTCCCTTTTTCTGCGCATCCCATCAGACGCATGTCCGCGTAAAAAGTTTTGTTTTTTGGGCCTACAGGCCTTTTTGTTTTCCGGTTGCACCAGTCCTCTACCCGTCTTTCCCCCGCTCTACTTTCTTAGAGCTATAGGGGATGGTCTTCTCATTTTCATTTTTTTGTTACGGGCTTCATGCCCTTTTTTCTCCTCTAACTGCTGGCCGCATGGGTCTTCAACCTCGCAGGGGCCATTTTTTCCCCCATGGCCACTAGCTTAAAAAAAAAATGCAATAGATGCTCTAGGAACATGTCGCTTACAGACACTTGCAACTATTGTCTGCGGTGCCTCGGAGCCGACCATGATCTGGAGCTCTGTTTGCTCTGTAAGAAAATGTTCTCTAAGGCTCTACTCAGCAGTAAGCAGAAGTTCGAAGACATTTTCTGAAAGTCCGCTTCAGTATCCCCAGTGGCACCCTTGGTCCCCCCCCCCCGTGGCCCTGCGCTCTCGGCGGCACTCCGACCAGGGATCCCCTGAGGTGGAGCAGCACTAAAAGGAGGCCTCAAAGTCTCTGTTGGCTCCTGCGATCGGTTGCTTAGCCCCCTTCGGTGTTCCCGAGAGTTGGACAGGGAGCGGCCCTGCACAGAAGTGGAAGCCTCTGACAAAGGTGCCCGGTCTCCTGATGGCCATCCAGGGGAGGACCCCCTCTCCTCCTCAGTGCCCGACCCGGTGACCCCGGGATTGGCATCAGAGCCCTACACCCAGATGGGAGTCCTGCATGCTGGCGCTGGAACGCAGCATTTCTGCATTCATTGCTTCCCAGCAGGCACTCATGGCCAGCTTTGGTGACTTGCGCCCAGAGACTGTGGGTCCCTCACGTGGGAGAACAAAATCTGTCCAGGAAACCCCCGGGAGCTGCGGGCCTCATGAGGGTCCTCGACGTCGGTCTCACTCGCCCTCCTGTTCCTTGGAGGCAAGATCTTCTAGGGCCTCTGGCTCCAAGCGGCCACCGGACAAGGTGATCTACCTGGACTCCTCGACCGATTTCTCGGAGTGAGAGTCTGATAGGGACCCCTCCTCGGAAACCCGTACCCACCGGGATCTTCTATCGGACCCCTCCCCACCTGCATTCCAGCAGTGCTCGCCACCTAAGGACACCTCCTTAGGTGGAGATATGATAGAAGTCTATAAATTAATGAACAGAGTGGAATGGGTAAATGTAGATCGATTGTTTACCTTATCAGAATATAGAAAGACTAGGGGACATGCAATGAAGCTACAGGGTAAACTATTTAAGACTAATAAAAGAAAATATTTTTTCACTCAACGTGTAATCAAACTCTGGAATTTGTTACCGGAGGATGTAGTAAAGGCTGTTAGTGTAGCTGGGTTTAAAAAAGGTTTGGACAAGTTCCTGGAGGAAAGGTCCATAAACCATTATTAAGAAGTGACCGAAGATATCAATGCTTGACCCAGTACAAGCATTGTGGAACTTGTGTCTCTTGGGGAAACTGCTAGGTACATATGACCTAGATTGGCCACTGTTGGAAACAGAATACTGGGCTTGGTCTGACCCAGTATGGCATTTCTTATGTACCTCCTTCCTGGTGTTCATTCGGGACATGGCACGGGCCCTTAACCTGGCCCTTCAGGCTGAGGAGGACCCTCATGCTGAAGAACTCGATATTCTTCAGTACGAGTCCCTGCCAAGGGAATCACTCACTATGCTGATTCTTCCTAGTCTATCTCGGCTGCTGCTCTGCATGTGGGAGACCCCTGCCTCTGTCCCCATCGTGAGCAAGTGCCTTGACATGTATAAGGTGCATTGTGGGACAGGTTTCAGGAAGACCCAACTCATCCACACCACTATGGTGGTGGAGTTGGCCATGAGAAAGCAAGAGAGCCCAAAATTACACATGTTGGTACCACCCGGCCAAGAGTCCTTGATGCCCTGGGCCGCAAGGCTCCATGCTCTTGTTGCATTCAAGCTTACCACCTATACATAGATATGTTCTTGCGTGATTTAGCCAAGGAGCTCGGAGGGTTCTCTGCGGGCCTCAAGGGTGAGCCCCTCAATAGATTCTGCACTCTAATGAAGTCCATCACAGACTGCTCTAAATACCTCTCTCGAACTGCCTACGATAGGTTAGAATCATCGGCTCGGGTGCAGGCATTGCGGCCTGCCACCAGGCATGACTCCAATCCTTGGATTTGGAGCAATGGGTGCAGGAGAAACTCCTGGACATACCCTGCCTCAGTGAGCAGCTCTTCGACAAGTCAATGGAGGATAAAGCCACAGAGATAGGGACTGAGTTTGTCACAAGAACCTGTCTTTCACGCAAGACCTCCACTCTGCCCCGAAAGAAGCAACCAGCCAAGAAGCCCTTCTTTCTTCGGAAGGGCCTCCAGTACTGGGGCTATCTGCCATACCCAGCTACCCCCCATGCCAACCACCCCCAGCCCAGGGTAAATCCGGCCAAGGGCATCATAAGCTGAAAGGGCTGAAAAGCCCAAACTCCAGCTCCTCCACAACCCGCTCAGGGGTTTTGATGTCATCAGCATAGCCTCTCGCCCTCTGGCGATGCAGCAAGCCAGTAGGGGGGAAGTCTCTCATCCCAGCGCACCAGCTTCTACTGCAGCTGGAATATCACGCTCTCCTTACTCAATGGGCAGTTGAAGGTCCCTCCGCACATTCAAGGTTAGGGCTTCTATTCCCAGTACTTCCTCGTCCCAAAAAAGACAGGGGGGGGGGGGGTCTGCGTCCCATCATCGACCTTCAAATTGAACAAGTTCTTGGTGTGGGAGAAAGTCAAGATATTATCCCTTGGCGTTCTGCTGCCCTCCGGCAGGTCAACTGGCTATGCTCTTTGGGATAATCGTAGCTTTATAGGTACTTACACATCTTAAAGGAAAGGTGCTCTCAGGTGAAGCTCATTATCCAAATCAGCCATACACTAAGGACCTGATATTAATTAAGCTTCAGGTGAACAAGGTATATTTAAATATAGTAGGTACAATTTTAAAAGTATAAGTATCCATAGCAACCCTTAGTAAGTAAAGAACGTAAAGATCTAAACACAAGCTTAAAACTAAGATGCAGACAGCAGTCGAGCCGCAAGATGGGGGCTTTCCAGTCTTTTGCATTGAGTGTCACATGTATGATTTTCTCCCAGTTGGTGAGAGGTCTTGCGTGTGCACTAGGTGCAAGGAGCTCTTTGCTCTCAGGGAACGAGTCTGTTCTCGAGAGGCTAGAGTAGCAGACTTGGAAGACATAAGAAAGACAGAGGCACATAGATGAGACCTACAGGGATATAGTCCTGAAGTCCCATCTCCAGGCTGGCAGCATCTCTGTTGCCATGGAGGAGAGAGAGAGGTCACTTGACAGGAGAGCATCACCCCTGTGTGGCAGGAAGTGATCCTGTAACTAGGACCTGTCCTCCAGGTGATGTAAAACCCTCTTGCACCGAGGAAGTTTCTCCAGGGCCATGTGCCCATGAGGGAAGGGTTAGGACAGCCGTTATAGTTGGTGATTCAAACATTAGGCATGTAGATAGCGGGGTGGTTGGTGGATGTGAGGATCATCTGGTAACATGCCTGCCTGGCGCAAAGGTAGCAGACCTCACACATCATCTAGATAAGGTCTTAGATAGTGCTGGGGAGGAGTCGGTACCAATGACATAGGAAAATGTGGTAGGGAGGTTCTGGAGGCTAAATTTAGGCTTTTAGGTAGGAAGTTGAAATCCAGAATTTCCAGGGTGCGTTCTCCAAAATGCTTCCTGTTCCACATGCAGGACTCAAAAGGCAGGTCAGAGCTCCTGAGTCTCAATGTGTGGATGAGACGATGGTGCAAGGATAAGGGTTTTGGATTTGTTAGGAACTGGGGAAAGGAGTGGCTCTTCTGAAGGGATGGAGCCAGGCTGCTGGCATTAACCTTTAAAAAGGCGAGAGAGCACAGCTTTTAAACTAGATAATAGGGGAAGCCGGTAGTCGCCCAAGAGCGCATGGTTCGGAAGAATGTATCTTTGAAGGATACTACCAAAAGCAGCCCAAATGCCCTCGAGTATGGAGCAGACAGAGCTTAGAGATCCCAAATTACCCATGCCTACCAATAGCCAGATTAATATGAATAAAATAAGTCTCTAAAATGCTTGTATGCAAATGCTAGAAATCTAAAAAAATTAGATGGGAGAGTTAGAATATATAGCACTAAATGAGAGATTAGATATGATTGGAATCTGAAGAGACATGGTGGAAAGAGGACAACCAGTGGGACACTGTGATACCTGGCTACAAACTATATCGTAATGATAGAGCTGATCAAATTGGTGGAGGAGTTGCGCTCTGTGTTAGAGATGGCATTGAGTCAGAATTAAAGTTTTGCAGGAAACAAAATTTGCTGTAGAATCTCTATGGATTAAAATTCCATATAAAAAGGGGAAGGCGATGGCAGTGTGGGTGTACTATCGCCCACCTGGGCAGAATGAACAAATGGATGATGAAATGCTCAAAGAGATCAAGGAAGCTAACAAAAGTTACAGCGCAGTAATAATGGGTGATTTCAATTACCCTGGTATTGACTGGGTCAGTGTCACGGCAGGACATGCTAGGGAGATAAAGTTCCTAGATGAAATAAATAACTGCTTCTTGGAGCAGCTGGTTCATGAACCAACCAGAGGGGAAGCCATACTGGACCTAGTCCTTAGTGGAACACCAAATCTGGTACAAGGGTGTTGGGGCCACTTGGCAATAGTGATCATAACATGATCGCGTTTGATTTAATTGGTGGAGGAGGGCTAGTAAGGAAATCCACAATACTACCTTTTAACTTTCGAAAGGGAGACTATGATAAAATGAGGAAGATAGTTAAGAAAAAACGAAAAGGAGCAGTTGCAAAGGCTAAAAACTTACATAAAGCTTGGGGGATGTTGAAAAATACTATCTTGGAAGCCCAGACCAGCTGTATTCCACGCTTTAAGAAAAGTGGAAGGAAGTCCAAAAAAACTGCCAGCATGGTTTAAAGGTGAGGTCAGAGAGGCAGTTGTTGCCAAAAAAAAACCAAAAAACAAAAAAAAAAAACCATCTTTCAGGAAATGGAAAAAAAGAGCCAAACGACACAACCTAGAAACAGCACATGCACTGGCAAGTTAAATGCAAGGCATTGATAAGGCAGGCAAAGGGAGAATTTGAGAAGAAGCTTGCTGCAGAAGCAAAAACGCGTAATAAAGACTTTCAAGTACATTTGTAGCAAAAAACCTGGGAGTCAGTTGGTCCATTAGATAGAGAGGTTAAAGGGGGGCACCAAGAGGCGACAAGGAGATAGCGGAGAGACTGAATGAATTCTTTGCTTTGGTCTTTACTGAGGAAGATGTAGGGATGTTACCCATGACTGAAGTGGTATTTAAAGGTGAGGAAGAATTGAAGGAAATATCGATACATCAGGAAGATGTATTACAACTATTAGATAAACTGAAGAGTAGCAAATCACCTGGGCTGGACAGTATATATCCAAGGGTGTTGAAAGAACTGAAATATGAGATTGCAGACCTGCTATTAGTAATCTGTGAATTATTAAAATCAAATGTAATACCTGAAGATTGGAGGATGGCGAACGTAATGCCAATTTTTAAAAAGGGTTCCAGGGGTGATCCAGGAAACTACAGACGGGTGAGCCTGATGTCAGTACCAGGAAAAATGGTAGAAACCATCATAAAGAACAAAATTACTCCGCATGTAGATAACCAACATGGCTTTAGACAAGGAAGATCTTGTCTTACTAATCTGTTATGTTTTTTTTGAAGGTGTGAATAAACAGGTAGAAAAGGTGAGTCGATTGATATAGTGTATTTGGACTTTCAGAAAGCCTTTGACAAGGTCCCTCATCGGAGACTTTTGGCAAAACTAAAGAGTGATGGGATAGGAGGCAGTGTACTATTGTGGATCAGGAACTGATTAAAAGATAGAAAGCAGAGGGTAGGGCTAAATGGCCAATTTTCCCAATAGAGAAAGGTGAATAGTGGTGTACCCCAGGGATCTGTGCTGGGTCCGCTGCTTTTTGACACATTCATAAATGACCTGGAAAAGGGAATAACGAGTGAGGTTATCAAATTTGCAGATTACACAAAACTATTTAAAGTTGTTAAAACCATGATGATTGTGGAAATTTGCAAGAGGATCTTGATAAATTGGAAGACTGGGCATTGAAATGGCAGATGAAATTTAATGTGGACAAGTGCAAAGTTATGCACCTAGGGAAGAACAACCCAAACTATGGTTACACGATGCAAGGTTCCACATTAGGAACCACCACCCAGGAAGAAGATTTAGGCGTCATTGTGGATAACATGTTAAAACCCTCGGCCCAGTGTGCAGCGGTGGCCAAGAGAGCAAATAGAATGTTAGGTGTCATAAGGAAAGGAATGGAAAATAAAACAAAAGATATTATAATGCCTCTATACCGTTCCATGGTGAGACCGCACCTTGAATATTGTGTGTGCAATTCTGGTCGCCCTATCTTAAAAAGGATATAGCATTATTAGAAAAGGTTCAGAGAAGAGCCACCAAAATGGTAAAGGGGAAGGAAGGATACTCCTATGAAGAAAGGCTAAAAAGGTTAGGGCTCTTTAACCTGGAAAAGAGACGGCTGAGGGGAGATATGATAGAAGTCTATAAATTAATGAACGGAGTGGAACGGGTAAACGTAGATCGACTGTTTACGTTATCAGAATATAGGAAGACTAGGGGACATGCAATGAAGCTACAGGGTAAACTATTTAAGACTAATAAATGAAAATATTTTTTCACTCAACGTGTAATCAAGCTCTGGAATTTGTTACCGGAGGATGTAGTAAAGGCTGTTAGTGTAGCTGTGTTTAAAAAAGGTTTGGACAAGTTCCTGGAGGAAAGGTCCATAAATCATTATTAAGAAGGGACCCAGGATATCAATGCTTGACCTAGTACAAGCATTGTGGAACCTGTGTCTTTTGGGGAAACTGCTAGGTACGTATGACCTAGATTGGCCACTGTTGGAAACAGGATACTGGGCTTGATGGACCTTGGTCTGACCCAGTATGGCATATCTTATGTTCTTATGGTCACTGTATAAAAAGGATATAGCATTATTAGAAAAGGTACAGAGAAAAGCCACCAAAATGGTAAAGGGGGATGGAAGGATACTCCTATGAAGAGAGGCTAAAAATGATAGGGCTCTTTGACCTTGAAAAGAGACGGCTGAGGGGAGATATGATAGAACAGGTAAAAGTAAATTGATTGTTTACACCATCAAAATATAGAAAGACTAGGGGGCATGCAATGAAGTTACAAGGAAACCTATTTAAGACTAATAAGAGAGAATATTTTTTCACTCAAGGTGTAATCAAACTCTGGAATTTGCTACCAGCGGATATAGTAAAAGCTGTTAGTGTAGCTGGGTTTAATAAAGGTTTAGGCAAGTTCCTGGAGAAAAGGTCCATAAACAATTACACTGGTCAACACAATTTTTGTCACAGACCCACTCTGACCTGTTTCATATGTAATTTTTCCCATTGTTTACAAATATGGTATCTGAATTTTTTTATCACCCATACTTCAAGAGATATCATCTAGTAAAGTGTGTACATTACTGTAAATTAGCTGTTACAGTTTTGTTTCAGTTAACAAAGGCTGAATATGAAAAATTCCATCATAATTATTGTATGTTGTCAGCCACAACAAAAAATACTGAGTCATGTAGTTATAATATAATTAATTAACTGGGCCCCTTGCACTACTGGTCTGGCTAATACAAGCAGAAAACGCTGAGTCATGTATTGGTATGATTTCTGTCACCGTCAACGATTGTGGTTTGTATTGTTTGAAATAGAATCTGAATGGATGTGAGTTTGCGTTAATCTAGTTCGTAAACAGCAGTTGGTTAATAAATATTACGGTTATCACTTGTAGTTGTTTAACAATGCCTCAAAAGTGTGTTAATAGTCCAGATTCATTTTGCTACATTTGCAGTGAGGTTACTTTTAAGAAGCAGAGAAGATGTTTTACTCTGCTTGTTAAGACATGTTATAAGCTGTATTTTGGATGTCAAGTCAGTGACCAGGACAAAAATTGGGCACCTCACGTCTGCTGTATTACCTGTGTCAGACTCCTAACAGGTTGGGTAAAGGGTGTTTGACATGAATTTTGCTGTTCCAATGATCTGGAGGGAACCAAGAGATCACTTGACAGATTGCAACTTTTGCCTTACAAACATTGCAGGCATTACTTTAAAATCAAAACACATTGTAAATTACCCAAATTTACCATCTGCCATGAGGCCTGAGCCTCACTGTCAAGAATTGCCGGTGCCAAAACCTCCAGAAAATTTTACAGTGAATGAGGATGAAGAAGAAGAAGAAGAACCAATGAATGCTGATGATGGCGATGCTGTAATGCAGGATCCAAGCTTTGAGGTATCCGGTTCCTCTTCTGAACCACATTTATTGGACCAAGGCGATTTGAATGATCTTGTCAGAGATTTGAATCTTTCAAAGTGACAAGCAGAACTGTTAGGGTCACGATTGAAAGGCTGGAATCTTCTTCAGAAAGAAACCAAAGTGTGCACTTTTAGAAATAGGCATACTGAGTTTGTGGATTACTTTGCCTTTGAAGATGGAATTGCTTTTTGTTGTGAAGTTAAATCCCTGATGGAAACACTTTGTCCGGATTATAGAACAGAGGATTGGTGACTAGTTATTGATTCTTCTAAATATAGCCTAAAAGCTGTGCTTATCCAAAACAGAAATATTTTACCATCAGTTCCAGTAGCTCATGCCGCCAATATGAAAGTAACTTACAGCAGTATGCATCTCCTGCTAACAAATATCAAGTATGAAGAACACAAGTGGAATATTTGTGGTGATTTAAAAGTAATTGCCCTCTTGCTTGGACAACAGCTTGATAGGACAAAGTATTGTTGCTTTCTGTGTGAGTGGGACAGGAAAAATCATTACATCCGGAAACAGTGGCCAAAGAGAACATCACTAGTCCCAGGCCAGAAAAAATGTTGCACATGACCCACTTGTGGAGCTGAATAAAGTATATCTACCTCCACTCCATATAAAATTGGGTCTTATGAAGAACTTTGTAAAAGCCATGGATAGAAGTGGACTTGGATTTGTATATCTAAGAAAGACATTTCCACGAATCAGTGAGGCGAAGATCAAAGAAGGGATCTTTGTAGGACCTGATATTAGAAAACTGATGAAAGATGAAAACTTCACTTCACCTTCATGAAGCAGCAGCGGGTACTGATCACCGATTTGACCGGTGCATCTGGCCTGACCACTGGGACCTCGATGTCTAAGTCGACCCTGGAGGCTGAGCCGATTCTCAGCCATGGTCTCCCCCGACCTCCTGTTCGGGGCCGAGGTGGTCGACGCCAGTGCCCTTGTCGTCAGGGTGGGTGGTATCGAGGCCCACACGGCCGGAGGAGTCGGCGTGGGAGATGGACGAGGAGTCTCCTGACACCTTCCGGACCAGGTGTGTTGCGTCGGACTCCCCGGAGTCCGAGCCTCTGAGAAGGTCCCCTCCAAAGGATACCTGGTTCTCGGATTTCGTCAGGGACATGGCCAAGGCTTTGGCATTCCTGGCGGACACCGAGGAGGAGCCTCAAGCCGAAGAGCTTGATGCCCTCCAATATGATTTTCCTC
The DNA here is from genome assembly GCA_033557465.1 of Ichthyophis bannanicus. Classification (NCBI taxonomy): domain Eukaryota; kingdom Metazoa; phylum Chordata; class Amphibia; order Gymnophiona; family Ichthyophiidae; genus Ichthyophis; species Ichthyophis bannanicus. The sequence goes on from CM066050.1 coordinate 8,432,448, forward strand.
CGAAGGAAGCCTTTACTGTTCCGGTTCCTCCAATGCTGGAATGGCTGCTCTTCCATATGTAGGAAGCACCAGCCTCAGCGCCGGTTTTGAGAAAGCGGGTCGATTCCATTTATCGAGTCTGTAAGAGCCCTGGATTCCAAAAGGCGCAGCTACCGCACAACTCCATAGTTGTGGAATCTGTCATGCACAGGCTGAAACGTCAGAAGATGCACTCCTCGGTGCCTCCTGGCCAGGAGGCCTGGAACCCCTCGGTAGAAAGTGCTTCCAGGGCTCTATGCTCTCTTGCCGTGTCCAGACTTACCAGCTGTACATTGCCAGGTCCTGTAAGTACATGCCCAAGGAGATTGCCGGGTTCTCGGCAAGGCCTCTCCAAGGAACCCTTGCAGAGGTTCAAAGCCTTGTCTTTAGGGATCTGGGAGTGCTTGAAGTTTATATCTCAAGCAGCCTATGACGGCTTTGAGGCTTCAGCCCGGGTAGCCATGGCCGGCATCGGTGCACGCCGTCAGGCCTGGCTACAGTCGTCAGACTTGGAGTCATGGGTACAGGAGAAGTTGGTCAATGTCCCCTGCCGAGGTGACAGCCTATTCGCCAAACCCATGACTGAGAAGGCTTCAGAAATCGAGACCGAGACTCTCACCAGGACAAGACTGTCCAGAAAGACTTCTGCCCCTTCTCATAAAAAGAAGGGCTCGGGAAAGAAGCCCTTTTTCCAGAGAAAGGGTGCTGCCTACAAAACCTACCCCTCAGTATCAGGCCTCTCCAGCTCCCCAGCAGGCCAAGGGGCAGAGGCATGGGCCCCGTAGGCAGAAAACCCCCAAGCTGCCAGCTCTGGCTCCTGCACAGCAGGGAGCAGGGTTTAGACTTCCACAGCATAGCCTCTCCTCCGCCGGTGGCTCCACTCAGCACAGGGGGTCAGCTGACCATGCACACCTACAGGTGGCCAGCCATCACAGGGGACACCTGCATACTGAGCACAGTCCAGAAGGGCTATATGCTCCATTTCCACCAACGACCCCCTTTCTACTATCCAGGGGAGCCTCCCAGACTCCCTCTACACAGGAACCTCCTCCTTCAGGAGTTGGCAAGTCTTTTAAAGGAATAGACGGTGGAACCAGTGCCACACCACCTGAAAGGGCAAGGCTTCTACTCCAGGTACTTCCTAGTACTAGAGAGAACAGGAGGCCTTAGATCTATCCTAGACTTGTGAAATCTGAACAATTTTCTGGAGAGGGAAAAGTTCAAGATGCTTACCCTTGGGATACTGCTGCCCTACCTCCAAGCAGGGAGACTGGCTATGCTCCTTGGACCTAAAGGATGCTTATACTCACATCCTCATCCATCCAGACCACAGACAATATCTCAGATTTGTGGTGGGAGGAAACCATTTTCAGTACAGGGTACTTCCCTTTGGACTGACCTCTGCCCCCAGGGTTTTCACCAAATGCCTGGCAGTGGTGGCGGCTTTTCTCAGAAATCAGGGGATTTTTGTCTTCCAGTACCTGGACGACTAGCTAATCAGGGGCCAGTCATTCCAGGAGGCCCGACAGGCCACTCTTCGCACTGTCTCTCTTCTTCAGCATCTGGGCTTTGTCATAAACTATGCAAAGTCCATTTTGCTCCTCTCTCAGAACCTAGAGTTTATAGGGGCAAGACTAGACACCCTTCAGGCAAGCGCTTACTTGCCCGAGGATAGGGCCCACAGATTGATGGAGTTGGCAAACCAGTTCCAAAGCAATTCTCAGGTTTCCGCCAAGCACTACCTGCGGCTTCTGGGCCACATGGCATCCACTGTACATGTGACCCTGAATGCCGGGCTGCTCAATGGTGCCTCAGATCAGTGGACACAAGCCACCGGTGACCTTTGAGAGACAGTAAAGGTGTCCAGACTGCTTCTGAATGGCTTATAGTGGTAGTGGCTACATCTACCAAACCTTCTCAAAGGTGTACCTTTTCAGGTTCCAACACACACCAGGGTGCTGACGACAGATGCATCCTTAAAGGGCTGGGGTGCACATTGTCAGGGCACGTGCACTCAAGGCCTGTGGTCCCCTCAGGAGGCCACACAGCAGATCAACCTTTTAGAACTGCAAGCAATTCGCTTAGCTCTGCAAACCTTCTGCCATGCTCTCTCTCAACAGTCTGTCCTCATTCAGACGGACAATCAGGTAGCAATGTTCTACGTGAACAAACAAGGAGGCACAGGGTCCAGGCTCCTATGTCAGGAGGCATGGGACCTTTGCTCCTTTGCAGTCAAACAAGGCATGTTTCTCAAAGCAGTTTATCTGCCTGGTCAGGAAAACTTCCTAGCAGACAAGCTAAGCAGGCTTCTTCAGCCCCACGAATGGCAGTTGAATCAATTGGTGGTCCAGCAGATCTTCCTCCGATGGGGACTTCCATCCATCGATCTCTTTGCAAATCCTCTAAACCGTCAGCTGCCCAGGTTTTGCTCCATACCACCATAGAAATAAGTTGTTCAGTATTAACTATGTAACCTGGAGTAAATCCAAATTGCTTTATAGTCAAATCAGAAGCACTCACTACAATTCAGGTCTCAGACTTATAACAGCACTACCTTTCAGACTACCGTCTTGAATCAGTACTGTGCCTTGTAGCATCAACGACCTTCGATTGTTTCACCAATGGAGCTAATTTATAAAGGCTAGTGTGCAGATTGACATTAGCATGTATATAGCCATAATAGGGTCAAGTTGTAGACTATGCACTTAGCTTTGAACTGTCAGCCACTTGTTTCTTAGCTCCTCCGTTGTCACAACCATAATACTGCGTTGATCCCGACGCCTGCCCCAGGTACTGTTCGTGTGTTTCACGATATCAGTTTCTTCAGGGGATCTTGCATTGCTTTTTATGTGCTGCTTAAATATAAAAACATGATATTAAACCCCACTTGCAATTCCACATGGCTACTCCCTACAAAACTAGTGAATATTAAAATTGATAAAAATTTCTTTATCTCCTACCTTCGATGCTGCCCGCGTTCTGTACTTATAAAACCCCAGACATACCACAATTCCATAGCCAACTGATGTCTTCGTTAGGGCAACAGATGCTGTGCATGCGAGGTATGGAACTAAACGCCACATTTAAATGGCCTGCCTGCTCTTCTCTGATTGGATTGCTCCCTACCTCACACCCCATAGCTTCCTCATCGCTATCTATTGTTTGACTCTGCTGAACTCGTTTGTATCCAATCTCACCTCCTTCACAAAGAACTTCCCCAATCGATAATTCCAGTGCTGTGATTAATAATTAGCACTATGATTAAAGCACTTAAATCTGCTGTTCCTACTATCGAATGTTATGTGATCATTACTCTCCTATATCTAGCTGGGAAGCAATTTCATTAACATATGAGATATTTATAAACACACTGTCCATTCAATGCTCGCATTCAAACCTAGGGGTGCCACAGACTGTAACCGGTGGATCCACTGCTGTTCCTTTACTATCAGTATATGGTCCATCGATCTACCTGTCCCACCATCCTCTACCTTATCTATACACAAACAGTGAAGCTGTTCAAACACATGTCCCTTCAAAACACAATGTTGTACGATCGAAGCTTCTTTTAGCTTACATTTTAAGCGGCTCATAAGTGTTCTAAAAGAGTGTATTGTTTTTCCCACATATGCTAGCCCACAGGGACATATAATAACAAACCACATAACGTGAATCGCATGTGGTACTAAAGCTTAAAGAGAACGTTGATCTTCGGTACTCAAACATAGAGGCTAAGTGCATAGTCTACAATTTGACCCTATTATGGCTATATACATGCTAATGTCAATCTGCACACTAGCCTTTATAAATTAGCTCCATTGGTGAAACAATCGAAGGTCGTTGATGCTACATCCCCTGAGGAAACTATCGTGAAACGCATGAACGGTACCTGGGGCAGGCGTCGGGATCAGCGTGGTATTATGGTTGTGACAACGGAGGAGCTAAGAAACAAGTGGCTGAAAGTTCAAAGCTAAGTGCATAGTCTACAATTTGACCCTATTATGGCTATAAACATGCTAATGTCAATCTGCATACTAGCCTTTATAAATTAGCTCCATTGGTGAAACAATCAAAGGTCATTGATGCTACAAGGCACAGTACTGATTCAAGACGGTAGTCTGAAAGGTAGTGCCGTTATAAGTCTGAGACCTTCTGAATTGTAGTGAGTGCTTCTGATTTGACTATAAAGCAATTTGGATGTAATCCAGGTTCCATAGAGTTAACACTGAACGACTTATTTCTATGGTGGTATAGTTGATCGTTCACAACAAGACCAAAACGCAGACAGGTTTTGTTCCAGACAACCGCATCCCCCTGAGGATGGTAGCAGATGCTTTTCTAATCTCTTGGGTTACGGGCCTCCTGTATGTGTTTCCTCTCATGCCCCTGGTGGCCTGAACTCTGTTCAAGATCCTCTGGGACAAGGCCTCGGTGATTCTGGTAGCCCCCAGATGGCCGAGGCAGACGTGATTTCCACTTCTTCTGCAGTTGGCGGTGGAAGCTCCGTTCCCTCTGGGGCTGCAACACGATCTCCTGTCTCAAGAGCAGGGTTCCCCCTTCTGCACCCCAATCTCAGCTCCCTCATCTGATGGCCTGGCTGCTGAAAGGATAGTTCTAGCTCCCTTACTTCTACCTAAGGAGGTGGTCTTGGCCTCTAGGAGGCAGTCTACCAGGAAGTCCTATGCCTTCAAGTGGCGTAGGTTTATGGTATGGTGTGCTCAGCGCAATGAAGATCCTTTCTCTTGCCCTGTGCCAGTAGTACTGCAGTATCTACTTCACCTTTCAGACCTAGGCCTTAAGTCTAACTCTGTTTGGGTCCACCTCAGTGCTTTGTCAGCGCACCACTCACCGGTGGAGGGACAGTCTGTCAGTTCACCTCTTGGTGTCCAGGTTTCTCAGAGGCCTGCTTCTACTCAAGCCTCCAGTTGGTCCAGCGGTGACTGAGTGGGATTTGAATGTGGTCTTGCAACAACTTACTCGTTCACCGTTTGAACCGATGGCTACTTGCCATTTGCGCTTCCTCGCTTGGAAAGCGCTCTTACATCGGCCAGACGTGTGAGTGAGCTACAAGCTCTGGTTTCTGATAGACTGTACACACGGTTCTATAGGAACAGGGTGGTCCTACAGACCCATTCCAAGTTCCTCCCAAAAGTGGTCTCCTCTTTCCACCTCAATCAGGAGGTGGTCCTTCTGACCTTCTTTCCCAGGCCGCATTCCAGCTGGGCTGAGACAGTCTTGCATACCTTGGACTGTAAGAGGGTATTGTCCTTTTACACAGAATATACATGGGAGCATCGAAGGGCTCCTCAGCTCTTTGTCTCCTTTGACCCTAATAGGATGGGGTTACCTGTCTCCAAGCGTACACTGTCCACTTGGGTAGCAGATTGCATCGCCTGGGCGTATAGGGCAGCCGACCTCCCCTTGCAGGGTTGGGTCACGGCCCACCGTGTCAGGGCAAAGGCTGCGTCAGTAGCTCATCTCCGCTCTGTTCCGTTGGCAGACATCTGCCGGGCCGCAACTTGGTCTTCAAGCCAGACTTTTGTAGCCCATTACTGCCTGGAGAGAGAGTCCCGGCGGGACAGTGTTTTTTGGCCAGGTGGTACTCTGTAATCTCTTTGAGGTTTAGGCAACTCCTACCATCTGGCCCTTTATGTTGGGCTACCGTATGGCATGTGTTCTCAGAGAAAATTCTTATCACGGATGCTGAGGCTCTTGAGAGGGAGCCATTTTTTCAGCTCTGGGTTCACGGTAGCCTAGAGCTGGGGAGTCCCATATGTGAGGACTGACTTCCTGCTTGGTCCTGGAGAAAGCGTAGTTACTCACCTGTAACAGTTGTTCTCTAGGAGCAACAGGAATCAGTCCTCACGACCCTCCCTCCTCCCCTGGAGTTGCAGTCATATATATATATATTTCATTTTGATTTTTGCTGTCTTTTAGCTATGTCATCAGACTGAGCAAGATGGCACCCTTGGGTGGGAAGGGGACTGTGCATCCATGCTGTATTCCCAAAGGCTTTCTTTGAAAGCTGGGGAAATGCTCTGCATGAGGGCTCTGTTGGCGCTGACGTCACCCATCTGTGAGGACTGATTCCTGCTGCTCCTGGAGAACACCTGTTACAGGTGAGTAGCTACGCTTTTTCATTTCTGTGATAGAAATGTTTTTGGATTTTGTTTACCAGTGTTGTTAAAGTGGACCCAGAATATCCACTACTTGCTCTAGTACAAGCATTGTGGAACCAGTGTCGTTTGGGGGAAACTGCTAGGTATGTATGACCTAGATTGGCCACTGTTGGAAACAGGATACTGGGCTTGATGGACCTTGGTCTGACCCAGTATGGCATATCAGTACCTATTGCACCTCACACACCGGGCTGAAATCCAGCTCTGTGAGGGTGCATCTGAGCGTCATAGCCATGCACCATTATCCTATAGAGGGGAAACCCTGCTCACACCAGCCCCTGGTCTCTAGGTTCCTTCAGGGCCTCCTGTTATCCAAGCCCCTCAACATGGTGCTCTCCCAGCTTACTAAACTGCCATTTGAGCCCATAGCTACTTGCCACCTAAGATAACTGTCTGTCTCGGAAAGTGGTCTTCATGGTGGCCCTCACATCTGCTCAAAGGGTGAGCAAACTCCAGGCCCTGGTGGCAGATCCACCATATACAAGGTTCTAAAAGAACTGGGTGGTGCTCAGCACACACCCAAATTCCTCCCAAAGGTGCTATCTCCTTTCCACCTCAACCAAGAGGTGGTCCTCCCCACCTTCTTCCTGCAGTCTCACAGTGGCAGGGAGGAACCAATACTTCATACACTAGATTGCAAGCGGGCCCTGTCCTACTTACAGTGGACTCAGGCCCATCAGAAAGCCCCTCAGCTTTTCATGTCTTATGATCCTAGTAGATTGGGGCTCCCTGTGACTAAGTAAACTCTGTCCACTTGGGTGGTGGACTGTATTGCCCTTGCCTGTCAGCGAGCTGGCTTCTCCCTTGAGCACTGGATCACAGCACATTGTGTGAGGGTGATGGCCACATTGCTGGCCAACCTATGCTTAGTGCTGGTGATGGAGATCTGCAAGGCTGCCATATGGTCTTTGATTCATATGTTCGCAGCTCACTACTGCCTGGAGAGTGAGTCCTGCAGGGATAGTGTCTTCAGAAAGGCAATACGCCATGATATTCTCGGGGTGTAGGCAACTTCTTCCCTCTGACCTTCAGTGTTCAGGCTACTGGAGTGATAGTGTTGCTGGACACTAGGGTTTTGCAGAGTCTCTCAGTGAGGACTTGCCTTCTGCAACTCATGGCTAACCAATTGGTTGCTGTTGGTGCTGCCCTAGTTCGATCCTTGGCAGCATGGAGCTAGGAAGTCCCATGCTTGTTCTTGCGTAGTTACCTCTAACAGGTGTTCTCCGGGAGCAGCAGGAATCAGTTCTCACAACCCTCCCTCCTCCCCTGGGAGTTGCCACCCTACCTTGTTTTATTTTTACTACCATCCTGACTGATCAAGATGGAACCCTTGGGTGGGAAGGGGACCAGGGAAATCCACTGCTTGCTCTGGGACAAGCATTGTGGAACCTGTGTGTCTTTTGGGAACCTGCCATGTACTTGTGACCTGGATTGGTCACTGGTGGAAACAGGATACTAGACTTGATGACCAGGTATGGCATGTCTTATGTTCATCACTGAAGATATACTTTGTTTCTTGGCACCAAGTGCCTAAATTTACTGCAACCCTCTTAGCAGAAGGTCTGTTACATCAATGTAGTACCAGAGGTGGGATGTGTCTCTTTCCTGGCCAGTATTTAACAGGCAGCATCCCTATAAAAGCATGAGACAAACACAGGGGATCTCTAAAGGTAAAAAGGGGACTGTTGTAGTTGCTATGGAAGGACAGACTGGTCTTTTTCTGTCATCATGCTTCTATAAGTTGAGAGGGTATGTTTACTAAACTGGACTATGTTCAACTAAACACACCCTCATTTATATTCTTTGTCCTAGGGACAGCTTTGGGAGCTATCTTAGACCAAAGCTTGCCCTACATGCAATGTTCTAGCTGTCTATAGAGGGTCAAAACATGAAACACCACTAATTCCCCAGCCACAACTATCGCAAGCTGTTTATTAAAAAGTATTTACAAATATATAGAATTTATTTTTACACTTATACATTGAACAGTGCAAAAAGCAAATAAGGAATGCTGCTGCTAGGCAGGTTATGAGGGATTGAAATGTTTTACAATGAAAACATTTGAAATTTCATTAACAAAACCTTAAAAAAATATTTCCTAAAAATACTAAATGAAAATATTTTCACCCTGTAATGAACTTGTTTGGGGTCCAACAACTATGAAAAAATGATTTTCTGTGGCTTAGCAGCACCTCTTAGCTAAAATGAGCCTCAAAAAATGAAAGAGGCTCAGGACTCATGGAGCCTAGTGTTTTCTTCCCAAAGTATCTGAGCAGTTAGTGGGTGATGGACACTGTAAAATTAACTGTATCTGACACTGATCAGTTGCAGCTGAAGAAGCTTTTGACCAGCAAGTGGTTTCCTAAAGACAAAAGCAGTTTATCAGTTGTACCATTGAGGTCACAGATCCATGTCAGTGAGCTAGAAGATCTTGATATTTTTCCAGTACTTTTCTGTTCATCTCTCTTTGCTATGATCTTGTCCATATTGTAAGGGTCTGACTTTACTTTCACTGTAATTTGTGCTTCAATCTAGTTTTGCACTTTACTTCTGCATGTACTCTGATCCAAAATGAAAATACAAATTTTGTATACATAGTTCATATATGCATGTGTCCTGTCCCATTTTACTTGCTTCTCAGATGCTGGCTACATAGTATCTAAAAATGATCAGATTCTTCCTCTCAGTGATTAGTAGAGAAGAAAACAAGGTAGGGACTGGGTAACAGATGATCTCCGGGAACAGCAGGAATTTAGTCTTCACATATGGGTATCGTCAGTACCGACAGAGCCTGCGCGGGAACGCTCCCCAGCGTCCAATTAGGAAGCTTTTGGGAGCATCCCACAGCGCCTGCGTGCTGCCTTCCCGCCTTTCCCAACTGCCTCTCTCCAGTTGAGTTTAAAGCTGAGACAAAGAGAGAGAGGAAAAGAGAAAGCGATAGATACAACTCCTAGGGGAGGTGGGTGGGTTGTGAAGACTAAATTCCTGCTGTTCCCGGAGATCACCTGTTACAAGTGAGTAACTATGCTATCTCCAGGAACAAGCAGGAATGTAATCGTCACATATGGGGACTCCCTAGCTTTAGATGCCAGGGAGAGACCCTAGAAGTTGTGTGTCCCTGAGACAGGGTTCCACTTCCCCCCATGGATCTCTGGCATCCAACCAGGGATGGTGGGTAGGAGTTGATTAGGTATGGAACAGGTGCTGGAGAACAGCCTGACCAAACAAGGCATCCTGGTGGGAGTCCATGTCCAAGCAGTAATGGGCTGTGAAGGTATGAACCGAGGCCCAAGTGGCTGCTCGACAGATGTCATCGACAGACACAGAGTGCAAATGAGCCATTGAAGCTGCCATGGCTCTCACATTGTGAGCTGTGACATGGCCCTCCAGAGGAAGGTTCTTACTCTGATAGGCAAAGGAAATACACTGTGCAATCCAGTTGGACAGTGTTCTCTTGGAGACTGGAAGTCCCAAATGAGAAGGATCAAAAGCAACAAAGAGTTGAGAGGACTTTCTATGTTGCTGTGTTCTTTGCAAGTAAAAGGCTAAAGCTCTTTTACAGTCCAAAGTATGAAGATTCCTTTCTGCATTTGATGCATGAGATCTTGGAAAGAACACAGGCAGGTAGACTGCTTGGTTAAGATGAAAAGGCGAGACCACCTTTGGCATAAAGTGTGGATGAGTCCTAAGGACTACCTTGTCATGATGAAACCTTGTATAAGGTGGATCAGCCACTAGTGCTTGCAACTCATGATGCGACGTGCTGATGTGATTGCAATGAGAAAGATAACTTTCCAAGAAAGGAATTTCAATGAGGTAGTAGCTAAGGGTTCGAAAGGTGGCTTCATGAGCTGACCAAGAACCAGGTTTAAGTCCCATACCACCGGTGGTGGCCTAATGGGAGGCTTAGTTAGAAGAAGGCCTCTCATAAATCTTGCTATAAAAGGATGGGAGGAAATAGGTTGTCCATTTAGAGGCTTGAAAGAAGCTGCAATAGCACTCAAATGGACTCTTACTGAGTTAGTCTTGAGTCCTGCTTTGGATAAATGAAGGAGATACTCAAGTAATCCCTCACTTGGTTTGCAGCTTGTCGTGCTGTGAGTTCTTGCGTGTATCAGTGACACTGAGAGCTAAACTATCGGTAGTTTAACTACTGGCAGGGTCTCCCAAGATGGACAGTTCTCAGCTGAGGTGCCAGACCAAGTCAAACCACCCATCTGGGCAGCAGCAGAATGGGATCGTGTTGATGGTGGAGGATCACATTTTTGTGACAACGGCAACACCACCAAACTTAAACTGCGCGGAAGAAAGGCCCGGCAATCTACTTCTGTATCTTGCCATGAAAACCCAATGGGTAGTTACAACAAAACAAATTGTGCTATGGTGCTGGAAGATGAGACCCCCCAGGTCAGAAGACACTCAACTAGCTACTGGGGAAGAGCTGAAGACTTTTCAGAGTAAAGCCAGCATTTATGACGTGGTTGGATCAAAGCCCTCGGGAAGTCTGACTGCTGATGTAGCTGCACATGAAATGAGAGTCAGAAGCTGTAAAGATGTCTTACACATTGGAACATGGAACGTACGAAGCATGAACCAAGGGAAGTTGGAGGTGGTCAAGAATGAAATGGAACGTGTACAACTTGATCTGTTGGGTGTCAGCGAACTGAAATGGACTGGCATCTGGCACTTTGCATCAGATGATCACATGGTCTACTATGCTGGAAATGAAAGACAAAGAAGAAATGGTGTTGCATTTATAATAAAGAAGAAATTTGCAAGAACTGTAATGAAATACAATGCAGTCAGTGAACGCTTAATCTCTATTCGTCTACGAGGATTGCCTATCAACACAACTATAATTCAAGTATATGCCCCAACAACAGCTGCAGAAGAGAATGAAATTGAAGAGTTCTATGAACAAGTACAAGCTGACATTGACAGAACATGCAAACAGGATATCCTGATAGTCATGGGTGACTGGAATGCAAAAGTTGGCAACAAAGAAGAAGGCAAAGTAGTTGGAAAATATGGACTTGGCAGCAGAAATGAAGCTGGAGAAAGATTGATAGAATTCTGCAAGACCAACGATCTATTCATCTCAAACACCTTCTTCCAGCAACACAAGCGGCGACTGTACACATGGACTTCACCCAATGGATTGTATAAAAATCAAATGGACTACATCTGTGGAAGTCAACGATGGAAAAGCTCTATAACATCAACCAAGACAAAACCTGGAGCTGACTGTGGTACAGATCATCAACTACTAGTATGCAAACTCAAGCTAAAGTTGAAAAAGAGCAAACCACTCATGAATGCAGCAAAATATGACCTTGAGAATATACCACTGGAATTTAAAGACTGCCTGCAAAATCGATTTGCTGCTTTAGATACAAATGACAGAGCTCCGGAAGAGTTATGGAATGACATCAAGAAGGTTGTGTTGGAAGAAAGGGAGAAGTCTCTACAAAAGGTGAAAAAGCAAAAACGGCCAAAATGGATGACGGAAGAAACTCTGAAAATTGCCCAGAAACGCAGAGAAGCTAAAGCCAGAGGAGAAAGAAAGAAAGAATCTCAGAACTCAGAGATTTCCAACGTGCAGCAAGACAGGACAAGGAAAAGTACTACGATGCATGCAAGGAAATAGAAGCAGAAGCTATTAGAGGAAAGCGTAGTTACTCACCTGTAACAGGTGTTCTCCAGGAGCAGCAGGAATCAGTCCTCACATATGGATGACGTCGGCGCCGACGGAGCCCTCGCAGAGCAATTTTCCCCAGCTTTCAAAGAAAGCCTTTGGGAATTGCAGCGCGCATGCGCGGTCCCCTTCCCGCCCAAGGGTGCCATCTTAGCCAGTCAGATGACACAGCGAAAAGACAGCATAAAAATTTGCAAAAAAACTAAAGCAGATAATTGCAACTCCAAGGGGAGGAGGGAGGGTTGTGAGGACTGATTCCTGCTGCTCCTGGAGAACACCTGTTACAGGTGAGTAACTACGCTTTCTCCAGGACCAAGCAGGAAGTCAGTCCTCACATATGGGACTCCCAAGCTTAAGGCTACCGGAGACCCTAAGCACAAAAATGAGCTCCCTCTAGCTCAGCAGTACAGAAGGAAGGAATCTTCGCTGAATTATTACCCACCGGTAGCCCCCATCCGGGATGGAGGGTAGGAGTTGCTCAAACCTCGAAGAGATTTCGGAGGACTGCCTGTCCGAAAGCACTGTCCCTGCGGGACTCCCTCTCGAGGCAGTAATGGACCGCAAAAGTCTGGCTCGAAGACCAAGTAGCGGCCCGGCAGATGTCTGCCAATGGAACAGAGCGGAGGTAAGCCACTGACGTAGCCTTCGCCCGAACACAATGAGCCGTGACCCGACTTTCTAACGAGAGTCCGGCTGCCCCATAAGCCCAAGCGATACAGTCAGCAACCCAGATGGACAGAGTACGCTTGGAGACCGGGAGCCCCAACTTATTGGGGTCAAAAGACACAAAAAGCTGAGCAGCTTTACGGTGCTCCCGCGTACGGTCAAGGTAGAAGTTCAATGCCCTTCTACAGTCCAGGGTATGCAGGACCATTTCAGCTCGGCTGGAGTGTGGCCTGGGAAAGAAGGTCGGAAGTACCACCTCCTGATTGATGTGAAAAGGGGAGACCACTTTTGGAAGAAATTTAGGGTGAGTCCGTAGGACTACCCTATTTTTGTAGAACCGAGTGTAAGGGGGATCAGACACGAGGGCCTGCAATTCACTTACGCGTCTAGCGGAAGTGAGGGCTATCAGGAATAAGGTTTTCCAAGAAAGAAAACGGAGAGAACAGGTAGCCATAGGTTCAAAAGGCGGACAGGTGATCCGCTGCAAAACCACATTCAGATCCCAGTCAGGTGCTGGCGGGCGCAGAGGTGGTTTAAGTAGAAGGAGACCTCGGAGAAACCTTGCCACGAGAGGGTCGCTGGAAAGAGGTCTGCCGTCCACCGGCACATGATGTGCTGAAAGAGCACTGAGGTGAACTTTAACGGAATTGGACTTAAGTGCCAGATTAGAGAGGTAGAGCAAGTACTGCAAGATCACCGACACCGAGCAGGAGAAGGGATCCTGAGACTGCTGGGCACACCAAGCGGAAAAGCGATGCCATTTAAGGGCGTAGCATTTGCGGGTAGAAGGTCGCCGGGAAGCTAGGACGACCTCTTCCACCTCTGCCGGCAGTAGAAGGGGAGCAAGGACTACCCTTTCAGCAGCCAGGCCATCAGATGTAGAGATCTGAGGTTGGGGTGCAGTAGGGACCCCTGATCCTGTGTTAGGAGATCTGGTTGAAACCCCAGAGGGAACGGATCCTCCACCGCTAGTTGCAGCAGGAGTGGAAACCATGGCTGTCTGGGCCACCGAGGAGCTATCAGGATCATGGAAGCTTTGTCTCGGAGAACCTTGAAAAGAGTTCGAGAGACTAGCGGTATGGGAGGAAAGGCATAGAGAAGGCCTTTCGACCATGAGAGCAGAAAAGCATCCGCCGCTACTCGAAGGGGATGCGGCTGCCGAGAGCAGAAGCGAGGAAGTTGCCTGTTGAGAGGACTGGCAAAGAGATCCATCATGGGGAGGCCCCACTTCAGAAAAAGTTTCTGAACTACCAAGGGATCTAGTCGCCACTCGTGCGGCTGGAGGATTCTGCTGAGTTTGTCCGCCAGGCAATTTTCTTGGCCTGGGAGATAAACTGCCTTGAGAAGAATGCCGTGGCTTACGGCCCAAGAGCAGAGTCGCTGTGCTTCTCGACAGAGAAGGAAGGAGCCCGTGCCCCCCTGTTTGTTCACGTAGAACATGGCAACTTGATTGTCCGTCTGGACAAGGACGGACCGGTGAGAAGTCAGGTGGGAGAAAGCCTTGAGAGCCAGACGGATCGCTCTGAGCTCCAGGAAGTTGATCTGCTGCGCAGACTCCCACGTGGTCCAGAGACCTTGAGTACACGCCCCTTGGCAATGCGCTCCCCATCCTAGGAGAGAAGCATCCGTCGTCAGCACTTGAGCCGGCGGAGGAGACTGAAAAGGCATTCCGAGTACCAGGTTCGGCCGATGAAGCCACCACTGTAGAGAAGAGGCCAGCGGGCCGGAGATCCGCACTAAGTCGGCTAGGCCGCCCGTGGCCTGTTGCCACTGCTTGCGAAGGCACCACTGAGCAGGCCGCATATTCAGGCGGGCATTGGGGGTCACGTGGACGGTGGAAGCCATGTGGCCGAGTAGTCTCAGGAAGCGCCTGGCCGAGACCAGGGACTGGCTGCGAAAACGGCCGGCTAGGTCCATGAGCCGTTGAGCCCTGTCGAGAGGCAGGAAAGCTCGGGCCTGAAGAGTGTGCAATCTTGCGCCGATGAACTCGAGATCTTGCGAGGGGAGCAAAGTGGACTTTGCGAAGTTTATGACAAAGCCCAAGTACTGGAGAAGAGTCACAGTGCGGTGTGTGGCTTTCGTGACTTCCGGAGAGGACGATGCTCTGATGAGCCAGTCGTCTAGGTACGGAAAGACATAGAGGCCGTGAAGTCGGAGATAAGCCGCCACCACCGCGAGACATTTTGTGAAGACTCGTGGTGCGGAGGATAGGCCAAAGGGCAGTACTCTGTACTGGTAGTGATTTCCTGCCACCACAAACCTTAGGTATTGGCGGTGGCTTGGGTGGATGAGGATGTGCGTGTAGGCATCCTTTAGATCCAAGGAGCATAGCCAATCTCCCTGCTGGAGGTAGGGCAGAAGGATTCCAAGGGTAAGCATCTTGAACGTCTCCCTCACGAGGAACTTGTTGAGGTTGCGCAAGTCCAGGATGGGTCGGAGGCCTCCCGTTCTTTTTGGTATTAGGAAATACCTGGAATAGAAGCCTTGACCCCTCAGGTGGTGGGGCACCGGTTCCACAGCCTGTTCCTGAAGAAGACTTGCTAACTCTTGAAGGAGTAAGTCCCTGTGTAGAGGGAGTCGTGGAGGCTCTCCCGGGAAATAGGAGGGAGGGACCTGGTGGAAGTGGAGAAGATAGCCTTCTCTCACCACATGAAGCACCCAGGCATCTGAAGTGATGTTGGACCACCTGTGGGCAAAGTGGACCAGCCGGCCTCCTATGCTGGGAGGAACCAGCTGAGGGGGAGAGGCTATGCTGAGGAAGTCAAAACCCCCCACCCTGCTGAGCAGGGGCCGGTGGTGCAGGCTTGGGTGCTTGCTGCCTACGGGACCCGTTACCCCGTCCCTTGGCCTGCTGACCCTGTTGGGGAGCTGGGGAGGCCTGATATTGAGGGTAGTGTGTATAGGCAGCCGCCTTTCTCGGGTAAAAGTTCTTCTTTCCCGAGCCCTTCTTCTTCTGGGAAGGGGCAGAGGTCTTCCTAGAAAGCCTAGTTCTGGTGAGAGTCTCCGTCTCGAGTTTGGCAAGCCCATGGCTGAGAAGGCTGCACAAGAGGTTCTCACCTCGGCAGGGGACATCGACCAACTTGTCCTGCACCCAGGGTTCAAGGTCAGACGACTGAAGCCAAGCCTGTCGGCGGGCACCAATGCCAGCTGCGGCCACTCGAGCCGATGCTTCAAAGCCATCATAGGCTGCTCGAGAAATGAATTTGGAGCATTCCCGAATACCAGTGGACAAGGCTAGGAACCTCCGCAAAGGTTCCTCGGACAGCCCAGCAGAGAATCCGGCTATCTCTTTAGCCAGGTCTCTAAGGTACATGCCCATGTAGAGCTGGTAGGTCTGGACCCGACAAGCAAGCATAGAGCCCTGGAAACACTTCTTACCGAGGCCATCCAGGTTGCGGGCCTCCCTGCCAGGAGGCACCGAGGAGTGCATCTTCTGGCTCTTAAGCCTATGCATGGCCGATTCCACCACCATGGAATGGTGCGGTAGCTGTGCTTTTTGGAAGCCAGGGCTCTTGCGGACTCGATAGATGGAATCGACCCGCTTGCTTAATACCGGTGACGATGCCGGACTCTCCCACATGCGGAAGAGTAGTCGTTCCAGCATTGGAGGAACTGGTACAGTAAAGTGCTCCCTGGCGGGAGAGTCGTACTGAAGGGCGTCGAGCTCTTCGGCTCGAGGCTCCTCCTCGGGATCCGCAGGGAAGGCCAAAGCCTTGGCCATATCCCTGACGAAGTCCGAGAACCGGGCATCCTCCGGGGGGGACTGTTTCCGAGGTTCGGACTCAGGGGAGTCCGAGGGGACACACCGAGTCCGAAAAGAATCAGGTGACTCTTCCACTTCAGACTCCCAGGCCGACTCCGAGGAGGAATCGGTGGGGTCAGTTCGGGCGGGCGGAGGCGTCGGCCGCCCCGACGCCGAGGGAGTCGGCGTCGACGACCTCGGTCCCGAACGGGAGGCCGAGGGTGACCTCGGTCCCGAACGGGAGGCCGAGGGTGACCTCGACCGAGGATCGACTCGAGCCCGCATGGACTCGAGGATCGGCTCGGTCTCCGGGGTCGACTTAGACGTCGACGTCCCAGCGGTCGGGGCAGAGGCGCCAGCGAGGCTAGCGATCAGTGCCCGCTGCTGGTCCATGAAGGCAGATAGTCTGCTCTCCAAGGCCGTCAACCTGAGTCCGACCTCAGGTGACCCAACAGCCCCCGACTCGGGCCCCGACGTCGGACCCCTCGGAGGCGAGTCCAGGAGTACAGGACTTACCCGAGCAGGCATCTCCGATTCCAAACGAGGTCGCTTCGGGAGATGTTCCTTCTCCAAAGACCCGGGATGGCTATTGGGGCTATGCGACCTGGCCCTCGTGGAACCAGGAGCGTCCACCGACGCCGCCCTCGCGGGTTTCACCTTCCGACGATGCTCAGAGCTGGAGCCTCTGGACGCCGAGGTCTCCGACGAGGTCCGGGTACGGGCGGGATCTGCGAAGATTCTTTCCCGCTGATGCCGCCGACTCTAACGCTTTGGAGGACATTTTGCTGCAGGCCCCACAGATCAGTTCCTCATGATCTGGGCCAAGGCAGCGGAGGCAATTATCGTGTGTGTCAGTGAGTGACATATTTCTGTCACACTGAACACACCTCTTGAAACCACTGGCAGCCATCGGGGGAAAAAGGGCCCCTGCAAGGTCAAAGGACTGGGCTGCCAGCGAAAAACCGAAAAACGAAACTGACAGAAAAATCAGAAAAACCGAAAAATAAGAGAAGGACTCGCAACGGCGTCGCGAGTCCGGGCAGGAAAGAGACCGGCGTCGAACCGAAGAAAAAAGATAAATAAATCACGAAAAATCAACTTTTTCAGCGGGGACAAGAAGACCACGTCTGTAGGGCTCCGCGGAAAAAAGAAGACTGGTTAAGATGGCACCCTTGGGCGGGAAGGGGACCGCGCATGCGCGCTGCAATTCCCAAAGGCTTTCTTTGAAAGCTGGGGAAAATTGCTCCGCGAGGGCTCCGTCGGCGCCGACGTCACCCATATGTGAGGACTGACTTCCTGCTTGGTCCTGGAGAAGAACAAGATCGGCTTTCCTAAAGCTACGAGTTAAAGAAAAAGTTCCAGCCTCGAATTGGAATGTTACAAGATGCTCAAGGTTCTATGTTGAATGATGCTGAGAAGATCAAGAAAAGGTGGAAGGAATATACATAGTTTTTATATGATAAACATCAAGTGGACCAACAGCCGTTTCAACCTGTACCTTATGATCGGGAACCATTGGTGATGAAAGAAGAAGTTGAAGCAGCACTGAAAGCCTTATCAAAGAACAAAGCACCAGGCATTAATGGCATTCCTATAGAAGTATTGCAGCAATCTGATGCAGCTGTTACCATACTTACAAGGCTCTGCCAAGAAATATGGAAGACAACATCATGGCCAACTGACTGGAAAAGATCTGTGTTTATATCAATACTAAAGAAAGGTGATCCAACTGACTGTGGAAATTATCGCACAATCGCTCTGATCCCACATGCCAGCAAGATTCTACTGAAGATTATTCAAAAGAGACTACAACCATACCTGAAACAAGAACTACCTGAAGTGCAAGCAGGGTTCAGGAAAGGGCGAGGAACGAGAGACATCATTGCGGATGTGAGATGGATCCTTGAAAAGACTAAAGAATTCCAAAAGGATATCTATTTGTGCTTTATCGACTATAGCAAGGCTTTTGACCGTGTAAACCATGAGAAACTCTGGGCCACATTAAGAAGCATGGGTATACCAGAACACCTGATCGTTCTCTTACGCAATTTGTACATTGATCAAGAAGCAGCCAGTTTGAACGGAACAAGGAGAAACAGAATGGTTTAAAATAAGCAAAGGTGTAAGACAAGGCTGCATACTTTCCCCCTACCTGTTTAATTTATATGCAGAACAAATCATCAGAGAAGCAGGATTGTATGAAGACAACAGAGGTGTGAAGATTGGTGGAAGACTCAACAACCTTCGCTATGCTGATACTACATTACTGGCTGAAAGTGAAGATGATCTGAAACATTTGCTTCTCACAATCAAAGAACATAGTCTCAAAATGGGCCTGCACCTTAATGTAAAGAAGACAAAGATCATAACAACTGGCATAATCAACAGGTTCATCGTTGAAGGAGAAGAAATTGAAATTGTGAACAACTTTAACCTACTTGGATCGCTATCAATAAAGAAGCATCAAGCAGTCCTCTTGGCAGAATGGCTATGAAAGACCTAGATAAGATCCTCAAGAGCAGAGATGTCTCTCTCCATACAAAGATTCAACTTGTTCATGCCATGGTATTTTCAATAACATCATATGGATGTGAAAGCTGGACAGTGAAAAAGATACAGGAAGAAAATTGATGCCTTTGAATTATGGTGCTGGCGGCGAATACTGTGTATACCATGGACTGCCCGAAGAACAAACCAGTCGGTACTAGAGGAGATCAAACCTAAGCTTTTTTAGAAGCTCAGATGACAAGACTTCGACTTTCATACTTTGGACACATCATGTGAAGAGAGAGATCATTAGAGAAAGACATCATGCTTGGCAAGATAGAAGGTCAACACAAAAGAGGAAGGCCAGCAATGAGATGGATCGATACAATAACAGCAGCTACGGGTACCAGTCTGTCAACAATGAGCCACCTGACTGAAGACCGAACACAATTTAGGATAGCTATCCAGAGGGTCGCCATGAGTCGACTCCGACTCGACGGCACTTAACAACAACAACTCAAGTAATGATTCCAGAGGTATTGCCAGGGGGTTAAGACCCTTCTGCGAACACCATATGGTAAACCTCTTCCACTTAAAAGCATAAGAGCGTCTAGTGGAAGGCTTCCTGGAAGCATAAAGGACATCCCTTACTTGCTGAGGAAGGTTAAGATCATGAAGATCTAGGCCTTTAGCAACCAAGCTCTGAGATGCAGAGATTGGGATGCCATAACATTCCGTCCTCCTGTGACAGGAGATCTGGAGCAGACCCTAACTCCAGGGAGGGGGCTTGAGAGAGATGTAGAAGCAGAGGGTACCACACTTGCCGTGGCCAATGTGGAGCTATGAGAATCATATGCCCTGTCTTTCTGAAGCTTGAAGAGGGTTTTGGGAATTAGGGGAATGGGTGGAAAGGCATTAAGGAAGTCTTGACCCCAATGAAGGAGGAAGGCATCCCTGGCCTGAGAGCCCAGAGTCAGAATTCTGGAACAGAACCAGGGAAATTTGGCATTCAACGGACTTGCAAAGAGGTCTATGTCCTGTGTTCCCCAAACTTGAAAAATCTTGGCCACCTGGTCTGCATGTAGAAACCATTCGTGTGGAAGCAGAACTTAACTGAGTCTGTCCGCCCAAGAGTTTTGGATGCCTGGAAGATAAACTGCCAGGAGATGAATCTGATGCTCTCTGGCGAGGGCCCATAGTCGCAAAGCTTTGTTACAAAGAGACAGAGAGCCTGTTCCTCCCTGCTTGTTCACGTAGAACATGGCTACCTGATTGTCCGTATGAATGAGGACCGTCTTGTAGCTGAGCAGGGAAGATTGCTCTGAGTTCTAAGAGATTGATATGTAGATGAGTCTCCTGTGGAGACCAAGTGCCCTGGGTGGAGAGGTCTTGCAGATGAGCTCCTCAACCCACTGGTGAAGCATCTGTTGTGAGAATTGCCTGGGGTAAAGGCTGTTGAAACGGGGACCCCAGCAACAGGTTCTGAGTGGACTGCCACCATTGGAGAGACAAAATAAGACGATTTGTGTTTGCTATTTTGTCTGACAGGCACCCTGATGCCTGGGTCCATTGAGTGGATAAGGTCCACTGGGCTGCTCTCATATGGAGGCAAGCATAGGGGACCACATGCACTGTAGATGCCATGTGGCCTAGTGGTTGTAACATTTCTCGGGCAGTGAGATGAGGTTTTAGCACTGCTTGAGAAACTAATTGCACCATGCGGAGGCAATGGGCCTGGGGAAGATAGGCCCTCGCTTTTCTGGTATCCAGCAAAGCTCCTATGAACTCTAGAGACTGAGTGGGAGTTAGACTGGATTTTGGGATGTTTATGACCAGACCCAAATACTGAAGGATACGCATTGTGCATGATAGGGAAGTCCTGGCCTCTGACGGGGCTCGAATGAGCCAGTCGTCTAAGTAGGGGAAGACGAATATCCCTAGAGTACGGAGAAATGCTGCTACTACAGCCATGCATTTCGTGAACACTCCTGGTGCTGAGGCCAGGCCAAAAGGAAGCACCCTGTATTGGTCGTGCTTTCCTTGGAAAAGGAACCGAAGGAACTTTCTGTGAGTTGGATGGTTGAGAACATGGGTGTACGCATCCTTGAGATCTAGAGAACAAAGCCAATCCTGACTCTGAAGGTATGGCAGCAGAGTTCCCAGAGAAATCATTTTGAATTTCATTTTGAACAGGAATTTGTTCAACTCTCTGAGATCTAAAATAGGTCTGTATCCCCCTGTTTTCTTTGCGATAAGGAAATAAGGGGAGTAAAACCCCGTACCCTGTTGATGAATGGATACTTCTTCTATTAACCCTTGGGCAAGAAGTATAGTGACCTCTTGATCTAACAAGTTGATGAGAGAGGTCTGAGAATTGAACTGTCTTACCATTGTGGGAGGGGGCATGCACAGAAAGTGCAGCTTGTACCCCTCTCTTATAATGGAGAGTGTCCAATGCTGTGCTGTTATCTGCCTTCATCTGGGAGTAAAGTGACATAACTTTCCTGGAATGGTGGAAGGCTCTGGTCCATTGAGGGCCAGGAAGGCTAAGTTCTCTAGATGAAAGTCAAAGGCCTTGTGGAGGCTGAGACTTAGCTTTCCTTTGTTTAGGTGGTTGCTGACCTTTTCGGACAAACTGACCTGCGGAACGTCCCTGCTGGGAATAAGAGGGATAAAACCTCTTCTTTTTTGAGAAGACATTTTCTTAAAAGATTTCTTTCTTGCAGGATCAGCTGTGGCTTTGGATAACCTATCCAAAGTGGAGTTGTCAGCATCCATCTCATTGGCTTTTTCTTGCCGAATAGATTTTCACCTGTACAAAGGATATTTCCCAGTTTGTCCTGCACCCAGAGCTCCAAGTCGGATGCCTGGAGCCAGGTAATTCTTCGTGCACCTATGGCAATGGCAGAGGTTCTGCTTATGCATTCAAAACAGTCAAAAGCTGCACGATTGACAAACTTTGAAACATCCTGGGCATGCTTAACCAGTGTGAGAAAATCCTGCCTTTTGTCCTCAGGAAGAAGAGGGCTCAAAATCTCAATCTCCTGTGACCTTTTTAAGGAACATTCCCATATATAAAATATAGGAACTGATCCTGGCAGAAAGCATGGAAGCCTGGAAAGTACGACATCCAAAGGCTTCCAAGGTTCTACACTCACATCCCGGAGGATTAGAGGCATGCCTCTTTGCACTCCTGATCCTTCTCACAGCTGACTCCACAACAATGGAGTGGTGGGGAGGCTGAGATTTTTGGAAGCCAGGACAAGGAGGGACTCGATACATGGTACTCAGTCTGCGAGAGTGAGGAAAGGTGGTAAGAGGTGTCTCCCACATTCTCAACATGAGATCATGTAAAATCTCATGGATAGGCAAGGTAGCCGCCTCCTTAGGAGCCTTGGGATATTGTAAAATCTCCAACTCTTTAGCTCTGGGCTCTGTTTCAGGAGTCACAGTAATGGACAACCCAAAAGCCACCTCCCTGATGAAATCCTGAAAGGAGATATCTTCTGGAGGAGACATCCTACGTTTAGGAGAGGAAGGCTCCTCTGGGAGAAGTATCCCGGTACCAGCAGAGCTGTCAGAATCTTCGGAGTCTTCCGAGGATTCGAAGTACCGTCTGTCCGGATGCTCTTGAAGAGCCCAATACCCGTACCGACCGAAGTCGGTACCGGGGTAATCGGTACCGGTGTATCGGCACCAGAAGGCATCGCATGACTGGGTGTCGGCAAAGCAGGTACCGATGTCATCGGTACTGGTACCGGCATCGGTGCCGGTACCGATTGAACCGTCTGACGCGGTTCCGAGGGCGTCAATGCCGCCAGACTGCATTCAATAGCCAGAAACCTCTGGTCTATTGATGCTGCCGATGCCTGGGTATTGGTACCGGATGCAACCGGTATTCCAGAGCATGGCACCAGTAGTTCTGCCGAGGTTGAGGCCTCGAACATCCTGGAGTCCCGATAATGCTTTGGAAGCCGAAGCCTCCCGCCGGGGCAATTTTGCCAGTATGGAACCCTCAAGGGCAACGCCGGAGGCATCTCGATGCTTGGAAGGAGATCTACCCTTTGAGGACCCGCTAGACTTATGTTTAGTTACCTGAGATCCATGGGAGGAAGACAAAGCTCTGGAAGACGTTGATGCCACCGAAGCTGCATCGGAAGGAAAAAGGGGCTGAGCTTGGCAGCTCGGTTCTGTCGACCTCTTTTGGACATCATGGCACAAGCCATGCACTCGGAGATGGAGTGGTCAGGACCTAAACATTTAAGACACCACTCATGGGTGTCGGTGACGGAGATGGTACCGCCACACTTGGTGTATTTTTTAAAACCTGAGGCAGGTTTGTCCATAGTGGAGGAAATTCTGGGCCTAAGGCCCAAAATGGCGCGCACCTGGAAAGAAAAATAATAATATTTTTTTGAAAAGAAAGAAAGAAAGAAGAACCGGCGGTACTGGTATAGCGTCGGGGAAGGCAGACGTGGCCACAAAAAAATAAAGAATAAGGAAACAATTTTCTGTGGTGACAGGAACACAACCTGCTGGCTCCGCGGAAAACAAAGAACTGGAGAGATGCAGTTGGGAAAGGCGGGAAGGCAGTATGCAGGCGCTGTGGGATGCTCCCAAAAGCTTCCTGAATTGGACACAGGGGAGCGTTCCTGCGCAGGCTCCGTCGGTACCGACGATACCCATATGTGAAGTCTACATTCCTGCTTGTTCCTGGAGATAGACTATTGCTTACTTTATCCAAGAATAGTATACAAGGAACTTCAGGATATTTAATGACCTCATTGGTCAGAACAGATTTATAAATTCCTCTTGCTCAAGGGTATAGTGACTTCATCCCCAGTGTCCTCTTGGGGGGCTCCTTGCTTCAAGTTACTTACATCTTTCTACTCATGGCTGAATAAGTGCATCTCGGTGAAAAGTGGCACCCTCATGAACAGAAGCCAATCTGTTTGTTTTGGGAAGTGACCATGTCTAGGAGAGTTCTCAGAGTACAGATTCTTCTCTGAAGTGAGGGGGAAAGTGCCTCTACTTGCAACTGAGAGACCCTATTGCAGAAAGCTCCTATGTGCAGTTCAACATCTTGTGTGCTTATGTCATCATGCTGCGTCAGCTGTGGCTTGGCCTCTTGAATTATTAAATCAATCCGTTCAGTCACAGGTGTTCTCAAATGTTCTAAAATAGGAGAAGCAAAAAGGAAAAAAGACCACCTGAGGTTGGTGTATGTAAGAAAAATGTAGAGGAGACATAGTAACAATAAGAAATCTTACCCATAAGTATTCTTTGGTAGCTCAGAAACAGCAGACACAAATGGTGAAGCATTTCATCCCAGCGTTGCCATTCTCCAGCACTATCCTAATCACAGAAACACGAGGTAGAGTGATCTCAAGCGCCAGGCAAAAGAAACCCCTCAAACAATCATTTGCTTACTGTGCCCTGCATCCCATGGGGAGATATCGGTGCAGAGAAGTACAAAGGACTACTCCCCATGGCTTGAAGGCACCCTTGATCTACAGCAGCCCATCTGCCTACTTTAAACAGTCAGACTGTGAGAGATGCACAATACCTGATCTTCCAGCAGCAGTGTAGAGTGTTTGAGGAAATACAGGATTTTAGCCAGGGAGAGCGGCACTTGCAGGGAGGGGAGTGACTCACAGCTGTGGTCAAACATGATATCAATCACTTTGGCTCGCAGGAGGGGGCTCTCCATGCTGTTAAAGAGGATCTCCCTGAGAACAAACAGAAGACATAACATTGTAGGGACCTAAGTATCTCACTTAAAGAAACCAGAATGCAGTAGACACCAATTCGAACCAGCAGCATCAACAAAATGCTAAACTTGTATAACTCAGTTTTGGCTTTCAGATCCCCAAGTCATTGGACAATGCAGCAAAACTTAAATCTAGAAAGCATTTTGAGGGGGCCTGCCAAAAACTGGAACAGAGTAAAAACAAAGGAAAAACTGCAAAAGTCAACTAATGGAAAATTTAAGATCTCTGAGTGGACAACTAAAAAAAAAAAAAAAAAAAGGGTATATACATGACAGCAGCTTAAAGCAACCATGAGATAATGCAGGAAAAGGAGATCTGGAGAGAAGCAGCAGAAGAGTTGCCAAAACCATCATAGCAACTGGATAACAGAGATAAGAAGTGAACCAGAAAAATGAAAGCAATGCCAGCAACGTGACAAGGACACGCAGGAGCTGACAGCAGAGCTCCCACCCTACATGCGAAGCAGATACATATGCTGGTGTTGGAAAAAGGGAAACACCCAAAGTCAAGTCAATGTAGCCATAATTTGCATAAAGAAATCATTTACTGCTATTATAGAGATAAATCTGGTAGAATACTGTGCACCAAAAATCATTACTGAGAAAATTATAACAACAAGGACCAGAAGACAAGAAAGAGTAGTTACTCACCTGTAACAGGTGTTCTCCAGGAGCAGCAGGAATCAGTCCTCACATATGGGTGTCATCGGCGCCGATGAAGCCCCAGCGGAGCATTTCCCCAGCTTTCTATGAAAGCCTTTGGGAATGCAGGCATGCATGCGCGGTTCCCTTCCCGCCTAAAGGTGCCATCTTACCTCAGTCAAATGACATAGCTAAGAACACACACAAAAAAGAAAATAAACTATGTACAACTGCAACTCCAAGGGGAGGAGGGAGGGTTGTGAGGACTGATTCCTGCTGCTCTTGGAGAACACCTGTTACAGGTGAGTAACTACTCTTTCTCCAGGACCAAGCAGGAAGTCAGTCCTCACATATGGGTGACTCCCTAGCTCTGGGCTACCGAGGAACCCAGGCTGAACAAGAGAACTCCCTCTAGTCCCAGCTGCAAAGAAAGGCTTTTCAAGGACACAACCTCCACCGGTAGCCCAACAGAGGGCAGGAGTTGCCTAAACCTCAAAGAGATTCCGGAGTACTGCCTGGCCAAAAGCACTGTCCCTACGGGACTCCCTCTCCAGGCAGAAATGGGCTGCAAATGTCTGGCTTGAAGACCAAGTTGCAGCCCTGCAGATGTCTACCAAGGGCACAGAGCGGAGATGAGCCACTGAGGCAGCCATTGCCCTGACACGATGGGCCGTGACCCTACCCTGCAAAGGAAGGTCAGCCGCCTTGTAAGCCCAGGTGATACAGTCAGCCACCCAGATGGACAAGGTACGCTTGGACACAGCCAACCCCAACTTATTGGGGTCAAAGGATACGAAGAGCTGAGTAGCCCTTCTATGCCCCTGCGTACGGTCAAGGTAGAAGGATAAGGCCCTCCTACAGTCCAGGGTATGCAGGACTGCTTCAGCCTGGCTAGCATGAGGCCTAGGGAAGAATGTTGGAAGAACCACCTCCTGACTGAGGTGGAAGGAGGAGACCACCTTAGGGAGGAACTTTGGATGAGTCCTGAGGACTACCCTGTTCCTATAAATCCTGGTGTAAGGCCTGTCACAGACCAGGGCCTGAAGCTCACTTACTCGCCTAGCCGAGGTAAGGGCTATGAGGAAGAGTGTCTTCCAGGAGAGGAAGCGTAGTGGAAAAGTAGCCATTGGCTCAAAAGGTGGGCGAGTCAGTTGCTGCAAGACCACATTCAGCTCCCACTCAGGGGCAGGAGGACGGATGGGAGGCTTGAGTAAAAGCAAGCCCCTGAGAAAGCAGGACACCAAGGGGTGACCAGATAGAGACTGCCCCTCTACCAATGAGTGGTGAGCTGCTATAGCTGAGAGGTGGACCCGAACAGAATTGGACTTAAGTCCCTGATTGGATAAGTGCAGTAAGTACTGAAGAACTACTGGCACAGTACAGGAGAAAGGATGCTCCGTACGTAGGTGACACCACACAGAAAACCTCCTCCACTTGAGAGCATAGGTTGTTTCCTAGAGGCTAGGACAACCTCCTCAACTTCCTGAGGTAGGCCCCAGGGAGCCAAGACTACCCTTGCAGCCTCCAGGCCATCAAATTGAGAGATTTGAGATTGGGGTGCAGAAGGGAACCCTGGTCCTGTGTGAGGTCGGGTTGCAACCCCAGAGGCAGTGGAGGATCTACCGCCAGTTGAAGCAGAAGAGGAAACCAAGGCTGTCTCGGCCACCTGGGAGCTATCAGCAGGACCGAGGCCTGGAGAATCTTGAATAGGGTTCGGGCCACCAAGGGCGTGGGAGGAAACGCATAGAGGAGGCCCTGAGACCAAGATATCAGAAAAGCATCCGCTGCTATCCGCAGAGGATGTGGTTGTCTGGAGCAGAACTTTGGCAGTTGTTTGTTCATGGGGCTGGCAAAGAGATCCATCAAAGGGAGACCCCATTTCAGGAAGATCTTCTGAACCACTGAAGGATGCAGCTGCCACTCGTAGGTCTGCAGTATCCTGCTTAACCTGTCTGCTAGGTAGTTGTCCTGGCCTGGAAGGTAGACAGCCCTGAGGAGCATGTTGTGCTTGAGGGCAAAAGAACAAAGGTCCTGAGCTTCCCGACAAAGGATCCTGGACCCAGTTCCGCCCTGTTTGTTCACATAAAACATGGCAACCTGGTTGTCTGTCTGAATCAGGACAGACTGTTGAGCCAGGGTAGGAGTGAAAGCTTTGAGTGCTAATCGAATAGCTCTGAGTTCGAGGAGACTGATCTGCTGTGCAGCTTCCCAAGGAGACCAGAGGCCCTGGGTGCACTTGCCCAGACAATGCGCTCCCCAGCCTTGCAGGGGGGCATTTGTGGTTAGTATCACTGTGTAACCTGGAATCTGAAAGGGCACCCCTTTCAGCAGATTGGGTGGGTGTAGCCACCAGTTGAGGGAGTACAGAAATGGTCTGGACACCCTTATCCTGTCTCTGAGGCTGCCTGTGGCCTGTGACCACTGAGTCCGAAGGCACCACTGTGCAGGCCTCATATGGAGCCTGGCATTGGGGGTCACATGTACTGTCGAAGCCATGTGGCCTAGAAGCCGCAGGCAGAGTCTGGCGGAGACCAGGGACCTGCTGAGAAACTGACTTGCCAAGGCCATCAACCTTTGGGCTCTGTTTTCTGGCAAGAATGCCTTTGCCAGGAGAGAGTCCAACCTTGCCCCTATGAACTCCAAGTTCTGGGAAGGGAGCAAAGTGGACTTTGCGAAGTTTATGACAAACCCCAGGCATTGTAGAAGAGCAATGGTCCTGAGGGTGGCTTGATTGGCCTCCTGACCTGTCTGACCCCTGATGAGCCAGTCGTCCAGATAGGGGAAGACAAAGATGCCCTGATTTCTCAGGTAGGCCGCCACCACTGCCAGGCATTTGGTAAAGACCCTGGGAGCGGAGGTGAGGCCGAAAGGCAGCACTCTGTACTGATAATGGTTTCCTCCCACAATGAACCTGAGGTACTTTCTGTGGTCTGGATGAATGAGGATGTGAGTGTACGCATCCTTTAGATCTAAGGAGCATAGCCAATCTCCCTGCTGGAGGTAGGGCAGAAGGGTTCCAAGAGTAAGCATCTTGAACTTTTCCTTCACTAGGAATTTGTTGAGGTTCCTGAGGTCCAGAATGGGACGAAGGCCACCGGTTCTTTTGGGCACCAGGAAATACCTGGAGTAGAATCCGTGACCTTGCAAGTGGGGAGGCACAGGCTCCACCGCCCTGTCCACCAACAGACCCTGAAGCTCCTGACGGAGAAGGTCTGTGTGCAGAGGAGGCCTTGGAGGCTCCCCTGGAAAATATGGGGGTGGCAGTTGGTGGAAATGGAGGGCATATCCCCTGTGGATGATGTCCAGCACCCAACTGTCCCTGGTGATAAGGGGCCACTGGTGGGCAAAGAGGGCGAGACAACCTCCTGTGCCGGGTTGGGAGAGCAGTGGAGGAGAGGCTATGCTCAAGGAGTCAAAAGCCCCCATCCTGCTGAGTGGTAGCAGGGGCCGGAGGTTTGGGGGTCCTCTGCCTACGGGGCCCATTACCCTGGCCCTTGGCCTGCTGACCCTGGGGGGCAGCCTGATATTGTGGGTACTGTTTGTAGGCAGTGCCCTTTCTCGGGTAAAAGGGCTTTTTACCTGAGCCCTTCTTTTTATGAGAAAGGGCAGAGGTCTTCCTCAACAGCCTTGTCCGGGTGAGGTGCTCGGTCTCGAGCTGAGCGGCCTTCTCGGTCATGGGCTTTTCACATCGACCAACTTGTCCTGAACCCATGGCTCGAGGTCCGATGACTGCAGCCATGCCTGACGTCGAGCCGCGATGCCGGCTGCCGCAACTCGGGCCGAAGCCTCGAAGCCATCATAGGCGGCGCGGGACATGAACTTCGAGCAGTCCAGAATCCCCGAGGACAAGGACTTAAATCTCTGCAAGGGTTCCCCGGAGAGACCAGCAGAGAATCCGGTCAACTCCTTGGCCAGATCCCACAAGTACATGCCCATGTACAGCTGGTAAGACTGGACACGGCAAGCAAGCATCGAGCCCTGAAAACACTTTCTACCGATGCCATCTAGGTTTCGGGCCTCCCTGCCAGGAGGCACCGCGGAGTGCATCTTCTGACTCTTCAGACGATGCATGGCCGATTCCACAACCATGGAATGGTGTGGTAGCTGTGCTTTCTGAAAACCAGGGCTCTTACGGAGCCGATAGATCGAATCGACCCGCTTGCTAAGAACCGGTGCCGAGGCCGGTGCCTCCCACATACGGAAGAGGAGCTGTTCCAGCATCGGAGGAACCGGGACAGTAAAGGCCTCCTTCGGAGGAGAGTCATACTGTAGCGCCTCGAGCTCTTCAGCTCGAGGCTCTTCCTCGGGATCCGCCGGAATAGCCAAGGCAGTGGCCATATCCCCGACGAACTCCGAGAACCGGGTGTCCTCCGGGGGGGACTTACTCCGGGGCTCAGACTGCAGTGATTCCGAAGGGACGCACCGAGTCTTAAAGGTGTCAGGAGACTCCTTGTCCTCTGTCTCCCAAGCCGACTCATCCGAGGAAGAGTCGGGGGTCCGACCCCGCGGGGCCCTGGAGCACCGGCATCGACGCCCTCGGTCCCGAGCAGGAGGTCAAGGGGGACAGCGACCGAGGTCGACTCCGAGCCACGATGGACTCGAGTATCGGCTCGGTCTCCGGGGTCGACTTTGACGTCTCGGTGGTCGGGGCAGATGCGCCAGACAGGCTGGCCATCAGTGCCCGCTGCTGCTCCATGAAGGCAGACATTCTGTTCTCCAAGGCTGTCCTCCTGAGACTCAGCTTGGGAGACGCAGCAGCCACCGACTCGGGCCCCGGCGGCGGCTCCCTGGGAGGAGAGTCCACGAGGACTACAGGGCTTACATGTCCAGCAGACTCCGGCTCCACACGAGGAACTTTGGCAGGCTTCTCCGGTTCCACAGGCCCGGGGCGACGGTCGGGGGTCTTAGACCTGGCCCTCGAGGAGCCAGGGACCTCTTCCGACGATGCCCTCGCGAGCCGTTTCTTCCTCTTGCGTTTCCGGTCGGGGGACCCCCTGTCCAAGGAGCTTCGACGGTGCTCGGGATCGGAATCCCGAGATGTCAAGGCCTCAGACGAGGTCCGGGCCCGGCCGGAGGCTGAGTCTGAGAAAAGCCTTTCCTTTTGCTACTGGTGACTTCGTAGTGCCTTGGAAGACATTTTTCCACAGGCCCCGCACGACTTAGGATCGTGGTCGGGGCCGAGGCACCGAAGGCAGCAGTCGTGTGTGTCGGTGAGAGACATTAGTTTCTTACACCGATCACACTTCTTAAAACCACTGGAAGCCAACGGGGGAAAAAAAGAGTCCCCGCGAGGTCAAAAGACCGGCCTTCCAGGGAAAAAGAGAAAAAAGGGCACGAACGCCAGCCACGAAGGGCAAAAACCTAAAAAGAGGAATCGGGCTCGATACCGGTGTACCGAACCCAGCGGGAGGGGAACCGGCGTCGAACCGGAAGAAAAAGAGCAAAAAATCGCTGAAAAATCTAATTTTAACCGGGAAAACTGGACACACGTCCGGTGGGCTTCACGGAAAAAAAAGTGACTGAGGTAAGATGGCACCTTTAGGCGGGAAGGGAACCGCGCATGCGTGCCTGCATTCCCAAAGGCTTTCATAGAAAGCTGGGGAAATGCTCCGCTGGGGCTTCATCGGCGCCAATGACACCCATTTGTGAGGACTGACCTTCCTGCTTGGTCCTGGAGAAAAAATATATAGAATACCTTTGGAAACAAATGAATTGAAAGAAAAATTACCATAAACCATTATTAAGAAGGGACCCAGGATATGAATGCTTGACTGAGTAGAAGCAATGTGGAACCTGTGTCTTTTGGGGAAACTGCTAGGTACGTATGACCTAGATTGGCCACTGTTGGAAACAGGATACTGGGCTTGATGGACCTTGGTCTGACCCAGTGTGGCATATCTTATGTTCATGCAGACCCTCATAGACAAGTACCTTGAAAGATCAAGTTCGCCATGAGAAAGCTTCAGATCATCAGAAGCCCTTTAACTCATTCTCCTTGAATAGTGTGCATTTCTGTACACCATATCTTAAAAAGGATATAGCAGAATTGAAAAAGGTACAGAGAAGAGCCACCAAAATGGTAAAGGGGATGGAAGGATATCCCTACAAGAAAAGGCTTAAGAGGTTAGGGCTCTTCAGCTTGGAAAAGAGACAGCTGAGTAGAGATGTGATAGAGATCCATAAAATAGTAAATTGAGTGGAATGCATAAACGTAGATCAGTTGCTTACTTCATCAAAAAGTAGAAAGACTAGAGAACACACATTGAAGCTACAATGTAGCACATTGACGACTAATCTGAGAAATATTTTTTTACTCAATATGTAATCAAATTCTGGATTACTAGATGATGCATTAAAAACTGTTAGTGTAGCTGGGTTTAAAAAAGGTTTGGACAAGTTCCTGAAGGAAAAGTCCATAAACCATTATTAATGTGAACCGGGAAAATCCACTGCTTACCTCTGGGACAAGCAGTATGGAATATGTACAGCTTTTGGGAATCTGACAGGTACTTGTGACCTGGATTAGCCTATGTTGGAAAGAGGATACCGGGCTTGATGGCCTGACCCCCATATGGCACATCAAACAAAGTAACGGCAGAAATACTCAAGTTATGCAGATCAAAGAGATACTGAAAATAAAGAGACCCCAAAGTTATTTTACAAAGAACAGAGGAACAGTTTTAGTGCAGTTAAAATATCACTAACTAAAGCTGAAACCAAATATTTCTGGAGAAAATCTATATGTAGACACTGTAGAGCACAACAAAGCAGAAGAATAGCTACCCTGCAGACAGGCGAACATGGAATAGCTTGAAGTAATAACACAAGACCTGGAAACCAGGTTAAAAGTACCACCCTAAATTAGAAGAGCCCTGGCGACGTGCTCGGCTATTTGCTCAAACATTTCACATCTGTCCAAGAACAACCAAATTGCAAGAATCAATTGATCAGCCAGCCAGATTGAACATCACAATGACTGAGGAAGCACACTTGTCCTACCAAAGGGAGACCCAAGTAAAGTCCCCAAAAGCAAAACAACCAATTTGCCTACCTGTAACCTAAAAACCACTTGATGCTATAGCTGTGGATGGAATATTTACTCATATCAACTTACTAAGAAATTTTATGATAGAATCCTCCACTCCTGGATAGACAACAGAGTTTAAATGCAGAGAACAGAAACTGCCATACTGGGTCAGACCAAAGGTCCATCAAGCCCAGTCTCTTGTTTCCAACAGTGGCAAATCCAGGTCACAAGTACCTGTCAGGTTCCCAAAAAGGCACACAGGTTCCACAATGCTTGTCCCGGGGCAAGAGGTGGTTTTCCCAAGTCCTCTTTAATAATGTTTTATGGACCTTTCCTTCAGGAACTTGTCCAAACCTTTTTTTAAACCCATCTAAACTAACAGCTTTTACTACATTCTCCAGTAACTAATTCCAGAGAGTTTGTTTACATGTTGAGTAAAAAAATATTCTCTCTTATTAGTCTTAAATGGGTTATATTGTAGCTTCATTGTATGTCTCCTAGTCTTTCTACTTTTCGATGGAGTAAACAACCGGTCTATTGTTTACCTGTTCTATTCCATTCATTAATTTATAAACCTCTATCAAATTTCCCCTCAGCCATCTCTTTTCCAAGTTGAAGAGCCCTAACCTTTTGAGCCTTTCCTCATACGAGTATCCTTTTATCCCTTTTACATTTTGGTGGCTCTTCTCTATGTACCTTTTCTAAATTATGCTATATCCTTTTTAAGATAAGGCGACCAGAACTGCACACAATATTCAAGGTGCAGTTGCACCATGGAACAATACAGAGATATTACAATAACTTTTTATCTTTATTTGTAAATTTGATATACCGCTTAGCCAAAGCAACAAGCGGTGTCTTCTCCATTCCTTTCCTTATGATTCCTTGCATTCTATTTGCTTTCTTGGCTGCTGCTGCTGCACACTGGGCGGAGGGTTTGAATGTCATATACATGATGACGCCTAAATCTTTTTTCTGGCTGGTGGTTCCTAATGTGGAACCTTGCATCGTGGAACCATAGTTCGGGTTGTTCTTTCCTAGGTGCATAACTTTGCACTTGTCCACACTAAATTCCATCTGCCATTTCGACATCCAGTGTTTGAAATTATCAGGGTCCTCTTGCAAATTTTCACAATCCTCTTGTGTTTTTAATAACTTTTAATAATTTTGTGTCATCTGCAAATTTGATCACCTCACAGATTATTCCCATTTCTGAATGCTAAAAAGCAGTGGGCCCAGCACAGCTCCCTGAGGTACTTCATTATTCTCCTTTCTCCATTGAGAAATTCGGCCATTTAGCCCTACTTTTTTTTTTTTTTTTTTATAATTTCAATTTTTATTTGTATTGAACCATACATCAAATATCCACCTAACAGCAAATAGTAGTTCAATATGAAAACAAAAAAAACCACAGACCTTCCCTCCCATACACAATCAGGCAAGTCAGTTCTGCAAAAAGTCCAGTAATGGATGCCAATGACTGTTAAATTTGTCAGGCCGCAGTCAAGCACTCCATCAAACTATGCGGCGTAAGCACGTTCTCCATGCTTCAATCTCAGGGGCACCCGGGCTCTTCCATGGCAACACATTCATTTTTATAGCCACCACTCAGCCGAGCCATGAAAGCTCCCCAGACTGCCATTGGGCCAAATCTTTTCCACCTCTGCAGTAAAGCAGGATAATTAGCCCAATGTACACCCTCCAATGACCATGTAATGCGTACTCTTAAGTATGGCATGGAATCTCGAACCCAACAGGAGGAGTATGCCTGCCTAATCTGGAGTTCCTCCAACCCCTCCAAAGAAACATTAAACGCTTCTGTTTTGTTCCAATTTATCCGTAATCGTGAGAGGGTTCCAAACTGTTTAAGTTCGTGCATGAGCACGGGTAGAGACAGCATCGGGCGCATCAGTGCAAAAAGGTGGTCATCAGCGAAAAACGCAATTTTATGCTGATCGTCCGAATCAGACACACAAGAGGCTCCATGACAAGTGCAAATAACAGAGGGGACAAGGAGCATCCCTGCCTTGCAGCCCTCTGTAGATCAAACAATGCAGAGTGCCCCCCATTAACGGTGAGTAAATTATTGGAAATGCTGCTGAAGGAGAAAATAGTGAGGTTTCTGGAGTCCAGCGGATTACAGGATCCGAGGCAGCATGGATTCACCAGAGGCAGGTCTTGTCAGACAAATCTGATTGATTTCTTTGACTGGGTGACCAGGGAGTTGGACCGAGGGAGAGCCCTAGATGTGGTGTATTTAGATTTCAATAAAGCCTTTGACTCTGTTCCTCACAGGCGACTTATGAACAAACTAATCACCATAGGGATGGACCCTAATGTTACTGCTTGGGTTAGAAATTGGTTGGGTGGGAGGCAACAAAGAGTACAGGTAAATGGAGCTCATTCGGAGGAGAAGGATGTTTCCAGTAGTGTGCCCCAGGGATCTGTCCTTGGTCCGATTCTTTTTAACATCTTTGTTAGTGATATAGCAGAAGGGCTGTCTGGTAAGCTTTGCCTCTTTGCGGATGATACCAAAATCTGCAATAGAGCAGACACCCAGGAAGGTGTAGATAACATAAGGAGGGATCTAGCTAAGCTTGAAGAATGCTCTAGAATTTGGCAGCTGGGATTTAATGTTAAAAAATGTAAGGTCATTCATTTGGGCTGCAGCAATCCAAGGGAGCAATATAGTATAGGGGGTGAAGTACTTTTGTCCACTAAAGAAGAGTGGGACCTAGGCGTGGTTGTGTCTGATGATCTTAAAGTAGCTAAACAGGTAGAAAAGGTGACGGCAAAAGCTAGAAGGATGCTTGGGTGCATACAGAGAGGAATGGCTAGCAGAAAAAAGGAGGTGATAGTGCCTCTGTATAA
This sequence comes from Ichthyophis bannanicus, assembly GCA_033557465.1. NCBI lineage: Eukaryota > Metazoa > Chordata > Amphibia > Gymnophiona > Ichthyophiidae > Ichthyophis > Ichthyophis bannanicus. The sequence goes on from CM066050.1 coordinate 8,467,545, forward strand.
GTCTTTAGTGCGACCTCATTTGGAGTATAGTGTGCAATTCTGGAAACCGCACCTTCAAAAAGATATAAACAGGATGGAGTCGGTATAGAGGGTGGCTACTAAAATGGTTAGTGGTCTTCATTATAAAGCATATAAGGACAGATTTAAGGATCTTAATATGTACACCTTAGAGGAAAGGTGGGATAGAGGTAATATGATTGAGATGTTTAAATATCTCCGTGGCATAAAGGTACAGGAGGAGAGCCTCTTTCGAATGAAAGCAAGCTCTGCGACATGGGATGAGGGTGAAGGGGGATAGATTCAGGAATGATATGCGGAAATATTTCTTCACGGAAAGAGTGGTGGATCCGTGGAATAGTCTCCCAGTGGAGGTGGTAGAGATGAGGACAGTATCGGAATTCAAAAAAGCATGGGACAAACACAGAGGATCTCTAAAGGAAAAAAGGGGACTGTTGTAGTTGTTGATATGGAAGGACAGACTAGATTGGCCATGTCATCTTTTTCTATCATCATGTTTCTATGTTCTATGTTTCACCAAAGCGTGCGGGGCCACATAAAGTACCCAAACCAGGCCAAAAAATGTGGTCTCACCCCCACATGATCCAAAACGCCAAACAGGAAATCCCAATGGACGCGACTGAACACCTTTTCGGTGTCAATGGCTAACAAGAGTGACCATTCATTCCTTATGCACTCTCCAGACAAGTTGAAGGACCTGCCTAATGTTATCCCCCATCTAGCGTCCCTGGACAAAGCCCGCCTGATTTGGATGGATCAACCCCAGTAACAATGATTCAAGCCTACTGGCCAGGAGCTTTGCATTGGTGTTGATAAGAGATATGAGTCAGTATGACTCGCAAATCATGGGATCTCGCCCGGTCTTTGGAATCACCGATTATTGCTGCATCCTCAAAAGACCATGGTAAACTTCCTCCCTGCAACACTCCATTAAAGACCCGTAAAAGAACCGGCATGAGGGTTGGGCCATCTTTTTATAAAAGAGATTGGTAAACCCATCTAACCCAGGGGCTCTGCCCAGCTGGAGGCCCTTGATGGCTAGTGCCAATAGTCCCATCTAGCCATGCCCTAGCTTCCTCTGCCAATGGGTCAGATTACCCACCCCCTGGAGGTATGTCCGAATTTGAGCTGGAGAAGCTCCATCCTCACACCGATACAGTTGCTGATAAAACTGTGCAAAAAGCTCTCTAATCTCCGGCCTCTTAAAAAGCATATGGTCTTGTTCATCCTTTAATATGGCCACTTGCGAGCCTGGGAGTGGACTACTCAATTTGTGGGCCAAGAACTTCCCTGATTTGTTATCAGATTCATAGTACAGCCGATTTACCCACTGCAATTGAAAAGAGAATCATTCAATTTGTTTTCCCTTAAGTTACAGACGTGTGGCCTCTGTGCTCTTACGTGCCTATCTCCGGTCCCCTTGTGTTGACTCTCTAGTTGCTCAAGCTGTTGCTGTAAAATTTTTATCTTCTCTGCCCATTCCCTCTTACCCAGGGCACCCAGCTGAATTAATTTACCTCTCACTACCGCTTTCAACCCATCCCACAATGGGCCCAGTCCCACCTCAACTGTATCACTGAACTCAAGATAATCCTTAATAGTACTTTCCAGCACCCTAATCACATCTGCTTGCTGTATCAGGGCCTCATTAAGATGCCAGAAGGGTCTCTGCCCCCTCTCGAAGTCTCCCCCAAACACTGCCAAGATCAGCGCATGATCTGACCAGGTGATGGACCCAATCTCCACTCCCTCTAGCTTATCAACCCAATGCTGGTTGTCCAGCAGATAGTCAATGCAACTGTAGCTATCATGCACCACTCAATAGAAGGTATAGTCCCCGGATGTGGGGTGAGCTATGCACCATAAGTCTACTAATCCCCAAGCCCTTACCCATTTATTAAATCCCTGATCACTCTGAACTGGGATCCTCCCCCCCCAGCCGCAACCCACGATCGATCTTTCTTCGTGTCAAGCACTGCATTACAGTCTCCAGCCACCATCAACTGTCCCCACGCCCAACACTCTAACCATCCCCCCAGGGCCTCCCCAAAATGCCTGACTATCTCCACTGGGACCATAAACATTCAGCAATGTTATCTCAACTCCACTTACTGTCCTCCAAACTAATAAGGCCCTTCCATCTCTCCTATGTTCCACCCCTCCCAGCTGAAAGGAGACGTCCCCTCTAATCAATGTGGCGACATCCCCCTTTTTCTGCCCCAAATCAGTCCCCACAAAATAGACATGGGGTTATGTGTGAGGGCATACCAACCTCTATCTTTCTGGAGCAAATGGGTCTCTTGTATAAACGCAATTTGCCAGCCCCGCATTTGAGGTCATTATAAAGTAGCTTGTGCTTTTGCGGTGTATTGAGGCCCTTGACCTTCAGGGACCCTATCCTAAATCCCTGTGTCCCCTCACCAGATGACAAACCATCATCCCATGCCCCAACGGCTGAGTGTATCCCCCATTTTCCCACTATAACCCCTCCCTCATCCCCCAAATTGCAGAGTAAGCCTTTGCCCCCAGATGTGAGGAAGTGACTCCCTGGAGAATTCCTCCCTGATAAGGCTTCCATGGCTCCCTCCCCTCCCATGCTTCATCCCATGCACACCATCATGCCCCATACTTCTACCCTCCCAGCTCCCTGTCAACCCATTCACACCCACCATCTTTGTTCCCCTTCCCCTCCCCTCTCCTTCCCAAGCTCCATCACCTCTCCCCCTCCCCACATACCTAAAGCAGCAGTGCCTTATAACCTCAAACCAAAAATAATCTTATCCATTCTATACATCTGAAAATCCAGCTAACAACCCCTCCAATAAACCAATTATTACTAACTAATGGGAGCAAATGTTTTTGTTCAGTCCCCCACATCCATATTATCTCTGCTGTCAACCTCTGACATATTCGCTTGTCCTTTCACCTTCCGCCTCAGACGTTGGCCTTTATTGGTAGCTCTCTCCCATTGTGTGTGTGTGGGGGGGGGGGGGGAGAGATTGTGCCAGTGGTGTCACCAAGCTCAAGGGAAGATTTGGTAGATTTGCCACTCCTCCTTCTGTTAAACAAGCCCATGCTTCCTTTGCAGATCGGACCCTCTTAGAGCACCCATTAATTTCAAACTGGAGCGTAAAAGGAAAAAGCCAGCGATACCGGATATGCTCTTTGAGCAGATATTGGGTAATTCCATGCATATCTTGGCATCGCTGCAGAGTACCTGGGGACAAATATTGGTATCTCTCTATGCAAGGCACAGGAGTATCTTTTACTGTGTATGAGCTCATGCACACCTCTATATCTTGCGGCCTTGTCCCAGTGGAGGAGCCTAATGCTTGATAAGCCTGTTCAATAGCAAAACAGTCCCTCCTGCGCTTCCTTCTCTGCCACCTCCCAAAGAGCTTTGCATACCTCTTGAACCACTTTGGCGACATCTTTGTAGGCATCCATCTCCGGAATACCCTGAAAGTGAAGGTTACAGCGTCTGGAGCGGTTTTCAACTTTGTCTCGTAACAAATCCTGTTCCGATTCAAGATGTTGTATGTGCACCATGTGCGTTCCCATGGCCTTCTCCTGTTGTTCTATCTGCAGCACGACCATCTCAAGACATGTGCCAATGCCTCTGATTTCCCCATGAAGATCTCCCAGACCTTCCCACAGTTCCTCTCTCACAGTGGTCAATTCTTTTCGCAGCTCTCGCAGCCACAGTCACAGATTACCATGTGTGTATTGGTCGCTTGCTCGATCGATCTCTTCAGAATCTGCACTCAGCCTTGCTTTGGATCCCATGTCTTGTTGCACAACCTAGTATTTGGAAGCATAGGAGGACTTAAACCGCTCCAATTTTTTCTAGACAGACATCTTTTCAGTTCAAGGAATGTACCCCACCGCTTCTTGGTGAGTTAGCCACCTTGGAGCCGCTGTGATAGCCCTTACTTCAACACCTCCGATGGGAGCCTCAGAGTTAGGCTGCCATCACTGACGGTAACGTCACTTCCTCCTCTTTCTATCTTTTAACCACTTCCTGATCCACAATAGTATACTTCCTCCTATCCCATGATTTTTTTTTTAATTTGGCTCTCTCATGAGGAACATTGTCAAAAGCTTTCTTAAAATCCAGATACACTATATCAACCAGCTCACCTTGGTCTACCTGTTTATTTATGCCTTTAAAAAAAAAGTATATCTATAACAGATTAATTAGTAAGACAAGACCTTTCTTGGCTAAATCCATGTTGTCTTTCTCCCATTAAACCATGACTATCTACATATTCAGTAATTTTATTCTTTATAATAGTTTCTACCATTTCGCCCAGTATTGACGTCAGGCTTACCAGTCTGTAGTTCTCTATCAGCCCTGGAACTCCTTTTTTAAAAAATTGGCGTTACATTGGCTATTCTCCAATCTTCAGGTACTACAAATGATTTTAATGAAAGTTCACATCTTACTAATAGTAGAGTTGCAATCTCATATTTCAGTTCTTTCAACACCCTCAGATGTATACCATCCAGTCCAGGTGATTTGCTACTCTTCAGTTTATCAAATACTTGTAATACATCTTCCTGGTTTATCAATATTTATTTCAATTCTTCCAATAAATCACCTTTAAATACCATGTCAGGCATAGGTAACTTCCCTACATCTTCTTCAGTAAAGACCGAAGCAACAAATTCATTTAATCTCTCCGCTATGGCCTTGTCCTTCCTTAGCGCACCTTTTACTCCTCTATTATCCAATGATCTGACTGACCCTCTCACAGGTTTTTTGCTACAAATGTACTTGAAAAGCTGTTCTGTTTTTGCTTCCACAGCAAGCTTTTTTTCAAAGTCTCTCTTTGCTTATCTTGTCAATGCCTTGAATCTAACTTGCTGGTGCTTATGTTTTTCCTGTTTTCATCATTTGGCTCCTTTTTCCATTTCCAGAAATATGCTTTTTTGGCTACAACAGTTTCTCTAACCTCACCTTTAAACCATGCTGGCGGTTTCTTGGCCTTCCTTCCACTTTTCTTAAATTGCAGACTACATTTGGTTTGGACTTCCAAGATAGTTTTTAAGCAACGCCCATGTTTGATGTAAATTTTTACCCTTTACAGCTGCTCCTTTTAGATTTTTCTTAACTATTTGCCTCCTTTTATCATAGTCTCCCTTTTGAAAGTTGAAAGCTAATACTGTGGATTTCCTTGCCATCCTGCTTCCATCTATCAAATCAAATTTGATCATGCTATGATCACTATTGCCAAGTGGCCCCAACAACCTTAGCTCTTGCACCAGATCTTGTGTTCCACTAAGGACGGACCAAAATAGCTTTTCCTCTTGTCAGTTCATGAACCAGCAGCTGTAAGATGCAGTTATTTATTTCATCTAGAAACTTTATCTCCCTAGCATGTCCTGCTGTGACAGTGACACTGACCCAGTCAATACTGGGGTAATTGAAATCACCCATTATTACTGTGTTGTAACTTTTGTTAGCTTCGCTGATTTCTTTTAGCATTTCATCATCCGTCTGTTCATTCTGGCCAGGCAGTTGGTAGTACACCCTTACTGCCAATTATTGTCACAAGTACCTTTGCAGGATACTAACAAACAAAGGAGACTCCATACTATTTTTTCCTGCTGACTTTAACACTTTTCCTGTTAATAAGCTTGTTCATATCTGGAATTTCCTTCTTAGTTGTACCTAGAAAGGTTTGGACAAGTTCGTGGAGGAAAAGTCCATAAGCCATTTTTAAAATGAACTGGTGAAATCCACTGCTTACCCATGGGATAAGCAGCATAAAAGCTGTCTACCATTTGGGAACCTGATGGGTACTTGTTATCTGGATTGATCACTGTTGGAAACAGGATAGTAGTCATAAGAGATCTTTGGTCTGACCCAGTATAGAATATAAGAACATAAGAAATGCCTTACTGGGTCAGACCAAGTTCCATGAAGCGTAGTTACTCACCTGTAACAGGTGTTCTCCAGGAGCAGCAGGAATCAGTCCTCACTTATGGGTGACGTCGGCGCCGACGGAGCCCTCGCGGAGCAATTTTCCCCAGCTTTCAAAGAAAGCCTTTGGGAATTGCAGCGCGCATGCGCGGTAGTCTTCCCGCCCGAAGGTGCCATCTTAGCCAGTCAGATGACATAGCTAAAAAAGACAGCATAAAAATTTGCAAAAAGAACATAAGCAGACGATTGCAACTCCAAGGGGAGGAGGGAGGGTAGTGAGGACTGATTCCTGCTGCTCCTGGAGAACACCTGTTACAGGTGAGTAACTACGCTTTCTCCAGGACCAAGCAGGAAGTCAGTCCTCACTTATGGGACTCCCAAGCTCAAGGCTACCGGAGACCCTAAGCACAAAAATGAGCTCCCTCTAGCTCAGCAGCACAGAAGGAAAGAATCTTCGCTGAATTATCACCCACCGGTAGCCCACATCCGGGATGGAGGGTAGGAGTTGCTCAGACCTCAAAGAGATTACGGAGGACTGCCTGTCCGAAAGCACTGTCCCTACGGGACTCCCTCTCGAGACAGTAATGGACCGCAAAAGTCTGGCTCGAAGACCAAGTAGCGGCCCGGCAGATGTCTGCCAGCGGAACAGAGCGGAGGTAAGCCACTGACGTGGCCTTTGCCCGAACGCAATGAGCCGTGACTCGACTTTCTAAGGCGAGTCCGGCTGCCCCATAAGCCCAAGAGATACAGTCCGCAACCCAGATGGACAGAGTACGCTTGGAGACCGGGAGCCCCAATTTATTGGGGTCAAAGGACACAAAAAGCTGCGCAGCTTTACGGTGCTCCCGCGTACGGTCAAGGTAGAAGTTCAACGCCCTTCTACAGTCCAGGGTATGGAGGACCGTCTCAGCTCGGCTGGAGTGTGGTCTGGGAAAGAAGGTTGGAAGTACCACCTCCTGATTCAAGTGAAAAGGGGAGACCACTTTAGGCAGAAACTTTGGGTGAGTCCGTAGGACTACCCTATTCTTGTAGAACCGAGTGTAGGGGGGATCAGACACGAGGGCCTGTAATTCACTTACGCGCCTAGCGGAAGTGAGGGCTATCAAGAACAGCGTTTTCCAAGACAGAAAACGGAGAGAGAGAGCAGGTAGCCATAGGTTCAAAAGGCGGACAGGTGATCCGCTGTAAAACCACATTCAGGTCCCAGTCAGGCGCTGGCGGGCGCAGAGGTGGTTTAAGTAGTAGGAGACCTCGGAGAAACCTCGCTACGAGAGGGTCGTTGGAGAGAGGTCTGCCGTCCACCGGCACATGATGTGCGGAAAGAGCACTGAGGTGAACTTTGACGGAGTTGGACTTAAGTCCCAGATTAGAGAGGTGTAGCAAGTACTGTAAGATCACCGACACCGGGCAGGAGAAGGGATCCTGAGACTGTTGGGTACACCAGACTGCAAAGCGACGCCATTTAAGGGCGTAGCATTTGCGGGTAGAAGGCCGTCGCGAAGCCAAGACGACCTCCTCCACCTCTGCCGGCAAGAGGAGAGGAGCAAGGACTACCCTCTCAGCAGCCAGGCCATGAGGTTGAGAGACCTGAGGTTGGGGTGCAGTAGGGACCCCTGATCCTGGGTGAGGAGATCCGGTTGCACCCCCAGAGGGATTGGATCCTCCACCGCCAGTTGCAGCAAGAGCGGAAACCACGGCTGCCTGGGCCAGCGAGGGGCCACCAGGATCATGAAAGCTTTGTCTCGGAGAACCTTGAAAAGGGTCCGAGAGACTAACGGGATGGGAGGGAAAGCGTACAGAAGGCTCCCCGACCATGAGATCAGAAAGGCGTCCGCCGCCACCCGAAGGGGGTGAGGCTGACGAGAGCAGAAGCGAGGAAGCTGCCGGTTGTGAGGACTGGCAAAGAGATCCACTGTGGGGAGGCCCCACCTGAGGAAGAGCTTCTGAACAATCAAGGGGTCCAGACGCCACTCGTGCGGCTGGAGGACCCTGCTGAGTTTGTCCGCCAGGCAATTTTCTTGGCCCGGGAGATAAACTGCCTTGAGGAGAATGCCGTGACTGACGGCCCAAGAGCAGAGCTTCTGTGCCTCCCGGCAGAGGAGGAAGGAGCCCGTGCCCCCCTGCTTGTTCACGTAGAACATGGCAACTTGATTGTCCGTCTGGACAAGGACGGACTGTTGGGAGGTCAGGTGGGAGAAGGCCTTGAGAGCTAGGCGGATCGCCCTGAGCTCCAGGAAGTTGATCTGCTGAGCAGACTCCCACTTGGTCCAGAGGCCTTGAGTACGTGCCTCTTGGCAATGGGCTCCCCAGCCCAGGAGGGATGCATCGGTGGTCAGCACCCGGGTCGGCTGAGGTGACTGGAAAGGCATTCCCAATACCAGGTTCGGCTGCCGGAGCCACCACCGGATAGACGAGACCAGCGGCTCGGAGACGCGCACCAGGTCTGCTAGGCCGCCCGTGGCCTGTCGCCACTGCTGGCGGAGACACCACTGAGCAGGCCGCATATTCAGGCGGGCATTGGGGGTCACATGGACGGTGGAAGCCATATGGCCGAGCAGTCTCAGGAAGCGCCTGGCGGAGACCAGGGGCTGGCTGCGAAAGCGGTCGGCTAGGTCCATGAGCCGCTGAGCCCTGTCGAGCGGTAGGTACGCTCGCGCCTGAGGGGTGTGCAGCCTTGCGCCGATGAACTCGAGATCCTGTGAGGGGAGCAAAGTGGACTTTGCGAAGTTGATGACAAAGCCCAAGTGCTGCAGCAGAGTCACCGTGCGGCACGTGGCGGTGGTGACCTCCTGAGCGGACGCTGCTCTGATGAGCCAGTCGTCGAGGTACGGAAAAACATAGAGGCCGTGAAGCCGGAGATGGGCCGCCACGACCGCGAGACATTTTGTGAAGACTCGCGGTGCGGAGGACAGGCCGAAGGGCAGTACTCTGTACTGGTAATGATTTCCTGCCACCACAAACCTTAGGTATTGGCGGTGGCTTGGGTGGATGAGGATGTGCGTGTAAGCATCCTTTAGATCCAAGGAGCATAGCCAATCTCCCTGCTGGAGGTAGGGCAGAAGGATTCCAAGGGTAAGCATTTTGAACTTCTCCCGCACAAGGAACTTGTTGAGGTTGCGCAAGTCCAGGATGGGTCGGAGGCCTCCTGTTCTCTTTGGTATCAGAAAATACCTTGAATAGAAGCCCTGACCTCTCAGGTGGTGTGGCACCGGTTCCACCGCCCGATCCTGCAGAAGACCTGCTAACTCCTGAAGGAGCAACTCCCTGTGCAGAGGGGGGCGCGGAGGCTCTCCCGGAAAATAGGAGGGAGGGACCTGATGGAAGTGGAGAAGGTAGCCCTCTCGCACGACCTGAAGCACCCAGGCATCTGCGGTGATGCTGGACCACCTGTCGGCGAAGTGAACCAGCCGGCCTCCGGTGCTGGGGGGAACCAGCGGGGGGGGAGAGGCTATGCTGAGCGAGTCAAAAACCCCCACCCTGCTGAGCAGGGGCTGGTGGCGCAGGCTTGGGGGCTTGCTGCCTACGGGACCCGTTACCCCGTCCCTTGGCCTGCTGGCCCTGTTGGGGAGCTGCAGGGGCCTGATAATGGGGGTATTGTTTGTAGGCAGCCGCCTTCCTCGGGTAAAAGGTCTTTTTTCCCGAGCCCTTCTTTTTCTGGGAAGGGGCGGAGGTCTTCCTAGAAAGCCTGGTCCTGGTGAGAGTCTCAGTCTCAATTTGTGCAGCCTTTTCCGCCATGGGCTTGCCAAAGAGGTTTTCGCCTCGGCAGGGGACATCGACCAACTTGTCCTGTACCCAGGGCTCAAGGTCGGATGACTGAAGCCAAGCCTGTCGGCGGGCACCGATGCCGGCTGCGGCTACTCGAGCCGAGGCTTCAAAGCCATCATAGGCTGCCCGGGACATGAACTTTGAGCATTCCCGAATACCTGTGGACAAGGCTAGGAACCTCCGCAAGGGTTCCTCGGACAAACCAGCGGAGAAGCCGGCTAGCTCTTTAGCCAGATCCCTGAGATACATGCCCATGTAGAGCTGGTAAGTCTGGACACGACAGGCGAGCATAGAGCCCTGGAAGCACTTCTTGCCAAGGCCATCCAGGTTACGGGCCTCCCTTCCAGGAGGCACCGAGGAGTGCATCTTCTGGCTCTTAAGACGATGCATGGCCGATTCCACTACCATGGAATGGTGTGGCAACTGCGCCTTTTGAAAGCCAGGGCTCTTGCGGACTCGATAGATAGAATCGACCCGCTTGCTCAGGACCGGCGAGGAGGCCGGACTCTCCCACATGCGGAAGAGCAGTCGTTCCAGCATAGGAGGAACCGGCACAGTAAAGTGCTCCCTCGCGGGAGAGTCATACTGGAGGGCGTCGAGCTCTTCGGCTCGAGGCTCCTCCTCGGGGTCCGCAGGGAAGGCCAAAGCCTTGGCCATATCCCTAACGAAATCCGAGAACCGGGCATCCTCCGGGGGGGACTGCTTCCGAGGCTCGGACTCCGGAGAGTCCGATGGGACACACCGAGTCCGGAAAGAATCAGGTGACTCTTCTTCCTCCGACTCCCAGACCGACTCCGACGAGGACTCGGTGGGGTCGGCTCGGGCAGGGTGCGGCGCCAGCCGCCCCGACGCCGAGGGAGTCGGCGTCGGCGACCTCGGTCCCGAACGGGAGGCCGAGGGCGACCTCGACCGAGGATCGACTCGAGTTCTCATCGACTCGAGGATCGGCTCGGTCTCCGGGGTCGACTTGGACGTCGACGTCCCGGCGGTCGGGGCAGCGACGCCAGCGAAGCCAGCGAGCAGTGCCCGCTGCTGGTCCATGAAGGCAGACAATCTGCTCTCCAAGGCCGTCAACCTGAGTCCGAGCTCAGGCGACCCAGCAGCCCCCGACTCGGGCCCCGACGGCGTCGGGCCCGACGTCGGCTGACGCGGAGGCGAGTCCAGAAGGACAACAGGACTTACCCGGGCAGGCATCTCCGACTCCAGGCGAGGTCGCTTCGGGAGGTGATCCTTCTCCAAGGACCCGGGGCGGCTGTCGGGGCTATGCGACCTGGCCCTCGCGGAGCCAGGAGCGTCCACCGACGCCGCCCTCGCGGGTTTTTCCTTCCGTCGATGGTCCCCGGAGGGAGAACCCCGGTCGGAGGAGCTCCGTCGACGGTCCGAACTGGAGCCTTTCGACAGTGAGGCCTCCGACGAGGTCCGGGTACGGCTGGGGTCAGCGAAGATTCTTTCGCGCTGATGCCGCCGACTTCTCAACGCCTTCGAGGACAGTTTGCTGCAGGGCCCACAGATCAGTTCCTCGTGATCTGGGCCCAGGCAGCGGAGGCAAAGGTCGTGTGAGTCGGTGAGTGACATATTTCGGTCACACCGACCACACCGCTTAAAGCCACTGGCAGCCATCGGGGGAAAAAGGGCCCCTGCGAGGTCAAAGGACCGGGCTGCCAGGGAAAAAAACGAAAACGAAAACTGACTAAGTCAGAAAAACCGAAAAACCGTTAGAGGACTCGAGACCGGCGTCGCGAGTCCGGGCGGGAAAACGACCGGCGTCGAACCGAAAGAAAAAAGGATAAATACAGAGGAAAATCAACTTTTTCGCGGGGACAAGACGGGGACGTCTGTAGGGCTCCGCGGAAAAAAGAAGACTGGCTAAGATGGCACCTTCGGGCGGGAAGACTACCGCGCATGCGCGCTGCAATTCCCAAAGGCTTTCTTTGAAAGCTGGGGAAAATTGCTCCGCGAGGGCTCCGTCGGCGCCGACGTCACCCATAAGTGAGGACTGACTTCCTGCTTGGTCCTGGAGAACGAGCCGATCCTCGAGCCGATGAGAACTCGAGTCGATCCTCGGTCGAGGTCGCCCTCGGCCTCCCGTTCGGGACCGAGGTCGCCGACGCCGACTCCCTCGGCGTCGGGGCGGCTGGCGCCGCACCCTGCCCGAGCCGACCCCACCGAGTCCTCGTCGGAGTCGGTCTGGGAGTCGGAGGAAGAAGAGTCACCTGATTCTTTCCGGACTCGGTGTGTCCCATCGGACTCTCCGGAGTCCGAGCCTCGGAAGCAGTCCCCCCCGGAGGATGCCCGGTTCTCGGATTTCGTTAGGGATATGGCCAAGGCTTTGGCCTTCCCTGCGGACCCCGAGGAGGAGCCTCGAGCCGAAGAGCTCGACGCCCTCCAGTATGACTCTCCCGCGAGGGAGCACTTTACTGTGCCGGTTCCTCCTATGCTGGAACGACTGCTCTTCCGCATGTGGGAGAGTCCGGCCTCCTCGCCGGTCCTGAGCAAGCGGGTCGATTCTATCTATCGAGTCCGCAAGAGCCCTGGCTTTCAAAAGGCGCAGTTGCCACACCATTCCATGGTAGTGGAATCGGCCATGCATCGTCTTAAGAGCCAGAAGATGCACTCCTCGGTGCCTCCTGGAAGGGAGGCCCGTAACCTGGATGGCCTTGGCAAGAAGTGCTTCCAGGGCTCTATGCTCGCCTGTCGTGTCCAGACTTACCAGCTCTACATGGGCATGTATCTCAGGGATCTGGCTAAAGAGCTAGCCGGCTTCTCCGCTGGTTTGTCCGAGGAACCCTTGCGGAGGTTCCTAGCCTTGTCCACAGGTATTCGGGAATGCTCAAAGTTCATGTCCCGGGCAGCCTATGATGGCTTTGAAGCCTCGGCTCGAGTAGCCGCAGCCGGCATCGGTGCCCGCCGACAGGCTTGGCTTCAGTCATCCGACCTTGAGCCCTGGGTACAGGACAAGTTGGTCGATGTCCCCTGCCGAGGCGAAAACCTCTTTGGCAAGCCCATGGCGGAAAAGGCTGCACAAATTGAGACTGAGACTCTCACCAGGACCAGGCTTTCTAGGAAGACCTCCGCCCCTTCCCAGAAAAAGAAGGGCTCGGGAAAAAAGACCTTTTACCCGAGGAAGGCGGCTGCCTACAAACAATACCCCCATTATCAGGCCCCTGCAGCTCCCCAACAGGGCCAGCAGGCCAAGGGACGGGGTAACGGGTCCCGTAGGCAGCAAGCCCCCAAGCCTGCGCCACCAGCCCCTGCTCAGCAGGGTGGGGGTTTTTGACTCGCTCAGCATAGCCTCTCCCCCCCCGCTGGTTCCCCCAGCACCGGAGGCCGGCTGGTTCACTTCGCCGACAGGTGGTCCAGCATCACCGCAGATGCCTGGGTGCTTCAGGTCGTGCGAGAGGGCTACCTTCTCCACTTCCATCAGGTCCCTCCCTCCTATTTTCCGGGAGAGCCTCCGCGCCCCCCTCTGCACAGGGAGTTGCTCCTTCAGGAGTTAGCAGGTCTTCTGCAGGATCGGGCGGTGGAACCGGTGCCACACCACCTGAGAGGTCAGGGCTTCTATTCAAGGTATTTTCTGATACCAAAGAGAACAGGAGGCCTCCGACCCATCCTGGACTTGCGCAACCTCAACAAGTTCCTTGTGCGGGAGAAGTTCAAAATGCTTACCCTTGGAATCCTTCTGCCCTACCTCCAGCAGGGAGATTGGCTATGCTCCTTGGATCTAAAGGATGCTTACACGCACATCCTCATCCACCCAAGCCACCGCCAATACCTAAGGTTTGTGGTGGCAGGAAATCATTACCAGTACAGAGTACTGCCCTTCGGCCTGTCCTCCGCACCGCGAGTCTTCACAAAATGTCTCGCGGTCGTGGCGGCCCATCTCCGGCTTCACGGCCTCTGTTTTTCCGTACCTCGACGACTGGCTCATCAGAGCAGCGTCCGCTCAGGAGGTCACCACCGCCACGTGCCGCACGGTGACTCTGCTGCAGCACTTGGGCTTTGTCATCAACTTCGCAAAGTCCACTTTGCTCCCCTCACAGGATCTCGAGTTCATCGGCGCAAGGCTGCACACCCCTCAGGCGCGAGCGTACCTACCGCTCGACAGGGCTCAGCGGCTCATGGACCTAGCCGACCGCTTTCGCAGCCAGCCCCTGGTCTCCGCCAGGCGCTTCCTGAGACTGCTCGGCCATATGGCTTCCACCGTCCATGTGACCCCCAATGCCCGCCTGAATATGCGGCCTGCTCAGTGGTGTCTCCGCCAGCAGTGGCGACAGGCCACGGGCGGCCTAGCAGACCTGGTGCGCGTCTCCGAGCCGCTGGTCTCGTCTATCCGGTGGTGGCTCCGGCAGCCGAACCTGGTATTGGGAATGCCTTTCCAGTCACCTCAGCCGACCCGGGTGCTGACCACCGATGCATCCCTCCTGGGCTGGGGAGCCCATTGCCAAGAGGCACGTACTCAAGGCCTCTGGACCAAGTGGGAGTCTGCTCAGCAGATCAACTTCCTGGAGCTCAGGGCGATCCGCCTAGCTCTCAAGGCCTTCTCCCACCTGACCTCCCAACAGTCCGTCCTTGTCCAGACGGACAATCAAGTTGCCATGTTCTACGTGAACAAGCAGGGGGGCACGGGCTCCTTCCTCCTCTGCCGGGAGGCACAGAAGCTCTGCTCTTGGGCCGTCAGTCACGGCATTCTCCTCAAGGCAGTTTATCTCCCGGGCCAAGAAAATTGCCTGGCGGACAAACTCAGCAGGGTCCTCCAGCCGCACGAGTGGCGTCTGGACCCCTTGATTGTTCAGAAGCTCTTCCTCAGGTGGGGCCTCCCCACAGTGGATCTCTTTGCCAGTCCTCACAACCGGCAGCTTCCTCGCTTCTGCTCTCGTCAGCCTCACCCCCTTCGGGTGGCGGCGGACGCCTTTCTGATCTCATGGTCGGGGAGCCTTCTGTACGCTTTCCCTCCCATCCCGTTAGTCTCTCGGACCCTTTTCAAGGTTCTCCGAGACAAAGCTTTCATGATCCTGGTGGCCCCTCGCTGGCCCAGGCAGCCGTGGTTTCCGCTCTTGCTGCAACTGGCGGTGGAGGATCCAATCCCTCTGGGGGTGCAACCGGATCTCCTCACCCAGGATCAGGGGTCCCTACTGCACCCCAACCTCAGGTCTCTCAACCTCATGGCCTGGCTGCTGAGAGGGTAGTCCTTGCTCCTCTCCTCTTGCCGGCAGAGGTGGAGGAGGTCGTCTTGGCTTCGCGACGGCCTTCTACCCGCAAATGCTACGCCCTTAAATGGCGTCGCTTTGCAGTCTGGTGTACCCAACAGTCTCAGGATCCCTTCTCCTGCCCGGTGTCGGTGATCTTACAGTACTTGCTACACCTCTCTAATCTGGGACTTAAGTCCAACTCCGTCAAAGTTCACCTCAGTGCTCTTTCCGCACATCATGTGCCGGTGGACGGCAGACCTCTCTCCAACGACCCTCTCGTAGCGAGGTTTCTCCGAGGTCTCCTACTACTTAAACCACCTCTGCGCCCGCCAGCGCCTGACTGGGACCTGAATGTGGTTTTACAGCGGATCACCTGTCCGCCTTTTGAACCTATGGCTACCTGCTCTCTCCGTTTTCTGTCTTGGAAAACGCTGTTCTTGATAGCCCTCACTTCCGCTAGGCGCGTAAGTGAATTACAGGCCCTCGTGTCTGATCCCCCCTACACTCGGTTCTACAAGAATAGGGTAGTCCTACGGACTCACCCAAAGTTTCTGCCTAAAGTGGTCTCCCCTTTTCACTTGAATCAGGAGGTGGTACTTCCAACCTTCTTTCCCAGACCACACTCCAGCCGAGCTGAGACGGTCCTCCATACCCTGGACTGTAGAAGGGCGTTGAACTTCTACCTTGACCGTACGCGGGAGCACCGTAAAGCTGCGCAGCTTTTTGTGTCCTTTGACCCCAATAAATTGGGGCTCCCGGTCTCCAAGCGTACTCTGTCCATCTGGGTTGCGGACTGTATCTCTTGGGCTTATGGGGCAGCCGGACTCGCCTTAGAAAGTCGAGTCACGGCTCATTGCGTTCGGGCAAAGGCCACGTCAGTGGCTTACCTCCGCTCTGTTCCGCTGGCAGACATCTGCCGGGCCGCTACTTGGTCTTCGAGCCAGACTTTTGCGGTCCATTACTGTCTCGAGAGGGAGTCCCGTAGGGACAGTGCTTTCGGACAGGCAGTCCTCCGTAATCTCTTTGAGGTCTGAGCAACTCCTACCCTCCATCCCGGATGTGGGCTACCGGTGGGTGATAATTCAGCGAAGATTCTTTCCTTCTGTGCTGCTGAGCTAGAGGGAGCTCATTTTTGTGCTTAGGGTCTCCGGTAGCCTTGAGCTTGGGAGTCCCATAAGTGAGGACTGACTTCCTGCTTGGTCCTGGAGAAAGCGTAGTTACTCACCTGTAACAGGTGTTCTCCAGGAGCAGCAGGAATCAGTCCTCACTACCCTCCCTCCTCCCCTTGGAGTTGCAATCGTCTGCTTATGTTCTTTTTGCAAATTTTTATGCTGTCTTTTTTAGCTATGTCATCTGACTGGCTAAGATGGCACCTTCGGGCGGGAAGACTACCGCGCATGCGCGCTGCAATTCCCAAAGGCTTTCTTTGAAAGCTGGGGAAAATTGCTCCGCGAGGGCTCCGTCGGCGCCGACGTCACCCATAAGTGAGGACTGATTCCTGCTGCTCCTGGAGAACACCTGTTACAGGTGAGTAACTACGCTGTCTCCGGGGTCGACTTGGACGTCGACGTCCCGGCGGTCGGGGCAGCGACGCCAGCGAAGCCAGCGAGCAGTGCCCGCTGCTGGTCCATGAAGGCAGACAATCTGCTCTCCAAGGCCGTCAACCTGAGTCCGAGCTCAGGCGACCCAGCAGCCCCCGACTCGGGCCCCGACGGCGTCGGGCCCGACGTCGGCTGACGCGGAGGCGAGTCCAGAAGGACAACAGGACTTACCCGGGCAGGCATCTCCGACTCCAGGCGAGGTCGCTTCGGGAGGTGATCCTTCTCCAAGGACCCGGGGCGGCTGTCGGGGCTATGCGACCTGGCCCTCGCGGAGCCAGGAGCGTCCACCGACGCCGCCCTCGCGGGTTTTTCCTTCCGTCGATGGTCCCCGGAGGGAGAACCCCGGTCGGAGGAGCTCCGTCGACGGTCCGAACTGGAGCCTTTCGACAGTGAGGCCTCCGACGAGGTCCGGGTACGGCTGGGGTCAGCGAAGATTCTTTCGCGCTGATGCCGCCGACTTCTCAACGCCTTCGAGGACAGTTTGCTGCAGGGCCCACAGATCAGTTCCTCGTGATCTGGGCCCAGGCAGCGGAGGCAAAGGTCGTGTGAGTCGGTGAGTGACATATTTCGGTCACACCGACCACACCGCTTAAAGCCACTGGCAGCCATCGGGGGAAAAAGGGCCCCTGCGAGGTCAAAGGACCGGGCTGCCAGGGAAAAAACGAAAACGAAAACTGACTAAGTCAGAAAAACCGAAAAACCGTTAGAGGACTCGAGACCGGCGTCGCGAGTCCGGGCGGGAAAACGACCGGCGTCGAACCGAAAGAAAAAAGGATAAATACAGAGGAAAATCAACTTTTTCGCGGGGACAAGACGGGGACGTCTGTAGGGCTCCGCGGAAAAAAGAAGACTGGCTAAGATGGCACCTTCGGGCGGGAAGACTACCGCGCATGCGCGCTGCAATTCCCAAAGGCTTTCTTTGAAAGCTGGGGAAAATTGCTCCGCGAGGGCTCCGTCGGCGCCGACGTCACCCATAAGTGAGGACTGACTTCCTGCTTGGTCCTGGAGAACGAGCCGATCCTCGAGCCGATGAGAACTCGAGTCGATCCTCGGTCGAGGTCGCCCTCGGCCTCCCGTTCGGGACCGAGGTCGCCGACGCCGACTCCCTCGGCGTCGGGGCGGCTGGCGCCGCACCCTGCCCGAGCCGACCCCACCGAGTCCTCGTCGGAGTCGGTCTGGGAGTCGGAGGAAGAAGAGTCACCTGATTCTTTCCGGACTCGGTGTGTCCCATCGGACTCTCCGGAGTCCGAGCCTCGGAAGCAGTCCCCCCCGGAGGATGCCCGGTTCTCGGATTTCGTTAGGGATATGGCCAAGGCTTTGGCCTTCCCTGCGGACCCCGAGGAGGAGCCTCGAGCCGAAGAGCTCGACGCCCTCCAGTATGACTCTCCCGCGAGGGAGCACTTTACTGTGCCGGTTCCTCCTATGCTGGAACGACTGCTCTTCCGCATGTGGGAGAGTCCGGCCTCCTCGCCGGTCCTGAGCAAGCGGGTCGATTCTATCTATCGAGTCCGCAAGAGCCCTGGCTTTCAAAAGGCGCAGTTGCCACACCATTCCATGGTAGTGGAATCGGCCATGCATCGTCTTAAGAGCCAGAAGATGCACTCCTCGGTGCCTCCTGGAAGGGAGGCCCGTAACCTGGATGGCCTTGGCAAGAAGTGCTTCCAGGGCTCTATGCTCGCCTGTCGTGTCCAGACTTACCAGCTCTACATGGGCATGTATCTCAGGGATCTGGCTAAAGAGCTAGCCGGCTTCTCCGCTGGTTTGTCCGAGGAACCCTTGCGGAGGTTCCTAGCCTTGTCCACAGGTATTCGGGAATGCTCAAAGTTCATGTCCCGGGCAGCCTATGATGGCTTTGAAGCCTCGGCTCGAGTAGCCGCAGCCGGCATCGGTGCCCGCCGACAGGCTTGGCTTCAGTCATCCGACCTTGAGCCCTGGGTACAGGACAAGTTGGTCGATGTCCCCTGCCGAGGCGAAAACCTCTTTGGCAAGCCCATGGCGGAAAAGGCTGCACAAATTGAGACTGAGACTCTCACCAGGACCAGGCTTTCTAGGAAGACCTCCGCCCCTTCCCAGAAAAAGAAGGGCTCGGGAAAAAAGACCTTTTACCCGAGGAAGGCGGCTGCCTACAAACAATACCCCCATTATCAGGCCCCTGCAGCTCCCCAACAGGGCCAGCAGGCCAAGGGACGGGGTAACGGGTCCCGTAGGCAGCAAGCCCCCAAGCCTGCGCCACCAGCCCCTGCTCAGCAGGGTGGGGGTTTTTGACTCGCTCAGCATAGCCTCTCCCCCCCCGCTGGTTCCCCCCAGCACCGGAGGCCGGCTGGTTCACTTCGCCGACAGGTGGTCCAGCATCACCGCAGATGCCTGGGTGCTTCAGGTCGTGCGAGAGGGCTACCTTCTCCACTTCCATCAGGTCCCTCCCTCCTATTTTCCGGGAGAGCCTCCGCGCCCCCTCTGCACAGGGAGTTGCTCCTTCAGGAGTTAGCAGGTCTTCTGCAGGATCGGGCGGTGGAACCGGTGCCACACCACCTGAGAGGTCAGGGCTTCTATTCAAGGTATTTTCTGATACCAAAGAGAACAGGAGGCCTCCGACCCATCCTGGACTTGCGCAACCTCAACAAGTTCCTTGTGCGGGAGAAGTTCAAAATGCTTACCCTTGGAATCCTTCTGCCCTACCTCCAGCAGGGAGATTGGCTATGCTCCTTGGATCTAAAGGATGCTTACACGCACATCCTCATCCACCCAAGCCACCGCCAATACCTAAGGTTTGTGGTGGCAGGAAATCATTACCAGTACAGAGTACTGCCCTTCGGCCTGTCCTCCGCACCGCGAGTCTTCACAAAATGTCTCGCGGTCGTGGCGGCCCATCTCCGGCTTCACGGCCTCTGTTTTTCCGTACCTCGACGACTGGCTCATCAGAGCAGCGTCCGCTCAGGAGGTCACCACCGCCACGTGCCGCACGGTGACTCTGCTGCAGCACTTGGGCTTTGTCATCAACTTCGCAAAGTCCACTTTGCTCCCCTCACAGGATCTCGAGTTCATCGGCGCAAGGCTGCACACCCCTCAGGCGCGAGCGTACCTACCGCTCGACAGGGCTCAGCGGCTCATGGACCTAGCCGACCGCTTTCGCAGCCAGCCCCTGGTCTCCGCCAGGCGCTTCCTGAGACTGCTCGGCCATATGGCTTCCACCGTCCATGTGACCCCCAATGCCCGCCTGAATATGCGGCCTGCTCAGTGGTGTCTCCGCCAGCAGTGGCGACAGGCCACGGGCGGCCTAGCAGACCTGGTGCGCGTCTCCGAGCCGCTGGTCTCGTCTATCCGGTGGTGGCTCCGGCAGCCGAACCTGGTATTGGGAATGCCTTTCCAGTCACCTCAGCCGACCCGGGTGCTGACCACCGATGCATCCCTCCTGGGCTGGGGAGCCCATTGCCAAGAGGCACGTACTCAAGGCCTCTGGACCAAGTGGGAGTCTGCTCAGCAGATCAACTTCCTGGAGCTCAGGGCGATCCGCCTAGCTCTCAAGGCCTTCTCCCACCTGACCTCCCAACAGTCCGTCCTTGTCCAGACGGACAATCAAGTTGCCATGTTCTACGTGAACAAGCAGGGGGGCACGGGCTCCTTCCTCCTCTGCCGGGAGGCACAGAAGCTCTGCTCTTGGGCCGTCAGTCACGGCATTCTCCTCAAGGCAGTTTATCTCCCGGGCCAAGAAAATTGCCTGGCGGACAAACTCAGCAGGGTCCTCCAGCCGCACGAGTGGCGTCTGGACCCCTTGATTGTTCAGAAGCTCTTCCTCAGGTGGGGCCTCCCCACAGTGGATCTCTTTGCCAGTCCTCACAACCGGCAGCTTCCTCGCTTCTGCTCTCGTCAGCCTCACCCCCTTCGGGTGGCGGCGGACGCCTTTCTGATCTCATGGTCGGGGAGCCTTCTGTACGCTTTCCCTCCCATCCCGTTAGTCTCTCGGACCCTTTTCAAGGTTCTCCGAGACAAAGCTTTCATGATCCTGGTGGCCCCTCGCTGGCCCAGGCAGCCGTGGTTTCCGCTCTTGCTGCAACTGGCGGTGGAGGATCCAATCCCTCTGGGGGTGCAACCGGATCTCCTCACCCAGGATCAGGGGTCCCTACTGCACCCCAACCTCAGGTCTCTCAACCTCATGGCCTGGCTGCTGAGAGGGTAGTCCTTGCTCCTCTCCTCTTGCCGGCAGAGGTGGAGGAGGTCGTCTTGGCTTCGCGACGGCCTTCTACCCGCAAATGCTACGCCCTTAAATGGCGTCGCTTTGCAGTCTGGTGTACCCAACAGTCTCAGGATCCCTTCTCCTGCCCGGTGTCGGTGATCTTACAGTACTTGCTACACCTCTCTAATCTGGGACTTAAGTCCAACTCCGTCAAAGTTCACCTCAGTGCTCTTTCCGCACATCATGTGCCGGTGGACGGCAGACCTCTCTCCAACGACCCTCTCGTAGCGAGGTTTCTCCGAGGTCTCCTACTACTTAAACCACCTCTGCGCCCGCCAGCGCCTGACTGGGACCTGAATGTGGTTTTACAGCGGATCACCTGTCCGCCTTTTGAACCTATGGCTACCTGCTCTCTCCGTTTTCTGTCTTGGAAAACGCTGTTCTTGATAGCCCTCACTTCCGCTAGGCGCGTAAGTGAATTACAGGCCCTCGTGTCTGATCCCCCCTACACTCGGTTCTACAAGAATAGGGTAGTCCTACGGACTCACCCAAAGTTTCTGCCTAAAGTGGTCTCCCCTTTTCACTTGAATCAGGAGGTGGTACTTCCAACCTTCTTTCCCAGACCACACTCCAGCCGAGCTGAGACGGTCCTCCATACCCTGGACTGTAGAAGGGCGTTGAACTTCTACCTTGACCGTACGCGGGAGCACCGTAAAGCTGCGCAGCTTTTTGTGTCCTTTGACCCCAATAAATTGGGGCTCCCGGTCTCCAAGCGTACTCTGTCCATCTGGGTTGCGGACTGTATCTCTTGGGCTTATGGGGCAGCCGGACTCGCCTTAGAAAGTCGAGTCACGGCTCATTGCGTTCGGGCAAAGGCCACGTCAGTGGCTTACCTCCGCTCTGTTCCGCTGGCAGACATCTGCCGGGCCGCTACTTGGTCTTCGAGCCAGACTTTTGCGGTCCATTACTGTCTCGAGAGGGAGTCCCGTAGGGACAGTGCTTTCGGACAGGCAGTCCTCCGTAATCTCTTTGAGGTCTGAGCAACTCCTACCCTCCATCCCGGATGTGGGCTACCGGTGGGTGATAATTCAGCGAAGATTCTTTCCTTCTGTGCTGCTGAGCTAGAGGGAGCTCATTTTTGTGCTTAGGGTCTCCGGTAGCCTTGAGCTTGGGAGTCCCATAAGTGAGGACTGACTTCCTGCTTGGTCCTGGAGAAAGCGTAGTTACTCACCTGTAACAGGTGTTCTCCAGGAGCAGCAGGAATCAGTCCTCACTACCCTCCCTCCTCCCCTTGGAGTTGCAATCGTCTGCTTATGTTCTTTTTGCAAATTTTTATGCTGTCTTTTTTAGCTATGTCATCTGACTGGCTAAGATGGCACCTTCGGGCGGGAAGACTACCGCGCATGCGCGCTGCAATTCCCAAAGGCTTTCTTTGAAAGCTGGGGAAAATTGCTCCGCGAGGGCTCCGTCGGCGCCGACGTCACCCATAAGTGAGGACTGATTCCTGCTGCTCCTGGAGAACACCTGTTACAGGTGAGTAACTACGCTGTCTCCGGGGTCGACTTGGACGTCGACGTCCCGGCGGTCGGGGCAGCGACGCCAGCGAGCAGTGCCCGCTGCTGGTCCATGAAGGCAGACAATCTGCTCTCCAAGGCCGTCAACCTGAGTCCGAGCTCAGGCGACCCAGCAGCCCCCGACTCGGGCCCCGACGGCGTCGGGCCCGACGTCGGCTGACGCGGAGGCGAGTCCAGAAGGACAACAGGACTTACCCGGGCAGGCATCTCCGACTCCAGGCGAGGTCGCTTCGGGAGGTGATCCTTCTCCAAGGACCCGGGGCGGCTGTCGGGGCTATGCGACCTGGCCCTCGCGGAGCCAGGAGCGTCCACCGACGCCGCCCTCGCGGGTTTTTCCTTCCGTCGATGGTCCCCGGAGGGAGAACCCCGGTCGGAGGAGCTCCGTCGACGGTCCGAACTGGAGCCTTTCGACAGTGAGGCCTCCGACGAGGTCCGGGTACGGCTGGGGTCAGCGAAGATTCTTTCGCGCTGATGCCGCCGACTTCTCAACGCCTTCGAGGACAGTTTGCTGCAGGGCCCACAGATCAGTTCCTCGTGATCTGGGCCCAGGCAGCGGAGGCAAAGGTCGTGTGAGTCGGTGAGTGACATATTTCGGTCACACCGACCACACCGCTTAAAGCCACTGGCAGCCATCGGGGGAAAAAGGGCCCCTGCGAGGTCAAAGGACCGGGCTGCCAGGGAAAAAACGAAAACGAAAACTGACTAAGTCAGAAAAAACCGAAAAACCGTTAGAGGACTCGAGACCGGCGTCGCGAGTCCGGGCGGGAAAACGACCGGCGTCGAACCGAAAGAAAAAAGGATAAATACAGAGGAAAATCAACTTTTTCGCGGGGACAAGACGGGGACGTCTGTAGGGCTCCGCGGAAAAAAGAAGACTGGCTAAGATGGCACCTTCGGGCGGGAAGACTACCGCGCATGCGCGCTGCAATTCCCAAAGGCTTTCTTTGAAAGCTGGGGAAAATTGCTCCGCGAGGGCTCCGTCGGCGCCGACGTCACCCATAAGTGAGGACTGACTTCCTGCTTGGTCCTGGAGAAAGCCCAGTATCCTGTTTCCACATTAAATTTCATCTACCATTTGAACATCCAGTCTTCCAATTTTTCAAGGTCCTCTTGCAATTTTTCACCTTTCTAGGCACAACTGAGAAGGCAATTCCAGATATGAACCAGCTTATTAACAGGAAAAAGTGTTTTAGTCAGCAGGAAAAATAGAGTCCGAGGATGGAAAAGCAGAAAGGGTGTCAGGAGTGATTTTACATGAACGAGCATAGGAGGATACTGGAAGGACATTAGGGCACAGGGAGATAAACTGAAAAAAAATACAGTCTGAGGAAGGCTAAGAGTAGAAAAAGAAGAAAAGGGAAGTTATGGCTAATAATAACTAGAGCAGGGCAGAATGTGTGTTGAATGAGTGATGTCAGATAAAAAAAGAAAGCTTCTCACGCAATTTTATAGGCTGCTCATAGTGGATATTGAAGTCTTCTAATATAATAAGATTAGGATAGTAGATGGCAGTTTGAGATTGTGAGGAGTAATTGATCCCAGTAGGGTTAGGTTCATGGCTGGAAGGCAACAGAGAAGAAGGTGAATTTTAAGATCAGACTGGAGACGAATCAATGACGACTCATGGTAAGTGGGGCAAAGAACGACTCAGGGAAAAGTGGGGCAAAGAACGACTCAGCGCAAAGTGGGGCAAAGAACGACTCAGGGAAAAGTGGGGCAAAGAACGACTCAGCGCAAAGTGGGGCAAAGGACGACTCAGGGAAAAGTGGGGCAAAGAACGACTCAGGGAAAAGTGCAGCAAAGAACGACTCAGGGAAAAGTGCGGCAAAGAACGACTCAGCGCAAAGTGGGGCAAAGGACGACTCAGGGAAAAGTGGGGCAAAGGACGACTCAGGGTAAGTGGGGCAAAGGACGACTCAGGGAAAAGTGGGGCAAAGGAGGATCTATAAATCAAGACTATTCCACCACCATTCTCAGAGGGGGTGTAGATAATGCAGCGTAGTCACATGCCAATCATGATGGAGTCTGAGGGAGGGGATGGAAGCACACCAACTCCAGAGCATCAAAATGGTAGTCAGAGAGGTAGCCTAATGGTTAAGATCAGTAGCTTGGGAACCTAGAGACTAGGCTTCGAGGGTTACATTTAGCATGAGGGTACTTAACAACACTATACAATGAACTACTGGGTCTAGTTGGAATGATTGGCTGTTGGGTTGGAATACCGTTCGGGTGCTGCCTGCTGATATTTTTCTTTAAAGAGCAGTGTTTTAAGGGCTTTGCGGAAGTCTGTGATGTCTTCCAATGCCCTCAGGCTCATTGGGAGGGAGTTCCATAGTGTGGATGCCAGTAGTGATGGAGCTCTTCTTGAGCTATTTTGTTTAGTCTTGTGGTATCCTGCAGGTGTGCCGATCATGTTGTCATTATTAGTTCTTCTTGGTCTATTACTGTTATCCCTTTTTATGATATGTCTTGAAGGACTAGAAAAGGGGACTGTTACTTCTGGAGAGAGATCTGCAATTGTGAGTATATACTTATGGGAATTTTCTGAAAAGAATTCTTTCTATTAAAGCTATTTAATCTGTGAACCCACTATTTTTTGTTAAATCAGTCAGGGCCTAGTAGCAGCAGATTAAGGTTAAATTTAAAACACAGAAAAGAACTTTCTGGTTACATTTCATACCCAGCAGAGAGCGTGCAGTTTTAATTTAATAGTCACTCAGGGCCTAGTATCAGCAAAGTGCTTTTAGTTAAAATTTAAAACACAGAAGAGAGCTTTCTGGTTAAATTTAGAACCCAGCAGAGAGCTTGTAGTTTAAATTTCATAATAAGTTAGAGCCTAGCAGCAGCAAAGAGCTATAATTTAAATCAAATAAGAATATAGCTTACCTCAGCAGCACAGCACAGGACAGAGTACTGTGTAGCAGCCCTCTTTTAATGTGTTATTTCCCTCCCTCCCTCCCTCCCCACACCCACCCACCCCTGGGATAATCGTAGCTTTATAGGTACTTACACATCTTAAAAGACAAGAGGTGCTCTCAGGTGAAGCTCGTTACCCAAATCAGTCATACACTAAGGACCTGAGATTAATTAAGCTTCAGGTGAACAAGGTATATTAAACGTATTAGATACCGTTTTATTGGTATAAATATCCATAGCAACCCTTAGTAAGTAAAGAACTTCAAGATCTAAACAAAAACTTAAAACGAAGATGCAGACAGTAGTCCAGCAGTGAGATGGGGGCTTTCCAGTCTTTTGCATTGAGTGTCACATGTATGATTTTCTCCCAGTTGGTGAGAGGTCTTATGTGTGCACTAGGTGCAAGGAGCTCTTTGCTCTCAGGGAACGAGTCCGTTCTCTAGAGACTAGAGTAGCAGACTTGGAAAACATAAGACAGACAGAGAGGTACATAGATGAGACCTACAGGGATAAAGTCCTGAAGTCCCACCTCCAGTCTGGCAGCATCCCTGTTGCCATGGAGGAGAGAGGTCACGTGACAGGAGAGCATCACCCTGGTGTGGCAGGAAGTGATCCAGTAACTAGGACCTGTCCTCCAAGTGATGTAAAACCCTCTCGCAATGAGAAAGTTTCTCCAGGGCCATGTGCCCATGAGGGAAGGGTTAGGACAGCCGTTATAGTTGGTGATTCGATCATTAGACATGTAGATAGCTGGGTGGCTGGTGGACATGAGGATCGCCTGGTAACATGCCTGCCTGGTGCGAAGGTAGTGGACCTCACGCGCCACCTAGATAAGGTCTTAGATAGTGCTGGAGAGGAGTCTGCTGTCTTGGTACATGTCGGTACCAATGACGTAGGAAAATGTGGTAGGGAGGTTCTGGAGGCTAAATTTAGGCTTTTAGGTAGGAAGTTGAAATCCAGAACTTCCAGGGTAGCGTTCTCTGAAATGCTTCCCGTTCCACGTGCAGGACCCAAAAGGCAGGCAGAGCTACGGAGTCTCAATGTGTGGATGAGACGATGGTGCAGAGATGAGGGGTTTGGATTTGTTAGGAACTGGGGAATATTCTGGGGAAAGGAGGGGCTCTTCCGAAGGGATGGGCTTCACCTTAACCGGGATGGAACCAGGCTGCTGGCATTAATCTTTAAAAAGGAGATAGAGCAGCTTTTAAACTAGATAATAGGGGAAAGCTGACAGTCGCACAAGAGCGCATGGTTCGGAAGAATGTATCCTTGAATGATACTACCAAAAGCAAAGAAGTTCCAAAAAAGAGTAAAGTAGCCCAAATGCCCTTGAATATGGAGCAGACAGTGCTTAAAGATCCCAAATTACCCATGCCTACCAATAGCCAAATTAATATGAATAAAATACAGTCTCTAAAATACTTGTATGCAAATGCTAGAAGTCTAAAAAATAAGATGGGAGAGTTAGAATATATAGCACTAAATGAGAGGTTAGATATGATTGGAATCTCAGGGACATGGTGGAAGGAGACAACCAGTGGGACACTGTGATACCTGTGTACAAACTATATCGTAATGATAGAGCTGATCAAATTGGTGGAGGAGTTGCGCTTTATGTTAAAGAGGGCATTGAGTCAGAAAAGATTAAAGTTTTACAGGAAACAAAATTTGCTGTAGAATCTCTATGAATTCAAATTCCATGTATAAAAGGGAAGGCGATGGCAGTGGGGGTGTACTATCGACCGCCTGGCCAGAATGAACAAATGAATGATGAAATGCTCAAAGAAATCAAGGAAGCTAAAAAACGTTACAGCACAGTAATAATAATGGGTGATTTCAGTTACCCCAGTATCGACTGGGTCAGTGTCAGGGCAGGACATGCTAGGGAGATAAAGTTCCTAGATGAAATAAATGACTGCTTCTTGGAGCAGCTGGTTCATGAACCGACCAGAGGGGAAGCCATATTGGACCTAGTCCTTAGTGGAACACCAGATCTGGTGCAAGAGATAAGGGTGTTGTGGCCACTTGGAAATAGTGATCATAGCATGATTGTGTTTGATTTAATCAGTGGAGGAGGAATAGTAAGGAAATCCACAGTACTACCTTTTAACTTTCAAAAGGGAGACTATGATAAAATGAGGAAAATAGTTAAGAAAAAACTAAAAGAAGCAGTTGCAAAGGTTAAAGACTTACAACAAGCTTGGGTGTTGTTGAAAAATACTATATTGCAAGCCAAGACCAGCTGTATTCCATGCTTAAGAAAAGTGGAAGGAAGTCCAAAAAACTGACAGCATGGTTTAAAGGTGAGGCCAGAGAGGCTGTTATTGCCAAAAAAGCATCTTTCAGGAAATGGAAAAAAAGAGCCAAATGACGAAACCTGAAAACAGCACAAGCACTGGCAAGTTAAATGCAAGGCATTGATAAGGCAGGTAAAGGGAGACTTTGAGAAGAAGCTTGCTGCGGAAGCAAAAACGCGTAATAAAGATTTTTTTCAAGTACATTCTTAGCAAAAAACCTGTGAGAGTGTCAGTTGGTCCATTAGATGATAGAGGGGGTTAAAGGGGCACTAAGTGGCGACAAGGCAATAGCAGAGAGACTGAATGAATTCTTTGCTTCAGTCTTTATTGAGGAAGATGTAGGGATGTTACCCATGACTGAAGTGGTATTTAAAGGTGCGGAAGAATTGAAGGAAATATCGATACCTCGGGAAGATGTATTACAAATATTAGATAAACTGAAGAGTAGCAAATCACCTGGGACAGATGATATACATCCAAGGGTGTTGAAAGAACTGAAATGTGAGATTGCAGACATGCTATTAGTAATCTGTGAACTATCATTAAAATCATCTGTAATACCTGAAAATTGGAAGATGGCGAACGTAACACCAATTTTTAAAAAGGGTTCCAGGGGTGATCCGGGAAACTACAGACCGGTGAGCCTGACGTCAGTGCCGTGAAAAATGGTAGAAACCATCATAAAAGAACAAAATTGCTGAACATGTAGATAGTCATGGCTTAATGGGAGACAGCCAACATGGCTTTAGACAAGGAAGATCTTGTCTTACTAATCTGTTATGTCTTTTTGAAGGTGTGAATAAACAGGTAGACAAAGGTGAGTCGATTGATATAGTGTATTTGGACTTTCAGAAAGCCTTTAGAGAAGGTCCCTCATCAGAGACATTTGCAAAACTAAAGAGTCATGGGATAGGAGGCAGTGTACTATTGTGGATCAGGAACTGGTTAAAGGATAGAAAGCCGAGGGTAGGGCTAAATGGCCAATTTTACCAATGGAGAAAGGTAAATAGTGGTGTACCCCAGGGATCTGTGCTGGGTCCGCTGCTTTTTGACATATTCATTAATGACCTGGAAAAGGGAATAACGAGTGAGGTTATCAAATTTGCAGATGAGACAAAACTATTTAAAGTTGTTAAAACCCAAGAGAATTGTGGAAAATTGCAAGAGGATCTTGATAAATTGGAAGACTGGGCATCAAAATGGCAGATGAAATTTAATGTGGACAAGTGCAAAGTTATGCACCTAAGGAACAACAACCCAAACTATGGTTACACGATGCAAGGTTCCACATTAGGAACCACCACCCAGGAAAAAGATTTAGGCGTCATTGTGGATAATCTGTTAAAACCCTTGTCCCAGTGTGTAGCGGCGGCCAAGAGAGCAAATAGAATGCTGGGTATCATAAGGAAAGGAATGGAAAATAAAACAAAGGATATTATAATGTCTCTATATCGTTCCATGGTGAGACCGCACCTTGAATATTGTGTGCAATTCTGGTCGCCGTATCTTAAAAAGGATATAGAGTTATTAGAAAAGGTTCAGAGAAGAGCCACCAAAATGCTAAAGGGGATGGAAGGATACCCCTATCAAGAAAGGCTAAAAAGGTTAGGGCTCTTTAACCTGGAAAAGAGACAGCTGAGAGGAGATATGATAGAAGTCTATAAAATAATAAATGGAGTGGAACGGGTAAACGTAGATCGATTGTTTACGTTATCAGAATATAGAGGACATGCAATGAAGCTACAGGGTAAACTATTTAAGACTAATAAAAGAAAATATTTTTTCACAAAATGTGTAATCAAACTCTGGAATTTGTTACCGGAGGATGTAGTAAAGGCTGTTAGTGTAGCTGGGTTTAAAAAAGGTTTAGACAAGTTCCTGGAGGAAAGGTCCATAACATAAGAACATAAGATATGCCATACTGGGTCAGACCAAGGTCCATCAAGCCCAGTATTCTGTTTCCAACAGTGGCCAATCTAGGTCATACGTACCTAGCAGTTTCCCCAAGGGACACAGGTTCCACAATGCTTGTATTGGTTCAAGCATTGATATCCTGGGTCCCTTCTTAATAATGGTTTATGGACCTGTCCTCCAGGAACTTGTCCAAACCTTTTTTTAAACCCAGCTACACTAACAGCCTTTACTACATCCTCCGGTAACAAATTAAACTTAAACTGCTGCTACTAGGCCCTGACTGATTTAACAAAAAATAGTGGGTTCACAAATTAGCTTTAATACAAAGAAAACCTTTTTAGAAAATTACCATAAACCATTATTAAGAAGGAACCCAGGATATCAATGCTTGACCCAATACAAGCATTGTGGAACCTGTGGCTTTTGAGGAAACTGCTAGGTACATATGACCTAGATTGGCCACTGTTGGAAACAGAATACTGGGCTTGCTGGACCTTGGTCTGACCCAGTATGGTATATCTTATGTTCTTATGAATCCACCTTAAGGTCTAGAGAATCCTTTAAGGCTGATCCGCCTTCCACAGAAATGGTAGTCCGTCTGGTAACTGCCGTAACCTGCGCATTAAGAACATAAGAACATAAGAAATGCCATACTGGGTCAGACCGAGGTCCATCAAGCCCAGTATCCTGTTTCCAACAGTGGCCAATCTAGGTCATACGTACCTAGCAGTTTCCCCAAAAGACACAGGTTCTGCAGTGCTTGTACTAGGTCAAGCATTGATATCCTGGGTCCCTTTTTAATAGTGGTTTATGGACCTTTCCTCCAGGAACTTGTCCAAACCTTTTTTAAACCCAGCTATACTAACAGCCCTTACTACATCCTCCGGTAACAGATTCCAGAGTTTGATTACACGTTGAGTGAAGAAATATTTTCTCTTATTTGTCTTAAATAGTTTACCCTGTAGCTTCATTACATGTCCCCTAGTCCTTCTATATTCTGATAGCGTAAACAATTGATCCACGTTTATCCGTTCCACTCCATTCATTAATTTATAGACCTCTATCATATCTCCCCTCAGCCGTCTCTTTTCCAGGTTAAAGAGCCCTAACCTTTTTAGCCTCTCTTCATAGGAATAGCCTTCCATCCCCTTCACCAATTTGGTGGCTCTTCTCTGTACTTTTTCTAATAACTCTATGTCCTTTTTAAGATACGGTGACCAGAATTGCACACAATATTCAAGGTGCGGTCGTACCATGGAGCGATACAGAGGCATTATAATATCCTTTGTTTTATTCTCCATCCCTTTCCTTATGATACCTAGCATTCTATTTGCTTTCTTGGCCGCCGCTGCACACTGGGCGGAGGGTTTTAACATGTTATCCACGATGACTCCTAAATCTTTTTCCTGGGTGGTGGTTTCTAATGTGGAGCCTTGCATCGTGTAACTATAGTGTGGGTTGTTCTTTCCTAGGTGCATAACTTTGCACTTGTCCACATTAAATTTCATCTGCCATTTGCATGCCCAGTCTTCCAATTTATCCAGATCCTCCTGCAGTTTTCCACAATCCTCTTGGGTTTTAACAACTTTAAACAGTTTTGTGTCATCTGAAAATTTGATAACCTCACTAGTTATTCCTTTTTCCAGGTCATTTATGAATATGTCAAAAAGTAGGGGACCCAGTACAGATCCCTGGGGTACTCCACTATTCACCTTTTTCCATTGGGAATATTGGCCATTTAGCCCTACCCTCTGCTTTCTATCTTTTAACCAGTTCCCGATCCACAATAGTACACTGCCTCCTATCCCATGACTTTTTAGCTTTGCCAAAAGTCTCTGATGGGGGACCTTGTCAAAAGCTTTCTGAAAGTCCAGATACACTATATCAACCGACTCACCTTTGTCTACCTGTTTATGCACACCTTCAAAAAAACAGATCAGATTAGTAAGACAAGATCTTCCTTGTCTAAAGCCATGTTGGCTGTCTCCCATTAGGCCATGGCTATCTACATGCTGTGTAATTTTGTTCTTTATGATGGTTTCTACCATTTTCCCTGGTACTGACGTCAGGCTCACCGGTCTGTAATTTCCCGGGTCACCCCTGGAACCCTTTTTAAAAATTGGTGTTACGTTGGCGACCCTCCAATCTTCAGGTATTACAGATGATTTTAATGAAAGTTCACAGATTACCAATAGCAGGTCTGCAATCTCATATTTCAGTTCTTTCAACACTCTGGGATGTATACCATCCGGTCCAGGTGATTTGTTATTATTCAGTTTATCAAATAGTTGTAATATATCTTCCCGGTGTAGCGATATTTCTCTCAATTCCTCTGCAGTATCACCTTTAAATACCACTTCAGTCTTGGGTAACATCCCTACATCTTCCTCAGTAAAGACCGAAGCAAAGAATTCATTCAGTCTCTCTGCTATAGCCTTGTCCCCTCTTACTGCCCCTTTTACCCCTCTATCATCTAATGGTCCAATTGACTCTCTCACAGGCCTTTTGCTACGAATGTACTTGAAAAAGTCTTTATTTCGTGTTTTTGCTTCCGTAGCAAGTTTCTTCTCAAATTCCCGCTTTGCCTGCCTTATCAATGCTTTGCATTTAACTTGCCAGTGCTTGTGTTGTTTCCAGTTTTCATCATTTGGCTCTTTTTTCCATGTCCTGAAGGTTGCTCTTTTGGCAGCAACAGCCTCTCTGACCTCACCTTTAAACCATGCTGGCAGTTTTTTGGACTTTCTTCCACTTTTCTTAATGCGTGGAATACAGCTGGTCTGGGCTTCGAGGATAGTATTTTTAAATAACACCCAAGCTTGCTGTAAGTCTTTAACCTTTGGAACCGCTCCTTTTAGTTTTTTCCGAACTATATTCCTCATTCTATCATAGTCTCCCTTTTGAAAGTTAAAAGGTAGTACTGTGGATTCCTTTACTATCTGTCCTCCACTGATTAAATCAAACATGATCATACTATGATCACTATTGCCAAGTGGTCCCAACACCCTTATTTCTTGCACCAGATCTGGCGTTCCACTAAGGACTAGGTCCAGTATGGCTTCCCCTCTGGTCGGTTCATGAATCAGCTGCTCCAAGAAGCAGTCATTTATTTCATCTAGAAACTTTATCTCTTTAGCTTGTCCTGCTGTGAGACTGTCCCAGTCGATACCGGGGTAATTGAAATCACCCATTATTACTACTCTGTTGTGGCTTTTGTTAGCTTCCTTGATTTCTTTGAGCATTTCATCATCCATTTGTTCATTCTGGCCAGGCGGTCGATAGTATACTCCCACTGCCATCACCTTCCCTTTCATAAATGGAATTTCAATCCATAGAGATTCTACAGCAAATTGTGTTCCCTGCAAAACTTTAATCCTTTCTGACTCAATGCCCTCTTTAACATAGAGCGCAACCCCTCCACCAATTTGTTCAGCTCTATCATTACGATATAGTTTGTATCCAGGTATCACAGTGTCCCACTGGTTATCCTCCTTCCACCATGTCTCTGAGAGTGCAATCATATCTAACCTCTCATTTAGTGCTATATATTCTAATTCTCCCATCTTATTGTTTAGACTTCTAGCATTGGCATACAAGCATTTTAGTGACTGTATTTTATTAATTTTATTAATATTAATCTGGCTATTGGTAGGCATGGGTAATTGGGAATCTTTATGCTCTGTCTGCTCCTTACTCAAGGGCATTTGGGCTACTATACTCCCTTTTGGAACCTCACTGTTTTTGGTAGTATCCTTCAAGGATACCTTTGTCCGAACCATGCGCTCCTGGGTGACTGTCGGCTTTCACCTTGGGAATGCCAAACCACTCAATGCACTCCTCCCTATGGGAGAACAGAGATCTTCTTACAAACCCTTAATCCTTTAAGCATGGAGTCGGGAGAGCCCCAGTTTGTAGGGCTGGTACCCCTGCAATTCTACACCTGCAGTTCTCCAGCCTGCTCAGCAGCTCAGGCCTGAACCAAGCTGAATAGACAAGATGGATTCCTCACTACACTGTTGCTGTGTTCAGCTACAGACTTGACCTCCAAGCAACTGCTTGTGCAGCGTTTCTATGTGTGCATACAGAAGCCATTGTCCCTGGCTAATTCACTGCCCACATGCAA
Organism: Ichthyophis bannanicus; assembly: GCA_033557465.1. Classification (NCBI taxonomy): domain Eukaryota; kingdom Metazoa; phylum Chordata; class Amphibia; order Gymnophiona; family Ichthyophiidae; genus Ichthyophis; species Ichthyophis bannanicus. Next base: position 8,501,036 of record CM066050.1, read on the forward strand.
GAACATCTTATCTATAGCTGGTTCTACTGGCCTTGGACACTTGTACCTATGCCCAGAAAACTACATACTGTTTCCTTTGCATGACTTCTTACTATGGATCCTTTGTCTGCAAGAAGATGTCTGTTGTCTACCTCCTGATTCTCTGAGAACATCTTGGACTGTCTTTGTGCCAACCAATCACCGGACCTATGACGGAGAATCCTCACAAAGAATAATACAGTCTGCGCAGGAGAACTTACAGAGAACACACAGAGATTCTTCACTGTTTGTGCCCTGCTCACCTGTTTCCTGCTACCTGATCTGTCTGCAAGACAGGCATACTACGTGTGGGCAAGGCCGTTCTCCTAAGGTCTGAGATAAGACTTTCACAGATAGCACAGTTACTTACCTGTAACAGGTGATCTCTGGGAACAGCAGGAATTAGTCTTCACATATGGGTATAGTCGGTACCGAAGGAGCCTGCGCGGGAACGCTCCCCAGCGTCCAAAAGGAAAGCTTTTGGGAGCACTCCACAGCGCCTGCGCGCTGCCTTCCCGCCTTTCCCAACCGTCTCTCTCCAGTTCGAGTTTTAAAGCTGAGACAAAGAGAGAGAAAGGAAAGGAAAGATAGATAGAGAGATACAACTCCTAGGGGAGGTGGGAGGGTTGTGAAGACTAATTCCTGCTGTTCCCAGAGATCACCTGTTACAGGTAAGTAACTGTGCTATCTCCAGGAACAAGCAGGAATGAGTCTTCACATATGGGGACTCCCCAGCTAGAGATGCCTGGGAGATCACCCAGATTGTGAGTCCCTGGAGGGCTCCAACTCCACCTATGAATCTCAGGCATCCAGTCAGGGATGGAGGGCAGGAGTTGATTAGGTATGGAACAGGTGTTTGAGAACAGCCTGACCAAACAAGGCATCCTGGTGGGAATCCTTGTCCAAGCAGTAATGGGCTGTGAAGGTATGGACCGAGGCCCAGGTGGCTGCTCGACAGATTTGGTCAATGGATACAGAGTTTAGATGAGCCATAGAGGCTGCCATGGCCCTCACATTGTGAGCTGTGACATGGCCTTCAAGAGAAAGATTCTTACTCTGGTAGGCGAAGGAAATACACTGAGCAATCCAATTGGATAGAGTTCTCTTAGAGACTGGAAGTCCTAAATGGGAAAGATCAAAACCAACAAAAAGTTGAGAGGACTTTCTATGTTGCTGTGTTCTTTGTAAATAGAAAGCAAGTGCCCTTTTGCAATCCAGGGTATGAAGACTCCTCTCTGCACTTGATGCATGAGGTCCTGGAAAGAAGACAGGTAAATATACCTCCTGGTTCAGATGAAAAGGTGAGACCACTTTAGGCATAAAGTGTGGATTAGTTCTGAGAACTACCTTGTCATGATGGAACCTTGTATAAGGAGGATTAGCCACTAGAGCTTGCAACTCACTGATACGGCGAGCTGAAGTGAGTGCAATGAGAAAAACAACCTTCCAGGAAAGGAATTTCAAGGAGGTAGTGGCTAAGGGTTCAAAGGGTGGCTTCATGAGCTGGCCAAGAACCAGATTTAAGTCCCATGCCACTGGGGGTGGTCTAATGGGAGGTTTAGTTAAAAGAAGGCCTCTCATGAATCTTGCTATAAGAGGATGAGAGGAAATAGGTTGTCCATTGAGAGGCTTCAGGGATGCTGCAATAGCACTCAAATGGACCCTGACTGAATTTGTTTTAAGGCCTGCATGGGATAAATGCAGCAAATAGTCCAGTAACGAATTCAAAGGTATTGCAGAAACATAGAAACATGATGACAGAAAAAGACTACAAGGCCCATCTAGTCTGTCCTTCCATAACTACAACAGTCCACTTTTTACCTTTAGAGATCCTCTGTGTTGGTCCCATGCTTTTTTGAATTCAGTTACTGTCCTCATCTCTACCACCTCCACTGGGAGACTATTCCACGGATCCACTACTCTTTCCGTAAAGAAATATTTCTGCATATCACTCCTGAATCTATCTCCCTTCACCCTCATCCCATGTCCCCTCGTAGCAGAACTTGCTTTCAATTGAAAGAGGCTCTCTCTCCCTGAACATTTATGCCACGGAGGTATTTAAACATCTCAATCATATCACCTCTATCCCGCCTTTCCTCTAAGGTGTACATATTAAGATCCTTAAGTCTGTCCTCATATGCTTTATAATGAAGCCCATTAATCATTTTAGTAGCAACCCTCTGCACCGACTCCATCCTGTTCACATCCTTTTGAAGGTGCGGTCTCCAGAATTGCACACCATACTCCAAATGAGGTCGCACCAAAGACTTATACAGAGGCATTATCACCTCCTTTTTTCTGCTAGCCATTCCTCTCCGTATGCACCCAAGCATCCTTCTAGCTTTTGCCGTCGCCTTTTCTACCTGTTTAGCTACTTTAAGATCATCAGACACAACCACGCCTAGGTCCCGCTCTTCTTTAGTGGACAAAAGTACTTGACCTCCTATACTGTATTGCTCCCTTGGATTGCTGCAGCCCAAATGCATGACCTTACATTTTTAACATTAAATCCCAGCTGCCAAATTCTAGACCATTCTTCAAGCTTAGCTAGATCCCTCCTCATGTTATCTACACCTTCCTGGGTGTCTACTCTATTGCAGATTTTGGTATCATCCGCAAAAAGGCAAACCTTACCCGACAGCCCTTCCGCTATATCACTAACAAAGATGTTAAAAAGAATCGGACCAAGGACAGATCCCTGGGGCACACCACTGGTAACATCCTTCTCCTCAGAGTGAGCTCCATTTACTTGTACTCTTTGTCGCCTCCCACCCAACCAATTTCTAACCCAAGCAGTAACTTTAGGGTCCATCCCTAGGGTGCTCAGTTTGTTTATAAGTCGCCTGTAAGGAACAGTGTCAAAGGCTTTACTGAAATCTAAATACACCACATCTAGAGCTCTCCCTCGGTCCAACTCCCTGGTCACCCAGTCAAAGAAATCAATCAGATTTGTCTGACAAGACCTGCCTCTGGTGAATCCATGCTGCCTTGGATCCTGTAATCCGCCAGACTCCAGAAACCTCACTATTTTCTCTTTCAGCAGCGTTTCCAATAATTTACTCACCACCGAAGTTAAACTAACCGGCCTGTAGTTTTCAACGACATCCTTACTTCCGCTTTTGTGTAAAGGCAGCATATGAGCCTCTCTCCAGTCCTTTGGCACCACTCCCGACTCCAACGAGGCATTGAAAAGGTCAGTCAGTGGAGTTGCTAGAACGTCCCCAAGTTCCCTCAGTATTCTAGGGTGTATCCCATCCGGTCCCATCGCTTTGTCTACTTTAAGTTGAGCTAGTTTCTCACGAACAGAGTCTTCTGAAAATTGTTCAAGATGTCCCTCGCTTCTGTTCTTATTTGTGGGTGTTTTCTGAGGTCCTGCTCCTGGTTCTTCATCTGTGAATACAGAACAAAAATATTTGTTAAGCAATTCCGCTTTATCCTTATCAGCTTCTACATATTCCTCCCCTGCACCCTTGAGTCTGACAATACCACTTTTGCCCTTCCTCTTTCTCACTAATATATCTGAAAAATGTCTTATCCCCCCATTTTATTGCATTGGCTATTTCCTCCTCCTTTTGAATCTTTGCCTTCTTGACTACTTTGCTAGCTTCTCTAAGTTTTTCCAAATACAGATGCCTGTCTTCCTCTCTCTGTGATCTCTTGTATTTCATGAAGGCCTCCCTCTTTTTCTTCACTTTTTCAGCTACTTCCTTCGAAAACCATAGCGGTCTCCTGTTCCTTTTGCCTTTATTTACCATTTTAACAAAAAGGTTGGTTGCCTTTAAAATACCCCCTTTCAGTTTTGCCCACTGTTTTTCTACATCCCCCAGCTGTTCCCATCCCACTAACGACTCCCTGAGGTATTGGCCCATCTTCGCAAAGTTAGTCTTCCTAAAGTCTAAGATCTTCACCTTGGAATGGATTCTAACAGCCCTAGTCCTAATACTGAACCACACCATCTGGTGATCACTGGATGCAAAATGATCTCCCACTACAACATCAGAAACACTTTCACCATTGGTAAAGCACCAAGTCCAGTATGGCCCCTTCACGTGTGGGGTCTGTTACCAATTGCCTGAATAGTTCTCCCTGTAGAGAATCCAGGATCTCCTTACTTCTAGATGATACTGCAGCAGGAATGTGCCAATCAACATCTGGCATATTGAAATCTCCTAGCAGTAGCACTTCCCCTTTCCTAGCAATGCTGCGTATGTCTTCAATTAACTCTCTGTCCACCTCTTCCTCTTGTGAGGGAGGTCTGTATATCACACCAATGCAAATAGATTTCTCTTTCCCTCTTTCTAGTTTAACCCAGAATGCCTCCTCTCTCCCTTTTAAGCTCTGTAATTCCAAAGCTTTAATAGTAGTTTTTACATATAGTGCCACTCCTCCTCCCCTTCTTCCTACCCTGTCCTTTCTGAATAAAGTATAGCCAGGTATAGTTACATCCCAGTCATGGTTTTCTGTGAACCATGTTTCTGTAACTGTCACTAAATCCAAGTCAGCCACTCCCACCAAAGCTTCAACTTCAGGGATCTTATTTCCCATGCTATGGGCATTAATACACACTGCTTTCCATATGTTACCCCTGTTACCCATTTCCATAAAGGTATTTAATGTATCACCTACCTGGGGGCTTTCACTTACCTGGGGGCTTTCTTCACCCATCCCCAACGAATCTAGCTTAAAGCCCTCTTCAGTAGATTAGCCAGTCTACTACCAAAGATGCGTTGACCTTTCTTGGACAGATGGATGCCATCTCTGCTCTGCAACCCTTGGAACAGCATCCCATGGTCTAGGAAACCAAAACGCTCTCAAAGACACCATCTACGCAGCCATGCACTCATCTCCAGGATGCGAGCCTCTCTGCCTTGGCCTTTACCCTCAACAGGGAGGATTGAAGAGAACACCACCTGTGCACCTACCTGCTTCACCCTCTGTCCCAGAGCCATGAAGTCACTTTTGATACGTTCCGAGGTATACCTGGCAGTATCATTTGTTCCAACATGGATTAGCAACATTGGGTAATAGTCAGTGGGCTTGATGAGTCTCGGCAAACTCTCCGTAACATCTTGGATCTTGGCACCAGGCAGACAGCATACCTCTCTGGACATCAAGTCTGGTTGGCAGATGGACGCCTCAGTACCCCTCAGAAGAGAGTCTCCAACCACCACTACCCTTCGTTTCCTTCTGGTCACTGATTCCGCAACTATGGGGTACTTGAACTCTGGTTCTTCCCTTTCCAGGGATGCTTTCACCTCCTCCACTTCCAAGGCTGCATAATGGTTCTTCAATTCAAGGGCTGGAGAAGTTGGATTGGTGATTTTGCAGGCTCTGGTGACTTTTGTCCAACCATCGACATTCTGTTGGCACCCATTTTCTCCTGTGCTGGAGAGCCTGGTTGCTGCAAGAAGCATCTCATCAATGTACTTCTCACTGTCTTGAATGTTCCTCAGCCTCGCCACCTCCTCTCTGAGTTCCTCCACTTGTTTCCTCAGAGCTTCAGCATGCAGGCACCCTGCACATGGAACCGGTTCCTCAACTGGCATTAGGACCTCTGTCTGGACCGAGGCAGAAGCTGTAACAGGGGCAACAGCTTTAGCAATACGATTTTTCCCAGCCATTGTCCTGTTTGTGGAGCTTAGGTATCTGTTAAAGAAAAAGAGAGAGATCTACCAAGTACCAGCCGGTTTCGCAGCTGTCCTTTCAGAGAAAAAGCAGTTAAATCTCTTTAATTATATTCAAAATGTGCTGGTCCAATTCACTGTGATTAGTTAAAGGGGGAGGTGCCCTATAAAGCAAGACTGCTCACTAGGGGTGGGTGGGAGTCGGGGTGAGTAGGGAGGGAACTAACACCTGATTAGGTGTTAGCAGTTTCTGAACCTGAGGAGGTTACAGAGTTCAGCAACCTACTGTGCTCAAGTAAAAGTTCCCCTAAAACAGCAAAAATGAAGGGTTAAGACCATTTTCTGCACACCAAATGGAAAACCTTTTCCATTTAAAAGCATAAGAGCGTCTGGTAGAAGGCTTTCTGGAAGCATGAAGGATATCCTTCACTTGCTGAGAAAGGTGTAAATCTTGAAGGTCTAGGCCTTCAGCAACCAGGCCCTGAGATGAAGAGACTGAGGATTTGGATGCCACAGGGTTCCCTCCTCTTGGGAGAGGAGATCTGGAGCAGACCCCAGGTCCGGGGGGGGGAGGGGCTTGAGAGAGATGCAGAAGTAGAGGGTACCACACTTGGCGTGGCCAATGTGGTGCTATGAGGATCATAGACCCCCTGTCTCTCTGAAGCTTGAACAGAGTCTTGGGGATTAGGGGAATAGGTGGAAAGGCATAGAGGAAGTCTTGCCCCCAGTGAAGGAGGAAGGCATCCCTGGCCTGAACCGGGGAAGTTTGGCATTCCACGGACTTGAAAATAGGTCTATGTCTGGGGTACCCCAAATCCGGAAGATCCTGGCTACCTGGTCCCCATGGAGGGACCATTCGTGTGGAAGCAGAACTCGACTGAGTCTGTCTGCCCAAGAGAGTTTTGAACCCCTGGAAGATACACTACCATGAGATGGATTTGATGCTCTCTGGCGAAGGCCCACAATCTCAGAGCTTCGTTGCAGAGCGACAGAGAGCCTGTCCCCCCCTGCTTGTTCACACAGAACATAGCTACCTGATTGTCCGTATGGATGAGGACTGTCTTGTAGCTGAGCAGGGTGTGGAATACTCTGAGAGCCAAGAAGATTGCTCTGAGCTCCAAAAGGTTGATATGAAGAGATGTCTCCTGTGGAGACCAGATGCCCTGAGTGGAGAGATCTTGGAGATGAGCTCCCCAACCCTTTGGAGGGGCATTTCTTGTAAGGGTTGCTTGGGGTAGCACCTGCTGAAAGGGGGATCCCAACAACAGATTTTGAGTGGACGTCCACCAGTGGAGGGACGAAAAGAGGCGACTGGAGGTTGCTATTTTGTCTGACAGGCAACCTGATGCCTGGGTCCACTGGGAGGATAGAGTCCATTGAGCTGCCCTCATGTGAAGGCGTGCATAAGGAACCACATGCACTGTGGAAGCCATGTGGCCTAAGAGTTGCAACATCTCTCGAGCAGTTAAATGGGATTTTAACTGAATCTGGGAGGCTAACTGCACTAGGCGTAGGCAACGGGCCTGGGGAAGATAGGCCCTTGCAGTTGTGGTATCCAGTAAGGCCCCTATGAACTCTAGGGACTGAGTAGGGGTGAGATGGGATTTTGAAATGTTGATTACCAATCCCAGATACTGAAGAACACGCCTTGTGCAGGCCAGGGAAGTCTGGGCCTCTGATTGGGATGGAGCTCGGATGAGCCAGTCGTCCAGATATGGGAATACGAATATCCCTAGAGTGCGTAGAAATGCAGCTACCACTGCCATGCATTTTGGGAACACTCTTGGAGCAGAGGCCAGACCGAAAGGAAGCACTCTGTATTGGTAGTGCTTTCCTTGGTAAAGGAACCGAAGGAACCTTCTGTGTGTTGGATGGATGAGGATATGGGTGTACGCATCCTTGAGGTCTAGAGAACAAAGCCAGTCCTGACTCTGGAGGTATGGAAGGAGAGTACCAAGAGAGATCATCTTGAATTTCTCCTTGCATAGAAACTTGTTCAACTCTCTGAGATCTAGGATGGGTCTGTAGCCCCCCGTTTTCTTTGGGATGAGAAAATAGGGGGAGTAGAATCCTGAGCCCTGTTGAAGAAGGGGTACTTCTTCTATGGCCCCTTGGGCAAGAAGGTTGGCAATCTCTTGACCTAAAAGGTCGAGAAGTGATGTTGGAGAGTTGAACTGTTTCACCATGGTGTGAGGAGGAAGGTTTAAGAAATGTAGTTTGTATCCCTCCCTTATGATGGAGAGGGTCCATTTCTCTGCTGTGATTTGTTCCCATCTGGGAGCAAAGTGAGCTAACCTTCCTGGGATGGTGAGAGGCTCTGGATGATCTAGAGCCAGAAATGCTAAGTTCTCTAGTGGAAAGTCAAAGGCTCTGAGGAGGCTGAGGCTGTTGGGCTGTAGCAGTCCTGGCAGCCTGAGGTATGGCCTGTTTTGGTTGTTGCTGTCTCTTTGCAGCAAAACGACCGTGAGAAGAGGCCTGGGCATAACTAGAAGAAAATTTCCCTTTCTTTGGAAAATATCCTTTCTTGAATAACCTCTTCTTGAAAGGAGTAGTAGTAGACTTAGAGAGTCTATCTAAAGCAGAATTTTCAGCATCCATCTGGGTGGCTTTTGCTTGCCAATCTTTGCCAAACAGATTTTCACCTGTACAGGGAAGGTTACCTAGACCATCCTGTACCCAAGATTCCAAATCAGAGGCTTGCAACCAAGCTACTCTGTGTGCGCCTATGGCAATAGCTGAAGCTCTACTGGCACCCTCAAAGGAGTCAAAGGCAGCACGGTTGGAAAACTTGGATACATCCTGAGCATGTTTAAGCCAGGTCAGATATTCTTCTCTCTTTTCTGAAATAAAAGGAGATAAGGTATACAGATGATCTGTAACCTCTTTAAGAAACATCCCCATATAGAGACTATAGGAGTTGATTCTGGCTATAAGCATACTGGCCTGGAAGATTTTCCTGCCAAAAGCATCTAGAGTTCTGCATTCTCTCCCTGGAGGAGCAGAGGAGTGTCTTTTTGTACTCTTGATTTTTTTCATAGCAGACTCTACCACAATAGAGTGGTGAGGAAGCTGAGTTTTATGAAATCCAGGACAAGGAGGAACACGATACATGGTGTCCAACCTGCGAGAAAAAGGAGAGGTTATAAGAGGAGTTTCCCATATACCTAACATGTGGTCATAAAGAATCTCATGTATTGGTAAAATGGCTGCCTCTTTAGGAGCTTTGGGATATTGAAGAATATCCAATTTTTTGGCTCTGGGCTCAGTCTCAGAGGCTACTGTAATAGACAGGCCTCTGGCTACCTCTCTGATGAAGTCCTGGAAAGACAAGTCCTCAGGAGGAGACATTCTCCTTTTTGGAGAAGAGGGTTCTTGAGGACGGATTTCCGATGCTTCAATGGAAACCTCTGATGAATCAGATTCTTCTGAGGAATTGAAGTATCGACTGTCTGGATGCTCTCGCAGAGCCCGATACGAGTACCGAGGGGTATCGATATCGGGGGTCATCGGTACCGAATCGGTACTGACAGGCATCACTGGATACCGTACCGCTGCTGTCGATGCTGATGCTGATGCAAGCGGTACTGGTATCTGAACCGGAGCTGGATCAGGAACCGGTATCGACAACGGAGTTTGTTGTTGTACCGAGAGCGTCGCAGCTTGTATGAAGGCCGTAATGGCACGCTGCATGGTCAGAATATTCTAATCCATCGACGCCACCAATGTCTGGATATCGGTACCGGGAACCGCCGGTACCCTAGAACATTGTAACAGGTGATCGGTTGAGGCCGTGCCATCGATGTCAACCTGTGACCCCATAGATAATGCTTTGGAAGCCAGAGCCTCCCGCCGGGGTAATTTTGCCAGTGTGGATTCCTCAATAGTAATGTCAGGAACATCTCGATACTTAGAGGGAGATGTACCCTTTGAGGACCGACCGGACTTAAGTTTTGTTACCTGAGATCCATGGGATGAAGAAGCAGCCCTGGAAGACGTCGATGCCACCGAAGCTGCATCGGAGGGAAACAGGGTACTGAGCTTGGCTGCCCGATTCTGTAACCCTCTTTTAGACATCATGGAGCAGGACTCACAATCCGCGATGGAATGGTCAGGACCTAAACCTTTTAGACACCAGTCATGGGTGTCTGTGACAGAAATAGTGCCACTGCACTTTGTGCACTTTTTAAACCCGGAGGCGGGCTTTTCCATGAGGAAAAAGACTGTAGGCCTAGGGCCACAGAGGAAAAAACAGAAAAAAGTTTTGTTTTGTTTTTTTAAAATAAAGAAAAAAGACAGGCGGTACCGGTCCTCAAGAAGGCAGACACGCGACTAAAGAAAATAAAAATAAGAAAATAGAAATTCTTCAGCGGTGACAGGAAACACGACCTGCTGGCTCCGCGGAAAAGAAGAACTGGAGAGAGATGGGAAAGGCGGGAAGGCAGCGTGCAGGCGCTGTGGAGTGCTCCCAAAAGCTTTCCTTTTGGACGCTGGGGAGCGTTCCCGCGCAGGCTCAGTCAGTACCGACGATACCTATATGTGAAGACTCATTCCTGCTTGTTCCTGGAGATACCTCCGGTTCTGTGTTCTACCGCGGCTCGCCTCCAGAAAGGGCTGTAGCCTGCGTTATCTAGCTTAGCTGCCTCCTTGGACGTGCTGCTCCAGAGTCTCCGGACATCAGCCCCGAGTGACAGACAAAGCTAAGGTACCAACTTATCTCTCTCCTCCTCCGGATAGGCAAGGGTAGTTAGAAACTTATTCCATAACTTTCCTCAGTGCAGAGCGAATCAGTGACGTCTGGTTACTAATTAGTGATTTATTACTTTGTCCAATTCTAATTCTGTGTCATAACAAATTTCTACCTCATGTTTCTAATATATATATATATTTTTTTTTTTCCTACCTGGCTGTCCATAATAAATCTAATATATATATCTACAGACCAGATGTCTTTTGTGGCTCATTGCCAGAATAACTCACAGAACTTCGGGCTGGGTATCAGTAGCCAATTTCCTCTAGACATAACGGAGAGCCTAACTAACTTACTTTGTGCTACTAATAATCCCAACACCACACCGACCGGATCATATCCTTGATCACATCTGGGAATGGGAAGACAGTAATGGATTTTGAAGGAGCAGATATACTTTCTGCTCCTGCTCTGTGCCGGAAGCATCCATCAAGTTCAAAGCGGTTGGGACCCTGGTAATCAACACTGCTGGCTCCTCCTTTCGAGATGGGAAATCACTCCAGCCTCTGTACAATCCTCCGAAGGCCAGAGTACTTCTAAATCCACATCAGAGTCCAGTACCAAGCCATCTGAATCAGTCATAGTCAAAATCTCGGACAGCTCCCAGCTGTTCTCCCTCTCCAAGGGAGTACTCCTCGCTGGTGAATCTTAGCCAAAGAATCTAAAAGGGCTTTCACTCTCGGCCTGTCCCACATGATACTGCACCCGGGGGGCTCCCAGAGGCCACAGAGTCTGAATTTCCACACCAGAAGGACCAGGCCTGCTGCAAAAAGGAAATCAATTCTGGTAGGGACAATCTGGAGTCCAGCAGCTCTCCTTTCTGACATAACTCTCCAACGCCAGGGGACACAGACACCACAGAACCCCTAGAAGATGATGAGCTGCTCACAGTACGGTCACCGGATCCTCCGGCTGGCTGAATATCCTTACCCATAGTGCCACCTATTGCCTTTTGCCCTGAGACAGGCAAGGCCAGACTAACTGCATCCTCCAGGGAAAGCAGGCCCTCCAGGGATGACTCAGAAGCTGCCATGCAAAAAGAGCAGTGCCCAGAATCTGGGGATGAGGCATGTTTCTTGTCACAGGTCAAACAATGTTCCCTAGAAGAAGACAGAGTTAAGGCAAGTATCACAATAGCACACACTAAGATCGTGGTGGCTTGAAGGTGTGCATTAACTGCGCTTTTATGAAACACATGTTACAGGCACTAGGGAAGGAGCGCTCATTGGAGTCACTTGGGTGGAACACGTTAGGACTGCACGACTACCAGGTGCACAATAAATAAAAATGCTATTAACATGTGCAGAAAACAGTGAGAAACTTCCACACCGCACCAATGGTCCACCCTGAATTGCGTCCCAGGAAGATGGAATCAGAAGCCCCTAACAAGGGCAAAGACAAGGTCAAGCCTTGGTACTCACCCCCTGAGAACCCTGGGCAGAGGATCCATGCTAGCCTCAGCTCTACTCCTCTGAAACTATGTTAATGGCTGGCTGAGTAGCACTGTATTTAAGGTGGCTGGCAGGCAGATCCCTCTGAGCGCCTTCTGCAATCTTCGGGAGAGAGCAGGGGGAGACAGAGGAGTGAGGGGGTACTGAGTTGTGTGAGGTTGCTGCACTCTTCAAGATCCTTTCAATTTTATAGCTGCTGAACAGGGTCTTATGATAACTGCGTGGAGCTAAACTAATTTTCCCTCCTCCTATGGCTACCGGAAAAAAACAGTCTATTGGCACCTCCCACATTGTGCTCAAGTGAGAGACCCACCTTTGTTTCTCAAGGTGGTCATTCATGAATGTTTAATCAATCTTTTCTTCTCAGTCCTCAGATTTTCTTTAGAGAGGAGAAAGTCCATCCACCATCTGCTGGAGACAAAGAAATACTGAATGGACCTCTGGCAGCTGAGGCAAATTGAGGCATAGGAGTGATTTAATTGAACATAAGAACTGACAGTCATACTGGGTCAGACCAAGGTCCATCAAGCCCAACATCCTTTTTCCATCAGTGGCCAATCCAGGTCACAAGTATCCGTCAGGTTCCCGGAAAGGTACAAAGATTCCATAATGTTTACTCCAGGGTAAGCAGTGGATTTCCCTGCTCCTCTTTAATAATGGTTTATGGACTTTTCCTCTAGAAACTTGTCCAAAACCTTTTTAAACCCAGCTACACTAACAGCTTTTACTACATCCTCTAGTAATAAATTCCAGAGTTTGATTACTTGTTGAATGAAAAAATATTTTCTCTTATTAGTCCTAAATGGGCTACATTGTAGCTTTATTGCATGTCCTAACACAGGCACTAATAACTCCCCATTTTGATTACTGCAATGGAATATTAACAGGTGTATCTAAAAAGAGCCTAAAAATACTACAGATGGCTCAAAATGTTACAGCCAGAATAATTTTCAAAGCTAAACTGACTGATCACATCACCCCGATACTCTACTCTCTGCATTGGCTACCTATACAAAGTAGAATTCAATATAAAATAATATTGACCACTTTCAAACTGTTAAACCAGATTGCCCCATCATACCTGTCTACATTAATTCATAGACCTATAGAAAACAGAATAAGACGTAGAAAGAACCTCCATACTATCGTAGTTCCTGACTCAATAAGAAAAACTAAACACGTAACAAGTAGAAGTGCCTTCTCATTTGTAGCACCTTCTCTATGGAATAATCTCCCTGATCAACTAAGGGAAATAAAAGACCTGAAACATTTCCGAAAAGAACTAAAAACTTACTTGTTCACACAATATTATTCAAATATAGATAACGAATTGGATAAGACCTCCCATCCTCCTTAGATCTCCATGATATGTTCGCCCTAATACTTACAATGTCACTACCAAAAGAGAACTTATGATAAAACTTTAATGTATATATGTAAATAGTTTCAAATATTGTCAATACTACCTATATATAGTACTGATTATTATTGTTCATTATACCTGATTTTAACTATTTGTATATAGTTTTGAATACTGTTCAATGTACCTGCCTATCACAGCACTGTTTTATGTATTTCATGTTGTTTAATGTAAACCGCCACTGATCTTAGGAAATGGCGGTATATAAAAGATTTGCAAATAAATGTCCTGTAGTCTTTCTACTTTTTGATGGAGTAAACAACCAATCTACATTTACCCATTCCACTCCATATCTCCCCTCAGCTGGCTCTTTTCCAAGTTGAAGAGCCCTAACCTTTTAAGCCACTCCTCATAGGGGTAGCCTTCCATCCCCTTTACCATTTTGATAGCTCTTCTCTGCACCTTTTTCAAGTCTGCTATATCGTTTTTAAGATATGGCGACCAGAACTGCACACAATATTCAAGGTGGGATCACACCATGGAACAATAAAGAGGCATTATAATATCATTGGTTTTGTTCTCCATTCCTTTCCTTATGATTCCTAGCATTCTGCTTCCTTCCTTGGCTGCCGCTGCAAACTGGGTGGAGGGTTTCAATGTATTTTTCACGATGACGCCTAAATCCTTTTTCTGGGTGGTGGTTCCTAATGTGGAACCTTGCATCATGTAACCATAGTTTGGGTTGTTCTTTCCTAGGTGCATAATTTTGCACTTGTCCACATTCAATTTCATCTGCCATTTGGGCATCCAGCCTTCCAATTTATCAAAGTCCTCTTGCAATTTTCATAATCTTCTTGTGTTTCAATAACTTAATAATTGTGTGTCATCTACAAATCTGATCACCTCACTCGTTATTCCCATTTCTCAAGTCAATTATAAAGACGTTAAAAAGCAGTGGGTGCGGAACACATCCCTGGGGTACTACATATTCACCTTTCTCCATTAAGAAAATTGGTCATTTAACCCTACTCTCTGCTTTTTATCTTTTAACCAGTTCCTGACCCACAATAGTACACTGCCAAGAGTCTCATGAGGGACTTTGTCAAAGGGTTTCTGAAAATCTAGATATAGTATAAATCGACTGGCTCACCTTTGTCTACCTGTTTTTTCACACCTTCAAAAAAATATAACAAATTAGTAAGACAAGACATTCCTTAGCTAAATCCATGTTGATTTTCTCCCATAAAACCATGATCATCTACATGTTCAGTAATTTAATTTTCATAATGGTTTCTACCATTTTGCCCTGTAATGACGTCAGGCTCACCAGTCTGTAGTTTCCTGGATTACCCCTGGAATCCTTTTTAAAAACTGGCATTATATATGGAAATTACACTTACCTGGTAATTGATGTTCCTTGAGGGAGTACAGTTCAGTCCTCCACCACTGGGTAGTGCACCTCCTCCTGCAACATGGAGACTGGACAAGTCAAACTTGTGACATCACTGGGTATATCCTGCTGGTCTTCTCCCATGATCCCCCAGTGACCTACTGTCAAAGCAGACACAAAGGAGCAAACAAACAACCAGTTAAAGTACTAAATACAAAGCTATGCTCAAAACTTCAACTTTAAAATCACAGGGCCCCAAAAAGAAAGGCCGAAAACACCCTCCTCCGTGCCCCTGTCCCCCTGCGCACCAAACAGCGGAAGACAGAGAGCTAGAAGGAAGGAGAACTAAGGAAGAGTATAGGCAGAAAAGGTTGCTCTCGCGATTACCTGCCAATCAGAGCCCGTTGCCGACTCTAGGATCCGAAAGCATACTTGGAACTGACGCCTCGCGTCTGAAACATCCATCCCCGGGCGGGAATGAGGACTGAACTGTACTCCCTCAAGGAACATCAATTACCAGGTAAGTGTAATTTCCATTTCCTTATTGGTCCTACAGTTCAGTCCTCCACCACTGGGATGTACCAGAGCAGTAATCATTGGGAGGGACCTATCCAGTCGGCTCGGCCCCTAAACGAACAGAGCAGGCACCGACCCCAGCCCGCTCCTCACGTCAACAGGCGGTAAGCCAACCAGGAAGACACGACCGAGAGCCCACTTGGATCCTCTTCACTGGTGAAAACAGCACAGAACTCTGCCCCAAGCAGCGCTAGTGCTTCAGAAAGACAAACTCGCCATCGCAAACACACTGAACGCCCTAGAAACAGACCTACTGAGAAGGCTACCGGAGCTCCGCCTGAAAAATCCGCTTGAGCTCCCCCTTGGCTCTCGACCCCACCAGGGTGTCAAGTGTTAGCAACCGCTGCTCTCCCGCAGAACCCGCCTCCACGGAGGGACAGGCAGCGAAGAGACCTCCCAGAAAGCGACAGAACCTCAACTAAGGTCCAAGGAACGCAGGTTACAAGCAAAGTGTTCTTGCATAAGTCCCAAACCGACAACTAAACAGGCACAGCTGGATTCCACGAGGGAGAACGGAACCGAGGTCCATCCAGACAGAGGTGGGAAGCAAAATGAGGGAAATGGAAAAACCACCAGCGTCAAACACCCTATTTGTCACACTTCTTAAGGGCTTTATTCTTTGCAACACAAAGTAGCTCTACAGCTATGTCCTGGACCAGTTGGAGTCTTTTTAATTGAGAATGTGGAATGCAGCTAAGCAATGAGTTGCAATAAACCAAGCGTGATCCACCAAGGGCATATAAGAGGGTGTCAAGTGCCCCAGAGTCCAGCGTTGTTTCAGAAGATGTGGAGTCTTAACATGGTGTGACAAAAAAGAAAGGAGACTCTGGTAGCCACGCCCACGACGCAATGCCAGTAGGCCAACCGCTTACATCACCTGGATATGCCCTCCGGAATTGGAGGAACCATGCAGAAGTAGCAATCGCCGATGTGATCCATGGGCCCTCTCCAGATCATTGGAACCGCAAAAGACTTTGATGGTCTTTTCCCATCCATCCACAGCCTGAGATCTGCTACACATGTATTGCAGCATATGTGTGGCGCCTAGCTTTTATCGTGATCTTTTATTCTGCAGCCAAAATATAAATTGTAGGCTTTCTGAACCGCCACAGTCATATGCCATTTTTGTGATGTAAAAGTCTCATCACCACAACTAGAGCAGAAATTATCTGCATGATTAACACCAGGACGAGGAATCGCCAAATATGCTGTGAGTGACCTATCGGTATAAAATAAATATGTCTTCTTTTCTTTTTTTTTTTTTTTTACTGACAAGCGAGGCAAATTCAAGTAGTGACTGCATCAACTGGTTTTGGACAGTTATTTCGATTGGTTGCAAGTAAAGATTATGCAAGCTCACGCAAATGTTGCAGAATACACTGGTAATGGTCCCCACTGACTAATGAAGAGCACATATCTTAGCAACCAGACCCAGTCGGCCATTTTCACTATGACCTCTGAAAGGCATAGAATGGACCGGGCCACGGCCCCGTACCTATGCGTCGACGCTATCCAGTAGCCTCATATGTCCTCTGCTAAACATCGACCCGTCGCCGCAGACTGACAGGTCGCCATGAGGTCCAATATGGGCTGACCGCATCTGAGCACACGCGGCGCGCACACTGCCTGATGCAAGCTCACTCCTCCGGCAAACACTCGGACCCCACTAAGGACATTCGCCACCACAGTGTCCCCACCGAAACACAGGCCGCCAAGGCTTCAACCGCACACGCTGTCCCTTCGCTCGGGCCACCCTGACCACCCGACCGACTCCACCCTGCCGATCGAAATAGGCCACCATCCCGGAGATCTCAGACAGCACCTACAGCGCTCGATCCGCTACCGTGTCCGTGAATGCCTGCCACGGCTGACGTACCGTGTACCGTTCCAGTCAGACGATGGAACACTGGGCGTGCTGCGTACACTAAAACGCCTTGTACATAAAGGATCCCCAAAATGTAGCTGAGTCTAACCACGCTCCGGCCAAGCTCCCGGAAGAAAGGGACAGAACCTTATAAAAAAGAAGTGGGGACAATTAGGAAGGCTTTCCTGTTTGATTATTTTTTTTTTTTTTCCTTTTTACAACTCCATAAGGGCCACAAGGCACACAACCGAACAGGGCATTGTCCAGAGAACGCAAGGCCCCCTCCTACAGGCTGACTCCACAGCCTAAACCGGCAGTCACCTTGGCTGATGCCGAGCAGCGCGGAAGCCAACTTGTAAGCCCAGCATATGAAGTATGCCTACAAGTACAGCATTCCACAATGGAGGGACATGTAACCGGACGGCTGTGAATATGAACCTACAGATATCCCGCGCTTGCTCCAAGACAAGCACTGTGCAGCCTACTGGTCTACTCGGAGCACCGCCACGACCCGAAGACCTAAACCGGCCAGCAAAAGACGACGTACGCTGGGCCCGAAGGAACCTGGTTGAACGGATCCCAGCACTCCCTGTATCGTTAGGATCGGAGCCTCCCCCCAAGGACTCAGCCCTGGCTGGAACCGGCTGAGCATAACTCCAGGCCCTGCGGCGAGCCCCCACGAAGAAGTGGAACGCAACGATGCCTTGAGGAAAGGGAAGGCCCAATGGGTGAAGCAAGTTGCTAGCTGACCAAGGGAGTAAACCCCACACGCGCACCTCAACGGAAGGTCGGAAGAACTGAGGATTCTGGTCCCACAGGTGCGCCTGCTAGCCTTTAACAACATACACCTCCGCAGGTACAAAAAAACGTAAATTGTGAGCACCTTCAGGGGTAAGGGGAATAGACGACAGCCTCCGACTGTTGACTACCTTGTCTTGCACAACAGACAGCAGCACCCACCAAACAAATGATTGGGAATATATGACCTCAGAACCCCAAGACAGAGGTAAAACAGTAGAACGTGCAGTGGATGTGAATTTCCAGATCTGCCAGCCCCCCTGCCCACATTGAGAAGAAGCAGAGAAGAACTGGACCGGCGGATCTGGAGGGGTGCCTCCTGGACAGCCGGGCCACCGAAGGGAAAGCTGATGACTGAGGCCCAAACTCCTCAGGATGGCCCCGTCTTGCATTGGCAACCCCATGCAACACCATGACAACCCCGCTCACGATATCCCAAGCGATCTCTGTCATTGCTGCAACAATCACCTGAGCATGAGATCACAGACGGAACACGGACATGCAGACGCACTCAAGGAGAGTGCACCTAAGAAGTATGAGCCTATCCAACATCCAGCACCACATGTCCAGGTGTCCCACTCCTGTCACCCAAAACACAGGACACTTGAACCTAGGTGACCGTCATAGCAAAGACAGGGAGGCCTGACTGCCGCTATCAACCCTTCTAGGACCCTGGAACACTAAGCCCCGGACTGTGCCATCCAGCAACACTTCTCACGATCCCCAGCAGGGGCCTTTCCCCAGATGGCCCAGATGGGCAGTGTTCCCACCAAATGGGCAAGCTGCGCTCTGATAACATAGTGCAGAAAACCAAATCAAAGTGTCTTAACCTAGCTAATTTTTGTCTAATAGTGATCATTCATAATATCAGCCAGGCTCAATCATAACATTAGTATTAATGATCTCTAAAGATTGAAGAGTTACTAATGTAACACTAATTGGTTTTTTTTTTTTTTTTTTTTAAAGAGCTTCAAAGGCGATCTTGGAAACTACAGACCAATGAATCTGAGTTCAGTGCCAGTTAAATGATAGAACTTGTTCTGAAAAGCAGCACCAAGCTGTCTTTTCAAAGGGTTAATAAACATGTGAGTAAGCCAAATGATATGTATCTGGATGTTTTAGAAGGTACTTGACAAAGCCCCTTATGAACTTCTCCTGAGGAAGGAGATGATGTGCTATTATAGAATGGGAAATGGATCAAAAACAGGAACACAATAGGACTAAATGGCCAATTTTCTCACAGGAGACCCGTAAATAGTGGAATGTCTCGGGATCTGCACTGGAACTGGCATCTGGTAACATCTACTGCACTGAAATGATCTGGAAAAGAGATCAGCAAGCATGGCGATCAAATTTGCAGATGGCATAACGACATTTAGAGGCTGTCTGCACAATTTCCAAGCGTATATAAACATGGAAATAGCATCCTTATGTAAATGACAATTTCAGAAAGGGCTCAATTTGTAGGTGGTTGTGCCGCCGATGACCCTGAATGGCCAAATCCTAGCACGGAAACCTGCTGCTGACAGACGTCGCTAACTGCCAGAAAGCAGACAAAGGTAAAGGCACCCCCAAGAAGTAAAACACAAACCAATAACATTGAATTATAATAACTAAAAACTATCATTAAATTAAATGTAAATTAAAATTAAAAGGAAATTAAAATTAGAATTAAAATTAAAAGTAACAGCAAAAGGAAGTCCTTATCTGGGTGTAGCCGCGTGGAACAGCGTCATCTGCTCAAACGCAGGGCTGCTCCGCTCTCCGCCACGAGGCCTGTGATAAGGAAGCTTATCATAGCTCAGGTAGGAGCTATAGAAAAGATGATGTGACTCTGAACAAGCAACCTGTCAGTTCTGGTAGAAGTAAGAAAACAGAGTTTTCACATAAAAGACTACCAGTCCCAGAATGCACCAGGTTTCCAGCAGCCATGAGAGGGGCTGAAGTGAGAAAACGTGTGTGCAATCAAGAGAGCTATGAGGTAATCCCTAAGCACTCATCTCAAAGGGCAGGACCTGATTCAACACAGCTGTGCTGTGTTAGGGAGGAGCACACATTAGGACAGAATAAGAATAGAGCTTATTCTTCAGATAACAGCTACAGAAAGAGCTTCAGAGACAGATACAGCAACAGCTTCAAGCTCCAGCACCAACATCATCTCAAGAAGCAGAAGCCAAGCCAAGCGGATAGAGAGAGAAGGAAACTCTCTGGAAGGAAGAGAAGAAAGGCCATTGGAAGGTCTGGGAGATTCCAAGGCAGTACCCATACTGGGAGGTATTCCAAGTGCCAGCAGAGTCCATTGGACTGGAGTCAGCCAGAGGAATGGAATGGCAGAGATAGGAATCACCAGTGGCTACCTGGAAGAGAAAAGACTGCACGTGGAAAGGACTTTCAGACCCATGCCAGAAGGTATGTGAGGAAAGATCCAGTGTCCAGGGATCAAGATTGGAAGGCTGGACATCAGAACTGGATTACATACTGGCCAGGCTATACAGAGAGGAATTATGATAGCAGGAGAGGCTCAGGTATGAACACTGATCCAGACCCTATCTATAATAGTGAATGGCAGCAAGGGAATAAGCATTCTCATGATAGTGCCTTATGGAAAGACTCGTCTGTGCCAATGTATGATAGTGACCCTATGCTGATTGATGAAGGGGGAGATACAGCAGATGAAACTATTAATTACATGGACTGTTCTCTATCTAAATGCTACTGCTAGCTTTCTGTGAGCAAACACATCAGCCATCACAAAGAAACCTAACTTTGTTCCTTATTCCACTGCAAAACAGCTCCTAAAGCAGGATTTTGGGTTCACACAGTAGCAGCCAGCCAGCTAAAGGCTTTCAGCTGGACAATTGATAGTAATTAAAGCTGCACCTGATTGTGTGTGTGAGCCAGGGAGAATCACTGCTGGATCTGAGTGGAAAATAGGCAGAAGTTAACCTAACCAGCAAAGTTTATTCATTTCTTTGTGCCTTTGTATTTGGTAATTATTTGCTAAGAGAACATTAGCTAATTGCCTGACAGGCTGAAGGTTGTTTTCTGATTTTGCTTTGTGACTTTATGTTATCCATTTAAACACTGCAAGCAAGTAACCTCATTTATATTGCTAACAAGCATACTTGTGCTGGGTGAATTAAACCCCATCAATAAAAGAAGTATTTTATTGGCTTTACCACTGGTTACACAACTCAATTATTGTCTTCAGCTGTGTTTGGAGTGAAAGAACTACATTACCCACAATACCTTGCAAGAATCATATGAATATATGCATCGTCAAGATTGTGTAAGTTCTCACCCTAGGCAGCCGTCTGACAGGCCTCAGCCCTGCCGAGAAAATGGCGCCAATCCGAAGCAGGCCCGTTTGGCGCCAAACACCACAGAGGCGGCAAGAGCTCAGAGCCCCTCGATGCGGACTCGAGAGACTCCCTTGTGGCGTCGGGATGCAGCAGTTACCCCGCTGTAGCTGCGGGGTGAAGAGCTGTCCAGACACGCTGCTGCCTCGCGCCACCAGAAGTAGCAGACGCTGCGAGCCCCGGCCCACCGGCTAAAGAACCTCGAACGGCCTGAGGCTCCCGCCGCGATGGGAATCTGCCGCATGGACACTGCCAAAATGCAGGTGTTCCACAGAGCTCTCCCCCGTACAGTCCTGGGGGAGAGATCATCACCGGGCACAGAGACCGAAGAATCCCAAGCAGAGAGGCTAGCTGGCAGCGTGAACTTTGAAAAGGGACAGAACCCCCCTTTACACTAAGGCAGACTAGGTGAAAATAAATAAAGTAAAAGTAAATGAAATTAAATGAAAATGAAAATGAATTCAATTTACAGGATTACACCTAAAGAAGGGCAAAAGAAATGCAAGGTAAATCAAATCCTGACTAACTGCTCCTAAACTGCTTCTCAAGTGAGCCCAGCACCTAGGCTCACTACGTCCTCATGCTGCATGGAGACTGGACACACTGGGGGATCATGGGAGAAGACCAGCAGGATATACCCGGTGATGTCACAAGTTTGAGTTGTCCAGTCTCCATGTTGCAGGAGGAGGTGCACTACCCAGTGGTGGAGGACTGAACTGTAGGACCGATAAGGAATGGCCATTCTCCAGTCTTCAGATACTACAAATGATTTTAATGATAGTTCACAGATTACTTTTAGTAGGTCTGCAGTCTCATATTTCAGTTCTTTCAACGCCCTTGGACATATACCATCCGATCCAGGCGATTTGCAACTCTTCAGTTTATCAAATAGCTGTAAAACATCTTCCCAGTTTATCAATATTTCTTTCAATTCTTACGATATGCCACCTTTAAATACCATTTGAGGCATGGATAAGTTCCCTACATCATCTTCAGTAAAGACCAAAGCAAAGAATTCATTCATTCAGTCTCTTCGCTATGGCCTTGTTCTCCCTTAGTGCCCCTTTTACCCCTCTATCTTCTAATTGGCCAACTGACTCTCTCACAGGTGTTTTGCTATGAATGTATTGATAAAGTTTTTATTCTGCATTTTTGCTTCCATGGCAAGCTTTTCTTCAAATTCTCTCTTTGCTGCCTTATCAATGCCTTGCATCTCACTTGCCAGTGCTTATGCTGTTTCCCATTTTCTTCAGATTCTCTCTTTGCCTGCCTTATCAATGCCTTGCATCTCACTTGCCAGTGCTTATGCTGTTTCCCATTTTCTTCAGATTCTCTCTTTGCCTGCCTTATCAATGCCTTGCATCTCACTTGCCAGTGCTTATGTTGTTTCCCATTTTCTTCAGATTCTCTCTTTGCCTGCCTTATCAATGCCTTGCATCTCACTTGCCAGTGCTTATGCTGTTTCCCATTTTCTTCAGATTCTCTCTTTGCCTGCCTTATCAATGCCTTGCATCTCACTTGCCAGTGCTTATGATGTTTCCCATTTTCGTCATTTGGCTCCTTTTTCCATTTCATGAAAGATGCTTTTTTGGCTATAACAAACAGTCTATCTGACCTCACCTTTAAACCATGGTAGTTTTTTGGACTTCCTTCCACTTTTCTTAAAGCATGGAAACCTGGGCTTTTCATTGGTTCTTTGTCTCCACCAATCTGCTGGTTGGGGAACACAACCCACTTGTCTGAACTGGTTCAGCAGGATGATATGGAAACTTAAAGATGAGAGATTGTTAATTGCAGCCGAGGACAGTTGACCATGGGCAAGATGGTTCACAGCCAGCGTAGAACCCCTCAACCCCCAACAGTAAACTGTATGACAAGACCTGTATCTGGATAGGCACAAAGTAGCATGGCTCATCCAGTGTAATCTATGTAAATGCTATAATAATATTGTACAAGAATAACACTGGGATCACAAGCCTAAGAATTGTGCAGAATGAACAAAACTGGACACAGTACAGAACAGTCACTTGGAAAGGACATTTTTATTAGAAAGTCTGTTCTTTGTTTTACTCTTATTATAGTCTATGGAGAAAGACAGGATTTTCAAGACCACAGCAATGTAATCAGAGACCAAGCAATTTTGTCTGAAAGATATAGAAATTGTCACAATTGTATTGGGTGCCACTTGCCCAATTAAAAAGATTGTCTAAGTGCACATTGATATATATTGGTATATATTATACCTTATAAAGTCCATAAGGAGGCATTCTTTGGCATAATGCAAGTTCTGAAGTGAGCACAACCAGTACGACTGAGATCAAATCCAACAGATTTTTGCTTAAGAGCGAGTTCACACCCATTAAGGCATACACAACAAATGTACTGATTTAAAGACCAAAAATGTTTCCTTTATTTCCGTGTTCTGCTTTCACAGGCACATTTAAAATCCCACCTATCCTCTTGTCTTTCACAGTTCTGACGTATTGCATATGTATCTTAAGTAATACCAAAAGAGACATTAGACTTACCTGCTAATTGTTGTTCCTTGAGGAACTCCAGTTCAGTCCCTCACCTCTGGGTAATGCACTTCCTCCTGCAGCATGGAGACTGGGCAAGTCAAACTTGTGACATCACTGTACATATCCTGCTGGCACTCCCACCAGCTTCCAGTGACCTAATGACAAAGCAGACTCAAAAGGAGCAACAAATAAGTAGCTATAGTATTAATCATTAAAACTTAACTGTTGAACTGAACTAACTCCCCATTAAATAAAAGGGCAACTGTCCCTCTCCCGCTTGAAAGAAAAGAATAGAAAAGAGGGAAAGAAAGAATACAGAACATACAGTACTCGAGTGCAGAAAGAAATTTGCTGAAATTCTACTGCCTGGCTGCCGATTCAGCAGACCCTAAAAATGACTGTGCTAAAAGTGACAAACAGCTCCCAGGGCGGGAACTGGGACTGAACTGGAGTTCCTCAAGGAACAACAATTAGCAGGTAAGTCTAATTTCTCTTTCCTTATCGTCCCTCCAGTTCAGTCCCTCACCTCTGGGATGTAAAAGAGCAGTAAGTTACTGGGAGGGACCTGTCCACCTGGACTGCAGCACCGCAGACCCGAAGCAAGCAATGTTCCCTCTAATTTTCTGTAGGCTGTGTGCACATAAAATATCAGCTGTGCAGCTTTTGAAGGAAGGTTAAATTTTTGTGCGCAACATAAAGACACTTGGAGTTATATACTTTAAAATTTGACTACACGTCAGAATACAGTATGTACAACACATTGATTGCACTAGAAAATATTGTAGAACTTGTGAGAATCGTAAATACACAACAACTTTTACATTTTAAGACATCTGTGTTTTCTATCAGAATCAGAACCGTAATTTTTGTGCGCTCTGTTGTAAAGTATGTGCGCTCGCTCAGCGAGGTGTGTGCGCGCGCACATGCGCACAGCTTAGAGGGAACAGTGGAAGCAAGCATCTCCCGATGCTTGAACATTTAGATGATAATGTTTACTGAAAGTATGCAAAGAAGACCAGGTGGCTGCTTTGCAAATCTCAACCAAAGGAACTAAGCTATGTTCGGCCCTGGAAGTAGCCTGTGCTCTAGTAGAATGAGCCCGCAGCCCTACAGGCACCTGACGGCCTTGCAAGATATAAGCCGATGCTATTGCCTCACAGACCCATCTGGCAATCAAAGCCGCTTCACCCTTACGAGGACCTCCAAAGAGAACGAACAAACGCTCTGACTTGCGGAAAGACCTCGAAACCTTCAAGTATCGACGAAGAGACCTCTTTATATCTAACCGATGCAAACGACGATCCGACTCATTCTCCTTCGAAACGCCCAACACTGGCAAGGAGACAGACTGATTGACATGAAACGGCGACACTACCTTTGGCAGGAAAGATGGAACAGGACGCAAAACCACCTTTTCCCTTGAGAAAACCAAAAATGGTTCTCGACAAGATAACACCTGCAACTCCAAGATCCGCCATGCAGAGAAAATGGCTACCAAAAACACTGTCTTTAAGGTCAGATCTTTCAACGAAGCCTGATGCAAAGGCGCAAAAGGCTCCCTAGACAAGGCGTCTAAGACCAGGTTGAGATCCCAAGGAGGAGAAACCAACCTGCACGAAGGATGTAGACGGGACACCGCTCTCAAGAAACTAACCACATTGGCATGAGCACCCAAAGTGACCCCTTGAACCTTTCCTCGATAAGAAACAGCTGCCAGCTGAACCCTCAGTGAACTGGCTGCCAACCCCTTATCGAAACCATCCTGCAAGAAGCTCAACGCTATCGGAACTGAAACTGCGGCAGGATGGACCTGCCATTGTTATAATGTAATTTCAGTTTGTTCAATGTAAACCGCACTGATGCAGAATAGCGCGGTATATAAAAGAATGTAAATAAATTGTTCACACCAGTCCTCAAAAATACGCCAAACCTGCACATAAGCTAAGGACATCGATCTTTTTCTCGCCAAAAGTAAGGTAGCAATCACCTCAATAGAATAACCTTTCTTTTTTAACCTAGCCCTTTCAAAGGCCAAGCTATAAGCGAGAACCGATCCACCAGAGGCATTTGCAGAGAACCTTGTAGCAGGTGGTCCTCCCTTGTCGGCAACCGCCAGGGTTTCCCATCGAGAAGACGCACCAGATCGGCATACCACAGTCAACGTAGCCAATCTGGAGCCACTAGACTTACTCTTCCCCGATGGGCTTCGATGCGCTGAACCACTCGACCTATGAGAGCCCAAGGAGGGAACACGTAGAGGAGACCATGCGTGGGCCATTGTTGTATCAATGCATCTAGTCCTTCTGACATTCTTTCTCTTCTTCTGCTGTAAAACCGACTCACCTTTGCCGACAGAAAGGTCGCCATGAGATTCATCACAGGAGCTTCCCATTTGTGAACTATCTGTGCTAACACATCTGGATGAAACTCCCATTCCACCAGATCCACATGAACCCGGCTGAGAAAGTCCGCCATCACATTGTCCATTCCCGCAATGTGTGCTGCCGAAAAAAGCCTGAAGCCGAGACTCTACCCAATAAAACAGGCTCTCTGCCTCTAGCTCCAGAGCCGCACATCTCGTGCCCCCTTGACGACTGAGGTATGCCACCATCGCGGCATTGTCCGAAAGCACCCGAACTGCTCGACCCCGTAAGGTGAACTCGAAGACCCAAAGCGCTAGAGCTACAGCTCACAACTCCAGTCGATTGATTGACTAATTGATTTCTTGCTCGGTCCAACAGCCCTGCGCAAAGAGCTCTCCGCAATGAGCCCCCCCACCCGGCTAGACTGGCATCCATTAGGACTGGGATCCACTGCGGCTGTTCAAGAGGCATGCCCACTGTGAGATTCTGTGGAAGAAGCCACCACTGCAGGGATGTCCTGACTCGCCCTGGACAAGGAAGGTGCTTGGACAGAGAATCGCTCTGGTTGGACCAGCGACCTCTGTAAGGGGCGCATGTGAGTTCTGGCCCATAGCACCACTTCCAGAGTTGCCGCCATTGTTCCTAAAACGCGTAGTGTCAGGCCGAAGGTGCAGGACTGCTAAAAAAAATGCAAATCAATAGCCGAAAGCCTTGGGCCCGCAAATCTGGCAGAAACACTGCTCCCACTTGAGTGCCGAAGCGAACTCCCAAATATTCCAGAACTTGCAAAAGAACCAAACTGCTCTTGGCAGCATTGACTACCCAACCGAGACTCTGTAGGTGCTCCAGCACTCTGTCTGTCACCCGCACACTCTCGACCCTGGAGTTTGCTCGAATCAACCAGTCATTGAGATAGGGATGAACCAATATTCCCTCCTTTCAAAGGGCCTCTGCCACCACCACCACCACCATCATAACCTTGATGAAGGTATGTGGAGCTGTCGCTAGACCGAAGGGCAATGCCTGAAACTGGAAATGCCCCCATGGTAGTGCAAATCTTTGAAATGTTTGATGATCGGGCCTGATTGGAATGTGAAGATACGCCTTGGTGAGATCGAGAGATGTGAGAAATTCCCCTTGCCGAACCGCTACAATAACGGAACGTAAAGTTTCCATTCTGAAATGAGGGACTCGCAGACAGCGATTTACCCCCCTTGAGATCCAGAATTGGTCAGAAGGCTCCGTCCTTCTTTGACACCACAAAATAAATAGAGTATCGACCGATTCCGTAATGCACTTGCGGCACTGGAACCACTGCCCCCAGTTGTAACAGACGAGACAGGGTCTGCCGTACCGCTGTTGTCTTTTCTGAACCCCTGCAAGGCGACATGACAAATGAGTCGAGTACAGGGCGGGCAAATTCAAGAGAATAACCTTTGCGAATCACCTCCAACACCCACTGATTGGATGTTATCTGGACCCAGGCAGGAAAAAACTTCTGAAGACGACACCCTATCACTGGAATTCCTGCCTGGGTCCCCCTCACTTCATTGTGCTTTCCTAAATCCAGAGGAAGCAGAACTAGCAAAACCTCTGCCCGGCTCTCCAGAATCCCCGAAAGCTTTGTGCATGAGAGGAAAATCTCCCTCTCTGAAAGCCTCCCAATCGGGAGGTATGAAAACACCTGAAATCTCAAGGTTGACCCCTCGTCGGTATCTGAGGCCGACCTTGCTTCGGCTTAATCTCCGGCAAACGACCTCCTTTAGATTCCCCCAGATCTTTGACCAGCTTTTCAAGATCCTCTCCAAACAACAGCTTCCCCTTAAAAGGAAGTTTGCTAAGACGTGACTTGGAGGAACTGTCAGCCGCCCAATTCCTCAGCCAAAGATAGCAGCGGGCGGCTACCAAGGAAGCCATGCTGTTCGCTAGAGCTCTAATAAGATCATAGTGGACATTGGCTAAATAAGCTGAACCTGACTCGAGCCTCGATATATCCGCTGACTGCTCTTGCGTTTGTTGCACTGGCTGCTGCAAATGCTGCAACCAACGAAGGCATGCTCTCGCCACCCAAGCTCCACAAATAGACGTCTGAAGAGAGAGAGCATTAACCTCGAAAGCTTGCTTAACAATGCATCCACCTTCCGATCCTGTGCGTCTTTCAAAGCCGCACTGCCTTCAACTGGAATGGTAGCTTTCTTCGTGACCGCCGACACAGCTGCATCTGTACGTGGAGAACGAAACACTTCTCGATCTGCCAAGGGATACAGCCAATTCATGGACCTGACACCACACAGTCCTGCCTCTGGCGCATCGCATTCATCCTGAATTTGCTTAACCACACGGTGTACTGGAAAAACAGCCTGAGATTTCCACACCGCTTAAATGAGAGGATCCTCCAAACCCTCATCCTCCGCCGGTACCACCGACGAAAGGTTGAGAGTCTGAAGGACCTCCGTAATGAGCGCTGTCAGCTCCTCTCTCCAAAAGACCCTGATAATCCTTGCCTGATCCTCAGGTTCCTGAATCTCACCTTCCTCTAGCTCCTCTATCCCAGCTTCTGGATCCATCTCAATGTCTTCACCTTCCGGCCAGTCCAAACCAGGAAGCTTATCTTCCACCGACCGAGCCCTCTTAACCGGTCTACCGTCACTAATTCCCAACCTTTCTATAGTTGCTTGGCCCCCTGCGGCCCAAGCAGTGAGGCATCCACCACTGCCCGTTGCCGCAAACAGAAGGCCTGATGCATCAGCAGCACAAAATCCAGGGAGAAACCTCTGAGCGCTGTCCCAGCCACCATCGGGATGGATGAACTACCGGGCAAAGCCAAGCTTGTAGAAAGAGAAGCGGAAGAGCCCTCTAGCAAAGCATCACCTTCCGCTGAAGCGCTAGTATCCTGCGACACTAAAGGAGACCCCTCCTTAGACGTATCCTGCTCCATAGTTAGTGCTTCAGACACGCAGCCACAGCACACCCCCGCGTCCGGGACCGAGCTTTTACGAGCGCCACAAAACAGACACTGCGGACACAAAGGCATCAGCACTACAAGAATCCAGAGACCGAGTAGTAAAATTAACAACAACTCGCAGAGTCCTAAAAAGGCAGCAAAGTACTGTAACTGATCCTTTTCTTTTTTTATTTTTTAATGTACTGACCCTTTAAGAGCTCAAAGCACCTGCTAATTATTGTTCCTTGAGGAACTCCAGTTCAGTCCTCCACCACTGGGTAGTGCACCTCCTCCTGCAGCATGGAGACTGGGCATGCCAGAATCATGACATCACTGGATGTAGTCTGCTGGTCTCCCCCATCAGTTCCAGTGAACTACTGACAAAGCAGACTCAAAGGAGCAACAAAATAAGTAGCTAGATTATTAATTTCAACTATTAACAACTAAATTAACTAACACCCCCCTGAACTAAGAGGGAAAACTTCATCTCTCATTTCCTCTTTTCTCCAGACAACAAATAAGATAAAGAAGCCAGGACCAATTAACCCTAGTGATCCCGAAACTTATACCGGAATTACGCCTCGACACTGATAACCCCCCCCCCCAAAGATCAAACTGCTATCGGAACTAATCATCCCGGGTGGGAATCAGGACTGAAGTGAAGTTCCTCAAGGAACAACAATTAGCAAGTAAGTCTAATTTCTCTTTCCTTATCGTTCCTCCAGTTCAGTCCTCCACCACTGTGATGTAAAAGAGCAGTAACTACTGGGAGGGACCTGTCCACCCAGACTGCAAAACCGACGATCCGAAACAGGCATCGTTAGCTGCCTGGACATCCAGGCGATAGTGCTTACTGAAGATATGGAGTGAAGACCAAGAGGTCGCTCTGCAAATCTCCGCTGGCAGAACCAAAACTATGCTCTGTCCAAAATGTCGCTTGCGCTCTAGTAGAGTGAGCCCGCAGCTCCATGGGAACCTGGTGCCCTTGCAATATATATGCCGACGCGATCGCCTCACGGACCCATCTGGATATTGAGGCCTTGGCCGGCACTTCCCCTTTACGTGGACTTCCCAAACAGAACGAACAGACGATCCAATTTTCGGAAAGCTTCCGACACCTTCAAGTATTGACATAGAGCCCTCTTTATGTCCAACTGGCGCAGACTACGGTCTGAGGAGCCCTCCTCCGTGGACCCTAAGACTGGCAACGAAACAGATTGATTCATGTGAAAAGGAGAAACTACTTTGGGCAAAAAGGATGGAACTGGTCAAAGCACCACCTTCTCCCTAGAAAAGGACAAGAATGGCTCTCGACAAGACAAAGCCTGCAACTCCGAAACTCGTTGAGCTGTCTTCAAAGTCAAATCCTTGATCGAAGCCTCGTGCAAAGGCTCAAACGGCTCCCTAGACAGTGCCCCGAGGACTAAGCTGAGATCCCACAGAGGAACCACCATTTTGTGAGAAGGCCACAACCGAGAGACTGCCTTTAAAAATCGTATCACGTCGACGTGAGAGCCCAATGCTATCCCCTGGACCTTTCCTCGACAGCAAGCAAGGACTGACAGCTGAACCCTTAAGGAGCTGGCTGCCAGACCCTTCTCAAAACAGTCCTGTAAGAAATTTAAAACCACTGGAACAGACACAGTGGAAGCGCAAATCTGCTGCTGAGAGCACCAGTCCTCAAAAATACGCCAAATTCACACAGTCGCAATCACCACCCCCGAACAGCCTTTCTTCCTTAACCTTGCCCTTTCAATGGCCAAGCCGTAAGCGAGAACCAATCCACCTGAGGAATTCGTAAGGGACCCTGAGCCAAAAGATCCGTCCTTGCAGGCAACCGCCAGGGTTCTCCGTCTAGCAGTCAAAACCAGATCGGCATACCAAGGACGCCTCGGCCAATCTGGCACCACTAGCACTACTCTCCCCCGATGCGCTGGATCACTTGCCCTATGAAGGCCCACGGAGGAAAAACATAGAGAAGGCCGGATGACAGCCATTGCTGCATCAGGGCATTGATCCCCTCTGACATCCTTTCTCGTCTTCTGCTGTAAAAACGGCTCACTTTGGCCGACCAGGTCGCCATGAGATACATGATTGGAGGGCCCCACCTGATGACTATCTGAGTGAACACTTCCGGATGAAGCTCCCATTCCCCGGCATCCACCCGGAATCTGCTAAGGAAATCTGCCATCACGTTGTCTGTTCCTGCAATGTGTGCTGCCGAAATTGCCTGCAGCCGAGGCTCCACCCAAGCAAACAGAGCCTCTGCTTCCTCCCCATGGTGGCGCTGCCTATGCCCCCCTGAAGATTGAGGTAAGCTACAGTTGCAGAATTGTCGGACAGGACTCGCACCGCCCGGTTCTTCACTTCGGATTCGAACGTCTGAAATGCTAGCCCCACCACTCTCAGCTCCAAATGGTTGATCGACCACTGGGCCTCCCACTTGTCCCAAACTCCTTGAGCGAAAAGATCCCCACAATGAGCTCCCCAACCTGCGAGACTCACATCAGTTAATACTGGAAGCCACTGCGGTTGCTCCACCGGCATGCCTGCCGTCAGATTTTCTGGAACTAGCCACCACTGAAGTGACTGACAGACCCGCAATGAACAAGGAAGCCGTTTGTTCAGCAAATCTTTCTGGTGAGACCAGCGCCGGAGCAACGACCTCTGTAAGGGACGCATGCGAGCTCTGGCCCACTGTACTACCTCCAGGGTTGCTGCCACTGTTCCTAGCACATGCAGGTAACTCCAAGCCAATGGCGCCGGCGACGACCGAAAATTGTGAACTCTCTGTTGAAGGACCTGAGCTCTCCGATCCGGCAGAAACACCGCTCCTGCTTGGGTGTCGAACCTCGCTCCCAGGTACTCCAGCACCCGAGATGGCACTAACTGACCTTTGGCCGCATTGACTACCCAGCCCAGACCCTGAAGGAACTTCACTACTCTGTTGGTGACATGCACGCTCTCGGCCCTGGATTTTGCTCGAATCAGCCAATTGTCGAGATAAGGGTGAACTAAGATTCCTTCTCTCCGCAGCGCCGCTGTTGCCACCACCATAATTTTGGTGAAGATGCGCGGAGCTGTTGCCAAACCGAAGGGCAGAGCTTGAAACTGAAAATGCCCCCACAGGACAGAGAACCTCAGAAACCTCTGATGTGCTGATCTGATTGGAATGTGCAAGTACGCCTCGGTGAGGTCGAGGGAGGTTAAGAATTTCCCCTGTTGAACCGCCACCATCACCGAACGCAACGTTTCCATTCGAAAGTGAGACACACTAAGACAATGATTCACCCCCTTGAGGTCCAGAATAGGCCGGAGAGCCCCGTCCTTCTCTGGTACTACGAAACAGAGTAACGACCGACGCCATACTCCTCTTGCGGAACTGGTACTACCGCTCCTAACTGCAAGAGCCGATCCAAAGTTTGGCAAATTGAACGTTCTCTGCTGCCCTTTGCAAGGAGACAGAATGAACCAATCTTGCACCGAACGTGCAAATTCGAGAGCATAACCATAGCGTATCGCCTCTAACACCCATTGGTCTGACCCAGGCAGGTAGAAATTCCCGAAGCCTCCCTCCTATCGGCTGAACTCCCACCTGGGTCCGCCTCACTTCATTGCGGTTTTCGAGTAGAGGAGGAGGAGGCTGCAAATCCCCTCCCCGTTCCTCGAAAACCCCGAAATCCTTGCGTTCTTGAGGCAAATCTTCCATGTTGGAAACTTCCCAAATCGAGAGGAACGAAAATCGCCTGAAGTCTCAAAACTGACCACGCGAACCCGGCAGGGGCCTCCCCTGCTTAGGCTTATCTTCCAGCAGCCTTCCGCCTTTGGACTCTCCCAAGTCCTTAACCAATTTGTCCAAATCTTCACCAAACAACAACTTCCCCTTAAAGGGAAGCTTAAGTCGCGACTTAGAACCATCTGCTGCCCAATTTCTTAGCCACAGGTAACGGCGCACAGCTATCAACGAAGCCATGCTATTTGCCAATGTTCTAATCAAATCATAGTGAACATCCACTAAATATGCTGCCCCTGATTCAAGGCGTGTCACATCCAATGCTTGCTCCTGTACGCACTGAGACGGCTGTTGGAAACGTTGTGACCACCCGAGGCAAGCCCTCGCCACCCAAGCCCCGCAAATAGAGGCTTGCAAGGAGAGAGCATTTGCCTCAAAGGCTTGCTTCAATAAACTGTCCACCTTCCGGTCTTGTGCATCCTTCAAAGCCACACTGCCTTCCACCAGAATAGTCATCTTTTTTGTGACTGCCGACACCGCCGCTTCAACATGCAGAGAGCGGAATCTCGCCTTCTCCTTGTCCGCTAAAGGGTAGAGCCTATTCATAGCTCTTGGCCCTCATAACCCCGCTTCAGGCACATCCCATTCATCTTGAATCATCCGGTCAACGACCCGGTGAACTAGAAACACCGCCTGAGATTGTCATACTGCTTGAATGAGAGGGTCCTCCAGCCCCTCTTCCTCCGAAGGCTGGACCGAAGCAAGGTTTAGCGCCTGAAGGGACTCAGTAATGAGTGCAGTAAGCTCCTCCTTGCAAAATACTCTTATAATCCTCGCCTGATCTTCAGGTTCTGGAATCTCACCTTCCTCCAGATCCTCCATCCCTTATTCGTGCTCCAACTCCACACCTTCCGTGTCCTGCCAGTCTGAGTCCGCTGGCTGATCGTCGAGAGACCGAGCCCTCTTAACAGGCCTCGCCAGACTGCCGCTAACCTTTTCCGTGGTGGGCTGCTGCCCTTGGACTCCCAACGCTAAAGGATCTGTTACTATCCCCTGCTGTCTCAAGCAATATGCTTGGTGCATTATGAGCACAAAGTCTGGCGAAAAAAAACACAGAGCTGACCCCGCCCCCACTGGGGTGCCCGAAGTAGCTGTCCCTGCTTGACTTACTGTAAGGGGCAATGAAGGCACTTGCATCAAGGATTCCCCATCTCTCCTTGCAGATGGAGATTCCTCCCCCGCTTTATCCTGAATTTCCTGCTCCATAGTAGATGACGCCAGCGCACAGCCCCTGCAAATCCCGTTGCCCGAGACTGTGCCCCTGCACCTGCCACAGACCAAACACTGCGGACGCGACGGCATGAGCCAGAAAATAAAATCAATCTCTCCCAGAAATGTAGGAACACTTTTGGGTTGTGTTTTTTTTTTAAATGAGAAAGTAAAAGGTTTTCCTTTCTCCCCTCCTTGGTTTTTTTTTTTTTTTTGGGGGGGGGGGGGGGGGGGTGTTGTCAGTGCTCCAGAGCAAAACAGTCACCTACCTTAAAGAAATCAAAATGAAACCAAACTTAACTCAAAATGAGAAAATCCAATTGAAATGAAGAAATTAGACCTTACCTGCTAATTGTCTTTCCTTCAGTTCTCTCCGGGCCAGTCCAGGAAAACTGTAGGGTTGTCAACCTTTTCCAGCAGCTGAGAACTGAAAGATCAAAGTCTTGCTGACAAGCTACCCAGCCCCCCCCCCCCCCTGTGTGAGAAGTTCAGTCTACTATTGTCAAAGCAGTGTATTCAACTACGAACTCTAACTTTCTCCAACTACCGTAAAAAAACAGCAAGTAACAGACAATGGAATATTCCACCTGTACGTACGTACCCTTTTGTTTTATCCGCCTTTTTTTTTTTTTTTTTTTTAAATAAACTTCTAGCTTGGCAGGTACTGCCGCACTCACCCCCCACCATCACGAAGCCCCACAGTCAGCACCTCACCTAAAAACACCTTTGGACAGAAGACCACACAGACGAATTCTTAATCTTCACGTCCGCACACCATTCTTGCCGAAAATTTACTGAAAACCACTAATGCTTGAGAAAAAAACACTGCCCAGAAATCCACAAATGACGTGGGTGGGCCCTGGACTGGCCTGGAGAGAACTCAAGGAAAGACAATTAGCAGGTGAGGTCTAATTTCTTCTTCCTCCTCGACTCTTCGGGCCAGTCCAGGAAACTGCAGGGAAGTAACAGAGCAGTATCTAATCTCGGGAGGGACCCGCTAGGCCCGCGACTATGGCGGCGGCCTCTACATTTGCATCTCCCCTTGCTTGCACATCCAACCTATAATGCTTTGCAAACGTGTGGAGAGACGACCATGTAGCCGCTCGACATATATCCACAGGCGGAACCAAGGCCAACTTGGCCCAAGAAGCAGCCTGTCCCCGCGTAGAATGCGCTCGGAGACCCTCAGGAGCCAACTTACCAGCCGCCTGATACTCCGCTCCTATAACCTGTTTTACCCATCAAGCAATGGAAGCTTTAGAAGCCGCCTGTCCTTTACGCGCTCCCCCAAAGAGAACAATCTTTCCATCTGCCTAACAGACACCATTTTCTTAAGGTACCGATGGAGCACTCTACCAGGATCCAACTTCCGCAAGGAACTATCCATTCTAGAGCCCTCCCGGCCCCTAAAAGTCAGAAGTGAAATTGACTGGTTCAAATGAAACCCAGACACTACCTTCGGTAGGAAAGACAGAACTGGCCGTAAAACCACCTTCTCCTCCGAAAACTGAATGTACAGCTCCTTACACCAAAGCACCTGCAGATCCGAGATCCGCCTTGTCGAACACAAGGCTACTAAGAAAGCTGTCTTCCAGGAAAAACTCTGAGCGGTACCACCCCTGCTGGCTCAAAGGGTGCCCTTGTCAACGCTTCCAAAACCAAATTCAAATCCCGAGCCGGCACCACTGCACGCACCGGCAGCTGTACATTCTTAACCGCTCTTAGGAACCGCAGAACATCCGGCTGCAACGACAAGATGCCCCATTGCACCTTGCACCGGAAACATTCCAACGCCGCTAATTGAACTTTTAGAGTACTGAGGGCTAGACCCTTATCCAAACCTTCCTGCAGGAACGACAAAATATCCGACAGCGTTGCTGAACACGGACGCACCCTATGCCCCTCAAACCACCTTTCAAATATGCGCTACACACGCACATAAGCAAAGGACGTAGACCTTCTCCTGGACTTCAACAACGTGGTTACCACCGCCGCGGAATAGCCTCTACGCCACAGGCGTTCCCTTTCAAGAGCCATGCCGTAAGCGAGAAGCGATCCACTTATGGCATGAGAACTGGACCCTGGCACAACAGGTTGCTCCGGATGGGCAACCTCCAAGGACGGTCCACCAGATGCCGTACTAGATCCACATACCATGGACGCCTTGGCCAATCTGGAGCTATGAGAATCACATTGCTGTCGTGAAGCTCTATCCTCCAGATGACTCTCCCGATCATCGGCCACGAAGGAAACACAGAGCAGCCTGCCTGTCGGCCAAGGCTGCGCCAGACCATCGGGTCCTTCCAACATGTGCTCCCTGCATCTGCTGAAGAATCACGGCGCTTTGGCATTGTGGAGAGTGGCCATTAGGTCCATGACCGGCTGTCCCCATTGCTGTGATGTCGTGAAAGACTGCCGCGTTCAAGTCCCACTCTCCTGGATCTAAAACATGCCGACTGAGGTAGTCGGCTTACACATTGTCTCGTCCGGCTACATGCGCTGCCGATAGCGCCAACAGGTGGTTCTCTGCCCAGAGTATTAACATCTGACTCTCCTCCAACAAACCTGCACTGCCCGTACCTCCTTGTCGATTTATATACGACACCATTACGGCATTGTCGGAGAACACACACACTGCCCTCCCTTCCACCATCTCGCAGAACTCTTGAAGAGCCAAACGTAACGCTCTCATTTCCAAACGGTTGACTGACCAACCGCCCTCTTCCGCTGTCCAGCAGCCCTGTGCTACCTGCATCATACAATGCACTCCCCAGCCGCCCAGACTGGCATCCGTAGTCACCAGAATCCAATCTGGCTGCTCCAGAGGCATCTCTGCTCGAAGATGAGAGACCTCCAGCCACCACTGCAGGCTGGCTCTGACTGCCTCCGAGGTCACCAACTTCCGATTCAGCGGATGATGCTGCGGCGACCATCTGGAGAGCAACGCCTGTTGCAGAGGACGCATATGCGCCCTGGCCCATGGCACCAAGTCCAACGCCGCCGCCATGGAACCCAGTAGCTGCAAGTAACGCCACGCCGTCGGTGCCTTTATGTGGAAAAACGCTACCACCTGTTTCACTAGCTTCTGTACTCTATCCTCTGGCAAAAACACTGACCATATTGCCATGTGGTTGAAAACTACAGGCCGGTTAGTTTAACTTCGGTGGTGAGTAAATTATTGGAAACGCTGCTGAAAGAGAAAATAGTGAAGTTTCTGGAGTCCGGCGGATTACAGGATCCGAGGCAGCATGGATTCACCAGAGGCAGGTCTTGTCAGACAAATCTGATTGATTTCTTTGACTGGGTGACCAGGGAGTTGGACCGAGGGAGAGCTCTAGATGTGGTGTATTTAGATTTCAGTAAAGCCTTTGACACTGTTCCTCACAGGCGACTTATAAACAAACTGAGCACCCTAGGGATGGACCCTAAAGTTACTGCTTGGGTTAGAAATTGGTTGGGTGGGAGGCGACAAAGAGTACAAGTAAATGGAGCTCACTCTGAGGAGAAGGATGTTACCAGTGGTGTGCCCCAGGGATCTGTCCTTGGTCCGATTCTTTTTAACATCTTTGTTAGTGATATAGCGGAAGGGCTGTCGGGTAAGGTTTGCCTCTTTGCGGATGATACCAAAATCTGCAATAGAGTAGACACCCAGGAAGGTGTAGATAACATGAGGAGGGATCTAGCTAAGCTTGAAGAATGGTCTAGAATTTGGCAGCTGGGATTTAATGTTAAAAAATGTAAGGTCATGCATTTGGGCTGCAGCAATCCAAGGGAGCAATACAGTATAGGAGGTCAAGTACTTTTGTCCACTAAAGAAGAGCGGGACCTAGGCGTGGTTGTGTCTGATGATCTTAAAGTAGCTAAACAGGTAGAAAAGGTGACGGCAAAAGCTAGAAGGATGCTTGGGTGCATACGGAGAGGAATGGCTAGCAGAAAAAAGGAGGTGATAATGCCTCTGTATAAGTCTTTGGTGCGACCTCATTTGGAGTATGGTGTGCAATTCTGGAGACCGCACCTTCAAAAGGATGTGAACAGGATGGAGTCGGTGCAGAGGGTTGCTACTAAAATGATTAATGGGCTTCATTATAAAGCATATGAGGACAGACATAAGGATCTTAATATGTACACCTTAGAGAAAAGGCGGGATTAGAGGTGATATGATTGAGATATTTAAATACCTCCGTGGCATAAATGTTCAGGGAGAGAGCCTCTTTCAATTGAAAGCAAGTTCTGCTACAAGGGGACATGGGATGAGGGTAAAGGGAGATAGATTCAGGAGTGATATGCGGAAATATTTCTTTACAGAAAGAGTAGTGGATCCGTGGAATAGTCTCCCAGTGGAGGTGGTAGAGATGAGGACAGTAACTGAATTCAAAAAAGCATGGGACCAACACAGAGGATCTCTAAAGGTAAAAAGTGGACTGTTGTAGTTATGGAAGGACAGACTAGATGGGCCTTGTGGTCTTTTTCTGTCATCATGTTTCTATGTCGAACACCGCTCTGAGATAGACTAGCTGCTGCACTGGAACCAGTTGACTTTTCGCCTGGTTGACCACCTAACCAAGTTGTTCCAGGAAGTCCACTACCCAAGCTGTTGCGGCGAGCGATTCCAGAACCAAGCCGGCCCAGATCAGCCAGTCGTCCAAGTAGGGATGCACCAGGATGCCTTCTTGGTGCAGCGCTGCTGCCACAACCACCATCACCTTTGTGAATGTGCGAGGCGCTGTCGCTAACCCGAAAGGCAGTGCTCGAAATTGAAAATGCCCCATGGGCACTGCAAATCGTAAAAACCTTTGATGCTCCGGTCTGATGGGAATATGCAGATAAGCTTCCATCAGATCTATGGACGAGAGCACCTCGCCCGGCTTGACGGACCGAATAACCGATTGAAGCGTCTCCATGCGAAAATGGGGCACTCTCAAACAGAGATTCACATTTTTGAGATCCAGAATAGGCTGAAAGGACCCTTCCTTCTTGGGAACCACAAAATAAATCGAGTATCGACCTAATCCGCACTGGTCTTCCGGCACCAGAACCACCGCTTGAAGAGTCAGCAAACATCTTAACGTATCGCCCACCGCAATTCGCTTTGCCTGCGTGCCACATGGAGACACTACGAAGGCCTCCGCTAACGGCTGAGCAAACTCCAGTGCGTAACCGTCACGGACAATCTCCAGTACCCACTGATCCGCCATTATGGTGGCCCAGACGGAGTGGAAACTCTGCAAGCATCCTCCCACCGGAACCTCCACCTGGGCCAACCTCATCTCATTGCAGTTTCTTTGCTGAGTTCTGCTGGGGACTGAAATAGCCCCTGCCGAACCCTTGAGCCCCCCGAAAGGGTTGCCCCCTGGACACAAAGTGACCCCTCTGATAAGGAGCAAACCTCGAACCTCTGAACCTGCGAAAAACTCTCTACCCTGCACTTTCTGCAGAGCCCCAGGTTTCTGGCCCTTCAGACGGTCTTCTGGCAACCGACCCCCTTTGGAGTCCCCCAGATCCTTCACAATTTTCTCCAAGGCTTCCCCAAACAGCAGCTTGCCCTTATATGGGAGTTTACTAAGATGCGCTTTTGAAGCTGCGTCCGCCGCCCAACTTCTCAGCCAGAGAAATCATCTTGCAGCTATCACTGACGCCATGGATTTCATCAAGGTCCGTACTAAATCATAGAAGGCATCTGCGAGGTATGCTGCCGCTGACTCAAGCTTCGCCCCCTCCGGGGAAGATCCATCCTCTCTTTCGGAATTAGAATCCCCCTGGAGCCAACAAATGCAGGCCCTGGACACATACGCTCCAAAGATGGAGGCCTGGAGCGACAGAGCACTGGTATCAAACGCCTGCTTAAGAAGTGATTCCAACTTTCTATCTTGCAGATCCTTAAGCGCCGCTCCGCCCTCTACCGGTATCATCGTTTTCTTTGTAACCGCGGACACCAAGGCATCCACCTTAGGCATGCGGAGCAACTCTCGTTCTTCCTGCAGTATGGGGTACAACCGACCGATGGCCCAACTGCCCCTCAACGTGGCTTCAGGACACTCCCATTCGGAATCTACCATTTGCTTAATCACCCTATGGACCGGAAAACACTGCTGCTCTGCCTTAAATCCTTGAAGCAGCGGGTCCTCCAGTGGTTCTTCCTGCACTGCTGGTAGAGCAATATTTAACGTAGCTAGCGACTGACCAATGAGAGCCCCCAGCTCTTCCTTCCTAAAAACCCTAAAGATATTAGGGTCCTCCCCTGGCGCAATCTCACCTTCCTCTAACTCCTCCATCCAGTGCTCTTGTCCGGATTGTGAGAGAATTTCTCCCTCTTCCGCCAAGCGGGACTCAGAGACCTGCTGACTGCAGCCATCGGCCGCAGCCTCCTCCACCAAGGCCCTTCCAGAGGAACCCTCCCCAGAATCTATGGGTGAACCATCCCCTTTCTGTACCCCAAAGAGGTCACGAGAAAAGCCCTTGGTGTGCCCCTGCTCTAGCTTTACACAATAAGCCTTATGTAAAGATAGTATAAAATCTGGTGAAAAAACTGATTCCAGACCCCCCTGTACCCCCAGCAGAGGTCCCTGGGGTCCAGACACAGCTGGAGTATGCTTCTTTGACTTTGCCCTTTTCTTTTCGGGCTTTTCTGGCAGAGCGGGAGAAACGGCTGCCCTTTCTAATATGGCCGCCGTTCCGGCCTTTTCTCCAGAGCTGAAATGGCTACCCAGAGGCTCTAGCGCCTTTTCTCTGCCCTCCATGCTCCCCTCGAGCAACGAGCCACACTACCGCCTGCCTAAAAACCACCGAACGGCACAGCCTCCCCAAAGACAGCCACAGACGACTTTTGACCATGCGCACACTGCCTGTCCTTGCAGCATGCACCCCGCACAGCCTCTGACAGACGCAAATCTCTTCTGTGGCCTACACAAATGCGCGCCCAATACCTGCAGTTTCGGATTCTCACTCCCCAAACTACTCTTCACGCTGCCAGCAGTAGAGTGAGATCGGGTCCTGCACAGAGAAGGGGCTGGACTCTGAGGCTCCCAGTTCCCCCCTTCTGATTTGCTGGACCGGAGCCACACACCGAGGCAGGCTCTGCCTCTGCTGCCCTTCAAGTCTGCGATGCAGCTGCCGCATTCCTATTCCTTCCTTTTTTTTTTCCAAGCTCTCAATTGCTGCTTTTTAAAGCAATCGGACCCTGCTAGAGCCCTTCAGCCACAACAGGAAGGTATTTATTTTAACTTTTGAACACCCTTTAACGTTTCCTCCTCACCTCACTGGGAGCCTGTCAGGCTAGGTCCTATCCAGCTGCTGAGGACTGAAAGACTGAGTCTCTCACACAAGGGGGGGCTGGGTAGCTTGTCAGCAAGATTTTGATCTTTCAGTCCTCAGCTGCTGGAGAAGGTTGACAACCCTAGTTTCCTGGAATGGCCCGGAGAGACGAGGAGGAAAAATTCAATTAGCATCCAAACACCCAACTCCCCCCTGAAATCGCTGAGTTTCAGTGTCTGGAAGAGCAGCCGGCAGCCGCAGCAACCTTGCAGTCTGAAAAAAGAAGATGCGGGAAACCCGGCTCACACCAAGCAGCAGGGCCTACTTAACGCCACAGCACTCTGATTCGGGCCCCGAGCATCACCGCCACAACACGCCTCGCCGGAAAAGCACTCCCTTCCGCTGTCAAGCCTCCCAAGTTCCCCTGGCTAAATACCTGCTGCACCTCTCCAGGCGACCACCCTGCGAGCTGCGATGCCGCCCACAGCCAGGTGTGAGCCGCTTCAGCAGAGAGAGCCTTCCAAATGCGAGCGTGCTGCCACGCAGTCCCAGCATCGAATGGCGCTTTCTGGCCCACCGCTTTCTGTGGCTGCCCAGCTCCCCTCCGAGCAATCTGAGAGGGGAGATCAGCTCAATCTTCCAGGCTGATTGGAGAGAGAGGAAAGACGAGGCCCTATCTCAGCCAGTTTGAATCCCCACAAAATAATAATATATATATATTATTTTAAAGCAATAGAACCTAACTAATGTTAATGAAATTAAATAAGAATAATAGTGGACCCAAAAATAAACTCTTAGTCCTAACTAACTACACACTGCTCCTTATCTGTTTCTCTAGTGAGCCCAGCACCTAGGCTCACTTCGTCCTCCTGCTGCATGGAGACTGGGCACACTGGGACTGATGGGGGAGACCAGCAGGCTACATCCAGTGATGTCATGATTCTGACATGTCCAGTCTCCATGCTGCAGGAGAAGGTGCACAACCCAGAGGTGGAGGACTGAACTGGAGGAACGATAAGGAAATTAAGGAATCTCTTCAAAATCATCTAAAGCAAACACATCAAAACCCATCAAATTCAATCACAATTAATTTAAAATTTAACCAAAGATTAAATCATTTAAGCAATTAGAGCAGTTTGGAAGGAAAAAACAGCTCCGTGAAAAAAAATAACCTTGGAAAAACGGCCCACAGCACTGCAAACCGTCAAAAAATGTGTCTCATGCTGTAACAGGCTCCAAACACTCTCCTGACAGTAATAAAAATAATCAGAGCATTCGCCTTAACATCGGAGCTGTTCAGATCCTCTCTGTATCTTGAAAATCACCAGAAAAACTGAAAACAGCACTGCTGAGAAATCCTGTCAGCTGGCTGCAGTAGAAACCCCGATACAAGCTTTTGAAAGGAATCAGCAGAGCAGAACAACTGATCCGGTCAGAAAATAAAAACCTGCTATAAGAACATAAGATATGCCATACTGGGTCAGACCAAGGTCCATCAAGCCCAGTATTCTGTTTCCAACAGTGGCCAATCTAGGTCATATTTATTTATTTATTTATTTACATTCTCTTATATACCGCGCTCTTCTGCATCAGTGCGGTTTACATTGAACAAACTGAAATTACATTGAACAGGGCATTATAACTTGGAGATAACTATTTTACAGGGAACATGGGCTATGGAGGGTTAAGTGGCTTGCCCAAGACCACAAGGAGCACCTGTGGGACTAGAAACCCCAGTCCTTCCGGCCAAGGTTGCTGTCCTCTAGTGGGATTTGAACCCCCGACCTTCCGGCCTGAAGTACCTTGCCCCAACCACTAGGCCACTCCTCCACTCCATATGTACCTAGCAGTTTCCCCAAGAGACACAAGTTCCACAATGCTTGTACTGGGTCAAGCATTGATATCTTCGGTCACTTCTTAATAATGGTTTATGGACCTTTCCCTCCAGGAACTTGTCCAAACCTTTTTTAAACCCAGCTACACTAACAGCCTTTACTACATCCTCCGGTAACAAATTCCAGAGTTTGATTACACGTTGAGTGAAAAAATATTTTCTTTTATTAGTCTTAAATAGTTTACCCTGTAGCTTCATTGCATGTCCCCTAGTCTTTCTATATTCTGATAACGTAAACAATCGATCTACGTTTACCCGTTCCACTCCGTTCATTAATTTATAGACTTCTATCATATCTCCCCTCAGCCGTCTCTTTTTCAGGTTAAAGAGCCCTAAACCTTTTTAGCCTTTCTTCATAGGAGTATCCTTCCATCCCCTTAACATTTTGGTGGCTCTTCTCTGAACCTTTTCTAAAATCGCTATATCCTTTTTAAGATACGGCGACCAGAATTGCACACAATATTCAAGGTGCGGTCTCACCATGGAACGATATAGAGGCATTATAATATCTTTTGTTTTATTTTCCATTCCTTTCCTTATCATACCTAGCATTCTATTTGCTCTCTTGGCCGCCGCTGCACACTGGGCCGAGGGTTTTAACATGGTATCCACAATGACGCCTAAATCTTTTTCCTGGGTGGTGGTTCCTAACAACTGAACAACAACAACAACTGAACTGAACTGAACTGCTGAACAACTCCCCTCCGTGCAAACAAGGAGGGAAAGGCAGGCTAAAGGTAAACAGAAGCAAACAGCTTCCTAAATATCAAAGGAAATAATATTATAGGGGAAAAGAAAATCGAAATGCCCTATCCAAACTGTCTAAAGCTCCTTATCTGCTCCTCTAGTAAGCACAGCACCTAGGCTCACTACCCCCTGCTGCATGGAGACTGAGCACACTGGAAGCTGGTGGGAGTGCCAACAGGATATGTACAGTGATGTCACAAGTTTGACTTGCCCAGTCTCCATGCTGCAGGAGGTGAGGGACTGAACTGGAGGGACGATAAGGAACGTCTTATTTCACTTGACTGCATTCCTTTTCAGATATGATCATGTGTCCAGGGATAGGACTGAAATATAGTCATGCTTGATGCAACCATGTCCTTAATTACCTACATCATAAAAAGCAAAAAACAACTCCACAAATTAACCAATTGTAACATTAGTAACTTTGCACTAGAAGAAGCTTTCAGTACCGTAACGACAGGGGAGCACAGACCTCAGAAAGATCCCCAGATATTCATAGAGAACTTCAAGACCGGAGAACCGGATTTCAGTAATCCACAGGGGAGATTTTACATCAACGGTCTGTTACCAGCCCCCACCGTCCGTCAATCAGCACTGAAAAGCTTATCTCATAACATACTGGTGGGAATAACTAGAAGCTGCTTTAACAAATGCCAATTCTAAATCTTCACACGCACAATATAACTGTATATAGCAAAGCAGCTTATTTAGGAACCCTCAACAATGAACATATTATATACTATAAATC
Source organism: Ichthyophis bannanicus (assembly GCA_033557465.1). Taxonomy (NCBI): domain Eukaryota; kingdom Metazoa; phylum Chordata; class Amphibia; order Gymnophiona; family Ichthyophiidae; genus Ichthyophis; species Ichthyophis bannanicus. The sequence continues at coordinate 8,545,691 of CM066050.1, forward strand.
CACATTTAACTGTTTCTCAAAGCCCTCAATAGTGAACAAATTATATACTATATATCCACATTTGACTATTGCTCAGAACAAAAGAGAGCTCCTAAAAAACAAAACCCCATCAGCAAAAACAGCAATCCTCAACTTCAAGACGGTCAGTGTAGTATCAACCCCGACGCCACAGTCAGACGTCCCTCTTAGCGTTTCACAGACGCTGCTTCAGGGGGGTATACTATAAAATAAATAAAACAATAAAAAAGTGCTGAATATACCTGCCACAAATATATACATACTCCTACATCAGAACAGAGCAAAACCTGAGACTCTCACCTGGCCCACGTGAACAGCACACACTCTTTACACGGCTCAGCTGACATTCCTCCCTGCAGACTAGCTCCGAGCTAAATATACAAAATCTGGCGTCTGACATCACAACCCCGTCACAGCCAGAAAAAACCCGCCAAATAGCCCAACGGAGCAACACCTGGATGCATACCTATTCAACAGTTAAATCAGCCTACCCACGCAAAACAGCAATCATATACACGCCTGCCAATCAATAGTGGAATTCAATCCCCCCGGGGCCACGGTACGGAGCATAAATATCCACCGCTGCTCCCGACGTATCAAAAATTGCTCACGAGACAAATCTCTAGAACCTTGAAGCACCCGTTCAATCCCAAAACATTGCAAATCCGTAAATACATGCCCCAACTCCAAACAATGGCTAACCAATGGCGCCTCCCATCTCCTACAACTTAACCTACTACTATGTTCTCCTAAACGTATAAACAGAGGACGAATCGTCTTACCCACATATAGGAGACGACAGGGACAGAGGATGCCATATACTATGTAATCAGATTTACAGGAAGTAAAAGATCGTAAGAAGTATTCTTTACCAGCATACACAAAACGATCGGTCTCCCAACAGACAGCACAGCAGGTACACTCACCACAACAGACATGCCGACCCCGTCGTTCAGGCCGCTCAACAAGCGGTAGCCGGGAAGGGCTCAAGATCTCTTTAAAATTCCGATCTCGCTGCCAAACACACCTGAGACTCTTACCATCCAGACCAGGCAAAGGTTGTAATACATTACTATGCCGGCGCAAAATTCGCTGAATCTGCATACTTAGGGGAGAATAATTGGAAATAAAGTTCACACAATCCTCTTGATACATCGGCTTCTCCTTAGGGGCCAACAACCAATCCCTATCATTATATTGCGCACGCTTATAGGCCCTTTCAACCACCTTTACAGGATAACCTCTCTCAATAAAGGCCTTTTTCAGGAAACATGCTTGAACCTTAAAATCTTCCCTAGAAGAGCAGTTGCGCCGATACCGCAAAAACTGCGAAAAAGGCAAACCCCTAATTAACCCCTTCGGGTGAGCGCTAGAGAAATGTAGAAAGGTGTTCCTATCTGTTACTTTCCTATGCACCGTAGTACCCCAGTTCTCTTCCTGTCTCCATACGCGAACGTCTAAAAACACAATCGAATGAGCATCAAAATTAATCGTAAGCTTTATGAACGGATCGACAGCGTTCAACCAATTATGAAACGCAATCAAAGACTCCACAGTACCCTCCCAAAGCATAAAAATGTCGTCAATATACCGCCGCCAGATTTTAATCTGAGATGAATACGGCGAATTCTCCAGCCAACGCTTCTCATAAAACCCCATAAAAAGATTAGCGACAGAGGGGGAAAAAGACACCCCCATGGCTACACCCATCCTATGCTGGAAAACGTCATCATTAAATTGAAAATAATTCCTACAGTTGCAGTGTGCAGGGTTGGCTTTGGGTAGGAATTATTTTCAATTTAATGATGAAGTTTTCCAGCAGAGGATGGGTGTATTGATTGGCAGGCGTGTATATGATTGCTGTTTTGCGTGGGTAGGCTGATTTAACTGTTGAATAGGTATGCATCTAGGTGTTGCTCCGTTGGGCTATTTGGCGGGTTTTTTCTGGCTGTGAAGGGGTTGTGACGTCAGACGCCAGATTTTGTATATTTAGCTCGGAGCTAGTCTGCAGGGAGGAATGTCAGCTGAGCCGTGTAAAGAGTGTGTGCTGTTCACTTGGGCCAGGTGAGAATCTCAGGTTTTGCTCTGTTCTGATGTAGGAGTATGTATATATTTGTGGCAGGTATATTCAGCACTTTTTTATTGTTTTATTTATTTTATAGTATACCCCCCTGAAGCAGCGTCTGCGAAACGCTAAGAGGGACGTCTGAATGTTGAGGGTTCCTAAATAAGCTGCTTTGCTATATACAGTTATATTGTGCGTGTGAAGCTTTAGAGTTGGCATTTGTTAAAGCAGCTTCTAGTTATTCCCACCAGTATGTTATGAGATAAGCTTTTCAGTGCTGATTGACGGACGGTGGGGGCTGGTAACAGACCGTTGATGTAAAATCTCCCCTGTGGATTACTGAAATCCGGTTCTCTGGTCTTGAAGTTCTCTATGAATATCTGGGGATCTTTCTGAGGTCTGTGCTCCCCTGTCGTTACGGTACTGAAAGCTTCTTCTAGTGCAAAGTTACTAATGCTACAATTGGTTAATTTGTGGAGTTGTTTTTTGCTTTTTATGAAGTATCATAGTTAAACTCCGGATAGGCCTAGTATTGTTTGTATGCTTAATTACCTACAGCCTAAAAAAATAAAAGCCTGCTGGGCAAAAGCTTACCTTTGGCAATGCCTGGGGATACTCAGCAAAATCGGAAACATGGTATCAGCAATTTTACTAGAGCTGCACGTTGGGGACTTGTCTATTTCAACGGCTATGGAGAGCATCCGCTGCAGCAGACACACCACACTGCAAGGCAGAAAACAGAAGGCTGGGAGCACGGCAAGAAAAGAAAGCACTTTGATCTTGTAAACTCTGGACTAGTAAGAGATTACTGCTTCCGTCAGTATGGACATTACTATGTGTAGAAAGGACTGTATCTACTTTTGATATTAGCCCTTTGTAATTCTGAGCTACAGAATTCCTGATCCTAAAATGTGCTCTCACCTCTTTCACGCTACCTCAGAAATGTAACTGTGTTCCACTGCTGCTTGGACATGGTGATCTAGGCGAGTGCAAATTATATGTCTCTCAATCTGTGGTCAGCTCTCCCTTTCCCTAGTCAATCTGTTCTTTGAGATTTCTTGAGCTGATCATGTGAGAAATCAAGTTCCAGGTCAGTGGGATGTACTTGGCAGATTTATTCCCTGCTGCTCATTCTCAGAAGTTAAGAGCTGGCAATACCAGAAGAGTTGGTAAAATGCCCTTTGCACAGGTCAGCTGTACCTTTGGGTCCTGCTCTTTCTTCCATCGGCTAGAGAAAGGAGGGTGGTGCCAGGCTCATTTTCAGCAACAGTCGAAGAGGAGGAGGAGGATTTCACTGCATGAACCAGCCACTGAATTACATTCCTGTAACATAATGTAAAGACCAATCAGTATAGAAGTGGAGGTGTCACCTGAACTGAATAGAAAGACAGACAAAGAAATGTATATGGATTTAGAAAAGACTCCTTATCTTTAATATCAAAATGGAACAATGAAATACCCAGTAGCCAATGGCACATACAGATAAGAAAACTATCAATAGCCTGGACTAATGAAAATAACACAGGGCAGAGCTGTGAGTGTGTGGTGGCAAAGGAGTCGATTATTAAGACAATACAGGCAAGATCTGATATACTGTGCTAATGTCATTAACATGCTTTAGGAGTACATAGCTCCCATTGCATAAAATGGAACTTGCAGTAAATCGCCGTAGTGCAGTTTAGTAACTCTAATGCTCTGTCTTCTACTTCTCAAGCAAAAGCGAATGTGAATCAACCTTCGTGGCTATTACAGGAAATGTGCAGGCTGAGAGATAGCATAATGACCCCTATTACCTGACATTAGAGAAGTGCTGATCGCAAGACAACACACTTTTAGCAATTGATTTCTGTAGAGTGCGCCGCCGCAGGTTCACCTGGAAATCATCCTCCAGTGTCTGAATTACATACTGAAGGAAGAGAACGTGAGAGGGAAATGCATCCTGCAGGAAATGAAGGAAGAATATAAACACACACACTCCTCCTCCTCTACTGGGTTTCTCGTTGCAGAGCAGCACTGGGCAAGCTCTTACATTTCTTATTCCCAACACATGAGCACCGGCATAAGAAAGACAAGGCATCATGCAGATTCTGCTGGGTGAAGAACTCTTTAAAGGCTCTTTTATGGTAAGGCATAAATGGAGATTTGTAAGCCAACAGGGAGCCAGTCAGCAAAAAACATGTACCATTTCCTTTCTAGAAAAAAAGCAAACCGACACCCCCCCCCCCCCAATTTACCATGTTTTCCATCACATTAGACAACAGCTTCCAGTCCCATCTCACTGCTGATACATTTGCTGGGTGAAACCTAAAATTAAAAAAAAAAAAAAAAAGTACAAATATTTATTTGAACATTTCTAGCCAATCTGCGAGACAGCTCTCTCACACTTAAAAGAGGGGACTGCCTATCTTCCCTCTCAGGAAGGAGGGTATTTCCTCCCTTTGTCCCCCCCCCCAAACTCTCAGCTTCATAGTGGGAAAGAGCTGTCTCGTTCCTTTCTCCAATCTCCCTTCCCAACAGAGGTCTTCATGTCCACAGTGCAGCAACTGATCCTTCTTAACGTTTAAGTCTATTAAAACCAAGTGTCATCCTGAGATCTCTTCTCAGTGCAGGCTAAGAATGTTCTAGAGAAAAAGAGGCGCAATCATGGCATCTACTGGGACTGAATCACGTACTTTTGAATTTTCATTAGTAGCATGTAGGCATCTGTAAAGATGTTTGGGCTGTGTGAACCGAGCATGATCTTGTTAATCACATGGGAGATGATATCCTTGGGAGGGTAGTGCTGAAGGGACACAAAGTCTGTGAGGAACTGAAGGGTGCCTTGGGGAAAGTTCTCCTCGATGGTGGACCTGACCATCCTTAATCTGCGATCAGGGATTTGCCTGGGCTGCTGACACTGCTTCTGATGAGAGAAGTTAACATAGGACATGAGGATCAAGAAACACTCAACAAGAAGAAATATTATAAGGGAAAAAAAACGTATTGATTAGCGAATTTGTATCTGCTTTAGCAAAAGTTTCTTTATCAGAAACAAAAGACAAGAGCACTGGACATCAAATGCCAATAGGCACATCATGCTTAGAAAAATGTATTCTTTTTCAAACTTCATTATTTATTTAAAAAATCCTTCATTTTGTAAATCTTTTTCCAACTGCAAAGCTCCCCACAGTACTGTGATGGCACATTAAAGGCAGAAGTACCTGAGTGCCACCCTGTGGAAGTCTATTATACAGTTTCTTGACTTACCTTTCGGACTTCTACATCTTGTTTCAGGCTTTGGAAGAACAGATGATGCACAGGGGGATTCCAGAAATATTTCAACTTGTTCAGCCACACCCTGTTCGATGAACAGTGTCTAGAAGGGCTACCAAGACTTTGTTCTGTAATCACACCTTTGTTGTCCACCTCCTGGACAATCTGCTGCATGCTTCTCAAGGCACTGTTGTCCTGGGAAGAAGAGGAGTCCAATTCTGGAGGGCAAATCCTTGCTGGGGATGAATCAGTTTGCCGTCTTGGAAACAAATACTCATAGGAAGTAGAGGATGAACTTTGAAGACTAGGTTGGACAGTAACAGAATTTGCATTACAGTTCTTGGAGGCAGTGTCCTGAAGGTCATCCAAAAGCCATTCCTTGGATATGCGGATGCTTGGACTGTTTGGGGAGAAAGAAAACGCACCCTCAAGCTGCAGACTCTCCAGAGAGCCCATGTCGCTGTTCAGCATGGTATGGTTACTACTGAGCTCTAGGCTATAGAGTGAGAGTCCACCGCTACTCTCACTACAGTCAATGGAAGAGACTGATCTTGGAGATAAGTTGCCCTCTTCTCCACAGTCTGTGTCCAGAGCACAAGGTTCATTCTGTAGTCTGACATCAGAAACACCTCCAGATTTCTCTGGTATCTCATCCTTAATGTTTATACCATGTGCAACATAATATGAGCATTCTCCTGCACAGAAGGGCTCACTGTCCAGTTTCACACCAGTGCCATCACTGACCATACTGCCGTCCATTCTCTCAGACAGAGTCAGGTCGATCACAGTGGAATTGATGTGATCCTTGATACTGACACAAGAATCATCTCCTGTTAGATCAATGAAGTCCTAAGTGAAGAAAAAAAAGGAAAGAGAAAAATGAAATTAGACTTACCTGCTAATTGTTGTTCCTTAAGGAACTCCAGTCCAGTCCCGAACCTCTGGGTAGTCAACTCCTTCCAGCAGCCTGGAGACTGAGTACATCACATTCTTTACAATGGTAGTAGCAGTAATATCCTTGGCTCCTCCCATAAGCTCCCAGTAACCTATTGACAAAGCAAACTTAGAGGAGCAACAAATAAGTAAACATATTTCCACTAAGGAAAAAACAATTAACTAGATAATATATATGTCCCATTTCTAAAGGAGGTACTTCCTTTAACTTTTCAGAAAGGAACAATAAGATAAACATAAAGTAGAGAAAAATATAAACTGATTAATAAGCAACACTTAACATAAACTAAGTTATAGTGAAACAATACCGAGCGGAACACCACCAAAATTGAAAGATAGGTCCCTAACATCAATGAACCTCCTGGGTGGGATACGGGACTGCACTGGAGTTCCTCAAGGAAAGCGTAGTTACTCACCTGTAACAGGTGTTCTCCAGGAGCAGCAGGAATCAGTCCTCACTTATGGGTGACGTCGGCGCCGACGGAGCCCTCGCGGAGCAATTTTCCCCAGCTTTCAAAGAAAGCCTTTGGGAATTGCAGCGCGCATGCGCGGTCCCCTTCCCGCCCAAGGGTGCCATCTTAGCCAGTCAGATGACATAGCTAAAAAAGACAGCATAAAAATTTGCAAAAAAACTAAAGCAGATGATTGCAACTCCACGGGGAGGAGGGAGGGTTGTGAGGACTGATTCCTGCTGCTCCTGGAGAACACCTGTTACAGGTGAGTAACTACGCTTTCTCCAGGACCAAGCAGGAAGTCAGTCCTCACTTATGGGACTCCCAAGCTCAAGGCTACCGGAGACCCTAAGCACAAAAATGAGCTCCCTCTAGCTCAGCAGCACGGAAGGCAAGAATCTTCGCTGAATTATTACCCACCGGTAGCCCACATCCGGGATGGAGGGTAGGAGTTGCTCAGACCTCGAAGAGATTACGGAGGACTGCCTGTCCGAAAGCACTGTCCCTGCGGGACTCCCTCTCGAGACAGTAATGGACCGCAAAAGTCTGGCTCGAAGACCAAGTAGCGGCCCGGCAGATGTCTGCCAGCGGAACAGAGCGGAGGTAAGCCACTGACGTGGCCTTGGCCCGAACACAATGAGCCGTGACTCGACTTTCTAAGGCGAGTCCGGCTGCCCCATAAGCCCAAGAGATACAGTCCGCAACCCAGATGGACAGAGTACGCTTGGAGACCGGGAGCCCCAATTTATTGGGGTCAAAAGACACAAAAAGCTGAGCAGCTTTACGGTGCTCCCGCGTACGGTCAAGGTAGAAGTTCAATGCCCTTCTACAGTCCAGGGTATGGAGGACCGTCTCAGCTCGGCTGGAGTGTGGTCTGGGAAAGAAGGTTGGAAGTACCACCTCCTGATTCATGTGAAAAGGGGAAACCACTTTAGGCAGAAACTTTGGGTGAGTCCGTAGGACTACCCTATTCTTGTAGAACCGAGTGTAGGGGGGATCAGACACGAGGGCCTGCAATTCACTTACGCGCCTAGCGGAAGTGAGGGCTATCAAGAACAGTGTTTTCCAAGACAGAAAACGGAGAGAACAGGTAGCCATAGGTTCAAAAGGCGGACAGGTGATCCGCTGTAAAACCACATTCAGGTCCCAGTCAGGTGCTGGCGGGCGCAGAGGTGGTTTAAGTAGTAGGAGACCTCGGAGAAACCTCGATACGAGAGGGTCGTTGGAGAGAGGTCTGCCGTCCACCGGCACATGATGTGCGGAAAGAGCACTGAGGTGAACTTTGACGGAGTTGGACTTAAGTCCCAGATTAGAGAGGTGTAGCAAGTACTGTAAGATCACTGACACCGGGCAGGAGAAGGGATCCTGAGACTGTTGGGAACACCAGAGTGCAAAGCGACGCCATTTAAGGGCGTAGCATTTGCGGGTAGAAGGCCGTCGCGAAGCCAAGACGACTTCCTCCACTTCCGCCGGCAAGAGAAGAGGAGCAAGGACTACCCTCTCAGCAGCCAGGCCATTAGGTTGAGAGACCTGAGGTTGGGGTGCAGCAGGGACCCCTGATCCTGGGTGAGGAGATCCGGTTGCACCCCCAGAGGGATTGGATCCTCCACCGCTAGTTGCAGCAGGAGCGGAAACCACGGCTGCCTGGGCCAGCGAGGGGCCACCAGGATCATGAAGGCCTTGTCTCGGAGAACCTTGAAAAGAGTCCGAGAGACTAACGGGATGGGAGGGAAAGCGTACAGAAGGCTCCCCGACCATGAGATCAGAAAGGCGTCCGCCGCAACCCGAAGGGGGTGAGGCTGACGAGAGCAGAAGCGAGGAAGCTGCCGGTTGTGAGGACTGGCAAAGAGATCCACCGTGGGGAGGCCCCACCTGAGGAAGAGCTTCTGAACGATCAAGGGATCCAGACGCCACTCGTGCGGCTGGAGGACCCTGCTGAGTTTGTCCGCCAGGCAATTTTCCTGGCCCGGGAGATAAACTGCCTTGAGGAGAATGCCGTGACTGACGGCCCAAGAGCAGAGCTTCTGTGCCTCCCGGCAGAGGAGGAAGGAGCCCGTGCCCCCCTGTTTGTTCACGTAGAACATGGCAACTTGATTGTCCGTCTGGACAAGGACGGACTGTTGGGAGGTCAGGTGGGAGAAGGCCTTGAGAGCTAGGCGGATCGCCCTGAGCTCCAGGAAGTTGATCTGCTGAGCAGACTCCCACTTGGTCCAGAGGCCCTGAGTACGCGCGTCTTGGCAATGTGCTCCCCAGCCCAGGAGGGATGCATCGGTGGTCAGCACCCGGGTCGGCTGAGGTGACTGGAAAGGCATTCCTAATACCAGGTTCGGCTGCCGGAGCCACCACCGGATAGACGAGACCAGCGGCTCGGAGACGCGCACCAGGTCTGCTAGGCCGCCTGTGGCTTGTCGCCACTGCCGGCGGCGACACCATTGAGCAGACCGCATATTCAGGCGGGCATTGGGGGTCACATGGACGGTGGAAGCCATATGGCCGAGCAGTCTCAGGAAGCGCCTGGCGGAGACCAGGGGCTGGCTGCGAAAGCGGTCGGCTAGGTCCATGAGCCGCTGAGCCCTGTCGAGCGGTAGGTACGCTCGCGCCTGAGGGGTGTGCAGCCTTGCGCCGATGAACTCGAGATCCTGTGAGGGGAGCAAAGTGGACTTTGCGAAGTTTATGACAAAGCCCAAGTGCTGCAGGAGAGTCACTGTGCGGCACGTGGCGTTGGTGACCTCTTGAGCGGACGCTGCTCTGATGAGCCAGTCGTCGAGGTACGGAAAGACATAGAGGCCGTGAAGCCGGAGATGGGCCGCCACGACCGCGAGACATTTTGTGAAGACTCGCGGAGCGGAGGACAGGCCAAAGGGCAGTACTCTGTACTGGTAATGATTTCCTGCCACCACAAACCTTAGGTATTGGCGGTGGCTTGGGTGGATGAGGATGTGCGTGTAAGCATCCTTTAGATCCAAGGAGCATAGCCAATCTCCCTGCTGGAGGTAGGGCAGAAGGATTCCAAGGGTAAGCATTTTGAACTTCTCCCGCACAAGGAACTTGTTGAGGTTGCGCAAGTCCAGGATGGGTCGGAGGCCTCCTGTTCTCTTTGGTATCAGAAAATACCTTGAATAGAAGCCCTGACCTCTCAGGTGGTGTGGCACCGGTTCCACCGCCTGATCCTGCAGAAGACCTGCTAACTCCTGAAGGAGCAACTCCCTGTGCAGAGGGGGGCGCGGAGGCTCTCCCGGAAAATAGGAGGGAGGGACCTGATGGAAGTGGAGAAGGTAGCCCTCTCGCACGACCTGAAGCACCCAGGCATCTGCGGTGATGCTGGACCACCTGTCGGCGAAGTGAACCAGCCGGCCTCCGGTGCTGGGGGGAACCAGCGGGGGGGGAGAGGCTATGCTGAGCGAGTCAAAAACCCCCACCCTGCTGAGCAGGGGCTGGTGGTGCAGGCTTGGGGGCTTGCTGCCTACGGGACCCGTTACCCCGTCCCTTGGCCTGCTGGCCCTGTTGGGGAGCTGCAGGGGCCTGATAATGGGGGTATTGTTTGTAGGCAGCTGCCTTCCTCGGGTAAAAGGTCTTTTTTCCCGAGCCCTTCTTTTTCTGGGAAGGGGCGGAGGTCTTCCTAGAAAGCCTGGTCCTGGTGAGAGTCTCAGTCTCAATTTGTGCAGCCTTTTCCGCCATGGGCTTGCCAAAGAGGTTTTCGCCTCGGCAGGGGACATCGACCAACTTGTCCTGTACCCAGGGCTCAAGGTCGGACGACTGAAGCCAAGCCTGTCGGCGGGCACCGATGCCGGCTGCGGCTACTCGAGCCGAGGCTTCAAAGCCATCATAGGCTGCTCGGGACATGAACTTTGAGCATTCCCGAATACCCGTGGACAAGGCTAGGAACCTCCGCAAGGGCTCCTCGGAGAGACCAGCGGAGAATCCGGCTAGCTCTTTAGCCAGATCCCTGAGCATGCCCATGTATAGCTGGTAAGTCTGGACACGACAGGCGAGCATAGAGCCCTGGAAGCACTTCTTGCCAAGGCCATCCAGGTTACGGGCCTCCCTTCCAGGAGGCACCGAGGAGTGCATCTTCTGGCTCTTAAGACGATGCATGGCCGATTCCACTACCATGGAATGGTGTGGCAACTGCGCCTTTTGAAAGCCAGGGCTCTTGCGGACTCGATAGATAGAATCGACCCGCTTGCTCAGGACCGGCGAGGAGGCCGGACTCTCCCACATGCGGAAGAGTAGTCGTTCCAGCATAGGAGGAACCGGCACAGTAAAGTGCTCCCTCGCGGGAGAGTCATACTGGAGGGCGTCGAGCTCTTCGGCTCGAGGCTCCTCCTCGGGATCCGCAGGGAAGGCCAAAGCCTTGGCCATATCCCTAACGAAGTCCGAGAACCGGGCATCCTCCGGGGGGGACTGCTTCCGAGGCTCGGACTCCGGAGAGTCCGATGGGACACACCGAGTCCGGAAAGAATCAGGTGACTCTTCTTCCTCAGACTCCCAGACCGACTCCGACGAGGACTCGGTGGGGTCGGCCCGGGCAGGGTGCGGCGCCAGCCGCCCCGACGCCGAGGGAGTCGGCGTCGGCGACCTCGGTCCCGAACGGGAGGCCGAGGGCGACCTCGACCGAGGATCGACTCGAGTTCTCATTGACTCGAGGATCGGCTCGGTCTCCGGGGTCGACTTGGACGTCGACGTCCCGGCGGTCGGGGCAGCGACGCCAGCGAAGCCAGCGAGCAGTGCCCGCTGCTGGTCCATGAAGGCAGACAGTCTGCTCTCCAAGGCCGTCAACCTGAGTCCGAGCTCAGGTGACCCAGCAGCCCCCGACGTCGGCTGTCGCGGAGGCGAGTCCAGAAGGACTACAGGACTTACCCGGGCAGGCATCTCCGACTCCAGGCGAGGTCGCTTCGGGAGGTGTTCCTTCTCCAAGGACCCGGGGCGGCTGTCGGGGCTATGCGACCTGGCCCTCGCGGAGCCAGGAGCGTCCACCGACGCCGCCCTCGCGGGTTTTTCCTTCCGACGATGGTCCCCGGAGGGAGAACCCCGGTCGGAGGAGCTCCGGCGACGGTCCGAGCTGGAGCCTTTCGACACGGAGGCCTCCGACGAGGTCCGGGTACGGCTGGGGTCAGCGAAGATTCTCTCGCGCTGATGCCGCCGACTTCTCAACGCCTTTGAGGACAGTTTGCTGCAGGGCCCACAGATCAGTTCCTCATGATCTGGGCCCAGGCAGCGGAGGCAAAAGTCGTGTGTGTCGGTAAGTGACATATTTCGGTCACACCGACCACACCGCTTAAAGCCACTGGCAGCCATCGGGGGAAAAAGGGCCCCTGCGAGGTCAAAGGACCGGGCTGCCAGGGAAAAACGAAAACGAAAGCTGACTAAGTCAGAAAAACCGAAAAAACCGTTAGAGGACTCGAGACCGGCGTCGCGAGTCCGGGCGGGAAAACGACCGGCGTCGAACCGAAAGAAAAAAGTATAAAAGAAAGAGGAAAATCAACTTTTTCGCGGGGACAAGACGGGGACGTCTGCAGGGCTCCGCGGAAAAAAGAAGACTGGCTAAGATGGCACCTTCGGGCGGGAAGACTACCGCGCATGCGCGCTGCAATTCCCAAAGGCTTTCTTTGAAAGCTGGGGAAAATTGCTCCGCGAGGGCTCCGTCGGCGCCGACGTCACCCATAAGTGAGGACTGACTTCCTGCTTGGTCCTGGAGAAAGCGTAGTTACTCACCTGTAACAGGTGTTCTCCAGGAGCAGCAGGAATCAGTCCTCACTTATGGGTGACGTCGGCGCCGACGGAGCCCTCGCGGAGCAATTTTCCCCAGCTTTCAAAGAAAGCCTTTGGGAATTGCAGCGCGCATGCGCGGTAGTCTTCCCGCCCGAAGGTGCCATCTTAGCCAGTCAGATGACATAGCTAAAAAAGACAGCATAAAAATTTGCAAAAGAACATAAGCAGACGATTGCAACTCCAAGGGGAGGAGGGAGGGTAGTGAGGACTGATTCCTGCTGCTCCTGGAGAACACCTGTTACAGGTGAGTAACTACGCTTTCTCCAGGACCAAGCAGGAAGTCAGTCCTCACTTATGGGACTCCCAAGCTCAAGGCTACCGGAGACCCTAAGCACAAAAATGAGCTCCCTCTAGCTCAGCAGCACAGAAGGATAGAATCTTCGCTGAATTATCACCCACCGGTAGCCCACATCCGGGATGGAGGGTAGGAGTTGCTCAGACCTCAAAGAGATTACGGAGGACTGCCTGTCCGAAAGCACTGTCCCTACGGGACTCCCTCTCGAGACAGTAATGGACCGCAAAAGTCTGGCTCGAAGACCAAGTAGCGGCCCGGCAGATGTCTGCCAGCGGAACAGAGCGGAGGTAAGCCACTGACGTGGCCTTGGCCCGAACACAATGAGCCGTGACTCGACTTTCTAAGGCGAGTCCGGCTGCCCCATAAGCCCAAGAGATACAGTCCGCAACCCAGATGGACAGAGTACGCTTGGAGACCGGGAGCCCCAATTTATTGGGGTCAAAAGACACAAAAAGCTGAGCAGCTTTACGGTGCTCCCGCGTACGGTCAAGGTAGAAGTTCAATGCCCTTCTACAGTCCAGGGTATGGAGGACCGTCTCAGCTCGGCTGGAGTGTGGTCTGGGAAAGAAGGTTGGAAGTACCACCTCCTGATTCATGTGAAAAGGGGAAACCACTTTAGGCAGAAACTTTGGGTGAGTCCGTAGGACTACCCTATTCTTGTAGAACCGAGTGTAGGGGGGATCAGACACGAGGGCCTGCAATTCACTTACGCGCCTAGCGGAAGTGAGGGCTATCAAGAACAGTGTTTTCCAAGACAGAAAACGGAGAGAACAGGTAGCCATAGGTTCAAAAGGCGGACAGGTGATCCGCTGTAAAACCACATTCAGGTCCCAGTCAGGTGCTGGCGGGCGCAGAGGTGGTTTAAGTAGTAGGAGACCTCGGAGAAACCTCGATACGAGAGGGTCGTTGGAGAGAGGTCTGCCGTCCACCGGCACATGATGTGCGGAAAGAGCACTGAGGTGAACTTTGACGGAGTTGGACTTAAGTCCCAGATTAGAGAGGTGTAGCAAGTACTGTAAGATCACTGACACCGGGCAGGAGAAGGGATCCTGAGACTGTTGGGAACACCAGAGTGCAAAGCGACGCCATTTAAGGGCGTAGCATTTGCGGGTAGAAGGCCGTCGCGAAGCCAAGACGACTTCCTCCACTTCCGCCGGCAAGAGAAGAGGAGCAAGGACTACCCTCTCAGCAGCCAGGCCATTAGGTTGAGAGACCTGAGGTTGGGGTGCAGCAGGGACCCCTGATCCTGGGTGAGGAGATCCGGTTGCACCCCCAGAGGGATTGGATCCTCCACCGCTAGTTGCAGCAGGAGCGGAAACCACGGCTGCCTGGGCCAGCGAGGGGCCACCAGGATCATGAAGGCCTTGTCTCGGAGAACCTTGAAAAGAGTCCGAGAGACTAACGGGATGGGAGGGAAAGCGTACAGAAGGCTCCCCGACCATGAGATCAGAAAGGCGTCCGCCGCAACCCGAAGGGGGTGAGGCTGACGAGAGCAGAAGCGAGGAAGCTGCCGGTTGTGAGGACTGGCAAAGAGATCCACCGTGGGGAGGCCCCACCTGAGGAAGAGCTTCTGAACGATCAAGGGATCCAGACGCCACTCGTGCGGCTGGAGGACCCTGCTGAGTTTGTCCGCCAGGCAATTTTCCTGGCCCGGGAGATAAACTGCCTTGAGGAGAATGCCGTGACTGACGGCCCAAGAGCAGAGCTTCTGTGCCTCCCGGCAGAGGAGGAAGGAGCCCGTGCCCCCTGTTTGTTCACGTAGAACATGGCAACTTGATTGTCCGTCTGGACAAGGACGGACTGTTGGGAGGTCAGGTGGGAGAAGGCCTTGAGAGCTAGGCGGATCGCCCTGAGCTCCAGGAAGTTGATCTGCTGAGCAGACTCCCACTTGGTCCAGAGGCCCTGAGTACGCGCGTCTTGGCAATGTGCTCCCCAGCCCAGGAGGGATGCATCGGTGGTCAGCACCCGGGTCGGCTGAGGTGACTGGAAAGGCATTCCTAATACCAGGTTCGGCTGCCGGAGCCACCACCGGATAGACGAGACCAGCGGCTCGGAGACGCGCACCAGGTCTGCTAGGCCGCCTGTGGCTTGTCGCCACTGCCGGCGGCGACACCATTGAGCAGACCGCATATTCAGGCGGGCATTGGGGGTCACATGGACGGTGGAAGCCATATGGCCGAGCAGTCTCAGGAAGCGCCTGGCGGAGACCAGGGGCTGGCTGCGAAAGCGGTCGGCTAGGTCCATGAGCCGCTGAGCCCTGTCGAGCGGTAGGTACGCTCGCGCCTGAGGGGTGTGCAGCCTTGCGCCGATGAACTCGAGATCCTGTGAGGGGAGCAAAGTGGACTTTGCGAAGTTTATGACAAAGCCCAAGTGCTGCAGGAGAGTCACTGTGCGGCACGTGGCGTTGGTGACCTCTTGAGCGGACGCTGCTCTGATGAGCCAGTCGTCGAGGTACGGAAAGACATAGAGGCCGTGAAGCCGGAGATGGGCCGCCACGACCGCGAGACATTTTGTGAAGACTCGCGGAGCGGAGGACAGGCCAAAGGGCAGTACTCTGTACTGGTAATGATTTCCTGCCACCACAAACCTTAGGTATTGGCGGTGGCTTGGGTGGATGAGGATGTGCGTGTAAGCATCCTTTAGATCCAAGGAGCATAGCCAATCTCCCTGCTGGAGGTAGGGCAGAAGGATTCCAAGGGTAAGCATTTTGAACTTCTCCCGCACAAGGAACTTGTTGAGGTTGCGCAAGTCCAGGATGGGTCGGAGGCCTCCTGTTCTCTTTGGTATCAGAAAATACCTTGAATAGAAGCCCTGACCTCTCAGGTGGTGTGGCACCGGTTCCACCGCCTGATCCTGCAGAAGACCTGCTAACTCCTGAAGGAGCAACTCCCTGTGCAGAGGGGGGCGCGGAGGCTCTCCCGGAAAATAGGAGGGAGGGACCTGATGGAAGTGGAGAAGGTAGCCCTCTCGCACGACCTGAAGCACCCAGGCATCTGCGGTGATGCTGGACCACCTGTCGGCGAAGTGAACCAGCCGGCCTCCGGTGCTGGGGGGAACCCGCGGGGGGGGAGAGGCTATGCTGAGCGAGTCAAAAACCCCCACCCTGCTGAGCAGGGGCTGGTGGTCCGAAAGAAAAAAGTATAAAAGAAAGAGGAAAATCAACTTTTTCGCGGGGACAAGACGGGGACGTCTGCAGGGCTCCGCGGAAAAAAGAAGACTGGCTAAGATGGCACCTTCGGGCGGGAAGACTACCGCGCATGCGCGCTGCAATTCCCAAAGGCTTTCTTTGAAAGCTGGGGAAAATTGCTCCGCGAGGGCTCCGTCGGCGCCGACGTCACCCATAAGTGAGGACTGACTTCCTGCTTGGTCCTGGAGAAAAAGATGATAAATTAAACACATATGTATAAGCAATGATATATGTATGGATTAAAAAGACAAACCAGAGGACAATAAATCTATAAAAGCATAGAAATATATTAAGATTGAGATTACCATTAAGAAGAAATAGCAAAACAAGGGCCGAGACAAGAAAATAAAATAAAATATTAATTAATAATGAGCAAATTGGTTCCAAATTGATTAAACAAGTAAAAATGATCCTATACAAATAAATAAGAGATAATGTAAAAATGTTAAAATAAATAAATAAATTATATAAAAAGTGAAATAATAAATTGATGAGAAAGTAAGATGATAACATACCAGACTTCTTGATCATGATGTCAAGGTATGGTATGGAATCCAAACTGTAAGTGCCCTCAAATTGTAAATGTACATCTAAAGTATTGAGCCAAACATGAAAAGAATGCAGAGTATCTTCGGGGCCGTCCCAGATAACGAGTACATCATCGATGTAACGTTTCCAGAGGAGGATATGTTTCTTGTATGGATGGAATGATAGAAACTTATTCTCAAACTCAGAGACGTACAAATTGGCTACATCAGGAGCCATGGGCGAACCCATGGCTACTCCTTTCACCTGCTTGTAAAAGAGACCTTTAAAAATGAAGAAATTCTCTGACATGACAAGAGATGCCAACTGCGTAAGAAAGAAGGTGGGAACCCGCACTGGTTTTGGTCTTTGAATCAGTGTATTTGCTATTACTTCCAAAGCTTCTTCTTGTGGGATGTTTGTGTATAGGGAGTTAATATCTAATGTTAGTAAAATGAGATCATTGTGATATCCTTTAAAATCTTTCAAAATATTGATAATGTGAGTGGAATCTTTGACATACGAGGGAACGAGGGGTACAAATGGACGTAAAAACAAATCTAAGAACTTTGAAAGGGGTTCAAGTAATGAACCATTGGCTGAGACAATTGGTCGACCAGGCGGATTATGTATGGATTTATGAATTTTTGGAAGCATGTATATTGTGGGTATGATGGGATGAGTGACAGTGAGAAAAGATATTTCCTTAGGTGTTAAATAGCCAGCTTCTCTACCGATATATAACAAATTATCTATTTTTTGTTGTAATATTGTTGTGGGATTGTCGAAAATTTTTTGGTAAAATGAGGTATCATCCAATTGGCGTTTAACTTCTGTGATGTATGCGTCCCTGTCCTGAACTACAATGGCACCACCTTTGTCCGCAGGCTTGATTATTATGGACTGATTACTTTGAAGACCTCTTAATGCTGTCTTCAAGGGAACTGAAAGATTATGATACAATTTTTTTTGTTTAGTTTTGTACAATGCATTAACCCTAGTGAGGACCATATTTTCATATGCCGTAATCATAGGGTCAGGAGGGGAAGGAGGAACCCAGGTAGATGGTTTTTTGACAATTGAGGAATCTAAAGAAGGGGCAGGATTTTTAGCAAAATAGTCTATTATTTTAAGTTTGCGAAAAAACTTGTAAAGTTCAATATGCGTTAAAAAGTTGTCATGGCGTTTGGTGGGGACGAAAGATAGGCCCTTATTAAGGACCTGAAGTTCAGATTCTGTTAATGGGTGTGAGGATAGATTAATAACTGAATTTAAAGATCCCAATCTAGGTTCCTTTTTGACATCATACCCTGACTGTGTCTTCTTTCCTGCGGTGAGAACTGCCTTGATTGTTGATGTCTGTCTCGTGGTGGACGTGGCGACCTTGGAAAAGCATCTCTTCTTCCTTTGGCCCAAAGCGAGTCCATTTGAAAATCCCGCTTATGATAAGGTTTGGAGGGGTGGGAAACCGGGGACCGTGGTTGTGTGGGAAAGAGGGGAGCTGATGCATCTATATTGTCATTTGAATGATGACGTGATCTTTATTAGCACGTCCTACATGTATTATACTTGCAATTCCATAACCTTTTACTTTTTGATTTTTTACCCTTCACGCTCATATATGCACTAACACTTTTAAGTTCTCTTTCTTCATCGGTTATTATTAAGTTTTAATGACTGCACACCAGCTCCTCATTATAATAAGCTCTATGTTTCTTTTATAGCCCAATTAATATATGGATGTTCTGCTTATAGGTTAATACTTAATTTTTAATTAATTAATTAATTTTTTAATTTTTAATTTTGATTTTTCAATTGCTTGATTATTTGGGCATCTATTTGGTCCTGTACATTCACATTACCATAATTTATTTCCATGGGTTCAACTCTATTTTTATTCTTTTATCATTCATTATCTATTTATTATTTATTATTATTTTTATTTATTATACTATTTTTTATAATGGTGTTTGTATTTTAACCAATTGTTTGCTCCTATATGCAATTATATTGTTCTCTTCTCTCATAGCTATTTATATAGTGCCACGTCCTAATTGTCTCTCAGAGACCAGTTCATCAGATACGGCGCTATCAACATATAGTGTTTTTACCCAATTGTCTTTATGAGACATTCCATCTTATACAATATTGGTATGTTATCATCTTACTTTCTCATCAATTTATTATTTCACTTTTTATATAATTTATTTATTTATTTTAACATTTTTACATTATCTCTTATTTATTTGTATAGGATCATTTTTACTTGTTTAATCAATTTGGAACCAATTTGCTCATTATTAATTAATATTTTATTTTATTTTCTTGTCTCGGCCCTTGTTTTGCTATTTCTTCTTAATGGTAATCTCAATCTTAATATATT
The DNA here is from genome assembly GCA_033557465.1 of Ichthyophis bannanicus. Taxonomy (NCBI): domain Eukaryota; kingdom Metazoa; phylum Chordata; class Amphibia; order Gymnophiona; family Ichthyophiidae; genus Ichthyophis; species Ichthyophis bannanicus. Next base: position 8,564,594 of record CM066050.1, read on the forward strand.
TCTATGCTTTTATAGATTTATTGTCCTCTGGTTTGTCTTTTTAATCCATACATATATCATTGCTTATACATATGTGTTTAATTTATCATCTTTATATGCTGTTGTCATCATTTATATGTCATTTTATTTATTAGTTTTTAATGTTGTATATTTATTGTTTTATTGTTTTAACATTATTTGTTTAACCCTATGGTAGCTGTATGTCCCCCGAAGAAGGCGCAAGCCGAAACGCGTAGGGACCATCTCCAATAAAGCAGTTTTTCCAAACCTGCTCTCCTCTCTTGCTCCGTTGTTTCCCTGTGTTCCTGCAAGAGTTACGCTCCTCTCTTGTTCCCAGAAAGATGTGTGCCCTTGTGAAAGGGCTCCACTTCCCCCATGGATCTCTGGCATCCTACCAGGGATGGTGGGGTAGGAGTTGATTAAGTCTGCAACACGTGTTGAAGAACAGCCTGACCAAACAAGGCATCCCGGCGGGAGTCCTTGTCTAAACAGTAATGGGCTGTGAAGGTATGTACCGAAGCCTAAGTAGCTGCTCGACAGATGTCGTCAATAGACACAGAGTGAAGATGAGTCATTGAGGCTGCCATGGCTCTCACATTGTGAGCTGTGACATGGCCTTCAAGAGGAAGGTTCTTAATCTCATAGGCAAAAGATATACACTGTGCAATCCAGCTGGACAGTGTCCTTTTGGAGACTGGAAGTTCCAAATGACTAGGATCAAAAGCAACAAAGAGTTGAGAGGATTTTCTATGTTGCTGTATCCTTTGCAAGTAAAAGGCCAAAGCTCTTTTACAGTCCAAAGTATGAAGGTTCCTTTCTGCATTTGAGGCGTGAGGCCTTGGAAAGAATACAGGAAGGTAAACTTCTTGGTTTAAATGAAAGGACGAAACCACCTTTGGCATAAAGTGTGGATGAGTCCAGAGCTCCGGAGTCTCAATGCGTGGATGAGACAATGGTGCAAGGATGAGGGTTTTGGATTTGTTAGGAACTGGGGAACATTCTGGGGAAAGGGGGGGCTCTTCCGAAGGGATGGGCTTCACCTTAATCAGGATGGGACCAGACTGCTGGCATTAACCTTTAAAAAAGAGATAGAGAAGCTTTTAAACTAGAAAATAGGGGAAAGCCGACAGTCACCCAGGAGCGCATGGTTCGGACAAAGGTATCCTTGAAGGATACTACCAAAAACAGTGAGGTTCCAAAAGGGAGTATAGTAGCCCAAATGCCCTTGAGTAAGGAGCAGACAGAGCATAAAGATTCCCAATTACCCATGCCTACCAATAGCCAGATTAATATTAATAAAATTAATAAAATACAGTCACTAAAATGCTTGTATGCCAATGCTAGAAGTCTAAACAATAAGATGGGAGAATTAGAATATATAGCACTAAATGAGAGGTTAGATATGATTGCACTCTCAGAGACATGGTGGAAGGAGGATAACCAGTGGGACACTGTGATACCTGGATACAAACTATATCGTAATGATAGAGCTGAACAAATTGGTGGAGGGGTTGCGCTCTATGTTAAAGAGGGCATTGAGTCAGAAAGGATTAAAGTTTTGCAGGGAACACAATTTGCTGTAGAATCTCTATGGATTGAAATTCCATTTATGAAAGGGAAGGTGATGGCAGTGGGAGTATACTATCGACCGCCTGGCCAGAATGAACAAATGGATGATGAAATGCTCAAAGAAATCAAGGAAGCTAACAAAAGCCACAACAGAGTAGTAATAATGGGTGATTTCAATTACCCCGGTATCGACTGGGACAGTCTCACAGCAGGACAAGCTAAAGAGATAAAGTTTCTAGATGAAATAAATGACTGCTTCTTGGAGCAGCTGATTCATGAACCGACCAGAGGGGAAGCCATACTGGACCTAGTCCTTAGTGGAACGCCAGATCTGGTGCAAGAAATAAAGGTGTTGGGACCACTTGGCAATAGTGATCATAGTATGATCATGTTTGATTTAATCAATGGAGGACAGATAGTAAAGGAATCCACAGTACTACCTTTTAACTTTCAAAAGGGAGACTATGATAGAATGAGGAATATAGTTCGGAAAAAACTAAAAGGAGCGGTTCCAAAGGTTAAAGACTTACAGCAAGCTTGGGTGTTATTTAAAAATACTATCCTCGAAGCCCAGACCAGCTGTATTCCACGCATTAAGAAAAGTGGAAGAAAGTCCAAAAAACTGCCAGCATGGTTTAAAGGTGAGGTCAGAGAGGCTGTTGCTGCCAAAAGAGCAACCTTCAGGACATGGAAAAAAGAGCCAAATGATGAAAACTGGAAACAACACAAGCACTGGCAAGTTAAATGCAAAGCATTGATAAAGCAGGCAAAGCGGGAATTTGAGAAGAAACTTGCTACGGAAGCAAAAACACGAAATAAAGACTTTTTCAAGTACATTCGTAGCAAAAGGCCTGTGAGAGAGTCAATTGGACCATTAGATGATAGAGGGGTAAAAGGGGCAGTAAGAGGGGACAAGGCTATAGCAGAGAGACTGAATGAATTCTTTGCTTCAGTCTTTACTGAGGAAGATGTAGGGATGTTACCCAAGACTGAAGTGGTATTTAAAGGTGATACTGCAGAGGAATTGAGAGAAATATCGCTACACCGGGAAGATATATTACAACTATTTGATAAACTGAATAGTAACAAATCACCTGGACCGGATGGTATACATCCCAGAGTGTTGAAAGAACTGAAATATGAGATTGCAGACCTGCTATTGGTAATCTGTGAACTTTCATTAAAATCATCTGTAATACCTGAAGATTGGAGGGTCGCCAACGTAACACCAATTTTTAAAAAGGGTTCCAGGGGTGACCCGGGAAATTACAGACCGGTGAGCCTGACGTCAGTACCAGGGAAAATGGTAGAAACCATCATAAAGAACAAAATTACACAGCATGTGGATAGCCATGGCCTAATGGGAGACAGCCAACATGGCTTTAGACAAGGAAGATCTTGTCTTACTAATCTGATCTGTTTTTTTGAAGGTGTGCATAAACAGGTAGACAAAGGTGAGTCTGTTGATATAGTGTATCTGGACTTTCAGAAAGCTTTTGACAAGGTCCCCCATCAGAGACTTTTGGCAAAGCTAAAAAGTCATGGGATAGGAGGCAGTGTACTATTGTGGATCGGGAACTGGTTAAAAGATAGAAAGCAGAGGGTAGGGCTAAATGGCCAATATTCCCAATGGAAAAAGGTGAATAGTGGAGTACCCCAGGGATCTGTACTGGGTCCCCTACTTTTTGACATATTCATAAATGACCTGGAAAAAGGAATAACTAGTGAGGTTATCAAATTTGCAGATGACACAAAACTGTTTAAAGTTGTTAAAACCCAAGAGGATTGTGGAAAACTGCAGGAGGATCTGGATAAATTGGAAGACTGGGCATCCAAATGGCAGATGAAATTTAATGTGGACAAGTGCAAAGTTATGCACCTAGGAAAGAACAACCCACACTATAGTTACACGATGCAAGGCTCCACATTAGAAACCACCACCCAGGAAAAAGATTTAGGAGTCATTGTGGATAACATGTTAAAACCCTCCGCCCAGTGTGCAGCGGCGGCCAAGAAAGCAAATAGAATGCTAGGTATCATAAGGAAAGGGATGGAGAATAAAACAAAGGATATTATAATGCCTCTGTATCGCTCCATGGTACGACCGCACCTTGAATATTGTGTGCAATTCTGGTCACCGTATCTTAAAAAGGACATAGAGTTATTAGAAAAAGTACAGAGAAGAGCCACCAAATTGGTGAAGGGGATGGAAGGCTACTCCTATGAAGAGAGGCTAAAAAGGTTAGGGCTCTTTAACCTGGAAAAGAGACGGCTGAGGGGAGATATGATAGAGGTCTATAAATTAATGAATGGAGTGGAACGGATAAACGTGGATCAATTGTTTACGCTATCAGAATATAGAAGGACTAGGGGACATGTAATGAAGCTACAGGGTAAACTATTTAAGACAAATAAGAGAAAATATTTCTTCACTCAACGTGTAATCAAACTCTGGAATCTGTTACCGGAGGATGTAGTAAGGGCTGTTAGTATAGCTGGGTTTAAAAAAGGTTTGGACAAGTTCCTGGAGGAAAGGTCCATAAACCACTATTAAAAAGGGACCCAGGATATCAATGCTTGACCTAGTACAAGCACTGCAGAACCTGTGTCTTTTGGGGAAACTGCTAGGTACGTATGACCTAGATTGGCCACTGTTGGAAACAGGATACTGGGCTTGATGGACCTCGGTCTGACCCAGTATGGCATTTCTTATGTTCTTATGACTACCTTATCATGACGGAACCTTGTATAGAAACATGATGACATAAAAAGACCACAAGGCCCATCTAGTCTGTCCTTCCATAACAACAACTACAACAGTCCACTTTCTACCTTTAGAGATCCTCTGTGTTGGTCCCATGCTTTTTTGAATTCAGTTACTGTCCTCATCTCTACCACCTCCACTGGGAGACTATTCCACGGATCCACTACTCTTTCTGTAAAGAAATATTTCCGCATATCACTCCTGAATCTATCTCCCTTCACCCTCATCCCATGTCCCCTCGTAGCAGAACTTGCTTTCAATTGAAAGAGGCTCTCTCCCTGAACATTTATGCCACGGAGGTATTTAAACATCTCAATCATATCACCTCTATCCCGCCTTTCCTCTAAGGTGTACATATTAAGATCCTTAAGTCTGTCCTCATATGCTTTATAATGAAGCCCATTAATCATTTTAGTAGCAACCCTCTGCACCGACTCCATCCTGTTCACATCCTTTTGAAGGTGCGGTCTCCAGAATTGCACACCATACTCCAAATGAGGTCGCACCAAAGACTTATACAGAGGTATTATCACCTCCTTTTTTCTGCTAGCAATTCCTCTCCGTATGCACCCAAGCATCCTTCTAGCTTTTGCCGTCGCCTTTTCTACCTGTTTAGCTACTTTAAGATCATCAGACACAACCACGCCTAGGTCCCGCTCTTCTTTAGTGGACAAAAGTACTTGACCTCCTATACTGTATTGCTCCCTTGGATTGCTGCAGCCCAAATGCATGACCTTACATTTTTTAACATTAAATCCCAGCTGCCAAATTCTAGACCATTCTTCAAGCTTAGCTAGATCCCTCCTCATGTTATCTACACCTTCCTGGGTGTCTACTCCATTACAGATTTTGGTATCATCCGCAAAGAGGCAAACCTTACCCGACAGCACTTCCGCTATATCACTAACAAAGATGTTAAAAAGAAATCGGAGCAAGGACAGATCCCTGGGGCACACCACTGGTAACATCCTTCTCCTCAGAGTGAGCTCCATTTACTTGTACTCTTTGTCGCCTCCCACCCAACCAATTTCTAACCCAAGCAGTAACTTTAGGGTCCATCCCTAGGGTGCTCAGTTTGTTTATAAGTCGCCTGTGAGGAACAGTGTCAAAGGCTTTACTGAAATCTAAATACACCACATCTAGAGCTCTCCCTCGGTCCAACTCCCTGGTCACCCAGTCAAAGAAATCGATCAGATTTGTCTGACAAGACCTGCCTCTGGTGAATCCATGCTGCCTCGGATCCTGTAATCCGCCGGACTCCAGAAACCTCACTATTTTCTCTTTCAGCAGCGTTTCCAATAATTTACTCACCACTGAAGTTAAACTAACCGGCCTGTAGTTTTCAACCACATCCTTACTTCCGCTTTTGTGTAAAGGCACCACATGAGCCTCTCTCCAGTCCTTTGGCACCACTCCCGACTCCAACGAGGCATTGAAAAGGTCAGTCAGTGTTGTTGCTAGAACGTCCCCAAGTTCCCTCAGTATTCTAGGGTGTATCCCATCCGGTCCCATCGCTTTGTCTACTTTAAGTTGAGCTAGTTTCTCACGAACACAGTCTTCTGAAAATTGTTCAAGATGTCCCTCGCTTCTGTTCTTATTTGTGGGTGTTTTCTGAGGTCCTGCTCCTGGTTCTTCATCTGTGAACACAGAACAAAAATATTTGTTAAGCAATTCCGCTTTATCCTTATCAGCTTCTACATATTCCCCCCCTGCACCCTTGAGTCTGACAATACCACTTTTGCCCTTCCTCTTCTCACTAATATATCTGAAAAATGTCTTATCCCCCCATTTTATTGCATTGGCTATTTCCTCCTCCTTTTGAATCTTTGCCTTCTTGACTACTTTGCTAGCTTCTCTAAGTTTTTCCAAATACAGATGCCTGTCTTCCTCTCTCTGTGATCTCTTGTAGTTCATTTATTTATTTATTATTTATTACAATTTCTTATATACCGCGCTATTTAGCATCAGTGCGGTTTACATTATAACTTAACGACCATAACAACAAGCTGTCAGGTTTACATCGAACAGGAGTATAAACTTGGAAAACAGGGTTAACTATATACATATATATTCATGAAGGCCTCCCTCTTTTTCTTCACTTTTTCAGCTACTTCCTTCGAAAACCGTAGCGGTCTCCTGTTCCTTTTGCCTTTATTTACCATTTTAACAAAAAGGTTGGTTGCCTTTAAAATACCCCCTTTCAGTTTTGCCCACTGTTTTTCTACATCCCCCAGCTGTTCCCATCCCACTAACGACTCCCTGAGGTATTGGCCCATCTTCGCAAAGTTAGTCTTCCTAAAGTCTAAGATCTTCACCTTGGAATGGATTCTAACAGCCCTAGTCCTAATACTGAACCACACCATCTGGTGGTCACTGGATGCAAAATGATCTCCCACTACAACATCAGAAACACTCTCACCATTGGTAAGCACCAAGTCCAGTATGGCCCCTTCACGTGTGGGGTCTGTTACCAATTGCCTGAATAGTTCTCCCTGTAGAGAATCCAGGATCTCTTTACTTCTAGATGATACTGCAGCAGGAATGTGCCAATCAACATCTGGCATATTGAAATCTCCTAGCAGTAGCACTTCCCCTTTCCTAGCAATGCTGCGTATGTCTTCAATTAACTCTCTGTCCACCTCTTCCTCTTGTGAGGGAGGTCTGTATATCACACCAATGCAAATAGATTTCTCTTTCCCTCTTTCTAGTTTAACCCACAATGCCTCCTCTCTCCCTTTTAAGCTCTGTAATTCCAAAGCTTTAATAGTAGTTTTTACATATAGTGCCACTCCTCCTCCCCTTCTTCCTACCCTGTCCTTTCTGAATAAAGTATAGCCAGGTATAGTTACATCCCAGTCATGGTTTTCTGTGAACCATGTTTCTGTAACTGCCACTAAATCCAAGTCAGCCACTCCCACCAAAGCTTCAACTTCAGGGATCTTATTTCCCATGCTACGGGCATTAATACACACTGCTTTCCATGTGTTACCCCTGTTACCCATTTCCATAAAGGTATTTAATGTATCACCTACCTGGGGGCTTTCACTTACCTGGGGGCTTTCTTCACCCATCCCCAACGAATCTAGTTTAAAGCCCTCTTCAGTAGATTAGCCAGTCTACTACCAAAGATGTGTTGACCTTTCTTGGACAGATGGATGCCATCTCTGCTCTGCAACCCTTGGAACAGCATCCCATGGTCTAGGAAACCAAAACGCTCTTGAAGACACCATCCACACAGCCATGCATTCATCTCCAGGATGCGAGCCTCTCTGCCTTGGCCTTTACCCTCAACAGGGAGGATTGAAGAGAACACCACCTGTGCACCTAACTGCTTCACCCTCTGTCCCAGAGCCATGAAGTCACTTTTGATACGTTCCGAGGTATACCTGGCAGTATCATTTGTTCCAACATGGATTAGCAACATTGGGTAATAGTCAGTGGGCTTGATGAGTCTCGGCAAACTCTCCGTAACATCTTGGATCTTGGCACCAGGCAGACAGCACACCTCTCTGGACATCAAGTCTGGTCGGCAGATGGACGCCTCAGTACCCCTCAGAAGAGAGTCTCCAACAACCACTACCCTTCGTTTCCTTCTGGTCACTGATTCCGCAACTATGGGGTACTTGAACTCTGGTATAAGGAGGATCAGCCATCAACGCTTGCAATTCACTCATGTGATGTGCTGATGTGATTGCAAAGAGAAAGATAACTTTCCAGGAAAGGAATTTCAAAGAGGTAGTGGCTAATGGTTCAAAGGGCGGTTTCATGAGCTGACCAAGTACCAGATTTAAGTCCCATGCCACCGGTGGTAGCTTAATGGGAGGCTTTGTTAAAAGAAGGCCTCTCAAATCTCGCTATGAGAGGATGAGAGGAAATAGATTGTCCATTTAGAGGCTTGAAAGAAGCTGCAATAGCACTCAAATGGACTCTCACTGAATTGGTCTTAAGCCCTGCATTTGATAAATGAAGAGGTACTCCAGTAATTGATATTGTGTATCTAGACTTTCAGAAAGCCTTTGACAAGGTCCCTCATCAAAGACTTTTGGCAAAACTAAAGAGTCATGGGATAGGAGGCAGTGTACTATTGTGGATCAGGAACTGGTTAAAAGATAGAAAGCAGAGGGTAGGGCTAAACGGCCAATTTTCCCAATGGAGAAAGGTGAATAGTGGTGTACCCCAGGGATCTGTGCTGGGTCCGCTGCTTTTTGACATATTCATAAATGACCTGGAAAGTGGAATAACGAGTGAGGTTATCAAATTTGCAGATGACACAAAACTATTTAAAGTTGTTAAAACCCAAGAAGATTGTGAAAAATTGCAAGAGGATCTTGATAAATTGGAAGACTGGGCATCAAAATGGCAGATGAAATTTAATGTGGACAAGTGCAAGGTTATGCACCTAGGGAAGAACAACCCAAACTATGGTTACACGATGCAAGGTTCCACACATTAGGAACCACCACCCAGGAAAAAGATTTAGGCGTCATTGTGGATACCATGTTAAAACCCTCGGCCCAGTGTGCAGCGGCGGCCAAGAGAGCAAATAGAATGCTAGGTATGATAAGGAAAGGAATGGAAAATAAAACAAAAGATATTATAATGCCTCTATATCGTTCCATGGTGAGACCGCACCTTGAATATTGTGTGCAATTCTGGTCGCCGTATCTTAAAAAGGATATAGCGATTTTAGAAAAGGTACAGAGAAGAGCCACCAAAATGGTAAAGGGGATGGAAGGATACTCCTATGAAGAAAGGCTAAAAAGGTTAGGGCTCTTTAACCTGGAAAAGAGACGACTGAGGGGAGATATGATAGAAGTCTATAAATTAATGAACGGAGTGGAACGGGTAAACGTAGATCGATTGTTTACCTTATCAGAATATAGAAAACTAGGGGACATGCAATGAAGCTACAGGGTAAACTATTTAAGACTAATAAAAGAAAATATTTTTTCACTCAACTCTGGAATTTGTTACCGGAGGATGTAGTAAAGGCTGTTAGTGTAGCTGGGTTTAAAAAAGGTTTGGACAAGTTCCTGGAGGAAAGGGCCCTAAACCATTATTAAGAAGTGACCGAAGATATCAATGCTTGACCCAGTACAAGCATTGTGGAACTTGTGTCTCTTGGGGAAACTGCTAGGTACATATGACCTAGATTGGCCACTGTTGGAAACAGAATACTGGGCTTGATGGACCTTGGTCTGACCCAGTATGGCATATGTTCTTAGTAATGATTTCAGAGGTATCGCAAGAGGGTTAAGACCCTTCTGCGAGCACCATATGGTAAACCTTTTCCACTTAAATGCATAAGAGCGTCTTGTGGAAGGTTTCCTGGAAGCATAAAGGATATCCTTTACCTGCTGAGAAAGGTTAAGACCGTGAAGTTCTAGGCTTTCAGCAAACAGGCCCTGAGATGCTGAGACTGGGGATTGGGATGCCACAACATCCCATCCTCTTGAGAAAGAAGATCTGGAGCAGATCCTAACTCCAGAGGCGGAGTTTGGGAGAGATGTAGGAGCAGAGGGTACCACATTTGCCGTGGCCAACGTGGAGCTATGAGGATCGTATGACCTCTGTCTCTCTGAAGCTTGAACAGGGTTTTGGGAATTAGGGGAATGGGTGGAAAGGTATAAAGGAAGTCCTGACCCCAATGAAGGAGGAAAGCATCCCTAGCCTGACAACCTCGAGCCAGAATTCTGGAACAGAACCGGGGAAGTTTGGCATTCAGCAGACTTGCAAAGAGGTCTATGTCCGGGGTTCCCCAAGTTTGAAAAATTTGGGCCACCTGGTCTGCATGAAGAGACCATTCGTGTGGAAGCAGAACTCGACTGAGTCTGTCTGCCCAAGAGTTTTGAATGCCTGGAAGATGCACCGCAAGGAGATGAATCAGATGCTCTCTGGCGAGGGCCCATAGTCGCAAAGCTTCGCTGCACAGCAACAGATAGCCTGTCCCGCCCTGCTTGTTCACATAGAACATGGCTACCTGATTATCTGTTTGAACTAGGACTATCTTGTAGCTGAGCTGGGTGTGAAACACTCGAAGAGCAAGGAAGATTACTCTGAGCTCCAGGAGGTTGATGTGGAGTCCAGGTACCCTGGGTACAGAGGCCTTGCAGGTGGGCTCCCCAACCCACCTATGAAGCATCTGTTGTTAGAGTGGCTTGGGGTGGGGGTTAAAGTTCACTGACTCAAGGTAACAAATGGATGTGTAAATACTAAACAGAATACTATTTCAATCTTATTATTATTCTTCTTATTCTTATTTTTCTTTAGATCTTTTTGCTTTCTATAATTTTTCTTCATATTCCTTTTATTTCATTTATAATTGATTGATGTTCATCTAACATAGATAGTATTCTGTTTAGTATTTACACATCCATTTGTTACCTTGAGTCAGTGAACTTTAACCTGCACGGGCGGGAAAATGCTAGTATTTAGGCGGCCATTCACAGTAGGTTCAACAATTGTTTTTTTCGAACTCCGTTGTTTCACAGCTTTCATAATTGACTGATGTGATCCAATATAAATAGTATTTTTGTTTAGTATTTAAACATTTATTTGTCTTTCTGAGTCAGTGACCCTTAACCTGCACGGGCGGGAAAATGCCAGTATTTAGGCGTCTGTTTATGTATGTCCTGCGACGCTATTCAACAGTGTAGCATTGCAGAACGCTGTTTCTTGGTAAGTTCATTTCTTGACGTCTTTTTAAATCAGAGCGACGCAATTACACACTGCGGCTGCAGGTCAATAGGTTTTTAGATTATCATTTTAGTAGGGTTCATTTTGTCAGCAATTTTGTGCTGCGATTGGGCTCTGATAGAAAAAATGCTGCGTGACTGAGAAGCTTTTGAATGTCGATTTCTGTTTGTTTAAAAAGTGCCGGTGCCAACATTTTTGTAACCAGTTTTTGACACATATCTGTTCATTTTTAGATATAATTTTTGTATTTTTAAGAATTTATTCTCCCCCTTTTTTACTGTTTTTATCGGGTACTCGTCACCTATAGAAATGAGCAAATTATTTATTTGTAGTCGTTTCATTAGCAGTAAATGTCACTGCACTGTTGAACAGCTCCTCTGCACGTTTTTACATTCGGTTTATGTTTCTGTTTTACCCCATAATAGTTTATTTTTATTTTTGGGAATTTTTTGGTTTATTGTGAACAGGATGGAGTCGGTGCAGGATGTGAACAGGATGGAGTCGGTGCAGAGGGTTGCTACCAAAATGATTAATGGGCTTCATTATAAGCATATGAGGACAGACTTAAGGATCTTAATATGTACACCTTAGAGGAAAGGCGGGATAGAGGTGATATGATTGAGATGTTTAAATACCTCCGTGGCATAAATGTTCAGGGAGAGAGCCTCTTTCAATTGAAAGCAAGTTCTGCTACGAGTGGCCATGGGATGAGGGTGAAGGGAGATAGATTCAGGAGTGATATGCGGAAATATTTCTTTACGGAAAGAGTAGTGGATCCGTGGAATAGTCTCCCAGTGGAGGTGGTAGAGATGAGGACAGTAACTGAATTCAAGAAAGCATGGGACCAACACAGAGGAACTCTAAAGGCAAAAAGTGGACTGTTGTAGTTGTTATGGAAGGACAGACTAGATAGGCCATGTGGTCTTTTTCTGTCGTCATATTTCTATGTTTCTATTATTTGCCAACATTCTTAATATATATCGTTTGTATAATATGTGCGTCATAAATGCCGTGTAGGGCACTTAATTCAGATATACAACTTTTTGCAAGATTTTCGAATACGTTTATGTAAATGTTGAATACATTGATCTTCATTTTAAGAGCGTCTCCACCTTTTTACATACTTGATTTATGATGTATTTTCTATTTGGTTGTTTTTATTTTTGATAGAGACAAAAATTTAAAATTTATTTTTTATATGTTTTTATATTTACACGCTTTTCTTGTTTTTTAAGTGTCTTTTTGGTGCCCATATATGGAATTTTTTATATATAAGGATCTTTTTTTTTTTTTTATATATATGTTTTATATATTCTTTATATATTTTTTACATATATTTTTTATATTTCATGTATATGTATATTTAATTTATTATTAATTGGTTATATTAATATGGACTCATTGGTTTTAGTATTGTATATATTTGTCTTATAGATGTATATTCACCTATTTAATGACTTATTTATTTATCCATTGTCAGCTGTTAGTATCTTACAGGTTCGATCCATGATAATATTCAATTTGACCATAATAAGGTATTTATTTATTTTTGGTTTCTCCTCGTCTCTCTTTCCTCCTTTATAGTTGTTTAATATGGTTTTATCATTTATTACTATTTTTAATAAGTTTTTATCTACAAGTTGTCTTTTTTATTAATTTTTATAGATTAATAGATTGTCCTTTGTATGTTTGGGTAATATTATATGTTTTTAATTTTTTAATTTTTTATTTTTTATTGATATATGTCAGTGTATTTTATATTATGTTTTGTTTATTTAATCCATATGTTGATGTTCATTTGTTTTTGAGGTGTGCTCTTTAAGACCCCCTGAAGAAGGCCGGTGGCCGAAACGCGTTGGGGCGCAATAAACAAGGTTAACGAATTTGTCAGTCCAGGCTCCGTTGACTATCCTTTAGGGCAGCACTGCCCTCTACAGGAATGGTAGTCTTCTTTGTAACAGCTGAAACAGCTGCATCTACGCGAGGAGAATGAAACATTTCTTGCTCCTGATCTGAAAGAGGGTAAAGATGAGAGAACGCCCTAGTCCCTTCTCAGACCAGCTTCCGGCAAATCCCACTCATCCTGTATCATCTGCTTCACCACAAGGTGAACAGGAAAGAGTGCTTGGGAATTCCGCACCGCTTGGATAAGGGGATCCTCTAAAGCGCCCTCCACCACAGAACTAGCTGGTAAATTCAGGGCTTGGAGAGATTCTGCAATTAAGGCAGGCAACTCCTCTCGCCGAAAAACTCACACAACGCGCGAACGGTCCTCGGCCTCTAATATTTCACCTTCCTCCAGCTCGTTTTCTATATCTGGTTCAAATTCTATGTCATCATCAGAATAAATTGGATGATTCTCATCCAATCTGGCTTTCTTAGAGAGTGGTGGACCCGGAAGCTTTTCCTTTTGGAAGCCAGAGGAGACTACCATGGTAGCAGTAGCAGTGGAACTTGTACTGCCCCCTTGCAGGCCTAAACGAAAAGCCTGGTGTAAAAGACGCAGAAATTCCGGCAAAACACCTCCCAAAGTCATGTTTCCCAGATTGATGGATGGGGAAGGCTCAGCCACAGTTGAACCGGATTCACAGGAAGGAAAGAGTAGTTACTCACCTGTAACAGGTGTTCTCCAGGAGCAGCAGGAATCAGTCCTCACTTAGTCCTCACTTATGGGTGACGTTGGCGCCGACGGAGCCCTCGCGGAGCAATTTCCCCAGCTTTCGAAGAAAGCCTTTGGGAATTGCAGCGCGCATGCGCGGTCCCCTTCCCGCCCAAGGGTGCCATCTTGCTCAGTCTGATGACATAGCGAAAAGACAGCAAAAAAGTTAGCAAAAGCAATGGATAAGAATGACTGCAACTCCGAGGGGAGGAGGGAGGGTTGTGAGGACTGATTCCTGCTGCTCCTGGAGAACACCTGTTACAGGTGAGTAACTACTCTTTCTCCAGGACCAAGCAGGAAGTCAGTCCTCACTTATGGGACTCCCAAGCTTAAGGCTACCGGAGACCTCAAGCCGAAAAATGAGCTCCCTCTAGCTCAGCGGAACAGAAGGAAGGAATCTTCTCTGAATACGCTCCCGGCCGGTAGCCCAACACCAGGGCCGGAGGGTAGGAGTTGCCTAAACCTCAAAGAGATTGTGGAGGACTGCCTGTCCGAAAGCACTGTCCCTGCGGGACTCCCTCTCCAGGCAGTAATGAGCCGCAAAAGTCTGTCTTGAAGACCAAGTAGCGGCCCGGCAGATGTCTGCCAACGGAACAGAGTGGAGATGAGCCACTGACGCAGCTTTCGCCCTGACACGGTGAGCCGTGACTCGACTCTCTAAGGAGAGGCCGGCTGCCCCATAAGCCCAGGCGATACAGTCAGCTACCCAGATGGACAAAGTACGCTTGGAGACAGGCACCCCCAACCTATTGGGGTCAAAAGAAACGAAAAGCTGAACAGTCTTTCTATGCTCCCACGTACGGTCAAGGTAGAAGGATAAGGCCCTCCTACAGTCCAGGGTATGCAGAACTGTTGCAGCCCGGCTGGTATGCGGCCTGGGAAAGAAGGTTGGAAGAACCACCTCTTGGTTGAGATGAAAAGGGGAAAACACTTTTGGAAGAAACTTAGGGTGAGTCCTTAAGACCACCCTATTCGGGTAGAACCTAGTGTAAGGAGGCTCAGACACTAGGGCTTGCAGTTCACTAACGCGCCTAGCGGAGGTAAGGGCTACCAAGAAGAGAGTTTTCCAGGAAAGGAAACGAAGAGGGCAGGTAGCCATAGGTTCAAAAGGCGGACAGGTAATCCGCTGTAAGACCACATTGAGATCCCAGTCAGGGGCTGGTGGGTGCAAAGGAGGCTTAAGCAGAAGGAGGCCTCTGAGAAAACGCGCCACCAAGGGGTGTGCAGAAAGAGGTCTGCCGTCCACTGGCGAATGATGTGCAGAGAGAGCACCGAGGTGGACCCTTACAGAGTTGGACTTGAGGCCGAGATTGGAAAGGTGAAGCAAGTATTGCAGTACCACCGATACCAAGCAGGAGAAGGGGTTCTCAGACTGCTGAGAACACCACACGGAGAAGCGACGCCATTTAAGGGCGTAAGACTTCCGGGTGGATGGTCGCCTAGACGCTAGGACGACATCTTCCACCTCCGGAGGTAGTAGGAGCGGAGCTAGGACTACCCTTTCAGCAGCCAGGCCATCAGGTGACGGGCCCGGAGGTTGGGGTGCAGGAGAGTGCCTTGATCTTGAGTCAGGAGATCGGGCTGAAACCCCAGAGGAAGAGGAGTGTCCACCGCCAGTTGTAGCAGGAGCGGGAACCAGGGCTGTCTCGGCCACCTGGGCGCTACCAGGATTACCGAGGCCCTGTCCCGGAGAACTTTGAAAAGCGTCCGGGACACGAGTGGCGTGGGAGGAAAGGCATACAGTAGGCCCGTGGACCACGGGATGAGGAAAGCATCCGCCGCTACTCTGAGCGGATGCGGGTGCCTGGAGCAGAACCTGGGAAGTTGCCAGTTCAGAGGACTGGCAAAAAGATCCATGGTGGGGAGGCCCCACCGGAGAAAGATCCGCTGAACCACCAACGGGTCTAACCTCCACTCGTGTGGCTGCAGAATCCTGCTCAGTTTGTCGGCCAGGTAATTTTCCTGTCCTGGCAGGTAAACAGCTTTGAGGAGGATGCCATGGTCGACTGCCCAAGAGCACAGTCTCCGAGCCTCTTGACATAGAAGGAGGGAGCCGGTGCCCCCCTGTTTGTTCACATAGAACATGGCAACCTGATTGTCCGTCTGGACCAGTACAGACTGATGAGAAGTGAGGTGAGAGAAGGTCCGTAGAGCTAGGAGGATCGCCCTGAGCTCCAGGAAGTTTATCTGTTGAGCAGCCTCCCAAGGGGTCCAAAGGCCTTGAGTACATGTCCCCTGGCAATGTGCTCCCCATCCCAGTAGAGAGGCATCTGACGTCAGCACTTGGGAAGGCGGAGGAGACTGAAATGTCATGCCGAGTACCAGATTGGGCAGATGAAGCCACCATTGCAGAGAGGAGACCAGGCGGTCGGAGATCTGTACTAAGTCCGCAAGGCTCCCTGTGGCTTGATGCCATTGAGTGCGAAGGCTCCACTGAGCAGGCCTCATATGTAAATGGGCATTCAGAGTGACATGGACCGTGGAAGCCATATGGCCGAGCAGCTGCAGGAATTGCCTGGCAGAGACCAGGGAAGTGCTGTGAAACCTGCTGGCCAGAGCTCTGAGCCGGTTGGCACGTTCCAGAGGCAAGAAGGCACGAGCCTACAGAGTGTCCAACTGTGCTCCTATGAATTTGAGATCCTGAGAGGGGAGCAAAGTGGACTTTGCGAAGTTTATGACAAACCCCAAGTGCTGAAGCAGAGCCACTGTGCGATGAGTGGCCTGAGTGACCTCCTGGGAAGACTGTGCCCGGATGAGCCAGTTGTCTAGGTAGGGAAACACAAAGAGGCCTTGAAGCCTCAGGAAGGCTGCCACCACTGCCAGGCATTTGGTGAACACCCTGGGAGCGGAGGACAGGCCAAAGGGCAGTACCCTGTACTGATAATGATTTCCTGCCACAACAAATCGTAGATATTGTCTGTGGTCCAGATGGATAAGGATGTGAGTATAAGCATCCTTTAGATCCAAGGAGCATAGCCAATCTCCCTGCTGGAGGTAGGGCAGCAGGATTCCAAGGGTAAGCATCTTGAACTTTTCCCTTTGCAGGAACTTGTTGAGGTTGCGCAAGTCTAGGATGGGTCTGAGGCCTACTGTTCTTTTTGGTATCAGAAAGTACCTGGAATAAAAGCCGTGACCTCCCAGGTGGTGGGGCACCGGTTCCACAGCCTGTTCCTGAAGACGACTTGCCAACTCCTGAAGGAGTAAGTCTCTGTGCAAAGGGGGTCTTGGAGGCTCCCCTGGAAAGTAGGAGGGAGGTACTTGGTGAAAATGCAAAAGGTAGCCCTCTTGAACTACCTGAAGCACCCAGGTATCTGATGTTATGGCTGACCACCTGTGGGCAAAGTGGGCCAGCCGGCCTCCCGTGCTGAGAGAAGCCAGCGGGGGGGAAGAGGCTATGCTTACGGAGTCAAAAAACCCCACCCTGCTGAGCAGGGGCCGGTGTAGTGGGCTTGGGGGCCTTCTGCCTACGGAACCCATTACCCTGTCCCTTAGCCTGCTGACCCTGATGGGGAGCTGCTGAGGCTTGATATTGTGGGTGGTGTTGTTTATAGGCAGACACCTTCCTCGGGTAAAAGGGCTTTTTCCCCGAGCCCTTCCTCTTCTGTGAAGGGGCAGAGGTCTTCCTGGACAGGTGAGTCCTGGTTAGAGTCTCGGTCTCGTGTTGTGCAGCCTTTTCAGCCATGGGCTTGCCAAAGAGGTTTTCACCTCTGCAGGGGACATCGACCAACTTATCCTGCACCCATGGCTCGAGGTCGGATGACTGAAGCCAAGCCTGTCGGCGGGCACCGATGCCGGCCCCGGCTACTCGAGCCGATGCTTCGAAGCCATCGTAGGCTGCTCGAGAAATAAACTTCGAGCACTCTCGAATACCAGTGGACAAGGTCTGGAACCTCTGCAAAGGTTCCTCGGAGAGACCAGCAGAGAACCCAGCAATTTCCTTTGCCAGGTCTCGGAGATACATGCCCATGTAGGGCTGGTATGTCTGGACTCAACAAGCAAGCATAGAGCCCTGGAAACACTTCCTACCGAGGGCATCCAGGTTCCAGGCCTCCTTCCCGGGAGGCACCGAGGAGTGCATCTTTTGACTCTTGAGTCAATGCATGGCCGATTCCACCACCATGGAATGGTGCGGTAGTTGTGCCTTCTGGAACCTGGGGCTCTTGCGGACTCGATACATGGAATCGACCCGCTTGCTTAACACCGGCGTCGATGCCGGGCTCTCCCACATGCGGAAGAGAAGTCTTTCCAGCATCGAAGGAACCGGTACAGTAAAGGCCTCTTTCGGGGGAGGGTCATACTGGAGGGCCTCGAGCTCTTCGGCTCGAGGCTCCTCCTCGGGATCCGCGGGTAAGGCCAAAGCCTTGGCCATATCCCTCACGAAGTCCGAGAACTGGGTATCCTCCGGGGGGGACCGTCTCCGAGGCTCAGACTCGGGCGAGTCGGAGGGGACGCACCGAGTCTGAAAAGAACCGGGTGACTCATCCTCCTCCGTGTCCCAGCCCGACTCCTCCGTGGAGGAATCGAGCGGCTCCGTGCGGGCGGGCGCCGAGGACCTCCGCCCCGACGCCGAGGCCGGCGTCGACGACCTCGGTCCCGAACGGGAGGCCGAGGGAGACCGTGGCCGAGGATCGACTCGAGCCCGCATGGACTCGAGGATCGGCTCGGCCTCCGGGGTCGACTTGGACATCGACGTTCCGGTGGTCGGGGCAGATGCACCGGTGAGGCCAGCGATCAATGCCCGCTGCTGGTCCATGAAGGCAGCGAAACTGCTCTCCAAGGCCATCAACCTGAGTCCAAGCTCAGGAGACCCAGCAGCCCCCGACTCGGGCCCCGACGGCGGCTCCTTCGGAGGCGAGTACACGAGGACTACAGTACTCCGAGGACCCGGGGCGGCTATCGGGGCTATGCGACCTGGCCCTCGAGGGACCAGGAGCGTCCTCCGACGCCGCCCTCGCGGGTTTCTTCTTCCGACGATGTTCCCGGGCGGGAGACCCCCCCGCTCAGAGGAACTCCGACGACGCTCGGGGCCGGAGTCACGAGACGTCGAAGCCTCTGACGAGGTCCGGGCCCGGCCGGATGCGGAGTCAAAGAAGATTCGCTCCTTTTGAGACTGCCGACTCCTCAACGCCTTCGAGGACATTTTGGTACACGGACCACAAATCATCGGGTCATGATTGGTTCCGAGGCAGCGGAGGCAGCAGTCGTGTGTGTCGGTAAGAGACATAAGCCTCGTACACCGATCACACTTTTTAAACCCGCTGGCAGCCATCGGGGGAAAAAGGGCCCCTGCGAGGTCAAAAGACCGTGCTGCCAGAGAAAAAGAAAAAAGTGGCGGGAACGCCAGTCACGAAGGACAAAAACCGAAAAATAGTGAACGGACTCGACACCGGAGTATCGAGGCCGGGCGGGAAAAGGACACGGCGTCGAACCGAGAAAAAACAGAACGAAAAAAATCAACTTTTTCAGCGGCGATCACAAACTACGTCTATAGGGCTCCGCGGAAAAAAGAAGACTGAGCAAGATGGCACCCTTGGGCGGGAAGGGGACCGCGCATGTGCGCTGCAATTCCCAAAGGTTTTCTTCGAAAGCTGGGGAAATTGCTCCGCGAGGGCTCCGTCGGCGCCGATGTCACCCATAAATGAGGACTAAGTGAGGACTGACTTCCTGCTTGGTCCTGGAGAAACGGAGTTTCAGTGAGAAGAGGCAGCTCCGCAGGACCCGAGAAGTTGAAAGAAGAGTTTCCTTGGCTCTCTCCTGAAGGGATTGCTCCATATCAGAGGCAGCTGCAGTACAGGAGTGACACACTCCTGCCTCTGACAAGTTTCCCCTCCTGGTACCACAAAGCAAACACCACGGACGAGCAGGCATTGATTACAATCTTCAGACAATGCCTCAGGTATAATGACTGACTGACTGACTGACTGAAGGACTGACTGACTGAAATGAAATGAATGAATTGAACTGAAATGAATTAAATTAAAATTAACAGTCAAAATTATAATAAAAATGAGCCTCAGACCACAACACGGCTTACAAAAATGAAGCCCTAAGAAATCTGTAAAGAAAGAACACTGGAAACAAATCCCAAACGGTCTGCTTAAAACGGGCCTTAAAGATATGAAGGCAAAAACCACGTCAAAATGACAGGCAATATTTCTGCACGATAAAATAAAACAGCTGCAAAAAGAAATCAAAGAAACTAATAAAACCTACCTCCGATCGCCAAAAAGAAATCAGAAGTTTAAAACTGAAACGTTTCCTGCAAGTTCCTGCGCTTAGCCGGCGAACAGCTTCGGCGAGCCAGCGTCTGTGCTGAAAGACCCGATGACGGCTCCTCTCGCACTGACGAGATCGGGAACCACCAAAGCACCAAACCAAAGCTCCACTTATCAGAAGCAAGTATAATAGTTTAAATTGAGCTAAAAGAACCACCTCCAATGAAAGTGCTACCCAGCTCACTTCCTCTTCTTTCTTTTTTTTTTTTTAACTTTATCAACACTAATTGATCTAAACTAAAGTAACTAAATTAAAACTGCATTAAAATTAAAAGGAAAATCACTAAGAATTCCTTATTTGTCACTTCAGTGAGCCCCGAACCTGGACTCGCACAACCTCCAGCTGCTTGGAAACAGTGTACTACGAGCTTAAAGGAGGAGCCAAGGATATTACTGCTACTACCATTCTAACGAATGTGATGTACTCGGTCTCCAGGCTGCTGGAAGGAGTTAACTACCCAGAGGTTCGGGACTGGACTGAAGGGATGATAAGGAACAAACTTTATCTAGAAGCAGCTGCTACATTACAGAAAAAGTAGTTTTTTCCCAGCTTAGACTCATCTGGATCACACCAAATACTCTACATCCCAGACAATTGGGATTCTGACATGGGCACTGCACTGAAACTATCAAAACATCATTCATTAGTGAACCGCGCAGATTTTTAGATAAAGATAAAATTGCCCTGGCCATATCACTAGATCTCTCTGCTGCATTTGACCTAGCTGATCATTCCTTACTTCTTTCTCATTTCTACGATGCTGGTCTATGATACTACTCTTGCTTGGTTCATTTCTCATCTTTCAAACTGCTCAATAGATTCTACATTCCCCTCTTCTCCGCTTTTTACTTGTGATGTTCAAGGTTCAGTTCCTTGCTCCTCTATTATTCAATACTGTCCTCGGTCCTTTGACTATTCTTATTCATGGTAATATTACGCAGATGACATTTTAATTACATTTATCCTCATACCATAGCTCTCTCAATTATAAATCAATGTCTATTGTAGTATGCAGGACAGATGAAGGTTAGTGAGCAGTGAGATATCTAGAGTGTCTTTCGCTGGGTAGCTTTAAGGTAAAGTGACATTTTGTAATTTATTGTAGTTTCCCTAACGAAGCCAGGAGAGGCAAAACTATGGTCCATGGTTGGATTGGATTGATTTGCATAAGAGTGGTTGTGGCAACAAGGTATGGAACATAACCCGCAACAACAGTAGCAGTAATATGCAAAACATCACGGTATGAAATCATGCAGTGAACGGAATTAAAGTGATCTTGGCTGTGCTGGATTTAGATCAGTCAAATGTCGTGGTTGTATATTGGAGTGAATAGAGCCTGCGTTTATTGGTGTAAATACAAGAAATGAAATGCGCGCCATGAAGCATAACGAAGTGCTGTGAACTGTAGGGTAATGGAATGAGAGAGTGGAGTAATAGCCTGGGAGTGGAGTGGTGAAGGGTAATGGAATGAGAGAGTGGAGCAATAGCCTGGGAGTGGAGTGAAGTGAAGGGTAATGGAATGAGAGAGTGGAGCAATAGCCTGGGAGTGGAGTGAAGTGAAGGGTAATGGAATGAGAGAGAGGAGTAATAGCCTGGGAGTGGAGTGAAGGGTAATGGAATGAGAGAGTGGAGTAATAGCCTGGGAGTGGAGTGAAGGGTAATGGAATGAGAGAGTGGAGTAATAGCCTGGGAGGGGAGTGAAGGGTAATGGAATGAGAGAGTGGAGTAATAGCCTGGGAGGGGAGTGAAGTGAAGGGTAATGGAATGAGAGAGTGGAGTAATAGCCTGGGAGTAAAGTGAAGGGTAATGGAATGAGAGAGTGGAGTAATAGCCTGTGAGTGGAGTGAAGGGTAATGGAATGAGAGAGTGGAGTAATAGCCTGGGAGTGGAGTGAAGTGAAGGGTAATGGAATGAAAGAGTGGAGTAATAGCCTGGGAGTAAAGTGAAGGGTAATGGAATGAGAGAGTGGAGTAATAGCCTGGGAGTGGAGTGAAGTGAAGGGTAATGGAATGAAAGAGTGGAGTAATAGCCTGGGAGTAAAGTGAAGGGTAATGGAATGAACATGCAACATAATATGAGCATTCTCCTGCACAGAAGGGCTCACTGTCCAGTTCCACACCAGTGCCATCACTGACCATACTGCCGTCCATTCTCTCAGACAGAGTCAGGTCGATCACAGTGGAATTGATGTGATCCTTGATTCTGACACAAGAATCATCTCCTGTTAGATCAATGAAGTCCTAAGTGAAGAAAAAAAAGGAAAGACAAACAAACTTTATCTAGAAGCAGCTGCTACAGTACAGAAAAAGTACTTTTTTTCCCAGCTTACAGACTCATCTGGATCATACCAAATACTCTACATCCTAGACAATTGGTAATCGGACATGGGCACTGCAATGAAACTATCAAAACATCATTCATTAGTGAACCGTGCAGATTTTTAGATAAAGATAAAAATGCCCTGGCCATATCACTAGATCTCTCTGCTGCATTTGACCTAGCTGATCATTCCTTACTTCCTTCTCATTTCTACGATGCTGGTCTATGATACTACTCTTGCTTGGTTCATTTCTCATCTTTCAAACTGCTCAATAGATTCTACATTCCCCTCTTCTCCGCTTTTTACTTGTGATGTTCAAGGTTAACAGGGTTACTTACCTGTAACGGGAGTTCTCAGAGGACAGCAGGATAAGTCAGCCACACCTGGTGACGTCATCCGACAGCGCCATGGCGGAAGTGCTCTAGAGCTCGGATTTCTCTGAGCATGTGTGAGGTGGTCCCACCTCCCCGGCCCGCCCCTAGCCAGGCCAGTGAATAACGAGCTATGCCGTTCTGGCTAGGGCGCAGGCCACCCTCATACAGGGGAGGTGGGTGGGTTTGTGTGGCTGACTTATCCTGCTGTCCACGGAGAACTCCCGTTACAGGTAAGTAACCCTGTTTTCTCCTTGGACAAGCAGGATGTGTCAGCCACACCTGGTGCCTCCCAAGCTATGTGGTGATGCGCTGTGGCGGATGAGGGAGGCATGCGACACAGACCATTGATAACCGGCATGGAGTGCCAGGCATTTATTGGTGAGGTGCAACACAGCAACATCTAGTGCAGACATGTGCAAGCATAGCAGGGTAAACAAGACATGCAAACATAGTAACAGTGCCATAGTGCAATGTGCAAACAGAGCCTAGTAAACATAGTAAACGTGTGCAAACATAGCAGTGTAAACATCAACTGTGCAAACATAGCAGTGTCCCCGTCACCTTGTAGTCTAGGCCTTAGAGACAATAGAGTCCATATGGCTGAGATCTTAGGCAGAAGAACCTGGTTGGCCATGACCATCAGCCTCACCGAGGGCAGTGTCATTGTGTTGGAGCTGGTCGGACACCCGGGGGTGGAGCTCGACGACTGCCGTTGCGGTGGCCGCAGATAGGACAGCTCTGCCAAAGGAGCTGTCGGTCTCCGCCTGGAGGTCAAGGCAGTAGTGTTTCTGGAAGGTGAGCTGCAAGGACCAGGTGGCGGCTTTGCAGATGTTGCTCACCGGGATCTCCTGTAAGCTGGCAAGCGAAGTAGCTAGTGCGCGGAGCTGGTGTGCACCCGCCTTTTGAAGGCAGTAGGCAATGCAGTCCGATATCCAATGAGAGAGCGTGTGCTTGGTGACGGGCCGCCCAGGCCTGTTAGGGTCAAATGACACAAAGAGCTGAGTCCCCAGCCTAACAGCGGCCGTCCTGTCGATGTAGATGCGTAGGGCTCTGACACAATCCAGGGAGTGGAGTCGTTGCTCCTCCGGAGAGGAGTGTGGAGCTGGGAAGAATGTGGGAAGTTCGACAGACTGGTTGACATGGAAGGCAGAGGTGACCTTGGGGACGAACTTTGGATGAGTCCGGAGAGATGTTCGGTTATGGTGGAGCTTAGTGTACGATGGATGGGCAACGAGCGCCTGTAGCTCGCTGATTCTCCTGGCTGAGGTGATGGCAATGAGGAAGAGTGTCTTCCAACACATGAATTTGCTATCCGCCGTGAGAAGCGGCTCGAAGGGCTCCTGCGTCAGTTGCTGCAGGACGACATTGAGGTCCCACAAAGGTACTGGTTTCTGGACTGGGGGGTGCAGATTCACGAGGCCTCTCATGAACTGCGTCACGATGGGCAGCACTGTGAGGGAACCCGTGGCTGAGCCACTCCGGTGTTCATGTAGAGATGCAATTGCTGCGAGGTGGACCCTGATGGATTGCGGTTTTAACCCAAGGCTGAACAGAGGAGAGGTACTGCAGGACCTTAGGCACGGGGCAAGAGACTGGGTTGAGGCCGTGGCTTGCACACCATAAGCTGAAACGCTTCCACTTGAGGCTATATGATTTTCTTGTGGAAGGTGTCCTGGCAGCCAGGACTATCTGCTGCACTTCCGAGGGTAGTTGGAGGGCGGCGAGATTCATCCTTTCAACCTCCAGGCTGTCAAGGCTAGGGTTTGCAGGTTGGGGTGCAGGGTGCTGCCGTCGTTCTGCGTGAGCAGGTCTGGTCTCACCGGTAACTGGATCGGCGGCTCCTGGGCGAGGTGAAGCAGTAGGGAGAACCACATCTGGCGTGGCCAGTAGGGGGCGATCAGTATGTGTGCCCTGTCCGCGATGATCCGCTGTATCGTTGCTGCAATGAGTGGAGTTGGGGGAAAGGCGTATGCTAGTGCCCATCCCCCCCAGGGCACGGTGAATGCATCCGAGGCCATTCTCCTGCGTGATGGGTGTTTGGAGCAGAACAGCGGGCACTTCGTGTTGAATTCGGTTGCGAAGAGGTCGATTTGGGGAGTTCCCCAACGACAGAAGATGCTGCCTGCAACCTCCGTGTGAAGTGTCCACTCGTGGGGTTGGAGTTGCCTGCTCAGTCTGTCCGCTAAGGCGTTCTGGTCCCCGGGGAAGTAAGTCGCCTGTAGGATGCAGTTGTTGGCTAGTGCTAAGGATCATGTTGCAAGGGCCTCCTTGCATAGGGAACGTGATCCCGTGCCCCTTTGTTTGTTGATGTAGAACATGGTCACCTGGTTGTCTATCTGGACCAGGACAGACTTCCCGGCTAGCTGGGCCCTGAAGGTCTGCACTGCATACCTGACCGCCCTGAGCTCAAGCCGGCTGATGTGCAAAGATTGTTCTGCTCTGGACCAGGCTCCCTGTGTGCCGAGGTGCGGAAGGTGGGCTCCCCATCCTGTGGAGAACGCATACGTGGTGAGGATGAGTTGGTAGCCGCGCGGTTGGAGCTCCCTGTCCGCTGAGAGGTTGTTCGGGTCGGTCCACCAGCGGAGATCTTTTACGACCTTGGCCTTGATGGGGACAAGGGTGGTGAGCGGCTGGGAGAGCTGCTTCCAGTGGGTCCGGAGGTGCCACTGGAGGATGCACATGTGCAATCTCGCCAGAGGTAGGACAGAGGTTGTCGCTGCCATGTGACCCCATAGGCATAGGATGCAGCGTGCCGTGGTCTGTTTGGACGTGGACATCTTTTTGGCTAGGGAAGTGATGACCTTTACCCACTGTTTGGGAAGAAAGGCCTTCGAGGCACAGGTGTCGATTATCGCCCTGATGAACTCTTATGTTCT
The DNA here is from genome assembly GCA_033557465.1 of Ichthyophis bannanicus. Lineage (NCBI taxonomy): Eukaryota > Metazoa > Chordata > Amphibia > Gymnophiona > Ichthyophiidae > Ichthyophis > Ichthyophis bannanicus. The sequence goes on from CM066050.1 coordinate 8,590,128, forward strand.
GGGCTGGGTCCAGGTGAGATTTCTCTTTGTTGAGGAGGAAGCCCAGCCCGTACAGCAGGTCCGTAGTCGTCCGCACGGCAATCCTGAGCTCGGGGGCTGAGGGTGCCGAGAGTAGCCAGTCGTCTAGGTAAGGAAAGCACAGTTACTTATCTGTAACAGGTGATCTCTGGGAACAGCAGGAATTAGTCCTCACATATGGGTACGTCGGTACCGACTGAGCCTGCGCGGGAAAGCTCCCCAGCCTTTCAGATGAAAGGCTTTTGGGGCCTCCCACTGAACATGCACGCTGCCTTCCCGCCTTCCTGACCAGCTCTCCTCAGTTTGAGTTTAAAGCTGAGACAATAGAGAGAGAGGAAAGGAAGATAGATAGATATACAACTCCTAGGGGAGGTGGGTGGGTTGTGAGGACTAATTCCTGCTGTTCCCAGAGATCACCTGTTACAGGTAAGTAACTGTGCTATCTCCAGGAACAAGCAGGAATAAGTCCTCACATATGGGGACTCCCTAGCTAAGATGCCTGGGAGACCCCCCTCCAAGGGTAAACCATCTTCGTATGGATCTCAGGCATCCATCCAGGGAAGGTGGGCAGGAGTTGTTTAAGTATGGAACAGGTGTTTGAGGACAGCCTGACCAAACAAGGCATCCCGGCGGGAGTCCTTGTCCAAGCAGTAATGGGCTGTGAAGGTATGAACTGAGGCCCAAGTGGCTGCTCGACAGATCTGATCTATGGACACAGAGTGAAGATGAGCCATAGAAGTGGCCATGGCTCTCACATTGTGAGCTGTGACATGGCCTTCCAGAGAAATGTTCTTACTCTGGTAAGCAAAAGAAATACACTGAGCAATCCAATTGGAAAGTGTACGTTTGGTGACTGGAAGTCCCAAATGAGAAGGATCAAAAGCCACGAAAAGTTGGGAAGACTTTCGATGTGGCTGAGTCCTGTTGAGGTAAAAGGCGAGAGCTCTTTTACAGTCAAGAGTATGAGGGTTCCTTTCTGCACTGGATGCATGAGGAGCCGGGAAAAAAACAGGTAGATATACCTCTTGATTAAGATGAAAAGGCGAGACCACTTTAGGCATAAAGTGGGGATTCGTCCTAAGGACCACCTTATCATGATGAAATCTGGTATAAGGTGGATTAGCCACCAAAGCCTGCAGTTCACTGATGCGGCGAGCCGAAGTGACTGCAATAAGGAAAAGAACCTTCCAGGAAAGAAATTTCCGGGAGGTAGATACCAACGGTTCAAAAGGTGGCTTCATAAGTTGACCCATAACTAGATTCAAGTCCCATGCTACCGGAGGAGGTCGGATGGGAGGCTTAGTTAGAGTCAGGCCTCTCATGAATCTTGCAATAAGAGGATGAGAGGAGACAGGTTGTCCATTTATAGGTTTTAAGGATGCTGTAATAGCACTTAAATGGACTCGTACTGAATTAGTCTTCAGGCCTGCATTGGAAAGATGCAGGAGATAGTCCAGTAGAGAATTCAAAGGAAGTGCTAGAGGGTCAAGACCCTGTTGCGCACACCAAATGGAAAAACGTTTCCATTTGAAAGCATAGGAATGCCTAGTAGAGGGTTTCCTAGAGGCATGAAGGATATCTTTCACTGGTTGGGAAAGATTAAACTCATGAAGGCTTAAGCCTTCAGTAACCAAGCTCGGAGATGTAGGGACTTGGGGTTTGGATGCCACAAAGTCCCCTGCTCCTGAGACAGAAGGTCTGGTGCAGCTCCCAGGTCCAGGGAGGAGCCCTGGGAGAGCTGTAGAAGGAGAGGGAACCACACTTGGCGTGGCCAGCGTGGAGCAATGAGGATCATGGATCCGTGATCCCTCTGAAGTTTGAACAGAGTCTTGGGAATCAAAGGAATGGGTGGAAAAGCATACAGGAATTCCTGACCCCAATGTAGGAGAAAGGCATCGTTGGCCTGAGCTCCCTGACACGGAGTCCTGGAACAGAACCGGGGAAGTTTGGCATTCCACGGACTTGCAAAGAGGTCTATGTCCGGGGTCCCCCATTCCTGAAAGATTCTGCGTATCTGGTCCATATGCAGGGACCATTCGTGTGGGAGCAGAACTCGACTGAGTCTGTCTGCCCGAGAGTTTTGAACTCCTGGAAGATATACTGCCAGAAGATGAATTTGATGCTCTCTGGCGAAGGCCCATAATCTGAGCCTCGTTGCAAAGCGACAGAGAGCCCGTCCCTCCTTGTTTGTTGACATAGAACATGGCTACCTGATTGTCTGTCTGGACTAGGACAGTCAGGTTGACAAGGAGGGTGTGGAAGACTGTGAGGGCAAGGAAGATTGCTCGCAGTTCCAGAAGGTTGATGTGAAGGGTGGTCTCCTGAGGAGACCAGGTGCCCTGAGTGGAGAGGTGTTGGAGATGAGCTCCCCACCCTGTTTGGGAGGCATCTGTTGTGAGGGTTGCTTGGGGCAACGAAGGTTGGAAGGGAATCCCCAACAACAGATTTTTGGAGGATGTCCACCACTGGAGAGACCAAAACAGTCGTTTTGAGGTGAGTATTTGGTCTGAGAGCAGTCCTGATGCTTGAGACCACTGGGTGGCCAAAAGCCATTGAGCTGCCCTCATACGAAGACGAGCGTAGGGCACCACATGGACCGTGGAGGCCATGTGGCCCAGAAGTTGCAGCATTTCTCTGGCTGACAAGTGACTTCTGGACTGAGCCTGGGAGGCCAAGCTTATTAGCCTTTGGCCTCGGACCAGAGGGAGGTAGGCCCTTGCAGTGGTGGAGTCCAATTGGGCCCCTATGAATTCCAGGGACTGAGTAGGGATGAGTTGGGACTTGGGAACGTTTACCACAAGTCCCAGATATTGAAGAATACGCCTTGTGCGGTCCAGAGAAATCTGGGCTTCTGACTGAGATGGAGCTCGGATGAGCCAGTCGTCCAGATATGGGAAGACAAAGATTCCCATGCCTCTGAGAAATGCGGCTACGACTGCCATGCATTTTGTGAAGACTCTTGGAGCAGAGGCTAGACCGAAGGGTAGTACTCTGTACTGGAAATGTTTTCCCTGGAACAGAAAGCGAAGATATTTTCTGTGGGATGGATGGATGAGTATATGAGTGTACGCATCCTTGAGATCTAGAGAACAAAGCCAATCCTGACTCTGAAGGTATGGAAGGAGAATGCCCAGAGAGAGCATTTTGAATTTCTCCTTGAATAGAAACCTGTTCAATTCTCTCAGATCTAGGATAGGTCTGAAGCCCCCTGTCTTCTTTGTTATGAGAAAATAAGGGGAGTAGAAACCTAACCCCTGTTGTGGAGGAGGAACCTCCTCTATTGCCCCTTGGGCAAGGAGAGAAGAGACTTCCTGACCCAACAGGGTCAGAAGAGATGGGGGAGAACTGAATTGCCTCACCATGGTATGGGGAGGAAGGCTGGAGAAATGAAGTTTGTAGCCCTCCCTGATAATAGAGAGGGTCCATTGCTCTGATGTGATTTGTTCCCATCTGGGAGCAAAATGAGCTAGCCTTCCAGGAATGGTGAGGGGCTCTGGTTGTTCTAGAGCCAGAAACGGCAAGTTCTCTTGGGGCAAGTCAAAACCCCTGAGGGGGTTGAGCCTGCTGGGGTGTAGCAGACACTGCAGGCTTTGACTTTACTTGCTTAGATTGCTGACGCTTAGCAGCAAAGCGAGGCTGAGCAGATTGCTGGCCAGTATTTGTGGAAAATGTGGCCTTCTTATAGTAAGGCCTTTTAAAAGACTTCTTTTTGGCAGGGGTAGAAGTAGACTTAGAAAGTCTATCTAGAGTGGCATTTTCTGCATCCATTTGAGCAGCTTTAATTTGCCAGTCTTCACCAAATAAGTTCTCACCTGTACAGGGCAGATTCCTGAGGCCATCTACAACCCAGGGTTCTAGGTCAGAAGCCTGGAGCCAAGCGAGACGTCGGGCTGCAATAGCAATTCCCGAAGCCCTGCCAGCAACCTCAAAGGAATCAAAGGCTGCCCTGTTGGAGAACTTGGAGACCTCTGAAAGTTGTGTCACCATAGAAAAGAAGTCCGTGCTGTACCTTTAGGGCAAGTTGTCCAAGAAACATGCCCATATAAAGGCTATAAGAATTGATCCTGGCTATAAGCATACTAGCCTGGAACATCTTTCTACCAAAAGAGTCCAGGATCTTACATTCTCGCCCTGGAGGGGTAGAAGAATGCCTTTTAGGACTCTTTATTTTCTTCATGGCAGACTTCACCACAATAGAGTGGTGAGGCAGCTGAGTTTTCTGGAACCCAGGAGAAGGAGGGACCCGATACATGGTGTCCAACCTACGGGAATGGGGAGACAGTGTTAAAGGAGTCTCCCACAAATCCATCAAGTGTTCTTGAAGAATTTCATGGATAGGCAGAGTGACTGCCTCTTTAGGAGCTTTAGAGTATCCTAAAATATCCAATTTTTTTGATCTGGGTTCTTTTTCAGAAGATGTAGCAATAGAAAGTGCTTTAGCTACATCAACAATGAAATCCTGAAAGGATAAATCCTCTGGAGGAGACATCCTCCTCTTTGGAGAAGAGGGCTCCTCAGGAAGAGCAAGCTCAGCAGAGTCATCAGAGGAATTGAATTCATCAGAAGAATCTGAGTATTCTCTCTGTGCTTTCAATTCACGATACGCATACCGATCGGTATCGACATCGGGCGTATCGGGCATGGGATCGGTATCGGGCGAAAGCCTGAATCCGGCATGCTGAACCGATCGACGTTTGGAAGTCGATGGTCTCGGTTCCGGTGTGGATACCGGAACCGGGGTCGGTACCGATGGAATCGGTACCGAGGGCGTCGCAGCCTTAATGAATGCCAGAACGGCCTGCTGCATGGTCTGGACAGTATTGCCCATAGACGCCACTGCTGCCTGGATGTCGGTACCGGTATGGGCCGGTACCCCAGAGCAGTCCAACAGGTGATCAGTCGAGGCCGTGCCATCGATGTCAACCTGCTGTGACCCCATGGTTGCTTTGGAGGCCGGAGCCTCCCGCCAGGGTTTTTTGGCCTGGGTAGAATCCTCGAACTCAAGATTGAGAGCCTCTCGATCTTTAGAAAGAGATTTGCTTTTAGAGGATTTGCCCACAGAAGTTTTGGTTACCTGAGATCCATCCGGAGAGGAAGACCTGGATGACTGTGATGCTGGATTATCTGAAGCAAACAGCACATGGAATTTGTTGGCCCGGTTCTGCAACCCAAGTTTAGACATCTGGGAGCAGGATGGGCAGTCCGGTATGGAATGGTCAGGTCCCAAACATTTAAGATACCATTCATGGGTGTCTGTTACAGAAATGACAGCACTGCACTTGGTACACTTTTTAAAACCAGGGACTGGCTTCTCCATGAGGAGAATTTGTGTAGGCCTTAAGGCCTAACAAAAGTTACCAAGCTGTGCTGAAGAAAATAAAAAAGTCTTTTTTTTTATTTTTTATAAAGAAAGAAAGAAAGAGAGACCGGCGGTACCGGTTTCGGTATGGGGAAGGCAGGTACGCGGTCTAAAGAAACAAACAAAATTCACAATTTCTTCAGCGGTGACAGGAACACGACCTGCTGGCTCCGCGGAAAAAGAGAAACTGAGAAGAGCTGGTTAGGAAGGCGGGAAGGCAGCGCGCATGTGCAGTGGGAGGCCCCAAAAGCCTTTCATCTGAAAGGCTGGGGAGCTTTCCCGCGCAGGCTCCGTCGGTACCGACGTACCCATATGTGAGGACTTATTCCTGCTTGTTCCTGGAGATAAATGGCAATGCCTAATTTGCGTAGGTGTGATGCGGCAACCGCTACACACTTCGTGAAAACTCTGGGCACCGGGGAGAGTCCGAAGGGAAGAACACGGTACTGGTAGTGGCACCCCAGCGCTATGAAGCGCAGGAATTTCCTGTGTGATTTGTGGACTGGGATATGGGAGTATGCATCCTGCAGATCCAGAGTTGCCATCCAGTCTCCCGCTTTGATGAGAGGTAGAATGGAGTTGAGCGAGTACATTCTGAATTTCTCCTTCGTGGTGAAGTTGTTTAGTTTGTGGAGATCCAGGATCAGACGAAGACCACCGGACTTCTTGGAAATAAGAAAGTATCAGGAGTAGAAGCCAGTGCTAACCTCGCTGGGGGACACCCGTTCTACTGCTCGAGCAGACTTGGAAAGCATAAGACAGACAGAGAGGTACATTGACGAGACCTACAGGGATATAGTCCTGAAGTCCCACCTCCAGCCTGGCAGCATCCCTGTTGCCATGGAGGAGAGAGGTCACGTGACAGGAGAGCATCACCCTGGTGTGGCAGGAAGTGAACCTGTAACTAGGACCTGTCCTCCAGGTGATGTAAAACCCTCTCGCACCGAGGAAGTTTCTCCAGGGCCATATGCCCATGAGGGAAGGGTTAGGACAGCCGTTATAGATGGTGATTCGATCATTAGGCATGTAGATAGCTGGGTGGCTGGTGGACATGAGGATCGCCTGGTAACATGCCTGAATGGTGCGAAGGTAGCGGACCTCACGCGCCACCTAGATAAGGTCTTAGATAGTGCTGGGGAGGAGTCTGCTGTCTTGGTACATGTCGGTCCCAATGACATAGGAAAATGTGGTAGGGAGGTTCTGGAGGCTAAATTTAGGCTTTTAGTTAAGAAGTTGAAATCCAGAACTTCCAGGGTAGCGTTCTCCGAAATGCTTCCTGTTCCACGTGCAGGACCCAAAAGGCAGGCAGAGCTCCGGAGTCTCAATGCGTGGATGAGACAATGGTGCAGAGATGAGGGTTTTGGATTTGTTAGGAACTGGGGAACATTCTGGGGAAAGGAGGGGCTCTTCCAAAGGGATGGGCTTCACCTTAACCGGGATGGAACCAGGCTGCTGGCATTAACCTTTAAAAAGGAGATAGAGCAGCTTTTAAACTAGATATTAGGGGAAAGCTGACAGTCGCTCAAGAGCGGATGGTTCGGAAGAATGTATCTTTGAAGGATACTACCAAAAGCAGAGAGGTTCCACAAAAGAGTAAAGTAGTCCAAATGCCCTCAAGTATGGAGCAGACTGAGCTTAAAGATCCCAAATTACCCATGTCTAACAATAGCCAAATTAATATGAATAAAATACATTCTCTAAAATGCTTGTATGCAAATTTTATTCATGTTAATTTGGCTATTGTTAGACATGGGTAAATTTGGGATCCGCTCTTGGGCGACTGTCGGCTTTCCCCTAATATCTAGTTTAAAAGCTGCTCTATCTCCTTTTTAAAGGTTAATGCCAGCAGCCTGGTTCCATCCCTGTTAAGGTGAAGCCCATCCCTTCGGAAGAGCCCCTCCTTTCCCCAGAATGTTCCCCAGTTCCTAACAAATCCAAAACCCTCATCTCTGCACCATTGTCTCATCCACGCATTGAGACTCCGGAGCTCTGCCTGCCTTTTGGGTCCTGCGCGTTGCAGTAGTCTAGATGAGGAATGATGAGGGCTTGAGCTACGGTCCTGAAGTCAGAATGATCTATGATGCTACGTAGTGGTTGCAAGACTTTTAACTTGTGGAAAATGGCTCGGTTTGTAATTCGGAGATGCTTTTCCATCTTTAGGTTACAATCCTGTGTCACGCCTAGGTATTTTATTTCGTTCTTTGTGGCGTAGACGTTATTGTTCATGGTGACTGTTGGTGGATTGAAGTCCAGTTTTTTGGACATGCACATCACTTCTGTTTTTTTGTGATTTATGGACATATTTTGTTGCAACCAGGTTTGGAGCTCACTGAGGCATTTTTCGAGTTGGCTGAGATTCGGGTTGTCGACATCAAGTTGAGTATAGAGCATTAGGTCATCAGCATAGATGTGGTAACTGATCTTGTGGCCCTGGAATGTTTTACAAACTGGTTGAAGATAAAGGTTGAAGAGGAGGGAAGACAGGGCCGAGCCTTGCGGTATGCCTTGGGTTTGAGGGAATGTTGAGGCTGTTTCATTGTTGAAGTGGACTTGCTGCATTCTGTTGGTTATGTAGGAGGAGAACCATTTCAGCGGGGTACCTCTAATGCCTATGGATGCTAGTCTGTTTAGGAGTGTGGGGTGATGTACTGTATCAAAGGCGGCTGATATGTCTATGAAAATGAGCATGTACATTTTGCTTCTGTCTTCCAGACCTTTGAGTAGTTTGTCTAGTAGGGCTAGGAGGAGGGTTTCCACACCATGATGTTGCCGGAAACCGTACTGGTGGATATCAAAGGCGTTGTCATCGATGTGGTCTTGCAGTTGTTGCTGCACTGCCTTTTCAGTGATCTTGGCAAGGAAGGATATGCTTGATACTGGGTGGTAGGATGTGGGGTCGTTCCTGTTGAGAGTTTTGTTCTTCAGGATGGGTCGGATGATGGATTTTTTTGAGGTGCGTTGGCATTAGCCCCTGCCCTAGCGACTGGTTCACTATGTGGGTGATGAATTGAGCAATTTCCTGTTTGATGTCCTTGACCCAGGCCGCTGGGCATGGCTCGAGTGGGGAGGTGGTGGTTTTTAAGCTGGAGATTATGTTCATGATTTGCTTGTCATCCATGCTCCTGAAGGTGGACCATTCTTGGTATTGGGTAGGTCTTTCCGAGGTGTTGGTTGTTTGCAGGGTGGAACCCATAGGCAGGTCTTGTGTGGAGGGTTCAGATGCTTGAGGGTGTATGTTTCTGGTTGGAGGGTTTAGCTTGTTGGCATAATGGTCTGCCAACGTTTGGGCTGTCATTGCCCCGTTTGTATTTGGTTCTTGAGTAGACTTTGTGAGAGATTCGACCAGTGCAAATAGTTCCCTGGGTCGGTTGAGGGCCTTATTAAGCGTGTTGGTGTGGTAAGTTTTCTTCGCAAGGTTAATTTCACTCTTGTAAGTTGCAAGAAGTTTGATGTATTCCATCCTATGCTCCTCTGTTTTGTGACTTCTCCATTTCCTTTCTTGCTTCCGCAGGCTTTTCTTTAGTTTGCGGAGGGTGAAAGTGTACCATGGTTCAGTCCTGTTTCTGGGTGAGTTTCTTAGGGATGTCCAGGTTGGTATTGAGATTGCTTCAATTCCTGAGTTCCATTGGTTTATCAGTATTTCCAGGTCGTCCTGTTCCAGATTCATATGCGCGGCTATGGACGTTATCAGAGTTTCCTTGTTGAATTTTTGGAATCTCCTCCGTCGGTTTGTAGGTGGGTTGCGTGAGGAATGTTCCAGCAAGGTGGGTAGAAGCAATGTGAATTCAATTTGGTGATGGTCCGACCATGGCACTGGGGTTATACATATCTTGGGTTTTTGAAGACCATGATGTTTGGTGGGTAAAAACACCATGTCCAAGGTATTGCCTTTGATATGTGTGGCACCACAGATTATTTGTTCGTATCCAAGCTGGTCCATGGCTTCATGGAAGATTTCTGCTTGTGCTGGGGGGACTGATGTTAGGTTTAGATCGCCTAGGATGATCTGGTGCTTTTTGCTTGCTGTGGTAGTGATGACTTCCAGTGCGGTCGCCAGAGATTCGTGTGGGGATGAGGGGGGTCTGTAGATCAGACAGATATAGTTTTGTTTTCTATTCTGAGCATGTCAATTCCGTTGTCATCGCTTTGCGAAGTGTTTGTTAGGAGTAAGGAGGCCTTGGCCATGATGAGTACTCCTCCTCCTCTTTTCTTGGATTGTGGACAATTGTAGATCTTGTAACCAGGTTTGCTAATTTGGTTGGTGATAATTGAGTCTGTGTCCGTGATCCATGTTTCCGTGATACATAGAATATCAGGTTTTACATCTGTGAGGATATCATGTATGATGTGGGTCTTGTTTCGTATAGATCTGGCGTTGATTAGCATGAAGGAGACTGCAGTCTGCAGGGGCATGTCAGCCTTGGCGATCATGTTTATCTTGGTTGCTCCTGTTCTGTTTGTTCTACTTTCCTTTTTCTTAGGTAAACTGTTGCGCCGGTCCTTTGAGCTCTTGACTGACAGTATGGCTGTCCCTTGGCTGTGTTGCAGAGTCATTGTCATGTGTGCAGGAAGGAATGTGTTGTGTAGAGCAAGAGTTGGCAGTATGGCTGGGTTGTAGACGTAAACTGGTCTCCATGCAAAAGGTGCGTGGTACAGCAGGATGAAGTTACAGTCACATGTGGAAAGTAGGATACAGAGACACAACAGAAGAGAGGTACTGACGGGAGCCATTTCCAGACCAGTTGTATAACTGGTATAACGGTCCAACTATGTTGGGGTTGATGCAGTGAACAATGGTAGTGCCCTCAGAATTGCCTTTGATTATATCAAGAAATGCCGAAATTCACTGTGTTAAGTTAAAGCTATGCAGTAGTGCATACAATGGAGACTATACAGCTATTCAGTATGAAAAACATCAGAGGAAGGTAAGACACTGTGTTAATTTAAGGCTACTCAGTAATACAAACAGTTAGGGCAACTGAAATTAGGCTACTCCGTTAAGGCTATTCAGTAATACAGATAGCTATTTGGTCATACAATGGAAATATACAGTACATTCAGTGGGCACACAAGAATAACAATGGATAGTTAGGAGATTATTCAGATTAGCTGTGTTACTTAACATACATAGAGGCTGCGTAGCAAGATAAATAGATATACTGCGTGAGACTTAAGGTACTACTTTGTTACCAATGGAGCAAAGCGTTTCTAGATAAGTAGTGAGCGGGTTGCTCTCTAGGTAGCTATACAGCTATACAGTTGTGGAAAGTACTTGTCTACTGAGGTACCATGACATTGGCTTCGTTTGTGGATCGTTTACCTGGTAGGATAAAAGATATGATTGGAATATCAGAGACATGGTGGAAGGAGGACAACCAGTGGGACACTGTGATACCTGGGTACAAACTATATCGTAATGATAGAGCTGATCAAATTGGTGGAGAGGTTGCGCTCTATGTTAGAGAGGGCATTGAGTCAGAAAGGATTAAAGTTTTGCAGGAAACAAAATCTGCTGTAGAATCTATATGGATTGAAATTCCATGTAAAGGGGGGAAGGCAATGGCAGTGGGGGTGTGCTATCGAGCGCCTTGCCAGAATGACCAAATGGATGATGAAATGCTCAAAGAAATCAAGGAAGCTAACAAAAGTTACAGTGCAGTAATAATAATGGGTGATTTCAACTACCCCGGTATCGACTGGGTCAGTGTCACGTCAGGACATGCTAGGGAGATAAAGTTCCTAGATGAAATAAATGACTGCTTCTTGGAGCAGCTGGTTCATGAACCGACCAGAAGGGAAGCCATATTAGACCTAGTCCTTAGTGGAACACCAGATCTAGTGCAAGAGAGAAGGGTGTTGGGGCCACTTGGCAATAGTGATCATAGCATGATCGACTTTCATTTAATTAGTGGAGGAGGGATAGTAAGGAAATCCACAGTACTACCTTTTAACTTTTGAAAGGGAGACTATGATAAAATGAGGAAAACAGTTAAGAAAAAACTAAAAGGAGCAGTTGCAAAGGTTAAAGACGTACATCAGGCTTGGCTGTTGTTGAAAAATACTATCTTGGAAGCCCAGACCAGCTGTATTCCACGCTTTAAGAAAAGTGGAAGGAAGTCCAAAAAACTGCCAGCATGGTTTAAAGGTGAGGTCAGAGAGGCTGTTGTTGCCAAAAAAGCATCTTTCAGGAAATGGAAAAAAGAGCCAAACGACGAAACCTGGAAACAGCACAAGCACTGGCAAGTCAAATGCAAGGCATTGATAAGGCAGGCAAAGGGAGAATTTGAGAAGAAGCTTGCTGCGGAAGCAAAAACACGAAGTAAAGACCTTTTCAAGTACATTTGTAGCAAAAAACCTGTGAGAGAGTCAGTTGGTCCATTAGATGATAAAGGGGTTAAAGGAGCACTAAGAGGCGACAAGGCGATAGCGGAGAGACTGAATGAATTCTTTGCTTCAGTCTTTACTGAGGAAGATGTAGGGATGTTACCCATGACTGAAGTGGTATTTAAAGGTGCGGAAGAATTGAAGGAAATATCGATACATCGGGAAGATGTATTACAACTATTAGATAAACTGAAGAGTAGCAAATCACCTGGGCCGGATGGTATACATCCAAGGGTGTTGAAAGAACTGAAATATGAGATTGCAGACCTGCCATTAGTAATCTGTGAACTATCATTAAAATCATCTCTAATACCTGAAGATTGGCGGATCGCCAATGTAACACCAATTTTTAAAAAGGGTTCCAGGGGTGATCCGGGAAACTACAGACCGGTGAGCCTGACATCCGTACCGGGAAAAATGGTATAAACCATCATAAAGAATAAAATTACTTAGCATGTAGATAGTCATGACCTAATGGGAGACAGCCAATATGGCTTTAGACAAGGAAGATCTTGTCTTACTAATCTGTTATGTTTTTTTGAAGGAGTGAATAATCAGGTGGACAAAGGTGAGTCGGTTGATATTGTGTATCTGGACTTTCAGAAAACCTTTGACAAGGTCCCTCATCAGAGACTTTTGGCAAAACTAAAGAGTCATGAGATAGGAGGCAGTGTACTATTGTGGATCAGGAACTGGTTAAAAGATAGAAAGCAGAGGGTAGGGCTAAATGGCCAATTTTCCCAATGGAGAAAGGTGAATAGTGGTGTACCCCAGGGATCTGTGCTGGGTCCGCTGCTTTTTGACATATTCATAAATGACCTGGAAAGTGGAATAACGAGTGAGGTTATCAAATTTGCAGATGACACAAAACTATTTAAAGTTGTTAAAACCCAAGAGGATTGTGGAAAATTGCGAGAGGATCTTGATAAATTGGAAGACTGGGCATCAAAATGGCAGATGAAATTTAATGTGGACAAGTGCAAGGTTATGCACCTAGGGAAGAACAACCCAAACTATGGTTACACGATGCAAGGTTCCACATTAGGAACCACCACCCGGGAAAAAGATTTAGGCGTCATTGTGGATAACATGTTAAAACCCTCGGCCCAGTGTGCAGCGGCGGCCAAGAGAGCAAATAGAATGCTAGGTATCATAAGGAATGGAAAATAAAACAAAAGATATTATAATGCCTCTATATCGTTCCATGGTGAGACCGCACCTTGAATATTGTATGCAATTCTGGTCGCCGTATCTTAAAAAGGATATAGCGATTTTAGAAAAGGTTCAGAGAAGAGCCACCAAAATGGTAAAGGGGATGGAAGGATACTCCTATGAAGAAAGGCTAAAAAGGTTAGGGCTCTTTAACCTGGAAAAGAGACGGCTGAGGGGTGATATGATAGAAGTCTATAAATTAATTAACGGAGTGGAACGGGTAAACGTAGATCGATTGTTTACCTTATCAGAATATAGAAAGACTAGGGGACATGCAATGAAGCTACAGGATAAACTATTTAAGACTAATAAAAGAAAACATTTTTTCACTCAACGTGTAATCAAACTCTGGAATTTGTTACCGGAGGATGTAGTAAGGGCTGTTAGTGTAGCTGGGTTTAAAAAAGGTTTGGACAAGTTCCTGGAGGAAAGGTCCATAAACCATTATTAAGAAGGGACCCAGGATATCAATGCTTGAACCAATACAAGCATTGTGGAACCTGTGTCTCTTGGGGAGACTGCTGGGTACGTGTGACCTGGATTGGCCACTGTTGGAGGCAGAGTGCTGGGCTTGATGGACCTTGGTCTGACCCAGTATGGCATATCTTATGTTCTTATGAGGCGTTGTAGGAGATCCGACAGCGACGCTGCTAGGTGCGGAGGGGTCTGGCTGATGGGCTATGTGTGTTGCCACAGTGGGAAGGAGACACGCAGGCGGTAGCCTGATTGGATGATCTGGAGGACCCACTTGTCTGTGGTGATCGCCTGCCAGGCATGTAGGAACATGGACAGGTGGCCCCCTACTGGCAGAGTTGCCGGGGTTCCAAGTGATGGGCCCGGCCGAGTCGAGTTGTCAGAAGGAGGCGGTGTTCTTACCGGACTGCTGAGAGTTTTGCTTTTTCTGTTTGCGCTCCCTCAGCTGTTACCGCTGAAAGGAGGAGAAGGGGTAGTAGGGTTGCCTGTACCTAGGCGCTTGCCATCTCCAATTAGAGCCGTAATATTTCTTGGAGGAGGAGAATGGTTTGCGGTAGGAATTCCCTTTTTGCGACAAGGAGTGGCATTCGAGTCCGTCCGCCGCCAGTGTTTGCAAGGTGGTGCAATCATCTTTAAGGCCGCTCACAGTATCTGCCACCTTGTCGTCAAAGAGTGACTCGCCCGAGCAGGTGTCTTCCCTGAGGCCGGACACTCACAGCCATGCCCAGCTGCGAGCTGATATGGCCGTGCCAGCCATCCTGATGGCTGTGTCGAAGGCGTCAAAAGATGTGCTCATCAAATGCTTGCTGCATTCAGCCAAATCCTGCAATGTGGCAGAAGCTGTCAGTTGAGTGTCCTTGGGAAGGGCCGCAAGCTGACCTTTGAGGTTGGCCAGGAGGGCATCCTGGAACAGGATGTGTTGGAACTGGTGCACTTTGGCGCTGAGCATCGCTCCTTGGTAGGCTTTCCTCCCCACGTCATCAAGGAGCTTAGGGTCTCGGCCTGGTGGGTGGTTAGCCTGTGTGCACGAGGACCTGACTCTTTTTAGTGCAGAAGACACCACGATCGACTGGTGTGGGAACTGAGGCTTGCTGAATCCCGGAGCCATGTGGAGGAGGTATTTGTTGTCTAACTTAAGAACATAAAATATGCCATACTGGGTCAGACCAAGGTCCATCAAGCCCAGTATCCTGTTTCCAACAGTGGCCAACCTAGGTCATGCGTACCTAGCAGTTTCCCCAAAAGACACAGGTTCCGCAATGCTTGTACTGGGTCAAGCATTGATATCCTGGGTCCCTTCTTAATAATGGTTTATGGACCTTTCCCTCCAGGAACTTGTCCAAACCTTTTTTAAACCCAGCTACACATACGAACATAAGATATGCCATACTGGGTCAGACCAAGGTCCATCAAGCCCAGTATGGCATATCTTTCTGAAGCAAGCGTGGCCGGAGGCCGGTGACTGCCATATTGTTGACTGTTTGTCCTGCAGTTTCCGGTGGAGAGGTAGGGCGAGCGCCAGACTAGGGCTACTGAGGTATTTCATGATCTCTGGATCCTTTTCGCTAGAGGCTTCCTCTGTCAGCAGGCTAAGCTTGGTCACCACCTTCCTCAGGAACTTGGGGTAGGTAAGGTCCTCTGGTGGCAACTGCCGCTGTGGTCCGTCTGGTTCGTCTGGCGTGGTCTTAGAGACGGAGGAGTCTGGGCCAGCTCCCTCCTTGTTGCTCTCCCCAGAGGTCAGGACCTGTTCTGGTGAGGGAGTCCGCGTTTTGGGAGGCGTCCAGGAGGGCGACTGCGGAGTGCTGGACCGCACAGGACTAGGCTGTGCTAGTGGTGCTTCCTTAGAGCATGAACGCTTGTGGAGTTGGCGTGGAGGCGCGGTTTGGTCAACCAGGCGCGCCAACAGCTGCAGGATAGCCGCAGAGGTGCCTGCTTCTGAAGAGCGGCTGCTCCTGAGTCTTCTGGGAGAAAAGGAGCTGGACTGTGAACGATGCCTGCTCTTCTTGTGGCTGTGGGGAGAGCTGCCATAAGAACTCCTTCCGCTGGATTGCCTGCTTCTGTGGTGACCGCGGTAATAGGGGTTGTCTCTCCATCCATGCTGATTGCTGCGGCGTGTCCTCTTGTGCCTGGCCCTCCTGCCATTGCTGTAGTGCTGGCCTGCTGCATCCCTACTGCTTCTGCGCTGGCTCTTTCTTCCACGCCGGTGATTTTCTTCGGCGCGGGGGCTGCTGCCGGCTCGCGATGCTCTGGAGCGAGGAGGGGATTGCCTGCACTGAGGGGACACCGCAGCGTCGGTGCGGCTGGAGGAGGACATATCTCGGCCAATCCTTGAAGAGTGGGCAGGCCCAGAGGCGGAGCCAGGCATAACCACGTGGGCGGCGCCATCTTGCCCAGAGCTGGAAGAGCCGCATGGCGTGGGGAAAGGCCCAGGGATGTCTACTGCCGCAGGGGAGCCTACCTATGAGGCCGCAGGGGTGCCCGGAGCCAGTTGACCCAGCGATGCGCTCACGTCCTGCCTTGAGCGGCCGGGGATGGAGGCTCTACAGAGCACATCCCGTGCCGCTGCCGTCTGCTGATCCAGGGTGCTGGGAGATGCAGGAGGATTTTGCTGCGGGCGCAGGCTCCGAGGAGGATAGGAAGTCCTTCAAGGTGTGCCCTCTGTATTTCCAAGCTCTAAGGGACATCCGAGCGCAACTGGAACAGTCCTGGACGTTGTGAGCCGCCCCGAGGCATCGGATGCAGCACTGGTGAGAGTCCGTTGAATTCATCATGCGGTTGCATTGAAGGCACTTTTTAAAACCCAGTTTAGGCATTCTTTTTCAAGAGAGCTAGCGAAATCCGTCTTGAGGCAAAGGCGGAAGAAAAAAAGACTGGCCTGGCTAGAGGCAGGCCATGGAGGTGGGACCACCTCACACATGCTCAGAGAAATCTGAGCTCTAGAGAGCACTTCCGCCATGGCACATCCTGCTTGTCCAAGGAGAATAGTTCTTACTCTTCTATTATTCAATAATGTCCTTGGTCCTTTGAGTATTCTTATTCAAGGTAATATTACGCAAATGACCTTTTAATTATATTTATCCTCATACCCCAGATCTCTCAACTATAAATCAATGTCTATTGTCGTATGCAGTACAGATGAAAGTTAGTGAGTAGTGAGATATCTAGAGTGTCTTTCGCTGGTTAGCTTTTAAGTAACGTGACATTTTGTAATTTATTGTAATTTCCCCTAACGAACCCAGGAGAGGCAAAACTATGGTCCATGGTTGGATTGGATTGATTTGCATAAGAGTGGTTGTGGCAACAAGGCATGGAATATAACCCGCAACAACAGTAGCAGTAATATGCAAAACATCACGATGTGAAATCATGCAGTGAACGGAATTAAAGTGATCTTGGCTGTGCTGGATTTAGATCAGTCAAATGTCGTGGTTGTATATTGGAGAGAAGAGAGCCTGCAATTATTGGTGTAAATACAAGAAATGAAACGTGGCGCCATGAAGCGTAACAAAGTGCTGTGAAGTGAAGGGTAATGGAATGAGAGAGTGGAGTAATAGCCTGGGAGTGGAGTGGAGTGGAGTGAAATGAAGGGTTAATGGAATGAGAGAGTAGTAATAGCCTGGGAGTGAAGTGAAGGGTTAATGGAATGAGAGAGTAGTAATAGCCTGGGAGTGACGTGAAGGGTTAATGGAATGAGAGAGTAGTAATAGCCTGGGAGTGAAGTGAAGGGTATTGGAATGAGAGAGTGGAGCAATAGCCTGGGAGTGGAGTGAAGGGTAATGGAATGAGAGAGTGGAGTAATAGCCTGGGAGTGAAGGGTTAATGGAATGAGAGAGTGGAGTAATAGCCTGGGAGTGAAGTGAAGGGTAATGGAATGAAAGAGTGGAGTAATAGCCTGGGAGTGAAGTGAAGGGTAATGGAATGAGAGAGTGGAGTAATAGCCTGGGAGTAAAGTGAAGGGTAATGGAATGAGAGAGTGGAGTAATAGCCTGGGAGTGGAGTGAAGGGTAATGGAATGAGAGAGTGGAGTAATAGCCTGGGAGTGGAGTGAAGTGAAGGGTAATGGAATGAGAGAGTGGAGTAATAGCCTGGGAGTGGAGTGAAGTGAAGGGTAATGGAATGAGAGAGTGGAGTAATAGCCTGGGAGTAAAGTGAAGGGTAATGGAATGAACATGCAACATAATATGAGCATTCTCCTGCACAGAAGGGCTCACTGTCCAGTTCCACACCAGTGCCATCACTGACCATACTGCCGTCCATTCTCTCAGACAGAGTCAGGTCGATCACAGTGGAATTGATGTGATCCTTGATACGGACACAAGAATCATCTCTTGTTAGATCAATGAAGTCCTAAGTGAAGAAAAAAAAGGAAAGACAAACAAACTTTATCTAGAAGCAGCTGCTACAGTACAGAAAAAGTACTTTTTTCCCAGCTTAGACTCATCTGGATCATACCAAATACTCTACATCCCAGACAATTGGTAATCGGACATGGGCACTGCAATGAAACTATCAAAACATCATTCATTAGTGAACCGCGCAGATTTTTAGATAAAGATAAAAATGCCCTGGCCATATCACTAGATCTCTCTGCTGCATTTGACCTAGCTGATCATTCCTTACTTCCTTCTCATTTCTACGATGCTGGTCTATGATACTACTCTTGCTTGGTTCATTTCTCATCTTTCAAACTGCTCAATAGATTCTATATTCCCCTCTTCTCCGCTTTTTACTTGTGATGTTCAAGGTTCAGTTCTTGCTCCTCTATTATTCAATACTGTCCTCGGTCCTTTGACTATTCTTATTCATGGTAATATTACACAGATGACATTTTATTTATCCTCATACCATAGATCTCTCAATTATAAATCAATGTCTATTGTAGTATGCAGGACAGATGAAGGTTAGTGAGCAGTGAGATATCTAGAGTGTCTTTTGTTGGTTAGCTCTTAGGTAAAGTGACATTTTGTAATTTATTGTAGTTTCCCTAACGAAGCCAGGAGAGGCAAAACTATGGTCCATGGTTGGATTGGATTGATTTGCATAAGAGTGGTTGTGGCAACAAGGCATGGAATATAACCCGCAACAGTAGCAGTAATATGCAAAACATCACGGTGTGAAATCATGCAGTGAACGGAATTAAAGTGATCTTGGCTGTGCTGGATTTAGATCAGTCAAATGTCGTGGTTGTATATTGGAGTGAAAAGAGCCTGCGTTTATTGGTGTAAATACAAGAAATGAAATGCGCCATGAAGCGTAACAAAGTGCTGTGAAGTGAAGGGTAATGGATTGAGAGAGTGGAGTAATAGCCTGGGAGTGGAGTGAAGTGTAATGGAATGAGAGAGTGGAGTAATAGCCTGGGAGTAAAGTGAAGGGTAATGGAATGAGAGAGTGGAGTAATAGCCTGGGAGTGAAGTGATGGGTAATGGAATGAGAGAGTGGAGTAATAGCCTGGGAGTGGAGTGAAGGGTAATGGAATGAGAGAGTGGAGTAATAGCCTGGGAGTGGAGTGAAGGGTAATGGAATGAGAGAGTGGAGTAATAGCCTGGGCGTGGAGTGAAGTGAAGGGTTAATGGAATGAGAGAGTGGAGTAATAGCCTGGGAGTGGAGTGAAGGGTAATGGAATGAGAGAGTGGAGTAATAGCCTGGGAGTGAAGTGAAGGGTTAATGGAATGAGAGCGTGGAGTAATAGCCTGGGAGTAAAGTGAAGGGTAATGGAATGAGAGAGTGGAGTAATAGCCTGGGAGTGAAGTGAAGGGTAATGGAATGAGAGAGTGGAGTAATAGCCTGGGAGTGGAGTGAAGTGAAGGGTAATGGAATGAGAGAGTGGAGTAATAGCCTGGGAGTGGAGTAAAGTGAAGGGTAATGGAATGAGAGTGGAGTAATAGCCTGGGAGTGGAGTGAAGTGAAGGGTAATGGAATGAGAGAGTGGAGTAATAGCCTGCGAGTGGAGCGAAGTGAAGGGTAATGGAATGAGAGAGTGGAGTAATGGCCTGGGAGTGGAGTGAAGTGAAGGGTAATGGAATGAGAGAGTGGAGTAATAGCCTGCGAGTGGAGTGAAGTGAAGGGTAATGGACTGAGAGAGTGGAGTAATGGCCTGGGAGTGGAGTGAAGTGAAGGGTAATGGAATGAGAGTGGAGCAATAGCCTGGGAGTGAAATGAAGGAGAATGGAATGAGAGAGTGGAGTAATAGCCTGCGAGTGGAGTGAAGGAGAACACGAGAAACCTGTCGTCATTGGTGAAAACATATGAAATGAACCAAGTACTATGAAGTGCAATGAAGTGAGTGAGACATTGTAAGATTTTTTTGAAGAGTGTCTTTTTTGTACTTTGTATTGTTTCGTTTCTCTGTGTAAAGAGGATTAGGCAGAGTCATTTGATGTTCCTCTGATGTTCCAGGGGTGATGTAACAGCTTTGTGAAGGGTATTTACCTTGTTTTGTGAAGTTATTTAAACATTTAATTATTTGATTACATATTGTGAAAAGTGCTTTAGGAAAAATTCACTGTACCGTTTGATGATATATTTTTTGGGGGTTGGGCCTACATGGTTTGCAGTGTTTATACTGTATGCACTGTGTGTATGCTGTAAGACTGAGGCATTATTAAAGGTATGAGTGTGGGTATGATAGTATGATGTATTTCATATGAAAAAAATTCTTAAAATGTTTATGAGGGTGTTTTACTTTAATTTGTGAAGTTAATAAATATTGAATGTGGGAAGTGTTGGATAATTAAGGAGTGGCACCATATGTAAAAAAATAATATTAAAGCTACAGAATTACAGGGCTTATGCGGGAACGAGGAGGCACTGTGGGTTAAACTAGATAGAGGGAATGGGGTATTCATTTGCAATGGTGTTATATGCAGATCTCCTTCACAGGCAGAAGAAGTGGACAGAGACCTTCATAATATTGCCATGAAAGGAGAAATACTGCTGATAGATTATTTCAATATGCCAGATGATCTCTGCGCGGTGTCATCTAGAAGTAAGGAGATCAGGGATTCTCTACAGGCAGAACTCTTCCCAGCAACTGGTAACAGAACCCACACGCGAGATGGACATGCTGGACATGTTGCTTATGAATGGGGAGGACATTTCTGATATTATAGTAGGTGATCATCTTGCATCCAGTGATCACTGGATGGTGTACTTCGGTATTAGGATTATGGCTGATAAAATCCATTCAAAACTGAGGGTCCTAGACTTTAGGAAAACTAACTTTTCCAAGATGGGACAGTATCTCAATTAGTCGTTAGAGGGATGGAACAACTGGGGGTTGTAGAAAAGCAGTGGGCAAAACTGAAAAGGGATATTTTAAGGGCAACAAGCTTTATGAGGAAAGTAAGTAAACGTAAAAGGAAAAGAAGACTATAGGTTTCTAAAGAAGTAGCTGAAAAGGTAAAGGGGGGGGGGAAAGAGGGTGGTGACCTGCATAAAATACAAAAGATCACAGAAAGAGGAAGACAAGCATTAATATTTGGAAAAGCTAAAGAGAAGCAAGAAAAACAGTCAGAATAGCAGACACAAATGGAAGAAAAAATAGCCAATGCAGTAAAATAGGAGAAGACATTTTCAGATACGTCAGTGAGAAGAGGAAGTGCAAAAGTGGTATCATCAGATTAAAAGAGGAAGGATAAGAATATGTAGAAGCTGATGAGGATAAAGCACAGTTACTTACCTGTAACAGGTGATCTCTGGGAACAGCAGGAATTAGTCATCACATATGGGTACGTCGGTACCGACGGAGCCCGCGCGGGAAAGCTCCCCAGCTTTTCAGATTAAAAGCTTTTGGGGCCTCCCACTGCACATGCGCGCTGCCTTCCCGCCTTCCTGACCAGCTCTCGTCAGTTCGAGTTTAAAGCTGAGACAATAGAGAGAGAGGACAGGAAGATAGATAGAGATACAACTCCTAGGGGAGGTGGGTGGGTTGTGATGACTAATTCCTGCTGTTCCCAGAGATCACCTGTTACAGGTAAGTAACTGTGCTATCTCCAGGAACAAGCAGGAATACGTCATCACATATGGGGACTCCCTAGCTAAGATGCCTGGGAGATCCCCCTCCAAGGGTAAACCATCTTCGCATGGATCTCAGGCATCCATCCAGGGAAGGTGGGCAGGAGTTGTTTAAGTATGGAACAGGTGTTTGAGGACAGCCTGACCAAACAAGGCATCCCGGCGGGAGTCCTTGTCCAAGCAGTAATGGGCTGTGAAGGTATGAACCGAGGCCCAAGTGGCTGCTCGACAGATCTGATCTATGGACACAGAGTGAAGATGAGCCATAGAAGTGGCCATGGCCCTCACATTGTGAGCTGTGACATGGCCCTCCATAGAAATGTTCTTACTCTGGTAAGCAAAAGAAATACACTGAGCGATCCAATTGGAAAGTGTACGCTTGGTGACTGGAAGTCCCAAATGAGAAGGATCAAAAGCCACGAAAAGTTGGGAAGACTTTCGATGTGGTTGAGTCCTGTTGAGGTAAAAGGCAAGAGCTCTTTTACAATCCAGAGTATGAAGGTTCCTCTCTGCACTGGATGCATGAGGAGCCGGGAAAAAGACAGGTAGATATACCTCTTGATTAAGATGAAAAGGCGAGACCACTTTGGGCATAAAGTGGGGATTCGTCCTAAGGACCACCTTATCATGATGAAACCTAGTATAAGGTGGATGAGCCACTAAAGCCTGCAGTTCACTGATGCGGCGAGCAGAAGTGACTGCAATAAGGAAAACAACCTTCCAGGAAAGAAATTTGAAGGAGGTAGAGTCCAAAGGCTCAAAAGGTGGCTTCATAAGCTGACCTAGAACTAGGTTCAAATCCCATGCTACCGGAGGAGGTCGGATGGGAGGTTTAGTTAGAGTCAGGCCTCTCATGAAACGTGAAACAAGAGGATGAGAGGAGACAGGTTGTCCATTTATAGGTTTTAAGGATGCTGCAATAGCACTCAAATGGACCCTTACTGAATTCGTCTTAAGGCCTGCATTTGAAAGATGCAGGAGATAGTCCAAGAGGGAATTCAAAGGAAGTGCTAGAGGGTCAAGACCCTGCTGAGCACACCAAATGGAAAAACGTTTCCATTTGAAAGCATAAGAACGCCTCGTGGAAGGTTTCCTAGAGGCATGAAGGATATCTGTCACAGGTTGAGAAAGATTAAAGTCTTGAAGACTTAGGCCTTCAGTAACCAAGCTCTGAGATGTAGGGATTTGGGGTTTGGGTGCCACAAAGTCCCCTCCTCCTGAGACAGAAGGTCTGGCGCAGCTCCCAGGTCCAGGGAGGATCCCTGGGAGAGATGCAGAAGTAGAGGGAACCACACCTGGCGTGGCCAGCGGGGAGCTATGAGGATCATAGTCCCGTGATCCCTCTGGAGCTTGAACAGAGTCTTGGATATTAGAGGAATGGGTGGAAAGGCATAGAGGAATTCCTGACCCCAATGCAGGAGGAAGGCATCGTGGGCCTGAGCTCCCTGACACTGAGTTCTGGAACAGAACCGGGGAAGTTTGGCATTCCACGGACTTGCAAAGAGGTCTATGTCCGGGGTCCCCCATTCCTGAAAGATTCTGCGTATCTGGTCCATATGTAGGGACCATTCGTGTGGAAGCAGAACTCGACTGAGTCTGTCTGCACGAGAGTTTTGAACTCCTGGAAGATACACTGCAAGAAGGTGAATTTGATGCTCTCTGGCGAAGGCCCATATTCTGAGAGCTTCGTTGCAAAGCGACAGAGAGCCTGTCCCTCCTTGTTTGTTTATATAGAACATGGCTACCTGATTGTCTGTCTGAACTAGGACAGTCAGGTTGACAAGGAGGGTATAGAAGACCTTGAGGGCAAGGTAAATTGCTCGCAGTTCCAGGAGGTTGATATGAAGGGTGGCCTCCTGTGGAGACCAAGTGCCCTGAGTGGAGAGGTTCTGAAGATGAGCTCCCCACCCTGTCTGGGAGGCATCTGTTGTGAGGGTTGCTTGGGACAACAAAGGTTGGAAGGGGGCCCCCAACAACAGATTCTTGGTGGATGTCCACCATTGGAGGGACCAAAATAGACGGCTTGAGGTGAGTATTTGGTCGGAGAGCGCTCCAGATGCTTGAGTCCACTGGGTGGCCAAGGTCCATTGAGCTGCTCTCATATGCAGACGAGCGTAGGGCACCACATGTACCGTGGAGGCCATGTGGCCCAGAAGTCGCAGCATTTCCCGGGCTGTCAAATGACTGCTGGACTGAGCTTGGGAGGCCAAACTCAGCAGGCGTTGGGCCCTGACCTGAGGCAGGTAGGCCCTTGCAGTGATGGTGTCTAACTGGGCCCCTATGAACTCGAGAGACTGAGTAGGGATTAGTTGAGACTTGGGAAGGTTTACTACCAGTCCTAGATACTGCAGAAGACGCCTTGTGCGGTCCAGGGAAATTTGGGCCTGGGACTGAGAGGGAGCTCGGATGAGCCAGTCGTCCAGGTATGGGAATATGAAAATTCCCAGGCCTCTTAGAAAAGCAGCTACGACTGCCATGCATTTGGTGAACACTCTTGGAGCAGAGGCTAGACCGAAGGGGAGTACTCTGTACTGGAAATGTTTTCCCTGAAACAGAAATCGAAGGTATTTTCTGTGGGATGGGTGGATGAGTATGTGTGTATACGCATCCTTTAGATCTAGAGAACAAAGCCAATCCTGACTCTGAAGGTATGGAAGGAGAATGCCCAGAGAAAGCATTTTGAATTTCTCCTTGAAAAGAAATTTGTTCAATTCTCTCAGATCCAGAATTGGTCTGAAGCCCTCTGTCTTCTTTGGTATTAGAAAATAAGGGGAGTAGAATCCCGTCCCCTGTTGAAGAAGAGGGACCTCCTCTATTGCCCCCTGGGCAAGGAGGGAGGAGACTTCCTGACCCAAGAGGGCCAGGAGAGATGGGGGAGAATTGAACTGCCTCACCATAGTATAAGGAGGAAGGTCGGAAAAATGGAGTTTGTAACCCTCTCTGATGATAGAGAGGGTCCATTGCTCTGATGTAATTTGCTCCCATCTGGGAGCAAAGTGAGCTAACCTTCCGGGTATGGTGAGGGGCTCTGGTTGTTCTAGAGCCAGAAAAGTTAAGTTCTCTAGGGGCAAGTCAAAACCCCTGAGGGGGTGGAGCCTGCTGAGGCGTAGCAGACGCCGCAGGCTTTGACCTTGCCTGTTTAGGTTGCTGACGTTTAGCAGCAAAACGAGGCTGAGAGGATTGTTGGCCAGTATTTGTAGAAAATCTGGACTTCTTGTAATAAGGCCTCTTAAAAGACTTCTTCTTGGCAGGAGTGGAGGTAGACTTAGAAAGTCTAACTAAGGTGGCATTTTCTGCATCCATTTGAGTGGCCTTAATTTGCCACTCCTCACCAAATAAGTTCTCACCTGTACAGGGCAGATTTCGTAAGCCATCTAGGACCCAAGGATCTAGATTAGAAGCCTGGAGCCAAGCAAGACGTCGGGCTGCTACAGCAATGCCCGAAGCCCTACCAGCACCCTCAAAGGAATCAAAAGCTGCCCTGTTGGAGAACTTTGAAATATCCAAAAGGTGTTTCACCAAGGAAATGAACTGCTCCCTCTTATCCTCAGGGAGAAAGGGGGCAAAATGCCGAACTTTTAGAGCGATTTCACTGAGAAACATGCCCATGTAAAGACTATAGGAATTAATCCTGGCTATAAGCATAGTAGCCTGGAAAATTTTCCTGCCAAAAGAGTCTAGAGTCTTACATTCTCGCCCTGGAGGAGTAGAAGAGTGCCTTTTGGTACTCTTTATCTTCTTCATTGCAGACTTCACCACAATAGAATGGTGAGGCAACTGGGTTTTTTGGAAACCAGGAGAAGGGGGGACACGGTACATGGTGTCCAACCTGCGAGAAGAAGGAGACAATGTTAGAGGAGCCTCCCATAAGTCCATCAAGTGTTCTTGAAGGATTTCATGGATAGGCAGGGTGACTGCCTCTTTAGGAGACTTAGAGTATCCTAAAATATCCAGTTTCTTTGATCTGGGTTCCTTTTCAGAGGATGAAGCAATAGAAAGACCTTTAGCCATTTCTATGATGAAGTCCTGAAAGGACAAATCCTCTGGTGGAGACATTCTCCTGTTAGGAGAAGAAGGCTCCTCAGGAAGATCAAGGAAGAACTCATCAGAATCATCAGAGGAGTTAAAATCCTCTGAAGAAGCAGAGTATCCTCTATGTGCTTCCAACGCACGATACGCATACCGTTCGGTATCGACATCGGGCGTACCGGGTATGGGATCGGTACCGGGCAAAAGCCCGGATCCGGCATGCGGAACCGATCTGCGTTTGGAAGACGATGGCCTCGGTTCCGGTATGGAAGCCATTACCGGAACCGGACCCGGTACCGCTGGCTGCAGTACCGAGGGCGTAGCAGCATTAATAAAAGCCAGAATGGCCTGCTGCATGACTTGGACAGTATTGCCCATAGACGCCACTGCTGCCTGGATGTCGGTACCGGTATGGGCCGGTACCCCAGAGCAGTACAACAGGTGATCTGTCGAGGCCGCGCCATCGATGTCAACCTGTGACCCCATGATTGCTTTGGAGGCCGGAGCCTCCCGCCGGGGTTTTTTTTTAAAAGAAAGAAAGAGAGACCGGCAGTACCGGTTTCAGAATGGGGAAGGCAGGTACGCGGTCTAAAGAAAACAATAAAATTAACAATTTCTTCAGCGGTGACAGGAACACGACCTGCTGGCTCCGCGGAAAAAAAAGAAACTGACGAGAGCTGGTCAGGAAGGCGGGAAGGCAGCGCGCATGTGCAGTGGGAGGCCCCAAAAGCTTTTAATCTGAAAAGCTGGGGAGCTTTCCCGCGCGGGCTCAGTCGGTACCGACGTACCCATATGTGATGACGTATTCCTGCTTGTTCCTGGAGATAATGGAATTGCTCTGTGTTTGCACATGAAGGGCCAGGAACAGGACCTCAGAAAATGCCCACAAATAGGAACAGAAGTGAAGGGAGATCTTGAACGATTTTTGGAAGACTGTGTTTGTAAGGAACTAGCTAAACTAAAAGTAGACAAAGCAATGGGGCCAAATAGGATATATCTGAGAGTACTGAAGAAACTTGGGAAAGTTCTAGTGACTCTGCTGTTTGACCTTTTCAATGTTTTTTATAGAGTCGGGAGTGGTCCCAGAGAACTGGAGAAGGTGCATCTTCTGCTTTACACAAAAGCAGAAGTAAGGATAAGGTTGGGAACTAAAGGCAGATTAACTGTGGGGAGTAAAATAATGGAAATGCTGCTAAAACAGAGGATAGTGAGGTTTCTGGAGCCCAGTAGATTGCAGGATCCAAGGCAGCATGTGTTTACTAGAGGCAGATCTAATTAATTTCTTTGACTAAGCGATCAGGGAGTTGGACCACAGAAGAGCCCTAGACGTGGCAGATTATAGTAAAGTTTTTGAGACTGTTCCACGCAGGCGACATAAATAAATAAATTGGATGAACCCCAAAGTGACTGACTGGCTTAGAAATTGGTTGAGTGGGAGGCAACAAAGGATAAAGGTAAATGGAGCTCACACCGAGAAGGATAATACCAGTGTTGTGCTGCGGGGATCTGTCCTTGGTCAGATTCTCTAACATTTTTTAAGTTATATTGGGGAAGGGCTGTTGGGTAACGTTTGTCTCTTTGCAGAAGATACCAAAACCTGCAATAGAGTAGACACCCAGGAAAGAGTTGATAACATGAGGAGGGATCTAGCTAGGCTTGAAGAATGGTCGAGAACTTGGCAGCTAAGATGTAATGCTAAAAAATGCAGGGTTATGCATTTGAGCTGCAAAAATTGAAGGGAGTGGTACAGTGTAGAGAGTGAAGTACTTCCATCCAATGTTCCCTCTAATTTTCTGTAGGCTGTGTGCGCATAAAATATCAGCTGTGTGCAGCTTTTGAAGGAAGGTTAAATTTTTGTGCGCCACATAATGACACTCGGAGTTATATACTTTAAAATTTGACTACACGTCAGAATACAGTATGTACACCACATTGATTTTAATCAAATTAAATGAAAATAGACGATTACTAAATGAAGCGGGAAATTTCTAGTAATTACAATCATAACTTTTAAATTTTAAGATGTCTTTGTTGTTTTCTATCAGAATCAGAGCCGTAATTTTTGTGCGCTCTGTTGTAAAGTATGTGCGCTCGCTCGGCGAGGTGTGTGTGCGCGCACATGCGCACAGCTTAGAGGGAACAGTGCTTCCATCCACAAAAGAACGGAACCTGTGCATGATTGTTTCTGATGATCTTAAGGTGGCTAAACAAGTATAAAAGACAATGGCAAAAGTCAGAAAGATGCACAGGGAGAGGAATGACCAGCAGAAGAAAGGAGGTGATAATGCCCCTGTATAAATCTTTTGGGAGACCTCATTTGGCATATTGTGTGCAATTCTGGAGACTACACCTTCAAAAGGATATCTGATGGAGTTGGTGCAGAGGATGGCTACCAAAATGGTCAGTGGGCTTCGCCATAAGGCATATGGGGACAGACTTAAAGATCTCAATATGTATACTTTAGAAGAAAGACGGGAGAGGGGAGATATGATAGAGACATTTAAATACCTCCATGGCAGTGGCAAAGGTTCTAATGGGGGGCCCCCCCAAGCAAAATTTTGCTGAGGGCTCTCCTACTTTGGACCCCCGGTAGCGATGGTGACAACATGACACCTCCCTCTGTGGCAGTGGTGGTGCCACAACTCACCCCCTGTCAACCTCCCCCAAGCTCCGGTGGTAGCCCCGTGTGACAAACTTACTTTAATCTGTTTGCCGTGCTACTTCCATTCCAGGTCTGCAGGTGTTCCTCCGAGGCCAACGTCTCATGGTATCACAAGACTTTGGCCTGGGTGAAACACCTCCAGGCTTGGAACAAAGGCAGCGCAGCAAATAGATTAAAATGTTTGTTAGTGTTTGCTGTATTCATAGTTGCAGGGGCGGCCCAAGGGGGGTGCAGGGCCATAGGGAGGAGTGGCTCAGTGGTTGGGACAGGTTACCTCAGGCCGGAAGGCCGGGGGTTCAATTCCCGCATAGGGACAAGCAACTTCAGGCCGGAGAGACTGGGGTCTCTAGTCCCATGGGCACTCCTTGTGGCCATGGACAAGCCACTTAACTCTCCATTGCCTCAGGTACACTTAGATTGTGAGCCCTTCGGGGACAAGGGAATAAAAAGTACCCGTTAGTATACATGCAAACCGCACTGATTCTAAAGAGCGCGGTATAAAAAAATAAATATATATACCCCCTGACAAATATAAATATACCCATGTGCGGAGACTCGGTGTTGGGCCTCATTTGCATAAATATTTGCATAATGTTACCATACACTAACTTTTAGTAAACATGCCTCTTAATGAGTTTATGGATAAAGAAAGACTAAAAGATTTCTATATTACTATAATCCAGTGCCAACCGCCAGGCACATTAGGAACTACTACAAACACTGCCCATTTAAAACCCATAGCAAACCCGTCGTATCGTAACACCATTACCAGGACTCACACCCTACCTATCAAAAGGTAACACTGCAAATATTAAACCAATACATTTCAGAGAACAACAATACATGACCTACTGGGGAAAGAGAACAAGTGGCAAAGCATAGTTATTCACCTGTAACAGGTGATCTCCAGGAACAGCAGGAATTTAGTCTTCACATATGGGTATCGTCGGTACCAATGGAGCCTGCGCGGGAACGCTCCCCAGCGTCCAATAGGAAAGCTTTTGGGAGCATCCCACAGCGCCTGCATGCTGCCTTCCCCAACTATCCCTCTCCAGTTGAGTTTAAAGCTGAGGGAAAGAGAGAGATAGATACAACTCCTAGGGGAGGTGGGTGGGTCGTGAAGACTAAATTCCTGCTGTTCCCGGAGATCACCTGTTACAGGTGAGTAAAGCACAGTTACTTACCTGTAACAGGTGATCTCTGGGAACAGCAGGAATAAGTCTTCACATATGGTACGTCGGTACCAACGGAGCCTGCACGGGAATGCTCCCCAGCATCCAACCAGAAAGCTTTTGGGAGCATCCCTCGTGCCTGCGTACTGCCTTCCCGCCTTTTCCACTGCCTCTCCTCAGTTGAGTTTCAAAGCTGAGACAAAAGGAGAGAAAGAGGAAAGGAAGATAGATAGATAGATACAACTCCTAGGGGAGGTGGGTGGGTTGTGAAGACTTATTCCTGCTGTTCCCAGAGATCACCTGTTACAGGTAAGTAACTGTGCTATCTCCAGGAACAAGCAGGAATGAGTCTTCACATATGGGGACTCCCTAGCTATAGATGCCAGGGGGAGATCCCATAAAAGGCATGTTCCTGGATCAAGACTGCAGTGCCCACACATGGATCTCCGGCATCCCATGAGGGATGGTGGGTAGGAGTTGAAAGGAGAGGAGCTGTAAGAAAAAACAGCAAAGCTAAGGACTACAGGAGAGGAGTCCTTGGTATGTATGATAAGTACCATTAAAATTATTTAATGAACAATCACAAATTGGATCTTACTTACTGGATTGTAGGAAGTAGAGAACGTGATGGAGTCTACTGGAGATTCAGTAGAGGATCCTCAAGGTGACCTCACAGCAGTGAGGGTGAAGGTCCAAATCTGGAATTGGCAGGTGACCCAGGTGTCAACTGGGGAAGTATATGAACGGCAGGTCTTCAGCGGAAAGCTTTATGGGAAAAAGCTGAAACTCTTTTAGCTACAGAGTCATTAACATTTAGGAGTAAAAGAGGAAGACTGACCGATTCGAACTACTAGCCCAGTCCTGGAGGGAAGAAGGGGTATGGAAAAAAGCCCGTATTCCCAAGGAGGATAGATGTGTGAAGGGCTGAACCTCAGAACTACTGAAGATCCACGCTGTCTTTCCTAGCTGGTGAGAGATAGGAAAGATATTGAAGCATGATGCTTCAGGGATAGCGAGACCTAAAGTAAAGTGGAGCTGCTAGTACCACAGTAAGTGGTTGTGCGCATAACAGCTCCCACATACCGAGGGACAGTGTGAAGATATGCCAGCCCACTGTATGGAACCTCTAGAAGGTAAAAACCTTTATAGCATAGACAGTTAGGGAGATAGTATGTAATACATATCTACCTATAAAAAGCATGTCGACAGATACATATATAGAGGGATATATATATAAATATATATATCTGAGTATATATATATATAGATAGATAGATAGATATAGGGGCATAAGCTATGCACACACAGCTTACAGACATATGTATGTATAGAATATATAGAGATATATACATACATGAATATGTAAGTCTGAAGATACATGTCTGCAACTAAGCCCCATGAGAACATTTCACATGAGAGATGTGAAGGAGAAAGATTCATCTAATAACAAGAAGGTGGAACCTAGTTGAAAAGATATATAGAGAATCTAATCCTCCGGGCTAAGAGGGTGCAGGAATGCTATCCAGTGAAATAACCAGGATGGTTGCGTGAAAAAACAGAGGATAATATCAGTCTGTAGAGAGCAAGTCGTGAGTTCTGTAGAACTCTGACATGGTAAATGGACAGAAAAACGCATAGAAGGAGATACCAGGATGACCCACTGGAGGGACACAGGGGTATCATGCGTTACTGGTAGAATATGTGCTGTCCATGAGGGGTAGGATAGCAGGAGGGCAAGCTGTAAGGAAAAAAGAGCATATTCCTGCAGGATTGGGAAACTCCTTGGACATTCACGCAGAAAAAGCTTATATCCTGTATTATAACAGGAGACAAAAGGGTGTGGAGAACCCTCACAGTCATGGAAAATGACTGATAAGCCTTTTCTACTATATAGAATAGCCATCAGAGACAAAGTGCAATGCTCTCTAGCAAGGCCCATAGTAGAAAGCTTCTCTGAAGATTGCAGAGAGCATTATGCAGGAGAATTAGGAGAGAAAACGGACTGTAGGTCAGCTGTGTTGCCACATCCAAGGAAATGGAGATGGCAGAAGAAGATAATGTGAGAAGCCTGAAGTGAGTAGGATTATCCAAGATAGATGAGGACTATCTTGGAATCACTACTAAGGCTAGACAGACTGGAAACTTGTGGGAAAGTACCAGTAGATGAATCACTGGAATTCCTGCATGAACAGCAACTGAAGGAGACAGCAGAGAGAATCTTCCTGTGAAACACAGAGAGAACAGACAAAGGGAGAGGAAATAGTCCTGTCCCTGTCTGATAAGCTGTCCAGAGAATTTAGTCAAAGAAAAAAATTCTACACTGAAGGGTGACTTACCATATGGTGAGTCAGCTGAAGAAAAAAAATGTTCATGTTGGGACAGAAACTATCTTGGGATAGTAGTTAACTTCTCTTCTTGGAAGGAAGAAGAGGAGAAATCTGTAACCCATAGACAAGAATATCCTGACAGCTCAGTACATCCTGAAGAAATGAAGCCATGTGTAGAGCTTTAAAGAAAAAAAACAGTGAACAAACTTCTGCTAAGAAGAGGTTAACTGCAGGTTGCAACCGTTAGGAACCTATGGTTGCTGGGTATGTCCAGACTGGTTAGAGTTTAGATTCTTCAGACCAAGATGAGGTGTCACCTGCTTGGGTACATCGGGATGATGGGCAGGAGAAGAGTGAAACCTTCTTTTCTTAGGGAAAGAAGGTTTGGTAGGACATTTCCTACCTCCTGGGGAAGAAGGCGGCTTAGGATGGTCCCTAGAACCAGGGAAGTCAGTGGAGCAATGAGCAACCTGACGTAAAGCCTCTTGTCTTGTGTTCCCCTGCTCTCACTCTTCTGTCCTTTATAAAAATATGTACCTTTCCTTTCCTTTTCTGGCCTTGGCCACAGGTTTTATGTATTGTTTTTACGTACCATGTTATTTATTTGCTCTTATGACCTTTTTATGTATTTTATTATTGTACACCGCCTTGATTGTTTTGAAAGGCGGTTTTTATCAAATAAATAAACCTTAAACCTTATTGAAGAGATTTTCTCCAGTACAAGGAGAATTACCCAGTGTGTGTTGTGCCCATCTGCTCAAGTCTGAAGCCTGGAGCCAGGCTCTACGACGTGCTCCTATGGCAATAGCAGAGGATCTGCTAACAGACTCAAAAGAGTCTAGAGAAGCACAAGAAAGAAACCAAGAGATATTCTGGCTATGACTAAGAAGCAAGGAATATGCAGCCTTAGGCTCTGATAGAAAAGGAGTCAAAAGAGATAATTTCTTTGTGACCTCCTAGAGAGATAGACTCATATAAAAAATATAAGAGATAATCCTTGATGCCAGCATAGATGTTTGGAAGGTTTGACGTCCAAAGGCATCAAGTGCTCTAGATGCACGACCTGGCGGATAAGAAGAATGATTCTTCTTGCTTTTTACCTTCCTCATTGCTGATTCCACTACAATGGAATGATGGGGAAGTTGAGTTTTTTGAAACCCTGGAGAGGGGGGCACCTGATACAGAACATCAGTTGCTGTAGAAGGTGAGGGAACCCTTAAAGGTGATTCCCATATCCTCAGAAGAAGATCCTGCAAAGAATGATGTAAAGGAAGCATTATATTTTCCTTTTCTGCAGGAGAGCCTCGAGTAGGATCACAGCCAGGGATAGGAATAGCAAGAAACGTTGCCATGTCAAGGAGAAATTTCTGAAAAGAGGGATCTCCAATGGGAACTATCCTTGGGCAGGCTAAGGTTGAAAGAGCAGCCTGAGCACCAGAGGATGTACTGGTCTGGTCCAGAAAAAGAACCCCACTAGATGGATAGTGGTACTGGCAGTCACGATTTGAGGCAGTGAATACTGCATCGTCCATGCCAGGTATCGATTCCAAACTAGGCATAGAAAGGATCGATGGTACCGATGTAACTGCAGGAACCGACATCGATACCGATATCGGTAGCTGAGTCGGAATCGGAGACGGTAACGCCCTCGTAGCAGTCATCGGAGGCTGCTCAAGCGGTAACGAGGCAACCAGAAACGCTTGGTGAATATCCTCGGTACTGCGTATCCGGAAACGATAAGGGTCGGTTCCGAGACGCGTCGGTACCCAGTCATCTAGACTAGATATTGATTTCAGACTCGGCATCGAAGGGAGCGAGTCTATCGATGCATGTCTAGAGGATACCGACGTCGGTGGTGGTATCGGCGATGTTGCCGATACAGGAAAGTCAATCTGGGTCGTATCGATCGGTCCCGAAGGTACCGAGGACGCCAGATGACGATCCCTGGTGAAGAGTGGAGCACTCAACACCGGTGCCGATGCCGGGGTATCGGTACCGCTCAAAGCGGATGCCACCACCGAGCATGGCTCAGATACAGGAAAGTCAATCTGGGTCATATCGATCGGTCCCGAAGGTACCGAGGACACCAGATGACGATCCCTGGTGAAGAGTGGAGCACTCAACACCGGTGCCGATGCCGGGGTATCGGTACCGCTCAAAGCGGATGCCACCACCGAGCATGGCTCAGATACAGGAAAGTCAATCTGGGTCATATCGATCGGTCCCGAAGGTACCGAGGACACCAGATGACGATCCCTGGTGAAGAGTGGAGCACTCAACACCGGTGCCGATGCCGGGGTATCGGTACCGCTCGAAGCGGATGCCACCACTGAGCATGGCTCAGGTATGTTCTGTGAGGGGTGAGCCCCAGGAACAACCTGAAACCCCTGAAATGCTTTGGAGCCTGGAGACTCCCGCCGGGGTTTTAATGCCAATGGGGTCTTGGGGGCAAGGCCGGAGCCGTCATCATGCTTGGCATGAGACCTACCACTCAAGGATTGGCTAGTCTTAACAGACTGTTTGTGGGTTACATGATCCTGTAGAGAAGAAAAGGCCGGTGCCCCAACTCCGGGAGGGAAAACGGTATCGAGGGAAACTCGAAAGAGGGAAGTTCTTCTCACAGTTTCGCAGCCTGATTGTTCAGGGGAAAAAGGGTCAGGACCCAAACAGGTTAGACACCAGGCACTGGAGTCTAAAAAGAAAACTGTGTTTCCACAGTGAAGGCACTTCTTAGGGGAAGAAGGCTTCATGATGGAGAGGCCTTGCAGGCCCAAAAAATTTAAAGACAGAAACTGAGGGAAAAATCTCCCTGAGTTTAAGAAAAGAAAAACCCACCGGCGGTACCGGTGGCGGCGGGAGAAACAGCCGCGACCACAAGAAAACAAGAAATAAAGGATTAAAGAAAAAAGTTTCTGCGGTGACAGGAGGATGTCCTGCTGGCTCCGCGGAAAAACGAAAACTGAGGAGAGGCAGTGGAAAAGGCGGGAAGGCAATGCGCAGGCGAGAGGGATGCTCCCAAAATCTTTCTGATTGGATGCTGGGGAGCATTCCCGTGCAGGCTCCGTCGGTACCGACGTACCATATGTGAAGACTCATTCCTGCTTGTTCCTGGAGATCTATGCTATCTCCAGGAACAAGCAGGAATGTAGTCTTCACATATGGGGACTACCTAGCTGCAGATGCCAGGGAGAAACCCCAGAAGTTGTGTGCCCTTGTTAAAGGGCTCCACTTCCCCCCATGGATCTCCGGCATCCTACCAGGGATGGTGGGTAGGAGTTGATTAAGTATGGAACAGGTGTTGAAGAACAGCCTGACCAAACAAGGCATCCCGGCGGGAGTTCTTATCTAAACAGTAATTGGCTGTGAAGGCCCCCGACGCCACAGACTGCTCCTGCTGCCCAATCGGGGCAGCCCGGTGCCATCAAAAAGGAGCGCCTGACCAGCGGAAGGCCTTTTCGGCCCACCAGCTCTCCCAGGAGGGAGACGGCCCAACATCGCCTCCAGGGCCGCCCCCGACTGCTCCCGCTGCCCAATCGGGACAGCCCGGTGCCATCAAAAAGGAGCGCCTGACCAGCGGAAGGCCTTTTCGGCCCACCAGCTCTCCCAGGAGGGAGAAGGCCCAACATCGCCTCCAGGGCCGCCCCCGACGCCACAGACTGCTCCTGCTGCCCAATTGGGGCAGCCCGGTGCCATCAAAAAGGAGCGCCTGACCAGCGGAAGGCCTTTTCGGCCCACCAGCTCTCCCAGGAGGGAGAAGGCCCAACATTGCCTCCAGGGCTGCCCCCGACGCCACAGACTGCTCCTGCTGCCCAATCGGGGCAGCCCGGTGACATCAAAAAGGAGCACCGGTTAGGCGTGCCTGCGCCTTGCGGGCCCGCGCCTGAGGGCAGTGCAAGAGGGCCCTTTGGCACGGCCCTTAGGCAAAGGCCTGCAGAGATCTACAATACGGCAAGACAACATCGAGGAGAAATCCACGCCGACACCAACATCTGTAAAAGAGTACAGCTGAGCTCCTCCAGGGTTGAGCTTGCGTACCACATCCTCACTGCAACTCCTCAACCGCAAGTATACCTACTACAACCATTTAAACAGACTTTCCAAAAACTGAACTTTGTGCCTAAATAGTTTAAATCCATTGCATCAGTTCAGAGAACAAAGCTAGCAAATATAACTCACTGCACATTAATGATATACTGTCGCCAGTATTCTACAATTGTGATTGCAATTAACCACAAACCATTGTACTGTATTCCATATTCTATTGTTACTGTTGCCAGTATTATATTTTAAAGAAATACCTTACTGTAACCAGTTACACAACTACATTTAACGCTAACAAAAGTATCAAGCATATAGACTCATCAAACTATCTTGCCTGATATTTCTGAACCCCCTCTAGGTTAAACTTGTTTAAAATAGTTTTGCCTGAAACAGACAAATTGTCGGTCTATCTTATACATTACAAATACAATCCATTTCGACTCTAAGTCTAATTACCATAATTATACTAGCTCAGAATATTTCCTTAGCAAAATCAAAATTTCTCTGACTAACTTAAAACTATTGACAGTGACTACCTTACACTTTACTCTGCTCATTTCCCTCACTCCTACCAACAGCCCTGATTCACAACACCCAGCTTGTTTCTGTTACTGTTGCCAGTAACACAGCTAAATACTGTTGTCAGTAGCTTCCGGGTACTGTTTCTGGTACTGTTGCCAGTGACACATCTAATTACTGTTGTCAGTAGCTTTCCCCTAAATTAACCTTTACTCTGTTACAGTTGATAGTAGTGTATTCTTTCCAGCCAAAATGTCA
The DNA here is from genome assembly GCA_033557465.1 of Ichthyophis bannanicus. Taxonomy (NCBI): domain Eukaryota; kingdom Metazoa; phylum Chordata; class Amphibia; order Gymnophiona; family Ichthyophiidae; genus Ichthyophis; species Ichthyophis bannanicus. The sequence continues at coordinate 8,626,596 of CM066050.1, forward strand.
TTACTCAACTCCTCCAAACCTAGAATACCATTAATCTGCTTCACTATTTCCATCCTAACTATTCTTGCCCACAGCCTAAATAATAATAACTTTAAAAACATCCCGATAATACACAATCCAACAAGAAACAGTCTCTCAGCATGGCAACCCTACATAGAACACTATCCCAAAGTAAGCCACCATAGATTAATTCATATAAACTACACTTCACCCCCGCAGCCTAAAAACCTTAACCCATGTAAAAGCCCAGATTCCTTATCAATAATTCTAATTAATGCTAGATCAATGAAGAATAAGCTACCTATATTCACAGATATACTAGACACCCAAACACCAGACATATGTGTAACAGAGACATGGCTAACAGACTCAGATAACTTATACTTAAACCAACTAAGCAATAACGATTATGACACCTTCTATACACATAGAACAAAAAAGGTGGCGGAGTTCTAATAATGCTAAAAAAAGAACTAAAAGCAAAAAAATACAATCACACTTACCCACAAACATTGATACAATCATCATGAAAATTGGAAACATAAAAATCTGTCTAATTTATAGACCACCAGACCAACAATCAGAAAACCTGGACCCCCTAATCGAATTCCTAAGCTCCTCCACCGACCAAAATCCAATACTAATGCTTGGTGATTTTAACCTTCCCTCCTTACCAGCGTCATATGCCTCCCTCTTTTTAGAATCCACCACAGATATGGATCTTCACCAAATAGTAAATGCCAGCACACACAGTAAAGGAAATATACTAGACTTGGTCCTACTGCCAGATGTAATTTACAGATATTACAACCCCAACTCCCTCAAATGTACCTCAACCCCCTGGTCAGACCATCATCTCATTAACTTTAAAATTACAATCAATAACACAACAGTTAAACAAATCCCAACTAAGGCTCCACCCCACAGATTTAAAAAATACAACGAAGAGGAGTTCCTAGAGATGATAATTCCCAAATTATCTATTTCACCACAAAATCTTGATGCAGCAGTAACTAACTGGCACGAAATCATTAACAACGCAGCTGCCAACAAGCATGCCACTAAGAAAAACACTCATTCTAAAACAGATCAAGCCCCCTGGTACAATAACACACTAAACCTAATGAAAAGAAACCTAAGGAAAGCTGAATGCAAATGGAGAAAAAATAAAAACCCCACTAATAAAGATTCATATTTCACTCTCCTTAATTCATATAAAAATGCAATTAACAATGCCAAGAAAAATTACCATGCCTCAATACTAAACAATGCAATAAATAGACCTAGAGAACTATTCGCAATAGCTCAAAAGCTAACGAATAACACCCACAACTCCAACAATGAAATTACAGAAATCTCCCCACAGGACTTGGCAAACTACTACATGAACAAAATCATGTCCCACCCCCACTTACCAAAATCTAAACACCTATCTCAAACCCTTTATGCAGATGAATGGACTGATTTCCAACCACTATCTAACGTTGCACTCAAGAATATCATAACAAACATTAATACAACAACCTCACTCCTTGACCCTTGCCCAGTAACATGGATAAAGAACTCTCTACCTATCCTCTCACAATTCATCCTCCCTATAATAAATCTCTCGCTAAAAATCGGGTACTTACCCCCATCACTAAAACATGCACAGATTCGCCCAATCTTAAAAAAACCCCACCCTTGACAAATCATCACCTAAATCCTACAGACCCATATCAAGCATCCCGTTTATGGCAAAATTAATCGAAAAAGCAGTACAAATTCAGACCCAAGAATACATTGATAGCTCAGCCCCCCTTGATGATCAACAGTATGGGTTTCGCCCTCACCATGGGGTAGAGTCACTGCTAACAGTTCTAACTGATACCCTTGTAAGAAGTATTGATTCAAAACAGGCATTCTTACTAATATTCATTGACATCTCTGCCGCCTTTGACAGTGTTCACCACTCAACAATGATTAGTAAACTAAGACAAATAGGAATAAAATCCACGGTTCTTAACTGGTTTTCATCTTACCTAAGTGACCGAACTCAAATGGTACGAATTGGTAACCTCACTTCAAAAACATACAATCAGGAACTAGGCCTCCCCCAGGGCTCTGCACTGTCAGCGCTACTATTTAATATTTACCTAAAGCACATCTGTCAAATATTTAAAAAATTCAATGTTCACCATCACCTTTATGCGGACGACATAATGATGTATGTCCCATTCACAATACCTAATATCCCTACACTACTTATTAATACCTGCCTCAATGAAATAAACAATTGGCTAAATGAAAACAACTTATTCATTAATCACGCAAAAACGGAAGCCCTAATAGTAACTAAAAACATAACTTTCATTCCCCCATCACACATTAATTTGCAAAATACCAATATCAATATAAAAACTGAAATACGTTACCTAGGCATAATACTAGACAAACACCTCAGTATGGACACACATATAAGAAATATAACAAAAAAAGTTTATTTTAAACTTAAAGTATTAAAACAACTCCGCCCCCTAATACACCTTCAGGATTTTCAACGTATAATACAAGCTATATATAATAACTCCCCATTTCGATTTTGCGAACTTAACCCTACTAGGCGTAACAAAACATAATTTTAAAAAACTTCAACTAGCACAAAATGCAGCAGCCAGGATAATCATGAATGCCCCACCATTCCAACATATAACACCAATATTAAAGTATTTACACTGGCTTCCGATTCAATGCCGGATAGATTATAAAACTCTCCTTACTACATACAAAGTCCTAAACAACACAGCACCTCTTACTTTAAACAACCTTATCAATAAAGAACCCAATCATAATCTTCAAAGGCGAGACCAACTAAATAAACTAATAACACCAAAGGAATTTATAAAGGCCAAAAAATCAACAAACAAGAAAGCCTTCTCACATGCTGCCCCTATAATTTGGAACAACATTCCATCGGAATTAAGATCCTTACCGCAAATCATGGAGTTCAGGAAAAAACTTAAAACACATTTATTCTCAACATACTACGGATCCTTGTCGAACTCACCTATTCAGCAAGAAAAAGGATTGTTTCACCAAGCTGACATAACCCATCTCCGACCTGGAATAAGAGAGAAAACCTCAAACCGATGATTTTGAATACATACATACCTTGTACATAGTTATAACCTGGTTTCTTGTATATAGTTTACAACTGTTAATTGTAAGGTTGAATTTATTTGTAGTTTCACATTGTTATCTGTAAAAACAACATTGCCTTTTTTACTGTTGTTCCATGTAAACCGCAACTGGAAGGTGCGGTATATAAAAACTCGCTAATTAAATTAAATTAAATTATGAACAGAGGCCCAAGTAGCTGCTCGACAGATATCGTCGACAGACACAGAGTGAAGATGAGCGATGGAGGTTGCCATGGCTCTCACATTGTGAGCTATGACATGTCCTTCAAGAGGAAGGCTCTTACTCTCATAGGCAAAAGAAATACACTGTGCAATCCAGCTGGACAGTGTTCTTTTGGAGACTGGAAGTCCCAAATGATCAAGATCAAAAGCAACAAAGAGTTGAGAGGACTTTCTATGTTGCTGTGTCCTTTGCAAGTAAAAGGCCAAAGCCCTTTTACAGTCCAAAGTATGAAGATTTCTTTCTGCATTTGAGGCGCGAGGCCTCGGGAAAAATACAGGAAGGTAAACCGCTTGGTTTAAATGAAAAGGTGATACCACCTTTGGCATAAAGTGTGGATGAGTCCTAAGGACTACCTTATCATGATGGAACCTTGTATAAGGAGGATCAGCCACCAAAGCTTGCAATTCACTGATGCGACGTGCTGATGTGATTGCAATAAGAAAGATGACCTTCCAGGAAAGGAATTTCAAAGAGGTAGTAGCTAATGGTTCAAAAGGCAGCTTCATGAGCTGCCCAAGAACCAGATTTAAGTCCCATGCCACCGGTGGTGGCTTAATGGGAGGCTTAGTTAAAAGAAGGCCTCTCATAAATCTCACTATGAGAGGATGAGCGGAAATAGGTTGTCCATTTAGAGGCTTGAAAGAAGCTGCAATAGCACTCAAATGAACTCTCACTGAATTGGTCTTAAGCCCTGTATTAGACAAATGAAGGAGATACTCCAGTAATGATTCCAGAAGTATCACAAGAGGGTTAAGACCCTTCTGCGAGCACCATATGGCAAACCTTTTCCACTTGAAAGCATAAAAGCATCTTGTGGAAGGTTTCCTGGAAGCATAAAGGATATCCTTTACCTGCTGAGAAAGGTTAAGACCATGAAGTTCTAGGCTTTCAGCAACCAGGCCCTGAGATGGAGAGACTGGGGATTGGGATGCCACAGCATCCTGTCCTCCTGAGAAAGGAGATCTGGAGCAGATCCTAACTCCAGAGGCGGAGCTTGAGAGAGATATAGCAGCAGAGGGTACCACATTTGCCATGGTCAATGTGGAGCTATGAGAATCATATGACCTCTGTCTCTCTGAAGCTTGAACAGGGCTTTGGGAATTAGGGGAATGGGTGGAAAGCCATACAGATAGTCCTGGCCCCAATGGAGGAGGAAAGCATCCCTGGCCCGACAACCCTGAGCCAGAATTCTGGAAAAGAACCGGGGAAGTTTGGCATTCAGAGGACTTGCGAAGAGGTCTATGTCCGGGGTTCCCCAAATTTGAAAACATTTGGCCTCTTGGTCTGCATGGAGAGACCATTCGCGTAGAAGCAGAACTCGACTGAGTCTGTCTGCCTGCCCAAGAGTTTTGAATGCCTGGAAGATGCACTGCAAAGAGATGAATCTGATGCTCTCTGGCGAGGGCCCATAGTCGCAAAGCTTCGTTTCAGAGCGAAAGAGACCTCTTCCGCCCTGCTTGTTCACATAGAACATGGCTACCTGATTGTCCATTTGAACTAGGACTGTCTTGTAGCTGAGCTGGGTGTGAAACACTCGAAGAGCAAGGAAGATTACTCTGAGCTCCAGAAGGTTGATATGGAGACCAGCCTCCTGTGGAGTCCAGGTACCCTGGGTACAGAGGCCTTGCAGGTGGGCTCCCCAACCCACCTATGAAGCATCTGTTGTTAGAGTGGCTTGGGGTGGGGGTTGCTGAAAAGGAGACCCCACCAGAAGGCTTTTGGGTGACTGCCACCATTGGAGGGACAAATTAAGACGATCTGAGTTTGTTATTTTGTCTGACAGGCAACCTGATGCCTGAGTCCATTGAGTGGATAAAGTCCACTGGACTGCACTCATATGGAGGCGAGCATAAGGAACCACATGCACGGTGGATGCCATGTGGCCTAGAAAATGTAACATTTCCCGAGCAGTGAGGTGAGGTTTTAGCACTGCTTGGGAAGCAGCAGGGCTGTGGAAGGTAGGACCTTGTCTGTCTGGTATCCAGCAGAGCTCCTATAAACTCTAGAGAGTGAGTGGGAGCAAGGTTGGATTTTGGGAAGTTTATGACAAGTCCCAAATACTGAAGGATACGCATTGTGCGAGAGAGAGAGAAATCCTGGCCTCTGGCTCTGAAGGGGCTCGAATGAGCCAGTCGTCTAAGTAAGGGAAGACGAATATTCCTAGGGTGCGAAGAAATGTTGCCACCACAGCCATGCATTTTGTGAACACCCTTGGTGCCGAGGCCAGGCCAAAAGGAAGAACCCTGTATTGGTAGTGCTTCCCTTGAAAAAGAAAGCAAAGGAACTTTCGATGAGTTGGATGGATGAGAACATGAGTGCACGCATCCTTGAGATCTAAAAGAACAAAGCCAATCCTGACTCTGAAGGTATGGCAGCAGAGTTCCTAGAGAAATCATTTTGAACTTCTCTTTGAACAGGAATATGTTCAATTCTCTAAGGTCCAAAATGGGTCTGTGTCCTCCTGTTTTCTTTGGAATAAGGAAATAGGGGGAGTAGAACCCTGTACCTTGTTGGAGAATGGGTACCTCTTCTATTGCCCCATGGGCAAGGAGCAAAGTGACCTGTTGACCTAACTGGGCGTTGAGAGAGGTCTGAGAATTGAACTGTCTTACCATTGTAGGAGGGGGCATGCTGAGGAAATGAAGCTTGTGCCCCTCTCTTACAATGGACAGAGTCCAATTTTCTGCTGTTATCTGCCCCCATCTGGGGGCAATATGACATAACCTTCCTGGAATGGTGGAAGACTCTGGGCCGTTCAGGGCCAGGAAGGCAAAGTTCTCTAGATAGGAGTCAAAGCCCCTGTGGAGGCTGAGTCTGCTGAGCCAGTTGAGGCTTAGCAGCTTTTGTTTTTCTTTGCCTAGGCTGTTGCTGCTGTCCCTTTTGGGCAGACTGACCTAAACGATGCCCCTGCTGGGTATAGGAGGGGTAAAACTTCTTCTTACTGAAGAATGGTTTCTTGTAGGATTTTTCCTTGCAGGATCAGCTATAGATTTAGACAATCTTTATAAGGTGATATTGTCAACATCTATCTCATTAGCTTTTCCCTGCCAATTCTTGCCAAAGAAATTCTCTCCTGTGCAAGGAATATTCCCCAATTTATCCTGTACCCAAAGTTCCAAGTCAGATGCCTGGAGACAGGCAATCCTACGTGCACCTATGGCAATAGCAGAGGTTCTGCATATGCACTCAAAGCAGTCAAAGGCTGCACTATTTACAAATTTGGAAACATCCTGAGTATGTTTGACAAGGGCAAGGTAATCCTGCCTCTTATCATCAGGAAGGAGAGGGCTCATAAGCTCTAAACCTCCCGTGACCTCCTTAAGGAACATTCCCATATATAATATATGGGAACTGATCCTAGCAGAAAGCATGGAAGCCTGGAAGGTTCGACGTCCAAAGGCCTCAAGAGTCCTACACTCACATCCTGGAGGATTAGATGCATGCCTTTTTGCACTCTTGATCCTTCTCATAGCTGATTCCACCATCATGGATTGGTGTGGTAGCCGAGTCTTCTGAAACCCAGGACAAGGAGGAACTCAATACATGGTGTTGAGCCTTCGAGAGTGAGGAGAAGTGGTTAGAGGCGTTTCCCACATCCTTAACATGAGGCCATGCAAGATCTCATGAATAGGTAAGGTAGCTGCCTCCTTGGGAGCTTTAGGGTATTGCAGGATTTCCAAATCCTTTGCCCTAGGCTCTTTTTCAGGAGCCAATGTGATGGAAAGACCTCGAGCCACATCTCAGATAAAATCCTGAAAGGACATATCGTCTGGAGGAGACATCCTATGCTGAGGAGAAGAAGAATCCTCAGGAAGAAGTACTCTGGTATCGGCAGAGCTTTTAGAGCCTTCAGACTCATCTGAGGATTCAAAGTATCTCCGATCCGGATGATCATGCAAGGCACGGTACTGGTACCGATCGAAGTTGGCATCGGAGTGGTTCAGTACCGACTTGTCAATACCGGATGGATAAGCATGACTTGGTCCCGGTAGAATACCTGCCGATATCGATGCAGTTGGTACCGGTACCGGTTGAATTGTCTGAAGCAGTTTCAGGGGCATCAAGGCCGTGAGAAGAGCCACCAGACTGCGTTCAATGGCCAAGAATCTCTGGTCTATCGATGCTGCCGATGCTTGGGTATCGGTACCGGATGAAGCAGCCGGTACCCCAGAGCATGGCACTAGTAGTTCTGCCGAGGTTGAGGCCTCGAGAAAATCCTGGAGCCCCGTTAGTGCTTTGGAAGCTGAAGCCTCCCGCCGGGGCAATTTTGCCGGTACAAGTGCCTCAAGGGCAACACCAGAGGCATCTCGATGCTTAGAAGGAGATCAACCCTTTGAGGACTGGCCAGATTTATGTTTAGTTACCTGAGATCCATGGGAGGAAGATGAAGCCCTGGAAGACGTCGATGCCACAGACGCTGCATCGGAGGGAAAAAGGGTGCTAAATTTAGCAGCTCGGTTTTGCCGGCCCCTCTTCGACATCATCCCACAGGCAACACACTCCGAAATAGAGTGGTCAGGACCTAAACATTTGAGGCACCACTCATGGGCGTTGGTGACGGAGATGGTACTGCCACACTTGGAACACTTTTTAAAACCCGAAGCGGGTTTTTCCATTTTAAAGGAAATGTTGGGCCTAGTGCCCAAAACGGCACGTGGCACCTTAGGAGAAAATACCTGGAAAGACTCCAGAAGTTTTGTTTTTTAAGAAAAAAGAAAGAAGAACCGGCGGTACCGGTGTAGCGTCGAGGGAAGGCAGATATGACCACAAAAAAGAAGAATAAAAGGGAATATTTTCTGCGGTGACAGGATGTGCGACCTGTCGGCTCCGCGGAAAACGAAGAACTGGAGAAGGACAGTTGGGAAAGGCGGGAAGGCAGCACGCAGGCGCTGTGGGATGCTCCCAAAAGCTTTCCGGTTGGATGCTGGGGAGCGTTCCCGCGCAGGCTCTGTCGGTACCGACGATACCCATATGTGAAGACTACATTCCTGCTTGTTCCTGGAGATTGTCAAATAGGAATTACATAAACAGAATACCTCAGCTCAGTTACACATGCAGAACAAAGACCATCCCCAAACAAGGAATCACAATTTAGAAAGAGGAAGACAATTAAACTGGGAACCCCAAAAGCCAAACTTGGAATATACAACACCACTGTAGAAATAAAACTATAAATTAAATTTCCTCTTTTATTAAACAAAGCGCAGACGTTAATGATGCACATTTCCCAGAGCTGACATATTCCAGTTAATAAATTCAAAATAAAGAGATATTTCTACCTTCTGTGCATTTTTTTCAGCTGCAATTGCTCCAGCCACTTTCTTCTGGTTCCTTTGTGTCTTCTGCTAACTCTCCATCGTCTGCTGTCCATTTGTCCTTTCTTCTCTCTTCTAGTTTTTTTCCATTCTCTCTCTACATCTGCTTTAACATTCTAATCTTTCTCCTTTTGCTCTTTTCTCATTCCTATTTCATCCACTCAAACTTTACCCCTCCATTCTCAATCCCCACTTACTCTCCCAATACCCAGCCAATTGAAGATTTTTCTTCCCTCCTACACAAAATATTTTCCCCTCTCCATTTCACTCTCCCAGCCCCATCCCATTCTAATCCTCCCCCAACATCAGCTCCCTTCTAGTTCCAGCCCCACCCAGCATCCGCTCCCTTCTAGTCCCACATCAACCCATTTCCAGTCCTATCCTAGCACCACCATCAGCTCATTTACAGTCCTAGCTCCCCCATCTATTTCCAGTCCTATCCAAGTCCCTCCATCAGTTCATTTCCAATCCCAGCCCCCCATCAGCACATTTCTAATCCGTTCCTAGTCCCACCATCAGCCCATGTCAAATCCTAGCTCCCCTCCACTCAGCCCATTTCCAATCCAAGACCCCCATGAGCCTACTTCCAGTTCTAGCCCCTCCATGAGTCCATTTCAATCCAAGCCCCCACCACAGCCCATTTCCAATCTTAGCTCCCCCAACACCCAATTTCCAGTCCTATCCTAGCCCCTCCATCAGCCCATTTCCTGTCCTAGCTCCCTACCCTCACAGCCCATTTCCATTCCAAGCCCCTCCCTCATCAGCTATTTGCAGTTCAAGCCTCCCCTTCCACTCAGTCCATTTCCAGTTCTAGCAACCCCCCAACCCATTAGCAGTCCTACCCCCCCATAGCCCATTACCAATCCTAACCACCCCATCAGCCCACTTCCAGTCCTAACCCCATCAGCCCACTTCCAGTCTTAGCCCCCCCTATAGCCCATTACCAGTCCTAACCCCCCATCAGCCCACAGCCCATCACCAGTCCTAACCCCATCAGCTCACCTCACGTCCTTACCCCCTCCCCCCCATCAGCCCATTTCCAGTCCTAACCCCCCTCCCCCCACCAACAGCCCAGGGAAAATTTAAAATAAAATAAAAAAAAACCTGGCTGCTGCTGCTGCATCGAATGTCCCTCGGGGCCCCCCCTGCCCAGCATAGCCCTCCCTCCCATCAGCCACGGAGGGCTTAACAGAGCCGCGAAAGGGAAACTCTCCCTTCGCTGCTCTGAAAGCCGACACAGGGAGGGACTGAGGTGGGGAGGGAGGGCTCTGCTGGGCAGGGGGAGCCCCGCAGGACACTTGATTCTGCTGCTGCTGCTGCTGTGGTGGCAGCAGCCAGCTTTTTTTTTATTTTAAAATGTACTTTTAAAGCAGAATGTTCTTTGCGCGGGGCCCCCTGAAACACGGGGCCCTGTGCAAAAAACATTCTCGCTCAATGGACGGGCTGGCCCTGACATATTGTATGTATGCACTCTTCTGTTCAATGCAAACAAGTTAATGTTTGATGTAAACTGCCTTGGTGTGTCGAAAGGCAGTATATAAAACTGGTTAAATAAAGTAAGCTTGCCATGCTGCTGTGTGGAGACCCACATTCCTGCCCGGAACCCCCAGCATTGTGGGGGCTGCTTGGGTGGAATTTACACCGCTGCTCCATGGTATAAATACACCGAAGAGCCTCTTTCAATTGCAAGAAAGCTCTGCAAAGAGGAGGCATAGGATGAAGATGAAAGGAAATAGACTCATGAGTAATATGCGGAAATATTTATTCACAGAAAGAGTACAAGATATATGGACTCATCACCCAATGGAGGTAGTAGAGACGAGAACAGTATTTGAATTCAAGAAAGCATGGGACAAACACAGCAGATCTCTATGTTGCTATAAGACTTCAGTAACCTGGATGATTGGAAGTTCTGACTATCACACTCTTATCCCATGTTTAGATAGTACTCCTATTAAACTTTCACCTACTTTCCGCTATCTTGCAGTTCTTACCGACACCACTATAACTTTTCATGATGAAATTAGCTCAGTGGTTTGTAGTTCTTTCCTAGCTCTTCATTCCTTTCTAGATTCCTCTGCTTTAATAACTCCTCTTCTGTTCTTGGCGATATTGCATCTGGACTATTGTAACACTATATATGTAGGCCTGCCACAATCTTAACTAAAATTACTCCAATCAGTTCAAAATACTGCAATATGCATCTATCCTTTCTCACTGGTTTGATTCTGTGACACAGTATCACTGGATTCTTGTATCATCCTAGATCAACTACAAACTCCTGACTTTGGTTCATAAAGCTATATACACAGACGCTTCCTCCTACTTCTCATCTCACGTCACATTATACGCCCAAATCTGTGTACTTAGAGCCATACATGCTAATCACCTTCCTATTCAGCCCAAAAGCTAGATTGTCATATGGATACCAATCTGCTTTCGTCTTTAAAGGTTCTCTGCAGTGGAATGCTTTTCTGCCCACATCATACAAAGCTGCCATGAAAACACATCTCTTTCAGAATATCTGCTCTTCAGCACATGGCAGCCTTACCCATCTCCCCCACCTTACCCTGTTCACCTCTAATTTTCTTCTTCCTCTCTGTTCTGTCCTATCACATTATGGAGTGCCTCTTATATCTCTCTCCATATCTATATATGTCAACACTAGAACTTAAGAAATAGAAACATAGAAGGCAGAAAAAGACCACATGGCCTATCTAGTCTACCCTTACATATCAACTACTATTATAGTCCCCTTTTTCTTTTAGGGAGCCTGTGTGTTTGTCCCATGCTTTTTTGAATTCAGATACTGTCCTTATCTCTACCACATCCCCTGGGAGACTATTCCACATATCTACCACTCTTTGCGTAAAGAAATATTTCCACATATTTCTCCTGAGTCTATCCCCTCTCACCCTCATCCTATGTCCCCTTGTAACAGAGCTTGCTTTCAATCGAAAGAGGCTCTCCTCTTATGCATTTATGCCATGGGAGGTATTTAAACATCTGTATCGTATCTCCTTTATCCCGCCTTTCCTCAAAGGTGTACATATTAACATCCTTAAGTCTCCTCATATGCTCTATAACGAAGACCACTAACCATTTAAGTAGCCACTCTCTGCACTGACTTCAACCTGTTTCTATCCTTTTGAAGGTGTGATCTCCAGAATTGCACACAATACGCCAAATAATGCCACCCCAAAAAAAACTTACAGAGGCAATATAATGTTCTTTTTTCTGCTAGCTATTCCTCTCCCTATGCACCCAAGCAGCCTTCTAGCTTTAAATGGTCTCCTTTTCTACCTGTTTAGCTACTTCAAGCTAGTCAGACACCATCACGCCCAGGTCCTGCTCTTCTTTTGTGGACAGAATTACTTCATCCCCTACACTGTACCAACCTCCGTTGGATTTTTGCACCCCAAATTCATGACCCTGCATTTTTTTTAGCATTAAATCTCAGCTGCCAAATTCTCAACCATTCTTCAAGCTTAGCTAGATCCCTCCTCATGTTATCTATTCCTTCCTGGGTGTCTATTGCAGATTTTGGTATCATATGGAAAGAGGCAAACCTTACCCGACAGCCCTTCCGCTATATCACTAAAACAGATGTTAAAAAGAATCGAACCAAGGACAGATCCCTGCGGTACACCGCTAGTAACTTCCTTCTCCTTGGAGTGAGCTCCATTTAGCCGTACCTTTTGTCGCCTCCCACTCAACCAATTTCTAACCCAATCAGTAACTTTAGGGTCCATCGCTAGGGTGCTCAGTTGGTTTATAAGTTGCCTGTGCGGAACGGTGTCAAAGACCTTAATGAAATCCAAGCACAACACATCTAGGACTCTCCCTCAGTCTAACCCCTTGGTCACCCAGTCAAAGAAATCAATCAGATTTGTCTGACAAGACCTGCCTCTGGTGAATCCATGCTGCCTCCGATCCTGTAATCCATTGGCCTCCAGAAACCTCACTATTTTCTCTTTCAGCAGAGGTTCCAATAATTTACTCACTACGAGGTCAGACTAACCGGACTGTAGTTTTCAACCACATCCTTACTTCCACTTACATGTAAAGGACCACATGTGCCTCTGTCCAGTCCTCTGGCACCACACCACACTCCAAAGAGGCATTGAAAAGGTCAGTAAGTGGAGCCGCTACTGGATCAGACCAAGGTCCATCAAAGCCCAGTATCTCGTTTCCAACAGTGGCCAATCCAGGTCACAAGTATCCGGCAGGTTCCCAAAAGGCACATAGTTTCCACAATGCTTGTCTAGGGGCAGGCAGTGGATTTCCCAGATCCTCTTTAATAATGGTTTATGGATGCTTCCTCCAGGAACTTGTCCAAACCTTTTTTAAACCTAGCTACACTATGAGGTTTTACTACATCCTCTGGTAACAAATGCCAGATTTGATTACATGTTGAGTGAAAAAATATTTTCTCTTATTAGTCTTAAGTGGGTTACATTGTAGCTTCATTGTGTGTCCCATAATCTTTCTACTTTTTGGATAGAGTAAACAACCGATCAACATTTACCCATTCCATTCCATTTATAGACCTCTATCATATCTCCCCTCAGCCGTCTCTTTTCCAAGTTGAAAAGCTCTAATCTTTTAAGCCTTTCCTCATAGGGGTGTATCCTTCCATTCCCTTTACTATTTTCATGGCTCGTCTCTGTAACTTTTATAATTCTGCTATATCTTTTTTAAGATATGGCGACCAGAAAGAGTAGTTACTCACCTGTAACAGGTGTTCTCCAGGAGCAGCAGGAATCAGTCCTCACTTATGGGTGACGTCGGCGCCGACGGAGCCCTCGCGGAGCAATTTTCCCCAGCTTTCGAAGAAAGCCTTTGGGAATTGCAGCGCGCAAGCGCGGTCCCCTTCCCGCCCAAGAGTGCCATCTTGCTGTCTGATGACATAGCGAAAAGACAGCAAAAAAGTTAGCAAAACCATATACTAAGAATGATTGCAACTCCAAGGGGAGGAGGGAGGGTTGTGAGGACTGATTCCTGCTGCTCCTAGAGAACACCTGTTACAGGTGAGTAACTACTCTTTCTCCAGGACCAAGCAGGAAGTCAGTCCTCACTTATGGGACTCCCAAGCTTAAGGCTACCGGAGACCTCAAGCCTAAAAGAGCTCCCTCAAGCTCAACAGTACAGAAGGAAGGAATCTTCTCTGAATACGAATCCGGCCGGTAGCCCAACACCAGGGCCGGAGGGTAGGAGTTGCTTAGACCTCAAAGAGATTGTGGAGGACTGCCTGTCCGAAAGCACTGTCCCTGCGGGACTCTCTCTCCAGGCAGTAATGAGCCGCAAATGTCTGGCTGGAAGACCAAGTAGCGGCCCGGCAGATGTCTGCTAACGGAACAGAGCGGAGATGAGCCACTGACGCAGCCTTAGCCCTGACACGGTGAGCCGTGACTCGACTCTCTAAGGAGAGGCCGGCTGCCCCGTAAGCCCAGGCGATACAGTCAGCTACCCAGATGGACAAAAATACGCTTAGAGACGGGTACCCCCAACCGATTGAGGTCAAAAGATACGAAAATCTGGACAGCTTTCCTATGCTCTCGCGTACGGTCAAGGTAGAAGGATAAGGCTCTTCTACAGTCCAGGTTGTGCAGCACAGTTTCAGCTCGGCTGGTATGCGGCCTGGGAAAGAAGGTCGGAAGGACCACCTCTTGGTTGATGTGAAAATGGGAGACCACCTTTGGAAGAAACTTAGAGTGAGTCCGTAGGACAACCCTATTCTTGTAGAACCTAGTGTATGGGGGCTCCGACACTAGGGCCTGTAGTTCACTGACACGCATAGCGGAGGTAAGGGCTACCAAGAAGAGAGTTTTCCAGGAGAGGAAACGAAGAGGGCAGGTAGCCATGGGTTCAAAAGGCGGACTGGTAAGCCTTTGCAGAACCACGTTGAGGTCCCAGTCAGGAGCTGGAGGGCGCAACGGAGGCTTAAGCAGAAGGAGGCCTCTGAGAAAACGCGCCACCAAGGGGTGCGAGGACAGAGGCCGGCCTTCCACCGGCGAATGATGTGCGGAGAGGGCACTGAGGTGGACTCTGACCGAGTTGGATTTGAGGCCCAGATCGTAGAGGTGAAACAAGTATTGCAGTACCACCGATACTAAACAGGCGAAGGGGTCCTCAGAGCGCTGAGAGCACCAGACCGAGAAGCGACGCCATTTAAGGGCGTAAGATTTTCAGGTAGAAGGACGCCGAGACGCTAGGACGACGGCTTCCACTTCCGGAGGTAGCAGAAGCGGAGCTAGGACTACCCTTTCAGCAGCCAGGCTATCAGGTGCAGGGCCCGGAGGTTGGGGTGCAGGAGAGTACCCTGATCCTGGGTCAGGAGATCGGGCTGAAACCCCAGAGGAAGAGGGGTGTCCACCGCTAGCTGTAGAAATAGAGGGAACCACGGTTGCCTCGGCCACCGGGGCGCTACCAGGATCACGGAGGCCCTGTCCTGGACCACCTTGAACAATGTCCGGGACACCAGTGGCGTGGGAGGGAAGGCATACAGTAGGCCCGTGGACCATGATATGAGGAAAGCATCCGGCGCTACTCTGAGAGGATGCGGGTGCCGAGAGCAGAACCTGGGAAGCTGCCGGTTCAGGGGACTGGCAAAGAGATCCACGGTGGGGGAGCCCCACCGGCGGAAAATCTGCTGGACCATTGCGGGGTTCAGCCTCCATTCGTGCGGCTGCAAAATCCGGCTCAGTTTGTCCGCCAGGCCATTGTCCTGCCCGGGCAGGTAAACAGCCTTGAGGAGGATGTTGTGACCGACTGCCCAAGAGCACAGCCTCCGAGCCTCCCGACATAGAAGGAGGGAGCCCGTGCCCCCCTGTTTGTTCACGTAGAACATGGCAACCTGATTGTCCGTCTGCACCAGCACAGACTGACAAGACATGAGGTGAGAGAGGGCCCGCAGAGATAGGCGGATCGCCCGCAGCTCCAGGAAGTTTATCTGCTGGGCGGCTTCCCAAGGTGTCCAAAGGCCTTGAGTGCACATCCCTTGACAATGCGCTCCCCATCCCAGGAGAGAGGCATCTGTCGTGAGCACCTGGGACGGTGGAGGAGACTGAAAAGTCATGCCGAGTACCAGATTGGGCAGGTGAAGCCACCATTGCAGAGAGGGGACCAGGCGGTCGGAAATCTGTATTAAGTCCGTCAGCCTCCCTGTGGCCTGATGCCATTGAGTGCGAAGGCTCCACTGAGCAGGTCACATATGCAGACGGGCATTCGGAGTGACATGGACCGTGGAGGCCATGTGACCGAGCAGTTGCAGGAATTGTCTGGCAGAGGCCAGTGACGCGCTGTGGAACCTGCCGGCCAGAGCTATGAGCCTGTTGGCCCGTTCCAGAGGCAAGAACGCCCGAGCCTGCAGAGTGTCCAGCCGTGCTCCTATGAATTTGAGATCCTGAGAGGGGCGCAAAGTGGACTTTTCGAAGTTTATGACGAAGCCCAAGTGCTGAAGCAGAGCCACTGTGCGTTGAGTGGCCTGAGTGACCTCTAGGGAAGACCGTGCCCGGATGAGCCAGTCGTCCAGGTAGGGGAAGACGAAGAGGCCTTGAAGCCTCAGGAAGGCTGCCACCACTGCCAGGCATTTCGTGAACACCCTGGGAGCGGAGGATAGGCCAAAGGGCAGTACGCGGTACTGATAATGATTCCCTGCCACCACAAATCTTAGATACTGCCGGTGGTCCGGATGAATAAGGATGTGGGTATAAGCATCCTTTAGATCCAAGGAGCATAGCCAATCTCCCTGCTGGAGGTAGGGCAGTAGGATTCCAAGGGTAAGCATCTTGAACTTTTCCCGCTGCAGGAACTTGTTGAGGTTGCGTAAGTCCAGAATGGGTCTGAGGCCTCCTGTTCTCTTTGGAACCAGGAAGTACCTTGAGTAAAACCTGTGACCCCACAGGTGTTGGGGCACTGGCTCCACAGCCTGTTCGTGAAGCAGACTTTGCAGCTCCCGAAGGAGTAAGTCCCTGTGTAGGGGGGGTCTTGGAGGCTCCCCTGGAAAGAAGGGGGGGGCACCTGGTGAAAATGCAAGAGGTAGCCCTTTTGACCCACCTGCAGCACCCAGGAATCGGATGTTATGGCAGACCACCGGTGGGCAAAGTGGGTCAGCCGGCCTCCCGTGCTGAGCGAAGGCCCCTGAGGGGGAGATTCTATGCTGGCATAGTCAAAAACCCCCACCCTGCTGGGCCGGGGCCTGCATGGTGGGCTTGGGAGCCTTCTGCCTACGGGAACCGTTACCCTGCCCCTTAGAGCTGCTGTCCCTGATGGGGGGCAGCTGAGGCCTGATATTGTGGGTGGTGGTGTTTATAAGCAAACACCTTCCTCGGGTAAAAAAGGCTTTTTCCCCCGAGCCCTTCCTCTTCTGTGAAGGGGTAGAGGTCTTTCTGGATAGGCGAGTCCTGGTGAGAGAGCGTAGTTACTCACCTGTAACAGGTGTTCTCCAGGAGCAGCAGGAATCAGTCCTCACTTATGGGTGACGTCGGCGCCGACGGAGCCCTCGCGGAGCAATTTTCCCAGCTTTCAAAGAAAGCCTTTGGGAATTGCAGCGCGCATGCGCGGTCCTCTTCCCGCCCAAGGGTGCCATCTTAGCCAGTCAGATGACATAGCTAAAAAGACAGCATAAAAATTTGCAAAAAAACTAAAGCAGACGATTCCAACTCCAAGGGGAGGAGGGAGGGTTGTGAGGACTGATTCCTGCTGCTCCTGGAGAACACCTGTTACAGGTGAGTAACTACGCTTTCTCCAGGACCAAGCAGGAAGTCAGTCCTCACTTATGGGACTCCCAAGCTTAAGGCTACCGGAGACCCTAAGCACAAAAATGAGCTCCCTCTAGCTCAGCAGCACAGAAGGAAAAGAATCTTCGCTGAATTATTACCCACCGGTAGCCCACATCCGGGATGGGGGGTAGGAGTTGCTCAGACCTCAAAGAGATTACGGAGGACTGCCTGTCCGAAAGCACTGTCCCTGCGGGACTCCCTCTCGAGACAGTAATGGACCGCAAAAGTCTGGCTCGAAGACCAAGTAGCGGCCCGGCAGATGTCTGCCAGCGGAACAGAGCAGAGGTAAGCCACTGACGTAGCCTTTGCCCGAACGCAATGAGCCGTGACTCGACCTTCCAAGGAGAGTCCGGCTGCCCCATAAGCCCAAGAGATACAGTCCGCAACCCAGATGGACAGAGTACGCTTGGAGACTGGGAGCCCCAATTTATTGGGGTCAAAAGACACAAAAAGCTGAGCAGCTTTACGGTGCTCCCGCGTACGGTCAAGGTAGAAGTTCAAAGCCCTTCTACAGTCCAGGGTATGGAGGACCGTTTCAGCTCGGCTGGAGTGTGGCCTGGGAAAGAAGGTTGGAAGTACCACCTCCTGATTGATGTGAAAAGGGGAGACCACTTTTGGAAGAAATTTTGGGTGAGTCCGTAGGACTACCCTATTTTTGTAGAACCGAGTGTAAGGGGGATCAGACACGAGGGCCTGCAATTCACTTACGCGTCTAGCGGAAGTGAGGGCTATCAAGAACAGTGTTTTCCAAGACAGAAAACGGAGAGAACAGGTAGCCATAGGTTCAAAAGGCGGACAGGTGATCCGCTGCAAAACCACATTCAGGTCCCAGTCAGGCACTGGCGGGCGCAGAGATGGTTTAAGTAGAAGGAGACCTCGGAGAAACCTCGCTACGAGAGGGTCGCTGGAGAGAGGTCTGCCGTCCACCGGCACATGATGTGCCGAAAGAGCACAGAGGTGAACTTTGACGGAGTTGGACTTAAGTCCCAGATTAGAGAGGTGTAGCAAGTACTGCAAGATCACCGACACCGGGCAGGAGAAGGGATCCTGAGACTGTTGGGTACACCAAACGGAAAAGCGACGCCATTTAAGTGCGTAGCATTTGCGGGTAGAAGGTCGTCGCGAAGCCAAGACGACCTCCTCCACCTCTGCCGGCAGGAGAAGGGGAGCAAGGACTACCCTCTCAGCAGCCAGGCCATTAGGTTGAGAGACCTGAGGTTGGGGTGTAGCAGAGACCCCTGATCCTGAGTGAGGAGATCCGGTTGAAACCCCAGAGGGAATGGATCCTCCACCGCTAATTGCAGCAGGAGCGGAAACCACGGCTGTCTGGGCCAGCGAGGGGCCACCAGGATCATGAAGGCTTTGTCTCGGAGAACCTTGAAAAGAGTCCGAGAGACTAGCGGGATGGGAGGGAAAGCGTACAGAAGGCTTCCCGACCATGAGAGTAGAAAAGCGTCCGCCGCAACCCGAAGGGGGTGGGGCTGACGAGAGCAGAAGCGAGGAAGTTGCCGGTTGTGAGGACTGGCAAAGAGATCCACCGTGGGGAGGCCCCACTTTAGAAAGAGCTTCTGAACTACCAAGGGATCCAGACGCCACTCGTGCGGCTGGAGGATCCTGCTGAGTTTGTCCGCCAGGTAATTCTCTTGGCCTGGAAGATAAACTGCCTTGAGGAGAATGCCGTGACTGACGGCCCAAGAGCAGAGCTTCTGTGCCTCCCGGCAGAGGAGGAAGGAGCCCGTGCCCCCTTGCTTGTTCACGTAGAACATGGCAACTTGATTGTCCGTCTGGACAAGGACGGACTGGTGAGAAGTCAGGTGGGAGAAAGCCTTGAGAGCCAGGCGGATCGCCCTGAGCTCCAGGAAGTTGATCTGCTGAGCAGACTCCCACGTGGTCCAGAGGCCCTGAGTACGTGCCCCTTGGCAATGCGCACCCCAGCCCAGGAGGGATGCATCTGTTGTCAGCACCCGGGCCGGCTGAGGTGACTGGAAAGGCATTCCGAATATCAGGTTCGGCTGCTGAAGCCACCACCGGAGAGACGAGATCAGCGACTCGGAGACGCGCACTAGGTCTGCTAGGCCGCCTGTGGCTTGTCGCCACTGCTGGCGGAGACACCATTGAGCAGGCCGCATATTCAGGCGGGCATTGGGGGTCACATGGACGGTGGAAGCCATATGGCCGAGTAGTCTCAGGAAGCGCCTGGCGGAGACCAGGGGCTGGCTGCGAAAACGGTCGGCTAGGTCCATGAGCCGTTGAGCCCTGTCGAGCGGTAGGTATGCTCGTGCCTGAGAAGTGTGCAGCCTTGCGCCGATGAACTCGAGATCCTGTGAGGGGAGCAAAGTGGACTTTGCGAAGTTTATAACAAAGCCCAAGTGCTGCAGAAGAGTCACCGTGCGGCGCGTGGCGTTGGTGACCTCCAGAGCGGACGCTGTTCTGATGAGCCAGTCGTCGAGGTACGGAAAGACATAGAGGCCGTGAAGCCGGAGATGGGCCGCCACCACCGCGAGACATTTTGTGAAGACTCGCGGTGCGGAGGACAGGCCAAAGGGCAGTACTCTGTACTGGTAATGATTTCCTGCCACCACAAACCTTAGGTATTGTCGGTGGCTTGGGTGGATGAGGATGTGCGTGTAGGCATCCTTTAGATCCAAGGAGCATAGCCAATCTCCCTGCTGGAGGTAGGGCAGAAGGATTCCAAGGGTAAGCATCTTGAACTTCTCTCGCACGAGGAACTTGTTGAGGTTGCGCAGGTCCAGGATGGGTCTGAGGCCTCCTGTTCTCTTTGGTATCAGAAAATACCTGGAGTAAAAGCCTTGACCTTTCAGGTGGTGGGGCACTGGTTCCACCGCCTGTTCCTGTAGAAGACCTGCTAACTCCTGAAGGAGTAATTCCCTGTGCAGAGGGGGTCGTGGAGGTTCTCCCGGAAAAAAGGAGGGAGGGACCTGGTGGAAGTGGAGAAGATAGCCTTCTCGCACGACTTGAAGCACCCAGGCATCTGAGGTGATGCTGGACCACCTGTGGGCGAAGTGAACCAGCCGGCCTCCGGTGCTGGGAGGAACCAGCGGGGGGGGAGAGGCTATGCTTAGTGAGTCAAAAACCCCCACCCTGCTGAGCAGGGGCTGGTGGTGCAGGCTTGGGGGCTTGCTGCCTACGGGACCCGTTACCCCGTCCCTTGGCCTGCTGGCCCTGTTGGGGAGCTGCAGGGGCCTGATAATGGGGGTATTGTTTGTAGGCAGCCGCCTTCCTCGGGTAAAAGGACTTTTTTCCCGAGCCCTTCTTTTTCTGGGAAGGGGCGGAGGTCTTCCTAGAAAGCCTGGTCCTGGTGAGAGTCTCAGTCTCAATTTGTGCAGCCTTTTCAGCCATGGGCTTGCCAAAGAGGTTTTCGCCTCGGCAGGGGACATCGACCAACTTGTCCTGCACCCAGGGCTCAAGGTCTGACGACTGAAGCCAAGCCTGTCGGCGGGCACCGATGCCGGCTGCGGCCACTCGAGCCGATGCTTCAAAGCCATCATAGGCTGCTCGGGACATGAACTTTGAGCATTCCCGAATGCCAGTGGACAAGGCCAGGAACCTCCGCAAGGGTTCCTCGGACAAACCAGCGGAGAATCCAGCTAGCTCTTTAGCCAGGTCTCGGAGATACATGCCCATGTATAGCTGGTAGGTCTGGACACGACACGCAAGCATAGAGCCCTGGAAACACTTCTTACCAAGGCCATCCAGGTTACGGGCCTCCCTGCCAGGAGGCACCGAGGAGTGCATCTTCTGGCTCTTAAGACGATGCATGGCCGATTCCACTACCATGGAATGGTGTGGTAGCTGTGCTTTTTGGAAGCCAGGGCTCTTGCGGACTCGATAGATAGAATCGACCCGCTTGCTCAGGACCGGCGAGGTGGCCGGACTCTCCCACATGCGGAAGAGTAAGCGTTCCAGCATAGGAGGAACCGGCACAGTAAAGTGTTCCTTTGCGGGAGAGTCATACTGGAGGGCGTCGAGCTCTTCGGCTCGAGGCTCCTCCTCGGGGTCCGCAGGGAAGGCCAAAGCCTTGGCCATATCCCTGACGAAGTCCGAGAACCGGGCATCCTCCGGGGGGGACTGCTTCCGAGGTTCGGACTCAGGTGAGGGGACACACCGAGTCCGGAAAGAATCAGGCGACTCTTCCTCTTCAGATTCCCAGACCGACTCCGACGAGGACTCGGTGGGGTCGGCCCGGGCAGGGCGCGGCGCCTGACGCCCCGACGCCGAGGGAGTCGGCGTCGGCGACCTCGGTCCCGAACGGGAGGCCGAGGGTGACCTCGACCGAGGATCGACTCGAGTTCGCATCGACTCGAGGATCGGCTCGGTCTCCGGGGTCGACTTGGACGTCGACGTCCCGGCGGTCGGGGCAGCGACGCCAGCGAAGCCAGCGAGCAGTGCCCGCTGCTGGTCCATGAAGGCAGACAGTCTGCTCTCCAAGGCCGTCAACCTGAGTCCGAGCTCAGGTGACCCAGCAGCCCCCGACTCGGGCCCCGACGGCGTCGGGCCCGACGTCGGCTGTCGCGGAGGCGAGTCCAGGAGGACCACAGGACTTACCCGAGCAGGCAGCTCCGACTCCAGGCGAGGTCGCTTCGTGAGGTGCTCCTTCTCCAAGGACCCGGGGCGGCTATCGGGGCTATGCGACCTGGCCCTCGCGGAGCCAGGAGCGTCCACCGATGCCGCCCTCACGGGTTTCACCTTACGTCGATGGTCCCCGGAGGGAGAACCCCTGTCGGAGGAACTCCGGCGACGGTCCGAGCTGGAACCTTTGGACGCGGAGGCCTCCGACGAGGTCCGGGTATGGCTGGGGTCAGCGAAGATCCTATCCCGCTGATGCCGCCGACTTCTCAACGCTTTGGAGGACATTTTGCCGCAGGGTCCACAGATCATTTCTTCATGATCCGGGCCCAGGCAGCGGAGGCAAAAGTCGTGTGTGTCAGTTAGTGACATATTTCGGTCACACTGACCACACCGCTTAAAACCACTGGCAGCCATCGGGGGAAAAAGGGCCCCGGCGAGGTCAAAGGACCGGGCTGCCAGGGAAAAACCGAAAACGAAAACTGACTAAGTCAGAAAAACCGAAAAAAAGAAGAGGACTCGCGACCGGCGTCACGAGTCCGGGCGGGAAAAAGACCGGCGTCGAACCGAAGGAAAAGAAATAAAATTATGAAGAAATATCAACTTTTTCGCGGGGACACGACGGGGACGTCTGTAGGGCTCCGCGGAAAAAAGAAGACTGGCTAAGATGGCACCCTTAGGCGGGAAGAGGACCGCGCATGCGCGCTGCAATTCCCAAAGGCTTTCTTTGAAAGCTGGGGAAAATTGCTCCGCGAGGGCTCCGTCGGCGCCGACGTCACCCATAAGTGAGGACTGACTTCCTGCTTGGTCCTGGAGAATCTCGGACTCGAGCTCCGCCGCCTTTTCAGCCATGGGCTTGCCAAAGAGGTTTTCACCTCTGCAAGGGACATCGACCAACTTGTCCTGCACCCATGGCTCGAGGTCGGACGACTGAAGCCAAGCCTGACGGCGAGCCCCGATGCCGGCTCCGGCTACTCGAGCCGATGCTTCGAAGCCATCGTAGGCTGCTCGAGAAATGAACTTCGAACACTCTCGAATCCCTGTGGACAAGGCCTGGAACCGCTCTTACCGAGAAAAATAACAAGAAACAAAATAAAAGAAATCAACTTTTTCAGCGGCGATAACAAACTACGTCTGTAGGGCTCCGCGGAAAAAAGGAGACTGAGCAAGATGGCACTCTTGGGCGGGAAGGGGACCGCGCATGCGCGCTGCAATTCCCAAAGGCTTTCTTCGAAAGCTGGGGAAAATTGCTCCGCGAGGGCTCCGTCGGCGCCGACGTCACCCATAAGTGAGGACTGACTTCCTGCTTGGTCCTGGAGAACTGCACACAATATTCAAGGTGCGGTCGCATCATGGAATACAGAAGCATTATAAGATCCTTGGTTTTATTCTCCATGCCTTTCCTTATGATACCAAGCATTCTATTTGCTTTCTTGGCCGCCACTGCACACTGGGCGGAAGGTTTTAACATATTATCCATGACTCCTCCTAAATCTTTTTCCTGGGTGGTGTTCCTAATGTGGAACCTTGCATCATGTAACGTAGTTTGGGTTGTTCTTTCCTAGGTGCATAACTCTGCACTTGTCCACATTAAATTTTCATCTACCATTTGAACTTCCAGTCTTCCAAATTATCAAGGTCCTCTTGAAATTTATCAATCCTCTTATGTTTTAACAACTTTGAATAATTTTGTGTCATCTACAAATCTGATCACCTCACTGGTTATTCCCAATTTATGAAGATGTTAAAAAGCAACAGGCCAAGCACAGATCCCTGAGGTACTCCACTATTCACCTTTCTCTATTGGGAAAATTGGCCATTTAGCCCTACCCTCTGCTTTCTTTTAACCAGTTCCTGATCCACAATAGTACACTGCCTCCTATCCCATGATTTTTTAATTTGGCCAAGAGTCTCTCATGAGGGACCTTGTCAAAGTCTTTCTGAAAATCCAGGTACACTATATCAACCGGCTCACCTTGGTCTACCTGTTTATTCACACATTCAAAAAAATATAACAGATTAGTAGGACAAGACCTTACTTGGCTAAATCCATGTTGGTTTTTGCACGCGTGTGTGTGTGTGTGTGTGTGTTATATATATATTGTTTTCTGTTTGTAAACCGCCTTGCTATTTTTTTATTGCAGTATATTAAGATTTTAATAAACCATAAATAGGAGCAAGACTATAAAGTAATTCAGTTGCTCTTTTGTATTTTCTAAGTCTGATCTTCTTTTCTTAACGCTGCACATTCAGTACAGAAGCCCAGCTCCAGCTGATTGAATGCAACAGAGAAGCCTCGCTGTCTACTGTGATTATCAGCCCCGAGTTTACTACAAAACTCAAAAGAAATCTATTGAAGAGCTCATCGGTGGGAGTGGCGTTGCACAGCCACGGCACTATGATATAGTTCAGATAAGGAAGGAAGTGGGGTGAGGATTCTAGACTCTGCCTAAACTTCGGAAAGCATGGGGGGGCAGTCTGCAAAGGAAGCAGAAATCGTCCTCCCCATCTCATGCTGAAAAAAGAGCAGTTCTGGAATTCTGGACTCTTCCAGATGATCACTACCTGCACCCACTACTTCCCAGTTCTGCCACCATCAACACATTTTGAAATCACCACATGTGAGGAGAGTGTTTTCAATATTTCTTCAAGCCATTTCACAAGAAACATTCAATATGCTTATTTACTCCCCCCTCCCCGAATCCCACAGATGTCACCTGACCATACAATGACTTATTATCAATAAAAGACTGCCAGACTACTGAGATGGTTTGGTACAGTATACCAGCACACAAATATGATTTGGAATAGATCAATGAACCAATATATAATCAATAAATCTCACAGCAATGTCAAAAGAAATGAAGCAACTACCTTCAAAGTGTTAGCACCTGTCTTTTCTTCTTCTTTGGGACTCAGAAGAAAGTTGAGGGATGACATGCAGGCCACTTAATTCACCAATGGAACTCCAGTCCTTTTAAAAACTGCACTGGAACATAAGCTCAAGTGGATTCTGCATTAGAATGTCAAGTTTCCCTTAGCAACAAGCAGTCTGTTTTGTTCTTTAAAGAGCTCCCAAGCACATAACAAAAGTGGGTACTTGGTGTAAGATCTGGTGCAACAGCGTCACCTTATGCAAAGCTAGATAGTGAGAAATGCATGACTAACAGTTCTGGTTCAAGATTTATTGTTATTTTTCAATTGTATTACCAGAGGCAATGTTCCCTCTAACATGTGTGGAAATTCACCGACACTTGTGTAACTGCTGGGTGTACTACAGCCATCTTTCAGTCTGAACCATACAGGGTCCCCCAGCCCTGCACAGTTCAGAACTTAAATGGCTAGATATACTCAGTGCTTACACAGGTATCAGTGGGCTCCTGCACACCTCAGAGAAGATATCATCCCTAGATGCTTTCTAAAGCATTTAAAATATATGGGCAAAACAAACAGAAGAATGGAGTACGGAGATACTCAATACACTAGTATGAAAACTAGCAGTTATGAAGATCAACAATCCAGGTAAAGGGGGCATTAACGGAGGACAAGGCCATAGTGGAGAAACCAAATGAATTATTTGCTCTGGTCTTTCTTGAAGATGACATAAGAAAATTAGCCATGTTGTGGCAGGCTATGGCCTAGAGTAGTCTGCAAATATGAAAGGCCTGTAAGTTAGGCCTGGATCCCAACCCCCATTATAGCTAGAAAAGGACCAAAAATCTGTGAAAAATGAGAAAATTGTTTTAAACTGCTTAATAAGAAGTTGTACATGAATTCATGTCTTTCATTATTCTCTTGTGTGCAAAAGAAAGAAATGTTTCAATACATGCATTCTTGGAGCTAGGGATAACCTTGCAGTAGAGAAGTATCAAACTTAGAAACTGCACCATTGTTAGAACAGTCCTAAGGGAGGGGGCTGGTTGCTAGGTCCCGGAGGGATCTCTGATTGGACAGGGGCAGGGGGTGTTGGAGCCAATGGGAAGTTTGCATGTATCAAGCTGGAACCAATAGAAAGTTCTCATGTATCAAACAGAAGAAAAGGTATAAATGAGTATGTCTCTGTAAAAACTTTGCTCAGTTCCTTTTGAAGCTTTGACTAACTGAGCCATGTGCACAATAAATTAGCTTGGATCTTTTGAACAGACTCCTGGTTTTATTTATTGCATGCTTATCAGCTGCTACATATTCTTGGTGCGTTGGGCCGGAATGTGCGAGCAGGGGATGGTATGCAAGTGAATATACCACGACTTCTCGCCTCAAAGGTTTGGTCCGGTTGGAACCATGTCTGTCCGACCGCAGGGGAATTCTCAGGCGCCGCCGATCCCTTTGTATCGGAGAGGGTTCCGCCTTGCCTCGGCGGGCCACTGGGTCCAGCTGGCCAACATCTCAGAACCCGAGGGGAGTCCAGGATCCAACCCAAGAACTGGTTTGGTATCAGGAACTAGATCCGGTGAGTAGATATTTTCTTGTTTAAAAGTCAGTGCAGCCTGGGGAAAAAGTCTTGCATAAGTATGCGCAAGACTGATTTAGTATAGACTAACTGGGAAAATCTCGCGTGGGTATGCGCGAGACAAGAGAGCTTGATCACCTCTCATAAGGGCGGTCCTAGTAGACCCCGCATGAGTATGCGCGGGGGGAAGCCATCGACCCTTCTTGTTTGGAATAGTCAGTCAGAAAACCTGGGCACTTGAAAAATGATTTTTGTGATGATATGATTGCTTGTGTGATTGAGAGGTCTTGAAATACAGACCGAGCGAAAGTGGACTCCTGAGTAGCGCAGTTTCTGGCCAGGCGACTGCGCCCAGGTTGCGAAAAGGAGGAAGCGTTTGGTGTTTGTCTGTCCTTACTATGTGTTTTCTGTATCTGATTTCTGTTATCTGTTGAAACCGCGAGTTTCCCTTCTGGTATAATGTGAGATTATTCTGTTGGGTAATTTGTGGAACAATTTACTGATTAAGAAATAGTATTAAGAAGACAGGAGTCACGTTTAAATCAAGAAGCTGTCTCACTCATTCCTGTTTTTTCCTTCCGCACAGCCTGAAACTGGCTAGCGGAGAGAGAAGGGGCGTGTCTGGAGAAAGGAATATGTAGTATCTTTTAACCCTGTGAAGGCTTAATCTCAACACTCTGCAGCTGGGTTAATTTGTGCTTATTTCAGGTAAATTGTACTCGTTTTATTCAATATGTTTTAATAGTGATGTTCCTTCTGCTATGGTCATGTATTATATATCATTTAATAAGAATGTTTAGTCAGGATTGTGTATCCCGACAGTTTTGGGCTTAGCCTGGAAAGGGTTAAGTTCTTATTAACCCCTTTCGAGTTCCTGTACTTGTACGGACCAAGTGAAAAGGATTTCTATAAAGCTATAGGTATAATGCATTTGTGGGCTTAGCCTTGTCTTGTGTTTTTTATGTGTTCAAATCTTCAGCAAGCACTGTAATGGTTCAAACAGAAACTGCTTTTGTTTTCCCTTTGCCCTACGAAGTAGAGGTTAGGAACCCTGACAGGATTATGAAGCATCCCGAGCCAGTAGTACAAGATCGCGACTTGCAAGTGATTTAAATCCCGAGTGAATGAGGAGTTAATCGTGCCTGAATTCTAGTTCCTGATATACTGCGGCAAGCACCTCATAGAAGACATACTTATTGTTAATAAAAATAAAAAAGGAAGAAAAAGGGGTGTGTATGTATTCCAGATATCCACCCACTTTATGAAAGAGTATCCAGAATGTCTTTTTAATATCTACTTCCTAAATTGTAAGATTTAAAGTAATTTCTTTTGCAGAGACATTGTTCCGCTTAAATGCTGATTACGGCTGGCAGTTAGTTTCCATGCTAAGTAATTTCATTCCAGTCATACGTAACAGATATGTGGCCGTCAGGTTAGGAGCCATAGTTCTTTCTATTGGATTTGTTGTTATAACATGTTGCAAAATAATAGTTTTATATTTTATTTTATTTTTTTTATTTTATTTATACACATTTATATACCGCATCTTCCACAGTTCAGTTGCGGTTTACAGAGAACAACAATTAACAAAGCAAGTTTGTTTTACAAGGAACGTCAATATTAGTATAATTAACCAAATATAATTTACAAGGAACGTCATAATATAATTCTAACAATTTTAAGGACTTTATCTAAATTGTTCTTATTTAGAATGAGCACACACATCCATTATGTTTAGTCCATAAGAAAATACAGCCTGACTGCCCGCCCCCTCTGTCTGTTGTCAAATACGTCACCATGGGGGGGGGGGGTCAGAGTCCACGCAGATTTTGTTGAAATGTATGACTAGGAATTTTAGCAAGGGCTTTGCTGGAGACTACAGACTTAAAATGTCTCCGTCCCTATTAGAAATGCTCTGTGAAAGGGGGTGGCCAGTGTTAGCTACTTCATGGCCCCGTAGTTTCCCGTGTTCATCAGATTGTACAGAAAATGTTCCCTGATCAGTTCCCCTACATAGACTCCTGGTTGAATGTTTGTGAGGGAAAAAAAACCCTACCCTTTTATTATCTTTATAGGCCAGTTCCCTCAGCTCTGCCACCACCCCGGGCAGAGCCTGGGGCAGGGGGGGGGGGGACACCTCCCTGCAAATGTACCCCAAGTAGTTCACCAGCCACCTCCACAGCAGGAGGACGTACACCCCCTCTTGACCGAAAGCTCCGGCACAGTTTAAAGTACTCCGAGTGGGCCACAGTCCACCGATGACACTACAAGCAGGGATTCATTTGCCAGTTCAGGGTCACTCACAGCCAGCGCCCGAGAACATGAAGTGGAACCCAGACAGTCCCGATTGCTGTATGCCTTCAGAAGTACAATTACCAGTAAAAGGGAGGGTCACGTTATCCCATTGCACTAGGTCCAGGGCCAGCTTTGCACTAGCCAGCTGACCAGCTTTGTTTCTGCCACTGATTTACTGAACTGAAAACTGCATTATGCCTCCTACACTGAGAAACCTTAGGATTTGATTGAACTAATGAACAGTATTATGCAGACCCATAAGCCTTGATAACCCCAAGTGGGATCCAAATAGTGCAGGCAGCCCTCACTATATACCCCATGCGATCCAGCAGCCCAGGAGAATTTGTGTATGGTAGATGCAGTTTTTGTCAGTCAGTCCCAGAGAGATATAAAATGGAAATTGCAGAAACTGGATGGATTTGCGGGTATGAATACAGCACAGTTAATGGAAGTTGCTCAGAAGGTTTTTGTGAATTGTGGAAATGAATGTGACAGAGAAAGTGTTAAAGAAGAAAGCAGATCTTCTTGCTGATACTTTAGTTGAATGACGTGGAGGTGGTTTTCCTAATCGAAGGAGCAGAGGAAGTGGAAGGGGTCGTGAAAATGATCGGCCCCCACTGGGTGCGAATCAGTGCGCCCATTGCAGAGAAGAAGGACATTAGAGAAGTGAATACCCGCATCTTGATTCCACCCCCAAGAAGGAAGGAGGGAGCATTTGGAGAACAGGAGGTTGATTTTAGAGTCATGAAAGAATAAACCGAGCACAGTGTTCCAGCAAGAAAGGGAAGCAGCTATAGAGTGAGTGGCAGCCGAAGAGGGCTACAGCATGGATGAAGACTAGGCCAGACCGGGCTCCAAGTTTCCCTGGGTTCCCAGGAGCCTATGGTCAGTCTGAAAATAGGGGACCAATATATGGACTTTATGGGGGATACAGGAGTAGAATACAAAAGCCAGTAGCCCCTTTGTTTTCTCGATGCATCATCATTGTCAGAGCTACTGGGGCTAAGGCCACAAGGCCTTTCCTGCAGAACCACATATGTGAACTAGGGGGACAGAAAATAACGCACCAGTTCCTGTATATGCCTGAGTGCCCTATTCCACTTTTGGGCCGAGATCTGCTTGCAAAGCTCCAGGCACAAATATCCCTTGCTGAAAGGGGAGAAATGAAAATGCCTGTGAACCCAAAGCCTGCTGGATTGATGGTGCTGACTGTTCCCCGAGAAGAAGAGTAGCGGTTCTATAGTGCATCTCCAATCAAGCCAGCTAGTTCCTGTATACCCACCAACCTTATAGCCCCACCTAAAGTATGGGCAGAAGATAATCCACCTGGCCTAGCGAAGAACATAGCCCCTGTCATTGTCACCCTCAAGCCAGGAGCGGAACCAGTACATGTGAAGCAGTATCCTCTTCCCCGACCAGCCATTGAAGGAATCCACTGCCATCCAATGAAACTGTTGAAGTACGGACTTCTCAAGGAGTGCCAGTCACCTTGGAACATCCCCTTCTCCCAGTTAAGAAATCTGGGACAGGGGATTACCGCCCAGTACAAGATCTGAGGCGAGTGAATGATGCAGCTGAAACTATACACCCAGTGGTACCAAATCCTTATATTCTCTTGGGACTGATCCCCGCTGAGGCTACTCATTTCACTGTCCTGGACCTGAAAGATGCCTTTTTTTCTGCATACGCCTAGCCCCCACCAGTCAACTTTTGTTCGCTTTTGAATGGCAAGACCCCACAACAGGAAGGCGGGGCCAACTCACCTGGACTAGATTACTTCAAGGATTTAAGAATTCACCTACTCTCTCCAGTGCTGTTTTAAATCAGGATCTTTCAAGCTACTATGTGAACCCAGGAGAAAGGGTTCTTCTCCAGTATGTGGACAACTTGCTCATAGCCACCAACTCAGAAAGTGAATGTCTACAAGCCACCAGTGAACTCTTGCACCTTTTTAATGAGGCTGGATACAAAGTCTCAAGAGCCAAGGCGCAATTATGTCAAACAAGTTAAATACCTAGGATTCCAGTTGTCCAGCGGAATTCGACGCCTGGGACCAGAACGCAAAGAAGCTGTATGCAGTATTCCTACTCCAACCATCAGGAGGCAAGTGAGAGCCTTCTTGGGTGCCGCAGAGCACTGTCGTATATGGATCCCCAATTTTGCATTGATCGCAAAACCATTGTATCAAGCTACCAAAGGAATGGAAAAGTCTCCATTGGAATGGGGACTTGAACAGGATGCAGCCTTTCGATCTTTGAAAACCGCTCTGATGTTATCACCAGCTCTGGGTCTACCAGATGTCCAGAAAACCTTTCAGTCTCTATGTTCATGAGTCACAAGGAAATGTTCTAGGAGTGTTGACTCAATCTCTTGGATCTTGGCAACGGCCAGTAGCCTAATTTGTCAAAACAATCGGATGTAGTTGCAAAAGGCTGGCCCCCTTGTTTAAGAGCTGTTGCAGCTACAGCCCTCCTAGTGAGCAAAGCTGACAAGCTCATTTTGAGACAGAATCTTCAAGTTACTGTACCACACTCTGTTTTGACCATTATGAAACACAAAGGAAACTTCTGGCTAACAAATTCACAAATGTTGAAGTATCAGAGTATGTTGTGTGAAAACCCCCAGATACAAATGAAGGTCAGTCAAGCTTTGAATCCTGCTACGTTGTTACCAGTTGGTCTTGACCCCCCCGATCATGACTGTTTAGAAACTATGGACACTATATTCTCAAGCCGCCCGGATTTGACTGATGTTCCCTTGGAGAACCCTGAACGAACTTTCTTTGTAGATGGAAGCAGTCTTGTCATCATTAATGGACATTGTTGTGCCAGATATGCAGTGGTGACCCTTGATCTGGTAGTTGAGTCCTCAGCCTTGGCCCCAGGAACTTCAGCACAGAAAGCTGAACTGATAGCTCTTGCTAGAGCACTAACAATAGGAAAAGGGGCTCTGTCTAAATGTGTACCCAGATTCCAAGTATGCCCTTACAACCTTGCATGCACACGGGGCCCTGTACAAAGAATGAGGGTGGATAACCTCAGGAAGCAAGTCCATTAAGTATGGCCCGGAGATATTGACATTATCAGATGCATACTGCCTACAGATTTCAGAATTTAGGAAAAGCAGAATGTATGAGTAGAACCCTGAAATCTCAGTTGTCCAAACTTTGCCAAGAGGTTCACCTGAAGTGGCCCCAGGTTTTTCCTATAGCCCTTCTTAGGATATACTTAGCCCCTGCTAAGTCTTTAGGAGTTTCCCCTTTTGAGATTCTGTATGGGCAACCCCCGCCTATTGTATAGGAAATAAAAGGGAGATATGGAACAGATTAGATCTGAAATTACTAGACAAGAACTATTGGTTTTAAGTTCTGTTTTGCAGTCTTCAAACGTGGGTACAAGACCAGCTGCCCATCCATCTAACAGAACCCCTGCATCCTCTCAAGCCTGGAGTCTCGGTGTGGATCAAAGAGTGGAGAAAGACACCGTTGACACCGCATTGGAAGGGACCTTATGTTGTCACCTTGTTAACCCCAACAGCAGTTAAAGTTGCAGAACTCGAACCCTGGATTCATCACAGTCGAATAAAGTCAGCAGCCATTGATAGCAATGTAGAAAGGAAGGCAGCTACAAAGATATTAGCTATGTGGCAATATTACCCTATACCCCAAGGTGATGCTGTTACACCAGTGTAATATATGATCTAATTAATGAGTGATTTAATTCTCACCCTTTCTCACTTGCGGGTGAGAATAATCAAAGGGGAGAATGTGGCAGGCTATGGCCTAGAGTAGTCTGCAAATATGAAAGGCCTGTAGGTTAGGCCTGGATCCCAACTCCCATTATAGCTAGAAAAGAACCAAAAATCTGTGAAAAATGAGAAAATTGTTTTAAACTGCTTAATAAGAAGTTTTACATGAATTCATAAGTCTTTCATTATTCTCTTGTGTGCAAGAGAAAGAAATGTTTCAATACATGCATTCTTGGAGCTGGGGATAACCTTGCAGTAGAGAAGTATCAAACTTAGAAACTGCACCATTGTTAGAACAGTCCTAAGGGAGGGGGCTGGTTGCTAGGCCCCGGAGGGATCTCTGATTGGACAGGGACAGGGGGTGTTGGAGCCAATGGGAAGTTTGCATGTATCAAGCTGGAACCAATAGAAAGTTCTCATGTATCAAACAGAAGAAAAGGTATAAATGAGTATGTCTCTGTAAAAACTTTGCTCAGTTCCTTTTGAAGCTTTGACTAACTGAGCCATGTGCACAATAAATTGGCTTGGATCTTTTGAACAGACTCCTGGTTTTATTTATTGCATGCTTATCAGCTGCTACAATGTCAGAAATGATAGTTATAGGTGATGCATCAGAGGCAATGGAACAAATCTCTATAAACCTGGAAGATATAATACAACAATTTGATATACTAAAGAGTACCATATTGTGGTAGGCTATGGCCTGTAAACTAGGCCTAGACCCCAACCCCCACCTGAGACTAGTGCTGAGAAGAACCAGAGTTTGAGAAACTGCGCTAAACTGCTTTGACTGCTTTTGAAAAGTCTGTATAATGCCTTTATTAAATTCCTCTATGCTGATGACAGACATGTTCCTGCATTCTCTGAGCTAGAAATGGCCTTGAAGTAGAAATGTATCTATGTCTAAGACTGTGCCTTTGTTAGAATAGTCTGAGCAGGGGGAGCAAGGAGCTAGGCCCAGAGAGGATCCCCGATTGGACAGGTGCAAGGGGTGTTGGGACCAATAGAAAGTTTGCCTGTATCAAACTGTAAAAATTGTATATAAGGAATTTGCTTCTGTACTCCATTGCTCAGTCACTTTTGGATGCACTCCTTGCCTGAGCCTGTGCACAATAAATTGGCTTAGAACCTGCAACTGACTCCTGGTTTTATTCATTGCGTGCACTTCGCTGCTACAATATCACCTGGACTAGATGGTATACATCGCATGGTGCTGAGAAAACTCAAAAATGAAACTGCAGACCTATTATAATCTATGATTTATTTATTTAAAGTCTTTTCTATGCCGCACTCTTTAAAATCAGCTTGGTTTACAATCAACAGCAGATTTGTACAGTGCAGGCAGCGCCCGTACTGTCCTTACAGAGAACAGGTTTTGCAACTTGGATTAACTGGGGAAACTATGTACAGACTACACAGTAGCTTGGCTACTCATTTAAGTAACTATATACAGGCTACGCAGGCTAAAGCAGTGACTATCTACGTGTGCACATCAGGGTGACTGGTCGTGCTAATGATCAGGGCTGGGACTGTGTGCTATGGGTGTTTTTGAGCATCTGTCTTGGAGGTTGCGTATGGCTGGGATGTTGTGTGTCACCATTATGAGAGTAGTGCTGGAGGAAAAGGTGGTGTTTCAGAGCCTTCCTGAAAAGGGTAAGGTCCGTGATGGCCCGGATGTCGGGCAGAAGGGCATTCCAACATGTGGGTGCATAATACACGAAGGCTCTGTTTTTTTGTTGCTTGAGAGCACTTCGTGATTTTGTTAGGGATACTCAGTGAGTTGGCGGCAACAGACCTTCTGACTCTGTTTGCAGGGGTGGGGAGGATGAGGTCTGTGATGGAGGAAGAGGTGAGGCTGTTGATGGGACTTGAAAGTCAGCAGTAGAATTTTAAAGATGAGTCTGCAGTGGACCGGCAGCCCATGGAAGTGTTTCAGGATTGGGGTTATATGGTCCCTCCTGGCGGCTCCATGTAGTATTCTGGCGGCTGCATTCATTATTATCATTAAACTCATCTGTAGTAAGCGAATGCTGGTGAGTGGCCAATGTAATGCCAATTTTGAAAAAGGATTCCAGGGGTGATCCAGGAAACTACAGGCCAGTGAGCCTGACATCAGTACCAGGAAAAATGGTAGAAACCATTATAAAGAATATTATGAACATGTCATGGCTTAATGGGAGACAGACAAATTGGCTTTAGCCAAGGAAGGTCTTAACCTACTAATCTGTTGTTTTTTTTGAAGGTGTGAATAAAGACAAAGGTGAGTCATTCATTATTGTGTATCTGAATTTTCAGAAAGTCTTTGACAAGATCTCTCATGAGAGACTTTTGGCAAAATTAAAAAGTCATGGGATAGGAGGCAGTGTACTAGTGTGGATCAGGAACTGGTTAAAAGATAGAAAGCAGAGGGCAGAGCTAAACGGCCAATTTTCCCAATGGAGAAAAATGAATAGTATACCCCAGGGATCTGTGCTGGGTCCGCTGCTTTTTGACATATTCATAAATGACCTGGAAATGGGAATAATGATTGAGGTAATCATATTTGCAGATGACACAAAATTATTCACAGTTGTTAAAACCCAGAAGGATTGTGAAAAATTGTAAGAGGACCATGATAAATTGGAAGACTAGATGTCCAAATGGCAGATGAAATTTCTCCGGGAACAAGCAGGAAGTCAGCCCTCACATATGGGTGACATTGGCACCAATGGAGCCCTCGTAGAAACATCCCCTAGGCTTTCAAAGAAAGCCTTTGGGAGATGCCACCACGTATGCATGGTTCCCTTCCCGCCCAAGGGTGTCATCTTGCTCAGTCTCCTTTTTTCCGCAGAGCCCTTCAGACATTTGCCTGGCTTGTCCCTGGAAAAAGTTGATTTTTCTCTCCAAGTTTCATACTCATCTCTGGTAGCACACCGGTACTCTGCCTGCCTATCGACCTCATTGCCTTGGCGTCAAGTTCAGCCTATTTTTGTAGTTTTCATTCTTTTCTCTTCCTGGCGTCTTCGCGCATTTTTTCTCCCACTGGCAGCCCGGAGAGTTTGACCTCACAGGGGTACTTTTTTGCCCCATGGCTACCAGTGGCTTTAAGAAGTGTGATCGATGCAACAAAATTATGTCTTTAACCGACACACACGACTGCTGCCTCCGCTGCCTCGGGCAAGACCACGACCCAGCAGCCTGCGGTCTCTGCAAGAGGATGTCCACTAAGGCCCTCAAGAGCTGCCAGCAGCAGCATGATAAGTTTTTCCCAGAGTCCCCGGTGCTTCCGAAGGCCATGGCCTCGTCTGAGGCCCCGACATCTTAGGTGGAGCCTTCCTAACCACAGCCTCATCTTGGGTCCTCAGAAAGGGGGTCTCCCTCGAGGGAACCCAGGAAGAAGAAAAAGATACCCTCGAAGGTGGCATCCTTGGACGGTTCTGACTGGCCAGGTGCCCCCCGGGCCCGGTCCCGCAGTCCGAGACATTCATCCGAGGCGGAGAAGGAGCAGCCGGCAAAGGTCCCCCGGAAAGATCTGGCCACGGACCAGCCTCCGACCCCAGATAGTATCCTCATCAAGGATTCCCCTTTGGGGGAGCCGGCATTGGGCCCGAGTCCCTCGGTGCCCGCACCAAAGTCTGCGGAGTCTTCTGGTCTGGAGTCCAGAATGGCAGCCCTGGAATGCATTTTGTCTGCCTTCATGGACCAGCAGCGGGCGCTGTTAATCAGTCAAAGGTTCATCCGCCACCGGAGGCTGAGCCGATCCTTGAGGTCATTCGGCTTAGAGTCAATCCTCGGCTGAAGTCGCAACCCGAGTCCCGCTCAATGGGACTGCGGTCATCCCCGGCAAGTTTGCCAGACACTGGCCGCAGGGCATCAAGGGCCCTGAAGCCTGCGGAACAGCCCTCTTACGAGTCCTTGATGGACTACTCAGAGTGGGAGATGGAGGAGTCCCCCGATACCCGTCACCACCGCGATGTCCCA
The DNA here is from genome assembly GCA_033557465.1 of Ichthyophis bannanicus. NCBI lineage: Eukaryota > Metazoa > Chordata > Amphibia > Gymnophiona > Ichthyophiidae > Ichthyophis > Ichthyophis bannanicus. The sequence continues at coordinate 8,663,135 of CM066050.1, forward strand.
TCCAACTCTCCTGTCTCGGAGTCTCGAAGGCGGTCCCTTCACAAGGATATGGGCTTCCTTTATTGTTTATTCACAACATTTGATATACCGCCCATTGCCGGAGCATCAAAGCAGTGTACAATAATAACCAAGTGCAACTGGTGATGGTAAAGGAGGAAAAAGGAACGCCATCAGTATGATAGGAGAGCCAACAGAAGAGAGAAGGATAGTAAGGACAGCTGTAGACCCCAGGGGGGCGCTAAAGATAAAGACGAAGGACGCTACAAATAAAGACCAAGAGGTGACAGACAAGACTGGTGGGGGATGGGAGGGGCTGTAACCTGAATACCAGAGAATGTAAGGCAATTTTTGCAGAGGAGAGTAGTTCAGTGGCATCTTGGTAAATGGAAATCGGGAGGAATAGGGAGATCGTAGGCCTGGCAGTAGAGGTGAGTCTTGAGAAGGGCCTTGAACCGGGAAAAGGATGCTTCAGTATGGAGAAGATTTATTTATTTATTTATTTTTATTTCTTATATACCGCGCTCTTTTAATCAGTGCGGTTTACAAATGAACAAATTTAAACACAATGGTACAGTCTGCATTGGTTTTTTACATTGAACAGGGTACAAAAACTAGGAAGTAACAGGGTTAACTATATACAAAAAACTTGGATGTGAATAGGGTTAACTATGTACATGGCAATTTTGAGTAACTACATGGTAGATAACAGATAAAATTACAGTAAAGTATAAAAACAGTATAGGTAGAGTGTGCAAGTATGGAACAACAAGATTAGCCATTTTCTACCGGGATGATGGGGCAGAGAGCTCCAGAGGGCAGGACTCAAGAAGAAAAAAGCAGCGTGACGGGTTGATTCGAGGTGGGCCTGAGCAGGGGATGGAAGGAAGAGACAATTACCGTGGGCTGAGCAAAGTAGACGGGGAGTTGGCTGGAGGTAGATGTCGGCGAGGTACTGGGGTGTACTGGTGTGAAGAACCTTATGGGTAATGGTGAGAAGCTTGTACAGGAAACAAACTTTGATAGGAAGCCAGTGAAGGGAAAGAAGACAGGGAGTCACATGATCCCGAGGGGAGGAGTGAGTGAGAAGACATGCAGCTGTGTTCTGAACTAGTTGGAGCCGACGAAGCTGATATTGGGGGAGACCTGCAAAGAGTGAGTTGCCGTAATTGAGTCAAGAAATCACCAAAGAAAGGACAAGAGTAGTAAGAGAGGAGAGGGGAAGAAAAGGACGAACAGCCCGGATTCTACGAAGATGGAATAATGAGCTATGTACAAGTGTAGAGATGTGTTGGTGAAAGGAGAGGGAGGAATCAAGAGTAACACCGAGGTAGCGAAGAACAGAGACCAGAGGAATCAGGGAAGCAGCCATAAGAGGCGCCAAAGTGGGGGAAGGGGCACCAAGGGTGAACCAAATAGCGTCCGACTTTGAGAGATTAACATGTAGGTAGTTGCTAGCAAACCAGTCGGAAACAGAGGTAAGGCAGGAGTTGAGAGCAGAGAGATCCGGGGCTCAGGGACTTGTATGGTGGACCAGAAGAATATCATTGGCAAAGAAGTAGGCCGAGATGCCAGCCTGTTGTATAAGCAAGGCCAGGGGAGCAAGGAAGACATTAGAGAGAAGGGGAGCGAGGATAGAACCCTGGGAGACACCACAATGAAGAGGGAGGGAAGGAGAGGTGATGAATCCTGAACAGAGAGCAAAAGTGCGAGACGAAAGGAAAGACCGAAACCATTGTAAGACAGTGCCGTGGATACACAGATCTGACAGACGAGTGAGGAGTGTGCGGTGATCTACCACGTCTAACACAGAGAGGTCCAAAGAAACAGCTATAGATATCACCACAGTCGTGAGAGCGGTGCAACTCGCTAAGAAGTGCCAAGAGAATAGTTTCAGTACTATGGCTGGTCCGGAATCCGGATTGGCAAGGGTGAAGAGAGAGAATGGAATCGAGGTGAGAGGTGAGTTGGTGAAAAACAAGTCTTTCAAGAATCTTTGACAGAAAAGGAAGGTTGGAGACAGGGCGCCAGTTCGCAGGAACAGAGGGGTCAAGATTAGCTTTTTTAAGAAGAGGACGAACCAAGGCGTGCTTCCAGCAGGAAGGGAAGCAGCCAGAGCTCAAACTGGAATTTAATATAGTGAGAATGTATGGAGCAAGAGTGAGTGAAGGATCCAAAAGCCAGGATGAGGGAAGTGGATCAAGCAGACAGGTAGTTTTGTGGGAGACTGAGAGGGCATTGGCAAGGTCAGTGGAGGTGATAGGCTGGAACTTAGACCATGTGTGTGGATGGATGTGTGAGAATGAAACAAAGCAAGTGGGAGAGGAGGCGGGGGGAACGAGGGGGGGGGAGGGCACGAGACGAAAGTAGAGCGGAGTGTCTGAATCTTGCCTGAAAAGAAAGTGGCAAGGGTGGATGGACTGGGAGCAGCGGAGGGAGTGGTAGGTGAAAAGAGAAAATTGAGGACCTGATAGAGGCGGCGAGAAGAGTTTGAAGATGCAGTAATGAGGTTCGAGTAATGTGTCTGTTTGGCGGTTGATATCATCAAGTGGTAGAGTTTCTGTGCATAGCGGAAAGTAGAGGAGGTGGCGTCAGAAGGGTGTTTGTGCCATGTCCGCATTGCACGCCGAAGATAGGAACATTGCAAGTAAAGACTTGGGTGGAACCAGGAGTGATGCGAAGAGGAACGGGGAGAGGAGGAACAGAGAGGCGCGATGGAATCCAGGGCAGCAGAAAGAGCGGAGGACCTTCATTTTGTCAAGGGCATGTCTAAGGCGCTGGCATTGCCAACTGAGTCAGAGGAGGACCCTCGGATGGATGAATTGGAAATCCTCCAATATGAGGCCCCTCCGTGGGAATCGCTCACGGTACCCATCCCTCCCATCCTGGAAAGGCTGATGCTCCAAATGTAGGAGACACCGGCTTCGGTGCCTAGCAAATGATTCAACTCGATGTATCGAGTCCGCCAGAACCCAGGCTTCCAAAAGTCACAGCTGACGCATAACTGCATGGTGGTGGAGTCAGCCATGAGTTGGCTGAAAAGCCAGAAGATGCCCTCTTCAGTGCCGCCCCGAAAAGGAGGCCCACACCCTGGACGCCCTCAGTAGAAAGTGCTACCAGGGTTCAATGATCATCGGCCACATCCAGGCCTACCAGCTGTACATGGGCATGTACGAGAGACCTTGTGAAGGAACTCATCGGGTTCTCGGCTGGTCTCTCTGAGGAACCTTTGCAGCGGTTCAAGAACCTGGCCAAGGCAGTCCGCGAATGCTCCAAATTCATGTCTCAAGCGGCCTATGACAGGTTTGAGTCGGCGACTCTAGTAGCGGCGGCTGGCATCAGTGCACGCCACAAAGTTTGGCTACAGTCATCTGACCTTGAGCAGTGGGTTCAGGACAAATTGGTCAATGTTCCCTGCCAAGGAGAGAATCTCTTTGACAAACCCATGACAGACAAGGCTGCCGAGCTGGAGACCAAGTTCATGATGAGGATCAGGCTCTCTAAAAAGACCGCTGCCCCTCTCTGATGTAAGGGCTCAGGCAATACGTCTTTCTACCCGAGGAAGAGAGCTGCTTACAGAAACTATCTAGCTTATCAGGCCTCCCCAACAGGGTAATTAGGTCAAGGGACATGGGCATGGCCCACGTAAGCAGAAGGCTCCAAAACCTCAGCCAAGGGGGTGTTTTTGACTCCTTAAGCATAGCCTCTCTGCCCCATAGAGATCAGCAGCCCACAAGGGGACATCATTCCCTCTATGCCCAGAGGTGGGTGACCATCACCACAGATTCCTGGGCACTACGGGATAGTCAAGGAGGGTTACCTCCTCCATCTGACTCAGACACCTCCCCCTTATTTCCTGGGAGAGCCCCCCCTCAGGTCTCCCCTCCACCGGGACCTTCTTCTGAAGGAGTTGGCAGGTCTTTGAGGACAAAGCGGTGGAACCAGTGCCCCACCACCTCAAGGGCAAGGGGTTCTAGTCCAGGTACTTCCTCATGCCAAAAAGAACAGGGGGCCTAAGGCCCATCCTCGACCTGCGCAACTTCAACAAATTCCTGGTGAGGGAGAAGTTCAAGATGCTCTCCCTTGGAACATTGTTGCCATACCTCCAGCAGGGAGACTGGCTATGCTCAGACTTCAAGGATGCTTATACTCACATCTTCATCCACCCCCGCTTGTAAGAAAAAGCGGTATAGAAATACAGTTAAATAAATAAATAAAATAAATAAACAAATAAACAAACACAGGCAATACCTGCAGTTTGTAGTGGGGAGCAGGCACTCTCAGTACAGGGTACTCCCCTTCGGGTTAGCCTCTGCCCCACGAGTTTTCAAAAAAATGCCTGGCAGTCATGGTTGCCTTCCTCCAGCTGCAGGGGATCTTCATCTTTTCCTACCTGGATATGTAGCTCATAAAGGGAGGCACAGCCTCAGAGGTGTAGCAGGCCTCATTAAATCCCTGCACACACTCAAGAGATTATTCAATATTCTTTGATATTGTGGTGCTTTGTGGGTTGTTTTCTGAGGCTTGTGGAAAGACACTCAAACAGATGTTCATTTGTGATACATAGGTTAATTGTTGAATGAGTTCTTATTGAGTTGTATTTATCATTCACAAAATTTGGCCGTTTAGGTATTTAGTACAACCTAATGGGAGACAGCCAACATGGCTTTAGACAAGGAAGATCTTGTCTTACTAATCTGTTATGTTTTTTTGAAGGAGTGAATAAACAGGTGGACAAAGGTGAGTCGGTTGATATTGTGTATCTGGACTTGCAGAAAGCCTTTGACAAGGTCCCTCATCAGAGACTTTTGGCAAAACTAAAGAGTCATGGGATAGGAGGCAGTGTACTATTGTGGATCAGGAACTGGTTAAAAGATAGAAAGCAGAGGGTAGGGCTAAATGGCCAATTTTCCCAATGGAGAAAGGTGAATAGTGGTGTACCCCAGGAATCTGTGCTGGGTCCGCTGCTTTTTGACATATTCATAAATGACCTGGAAAGTGGAATAACGAGTGAGGTTATCAAATTTGCAGATGACACAAAACTATTTAAAGTTGTTAAAACCCAAGAGGATTGTGAAAAATTGCAAGAGGATCTTGATAAATTGGAAGACTGGGCATCAAAATGGCAGATGAAATTTAATGTGGACAAGTGCAAGGTTATGCACCTAGGGAAGAACAACCCAAACTATGGTTACACGATGCAAGGTTCCACATTAGGAACCACCACCCAGGAAAAAGATTTAGGCGTCATTGTGGATACCATGTTAAAACCCTCGGCCCAGTGTGCAGCAGCGGCCAAGAGAGCAAATAGAATGCTAGGTATGATAAGGAATGGAAAATAAAACAAAAGATATTATAATGCCTCTATATCGTTCCATGGTGAGACCGCACCTTGAATATTGTGTGCAATTCTGGTCGCCGTATCTTAAAAAGGATATAGCGATTTTAGAAAAGGTTCAGAGAAGAGCCACCAAAATGGTAAAGGGGATGGAAGGATACTCCTATGAAGAAAGGCTAAAAAGGTTAGGGCTCTTTAACCTGGAAAAGAGACGGCTGAGGGGAGATATGATAGAAGTCTATAAATTAATGAACGGAGTGGAACGGGTAAACGTAGATCGATTGTTTACCTTATCAGAATATAGAAAGACTAGGGGACATGCAATGAAGCTACAGGGTAAACTATTTAAGACTAATAAAAGAAAATATTTTTTCACTCAACGTGTAATCAAACTCTGGAATTTGTTACCGGAGGATGTAGTAAAGGATGTTAGTGTAGCTGCGTTTAAAAAAGGTTTGGACAAGTTCCTGGAGGAAAGGTCCATAAACCATTATTAAGAAGTGACCGAAGATATCAATGCTTGACCCAGTACAAGCATTGTGGAACTTGTGTCTCTTGGGGAAACTGCTAGGTACATATGACCTAGATTGGCCACTGTTGGAAACAGAATACTGGGCTTGATGGACCTTGGTCTGACCCAGTATGGCATATCTTATGTTCTTATGTTCTCATCGCACCATCCAGGTTGTACGGCACTTGGGCTTTGTCATAAACTACCTCAAGTCTCACCTCCTCCTGACGCAGTGTCTGGAGTTCATTGGGGCAAGGATCGACACTCTCCAGTCAAATTCTCTCTTACCCAGGGACAGAGACGATAGTCTCAAGACTCTGGCTTGGGACATACAGTACTATCCCTCGCTGCCTGCTCGGCTTCTCCTGCACCTCCTCAGGCACATGGCCTCCACGAAACATGTCACCCCAGATGCTCACCTCCACATGAGGGCAGCGCAGCGGTGTCTCCGGGACCAGTGATCTCAGGCCATGGGCTGCCTCCGAGACGGAGTTTCTGTGACTCGACACTTGGCGGACTCCCTAGTCTGGTGGCAGTCGCCCCAGAATCTCAAGGTAGGAATGTCTTTTCAGGCCCCAACCCCCTCAAGGGTCCTCACCACAGACGTCTCCCTGCTCGGCTGAGGAACCCACTGCGGAAACCTCCGCACCCAGGGCAGCTGGTCACCAGACGAGAGCACCCAGCAGATCAACCTCCTGGAGCTCCGGGGCACACAACTACTCCTGAGGATCTTTTGTCACCACCTGCATCACCAGCCAGTGCTAGTCCAGACAGACAACCAGGTGGCGATGTTCTACATGAACAAACAGGGGGGCAAGGGGTCTCGTACCCTTTGTTGGGAGGTGCTGGTCCTCTGCTCATATGCAGTCCAACAGAGTATCCGCCTGCGGGAAGTGTACATGCCAGGCCAGGACAACCTGCTGGCTGTCAGGCTCAGCAGAGTTCTCTAGCCACATGAGTGGCAGCTGGACCACAGGGTAGCCAGTCGGCTTTTCCAGCTCTGGGGGAACCTGTGATGGACTTGTTTGCCAGCCCAGACAACTTTCAGTTGCCCTGCTTCTGCTCCCGACAGGCCCACCCCTCCAAGGTTGCAGCGGACGCGTTTCTGATCTCATGGTTGGAAGGCCTCATGTACGCCTTACCTCCCATGCTGCTGATCACCAAGACCATGTTCAGGACCCTCCGCAACAGGGCCTTGTTCATCCTGATAGCTCCTCGGTGGCCCAGGCAACTGTGGTTCCCACTACTTCTACAGTTGACGGTGCAGACCCCCCATCCCCTTGGGGACCTCCCCTGGACTCCTATCTCAGGAGGGGGCTCTCTCCTGCACCCCAAACTGGGGTCGCTGACAGCCTGCCTGCTGAGAGGGTGACTCTGGCTCCTTTTAATCTCCCTACTGAGGTGAAAGACATTCTGCTGGCCTCTCATAAGGCCTCTACTAGGAAGGCTTACGCCCTCAAATGGCGCAGCTTCTCTATTAAGAGTCAGCCCAGTGTTCGGTGAACCATTCTCCTGCCCGGTGGGGCTCTAGTGTTACAGTACCTTCTCTACCTCTTAGTCTGGGCTCAAGTCTTTTTTTTTTTTAATTTTATATTTATCATTTTACAAAAATTAACAAGCAACACACTTATAATGAAATCATGCAATTGTAGAGAAAAAAAAGGAATACGAAAAATAACCAAGGAAAAACATATTAACACATACAATTGCAATTTAAGCCCACATCCAAGGGGGGGAGTGGTACAAATAGAATCGGGGAGAGGATAACCCCAATACAAGGAAAAAATATTAAGGAAATAAGATAGCGTAGGGAGCAAGACGCCACTCATAACCTTTAGAACAATACCGGCATCATACAGGTGAAGATGTAACTGCATGGGAAGTAATAAGGGAGGACAATTCATTGGGCTGAAAAAAAATAAAGCGCTGAGAATGATAGACCACAATACATCTACATGGGAACCTTAATAGAAAAGAACCCCCCATCTGAATCACCCCCGTACGTAATAAAAGAAATGCTTTTCGCCGCTTCTGCGTTTCCCTAGATAGATCAGGGAAGATAGATATCTTCTTTCCATAGAACAAACTTGCCCGTTTTTTAAAGAAGAGTCTAAATAACCATTCTCTATCAGAGGAAATCGCGAAAGTAACTAATAACGTTGAAACAATGATATCATTTTCTTTAGGGGTACGAAGCAATGCAGAGACATCCAAAAGAATCAAATTCCACTTGACCCACAACTACTTTCCCTTCCTTCTTAGCCACAGGTATAAAATAGGCTCTCACAATTGGTGGAATCAGCTCTGAAGGGACAGACAATGATTCCTGTAAATATCTTTTAAACAATTCAACAGGTGCTACCCCTGGAATCATGGGAAAATTCAATAACCGAACATTAGCCGCTCGAGTAGCATTTTCCAATGTCTCTGTCTTCCATTTTAATGCAACATTGTCCTTCATTAAAGAAAAAGTCAAGTCAGAAACTTGCAATAGTTTCTGATCCATAGAGTCAATTCTGCTAGTAGTTACTCCCGCCTCGCTAACCAAAGAAGACACCTTCTCTTCAACAAAGGTGATCTTAGCAGATGACTGGGCAAGCTGTTGATTCACCGCCATAGAAAGTTGTGTAATCGCCTCCCATATACTGTCCAAAGTAACAACTGAAGGGTGAGAAAAAGTAACAAAAGGCAAATCGGGGGTCACCTCTCTGGGGGATTGCAAGCCTCCTTCAATGCCTCTTTTGTCAACCTCGATCCGGTCAGCTCCCTCTGAGGTTCTAACCGCCAAACCCAGCGGTCGACGAACGAGAAAAACCTCAGACACTCCCTGCACCGACTCCTCCGACCGTGCCTCCACAGGCGTAGTGCACGAGCCAAGCGACTGGGGTAAACTCGGGACTCCAGTTGGAAGAGGAGGAGAACTTCGTTCTTCAGGGGAGAGAGTCAATTCCAGGGCGGCCGATGCCAAACCCTCCTCTGCTGGCGCCGCCATGCCCGCTCTCATCTCCCTTCGCTGGTCGTCAGTAAGTTGAACAAACCGGTCCATAGGGCCAACCGCCACAAGCTGCGACTCTGCAGGGAAAGTCTTAAGCTTGCCCTTCCACTTCGGCATTCTGGATCAGTAGCTCACAAACGCCATCTTAGAATGAACCACGCCCCTCACTCCCAGATCGAGGATTTCCAGGCTCAAGTCTAACTCCGTCCAAGTGCACCTTAATGCTCTGGTGGTGCATCACCACCCGGTGGATGGTAAGCCCCTCTTGGTCCATCCCTTGGTTACCTGTTTTCTTCAGAGCCTGCTCTTATTCGAAGCCCCTGGTTTGCCCTCCAGCAACCGAATGGGACCTCAACGTAGTCTTGGGGCAACTCACTCGCCTGCCCTTCGAACCTCTGCTACCTGCCACCTCTGCTACCACACTTGGAGAGGTGGTTTCCTGGTTGTGTTTACCTCTGCTCACAGAGTCAGCGAGCTTCAGGCCCTCGTGGCAGAGGAGCCCTATACCAGGATTCTATAAGAACAGAGAGTGGTGCTCTGCACGCACCCCAAATTCCTGCCGAAGGCAGTGTCGCACTTCCATCTCAACCAGGAAGTGGTGCTCTCTACCTTTTGTCCAATTCCTCACTCCACTCGGGCAGAGATGGTCCTTCTTACCTTGGACTGTAAGAGGGCTTTCTCCTTCTATATCGAACACACTCAGGGACACCGCAAGACTTCTCAGCTTTTCATCTCCTACGACCCAAGTATGCTGGGGGAAGTGGTGACCAAGCATACACTGTCCACATGGGTGGCGAACTGTATCGTCCTCGCTTACAAGCAGGCGAGGCTCCTGCTGGAAGGCCGCGTCATGGCACACTGTGTCAGGGCCATGGCAACTTCCGTGGCAAACTTGCGCTCCGTCCTAACGATGAACATCTGCCGGGCTGCCTCCTGGTCTTCAGTCCATACCTTCGCAGCCCATTACTGCCTAGAAAGAGTCCCGAAGGGACAGTGCCTTCGGCCAGGCTATGCTCCATAACCTTTTCAAGGTTTAGGCAACTCCTACCCTCTGACCCTTCTGTGTTTGGGCTACTGGAGTGCTGGTTCATCAGACACAGGGGTCCTACTGAGGTCTGGTTACACAGACTAAATTGCTGCTGCTTGTGTCTCCCCATGAGGGAGCCCCTGTTTTACTATGGGCTTTCGGTAGCCTGTAGCTGGGGAGTCCCATATATGAGGACCGACTTCCTGCTTGTTCCCGGAGAAAGCGTAGTTACTCACCTGTAACAGGTGTTCTCCGGGGACAGCAGGAATCAGTCCTCACAACCCTCCTTCCTCCCCTTGTAGTTGCTCCTTTACCATCTTTATTTTTGCCATCTTTTGGCTATGTCATCTGACTGAGCAAGATGGCACCCTTGGGCGGGAAGGGGACCATGCATGCATGGTGGCATCTCCCAAAGGCTTTCTTTGAAAGCTGGGGGGGGGGGGGGTGCTTCCGTGAGGGCTCCATCTGTGCTGATGTCACTCATATGTGAGGACTGATTCCTGTTGTCCCCAAAGAACACCTGTTACAGGTGAGTACGCTTTAATGTGGACAAGTGCAAAGTTATACATCTAGGAAAGAACAACCCAAACTATGGTTCAACAATAGGACTACCACCCAGGAAAAAGATTTAGGCGTCATTGTGGATAACATGTTAAAACCCTCTGCCCAGTGTGCAGCGGCAGCCAAGAGAGCAAATAGAATGCTAGGTATCATAAGGAGAGGAATGGAGAATAAAACAAAGGATATTATAATGCCTCTGTATTGTTCCATGGTGCGACCGCACTTTGAATATTATGTGTAATTCTGGTCGCCGTATCTTAAAAAGGATATAGCATTATTAGAAAAGGTACAGAGAAAAGCCACCAAAATGGTAAAGGGGATGGAAGGATGGAGAGACTAAAAAGGTTAGGGCTCTTCAACCTGGAAAAAAGACGGCTGAGGGAAGATATGATAGAGGTCTCTAAATTAATGGAGTGGAATGGGTAAACGTAGATCAATTGTTTATGCTATCAAAATATAGAAAGACTAGGGGACAAGCAATGAAGCTTGTCATGCCCTTGCCCCTGGCCTCTGGCTTAGAGGGGTGAGGTAACGGAGAACTTCTCCTGGTGAGCTCAAATAAACTAGCTTTTCCTCAGGTGGATTCTGGGACATGTAGTTTGGCTCTTAAGAAGAAGTGTAGTCATGGTCCGATGTTAAGGCAAATGACAGAATTTATTTTAAAGTAAAGGTTCAAGTAAACTGTACACAGGAATTTTGTCCATTCAGGATTGTTTGCAACAAAGAATTTAGATCAGTATTACTGCTTCACAGTCATTTAAACACATGCAGCTGGTTAACAACGTTGCTCAGTCTTAGAGAAACAGCTCTGCTCAGCAAGGTAAAAATACTTCTTTTTAACCTTGTGTTTGTGAAGCACTTAATAACAAAAGAATAACTCAGTTCCTCTGGAACAACCTCTTCTTTCCCTCCTTCCTTTCAGGATAGGTTTTAAACTCAAAATAAGAAACAAGTAACAAACATTCACAAGCTTTCTCTTCAGTGTGACTCAGCACTTTGCCTGAGAAATGCAAACACGTGGAGTTTTCTTCAAACCCAATTCCTGGCTCAATTCCAGTTACCTGCTTCTAGGAGACTTTCTCATTCAATGCTAGCCTTTAGCATAATGATTCCATGCTTGTAGCTTGACACAGGGTACAGTCCATGGGGATATCTAGATCTTGCAGTTCCTCCCCTGCCAACTCAATCTGCATATCCTCTAGTGTTGTTAGGGCAGTGTCCTGTTCTGAGCTCTGGACACAGTGCTCAGAATACAGCCTCCCTGGGGGTTCTAATGTTTCTCCCGAGTTCAACTCTCTCTGATAAAGACAGTCAGTACCTGAAGCACTGGGCAGTTCTCCCTGGTTTTGCTCGGTACAGTTCCTCATCTCCTTCCAGCCTCTGGAACAGCTCTCTGTATTCCTCTCTGGGTTTTCTCCTGGAGATCTGCAGGTGCTCCTGGCTCCACTCCTGATTCCCCTGAATCCTCTGAGTCTTCCAAACCTCCTGAGACCTCTGAGCTTCTCCTTTCCTCTGAGCTTCCCCTTTCCTCAGCTTTAGCAGGGGTTTATATTTCCCTCTCCAGGGCTCCAGCCCTTCCTCCACTCCTCCCAGGTGATTGTAATCACCTCTCAAGCCTGCAGTTACGTCATAGGAGTTAGGGTGTGGCTGCCTGAACTTTCTCTCCCTCAGGTTTCTCTCTCTATGAGGGGCCTGAAATCCATGCCCTGCAGGGATTTCTCCTTTCTCTAAGTTAAAGTCATTGGCCTTTTCTATACTCATAGGCTCAGAACAGGCTTCCTTGTCACAAGCTATAGGTTAACTTATTTAAGACTAATAAAAGAAAATATTTTTTTCACTCAATGTGTAATCAAACTCTGGAATTTGTTATCAGAGGATGTAGTAAAAGCTGTTATTGTAGAGGGGTTTAAAAAAGGTTTGGACAAGTTCCTGGAGGAAAGGTCCATAAGCCATTATTAAAGGGGACCCAGGATATCCACTGCTTGCCCCAATACAAACATTATGGAACCTGTGTCTTTTGGAGAAACTGCTAGGTACTTGTGACCTAGGATTGGCCATGGTTGGAAACAGGACACTGGGCTTGATGGACCTTGGTCTGATTCAGTATGGCATAATCTTATGTTAAGAAAAATTGGGATACTGGACGTCCAAATGGCAGATGAAATTTAATGTGGACAAGTGCAAAGTTATGCACTTAGGGAAGAACAAATAAAAACTACTCTCCCAAGTTGCAAGGTTAGAATTAGAAAAGATACCAAGAAAAGCAATCAAAATGATAAAGGAGATGGAAGGATACCTCTATGAGAAAAGGCTTCAAGGTTATGGCTCTTCACCTTGGAAAAGAGATGGCTGAAAAAAAAGAGACTAGGGGGCACACATTTAAGACTAAATCAGGGAGGATATTTGTTCACTTAGCATGTAATGAAACACTGGAATTTGTTTCCAGAGGGTGTAGTAAAAGCTTTTAGTGTAGCTGGGTTAAAAAAAAAAGGGTTTGGACAAGTTTCTGGAGGAGAAGTCTATAAACCACTATCAAAGTAAACTCGGGAAATCCACTGCTTATCTCTGGGATAAAACAGCATGGAATCTGTATAGCTTTTGGGAACCCAGAAGGTACTTGTGACCTGGATTGGCCACTGCTGGAAACAGGATACTGGGCTTGATAGACCTTTGGTCTGACCCAATATTTTATATGCTTATGTCTTCTCCATATAGTTCACCCAATTTAACACTATGTTTCATTCCCTTTCCTTGTGCATAGAATTGAAAATGCCTTGTTAAGCACATGTTGAAAATGAGAAAGTCTACTGTTAAGAGTTTTTATATTGATGGGTGTGTGTTTATAATGCTGTGCATAATAACCTGAATGGTTGTGTCCTGTGGTCTGCCAAATAATCTGGGTGAATTACCTCTTCCTAATCCACAGCACTGCTTACTTGTCATGCTAAAATCTCTCTACCAAAGTTGAGAAAAGCCCCTCTACATTCTTCAATCGACAGTCTCCCTTGCATCATCCATCTAACTAAGTTTCAATCATCACTTTGACCTTAATTGCATAGAGTTGGCTGGTAAGATGCTAGGGCATTCTGATGAACTTCATCCCTTGCACACACACCCTCCACACACGGCATGCTCCGCTCCGCTCCGCTCCCCCCCCAGGCACCCACTCCAACCCTCAGCATCTTCAAGTTTCGGCACTGGGGGCCTGTTTGTTTCCGCTGCTCTCCGACACCTTAATGCAGACTTCATGTACAAATAGAATGTCGGCAGCAAGAGTCTGAGAGGGGCAGAAACAAACAGCCCTGCAGCGCCAAAGCTGGAAGGTAAGCACCACAGGGCTGTTTCAAGCCATTGATGGTCTCTGAGAGGGGCGACGGTGGTGGCAATGGGCTCCCCCGGGGGGCCAGAACTCAGGCAACAGCCTAGTTTGCCTAGTGGTTGCACTGGCCTGGGTTTAACCCCTTCCCTGCATGTGGATAAAGTAAACCAGAATAACGTTAAGAACATAAGACATGCCGTACTGGGTCAGACCAGTGGTACATCAAGCCCAGTATCCTGTTTCCAACAGTGACCAATCCAGGTCACGAATACCTGTCAGGTTCCGAAAAGGTAAATGGATTCCATGCTGCTTGTCTTATCGGTAAGCAGTGAATTTTCCTGGTCCTCTTTAATAATTGTTTATGGACCTTTCCACCAGGAACTCATTCAAACCTCTTAAATCCAGCTACACTAGCAGCTTTTACTACATACTCTGGTAACAAATTCCAGCTTCATTATGCATTGAGTGAAAAAATATGTTCTCAAATTAGTCTTAAACGTGCTACCTTATAGCTTCATTGCATGTCCCCCTAGTTTCTCCTTTTTAGATCTCTATTATATCTCCCCTAAGCTGCCTCTTTTTCAAGTTGAAGAGCCCTAACCATTTAAGTTTTTCTTTGTAGGGATATCCTTCCATCCTCTTTACCCTTTTTGGTCGCTCTTCTCTGTATCTTTTCTAATTCTGCTATATCCTTTTTAAGATATGGTGACCAGAATTGCAATATTCAAGGTGCAGTCGCACCATGGAGAGATCCATAAGCATCATAATATCCTCTATTTTCTATTCCTTTCTTTATGAGTCCTAGCATTCTAATTTTCTTTCTTGGCCACCGCTGCACACTGGGCAGAGGGTTTCAACGTATTATTCGTGATGATGCCCAGATCCTATTCCTGGTGGCAATTCCTAATGTGGAACCTTACATCATGTAACTGTACTTTGGGTTTTTCCTCCCTAAGTGCATAACAACTTTGCACTTGTCCACATTAAATTTCATCTGTCATTTGGGCGCGCAGTTTCGCAGTTTTTCATAATATTTTAACAATTTTGAATAATTTTGTGTCATCTGCAAATCTGATCACCTCACTCATTATTCCTATTTCGAGGTCATTTATAAATATGTTAAAAAGCAGCAGGCCCAGCATAGATCCCTGGGGTACTCCACTATTCACCTTTTTCCATTGAGAAAACTGGCCATTTAGCCTTACCCTAATTTTTTAACCTGTTCCTGATCCACAATAATACATTGCCTCCTATCCCATGACTTTTTAATTTCCACAAGAGTCTCTCATGAAGGACTTTGTCAAAGGATTTCTGAAAATTGAGATATAATGTATCAACCGGCTGACCATTATCTTACCTGTTAGGGCTCTGTTTGTTTTATTTATTTGAAGTGTTTTCTATACCGCCTTATCATAAATTCAAAGTGGTTTACAATGAAACTCAAAACAGAACTTACATTGTAACAGGGAATAGAACTTTGATAAACAACAACTGGGTGGAACTTACATTATTACACAGTCCAAATTGGGGCAGTAGAGGGGTTTAGGGTAGACTAGGCTACTGTTAGCAGGGGGTTATAGTTTAAGAGTTATGGGCCGTTTTGGATACATTGGGGGATGCCTTCTGTGGATATCCTTCAGTGTGTCCATAGTATTCTGTGAATAGTAGTGTTTAAACATTCTTCTGAAGTCCAGTAGATCCTTGGAGGCTCTTAGGCTTTCTGGCAGGGCAATCCATAGTGATGGAGCATATAATGAGAATGCTCTGTTGTAGGTGGATTGATTGAGCTTTTTATTTGATCTTGGGATGGTGAATAGATTTCTATGGTTCTTTTTTATTCTGTTTTCTGGGCCTTTGGTATTAGCGGTTGAAGGATGTTCGGGAGCAAGTTATGCAGTATTTTGAATGTAATAATTAGCATTTTGAATCCGGGTCATAGCTGGACGGGGAGCCAGTGTATTTAATTAATTTATTTAACAAAGCATATATACTGCCCCTTCCTGAGGGGCAGCTTACATGGAACATCAGAACATTTTTTACATGTAGGAATTATGTACAATTAACATATAAACATATGAACAACGAAACTAAACTATATACATTTATTATGTATGAAAGAATGGATAAGCGCATTTTGCTTGTATTTAGTGTTTAAACTGTAGCTTTATTAGTGTGGGTGTAATATGGATATAATGTGCAGTTCCCGTTATCATTCGTGCAGCTGTGTTCTGGGCCAACTGAAGGAAGAGTTGTGTGTCTTGGGAGACCTTGGTATATTAAGTTGCAGTAGTCCAGGATGGATGTTATGGTTTGACACACTGTTAAGTCACTTTCCTTGAGGAGGGGTTTGAGATTTTGTATGGAACTCATTTGAAGTAGGCTGTTTTTATTGTTTTGTTGATGTATGTTTGGAATCTTAATTTCTGGTTGAGTACTACTAGGTATTTGACCTCCGATTTTACTTATATGTCATTATTTTGATTTTCATGGCAATGGGTTGGGTAAAAGCGGTGTTTCTGGTTATGTGTAAGGCTTCTGTTTTGTTGTAGTTTATGACTAGGTTATGTTCATCTAGCCATTGTATTATTGCTTCCAGGCAGTTTGTTATCTGTGTGTAGTGTGGATGTTCTATCTCCAAGGTAGCATAAATCATAATGCCGTCTGCACAGATGTTATATGTTATGCGTTATGCCATGATTCCTTATGTCATATAGTGGTCGGAGATATATACTGAATAGGATTGCTGAATGAGATGAACCCTGGGGTAGTCCTTGGGATTGTTCAATGTTTTTTTTTGTACCACATTTGATGTATTGTTTCCTCCGTGTAAGGTAGGATGTGAGCCATTTTAGAGTGGTTCCACATCGTCCTATTTCTCGGAGCCTTCTTAGTAGGATAGTATGGTTAACTGTGTCAAAGGCTGCTGTGATATCTGGAAGATTAGTATGAATCCTTGCATGATGTTGTCTATACCGGTGACTAGCTTGTCAAGGAGTGTGATGAACAGGGTTTCCACCCCATGGTTGAGTTTGAATCCATGCAGACTTTGGTCCAGAGGTGTGTGTAGTTTCTGTTGAATGGCTTTTTCAATAACTTTGGTGATGAGAGGTAGGTTTGAGATAGGTCTATATGCTTTTGGGTCCTTGGTGTCCACTTTGGGATTTTTTCAGGACTGGTCTTCTGGAGGCCTGTTTTAGGTTGAAGGGTAGATATACCGGTGTGAACGATAACTGGCTGATGTTAAGTAAGGATGGACCTAGTTCTTTTCTTGCCAGTTTGATCCATGAGACTGGACATGGGTCAAGGGGGCATGGGGTCGTGTTTATCTGAGTTATGATTTCATCTAGCTGAGCTTCTGTTGGCATTATGAAGGATGGCCATCATAGTGAGTATGGTATGAGATGGATGTGTCATCTAGTTGGTCAGGTCCTCTTATGTTTGTATTTGTTTTCCATTTTGAGTGGGGTGATTATATTGTTTTTTGTTTTCCTGGGTGGGTTCTTTGGTGGGTGTGCTTACTATCTTGAATAACTCCCTTGGTTTGTGGAGGGCTTTCAATATACGATTTTTGTGGAATTCTCTCCTGCTTGATCATAGATATATATAGAGCATGGTGTATTTTTGGAGGTTTTCTGGACATTTGTTTTGTCTTCAGTTGTGTTCCAGTTTCCTTAGGGCTCTCTTTGCAATGCTGATTTTCTTTGAGTGCCATAGGGTAACACTTCCTGTGACTGGGTGTCTTTTTGGGTGGGGCAGCTGCAGCTTTGTGTATATTATTTCAGTTTTCGACAATATCTTCTAGATTTGTGGTAAGTTTAATGTGAGGCATCGCTTGTTGTAGAAATGTCTCGTTGTGTCATTTGAATCTTCTGCTTTCATTTGCGGCATCTTTGTGCTTTACTGTATGTGTGAGGATTGTTAATTTAAAAGTAATCATGGAGTGGTCTGACCAAGGGACTGATGTTGTAGTGGGTTGGGTAGTGAGATTCTGCTCCACCATGTGGTTTGGTATGAAGATGAGGTCTAAGGTGCCCCCTTTGTTATGGGTCGGGGTTTGTGATATTTGTGTGTAGTTTACGGCCATGGCATCTAAGAAGGCGCTCGCCTATTTCAAGGATGTAGAGGCTAGGTTGATGCCCCCTAGTAGATATGGGGGTTTCTGTGAGTTTGTGCAAGTGCAGATGTTTTCTAGGATCACTGAAAGTTCTTCTTCAGTAGCATCTGGAGCACAGTATGCCAGGCAGAGTGTGACTGATTTATGTTTAAATCTTTTTATTATTATTATTATTATTATTAACCAAAACTTCAACCTTACCAGTATAGTGGCTTTTGAATACATCAATGCAAATATTCAGACATTACAACCAGTAGTAGTCAAACCATTTACAAGTTTATATTTATATTTTACCCCTCTCCCTGCCCCTACATTCCTTCTCTCACCCCCTCCCCCTTATGTTGGTCTCTAACTTGTGGTGTTAACATTTTCCTGAGCATTTTCCAGTGAGCAGGTACACTTATACCCGCCGGAGATGCAATACTTAGACCCAAAGACTCATAGCACTTAAATCTGTGACAATCTTGCTCACCTTGTAAATCTCCTCCCATTGATCCATGTATACAATGGTATTTTGAGCATTATCTGACATATCATTGTTATATCATCCCTTCCTCCCCCCTCCCTCTAGCCCTTCCCCCTGCCCTCCCTCCCCCCTTTATCTGTACAGGGTCCTTGTTCCTATTATAGTCAACTTAGACTGTTAAGATATAATTTCTCGCCCTGGCCGATACACCCTCTAGATATGGGGACCAAATCATCAAGAAATTTGCTCTCCTTCGGGCATGTCGTTTAGAAGCCTCTCCCTCCCATAACACCAGTTGGTGCAAGACATTCCTCCACTCCCAATATTCTGGCCCCCCTGCCTCCCTCCACTTACGAAGGATAAATTGTTTGGCAAGCAGGCAACACTTTCTCACCATCGTTCTATTCCCTGCTGTGGTAAGTCCCAGGGGATCAGCGGCATCAAGAATAGCTAGACCTGGGGTCAACGTCAATGTCTGTCCCATTAGTCCCCCCCCAGGAATTGCTGGATTCTACTCCAAAACTTCCCTACTTGTCCACATTCCCAAAACATATGCCCCAAATGTGCCTTCTCATTTCCGCACCATGGACAATCACTGTGCTGCAAGAATCCCGCTTTCCACGCTCTGTATGGTAAAATATATGCACGCTCTAATATTCTAAATTGCATATCTCGAAGCCTTGCCCCTATGATTAATCGTGGGATTCTTCCTGTCTTGCCACTTCTCAGGCAAATGAATCAAAATTAGCTCCCAACTCCCTACCCCACTGTGTACTCAACTGTTCATAGCACTTATCTTGGGCAATGTTATTCAAGGCCCTACAATAGCCAACAATGTTACCGTTCTTTATCTACCAACTCAAACCAGTCCACTAATTTCCCAAAATTTTCCTCTCTCAGGCCACGCCTCCCATCTTTCACTGATGCCCTATAATGCTTTAGCTGCAGGTATGCATAAAAATGTCCCTTTGGTAAATCGTATAGTTCTTTCAGTTCCAAAAAAGGTTTGAGTTCTCCCTCTTCATTAACTACTTGTCGCATCTGTTAAAGACCCCTTACCTCCCACCCTCGAAAGAAACTTGACATTGTGCTTGGTTTAAAGGATAGGTTGCCCTGCAAGGGCAAATATCCTGATACCTCATATGGGATGCCTAATTTTCCACATAATACCCTCCAACTCCAACAAACCCCTTTCCATAGGATATTATCTCAAAAATCTTCAGGTATCTGCACCCGTGGGGCATGTAACACAGACTGAAGTGAGTAAGGGGCAGCCAATGCTGACGCAAAATCATAGGGGGTATACACCAATGTCCCTCCCACCCAATCACGAACATGCCTGAGCAAACATCCCAAATTATATTGCTCTAATCTAGGTAGTCCCATTCCCCCCTATTGCCACTGACCATATAACCGATCAATTTTGAGTCTGGGCTTTTTCCCTCTCCAAAAGAAACTCTGTAAAGTTCTCTCAATTTTTTGAACATCCTGCCTCTGCAACTGCAGCGGAAGGAGTTGCACGATATACAGAATTTTTGGAAAAAGTATCATTTTATAGGCAGCCACCCTACCGCTGAGGGAGATTGGCAATGGCGTCCAGTCTTGCAATTTGTTCCGAATGTCTTGTAATAACGGCCGGACATTTTGATAATAGTCTGTTCGGGTCTTGAGGTAACCATATTCCTAAATACTTGAATTTATTTTTTGCCTAACGTAAAGGAAACGCTCCGCCCCAGTCCTCTTGTAGCCCTCCATTAACATCTAGTGCTTCTGACTTAATCACATTCATCTTTAAACCTGCTATCCCTCCGTATTTTCCTATCACTTCCAAAAGCCTGGGCAAAGATTCTCAGGGTTCAATCAACATGATTAATAAGTCGTCTGCAAAAGCCAAGACCTTAAACATGCAGGACCCCACCTTCACCCCCTGTATTTTGTCTCGGGCATAAATCATTCTCAATAATGGATCTCAAGAGAGCACAAATAATAGCGGGGACAATGGACAACCCTGTCTTGTTCCCCGTGCAATGTTAAAACTGGGTGTGACCAGCCCATTAACTCCCACTACTGCCACTGGTTTCTGGTATAAATAGAAATTACACTTACCTGGTAATTGTCGTTCCTTGAGAGACTATAGTTTAGTCCTCCACCTCTGCGTAGTGAACCTCCTCCTGCAGCTTGGAGACTGGGCATGTCAAAATCATGACATCACTGGATATAGCCTGCTGGTCTCTCCAATCAGCCCCCAGTGAACTACTGACAAAGCAGACTCAAAGGAGCAACAAATAAGTAGCTTATCATAATAAATACAACCTTAAACTCAAACTGAACGCATGAACTGACACGTTTAACTAAGAAACCCCTTTCTGAAATAAGGGAAAGTGTTTCATAATTATTATCATCATATATCTTAATGTCTTACCCTCTCTTTTGCGCTGTATGCCTGATGAAGAATAAGAGAGAGAATAAAAGATAGAAAAACGAGAAGACGCTTAGATCCCATCAAGACCCAAGGAAAAGCGTTACTTACCTGTAGTCGTGTACCTCTCCAACTGAATCACTGCTGCAAACCACTTTATCCCGGGCGGGAATGAGGACTAAACTGTAGTCTCTCAAGGAACGACAATTACCTGGTAAGTGTAATTTCTATTTCCTTATTGTTCCTACAGTTTAGTCCTCCACCTCTGGGATATAACAGAGCAGTCATCATTGGGAGGGACCTCTGCAGCCGGAGCGCAACACCGCCGACCTGAAACAGGCATCATTCGCCACCTGAACATCCAGGCGATAGTGCTTACTGAAGGTATGAAGCAAAGATCACGTAGCTGCTTTACAAATTTCCACTGGGGAAATCAAACTGTGTTCCGCCCAGGAGGCCGCTTGCGCTCTAGTAGAATGAGCTCGTAAGCCTGACGGTACCTGCCGACTTTGCAGCAGATACGCTGACGCAATTGCTTCCTTAACCCACCTGGAAATGGAAGCCTTCGCCACTGCCTCCCCTTTGCGGGGACCCCCAAACACCACAAATAGACGGTCTGATTTGCGAAATGTCTCTGAGACTGCTAAATACTGACGCAACACTCGTTTTAAATCTAAACAGCGAAGACTACTGTCGGAAACGTTCCCCTCCGCCGCTCACAGAGTTGGAAGAGAAACCGTTTGGTTGAGATGAAACGGCGACACCACCTTAGGTAAAAACGACGGCACTGGCCGTAACATAGAAACATGATGACAGAAAAAGACCACATGGCCTATCTAGTCTGTCCTTCCATAACAACTACAACAGTCCACTTTTTACCTTTAGAGATCCTCTGTGTTGGTCCCATGCTTTTTTGAATTCAGTTACTGTCCTCATCTCTACCACCTCTACTGGGAGACTATTCCATGGATCCACTACTCTTTCTGTAAAGAAATATTTCTGCATTTCACTCCTGAATCTATCTCCCTTCACCCTCATCCCATGTCCCCTCGTAGCAGAACTTGCTTTCAATTGAAAGAGGCTCTCTCCCTGAACATTTATGCCACGGAGGTATTTAAACATCTCAATCATATCACCTCTATCCCGCCTTTCCTCTAAGGTGTACATATTAAGATCCTTAAGTCTGTCCTCATATGCTTTATAATGAAGCCCATTAATCATTTTAGTAGCAATCCTCTGCACCGACTCCATCCTGTTCACATCCTTTTGAAGGTGCGGTCTCCAGAATTGCACACCATACTCCAAATGAGGTCGCACCAAAGACTTATACAGAGGCATTATCACCTCCTTTTTTCTGCTAGCCATTCCTCTCCGTATGCACCCAAGCATCCTTCTAGCTTTTGCCGTCGCCTCTTCTACCTGTTTAGCTACTTTAAGATCATCAGACACAACCACGCCTAGGTCCCGCTCTTCTTTAGTGGACAAAAGTACTTCACCTCCTATACTGTATTGCTCCCTTGGATTACTGCAGCCCAAATGCATGACCTTACATTTTTTTAACATTAAATCCCAGCTGCCAAATTCTAGACCATTCTTCAAGCTTAGCTAGATCCCTCCTCATGTTATCTACACCTTCCTGGGTGTCTACTCTATTGCAGATTTTGGTATCATCTGCAAAGAGGCAAACCTTACCCGACAGCCCTTCCGCTATATCACTAACAAAGATGTTAAAAAGAATCGGACCAAGGACAGATCCCTGGGGCACACCACTGGTAACATCCTTCTCCTCAGAGTGAGCTCCATTTACTTGTACTCTTTGTCGCCTCCCACCCAACCAATTTCTAACCCAAGCAGTAAATTTAGGGTCCATCCCTAGGGTGCTCAGTTTGTTTATAAGTCGCCTGTGAGGAACAGTGTCAAAGGCTTTACTGAAATCTAAATACACCACATCTAGAGCTCTCCCTCGGTCCAACTCCCTGGTCACCCAGTCAAAGAAATCAATCAGATTTGTCTGACAAGACCTGCCTCTGGTGAATCCATGCTGCCTCGGATCCTGTAATCCGCTGGACTCCAGAAACCTCACTATTTTCTCTTTCAGCAGCGTTTCCAATAATTTACTCACCACCAAAGTTAAACTAACCAGCCTGTAGTTTTCAACCACATCCTTACTTCCGCTTTTGTGTAAAAGCACCACATGAGCCTCTCTCCAGTCCTTTGGCACCACTCCCGACTCCAACGAGGCATTGAAAAGGTCAGTCAGTGGAGTTGCTAGAACGTCCCCAAGTTCCCTCAGTATTCTAGGGTGTATCCCATCTGGTCCCATCGCTTTGTCTACTTTAAGTTGAGCTAGTTTCTCACGAACACAGTCTTCTGAAAATTGTTCAAGATATCCCTTTTTCCCTGGAAAAAGTCAAAAATGGCTCCCGACAGGACAGCGCCTGCAACTCAGAAATTCGCCTCACCGAACAGATGGCCATCAAAAACACAGTCTTTAAGGTTAAATCTTTAACCGATGCCTAGTGTAAGGGCTCAAACGGTTCCTTAACTAATGCCCCTAAAACCAAGTTAAGATACCATGGAGGAACCATAATTCTTCGAGACGGACGCAGCCTAGAGACTGCCTTGAAAAAGCGCAAAACGTCCGCATGAGACCCTAGGGCCACTCCTTGGACTTTGCCTCTATAGCATGACAACGCCGCTAATTGAACTTTCAAGGAACTGGCGGCCAGGCCCTTGCCAAAGCCGTCCTGCAGAAAACTTAACACCAAGAGAACGGATACTGTAGCCGCACGGACCTGCCTACGCGAGCACCAGTCCTCAAATATACGCCAGATGCGTACATACACCAGAGACGTGGACTGCTTCCTTGCTCGAAGTAAAACAGCAATGACTGCCGCCAAGTAACCTTTCTTCCTCAACCTTGCCCTTTCAATGGCCATACCGTAAGCGAAAATCGATCCACTTGAGGCATCCGCAGAGGCCCCTGTAACAACAGATTTTCTGACACCGGTAACCTCCAGGGATCCCCGTCGAGCAACCGGATGAGATCGGCGTACCAAGGGCGCCTTGGCCAATCCAGGGCCACCAGTAACACCTTTCCCCGATGAGCTTCGATCCGCTGCACCACTCGACCTATGAGCGCCCACGGAGGGAAAACAGAGGAGTCCTGACGACTGCCAACGTTGCATCAGGGTGTCGATTCCTTCTGACATCCTTTCGCGGTGCCTGCTGAAGAAACGACTGTTTTTTGCCGACTGAAAGGTCGCCATGAGATCCATTATGGGCCGACCACATCTGTGAACTATCCGCACGAACATGTCCGGATGCAACTACCATTCGCCAGCATCCACCCGGACTCTGCTGAGAAAATCCGCCATCACATTGTCCTTCCCTGCAATGTGAGCCGCCGATATTGGCAACAATCGCGTTTCTATCCAAGAGTAAAAAGAGACTCTGCCTCCTCCTCCATGGCTACACTCCCTGTGCCGCCCTGCTGATTGATGTAGGCCACCATTGCCGAATTGTCGGACAGCACTCGCACTGCTCGACCCATATCCGTATCCTCGAACACTTGTAACGTTAAACTGACCGCTCTGAGCTCTAGCCGGTTGATCGACCACTTGCTCTCCTGTATGGACCAGGAGCCCTGTGCGAATCAAGCTCCGCAATGCGCCCCCCATCCCGCAAGGCTCACGTCGGTCAACAAGGGAAGCCACTCCAGCTGTTCCAGGGGCATTCCCGCCGTTAGAGTTCCTGAAGCAACCACCACCGAAGGGACTGCCGTACCGAGAGGGGACAAGGGAGATGTTTGCTCAATGACTCTGATTGATGTGACCACTGGCGCAGCAGCGCTCTCTGCAATGGCCTCATGTGAAACCTGGCCCACGGTATCACCTCCAACGTTGCCGCCATGGCTCCCAGCAACCGAAGGTAATCCCAAGGCGAAGGCGCCGGCGCGGACCTGAACTTGCAAACCAAATCGTTGCAGTACCTGGACTCGCCGAAGCAGCAGAAATACCGCTCCGCTCTGCGTATTGAATCAGACTCCCAGATATTTGAGATCCTGGGACGGAACTAGGTGGCTTTTGGAAGCATTCACTACCCAACCAAGACTCTGGAGAAACTTTACCACCTTGCCGGTAATCCGAACGCTCTCGTACTCCGACTTGGCCCGAATTAGCCAATCGTCTAGATAGGGGTGAACCAACACCCCTTCTTTCCTTAAGGCCGCCGCCACCACCACCATAATCTTGGTAAACGTGCGCAGGGCCGTTGCTAGACCGAAGGGCAAGGCCTGGAATTGATAATGCCCCCAGGGAAGCACGAAACGCAGAAACCTCTGATGAAATTCTCTGATGGGACTGTGGAGATACGATATGGTGAGATCGAGAGAGGTTAAGAACTCCCCTTGACGCACCGCGACGATGACCAACCGCAGGGTTTCCATTCAGAAATGCGGTACCTGCAGACAGCAATTCACCCCTTTTAAATCCAGAATAGGCCGGAACGACCCTTCTTTCTTTGGCACCACAAAATAAATGGAGTATCGACCCACGCCGTAATCCGCTAGAGGAACCGGCACGACTGCTCCCAGCTGTAAGAGGTGGTCTAATGTATGCCAAATCGCTAGAGTTTTCTGCTGTCCCCTGCATAGAGACAGCACAAACAAGTCGCGCACTGGTCTTGCCAGCTCCAGCGCATACCCCTAGAGAACGATCCCCAACACCCACTGGTCGGACGTGATTTGGGTCCAGGCAGAAAGAAATGCTCGAAGACGCCCCCCTATCGGCTGACTTTCCGTCTGGACCTGCCTCCTTTCATTGCGGCTTCCTAGCGGCCGCTGCGGAAGCTGCCGCAAAACCTCGACTGGCTCCACGAAACCCCCGAAACCCCTGGGCTCTGGAGGCAAATCTTCCTCTTTGAAAAACACTCAACCTGGAAGACCGAAATCTTCTGAAATCTCTAAACTGACCCCGGAAGCTTGGAAGAGATTTTCCTGGCTTAGATTTATCCTCCGGGAGTCTACCACCCTTAGACTCACCTAAATCCTTCACCAACTTGTCAAGATCTTCTCCAAACAACAACTTTCCCTTAAAGGGAAGTTTACTAAGCCGCTATTTAGACGATCCATCGGCTGCCCAATTTCTCAACCACAAAGATCTCCGAGCGGCAACCAAGGAAGCCATACTGTTTGCTAGCGCTCTGATCAGGTCGTAATGCACATCAGCCAAATACGCCAACCCCGACTCCAGGCGATCAATCTCCTGTAGACCTTCTGGATCCAGATGCAGAGACTGGCGGTATGTGTTGAGACCACCTGAGACAAACTCTCGCCACCCACGCCCCACAAATGGAGGCTTGTAAGGATAAGGCGTTAGCCTCAAATGATTGCTTCAAACCATCCACTTTCCTGTCCTGCGCATCCTTCAAGGCCATGCTACCTTCCACCGGAATCGTGGTCTTCTTCGTGACCGCCGCATCAATCCGAGGAGAACGGAATTTCTCCTTGTCCTTATCCGCCAAAGGCTAGAGCCTGTTCATAGTGTGCACTCCCCGCAGTCCAGCCTCGGGTTGGTCCCACTCCTCCTGGATCATGTGATCAACCACGCGGTGTACGGGGAACACCACTTGCGCCTGCCTCACCGCTTGAATAACCGGATCTTCCACTTCCTCTACATCCATTGGTTGTGCCGTGGCGAGATTCAGAGTCTGACGTGACTCCGTAATCTGAGCCGTCAGCTCCTCCCTCCGAAACACACGAATAATCTTCGCTTGATCCTCAGGTTCTGGAATCTCTCCTTCCAGATCCTCCATCCCTGCCTCCAGACCCAACTCAGCCTCGTCCTCTCTTGCCATTCCAGATCTGTAGAGGGAAGCTCCCCAGGCCGCGCTCTCTTGAGGGGCCTCTAAGCAATGCTCCCTGCGTCTCCCGAGCGAGGGGGCTGCATTGGGGCCGCCAGCTGTAAGGAGTCAGGCAGCTTTCCCTGCCATCTCAAACAGAACGCCGGACAGAAATCCACCAACTGGGACTCGGAACCCACAGCGAGCCCCACACTCGAAGGACCTGCGAGACCTTCCGGAGAAGGTCCCGACGGTGAGACCACTAAAGTCTCCCCACCGGACACAGCCTTTGGGCTCAGGGTCTCCACACTCCCCGTCTGCTCCATCTGCTGCTCCACAGCAGTGGACCCTACAACACAGCCCCGACAGACCCCGGTGTCAGCGACCGTGCCCCTGTGAGTACCGCAGACCACACACTGCAGACGCGTTGACATCAGTTATGCCCCTAACCACCGCTGTGCCCCTTTAACCCTCGGATACACTACCCCCGGGTTTTTGTGTTTTTTCTTCAAAATGGTAAGGAATTGTATTTTGGTACTCTAGGTATTCCTCAACGAACCATTTTTAAGTATTTTCATACATATGGTTTGCAAAAATAACGTTTTTATACAGTACTGCATGCTGCTGAACAAACAAGGGGTGATTTTCGACACTCGCACAATAACACTCTCCTTTGTTTTATAGCAGCAAAGAAAGTCACCACTCCAAGTCCACATTACAATCCTGTGTTTTCTAACGTCTTGCTTACATTTATGACGTCACCTAACGTCAGTTCCTTGTTTGTTTCTGTGGATTAAAATTTTTTACGACAAAGGTAAACAATGCCACTCCCGAAACGCTTCAGCAGCTGTGCAGCAACTGAAAAAATTAGATGTTGGTTGAATGAAGAAAGTGACAGTAATGATAGTTTGAGTAATGATACTGAAGGTGCTGATACGGATAGTGCAGTCGTTCCCGCCCAGTCCGATCAGCTTGATCTTGATGATAGCGGCAGTGAAGTGGAAGATGCTGTCGAAGAAAATAAAACAAGTGATGACGATAGCAGTTCATACAGCAATTCTGAAACTTCTGAATCACATTCTGAAAATGAGGAAGTTACTGACAGTCATTACACAGCTCGTTCTGGCATGCATTGGAATAAAACTGTACCGCCAACATCAAGAACAAGGGAAGCAAATATAGTCAGAGAATCTTCTGGACCAATTGCTCTGATCAGAGGTATAACTAATGCTAAGGATATTTTTGACATGTTTGTAACTCCAGATATATTGTCAGCAGTGTTAGATTTCACAAATTCTGAAGGCATACGTAGAGCTGAAGCAATGCAGCCACCATGTACTGACTGGAAGCAGGTAACAATGGAAGAGCTCCAAGCAACATTGGGTCTTCTGTACATGAGTGGTGTTTTCAGGTTGAAGAAAGTATCTGTACGCAGAACTTGGGCTAAAAGTCCTATCCAGAATCCTAAATTTCCAGCTGTTATGTCAGGTAAAAGGTTTGCAGAAATATTGAGTTTACTTCGATTTGATGACAAACAAACCCGTGAATCACGAAGGGCCAATGACAAATTTACTCCAGTCAGAGATGTTTGGAATTTATTCATTTCTCAGTGCATGAAAATGTACACACCATCTGCATACTTGACTGTTGATGAACAATTGTTGGGGTTCAGAGGCAAGTGTCCGTTTCGTCAATACATCAAGTCTAAACCAGACCGATACGGTATAAAGTTATGGGTGTGTTCAGATGCCGAAACGTATTATGTATTCAACATGAAGCCATACCTAGGGCGTGAAGAGTCAGTTACTCGTGACAAAACAGTATCTCTAGGAGCTGATGTTGTTTTGAAGCTTATTGAACCTCTGGAACGGTCTGGCAGGAACATTACTTGCGACAATTTCTTTACTAACGTACAACTGGCTGATGTTCTTCTTAGCAAGAATTTGACACTACTGGGCACTGTAAGACGTTGCAACCGTGACATACCTTCAGAATTCCAGGAAAATCGCTCAAGAATTGTGGGATCCTCAATATTTGGCTTCAGTGGAGACAAGACTTTGGTGTCATTCGTCCCAAAACGAAACAAATCAGTTATGCTGCTGTCAACACTTCACCATGATAATAAAATTGATGAAACATCAAAGAAGCCAGAAATAATACTTGACTACAACAGAACGAAAGGGGGTGTTGACACAGATGATCAGTTGTGCCACACATACAGTGTGAAAGGATCAACTCGTCGATGGCCACTTTGCGTGTTTTATGGACTGCTTGATATCGCGGCTGTAAATTCATTCATAATATTTATGTACAACAATCCTATGTTTCATCACAAGGAAAACTGCAAGAGAAGATTTTTTCTGGAGGAACTCGCTTTGAATCTCATGAAGCCTCAGCTACAAAATCGTCAAAGCCATCCAGAAGGTCTGACAAGCCATACACGTCAATCCATGGCCAATGTTGGCTATCCTTGCCTTGAAATGCCTAAGCCACCAAGACCGTTGACCACACGGGCATCAGCAAAGAAAAGAAAAAGATGCTCCTTTTGTCCAAGTGACAGAGATCGAAAAGTATTTACCGAATGTGAAATCTGTCTGAAGCGAGTGTGTCCTGAACATTCAAGAACAACTACTAGCACATTGTGCATAAACTGTTGTTGAAAAAAACAGTCAATGTACTTCATGTATTGCTTACTAGTTTTCTGTTGTTTACAAATGCACCGTTGTCAATTTGTTATAACGCGGTAATTTTTTTGTCACAATTTGCATCATGCCATTACTTGACATAATGGCACCATACTTTGACTGTTGCTGTCCACCTAGCGAATAAATATAGAACTATTGTAGTTTGCAAAGCGTGCAGTGCTGCACACCATTTTTAAGCTTGCAACTGAATAGTTAACAGGTATTGACATTATGCAGCATATATCTGACCTTGTACAACTTGTCCTGCCTGATCTTGGCTAGCATTGCACATTATTCACTTGAAAGGGTGAATTAATAACAAGTATTATAAAAAATAAATAAAAGTATGTCTTTTCTTCACAATTTAACCATGTTTTACAAACAAAAGTAGATGTTTTACCATATTTCTACATATGGGTCAGGGGTGACCCGGGGGTAGTGTATACGTGTCAGTCGATTTACCGAGTGTATCCGAGGGTTAAGCAGCAAGGATGGCAGGCAATGTACTTTTTTTTTTTTTTTAAATACCAGGAAAGGCCCCTAAAGTATCAGTGTACTAAATTACTAATCGATTCCCCTCCCACCCCAAAGGGACCGAGAGGAAAAAGACCCCCAAACAAAATGAAAGAGTCCAAAAGAAAGAAAAAGAACAAATTAAATAAATAAGTCTTAGTGGGGAGCGTCAAAGAACACACTTTCTGCCCACTGCACGGCCCTCTGCCCTAAAGCTGTTAGCCGCAGAAACTCCTGCCACGCGGCTCAGCAGGACCGGCCTAAAATGTCATCTCTACCTGACGCGCTGAAAATGGCGCCAAAAACCTGCCATTTTAAATGAAGGCAGTAAACCCCCTTTAGCAGTTGAAGGGCTTGCCCGCAGTAGCAGCCACTTGAAAAGTGCTCCCCGAACTGTACTAAGGCGGCTACAGCAGCCGCGATGTCTTCCGGCAATGCCACGGCCACCTCTGCCACGAGAATCGCTGTCCCGGCATCGAGAGACAACTTGCTGTGTTCGCTGTAGCTCTCTGCCTCAGCCTACAGCACATCGGAGTGCCGATACTGCCTGCGGAGCTCACCCCCGGACAATCAAGGAGGAGAGATCCGAGCTACTGCCCCAAAGGAAAGAAAATGAAAGGGCAGCCAGGCGGAGGGTTTTTTTTTTTTTTTTTTTAAAGGGCCATACACTAACCACCAAGGGATGAAATGAAATTCAATGAAATCCAATTAAAGTCACAATCAAGAGAAATTTAGGATCTAACACACACCCTATCTAAAAGTGCTCCTTATCTGTTCCTCTAGTGAGCCCAGCACCTAGGCTCACTACGTCCTCCTGCTGCATGGAGACTGGACACACTGGGGGCTGATGGGAGAGGCCAGCAGGCTATATCCAGTGATGTCACGATTTTGATATGCCCAGTCTCCAAGCTGCAGGAGGAGGTTCACTACCCAGAGGTGGAGGACTAAACTGTAGGAACAATAAGGAATCCATGGATACCTTGTATGAACTCTGCTCCTAATCCATATGCTTCCAGGGTCTCAAATAAGTATGCCCACCCTACCCTGTCAAAGGCTTTTTCAGCATCGAAACTGACCAGTAAGGCGGGGGCGCCATGTTTCCGGACCCAGCTCAAGGCTCCTGATATTCTCCTAATATTTTTAGTGGGATAGCGCCCCTGCACAAATCCTGCCTGACATGCATACAGTAAACTGGGGAGGTGTACAGCCAAACGATCTGCTAGAATTTTTGCAAACAGCTTGAGGTCATAATTAACAAAATTGACCAGTAAGACCCCACGTCAGTTGCATCTTTGCCCGGCTTTGGTAGGACCACTATATGAACTGTGTTACTGTTATATTTGAGAACCCCTGAGACCTTCCACCTATTAAACAGATCTATTAACACCGGCGTGACCTGTGTCTTCAACAACTTATAATATTCTGCTCTATATCCATCTAATCCAGGGGCTCTGCACAATGTTGCTTTTTCAATACCTCTTTGTACTTCATCTGTTGTTACTGGGGCTGCCAATTGTCCCCGCTGCTCCTGTGTAAGATGAGGTAAATTCAGCTCCGCCAAAAACTCCCTAATCCTTGTACGTGATGCATCTTCGCTTGCATACAGCTTACAATAATAATTTACAAAGATTCTCCCAATATCTGCAGCATCCATGTGCACCCTCCCCACCTCATCTTTTAAAAGTGGCACAAATCTGGATCCCTGACTCCGGGCAAGGCAGTGGGCCAATAGCCTCCCTGCCTTATCCCCATATTGGTATAACTGATATTTATAGTATACTAGAGACTTTTTAGCTCTCTGATGCAATAATGTATTTAAGGCTGCTTGAGTTGCCAGCAACTGTGCCCTATTAGCTGTAGTGGGGATACTAGCTAGGAGCCGGCGTTCTCTGCATATCTGTTTCTCCATTCTTAGGATCCTAGCTGCCATCATGCGTCTCCGGCAGGCATTATAAGCTATTCTATCCCCCCCGTAGGACTGCCTTAGAAGCCTCCCAGAACAGCTCTGGTTCTCCTTTATGGGCCTGGTTATAGTCCTCATATTCCTTCCACTTGTCCATCAAATACTCCCAAAACTTATTATCTTGACATAGGTCCAGTGGCAAGTGCCATGGTCCTTTACTACCACCCGCCCATCCACCTTCCCAATCTATCCACACAGGAGCCTGGTCTGAGATTTCATAGGGTCCGATTTCGCATCTGTCATTACTTGAAATATTTCCTCAGAAACTAATATGACGTCAAGTCTTGCAGTGTGCCGTGTGCTCTGGACATATGTGTGTAATCTCGCTCTGTCGGGTGTAGGGCTGTCCATACATCGATAATTTGACACCTTCGGCAAAACCTCATGTGCCTTGCAATACTAAGGTGATTACCCACATGTCCTCCCGACACATCCATGCTAGGGTCCATGACGCCATTCCAGTCACCCCCTAAAATCATTGGGGATTCCGGTAATGTGTCAATTTCCGTCGCTATTCGGGCAAAGAAATTTGGATCAGGCACATTTGGAGCCTACACAACTCCCCACCAGCAACTTCCGCCCCTTGAGGTCTCCCTGTAGTAGGACAAACCGCCCTTCTGGATCTGCCACAGTCTGTTCCACTTTAAAGCCTACCCCTGTCTTAATTAATATTGCAACCCCCCCCTTTCTTCCCCCGTGCAGATGCCCCATAAATTTGTTCTATTCCTCTCTGCTTTAATCGAACCAGATCCCCTATGGCTTGGTGGGTTTCTTGCAGTAAGATGATATCCCCTTTATGTTGCCTTAGTGCATGCAAAATTTTGTTCCTTTTAAAGGGGTTCGATAATCCACATACGTTCCATGAAATTATTCACATCCCAATTTTGATATCTGTAACAGATTATTTGAATATGACTCTATCCCATGTGCATTGGAAGGGCCCTCCCAGACTAAGGCCCCCCCCCTTTTCTATTACTACTTTTGTTCTTCCCCAGTTAATTCCAAGTTGACTCTGCATATGCACTTCCTTTTCAGACCCCCTGTACTTCCCTCTCCTTCCCTTACCCCTAGCCCCCCCCCCTCTAATCCTATCCTTACCCAATAAGTCTCCCACTCCCTCCCCATGGCCATTTTAGTGC
Organism: Ichthyophis bannanicus; assembly: GCA_033557465.1. Lineage (NCBI taxonomy): Eukaryota > Metazoa > Chordata > Amphibia > Gymnophiona > Ichthyophiidae > Ichthyophis > Ichthyophis bannanicus. The sequence goes on from CM066050.1 coordinate 8,696,022, forward strand.
TAAGCCCTCTTCAATCCTCCTCTGCTGTTCCTAAGTATCTCTCCCCCTTTCCTAGTTGGCAGATCATTTCTCCGTTACAATCCCCAACTACCCCCTCCTTGTCTTTTTTTCGTGTGGCTAGGCCAGTTGATTAACTCCCTCCTGCCTTATCCCTCTTCGGCCAACAAAATTGCTGAAACATTTTAAACCAAGAGAGAAATGCAACCATAACACAATCAAACTATTAACTTTTAGTCCTCTTCCATGGTCATTTTTCTTCAACCCATCAGCGATTGTAACTTCTCTCATGTTGCTGCCTTTCAACTTCTTTTCCATGAGTTCCAACAAAACTTCATTTTGCTGGGTTCAGGTGTTGTCTTCCTGGATCCATTTATGTGCTCTTCAGGTGTCTCCATTGTCACTGTCTTCCCACTGTAAAAAATTCACAGCCTCGCCAGGTATTGTACCACAAAATTTCAGATGTGCTGCCACCAGCTTCTCAGATAATGATTCATTCACTCCATAAATATCAAAAACCCCTATTTTGAATCTCAAACAACCAGTTTAAGGCTAGTAGGCACTGCTAACTCCAATTGATTGGTTGTTTGCACGTATAGTGCCGTCAAGTCTGAGACCATTCCAATATCCTTAAACTGGTTGTTTGAGATTCAAAATAGGGGTTTTTGATATTTATGGAGTGAATGAATCATTATCTGAGACAGTATACTACACTCTAGGAGATTGCCCATTTTGTACTGTGTTTGGTCACCAGCTTCTGGCATATGACATTCGTTTTAAGCCCAGTTGAACTGAACAGTCCTGGAAAACTTGTATGTGTATCCCTTCATGCACCAAAGCTCCTTTATCTCTTACCGCCCACAAAACTTCATCTTTCTGCAAAAAAGTTCATAAATCTAGCCAACACTATTCAGGGTCTCATGTCTTTCCAAGCCATTGAATCCTTTCAATGACAAATTTGGGTACTATCCTCCCCCAGATTTAGTGTATGTAACATGCCCAAGAAGTAGTTACGGAGTTCTGCATCCTTTATGGCTTCTGGAATTCCAATTATTCAGAGATTCTTCCTGTGGCCTCGATTTTCTAGATCATCCAGTTTTTCACCCTATTTACTGACTGTCGCTTGCAATGTAATGATCTCTCTGCTGGCTTTGAACAGTTCACCTTCCAGTGTCGATATCTGTCCCTCCGCTGCTTGAATCCGCATACCCACTGTCTCCAGGTGTTTACTAATCCCCTCCAACTGTCCTGTAATACCATCTAGCCTTCCACTCAAAGCACTCACCACTGCATTGGTCACATCTTCAGTGGACATCACTGGGTGTCCTGGTGAGGGAGGTCTGTCGGTCATCTTTGTTTGGGCTGGGGTGGTTGTACTTTTCTCCTGATCCCGGAGAGCTGCCTTTATTATATACTGTGATTTACAATTCTTAACTTGCTATTTTGATCTTATCTTTGTCCACCATCTTGTCACTTTTTTCCCCCGCCTACTCAGAGCATCCGCAGGGACTATTGGGTTAGGACAGCCTTAAAGTCAGCTCAGTTCACTTCCAGGCACCCCCGTCACATCCCTTGTCCTCCTAGCCAGATTTATTTAAAGGATGTGAGAAGAAGTTCCACTATCTTGCGCTAGGTGGAACTCTCTGCTAATGAATGCAGCCTGGTTCTACCAAACAGCTAAAAGTAATGCTGCCGGCTCAATCTTGAATATTCACGCCTCCAAAACTTGTTCAGACAACTGGAGAGGATCTCAGACCCCACCGCCGACCCGGCGATGCGTTTAGCGTGAATCCGAGGCGGGGGGGAACCCTCACACCAGGCAAGTGTCCTAGGCTTCCGTTGAAGACTTCCTTTTTTCTACTTCCACTTGTGCTGAGTGGAGCGATCGTGCGTTCCACTGCCACCCGGCAATGGCCACTGCACCTCCGGATCCAAAGGCACCAGCAGCTTACAGGTCAGTGGGGGGTAGAAGCAGCACACGAAACCTCCCGCTTCGCCCACCCACTGACCAGCCTGCCAGACTCCAGATCGATGCCGTGCAGCTCACCAGGGCAGAGACAGCTTGCGCCATTCTTTTCATCTCTCCCATGCCTCCAATTCACCTCTCCACACCCAGAGGTTCACTGGTTGGGTCGTCAGTGAGGTCGGGTGCATTCAGAGGGGTACCCCGGGCTCTGGCATGTTTCTTAGGGCTCTTATCTCACGGCTCTTCAACATATAAATTTTCCCATGGATCGGCCAGCATCACGACAGGGAAAGCTGCGCTAGAATCTTTCACATCCCTGCATCCTTACTGGCCAAGGAGCTGCCGATCTGCGACACTGGAGGGTCAGGTTGTTGCAATATCGCCCCCAGGGTACTTTTCAAAGGTTCACGATACTTTTTGCCATTTTTGCACTCCGTTTGTCTGTTAGGAGGGAGGATCGAAGTTGGAGCTGCACTAATAAGCGACCATTTCTCATGGGCTCAAGAGCACCCCCCTAGAGTGTGACTGATTTATTGGTAGTGATTATTGTGTTCCTCTCAGTACCATGGTAGTTAGAATGGAAAAGTTTAGTTGCATGTTTGCTTGCTGAATACTACCCTCCCCCCCCTTCTGGACGGTCTGAGGCATTTGTGCATGGTGTAGTAGTATGTTGGTAGCTGGTTTAAGATAACATTGGTCAGTGTCATTGAGCCATGTCTCGGTAATACACGATCACCAGATAGACATAATGTGCATGCGCAACCCCTCCACCAATTTGATCAGCTCTATCATTACAATATAGTTTGTTTCCAGCCTATCACAGTGTCCAACTGATTGGTATCTCAAAGACATGGTGGAAGGAGGGCAATCATTGATTGATTTCTTTGACTGGGTGACCAGGGAGTTGGACGGAGGGAGAGCTCTAGATGTGGTGTATTTAGATTTCAGTAAAGCCTTTGACACTGTTCCTCACAGGCGACTTATAAACAAACTGAGCACCCTAGGGATGGACCCTAAAGTTACTGCTTGGGTTAGAAATTGGTTGGGTGGGAGGCGACAAAGAGTACAAGTAAATGGAGCTCACTCTGAGAAGGATGTTATCAGTGGTGTGCCCCAGGGATCTGTCCTTGGTCCGATTCTTTTTAACATCTTTGTTAGTGATATAGCGGAAGGGCTGTCGGGTAAGGTTTGCCTCTTTGCAGATGATACCAAAATCTGCAATAAAGTAGACACCCAGGAAGGTGTAGATAACATGAAGAGGGATCTAGCTAAGCTTGAAGAATGGTCTAGAATTTGGCAGCTGGGATTTAATGTTAAAAAATGTAAGGTCATGCATTTGGGCTGCAGCAATCCAAGGGAGCAATACAGCATAGGAGGTGAAGTACTTTTGTCCACTAAAGAAGAGCGGGACCTAGGCGTAGTTGTGTCTGATGATCTTAAAGTAGCTAAACAGGTAGAAAAGGCGACGGCAAAAGCTAGAAGGATGCTTGGGTGCATACGGAGAGGAATGGCTAGCAGAAAAAAGGAGGTGATAATGCCTCTGTATAAGTCTTTGGTGCGACCTCATTTGGAGTATGGTGTGCAATTCTGGAGACCGCACCTTCAAAAGAATGTGAACAGGATGGAGTCGGTGCAGAGGGTTGCTACTAAGATGATTAGTGGTCTTCATTATAAAGCATATGAGGACAGACTTAAGGATCTTAATATGTACACCTTAGAGGAAAGGCGGGATAGAGGTGATATGATTGAGATGTTTAAATACCTCCGTGGCATAAATGTTCAGGGAGAGAGCCTCTTTCAATTGAAAGCAAGTTCTGCGACGAGGGGACATGGGATGAGGGTGAAGGGAGATAGATTCAGGAGTGATATGCGGAAATATTTCTTTACGGAAAGAGTAGTGGATCCGTGGAATAGTCTCCCAGTGGAGGTGGTAGAGATGAGGACAGTAACTGAATTCAAAAAAGCATGGGACCAACACAGAGGATCTCTAAAGGTAAAAAGTGGACTATTGTAGTTGTTGTTATGGAAGGACAGACTAGATGGGCCTTGTGGTCTTTTTCTGTCATCATGTTTCTATGTTTCTATATCTAACCTCTCATTTAGTGCTATATATTCTAACTCTCCCATCTTATTTTTTAGACTTTAAAATGCTTGTATGCAAATGCTAGGAGACTATTTTATTCATATTAATCTGGTTAATCGGTAGGCAGGGGTACTTTGGAATCTTTAAGCTCTGTCTGCTCTGTACTCAAGGGCATTTGGGCAACCTTTGTCTTTATTGGAACCTCTCTGCTGATTTGCCCTAACTTCAATTTTGGTAGTATCCTTCAAGGATACATTGTTCAGAACCATGCGCTCTTGGGTGACTGTCGGCTCTCCCCTATTATCTAGTTTAAAAGCTGCCCTAGGAGCAGAACCTCAGAAAACACCCACAAACAGGAACAGAAGCAAGGGGCATCTTGAACAATTTTCAGAAGACTGTGTTCGTGAGGAACTAGACGACAAAGCAATGGGACCGGATGGGATACATCTGAGAATACCGAGGGAACTTGGGGATGTTCTAGTAGCTCAACTGACTGACCTTTTCAATGCCTCTTTGGAGTCAGGAGTGGTGCCAGAGAACTGGAGAGGGGCACATGTGGGCCCTTTACACAAAAGCAGAAGTAAGGATGTGGTTGAAAACTACAGGCTGGTTAATTTAGCCTCATTGATGAGTAAATTATTGGAAGCGCTGCTAAAAGAGAAAATAGTGAGGTTTCTGGAGTTCAACGGATTAATGGATCCGAGGCCACATGGATTCACCAGAGGCAGGTCTTGTCAGACAAATCTGATTGATTTCTCTGACTGGTTGACTAGGGAGTTGAACCGAGGGAGAACCCTAGATGTTGTGTATTTAGATTTCAGTAAAGCCTTTGACGCTGTTTATAAGTCGCCTGTGCGGAACAAACTGAGCACCCTAGGGATGGATGCTAGGGTTAGAAACTGGTTGGGTGGGAAGCAACAGAGTACAGGTAAATGGAGCTCACTCTGAGGAGAAGGAGGTTACCAGTGGTGTGCCCCAGGGATCTGTCCTTGGTCTGATTCTTTTCAACATCTTTGTTAGTGATACTGCGATGATACCAAAATCTGCAATAGATATCAAGGAAGGAGTAGATAACATGAGAAAGGATCTAGCTGAGCTTGAAGAATGGTCTAGAATTTGGCAGCAGATACAAAAGGTGACAACAAAAGCTAGAAGGATGCTTGGGTGCAGAGGAAGAGGAATGGCCAGCAGAAGAAAGGAGGTGATAGTGCCTCTGTATAAGTTTGTGATGCGATCTCATTTGGAGTATCGAGTGCAATTCTGGAGACTGCACTTTCAAAAGGATTTATTTATTTAACAGTATTTCTAAACCGCCTTATCTTAATAATCAAGGTGGTATCACAGCAAGCAATCAGGTAAAGTGTGTGTGTTGTACATGCAGTGAGGATAAAACTTAGTTGTGTGAGGGATGTGTTGGGTGCTTGATTTGTTTGAGCTATATACAGGGTGGGCTATTTACAGTGGTGCTAGAATCATATTTTATATATATTCAGTTGTTTGGGAGGATTGGAGTGCTGTTATCCATTCTCTTAGGTTATGTGATGTGACCATAGTGCTCTATGAACAGCATGGTTTTCAGTTGTTTTCTGAAGTCTTTGAGGTCTGGAGTTGTTCAAGGATATAAACAGGTTAGAGATGGTGCAGAGGGTGGCTACCATAATGGTTAGTGGTCTTCGTTATAAAGTATATCAGGATAGACTTAAGGATCTTAATATATATATTTTAGAGGAAAGGCAGGATAGAGGTGATTATGATTGAGACGTTTAAATACCAGGAGGAGAGCCTCTTTCCATTGAAGGCAGGCCCTGCTATGAGAAGGTGAAAGGGGATAGACTCAGGAGTAATATGAGGAAATATTTATTTACAGAAAGTGTGGTAGATGCGTGGAATAGTCTACCATTGGAGGTGGTAGATATGAGGAATCAGAATTCAAAAAGAGTATCTGAATTCAAAAAAGCATGGGACAAACACAGAGGATCTCTAAAGAAAAAATGGGTACTGCTGTAGTGGTTGATATGGAAGGGCAGACTAGATACAAACATGACGGCAGAAAAAGAGCTCATGGCCTATGCTTCTAATTTTCAAAACAATGCTAGCTTGCTTTAAGCCTGATACTTGGCCAATTTGATTTAGCTGACTAGAGCTGAAAGTCAGCTACATATGACTAAACCTTCTTGTTCCAACCATGCCTTGGGGCAGCGCTTCTCAATCCTCTCCTGGAGGCAGACCTAACCAGTCAGGTTCTCAGCATTAGTTCAATGAATGTACATGAGATGGATCTGTATACGCTGGGTCTTCAATATATGCAGATTTATTTCATGAACATTCACTGCAATAATGCTGAGAACCTAACTGGCTAGGTGAGCCTCCAAGAGAGGGTTAAGAAGCCTTGCCTTGGAGGATGTCCATTTTTGGGCCAGCTATTTCACTGAAGACCAGACACAGCCTTGGGCAACTAGTCTCAAGGTTGCCATGAGTCAACCAGCTCAGCAGCACCAACTGCATTTAGGTCATTTAATATAGCTGCTGTGTGCATAAGTTGGGAGAAGAAAGATTTTCACCCATAGTGTCGTCCTTGTAGGATCAAAGATATTCTACGTGGACAAGCAGGAATGAGTCCTCACATTTGGGTGACATCCCCAACGGAGAACCGTGTGGAAGCGCTCCCCAGTTTCTACTGGAAGCTTTTGGGAGGCTCCACCATGCCTGCACATCTCCTTCCCACCTGCCATCACAGCACCATCTTGATTTCCGTGGAGCCCTACGGACATGTTCCAGTCATCCTCCACATGCTAAACTCTCCCCCCCTCCCCATGGGGGTTTTTCGTGCTTTGAGCTTTTACCTATTCACCTGCCATGGCGGTTCTCCTTTTCCCCTTTTGTTTTTTTCTTCCTTGATCGCTTTTCTAATTCTTGCTACAACTCCTCTGCTCCCGACGCTGGTATCCCAGTCGGGCCACACTCTAAAAATTGAGCCCTTTGATTTTTCCGTGACCATTTTGCCAGACGACATGTCCCAGAAATCTGTCAATGGGCTCAAGAAGTGTTCCCAGTGTGCTAAGTCCATATCTGCCATGAACACGCACAACTGGTGTCTTCAGTGCCTGGGTGTTCAGCCTCTTCTTGTAATTTGTGTTTGCAGATGACAAAAAGGAGGACTCAAAAGGTCATGAAAAGCAGTGCGAAACATTTTTTGGCACACAGAAGTCAAATTTATCGCTGTTGAAATAAGCAGCACTGGTCACTATGGCTTTCAAGGCTGCATCAGACTCTGCCGATGCATCGATAAAGCTCCTCTCACGTAGTGCCCTGGAGCACTGGCCATCGATCGATAGACCTCCACCAGAAGATGAGGAAGGATTCGGCCTTCTTCTACATCAAGGGGTGATTGCACAGAGCAAAATCTCTGGTGCATTGGTGTCAAGAGCAATGGGGGTCCGAGTGAGAACCCCTTAAAGGTGCCCAGACTACTATTAATGAACATTTAGTAGCAGTAGTAATTGGGGCACCTTCAAGGGGTGCTCACTCAGACCCTCATTGCTTGACATCATGCCTTTAAATCGACTCTGATGCCAGTGCACCAGAGTCTTTGCTCAGTGCAATCACCCCTCAACATTGAAGACGACTAGGCCGAATCCATCCTCATCTTCTGGTGGAGATCGATCAATCAATGGCCAATGCTCCGGGGCATTATGGGTGCTCAGCTCCAACTGAGCCCGAGAACTCCTCTATCGACTGGAGGCAAGCTCATCCTCCAGGACATCGGAGGGGCACTGACAGCCTACTGACAGCAGAGACCCAGCTGCCGATACCCTTGTACAGATACAGAGTACAATCGGTCAAATTTGCTCAAGCCCTGCAGTCTTTAGAATTGGCAGCCATGAAGAAGCGCCTTCTGCAAGTGCTCGAGAACCACATTGTGGCACTTCTGGTGGTTCAGCATGCCGAGGCCTCAATATTGGCCACCATACATCCGATCCTTGAGACACATGCCTTGCCTGCGGGAGAGGCATTGACACCAAGACATCAAAGAGCCCCCGACACCGATGCCTGCCTGGCCAATATCCCTCTAGTGTTTTGGGGTCCGATGCGTGTTTGTCTCTCTCTCTTTTTGATATTTATGCCACGGCATTTCATAACATCAATCCCAAGAGGAAGGAGTATGGCTTCTAACAGAACGGCCACATATCTCTCAGGTATGACTAAAGTCTATCTTATACCTGGTTCCCAGTGAGAGTGCTGTAGGAAACTTAAAAATATTTGAGGACTGATCTTATAACTGCAGTGTTCACAAGGATATGTGTAAACATGGTGTCAAAAAGATCCCTTTTGAGGTGAGAGTCCTAAGAAGGTATAAGGCATTTGTGGTTGGGCCTCATGTCGATACTTCCTCGGGTTCTTCTTGGCCTACTTTCCCCTGCCTATTCATGTCTCTGCCGAGGCATAAATATACAAGGTTCATGTTCTTCAGGCCTTAGGGGGCCCTCGAGGAGTCTTAGAGTAGTCAGAATTCCGGTGGCCCAGATCATCACATTCGAAGCAGCACGTTTATTGCCTTTTTCTAGGCTGTGGCCTCACCTTCTGTCTCTCTCTCTCTCTCTGATTCTTTTTCCCAAACCGCCCCTGGATCGTTGCTGACAAGCAAGACCTAGGTTTGGGGTTTTTTGTCTTTTTTTTTTGTCCAATGAACTCAAGTTAATGTTATTGTGTTATTTGTAAATAACATTACAAATATTATCATATTTTTTCTGGGAATTCAGTTCCATCTTTCTACTAAATGTGATCTATATGCTTAGGAACAAAGCAATTTCAGATCAACCTCTGTCCAAAAATTCCAGCAAACTTAAGGGTAATGCAAATTCAAAAGAAACAGTAAGGGGCTTGTTTACAAAGCCGCGGTAGCAGTTCGCAGTCGTTATCGGAGCCGCGGCCCCATTGAAATCAATGGGGTCACGGCTCCGATAACGATCGCGAACCGCTACCGCAGCTTTGTAAACAAGCCCCTAAGTGTTACAACATATATCTGTTTTTCTCAGGAATTGTATTCCTGAACCTGAAATTAAAAAACTTTCAAAACAAAATACACTTTCTCAGGACTCCAACACGTAAAATTAAAATACAGAAAAACAGATGAATTTATCCTAAAATCCAATATTGTAATTTAAATTAAACTGGAAAGATCTATGGTGTTACTGTCCTGTTCATCAGTCATCAGCACCAAACTTAACAATGCACCCTTGAAAAATCTAGATGGACATAGGTGTATCACCGCTCCCGAAAGAGCTCCACATCCCCTTGGGGCAGGAGATTGATTAAGGCAGAGACTCCAAAGTACTTCCTCTCAGAGTATGACTCAGAAGGCTGGGTCACCGATGTGGAATCTGAGGACTTGTCAGAGGGCAGGTCCCCGGAGCTTCCCTCAGATCCTTCTCCGCCTCATGAGCAGCGTAAGTCCCCTCCTGAGGACATGACCTTCCAAGAGTTTGTAAAGGACATGGCCAAGGCCATACCATTTTCTTTGGAGACTGAGGATGAACCCAGGGCGGAAGAAGTGGAGATCCTGCAGTACTTCTTAGCCCTTAAAGGAAGCGACAACAATGCCTGTGCACCGCACCCTGCGGAAAGTACATAAGAGAATGTGGGAGAATCCCCTCACTGTACCTCTGGTTAGTAGAAGGATTGATTCCATGTACAGAGTTCAGAAGGCTCCCGGATTTGAGAAGCCTCAGCTTCCTCACCATTCCTTGTTGGTCGAAATCCCCCTAAAGAAAATCAAGATAACCAAGACTCATTCCTCGGTGCCCCCAGGGAGGAAGGCTAGGACACTGTATTCTTTAGTAAGAAGGTGTTTCCAGAGTTCCATGCTTGTAGCCCATGTGGCCTCTTACCCCCTCTACATAGGGATGTTCTTGAAGATCATGTGTGATTTGGCTGATCTGGCTCAGTTTTTTCCTATGAAGAACTTGAATCAGTATTATTCTCTAGTGGTCCACGGCAAGGACAGCTCAAAATTCATGGTGCGAGTGACCTATGAAATCTTCAAGAAAGTATCCAGAAATGCTGCCATAGGTACTGGTGCCCAGAGACTTGCTTGGCTCCAGTAGTCCGACTTGGAACAGTTTGTGCTGAACAAGCTGGTGGACGTCCCGTGCCGAAGAGAATCTCTTCAGTGAACAGGTCGAAGAGAAGGCTGCTATATTGAGAAGCAGTATGTTATACTTACCAGACTCTCCAGGCGAACATCTAAGCATGCCTTCTATGGCAGGAGATACCAAGGTGGGAACCAGAAAAAGACCTATTACCCTCCTCGGGTGGGGTTTTGACTGGTTCCTTCAGAGCATGGTCAATCTTCCAACAACTGCAGGAGGAAACCCTCCAGTCAGGGGTAGACTTACTCTTTTTGCACAAGGGTAGCTCCTCATAACCACAGATTCATGGGTTGTACAGATCAAAAGCGTTCCAAACCACATTACTGGAAATATCACCAAATTGCCCCCACTGAGGGTGCATCATCTCGAACTTCTGCATCAGGATTTGTTTCCGAGAGAAATCACCACCCTCGAGTTAGATCTTGCGATCAAGCTCATACCACCAGAGCAAGAGAGGTTGGGGGGTTTTATTCCAAGTATTTCCTGATCCCCAAGAAAACAAGGGGATGCCATCCCATCCTAGACCTAAAGAGATCTGAACAACTACTTGGTAATAGAAAAGTTCAGAATTATTTCTCTAGGCACCCTGCTTCCTTACCTTCAAAATGGAGATTAGGTCCAGGGAGCACAGCCAAAAGGATGCATATACCCACATACAGATGCTTTCTCTGTACAGGATGTATCTCGGAATCATTCGGGGGGTGGGGAACAACACTTTCAATATAAAGTGTTGCCTTTTGACCTAGCCTCCATGCCTCACATCTTCACAAAATGCCTTGTGGTAGTAGTGGCTAGGAGTGTCTCTCTTCTCCTATCTGGGCAATTGGCTCATCAAGAGTACCACGCTGGAAGGAGTCCAAAAATCAACACGATTGACCATTTGGGTATTGAAGCTACTAGGGTTCACTGTAAAATACCCAAAGTCCCACCTTCAGTCAACCCAACAATTGGAATTCATTGGAGCCCTGCTTAACACAACTAGTCCTTCCTTCCGCACAACTGATTTCACAGATTGACAGCTCTTGGGCAGAAGAGTTAGAGATTATTCAATACCCTAAAACTCCTAAAGCGGCAGCTACTTTGCCCATTCATAAGATCCGCATGATCTCATGTTGAGAATGTGGGAGACTCCTTTAACCACATCTCCACACTCTCGCAGACTCGATACCATGTACCAAGTTCCACCTTGTCCTGGCTTTCAGAAGACTCAGTTACCACAGCATTCAATGGTAGTGGAATTGGCTATGTGCAGGATAAAGAGTGCAAAAAGACATTCTTCCAATTCTCCAGGCCGCGAGTCCAGGACTCTCAATGCTTTTGGGCGTCGATGCTTCCAAGCTTCCATGCTCTCAGCTAGAATCAGCTCATACATCTTATACATGGGGGATGTTCCTCACCAATCTTCTGAGTCAGGAGGTCACAATACTTCTTGCCCAGGGAGCAATAGAAAAAATACCCATACCTCAACAGGGTACAGGGTTCTACTCCCCCTATTTTCTCATCCCAAAGAAAACAGGGGGACATAGACCCATTTTGTACCTCAGAGAATTGAACAACTATCTGTTCCAAGAAAAATTCAAAATTATTCTCTCGGAACACTTCTGCCATATCTTCAGAGTCAGGATTGGCTATGTTCTCTAAATCTAAAGGATGCTTATACTCATATACTAATCCATCCAGATCACAGGAAGTTCCTTTGATTTCTTTTCCAGGGAAGACAATTCCAATACAGGCTTCTTCGGTTTGGCTTCTGCCCCAAGAGTTTTCACAAAATGCATGGCAGTAGTAGCTGCATTCCTACGGACTCTGGAGATATTCGTCTACCCTTACTTGGACAACTGGCTCAGTCGAGCACCCACAGCTCCAGAAGCCAGCTCTGCTCTTACTCACACAATGCGAGCTTTGCATTACTTGGGATTGGTCATAAACCTTCCAAAATCCCATCTCGCTCCTTCTCAGTCCCTGGAATTCATAGGAGCTCGCCTAGATACCAGACAATCAAGGGCTTTCCTTCCACAGCCCTGTCTTCACATAGTGCAGCTAGCTTCCCAAGCAGTGGTAAAAACCTCCCTAACTGCTCAGGAAATGGTTCAGCTACTGGGACATATGGCATTCACTATACATGTGGTTCCCTATGCTTGTCTTCACATGCGAGCAGCCCAGTGGATCCTATCCTCACAGTGGACACAAGCCTCAGGTCGCCTGTCGGACAAAATAAGAAAACTCAGAACGTCTTATTTCGTCCCTCCAAATGGTAGCAATCGCTGGAAAACCTTCTCATAGGCTTTCCTTTCCATCAGCCCCTATTCCAGGCCACTCTAACAACAGGTGCGTCCCAGAAGAGATGAGTGCACCAAGGGACTGGGTATAGAAAGAGAAAAGGAGTGGACCCAAGTCTGATCCTTGGGATACACCAACAGAGCGGGATAGCAGTAGAGGAGGATACACCAGAACAAACACTGAAAGAGCAATGGGATAGATAAGAAGAGAACCAGGATAGCACAAAGCCCTTAAAATCGTTTATTGTTTATAATCACTTGATATACCGCCTCCCATTACATCGAGGCGGTTTACAATAAAACTATAAAATACATAAAATGGTTAAAAAAAGAAAAGGAAAATAACAATACTTTAAAAAAATACTCTTTTTTCTTAAAAAGGATAGGAGAAAAAGAAGGGCAGGATAGAGAAGATAGATTGCAAATAGGAGCAAATCATAGGGGAAGCAGAAATCACTGGAGAAGATTAAAAGCAGTAGAGAAAAAAAGTGTTTTAAGACGGGAGCGGAAAGTAGGCATGGACTGTTCTAAACGGAGGTCAGTGGGGAGGGAGTTCCAAAGAGCCGGACCAATGTAAAAAAAGGCTGATTGCCGGGTAGAGTGAAGGTGAGCTTGAGAGGGAGAGGGGAGGTGCAAGCGATTAATATGAACTGAACGGAGACTGCGGGTGGGAGTGTGAAAGGTTAATAGATCGGATAAATACTGAGGGGTGTGCAGATAAATAGCCCGAAATCAAGTGAGGACAAGGTATCAAGGAGAAGGTTGTGGTCAACAGTGTCAAAAGCAGCAGAGAGAGTGCCAGTTAAGGACAGTCCACTGCCAGAGCTAGGAGGCTCTTCTCCACACCCAGGCAAACAAACAAGAGAGCCATCTCCAGGCCACTCTGGCACTCCTCTTGCTGCCTAGACAATTCATATAAGCCACCGCTGCGGCGTTGTCTGAAAATACTCAAACCAGGGGCTAGAAAGGCAGAAGAGCCAACCTGTTTGCCCTTGTCTCTAGGTGGTTGGTAGACTGCACCACCTTCTTTTATATTATTTATTTAACGTTTTTCTATACCGCACTATTCGGCATCAGCGCGGTTTACAAGAAACAAGTTTGTACAATGTGGAACAGCCATACATTGAACTTACATAAAACAGGGAATTTAAACATGGATAACAGGTGAACTTTATACATAATATACAGTTGATGGATAACAGTTGAACTTTAGTTGAACTTCTTGCGGTTCAAATGACCCTGGGCAGATTGCTCTTTAAATTGGGCTCCCAGCCTGAGCGACTGGACTCCATGAGCAATCATCCAACAGCACCCCTTCTTCACCATCAGCAGGAGCCTGAGAATTTTGGAACCATAGAGTCAGTAAGGACCATAGGCATGGCTGCAGATGAGCACATGTCCACAGCACATCTCAACTGTTGCCGCCATTAATCCGAGGAGCTGTTGTGGAGAGAGCCTTGGAAGCCTGTTGCGAACAGAGGAGTGCCAGGCAATCCAACAACCTTCTGACTTTCTCCTCTGGCAGGAAGACTGCCCATTCGAATATTGAACCATGCTCCCAAGAACTCCAGGGATAAGGAAGGCACCAACTGGCTCTATCCCCCGCTTGAACATCTAGCCGATGCTTTCCAAGCAGGCCACTTATGTGGACACCCGAGATGACAAGAGGATAGGCTTGGTTGAGCCAGCCATCCAGAAATCTATACTTTAAGACTGAGCACCTGGAGAAGCAGCGAACGCACACCAGCTCGTCCACATCCCACAAGCTGACCAGAGCATCTGCACTGCCCGTGGCAAAGTACTTCCCTGTAGGGTCAAACTTGATGCAGATGCAGTTGGATGGATGAGCATTGATGGACTGAACTGGCTTCAGTTCTGGATAGCTGTAGAATCCAAAAATAGCACGTTACAAATCTCAATACACTAGAACTAGACAGAACACAATGGCAGGTAAAGCCCATCTCCCGAAATATCATAGCTCTATGGTTTGCCTACCCTTCCCCAGAAATCCTGTGCTTATCCCAAGCTTTCCTGAATTCCATTATTGTTTCTTTGCCATGATGAGTCTGTTTTATGCATTCACCACCCTTTCTTTCTATGAAGGAACGTTTTTCTCTGCCCTGCACATTCAGCCTCAAGACTACCTGTACTAGAATTTCCTTTCTATCCCAACCTATATTTAGCAGGCTACAGAGCACTGTTCCCTCTAAGCTGTGCGCGTGTGCGCGCGCACATACTTTACAGCAGAGCGCACAAAAATTACGGTTCTGATTCTGATAGAAAACAACATAGATGTCTTAAAATTTAAAAGTTGTTGTGTATTTACGGTTTTTACAAGTTCTACAATATTTTCTAGTGCAATCAATGTGGTGTACATACTGTATTCTGACGTGTAGTCAAATTTTAAAGTATATAACTTCGAGTGTCGTTATGTAGCGCACAAAAATTTAACCTTCCTTCAAAAGCTGCACAGCTGATATTTTATGCGCACACAGCCTACAGAAAATTAGAGGGAACATTGCTACAGAGGCAACCTAGAAATTCATAAACGTTGTAGCTATTTTGATCGTGGCCAAAACAAACTAGTAGAAGATTATATCTGCAAGTACTGTAACTGAAAGACCCAGTGAAAATGCAGTGCTCACATAACTGGGTCTGTCTGGCAGCTATGCAGGATGCCAAATGTTAGGGTAAGAGCCACACTACTAGTGATAAAATAGGAGAAAGGTGGGATGTGAGATGGAAGTAAGAGGGGTTCTTGTATTTCATCTACTCAAGATAGTGGAGTACCAATGAGGAAGACAAAAGACAGACAGCCATGGACTTACAGGCAGTCGCAAACTGACACAGCCAAGATAGATCCTCAGCACCTTAGCAGGATGGCCAGACTCAATAGACTACCTCAGTAGTTCTCAACCCAGTCCTCTGGAACCCCTAGGCCAGTTGGGTTTTCAGGGTATCCACAATGAATATGCACGAGATAGATCTGCATATCCTGACAACCTGACTGGCCTGGGGATCCCAGAGGAATGGAACGAGAACCATTGGGCTAGCTGGTCTTTTTCTGCATCATCTACTACATTCTGGAATCTGCTTGGCTTTTGGCTTCATAACTAGACACCTAAAGTATATACTTAAGAGGAGCATGACCCTGCTTTGCTTTGTCCCAGGGTGCACATCCCATTACCCCCAAACCCCACTTACGTGAGGATGTTGATGCAGCCATTACCATTGGTCAGGAAGAATTGTTGTCATTATTCCAATAGATTTCATTCACCTCAAATTTGAACTGTTCTTCAGCTTTGGAGCGGTGCATTTTTGCATCTATGAATGTGACGACGTCATCTTTATTCCCAACAGCAACGGTCTGTCCATCAGGGCTCCAGCAAATGTTAATGTTTTCTCCTGAAGTGCAAGAAGAAAATGTTGTGATCCTTACACCTCTACCCATCTACCTACAAGCAGACTACATAAATGCAACAGCTCATTGCCAAAATGACACAAGATGCATAATTTCCTCCCACTCCTAGGCATGGCTATATGTACTTCCAATGTGCCAAGATCACAAGCAATAGCAGACACACTGAATCTACATGAGACAAAACAAAAAAAGAGATATCAAAATAAACTTAGAAAGAACCCAAAACAGTTCTACAGGCAAATGGGAAATATTAATAAGGGTGAAACTAATCCAGGCCTTGACAAATATTGTTTGGATTTAGGAGCCAGTGGCTATGACCTCTTTGTGCCCCCCACCAACCCACACCATTGTCTTCACTCTCCATTGGCATTCCTCCATTTGCACACTCAAACTCATACATGTCTGGGGAAGGAGGAAGAGTTTGAAGAGAGATGATAAAGTGTGTCTTGTTATGG
The DNA here is from genome assembly GCA_033557465.1 of Ichthyophis bannanicus. Lineage (NCBI taxonomy): Eukaryota > Metazoa > Chordata > Amphibia > Gymnophiona > Ichthyophiidae > Ichthyophis > Ichthyophis bannanicus. The sequence goes on from CM066050.1 coordinate 8,712,372, forward strand.
TAGCAGGGGCTGTATGAGGCATCTTTAGACAGAAATAGATAGACTGCAAGTTCGTGTGTGTGCGGTGTACGTGGTGCAACAGTGTGGGTGCATGGGAACTAGTCTGCCTTTCTGCGAGTGCAGGGTTGCAGTGTATGTGCTGCAGAGCTGGGAAGTCTGTGTGTAGTGTGGGAGTGAGGTGCTTGTGTGTGCTCAGGGGTCCTGTACCTTTTAGCATATACATATTGTGCCCTTTTGTCCCCATGCATTCATCTTGTAAACCTTCAATGCCTTGCATTCTTCCTCCTCTCTCCCCTTCTCCCCCTTGGCACTCTACTCTTTCCTTTTTCTTTAAATCTACTGCCCTTTTAAATTGTTGCAGCCTCATTCTGCCCCCACTCACCCCCCCCCCCCGCCTAACGTTTTCCCCCCAAGGCTCCATTCCAGCTATCCTCTTCTATCCTACAGCCTTCCCCTCCTGTTCTACCCATAGGAGATGAGATTCCTGCAGTCCGTCAGACAGAAAAGGTATTTGCCACAATTACGTTTTTCTTTTTCATAAAGTGAGGGAGGGTACGAGAATCCCAGACAACGGGTGCAAATTTCTGTTGCCATGGTGACCTGGCACCTAGGATTTGTCAAGCCCTAAACTAAAAACTATCGAAAGCAGAAACAGATTTTGGACAGACAGAAATTTCTCAAATACCAAGCAATGGGGTCAGAACAAAAGAAAAATGATAATTACACTTACCTGGTAATTGTAGTTCCTCGAGTGACGACAGTTCAGTCCTCTACCTCTGGGTTGTCAATCTCCTCCCGCAGCTTGGAGACTGGTATGTCAGAATTATGACATCACTGGATATAGCCTGCTGTACTCTCTCCTTCATCCCAGTGTGAACTATTAACAAAGCAGACTCAAAGGAGCAACAAATAAGTAGCTAACAGTTATTATTAAAACACATCGTAAACTAACCAGATAACTTTTCAACCCCTCCGGCAAGGTATTCTCACCCCTTGCCCTGCCACTGAGAGAGAGGCACCTCTACACTAAACAGAAAAAAATGCAGACCTACCTGCAATACTCTTCTCCTGCTCATCAAACTGGATCCGTCTGGAACATGCTGGGTGGGAAGGAGGACTGAACTGTCGTCACTCAAGGAACTACAATTACCAGGTAAGTGTAATTATCATTTCCTTATCGTTCCTCCAGTTCAGTCCTCTACCTCTGGGTTGTACCAGAGCAGTAATCATTGGGAGGGACCCTTCCAGCCAGCCGACAGCACCGTCGACCTGAAACGGGCATCAGAAGCCGCTGCCACATCCAGACGGTAATGCTTACTGAATTATGAAGAGACGACCATATCGCTGCTCTACAAATCTCCTCAGGCGGAACCAAACTGTGCTCCACCCACGAACACATCTGCGCACGAGTGGAATGCGCTCACAACCCCGTGGGTACGGAATGTCCCTGAAGCAAATACGCCGAAGCAATTGCCTCCTGAACCCACCGGGCAATGGAGGCTTTAGCCGCTGCCTCCCCTTTGCGCACTCCCCCGAATACGACAAATAACCGATCCGACCTGCGAAAAACTTTTGTCACTCTCAAATAGTGGTGCAAAGCTCTCTTCACGTCCAAACAACGAAGACTGCGATCAGACTCGTCACCCTCCAAAGAACCCAGGACGGGCAAACACACCGCCTGATTCAAATGGAAAGGAGACACCACCTTCGGTAAAAAAAGGACGGCATCGGACGTAACACCACCTTCTCCCTAGAAAAAGTCAGAAATGGCTCCCTACAAGACAACGCTTGCAGCTCCGAAATACGCCGTGTCGAGAAAATGGCCACCAGGAAAACAGTTTTCAACGTCAAGTCTTTCACCGAAGCCTGGCGCAAGGGTTCAAAGGGAGGCTTGGATAACGCCGTCAACAAGACATTGAGTTCCCACGTCGGAACGCAAACCCGACGCGTTGGTCGCAACCGAGATACCGCCTTTAGAAAGCGACCCACATCCGGGTTAGCTCCCAGAGACACCCCGTTGACTCTGCCGCGATAACAGGAAAGAGCTGCCAGCTGAACCCGCAAGGAACTGGCAGTCAGACCCTTATCAAAGCCATTCTGTAAAAACTCCAACACCAAAGGGATCGAAGCCGCAGATGCTCTAACCTGACGCTGCGAGCACCAATCTTCAAAAATACGCCAGACTCGCACATATGCCAAAGATGTCGACTGCTTCCGTGCTCTAAGTAGGGTTGCTACGACCGCCGAAGAGTAGCCTTTCTTCCTCAGCCTAGCCCTCTCAATGGCCATACCGTAAGCGAGAACCGATCCACCTGAGGCATGAACAGTGGACCCTGAAGCAACAGATCTGCCCTCACAGGAAGTCGCCAGGGCTCTCCGTCCAGGAGACGCACTAAGTCCGTGTACCATGGACGCCTCGGCCAGTCAGGTGCTACTAGCAGCACTCGTCCGAGATGAGCCTCGATCTTCTGAACCACTCTGCCTATCAATGCCCACGGAGGGAACACATATAGGAGACCTTCGTCCGGCCACCGATGCAAGAGCGCGTCTATGCCCTACGACATCCGTTCTTGTCTTCTGCTGAAGAACCTGTCGACCTTTGCCGACTGAAACGTCACCATGAGGTCCATTAGTGACCTTCCCCAGCGAACTGTTATCTCCGCGAAGACGTCGGGATGCAACCCTCACTCCCTTGCATCCACCTGTACTCTGCTGAGGAAGTCCGCGGTCACATTGTCTTTCCCCGCAATGTGCGCCGCCGAGATGGTGGTCAATCGACTCTCCACCCAAGCAAACAAGCCATCCGCCTCTTCTTCCATTGCGGCACTCCCCGTACCGCCCTGGTGGTTGATGTAGGCGACCGTCGCCGAGTTGTCTGAGAGCACCCGAACTGAACGACCCAGAACCAAGCCCTCAAAGGCATGAAGCGCCTGGACTACTGCCCGCAGCTCCAGATGATTTATCGACCAAGAGGCTTCCAGGGGAGACCAGAGGCCCTGCGCAAACTGGGCTCCCCAGCCCACCAGACTGGCGTCCGTCAACAACGGGAGCCAGTCCGGCTGTTCCAGCGGCATGCCGGCTGCCAAGGACGACTGGAGCAGCCACCAACGGAGAGACCGCCGTACCCCACTCGGGCACGGGAGACGCCGGCTCAATGAGTCGGTCTGATGCGACCAGCAGTGAAGCAGCGCTCTCTGCAAAGGTCGCATATGCACCTTGGCAAACGGCACCGCCTCTAACGTCGTCGCCATGGTTCCCAGCACTCAGAGATAGTCCCACGCCGACGGTGCCGGCACCGATAAGAACCGACGGACCAACGTCCGCAACGCCTCGGCCCTCTTGTTCGGCAGGAACACCTGCCCTGTCTTGGTGTCGAACCGAACCCCGAGGTACTCAAGGTCCTGGGAAGGAACCAAATGACTCTGTCTGGTTGACCACCCAACCGAGACTCTGCAAAAAAGTGCACCACCCTGTTCGTCACTCGGATACTTTCCTCCTCGGACTTGGCCCGAATTAACCAATCGTCGAGATAAGGGTGGACTAAAATCCCTTCCTTGTGCAAGGCGGCCGCCACCACCACCACCATGATCTTGGTGAAGGTTCACGGCGCCATCGCCAGACGGAAGGGCAGAGCTTGGAACTGAAAGTGCCCCCAAGGAAGCGCGAATCGTAAGAACTTCTGATGGGCTTCTCGGATAGGAATGTGCAAATATGCCTCTGTAAGGTCTAGAGACGTCAGATATTCTCCCTGACGCACCGCTATGATTACCGACCTTAAGGTCTCCATCCGGAAATGCGGCACCAGCTGACAACGATTTACGGCCTTTAGGTCCAAAATGGGCCGCACCGTTCTGCCCTTCTTTGGCACCATGAAATAAATGGAATACCGACCCACGCCGTACTTGGCCTTCGGCACTTCTACCACTGCCTCCAACTGAAGCAGCCTTTCCAAAGTTCCTCGCACCGCCAGTGCTTTCTTGGGACCCCTGCACGGCGATATGACGAAGGAATCCCGTACGGGACGGGCGAACTCCAGAGCATAGCTGCGCCAAATTATTTCCAACACCCACTGGTCGGACGTGATCTGGGTCCAGGCAGAAAGAAACTCCCGAAGCCTGCCTCCTATGGGAGACTCCTCCACCTGGACCCACCTCGTTTCATTGTGACTTACGGTTTGTGGAAGCAGGGGCTGAGGAGAAACCTCTATTCGCTCCCCGAAACACGCGAAAACCCTGGGCCCAGGCCTGAAACTGGCCCCTCTGGAAATTTCCAAACCGCATAAAACGAAATCTCCTAAGATCCCAAAACTGGCCCCGGTACCCCTGACCGGACCTGCCCTGCTTCGGCTTATCCTCCAGAAGCCTACCTGCCTTGGATTCTCCAAGGTCCTTTACCAACTTGTCCAAATCGTCGCCGAACAGCAAACCGCCCTTAAATGGGAGTTTGCTAAGCCAGGACTTAGAGGGCCCGTCCACCGCCCAACCTCTTAACCATACCGACCAGCGGGTGGCCACCATGGACGCCATGCTATTGGCTAGTGCCCTGATCAAATCGTAATGTACATCCGCTAAGTAGGCGGACCCGGACTCCAGCCGATCCAACTCCTTCACCTCCTCGAGATCCAAATGCGTAGACAGGCGCAGGCACTGGACCCATCGCAAGCATGCCCTGGCCACCCAAGCTCCACAGATGGAGGCCTGCAGCGACAGCGAGTCCGCCTCAAAGGCCTGTTTCAGTAACCCATCCACCTTACGGTCCTGGGCATCTTTCAGAGCCGCACTACCCTCTACCGGGCACTATTCCCTCTAAGCTGTGTGCGCGCGCGCACACCTCGCCGAGCGAGCGCTCATACTTTACAACAGAGCGCACAAAAATTGCAGCTCTGATTCTGATAGAAAACAACACAGACGTCTTAAAATTTAAAAGTTATGATTGTAATTACTAGAAATTTCTTGCTTCATTTAGTAATCGTCTATTTTCATTTAATTTGATTAAAATCAATGTGGTGTACATACTGTATTCTGATATGTAGTCAAATTTTAAAGTATATAACTCCGAGTGTCCTTATGTGGCGCACAAAAATTTAACCTTCCTTCAAAAGCTGCACACAGCTGATATTTTATGCGCACACAGCCTACAGAAAATTAGAGGGAACATTGCTACCGGGATAGTGGTCTTTTTTGTAACCGCTAACACCGCGTCCACCTGCGGTGCTCGAAATCGTTCCTTATCTTTATCGGCCAAGGGATAGAGCCTATTCATAGTCCTTATCCCTCTTAAGCCTGCTTCCGGTTTGTCCCACTCATCCTGTATCATCTTTTCGACCACTCTGTGTACGGGAAACACCACCTGAGTTTGCCGGACCGCCTGAATGACCGGATCCTCAACGTCCTCCTCCGCAGCCGCTTGAGTAGCAAGATTCAACATCTGCATCGACTCTGTGATCAAGGCCGCAAGTTCCTCTCTGCGGAAGACTCGAATAATCTTAGCTTGATCCTCCGGCTCCGGGATCTCTCCCTCTTCTAGGTCCTGCGCATCCTCATCCTGATCCCAGTCCGTATCCTGGACCTCCGACCAGTCGCCTTCCGTAGGGATGGAAGACTTCGTTCTCGTTCTCTTCGGTGCTGGCGGAGCCTCGCCTATGTCGACGGGCTCTCCTAACTGCGGAGTCAATCCTGCCAGTGCCCCAGAACCGGGTGACGTGCCTTGGCGTCGCAGACAAAATGCCGGATGCATTAGCAATATAAACTCAGGGCTAAATTCCCCGAGCCCCGAAGCCTGCAACGCTAGCGCAGCCCCGGAAGGCCCTGGCAACTCCTCTACCGCCAGCCCCTGTGCCGCCGGCCTCGGAGAGGCAGCCCCTGCCCCCGCCGGTGCCTCCTGCACCACTGGGGAGTTCATGATGTCCATCTGATGCTCCACAGTAGACGAGCCCCAGCACACCCCCGTATCAGCCACTGTACCCCTCCTGGTGCCACACACAAGACACTGTGGTCTGGCTGCCATGAACTAGACATGCAACTGACCAAGGGCACCGCAAACTTCCTAACTCCTACCCTTCTGTTTTGTTTCTTTTTCTTTTTTTTTTGTTATTTAAATATTACTTCTCTGGGCTTGATATGATGGGAGCCGACTCCCTCGTAGAGGAAACCCCCCCCCCCCCACCAAGTCTGCTTGCTCAGACTTGAAAGGGAGAATCGGGAAGAAATGCCACTACCAGAAAGAAAACAAACAAAATCAGCAAATTAAGCGAAATCAAAGAAAATAACAAAATAAACTAGCTTCCCCGGGCTTTAACCGGGCGCGCGAACCGCCCGGCAGCCACGCGGCTTCCCCGCAGCCAGAAAATGGCCGCCGAGCAAAGCCTGCACCAGAAAAAAGGCGCCAAAATGAGCGCGAGCCTCCCAGCGCCTACAAAATAATGCTCCCCTCAGACAGCGCAGCTAACCCCGGTGATCTGCTTACCGGCCCGGCTGCACTGTCCGCTGCCTGAAACACCTGGCCGCAAGCTGAAAAGCGGCCGCACCACAGACTTGAACTAGGGCAGCCTCCGGCGCCACGGAAATAGTCGTAGCGGCCCGGCAGGCACTCGCACAGACAGAAGGGCTCTCCCCCATAGAGTCCGGGGGGAGAGAACCTCTGGGCTACCCGAAGGGGTCACCAACTCGATGTCCTGAGTCGGCCCCCCCAAACGAAGCCCTCACAGCAACTGGCAGGGAGCAAGAATACCTGGTGCCGCCTTTTTTTCTCTCTTTTTTTAAAGAAACAGATCCCCAAATATAAAAACCAATTTGATAACTAAATTTGGCTAATTAAATGTAGACTGTCCCACAAGCTCCTTATCAGATTCTCCAGAGAGCCTCCCCCAAAGGCTCGTCAGTTCCTCCTGCTGCATGGAGACTGGTCACACTGGGATGAAGGAGAGAGTACAGCAGGCTATATCCAGTGATGTCATAATTCTGACATACCAGTCTCCAAGCTGCGAGAGGAGATTGACAACCCAGAGGTAGAGGACTGAACTGGAGGAACGATAAGGAACATGGCATTAAGAAAGGAAATATTTTTCAGTAGTATTGAATGCCAAAAGCTCAATTAGAAGCAAAATTTCTAAGTACACCTCAATAGACTGCTTCACTTATTGCATACCATGAATTCTAGGACACTCACTCTGGTACCATGTAAATACTATAGCAAGAGTTAGCAGTAAATTTGCAAGACTGTTATCATACTCCACATATCCTGACTTAGGAGTGAGGTTCATTACTGTCATAGCATATGGATAACTGACTATTCGAAGGCATTACTCAGGGGGGGGAGGGGGCGTGCACAAAGTTCAGTATTACCCAATCAGAATCAAAGAAATTACACTGTTATGCAGGAGGTTTTTAAAATTTCACAGTACATTTACATAAACATTCGGTAAAAGACTTCTGGCATAAAACAAATGTGTAAATTATCATCATCATAAGACAATTGAAGCTTATGCATGAGAAATCACATACAAATGTAACACAGTAAAAGTGGAAACTAGAAAATGCCAATCGTCGTAACCTTCAACTACTTCAGCTTTCCGAAAGCTGCTTCAACCTCTCGCTCTGAGATATTTAGAAGATACCTGTTTAAGGTTTTGAAAGTTCCAGAGCAGTCTGTACCTCCTATTGTTAATATATATTATATTCCTTCTGGAAAAATTTCCTTTGACGATGTGCAGACTTCTGGAATGGATCTCCTCAATATTACTGAATTCCTCGAGCAAACAGCAGAGGAAGTGGTTCACTATGCTATTTTGACAGTTCAACTGAACCAGGACTGGCTTTTGAAAATGTTTTTTTAAACATAAAATGTATTATACATATCTTACAATTTATAAACGTTTCCTGATGTAGCCAGAAACCACCAAAAGCGAAGGAAGCCGTTTCTATTGCTCCATCAACAAGTTTTGCAATGTGGAGCTAGTTTTCATCTGCGTTATCCCTGTAAAATATACATGCTTGCAGAAATGAGTCAAGGAAATATACATGTATATAATCAAAAGAAACAAAAGCTCATTAGTCCACTACAAGATGGGGATGTGGGTTGTAATTTGAGATACTTTAATACAATACAATACAATTTACTATACCCTGTATCTTATTGATTGTTTGCTGTTCAGACCACCTTGATTGCAGGATAAGGCGGTATAGAAATACGTTTAAATAAATAAATAAAATAAATTTATCAGGGCAATAAGTGCCCTGTGTCAAAGAGCAGAAACCTAACAGCTTTTATTTCAGCTAGGAGAGTGGTTGTCCCTACTCCCCCACAGGATTTGGGATCCTAATCCTCATTATGGAATGGTGGGCATGGCCTACTTGTAACTGCTAATTTTTTCTTTATTTGTATTAAAGTATCTCAAATTACAACCCACATCCCCATCTTGTAGTGGACTAATGAGCTTTTGTTTCTTTTGATTATATACATGTATATTTCCTTGACTCATATCTGCAAGCATGTATTTTAAAAAATAATAAAATTTAAAAATGTAACAATAATACAATAAATGATAATACAGACCAGCGTGGTCCACCTAATCTGCTCAGTAAGGTGGTTAAAGTAATGTGTTCCACTCTGTGCAGGTTATCCCTCCTATGCCTTCATTTAGGGCTGTACCCAACGCTCCTTGCAGATTATGGTATCCCACTCTATTTGTAGAGATATGTTATTTAGATATGCTTTAGAGGGGGATAAGCTCTAGACTTGATGAAAGCTGAGAAACGTAAAGCAGGATAATTCTTAACTGCCCAGCATTAGAACAATGTGAAGATGTGCAGAGTGATGCACTTGGAAAGCAGAAATCCAAGAGGAGCAGTATGATATAGGGCATGAAAGGCTAGTGTGCCAGACCAGGAGAGGGGTCTAGGGGTAATGTATGACAATCTTAAATAACAAAAAATGTTAGCTTTAAGGAAACCTTTTATCCTCACCCTTTTTGTTCACTGTAGCAATGCATTTTGTAGTCCTAACATCCCAGATTCGGATGGTTTTGTCTCCAGAGGCTGTAACAAAAAGATCTGGACTGGTTGGGTGCCAACAAAGCTGATCCACACTATCGCCATGCCCTCTGTAATTTACCTGTAGTGCTGCAAGGAGACAAAGATACACATGGGGAGATATGGGGAGGGGTGCACCACTAAGCAAAGACATGGGTAGGGGTGCTCCTACTCCTGACATATTGCTGGGCAGACTAGATGGACCATGCTGGTCTATATGTGCCATCATTTACTATGTTACATGGATCAGTTGCTATGAAGGAGGGTTAGCGATGAAGGAACAAAGGAAGGGGGGGGGAGAGCAGTACACACACTGGCAACTCTCCCCCCTTGCAACTGTATATATGCCCCGGTAGCTTCTCCTTGACTAGCAGGCTGATGCACAAACTCTGTACTGGAGCTAAATCTCTAGCACGTAGTTGTCTAACACAAGTTTAATGCAGACGTTTTGCTCAGCTGTGCTGTAAGCAAACAGCATATAAATGGACTGTGCGCAAAACAGGGAAAGCAAGCCAGATACTTGACACTTGCAGGTATGTGCTGGCATCTTTATATACATCTCCCTTCCTGGCAGTGCATTAATGGGGATTAGCTCACACACTGATAGGAAGGGCGATTTAAAAAACAACAACATAAAAGGTGCTACTGAACAACTGCTGCCCGACTCCCCCTCCTCATTGGAGGCCTTAGTGGGCCTTGATAGCCTCCCCAGGAAACACATGAATCACTGCGTGACCCTAATCCCATGCCAGACTTCCCCCCACCTTCAAAGACGCAACCGAGATGAAGAATGGCAGCAGTGTCCGGCAATGTTCCCTCTAATTTTCTGTAGGCTGTGTGCGCATAAAATATCAGCTGTGCAGCTTTTGAAGGAAGGTTAAATTTTTGTGTGCCACATAACGACACTCAGAGTTATATACTTTAAAATTTGACTACACGTCAGAATACAGTATGTACACCACATTGATTTTAATCAAATTAAATGACAATAGACGATTACTAAATGAAGCGGAAAATTTCTAGTAATTACAATCACAGCTTTTAAATATTAAGACGTCTGTGTTGTTTTCTATCAGAATCAGAACCATAATTTTTGTGCGCTCTGTTGTAAAGTATGTGCGCTCACTCGGCGAGGTATGTGCGCGCGCACACGCGCACAGCTTAGAGGGAACAGTGGTGTCCGGCCCCGCACGGTCAAGGCAGCCTTCCTGGGGTGCACTAGGCAAAGTGGCTCCGCCCCTCGGGGTGCATCCTGGGACAGCTAACCCCGGGGTCACTCCTCGGACCAGTCCCGCCCAACGCATGTGAAGATCGCGCCTCATGCCAGGTTCCAGCAGGCCCCTTCCTCACCAGCCGGTCCTTGTCCAGCACGAACACACTGGCCATCTTGTCGAAGGAGCCGGAGGCGAGTCTGCGGCCGTCGCAGCTCCAAGCTACCGAATGCACTTTAGCGCTATGCGCCGGGAACTCGCGGCTCTTGCTGTTTCCCTGGAAGTGGCTCAGCATCTCTAGCATGTACGGCGACGCACAAGGAGGACGGAAGCTTGCGGATGACGTACCCGCACAGCTGAGGTCGCATGAGGAGCAGGGCCAAATCGCTCCAGATGACCCAGGCGCAGTCGCACATCAAGCTTTACCTGCTGGACTGTCCAGGTGCTGCCATCTCGAGACGGAACTTGGTAATGCGGTGCCAATGTCAAGCTGGAAGGAAAGAGAACTAGAGCTGAAGCCGTCAGTGCCAGCAGTGATCTGAACCTGAGAAACATGAAGTCCGACGAAACTTAACCTGGTGGAGGTGAGGACTGCCTGGTAACATGCCTGCCTGGTGTGAAGGTAGCGGACATCACGCGCCACCTAGATAAGGTCTTAGATAGTGCTGGGAAGGAGTCTGCTGTCTTGATACATGTCGGTACCAATGACATAGGAAAATGTGGTAGGGAGGTTCTGGAGGCTAAATTTAGGCTTTTAGGTAGGAAGTTGAAATCCAGAACTTCCAGTGTAGCGTTCTCCGAAATTCTTCCCGTTCCACGCGCAGGACCCAAAAGGCAGGCAGAGCTCCAGAGTCTCAATCAGTGGATGAGACAATGTTGCAATGATGAGGGTTTTGGATTTGTTAGGAACTGGGGAACATTCTGGGGAAAGGAGGGGCTCTTCCGAAGGGATGGGCTTCAACTTAACCGGGATGGAACCAGGCTGCTGGCATTAACCTTTAAAAAGGAGATAGAGCAGCTTTTAAACTAGATGATATGGGAGAGCTGACAGTCGCCCAAGAGTGCATGATTCGGAACAATGTATCCTTGAAGGATACCACCAAAAGAATGAAGTTAGGGCATGCTCTTCAGCACATTAATTACTGGGTTAGACATCAGACAAGGATATGCCCTAATCTTCTTGGATATTGTCGCAGCGTTCGACTCCGTTGACCATGAACTATGCCTGGCGCACCTCGCAGAGAAAGGGGTCCAGGACACAGCCTTAAGCTGGTGCAAATCATACCTGGCAAATAGATGGCAACATCTATGGACCGGCCAGGAGACCTCCAAACCGTTCCAACAAGGACAGGGCGTGCCACAGAGTTCCTTTCTCTCGGTCCTGTTCTTCAATATATATATATGCAGCCAATCTGTGCACTTGTCCGTTCATTCAACATCACATGCCTGGTATACACCGACAACGTGCTTTTCTACATGCCGTTCTCAACTGACCAGCTGGACATTTCACCACTAACAACCTGCTTCAATACTATCACCGAATGGCTCCACACCCAAAACCTCAGAATAAACTTCAATAAAACGGAGACACTATTCATGACCAGGAACCAGAGGGGGGGCGGGCTTTTTCAGAAATCCAATCAGAGACTGAACCAAACCAAAAAGCCGATTAGATTATATGGAGGAAATGCAAGATGTTTACACACAGGGCCATATCGAGCTTCAATCGCAACCTGTGCAACTTGCAGCTCGGACGCATGCCCCCCTCTCCCCCCATACCTCCGTCCAGCGCTGTCTGCTCTTTCCCTCTGTTTTTTTCACGGAGGTGCCGCTAGATGGAGGTATGGGGAGAAGGAGGGGGGCATGCGCCCAACCTGAAAGGTGCCGGCACTTTAAGAAGATTTGTCCCTCCCAACTCTGACATCGCGTCGGAGAAGGGAGGGACCATACCTGCTTAAAGTGCTGCAAAAAGGCTTGGGGAGCGCATTTTATCTGCCTGCTATTGTCCTGCCAGCGGCGGCAGGGCAACAGCAGACAGCCGAAATGCGCCCCCCAAACCTTTACGCCCTGTGCGGCTGCATCGCTTGCACAGGGCTAGTTACGGACCCGTTTGCACACCAAGGAACTAAAAGACAGCAAGAACTAACAGCACAGTTTATAAAACTAAATTATAACTCATTTTTATTCTGTTGTTATAAACTGCATTATGGTTCCTGCTTTTTCTTTTTCAACATATATTCTGCAGCCACAGTAGGTGCAGAGCAGAACCAGGACATTCACCCACAGAACTCAATATTTAAAGAAACAAAATCGGATTCTGATCATCTCACTAACAAAAACCACTATTCTCCAGTACCAGGTATATTGTGAACTAATAAAAAACCCTACAACAAAGAGCAAACCTACCATACCATATCAGCACAAACTTCCAAAACTCACATAAGGAGCCCATCCAAAAAAAGTGTCACTGTAAATACTACAGTGGGCCCTGGAACATCCATGCATCTATTTGAAAAGCTGAACAAGTGAAATTACTACAGTACAGTATAGATCTTTATGTACAAACTCCATGTTAACAGAACACCTGACCTCAGTCAAACACTCGCAACATCGACCCTCACCAAGTACAGAATAAGTAACCACAATCTAAAGTAAAAATAAAAATATGTAGACTAAATTTAAATTGAAACACCAAGAAGCCAGAGTCCACATGCAGTGCAACATCAGATAAATAAGAGATGCAGTTCCCCAATACTGTGTAAAATATAAAAATAGCACAAAGTCCAATAACTAAAATTAAATTAAATTATTTTTTCTACCTTTGTTGTCTGACCATTTTATTCTCTGTTCATGCTGGTTCCGATTTGAGGCTTCAGTTTTCCTGTCTTCTCTTAGCTCTCTTTCTGTGGGTCTATGGTCCATCTGCCATTTCTTATCTCTTCTTTTGTTTTCTTCACTTCCTTCTATCAGCCCATTTCCAGTTCCAGTAACCCTCCCCAGTATCAGCCCCCTTTCCAGTCCTCCCCTCCCAATACCTTCCAGTCAACCGCCTTGCATTCCCACGACTGTCACTGGTGTCCATTCCCCCTCCTTCCCCACTGTCCAGCACCTTCTAGTCAAAATACCATCTCAGATAGCAGCTCACTTCCACTCTCAGTGCCACCCCCCGTCAGCTCCCTTCCAGTCGCCCTACCCTCTGTCCAACCCCCTTCCAGTGCCATTTGCATGTCAGCTCCCTTCCAGCCTCATCCTCATTACCTAACCACCTACCACTCCCATCCCCAAATGTCAGCTCTCTTCCAGTCCCCCTTCAGTACATCCCAGGTGCCAGCTCCTTTCCAACCCCCTCCTTCCCCTGTGTCAGCTCCCTTTGTGCCCCCCTCCTTCCCCTGGCAGATCCTCTCATTATCCACTCCCTTCCAGTCCTATTATACCATCCTCCCGCATCAGTCCATTTGTCGCCCTAGCCCGTAGTTTTCTTCCAGGGCCAGCAGCATTCTCCTTCCCTCCACCATTAGCCCATTTCCAGTCCTATCCCCCTTCAGCCCACTCTAGTCCTAGCCCCCCAATCAGCCTATTACCAGTCGTAGCTCATTTCCAGTCCTAGGCCTCCTTCCAATCAGCCCATTTCCAGTCCTAGCCCCCCATAGCCCATTACCAGTCCTTAACACCCACCATAGCCTATTACCAGTCCTAAACACCCCATCAGTCCACTTCCAGTCCTAACCCCCCATAGCCCATTACCAGTCCTAAACACCCCCCATCAGCCCACTTGCAATCCCAGACAGCGTCCATTTCCAGTCCTAGCCCCCCATAGCCCATTACCAGTCCTAAACACCCCCATCAGCCCACTTCCAGTCCTAACCCCCATCAGCCCACTTCCAGTCCTAACCCCCCATAGCCCATTACCAGTCCTAAACACCCCCCATCAGCCCACTTCCAGTCCTAACCCCCCATAGCCCATTACCAGTCCTAAACACCCCCCATAGCCTATTACCAGTCCTAAACACCATCAGCCCACTTCCACTCCTAGCCCCCCTCCCAATCAGCCCACTTCCAGTCCTAGCCCCCCATAGCCCATTTACAGTCCTAAACACCCCCATCAGCCCACTTCCAGTCCTAGCCCCCCATAGCCCATTACCAGTCCTAAACACCCCCATCAGCCCACTTCCAGTCCTAACCCCCCATAGCCCATTACCAGTCCTAACCCCATCAGCCCACTTCCAGTCCTAGCCCATCATAGCCCGTTACCAGTCCTAAACACCCCCATCAGCCCACTTCCAGTCCTAGCCCCCCATAGCCCATTACCAGTCCTAAAAACCCACATCAGCCCACTTCCAGTCCTAACCCCCCATAGCCCATTACCAGTCCTAAACACCCCCCATCAGCCCACTTGCAATCCCAGACAGCGTCCATTTCCAGTCCTAGCCCCCCATTGCCCATTACCAGTCCTAAACACCCCCATCAGCCCACTTGCAATCCCAGACAGCGTCCATTTCCAGTCCTTGCCCCCCATAGCCCATTACCAGTCCTAAACACCCCCATCAGCCCACTTCCAGTCCTAACCCCCCCTAGCCCATTACCAGTCCTAAACACCCCCATCAGCCCACTTCCAGTCCTAACCCCCCATAGCCCATTACCAGTCCTAACCCCCCATAGCCCATTACCAGTCCTAAACACCATCAGCCCACTTCCACTCCTAGCCCCCCTCCCAATCAGCCCATTTCCAGTCCTAGCCCCCCATAGCCCATTACCAGTCCTAAAAACCCCCAACAGCCCATTACCAGTCCTAAACACCCCCCCCCCCCCCCATCAGCCCACTTGCAATCCCAGACACCGCCCATTTCCAGTCCTAGCCCCCAGGGGAAACTCCAACCGCTCAAGTTGCTGCCGGGTCCGCTTCTCGACAGCGGCATCTCCGGCGACTCACCCGCCTCTCCTTCCTGTAGCAGCCGCGGCTGTGCTAGCGACATCAACTGAAGTACGAAGCAGAACCGGGGCAGAAGACTGCGGAGCCGCCCCGCCCCCAAAGGAAGTTGTGTGCAGAGGAAGGTACTTGCTTTGGGGGCGGGGCGGGGCTGCACGGGAAGGCGCCGCAGTCTTCTGCCCCGGTTCTGCTTCGTACTTCAGTTGATGTCGCTAGCACAGCCGCGGCTGCTACAGGAAGGAGAGGCGGGTGAGTCGCCGGAGATGCCGCTGTCGAGAAGCGGACCCGGCAGCAACTTGAGCGGTTGGATTTTTTTTATTTTTGACTTTAGACGTTGAAGTGAGGCGGCTATTTCGGGGGCATTTTTTGCCTCTTTTAAAACTTCGCCGCCTGAGGAGGCAGCCGCCCCTATCCGTCACGAGATGGCAGCACCCGGACAGTCTAGCAGGTAAAACTCGATGTGCGACTGCGTCCGGGTCATCTGGAGCGATTTGGCCCTGCCCCTCACGCGACCTCACCTGCGCGGCTACGTCATCCGCAAGCTTCCGTCCTCCTTGTGCGTCGCCATGGCGTCGCCGTACATGCTGGAGATGCTGAGCCACTTCCGGGGAAACAGCAAGAGCCGCGAGTTCCCGGCGCATAGCGCCAAAGTGCATTCGGTAGCTTGGAGCTGCGACGGCCGCAGACTCGCCTCCGGCTCCTTCGACAAGACGGCCAGCGTGTTCGTGCTGGACAAGGACCGGCTGGTGAGGAAGGGGCCTGCTGGAACCTGGCATGAGGCGCGATCTTCACATGCGCTGGGCGGGACTGGTCCGAGGAGTGACCCCGGGGTTAGCTGTCCCAGGATGCACCCCGAGGGGCGGAGCCACTTTGCCTAGTGCACCCTAGGAAGGCTGCCTTGACCGTGCGGGGCCGGACACTGCTGCCATTCTTCATCTCGGTTGCGTCTTGGAAGGTGGGGGGAAGTCTGGCATGGGATTAGGGTCACGCAGTGATTCATGTGTTTCCTGGGGAGGCTATCAAGGCCCACTAAGGCCTCCAATGAGGAGGGGGAGTCGGGCAGCAGTTCTTCAGTAGCACCTTTTATGATGTTGTTTTTTTAAATCGCCCTTCCTATCAGTGTATTAATGCACTGCCAGGAAGGGAGATGTATATAAACATGCCAGCACATACCTGCAAATGTCAAGTATCTGGCTTGCTTTCCCTGTTTTGCGCACAGTCCATTTATATGCTGTTTGCTTACAGCACAGCTGAGCAAAACGTCTGCATTAAACTTGTGTTAGGCAACCATGTGCTAGAGTTTTAGCTCCAGTACAGAGTTTCTGCATCAGCCTGCTAGTCAAGGAGAAGCTACCGGGGCATATATACATGTGGGGGGTTGACGGTGTGTGTACCCCAATACAGGGGTACTACAGGGTGTACACTATACCCCACGCATTCTTCCTTCATCATTAACCCTCCTTTATAGCAACTGATCCATGTGTATCTTTGTCTCCTTGCTGCACTACAGGTAAAGGAGAACAACAATTACAGAGGGCATGGCGATAGTGTGGATCAGCTTTGTTGGCACCCAACAAGTCCAGATCTTTTTGTTACAGCCTCTGGAGACAAAACCATCCGAATCTGGGATGTTAGGACTACAAAATGCATTGCTACAGTGAACACAAAGGGTGAGGATAAAAGGTTTCCTTAAAGCTAACATTTTTTGTTATTTAAGATTGTCATACATTACCCCTAGACCCCTCTCCTGGTCTGGCACACTAGCCTTTCATGCCCTATATCATACTGCTCCTCTTGGATTTCTGCTTTCCAAGTGCATCACTCTGCACATCTTCACATTGTTCTAATGCTGGGCAGTTAAGAATTATCCTGCTTTACGTTTCTCAGCTTTCATCAAGTCTAGAGCTTATCCCCCTCTAAAGCATATCTAAATAACATATCTCTACAAATAGAGTGGGATACCATAATCTGCAAGGAGCGTTGGGTACAGCCCTAAATGAAGGCATAGGAGGGATAACCTGCACAGAGTGGAACACATTACTTTAACCACCTTACTGAGCAGATTAGGTGGACCACGCTGGTCTGTATTATCATTTATTGTATTATTGTTACATTTTTACATTTTTATTTTTTAAGTTTACAAATAAACAGTAAGAAATACATGCTTGCAGATATGAGTCAAGGAAATAAACGTGTATATAGTTAGATACTCTAATAAAAATAAAGGAAAAATTAGCAGTTACAAGTAGGCCATGCCCACCATTCCATAATGAGGATTAGGATCCCAAATGCTGTGGGGGAGTAGGGACAACCACTCTCCTAGCTGAAATAAATGCTGTTAGGTTTCTTCTCTTTGACACAGGGCACTTATTGCCCTGATAAATTACCAACATTTTACAGGGATAACGCAGATGAAAACTAGCTCCACGTTGCAAAACTTGTTGATGGAGCAATAGAAACCGCTTCCTTCGCTTTTGTTTTCTGGCTACATCAAATCATAATTACACTTACCTGGTAATTGTAGTTCCTTGAGAGACGACAGTTCAATCCTCTACCTCTGGGTTGCCAATCTCCTCCTGCAGCTTGGAGACTGGTATGTCAGAATGATGACATCACTGGATATAGCCTGCTGCACTCCTCCTTCAGTCCCTGTGTGAACTATTAACAAAGCAGACTCACAGGAGCAACAAATAAGTAGCCAACTATAAACAGTGAAAACAGAACGAGTACTAAACTCCCAATCAGCCACCCCCTCCGGCCAGGCTTCCTTCCACCCTGCCTCGCCAGAAAGAAAGTGAATACCCCAGGAAAGTGAAATAATCTGGACTCACCTGGAACTCTCATAGGTCCTTCAACGTAGCTGGAACCTCCTATAACCAGCCGGGTGGGAAGGAGGACTGAACTGTCGTCTCTCAAGGAACTACAATTACCAGGTAAGTGTAATTATGATTTCCTTATCGTTCCTCCAGTTCAGTCCTCTACCTCTGGGATGTACCAGAGCAGTAATCATTGGGAGGGACCTTTCCAGCCAGCGGACAGAACCGCTGACCCAAAATGAGCATCCGCAATGGCTGCTACGTCCAGCCGGTAATGCCTGCTGAAAGTATGTAGCGATGACCAAGTCGCCGCCCTGCAAATGTCTCCCGGCGGAACCAAGCTGTGCTCCGCCCAAGAACACGCCTGCGCTCTGGTGGAATGCGCCCGTAACCCGTCGGGCACCACCCGACCCTGAAGCAAATAAGCGGAGGCAATCGCTTCCTTGACCCACCTAGCGATGGAAGCCTTCGCCGCTGCCTCACCTTTGCGCACTCCACCGAACAGCACAAACAACCGATCTGACTTACGGAAGGAATCTGTTACCCTCAAATATTGACGCAAAGTTCTCTT
The DNA here is from genome assembly GCA_033557465.1 of Ichthyophis bannanicus. NCBI lineage: Eukaryota > Metazoa > Chordata > Amphibia > Gymnophiona > Ichthyophiidae > Ichthyophis > Ichthyophis bannanicus. The sequence continues at coordinate 8,730,926 of CM066050.1, forward strand.
CACGTCCAACAGACAAAGGCTGCGATCCGAGGCGCCCCCCCTCCTGAGCCCCAAAGACGGGCAAACATACCACCTTAGGCAAAAAGGACGGAACCGGGCGCAGCACTACTTTTTCCCTAGAAAAAGATAAGAATGGTTCCCGGCACGAAAAGGCTTGCAACTCGGAAATCCTCCGAGCCGAACAAATGGCCACCAAGAACACTGTCTTTAACGTCAAATCCTTAAGAGAGGCATGGCGCAAAGGCTCAAAGGGCAACTTGACCAATGCCGCGAGAACAAGATTGAGATCCCACGGCGGAACGTACACCCGACGCGCCGGCCGTAATCTAGCGACCTCCTTCAGGAAGCGACCCACATCCGGGTGAGTTCCCAAGGGTGCCCCATTGATCTTACCACGATAACAGGCCAGGGCCGCTAACTGGACGTGCAAAGAACTGGCTGCAAGACCCTTATCATACCTGTCCTGCAGAAACTCCAATACCACCGGAATAGACACCGTAAGTGCGCGGAAATGATGACGAGAACACCAATCCTCAAAGATGCGCCAGACCCGCACATACGCCAGGCACGTCGACGGTTTACACGCCCTAATCAACGTTGCAACGACCGCCGACGAATAACCTCTCTTTCTCAGCCTAACCCTCTCAATGGCCATACCGTAAGCGAGAACCGATCCACCTGAGACATGAACAGCGGACCCTGCCGCAACAGATCCGCGCGCCTTGGGAGCCGCCAGGGCAGACCCTCCAAGAGGCGCACGAGATCCGCATACCAAGGGCGCCGCGGCCAATCGGGAGCCACCAACAGAACCTTCCCCCTGTGCGCCCCGATCCGCTGAACCAGCCTGCCGATCAACGCCCAAGGTGGAAAGACATACAGAAGGCCGTCTGGCCACGGGCGCAACAGCGCGTCTATGCCCTCGGACATTCGTTTGCGCCTTCTGCTGAAGAACCGCGCGACCTTTGCCGAGCGGAAGGACGCCATGAGATCCATCACCGGAGTACCCCAACGATCTACGATCTGTTCGAAAACGTCGGGATGCAACTCCCACTCCCCTGCATCCACCTGAACCCTGCTGAGGAAGTCTGCGGTGACGTTGTCCATCCCGGCAATGTGCGCTGCCGAGAGCGCTGGGAACCGAGACTCCACCCAGGCAAACAACTCATCCGCTTCCGACTCCATGGCGGCACTTCCCGTGCCCTCCTGGCGGTTGATGTACGCTACCGTCACCGAGTTGTCGGAGAGCACCCTTACGGGTCGCCTGTGGAGCACCTCTTCGAACGCCTGAAGAGCCAGGAACACCGCTCGAAGTTCCAGACGGTTTATCGACCAGGATGCCTCCAGCGGAGACCAAAGCCCCTGCGCAAACTGGTTCTCGCAGTGGGCTCCCCAGCCGGAAAGACTGGCATCCGTCAGCAACGGAACCCACTCCGGCTGTTCCAGCGGCATGCCTGCCGCCAGTGACAACCGGAGTAACCACCAGTGAAGCGAGCACCGGGCGGCGATCGTGCACGGAAGCCGCTTGCTCAAGGAATCGGCCTGATGCGACCAGCAGCGAAGAGGGCCCGTTGGAGAGGCCTCATATGGACCTTGGCCCACGGTACCACCTCCAGAGTCGCTGCCATCGTTCCCAGGACTCTGAGATAATCCCACGCCAACGGCGCTGACACCGCCCGAAACTGCCTGACTAGGGACCTCAAGCCCTCGGCCCGCCGGTGCGGCAGAAACACCTGCCCTTTGCTGGTGTCGAACCGGACCCCGAAGTACTCGAGAACCTGGGTGGGCTTCAACTGACTTTTGGCCGTGTTGACCACCCAACCGAGACTCTGTAAAAAGTGCACGACCTTGTCCGTCACCCGGTAACTCTCCTCCTCGGACTTGACACGTATCAACCAATCGTTGAGATAAGGATGAACGAGAATGCCTTCCTTGCGCAACGCTGCCGCCACCACCACCACCACCATGATCTTGGTGAAGGTGCGCGGCGCTGTGGCCAACCCGAAAGGCAAGGCCTGGAACTGATAATGTCCCCAGGGAAAAGCGAACCATAGGAATTTCTGATGCGCCAAACGGATGGGAACGTGCAAATATGCTTCCGTAAGATCCAGAGACGTTAAGAACTCCCCGTGACGCACCGCCACAATAACCGACCGCAGGGTCTCCATCCGGAAGTGCGGCACCCGCAAGCACCGGTTCACGGCCTTCAGATCGAGAATGGGCCGAAATGTGCCGCCCTTCTTTGGCACGACGAAATAAATCGAGTACCGACCCAAGCCGTAATCGGCTTTGAGAACCTCCACCACGGCCCCCAACTGAAGAAGCCGATCCAAGGTTCCGCGGATCGCCGCCGTCTTCCTTGGGCCCCGGCAAGGGGACATGACAAAGGAATCCCGCACGGGTTTGGAAAACTCCAGCGCATAGCTGTGCTGAATAATTTCGAGCACCCACTGGTCGGAAGTGATTTGGGTCCAAGCGGAAAGAAACTCCCGAAGCCGCCCGCCGATGGGAGGCCCCCTCTGCCGGGACCCGCCTCGCTTCATTGCGACTTACGGGAAGCGGTAGCCGGGTTGGAGGCGAAACCTCTAGTTGCTCCTCGAAACCCGCGAAAGCCCTGTGCTCGAGACGAATACCGGCCCCTCTGGAAACCAGCGAACCGTGGAGAACGAAATCTCCGGACATCACGAAATGGGCCCCGAAAGCCAGAGCTGGACTTGCCGGGCTTCGGCTTATCCTCCGGAAGGCGACCCGCCTTGGACTCCCCCAGGTCCTTCACTAACTTCTCCAAATCCTCTCCAAACAGCAAACCCCCCTTAAAGGGGAGCTTGCTAAGGCGGGACTTCGAAGGACCGTCCGCCGCCCAATTTCGCAACCATAAGGAACGCCTGGCGGCCACCACAGACGCTGTGATATTAGCCAGCGCCCTGATCAAATCGTAATGTACATCCGCCAAGTAAGCCGCCCGGACTCTAGGCGATCCAGCTCCTTCAGTTCCTCGGGATCCAAATGGGGGGACTGATGCAGGCGCTGCGCCCATCTCAGGGATGCTCGGGCCACCCACGCCCCACAGATGGACGCCTGTAGAGACATAGAATCTGCCTCAAAAGCCTGCTTGAGCAGGCCATCCACTTTACGGTCCTGGGCATCCTTCAAGGCCGCACTGCCCTCCACCAGGATGGTGGTCTTTTTCGTAACCGCGGAAACCACTGCGTTACCCGCGGAGCCCGGAACCTCTTCTTATCCTTATCAGCCAAAGGGTACAATCTATTCAAGGTCCGTAAGCCCCACAGACCAGCTTCCGGCTTATCCCACTCATCCTGAATCATTCGGTCCACTACCTTGTGCACTGGAAACACCACCTGCGTCTGACGCACTGCCCGGATAACTGGATCTTCCACATCATCCTCCACGGCTACCTGCGTAGCCAAATTCAACATCTGCAAGGTCTCCGAGATCAAGGCCACTAACTCCTCTCTACGGAAGACCCTAACTATCTTAGCTTGATCCTCGGGTTCAGGAATCTCCCCTTCTTCGAGATCCTGGGAACCTTCCTCCTGGTCCCATTCCGACGCTGAGGCCTCAGGTCAGTCGCCCTCTGATAACGCAGGGTCCCGAGCTCTTGCACGCTTAGGCGGCGGAGGTCCCTCCGACAACACCTCAGTCGCCTCAAGCTGCGGAACCGGAGAGACCAGGGACCCGGAGCCCACTGCTGCACCCTGCTGTCTGAGGCAGAAAGCCTGATGCATCAGCAGAACAAACTCTGGACTAAACTCTCCGAGAGACGGCGCCAGGACCTGAAGGGAAACACCGGAGGGTCCCGCCAGCTCTTCCAACGGTCCCCCTTGCGCTAAAGGTCGAGGGGACGCAGCCCGCCCTCCCGCGGGCGTCCCCTGCGCCTCCGGGGACTCCTGCAATTCCATTTGCTGCTCCACTGCAGATGAGAGCGTCGCACAGCCCCGGCAAACCCCAGTATCAGCCACCGTGCCTCTCCTAGTGCCACAGACAATACACTGAGGCCTGGCAGCCATATAGCCTGCAGCCTTCCCTACTCCCACCGCTGGAATCAACCTCAGCGCTCTGGAGCAGAAAGGTATAGAATCCTAAGCTGGTCACTATATTTTCTTTTTTTTTTTTAACACACTGCCCCCTCAAAAAAGAACCTCCTCAGCTCACCCCCTTGTAGGAGGGCTGAACAAAGGCACGATCAAGGGAAGCTCCCAGCAAAATGAAACAAAAAACAGAAGATAAGGAAAAGAAATGAATATAAAGTAAAATAAAAATAACAGAAATCGGGCCCTCGAGACGCTCTGCCCCAAAACGGCAGGCTCCCTGCTAGCACGCGGCTCACCGCGGAGCCGAAAATGGCTGCCGCAAATTTGCTGAAGGAAAAAAAAAAAGGCGACAAAATATCACGAGTGCCCTGCACTTCAGCAAAAGTTTATCTCTGTTGGAAAAAACAGATCAACGCCGGCGGAGGACTTACCGGCGCAGTCTGTTGCTGTGCGGCACAAAACGGAGCTGCTGAAGGCTCCCGGCACCAACTGCCTCGCTGAACTCCCGAGAAGTCAGGGAAGCTGCGGTAGGGCAGGCTGCCGGCCAAAAGTAGGCACGGTCACAAGAGGGGCTCTCCCCCGAAGAGTCCTGGGAGAGAGACCTCTGGGCCCCGAAGGAGGGAAGGCTCGAAAGCCCTGAGCCTGAACCCCCGAAAATACCCCACAGGCACAGGTAGGGAGCAAGGGAGCCCGAGCACAGATTGAAAACAGCAGAGCTCTCTCCTTCTTTTTTAAAGAGGCACTACACTAAAAAAACAAAAAACCCAATTATTCTACACTTAGCTGCTACTTATCCATTCCTCCAGAGAGCCCTCTAAAAGGCTCGTCAAGTCCTCCTGCTGCATGGAGACTGGTAACACTGGGGCTGAAGGAGGAGTGCAGCAGGCTATATCCAGTGATGTCATCATTCTGACATACTAGTCTCCAAGCTGCAGGAGGAGATTGACAACCCAGAGGTAGAGGACTGAACTGGAGGAACGATAAGGAAGAAACATTTATAAATTCTAAGATATGTATAATACATTTTATGTTTAAAAAAACATTTTCAAAAGTCAGTCCTGGTTCAGTTGAACTGTCAAAATAGCATAGTGAACCACTTCCTCTGCTGTTTGCTCGAGGAATTCAGTAATATTGAGGAGATCCATTCCAGAAGTCTGCACATCGTCAAAGGAAATTTTTCCAGAAGGAATATAATATATATTAATAATAGGAGATACAGACTGCTCTGGAACTTTCAAAACCTTAAACAGGTATCTTCTAAATATCTCAGAGCGAGAGGTTAAAGTAGTTGAAGGTTACGACGACGATTGACATTTTTCTATTTTTACTGTGTTACATTTGTATCTGATTTCTCATGCATAAGCTTCAATTGTCTTATGATGATGATTTTACACATTTGTTTTATGCCAGAAGTCTATTACCAAATGTTTATGTAAATGCACACTGAAATAAAAAAAACCTGGATAACAGTGTAATGTAAGTTGTTTGTTTGTTTTTTTTGTTGTTGTTTTTGTTTTTTGATTCTAATTGGGTAATACTGAACTTTGTGCACCCCCCCCCCCCCCCGAGTAATGCCTTTGAATAGTTAGTTTTCCATATGCTATGACAGTAATGAACCTCACTCCTAAGTCAGGATATGTGGAGTATGATAACAGTCTTGCAAACTTACTGCTAACTCTTGCTATAGTATTTACATGGTACCAGAGTGAGTGTCCTAGAATTCATGGTATGCAATAAGTGAAGCAGTCTATCGAGGTGTACTTAGAAATTTTGCTTCTAATTGAGCTTTTGGCATTCAATACTACTGAAAAATATTTCCTATCTTAATGCCATGTTTTCTTTTGTTCTGACCCCATTGCTTGGTATTTGAGAAATTTCTGTCTGTCCAAAATCTGTTTCTGCTTTCAATAGTTTTTAGTTTAGGGCTTGACAAATCCTAGGTGCCAGGTCACCATGGCAACAGAAATTTGCACCCGTTGTCTGGGATTCTCGTACCTTCCCTCACTTTACAAAAAAGAAAAATGTAATTGTGGCAAATACCTTTTCTATCTGACGGACTGCAGGAATCTGATCTCCTATGGGTAGAACAGGAGGGGAAGGCTGTAGGATAGAAGAGGACAGCTGGAATGGGGCCTTGGGGGAAAAAGTTAGGCGGGGGGGTGAGTGGGGGCAGAATGAGGCTGCAACAATTTAAAAGGGCAGTAGATTTAAAGAAAAAGGAAAGAGTAGAGTGCCAAGGGGGAGGAGGGGAGAGAGGAGGATGCAAGGCATTGAAGGTTTACAAGATAAATGCATGGGGACAAAAGGGCACAATATGTATATGCTAAAAGGTACAGGACCCCTGAACACACACAAGCACCTCACTCCCACACTACACACACATAGGCAGCCCCCCTCTGCACCTCGCACACAGAGACTTCCCAGCTCTGCAGCACATACACTGCAACCCTGCACTCGCAGAAATGCAGACTAGTTCCCATGCACCCACACTGTTGCACCACGTACACCGCACACACACGAACTTGCAGTCTATCTATTTCTGTCTAAAGATGCCTCATACAGCCCCTGCTACCATAACAAGACACACTTTATCATCTCTCTTCAAACTCTTCCTCCTTCCCCAGACATGTTTGAGTTTGCAAATGGAGGAATGCCAATGGAGAGTGAAGACAATGGTGTGGGTTGGTGGGGGGCACAAAGAGGTCATAGCCACTGGCTCCTAAATCCAAACAATATTTGTCAAGGCCTGGATTAGTTTCACCCTTATTAATATTTCCCATTTGCCTGTAGAACTGTTTTGGGTTCTTTCTAAGTTTATTTTGATATCTCTTTTTTTGTTTTGTCTCATGTAGATTCAGTGTGTCTGCTATTGCTTGTGATCTTGGCACATTGGAAGTACATATAGCCATGCCTAGGAGTGGGAGGAAATTATGCATCTTGTGTCATTTTGGCAATGAGCTGTTGCATTTATGTAGTCTGCTTGTAGGTAGATGGGTAGAGGTGTAAGGATCACAACATTTTCTTCTCGCACTTCAGGAGAAAACATTAACATTTGCTGGAGCCCTGATGGACAGACCGTTGCTGTTGGGAATAAAGATGACGTCGTCACATTCATAGATGCAAAAACACACCGCTCCAAAGCTGAAGAACAGTTCAAATTTGAGGTGAATGAAATCTCTTGGAATAATGACAACAATTTATTCTTCCTGACCAATGGTAATGGCTGCATCAACATCCTCAGGTAAGTGGGGTTTGGGGGTAATGGGAGGTGCACCCTGGGACAAAGCAAAGCAGGGTCATGCTCCTCTTTAAGTATATACTTTAGGTGTCTAGTTATGAAGCCAAAAGCCAAGCAGATTCCAGAATGTAGTAGATGATGCCAGAAAAAGACCAGCTAGGATGTGAGATGGAAATAAGAGGGGTTCTTGTATTTCATCTTCTCAAGATAGTAGAATACCAGTGAGGAAGACAAAAGACAGGATATATCCTCAGCACCTTAGCAGGATGGCCATACTCAATAGGCTATCCCAGTGGTTCTCATTCCAGTCCTCTGGGACCCCCAGGCCAGTCAGGTTGTCAGGATATGCAGATCTATCTCGTGCATATTCATTGTGGGTACCCTGAAAACCTAGGAGTTCCAGAGGACTGGGTTGAGAACCACTGAGCTAGCCTATTGAGTATGACCATAATGCTAAGGTGCTGAGGAGATATCCTGTCTTTTATCTTCCTCATTGGTACTCTACTATCTTGAGTAAATGAAATACAAGAACCCCTCTTACTTCCATCTCACATCCCACCTTTCTCCTATTTGATCACTAGTAGTATAGCTCTTACCCTAACATTTGGCATCCTGCATAGCTGCCAGACAGACCCAGTTATGTGAGCACTGCATTTTCACTAGGTCTTCCAGTTACAGTACTTGCAGATATAATGTACTGCTAGTTTGATTTGGCCACGATCAAAATAGCTACAGTATTTATGAATTTCTAGGTTGCTTCTGTAGCCTGCTAAACATAGGTTCAGTGGGATAGAAAGGAAATTCTAGTACAGGTAGTCTTGAGAATGAATGTGGGGGGCAGAGAAAACATTCCTTCATAGAAATAGAGTGGTGAATGCATAAAACGGACTCATCATGGCAAAGAAACAATGGAATTCAGGAAAGCTTGGGATAAGCACAGGATTTCTGGGGAAGGGTAGGCAAACCACAGAGCTATGATATTTCGGGAGATGGGCTTTACCTGCCATTGTGTTCTGTCTAGTTCTAGTGTATTGAGATTTGTAACGTGCTATTTTTGGATTCTACAGCTATCCAGAACTGAAGCCAGTTCAGTCCATCAATGCTCATCCATCCAACTGCATCTGCATCAAGTTTGACCCTACAGGGAAGTACTTTGCCACGGGCAGTGCAGATGCTCTGGTCAGCTTGTGGGATGTGGACGAGCTGGTGTGCGTTCGCTGCTTCTCCAGGTGCTCAGTCTTACAGTATAGATTTCTACATGCTAAGTTTCCTGGATAGCATCAGAGCTTTGGGCTGCACTTTTAATTTAATTCTATATTTATGTCCTGCCTTATACCCTGGAAGAGAAATAAACGGGCTACAAGCCTAAGCAATAAGGCAAATGCAGTATCTAAAAATTAACAACTTCTGGCTGGAAGGGTGTTTTATTTATTTCTCACTGTTTGTGTGTGCGTGTGCAGGGGGGATATTTCCATATCATCCTGCTAGACCAGCTCACACAAGTGGATTGTTCCTCGACTAGCAGATTGGTGGAGATAGATAGCCAATGAAATGCCCAGCTTCCATTGACACCATTCCCATGCCTCTCTTCGGCTCAGCTGCCTGAGGGCCCTTCAGTATTCTTCTGTCTCCAGCAGATGGTGGATGGATTTTCTCCTCTGAAGAAAATCTGCACAGTTGAGAGGCAAAGATTGATTTTGCTCTTGAGCAACCACCTTGAGGGTGACTCTCATTTGGGCATGATGTAGGAGGCTCCACTAGACCAGGGTTTTTTTTTTTTTGGGTAGCCATAGGAAGAGGGGAACATCTGTTCAGCCCCACGCTTTTATAACAGCCTGTTGAGCAGCCTCATACAACCTTGGTGCCGCAGAAGGCTCTCAGAGGAACCTGCCTGCCGGCCATCTTAAACACAGTATCTGAGAAGCAAGAGAAGCAGTTTCGGAGGAGTAGAGCTGAGCCGGCATGAGTTCTGCCTGGAGTGCTTGCGGTGAGTACCGAGGCTTAACGTCGTCATTGTCCTCCTTTGGGAATCCTGATTCCATCCGTCTGGGACACAATGTGGGTAGTGGCTTGGTGTGGTGGGGGGTTTACTGCCTTTAACATTGTGCCCTTGGCAATTGCTTGATCCTAGCACACGTTCTGCCAGAGTGGCTCCATCTCTCATTCCTTATCGTCCCTCCAGTGTAGTCTTGAACCTCAGGGTTGGCCTCCTCTCCCAGCAGCTTGGAGACTGAGAAACGTCATCTCTTTTCTGATGACACTGGTATATCCTTTCCGGATCTGCCTCCTCACACCAGTTACCTTGGTCTCCAAGCAGCTGGGGGATTGAGCCTGGAGGTCCAGGCTCAGGTTGGAGGAACAATTAAGGAATAGGCCTTAGGCTAAAAAAGGGGAAAGGTTTTTATAGATAAAGAATAAAGCTAAATTTGGATATGAGAGGAGTGTTTGCCTTTAAGACTCAACTGAGACCTTCCCTCCTATTCCTCGCCCCCCTCCTCCTCTACTGCCTTACCCGCGGCGGAACTATAGCGGTAGTTGCAATCAGCTTCTACACGGGGGTAGCAGGGCTCCGGCTCCCGAGCCCAGTTAAGTGGGAGAGTACCGGAGCGCCTGGTAGTCAGCAAGCGCATTCAGAAGAGTTGCCTGATGGCGCTGGAAAGCACGCATCGGCGTGGCCGGCTGACAACAACGGCTCTCTGTTCCCTCTGGGTTCCTGGCGCTAACGGCTCCCGACGCTACAGGTCAGACAGCTCTGTTGAGCGGAAGGAAGGCGGCAGGGATCACGGTGAGTAGATAACTGAGGGAGTGCAGCTACAAGCGTCGTAGCATCTGAAGTGAGGGGGGAAAAGAGCACGAACCGCGTTTGCTGCACAGGGCCTAGCCGCATGGCAGCAGTGCAGGAATCCAACAGGGCTGCCCCGGGCCCTTCAGGAATGTGGAGTTTTGAAGCGGGACTTCGGTTTCACAGTTATAATAACATTTTTGAGGGGCAGCTCCTTTTCCTTAATGTGTCTTTAAAGAAAAAAAAAAGACTTAGAAGCTCTTTGTCTGTCAACGCATATTTGGGGTAACATTCATGACACCTGTTCAAGCCGAATGCCGGCTAGGCCGCAGTGCATAGTCTGCGGATCTAGAAGAGGGTCAGTGTCGGAAGCCGGTGTCTGTAGGGGGTGCGTCCAGGAGGTGGAAGCCATGGAGCACACCTTAGAAGGGGGATCTGAGTCACAGGGAGCCCAAGTAGTGCGGCAAGTTCCAGATCCTCAGGAAGGGTCGCTTCGGGAGCTGGTAGCTGGGCCTTCCTCGGTGCCATATCTCCCTGCGCCACAGACAACTCTTCCAGGAGGGCTGGCAGCGATATTTTCTCCAGAGTTTGTGGCGCTTATTCAACAAGCTTTTGGAGGACGACAGGAGGGCCTGTGCGATAAGGCCAAGGTCGGGGAGCGAGGAGAGAAGAGACCTGGTACTTCAATAGGTATTGGAGCGACAGGTAGCCAGGCAAAGAGGGCCAGGTTAGATCAGTCTGTGGCCTCGGAGGGACTTCACGACGAAGGGGATCCCGACAAGGAATTAGACGAAGTGGAAGAAGGTGAGATCACAGACAGGGAAGATCAGGCTAGAGTAGTCCGCCTGTTCTGGAGAGAGGAATTGCCAGCACTCATTGCGGAGACGTTAAAAGTGCTTAATATGCCGGCTTCTGAGCCAGCAGAGGATACTACACTGGAAGATCCATTATTGCAAGTTTTTCAGAAAAATCAGAGAGCTTTGCCGGTGCATAGAGTGCTGCGAGAGATGATCCAAGAGGAGTGGAACATACAGAGGCAGCGTTGAAGGGCTCCAGAGTTATAGGGTGCCTTTACCCGCTGGTGGACCAGGATAAGGAGTTGTTTCGGTCTCCTCCTAAGGTAGATGCTGCCGTTTTGGTGGTTACTAAGAAGACTACCATTCCGGTAGAAGGTAGTGCGGCGCTTAAGGACACCCATGACAGGAAACTGGATACCTTGTTGATACAGATGTTCGATGTTAATGCTCTATCTATTCAGGCGGCAATTTGTGGAGCATGGGTATCAAGAGGCTGTTTACGCTGGGCGCAAAGGATTACAGAAGACACAGCTGGAGGGCCAGCCAGACTAGAATCAGGACCAGCTTACCTAGCAGGTATCCACTATGACCTCATTCGAGGATTGGCGAAGAGTATGGCATCAGTGGTAGCAGCTCGACTTGGCCTTTGGCTGAGAAATTGGGCAGCGGATGGCTCATCTAAGTCCCGACTCAGTAAGCTTCCGTTCAGGGGGAAACTCCTGTTTGGGGAAGATTTGGACAAGCTGGTAAAAGACCTCGGAGTCCAAAGAAGGTAGGCTTCCAGAAGACAGACAAAAGCAGGGGTGCCCGACTCCCTCAGGCAAGGGGCAGCAAAGGGAGTTCTGTCGGTTTTGCTTCCCACGATTTAATTAAGCGCAGAGGGAGCACTTTCCCAACAGAAACTAGAGGTTTCGGGAGAGCAGGCAGAGGCTTTTGAGCCTCTTCCTCCTCCACAAATCTGCAAAAGTCCCAATGAAGCCAGGAGAACCCGGGATGAGCTGGTGCCCGTAGGAGGTTGTCTGTGGGATTTCTACCCTGCATGGGTCCAAATAACGTCGGACCGCTGAGTACTGGAAGTCATTTGGGAAGGTTTATGCTTTGGAGTTTCAACAACCGATAACAGATTCTTTTGTGCAAAGCACCGGCCAAGTGCTGTGCGGTGAGTGCAACAGTGGAGAAGCTGCTCTAACTCAACGCAGTAGTGCACGTACCTCCAGACCAATGCAGTTTAGGTCGATACTCCATTTATTTTTGTAGTGCCGAAAAAAGAAGGCTCCTTTCAGCCGATTTTAGATCTCAAGCAAGTGAACCGCTGCCTGAGTGTCTCATTTTCAGATGGAAACGCTGAGGTCAGTGATCGTGGCAGTAAGGCAGGGCGAATTCCTTACTTCCCTCGACCTATCAGAAGCGTACTTGCACATTCCTATAATGCAGGAACACCAAAGATTTCTCAGATTTGGGGTGCCCCAGGGACATTTTCAGTTCTGGGCCTTGCCGTTCAGGCTAGCTACAGCTCCAAGGACGTTTACCCCAAAGTGATGGTGGTCATGGCGGCGGCATTGCTAAAGGAAGGAGTACTAGTGTACCCTTATCTAGAGGATTGGTTAATACATGCAAAGACCAAAGCCGAAAGCGTATCAGCCACAGCCAGAGTGGTAGCATTTCTGCAGAGTCTAGGTTGGGTGGTCAATATGTCCAAGAGCAAGATGGAGCCGTCGCAACGGCTGGAGTACTTGAGAGCTCGGGAAGAGTGTTTCTACCACCAGAACGAGTGCAAGGATTGCAAAGTCTTATCCGACAATTTCTCGGCAAAGTGGCTCCCACGGCGTGGCATTATTTGCAGTTGCTCGGAACCCTGGACATGGTCCCGTGGACAAGAGTGCATATGAGACCATTGCGTTGCTCAGGTATTGGTCTCACCAAAATGAATCCCTGTCGCGGAGGTTGCCATGTCTGCCAGAAACGCAGAGTGCCCTTCAGTGGTGGTTAAGGACGGAATGTTTGGAGCAGGGAATGCTGTTGGAAGCGCCTTGCTGGGTTCCCCTGATGACGGATGCCAGTCTCGTGGGCTGGGGAGCTCATTTTCAAGGAAGATTTCCACAGGGTCAGTGGTCCAAGCTGGAAAAGGATTGGTCAATCAACAGGTTGGAGTTGAGAGTGGTGATGTTAGCATTACAGGTCTTTCAACCTTATCTTCGCAGCAGTGCCATTCAGGTGTTTTCCGACAACGCAATGGCGGTGGCTTATATCAATCACCAGGGAGGAACCAGCAGTGTTCCGATGGAAACCAAAGCCGAGCAGCTATTCGTTTGGGCTGAGGAACATCTACTGGCCTTGTTGGCAACTCACGTAGCCGGAGTGGACAATGTGGAAGCCGACTTCTTGAGTCGCATGAAGGTGGACCCGGTGGAGTGGGTCCTCCATCAGGAGGTGTTCGACATGTTGGTGCGATGTTGGGGAGCACCGGGAATGGATCTCATGGCGACGTTTCATTCAACAAAGGCAAATCGTTTCTTCAGCAGAAGAGAAAGGATGTCCGAGGGCCTGGATGCTCTCGTACAGAGGTGGATGGAACATCAGCTTCTATATGTGTTTCCGCCTTGGGTGCTAATAGGATGGGTGCTTCAGCACATAGAACAGCACAATGGACAGGTGATGCTTATAGCTCCAGATTGGCCACGATGGCCATGGTACGCGGATCTGCGGAGACTCTTGGTAGGGAGGCCGTGGCGACTTCCATCTCGGATAAATCTATTGTCACAGGGGCCTCTGCTGATGCCACATGTGGATCTGTTCTCGCTTATGGCTTGGCTATTGAGAGGACTAGGTTGAAGAAAAAGGGTTACTCAGCATCGGTTATTGCTATGTTGTTGAGAGCGAGGAAGAGATCTACTTCTCTAGCATATGTTAGTCTGGCGAGTGTTTGAAGCCTGGTGTATAGACAGGCAGGTCGAGGTGTTAAGAGCGTTGATTCCGCTGATGCTAGCCTTTTTGCAAGATGGTTTGGATAAAGGCTTAGCGGCAGCTTCCTTGCGGGTGCAAGTGGCAATGTTGTCTTGATATAGAGGAAAGATAGGAGGTGAGAGTCTTGGCAGTCATCCAGATGTCAAGAGGTTTTTAAGGGTGGTATCACTGAGACCACCACGTAGGCAGGTGGTACCAAAGTGGGATCTCCCTTTCGTGTTGGAGGCTTTGCGGAGAGAACCGTTTGAGCCTTTGTCAAAAGCATCGTTAAAGGACCTCACTCTGAAAGTGGTGTTCCTCGTAGCTATTTGTTCGGCCAGGAGAATCTCCGAATTACAAGCACTATCCTGTAAGAAGCCTTTCTTAACATTTTATGATTCCAAGGTGGTTTTGAGACCGGTCCCATCCTTTCTGCCTAAAGTAGTGTCGAATTTTCACATGAATCAAGTAGTGTCGTTGCCGGTTTTCACCAAGAAGGGGGGACTTCGGTCGCCGAGCAAATTCATCTTTTAGAAGTCCGAAGAGTGTTGAAAGAGTATATCCGTAGGACTGCGGATTTCTGCAGGTCAGAGCGGCTGTTCATTTTGTTTGGAGGACCAAAGAAGGGAGAAGCAGCGTCAAAAGCTTCTATTGCCAGATGGATTAAGGAAGCTATAGCGTCCGCTTATATATTGAAGGGTAAGGCGGTACCAGAAGGGCTGAGGGCACCTTCTACCAGAGTGCAGGCGGCATCTTGGGCGGAGTTCAGTGGGTGCCAGCGGTGGATATTTGTAAAGCAGCTACTTGGTCTTCTTTAAATTCATTTTTGACGCATTATCGCCTGGATGTTCAGGCGGAAAGGGATACCAGTTTTGGATCAGCAGTACTTCAGGCGGGGCTAGCAGGTCCCTCCCGTTGATTTCACTGCTCTGTTACATACCCAGAGGTTCCGGACTAGACTGGAGGGACGATAAGGAAGGTGAAATTAGACTTACCTGCTAATTGTAGTTCCTGGAGGAACTCCAGTCTAGTCTGGTATCCCTCATTGATGTCTATGAGCTAGAGCCTGAAGTGAAGAGGAAATATCAGGTAAGCACGTAAACCTCTAGGCATGGGGGGGGGGGGTATTCCTTGGGTCACTACCCTCTCTAGAGGAGGAGGTCAGGCCTCGGGGGGGGTCCTCATTCAGTTAGTATGGATTAATGGGGAGGTTGTTAGGCGACATATCCTCCTACCTTTACAAGGTTCTTGTTACATAGTTTAGTTTGGTTAGTAGTGTGTTAACTACTTAATTGTTGCTCCGGTGAGTCTACTTTGTCAATAGGTTTCTGGTGTGAGGAGGCGGAGGCGGATTCGGAGAGGATATACCAGTGTCATCAGAAAAGAGAACGTTTCTCAGTCTCCAAGCTGCTGTGAGAGGAGGACAACCCAGAGGTTCCAGACTAGACTGGAGTTCCTCCAGGAACTACATTTTAGCAGGTAAGTCTAATTTCACCTTCCTTCCCAAGCACCTGTTTCACATGTTGCTGTTCAAGCGCCATTAACATGCACCTTCTGGGCACCACCTCGTAGCATGCGCTGATATTATACCTGCTTTAACTCTCTTCCAGGAAATGTTGTTTGGCCTGTGGCAAATGAGGTGCCTCGTCTCTGGCTTCTGGACTGTGCCCTTATTGCATGGCAGCTTCTGAGTTATCCCTGGAGGGCCTGTTTCCCCTCCCTCAACAGGGGGATGCTGTTGCTCCGGCCTTGCCTGTTAGGGCAGGAGGTGATGGATGGCCAGCCGGCCGAAGGTTCTGGTGACCATTGCTTCCCTTCCTCCTGAGGGTTCGGCAGCAGCTGTGTCCCTTGTTGGGGGGGGGGTCATTGCCAAGGGGAGAGCTTCCGCAGTCTGGATTGTCCTTTCTACAATAGGCTTGGTCATTTTGGCGTGGAAATTCAGACCCTGTGGCCTCTATACCCCCTTCCCCTGGCACTGCTGCCCAGTGCAGTCTCATGAGGGGTAGGCTGAGAGCAGAAGTCCTCTGTTGCCTATGGCTAAGCACTCTGGCAAAGGTTACCACTTGGAGATGTGGAGCAGCGGGGGTCTGTCCGAGATCTGGTTCCAGATGTCTCAATTTTGGGCTCAATGGCTAAGTGCTCTCACCTTCAGAGGATTATGTGGAGGCTGAGGTGATCTGTTTGTTCTGGAAGAAGGAACTGGTGGCATTGATTGCCAGAGTCTCATTCACCTTGGACTTGGCAGTTGCTTAAGGCACGGAGCAGGAGCCAAATGTTCATCACTCCTGCGAGGGGTTAGAAAATCTACTGCGTTCTTCCTATTTCCGGAGGTGTTCAAGGACATGATGTGGTCGGAGTGGGATTTTCCCAACTTCCTGGCTAAGGGTGCATAATTAGATGTGCGCTCTCCTCGAAGGAGTGCATTATGTGGTTGTATATTCCCAAGGTGAATGCACAGGTCACGACGGTTACTGGATGGACCACCATTCCTGTGGAAAGTGGATTGGTCTCAAAGGTCACTCTGGGTTGCTAAAAAACAGTTTGCCACCGCGGCTGCTATTCGTTGGTGGTATGTGCAGGTCTGTCTCAAGCTGTGCTCCAGTTGATTGTCACTCCCTCAAGACAATACTACCCCACGTTTGGAGTCGGCCATGGCCTTTTTTTTTTTTTTTTTTCTGATGCCATATACAACCTCATCCGCCTAGCAGCCAGGGATGGTGCCCTGTCGACAGTGACACAGCAATGGATTGGGCTCCACCACTGGGCAGTGGACGCATTCTTCAAAGCCTGATTGACCCAACTGGCCTTTAAAGGGAAGCTTTCTTTTTGAGTCGATTTGGAGAAGCTGATGAAGGACCTGGGCAAGACGAGTCTTGCTGCCTTCTGGAGGACAGGTCTGAGGGACCTAGGGGGTGGGCAGGAGCCCCCTTTTCCATCAGCCTCCACTGGCCCCTTGTAGACACACTGGTCAGACTCCCAAGAGTGTCGGTACTCCCGTTGCTATTGACCTAGAAAGCCTTTCTTCTCCTCTGCTTCTGGATTTCAGGCTCGCTCATAGGCCCAGGGATGAGGTCCTTCCCAGGCTGTGCAATGAAAAGTTTGGGGACTCATTCCCTGGTTCCTATGGTTAGAGGCAGGCTTCACCTTCTCTTTCAGGAAGGGGCTTGGATCACTGGGTGCTTATATGGCTATGTCCTCGAATGGAAAGAGACAATTCTGGATGCTTTTGAAATCTGCCCCTGTGGGTCATAAAATAAAGGACGGCTGTTCAAATCATCTTGAGCAAGTTGCTGCTCCTAAAGGTAGCAGTGCCCACTCCCCCAGATGATTGGAGCAGATATTTCATTCAAAAAGCGAGATGATGGCTCATTTCGGCCCATTTTCTGTCTAAAGGGTGTCTGCTTCCGGATGGAAATTTTTGTGATCGGTGGTTCAAGTGGTGCACAGAGGGGCATTCCTTGCATATCTAGATTGGCTGAAGTATCTCTTCATTTGGGAGAATCAGTAGAAGTGTCTGCATTTTGCTGTGTGAGACTCTCACCTTCACTTTGCTGCCCTTTCATTTGAACTATCCACTTCTCTAAGGTGATGGCAGTGGTGGCTGCAGCACTGCAGTACCAAGAGACTTGTGTACACCCATATCTGGATGGCTGGTTCAACCGAGCCCATCCTCTATCTTGTCATCTCGGGTGTCCACACAAGTGGCCTGCTTGGAGAGCAATGGCTAGATGTTCAAGCGGGGGATAGAGCCAGTTGGTACCTTTCCCATCCCTGGAATTCTTGGGAGCATGGTTCAATATTTGAATGGGTAGCCTTTCTGCCAGAGGAGAAAGTCAGAAGGTTGTTGGATTGCCTGGCACTGCTCTTTTCGCAACAGGCTTCCAAGGCTCTGTTCGCAACAGCTCCTCAGATTAATGGCAGCAACAGTTGAGATGTGCTGTGGACATGTGCTTATCTGCTGCCATGCCAATGGTCCTTACTAACTCCATGGTTCAAAAATTCTCAGGCTCCTGCTGATGGTGAAGAAGGGGTGCTGTTGGATGATTGCTCTTTGCAATGGGCTGCCAGCCTGAGAGACTGGACTCCATAAGCAAACTACCCAGGGTCATTTGAACCGCAGGAAGGTGGTGCAGTCTGCCAACCACCTAGAGACACAGGCAACAGGTTGGCTCTTCTGCATTTCTAGCCCCTGGTTTGAGTATTTTCCGACAACGCCGCAGCGGTGGCTTATGTCAATTGGCTAGGCAGCAAGAGGAGTGCCGGAGTGGGCCTGGAGATGGCTCTCTTGTTTGTTTGCCTGGGTGTGGAGAAGAGCCTCCTAGCTCTGGTAGCGAACTGTCTTAGCTGGCACTCTCTGCTGCTTTGACACTGTTGACCACAACCTTCTCCTTGATACCTTGTCCTCACTTGATTTTAAGGGCTTTGTGCTATCCTGGTTCTCTTATCTCTCCCATCGCTCTTTCAGTGTTTGTTCTGGTGGATCCTCCTCTACTGCTATCCCGCTCTGTTGGTGTACCCCAAGGATCAGTCTTGGGTCCGCTCCTTTTCTCTTTCTATACCCAGTCCCTTGGTGCACTCATCTCTTCCCATGGCTTTCAGTACCATCTTTATGTTGATTCCCAGGTCTACCTTTCTACACCTGAAATTTCTCTAGCAATCCAGGCCCGGATCTCTGCCTGCCTTTCTGACATTGCCGCTTGAATGTCTCACTGACTTTTGAAATTGAACATGACCAAAACTGAGCTGCTTATTTTTCCCCCCAAGCCCTCCTTTCTCTGTCTGTGGGTAACTCTCTACTCCTCCCTGTTTCCTCAGCTTGCAACCTTGGGGTTGTCTTTTACTGACTCTTTTCTTTCCTTCTCCACACACATCCAACTGATAGCTAAAACCTGCCGTTTCTTTCTCTACAACATCAACAAAATTCGCCCATTTCTTTCTGAACACGCTGCTAAGACATTTATCCACTCCTTAGTCACCTCCCGTCTAGACTATTGTAATCTGTTCCTCTGCCCCATGTCTACAGCTACTGTGTTTGTCTCCTATTAGATTGTAAGCTCTGATTAAGCAGGGACAGAAGGGGTTTTTAGTCATCTTTCCGTGTGTGTGTGTGTAACTAGGTCAGGTGGATTGCAATATCACATTTAAAGTAATTGCTAGTTTCAGTTGCCGTATGGAGCCAGGGCTCTGAGGGTGTAATCTCCCTGGCTTAGCCCTGACCAAGGCACTGCCTTCTGTCTGTTTCCTCCTTGGCTGCTTTTGGGGCATGTAATTTGGCATATAGTGTGCCACCTAGGTGGATTGTTCTGTTGGCGCCAGATTGGCTGAGGAGAATGTGGTTTGAAGATCTGATGTGGCTCCTTGCAAATACCACCTCTTCATTAGCCTCCATGTCGGGGCCTATTTTGTCAGGGGCTGATCATTCTGGAAGACTGTATTGTCTTGTTTGGATATTAAATTCAAGAGCAAACAGCCACAAGTGCATGGTATTTAATATGACCGATAATATAACAATAAGTTTGTTCTATTGCCAGTTGTCATTGTAATGTCGCTATGTATCACCAGCTCTGCCATCATCGCAGCCCCTTTATCATCAGCTGCAAGAGGCCAGAGAAAAGTCTGGGATTCCTCACGCGTTGTCCAGGCGGACATCAGCTCTCTACTTGTCCTGGATTTTCTAGCTCTTTTTTTTATAGGCTGTAACAAATGTGTCACAGCTGGACAGCATGACTCATGTGAGGTTTTCCCTACTGATATTCTCCACACAATACACCTTTTGATAAACAGTAATACCAGTCCTCCAGCCTTCATTTGTTCTCCGAGTTGATAAACAATTCTGGTCAGTCATTCCCTACACCTTTGGTCTCGGCTAGGAAACAATCAGCATGATTCCTCGCATACAGGATGGTTCAAAAGTTCAATATTCCTTGCTGATTCAAAGAAATCTTTAATTCCTTATCGTCACTCCAGTCCAGTCCCTTACTTCTGGGTTGCGCAACCCTTCCAGCAGCTTGGAGGCTGAGCCCAACCCTTTTGGGGATGGAGCGGTATAAGTACCACTGGGACCACCCCCTAACTCCAGTATTGCTCAGCCTCCAAGCAGCTGGAGGGTTCCGTAAGCCTAGGGCAGGGGTCTGCAACCTTTAAGACATAAAGAGCCACTTGGACCCGTTTCCGAAGGGAAAAAAAAAACTGGGAGCCGCAAAACCATTGCGACATTTAAAACAAATCTAACACTGCATATATTGTTTCTTACCTTAATGCTATATACGACCCCCTACTTTTCCTGTTAAAATATAGGTGTTTGGCCTATACTCGCCGTATAAGACTACCCCTCTTCCTTCGCACACCAAAAAAAATACGCCAGAAAATATAACAACAAGAAGTAACAATATTTGATTTCAAAATTATGATGATTTTGTAGTCAAATCACTAATATGAAATAAAATTATTTTTTCTACCTTTGTTGTCTGACCAATTTATTCTTTGATCATGCTGGTCCCGATCTGAGGCTTCTGCTTTCCTGTCTTCTCTTAGCTCTCTTTCTATGGTCTATGGTCCATCTGCCAGTTCTTATCTCTTCTTTCGTTTTCTTCACTTCTTTCCATCAGCCTATTTCCAGTCCCAGTAACCCTCCCCAATATCAGCCCCTTTCCAGTCCTCACTCCCAGTACCTTCCAATGTCAACTTGCATTCCCATGATTGCCACTGGTGTCCATTTCCTTCCAGTCCCCCTCCTTCCCCACTGACCAGTCCCTTCTAGTACAAATACCATGGCAGCCCCTCTCAGATCCAGTTCCATTCTCCCATCCCCTCATATCAGCCCATTTGTAGCCTTAGCCCCCAGTTATCTTCCAGGGCCAGCAGCTCTATCCTCCCCTCCCCACAATCAGCCCATGCCCAGTCAAAGCCCCCCAATCAGCTCGCTTCCAGTGCTAATCCCCCCTCAACCCCATTACCAGTGCTAGCCTCCCCTAATCAGCCCAATACCAGTCCTACACCCCATCAGCTCATTACCAGTCCTAGCCTCCCCTAATCAGCTCATTTCCAGTGCTCGTCCCCTCAACCCCATTACCAGTGCTCCATCCCTCCATGTCAGCCCCCTCCCTCCATCCATATCAGCTCCCTCCCTCCATGTCAGCCCGCCTCCCCAATCCCTCCATGTCAGCCCCCCTCCCTCCATGTTAGCCCCCCTCCCTCCATCCATATCAGCTCCCTCCCTCCATGTCAGCCCCCCTCCCTCCATCCATATCAGCTCCCTCCCTCCATTTCAGCCCTCCCACCTCCATGTCATCCCCCCTCCCTCCATCCATTCATATAAGCTCCCTCCCTTCATGTCAGCCCCCCTCCCTCCATGTAAGCCCCCTCCATCCCTCCATGTAAGCCCCCCTCCCTCCATCCATTCATATCTGCTCCCTCCCTCCATGTCAGCCCCCCCCCTCCATCCATCCATTCATTCATATCTGCTCCCTCCCTCCATGTCATGTCAGCTCCCTCCCTTCTTCTGCAACCGCGGCTCCCTGCCTCTTACGGAACCGCGGCTGTGCTTTTAAAATCATCTCGGAGCCCTTCCTGTCTTGACGGGCTCCGTGCAGCATTGTCCCGCCTCCAAAACTTCCTTTAGAGGCGGGACAATGCTGCACGGAGCCCGTCAAGACAGGAAGGGCTCCGAGATGATTTTAAAAGCACAGCCGCGGTTCCCTAAGAGACAGGGAACCGCGGCTGCAGAAGAAGGGAGGGAGCTGACATGGAGGGAGCCCATAACGCGACGTTTAAAGCGGGCAGTGTGCTCCGGAGCCGCGGCAAAGGTGAGAAAGAGCCGCATGCGGCTCCGGAGCCGCGGGTTGCCGACCCCTGGCCTAGGGCTTACTGGAGTCCTGCCTTATCCTAATTAAGCTATTTTATTTAATTTGATTTAAATTTAAATTTAAGTTGATTTCTTTATTCTTACCTTGAGCTGTACCTTTTAATTTTCCTGCAGTCTGCCTCCTTCTCCCTCCCTCCCCCCCCCCCTCCCTTCCCTTCCTGACCGGGCCGGAGACCGGAGGGGGCGCCGGAGCTGCCTGCCGCAGGGGGAGCAAAGATCCTCTGTGTTTAGCAGCATCCCCGAGGAGCAGCCCTGCCTCGCGCCGAAGCCCCGAAGGCGGCTGAGAAGCCTGGATGAGATCTGCCAACCTAGCATACATATGGGTCTGATGCCTTTGAGCGATAGTGTGGCGCACAGAAGCTAAAAAAAAAAAAAAAAAAAGTTTGGGGTTTGGTTTTTTTTCCCTGAGCTCGCTGAAAATTCAGGTGGCAGTATGACTTGTTTCAGAGGTCTGGTAGCTAGTAAGTCCCTAGCCATGTACCTGGATATTTTGCCCTTTCTTCAGGGGGGTCAGTGCCAGTGTTCCCCCTCCCCCCTTGTCAGTGGTTCCTTCCTGGGATCTGTGTCTGGTGTTGGAATGCACTATTCAGAAGGATTTTATGCACAAGATGGTTTTCTTGGTTGCCATTTGTTTGGCAAGGTGGAATTTCGAACTGCAGGCTTTGTCTTATCAGCATCTTATCTATCTTTTTCAGGGGAGGCTGTTTCCTTTCAGCCCATGCCTTTCCTCCCTGTCACGAGAACCAGTTCGTTTGCTTACCCTCCTTTTCTTTGCCTTGTGGATGTCTGGATGGTGTTTCTATGGTACTTGGAGATTACGAATTCCTTTTGTAAGTCTGATCATTTGTTTGATTTTTGCTGCCCTGGGCAAAGGTGAATGCATCAGCTAAGCCTGCATTTGGTTGCTGGATTAAGGAGGCCATTGTCTTGGTGTGACTGTGGCAGAACCAGCCAGTTCCAAAGGGTTTGCGTGACTTTCTACCCAAGCACAAGAACCCTAGCGCAGGTGTCCTCGTGGATGGAGCAGAGCTCAGTGGGCCCTGTAGATATTTGCCAGGCAGCAGCATGGGCATCTTTCTGCTGTTAAGCATTATTGCTTGGCTGTTCACGCTTTGGTGGATATGGCCTTGTCTCAGGTTTGGTAAGCTGCTGTGTCGTCTTCCTGCCCATTGGAGGTGTAGCTTTAGTACGTTCCACTTGTTTGGACTGGTCTAGCAGGATGATATGGAAGGCAACATTTTACTTACCAGATAATGTCCTTTCTTTGTGTCTTGTTAGATCAGTCCAGGATTCACTGATGGAAGTGTATTGGCTCTGTTCTACAGCGGTACCTTTGGTCCACTATGAATTCTATACTTTGACTCTACACATCCATTTTCTACTGACGGATTTCTATTTATTCTTTCCTGTGCATAGTTCTCTATTGTTTGATCACTTGTTGCCCACGTTGAGGTTGTGTGAGGTTTGCCATGTTCTCCCATATGTTTTGGGATGGATACTGAAGTGCCCTCTGGTGGCTGAGGCAAACAGAGGCATGGGTGTGAAGCCAATAAAAAGTCCAGGCTTTAATGACAATCTGTCTCCACCATTTTGCTGGCAGGAGACACAAACCATTTGTTTGGACTGGTCTAGCTGGACTCGAGGAAAAGATGTTATCTGGTAAATAAAATGTCACCTTTTAGATGTGTGTGTTTTGTGTGTGTGGCCAGAAGGGGTTTTTAGTCATCTCTCCGAGTGAGTGTGTGTTTGTGTCTAACTAGGTCAGGTGGCTTGCAGTATCACATTTAAAGTAATTGCTAGTTTAAAGACTGTTGAAATGCATGTAGTGTTTTCAAAAAAAGAAAACACTATAAACTCTAAATTATCTTTTCCATAATATTGAGCATATTGGAATTTTTGATCCTTTCGAGCCTCCAGGGCTCTTGGTTTTGAAGAGCAGCTGAGTGCTGTGCTGTGCAGGAAAACCAGCATGTATGAGTCTCTTTTCTAGACGTAACCAGATAAGAAAAGGACTAACCATATTTTCTGGCTTTTTTGCAGACTGGACTGGCCAGTGAGAACATTAAGCTTTAGTCATGATGGGAAAATGTTAGCTTCTGCCTCTGAAGATCACTTCATTGACATAGCTGAAGTGGAGACAGGTATACATTCTTGTCATGTCTGTGCCATTTTCCCCTGCTATTGTCTTCTGATTGCTTCTCTTTGGTCAGCTCCTCAGCTGGAATGGGAGTGAAGGGCTGTATTATGGGGTCTTAGTAGTAGAATAGCAGAGGGTGCTGCAGAACTGGTGAGACGGGCGTAAGACTGTGCAGCTCCTGTTTCCATTGTGCTGTCAGCAATAGTGTTAGAATCCATGTGAGTCAGTGCTGAAAGTGAAGGAATGTGTTACACTCAGGGTCTCTGTAGGCTATGAAATCAAAAGGTTGCCCTGGGATTGCCACAGGATTGGCGTGGCTCCTCTTGGTACACCGCCTTTGCCATTCCTGCCTGCTTGCATTGATCAGCCAGGCAGTTGGTTGAAGAGAGCAGTAGTTGTCGGTCTGCATCAGTCACCTTCTGTTGCTTTGTGCCAGACAGCTCAAAGAAACAGGGAGGCCCCAGATGACAGAGGAGTAGGGTATGGGCTATGCTTCTGCCATCCATCTTGTACTACTGACTTAATTGGCACAGCACGTGGGAAGTTGTGCAATGTGAATGTTGAGGTGTGTAAAAGAGAGGCTGGGGGAGGGTGTGTATGCATTTTGGGACTGGGGGGATGGATAAATGAAGGGAGATAAAGGGGGCTAGAGAGGAGTGGATGGGATCTTCTCTTCCTTTCCTACTCATTAATTCTTCCCTCATCCCCAGTCAACTCTCCTTCCCTCTTCTCCATTCACCCATAAGACTCTCTAGAGCTTAAAATAAATTATACAGCTATAAGCCATGGTTGAAAATAATTGTAGTTTTATTATACAAAAGAACTGTGCATTGCTTAATAAGCAGAGCAATTCAGGTTTACTCAAATACGTATTTTTTTTTAATATTGACCTCTGAGAAATTGCAGAAAATGATACTTCAGAGCAAGAGGACCCGGGAGCTAGTGACTGAAGAAATTGAAGTTGGCAGGATTTAATCAGCTTGCTCTTTTTGTTTCTTTACTGGATTCAGGTGAGAAGCTCTATGAAGTTCAGTGTGAGTCCCCCACGTTCACAGTAGCCTGGCATCCCAAAAGACCTCTCTTGGCATTTGCTTGTGATGACAAAGATGGGAAATATGACAACAGTAGAGAGGCCGGCACAGTGAAGCTCTTTGGACTTCCCAATGACTCCTGACAGACTGGAAATGATGCTGGGAGAACAGCTGTAGAAAGAGCTACTGAGTTAGAGGAACATGTCTCAAGGAAAGAGCTGTATAAAAAGAACTTTGTTGTATGACGTTGTGGCATGGCTCTGTTATCTGGGTTTTAAGGCCTCATCAATTGGAAGATGTATGCCCGCCTCTGTCACTAATCGCCAGTCCTCATGGTAACATCCATAGCGGGGCTACCCTTGAGCCCATGCAGGGATGATAAGATAAGTGGTAGACACCTGCATGCTGGTGTGTGATTGTGCTTTGGCTGGCAGGATGGTGTTGTGCCATACCACCGGTTAGAAGTATAAAATTATTGAAAAACTGCAGCAAAAATATTTAGGAACTGGGAAAAGATTTTTCTCCTCTGGTTTACTATGGAGATTTTTGGTCTTTTCTTGCATTGAGTTTTCTTCATGTTCTTAGTAGCTTCCTCTTTTCTTCTCTTCCTCTTGTTCCTTTCTCTAATGTTTCTGCTACGCAGCCTCTTCCCTCTGTATGATCTAGAAGCAGTGGCTTTGCTGGGATGGGTTATAGCAGCAGCAGCCGTTCATGAGATGAATAATAGGGAATTTTGACCTCCTGCTGCATGTGCTTTTAAAAGCTGTTTCCCAGGGGAAGCTTGACCAGAGAGTCTGGAGCTGCTCTTTTAGATTTTAATGGTGATGACCACTGAGGATTTGTGAGTGTGTGAATATGGTTTGTATCCTTACTATATTTAACCAATATCAATAGAAAAAGTAATCTGATTAAAAACATGGGAACTGCCAAACTAGGTGGCCCTGGTCCATCTAGTCTGGCATGCTGTCTCCCAAGGGTGGTAAACAGTGGGACTGTAGAGTACATGAATTAGAAACAGCACATGTAGACTTAACCTTCCCCTGTCTTGCCTTTCCAGTTGCACATAAGAGCATAAATTGTGCCATTCTATGTCAGACCAAAGGTCCAGTGTCCTGTCTCCAGCAGTGGTCAGTCTGGGTCACTAGGAAGTACCTGACAGTTCTGAAAGAGTAGATGCATATTTTGCTGTTCACTCCTAGGGATAATGGTTTCTGGACTTTTCTTCCAGGAACTTGTCTAACCTCTATAGTTCTGTGACATCTCCCCTGTTCCTGTTACTTTAGACTAGTGGGTTTATTTGGTCTTTCATCCATTTGGATAATTTCTGTTTCAGCTCAGTTGCTCTTTTATGAGAAGGACTTACAGTGAGCTTTCACTATGCAGAATAAAGCTTAATAAATATTTCTATTCTGTATTAATGGGTGAAGAGCTAGCAGTTGGACCTCAAGAATGGAAGTGAGGCAGATTTCAAATGAGCTTCAGAAGGCTATATTTAAGCAGTGGTAGCCAAAATGATGATAGGAGCTAGATAGCTGCATCTGAGTATACTGAAGGAACTTCAGGATTTCCAAATCAAACATTACACATTAAAACTCAACATTTTTCCACCAAATGTGTGACATTT
Organism: Ichthyophis bannanicus; assembly: GCA_033557465.1. Taxonomy (NCBI): domain Eukaryota; kingdom Metazoa; phylum Chordata; class Amphibia; order Gymnophiona; family Ichthyophiidae; genus Ichthyophis; species Ichthyophis bannanicus. The sequence continues at coordinate 8,757,391 of CM066050.1, forward strand.
ACATATTGTCCCTCCCCCAACCCCTTCCACTTAAATTCAAAATATCATCATTAATTCTTACCCCCTGCCAGCATTCTGGCCTCTAACAGCCCAAGAGGTCTACAAACCTTTGTCGTGATAGTGTGAACTAATGCCGTCGGGCATTCCATGAATACTACTCTCTGAAGCCTTGCAGTCTGTCTGTCTGTGCTCTTCCAGTGCAGAGCAATTTCATCTCTAGCAGCTATTATACATGCTAACATTGCCTTCTTATCCCCTCCCCCCCCTCCATCATCTTGCCATATTCCCAACAAAGTCATGGCAGCATTGAGAACAACCCTTTTCCTAAAAAATGCAACATTTACACTATAATTCCATTCCAGTACTTTGGGACATGCTCATCACATGAATGAATGTCCCCAATTCCCCACTTCCATTTCATCCTGCTAGACCAGTCCAGACAAACGGGTTGTGTTCCCCTTCCAGCAGATGTTGGAGACAGAAAAAGATTTCCAGAGCCCTGATTGGCTGGCCACTGGCATATAGTAACATACCCACAGGGGGTTCTCCTCAGTATTTTCTGTCTCCAGCAGATGCAGGAGTGTCTGGTTTTCTCCAAGTTGACTTAAATTGCTTTATTTTCTTCCTTTTATTTGATAACTGTTTTTATCTGGATTAATTGCCCTCTGGAGGTATCCAGGCTTCACACGAGGTGTTGCCTTGGATTTTCCCAGTCCGGCCGCACATCGAGGGTTTTCACAGGAGCTCCTGCTTTGGGTCAGTGCAGCCCTGTCCTTCCCCTTTCCCCAGAAGACCCCAGCCCTAGCCAAGCGGGTTAGTGAGCGGGGTTGCAGTCTGCGAGTGCTCGGGGTGATCGGCTTTGATGTGTGCGGCTCTTCAGAACTGTAAGTGACAGCTCTCCTACATTTCCTGCCTCCGCGGCAGCCCAGCATTCATACTTCAGACCTCGGAAGCGACGGCCTTAGTGTTGGCTTTGGGGTCCCCCTGACTGCCTCTCCCCGTTTCGGCCGGGTTGCTGCTTTTATTATTTTACCTTTTTTCCTCAGTTTTTGGCGGTTCCGTTTTTTCGCGTGCTTTTGGGCCGGCGGCCATTTTTGCAGCCGCGTGATCGCACGGCCGGGGTCCATTGCGGTGCCTGTTTGTTTCTAGTGCTCGTTCTAAATCGCTGCCTTTGGGGATCCTTCTACGCTCTGCAACAGACACGAAGGATCAGAGGGCGCATCTATTCTAACCGGGCAAATGCTGGCTACGGGGCAGCGCTGTCTGGGCTGCAACAAGCAGAGCAAGGAGCTCTCTGCTAACATGTGCTCGGCCTGCCTTGCTTATCCCGGGGAGACCTCTAAGTCTGTAGCTGTTCCCCCGAGTCTCTCCGTTTCTAATCCTGCCGCCCTGCCCGTGCTAGCTTCACCGGCTGCTTCAATGGAAGTCCCTCAAACCTCGGGCCTGCAGAATGAGTGTCAATCGCCCTCGGAGGCCCAGTTTTTGGCGCTTTTTCGCCAAGCTTGGTCTCTCTGGAATGCTGACTCTCTGGTTTTGGGTCCCAAGCAGGTACTGCCTGCGGGAGCTGCTTCGAATGCGTCGGTGTCTCACAAGCGCACGCGTCAGTCCTCCGCCCGAGAATCCGGGTGCCCCTCCAAGAAGGTTTCGGCTTCCTTATCAGGCGGGACTGTGGGCCTGGATGGTGCTGGCTCCTCGGGGGATGTCAGCCTCTCGGACTCCGAGCGGGAGGATGGCGAATATTCTCATTCGGATTCTGAACTGCCGACAGCGGATGATTCTCGAGATATCCGTCTCTTCCGCAAGGAAGAGTTGACGCCCTTAATCGAACAGGTGGTTGAGGCTCTGCGGCTTTCCGATCCTCCCACCTCGGACGTGACTCCGTTGCAGTCTCAACCGGACCCAATCTTGCAGGGTATTCGGCAGCCTTCCAAGGCGTTTCCCTTCCCGGCGGAAATGCAACAAATGGTGTCTCGGGAGTGGGATGCTCCTGATTCCCCGCTCCGGGCGGTGCGCCGCCTGGGACAAACTCTATCTCTGACCTCCATCTGAGATTGACAAGTGGCTTACCTATCCTAAGGTGGATGCCCTGGTTTTGTGTGTGACCAAGCATACCACCATTCCAGTGGAGGGCGGTGCGGCTCTCAAGGATCAACAGGATCGCAAGGTTGAGAATCTTCTCAAAACGGCCTTTTCGTCTTCCACAATGGTGTTGCAGGCGATGGTCTGTGGGGCGTTAGTGGCCCGGGCGTTGCTCCGCTGGATTCAGAGGCTGCCGGAAGATCCCGCCATGGCTTGTTAGGCCGTGGCAGATTCCATTCTCGCCGATTCGTTCTACGACTTACTACGTCTCTCGGCTCGTTCCATTGCCTCCATTACAGTCGCACGGCGCTGGCTCTGGTTGCGGCAGTGGGCGGCGGACGTTGCTTCTAAGTCCCGACTCTCCAAACTTCCCTTTAAGGGGCGTTTTTTGTTTGGGGAAGACCTGGACAAGTTGGTAAAGGATCTTGGGGAAGTCAAGCCACAACGGTTACCTGAGGATCACCAGAAACTTGCTCAGCGGCGCTCCTTTCGGACTTCTTCTCAAGGCTCTCGGCGGTATTCTCGTTCTGGCGACTTTCGCCGGTTTCGGTCTTACAAGCCCTCGGGTGCTTCGTTTCTCTCCAACCGAGGGCAACAAAGGGGTCAGTCCTTTCGTGGGGCTTGAAAGGGCACTGACTCCTACTCTGGCACAGGGAAGTTTTCCCGGATCCGCTCGTTCGTCCCGCTGACGGGACGGGCAGCCTACTCGAGTTCCTTTCTCCATTAGGAGGAAGGTTGGCCCTTTTTTCTCGTCAGTGGGCAGCAATCACCTCAGATCAATGGGTGCTCAATGTTGTGACCTCCGGGCTGTCTCTCGATTATTGCCAGCCTATTCCCGATGCCTTCCTTCTCTCCCCGGCAGGGGCGTCGGCAAAGAGACACGCCATTCAAACCACTTTGCGACGGCTTCTTCTGCTCAATGCCATTAGTCCCGTACCGGCTCCAGAGCGGGGATTGGGTCGTTATTCTATATATTTCATGGTGCCCAAGAAGGATGGTTCCTTTCGCCCAGTCCTAGATCTCAAAGGGGTCAACCGCTGCCTCCATGTGCCTCATTTTCGAATGGAGACACTCCGGTCGGTTATTCAGGCGGTCCACAAGGGGGAATTCCTTGCCTCTCTGGATCTGGCCGAAGCTTATTTTCACATACCTGTTCGGGAGGACCATCAACGCTTTCTGCGTTTCAATTTCAAGCAATGCCTTTCGGCCTGGCGTCCGCTCCGCGGGCCTTTTCAAAGGTAATGGTTGTAGTAGCCACGGCTCTGCGACAGCAGGGAATACGGGTACATCCCTACTTGGACGACTGGCTTATTCGAGCCGATTCCCGTTCGGAGGCATGCAGCACGGTGGCTAAGGTTGTAGCATTTCTGGAAAGTCTGGGTTGGATTATCAATCATCCCAAGAGTTGTCTGTGTCCCTCTCAGCGAATCGACTTCCTCGGCGCAACATTCGACACAGCTCAAGGTCGGGTGTTTCTGACAAGGGCTCGCTTCCTCAAATTGTCGGCTCAGCTTCGCCTGTTTCTGCTTCAGTCCTCTCCTCGAGCATGGGACTATTTACAGCTTCTGGGGTTGATGGCTGCTACCATCGATCTAGTACCCTGAGCGAGGGCTCATATGCGTTGTCTGCAGAGGGTGCTTCTTTCCCGCTGGTCCCCGGTGTCAGAAGATTACCAGCTCCGTCTCCCGCTCTTGCCGGGCCTCAGGAACAATCTTCAATGGTGGCTTTCACCGCGCAATCTTCTTCGGGGTGTTGGTGACGACGGACGCGAGCCTCTCCGGGTGGGGGGCTCACTGTCTGACTCACACGGCGCAGGGTGCCTGGACGCCTCTTGAGGCGACTTGGACGATCAATTGCCTGGAGGCTCGAGCTGTTCGCCTCGCCTTGAAAAGCTTTCTACATGTGCTCCGCAATCAAGCGGTTCGAATCCTCTCCGACAATGCCACCACAGTGGCATACCTCAATCGCCAAGGGGGGACGAAGTGTCCGGGAGTATCGAGGGAGATGGATCGTCTGTTTCCGTGGGCGGAGAAATATTTGTTAGCCGTTTCGGCGCAGCATATCGCCGGGGTCGACAATATCACGGCCGACTTTCTCAGTCGGCACGCGCTCGATCCTGGGGAGTGGGAACTCGTCCCAGAGGCCTTTCAGGACATTGTGCGCCGCTGAGGAATGCCGGAGATGGACCTCATGGCCTCGGGAAGGAATGCCAAGGTGCCCGTCTATTTCAGTCGCTGGAGGGACCACGGATCCCACGGGATAGATGCGTTAGCTCAGCCTTGGCCGGCTCACGTTCTTCTGTACGTTTTTTCTCCATGGGCCCTGATCGGCAAGGTTCTCCGTCGCATCGGGGAGCACCCGGGTCCGGTAATTCTCGTAGCCCCGAATTGGGCTCGGCGGCCTTGGTACACGGATCTGGTCCGTTTGTCTCAAGGGCGGCCGCTACCCTTGTCCTCGACTGCCCCCCTCCTTCGTCAGGGCCCAGTGTTCATGGACGACGCAAATCCCTACTCGCTTACGGCTTGGTCCTTGAGCGCCGCCAGTTAGCGCGCAAGGGCTATTCGTCTGAAGTCGTCTCTACCCTTCTCCGAGCTCGTAGATCTTCCACATCTCTTGCTTATGCGCGGGTGTGGCGTATTTTCGAATCCTGGTGTTCAGCCCATCAGGTTTCCCCCTGGCGCGCAGCAGTTCCAGATGTCTTAGCATTTCTGCAGGACAGGTTCAGGAAGGGTTTGGCCCTGAGTTCGCTGCGGGTGCAGGTATCTGCCTTGACTTGTTTCCGTGGACCGGTGCGGGGCTGTTTGTTGGCGTCGCACTCCGATGTGTCCTGTTTTTCTCAAGGGGGTGAAAGTGTTGCGTCCGCCCTTACGGGCGGTTGTACCTCATTGGGATTTGTCCTTTAGTCTTGAAGTCTCTCGTGGTTCGTCTTTTTGAGCCCCTCAAAGAGGCTTCCTTGCGGGATCTTACCCTCAAGACCGTCTTTCTGGTTGTGATTACCTCGGCTCGTCGGATTTTGGAGTTGCAAGCTCTCTCCTGTCGGGACCCTTTTCTCTCCTTTTCGTCGGAGGGTGTCTCGATTAGGCCTGTACCATCTTTTTTACCGAAGGTCCTTACGTCCTTTCATCTTAATCAGCCCCTTTTCCTTCCCGCCTTTTCCAAGGAGCAATGCGCGGGGAGGCATAAAGATCTCCGAACCTTAGATCTCCGCAGAATTCTTCGTCGCTACTTGAAGGTTACTAATTCCTTTCGTGCGTCTGATCATCTCTTTGTTCTTTTTGCAGGACCTCGGAAAGGTCTCGCGGCCTCTACATTGACGATTTCCCGGTGGCTCCGGAAAGCCATTGAAGCAGCTTATATTGGACAAGGCAAGCCGGTGCCGGCGGTCCTTCGTGCACACTCTACTAGAGCTCAGGCGGCTTCCTGGGCTGAACGCTCTCATGTCGCTCCGGTAGATATTTGTCGAGCAGCGACATGGGCGTCTTTGTCGACTTTTGTGCGACATTACCGCCTTGATGTCCAGGCGCGGGATGACAGTCAGTTTGGCACCAAGGTGCTTTCTGCGGCTATCGCTTCCCGCCCGGGTGGTCATTAGCTTGGGTACTTCCCGTTTTTCTGGACTGGTCTAGCAGGATGAAATGGAAGGTGAAATTTTCCTTACCGTTAATTTCCTTTCCTGGAATCCTGCTAGACCAGTCCAGTTCCCACCCTGCTGTCTATTACAGTTCTGGAAGTGATCTGCCGACCATCTTGGACTTTTTCCAAGGAAATTATTATACGGAAGGTCCGAGGGTCGGTTTTTTCTTTTTCCGCACCTGTGCTTCATGTATATAGTTGGCCATGTTTTTTCTGGTCTAGTTGGCCGGGTCTGTTTGGTCTTGGCCTCCTTATCTTAGCTATACGAACTATACTGAGGAGAACCCCTGTGGGTATATTACTATATGCCAGTGGCCAGCCAATCAGGGCTCTGGAAATCTTTTTCTGTCTCCAACATCTGCTGGAAGGGGAACACAACCCGTTTGTCTGGACTGGTCTAGCAGGATTCCAGGAAAGGAAATTAACGGTAAGGAAAATTTCACCATTACTTCCCCTGCCTGCTTCATTCATACTTCCTGGTGTATTATACCATCCTGTAAGCAGTTTATGCCCATTTTCTTCTCCTCCCTCTGTGTGATTGTACTGTCTCTGTTCTGTTAGATGGTGTAGTTCTTTTCCTTTCTCGGCCTTTGGCCATCACTGTATATTTTATTTTATGTAATTGTAAACTGCCTGGAGTCCATAGAGGAGCGATATATCAGGAAAACCAATAAACATCAGGGTGGACACCGACGTTTTATGAATATTGCCTATAATTTCTTGTCACTCCTTATCATGAAATACCTTTCCCAGATCTTGCTCCCATTGCAACATATATGATGATTTATTACCTTTATATCCCCATATATCTCTCACTTGGGTTGCAGCTTGACATGCTATGAGGGCTTATATGTATTGGTGATGCTGAGAGCTAAGCTATCAGTAGCTTAACTACTAGCAGGGTCTCCCAAGATGGACAGGTCTCAGCTGAGGTGCCAGACCAAGACAAACCGCCCATCAGGGCAGCAGCGGAATGTGGTGATGTTGGTGGAGGAGGATCACATCTCTGTGACAATGGCAACACTAGAATTACCTGTGTGGAAGAAAGGCCTGGCAATCTACTCCCATATCTTGTTATAAAAACCCAATGGATAGTTGCAATAAAACAAATAGCATTATAGTGCTGGAAATTGAGACCCCCAGGTTGGAAGACACTCAACTGGCTACTGGGGAGTAACTGAAGACTTTTCAGAGTAAAGCCAGCATTCATGATGTGGTTGGATCAAAAGTCCTCAGGCTGTCTTAACTGCTGATGTAGCTATACATGAAATGAGTCAGAAGCTGCAAAGATATCATATTACTGGGACATGAAACGTACAAAGCATGAAGCAAGGGAAGTTTGGAGGTGGTCAAGAATGATATGGAACATGTACAACTCGATCTGTTGGGTGTTAGCGAACTGAAATGGACTGGGTTCAGGCACTTTGCATCTGATGATCACATGGTTCTACTCTGCTGGAAATGAAAAACAAAGAAATGGCGTTGCATTTATAATCAAGAAGAAACTTGCAGGAACTGCAATAAAATACAAAGCAATCAGTGAATGCTTAATTTCTATTTGTCTATGAGAAATGCCAATCAACACAACTATAATTCAGGTATATGCCCCAACGAGAGCTGTAGAAGAGGATAAATTTGAGTTCTGTAGACAAGTACAAGCTGAAATTGACAGAATATGCAAACAGGCTATTCTGATAGTCATGGGTTACTGGAATGCAAAAGTTGGCAATGAAAAAGAAGGCAAAGTGGTTGGAAAATAAGGATTTGACAACAGAAATGAAGCTGGAGAAAGACTGTTGGTCTTGCAGAATTGTATCAATCTACCTATCTCAAACACCTTATTCCAGCAACACGAGTGGCAACTGTACACTTGGACTTCACCCAATGGATTGTACAAATATGAAATTGACTACATCTGTTGAAGTCAAAGATGGAAAAGCTCTATAACATAATGAAGACAAAACCTGGAGCTGACTGTGGTACAGATCATCAGTTACTAGTGTGCAACTCAAGCTAAATTTGAAAAAGAGCAAGCCACTCATGAACGTAGCAAAATATGACCTTGAGAATATACCACTGGAATTTAAAGACTGTCTGCAAAATCAATTTGCAGTTTTAGATAAAAATGACAGAGCACCTGTAGAGTTATGGGATAGCATCAAGAAGGTTGCATTGGAAGAAAGTGAGAAGTCCTCTACAAAAAGGTGAAAAGCAAAAATGGCCACAACGGATGACCAAAAACTCTGCTTCCCTTTTTCCTCTCACTTTAGCTTCTCTGCATTTCCAGGCAATTTTCAATCACAAAACTCAACATGCAGCAAGACAAGAAGTACTACTTTACAATGACACATGCAAGGAAATAAAATCAGAAACTTAGAGGAAGAACAGGATCAGCTTTCCTAAAGCTACCAGAGTTTAAAAAAATTCCAGCCTTGAATTGGAATGCTACAAGATGCTTAAGGATTCATGTTGAATGATGCAGAGAAGATCAAGAAAAGGTGGAAATAATATACAGAGTCATTATACCATAAAGATCAAGTGGACCAACAGCTGTTTCAATCTGTACCTTTTATGATCAAGATCCATTAGTGAAGAAAGAAGTAGCATTGAAAGCCTTATCAAAGAATAAAGCACCAGACATTGACATTCCCATTGAAATATTACAGCAAGCGGATACAGCTGTTACCATTTTTACAAGGTTCTGCCAGGAAATCTGGAAGACAACATCATGACTGGAAAAGATCTCTGTTTATACTAATACTAAAGAAAGGTGATCCAACTGACTGTAGAAATTTCACACAATCGCTCTGATCCCACATGCCAGCAAGATTCGACTCAAGATTATTCAGCAGCGACTACAACTATACCTCGAATGAGAACTGCCTGAAGTGCAAGCAGGGTTCAGGAAAGGGTGAGGAATGAGACATCACGGATCTGAGATAGATCTTGAAAAGACAAACAAATACCAAAAGGATCTCTATATCTATTTTATTGACTACAGCAAGATTTTTGACTGTGTAAACCATGAGAAACTCTGGGCCATATTAAGAAGCATGGGTATACCAGAACACTTGTTCAAACTGTTGCTTTTTGACCATTGTAAAGGTTGTGTAAGAGAACTAACAGAACAAGGAGAAACGGAATGGTTTAAAATCAGCAAAAGTGTATGACAAGGCTGTATACCTTTTCCATGCCTGTTTTAATTTATATGCTGAACAAATTATCGGAGAAGCAGGATTGCATGAACACAACTGAAGTGTCTTGAAGATTGGTGGGAGACTCATCAACCACCTTTGCTATTCTGATGATACCACATGGATTACTGGCTAAAAGTGAAGACTGAAAATTTGCTTATCAAGATCAAGGCACATAGTCTTAAAATGGGCCTGCACCTTAATGTAAAGAAGTAAAAAATCCCAACAACTGGCAAAATCACTAAGTTCATTATTGCTGGAGAAGAAATTTGAAATAGTAGACAACTTTAACCTACTTGTATCAATTATCAATAAAGAAGGAAAAGCAGTCAAAGTAGACTGCATTTGCTGTTGGCAGAATGGCTATAAAGGACCTAGACAAGATTCTCAAGATCAGATATGTCTCTTTCTGTGCCATGGCTTGAACATGTTGAATCTTTGTATTTTCAATAACATCATATGGCTGTGAATGTTGGATAGTGAAAAAAGTACAGGAAGAAAATCAATGCCTTTGAATTATGGTGCTGGCAGCGAATACTGTGTATACCATGGATTACCCGAAGAACAAACCAGTCAGTACTAGAGGAGATCAAACCTAAGCTTTCTTTAGAAGCTCAGATAACAAGACTTTGAATTTCATACTTTTGGATACATCAGCGGTCTGCAACCTTTAAGACATAAAGAGCCACTTGGACCCGTTTCCGAAGGGAAAAAAAAAACGGAGCTGCAAAACCATTGCGACATTTAAAACAAATCTAACACTGCATATATTGTTTCTTACCTTAATGCTAGATACGACCCCCTACTTTTCCTGTTAAAATATAGGTGTTTGGCCTATACTCGCCGTATAAGACTACCCCTCTTCCTTCGCACACCAAAAAAAATACGCCAGAAAATATCACAACAACAAGTAACAATATTTGATTTCAAAATTATGATGATTTTCTAGTCAAATCACTAATATGAAATAAAATTATTTTTTCTACCTTTGTTGTCTGACAAATTTATTCTTTGATCATGCTGGTCCCGATCTGAGGCTTCTGCTTTCCTGTCTTCTCTTAGCTCTCTTTCTGTGGTCTATGGTCCATCTGCCATTTCTTATCTCTTCTTTCGTTTTCTTCACTTCTTTCCATCAGCCTATTTCCAGTCCCAGTAACCCTCCCCAATATCAGCCCCTTTCCAGTCCTCACTCCCAGTACCTTCCAATGTCAACTTGCATTCCCATGATTGCCACTGGTGTCCATTTCCTTCCAATCCCCCTCCTTCCCCACTGACCAGTCCCTTCTAGTACAAATACCATGGCAGCCTTAGCCCCCAGTTATCTTCCAGGGCCAGCAGCTCTATCCTCCCCTCCCCACAATCAGCCCATGCCCATTCAAAGCCCCCCAATCAGCTCGCTTCCAGTGCTAATCCCCCCTCAACCCCATTACCAGTGCTAGCCTCCCCTAATCAGCCCAATACCAGTCCTACCCCCCATCAGCTCATTACCAGTCCTAGCCTCCCCTAATCAGCTCATTTCCAGTGCTAGTCCCCTCAACCCCATTACCAGTGCTCCATCCCTCCATGTCAGCCCCCTCCATGTCAGCCCCCCTCCCTCCATCCATATCAGCCCCCTCCATCCCTATCAGCTCCCTCCCTCCATCCATATCAGCTCCCTCCCTCCATGTCAGCCCCTCCTCCCTCCATCCATCCATGTCAGCCCCCCTCCCTCCATCCATATCAGCTCCCTCCCTCCATGTCAGCCCCCTCCATCCCTCCATGTCAGCCCCCCTCCCTCCATCCATATCAGCTCCCTCCCTCCTTGTCAGCCCCTCCTCCCTCCATCCATCCATGTCAGCCCCCTCCCTCCATATCAGCCCCTCCTCCCTCCCTCCATCCATGTCAGCCCCCTCCATCCCTCCATGTCAGCCCCCCTCCCTCTCCATCCATATCTGCTCCCTCCCTCCATGTCAGCTCCCCTCCCTTCTTCTGCAGCCGCGGCTCCCTGCCTCTTACGGAACCGCGGCTGTGCTTTTAAAATCATCTCGGAGCCCTTCCTGTCTTGACTCTAAAGGAAGTTTGGAGGCGGGACAATGCTGCACGGAGCCCGTCAAGACAGGAAGGGCTCCGAGATGATTTTAAAAGCACAGCCGCGGTTCCCTAAGAGGCAGGGAGCCGCGGCTGCAGAAGAAGGGAGGGAGCTTACAACACTATTGCTTGTCACTGGGCGGGCAGTGTGCTCCAGAGCCGCGGCAAAGGTGAGAAAGAGCCGCATGCGGCTCCGGAGCTGCGGGTTGCCGACCCCTGGGATACATCATGTGAAGAGAGAGATCATTAGAGAAAAACATCATGCTTGATAAAGTAGAAGGTCAACGCAAGAGGAAGGCCAGCAATGAGATGGATCGATACAATAACAGCAGCTATGGGTGCCACTCTATAAACCTTGAGCCGCCTGACTGAAGACCAAACACAGTTAGGACAACTATCCCAAGGGTTGCCATGAGTCAACACTGACTCAACGGCATTTAACAGCAACATCCCCAATTGGTTTTGTATAGAAAAGAGAGAAGCCCTTTGCTCCCTTCTCTGTCAAAAGTTTCTCAAAGTCTGCTAACCTTTCTAAGATCCTTTCTTTCCTGCTTCTGGACTTTAGGCAGTGCATCTCTTGCATATACCAAAATTTGTACTGCCCTGATAAAATGTATAAAGAACATCAGATATGCCAGACCAAGGGGCCATCAAACCCAGTATCCATCCTGTTTCAAACAGCAGCCAGCTGAGGTTACAAAACGTAAACTGATTCCATGCTGCTTATCCTAGGAGTAAGCAGCACATTTCCCCAGTCCATTTTACCAATGGTTTGTGGACTTTTCCTCTAGGAACTTGTCCAAACCTCTTTTAAACCCACCTACACTAATAGCTTTTACTACATCCTCTAGTAACAAATTCCTGAGTTTGATTTACACGCTGAGTGAACATTTTATCCTCCAGTTAGTTTTAAATGTGCTACATTGTAGCTTCATTGCACGTTCCCTAGTCTTCTAATTTTTTTTTTTTTAAGGAATAACCCCCCCCCCCCCCCCAACCTACTGTTACAATAGAAGTCTATGAAGTAGAACTGGTATCTCCCCTCAGCTGTCTTTTCCCTGCTAAAGACCCCTAACCTTTTAAGTCTCCTTGTAGGGATATCTTTCCATCCCCTTTACCATTTTGATCACTGTTCTCTATACCATTTCTAGTTCTGGTATGTTTTTTTTTTTAATAATAAGATATTGTGACCAGAACTGCACACAATATTCAAGGTGTGGTTGTAATATTCTTGATTTAATTCTCCATGCCTTTCCTTATGCTTCCTAGCATTCTATTTGTTTTTTTGGCTGCCACTGCACAGTGGACAGAGGGTTTCGATGTATTATTCATGATGATGCCCGGATCCTTTTCTTGGTTGGTAAGTCCTAATGTGGAACCTTGCATCATGTAACTCTAGTTTGGGTTTTTCTTCCCTAAGTACATAACTTTGTTACTTGTCCACATTAAATTTCATCTGCCATTTGGATGCCTAATCTCCCAATTTTTCATAATTCTTGTGTTCCTTGGTTGAGGTGGTTTTGCAAAGCTTACTCTATCAACCAGAAAAACTAAACAGACCCCACAGAGAAACTGTAATAAGGCTCAAAGGGTTTTCCATGCTCAGAATCTGGCCACAAACTCGTGATCTTAAGAAGCCATCATATCTCGCTGTGCTGGGGGGAGGGAGGGAAGCAAGCCTTTCCTCTTCCTACTTGATGCAAGATGCCTAGACAGACAATTTCGTAGTATACCAAAATAGATTGTTGCATGTTAAGTCTCATGAACTCTGGCATGGTGCCAGCATGACCTTATGCACCTGCCGCTAAATTAACAGATTGAGCATGAGTTCCATCCTAGCCTGTGGAGAGGCTGGTCCTATGCTGGCACCTCTGGGAACGTTGACTATGACTTGACCCGTTCATGAGTAAGCACTCAGTTATGTGGCACCCCCATCTGAGACACATGGGAGCGGTTGAGGAAAAAAAAACGGGCATGCCAGGGCAAGTTGTTAGTGTGGCTGGCTCTAAAGGTTCTGGGAGGCAAGGTCCATAACCTTTATTAAGGGACTCGGGATTCCACTGCTTAACCCGGGATGAGTATTGTAGAGCCTGTGTGCCTTTTGGGGCTGCCAGGTGCTTGCAACCTAGTGTGGCTATGGCTGGAAGCAGGATACAGGGCTTGATGGGCCTCAGTCTACCCGGTATGATAGATATTATGTTCTACGTCGTACTTCCCCTGAAGATCTGGTGCTTGTGGGCCATTGATGGGGGACTGTGTCCACCCAAAAAAACTTTCTTTTTGGACGCATCAGGGGCTGGAGAGGAATGGAGCCCTTGTTCCCAAACAAACAATGTCCTCACCTCAATGCTGGGACCCAGAAACAACATGGAGAGATTTGTGTCTTCTCCTCGGTGCTCAAGAGTCCAGAGGGGGCTTTTTGGCATGATGCAAGTACTATGACGAGCATAGTAGTGAATTGGCTGAGGTTGTGCTCCATGTACCCCAGCTCAGGAGTGAGGGTTGTGACGGTCATGGTATTCAAGCACACCCATTGAAGAACTGTTACAGGGACCCTGCAAGGGGGGGAGGAGTATGCGGAGGTACCGTCAGTTGCAGTGCATATGCAGTACTGTGTGGGTTTCCCCTCAGGTGCCCCTCTCCTGTGCAACAGAGGGATTGCCATGCCCTGCAGCATTCCCCAGACACCGGAACAGATGCAGGCTTTGTGGGAGGATCTTGTTGGCACTAGCAGGGCTCACCGATCAGCTGTTGCCCTTTGGGGGGGAGAGGGGGAAATGGGGAGAGAGACCCAGCTCGTGGGGTAGGAGGCTTTGAGGGGTGTGGTGCTTTTGCATTGCCACTGACTGGAGCCCCTGAGGACAGGTGGGCCTTATGGCGCAGATGTGCACTGATGTCCTCCATTGATGCAGGGCTAGGACTGTGGGATGCCACAGCGCTGCATTGGTCTCCTTCTGATAAGGCCATTGGTATCGTAGTCTCTCTCCCCTTTTACTGCCGAGCATGGCTGAGGGTGGAAGAGGCGGGTTCTATGACATGTTCCTTCCTCCATTGTCGGTCTAAGTAGACATCTTGCATCCAATAAGGAGAGGCTTGGATTGGAGAAGTAGCCTAGTGGTTAGAGCACCGGCTTGGGAGCTATAGAGACCAGGGTTCAATTCCCACTAGTACTTCCTTTGCCTTAGAAAATCCAAGTTATTACGGTCCTGTTTTAATGTACATTACTGAGTTTGTTACAATGTAAACTGCTTTGAGTGAAATGATATAGCAGTATAAAGATCCTAATAAATAAATACAAGAATTATTTAAAATTCTCAGAAGATATACAGTCCCCCTCCTCTATCAGTTGTTTGCAAGGTTTTTAAACTCTTTTATCCTAAGTTATAAAGCCTGTCCCTTTGCTGCTAGCCATAAACATGCATGCCAGCAGTGATAGTCACCCCTTTTACTTCTCCATAAATACATTGTATGGGATAGAGAGGGGCTCCTAAACTGTTCATCCCACCTCCCATGTTTTCTCCAACCAAGGTCAAAATTGCAAAGCGCAGCTTGGTATGTCTTCTTAGCCTGCCCTCCTTCCATTCGTATATTTGTCTGAGTTGAGCAGCTAAATGATAAGCTTTTAAATTGGGAATAGCCAAACCTCCCCAGTCCTTCCCTTTCATCAGAATGTTTTTTGGCAATGTTTTTTTTCCTTTGCAAATGAATGTTGGACTTTTCTGATGCAGCTACTGTAAAACTATCTGGGACCAAAATTGGTAATGCTTGAAAAAAAGCCTAGTAAATGTGGCCATATATTTGTTTTGATTGAAGCCACTTTCCCCACTCAAACAATTCCCTCTTGGCACCGATTTTAGATCCTGAATTACCTTTTTATTAGCAGTGGCTAATTAACCTTATTGATGTTTGTCAGTCATTTGGTATATGTACACCAGGTATTTTATGGATTTATCTGCCCATTTAAAGGAGTATTGTTTTTGGAGGTACCCATAAGTCTCAACTCCTAGGTTGATGTTAAGGGCCTCCATCTTATCAAAATTTATCTTAAATCCTGAAACTTTGCCATACTCTTCCATCTTATGTAGAAGTAATGGGAGTGACTTTCTCAAATTAGTTACAGTAAGAACATCATCTGCAAACAATGAACTTTTATGGTCAATCTCCCCCAACCTCCACTCCTGTTATTCCTAAACTTTCTTGAAGAGCTTGAGCAAAGGTGTCCATAATTAAAGCAAATAAAAGGGGAGATAGCAATAGGAGTGGAGGAGTAGCCTAGCAGTTAGAGCAACTACCTAGTACCCAGAGGATCAAAGGTTCAATTCCTACTGGCACTCCTTGTGACCTTGGGCAGGTCACTTTACCCTCCATTGCCTCAGAAGAAAAGGCTAGGAGAAACCCCTGAAGAAACTTTGATTGTGAAATGCATGGATGGTGAACGGGAATAGGCATTGGGATGCATGAATAAGTGGAGAGCTAACTGCTGGAGCTGAGTACTAATAGTTTACAGTTAAGAGTTTTTTTTCTGGTGTTTTATGAATAGCTGAAAGATTACATACTTCATCTACTCCCAGTATAGCTCTGGCACTTTGCATAGGTGAAGGTCGTTGATGTTATAAAGCACGTTTACTGTTCTAAGGCATTTGCCAGTGCAGTGGTGCATGTATAAAGACTGAGACCTTCACTTGTAGCGTGTTAAAGTGTCTGTTAAGTAAATTTTTGATTATACTCCAATTTGCTTTATAAGGAACGATTGGACTTTAATTATTTAATCAGAAGAAAAGGCTGGCAATCTACTTCCAGTGATACATTGGCAAGAAAGCCCAGAGGTAGCTGGGTCACTATGAGTCAACACTGACTTAATGGCACTAAAAAAAAAAAAAAAAAAAAGAGAGAGAACCTTTGTTTAGCCAGCACCCCCCCCCCCCCCCATCATATAACCATATAAAGAGAAACATTTTTTGAGTAGAGCCCATTTGCTTTTGTTTTTTTTTTATTTATAAAATTTTTCAAAATTACAAAGAAAACAATCCAATATCCATTAGATAATTACATGAGAATAAGATACAAAAGGGAAATCAGATATTTAGACCACTTCAAGGAGGAGTGCGGCATACTCTAATACAAAACCGAAATGGCTCCTAGAGGAATCTAACAAAACTCCATTAATAGAGACACTAAGCAACTTTGTCTTTAAGAAAATCAACCAAATGTTTAGGATCAAAAAACATATATCGATTACCTTGGTGTAAAATAAGGCATTTACATGGAAAACGCAAATGAAAGACGGCCCCTATGGCCAACACACGTGGACGCAACTCTAAAAAAGCTTCCTTCTGTTCCTGGGAAGGCTGTAATTGATAAACCTTCCTCATCTACTCTTGATATTTCTGCCTTCCTGGAAACAACGTCTGAGGATATCTCTTCTAGAGCTACTCTCCTTGTTTCTTTAATATCTGAATTAGACAAAAATAAAATATTGCGGGCATATTTTCCAAAGAAGTTTGAAAAGTTTTGCGGACAGGCAGTTCAAATTTTTCCTGACGTGTCACGGGCCACACAGGTGCGGCCCATTTGCTTTTATTCTAGTTGCTGGTTTAGTATAAAGCCCCTACAACCCCCATCTAGGCCTGACCCCCCCCCCCCTCCTGCTTAAGACACTGTACATAAAAGAGCAATGCACTCTGTCAAATGCATTTTCTACATCGATGATTAAAAGCATGGTTGGGATCTTGCCTCTGTATTATTCCATAGTGCGACCGCACCTTGAATATTGTGTGCAGTTCTGGTTGCCATATCTTAGAAAGGATATAGCGTTATTAGAAAAGGTACAGAGAAGAGCCACCAAAATGGTAAAGGAGATGGAAAGATATTCCTATGAAGAGAGGCTTAAAAGGTTAGGGTTCTTCACCCTGGAAAAGAGACGGCTGAGGGGAGATATGATAAAGGTCTATAAATTAATGAATGGAGTGGCATGGGTAAACGTAGATCAGTTGCTTACGCCATCAAAATGTAGAAAGACGAGGGCGAATGTAATGAAGCTCTAGGCTAACCTTTTTAAGACTAATAAGAGAAACAAACTCTGGAATTTGTTACCAGATGATGTAGTAAAAGCTGTTTAGTGTAGCTGGGTTTAAAAAAAGAGAAAGGTCCATAAACCATTATTAAAGGGGACATGGGATATCCACTGCTTGCCCCAATAAAAGCATTGTGGAACCTGTGTCTTTTAGGGAAACTGCTAGGTACTTGTGACCTAGTTTGGTCACGGTTGGAAATAGGATACTGGGTTTGATGGACCTTGGTCTGACTCAGTATGGCATATCTTAATTCATCAAGAATATATCTGTTATGGGGATGTGACTAGAAAGAGTAATTTCTATTCCTTGGATACAATTCCCTCTACATATCCACTAAGCCCTTTGCCCACTTCCATTCCTTGCTTAAGTGGCAAGCTTTTGCCAATTGATCCTTTTCAGATCTCATTTTAATCCGTGCTCCATTAAGCATGTTATTAAAATCCCCCCTCTTTGCTGACCCCACCCTTTCTTATTGACCTCTGCCAAGGCCGGATCCCAGAATCCGTATTGTTGCTAATTGGGACCATATATATTGATGAGGGAGATTGCGGAGTCAAGCTATTTCCCCTCTGAGCACTGATATTTTCACAATTCTAATGACATCATGAACCTGGTAGAGACATTTATCAAGCAGCAGGATGGCAGTGTCCCCAGACGTTTTCCCACCCACATGAGCTCTGCAAAAGACACAACCATATACAGGATTTCTTAGCACATGTTCATGTTTCTTCAGCAAATGTGTCTTCTGAATCATTGCCACATTCAACTGCAACCTACTGATTTCTTGTAAGGAGAGTTGAAAGTACTAACTCTTAATTTACTGCCCATTTCAACTTGCTGTATTTGCTCATCACGTGCAAGCCCTCTTACTTCCCATCCATATCCATCTCTTAAGCCCATCCCCTTCTCTTTCTGCACCAGCATCATTTCCCCTTCCTCACCCTCTACTCATTTATAGCCCCTCGTCCTTCCTCTTCAAGATGTCAGGCATTTCTTCTTTCAAGGATGCCCGTTTGTGTAACCAGCATCATCAACCCTTCTTGCAAACAATTACACTTCCCAGCCTGCTTATGCCTGACGCCCATTCATACAATCCCCTTAATAAACATTAAATAACCTACACTCGAGTGGAGGAGTAGCCTAGTGGTTAGAGCAACAGCCTAGCACCCAAGAGATCTGGGTTTAATTCACACTGAATTCCTTGTGACTTTGGGCAAGTCACTTTCCCCTCCATTGCCTCAGAAGAAAAGGCCTGGCAATCTGCTTCTGGTCATACCTGTCCAAGAAACCCAGGGGCTGCTGGGTCACCAGGAGTTGGCACTGACTTGACAGCACTTACAGTAACATAGTAAATGACAGCAGATAAAGACCAGTATGGTCCATCTAGTCTGCCAATTAGATAAGTTTATTTTGATTTTATCCTGTTGCTGTAAAGGGATCCACTGTGTCTGTCCCATGCCATCTAGAATTCTGTCACTGTATTTGCTCCCACCATTTCCATCGGGAGCGCATTCCAAGCATCCACCACCCTTTCTGTGAAAAAGTATTTCCTGACATTGCCTTTCAATTCACCCCTTTCCAGCTTCATGTTATGCCCTCTAGTTTTACAGCTTCCCCGTCTTTGGAAGAGGTTTGTTTATTCATTATTTCTCTTTAAGTATTTAAAGACCTGAATCATAATCCCCCCCTATCCCTCCTCCTACAGTGTGTACATATTTAGGTCTTCATGTCTTTTCTCATAAGGCTTCTGACTCAAGCTCCAAATCATTTTTGTCGCCTTCCTCTGAACAGTTTCCTGTCTTTTTATATCCTTTGTAAGATATGGTCTCAAAAATTGAACACAGTATTCCAAGTGAGGCCTCACCATTGACTTATACAGTGGCATTAGTACCTCTTCCTTTCTGCTGGTAATTCCTCTTTGTATGCAACCCAACATTCTCCTAATAATATACAAAAAACTCACTCCATCAAAAACAATTGTAATCTGTTGAAAAATCTTTCAGAAAACTTGTTTGTCAAACAAAAACAAGGTCTCAGCATATACGGGCATATAGTGAAACAGGTCCCAAATGGCTGAACCGTTAACACACTAGCAAGGCCCAATCACATCAATGACCTTGACAAATACTGCAAGCAGCCAGCTTCAGCCATAAATCAGCACATAGGTATTTAGAGTGGAAAAATCACTTAGCTGTAACAATAGCTGTAACACTAGTGCTTGAATCTGGATAGCCAGCTGCCGTCCCCGACGTTCTTACAAAGAGCCCTCGAACGTTTCGCGAGCAGTCTCGCTTCCTCAGGGGATACTAAAATTGAAACACAAACACAACACAGCATGATCTAAAGCACCACAGATAACCAATAACAAAACATTTTTTAAAAGCATAAAATCCCACACCCAAACCACTGACCTGCCAGCTAATCATCAACAACGCTGTGCAGAAAACGCCGCCCATGCGCACTCTTACATTGCATCCGCCTCTTAAAGGGAGTCCCCACGAATGACGTCTGGGGAAACCTACCACAGAACTCCGCCCCCTACTCAAACACACACCGTCTAATCAATACGAAGATTCAGTCCCTCCGGGGCCACAGTGTGCAATTTATGAATCCATCATTGCTCACACACCAGCAATGTCTGTTCTCTACTCCTACCTCCCCAACCAGACAAAACATGATCTAAACAAAAACATTGCAAGTCACAAAATTGATGTTGAAACTCCAGAAAATGCTGAACCAGAGGGGCTTCCCGCACAGCACACTTCAGTCTGCTCTTGTGTTCTAACATTCTCTTCCGAAACGGTCGACATGTGCTGCCAACATACAACAGCTGGCACGGACATTGAATCCCGTACACTACAAAAGGAGAATCACAAGAGGTCCGATGCTTCAGCTTGTACTAACATGATGATATTCAAAAGAAGAGATCACACAAGAGACCTCACAGATCGAGCAGTGACCGCAAATATTATGACCACCACCTGTCACATCACCCCCTGGCATAGACCTCAAACTTGAAGGACACAATAATTCCCGTAAATTTTTTTGACGTTGCCACACGCATTGAACCGCCTGATTTTCTAACCCCAGGATAGTGTGTACCACCCCCATATGTTTCCGAATGATGCGTTGGTCATAATATTTGCGGTCACTGCTCGATCTGTGAGGTCTCTTGTGTGATCTCTTCTTTTGAATATCATCATGTTCAGTACAAGCTGAAGCATCGGACCTCTTGTGATTCTCCTTTTGTAGTGTACGGGATTCAATGTGCTGCCAACATACAACAGCTGGCACGGACGTGTCGACCGTTTCGGAAGAGAATGTTAGAACACAAGAGCAGACTGAAGTGTGCTGTGCGGGAGGCCCCTCTGGTTCAGCATTTTCTGGAGTTTCAACATCAATTTTGTGACTTGCAATGTTTTTGTTTAGATCATGTTTTGTCTGGTTGGGGAGGTAGGAGTAGAGAACAGACATTGCTGGTGTGTGGGCAATGATGGATTCATAAATTGCACACTGTGGCCCCGGAGGGACTGAATCTTCGTATTGATTGGGCAGTGTGTGTTTGAGTTGGGGGCGGAGTTTTGTGGTAGGTTTCCCCAGACGTCATTCTTGGGGACTCCCTTTAAAAGGCAGATGCATTGTAAGAGTGCACATGGGCAGTGTTTTCTGCACAGCGTTGATGATTAGCTGGCAGGTCAGTGGTTTGCTGTTTGAGTGTGGGTTTTTATGCTTTTAAAAACATTTTTGTTACTGGTTATCTGTGGTGCTTTAGATCATGCTGTGTTGTGTTTGTGTTTCAATTTTAGTATTCTCTGAGGAAGCGAGACTGCTCGCGAAACGTTTGAGGGCTCTTTGTAAGAACGTCGGGGACGGCAGCTGGCTATCCAGGTTCAAGCACAGTGTTACAGTTATTGTTACAGCTAAGTGATTTTTCCACTCTATATACCTATGTGCTGATTTATGGCTGAAGCTGGCTGCTTGCAGTATCTGTCAAGGTCATTGATGTGATTGAGCCTTGCTAGTGTGTTAACGGTTCAGCCATTTGGGACCTGTTCCACCATATGCCCGTATATGCTGAGACCTTGTTTTTGTTTGACAAACAAGTTTTCTGAAAGATTTTTCAACAGATTACAATTGGTTTTGATGGAGTGAGTTTTTGTATATTGCTAGTTCCACTCTGCTAGTTGACCATTATATTATTTGGACCCAACATTCTCCTGGCTTTTGCCACTGCCTTTTTGCACTGTTTTGCCACCTTAAGATCCTCTGAAATAATCACACCAAGGTCCTTCTCTTGGTCCATGCACGCCAACCTCTCGTCCCCTATTGCATACATTTTCCTTTGGATTTCTGCTTCCCAAGTGCATGACACTGCACTTCTTCGCATTAAATCTTAACTGCCAAGCATTAGACCGTTCTTCCAGCTTTTGTAGATCTTTCCTCATGTTACCCACTCCCTCAGGGGAGTCCTCTTGCAAATTTTCGTGTCACCTGCAAAAAGACAAACTTTTCCATTCAGTCCTTCAGCAATATCACTCACAAATACATTGAACAGTGCTGGGCCCAGGACTGAACCCTGGGGCACCCTGCTAATCACCTTCCTTTCATCCGCGTGAGCTCCATTTACCTTCTGTCTTCTGTCAGTCAACCAATTTTATAAGGTTTTGTTTTGTTTTTTAACGATCTCCATCATTATTCACACCTTTCATTCCCCTTCTACTAACTCTTCAATACCCACTCATCCTTCCTCCCAGTTCCATACTCCCATATTCAACCAGACCTTTCGTTCTCTGATTTCAACATTTGTATCACTTTCATTCCTTCCATATTATCCCAGTATACTAAATCAAGCTATAAGCAAAAGGTTATTCCATATCGTCTTTCAAACCAGTCTAGACAAGTGGCTGTGTTCCCTTACTACCAGATTGGTGGAGAGAGATAGCCAATGACTTTACTCCCACGCCACTAGAGGGCACCTCGGTATTATTCTGTCTCCCGCAGATGGTGGTTGGATTTTCTCAACTCTGAAGAAAATCTGAACAATTGAGAGGAAAAAGAATGATTTAGCTTGTGAACAACCACCTGGAGGGTGATTCTCTCACTTGAATGCAACGTGGGAAGGCTCCACTAGACTAAGTTCTTTTCGATAGCTATAGGAGCAGGAAACATTGGTTCAGCTCCATGCTCTTATCATGATTCTGTAAGGGCCAATCAGAAAATAGGAAGGATTTGGACGAGATCAGCAGCCTCACACAACTCCCCCAACCTCCTCCTCTATCTTCTCCTGCTCTCCCCGAAGACACCTCAGAGGTATGTGGCTGCAGCTTGCTAAAAAAGCATAAGAAAGCAACAGCAGCTGGGGAATAGCACTGAGCTATTCAGTTTGCCCTGCCTGAGGCTCCCATGGAATGAGTATCAAAGCTTGACTTCGTCATTGTCCTTGTTAGGTGCTCCTGCACTTTTCTATTTTGGGGCATGAGTTGGGGTGGACTAGGGGCAACTATTGGCTCAGCATCAGTGCTTCCCACCATTTTCCAGCATGAGGTAATGTTTTCTGCCTTTGCACGTACCTTGCACCTAACCAGTCCCAGCATGTGTTCTGCTTGAGCATCTTTAACACATGTTCCTGCTCAAGCGCCTATAAAGCATGTTCATGTATGCTCTGTGCACGCTTTCATGCCTACATGGTCTTAGCATATGCAAACGTTTGCCTTGCCTTAACCCTTTCTGTCTTCTTCCAGAGAGCGTTGCAAAGAGCCTCCCCACTGGATGATATTATTGGTAAAAACGCGCAACAAGGATATTTACAGAAATAAAATACTAAAACAGCAAAGAAACAAAATTGCCAAAATATACATCAAAAACTGTACATTGACAATCCTACCAAAAAAGAAACGTTCAAACGAACAGTTAGCCAGATGCGGTGCCAATATACCACCAAATTGGGATAAGAGTAACTGTCCTTCATAAAAGAGGCAATCTTCAGCCCTTCCCTTAAGATAGCAGCAGCCACCACAGTCACAGATAAAACATGCTCTACTGTAGAAACCTGACTGGGAGTCCAACCAGAAAGAAAACCACACTTTCAAGGTAATGGCAACAAACCAGCCAGGAGCAAGATGTAAACCAAAAGCCAAATTTATTGAGGAGAACTGCCTAGGAGCCTTAGACCTGACATGGCCAAATCAGGCGGTAAGTTTTGTCTCACCGAATTCAGAGAAGTTCAGTAGAATGCAATATTTGAATTTGTGAGTTCACACTTGTGCTGGATGATACATAGTGGTGTGAGTTCTTGAGGCCGATTCCCCTGACGAAGGCAGTGCTGAAACAGCTGTATCGGGTCTGAGGCTCCTACGTGGTTCTCCTCAAATTTTGATTTTTGGTTTAAACCTTGCCCCTGACTGGTTTATTTGAGACCTGGGAGTGGACCATACAAGGAAATACCAGAGGACCATGCTTACCAAAAGAAAGTGGCAGTATGTTGTGAGGTATGGTAATGCCGTACCCCATAAACCTACTCTGATTAGGTGAAGCAGGCAAAGTTTGGAACCCTAAGGGCCCTGGAGACAAGGAAGGAACCTCCATCAAAAAATGCTCCATAGTCTCCAGGGTTCTGCACACTCTGCCCTCGAGCAGTCCCGATTAGCAACCTCTTGATACTTGAGACTGGCACACACGTAAAGTCTGTAAACGGGGTGCTTGTTGTGAAAGTTCCACAATCTTGGCAAAGACAGGAATTTACTTGACTTGCAAAGGATTGTGGGTGTTGTAGTTCAATCACACAAAACCAGCTGTTCAACAAGAGTAAAGAATTGTAGTTGCTCCAATGTAAAGCAGAAAACAGATTTTATTTATGGGGTGTTATTCCATCGCACAGATATGCTTGGTAACATCAACAGGATAATTTCTTCAGGAATTGTATTCAGGAAGCAAAACAAATAAGGCAACTGAATTACTTATGCAATAACTTAGTAAAGACCTTGATGGAACAGAAAAGGTCTTTCTTCTAGCCCCTGCTAATAAACTTTCTTAGCAGTGCTGGAATGAAAAACAAACCCAAAAGGAAAATTCTCTTTATCCAAAAAACAACTTTTCTTCCTTTCACACAGTGAAGAAGTTTTATTTGCAAAGTCCCACGTGCACTTGTGCCTTGCTCTAATCACAGGTGCTTAACCAGCTGCAAACCATTGCTGGTCCACTCTCCACGTGGCTCCAACTTTCCCCAAAGCTTTCTCTCAAAGAAACTTTTCTGGGAAGCTAAAAAAACACTACAGTTCCTTTTGGTGCTTGATGCTTAACTGAGGAGTACTTTAGAACAGCAGCCTAGAAAGAGAGCAATCCATGCATTCCACTTTCTCATTTGATATTTCCCCTTGCTCTTGAAATATCATAGGATCACTTTCATTCACTGGCTCAGAGGAATTCTCTAACTGATCTCTACCAGGATAGAAACTGTTTCCCTGCTGTCTTCCTTGTGCAAAACTAGGGAACAGATCAGAGTTCATACCTGAGATCACGTTGTCATTAGGTTTCCTCTCTGGGTATTTTGGCCAGTAGGTAGCAAAGCTTCTGTGCCCAGCTCTCCAATCAGAATCCCTGGACTTTAGGTCCCTTTTCCCATACCTCCTTAAATAGGTATTAGAGCTCCTTCTTTCTGTAGATGCAGCCGTCTCCTTTACATGTGCTGTCTGAGGGTTCCTGGCTGTATATCTCCAAGCCTCTGGTTTCTTCCAGTCCAATGAAGAATGCTTGCCCCAGGAATCTCTCCTAGCATACGTACTGCCTTGGGCTCCTTTCTTAGACCTCTGACATCTTGCTGTTCTTCCTTCTGTTCAGGCTCCGTTTCTCCTTCTCTTGCTGTCTTTGCCACCATTGCTCTCTGTGTTCTCTTTGCTGTCTGTCTGAAGAATTTCTTCTAGTTTTAAAGAGCCTAGATGGACACTCCACCCTAGCACAGTCCAGGTGTTCTGAATCAAGCCCTGCCCTAGAAGATGTGTGATTAGGGATTACATCATTGCTTCTCTGATTAGGCACATGTTTCCCTATTTCAGCTCTCCTAGAGGCTTTCTGTAAACCAGTGCATTCTGGGTCTGGTAGTCTTTTAGGTAAACACACTGTTTTAGTGCTTTTACCAGCCAGCACAGGTTGCTTATTCAGAGCCAATTCACCTCTTGTATTATTTCTTCCTGAACTATGATAAGCTTCTTTATCACAAGTCACCCATAGAAGGCAAGCCAAGTGAGATCGCTATATTTTCGGGGAACTCTTGGGGACATAAGGAGAACCAATCCCTTCTGGTAAACTGGCATTGGACAGTCACGTAGTGCTAAAATGGGCATGTAAAAGCCAGAAAAGATATGAGAAAGGATGGGCCTTTTGTCAGTAGATGGAATTTCCTGAGTGATAAGGTTCCATCATCGGACCAGCAAAGTGCAGGAGGGAAGATAAAGGGGGGCTGAGTGTCGAACATACCTCTTCCTTCAGAAGGCCAGGTCCTGAAACCAGGCTTCCTAAAAATTCTGGCAGCCCAGCCCTGCCTGTCTGATGCTAAGAGACCCTTAAGTGTTAAAAGAAGAAAGAAGACTGAAAAAGAGGGGGGTTTACCATCCCCAAGCCCCCCTTCTGCTGTGGTTGATAAGTGACACTGCATTGGACAATGTTAAGAAGATTGTCCCACAAAAATTGGAAAAAGATGGACAACAAAGGAGCATGACATTAGAAGGGAAGGAAACACACATAACTAATATGCCAAAAAAAAAAAAGGGGGGATGATATAGGACTTCATAATGAAGATCTTCTCTTCAAAAGAGAACTTCCATGCCTTCCATTGGAGGAACCTCTGGCGTACCAGCCCCAAACACGCATCCTAGTTAAACCGTGCATATTCACCACTAAATAAAACAAATCCTCAATATGCTCCATAGGTTTCGGAAAACAGGCCTGAAAAGCAAAGGCCTGGTCCAGAGGGCCAAGCCATGGCAACTGGCATTTTCCATGGCTCACTGCCAAGCCAGATGAACAGAACAGGTGTGCATATGGGCAAAAACATAGGAAGCTGCTTATGCAAACATCACCACAACCGAGATGTCCATTTATGCAATGACCCTTGTGGGGCAGGGTGCCTAGAATGGGTAAGGCAGCACACTAAAGGGTTAATGGCAAACATGAACAACAGTGAACTGAGAGGACAACACTGCCGTACCCCTGAGGTAACTCAAAAAAGTAGCCCATACCACCCATTAACTAGGAGAAAACTATTAGCTCCCTCATAAAAAGTCTGGAGCATAGTGACAAAGCCATCCAGCAGGCCATAGTAACGCAATATGCACCACAGATATCCCTGGTCAACCCTATCAAAAGCTCTGGATTGGTCAAGGGCCAAGAGAAAACACCCCTATCCCTAGTTCACACACTGCTTGAGGAGTTCGTGAACAGTGCACACAGCGTTGTCCACCCTGCAACCTTTCACACTGCAGAATTCACCATGTGATAACAGAGGCAGACACACCAATAAAGTGATTAAACAAGACCTTTGCCAAAATCTTCTGGTCGCAATTGAGGAAGATTGGCCTCCAATTCTCAATGCCTTTACCTTTGGACAGGAGAATGAGGGCTGCCATCTTCATTGAGGTGGGCATCGCATGATATACAAGAATCTCCTCAAAAAGATCTTGCAACAGGGAGGTGCAAAGCCTGCCAGAAATGGTGATAAAACTCTACTGGAACACTGTCTAGCCCAGGTGTTTTCTTGCACGAAAGGCTCATAAATAAGAATGTCATTATTTATTTGCTTTTATATACTGCGCTCTTTGAACTCAGTGTGGTTTACATATAAACATGAACAGTAAAACAGCCTTGGAGGAAGAGAAAGCCCCATCAAGCGTGGACAAGTCAGGGGTGGTGGACAAATAAGCAGCAACTATGCTAGAATCCCAGCTAGTCCATCACTGGAAAAAAATCAACGGTAGCAGTCTTTGACCATCTCCCACCACTACCTTATTGAAAGAAACCCACTCAACAGGAATACCTGATCTTGTAGGAAAGAGGAAGACAGGGGTGAGCTCCTCCTCCAAAAGGAGAGAGACATTGAGTTTCCATAGCCCACGCCCTAAAGCAGGGGTCTCAAACATGCGGCCCGCGGGAGAAGGTTGTGCGGCCCGCGACGGCTTCTGCTGCTGCCATTGCCGCCGTGGCAACGGCAGAATCGACGGTCAATTTTAAAAAAATAAAAAATTGGCTTCTGCTGCTCTGTCCTGCGGCCCGTTCCCCTCTGCGCGAGAGCCCTGAATGTGCTTCCTCTGCGGCGTGCTTTTCAAGCCGCGAAGGGAGTATTTCCCTCTCGCGAGGCTTGAAAAGTGAATAGGCTTAAGCCGCGCGAGAGGGAAATACTCTCTTCGCGGCTTAAAAAGCACGCCGCAGAGGAAGCACACTCAGGGCTCTCGCGCAGAGGGAAAGGGGCCGCGGGACAGCTGATTTTCTGCTGCAGCAGCAGCAGCAGAAGCCAGGTTGTTATTTTTATTTACCGGGGGGGGAGGGGGGGTGTAGGACTGGAAATGGGCTATTGGCAGGGGGGGGGGTGGGTATGACTGGAAATGTGCTATTGGCAGGGGGGGTTTGACTGGAAATGGGCTATTGGCAGGGGGGGTGGGTATGACTGGAAATGGGCTATTGGCAGGGGGGTATGACTGGAAATGGGCTATTGGCAGGGGGGGTGGGTATGACTGGAAATGGGCTATTGGCAGGGGGGTGTAGGACTGGAAATGGGCTATTGGCAGGGGGGGGGTATGACGAAATGGGCTATTGGCGGGGGGGTTATGACTGGAAATGGGCTATTGGCGGGGGGGGGGGGGTGTAGGACTGGAAATGGGCTATGGTGGGGGCTAGGACTGGAAATGGGCAGGTGGGGGTCAGGAAGGACTGGAGGTGGGCTGATGGGGGAGTTAAGACTGGTAATGAGCTATGGAGGGGCTGACTGAAATGGGGTAATGGGGGTTAGGGCTGGAAGTGGGCTATTGGCAGGGGGGGTTATGACTGGTAATGGGCTATGGGGGGGGGTAAGACTGAAAATGGGCTGATGGGGGGTAAAACTGGAAGTGTGCTATGGGGAGGTTAGGACTGGTAATGGGCTATGGGGGGTCTAGGACTGGTAATGTGCTGGGGGGGTTGCTAGGACTGGAAATGGGCTGAGTGGAAGGGGGCTTGAACTGCAAATGGCTGATGGGGAGGGGGGCTTGGAATGGAAATGGGCTGTGAGGGGAGGGAGCTAGGATTGGAAATGGGCTGATGGGGGGCTAGGATTGGAAATGGGCTGATGGTGAGGCTAGGATAGGACTGGAAATGGACTGATGCAGGGACTAGAAGGGAGCGGATGCTGGGTGGGGCTGGAACTAGAAGGGAGCTGATGTTGGGGGAGGATTAGAATGGGATGGAGCTGGGAAAGTGAAATGGAGAGGGGAAAAATATTTTGTCTGGGAGAGAAGACAAATCTACAATTGGCCAGGTATTGTGAGAGTAAGTGGGGATTGAGGATGGAGGGGTAAAATTTGAGTGGATGAAATAGGAATTAGGAAAGAGAAAAAGGAGAAAGATTAGTATGTTAAAGCAGATGTAGAGAGAGAATGGAAAAAAAACTAGGAGAGAAGAAAGGGCAAATGGAAGCAGACGATGGAGAGTTAGCAGAAGACATGAAGAAACCAGAAGAAAGTGGCTGGAACAATTGCAACTGAAAAAAATGCACAAAAGGTAGAAAAATATCTCTTTATTTTGAATTTATTAACTGGAATATGTCAGCTCTGGGAAATGTGCATCATTAATGTTTGCGCTTTGTTTAGTACAAGAGGAAATTAATTTATAGTTTTATTTCTAGTGTTGTTGTACATTCCAAGTTTGGCTTTTGGGGTTCCCAGTTTAATTATTGTCTTCTTGTTTCTAAATCTTTTAGTCTTTCTTTATCCATACTCATTAAAGAGGCATGTTTACTAAAAGTTAGTGTATGGCAACATTATGCAAATATTTATGCAAATGAGGTCCCTTATGCAAATGAGGCCCCGCGTCTTATGCGGCCCCCGGGTTACTTTACAAGTCCTCATTTGGCCCTCAAAGCAATTTGAGTTTGAGACCCCTGCCCTAAAGGCTGAACCAAAGAACCTCTAAGTTGCACATGCAAAAACAGATGATCGGAGAACTCGACCGCTAAAAGGGAAGGTGGCCTGGGGTATCTGTGAGTACTGACAAAGAAAATGTCAATGCAACTGTGATACTCACCATGGTGAAATGTAAAACCTGACCGGTGAGGAAGTTGGTGATGGTAGACATCCACTAACCCTGCAGTCTTAACCACTGGATTAAAAAAAAACACTATCATATACAAGGGAGCCAACAAAGCTCTGACAGTCACACATGAGATAGTGTTAAAATCACCACTCCCCAAACCACCTGCTGGGATGTGAAAAAGAAGGTTGAGGTTGAGGAGGTTAAATAACCTTTTTCTATCTCACTTCGTCTGGGGGCCATAGACGATCAAGCAGAAATGCTGATGATGGGAGAGAATAATGTCCAGCACCAAACATCTGCCTATCCATAGCTTCCAGATGCGCTGCACCACCACCTTCCATCCCACAAAAAGGCATACAACCCCTTCATAGGGAGCAGAAGCGAAGAACCAAAATGAGGGACTACACTTCCAATCCCTTTTAGCCCAATGCAGATCCAAATGAATGTGGAGATGGGTTTCCTGCAAAAAGATGCAGTTAGGACTTCCGGTTTGGCAATGAGCTGA
Organism: Ichthyophis bannanicus; assembly: GCA_033557465.1. NCBI lineage: Eukaryota > Metazoa > Chordata > Amphibia > Gymnophiona > Ichthyophiidae > Ichthyophis > Ichthyophis bannanicus. The sequence goes on from CM066050.1 coordinate 8,787,216, forward strand.
TCGGATCGCTTACGGTCAGCTCCGAGTACTCTGCCCCACAAAACGGCTATAGATCTCTATAAAAGTGGGTACTAACCACAAATTTCTCTCTCTCAAAACACGGGGGTTATTTTGTGCTGGGAGCAGTTTAATGGCACGGAACCCGATGGCATCGAAGCCGCCAAGGAAGGAGAAGCTGAGGGCTATCGAGGGTAAAATGGCAGAGGGAGCGCCAGCCAGCCCGAAATCCAGTGGTACCCCGGATCTGGTGAAAGAAGTGAGTGCTGCGGTGGTCCAGGCTCTAGATACCCGCTTTCAAGAGCTGGCGGATCAGATCCATAGTGCGGTATATAAGAATTGTTAATAAATAAATAAATAAATCAGCCAAAACCTCACTGAGTTTACAGGGAGGATGGACCAGGTGGAGGCCCGCGTTTCGGACATAGAAGACGCCCAGCATTCCCTGGAAACTAAAGTAGAGGCCCTAGAGACTCTAGTAAAGCAACAGGGTGACAAGCTGGATGAACTCGAAAATCGGGGGAGACGAAAGAACTTACGCTTTATCGGGATACTGGAGAGCGTGGCAGATGGCGCCCTTTTTGATTACCTGCAGTCCTGGATTGAGAAACTGCTGCAAGGTAAAAGCGTGGACCCCGTAAAGCTGGAGCGCGTGCATCGGTTGGGCCAGCGGCGAGACCAGTTGAGGTGTCCGAGAGCGGTCATAGCCCGATTTCTAGACTATCGGCAAAAAGAGGTGGTGCTGAGGACGGCTCGGGGCCGAAATATGCAGCAACAGGACTCAACACAAATCCTTGTGTTCCAAGATTACTCAGCTTTAGTGAGCCAGCAGCGACGGGCCTTCTCAGGGGTCTGCACACAGCTACGAAATCAAGGCGTGCGATTCTCACTTCTCTATCCTGCCCGACTGCGGGTGGAGGTCCTTGGACAGACACGCTACCTGACGACACCGGCGGCGGCTACATCTCTGCTAGGAACCTTGAACGCTCAGGCTGCTTCGCCCCCGTGAGACCTGTGATACCAGCACGAATGGAGGCTTGCTGTCTTGCTAAAAGAGAGAGGCTCAAGGGCCTAGCTGGGGCCTGAACTGTAGCGGTTGCTCTCCTCATGGATTCAGTTGTTACACTGTTGCATCTCCTGCCTTGTTTAAGTTGTGGCCTGACACATTTGGCTACAGTGTTTAAGCTGATCCCTTATGTGAATGTTTTAATGATTATATTGTTTCATTGTTGCCATGTTTAAACTTATACAAAAAGAATTACTCCAATCTCTCACCGAAGCTAGAAAATATTTTCTAGCTTCGGTGAGAGATTGGAGTAATTCTTTTTGTATTGGTGGATTATTTACTCTGTTAAACCCAAAGATTTGTTTGTTTGCCATGTTTAACTTGCCCTATGGATCGTAATGTGAGGGCAGTTTCCCAGATTTTTGTAGGAAATGTCTGGAACGGGCGAATGAGTAGTTAGGTGGGGTTGTTGGCTGATCTTGAGAGAAAGGGGGTTTTTATTTTGTCTTTTATAATAATTTCCTCTGCTTTCTATGTGGTTCTCTGCTCCCTTCCTTTTTTCTCTTCCCCCTACTATCGGGATATATTGTGAAGGGTTAATGGATGTGCGTGCTGGCCCTATTCCTAACTCCTAAGTCTATTCCTAATCTTAGTTAAGACCCGGATGGCGAGCTGACGGGGTGCAGGGTTGCAGATCGGTTTGTTGATCTTGAGGGGAGGATTATTACACCGAATATGCCACTGAGAACCAAGAAATCTGGCGTAGGCGACTCTGGTGGTATTGGGTCTAACACAAGTGATCTTGGAGGGATGTGAGGGGATTGACCCTGAGATTTAACAGCCTTTCACCCAGGAGTCTGTTTTCATGTAGGCGGTTGATATTAGGTAAAATAGGAGGATTGGGGGGGATGAATGTGGGAAGGTATGTGTGTTGGGGGGTAGGCCCTAGATGGAGAGGATGAGTGGATTTTAGGTTATGCCAATGCTACTTACTGTTGTTTTTTGCTCTTTTTCATGGGTGGCCTCTAGAGGCTTGCTGGCGATCCTATATGTGATATTGTGCACAGTAAGATGGCTATCCCCCAGAGTGTGACCGGAGGGGGGATATGGGTTGGTCACATTGGGGGATAATAGGGTTGGGGCACCCGATAAAGTGGACCACTGGTCAAAAGGAATAGAAAATAGGCATCTTGGGTTCTAACTGGGGATTGCCATGGAGAAGGGGTATAAGTCCCGGGTGGGGGACGAAGGGGTTAAAAGGACCCTGTGGGGGACAGTAAATTGGGGCTCAATGAATAGGAGGGGGGTGATTTGTTAGTATTGGCTAATCAGGGCAAGTGAAGGTGATTAGGGAGTGCCGTATTCCTAGGGAGGAGAGGAGGGGGGGAGTGGGGAGTACTGTGGGACCCATATTATAGAGGTTAGGAAGAGAGATGCATGTTATAAGAGGGTTAGGCTCACTGTTGAGCTCGGGGACGCTTGGGGCAGTCCCGATTGCTATAGGGAAGTTGTCCAACCTATGGGTGAACTTGATGGTCAAGTGGTGGGGGGGGCAAGGGGGGGATAGTTGGGAGGGGGGGGGGGTAGGCGAGGGGAGGGGATAGCACACACTCCATTGTTTTCTTGTCAGCAGCTCTGTACTGTTCTGTTGATTGTTGGGGGGGGGGGGGGGGGGGGTTCCAGGCTGGGGGAACTCCCTTGCTGAGACTGGGTTTCTCTGCTTGGCTGGATCTTGACACTGCCCCATGCCACTGAAGGTTATTACCTGGAATGTTTGTGGATTGGGGACTCCAATTAAGCGATATTAAATATTGCAGGCCTTGGCCAGACAACAGTGTGATGTTGCCCTTCTACAAGAAACACATCAGTCGGAGGAAGAGCATGGTAAACTTTGTAGGGGCTGGGTGGGGCAGGTGTGGGGATCCCCTGCGCGAGGGAAAAAGGGGGGAGTAGTAATTTTGTTCCATAAGCGGGTCCGCTTTGCCATGGAAAAAGTTGTTGCATCGGAGGACGGGGGCTTTCTTCTGCTAGCTGGTAGACTGGAAGGGAAGCCTGTGATTATTGGGAATCTGTATGGTCCTAATGTGATGGACCCTGGCTTTTATAATGGCCTTGCCTCTAAAATCGAACATAGAAACATAGAAACATGATGACAGAAAAAGACCACAAGGCCCATCTAGTCTGTCCTTCCATAACAACAACTACAACAGTCCACTTTTTACCTTTAGAGATCCTCTGTGTTGGTCCCATGCTTTTTTGAATTCAGTTACTGTCCTCATCTCTACCACCTCCACTGGGAGACTATTCCACGGATCCACTACTCTTTCCGTAAAGAAATATTTCCGCATATCACTCCTGAATCTATCTCCCTTCACCCTCATCCCATGTCCCCTCGTCGCAGAACTTGCTTTCAATTGAAAGAGGCTCTCTCCCTGAACATTTATGCCACGGAGGTATTTAAACATCTCAATCATATCACCTCTATCCAGCCTTTCCTCTAAGGTGTACATATTAAGATCCTTAAGTCTGTCCTCATATGCTTTATAATGAAGACTACTAATCATCTTAGTAGCAACCCTCTGCACCGACTCCATCCTGTTCACATCCTTTTGAAGGTGCGGTCTCCAGAATTGCACACCATACTCCAAATGAGGTCGCACCAAAGACTTATACAGAGGCATTATCACCTCTTTTTTTCTGCTAGCCATTCCTCTCCGTATGCACCCAAGCATCCTTCTAGCTTTTGCCGTCGCCTTTTCTACCTGTTTAGCTACTTTAAGATCATCGGACACAACTACGCCTAGGTCCCGCTCTTCTTTAGTGGACAAAAGTACTTCACCTCCTATGCTGTATTGCTCCCTTGGATTGCTGCAGCCCAAATGCATGACCTTACATTTTTTAACATTAAATCCCAGCTGCCAAATTCTAGACCATTCTTCAAGCTTAGCTAGATCCCTCCTCATGTTATCTACACCTTCCTGGGTGTCTACTTTATTGCAGATTTTGGTATCATCCACAAAGAGACAAACCTTACCCGACAGCCCTTCCGCTATATCACTAACAAAGATGTTAAAAAGAATCGGACCAAGGACAGATCCCTGGGGCACACCACTGGTAACATCCTTCTCCTCAGAGTGAGCTCCATTTACTTGTACTCTTTGTCGCCTCCCACCCAACCAATTTCTAACCCAAGCAGTAACTTTAGGGTCCATCCCTAGGGTGCTCAGTTTGTTTATAAGTCGCCTGTGAGGAACAGTGTCAAAGGCTTTACTGAAATCTAAATACACCACATCTAGAGCTCTCCCTCGGTCCAACTCCCTGGTCACCCAGTCAAAGAAATCAATCAGATTTGTCTGACAAGACCTGCCTCTGGTGAATCCATGCTGCCTCGGATCCTGTAATCCGCTGGACTCCAGAAACCTCACTATTTTCTCTTTCAACAGCGTTTCCATTAATTTACTCACCACTGAAGTTAAACTAACCGGCCTGTAGTTTTCAACCACATCCTTACTTCCGCTTTTGTGTAAAGGCACCACATGAGCCTCTCTCCAGTCCTTTGGCACCACTCCCGACTCCAACAAGGCATTGAAAAGGTCAGTCAGTGGAGTTGCTAGAACGTCCCCAAGTTCCCTCAGTATTCTAGGGTGTATCCCATCCGGTCCCATTGCTTTGTCTACTTTAAGTTGAGCTAGTTTCTCACGAACACAGTCTTCTGAAAATTGTTCAAGATGTCCCTCGCTTCTGTTCTTATTTGTGGGTGTTTTCTGAGGTCCTGCTCCTGGTTCTTCATCTGTGAACACAGAACAAAAATATTTGTTAAGCAATTCCGCAACTTCCGGAATTCCCGCTGATTCTGGCGGGAGATTTTAACGGGGTTCTAGATATAGACCTTGACACCTCTAGAGGGGGAGAGGCGAGGGATAGGATTCCGATGACGCGGATGTTACAGCGCTTTTGCGGCAGACTCGGCCTGGTTGATCCTTGGCGTTTATTACACCCCCTGGAAAGGGACTTTACTCATAAGTCCCGGGCACACGGGTCCAGTGCTCAAATTGACTATCTCCTAGTGTCAGGGGCCTTGTTTGCTAATACGGGGGAGGTACAGATAGGCCCCTTGGAAATCTCAGATCATGCGATGGTTGGGATGGAGCTGCAATGGGGGGTGGCTCATACCCGGATGCGACTGTGGCGGCTTCCCCTGGGGCTATGTCAGGATGTTCGATTTCAACAATTTTTGAAGCAGCGTTGGCGGGAGTTTGTGAGTGACCACCAGTGCCACAGTGGGGACCCTGAATTGGTGTGGGAGAGGGCAAAAGTGGTGTTACGGGGCAACATTATTGGGTTTGCAGCTCGGAAACGTCGGCTGATAGCGGAACGAATAATTGGTTTAGAACGCCTGGTTACTAGTTTGAGAAGGCTGTGTGCTCGTAGCCCGACGTCTGTGAATAAGAAAAAGCTTTGGGAAGCTCAGGTGGATCTTAATGAGTTATTACATCAGAGAGCCAAGAAGTCCATCCTTTATTATAAATATCGGCTACATTGCTATGGGAACAAGCCAGGGAAGCTACTGGCGTGATGTTTGAAGGGTCAGCAGGGTTCCTCATTAGTGACGGCCGGCAGGGATGAACAGGGACGGCTGAAAAAAAGTGTCCGTTGAAATTGTTCGGGCCTTTCGGAACTTTTTTCAGGACTTATATAAGGCACAACCCGCACCCGCAGTGGAGCTCGATGAGTATTTGAAAATGTTGAATCTGCCACAGCTTACTGATGAACAGAGAGAGCTCTTAGAGCAACCTATAACCGCGCAAGAGATATCCTCCGCGATTTCTGCAGCTAGTTGTAATAAATCACCTGGACCGGATGGCTTGGGTGCCAAGTTCTATAAACTTCTTGATGAACCTGTGAGCCCCATGCTGGCGGAGGTCTTTAATGGGAGGGCGGAAAGAGGGGCCTTCCGCTGGGGAAGTAACCATGCCCATCTCATGCTGATTCCTAAGCCGGGTAAGGACCCCTTGCTGGTAGGGTCGTATTGTCCCATTTCCTTGCTTAACTTTGATATCAAATTAAATGCGAAAGTTTTGGCAATAAGGCTGGCAACAGTTATAGGACACTTAGTACATGACTCCCAGGTGGGGTTTGTTAAGGGGAGACATGCGGTTTGTAACTTGCGTAAGATTCTAGCATCTCTGGAATGGGTCCATGCTCATCGGTTGCCTTCATTGCTTATAAGTTTTGACGCGGAAAAAGCTTTCGACAGGGTAGATTGGCAATATCTCCATAATCTTCTCCCGCGTTATGGGTTGGGAGTTAATTTTTGTAGGATGGTAGAGAGTCTATATGCTCGGCCGACGGCGGGGGTGCTGTGTAATGGTATACTCTCCGAGGACTTTCCTTTGGAACGGGGCACACGACAGGGGTGCCCCCTTTCTCCCCTATTGTTTGTTTTGTCATTGGACCCCCTGATTCGGACTATCGAGGCCTCCCGTGTGATACAGGGAATCCGCATGGGCTCACAGGAGTTTAAACTTTCAACCTTTGTGGATGATCTTTTGGTACACCTGCTCTCCCCAGATCAGTCGCTGCCGCAGTTGTTGGAGGAGTTTGCGAGATTTGGTAGCCTTGCTGGGCTGCGTATCAATAGAGACAAATCAGAAGCATTGGATGTATCAACTCAGTTGCGTGGGAGTTGGGTGGGGGTTTTCCTTCTCAAGTGGGCGGTGGATGAATTTATTTATTTGGGCATAGTGCTAACTCACAACCCCCGGGTGCTATATACGCGTAACTTGGAGAGGTCGCTGAGGCGGCTACAGCAAAAGTTGAAAACATGGGAGCTACTCCCGCTATCCCTGTCAGGGAGGGTGGCGGCAGTTCAAATGGTGATCTTACCACAGCTGTTGTACTGGTTTCAAACACTGCCGGTTTGGCTGTTGAGCCGAGAAGTGCACCGGTTTGAGGTAGTTATTCGATGGTTCTTGTGGAAAGGAGGGAAGGCGTGTATCTCGTGGTCACAAATGGTGGGGTCATGGTGCGAAGGGGGGGGATGGGTCTCCCAGATCTTACGGGTTATGCTCTGGCCTGTCAGGCTCGTCACCTTGGCGACTGGTTGGGAGGGACAGATGTGTATACACCTCGAGCTATGGAGGAGTGTTTCGTGGCACCATTGACATTATTGGGGGTCCTGCAAGGGGCACACCATGCTCTCCCTCGTCATGTTGTGCGTAGTGAGCTGATTGGCTCGGCCCAGCAAACCTGGAAACAACTTAACCTTCGTTGGAATGCATCATGGAGGATCTCTAGTTGGCTTCCATTACAGGGCAATGCTAATTTTCTACCGGGCTCGGAGACGGTGATTTTCCGGGAGTGGGGTGCTCGAGGAATCCGGAATGTCGGACATGTGGAAGAGCCCTCAGGGCAGTGCAAATCTTTTTTGACTTTAAGTAGGGAGTATGATTTATCTACTAGGCATTGCTTTGCTTATATACAACTTGCACACTATGTGTCTTCCCTGTCCCGTGAAGCATTACATGTTGACCGCTCAGCGCAAATTTTGGAGTTTTTTGGGCTGGGGGAGGAAAAACCCCCATTGATCTCGGATTTCAAGAAATGCTTAGCTGGGCTTTGTACCGCCCCTGACTATCGAGGGGTCGAGGCAGCTTGGGAAATGGAATTGGGAGAAGCAGTACCCCCCGGGTCAGTCATTCAGGCCTTAAAAGGGATAGTGAAACTGATGCAGGAGGCACGCTGGCGGGAGACACAATTTAAATGTGTAACTAGGGTGTATTTTTCCCCACGAAGTGCGCTGCGCAGCCAGCTAACCACTGATGGGTCTTGCCCGAAATGCTCGGAGCCTATGGCGACTTTATTACATATGTGGTGGGGTTGTAGATTATTGCGCTCCTATTGGGCTACGATATGTACCTTTCTAAATCGATTACTACATCGGCGTGTGAGATGGACCGGGGCCCTTGTGGTGCTGGACTGGCTTGGCCCCCCTTGCCCTGTGGTGGAGGGGGAACGGTTGTTGGTGCGTAAAGCCTGCTTAGTGGGGAAGGGGCCAATTCTTCGTCTTTGGAGGGACAGTAGTGCACCTTCCTTTGGTGAGTGGCATAATTGCTTCCATCAAATGATGCTGACAGAGAGATGGGGGGCATGGGGCAGTGTCAAATGCTGGACAGCCTTTATGCGTGTCTGGGAGCCTTATATACAACAGCTGAGTGCTAGGTGTCGCAATGAGATTTTGCATGTTGGTAGTTGAAGGGGTGAGCTGCTGGTGGGAGATGTGGAGTGTATGTAGATATTGATGGAGGCTTACAGAGTTTATAGGGTAGTGTGCTATGGGTGAAGGGAGGGAAGGGGGAGGGTTGTGGGCGGTGGGGAATGGGGGATTACTTATGGGAGAAAACACTTTTCCACCTATTATCTCTGTTTTTGTTTATCCTCTGAGAGGGGATCAGAGTACACCCCTCTGGGGATATTTGTATATTGTATTTGTTGGTGGTTATAAAATAAAGTATTTAAAAAAAAAAGATGCAGTTAACCAGTTCAGTGGCAAGAAACAAGAAAGCAAGTGACCGCTTTGCATTAGACTTTCTCCTTTGCAACTTTGAATGTTGCAAGTATCAAACTGAAGACGTAATCTTTGAATTACACCCGTGTAGGGTGCTTCAACAAGCCCTCCCTATACACTTCCCACACGCTTGGCTGACATGCCAGGGGGACCACCTCATCTGTACCAAGCTCCACCACCTCAGCAACCTTCTCCAAATCCGCTAAGTCAGGCAGTACTTGATCACTGGGGAAAAGAAAGGAGGTAGCCATCAAGGAAGCTGTTGAAGTCAACCCCCCCCCCCCCTGATACCACAACAGGGAATAGTCAAGGGATGCCGAGCGAGAAGTGGACACAGATGAGGGGACCACAACCAATGAGGGGAGAGACACAGTCATGGGAGGGACAACATCCGAACCTCTTCCAGAGACAGGGAAGCTGTAAAACTAGAGGGCATGACAAAGCTACAAGGTGGTAAACTGAACATAAGATATGCCATACTGGGTCAGACCAAGGTCCATCAAGCCCAGTATTCTGTTTCCAACAGTGGCCAATGTAGGTCATACGTACCTAGCAGTTTCCCCAAGAGACAAGTTCCACAATGCTTGTACTGGGTCAAGCATTGATATCTTCGGTCACTTCTTAATAATGGTTTATGGACCTTTCCTCCAGGAACTTGTCCAAACCTTTTTTAAACCCAGCTACACTAACAGCCTTTACTACATCCTCCGGTAACAAATTCCAGAGTTTGATTACATGTTGAGTGAAAAAATATTTTCTTTTATTAGTCTTAAATAGTGTGGTGAGGAGGAGGCAGCCCAGCAGGAAAATAAAGGAGAAAGAAGAACTTTTTCTTCTGCTCGGGGGATGGGTTCAGTAGAACACATGCATTACAGCAGAATCCCTGAGAGAAACCAAGAGGGTAGTGCTAGGTTTAAGCCACTCCCAGACCTCATGACAACCTCAGGCAAGAGTAGGAGGTACAAGTGGGTGGAGTCAGGAAGGGAGTTGCCCTGCTCAGCGTTTAAGTTTGAGGGAACAAACAAAGTGAGCAGAAGGACCAGAGAGGCAAGGAACTCCAGAAGGGCCTGGGAAGGCAGAAAGGCCAGGAACTCCAGAGAGGCCAGGAACTGCAGAGATGCAGGAGAAAGCAAACACAGCAAAACCAGCAACCATGAAAGAAGCAGATACAAAGTGAGTAGCAGCAGAGACAAGAGCAGCCAGCACTGCAGCCCAGGAAGCTACAGGGAAGGTTCCAGGCAAAGGACCAAACAGACTGGCTACAGGGAGAAAGAGAGAAGGTTGGCTTTAAGGAAGCTAAGGCAAGAGTGCTTAGACTCACCGGAGGAAGGGTCTATCTGCAGGCAGCAGAAGCCCCAGGAAGGGAAGTGGAGAGCTTACCCTGAGTCACTGTCTAGCTCAGAGACAGAGGGAGTGCCAAGCCGGAGAAGCCTCAGCCAGGAAGGTGCTGCAGCCGGACTCCAAGGTAGGAGAGATAAAGCCATAAAGCCTAAACCCTGTGTTACATGCTCTGATTCAGAAGAGAGGTTAAAGCCTAGGAAAACCCGGAATAGGAGTAAGGGTTTTGCCAGGGACACTGAACAGGAAGAACCCAGTGAAATCCTACCAAAGGGAGAAAGGGTCATTCAGTGGCATAGGCTATTTAATCTGCTAAAGAATATTAAGGATAAACTGCCAGAACGCTTACAAGCATTGCCAAGTTACAGCTCAGTTGAAAGCATGGAAGTAGCAGGCCAGGAAAGTGACCTTACTTCAGTTTGTTCTGAGATGGACTGTAATGTGTGCATGAAGGCTGAGTAATGGAAGCCTGAGAAAGGAAAGAAGTGAAGCTGGTGTAAATATCTTTATTGCAACACTGGTTACAAGTGTTACCTTAAGAGGAGAAGAATAATCCTGTATTTTGCTTTGACCTGAATGTGTACATTTGCTTTGAAGATTTTTGTCAACCATTTTTTGACACGGATGCTAATAAAATTCCTGTGTGCTTTAAAACAGCCACTCGGTTCATAATCTCCTTGGCACAACTACAATCCTTGGGAAAGAGGAATTGAGATGGCTTCCCGTCCCTACTAGGCAGCCGCCTGGTAGAGGCGCGACCGCCACAATAGTTTACCCTGTAGCTTCATTGCATGTCCCCTAGTCTGAAAGGCAATGTCAGTAAATACTTTTTCACTGAAAGGGTAGTGGATGCTTGGAATGCCCTCCTGATGGAGGTGGTGGGGGCAAACACAGTGACGGAATTCAAAGTGGCCTGGGACAGACACAGTGGATCAGTTTACAACAACAAGATTAAATCAAAATAAATGGAACCATCTAATTTCTCAACAAATAGGGGTGTCCTACATGGAGAGATGGGGGGGGGGGAAGAGCGGTGGGTTCACCCCTAAACAAAGAAACAAAGATATGGGGAGGGGTGCAGCTTCTCCTGGTGGGTGCACCACTAAGCAAAGACATGGGTAGGGGTGCACCTACTCCCTAAAAGACATGGGAAGGGGTGCGCCTACTCCTGCCATATTGCTGGGCAGACTAGATGGACCACACTGGTCTTTTTCTGCTGTCATTTACTATGTTAGAGTGCTGGACCTTCCACTCCAGCTCCTCTGTGATGGGAAGTACCAGTCTGCACCTGCTGATTAGTGGGCCCATAAAGCCCCGTTCCCCCCCCCCATCCCCCCACTGAAGCTGGCACAGGTGTCAGGGGCTCCTGGGACCAGGGAGCAGTTCTATTCCCCACAACAGGGGAAGGAGAAGATAGAGCCTGTGCCCCGGAAGGACCATCCAACATCATCCCACCAGAAAAGGAAGGCAAAGGACTCATGGAAGATTCATCCTCACCTGTCCCCTCCTTATAGTGCTGTACCTGAAGGCAGCCAGTAAAGACATTCCCAAGCTGGCCAGAGAGGTTGCAGCGAATATAGACACACTGCTTTTGCACCTAGAACATTTTCTATAAGGACATGACATCCTTAAATGTCGATGAGACCCACAGCGATGATGCTGCCTGGGATAGTATTTTATTTATTTATTTGTAACATTTTTCTATATCACCCTTTCCAGAGATCAGGGGCAGTTTACATTGAAACTCAACAAGATACAGTACATTGAACAAATAGTTGGGATAATAACCAAATAACTATTTACAGTTCAACTATAATACATTTTATAATACATAGTAACAGAGAATACGATCCCATCCAATATTGGCAAACAAGGGTAGAGGCTGGGTAACATTATTACATCAGCAGCGCTTCATGTAAGCCCACCAGCCCCTGCCCAGACTCTCCTCGAGTCGGCGATCTTAGGGGTATCTGGATATCAGCATGATGGCTAAGCCAGTATAAGAGGTCCGCATCAGAGATGGATTCATTATGTACCAAAATACCACTGCCATCTCTTGCCTGCTGATCAGGACTGTGTGAAAATTCACCCAGACAGCTTGGCCTTTAGACGTAGAATATTTTTATCAAAATACTTCTAAACAATGGTGTGTATAGAAACTAATATTGTATTCCAGCATGGTGTCTGGGTGAATAAAAGCAAAGAGGTTGTCCAGAATGAACCCGAAAACCAGGACAATATCCAGCACCTGGGGGGGGGGGGGGGCGGGACAGGCCCGGGCCCACCACCATCCACTCACCTCAACTGAGCCACATTCCTCTCGTTAGGTAGCTCCTTGGAAGGCACTGTCTCCTGAGGAAAAATACCAGAAGAGGAAAGGGAGCAGCTCCCTGCCACTGCAGCCAAAGGCAGGGGAGTTGACCCTCCCACCGTAGAGACGGTGGGAGGGGGAACAGAAAATACCCCCAAAGTACCAGCAGTGACATCAGACACCCCCTCCCCCCAATTGCTGAGGAAGGCTACAGAGTAGAAGACAAAACAGCATTACTTGCAGCAGCCGCCGAGGGCAACCACTGCCCAGGGGCTACTCCCTGTGACATACTACCAACGAAACCTTCCCCCACCCCAGTAGTAAAAACCAAACCCCCCTGCCCAAATACACTTGCATTCCCCAGTCCAACAGAAGTAATAACAGCTGAGGAAGAAACAGCAGAAGTCTCAACGGTCTTGTGAACAGTTAATGCAGAATCATCCAAAACCATAAGAAAAAACTCCCCTGGGTTTTTACTAGAAATGGGGGAGGTCAATAGCAGCAGGGAAAAATCACTCAAAAGCACCCCAAATCTCATCCCTGCCCCCACCCTGCGACTGTGGGGGGGGGGGGCACAGTCAAAGACTGAGTTGTCACTAACCTTGAGGCACAGTTTACTGCAGCCAGAAAAGTATCACAAGAAATGTTTTTCAGTTGCTGCTAAGAAGGTACATGGGGGATAGAGGAGTGTCCTACAAACCATCCAAAGGGGACCAGGCTGGTACCAGGAGCATTTGGGGGAACATCAGACTCACTGGAAATTGGCAAAATATAGGGAGGAAGCATTAGACAAACTGTACCAGGAAACGTCAGTTTGGGAAGCCCAGTGGCCATCCTTCCTGACATCAGACACAGACAGAGTAGCCGCCATCTTGGAAGCTGTAGTAGAGCTCCACACTGAGGAGGAAAAGACATCCAGGAAAGAATCTGATCTTCCAGGGAGCACAGAGGCCGACAGTTATTGTTTATTATTTATTGATGCTTGATATACTACCCTTGGCTAGGCAAACAGAGCGGTTCACAATCGTAAAATAAACTAGTTGTAACATATAAACAAAAAGGAAGAAGAACTCCATTATACTACAGGAAAGAAAGGGGTGAGGTGATAAGGCAAAGAGTCTAGGGTTGCCAACTGGCTCCAGATGCGCCCGATAGGCTTCATCCAGTCCTGGTTTTACCCCATTGAATGTAGGAACATGTAGTCTTGTTTTTCTTATAAGGTACAATGGAAAAATTAGAACTACATGACCCTGGATGCAGGGGGGTAAACCTAGGACTGGATCAAGCGTGTCGGGTGCATCTGGAGCCAGTTGGCAACCCTGAAAGAGTCAGAGGCAGGTAATCAACATGGACAAGACACGGTTATTTGATCTGGTGTGCTCTAGGTGACATCTATGCCAAATGCCTGCATGAGGAGGGTTTTAAATTTCAGGAAAGAAGGTTCTAAGCGCAGTTGGGAAGAGGCGACATAGAAAAAGGCCAAGCAATGTGTGGAATCATATTTTGCATGAGAAGGGTAGGAGAGAACCAGGTGGTCGTTGTGGAATGACCGGAGACAATGCTGAGATACTTAAGAGATAATCATAGAGGAAAGGCAATGAGGTGCTCGGTTATGCAGGGCTTTGTGTGCAAGGGTGAGAATTTTGAAATGTATCCTTTGGGGAACAGGGAGCCAGTGATGTTGAATAATTAAGAGAGTAACGTGGTCAAATTTCCTGGCTTTGGTGAGAGCACGGCTAGCTGGTTTTGTATAGTTTGGAAGTCGGATTGGCCTTGACATGCACTCTAGATAAAAAGATGAACTCTCTGTTGAAGAGCGGCAGCTGCTATTCTCCAGTTGGTGGTGTGTGCAGGCCTGATGCCTTAAGCCCTGCTCCTGTGGATTCAGTTTCTCCCGCTGAATGATGCTACCCCCTCCTTTGGAGTCAGTTACTGCCTTCCTTCTGATGCTATGTATGTTCTAGCCCACTTGGTGGCTAGGGATATTGTCCTGTCAGCGGTGATGCAGTATTGATTATGGCTTTGCCACTGAGCAGTGGATACGTTGTCCAAAGCTCGGCTAACTCAACTGGCCTTAAGGGAAAGCTCCCTTGTGGAGCTGATTGGAGAAGTTGCTGAAAAACTTTACCGAGGCAGAGTCTTATCGCCTTCCAGAGGATAGACCGAAAGGGCCTGGGAAGAAAGGGTCTTTTCCCTCTTTGACCTCCACCTGTCCTGGCAGGCATGCTGGACTGACTTCCAAGGGTCTTGACACTCCTGGGATTTTATCCTGGCAAGTCCTTCTTTCCTTCTGGATTTTGGACCTGTAATTAGACCTTTCAATGGGCTCGTGGATCCAGAGACTCTGTCCCCTCCATAGGGGGTTTATCCCATTCATCACTGTGTAGGTTTTGGGGCCCATTCCTGAATGTCACCAAGGATAGAATTGTGTTTTACACCATTCAAAGCAGCTATGTCCTGGACTGCAAGCAGCAGATCCAGGAAGAATTTGTCATCTCTCCATGTAGTTTGGCAGACATGAAAGCCACCATATGGGTCATGTTGGACAAGTTACTGCACCTAAAGGTGGGGTCGGGGTTCCTGGCCGAGCAGGAAATACATCTTCCCGGTGTATCAATATTTCTTTCAATTCTTCTGCGGCATCAACTTTAAATACCATTTCAGTCATGGGTAACATCCCTACATCTTCCTCAGTAAAGATCGAAGCAAAGAATTCATTCAGTCTCTCCGCTATGGCCTTGTTCCCTCTTAGTGCCCCTTTTACCATTCTGACTGTCACAGGATTTTTGCTAGGGAAGAACAACCCAAACTATGGTTACACGATGCAAGGTTCCACATTAGGAACCACCACCCAGGAAAAAGATTTATGCATCATCATTGATAACACGTTGAAACCCTCCGCCCATTGTGCAGCAGCAGCAGCCAAGAGAGCAAATAGAATGCTAGATATCATAAGGAAAGGAATGGAAAATAAAATAAAGGATATTATAATGCCTCTGTATTGTTCCATGGTGTGACCGCATCTTGAATATTGTGTGCAATTCTGGTCACTGTATCTTAAAAAAGATATAGCAGAATTAGAAAAGATACAGAGAAGAGCCACCAAAATGGTAAAGGGGATCGAAGGAGGCTTAAAAGGTTAGGGCGACTGAGGGGAGATATGACAGAGGTCTATAAATTAATGAATGTAGTGGAACAGGTAAACATAGATCGATTGTTTATGCCATCAAAATATAGAAAGACTAAGTGACAGCTTCTCGGCTCGATGGCAATGACAATCAAGATGGAGCTATGGATGTGCTCATATGAGGCCTCTCTGGCGGCCTTTCCTGACTGAGGTCAAGCTTTTGCTCTAGCTGGGAGTGAAAGCCAATGAGGTGGCTGCTTTGCCCACCTTATATAAAGGGGGGTATGCCACTGGATGATCACTTGTGGATTTTTTGGTGATGGTCATCATTCTTATTGGCACGGAAGCCCTTGTCAAGACTGAATGGCTCAAGGCTGTTGGGGCTGCAAGCAGGCAGTGTGGTCCATCAGTCATCTCAAAGCAGGGCTAACTGGCTGGCTTTCTTGAGTTTTCCTGCCCTCGGTGAAGGGCAGGATGGTGCGAGTGTTCTCGGGCAATGCCATGGCAGTGGCATATGTCAATCGCAAAGGCGGCACGAGGTGTGCAGGAGTGGCTCTGGGGATGGCTCTCTAGTTTCCCTGGGCAGAAATGAACTTCTAGCTTTGTCGGCTCAGCACATTGCAGGGTGGTCAATGTGGAAGTGGTCTTCTTCTGTCGTCACTCTCAGTTCCAGAGAGTGAGAGTTGAGTCAGGAGGCATTTTAGATGCTTCTCCACCATTGTGGTCTCCCATGATGGAATTGATGGCATCTTACTCCAATGACAAAGTGTGGTGTTACTTCACCCACCACACAAAAACTGGGTCTAAGGGTGCTGTCACCCTGGTTCAGTGCTGGCCATGGCTGTGCCTGCTGTATGTGCTTCCTGCTGTTGGGGCATGGCTGCTGTTGGGGCATGTGTCTTGGCACAGAGCGCTTGTTCTGGTGGTGCTGGATTGGATGATCAGAGTGTATTTTAGGGACCTGGTGCAGTTCTTGCAGGTTCCTCCTCTTCATCTGCCCCATTTTGGGGCCGGCTGCCTCAGGGGCCGTTGTCTTGGATGATCCAGCTCCTCTCATTTACGGCTTGGCTCTTGGAGTCAGCTGATGCATAAGTGCTATTCTCTCGCAGTAGTTTCCATTCTGCTCATAGCATGGAGGGGTTCTACCAGTCTGGCATATTTGTGAGTATGGTACCTCTTTGAGTGTGGGTGTGGCTCATGCCAGCTTGTTCCTACGTTTGCCAGGGTGCCAGCTCTGTTGGTCATCTGCAGGATGGTCTGGAAAAGGGATTATGTTTTACCTTCTGAAAGTCCAGGTGACAGCCTTGTTCAGTGACTGGAAAGTCTTCAGCCTTGCACCCATCTGCGTCTTCCCCTCTCTCTCATTTGTCCCTACCAGGGATTTCAGTCTGATGCTCAGGGCCGTGATGTTGAAGCCCTTTGAACCTCTGAAGCATTCTACTCTGAAGGGCTTGACTCTCAAGACTGTTTGTTTTCTTGGTTGCAATTTGTTTGGCAAGGCAGGCTGCAGGCTCTGTCTTGCTGGTATCCATATTTGTCCTTTTCAGAGGTGGCCATTTCCATTTGACCTGTGCCTTCCTTTTTGCCCAAGGTGATATCTCCCTTTCATGTGAACCACATAGTTTGCTTACCCTCCTTTTCTAAGGAGCAGTGTAGAGGGAAATATAAGGATGTCTGGAGGGTGCTTCTTCAGGACTTGGGTGTTACGAATTTCTTCCATAAGTCCAATCAGCTTCTTGTGCCATTTGCTGGCCCACACAAGGGTGTTGTGGCAGCAAAGTCTATCTTGGAGCACTGGATCAAGGAAGCAATTGCCTCGGCGTATCTGTGACGGAACCAGCAATCCTGGAGGGTTTGTGCACCCATTCTTCTCAGGCGCAAGTGTCTACATGGTGGAGTGTAGCTCAGTGGCCCCTTCAGACATTTTTGGGTGGCAGCATGGGTATCATTTTCCACTTTTTGTCAAACATTACTGCTTGGATGTCCACACTTGGGAGGACACGGCCTTTGGCTCAAGGTTTACGAGCTGCTGTGTTCTTCCCGCCCAGTGGAGGCATAGCTTTGATACGTCCCACTTGTCTGGGCTGGTCTAGCAGGATGATATAGAAGGTGACATTTTACTTATCATTTTACTTTCATTTTACTTTCTTCCCCCAGGCCGGGCCGGGGGGGGGGGGGGGGTTGCACTGCTCTACCGTTCCTCTATTATTCTTGAGGAAGTAACTTCTCCCTCTGTTGCACTGAGTCCCTTCTCCTCCGTCTTCACTCCTCCCCTCTGCTCTATTTCCTCCTTCTTTATCTTCCACCTTCCCTTTCCGCGGAGCGCTGGGGGGTTATCATACAGACTCTCTCTGATATTGTCTTGCAATTTCCTGGTCTTATTATCCTAGGTGATTTTAACATTCACGCTGATAACCCCAGTAGACAGAAGGACTTCGCCTTCTTGAATTTCTTTCATGATGTTGCCTTCCATCAACATGTTACAGGCCCTACTCATATTGCCGGTCATATCCTGGACTTAGTAGTATCATCACCTGTGGTGTCGGCTAAGATCTCCTCCCCCTCCTTGTTGGACATCCCGTGGTCCAATCATCGTTGTGTTCTTTTTTCAGTTACTTTCTCTCCCCCTGTGACGACTCCTCTCGTGGCACCCTCTTCGCCCCCTCCTCTTCGTCACCGTCTAACTCCAGATACCCTGTGCTCCTTTCCCCCCGCTTCCTCAGTTTTTCCCCCGGATTTTGCTTTACTGTCTCCTGACAGCCAGGCCTCCCTCTGGGACTCCCTCCTTAAAGATGCTTTGGATCAGTTGGCGCCGCTGAGGCCTTGCCCTCGTCGGTCCACCCCTGGTCACTCTTCTTGGTTCCATCCAGCTCTACAGTTGCAACGGACTCAACTCCGTCAGGTGCAACGCCGCTGGTCTTGCCATCCCTCTCCTGATTTACATGTCCGTTTCAAGCAGCTTTATGCTGCTTACCGTTTGGCTGTTCAATCTGCCAAACGGGCTTATTATGAGACTGAAATCTCTGAAGCGGCAAACTCTTCTCGTCAGCTCTTCACCATCTTGCACAAACTTTCATCCACCAGTTCTCCCCGTGCCATGGCTGTGAAGGCCCCGGATCCTCATTCTCTGGCTGCCTTCTTTTCTGACAAAGTTCTTAACCTTCGTGCTTCCTTTTCTACTCCCCTTCCACCTCCTCTTTCACCACCTGCTTCCCCCTGCAACCCAGTTGCTGTTGATCATGCATCTCTGCCATCTTTCCCTATGCCCAATCGTGCCCTTACCCACACCCGGTCCTCTTTTCATCCGGTTCTCCCTGCTGAACTTCTTTCGATACTATCCACTTCTCGGAAGACCACATGCTCCCTAGACCCAATTCCCTCCCGTTGGCTGTCTGAACCTTCGCTGCAGCTGGTTCCTATCATCACTACTATCATCAATACGAGTTTTTCCTCTGGTTTGTTCCCCTCTCCGTGGAAGTCGGCCATTGTCCATCCGCTCCTAAAGCAACCTTCCCTTGATCCGTCTGTCCTTGCCCACTGGCGTCCCATCTCGAACCTCCCCTACCTGGCCAAACTTCTGGAACGTTTTGTTTTCATTCAGTTGTCTTCTCACATTGAGTCCACGAACACCCTTCACCCCCGGCAAGCCGGCTTTCGACAGGGTCACAGCACTGAGACTGTCCTCTTGGCGGTTCTAAATGAATTGCATGTTGCACATGATCGCGGTGATGTCACTCTGCTGGTTTCTCTTGACTTATCTGCGGCTTTTGGTTTAATTGATCACACTCTTCTTCTCACTCGTCTCGCTGAGGTGGGGCTACGTGGTGCGGTTCTTCTTTGGTTTCGCTCCTTCCTCACTGCTCGCTCCTTTTCTGTTACCTTAAATGGTAAGTCATCTGGTTCTCTTCCTCTCACTTGCGGTGTCCCCCAAGGCTCTGTACTATCACCTTTGCTGTTTAATATTTTCCTGGCTCCCCTGCTTCTTTTATTACAGCAATACCCAGTGTCCTCTTATGTTTACGCAGACGATATTATCTTGCTATATCACACCTCTCCACTTTCTCTGGATCTCTCTCCCCTAAATTCCTGCCTCTCTCATATGGCCTCTTGGCTTTCTCAGCACCTCCTCCGTCTTAATCCATCTAAGTCCACTGCTATGTGGGTATCACTGAGTGGGTCATGTCCGTCTGTTGCCCCATGATTGACTCTATCCCCATCCCTCTTGTATCTTCTTTTCGGTATCTCGGGGTAATTCTTGACTCCTCCCTTTCCTTCCATGATCATATCTCCTCCCTTACTAGGCGCTCTTTCGCTATCCTTCGCCGACTTTGGGCTGTTCGTTCACTTCTTCCTCTCGGTTCCCTGGTTACTCTCGTCCTTGCTCTCATTATTAGTCGTCTCGATTACTGTAATATCTTTCTGGCCAATCTTCCCAATTACCAACTTCAATGTCTTCAACTCATTCAGAATACTGCTGCTCGTATTATCACTTTTGCCCGTCGCTTTGATCACATTACCCCCATTCTCATTCGCCTACATTGGCTACCCCTCCGTGTTCGGTTTCACTATAAACTTCTTATCCTCACCCATCGTGCAATTCACACTAATACTCCTTTGTACCTGGCTGATCTAATCTCTCTCCACACGCCCTACTGTCAGCTCTGCTCCCTTCATGCAAACCGTCTGGCTTTACCATCCCCGTCTCACGCACATCTTGAAAAGACCCGTCACGCTGCTTTTTTCTTTCTTGGTCCCTGGCTGTGGAACGCCCTGCCTCTGTCTCTTCATTTAGAACCCTCCTATTCTCAGTTTAAAGCTTCACTTAAAACCCATCTGTTTCAAAAAGTGTTTGATCTCCCCCCTGATTTTCCTCCCTGATACCGCCTCAGGTTGCTGTCCTGTCCTAGCTAAGTTTGGTCCTGTTACCCCCTTGTCTGTCTTTGTCGGTTGTGCCGGTTGTCTTTTGTCTGTGTTCAGTTGTTGATTATTGTCTAATGTTTATAAGGTTTTTACTTTGTGCTATTCTTTCTCTTTCTTTCCTATTATTTTTGGCGTTCTTTTCTGTAGTTTGCAGTGCTGCCTTTTATTTTATTTGTACACCGCTTTAATGTCTTGACGTAAGCGGTTTATCAAGTGTAAAATAAAGATCAGACAATGTCCTTTCCTCGAGTTGTTCTAGACCAGTCCAGGACCTACCCCTGGAACTGTGTTTGGTGTGTTATGAACCTAGGAAAGAACAACCCAAACTATAGTTACACGATGCAAGGTCCCACATTAGGATCCACCACCCAGGAAAAAGATTTAGGCGTCATTGTGGATAACACGTTGAAACCCTCCACCCAGTGTGCAACGGCTGCCAAGAAGGCAAATAGAATGCTAGGAATTATAAAAGAAAGGAATGGAGAATAAAACAAAGGATATTATAATGCCTCTGTATCATTCCATGGTGTGACTGTACCTTGAATATTGTGTGAAATTCTGGTCGCCATATCTTAAAAAAGATATAACGGAATTAGAAAGGATACAGAGAAGAGCCACCAAAATGGTAAAGGGGATCGAAGGAGGCTTAAAAGGTTAGGGCTCTTCAACCTGGAAAAGAGGAGGTTGAGGGGAGATATGATAGAGGTCTATAAATTAATGAATTGTTCTTCCTTTATCTGATCATCACCTTCTCTCCTTTAATCTTCACCTCCTACTGCCTCTGCCTCGTCCTGTTTCCTCCACTCTTTTTAGGAACCTTCTTGTCATTGATCCCCTGGCTCTCTCCTCTACCATTTCTCCTCTCTTCTCTTTTGTCTTCTGTGGATATGGCTATGATGTCCTATAATGCCACGCTCTTCTCAGCTCTTGATGTTCTCGCTCCTCTCACTCCTCGTCCTGTGAGCCGTTCCTTACCTCAGCCCTGGCTCTCTCCCACTATTCGCTATCTTCGCTCCTGTGCCCGCTCTGCTGAGCGTGCCTGGCACAAATCCTGCTCCCCTGAGAATTTCCTTCATTTCAAATTCATGCTCTTCTCCTTCAAACCAGCTTTAGCTCTTGCCAAACAAGATTACTTTGTTCGCCTGACTAATTCTCATGCCTCTGATCCTTGCTGTCTCTTCACTACTCTCTCATCAAAGTGCCTTCGCCTCTGATCCCTCCTTCCCTTTCTGCTCAATCCCTGGCTGATTACTTCCATGATAAAATCCATAAGATCTTTCTCCAATTTCCCTCTAAATCCCCTATTTCCCCTTCTTGCTCTCAATCTTCCCCCCTCTCATCCTTCTCTCTCTTCCTTTCCTACAATTTCTATTGATGAAACTGCTCTTCTTCTCTCCTCCTCCAAGCTTACCACCTGCTCTTCTGATCCTATCTCCTCTACCGTTGTTCCCTCCATTTCTCATATCGTCAACCTCTCGCTCACCACTGCTACTGTCCCAGCTGCCTTTAAAAATGCTGTGGTCACGCCTCTCCTTAAGAAACCCTCACTTGATCCCTCTTGTCCTTCTAATTATCGCCCCATTTCTCTCCTTCCTTTCATTTCTAAACTGCTCGAACGTGCGGTTTACCACCGTTGCCTCTATTTCCTCTCTTCCCATGCTCTCCTTGATCCCTTACAATCCAGTTTTCATCCCTTGCACTCTACTGAAACTGCTCTTGTCAAAGTCTCCAGTGACTTGTTCCTGGCTAAATCTAAGGGCCTTTACTCTGTCCTTATCCTCCTTGACCTTTCTGCTGCTTTCGACACTGTTGACCATGATCTTCTCCTTAACACTTTGTCCTTGCTTGGCTTTAGGGACTCTGTTCTTTCTTGGTTCTCTTCCTATCTCTCCCATTGCTCCTTTAGTGTATGTTCTGGTGGCTCCTCCTCCTCTGTTACCCCACTCTCAGTTGGTGTTCCATAAGGTTCTGTCTTGGGTCCCCTCCTTTTTTCTCTCTATACCCAATCCCTTGGTGTGCTTATTTCCTCTCATGGTTTTCAGTATCATCTCTGTGCTGATGACTCCCAGATCTATCTCTCTATTCCTGATCTTCTTCTGCTTTCCAGTCCCGGATCTCTAGCTGTCTCTCTGCCATCGCTGCTTGGATGTTCCATCGTCGCTTGAAGTTGAACATGGCCAAGACTGAACTTCTCGTTTTTTCTCCTAAAATTTCCCTTTCTCCTTCTTTTTCAGTCTCTGTGGATGGCTCTGATCTCTAACCTGTTTCTTCCGCTCGCAATCTGGGTGTTATTTTTGACTCTTCACTCTCATTCTCCTCTCAGATCCAACTCATTGTTAAGACCTGTCGCTTCTTTCTCTTCAACATTGGCAAAATGCACCCCTTTCTCTCTGAGCTCACTACTAAAACCCTCATCCATTCCCTAATCACCTCCCGTCTTGTAACCTCCTTCTTGCTGGTCTCCCCCAGACTCATCTCTCCCCCCTTCAGTCTATTCAGCACTCCGCTGCATGTTTGATTTTCCATCAGCCTCGTTTTGCCCACATCTCTCCTCTCCTCAGATCTCTTCACTGGCTCCCTATCCATTTCCGTATTCACTTTAAGCTTCTCCTTCTGACCTATAAGTGCATTCACTCTGTGGCTCCTCAGTACCTTTCTTCTCTCATTTCTCCCTATTTCCCCCCTCACGTACTCCGTTCTTCTTCCCAGTTGCTTCTTGCTGTCCCCTTCTCCTCTATTGCCAACTCCAGATTCCGCTCTTTTCACCTTGCTGCACCTTACGCTTGGAATAAATTTCCTGTCTATACGTCAGGCATCTTCTTTGTCCCTCTTCAAACTTAAGTTAAAAGCTCATCTTTTCGCCTCTGCCTTTGGCTCTTGATTTTGCTGTTCTCCTTCCTTCCTTTTATTTCACCTTTCCTACTTCCACTTGTTCTTACCTCTTTCCTTTGTCCTGCCTCTACTGTTCTCGTCTCTTTGCCCTTGTTCTTATCTTTCTTCTTCTTCTTTTCTTGTTTTGTCTTTTTTGTTTTTTTAGATTGTAAGCTCTTTGAGCAGGGACTGTCTCTTGTGTGTTCTTACTTTGTACAGTGCTGTGTGCATCTGGTAGCGCTTTATAAATGCTTAGTAGTACACGTACATGCAAGAGATAGTCTCTGCTTGATAGAGCTTACAGTCTGCTCTCCCTCAGTGTTTCTCCGTGCTTATCCCATGTTTTCTTGAATTTGGATACAGTCCCTCCACTGGGGAACTGTTCCACACATCCACTATCCTTTCTGTAAAGAAATATTTCCTCCGATTACTCCCGAGTCTCTTCCCTCTCGTTCCAGAGCCGCTTCCTGCACATTTATAGCATGGAGGTATTTAAATGTCTCTATCGTGTCTTGTCTTTCTTCTAAAGCAGTGATTCTCAACCTTTTTTCCATTGAGACACCTTTAACAGACAGACAATGCTTGCATGTGTGACATGCCTCATATGTGACCCTCACAATCCTTTGGTCTGACGCAGTATAGCAGTTGTTATAAGTTAAATGTAAGAGGTGCAGAGCAGAAGTAGGAAATTCTCAGTGGAAATCACCATACAAAACATATTCTGTGTCTTATGTCTTGTGAGTAACAGGATATAAATCTATCCACCATCATGCACATTGTGAACTGTTAGAAAACCCGAAAAGAACACTTGCACTAATTCCTGTGATTCAGGCGGCAAGAACCCTACCTATGGGCAGGCAGCACGGCAAACAATGCCTTGTGTTCTAGAACTCCAATATATAAGTGGCACTGCAGGCAGCACTGCAAACAATGCCTTGTGTTCTAGAACTCCAATATATAAGTGGCATTGCAGGCAGCACGGCAAACAATGCCTTGTGTTCTAGAACTCCAATATATAAGTGGCACTGCAGGCAGCACGGCAAACAATGCCTTGTGTTCTAGAACTCCAATATATAAGTGGCACTGCATGCTGATCTTTCCTGCCTCTGTCCCCTCCAGTCCTCTATCATCTTCTCACCTACCTATCAACTTCCATCTCCTCTCATCTCTTGCCTAGCTGTCTCTGTGCACTGGAAGGGAAATTGTATGAAGTGCTGCTTGTCGCTGCGACCATGGGAAGGACAAATGAAGAGAGAATGTTGAGCCTTGTAGTGCCGCATCTCCTGCAACTAGGCTCAATTGTGCTGCTATGTTTCCTGCAACTGCTGCTGACCCCATGACACACCTCCCGGGGCCCTGCGATATATCATTTCTATAGCGTGTCACAGGGTCTACCTTGGCAGTGTACTGGAGCGAGGCAGGTGGGACATAAAAACATTTAAGGTTGGGTTTGGCCTATATCATACAGGGCACAGGGACTTTCAGCCCTGGTGGCGTCCTTTGGTACCAAAATCCCACAGAAAACAAAAGGTCCGAGTGCAGGGAAAACAAAAGGCATTTATTTCCCCTTTCATGCAAAAAGGTTCATATGCTTGGACACAAAAACGTCAAACACAAATTCCTTAATTCAGGTTAAAGAAAAAGAAAGCATTAAAGGAAAACTTATCTTCACAGTAAATGGAATAGCAGGCAAACAAACAGTCTCAACTCCCAAGACCTAGCTTAGTTGCTCAGTAAGGACTCCAAGCTTCCTGTCTTACAGAAGCTACAGTCCATCTCGGTGTCTGATGCAAATTCCACCTGCATCGGTTCCCCTTCTGAAGCCTCTGAGCCTAAGTCAGTATTTGTTGGTAAGTTGTAATAAGGCTTTTTATATATCTTCTGCACAACCTCCCAATGCTCAGGGTGGAATACAGGGCGTCGGTCCTGCGCCCACAGATACTGGGAACTGTCTTCCTTTTTCAAGTGTTTTGTCTTAGCCTTCTGTAAAGCTTGGTCATTAACAAGTCTCTTAGTTGGTGCGTGTTTCTTGCACCTTATCTCATAAGCATTCTCACAAGGATAATATTCCTGTGCTCCCTGTACTCCCCATACATCAGCAGTTTGTACCCTGCTTTTAGTTAAATATGGGTTACCTTTTTCTTCTCGGCTTGCCTGCTCCAGGTGAGGTTTGAGGCCTGCTCCAGTTGGGATCCTGCCTGGCCTGAGCAATAGGCCTTGAGCTCTCCAAGCATCTTTCTGTTAGCTTTA
Source organism: Ichthyophis bannanicus (assembly GCA_033557465.1). Lineage (NCBI taxonomy): Eukaryota > Metazoa > Chordata > Amphibia > Gymnophiona > Ichthyophiidae > Ichthyophis > Ichthyophis bannanicus. The sequence continues at coordinate 8,812,603 of CM066050.1, forward strand.
GACCACAGTCACAGCCACGCCTTTGCCTCTCTGTACAACAAACACTCACTCTGGCTGGAGTTGTCCCACCTTCTCCACGGGGTCTCCTTTCTCCAAGCCAATGCGGCTGCTGCTGCCTCCTGCGGAACCGTGGTTCAGGGATTACTGCTCCTTCTGGATATCTAGCCCATTCACTCAGATGTCCTGCCCAACCTGCTGGTTCTGCTGGTTCTCCTGGCAGTCCTCCTTTCCCAGGCCGTCCTGCCTGTGCCTTTCTCCAGGGCTGTCCTGTCTCCTCAGGATATCCTCCTTTCCAGGGCTGTACCACTTTCCCAGCCTGTTCTTTCCCAGGCTGTTCTGATTCCGATTCCGATTCTACCTGTTCTGCCTTCCAAATTCCCTTTAAGAGGCACTCCTCTCTTTCTTGATTGGAAGCTGGCTGGCATTACCTCATGACCTAGGAGGTGTGGTTCCTCAGTTCCTCGGAGGTCCCTCCTGCTCCCCCTATGTGGTTCCTCGCGATATTGCAGGTTGTGCTTGACTTTTCCTGCATTTAAAACATTTTCTTCCCCTCTCAGAGGGTCTGCAGCATCACAAGCGCTACAAGGTGTATGCATCACTGTACAGAGACAGCCCAGGCTATCTACTCTTTTGCAGATTTTGGTTTAATCTGCAAAAGGCAAACCTTTCCCAAAAGCTCCTCTGCAATGTTTTTTTTTTTTTTTTTTTTTTTAGTGCCATCAAGTCAGTGTTGACTCATAGCAACCCAGCTACCTCTGGGTTTCCTTGGCAAATTATCACTGGAAGTAGATTGCCAGCCTTTTTTTCCAGGGCAATGGAGGGTAAAGTGACTTGCCCAAGGTCACAAGGAGTGCTGGTTGGAATTGAACCCTTGATTTTCTGGGTAAGAGGCAGTTGCTCTAACCACTAGGCTACTCCTCCACTCGTCTGCAATGTTACTTAAACAATATTGAAAAGAACCAGACCAAGGACCAATTCCTTTGGCACACCACTGGTAATGTCCCTATCTTCAGATTGATAGTAAAAAAGCATCTACTGCTTATTTAACATAAGAGCTAGTTTTTTTCTTTTTACTATTGGTTGGAGACTACTACTTCCTTGAGGTTTACATATTATATGAAATCCTACCACTGCTCTTTGTCATCTCCCATTCAATCAGTTTCTGACCCAGTCAGTCACTTAAGGCCCAAATCAAGGGCAGTCAGTTCATACCGAACTGTGACAAAGGGCATATCTGATGCTCTCACCTGAGCCAGCTTTCTGCTTTCCTAGTCAAAGACATTGATCAGATTTTCTGACAAATCGTACCTCTGCTAGAAAGCCATGCGGTTTCAAAATGCATTTGATTTGGTACATTGGTGGAAGGCCTAAGTTCTTGTCGCAGTTGGGTAAGAATGAGGAACTCTGTTGTTTTGTCTGCCAGCTGCAGTTGCAGTCTTTGTGTGGATGATGCAAGCCACTGGGTGTGCATGTTCAGTCATGTATGTGGTGCATTTCTGTGGCTCACAGCTGCCGTTTATCCTGTGCAGTTTAATATTTGCACTGGAATCTAACAGGAACTGTGATGCTGTTTTTTGTAGCTGGTGCTTGCTGGAGCAGAGTTATAGCCTAGTTGTGTCAGTCAAGGAGGAGGCCGAGACCTGCATCATACCAGCTGCTTCCTTCAGGAAAGCTAAAGTTGTTCCAAGAGAGGTCAGTACTCCAGGCTAAAACCATATCCCTTTCTCCCCTCACCATGTGCAGTGACCTTGAGAAAGGGGAAAAGCTTGTGTTTGAATTGTGTGGATTAGAAATTAGTTTAAATAAAGAAATATTTCCTAACCGTTTCTGCTGGTCTGAAATAGGAGGTATGGAACGTGTCTCCTTGTTGCTTGCTCTTCTTTTAGCTTTTGGTTTCATTCTCTCTTGATTTTCCGTTTTCTTTCAATCTTTTTGCTGATGTCTCACCCCTACTTCTCACTCTACTATTTCCACTGTTCTCTACCCCTCGTTGTGTTCTCCCTCCCTTCCCGCTGCTTCTTGTTTCCTGCTCTTGCCGCCTCCTTTCTCTGCCAAACATGCACAGATTTTGTTTTACGCAAATCAGACTTTACTGAGGCTCTGAGAGCACCAAAACGGCTCATTTTTTGAAGGATTATTTTCTCAGCCTTTGCCTCTGAAGCAATGCCACAGCCCTACTGTTGTTTCTCTGGATGGGTAATTTTGTTTTCTTATAGAGATAAGACGGCTGGAGGTGGCGTGGGCAGGCCTTGGGGCTGGACTCCATGGTGGTCTAATTATGTTTCAAAAGCCCTTGCTATTCCACAGGAGCAGAAACTGTGCCTGTTGCCATTAGAGCTAGCCAAGTGCCTCCTAGAGCCAGCTCCTGGGGCAAAGTGACTGCTGCTGCCTAATGAGAGGTTGCGTGCATGCGTGTGTGCATGGACAAAGAAGAACGCAGCAAGACTGTCCGTATGTAGGCACTAATGTAAGGAACATTGCGAAGAGCTGGGCCAAGTCCAGCAGCAAGTGCACGCGGGTGTATCTTCATTCCTTTAAATAATGCAGGAGGTGAGACTCTGTCCTAATACAGAGTGGAAAGCAGGCCAGCTGGGCCCTGTGTCCTGGGAGATAATCATGGACTCCAGTTTGAGAGCTCAATCCTTACATTGGCTTGATGCGGTTCAGAAGAAAGTGACTAAAATGATAAGTGCAAAGCCTCAATATATATAAATCGAGAGGAGGGACAGGAGACCTATGATAAATAAACAAACCTTTTTCAAAGACGGGAGAGCCATAGAACTAGAGGACATGAAACTGCAAGGAGGTAAACTTAAAAGCAACATCGGGAAATATTTTTTTACAGAAAGGGTGGTGGATGCTTGGAATGCCCTGCCGATGGAGGTGGTGGGGGAGAAAACAGCAACTGAATTTAAAAAAAACATGGCACAGATACCGAGGATCCCTTTATAGCAAGAGGATGGAATCAAAGCAAACTTAAGTAACTTTTACACTTCAAAAACTAGAGGGGGGGGGGGGGGGGAGGAAGTAACATGCCCAGAACAGCAAAGGCATGGAGCGGCAGGTACTATTAAGCCATCATACTGAGCAGACTAGACAAACCCTGCTGTTCTTTTACTGTCATCATTTACTATGTTATTGTGCTACATGGAACAGTTCCCTTAGGAAGAAAAGCTAAAGAGATTAGGGCTCTTCAGCTTAGAGGTGCCTAAATGGGGAGATGCTAGAGGTTTATAAAATGTTAAATGAGGTGGAATAGCATTTAGATTCAATTGATCAATTTTGCAATGCAAGATTTCTGCCTGAGGCAATGGAAGATGTAGAGCCCGATCCCAGTATGAGCATGTCTGGGCGCCCCCGAGCAGGACAGGCCCATTAGGCCCTGATTCTGCACCGTGAGAGCCAGATGTTCCCGCGGGTGCCGGATCGGGCCCTGAGACGGCCTAGTGTGCCCCTGCATACGCACAGGGACGTCCACCCTGCAGCACCGATCCCCTATAACCCTACCTGCAAGCCCCAGGCTGGGCAGCCGGTGCCCAATTTGGGCAGCAGGGACACACCTTGTGCTGGCTATTGCTCTGTGGGGCAGGATTGCTGGGCTCCAGAGGGGGGCGGCCAGGCAGGATTGGAGGAGTGCCCTGTGCGTTGTCCACCTCAGAGGTAGAATAAGCAGGGGTTCCCACGACGTATAGGGCCGTCATTGGAATCAGCCCTATACATCCATGGGTTGGACTGCTCATGCTTTCCCACTGTCCATCCGGTGCCACCCCCATCCCCCGCAGCATGCACAGCAGCTCTGTATATGCAGCGGGGCCGGGAGGTGGAATAGGTTGAGGATGGATAGTGGGGTATGATCTCCCATCGGGATGCCAGCCCTGTTATTCACCTTCCTGGATTGGGACCTAAGTGTTTTGCCCAAGGTTATGAGCTTTGTCAGTGAGAGAAGTGAAGGGAATTTTAATTTTGACTTTCCTGGTTCTGGGCACTAGGTTACTCTTCCACCCATCAGGAAACACACAGTTTGAACGTAAGGACTTGTTTCTTTTCCATAGATGTCAGTAAGATCACTTTTAAGTGTACATTTGTCTCTGCAATATTTAGAGACATTAAAAGTATAATATATGTAATATGGCTTGCAATCCCTCCATGGCTTCTGGTGACTACTTTGTCTACCTAAAACTTAGTAACCTCAGATGACTAATAGAAAATATATTTCACCCTTCTAAACTAAATCATACATTTGCAGAGCAGATTCAAATAAAATAATGTCTCCAGTTGCAGAACTCACGGCCTTAGAAGTAGAGATGTATTTTTTGGAATTTGCGTGGCCTTGGTCATGTCTAGGAATTTTGTAATTGGTCTGAAAGAAGAACTGCAATAAGTGTCTTCAGATCAACCTCTTTCCTCCTTTTGCTAGAAGGCCTTGCATAGTGTTGGACAAGTTCTTTTTAAGACTTAAAATATTTCCTTCACATACTTTTTGAGCAGTTCTGATGGAGCAAAAAACTTAAGTTTAGGAAGATTAATTAAATGGATATTCTAGCTTCTAACCACATTTTCTATTATCTCCAATCTTTTTTTTTTTTTATCTATGACATGATTCTCTTTAGCTAAAAACTATTGCTCTTGTGAACCAGTTCAGTCTTTTGTTCCATAAAATCCAGTCTCTACATTTTCCGAATTCCACTTCTTTGGCTGTGATATTCTGTGTAGAGGACTCCACTTGCTGAGACAGCTGGTTATCTCCAGAAAAGCACAGCACTAGTTTCTTCTATCACTTCCAAATGTATAATCTTAGCCTTTATCATCACTACAGATCTTGCAGATTCTAGGTAATAATTCGGCTTTATTTTCATCCTTGGCTTCAAGAGATAGCTCAAGATGCTGCTAAATCCTACTAAGCTTTTGATACATTTTAGCTGCGCACTATCCAGCCTCCTGCGCCCTTTGATCCCTCTAGATCTCCATGGCCCCATTGGCACTAGAGTCCCCACTGCTAACAGCTTTCCCGGCACCAGTCACACCAGCGCAGGCCTCATCAGTCAGCGCCAGAGAAGTGGCTGGCTCCTCGCACTCTCATCCGGCCAAAGAAGAGAGGTATTCAGGGGTGAAAGTAGCATGAGGCAGCGCTCCATCCCCTGTTGCAAGCTTCAAGGATGCCCTGGAACTCACAGACATTGATTGTTGCTTCATGGAGCACACGCAAATCCTTAGACCCAAACTGAGATGGCAACACAAACACTGAAGGGAAAGTTGTGGTCTTAGTCTTGTACTTTCATATTAAAGCAAAGAACAAGAGAGGAAATTTGCAGCATCTTCAGCCAGAAGTGGCATGTGACTAAGCAACAGTCATCGAAGATCCTTTTCCATGGCTTGGAGAAAGTATCTTTTCCACTCACCGTACAATCAAGCTATGCAATTTGTAGCCAGAGGATGTGTTTAAGACATCGGACATAATTGGACTTAAAAGGGGTTTAGTTAAGTTTCTGGAGGAAAATCCATAAACAATTCTTAGCCAGATAGAGTTGGGGAAATTCCATTGCTTGCCCCATGGAGTGAACTTGCCAGTCGTCCAGAGGGTCATTGTCAGAGACAGTCTGCAGGGCTCAGTGCACCTTCAGCATGATGCATTCTTATTTTCTTAACTGGGAAGACTGGATAAACCCATTGGTCTTTTCCTGTCTTCATTTGCTATGTTTTTTTAGTTTCGGTCTGTCCTGTTTTATTTTTTTTTTGTATTTCTCTTGTTTTCTGACCCTGTGCCTCTTTGAGTATTTTGCACAATTTCTTGTGTCCTGGAGTAATTTGGACTCATTCATGCATGCTGCTGCTCTGATTATGCCGCTTTGTTATCATTATGGTGCCATTTGCCTCACACTGAGAGATCCCACAAGGTCTGGGCGAGCGTGTTATTTCAGTGATAACTGGAGCAAGTCGTGTGCTTATTCTGAGACCAGGTTGTAAGCACCCAGGGAATGGGGGGAGGCTTGAACTTCTATAGACTCAACAATAATAAGATAAAAAAAATTCTTCAGATTCAATCGTTTTACAACTCTGAGACTTACTAATATAAGATTGCCTTCCTAGACAAGGGGAAGTATTGAAGCTTGACCTCTGGTCCCTGGGATCCAGAAAAAAACAAGACTTTCTAGGCTATACAGATCACCAACTGGAAGAAGCAGGAATCCCCGAGGCTGGGGGTCCTTGTAGTAGACCAATGTAAAAATGATTATGTACAAGAACATTGAAGACTACATTAGTCTGATCATATATGATGTCAGAGGCAGAAAAACCTCTCTACTGATCAAGTCTCTCCTCTGGGTGTGAGGACTGTGTGCCTGGAACTACACAATCTGAAGCCCTGTTCTATGGCTCCACTGCTCACATTTTCCCATGTTCTCCTGCATTTCTCATTTGTAATCCAGCACTGTGGCTCTCCTCAAAAGAGCCTTAACCCCCATCCTTCTCATTTGAATGGATGGTGAAATCTTCATTTTGGTGACAAGCACTGTCATGGCTAGTTTGGGGGCCTGGGCAGGGGTGGCCCAAGGGGGGTGCGTGGCCATATGCGGAGACTGGGTGCGTGGCCCTCATTTGCATAAAGGACCTCATTTGCATAAATATTTGCATAATGTTACCATACACTAACTTTTAGTAAACATGTCTCTTAATGAGTGTATGGATAAAGAAAGACAAAGATTTCTACATTACTATAATCCAGTGCCAACCGCCAGGCACATTAGGAACTACTACAAACACTGCCCATTTAGAACCCATAGCAAACCCGCCGTATCCTAACAGCACTACCAGGACTCACAAAGCACCAGACCCTACCTATCAAAAGGCAACACTGCAAATATTAAACCAATACATTTCAGAGAATACTGGGGAAAGAGAACAAGTGGCAATGTCTAATAGGAATTACATAAACAGAATACCTCAGCTCAATTACACATGCAGAACATAGACCATCACCAAACAAGGAATCACAATTTAGAAACAGGAAGACAATAATTAAACTGGGAACCCCAAAAGCCAAACTTGGAATGTACAACACTACTGTAGAAATAAAACTATAAATTAATTTCCTCTTGTACTAAACAAAGCGCAGACATTAATGATGCACATTTCCCAGAGCTGACACATTCCAGTTAATAAATTCAAAATAAAGAGATTTTTTTCTACCTTTTGTGCATTTTTTTTCAGTTGCAATTGCTCCAGCCACTTTCTTCTGGTTTCTTCGTGTCTTCTGCTAACTCTCCATCGTCTGCTGTCCATTTGTCCTTTCTTCTCTCTTCTAGCTTTTTTACATTCTCTCTCTACATCTGCTTTAACATACTAATCTTTCTCCTTTTGATCTTTCCTATTTCATCCACTTAAATTTTACCCCTCCATCCTCAATCCCCACTTACTCTCCCAATACCCGGCCAATTGTAGATTTGTCTTCCCTCCCACACAAAATATTTTTCCCCTCTCCATTTCACTCTCCCAGCTCCATCCCATTCTAATCCTCCCCCAACAGCTCCCTTCTAGTTCTAGCCCCACCCAGCATCCGCTCTCTTCTAGTCCCCGCATCAGCCTATTTCCAATCCTATCCTAGCCCCACCATCAGCCCATTTCCAGTCCTAGCTCCCCCATCCATTTCCAGTCCTATCTGAGTACCTCCATCAGCTCATTTCCAATCCCAGCCCCCCATCAGCTCATTTCTAGTCCTTTCCTAGCCCCACCATCAGCCCATGTCAAATCCTAGCTCCCCTCCATTCAGCCCATTTCCAATCCAAGCCCCCCATGAGCCTACTTCCAGTTCCAGCCCCTCCATGAGTCCATTTCAATCCAAGCCCCCACCACAGCCCATTTCCAATCTTAGCACCCCCCAGCAGCCCATTTCCAGTCCTATCCTAGCCCCTCCATCAACCCATTTCCTGTCCTAGCTCCCCCCACTCAGCACATTTCCAGTCCTAGCTCCCTCCCCTCACAGCCCATTTCCATTCCAAGCCCCCTCCCCATCAGCTATTTGCAGTTCAAGCCCCCTTCCACTCAGCCCATTTCCAGTCCTAGCAACCCCCAGCCCATTACCAGTCCTAGCCCCCCCATCACCCCATTTTCAGTCTTAGCCCCCCCCCATAGCCCATTACCAGTCCTAACCCCCTCCCCCCCATCAGCCAAGGTAGAAAAAAAATAAAAAGCTGGCTGCTGCTGTGGCAGAATCAAGTGTCCTGCGGGGCCCCAGAGACCACTCCCCCAGCACACGTCGAAGGCATCCGAAGCTATGCTGTGGGCTGACGGGTGTTTGGAGCAAAACAGGTTGCACTTTTTGTTCCGCTCTGTTGCAAAGAGGTCGACATGGGGTTGGCCCCAGTGGCAGAAGATGTCCTTGGTGATCTCGGGGCTCAGGGTCCACTCATGTGGACTCAGCTGTCGGCTTAGCTTGTCTGCCAGGGAGTTCTGTTCGCCCGGGAGATAGGACGCTTGCAGTCAGCAGTGATTTGCTATGGCTAGTGCACAGATGGTGAGCGCCTCCTTGCACAAGGGTCGTGAGCCCATTCCTCCTTGTTTGTTGAGATAGAACATGGCCACCTGGTTGTCCATCTGAATGAGGACCGATTTGTTTTTGATGTGTGGTTGGAAGGCTTGTAGGGCATATTTTATGGCCCTGAGCTCCATAAGGTTTATCTGGAGACACGTCTCTGTTGTTGTCCAGGCTCCTTGTGTGTGTTAGTGACCCATGTGGACTCCCGAACCTGTCCTGGATGCATCTGTAGTGATGGTGATTTGGTGACTGGGTTGTTGGAGGTCCTTTCCCACCGTAAGATTCTGCTTGGTAGTCCACCACTGGAGGCTCCTCCTGGTATGTGCATCGAGGGTGATGTACATTGAGAGGGGCTGGGTGTGCTGGCTCCAGCATGACCATAGAGCCACTAGAGGGTGCGCCTGTGTAGCCACGCTAGAGGCAATACCTGTGTAGTGGCGGCCATGTGTCCCAGGATTCGCAAGAGGGTCCGAGCCATTGAGACTGTTTGAAGGGAGACTTCCAGAGCTAGAGCGGCCAGCTTCTCCGCTCGCTGTGCTGGGAGAAACATCTTTGCTTTTACGGTGTCTATGTCGGCCCCGATGAATTCTAAGCGTTGGGTGGGGACGAGATGTGATTTCCGCTGGTTTACCAGGAATCCGAGGGAGAAGAGGAGGCGGATAGTCTGTCTGACTGCTGCCTGCATTCCCCGTGATGATGGCGATGAGAGAAGCCAGTCGTTCAAGTATGGGAAGACGTGGATGCCCTGTTTTCGCAGGTGCGCTGCTGCGACGGCCACACATTTTGTGAATATCCGTGGTGCAGGGGAGAGACTGAATGGAAGGGCCCTGTATTGGTAATGACCTCCCAGGGCTTGAAAATGCAGGTATCTTCTGTCCTCTGGATGGATTGGGACATGAGTGTAGGCATCCTGTAGGTCCAGGGATGCAATCCAGTCTCTGGGTTGAAGGAGCGGGAGGATCGAAGCCAGTGAGTACATGCGGAACTTCTCCTTGTAGATAAACTTGTTCAAGTTCCTGAGGTCGAGGATAGGGTGAACCCCTTCCGATTTCTTGGGCACCAGGAAAAATCTGGAGAAGAAGCCCAGATTGATCTGATCGGGGGGTACCAAGCTATACTTGGAAGAGTATAGCTTGAGATGCCAGAAGATGTATCAACTCTTGGTGCATCAGTAGAGGCCTTTCGTTGTGGTTGGCTTGTGCTGGGGTCGAGCACTGGCAACGGGGAGACTGGAAGCGTAGGTGGTAGCCTTCCCGAATGATCTATAGGACCCACGAGTCTGTAGAGATAAGTCACCAGGAGTCCCAGAAGGCAGTCAATCGTCCTCCCACCGGAAGCATTGTCTGCTCTTCAACCGGTTGATTGTCAAAAGGAAGGGCCGCTTTCCCCGGGTGGGGGCGGTTGCTTCTTTTGTTTTCTGTCCCTTTGGTGGTTTTGCTGATGTGAGGCTCCGTATGAGGGTTGGGATGATGCCTGTTTGTAACGTGGTGGCTGCCATTTTCGGTAGGAGTTGTATTTTTTATGTGTGGAGTAGGACTTGCGGTTATAGTTTCCTTTGGCGTTGGAACTACATTCTAGACCATCTTCTGCGAGGGTCTGTAGGGTGGTGCAATGGTCCTGCATGTCATTGACTGTCTGTGATTTTCTCTCCAAAGAGTGACTTGCCATTGCAGGGGGCATCCGCAATGCGCTCGTGGGTGTCATCATGCAGGCCAGAAGCCCGCAGCCATGCTAGTCTCCTGGTGGAGATGGCAGTGCAGGCTATATGTGTGGCTGTCTCAAAGGTGTCAAACACTGTGCTTATCCGGTGTTTTCCACATTTCTTGAGGTCCCCAATCGTGGACGTGGCTTTTGCTGCAGCCTCGGGTGGGAGAGCTGCAATGGTGTCCTTAAAAGTCACCAGTAATGTATCTTGGAAGAGTATATGCTGGAACTGGTGTTCAGCAGTCCTTGCGTTCAGCATGGCCCCTTGGAAGACTTTCTTCCCTACATCATCCAGAAGTTTGGGGTCTCTCTCAGGAGGGGAGTTGGCATTGTTGCATGATGATCTGATGTGTTTCAGGGCAAAGGAAACAACAATGGATTGGTGGGGTAGCTGACTCTTCCCGAAGCCTGGGGCTTGGCAGACTTGGTACTTTGTGTCCAGTTTCCGGGGGCAAGCAAGTGAAGAGGTCGGACTCTGCCAGAGTTTGGTCTGCGCATCCAGCAGACACTGGTGGACCGGAAAAGTGACAGGCAGCTTTGGGGCGTTGAGGTACATGAGGACCTGTTCTGGCTTGATCCGGGTTTTCCGCTGGAGCAAGGACTAGCGTGGACGCCACTTTACGAAGAAATTTGGGGTAGGTGAGGTCCTCGGGAGGTGGCGCTGCTGGGGGAGGATCTGCGCTGGTCCCTGAGGTCACAGTGGACCTGCTATCAGAGTTTTTTGTGGTGCCTGAGGCCTTTCCTGGTGAATCAGAGCCCAATGGAACTGTTCTCTCCTCTTCTTCCTCCTCTCCAGAGCTGAGGAAGGATGAGGGCTCGGAGTCATCAGCAGAGTGATTGGAGTGCCGCGTGTCACCGCAATCGGCGGTGTGGTTTTGATCCTCCGGGTATGCCGGGGCGGCCTTGAGACCTTCCTGTAGGAGGCTCGTGAGGTTGGAGAGAAGCTGTAGTATGGCTCCTTGGTTTGGGAGGACTGACCTGACAGAGCCTATGTTGTTGGTCAAAGGGTTGTCTCTGCTGGTTGCTGCAGGAGGAGCAGGGCTGCTGTCTGTGTTGCTTTGAGCGTTCAGTCTGTGGCCACCCCCCCCCCCCTCGGGCTTGGTGGTGTTGCTGTGCACCGTTTTTTATGGTGGGACCTCCTGTCCTTTTCTCCACTCCTGAGGCTGTGGGATCACCGGTGCCGACGTTTTTTGAACGGTTGCAGCCCCGATCGTCATTGCAATCCCGGCTCCCCTGTGCCTCAGACCAGCATTCTTTGGTGTGCTCCTGGCTCTGATGTGCCTTAGAATGGTGTCTCGGTGCCGAAGGGGAGTCCTTGCTTCTGTGTGGGGAAGCCCTGGAGTCAGCGCGGAGTGTGGGAGGAGAATCGCAGTGATGTCGGGGAGACCCGTTGAGCCGGCCAATAGCAGCAGAGTGGACAGGTCTTGCTGGATTTTCAAGATGGCCACCCCCAGGGAAAGCATGGCCCGGTGAAGCTTGGTCCCGATGCCCAGAAGATGACTCTGGGGCAGAGGAGGCAGAGGGAGTCTCAGCAACGGTGCGATCGGGGATGGCGGCCTCGGAAGGCGCATCCCAGGTCACCATGTTCTCTGAAGCTGGAAGAGCCGCCAAGAAGTCTTGCAGTGCATGGCTTCTCGATTTACGTGCTCTGGGGGACATCCGAGCACAGTGTTGTCAGTTGGCGACTTGGTGCTTTGTCCCTAGGCAGCGTATGCAGACGTCGTGGGAATCGGTGCAGCTCATCTTCCTCGAACAGCGGTTGCATTTTTTAAAACCGGGTTTTGCCGGTTTAGGCATTCTGTAAGTGTTCAAATAGAAAACTGGAACACCACCATCTCAAACGCCGCCAGACCCACCACCCCAACACACGGAAACAACAAAGAAACAGACCCAGCTCCACCCCTTGGTACTCTAAGGAAATCTGCAATGCAAAGAGAGCACTAAGAAGACTTGAAAGCCGATGGAGATGCTCCAAATCAAACCCCATACAGAACCTATACCAGTCAAAACAAGAGGACTATAACAAACTCATCAACCAACACAAGAAAGACTACCACACAAACCTCATCCTGAAGTCTACCAACAAACCTGCAAACTCTTCGAATTAGTAGACTCTCACCAATGAACTCTATAACAGAAACGAATAGCAAATAGTTCCACAGACCTTCGCAGACCACCTTAAGACCAAATTCACAGCCCCCGCCAAGGACAACAGAGAGATCAGCAGCAAGAAACCCCCTCATCCCAACCAAAGATGGAACAAATTCAGTATCCCAGCCAAGGAACAGATATCAAACATCATCTCCACCCTCAACACCAGCACCACCCCCACTGATCCATGCCCCGTAATGTGGATCAAAACTGCAAAAAAAGATCTGATCCAGAACATCTGCAAAATAATCACAAGCTCTCTCACCACAGGAATAATGCCAAGCGTACTCAAACTAGCTACAATACGCCCCATCCCCAAGAAATCCACACTAGCCAAAACTGACCCTGCTGCCTACAGACCCATCTCAAGCCTCCCCCCCTAGCCAAGATCATCGAAAAAGCAGTCCAATACCAACTACAGAGCCACGTAGACACCCATGCCCCCTGGACCCAAATCAACACGGCTTCCGACCAAACCACAGTGTAGAAATGCTACTAATCCAACTCCTCGACAAGCTGATCCGGCTATCGATAACATCAAAATGGGAGTCCTCCTGATATTCATAGAAGTCTCCACAGCATTTGACACAGTGAGCCACACAACCTTGCTAGCGAAACTACAAGAATTTGGACTACACGGCACCACCTTGAACTGGTTCACATCATACCTAACCGACAGACAGCTACAAGTCAAATGCGGCTCAAACACCTCCCAGCCCCTGAAAGCCACCCAGGGCATCCCACAAGGCTCATCCCTCTCCGCACTGCTATTCAATATATACCTAGAACCAATCTGCTCCATCATCAAAAACCACAAGATTCAATACACCATCTACGCCGACGACATAATGATATTCACCCCAATAAACCTGGACTCCCCAGACTACTACAACCTAGCCAATTGTCTCCAGCAAATGACAACCTGGCTGTTAGAAAACAACCTATCCATAAACCACAACAAAACAGAAGCACTATTCATATAAAAAAAAAAACACCTTCTCAATGACACCCACCATAAAACTAAACGACATCACAATATCAGTAAAGCCAGAAGTGAGATGCCTCGGAGTGATTCTCGACAAGGACCTAAACCTACAAGCCCACATTGCCAGAACCACAAGAAATGCCTACCTCAAAATGAGAACCATCAGGCGCCTCAAACCCATCCTTGCACAGGACCATTTCCGTACAGTCTGTCAAACGCTCATCACCCCTACACTTGACTACTGCAATCCCATCTACCTAGGGCTGTCAAAACAGGCCCTCCGACCACTGCAGATGGCTCAGAACACTGCCGCCCGCATAATAACAGGCTGCTCAGGACATGACCACATCACACCCATCTTCTACCACCTCCACTGGCTACCAATCAGCTCCCGTATACAATACAAAGTTATCCTAAACATATTCAAAATAAGACAGAACATCTCAGCCGACAGCCTGCAACCTCTCAAAGTGGACCTATGCACCAGACCCAGAAGAAGGAGAACCACAGACACCATCACCACCCCAAGTGAATTCACCAAATCCAGACAGGACACCTCAAGAAGGGCTCTGTCCCTGGCCGCACCCACCCTGTGGATCTCTCTCCTCGACGAGCTGAGATCTGCAACGGACATCAAAGATTTCAGAAAGCTGCTCAAAACAAAGTTTTTCATGGATCATTAGGACTTCACCTGAACTAGACTCTGCCATAACCAAACCGAAGCCTTCAATCTGCATATAGACCTGTATATACGTAGCTCAATTGTATATAGTTCATTTGTTTTAATAACTGTACATACTTCACTTGCATATAAAGCAAACTAATCACTCACACCCCACAAAACACACTAATTCAGATGTTTCCACTGCATGTTGCACACTATAGCCCCCCCCCCTTGATTGTTTGATGTGAAAACCACTTTGATTTAATGATAAGGCGGTATATTAAATCTGCCTAAATAAATAAATAAATTTCTTCTTGCTGGCTCAAAGTAGGAGAGCAGGATTCCGCGTGTGTACGGTACAGCTGAAGAAAAAAAAGACTGGCTGGCTAGGGTCGGGCTAGTGGGTTGGGCATCTGGCTCATGCTCAGAAGGCTCTGAGCTCTAGAGAGCACTTCCATGTACGGCACCATTGGAGGACGTCACCAGGTGTGGCTGACGAATCCTGCTTGTCCAAGGAGAAAAAAGCATCCTGGTGTGTGTGTGTGTGGGGGGAACAGGCTTACCTCTTCCTGTCTACTCCAGGAGAAAAATCAGGATTGCAGGGACTGGGTTATCCTAGTGCAAAAGCTTGTAGGCACCTGGCAGCTTGTAAAGGAAAATGTTCCTGGAGTCCAGCTGCGAGAGTTCCCTCACCTTTGAGTCTGCTGAAGAAGGCACTCGCTGTCCTGTTCGAAGTGATAATTGATTATATTTTGCATGTCCACACATCCTAGGACACACAACTCGGAGTTAGAAACCCAGGACTGGGCATTTGATTGTGATACTTCAAAATATAATGGACCAAGAATTAATCAATTTTCTCCAGCCAGTGACCACCACTAATTGCTGGACCTAACACTAATGTACACTGCAAGCAGCTGTCTCTTCTCTCCATATGCTCTCTCTCTCCCTTCACTCTTGTCTTTTATCAGTCCTGTTCTAGCCCCCTTTCCTGATTTCGTAGAAGAATTGGGGATCATTTTTGGTCCTTTGTGTGGTTGTAGGAGAGAAGGGGAGGCCCCATTGTGGGGACAGTGGATTGCAGAAGCCTTTGCAAATGTTACAGACATCAGTCAATGGCAGGTTAAATTCATATAAGAAGCACAAGCAGAATAACTATTTCTTTTAATCACATGATGACTAAAAGATAGATAGAAACCTCCCAGGATCAGGTTAATCCATTTCAGAAAGATAATTGGAAATTATTTGTTCTTCTTCAGGTTTCCTCAGCCTCCCTCTTCTTCCTTAGCCTTTAATTTCTGAATAAAAAAGATAATTCCTAATTATTTTATTCCTTCTGTGAAGAATGAGAATCAGTATAGCCTAGTTGCATAATGTAAAGTGTGCTTTGCTTTCTTGGTTTATAAGCGTGCTCCTTGAACTGCATTCAACAAGAAAGACCAGCTGGAGGGCTGGGGGCTGACGAGCAGTTCCACAGCACACTGGGGACTAAACATTTTCTACGTTCTTCTTTAGGTTGTGCTCCTTGACATTACAAGTAACGTTCGAGGGTGTACCCTCTTTGTTTTGCTCCCTCCTCATGGGTAAGCGTACCATTAGGAGAAGAGTGAATAGAAAGCTGCAGGAAGTGAAAGCAGCTCCACAATTCCTGCATTTGTAGACTTGTTTTTCTTTTCTACCCCTTCAGTTCTTTGTCAAGATCCCTTTGTTGGGTTTCTATCAGTGACCTTTTGTCACGTGCCTCCATGGAGCTGACTTAAGCCTTCTTGCTACTCCGTCAATTCCATTTGTCCTGGGGATGTCTCTGCTCAGCAAACCACCGCTCAGGAAGATCATTCACTCTTTTTGTCCAGGGCGTTAATGTAATATTGACATGTTTTTACTATAAATATTAATAAATAATGAGATTCTATAACAAGGGAATGCATTTCTTTTTCTTTAACATTGGCAAAATTCTTCCCTTCTTTGTGAACACACTACTAAGACACTTATCCACTCTTCAGTCACCTCCCGTCTAGACTATTGCAACCTCTTCATCATCTCTCCCCCCTTCAATCTGTTCAAAACTCAGCTAGGTGGCTAATCTTCCGCCATCCTCTGCATGCTCATATAACCCCCCTTCTCAAGTTGCTTCACTGGCTCTCTATCCGTTTCTGTATCCAGTTCAAACTTCTCCTACTGACCTATCAGTGCATTCACTCTGCTGCTCCTCACTACCTTTCCTTGCTTCTCTCCTTACACTCCTCCTTGGGAACTCCAGTCTTTTGGCGGATCGCTTTTGTCTGTCTCCTTCTCTTCCACTGCCAACTCCAGACTTCGATCCTTTCACCTTGCTGCTCCTTATGCCTGGAACAAATTACCTGAGTCTTGAAGGACTGGAAAGGGGGGCTGTTACTTCTGGAGAGAAATCTGAAATTGTGAGTATATACTTCTGGGAATTTTTCTGAAAGGAATTTTTTTTCTTTTAAAGCTAATTAATCTGTGAACCCACTATTTTTTTTGTTAAATCAGTCAGGGCCTAGTAGCAACAGTTTAAGATTCAATTTAAAAACACAGAAGAGAACTTTCTGGTTACCTTTCATACCCAGTAGACAGCTGTAGTTTAAATTTCATAGTCACTCAGGGCCTAGCATCAGCAAAGTACTTTTAGTTTCAAATTAAAACACAGAAGAGAGCTTTCTGGTTAAATTTAGAATCCAGCAGAGAGCTTGTAGTTTAAATTTCATAATGGGTTAGAGCCTAGTAGCAGCAAAGAGCTATAATTTAAATCAAATCAGAATATAGTTTTCCTCAGCAGCACAGCATAGTGGCTGCATATATATGTTAAACAGAAGTGCTGAGAGAGCAGAGCCTTGGGGGATTCCCTGCGTTTGGGAGAAAGATTCTGCTTTTTCTCCGTTGAATTGAACCTGTTGTGTTCGATTTGAGATGTAGGATGAGAACCATTTTAGTGGTGTTCCTGTTATTCCTATTGATTTTATCCTATTTATGAGGGTCCCATGATTGACTGTATCAAAAGCAGCGGAGATGTCAATGAATACAAGAATGTACATTTTCTTTTTGTTTTCAAGGCCCTTTAGGAGGTTGTTAAGTAGGACTAGTAACAGGGTTTCAACTCCATGATGTTGCCTGAAGCCATATTGCTGGTCATCAAGAGGAGCATTGTCAGTCAGATGGTCTTGGAGCTGTAGAAGGACCGTTTTTTCTATGATCTTTGCCAGGAATGAGATACTTGATATGGGACGGTAGGACGCTGGGTCTTCTCCGTTGAGTGTAGTGTTTTTTAGGATCGGTCTAATGACTGATTTCTTTAATTCTGAGGGCATGATTCCTTGTTGTAGGGATAGGTTAACTATGTGTGCTATGTGAGGTGCTATGTCTTGTTTCACTGCCTTGATCCAGGATGCAGGACAGGGGTCTAGTGGGGAGGTGGTGCTTTTTAGGCTTGTGACAATGGTTGTGATTTGCTGGGTTCCTATTTTGTGGAAGTGCTCCCATAACTGGTTTTGCGTCGTGTTATTCTCACTTCTGATTTGTGGTGTTGGTGGGGGGGGGGGGGGGGTGGGGGACTAGGGGCCGTAAGTTTGGTCGCGTAGTGGTTTGCCAGTGTTTGGACCTTGATGGAGTTGTTGAGGTTGGCATTTTGGTCGGTTTTGGTTAGTGATTTGACTAGTTCAAATAACTCTCGCGGGCGATTGATCGCCTTGTTTAGGATGTTGGTGTGATGTCATTTTTTTGCATTGTTCACGTCGTCTTTGTACTTTGCGAGATGGGTCATGTATTTAGTTTTGAGATCGGAGGATTTGGTTTGTCTCCATTTTCTCTCTATTTTACGGAGCTCCCTTTTTGATTTTATAAGAGTTCCTGTGTACCAGGGTTCCGAGTTGATCTTATGTGGGTTTGTTGTGTGTTTCAATGTTGGGTTAGATGTATTTTGGATGTGTGTGTTCCATCTGTAAGTTAGTTCGTCGAGGTCTGTGGAATCTAGGTTTATGTGGGATGCAATGGTGCTTATGAGGTGTTCCTCGTTGAGTTTGCTGAATTTCCTAATGGGGTTGGTCATTCTCATCTCCTTTGAGTTTTTGGGTTGGCACTGTAGTTTAAGTTTACAGTTGATTTGGTGGTGGTCTGACCATGGTACTTGAGTTATGTTTATTATAGGTGGTTCATTGCTTTGTTGTGGATTTCTGGGTATGAAAATCATATCTAGGATGTTGCCTCTATCGTGTGTGGGGTTGCTTACTATTTGTTGGAAACCCAATTGGTCGATGGCTTCATAGAAGGAGTCCGTGTGGGACGGAGGAATTGATGCTAGGTTCAAATCTCCGAGGATGATTTGGAATTTTTTGCTTTGTGTGGATGTGATGGTTTCTAGTGCTGTGGCTAGTGTTTCGTGCTGTGGTGAGGGAGGTCGATAGATTAGGCAGATGGATAATGCCATGCTCTCGACTTTGAGTAGGTCAAGATCAGGATTTGTGACCGTAGATGTGGTTGTGAGTTGAAGGCTGGTTTTGGCTGCTATAAGGACTCCGCCTCCTCTTCTGTTGATGCGTGGGCAGTTGTATAGTTGGTATCCGGGCTTCTGTATTTGGTTCATTGTTGCAGGGTCTGAGTCAGTGAGCCATGTTTGTTATGCATAGGATATCTGGTTGTTCGTCAGTTAGAATGTTGTGGATAATATGCGTTTTATTCCTTATTGACCTAGCATTAATAAGGATAATGTTACATGTGTGATGTTCTGGGTGTGTTGTTCGTGTGAGTTGTATTTGGGATCCAATAGTGTTCTTTGCTTTGGTTTTAGGGTGTTTTTGTGATCTATTTCCTCTGATATGGGTGTGTCGTTGGGGTAATTTGCTTGGCGTTTGTGTGGTGGTGATAGGATTTAAGTTGTATTGATGCAGGATGGGTAATGGTGGGGGTGGGGGGTGGAGAAGGTAGATTGGTGTATATAGTAGAGGAATGCAGTATTGTGAGTGTGGGATGGTTCTATATGAGGATGTCAGTATACACATGCACAAAATCAGGAAAGTGTGAGCAGGCTCCATTTTATGTCTGCCAGAAATACTTGGGTTTTTGGATTCGTGTGGCGCGGTGTGGGGTGTAATCAAGGCAGCTGGCCTAGAGATGGGTTAGTGTAGGCCGGCAAGATAGTTGTTGGGTACCAACAGTTTAGCAGGGATAGATGGGTTGGGGTACAGTGTTTCTTATTACTTTAAACAAAATAGGGATACAGTCCTAACGTTCCTTATCACTCAGTATAAACAGATACAGTATTGTGCGATACAGTCCTATCGTTACTTCTCACTCAGTATAAACAGATAGTCCTACAGGTGCTCCTTGTGGTCTTGGGCAAGCCACTTAACCCTCCATAGCCCGTGTTCCCTGTAAAATAGTTATCTCCAATTTATAATGCCCTGTTCAATGTAATTTCAGTTTGTTCAATGTAAACCACACTGATGCAGAATAACATGGTATATAAGAGAATGTAAATAAATAAACATGACAGCAGAAAAAGACCAAATGGCCTATCTAGTCTGCCCTTCCATATCAACCACTACAACAGTCCCCTTTTTTCCTTTAGAGATCCTCTGTGTTTGTCCCATGCTTTTTTTGAATTCAGATACTATCCTCCACTGGGAGACTATTCCATGGATCCACCACTCTTTCCGTAAGGAAATATTTCTGCATATTTTCCTGAGTCTATCCCCTTTCACCCTCATCCTATGTGCCTCATAACAGAGCTTACTTTCAATCGAAAGAGGCTTTCCTCCTGTGCATTTATGCCATGAAGGTATTTAAACATCTCAGTCATATTACCTCTATCCCATCTTTCCTCTAAAGTATACATGTTAAGATCTTTAAGTCTGTCCTCATATGCTTTATAACGAAGACCACTAACCATTTTAGTAGCCACCCTCTGCACAGACTCCAACCTGTTTATATCCTTTTGAAGGTGCGGTCTCCAGAACTGCACACAATACTCCAAATGAGGTCGCACGAAAGACTTATACAGGGGCACTATCACCTCCTTTCTTCTGCTGGCCATTCCTCTCCGTATGCACCCAAACATCCTTCTAGTTTTCGCTGTTGCCTTTTCTACCTGTTTAGCTACTTTAAGATCATCAGACACAATCACACCTAGGTCCCGCTCTTCTTTAGTGGACAAAAGTACTTTACCCCTTATACTATATTGCTCCCATGGATTGCTGCAGTCCAAATCATGACCTTGCATTTTTTATCATTAAATCTCAGCTGCCAAATTCTAAACCATTCTTCAAGTTTAGCTAGATCCTTCCTCATGTTATCTATACCTTCCTGAGTGTCTACTCTATTGCAGATTTTGGTATCATCCACAAAGAGGCAAACCTTATCCAACAGCCCTTCAGCAATATCGCTAACAAAGATGTTAAAAAGAATTGGACAAAGAACAGATCTCTGGGGCACACCACTAATAACCTCCCTCTCTTCAGAGTGAGCTCCGTTTACCTGTACCCTTTGTCGCCTCCCACTCAGTTTCTAACCCAAGCAGTAGCTTTAGGTTCAATCCCTAGGGTGCTCAGTTTGTTTATAAGTCGCCTGTGAGGAACAGTATCAAAGGCTTTACTGAAATCTAAATACACCACATCTAGGGCTCTCCCTTGGTCCATCTCCCTGGTCATCCAGTCAAAGAAATCAATCAGATTTGTCTGAAAACACCTACCTCTGGTGAATCCATGTTGCCTTGAATCCAGTAATCTGTTGGACTCCAGAAACCTCACTATTTTCTCTTTCAGCAGCGCTTCCAATAATTTACTCACCACTGAAGTTAAACTAACTGGCCTGTAGTTTTCAACTACATCCTTACTTTCACTTTTGTGTAAAGGGACCAAATGTGCCTCTCTCCAGTCATCTAGCACCACTTCAGACTCCAATGAGGCATTGAAAATGTCAATCAATGGAGCTGCTAGAATGTCCCCAAGTTCCCTCAGTATTCTAGGGTGTATCCCATATGGTCCCATTGCTTTGTTTACTTTAAGTTTAACTAACTTCTCACAAGCACTGTCTTCTGAAAATTGTTCAAGATACCCCTCGCTTCTGTTCCTGTTTGTGGGCATTTTCTGAGGTCCTGCTCCTGGTTCTTCATTTGTGAACACAGAACAGAAATACTTGTTAAGCAATTCTGCTTTATCTTCATCAGCATCTACATATTCCTTCCCTTCACCCTTGAGTTTGACAATACCACTTTGGCCCTTCCTCTTCTCACTAACAAATCTGAAAAATGTCTCATCTCCCCATATTATTGCATTGCTTATTTCCTTCTCTTTCTGAGCCTTCGCTTTCCTGACTACTTTGCTAGCTTCTCTAAGTTTTTCCAAATATAGATGCCTGTCTTCCTCTCTCTGTGATCTCTTGTATTTCATGAAGGCCTCCCTCTTTTACTTCATCCTTTCAGCTGCTTCTTTCAAAAATCATAGTGATTTCCTTTTATCTTTATTTACCATTTTAACAAAAAGGTTGGTTCCCCTTTAAATATTCCCTACTGTTTTTCTACATCCCCCAGCTGTTCCCATCCCACTAATGACTCCCTGAGGTATTGGCCCATCTTGGCAAAATTAAGTTTCCTAAAGACCCTCTCTTTTGAATGGATTCCATCAGCCCTAGTCCTAATACTGAACTACACCATCTGGTGATCACTGGATGCAAAATGACCTCCCACTACAACATCAGAAACACTTTCACCATTGGTAAGCACCAAGTCCAGTATGGCCCCTTCACGTGTGGGGTCTGTTACCATTTGCTGGAATAGTTCTCCCTGTAGAGAATCCAGGATCTCCTTACTTCTAGATGATACTGCAGCAGGAATGTGTCAATCAACATCTGGCATATTGAAATCCCCTATCAGTAGCACTTCCCCTTTCCTGTGAGGGAGGTCTTTATATCACGCCAAAGCAAATTGATTTCTCTTTCCCTCTTTCCAGTTTGAGCCACAGTGCCACCTCTTCTCTCCTTTTTAAACCCTGTATTTCCATAGCTGTAATATTTTTTTACATATAGTGCCGCTCCTCCTTCCCTTTTTCCTACCCTGTCCTTTTTGACTAAAGTATAGCCTGATATAGCTACATCCCAGTCATGGTTGTCCATGAACCATGTCTTTGTTACTACCACTAAATCCAAGTCAGCCTCTCCCATTAAAGCCTCAACATTTGTGAACTTATTTCCTATAATACGAGCATTTATAGACACTGCCTTCCAGATGTTGCCCCTTTTATTTCTATAAAGGTATTTAATGTTTCATTTACCTGGGGGCTTTCTTCACCCATCCCCAATGAATCTAGTTTAAAGCCCTCTTCAGTAGGTTAGCCATTCTACTACTGAAGACATGCCAGCCCTTCTTGGACAGATGGACACCATCCCTGCTCTGCAACCCTGGCGCTCCTCCACCGTGCTCTCTACACCCACTCCCCTCAGTATCTGGCTGATCTTGTCCATTTTCATACCCCATCTCGCTCCTTGCGATCCCTCCACCTCAATTGCTTACATCTTCCCTCACCCACCTCCACTTGCCTCCAATCCACCCGCTCCTCTGTGTTTTTCTTCCTTGCCCCCTCTCTATGGAACTCTGCCCTCTTCTATCCGGCTTGAGCAGGAACATACTACCTCTAAGAACAGCCTCAAAACCCACCTCTTTGCCCTTGCCTTTGACCTCCCTGATCCCTCTATGTGACATATGAACATAAGATATGCCATACTGGGTCAGACCAAGGTCCATCAAGCCCAGTATTCTGTGACCTTGTCTTTCCTGTTCTCCTCTCTCTCTCTCCTGTCTATTGTCCTGTTGTATGAATCTGTTAGGTATGCTTTCCTATCCACCATTGTAATTTCTTTTTCTTCTTCCTTTACCTTATGGTATTTCTTTGTTTTGAACTATGTAAACCGCTATGATGTTTTTCGTTTAGCGGTATATTAAGTTAATAAACATAAACCCTTGGAACAGCATCCCATGGTCCAGAAAACCAAAACACTCTCAATGACACCATCCACGCAGCCATGCATTTATCTCCAGGATGCAAGCTTCTTTGCCTCGGCCTTTTCCCTCAACAGGGAGAATTAAAGAGAACACTACCTGCGTCCCTATATGCTTCACCCTCTGTCCCAGAGCCATGAAGTCACTTTTGATATGCTCAGAGGAATACCTGGCAGTATCATTTGTGCCAACATGGATGAGCAACATCGGGTAATAGTCACTGTGCTTAATGAGTCTCGGCAAACTCTCCATAACATCTCATATTTTGACACCTGGCAGACAGCATACCTCTCTGGACATTGTCTGGTCGGCAGATGGATGCCTCAGTACCCCTCAGAAGAGAGTCACCAACCACCAGTACTCTTTGCTTTCTTGTGGTCACTGATTCTGCAACATTGGGGTGCTCAAGCTCTGGTTCTTCCCTTTCCAGGGATACTTTCATCTCCTCCACTTCCAGGGCTGCTTTATAATGAAGCCCACTAATCATTTTAGTAGCCACCCTCTGCACCGACTCCATCCTGTTCACATCCTTTTGAAGGTGCTGTCTCCAGAATTGCACACGATACTCCAAATGAGGTCGCACCAAAGACTTGTAGAGAGGCATTATCGCCTCCTTTTTTCTGCTACACAGGTCTTTTTGTTGCCTAAGCTTCTGTTTCTATTTATTTTATTTATTGTTTATTGTTTATTGTTTATTTCACATTTACTATACCGCCTCTCATTACACCGAGGCGGTTTACAAATTAAAACAAAATAGAGGTTAAAAGAAAGGAAATTACAATAATTAAAAGCAGAAAGGAGAGTAAAGGCAGAAGCAATACAAATAGAAAACAGAGAGAAGTCATCAGAGGGGAAAAGCTAGTGAGAAAAGATGGGTTTTAAGAAGAGAGCGGAATTTGGGGTAGGATTCTTCTGTGCGGAGGTTAGTAGGGAGGGAATTCCAAAGAGAGGGTCCTAAGTAGTAAAATGCAGATTTTCTGGTGGATTGCAAATGGGCTTTGGAGGGTGCAGGGAGGTGCAGACGGTTAATGTGAATGGACCGGAGGCTACGAGAGGGGTTATGATAAGTCAGTAAATCAGAAAGGTAGGCAGGAGTTGAATGATAAATGGCTTTGTGAGCTAAAGTGAGAACCTTAAATGTTATTCGATAGTCAAGTGGCAACCAGTGGAGGTGATAAAGCAGAGGGGTGATATGGTCACGTGGGGAAGCGTGGAGGATCATGCGAGCAGCTGTATTCTGGATCAGTTGAAGACGGTGTTTTTGAGCTTTAGGGAGACCAGCAAAAATAGTGTTACAGAAGTCTAATCTAGTGATAACCAACGAGAGCAGAAGAGTAGTGAGGGCCTGAGTAGACAGAAAGGGACGTACGGCACGAATTTGTCTAAGACATAGAAAAGAACAGCGGGAAACATGAGAGATATGATCTTGAAAACTGAGATTGCTGTCAAGAAACACCCCAAGGTAGCGGAGTTTGGAAGCCACAGTGATGGGGGAACCTGCAAGGGATGGAGAAAGAGACGGGACGGGAGAGGTGTGAGGAAACCAAATTGCGGCGGTTTTGGAAACATTGAGCACTAAGCAGTTAGAGGAAAGCCAAGTGGAAATAGTTGACAGACAATTTTCTAGCGGTGATAAATCAGGGTGAGATGATGAAGTGTGGTGCAGTAGAAAGATGTCATCCGCATAAAAATAACTAGAGATCCCGGCTTGTTGAATGATTAGCGCCAAAGGGGCAAGGAAGATGTTGAACAATAAAGGAGCCAGAATAGAGCCCTGAGGGACACCACAAGGGAGTGGGAAATGGTTGGACAGTGAGCGAGAGGAAGAGACAGCAAAAGACCGGTGGCAAAGGAAAGAATGGAACCAGTGATAGACTAATCCACGAATACCCGCATCCCGCAGACGAGAAAGAAGAAGGGCGTGGTCCACCAGGTCAAAAGCTGCTGAGAGATCGAGTGATACTGCTAGGGTGATGTTGCCCTGATCGTGAGAGGTGTGAATTTCATTTACGACAGCAGTGATTGTGGATTCAACACTGAAACCAGGTCTGAAACCAGACTGTCTAGGGTGCAGAAACAGTGTAGAGGCCAGATAATGTGAAAGTTGAGAGAAGACTACCTTTTCCAAAAGTTTAGAGGTAAAGGAGAGATTAGACACAGGGCGATAATGGGCAGGGATGGAGGGATCGAGGGCAGGTTGTTTAAGAGAAGGACGAACTGTGGCGTGTTTCCAGGGAGTGGGGAAAGAACCTGAGGACAAACTAGAGTTGATGATGATCAGAAGAGGTTGAAGTAATGAGACGGAGGGTTCAGAAAACCAAGAAGAAGGAATAGGGTCCAGGTCACAGGTTGTTTTCCGAGTGGTGGATAGCAAGTGAAGCAATTCAGACGAGGAAATAGGTGAGAAGGTGGACCAGGTATGGGAGAGGCATGGGGAAAGTGGGGGAGAAACAGGAGGAGGAGAGGACAAGGCTTGGGGACAATGAGGGAGAGAGGAACGAAGCTTCTGGATTTTATTGGAAAAGAAGGTTGCCAGAGTGGTAGGACTAGGGGCCGTATCAGAATGTGAGGAGCCCGTAGCAGTTGGGGTCTGTAGGCGAGAAAGAGTGTTCAAGGTGACAAAGAGCTGACGGGACCTATTAGGGGCTGCTAAGATTGTGGATGAGTAGAAAGAGCATTTTGCCTGGTGGATCGCAGAGCGGTAGTGAGCGTGACAGGATTTAAATTTATGATACAAAGGGGCAGAAGGAGCCTTGCGCCAAAGACGCTCAGCTCTGCGTAAATGAGAGCGAAGAAGAAAAAGCCCAGCATGGTACCAAGACTGGTGGGTGCGAGGTCGGGGTTTGATAAGTCTGGTGGGAGCAACTCGGTCAAGGGTATGAGACAGCTCAGCATTCCAGGCAGTAACCTGAGAGGAAGGAGAGGAGGAAGGAAAATCAGAAGGGAGGGGAGGAAGAGCTGTAGAGAAGGCCTGCAGGATAGTCGAGTTGAGGCGGCGAGAAAGAACAGCAGGTGGAGAGAGGGGGAGGGGAGCCAGAGGAGGGGCTTGTAAGGTGAACAGGAGGTAGCAGTGGTCTGACCAGGGTACGGAGATGGCTGAAGAAACTGATACAATGTATGGAGAAGACTCCGGGGAAATGATTAGATCTAAGGTATGACCTGCAACATGGGTGGATAAAGAAACATGCTGCACCAATGAGAGATCACGGAGAAGAGAAGAAAAGGCGATGTCCCTTGCTGAGGTAGGGGAGTCAAAGTGGATGTTGAAATCACCCAGCAAGTGAAGTTGAGGGAATTGAAGAACTAAGTCAGAAACAGAGGCAAGAAAGGAGTCCCAAGTAGTAGAAGAAGAGGAAGGAGGAAGATAGATAAGAAGAAATTGAAGGCCATTTTTTTCTATACTGCCTTTGTCCAAGGTGGTTTACAAGGAACAACATAACAATCTCAAGAAATTTGTTTTACAATAAACAGGGTAGAGAACTTGGAGATAAATATGGGGTTAACTATGGGAATTGGATTGAGAATCAGTGGACATCAGAGGAATAGGAGTAGGGGGAGGAACCACATATATTGTCGTGAGGGCATCCCCTGGTGGCCATTTGGGTTATGGGCATGCTCCATGATGGAAGTATTTTAGGGAGCGTGATGAAATGTAAGGTCCACAATGGCGAATGGTCTTACCTATTGCCAGCTTCCTATGAGAGCTCAATAATTAAACCAAGTGTAGGGAAAACAAGGCTTTATTTCCCCTCTGTGCAAGGGTTCAAATAAGACAGTGGAAAATCAAAAGAATGTCCTTTGTTTCAAAAGGTACCAGTATTAACAGGCTGACTAATTGTTAATCTCCACAATTAGTGCAAGGGTTAACCGGAGGAATTCACTTCATTCCAACACAATAAGAATTAAACAAACATCTTCTCCTTTATACAGTGGCTACAGATTCTAGGCTCGTGGCCATGCACAAACCACAATCCATTTCTTCTGGTTGAGGAATGGGAACAGCATTTATATATTCAGTTTCCATGGATTCTGCTCTACTACATTCCTCCTCAGAGTAATCACTGTCCCTGTCTGTTACAGGTCTATGTGAACTGTCTCTAGGCTCTTGCCTCCAATAAGACTGTGTTTTAAGTTCTCTGGGAATCTTCTGAAACCACTCTGGTTTCTTCCTTCTAACAAACTGAGTATTTGTTTTAGCTGTGCCTCTAGGAGTTAAGCATTCTGTATCATGAATAAAGCTTTCATACCTGGAGCCTCTGTAGATTAAATCCGTAGAGCCTTCTCTCCCAGGAACATCTCTCCTGCAACAGGTTCTCTGCCGATAGCCTCTAGGCAGGGCTGTGCTTTCTGGCAGCTTGCTAAAACCTGGTGTGGATTCACCTCTATCCTTCAGTAACAACTTAGCTTTATCAGAAACTGCTTTTCCTTTGGTACCTAGTAAAACTTGACCAGCATTTCCCAGAGACTGCAGGCTTTCCTCCAAACCTATCTCTCTGGTTCTCTGGATACGTCTCTCTGCTTTGGACTCAGGAACTTTGCATGAGCAGGGAGTGGCACACTCTGTAGCCTGACCGCTTTCTCCCACAGACTCCCTTTGAACAGCTGCTTTCGTAGCCTGGCCCCTCTGAACTCCACCTTTGTGAACTCTGTTCCTTTGGGCTTGCTCAAGGAGGATTCCTTCTCCAAGTCCTTCTCTTTCTCTTAGAGCTGCTCCTTCCCTCAGAGCTGTTCCTTCTCTCAGAGCTGTTCCTCCTTTCTGTCCTTCTTCTGGAGCTGTTCCTCTCCTCAGAGGTGTTCCTTCTTCCTGTCTTTCTTCTGGAGCTGTTTCTCCCCTCAGAGCTGTTCCTCTCAGACTTGTTCCTCCCAGAGTTGTTCCTCCTTTGCTAGCATTCAGCTTCCGCTTATAAGGGAATCTTTCCTTTGAAACTCTCGGGCTCACACCCAGGTGCAAGTAGTTAGCTCTCTTAGGCTCATTAGCTCCTGTATGATCACTCCTGCCCCCTCTAGCTGTGCCTTGCGGTAATTGCACATCTAGATTTCTCTGAGAAACAGGGTTTCTTTTCAACTTTGCATCTTTATTGATACCAGCCTCATGACACATCCCCCCTCTTAAAATATTACGGGCTGAATGTTCATCATTATTACAGCACGTAATCCCAGACATCTTCTGTGCTAACGTAAACAAGGCTAACCTCTTGTGCCAGAGTCAAAGAACATTTATGTGGTACACTTGTTCATGTCCCTTTGTGTCCCGTATTAGATAGGATGCTGGACCAAGTGGTTTGACCACTATGTAAGGTCCTTTCCATCGGGCTTCAAACTTCGGAGTAGGGCCTGATATCAAGACTATTACCTTCTCCCCAGCGGTTAGACATCTGGGTTTGGTATCTCTGTCATAGTACTGTTTTTGCTTTTTCTGACTGTCCTTCAGCTTTTCTTCAGCAAAACGTGAAGTCCGTCTTAACCGGCTTCTTAAACTTCTCAAAAACTGTGGTATCCCTACCTCATTTTGTACAGGTTCCACCCATTGCTTTCTCAGGATATCGAGCACTCCTCTGGGCGATCTCCCATACATCAGTTCATAAGGCGACGTGCCTAATGAAACCTGTGTCCTTTCTCTGCATGCGTACAATACAAATGGGAGCATTGTGTCCCATTCTGCCATCTCTTCGTCCAGCGCTTGTCGCAGCATCTGCTTGATGGTCTGGTTCATTCTCTCCACCAAACCATTGCATTGGGGGTGATATGCGGCGGTTTTGAGATGCCTGATGCCAAAAGCGTCCCATACCTGGGCTAAATATTTGGACATGAAGTTCGTGCCTCTGTCTGTCAAAACTTCTTGAGGGAATTCCACCTCGCAAAATAGCTTTATAAGCTCCATGGCGATGGATTTGGCTGATATATTCCTCAAGGGCACCGCCCAGGGGAAACGGGTTGCCTGGTCCATGATGACCAATATATATTGGAAACCCCTAGGCGTTTTTATTAGGGGACCGACTATGTCCATGGCTATCCTTCTGATGGGATCGGTTATTACTGGCATCGGCAGTATCAACATTTTTTTTTCTATTCCCAAACCTCTCACCAGTAAATTGTACACAGGCTAAAAGGTGGCAGCGCCATGCACACATTTTATCTTGACTCTGCCCTCTGGTTGATCTGGGGCGGACGGAGCTTGCTCTTTGATAACAGACCAGAGCTTGCGCGAAATCATTGTCTGGTCCGCTAAGATTGTGACTGACTGGGCATAATAAAGATCTCATTTCCTTAATGACCAAGTGTCTGAGTCTGATCGGAGTAGTGCAAGGTCTCCAACTTATCTTTGGGGTATAGCATAGCAGTCTTAGTCCACCAAAATTCCCAAGATATATAAACAAATGTAAAAGGAAAAGGAGATCACTATGGTTCTTAAAAAAAGTACCTGAAAAGTTGAGGATTAAGAGAGCGACCTTCATAAACTGCAAGAGATCACAAAAAGAGGGAGACAAGCATCAATGTTTGAAAAAGCTAAGAGATGCTAGGAAAGTAGTCAGGAAAGCAAATATACAAATGGAAGAAAAAAAAAATAGCCAATGCAGTAAAATGGGGGGGGGGGGGGGGGGAGGGAGGGGAAGAGACAAAACATTTTTCAGATATGTTAGTGAGATGAGGAAGTGCAAAAGTGGTATTGTCAGACTCAAGGGTGAAGGGAAGGAATACATAGAAGCTAATGAGAATAAAGCAGAATTGCTTAACAAATATTTTTGATCTGTGTTCTAGATGAAGGGCCAGGAGCAGGACCTTAGAAAACACCCACAAATAGAAACAGAAGTGAGGCAGATCTTGATCGATTTTCAGAAGACTGTTTGTGAGGAGCTAGCTAAACTAATGGTAGACAAAGCGATGGGGCCTGATGGGATGCACTGAAGAGTATTTAATGCTTCTTTAGATTCAGGAGTGATCCCAGAGAATTGGAGAAGGGTGCATATGGATCCTTTACAGAAAAGCAGGTTGGGAACCACAGGCCGGTTAGTCTGACCTCTGTGGTGAGTAAATTCATGTAAACACTGCTAAACAGAGGATAGTGAGGTTTCTGGTAATAGTAGTAGCAGTGGAATCTAATTAATTGCAGGATATGATGCAACATGGTTTTGCTAGAGGCAGGTCTTGTCAGACAAATCTGAATAATTTCTTTGAATGCATAACCAGAGAGCTGGATTGAGGGAAAGTGCTAGATGTGGTATATTTAAATTTCAGTAAAACCTTTGACACTCTTCTGCATAGGTGACTTATAAATAAATTGATCGTCCTAGGAATGAACCCTAAAGTGACCAACTGAGTTAGAAACTGGTTGAGTAGAGGGGAACAAAGGGTACGGTAAATGGAGCTCACTCTGAGGAGGACATCACTAATGATCTGTCACAGTGATCTGTCTTTGGGTGGATTCTTTTTTTTTTTCTTCAATTTAAAATTTTCTACAAGCCATTTAGACAGCACACATTTACAAAAACAAGAAAGCCTCCACAATTTCCGGCTCCCCACTTTGTCGAACATAATCAATTTTTCCCTATCAAGCACATCCCTCCAATCCAATCCCACTTACCTAACCGTGTTAACAGAGTCTTCTACAACACAAAAAGTACATCACATCACATCACTCAACCCCCCTCTCACCCTGGCATGCCATTATTACATTCCCAAATGCATATCCACAGTAATGAACAATATTAATCACAATATTTTATTTATTTATTTATTTAACTAACATTTCTTATAATAACGCCTTTCATGATATCAAGGTGGTTTACATTGAACAAACTGAAATTACATTGAACAGGGCATTATAACATGGAGATAACAATTTTACAGGGAACATGGGCAATGGAGGGTTAAGTGGCTTGCCCAAGACCACAAGGAGCACCTGTGGGACTAGAAACCCCAGTCCTTCCGGCCCAAGGTTGCTGTCCTCTAGTGGGATTTGAACCCCCAACCTTCCGGCCTGAGGTAATAATGATCAAACAGACAACACCAATCCCAACAGAAAAACATTAGCCCCATTAGAGCATACAAACCCTAAAGTAACGCCACACTCTCCTCCCTTCACCTCCCCCTCCCCTCCCTTCCCTCCCACCCCAAACATGCACAATTTAACACGCTCTCCCATTCAAAGTCCATAGCTCCAAATCCTCTGTGTATCTATCTCCTATACTAGAATCCAACCACCACAAATACCATCACCCCTAAACTGTTACCATCCCTTAAGTTCTCGCCATTTGATATATCCAGCCCAAATCCTCTGAAACTGGAGCACCCTTTGTTGCTTCAGAGCTATATATAAAATCCATGCAATATTGGATCTGCCTCTTACTCCGTAATTGTACATCCTTCCGATGATAAACTAGCCACCAGAAGCATCACCACCAAACTTCCCTTCTCTCATTCCATCCCCACTGGTAAGCAGGGGTGGCTCAAGGGGGGTGTGGGGCCACGTGCGGAGACTCGGTGCGGCACCTCATTTGCATAAATATTTGCATGATGTTACCATACACTAGCTTTTAATAAACATGCCTCTTAATGAGTGTATGGATAAAAAAAGACTAAAAGATTTCTACATTAATATAATCCAGTGCCAACCGCCAGGCACATTAGGAACTACTACAAACACTGCCCATTTAGAACCCATAGCAAACCCACTTTATCGTAACAGCACTATCAGGACTCACAAAGCACCAGACCCTACCTATCAAAAGGCAACACTGCAAATATTAAACCAATGCATCTCAGAGAACAATACAATACATGACCTACTGGGGAAAGAGAACAAGTGGCAATGTCAAATAGGAATTACATAAACAGAATACCTCAGCTCAGTTACACATGCAGAACATAGACCATCACCAAACAAGGAATCACAATTTAGAAACAGGAAGACAACTAAACTGGGAACCCCAAAAGCCAAACTTGGAATGTACAACACTGTAGAAATAAAACTATAAATTAATTTCCTCTTGTACTAAATAAAGCGCAGACGTTAAAGATGCACATTTCCCAGAGCTGACATATTCCAGTTAATAATTTCAAAATAAATTTTTCTACCTTGTGTATTTTTTTTTAGTTGCAATTGCTCCAGCCACTTTCTTCTGGTTTCTTCGTGTCTTCTGCTAACTCTCCATCGTTTGCTGTCCATTTGTCCTTTCTTCTCTCTTCTCGTTTTTTTTTTCCCATTCTCTCTCTACATCTTCTTTAACATACTAATTTTTCTCCTTTTGCTCTTTCCTCATTCCTATTTCATCCACTCAAATTTTACCCCTCCATCCTCAAACCCCACTTACTCTCCCAATACCCGGCCAATTGTAGATTTCTCTTCCTTCCCACACAAAATATTTTTCCCCTCTCCATTTCCCAGCTCCATCCAATTCTAATCCTCCCCCAACATCAGCTCCCTTCTAGTTCCAGCCCCACCCAACATCCGCTCTCTTCTAGTCCCTGCATCAGCCCATTTCCAGTCCTAGCCCCCCATCAGCCCATTTCCAATCCTATGCTAGCCACACCATCAGCCCATTTCTAGTACTAGTTCCCCCATCCATTTCCAGTCCTATCCAAGTCCCTCCATCAGCACATTTCCAATCTCAGTCCCCCCATCAGCCCATTTCTAGTCCTTTCCTAGCCCAAACCATCAGCCCATGTCAAATCCTAGCTCCCCTCCACTCAGCCCATATCCAATCCAAGCCCCCCATGAGCCTAATTCCTGTTCTAGCCCCTCCATAAGTCCATTTCAATCCAAGCCCCCACCACAGCCCATTTCCAATCTTAGCACCCCCCAACAGCCCATTTCCAGTCCTATCCTAGCCCCTCCATCAGCCCATTTCCTGTCCTAGCTCCCCCCCCACTCAGCCCATTTCCAGTCCTAGCTCCCTCCCCTCACAGCCCATTTCCATTCCAAGCCCCCCTCCCCATCAGCTATTTGCAGTTCAAACCTAGCTTCTAGTGGGTTTCTAGTCCCACAGGTGCTCCTTGTGGTCTTGGGCAAGCCACTTAACCCTCCATTGCCCATGTTCCCTGTAAAATAGTTATCTCCAAGTTATAATGCCCTGTTCAATGTAATTTCAGTTTGTTCAATGTAAACTGCCTTGATATCATGAAAGGTGGTATATAAGAAATGTTAAATAAATAAATAAAAATAAATAAACCCCCTTCCACTCAGCCCATTTCCATTCCAAGCCCTTCTCCCCATCAGCTATTTGCAGTTCAAGCTCCCCTTCCACTCAGTCCATTTCCAGTCCTAGCAACCCCCCAGCCCATTACTAGTCCTAAGCCCCCCATCAGCCCACTTCCAGTCCTAACCCCCTTATCACCCCATTTTCAGTCTTAGCCCCCCCATAGCCCATTACCAGTCCTAACCCCCCATCAGCACATTACCAGTCCTAACCCCCCATCAGTCCACTTCCAGTCCTATCCCCCCCATCACCCCATTTTTAGTCTTAGCCCCCTCATAGCCCATTACCAGTCCTAACCCACCATCAGCCCACTTCCAGTCCTAACCCCCCCATCAGCCCATTTCCAGTCTTAGCCCCCCCATCAGCCCACCTCCAGTCCTAACCCCCCATCAGCCCATTTCCAGTCCTAGCCCCCAATAGCCCATTACTAGTCCTAACCCCCCCCCCATCAGCCCACTTCCAGTCTTAGCCCCCCCATAGCCCATTACCAGTCCTAATCCCCCCATAGCCCATTCCCAGTCCTCCCCCCCGCCTCCCCAGCAGCCCAGGTAGATTAAAAAAACAAACACACTGGCTGCTGCTGCCGCTGTCATGGCAGCGGCAGAATCACGTGTCCCACGGGGCCCCCCTGCCTGTCAGAGTCCTCCCTGCAGCATCAGTTCCCAAAGCATGGGCTTTTCAGAGCCGCGAAAGGAGAGTTTCCCTTTCTTGCAGCTCTGTTAAGCCCGCCGGAGCCATCAGCCCCGGCGGGCTTAACAGAGCCGCAAGAGAGAAACTCTCCCTCCGCGGCTCTGAAATCCAATGCTGAGGGAGCTGATGCTGCAGGGAGGGCTCTGACGGGCAGGGGGGGCCCCCGCAGGACACTTGATTCTGCAGCTGCCACGGCGGCAGCGGCAACAGCCACTAGTTTTTTTTTAAAAATCTACCTGGGCTGATACAGAATGTTGTTTGCGCGGGGCCCCCTGAAACGCAGGGCCCTGTACAAGCAACATTCTTGCTCAATGGACGTGCCGGCCCTGCTGGCCAGCCACCCGACAGCACCACCGTGGAGTCTAACACTGTCTCTTATTCTGCTATTTCCCCCACAAGCCCCATCATCTCCTCCCAAAATTGAATCCTAGGGCACCCCCACCATATATGAATAAAATTGCCTTCCTCCCCACATTGTCTCCAGCACTTCCAAGGCTGCCCCCTCACCATGCACACTAAGCACACTGGTGCATAATAAAACCTGTACAGCATCTTATAGCCATTCTCAATAAGGGCCTAGAGAAGGTAATCTTTGCAGTAGCTAGCTATACCCACTTACATTTCCCCCAACCCAATGACAAATCCTTATCCAATTTAGTGCCATTAAACTCTCTCTTTTCTTCCCCCGAAATTGGTGCCTTGTGAATCTCTGCCAGGCACACCTTCATGCCTCTATGCGTAACATATAAACATTCAAATGGAGTAAGTTCTTTCTCATATCCCCTGTAACACACAGATCCACAAGATAATGTGCCTCCTGCAAAAATAAAAATAATCTTTGTCTCCAAAACTGTAATCCTTACTCAACTCCGTAAAGCTGCACAAGCGCCCCTCCTTCCCCACAAACAGGCTCATCACAATCAATTCTTTCCTCTCCCATTCTTCATATGCCCTAAACAAGTTCCCGGGAACAAATTGATTATTGGACCTAATTGGTCTCCAGCAGTCCAAAGCCTTGCCCCCCAACAACCTAGATCGCACTTGATCCCAACCCACAACCCTTCCCTTAGGAAGGGACTAAAATCATCCCCCCCTCATCTCCTCCTATACCCTCTCTGCAAATCCTGTTCAACAATTGACCCAACCCCAATCCCTCCCTTATGAGTTGCACCACACCCCTCTCTTATCCGCCTTTCAAACACCACTCTCACTTGCGCTGCCCTATAATCACAAAATACATCTGCATGCCCAAGCCCCCATTCCCTGGGTAGACTCGGTATCCTTCTCAACACCCTCGGGGGTCTCTTCCTCCAAATGAAATCAAAGACCATCTTCTGCAAATTCTTTAGTACCTTGCATGGAACTTCAATGGGCAATGACATAAATATAAAGAGAATCTTCAGTAGGATATTCATTGTAATAGTGGAAATTCTTCCCAAGCAGGAGACCGCCAACCTCTGCCACCGGCACATGTCTCTATGCTTAACCTTTAAATGCAGATCATAATTCAAGCTAAATAAATCCCCCCAATCAGCCACTATATTTACCCCCAGATATTGTATCACGCGCTCTGCCCATCGAAATGGGAAAGATACTTTCACCCCCTCCAGCATCGCTCCCTGCATATTTGGATTCAAAGCCTCTGATTTGCTCAAATTCATTTTATAGCCCGAAATTCTGCTATACTCCTGTATCTTCAGCAGCAGTACTGGCAATTACGATAATGGCTGCCGTACGGTGAAGATATCAATACCATGCTTTTCCTTATCCGCCTTCACACCTCCCCTAACATCCAAATTTCCACTCACCACTGCAGCCAAAGGTTCTATTACTAGTTGCAAATAGAAGTGGCAAAAAGGGGGAACCCCTCCCTGATCCCCCTCTGCAGCAGCTTTATCTTTATTGAGTCTCTTGATTAACCGCCCAGGCCGAAGCATCAGGGCAGTGTACAATAACAAAATGGCAACTGCAGAAAATAAAGTTAGAAAAGAACGCCAGAGCTTATAGGACAGAGAGAGAATAGCAAGATAAGACAGAAAACAAAAGAACCAGGGGGAGGGAGAAGGAAAATAGGAAATGGACGAGGTGATTCAAGGTGGATGGAGGGCAGAACTGGGGGATGAGGTGCCGTCAGAGGAAGAAGCTCCATATTGCCCGTTCATCCTCAACCGTGCTTGAGGATTTTTATGTAACATTTCAATCCACTTAACAAAATTGACCCCTAGCCCTACTCAGAGTAGAACGCTAAACATAAACCCCCACTCCACCCGGTCAAATGCTTTTCCAGCATCAAGAGCTCAGAGCATGGCCGGTTCCTTCCTCTTTTGAGCATGCCAGATCACATTCAAGATCCTACATATATTAACACACCTCTGCCGGCCTGGTATAAAACAGCCTTATCCTCATGAATCAGATGCCTAATTACCCCCTTCAATTTGTCTGCTAACACTTTAACTAGCAACTTAGCGTCAAAGTTTATAAGTGATTTTGGCTGGTAGGATCCGCACACTGTCACATCCTTCCCTGGTTTGGGAATAAGCATAATTCCTGCTACTGCCATGCACTGAGAGAGATCCACCCCCTCAATACCGTATTGAACACCCTCGATAAGGGTTCTACCATAACCCCCCTAAACGTTTTGTAGAAGTTAGCTGAAAATCCATCCAACCCTGGTGCCTTCCCCTCCTTACTTATTTCCTCTGCAGTGATCTCTTCTGCCTCAGTCAATCTAGGGAGCTCACACTCGTTCGGGACCTCCCTTGTCTCCTGCTCTGGCCCCACCACCTCACTCGCATACAGCTGCTTATAGAACTGCTGGAACACGTCCATGACCAACTTACTCCTTACCCTAATATCCAATATTTGTTGTCGCTGCACTCTCTCTTTTAATTTTCATGTCATCACCCTACTTACCTTATTCCTGTATTCAAAGCCAATCTGGTGCAACTTATCCAATTTATATGTAAATCCCTCTGATTCCAAATCCAACAATTCCCTCCTAATCTCCTCTTCCCTGCCGCCCACCACTCCCATGCAACGTCTCCTCCCACATTCTCATCTTCTTCCACAAGTCCAGCACCTCCCTTCTCTCACCTTTTTAAGTTGCATCCTCAAAGCAATCAAATTACCCCTCATCACCACTTTCATTCCATTCCATCTCATCCCATACCCCCTGAAACATCCCCAGTATCATTCACTTCAAGAACTCCTGTAGATTTTTCCAATTTCTCAACTTCCCCTGTATCCTCTAAAAGGCACAAGCCCCCCCGAGCTCCCTGTCCACACGCTTTAAGCCCCTAGTTAAGGATAAAGCCCTTGAGGAAATCCTACCTCACCTCACTTCCACATCATCTGACCCAGATGAACTAGTTTCCAACTGGGACCACGCCCTCAAATCTGCTGCCTCCATCCAAACCACAAGAAAAAACCCCAAGAAGCGAGAACATGCACCATGGTACACCGATGATCTTAGGGCATCGCTCCTTCACCTATGCAAGCTCGAAAGACATTGGCGCCACACCCGGTCTCCTGAATCCCTAGGTACTTACACCTCGTACCTACAAAAACATCGAGCGATGACAATGGAAAAAATAAAATAATACCATGCAGATATACTAAAGAGATCGCTGAACAAACCCCATGACTTGTTCAGCATAGTGAAATCACTAACAGATGACCCAGCTCCAGCTCAAACATCTATGCCTCATCCACAAGATTACGCTATCTACCTACAATCAAAGATGATACAAGCCAATATGACAACCACCTACACAATCCCCCCTACCCCATGTGAAACCCCTCTAATCAAATTCTGCGAGGTATCCAACAAGGAGATACAAGATATTATCACATCCATTAATCTTACCACCGCTCCTAGTGACCCATGTCCAGCCAGCTGGATTAAAGAATTGCACCACGAGCTCAGTCCTGCTATAAGCCGAATCACAAACCAATCCCTCTCCACGGGATCCTTCCCACAGAGCCTGAAATTCACCTCAATCCGCCCACTGTTAAAGAACAACAAACTTGATCCCTCCAAAGTAGAATCTTTTCGCCCAATATCAAGCATCCCCCTGCTCGCCAAAATCATCGAAAAGGTAGTCCAACGACAGATACAACATCATATTGACACTGCAGCTCCACTAGATCCATCTCAACATGGCTTCAGAGAAGCACATGGTGTCGACACCATCCTCACAACCCTCTTCAATGATCTGGTTTCAGGATTAGATAACACCCGCCATGGATTTGTCCTCATCTTCATGGACATTGCTGCAGCCTTTGACTCAGTCAACCACGAAACGCTGATACTCCGACTTATGGAAAAAGGAATACAAGGCTCAGCTTTAACATGGTGCAAATCCTACCTGGCTAACAGATGGCAACAAGTCCGAACAGGCCCCACGACCTCCGATCCTTT
Organism: Ichthyophis bannanicus; assembly: GCA_033557465.1. Classification (NCBI taxonomy): domain Eukaryota; kingdom Metazoa; phylum Chordata; class Amphibia; order Gymnophiona; family Ichthyophiidae; genus Ichthyophis; species Ichthyophis bannanicus. Next base: position 8,850,947 of record CM066050.1, read on the forward strand.
CCCACTCAATCAAGGTGTACCCCAGGGCTCATCGCTATCTGCACTAATGTTCAACATCTATATGCAGCCAATTTGTGCCTTGATCAGATCCTTTAACATCCAGTGCCTAGTCTATGCAGATGACGTCTTGATCTACTCCCCATTCCTGATCGACCAACCAGATTTTTCACCAATATCGAGTTGTTTCGAAGCTGTAGCAGAATGGCTTGCAGCACAGAACCTAAGGATCAACCACAGCAAAACGGATGTCTTATTCCTCACCAAGAACCAGAAGTTCATCCCACCCTCCACTCTACAAGTAAACAATGTTGAGCTGATAGCAAAACCAACAATTCGATATCTAGGCATCACGCTCGACCAACAGCTCGATATGTCTACACACGTGAAGAACATCACGAAAGCAATTTACCACAAGATCCGGATACTACGTCACCTGCGCCCCCTCCTGGACTTTAACGACTACCGAACAATCTTCCAAGCCTTGGTGCTCCCGCACCTGGATTTCGCAAACATCGTCCTCCATGGCCTCCCTCAGTCTACGCTGGGACCTCTCCGCCTCGCAATGAATGCTGCAGCAAGGGTACTTGCAGGTATATCGAGAATTGAACATATAACTCCAGTCATGATAGACCTTCACTGGCTTCCGCTTCAAGCCAGAATCCAGTACAAATCCCTAGTGCTGACATTCAAAGCCCTAAGGAACCAGAACCACACGTCCATCAGCAAACTCATTCATAGCCGACCGACCAACAGAATCAGAAGATTTAACCAAGCAAACACCCTGGAGGTCCCCAAGATACTAACAAAGTGCACAAAGGCTACCGCCAACAGGGCCTTCTCCATATTCGCACCCATGGCCTGGAATGCCCTTCCTACTGAGATCCGCACCATCCCAGACCTTTCATCTTTTAGAAAAGCCCTCAAACACCACCTCTTCCTAACCCATTACCCAGAACCCAACCCCAGAAAACAACCAAATACCTCCACATCCTACTCCACTCCACCTACAATCCAACACCATAAAGAGAACGATTAGCTCCACCATTTTGTCCTCTATTTGATGTTTGATGTTTTAACATTTGCTGAAAACCGACCTATATTATTGTAAATAAGCAGTCAGTTTAACTCCATTCACAACTTTATACTCTAATACCTCCTCTGTAAATAGTTACCCCAGTTCACCTCCAAGTTGTTTTGTCCTTGTTCAATGTAAACTCAATTGTCATGTGACTTTGCAGTATGTTCTGTTCAATTGTAAACCGCACTGATTTTAATAGCGCGGTATATAAGAAAAGTAAATAAATAAATTCATTCATTCATTCAGCCTCCAGTACTTTGTGCTATCCAGCAACCTCCCCGGGTCCAAATCTTGTAACACAGGGGCATAGTCAGACTATGTTATCATAGAGGTCCGCACATTCCTAACTGTATGAACAAGGTGCAATCCAACAGAAAGAAATCAATCCTGCTATACATATGTGGATGTGACTCAAAGGTAAACCTCTTAGCCGTCCCCACCCTCTTACGCTAAATATCCCAGAGATTATTTTCCCCCATAAGTGTCACCAATCACCTCCTATGATACAACACCCTCTTACCCCCTACTAGAATGATCCAATCTTGGACTGAGTACTATATTAAAGTCCTCCCTTAGTAGGATTACCTTCCCCCATACTCCTGTAACTGCTCCAATAAGCAATCATAAAACGTACCCTGCTGAGAGTTGGGTGCATAGATTCTCACCAGCAGTAGTCCCACTCCATCCATCTTCACCTCAGCTATCAGATATCTACTTAAGGGGTCTTTACATACCCCTCTCACTTCCGCCAGCCCCCCCCCCCCCCATTTAACACCCAGCCCTCCCCTCTTATGGTTCACTTTATTGGCTGTAAAAAAACATGTGGGTACTCACGCCTCTTCAGCAAGTGCTCTTGTGACGCCTTCAGATGGGTCTCCTGAATAAATACGAGGTACTACATGTCTTCTGTTTTTTACATTCTTTAAACAAGAAACAGCACATCTGTCAAGAGGTTAGGCCCTTAACATTAATAGATATAAAGGTGCATGGTTCAATCACCCACTCCCCATCCCACAATGTCTCTCCTCATGGTTCTGAGTTGCCGTTGAGCAGCACCTTACAAACATTCCGAGTCACTTTCTTGCAATCCGAATACTGTCCATTCTTAGGAATACCCCAGATCCTCAAATTATTCCTCTGCTTATTTTCAAGGTCCTCCAGTTTTAGGGCCAGCTCTTCCCTTCCTTTCTCATCCACTTCTAGTCTTCAGTTAACAGCCGCCAGCTCTTCCTCCAACTCTTCAACATGCCCCGTCACACTCTGCAACCCATTGACTTATCATCAGAAGCTCTGCACAGAGGGGTGTGCATCGATGTGCATCTTTTAGGGGGAGAGAATAAAGTTCTTTCCTCAAGTCTTGCTGAGTACCTTCACATGGTGACTCGATTGTATAACATCTATACTAAATCTCTGAAAGGCGACATTACAATTAAAGTATGATAGGAACGAAAAAGAAAAATACACACTGGCTGCTTGTTGACCAGGATAAAAAGGTGCCCATCCATAGCTTATTCACCAGGATTAACCGTGGTTGCGATAGTGCAAGCACTGCGGATGCAGATAACATCCCTGCCACACATAAAGGCCATGATAAGCGTGTTCGTGGACCCACTGTGGCAGGAGATAAACCACAGAAATTAATAAAAAAGTTAAAGGGATTAACTAAGGTTAAGTGGACTTCTGCAGATAAAGAAGAAACAATGCACCGTTATTTTTATGCTGCAAACCCTATATTTAAATGAAGGTATACACAGAGACTCTGCCAAAAACTGCAAGAAAGAGGAAAATTGTCACAAGAAAAACTGCAAAAAGCAATGGATGCAAATTTAAGATCCTTAATTTCACAGATCAAAGTAAAGAAGTATGTGGATGATAACATCTTGAAGCAACTAAGGGCTTCTGTGGAAAGAGAAATACAGGGAGGAGGAGGCGACCTGGACGAGAGCACCAGAAGAAAGGAATACACAGATATAGAAAGTGCAGTTGAGGGGGAGATGGAGCTGGGTGATCTGGAACTACAGGAGAGTGAGGTAACTACAGGACAGGTCAACCAATCACCTGAAGAGGAGGAAGAAAGGGAGCATAAAGACCCAGAGATGGGGGGATTCAAGATCGAACTCCCAGTCCACATGGAAAAAGATGAACATGCTGGGTTTCAGGCAAGGGAAAGATTACCCAGGTTAAATTTAACACCTAAGGTTAGAAGTATGATTATAAAGATGAACAAGGCCATATCATATACCCTCGTGTTAAATGTATCCCCCAATTGTGTTGTGACCACTTTGATTGAAGGATAAGTGGTATACAAAACTGTCCAAAAAAATAAATAAATATCCAGACCATTATTGACATCACCAAAATAAATCAAATACAATATTATGCAGCTAAAATGATTCCTGAAAGAATATCACCAACTAATGTGCAGGGCCAAAAGAAAAAGAGAACAACAACAGTTGCCATGGAGGAGAGAGGTCACGTGACAGGAGAGCATCACCCTGGTGTGGCAGGAAGTGATCCTGTAACTAGGACCTGTCCTCCAGGTGATGTAAACCCCTCTCGCACCGAGGAGGTTTCTCCAGGGCCAAGTGCCCATGCGGGAAGGGTTAGGACAGCCGTTATAGTTGGTGATTCGATCATTAGGCATGTAGATAGCTGGGTGGCTGGTGGACGTGAGGATCGCCTGGTAACATGCCTGCCTGGTGCGAAGGTAGCGGACCTCACACGCCACCTAGATAAGGTCTTAGATAGTGCTGGGGAGGAGTCTGCTGTCTTGGTACATGTTGGTACCAATGACATAGGAAAATGTGGTAGGGAGGTTCTGGAAGCTAAATTTAGGCTTTTAGGTAGGAAGTTGAAATCCAGAACTTCCAGGGTAGCGTTCTCCGAAATGCTTCCCGTTCCACGCGCAGGACCCAATAGGCAGGCAGAGCTCCGGAGTCTCAATGCGTGGATGAGACAATGGTGCAGAGATGAGGGGTTCGGATTTGTTAGGAACTGGGGAACATTCTGGGGAAAGGAGGGGCTCTTCCGAAGGGATGGGCTTCACCTTAACCGGGATGGAACCAGGCTGCTGGCATTAACCTTTAAAAAGGAGATAGAGCAGCTTTTAAACTAGATAATAGGGGAAAGCCGACAGTCGCCCAAGAGCGCATGGTTCGGAAGAATGTATCCAATTAGATGAATGGTCAGAGTTCCATCCCGTAACTAAAGAGACACTAAAAAATATTATCTCCGGTCTCAACACCACAACATCTTACCTAGATCCATGTCCAGTAACATGGATAAAAAACTCAATACCAATCCTATTACCCTACATTCTCTCAATAGTAAACCTCTCTCTTACACAAGGCTACTTCCCACCAACTCTCAAACATGCACAAATACGACCAATCCTTAAAAACAGCAAACTGGATAAAACATCCCCTACATCATATAGACCCATCTCAAGCATACCATTCTTGGCCAAAATAATAGAAAAAGTAGTTCAACTACAGACACAAGATTTTCTAGACTCATCTTACCCTCTTGATGAGCAACAGTATGGCTTTCGACCCCGCCATGGAGTGGAAACACTCCTCACAGTATTAACGGATGCGCTCCTAAGAGGAATTGACAACAATAAACAGGCATTCATTCTACTTTTCATCGACATATCAGCAGCGTTCGATAGCGTACACCACACAATAATGCTCAATAACTTGAAACAAATAGGATTAAAATCCACAGTACATAAATGGTTCTCGTCCTACTTAAATGATAGAACGCAAAATGTAAGAATTGGAAATCAAAACTCAACCACATACAAGCAAGAAATTGGTCTACCACAAGGTTCAGCGCTGTCAGCTCTACTATTTAATATTTACATAAAACCAGTCTGCAACATTTTTAAAAGTTTTGGAGTACGATATCATCTATACGCAGATGATATGATGTACATTCCATTCACAATTCCCAACCTACCGCTTCAACTACTATCGGACTGCTATAATGAAATCACAACTTGGCTAAAAGCACAAAACCTCCATATCAATCACACTAAAACAGAAGTTCTAATTGTGACCAAGAACAGATCATATACCCCTCCGTCATATATAAGACTTCAAAACCAAGAAATCAAAATAAAAAAGGAAATAAGATATCTAGGTGTTATACTAGATACTCACCTCACGATGGAAACACACATCAGCAATACCATAAAGAAAATCTATTTCAAACTCAAAACCCTCAAACAACTTCGTCCACTACTTTTTACACAAGACTTTATCAACATAATCCAAGCCACCATAACCCCACATTTTGACTTTGCCAATCTAATACTAATAGGCATAACAAAACAAAGCATTAAACGATTGCAATTAGCACAAAATGCAGCAGCCAGAATCACTTTGAAAATTAACTCCCTCCAACACATATCACCTATACTAGCCTCCCTCCATTGGCTACCAATTCAAAGTAGAATAATCTATAAAACAATAACATCATTCAAGGCCTTATATGACCTGGCCCCTTCCATGATATGCAACCTAATACACAAAGAACCATCTAAGTCTACACACAGAAAAGGGCAATTAAACAGACTGAAAATCCCGAAAGATTTTACAAAAGCCCATAAATCAACAAACAATAGAGCCTTTTCCCAAATTGCCCCTACAATCTGGAACTCCCTCCCAGAGGAGCTACGAAAGCTAACAGAGATAATGGAACTCCGCAAGAAATTAAAAACCTATCTGTTTACCAAACATTATAATACAGATAATTCATTATCTACTTTAGACAAAGGTTAAAGAGCTAATCGGATTGCTCCATGCAAAAGCCCTTTAACCCACACAGATAGCACTCACCCTTGATATATTCATATATAAACTTGTACATAGTTTGCACACGGTTTGGTATTATATTGCACTGTTTATTCTACATTTAATATGATGTTCCTTGTAAATAAGTTCTGTGATATCTCAATGTTCCATGTAAAACAAACTTGCTTTGTTAATTGTTGTTAACTGTAAACCGCAACTGAACTTTGGAAGATGCGGTATAGAAATATGAATAAAATAAATAAATAAAATAAAAAAATCCTTGAAGGATACTACAAAAAGCAGAGAGGTTCCAAAAAAGAGTAAAGTAGCCCAAATGCCCTCGAGTATGGAGCAGACAGAACTTAAAGATCCCAAATTACCCATGTCTACCAATAGCCAAATTAATATGAATAAAATACAGTCTCTAAAATGCTTGTATGCAAATGCTAGAAGTCTACAAAACAAGATGGGAGAGTTAGAATATATAGCACTAAACGAGAGGTTAGATATGATTGGAATATCAGAGACATGGTGGAAGGAGGACAACCAGTGGGACACTGTGATACCTGGGTACAAACTATATCGAAATGATAGAGCTGATCAAATTGGTGGAGGGGTTGCGCTCTATGTTAGAGAGGGCATTGAATCAGAAAGGATTAAAGTTTTGCAAGAAACAAAATTTGCTGTAGAATCTCTATGGATTGAAATTCCATGTAAAAAGGGGAAGGCGATGGCAGTGGGGGTGTACTATCGTCCGCCTGGCCAGAATGAACAAATGGATGATGAAATGCTCAAAGAAATCAAGGAAGCTAGCAAAAGTTACAGTGCAGTAATAATAATGGGTGATTTCAATTACCCCGGCATCGACTGGGTCAGTGTCACAACAGGACATGCTAGGGAGATAAAGTTCCTAGATGAAATAAATGACTGCTTCTTGGAGCAGCTGGTTCATGAACCGACCAGAGGGGAAGCAATATTAGACCTAGTCCTTAGTGGAACACCAGATGTAGTGCAAGAGATAAGGGTGTTGGGGCCACTTGGCAATAGTGATCATAGCATGATCGCCTTTGATTTAATTAGTGGAGGAGGGATAGTAAGGAAATCCACAGTACTACCCTTTAACTTTCGAAAGGGAGACTATGATAGAATGAGGAAAACAGTTAAGAAAAAACTAAAAGGAGCAGTTGCAAAGGTTAAAGACGTACATCAAGCTTGGGAGTTGTTGAAAAATACTATCTTGGAAGCCCAGACCAGCTGTATTCCACGCTTTAAGAAAAGTGGAAGGAAGTCTAAAAAATTGCCAGCATGGTTTAAAGCTGAGGTCAGAGAGGCTGTTGTTGCCAAAAAAGCATCTTTCAAGAAATGGAAAAAAGAGCCAAATGATGAAACCTGGAAACAGCACAAGCACTGGCAAGTCAAATGCAAGGCATTGATAAGGCAGGCAAAGAGAGAATTTGAGAAGAAGCTTGCTGCGGAAGCAAAAACGCGAAATAAAGACCTTTTCAAGTACATTCGTAGCAAAAAAACCCGTGAGAGAGTCAGTTGGTCCATTAGATGATAAAGGGGTTAAAGGAGCACTAAGAGGCGACAAGGCGATAGCGGAGAGACTGAATGAATTCTTTGCTTCGGTCTTTACTGAGGAAGATGTAGGGATGTTACCCACGACTGAAGTGGTATTTAAAGGTGTGGAAGAATTGAAGGAAATATCGATACATCGGGAAGATGTCTTACAACTATTAGATAAACTGAAGAGTAGCAAATCACCTGGGCCGGATGGTATACATCCAAGGGTGTTGAAAGAACTGAAATTTGAGATTGCAGACCTGCTATCAGTAATCTGTGAACTATCATTAAAATCATCTCTAATACCTGAGGATTGGAGGATCGCCAATGTAACACCAATTTTTAAAAAGGGTTCGAGGGGTGATCCGGGAAACTACAGACCGGTGAGCCTGACATCAGTACCGGGAAAAATGGTAGAAACCATCATAAAGAATAAAATTACTCAGCATATAGATAGTCATGACCTAATGGGAGACAGCCAACATGGCTTTAGACAAGGAAGATCTTGTCTTACTAATCTGTTATGTTTTTTTGAAGGAGTGAATAAACAGGTGGACAAAGGTGAGTCGGTTGATATTGTGTATCTGGACTTTCAGAAAGCCTTTGACAAGGTCCCTCATGAGAGACTTTTGGCAAAACTAAAGAGTCATGGGATAGGAGGCAGTGTACTACTGTGGATCAGGAACTGGTTAAAAGATAGAAAGCAGAGGGTAGGGCTAAATGGCCAATTTTCCCAATGGAGAAAGGTGAATAGTGGTGTACCCCAGGGATCTGTGCTGGGTCCGCTGCTTTTTGACATATTCATAAATGACCTGGAAAGTGGAATAACGAGTGAGGTTATCAAATTTGCTGATGACACAAAACTATTTAAAGTTGTTAAAACCCAGGAGGATTGTGGAAAATTGCAAGAGGATCTTGATAAATTGGAAGACTGGGCATCAAAATGGCAGATGAAATTTAATGTGGAGAAGTGCAAGGTTATGCACCTAGGGAAGAACAACCCAAACTATCGTTACACGATGCAAGGTTCCACATTAGGAACCACCACCCAAGAAAAAGATTTAGGCGTCCTTGTGGATACCATGTTAAAACCCTCGGCCCAGTGTGCAGCGGCGGCCAAGAGAGCAAATAGAATGCTAGGTATGATAAGGAAAGGAATGGAAAATAAAACAAAAGATATTATAATGCCTCTATATCGTTCCATGGTGAGACCGCACCTTGAATATTGTGTGCAATTCTGGTCGCCGTATCTTAAAAAGGATATAGCGATTTTAGAAAAGGTTCAGAGAAGAGCCACCAAAATGGTAAAGGGGATGGAAGGCTACTCCTATGAAGAAAGGCTAAAAAGGTTGGGGCTCTTTAACCTGGAAAAGAGACGGCTGAGGGGAGATATGATAGAAGTCTATAAATTAATGAACGGAGTGGAACGGGTAAACGTAGATCGATTGTTTACCTTATCAGAATATGGAAAGACTAGGGGACATGCAATGAAGCTACAGGGTAAACTATTTAAGACTAATAAAAGAAAATATTTTTTCACTCAACGTGTAATCAAACTCTGGAATTTGTTACCGGAGGATGTAGTAAAGGCTGTTAGTGTAGCTGGGTTTAAAAAAGGTTTGGACAAGTTCCTGGAGGAAAGGTCCATAAACCATTATTAAGAAGGGACCCAGGATATCAATGCTTGAACCAATACAAGCATTGTGGAACCTGTGTCCCTTGGGGAAACTGCTAGGTACGTATGACCTAGATTGGCCACTGTTGGAAACAGAATACTGGGCTTGATGGACCTTGGTCTGACCCAGTATGGCATATCTTATGTTCTATGTTCTTAAGTTCCTCCTTGGAAAAAGCGCATCAATATGATTCACACCTTTAAATACTTAAAGAGAAATAATGAACAAACAAACCTCTTCCAAAGATGAGGAAGCTGTAAAACTAGAGGGCATAATAGGAAGCTGCAAGGTGGTAAATTGAAAGGCAATGTCAGGAAATACATTTTCACTGAAAGGGTGCTGGATGCTTGGAATGCCCTCCTGATGGAAGTGGTGGGGCAAACACAGTGACGGAATTCAAAATGGCATGGGACAGACACAGTGGATCCCTTTACAGCAACAGGATAAAATCAAAATAAACTGAACCATCTAATTTCTCAACAAATAGGGGTGTCCTACATGGAGCGGTGGGTTCACCCCTAAACAAAGACATGGGGAGGGGTGGCCTGCGCAGAGCGGCAGGTGCACCTACTCTTGCCATCTTACTGGACTAGATGGACCATACTGGTCTTTATTTGCTGTCATTTACTATGTTACTATGAAGGAAAAATACAATCATTGCATCCTGGATAGGCAGGTATCTAGAAGGATCAAGATCAACAAAGATACTGAGACATCAAGCTGAAGCAGGGACCCAGAATATCACTGCTTGACCCAATACAAGCATTGTGGAACCTGTGTCTTTTGGGGAAACTTCTAAGTACTTATGACCTAGATTGGCCACTGTTGGAAACAGGATACTGGGCTTGGTCTGACCTAGTATGGCATATCTTATGTTCTTATGTTATGTTCTAAGCATGTTGCATTAACAGAAGATGACCTAAAATTTATATGTTCCAACAATAAATTGAATATATCAGCAGAAGACAAAACTGCAATGATATGAAGAAAACAAAAGAGATCAAAATAAACTATTTAGAGAGAACCCAAAACAATTCTACAGAAAACTGTGAAAGAACATTGATATGGTGAAAGCCCCACCAACCAAAGCTGAAACAGAAACCTTCTGGAGAAAACTATCAAAGGGGCATATAGAGCACAATCAAGAAGCAGAATGATTTTTCTAAATGCTCCTGTATGCAGGGTAACCAAATATCAAACCTATGGCATGGCCTGCAGTAACAACATAAGAGCTGGAAAGCAGGCTAAAACAAGCTCCAAACTGGAAGACCTGGCCCAGATGGAGTAACCAACTTTTGGCTCAAACCATAACATCAATTGTTCAAGCAGTCAGACGTAACACCACAATGGCTTACTACAGGAAGAACATTTCTCCTTTCAAAAGAGGACCCAAGTAACAGTCCCAATAATTACAAACCAATAACTTGTTTATCTATAACCTATAAGCTTTTCGCTGCAATAGATGCAGACAGAATTCCAAAAAGGTACTTTTCTAGATCATTATCTAGGGGGAGGTAGGAGACCGGTGATGTGAGTATCTCACTATCCCCTATGGTGATTGATTTTGCCATATGAAGGGTTTATAGCCATCCTGAGGTCTCTTCCTTCTTGAATAAATTGTTTTTGATGTTCTGGTAGAGCTATGTTTAGCCACTGCTGGTTTCAAGTATAAGCAGAGTATGATATTGTGATAGGTTAGTGATAATAGGTTTTTGACTAAGAGTTTAATTGTTTGGTTGGTTTGTTTACTTTTAGGGCAGTTTCTTTTAGTATATTATGCAGAAACCTAACTCATTTGGTGAAATTGCCCCCGAGCTCTTCCACCAGCTCCTCAATCTTACAGCTCACCTCCATGAATTCTTTTAAGTCACCAAACCAGCTCCAGACTTGCTCTCAGAATGTTCCCAGGGACACACCCTCCCCCCTCATCCGCTTCTCTGTTGGACTCACCTCCGCTATATGTTCTTCTTGCGGTCCTAGTAAGCACAGTCTTTTAAATCGCTTTTTTACAGGTCACCATCATTTTCCCCAAGGGTCTCATCATCACACACTTACACAAGCTTGGGGTGCCTTAATTTGTGCTTTAGCTGGCACAGTGGAGCTCAGGGCTCAAACGTCCATCTAGTCACATGACGTCACTTCCTCCTGGTTGGATTCTTTTAAACATTTTTTGTAACTGATATTGCAGAAGAGCTGTTGGGTAAGGTGTGTCTCTTTGCAGATGATACCAAAATTTGCAATAGAGTAGACACCCAGGAAGGCATAGATAACATGAGGAGGGAAGTAGTGAAACTTGAAGAATAGTTAAGAATTTGGCAGCTGAGAGCTAATGCTAAAAAAATGCAGGGTCATGCATTTAGGGCCCGATTCAGTCCTGGACGTCCCGGCCCTCTGTGCGCCCGGTCGGAACCGGAGGCACAGAGTTAGCTGGGATTCTGATCCCGCGGGGCACGTCTATCCCCGTGGGATCGGAATCGTGTCCAGGCCTTGCCCGGAGAGCTCAATCAGGGCTTTTGAATGGAGCCGCGGTGCATCCGGTTGCCATGGCGCTGCAGCTCCATTCAAAAGCTGCGATCCCCAGCTGCCGGACAAAATGGTTCATTCCCCGCAGCCCAACCCCCGATTTGGCCTCCCAAGGCCAGGGTCGGGATGCAGGGAATGTCCTCTGCCCCCTCCTGCCCTTTCTGAGCCCTGGGCCCACGGTCCCCCGCCGACTAGGGGAACATTTTCCACCTCAGAGGTTGAATAAGTTTCCTGTCCAAGCCGCCAGCCCTGGGAGTAGAGGGTCAACATTGGATTTGGTCCTGTATGTCTGGGGCCAATGACTGCCCACTGCCCACCCTAATGCCACCCCCTGATCCACCTCTTTTCCGCCCCTGTCTAACTTCCCCACTATTCTTGCCTCGGAATTACTCCTTTAGGCTAAAAAAAACCCAAGAGAGAGGTACAGTATAGGGAATGAAATACTTCTGTTCATGAAAGAAGAGCAGGACATGATTTTAAGGTTGCTAAATAAGTAGAAAAGGCAATGGCAAAAGCCAGAAGGATACATGGGGACATAGAGAGAGGAATAGTTAGCAGGAAGAAGGAGGTGATAGTGCCTCTGTATAAGACTTTGGTGAGAGCTCATTTTGAGTATTGTGTGCAATTCTGAAGACTGCACCTTCAAAAGGATATAGACAGGATGGAGTCGGTGCAGAAGGTGGCAACTAAAATGATCATTGGTCTTCATCATAAGGTATATCGGGGCAGACTTAAAAATCTCAATATATTTACTTTGGAAGAAAGACAGGAGAAGGGAGACATGATAAAGACGTTTAAATATCTCCATGGCATAAATGCACAGGAGGAGAGCCTCTTTCAATTGGAAGAGATCTCTGCAATGATGGGGGAATAGGATGAAGGCGAGGGGATAGACTTAGGAAATATTTATTTACAGAAAGAGTGGTAGATGCGTGGAATAGCATCCAGTGGAGGTAGTAGAGACAAGGACTGTATTCGAATTCAAGAAAGCATGGGACAAACACAGGATCTTTAAGAGAAAACAAGAAACTGTGAAGCTTAGTAATTGATATGGAAGGGCAGACTAGATAGGCCATATGGTCTTTATCTGCCCTTGTGAATAACATGGACCTGTGCTAAAATAAAACACATTAACGTTAGTGCACCTTAGTAACGAACGCCCCAAAATAGGATTGGCGTGGCGATAATGGTGAACCCTGAGGAATGACACAGTAGATTAGCTTCATGATGAGAGAATTTAAATCTGCATACCTGATAGCAGTTAGTTTTCCAAATGTGTGGAGGCAGCGAATGACTAAGTTTAACTCTGATTAAACATCACCATAGAAGGAAGAAAAAGGTGGGGGAGAGAGTGGAGAGACACCAGAATACAGTGAGATGAGCTCAATAAAATGTGATCGATTGCGGATTAAAATCATCAGACACCTACAGACTTGTCATTTGTCTATGTTCTAGTGCCTGCAGGTCTGAGGCTGGTGCGTTGCGGGAGGGAGATTTGGTTGGTTTCTCTTTGCTTTGAGAGACCCTGAGCTTTTGCCAGACTCATTCTTCATCATCTGCATAATGTGAACCTCATTAGGATCTCCACGGTAGCTGACAGCATGTTATTAAATGTGCATTATGGTACCTTGCCGATGGCCACCACTAGAAAGCAGGAGGCAAAGATGGAAAGCACTGTTGGTAGGGGGTGATGGATGAGAGGAGACTCCATATGGAAGGCTTTAAGGAAAAGGTGGTAAAGCAGTAAAATAATAGATCACTTACTGCCTTTTTTTCCCCTTGCGACATTCTTGTTTACGTGCAGACACATTGCTGTCTCCAGTTTTAAGAACTTGCATGTTCTTAGGTGGCCCCCAGCCCTTGCCTGCATTAGCTCTTGTCTATGGTCCCTGGCTCCTTGCATTCCACAACCAACTTGGAAAGTACTGAGTGAGTGTAGAGAGATGCCGGCCGATCCCGAGGGCTAATGTCCTTTCTATTGCAAGAGTATTGCTGTGTCCTGTTTGGAGCTTTAGCTGTGATTGTAAAGCTGAGAACAGTGGAAAGGTACTAGAGATCTCACTGTACTACTGCATCCAGATAGAGAGGGGAAAGATGAGTTTGAACTCAGCAGACAACTGGAATATATGGATGTTCCTCATGGGCAGTGAGCTAGATGGAGAGACAGTAACAGAGTTCAGCACTGTAATGCCAAGTAGTGATATAGAAAGGAGAAATTGTAGTAGGATAGATGAGGGCCAATTGCTCCATCTGCTCTGCTCAGTTGCTTCTCTCTCTGGTTCTTTACTATTTTAGATAGATAATCATATACATTCCTGTACTTGCTATTCTTAAACTTGAATTTTCACTTTGATCCCAAGATCCCGGAGTGAAGTACAATAAAAATGCAACACACATAATCAATAAGAACATAATTTAAATGCAAGAGTCCTAAACAGACTGGATAAACATAAACACCAGTTTCCATGCTCCCCCATGAAGCTTGAGATGCCCAGACAGCCCAGAGATCCTGAGAGAGATATAGGGACAAGCAGAGACTATGCAGGAACAATAGAGATGTGATCTATGGAAGAGACAGAGACAATGTGACAGCAATGTGGTGCGTGCTGAGAGAGACAGCTCAGCACGAATGAAAAGGCGAAGCAGAGACTGAGCAGGCAAACTGAATCAACTGATTGCTTTTGACACCTTATTAGGGGAAGTGGAAATTGAATGGAGACTGAGGCCAAGGAATTCTCTGATGGAGGCCATTGGGATAGCAAATGATTGAATGGGAAGCGTGCTTTCAATGGTACAGGGTTGGCAATGTCAGAGCTTAGAGTGGATGGAGGGTAGAACGCTAGCAAGGTGGACTTTTCTATTAACCCCAAATGCATCAGAAAGTGAATCCATTATTAAAAATCTTTATCCTTTCTAAATCGCTTTTGGAGTGCATTGCAGCCTGAGATGGCTTAGAAGCTGTGCCGACTGAGTGAGGGAGGCCAGGGTAGTCAGTCATAGCTCCTAGACATCCATGACAAGTAGTTCCCTTCTCAGCTGCGTGATCCCCTTAGTCTTGGATGGCTTTGGAGTTCGTTGCAAAACGACCCAGAACACTGACTTATACACTGTCTAGTACCAGCACTGGGACAACAAATTCTCCTTTGCTGAGGATGCTGAATCGGAATTCAGGACCTTTGCTCATAATTAAGTGTTCCATGAAAATCAGTTCAGCAAAACATCAGACACAAAGAGGGTAATTTTGCATATTTAAATTGTGTTTTATGTATGTAAACAGGCTCTTATAAAATTAGGTCATGCCTAAAAGTACATATGGCGCAAATGGGTAGGCTCTCATATGAAAAGGCGGTTGTGAACTTATACAAAAAGAGGGTCATTTTAAAAGTCTTAGTCATGATTTGGACAGCTGAAGATGTGCATCTGGTCGCCCAAATCATGGCAATGTCCCCGAAGTCATTTAACAAAAGCTTTTAAAGATGCACCAGTGTAGGGGGCATGTCAGTGGTTTCAGAAGTGTCAGGGATATCTGTGACCCCCTGTCCATGTTTAGACCTACCCCAGGCACGAATAAGCATCAGGAAGTGCTTGTTTTGGCAGTAAAACATCCAGAGGGTGTAGAGAAGATAGAGAATTAAGTGACTAGCCAAGGTCTCAAGGAACAGTGCTGGGATTTGAACCCTGGCCACAACCCACTACTCTAACCATTAGGCATCCCTGTTCTGGAGTAGTAGGTAGACGTCCCCATAGACGTCCATATCGGGCATGTCGACGTTTGTGAAATCGTTCCTGAACGTGCACATGCCTTCTTTTTTTTCAGATGTTCTGGCTTGGACGTCCCAAATTGCTGTTGGATATGCTTTCTAAGATGTGCAGGGGTGGAGGTGTGATTTATGTTTTCTATAAAATACACGTATATGCATATATAGCAGAGTCTTCAGCTGTTCTAAACAAAACTGCTCTTGGCTGATCAGAAGCTAAACAGGATCAGGCCTTGCTAGTACTTGGATGAGAGACCACTGCATGGAAGACCAACCTGGCAATCTACTTGCTGTCACACATTGTCAAGAAAACCTAGAGAGGCCTGAGTTACCAGGAGTCAGCATTGACTCAACAACACACACTGCATTTTGCACATAAAGTACCTGCTGACGTTACAGTGTACAGAATATCCATGTCTTCAATCTAAACGCATTTTTGGCAGGATTTGCCCTAGTATTTTATAAAGTCACATATGTCCTTGTAAAATAGGAGCTTTTCTGTCCACTTAACCTAGGCCATAAACTCAAGAGCCTGGAACACTAGCTTAGCCTGCAGAGTGGGAGAGGGTAAGTTCACTTTACGGACTGAAAGAGGAATATTCACTCAAGTAAGATTGTCCCTTTGTTGGGCTGGCTACTTATAGTAACCAGGAGATTTTTTCCACCTCAACGATTTTGGAAATGTACCAGAGCTGCACTGCTGGTCTTGTCATAATCCACTCATCCAGGGAGGTAACTGCAAGTAGCTTTGGCACAGATGCCATTCATGTTTGACCTTTGTTCTGGTTTTGTAATGAGAGATCCTGTACAAACTTCCGAATGCATGTGTAATAGAGGAGTAGCCGAGCAGTTAGAGCAGCTGTGTGGGAACAAGGAAACCAGGGTTCAAATCCCACCAGCCTATGCTCTGGTCTTAAGTCCCTTAACCCTCCATTGCTTCACATACAAACTTGGATTATCAGCCCACCATGGAAAATGCCTGAAAGGTGTGTTAATGTGGCACATCCCCTCAGACTGGGGCTTTCCATTCCTCTTATTGTTCAAGGAAGGTTCCCTCTCAGCTCTAGAAGGGTTATCGCTGTCTAACTACATTGTTGATTTTCTTCCAATAAAAGTTTGTTTTCTGATGAATTAAGGGAGTCTTTCTTCTAAGGAGCAGAGACGTTTCCATGGGCCACTTTTCTTTTTTTCAAAAGGAACCTGACCCTAGAAGTAATAAGAGAATCCGCCCCGAGGGATGAGCAGCGCTTCAGCTCTGTCCTTCCATACTCTTCAGCATTGTCTGGGAACATATTTGCTGCCAGTATGGAACTGGTTAAATTTCTTATTTGATCTTCCTGCATCCGCAGCCTCCCACTTCCTCCCTCCACCCATGGCGCATGGCTAACCAAATGCAGGGAACATTAGTGGCTGTGACTTGATTGTTAAGATGGTTCTATTTGTCACGTAACTCATTCCCCCGACAGTGGTCCCAGCCTCAGACTCTTCATTCCTTGTCTAATCACTGACACATTACAGTTGCTGTATGCCCAGTCAGCTCTGCTTTCAATGAGACGATCCTGGACGAGTAAACACTCAGTGGCTAGCTGTCACCGCTGAACACGAAACCCTAGCACTGAATATCCGGGTCAGCTGCAAAGCCCAGAAGCAATACTGAGCCGCTACCTGGCTAGCTCCCATGACTAAAGATATAGCCATGGTAAAATCTGCCCTCTTTACAGCTTGCTAACTGGACAGTTGCTCAGTAGTGCCACTGATTGGTTAGCAACGGGTACTTCACCCAGAAGCACATCGGGGTGTATAACAGTGGTACCCGGGATATTCAGTGTAAAGTCCTCTAAGTGGGCCCTCTCTCTAGTGGAAAGAAAGGCTTTTGACTAATGGTAGACCCCAGCCTTGGCCCCGGTAGTAGGAGGGAGACCACCACCCATGTCTTGGATAGTAGAGGGGAGAGACCCTCTAGTACCTGTGCTGATCCTGATGAGAAGAGACCTTGGCATTGGCCTCAGATTATAACTAATAAATGAAATGAAAATAATGCCACAACACCGTGAAAGAATCAGGTGGCTTTTTGGGAGAGAAAGAGGTGCCATCTCCTGCCCCACCATGTCCTGGCACTGCTGCTCATTTCTTCCCCAGATGACCTTGTCTGAAAGTCATTCTATTGTCCTCCACTTAGGGGTGTGTCGGGTAGCAGATGCCAAGAGAAGGCTGAGATGTAAATCTGTGTCCCTGGAAATGATTTATTTTCTCCAGTGAAACCTGTCTACAGTATGAATTTTTAATTTGCATTTGATGGAGGTGGATTTGTGCTCTAATGGTGTTTCTGGTTGCTGCTGTCCCCACCTTTCACTGAGTGGAGCAGATAATGGAAGAGTGATTCACTCCACAGCCCAAGGTTAGCACAGAAGCTGCAGTGAGAGTCAGAGCAGGTCAACTTCAGCTTTTAATTTGCAGCCTAAAGCCATTTGGTGACTTGTGGGATGTGCCCAAACCGGAGCTTTATTGCTGTAAGAGCGGGATGTGGCATAGTAGCAGCTTTCTCTGCTCCCAGCCCCTCTTCTCATCTTACCACCTGCTGATAGCTAGGAAAGGTTCCCATTTGGATGCTTTAATGCTCTTCTTTGACATGTCAAAATAACAAGTAATTTGTGAAGTATTAAGTGCCGACGGCAGTGGCGCTTGGTAACAGGACAAACATCTCCCAGAACCTCTTGGATGGTACTTGCATGGGCTCTGTGCTGCTTTCATATTCTCTACACAAATCTGTAAAGCACAGCACTGATCTACAGGACACGTGCCTCTCCTCGCAGCTCAACCTGCTATTACCCGATTGGTGTGTGTGGAGGGAAGGGAAAGGCCTAGTGTCCATTTATCTGGACTGGACACTGCTTGCCACAGCATTCCAAGGTCAGGCAGGATGTGCAAAGCTGTTCGGTACCGTGAAACTGTTCTAATACACCTTGAACGGCTTCATCATTCAGTGTTATTACTGTTCTTCTTGAGTGCTCAAGCTATTTAAAATTACAGATTATAAAACTTTAAATATAAAAGCATTGCTAAGAATATCAAACATACTGTCAAAGATGCATAGAAAGAGAAAACTCTAATCATCAAATCCTAAAAGAAAAAAGTTCTAAATCATTAGTCCCCAAAAGCCTGATTGAAGAGCAAGTTCCAATTAAAGTGAGGCAAGTGTGTAGCAAAGTGAGATTCCAAAGCATAGCAAGAAAAGAACGTTCCGAATGTGCTGGAGAATGGATTAATTTCATTGTAGGAAGTGTGAGAAAGCGAACACAAACAGTACCAGAGGTATTCAGGGCCCTACATCTGCTCTGCAGTTTTAAAGGCCAGTACAAGAACTTTGAATTTGGTAGGTGATAGAATGAGCAATCAATGCAACTTCTTTGGTTCAGGACTAAGTTGGTTCCTGAAATTGCAACTGGACACTGTTTGAGCCTAACCTTTGAGGAGGCCTTACAATTAATGTACGTAAGAAGGTGCCATTAACCAAAGATCCTTACTTAAATAAGGCTGGAATGCAGAGAAATAAAAGGTCACTAAATAAAAACTAAGAAAACTAGATAAGGTCATAAGTGATAGAGAAATCTAGTGAGATGCTGGAAGGACTGTGTACGATCAAGTATAAGCACGAGGTTATAGACTTGCTGTCCCGGCCCCTAATCTATCTACTCTAAGGATCTCCCTTGTAATGGGGTTTGATCATCTCCAGACCTTGATTTAGCATGGAACAGACTCGTCCTTATCCATATCTAAGGAAGTAGGGAGCTGTATGTCATCAGCGTAGATATAAAAATTCAAAGAACAGGCTTCTGGTTCCAGCTTGCATGTGAACGGAGGTGATTGTGCATGGCTCCGGGCACCCTCATAAAAACATTGAAATCAGGTCCTCGGTGGCTGCTGGAGAGTAATAACGACTGCTATGGACCCACGGGGACAAGAGCAAATCAAAAATCCTTACCTCTCATAGTGCCAACCTGAAGAAACCGTTGCTGTCTGGAGCAAGCCCTGCAGCTAAAATGACGGCGACTGAGATCACAGTACTGTGGGACTCAAGTAATGGCGCTACCATTGGTATAGCAGAGCTCCTAGCTGAGATTAGGTCCTCTAAAGAGGAAATCATAACTGAAATCTCTGCACACTTTGATAAGTGATTTGATACTCTCATATCTAGAGAGGCTGAAGTGGAAGAAAGAGTAGGGCAATTGGAAGACTGGGAAATAGGCCACACTAAGGA
The DNA here is from genome assembly GCA_033557465.1 of Ichthyophis bannanicus. NCBI lineage: Eukaryota > Metazoa > Chordata > Amphibia > Gymnophiona > Ichthyophiidae > Ichthyophis > Ichthyophis bannanicus. The sequence continues at coordinate 8,870,599 of CM066050.1, forward strand.
CTTGGAAAAATTATACAAAGTGCTGCATTAGCTCAAAGAGAAGGCAGAGGACCAGGAAAACAGGGACCGCCGCCAGAATATATGAATTTTTGGCATACCTGACGGAACGGAGATTCCAGACGCCTGTGCCTTTCTACAACAACTATTGCAGGATTGCTTTCCCTCTAACCTAGCTGTGCCCATGTATGAAGTGGAATGGGCCCATCAGGAAACGCGACGCAGGTTCCAAGAGGATCAGTGACCACACGTACTTATTGTGCGCTTGCTTCAATACCGGGAGAAAGAGCATATAATCCCTGAGACCCACAAGACGAAGAAAGTACAATATAAAAACTGATCTATGGTGGTATTTCCAGATATGAGCATGGAGACAGCGTGGCGGAGGAAGGCGTTACTCCCTTATCGAGATTCCCTTGTTAAGGCTGGCATCCAGGCAGCGATTTGGTTCCCCACCAGGCTCACAGCTCTTCAACAGGGGACGAGGACCTTTTTCCAGTCACCAGAGGATGTTAAGCAGCTATTGGACCAGCTCAATTGTAAGAGGGACATGAGCAAACCCTCACCTAAGGTATCATCTGCTCCTGGTGTCCAGAAGAAATCCATGACTTGGTGGACCCCACCTCTGTCGCCGGTGTCCAGTGATAGCACACCAATGCACCCAGGGAGCAGTGAACAGGGATTTTAGGCTCTATGCACCTAGATGCTGGAATGCCCTGCCACCCCACATCTGGGCAATCCCTGACATAACACAGTTTAGAAAGGCTTTGAAGCACCACCTCTTCCTCAAGTGCTACCCAGAGGAATGGCGCCCCAACCTGCCTCACACACAATAATGCGCTTTGCTTAAGCTGTGACATGTACTGATATAGTACCATAAATATGTAAATAGTTACCCTGGTGACATGTACAAATATTGTACCATAAATATGTAAATAGTTACCCTGGTGACATGGACCAATATTGTACCATAAATATTGTCGCATACTGCCCCTGGTGGCCAGTGGTCATAGGGGTAGGTTGGACACAAAGATATTTTTATATGAGAGGAGGTTCCTTTAAGAGCCAGGTGCAGCCTGGTCTTAGTAGTTCAGCTCCTATTCAGAAGTAAATTGTGAATGCAGAGTAGAGGGATAACATAGGCTTTTATTTCCCTTTACGTAAAAGATTCAGGTGGGTCACAACATAGAGGAAAATGTCCTTAACTTCAGGAATGAAACAAACTCATGGTAAAGAAAAACTGTTATGCTTCACAGTTGTAACAAGGATTAATTAAGGCTTCCTAGAGTAACTCAACCGTTTCAATACTCTTCTTCCTTTTAGCATACAAGTAACACTCTGGAGACAGCATATATTATTTACAAGTCTAGCAGTGATTCTATACTGCTTGTAACGCATAGAGAACAGTCCATCTCCTCTTGAGACAAAAGACTAGGCTCCACAAATTCCACTTGCATTGGCTCTGAGTCAGAGTTATCCCTTTCTGTATCTGGGGTTTCTCTGGCTATTGGAACTGGCCAGTCGCTATTCTTATTCTCTGGGTGTTTGTAGAGTTCTTCTAAGGTTCGCCAGTGAGCGTGGCCTACCTTTGTGCTTTTACCATCTGGGTTATACAAGGTAGGTTTACTTTCCTTTCTTGTAAAACGAGCATTGCTTTTAAAAGGGCACCTTGGAGATGAGCTATTTCTCTTAAAAACAGAGTCAGCATACCTTGGCTTCCAACAGCATGTAGAACAGGAACTTTCTCCTTCCAGTAGTTCTCCTGGGATACAATCCTCGTGCCAGTCTTTTCCCTGAAAGCTCTTGTTACCTTTCAGTCTGGTCACTGGTTCCTCCGGTAAGCGCAGGCCTCTTTCCAAGCCTAACTTCTGGCTTCTTCCTTCAGCACTGCTCTGCTTCCCAAAGTGACTGTTCCTTTGCTCAGCATTGCTTTCCCATTCACTCCTAGGGCTTAGCTCAATGCTCCTGGTGCTTCTTTCTTCTTGGCCCTTGCTCGTGGTGCATTTCTCTCGCACGGCTTTGCTCCTGGTGCTTCTCTCCGGTCCACCTCTACCTCCACCTCCTTTCCAGTCTCCAGCCTCTTGCTTATAAAGCTCTCCTGTGTTTGAGCTTTCAGGGCTGCTTGTCAGGTGGTGTTGATTAGCTAAGTGTGTCCAGTCAGCCTCTGTGAGTGCACGCCTGCTCCCTCTAGCTGCTCTGTGTGGGACTTGCATCCCATGCACATCTTTTATATTATGAAAAACAGCTTCTTTTCTTGCATCTTTGCTTCCATCAGCTCCTGCTGTATGACAATATGTAAATAGTTACCCTGGTGACATGGACCGATATTGTACCATAAGTATGTAAATAGTTGCCCTGGTTATCCAAGTTGAATCACCTGTTATTTGTAAATGCGGTGTAGATTTCTGCCCGTATAAACGCGTTTGTTACATGTAAACCACACTGATATCAAATAGCACGGTATAGAAGAGACTATAAATAAATAAATGGACTCTCCCTTGCCTCTCCAGCGTGACTAGGAGGGGAAAGTGCAGAATACTCAGAGAGGACGGAGGAGGTTGGGGAGCAGATAGAATCTATACACGCGCCCAGAGAAGGAGAATGAACAGTGCCACTACCAGGCCTTACAGCACTGCAAGCAGCAAGTTTCTTTGTCGAGACTATGGATTGGGGGACTAGACAGGCCAAACTTTGTACTCAGGCCTTTTACTCACAATGGAGGGAAGACCTTTGAACCTTTGTGTTTTTTTTGAAAAGAAAACCTGCCACCAGACCACGGACACTCACAGGGAACTACTGACTTGCCCGCGTAACTATATTTGTAGCTGCTTGGTAAGCTGAAGAGCCCTTTTTAGCTGGGTGTGATGGGACCTGACAAAACTGTTGTGAAAAATGGTAAAGCTGGGGGTGCCTGACAAAACTGTGCCCGGGAACCCACTTACCTAATCAAAGCCAGTTGGTGTATTTCAAAAAAGAAAAAGAGGATTGTTGGAGTAAAAGGCTATGAATGAGGGAGTGAATGTTGGGAAAGGAAGGGGAGTGAGGGGGATGAACGGGGTGTCACGGGAGATATGGTGTGTGCTGATAGAGTAGAAGATTGTGGTGTATGGTCTGGACAGTGGGGGAAGGGTGTCGGGTGTAGGGGAGAGAATGGTAATATGATTGGATGTATGGGGAGAGGGAGGAGGGGGAACAATTCGATGGGCAGGGGCGCTAGAGTTTGGAGGTTACCTTTTGTAAAGATATATGAATACAGTACCAGAGATACATATTGTAAGCCATATCTCTTAAGATAGCGAAATTAAATGTTGTGGGGTTGAATCACCCAATTAAACGAAAGCATGTACCGACATACCTGCAGAAGGAGCATGTCGATATTGCCCTCTTACAGGAGGTGTTTAACTTTCTTGGAGATGGAAAAATTGAAGGAAGGGCAGTGGGAACAGATCTATTACCTCTCACAACTCTAAGAAACGGGGAGTGGCAATATTGATAAACAAGCGAGTCCCCTTTATGGTGACAAAAGCGGGAGATGACTCTTCAAGGTCGGATCACTTGGGTGGTGGGCCGCATTGAACAAGAAATATTCTTGTTGAACCTTTATGTCCCTGACGGGCCTAAAGGGCAGTTTTTCCAACAGATGTTCTCCACATTTGCACTAAAAGCCAAAGGGTCTACTTGGGTGGGGGGCAGGGGCACTTTAACTGCACCCTGAGCATGTTGGATCACTCTGGACCCCTAAGAAAGGTACGACTGCTCTCAGAGAGCACCCCCCTGCAGAAAGCATGCCACACAATGGGATGGGTGGATGTTTGGAGGACCCTTAACTTAAAGGAAAAGGATTATACTCACTGTTCTGCTAAAACACGAGGATAAGAACATAAGATATGCCATACTGGGTCAGACCAAGGTCCATCAAGCCCAGTATCCTGTTTCCAACAGTGGCCAATCTAGGTCATACGTACCTAGCAGTTTCCCCAAAAGACACAGGTTCCACAATGCTTGTACTGGGTCAAGCATTGATATCCTGGGTCCCTTCTTAATAATGGTTTATGGACCTTTCCTCCAGGAACTTGTCCAAACCTTTTTTAAACCCAGCTACACTAACAGCTTTTACTACATCCTCCGATAACAAATTCCAGAGTTTGATTACACGTTGAGTTAAAAAATATTTTCTCTTATTAGTCTTAAATAGTTTACCCTGTAGCTTCATTGTATGTCCCCTAGTCTTTCTATATTCTGATGAAGTAAACAATTGATCTACGTTTACCTGTTCCATTCCATTCGTTAATTTATAGACTTCTATCACATCTCCCCTCAGCCGCCTCTTTTCCAGATTGAAGAGCCCTAACCTTTTTAGCCTGTCTTCATAAGGGCATCCTTCCATCCCCTTTACCATTTTGGTGGCTCTTCTCTGTACCTTTTCTAATAACGCTATATCCTTTTTAAGATATGGCGACCGGAATTGCACACAATATTCAAGGTGCGGTCGCACCATGGAATGATACTCGAGGTTGGATATGTTTTGTGGAGCTGGGACTGAAGTCTTGCAGGTAGAGGAATGATGGATTATGACCGCCATAGTTAGCAACCATGCACTGGTGTAGATGGCAGGTAGATCTGGATCTGAGCTTTGGACAAAGTGGCGCACGTGTGTGGAGAACTAACATGCCCCTCCTCCAAGATGGTAAGGTGCAAGATCAAATGTGTACTTGGTGGGTGAATTACCTGCACCTTAATGATACAGGGGATTTATCTATACATGTACTCTGAGAGGCAGGCAAAGCTTACATACGGGTGCGACTTTTACAGTTAGGCTCCCAGAACAAGAGACAGAAAGAGGCGGAGCTTAACTGGCTCCAAGAGCAGTTAGACATTATGCAGAAGGAGCATAAATACTCTAGTTGTAAGAAGGTTTATCAGGAATTGATGGAGGTGAGGCGGCATATTGAGGGCATTGAAGTGAAACATATTGAATCTCTTTTGCGACTCACTCGTCGCAACTTTCTAGAGCAAGGGGGGGAAAGTCGATAAGTTACTAGCTTGGTAATTGCACAAGTAGCAGGCAAGTTGCCTGATTGACGAGGTTTATGATCAGAACTGCAGTTAAAGAAAGACCTAAAAGGCATCACATAGGCCTTCAAGACTTTCTATGCAACTCTATATGCTTCTGAATGCAGTCCATCATCGGGGGTATTAGCCTCCTTCCTGAGAAAGGTCCCCCTACCAGCACTTTCTGGGGAGCAGAGGGAGACCCTAGACCGAGAAATCTGTGTGGTAGAAAGCAAATGGGCAATTGGAAGACTAGCCACCAGCAAGGTTCTGGGTGCAGATGGTTTTCCAATGGAATGGTATAAAGGGATTCCTGATGCACTGGCTCCCACATTACAGAAAGTTTTCAACGAGGTGCTGACTAGCGGGAGCCTTCCACAAAGCATGTATGAAGCCGAGATAACTCTCATCCCTAAGGAAGGCCGTCCCCTGACAGAATGTAGCAGTTACGGCCGATATCTCTACTTAGTGATGGAAAAGGTTTTGCACTTGCCTTGAGCGCGCTCGAGGGGTTGCTTTTTTCTTTTTGGGTCCTGCCCTCTGGAATTCTCTCCCTCTTACCTTCCGTTCTGAGCCATCCTTTCCACGGTTTAAAGCTGCTTTAAAAACACATCTTTTTCAGTTTGCTTTTAATCTCCAGCCTCATCCCCCCTGACAGGCCTGTTTTCTAAGGACCCCTCATTTTGTGCACCTCATTTGTGTCTAATTCTTTTTGCGTCTTCTTTCCCCTCTTCTGTCTTGTCAAATTACTGGCGTTCCTCTTTTTCCGCTCTCTAACAGCCATAGTATTGTAAACTGCTTTTATTTTATTTTATTTATAGTCTCTTATATACCGCGCTATTCAGCATCAGTGCGGTTTACAATGAACAATGAATTTACACATTTCCGATGGTACTTTGTGTTTACAGTTATGCTCCGTCGCTAGTAGTATATCAAGAATATGAATAAATAAATAAAAATTGGCCAGTCGATTGGAGAAGGTGATGTCCTCCCTGATACATTCAGACCAAACTGGATTTATCCAGTGACAGCAAATCACAAATTCCTGAATATTGTAATGAGCATTGTGTGTGACAAAAAAAGAGGCGTGGAGTGTATCGCTCGATGCTGAAAAGGCTTTCGACTGTTTTGAATGGGAGTATCTGTTTGCAGTTATGTGTAGGATTGGTTTTAGTGATCGCTTTGTTGGTTGTATTTGGGCTCTGTATCTTGCACCATTAGCATTGATAGCCATGAATGGGATTAGATCTGACAAATTTCAGTTGCACAGAGGAATGAGGCAGGGTGCCCACTCTCCCCATTGCTGTTTGCTATGACGATCGAGCCTCTTGCGGTGGCCAAGAAAGCAAATAGAATGCTAGGAATCATAAGGAAAGGAATGGAGAATAAAACAAAGGATGACATTTTTTTTTCTTTTTTTTTTGAGAATTTTAAAATAAACATTCCACTTAAACAAAAGAAAACCTTTTAGGAAAACAAACAAGAAGGATAAACAACAAAGTCACCAAATAAGAAAAACATAAGGTATAGCCCTCATTACAGGGCAAAATCAGCACCAATATTATTAGCCACTTAAATTAGAGAAAAATATGGCTACAATGCCCATTATCCAGATGGTATTAACATACCGAACCCCAATTCCCAACCACCCCAAAATTATCACTTCCTATCTAACCAAAACCTCTCCAAATTGGAAACATCTTGAACAAGTGTCTCCCTTTTAATGTTACAATACATTTACAGGAGAACCTTAAATAAAAAGTGGCCCCTGATGCCAGTACCTGAGATTTTAAAGCCAAGAAACATTTTAACAATTTAGAATAATTTTGTGTAATCTGGGGACCAGCCCCAGAGTTGGTTCAAGGTGTTAGCACCCTAGGCAAACCTGAGGTTTTATGCCCCACCCCCCAGACTCTCAGAATCTATTATTTAGCTTTGAATGCCCAGCTCTTTGCTGCCCTGAGAAGCTGCAGCCCCGTGCAGCTGCCTAGTTTGCCTAATGGTTGGGCCAGTCCTGCCTCAGCTGCTTCTTCTCCAAGTTGAACAGTCCTAAGCTTTTAAGCTTTTCCTCACAGGCATATTCTTCCATCCACATTATCATTTGGTAGCCCTTTTCTGTGCCTTTTCCAATTCCACTATATCTTTTTATAGATCTGGTGACCAGAACTACACATAATACTCAAGGTGTGGTTGCACCATGGAGCAATACAGAGATATTATGATGTCATCCTTTGTTTTATTCTCCATTCTTTTCCTTATGATTCCGAGCATTCTGTTTGCTTTGTTGGCCACTATTGAACACTAAGCAGAAGATTTAAACAATGACGCCCAGATCCTTTTCCTGGGAGGTGGCTTCTAATGTAGAAACTTGCATCATATAGCTGTAGTTTAGGCTGTTCTTCCCTGAGTGCATAACTTTGCACTTGTCCAAATTAAATTGTATCTGCCATTTGGATGCCCCACCTTCCAATTTCTCAAGATGATTTAACATCTTTGAATAATTTCCCATTTCCAGGTCATTTAGAAATATGTAAAAAAAAGTAATGGACCCAGCACAGATCCCTGGGGTACTCCTTTATCTACCTTTCCCAAATGAGAAAATGTACCATTTAGCCCTACTCTCTGTTTTATCCAGTTCCAATCCACAATAGGACACTACTTTCTATCCCATGACTTTTTAATTTACTGAAGAGTCTACTGTGAAGAACCTTGTCAAAGGCTTTCTGAAAATGCAACTCTACTATGTCTACCAGCCAGGGCCGGCACTGCCATTAGGTGAACTAGGTAGTTACCTCTGGGACTGCTATTGCACCTCTGTGGCCCCTCTCCGATACCTGCACTAGTGGCAACGGCTCACTAAGCACGGAGCAGTGCCTACCTCTGGTCATTGGCGCTGCCCCCATGGTTTCTGAGCTTGATAATGTCTCTTCTGCCCCCTCCTCTGCAGACTTTCAAATCAGAAGTAGCATTGGAGGGGGGCGGAAGAGGCATTGTCAAGGCCAGGAACCACAGGGGCAGCATTTACTGAGCCACAGCAAGCCCCAGAGAGGGGCAGCAGTGGCGAAAATGGTGGCGGGGGGGGGGGGGGGGGGGTTGGCAGGATGGATGGGTCTTCCTAGGGCGCCTCCAGTCCTTGCACTGGCCCAGATACCAATCACCTTTAACCTACCTATTTATTCACATCTTCAGAAGAATGTAGCGGATTGATGAGGCAAGATTTCCCTTTGCTAAATCCATGTTGACTTTGTCCCATTAAACCAGGACTTTCTATATGTTCAGTAATTTTATTCTTTATAATGGTTTCTACCATTTTGCCCTGCACGGATGTCAGGCCCAGCAGGCTGTAGTTTCCTGGTTAACCCCTGGAATCCTTTTCAAAACTTGGTATTACGTTGGCCACTCTCCAATCTTCAGGCACTATAGATGATTTTAATGATAAATTACAAATTACTAACAGGTCTGCAATTTCATTTTTCAGTTCTTTCAGCACTCTGGGGTGTATACCATCCAACCCCGGTGATCTGCTATTCTTTACTTTGCCAAATTGCCCCATTACATCTTTAAAGTTCACTGAGATTTGTTTCAGTTCCCCCGATTCATTACTTTTACATATTATTTATAGCATGGGTATCTCCCTATGTCTTCTTCAATAAAGACTTAAGCAAATAATTAATTTAGTCTTGCTGCTATACAGGGTGGCCCAAAAAAAAATGAGAACATCTCGTAGCATATAAGTTATTTAAAAATTCAAAGAGACAGATGTAAACTATTGACAAATTAAAAAAAAAAAAAAGATGGCGACTGGAAATTGTTGAAATAAAGACGTTATATAGCTAAAAAAGGTAAATAAGTAAACTATTTAAGCTTTTAATTTACGAGATGTTCTCACTTTTTTTGGGCCACCCTGTAGACTTAACCTTCCTTAATGCCACTTTTACTCCTCTACAGTCTAATGGTCCAACTAACTCCCTCACAGGCTTTTTGCTTCAAATATACCTGAAAAGGTTTTTATTATGAGTTTCTGCTTCCATGGTAAGCTTCTTTTCAAATGCTCTTTGCCGACCTTATCACTGCTTTCCATCTAATTTTCCAGTGCTTAGGCCGTTTGTTTTCTTCATTTAGATCTTTTTCCATTTCTTGAAAGATGCTTTTTTGGCCATAACTTCTCTCAGCTCACCTTTAAACCTTCCTTCCATCTTGATTAAAGCATGGAATATATATGGTCTGGGCTTCCAAGATGGTGTTTTTAAACAACTTCCGGGTCTGATGTAACTCTTATCTTTGGCAGCTGCTCCCTTTATGTATTTTGTAATAATCTTCCTGATTTTTTATAGTCTCCCTTTGAAAGTTAAATTTGAGCATGGTAGATTTTCTTCCATTTATTAAATCAAATTTGATCATGTTAAGATCACTTTTATCGAATTGTCCCTAGACCATCACCTCCTGTAACAGATCCTATGTTCCATTAAGGATTAGGTCCAAAATAGTTTCTGGTAGCTTGCAATACATCTCAGTTGCTTGTCAATCTCCCGAGGGCTGCTTCTTTGCTTTTCATGTCTCTTGTTTCTTTTGCAGACAGCTGGCAATCCAGTAGAGGTCAGCACTGAAGGCCACCCCTACGCCTTCTGGGGTTGCACAGGGAATGCACCTTGGCTCTTTTGTTTTTTTGCAGAGATTCTGAAGTTCCCTGATATTTCCTTGATAATGAGACCTGACAGTTTTTATGGACTAGTCTCTCTTCACCGAGTCAAGATTCTCCCAGTCCCATCAGGCTTTGGGGCAAAAGGTACTTCTGCAGTCTGTGGCGCTGTCTGGCTGGAAAAGCAATAGCAGCACTATTTGGATAGTGCCAAGGTGGTCTGTGGGTGGAGCTGGGACAGTGATAAAAGTTATCACAATAGCAGCTGTCGTGATAGCTGACCACTGAAAGTCAGGACAGCAAAACGTCTGCCTGGACGTCTGGACGAATATCAGTGCTGGCCTAAGGGGAAACTGCCTCTCTCAGAAGTGATTTACATTCAGTTACTGTAGGTCTTTTTCCTGTCCCCAATCTAATTTTATACTGAAGCAATGGAGGGTAAGTGACTTGTCCCAGATCACAAGGAACAACAGTGGGAGTCAGATGCGGGCTCTGAAACATTAGGTTGCTCCTCCATCATGCAGATACTGACACTACATGTTGGGATTTTCTTTAACTGCGGCAGCTGGTGTTTGGTGTTAAAAAAACAAACAAACAAAAACCCCACTGACCACCTGAGTTAAATATTGAGCAGTTGGAATTGAAATGTTCAGCAAAGGGATCAGATTGTGAATTGTCGTTGGAGCGAGTGGCGGTGGTGGGACATGAACGAGTTTCAGTATCAGACTACGGACTATTCAAAAAGTCCAAAGACCCGTTTATTCTGTCTGGGAAATTGCACAAAAAGGAAACTGCATTGCTCTGGAGATTAAGCTTGTGTACGTGCAATCTCTTCTTTAATTACTGAAAAAGGTAAAGGGTGTTTATAGAGTAGTGACACAGCAAGGGTAATGGGACTGTAGGAGAAAGGCAAACCGTAGCAAACTGTTCTATAGTGTCCTCTACCAAAGGGTAGGTAGTGAGTTCCCTAAATTAAGATTTGAGGTCTTAATGACCCAAGGTTATACAGAATGGGATGCTAGAGCACTAGTCACCCTGCCCCTCCAGTTCTTCAACCAGATACTCCTCTAACAGTATGCAAAGTGCAAAATTTGGACACTTCCCCTTACAACTCAAAGCACAAAAAGGAGGATCATCTCAGTAACAAAGATACAAACTCTCTCCTCTATCAGGCACATTGTGCAGTAACAAAACACCCTGGAAAAAACACACTTGTCTCAAAAGAACTCTAACTCCCAGGACTCAAAGAGCAATAACCCATCCTATGGAAAGGCAGCAGTGAAAATTTATACGGGGTCCCAGGAGGAAAGGACATAAATTGCGTTAATAAAAGTGCCGGTACCCAGCAACTATTGTATAAACATAGGGCGAGACGGAATGTCCTCAAGCAGGAAGAAATGTAATCAGAGACTAAGAGCCTGCGGCAGAAAGACGCGTTGTCCCAGTTGTACTGGGCATCACCAACCCAATTAAAAAAGAATTTCCAAGCACACCTGTTTTGTTTTTCTGTATTAACCTTCACTTCTATACATTCAAGTGGTGTCACGCAGCTTTCTCCTAGGACAAGCAGGATGAGTCAGCCACACTTGGTGACGTCATCCGATGGCGCCGAGACGGAAGTACTCTCCATAGCTCAGAAGGGCTTTTCGCCCTTCTGAGCATGGACCAACTGGCCCTGCCCCCTGGCCCGCCCCTAGCTAGCCAGTTTCAGTTCTTCCACCTTGCCAGCAAGACGGACCTCTCTACTCTCCAACTGAAATTACACATCTGAAGGAAAGAGGAATTCTCCTCCTTACTTACTCTTTGTTTTAAAATTTCTAACGCTGTCTCTGATGCTTTCTTTCTAGATTTCTATGTTATATATCATCAGAAACCTGGAATTAAAGAACAGCTCCTCCTGATCCAGGATGAACACCAATTCGGGAATGCCTGGTGAAGTACCAGTCCCCTCTTCTCCAGCGCAGAAGCAGAGGACTCCAAAAAAAGAATGGGGCTTGAAAAAGAAAACTTCCAGGCAGCAGTAGCCCATGGCAGCCCAGGACGTGCCTAAATAAGGCCTCCGTCCCCAGCCAGCCTCCTGCTTCTCTCTCTCTCTCTTCTCCAAGTCGGCAGAAACAACGGATCCCAGAGAACGCGGCAGCCCAGGACGTGCCTTATAAGGCCTCTGCCATGTGCTCGGCGTCTTTCTGCTTTCGGCCATGTGGCCGACTCTGCTGAACAGGCAGGCCTTCCCGGAGTTTTTACTTACCCCGTCTTGAATTGTCTTTGACACTGTCTCGGATTCTGCCTTCTTCAGGTCTGATCCCAACAGGAACATGCTCCACGGATCTCTGCTGCTCCACAGCTCTCTGCTGCTGCTGTGATGCTGCCACTCGGGATGTGCCTATAAGGCCTCCATCCCAGTCGCAAGCTTCGCCGGGCCTGCCGACCATGCACGGATGCCGCTGGAGAGGAAGCATCCCAGACAGGCAGCAGTTCTCACGGCGGCCCAGGACATGCCTGAAGGGGCCTCCATCCCTGGACAGCCTGGTGGTCTGCGCTTCCCTCTTCCACTGCCTCCGATGCAATCCCCCACGTGTGCACCATGGGGGCGGTCATCTTGATGCACTCGCTACCCGAAAGGCTTAACTCTCGTAGAGGCTTCTCTTTGGCGCCACGGTGCACTCTGCTGCACTCGGAGGCTTTTCTTTGGCGCCTCCGTGTGCCCTGCAGCACAAAGCTGGAGCCTGCTGTGCCGACAGGCGGTGGCAGAAGAGCATCAAGCCCTTCCCCGCTCCATCTCTCGGCGCCGAAAACCCCGAGTCTGTCCCATTGGCTGGCACCATGACAATGGGGGAATCTAGGGGCGGTGCCTGTCAGTGCAGAAGTTGGCGCCGATCGTGCCTGCGTACCTGCCTCGGCGCCGATCACGCCTGCCTCGGCGCCGATGGGAGAGAAGCAGATGAACATCAGAGCCCTCCCCGCTCCACTATCAGCACCGAAACCCCGAGGCTGAGACCCATCCATCCCGGCAGCGCAGTGCAGAGTAGCTTCTCAGCGCCGTTCGCTCCACCCCCGCGGCGCCATTGGCTGGCGCCATGACAACGGGGAGCCCAGGGAGGTGCCGCGCCAACCTGAAAACACAGAACTGCTTCTCCAGCACCGGAATCACCCGAGGGCAAGCCTTCCTTCGGCACCGGATCGTACCTACGCAGCCCATCGTTACTTTATTGGTCCTCCAGGCAACATGAGCAGGAAGCACAACTAGCCCGCGGATCGTGTCTAGAATGCGCAGTCCTGCCCATCTACATGGGTTCTGGTTGCGTCTATACATCTTGGTCCTCCGGGCCACCGATTATAAGCCTCAACAGCGTGCAGTCCGAGGGGAAGGGTGAGTCCTGACGAGGCATACAAGCTCTTTCTCAAGTTGCCTACCTTCTAACCCAAAGGTGGCTGGTTCAGTGGCACCACATCGCTCCTGCTAGGGCTCTTGAACGCCCCGAACAGAAATCACAGCAAGCAGCCACAAGCAGGGCACTCTTACCGCCAGGTCCCTGTGCTGACATCACTGACCTCCAAAGACGGCGGGCCAAGGCAAAAGTGGGCTGCCCTCTGCCATCGGACAACAGCAAGTCAGTCCAAGCCTTCCTTGCTGACTCCTGAGTATGGCGCCACCTCCTGATAGGAAACCAACTGCTTCATGAGTTGGGGAGGCTGCAGAAGCCATTCCACCCTGTGTGGAAACCCTCGGCCCCCTTCAAGGCTCAGGTCATGGGCCTGCGCTGGTGTTCAGTGTAAACAGACCCTGCCCACATCCTGCCCTTTCTCTTAAAAAAAAAAAAAAAAAGGGCAGTGGCTCCCACCTGGCCGTGGAGGGATCCTGTACCCCCAACGGCACTTGCTGATCACATGCCTCGAGAAATAAGATACCTATAAGTGCAGACAGGGCAACAGTGTGGTGCAGTACACAGGGCCAGCATGTCTCGGAACAGAGGGTCACAGGTTCAAGTCCCAGCTGGTTCTTGCAGAGCTGAATATGCTTAAATGAATGGCACATGGACAATTTGCCCACCCAGCCAAGGCTTCTGCATTGGACAAGGCACAAAGACACAAGCGGCAATCTGGTTCATTCACCGCAGAATTGGTTCTCCGCAGGGACCGAGCCCAAGCCTCATGCGCTCCTGGCATCCTCCAGTGTAAGGCTGGGCAATTCACAGCCATTTTTGGGGCAACAACTGCATCTAAGAATGCAGAAGATGACACTTACATCTTCTAGGGTGCAGAGGTAGGTTCTTATAGCCTATCAATCAATGCATAAACATACAGAGGAAAATGCTCATAGTCCACTGGTTAGTACATGAGCTAGGAAACAAGATCTTCTCCCCCCCCTTCCCTCGCAGCATCGACCGTGAGGCTCGAGTCCGCTTGTTCCCCCTACCACAGATGGCATAGGAAACCAGTCTCTGCTCCTGGGGGTAAGGCAACTGAAGTTGTCCAAGGAGAAGGTCACCAATCCGCAAACTGGGCAGTTATGTTGGGCCTGTCCCAATCTTCTCACACCCAGCAGCACCCCTGACTCAGCAGCATTGCCCGTACTGCCAAGGCCAACCGCTCCTATAGGTTGACCTGCACCTTGTGCCCTCATACTCCTCTGCCAGGACTACCTCACATCCTCGCTTACAGCTCAGGGATGATCAGAAGGTCCATGCCGCATGCTCCACAGCATGTGGTGGCAGCAGACTCCTGTGGCAGATACTGGTGTCTCACCCATCTTGATAATGAGCCAGCCTCTGCCTTGCCATCGTGAGGCCGATTCAGCAAACCATTCCTGTCCCTGTGGGCTCCCTGGTGCATCACCAGAAGCCTCGCATCGACTGGGTGCTGTTGGAGTGAACATAAGCACCGACTGGACACCACTGCACCCGAGGCAATCCTCAGGGACGCATCATCATCATGACTCGGGACGCCTCCCCAAGCCTGATAGGGCTACAGTGCGGGACACTACGCACCCACTGTGTCTTTGAATGGAGGTTCACAGATCCAGGTCCCTATCGCGGACCTCGTAGAACATGTCTCTGCACTTCCCTGAATATCATGGCCTACCGCGTGAAGCCTGCATCTCTGGTGAAATTTCACAAGGCCAATGGCAGTACCAAGATCCGCAGCTCCTGGCTGTACTCAGTGACTACGCTCAGTCCTCCAGAGACAGGAACAATTGACTCCACCTGTTTCCCAGAAATAGGGGCAAATCATGCTATAGGGGCAACAGAAAACCATCATGCTACCCTTGCAGAGAGAATCCTGCATTACACAGGCCCCACAGACACTGAACACAAGAGTCCTGCGGCACCAAACCCAGGTTACTGTGGCCCTTAGTGCAAGGTGACAGAGTCCTGCGGCACTAAACCCAGGTCATTGTGGGCATGAGTGCAAGGTGGCGAAGTTGAGGCGGTCAGGGGATCACCATTGTATAAAAGATCACATATTCAATACCTGACTGCAGGTCCGGTTGGGGATGCGAGCACACAGCCATAGCACTGCTATGACTCTGCACTCTACAGCCACACACACACACACACACACACACACACACACACACACACACACACACAGTCAGCAAGGTGGCCGTAGTCCCGCACAGCACAGAAGGGGAACAGGTTCCCACTTCTCTACAAGAAGGACTTTTTTTAAAACCCATCCATCCCATCCATCCAGGCGGGCCCCCGACTCGACTGCCAGACTAACCTGCAGGTAGGAACTCGCAACCCTTGGCCATCAGCTTCCTTCTCCCATCGGAGGGGCTGACCACAAAGCGACCTGCCCACCTCATGGAGAGCAGGAAGGGCAACTGTTTAAAAATGGTCAGAGCCAGGCCATCAGCACCAGCGCGTTTTTCCCTAAACTTATGGCCCTAGGACTCCTGGATACCTTCTTCCTCCCACCAAGTGCGGGTGGACAAGGAGTAACTCGAGAGGCTGACACGGTTGGCAACTGCCAATTCAGACCTGACTTGTCGTCTCCTGATCTGATACGAATGAAAATCAATCCTGCAAGGCCTACACAAGCATCTGGAACCAGGCAAGGCGGTCGCGGCCCCCGATGACTGCGCCCAGCAGCCTTGCGGCCACTTGCAGGCAAAACTCAAACTGCCAGTCCCATGGCATCTTGGATAGCGATCCAAACTGCTAGTCTGGATGGCGTACCTACCACACATGTAATGCCACCATGGCCCCAGACACACCCCATGCTCTGGACATCATCACACCCCTATGCAGCTGCATGCCCAGGAACAGCAAGGGACCCAACTCTTCATCACATGTGACCCTACATGCCTAGGAAATACATGAAACAGCACATCAACAACAAGGGATCAAACTCTTCGTTGCATGTGACCCTACATGCCTAGGACATACACGAAACAGCACATCAACAACAAGGGATCAAACTCTTCATCGCATGTGACCTCAATAAACCTGGCCAACCGGTCCCAGCGTACTCCACCTCTAGAAATTCTCTTCTAATGCCAACTCCAGGCTCTGATCCTTTCACCTTGCTGCTCCTTATGCCTGGAAGAAATTACCAGAATCTGTATGTCAGGCTTCATCTCTCCCCCTTTTCAAATCCATGCTAAAAGCTCACCTCTTTGAGGCTAGCTTTTGGATCCTGATCGCTCGTTTTCCTTGTGTTTCCTTACCCTTCCCTGCTGTACCCTTGTTCTCATCTATTCTTTATTCTTATTCTTTATTCGCACAATTTGATGAACCGCCCAGGCCGAAGCATCAGGGCGGTGTACAATACAAACGGAGGCTACTGGAAACAAAGCCAGAAAGGAACCCCAAAAACTGATAGGACAGGAGAGTGCAGAGAAAAGATAGAAAGGGGAAAGAGCCCAAGAGGGGCGAGAGGGACAATAGGGCGGGAGGGGGAAAAAGAAAAAAAAGGAAGGGAGAAGAGGAACGGACAGGCAGAGGGATAATCATGGGGGGTGGGGGGATGACCAGGGGATAAGGCACCATCGTCGGGAGGAGGGAGGTCAAAGGCCTGGCAAAAGAGATGTGTTTTGAGGAGAGTTTTAAAGCGGGGGTAGGAGAGTTCCAAACGAAGACATAAAGGGAGTGAATTCCAGAGAGCCGGACCTAAGAAGAAGAAAGCAGAATGACGGGTGAGTTCTAAGTGGGCCTGAGCGGGGGAAGGGAGAAAAAGACGGTTACCAAAAGCGGAACGGAGAAGACGAGGGGAGGGCTGAAGGCGAATGATGTCCGACAAGTATTGAGGGGTGCTGGAGTGGAGGGCCTTGTGTGTGAGGATGAGAACCTTAAAGATGAAACGGAACTTAACCGGAAGCCAGTGTAAGGCAAGGAGGCAGGGAGACACGTGGGAGCGAGCTGGGGAACCGGTGATAAGGCGAACTGCTTCATTCTGTACTAATTGAAGACGGCGAAGCTGAAAAGAAGGAAGGCCTGCATAGATGACATTACAATAGTCTAACCGGGTCATGACTAGGGACAGGACAAGGGTGACAACAGCGGAAGGGGGGAGTGATGATTGAACGGCCCGAATCCTGCGTAAATGAAAAAAAGAGGTACGTATGATGGAAGAAATGTGTTGGTGAAAGGAGAGGGATGAGTCCAGAGTAACACCCAAATACCGAAGAGTTGGAACCAGGGGAATTGAGTGGGAAGACATAACAGGTGACAGGCAAGGAGAGGAGAGACCGAAGGAAAACCAAATTGCAGAAGACTTGGCAGGGTTAGCGTGTAGAAAGTTAGAGTCAAACCATGATGCAATGGAGGACAGACAACAGTTGAGTGGAGCAAGGTCGGGAGTGGAGGAGGAAGTATGGTGAACCAGCAGGATGTCATCGGCGTAAATGTAAAAGGAAATGCCAGATTGTTGAATGAGTAGGGCTAGTGGAGCAAGGAAGGCATTGAAAAGTAGGGGGGCGAGAATAGATCCCTGAGGAACACCGCAAATAGAAGGGAATGGGGTGGAGGCGGAGTGGAGGGAGTGCACGGAGAAGGTGCGTGAAGACAGAAAGGAACAAAACCACTGCAGGAAAGTCCCACAGATACCAAAGTCTGTCCTGATTAGATTGTAATGACTCTGATGAGCAGGGACCGTCTTTTAGATGTGTCTGTACAGCGCTGTGTACGCCTTGTAGCGCTATATAAATGATTAATAGTGGTAGTAGTAGTCTCCGCTGCTTGTGTGGAAGAATCCAGAGATACGACTTTCTGCTTTATGGTTCCATCTCTTTAAAACTCTTTCCTCCTCCCCCCCCCCCCCTTTGCATGCTGAGTCCTCTCTGAACTGCCCGGCGTTACTTTCACTTTATTGTTTCCTGTGCTGATCTGTCCTTTCTTGTCTGAAATTGGCGTTCCATTCCTATTTGATGTATTTTAGTTATTGTACAGCAACTGGATGCTACCAGACAAGAGAAGTATAGCAAGTTCTAATTATCATTATTATCTTTTATTTGATGTTTATCATTATTATTAACATAAAATAAAAGAATATATATTGCTACATTTTTTTATTGGACTAACTTAATACATTTTGGGACTAGAGTTTGGGAGCTAAATCCCCCCTCAAGGTCAGGATAGAATTTTATAGGATTAACTCTTTGGGGATAATTTTCTAAGGGAGAGCCTACTTCGCCAGTATTTTATTTATGTATTTATTGAATTGATTTATATACCGCTTTATCTGGTAATCAAGGCAGTTTAGAGGGAACATTTTCAAATACTGCTCTGGGAAGTTTACAATGAACAGATTACAAGCATACAAGGAGCATTTAACTCAACTATATACAGTGCGTGGACATTATTTAACAGCTCTTATATACCGCGCTATTTGACATCAGTGCGGTTTACATTAAACAAAATACACTCAGATTTAGAGAACTTGTCCAAGTTACAGGTAACAGGGGAATAAAACAAGGATTAACTGGGGAATAGCATATAAATAATTAAATAAAAGCAATTACATCAGACTAGAGATCTTGAGTGGGTATAGAGACGTCATTATAACTATAAGTATGTACATATGCCTAGAGAGGCTGTGTGATGTTGTTATATTTGTCATTTTTGTGCATATGTGGTCACATCCGAGCGTCAGTGGCTTCTTATAAAATGCCGACCAGTGTAAATGTGTGTGCTTTGGCATGATGGCATGGACTTTGCCAGTGGGTAGAGCTTGGGCAGAGGCAGAAGTACTTACATAGATTACAAAATATGATAATTGAAAAGTATAGGCATGTGCGTTTGCAGCAGCTAGATTTGCCACCTATTCTAATATTTTATAAGGAGATATAGGTGCCTACTTATAAAATAGGCTTAAGATAGGTGTCTTAAAATGCACTTTAACTAGGCACCTCATTATAAAATTACCCTCCACAAATGCAAAATGAGGAGCAGATAGCCCACCAGCCGAACATTAATGGCAAAAATGCGCTTCTTGCACTGACATTCACTGCTACTTTGGGTGAGGCACTTTATCTCCTCTTGGCTCGGGGATGCACATAGATGTCAATATGCAGCTGGACCCATTGAGGCATATGTTGCTCTTATTTTATAAAGGAAGATATGCACATATGTGCCTTTCTAAACTAGCCTACCGCAGAACTCCTGCACAAAGCTACAGCTGCTCAGAGACGAGACTAACTGTTCATCCGTGTGGCAGTAGCAGTCGGTGCCTATGTGCATATTTTACAAACTACAAGCATGTCACTCCTGCTCTGCCCATTACTGCATTCGTGTACACGGAATAAGAGCAGTTGCCATGTTTTCTGAGTTTCTACTTTATGCTTGTTTACACTGCGACAATTTTATAAGTGCAGAACTCTGTATTTACTTTGTGTATTGTTGAGTCAGCTCTTTCATGACTCCACTGACTATCATAACGATTTTGTCTCTGACGCAGGCATACCATGTCGAAACACGGCCATGTTGGGCTTAATAAACTTTGTCGCTGATAAATTTATTCCCCTGTTCCTTGTTTTTTTCCCAGTGCTGTGTTAAGTCCAGTAGATCCAAAAATGATAAGTGTTCTTATTAGAAAACCAGCAAAAGAAGTTGTGTTGAGCTGGTGCCTTTGTGGAGTGGGGTGGAGGACGATGTTTAATACTGCACACTTCAGCCAATGTACAAAAGCAATGCGGCATCTCTACACTATAGCAAATGTCAACAAAGAAGGAAAGGCAATGATATATCAGATCATCTGGAAACTTTAAATTCATAAAGCCAGTTCCAGCACACATTAAGCCAATGCACAAGATCCCCTCATCACCCATAGCTTATGCGGAGAAGTCTCTTTAAAGCTAAATGCCAGTACATTTGGCCTCCTTTCTTAATGGGTTACAGCCAGAATGCTGGTCTTAAAACCTCAAATTGATCTGCTGTCGTTTAGCTGCAGAGCGCTCAGCCTGACTCCCGGCAAAAATCCATTCTCTAATAGCAAAGCAATCACCAAGAAAGCCATTTGTCAAGAAAATATTAAGCTAGGAAGGTGATAGGATTCTAGAAAATGAGGTTTTCCATTTTACCAGCATGGTTCTGTCTCTCCAACTCATTCAAGGTTCTCTCTCTTGTGTGCATCTTTCTGTCTTACTCCTTTCTCTTTACCAGGGGAGTCACAGTAACTGAGCTTCCTATATCAGGAACAAGGGGCATGTTATTAACCCACTCTTGAGAAGCATGGGCGGACAGCGGGACATGTGCTGTGGGGGCTGAGCAGCTTGACAAAGTGGAAGGATGTGTGCAGAGAACCATAAATGCCATCCTGGGTCAGACCAAGTGCCATCGAGCCCTGTACCCTCTTTCCAACAGTGGCCAATCCAGGTCACGTACCTGGCAAGTTCCCAAAAAGGCACACAGGTTCCACAGTGCTTGTGCAGTCTGCCAGTGTCACTTGCTATAAAAACAAGGGCGTTGCAAGGATTCCCTTTTGCTATTTAGTATTTGTTCTGTGGCTCCAGATTCCTCCCCTCCCCTCCCCTCATCAGTTTGTCTCCATCAAGGTTTAAGAAGTACTTTTAGATGCAGAATTAATGGCACAATTCAGGTGAACACTGCCTCATTTCTTAATTTTCTCATTTCTGCCATGAAATCGCAGATCCAGGACATAGAACGATTGATGTTTTGATAAGTAATTTGATTGCAGAGAACTGACACTGGGGAGTTGCTACAGGAGGAAAGACCAGTTACATGAACAGTAACTAGAACTAGTAACCTCAAGGGTAAACTATCAGCTAAAGTGACTGGACTGTCACAGCCCTGACCACACGCTGCCCTCAGTCCTCTGGATTCCTTCTGAACCAGGGTCTGTGGGAGCACAGTTCACAGGGTGCTGACCATCTATTTACCCTTTAAATGCCTTCTAAGCAACTACTGTGTCTTAGCAATGCGCAGCATTGAGAAGAAGACACCAAAAGTCCAGTGATTTGGACCAGTGAGGAATTAAATTCCCCAACAAGCAGTGAAAACCATGTTTGACAGAAATAAGTGCTGAAGGTCTTCCAGGGTGTGAGCTACTGAACTGACCCGTGTGAAGCGCAGCAGCCAAACTAAACCTCCGTGACCCATTGTAGAAGCTCGCAGACAGGTGCACGGACATCAGCTCCCCATAAGACGAGCTTTCTATACTTCATGCAAGAACTCTTACTTAACAGAATATAAATCACAAGTAATAAAGTTAATGAACTTAAAACAAATAAATTACAAATCTACAGGACTCCAGCAACCATCAAGGAGGCAAACAAAGACTTGAAGCTGATGAGCTGAGCCAGATAGGCAGGAAGAACAGTATCCCATGACACTCTCGTAAAGGCACATTTTACAACGGAACGTCCAAGTGTGATCTGCGACATCAAAGCCAGAACGTCTGGAAAAAAGAAAGCAGAAACATGGACGTGCCCAGTATGGATGTCTATAGAGACGTCTATACAGAAATCCTCAGAATAGCCTCTCACAGCATGGATGTCTAATAGCATAATAGTTGAAGTAGAGGTTTGGGAGCAGGGTTCAGATCCTAGTGTGGGTCTTTGTGATCTTAAACTAATCACGTAACTCTCTATCTTCTCTACACTCTGTGAATGTTTTAAGGCCAAAACAAGCACTTTCCTGATGCCTATTTGTCCGTGCAGCAGATCTAAACCTGGACATCCTCAACGATCCTGAAACTGAATACAGATGTGTAGGTCCATTGCACCTCCCGAGACATGCCTCCCACTACAGCCCCTTGCCTACTTGGACGTCCCTGCACTGGAGACATCTGCAAATGCCATTTGCGGCATGGCTTCGGAGATGTCTCTGTGATTTTTCTGTCCACGTGCACATCTTCGGACATCCAAATCATGACTAAGACTTTTAAAATGACCCCCTTAGTGTCTGCCTAGCAACTGCTGTGGCCACCAGCGCATCTAAATACTATAAGGCCTTCAATGTCCCTGCTGGCTATGGCACAAGCTGGGCTGGAAGGTGACATGTTCTTATTGTGATAAAAGGGGCCTCATATGCATTTCCTTGCTGTGAGATTTATGAAGCTACAGTTTTCATGAAAATCCATAGTCATATGCCAGTGATCATGGGCAAAGGGGAGAATGAGGGGCAGCGGCTCTCATTGTCATCATCCAATGCAAGAATATCAAAATAAGGGAAGGGTAAGGTGACTGGGCAAAGTCTGACCCTGCACCATGATCATAAAATCCCAGGAATCCTGGCACATGGGCTCACGTTTCCCCTCACCCCTTGGACAAGGTGTGCGGTCATTGTGTTGATCCACTTGGAGATACAGAAACAAGGATTCAACAAATCAGAGCAAACTCCTTATGGCTCTAGATTCATGCATTAATGAGGAACCTTCGAGGGTGCACAGATATGATGGAGGTAGCAGAGCTCTCAAAGTTCTTTACAAATGTATAAAAATATGCTTGTTGACCCTTGTTTCATTTGTGTCCTGGGGGAGGAGGACAAACCAAGTAAGTTTTTCCCCCACTATCAAACCACATTTGGTCGCTCTTGAGAAGTTGTGGGAAGCAATTGTTGCCTAAAGCAGTCTCTCTTTTTATGATGCATTTAGCTTCCACAGCCTTTCACATCACTTCAATATTTGGAACATAACAAGGAGAGAAGGTGTGGAATCTGAAGCAGCTTGTGATGAAGCTGACACTACTGAAGCTATGGAGTTAGGAGAAAACTCCGTTTCTTTTAAAGAAACTGATTTACAGAGAATGCAGTTACCAAGAAGTGCAGCTAGAGGGAGTAGGCATGAGGCTGCAGAAGGTAGGCTGACACACCCAGATTGTAATGATGCAATAGCTAATCAAACACACCTGAGTAGAGGGCCAGAAAGCTCACTAGAGAAACGGCTTTATAAGCAGTGCTCGGTCAGGAGAATAGGGAGAGGACCACGAATAGAGAGACGACCACAGGAGCAGAGAGGACCACGAATAGAGACGATCACAGGAGCAGAGAGGACCACAAACACAGAGAGCAATAGAAACCCCTGCTATTAAGGAGAGAGAAAGGGGACAACTCCAACTACGGAAGGAAAGGCAGTTAAGCTTGCAGTCCTTACAAGGAAGGGACAACTTCCAGGAAGGACAAGCCCATGCTGATAAGCTCCAGAAAGAAGTCTCCAGGGAAGACAGTGTAAGCAGGAGAGTACCTGGTAGAGGGAATACCAGCAACGCACGTCTCAGAGAACAAAGGTACATTCACACCTCCTTTCCTGAATGTGTGCCAGGTCCTAGAAAGGCTTGTAAACCAGAGAGCCATAGATATGAGAA
This sequence comes from Ichthyophis bannanicus, assembly GCA_033557465.1. Lineage (NCBI taxonomy): Eukaryota > Metazoa > Chordata > Amphibia > Gymnophiona > Ichthyophiidae > Ichthyophis > Ichthyophis bannanicus. The sequence goes on from CM066050.1 coordinate 8,894,052, forward strand.
ACAAAGCTGGGAAAGTTTTGGAAACCTGTGCAGAAGATCCTAGATAAAAGCCATATTAATTGTTTGCCAGACCAGGTCCAGCCAGGCTGGAAAGTCTTGGAGAGAACTACTGAAGTACATCCAGTTTTGCCTAGGGAAAGCTCAGGCTTAGCAGACACCATATCTGAGCAAGAGGATATGCAAACAGACCTTGTAGAACCAGAACCATTGCTACCTGAATATCCTATGGACTGTACTCTTTGTGTAGCTGAGAGTATAGAATCTCTCACAGAGTCATAGCATAAGACATGCTTTAAAAATGTCATTGCTTTGTTGAGCTAAAAAGAAGAAGCTTTTTGTGTTTATTTAACCTGTTGATATTGAAAAATCCTGCTTGAATGGAAAAGACTGTGAAGCTCTTAACAGTTTAGGATTTTGTAAATACTTTGGTAGAAACCCTGAATCAAGGTGAACTCTGTCTTCTTGGAGAACCTTAGCGCATCAAGGGAATAAAACCTTATATTTAACCCTGCACAAGGCTCACACAACTATTCTTTATAAAGAAGGGAACTACAAGGACCATAATGCACCTGGTCTAAGTTAGAGTTTCCGGCTTCAACAAACAATAAATGTCCGCCCTGACCCTTCAGCACGCTGCCACTGGGAGGGGCTGTGACAAGCTTCAATGAAAGCTAATACTCTCTTACATCACAACATGAAGATATTAGATGATAGCTTAGCTTTATACATTTCCTAAAGTTTCAACAGTGGCTCCTTATTTGCAGGGCTGGCCCATCCCATTAGGTGGAATAGGCATTTGCCTAGGGCATCAAACCTTGAGAGTGGTGCTGCAGTCCCTCTACATCCTGCAAAGACAGCAGCAGAGCAGAGCCTTTAATCACCTGTGTGCACTTTTGAGATCTGCTGTTCCCAGCTCTTTTTACAGGAGGCTTTCATTGGAGGAGGCAGGCCGTGAGCGCATGTGCCCATTGGGGCTTAAAGTCCTGCCACTGCAATGACAGCGCTTTGCTTTGCTGCTGTTTTTTGCAGGATGTGGAGGGGCTAAAGCACCACCCTCCTGAGGTCTGCTGCTGTCTTGAACACTTGGGTGAAGGGGAAATACTGGGACACCTGGGGTGGGGGTGGGAGGTAGGGAAGGGAAGAGGGGATTTGACTGCTGGATGAGGAGCAAGGGAAGAGGAGATGCTGGACGCTTGGGGGGGGGGTTAAGAAAGGGTAAAGGAGATGCTGTACACCTGAGGAAGGGAAGGTTTGGGGAAGGGGGAAATAGGCACCTAAGCCACTGGGAAGGGGGCAGATCCCTGAGGCACTGAGGGGGGGGGGGGAGTGCACATGGTTGAAGGTTTGTCTAGGGTGGCAGATATCTTGGGCTGGCCCTGCTTATCTGATGTTTCATTGATACATGCTAGACGTTTTGAACATCCTGGGACAGTTCTGTCCACTCATTTCTCAAGCTTATTATATTTCACCATTTGTTAAGAAGGGTCAGGATCAGGCTTCTGTTGGAAGACTTGATAGTTGAATGGATTCATTAAATCTGATACAGACATTGCAAAACCATGACGAAGAACCTGTGATATCTATTACTTTGATAGTAAATTTTTTTCTTGAACCTGACAGAGACTGGGTCCGTGTTGCTGTTAAGTGCAATTGCATCAGTGTCAACTCATGGTGACCCTCTGGATAGCTGTCCTAAATTATATTCAGTCTTCAGTCAGGCAGCTCATTGTTGACAGACTGGCACCCATAGCTGCTGTTATTGTATTGATCCATCTCATTGCTGGTCTTCCTCTTTTGCGGTGACCTTCAACCTTGCCAAGCATGATGTCTTTCTTTAATGATCTCTCTGTATGTGTAATGGGCCTGATTTTCAACGGGGCAGTGCTATGTGCCACATCGCCCTTCCACCTAACCTGGATTGTCAATGCCAGGGTCATATGCGGCCTCACCGCACAACCCGTAAGACGCAGGAGCTAGCGGGATAGCACCAGTTTTCGATGCTACCTGCTTAGCCCTCTGTGCCTTAAAGATAGGGGAGGTTTTTTCCTCGCCTGTCTTTAAGGTGCAGAGGGCTAAACGGGTAGCATCGAAAATCGCTGCTACCCGGTTAGCCCTTTCCTCCGCCCTGGAACACCCCTGATGTTAACCATATAGCATATGGGTGCGTTAGGGACATATCTGGTATTTTCGAAGGGCACTACCTATGTAGGTGCCCTTTGAAAATCCCAGATAAGGCATTTACATGGGTAACTAGGGCAGTTACCCATGTAAATGCCTTTGAAAATTGGGCCCAATATGTCCAAAGTATGAAAGTCAAAGTCTTGTAATCTGAGCTTCTAAATAAAGCTTAGGTTTGATTTCCTCTAGTACTGACTGGTTTGTTTTTCGGACAGTCCATGTATACACAGTATTCATTGCCAGCACCATCATTCAAAGGCATTGATTTTCTTCCCGTCTATCTTTTCACTGTCCAGCTTTCGCATCCATAAGATGTTATTGAAAGTACCATGGCTTGGACAAGTTGAATCATTGTATGGAGAGAGACATCTCTGCTCTTGAGAATCTTGGCAAGGTCCTTCATAGCCATTCTGTCAAAAGCAATTCATCAGATTTCTTGAATGCTTGTTGTTTTTGTTTTATTGATCCAACTAGGTTAAAGTTGTCCACTATTTCAATTTCTTCTCCATCAATGACGAACCTATTGATTTTGCCATTTGTCAGGATCTTTGTCTTCTTTTGTTAAGGTGCAGGCCCATTTTTCAACTATGTTCCTTGATCTTGAGAAGCAAATGTTTCAGATCATCTTCACTGTCAGCCAGTACTGTGGTATCATCAGCATAGTGAAGGTTGTTGATGAGTCTTCTTCCAGTCTTCACACCTCAGTTATCTTCATGCAGTCCTGCTTCTCTGATGATTTGTTCTGCATATAAATTAAACAGGTAGGGGAAAGTATGCAGCCTTGTCGTACACCTTTGCTGATTTTAAACCATTCTGTTTCTCCTAGTTCCGTTTGACCTGTTGTTTCTTGATCAGTATATAGGTTGTGCATGAGAATGTTCTGGTATATCCATGCTTCTTAATGTGGCCCTGAGTTTCTCATGGTTTACACAGTCAAAAACCTTGCTGTAAGTCAATAGAACACATATAGATATCCTTTTGGTATTCTTTTATCTTTTCAATGATGCATCTCACATTCGCGATGATGTGTCTGGGTCCTTAGATTTTATTTTTTTTTATAATCATGAGGCCCTCTTTCTGAGTTGTAAAATATGTGCTTTTCCTGACATGGATAGGCCCAGGCAGAAGTGAAGGCAACTGTTTTTGACTTTGTGATTCAGGGTCCTTCAGATGGGAAAATGCTGTGGCTTAATTGTCCTTGCAAGTGTGTGGTTAAATTTTAACCAGTAAAATATATTTTCTGTGACCCACCCCATGTGACTGCATCCCTCAGTTCTAGACCGGTGCAAAGCCCGTCCCCATGTGACTGCATCCCTCAGTTCTAGACCGGTGCAGAGCCCGTCCCCATGTGACTGCATCCCTCAGTTCTAGGCGGTGCAGAGCCCGTCCCCATGTGATTGCATCCCTCAGTTCTAGACCGGTGCAGAGCCCGTCCCCATGTGACTGCATCCCTCAGTTCTAGACCGGTGCAGAGCCCGTCCCCATGTGACTGCATCCCTCAGTTCTAGACCGGTGCAGAGCCCGTCCCCATGTGACTGCATCCCTCAGTTCTAGACCGGTGCAGAGCCCGTCCCCATGTGACTGCATCCCTCGGTTCTAGACCGGTGCAGAGCCCGTCCCTCTGTGACTGCATCCCTCAGTTCTAGGCAGTGCAGAGCCCGTCCCCATGTGACTGCATCCCTCAGTTCTAGGCAGTGCAGAGCCCGTCCCCTGTGACTGCATCCCTCAGTTCTAGGCAGTGCAGAGCCCGTCCCCTGTGACTGCATCCCTCAGTTCTAGGCAGTTCAGAGCCCATCCCCATGTGACTGCATCCCTCAGTTCTAGGCAGTGCAGAGCCCGTCCCCATGTGACTGCATCCCTCAGTTCTAGGCAGTGCAGAGCCCGTCCCCTGTGACTGTATCCCTCATTTCTAGTCCATTCCCAGGTTCTGGATGGTTGATAACATTTACTGCTTGATGAGTGTTCAAGTAAAATTTTGGTTATTAGCTTCTTGTTGTCATTGATACATTTTATTATATTTATATGGTAGTTAATATTGCCTTGAACTGTGCCTTGCTCCCTTTTTATGGAGTTGATATTATTTGGGGTTAGATCCTTTGCTTTTTGTCTCCCCCACCATTTATTTCCTGTATAATCTTATATATTTGGAAATTCCAGCTATTGTTGTTACAATAAAGGATATGTTTACAGAGCCGCAGCAGCGGCCTCCGTGTGATGATATCGGAAGAAGGCCACGACCGCTGCTTTGTATACATATCCCTAAGTGTTTCTTGGATTCTATATTTGAAATTCTTATAAATGAAAAAGAAAGGAATCCTTACTCTTCCATCCTTTTCACCTTCTTTACCTTCAGCTGTCCAAATGTATTTATACTTCACATGAATCAATGTGCCGCCTGCGTGGAGCACTGTTGAAGTTCCTTCCTGCTGTATTTGTGCTTTATACAGATCAGTTTGATTGTTGCTCTCTAGTGGACTAGGATCACCAGCTTATTTTATGTGACCATCAAGCAGCTTTTAAACAGTAGTAATAGCTGCTCACTACTGAGCTGAACTAGATTTTTACTAGCAACTTAACTGTGAAGTAATCTAAAACCCAGTGCCTAGTCTCATAGAACACTGATGTTTAAAAGACACAAACATTTTTTGGGACAGAAAAGACTGACATTATTGGCTGAAGTGCGGCAGGCTATTTTCACTTTATTTGGATCACCACAAATAAATATCTAAAGTCTATAATTACAAGAAAGAAACTATTGGACTCAATGGACTAATTCTGCCTTTTGCAAAATGAGATGGATGGGTCTCTTATAGCCAAACTTATTGTAGCAAGATTTAAATACTTCAAATAATAATTTTTCTTAGCTTAGTACCTGGAATAAAAAGTGCAATCAAGAACTGAAGATGCTGTTTGGACTACTGGATGTATCCGCAACACTTCAGAGACTGATGGAGATTTTGGTGTTCCTCTGCTGCAGATTCCCTTGATAGAGGTAAATTAAATCACAAAGAAATTCTGAGTAAAAATATAGCATCAAAAGAAACCTCAGATGCTCAGCATTTCTAGCTTCCTCCAGTTTGTGTTGTCTTTTTAGCTAAACGTCAAAAATAGCTTTTTTTGTTTTCAATTCAAGGGCTGATATTCCTGCCATTATGTTGTGAAATTACCTGGAACTCATGCAGAGCCTGAAGTGCCTATGAAATGATTCATCTTTGACTATCAGTTTGTTGTACACCAGGAGAAGTCAGAGAACAAATATTTTCAGTTCTGTAACCTTTTTATGACCTTCTCAAAGCCTGATATAGGAATTCTCCCTGTTGAGTTTCTGTTTCTAGAAGCTGCTGTTTGTAGAGGTTAGAGCTCTAAAGAAGAAAGAGACGGGAGAGCGAGAACGATTTGAAAGGAGGCAGAAATAAGAGAGAGAGAAAGAAAGACTAAACCAGATGTCCCAGTGATAGTGGGAGAGGACATGATCTATTGGTTAAAGCAATGGGCTGAAAAGCAGACAACCTAGGGTTAAAATCCTGCTTCTACCTTATGACTTTATCTCCCACTGCCTCAGCCCCCTACTTAGATTGCAAGCTGTTTGGGGGGAGGGCTTATTATACCTGAATGTTTATTGACATTATACAGCACTGTGTATAACTGTAGTGCTATAAAATAATAAGTATTATTACGCCCAGAGCAGAATGTCAAGAGTAATTAGAATTGCCCTAGAAATACTGCTTTACTCCCTTTAGTCTTTCCTCACATATGAAGACTATAGGTGGCTTCTTTTGCTTTTGCTTTTTCTGCCCTTCCTTCACTCACCTGGTCCCTTCTGAAAAATGGGCCCATGTGTTCTTGAAAACTCATGTACTAATATATATTTGATAATGCCTCTTGGTCCAATAAATGTGAGATATCTGGGCCAAGATGTGGTTGACCCAGGATGTAATGAAGAAGGGCTTGAAGTCCATGGAACAGGTAATTCTCCAGGAGTGGCCGATTAGGATGAAGTCTAGAGATGCAGGGTTAGGCCCAGGTAGATGGCTAGAAGTTTAGGAAACTCCCAGATGAAAAGTCCAGGAAACTAGTACAAACTCCAAAGAACAGTGATGAGAAAAGACAACGTTTACTTTCAGGATGACCACCCATGTTTTTGAGCCCTTGCACGCAGGGCCAGATTTACCTTGAGTGAGGCCCTACGCCAACAAAAATTGTGGGCCCCCAGAAAAAATAAAAACGAGATCAACTTACCAAAACAGAAATGGCAATAGATGTATAGAATTGCCTGACATAAAGAGGCAATAGGGACAAAATCAGCATCAGAATTCAAGAAATACATTAAAAAAGACATATTCCAGTTAATAAATTCAAAATAAAAAGTATTTTTCTACATTCTGTTTGGGCATTTTTCAGTTGCAATTGCTCCAGTCACTTTCTTCTGGTTTCTTCGTGTCTTCTGCAAGCTATCCATTTGGCCTTTCTTCTCTTTTAGATGTTTTCCATTCTCTCTCTATTTCTGCTTTAACATACTGATTGTTTCCCTTTTGCTCTTTCCCCCAATTCTTTACTTATTCCTTTATCATCCATTTAAATTTCACCCTTCCATTCTCAAGCCCCTCTTACTCTCCCAATACCCAGCCCATCATAGACTTTTCTTCCACACAAAATATTTTTCCCCTCTCCATTCTCATTCCCCATCCATTCTAGTCCTCCCCCAAAATCAGTTCCCTTATAGTTCTAGACCCACCCAGCATCCACTCCCTTCTAGTCCCATTCTCCCATGCCCCACATCAGCCCATTTCCAGTCCTATTCTAGCTCTTCATCAGCCCATTTCCAGTGCTAGCCTTCACATCACAGGCCATTTCCAGTCCTAGCCCCCCCCCCATCACAGACTATTTCCAGTCCTAGCCCCCACCATCACATCCCATTTGCAGTCCGAGTCCCCCTGCACCATCACAGCCCATTTGCAGTCCTAGTTCCCCCCCCACCACCATCACAGCCCATTTGCAGTCCAAGTTACCCCCCCCCATAGCCCTTTTCCGGTCCAGGTCCCCCCCCCCATCACCACCCATTTCCCGTCCGCCCCCCCCCCCCCCCCCTCGCCCTTTTCCGGTGCAGGGCCCCCGCCCCATCACACCCCATTTCCAGTCCATGTCCCCCCCCCCCATAGCCCTTTTCCCGTCCAGGTCCCCCCCCCATCACACCCCATTTACAGTCCTAGTCCCCCCCCCCCCTAGCCCTTTTACATTTCAGGTTTACCCCCCCCCCCATATCACAGCCCATTTCTTTCCAGTCCAAGTCCCCCCCCCAGCCCTTTTCCGGTCCAGGTCCCCCCCCAATCACAGCCCATGCAGTCCTTGGCCCCCCCGACCAGCACCGCAGCTGTCTGAGAGGCTTCAGAGGGAGCCGGGTAAGCTCGCGCGAGGCCCCGGCTCCCTCTGTACAGCCGCCAGCGTGAAGAGCCTTTTCCTTCACGCTGGCGGCTGTATCTGTGAAGCCGCGAATGCTGGGAAAGGTTAAAGGGCATTGCCTTTAACCTTTCCCAGCAATCGCGGCTTTACAGATACAGCTGCCAGCGTGAAGGAAAAGGCTCTTCACGCTGGCGGCTGTACAGAGGGAGCCGGGGCCTCACGCGAGCTTACCCGGCTCCCTCTGAAGCCCTGCGGTGGGTGGGCCCTTGCCAGCTGTGGGCCCTACACCATGGCGTACAGGTAAATCCGGCCCTGCTTGCACGTACTACTACTACTATTGCTGATCATTTGTATAGCGCTACAAGGCATATGCAGCACTATACAGGCACACGTAAAAGACAGTCCCTGCTCATCAGAGCTTAAAATCTAGTCAAGATAGACAACACAACAGCTGAGGGCAAGGATATATCTAGGGCAGGGGTTTTCAACCCAGTCCTCGGGGAACCCTAGGCCAGTCAGGTTTTCAGGATTCCCACAATGAATATGCATAAGAGATTTGCATACAATGAAGGCAGAACATGCAAATCTCTCTCATGCATATTCATTCTGGGAATCCTGTAGGGTTCCCAAATCACCATAAAGTTCATGCATCGTGGGCATGGGCCCTTGGCCCCAAGGTTCTCCATCTGCATAAGCCTGTGTATACTATTCCACCAGGCCCAATATACAGGTGGTTCCAGATCCAGCCATGTCTGGAGGCCAAGCAGACAGGCCTTACGTGTAAACAGTTTTGCATCTAGTCCTTCACTCGGATCGTTGAGCACGAGCCCCTCCACCCGAAAGGACACGATCTGCCCCAACACGAGTGCCAAATAGTCTCAAACTCTATCCCAAAAAGCCTGCACAATGGGACACAGCCAGAACATGTGCCCTGTTCTCCATGACATTTAGGACAGGCCCCCTTGGCCACCAGCCTGGCTGCCTATGCTCTCAAGGGAAACAAAACGGTGCCCAAGATCACTTTATAAAGAATTTCATGAAGCGTCACCACCGTAGTAACCTAAGACACCCTCTTCAGTGCTTGGGTCAGGTCCTCCCCACTCCAGACCATACCGAGTTCCTCATTCCAGCAGCTGGTTAACGTAAGATGAGACTGTGTCGTCTCCAAGGCCACCAATGCCTTCCACATCAGAGAAAGTGACATAAGCTCCCTGTTGTCCACCTCAAAAAAGGCTGCCAATTTATCGACAAACCCCTGCCTGAAATTAGAGCGCTGCATCATCCTATTATAATGTCACACTTGCAAGAGCGCATAAGCTCCCCCGGGAGTGAACTGAAATTCTTTTGCCAGCTCCTCAAGAAGCTTAAAGTGATTCTCCAACGACAAAAACTAGGAAAGGAGGTCCAAACCTTGCTGCCCCCAGAGCCTAAAATCCCAAGACATCTCACCCGCCGAGAACTTTGAGTTGCCTTGCAGTGGTAGAAGACCTAATTGTTCAGGATTCTGCTGCAACAACTTTATTCATTTATTTAACTAATCTTTTCTACCAGTCAAAGTGGTGTACATACAGGTAATGTCTATATATTTTTCTCTTGTCCCCAAAGGGCTGACAATCTATGTGGCTCACAACCTGGTGGCACAGAAGCCACCAGGCTTTAAGACTAATAAGAGAAAATATTTTTTTCATTCAAGGTGTAATCAAACTCTGGAATTTGTTACCGGAGGATGTAGTAAAAGCTGTTAGTGTAGCTGGGTTTAAAAAAGGTTTGAACAAGTTCCTGGAGGAAAGGTCCATAATCCATTATTAAGAAGGGACCCAGGATATCAATGCTTGACCCAGTACAAGCATTGTGGAACCTGTGTCTTTTGGGGAAACTGCTAGGTACGTATGACCTAGATTGGCCATTGTTGGAAACAGGATACTGGGCTTGATGGACCTTGGTCTGACCCAGTATGGCATATCTTATGTTCTTATGGCTAAGGTATAACAGCTGGGGAAGCCTAGCCAGAGGGGCATTCAAGACATACACTGAATGTAGGGTACCCAAAAGCTCATGCTCCAACTGCAGTGCTGTGCACATAGGGGTCTAATATAGCCACTCACATTATACTGTTCCAGATCAGGGACACCTAGGTTCCCCTGTCCACTGCCCCCTGTAAGCGGGCAAACGAGATAAGTGGCCGGTACCCCCCACCACAAGCTGCCGCTACCATACCCGCAGAGCCCTCTAAAGCATACGTAAGGGAAGAACCTGTAGTAGATAAGGCCAGCGGGGGAAGAGTGTAATTTTATAAAGTGTCACACATCCCAGCAAAGAGAGTGGTAAACTCTCCCAATGCTGCAGCTGCTCCTCTCTTGTTGTAACAAGGGGGGAACATTTAAACAATACAATCAAGATAGATCTGCTAGCACATGCACTCTCAAGTATTTTAAGGATCCAGCTGTCCATTTCAGGGGAAAGGTGCTCACCCAGCGGTTGGGTAACTGGGGATCTAGGGGCAAAGTCTCAGATTTATCTGTGTTCAATTTTAAGCCTGAGCAAGCCCCAAACATCCTAAAAGCATCCAGTAACACCAGTAGAGAGGTCTGTGGGTTCCGCAAGTACACTAGGATATCATCTGTGTACGCTGCAATCTTGAAGATGATATGCCCAACCCGTACCCCTTCGATCTGTGAGTCAGCCTGGCCTAAGCACATCAATGGTTCAAGAAACAGAAGGAACAACAAGGGGGACAGAGGGCAGCCCTATTGAGTTCTCTGTCCAAGATGAAAATCATCCGAAACTTGGCCATTAACCTCGACAGCTGCTTGAGGGGAGGCATATAAAAGCTGAAGGGCCTGTAGAAACAACCCATCAAAACCTGGATGTACCAGGACCCCAAACAAAAACTTCCTAATCAAAAGCTTTCTCAGCTTCAAAAGTGACTAGCAGGGAGTCCTGGCAGCCTTTGTGGCTTGCTTCCACAGAGGCCACCACCCGGCGCAAATTTAACACAGGGTGCCGATCACGCACAAAATCCACTTGACTGTCTTGGATCAATGTCGGCATAATTAAAACAAGGCGGTTGGCTAATATTTTTGCTAAAAGCTTATATGATAAGAGGTTGTAAGCAGAGGATCACAGCCCGGCTTAGGCAACACTATGATATATGTCATATTGCTATCAAAAGGGAAACTTGTAACTGAATGAGATGTGTAAACAGTCATTGCAACAAAATCCATACATGATCACACATCATTCTATACCATTCGTTCCCAACCCGTCAGGCCCTGGTGTCTTATAGACCTTGGATTGCAGAATGGCTCTCTCAATCTCCTCTGTAATGGGACAATTTAAGAGTTCCTTCTATTTAGCCATCAGGGCAGGCAGGTTCACCTCATTCAAATAACTTGCATCCCCAAGGCCGGGAGCGTCCCCCTCAGTATACAAATCTTTGTAAAATCCTCAAAACATCTCTAGGATGCAACGCTCATCTGACACTACTGTCCCACTATCAGAAAGGGCTGAGACACCCCTTGGGCCCCACCAGCATTTGACCAAAGATGACATCAGATGATCTGCCCTATTACCATACTGATGTAGTTTGCATTGATAGTACATCATGGATTTATATGTTCATTGGTGTATAAATATATTTAACGCTATCTGCAAAGCTATGAGTGCTCCCTGGTGCAGTGAGGTGTACTGCCACCCAAAGCCCAGTGAGTCTCCCAAATTTTCCTAGTAAGCTGCATAATCTAAGCATTGTCACACGGTGTCGCGGACACAAAGAAGGTGCGCCACTAGGTAGCGCTATGAATGAATGAAAAGTCCGAGTGCAGGGTAATAAAGGCTTTTATTCCCCGTTCAAAAGCAAGGTTCAAAATAAGAGACAGTTTGATAATAGAAACAGTCCTTTGTTTCAAAAGGTACCAAAGTTCATTGGCTAATCAACTGTTACTTCACAGTTCAAAGCAGGCTTCTTCAAAGTAATATTCAGAATAGTTAAACAATCAAAATATATTGCATTTATTCTTCTTTGTAACATGCACAGTTTTGAGCACAGGCAGTGCACCAATTACACTCCATGTCTTCAGGTAAAGGTAAGGGAATAGTGCTTGGAAAATCCACTTCCATTAAATCATCTGCCCCATACAGATCCAATGTGCTTTCACTATCCCTGTCTATTCCAGTATGGCAATCTTCAGCTAGGGAGTTTTGCTCCACATGAGCAGGGGCTCTCAAAGCTGGCGGTAAACTGGTGAACCAGTCTTTACTCTGGCTTCTTTTAAAAGGAACGTTTCTTTTAGGATGGCTTCTAGCAGTGCAATCATTACAGTTAAACTTTACTGTCTCATACCTTGGCTCCCTGGGTAAAAACTTCAGTTGTTTGTACAACTGCTTCTCCCTCCGAGTAGGTAAAACTGGGTAGTGATCTTCTAGAGATAAGCCTCTCTCAGAACCTCCCTCTCTGGTTCTTTGCTTTCTTCTCTCTATATCACAAACAGGTAGAGTATAGGAACTAGGCGTGGCAGGGCCTCTTACCTTGGAGTAACTTCCACCAAACTCCCCTTGCACAACAGGTTTAGTTTGGGTTTTATGGCTTCCCACCTTGTAAGGTCTATTTCTGTTCCAGCTTCCAGCTTGGCTTCTTTTACAGCAATCAGGTTTGTGTCCTTGATAGCTTCCAGGCTTTACTGCTGTTTCACCTCTAACTCCAGTTCCTTCTTCCTCTTTCTCTTCCTTCCTCAGCTCCTGCTGTTGTTTCCACTGCTTATTCCTCCATTGCTCTCTTTGCAACTGCTGCCATCTCCTCTTCTCCTGCCGTTTCTGACCAGAAGCATTCTGCTCTGGTTTATAAAGAGATCCGTGGCTGCTGACTTCCTGGTTCTCTGTCAGCTGCAGGTCATCAGTGAGATTAGGTTCTTTAGGATCAGTGTGTCTGTTCCTGCTCCCTCTAGCTGTGCCAGGAGGTAACTGCACATCTAGTTCTTCTAAAACAGGATTTCTTTTCTTAAAACCAACTTTATTAGTGTCCACATCATGACAGCATCTATACGCTTCCACTGGCTAAATTCAAAACTCATGATCTCGCTGCATAAGACTGCTTTAGCAAGGTTTAGAGGTGGATTCGCTGTGACTCTGATTATTAACCTCGTAGGTATCTCACTTTTTCTGAATGAACCACAGGAACACTGGATCATGATATAGATGCACTGGAAAGTGCCATCTATTTTGCTGCCACCAACCACCGAAACAATCAATGTCAAGCTAGACTGGGGTGTGGTTAGAGATCACTATTGTTTTAATGTCCTCTCCACCGTCTTGATATGAAGTCACACATAGGAAATATAGTAAAAGCAGTATACTTCAAGATCTGAACACTCAGGCATCTGCATTCCTTATTGGATCCAGAGGACTTCCGGACTATATACTGTGATGGGGAAGATCCGTCCCTTGCTGTGCAGTCAGAGGAAACTGAAGAAAACAGGTCAGATTCTGACAGCCAGGCAATGCACATGGCTACAGGTTGCCAAGGGAGATGTAAACAAACCCAGCCACGAGTGCAGCAGCCCTGCCCAAGCTGCAAACAAGCCCCGTGCCCTGAGTGCAATAGGATTCACCTGGGTGGAGGAGGGGCGAAGCTAAGCACTGTGGAAGATAAAAAGCACTCATTAGAAAGCAGAGTTAGCTCAAGCTCAGGCTCTGGTTCAGGTGCTGATTCGAGTTCAGGCTGGAGAGGAAGTTCAAGCTGGGGAGCAAGCTCAGGATCTGGATTAGGATCCGGGAGGAGTTCTGACGGAGCAGCTGTGAATTCCTGTAGCAGAGCTAGAACAGGAGAAAACATTGGAACAGACAGAGGAACAAAGAAAGCTCAAGTTGAAAAGGTACCGAGAGTTAAAACCCACAGTCTGCAGGAAAGCTTCTCTCAATTAAAGCCTTGGGAGGAAGGCAGCTGGAGGGAGAAGCCACGCAGGGAGCCAGCTTGGGTGTGTCCAGAAGCTCACGAGAGAGAAAGGTACAAACCTCTGAACTTTCCTAATAGTGAAAGAGCACTGCTCAGTAAGCTTTGCAGGCAGAAGCCAGAAGGTAGTTCCTATAAGAGGAACAGGGAGAAAACTAAGCCTAATAGTTTTCTCTGGGACACTAAAGCTTTCCAGAATTCTCTTAAGGCTAAAGAGAATGTTTTGAGAACCCTGTGTGAATGCGTCCCTTTGTATCCAGCGGGGGATGGGCTGGAGGATATGCAGGTTGAATACACAGATGAAGGCATAAAGATGTATTTTACCCATGGATTGTACGTTAACCATTGCAGATAATATGGAAACACTTTGTTGAATTGAATGTTTGAAGCTAATGGTATAGCTGAAGAAAGCAAAGTGAGCATTACTGCCATTGAAAAAGAAGCCTTTATTGTTTCCTATGTAAAGGACTGTGTCTTTAAAAGCTGGAAGAAAAAGATGTCATTTTTCTGCAGTTCCTGAGTTACTATTTCTTTATACCAGACGTATGGTTTTGTCCTGAGTTCATTTGTGTTTACCAAAAACCCCAGGATGGGGAAATAAAACCTTATTTTGATCTTACCACTCTGTTACCTCAATTCCTTTGCCTGTGAGGTGTTTGGAACTCCATTACCCAGAGGGCCAGTGTACTACTACGCCTGCACTACCCCCACTTCCTGGCTTAGGATAGTCATCAGCTGAACCCTCTCTGCTAGCCCTAGGACCCAGGGTGGGCAACTGGTGACAATACCAAGCACTAATCTTACCCCACTTCGACTATGCCAACGCCATTTTACAAGGCCTCCCTCAATCTACCTTAATCTCACTACAGCTTGCCATGAATGCTGCAGCAAGGGTTCTCCACGGAGCCTCTAGGAGTGACCATGTGACGCCTATCCTGAAGCAGCTTCACTGGCTCCCCATACACGGAAGGTTCATTTTCAAGACCTTACTACTGACCTTCAAGGCCATCTATGGTCGCTCATCCTCCTCTCTTACAGAGCTCATCCACACCGTGCCACCTAACAGATCTAGAAGACCAACAGCGTTAAACTCGCTAATAACTCCAAAGGCCTTAACAAAATGCAACCTGACAAAGGCAAACAGGGCTTTCATATTTTGCGCCCCAAGATGCTGGAATGCTCTACCATCTGACATTCGTGCTATCGTTGACTTAGCCCAGTTCAGGAAGGCACTCAAATATCACCTGTTCCTCAAGTACTACCCAGTCAGAAATGAAGCCTAAATAACCCCACCAAAGAATGTAAATACATGCTGCTTCTAGAGCTTTGTCATTACGCTTACCTGTAGATATTTTATGTAAATAGTTCACCCATGTTGTCCAAGTTTTTTCACCTGTTCTCTGTAATACCGAACAGCCTGTTGTTCTGGTCTTTTTGTTTTAATGTAAACTGCGCTGATGTCGAATAGTGCGGTATATAAGAAATTGTAATAAATAAATAAATAAATGCGGGCGAGGGATGTTGAGGGCACCAAAAACTAGTCCAAATGAGACAAAGTGCCATGAGTCTGCAACATATGCATGAAGTCCTTGTCCTGAGGGTGAAAAGCCCACTATACATCAACCAAATCAAGGGCTTACACAAATGTTAGAACCCATCCGACCCGGGTCTCCAGGAGAGGCCCTATCTATGGCTGGATCCAGAATGCAGTTAAAATCCCCCCCAAATTAGTGAGTGCAATGAAAACCCTCCCAGCATCTTATCCAGCTCCACAAAGAAAGACTTATCTGGAGTATTGACCATAAATAATAATCCAAAAGGTAAAGAGAGCACCTACCTGCTTCCTTCCCACAATTAAATAATTTATTTAGCTGTACAGATATATGCTAACAGGCACTTTTTATTCCCTTGTCCCCAAAAGGCTTACAATCTAAGCATACCTGAGGCAATGGAGGCCATGAAGTGGCCATGGGACTAGAGACCCCAGTCCCTCCAGCCTGAGGTTACTTGTCCCTATGTGGGAATTGAACCCCTGACCCTCTGGCCTGAGGTAACCTGTCCCAACCACAGAGCCACTTCTCCCTCCTGCCCTTGTGGATCTGCGCCTGGCTCTCTATCACAAAGTTGAAGCCCTTGCGAAAAAGAATGGCCACCCCACCTTCTGAGAGTTGGTAGATGCCCCAGATGGCACACCCACCATCTTTGTAGCTTATCATGCTCCCTCGGCTCCATATGCGTCTCCTGCAGCATGGCCACATCTGCCTTCAAGTCCTTCAGTCACTTCAAAATTTTGTACCTTTTGATGGGCGAGCCCAACCCACAGACATTCCAACATCACCCATGTTCCTTCCACCACAGGTTCAATATCTGGATCAAAAAAACCATGCCATATTGTGTGGGACCCTCCCCAGCCTAGGAGTCCTGTTCCCAACCTCATTAGACATCCAAAACTACAAATCCCATAGACTTCCTGCTACGCTCCCCGCCTGCCCTCTCCATCCCTGCCCCCAGAAACAGACTGTAGCCATGTATCCCCAACCCCTCATCCCCTCTGTGCTCCCCCTCCACTCAGACCCTACCACCACTCCATCCAGGCTCTCCAGCTGAGTCCCATAATGCATAAGGGATCTCTCCCTGCTCCCTCCCAAACTCCCCACCCCTTAAGCTCACTCTTACCCCCCTGCACCCTCCAACCCCCAGCCAGTCCCAAGCATCAACTACAATACTCTTATGACCTTCAGGCCATCCTCCTACACAGGGATGTGTGTTCCCCCATACTTGGACTCCAGAATCCTATGCATCCAGACAGCCATCACCCAGCATCAGTAACGAGCATCGAGACCAGCTTAATGACACAGCCAAGAATCTACACCTCAACACACACCCATAACACAGACACTCCCCCCCCCACAGGCATACCACACACTCCTAAGGGACCAACATGCATGCACTCTATGCCCCTCCAATCAACAACCACAAGCCAAACAAACAAGAATATAGAGTATACCCCCCATTCCCCCCCCATCAACCAAAGGGCAGGGTCCAGCTTTAGTCAGGGGCAGACAAATCCAAATGTCCCACAAAGGCAGTGCCATAACAGCACCAGGCACACAGCAACCATAGTCCAGTATCCACTACTGGCTTGTAGTCCAATCCCCATGCACTGCTGGTACCAACACAGATAGGTCCAAGTGCCCAAGTCCAACCAGCATGGGAGGAAAGTGGAAGGACATAAGTTCCAATCGAGTTCAGTATCCCAACATGAGGGTTCACCCAAAGAAAAGGTCCAGCATCGCAATCTGTGGGCAACCAAAGGACCAGCCTGACACCGGCCTTTGCGTGCCTTCCACTCCACCGCCACCATCTCATACTCAGCCATGGCTGTGGGCTACAGGTATAGTCTCAGGTTTAGCCCCGGGGGGAGGGGCAGAAGCAACAATGCAGGCAAACAAGCGTTGTGAACCTCCAAGAAGGGTAGTTGCATATCACTCACATCGCCAGGCTCTCAGGACAACGAGGCCTCACAGAACTCCATGGTCTCCGCAGGGATGTTGAAGAAGTATTGTTGGTTTTGGTGCAGAACATGGAGCTGTGCAAGGTAGAGGACAGCAGATTTAATTCCCTGACTCATCAGGCACTTACAAGCCTCTGAAAACTCCCTCTGATGTCCCTTTCTTCTTATTCTGATGATCCCGGGCAGCTTTAAGAATCAAGTCTTTGTGGTAATAATTATGAAATCTCACAATGACCATCCGAGGCCTGGATTCATCTTTCCATCGTGGCCACAAGGACTTGTTCTGTCGGACTTTCCATCTGAAAATTCAAAGGGATCCAGGTTTTTCAGGACGCCTCTGTGTTCGGCATCGGTCACGCTTTCTTCCACTTCCACAAAGTGCAAATTTTTCCAGTGACCTCTGTTTTCGAGGTCATCAATCTTTTCAGCCTGCATTTTTAATTGCTCCTCCAAGCATTTTAGAAGGGATGTGCAGCCTTGCTCCACATCTTCCAGCGCAGAAATTCTGTGCTCTGCTTTGCCAAACCAGGTCTGGAACTCGGTAACCGAATGCACTACTTGTGCCAATTGCTCAGAGAGGCCCTGGAACCTGTTCCCCAGTGCCCGCGCTATTTCTGTAGAAACCTCCTCCACCGTGGCTGCAGGCAGGGTGGGCTTGAGGGAGCCGGATCTGTCATCTTGATTTCCATCAGGCGACCCTTCTCCTCATCTTTCTTCACGGTCGTAGCCATCATCGGGGGGTAAGTTTCGGTAAAAATGTAACCTCTGCTCTTTGGCCACTTGATATATAGATGCTTCGCTGAACAAAGATGTGAGTGTGGGCCAGAATCACATGAAAAACAGGGAGAGGTCCCAGAGTCACAAGGAAATTCTCCTTCTCGGCTCACTTCATCATGTGACCTCCAGCTAATACTTTTTTAAAAAAGATTTTTCCTCCATAAACGTGTCCAGACCTCTTTTGAATTCCTTTATATTAGTAATCTTCAATACATCCTCTGGCTACAGACTCAAGGGTGAAAGGCAGGAATATGTAGAAGCTGATGAGGATAACGCGGAATTGCTTAACAAATATTTTTGTTTTGTGTTCACAGATGAAGGACCAGGAGCAGGACCTCAGAAAACACCCACAAATAGGAACAAAAGTGACAGGGATCTCGAACAATTTTCAGAAGACTGAGTTTGTGAGGAACTAGCTAAACAAAAAGTAGGCAAAGCGATAGGACACATCAGAGGGTATTGAAGGAACTTGGGGATGTTCTAACGGCTCCACTGACCGACCTTTTCAATGCTTCTTTAGAGTCAGGAGTGGTCCCAGAGGACTGAAGAAAGGCACATGTGGTCCCTTTACACAAAAGCAGAAGTAAGGATGAGGTTGAGAACTACAGGCCGGTTAGTCTGACCTCTGTAGTGAGTAAATTAATGAAAAGACTGCTGAAACAGAGGATAGTGAGGTTTCTAGAGTCCAATTCATAGCAGAATCTGAGGCAGCATGGGTTTACCAGAGGAAGTCATAATAATCCAATGAATTTCTTTGACTGAGCGACCAGAGTTAGAGTGAGGGAGAGCCCTAGATGTGATATACTTAAATTTCAGTAAAGCCTTTGACATCATTCCATACAGGCAACTTATAAATAAATTGAGCACCTTAGGGATGGACCCCAAAGTGACTGACTGGATTAGAAATTGATTGAGTGGGAAGCAACAAAGGGTGCAGGCAAATGGAGCTCAGGACAGTGGCGCGCGCTGCAGGAATTGGTCCTTGATCCGATTCTTTTTAACATTTTTGTTAGTGATAATGCAGAAGGGCTGGGGTGCTGATTCCTAACTTAGAATCCAGTATTTTAGCCCCTGTAGTTGGGATTTGGTTTCCCTATGTGCACACCCCTTTGCACTTGTCCACATTGAATTTCATGTTGTTTATAATAGAGTTAGTGGAAGTAATGCGGGAACTGGGGCTGTGGGTTGAGAACTCTTTGACAAGTAAGGCTCCCATGAAAGCGGCCTACTGACATGAAGGCTCTGACTCCAGGGAGCAGCTGGCTATCTGACTGAGTGGCTTTACTAGGCCTGTACTTCATAGGGGTTCAGTGAGTAGGTGAGGGCCTTGGCCTATGTATTCTAGTTATCCTCGGAGATCGGATTTTAGCATGTCTGCCTGGTCAAACAAAAATTCAGATTGGTCAGTTGAAATTCAAACTCCAAGCAGCCACATCAGAGCATCAGTATGGAAGCAAGGAACAGGAAAATAAAATGTTTGTATCTCACAGTTGAGTATGAGAAAGTCTGTACCTGTGAATTCTGACTACTGATGCTGCAGGGTAATGTGAGTGGAAGTGCTCCACTACTGAAATTGCTGTCTGTCTTTCTCAAATGAAACAGTGACACATCACAAAACCTCTTCACACATCACAGTATATAAGGCACAGATGTTTCATAGTGATGTGAAAATAGACAGGCTTCAAAGATCGGCACAATTCTTAGATTATTGCTGCCATCAGAGGCTTCATAGCAACGTAGAGCCCCATGCGGAAAGAGGCCTGTCTGGCTCTTCCTGGCGTCCAAAAGCTGGACAGGCCGGATTTGCACCTGATCCTGATGCTGCCGGAGCTAGATGGCCCTGCGGGATCAGAATCGGGTGCAAAGGGCTTGGAGGGGCAGGACATGCACCGATTCCGGCCCTTTGGATGCCCCCCGCTCCCTCCTTGTCCACATGGAGCCTGGTGCCGTGGCGTCCTATTGCCATGGCACCGGGACACCATGCAGTAGCCACACTCACCCCAGACCCAGAATAGCTTCCTTTCCCTGCCCCCAATCCCCAAATGGGCCTGCTGAGGCCAGGGTCAGGCTGTGGGAAATCTCCTGTGCCCTTCCTACCTTTCAGAGGGGTCCGCTGCTACAGATTGCCGCACTCAGATTTGTTTGGCAAGATCGTCCTTTTGTAAAACCATGTTGCCTGGGATCATGCAACCTGTTGGTTGCGAGGAAGCCCATTATTCTCTCTTTCAGGAGCACCTCCATTACTTTTCCTGCCACCGAGGTAAGGCTTACTGGCCTGTAGTTTGTCACTTCTTCCCTACTACCGCTTTTGTGGAGAGGTACCACATCAGCCCTTCTCCAATCCTGTGGAACTTCTCCCATCTCCAAGGATCTATTAAAAACATCCATGTTTTAGGCTTTCGAAAATACAATTTCTTTTTCTTACACAAGACAACTAGTAAGTTCCTAAAGGACAAAACCCTTTGTTGTCACTGATATTGCTAGGTGTTTGGAGGCTTGAGTTGAAGGACAGTCTTAACCTCAAAAGCTTTTTTGAGCTCACTAACTGTTTTGGTTTGAGTACTTTCCACTGAAGTCATCTTTGTAATCTTAGAAGCAGTAGCAGACTGTGTGGTGCAGACATTGCAGTGCCTACACTACAGGGCGCTGGTAGAGAGAGCGATGCCTTTAGCAAGTAGATCGAGTCGTCCTTGAGCCTCCCCTTGCTCCTTCTGTCCCCAGCCACGTCGTCTTCCACCAGAGAGCTAAACACACATCACTTTTCTGCTCTTCCCAAACTCTTCACTTTCCTTTGACCTCCCCATCTGGTGTGTGTTTTATTGATCATTACTTCATTATCCACTGACAAACAACCCCAATGTGCCAGGCTTACAGCTGTACCACTTGGAAGCCGGCATAAGGAGTCAGGAGAAATGGAAAACTGGCATGCTCAACTTAGCGTGTCTCAGTAAGTACAGGGTGTCGCTAGGCATGGGGGGACACAGGTCTTATGCCCTGATTCTATTGGTGAGTGCTCTGAAACAGAAAACAACTGTTTTTATTGCTTCAACTTCTGCTCTCCAGATAGTGTCCAGAGAGCCTTTGGAGGGAGAAGAGGGGAAGGGCTGGAACAGACAACCTTCAGCTATTGTTATATCAGCACTATGGACCCAGATGAGGACACAATGGGATAGGAGTAAAATATACTGACGAGCAAGTCGGGGACCTGTGCAGGCCTGGATTTGCTGAAGATTCACTGTCTTTCAGCTGTGCTCCATCTCATTCGGTAGAAAGCAGCTTGCTTTCCTGCTCCCAAAGCATACAGGTAACTGGAGGGAATGGGCTGAAGCTGATGTACAGAACAAAGTCAAACTGTCCCTACTTCATCCCCTCCTCTCCTGTATGATGTGGAGGGGCTTTGGCAGCAGATAGATCAGAGGTAAGAAAAGCTGCACTGCTCCCCTGCTGTTATTTGGGCAAAGGAGGGGAAGGATGCCTCTTGACGGGCAGCTTGGTAGTGGCAGCATCCAGTACCCATGCAAGAATCTAGCAGTATGGTCTACTGTGGTTGCTGCATAACGTGGGGGCATTTTACTGCATTTCATGTCTAGTTTATAAAGTCAAGTACCTGTGCATTTTACTTTATAAAATACTAACATGAATGGCCAAAACCGCATGTTACTTTAGGGTACGATCACTTACACCTAAATGCCTAAATCTGTCAGGAACGTACCTAATTTTGTGCCCCACTGACCCTCCTCCCAGACTTAAGAACATAAGACATGCCATACTGGGTCAGACCGAGGTCCATCAAGCCCAGTATCCTGTTTCCAACAGTGGCCAATCTAGGTCATACGTACCTAGCAGTTTCCCCAAAAGACACAGGTTCCACAATGCTTGTATTGGGTCAAGCATTGATATCCTGGGTCCCTTTTTAATAGTGGTTTATGGACCTTTCCTCCAGGAACTTGTCCAAACCTTTTTTAAACCCAGCTATACTAACAGCCCTTACTACATCCTCCGGTAACAGATTCCAGAGTTTGATTACACGTTGAGTGAAAAAATATTTTCTCTTATTTGTCTTAAATAGTTTACCCTGTAGCTTCATTACATGTCCCCTAGTCTTTCTATACTCTGATAGCGTAAACAATTGATCCACGTTTATCCGTTCCACTCCATTCATTAATTTATAGACCTCTATCATATCTCCCCTCAGCCGTCTCTTCTCCAGGCTAAAGAGCCCTAACCTTCTTAGCCTCTCTTCATAGGAGTATCCTTCCATCCCCTTCACCAATTTGGTGGCTCTTCTCTGTACTTTTTCTAATAACACTATGTCCTTTTTAAGATACGGTGCCCAGAATTGCACACAATATTCAAGGTGCGGTCATACCATGGAGCGATACAGAGGCATTATAATATCCTTTGTTTTGTTCTCCATCCCTTTCCTTATGATACCTAGCATTCTATTTGCTTTCTTGGCCGCCGCTGCACACCGGGCGGAGGGTTTTAACATGTTATCCACGATGACTCCTAAATCTTTTTCCTGGGTGGTGGTTTCTAATGTGGAGCCTTGCATCTTGTAACTATAGTGTGGGTTGTTCTTTCCTAGGTGCATAACTTTGCACTTGTCCACATTAAATTTCATCTGCCATTTGGATGCCCAGTCTTCCAGTTTATCCAGATCCTCCTGCAGTTTTCCACAATCCTCTTGGGTTTTAACAACTTTAAACAGTTTTCTGTCATCTGCAAATTTGATAACCTCACTAGTTATTCCCTTTTCCAAGTCATTTATGAATATGTCAAAAAGCAGCGGACCCAGTACAGATCCCTGGGGTACTCCACTATTCACCTTTTTCCATTGGGAATATTGGCCATTTAGCCCTACCCTCTGCTTTCTATCTTTTAACCAGTTCCCGATCCACAATAGTACACTGCCTCCTATCCCATGACTTTTTAGCTTCGCCAAAAGTCTCTGATGGGGGACTTTGTCAAAAGCTTTCTGAAAGTCCAGATACACTATATCAACCGACTCACCTTTGTCTACCTGTTTATGCACACCTTCAAAAAAACATATCAGATTAGTAAGACAAGATCTTCCTTGTCTAAAGCCATGTTGGCTGTCTCCCATTAGGCCATGACTATCTACATGCTGTGTAATTTTGTTCTTTATGATGGTTTCTACCATTTTCCCTGGTACTGACGTCAGGCTCACCGGTCTGTAATTTCCTGGGTCACCCCTGGAACCCTTTTTAAAAATTGGTGTTACGTTTGCGACCCTCCAATCTTCAGGTATTACAGATGATTTTAATGAAAGTTCACAGATTACCAATAGCAGGTCTGCAATCTCATATTTCAGTTCTTTCAACACTCTTGGATGTATACCATCCGGTCCAGGTGATTTGCTACTATTCAGTTTATCAAATAGTTGTAATATATCTTCCCGGTAGCGATATTTCTCTCAATTCCTCTGCAGTATCTCCTTTAAATACCACTTCAGTCTTGGGTAACATCCCTACATCTTCCTCAGTAAAGACCAAAGCAAAGAATTCATTCAGTCTCTCTGCTATAGCCTTGTTTCCTCTTACTGCCCCTTTTACCCCTCTATCATCTAATGGTCCAATTGACTCTCTCACAGGCCTTTTGCTACGAATGTACTTGAAAAAGTCTTTATTTCGTGTTTTTGCTTCCATAGCAAGTTTCTTCTCAAATTCCCGCTTTGCCTGCCTTATCAATGCTTTGCATTTAACTTGCCAGTTTTTGTGCTGTTTCCAGTTTTCATCATTTGGCTCTTTTTTCCATTTCCTGAAGGTTGCTTTTTTGGCAGCAACAGCCTCTCTGACCTCACCTTTAAACTATGCTGGCAGTTTTTTGGACTTTCTTCCACTTTTCTTAATGCGTGGAATACAGCTGGTCTGGGCTTCAAGGATAGTATTTTTAAATAACACCCAAGCTTGCTGTAAGTCTTTAATCTTTGGAACTGCTCCTTTTAGTTTTTTCCTAACTATATTCCTCATTCTATCATAGTCTCCCTTTTGAAAGTTAAAAGGTAGTACTGTGGATGCCTTTACTATCTGTCCTCCACTAATTAAATCAAACATGATCATACTATGATCACTATTGCCAAGTGGTCCCAGCACCCTTATTTCTTGCACCAGATCTGGCGTTCCACTAAGGACTAGGTCCAGTATGGCTTCCCCTCTGGTCGGTTCATGAACCAGCTGCTCCAAGAAGCAGTCATTTATGCCATCTAGAAACTTTATCTCTTTAGCTTGTCCTGCTGTGACACTGACCCAGTCGATACCGGGGTAATTGAAATCACCCATTATTACTACTCTGTTGTGACTTTTGTTAGCTTCCTTGATTTCTTTGAGCATTTCATCATCCATTTGTTCATTCTGGCCAGGTGGTCGATAGTATACTCCCACTGCCATCACCTTCCCCTTCATAAATGGAATTTCAATCCATAGAGATTCTACAGCAAATTTTGTTCCCTGCAAAACTTTAATCCTTTCTGACTCAATGCCCTCTCTAACATAGAGCGCAACCCCTCCACCAATTTGATCAGCTCTATCATTACGATATAGTTTGTATCCAGGTATCACAGTGTCCCACTGGTTATCCTCCTTCCACCATGTCTCTGAGAGTGCAATCATATCTAACCTCTCATTTAGTGCTATATATTCTAACTCTCCCATCTTATTGTTTAGACTTCTAGCATTGGCATACAAGCATTTTAGAGACTGTATTTTATTCATATTAATCTGGCTATTGGTAGGCAGGGGTAATTTGGAATCTTTATGCTCTGTCTGCTCCTTACTCAAGGGCATTTGGGCTACTATGCTCCCTTTTGGAACCTCACTGCTTTTGGTAGTATCCTTCAAGGATACCTTCGTCCGAACCATGCACTCCTGGGTGACTGTCGGCTTTCCCCTATTTTCTAGTTTAAAAGCTTCTCTATCTCTTTTTTAAAGGTTAATGCCAGCAGTCTGGTCCCATCCTGATTAAGGTGGAGCCCATCCCTTCGGAAGAGCCCCCCCTTTCCCCAGAATGTTCCCCAGTTCCTAACAAATCCAAAACCCTCATCCTTGCACCATTGTCTCATCCACGCATTGAGACTCCGGAGCTCTGCCTGTCTTTTGTGTCCTGCACGTGGAACAGGAAGCATTTCGGAGAACGCTATCCTGGAAGTTCTGGATTTGAACTTCCTACCTAAAAGCTTAAATTTAGCCTCCAGAACTTCCCTACCACATTTTCCTATGTCATTGGTACCAACATGTACCAAGACAGCAGACTCCTCCCCAGCACTATCTATGATCCTATCTAGGCGGTGCGTGAGGTCCGCTACCTTCGCACCAGGCAGGCATGTTACCAGGCGATCCTCACGTCTACCAGCCACCCAGCTATCTACATTCCTAATGATTGAATCACCAACTATAACAGCTGTCCTGACCCTCCCCTCATGGGGACATGGCCCTGGAGAAACGTCCTCGGTGCGAGAGGGTTTTACATCACCTGGAGGACAGGTCCTAGTTACAGGATCACTTCCTGCCACACCAGGGTGATGCTCTCCTGTCACGTGACCTCTCTCCTCCATGGCAACAGGGATGCTGCCAGACTGGAGGTGGGACTTCAGGACTATATACCTGTAGGTCTCGTCCATGTACTTCTCTGTCTTTCTTGTCTTCCAGGTCTGCTACTCTAGCCTCTAGAGAACGGACTCGTTCCCTGAGAGCAAAGAGTTCTTTGCACTTAGTGCATACGTAAGACCTCTCACCAACTGGGAGAAAATTATACATGTGACACTCAATGCAAAAGACCGGAGAACCCCCATCTCGTTGCTGGACTTCTGTCTGCATCTTAGTTTAAAGCTTGTGTTTAGGTCTTTTAAATTCTGTATATAATAAGGATTGGTGTAGATGCTTATACCAATAAAAGTGTATCTAATACCCCTAATACACCTTGTGTACATGAAGTTTAAGTAATTAATCTCAGGTCCTCTGTGTATGACTGATTTGGATAACGAGCTGCACCTGAGAGCAGCCCCTTTCCTCTAAGATGTGCAAGTACCTCCGCCCCTGTGCACCCCACAATGAACATACATGCAAATGGACGTGTGCGTGCACTTACAGAATCACAACCACATCATTTGCATGTGAATCTGACTTAAAGAGCTACATTTGTGCCTGTTATTTGGGTGGATGTCTGGGCAGCATTTTATAAATTCATAGTCCATAAGGAGAGGAGGATCTGTACTTTTAGAGGATTGTTATCAGCTTTTATGGCTCTGTTCGTGCAGTGAGGGGACTTATGATTCCTGAGCTTCAGGGCTAGAATCTTGAGGCTTTTAAGCCCCTACGATTCTTCTGATAAGCAGCCAAGGATGAGAATAGCATCAGCACACTACCGAGGACACTCAGTACACCTTTTCTTGCATCACTCTCACTTACTAAGTGGCTTTTTCTAACATGCACATTACATTTCTTGCAAGCACATGCTATCAGTTGTTTTGGGTGAGGTTTAGTCTCTAGACTGCAAAGGAAAGTGGTTCTCAACCCAGTCCTCTAGTATCCCTAGTCCAGTTGAGTTTTCCGGGTATCCACAATGAATATGCATGAGATAGATCTGCATACAATGGAAGCAGTGCATGCAAATCTATCTCATGCATATTCATTGTGAATATCCTGAAAACCTGAGTGGGCTGACATGCACTGGAGACTGTGGAAGATTATGCTCTTTGTTCCAGGAGAGAGTTCTAGAAAGGAGACTGTAATAACCCGGGAGTAGCCCCGGGGGAAGAAGCCCTTCCAGGCGCTACAACAAGCAGCCCTCAACACTAGTGCCGCATTGTCCCACCAAGAAAAGCAGATAATTTCTTAATTCTTGCCGTTGTGATTGCAGTAATTAGAATGTTATTTTAATTTCATTATGTGAAGGACTGAACTCTTTTCGGCTCCGCTTTGCTGTCTCCTCTCCCTTCTCTTTCAGCATAATTGTAGCTTCTGCTTTTCTTCTTTCTGCCAGCAATCAGGGGCTTCTTTTGTCTAGCAGATGATTTTGAAGCCGAGTGCTTGGAGTAATTTTGTTTTTTGTCCGTGCAGCTGAGTCAGTTTTTTTGTCTCTTTGCAGCTGAACAGAGAGCTCTGACTGTTAGATCCTACGAGTGCCTCATACGAGAGCATTGGGTTACTTCTTTTGGCTCTTTCTTGCTGGGCTGTTAACGATACTTTTTCCATTCTCCACCTGTCTGGATCCCCCACAAGGTGACTAGATAATTTCATATCACCCATAACAAGAAACTGGAATGACAGCGTGCAGTGAGCGTAACCCTAGGGCTGTGCACAAGAAAACCAATGTGATCGAGGCCTCCTAATCAGGTAAAGCGATGTGCTCACATTACTCTCAGTCACTGAAAGAAAGTCTGTTCTTGAAGAGATGGAAGGATTTTCCCTGTTTGCATTTCTCACATTGCTAGGTCTTTGTTAGAAGCTGAGAATCAATGTTTGGAAGGAGTGTAGCAACCTCCAAAAATGTGAAAAGATTTAGCTTGGAAGACTCCCTGTTTCCTTGTCATGAGGAAGACGATTCAATGGTTCTTAATCTTCTTTTTTATAACTTAGACTCCCTCCAAATAAAAATCTTTGAGAGATAAAGAAAAGAAGACAGCACGCACCCACACCTTACCTGCTCTTTGTGTTTGGAAAAACCCTGATTCAGCTCAAGAGGTGGCTGAAAAAGCTGGCAGGAAGAGGGCAGGAGTGCATTTATCTGCTCCAAGAGTTGCAGTGAGATGGGCAGCTCTAGACCAGATGTCACCAGAGTCTCTTTCACCTTTCTGCCCTCCTCGTTCCAGCTCATTGTCTGCTTGTGGAGTCTTATCACATCATTTCCAGCCTTCTCAGACTTTGCTTGGCTAGCAGACCCTCTCCGCACGCATGTTCCATTTCAACTCGTCTCTTTTAATGTTGGAATTCATGGCACTAATTTAATTACAAATTAAACAGATCAGAGGATTCTAATTACTCACTCTCATACTCACCAGGAGACGGAAGTTCACAGGAATCCCAGAGCAAGGCATTATCTGCTGGTTTTCTTCTCTTTTGTAGCCAGAATTACTTTTTTGCTGTCAGGATATTAGACAAACTGCCAGTGGCAAGGGAAAGAGAAAAAAAATGAAAAATCTGGTCTATGGGGTCTTGGCCTCGTGTCCTCACCTTGCTGCATGCTGCTGGCGGACAAGCACTGTGGTGTCATTTGACCAATGGTCCCTCGAGCACAGCTCCCAGATCAAGACAGATTCCAGTAGGAAAGTCCATTAGAAATGTGCAGGGAGTAGGGGAACATTTTTGGGATGTTTTGGTCCTTTTTGTTATATTTTAGTGAGCCCTAAATGAAATAACAGATACTAAGTCCAGTCTCTGTTGTTCACACCTGGAAGTAAGAGGAGGAGACACTCAAATCTATCTGGTTAATAATTATTTATGGATCCTTCCTGATTACCTGACTTTAAAAAAGGGACGAAAAAATGGCTTTTCCAGCAGTGTTATGGAAGTTTGAAGTGTTGTGATTTTTGTTTTCTAGCTATCTGTGTAATTAATAGTTGTATTCTATTTTACCTTTGTACAGCAATATAAAGAATAGAACAGTAAAACATTGACTTGAACTTTTTAGTAGATATACTTGATCAATTTTAATAAATAAAAAAAATAAATTTAGCACCGTAGAGGGAGACCTGCTTGTCCTTTCCTACCGATCACTGTCCTCCCTCGGAAAACCTTCTCACCAGGAACTGAAAATCTAGCAGCGGAGGGGATAGCAGGAAATTAAATGCAAAATATGTCTGTCCATTACCCTGTTAAATCCAAATCCAAATTCAAATTCTACCAATATGGTGTAATAAGCAGAGGCAGGATTGGGGCAACATTTGTAATAATATTTCCAGCTTGATTTATGATAGCTGCTTGGGGGTCTGAGGCCTGGGAATGGAAATGCTGGAGAGTTGGTTACATGATTGCTTTTTTGCACTTGATGGCAATGTGGTATTGTATTGTTATCATATTTTTCATTTTAATGTGATGTTGTAAACCACATCGAATAAGATTTGAAATTTGGAGTACAGAAATGTTATTAAATAAACAGATCTCTCCCTCACCTATCACTACATTTCTAGACAGGGGCGGCCCAAGGGGGGTGCGGGGCCATGTACGGAGACTCGGTGCGGGGCCTCATTTGCATAAGTGGCCTTATTTGCATAAATATTTGCATAATGTTACCATACACTAACTTTTAGTAAACATGCCTCTTAATGAGTGTATGGATAAAGAAAGACTAAAAGATTTCTACATTACTATAATCCAGTGCCAACCGCCAGGCACATTAGGAACTACTACAAACGCTGCCCATTTAGAACCCATAGCAAACCCACCATATCATAACAGCACTACCAGGACTCACAAAGCACCAGACCCTACCTATCAAAAGGCAACACTGCAAATATTAAACCAATACATTTCAGAGAATACTGGGGAAAGAGAACAAGTGGCAATGTCAAATAGGAATTACATAAACAGAATACCTCAGCTCAATTACACATGCAGAACATAGACCATCACCAAACAAGGAATCACAATTTAGAAACAGGAAGGCAATAATTAAACTGGGAATCCCAAAAGCCAAACTTGGAATGTACAACAACACTGTAAATTAATTTCCTCTTGTACCAAACAAAGCGCAGACGTTAATGATGCACATTTCCCAGAGCTTTCATATTCCAGTTAATAAATTCAAAATAAATTGATATCTTTCTATCTTTTGTGCATTTTTTTTCAGTTGCAATTGCTCCAGCCACTTTCTTCTGGTTTCTTCATGTTTTCTGCTAACTCTCTATCGTCTGCTGTCCATTTGTCCTTTCTTCTCTCTTCTAGTTTTTTTTCCATTCTCTCTCTCTACATCTGCTTTAACATACTAATCTTTCTCCATTTGCTCTTTCCTCATTCCTATTTCATCCACACAAATTTTACCCCTCCATCCTCAATCCCCACTTACTCTCCCAATACCCTGTGAATTGTAGATTTTTCATCCCTCCCACACAAAATATTTTTCCCCCCTCCATTTTACTCTCCCAGCCCCATCCCATTCTAATCCTCCCCCAACATCAGCTCCCTTCTAGTTCCAGTCTCACCCAGCATCTGCTCCCTTCTAGTCCCTGCATCAGCCCATTTCCAGTCAGCCCCCCATAGCCCATTGCCAGTCCTACCCACCCCATCAGCCCACAGCCCATTACCAGTCCTAACCCCATCAGCCCACCTCAAGTCCTAACCCCTCCCTATCAGCCCACTTCCTGTCCTAGCCCCCCATAGCCCATTATCAGTCCTAACCCCCCCATAGCCCATTACCAGTCCTAACCCCCCATCACCCCATTTCCAGACAGCCCCCATCAGCCCACAGCCCATTACCAGTCTTAACCCCCCCACAGCCCATTAGCAGTCCTAACCCTCCCAACAGCCTACAGCCCATTACCAATCCTAACCCCATCAGCCCACCTCAAGTCCTAACCCCTCCCCATCAGCCCATTTCCTGTCCTAGCCCCCCCATAGCCCATTTTCAGTCCTAACCCCACCATAGCCCATTACCAGTCCTAACCCCCATCACCCCATTTCCAGACAGCCCCCATCAGCCCACAGCCCATTACCAGCCCTAACACCCTCCCAACAGCCCACAGCCCACCTCAAGTCAAGTCCTAACCCCCTCCATAGCCCATTACCAGTCCTAACCCCCCCCCCCATCGGCTCATGGAAAATTAAAAAAAAAAAAAAGCTGGCTGTGGCAGCAGCAGAATGGAGTGTCCCGCGGGGCCCCCTCTGCCCGGCTGAGCTCTCCCGGCCCGGCTGAGCCCCTCTTCGCCGGCTTTCAGATACGTGAATGGAGAGTGTCTGCCTCGCGTCTCTGTTAAGCCCGCGGGGCAGATGGGAAGCAGGGGCTGATGGGAAATTTCCTATCTGCCCCTGCGGGCTTAACAGAGACATGAGGGAAACACTCTCCCTTCGCGTATCTGAAAGCCGGCGCAGAGGGACTCAGCCGGGCCGGGAGAGCTCAGCCGGGCAGAGGGGGCCCCGCGGGACACTCCATTCTGCTGCTGCCGTGGCGGCAGCTTTTTTTTTTTTAAATTTAATTTTAAAAAAAGCAGAATGTTCTTTGCACGGGGCCCTGTGCAAAAAACATTCTTGCTCAATGGACGGGCCAGCCCTGTTTCTAGGCAAGTTACATATAAGAATGTAAGAAATGCCATATTGGATCAGACCAAGGTCCATCAACCCCAGTATCCTTTTTCCAAAGGTGGCCAATCCAGGTCACAAGTACATGTCAGGTTCCAAAACAGGTACACAGATTCCACAGTGCTTTAATAATGGCTTATGAACTGTTCCTCCAGGAACTTATCCAAACCTTTTTTAAACCTTGCCACACTAACAGCTTTTACTACATCCTCCAGTAATAAATTCTAGAGTTTAATCACTTTTTCTTGTAAATCCTAAATAGGTTATATTGTAGCTTCATTGCATGTCTCCTAGTCTTTTTACTTTTTGATGGCGTAAACAATCAGTCTACGTTTACCCGTTCCACTCCATTCATTAATTTATAGACCTCTATCATATCTCCCTCAGCTGTCTTTTTTCTAAGTTGAAGAGCCCTAACCTTTTGATCCTTTCCTCATAGAGGTATCTTTCCATCCCCGTTACCATTTTGGTGACTCTTCTCTGTACCTTTTCTAATTCTGTTATATCCTTTTAAAGATTCGGCAATCAGAATTGCACACAATATTCAAGGTGCTGTTGCACCATGGAACGATACAGAGGCATTATGATGTCATCCTTTGTTTGTTCTTCATTCCTTTTCTTTTGATTCCTTGCATTCTATTTGCTTTCTTGCCCGTCGTTGTACACTAGGCGGAGAGTGTGAACATATTATCCACAATGGCGCCTAAATCCTTTTCCTGGATGGTGGTTCCTAAGGAACATAATTAGTTAAAATATAAAAACATAAAACAAAGGTTTTAATTAAAATAAATTAAACTTTTTAGACATAGATTATTCATGAATAAGCCGTTATAAAAAGTCTGCAGCTCCTTATGAAAAGTGCTATAATCTTTCTCTAGGTGCATCATATTGGGGTCACAGGTGATGCAATCGAAAGGTAAAGCCAGAACCTTGAAAATCTTGGTGTAAGTGTATCGAGTTCTCTCTGCTATTGCTGTATTCAGTCTTGAATGTATAGATAGCTGCTGCTGTCCACATAGCTTTGGATCCTCGCCCTTGACCATCTTGAATCCAACCCCAGTTTAAACATATAACCTTTGGCCATATAGAGACTCAGTCAAAAGTTATATGCTGCTCCTGTTGGAAGAGAAAGTGAGAGTCCAAGTGACTGAGAAAACAACTGAAGGAACAACAAGGGGGAAAGAGACAAAGAGAATGTAAGAGGAAGGAGCACAGAGCAGAAGATGGACATAGATTTTATGAGGCTACACAATAAAAACATATTTAATTCCTAATCATTTTTCCTGTAGATTTCCCCAGAGAGGGTCATTATATTTACGAACCCAAAGCTCTACTAATGTCGTTTGGGTATTTATTTATTTAGCTATTGTTTTATACTGCTGTATCATAGAGCCACCATGGTTTACATGGAACATAGCTCAAGAGGGCTTCACCTAGAACTGATTATAACAGTTGAATGATATACAAGGGGTTATGAATTTAACATGAACAGGGCATTAATGTACGGGGGAGGGAGACGGGATAGGAGGAGGGTTGTAGGTGATGGTTTTGCCCTTCCCAACACTGGCATCAAACAATAACACATTTACACAGGTAATAATGCTACCAAGTAGAGTCCTTTGACATTTCTTTTCTGTGGTTGCTTTAATGTCTGATACGTTGCAGGAGGTGCTCTTGTTGATATGAATGGGTCGCACTTAATATCATTTGCATATTTGGACTTAGCATGAGTACAATGTGCTAAATATCTGAATAGCAGAAATGAAGCAGGTTTGGTTCCTCCATGAGATCTCAGGAAGGTCCGTGACAGAATTCTACACTAGGAGCCAACTTTTGAAAATGATTAGGAGTGATGAACTCATGAACTCAATACAAATTAGCCCCTGTTCCAAAAAAAAGAAAAGCAAATATAGCACAGAGGGTTGCGAGTGTGACTGACCAGATCATACCAGGGTAAAAATGATAATGATATGACAGGGTGAATGAGATTGGTGGAGGGGTAGGAAGGTATAGAGTCAAAGAAGATTAAATCCAATGTGGAATCTTTATGGATAGAAGTTGCATGTTGATGGGGGGAGCAGACATGTGGGGTTATATTACTGTCCACTTTGGCAGACTGGGAAATGTTAATAGAAATTAACAAGGCTAACAAATGTGGTAACAGAATAATAATGGGAGATTTTAGGGAGATGCAAATTACCTGGAGCTAAATAATGCAGGTCAAGCAGCACCATCTAGTACTGTAAGAGGTTCGAGGATTAGTGACGGTATTTGGCCATTCAGGGGGAAGTGACCATTGGGCTGAAAGGTTCATTACTTGGGTCTATGGCAGCGTTTGCTGATCCCTCCCACCTGGAATTGGCTTTGGAGTGATGACAGAGACTGGGAGGTTTATTCTTCTCAGCTTAGGCTAACATGTGAGCCCTTGTAAGTACAGCCAGAGATGGGGTGGTGGAAATTATGAACATGATTTGCACTATAGGGTCTGACAGCTCTCTATTATTACTGCAGGGGGGCTGACGAGTTTCTGTGAGTGGCTTGTGGGGCGCATTGAGCAGTGCAATCTGGCATCACTAGAGATGCTTC
This sequence comes from Ichthyophis bannanicus, assembly GCA_033557465.1. Taxonomy (NCBI): domain Eukaryota; kingdom Metazoa; phylum Chordata; class Amphibia; order Gymnophiona; family Ichthyophiidae; genus Ichthyophis; species Ichthyophis bannanicus. The sequence goes on from CM066050.1 coordinate 8,927,704, forward strand.
GTTGGTCTGGGATTGGTGTTCAGTTGTGTTATTTGGCGAGTTAGGTTGTCACCTACTAGCCGAGGCTAAAAGGAGGGCAGAACTGCCCACTTTGGTTGCTTGCTGGGCATACCAGTATAAAGTGGTTGTTAAGGCAGGCTTGGTCTAATTGGAATTGGCAATGACTCTGTTAAATATTTATTTGGCTAAATTTTCTATTTGCATGTCAGTAAAGCTGTGGCCCTGATTTCACCACAGATAATTTGTTTGGGTTATTTTGTCTGTTAGATATGTGAATACCTGTGTTACATGGGTAAATGTCTGATCATGGCATGCTGAAGAGGTAAAGTTTCTAGATGCCATAAATGACTGCTTCAAGGTACAGATGGTCCGGGAACCAGAGGGGAAAGTCCTCACTCATACACAGGATCTAGTGCAAAGGGTAATCCTGGAGCTGCTAGGCAATGGTGATAACATTGTGATACAATTTGCCATCACTGGAAGGAAGATGCTAAAAAAAACTCCCTATTGCTGTAGCACTTCATTTTGAAAAGAGAGAGAGTATGATAAAATGAGGAATCAGAAAAAAACTAAAAGGGGGTCAAAAGCTTGCATACGGCATGAACATCATATAAAAAGGCCATTTTGAAAGCCCAGATAAGATCAGTGGGCTCTCCCGATCGATCAGGGTCGAACCGGGCTGCTCCAGGACACCCGCACATGTGCCCAATCAGAGGGCTCCTACAATTTAAAAGGAAAACACCATCATGGGCCCCAAAGCATGAAACAACACCGCAAGAAAAGCACAACAACGACACCAACCCTCCAGAATAACAACAGATCACCAACCGTGAGTAACTCGTCCCACACTAATATGAGAAATCAACCCTCTCACGCTGGCGACAAACTATTGTATGACATCAAATGTACAAAAGAACACTCTTCCAAAAAATATACGCCGTGACACTAATTCTTACCCTATGTTCATACCAAACAAATGCATTTTACTACACTACTTACTTCACAGTCTTACAAACTCCAGCCTTATATATATCATTCTACCCTATCATCCACCAACCTATACACACATCTGCATACTACAAACCTCCCAGCAAAAGACCTACCAGATACACTACTGAACCATGGTCATGAACACCCACACTTCCAACATACCACCCACATAAACATAAGTCTGATAAATGCAAGATCAATATGCAACAAAACAAACATGATTACCGACTATATCCATGAAAACAACATTGACATACTATGCATTACTGAATCATAGCTCAAGAACACAGACCAGGTAATACTGAACCAAATAACACCACCAACATTCACAGCATACAACTGCCCCAGAACCCACAAATGAGGAGGCGGAGTATTAATACTTGCCCGAACAGACCTAAGGCTCAAGATAGCAACCTCCAAAAGCGCCGAACACTGCAAATTCATCAACACAGAAAACAAACATCTATTCATCTGCCTGATATACCGACCCCCCAATGCCCCAACAGAAGAAGACACATCCAAAATCCTGGATATGATATATGCAGCTAACTCACCACACAAGACGCTCATAGTGCTAGGAGACCTAAACCTCACATCCGCCACAACAACAATTGAAATCACCTTTCACAAAGCTATGGAATCCATTCAACTCAAGCAAGTCCTATCATGTCCATCCCATCGCTCTGGCTCTACACCAGATCGCATATTCGTACCAATGAACAACTTAAATCAAGGTCTCATTACACCACCTAAAACAACACCAATACATGATCAGATCATCATGCCATATCATTTGTGCTCCACCACAAAACCCAAAAGACAGCCTGGAAAACAGAACAAACAACCAGACACTTCAAAGCTTTCAACAAAGAGCACTTCCTCAAAGATACCATACAGTCCCTACCCCAAAATGTCAATGACCTTGATGAAGCTATCAACATATGGAATACCACTAGCCTTGCCGCATCACAACTCATGCCTCGAATGAATTCACACCACAATAAAAACAGGCCCAGATCCACACCATGGTACTCCAACATAATAAGAGAATCCAAAAGAAAATTACGAAAACTGGAACATCGTTGGAGACATAACAAATCAGAATCTACATTGAAACAATACCAGGAAATGCAAAAAGATTACAATAACCTAACAAACAAACATTTTATTTATTTATTTAACATTTCTTATATACCGCGCTATTTGTCATCAGTGCGGTTTACATTGTAACAATAAAACACATTGGTCAGATAGTTTGACTTTCGTTTACAGATAACAGAGAAATAACATGGAATTAAACCAGGGGAAACTATATACAATCTTGATAACTATCTGTTGGAACATATGACAGTTCTATGCAGTCATATAGGATAGGTATGGGGTTGTGAGGGAAAGGGGTGGAGAGGGGGTGGGATATCCAGAGGCTTAAAATGAGTAGTAAAAAGGTGGTGCTTGAGGGCTTTTCTAAACTGTCTCAGGTCCTTAATTGCTCTAATGCTGGGAGGGAGTTTGTTCCAGCATCTAGGGCCAAAGTTAACAAAAGCTCTGTTGATGGTTGATTGGTTTGTCTTTATGGAATCACTTGGTATGATTAGCATGTCTACAGAAAGAGATCTTCTAGGCCGGTTGTTCTCGGTATGTGTGATGAGATCAGAGATGGCTGAAGGAGCTAAGTTGTTAAAGGCCTTGAAGGTGATGAGGAGGGCTTTATATTGGATTCTACAGCTTATTGGAAGCCAATGAATCTCTTTTAGAATGGGGGAGATGTGGTTGCTCCTTGAGGCTCCGCAGAGGACACGGGCTGCTGCATTCATTGGTAGCTGTAGGGGGTTGATGGTGGTCTTTGGAAGGCCATGCAGTATTATGTTAGCATAGTCGAAGTGCGGCGTGACTAGCGCTTGGAAGATAGTGCGGAAGTCATCAGGTTCCAACATAGGTCTCAGGTGCCGCAGGGTTTTAATCCGGAAGTAGATTGTTTTTACAGTGCGACTTATATGCTCCTTGACATAAACAACAATACCACACAAACCTCATATTAAAAGCCTGCAATAACTCTTCAACATTGTCCGTACCCTAACAAATGACCCAACAATGAAAGATGACTGCACAATACACCCACAAACCTTCGCTGATTATCTAATAACCAAGTACAGTACTACACACCCCATGACAATGTCTCTCCTATGGACACACCTACTACAGATGGTTCCACAACTAATAATCAATGGAAGAAGTTCAGCATTCCATCAACTAAACAAACAGAACAAACCATCACTGCTTTAAATACCACCACTTCCCCACTGGACCCCTGCCCAGTGACCTGGATTAAATCCACCAAAGAAGAACTCAACATATTCATCCAAAAGATAGTAAGCACCTCTCTTACTCAGGCCTATATGCCAAAAGCACTCAATCAATCCACCATACACCCCATTCCTAAAACCACCTCATCCACTAATACAGATCCTTCAACCTACCGACCTATATCCAGCCTCCCACTCCTGGCTAAAATAACTGAAAAAAATTGTACAGAGACAACTCCAAGATCACATAGACAAACTTGCCCCACTAGACCCCCACCAACATGGATTCCAACCAAAACATAGCGTTGAGACACTCCTCATACATCTATTTAACAACATAATCAAAGGAATCAACCCACACTATGGTTACACGATGCAAGGTTCCACATTGGGAACCACCACCCAGGAAAAAGATTTAGGAGTCATCGTGGATAACATGTTAAAATCCTCAGCCCAGTGTGCAGCGGCGGCCAAGAAAGCAAACAGAATGCTAGGTATCATAAGGAAAGGAATGGAAAATAAAATAAAGGATACGACCGCACCTTGAATATTGTGTGCAATTCTGGTCGCCGTATCTTAAAAAGGATGTAGCATTATTAGAAAAGGTACAGAGAAGAGCCACCAAAATGGTAAAGGCTACTCCTATGGAAGGCTACTCCTATGAAGAGAGGCAACAAAGGTTAGGGCTCTTCAACCTGGAAAAGAGACGGCTGAGGGGAGATATGATAGAGGTCTATAAATTAATGAATGGAGTGGAACGGGTAAACGTAGATCGATAGTTTACGTTATCAGAATATAGAAAGACTAGGGGACATGTAATGAAGCTACAGGGTAAACTATTTAAGACAAATAAGAGAAAATATTTTTTCACTCAACGTGTAATCAAACTCTGGAATTTGTTACCGGAGGATGTAGTAAGAGCTGTTAGTGTAGCTGGGTTAAAAAAGGTTTGGACAAGTTCCTGGAGGAAAGGTCCATAAACCATTATTAAAAAGGGACCCAGGATATCAATGCTTGACCCAATACAAGCATTGTGGAACCTGTGTCTTTTGGGGATACTGCTAGGTACGTATGACCTAGATTGGCCACTGTTGGAAACAGGATACTGGGCTTGATGGACCTTGGTCTGACCCAGTATGGCATATCTTATGTTCTTATGTGCTTATGGAATAGACAAAATAAAGCAGGGCTTCTTATTAATATTTATAGATATTTCATCAGCCTTCGATACAGTCTCCCATCACATCTTATTGACGCGCCTAATGCAGATCGGCCTTCAAGATACCACTATTAAATGGTTTCAGTCATACCTAGAAGACAGACAGCAGAGAGTAAAATATGGGAATCTCACCTCAGCACCCTTCAAAACTATGCAAGGAGTTCCCCAAGGCTCATCACTATCAGCTCTTCTCTTCAACATACAGTATATATTCAACCTATATGCAATATATTTAAGAAATACTAGATACAATATGCCATATATGCTGATGACATCATGGCATATACCCCTATCCAACTGGACTCACCAGACTATACCACCATATTTACCTGCATTCAAGAAATGACAACCTGGCTAAATAACAACAACTTAAACATAAACATAAAAAAATCTGAAGCAATCATAATGAGAGACCCCACATTCATTCATCCTACCTCTATTAACATATCCAATTCGCCGATAACAATAAAAGACGAAGTCCGATACCTCGGAGTGATTCTAGACAAGCAACTCACCCTCCAACCGCATATAAAGAAGATATCCAAAACAGCTTATTTCAAACTCGCAACGCTCCGGAGACTAAAACCTCTCCTCAACAAAGAACACTTCCTCACAGTATGCCAGGCCATCATCACACCTGTACTGGGTTACTGCAATATACTATACCAAGGTCTACCAAAACAAACCACCCATCAACTACAAATAATACAGAACACTGTTGCCTGCATCATTGCTAGCGCATCAAGACAAGACCACATAACTCCAATACTACATGACCTGCACTGGCTACCGATATCATCACGTGCAAAGCATAAATCAGCACTAACCATCTTTAAAATTAAAAACAACATGTCAGCAGAAATATTACAGGAACTTATCAGAACCAAAACAAGCAAAGGGCCAGACAGAAACAGCACCAAAAACAATATACTGTGATAAGGAAGCTTATTAGGACCTAGGAGACAGGGATAAAGAGAAGGAATTCACCCTTATCAAAGGACCTATTTTACAAGGTCAGAGACATAAAACTCCATTTATACCTAGAAAGCAGGTAATTCCTAGCTGCAATAGGTTGCAGAATGCCTCTAGTGGAGAAAAGGAGAGGGGATGCAGGCCCAGGGTAAGGAACCCTTACGTCACTGAATTCCCCAATCACTCAGCTGCCACGAGGCAGTTTGATCTCCAACACCTGAGAGGAGAAGGGGTGGAGCTGGAGCCTGAGGGGTTTAAGTCTAGGTCAGATTATCCAGAGAGAGAGAGAGGAGTAGGAATGCTTACTGGAAGAGGAATGGAGCTGGAACAGTAAGAACAGCAGGAACAAGGAACACAAGTTGGAGGACAGGACGAGGAAGCTCAGGTGAGAATGGTGGCCAGAGCATGAGCGAGGAGAAGCTGATACTAGCCTTGACCCAGGTATGAGCATTAGAAGCTTGTCTAATTTGGAGCACTACAGAGTTGCAAGAGACAGCTTTTTCCCTAACAGAAGGCAGTCAGCCAAGACCTCTGAGCTAGAACCGAAGGTAAAGCCTATGCAACTGGGTGAACAGGACCTAGCTGTAGAAGAAGAAGACTCATACATGGATTGCTCTTTATGCCAATCTTCAAGTGCAGAGGGTTTGGAAGGGAGACAACCGTAAGGAAAACCTCCAGAGTGCGGTAACCCTGAGAGCCTGTAGATAACTTGTGAAAGTCCTGTATTAAAGGAGAAATACCTTTGCTGAGCAAGCTGAAGCTGTCTAATTAAAACTTGTTAAACAGCTGCTAGCCAGTGCAGTGCACAGCCTGAAGCCGTGCTGATGGTGAAAGTAAGAAAAGCTTTGATTGTGTTTTCACTATTCCTAAAAACCTTGCATAGAGAATGGTTTGCCTATGAAGAGTTAAACTTCTTGTTGAATGTTTTCCTGTGCTTAAGGGGAAGTGTTCTGGACCGAGAGAAAAGAAACCTGCTTTAGGAAAAGCTGTTTCTGTTTGTTTTAAAACAGCACTGCTAGCCATATCTGATAGCATTGGACTTTTCTTTATGCTGAAGAACATTATAAGCTGTTTTGTTTAAGTTCAGTTATATCCTGATGTATTTTTGAAAGAATCCTGGAGAAACAATCCAAAGGTGTTAATTTGTGAGCCTAGCGTTTACCCCATAAATACATTTCTGTCAAAGCTTTACCACTCAAAGCCAACTACAAATGTGTTTTTTTTTTACCTGGAGCCAAGTACCTCCTGACTGAACTACCTTTCCCATGAGGCATTACAAGGCAGCCAGTCAGGTAAAGGCTAAATGGTGAATCTCTCCTATGACAAGCACGCCCCTCCATACTGTCTGTAAGGGGCTAAGCAGGGCCGTCCCGTCCATTGAGCAAGAATGTTTTTTGCACAGGGCACCGCGTTACAGGGGGCCCCGCGCAAAGAACATTCTGCTTTTTTTCAAAATTAAGTAAAAAAAAAAAAAAGCTGGCTGCTACCGCTGCCGCTGCAGCAGAATGGAGTGTCCCGCGGGGCCCCCTCTGCCCGGCTGAGCTCTCCCTCTGCGACGGCTGAATCCCTCTGTGCCGGCTTTCAGATATGCGAAGGGAGAGTGTCTTCCTCGCGTCTCTGTTAAGCCTGCAGGGGCAGATGGGAAATTTCCCATCAGCCCCTGCGGGCTTAACAGAGACGCGAGGGAGACACTCTCCCTTCGCGTATCTGAAAGCCGGCACAGAGGGGCTCAGCCGTCGCAGAGAGAGGGTGGGTGGGACTCAGCCGGGCAGAGGGGGCCCCGCGGGACACTCCATTCTGCCGCTGCTGCGGCGGTAGCAGCAGCGGTAGCAGCCAGCTTTTTTTTTTTTTTTAATGTTCCTTGAACCGATGAGGGTGGGTTAGGACTGGTAATGGGCTATGGAGGGGGTTGGGACTAGACTTGAGGTGGGCTGGGGGTTGATGGGGGGGTTAGGACTGGTAATGGGCTATGGGGGGGCTAGGACTGGAAATGGGCTGGGGGGGGGTTAAGACTGGCGATGGGCTGATGGGGTTAGGACTGGTAATGGGCTGTGGGCTGTGGGCTGATGGGGGCTGTCTGGTAATGGGCAATGCGGGGGTTAGCACGGATAATGGTCTATGGGGGGGCTAGGACAGGAAATGGGCTGATGGGGAGGGGTTAGGACTTGAGGTGGGCTGATGGGTTTAGTACTGGTAATGGGCTGTGGGCTGTTGGGGGGGGGTCGAACTGGTAAGGGGCTATGGGGGGGTTAAGACTGGTAATGGGCTTTGGGCTGATGGGGGCTGTCTGGTAATGGGCTATGGGGGGGGGGTTAGGACTGATAATGGGCTATGGTGGGACTAGGACAGGAAATGGGCTGATGGGGAGGGGTTAGGACTTGAGGTGTCCTGATTGGGTTAGGACTGGTAATGGGCTGTGGGCTGATGGGGGGGTAGGACTGGCAATGGGCTATGGGGGGCTGACTGGAAATGGGCTGATGGGGGGTTAGGACTGGTAATGGGTTATAGGGGGGCTTAAACTGAAAATGGGATGATGGGGGGTTAGGACTGGAAGTGGGTTGATGGGGGGGCTAGGACTGGTATTGGGTTGGGGGGTTGCTAGGACTGGAAATGGGCTGATGGGGGGCTAGGACTGGAAATGGGCTGATGCAGGGACTAGAAGGGAATGGATGCTGGGTGAGGCTGGAACTAGAAGGGAGCTGATGTTGGGGGAGGATTAGAATGGGATGGGGCTGGGAGAGTAAAATGGAGAGGGGAAAAATATTTTGTGTGGGAGGGATGAAAAATCTACAATTGGCCGGGTATTGGGAGAGTAAGTGGGGATTGAGGATGGAGGGGTAAAATTTGAGTGGATGAAATAGGAATGAGGAAAGAGCAAAAGGAGAAAGATTAGTATGTTAAAGCAGATGTAGAGAGAGAATGGAAAAAAACTAGGAGAGAAGAAAGGACAAATGGACAGCAGACGATGGAGAGTTAGCAGAAGACATGAAGAAACCAGAAGAAAGTGGCTGGAGCAATTGCAGCTGAAAAAAAAATGCACAAAAGGTAGAAAAATATCTCTTTATTTTGAATTTATTAATTGGAATATGTCAGCTCTGGTAAATGTGCATCATTAATGTCTGCGCTTTGTTTAGTACAAGAGCAAATTAATGTATAGTTTTATTTCTACAGTGTTGTACATTCCAAGTTTGGCTTTTGGGATTCCCAGTTTAATTATTGTCGTCCTGTTTCTAAATTGTGATTCCTTGTTTGGTGATGGTTTATGTTCTGTTCATGTGTAACTGAGCTGAGGTATTCTGTTTATATAATTCCTATTTGACATTGCCACTTGTTCTCTTTCCCCAGTAGGTCATGTATTGGTATTCTCTGAAATGTATTGGTTTAATATTTGCATGTTTCCTTTTGATAGGTAGGGTATGGTGCTTTGTGAGTCCTGGTAGTGCTGTTAGGATACGGCGGGTTTGCTATGGGTTCTAAATGGACAGTGTTTGTAGTAGTTCCTAATGTGTCTGGCGGTTGGCACTGGATTATAGTAATGTAGAAATCTTTTAGTGTTTCTTTATTCATACACTCATTAAGAGGGATGTTTACTAAAAGTTAGTATATGGTAACATTATGCAAATATTTATGCAAATGAGGCCCCTTATGCAAATGAGGCCCCGCACCGAGTCTCCGCACATGGCCCCGCACCCCCCTTGGGCCGCCCCTGGGGCTAAGGGCGTGACAATACCAACACCCAGTCTATTTACAAGAACCAACAAATCCACATCCATGAGAGCCTTCTCTCTTGCTGCCCCTGCTATCTGGAATGTCCTCCCAGATAAACTAAAATCAACAACAGATATAAAAGAATTCAGGAAACTACTAAAAACCACCCTATTCATTGAACAATACAATGATGACCCCCAAGTACCCTAATCACTCCACAAGCTGATCAAAAACATGACACATACACCATACAAACACACCATCTTACGCAGTCTACTCTCCCCGCCTGGCAACAACCCCCCCCCCCACCTCTTGTATATAGCCCAATGTAAATAGCTCACCCTTGTATATATCGCACCCCAAATCAAGATGTACCTTCTCACACACCCATGAACCCTACTTTCATCAGCAATGCATGCCAACACCCCCGCACCATCCTAACTGATTGGTTTGCAGTGTAAAACCGCTTTGATTTAAGGATAAAGCGGGATATAAATACTTATAAATAAAATAAATAAATAAATTAAAAAAAGGTCAAAAGAAGTCCAAATGGTGGCCATGGAAAAGGGTCAAGGATATATATTAGGTTAACATATTCACAAATGATCTAGATTCAGGGAGGAGTAATTGTACAACAAGGCGCCTAGGTTAAGTCAGTATGAATGTGCCTATTTTGGTGCTTTTTTAGAAAGATGAAGGAATTAGACAAGATTCTCAAGAACAGAGATGTCTCTCTTCATACAAAGATTTGACTTGTTCAAGCCATGGTATTTTCTATAATGTCATATGGATGCAAAAGTTGAATAGTGAAAAAGATAGATAGGAAGAAAATTGATGCCTTTGAATTATGGTGCTGGCGACGAATACTGTGGACTGCCCGAAGAACAAACCAGTCAGTACTAGAGGAGATCAAACCTAAGCTTTCTTTAGAAGCTCAGATGATAAGATTTCGACTTTCATACTTTGGACACATCATGAGAAGAGAGAGATCATTGGAGAAAGACATCATGCTTGGCAAGATAGAAGGTCAACGCAAAAGAGGAAGGCCAGCAATGAGATGGATTGATACAGTAACAGCAGCTACGGGTACCAGTCTGTCAACAATGAGCTGCCTGACTCAAGACCGAACACAATTTAGGAGAGCTATCCAGAGGGTCGCCATGAGTCGACATTGACTCAACGGCACAACAACAACAACATAGGCTTATGGACTCAGCTTGGCCAGCAGCAGGCAAAGAAAATCTATGATGCTGACATGGGGTCATTTTGTTATTGTTATGCTGCTACTACAATGTAAGTTGCTTATGTTAAATTTTACCTATTATACACTGTCTTGAGAAAATTTCTCCATAAAGGTGTTTAATAAATCTCAGTGCAAATCCTGCAGTAATCACACCTACATTTGAGGTGCGGCTATTATGCACATACTTTATGCGTGTACGCATATATCTTAGGAAATACACACATAGATCCCGATTCTGCCCACAGTCCACCCAAACTCTGCCTCTGTGCACGCGTCCTGTACACATGTGCACTGACTTGCCCCACACATACTGTTAAGCATGATCTCATCTTATAAGAGTCTGTTTACATGCATAAAATACTGCTTTACATATGAAAATGGCATATAAAAGTACCCTCAGGAGTGGCAAGTAAGGGGATCAAATTTGCAAATGATATAAAATTACTCCAAGTCACTAAACAGCAGAAGATTGTGAGTATTTGCAGAAGGATCTTATTAGATTAGGAGACTGGATGTCTAAATAGCAGATGAAATGTAATGTGGGCAAGTGCAAAGTGATGCAAATAAGGAAAAATAATCCTAGCTAAAGGTATGAAATGCTGGGTTCTGAGTTAGGAGAAACTGCCCCAGAAACAGATCTCGTCGTCAGTGTGGGCAACATGAATGTCTCAGCCCAGTGCGCCACAGCTGCTAAAACTAGCAAACAGAATAGTAGAGATTCATTGAAAAGGGTTAGAGAAGAAAACAGAGAATATTCTTTTGTCTCTGTACTGGATTTAGCTCACAGCTTTCTCAGAAGTTCAAGGTGAATTACATTCGGGTATAGTAAATTTGTAGAGACCCTAAGACACTGGTGGGTTAAGATCTTACCCAAGATCACAAGGAGCGGCAGTGGGATTTCACCTCTGATTTCCCACCGCTCCAAATATTAGGCTACTCCAGGTCCTGCTGCAACTGCACCACTCTAATCTCAAAAAGGATATATGGAACTAGAAAAGATTCAGAGACAAAGAGGACGGAGCACTTCCCTTATGAAGAGAGGCTAAACAGTTTAAGGCTTTTTAGTCTTGGAGAAAGGATAGAAGTTTCTAAAATCATGAGTGGAGTGAAACAGTTAAACAGGGAGCAATTGTCTAACCCTTGAAACAGCACAGAAACGAGAAACACACATCATGAAATGAATGATTAGCGCATCAAAAACGAATGATTTTGCTACAGTGCTGCCGTTGAATGGAATTTCTTAGCAACGGAAATGAGAGAAAATGGACATCTGTTAAAGACGAGGCTTTTCAGAGAACAGCTATTTAATACACAGTGAGAACAAGGATTTCAGCTTATGGAAAGAATGATTCTCAGGCTTAGTAGAGTAAGTTTTGATATAAATTGTTTGTACTGTGATATATTATAGGGGTGTACGTTATTTTGGAGGAGTAGCCTAGTGGTTAGAGCAACTGCCTGGTACCCAGAAGATCAAGGGTTCGAGTCCCATTGGGCACTCCTTGTGACCTTGAGCAACTCACCTTACCCTCCATTGCCTTGGAAGAAAAGGCTGGCAATCTACTTCCGGTGATACATTGCCAAGAAAACCCAGAGGTAGCTGGGTCACCAAGAGTCAATACTGACTTGATGGCACTAAAACAAAAAAACATTATGTATTTTAATTCATACTGTAATATTGTCATATAGTTGGCTGTAATCTGCTTAGAATTGTTCTTGTTTTAGCAGAATATCAGTGATTTAAATTTAAACAGAAACACAGAAAAATGACAGCAGGAAAATTGTAGCAACACATAATATAGCTGTGGAACCTGTTGCTGGAGGAAGTGGCCAAGGTGACTATCATAGATGGGTACAAAAGAGGTTATAGAACAAGTTCCTGGAAGAAAAGTCCATAAAAAGTATTAACCAGGTAGACTTGGGAGAGTCATTGCTCATTGCTGGAAATGAGAAATGTGATATACTTTTTGGGATCTGTTGGGGACTTGAGATCCAGGCTGGCCACTGCTGGAGATAGGATGCTGGGCTTCATGAACCTGTGTCTGACTCGGCAGAACCGCTTTGCTGCTAAAAGCATGCGCAGATGTGCAAGCGCTGGAACAGCGCTCTTCTCAGCGGCATAGTTTGAGTGGAGGAGGGGTGGCGGTGCAATGTATGCACACATTTTATAAAACTATGTGAATGAGACTATGCACTTTTGCATCTCTGGAACAGGTGTACATTTGTGTGTGAGAATACTGCCGGCATATGGTGCCCGTGTTGTCTTTTTGGAACTTAGACATGAATTCCCTGTTATAAAATTACTCCCTTCTCCCAATGCGTTCAAATCAAAAGATCGGGAAGTATTCAAAATCCTATCGGTCATACAAGCATTGCGGAACCTGTGTCTTCTGGGGAAACTGCTAGGTACGTATGACCTAGATTGGCCACTGTTGGAAACAGGATACTGGGCTTGATGGACCTTGGTCTGACCCAGTATGGCATCTCTTATGTTCTTAGGTTCTAAATCCCACTTCATACATACCAGTTTCTGCCTTGTGCTTGCACACTGCAGCCTGTCCACACCATATTTTCCCTCTCCCCTCTAGTTGATCCACACTGCACTTTCCCTCCAGCCAGACTCACCAGTCTCTCACTCTTCCTCCCTAAGTCCATCCATACTACATGGTAGGGGGCCGCATGGGCTCAGGGCTTTGCACTTAGTTCTGGGCGAGCTGTTCTCTCCAATAAAGTGTGATGGTGTCACCCACATGTGCACCTGATCAAGGCTGTGCTCTTTGGAAAACATCTGTTACAAGTGAGCAATACTACTATCTGCACTATCACCTTAACTTAATCTGCAACGCTTCTTGGAGGCTAATTACCAGTGGGATAAATCAGTTTCAGAAGTGGAGTGATGATATCTAGCAGCTACATAGGGCGCTCTCTCAGAAAGGCTTGTCTGAATGTGCGCTGATCTGGGCAGCTGCTCTCTCTTCAAATCCCCTAGTCTGATTTTATCAGCGCTTCACCCAAACATGTTTCAGGCTCTCTGCATAAGTCGTTACTTCAACCACTTAAGTGATCATGGCTTTTCAGTTTAATTTCATTTTCCCTGCTCCTCCTAGTTTTCCTCAGACCCTGAACTAAAGAAATCCTTTTGATTTTTGAGACTGAATTCTACTTAGCAATAGCCTTGTTTTGCTGGCTGGTTTCAAGCTTCACCCTTGTGCATAAAAGATGGCGACTTTGGACGTTCACTAGAAATGCATGCATCAGACCATGACATCCCTCACCAGCCATGCTTTTGCAGAACCCCTTCAAGAGCTAGAAGATCTAGAGCTTTTAACACTGAGACCTTCTCATCATCACCCTCCCCAGTGTGCCTTGTGTAATCTCAGAGGGAGTGCATTTTACTATCAGGGGAAAGCATCCTTTGAAGGAGTAGAGCTCCTTGTAGAAGAGGAGGCTACGTCCTTGGCATCATAGAAATATGCTTAGTGCAGCCACTCTACAGTAAAAGCTGTGAGCACAGAAACAGACGCTGCCCTTGTACTTGAGCTGAAAGACTCGTAGTGCACTTTCTTTCTGCGCATTTGTCAGCACAAACTAGAACATATCAAGCCTGGGGACTTCAGCACTCTCTTTTGCTATCATAGTTCTATTTTATTGTGTTTTTATGTAATCTTTGTAAACTGCTTTGGATGATAGCTGCACCAAAACAGCTACAAAAAATTGGTCGCGTTATCAAGCAGTTACTACTGAAAAATTAAAGAAATTATCTGCTTGAATGTTTACCTTATGAAACTAGTAGGACATAATGTTGTTGTGTACCAAGGTCTCAGTTTCAACTAGCGCAGCTTATATATCAAAGGGGCACTATGTACCTTCTTTAAATTATGCTGCTGTTCACATCAACGACCTTTTTAGTATGTACACTTTGACCATTATTGTCCTATTTTTAAAACTTGTGTCAAGTGATTTTCTTCAAAACTTTATCAAATTATTTATCTCAGAATTCTTTCTAGTGATCAAGAGAAAATTCACGGTGCTTCAATTGTACTTCAATTTTCTTTCAAAACTTTTTCAAACATATCCATCTGTAAACATGCTTATTCAAATTTCCCTACTGTTGCAGAAAAACTTTCTCATTGTTAAAGCAAAAACATTATTGCTGCAACTTGTAAGAGAAAATGTATCCTTATGGGTACTCAGCTTCAGATGTGAACTTCAGATGTTATGCTAAATTCTGAGGTAGAAGCAAAGGTGTTTTCAGCTGCAGTGTAAATCCCGACGCCGGATATCTAAGGCGCCCAAGCGTTTCACCATATCTTTCTTCAGGGGATTTTATTCAATGAGTCGTAGAAAATTTCATCTCTCGTTCAATTGCAAACTGAACAAACTGGACTGCCAGCCGATGCGACAAGGCGAAAAAATGCCACGCATGCACCAAAACAGCTGGCATAAAATGCTTATAAATAAAATAAATAAACCTCCAGTCGGTCCTCACCACTCTGTCCCATCCACCCCACACTTCCTTCTCCCAGTTCGTCTCTGGCACTCTCTGAACCTCCCTGTTCTCTGGACATTTGCTTCCTTCTATTCCCTCCTTACTGTCTCTGAATGTTTTACTTCTCTTTCTCCTGTCTGGGCATAGTCTTCCTTTTTATTAAGCTCTTTCTGCTCAATTTCCTATACCCCTTAGCCTTGCCTGCTGCCCTCGTCTCTCTAGCCAGCTTCCCCTCACTGTTCCTTGACCCTGGCCCTTCATTGGCAGGCTCAGCTCACCTCTCAGTTTGTGATTCCCCCTGTCCTACAGGCTTTGATTATTTCCCTGGTCTCTCCTTCCTGAGCCCCGGTACCCCCCTGTTTTCTGCGTGTGCTCCTGCCCCCTCCTCCACCTTCTGCAGCAGTTTTCCCAGTACTGACAGATAGCAGGCGGAGTTCATGTGAGGTGCCCTGTTCCCTGGCAGCTCCATGTGCTGTTTTCTGCTTATACAGCTCATTACCTACTTTCATCTCCACATGCTACTTCCAACCCTCTCCTCAGCCCTTGAACCCTCTTGCCTCCATCATTTATTCTTTCTCCGTCTTATACGGGGTCTCGTACAGCGCTTTCCACCATTCTCAGTTCCTCTTTGTGCTTTTCACAGGCTGGCTCATGCCCCCTCCCAGTGCCATTACCTCTCTCCAAACTTGTATGTCCTTCTGTCCTCTCACAGTTCCTCTTTCAACCTATGCCTGCTCTTCTCCGCAACCCACAGTCCTTC
Organism: Ichthyophis bannanicus; assembly: GCA_033557465.1. Lineage (NCBI taxonomy): Eukaryota > Metazoa > Chordata > Amphibia > Gymnophiona > Ichthyophiidae > Ichthyophis > Ichthyophis bannanicus. The sequence goes on from CM066050.1 coordinate 8,943,385, forward strand.
TCTGCTGCCTTTTCCTCTCTGTTTCTCTTCTTCTCGACTAGCCAGGATTTCATATTTCATTTCCTCTCCCAGGTCCCAGCCAGTAGCTCCTTTTAAAGCTTACCTCCCCCCTCTCCCAGCCCCTCACTCAACCATTCTCCCATGCCCCTCACAGATCCTCTGCCTATCTCTCATTCCCTTTCCCAGCACCCCTCCTTCTCTCTGTCCTATTCCGCTACAGCTCTCAGCACCCCCTGCAGCCCTTGGACAGTCTTTCTGTAACCAGAAGGAGGCAGGAACTAAGTAGCAGAGAAGACAGAAGCCTTCCTTCTTGCCCTCCCCGCAGCCCTACGGCATGGAGCTTTGAGTTCCTAAAGCAGGGTAGTATAGGAGACAATATTAGGGTGCTCAAGCACCCAAAGAGCTAGCACCTACGGTTTCACAGTGGAGGTTTAGATATATGCTGAGCGGCCTGGTGGCAGGCTTTGGAACTGATTGAATTCGAAGGAAAGACGTGTTCTCAGTGGAGTGCTTTAGGGATCAGTCCTTGGGAAAATTCTGTTCAGTATTTCAATAAGTTGATATTGCAGACGGGTTAATAGGAAATAATTGTCTTTTTAGAGTAGTAATTTCAGAAAGTCGAAGCAGAGGTAAAGGTTTTGGCAGTTAAAACCTAATGCGTAAATTTCTACAGTCATGCATTTGGAAGGCAGGAGAGGTACTGATTTAAACCCAGGAGCATACATAGGGTGGGCAAGAGGGTAACGCATGCAGGACATAAAGAGTTTGTTGGAGGGATGTGAGGGAGCCAGAGGACTGATGCTCAGAGAATTATACAGCCAAGGAAATTGAGTCTATGGCAGTATTTTTATTATACAAGAAAAATAAACTTAAGACCAACAAAATCATTTCAGAATCCTAGCTTCAAAACAAAGGATCAATACTTTATAACCCTCGGCTACTCATAGTTTTATCTAGAACTGAATTTCCAACCTCAATTCCAGGGCAACTAGAAATCACACTTCCATCTTGTAATTAGATCTTCTCCTAGGACAAGCAGGATGAGTCAGCCACAATAGGTGTCATCCGACGGCGCCGAGACGGAAGTACATGGGCCACCCAGGCCACCCCCCCCAGGTCCGCCCCTAGCCAGCCACTCTTCATTCTTCCGCCTTGCCAACAAGATGGATTTTCCTACACTCTCTTCATCAAACATCTAATTTCACGAAAACAGCAATTTCAGCAATTTTGCAAAGACAGAAACTCCAATCAACCTCTATTATGCCCAAACCCAGTTTTAAAAAATGTCCTACCTGCTCCAGAAAGATGAACTCCACGGACACCCATGCCTGTTGCTTCAGATGCCTCGGAGTTTCACACAGGGTGGAGGACTGCACTCACTGTGCAAGAATGTCCCCCCGTCAATGTTCCCTCTAATTTTCTGTAGGCTGTGTGCGCATAAAATATCAGCTGTGCAGTTTTTGAAGGAAGGTTAAATTTTTGTGCGCCACATAACAACACTCAGAGTTAAATAAATAAATAAATAAAATAAATATAACAGTTATTTATATACCGCTCTTTCCCTAGTATCAAGTGCGGTTTACATGGAACAGTAGGTTAATTGGTATGTAATATACCAAGTCAGTTTACATAGAACAGATAATTATAATTTACAAGGAATGTTGTAACATTAAAGGTATAACATATTAGAACATATACATTGTTAGTTTAAATCTATAATCATCATGTGAATGAGAGTGTGGTATGGTTAATAGTGTATTAGTGATATTTATTTTGAAAATAGAGTATGTAATAATAATGTATAAATGTTAGCCTGTATCTATTTGAGTATTCTGTTCTGAGGGTGTATTGTAGTGTAATATGAATAAGTGAGTTTTTAATTTTTTTCTAAATTCCTTTATATATATATACACTTTAAAATTTGACTACACATCAGAATACAGTATGTACACCACATTGATTGCACTAGAAAACATTGTAGAACTTGTGAAAACCGTAAATACATAACAACTTTTAAATTTTAAGACATCTGTGTTGTTTTCTATCAGAATCAGAATCGTAATTTTTGTGCGCTCTGTTGTAAAGTATGTGCGCTCGCTCGGTGAGGTGTGTGCGCGCGCACACGCGCACAGCTTAGAGGGAACAGTGCCCCCTGTGCCAGGAAATTCAGAAAACATGCCCTCCGGGATCTTCTTCAAGTGGTAGGAACTTCAGCGCTGCAAGCTCCTGCTGACCACGTGGACGCCCATGCTGACCCTGATGCTCTTCCGATGCAGCCAACCTCCTCCGCAGCTCTGGGTGTGCCCTCCCTGGCCTCCATCAGCAGCCGCGAGACTCCTGCCTCCCACTCCGGGCTTCTGATTCTTCCTGCAGCTTCTTCTCAGCCACTGGCTTCCCCAGAACCCCCTCTGCAGAGAACATGGGCACTCCAGGGTATGCAGGCAGCCATCTTGCCTTCCTTCTCTGCCTCCGGCTCCGTCCCTCATGGCGCCATTGGTCGGCACCATGGCAATGAGTCCTCCCCTGACTCTGCCCCCGTGGCACCATTGGATGGCGCCACGGCAACGGGACTGCATCAAGGACTGCATCACCAGGCAGCCCAGGACACTCCCCCCTGCACTGGCAAGCCTCTCTGTTGGCACGGAGACACCCACGCCAACATAGCAGAGGTTCAGGAAGAGAGCACAGGCACAGGAGGAGGCACTCAAAGGGCAGTTCTCTCAGCAGCAGCCGATCCCCAAAGAGACATCACAGACATCGCAGGCACAGAAACAGCAGCAGCAGCAGCAGCTCCAGCAGCAGACATACTCACAAGAGGTACTACAGGCATAGGAGCAGGGACAAGCACAGATCCTCCCACAGACACATCTATGCACCCTCCAGCAGCCCCTCCTATGTTCTTCCCCCCCTCCTCTGACTCAGATCCCAGGGAAGGTGGGGAGACCGCCATCCAGACCTCCACGCTGCTTGAGGCACAGGACAAAGTTCAACACCCAGACAACGCAGATTTCAAACTTTCTCTCCAGCCTCTTTGACCAATGGGCAAAAAATCAAGCACCTACCTCTACTTCATCGGACCCGAAGGTCTCTAGATCACTAGCCGCGTCCACAGAGCCTATACCTACAGAGACGGCTCCCCTGCCCTCCTGTAACGCTGCTGTCCCAACTGACCCTGGGCCACCTATGACTGCGGAAACCTCGGGGCTCGAGTTAGCGCCCGCACTGGCAGATCCCGCCACTAGGATCCCAGAGGACCTCACTTATCCCAAATTTCTCCGCAAACTGGCATCAGCTATGGACCTCCCTACTACTGGACAGCCCTCAGACCAGAAACCCAAGCAGCGCGGAAATTACTCAAGACCCCGAAAGCCCCTGCAATGATTCTGGTGCATCCCCTACTGCAGGAGAACCTCCTCCAGCTTTGGCAAAGCCACAGCTCGAGACCCCCCTCTATGTACAAACTGGACTTAAAATACCAAGTCCAATCCTCTCCAGGATTCGACAAGACCCAACTCTCACACCAATCCATTGTGGTGGAGTCTGCCCTTAAGCGCTCAAAGTCCACACGGATACATTCCAACAACCACCCAGGCAGAGCTCTTAAGCTTCTCGACGATATTGGCAAGAAGACTTTCCAAGGTGCCATGCTCAGTGCAAGAATCTCTGCTCACCAACTACAGCACGCCCTCTACCAGGACGTTCTCCTAGAGCGCTTGAAAGATGTCATCTCAGCCCTGCCACAGGACAGTCAGCCTTTCGCCAATACCTCTTTAGCAGACCTACAGGAATGCACGAAGCACCAAGTGCGAGCATCCTTCGATTCCTTTGATGCGGCCGCACGCACTGCTGGGACTGCTATCTCCGCCTGCAGACTCGCCTGGCTCCGGGCCTCCGGTCTCAGAGAAGATACCCATGACCGCATCGCTGACGCCCCATGTACTGACGAGACTCTGTTTGGAGACAGAGTCAATGATACCTTCTCCACTATAAAGGAAAACTGCACCACACTTCAGACCCTTGCTGATGAGGGCCTTGAGCGCAACAACCGCAAGAGCTCCTACCAGCAGAGACACTACCACACTTCAAAATGGCAATACACTACGTACCGGAAGTGGCAACAGCCACGGTACAAGTCACAACAGCAGCATTCCTCCTACCGCAATAAGCCCCGCCAGTGCGACCGGAGACAACAAAAGGCCCCCCAAGCTGGGCCAACGAAACAAAGCCAGCCTTTTTGACAAACAATGCACAGCCTGCCCCCCCCGGGGGGCCGGCTCACCACCTTCCTCCCGGCATGGGAGTCCATCACGACAGACAAGTGGGTACTACAAATAATCAGGAGCGGGTACCACATCAGGTTCCACTCTACTCCATGCCAACAAAACCCCCCCAAGAGAGGGCGGACCCCGCATCGCCCACAGGTCTGCCTCAAGAAATATCCTCCCTCTTGACTTCCAAAGCAATCGAGCCTGTGCCACCGGAGGAAATTCACACTGGCTTCTACTCCAGATACTTTATGGTTCCCAAGAAGTCGGGTAGTTCGCGCCCCATCCTCAACCTGCGCAAACTCAACAAATTCATAGTCAAGGAAAAGTTCCGTATGCATTCCCATGGGTCCATCCTCCCCCTTATCCAGAAGGGGGAGTGGCTTTCATCCCTGGACCCAATGGACGCCTACACCCACATCAGCATCCACAAGGACCACTGCAAGTTCCTCCGCTTCCAGATCCAGGGGAGACACTTCCAGTACAAGGTCCTCCCCTTCGGCCTCTCTCCGGCACCAAGAGTTTTCACCAAATGTGTCATTGTGGTGGCTGCTCACCTACGCAAACAGGGCATATGCGTCTTCCCATACCTGGATGACTGGCTGATTTCAGCGTCATCCCTATGGGAAGACACAACGTCGACACGGCGGACCATCGCCCTCCTGTCATCTCTGGGCTTCCTGATCAACTACCAAAAGTCGCACCCGCGACCCATGCAACGCCTCGAGTTCATCAGAGCTATAATAGACACCAAAGCCTCACGGGCATTTCTGCCTCCCCCTCGAAGTGACGCCATCATCTGCCTGATAAAAACAAGTCTCGGAGATGGATCACACGCACGCGAGGACACTCCTACGCCTTCTGGGACACATGGCAGCCTCTACCCAGGTCATACTCCTGGTGAAGCTACACATGCGCCACTTGCAATGGCACCTGAGGTCATACTGGAACCAGCACTCGCAGTCCCTCAGCTCCTCCATCCGCATGGACTCTGCAGTCAAAGCGTCCCTTCTCTGGTGGACCCGCAAGAAGAACCTGGCACAGAGACGCCCACTACGGCAGCCCCCAACTCAGCTGTCCATAACCATGGATGCCTCCCCGTCTGGCTGGGGGGCACACTGCCTTCATCTTCGCACCCAGGGAGCATGGACGGCATGGGAGCGGAATCAACACATAAACCTCCTGGAACTCAGGGCGATCCGACATGCCCTTCAGGCCTTTCGGAGTCAGACCCACAGAAAACACATCCTCCTTTGGACGGACAACCAGGTGGCCATGTTCTATATCAACAAACAGGGGGGTACAGGCTCACATGCATTCTGCAGGGAAGCTCTGAAGATCTGGATCTTTGCTCTGCACAACCGGTGCCACATCCAGGCTTCCTACCTGCCAGGGCTCCAGAACGAGCTAGCAGACCGCCTCAGCTGACAGCTCAGCCCACATGAATGCGCACTCAACGGCCAAGTGACCCTCGCCATCTTCCAGCAGTGGGGTCAACCGCAGATAGACCTTTTTGCCACGGAAGAGAACACGAAATGCAACCTCTTGTGCTCAAAATGGCCGTCCGCCCGCAGCACCGCCCCAGATGCATTTGACGTGTTCTGGGGGGACTGGTCACTGGTGTATGCCTTCCCGCCGTTTCCACTGATACCACTGACCCTGCAACGGATCATTTCGGACAGGGCACAGGCCATCCTCATAGCCCCCTTCTGGCCCCACCAGGGATGGTTTCCGCTCCTCAGCCGCTTGGCACGGGAAGCACCTCTTCGCCTTCCCCTACGGCCGGACCTCATCTCTCAGGACGATGGCAACACCCTGCACCCCAATCTACAGACCCTGTCCTTGGCAGCATGGAGGCTGAATGGGTCACTCTAACACCGCTCCACCTCCCGCCAGAGGTCGTGCAGGTGGTGCTTGCAGCACATCCTCCGTCTACTAGAAAGTCATATGGCTTGAAGTGGCGACGCTTCTCCTCCTGGTGCTCCGCCCTGCAGCTCAATTCTTTCTCCTGCCCCATGTCGCAGGTGCTGCAATATCTGACAGAACTCATCCAGAAGGGTCTGCAACCTCAGTCAGTATGAGTTCACCTGGCCATGATCGCAGCTTTTCACGAGAGCTGCGATGACACTTCCATCGCGGCCCAACCCATCGTCGCTCGGTTCATGAGAGGACTCACCAACCTGTACCCTCTGTGCAAGGACCCGATCCCCCACTGGGACCTCAATGCCGTTCTTGGCCAACTCACGCTTCCCCCTTTTGAGCCCTTGACTACAGCAGACATGAGACATGTCTCATGGAAAACTCTGTTCCTGGTCACCATCACATCAGCCCGACGAATCAGTTAGTTGCAAGCATTGGTGACGCACCCACCCTACACACAGATCCACCCTCCGGACGCACCCCAAATTTGTGCTGAAGGTGGTCTCGGCCTTTCACATGAACCAGTCCATAGAGCTGCCTAGCTTCCTTCCAGAACCCCACTCCACTGCAGAGGAACAGAGACTACACACCTTGGACTGCGTCAGAGCTCTCTGCATCTACCTATAACGGACTGCGCCCCACCGCTCGAGCAAGCAGCTCTTCGTCTCCTATGACCCCAACAAACCCGGGCGTCCTGTCTCCAAATGGACCCTGTCCCTCTGGATCTCAGCCTGCATCACCTTCTACCTTGGGCGGGCAGGAGCTGAGTCTGCACTTCCAGTCAACGCACACCAGCTACGGGCAATGGCCTCCTCCATTGCCAACCTGAGATCTGTCCCAGTCGCGGATATCTGCAAAGCCGCCACTTGGTCATCACCCCATACGTTCCAGAGACACTACTGCCGCGACCTCTCCAGCGAAGACCTTGCTTTTGGTCGGGCAGTCTTGACCTCGGCGGACCGGCGCTGCCTGTAGCATGGCCCAATCCACATCTGTGCTTGTGATTCCCCGCAGTACCTGCACTGTGTCACCCCTTTACTGTGCAGCGCCTCCTGATGGTCACAGTTGGTACTGCACCTGGGTGTGAAGTACTGGCCTTTCAATACTTATAGTCCTTGCCAGTATGTAAATAAGTTGTGACACCGAAAATCGGTTTAACTGGGTTTTATTTCCCCGTCCCGTAGGATTCTTTTCCAAAAGTATAACAGTCAAATAAACATAACCCTTCTCGGGCAAACAAAAGAACTATAACAAAAATAGTTTTACCTTTCAGCAAACAAAAATAGGAATGAAACAGAAATACAGCTTGTCAGCTTTCCAGATGAAGGCTTCTCAGGAATAGTTCAGCCTTCTATCTGAGAGACTCTATATGGTCAGCTATTATAAAACTGCAGTCCATTTGTTCAACAGGCAATTCAGTGTTGTCCTCAATTTCATAAGGCTCACATTGCATGGGAACACTGTCAAGTACAGAGGCTTCGTTACTTCTCTTCTGAGGTAACTTGCTTAACAAACTTTCCAGCTTGTGACGTACTTGTCTTTCTACAGCAGATATCTGTTTGGCTTTACCGTATTCTCTTGAGTTGCTTAGCCAGGAGCCTTTCCTCTGCCTCTGGTAATTAGGCAGAGTAAAGCAGTCAGCTGCCCAGCTATCAGAGAGTGGAGCCTTTGCACGGGTTTTGTTTTAACAGGAGCTTTGCAAACAGCTGTTGTCTCCAACGGCAGTTTCTGTGGAGGCTTATGCCAGCTATATCCCTCTGAAGGATTCTCTCCCAAAGGTAACAAGCTTTGTTCTCTATTCTGTTTGTAACCCAGATTCTGGAGCTTTCCTGCTTTCCTTAAATTAGCATTATAAGGCTTTTGTCTTTCATACAAATGCCTCTCATAGCTCAGCTTAGCATTTCTCCTATCTGGTTCAGAATAGCTTTTCCTAGCTTGTTGCTTGTGTCTCAAGGCATAACTTCTATCAAGGCTGCTGCATACACTGTCCCTGTCTGAATTCAGCTGCTCACTTATTTCACTTAAATGTTCATCAGACTCACTCAGACTTTCATTCAGCCAGTGCCTTCTGCCTTGCTGTGGAGACCTGGGATATCTGTATCCTTCCCAGTCTGGATATCTCCTTCGTCTCTGAGGTTCCTCAGCTCCTCTCCTAGCTCCTTCGGCTCTCTCTGCCTTGCCTTTCTCCTTCCCTTTCTCCTGTGAGCTGTGCTGATTATTTACATAATCCCCAGCTGCACCACACCCTAGCCTATTGGGGTCAGGTGGGACCTTCCTTGCTTCCCTACTGGCTGGGTGATAATTCCAGGCTTGTGACCTCATTCCCTTATACTCATTCTGATACCCTTGTGTCATGTGCTCTCTCCCTACGTCAGTGTTTACTTGAGGAGTAGTGTTTTTTAGCACCACAGGGGGCTCTAGAGAGTCTGCTCTGTGACATATTCCCCCCCTTAAAATCTTACGTGTTGCCGCCACACTACACGGACAGCACGTAAGCATACTCCTAGCGCTCCTACCGTACTCCTTATGCACTAGATTGACCTGAGCCTCTCTCTCCTTCCAGGGCTTCAACACATTGAGATGGTAGACCTGTCTACGTCCTCTATCATTCTCTATAAGGTACGAGACATGCCCCACTCTTTTGATTACTTTCGCTGGCCCTTTCCAATGGGACTCAAATTTTGGACCTGGATCCGCTACCTGGATCAGGACCTTACTCCCTATTTCCAAATGTCTAGGTTGTGTACCTTTATCATAATGCTGTTTTTGATGCTGTTGGCTCATCTTGAGATTATCTATGGAAACCTTAGATGTCTTTTCTAAGCGTGTTCGTAGGTTGGTCAAAAACTGGGGTACGCCTACCTCTGGCACCTCGGGTTCCACCCATTCCTCATGTAAGATGTCCAATACACCTCTCGGGGCCCGGCCAAACAGTAACTCAAATGGGGACACCCCTAAGGATGACTGGATTCGCTCCCTACAGGTGTACAAAACGAATGGGAGCAACGTGTCCCACTCGGCCATTTCATTTTTCTTTAAACCTCTCCGTAAGAGGTGTTTAATCGACTGATTTGTTCGCTCAACTAAACCGTTTGACTGGGGATGGTATGCCGCAGTCTTTAGATGGCGAATGCCAAATGCCTCCCAGACTTTTGCTAAATGCTGTGAGACAAAGTTACTCCCCTGGTCTGTTAAAATCTCCTGGGGAAACCCCACCTCACAAAATAATTTTACAAGTTCTTGGGCTATCACTTTGGCAGAAATATTCCGTAGGGGAATCGCCCACGGAAAACGTGTAGCATGGTCCACGATTACCAGCATATACTGATAGCCACGGGGTGTTCTTATCAAAGGACCCACTATATCTATTCCCAAGCGTCTAATGGGTGTTGAGATGGTGGGCAAGGGTATCATAGGTACCGCCGCCTTTGGGCGCGCTATGGAAACCCTCTGGCAAGCTGGACAGGAGTCACAATATTTTTTTGTTTCCTTATAAACGCCAGGCCAATAAAACCTGGCCAGGTTTTGATCAAGTGTTCCCTGAACACCTTTGTGGCCCCCTATAGGGTGGTCGTGTGCTAGCCGTAACACGACAGCCTTAAATGTCACTGGCACCACCACTTGCTTCCTAACCGCCCCGGTATATGGTTCTACACTTTCCCGGTATAATATGTCTTTATCAATTAAGAACCTGGGGAGTGTGAGCCGAACTTCTTGTGCCCACTCGAACGCTCTTTTTAGCCCAGGGTCCGCTCGTTGTTCCATTGGGAACGAAGGGAACTTTTTCACTAGGGCTTCTGGCACCCACGGTAGCCCTTCTCCCGCTTCTAACTCTGCTCTTCCTTGCGCCCTTTTCCCTCTCTCTTGGCGCTTCTTATTCTTGGGTTTCTTCTCCTCTTTATTAGGGGCCTGTACTAACTCATCGTGATCAGGAAGTACCTTAGTCTCCTCCTCCTTACTTGGGGCTTGAACTACCTCATCAGGGTTAGGAATTACATTAATTCCTCTCTCCTCTTCCTTTTCCTCGGGCTTCGCCTCATCATTTTTCTTTTCTGGTTCCTCTGTTCTTTTAACAGAAGGGACCTGAGTTTCAGAGGTACTAGCCTGGGATCTGGTCAGAACAAAACCTGACTTTGTATCTGCACCTTGCACTAACCCTCTCCTAAATGATGGCCAATCATGCCCTAGGATAAGGTCTCGGGATAGCCCAGGGACTATGGCTACTTGAATTTCACGTTCTATGCCCATCCCCTTAACCCTTATCTTATGCAGGGGATATGGAACCTGGGTTCCATGCACACACTGTATTTGTACCTGTTTATTTTCTGGCTTGGAAGCAGCCGAACGAGCTTGTTCCAGGATCTCCCATAATTTTAGAGAGATCATGCTCTGTTCCGCGCCTGAGTCCATTAAAGCCAGGACATTCTTTCCCTCTACTAAAACTTGGAGAAAAATCCCTTTTGTGCCTTGACCTTTAACCCCAGCCATAAAGACTAACTTTACTTTGCAATCTTTCTTATAGTGGCCTACTTTACCACATTTGTAACACCTCACATTTTTAGCCACAGCCTCACCAATATTATCATGCACACTTCTTTTACCCATAGCATTCCTGTCCCCTTTTCTCATGCTACCTGGACTTTCTTGTCCATTTATTTTTAACCCGCCAGTCCTTAAGGCATTAGCCCCTCTGGCTTCAAAATAAGCTTCTGCCATGTTTGCAGCCTCCTCAGGATCATGGCAGTCCTGTAACATGAGAAAAGTTCTCAAATCATCAGATACTGAATGCATGAATTGTTCCATTATAATATCCTTCATAACAGAATCTATGGACCTCCCTTCAGGGTTAAGCCACTTGTACGCGAGGCCTTTTAACCTTTGATACAAGGCTCGGGGAGTCTCCTTGGGTTGTATGCATGCCTCTCTAAATTGGTGCTTATATTGTCTGGGTGTAAAACCCAGCCTATCTTTTATGGCCTTCTTAATTTCTGTATAATTTGTAACCAAATCAGCAGGCATCCCTCTAAAGGCTGACAGAGCATCTCTGGTCAAAGTTAAGGTAAATTGCCTGGCCCAGAGCTCTGGCGGCCATTTGAGGGTGGCTGCCATCCTCTCAAACGATTCAATATGATCATCAATGTCATCATACTGTGTTAATTGTCTTACAGAAAAATTAGAAGCATGGTTCATGGCTACTTGCATCAGTATTGGCACAGTCATTGCCTCATTGTCCTGAGGTTTGGTAACCAGAGCCTTCAATGCTTCCACCAACGGCTGCTGTTGCTCCTGCATAGCGTCCATATACTGTTTCTGCACTTGTTGCATAAGCTTGGCTTGTTCATTCCACTGCGTTTGCATCCACGCCTGAACATCACGTACATCCATTCTTCCTGTCTTTTGAGGACCTGTGGAAAAAAAGAGAAAAACACACCAAGTGCGGCACCTTTTTTTTTTTTTTTTTTAAATTCCCACTTAGGAACAGTGCCCTCTTTCTCACTTATCCATCTACGGTTTCTCCCAGGTGACTGTTACCTGAGTTTTGTGTAGATTCCAGCGTGTGAGAAAGCTTTTCTTTTCTTTCCTTTTCTGGCCGACCTGCCAGCGAAAAATCCTCCCTCAGCAAGTACTTCCGGGTGAGTCGTCTCTTCCCGCACTGCTCAGCACTTGTCTTTTTCCAGAGGAAGTCACGTGGTATCAAAATCCTAAAACACTACGCCATTATGTCACCCCTTTACTGTGCAGCGCCTCCTGATGGTCACAGTTGGTACTGCACCTGGGTGTGAAGTACTGGCCTTTCAATACTTATAGTCCTTGCCAGTATGTAAATAAGTTGTGACACCGAAAATCGGTTTAACTGGGTTTTATTTCCCCGTCCCGTAGGATTCTTTTCCAAAAGTATAACAGTCAAATAAACATAACCCTTCTCGGGCAAACAAAAGAACTATAACAAAAATAGCTTTACCTTTCAGCAAACAAAAATAGGAATGAAACAGAAATACAGCTTGTCAGCTTTCCAGATGAAGGCTTCTCAGGAATAGTTCAGCCTTCTATCTGAGAGACTCTATATGGTCAGCTATTATAAAACTACAGTCCATTTGTTCAACAGGCAATTCAGTGTTGTCCTCAATTTCATAAGGCTCACATTGCATGGGAACACTGTCAAGTACAGAGGCTTCGTTACTTCTCTTCTGAGGTAACTTGCTTAACAAACTTTCCAGCTTGTGACGTACTTGTCTTTCTACAGCAGATATCTGTTTGGCTTTACCGTATTCTCTTGAGTTGCTTAGCCAGGAGCCTTTCCTCTGCCTCTGGTAATTAGGCAGAGTAAAGCAGTCAGCTGCCCAGCTATCAGAGAGTGGAGCCTTTGCACGGGGTTTTGTTTTAACAGGAGCTTTGCAAACAGCTGTTGTCTCCAACGGCAGTTTCTGTGGAGGCTTATGCCAGCTATATCCCTCTGAAGGATTCTCTCCCAAAGGTAACAAGCTTTGTTCTCTATTCTGTTTGTAACCCAGATTCTGGAGCTTTCCTGCTTTCCTTAAATTAGCATTATAAGGCTTTTGTCTTTCATACAAATGCCTCTCATAGCTCAGCTTAGCATTTCTCCTATCTGGTTCAGAATAGCTTTTCCTAGCTTGTTGCTTGTGTCTCAAGGCATAACTTCTATCAAGGCTGCTGCATACACTGTCCCTGTCTGAATTCAGCTGCTCACTTATTTCACTTAAATGTTCATCAGACTCACTCAGACTTTCATTCAGCCAGTGCCTTCTGCCTTGCTGTGGAGACCTGGGATATCTGTATCCTTCCCAGTCTGGATATCTCCTTCGTCTCTGAGGTTCCTCAGCTCCTCTCCTAGCTCCTTCGGCTCTCTCTGCCTTGCCTTTCTCCTTCCCTTTCTCCTGTGAGCTGTGCTGATTATTTACGTAATCCCCAGCTGCACCACACCCTAGCCTATTGGGGTCAGGTGGGACCTTCCTTGCTTCCCTACTGGCTGGGTGATAATTCCAGGCTTGTGACCTCATTCCCTTATACTCATTCTGATACCCTTGTGTCATGTGCTCTCTCCCTACGTCAGTGTTTACTTGAGGAGTAGTGTTTTTTAGCACCACAGGGGGCTCTAGAGAGTCTGCTCTGTGACAACTGACGTTTGCTCTGTTACTGCACTGCGTGCACAGCTACTTGCACTGTTTACACTGTTACTTGCATTGTGTTTTGCACATTGTTCTGCACCTTGTTTTGCATATTTGCACTGTCTACACTGTTACTTGCACTGTGTTTTGCACATTGTTCTGCACCTTGTTTTGCATATTTGCACTGTTTACACTGTTACTTGCACTGTGTTTTGCACATTGTTCTGCACCTTGTTTTGCAAATTTGCACTGTTTACACTGTTATTTGCACTGTGTTTTGCACATTGTTCTGCACCTTGTTTCCCATTTTTGCACTGTTGAACCTGTTTACATTGTAATTGCACGGTGTTTTGCATACTGACTATTGCCCTCTGTGCATGGGCAACCACCAGCTTTAATAAAGCAGGCATATTGTTCTTGGTCACCGCCTGGTCTCCTTCTTGATCTCCCTTGCACCACACCACAGCTCCACATAGCTAGGGAGGAACCTATTGTGGCTGACTCATCCTGCTTGTCCTAGGAGAAAACAAGGTTACTTACCTGTAACAGGAGTTCTCCGTGGACAGCAGGATAGGTCAGCCACACATCCCACCCTCCTCCCCTGCAAGGTACTGGTCTAAATCCCACGGGTGCACGCCCCTAGCAGTTGACAGCTAGTAACTCAGTGGCTGGCTAGGGGCCGACCCGGGGAGGGGGGGGGGGGTGGCCTTGGTGGCCCATGCTCAGAAGGGCAAAGCCCTTCTGAGCTATAGAGAGTAGTACTTCCATCTTGGCGCCGTCGGATGACGACACCTATTGTGGCTGACTTATCCTGCTGTCCACGGAGAACTCCTGTTACAGGTAAGTAACCTCGTTTTCTGTAATATCTGGTAGCATGGCTTGCGGGCTGTTCCTTTATATAAGATTTTGGACTTTCCGAGACATGGTTTAAACTTATCCACTATATTCTTAGAACTTAAATAGTTACCATATCTATCTCCAGCTCAGCCCTTTGGCAGGGTTTAAAATACAGAAGCTAAAAGTTCCTGTTCCGGTTTTTACCAGGCTCTGGATCCCTGGGGTAGGAGAACTTGCTAATATGTGAGAATAGGGTGTGACTGTGCGGCTGTCTTGCATTTTACTCTGTTTTAAAGCAACATTGATTTTATGTTTCAGTGGGGTTGTTCCTGGCTGAGTCACTTGGAAGGAAACATCAGTTTTGATCATACACCAGCCCACTCAGCTCGGGGCCATGAGCTGGAGCACCTGCCCCTATACAACTCCCTAAATAGCTCAGTTATCAGGAGAGAAAATCAATATGAAGGTTTCAGCAGTAGCAGCAAATGATTGTAAGTTGAAAAAATACCTCATCACATTATTTCCATAGATCCATTTCAAGGTTTGTCAACAAAGAAAATTGTCTCTTTAAAAAATAATAGCACTTTATGGCTTTTGCCATGTTCTATATAACAGAGTATTTTCTCTCTCATCGTAGGAGTTTTCTACTAATAAAAATTACTTGATCCTCTCTGTCTCTCTTTTTCTTGTAACAGGATGGCACCAAGTCCTAATTCAAGGGCATCTGCATGCACCACAAATAGCTTGGCAAATTTTAAACCACTGAGAACCATTTCAGCACAGATTTATTTATTTAACATTTCTTATATACTGCATTTCATGATATCAAGGCAGTTTACATTGAACAAACTGAAATTACGTTGAACAGGGCATTATAACTTGGAGATAACTATTTCACAGGGAACATGGGCTATGGAGGGTTAAGCGGCTTTGCCCAAGACCACAAGGAGCACCTGTGGGACTAGAAACCCCAGTACTTCCGGCCCAAGGTTACTGTCTTTTAATTTCTGAAAGGTCTTTTCTGACTTCTCAGACCAGTGGTTTGAGTTCTCCCATTTTAATGAGTGAGTTAAAGATTACTCTAAGGTAGCAAAGTGTAGAATGAATCTCACCACTCCCAAGAAGAATCTAACCTGCTTTTCGGTAGCTGGATTTGGGTCTGTGTATTATTTACTTTTATCCTGGCTCTGTGTTCCCCTAATTGTATCCCAGATATTGCATCTTTGGTTATCTCAGAAAACATTTACAGTCTGCCTTCTCTTGATATCTTCAGAATTGCTTGAAGGTGATAAAGATGTGTGGAATGAAGATTATATCATCACCCAAACCGAATGCTGCAGAGGTATCATGATTCTGCACAGGCAGCACATTAATTGCTAGAATGTAGAAGGGGTCCTCTGGAGAACAAAGGGGAGTACTGTAAAGTGATAGAACTCTTCAAGGGCTGCAAAATAATTTTTTTTCTATTGTGGTGGGGACTAATGGGATCTAGTAGTAACATGTTTTTTTTTTTTTTTTTTTAAACTTTTATTTTCATTTTACAACAAACAAAGTAACAACACACCAAAAGAAACAAATACACACATACAATAAAGAAAGCAACCCCTATTACCCCCCACCCCAATGCTTCTTCTCTAAGCTGATAAGAATCATCATATAAGCGCTTACATACAACAATTATTGTACATCAAACAAACAGAAGTAGAATCTATGATACCGGATGAGCATGTGACAAAGATTAATACAGAATCAAACAGTCAACTGAGAGCATTGAATAGTTTGAACATAATCGTTGAGCGTCTTCTAGCTAGACCAATAGTGAATGGTTTGAACGGAAGAGGCTGACATACAAGGTATTTGCGCATATTTACAATAAAGACAGATATGTTTCACCATTCATTAGAGCTCAAAAAAGAGCTATTTTCCCAACATTTCGTGATTAAGGAAATAGGAAATAGCAATGCCCAGCATAAAGGCTAAAAGGAAGTAAGCCAATTTAGGAAGAGAGGGGATCCCCGCAGCTGAGCGGAGCCCCACAATCTTCCAAAAGAGGGGTTCCGGTAAATATAAAATAGAATGAAGACGACCCCAGACCCGACTCCAGTAATACTGTAATGCGGGACAATCATACTTAACAGGAGTTTAGTGAACCAAAGGCCACATGGCATGTCCAGCATCAAGCGCACTGGATGGCATTCCAATTGGCTAACCTATCAGGAGTATATGTCCACTTGGGATAGCAGTACTGAGGAGATAAGAAAAAATCTGATCTAGATTGTGAGTGATGGGGGGGCTGAGAAAAGGTGAGCTCTAAGTCGGAGGGGTGAAGCAGCTTCCATATATCTACTCACGCAAAATCTTTCATCAGAGCTGGCAGGGTGTAGAGACTCTTGGGCGGACCACTCGTTCTAGGCGGTAGTCTACCCATCAAAGGATCAAATACTTGGTGGAAGTCACCGCCGAGTAACAGTAACAGGGTCATCCACATTCGGAGCATAAATACAAATACACGTAAATTCACCATCTCCAACCCTAAAATATACACAGGCCCAGCTACCCTCCCCATCAGAGCTAGTATCCATTACAGTGGTTGGCAAGGATTTCTCAACCAAGATGGCTACCCCGCACCGCTTAGAAACGGCGGGAGAATAGGCAGCCACCATATAAGGTTTAGCAGTAAGTTTCAGTGGTTCAACGGAGGTGAAATGGGTTTCCTGAAGAAACACTAAATCAGTATGGTCATGATTAAAATAACTAAGGATGGTCATTCTTTTGATTAGACTATTGATGCCTCTTACGTTCAGTGATAAGAGCGTACATAAGGCCGTACAACAAAGTCAAACATTCTGAGAAAGGAACATGAGGGCGCACCGAGTTGCGCAATGTCCCTCATATCAACTATAAATGACTGTACACACGATATGATAGAAAATAAGCCAATGAAAAATCATAAAGCGCCCTATATAACAGTAGAAGCACCGAAGTGCCTTAGAGAAGAAGCAAAACCCCAGAAATTACTGGCGACCTGATGTCTGCGGGGTGAAACCCCAGAGAAGGCCTAAATTGAAACATATAACCGGTATAGCTGTGCGTGCTCCGAATCCAACCGAGGTGCACATCATGGAGGAAAAGGAGACCAAGAAAGGTAGATATAAAAGAAAGAAAGGTCCAGGCAGTCTCTATTCCAGGCAATGATCACCGCATCGGGCCATTCAAAATGGCGGGCAGTTCCAGCGGAGTCCATCCGAGTTGTTGACTTAGCGCATCTGGTCTGCCTCTTTGGAATCTAAAAATGTTGCTAGCAGAGCAGGATCTTCGAAGGTTCTAGTTTGGTTATGGAGAGTCACTCTGAGCTTCGCTGGATATAAGAGGCCAAAACGAGCCTGTAACTGTTGAAGTCTAGGTCGAAAAGCAAGGAGTCCCTTCCGCCGGTCAACTGTGGGCTTTGCCAAGTCGGGGAAGAAAGAGACTTTATGATCTTCAAACTGCAGATGTTGCATCACCCGGGCAGCTTTGAAAATTTGCTCAACTTGCTGATACCTCAGTAAACGAAAGATAATGGGCCGGGGGGTCGTCCGATTGAGTGCGATGTTGGTAGGAGCACGATATGCTCGGTCAATTTCCAGATCTCTGCAAAAGGTAATCTTCAGCAAGGAGGGGAGAGTTTTGACCAGAAATTCTCTGATATCTCCTGCTTCCGCCCCCTCTGGAACTCCTATGAGCCTTACATTGTTGCGACGGGCTCGATTATTGCAATCCTCTAACTCTTTTTGAAGATTCTGTATCTGACGCTCAGCCTTGTCCAGGTTCACCAAGCACACCGCGTGCGAGTCGAGGACCCCCGCCATGTTGTCCAGCCGTAGTGAAAGACCTTCAAGCCGGTCCTGAAGCATACCGAAATCTTCTCGCATGGCTCGGAGCGCTTCTCCGTTGGACTGTACCAGTTCCTTCACACCACGTATTTCCTCCAAGATCTCCTGTTGCATTTCGGGGCTTACCCGAAGTGGAACCATCTTTGGTGGGGAAGACAACTCTGTTTTGGAGCGTTTTCCATGTGAAGAAGAGGGAGACCCGAAGTCCAAGCGCACTGGTTTGTGGGCCGCCATTCCCCCCAAGGCACCCCGGTAAGTTCGGTGTAAAATATTAGGTTTATGCAGATATTAAGTCAGGATTCTGAGTAGGCCCCTCGGGAGCTTCAGCGCGAAGCGTCTAACCCGCTGGACATCAGGCTCCGCCCCCCCAGTAACATGTTTTAAAATATAATGTGGGCATAAACCTTGTGATACATAAGTATTTAATCAGTAGAAGAGTACTTCAGGTTCAAAATTGGGGCTAGATTTACAAAAGTATGCTGTCTTGTTAGTGCACACTAATGTGCTTTATTAGTAAATCAAATGGGATCTGCAGTAAATAATTGATGTGAATGTGCAATAGTATCGTGTAGCAAATCTAATCAAAGATTATAAGCCTACTAGGAGTAGGTAGCCGCCATAGCTGTGGCCTCTCATCTCTGAAGTCATGGGCGTTATCCCTTGTACACCAGACATTGGGATGAGGGAGGAGTTTATAAATTAAAAAAACTCATATCTTGGAGTGGATGAGTAGCCTAATGGTTAGAGCAGCGGCTTGGTGACCAAGAGATCGGGGTTTGATTCTCACTGGCATTCCTTGGGCAAGTCACTTTAGGCCTGGGACCCTACTTTTGCTCACACCTCTCCAAGAAATCTCAGGAGCTGCTGGGTCACCAGGAGGCACACCCATCATTATCATCATCATCAGAAATAGGAAATACCTACTCTATCCAAAATACATCTTTCTTTGACCTACCAATATATAGAAATGAGCTGAATATCTAGATTACTTTATCCAAGGGTATCAGAAGGTATCAAATTTGAAAATCTTGTGGAGGGTGATTTTATCAAAAGGTGCTAGCTATGCTGTGCCTATTTGCCTTTATAAAATAATCTATTCACAAGCTCCCATACACAATTATATCTGCTGAGGCAGGGGTAACATTTGGTCTACATATGCCAGTAGGAATCAGTGCCAATACTAGTATATTTTATAAAATACACATAAGTGCTGATAGTGTTCTTGCTCTGATCATTCTCTGCTCTGAGGAATGCCAAGAGGTTTACTAAATAAATGCAGGCACTATGGCATCAGTAATTATCCAGCTAGCAGCTCCTACTACCAGGCCAGTCCTGCTGAGAAAAACGTTCATTTATACTGTCCAGACAGGGTGGTCTGGGACAGAGACTCTCGTTTTCTGGATAGTGGTGATTTTCAGTGCCGCAGATGCAGATAACTTAGGACAGCAATGAAGCTGACCTTACTGCTACTGGATAGTGGATGAATATCGTTGCAATGCCGATACTGCTGGTGTCTTATCGCTCTAGCTGAATATTCACCAGCAGGCACTATCTGCCTACTGGTGCTGAATATCAGGATTCTTTTTCACCCATTTAAGAAAATGCTGACAGCCCTATGTTTTGTGAGCATCCACTGCTATGCATGTCTATGCTGGCTAATTGTAAAAGCACCTATTGACTCATCTGGTTTTGATACCAGGACAGTATTTTGATTCTTGCCTTTCCCCTATAGTTCAAGGAGCTTCATTCAGGAACAGGAAGTAGATCTCTGTCCCCAGAGAGCTTACAATCTAAGTTAGTAACTTGCCAAAAGCTGCAAGGAGTTGCGGTGGGACTTAAACTCTGCTGTCTCTGACTTCCAGGCTTCAGTCAGAGAAGGCTGCGGATTCCTCATTTATTTCCAATTGTGGCATCCACTATACTTTCATCTTAACATTTGGCTACTGGAATCCTAAATGATTTCTGTGTAATCACGAAGACAGGGCCTATTATAAAGTTTTTCTTTATTTAAAAATATTTATAACGTGACAATCTCTAATAGAGTGGTTCCCAAACTTGGGTCAGAACCCCAAATGGGGTCACAGAAACATGTCCATTACCCCTTCTCTTTGGACTTTCACTGTGACCTCTGTCAAGGAGTGGAGGAGTGGCCTAGTGGTTGGGGCAAGGTACTTCAGGCCGGAAGGTCGGGGGTTCAAATCCCACTAGAGGACAGCAACCTTGGGCCGGAAGGACTGGGGTTTCAAGTCCCACAGGTGCTCCTTGTGGTCTTGGGCAAGCCACTTAACCCTCCATAGCCCATGTTCCCTGTAAAATAGTTATCTCCAAGTTATAATGCCCTGTTCAATGTAATTTCAGTTTGTTCAATGTCAACCGCACTGATGCAGAATAGCGCGGTATATAAGAGAATGTAAATAAATAAATCATCAGTCAGCATGTGGCCTGTGAGACAGTGAACATTCATAGACCCATGCTTTCACCTGGGTAAGCTTATTCTTAGACTGGAAACTCATGCTGAGTACCGGGGTCTGTAAACACCACTGCACACTGATACAAAGGACCCTGTGCTGACTGCGGCTGCCCATGCCAAGTACTGGGGTCTGTAAGCACGCATTGCACCCTGACCCAAAAGACCCTGTGCTGACGGCTGCTGCTCAAGCTGAGTACTGGGGTCTATAAACACACCCTGCACAGTGACACAAGGGACCCTGTGCTGACTGTGGCTGTCCATTCCGAGTACCGTGGTCTGTAAGCACACACTGCACACTGACACAAGGAACCCTGTGCTGATGGCTGCTGCCCATGCTGAGTACTGGGGTCTGAAACACACACTACACACTGACATAAGGGACCCTGTGCTGACTGCTGCTGCACATTCTGAGTACTGTGATCTGTAAGCACACACTGCACACTGACACAAGGGACCCTGTGCTGACTGCTGCTGCTCATGCTGAGTACTGGGGTCTGTAAGCACACACTGCACACTGACACAAGGGATCCTGTGCTGACTGCGGCTGTCCATGCCGAGTACCGTGGTCTGTAAGCACACACTGCACACTGACACAAGGAACCCTGTGCTGATGGCTGCTGCCCATGCTGAGTACTGGGGTCTGAAACACACACTACACACTGACACAAGGGATCCTGTGCTGACTGCGGCTGTCCATGCCGAGTACCGTGGTCTGTAAGCACACACTGCACACTGACACAAGGGACCCTGTGCTGACTGCTGCTGCCCATGCTGAGTACTGGGGTCTGTAAGCACACACTGCACACTGACACAAGGGGCCCTGTGCTGACTGATGCTGCCCATGCCGAGTACTGGGGTCTGTAAGCACACATTGCACCCTGACCCAAAAGACCCTGTGCTGACGGCTGCTGCTCAAGCTGAGTACTGGGGTCTAGAAACACACCCTGCACAGTGACACAAGGGACCCTGTGCTGACTGCTGCTGTCCATACCGAGTACTGGGGTCTGTAAGCACACACTGCACACTGACACAAGGGACCCTGTACTGACTGCTGCTGCCCATGCCAAGTACCGTGGTCTGTAAACACACACTGCACACTGACACAAAGGGCCCTTTGCTGACTACTGCTGCCCATGCTGAGTACTGGGGTCTGTGGGCACACACTGCACACTGACACAAAGGGCCCTTTGCTGACTACTGCTGCCCATGCTGTGTACTGGGGTCTGTAGGCATACACTGCACACTGACACAAGGGGCTCTGTGGTGACTGCTGCTGCCCATGCTGGGTACTGGGGTCTGTAAGCACACACTGCACACTGACCCAAGGGACCCTGTGCTGACCGTTGCTGCCCATGCTGAGTACTGCGGTCTGTAAACACACAATGCACACTGACACAAGGGGCCCTGTGCTGACTACTGCTGCCCATGCCATGTACTGGGGTCTGTAAGCACACACTGCACACTGACACAAGGGACCCTGTGCTGATGGCTGGTGCCCATTCTGAGTACTGGGGTCTGTAGGCGCACACTGCACACTGACACCAGAGACCCTGTGCTTACTGCTGCTGCCCATGCTGAGTACTGGGGTCTGTAAGCACACACTGCACACTGACACAATGGCCCCTGTGCTGACTGCTGCTGCCCATGCTGAATACTGGGGTCTGTAAGCACACACTGCACACTGACACAAGGGCCCCTGTGCTGACTGCTGCTGCCCATGCTGAATACTGGGGTCTGTAGGCACACACTGCACACTGACACAAGAGGCCCTTTGCTGACTGCTGCTGCCCATGCTGAGTACTGGGGTCTGTAAACACACCCTGCACACTGACAGAAGGGGCCTTGTGCTGACTGTTGCTGCTCCTGCTGAGTACTGGGGTCTATAAACACATACTGCACACTGACACAAGGGACCCTGTGCTGAATGCTGCTGCCCATGCTGAGTACTGGGGTCTGTAAGCGCACACTGCACACTGACACATGGGACCCTGTGCTTACTGCCGCTGCCCATGCTGAGTACTGGGGTCTGTAAGCACACACTGCACACTGACACAAGGGACCCTGTGCTGATTGCTGCTGCCCATGCTGAGTACTGGGGTCTGTAAGCACACACTGCACACAGACACAAGGGACCCTGGGCTGACTGCTGCTGTCCATGCTGAGTACTGTGGTCTGTAAGCACACAATGCACACTGACCCAAGGGGCCCTGTGCTGACGGCTGCTGCCCATGCCAAGTACTGTGGTCTGTAAGTGCACAATGCACACTGACAGAAGGGGCCCTGTGCTGACTGATGCTGCCCATGCCGAGTACTGGGGTCTGTAAGCATGCATTGCACCCTGACCCAAAATACCCTGTGCTGACGGCTGCTGCTCAAGCTGAGTACTGGGGTCTATAAACACACCCTGCACAGTGACACAAGGGACCCTGTGCTGACTGCTGCTGTCCATGCTGAGTACTGGGGTCTGTAAGCACACACTGCACACTGACACAAAGGGCCCTTTGCTGACTACTGCTGCCCATGCTGAGTACTGGGGTCTGTAAGCACACACTGCACACTGACACAAAGGGCCCTTTGCTGACCGCTGCTGCCCATGCTGAGTACTGGGGTCTGTAAGCACACACTGCACACAGACACAAGGGACCCTGGGCTGACTGCTGCTGTCCATGCTGAGTACTGTGGTCTGTAAGCACACAATGCACACTGACCCAAGGGGCCCTGTGCTGACGGCTGCTGCCCATGCCAAGTACTGTGGTCTGTAAGTGCACAATGCACACTGACAGAAGGGGCCCAGTGCTGACTGCTGCTGCCCCTGCCGAGTACTGGGGTCTGTAAGCACACACTTCACACTGACCTAAGGGACACTGTCCTGACTGCTGCTGCCCATGCTGAGTACTGGGGTCTGTAAGCGCACACTTCACACTGAAGCAAGGGACCCTGTGCTGACGGCTGCTGCCCATGCTGAGTACTGGGGTCTGTAAGCACACAATGCACACTGACACAAGGGGCCCTGTGCTGAATGATGCTGCCCATGCCGAGTACTGGGGGTCTGTAAGCACACACTTCACACTGACACAAGGGGCCCTGTGCTGACTGATGCTGCCCATGCCGAGTACTGGGGTCTGTAAGCATGCATTGCACCCTGACCCAAAAGACCCTGTGCTGACGGCTGCTGCTCAAGCTGAGTACTGGGGTCTATAAACACACCCTGCACAGTGACACAAGGGACCCTGTGCTGACTGCTGCTGTCCATGCCGAGTACTGGGGTCTGTAAGCACACACTGCACACTGACACAAAGGGCCCTTTGCTGACTACTGCTGCCCATGCTGAGTACTGGGGTCTGTGGGCACACACTGCACACTGACACAAAGGGCCCTTTGCTGACTACTGCTGCCCATGCTGTGTACTGGGGTCTGTGGGCACACACTGCACACTGACACAAGGGGCTCTGTGCTGATGGCTGCTGCCCATGCCGAGTGCTGGGGTCTGTATGTTCACACTGCACACTGACACAAGGGAACTGTGGTGACTGCTGCTGCCCATGCTGGGTACTGGGATCTGTAAGCACACACTGCACACTGACCCAAGGGACCCTGTGCTGACCGTTGCTGCCCATGCTGAGTACTGCGGTCTGTAAACACACAATGCACACTGACACAAGGGGCCCTGTCCTGACTACTGCTGCCCATGCCATGTACTGGGGTCTGTAAGCACACACTGCACACTGACACAAGGGACCCTGTGCTGACTCCTACTGCCCATGCCACATACTAGGGTCTATAAGAAGCAAGAGATGAGGATCGTCAGGATAGATGCAAAAGTTCTTTATTAGGGTCGTCCCCAATGCGTTTTGGCATGCAATGCCTTCCTCAGGGGGTAGCAACTAAAACACCAAGCATAAAAATTTAACCACAATAATAAATACTGAACAAGATCGTTGTGTGCAAACATGAATAAATATATAAATAATAACTTAAAAACAATACATATAAATAAATGAATTCGATATGAGACTGGTAAAATCTGAAATATCATGTAGGACGAGGTACATCCAAGACGTGTAAAAAGACATAGACGTTCTTAATGAATAACATTAAAAATTACCTAAAAATTATCTAAAAATTGTGTCTAAAAGATAAAATTAACAATAACTTAATGTTTAGGAGACAGACAACCAAAGTGATAAAATAAAGTGATAAAATAACAGACAAGATAATAAATTTACAAGAATACTCACAGTAGATCAAGGTAAAACTGCCTAGTATATCATAGGTATAGATGATATCAGGCTACAAAATGAAACAGAACCAACAAACTTATACTTTAGATTATAATCCTAACGTGAGTACTGTGGCTACTTGATTATACAAACTGGATCAAAAAGTCATATACGAAAAACAGGTGTAACATCAAAAAACAATTGATTATCTTTAAAAACCATGTTAATGAATTGTGCGATGTATATAATATAGATGGGCAAGGAACATGCATATATAATGATATTACAACTTATGAAAAAGACTCAATAAAAGTGCTCAAAAAGGCAACCTTAATGTAGCGTTGCTACTGTGATGTGGATGTAACTTTAAACCCACATCAAGGAAAACATTCTAATAATAGAGTAAGACAAATTAACGAGAAACTATGTTTTTAAAAAAGGGGGAAATTGCAGATTGTAAAGGTTCTATACTTGTATAGTAATATCTACTGTTATTCTGTACTGTGAAACTTAGATGATGCAGATAAAAATCTGATGCCGCGATGACCTACCGTTTATAAAACTAGTAATGCACTATTTGTCTATATACTTTTGAGAATCTAGGTAAACGGTCTGCTCACACTATCTATTGACATTACCTTCTAGGTACGGTCCGCGCCAAAATGATGTGTAAATTAAACTACAACCTATATCACTTAAAACGCTTAAACCATATAACTATTGGCCGCGTTGGTATATTTAACAAGAATATGTCCGTCACAAATGATTTGTGCGTTGTAATGTCTGTATAAGACTGTGAACTGATGTTAGATTGAGGGAGGTTGGCCTCTTAGCATCATGCTAGACTCGTATACTAGCATTTTACTGAAGGGGATAACTATAACATTGTGGTTGAGACGCTTGTTATGTGCTGACTCCTGCTGCCCATGCCACGTACTGGGGTCTGTAAACACACACTGCACACTGACACAAGGGGCCCTCTGCTGACTGCTGCTGCCCATGCTGAGTACTGGGGTCTGTAAGCACACACTGCACAATGACACAAGGGGCCCTGTGCTGACGGCTGCTGCTGTTGCCACTACTGTTGCTGCTTTAGATGAGAGGAGGGAGGGGAAGGAGGCTGGAGTTGCTAAAATGGGGTCATAAAAGATAGGTTTGGAAACCACTGCCGTAATAGTTCTAGGCCGTTTTCAATAAAACATAAGAAATATTAAACACAAACAATACATTAAACACAGCAATGTAAAAATTATTACACAAATAAAAATGAAACAGGAAACTTACCTAAAATGCTTGTCTAAAATAGCAGGCCTTAACGTTTCTCCTAAAATGAAGCAAATCATTTATGGACCTCATCTTGAGAGAGAGAGTGATTCCTAAGAAGTGGATCTGCCATGGAGATCCTCCTTTTTCTTGAACTGACCAAGTGTGCATGCTTCAGAGAAGGGACCGGCAGTAATGACCATGAAGACTTATAGAAGCTGAACAGTAAGGAAAGAGGAAATGAGCCGATTCTTTTAAGATGTAGACAGCACTCAGCTGGAAGCTAGTGTTGGCTGTGCAAAGCTGGAGAACTGTGTCCGGACATCTTTGGATCTAGCAATAACCTCACAGCAGCTTTTACTGAGTATGCTGGGAGCCCCAGGAAAAATACATCTGCTTTTTTTTTAATGTTTGTGCAATTTTAACAATTTTAACAATTGCAAGCATTAACCACTTGATCAGGAAATGTGGGACACCCGTGAAATACATACACAGAAGAAAAATCCACAATAAGCAGCAACTACAGCTTCCCATCCCTTAGCCCACAATGGGAGAACCAAGACTAAGGGAAAATAAAGTATCTAACAATCAAGGAAAAGTGAATGAAACGAGCAGCCCTACTTTGTGGCCCAGTTAGAAGGGTCAGTCTCCCATCAAGGAGAAATTCACGAGCATGCAAAAAGGAAAGCAACTGTGAGGAAACTACACAAATGTATGATTGCCCTTGTAACTTCACATGGTACTTACATGGAGATTTCAAAAAGAAAACCAAGACACGTGGTCATAAGATCAAAAATTCTCTCCTACGATGTTGCATTTCCTTAGAAAGATCAGGAGAAATACGAATCATACAACCAAGAAAGGAAATATTTTCTTTTCCTGTAAAAACCTTTAAGGAGCCAATCACGATCCAAGGCCAGTGCCGGCGTAATCAGACAAGTAGCAGGAACAGTAACTTCAGTATCCGAAGTAATCAAAAGGTCTGAAACATTTAAAACATCAGCTGTCTGAGGACCAGGAATTTCTGCCCCTGCTGGGGTCTTATAACTAGATGGCAAATAGCAAGTTTTCACCAGCGGGGGAAAGGATTCAGCTGATACCCCTAAAACCTCAGTCACATATCTTTTAAACATATCTTTAGCCAGAACATTAGCACTCTTTGGGAAATTAATCAACCTGAGATTAGCATAACTAATACAATTATCCAACTGTTGAATTCTGAATTTCAAACTAACAGTTGGATTAATAAAAAGTTCAGATTGTGTTTCAATAGCCGTTAACCTAAATGTTACACCAGTTACTATAGTTTGCAGTTCCTCCAAACTCCTTCCCTCCTCTTCCCCCTTTTTCAGTCTATGTGGACAGATCTACTATCCTCCCCTCTGCCCGCAATCTGGGGGTCATTTTTGACACCTCTCTCTCCTTCTCCGCACATATCCCACTTGTAGCTAAGACCTGCCGCTTCTTTCTATACAACATTAGCAAAATCCGCCCCTTCCTCTCTGAACACACTACTAAGATGCTTATCCATTCCTTAATCACCTCTCACCTCAACTATTGCAACCTACTCCTTGCTGGTCTCTCCGTGAGCCATCTCCTCCACCTTCAATCTATACAAAATCATGCTGCTCGACTAATCTTCCGCCAGTCTCGCCATGCCCTTCTCAAATCGCTTCACTGGCTCCCTATCCAATCCCGCATCCAATTCAAGCTTCTCCTGCTGACCTATAAATGCATTCACTCTGCAGCCTCTCTATACCTCTCATCTCTTATCTCTCCCTACGCCCCCTCTCGGGAACTGCTCTCCACTACCAAATTACTTCTATCCAGGCCTTTCACTCACACCGCTAACTCCCGACTTCGCTCCTTTCACCTTGCTGCACCTTATGCCTGGAACAGCCTACGCGTATCTTTACGCCAAGCTCCCTCCCTGGCCCTCTTCAAATCCAGGTTGAAGACCCACCTCTTCACCATCGCTTTCAGATCCTGACTTCTATCCCTATCTTATCCTAACCCCTTTCACTTTTCATGACCAAACTGTATAGACCATACCGTGCCTTGTACCGAATTGACTAATGTTCTGTATTATTGTGACTAGATTGCAAGCTCCAATGAGCATGACTCTGACGGCAGGGACTGTCTCTTGTATGTCGGCTACCTCTTGTAGGTCAGCTGTGCAGCGTTGCGTGCATAGCGCTATACAAGTATTAAATAGTAGTAGTAGTTCACCAATAGACTCACTGTTCCTTGCACACACCAGCATTTTGCTGACCCTCTCTATGTAGAACTTGGATATGTGATGCGTTAGTCTCTCCCAGAAGTTTAATCACTGACCATATAGACTCTAAAGTAAACTGTTCCAGCCTCTGCAGCTCAGAAGAGAAAGGGGTCCTCTCAGGAGTGCCAGAAGGTAACAGGGACTTCATGTTCCTCCTCAGATGGGAATCCACTGCAACAGCTGCCGCTGACACAAGTCCTCTCTTCAGAATAGCGCCAAGCTGCTGACCCGATGAAGCGTCAAACACCTCCGCACTTCCTCTACTGGATGGCCCCAGCAGGCTGAAAGAACTGCCAACTCCAGATGCCTCCTCCGCCTCCGCCCAAGTTGAGGTAACGCTTGGGAAAACCAGTTTTGAGGGCTGCCAGAGAGGGATTGGGATCTGGAGAGCTCCAACAACCCCTCAGCCTGACTTACCATCTCCTGTTCCTCTGCCAGTCGCTGCTCCCTGCGCAAAAAGGAATCAATAGGCCCAGAGGTAACTGAAGAAGAGGTCGGCAGGCCAGCCTGGGGATGCTGAGCCTGTTTAACCTTCCTCTTCTTCCCCATATTTGCCAGAACGCAGGAGCTGATCACTCAGGATGTGGCCATCTTGGATCTCTCAAAGCATTCTACAGTAAAATGACAATCTAACGATGTTAAGTTCAAGGATTGAAAAACTTCCCTAAAATCATTCAATTCTATATAAGGCTTAAGCTTGTAAAATGATTTATGAACAACTTGAGAAATATAGATTTGAATCCACAAGCAATATGAATGTTCAGATATGAAACTTCCAATAAAATATTGAAAGACTACTTATGGTTAATTCAGTAGAAACCTCTACACCTTGATTCCGTCAGATCATTAAGATGTCAGATTTATTCAAATTTAGTTCTAATCCATTTGCTCTTAACCAATCCGAGACAGCATTGGTGATATTAGCCATATCATTCAGCCCTTAAAACATGATATCATCAGCATAGAATTTAGTATTTGTTCCTAATGCTTTAAGAAGAAAAAGTAGTGCAGCTACCATGTCAGTCCACTTTAATGATTGATAATTAAAAAGAAAGTAAGGTGATACCTTTATATTGGTCTTTTGACATTAGAATAAGACACGTCTAGCATGACAAGAAAAGACTTAAACTAAGATCTGGCTTTCCTATCACATTTTCACTGTTTTGTCACCTTCGGATCATCCCTCCCTCCCTCCACCTTTATTGCTTGAGACCACCACTGGAATGCTTTTCTGATCCACTTATATATTCTGGTATTGTCCTCTTTTGCTCATACTACCATGACCTAAGAAATATTTTATCCTTCGAAAGGTAGTCAAAAATGTATTAAATTATTTTCTTTTTATTTAAAAGATTCCAAGCAGCTGAAAATATGTATTACCGAGTGTAGCTGACAGAGCAGATCTTTGGGGGACAACAACAGTCTGATGCCTCATCACTTATGGGCTATTAGATATAACTGAAACTAGTCTTGTATTTTCATTGAGGATGTATTAAGAGAGAAGGATGCAGAAGAGAATCAAATACCAGAGTGACATCCAAAGAAGCAGCAACCACCATGATGTGTCTTAAGTTCACACAACCAAATATTCTGTGTGGACAATGACATCATCAGTGTCTTAGCACTGAAACCAGGCTGGATTCCAAACTGGTAATCATCTAATATCTTGTGAACATTTTTGGGGAGATGTGAAATAAAATGTTAATAAATAAATACTGTTGAAGTTAATCCAACACCGCTAGTTCAATTTCTTTAACAAAAAATGAAAGGCTTGAAATGGTCCTGTAATTACTCAAAATTTCAGAGTTTAATCATGGATTTTTTAAAATAGTGGATGAAGTATCACTTGCTTAAGAGGAGGTTACAATATCAGATATAAGGAATTGTTAACGAGGTCTGTAAGTACAGAACCATAGAATCTTTACATTTGTTGAAAATACAGGTAGGTCCTGAATGTTAAAAGTAGTACAATGAGAGATTCCTGCAAGTAGTTTTTCAATGTAATTCATTGAAATTGTTAAAAAATTGACCCAGGATTCCTTAGTGTCACTTATAGTATCTGCTCTTATATTCAAAGCTATGTCATTAAAGCGAGCCTTTGTCTGAAGAGATGTGGCCAAGTCTCATCTCCTTTACAACATATGGATGAGTCAGACTTATCACAGCATCAAACCATTTCCAAGCACGACTTAAGACACTCAATATTTTTTGTAAAATATTGTTTCTTTGCTTTCACAACAACGCAAGCTTGTTTTTGTTGCGAGCCTATATTGTAAAGAAGATTCCTCAGATGTAACTTACGCCAACTCCTCTGGTCTTGGCAAATGCCTCGTTTGACATGCTTAACTTCCTCTGCACATCAAGGGGCTATATTCGATCTTTTCAAAACTTACTGTTTTGCATGTTGCAAACTGATGTATTATGTAATTTATTCATTTATTCATTCAGCAGGGGAACATGACTTATCAACTCGGATAAGGATGGCGAACACATCCCTTTTTCCTGCCAGAACCGATGGAGCTCTAGAGGCTGAATATCAGTGTGCTAATGTCTTTCATCTCACTTCTGGACATAATGGCAGTGACCAAGAGAACCTTATCGAATAATGCTCAGATCAGGGGACTTTGTGAAATTCAGGAGCTGGTGCTGAACTCTCAACAAATTTCTCTGGGAAAAATACAAAATGATCTTTCTCATGATTCTATGTTGGGAAGCCCTGGTGCATTCAGCTCGTTCTGAGAATACATCTTGTTCTTTTGCTGTCAGATGTTTACTGATGTCTATGGCTGCAGGGGATTCCATTTGCTTTGGGATTTCCAGGCCAATGACATCTTCCTATGTATCAAAGAGCAATCTGGAGGGTTCCCCTCTTTGAGGGATTAGTTTGAAAGATTTGTGCCCTTTTCTGGTTCTTTGCTTGAGAAATTTTGTAACTGACAGGTTATCCTTTTCTAGGCCTGTGTATGGCCCCTACCATTTAGTGAGGAGCTGATCTCCAATGCCTGCCTTATGGCAGAGTGATTATACTGTCTTTATAGTGTTCAAGTGCTCACAGGATGCCCAGAGAACACCACCTCCTATATACTAAAGTTGCCTTTGCATAAGTATTACATAATCAGCTCTTTCTGGTTCCTCTAAAAGCATCCTGGCAACACCTAAAAGCCCCCAGGGTCTTATGGGTTTCCGACTGGGCTCTAAGGACACAGAGTTCTTTGGACATCATGCTTGCTGATCCCTGCTTTCACTGCACTCCTATAAAAAAACCCAAATGACATTTCCCATTATTTACCGTACATAGTTAATCCTGCTACTTCCCTTCTCCCCCCATTGTTTGAATATTCTTGTATATTGTTTTTTGTATACTGTATATTGTTTTTCATTCTATGTACTATGTTGAGTTTCAATGTAAACTGCTCTGAGTGAAGGACAAAGCGGTATAGAAAAATGGTTAAATAAATAAATAAATAAATTTACTCAAATCAGGCAATGTTCATTGTGCTTACATAGAGGTGGGAAAGCCATGGGAGTACCTCCAAGATGGACAATCCTCAGTGGAGTTATCTCCACTAGAGCAGTGGGATAACATAGGCAATCCCCATGTATGCATAAAATCACTATCAGGTTATTATAATAAACTCTTCCTTCTCTATTAACTCCTCCCAGATCAAGGTTTTGGTTCTTGTAAGACATTTGTATAGTGGGCATTGACTTTAACTGAGACTACATAAGAGGCTATTCTTGAAGTTCTTCTAGGGTAAATGCATGGCTGCAATACCCCCGGTGGAACCGAGCATGATGGTAGGCTTTAGCTAATTCTATGGTATCCTTCAAGGTTACCTTAGGGTGCTGTTTGACTCAAGCTTGTACAGGGAAGGCTCAGCCTTTTATGAAGTGTCCAAAATTCTGTTTAGGTGTTTCCTTGCTGATCACTCATCTGCCTTTACAAAGATATTTGCCCATGAACCTGAAGCAATAGGTTTCTTCCCATTAAGCTATTTTCTCTAGAAAAACACTTAACTTGCCATACCTATGTTTTCTCTCTGGATTTTTAATTGGTTGATTGTATGGTGTATTTTATGTTTTCATGGATTTTATATATATTAGCTTTGTACACTGCCAGATGTGAAATGATAGGTGATATGTTGTTAAGTGCCGTCAAGTCGGTGTCAATTCATGGCGACCCTCTGGATAGCTATCCTAAATTGTGTTCGGTCCTCAGTCAGGCGGCTCATTGTTGACAGACTGGTACCCGTAGCTGCTGTTATTGTATCGATCCATCTCATTGCTGGCCTTCCTCTTTTGCATTGACCTTCTATCTTGCCAAGCATGATGTCTTTTTCTAATGATCTCTCTCTTCGCATGATGTGTCCAAAGTATGAAAGTCGAAGTCTTGTCATCTGAGCTTCTAAAGAAAGCTTAGGTTTGATCTCCTCTAGTACCGACTGGTTTGTTCTTCGGGCAGTCCATGGTATACACAGTATTCGCCGCCAGCACCATAATTCAAAGGCATCAATTTTCTTCCTGTCTGTCTTTTTCACTGTCCAGCTTTCACATCCATATGATGTTATTGAAAATACCATGGCTTGAACAAGTCGAATCTTTGTATGGAGAGAGACATCTCTGCTCTTGAGAATCTTATCTAGGTCTTTCATAGCCATTCTGCCAAGAGCAATGCGTTGTTTGATTTCTTGACTGCTTGTTGCTTCTTTATTGATAGTTGATCCAAGTAGGTTAACGTTGTTCACAATTTCAATTTCTTCTCCTTCAACTATGAACCTGTTGATTATGCCAATTGTCATGATCTTTGTTTTCTTTACATTAAGGTGCAGGCCCATTTTGAGACTATGTTCTTTGATTGTGAGAAGCAAATGTTTCAGATCATCTTCACTTTCAGCCAGTAATGTAGTATCATCAGCATAGCGAAGGTTGTTGATGAGTCTTCCACCAATCTTCACACCTCTGTTGTCTTCATACAATCCTGCTTCTCTGATGATTTGTTCTGCATATAAATTAAACAGGTAGGGGGAAAGTATGCAGCCTTGTCTTACACCTTTTCTTATTTTAAACCATTCTGTTTCTCCTTGTTCCATTCGAACTGTTGCTTCTTGATCAATGTACAGATTGTGCAAGAGAACGATCAGGTGTTCTGGTATACCCATGCTTCTTAATGTGGCCCAGAGTTTCTCATGGTTTACACAGTCAAAAGCCTTGCTATAGTCGATAAAGCACAAATAGATATCCTTTTGGTATTCTTTAGTCTTTTCAAGGATCCATCTCACATCCGCAATGATGTCTCTCGTTCCTCGCCCTTTCCTGAACCCTGCTTGCACTTCAGGTAGTTCTTGTTCCAGGTATGGTTGTAGTCTCTTTTGAATCTTCAGTAGAATTTTGCTGGCATGTGGGATCAGAGCGATTGTTCGATAATTTCCACAGTCAGTTGGATCACCTTTCTTTAGTATTGGTATAAACACAGATCTTTTCCAGTCAGTTGGCCATGATGTTGTCTTCCATATTTCTTGGCAGAGCCTTGTAAGTATGGTAACAGCTGCATCAGATTGCTGCAATACTTCTATAGGAATGCCATCAATGCCTGGTGCTTTGTTCTTTGATAAGGCTTTCAATGCTGCTTCAACTTCTTCCTTCATCACCAATGGTTCCCGATCATAAGGTACAGGTTGAAACGGCTGTTGGTCCACTTGATCTTTATCATATAAAAACGCTGTATATTCCTTCCACTTTTTCTTGATCTTCTCAGCATCATTCAACATAGACCCTTGAGCATCTTGCAACATTCCAATTCGAGGCTGGAACTTCTTCTTTAATTCTCGTAGCTTTAGGAAAGCCGATCTTGTTCTTCCTCTAATAGTTTCTGCTTCTATTTCCTTGCATGCGTCGTTGTAGTACTTTTCCTTGTCCTGTCTTGCTGCACGTTGGAAATCTCTGTTGAGTTCTGCGATTGTCTTTCTTTCTCCTCTGGCTTTAGCTTCTCTACGTTTCTGGGCAATTTTCAGAGTTTCTTCCGTCATCCATTTTGGCCGTTTTTGCTTTTTCACCTTTTGTAGAGACTTCTCGCTTTCTTCCAACACAACCTTCTTGATGTCATTCCATAACTCTTCCGGAGCTCTGTCATTTGTATCTAAAGCAGCAAATCGATTTTGCACGCAGTCTTTAAATTCCAGTGGTATATTCTCAAGGTCATATTTTGCTGTATTCATGAGTGGTTTGCTCTTTTTCAGCTTTAGCTTGAGTTTGCATACTAGTAGTTGATGATCTGTACCACAGTCAGCTCCAGGTTTTGTCTTTGTGGATGTTATAGAGCTTTTCCATCGTTGACTTCCATAGATGTAGTCAATTTGATTTTTATACAATCCATTGGGTGAAGTCCATGTGTACAGTCGCCGCTTGTGTTGCTGGAAGAATGTGTTCGAGATGAATAGATCGTTGGTCTTGCAGAATTCTATCAGTCTTTCTCCAGCTTCATTTCTGCTGCCAAGTCCATATTTTCCAACTACTTTGCCTTCTTCTTTGTTGCCAACTTTTGCATTCCAGTCACCCATGACTATCAGGATATCCTGTTTGCATGTTCTGTCAATTTCAGCTTGTACTTGTTCATAGAACTCTTCAATTTCATTCTCTTCTGCAGCTGTTGTTGGGGCATATACTTGAATTATAGTTGTGTTGATAGGCAATCCTCGTAGATGAATAGAGATTAAGCGTTCGCTGACTGCATTGTATTTCATTACAGTTCTTGCAAGTTTCTTCTTTATTATAAATGCAACACCATTTCTTCTTTGTCTTTCATTTCCAGCATAGTAGACCATGTGATCATCTGATGCAAAGTGCCCGATGCCAGTCCATTTCAGTTTGCTGACACCCATCAGATCTAGTTGTACACGTTCCATTTCATTCTTGACCACCTCCAACTTCCCTTGGTTCATGCTTCGTACGTTCCATGTTACAATGTGTAAGACATCGTTACAGCTTCTGACTCTCATTTCATGCGCAGCTACATCAGCAGTCAGACTTCCCGAGGGCTTTGATCCAACCACATCATAAATGCTGGCTTTACTCTGAAAAGTCTTCAGCTCTTCCCCAGTAGCTAGTTGAGTGCCTTCCAACCTGGGGGTCTCATCTTCCAGCACCATAGCACAATTTGTTTTGTTGTAACTATCCATTGGGTTTTCATGGCAAGATACAGAAATAGATTGCCGGGTCTTTCTTCCGCGCAGTTTAAGTTTGGTGTTGTTGCCGTTGTCACAAAAATGTGATCCTCTGCCATCAACACTAGCCCATTCTGCTGCTGCCCAGATGGGTGGTTTGTCTTGGTCTGGCACCTCGGTAGTTTAACTACTGGCAGGGTCTCCCAAGATAGGTGATATATCTAAATCTTATTAAGTGAAATGAAATGAAATGAAAGTTTTCTATCTAGTAAGTCATCTGGCTTTCCCCAGTCAGCAAACTGGCCATTCTGCTACATGAATAGTTCTTCCAAAATTACCCATAAAATTATCCAGATGTTCCTCAGGTCCCAGTTTTATGAACATGGGAGCTGGGGGTGAGGTTCACCCTTTTGCTTATGACCATAGTGCCTGTGTCACCTTCTGTAGTGTCTGCTGTTGAGTCCACTGGTGCTTCATCACTTACTGCAGTTGCTGTGGGCCATCTGCTATGCTTTGCAGCAACTGATCCATATTGAAGATGAGGATGGATGTCTCCTGTAAAACAAAAGGAAGAAGGGCCGACTCCAGTTCAGACTATTTAACTCAGAAATCCCTTGTATAAACTCCCCATCCAAGAGCAAGGAAGGCTTCCAGAACCCCAGGGCTTAACATGTCTCTCAGCTATGCTTATTCACTTGTAGTTAAGGCAGGCATTTAAATTGGCAGCGGTGGCTTCTCATTTGGGCCATGGATCCAGATAAGGAAGGCCAACACCTGTAGGTAGGAAGAGAACGAGAACACACCCAAGTGCAGCCTGGTAGCATCAAGCCCAAACTCTATTAGGCTAGATTACCAAAAGAGAGGAGAACAAGGACTATAAGTGTGAGCTAACTACTCTGAACAAATTATCAGTCATGCAAGTGGTTAATTCTGTTGGTTGTGCCAATCAATAGTCATCTGGAGATGGTGACTTTTTGTCACTTTAATCTGCTTTAGTGGTATTGCCATTGATTCAACTAACCATCAGCATGTTCTGAAGCCTCCTTGCAGGATCCATTTCGTGCATGAGGGAGCCAAAGGACTAATGCTCACAACAATACAGTTGAGGATGATGATTTCAAGATAAGATTACACAAGAAAAATCAAGAGATTTTTAGTGGTTGGTAGGGAAAATCTAGGAAGCAAACAGTTCCACTTTTCTCATGTACTAAAAATAAACAATTTGCCATTTGTCAAGGAGCTTTGATTAGTTAATTTTATTAAGGGAACCCATTAATATGTATACTTCAGACACATAATATCAATAGTGTAAAGTAATAACTGTTTAGCAAGGAAGCAGGGCTATACAATGGACATAGAACAGTGCTGTTATAACACACATAAAAGAGGTTAGCTGCTTTTTCACTTAGAGGACAGCTGAGGAAAAGTTAGCGACTTTGGTATGTGTCTCTTTTTTTTACTTCAACAGGCACCAAAGCTCCATCAACTGAACAATGGCTGGGGAAAATCATACTGCCAAAGCAGTTGCCCCC
The DNA here is from genome assembly GCA_033557465.1 of Ichthyophis bannanicus. NCBI lineage: Eukaryota > Metazoa > Chordata > Amphibia > Gymnophiona > Ichthyophiidae > Ichthyophis > Ichthyophis bannanicus. The sequence goes on from CM066050.1 coordinate 8,980,329, forward strand.
GTTACAGCTTCTGCCTCTGTCCAGATAAACAGCCTGATGCCAGTCGAGGGACTGGCTCCATGTGAAAGATGCCTGAAAGTTGAAGCCCTCATGAAACAAGTGGAGGAGCTCAGAGAAGAGGTGGTGAGGCTGAGAAGCGTTCAAATAGCGAGAAGTGCATTGATGAGATGCTTCTTGAAGAATTCAAATTCTCCGACAGAGGTGAAAATGGGAGGCTACAGAATGAAGAGAGTTGGACACGAGTCACCAGAACCTGCAGAATCAACAATCAAACTTCTCCAGTCATTAAAATGAAGAACCATTATGCAGCTCTGGAAGTGGAGGAGATGAAAGCATCCCAGGAAAGAGAAGAACCAGAGCTCAAGTACCCCAATGTTGTGGAATTAGTGACCACAAGGAAGTGAAGGGTAGTGGTGGTTGGTGACTCTCTTCTGAGGGGTACTGAGGGATCCATCTGCCGATCAGACTTAATATCCAGAGAGGTATGCTGTCTGCCAAGTGCCAAAATCTGAGATGTTACAGAGAGTTTGCCAAGACTCATCAAGCCTGCTGACTATTCTGATGTTGCTCATCCATGTCGGCAAAAATGCTGCTGCTAAGTATTCCTATGAATGTATCAAAAGTGACTGCATGGCTCTGGGACAGAAGGTGAGCAGATTGGTGTGCAGGTGGTGTTCTCTTCAGTCCTCCCTGCAGAGGATAAAGGCCGGGGCAGAGAAGCTCACATCCTGGAGATGAATGCATGGATGGTGTCATTGAGAGTGTTTTGGTTTCCTGGACCATGGGATGATTTTCCAAGGGATGCAGAGCAGAGATGACATCCACCTGTCCTAGAAGGGTCGAAGTATCTTTTGCAGCAGACTGGCTAACCTACCAAAGAGGACTTTAAACTAGATTCGTTGGGGATGGGTGAAGAAAGTCCCACATAAGTGAAAGCCCTCAGGTAAGTGAAATATTAAATACCTCTGTAAAAATTGGTAAAAGGAGAAACATCTGGAAAACGGTGTGCATTAATGCCCGTAGCATGGGAAATAAGATCCAAGATGTTGAGGCTTTAATGGAAGAGGCTGACTTGGCTTTAGTGGTGGTTACAGAGACGTGGTTCACAGACAACCATGACTGGGATGTAATTATACTGGGCTATACTTTAATCAAGAAGGACAGGGTAGGAAGAGGGGGAGGAGTAGTGGCACTATTTGTAAAAAAATAATATTAAGGCTATAGAATTACAGGAATTAAAAGGGAGCAAGGAGGCACTGTGGGTTAAACTAGAAAGAGGGAACAGAAAATCCATTTGCATTGATGTGATATACAAATCTCTCTCACAGGCAGAAGAAGTGGACAGAGATTTAATAGAAGATGGATGCAGTATTGTCAAGAAAGAAGTGTTACTGATAGGTGATTTCAATATGCCAGATGTTGATTGACACAGTCCTGTTGCAGTGTTACCTAGGAAATAGGAGATCCTAGATTCACTACAGGGAGAACTATTCTGGCAAATGGTAATGGAACCCACACACGAAGGGGCCATACTGGATTTAGTGCTTACCAATGGGGAAAGTGTTTCTGATGTCATAGTGGGAGATCATCTCTCATCCAATGCATTCAGAAGTGAAGGTTTTAGATTTTAGGAACACTAACTTTGCCAAGATGGAACAATACCTCAAGGAGTTGTTAGTGGGATGGGAACAGCTGGAGCATGTAGAAAAGCAATGGGCAAAACTGAAAGGGGATATTTTAAAGGCAACAAACCTTTTTGTTAGAAATGTAAATAAATATAAAAAGAAAAGAAGCCACTACAGTTCTCAAAAGAAGTAGGTGAAAAGGTGAATAAAAAGACGGTGGCCTTTATGAAATAAAAGATCATAGAGAGAGGAAGATAAGCATCCATATTTGGAAAAACTTAGAGAAGCTAGGAAAGTAGTCAGGAAAGGAAAGATACAAAAAGAAGAAATAGCCAATGAAATTAAATGGGAGGATAAGACATTTTCCAGATATGTTAGTGAGAGGAGGAAGTGCAAAAGTGGTATTATCAGACAAGGGTGAAGGGGAGGAATATGTAGAAGCTGATGAGGATAAATAGGAATTGCTTAACAAATATTTTTGTTCTGTGTTCACAGATGAAGGACCAGGAGCAGGACCTCAGAAAACACCCACAAATAGGAACAAAAATGAAGGGGAACTTGAACAATTTTCAGAAGACTGTGCTCATGAGGAACTAGCTAAACTAAAAGTAGACAAAGCAATGGGACCGGATGGGATACATCCAAGAATATTGAAGGAACTTGGGGATGGTTCTAGTGGCTCCACTGATTGACCTTTTCAGTGTTTCCTTAGAGTCAGGACTGATCCCAAAGGACTGGAGAAAGGCACATGTGGTCCCTTTACACAAAAGTGGAAGTAAGGGTGAGGTTGAGAACTACAGGCTGGTTAGTCTAACCTATGTGATGAGTAAATTATTGGAAATGCTGCTAAAACAGAAGATAGAGAAGTTTCTGGAGTCCAATGGATAGCAGAATCCGAGGTAGCATGGGTTTACCAGAGGCAGGTCTTGTCAGACAAATCTGATTGATTTCTTTGACTGGGTGAGCAGTGAGTTGGACTGCGGGACATCCCTACATGTGGTATACTTAGATTTCAGTAAAGCCTTTGACACCCTTCCACCCTCCTCACGCCACCAAGCAGCCAACATGCTGAACGGCATAAAAACCGCCGTTTCTAGGGCAGCGGGAGATCAGTTACCTCAGCGGGGGTGAGAGCAGGAGCTCCCCCTTCCTCCTCACGCCACCAAGCAGCCGACATGCTGAATGGCATAAAAACTGCTGTTTCTAGGGCGCGCCCGCGCCTTGCAGGCCCGCGCCTGAGGGCCTCGCCAGAGGGCCCTTTGGCGTGGCCCTTAGGCGCTGGACCGTGGCGATTCATATTGATGTCCTGGACTGGCTCGTGATGCCTGCATTTGTGGTAACTTGCTGTCTCTATTCTTCTCCTCCTCTTATCTGTTTACCTGTTTCTGTCTTCTATTCTGTCCTATCTTATAATGGCATTCTTTTCCTATTTCCTCAAATGATATTATTGTAAACCGCTTTAATGCCTTCTGGCCTAAGCGGTATATCAAATGATTAATAAACATAATAATAATAATAATCATAACACACAGGTGACTTATAAACAAATTGAGCACCCTAGGGATGGACCTTAAAGTGACTGTGTTAGAAATTGCTTGAATGGGAGGTGACTAAAGATACAGGTAAATGGAGGTCACTTTGAGGTGAAGGATGTTATCAGGGGTATGCCGCAGGGAACTGTCTTTGGTCCAATTCTTTTTAACACCTTTGTCAGTGATATTGTGGAAGGGCTGTCGGATAAGGTTTGCCTCTTTGCAAATAATACCAAAATCTGCAATAGAGTAGATACCCAGGAAGGAGTATATAACATGAGAAGGGATCTAACGGTCAAGAATTTGGCAGCTGATATTTAATGCAAAAAATGCAGGGTCATGCCTTTGTGCTGCAAAAATCCAAGGGAGCGGTACAATGTAGGGGATGAAGTACTTCTGTCCATGAAAGAAGAGCATGACCTAGGTGTGATTGTTTCTGATGATCTTGAAGTGGCTGAACAGGTAGAAAATGTGACAGCGAAAGCCAGAAGGATGCTTGGGTGCATAGGGAGAGGAATGGCCAGTAGAAAAAAAGAAGGTGATAGTGCCTCTGTATAAGTCTCTGGTGCGACCTCATTTGGAGTATTATGTGCAATTCTGGAGACCACACCTTCAAAAGGATATAAACAGGATGGAGTTGGTGCAGACAGTGGCTACTAAAATGGTTAGTGATGTTCGTCATAAAGCATATGGGAAAAGACTTAAAGATCTTAATATGTATACATTAGAAGAAAGGCAGGATAGAGGAGATATGATAGAGATGTTTAAATACCTTCATGGCATAAATGCACAAGAGGAGAGTCTCTTTTGAATGAAAGCAAGCTCTACTATGAGAGGACATAGGATGAGGGTGAAAGGAGTAATATGCTGAAATATTTTTTTATGGAAAGAGTGGTAGATGTGTGGAATAGTCTCCCAGTGAAGATAGTAGAGCCGAGGTCAGTATCTGAATTCAAGAAAGCATGGGACAAACACAGAAGCTCTCTAAATCAAAAAAGGGGACTATTGTAGTTGTAACCAGGTAGTCGTACCCGGCGCTCCCACCTGCTTATTGTAACCCTTTTCAACTATCACCCCCTTTTCTACACCCACCCCACCCTTTAACATTCACAAATGCCACCGACACTCATTATTGGGTAACAAACTGGTCGCAGCTTTATTTGCCAAGTTAACATCAATAACATGTTAAACCAGCATAATCAACAACAATGAACACTCCCCCCAAACCCATCAGACGGGGCAATGTGTCACCAGCCATGCTATTAGCAAAGTGACCTCGCCTCCGCACCGGCCGCATTCACCTCCACCGGCCAAATTCCTAGCAAAAGTCTACCCGGGGTTTGTCCGGGCCGTGGGCACCCCGCCCACGCCCCAATTTGCCTAAGCCTCCGGACCCCGGACACCTCTGGGATCCCGCTGCCCCCCCACCAAGCTGCAACAACCCTAAGTATCCGAACCCCCCCGCCTCATATAAGGGTGGGCAGGTGGGCCACCAAGCTCCCGTCTCCCTTCACATGTGCTCGGCAACTGCCGCCGCCGTCCGAGCACATGCAGTGTCTCCCCCTGATTGGCTCTCGCGCGCGCGAACGCGCGCTGAGAACCAATCATTTTGAAGGACGTGCCGGCGTCCGCGTCCTACTCCCGTGCTCCCCCCACCCTTCCTTTTCGCAGAGACGCGTGCAGGGTCCCGCGCCGGGCCGAGCACCTGGTTAACGCCGGTTGCCGGGACCCTGCCCGCACCCTTTTTATAACCGGGTAGTCATACCCAGCGCTCCCACCTGCTTATTGTAACCCTTTTCAACCATCACCCCCTTTTCTACACCCACCCCACCCTTTACCATTCACAAATGCCACCGACACTCATTATTGGGTAACAAACTGGTCGCAGCTTTATTTGCCAAGTTAACATCAATAACATGTTAAACCAGCATAATCAACAACAATGAACACTCCCCCCAAACCCATCAGACGGGGCGATGTGTCACCAGCCATGCTATTAGCAAAGTGACCTCGCCTCCGCACCGGCCGCATTCACCTCCACCGGCCAAATTCCTAGCAAAAGTCTACCCGGGGTTTGTCTGGGCCGTGGGCACCCCGCCCATGCACTGTTCCCTCTAAGCTGTGTGCATGTGCGCGCGCACACACCTCGCTGAGCGAGTGCACATACTTTACAACAGAGCGCACAAAAATTAGGGTTCTGATTCTGATAGAAAACAATACAGACGTCTTAAAATTTAAAAGTTGTTATGTATTTACGGTTTTCACAAGTTCTACAATGTTTTCTAGTGCAATCAATGTGGTGTACATACTGTATTCTGATGTGTAGTCAAATTTTAAATTATATAACTCAGAGTGTCGTTATGTGGCGCACAAAAATTTAACCTTTCTTCAAAAGTTGCACAGCTGATATTTTATGCGCACACAGCCTACAGAAAATTAGAGGGAACATTGCGCCCATGCCCCAATTTGCCTAAGCCTCCGGACCCCGGACACCTCCGGGATCTCGCCACCAGCTCGGGCCATCCAAAGTGGCCGAGCCGCCCCCCTCATGCCCAAGCTGTGACCAAGTCCTGCCACCCTGCACCACACACTCCAAGACCTCCTGCCAATCATTCAGAAGGAGGTCTGTTCCAACTGGAGAAAGATGCACTCCATCGCTTCTATACAATCCTGCACACTCCACTTCCACCCACGTATGCATAACCTGATAACCCTCATGTTCACACACCCATCGCCCAATCTGTCTGTTAATTTTTGTTAACCCCCGTGACCAACGTCGCTGCCCCCAACAAGCTGGCCGCGGAATGATGTCGGACCAGATTAATACCACCCCATCAAACATTTGCAACACCAAAGCCAAGTCCCTCTTAGCTGCCCTGATTAGCTGTTTGCAAGTCCAGGCTACCAAGTCATTCCCCCCTAGATGCAGCAAGATGATCTCTGGCTGTACTCTTATGCGCTGATGGTGCCGAAGCAAAGGCAGCAACTGGGTCCATCTCAGCCCACGCTCGCCCAGCCATGATATCGACACCACCGTTGGTTCCAGCCCAAGATTCCGCCCAACTGGCCGCACATCTGCTCGTTCGCCAGCCTAGAACACGAAGGAATGCCCCAGCAGCCAACACTTCCAAACATTCTTTCCCCCATCTGCAAGAGAAAATTCGTATTAATTCCCTGTCATGTATAATCTAGCTGTTAGATTCGAACATAACCTTGGAAGGCATTAGACCGCCATCTGCCTATCCGCTGTATCAGCCCTCCAGCCAGCCCCGCCTCCGCCGCGCTGGTCGCTGCCCCGATTCGAAATGAATGAGCCGCAAACAGGGAAGGGTCCTCCCCTATATGCCGCAGCACCATCCGCAACACCGCCACTACTTGAAAGCGCGTAAGCACCTGCGCGTCTAGGTGTATGAAAAACCCCCCTTCTAGCTCCGGCTGAATGCCCATGTAGGCCGAAATCAGCTTCACCGGACATGTCACCTCCGTTATCTCCTTCAAAACAACCCACTGTCCCTTACCGCGCTGATCCGTCTTGGATCTTGCCAACAAGACTTGTAACTGCCCATTAACGACCTGTACAAGTTGCCTCTGTAAACCCGAACTCGCTCCCGCCTTCCTCGAGTCCGCTACCAATTCACTCACCCTGAAGGCGACAAAGAAAGCCAAGCTGAAAACTGCCCTAAAAAGAACGGCCTCATAGTGCGACTCCGTCACCTGCGGCAATCCTTCGCACAATCTCACTAACAACTGGTGCGTGATCGGATGCCGCCAATCCGGCAGGGTGGGACGCGACCGTTCCCAACCCTGTAATAACCGTCTCGCTAGGAACCCGACCCCTGCGGAGCCCCAACCCACTGCTCTAGCAAAAAACATGAAACCCGCCAACTGGCTACGCACCGACGCTCCCCGTGTTCCTTTGCACTGACAATATACTGCCCTAGTAAATGATCCGCTACAGCTCCCCCTTTCCATCCCTGGTCCAACAAAAACTGAGACACTCTGCTCCCACCTTGCCAATAAGCTTCCCATGTCCTCTCCGCCACCGAACTGTGCAGGAGACCCTCATCTCTGCAGGCCAAGAGTCCACAAGTTCGACGGGACCACGCACCCGTGCCTGTCCGCTTCTGGTGCCAGTCTCCGAAACCGCTCCATCTGCAAACGGGAAAGAGCATCAGCAATTCTGTTAGTATGCCCCGGGATATGCCGCGCCCTCAACCTGACATTCAAGCGCAAACAAGTCAAAACTAAGGCACGCATTAAGGATGCAACCTGGAGGCAACGTGGGGAGTAATTATTCACCACACTCACCACCGCCTCGTTGTCACACCACCATCGGACCCGCCGATTCCTGAAACGATCTGGCCACAACTCAAGCGCTACTAACATAGGAAACAGTTCCAGGAAGGTAATGTTGCTCATTAATCCGGCCGCAAACCAGGCCTGCGGCTATCGGTCAGCACACCAAGCCCCCGCGAAGTAAATGCCCAGGCCTACCCCCCCTGCCGCATCCGAATAAAGCTGCAACTCGCCACTGGATACCTCGGCCTCCATCCACACTGAGATACCATTAAAATCCCGCAAAAAAGTATCCCACACCCTTAAGTCCTCCCGCATCGACCTAGTAACTCGTATGCGGTGATGAGACTTACACACCCCCGCCGTTGCTGCCGCCAACCGTCTAAGAAATACTCTTCCCATTGGGAGCACTCTACACGCAAAGTTCAGCGACCCCAGCAAGGCCTGCATTTCCCGCAAGGTCAACTTCGCTGAGGCCACTGCATTAGCCACCAGACCCCGCAATTTGTCCACCTTATCGTCCGGGAGGCGCGCGAACATTCCTTCCGAATCGAGCTCGATCCCTAGAAACGTAAGCCTGGTCACCGGACCCACTGTCTTAGTATCGGCCAAAGGAACACCTAACTCACTAGCCATCTCAATAAACCCCATCAGTAGCTCCCTACAGCCCGTTGACTGAGCTGCCCCGATGAACAGAAAATCATCTAAATAATGCACCACCTCTGACCGTCCGACCCTCCGTACTACTACCCAATGCAAGAAGGAACTAAACATCTCAAAATATGCACACACCACCGCACATCCCATAGGCATGCACTTATCGAGGTAGAACCCTCCTTCGAATTGAAAGCCTAGCAAATGAAAAGACGAAGGATGCACCGGGAGCAAGCGAAAAGCCGACTCGATATCCACTTTCGCCATCCACGCCCCCCTACCCTCCTTCCTAAGTAACTCCACCGCTCCATCAAACGAGGCATACTTAACCGTACACCAGTCGCGCGGTATGCTATCATTCACTGATGCCCCGGTTGGACTCGACAAATTGTGTATTAAGCGAAATTTGCCAGGTTCTTTTTGGGGTATAATCCCCAATGGAGATGAAACAAAGTGCTCAAAAGGTGGCTGCTGAAACGGGCCTGCCATTCTACCTAAACTCAACTCAACCGCCAACTTTGCCCGTGCTATCGAGGCCCAACGACGCACCGTCACCGAGTTCTGCGCCGATGAACCTACAACCGCGCCCCGAACTGGGATAACAAAACCAAACTGAAAACCAAACTGTAATACCGCCCTATCTTTTATCTTTGGGTATTGCTCAAGCCATTTCTTTAACACCTCCACCTTAATGGGGGACGGAGCCATACCAACTCCCCTATCGCTACTTAGCTGTCACACCAGGAGCGACCCCTCCCGCTTTCTTAACACATTTTGCCGCCGAATGCCCCCCACCGTAGCTCGAATAAGCGTGCCAGAACTTACAGTCCAGGAAGGGGCAAACGGACTTATTATATCGCCAACACACGTCCCCGCCCCCACTTCCCACTGTCTTGGCCTGCAAAAGGGGGCCACCGCTCCGAAAGGAATGAATCGCCACCGCGGGGGACCCTGACCCACCCTTACCTCCACTCCCCGAACCTGACCCCATTCTGACCGACATCTGTGTCAGCCACAGATTGATATCCTGCATACCCCACGTTAAGCCCTTAGTGCCCTCCATTTTGTCCCTAAACCTTTCATCATAGTTAAGCCATGCCCATCCCTCATGGGATTGCGAGGCTTCCAGAATGGAATCCGCATAAGCCAGCAGACTACCATACTGGTCGGGACGATGATGCCCCCACACACTCGCCAAACGTAAGAAAGCCCTGATCCAATTTACTACTGACCGCAAAACTTTCCTAATCTGCCCGGCCTTTTCATCCTCTTTCCGCTTTTTTCTGCTTTCTCCCAACCTCTTCCTCCCCGCGAGCAAACGGAAAATATCGATATACTTCGTTTTTCGTATTTTACGGCGCAGCTTCCTCGGAACCCCTTCCCATAATTTTGACAACGTTGCTGAAGAAGAAGTACCACCGACCGATACATCTGCCACCCCTTCCTGTCCCTGTGCTCCCACTAGCACTCCTTTGCTCGACGACGACGCAGACGAGCTCGAAGATGATGAGGAAGAGGATTCCGAACTGTGCCGTCGACGACAAATGTGTTTTCTTTTCTTGCTCACCTTACCCGCACGTTCGCCCCTTTTCTGCCTTGCCCCTTCATCTAACCTTGACTCACCCGCCTCCGTTTCCAATGCCGCCCTTGACAGTGACTGGCTCTGTCTGTTCTGCTGCAGATTCTCATTCCGCTGCCGCACGCTGTCATCGCTAGGCGCCGCTTGCACCTCCAACGCAGATCCAGGTCCCGTGTCCCTTGACGTCATCCTCGAAGGCTCCGCTGTACCCGGCGTGAATCCTGGCGACGCGACAAATGGGACCTGTGAAGAGAAAAAAGGAACACCAGGAGAAGAACACCCCGGGGCCCACGCTGGTTGCCAAGCTCCTACCCAGGCTGTTCTCGAAGACCCTTGCCCCCCGCTGGCCCACATCTTGGTGGGGGACGGATAACCAGTTAGTCCATACCCCATCGGCGCCATCACTCCACTCCCCGAGGGCAAGGAACCTCCTCTGTCCCTGCCGCCGGGCCTGTACCCCAGCATTTCGTTCCCCCCCCCCAAAATCCGACCCCCCCCGACATTGGGACCTGTCCCCAACCCCCATCCAGGCTCCCTCCTGCTCATCTCCGAGAACCCCCCGCCCGGGCTTCCATCCTGACCAGGACCTCCCCTGCCCGCTGCACATTCCGCAGCCACTCCGCTGCCGGCAGGCGGCAGAGCTCCACATCCCCTACCAGCATTGGCTCTCCGGCCTCCGCCTGCAGCCGCATGCTGACCACGGGACGGGCGCCTTGCCCCTCCTCCCCCTCGTTGCCCTAATGGGGTCTCTCCTGCCCTCCGAGTCCCCACTGCTCGCCCACGGTCAGAACCTCGACCCCCTTTTTCACCCCCCCTCTTGTCCCCTCTCCCCCCTCTATTTCCTCTCAGCTGGGGACGCTTAGGTGCCATTCTCTAACACCTCCTGCTGTTACTCGTTGGCCTACAGCTTCTTTTCTTTGCCTTTTAAATATTGTTTTTTTTTAAAATATAAATCTGCTTTTTTGCCCTCTTCTTTTCTAGTTCTTTTAACTGGCCTGACCCCCCCCCCCCCACCTCCAGCCACGTGGCACTCTTCACCACAGTTTTCTTTTTTTTTGTTTTGTTTTAATTGCTTATTAGCCCACACACAACCCAGGCACTCTGACTCGCCTGCAACAGAAGCCTGCCGTTCGCAGCCGATTTCCTCTCAAGTCTGAGCCGCCCCTGCACCGAGGACCCGATCCGCCTCAAAAAACGCTGCCACCGCCAACTCCTGTCTCCCTTCGCATGTGCTCGGCAACTGCCGCCGCCGTCCGTGTACATGCAGTGTCTCCCCCTGATTGGCTCTCGCGTGCGCAAACGCACGCTGAGAACCAATCATTTTGAAGGATGCGCCGGCGTCTGCGTCCTCCTCCCGTGCTTCCCCTCCACCCTTCCTTTTCACAGATATGCGTGCAGGGTCCCGCGCCGGGCCGAGCACCCGGTTACCGCCGGTCGCCGGGACCCTGCCCGCGCCCTTTTTCGTATGGAAGGGCAGACTCGATAGGCCATGTGGTCTTTTTCTGCCTTTATGTTTCTATCAATAAAGTCAGCTCAGCCTTCAATCCTCAAAACAAAGGATTAATATTTTCTAACCCCGGCCACATTAAGGTTTTATTTAATCTCAGTTCCAGGCAAGTGGAATACCTCATCTTCAGCTTGTAATTAGAGTCTCTACAGCCTTTTGTAGTGTGGCTTATTTATTTAACAAGTTTTTTATACCGCTTTATCATAAAAAATCAAAGCAGTTTACAGAAGAACTCAACAATTTTACAAAGGACTCATAGAATCGGTAGGGGTGGCATGCGTGACATGCTCGGAAGCATAACTTATATACATTTTAACATTTCTGCATTGATTGATCAGAGTGTTGGGGGGGGGAGCGATGTTTAGGCTTGTCTGGTGTTTTGGGGCGTGGATTGCAGTTTTTAGGTCATTTATCTAGAGTGACTCCTAGAGAGTTGTATGCAATAGGAATTTGGGATTTCTAGGATGACCAGGGTTTAAAGTTAGTTATCTATCTCCAATTTAGCCTCTGGCTATGGAGAAGGGTCTGTTTAGGGAAATAGGAGCCAATTTTTTCTGCTGCAATCTGAAAACAGGGCTTTGAATCCTACCTTAAGTTCTTGTGAGGATCCAGTAGTTAAGCAAAATATAGAGACCCAGTTTTAATACAGAGCATAGTTCCAGTATTTAGGGATCTAATAATTAAACTGTGTGTATGAATTCAGTCTTTAAAACAACCTATGATCCCAAAATTTAAGCACCGTGTAGGATTGCAGAAGCGCTTTATGCTGTCTCAAAGTGAGAACCCAGTCAGAATGTTTCTGGGACCAATTGATAGTAAGGCTATGTTTAAATTAGGGCATGATCCCTGCAGAAAAGTAGAAGTGTCCTGATGACCTGTTGCTTGCCTCTATTACATACCCAATGTTATATGAGGTGGGGCCAGGGAGCCTTTACTGCACCTGCTGTATAGCCTTGTGCATGGCCGTCCAGGAGCCGACCCAAAGGCTTACCCTTTCTGCACCCGTTCACGCGCTCTCTCAGTGCTATTAAATTGTAGATCAATGCTGCACAGATTCAAATCCTTGCTAATAGTTGGAGTGTGGGTGTTTTCCTTTCCTTTTGTTGTGGGCTTCCCTCCCATGGGACATAATCCCGGTTGTGGCAGCTTGTACATCAGTCTACACTGTGAGGGTTTTAAGCTGCACATTCTTCCCTCAGTGAGTCCTTGGAAATTCTGGCTTGAATGAAGTAGGTTTTATACTGAGGGAGGGGTGGAAGGAAGGTTATTTCCCCCCTGCTACAATCTTCTGCTCTCTTCTCGTTCTGGGGACTTGATATGTTTTAGTTAACCGTTATATTTTTTTCTAGCTCGTATCTCGCTTAGCTATTAGGAATTTTAGTGTCTCTGTTAGGAAAGATCGCATCAGTGCCAGTCTGCAAGGTCAGTGAGAAGTAGGGTCCGTTGTTCCACTGGATTGTTAAATGTTTGCCCAGCCATAGGGAAAGCCTTTCATTAGGCCCCGAGGCTTTTAAACCTGGGCCTTTGTGTCCTATGGAAAGGTGATGGGGGGGGGGGGGGGGAGGGAGGGGAGCAATGTGACTTTATCACAGTCAGGGGAAAGATGAATTGTCCCCAGTTTTAGAGCTGTGCCCCTGATTCCCACCTGCTTGGCAGCCTCCTGTTCCCGATTCCAGCAACGGAGACAGAGGAGGTAGAAATAAAGAATCTTTTTCAATTTAGTCAGTTTTCAGAATCGACATCCATTATATTGATGCTTTGCACAGTACGGGGAAATGCATTCACTGTTTCTACTTCTTCTGTCGATTTGTCTGCTTGAAAGCGATATTGTTGCAGTCATGGAATGGAGCGGGGGGGGGGGAGGGGGTAATGATTCCTCTTCTCCTTTCCACGCTTTGTTGCTGAAATCTGGAACTAAGGTATTCCTTTGCTCTCCCCCCTCCCCTCCAGTACTTTGGATAAATGTCCCCAATTTGCCTGCAAAAAAATCTGGTAACCTCATTTTCCTTCATTACAAACAAAATAGATTCTATCAGGGTTTGGCAAAAAGAAATCTGTTGTCTGCGAGTCATATTGAATACTGTAGCACAGTTTCTTTTGGGCAAATAGGGATAGTATCTGGCTCTCTGTTTGCTTCGTCGTCCTCACTGACTTCTGTTAGAAGTTATGTTTATTTAATACATCCTGCCTTGTATTTAAAGCTGGGCCTCCCAGGGCTGCAGAATATTTAACGGTTTAATAAGCTATGTGCCTACAACAGGCTTTCTAGATGGTTCTTGATCCAATGCCAGGGAAGTTCATTTCCACTAGGTAAGAGAATTCTGTTATTCTGTTTCATTGACTGAAGTATATTCCCCTTTGATTTCATCTAGAATTGAATGATCTTCTGCTTCACCACTAAATTAAAGGCCTGCTTATTATGTAATGTTTTAAATGCCTTTGGTTCAAGTACTGGGGATTTGCTGATTTTAACCATAGTTTGGGTTGCCTGAAACATTTGGGGGGTTTAGTTTTATTCAGGATTTTGTTTGCTCATTATGTTGTTTTTATGTATTGTAATGCAGTGCGCTTGATGAATATTATTTGCTTGTGTAATTCTCCCATAGCTGCTTTCCATTTCTGCCATTTTGTCATCACCTGTGGGACTAGAAACCCCAGAAGGACTGGGGTTTCTAGTCCCACAGGTGCTCCTTGTGGTCTTGGGCAAGCCACTTAACCCTCCATTTTATTTATTATTTATTAACATTTTTTATATACCGCACTATTCGATATCAGCACGGTTTACATGGAACAAGAAAGTTCAGACAAGTTACATTTATCTGTTCATTACATATAACAGGGAAGTCAACCTGGATAACAGGGGGAACTATATACAGGAACTATATACAGAAACAGCAACAAAAACAACTATATACATAGTGTAGATTAGTGTAGTGTAGAGTGCAGTTGAGGAAAGATTAGGTGGTCAGAAGGTAATTATTAATATTTGGGTGTATCTGTATTTCTTCGTTCACTGGGAAATATTTGAGAAAAAGGTAGTGTTTCAGGGCCTTCTTGAACTGGCTGAGATCAGAGATGGCCCTAATGTGTGTTGGAAGGATGTTCCAAAGTTTTGGAGCACATAAACTGAAGGCACGATTTGCTGTTGTCGAGTTGTATCTTGTAATTTCCTTTGGTACAATTAGCATGTTTAGTTCAGCGGTTCTTCTTAGTCTGTTGGGTGCAACTGGATGAATCATCTCCATTAATGAGGTGGGGGGGCGAGACCTTTGTATGCTTTAAATGTTAGGAGCAGAGTTTTAAAAGAGATTCTTGCTTGAATAGGAAGCCAATGTAGTTGTTTTAGAAGGGGTGTTACATGTTCTCTTTGGGTAGCCCAAAGAGAATCCTTGCTGCACTATTCAAGGCGAGTTGAAGAGGGTTTAAAGTTGATCGAGGAAGTCCTTGTAGTATGGAGTTTGAGAAGTCAAAGTGGGGCATGATTAGAGCTTGGTAAACAGTACGGAAATCGGCCGGATCGATCAGTTGACGGAGATGTCTGAGGGAGCAGATTTTGAAATATACTGCTCTTACTGTATTAGCTATGTGGGTTTTCAAATCCAGATATTGATCAAGAGTCACTCCTAGGTATCGAATATGGGGTTTTACTTGAAGCTTGGCGTCTTGTACGTCCAGGAATGTAGGTGGTATGAAGTTTGCGTTCCTTGAGATGAAGAGAACTTCCGTTTTTTTATGTTGGATTCTGAGATTTTGAGTCAGTAGCCATTTTGATATGGCATTAAAACAGTTGGTTAAAGGGGTGAGGTCCATCTTATCTATACAGAATGGCATGTATAATAAGACGTCATCGGCATATATCATACAGTTGACATTAAAAGATCTGATGTGTTCCCTGTAAATTAGTTATCTCCAAGTTATAATGCCCTGTTCAATGTAATTTCAGTTTGTTCAATGTAAACCGCACTGATGCAGAATAGCGCGGTATATAAGAGAATGTACATAAATAAATAAATAAATCACATGGAAAGCAGACAGTGATAAGGCAGGAAAAGAGAGAATCTGAAAAAAGCTTGCTGTGGAAGCAAAACTGCACAATAACGTTTTTAAGTACATTTATAGCAAAAAACCTGTGAGAGAGTGACATTAGATGATAGAGGGGTAAAAGGGGCACTAACGGAGGACAAGGCCATAGCAGAGAGATTTAATTAATTCTTTACTTTGGTCTTTACTGAAGAAGGGAGGAAGTTACCCATGACGGAAATGGTATTTAAAGGCGATGCATTGGAAGATGGGTGGGGACAAGTACAGTGATGGAATTAAAAATGGCATGGGATAGACATAGTGGATCCCAAGAGAACAGAATCAAAATAAATGTAACTATTTCTTCTACTTCAACAAATAAAGAGGGGTGACCTACATGGAGTGACGAGTACAACCCTAAACAAAGGCATAGAGGAGGAGTAGCCTAGTGGTTGGGGCAAGGTACTTCAGGCCAGAAGGTCGGAGGTTCAAATCCCACCAGAGGACAGCAACCTTGGGCCGGAAGGACTCGGGTTTCTAGTCCCACAGATGCTCCTTGTGGTCTTGGGCAAGCCACTTAACCCTCCATAGCCCATGTTCCCTGTAAGTATTAGTGTATGTGTCTCATATCCCCGCGTGTTAAATGTATCCCCCAATTGTGTTGTGACTGCTTTGATTGAAGGATAAGGCGGTATACAAAACTGTCTAAATAAATAAATAAAATAGAGGGGGGGAGACCTGAATGGAGCGGCAGGTACACCTACTCATCTTACTGGGCCGACCATGCTGGTCTTTATCTGCCATCATTTACTATGTTACTATGCATAAACATAGAAACATGATGACAGAAAAAGACCACATGGCCTATCTAGTCTGTCCTTCCATATCAACCACTACAACAGTCCCCTTTTTTCCTTTAGAGATCCTCTGTGTTTGTCCTATGCGTCTTTGAATTCATATACTGTCTTCATCTCTACCACCTCCACTGGGAGACTATTCCATGGATCCACCACTCTTTCCATAAAGAAATATTTCCTCATATCACTCCTGAATCTATCCCCTTTTACCTTCCCGCCCCATGTCCCCTCGTAGTAGAGCTTGCTTTCAATTGAAAGAGGCTCTCCTCCTGTGCATTTATGCTACAGAGGTATTTAAACGTCTCAATCATATTCCCTCTATCCCACCTTTCCTCTAAGGTATACATATTAAGATCCTTAAGTCTGTCCTCATATGCTTTATAATGAAGACCACTAACCATTTTAGTAGCCACCCTCTGTACCGACTCCAGCCTGTTTATATCCTTTCGAAGGTGCGGTCTCCAGAACTGCACACAAAATTCCAAATGAGGTCGCACCAAAGACTATACAGAGATACTATCACCTCCTTTTTTCTGCTGGCCATTCGTCTCCTTATACACCCAAGCATCCTTCTAGATTTTGCCATCGCCTTTTCTACCTGTTTAGCTATTTTAAGAACATCAGACACAATCACGCCTAGGTCCCGCTCTTCTTTAGTGGACAAAAGTATTTCACCCCCTATACTATATTGCTCCCTTGGATTGGTGCAGCCCAAATGCATGACCTTGCATTTTTTAATATTAAATCTCAGCTGCCAAATTCTAGACCATTCTTCAAGCTTAGTTAAATCCCTCCTCATGTTATCTATTCCTTCTTGGGTGTCTGCTCTATTGTAGATTTTGGTATCATCTGCAAAGAGGCAAACCTTACCCAACAGCTGGCCCGTCTTTTGCCAGTGTGAGGCCCCTGGCACCTGGCGACCTGCAGGGGCCTCGGATGGGCCGGATCCCACATGATGAGCCGAGCTGCCCATGTCATGGACTCCTCACTAAAGTCATTCGTGACATCATTTCGCTACATATCATTGAAATAAACTTTAATCAATTACTGACAAACTGACCTACAAAGCTGACAATCATATGTCCACATCAGAATTCACAAACAGCTGTCAGCCTGTCAAACACTTAACAATCAAATTGGAAATTTACAGTTTCAAGCATTCTAACTTTGCAATGCATTAATGCACATTCCATGTGCTGACTGCTGACAGTTAGCTAAGTATCAACATGTCGAAGTTCGAACATGTGTTAATGCAAAGTCACGGATAATGCACTCAGTCAACTTCTCTCAGAAGGTCCTGCTCGATACTCAACAAGCTAAGCATGTTCAGACGCTCGTGCGACATCATTGATCTGAGATGATTCTTAATCAGCTTCAGCTTGCTGAATGACCGCTCACCTGAGCAGTTCGTCACCATGAGGCAGAGGAAAATGCGCAGCGCGATCTCTGTGTTCGCAAATGTGCTACGGAGGCCATTATCAACGATGAAGAGATGCAACTGAATTTTGATCTTGCTGCAGATTGTAGCATTATCTGGATCGTCATTCTCATCTTCCTCCAGGTCGTCTGACTCCGACACCTGCAATGCTTCCTTGCCCAATTTTGTTTGCAGAGCTGCTTTAAATTGTACTAACTCTTCCGCCAGTTCAGGCTGCAGATCGGAAACATAGCGATTAACTAATTTGCTTGCACCTTCCTGAATTTCTGTATCAGAAAGTGATGAAATTCTACGCAAGAAAGCAAATCGGTCGGCCAATTCAGCATATGCTTCCTTGCGCTTTGACAGTGCAGCAGCAAGGCTGTCGATGATAACGATGAATGTGTCAGTACGGAATTTATCATGCGGTTGCAACTGAATCTCAATGTCCGCACCGGATTTGTCTTATCTGCGATTTCGTCTGCGTACTCGCTTGCTGAAATCAGCCCGACAGTTTTCACAGCGTGACAGGTCTTTGCCATGTGCTTCAAAGTGGTCGAACTGTTCACGAAGGCTTTGGACGTACATATGCAGTGAGTCATAAATCACAGCAACAGAATTCAAGTTTTGATCAGCTGACTGCAATGACACGCTGTTTGCTTGGAATCTTGCGAGAACCTTCTGCCAGAAAGCAGCCATTATGCCCCGTCTCAAGGCACTGCATTCGATCGTGCAATCCTCTGGTTCTTGACACGTCTCTTCCTTGTGTTCACCCACTTTGTCATCTATAATGTCCTCCAGAGCTTCGATAATCTCATCATAGTCCCTCACCAGAGCATTTGCCGCATCGAATCATGCTGACCACCATGTGTCAGAAAGTCTCTTTAGTGTTAGACGGCCTGCAGTCTGTTCCAGCTTGTCCTTGAGTATGGCCCAGCGTGCTGTCGAACCAGCAAAAAACATGTACAGCCGTTGGACAAAGTCAAAGAACGATACGGCATCGGCACAACAAGCTGCTGCGCACTGACCAACGAGGTTCAAGGAATGGCCTGCACAGGGTATGTAGGTGGCATGAGGATTTACATGCCGTATAAGAGCCTGCATACCTCTGTATTTGCCGCTCATGTTGCTGGCGTTATCATATGACTGTCCTCGACAATCGTCAATGTTGATCCCCCAGCTGTGCAGAAACTGAAGCAAGCTATCTGCAAGCTGTTCACCTTTGTGACCTTGCTGAGGTAGAAATGTAAGGAACTGCTCAACAGGGCCAGATGGCAACACGTAACGAATAATCACTGTCAGCTGATCCTGGTGTGTTATATCAGGCATCGAATCAACTGAGATGGAGAAGTACTTGGCAGACTGAACTTCAGTCTTAATCCGATCGACAACTGACTGGCCAATCAGCTGAATTAGCTGATTGCAGATGTTGGCAGACAGGTATGAAGTGTGTCCTTTTCCCTTGTTAGCATGCATCTGCAGGTGTTGTGCCATGAAGGGATCAAATTTTGATGTAAGTTCAAGGATTCCCAAATAATTGCCATTATGGGCACAGCCAACGATCTGGTTGTCACCTCTAAAGGCCAGGCCATGTTCAGATAAAAAGGAAATAGTTTCAAACAACCGCTCAAGAACAGCATGCCAATACTCACGTTATTTGTCACATTGCTTTACTAGTGCCTGATCAACACGTTTTGCTGTGTCACGTCGCGTTAGCAGTTTAATCACGGATGCTCGATGAGTAGAACTGACCTCGTGCTCCATGATTTGTTGCTTCTTATGCTTCCAGTTGCAAAAACCTTTTGTACCGAAGGCTGCAACTTCTGGTGACATTAGCTTGCATGGAAAGGAAAATAGACAAAGCTTAGATGGTGAATAGCAAAGCCAGTCACGATCGATAGGTTCCTTCGACAGCGGATGAGTTGTTTTGAGCAGGTCACGAGAGCATTTCCTTGGTTTTCCGTCGGCTGCATAGACAGTTCTGGTTGGAATGAAATCCGAGTCCTAGTGGGCACATTGCACACTACCTGCTGTCGCCCAGTACTCGCGCATGTCATCGACAATCTCGATGGGCCATTCGTCGAGGTCTGTAGAGTAGCAGACAGCAGATAGACACCGAACTGGAACATCATCATGTTCTAGAAACTCAGTAATGTCTGTTGCAGCGTGTTCTGCCTGCTGGAATGGCGGACAGTCCACTTCCATTTTCTCTTCAGTTTTAACTGCTGTCTCATTTACGTTAGTAGTCGCAGTCATTGAAGCTTCGACATCTACTCCTACCTCAGCCTCCTGAGCTGGAGCGGTCATGCAGGGCTGAGTTGTCTGCCCAAAGTACATCATAATCGACCGCATTTCAGTTATAGCAGCAGCATCCCGCTGTGCCTGTTCATGGTGTTTTTGCCAACCGGACTTATTCTTGTGGTTTATGTCGTGCTCCCTTGAAGTCATGCCATTATATTAACTGTAGTTTTGTTATATAATCTGTAATATAAAATATAAAAGCAAGTTAATATTACGGTAACCAGTAAAATTAACCACACAGAATGGTTAAATTAAACCAGCAAAACTTAGTAATAGCAGACAACTGTGACAAAACTTGTGTTTACATTACATTTACATTACAAAGAATAGCAAACATATATATTATATTATATAACATATCAGACCTTCAGACTTCTTTGTAGTTTAAAACTATTTAATATTATTTAAATTAAATGTTACGCTGTCAGGTGAGGTGTCAGCATCTTTCAGTGTTTACAAGTTAAACCAGAAGTAGATTATGATAGCCTGGTTCCCGGTCTACAGTCTACTGTTTAGGAACACTGAACAAGCTGAATGAAGGACCAAAACATTGAAAAATAATTATAAAACTTTACGAGTGTAAAATAAAACTGTAAAAAAATAAATTGAAACTAGAATACGTAAAGAAATAACATAATAAAAAAAATTAAACTTTAAATGTTCTTAAACATAAAAAGGACTTATAAAACTAAAACATTACAACAAGCAGCTGCTGTAGCGCGCTGGGCCCATTAGATGCGCGGGGCCCCTGGCACAGTGCCATAGTGCCAACCCATAAAGATGGGTCAGCACGACGGCCATTCTGCTATATCACTAACAAAGATGTTAAAAAGAATCGGACCAAGGACAGATCCCTGTGGCACACCACTGGTAACTTCCTTCTCCTCAGAGTGAGCTCCATTTACCTGAACCCTTTGTCGCCTCCCACCCAACCAATTTCTAACCCAAGCAGTAACTTTAGGGTCCATCCCAAGAGTGCTCAGTTTGTTTATAAGTCTCCTGTGAGGAACAGTGTCAAAGGCTTTACTGAAATCTAAATACACCACATCTAGGGCTCTCCCTCGGTCCAATTCCCTGTCAAAGAAATCAATCAGATTTGTCTGACAAGACCTGCCTCTGGTGAATCCATGCTGCATCGGATCCTATAATCTTCTGGACTCCAGAAACCTCACTATTTTCTCTTTCAGCAGCGTTTCCAATAATTTACCCACCACTGAAGTTAAACTAACCGGCCTGTAGTTTTTAACCTCATCCTTACTTCCGCTTTTGTGTAAAGGGACCACATGAGCCTCTCTCCAGTTCTTTGACACCACTCCGAACTCTAATGAGGCATTGAAAAGGTCAGTTAGTGGAGTTGCTAAAACATCCCCAAGTTCCCTCAGTATTCTAGGGTGTATCCCATCCGGTCCCATCACTTTGTCTATTTTAAGTTCAGCTAGTTTCTCATGAACACAGTCTTCTGAAACTTTTCAAGATGCCCCTCGCTTCTGTTCCTGTTTGTGGGTGTTTTCTGAGGTCCTGCTCCTGGTTCTTCATCTGTGAACACAGAACAGAAATATTTGTTAAGAAATGCCGCTTTATTCTCATCAGCTTCTACATATTCCTCCCCTTCACCCTTGAGTCTGACAATACAACTTTTGACCTTTCTCTTCTCACTAACATATCTGAAAAATGTCTTATCCCCCTATTTTATTGCATTGGCTATTTCCTCCTCTTTTTGAATCTTTGCTTTCCTGACTACTTTGCTAGCTTCTCTAAGTTTTTCCAAATATAGATGCCTGTCTTCCTCTCTCTGTGATCTCTTGTATTTCATCAAGGCCTCCCTCTTTTTCTTCACCTTTTTCAGCTACTTTTTTCGAAAGCCATAGTGGTCTCCTTTTCCTTTTACCTTTATTTACCATTTTAACAAAAAGGTTGGTTGCCCTTAAAATATCCCCTTTCAGTTTTGCCCACTGTTTTTCTACATCCCCCAGCTGTTCCCATCCTGCTAACGACTCCCTATTGACCCATCTTGGCAAAGTTAGTTTTCCTAAAGTCGAAGACCCTCGCTTTTAAATGGATTCTAACAGCCCTAGTCCTAATATTGAACCAAATCATCTGGTAATCACTGGATGCAAAATGATCTCCCACTACAACATCATAGACATTTTCACCATTGGTAAGCACCAGGGGCAGTTCTTCCATTAGGCCACCTGAGGTGATGGCTTCAGGTGGCACTCCATTGGGGGCGGCACTCCAGCTCTGTTTTAATTTTAGATTTTGCAGTGTCTGGCTTGCCTTTGATTTCTTGTGCGGGAAGGCAGAGTCAGGCCAGAGGCTGCAAAATCTAAAATGAAAACAGAGCTGGAGTCCCGCTGGCGTCGGATAAATAAGCCTGATTGCTTAACATAAGAACATAAGATATGCCATACTGGGTCAGACCAAGGTCCATCAAGCCCAGTATTCTGTTTCCAACAGTGGCCAATCTAGGTCATATGTACCTAGCAGTTTCCCCAAGGGACACAGGTTCCACAATGCTTGTATTGGTTCAAGCATTGATATCCTGGGTCCCTTCTTAATAATGGCTTATGGACCTTTCCTCCAGGAACTTGTCCAAACCTTTTTTAAACCCAGCTACACTAACAGCCTTTACTACATCCTCCGGTAACAAATTCCAGAGTTTGATTACACGTTGAGTGAAAAAATATTTTCTTTTATTAGTCTTAAATAGTTTACCCTGTAGCTTCATTGCATGTCCCCTAGTCTTTCTATATTCTGATAAGGTAAACAATCGATCTACGTTTACCCGTTCCACTCCGCTCATTAATTTATAGACTTCTATCATATCTCCCCTCAGCTGTCTCTTTTCCAGGTTAAAGAGCCCTAACCTTTTTAGCCTTTTTTCATAGGAGTATCCTTCCATCCCCTTTACCATTTTGGTGGCTCTTCTCTGAAGCTTTTCTAATAACTCTATATCCTTTTTAAGATACGGCGACCAGAATTGCACACAATATTCAAGGTGCGGTCTCACCATGGAACGATATAGAGGCATTATAATATCCTTTGTTTTATTTTCCATTCCTTTCCTTATCATACCTAGCATTCTATTGGCTCTCTTGGCCGCCGCTGCACACTGGGCCGAGGGTTTTAACATGGTATCCACAATGACGCCTAAATTTTTTCCTGGGTGGTGGTTCCTAATGTGGAACCTTGCATCGTGTAACCATAGTTTGGGTTGTTCTTCCCTAGGTGCATAACCTTGCACTTGTCCACATTAAATTTCATCTGCCATTTTGATGCCCAGTCTTCCAATTTATCAAGATCCTCTTGCAATTTTCCACAATCCTCTTGGGTTTTAACAACTTTAAATAGTTTTGTGTCATCTGCAAATTTGATAACCTCACTCGTTATTCCACTTTCCAGGTCATTTATGAATATGTCAAAAAGCAGCGGACCCAGCACAGATCCCTGGGGTACACCAATATTCACCTTTCTCCATTGGGAAAATTGGCCATTTAGCCCTACCCTCTGCTTTCTATCTTTTAACCAGTTCCTGATCCACAATAGTACACTGCCTCCTATCCCATGACTCTTTAGTTTTGCCAAAAGTCTCTCATGAGGGACCTTGTCAAAGGCTTTCTGAAAGTCCAGATACACAATATCAACCGACTCACCTTTGTCCACCTGATTATTCACTCCTTCAAAAAAACATAACAGATTAGTAAGACAAGATCTTCCTTGTCTAAAGCCATGTTGGCAGGAACCCTGCAAGCGATCAGGCTGATTTGTGCAGTGGCAGCAGCAGCGGCACTCTGGTTGTTTTTATTTTAGATTTTGCTGCCTCAGGCCTGCCTCTGTCTTTCTGCCATTTTTTATTTCTTGCTGCAAGCATTCTTGAGGAAAAAAAAGTGGAGAGAAGGCAGAGGCAGGCCAGAGGCAGCAAAATCTAAAAGAAAAACAGCCGGAGTGCCCCCCACCACTGCTGAATGAGAAATGCAGGTGGAGGGAGTGGGGACAGGAGAAGGACAAGGAGAGACAAAGGGGGGAAATAGGGGGCAAGTGCTGGACAAAGGGGGGAGACAGGGGGCAAATACTGGACAAAGGGGAGAGACAGGGGGCAAATACTGGACAAAGGGGGAGACAGGGGGCAAGTGCTGGACAAAGGGGGGGACTGGAGGAAAATACTGGACAAAGGGGGAGACAGGGGGAGACAGGGAGCAATTGCTGGACAAAGGGGGGAGACAGGTGGCAAATACTGGACAAAGGGGAGAGACAGGGGGGCAAATACTGGACAAAGGGGGAGACAGGGGGCAAGTGCTGGACAAATGGGGGATACAGGGGGCAAGTGCTGGACAAAGGGGGGAGACAGGGGGCAAATACTGGACAAAGGGGAGAGACAGGGGCAAATACTGGACAAAGGGGGGAGACAGGGGGAAGTGCTGGACAAAGGGGGGGCAGGGGGAAAATACAGGAAAAAGGGGGGGATGGGGCAAATACTGGACAAAGGGGGGAGACGGGGGAAATGCTGGACAAAGGGGGGAGACAGGGGGCAAGTGCTGGACAAAGGGGAGAGACAGTGTGGGTTAGGAATATAATGGGCTGATGGAAGGGGTATCAAGGGGGGGGGCGTAGGACTGGTAATGGGTTGATGGGGGGTAGGACTGGCTCTGGTAATGGGGTTGAGGGGGGACTAGCACTGGACGTGAGCTAATTGGGGGGCTTTGACTGCGAATGGGCTAATGGTGCGGAGGGGAGGATACAGCTGCTGGCCCTGGAAGAAAACTAGGGGCTAGGGCTACAATGGGCTGATGCAGGGGGATGGGAGAATGGGACTGGAAGAGAGTGGATACTGAGAGGGGCTGTCATGGTATTTGGACAGTAGGGAAGGAGGGGGACTGGAAAGGAATGGACACCAGTGGCAGTCCTGGGGATGCAAGTTGATACTGGAAGGTACTGGGAGGGAGGACTGGAAAGGGGCTGATACTGGGAAAGGTTACTGGGACTGGAAATAGGCTGATGGAAAGAAGTGAAGAAAACAAAAGAAGAGATAAGAAATGGCAGATGGATCATAGACCACAGAAAGGGAGCTAAGAGAAAAGAGGAAAGCAGAAGCCTCAGATCGAGACTAGCACAAATAGAGAATAAAACGGTCAGACAACAAAGGTAGAAAAAATAATTTTATTTAATTTTAGTGATTGGACTTTATGCTATCTTTATATTTTACACAGTATGGGGAGAACTGCATCTCTTATTTATCTGATGTTGCACTGCATGCGGAGTCTGGCTTCTTGGGGTTTCAGTTTAAATTTTGTCTACATATTTTTATTTTTACTTTAGATTGTGGTTACTTATTCTGTACTTGGTGAGGGTCAATGTTGTGAGTGTGTGACTGAGCCCAGGTGTTCTCTTAACACTAGAATACTAGAATACTGAGGGAACTTGGGGACGTTCTAGCAGCTCCACTGACTGACCTTTTCAATGCCTCGTTGGAGTCGGGAGTGGTGCCAAAGGACTGGAGAGAGGCTCATGTGGTGCCTTTGCACAAAAGCGGAAGTAAGGATGTGGTTGAAAACTACAGGCCAGTTAGTTTAACTTCGGTGGTGAGTAAATTATTGGAAACGCTGCTGAAAGAGAAAATAGTGAGGTTTCTGGAGTCCAGCGGATTCCAGGATCTGAGGCAGCATGGATTCACCAGAGGCAGGTCTTGTCAGCAATGTTCCCTCTAATTTTCTGTAGGCTGTGTGCGCATAAAATATCAGCTGTGTGCAGCTTTTGAAGGAAGGTTAAATTTTTGTGCACCACATAACGACACTCGGAGTTATATACTTTAAAATTTGACTACACGTCAGAATACAGTACGTATACCACATTGATTTTAATCAAATTAAATGAAAATAGACGATTACTAAATGAAGCGGGAAATTTCTAGTAATTACAATCATAACTTTTAAATTTTAAGACGTCTGTGTTGTTTTCTGTCAGAATCAGAGCTGTAATTTTTGTGCGCTCTGTTGTAAAGTATGTGCGCTCACTCGGCAAGGTGTGTGCGCGCGCACACGCGCACAGCTTAGAGGGAACAGTGCTTGTCAGACAAATCTGATTGATTTCTTTGACTGGGTGACCAGGGAATTGGACCGAGGGAGAGCTCTAGATGTGGTGTATTTAGATTTCAGTAACACCTTTGACACTGTTCCTTACAGGCGACTTATAAACAAACTGAGCACTCTAGGTATGGACCCTAAAGTTACTGCTTGGGTTAGAAATTGGTTGGTTGGGAGGCGACAAAGAGTACAAGTAAATGGAGCTCACTTTGAGGAGAAGGATGTTACCAGTGGTGTGCCCCAGGGATCTGTCCTTCGTCCGATTCTTTTTAACATCTTTGTTAGTGATATAGCGGAAGGGCTGTCGGGTAAGGTTTGCCTCTTTGCGGATGATACCAAAATGTGCAATAGAGTAGACACCCAGGAAGGTGTAGATAACATGAGGAGGGATCTAGCTAAGCTTGAAGAATGGTCTAGAATTTGGCAGCTGGGATTTAATGTTAAAAAATGTAAGGTCATGCATTTGGGCTGCAGCAATCCAAGGGAGCAATACAGTATAGGAGGTGAAGTACTTTTGTCCACTAAAGAAGAGCGGGACCTAAGCATGGTTGTGTCTGATGATCTTAAAGTAGTTAAACAGGTAGAAAAGGCGACAGCAAAAGCTAGAAGGATGCTTGGGTGCATACGGAGAGGAATGGCTAGCAGAAAAAAGGAGGCGATAATGCCTCTGTATAAGTCTTTGGTGTGACCTCATTTGGAGTATAGTGTGCAATTCTGGAGACCGCACCTTCAAAAGGATGTGAACAGGATGGAGTCGGTGCAGAGGGTGGCTACTAAAATGATTAGTGGGCTTCATTATAAAGCATATGAGGACAGACTTAAGGATCTTAATATGTACACCTTAGAGGAAAGGTGGGATAGAGGTGATATGATTGAGATGTTTAAATACCTCCATGGCATAAATGTTCAGGGAGAGAGCCTCTTTCAATTGAAAGCAAGTTCTGCTATGAGGGGACATGGGATGAGGGTGAAGGGAGATAGATTCAGGAGTGATATGCGGAAATATTTCTTTACGGAAAGAGTAGTGGATCCATGGAATAGTCTCCCAGTGGAGGTGGTAGAGATGAGGACAGTAACTGAATTCAAAAAAGCATGGGACCAACACAGAGGATCTCTAAAGGTAAAAAGTGGACTGTTGTAGTTGTTGATATGGAAGGACAGACTAGATAGGCCAGTGATGGCTAACCTTTTTGAGCCCGAGTGCCCAAACTGCCGCACAAAACCAAAGAATTTCCTCAAAGTGCCAGCACGTCAATTAAAGCTCCATTTGCATAAGGTGCTTCATTTGCATAAATATTTGCATAATGTTACCATACACTAACTTTTAGTAAACATGCCTCTTAATGAGTATATGGATAAAGAAAGACTAAAAGGTTTCTACATTACTATAATCCAGTACCAACCGCCAGGCACATTAGGAACTACTACAAACGCTGCCCATTTAGAACCCATAGCAAACCCGCCGTATCCTAACAGCACTACCAGGACTCACAAAGCACCATACTCTACCTATCAAAAGGCAACACTGCAAATATTAAACCAATACATCTCAGAGAACAACAATACATGACCTACTGGGGAAAGAACAAGTGGCAATGTCAAATAGGAATTATAAACAGAATACCTCAGCTCAGTTACACATGCAGAACAGACCATTACCAAACAAGGAATCACAATTTAGAAACAGGAAGACAATAATTAAACTGGGAACCCCAAAAGCCAAACTTGGAATATACAACAACACTGTAGAAATAAAACTATATATTAATTTCCTCTTGTACTAAACAAAGCGCAAAAATTAATGATGCACATTTCCCAGAGCTGACATATTCCAATTAATAAATTCAAAATAAAGAGATATTTTTCTACCTTTTGTGCATTTTTTTTCAGTTGCAATTGTTCCAGCCACTTTCTTCTGGTTTCTTCGTGTCTTCTGCTAACTCTCCATCTGCTGTCCATTTGTCCTTTCTTCTGTCTTCTTGGTTTTTTTTTCCATTCTCTCTCTACATCTGCTTTAACATACTAATCTTTCTCCTTTTGCTCTTTCCTCATTCCTATTTCATCTACTCAAAATTTACCCCTCCATCCTCAATCCCCACTTACTCTCCCAATACCCGGCCAATTGTAGATTTTTTATCCCTCCCACACAAAATATTTTTCCCCTCTCCATTTTACTCTCCCAGCCCCTTCCCATTCTAATCCTCCCCCAACACCAGCTCCCTTCTAGTTCCAGCCTCACCCAGCATCCATTCCCTTCTAGTCCCTGCATCAGCCCATTTCCAGTCCTAGCAGCCCCCCAACCCATTTCCAGTCCTAGCAACCCCCCAACCCAATACCAGTCCTATCCCCCCTCATCAACCCACTTCCAGTCCTAACCCCCCATCACCCCATTTTCAGTTTAAGCCCCCCCCTATAACCCATTACCAGTCCTAACCCCCCATCAGCCCACTTCCAGTCCTAACCCCCCATCAGCCCACTTCCAGTCAGCCCCCCATAGCCCATTGCCAGTCCTAACCCCCCCATCAGCCCACAGTCCATTACCAGTCCTAACCCCATCAGCCCACCTCAAGTCCTAACCCCTCCCCATCAGCCCATTTCTTGTCCCAGCCCCCCATAGCCCATTATCAGTCCTAAACCCCCCCATAGCCCATTACCAGTCCTAACCCCATCAGACCACCTCCAGTGTTAACCCCACATCAGCCCATTTCCAGTCCTAACCCCACCCAACAGCCCACCTCAAGTCCTAGCCCCTCCCCATCAGCAGTCCTAACCCCCCTAGCCCATTAGCAGTCCTAACCCCCCTCTCTAGCCCATTAGCAGTCCTAACCCCCCCCCCATAGCCCATTACCAGTCCTAACCCCCCATCACCCCATTTCCAGAGAGCCCCCATCAGCCCACAGCCCATTAGCAGTCCTACCCCCCCAGCCCATTAGCAGTCCTAACCCCCCCTAGCCCATTAGCAGTCCTAACCCCCCCCTAGCCCATTAGCAGTCCTAACCCACCCCCCATGGCAAATTTAAAAAAAAAAAAAAAGCAGCTGGCTCTGGCTTCTGCCGCGGCAGCGGCAGAATGCAATGTCCCGTGGGGCCCCCTCCGCCCGCTAAGCCCCTCTGCAAGGGCTTTCAGATTCGCGAGGGAGAGCGTCTCCCTCGCGTCTCTGTTAAGCCCGCAGGGGCTAATGGGAAATTTCCCATCAGTCCCTCGCGTCTAAAGGGGCTGATGGGAAATTTCCCATTAGCCCCTGCGGGCTTAACAGAGACGCGAGGGAGACGCTGTCTCCCTCGCGAATCTGAAAGCCCTTGCAGAGGGGCTTAGCGGGCGGAGGGGGCCCCGCGGGACACTGCATGCTGCCGCGTCCGCGTCCGCGGCAGCAGCCAGAGCCCGCTTTTTCTTTTTCTGCGGACCTTCACGCGTGCCAGCTGCAAGGCCTTCGCGTGCCACAGCTGGCACGCGTGCCATAGGTTCGCCATCGCTGAGATAGGCCATGTGGTCTTTTTCTGTCATCATGTTTCTATGTTTCTATGTAACATGGAGTTTGTACGTAAAGATCTATACTGTACTGTAGTAATTTGACTTGTTCAGCTTTTCACATAGGTATATGGATGTTCCAGGGCCCACTCTAGTACTTACAGTGAATCTTTTTTTGGATGGGCTCCTTATGTGAGTTCTGGAAGTTGGTGCTGATATGGTATGGTATGGTAGGTTTGCTCTATAGATACTCAGTTTTGTATTAGTTCCCAATATACCTGGTACTGGAGAATGTTTGTTGTTAATGAGATGATCAGAATCAGATTTTATTTTTAAAGATATTGAGTACTGTGGATGAATGTCCTGGTTCTGCTCTGCACCCACTGTTGAAGGGGGTTCTGTGGATGCAAAATATATGTTGAAAAAGAAAAAGCAAGAACCATAGCACAGTTTAAAAGCAGAAAATAAAAATGAGTTATAATTTAGTTTATAAACTGTGCCTTGGTTCTCGCTCTCTTTTAGTTCCTTGGTGTGCAAACATCTTGCATTTCCTCCATATAATCTAATCGGCTTTTTGGTTGGGTTCAGTCCCTGATTGGAGTTTTGAAAAAGCCACACCCCCCTCTATGGAGTGGGGGGCACCATCTCATCCTTCGCCTCAGGCAGCAGATTGCCTAGAGCCGCCACTGGTAAGCACCAAGTCCTGTATGATCCCTTCACATGTGGGGTCTGTTACCAATTGCCTAAATAGTTCTCCCTGTAGAGAATCCAGGATCTCCTTACTTCTAGATGATACTGCAGCAGGAATGTGCCAATCAACATCTGGCATATTGAAATCCCCTATCACTAACACTTCCCCTTTCCTAGCAATGCTACGTATGTCTTCAATTAACTCTCCGTCCACCTCTTTCTTCTGTGAGGGAGGTCTGTATATCACACCAATGCAAATAGAGGTTTCTTTCCCTGTTTCTAGTTTAACCCACAGTGCCTCCTCTCTCCCTTTTAAGCTCCGTAGTTCCAAAGCTTTAATATTATTTTTTTACATACAGTGCCACTCCTCCTCCCCCTTCCTCCTACCCTGTCCTTTCTGAATAAAGTATATCCTGGTATAGTTACATCCCAGCCATGGTTTTCTGTGAACCATGTTTCTGTAACTGCCACTAAATCCAAGTCAGCCTCTCCCATTAAAGCTTCAACATCTGGGATCTTATTTCCCGTGCTACGGGCATTTATACACACTGCTTTCCATATGTTGTCCCTTTTACCCATTTCTATAAAGGTATTTAAAGTTTCACTTACTTGGTGGCTTTGACTTACCTGGGGGCTTTCTTCAACCATCTCTAATGAATCTATTTTAAAGCCCTCTTCAGTAGATTAGCCAGTCTGTTACTGAAGATACGTTGACCTTTCTTGGACAGATGGATGCCATCTCTGCTCTGCAACCCTTGGAACAGCATCCCATGGTCCAGGAAACCAAAGCACACTCGATGACACCATCCATGCAGCCATGCATTCATCTCCAGGATGCAAGCTTCTCGGCCTTTACCCTCAATAGGGAGGATTAAAGAGAACACCATCTGCACCCCTATCTGCTTCACCCTCTGTCCCAGAGCCATGAAGTCACTTTTGAAACGCTCAGAGGGTACCTGGCAGTATCATTTGTTACTAAATGTAAAAATAAAGCTCCCTTTGTTTAGCTCCAGCAGGTTAGATAGCTGCACTGTTTTTATTTGTACACACATGATCATCAGCTTTTCGTAGCCAACAAAGCACAGAAACAGTCTTAATAACTGTGGTATCAGAATTGCAATGAATATTAAGGAAGGGTGGACAGGCCATTCTAATGCAGTTTGATTTATCATCAGCTTTTGATATGTTGGATCATGTTATTTTGTTAGAACGATTGAGTGAGATTGGATTTTCAGGTGAGGTATGTGATTGGATGAGGGAATTTTTGAGAAACTGAGGTGTAAAGGTTAAGTGGGAAAATATTTTTTAGTATCATGGAGGTTGGAATGTAGGGTACTGTAGGGCTCTGCATTATCATCACTTCTATTTAACGTGTATATGAGCACTTTAGGGGTAAATCTGCAAGAATTGAGCCCGCCGATGATATTGTGATTATTCTGATTCAGGGTGACATTAGATTTGCTTATGATAGACTCGCAGATTGAATAAGTTGAAGACAATCTTGGATGACTAAACATCTGATGAAATTAAATCCAGAATAAATAAAATTACTTTGGGAAGGGCATACGATGACCCTTTTTCCAACCATTTTTCCTAAGATCTGTGATATAGAAATCCCGCTGATAAAATCAGTAAAATTATTGGGTATTATTGGGTATTGGGATTCAACACTGTCTATGGAGGAACAGGTAAAAGCCTTAAAGAAGAAAATATTCTTTAAATTGAGAGATATTAGTTTAATTAGATCTAACTTTGATACTGACCATCTAAAGCTTTTGGTGCATGCATTTAAGAACATAAGAAATGCCATACTGGGTCAGACCAAGGTCCATCAAGCCCAGTATGCAGTTTCCAGCAGTGGCTAATCCAGATCACAAGTACCTGATAGGTTTCCACAGATTCAATAGTACTTGCCCGGGGTAAACAGTGGATTTCCTGGTGGATTATTGCAACATTGTTCATTTAGACATTGCTAAGAACTTTTCTTGTGTCTGCAAGTGTTACGAAATGTAGCAGCTAAGATATGATAGATCTACTCCCTATCTTAAGAAATTGCATTGGCTACTGATACCAGCCAGGACTACTTTTAAACTGCTAAATGCCTTGTATTTAGAAGATTACACGGTTATATCCCTTCCTATATGGGAGACATTGTGTTGTTTAATACAACCTTCTGAATGTCCCAATTAGGGAAAAGTTTGTCTTTGGCTATTCTGTCAATGAAAATATTAAGTTCAAGAAGTCCTTGGACAGTGTGTTTGCTTGTGCTGCTGCAGAATGGGAACAGATCAGATGGGGTTTGGATAAGCATTGAAAACTAATTTATTCAGGAGATGTTTTGTTAGTTAGAAATCCCAATTGGTAATAAAATTCAACTGTAAGGGTTGTATTGTTTTTAAAATACCCTCTTAACTATTGTAACCCACCTAGGATCTGGAGGTATAGGTGGGATATAAATGGATGACTTAAAGTAAATGGTCTGGCAACAGTAATCCATGTGCTGATCATGAGTAGAATTGATTACTGCAATTCTTTAGATCATGGGTTAACATGAAGTGCCTGTAGCTGTCGCAGAATCCTGCTGCTTGGATATGTGGAGGTGTTGAGGCTCAGTCAACAATACACCAACAAGTTACATTGGCTGTCCATCCTACGGCTGATTACATTTAAAATCTTACTAATGGTTGGTAAGTGTCTTCATCAGCTGGGCTCTTCTTATCTGACCAAACTGCAGAGTGAGAACTCTTTGTTCATCTCAGCAAGCCCTTCTGTCCACTTCTCTTTCTCCAGCAAAACGTCATGCGCTTTCCTGATGGAACTTGTCGCCATCCCTCTTTTACCTTCCGTTCTGCAAGCATTTGTGAGCATGGTTTTTTACTCAGGCTTTCTACTGTTAGTCACAGAACAAGCAGCCCTGTGCAAAGAAGTGTTGCGCAAGGACTTGCAAGAAAGGTTTGATACTCTTTGGCTCAACCAGTTTATTTAATCAGGGGTAGGATACAAGGAGTATGATTGGTTGAGAAGCTGATCATGTTGAATATCTTCTTTTTAGATTCAATAGACAAGATCAGAAAGTATAATGCATTGAATGAGAGGGGCGGGTTGGCTGGATGAGGGCATTCCCGTTGCTATAACAGGAACTAGGTAAGAAGTTCAGCAGATGGGAAGATGTTCACACGAGCTTATATCTTATGATACTGTATGAACTTGTGCATGGCTGGCACTGCCCATTAGGCAAATTAGGTGGTTACCTAGAGTGCAAACATTTTGAGGGTGGCCCATTGCTACCACTGCTGCTCCTCTACCCAAACCCTCCAATACTGTGCTCTGATCAGCCGCTTCTCTCCCTTCAATACAGTGGAAGCGGCTGGTCAAATGCTTTGACCAGCCTCTTGTGGCTCCATGCAAACAGGAAGTGTGCACCGGAGGGCTTAGAAGTGGATGGTCAAAGCGCAGTGCCAGAGGATTTGGGTAAGACCTGTATTTTAATGTCATTGCTATTGCTGCTGCTGCTGCAGGTCCCGGAGAGGTGCGGAATGAGGGCTTGCCTATGGTGCCTCATATCCTTATTTATTGTTTTTATAATGCACTCTATTTACTAGGCAGATCACAAATGAACACACACAGATTTCATCAAACAAACATCATCAATGCACTACATACATACATACCTGCAAATCCCACAACCACTATCAATGCACTACATACATACATACCTGCAAATCTCACAACCATTATCAATGCACTACATACATACCTGCAAATCCCACAACCACTATCAATGCACTACATACATACATACATACCTGCAAATCCCACAACTACTATCAATGCACTACATACATACCTGCAAACCCCACAACCACTATCAATGCACTACATATATACCTGCAAATCCCACAACCACTATCATTCTACTCGCGCCATTTATCACCAGCCCTGACTTGTGTTATTGTAAGTCACTTTGGGCCTGATGCAGAGAAATAAATAGCGGGGTTGGACATCCTGGTAGGTTGTCCAACCCTATTTCTGGCGCAGAATTCAATCCTGAGTCCAGCCCTCCCCGCAGATATTGAGGGGTAGTGTGGGGAGCACTGGATGGGGGTGGGAGGGGCAGGGCTGGAAGTGGGCAGTGGGTAGAGCAGGGGCAGGCTGAAGCACCCAGACATACAGGGCCTATTCAGGTCATGGCCCTGTACATTCAGTGGGGGAGAGATAGACGTGGGATTTATTCTACCTCAGAGGTGGAATAAGTTCCATCAGCTACAGGGTTCGGGCCAGGCAACCTCGCCAAACTGGCCAGGCAAATGCAGGGGTGTCCTCGCCGCCCATTCTCAGCCCTGGCTGCCCGCACTTAGGGTCAGTCAGCAGGGAAATGAGGGCTTCCTCTGTTGCGGCATTTCTGCACTTCTGCTGGGTGTCCTGATTGCCATGGCAACGAACCAGCAGGAGCATAGGGCGAGCTGGACAGACTGTAGGAGAATGTCCT
Organism: Ichthyophis bannanicus; assembly: GCA_033557465.1. Lineage (NCBI taxonomy): Eukaryota > Metazoa > Chordata > Amphibia > Gymnophiona > Ichthyophiidae > Ichthyophis > Ichthyophis bannanicus. The sequence continues at coordinate 9,014,844 of CM066050.1, forward strand.
GTGCCGCTGAATCAGGGTTATGCTGGGCCATCTAATTGCCTGACCCTGTAACCATGGGACTGTCTAGCTCCTGCGGTTGCAGAATTGGGTGCAATTTAGGGCCATCAATTTTTTGAACGTCTGGATGGCCCAGACATGCCCTGTTGGAATTGGACTACATATATACAATCAAACCTAAGAAACTGAATAAACAACAAATAATAAACTGTAGCAGGCCATATCAGATCTTACCGGACTTAGCAATGGTGTAGAATTTTACCTCAGTGGTTCTGAGAGTTTTTTCTGGAATTCCAGCAACACAAAACTTTCCATAAGAAAAACCAGTCAAAAATATAAATCTGTACCAGTGTTGTTGAGGTTTTGGTTTTCTTTTTTACTTTTTGTCTCTTAGCTTTAAAATGTTACAAACATCAGGAGAACAAGCAATGGCTTTTAGTAAATACAAGATTTTTTTTTTTAACTATACACACTTTTTATCACTGTGCTGGGTATTTAGACAATGATTTGGAATACAAGACAAATACAAACTCTTTATAAACATGTTTTTTTTCAAAGACTAGTACGATGGATGGTCACCATAGGTCTGGCTGATGCAAAGCTCTCTCTTTGTGCTGGAGAAGCCCCCACCCTCGGAAAGTTTCCATCCTCAGTGCTAGCTTGCTGATTCCTCAGAGTCACCAGCATGTTTGGGTGTCATTTCTAGATTGGGGGCGGGGAAGGGGGGGGGTAGGAGGAGGAAGATGCTTTCCTACATTACCCTTCATTGCACAATCACGTGCACAGGATTTTAGAGGCAAAGTTTCATAGTTCCCTTCTATCATACATGACAAACTTTATAGGAACTTAAAATGAAATGGTGCAGTAGGTACAGAGCTACATTTGTCCAACTGGCATAAATGTGCCATCTGAGAGACTGAGGTCAGGTGAACAGTCAAACATGTTCGAGTCCAACTGGTTCCCAGCTTCACTTTTTTTGTGGGCTGATTGTGTGAGTAGGAACTGGAAAGTCTCAAATGGAAACCTTTGGCAGGTCTGTGATGGCATCAAAAGCATCAAGCTGCTCTTTCTAGTCACACTTCTTATGGTGCATTAGGTTTGATATTATTTGAACAGAACTCAGAAGTAACCTTCATGATGGAGCTAGTGTAGAATAAAGCGGAGGTCTCTTCACCACTGCCGAAATGCCCTACTCTGGAGCAAGCCCATCCTAATTATCATGGTGACTACAAATTTTATCAGCGACTCCTGCATCCTCCAGAATTGCACAAATGCAGTGTCAGAGCTTACAGAACAAGTTAACCAAACATTTTCACTAATACTAACACAGACACAGTTGACAAAAGGTTGTCAGGTCCAAGATGCTGGTGGGCGTGCTGAAGTGGAAAATCATTGCCCTTAGTGATAACAGCGATGCTACAGGTACTGACGCCTCCCCTGCAGCACTACTCACCATCTTCATGGAGTGTCCCTTCATGGAGTTTACTCTTTAGAACATCTATGGGCTGGCTTTCTCCATTTTCACCTCCACAGAGCCATGTAAGTTGGAAAACACACCATGAGAACATGTACCAGCAGCTACTGTGACTCTCAAACCAACACTAATGTTGGTCTTGTAGAAGAGAGATTCTACACTTTACCAACTACCACCTTGGCACGATTTCAAAAGTGGACCATCAATGCAAGTCACAGAGATAAGTAAGGAAACCCCAAAATGGGCTTTCCTCTGTGAAGCCACTTAGGGCTTATTTAGTCCTTCGTCCCATATCCATAGTTAATTATTTCTTGCAGTATGCATGTTGCATTCACAAGCATTACCAACAGTACAAAGAAACAAGAGCTAAGCTATGGGGGTCAAAATCCAAGTCATAGACCCCCTTGGCCACATTCATTTGCATTGTAGGAAAATGTCATGGTACACAAATACAAGGAAAGATTATGATGACTTTGCCTCCATTCGAAGATTTAATTCCATTAATAAACTTTTCACAATGCTTTTGCTATTCCAGGGCCAATGCTTGCCTATCGCTCATTATGCAGTAGGGCTTCCTTGTAACATATGGTGAGCATCCAGTTTAGTAACTCTAGACAAGATTAGATGATGGAATGGAACAATGTATGGGAGATTTACCCTGTTACAGAGACAACCATTGATAGCAATTGCAAAACACAGAAACTATGGTTAACAGAATGGCGAAGAGCCCCAACACATTCTCTATGAGCACACAAAGAAGGTTCCTTATGGCATGAAACAGAATATCTAATACACCCCTTTGTACACAATCAGAGAACACATTCTTTAATCACATCTGGTTTTCCCCTACTTTTTCTAAAGTATTGCGGTCTAACTGATATGGCTTTAACTATTGAAAAAGAGTAGGGGGGAGTTAATGGAATGGATTTGCTCTCTTGTGTGTCTTTGCATGAAAAATGAAGAAACTGTGAACTATGAATCCATCAACTGTAGTGATCAATGTGTCGTTATGTGACTAGAAATGGTGACTTGGTGGAACCAGAGAGCAAAGAGCTGGGATTTTCTCAACACCAGAATTAAGGAAGGATTAACAAAAGTATGCCCTTCAATCTGGTAACTTTAACAGAACTGAACTGAGCTTTTCTAGGAAAAGAGAAGGTGCTGTTTTCTAATTTCCTCTTCTTTCTAGAGAAGATAAAGTGATCTCAAAGTTTTTGTAGCTCTTGTATTTTTTTCCAAAAGTAAAAATTTCATTAAAAGAGAAAATTGATGAGAGATACTCATGACCTGAAAATCCAGGGAAATATCTTTTCAATGAGATATTGGGTTTCCCTCCTTTATGTGGACAGTAGGATGCTCTAATCTGATTTAGGGTAGAAGGAAAATACTGTGGGACAAAACGGTATCACTGCCTGAACAGAATAGGCATCCTTCGAGGGGCATCATCGTCAGCAGCCGTTCTTTTCTCAAGAGATTTTAATGTGTCTTCTGCCTTGTCCCCTGCCCTCCGCTATCTCAGAAGAAAGTCCAAAACCTTGTTTAAGAACATTCTATTTGAACTTAAGGCCATGAGGATATCTCATTAAGGTCAATACTGAAATTTAAAAAAGATGTTTGAAGAGATTGAAAACAGTACATCTCTTCTCTTGTTTGCCCAGAGCAGTGAAGAGCAAAAAGACAATGGGCTGGTGTCTTGCCCTGTTTACCAGTTTGATTTCTTGGTGCAGTGTGCTTGAATTCTCATTCTGAGGGTCTGGACAGGAAACACCAAACAGGATGAAGGACAAACCTGACAAAGTCTATGGCTTTACATCCTACAGGATCAATGCCATCAATCCCTCTCACTGACCCCTGCACTCCTGGCCCTAGTGCTGGAAATGATCCCTCAGACCATAGATTCTGAAGGAATGTGACAACAGGAATAACTTTGAGGCTAACATGTAGCAGTAATTCATTCCCCCTATCCGTCACAACTATTTGCCCAATGGGAACATGGCTGATGGTTTAACAGACAAGGAAGTACAATCCAACTGCTCCCATCACCTCTTGCGCCAAGGATTCAGAGCAGCAGCTTCCATGAGCCAAAATATTTTAGATGACGTTAGTCTGCACAGAGCATTTATTCTGTAAGGAGAAGTGCACCAGACTGGAGCCAAAGGTAAGAAATAAGGGAAGATGATCTCCTCTTTATATTAAATGCTATTGTGCACATTGGGGCTTCCTCTTAGCATGCATATGGATCTGTGGCGGTGTTAAACTAGAAGTTTGACATGGATAACTTGTGAAATAGTTGCCATTTTTTATTCATAGGCTGTGAAGAAGTGAGGCTTGGGGAGTCTGTCCAAGCACTGAGAGCAGTCAGGAGACTTTAGCTTTACTATAATTGCTGAGAAACTTTCTATACACTGGGGATATACTTTCTATATTTGTTTGAAATTGAAATAATCAACATTTTATAAAATTTTTAAAAAAGGTGGGTATTGTGCTAAGGCAGGAATCCTAGGTGCACGCTGCTTAGAAACTGGTGCTTTCAGGTAGTGGTCTGCCAATTATGAAGAATTGAAGCAAATCCTTGTATAAAAAAGTGTATTTATAATAAACTGAAGTTTTATCTGCCCTCTCTAATACAGTATCTGTACCCAAACTTCTTAAACCAGCCTTGTCACTGGCTTCCCCTTATATATTAGGGGTTATTACTGCCCTGAATGGCAGGGGGCCAGTGTGGCTGGGTCACTTCAGGTGAGCAACCCCTGGACTACCGTAGGCTTAGTTCAGGGTTCAGTGATTCCTCTCATTTAATGCAGACACCCATCACCGGACCTCATGGTTGTAAAGGTTCTTAACTATCTGGTTGTTGGACTTCAGACTTTCTCTGCTTGATAAACTAAGTTAAATTAAATTAAATTCTGGCAGTGTCAGTAAAAAAGAGGCAGAAAGAAAGCTTCCTTCAAGATCATCAGCAAATTCTTCACCCATAGAAGCTCAGGAAAATACAAGAAGGAATACCTGAGATTTTCAAATGAAGCAGAGGCCCAAAAACACTAAAGAAATGTACTTTGGTCTGATTAAAAAGTAAAGCAACTCAACTCAAAATATTCAAACGCTGAAGCTAATTAGTCTGAAAGTTTCATAAAAGACATTCAGATGAGTTTTTTTAAAGGAAAGAGAAAAGAGACCATTAACCTAAGCTGGTAAATAAGAAGAGCAGCAGGAAGGAGGTGGCTGTGGGACAGTTGGGTTGCAAGCAGAATCAGCAATGACCTTTGCAAGCATGGGGAAGGTCGTTGATCTTGGCTCTTTGTGGCAGACAGATCTAACAGTTTCCTTAAATGCTGTATTTTTTATCCTTGAAACATGCAATTAAGTGTTACAGTAAATAGAAAAGTGTGTGGTCAAAACGGTTGGTCCATTTTCAGTTCTGGTCAGTCCAAAAGACAGCATGCTAGAGCCTGAAACTGCTTTTTGTCAGTTGGACAGATTTATGGGAATGTGAAAGAAATGGAGTCCTAGAGCTTCCCCCTAATTTTATTTTTTTAAACTCTGCGCTTCCCTTCTTCCATCTGAGGAATCTTTCTAAGGCACTACCATTATGTCCTCCAAAAATGTTCTTGCTTTAAATAACAGCAGCATATCCACCTAAATTTCCACCACAAACTCTCTCTTGTGGGACTAGAAATGAAAAGTAAAGCATTTTAACATCCTTAAACTCTCAGAAAAAGAGCTTAGAAGTCAGCTTTGGAAAAAGAGAAAGGCAGAGAGAGCCTTATCCTTTCAAAAAATCGCAGTGAAAAGTTGTTCTTAAAATGTTGTATAGCTTGGAACAAAAAGCATAAGAAATGAGCTATGGAATTTTCGGCCACGTCCTGGATCAACTGCAGAGTTATGTAAACCTTGGTGAGCTCAAAACATTTCTCAGGAATATGCAACTGAACGGTCACCTGAACCAGAGACAAAGTCTTTAACATTTCTTCATCTTTCTCAGCTAATCTCCCTTTGACCCCAGCTGTCAGAACCTTGTCATGAAAGCACATAGAAGCGTGGAGCAGTTTGTTTCTGGCAGGGTGAGGTATCGCCCTCTTCTTGCCCCTCCTTTGTATTGTGTGCTGCTTGTTGGTACATGAGGATCGGCACCTATAATAGCAATTCTAAACCAAGGGTGGGCAACATTTATTACACAGAGCCTGTCTGAGGGGCTGGGGAGCAGGTGTACTGAGGTCGTTCTCAGAGCTCTGGCAATTAGGGAACAGGGGGCGCCCCCTTGAAGATTCTGCCTGACAGCAAAGAATCCCCCTTGCAGCTCCGGTTGGGCAGTGAAATCTAATGGCAAACATATGATGTTACAATCCAAGTTGACTACCCATTAATTATGAATGAAGAGAAAGGGAGCGAAAACTGCTGGAGCCTGACTTACTGTAGCTCTCTTCTCATGCTGTATGGGAAAATGCTTAGGAAATCAGGCCCTTAATATAGGAAGTTGCGCGAGGCGCTAGAGCACATTAGTTGCTGCATTAATGTGAATGCAGCCTCTATAGCTAATGCGCATTTTCTACTGCATGAATGGTGAACATGGACAAGGGGTGGAGAATGCGGGGCTGCATTTTACAGGAAACATGGACTGCCCTGTAATGCACTTAATTTCTTCTGCATTAACTAACACAGAGGTTTTGTGGTAAGCACATGTTAGTTTTGGCAATCAGCACAGGTAGCAGAGGATGTCTAAGGGAGAGGAAGAGGGTGTAGAACGTAATAGTTCTTATAGATTGGCAGACTGGATAAACTGTGTGGTCTTTATCTGCCATTATTTTCTCTATTTCTATATAACAAAATCTTACTATGTTTTAGGAAATAGGACACTTAAAAATTCTGTTTATTAGCCCTCTCAAAACTTAAGCCACAGCTCAATGTGTTTGGTGGGGGGCTCTTCTTAGGCCACAATATCTGTTCAGTGCCTGTGTGCTGGCTAGTCCCCGATCCTTATGCTTCTTCCCTCCTTTCACAGTTATATGACACAGTTCCCCTGGGAGGACCGACTGAGGAGACTTATCTTTATGCACCACCATGATGTAGTAATCACCCGCTGTCACTTCTTCATACTGTAGCTCCGAGGCCATCGCTGGTTGCTTTTGACTGCCACCATTTTATGACACATGCACTATATTGGGCCGTGCTGATGACCTTAGCAAGAAGCAGAGATGGCCAGGGGCTACAGCATTCATAAACTAATAGGAACATAAATTTGAAAGAGATGAAGAGGCCAGACAAAAAAGTCTGATGGATCAGTTTTGGCCCGTGGCATATTGTTTGCCCACCCCTGTTCTAGACTAACAATATCAGAACTGGAGAGAGCATGGCAAGGACTCCAGAGGTATATGCAGGCCTCTAGCACAGTCCGAATCGACTGAGACCAGGTGCTGCTTGTTGGCCATTCACTTGAGGACAATTCATTCTAGCAAGGAGTGAACTAAAACAGGTTTTCAACTCTACCAACAAGTCTTGGTTTATAGGGTAAAGACAATATACAAATTGCCTTGTTTATATGAATATATCTGATTAATATTCATTTGTGTCTATTCTGAGAACTGGACCTATTTGTAATATCTTCTCTAAGAACCCCTGAGCTAGGAGGAGATGAATGACTGACTCAGAGGTCAGCAAAGCTGCTGGACTTGCTTTCTACAGAAAAAGAAGGCAGTGTAAAACTGAACTCCGAATCATTGCACAAAATGAAAGCAAAACTGGAGAAGCACAAAAGAATGAAAAATAAATGAGCAGCTGTTTAATAACAATATCCAGAAGGAGGTTTCAGGGGTCAGTGCTTCAGGAGCAGCTGATGGAGTCATCTGTGGAAAAACGCCAGGGCCAGCCCACCCGGATCGTCCCTCTCTCCACTGCTGAAGATCCCTTCACATGGCTTACAAGAAAGAGAGGCACAAAGTTCTTATGTGCTAGTCACCGATTGCACTGCAATGAAACCTCTTGTGATAGAGAAGGATCTTGGAGCCAGTCCTTGCGTGCTGCCAGAATTTGCTGGGGATGGGGATTGGACGGGGGGGGGGTTGCAGAATACTGTCCATTATGTTATTTGTGCTTTCAGTGTTTGCCGATACTATTCTGCCAGTCCCTGCCCTACCCTGCTTTGCCCTCCTAAACATTCTGGTCGGGGAGTGCACAGGTTCTTGATACCTTATTCTGTTTTCTCTTACATCTCTCAGACACCACCAGTTTTCTGTGTAGAGTTTTGAGTTCCTCATGTGCTGTAGTGTGCTGAATTCAGTCCTCCAGAAATGGGGATCTGTGGAGTGAGGGGATCTACATTCTTGGAGGACGCAGCCTGGAACTGCTGTTTCTCTCTAGGACAGAAGGATGCTGCTGGTACTGCCAGTCACTCACAGCTTGTCTATTACCAGATGGGTAATATTCATCAACATGTCTTATTAAGGGGCTAAAATGCTTGGAAACAAAGAAATGACTGCAAAGGTGTATCAGAGAAGAGGAGATGGCAATCTAATGAGCATCTGCTAGGCTTGAGACAGTAGAGATGAGGTAGGGGACAATGATCTTTTCCTCTTCTGGACACAAGTACAATTTCAGATATCTTGTGAAATTAGTTTGCACCGCAGTTCTTGGTTAGTAGAACCAAAGATTAAACTGCTAATTTAGCATATAAATTGCTAGTGCCCTCTTGGTATGGAAGATGAGAATCCACTGGGCGTGCCCTGCCATTTCGATTCCATCCAATGTGCTCTCGGGATGCAGTTGTAGTGAAGGACTAGGGTCCAGAGGAGCATCTAGACCTGTAGATATCCAACATAGCTCACACAAGCCTGCCACTCCCAGGACTCCCTATTGAAACACACACACACACACACCACCATCTTGGACCTCTAACATCATAGATTTGCTGAGAAAAAAAACCAACAACTGCCCTAATCTTTCACCAAAATGTATTTTTGTCTAGGTAAGAGAAAATGTTGTCAGAAGACTGGTGTATGGAGTGAAGGAGTAAGTTATATAGGTTGTACTTATACTAAGAGCTGGGACTTGCCAATCAAGGCCCCTCCTTGCATTCCTTGACTTCTGGGGGAACAGTGCTGTTGCTGTCTTAAGCATAGAATTGCTACGTCTATTGGGTTTGGACCACCTTCTGGGGATTCAGAAGTGGTAACGTGTTTTACCTTAGGGTGACACCACACACTTGCTCCTTGTGTTTTAGAAGCAGAAAACCTGGGTTGTGAAGAATAAATGATGGAATGGGTTGTGCACCTGTCCCTGGGGTCATGGCTTTACTAGGTCAGTTTTCTGATGGCTTAATGGAAAATGACCTGTGGCTTTGGATATATGACACGCAGCACACTGGCTCCAAGATCCTTAGTGATGTAAATGAAAAACCCCTCACCTAAAGCAGGAATATGGTGGTTTTTCTTCATTGTCCAGAGGTGAGAGAGATTGGGTTTTGTTTGCCTTCCAATATAGCTGAAGAAAAGGTTTGGGCAGTGTGATGCTGTGGCCTACTGGCCTCAATTACTTCTTTAGCATGTCCTGCAGGGGTCCTGGCAGGTACTTGAGGACGGTATCGAGAATACTCTCCTCCTCCTCCTCCTCGTCATCGCCGCAGCCGGCCGGGACAGCTTTCTTAGGACGGGTTAAGCTGCCTTCACAGGGCTGCTCCATGGCCGCTTTCTCCTCTGCCTCTTTCTCCTCCTTCTTCTTCAGGCCGTACTAAATCCACAAAGAATCAGAGATATGGAAAAGATGAGCCCATAAACGCTTCCATCAGGAGGAGATTTCAGCAAGGTTCTAATCCCAGCTCTGCCAATGACTTTCTGTGACCCCAAGGAAATCAGTTTCCCCCTGCATTTCAGCTTAGCCCAGAGTAACAGGATAATGATATTCTTAACATCACAGAGTCCCTCTGGAGCTGCATGCATGTCTCCTTAAGAAGAAAGGCGTTAATGTTCTTATTAACAAGACTGAGTACATAGCAGTGACTCAGCTAGCCTTTACCTGCTCCTATCACATGACTTCTGCTTAGGGTTGCCAACTGGCTCCAGATGCGCCCGACAGACTTGATCCAGTCCTGGGTTTACCCCATTGCATGCAGTGACTTGTAGTTTTCCATTTCTTATGGAGTGCAATGGAGAAATCAGAACTACATATCCCTGCATGCAATGGGGTAAACCCAGGACTGGATTTACCCTGTCGGGCGCATCTGGAGCCAGTTGGCAACCCTACTTCTGCTCTCTTCCTAAACTTGGATACAGGAGAATGTTATCTTTTTTGCAAGTGCAGTGTAAGCTGCTAGTCTCCCCATTCCTTGCCAACGGCCCTTCAGAGGTACCACAACAATGTGAATTGGTCCTAGCTCGACAATACCACATGAAATGTCAGATCACTTTCTCATTCTAATCTACTTTTACAGTTAATTTAGACTTTATGTAACCTAGTGGCTATTAAAAAGAAGAGGTGGAGGCTGCCAGAGTGGATATGGGGGTATTAGACATTGTAAGTGAACCTTCAGTCTTGTCTATCCTCCATTCGCTTCACAGCTACCAACTAGTGGTGGCTCTAGTGCAGCTTCCCCTTCTCCACCCCTGAGCTTCAGAAGCCCCCTCCCTCTGCCCCCAGCCCCTCTTTTTCTCTCATGCCCAAGAGCATCCAGATTCTCCTTTCCACCCACTGCACCAGCACCAGGCAGTATTCATCTTCCAGGGATTCCACTCCCCCCAGCTTCCTATTGTGGTGCTCCCAGCTCTGGTATTGAACAAGAAATCGATGCATCAATTTGTGAAATGATCTACCTAGAAAAATATGCAAAAATGTGAAAATTTAGGGATGAGTTTTTATGTTTTTCCTGCAAAACCCCATGTATCAAAATATTTGCAAGCTTGCTGCTTCCTGGCTATTAAACTTTGCCTGTAATCTGCTAAGATCCTAAATAGGGATGTGCACTCACGAGCACGCATTTAATCCGTTTGGGTGCCGGTTATCAGTGTGCGTGTAAATCATTTCTGCAGGTCTATCCTCATGAATTAAAAGCGATTAGCTTGCTTGCTTAAAAGGTGTTAGCACACATGCAGTACATACAGTAGACGTAAAACAAATACACAACCCCTCACACACTGGTGGATGATTTTAACATTTCCATTTGTTTATTGTGATCTGCTCTGAACTGTAAGGACAGACTATAAAACCACATTCGGGAAAATTCAGAATAGGAGCAGGATGATTTGTTCGCTGTGCGTACCCCTACCACTCATTAATTCTGAATCAAGCAAAGTCTGGCACATTAAGACATCTCTGCGCACCAGTTTCAGTTGGATCCATAGTGAAATCTGCTGAGAGCCGTCTGCATAGAGGGCAAACATCTGCCAGAAAGGAGCCAGAGCTCTATGGAAGTGGATTTTTACGGCATATTTTTACATTTTATGTTATTTAATTGCTGACTACTGTATTAGGTGTTTTTTGTTATGACATATATTGCCATTATTTTAATTGCAAACGGCTTTGATAGTTTTATGATCTGAGGGATGGTATGAACAAATAGATAAGACACAGGGGTTTTGTTGCTAATGGGTGCTAAGATGTTGCACATAACACACCAATAGCAGTGACACTATAGTGCGTTAGGTTCAACAATCCCATATTAACCATTGGGGCATGGAAAGCATTTCCCTGGTAGTTAGCCCATGCTGCATTAGCATGAGGGCACCTAATGCCACCTATTGAGCTGGTGTTACACTAATGCAGTTAGCGCATGGTGTGAACACAACACTAAATGGGCTGAGCTCACCACACCCACTCTCGATCCTAACGGGTGGCAATGCATCCCATTGTGTCTGCCGCATGCACCCAAACACACACAGCCAGCTACTGTCCATTAGTAAAAGACCCCCTCAGCATTAGGAATAAGTCTACCTCATGTTTTCGCTGTGAAGGAAAGAATTACTACTACTGCTATGACTACTGAGCATTTGTATAACGCTACAAGACATACACAGCGCTGCACAGACATGTAAGAGACAGTCTCTGCTCTCAGAGTTTACAATCTAGTCAAGACAGACAACACAGTAGCTGTAGACATGGGATACGTCTAGGGGGAACGGTAAAGAAACACAAAGGAGATCAGGTGAGTCAAAATCTGAAAGCAGCAGCAAAGAGGTGAGTTATCAGCCTGGATTTGAAAAGGGCCAGAGAAGGTGCCTGATGTACAGACTCAGGTAGTTTGTTCCAGGCGTAAGGAGCAGCAAGGTGAAAGGAGCAAAGTCCAGAGTTAGCAGTAGAAGAGAAGGGCACAGATAGAAGCAATTTGCCAGAAGAACAGGGTTCCCAAGGAGGGGTGTAGGGAGAGAAGAGAGGAAAGGTAGTGAGGAGCTGCAGAGTGAATGCACTTATAGGTCAACAGGAGAAATTTGAACTGGATACGGAAACGGATAGGGAGCCAATGAAGTGACTTGAGAAGAGGGGTAATATGAGTATGATGAGGCTAGTAGAAGATTACCCGCACAGCAGAGTGTTGGACAGATTGAAGGGGAGAGAGATGATTCAAAGGGAGACCAGCAAGCAATAGGTTACAGTAGTCAAGACGAGAGGTGATTAAGGAGTGGATAAGCATCTTAGTAGTGTGTTCAGAAAGGAATGGGCAGATTTTGTTGATGTTATAGAGAAAGAAATGGCAGGTCTTAGCTATCAGATGGATGTGTGTGGAGAAGGAGAGAGAGGAGTCAAAGACAACCCTAAGGTTGTGAACTGAGGAAACAGGAAGGAGTAGAGAGTTATCTACAGAAACTGAGAGAGGAGGAAGGGGAGAGGAGGTTTTAGGAGGAAAAATAAGAAGCTTGGTTTTGGAGTGTGCGTTCCACAAGGCACATGAGAAAGGGAGAGAAGAAGGGGAGAGGAGAGGGCTATGAATAAGATTAGAGGTGTTGCGTGAAGATCTCTTCTCAGAGTGTGACAAAAGTCTAGGGAGGCCAGGGTTGGGGTTGATATCTCTGGATGAGAGAAGGAGAAGAAGTAAAAAGGCACAGGGCAGAGAGGAGACAGTATACCGGGTGAGGGTGAGGTTGTCTTGGAGAGAGAGGAAATGGCTGAGTGAGAGGGAGAAAGTGGTGAAGCTCAAGAGCTCATGAAAGGGTAGAAGACAGAATGGAGGGGGAAGTGAGCATGTAAAGGGGAGATAAGGAGGGAGGAGTGAAGGTACTGGAAGGAGGGGAGACAATTAGGGAGTATGAAAAATAGGAAGACAAAGTGATGAAGAGGAGAACAGAGGCCAGAAGAGATAGATTGGTGGGAGAGAGCCCACAGGGGATTAGGTGCACCTGTGGATAAGAGAGGTAATGAGCAGATGACAGCTATAAGAGACCGAGTGCCAGGGAAGAGGGGAGAGGCGGTGGGGCAATGTTCCCTCTAATTTTCTGTAGGCTGTGTGCGCATAAAATATCAGCTGTGCAGCTTTTGAAGGAAGGTTAAATTTTTGTGCGCCACATAACGACACTCGGAGTTATATACTTTAAAATTTGACTACACGTCAGAATACAGTATGTACACCACATTGATTGCACTAGAAAATATTGTAGAACTTGTGAAACACAACAACTTTTCAATTTTAAGAACGTCTGTGTTGTTTTCTATCAGAATCAAAACCGTAATTTTTGTGCGCTCTGTTGTAAAGTATGTGCGCTCACTCGGCGAGGTGTGTGCGCGCGCACACGCGCACAGCTTAGAGGGAACAGTGCGGTGGGGTATAAGTTATTCAGCTGAGAAAAGCTGAACAAAAGTGTATAAAAGGTGTAATGAGGTAAGAGAGCACACTAGCAATGATAAATAAATAAATATATACAGAGAGAGAGACATTCACAGAAAGCAAGCAGAATTCACCTTTCTGGCAGAGCTTGCAATGGACTTCTCTTCCCAGAGCAGAAAGAGACAAACGGAGCTCATGGTATGAAATTCCCCAGTCATTCACAGTAGGCCTGATTCCGTCCCGGATGTAGATGCCCTCTGTACGTCCAGTTTGAACTGAACATACAGAGGGCATCGCGATTCTGAGCCCGCGGGGCATGTCTTGCCCTGCAGGATCAGCATCGCAATCACTCCTGTATGTGCAAGCCGGGACTGCGATTCAGCCCGGCGTACACGTACAAGACAAGCCCAGCCCAACTAACTCAGTCAGGGCTTTTAAATGGAGCCACAATGCCATGGCACCACAGCTCCATTTAAAAGCCATGATCCCGGCCGCCGGAACAGTTTATTCCCCACAGCCCAACCACAGGTTTGGCCTCCTAGGGCCAGGGTCGGGCTGCAGGAAATGCTCTCTGCCCACTGCTGCTCTTTCCTGGCCCTGGGCCCAGTGATCCCCAACGTCCAGGGAAGTTATTCCACCTTGGAGGTGGAATAACCTCCCTGTTGAAGTCTGTGGCTCCAGACGTACAGGGCCGACATTAGAATCGGCCCTGTACGTCTGGGGCTGGTGACCATCCACTGCCCGCCCTAACACCGCCCCGATCCTCCCCTTTCCGCCCCTGTACAACCGGCAGGGAAGCTAGACACCAGCGGGAGGGGGCACGAATATTCGTTGCTCTGAATGAGCCCGAGTGTGTTTAATTTTGTAGGCTTGATGTTTCCTGGAGCAGAGGAGGGGAAATCATTTTCTACCAACCCCTTTCTTCAGACAGAAGCATGGTGGTACCAACTCTATAAGGGCCAGCTCAGCCCCATACTCACATCAAGGTTGTCCACCGTGGAAAGCTTCTTATTTATTTAACAGCTTTTCTATGCCGCTTTTGTTCAAAGCTGTTTACATTGAACAATATAACAATCTTTAAGAAAAGGTACTGTCAGAATAAGGAATGAGATTTCATGGTTTGTAGGTGACTGTGAAAGATTCTCATCTGGGGCGGGTATCTATGTATCTGAGCTCACAGGATATGAGAGAGCTCCTAGGTGTGGATAAGATGAAATTCCTGAGAATTAATAAATAAATGAACTTGGCTCTGTAGATCTGAAGAGATACCCTGCTCTTTCCAGCCTTATTACAGATCTCAGATAGTGTAACTCATCTCTCTCCAAGCCTTAGCCGTGCTTTGCTATAGCAACACTTCTGTCACAGGCCACATGACATAGGCACAATGGAAACATGCAGCTTCTGGACCTGAAGTGAGCTCTGCTCATGAAATGACAGACATGAAAATCCTGGAGAGATGGTCCCAGAACTGTGTGATTGAAAGGTCGATGTGAAGAATGCTCAAGAATGAGCGAACACCTCTTCGCACTCAGGAACATCTGAGGTTCCTGACTTCCGCCTGTACAGCACACAGGAGAGATGACTCCAGGGCGGTTTACTTACAGGGCGTCAAGCTCTTGAACCTGTAAGATCCATAACACTTTCCTTGGAAGGGTCTATGTGAAAATGCTCACCCTTAACGTGACAAAAAGTGTCCACAGAGTTCAACCGTGTGTGTACTTTTAGCCAAGTTAAGGGGAAATGTGCAAGAGAGGGCGGGGGGGGGGGGGGGGGTTTTTGGTGTGAGGGTGGGGTGCGTGTGAGAGGTAAAAACTTTGCCTTTGAAAAGTTACACAAATTCTGCGGATGCAAAGTGCCGGCAAGCTTTCTATGTGAGAAAGTTGTTTTGAAAATTGACCATTATTATATGAAGATCTCACTAAACGTCCAGCCCAAAAGCGCTAAAATTATTTTTACAAGGTCCCATTGCTAGACAGGGACACTCTCATATCCTATTTACTGCCTCATGGAGTCTGACTGGGACCAGGTGATTCTCAGCTGGGTTTTGTTGGGATCAGGTGATTAGACTGTGTCAGGGGTATGAAGAACACATCTAACTGTAAAGTTGCAATAGAGACTAATGTGGAGAAGCAGGCTAAATCTTCACTTTGCTATCAGGGATGAAACAGCTGTTTTGTTTTTGTGGGGAAGCAGAGACATTATCCCAGAGGGATGGTTCCATGCGCCAACCATAATGGAAGAATTCAATAGGACAAGAGACCTAGAGGTTAGAACAACGAGCTGTGAGCAGCCGGGAAAACCATGTTCCTCATTGACACTCCTTCTGACCTTGAGCAAATTTATTTATCACTAATGGAGAATGACCAGAGCCATGATACTCAGAGGTTCCGCAACTGGTATGACTTGGCTGAGTTTTGGCAAAAAATATTGTACCTATTCT
Organism: Ichthyophis bannanicus; assembly: GCA_033557465.1. NCBI lineage: Eukaryota > Metazoa > Chordata > Amphibia > Gymnophiona > Ichthyophiidae > Ichthyophis > Ichthyophis bannanicus. The sequence continues at coordinate 9,030,495 of CM066050.1, forward strand.
CACCAAAGGGTCATGAAACATTCTATTTACAGTCATCGCATGCAGGTGTCCTCAGCATAACTACATTTATTTTTTATTTTTTTTATTATTATTTATTGTTTTTCTATACCGCACTATTTATCATCAGCGCGGTTCACAAGTAACAAGAGTTGTGCAATGTAGAACAGTCTAACATTGAACTTACAATGAACAGGGAAATTAGCATGGTGAACAGGTGAACTATATACAAATTAGTATGAGGTTTGGCGATATTTACAACTGGACAGGGTGGCTATATACATATACATATTTGTGTTGTTAATCCGGGGTTGTTAGGGGCAGGTAGTCGTGGGAGGATAGTTTAAGTGCACTGGTTGTAGTGCTGGAGACGTTACTCTATGGGAGCTGCTATGGGTCGGGGTAGGATGGCTAGGTGATGTTGTCAGAATTGGAAAAGTGTTGCAGGAATAGATGATGTTTGAGTGCCTTTCTGAACTGGGGGAGGTTGTTTATAGCGCGGACGTCTGCTGGGAGAGAGTTCTAGCAAGAGGGTGCATATAGTGCAAAGGCACACTTTCTCGTAGTCTTGGAGCATTTGGTGATGGCTTTTGGGAGAAGTATGGTGTTGCAGGCTATTGATCTCCTTGATCTGTTGAGGGGGGTGGGGTGAACAAGGTCTGAGAGGGCGATGGACGTGCTTCCGTTGATTGCCTTGAATGTCATTGTTAGGGCCTCAAAGGTGATCCTGCAGTGGACAGGGAGCCAGTGTAGACATTTTAGGATAGGGGTGATATGGTCTTTTCTTGATGCTCCGTAGAGGGTTCTAGCTACAGTGTTCATCGCGAGCTGCAAGAGGTTTAGCGAGCTCTTTGGTGATGAGATACACAACTGGTATAGATTTGTGATGAGATACACAACTGGTATACATTTTCCTACTTTTTCACTAGCCTTGGTTGAGAATTGTTACAATATTCAGACCCTGACACAGGTGGGATTTTGCCCAAAAACTTAGCCAAGTTGGATCCATGAATGAAATACCAACTGAGGAGTGTTGTGGCTGTGGGCATCCTCTGTTGGTGGTTTTATTTTGTATTTACATATTTCTTGTTTATGGAGAAATCCTCCCTCTCTCTCTCAAATCTATTTGTCTCCAGTTGCCTCAGGAATCCACATAGACTGTAAACTCTTAGGGGCAGGAATTTATTGTACCAGAAAACAGCCCAACAAACAGCAAACCACAGATAGGGGCAGGAATTTATTGTACCAGAAAACAGCCCAACAAACAGCAAACCACAGAATGGTGGACAAGCCAAGGAGCTGGTGCGTAGAGTGTCAAACCCCAATAAATTTCTCTGACCGCCACTCTACACGCCGGCTCCCTTGGTTTGTTCAGAATTTTAAAACTACTCTAAGTTGCCTTCAGCATCATTGGAAAAATGGGCTAAAAATTTAAAAATTAAATTAAGACATTCATGGAAGAAAATATAGAAACATAGAAATATAGAAATATGATGACAGAAAAAGACCACATGGCCTATCTAGTCTGTCCTTCCATATCAACAACTACAACAGTCCACTTTTTACCTTTAGAGATCCTTTGTGTTGGTCCCATGCTTTTTTGAATTCAGTTACTGTCTTCATCTCTACCACCTCCACTGGGAGACTATTCCATGGATCCACTACTCTTTCCGTAAAGAAATATTTCCGCATATCACTCCTGAATCTATCCCCCTTCACTCTCATCCCATGTCCCCTCATAGCAGAACTTGCTTTCAATTGAAAGAGGCTCTCTCCCTGAACATTTATGCTACGGAGGTATTTAAACATCTCAATCATATCACCTCTATCCCGCCTTTCTTCTAATGTGTACATATTAAGATCCTTCAATTTGTCTTCATATGCTTTATAATGAAGACCACTAATCATTTTAGTAGCCACCCTCTGAACCGACTCCATCTTGTTCACATCCTTTTGAAGGTGCGGTCTCCAGAATTGCACACTATACTCCAAATGAGGTTGCACCAAAGACTTATACACCTCCTTTTTTCTGCTAGCCATTCCTCTCCGTATGCACTCAAGCATCCTTTTAGCTTTTGCCATCGCCTTTTCTACCTGTTTAGCTACTATAAGATCATCAGACACAACCACGCCTAGGTCCTGCTCTTCTTTAGTGGACAAAAGTACTTCACCCCCTATACTATATTGCTCCCTTGGACTGCTGCAGCCCAAATGCATGACCTTACATTTTTTAACATTAAATCCCAGCTGCCAAATTCTAGACCATTTTTCAAGCTAAGCTAGATCCCTCCTCATGTTATCTACACCTTCCTGAGTGTCTACTCTATTGCAGATTTTGGTATCATCCGCAAAGAGGCAAACCTTACCCGACAGCCCTTCCGCTATATCACTAACAAAGATGTTAAAAAGAATCGGGCCAAGGACAGATCCCTGGGGCACACCACTGGTAACATCCTTCTCCTCAGAGTGAACTCTATTTACTTGTACTCTTTGTCGCCTCCCACCCAACCAATTTCTAACCCAAGCAGTAACTTTAGGGTCCATCCCTAGGGTGCTCAGTTTGTTTATAAGTCGCCTGTGAGGAACAGTGTCAAAGGCTTTACTCAAATCTAAATACACCACATCTAGAGCTCTCCCTCGGTCCAACTCCCTGGTCACCCAGTCAAAGAAATCAATCAGATTTGTCTGACAAGACCTGCCTCTGGTGAATCCATGCTGCCTCGGATCCTGTAATCCGCTGGACTCCAGAAACGTCACTATTTTCTCTTTCAGCAGCGTTTCCAATAATTTACTCACCACTGAAGTTAAACTAACCGGCTTGTAGTTTTCAACGACATCCTTACTTCCGCTTTTGTGTAAAGGCACCACATGAGCCTCTCTCCAGTCCTTTGGCACCACTCCCGACTCCAACGAGGCATTGAAAAGGTCAGTCAGTGGAGCTGCTAGAACGTCCCCAAGTTCCCTCAGTATTCTAGGGTGTATCCCATCCGGTCCCATCGCTTTGTCTACTTTAAGTTGAGCTAGTTTTTCACGAACACAGTCTTCTGAAAATTGTTCAAGATGTCCCTCGCTTCTGTTCCTATTTGTGGGTGTTTTCTGGTTCTCCATCTGTGAACACAGAACAAAAATATTTGTTAAGCAATTCCGCTTTATCCTTATCAGCTTCTACATATTCCTCCCCTTCACTCTTGAGTCTGACAATACCACTTTTGCCCTTCCTCTTCTCACTAATATATCTGAAAAATGTCTTATCCCCCCATTTTATTGCATTGGCTATTTCCTCCTCCTTTTGAATTTGCCTTCTTGACTACTTTGCTAGCTTCTCTAAGTTTTTCCAAACAGAGATGCCTGTCTTCCCCTCTCTGTGATCTCTTGTATTTCATGAAGGCCTCCCTCTTTTTCTTCACTTTTTCAGGTACTTCTTTCGAAAACCATAGCGGTCTCCTTTTCCTTTTAACTTTATTTACCATTTTAACTAAAAGGTTGGTTGCCCTTAAAATATCCCCTTTCAGTTTTGCCCACTGTCATATCTTTGTCATATCTTTGCCGCCATATGATTTGTCATGAAACAATTTCACTGTTTATCACGTGTCTATCAGGTGAAGCGGACAGTATAGAATTCAGTGAAGAAGTTTACTGAAGGAGACTCAAATTGCTTGTTTTATAATTATAGGACATATGGATTAACACCAGGTCTTGGATGCTCATAAGGTAGGGTTTTGTCATTTCAACAGTTGAGAGGCGCTACTAGTATCCCTGGACAGGACCTGTGTGTTATTATTGTTATTAGATATATTGGCTGTCTTTAATACCACCACCCATGCTTCTCTTTTTGAGAGGATGAGACGGATTTGATCTGGTAGTCATATTTATCAGATCAGGATCAATGGGTTAAAATAGAAGGGTTAATGGTTGCATTAAGCTGTAGGATCCACACTATCAGCCATGCTCTTCAATATTTACCTCCAGCCACTCTGCACAGTCATACGCACCCACAACGTCAGCTTCCACATCTATGCTGACGATATCATGCTCTACGCCCCCATTACAACCACAAACCTTACAAACATCCACCTATCAGCATGCTTCACCGCAGTCTCTAACTGGTTACAAACAAACAACCTATCCATCAACATAAAGAAAACTGAAGCCCTCATAGTGACAAAGGACCCAGACTTCACACCACCCACACACCTCATCATTGGAACTACAAGTATCCGAATACAACCACAGATAAGATACCTGGGCATTATTATTGACCAAGCCCTCACCTTAAAGCAACAGATCACTAAAACCTCCGGAACTATATTTCATAAGGCAAGAACAGTGCAACGTCTCAGACCCCTCCTGGAACATCAAGACTTCCGAACAGTGATGCAAGCCATGACACTCCCACATATGGACTACTGCAACATAATCTACCATGGCCTTCCAGCCGCACACACCAACCCCCTCCGAACTGCATTAAACACCACTGCGAGAATCATTCAGAGGGCAAAGAAAACCGACCATATCACCCCAATTCTGAAAGAACTACACATTCTCCCCCTCAAAGCACGGACAAAATACAAAGCCATCCTACTCACACACAAAGCTATCCATCAAACACAGGACACCCAGCTTCGCACCCTACTGGCTCGTCCAGCCCACGGCAGATCTACTAGACAAACCTCCAGCATTTTCCTCACCGTCCCTCACAAAAGAACCAAATGCTCGCAACGGACCTGAAATCGAGCCTTTGAACTTTATGCTCCGTCCTTATGGAACTCTCTACCGAGCTATCTCAGAAACAATGCCGACCTACTATCTTTCAGAAAACAGCTAAAAACCATCCTTTTCCAGGAATACTTCAACTCGAACCCCACCGAAAAACCCACAAACCCCTGATCTCACCCACAATGAACCTCTAACTCAAAGCTACCCTAACCTGTCTATGTCCAACGTCTGTCCTATGTCCAAAGTCTTTCCTATGTCAAATCATCAATGTTGCCTCCCCGGTGATGGCCCCACCCTTGTACTTAATTCCCCCACCCCTATGTAACACCGCTTTGACCCGGTGAAAAGCGGTATATAAATACAGCTAAATAAATACAGCTAAATAAATTAAGCTGTATTACAGAACTCTACTTCTGTAGCCTGTACTTGGTGCTACTTTGCTTGACATTATGTCTAGAAGGGTTCCAATTTTATATCTATGTGGATGACATGCAGGTGCTTCTTGAAATGTCTAAAGAAAATGTAAGATCACCGAAACTATCCCTTTTGCAGGGTAGGCTTTGCTGTATGAGACTTAAATTCAATATAACTAAAAGAGTGGATCTAGCTGACTGATGCTATTTATTTATTTTTATTTAGCTGCATTTATATCCTGCTTTTCACTGGGTCAAGGTGGTACATGAGGGGATATGAGACACATACACTAATACTTACAGGGAACATGGGCAATGGAGGGTTAAGTGGCTTGCTGAAGACCACAAGGAGCACCTGTGGGACTAGAAACTCCAGTCCTTCTAGCCCAAGGTTGTTGTCCTCTAGTGGTACCTTGCCCCAACCACTAGGCCACTCCTCCCCCTCAGAGCCCTCTCCCCAGTGGCAGTGGCAGTGCCCTCTCCCCAGTGCTAGAGGGGAGAGGGCGCTGTCACCCCAGAATGCAGGTAAACTACAGGTTGGCTGCAGGAAGCTCTTAGATTTTTGAAGGTGTGAATAAACAGGTAGATAAAGATAAGCCAGTTGATGTAGTGTATCTGAATTTTCAGAAAGCTTTCGACAAAGTCCCTCATGAAAGATTCTTGGGGAAATTAAAAAGTCATGTGATAGGCAGTGTACTATTGTGCATCAGGAAATGGTTAAAAAATAGAAAACAGAGGGTAGGGCTAAATGACCAGTTTTCTTAATGGAGGAAAGTAAATAGTGGAGTACCCCAAGGATCTGTGCCGGGTCCTCTGCTTTTTAACATATTCATAAATGACAAGGAAATGGGAATGATAAGTGAGGTGATCAAATTTGTAGGTGACACAAAATTATTCAAAGTTGTTAAAACCCATGAGGATTGTGAAAAATTGCAAGAGGACCTTGAAACATTGGAAGACTGGGCATCCAAATGGCAGATGAAATTTAATGTGGACAAGGGCAAAGTTATGCCTTTAGGATAGAACAACCCAAACTACAGTTACACGATGCAAGGTTGCACATTAGGAACCACCACCCAGGAAAAAGATTTAGGCGTCATTGTGGATAACATGTTAAAACCCTCGGCCCAGTGTGCAGCGGCGGCCAAGAGAGCAAATAGAATGCTAGGTATCATAAGGAAAGGAATGGAAAATAAAACAAAGGATATTATAATGCCTCTGTATCGTTCCATGGTGAGACCGCACCTTGAATATTGTGTGCAAATTCTGGTCGCCATATCTTAAAAAGGATATAGCAGGGAGATGTAAGGCTGAGTGAGGCAAGGTATGCAGGACCTGTTTTGGGGCCCCCGGAAGAATGGAACTGTGCTGAGCAGTCAGGAGTGGAATCACAGGCACTGCAGTGGATGCCCCCTGTCTGATGTCATCTACCAGAAAGACCCATTAAACCGTGGTAAGACCTTGGAGCATGCTCCGAAGGGACATATCCAAAGGGGCAGATTACACCCCTTTGGAGCCCCACCTGAGTAACTCCGAGACTGGTGGAGATTTGACTGTTTTTCCTTTTAAGGTACTGTTTCTTGCTAATTTTTTATTTGTGGTGGTGGTTTTTTTAATGGAGAAGAGGAAGGGTAAAGCCCAGCCAAAAGCTGGGAGGAGTGGCCTAGTGGTTGGGGCAAGGTACTACAGGCCGGAAGGTCGGTGGTTCAAATCCCACTAGAGGACAGCAACCTTGGGCCGGAAGGACTGGGGTTTCTAGTCCCACAGGTGCTCCTTGTGGTCTTGGGCAAGCCACTTAACCCTCCATTGCCCATGTTCCCTGTAAGTATTAATCTATGTGTCTCATATCCCCTTGTGTTAAATGTATCCCCCAACCGCTTTGACCCGGTGAAAAGCGGGATATAAATGCAGCTAAATAAATAAATAAATAAAAGCTGTCCTTCTGGTTCAACAGGCAGGCAAGGTTATGGGGCCAGTTGACAGACAGGTGGTTTTTGGGGCGAGTCCTTCAGCCTCTCCTGAGGGGGTTTCCATGAACTCTGATGATTGTGCTCCTTCTGCTACCGCCATTTCTCTTCTCTCCTCTACAATTTTATCTGAGTCTCCTGGGGCTGGCTTGGAGGCCTCGATGCCGAAGCCGGTGTACTGTATTTGCCTCAGCAGGTCATGACCCAGGATCAAGACATTACATTAAAGGACTTGTGGTGAGCAATAGTCGGGATAGATTCAATATTATCTAATACTGTTACTTCTCTATGTGCCGTCTCACAAGAGACTGTAAAACAGTTGTAGGAGATGGAAAGTTGTTGCTAAGGCTACTCAATGATTAGAAGGTCATCTATTGAATTTGCAGGTGACCAGTACTTCTTTTATTAAGATTTGTTAGCAATTCATTACAAGTTAGAAGCTCTGGAGAATTTCTCCCAAGCTTGTAATTTATGTTTCTTAAATTTTTTCTGATCCATCTTCTCTCTAAAGAAATCCACAAAGAAGTATTTTTCTGAAATATTGATATTGCCAGGTGAGGTTTCTGCCTAATCCTGTTATTATTTGCCTACCAGACTTCATGCTTTTAAGCCTGGGGAGGGGGAAGGAGATATTTTGGTTCCTAATGAAAGTCAAAATTTGACCAATTTCTTTGAGGATTCCCAAGACATATTCAGGAGGTCCACCTTGCTGGTCACTTTTGGTTCTGAAGGTGAGAAAGTCAAAATCCTGAAACTTTTCTTTAAATTTAAAAATTCTTTATTTTGTGGGCAGAAGCTCACTGTGTTCCTAGATGTCTCTCGGACTCACAGCTTCACCGTAAACAGATTCTTATTCTGAATTCTAAGGTATTGGGGGTGGGAGCCACTTTCTTGTGATTTCCCTGCAAATGTATGGTGACCTGGCGGGGTAATGCCTATTCTTTTTTGGTCCACCTCAGTTGGAGAAAGTTTTGGTGGATAAGAAGGTTGTGTGATATTTAGGAGTCATTTAGGAAGAGCCTCGGTGTATGGAAGATTTTTCTTCTTCTATGTTTCTTTTGTATTTTATTTCCTTGCTTTATATACTTATATTCTCTCCATGATGTGAGATGTGCTCTGGTATTGTTAAATTTCTGGTTGTTTTGTATCTCTTTATGTATAAGCATAATACTTGAAGTATTTCCTTTGCCTTTAATTGATTTGTATAATCTTTAAAGTTCTTATAAATAAATAAAAAAAGGATATAGCAGAATTAGAAAAGGTACAGAAACGAATCACCAAAATAGTAAAGGGGATGGAAGGATACCCCTATGAGAGGAGAGGCTTAAAAGGTTAGAGTTCTTCAACTTGGAAAAGAGACGGCTGAGGGGAGATAAGATAGAGATCTATAAATTAATGGATGGAGTGGAACGGATATACAGATTGGTTGTTTACTTCTTCAAAATATAGAAAGACTAGGGGACATGCAATGAAACTACAATTAGCCATTTAAGACTAATTAGAGAACATATTTTTTCACTCAATGCATAATCAAACTCGAATTCATTACCAGAGGATATAGTAAAAGCTGTTAGTGTAGCGGGGTTTAAAAAAGGTTTGGACAAGTTCCTGGAGAAAAGGTCCATTAACCAGGTAGCCGGACCCGGCGCTTTCCTCCTGCAATTAACCCCCACCCCCACCACTTCAAATCCTCTTTCACCCCTTCCCACAAATTACACATACTACGTATTCATGGTAAGAACTGGTCGCAGCTTTATTCCAACAACATACTGAACATTAACAGTAACAATGCCCAAACAAACCCCCTGCGGAGCGATGTGTCACCAGCCATGCAACTAGCAAGGCAACCTCGCCTCCGCTCCAGCCATGGTCACACCACCGGCAACATTCCAACCACCCCTTTCCGACTTCGCCATATTACTAGCAAAAGTCTTCCAGGGGTAGTCCGGGTCGAGGGCACCCCGCCCCCGTCCCAAGTCATCTAAGGCTCCGGACCCCGGAAACCTCCGGGATCCCGTTATACATCCCCCCCAGCTGTGACACCCCCATAACGTGCCCAACACCTCCCATTAATGAAGGGCGGGCGGGTGGGCTGCTTGCCCCGCCGACTCGCTGCATGTGCTCCGGCTCAGACCACGCACACCGGAGCACATGGCTTGTCCTCCCTCTGATTGGCTCCGCTCGCACCCCCCTAGAGCGGAGCCAATCCCTTCAAAAGATGCGCCCAGCGTCTTCACGCTGTGGCGACTTTGGCCCTCCCTCTTCCTCCCATGCAAGCAGGGTCCTCGCGCCGGGCCATGCACCCGGTTACGCGCGGGCGCTGGGACCCTGCCCGCGCCCTTATTATAAACCATTATTAAAGAGGACCCAGGAAATCCACTGCTTACCCCTGTGAGTGATATTGCTGAAGGACCAAATGGAAAAGTCTGTCTTTTTGCAGATGAGACAAAAATTTGCAACAGTATGGACTCCCCTGAGGAAGTGGATAACATGTGGAAAGATCTACAAAAGCTGGAAGAATGGTCTAATTCTTAGCTGTTAAGATTTAATGTGAAGAAGTGCAATGTCAGGCACTTGGGAAGCAGAAATCCAAGGGAATTGTATGTGATAGGGGGCGAGAAGTTGGTGTGCACGGACCAGGAGAAGGATTTTGGAGTGATTGTTTCTGAGGATCTCAAGGTGCAGAACAGTATGACAAGGCGGTGGCAAAAGCCAGAAGGATGCTGGGTTGCATAGAGAGAGGAATTACCAGCAGAAAGGAGGAGGTACTAATGCCCCTGTACAAGTCGCTGGTGAGGCCTGACTTGGAGTATTAAGGTACCATTTTTAAGATTTACCCACCCTTCCTACCAGCTTTTATAAGATACTGTAGATAACAACTGTCTACCACATAGTTTTATTATGAAATCAAATTTAAGTGGTCATTTTTATTCTTATTCCTAATATGTAATATAATTATGGTGGTTGTGACCATTCCAATAGTTAATTTGGTTAAATGCAAGGGCGTTTATTTATTCCTCTTGTCTCCATCACGTTCTGCAAAGGCTCCCCCCCCCCCCCATTATCAGCAACTATACATTAGTTCGACAATTAACATCGAGCGAGTTAACTTATGATAACTAAGTACATATTATGAGTATAATTTCATCATATGGAGGCTTATCTGGGTAAGTCATATTTGTCTGCTATTAAACGATACCTTGTATCGAGACTCACTAGTGTTTCACCTTATGGCATTAAAAATATCCCCTTAAATGTTTATGGACGGATTATTAACTGAATAATGGGTCTCAGTAAACGCATGAACAGGAAACAGATCTATTAATTAGCCAGTATCTAATGGTTTAATAGACCTGATCTTATTTTTTTATTTAGAAGCTCTCCTTGGATGCGGGGTAATCAGATACATTATTAAATAATGTTATTGACAGTCCCTTGCATCAAACACAATTTTTAATGATGGTCTTGGGATACTTCTTCGTTTTTAACTCCAATCTTAAATATGGTTCCTTTTAATATAGTATTTCCTTATACTGTATATTAGAAACATAGAAACATGATGACAGAAAAAGACCACAAGGCCCATCTAGTCTGTCCTTCCATAACAACAACTACAACAGTCCACTTTCTATAGAAACATAGAAACATGATGACAGAAAAGCAATGTTTACATGGGATGAAAATTGCTCACTGTTTTTGCAAGCAATGAAAGGTTATTTTCACGACCTTCTTTTTAGCTCTATACTTATTGTCACAACAAGGTTATGGTGAATAAGAGCATCCTATAGTTCATTTAGACATCTCTAGAATCGATAGGTTAGATTCAGCTCTATAAATTTTGCCTCACAATATCCTTTTTCTCATTAGGGACAAAAAGTAACTTGTCAATGAAAATCAAACAGGTTTACCCAGGATAACTTGGGATTCAACATTAGCATAAATCAGGTTATGAAGGTTCATTTAGGGATTAAAAAAATATTTTGGTTCATTAAAATCCCCTCCCAGTTTTCATTTGGTTTTTATCCTCTCATATCTTTGGAACAAAACACTTTATAGGGTTATTCATTAAATCCTGTATTTGTGGTGCCAACATTTCCCCTTTAAAAGTGTTTGGGTCAGTGCAGGTATTTTCTATACTGTCTGCCATTGAGTGGATGACACCGGCATTAATTTTAAAGGTACAGGACTATAAAATTCTTGACTAGTAGTGGATTCTATCCTTTGATTCAATACAGATCCTAACCATATTAGGATATAATACCATTATATCAACTTTAAGGCAGATTATCAGTTTATAATCTTAGTGATCCTATTCAATCAACAAATCACACATTCGTTTATGAACAATTTGATCAGAACAATGGATCTGTTCGTTTGAACTGATGTAATACAAGGATAGATATAACCCGGTATGGTTCCTCCTGTCAACAAACCCTAGTTTATAAATTCACTGTTTTTAATTTCAGGCATTCATTGAAGGTTCACTACTCACATATGTAATAGTCAGTTTCATTTCAGGTACCTCATGTACACTTTATTTAAGGTTTTATGATCCTTAGAACAATTTAATTAATGAATAGAGCAATTACTTTTATTCACAGTATTTTTTAAGAGATTGGGTTACATGAGAATGAACCTCTGAGCATGGCAGTATTTGGTAATGTGCCTCTCATATTTTACTCTTTAGTCACCTGCATGAACCTTTTATGTTCAACATCCGTCTTTTGTTACCACTTAAGGATTCTGCTCTCCCCCTTCCCCCCCTCCTTTTTCCCCCACTTTTTAGGATAATTGAGTTGTGGAATATATGCATACAATAATTTTATTTTCTTTGTGTTCTGATCATGTCAATCATTTAAATGTCTTTTTTTAACATACTATGTAATCATGAATAGCTTCCTGTGTTTTAAAGCTTCAGCTAGTATTAATCATTTGATTTTTATTTGGTTTTATGTCATCTGAATCATTATTTATGCATGTACAGTATATTTATTTATTTAACTATGCATGTATCTTATTTATAATATTGTTTATTATAGTGCCATTATACCCCTGATGAAGGCAAGTGCCGAAACACAGCCATGTTGGGTGCGGCTATACTGTACCCCTGAATAAAGTACATTGAACAATTACTTGACGACTTGCTCCTGTTTTGTTTACCTTTTTAAGAACCTGCCAGGTACTTGTGACCTGGACTGGCCACTGTTGATCTGTACAAGTAATAAAGTAAAAAAGAATGGACAAGTTCGTGGAGGAAAAGTCCATAAACCATTATTAAAGAGGACCAGGAAATTAACTGTTTACTCTGGGATAAGCATTGTAGAATCTGTGTACCTTTTTGGAAAGCTGACAAGTACTTGTGACCTGGATTGGCCACTGTAGGAAACAGGCTACTGGGTTTGATGGACATTTGGTCTGACTGAATATGGCATTTTTTATGAATTTAGGGGTATGGGTAGATGCTCAGCTTAGCATGTAGGGCCACATTACACATGACTGAAATGGTAGTTAAAGGTGCGGAAGAATTGAAGGAAATATTGATACATTGGGAAGATGTATTACAACTATTAGATAAACTGAAGAGTAGCAAATCACCTGTGCCGGATGATATACATCCAAGGGTGTTGAAAGAAGTGAAATGTGAGATTGCAGACCTGCTATTAGTAATCTGTGAACTATCATTAAAATCATCTGTAATACCTGAAGATTGGAAGATGGCGAACATAACACCAATTTTTAAAAAGGGTTCCAGGGGTGATCCGGGAAACCACAGACCAGTAAGCCTGACGTCAGTACCGGGAAAAATGGTAGAAACCATCATAAAGAACAAAATTTCTGAACATGTAGATAGTCATGGCTTAATGGGAGACAGTCAACATGGCTTTAGACAAGGAAGATCTTGTCTTACTAATTTGTTATGTTTTTTTGAAGGTGTGAATAAACAGGTAGACAAAGGTGAGTCGGTTGATATAGTGTATTTGGACTTTCAGAAAGCCTTTGACAAGGTCCCTCATCAGAGACTTTTGGCAAAACTAAAGAGTCATGGGATAGGAGGCAGTGTACTATTGTGGATCAGGAACTGGTTAAAAGATAGAAAGCAGAGGGTTGGGCTAAATGGCCAATCTTCCCAATGGAGAAAGGTAAATAGTGGTGTACCCCAGGGATCTGTGCTGGGTCCGCTGCTTTTTGACATATTCATAAATGACCTGGAAAAGGGAATAACGAGTGAGGTTATCAAATTTGCAGATGACACAAAACTATTTAAAGTTGTTAAAACCCAAGAGGATTGTGGAAAATTGCAAGAGGATCTTGATAAATTGGAAGACTGGGCATCAAAATGGCAGATGAAATTTAATGTGGACAAGTGCAAGGTTATGCACCTAGGGAAGAACAACCCAAACTATGGTTACACTATGCAAGGTTCCACATTAGGAACCACCACCCAGGAAAAAGATTTAGGCGTCATTGTGGATAACATGTTAAAACCCTCGGCCCAGTGTGCAGCAGCGGCCAAGAGAGCAAATAGAATGCTAGGTATCATAAGGAAAGGAATGGAAAATAAAACAAAGGATATTATAATGCCTCTGTATCGTTCCATGGTGAGACCGCACCTTGAATATTGTGTGCATATTCTGGTCGCCGTATCTTAAAAAGGATATAGCGTTATTAGAAAAGGTTCAGAGAAGAGCCACCAAAATGGTAAAGGGGATGGAAGGATACTCCTATAAAGAAAGGCTAAAAAGGTTAGGGCTCTTTAACCTGGAAAAGAGACGGCTGAGGGGAGATATGATAGAAGTCTATAAATTAATGAACGGAGTGGAACGGGTAAACGTAGATCGATTGTTTACCTTATCAGAATATAGAAAGACTAAGGGTCATGCAATGAAGTTACAGGGTAAACTATTTAAGACTAATAAAAAAAATATTTTTTCACTCAACGTGTAATCAAACTCTGGAATTTGTTACCAGAAGATGTAGTAAAGGCTCAGGGGCGGCTCAAGACAATCTGCTGCCTGAGCCGAAGTATGAAAAGGTGCCCCCCCCACCTTAGAGGGGGGCGGGGCTTTTTCAGAAATCCAATCAGAGACTGAACCAAACCAAAAAGCCGATTAGATTATATGGAGGAAATGCAAGATGTTTGCACACAGGGCCATATTGAGCTGCAATCGCGCCCTGTGCAACTTGCAGCTCGGACGCACGCCCCCCCCCCAAATACCTCCATCCAGCGCTGCCTGCTCTTTCCCTGCTACTGCTGCCCTCTGTTTTTTTCACGGAGGTGCCGGCAGCAGGGAAAGAGCAGGCAGTGCTGGACAGAGGTATGGGGAGGAGGAGGGGGGCATGCGCCCAATCTGAAAGGTGCCGGCACTTTAAGAAGATCTGTCCCTCCCTACTCTGACATTGCATCGGAGAAGGGAGGGACCAGACCTGCTTAAAGTGCTGCAAAAAGGCTTAGGGAGTGCATTTCCTCTGCCTGCTATTGTCCTGCCAGTGGCGGCAGGGCAACAGCAGACAGCCGAAATGCACCCCCCAAACCTTTTTGCCCTGTGCGGCTGCACTGCTTGCATAGGGCTAGGTATGGTCCCGTTTGCATATCAACGAACTAAAAGACAGCAAGAACCAACAGCACAGTTTATAAAACTATATTATAACTAATTTTTATTTTATTTTTATAAACTGCATTATGGTTCTTGCTTTTTCTTTTTCAACATATATTTTGCATCCACAGTAGGTGCAGAGCAGAACCAGGACATTCACCTACGGAACTCAATATTTAAAAAAAAAAAAAATCTGATTCTGATCATCTCACCAACAACAACAACAACAACAACCACTATTCTCCAGTACCAGGCATATTGTGAACTAATAAAAAACCCTACAACAAAGAGCAAACCTACCATACCATATCAGCACAAACTTACAAAACTCACATAAGGAGCCCATCCAATAAAAGCGTCACTGTAAATACTACAGTGGGCCCTGGAACATCCATACACCTATTTGAAAAGCTGAACAAGTGAAATTACTACAGTACAGTATAGATCTTTATGTACAAATTCCATGTTAACAGAACACTTGACCTCAGTCAAACACTCGCAACATCGACCCTCACCAAGTACAGAATAAGTAACCACAATCTAAAGTAAAAATAAAAATATGTAGATTAAATTTAAATTGAAACCCAAAGAAGCCAGAGTCCACATGCAGTGCAACATCAGATAAATAAGAGATGCAGTTCCTCAATACTGTGTAAAATATAAAAATAACAAATAGTCCAATAACTAAAATTAAATAAAATTATTTTTTCTACCTTTGTTGTCTGACCATTTTATTCTCTGATCATGCTGGTCCCGATCTGAGGCTTCAGCTTTCCTGTCTTCTCTTAGCTCTCTTTCTGTGGTCTATGGTCCATCTGCCATTTCTTATCTTTTCTTTTGTTTTCTTCACTTCCTTCCATCAACCCATTTCCAGTTCCCCTCCCCAGTATCAGCCCCCTTTCCAGTCCTTCCCTCCCAGTTCCTTCCAGTGTCAACCGCCTTGCATTCCCATGACTGCAAATGGTGTCCATTCCTATCCAGTCCCCCTCCTTCCCCACTGTCCTGCCCCTTCTAGTTCAAATACCATCCCAGATATCAGCTCACGTCCACTCTCAGTGCCACCCCCCCAGTCAGCTCCCTTCCAGTTGCCCTACCCTCTGTCCATCCCCCTTCCAGTGCCATTTGTATGTCAGCTCCCTTCCAGCCTTCTCCCCATTACCCAACCACCTACCACTCCCATCACCAAATGTCAGCTCCCTTCCAGTTCCCCTTCAGTACATCCCAGGTGCCAGCTCCTTTCCAGCCCCCTCCTTCCCCTGGCAGACCCTCTCATTATCCGCTCCCTTCCAGTCCTATTCTACCATCCTCCCGCAACAGCCCATTTGTAGCCCTAGCCCTAGTTTTCTTCCAGGGCCAGCAGCACTCTCCTCCCCTCCCCAATCAGCCCATTAACAGTCCTAGCTCATTCCCAGTGCTAGCCTCCCATCTGCCCATTACTAGTCCTACCCCCCAATAAGTCCATTTCCTGTCCTAGCCCCCCTAATCAAACCATTTTCAGTCCTAGACTCCCCATAGCCCATTAACAGTCCTAAACCCCACCATCAGCCCATTTCCAGTCCTAGCCCCCCATAGCCCATTACCAGTCCTAGCCCCCCATAGCCCATTACCTGTCCTAAACACCCCCCATCAGCCCACTTCCAGTCTTAACCCCCCATCATCCCATTTCCAGTCCTAGACCCCCCATAGCCCATTAACTGTTCTAACCCTCCATCAGCCCATTTCCAGTCCTAGCCCCCCATAGCCCATTACCAGTCCTAAACACCCCCCATCATCCCACTTCTAGTCCTAACCTCCCCCCATCAGCCCATTTCCAGTCCTAACCCACCATCAGCCCATTTTCAGTCCTAGCCCCCCATAGCCCATTACCAGTCCTAAACACCCCCCATCAGTCCATTTCCTGTCCTAGCCCCCCATAGCCCATTACCAGTCCTAAACACCCCCCATCAGCCCTCCTCCGGTCCTAACCCCCCCCCATCATCCCATTTCCAGTCCTAGACCCCCCCCCATAGCCCAATACCAGTCCTAAACACCCCCATCAGCCTATTTCCTGTCCTAGCCCCCCATAGCCCCTTGCCAGTCCTAAACCCCACCATCAGCCCATTTCCAGTCCTAGCCCCCATAGCCCATTACCAGTCCTAGCCCCCCATAGCCCATTACTAGTCCTAAACACCCCCATCAGCCCACTTCCAGAACCCCCATCATCCCATTTCCAGTCCTAGACCCCCCCATAGCCCAATACCAGTCCTAACCCTCCATAAGCCCATTGCCAGTCCTAGCCCCCCATAGCCCATTACCAGTCCTAGCCCCCCATAGCCCATTACCAGTCCTAAGCACCCCCCCATCAGCCCATTTCCTGTCCTAGCCCCTCATAGCCCATTACCAGTCCTAAACACCTCCCATCAGCCCACGTCCGGTCCTAAACCCCCCCCATCATTCCATTTCCAGTCCTAGACCCCCCCATAGCCCTATACGAGTTCTAAAGCCCGCATCAGTCCATTTCCAGTCCTAGCCCCCCATAGCCCATTACCAGTCCTAAACAACCCCATCAGCCCATTTCCTGTCCTAGCCCCCCATAGCCCATTACCAGTCCTAAACACCCCCCATCAGCCCTCTTCCAGTCCTAGACCCCCCCATAGCCCATTGCCAGTCCTAACCCCCGCATCAGCCCATTTCCAGTCCTAGCCCACCATAGCCCATTACCAGTCCTAAACAACCCCCATCAGCCCACTTACAGTCCTATACCCCCCCCCCCCCGCCCATTTCCAGTCCTGGCCCCCAGGAAAATAAAAACGCTCAAGTTGCTGCCACTGCCGAGTCCACTTCTTGGCAGCGGCAGACTCACCTCTCCTTCCTATAGCAACCGCAGCTCCTGCTTCTTGGAATCGTGGCTGCAAGATCAGCTTAAACAAAGCCAGCCAGTGTGGAGCCTTCCCATGCAGCAGCGTCCCGCCCCCAAAGGAAGTTGTATGCAAAGGAAGTTACTTCCTTTGGGGGTGGGACACTGCTGCACAGGAAGGCTCCGCACTGGCTGGCTGATCTCGTTAGTACAGCCGCAGTTCCAAGAAGCAGGAGCCACGGCTGCTATAGGAAGGAGAGGTGAGGTGAGTCTGCTGCTACCGAGAAGCGGACTCGGCAATGGCAGCAACTTGAGCGTTTGGATTTTTTTTATTTTTAACTTTTGAAGGCGAAGTGAGGCAGCTGTTTTGGGGGCATTTTTTGCCGCCTTTAAAACTTCGCCGCCTGAGGCTGCCGCCTCACTTTGCCTCATGATAGAGCCACCCCTGTAGTGTAGCTGGGTTTAAAAAAGGTGTGGACAAGACCTTGGAGGAAAGGTCCATAAACCATTATTAAGAAGGGACCCAGGATATCAATGCTTGACCCAATACAAGCATTGTGGAACCTGTGTCTTTTGGGAAAACTGCTAGGTACGTATGACCTAGATTGGCCACTGTTGGAGACAGGATATGGGCTTGATGGACCTTGGTCTGACCCAGTATAGCATATCTTATGTTCTTATGTAAGTAGTCCAGGGATCTCTTCCGATTTTGAGGCAGATCCAAAAGCTACATCAGTATCTCTCAGAGGCCAACCCGGCTGCTGTAACCCAGACATTAGTTTTTCTGCACCTTGACTACTGCAACACCCTTTTGCTAGGCCTTCCAAAAAGAGAGATCTCTTGACTTCAGTTAGTTCAGAACATTGCAGCAAAGTTTATTAAGGGGCTGTGGAAACTGGATCAGGTTACTCCCAAATTAATGTGATTACACTGGCTTCCAATGCATTTCTGAATTCAGTACAAGGTTCCATTATTATGTTTTTGAACTATGCAGGGGAGGTCTGCAGATTCTCTCTCAAGGAAACGGATATCCTACAGATCAGGTATATTCTTGCGTTTGCCGTTATCCCAAGCACTGCTATCGTGACAGGAAGTTTTCAGTCCAGGCATCTGGCTCGTGAAGGACTTAGACAAGAGCAAGAACTTAGTGCATTTAGGCAGGTCCTTAAAACTTCTGGCCTGATATTGAGTTGGGCAGGTTATGCGCCACTGCAGCACATAGCCTGCCCGCCGACCCCCCTAACACGGATATTCACTTCCGTACCAACGGAAGTGAATATCCAGGTTAGCCTGGATGCCCCAGCAGCCACAGAGGCTATACAGGTAGTAGTCATTTTTGTTGCTACCCACATAGCCTCTGCATCTTAAAGATAGGCGAGGTTTTTCTCACTTATCTTTAAGGTGCAGAGGGCTACGCAGATAGCAATGAAATTCGCTGCTATCCATGTAGCACTTCCTACGCCACGCTCCACCCCGGAACATCCCTAACACATCCCAATGCTATGCAGACAGCACCTGGGCATGTTAGGGGCTTAGCCAGGATATTTGAAGGGCACTACCCATGTAGGTGCTCTTCAAATATCCTGGATACAGATAACTAAGGAAGTTGCCCTTGTGAGAGCCTTTGAATATCGGGCCCTCTCTCTTTTTAGTGTGCATTTGGGGGAGGGTAAGGGGAGTTTTATGATTTAAACTATTTGTGTAGCTTCTGTAATTTAGTTTATGGTTTAGAAATGTAGATAAATTAAATTAAATCAGGTACTGCAGAAAGGCAAAGTCCAGCAGGATTGCTTGTGAATTGCCATCTGACCGCTCCTTGCAGACTGGGGAGAAACGCCTTGTTCTTCTTGCTAGGTGCACCAGGACAGTGGTAGGTATAGGTAACTTTATTAAACAAAAACCACAATGCGTTTCGGCTGAATGCCTTCTTCAGGGGAAGTAAACGATTACATTACCAGCACAAGGTATGAACAAAGCAAATCTGCCTCCATCAAGGGTCCTGATCAGTGGACTGCAGATCCTCTGAGAAAACGCATTTCGGCTGAGTAGGCAGAGTAAACCTCAAATAAAACAAAAAAAACAGAACACAAGAAAATTTAAAAAGAGAAGGGCAAAACCCAAACTGCAACAAAAAACAAGAAATACATAAATGCACATACATATTTGTAAATAGGCAATGAAAAGCAAAAAATGAATTTAAAAACAATCAAAGAATGCCCAAGGCATATCAGGACTACCACAAGCCACCAGTGGGAAAGTGGAAAGAAACAGGAAGGTCGTAAGGTACAAGAGTAAAAGGCAATGAAACCAGAGACGCAAACTCATATGGATTAGTCATAAAACATTGTCTCACAAACACTGTGCAAAAGAGGGTCGAGGAGGACCATATGTGAGACGTGGAGTCCAAATGGTTATGTATATAAAAGTATAAGCAAGGGACAGTATAGTAACCCTGCAAAATGTGTGTGTATGGAGGTATTACTAAGGGGATACCAAGCGATCATGTCAAACAAGAAAAAATGAAATGGAGCACCTTTAATTGTAAATATGCAAGAGATATACTTATGCCCCACATGTGATACAGGGAAAGAAACATACGGTGGCCACCAAAGGTCATATGACAAGGTGAATATAAATATGTTAATTATGAGCAGTGGAGTCCTGAACCATGATGAGAAGCGATGAAAACAGGCTCTTTTTACTATTGCACTACCCGCACCCGCACCAAGTACGAGGAAAGCAAATGTGCTGCAATCAAGAGTCCTAAAAATAAAAACATATGAGAAGCACAAATACTGAATGCTAGAACCTAATGAATAGCTACAGTTTAAGAAGACGTGCCTGATCAGGTGCCCACAGATCCTCCGAGGAAACCGTAAACACAGCAATGAAACCACAGGCGCAGAAAGGCAGTGTATTAAAAGCCGAAATTGGCGCGAAAGCGCAAAGGTCAGCGTTCACAATATATTAAAAACTCGAAAGAAAGTGCGTGATGGAAAATCTCACCATCTCTAAGAAACCATCTGACTGGACACAAAGATAAGACCGGTGTTTTACAATATGTCATTACGTATGGGTGTAGCTAAACACCACGTACCAGACAGAAGCCACAGATAGAGATTGTACTGTTGGTGTGTTTGGCCAATGATACATGTACCAGGGTCCCAACATAACAGAAACCAAAAGCAAACAAAAGATACAACAATAAAAATGATAATAGCAAGGGCTGCGAACTGACAGGAAAATGGATAAAAATGGCCACTGGCCAACAGAGGATTACATAAAAACCTTAAAAAGAGCCATCATCTGCCAGCAATTAAAAAACGAATAAAAAGTTGTATAAACCTCTGTGGTAGTACGATCAATATAATGAAATATATAAAAAAGATATCAAAGGTATTTAATGAACGGCATAGCAGCACAGTGTATTGGCACAGAGTGCAGGGAATAAAGAATATAACTATTTTGACTCCACATATGGTCCTCTTCAACCCTCTTTTGCACAGTGTTTTGTGAGACAATGTTTTACGACTAATCCATATGAGTTTGGGTCTCTGGTTTCATTGCCTTTTACTCTTGTACCTTACGACCTTCCTGTTTCTTTCCACTTTCCCACTGGTGGCTTGTGGTAGTCATGATATGCCTTTGGGCATTCTTTGATTGTTTTTAATCCATGTTTTGCTTTTGTCTATTTACAAATATGTATGTGAATTTATGTATTTCTTGTTTTTTTGTTGCAGTTTGGTTTTTGCCTTCTCTTTTTAAGTTTTCTTGTGTTCTGTTTTTTGGTTTTATTTGAGGTTTACCCTCCCTGAAGAAGGCATTCAGCTGAAACACATTGGGTTTTTGTTTAATAAAGTTACCTATACCTGCCACTGACTGGTGCACCTGTTTTTGCTGCTCTTGTCTTTACCTACGAGTGTTTTTTACTCTTCTTTGGACTTTTCCACTAGCTAAGTGCCATCATCTGAGCAGTGCAGAGGTTTGGAAAGGACGAGCCAGTGTTTGTGATAAATGACAGCAAGGTAGAACCCAGTTACCTTCATGGTAGCAACCAGATTCCTGCAGTATAGCACATAAATCCCTGATGGAATGGTGCAGTGCCGCCATGTTCTCCACAGATTCTGTCCCCAAGATCCTCGATCCTTTGTGCCACGTCTACTAAAAGCCATCAAAGAGAATGACTGCAAGCAAGCCTGAATGAACTGACAATGATTTACAGATGCTTTAATGTGGTCCTTCCGTCAAGCAGAGCTTCAGAACAGCTTTCAGTCTTAACAAGCCAAGATCTGCACTTCCAATACACACCTATAAATGGAGATTTCAAAACTTCCCTGTCTGTCACCTTAGGCCAGGGGTTCCTTTGCAGAGTTAGAACCTTGATCAGGGCTGGTCCTACCATTAAGCAAATTAGGCAGTTATCAAAGCTAAGCAATAGATTCAGACAGGAAGGGGGGAAGGGGGTGCATAAGGCTTATAGTTTGCCTAGAGTGCCAACACCTTGAAGCAACTCTGGGGCCAGTCTTGACCCTGATACTTTGATCTAGGCTGAAGGTTTCAGCATGAAGGGGTTTAAAGCTGGCTGCAGAGCTATTCTGTGGCACACTTAAATGTGTTCAGTTCTCGTGGACGCACGATTCTCACTGTTCAGTCCCTCCCTCTGGCAGGAGGATCTGTAGGATTCAGTCTCACATGAGATCATGAGGTTTGCAGGTAAAAATGAAGAGGTTATGATCACCTAGGTAGGACACTCCCATTCTAACCAATAAAAAGATGGATGTGACAACTGGATATAGTGGTAAAGGAGAAAAACACCAGAACAGCATTGAGAATAGACGCATCAGTCCCAAGTGATTATTCTGTGAGAGGGAGACGATCCCATCATATTTCCCACCCTATGGGGAGTCACAGACCTGATACCGAGGAATTCCCAGTCACGCCTATACATGTTACATCCTATGGCGGCGGCTCTCTGACATGGTGCAAGTACTACACCACGTATTTGCAGTAATTTTGAGAGACTTAGGTCATACTCTACATAACCTAGCTTTGGAGCGATGGTCATTACTGGGATGTGGGAAACTAACCCATTTGAAGACCCCTTTAAGACGTGCTGCTGTCCTACCAATGGGGGGAATGAAGGGAACTACGTCGATTGGATTTCTGGTGGATGAGTTTGGGACATTTGTTCCCTGTAGGCTGGTAATAAGCCACCAGTTCAATTTGTTTGGGAGGATGGAGGGACTGTCCATGAAAAATTGTAGTAATCCACTCTCAGATTATACCCAAGAGTCCTACATAATATTTTTGGGCTTGATACAGAGGCCTCAGGGCTGGTGGATATATCCTACCTACAAGCCAAAAATCAGATTAGCTAACACAATCAAACTATTACCAATATGCAAATTCTGTGTAGGAGATAGGTTCAAGTCAGAGATTTTGCACTGCATTCCCGAGCATCCAGCTTACTGCAGGGAACCTATTAGATCGCACGTTACAATCGCTAACCTGAAAATAAACTGCGTTTTATAGAAGAGAAAGAGGCGGGAGCACGGAGAGAAGGGGCTGTGCTCTTATTGGAGAGAGTGATAAGGGGGAGGGGTGGGCCAAGGGCCAGAGTGCTGCTTCTCATTCTGTCTGCCCCAGGTTTACCCTCCTCTCTCGATCTCTGCATTCTGCTCGGGAGGAGATGAAGCGGTGGCAGGAAGGGGATGGCACTGCTGGGGCAAGCATCTCATGAGGCCAGGCTAGTCACATCGCTGCCTATCACCATCAAAGCGCACCAAGGACTTTCCCAAGGCACACTGCTTGGCAAGCACTAGCTGAGGACTATGATGTCAGTCTGCAGAAGCTGTCCTTTTCTGGGTGACTGTCTATAAATGCCAGGATTAATTTTTGATGATGGAAGTCAGGGAGACTGAACTGCAGGCTGTCAGCTAAGGAGGGAAGATGGTAGAGACCCTCTGTGACATTTTGTTCCCAGCAAGAGTAAAACTAAGCAAAGAAATTGTGAGTTGCATCTTCTGAAGATAGAGCTGAAGTGCTGTTGTCTGGGTACACAACCTTCTAGGTGCCCAGGAAAGCTTGTCTGTTCCTTATCTGCAAGTCTCAGAAGAGCTCCTATATAACAAGGTTTGACAGAAACTGCACGTCAAACTCTCACGCCTGCTCCTTTCCCCAAGTCCTGCTATCAGGGCCTATGAAACCCTGGATGGGACCAGGCTGCTCACAGAGTAACCCCCAAAGAGAAACATTCTGCTACACAGTAATACTACTGCCGGCAGACAAGGCTTTGCCCCTCCCCCAGCTGTGCTTGGAACCCATCAGAAATGTGCCGTCCTGTCAGTAAGGAAGATTTCTCTCCAAGCCTTCCCCCTTCTAGGGTTCCTACTTCTTAAGCTTCTATGGAAAAAAAAAGCTTCTTCTAACTTATAGAAATCTGACAGTTATTTGAACATTTCTATTCTGCCTTTTTCTTAACTTTTGCAATTTTTTATTTAAATTTTCACAACAGCGATACTAATAAAGTAGGTTAAGAGGTTCAGGCATTTTGCATCCAGAGAGTCATGCGACGAGTAAATAGATGGGAGAGAAAGCAGCACTGATAAAGTGATGCGAATCCCCGAGAGGTTCTTGGTGTAGGGACTTGGCTAGAAACAACTCAAAAGCGAGTACATCAGAGAAGAGAAGAAACGACCCAGCCGATTGTCAGCAAAGAGAAAAAAAGAAACGTTTCCAACCTCCCTTTCTCTGCTTTGCTTGAGAGCGTCATGATTACACACAGCTCTGCTTTACTGGACAAAAATGTTATGCAAATTAACCTGGTTCTTCGACCAAATATATGTAAATGTGGGCAGAAATGTATTTATGGTCATCTTGAAGAGCAGGGTTGTATCAACACCTCCATTCTAGAAGTATCTTTTGAGTTATCCATGTTGCTCTCATCTGATGTCCAAATGGGGTTGTGTTGCATAAACTGCACTCATAACAAGGATAGGTTGGATACGTATGATCTCAGTCTCTCAACTTACTGCTCAAACCCTCTATAAGCAGTGTACTACTGTGGATCAGGAACTGGTTAAAAGATAGAAAGCAGAGGGTAGGGCTAAATGGCCAATTTTCCCAATGGAGAAAGGTGAATAGTGGTGTACCCCAGGGATCTGTGCTGGGTCCGCTGCTTTTTGACATATTCATAAATGACCTGGAAAGTGGAATAACGAGTGAGGTTATCAAATTTGCAGATGACACAAAACTATTTAAAGTTGTTAAAACCCAGGAGGATTGTGGAAAATTGCAAGAGGATCTTGATAAATTGGAAGACTGGGCATCAAAATGGCAGATGAAATTTAATGTGGAGAAGTGCAAGGTTATGCACCTAGGGAAGAACAACCCAAACTATGGTTACACGATGCAAGGTTCCACATTAGGAACCACCACCCAGGAAAGAGATTTAGGAGTCATTGTGGATACCATGTTAAAACCCTCGGCCCAGTGTGCAGCAGCGGCCAAGAGAGCAAATAGAATGCTAGGTATGATAAGGAAAGGAATGGAAAATAAAACAAAAGATATTATAATGCCTCTATATCGTTCCATGGTGAGACCGCACCTTGAATATTGTGTGCAATTCTGGTCACTGTATCTTAAAAAGAATATAGTGATTTTAGAAAAGGTTCAGAGAAGAGCCACCAAAATGGTAAAGGGGATGGAAGGATACTCCTATGAAGAAAGGCTAAAAAGGTTAGGGCTCTTTAACCTGGAAAAGAGACAGCAGAGGGGAGATATGATAGAAGTCTATAAATTAATGAACGGAGTGGAACGGGTAAACGTAGATCGATTGTTTACGTTATCAGAATATAGAAAGACTAGGGGACATGCAATGAAGTTACAGGGTAAACTATTTAAGACTAATAAAAGGAAATATTTTTTCACTCAGCGTGTAATCAAACTCTGGAATTTGTTACCGGAGGATGTAGTAAAGGCTGGTAGTGTAGCTGGGTTTAAAAAAGGTTTGGACAAGCTCCTGGAGGAAAGGTCCATATACCATTATTAAGATGGGACCCAGGATATCAATGGTTGACCCAGTACAAGCATTGTGGAACCTGTGTCTTTTGGGGAAACTGCTGGGTACATATGACCTAGATTGGCCACTGTTGGAAACAGGATACTGGGCTTGATGGAGCTTGGTCTGACCCAGTATGGCATATTGTATGATCTTATGTTCTTAAGCAGTTTCGGTGGTCCTCTCCTCATCTGCTCCTACACTTTCAGAATCCATAGCTTCCAAAGTGAACAGAGTCCTTGAGGTGGGCTCTTAGCTGGGCAATTTTTACCTCCCTTTCCAGCTAGCGCTCTCTTTTGTCACGCATCCCAGCATACAGTCACCTTTCTCTGTTGCGTTATTACGGCACTCACCATCTGATATGATTGCTGCGAGGTTTCTTCTATGTTTAACTGTTTTCAGCCTAATTGATACATGACTAATAGATTTGTATGCCCCAGATGCAGGATTTTACACTCTGTCAGACTCTTTTTCCAAACCCCTGGCTATACTTCCATTTTTTTCACATCCTCCTTCATTTTTTATCACCTGTCATGGAGCCTTTAGTCTAGGATAATCATCTTGTTCCATATCATAAAAATAGGCTATTTCAATCCTGATTTTAATGTAGTGCAGGCATGACCTTGTCAAAAAACCCAGGATTATAATACTTCATGCAGGCAACAGGGAAAAGCAGGACTGGACTAATCTGTTCCGATTAAAGATTCTTGGGCCATAAGAACATGGGCAGTTCTTACATACTACCACTAAGAAATGGAGAGTGGGCACCGACTCACACTTTATGTTACCACCGTTCCGCGTTCTGGTGCTAAACGTTCATCACATAGTTCATTCATTTGCCTCCTTGAGTCCTCCTGTCATCCTGGTGTTTGTGTCTCAGTCTTCTCTGTGGAATGATGTCCAGAAGCCTTACTGGTCCAGAGAGGCTATATACGCTGCACCTTCCTGATCCGCTTTCTGGTCCCCTAGTCAGAGAACTTGATCAACTTTAACAAGATTTCTTTCTCCCCTTCCCCATTTCCATAAGGCAACATCATCTATGGCCCAGTCAGGGCCTGAGCAGCCACCAGACAGATTAGGCATCCACCTCTAGTGGCGCATTTTTGGGGATGGCGGCACAGTGCAACCCTCTAGAGCTGACGTGGTGGGCCTTTCAGTATTTGCACACTGGTGCTCAAGGCCTGCTGCGTCTCACCCCCTCTGATATTCCTGTCAGAGGGGATGAGACACACAAGCCTTAAGTGTGCCCATGCAGATGCTGAAGGCCGCTGCTATGCTGTGCCACCTTTAGGCAGGGCTAAGTTGGCTCCCTTGGAGGTAGAGTGGAAGCAGCAGGAAGTGGCAGGGGGAAGGTGAGATGCCGGATGCCTTGTTGGGAGGGGGGGGGGGGAAGGAGGGTAGGATAGGGTAGGAGGGAGGTGCTGGGCATTGAAGGTGAGCAGTAGGGAAGGGGAAATGTTTATGGGAGGGGGTTGGGGAGGAGGGTGATGCTGGACATGGAGGGGCAGGGGGTGGGGAAAGAGATGCTGGACACTAGGGGAGGGGTTATTATGCCAGGCTGAAGGCTCACCTAGGATGTCACATACTCTTGGCTTGGCCCAGAGTCCAGGTTCTGATTGCATTGTTCTTTTCTGTGATGTCACTATAACTATTGTTGACACTCCCAGGGCTCGCTTACCTGGCTCATACCATTCTCCACTTGTCTCCTCCCTCCCCCGTTAATCAAATCCTTCCCTATCTCCAAAGGCAGACAGAACCACTGTGAGGGGGGCACTCAGAAATTCACACAGCTCTTTTGTGGTAGGCGAAGGCCTATGATCCATGCTAATTGAACTAAACAGACAGACCTAAGTAGCTTGACCTGTAAATGAAGCCTGTGGAGAGGCCCAAAGGAGTTGCACATCCCCCAATAAAGCTGTTATTGTAGAATTAGAATTCAGTAGAGCAATTGAATTAGCTTAGATAAGCAGAACTGAGTCTTGGAAAAATACAGAAAAACATGTTTAAATGCCCACAGAAACTGCTGACAGATAAGTTACAGAGCCCTGCTTCCCTACACGTACTAAGCTAGCTAAATGGCCTTGGAAGTAAGAAAGTAACAAGTTGGTGAACTGGCCATTGTAATTGGGACTAGAGGGAGGGTGAGCAGGTGCTAAGCCCACACGAAGAGCATGATTGGATAACCATATCAGTACCGGGACCAATAGAAGGGGTACGGAAGGTACGGGAGGTTACCGGGACCAATGAAATGTTTTCCTATGTCTAGAATGGTAGAAAAATCTATAAAAGTTGTTGTTTTGCCAGAGAACAGGGCTCAGCCATTTTGAACTTGATTCTGCTTGAGACTTGTGCACAAATAAATGATTTGGACCTTCTGAACTGACTCCTGGTATTATTGGGTTGTGTATTCTCTGCTGCTACACTTTCAGTGTTCTGGGCTGTATCCCATCGGGTTCCACACCCTCATTTGTGTATTTCCAGAACTTCTTCCTCCGTAAATGGATTTGTGATAATTCACCCCCCCCCCCCCCGATACCTTTTTTGGACACACAGATTTCCCTTCTCTTGTATATACGCAACAAAATAAATTTGTTTCTGATTTCTGCTTTTTGATGATCCTCCTTCTCGGTTACCCTAAAGTGCTTGAAACAGCATTATTCTATTTGGACGGCTAGAACAAAAGCTACTCTGGCCTTATACAGATTGTAGCTGCATATCCTCGAGTTCTTGCCAGGCCGCCTGGAGGGGAATTTTCTTTTGAGTTGCTCTCACAGCTCAGCTGTCAGAATAGGAGATGTGCTGTAGTGGCAATGGAATGACCTTCATGCATCCTTGAAATGATGTGATGTGACTGTGGCTTGATCTTGCCTCTAATGAGTCTTTGAGACATGCCTGGCAATTCTCAGGCTGGTAAATATCTGTCAGTCTGACCTGTCAACACTCTGAGATGTAAGGTTCATGGGAAGATGTTCCTGTCTCTTCTGTGGGCACAACCCTCTCACACAGTCTTTGAGGTCAGCGTTTATGGATGTGAGCTTTATGCTAAGTAAAGTTACTTCTGAGACATCAGGGTTTTCAACCCAGTCCTCAGGGAACCCCAGGCCAGTCAAGTTTTCAGGATTCCCAGAATGAATATGCATGAGAAAGATTTGCAAGTTCTGCCTTCATTGTATGCAAATCTATCTTATGCATATTCATTGTGGGAATCCTGAAAACCCGACTGGCCTAGGGTTCCTCGAGGACTGGGTTGAAAACCTATGCGACATTCAGGTGAAAAGAATAGGAAAGGCCCCTCAGATGATTATGTTGTTCTGTTGCATTTCCCACAGCTCATACCTGTGGGATCCTGCTATTCTGGGTAGGGGGCTATTATCTGGTTCCTCGTCCTTGTGTGTTCTTGAAGATCCTCCTTGCAGCAGGTCCTGTACGCAATACTTGGGTTTTCTAGCCCTACTGGGCCATTTTCCCCTTCCCTTTGTAGTTCTGATATAAGGAAGGATGGGAGCTTTTTGTAATTACCAAATCTTTTCTCTCATTCTGTGTCTATGGGAGAAAAATTTCGTAAAACTGGCCAGTCTACAGACAGAAAGGGAGAAGACGCAATTTAATAATGCATTTACCACAGCTGCTCATGATGACTATCTAAGGATTTGCTCAGACTCTGATGATTTGGGCTGGTTATTGTACATTTGACCTTGATATCCTTGTGACAAACTATACCTAGTCAAGATCTATTGTAGGACAAGGAACATAAGAATTGCCTTGCTGGGTCAGAGCAAAGGTCCATCAAGTCCAGTGTCCTGTCAGTGTTCTGTTTCAAACAGTGGCCAAGTCAGGTCAGAAGTACCTGGCACATCTCAAAGGTATAGACAGTTCCATGATATTTATCTCCAGGGATAAGCAATGAACAGAATAAGGATGTTGGTGTTGACTTCTGTTTCCCTCAGTTTTAAGGGATATGCAGTATCTCAAGGAGGGAGCAGAGGGCAATTTTGCTTTATAAATGCCCCTCCCCCACTTATAACAACATTGCAACAAATAAGCGTGCTTACTGCTTCTTCCAGCAGTTGTATTTCCTTCAAAATTCATGATTTTCAGGTGATCTGGTAAGCCAGATATTTATTTATTTAGATGGATTTGGTATACCGATTTATCATTAAAATCAAAGCGGTTTGGCACATCAAACAATCAAAATTATTGTGTGGTCTGTAGCATGCAGTGGGGATTTAGGATGTGTGGTGTGTGGTGTGTGGTGCAGTGTGCTTGATTTGTTGGTGAGCTATATACATAGTGTGTAATATACATATATAGAAGGATGGAGTCATGAGAAAGGTGAGCTATTGGTCATGGTCTGATATTGGCTTGAAGGTACTTCAAAAAGGAGTCAGTTCAGGTGAGGTCTTTGAAATGTTATGTGAATAGAGCAGTTTTAAGAAGCCTTCTGAAGTCCTTGAGGTCTTTGGTAGATCTTAGGTGGTCTGGGATTGAGTTCCATAAAGCGGGCACTGCCAGGGAGAGTGCCCTTCTCGATGTGGCCTGGGTTGTTTTGGCAAATTCCCTTGGTGTGCAAATGGTGTCTGAGGTTCCTTTTCTTCTTGGTCTTTTGTTGTCATCGGTTTTTATGAGAGGTTGTAGGCTGTCAGCTGAGATGTTGTGTATTATTTTGAATATGTTTATAATTACTTTGAAGTGGATTCGAGAGTTGACTGGGAGCCAATGTAGGTGGTATAAAATGGGAGTGATGTGGTCTAGATTTGTGCTACCTGTTATTAGTCATGCAGCTGTGTTCTGTGCAAACTGTAGTGGCCTCATGGCTTTTTTAGGTAGCCCCTGGTATATGTGATTGCAATAGTCTAGAGTGGGAATGATGAGGGCTTGACAGACTGTTCGAAAATGCTCATGAGCGAGTTTCGGTTTGAGCCTTCTGACTGTCCTCATTTTGATGTAGGCGCTCTTTGTGGTTTTTGCAATGTGGGATTGGAGGTTGAGGTCCTTGTCGAACGTTACTCCCAGGTATTTTATTTCTTGTCTTACTGGTATAATGATGTCGTTTAGGTTGATGGTGGCCGTGGGTGAAAATGACGGGTTTCTTGTGATGAATAGAGCTTCAGTTTTGTTGTAGTTTACTGACAGATTGTTTTCCTGAAGCCATTTCGTCATTTGTTGGAAGCAGTTGGCTATGTTGGAGTAGTCTGGGTTGTCCAGCTTGATTGGTGTGAATGTCATAATGTCATCTGTGTATATGGTGTATTGAATCTTGTGGTCCTTGATGATGTTGCAGATGGGCTGTATGTATAGATTGAAGAGCAGGGCGGAGAGTGCTGATCCTTGTGGGACTCCTTGTGTGGCTCTGAAGGGTTGAGAGGTCTCTGATGCACATTTGACTTGTAGCTGTCTGTTGGTGAGATATGATGTAAACCAATTCAAGGTGGTGCTGTGTAGTCCTGCCTCCTGGACTACACAGCAGCACCTTGAATAGATAGAAAGGGAAATGTCAGAGGTGGAAGAAGTGTCACCGAGAGCGAGCTGGATGACCCAGATGGCAAGGCTGTACATGATCTTACCCATCCTTGCAAGTTCTGTGTTGCTGTGTCAAGTGCCTAGAGACTGCTAAATTTTTGGGGTAGAGCTGGGAAGTCCAGACAGACATTTTGCCTGGACTGTGACCCTTGGGGTATGTCTTCTCCTCTTTCCATGGAGATTTCATCACTGAGGCTTTAGAACAGGCCTCTTCACCCATTAACAGCATTATTGTGAGGCCTTGGAAGGCAGAAGGGCCTAATGAAAGAAAATGGAAGACAGAGGAATCTGCATGGACCCACTTTATCTCATGAGTCACAAACCAGTGGTGTCTATAATGCATTAGCGTTAAATGAGAAGGTTTCATTCTCTGGCAGCAACTCTGTGGTTTCCTTAATGGAACCAAATCTCACAAAACTGGCTATAAGTCAGCCCCAGATTCTGATGTTTTCTAAACCATTGGTAGTGGTCCTGATCGATTCCTTACTTTTTTCTTTCCATCTCATTCTGTTCCTCTCTTTCCTTATTCCTCCACATTAGCTGTCATTAGGAATACATTTTGCATGACTTCACTGTTTCCTTCTATCTAGTTCTAATTAATCAAGGACCCATTTTAAATACCTTCTCCCTACATTCCTTCTCTCATCAGGAAGGCATCATGCTCGCCCCATGTACATATCCAATGATGTGTTGTCCTTGGGCATCTAAAACCCTAGAACACAGCTTTTCCTTGGAGGCTGGGAGTCTCACTTCATTGCAGCTCTCCTTTCCCAATTAAGAAGGTCAAAACCCAAGAAGGTGACGTGCTCGACTTACAAGATAACACTGCATCTCAGAGTCTCTGGAAGAAGCAGCAGGTCATTCCAGAAGGTTAGCTCCAGACACTTCAGCAAACTGTTATTAGAGAATCTCCCGAAAGGGATTATTTCTGTGAGGCATAGCTGCATGAAATGTTTGCCAATGCTGTGATATTTATTTTCAGGTACTCATATCACCTTGTCCAGATACTTCTTAACCCATATGAAGCTACCTGTCCTGCTGTGTCCTTATGTGTGGCCCTCTGAAAGATTTAGAGACCCAGCAAGCCCTCCTGTTGCATTTCACACCATAGAAATCATTGAACACAATGGGAACCTCATCTGCATATCATGGCTCCCATTATATTCAAATGATTCCTGCAGTGCCAAAATTGCCCCCAGCCACGATGGTTAAGAGATTTTGAACATTTTATCACTGCACTGCAATGTCACTGTCCCATTTCTATCAGCATATGGAAACCTTCGACCCATCCTAGGGTTTCAATGTCTCCAAAAAGATCTTTCTGAGTCCTCGGCTTTCACCTTTTTCACTCATAATCCACTTTTGTAATATGAAACCATCATGACGTACATTACAAACTAAAATGAAAATTGCTGTTTTTTCCATGTTTTAACCCAGAATATGGTGACAGATAAAGACTGAAAGATCCCTCCAGTCTGCCCTTTCTCCTTCTCCAGCAGACTCGATTCCAACTCCAGTTTCCCATTTTTTTCTTTGTAGCTCTACCTATCTGGTGCTCTCTAAAAATGTGAAACTGGTTCTTCCTCCATCACTTCAGCTGGGTGGCTGTCCCACATATCCACCACTCTATTGTTACTCTTAAGTCATAATATAAGAACACAAAAACTGCCATACTGGGTCCGTCCAAAGGTCTAGCAAGCCCAGTATCCTGTTTCCTCTAAAAAATACTTCCTCCTGTGTGTATTTAAAATCCTTTTCAAAGTCTCTATAATATCCCTCTTTCTTCTCTGGACTAAATATATACTAATTGCTTCAGTCTTATTCCATAGGGTTCACGGTGAAGACCCTGCACCATTCTCTGGACCACCTCTAGTCTGTCTATATCCATTGGAGGTATGGCTTGCAGAACTGAACACAATACTCCAAAGAGGTCTCACCATTTTCCTGTTGGCTTTGCCTCTCTTGTGCAGCTCAATATCCTTGTAGCCCTCTCTACTGCCTTGTTGTGATGTTCTCCTACCACAGCATCAACAAATGTGATCAAATGTGATCACTTGCGAATTCCCAATACCAAAATGAAAAGGGATAATATATAACACTTTGAGCATAATTCCATAATGACCCATGAAAATTTGTCCATTATACACAGTTTACGATGTTTGTAATAGCTACCTTTTTTGTTTAATTCAACATCCGTTGATTGTACATAGTTCTCTAAAGTTCAATTGTTAAAGTTAACATGTACATAATTCAAGCGTTGTTTAATGTAAAAACAGATATGTTATACTGTTTCTTTACCTGTTTTCTGTAAACCGCACCTGATCCTTGGAAGGTAGCGGCATATAAGCGACTGTTAAATAAAATAAATAAATAAATAAATAAACTGAGACTCTCTTTTCTGTTTGATGCACATCAGTACCTCACCCCTTCCCAGGGACGTACACTGAACTTTGTAGAAAGGGACTTAAATGGGGGCTGGGGTCTCACAGTGAAAGTTTAGAGTGTGAGAACAGCTCTGAATATGCTGTCAGTATTACAAGGGATGTTTATAAATAAGTGAGAGTCAAGTTTACATCTTGCATGAAAGACAAGATAGAAAGCTCATGTTTGCAGGAAGCTGCCCTGATTAAGCATGAGCAATATGTTTATGCTTGGCTTGACCTGAAACATGTAGACATAGGCAAAGCAACAAACATGACACAGAGTGAAAAGGCAAAAGAACGTATAATGTGGTAGTTTTTTCCTAATAAAAGAAAGTGCCGTGGACAAGCAAATTAAGGAAGTTATGGGAGAGTGCTCACGTTTGCGGGCTCGTAGCTGACTTCTTAAAGCTTTAGTAGACTTTGTTATTGTATAACTCTGTGTGTGTTGTGTTCTTATTTCAACTCACTTGCTTCTGGGACCAGAGATATGAAACCAAGGCTGAGGAAGAACTCCTGTGTTTGTTGCTCCTGGCTAGGAATTCGTTACGTGCAACAGTTTGCACCATGACTTGGATTCTTTCTCTGGGTTGGAGGCAAGTCAGAAGTTTATCAGGAGAACAGTGAGTACGATGGGTAATTTGTTCATTCGCTGGCAGAACACAACTAAGTTGCATGAATGGCAAGGCACGGGTTTTAGCATTTAAGGACAGCCTGTCTTATTGTATGTGCGCTAAACATAGTGATCTTGCTGTAGACCGTGTAGCATGATGGCACTCAATGGCTAGTGGAAATGAAGCACAACATATACAAAATGGTGGTCAATGATTTAGGGATACTGCACACTAGTCCCAAGTGGCACATGAAAAGTCTCAAGAAAAACAAAAAGAGGAGGTCAAAGAACTTAAACATAAGTTGTCAGTATTAGAAAAAGTGTATATTGTAATGATTCATTTGTTTGTTTGTTTCCTTGCACTGTGCTTTTAAAAGGTTAACATTTCCCAGTTATAAAAGATTTAACTTGGCTTTAACTTGGCAATCAGGTTTTTTTTATATGCTGATTTTCTTCTTTAGTAGGTCAGGGCTTTATTTCGTCAGATTTGCAAGTTGATATTTGAAGCATCTGTTTTCTTATCACTGCTGGTCGGCGATGTGTGAAGACTACGCAGATTTGTCTTGTTTTGAAAGTTTCACTCTTGGGTCTTATGGTAATTTCACTTATTTTTCTGTATTTGAATTATGGGCCTGATTTTTAGCCATCCGCCGTTTGGAAGGGCTATGTGCTGATGAGGTTCACAGCCCTCCCCGCCGACCTCTAAACCAAATATTCAATGTCGTGCTGACGGCATTAAATATTTGGTGATCGCTGACGAGGCTAACCACGCAACAGTGATATTGGCTGCTGCCCGGTTAGCAATTGGCGCCTTAAAGATAGGTGAGGCTCATCTTTAAGGTGCTGATCACTAAGCGGGCAGCATGCAATATCACTGCTGCCCGGTTAGCGCCATTGCCCGCCTTTCCTCCGCCCCGTAGAGGTAGCACTGCTAGGTGCCAGGCTGCCAAATAAGGACAAAATGCTGCTGCTATTTCCACGAGATTGCTTCTAAAGTAACCAGCGTGGTTTTTGTGTTTGATCCCTAGAAAGTGAGGATGCGCTGTGACTGCAGCAAGCCTTAGCACATGATGAAAATGTACGCATGGTTTCCTTAGTAACAGTCAATAGAACTGCTGAGCAGGTCACAGCATTTATACAGACTTTCCACTGCTAATGAGCCTTCAGTGCTCTGCTTCTCTGTGCAAAAAAAGCCTCTTCTTGTTCTGGGCTTTGAAAGCAGAAAACCAAATAATAGCACTATCATCTTCCTTATTATTTTCAGCCTTCAAGGTTTTATTTTCTCCCAGTCACTGTTTGTAAAAGACAAAGCCCCATTCAACCTGCTCTCCCCTTTCTGTTTTCGTCAGTTGCAGAAGAGGTAAAGGCAGAACCCTGAAGCCTCTGCCTGGCATTGAAGGAAGCTTTATATGCAGAGAGAACGAGGACATTGGCTAGCAGAGACATTCTCAGACAGCCAGTGGCCATTTGGCTTCTCTATGCTAAAGGCTTTATGCCACTAGTCATGGTCCAGGAGAACGCAGGAAGCCGTAAGGCCAGGGCCGTAGCAAGCCATAATTGTGCTCTGTGCAACTTACACATCTGGTGGCCGCCTCCCCCCATCTCACCCATACCTGCAAGTCCAGCCAGCTGCCTGCCCTTGCCCTGCTGTCGCCACTTTTTGTTTTCTTGATGGCGCCGGCAGCCGCAGAGCAGACCAAATTTTAAAAAAGAAAAGAAACCGTTCGGGTCTTTCGACTCTATGCTTGTACGCAGATCTTTTTCCTCCCTGTTCAAACGTAGGTCGCGTCAGAGGAGGAGGGACTAGACTAGACATTCAAATGCAAATCTTTGCAACTCTGCACTTCAATGGCTGGCCTGATCCCTCCCTCCTCTGACGCGTCCTACATCAGAGAAGGGAAGGAGGGAGGGACCAGACCTGCCTACAAATGTGCAGTCGGAAAGACCTGCGTGTTTTGTTTTCTTTCTTTTTTTAAACTTGAAATCAGGTGTGCTCCGCTGTTGCCGGTGCTGCCGCTGCTGAGAGAACAAAAAGTAGAAGCGGCAGGGCAACAACAGGCAGCGTGGGGAGAGTCGAGGTCAGCAGCCTGCAATGCGCCCCTGTATCCTTTGTGCTCTGTGCAGCTGCACCGCTCGTGCAGGGCAAGGTGCAGCGCAGGGTTACGTTAGGCCTTCACAAAGTTTCTTAGAATCTAGGATTCAGTCTAAAAATCTAGGAGCCAGTCGCTGAAACCTAGGTCACAGTGCACATCTGCACCCCCTTCCCCCCACAAACGTGCATTGTGGTTACATTTTTAGGTTTACGGCCTGATTTACTAAGATGGTTTTCCAATTTTCTATGGGAAACAACTTAAAAAATGAGTCTCTTAATGGGCCATTGCATAGTGCCAACAGAAGGCAAAGGCAATAGCCCACTCCTCCTCCCACATAAGAAATGTCCTACTGGGTCAGACCAAAGTCTATGAAGCCCAGGATCCTGTTTCCAACAGTGGCTAATCCAGGATACCTAGCAGGGTCCCAAAGGCACACAGGTCCTGGGACAAGCAGTGGCTTTCCCGGATCCTCCATCCACACTGACCCTTTAACCTACACCTGTGTGGGTGTGTGTGTGAGTACAGAAGTGGGGTGCTTTTGTGTATGTTGTGTGGAGTTGGGGTGCACCTTTTGCACATACACATTGTGCCCTTTATTTCCCATGCATTCATCTCTTCACCCTCCAACCTCTTGCACTCCTCCCTCCCCACCCCATCCATTCCCCACCTCCCACCTCCCCTTCTCCCTCCTCCCTCTCCACCCCATCCATTCCCCACCTCCCACCTCCCCTTCTCCCTCCTCCCTCTCCACCCCATCCATTCCCCACCTCCCACCTATCCTTCTCCCTCCTCCCTCTCCACCCCCATCCATTCCCCACCTCCCACCTCCCCTTCTCCCTCCTCCCTCTCCACCCCCATCCATTCCCCACCTCCCACCTCTCCTTCTCCCTCCTCCCTCTCCACCCCCATCCATTCCCCACCTCCCACCTCTCCGTCTCCCTCCTCCCTCTCCACCCCCATCCATTCCCCACCTCCCACCTCCCCTTCTCCCTCCTCCCTCCCCACCCCATCCATTCCCCACCTCCCACCTCCCCTTCTCCCTCCTCCCTCTCCACCCCATCCATTCCCCACCTCCCACCTCTCCTTCTCCCTCCTCCCTCTCCACCCCCATCCATTCCCCACCTCCCACCTCCCCTTCTCCCTCCTCCCTCTCCACCCCCATCCATTCCCCACCTCCCACCTCCCCTTCTCCCTACTCCCTCTCCACCCCCATCCATTCCCCACCTCCCACCTCCCCTTCTCCCTCCTCCCTCTCCACCCCCATCCAAACCCCACCTCCCACCTCCCCTTCTCCCTCCTCCCTCTCCACCCCATCCATTCCCCACCTCCCACCTCCCCTTCTCCCTCCTCCCTCTCCACCCCCATCCATTCCCCACCTCCCACCTCTCCTTCTCCCTCCTCCCTCTCCACCCCCATCCAATCCCCCCCACCCCCCTCTCCTTCTCCCTCCTCACTCTCCACCCCCATCCATTCCCCACCTCCCACCTCCCCTTCTCCCTCCTCCCTCTCCACCCCCATCCATTCCCCACCTCCCACCTCCCACCACCTCCCCTTCTCCCTCCTCCCTCTCCACCCCATCCATTCCCCACCTCCCACCTATCCTTCTCCCTCCTCCCTCCCCACCCCCATCCATTCCCCACCTCCCACCTCCCCTTCTCCCTCCTCCCTCTCCACCCCATCCATTCCCCACCTCCCACCTCCCACCTCCCCTTCTCCCTCCTCCCTCTCCATCCCATCCATTCCCCACCCCCCACCTCCCACCTCCCCTTCTCTCCCTCCTCCCTCTCCACCCCATCCATTCCCCACCCCCCACCTCCCACCTCCCCTTCTCCCTCCTCCCTCTCCACCCCCATCCATTCCCCACCTCCCACCTCCCACCTCCCACCTCCCCTTCTCCCTCCTCCCTCTCCACCCCCCATCCATTCCCCACCTCCCACCTCTCCTTCTCCCTCTCCACCCCCATCCATTCCCCACCTCCCACCTCCCCTTCTCCCTCCTCCCTCTCCACCCCCATCCATTCCCCACCTCCCACCTCCCACCTCCCCTTCCCCTTCTCCACCCCATCCATTCCCCACCTCCCACCTCTCCTTCTCCCTCCTCCCTCTCCACCCCCATCCATTCCCCACCTCCCACCTCCCCTTCTCCCTCCTCCCTCTCCACCCCATCCATTCCCCACCTCCCACCTCCCACCTCCCCTTCTCCCTCCTCCCTCTCCACCCCCATCCATTCCCCACCTCCCACCTCCCCTTCTCCCCTCCTCCCTCCTCTCCACCCCATCCATTCCCCACCTCCCACCTCCCCTTCTCCCTCCTCCCTCTCCACCCCCATCCATTCCCCACCTCCCACCTCTCCTACTCCCTTCTCCCTCCTCCCTCTCCACCCCCATCCATTCCCCACCTCCCACCTCTCCTTCTCCCTCCTCCCTCTCCACCCCCATCCATTCCCCACCTCCCACCTCTCCTTCTCCCTCCTCCCTCTCCACCCCATCCATTCCCACCTCCCACCTCCCCTTCTCCCTCCTCCCTCTCCACCCCCATCCATTCACCACCTCCCACCTCTCCTTCTCCCTCCTCCCTCTCCACCCCCATCCATTCCCCACCTCCCACCTCTCCTTCTCCCTCCTCCCTTGCACACAGCCCTTGTCCTCCATTTCCCCCACCATTCTTATTACTCAAACTTACTGCCCCTTTAAATGTATTCAGCCTTCTGTAACGTAAATCTCTCTTGCCTCTAACCTTTTTTTTTGCATGCGCCAGGTCCAATTTTTTAGTCGCCATGGTGACCTGGTGCCTGGGATTTGTCAAGCTGTGGTTAGTCTAGAGGGGTCTATAGCCTGGAGCAACAAATAGAATCAGGAGCCTCAATGTGAGGGAAGCAGGTTGCAATTCTTTCTTTAGCTGAAATCATCAGCAAAGAGCGACCGTCTGAGCTCCTGTGAATGCGGCAGTGTATTTGGGAAGAGTCTCCGCAAACACACAGGCACTGTGGCTCTAGCACTTGGCACGTGCTCTTCTGTTAACAAGAATGGCTGAGCCAGTTTGTATCATAAATCGTGGTTAACCTGCTAATTGTTAGTGCTCATGCTTCTCCCCACCCCTCAGACATCCAGGACTTCCGCAGCTTTGTACAGAAATATGGCACCTATCAGAGTTGTGCTCTCTCTAATGAAGGATCTCCACTAGCTGAGCCTCTAAGGCAGCTCTAGGACGTGAGGAAAGGGGAACTTTGCAGAATTTCTGTTGCAGGATTTGCCCTGATGTTCTGTGTGTAATTGAAGAATAATGGGGGCACAAACTACCTTGTCCCGGATTTGCTGTCGCACTTTTTCTCTTTCGGCCTCCATCCGAGCATGCTTGGCCTTCCTCTCCTCTTCCTGCTGCCGCAGAGCTTCCTGCCGCTCTTCTTCTTTTTTCTGGGCATCGGGGTCCTTCTCCTCCTCTCCACCCAGCATTTTGCCCATGTCTTTAGTGGCACCTGTTAAAATATAAATATGTTGTCAAAAGATAGATTTTTGTTTATTTAACAAGTTTTGATATACCGTTTTTCTGCAAGTCAAAACGGTTTACATCTAACTGATTGAATACAATGAACATTTTGCAAAACAAAAGGAACCAGAATATGCTCAATAAACGGTGCATGCAATGAACTGAGAGTGCAATTGGGAGAAATGGAGAGATGGGGGAACTGATGAAACTGAAGAGGACTTTTTTCTAGACAGGTGAGACTTGCTAATGTTCCTACTTAATTTGCACTGCCTGACCTCGACATGGCAAGTGTGAAGAGAGCAACCTCCAGGCTTATACGATTAGAGGAATGCCTGCTGGGCTGCAGATCCGTGTGGAGGGTGCTGTGCTGCTCCACTGTTTCTGCTCTAAAGCCTTTAGGTTTTAGTTTGAATTTTTTTTTATTTAGCACTTGATATGTCATTTTTAGAAAAAAAGACCATACAAAGCAATTCTCAGCACGTTGCTTGTCCCAGTATGTATAGAAAATCCTCATATTTGCTCTGGGGAGAATGCGCCTTCCGGAAATCCACAACTGTTCGTGATAGATGGATTTGGAGATCGTTGAATCCCGTGTCCTCCCTTTTGTGAGGTGTCTAAATGTGCACACAGAGCTGCTTCTTCCTGTTCTTTGGCAGGAGAACTTGTTAGCTCCTTTCGATGCAGCCCTGTGTATACTTAAAAATCCATTTTTTTATTAAGTGAGCCCTCACCTAAGAGTCTAAAATCAACTCTGGATATCAACCAGGGGTGAAACAATTTACATGCTTCTAATTCACTTCTATCATCACTTAAAGATCCAGTAAAGAAAGGTCGAAACGGTCTAATTCTAAATGCCGTGTTGGGAAGTATTACAGATAATGATAACTGCACAGCATTGGTGCAGTAATGAAATGTTCTCTAAGAATTATTACTCTCAGTACTTTGTGAGACCTTATTTGGAATATTGTGTGCAACTCTGGAGCTCGTCCCTTTAAAAGGATAGAAGCAGGATGGAGTAGGTGCAGAGGGTGGCTGCAAAATGGTGCGTGGGCTTTGTCATAAGGGAGATGGGGACAGACTTAAAGATCTCAATATGTTTTCTTTGGAAGAAAGATGGGAGAGGGGAGACATGAAAGAAATATTTCAATACCTTCCCAGTATAATGCACAGGAGACGGCCCTCTTCCAGCTGAAAGGATACTCTGGACCGAGGAGGGGGAGGGGCATAGGCTGCTTTTGGGCCCCGTGTCTCCTTTCCCATCCCCTACATGTATCCTTATCCTCAGCTGTTGTGTTGTCTGTTTTGACTAGAACAGGGACCACCTTCTACATGTGTCTGTATAGTGCTGTGTTCACCTTGTAGCACTATACAAGTGATCAGTAGTAGTAATAGACTTGGGAGTAATCTAAGATGCCTGGAACAGCCTCTCAGTGCAGGTGCTGGAGACAAAGAAAGCATGGGACAAGAACAGAGGTCCTCCAAGGGAGAGGAGGGGCTTATAGAGCTTAGTCACACGTATGAATGGGCGGACTGGATAGACTGTATAATTTCTATGTTTCTATGTATCTCAAATGTAGCTGGGATGGATGGGAGGGACAGTAGAGTGGAGGAGTGGCCTAGTGGTTGGGGCAAGGTACTTCAGGCCGGAAGGTTTGGGGTTCAAATCCCACTAGAGGACAGCAACCTTGGGCCGGAAGGACTGGGGTTTCTAGTCCCACAGGTGCTCCTTGTGGTCTTGGGCAAGCCACTTAACCCTCCATAGCCCATGTTCCCTGTAAAATAGTTATCTCCAAGTTATAATGCCCTGTTCAATGTAATTTCAGTTGTTCAATGTAAACCGCACTGATGCAGAATAGCGCGGTATATAAGAGAATGTAAATAAATAAATAAAAGATGTGGAAGATTGATGGAAAAAAAGGATGGACACAAATGAGGGAAGAAACAATGCAGGGGTGATAGTGAAAAGCCCTTTCATCAGGTAAAACAGTGCTGTAGTCATGGGGTGGGCTCTTGATTATTGTCTACCCTATATGCAAATAAATATCTGCACACTCGGAGTGGCTTCAGGATCTACTCCTTTCAGTCCAGTAATATCAGGAGAAGGAACTAGTCTAAATCATTACCAGAACTTCATTCCACCCAGTATCACACTGTCAGAAACATTACACTCAAACATCATCAATTAGGGAAGAAAAAGGATCTCAGCACCATTGGGTCGATTGATCCTGGCTAGTAAATCTTGGCCATGGATCGATACTATAACATCAATGATCCAAAAACCTCCCACAGATATCACAACCACATAGTAATCCTTTCTAGTCCACACATTCTATTTGCAAACCTTATATTTTTTCAGTTTTTTCAATTTACTAAAACATTTACTATCCCATCTTATATCAATAGCCACAACTTATAACATACAGTATAACATTTGCTGTTTAACAGAACACTGATCCTCCCAGTTTTTATTAAACAAATGACATGTCAATAAATGCCGAGTCCCAAACACAAAACTTTCTACTGTATCTGCTAAGCCCTCTAAAACACACATAGCTTATCTGAATGTTGAGCCCCTCTCAAGGTGCTCATATCCACCGATGAGGCTCATCAAACCAATAGAGCCTCACACAAACACCTCACTAGCCATTAGCAAAAACCCCCTTATCCTCAGCTGTTGTCTTTTTGCTAATGGAAGTGAGGTGTTCTAGTACTACGTTCTATTCGCTCTGTTCCTTGTACTACAAGCCACTGTTTTATGTAAGCTGCCTTGATAATATGAAAGGCGGTATAAAAGAAATGTGTAATAAATAAATAAATAAAATAAATTATTAGGGTAGCTCTAGTGATAGCTTTCATGCTGTTGATCCCCAGGGTTAAGCTGGGGCTATCTACTTTTGGGATCTGCCAAGTGACCTGGATTGGCCACTGTTGGAAAACAGGATACCATGCTTGATGATCCTTTGGTGTGACTCAGTCAGTAATGCAATTCCTATGTTCATAATATGACCCTGCAGATAGAAACTGAAGCATTACACCACATTGTTTTCATGCCATGATAATTGAGTTAAGTGCTAGTGTTACTATTACCCTCTGCGAAACCTCATATCTGCAGAAAAATCACTGCGGGGAGAGGGTCAGGATGGAACCTACTATCTGTGTCTGGGCAGAAGATATTTGTAAGTTCTCAGGAAAACAAATGGTCCTGCTGCAATACAGGTGCCTTATATAGAACAGCATTCACCATTCAGTGTCACCAGAATGGACAAAACTTACTGTCTACATAATATATTTAACTTTTTTTTTTAATACTGCCTTATCTGGTAAACAAGGCAATTTACAAGGAACAGGATCTTAACAGGTTTACATAGAACCTTTAGACATTTAACAGCGATGAACAGTAATACTACTATAGCCTATGGTTTTAAGGTATTAACAGTTAGAACTTATATACAACAACTTATATACAGAGGCAGGGTGGGGAGCCAGGGAGTGGTGGGGGAGGGAGCAAGAGGTATGTGAGAGAGGGGAATAGTGTCATATGCATCCAAAGGTTCTTGCATTGGGGGAGTATTGCTCAGGTGTTGAAGTGTTCCTTGAATTATAGTGTTTTGAGGTCTTTGCGGAATTTCTTTAGGTCACGAGTCTCACTAAGGTTACTGGGGAGTTCATTACATAGGTTGGGTGCTTAGGTGGAGAAGGCTCTGTTGCGAGTGTTTTGGTTCATCTGTGTTATTTCTGCCGGTAGGAGGTTTGTGTTGCATTTTTGCTTTGTTCTGTTGATAGTTGATGAGCAGATGAGGGATTCTAGGTATGTTGATGATTGTTAATGTAAAGTTTTGAAAATGTTCATGGCTAATTTATATTTAACTCTATTGTATACATATAGCCAATGTAGGTTTTTCAAAATGGGTGTGATGTGGTTCCTCTTTTTTTCATTTGCTAGGGTGCATGCTGCGGTGTTTTGGGCCAACTGTAATTGGTGAAGAGCATGCTTAGGGAGTCCTTGGTATATACTGTTGCAGTAGGGAGAATATGAGAGTGGAAATCTGAGGTGGCTAG
The DNA here is from genome assembly GCA_033557465.1 of Ichthyophis bannanicus. Lineage (NCBI taxonomy): Eukaryota > Metazoa > Chordata > Amphibia > Gymnophiona > Ichthyophiidae > Ichthyophis > Ichthyophis bannanicus. The sequence goes on from CM066050.1 coordinate 9,074,268, forward strand.
TAGAAGTTGAAGTTGAGGTTGCTTAGATGCTCGCCATTTTCTTTCGATCTTTCGTAGCTCTTGTTTTAAGTTCCTGAGATCTTTGGTGTACCATATAGTATTTTGTTTGTGTTTTGGTGAAGATCTGGTCGGAGGCATGGATGCTACATTATTTAGAGTCTGGTTCCAATTTGCAATCATAGTTTCTATGTTAGATGTCCTGGGTTGGAGGTGGAGTGTAATTTCTTCCATGAATGCTTTCTTGTCGAAGGTGCGGAATCTGCATTTTGTGGTGTGAATAGGGTTTTTCATGGGGGTGTTGGAGTAGAAGGTGGGGTGAGAAGTTAATCACAGTGTGGTCAGACCATGGGACTGGGAGTATTTGGGTCATCGAGACATTGTTGTCCGATGTGAAGAGTTTTGGTACGAATATGAGGTCTAGTATGTGGGTGGGGATGTTTACTATTTGTTGGTTGTTCAGCGCATCCATCACCTCAGGAATGCATTTGCGTGATTTTTGGGGGGCGTGGTTAAGTTGAAATCTCCTTTAAGTAGAATGTTTGCTTGGAGTATTGTTTCAACTTGCTGTTCTTAGTAAACTGTTTAAATTGTTGGTGTTGGCTAAGGGTGTTCTGTAAACTAGGCATATAGTGATATGGTCATTTGTAAATGACAAGCTGTCAAGGGCATCAAAGGATGTGGACTCAGATTTGGAATTGTAGGCTGGATTTGGTGATGGACTCCTCCTTTTGTTTATATATGGGCAGATAAGAATTGTGTATTTGGTGGTTGTGAGTTGTGATAAGGAAGCTTATCATAGCTCAGGTAGGAGCTATAGAAAAGATGATGTGACTCTGAACAAGCAACCTGTCAGTTCTGGTAGAAGTGAGAAAACAGAGTTTTCACATAAAAGACTACCAGTCCCAGAATGCACCAGGTTTCCAGCAGCCATGAGGGAGGCTGAAGTAAGAAAATGTGTGTGCAATCAAGAGAGCTATGAGGTAATCCCTAAGCACTCATCTCAAAGGGCAGGGCCTGATTCAAGACAGCTGCGCTGTGTTAGGGAGCAGCACACATTAGAACAGGATAAGAATAGAGCTTATTCTTCAGATAACAGCTACAGAGGGAGGAAGAGATATAGAGACAGCAACGGCTACAAGCTCAAGCACCAGTATCACCTGGAGAAACAGAAGCCAAGCCAAGCAGATAGAGAGAGAAGGAAACTCTCTGGAAGGAAGAGAAGAAAGGCCATTGGAAGGTCTGGGAGATTCCAAGGCAGTACTCATACTGGGAGGTATTCCAAAAGCCAGCAGAGTCCATTGGACTGGATTCAGCCAGAGGAATGGAGTGGCAGAGATAGGAATCACCAGTGGCTACCTGGAAGAGAGAAGACTGCACGTGGAAGGGACTTTCAGACCAAGGCCAGAAGGTATGTGAGAGAAGATCCAGTGTCCAGGGATCAAGATTGGAAGGCTGGACATCAGAATTGGATTACATATTGGCCAGGCTATACAGAGAGGAATAATGATAGCAGGAGAGGCTCAGGTATGAACACTGATCCAGACCCTATCTATAATAGAGAATGGCAGCAAGGGAATAAGCATTCTCATGATAGTGCCTTAATGAAAGACTCATCTGTGCCAATGTATGATATTGACCCTATGATTGTTGATGCAGGGGGAAATACAGCAGATGAAACTATTTACATGGACTGTTCTTTATCTAAATGCTATTGCTAGTTTTCTATGAGCAAACACATCAGCCATCACAAAGAAACCTAACTTTGTTCTTTATTTCCACTGCAAACAGCTCTTAAAGCAGGATTTGGGCTCACACAGTAGCAGCCAGCCAGCTAAAGGTTTTCAGCTGGTCCATTGATAGTAATTAGGGCTGCACCTGATTGTGTGTGTGAGCAAGGGAGAATCACTGCTGAGATCTGCATGGAAAATAAGCAGAAGTTAACCTAACCAGCAAAGTTTATTCTTTACTTTGTGCCTTTGTATTTGGTAATTACTTGCTAAGAAAACATTAGCTAATTGCCTGACAAGCTGAAGGTTGTTTTCTGGTTTACTTTGTGACTTTTTGTTATCCATTTTAAACACTGCAAGCAAGTAACCTCATTTATAGTGCTATCAAGCATACATGTGCTGGGTGAATTAAACCCCATCAATAAAAGAAGTATTTTATTGATCTTACCACTTGGTTTCACAACTCAAATTATTGTCATCAGCTGTGTTTGGGAGTGAATGAACTACAATACCCACAATACCTTGCAAGAATCATATGAATATATGCATCGTCAAGATTGTGTAAGTTCTCACCCTAGGCAGCCGTCTGACAGAGTTGGTTAAGGAATACAGTGTCTGTAGCCGTTATCCAAGTTTCAGCTATACAGAATAGATCTGGTTCATCTCTCCCGAGTATGTCAGTGATAATTCGGATTCTGTTGTACATGGAGTGTGCGTTGATGAGGGAACAATTTAGGTATTGCTTGTTGTATGGACTGGTTCTTTGTTCAAAGTGTGACGGGCTGGTTGTATTTGTATGAGTCTGCTGTAGTTTCTGAACTAGGAGTTGTGTTGTGCATTGTGGTGCTGTTGATGTTGTGTACTGATGATTATTGGGATATGTGGGTAATGACTGTTAGTGCAGTAGAGTATTATACTGTAATGAGTATTTGTAGGCGGGTTGCAAATAATGGTAGCTGAGCACTGTGGCTTGTTAAGGAGGTGTCAGTGGTTGTTGCGAGTTGAGAGATATTGGACAGATATGGAGTATTGTGGCTGAATATTTATTTTATTTATTTAGCTGTACTTATATACCACTTTTCACTGGGTCAAAGATTGAGGTTGAATATTATTTGTCTTGTGGTGGTGGATTTCTAGGTTTGATGACTTCAGCTGGATGTGGTGGTGATATTTGGAGTTGTTGCTGTTGCTATCTAAGGGTTGGGTTGTGGGTGCTGTTTTCTTGCCTTTGCATGTGCTGATGTGAGTTGCAGTTTGGCTGGATGTCTCTGTTGGAGATCTTGTGTTTCCCATGGTGTTAATCGATGTGAAGGGAAGTTGATTGGTTTGCTGTCCTAGGTTTGCAGGCAAGGCTGTTTATGTAGCAGTGTCTCTCTCAGTGGTGGAGCAGCTTTGTGGTAAAAGTTTGTTTAAAAGGCTCTTGCCCTTATTGAGGTGGATGGTGGTAGTCATTTGGTTTTTGCACTGCTGGGCGGTGGGGTGTTGGCTCATTGGATTTTTGACGGTGAGTTAGAGGGTATTGACTTTCATCTTCTATTGCTCGGGTGTTGAACCCTCCTAAGGACCACGCCAAAGGACCCTCAGGTGCAGGCGTACCTCAGCGCACCTCTTCTTTAAATGGGCGATTGGGTCTCTTATTGGCTCTGGCAGTGGGGAGCGGGAAGGAGCTCACATAATGAAACAAAAGATGTTGCAATGTCTATGGCTGTCTCACATAGCCACAAGCTCACTAAGCTCTGCTTTGCGCCCTCTGTTGCTGTTCATGGGATAAAATGGCAAGTGAAATTTAAAAAGTGATTAATTAGGAATTAAGTAGAGGTATCAAAAAATACTACTAGTAGAAACTGAGATGTGCTGGTAGAGCTCTGGGTGAAAACATGATATCCGAGTACTGGAAGAGCAGTAGGTACTGCCCAACGGGACTGAGGCCCCTAGAAGAGTCTCTAGGGGACATCGTGTTTGTTTTGTGATCACGTTCACTGTTGCACTGATACTCCTGCACTGGAGCTCTCAGTGTAACCTAATGGTTAGAAAAGTGGGCTGGGAAGCTAGGCTTTAAATCCAACTGATTCTCCCTAGGATCTTGCGCAAGTAATGAATCCCCCATTGCCTCTGGTGCAAACTTAGATTGTAAACCCTCTGGGATATGGAAATACCTTCATGTAACTCACTTTGAGCTGCCACTGAAAGAGGAGTGAGCTAAATCCAAAATGCCTTGCCTTATCACCAATATATATTATTCTCATTGTAAATTTATATATGTATAAGCTTTGGCTAAGCATGAAAAGATGAACTATTTTTTCCACCACTCTAATTCTTAGTTGTTTTTGACTCTCTCCCCTCCCAAGCTGATGGTAACAGGACTTTGCCTCGCTTAATGGGTTTTCATTTGCTGCTGTACATACAGCAAAGGCAGTGGAACAACCTTTTGACTGATGGAGCCAAAGAAGCCAACTTCCACCCCTGTCCACCAAGCTTCTTCCTGCTGAGGTAAGTGGGGCAAAACATTGGTCGGCCAGGGCTCTGGTGGCCCATCCATTCTGTTGCCTATGCGCACTTGCATCACAGTAATTTTTCAACCCCAAAGACCTTTGTGCCCTGAGCAGTTGCCCCTCTATATTTCCCCTACTTACAGCCTCGATCTGCTAAGACTTAAGGATCTTAATATGTACACCTTAGAGGAAAGGTGGGATAGAGGTGATATAATTGAGATGTTTAAATACCTCCGTGGCATAAATGTTCAGGGAGAGAGCCTCTTTCAATTGAAAGCAAGCTCTGCTACGAGGGGACATGGGATGAGGGTGAAGGGAGATAGATTCAGGAGTGATATGCGGAAATATTTCTTTACGGAAAGAGTAGTGGATCCGTGGAATACTCTCCCAGTGGAGGTGGTAGAGATGAGGACAGTAACTGAATTAAAAAAAGCATGGGACCAACACAGAGGATCTCTAAAGGTAGAAAGTGGACTGTTGTAGTTGTTATGGAAGGACAGACTAGATGGGCCATGTGATCTTTTTCTGTCATCATGTTTCTATGTTTCTATGTTGACTTGCTGGAAATGTGATAACTGAATAATTTGACCATTGTCTTAAGATGGCAGCATGAAAGTGTTTTAAAGTATTGTGTACTTTTGACCGAGGCTGTTTATGGTTCTCTCTCCATGTTCTTACTTTCTGTCTGAGGCTTGTCCCCAAGTATTGCGACCTGCAAGTGTGCATCTAATTTGCACTGCTTTAATGGAATCCTGCAATATGTTTCATCTGGGTGGATGGTATTGTAGTCAGCTGAGGATCAATCACCCAGGTCTGGATCTAAGCATGAGCCCTTGCTCACTGTAAAACCCTTATTGTACTTAACTCTTTTCTTTCTATTGGTGAAACAATGTGACAAGGCGGTGGCCAAAGCCAGAAAGATGCTGAGCTGCATACAGAGAGGAATTACCAGCAGAAAAGAAGAGGTTCTAATGCCCCTATGCATGTCATTGTTGAGGCCTCACTTGGAGTATTGGGTTCAGTTTTGGAGACCATATCTCACCAAGGATATAAAAAGATTTGAAATGGTTCAAAGGAAGATGATCAAAATGATTTGGAGCCTGTGCCAGAAGTCATATGAGAAGAGACTTGAAGACCTAAATATGTGCACACTAGAGGAGAGGAAGGACAGGGGAGGTATGATACAGACCTTTAAATACTTAAAGGATATAAATGAACAAAGAAGGGGAAGCTGTAAAACTAGAGGGCATATGATGAAGCTGCAAGGAGGTAAACTTAAAAGCAACGTCAGGAAATACTTTTTCACTGAAAGGGTGGTGGAATGCCCTCCTGATGGAGGTGGTGGGGCAAATACAGTGACAGAATTCAAAATGGCATAGAACAGACACAGTGGGTCGCTTTATAGCAAGAGGATGAAATCAAAGCAAACTTAAATATCTTTTATACTTCAATAAATGGAGGGGTGACCTGCATGGAGAGGCATATACAACCCTAAACAAAGGCAAATGAGGGGGGGGGGGGGATGACCTGCATGGAGTGGCGAGTACAACCACTCTAGCCATCTCACTGGGCAGACTAGATGGACCATACTGGTCTTTATCTGCGTCATTTACTATGTTACTATAGGACAAAATTGTCATGTATTGAAAATGGAGGGAGGAAGGTTCATAGGAAACACAAGAAAATACTTGTTACTGAGAGACTGGAATAAGTTGGCTGCAGAGGCAGTGGCAACCAAACCATGACAAAGCTAAAGAGCATAGTGGTGATGGCAGTGGGGGACAAAGGGTCAAGAAATTAATGAGGGGGAGTGAATGCCTGCTCTCTCAAATGGAAAATTTAGAGGAGCAAAAAGTGAAGACTAGAGCACAATGGGCAGAGAGTAGCAGTAGAGTTGAATAAAACATTTCAGAAAGCTGAGTTAACATGCATGGAGCAGCCATAGTTACAACCCCAACATCAGAAATACTACTGCATCACACGTAAAAGAAATCTGGGCTAAGTTGCATGGAGAAACCTTGGTTATAACCCTAACAGTGGCAGTAGAATTGTATCAGGCCTCCAAATAGGTTACATGCATTGAGTCACCCAGATTATAAGTCTAATGTTATGGAACCCTCCCAGAACCAAAGCATTCTACCATTACTGTTACTACTAATGAACATTTGTATAGTTCCTCAATTTTCAAGCACCCACCTGCACTTAAACCAAAGAAGATACAAACAATAGGACAAGGAAGCCTTTTTATACACACTAATCCCCCAGCTGAACCAGGTCTCGCAGAATCTGGACACCCTAGTAAAAGAATGGAGCTCTATAATACAAAATGCAGGCCATTGCACCTCAGTTGACAAAACTTCCTAGAAGACACATAACAACCAGACGGTACACCTCAGAACTAAGGAACCATAAATGAACAATCCGAAAGCTAGAGAGAAAGTGGAGTTGCTCACACTTCACTCAGGATTGCTCAGCCTACATGACCATGTTACAGGAGTACCAGAGCACAATCAACACAAAAAGAGATTACCACTCCAACCTGATCTTAACTGCCATAAACTGCCCAAGGGAGCTATCTGACATTTATTTATTTATTTTATTTATTTTATTTATTTAATATACATTTATATACCGTGTTTTCCCAAGTATCAAATACGGTTTACAAGGAACAACAATATGAATTGTACACACAAGTGCTCAGTGACATAGCAAAATCCCTGCTTAAGAAACCTAACCAAACAAACACCAAACCATAGCACCATAAGTAATGGCAGACTACCTTCAAACCAAAATAAGCAGAACCATTTCAACTTCAGTTGGGCTTGCTACTCGCATCTTGCTCTATACCCCCTGGCATACCTTCCATGAAACATACACAGAATATCTAGAGAACATAATCACAAGCCTCATAACTAGATCTTTGCCCAGTAAGCTGGGTCGAACTAACAGATGTTGAACTAATCCCCACCCTCCTCAGAATTACTCAGCTCTCATTAACCAAAAGGTTATTTACCAATCAGTCTTAAAGAAACTTCTATATGCCCAATAATAAAACCCCCTAAACTAGACCCTACCGCACCCAACTCATAGCATCCTATATCCAGCCTACCATTCCTAGCAAAAATTATTGAAAAGGGTACATCTTCAATTACAAGACCATATCAACCAGCATGCTCCCCTAGACCTGCCATAACATGGTATTAGGCCTCATCACGGTGTGGAGATACTCCTAACAGCCCTAATGGACAGACTCATACAACGTATACAAAAGCCAAAACAAGACTATCTTCATGTTCCTGGATATAAAGTCCTCATTTGACTCAGTCCCTCATGATGTACTACTCTTTTGCCTACAGGACATAGGAATCTGCAGTATAATAATGAAATGGTTTACTTCCTATTTATCAGACCAAATACAGCAAGTAAGATCCACAGGAAGTACCTCAACCCTAGTTCAGCTTAATCAAGGAATACCCCAAGGATCCTCACTGTCAGCGCTCCTCTTCAATATCTTCATACAACCTATTTGCTCAATAATACAAACGTACAACGTCCTATACCACATCTATGCAGATGATATTATGCTATACATGCCCATCTCCACATTACACCCTCCTACATATCTCTAACAACTTGCTTTACAGCAATCACACAATGGCTAGCCGACCATAACCTTGCTGTGAACGTCAACAAAACAGATCACTAGAGACACCGATTTCCTTCCCCCAACTCACATTAATGTGGTGGAAGCACAACTTCAGGTTAAATCAGAAGTTCAAATCTTGGCATAATCCTGGACCAATATCTAACTCTTCAAGCCTATAATCAACAACATTGACAGACTCACTTACCAGAAGATAAAAGTGGTACAAACCATCGGTACTTTTTTTTAATGTTGGCTTCCTCCATCGGCAGATGATGACAAGTGAATGAGTTTGCAATATGTTGTATCCGCGGTACAGATATGCAGATTTTTAGTTATTAGTTCTCATTCTGCATGTCACCTTTTTATTGACGCACCTATATGCATAGTCACACACGTTCACAACTCTTTCATATGTGCATACAAGTTCAGTATAGCAAGGTACATAGATTTCCATTTTTAAGAGGCACTCTACTACATTGATCGCCACATGAAAGGAGATCTCTCAGTCTGTCACACTTGCGGCAAGTGCTATTATTATACAATGTTTTTTTTTAATCTGAATGTTCATTCCAGTTTAGCTCTCTAATGATAACTCAGTGGACATTTCACTACATGGCCAATCCTACGCTTCACAATCTGGTATGTTCTTCCTTAACCCGTTTATGCACTCTGACTTTTATTGGCGTGAATTCCTTCAGGTTTAAATGGGTTGTGTTTTCGCTTTACTATCTTTGACTAGTTTGGCATCTCCAGTACATACAGTCCAGTTTGAAGGCAAGTCTTCCTATTTAATATTTTTTTAAAGACTTCATAATGAACATTTTATTTTGAATTTTAAGATTTAAGGCTGCATTCCTTTTGACTCCTATGGTCACATTTACTGGTTTTCTTTACTTGTATTTGTTCCCGTTTTACTCTACAGGACTGCTAGATGCTGCTGTGTTGAGCAGCATTATGAGTGAGTCTATTTACTGACAAACAAGTTTTATTTTTCCTCCTCATCCCTCCACTTTTTATTATCTGCCAACTGTATAGTATGTCTTATACATGCAGTTTTGAGATTTGCTTTACCTAAGACTGTCTCTTCCCTAAACTTGGGAAACAGAATTCATTCTTATTACTTCTAGAGGCATATGATGGAGTGTTTGGGAAACAAGGTATTCCAGAGTACAGAGTGACCACCTACATCTAAGGAGAACACTACGGGAAGGTAGGAGCTGGGGTGTTTCCATGCTGGTCAGCAGGTTTGTGGTAGTAATGCTGTGAAACCCAGAGTGAAGGAACTTTGGGGGAGGTGAGAACTGTTTCTCTGCTACTGCTGTGAACTCCCTGTAAATAAAGCATTTTCCTGGATTTTGAGGCTGTGGTCTTCCTCTTGTGCCCCTTCCCGTCACAGGGAGCAGGGTTGATTGTACCGCGTGAGCCTGAGAGAAAGTCTTCTAGAGCATAACCGCCACCTTTTCTCGCCCTCGGGGACATGCGAGCACAATCGGCACAGTCTTGTACAGGGTGGTCCTTACCCAGGCAGCGGATGCATTCATCATGGTTGTCAGCATTGCTCATTTTCCTGGAGCAGGAGGAGGAGCACTTTATAAATCTGGGCATGGTGAGTGGTTTTCTTGCAGATATAATATATATATATATTTTTGTAGCATGTAGATTCGAGAAGTAAGGAGGAGAGAAAGTCTGTCTTGCAGGCAAGGCAGAAGAAGTAAAACTGGCCAGCTAGGGGCGGGCTCGGAGGGTTGGGCTAGTGACTCATGCTCAGAAGGGCAAAAGCCCTTCTGGGCTATTGGAGAGATATCTGTCTCGGCGCCATCGGATGACATCACCCAGGTGTAGCTGACTCATACTGCTTGTCCTAGGAGAAAGCATTTTCCTTTAACCTTCTGTTTGGCTCCATGGGGGATTTGTGTCCTGCCTGCTTGCAGTGTACTACATATGGTGGCAGTGGTGGGATCCTTCTTAACCAAGGGACAGAAGAAACCCCACATACCTCCTGGGCTGACCTCTCCACAGGCAAGAAGGAAAGAAAGGAAAGAGGTTTTGTTTGCTGTGTTTGGTACACAGCTAAAGGGGTTAGCCCTGCTGTAGTTAGGGAAGAAACCTCAGTTTAGTTAGAAGCCAGACAGGCAGGAATTTTGTTTTCTCTTTCTCCTACCCAGGGTGGGTTGGAAGAAAAAAAATAAACCAAAATGGAGAGATTACTCCAAACCCTTCTGGAACAACAGCAACAGCTGCAGCATGCTCTACTGGAATAAGAGCAGCAGCTACAGCAGCAACAGCAGCAGCTACAGCGTGCCCTAGTGGAAGGACAACAGCAACAGCAGCAACAGCAGCAGCTACAGCGTGCCCTAGTGGAAGGACAACAGCAACAGCAGCAACAGCAGCAGCTACAGCGTGCCCTAGTGGAAGGACAACAGCAACAGCAGCAACAACAGCAGGAGCTACAACATGCCCTAGTGGAAGGACAGCAGCAACTGCTAGAGGACATTTTGCAAGCCCCAGGGGGGCAGCAACAAGTGCTGCAGAAATCAGTGGAAATGCAGCAGGATCGCTAGCGCAAGTCTCCCAGGCACTTCAAGGGCAGCAGCCCCACCCTCCAGTATCACTCCTGCCTAAAATGGTGCAAGGTGAGGACCCAGATCACTTCCTAGTAAATTTGAGGCGGACCGCCCGACTGGCTGGGTGGCCGGAGACAATGTGGACTACATATCTAGGAAACTTACTGACTGGAAGTAGTCAAGCTGCCTTCCTGGAGGCTAACCCTGAAGGAGGGGCCACCTATGCAGCAGTCAAGACTGCCATCTTGAAATGGGCCAGATGTATGCAAGAGGCCTACCAGCAATGGTTCAGAGAAGGGGTTCTGGGACTGAAGGAAAACCCTCAGCATTTCTACTATCGATTGAAAGAGACTGCCTGGAAATGGCTGCAACCCGAAGCAAAGACTGGAGTGGAGCTGGCCAACATTGTATTGTTGGAGCAGTTTATAGAGGGCTTAATCTCTCCCATGAGACAAAGGGTGCACCAGTTCTGAAAATTAACCTTGGAAAGGGCTTTGGAAATTGCAGAAGGGTTTTTTGAAGCTCAGACAAAAGCAGAGACTCACAGGCAGGAGGAAACAAAGCAGTCTTAGCCCAATGGGGCCGGCGAGGAAACCCCGAACCATTGAGGGTTCCAGGGCCAAGGTCTGTGCATTCTCACCCCCCCCCCACCAAGGATCAGATTGTGGCTATCTAACCTGCTTCAAGTGTGAGGGCAGGAGCCACTCTGCCCGGGAGTGCCCCTTAACATTTGGAGAAACAATGGATACAAATTTTATGACCTCCCATCTGTGCAGTCTTGTGGGAACATCCCCAGCCGAGGGTGAAATGTTTGTGATACCCATGGAACTGGAGGGCACTCTGCTGTAAGCCCTGGTGGACTCAGGGAGCATGAGGACTCTCATCAGATGGGACATGAGGACAAGACATCAAATCAACTATGACAAGCTTTTGACTTTGGGTTGTGTCCATGGGGACCAACAGAACCATCCAACAGCGCTAGTTGACTTGAAAACCCCCGTAGGAATGAAGACCCTCAAGGTGGTTGTCTTACCTTGGCTAACGCATTCTGTAATTATTGGCCGATACTTCCCGAATTTCAAGGACTTCTGGAACCAGAGAAAAAAAGCAATCCAGAGGGGGAGATAGCAGATGGATTTCCAGGTCATGGCCATTTGACAGACCCGGACCTAGTGGGGACGAACCCCAGAACTCCCAAGTCCTGCAGACAGCACCAGTTGGAGAAGGCCTCTCATAAACTGACCATGGGGTAATTGTAGAGGAGGGCTCAGAGGCCAGAGAGTCCCCTGAAAGGCCTACAGATAGCTCTTGGAAGACTCTAATCTCCTTGACTGGGAAAAACCGAGTAAGGGGGCAGTCCATCTGAGCATACGAGCATGGAGAGTCCAAGTCAACACAAAAAAACCCCAAGGGGATGAGAAAACACATCCTGGCCCTAACATGAAGGACTATGTACTCCAGCTGCAGCAGCGATTAAAGGATGCTGGAGAAACAGTGGACTGGTACCTATCAGCAAGAGACAGTACAGTGGGCTTTTCAACCTGGGGGCCAAATCCTGGTTTTCTACCGCACATTTGGGGGGGGGGGGGTCAGCTCTCCTCTACATGGCAAGACCCCTATGAGGTGATAGAGCTGGTGGGACCTGCTGACTACATGATTTCAGAGCTGGACAAAAGGAGGAGAGTCAGTCTACCCTGTGACTCAGCTGAAGGCATGGACTCCTGTCCTAGCTGCAATGGTCCAAAAAGAAGGGTGTTGACCCAATGTGCAGCTACCTTCAAAACACAGACCAGATTCTGTTTGTGGAGTGGAGGAGTGGCCTAGTGGTTGGGGCAAGGTACTTCAGGCCAGAAGGTCAGGGGTTCAAATCCCACTAGAGGACAGCAACCTTGGGCCGGAAGGACTGGGGTTTCTAGTCCCACAGGTGCTCCTTGTGGTCTTGGGCAAGCCACCTAACCCTCCATAGCCCATGTTCCCTGTAAAATAGTTATCTCCAAGTTATAATGCCCTGTTCAATGTAATTTCAGTTTGTTCAATGTAAACTGCACTGATGCAGAATAGCACGGTATATAAGAGAATGTAAATAAATAAAAATCTCAAATACTCAGAACCAGCAATGGACTCACCGAGTGCGGCAGAATAAAGATTGGTTCTTGGATGTACCCATTTTGCTTTCCATGACATTACTAAGGGGCTGGGAGTGCCGGACACTCCACTGTCTAGGGTTGAGCTGAGGGGGGGGGGGGCATGTAATGGAGTGTTTGGGAAACCCAGAGTGAAGACCTTTGGAAGGGGGAGAACTGTATCTCTGCTACTGCTGTGAAATCCCTGTAAATAAAGCATTTTCCTTTAACCATCCACCTGACTCCGTGGGGATTTGTGTCCTGCCTGCTTGCAGCATACTACACGGCTTTATCAGCCTTTTTTCAGAACATCTTATGGTTTATTTGTGTGCTTGTTTATGTATTGGTTTTATTTGTTTCCTATGCATTTATTAACCTTTAATGTTTTATATTTGTATTTGAGGCTTGTACCCCCTCAAGAAGGTATTAGCCAAAACACATTGGAGTATTTTCTACAATAAAGCTGCTTAAACCTACTACTGTTGATGCCCCTGCTTCTTCTGTTCTTTCCTTCTTCGTACGCACATAGGGACAGAGTCTATAATGCATGGGTCTGATACTCAGCAGTGGCGGCGGCAGCTAGCTATTGCCAGTGAACCTAAGACTCTGATATTCAACGCCTGGGCCATATCCGGGTCAGCCACACCAGGTAGTGGTGATATTCAGCCACAGCTCAGTTAGCTTCAACAGCGAGAGTTAGACTGGCCTTTACAATGCCTAACTTTCACCACTAAGGGATCGTCTAACCGTGTTAATTGCTTTAAATATCCAGTCCTGGGTGTGTATATTAGGCCCTATGTGTATATATTAGCTCTCCGCCCATGCTGTGCCCAAACGTCACCCTGCACACAACCTGTACTCTCTGAATAGTGTCCAATTCAACTCCACGTGTAAGTGCTCATTTACACACGTAAATCACTGAAACAACATGATTCAGGTGTGTCAGCACATGCAGCAATCTAGCCATACAAAATTACTCTAGTAAAGCGGAGACGATGTAGCTCTGTGCACAGGCATTTATACATATTGGGGACAGGTCAGTGTGGCTATTTTATAAAAGACTCTTAGGCACTTATGCTGCCTTTATAAACTGGGGGTCTTTTTTTGCACTTTTGGTTAATAAAGAAATATAACTAATGACAAGAGAAGCTATCCAGTTCTTTGTAACATTTCTGTGGCAATATTGTGGCTATTTTGTGGAAAAGGTTGACGTCTTTGTGGATGCTACTGAAATCTGCAACAGGCTAGACATTTGGAAGGTGTGGAAAAGTTGAAGACTAGCCCAATGGTCAGAGCACTGGCTTAAGAACCAAGAGAAGAGGGTTCGATTCCCACTAGCACTCCTTGTGGCCTTGGGCAAGTCACTTCACCCTCCATTGCCTCAGAAAAATCCACGTTATCAATGTCCCTGTTTAATATACATTACCAAATTTAAGTTACAATGCAAACTGATTGGACTGAAACGATAAAGTGGTATAAATAGTCTAGAGCAGGTGTGGCAGGCTAGTGGGGTTTAAGAAATAGGAGGGTGGGGAAGAAGTGTATGAGGGCTTATAAGACATGAAATAAGAGTTGAACAGGAGAGGTAAAGCGGAAGCATTGCAGTGCCCCTCACTATCACAGCCCACCTTAAATGATGCAGAGCAGAGCAACAGGAGAGGTAAAGCAGAAGCATTGCAGTGCCCCTCACTATCACAGCCCACCTTAAATGATGCAGAGCAGAGCAACAGGAGTGTTACATGCTGTCTGGCTGGAGCTGATTAGAAATTGATGATGCAGTACAGGCCAGAAATAAAGCACCAGTTGCCTGGAGGTCACTAGTAGGCAATAGTTTGTCCACCTGTGGTCTACAGTTTGTGAATTAAATTCAGGGTCATCTATTTGGCCTGCAAAACCCGATTGAGCAGTACAGTATAGGAAGTGAAGTTCTTCTGTGCAAGAAAGAAGAGTGGGATCTGGGGTAATCATTTCTGTAGATAGAGATGAAAGCCAGGATATTTGAGTGCATAGAGAGAGGAATGGCCAGCAAGAATAGAAAGTGCATAATTAAGCTGTGGAATCTGTTGCTGGAAGATATGATCAAGGCAACCAACACAGTGGGATTCAAAAGAAGACTGTACAAGTTCCTGGAGGAAAAGTCCATAACAATTATTAGACTTGGGAAAGCCGTTGTTCATCCCTGCAAATGAGCTATAGGAAACAGATCTACTTTTTAGGATCTGCTAGGTACTTGTGACCAGAGACAGGATGCTGGGCTGAATGAACCTTGGTCTCACTGATATGGCTTTTCCTATCTGCTTATAACTAGTTAGAAAATAATGGCAGATAAAAGCCATATGGCCTGTGTAAGGTTCAGGGGGATCGTCCTGTAGCAGAGTTTGCCACGACTCTTCTGCATTGACTGATGCCCTAATCTGCTCTTCTGAAGGAACTATTTATGCCGTTAGAGTGCAAGCTGGAGGCATAATGTGAGGGGTCCATAAGAGTCATGGGAGGCATGCAGCCAGGGGGCTCAGAGGGATTTCAGTTGTTTTGATGATCTGTCACAAGTACCTGAATTGCCAACTTGACTTGTTCCACTATTCAAAGCTCATTTTACAGCTGCCATGCATAGACCCCTGCTCCTCAAAGATATATTGAGCCTGTCCTGGTTTTGAATGCTGGGTTGCTAATCATAATTTTCTTATAAATTGGAAATAAATAAGTTTGCAAGTGCCTGCTGCAGGCCTGTGTCTGTAAATGCGTGCAAGTTAGTGGATGGTGAATAGTATGACAGAGACAGCATGAGTAGGTAGGGAGTGGGCATCTCCGCACGAGTATGTTGCTCCACTCTTGCCCCCTTGCACTGTCCACTTGTGGATAGTCTCTGGCTCCGCCTTCTCCTTGTGTCTTCTTTTCCATCCCTCATAGCTCTCCCTACCTCCTCTTCTCCACATTTGTGTGCAGGGCCCTTGATGCTCACTGCCTTGGAGTGCTTCAGCAGGGGGGAACCTCGGCTCCCATTTATTTTGCTACATGTTCTTCTGACTCGGCATGCAGTAGAGTCCCTATAGGCCATGCCACAGTCTTCTCTCAGCTTCCCTGATACTCAGCAGCTGGGATGCAGACTCTGGGCTCCAGGCTCCCCACCTGCTGTGACATTACTTTCTCTGCTGCCGGTGCATGTTTATTTTTATTTATTTCTTTAACTAGGCTTATATACTGCTTTTCACCGGATCAAAGCGCTTTACATTGAATGCAGGTGCATTCAACACCAATTCCAACACAGAACACGGCACATACAGCAGGTAGAGGCTTGAAACCAAGAGTAACTCAACCTGCCCCTCAAGACATTACATTGTTTGCTTGATACTCACTTGCATAGAAAGGTTCCCACACATAATATAATTAGCAAACATTTGTAGCTTAACACTGCAATCAAGCAGAAAGACCTTAGCATCCCGCTTCATTATTGTTACCTTTCTTAGCCCATTTCATTGGCTGAGGTGCAGCTGTGACGCCATCGTTGCCTCATCCTCCTGCTGCTGCATTGTAAGCTCCTATTGGTTCCTGCTGTGGCTACCCGCCTTGTCTAGTGACATTCAGGAATGTAAAGACATGATCAAAGACTCCACGATGACAAAATCTGCCCAGAGCACTGCAGGCGCTGCAAAGATCCTTGTGAATATCTTCTGGAAGGAAGCTCTTGGTGATCCATTTGAATTTTTTTTTAACACAGACCTAGAAACAGGAGCAAAATCTGCTCACTCAGCATGTTCCCTCTCAGGATAATTTGTTGACAACTGAGCTTTGCAGGCTGTCCATCTGTTTTAAAATTAATAATTTGTGAATTAAATTCCCACTGGCACTCCTTGTGGCCTTGGGCAAGTCATTTAACCCGCCATTGCCTCAGAAAAATCCAAGTTATCAATGTCCCTGTTTAATGTACTTAACTAAGTTTGTTACAATGTAAACCGCTTTGACTGACATGATAAAGTGCTACAAGAGCCCTGCTGCTGGTGGCTTGAGGTACCCTAGAAAGCTGCATCGTCCCTTTGTTCATTGAATAGTAGGTCGCACAGCCTACATTGAGCTCCCCTTATCCATCTCTCTCCCAATGTTTTGTGTGGGAGGTGAGAGCTCATTCCGCTTTCCCTTTCATTAAGCTCTGGGCGACTCCCACCTTCTGCTCTGTTTCCTCTGGTAGAAGTCAGTGGCTGAATTGTTTACAAAGAGCTGCTGGGTTTCACCCCAGAGGTGGCTGCAATGGCTAGTTATCCTTTCATATAGTACCAGGATTAGGGGACACTGTTTAAAATATACTACCTAGTGGGTGGCTTTGTGCAAACTAGAGAAAGTAATTTTTTCAAGCAGTGGAATTTGTTCGTGGAAGATGTGGCCCAAGCACCTAGTGCAGGCGGGTTTGACTTGGAAAAGCTGCTGCTCATTCCTAAGTGTGAACCACAAGGAATTGAACAATTTTCTCTTGTACTCCGATATCTGGAGAAGCAGTTATAAATTGCTTTAGGCTCTCATGCGAATGCACACCAGACACTTCCTGTATATATTTATTTCTTTATCAGTCATCTTTACTGTATATTCTACCAATGCAAGCAATGCACAAGGCAACTTAGGCTGATTAAAAACACTTAACGTAGAAAAAACAATATAAACCACTACAAGACAATGAGCCAAGTCTCTAACTTTCCCTTACTTCACAAGATAGATGAAGGAAGGGGCAAAAGAATACTAGGAGAAATGATATTTTTCCATCATTTATCCATTTTAATAATTTTGCATCTGGGGTGTTTTATCAGTGTTCATAGTCTAATATCTCACATCAGAAACCCTAGTATTTAGTCCTTCAGTCAGTAGGAGGAGCTACTGAGCAGTGCTTTTATACACTGCACCCATTACTAGTTTTTCTGCGGTGAGAACCATATGGGCCTCATATTGGATCCACTGGCCACATCTGCACAGGAAAGCTAATAGAGGCGGCAATAATAGGAGGCAAGAAGCGCTGCTCTGACATGCCAGGGGAAGTTCGATCTTAAGCCTTTGTTCTCCTTGTGTTTCCTCACCCCACGTCCTGTGTCTTGATTAGATTGTAAGCTCTGAGCAGGGACTGTCTTATTATATATGTGTCTGTACAATGCTGCGTGTACCTTGTAATGCTGTTGTTGTTAAGTGCCGTCGAGTCGGAGTCGGCTCATGGCGACCCTCTGGATAGCTATTCTAAATTGTGTTCGGTCTTGAGTCAGGCGGCTCATTGTTGACAGACTGGTACCCGTAGCTACTGTTACTGTATCGATCCATCTCTATATAAATGGTAGTAGTAGTAATAAGGGAGAGAAGGATGAGGATGGCAATAATGTTGGGGGTGGGGTGGGGGGGGGGAGAGCATGTATAATCTGGTTTGATTGTGCCAGGAGATTGGATAGAGGCTACTGTACTGGTTTGGTTGTGGGCAATTAAAAATGAATTTATATTCTGGTACGTTGGCAGTGGAGTCCAATGCATATTTTTGTCTAGGTCCTTCTAAAGAGTTATTTCTGGAGAGATACAGGAATTGTAACTTGACAATTTGAAAGATTTTTAAGAGGACTAAACCTTTCATCAGACAGACTGGAACTGGGAGCACAAAACATCTACCTAGATGATACCCAACTCTAGATCTACAATGCTGGGTTCCATGTGAGGTTTACCACTTAAGAGTCTTGGAGTCACTGTGGACAATACACTGAAATCTTGAGCTCAGTGTGCAACAGTCATCAATAAAGCAAATAAACGGTTAATACTGTAATTATATGGAAAGGAATAATCCCAGTTTAACTTTCTATCATAACTTCTCTCTATAGATCTATGATGTGACTATATCTTGAGTATTGTGCATGGTTCTAGTTGCCCCTTTTCAAAAAAGAGATACTACAGAACTGTAAAAGATACAGGACAGGGAAGGGTTCTGGTGCCATCTGAAGACGACTAAACAGCTTGCAGAAGACATGACAGAGAGCAGCTGATAAAGGTCAAGTTTTCTCACTTGTTTGTTGCGCAATGCTGCCGACTCTGCGTTTGTCCTGTCATTCCTTCAGTTCGAATACTAGTTTGGGCTGCAATTCCTTCTACTAGGAGACGTTTCCATACATTCGCTACCCCTGGCTCTCTGTTCTTTCACTTTAGTTATACCTAAAGATGCTGAATTAGTACAAGGGTGAGCAGTAACAATAATTGTTAAAGACATCAGCTTAAACCTACACAGTACCTGTCACAGACATTTCTAGCTCATTTACCTTTTAAAAAAAAAAAAAAAACTTTAATAAAACTGTCCAAAGCAATGGTAAATATTTTACTTAGTCATCTCATGCTTGGATTGGTAAAAGGGCTATGAAAGCCCCTAGTTTAGTTCAGCCAAAAAAGCAAGCAGAATGTTAGGAATTCTTAGCAAATGAATAGAGAATAAAACAAAGGATATCATAATGCCTCAGATAGCTCCATGGTGGACTGCACCTTGAGTACTGTGTGCAATTCTGGTCTTTGCATCTCAAAAACGAAATAGCAGCATTAGAAAAGATAGAGAAGGACTACCAAAATGGTAAAGGAAATGTAATGAGCCTCCTATGAGTAAAGGCTAAAGAGGCTAGCGCTCTTCAGCCTGGAGAAGAGATGGCTGAGGGGAATTATGATAGATGTCTATAATCCTGAGTGGAGTGGAAGGGGTAGACATGAACAGACTGTTACTCTTTCAAGAAATACAACGATTAGGGGACATGCCATGAAACCACAAAGTCGTATCATTAAAACAGGTAGGAAAAACTATTTCTTCTCTCAAAGTATAACAAGTCTTTGGAACTTCTTGCTGGTGGATGTGGTAAGATCCGGTAGTATAGCTGGGTTTAAACAGTTTGTACATAAAAAAGGTTTGGACAAATTACTGGAGGAAAAGTCCATAAACAGTAATTAAGGTAGTCCAAGAGAAAACCAGGTGGCAGGTCAAAAGGCCATTTTGAAAGACTCCTTCTATCCAAGCAAGGACTGTTAATCACCCAGGAAGTTGGTCACAGCTTACCTCAGCAGCACAGGCATAAATAGTTGAACCAGAGGAGACTGCTACTTCTGGAGAGATATGCAATTGTGAGTATAAACTTCTGGGAATTTTTCTGAAGGGACTTTGGATTAAAGCTGATTAATCTGTGAACCCAGTGTATTTGCTAAATCAGTCAGGGCCTAGTAGCAGCAGTTTAAGTTTAAATTTAAAACACAGAATAGATCTTTCTGGTTAAATTTAGAACCCAGCAGAGAGCCTCTAGTTTAAATTTCATAATAAGTCAGAGCCTAGCAGCAGCAAAGAGCTTTAATTTAAATCAAATCAGAATATAACTTAGAATAAAAGGCAAAACAGGGTCAGTATTCTTTGAGCAACAAATAAAGTCTTCTAGAGACCTTTACAAAGAGGCCTTCTACCTAGGGGGCAAGAGACCTGTAAAACCTTTTCAATAGGTGTTAACGCCAGGTGGCAGGTCAAAAGGCCTTTTTGAAAGACTTTTCTATCCAAGCAAGGACTGTTAATCACCCAGGAAGTTGGTCACAGCTTACCTCAGAAGCACAGGACAGGGTACTGTGTAGCAGCCCTCTTTTAATAAGTGCTATTTCCCTCCCTCCCCAACACCCCCCCACCCCTGGGATAATCGTAGCTTTATAGGTACTTATACATCTTAAAGGAAAGGAGATGCTCTCAGGTGCAACTCATTATCTAAATCAGTCATACACTAAGGACTTGAGATTAATTAAGCTTCAGGTGAACAAGGTATATTAAAATGTATTAGGTACAATTTTATTAGTATAAATATCCATATCCACCCTTAGTAAGTAAAGAACTTAAAGATCTAAACACAAGCTTAAAACTAAGATGCAGACAGCAGTCCAGTAGCAAGATGGGGGCTTTCCAGTCTTTTGCATTGAGTGTCACATATATGATTTTATCGCAGCTGGTGAGAGGTCTTACGTGTGCACTAGGTGCAACGCGCTCTTTGCTCTCAGGAAACGAGTCCGTTCTCTAGAGGCTAGAGTAGCAGACTTGGAAGACATAAAAAAGACAGAGAGGTACATAGACGAGACCTACAGGGATATAGTCCTAAAGTCCCACCTCCAGTCTGGCAGCATCCCTGTTGCCATGGAGGAGAGAGGTCACGTGACAGGAGAGCATCACCCTGGTGTGGCAGGAAGTGATCCTGTAACTAGGACCTGTCCTCCAGGTGATATAAAAACCTCTCACACCGAGGAAGTTTCTCCAGGGCCATGTGCCCATGAGGGAAGGGTTAGGATAGCCGTTATAGTTGGTGATTCAATCACTGGGCATGTAGATAGCTGGGTGACTGGTGGACGTGAGGATCACCTGGTAACATGCCTGCCTGGTGTGAAGGTCGCGGACTTCACGCGCCACCTAGATAAGGTCTTAGATAGTGCTGGGGAGGAGTCTGCTGTCTTGGTACATGTTGGTACCAATGACATAGGAAAATGTGGTAGGGAGGTTCTGGAGGCTAAATTTAGGCTTTTAGGTAGGAAGTTGAAATCCAGAACTTCCAGGGTAGTGTTCTCCGAAATGCTTCCCGTTCCACGTGCAGAACCCTAAAGGTAGGCAGAGCTCCGGAGTCTCAATGTGTGGATGAGATAATGGTGCAAAGATGAGGGTTTTGGATTTGTTAGGAACTGGGGAAAGGAGGGGCTCTTCCGAAAGGATGGGCTTCACTTTAACTGGGATGGAACCAGGCTGCTGGCATTAATCTTTAAAAAGGAGATAGAGCAGCTTTTAAACTAGATAATAGGGGAAAGCCAACAGTCACACATGGTTCAGAAGAATGTATCCTTGAAGGATACTACCAAAAGCAGAGAAGTTCCAAAAAAGAGTAAAGTAGCCCAAATACCCTTGAGTATGGAGCAGACAGAGCTTAAAGATCCCAAATTACCCATGCCTACCAATAGCCAAATTAATATGAATAAAATACAGTCTCTAAAATGCTTGTATGCAAATGCTAGAAGTCTAAAAAATAAGATGGGAGCGTTAGAATATATGGCACTAAATGAGAGATTAGATATGATTGGAATCTCAGAGACATGGTGGAAGGAGGACAACCAGAGGGACACTGAGATACCTGGGTACAAACTATATCGTAATGATAGAGCTGATCAAATTGGTGGAGGGGTTGCGCTCTATGTTAGAGAGGGCATTGAGTCAGAAAGGATTAAAGTTTTGCAGGAAACAAAATTTGCTGTAGAATATCTATGGATTGAAATTCCATGTAAAAAGGGGAAGACTATGGCAGTGGGGGTGTACTATCGACCGCCTGGCCAGAATGAACAAATGGATGATGAAATGCTCAAAGAAATCAAGGAAGCTAACAAAAGTTACAGCTCAGTAATAATAATGGGTGATTTCAATTACCCCGGTATCGACTGGGTCAGTGTCACGGCAGGACATGCTAGGGAGATAAAGTTCCTAGATGAAATAAATGACTGCTTCTTGGAGCAGCTGGTTCATGAACCGACCAGAGGGGAAGCCATATTGGAACTAGTCCTAAGTGGAACACCAGATCTGGTGCACGAAATAAGGGTGTTGGGGCCACTTGGCAATAGTGATCATAGCATGATCGCATTTGATTTAATTAGTGGAGGAGGGATGGTAAGGAAATCCACAGTACTACCTTTTAACTTTCTAAAGGGAGACTGATAAAATGAGGAAAATAGTTAAGAAAAAACTAAAAGGAGCTGTTGCAAAGGTTAAAGACTTACATAAAGCTTGGGTGTTGTTGAAAAATACTATCTTCGAAGCTCAGACCAGCTGTATTCCATGCTTTAAGAAAAGTGGAAGGAAGTCCAAAAAACTGCCAGCATGGTTTAAAGGTGAGGTCAGAGAGGCTGTTGTTGCCAAAAAAGCATCTTTCAGGAAATGGAAAAAAGAGCCAAACGACGAAACCTGGAAACAGCACAAGCACTGGCAAGTTAAATGCAAGGCATTGATAAGGCAGGCAAAGAGAGAATTTGAGAAGAAGCTTGCTGCGGAAGCAAAAACGTGTAATAAAGACCTTTTCAAGTACATTCGTAGCAAAAAATCCTGTGAGAGAGTCAGTTGGTCCATTAGATGATAGAGGGGTTAAAGGGGCACTAAGTGGTGACAAGGCGATAGCAGAGAGACTGAATGAATTCTTTGCTTCGGTCTTTACTGAGGAAGATGTAGGGATGTTACCCATGACTGAAGTGGTATTTAAAGGTGCAGAAGAATTGAAGGAAATATTGATACATCAGGAAGATGTATTACAACTATTAGATAAACTGAAGAGTAGCAAATCACCTGGGCCAAATGATATACATCCAAGGGTGTTGAAAGAACTGAAATATGAGATTGCAGACCTGCTATTAGTAATCTGTGAACTATCATTAAAATCATCTGTAATACCTGAAGATTGAAGGATGGCAAACGTAACACCAATTTTTAAAAAGGGAAACTACAGACCGGTGAGGCTGACGTCAGTACTGGGAAAAATGGAGAAGCCATCATAAAGAACAAAACTGCTGAACATGTAGATAGTCATGGCTTAATGGGAGACAGCCAACATGGCTTTAGACAAGGAAGATCTTGTCTTACTAATCTATTATGTTTTTTTGAAGGTGTGAATAAACAGGTGGACAAAGGTGAGAGTCGGTTGATATAGTGTATTTGGACTTTCAGAAAACCTTTGACAAGGTCCCTCATCAGAGACTTTTGGCAAAACTAAAGAGTCATGGGATAGGAGGCAGTGTACTACTGTGAATCAAGAACTGGTAAAAGATAGAAAGCAGAGGGTAGGGCTAAATGATCAATTTTCCCAATGGAGAAAAGTGAATAGTGGTGTACCCCAGGGATATGTGCTGGGTCCGCTGCTTTTTGACATATTCATAAATGACCCAGAAAAGGGAATAACGAGTGAAGTTATCAAATTTGCAGATGACACAAAACTATTTAAAGTGGTTAAGACCCAAGAGGATTGTGGAAAATTGCAATAGGATCCTGATAAATTGGAAGACTGGGCATCAAAATGGCAGATGAAATTTAATGTGGACAAGTGCAAATTTATGCACCTAGGGAAGAACAACACAAACTATGGTTACACGGTGCAAGGTTCCACATTAGGAACCACCACCCAGGAAAAAGATTTAGGCGTCATTGTGGATAACATGTTAAAACCCTCGGCCCAGTGTGCAGCGGCGGCCAAGAGAGCAAATAGAATGCTAGGTATCATAAGGAAAGGAATGGAAAATAAAATAAAGGATATTATAATGCCTTTATATCGTTCCATGGTGAGACCGCACCTTGAATATTGTGTGCAATTCTGGTTGCCATATCTTAAAAAGGATATAGCGATTTTAGAAAAGGTTCAGAGAAGAGCCACCAAAATGGTAAAGGGGATGGAAGGATACTCCTATGAAGAAAGGCTAAAAAGGTTAGGGCTCTTTAACCTGGAAAAGAGACGGCTGAGGGGAGATATGATAGAAGTCTATAAATTAATGAACAGAGTGGAACGGGTAAACGTAGATCGATTGTTTACGTTATCAGAATATAGAAAGACTAGGGGACATGCAATGAAGCTACAGGGTAAACTATTTAAGACTAATAAAAGAAAATATTTTTTTCACTCAATGTGTAATCAAACTCTGGAATTTGTTACCGGAGGATGTAGTAAAGGCTGTTAGTGTAGCTGGGTTTAAAAAAGGTTTGGATAAGCTCCTGGAGGAAAGGTCCATAAACCATTATTAAGAAGGGACCCAGGATATCACTGCTTGACTCAGTACAAGCATTGTGGAACCTGTGTCTTTTGGGGAAACTGCTAGGTACATATGACCTAGATTGGCCACTGTTGGAAACAGGATACTGGGCTTGATTTACCTTGGTCTGACCCAGTGTGGCATATCTTATGTTCTTATGATAAGTAGCATGGAAATGGCTACTTTTGGGATATGTCAGGTACTTGTGGCCTGGATTGGCTACTGCTGGAAACAAGACATTAGGATGATGGACCTTTGGTCTGACCATTATGGCACTTCTTTTGTTCTTATGGTGTGCATGGCTGCCACATTTTGTTTCATTTCATTTTAGTTTAATTCAGTGGTATGCTTGTCGATTTTTTTCATTTTGTTTGGCTCTTTGCTTTTTATATTTTCATTTTAGTTTTATTTAACTAAAACATTTACTATACATCCTGCCCTCCCAGCCCATTTCTAAGGTTGTCCAGGCTAGTATATAAAAGTAACAAATAAAAAAAAACAATTAAAAACAAGATAGACCAGGACTCAACAAATCCAGGTCATCATAGTGCCTAGAAATTGTAGCCCGAGACCTGGGATTTTATACCCCTGGAAGCTTATTTTAAGCACCAATGCTATCCCACTCCTTCACTGCGATCGGCTTTCTGCAGAGAGCTCGAACCATGCAGTGGAGGAAGTTCAGGCTGATCTCACAGTGAGACACACGCACATGCACACATTAGATGATGGCTGTGGGGGTACTATGAGAGAGATATTGGGTGAAGGCTGTGTCGAGGGGGGGGACTATGAGAGAGAGAGACACACTCTGGGTAGCAAAAAAGGAAGTCTCAGGTGCAACTATAAAGGGTCACCAATATGCTGCTGACAATGTACTCATTGGGTTGATGGGGGAGGGGGGAGGAGGAGGAGAATCGCTGCTTTCTGTGGCTCTTTGTAATGGCACATTAAGGGCCTGATTTACTATATTAAGCTTTCAATTTTCATAAAAAATGGGAAAAAGAAGCTGGGATAAACCTTTTGGGGGGAGGGTATGGTGCATTATGACCAAGATATCAGTGACCGGTTGCTAAGTTTTTAAACTGACCCCTAGATTCCAAGAAAATTTGTCAAGGTGCTAGATAGGCCATCAAAATACTAAACAAAAACAATATAAAAATGTAAATACACAAATAACATATATACAAATATGGCAATCTAAAATTAAGAAGTACACGGTGCAGCCAAATCCAGATTTAGGCATAGGCAATGTAGGCAACTGCCTCTAGTGCAAAATGTTGATAGGTGCTGGAACATTGCACATGCAGCATGCTTGCCTTAATCTGGGACTGAGGGTGCAGTGAATGGTTATGAGCAGCAGTGTCAGTGAAAAATGTAATGAATTGGAGGAGCTGAAACAATTCATGGTGAAGCTGGAAGATACAATAGAGCAATATGACAAACTAAACAGCAGCAAATCATCTGGACCAGATGGCATACATCCAACGATGCTCAAAAAGCTCAAAAATGAAATCACAAACCTACTACCAGTAATTTGCAAACTATCATTAAAATAGTCTATAGTATCTGATGATTGGAGAGTGGCCATCATAACACTAATTTTTAAAGTTCCAGGAATGAGCCAGGAAAGTATACACTGTTGACTATTAGTGACAAGCAAAATTGTAAAAACCATTATAGAGAACACAATTACTGGACATGGTTTAATGGGACAAAGCCATCATGGATTTTTTTCATTCAACATACAGCCAACTGTGGAATTTGTTGCTGGAAGATGTGGTCAAGGAGCGAGCAACAAGGAATGGTTCTATTGGTCTACGAATATTCACTTTGGGATTGGCTGATCACTTTCAGGTCCACTGCAGATAGGCTGCCGGGCTCAGTGGATTTTGGCACATCATATTTTATCAGAACTGCCAAATTACTCTAGTCCAGGAGTGAAATTTTAAGCCAGTCCTGGATTTCTGAAAATCTCATTCTGATGCATTATGGGACCTGCAGCACTGATTGCAATGAGTAAAATCAGGGACTTCAAATACCATATTGCAGTGCAATGCAAATTTAAAACCAGAATTGGCAAAAACATCTCACTCCTGGAACTGGATAACTTGCATTCTTAAAAGCTCTTTATAAAACAGAGTTGCCATCTAGACTATGGACCATGCAGTCTCGAATGCTTTGTATCTTTCTCATGTTGCTACAATTAAAGGTACGCTGGCCTGCAGAGAATCCAGATTTGATGAATAGCTTCAAATGGTCTATTAGGATAAGAACACTGACCCGCAAGCCCTTCACATTGACAGAAGAGAGTTTGGAGAATGTTGGCTCAGGATTTTAGCAATAATGGGGCAGAGCCTGTTTTGTGAAGAGCATAGAAACAGACTTACCCCCCAAAGCTTGCTTCATCACAAAATCCATTCTCTGGCCCTGGTTAGTGCTTGCTTCTCATCCAGCGACTGCGCGGCTTCCTTGAGCAGGAGTTGTCTAGAGTGGGACGGACAGAGGCATATCAGAGGCAGACACTGCAACAGTTTGGAATTTACTTTAGCTTCACAGCTAACATTTGGGTTTAAACTTGCAGAAATAACTCTGTTTAGGAATCTAAGTGGGGTTTAATGACAGTGCACTCACTCGTTCCTTTATCTTTTTACCACCTCTTCCTACATAGCTTAGTGAACACACAGATTCTGGATAGGATGTTCTTCTCCTGAGTACATTGCTTTTGGGCTGTGTTTATCTCTGGCCTCAGGTGGAAAGAGACAGGCTGTACAGGAAGGGCTGCTTAGCAATCTGATCTCTCGGGGAGCCCAAAGGAACGAAACCAGCACAGTACAAGGCTTCCTACCGTCATGTGCACATAGACACAACATCAAGATCTCTAAAAAGAAAAAAGGGCACTATGGGAGTGGATATGGAAGGGCAGACTAGATAGGCCATGTGCTCTTTTTCTGCCAAAATTCACACATACAGTGCCCTACAAGGACATCTTGTAGGGCACTGTATCTGCTATCGCTTTCAGAAATGAGATTCCTATTGAATGCTGTGCACTTGGGAGCCCCCTGGTGCTGGGCTCTAAGGAGTGACCAGATGGGGGAACTTCCACCCTCACCTCTGGCAGCAGTCAGCAAAACCCCTCTGACCTTTTCTTTCATGAGCAAAGGAGAGTGGTGGCTCACAGACTTTAGAGTTACTCAAACAAACCATTTGGTTTGTCTCTCATGCAGGTCAGGGAGCTAATAGATTGTTAGCAGGATGAGGGGAGGGGGAGAGGGGGCTTTGAGCTGCACACAATGCAATCAAACTCTCCCTTATTAGCATTTAAACATGGACTGACAGATAATTTGTAGTTGATTAGCATCTGTAGTATGTTTGCTGTCTAAATGCTTTTGGCTTTCTTCAGGAGCTAAGCAAAGAACAGCAGGTTTGTACCAGCAAGGAAAAGTGACCTACTGGGGACATGGCAAGGTTTACATCAGACTTCTCTATTGGCACATTCGCAGGCAGAACAATCAATGACCACAGGGGCAAAGTTAAAGGCTCAAGGGTGTCACTCTGAGCCACATAAAGGATAAGTGATAGAGCTGGGCATTAAAATGGACTCTGCTTGTCTTCTAAGCTTAGAAGTATTTTTGATTGTTGCTCCCTCCTTCTGCAGTAAAACGCTGTAATTTTATATGCACAAGATCATATTAAAGAGCACCAATTAAATTCCAATGTCTAAGAGAGAACCTGAATAGCACAGAACTACTATTCAGCATTTATATAGCGCCACGTACGCAGCGCTGCAAGCTAACCTACTGGAGAACTGATGACATCATTCCCTAGGGTTGCCACTTGACTCCAGTCATAAGAATCAGGCTAATCCAGTCCTGGTTTTATCATTGCATGCATGGATTTGTAGGTTTAATTGTCCCATTGAGTTTTCTGAGATCATCAAAACTAAAAGTCCATGTATACCACAAACCACATATATCAAAACCAGGTCTGGATTACCCTGGTGCTCATGACATGGAGTCAGGTGGCAACCCTATCATTCCCCTAGCCCAGGGATTCTCATACCAGCCCTCGGGACACACCTAACCAGTCAGATTTGCATATAATAGAGGCAGTGTATTGAAATCTCTCATATGCATATTCATTGCGGTTACCTTGAAAACATGACTGGCTAGGTGTGTCCCAAGGACTGGGCTGAGAATTGCTGCCCTAGCCATATGAATCCAGTACAGAAAAGAAGATGTGATAGCCTCAGCTCTGAGACAACTTGCCCCAAAATGACTTGATAGGGTAATAGCATTGCCAAGTTCTGCCCCTATTATCCCCTACCTCTTTGGATCACTGTCATCTATAGACCCCCTGACAAGTACTCCTCTACCTTCCTCATCAATTTTGACTCTTGGCTCTCCTTATTCCTTGATTCTTCTTCCCCCTCCCTTATTCTTTGATTCTTCTTCCCCCTCCCTTATTCTTGGTGACTTTAATTTTATTTATTTATTTACATTTCTTCTATACCGCGCTATTCGGCATCAGCGCGGTTTACATACAATGAAATCATCAGAATAACAAGCCATTCTGTGTTTACAGAGAACAGGGACACGAAACTTGGATAACTTAGGGGTAACTATATACATACAGGCGTCACATATTGATATTCATATTGATAAACCCTCTGACCCCCCTCCCCCCCCCCATGCATCCAAGCTCTTTTCCCTTACCACGTCTTTCAATCAACAGCTTTGCTCTTCTGCCTCCACACCTCAGCTTGGTCACTGCCTTGATGTTATTTTCTACTCTAATTGTTTACCTTCTAATTTCCATACCTCCGCTCTTCCCTTATTTGACCATCACTTTCACTCTTCATTACTCCCTTCCTCAATCTCGCCCAATCTCCTCCTATCTTTCTAGGAATCTTCATGCTATCGATCCTCTGACTCTATCCACTACTGCCTCATCTCTCCTCTCTTCCACTTTGTCCTCTAAGTCTGTTGATGAAACCATAATACTGCTCTGGATACCCTTGCTCCACCCATTCCACGTCCTGTGAGGCGCACCTCACCTCAGCCCTGGTTGTCTTCAACTACCCGCTACCTATGTTCCTGTGCCTGCTCAGCTGAGTGCACTTGGCTCAGATCCCCCTCCTACATTTGTTAAAATGTAAACCGCTCCTTCCAGTGATCAGTCGCGGTTTACATTTTAACAAATCGGTTCTGCAATGATAGCAGTTACATATAACAGCGATAACAATAAAAACAGACTATGTACATTTAACAGCGATAACAATAGTTAAACTATATACATCATGAGGATAACAGTTAATTAGAACCATAGTAAGTTATTTCATTCAAATTGTAGTATTCTTGGAATAGATGTGTTTTGAGGTATTTGCGGAATGATTGGAGGTCATTGTTAGCTCTTAGTGACTCTGGGAGCTTGTTCCATTGTGAGGGGGCTATGTAGGTGAATGCTCTATTGCTAGTATTCATTTTTACCTTGCGTATAGAAATTGGAATTTGCAGCATATTTAGATTATGCCTTCGTCTGCTTCTGTTAGGTGGTTGTATATTGATGAGTGTGGTGAGGAAGGATGGGGCGATATTGTGTATTAGCTTAAAAGTTGTAATTATTATTTTGTATCTGATTCGTGCTTGTATAGGTAGCCAGTGGAGTTCTCGAAGGATAGGTGTGATGTGGTCTGAAATCCGTACATTCATTAGTATCCGAGCTGTGACATTCTGGGCCATTTGGAGTATGTTGGTTGTTTTTTTAGGTAAACCAACAAGGATACCATTACAGTAGTCTAGGTGTGGAGTTATGAGTGCTTGTACTATTGTTCTGAAATCTGAGTGTTCAATGATATTGCGTAGTGGTTGTAATACTCTTAGTTTGTGGAATATAGATCTATTTAGAAGTCTCAGATGGGCTTCCATGTTAAGTGTCTTGTCTAGAGTTACACCTAAGTACTTTAATTCCTGTTTAATGTTATACGATGTATTATTTAATATGTTTGTGGGAGGATGTTTAAGTTCAGGATTCTTAGAGATAAACATTACTTCTGTTTTTTTATGATTGATGCTCAAATTGTTTTGATGAAGCCATAACTGAGTTTCTTTTAGGCATCTTTCTAAGTGGGTATAATCCAGGTTATGTATATCTAGTTGAGTATATAACATTATATCATCTGCATATAGATGATAGTTTATTTTGTGTTTTTGAAATATAGTGCAAATGGGCCTTAGGTAAAGATTGAATCATATGGCAGATAATGCAGAACCTTGAGGAATACCTTGCTTTTGTGGGAAGGTATTGGATAGGTTTTGGTCAAAGTATACTTGCTGTACTCTATTGGTTATATATGAAGTGAACCATTTTAAGGGTGTCCCCATTATTCCAAATGATTCCAGTCTTGTTATGAGGGTATTATGGTTTACCGAATCAAAAGCTGCTGTAATGTCTATGAATATTAAGATGAACATCTTCTTGCAGTTTTCAATACCTTTATATAGTTTATCAAATAGTACGAGTAGGAGTGTTTCTACTCCATGAGATTGGCGAAAACCATATTGATGGTCATCAACTGCATTTGTGGAATCGATATGGTCTTGCAGTTGGAATTGGACTGTCTTTTCAATGATTTTTGCTATGAATGGTATACTTGAAATAGGTCTGTATGCGGATGGGTCAGCTTTGTTGAGTGTTTTGTTCTTTAATATAGGTCGAATGAGTGATCTTTTTAGATCTGCTGGCATAGATCCTTGAATTAGTGACTGATTTACTATGTGTAGAATTATAGGTGCCAATTCAGTTTTTATGATTTTGACCCAGGCTACAGGGCAGGGATCAAGTGGGGATGTGGTGGTGTTTATGATTGTGATTATGTTTTGTATTTGTTTAAGATCAGTTTTATGAAATGTTTCCCATATTTCTGGGGGGTTTACGATCTGTGTTGCCTTTTGCAATAAATTGTTATCAATTACTATATGTGTGCAGTTTTCTTCCGTGGGGTTGAGTTTGCTGGAATAGGGATCAGCAAGCGTTTGTGGTGCTATTTGATATTCGGTATTGTTGTCTTTAGGGGGTTTTATAAAGGATTTTACAAGTTCGAACAATTCTCTAGGCCTATTTATAGCATTATTTAGTTTATTAGTATGGTAGCTCTTTTTTGTGGAGTTTATTAATTCCTTGTAATTTGTAAGTAATTGTAGGTATTGTGCTTTGGTTTCTGATTACTTTTTTGTTCTCCATTTTTTTCCCCATTCTTCTAAGGTCTTTTTTTGCTTTAACTAATTCTGATGTGTACCAGGGTTCGGTTCTATTTCTTAATTTGGAATTTACATTAGGAGGGGTTTTGGATGTGTGTTTTGAGACCATTTCAATTCCATTATTCCATTGTTTTACTAAGTCGTCAAGATTTGTTGTTTCTGTGTTTGTGTGAGAAAAGATAGATTTTATTAATGCATCTTTATCCAATGTTTTAAACGTGCTTTTGTAAATATTGGATTTAGGTTCTATAATGGGGGGTTGTATTGGTATGGCAAATGAGAATTGGATAAGGTGATGGTCAGACCAAGGAATTTGTGTTATTTTTGGTGGAGAGCTTATTACTATGTTGTTTGAGTGTTTTTTTGGGTATGAAAACCATGTCAAGGACGTTGCCAATGTTGTGGGTGGATGATTGGATTATTTGTTGGAAACCCAGTTGGTCCATGGCTTCTAGGAATGTATTTGTATGTGTTGTGTGAAGTGATGTAAGATTAAAGTCCCCTAGAATCATCTAATATTTTTTGAATGGGGTTTCACATATTGTTTCAAGGGCTGTAGCTAGGGCTTCGTGGTCAGTGGAGGGAGGTCTGTATATGAGAGAAATAGCAGAAGTTCTGTTCTCCAGCTTAAGGATGTCTATTCCTTCTAATGACTTTTGGGGAACTGATAGAGAGTTTTAGATCATCTCTAGTGAATACTAACACACCACCACCTCTTTTATTGGTACGAGGGCAATTATATACGTTGTACCCTGGTGCTTTTAGCATGTTGAGGAGGGCCGTGTCTGTATCTTTCAACCAGGTTTCTGTTATGCACAGTAAATCAGGTTTTTCATCTATTATTAGGTCCTGTATAATATGTGTTTTGTTTCTAATGGACCTGGCATTTATTAGCAAACAATTTTGAGTGATTAGTATATCTGTGTTAGGGGGCGGGATAGTGGAAGTAGTTTTAATTCTTATTAATCTTGAGTAGGGTTTCATAGTTTTAGAGTTGGGTTGGGTTATGTTGGGTGAATTGAAATTGCTTGGTGCCCTGTGTAAGTATTGTGTTGGGTGAGCTATGGGTATTAGAATTGGGAGCATGTGCACTGAATAAGGGTAAGAGTAAGAAAATGTAGTTTTTGCATATAAGATAACACATAGCAGAACGATTAGCATCATATTCAAGAATTCCATTTTTATATTTATGTGCGTTGAATGGTGACAGTGTATACAATGCAAGTATGATTAACTGAATTTTGTTATAAAATGTAACTTTAGAGCAGTAATTAAAACTGTTATTTTGTTACAAAGTGTAACATAACAACAAAGGAGAGTAGTTGTGGTACAATTATGTATCTAGCTACTTGACATTCAGCATTATTATTATAATTTAAATTCAGAGACAGTGATTCAATGTAAGTACAAATGCTGTGATTGATATTGCTGTTAACACATGTATACTGGTTACCATATGTATCTAATTATGTTTAGAACACTATAGGTACCTGTTTGAGAAGAACTGTGTGTAACCGCTTACAGTCCTAAGGCTGCTTTGTTGGGGTTGGCCTCTAATGCAAAGCTGAGGCAGTCGTAGTAGTGGTGTCGGCTTTTATTCTCTGGGTCTTGCTGAGCAGTACTAAAGTTCAGTTGGAGTAAAGCGGTTGTGTTCGGGAAGATCATCACGGTCTACACAGTGCAGGATGGAGTGAGCAGACAAGAATGGTTTGGAAGCTTGCTGTAGAAGCTGGGGAGCGTCCTTGATGGTGGAGTAGAAGATGGAAGGCTGGGGTGAGTTCCTGTTAGTGCCAAAGTCATTGCTCTTTTGTGCACTGCCTTTGCACCTTTTAATTAGGACTTCGAAGTTGTCTTCTGTTCCCTTCGTCCCGACTTTGTCTGAGTCAGCAGTTGAATCATCTTGTGGGAGCTCATTCAGAATATTCAGAATCAAAATACATTTGATATTTCTCGGACACTCCAGGCCCAAATCTCTGCCTGCCAGTCTGGGTGCTGAAGGACTTCCCTCCTGCTTAGACAATTATGACTTGCGCAAACATAAGAACATAAGATATGCCATACTGGGTCAGATCAAGATCCATCAAGCCCAGTATCCTGTTTCCAACAGTGGCCAATCTAGGTCATATGTACTGTAATGCAGCGAGGGCTGATGAAAGCCCAGAGGAGAGAAAAAAAGCTGTTTTTCAGAGGAAAAAGATGTGCACAAGTTGCAATATTCGCAGGAACCAGCTAGAGAGAGCAGGAGTGCATTCAGAGAGACTGAAGGGCCACGCCCAGCTGGTCATGACGAACTGACAACCAGCTCCCAATCCTCAAAGGCAGGAGTGCTTTATAAGGGGAGAGTGGAAGACTGGATGAGAGAGAGGTTGAAGTGGAAGCCTGATTCCTCCGGAGCTAGAGGATCACCAGGAGTGAGAGGTGACTCACCAGGAGCTGAGGAAGGACCTAAGGAGGGACCAGCTCAAGCTAGAGAGAGAGCTGTTTGCCCGAAGAGGCAAAAGCACTGCACTAATTGCGAGCAGAAGCCAAAGGAGAATCAGCTGGGGAAGCTAAGCCACGCTGAGCAGAAAAGCCAGGAGCTGGGCTTATGCAGAAGCAGGCACTTACCAGGAGAATGGGTTCAAAGGCTGCAAGGTAAACCAAACTTTCAAAGGAAAGGATTTCATCAAGCTGCTGACTGTGAGAGACAAGCAATTGAAGAAAGCCATTTACCTGCTTGTTGCTGCAATACAAGGTATGATAAATATACGCCTATGAAGAAAGCTATAAATGTTAAAGACTATGGTAAAGCTGCTATAAAACCTCTAAGAAGAGAGAACACATTTAATCCTAATACAGCACGTGGCCGACGCCCTAGGCTAGGCCAAGGACATTGGCAAGTACTGCAAGAGATATACAAAACCCCTGGAGGTGTTTCCCAATAAACTAGGGATACAGAGTCAGACATATCTGATTATGAGCCAATGCAAGTGGAACTGGCAGGACAATTATCAGACCAGGAAATGGATTGTATTCTCTGTGTGTCTGGTAGCATAGAGTCTTTGCCAGACTTGTGAATTGCTTGAATTGCTAACCGAGCATTCTTTAATTGACTAAGCACTGCTATTCCTGTGAAGTTCAACAGTTTTGCTTTAAACCTGAGTTTTCTTTCTTACCTGAATTAAGGACATTTACTTTGAGTTGTAACCCAACAATTGGAACCACTGTGTAAAGGGAATAAAAGCCTTCTTTTTCCCACCACTCTGCTTTAATGGTTTCTTTAAAGATTGGAGCTAAAACCTACAAGGACCAAGTGCCTTTTGGCCCTTAAAAGACTCTCCTATCTTAATATTAAAACTTTTATGTCCCATCTGCCCTGGCGTCCACTGGCCACCAGGAAGGCGTGCCGACATGAATGGCGTAGTTGGCAGGATTTTTTTTATTGGGTTCTTACAACTGGAAAAGGAAAAAGACAGAAAATAATCTCCAAGGTTTAAAAAGTAAAACCCGGAGTGGAGTAGCTGAAAACCGGATTGAAAAAGTAAAACCTGGAGTGGAATAGCTGAAAACCGGATCGGAAGGTAAAACCCGGAATGGAGTAGCCAGAAACCGGAGCGGAAGGAAAACCCGGAGTGAGGCAACAAAAGACCGGACCGGAAGGCGAAAATCCAGAAGGGGGACACCTGGATCAGTGGACCGGAGGATCCTGTTGCTGACATTGAAGGCGGAGAGCTGCAGAGTGGGGCAGCAATGGTCATTCCAAAACTGAGGCAACACGGATATCAGGTAAAATGTAATTACACCTGGCCCGTGTTGGATATCATAGTGAAGCTTGAAAAAAAAAAAAAGAAAAAAACAAGAGCTCATTTGTGTTTGTGAGCCACACTTGGTTTTTTTTTTCTCTTGTGTTTCTTTTCTATAGGTGCAGCATGGAGCAGAAAGAGCTCTGCGCATGGATGGCTCTACAGTTTGATTGGCAAGCCGAGTTTGCACGCCAGAACCAGACGCAGGCCCTCCAAGCTTTGCAAGCACAACAGAAGCCGGTCCTGCAAGTCATGGAAGCGTGGTTGGCCCAGCAGAGGGAGATGCTGGAAACGGCCAACACCAAGATGCAACAGGCGGCTGGACCAAGTAATCCAATGGAAGGACAATGGATGTGCAATGCCCTATCCGTGGGGAAGTTAAGCGCTACTGATGATGTAGACGACTTTTTAGATTCCTTTGATAGAATCGCACGTTCCGCTGCCTGGCCAAAAGAGCAATGGGCCATTTGCCTAGCAGCATCCCTCACAGGGGAACCGCTGGCTGCGTAAAAGGCAATGCCCCCTGCTCTTGCTAATGATTATGAGGAAGTAATTAAGGCTATCCGGGATCGCCTGGGCCTTACACCTTTCTTATATAACCAAATGTTTAGAGCCACTTCTCTCAAGGCAGGCGAAACGCCTAAGGTCATAGGATACGCAGTTTAGCGACCAAATGGCTAAAGCCTGAGGAGAAGGCAGTAAGTACGCTAATGGACGAAATAATACTAGAACAGTATATGTCTGCAGTACCAAAGAGGGTGCAGAACTTTCTCATTTTGCAGAGTTGCCGCACCACTGCTGAAGCAATAGCTCTTACCGAGCGGTATTTGGAGGCAGAGATGGTCACCCAGCAAAAGGTGGGGTCTCCAAAATGGGCAGTCAGTATGGAGGCGCAGATGTTAGAAAGTGTCTCACGACCTCTACAGAAAGGTTTGAAAAATCCTACTGTTTTGTCAAAAGAAACTGCTAAAAGATGTTTCTCATGTGGAAAGAAAGGGCATTTGAAACAGGAATGTTACTTACGTACTGCTCTTGTCGGAGAAAAGCCAAAAGCAATACGTGAGGGATTTGTGTTGA
The DNA here is from genome assembly GCA_033557465.1 of Ichthyophis bannanicus. Classification (NCBI taxonomy): domain Eukaryota; kingdom Metazoa; phylum Chordata; class Amphibia; order Gymnophiona; family Ichthyophiidae; genus Ichthyophis; species Ichthyophis bannanicus. Next base: position 9,110,707 of record CM066050.1, read on the forward strand.
ATGTAAAAATACAAGGGGTAAATGCAAAAACACTTTTAGACTCTGGAGCTGACCAGACTATGATTTCTCAAAAATTATGGTCTGTGGTCAGGGATCAAGGCGAGTCAGTACCAGATCAGCCAGAGGGGAATGTTAAAATAAAATGTATACACGGTGCTGCTACCCGTTATCCAGTATATAAATTGTGGGTCAAAGGTTTGGGTATTGAAAAAGAAATGTTAATAGCGGTTATACCTAGGTTACCACAAGAGCTTGTACTAGGCCGAGACTGGCCACAGTTCAGGAGGGCTTGTCTCCGCCTCTGGTATCCGCTTGCATTCGCTCTAATGATAGTGCAATTCCCAGTCCTCTTGTGGAAAAAACAAAGAAGACTACGGACCCCAAGGAAGTTCTAGTTTCAACGCGCTCGCATGCCCCGACTCCCGAAACTCCCTCTTGTTCCAGAGACGACACTTTGGGAGACCTTCCTTCTCATGAAGGTTTGATAAATGACCCCTTGGTGAGGGAAAGGAAATCAAAGGCTGAGAAGCGGAAGGAAAGAAAATGTCGCTTTCAAGGTAGAGCCGAGCTGGAAGCGGGAAAAGGGATGCCATGGGTACCCGCGGACTTGATGGAGAAATTCCCCTCCTTCAAAAAGGAACAAAGGGCAGACCCTACGCTGGCTAGTGCGTTTGAGCATGCTCAAGAGGAAAAAGATACTTTTCCCAGATTCATTATGGAGGAAGAGATACTATATAGAGAAATTAAGGACCTCCGAACAGGAAACATTCGGAAGCAATTAGTTGTCCCGAATACTTTCAAGTCTTTGGTTTTACGTCTGGCACATGACCATTCAGTAGGGGGTCATAAGGGAGCACAAGGCACCCTTGATCAGATATCAATATATTCTGGTGATTATTGACCAGGCCACACGGTTCCCGTGGGCAATGCCTCTGAGGAATATTTCGGCAAAGTCCATTGCTGCTGAATTGATTAAGTTATTCTGCGAGGTGGGGTTCCCGCAGGAGGTATTGACTGAAAGGGGCAGCAACTTTTTGTCCAAGTACCTAGCCCAGGTGTGGGACGCCTTCGGCATTCACCATCTGAAGACTGCGGCGTACCACCCCCAATGCAATGGCTTGGTTGAGCGTTTGAACCAAAGCATAAAGCAGATGCTTAGACGGGCTTTGGACAGAGAAATGACCAAATGGGACACCATGCTACCATTTGTTCTATACGCTTGTAGGGAGAGAACGCAGAGTTCCCTAGGTACCTCCCCCTATGAACTTATGTATGGACGAACTCCAAGAGGCATACTGGATGTCTTGCGAGAACAATGGATGGAACCCGTCGGTGATGAAGTAGGAATACCCCTATTTTTGAAGAGTCTAAGGACTCGCCTGGAACGAACCTCTCGTTTGGCTGAAGGGAAACTGAAAGAGAGCCAACAAAAACAAAAACAATATTATGATCGACGACAACGGCAATAGTCAGTTTTGGTTTTTTTTAAATTTTACCTGGCTGATGGGGGGGAGGGTGATTAGGACTGGTAATTGGCTATGGGGGGTTAGCACTGGTAATGAGCTATGGGGGGGGGGTTCTAGGACTGGAAATGGGCTGAGTGGAAGGGGGGGCTTGAACTGCAAATAGATGATGGGGGGGCTTGGAATGGAAATGGGCTGCGACGGGAGGGAGCTAGGACTGGAAATGGGCTGTTGGGGGTGCTAAGATTGGAAATGGGCTGTGGTGGGGGCTTGGATTGAAATGGACTCATGGAGGGGCTAGAACTGGAAGTAGGCTCATGGGGGGCTTGGATTGGAAATGGGCTGAATGGAGGGGAGCTAGGATTTGACATGGGCTGATGGTGGGGCTAGGAAAGGACTAGAAATGGGCCGATGGGGGGCTGGGATTGGAAATGAGCTGATGGAGGGACTCAGATAGGACTGGAAATGGATGGGGGAGCTAGGACTGGAAATGGGCTGATGGTGGGGCTAGGATAGGACTGGAAATGGAATTGGACTGATGGGGGGCTAGGACTGGAAATGGGCTGATGCGGGGACTAGAAGGGAGCAGATGCTGGGTGGGGCTGGAAATAGAAGGGAGCTGAAGTTGGGGGAGGATTAGAATGGGATGGAGGTGGGAGAGTGAAATGGAGAAGGGAAAAATATTTTGTGTGGGAGGAAAGAAAAATCTACAATTGGCTGGGTATTGGGAGAGTAAGTGGGGATTGAGGATGGAGGGGTAAAATTTGAGTGGATGAAATAGGAATGAGGAAAGAGCAAAAGGAGAAAGATTAGTATGTTAAAGCTGATGTAGAGAGAGAATGGTAAAAAGCTAGAAGAGAGAAGAAAGGACAAATGGACAGCAGACAATGGAGAGTTAGCAGAAGACACAAATAAACCAGAAGAAAGTGGCTGCAGCAATTGCAACTGAAAAAAAAATGCACAGAATGTAGAAAAATCTCTCTTTATTTTGAATTTATTAACTGGAATATGTCAGCTCTGGGAAATGTGCATCATTAACGTCTGCGCTTTGTTTAGTACAAGAAGAAATTAATTTATAGTTTTATTTCTACAGTGTTGTTGTACATACCAAGTTTGGCTTTTGTGGTTCCCAGTTTAATTATTGTCTTCCTGTTTCTAAATTGTGATTCCTTGTTTGGTGATGGTCTATGTTCTGCATGTGTAACTGAGCTGAGGTATTCTGTTTATGTAATTCCTATTTGACATTGTCACTTGTTCTCTTTCCCCAGTAGGTCATGTATTGTTATTCTCTGAGTTGTATTGGTTTAATATTTACAGTGTTGCCTTTTGATAGGTAGGGTATGGTGCTTTGTGAGTCCTGGTAGTGCTGTTAGGATACGGCGGGTTTGCTATGGGTTCTAAATGGGCAGTGTTTGTAGTAGTTCCTAATGTGCCTGGCGGTTGGCACTGGATTATAGTAATGTAGAAATCTTTTAGTCTTTCTTTATCCATACACTCATTAAGAGGCATGTTTACTAAAAGTTAGTGTATGGTAACATTATGCAAATATGTATGCAAATGACATATGCAAATGAGGCCCCACACTGAGTCTCCGCACATGGCCCCACACCCCTCCCTTGGGCCGTCCCTGAGTCTCCCAGTGGATGTGGTAGAGAGGAGGACAGTTTTTGAATTTAAAAAAAGCATGAGACAAACAGAGGATCTCTAAAGGGAGGGAGGAGTGGCCTAGTGGTTGGGGCAAGTTACTTCAGGCCAGAAGGTCAGGGGTTCAAATCCCACTAGAGGACAGCCACCTTGGGCCAGAAGGACTGGGGTTTCTAGTCCCCTATGTGCTCCTTGTGGTCTTGGGCATGCCCATGTTCCCTGTAAAATAGTTATCTCCAAGTTATAATACCTTGTTCAATGTAATTTCAGTTTTTTCAGTGTGAACTACCTTGATATCATGAAAGGCAGTATATAAGAAATGTTAAATAAATAAAAATCTTCAGCTGTTTCTGTGGCAATCAGTGTGATGTAATAGAGAAGTGTGACATCACATGAGGCTTGCAAGCGCTAGCATCTGACCATAAAACCTTGTTCACATGTGATCTTTACTAGCAAAACACAAGATTTAAGACAATCAGTGGTTTACCATGTTCAGTAGAAAATGAACTGTAGGAAATATGTTACTATTTCCAAAAAACTGTGAAGCCCTTCAGAAAGTGACAGGCCTTGGATAGGAAATACTCATTTTACTTTGAATTTCAAACATGCTGAGTCGGATCCCTTGAGGTTTGAGGATGGTAATAATCAGGGAAGGAAGCAGGTGTGGCATATGAATGCAAGAGAGCGGCCATGGAAGGGGTGAGGTGGGATGCCGCAGGTCAGGCAGTCGTGCATGGCGCAGAGAGTTCTATGTCCCTGACAGCTGTGGACTCACCCTGTCACACCTCAGCAACATCTATCTGTACATGGTGCAGGTCAGAGAACAGCTGGGACCTGGGGCACCAACCTCTTCAAAAATCCAGCTGAGGTTTTGGTTCTTACAAGATGTACGCTCCTGCAACTGCTGAATGTACTGTAGCAGTTTTAGAAAACTTGGCAAAAATGACATTTTCTTCTCCGTTTATAATTTTTCAGGCAATTTAAAATGTTTCTTTTGCTGGCTTTCAAAAGGAACCAACATTTTAGATGATTGGGTTGTAAATTTACCCTCCCTGGAGACAGTGAAAGTATTTTTTCAGGCACCCACTGAGCTCCTCCTTCTGCTGGCTTCAGTGCTCAATTCTTCAGTGTCACAATCTATTCTCTTTCTTCCCTCGCTCACCCCTTCTTCCCTACCTCTTTCCTTCCCTCTCTCTCTTGTTCACTCTCTCTTCCTATTAACATTTAGCTTCTACTTTTTAAATTTTAATAATGAATAAAAATTTCATATTAATTTGTGGACATTGTTTCCAGTTGATGTTAAGCCCTTCTCATTTATTTTACTGCCTGCGTTATTGTACTACTAAGGCCCTGATATTCTGAACCCTCATTATCAGCCCCCCCCCCTTCAATAGGCTTGCTGGAGACTGGGAAGGAACCCGCTGGAAAGGCTGATGTTTATGGGATGTTGGTCTTTTCAGCTAAAAGCCCCAATGCCTTCCTTGTACTGTATATGGTACATTATCATATATAAGTAACAGATCCATCTCTGGGAAGCTTCCTGAAGTCAATGAGGTGCAGCCTGCAGGATTCTGCCAGGTTGTGACTGTGAGGTCGCCTCACCCTCAGTCATCAATGTTATAGTTAGAACCTCTGCTAGTTCTACAGGGCCAAGACTAGGATGGCGGCAGGGGTGGGGATGAGAGCATTCCGGGTCCAATGCGGCATATCTCCTTGGCATTCCAGGTACCTCTTGCTCAGGAGAACTGCTACTGTAAAAGCAGCAGAATGAATATTGTATTGAGACAACGAACTCCAAGTTAGAAAACAGCAAAAGCACTCATAAGAAATTCATGAGCCATATCCAATTCAATTCCAGCTTGTTCCTTCCCATGGAAATATCTCCTGCTATGTCACTCAATAAAAAGTGTAGTTACTCACCTGTAATAGGTGTTCTCCAGGGACAGCAGGATTCAGTCCTCACATATGGGTGACATCAGCGCTGATGAAGCCCATGTGGAAGAATCTCCCCAGCTTTCAAAGAAAGCCTTTGGGAGATGCACCACACATATGTGGTCCCCTTCTCACCCAAGGGTGCCATCTTACCTCGGTCTAATGACATATCTAAGATGGCAAAAATTAAAATACAGTAGAGAAGCAACTTCAAGGGGAGGAGGGAGGGTTGTGAAGACTGATTCCTGATGTCCTCTGAGAACACCTGTTACAGGTGAGTAACCATGCTTTCTCCGGGAACAAGCAGGAAGTCAGTCCTCACATATGGGACTCCTCAGCTACAGGCTACCAAGAGCCTGTAAAAATGCCATGGTGACCTGCAAAGAGTGAGCCGTGAGCTGCAGCAGTTGAGCTACAAGTGTTCGGCAGGCCACCCACACTCTGGTTGCCTGAACACAGAAGGGTGGAGGGCAGGAGTTGCCTACATCCTGAAGAGATTATGGAGTATGGTCCTCCCTCTCTAGGCAATAGTGAGCTGTGAAGGTATGGACCAAAGAGTAGGTGGCGGCTCAGCAGATTTCCATCACAGGGACGTAACGCAGATTTGCTACAGAAGTAGCCATGGCCCTGATGCGGTGCGCTGTGACCTGCTCATCTAGTGAGATCTCAGCTTGCTCATAGATGAGGGCAATGCAGTCTGCCACAGAATTTGCTTAGTCACTGGGAGCCCCAGTCAACTAGGGTCACAGAAGACAAAAAGCTGAGGTGCTTTTGGTGACTCTGGGTCCGTTGCAAATAGAAGGACAGGGCCCTTTTACAATCCAAAGTATGGAAGATGGTCTCCGCCTTGCCGGCATGAGGCCTTGGAAGGAAAGTGGGGAGCACCACTTCCTGATTGAGATGGAATGGGGACACTACCTTTGGTAGAAACTTGGGGTGTGTGCGGAGCACCACTCTGTTCTCATAGAACCTCATGTAAGGGAGCTCTGCCATCAGAGCCTGGAGTTCACTAACCCTGTGAGCTGATGTAAGTGCTACGAGAGACAACCTTCCAGGAGAGGTACCACAAGTGGAAGGTAGCCAGGGGCTCAAATGGTGGCTTAGTAAGCCGCAAGAGCAGTATATTGAGGTCCTGTTCTGCCACTGGTGGGTGGTCATGGGGTTTGGATAGCATGAGGCCCCATAGAAACAAAGATACCAGGGGCTGAACCTAGAGGGATTTTCCCTCAATGGAATGGTGGTGCACTGTGATAGCACTCATGTGCACCCTGACTGAATTAGACTTCGGTCCCACCTGTGACAGGTGGAGGAGGTACTGGAGCACCATCTGCACCAAACAGGAGAATGGGTTTACTTGTCTCTCGACGCACCAGACCAAGAACCGGCACCACTTGAAGGCATAAACCCTCCTTGTGAGAGTAGGTCTGGGGCATGGCTCAGGGGAATCAGTGACTCCATCACCAGGGAGAGCAGCAGTGGGAATCAGGATTCCCTGGGCCACTAGGGGGCTATCAGTGTCAGTGATGCCCTGTCATGTTGGGCCTTGAAAAGGGTCTTGGTGACCAGTGGTGTCTGTGGAAGGCTTAGAGGAGGCTTTCCATCCACTGCATGAGGAATGCATCCGCTGCCACCCGGGATGGGTCTGGCTGATGGGATTAGAAGCGGGGCAACTCTGTGTTGTCTGGGCTGGCAAACAGGTCTACTAAGGGGACACCCCAGAGTCGAAACAGCCGTGAGGCCACTCTGGGATCTAGGTGCCACTCGTGCGGCTGAAGGACTGCTCAGTTTGTTCGCGAGGGCATTGTCCTGGCACATCACATATGAGCAGAAGGCTACCGCCTCTCAGCAGAGGGAGTATGACCCCGTGCCCCCTTGCTTCTTGACATAGAACACTGTGATTTGGTTGTTGGTCTGGACCAGCACCGACTGGCATTGCAGATGGTGGCAGAAGGCTCATAGAGCTAGAAATATCACCTGGAGCTCCAGAAGGTTGATCTGCTGTTTGCGTTCAATCTGAGACCAGCTGCCTAGTGTGTGGAGGTTCCTGCAGTGAGCTCTCCAACCCATCAGGGAGACGTCCATAGTGAGGACCCTCTGGGAGGTGGGTGCCTGGAGAGACATCCCTGTCTGGAGGTGGAGGGGATTCTTCCACCCATCAAGGGAATCTGCCAGCTAATGGGCAACTCCCACCCTGTCCCAAAGCCTGCCTGTGGCTTGTGTCCACTGAGAGTGGAGACACCACTGGGCCGCCCTCATATATAGGCAGGTGTATGGGGTCACGTAGACCGTGGAGGCCAAAGAGCCCAGCAGGTGGAGGAGAACTCAGGCGATTAACATCCAGTGGTGCTGTACCTCTGCAGCTAGCCTGCCCTTTCCTGAGGGAGGAAGGTCTTTGCTTGGAGGGTTTCTATCTGAGTCCTTATAAACTCTAGGCACTGAGTTGGGGCAAGGTGTGACTTGGGGTAGTTGATGATGAACCCCAGGATCTGCAGGGCATGGATGGTGCATCTTTGCAACCATGCTGCTCCTCCTTATGAGCCAGTCATTCAGGTAGGGAAAGATGAAGGACCCCTGGAGACAAAGGTGTGCTGCAACCACTGCTAAGCACTCTGTGAAGACCATTGGCAATGAGGCCAGTCCAAAGGGTAGCACCCTGTATTGGTAGCGGCCTCTTCCCACCATGAATCGGAGGTACTTACGATGGTTGGGATGGATTAGGATGTGCGTATAAGCATCCTTCAGGTCTAAGGAGCATAGCCAGTCTCCCTGCTGGAGGTAGGGCAGCAATGTTCCAAGGGAAAGCATCTTGAACTCCCTCATCAAGAATTTGTTCAAGTCCCAAAGGTCCAGGATGGGTCTGAGGCCCCCTCTTCATTTGAGGATGAGGAAATACCTGGAGTAGAAGCCCTTGCCCCATAGATGTCTGGGGACTGACTATCACCTTGTCCTCGAGGAGACTTGCGAGCTCTGAGAGGAGCAGGGCCTGGTGAAGTAAAGATTTTACTAGCTCTCCTGGGAAGTGTGAGGGCGGTGTTCCTTGCAGGTGGAGGAGGTAGCCTTCTTGGACCACTTGCCGTACCCAGGGATCGGTGCTGATAGTGGATCACCTGTGGGCAAACAGCAGCCCACAGGGGGGCATCTGGCCCTAAGGACCTCCTGGGGAGAGGTCATTGTGCCCAGGGCGTCAAAACGTCCCCCCAGGCTGAGCCAGGGCCAGCACCTGGGACTTAGGGGCCTTCTCTTTATGGGGATCTTGCCCCTGCCCCTTGTGCTGTTGGCCTTGCTGAGGGGCTGAGAAGGCTTGGAACTGTGAAGCATTACCAAAGCCACCCCTTTTCCTTAGGAAGAAGGACTTCTTCCCCGGTGCCTTCTTTCGGGGCTGGACCGAGGTCTTTTTAGAGAGTCTGGTCCTCATCAGGAACTCAATCTCTATCTCTGCAGCTTTGTCTGCCATGGGTTTCCCAAAGAGATTTTCTCTAATATAGGGGACATCAATAAGCTTGTCCTGAACCCAAGGTTTGAGATCAGATGATTGCAGCCATGCCTGACGTCGAGCTCTGATGCCTGCAGTGGCCACTTTGGCTGGGGTCTTGAAGCCGTCATAGGCTGCTCTTGATAAAAACTTTGAGCACTCCTTGACTGTAGAGGCCAGAGATGAACCTCTGGAGGGGTTCTCTGTTGAGGCCTGCCAAGAACCCAGAGAACTCCCTAGCTAGCTCTTTGAGGTACATGACGATGTACAGTTGATAGGACTGAACTCAGCATTGAGGGTCTGGGCCTCCATACTAGGGGGTAATCAAAGAATGAGTCTTTTGGTTCTTGAGCCTGCAAATGGCAGACTCAACGACCATCGAGTTGTGGGAAAGTTGGGTCTTCTGGAACCTGGGGCCTCGGGAGATTCGGTACATGGAGTCGAGTCACTTGCTTAAAATGGGCACAGATGCCGGTGTCTCCCACATATGGAGGAGGAGGTGCTCGAAGATTCGAGGCACAGGCAGCATGAGGTCCTCCTTTGGAGGGGCCTCAAACCTGGAGGATCTCCAGTTCCTCCGTGCGAGGGTCCTCCTCTGCCTCTGTCTCGATAGCGAGCACCTTAGCCATGTCCCACACAAAGTTGAGAAAGGCGACGTCCTTGGGTAGGGAACATTGTTAGGGTGCTGGGAGAGATGGGTCTGAGGGCACGTCTCTGTGTTGCTGAGTGTCCAGGGATTCCTCGTCCTCAGTTTCCCAGTCGGACTGGAAGTCTGAAGTTGATTGCAAGGTTTTGCAGTCACCTCGGTCGAGGTCCAAGCCCAGGGGACCAGGGCCTCTGGAGGACCTATGGTACGAGCTGCGTGTTCTTGCCGAGGAACGGGACCGTGATCTTGTCCAGCGCCGATGGCTCTCTTGAGGCCACTGGTGCTCGAGGATCAGCTCGACGTCTGGGGAGGCCCTCTATGTCAAAGGTCTCATTGTCAGGGTGGATGAAACAAATGAACCAGACATGAACGCCTGCTGCTGGGCCACGAGGGCAGAGATACTGCACTCTAAGGCTACCATCTTGGACTCTATGCCAGTTGGCTCTGCAGCCTTCAATGCGGACACCAAGGGTTTCAGGTCTGGCGTCTGTTCCATTGAGGGGGAGTGTTTGACAAGGATGGCCTCGGGTGTCCGAAGTCAGTCGGCGGATGCCAATGACTTCTTCTGGGGCAGCTTATACTCACTCTAATCCTTATGACTCATGCCAGGGGCTCAGTGTCTGGAGTGGGATATTCATGTCTTCTCAGATCTGGTTTCCAAGGACTTCGACTTCTTGCGTTCCACTTCCAGGAATTTCCTCTCAGAGAAACCGTGGCCACAGGACTCCGAGGTACCAAAGGAGGTCCTGGAGTGGGTTGTTGCTGGAGACTCCATTGTGGAGTCTGACTTGTGAAAAAATGTTTCCTGCTCCTGCTGACGGCTTAAGGGCCTTTGGGGTCATAAGAACATAAGAACATAAGATATGCCATACTGGGTCAGACCAAGGTCCATCAAGCCCAGTATCCTGTTTCCAACAGTGGCCAATCTAGGTCATATGTACCTAGCAGTTTCCCCAAAAGACATAGGTTCCACAATGCTTGTACTGGGTCATGGTCCTGCAAAGCTCGCAGTCTGAGTTGTTGGGTTCCAGGCCAAGGCACCAGAGGAAGTAGTCATGCGGATCAGTGAGGGACATCATCTTACTGCACCGATCACACTTTTTGAAGCCGCTGAAGGTACTTGAAAAAAGGGGGCCCTGCCACCCAGCAGGGGTCCGAGGTCTTTGGCCAAAAAATGGCACGAACGCTGGTTGAGGGATATCTTGAAGAAAAAATAAAAAAACAAGGGAACAAACCCAAGGAGTGAACCAGAGGTGAGCTAGCTTGGGGGCAGGAAAGGAACCGGTGCACAGACCGGATAAAACAGTATAAAAAAATCCACTTTTTTTTCCTGGAGAAACTGGATAGATGTCCAGAAGATTTTGTGGAAAAAAGGAGACCAAGATAAGATGGCACCCTTGAGTAGGAAGGAGACCACGCATGCATGGTGCATCTCCCAAAGGCTTTCTTTGAAAGCTGGGGAGATGCTTCCACGTGGGCTTTGTTGGCGCCAACATCTCCCATATGTGAGAACTGACTTCCTGTTTGTTCCCAAAGAATATTATTTTTCATAGCCTCATCATATTCATTAATAAGGAGGCAATGCCTGGTAAAAGTCGCATTCAACTTAGAAGGATGCAGTTAGCATGGATTTCATCATGTGGTAACCGTGTACTGTAGCCCACAGTAACTATCCATGTGAGGCCATGACATTCAGTGTGGGCTGATTTATGTGTTAGTACAACTCTCAATGGAGTGGTAAAGAGTGGATTAGGGGTAGAGTGTGGGCGTAGTGAGCACCATACAGTTAGGGCGGGGGTAAACACCCATGCTAATAATGCCCCATGTTATTTATCTATCAACTTTTTTTTATACGTCTTTATCTAAAAGTCAAAGCAGTTCACAGTTAACTTAGAGAAGCATTGAACAGTATAACTTTTTAAAAATAAATAACATTAAATATAAATAATATTAACATTTGGTGTGTGGCGCAAGGTTAGGTGCTGGTCTGTGGGTCGGGAGTAGTAGAGGCAGTAGATAGTAGGAAGTATATCTGGACATTGTGAATGAGGAGTCTTGGTAGAGAGGTTTTATAGGGGGACTTGTTTATTGCTAAATGTCAGTTCCAAACTATTCTGTGAAGAGGTGCTTTTATAGCTTACAGTGGAACTCCATAATTGTGTCAATAGTTCTTATTTCCACTGGAAGTGAATTCCAAATACAGTTGTGGTCAACATTATTGGCACCCTTGCAGTTCAACCCCTTAATGTCCGGTATATCCTTAAAGTGGCCAGTGAAATGGCCTTGGACTATATATGCACACATTTGGCACAGAAAAGAATCAAATAAAACAAGACCAATTCAAAAAGGAAATACAGTAGTATAAAAACTGGGACATTGCCTGGACATGATTCTTAAATCCCAAAAGAAAAAACCCCAAAATACTTCAAATGACCACTATTGATGTCTCCAATCAAAAAGAGTCATTGAAAATGTAGCGTTGAGTCCTAGACACACGACATGCATGTTTCGGGCCTCTCAAAGGCCCTGTATCAAGTGAAAATGTCCCATATTAAATCCATCGCCCTACAAAACGCCGAACTCAACGGCCCAGTTTATAAAACCATGGTGGCAGCTAATTGGTTGACGCACAAAAGGAGGAGTGGCCTGCCAAACAGTACTTGATTGAAGAACCAAACAAAGAGTGCGCCAGGCGGCCCAATGTAGAAGAACTGCAACTGGAAAAACGGGCCCTGATACAAAATTACACCAGACTCCACCAATCACATTTCACTTGATACAGGGCCTTTGAGAGGCCCGAAATATGCATGTCGTGTGTCTAGGACTCAACGCTACATTTTCAATGACTCTTTTTGATTGGACATAATTCTTGGCACCCTTATAAAAATTCTAATTCAGTTTGAACAGAAGAATCACATTCCCACTGCGGTAAAATTAGACACAACTGATCAATTGTCAGTATTCACATGACTTGAATCAACCAGTGAATGATGGCTCTAACTTTTAAAATTGTGAAAATGGAACAGGGAGTGAATGTGGCAATGGTGATGACAAGAGAGCTGCCTGAGACCGTCAGAAAAGCCATTATCACCAAACTTCAAAGGGGTACAAAGCCATCTCCAAAGACCTTGGGATTCCTGTATCTACAGTTCATAAGAACATAAGATATGCCATACTGGGTCAGACCAAGGTCCATCAAGCCCAGTATTCTGTTTCCAACAGTGGCCAATCTAGGTCATATGTACCTAGCAGTTTCCCCAAGAGATACAAGTTCCACAATACTGGGTTCCACAATAGTGGGTTCACAATGTTAAGACATTTTCTGCTCATGGAACTGTGAAGAACCTTCCAAGACATGGTGGGAAAAGGAAAATTAATCTAAGAAGTCTTCAAAGATTAGTGTGAACTTTTGGAAAAATGCCATGTACAACATCCAAAGAGCTTAAGGCTGACCTGGAACAATCTGGAGTGGTGGTTTCAACCTGCACCATATGCCACACACTACACACTTCATGAGTATAAGCTATAAAAACACCTGTTCACAGAATAGTTTGGAAATGACATTTAGCAATAAACATTGGCAAATGGAATCCTGGAAACTTTCATGAGCTGTAAAAATCGTGATTGAAGAGTCGGAGAAACTACCAGCAGACAGATGTAAGAAACTTATAGATGGCTACAAGAAACATTTGGAGGCTGTCGTCATTACCACGGTTTATGCAACCAAATATTAGTGAAGGGTGCCATTAATCCTGTCCAGGTCATATTTGTTTATTTTCCTCAGAAATTATTACGTCTAAGTTGCACAGACATCTTGTATACCTTTGAACATACTATTAAACTATTATGATGACACAACATACCTAAAATGCTAGGGTGCCAATAATGACCACAACTGTAGAGGGTGCGAATAGGGAGAAGGCTCGATTGGAAGTTACTTGGTTGCTCTTTGCCTTGAGTATTGGAACAATTAGTATGTTTTGGGAGGTTTTCCTCCTTGATCTGGTGTCGGAGGGTATTAGAATTAGTGTTTGTAGGTTGTGAAGAATCTTAAAGATGTTTAATGTTGTTTTGTATTTGATTCTCATCTGCATTGGGAGCCAGTGTGTGTGTGTGTTAACTGCTGGGAAATGCTGTGCACACCCCCGACAGTTAATGTGCTTGGATTGGTAGGTTAAGTGCAAAACACTTTAGGAAAAGGTCCCTTGTAGCTAAGGAAGTGATTCGGTGTATACAGTCAGATTTTCCACTAGGCAAAGCAAACATCTGCCTGGGGGGCTACCTCCCCACTCTGTGCCAGTAACACTTTCTTACAAGCACCATCAATTTGATTGTCAAAGACCCAGTGGACCTACTTCCTCAAATGTTTGGGGCTGGGGCACTTTAAAATTGAATCACCGCTAACCTATCCCTGTACTTTTAAAGGGGCAGCTTTGATGGGATGTTGCTATTCAGTTTGAACTGTACTTGTGCGAAAATGCTGCTAAGATAGATAGCCCCCCTCCCCCACACTTCTGCATCCTTGGTTGGAGGGACACCACCTACTACCCTTTGCTTCGGTCTCTAGGGGCAATGAAGAGGTAAATCTGGCCCCGTTTTGATAGGAATACTCGTTAGAAGAACTTTCTTCACAGTCCCTATTAGGAAAATATTCTACATTAAAAAAAATATGGTCACATGACAAGGATAAAGTATTTTATATAATAAGTGATCTCAGTTCATTGCTGCTCCTGCATCTTTCTCTCCTACAGTATATTCAATTTTCCATTTCTCCCTGTTGCTATATGCAGGCCACAAATTATATATTTTCATTTAAAATGATGAACCAGAAGCATCAGCTAATCAGCAGGCTCTCTTTCCTTGAATCTGAGAAACATCATTACCAACTGCTCCATACAAGTCGTGATACTTCCTACAAGAGGGGAGGGGGGGGGGGCGCCTCCATGTTTATATGCAAGAAGCTCTGTGCATAAGATACATTCGCCCCGAGAGTGACACAGAGAATTATGGTAACTGTAGACTGAACAAGACCTTTGCCCGCCACCTTTAGTCTTTTCATGAGCAATAGATATCTTTACTAGCAAACTGATTTTTGCTCATCTATGAAACTACTAATGTTATAGAGTGGGGAGGAGCCTAGTAGTTAGAACAGCTACTTGGTGACCAAAGAGATAAAGGCTCAGTTTTCACTGGCACTCCTGCGACCTTGGGCAAGTCGCTTAACTCTCCATTGCCTCAGGTGCAAATTTAGATTGTAAGTCCTCTGGCAACAGGGAAACGCCAGCCTGCCTGAATGTAACTCGTCTTGGAAAGGCCAGAGCTTAATAATATTAGTTCTTTCTTTTATTTTTGTAAACACTTTACTTTCAAAGATAGTCAAGCCTCAGATATACTTCTGGACATGGAGGACATTTTTGCGTGTAAGCAGTTTTATATGTATGTAAAGGGATGTATATGAAATTGTGTGCATGATATGTGTGTAACCTTTCTCTGACACAGTAGAGGTGCTCCTGTTGGGGGAGGAGTTTGGAAATACATGCATGTATGCAGATATGTTAGCCCTAAAAATTATGTGGTCAGGAGCAACTGTAAATGTCAATGAATAAGTTTCTTGGGGTGATTCTCAAAGTGGAACCATGCTATCATTTTGTTTTGAAAATTCACTCTTATCCAGAGGGGGTGAGGTATGTGAGTACTATTCATTTGTATAAAATTACCCCCCAAATCACTTAATGCTATTCTGAAACAAGCAAAAGGGAAATAAAATCAACAATGGCTGTTCTCATTCCAGAAAGCAGATCGCACACGGCTGTGCGTTTGTGCATCTCAGAGCACATTGGTTCACTTTTCTCTGCTAAAAGGTTAAAACTGCAGCAGGCAGCAACTGGTTTGCCAACCTGTGATAAAGATTAGGAATGGCCATCGCTGCCCCCCCCCGTAAAACATGATACACTAATTCTAGAGATGACTTGTTCAAATCGACAATGCCATTTCACATAGATCCAAGCCAACTGGTCACATCCTATCCAGCATGAGCTGGAATTGCTAATTTGGGGGAAGGGGGGGGGGGAGGGATCTAGTAAATAGGTGGAAGTGACTAAAAAGCAATTTCCAGTTTTAATAACGGTTCCAGATTTGTTTGGTCATTGTACAGTTTTTAAAAGCAAGACAGGACTGAAGGTGTGGTGAGTGCAGGGTTCAGTCTCCTCTCTGGAAAATGCCCCGATTAGATTTAACAGAAAAGTATGTCCTGAATCAAACACCCAGGCACACTATGATCTCTTTAACACATACTACATATGAGCAAGCACACATGTAAACATCCACATGCACAGCACAACTAAAACCCAAATGTAAATATATCTACAGCAAAAGGCAGGTAATGCATCTGCTTTTCTTTCAGTCTATTTTTCAGCCTAGATCACTGACCTTTCATTGCCCTTCATGAGGGATGGTCATTTCCATTATAGCTAACCATATAGAAAATGCTCCTTGATTATATAGATGAGCAGATGTCTGATCAGACAAGTATGTGAATACACTCAGGATACATTGGGAGGTAGGAGATTTGGAGACAGAACGCCTTCAGCCTTTGAGCAGACCATATGTGAGTAGGTTACTTGGGTGCCTGTAGATTTCCAAAGTCATTACAAGTTTGGTTTTTTTTTAAATTGTTAAACATTGTATTTTGGCAAAAATCTCATATGAGTAATTGATGAAGCAAACTAACATTAGATGAAAAATAGTTCCTAGATCTGATGAGAATTTTACTAAGAATACATCCACAGACTGCACTAATACATCCATTAACTGAAAGGGGGAATTAAAGCTTATTTAGTTAGTTAGATAGTTAGTTTATTAAAATTTGATATATTGCCCTTTGGGGCCAGCAGGGTAGTTTAAAATGTATTAGAACCAGAAAATGCGGGTTACAGGATTGTGCACAGGTGATGCTGGAGGAGGGGTGAGGAAAGGTTGAGTACTGCTGATAAGATTTCAGTATATCCGACATCTCCCACTTGACGCTGCAGTTCTTCTGGGTTCTTGTGTAAATAATTTCATAATGGGCCCTATGATGGGGTCTAAGAGTGTTGCCCGTCCCTCTCCAGAGGGATTATTAACAGGCCCCTTTAAGAGAGCCTGCAGCCTGGCGTTCAGGCTGGGAGGGCATGACTCACAAGAAGAGGTTAAAAACCCAGCAGGCTGCAGGAAGGAGAAAGGCCCACAGAGCCAGGAGTTTGTTTAACAAAACAAAGAAATCACCCAGCTCAAGGCAGAGAAATACCAAAACACAAAAATAACCCAAGCTTCAAACCTCCGTGTATAACATTAAAACCCAAAAGTGCAATTCTTTTTCATTTTCTTTTTGTCGGAAAAGCCGATCAGAGGATACAGGAACTGTCACCCGTCCCCCACCACGGTCATTCCATTTTAATCATTAAATGCTTGAAAACACTTCACAGCGTTACTTATCTTGCTTGACTTCAGCCAATGAGGAATTCAAAAGACACAACGTGCCACGTTTCGAGCCCTCCAACAATCACCGGCTCTGCATCAGGTGGAAAACCAGAATCCCGTAAAAATGGCTTTTTCTTCGATGAACACAACGGTCCGGTTTTAAGAGATGGCGAGTGACGTCAGACGCACGTAGAGGAATCGAATAGCCAATCGAAAATGCCTGTCATTCAAGCATTACAGCTTGGGAACACCCACTGACAGGGAATCCCAATAATGATGTAAATATTGTCTGCTCCCCATCGGTTACCTCAGAGAATGATGATTTTACCGGCATTTTCCCATATTTGGTGGGCGTTCCAAAAGTGGTGGCTATTGTGCGCCGCTATTGGCCGGTTTTGTCTGTTCACCCCTGTTTTGCAAATAAGCGGTTTCGGGTGGCTTATTCACGAGCGCCTAATCTCCGAGATCATATTGTGAAATCTACCTGGCCTTCGGACCGTCCCTCCTTATTTCATGCTAACCCTGGTCATTTCACCTGTGGCACATGTATTTACTGTGATATGGCACTGACCGGTTCTAACTGGAGGGATATGTCTACATCAATAGTCTACAGTTCACATTGGCACACTACATGCAACTCATCTTATGTTGTATATTTGATTATTTGTCCCTGTGGATTATCTTATGTAGGCCGGACCACACGAGCTATCAAACTTCGCTTGGGGGAACATGCGTCCCGTTTAAGAACTGAAACAAAGTCAGCGCCCATGGTCAGCCACTGTTTACAGGAGGCACATTTGTTTTCACAACTACGCTGGAGGGTGCTTGATTTCATTCCACTAGATCCCCGAGGAGGGGACCGTACTGCTAAACTGCAACGGACTGAACAACAATGGATATACCGTTTGGGTACTGTCTCCCCCCGGGGTCTGAACGGCTCTGTTGAATGGCATACATTACTGTGAGCAGACAATATTTACATCATTATTGGGATTCCCTGTCAGTGGGTGTTCCCAAGCTGTAATGCTTGAATGACAGGCATTTTCGATTGGCTATTCGATTCCTCTACGTGCGTCTGACGTCACACGCCATCTCTTAAAACCGGACCGTTGTGTTCATCGAAGAAAAAGCCATTTTTACGGGATTCTGGTTTTCCACCTGATGCAGAGCCGGTGATTGTTGAAGGGCTCGAAACGTGGCACGTTGTGTCTTTTGAATTCCTCATTGGCTGAAGTCAAGCAAGATAAGTAACGCTGTGAAGTGTTTTCAAGCATTTAATGATTAAAATGGAATGACTGTGGTGGGGGACGGGTGACAGTTCCTGTATCCTCTGATCGGCTTTTCCGACAAAAAGAAAATGAAAAAGAATTGCACTTTTGGGTTTTAATGTTATACACGGAGGTTTGAAGCTTGGGTTATTTTTGTGTTTAGGAGTTTGTTTAAGGCAAGTTGTACAAAGGTAGGAACTTTTACTGGGCTGGAGGAAGGGCCTGGAAACCAGCTTTGTGAAGGTTTAACAAGCTAGGTCTGAATAAAAACACATTTTGTTTTCCTTAAACTGCTGTCTGTTTGGTGTTTTAATAGAAAACCCTTTCCCACTGCATGCCACCCTATCACAGGCCCCTATAATATTTTCAAATGTGCTTCTTTTATGGGTGCCTATGTGCCTTAAAATAGTCCCAAAAGCATGCCTAATAACGCGCAAGTGCATTCACACAAATTTACACCTACTCCAGGACACAGGTAATTAATTGTATGTGCATGCTCTGTGCATGTAGACATAGAGCATGCACACACATCACAACTCCACCCCTGCCCCAACCAAACTGTGTCCCCAAGAATATGCCGGAACCTGACCTCTCGATGTGTCTGCTTTTTACTCCTGCACAGTTTTTACATAATCCCTTCAGGCACAAACATAGCCTATACTACTAGAATGTATCCCTGCACTACAGCTTCCTAATCAGTCTATGTTAACTCATGGTCAACAAAAGGTTTGCGAGATATTGTTACTTTGAACTCTTTTGGTTTAGTAGAAAAGTATTTTACAATGGAGGTTGAAACGAGGGGATTTAAATGCTTATTGGAGCATTCTAGTTGCCTGAAACCAATCAACATCTTAAAAATGGCAACATTATAAAATGTTTTGTTCTTTTCCCCCTCAAACTTTTCAAGGAGGCTTGAGTGAAAATTAAAAGTTGTAGGATGGATGTTTGGCCACTTTTACTGACAGCTGGTTTGTTCCATAGGGATCCCTGTGTGATATGAGAGACAGTAATAAGTTAAAAGTAAACATGACTCCCGGAAATAAAGTCAGAGGCTCACAGAGTCTCTCAGGCAAACAGAAGGCCACCAGAATCACACCCATTTTCTAAATCTATATTGGAGAAAGCAAAGTTCAATTGCACTCTGAAAACCTCCAAGATGTTTTGTTATGAAGACATTTGCAGCAGGGCTGGCCCTAGAGTTGGGCCACAGTGTTGGAGCCCTAGGCGACACTCAGGCTTTACCCCCTCTGGCTGTCAAACTCTATTATTTAGCTTTGATTGACCTGCTGTTGCTGCTCTCCAGAGTTTGCTGCCCTAAGCAACCGCCTACTCTGCCTAGTTTATGTTTATGTTTATTGGAACATTTTGATATACCGCCTATGCTGAGGCATCTAGGCGGTTTACAAAATAAAAATGCTGCAGACAATGTCAGAAAGAAGAAAGGATCCACCAAAGAGCAGCAAACCGCCACGCGGGCAATGAGAAACCAGTCAGGAGATGTGGCAGGAGGTTCTAAAATTGCCTTTATTGTTCCACGGATCAGGTGTGCCAAACCCAACACAGGCCGTGTTTCGTATACCACTTCCTCAGGGGTTAAGGGCTCACTATAAAACATTCATATACATATTAAATAAAACAACAGCAAATAAAACATTTGTATTATTACATTAAACAAACGTAAATAATAAAATATGTACCATATCACCAGATAAAACAATAAATACATAAATAATTATAATGTGATAACTCATTGATGAAAGAGATATATTACAATAAAGATTTAGTAAAAATCAATTACAATTATAAAAGAACTAAACTTAAAGTATTCGTACCACAAATATTTATATATATATGAGACAATCAAAACACAGATAAAATTATGAACCAAGGAGGAAAAAAGGAGGAAAAAGAGAGATGATGTGCCGTGGGCACTAGTCCTTATATTGGAACAAAAAATTACTACATAACATACTTAAACTAACAAAGATTAAAAATTAAAAATTAAAAATGAAAAATTAGAAATTAAAAGTTAAAAGTTAAAAGAGGGGGGGTAGAGGAGCTTAAGGAGTGAATCAAAAGAAACATCTAAAAACCATTGGTATCTAGGGAGAGTACTATGAAGAATGAGCGTAAAACACTCACAGAATATAAATTAAAAACCTACCACTATTGCCAGCCAATATGAACCAAATTTTCTTTGATTAGCAGAAGCGTGGAGACCACCGTGATATATTGTAAACTGTATATAAATAAATAAATGAACAAATGAATAAATTAAATTAAATAACCATGACTATTCTCCAGACTAATCATGTATTCACACAATTATCCCCAGAAATATTATCTTCATAGGATAGGAAAAGGCCAATGTACGAGTGACATTAACTAAAAAACCTCAAATAACTAAACAAAACATATTCTATTATGAGACACAGTGTTTAAACCGATTCCGGCTCGTGAATAGATTTTTCAGGACAAAAAGGAAAGTCATTTGCTTCTTATCATACCGTTGTGCAATATATTATCACACTCAAAGGAGAACCTTTTGAAGTAATAAAATATAACTAACTAAGCAATTATGGGGGTAATGAAAACTCTTCTTGTTCACAATCACAGCGATCGCCATCACATGAAACTAATTGCCTACCGAATACCATACAGCAGTACAATGTCTCAAAAAGAAAGGTGAAAAACAGAGATGAACAGGTCCGACGTAGCTTTAGCTGAGAGGAGGACAATAAATAAATAATTAAATAAAACTGCCCGACCTCTGGTGAAACGGAACCACAGGATATTAAGTACCAGAAATAAATAAATAAAAAGAGGCCTTCATTCTCAGACTAGGTAGAAAACCTCTTATCCATTAAAAACTACGGGGAACAGTAAAGCATTCCAAATATCAAAAGACTGTACTAGCATCTCCTAATGGTAAAAACAACGTTAGCCACTCATGAATCCTATATTAAACTAAAAAGCATCCGACTCTGTACACTTAACCTGGGGTTACTTATAACTAAAAAGTGTATGAAAAAGAGAACTACGTGCCTAAAAAACCTGTTACAAAATCTCCAGCAGGATAAAAGGTGAACACGTTACGGCGCCATGTGCATGCCGTCTAATAATAGAATTACGGAGCCTAGTATGCCCCTTTAAACCTTAAGACACCCCTGCATTCCATAAATAGATAAAAGATATAAAAAATAATAAATAAAAAGAGGCCTTCCTTCTCAGACTAGGGGGAACCTCTTATCCATTAAAAATGTTCATAAAAATAAAAACAAACCACGAAGTGAAACTACGGGAAACAGTGAAGCATTGCAAGTATCAAAAGACTGTACTAACATCTCCTAATAATAAAAACAACATTAGCCAATCAGGAACCCTATATTAAACTAAAAAGCATCCGACTCTGTACGAATAACCTGGAGTTACTTATAACTAAAAAGTATTTGAAAAAGAAAAACTGGGAGGGCAGGGACCTACGTGCCTAGAAAGCCTGTTACAAAATCTCCAACAAGATAAAAGGTGAACGCGTTACGGCGCCATGTGCATACCATCTAATAATAAAAATATGGAGCCAAAACCGCCGCTTTAAATGTGAGACACCCCTGCATTCCATACTCAGTACCACAAACTGTGCCAAACATGTTTTTCAAACCTGAATCACAATGAAACCACCATCAGCGAACAAACCACAGTGAACTGCTCACCACAAATGCCCACTCATGCGCGCTTGTTTTAAAGCCCTTATTTTGGCGGGAAACTGAACAGAGCGGAGCCAAACGCTGGATACATTATTGAACAGTGTAGCCATTATGGGTAACTAAAAAATAAATAAAAGATAAATAAATAAATATAATAAAAGGAAGCTACTTTAAAAATGCAAGAATCCAAAAAGATTACCAGCTGGAAAAACGTGAAATGAACTCTATACTTGTGCTTTGGCTAAGGACCCACTTTAAAATCAAAAATCAGGGACACAATGTGCATTCTAAATAAAGCTATAAAGGCAACATCATTATAAAAAGAAAGGAACACCGATATTGAGACAGGAAAGGAAAGATCAGCAAAACACAAGGGGAAGAGAGGTAGCAGGGCCTAGAAAGTTGAGTCTAGGAGGGGAGGGAGAGATTAAATGCAAGAGAAAAAAGGTGAATTTTCAGTAGGGCCTTAAAGCAGGAGAGGGAGATGGGGTGGGAGGGAGGGGACCGAGGAAAAAGAAGGCAGAGGAGCGAGTGGATTCAAGATGAGCATGTGTGGCAGATGGGTGGAACAGGTGATTAGCATGAATCTGTCTGAGGGAACGGTGAGAGGTGTGGAGATGGATTAGGTCTGAGAGAAAACATGGGGTGCCAGTGTGGACAGAGCAGTGGACCAGTGTAAGGATCTTACATTAAATACAGTAGTATATTGGTAACCAGTGCAGATGAATAAGCAGCGGGGTGATGTGCTCAAAGTGGGAGCTGCGATGTTCTGGAGTAATTGGAGATGACGGAGTTGGTATTGGGGAAGTCCGGCCAAAGCAACATTACAATAGTTGATATGGGTCATGACCAGAAAGAGGAGAAAGATTGTCAATGAGTGAGGTGAAAGAAAGGGATGGATAGAGCAGGTCTGATGGAGAGAGAAGAAAGAGCGCTGACTAATGGATGAGAGATGGCCATGGAAAGAAAGAGAAGAATCAAAGGTGACTCCGAGATAACGAAGAGACTTGATCAGTGAGATAGGTTTCTGGGCAAGGGAAGGAGCGAGAGAAGGGGTGCAGGTGGAGAATAACAGAGAATGAAGAGGTTATGATCACCTGGGACATTCCCTTTCTGACGGATAAGAAACCGGATGCGAGGAAACCTGACATAGTGGTAAAGGAGAAGAATCCCAGAATGGCCTTGATAATAGAAGTGTTGGTACCAAGTAATTACTTCATGAATCATGTGGAGAGGCAGAAGATCTTGAAATACCAAGAAATGCAGTCAGAGACCAAGAAAATATGGCAGAAAGATATGAAAATATTCCCCACTGTACTGGGAGCCACAGGCTTAATAAAGAAGAATTTCCAAGCTCCCCACAATTGTTACATCTTATGGACTCCAACAAGAGGCTCTCTTTGGCATGGTGCAAGTATTATGCTGAACATTAGCAGTTAATTTGAGACACTAAGATCATATACTCCCCATGCCCTGGCTTAGAAGTGAGGATCTCAACTGCCATAGGATCTGCAAAACTAACCCATTTGGAGAAACTGCTCCAGGGCTTGTTTCATTTTTGTTTTAATATAAATCAAAAATACTCAATACAATTTATTTTTGTTTTGTTTTTTGTTTCATTTTTAGCACATTGTTTGCAAATAACACATGCTAAAAATGAAACAAAAAAACCAAAAAAACCAAATGAATTTGGGAAGTAAACCTCCAAAAGACAAAAACTGAAAAGTGACTGATGGGCAACCCATGAACTAGACATCAAATTAGTTCCGACTTCACACAACAGTACTGAAAATGAACTAGGAAGTCTGTGCTTCAAGTAGCAGCAGGGCTTGACAGGATAACAACAACCATTTCTTTTTTGTGTTTTTCAGATGGTTTGGTGACACTGCCAAGAAAACCCAGGAGCTTCTGGGTCGCTAGGAGTCAGGACTGACTCGAAGGCACACATTGCATTTTGCATAAGGCAAACACTGACTGGCAGATTAATTCTATTGTATGTGTATACTGGCTCGTTTGATAGAACATTAATGACCTCTTGGGGCAATATTTCCTTCTGTTGCTACAGTTGAAGTGAGGGAAATATTGTGCATGATAAAAATGTCTGCTGTCCTCTCCTCTCTGCCCCAGCACCCAGTGAAGTTCTGTGTCACTGGATCAAATAGTTTCCCCTTCAGGGTCACAGGACCACTGCAGTTTTGCTGTAAACAGGAGGTAGATTCATAAGTAGCTTTATACACAGGATATTAGATCTACTCAAAGGCATGTTATGCAATGGGATCCAATAATGAACTAATAACGCCTGCTAATGCCATTAGAGCATGCTAACAGTAGCACCCATTAGTAAATCTAGCCCTTAACACTGCATTATGTTTGGTCTCTTCCCTGATCTATCTATTGCTCAATTTATATGTTGGTCGCTTGGTAAGTTCTGTTCCAAAAGCCATATTTGCACCTGCATTGAACATCTGGTTCAGCCAGAAAGCACTGAAATTAACTGGGAAGCACTGATATTCAGCCACTGCCCAGTTAGGCACCTTAAAGGCTGGCCTAAATTTGGCTGCAGAAACTAACTTTCACCATTTAGGGATAACTGGGCAGTGGCTGAATATCCCTGGGCACTGCCTCTGCTTTGGCCCTGGAACACCCCAATGGTGGCGCCCAGAGACATTCAACAGCATTAACTGTTCATGCCGCTGAATATTCCAGTCGCCATCACCTCTGCCAACCATATTAATCGCTCTGAATATCGGCAACACAGCTTTTATCATATTTTGTCAGTACCATGTATTCTCATTCTTCCTGTCACCAACAGACCCTCTTCTGTCCTCTTTGGTTTGACCCCATACACTCATGTTTATTATAGAGAAGAGAGCAGCCAACAGTCACATTGCACAACTAGTTACGCTAACTGAAACCTAGTGGTTAGAGTCCAGCATTTGGTGCGCACATCTTGTATATACATGTAGAAGAGCACAACTGATGTTCTCAGAAATATAGCCATGATCACATGCTAAACGTAAGTATACATAAGCTGTATACACACACACACAAAGGTTCATCTGCATTCCCAAGAAGAGGATAAAGGGCTCTGAAATCATGCTACAACATTTCTTAAGGCATCAGTGATCTCCTAGAGCTGATCCTTTCCTGCCGCTCTCTCATTCACAAATGCATCTTCTACATAATATGCTTGGTAGTGTCTGTCCATCATTGTGTATTTGCCATTGGCTGGAAGGGGGTGTATGCATGATGGCTTTAGCTTGGGTTATCTGTGTGGTTCATACATTTTCTCCATGGCCACATTATATGCACTCTGTCACAGTAGATTTAGATTTGAGATTTAATTGCTCACCTTTCTGAATCTTGAGATTGAGCAAAGTTACAATTTCAGGTACACATGCTATTCCTCTATCTAAATGGAATTTCAATCTAAGTTGTTGCTGAGGCAATGGAAGGTGAAGTGACTTGCACAAGGTCACAAGGAGAGTTACAGTGGTGTGCAAAAGTCTGGAATCACTTGTAAATTTGATGTTTTTTCAACTTCGTGCCCTTATATCTTAATTTCTTTTTCCTCCCAGTGGCTTTTTCTGTGTATCTCATGATAAGTGATAGATTTGGCTATTAGGAACAACTTTTAGTATTGGTTTGGCCCTTAGTTTCTGAGTTTGTTCCCCATAGTTGTCCTGTTGATAGATTTTCTGTGAAAATTGCGTAATGTACATCGTTGGCCAACGATATATTATTGTAAGTATGCTTTAAAATATTATGGACGCACGCCAGGGTTCCTTCAAATTAATATATGTGGCCTTGAAAAAGGCCATTTTTATGTGTCAGTGATGGCTCTGTATGTGATGGGACACCCTTTTTTCTTGATCACCTGACTGTACCTTGTCAGCATTGAATGAACCAGTCTGACAAGGTGATCGTTGGTGACAATGCGGTTCCAAGCTGCAATGAGTGACTCAATCAGCTCACACTTTGGTGTCAGATGCCTCTTGGATATTTCCAAGGCCACCTTGTGCCACAGGTTCTCGATTGGATTCAAATCTGGAGACTGGGCAGGCCAGTTCATTGACTTGATGTTGTATCACTGCTTCCAGCTGATCACCTGTCTGGAGCGATGGCAGGGTGCATTGTCTTCTTGGAACAGGAGCTGGCCAGGAAACAGCTGGTGTGCTGATGGCACCATGCACTTTTGCAGTATGGTAATGTACTGTGCCCCGTTGGCCATTCCATCGATGATGTGAACACGTCCAATGCCACTGGAAGCCATGCAGCCCCTGACCATGACCTTCAAAGGATGCTTCACAGTGAGGTTGAGACACTCAGGCTTGAATTCCTCTCCAGGAAATCTCCTCACATAGGTGTGGGCCTGGTTACCAAACAGGCAGAAGGTCCTTTCATCGCCGAATAGCACCTTTTCCCACATGTCAGTCGACCAGGTTGAGTGCTTTCTCGCCCACATGATCCAGTTGCGCCTTTGTATGTCAGTCATCAGTGGCTTATTCCGTGCTTTGCAGCCCCAGAGACCAAACTGCAGGCACTGGTGATGAACTGTTGATGAGCTGACACTGAGCTCACTCTTGTCTGACCACTCTCAAAGTAGCTGAGGAGAGGTCAACTTGCGATTAGTCAGTGAAATGCATCATAGTGCGCGGTCCTGGCGTGATGTTGATGCACGTGGATGACCTGAATGAGGCTTGTCCACCACTGAACCCATTTCTTTCTTCTTCTGTACAATCTTAACAACAGTGCTCTGACTGCAGCCAACATTCATGGCTATCTGACGGCTTGAAAATCCTTCCTCGCTCATAAAGGATACACGAACACGCTCCTCCAATGTCAGGGTCCAAGTCATCTTCATGGTCGATCCAGAAAGCGTATGAAATTAAAAAATTCCACGCGTTTTTGTAGCTGCACTGTTGGCTAGGTATTTGCATTGTGATTAGTTAGTGAAACCAGCCTCCTGATTGGTCAGAAATAATGAGAGGTCATGGTCCTCTCGATCCAGTTTTGACGCAGGATCCACAAAAATTGCAGTAGCTATCTTTCAGTGTCTGTAAAGTATTTAAACAGGAAGCAAGGAATGCCAAAAAAGTCAACTCTAATAGCCAAATGTATCCCTTTTAACGTGATAGAAAGATGAATATGCTGGGCTAACGCAAAATTAAAAAAAAAAAAAAGTTAGAAAGTACGAAAAACGCAAAACTCACAAGTGATTCCAGACTTTTGCACACCACTGTAGTAGGAAAAGCACAATTTGAACCCTGGTTTTCTTGATTCTCAGACAGCTGCTCTAACTACTAGGTTACTTGTATGGCAGAGGCCATGAGGTGCTATCAAGGCCATTTTGTGAGACGGGTTGCTGCCACATTTTAGTTGATATTTTCTTTTTTTTAGCTTCCACCTTTCTAGTAGCAGTTCAAGGTGAGCTACCGTTGGGCACAGCAGGTATTTTCCTGTTCCCAGAAGGCTAACAAGCTGTACCTGAGGCAATGGAGGGTTAGGCGACCTACCCAATGCTACAGGACGCATTCATTCCTTTCCTTCACTTCTTCCTGGTAATGTGTGGCAATAGCATCACATACTGAAACTATGAGGGGCCGTGGGATTGCCGAGCTCAGCCATGCAGGGCCACAAGTGACTGGCCGTGGAAAGGAATCCAGTGCTCAGGAGAAGAAGTGAGAGAAGTGGATTTCAATTTGTATTTTAGAGTTCAAAGTGAGTTATGATCAGTTATGCGAGTTATTTTTCTGTCCAAGTGGGCTCCCAATCTAAACTGAGTCAGAGGCAATAGAGAGTGGACTGATTTTCCCAAGGTCAGAAGGAGGTCATTGGGAGAAGCAGAATTTGAACCTTTATTTCCCTGCTTCTCAGCCATTAGACTGCTCCTCCACTTTTGGCTGTCAGTGTACTGGTAACATTTAGGCTGCAGCCTGGATTAGGTGATAGGGAAGGTATCAAGCCTCTCTTGGCTGCACAAGTGGCACGCATCCCACATTTGGCATTTGCAGTCCTGGAATAGGATTGGCCTGGGGGAAGGGAAGTGAGAGCATGCTAGAAATATTGAGAATGCCAAAGCCAGGCTGGGGAGAGGGATAAAACTGCAGGGATTTGGCCGAGGAAGGGAGTGGGAACTGAGAAGAGCTGGGATTAGGTTGAGGAAGGGAGGAATGGGGAAAGATGGGATTACAGAGAGGAAGGGAGAGGGAATGAGAGGAGCTGGGATTAGGTTGAGGAGGGGAGGGGGAATGAGAGGAGCTGGGATTAGGTTGAGGAGGGGAGGGGGAATGAGAGGAGCTGGGATTAGGTTGAGGAGGGGAGGGGGAATGAGAGGAGCTGGGATTACAGAGAGGAAGGGAGGGGGAATGAGAGGAGCTGGGATTAGGTTGAGGAAGGGAGGAATGGGGAATGAGAAGAGCTGGGATTACAGAGAGGAAGGGAGGGGGATGAGAAGAGCTGGGATTAGGTTGAGGAGGGGAGGGGGAATTATTTATTTATATTCTCTTATATACCATGCTATTCTGCATCAGTGCGGTTTACATTGAACAAACTGAAATTACATTGAACAGGGCATTTTAACTTGGAGATAACTATTTTACAGGGAACATGGGCTATGGAGGGTTAAATGGCTTGCCCAAGACCACAAGGAGCACCTATGGGACTAGAAACCCCAGTCCCTCCGGCCCAAGGTTGCTGTCCTCTAGTGGGATTTGAACCCCCGACCGTCCGGCCTGAAGTACCTTGCTCCAACCACTAGGCCACTCCTCCACTCCGAAATGAGAATGAGAAGATCTGGGATTAGGTTGGGGAATGGAGTGAGAATGAGAGGAGCTGGGATTAGGTTGAGGAAGGGAGGGGGAATGAGAAGAGCTGGGATTAGGTTGAGGAGGGGAGGAGGAATGAGAGAAGAGCTGGGATTAGGTTGAGGAGGGGAGGGGGAATGAGAGGAGCTGGGATTAGGTTAAGAAGGGGAGGGGGAATGAGAGGAGCTGGGATTAGGTTGAGGAGGGGAGGAGGAATGAGAGAAGAGCTGGGATTAGGTTGAGGAGGGGAGGGGGAATGAGAGGAGCTGGGATTAGGTTAAGAAGGGGAGGGGGAATGAGAGGAGCTGGGATTAGGTTGAGGAAGGGAGGGGGAATGAGAGATGATGGGATTTGGTTGAGGAAGGGAGGAGAGGAGTGAGAATGAGAAGAGCTGGGATTAGGGAGAGGAAGGGAGGGGGAATGAGAAGAGCTAGGATTAGGCTGAGGAGTAGAGGGGAGTGAGAGAATAGCTGGGATTAGGTTGAGGAGGGGAGGGGGAATGAGAGAAGAGATGTGATTAGTTTGAGGAGAGGAGGGGGAATGAGAGAAGAGCTGAGATAGATTTGAGGAGGGGAGGGGGAATGAGAGAAGAGCTGGGATTAGGTTGAGGAGGGGAGGGGGAATGAGAGGAGCTGGGATTAGGTTGAAGAGGGGTGGGGGAATGAGAGGAGCTGGGATTAGGTTGAGGAGGGGTGGGGGAATGAGGAGCTGGGATTAGGTTGAGGAAGGGTGGGGGAATGAGATAAGAGCTGGGATTAGGTTGAGGAGGGGAGGGGGAATGAGAGAAGAGATGGGATTAGGTTGAGGAGGGGTGGGGGAATGAGAGGAGCTGGGATTAGGTTGAGGCGGGGAGGGGGAATGAGAGAAGAGCTGGGATTAGGTTGAGGAGGGGTGGAGGAATGAGAGGAGCAGGGATTAGGTTGAGGAGGGGAGGGGGAATGAGAGAATAGCTGAGATTAGGTTGAGGAGGGGTGGGGGAATGAGAGAAGAGCTGGGATTAGGTTGAGGAGGGGTGGGGGAATGAGAGAAGAGCTGGGATTAGGTTGAGGATGGGAGGGGGAATGAGAGAAGAGCTGGGATTAGGTTGAGGAGGGGTGGGGGAATGAGAGAAGAGCTGGGATTAGGTTGAGGAGGGGTGGGGGAATGAGAGAAGAGCTGGGATTAGGTTGAGGAGGGGAGGGGGAATGAGAGGAGCTGGGATTAGGGTGAGGAGGGGTGGGGGAATGAGAAGAGCTGGGATTAGGTTGAGGAGGGGAGGGGGAATGAGAGAAGAGCTGGGATTAGGTTGAGGAGGGGAGGGGGAATGAGAGGAGCTGGATGAGGAGGGGTGGGGGAATGAGAAGAGCTGGGATTAGGTTGAGTAGGGGTGGGGGAATGAGAGAAGAGCTGGGATTAGGTTGAGTAGGGGTGGGGGAATGAGCTGGCATTAGGGTGAGGCGGGGGGGGGGGGAATTGCACTAGGCAAGGAGTGTGCTGAGCAGCTGCAATGCAAAACCTCCTCAGAAGATCTCAATAGTCATATATCAATTGACATCTAAAGAGGAGATCTGTGGTGCCTAGAGAGCTCATTGATTACTACATCATTTTTTCTTCGTTATTAAAAAAACAGCCTACAAAGAAACTTCAAAAATACTATGCTGTATAGAAGCTCTCAACTGTTGTCGACATCTGCAAATGTCACTAATTAGGCATGCTGCGTTTCCATTAACACCTTTTCGTGCTGTCTTCAGTGAAGCAGAAAAGCAAAGATTTGAGCATCTCAGCAGAGCCTTAAACACTCTCCTCCCTCCCTCCCTCCTTAAGAGAGTGGTGCGATTCAGTTAGTGCCAGGTCCAGTAAACTCAGACCCAGTTAAAGGCGAGCTCTAACTGGTCTCTCTTGAAAACTCCAGCAGATTTATACGGCTAATAGAAGCAGCGATTTCTGAGGCAGGAACGCTATAGCAATAGAAATGGTTATCTTGCTCCTGAAGGTAAATGCTTTCAGGTTGTGTTAAGGTTTATAACAATGATGAATCTTTATAGGAAGATGCCTCCCTTCTCTAAGACTACAGTATACCTGGGCTTAGAAAAACCCTTTATAGTTGTAATTTGATTTTCTTTTCAACTAGATAAGTCTATATCTGTCTGTAACTATAATATTGTGTATGTGTGAATTTCCATTTGAGTCTTATTTAAGAGCTGACCGAGAGGCAGAGGCTGGCATGCTAGAAACAACTGCAGGATTTGATTCTATAGTGCTCAATGTAAACTCCCCCCTTGCCCTCATTTCTAGAACAAAGGGCACTTTCCAGTGGTTTTAAAAGCTGAGCCTGGAGTGTCTACTGCTGGCTTAAAACGCTTCCCGGAGCGGCTCGCAAGGAGCTGTCCTTTCAGCACCCGGCTTCCCGGGCTCTTGCAATGCTTAGCGTCTAATCAGTGCAAAGAAGGAAAGGACTGACCTGGGAGTGAATGCGGGGTCGTCAGCTCTCTAATTCATTACAAGGCAGCAAAGTGAAAGTCTGTCGTTCTGTTTCAGTGGCAGACTAGAAACACATCGCGTCCGTCCTCTGCTCTCTTCCTCCTCCCCCTCTCCTCTCCTCTCCCCTCTAGCGTTCTGGCTTTCTCAAATGGAGATTTCTAAACGGGGCCAGGTGCACATCCTCTTGGGCAGCAGGACGCCTAGATGTTCTAGCTATACGAGCAGTAGTGTGTGCATAGTTCTTCCAGGGTTTCTGTATGTCCACAGTATCTGCAGGTGGTGTGGTGATGGCTGAGAAAATAGAAAGGGGTAAAGGAGGAAGGAAAGGTTAGGAAGGTGGAGGGAACTGACATATATTCCCCCCCCCCCCCCCGCCCCCAGCTCCTAAGATCAGGTGCCCAACATCAAATCTTCTGGCAAAGTTCCTAATGAGATACTTCATTATTCCTGCCATCTTCATCCATCCAACTCTCTAATATTAATCATGCTCGACTGCTAGGAAAATAACAGCAGAGGGCTTCTCGGATTTTTCCCAGTAAGGTCACAGGAGTTCATAAATTAGTCATGGAAATGTCAAAGTCTGAAGGACTTTAGTTGCTCAGACTGTTTAGCCCTGTCTTTCACCATCAAACTAATAATTTATTATTTCTTTCCATTTTTGTTTCAGTAATAGCAAAAGGCTGCACTTTGAGTTTGTTGATAAAGAGTAGTTGATCCTAGGTGATTTTTCTCCACTTGCACTCTGTGGGGCAATCTTACTAAACTGCGCCAACCGCCAGTGCAGGGCTCAGCATGCAGTAAGTGCACCACACTAAAAGCTAGCATGGCCCCTGGGCTAAAAATCCCATGCAAGCAGGTTAGTATGTGAATGGGCAGAGAGAGGGTTGGTTGGGTGGAATGGGGATATTGAGGGTTCATTGCTGTTAGCATGGACATGATGGGTGCTTGCGAACCACAATTGTTGTCATTAGCTTGGGTGTATTTAAAGCCACTTCAGTGGGTGGCTTTAGGTGCACCTCTGTGTTGGGTTATAGCATTTCTGCACATTGGCAAGACACTAACTGCAGGGGAATGGTTGCACACAGCCCCTGGAGTTGGAATGGGCCTCCGTGCTGGTTTCATGGCCTGACCATGCATTACTGGCACACATTTTAGCAAACGTCCCTGAAAGCACGGAATGTGCTTCATAAAGTGGCCAAGGAAGCTCCAAGTTTGTTACATTCATTTCATAGACAAGTTTCTCCTCATTTGCACTGCCTTTTGTCTTCGCATTCCCAGTATCAACCTATGTTTTGCTCATCACCTTTCAGTGTCTTCCTTTAGGCACTGAGGATTCACAGAGAAAGATAGTTCTTATCTTTAATTTCAGATAAGAGGAATTTAAGAAAGTGAAAAAAAAACGAAACACAAAATTTAGGATGGAAGAACTTCCCCCACAGCTATAGGGAAAAATGTTTTCAAAGTCATTCACTCTTTAAATAGCAACTGAAATAGATAATTGCTGACTTTTGTTGGTTTAAGTTTATGTAGTTTTTTACATTTTTATGTTGCTGTATTTTATGTTTTTGGCTTTTATATTAATTTTCATATTGTTTCTTCTGTTTAATTTTTCATATGTTTTATATATTACCCAGATTTCTTTGAAGATATTAAAGCTACATAAATTAATTTACCTTATCAAACTAGACTGTCTGGAACCTGACCTCCTCAGCTTTGGACTACATTTAGGTGCCAGTTTCCACAGTATGTATACTTTGAGCCTGATTAAGGGGAAACATGCCTAGGGACTAGAGAATTTCAAATCCATGTGTATGTTTTACAGCCATTTCTTTCCTGCAGAGTCCATGTGCACATTATACCTTTGGACCTTCTGGACAATTTTCAAAGAGAATCCCCTTCCCACCCCATAATAAATCCCTTTTGAAATTTAGCTTCAAGGCTCGTGGATGCAAAATACCTGTGGGTTTTGCAGCTATGCTGACTTAAAATTAACCCCACACTTCCCCTTCTTTTATTAATTTTGCACAGATCTGATCCAGCTCTGAAAATTAGACACATAGAGGATAATTTTGTAACTCATGTGTCAGTGAAGCATGTCAGAGAGCAGTTTCCAGAGAGAAAAGGAGCATTAATGTTCCCTTTGAAAGTTTCCCCACCAGAGCCATATGCGCATGTGCACATCTGCTATTTAGTACCAACAAATCCTGAAAAGAAAAAAAACAACCCCCCCCCCCCAAACTTACATGCATACTGTACATTGAAAATTCAAATCTATGGGCCATAAGCCCAGACCCTGCCCTGTCTCTCCTCATTACAAGCAAGAGTATGTACAAAATGGTGGTATGTACATATTTTAGACTATTTTATAGTAAGTCATTTCTGCAAATATTTATTTTTATTTATTTAGTAGGTTTTCTATACTGCCTTCTCCTATAATGAAAGCGGTTTACAAGGCAACACAATTACATTACATGACAATTCAAACTCATTGCATAATAAGATGGGAGAGCGAGACACGTGGGAGGTGCTTAGTAGTAACTTATTTACAGAGGAATATCTACAATACGTACAAGGGAGTGTCATGAGAAAGGGGGATGCGAGTGCTGTAGGGGAGGGGTATTCATTGTGGAGTTCACGGGGGAGAGGGGCGGACTATGCATTAGGTGATGGCCCCAAAGTGATCTCTGAAGAGGAAGGTTTTCAGCTTCTTCTTGAAATCCTTAGCATCAGTGGTGGCTCTCAAGTCATCTGGGAGGGAATTCCAGAGGGCAGGTGCTGCTAGGGACAGGGCCCTTGCAGATGTGGACTTGGTGGTTTTGGTGTAGGTACTAAGAGTTAGGATAGTGTCCATTCTGTTACATCTTCTGGGTCTGGTGCTTGTATTAGTAGGCTCTTGAGTATGTCAGGAGGTAAGTTGTGCTTTGATGTGGGAGGCAATTGGGAGTCGGTGCAGATGTCTTGGGAGGAGAATTGTCTGTAGTGCATGTCCATGCAGTAGCAATGGATTCTGGACTGTTAAGCTAAGTTGAGCTACTTTCTACTTTCGTTTTGATCTTTATATTATTAAAATGGGTCACGCTCACATTGGGAGTTAGTCATATTTATCCTCTCCTGTTGTGTGAGACCCGACAAAAACAAAAATGATTTACTGATACACTTTGTTTGCACTACAGATAATCTTTGGAGTATTTGTTTAGCTGAGTGGTTGTTCTGTGCCTTTTTTGGGGGGTTTTGGTCTTTCCGGAGGAGAATGACATGTTTGTATTTTGCTGAACTGGTGATGAGGGTGAGCAGCAGTGTTTTGTGTCATCTGTAGGGGTTGTATTGTTTGTTTTGGTAGGCCATGGTATAGCATGTTGCAGCAGTTCATATACTCAGTCTTATGTATGCAATCTTTTAAAATCATCCCTAATTCTGTAAATCCAATAAAAAGGATTTCATTTGCAACAATAACTTGTTTGTTAACCCTTTTACTAAAGGTTAATGAAGTTAGCACACCTTAAGTGCCATTGCACCCACAGAAATAAGAGGGCTAGGTGCACCTAATGCATGTTAACTTTCGTTAATGTATGTTCAAATTTTAAGATACTAAGGGGCCCTTTTACTAAAGGCTTTAAGTAGTAGTTGAGACCTATATCAATAGCAAAGAAGGATATTCAAAAGAACTGCCATGGAATAACGAGTAGATTATGTCTTAAAATAACCACTGAGCTTTTCTCTCTGTCCTCAGCCACTAGTGTCATAAACAAACACAAAAACCATCAGACATCAAAGGAGTTTTTTAAAAGAGGAATTATCATAATATTATAAGGCAGCAAAACCCTCCACAGCTTTGCTGTCATAAGTTGTCTGTTCAGGTTTCCATACACTTGAGTAACGATGGCATGGACTATAGCACAATCTCTTCTTTGGGGCAGTGGAGTGTGGTGGTGAAAAACAAGAACAGATTACTAAATGGTATGGACTGGAGAGAGCTACTATGCATAAAATACATTTATATACCTATCCTATTGGATTTAAAGGTCTGACACCCACACTTGTATAACTTCAAGTGGAATGACCACATATGTTAATCAGTATTCAATTTCTTTATTGTCGGTTCTATATACTGCAGCATCCTAACCAGGACACTTACAATCAAACCTATAGAGAAGGGAATGTGACATAGAAATACAAAGGTCAACAAACCAGAAAAAAGAAAAATGTAGATGTCAAGATAAGCAAGTTGCAAAGAAGAGTGATTCTAACTATCAGGAGGTGATTTATATCACTGATGGGAAGCAAGAAGA
This sequence comes from Ichthyophis bannanicus, assembly GCA_033557465.1. Taxonomy (NCBI): domain Eukaryota; kingdom Metazoa; phylum Chordata; class Amphibia; order Gymnophiona; family Ichthyophiidae; genus Ichthyophis; species Ichthyophis bannanicus. Next base: position 9,145,849 of record CM066050.1, read on the forward strand.
ACGAACATATGAAATTGAGAGGAAGTCACACCTCATAAGAGGTGCTCAGCAGAATGTAAACCTCGGAGAAGGGAGATCAAGAAGCAAAATAAGACAAATAAAACAGAATAAGGAGGCAGCCAGACTGGGTATACATCTGAAAGTATAATCCTGAAGTCTGAAAAAGAATGCAGAACCCAATGAAGCCAGTGGAGGAGAGAGAAAGGACACCAGACATTATAAGGCACCAAAATGACTTGGAGCCTGCACCAGAAGACGTGTGAGGAGAGACTTGAAGACCTGAATATGTTATACCATAGAAGAGAGGGGGACAGAGGAGATATGATACAGACCTTTAAATACTTAAAGAGTATTAATGGACAAACAAGCCTCTTCCAAAGACGGGGAAGCTGTAAAACTAGAGGGCATAACATGAAGCTGCAAGGGGGTAAACTGAAAGGCAATGTCAGGAAATACTTTTTCACTGAAAGGGTGGTGGATGCTTGGAACGCCCTCCCGATGAAAGTGGTGGGAGCAAACACAGTGACAAAATTCAAGATGGCATGGGACAGACACAGTGGATCCCTTTATAGCAACAGGATAAAATCAAAGGAAATATAAATATCTCTTGTATCTCAGCAAATAGGGGTGATTTACATGGAGCAGGAGGTACACCCCTAAACAAAGGCATGGGGAGGGGTGATCTGCACGGAGCGGTGGGTACAACCCTAAACAAAAACGTGGGAGGGGTGACCTGCATGGAGCTGCAGTTATAACTACTCTAGCCACTGAACCACACCGGTCTTTATCTGCTGTCACATACTACGTTACTCTGTAATTAGACTTGAAGCTTAGCAGTGAAGTGCTACAGAATTTGGACAAGACAGACATGAGTGATCGTAAAGGCCAGGTTCCTGCAAAGTGTAGGAAGGAAACAGCAGTTGTACCGAGACAGAAATCAAGTAGCTAAAATTAGTTTAGCTTTAGAGATGTTAAGTTTAGCAGAAGAAGAGCAGGACTAAAACACAAGAGACAGAGTGGTGAGTCATCGGCCACCACTGCCGCAAGCACCAGGGAAACAACCCCAGCCAAGCAGGACACCAAGGTAGGGCGAGGAAAAGGAGGTCTGGGTATCATCAGAAGAAGAGCGCTGAAACAACCCAAAGGATATGAATGAACCCAGGCCAAAATATATAAACAAACAAAAGCAGAGACGCAAAATAAAACCTTGTGGGACACTGATAGAGGATGTCTCTGAATAGGAGCTGTTGACAGCACCTTGAAAAAGTGGCTAGCGTGATAAAATGAAAATAACCATGTGCCTGTCCAGACAAACCCAGAATGCAAAGAGTGAACAGACGATTGGGTGACTGACAGTATCAAAAGGAGCTACGAAGTGCCATAGAGAAGGCTGAATGAAGAGGATTATTAGGAGCCCCGACAGTGGCAAATGAAGGACTGAAAAGGCCCATCACAGTTGTGGATGGAAGGAAAAAAAGAATCCAGTGATGGACAGTAGCTCAAAAACCTTGCAAAGGAAAGGAAGGAGAGAAGTAAGCCTGAAGGAAGGCCCAGTTTTATTAAAAAGGGCTGCAAAACCCGCCCAGTGGCTGATTCTCAACGGCACTATGGCAGTATCTGTATAGTGCCAGGGTGGAATGTGGTTGGGAACCTAAGACTTATGCAGATGATATGGGGGTCATTGTGGAAGTCCTATTCATGATTTCCACATCTAAAAATACCCAATTCAGACATGGAAATTACATGGGTGTCCCCTGAGCCATTTTAGAAAGCCCCAAAGATTGTGTGTCTGGTGTGATTACATCAAAGTCTTACATAGCTATGGCAAGGGTGTGATTGGGGCGGGCCAATAAGGGCTACAAGTGTATATGAGATTTTATACCTGTGCTGTATTTCTGACCTTGTAGTCAAGGACTTTCATGGCTATACTGGCTCCAAGGAACAAACAGGACTCAGAAAAGTGCCTGTTTTGGCAAACCAAGAACTGTAAGATGAAGAGGAAAATGCCTCTTTGCTCCCCTGATACTTTTTGCTCCTTCCAAAAAGCATAGTTACTCACCTGTAACAGGTGATCTCTGGGAACAGCAGGAATTTAGTCTTCACATATGGGTATCGCCGGTACTGACGGAGCCTGCGTGGGAACGCTCCCCAGCGTCCAATAGGAAAGCTTTTGGGAGCATCCCTCAGCACATGTGCGCTGCCTTCCCGCCTTTCCAACTGTCCCTCTTCAGTTAAGTTTGTAGCTGAGTGAAAGGATAGAGAGGGAGAGAGGAAAGAGACAGAGAGATAGAGAGACAACTCCTAGGGGAGGTGGGTGGGTTGTGAAGACTAAATTCCTGCTGTTCCTGGAGATCACCTGTTACAGGTGAGTAAGTACGCTATCTCCAGGAACAAGCAGGAATGTGGTCTTCACATATGGGGATTCCCTAGCTGAAGATGCCAGGGAGATGACCCCAGGAAGCTGCCACCTATAGTGAGGTGGGCCATGCTTCCTCCCATGGATCTCCAGCATCCTACCAGGGTTGGTGGGTAGGAGTTGCATTAAGTTTGAAAGATATTTTGAAGAACAGCCTGTCCAAAGGCATCCCGATGGGATGCTTTATCTAGGCAGTAGTGGGTTGTAAAGGTGTGTACCAAAGCCCAGGTGGCTGCTCGACAAATGTCATCAATAGACACAGAGTGAAGGTTAGCCATATAGGCTGACGTGGCTCTCACATTATGAGCTGTGACATGGCCTTGAAGAGGAAGACTCTTACTCTCATAAGCAAAGGATATGCATTGTGCAATCCATTTGGATAAAGTCCTCTTGGAGACTGGAAGTCCCAAATGACTAGAATCAAAAGCAATAAAAAGTTGAGAAGACTTTCTATGTTGCTGTGTTCTCTTTAGGTAAAAAGCTAAGGCTCTTTTACAGTCCAAAGTGTGAAGGTGCTTCTCTGCATTAGAGGCATGAGGCCTCGGAAAGAATACAGGAAGATAAATCGATTGATTTAAATGAAAAAACGAAACCACCTTTGGCATAAAGTGTGGATGAGTTCTGAGGACAACCTTATCATGGTGAAACCTAGTGTAAGGAGGATCAGCCACCAACACTTGCAATTCACTAATGTGACGTGCAGAGGTGATTGCAATTAGGAAGATGACCTTCTAGGACAAATCTTCAGGGTAGTAGTGGCTAAAGGTTCAAAGGTGGTTTCATGAGCTGCCCGAGAACTAGATTTAAATCCCATGCCACCGGTGGTGGTTTGATGGGAGGTTTTGTTAATAGAAGACCTCTCATAAATCTGGATATGAGAGGATGAGAGGAAATTGGTTGTCCATTTAGAGGCTTATATGAAGCTGTAATTGCGCTAAGATAGACTCTTACTGAATTTGTCTTTAGACCAGAATTTGATAAATTAAGTAGATACTCTTGTATTGATTCCAAAGGTATGACCAGGGGGTTTAACCCCTTCTGGGAACACCATATAGTGAAACATTTCCACTTGAAGGCATAAGATCATCTTGTGGAAGGTTTTCTAGAAGCCTGAAGGATATCCTTTACCTGTTGGGAAAGGTTGAGATCCTGAAGATTTAAGCTCTCAGCAACCAGGCTGTGAGATGCAGGGACTGGGGATTCGGGTGCCATAGCGTCCCACTCTCTTGGGAAAGGAGATCTGGAGCACACCCTAACTCCAGAGGTGCAGCTTGAGATGTAGAAGCAGGGGATACCACGTTTGGCATGGCCATCGTGGCACTATGAGGATCATACGACCTCTGTCTCTGAAGCTTGAAGAGTGTTTTGGGGATGAGGGGAATGGGTGGGAAGGTATAGGGGAAGTCCTGACCCCAGTGAAGGAGGAAGGCATGCCTTGCCTGGAAATTGTGAGCCGGAATCCTGGAACAGAAACGGGGAAGTTTGGCATTCAGTGGACTTGCAAAGAGGTCTATGTCTGGAGTCCCCCAGATGTGAAATATCTTTGTCACCTGGTCTAGGTGGAGAGACCATTCGTGAGGCAGCAGTACTCAGCTGAGTTTGTCTGCCCAAAGGTTTTGAATGCCTGGAAGATATACCACGAGAAGGTGGATATGATGCTCTCTGGCGAGGGCCCAAAGTCATAAAGCTTCGTTGCATAACGACAGAGAGCCTGTTCTGCCCTGCTTGTTCACATAGAACATGGCTACTTGATTGTCCATTTGGACTAGGACTGTCTTGTAGCTGAGCTGGGCATGGAATACTTAAAGAGCTAAATAAATTGCTCTTAATTCTAGGAGGTTTATGTAAAAAGACAAGCCTCCTGTGGAGTCCAGGTGCCCTGGGTAGAGAGATGATGCAGGTGTGCTCCCCAACCCTCCTGTGTTGCATCTGTTGTTAGGGTGGCCTGGAATAGGGGTTGGAAAGGAGACTCCACTAAAAGATTCTCCAGTGATTGCCACTATTGGAGGGACAAGATCAGTCAATGAGAGTTTGATATCTTGTCTGACAGACGTCCTGTGGCCTGTGTCCACTGTGTGGATAGGGTCTACTGGGCTGCTCGCATGTGGAGGCGAGCATAGGGAACTACATGAACTGTGGATGCCATGTGTCCCAGTAACTGTAGTAGTTCTCGAGCAGTTAGGGAGGATTTTCCCGCTGCTTGAGAAGCTAGTTGCACTATGCGAAGACACCAGGCCTGTGGAAGGAAAGCCCTTGACTGTCTGGTATCTAAACAGGCTCCTATGAACTCCAGAGACTGGGAAGGAACAAGTTGGGATTTTGGGAAGTTTATTACCAATCCCAAGTATTGGAGGATTCGCATTGTGCGAGACAGTGCAGAACTGGCTTCTGCAACCGTGGGGGCTTGAATGAGCCAGTTGTCCAAGTAAGGGACGACGAATATCCCCAGGGTTTGCAGAAATGCAGCTACTACTGCCATGCATTTCGTGAATACTCTTGGTGCGGAAGCCAGACCAAAGGGAAGAACCCTGTATTGGAAGTGTTTCCCTTGAAAAGGAATCGTAAGAATTTCCTGCGATCTGGATGGATCAGAATGTGAGTATATGCATCCTTTAAGTCTAGAGAGGAAAGCCAATCCTGACTTTGAAGGTATGGCAGAAGAGTTCCTAGAGAAATCATTTTGAACTTCTCTCGGAACAGGTATTTGTTCAATTCTCTGAGGTCTAGAATGGGTCTGTGTCTCCCTGTTTTCTTTGGAATAAGAAAATAGGGGGAGCAGAACCCTGTACCCTGCTGGAGAATGGGTACTTCGTCTATTGCCTCTTGGGCAAGAAGTGTTGAGACCTCGTGATCCAGCAGATTGTCTGCAGAGGTCTGGGAATTGAACTGCCTTAGGATTGTAGGAGGGGGCATGCTGTGAAAATGAAGCTTGTACCCCGCTCCTACAATGGACAGAGTCCAATTTTCTGCTGTTATTTGGTGCCATCTGTTGGCAAAATGACACAGCCTTCCTGGAATATTTAGGGGTTCTGGACCCCTCAGAGGCAGGAAGGCTAAGCTCTCTAGGAAGGAGTCAAAGCCCTTGAGGGGGCTGAACCTGCGGAGCTGGTTGAGCTCTCGGACCTTTTGGCTTCTTCTGCTGTTTGAATTGCTGTTGTTGTCCCCTTTGGGCAACATGACCGTGAGCTTGGCTTTGCTGGGTATAGGATGGATAAAACTTCCTCTTTTTGCTGAAAGAGGGGTTTTTATAGGGTTTCTTTTTGGCTGGAGTGGCTGTAGATTTTGACAATCTATCTAAGGTGATATTGTCAGCATCTATCTCATTAGCGTTTTCCTGCCAATTCTTGCCAAAGAGGTTTTCTCCTGTGCAAGGGATGTTGCCTAATTTATCCTGTACCCAAATCTCCAAGTCTGATGCCTGAAGCCAGGCAATCCATCGTGCACCAATGGCAATAGCAGAGGTTTTGCTGATGCATTCAAAGCAGTCAAAGGCTGCACGATTCACAAACTTGGAGACATCTTGAGCATGCCTGACAAGCGTAAGGAAGTCTTGTCTGTCATCTGGGAGAAGTGGGCTCATAAGCTCCAAATCTCCTGTGACTTCCTTAAGGAACATTCCCATATATAAAATATATGAGCTGATCCTAGGTGAAAGCATGGAAGCCTGAAAAGTTTGACGCCCAAAAGCATCAAGAGTCCTGCATTCACGACCTGGAGGATTGGATGCATGTTTCTTTGCACTTTTCATCCTATGCATGGCTGACTCCACTACCATTGAATGGTGTGGCAGCTGAGTCTTTTGAAATCCAGGACATGGTGGAACTCGATACATGGTATCAAGTCTCCTAGAATGAGGAGATGTGGTCAAAGGTGTCTCCCACATTCTGAGCATTAAATCATGAAGAATTTCATGAATGGGCAGAGTGGCTGCCTCCTTTGGAGCCTTAGGATATTGGAGAATTTCCAATTCCTTTGCTCTAGGTTCCTTTTCAGGAGCTACTGTGATTGAAAGGCCTTTGGCAACATCACGAATAAAATCCTAAAAAGACATGTCTTCCGGAGGCGACATTCTGCATTGGGGAGAAGAGTCGTCTTCCGGGAGAAACACTCTGGTACCGGCAGAATTATCAGAGTCATTGGAATCGGAGGATTCGAAGTATCTCTGATCATGATGTTCATGTAAGGCACGGTCCTGGTATCGATAGAAGTTGGTACCGAGTTGATCCGGTACCGATCTTTCGATGCCAGCCAAGGATAGCATGGGAAGAATTCCCACCGGGGCCGGTACTGGCATCGGTACCGGTGCCCATTGAACCACTGGTGTCAACGGTATCGCAGCTGTAAGGAGAGCTGCAGTACTGTGCTCGATAGCAAGGAATCTCTGGTCTATCGATACTGCTGATGCCTGGGTATTGGTACTGGTGAAGGCGGCCGGGACCCCTGAGCACAGCACCAGTAGTTCTGTTGAGGCCGAGGCCTTGAGAACATCCTGGAACCCCATTGATGCTTTGGAGGCCGAAGCCTCCCGCCGGGGCTGTTTTGCCAGTGTGGTTCCCTCAAGGGCAATGCCAATGGCCTCTGGATGCTTTGCAGGAGAGCTACCCTTTGAGGACCGGCTTTTATGTTTAGTTACTCGAGATCCATGAGAGTAAGAAGAGGCTCTTGAAGACGTCGATGCAATGGACCTGGCATCCGAAGAAAAGAGGGTACCGAGCTTTGCAGCCCGGTTCTGTCTTCCTCTTTTAGTCATCCCCATACAAGAGAGACACTCAGATGGAGAATGGTCAGGGCCTAAACATTTAAGACACCAGTCATGGGTGTCGGTGTCGGAAATGATACCGCCACACTTAGTGCATTTTTTTTAAAACCACTAGCTGGTTTTTCCATCTTTAAGGAAAAAATGGCACGAAGCACCGAAAAAGAAAAGTTTCTGAAGAGAAACAAATCAGATTTTTTTTTTTTTAAAGAAGAAAAGAACCGGCGGTACCGGTAGGCGTCGTGCGGAGGCAAACGTGACCACAAGAAAACAAGATTAAAGAAGAAATTTTCTGCGGTGACAGGGTATGTGTCTTGTTGGCTCCGCGGAAAACAAAGAACTGAAGAGGGACAGTTGGAAAGGCGGGAAGGCAGTGCGCATGTGCTGAGGGATGCTCCCAAAAGCGTTCCTATTGGATGCTGAGGAGCGTTCCCACGCAGGCTCTGTCGGTACCGACGATACCCATATGTGAAGACTACATTCCTGCTTGTTTCTGGAGATAAAAAAAGTGTTAATAAGTAAAAAGGTATTTCTCATAGTTGCTGGTTTGCTGCACATGCCTGTTTGAAAAATGGCAGGCCGGGATGCATGGGGGAGAAGATATAGATGGGTACATTCTGAAACTGGACAGCAGGCAGATCTGTGTCTGGGATGGGAACACCCATATAAGACACAGGCAAATGTCTGAAATTGGAAGGAAACCTACAAGTGTCTGATCCCTCACTCTGTATGTCCAGGGTTGGCATGATCATTAGGCAAACTAGGCAGCTGCTTAGAGTGCCGTTTCTTTCTCTATAATATCAACAAAATTTACCCATTCCTTTCTGAACACACTATTAAGACACTTATCCACTCCTTAGTCACCTCCTGTCTTGACTATTGTAACCTCCTCCTTGCTGGCCTCTCTCTGAATCATCTCTCTCCCCTTCAATCTGTTCAACACTACTGCACGGCTAATCTTCTGCCAGCCTCGTCATGCTCATATTACCCCTCTTCTCAAGTCACCTCATTGGCTCCCTATCCATTTCCGCATCTAGTTCAAACTTCTCCTGCTGACCTATAAATGCATTCACTCTGCAGCTCCTCACTAGCTTTCCTCTCTTATCTCTTCCCACACCCCTCCTTAGGAACTCTGCTCTTCTGGAAAATCACTTCTGTCTGTGCCTCTCTTCTATTGCTAACTCCAGACCGCTCCTTTCACCTTGCTGCTCCTTATGTCTGGAACAAACTACCTGAGTCTATATGTCAGGTGCCTTCTCTGACCCTTTTCAAATTCAGGCTGAAGTCTCACCACTGCCGCTTTTGGATCTTGACTCACCTGCTCTCCTTTATGTTTCCTTACCATTCCCCCTAGATGTATCCCATGTCTATAGCAACTGTGTTGTCTGTCTTGACTAGATTGTAAACTCTAATGAGCAAGGACCATCTTTTAAATGTGTCTGTGTAGTGCTGCATATGCCTTGTAGTGCTATACAAATGTTCAGTAGTAATAGTAATAGTAGTGCCAATGGTCCGGGGTGATCCATTGCCACTGTTGCCGCAACTCACCAGGACCTGCAGTGGCAGCAATGGCCTCAAACAGCCCCACAGCACTTATCAAGGCAGCTAAGCAAGAACCAACACAGCACTCACCAAACTCACCCAATCAGCCCTGCAACACGGTCAGATGCCCGACTTCCTAAAGCTATCCTCTATACACCCCACTTCAACCTGCTGGACCCCGCATCCTACAGACCCATCACAAGCTTTCCCTTCATAATGAAGATCATTGCAAAAACTCTCCAGCAATAGTTCCAGGACCAAATAGACAAAAACAACCTTCTCAATCCCTAACAGCATGATTTCCGCCCACTTCAGGGGGTAGAAACATTCATGGTCTCCCCTGTGAACACCTTAATAAAGGGGATCCAAAACACCAAACAAGGATTCATCCTGATCTTCCTGGACATCTCTGCTGCCTTTGAAACAGTCTGCCACAACATACTTCTCTGACTATGATCCAACAGAATCCAAAGCACCATACTACAATGTTTGATTCCTGATTGACAGACATCAACAGACAAAAATAGGAGCCACCATATCCATCCCTTACTGCCAGACCTAAGGTGTACCACAAGGATCCACCCTATCTGTTCTCCTCTTCAACCTATACCCTTCAACCACTCTGTTCCATCATCAAAGCCCACAATTTCAACTACGACATCTACGCTGATGACATAATGCTGTAAGGACCTTTCAACTCAGACCAACCCACAAACCATACCTCTGCGCTGCTTCAACGAAGTCGCTCAGTAGCTTTCTGACAACATCCTCGCAATTAACTACAAAAAGCCTGAAACCCTGTTCATAACAAAAGACAGCACCTTCAAGCCCCCAACCTCCCTTACCCTAAACCACACAAATAAATGTCCAACCACACATAAAATACCTCGGCATCATCCTAGACCAGAGACTCTCTCACTCAGACTACAAATCGACAAAATTGCCAGGGCAATCTATCATAAAGCCAACACACTACAACGCCTACACCCCCTCCTCGAATCACAGGACTTCCGTTCAGCTCTTCAGACTATGATTCTCCCTCCTGCCAACTACTGCAACTCCATTTACCAAGGTCTGTCACAATCTACCCTACTCCCCCTATGCACTGCCCGCCACACAACACCTGCATTATTCAAGGAGCTTCAAAATACAACCACATCACACCCATCCTAAAAGAGCTTCATTGGCTACCCCTGAATAGCCACATCAAGTTCAAAGCTCTCCTACTTACACACAAAGCCATTCACTCCAACCCCACATCACACCTTCACACATTACTCCAGACATTCCACCCCAGCAGAGCTACAAGACAGTCCACAAGCAACACACTGGTTATCCCATATGCCTAAACAAAGTGCAACAAACAAGCTTGTACACGATCCTTTGAACTATGTACCCTCCCTATGCAACACCCTCCCCAACCGAATCAGAAACACCAGTGACCTCCTCACCTTCCGCAAATACCTAAAAACACACCTTTCATAAAATACTTTGGCCATGCACATAATCACCCCCCCAAACCAGACAAGCAGAAACCATACACATGTCCCCCACCTGAACACACAAGCTGACACTCTTTGTAAATAAGTTAGTTCTCCACGGCCCGATTCTGAGAGACAAATAGTGGGGCTGTATGTCCCGGTGTGACGTGCAGCCTCACTATCCATCTGGCCCATATGTTGCAACACTGTCTCCCCATATGCACAGAGCTGTGGGGCGGGGAGAGCCACACGGGGGCAGCATGGTGATAGAGATTGGGTGGGGCAGTGGCGTACCAGGCACCTGAATGAAAAGGGCCAATTCAGGTCACGGCCCTGTATGTCCGGCAGTCTCCAGGAGGACACCTAGCTTATTCCACCTTGGAGGTGGAATAAGCATGGGGTGCCCATGCGATCTGGCTTGGCAGCCCTCAGAGAGCAATGAAGTGGCGGAAGGTGAGGCCCTTGCTGCCATCACTGAAGGTCAGTGGCAGGGAAACTGTGTCCGGCACTGTGACAGGTTGTCCATTCTGCGGGGGGCAGGGACATCTCCCGTGTGGATCCATGGGTACACTGGACAATCTCCATGCCCAGTCCTGCAACCGTGGGAACGCATGGCTCCCATGGTGCAGAATCAGGTACAACAGAGCCCACCCCTGGTCTGGGACCTCTGGACGGCCCTCATGTTCCCCTTGCTGGATTGAGCTCCACATATATAAGTTAAACTGTTGCACATATTATAAGCTAGATACGATCTGACCCATGTATACAAGCCAACACCTATTTGTAAGAACTATATCCTCCATTCAATGTACACTGCTTTGACCCGGAGAAAAGCGCTGTAAGCGCCCAGCTAAATAAATACCTTAAAACATCAGCACCATGGGATTGTTTGCTTTTGCCACCCAGTACTGACTTCTTCTTGGCACTCCTTGTGGCCTTACCCTCCTTTGTCATGGAAGATAGGCCTGGTAATCTACTTCCCATCACATCTTGCAAGAAAGCCCAGGGGCTGCTAGGTTGCCAGGAGTCAGCATTGACTCAATGGCACCCGTTGTAACAAAGGAGTAAAGAAACGTTCTAGGAGTTCAAGAAATTAAGAAGACAGAGGAGGGGCCAAGGTCCACTTTCTTAATAACCTTTCATGGGAGTGCTGGAAACTGAATTTAACATTTGTTTCTGGTGGAATGAACAACTTTGCTGAAACCCCCATAACCTTTCATTTTGCTCTGCTTCTCTCTGTCCACAGCATAATCAGTGTGAATCGAAGCACTATTTTGTTTGAGAATCTAAAACAATTTGGATGGAACTGAAACATCAAATAAAGCAAATATGTTGATAGCTGTGAGTTCGTTTTACATGTTCAGCAGCTGCTTTGCCAAATGCCAACTAATTACCATCTGAAAATCTTCCTGAAAGAGATCAAATACTTTAGAAAAATGAAGGAAAGGTTAGCAGATAACCTTTGTACTGTTTTGAAAAGGGAAAATATGTTTATGTGGTTGCTTAGTAACTCCTGGGAAGAAGAGGGAGAGGAGGAGTGGGAGGGAGGCAGAGGTGAAATGTCGGTGTGCATGAAGGCGTGTGAGTAGATGCATGTGAATGCACGGCTGGATGCTACAGCATTTACTGCAAAGGCTCGACTTGTCAAGATTCTCTGCAGTTTTCCAAGTTGTCTGCAATTCTCTGGTTTTGTGCAATCTTGTTGCTTTAATTTTCTTATTTTAGGAAAGTTCTGATTAGGTTTTAGGTCATCTTTACTCACAAAGCAGAGGAGCATTACGAAGGGTCCAACTCCACGTCTCTGCAGGCAGATATGGGAAAGGTTAGAGAGCCTGGGAAGGAAGCTAGCTGATGTGTGCAGGGAAACCATTTAATTTCTATTGCAGTCAGTGAGCATCTGCTTCCGAGCCAGTCTAAGAAGGCGCACCTTAAGCCTTTTCCTGAAGCTGAGCATGAAATAGGACCAGCAAAATATTAACAGGTCATCTAATATCCCACTGCAGTTTGCTTTCTTAATTACAGTACATCTTAAATCTATGTTTTAAGATTTCTTTATTTAAAAAATGCTATATACCATCTTTGTGACAATCATTCAAAATGGTTTACAAATCAATAAAAACGTAACCAGAAGTAGAAGGCAACAAAAGATGGAAAAATTGAGACATTAATTGATCGATCAACAGTTCTTTCTCTAATTGACCATACACCTCTAAAATTCTTCTTCTGCAGGAAAGAAAAACAGTTTTCAACCCTTTCCTAACACTAGGGGCTATTACCACGCAACACACACTTTACTATATGGTAAGTGGTAGCGGAGAATGCTAACGCTTGTGTCTATCGGCTACTGGCACGGGTGTTAGCATGGTAAGTGGCCATCACGCGTGAGGGAAGGTTGGGGTATGGAGAGCATGAGGGTAATCGCTGCATGCTCCCCCAGCAACGTGACAATTAGCACCAGTGCTGAGACCGATACCTCTATGGGTGTCGGCTGCACCCGGTGCTATTAATCACACTGAGCATTCTGCTGCTGGATCCTGCACACAGCAGCTGTACTTACTGCACATTGGTTTTGCTGCTAATCATGCACTAAATGCAACCTTTTAGGAAAAGGGCCCCTTAAATTATTTGGCAAAGCATTTCATAGTTGAAATGTGGGAGGGGTGCTAAAGCCTGCCAGAAGGCGGTTCCTCCTTCACTTTCAGGCTGGACTGGAGAACCCTCTGGCTTGGAAGCCGAGAATGATTGCCCGGTTGTACCGTTGCAATGCCAACCCTGCATCTCTCTGCACAGTTCTAAGGGCAAGGTTGTGACAGGGAGCGAAACAATGCGAGTACTGATGAACATGAAAAGTACAGGTTTTAATTAGCTGAAAGAAGTATCTATTCTAGACAGAAAGAATCTGCGCACGCATGCTGATCCTTCTTTCTGAGGTACTTTTCAAAGTTAAAGTGCTGAAACACTTTGAAGTTTTAAAATTGCTCCCTTCATGTCAAAGTTCTGCACAAATTGCTTGTAGCAATCTCCACTGTCATAAAGGACATCAAACAATGTTTTGTACAAGCTCTTTAGGAACCATGTAAGCTCCTGTGCTGACATGAAAGGGTCTGTGTGACTTTCAGCTCACGTTCATCAACTCTAGAGAATTCTTCTTGGCTAAATAAAAGCCTGTAAAGGATCCAGGTTTCTTTAAGACCAATAGAGTCCTAAAGAAGACTCACAGGGAATATGTGTGGTATTTCAGACATGTCCCTTTCTGAAGGCTCTTTCCCGTTTAGTAGAACAAAGAACTGATGTGCATTAAGTAATTACATATGCCCAGAAGACCATCCTATAGCCAACAGGATGGTCTGGATCTTGAATAGGCTCTCATACAATAAATCCACCATACCTTGGTGCACTGCAAAATAAAAGACTGCATCCAAGAATCCTAAGTATCCTAACTAGCTTTGCAAAGATGGGACAATACCTCTGAGCCATTAGCAGGATGGTAACAGCTGGGGGATGTAGAAAAAAAATCAGTGGACAAAACTGAAAGGGAATATTTCAAAAGCAACAAACCTTTTTGTTAGAAAGGTAAATAAATGTAAAAGGAAAATGGAGGCTGCTATGGTTCTCAAAAGTAGTAGCTGAGACTTTGAAGAAAAAGAGGGAGGTCTTCATGAAATACAAGAGGTCACAGAGAGAGGAAAACAGGCATCTATATTTGGAGAAACTTAGAGAAGCTAGCAAAGTAGTTAGGAAAGCAAAGATTCAAAAGGAAGACGAAATAGCTAATGCCTTAAATGTGGGGAGAAAACATTTTTCAGATATGTTAGGAGGAAAGATAAAAAGTGGCATTGTCAGACTCAAGGGTGAAGGGGAGGAATATGCAGAAACTGATGAGGATAAAGCACAATTGCTTAACAAATATTTCTGTCCTGTGTTCACAGATGAAGAGCGAGGAGCAGGACCTCAGAAAACAACCACAAACAGGAACAGAAGCAATGGGAATCTCAAATTTTATTTTTATTTATTATTTATTTACATTCTCTTATATACTGTGCTATTCTGCATCAGTGCAGTTTACATTGAACAAACTGAAATTACATTGAACAGGGCATTATAACTTGGAGATAACTATTTTACAGGGAACATGATTTTCAGAAGACTGTTTTAGAGGAACTAGCTAAACTAAAAGTAGACAAACCCATGGGTCCAGATGGGATACACCCTAGAATACTGAGGAAACTTGCGGATGTTCTAGCAGCTCCACTGACTGACCTTTTCAATGCCTCTTTGGAGTCGGGAATGGTGCCAGAAGACTGGAGAGAGGCACACATGGTCCCTTTACACAAAAGTGGACGTAAGGATCACATTGAGAACTATAGTAAATTATTGGTTAGTAAATTATTGGAAAGGCTACAGAAGGAGAGAATAGTGAGGTTTCTGAAGTCCAATGGATTGCAGAATGCAAGGCAGCATGGATTCACCAGAGGCAGGTTTTGTCAGACAAATTTGATAGATTTCTTTGACTGTGTGACCATGGAGTTGGACCAAGGGAAAGCCCTAGATGTGGTGTATTTAGATTTCAGTAAAGCCTTTGACACCGTTCCGCAAAGGCAACTTCTAAACAAACTGAGTGCCATAGGGATGGACTCTAAAGTTACCGATTGGGTTAGCAATTGGTTGTGGGAAGCGACAAAGGCTACAGATAAATGGAGCTCACTCTGAGGAGGAGGTGGTTACCAGTGGTATGCCACAGGGATCTGTCCTTGGTCTGATTCTGTTTTTGTTAGTGATATTGCAGAAGGACTGTTGGGTAAGGTTGGTTTGTTTTTCAGATGATACCAAAATCTGCAATAGACTTTAAGAAAACTAACTCTGCCAAGATGGGCCAATACCTCAGGGAGTTAGTAGGGGGATGGGAATAGCTGGGGGATGTACAAAAACAGTGGGCAAAACTGAAAGGGGATATTTTAAGGGCAATCAACCTTTTTGTTAAAATGGTAAAATAAAAGGTAAAAGTAAAAGGAGACCACTACGGTTATCGAAAGAAGTAACTGAAAAAGTGAAGAAAAAGAGGGAAGCCTTCATAAATACAAGAGATCATGGAGAGAGGAAAACAGGCATCTATATTTGGAAAAACTTAGAGAAGCTAGCAAAGTAGTCAGGAAAGCAAAGATTCAAAAAGAGGAGGAAACTTGTAGCTAGTGCAGTTAAATGGGGGGATAAGACATTTCTCAGACATGTTAGTGAGAAGAGGAAGGCCAAAAGTGGTATTATCAGACTCAAGGGTGAAGGGGAGGAATATGTAGAAGCTTATGAGGATAAAGTGGAATTCCTTAACATATATTTCTGTTCTGTGTTCACAGATGAAGAACCAGGAGCATCACCTCAGAAAATACCTGCAAACAGGAAGAGAAGTGAGGGGCATCTTGAACAATTTTCAGAAGACTGTGCTCGTGAGAAACTAGCTAAACTTAAAGTAGATAAAGCGATGGGACCGGATGGGATATACCCTAGAATACTGAGGAAACTTGGGGACATTCTAGCAGCTCCACTGACTGACCTTTTCAATGCCTCGGAGTTAAAAGTGGTACCAAAGGACAGGAGAGAGGCACATGTGGTCCCTTTACACAAAAGCGGAAATAAGGATGTGGTTGAAAACTACAGGCCGGTTAGTTTAACTTCAGTGGTAAGTAAATTATTGGAAGCGCTGATGAAAGAGAAAATAGTGAGGCTTCTGGAGTCCAGCAGATTACAGGATCAGAGGCAGCATGGATTCACCAGAGGCAAGTCTTGTCAGACAAATCTGATTGATTTCTTTAACTGGGTGACGAGGGAGTTGGACCGAGGGAGAGCCCTTGATGTGGTGTACTTAGATTTCAGTAAAGCCTTTGACACTGCTCCTCACAGATGACTTATAAACAAACTGAGCATCATAGGGATGGACCCTAAAGTTACTGCTTGGGTTAGAAATTCGTTGAGTGGGAGGTGACAAAGGGTACAGGTAAATGGAGCTCACTCTGAGGAGAAGGAAGTTACCAGCGGTGCTCCCCAGGGATCTGTCCTTGGTCCGATTCTGTTTAACATCTTTGTTAGTGATATAGCGGAAGGGCTGTTGGGCAAGGTTTGCCTCTTTGCGGATGATACCAAAATCTGCAATAGAGTAGACACCCAGGAAGGTATAGATAACATGAGGGGGGATTTAGCTAAGCTTGAAGAATGGTCTAGAATTTGGCAGCTGAGATATAATGTTAAAAAATTTGGGCTGCAGCAATCCAATGGAGCGATATAGTATAGGGGTGAAGTACTTTTGTCCACTAAAGAAGAGTGGGTCCTAAGCGTGATTGTGTCTGATGATCTTAAAGTAGCTAAACAGGAAGAAAAGGCAATGGCAAAAGCTAGAAGGCTGCTTGGGTGCATAGGGAGAGGAATGGCTAGCAGAAGAAAGGAGGTGATAGTGCCTCTGTATAAATCTTTGGTGCGACCTCATTTGGAGTATGGTGTGCAATTCTGGAGACCGCACCTTCAAAAGGATATAAACAGCCTGGAGTCTATACAGTTGGGGGGCTACTAAAATGGTTAGTGGTCTTCATTATAAAGCATATGAGGACAGACTTAAGGATCTTAATATGTACACCTTAGAGGAAAGGCGGGATAGAGATGATATGATTGAGATGTTTAAATACCTCCGTGGCATAAATGTTCAGGGAGAGAGCCTCTTTCAATTGAAAGCAAGTTCTGCTACGAGGGGACATGGGATGAGGGTGAAGGGAGATAGATTCAGGAGTGATATGCGGAAATATTTCTTTACGGAAAGAGTAGTGGATCCATGGAATAGTCTCCCAGTGGAGGTGGTAGAGATGAGGACAGTAACTGAATTCAAAAAAGGATGGGACAAACACAGAGGATCTCTAAAGGTAAAAAGGGGAATGTTGTAGTGGTTGATATGGAAGGACAGACTAGAAAGGCCCTGTGGTCTCTTTCTGCCATCATGTTTCTATGTTTCTTAATAGAGCAAACACATAGAAAGGAGTTGACAAAATGAGGAGGGATCTAGCGAAACTTGAAGAATTGTAACTTAAAGCACATAAGATGTGCCATACTGGGTCAGACCAAGGTCCATCAAGCCCAGTATCCTATTTCCAATAGTGGCCAATCTAGGTCATAAGTACCTAGCAGTTTTCCCAAAAGACACAAGTTCCACAATGCTTATAGGGGGGCAAGCAGTGGATATTCTGAGACCACTTTAATAATGGTTTATGGACCTTTCCTCCAGGAACTTGTCCAAACCTTTTTAAAACCCAGCTACACTAACAGATTTTACTACATCCTCCGGTAGCAAATTCTAGAATTTGATTACACGTTGAGCGAAAAAATATTTTCTCTTATTAGTCTTAAATAGGTTACCCTGTAGCTTCTTGGCATGCCCCTTAGTGTTTCTACATTTTGATGGAGTAAACAATAGATCTATGTTTACACGTTCCATCGCATTCATTAATTTATAGACCTCTATCATATCTCCCCTCAGCTGTCTCTTTTCAAGGTTGAAGAGCCCTAACATTTTTAGCCTCTCTTCATAGGGGTATCCTTCCATCCCCTTTACCATTTTGGTGGTTCTTCTCTGTACCTTTTCTAATAACGCTATATCCTTTTTAAGATACGGTAACCAGACCTGCACACAATATTCAAGGTGCAGTCGCACCATGGAATGATACAGAGGCATTATAATATCCATTGTTTTATTCTCCATTCCTTTCCTAATGATACCTAGCATTCTATTTGCTCTCTTGGTCATTGCTGCACACTGGGCAGAGGGTTTTAACATGTTATCCACGATGATGCCTAAATCTTTTTCCCAGGTGGTGGTTCCTAATGTGGAATCTTGCATCGTGTAACCATAGTTTGGGGTTTTCTTTCCTAGGTGCATAACTTTGCTTTTGTCCACATTAAATTTCATCTGCCATTTTGATGCCCAGTCTTTCAATTTATCAAGATCATCTTGCAATTTTCCACAATCATCATGGGTTTTAACAACTTTGAATAGTTTTGTGTCATCTGCAAATTTGATAACCTCACTCGTTATTCCACTTTCCAGGTCATTTATGAATATGTCAAAAAGCAGCGGACCCAGCACAGATCCCTGGGTTACTCCACTATTCACCTTTCTCTATTGGTAAAATTGGTCATTTAGCCCTACCCTCTGCTTTCTATCTTTTAACCAGTTCCTGATCCACAATAGTACACTGCCTCCTATCCCATGACTTTTTAATTTTGCTAAAAGTCTCTCATGAGGGAACTTCTCCAAGGCTTTCTTAATATCCAGATGCACTATATCAACTGGCTCACCTTTATCTACCTGTTTATTCACATCTTCAAAAAAAACCATAACCTTCCTTGGCTAAAGCCATGTTGGCTGTCTCCCATTAAGCCATGACTATCTTCATGTTCAGTAATTATGTTCTCTTTGATGGTTTCTACCATTTTTCCCAGCACGGACGTCAGGATCACCGGTCTGTAGTTTCCAGGATCACCCCTGGAACCCTTTTTTAAAAATTGGCATTACATTGGCGATGCTCCAATCTTCAGGTATTACAGATGATTTTAATGATAGTTCACAGATTACTAATAGCAGGTCTTCAATCTCATATTTCAGTTCTTTCAACACCCTTGGATGTATACCATCCGGTCTAGGTGAATTGCTTCTCTTCAGTTTATCAAATAGTTGTAATATATGTTCCCGGTGTATTGATATTTCTTTCAATTTTTTCACAGCATCTCCTTTAAATACCATTTCAGTCATGGGTAGCATTCCTACATCTTATTCAGTAAACACTAAAGCAAAGAATTCATTCAGTCTCTCCGCTATGGCTTTATCCCCTCTTAGTGCCCCTTTTACCCCTCTATCATCTAATGGTCCAATTGACTCTCTCACAGGTTTTTTGCTATGAATGCACTTGAAAAAGTCTTTATTATTCTTTTTTGCTTCCACAACAAGCTTCTTCTCAAATTCTCTCTTTGCCTGCCTTATCAATGCCTTGCATTGAACTTGCCAGTGCTGGTGTCGTTTCAAGTTTGTCATTTGGCTCCTTTTTCCATTTCCTAAAAGATGCTTTTTTGGCAACAGTCGCCTCTCTGGCCTCACCTTTAAACAATGCTGACAGTTTTTTGGACTTCCTTCTACTTTTCTTATAGAGTGGAATACAGCTGGTCTTTGGCTTCCAAGCTAGTATTTTTCAACAATACCCAAGCTTGATGTAAATGGTTCAGTTGTGGTGAAAACTTTATTAGCTGGGTAGAGTTTCTGTATGCATCACCCGGTTCAAGGTTAGTAGTGAACGGTGTTGTCTCTGATGTTATTATGCTTGGTCGTGGAACAAGGCAAGGTTGACCGCTATCACATTTGTTATTTAATCTTGCACTAGAACCACTCCTCTTCAGTATTAAAAGGGAAGACTATATAATGGGTGTACTGGGACTTTGAGGAAAGTTAGAAGCTCACTTCTTATACAGATGATAATTTATTGTTCCTGACTAACCCGGCTAATTGGATTAGAATTCTCCTAAATGTGTCTGAAAAGTTTTCAAAGTTCTTGGGTTTTAAGGTCAATTAGTCTAAATCAAAGTTTCTGCCAATGAATGACTTTGCAATGCAGAAGAGCTTGGAGAACCTTTCCTTTAAATGGTCACCTGAAAAAATAAAATCTTCGAGCGCATTTTTATCCATGTTCAAAGATATGCGAGAGTACAATTGCAGCACTACATTAGCGGAGATTAAGAGTAATCTGCAGCATTAGTCTCCTTATATCTGTCATGGTGGGGGAGACTTGATGCCATAAAAATGAGGATCCTGCCTAGAATAGTTTATAAGTTGGGAATGCTTCCTGGCTATTGTAAAGTAAATTTTTATACGAAGTTAGATAAAATGTTGTCAGCATTTTTGTGGAAGAATAAAAGGCCACTAATATCTCAGTCCAAACAAAAGTTATCAAGAAACAGAGGGAGTTGGGTTTCCAAATTTCTAAACATACCACACTGCATTGCTACTAAACTATGGTGCATTATGGGTGCATCAAATAAGGGCCATTCCATGGTTCAAGGTTGAAAGGATTTTGGTAACACCCTTTCCTATCCCTTGGTCAAGATTGGAGGTGCTGCTTGTTCTTAGTACCATCAAGGCAGTTGCTGAGTTGGATGGAATTTGTACAATCACTTATTCCTCTTCCAAAGTGGTGTCCGTTTGATACAATCCACTGTTAAAGTAAATGGGAGTAACATTTGTTGGAAGGATTGGTTAGAAAAGGGGATTTTTTGATTTGGCCAGCTATTTGAAAATAATAAAATAATATGTCAAGAATGTCTTGTAGAAAGATTTGATTTTTCTCAATTTACAGGCCAGCAAATGCATGCACCCAGCCCTGAGTTTGGCTCAGGATTCACCATGGTCTGGGAGGGTTATACCCACTCAGATCCACCAGAAATATGAGAAAAGTTTGGTGAATGGTAAACCGACTTCAAGCTTTTATAAGCTACTGATCATGGCAAAGGGCCGTCATTGATGGGTCTGCAAAGGACTTGGGAGTTCGATGTGGGTCTCCCTCTGGAAGTTCTTAATTGGGATGCCTACTGAAGTTCTGCAGTGCATCTCACGTTGTCCAGCAGTTTAATAAAATACTTAGTCTTGGTGGCTCATCATGTGAGCTTGACGCCACTGCAGGTACATCAGGGACCTGCTGGTGTTGCTCGACAGTTGTGGGTACCTTGGCTCATATGTTGTTTTAGTGTTCCTGTGTCAAGGATTTTTGGGTTGGATTTTGTCTGTGAAATTTTTAAATTGAAACTTGATCTGTCTTTGAAAATTGTATTGTTTTGATCAGTATTCTTGCCACAAATATCAGAAAGTGCTGTTTCATATACTATTATCTATGGCTGTGAAGCACATCTTAAGCAATTGGAAAGATACGTCCTTCCTAAGTGTGACTTTCTGGTGGCAAGATGCATGTTCCGTAGACTGGAAGGCGCGGCATCTGTATCTAAAACGCCATTGTTAAGGCTGAAAAAATACGGAAGGCTCTGTATGTGTATCTCTCTAGCATTTAGAAATAGGGGTTTGCTTTTTGTTTCCTTCATTCTAAGTGCAGCCTCTATTTTGTTTGGGGGGGGGGGGGTTGAAGTATTGTTGTAACATGTTTGTTCCTTGTAATTTTATTGTATCTTCACAAAAGTTAAATAAAATTGGAAAAAACAAACAAACAAATATGACATAATAGAAAACACCAAAAGCCCCAAACCTGAAACAAACTAAGGCTTGTGAAGCAACAAGTGCTGGACAGCAGCAATTTTTACAATTATCATATTCCCCCCTCCCCTACACATCCCCAGATCCTCTAAAAATAGCCACCAGTGGCGTAGATTCCTGACACAAACACAGAGGCTTGGCCTGACCCGTACTCACAAAAGTACAAGGAGGAGAGGGAAACAGCACAACCCCCTTCACCTCTTCCTCTGCCCAAACCAGCCCTTAGACCTGAAGTGGTATTTAAAGGTGACGCAATAGAAGAATTGAAACAAATTTTGATTAAACTGTGAAGATCTTTTTCAACTATTTGATAAATCATCTGTACTGGATGGTATACATCCAAGGGTGCTGAAAGAACTACAATATGAGATTGCAGACCTATTATTAGTAATCTCTGAACTATCATTAAAATCATCTTTAAATATCTGAAGATTAAAGAATGGCCAGTGTAACACCAATTCTTGAAAAGCGTTCCAGAGATAACCAAGGAAACTACAGACTGGTGAGCCTGATGTCAATACTGGGCAAAATGGTAGAAACATTATAAATGATAAAATTACTGAACATGTAGCTAGTCATGATTTAATGGGAGACAGCCAACATGGCTTTAGCCAAGGAAGGTCTTGCCTTACTAATCTGTTTATGTTTTTTTGAAGGTGTGAATAACCAGGTAGGCAAAGGTGAGCCAGTTGATATACTGTGTCTGGATTTTCAGAAAGCATTTGACAAGGTCCCTCATGAGAGACTCTTGGCAAAATTAAAAAGTCATGGGATAGGAAGCAGTGTACTATTGTGGATCAGGAACTGGTTAAAAGATAGAAAGCAGACGGTAGGGCTAAGTGGCCAATTTTCTCAATGGAGAAAGGTTGAATACCCTAGGGTTCTGTGCTGGGCCCTCTGCTTTTTAATATTCATAAATGATCTGAAAATGGGAAAAATGAGCAAAGTGATAAAAATTTGCAGATTTATTTATTTATTTATTTACATTCTCTTATATACCGCGCTATTCTGCATCAGTGCGGTTTACATTGAACAAACTGAAATTACATGTGACATGTGACAGATGACACAAAATTATTCAAAGTTGTTAAAACATAAAAGAATTGTGCAAAATTGTAAGAGGACCTTGATAAACTGGAAGATTGGATGTCAAAATGGCAAATGAAATTTAATCTGGACATGTATAAAGTTATGCACCTAGGAAAGAACAACCCAAAGTATAGTTACATGATACAAGGAGCCTCCACCCAGGAAAAGGATTTAGGCTTCATTGTGGGTAAAACGCCAAACCCTCTGCCCAGTGTGCAGCGGCAGCCAAGAGAGCAAATAGAATGCTCAGAATCCTAAGGAAAGGAATGGAGAATGGAACAAAGGATGACATCATAATGCCTCAGTATCGTTCCACCGCATCATTAATAATGTGTGACTATATCTTAAAAAGAATACAGCAGAGTAGAGGGGTAGCCGAGTGGTTAGAACATAAGAGACCAGGGTTTGGGTTCCACTACTACTCCTTGTGGCCTGGGCAAGTCACTTAACCCTCCATTGCTTCAAAAAAAAAAGGCCTAGCAATTTACTTCCAGTTGCACTGCCAAGAAAACCAAGGAGCTGCTGGGTCACCAGGAGTCTGCATTGACTTAAAGGCACACAATGTATTTGCAGCAGAATTTGAAAAGATACAGAGAAAAGCACCGAAACAGTAAAGGGGATGGAATGGTACCTCCTATAAAAAGGAAAGGCTGAAAAGGTTAGGTCTCCAACTTGGATAAGAGATGGCTATAATAGAGATCTATAAATTAATGGATGGAGTGGCATGGGTAAGTGTAGATTTGTTTTTTTGTTTTTTTTAGTGCCATCAAGTTAGTGCTGGCTCCTGGCGACCCAGTTGCCTCTGGGTTTTCTTGGCAATGAGATCAGTTGCTTACTCCATCAAAAAAGTAGAAAGACTAGGGGACATGCAATGAAGTTACAATTTAACGTATTTGAGACTGATAAGAGAAAATATTTTTTCACGTAACACGTAATCAAACTCTGGAATTCATTACTGGAGGATGTAGTAAAAACTGATGGTGTAGCTGGGTTTGAAATAGGCTTGGACAAGTTCCTGGAGGAAAGGCCTATAAAGCACTATTAAAGATGACCCAGGAAATCCACTGCTTGCCCTGGAATGAGCATTGTGGAACCTGTGTGCCTCTTTGGGAGCCTGCCAGGTACTTGTGACCTGCATTGGCCACTGCTGGAAACAGGATACTGGGCTTGATGGCCCTTGGCATCTCTTATGTTCTTAAGATGCCGTGGAAGACGCTGCCTCCTTTACTCCCAGTGGCCATTTAGAGGGCAGTTGTAACATCACAAACTGGCCGAGTTCTTCGCTGCAGTGTGTGCAGAGCTGTACAAGGGAGCTGGCTGCCTTGGTGGCTTTTAAACAGTCACAGAATATTGATTCTGATCTTACCTTTGCTTTACCTGAGTTATCCATTTGACAGCTGTAATAAGGCTCCATGTCCTGCGCTGCACTGTAATTATACAGCCAGGTGCATTTGACAGCCGGTGGCTTCTTGCCAAACAAAACACTGAGCTGTGTATAATTAGCCTGCACCATAGACTCTGCTTAAACACTCCATGGCCCAGAGTCTTCTGCTGCTGTAAGTTGACGAAGCCCCTAAATACGAGACTGATTATGTATTTTCTGAAACCAAATGTGGATGTCAGTGATGCATTGTACTTTTCTGCCAGCAAAGTTTGTTTACCTACAAATAATCCCTCTGGGGAGAAAAGCTATATGCAAGCCTGCAGTCCTGGTGCTCTAGCGTGGATGGCCCCATTGGAGGAAGTTCATAAATGTGCATAAATGTTGGTATTTTACTCATCTGCATATGTGGGCGGGCTCTAATCAAATACGAACTAGAGAAAAAGTCCCAATAGGTGCTTTAACTGCGGGTATGGGTGGAGCAAGAATGCTAATTTACTCACACACTTGCAAAACCCTGCGTAAGTCATCTCACTGGAAGGCATGTTATCTGGGTCAACAGGTGTAAAACAGGCACATGACACATGTTACTGAGGCGTGGTCTTACAAACTTACCCATATACCCAGAGACAAACTTAGAAACAAATGGGGGGAGATGCCGCAACATGGCAGGGGTGTCACATAAAACTAAGGAGGAAGTGCTTCTATGACTAAATTACTTACATGACCAAACCAGTCACTTAGCGCGGGGCTTTTAGTGTGTAGGCCTGTGCTATATTTTAGCAGTGTCCACAGGATCCTGGTAGTGTGGTTTAGTACACACCCAAATGGCCTCATTTTATGCAGTGGGACTCTTACTTTTTTTTTTTAAATTTTAGTTTTATTAGTTTTCAAATACAATCCAAAACTCTGCTACTAATAGCACGCATTAATAGCATTGGGGAGTGGAGGAGTAGTCTAGTGGTTAGAGCACTGGCTTGGTAATCAAGAGATCAGGGTTTGATTCCTACTAGTACTCCTTGTGGCCTTGGGCAAGCCACTTAACCGTCAATTGCCTTGGAAGAAAGGCCTAGCAATCTACTTCTGGTCGCATGGAGTCAGCAGTGACTCAGAGACACAAGAAAACAAACACACACCTCAGTCACTCTAGCTGGAAGTTAGGAAATTACCCTCTTTGGAGGCAGTATTGTACTGTGCTCCTGCAGAAATGGGACAAGCAAACTATTCCCCATGCACATAAGGGCAAATTTTCAAAATAGAATGATGCACTTTGTAAATTACCCGCTAGCGATTTATGTGCTTACATTTATACCTGGTCTTTGGCATGCAGAAGATTTTACACAGACAGGAGGTTATATTATAAGGTTATTCCCATGCATATAGTGAGTGGTGTAACAGTGGACGCTTTGCCATGATGGTGCGTACTTTGCCAGTAGGTATAGCTGGAGGTGCTATCTGAGCTGGGTGCCGACTGAGTTCACATCTACATATCTCGATTATAAAATACCTTAATTAATGTGCATACGTGCATAAATGTGCACACTCCTTCCCCTGCTCCCTTTACCCTCAGCATCTTCACCTTTCTACCCCTTTCCCGTTTAAGCAATGGCTTTCCAAGCATCATTCTGATGCATTGTAAACCGCTCAGATGCTTGTGTGTTGCGTACATTAAAAGCCAAATAAAGATAAAGATAAAAGGTTCATTCAAGGCGTGTTCTCTGCCACACAGGCTAGGGTAGATGCTTTTCCAGGGCTCCCTGTTATGCACATTATGAGGGTAATTTTATATTTTCAAAAGCAGGCCTATAAATGCCAACCCCTCTGCATGCCAGATCCCAGAACGTCTCTGCTCAGTCTCAGTAAACTTGCACAAACGTTTTTCCACATACCGGAATCTGATCAAAGTCTATTTCCGTAAGTAAAGCATCTCTTTACCCTGGCAATTCCCCTCCACATGTACACTTCTCATGTCAATAAGGGGTCTGGTTGCTAAACCATGGTTAGCTTTTGCAGCTAATGCAGTGTTTGAGTGCAAATAGTGCAGCATTAGCTGCAAAGGCTTTTCTGCAGCAGATAACACATCAAAAATGCAAAGACCGAGGTGGTAATAGAGAAACATAGAAACATGATGGCAGAAAAAGACCACATGACCTACCTAGTCTGTCCTTCCATATCAACCACTACAACAGTCACCTTTTTTTCCCTTAGAGATCCTCTGTGTTTGTCCCATGCTTTCTTGAATTCAGATACTGTCCTCGTCTCTACCACCTCCACTGGGTGACTATTCCATGCATCTACCACTCTTTCCATGAAAAATAGATTTTGGTATCATCCACAAAGAGGCAAACCTTACCAGACAGTCCTTCTGTAATATCACTAACAAAGATGTTAAAAAGATTCAGACCAAGGACAGATCCCTGGGGCACACCACTAGTAACCTCCCTCTCCTCAGAGTGAGCTCCATTTACCTCTCAGAGTGAGCTCCATTACCCTTTGTCGCTTCCCACTCAACCAATTTCTAACCCAGTCAGTCACTGTAGGGTCTATCCCTAGGGTGCTCAGTTTGTTTATAACTCGTCTGTGCGGAATGGTGTCAAAGACTTTACTGAAATCTAAGTACACCACATCTAGGACTCTCCCTCGGTCTAACTCCCGGGTCACTCAGTCAAAGAAATCAATCAGGTTTGTCTGACAAGACCTGCCTCTGGTAAACTCATGCTTCTCGGATCCTGTAATCCATTGGACTCCAGAAACCTCACTATTCTCCCTTTTAGCAGAATTTCCAATAAAATTACTCACCACAGAGGTTAGACTAACCGACCTCTAGTTTTCAGCCTCATCCTTCTGCTTTGGTGTAAAGGGACCACATGTGCCTTTCTCCAGTCCTCTGGGACCACTCGTGACTAAGCACTGAAAAGGTCAGTCAGTGGAGTCACTAGAACATCCTCAAGTTACTTCAACATTCTTGGATGTATCCCATTAGGTCCCATCACTTTGTGTACTTTATTTTAGCTAATTCCTCACAAACACAATCATCTGAAAAATCTTTCTAGATCACTGTCAGTTTTGTTCCTATTTGTGGGCATTTTCTGAGGTCCTGCTCCTGGACCTTAATCTGAACACAGAACAGAAATATTTGTTAAGCAATTTCGCTTTATCCTCATCAACTTCTATATAGTCCTCCCCTTTACCCTTGAGTCAGACAATACCATTTTTGCCCTTCCTCCTCTCACTAACATATCTGAAAAGTGTTTTATCTCCGCATTTTGTTGTGCTGGCTATTTATTCTTTTTGTATCTTTGCTTTCATGACTACTTTGCTTGCTTCTCTAAGGTTTCCTAAATACAGATGCCTGTCTTCCTCTCTCTGTAATCTCTTGTATTTCATGAAGGCCTTCCTCTTTTTCTTCACCTTTTCAACCACCTCTTTTGAGAACCATAGTGGCCTCCTTTTCCTTTTACCTTTGTTTACCCGTCTAACAAACAGGTTTGTTAGCATCGTGGATGCTGCTAACACCACCCCCATTGAGGTAGTGGAAGTTGCGTCCATGCTGCCTGCAACTCAGACAGTAACCACGTGCCGCGTTTGCTCATCGTAACCAAATGCGGATGGCACAGAAAATCACTGCGCTATCTGCAGTTTTGTTGCGCACGCTTTTGGCTATATTAAAAGGTAGCAGAGCTTATTAAGCACGCCCTCAAAGGTTCCTAAATCTAAAATTTATAGAAACATAGAAAAATGATGACAGAAAAAGACCACATGGCCTATCTAGTCTGTCCTTCCATAGCCACAACTACAACAGTCCCCTTTTTTCCTTTAGAGATCCTCTATGTTTGTCCCATGCTTTTTTGAATTCAGATACTGTCTTCATCTCTACCACCTATTCCACAGATCCACCACTCTTTCCGTAAAGAAATATTTCCGCATATCACTCCTGAATGTATCCCCTTTCACCCTCATCCCATGTCCCCTCGTAGCAGAACTTGCTTTCAATTGAAAGAGGCTCTCCCCCTGTGCATTTATGCCACGGAGGTATTTAAACGTGTCAATCATATCACCTCTATCCTGCCTTTCCTCTAAGGTGTACATATTAAGATCCTTTAGTCTGTCCTCATATGCTTTATAATGAAGACCACTAACCATTTTAATAGCAACCCTCTGTACTGAATCCATCTTGTTTATATCATTTTGAAGGTGCAGTCTACAGAATTGCACACTATACTCCAAATGAGGTCACACCAAGGACTTATACAGAGGCACTATCACCTCCTTTTTTCCACTAGCCATTCCTCTCCATATGCACCCAAGCATCCTTCTAGTTTTTGCTGTTGCCTTTTCTACCTGTTCAGCCACTTTAAGATCATCAGACACAATCACGCCTAGGTCCCGCTCTTCTTTAGTGGACAAAAGTACTTCACCCCCTATACTATATTGCTCCCGTGGATTGCTGCAGCCCAAATGCATGACCTTACATTTTTTAACATTAAATCCCAGCTGCCAAATTCTAGACCATTCTTCAAGTTTAGCTAGATCCCTCCTCATGTTATCTACCCCTTCCTGGGTGTCTACTCTATTGCAGATTTTGGTATCATCCGCAAAGAGGCAAACCTTATCCAACAGCCCTTCCGCTATATCACTAGGAAAAGCTTGTATGCAGTAAGTTACTCTATGCAGTCCTTACCAGAGACTCCTGGGCACCATCCTGACATATAAAATTAGTAGAAAAATAACGAATGCCCTCTGCAGTTGTAAGGACAAAATTATTGACTTCACAGAAGCGGCCAGACAACTAATGGTTTAGTAATGAAAGTGTGACATAGCTCTGTTGCCAACATCCTGTTAGTCACACAAAGAAGTCACAGGCATGACTACAAGGATCTATCTCAGGAGCATCTCTGTCCTAACACTGGCCAAGACCACAAGCAGCAGGGCGTCTGCTATTCTTATCAGAAATATTACTTATTACTGATAGCACCCGGCACCTCCATACCTGGATGCAGAAGAGCAAGGGCATGAAGTGGTGGGTTTACTTTACTGCAGATTTAACTTGTTGCTTCCAGCCATTTATGAATTATTAAAAGTATAATCCGCAGAAAGGCCCACATCTTGCAGAGCTACTGAATCAAAGTGGGAAGAACAGTGTCCCAGCAATGAGCTTTAACTTTTAATGAGATAAGAGGGGAGGGGCAGGAGAAACCAAAGAAAGTCAAAGAGAATGAAGGACCCAAACTCTATATTTCAGGGTCTGGAGAGACTCTCGTGACAGCAATAAGAGGAGTCATTGTGAGTCATTGCTGTGAAATATTGTTGCACACATTCTACTGATACTGGATATGGAAGGAATAGCCGAGCAGGTCATTACTAGTACTATTACTATTTAGCACTTATATAGCGCTACGCATGCAGCGCTGTACAGAATACATGCAAAGACAGTCCCTGCTCGTCAGAGCTCACAATCTAGTCAAGACAACACAGAGCAATAGTCAATTTGGGGGAGAAAAAAAGATATGGCATTTACAATTCGGGGCAAAACAAATATGGCATTTACAATTTAGTCATGACAAAGGACGGGAATCAGGTCAAGAGGTCATCTGTCCTGCTCTGCACAGACCCCTGGGCCCCTAGCCCTGTGTACTTTGCTCTTTTCTCTCTCACTCCTGAATTAGGCACCGTGCAGGTGAAAGGATCCTATGATTGATTCTACCCTTGAACCCACAGATTTGTCTGCTTAGGTTTATTAGAGCTTTGTGCTCCCATACAAACTCCCTTTCAGAGGTGTAGCTCTAAATTCTTTGACAAAATAATGCAAACAGGAACCAGTGGAAACAAAGGGAAGATGTCAAATGCCAAGATGATATTCCATGCCTTTCAGACAGTTCTCCATCACTGAGATCCAGTTAGAAGAGGCTAATGCAGCCTTGTGCTGAACTCCACAAACTGATGTTGTGGAATATGCGCCTTCAGCACAGGGGCAAGCGTCCTGGGAGTGGGCTCCTCACTTTTAAACTTGCTGTAGTGTTTGCTGCTTCTGCCTGTTTTTGCGCTGCTTTATGATTGGTCCTATTGTTGCACACAGCAGTGAGCAGATGACAAATAAATAAGCATTAAAGGCCAAACTCATTAAATCACGTTCCACATGCTATTGAGTGTTACTGATAGTGCCAAAGAGAAGCTCCCCTGACTTGTGAAAAAGCTTAATAAGGTGTGCTGCATGCAATATCATGGCTCACACTCCATTAATGTGCCTGTTCATAGTCTTGGAGGTGCCCCCAGAGGCTTAAAGAGGCAGGTAGCCATGGGTTTAGCATAATTAATTACAGTCCCTTCTTATAAAACACCGCGTGCTAGGCCTCCCAGCATCTTTCCAAGAGAGCAGCGTGATAGCTTTGCCCTTGGTACATATTCCACTCCCATCCAACTTGCAAAACCTCCGTCTCCTCCTAGGTATTCCCAGGCCTCTTTCCGGACCCTTTCCTCTTACCACATGGCAGTCCAAGCTCTTGATACCAATTTTCCTGCCCTAATAGCATTAAAATGCCAAATGACACTAGTTTGCCTGTGGCTACCCCTTGTCTTGCACATGAATGAGTACATGAAGGGGGTGCAGAGAAATGGGGGCTACAGAAACAGATTTTTTACAAGTCAGGGCAGGGTTATAGCTTACTCTGTTTGGAAAGCGGATTTACGTCACAGCAGTGGGAAGGAGCTGCTTTTTTTTTTTCCTGGAAACTTGATTTTGGGCAGTGGGAAAGGATGAACCGAGGGGGTTGCTTCCTTCTTTAGTTTGTAAGCCCAATGCTGTGATTGTGCATTGCCAGTTGGAGATGACAGTGACAGTCTGACAGTTAGGAAGCAAGACAAATATGTGCTCATGAAGGTTGGGTCACTGGGCCTGCAGGGAGAGGGCACAGGGTCGGGGGGGGGGGGGAGCCTGCTATATAGGAAGTCCGTTAGACCAGATTTTAGTAAACTTTCATAGTACAGCTTGGGAGCAAAATAGAGAGAGACAAGGGGAAATTATTTTTACCAAATTTAATTTAAATTGAAACATTTATATTGTGTCTAACCAATGTCAGCTCAAGGTGAATAACAATGGTAAATAAATTTATAAAGCAAAAAAAGACCAGCACATGGGGTTTCTGTTCATTTCATTTCGGTTGGCTGTCTTAACGAGGCCTGTGGGAGAAGGCCACAGTCTATCCTCTGGTCAGTTGTATTTGCTCTTCTGACCGGAGTCTGTTATGACAGAAACATCAGATTTCCCAGCATGATATGCGAGTATGGGCATTACATAATCTCATTTCACTAGAGAAAAGCTGGATCTGATCGGTGTGGGCAGTTCAGCACTTCCGAATGTTTATCGTTCCCCATCTGCGCCAACACTTAGCAGCACAGATTCCTTTTTGGCTTAACACTTTCCTCTGCTTCTTTGGATTCCCAGCTCAATCACAGCAAGTTTCTATTGCACTATGGTGCCAAGAGCCTTCTTTTACTTTCTCCCTCCTCCCCTTTAGTCCAATCACAGTCCACTGCTCACTTTGGAACAGAGCATGTGTAAACCCTCAGTCGGGCCACCAGGTATCGCTGTTATGCAATGGCTGTGCCTCCCCACCACTGGGCTTCAAGTTTGGTCACTGCAACGATGCGAGCCTCAGCTGTGCAGGACTTGGTAAGGAAACTGAATGGACTTTTTTCTTTGTGAATGTGTACATTTTCAGAATATTTACAAAAGCCAGATTTGTCACGGGCGACTCTGATGTGTGTCACCTTATCACTGCTTTCTGTTTCCAAATCTGAGCCATAAGCAGGGACCCCCTGCCCCAATCACAGCAGCTGATGGGGGCTGTAGAGCATCTCTCCCAGCAGAAGGGAGCCAGGCACTGCCACCAGGCTTTATTATGATAATTATTGTTGTTATTCAAACCATTTCAGTGGGAAATTACAGGCTGTTGGTGCTCAGGCACGAGGGGGCTGAGGATCCCTTTGTGTGCAGAAGGCATACCACTGTTTCTTAATACTCAGGCGCTAATTGCCTTCTTCCTCCTTTTCCTGGTACTGTCCAAGACACTGTAAGAGTTGTCTCAACAGGCTCTCTGTGTCCCTTTCCAGCCCACTGCCCCCTCCCTTCTCTCTTCCTTCCATTCAGCTCATTGAACTCTAATGACACCAAAACAAAGATCTGATCTGCAGGACAGCTAGACTCTAAATTCATTTTGGGGTGTTTTAGACAGGATAAAGGGAACTGATGAGCCCTGAATAGACACTGCTTGAAGGAATAATGTCTCATTAACAAAATAGTAACAAAGAAAAGCATAACTGTGAAATTCAAAATTTGTCCTACTTTCTGGCGTTCATCCATTTTGTGTATCTCCATTACTTACATCGGTAGGTAACATACGTATCACATGATATAAGAGTGTCGCTTCCTGTCCTCATGAGTCACAATAATCCTATGAAACCCTGCCCTAGGTATATTCCACTAAAGTGGCATGACCCCCAGAGCGCCTATGTGACACGCCCTGTGGAATATATATGTGCTAGGGGCACACCCTAGGAAAATGAGGTCGCCCAGTTATAAAGGTCAGCTGGCTATGGGAGATCAGACTAAAAGGATACTAGGGAGAGCAGGACCTTCTGCTAGGCGACATGCTTGATGTGAGAGTTCGGTGGAGGATATGTGGCTTTGTGATGCAAATCAGCAAGTTATAAGACACTTTTGGGGCCACAAATTGCCCACAGAAAAAAGAGAAAAATAAAGGACACCCCTTTTGGATTTCTTCTGTTGTTAGATTCTGTTATATTTCTATAGCCATCTAGCCTTTGAAGCACCATACATAAAAGAAAAATGGTCCCTTTTCAATGAAGTTTGCACTCTGAGGCAGAAGGAATCATGGCTTTGCACTCAGAAGCAATCCCAGAGACTGGTTACTAAGTGGGACTTGAACAGAGAGAGAGAGAGAGACCCACTACTACTATTAATCATTGTATAGCGCTACAAGGCATACACAGGGCTGTACATGTACAAATAAGACATCCACTGCTCAGAGCTCACAATCTAATCAAGACAGACGACACAACAACTGGGGGCGAGGTGAATGGTAAGATACAGATACAGAGGCCATTCCAGGGGCATGGTGCACAAAGGCTGAAAGTGCAAGGTCTGGAATTAGGAATAGCAGCGAAGGGCCCAGAGAGGTGCAGCTTGCCTGATGAATATAGGTCACAAAGGAGTGCTAGGAGCTGCAGCAGGAAGACACTTACAAGCAATGTACTTTACATGCAGCTTTGAGGTGTATGAGCCTGCCTGCCCCTCATGTTTGCATTGCACTACCTCCCATTGGCAGGAATACCTCTACTCAGTGTGCTAAGAGAGGACGGCCATAGCAGAGAGATTGAACAAGTTCTTTGCTTCAGTCTTTACTGAAGATGATGTAGGGAAGTTCCCCATGCCTGAAATGGTATTTAAAGGTGATGTAGCAGAAGAATTGAAAGAAATATCAATAAACCGGAAGGATGTACTACAAACGTTTAATAAACCTAAGAGTAAATCACCTTGGCTGGATGGTATACATCCAAGGGTGATGAAAGAACTGAAATGTGAGATTGCAGACATACCATCTGTGAACTATCATTAAAATCATCTGTAGTACCTGAGGACTGGAGAATGGCAAATGTAACTCCAATTTTTAAAAATGTGTCTGCAGTGATCCGGGAAACTACAGATAGGTGAGCCTGACATCAGTACTGGGCAAAATGGTAGAAACAATTATAAAGAACAAAACTACTGAAAATGTAGATAGCCATGGTTTAATGGGAGAAAGCCAAAATGGATTTAGCCAAGGAAAGCCTTGTCTTACTAATCCGTTATATTTTTTTGAAGGTGTGAATAAACAGACAAAGGTAAGCTGGATTTTCAGAAAATCTTTGACAAGGTACCTCATGAGAGACTCTTGGCAAAATTAAAAAGGTCATGGGATAGGAGGCAGTGTACTATACTATACACCCTCTCTCACAACAAAGCTACACGACCACATGTAAATACCCTCAAAGTGATGTATAACGTGTAATTACTTTTCTGTTAGCCATTCAGATGTAAATAGTTAATACTGTTATCCAAGTTGAGCTACCTGTTATATGTAATTACGGTGTAATCCCCCACCGTAAAACACCCGATGTTCCATGTAAACCGCACTGATATCGAAGAGCGCGGTATGTAAGAGAAATAAATAAAAATAAAATAAATAAATAAATAAATACTATTGTGTATCAGGAAGTGGTTAAAAGATAGTAAGCAGAAGGTAGGGCTAAGTGGCCAATTTTCTGTATGCAGAAAGGTGACTAGTGGAGTATCCCAGTGATCTTGTACTGGGCCTGCTAATTTTTAGCATATTAATAAATGACCTGTAAAAAGAACAACAAGCGAGGTGATCAAGTTTGCAGATGAGACAAAATTATTCAAAGTTTTTAAAACACAAGAGGATTGTGAAAAATTGCAAGAGGACCTTGAAAAATTGGAAGACTGGTCATCCAACTAGCAGATGAAATTTGTGCAAAGTTATGCACTTAGGAAAGAACAACCTGAACTATGGTTGCATGATGCAAGGTACCACCTTAGAAACCATCACCCAGAAAAAAAAAAGATTTAGGCGTCATCATGGATAATACATTGAAACCCTCCTCCCAGTGTGCAGTGGTGGCCAAGAAAGCAAACAGAATGTTAGGAATCATAAGTAAAGGAGTGGAGAATAAAACAAAGGATGACATCATAATGCCTCTTTATCATTCCGTGGTACAACCGCATCTTGAATATTGTGTGCAATTCTGGTAGCCATATCTTAAAAAGGATATAGCTGAATTAGAAAAGGTACAAAGAAAGCAACAAAAATGATAAAGGCGATGGAAGGATGCCCTTATGAGAAGAGGCTTAAAAAGTTGGAGCTCCTCAACTTGGAAAAGAGACGGCTGAGGGGGGATGGAGTGGAACGGGCAAACATAGATCGGTTGTTTATGGCATGAAAGAGTAGAAAGACTAGAGGAAACACAATGAAACTACAATGTAACCCATTTAAGACTAATAAGAGAAAATATTTTTTTACTCATTCCATAATCAAACTGTAATTCGTAACTGGAGGATGTAGTAAAAGCTGTTAGTGTAGCTGGGTTTAAAAAAGGTTTGGACAAGTTCCTGGAGGAAAGGTCCATAAACCATTATTAAAGAAGACCTGGGAAATCCACTGCTTGCTCTGGGACAAGCATTGTGGAACCTGTGTGCCTTTTTGGGAACCTGCCAGGTACTTGTGACCTGGATTGACCACTATTGGAAACAGGATACTAGGCTTAATGGACCTTAGTCTGATCCAATAAGGCAATTCATTCTTATGTTCATGCTTTTGTAGTGGCAGCTCAAGGGGAGCTATATTCAGGTATAGTAGAAATTTTCAGGTTTCCTGAAGGCTTACAATCTGATTTTGTAGCTCAGACAATGGAAGGTTAAGTGGCTTGCCCAAGACCACAAGGAGCAGTGGGATTTGAACTCCTGTTTCCTGGACTCTTAGCACACTGCTCTAACCATTAGCTACTCCTCTACTCCGTTAATTTGAACAGCATTAACAATCAGATAGGGAGGCGTGAAAGAAGGGAACATAGTTGTAATGATGCAGGAGAAAATATAAGTAACATATCTGAATTTTGGATTAACTGTAGTGGGAAAAAACACAGTCCAGCATCGCTGGAAGGACTAATGTCTCATTAAAAAAAAGTATTTATAAAAGAGCAGCTTAACAGTGAGGAATCTGCAGTAGTCCAAATAGAGAGTAACAAAGAACTAGTTTAGGGTTTTGATACTGTCTTCAGAAAGGAAATGACAAGAATATGAGAGAGGGGAAGTCAAGGACACCACCCAGATTGCGGTCCAAGGAGACAGAAAAAGGTAACAAGGTTCAATTTCGGGAAAGAAATACATTCACCTTGATTTTTTTTCTAAAATAAACAAAGGCCTCTATCACTAAGTTATTAACACAGAGCACCGTGGGTCTCATTCAGATCCCCAAATGTATCAAAGGAAACCAAAGCAACTTTCCAAATGGGTCGGTATGAAGCCTGATTTTGCACAAGGCGTCTAGATCATAAACGGAATGTCCAAAGTCAGGACATCTACAACTTTCAGCCTATTTTCCTAAAGGTCCACTGAACACAAAGTGGATTGTAAAATACATTATGCACAAGTATTCTCTTAAACATGCGTAGGAGCAAACGTTTGAAAACATGCCTGAATTGTACTCGGATACTGCTGCCCCTGTGTCTGGACAGAAACACTATTGACAAAAAAGTCAGACACTTTGCCATTGATATTTCCTGAATTGTTAAATCATTCAACACAGTCTAGAATTATACAACTGGTTTAAACCGGAAGCCCCTCCATAGCTGTTCGGAGGTCTCACTTGGATCAGCTGGACTCCCCACAGAAGGTTCCCATGGGTGCACAGAGTCCTTCTCCACAGGTCAGATTTGGTCTCAAACTCTCTGTGTTCTTAGACTGCACCAGACACTCCCCTGCACATAGAGATAGAGGGGGAATACTTCAAGCTCCCACTTTTAACTCCCACAATGAACTGGTAGTGTCAGGAGGAGGGAGGAGAAAAAGATTGCATAGCTAAAAGACACAATTTCCACCACTGGGGAGGGGGCTGCCCAATGCCACACTCTTCAGTAGAGCTCACACTCTGCAAAGCTGCACCAATGCTCTGGTCCAAGAATTAGTCAATGGCTAGATCTGGGGATCCACCACAGGCGAGACTGAAGGTGCTATGCAATAATTTTCCAGGAGGCTTTCCTTTGAATTGCTAAATTTAATCCAAGTGGTGTTGCAGTATTTAAAGTGAATATCCAGTACTGTTTCCTGAAACAGCATCTTCTTTCCCTATCACCACCCTGCCGGTGATGCGAACTGATGGCTCTTAGATAGGTCTTCAATGTTCTGAATTGCAAGCAATTATTTCAAAGACTTTTGGATCACCCTCGATTCCACATATCTTTGGGCTTTCCCATAAATCACAGTGAGATAAAATACAACAGTGTAAGTTGATTTCCAGGCCATCCAGCCTGGGGCTTGTTGTTCTACTGGAATTCAACCTGTAAATAAAACCATCTTCCTGCTCGAGGAAAAGGGCACAGCAATGAGAGAAAATCCTTCCTTTCTGCCCTTATGTAAAGCAGATCTCCTGGAAATTCATGGGTAAAAATTAACTGTAAAGCATGTTCGATGGGCACTGTGCTATTGCTAAGCAGAAAGTCTTACCCGGTCCTTAAAACAGATTCTTAGGTCAGTGGCTATGATTGTATCTTTGGTTGATTTGACAATAATGTTGGACTCTAATCAAATTGATGCTCAATAGCAACATACACAATAGCAGCCTTAAAACTGGTGCTAAACAATCCCTGATGAAGGCCTTGCTGCTGAAATTTGGTCAAGTTGGGTTTTGACCAATAAAGTATTTGCATTAGAAGGCCCTGGTCTGGTCTCTCTTCTTTGTGTGCTAAATGTGTGTTTTGCAGAAAGATCACCCCTTCACCTGCCATGTGCATGGAGTAAGTCAACAGGTCTTAAAAGAAAGGCAACTGTGATTTATATATGGGAAAGCCCAAAGATATGTGGAAGAGAGGGTGATCCAAAAGTCAGAAAAAAAAAAAAACGCGAGAAACCCATATGAGTGATGGGATGCTTCTGAGCTTGCAGTGAAGAAAAGATGAGGAGAAAAGTAGTAAGGTAGAACAAGAGCGGCAGATGAACTGAGAAAGAACGAACAAAAGAAAGAAAGAGCTGAATATTGACTGGAGAACATCAGAACGAAAATGGAGGATAAAGAGAGCAAATGGAGGCAGAGAAAGGAAGGGGCCCAGCTCATACCTCAGAGGGACATGAACAGTGAAATTGGATGGAACCAGTGATGCCTTTGAATAACCCTTGAAATGCAGCCAGAATGGAACCAGTGATACCTTTGAATACCCCCCCTCCCCCTCCCTTCCCAGAGCCTGGACTGTTTTCTCTGCAGGTCAGGCTTGGTGGTTTTCCTTTCAAAGTGCTAGAATGAGCCCATGGACCTTCTCAGATTTGTTACCCTACACTTCAAAAGCTCTCAGCTGTCCCTTCAGCACTTTAAAGTCCCTCAATCATTTGTACCTGTCATTGTTCTAAACAGGGGCTGAACTTTAAAGGAGGTTCAGCTCTTTCCTCTCAGAAATGCACAAGTGCAACTCTCCTGGCCTTTCAGGAATTCAGAGCAAGGAACCGATTCATGGAACATTTACAGTGAAAAATTGAAGAATGGGCTGTTGTTCAACGCAGTTTTGGTTGCTCACAATCTGCTGCTGAGAAGAACCTGTTGTTGGTCCAGGCAAGCAACAGAGATTCTTTTGGATGCTGTTAAGCTAAATGCAGCTCTGAAATGAGTGAACGGTGGAATACCAGGATTGAGCAGCTGAGGGGAACTCTCAAGATTTAGTACTGCATCGCCCTACCAAACCTTGAGCCCTATCCATGCAGGCTCATCCCCTCCTGGAAGACAGAAGACAGCCTGTAAAATATAGTAGGGTATCCTGGAGCTCGGTATCTTACAGGGGCTTCCGCTCCCCTTATTGTAACCATCGAAGACTTCTCTGCGTAACCTGCCTCCTGATCACTCACTCCTACTTTGCCCCACCACTGTCTTTTCCCCTTGGATTCTTCCTTTCCCCCTGATTTTGTGTTTTCCTTAATCTGCAGCATAGCCTGCCTTTTGTAAGGGTCACATCACCCTCCTGCCCTGCAGCTTTTACAGGCTCAGTGGCTTCAGTCACAAACACTGGGAGCCAGCCGTAGCGTCCACCCACAACTGCATACAGAGCAGGCGAGCACCTCCTCATCTATGGGCAGGCAGATGGTTCTCTAGATATTCATCACACCTAGTCCTACAATTGACTGCTAGACTCTATGACTAAATAGCAAATAAAGCTGAAGAGATACACGTGCAAAACTGACACAATGTTCCAGTATAAGGCAGCTGCATAACTTGTGTTTGAATATCAGGTTACAATGTGCTTCAGAAATGGCATCTACCTTGGGGCATAAACATGCTCTTTATAACATCTGAAAATGTAAATTATGTGCATAAATGGGAGGAGTGGCCTAGTGGTTAGGACAAGGTACTTCAGGCCGGAGGGACTGGGATTTCTAGTCCTATAGGCACTCCTTGTGGTCTTGGGCAAGCCACTTAACCCTCCATTGCCCATGTTCCCTGTAAGTATTAGCGTATGTGTGTCATATCCCCTCGTGTTAAATGTATCTCCCAATTGACCGTTTTGACCCAGTGAAAAGCGGGATATAAATACAGCTAAATAAATAAAAATAAATCTGCAACATGCATCCTGAGTATCTATTTTTATTCAGGCCAAATTAATAATCTTAAGCACATACATGATGATATTTAGTAGACTGCATCATCTAACTTAAGGAGTTGGGCACCTTTCTCTGTCTAAATGCGTATTTCCCCCAACATATTTCAAAGATGCAGTCCATCACATACAGAAGTTACTTCTATGCGTCTCCTCAGATTTTCAGGTGCTTTAAACTATGACCAACATTCAAAAACAGTCCTGAGCCTCTTAGGCACCCATTTTCAGCACATAACCTCATTTCAGGTGAAGATGGGCTTATAAATCGGATGCCTAGAACTGGAAACAAGTGAGGAGAGACAACATGCTTCCCTCATCTCTACGCTAAGCCTGGCTCTGACTACTTTTTAAAATGTCTAAATTTAGGAACTCTACCTCTCTCATTCTTAATCTCTTAGTATACTGGCTTTCCCCCCATCAAAGTTAGATGAAGACTTCCCATATCTTTTTTTTTTTTTTAAAGTGCTTCAAGTCAATGCTAACTGCTGGAGACCCAGCAGCCCCTGGGTTTTCTTGGCAAGGTATGAGCAGAAGTAGATTGCCAGGCCTTTTCGTCCAAGGCAAGGGAGTTTATAAAGTGACTTGCCTAAGGTCACAAGGAGTGTCAATGGGAATCAGACCCTAATCTCTTGGATACTAGGCTGCTGCTCTAACCATTAGGCTCCTCCTCTTGTCCCTTGTCTTAGAGGAAGCAGATTCCCAGCATTCCATCCTGATCAAGTCATCTTTCTCCTGCTGGAGCCCGCGTGCCAAGCACCTTGAGCCTTGAGTGCCGCAGCGAGTCAAAGGCTGGAGGATGGTACCTTTCAAGCAGACAGGTTTGCAACACACGTTACAATCTAATTTACTAAACAGCTGTGTGCCCACTGCTTGGCTGCAGGTAATGGGTAGCAAAGAGGATGCAAACTAAAATGGAAATGAATTCTAAGAACCCAAGGTAATAAGTAAAGAACAAAGTGAGTAGGGCAGAAGTGTGCATACCCTGCTGCTCCACAAAGCACTCTCCCCAGCCCCCGCAGCTAGCACCACGGGTCACTCTCCCCACCCCCCACTGCTAGCACCACGGGTCACTCTCCCCAGCAGGGGGCTGCTAGCACCACGGGTCACTCTCCCCAGCCCCCGCTGCTAGCACCACGGGTCACTCGCCCCACCCCCCGCTGCTAGCACCACGGGTCACTCGCCCCACCCCCCGCTGCTAGCACCACCGGTCACGAGCCGAGCTGCCAGCTCCTGTACCCTATGTCCTAGCTCCCTGTACATAAGTTCATACAGACACACAGAGGGATACAGCCCGAGACCCCAAGTTGTGTAGATGTGAATTGTGTGCGCTATTTGTAGTTGCAAGTTGTTAGCTTAGGAGGTCATTCTAGAAGTACTATTCGTAAGGTCGACATTGTACAATCACAGACATCCTTGGAGATATTTTATAAAGCCTGGTATATGGACATCTCCATAACGAGCACATCCATGTCGCATGGGGATCTGACAGAGGCATGTCTGGGGTGTTCCACAACAGATACACACGCAGTTCCAGTTTTACTAGATGTGATATACTGCCTATAGTAGTGCAACCAGATGGTTTACCTAGTAAAGAAACAGATGAACAAAAATTAAAAAACAAAAACTCACAA
Source organism: Ichthyophis bannanicus (assembly GCA_033557465.1). NCBI lineage: Eukaryota > Metazoa > Chordata > Amphibia > Gymnophiona > Ichthyophiidae > Ichthyophis > Ichthyophis bannanicus. The sequence goes on from CM066050.1 coordinate 9,186,855, forward strand.
ACAAAACATAAAGCCCCACACAAGACAGGGATAGACAAGAGGACAAAGGATAAAGTAGGGGACAGAAGGGCCTAGGTTACAATGTAGTGACAAGTATCAAACAAATGACACAAAAGGACAGGGGAGGGGGGAATGGGGAACAAACAAGGCTGACGGTACTCAAGGGGAGGTAAGGAAGAAGAGGGGGAAAACGAGTGTCAAGATAAGAGGTGAAGAGGTGCAGCTGTTGGAAAAGTTAAAGTCAATAAACAGGTTTTCAGTTGGGACTTAAAACAGGAAAAAGGAGAACTGGGAATGAAGATAAGAGGGGAGGGAATTCCATAAAGTGAGTGTGACAACAGAGAAAGATGAGGAACACACCATAAACATTGACCTGGGATTACAAGAAGACCTTGAGAAGCGGCGTGAAGAGCATGTAGGGGAATGTATGCATGTTTGATCTCAGAAATGGTGAGGAGTGGTACTGTTCATGACAATTCCTGCTCCAGTGCACCAATAGGTACCAGAAAAGCTCTTGTTCTGCCACTAAAACACCTGGATGGAGTAGAGAAGAAGGTACTGTGATAACCCCAATACTTTTCAAAAAGAAAACTGAAGGGAAACGAGGGGTTGACACACCCATACAAAAGCAGGCAGGGATAGATGTACCCATCCTAAAAACATGGCTGCTTGCTCCAGTTTGGGCATTCAAGTTTCTGATATTGGGACAAAACTTGCAAGTGGCTGGGCTTCTGTCATGTTTTGACCTGCACATCATTTCTAAAATGTGCCTTTTATTGTATAGTTGGTGCTCTGTATTTGAATATATGGAGCGATGGAGACCTTGCATGGTGGAGCACATGCCGCTTAGGGAAGAAACCCACACTCTGGCCACAAACACCCTGCTTAGGAGCAGCAATGGGATCAGGAGCATCTGTACCCAGAAGAGCCAGTAGTACCGCTCCTGCCTGATCACATTTGGGGTGGACCAATGCTCTGTGCAGCAGAACAAGGCAGGTTCTCAGGGCCACGGGGAGCTGCAGTACGGAGAGCGAGGAGCAGGCTCAATGTGAAAGCAGGGTGACCAGCTCAATGCAGCAGACCAAGGGTAGGAGGGGAGGTCGTACTGCCCTTGTGAGTCAGTCTGGCCCTGGATGCTCTTGCCCAGTCACTGCCCTGACTCTTCCTGCCTAGATCCTTTGTTACAGAACCCAGGTAGGAGAGAATGACACCCCCCCTCCTGCCAATGTGTAACAATACAAAACTACAATTTAGCTTTCTTTAAAGTAATTGGTGATAGTGATGCAGTCTGCTGACAGCTGGGAGAGTGTGTGGCCTAACGCTTACACAAATGGGCTGGAACCAGGAAATCCAAACTGGCTGTGACCTTGAGCGGGTCACTGTCCCTCCCCTGACCTTATGGCGGGATCTGTAATTCTGTCAGTTGGCTGTCCAGCATGTTAGTGTCATCGCACCTGCTAATGATCATCCGAATTTGCCTGCCATATTGCTCAGGGCTACATTTTGAGAGCAATTTTGCATAGACACAAAATGGAAACGAAAACCCAGTCTGGCAGGGAGTATGTGTGGAAGGATTACAAGCTTTGAACTTTGGCCTGGAAACGAAGCCCAGGCTGTTCCCATTCCCTGCTCAGCTCTGCTCTGTTTTAAGGGTTGATGAAGAGTAGGGGACGCCGACTTCCCTTTTCCTGAGTAGGCAGTGATTGGAGCAGACGGTATTGTCCATGGCAATGGTTTGGAGAGCTCGCAGCTGACAGCTAATGAGGACTCCGTAGATAAACCTCTTCTCTAATTAACCTGCCCACAGAGTGTCATTCACTAATAGCCTTTTAAAAATCTGATTAAACTCTGAGCTGCTTGGACAACTGGTAAATATTTAGCATGCAGTCTGCAGACTGATAGAGGCACTCAAATCCCAGGAGGAGGAACATTCATAATTTGCCTCAGTAAATCTAGAAGGGAAAGTGTATTGCAGGCAGTATATAATGTGTACAGGATTATTTCACATGCACATAGACAGCACAGACATGCTATGAATGCATAATTATGTTAAGCTGATGTGAAACAGAGCTGGGAGAAACAGGTAACAGAAAAACCCTCCCCTTCTTCAACCACCTCAACAGCTGCAGGAAAGTTTAAAAATCTTTCTTTACATAGGCTGATGCAAGCCCCGTCTGGTACAAGAGAAGGCCACAGCGTCAGAATCCAAGTCGACTCTGTTTGCACTAAAACATTCTTCCTGTTCCAATTCCTTCTTGAGTCTCTCCCCCCCCCCCCCCCAAATAAAATCATTGCCAGGCTGCCCTCCCCAGAAGAGGAGGAAAGGGGGGGAGGAGGCCACAGAAACCAGTGACCCCTTTTCCAGCCTTAAGGTTTCTGTCCCAGCATCGAAGGGACACCCCTGGAATGTTTTGAATGGGAAGATAAAGGCAATGGAGACAGGAGGTGGACACAGGACCAGCCTGGTGGCTCAATAGTGGTACTATGCACTGCCATATGGCAGGTCTCTGGTTCAATCTGCTTTCCAGGTTGGCTGAGGCTGCAGCGGGCAGTACTCAAAGCCTCACCGGGGGAATTACACCCTGTGGACAGAATGAGGCTCCGCCCTGGGGCATGGCTCCTGGCTGAAGACTGTTGCTGCACAGATCAGACTAGGTGCCTTGAGGGGAGTAGGGCATAAGATAGGGGAATAAAGACTCATGTACCATATCCCAGTACTGGATCAAATTCAGTGAGATGCCCAGAAGAACAGCATAAAATTAGCAGGACCTCTTGATACTTTGCTCTGGAGTCCGTCATTTCAACTTGTGTCGCTGAGAAGAGCATACCAGCTGCCATACTGGGTCATATCAAAGTATCTCATCTCCAACAGTGGCTGCAATCCAGGTCACAAGTAGCTGGCATATCCCAAAAGGTAGATCCATGCCTGGCTAATAATCCTTTAAATTCATGAAGTTCCTCCTGCAGCACATAGAAACACGCAGACATCCCGGCTCCCAGGTGCATTAGTGCCAGGCTTAGCTGCAGAAGAGAACAGACCAGGCAGCTTTCAGCGTAGACAAGCGCTCCAAGGATATATTGAACATTTTCTATATTAGGATGCATTTGAGAATAAATACCTCAATTGATTTCTCACACTGTGGACAAACGCTTAACCTATATTTGGAAATAAGAATCCTCTAAGCAGCAACAAATTAAGCACCAGTAAGAGAAATCACACAGGCCCCTATGGGCTAGTTAATTGGGCCTTTATTTTGCTGCAATTGTGTTTCCAATGACCCACCTTCTAGTCCCGATTACTGATATTCATTCTTAATAGCAAAGAGTGTGAACAGCTGGGATCTCACTCAGGAAAATCCACAGAGACATTTATTTCAGATTGATTATATCCATCCTGTAAGTTACATACAGTGGAAAATAAACATGCTTACATAAAATCAGTAAGGGCTATGTGAAAAATTCTCTCCATTATTACTTTTATAGAGTTCCTTAAATTCAGAGTACTACGGAATTCTCCTAATCTGGGGAATTCCCAGAATACAGGATCAACCTAAAAAGAGACAAAAAGAGAAATAAGGATAGCAAAAATCTAAGGCAGAAGAAAAGATGGCTAAAGATCAAAAGCATGATGACAAAACTTTTTTCAGGTATATTCAGAGAAGAGGAAGATCAGAAGAGAAATTGCAAGACTCAAAATTTCCAAGAATGGATTCGTAGAAAGTGACATTGAAAAAGCGAAAATGCTAAACAAATACTTCTGTTCTGTTTTTACTAAAGAAAATCCTAGAGAAGGACCAGCTGTAATTGACAAATGTACAAATGAGAATGGAGTAGATACCACACCATTCACAGAAAATGATGTGTTAGAACAGCTGGCAAAACTGAAAGTGAACAAGACCATGGGACCGGATGGGATACATCCCAGGATATTGAAAGAGCTCAGAGAGGTTCTTGCAGGACCGTTAAAGGATATTTTTAATAGATCCTTGGACACAGGAGAAGTTCCACAGGACTGGAGAAGGGCCAATGTGGTACCCCTTCACAAAAGTGGTAATAGGGAAGAAGTGACAAACTACAGGCCAGTAAGCTTTATCTCTGTGGTGGAAAACGTAATGGAGGCGCTCCTGAAAGAGTGAATAGTGGACTTTCTCGAAACCAATAGGTTACATGATCTGAGGCAACATGGTTTTACCAAAGGACGATCTTGCCAAACAAATCTGAGTTCTTGGGCTAGGTGACCAGAGATCAAGGCATGCGATGGATGTGATCTACCTAGATTTCAGTAATGCCTTTGATACTGTTCCTCATAGGAGGCTTATCAATAAACTAAACAGCCTGGGGATGGTTCCCAAGGTGGTGAACTGGATCAGAAATTGGTTGACTCACAGGCGACAGAAGGTGATGGTAAACGGAACGCACTTGGATGAAAGGAAGGTGATTCGTGGCATGCCCCAGGGATCGGTCCTAGGACCGGTACTGTTCAATGTATTTGTGAGTGATATTGCTGAAAGACTAAATGGAAAAGTTTGTCTTTTTGCAGATAACACAAGAATTTGCAACACAGAGTGGACTCCCCTGAGGGAGTGGATAACATGAGGAAAGATCTGCAAAAGCTGCAAGAATGGTCTAATGCTCGGCAGTTAAGCTTTAAATGTGAAGAAGTGCAGTGTCATGCACTTGGGAAGCAGAAATCCAAGGAAATCATATGTGATAGGGGTGAGAGGCTGGTGTGCACGGACCAGGAGAAGGACCTCAGAGTGATCTTTTCTGAAGATCTCAAATTGACAAAACAGTATGACACGGCGGTAGCCAAAGCCAGAAGGATGCTGGGTTGCATACAGAGAGGAATTACCAGCAGAAAGGAAGAGGTACTAATGCCACTGGACAAGTAGCTGGTGAGACCTCACTTGGAATATTGTGTTCAATTTTGGAGACCATATATCGCAAAGAATATAAACAGACTGGAAGCAGTTCAGAGGAAGGTGACCAAAATGATTTGGAGCCTGCGTCAGAAGACGTATGAGAAGAGACTTGAAGACCTAAATATGTATGCTCTAGATGAGAGGAGGGACAGGGGAAATATGATACTCTAAGTATTTAAAGATTTGTATTAATAAACAAACAAACCTCTTCGAAAGATGGGGAAGCTGCAAAACTAGAGGGAATAACATGAAGCTGCAAGAAGGTAAATTGAAAGTCAACGTCAGGAAATACTTTTTCACAGAAAGGGTGGTGGATGCTTGGAATGCCCTCCTGATTGAAGTGTTGGGGGCAAATACAGTGACAGAATTCAAAATGGCATGGGACAGACACAGTGGATCCCTTTACAGCAACAGGATAAAATGAAAAATAACCTTAACTATCTCTGCTATCTCAACAAATAGGGGTGACCTGCAAAGAGCAGTGGGTACACCCCTAAACAAAGGCATGGGGAGGGGTGACCTGCACAGAGCGGCAAGTGCACCTACTCTTGCTAACTTGCTGGGCAGACTAGATGGACCATGATGGTCTTTATTTGTCATTTACTATGTTACTATGTTAATATTACAGGACAAAGGGAATAGGGGATCAGAGCCCAGGAGGGAGATGTTCATTGGCAGATGCTTTTGGGAACAGAGGGAGGAAGTGGGAAAAAGGCCTAGGCACATGAGGAAACTAATCTTACAGAAAAGGAGTGAAATGTTTAAAGCCAAGGATCCATTGGAGTTCGAGTTTATTGCAACAGATAGGGAAAATGGCCAAAGATTGGATGGGACTAGAGGTCTTTATTTGTCAATATAACCTGTTGCTCTAGTTGAGCTAGTCAAACATTTCTGGTAAAGTGAATCTCACTGATATTCTAATGTAGGACTGTACCAAAATTAGAAATATGCCCTGTGCAACTTGTGAATCTGGTGCACCAATATGCAGAAAGTCTCTCTTATTGGACTTCCTGGAAACCCGGTGATGACATCAGTGGTCCTTCTGTACTTACACCTTGTGCAGCCGCTCCCCTCACATCCCCCTTGGAATGGCCCTACTCTAATGTCCAGTTGTCTTGGTAACTGCCTTACACTTGGAGTTTGCACTTCCATCTAACATTGCGTGACTTCTTTGCATCTATTTTATACATATAAAGTGTGGTGGTGTTGCAGTTTTCTAGACGGCTCCAGGTTTGAAGCCAGTTTGACTTTCAGAATATTCTTCCAAATACTCGATGCACCCATTGTCCTTCAGAGCTGCAAGTAGCTCCTTTGTATTCCTATTGTCAAATCCAGCTGACTCCCAGCTACGGCAGCCTGTCATCTGTTCTGGCCAAAATACTCTTTCATGTTCAGTGAAGGAATACTCAGCCAATGGAGAAGCAGAAAGAATTACAATCAACTCATTGCACCAGCCCCCAGGGCAGATTACGCACTCCTTGCTTTTCCATGCTCTCCACTGACAAGAGATCTGAAATTCTCTCTGATGTGGACTTCAGCCATGGTGCAGAATACAGACTTTCAGACTGTGATTTCCAGCTTGGATTTGCTCTCTTTACTAGTTAAACTCCTCCAGACTTCATATTTCACTCTGCTGGCTCTAGCTCAAAGATAAAAAATACCCCCAAAACCTTATTTTCTGGACTTTAATCTGTTCTTCTGTTCTCTCACATTCCCAAGCCCTTGGTCCAGAGCCTCAGGGCTGATGTTCTGCTTATGGGTGTCTACAAAGTGGGAAGTGTGGAAATCAAGATAAGGAGTGTCTGCCTAAATTACATCCTGCGCAACCTTGGGTGTTTAGGATTAGAAAGGAAGCTGGTAACAGAGCTGGGATTGGAACACAGCAATCCTCAGCTTCCCCGCCCTTGGTTCGAATCATTAGGAACTGCCTCCGTTCTGCTTTCACTGCTGTGCAAAAAGCTTTTGCAGGATTTCCAGAGGTAAAACACTAACGGTGCTTCACCTAGGGAACTGATCCTCTATATAGGGTAAATGTACAGGTTTAGTGTCATCTTGCATGTACATGTACCAGCCTTGTGGTGGTGGGGGGGGGGGGGGGGGAGGGGATTCCAGGAGGGTAGGGTTAGGGAGGGGCTTTGAAATATGCATATGTTTCTGATTTTTCAGTATATCTACTCAAATTAACAGCTGGAAATGTGGATAAGATGATTTAAAGAGTGAAAGCAGAAGCAGACTTCTCAGACTTTAAAATGCAGCTACTAGACTCATAACTGGAGTAAAGAAATACGAAAACATAACACCGGCTCTGAAAACTCTGCAGTGGCTTCCCGTTGCTTCCGGAATCTGTTAGAAGAATTTTATAACAGTCCATAAAGTTCTTCATACAGGTCAACTCCTATATCTTTCGGATCTTCTCATTCCCTACCACACACTTCGTCCTACAAGATCACAGTATTCCAATCAGCTCTGTCTTCCTCCCCCTTCAAAAATATACTGGCAGACAGGCAGATAAATGGCTTTTTCTTATTTTGGCCTGGCTCAAGGGAATGCATTACCTCCGGGCCTCAGGGGTGAATTAAATACAAACTCATTTAATACTGGACTAAACCTCTCTTCTTCAATATTTTTGGAGACTGACTTCAGGTCACTTGTTTTCTCTTTTTTCCCTGCACCTTGCTAGCCTACTTACATTAGGAATATGGCATTTCCTTTCTTTAAACCTTTATGTAAGCCACTTTGTCGAGCCCTAACAAATCCTAGAGTGGTACAGTCAAAGCTCAGCTAAACTAAATATTAATGCAGAGAGTTATAAAAAGGGAGCAGATCTATAAAAGCCCATTTCCATGGGTAAATGTTCTCTCACTCAGGCTCATTATGGCTTTGAAAATTAAACGCCTGGCTTAGTTTACTTTGTTCTCTTTTCACAGTAGAGGACACAAAGCGGTACATTGGGTGAAAATGGTTCCCGCCATCTGCTGTCCCACTGGCATTAATGCTCCCACCCCTTCTTATTTTACATCTGTATTAGACCACCGTGTGACATCAGATAGTTTGGGGCAAGTGCCTGCATTTTTGTAGATGGTGTTTAACTCTACCCCCACCCCCCTTAGGAATGGAGGTAAAAGAGGAAGTTCAGATCATTGAGCCATTTTTTACTGTCATTTTAAAGTTTCTGAACAGCAAGTTAAAAAAACACCATCCTGAAAATTCTCAGTTCCTCTAGGAAGAGAAAAAGGACTCGAAGCTAGATGATGCTGGGATGGCAGATTGCCACAGTGCGAGATTTGGATGGATTTCAAATTATCACTGGAGCTATCCAGAGAGTGTATGGTCAGCCATGCCTGCTGGCTGCGTTAGGTCTGCTTTCATCCAAAGGTCCTTTCCATATCAGTACGAGCACTTTTTACAGCCCATATACTTTTATGCTATGAACGAAATGTAAATATATGCTTTATTGAGATGTATTTAATTGTTTTAATTGTAATCTGCTTTGTTTCTTAGACTACTGAGTACTAATAAATTGATTGAATTACAGTTTGATTTCAATGTAGGGGTGCCACAAAAGCAATTAAACAAACCACAGTGAATCCAAAATCTAGCAGCCTGGCTACTTACTAATCCTGGCAATAGAGTTCAAATGACTCCATTATTGAGAAAATACCAGCCAATTCAGGCTACTAATTTTGGCATTTAAGTCTACAAATGACCTGGGTCCAGAATATCTGAAGGACCGTCTAGTCTCCTATGATTCAGGTTGGTGGTTGTGGTCATCTCAGGGAACATTGTTGTCTGTTTCATCAGTAGCATAGGTAAAGTTTACAGAACCCTGGGATACAGCCTGCTTGAGCCCAGCCCCTTAGTGTTGCAACTCAATGCCAATACAGATTAGGGAGGGGTCATATTATCTACAATTCAGAGCCAGCATCAAGATCAAGTTATTTAAATTTGTGAACCAGCAACCTTTATGACTTGTACTATTTATGCAAACCTGTATATTAAACATATGAACTTGTTTTATAATTCTGTAATTTAATATTGTTTTTTTGTAATATCTTGCTTTATTGGATGTAGCTCCCTTTGGCTGAACATGATACAGCTCTGCAACATCAACCGCAGGTGCAAAATGCTGGCAATACAGTCCAAGCAAAGCTGGGAAAGTCACGCCAAAGAACCATGAGTCAAGAGCATGTCGAAAATGAACAGCCCAGGAACGGAGAAAATTTCCACTGGCCCATTATTCTAATTAGTGGAGCAGCATCTGAGAAGGTATCTTCTGCCCAGCTAATGATCCATCCTCGTTAGGAGAGGAACCTGAAGCAGGGCACCAGAGTGCACTAACAAATGTAGGGGGTCAGCCTGTCATGCAAATAACCTGAGCCCTGAAGGCTTTTGGAAACCAAGGTCAACAATTTGACTTTTGCTGAGTGCCCATTAATAACCTGTCAGCTGCAGTGTGGTCAGCTGGAGTCCATACATGACCCCGTAAGGGGGCACTCGGCACAGAACTTTATAGTAGTGAATGTGGGAAGTAATGTAAACATATTGTATTATTGAAATCTGTGCAAATACTTAGGGGGTAGTTGCTAACATGCACTAAGGGAAGAGCAGATGATATTTGCCTCCTGTGAAATGGCAATATCATGCATTTTACCATAAAGCACAGCTGCTTAAGGCAATGCTCATTAGCAAATAATGAGAAACAAAACGTGCAAATGAAAGCAAAGGACCTGATTATTATGCAATGAAACAGCGCCAGGACTATTTCCTGCCAGGAGCATCAGGACCATCTTAAAGGGGCTGGTGCACGTATACAGGCCCCTGAAGAGCCCCCCCCCCCCTTCTGATCTACCTTTAGAAACCTCTGGTGGTCCAGGGAGATGCGGAAGGAGCAATCCTCAAATGCTCCTGCTGCAGCTGACACTGATCTTAAAATGGTGCTGGTTGAACCCTAGCAGTAATCTTGCGGCACTGCCACTAGGGGTCCGGTTGACAGGAAGTACTGCTAGACTACAGCACCATTTTGAAGCCAGTGTTGGGCTAGGCAGGAACAGCTAGGGATAACGTCTGCCCCATCTCCCGGACCAACAAGCATTGTGGAACCTGTGTCCCTTGGGGAAACTGCTAGGTACAAATGACCTAGATTGGCCACTGTTGGAAACAGAATACTGGGCTTGATGGACCTTGGTCTGACCCAGTATGGCATATCTTATGTTCTTATGATTTCTAAAGAAGGTGAGGAGTGCACTGAGGGGGAATGGGAGTCTACTTCAGACAGGAGTTGAAGGTGTTGGAGATATTTTTGGGGGGGAGGGGGATTGGAAGCCTTGAATTGAGTCTGGAAGGGGCCTTGGAGGGGGGTTCAAAGCCTTGACTGGGGTGCAGGGGAAGGTCTTCAGGAAGGTGGGTGATCTGTGTAGCAGATAGCATGCAACTGGCCCCTTTAAGAAAGTGCCTGGGACTATCGGGTCACCTGTCAGTCATCGACAGATAGATAATACGGCTTCTGATGTTAATCACAAGTTGCGTTATTCACTTACCATGGGAGTCACTAACCTTTGGTAACTAGATTAAATATTGAATTTTAGAGTAAGGGAGGGGTCAATAGATTATTTTGTTTCCTCTTTTGTGAGAGATGCCAGGTATTGGGGACATTAAATCTGGTGAAGAGATAATTTGATTGTATTATGGATTTTATATTTTTTCATTCTGTTAACCACTTTGAGACCCAGTGTTGGCATCAAAAGCAGGTCATTAAATTTTAATTAAACTGATAAACTAACTTAGTACCACAGGTTAGTGACTCCCATGGTAAATTAAGCAGCAGTAAAATGGGAACCTTTACTGCAGTTTAGTAACTTCCTCCTTGACTCCATCAGAGCCAGGCAAATATTTCAATTCTATCCCTTCTCTCTGTGCTTTCTGAAAACTCACAAAACCTCTGGCTTTTTGAGATTTAATTTTACCTTGTGATAATCCAGCCAGATTAGTACATTCTCTAAATATAGTTTCAGTCAATATATTGTTTCCTCTCACTGTACCCTTGGAGGCACCAAGAGCTGTAAATTGTTGCCAATATAGATAGGAGAATCCACAGATGTCAAGCCAAGAACTGGAAAATATCTCATCTATATAGACATTTTGGTATCATTCTGAAAGAAAAATGAAGAAAACCCACTGCAATACTCTACCAGTTAGACCCAGTTTGGATAAATGACTGATCAGTCATCCTGGACAAAAACCATAAACCTCTAATCACATATAAACAAAACTGCAGCGAAAGCATACTGCAAAACTAAATCTCATAAGAAGACTAAAGCCACTTTTAAACCATTTCCGGACTGTTTGCCAAGCCATCATTACACCAATACAGAACTACAGCAATTCAGTCTACCAAGGACTCCCAAAGCAAACCACGCATCCACTACAGATGGTCTAGAACACAACAGCACGAATCATCAATGGATCTAGCAAGAAAGACCACATTACATCGGTATTACACCAACTACATTGGCTCCCAATTCAAGCCCGTGCCAAGTTCAAAACTTTACTGAATATCTTCAAAATCATCCACCACTCCTCAGCAGACATCCTAGAGATCCTAATCACAAGAGAAATGAGTACCCACCCTAGACGAAACAGTAACTGAGACGTGATCAGTATGCCAACAGACTACCAGAAAAGCAAACAATCCACCTCCGAAAGAGCCCTCTCACTAGCTGCACCGCAACTGGGGAACACCCTCACCAAAGAAATCCGAGCCACTGAAGATATCAAGGATTTCAGGAAGAAGCTCAAGACCCTTCTGTTCATGAAACATCACGTAGTCTGGCAAGCACACCGGCTCCAATCAAAGACCCTTTAGATCATTATAACACTGCCCAGCTGTAAATAGACTGAAACAACTGCAAATAAGTTGAGCAACTTGTAAATAGGTTATTACTCTAAGTACCCTGCATGCCAACCCTGAGCTTAGTTCACTATATCCTATTTGAGTTGAAGTGCAACATAAACCGCTTTGATTTCAGGATAAAGTGGTATAAAAATCAGGATAAATAAATAAATAAATAATGTCAAGCTTGTAAACATGATAACTCTTCTGTGTATGATTTCTCCATGCTCTGTAGTCGAGGTATAAAGGAAATAATAGGCACAGATTTACCAGGTGGTCACCTAGGAAGCCACATTCCAAAAGAAAACAGAAAGTGCCTTGAGCTAGAAAGATTAAGCCAAAGACTTGAATAACCTGCACGACTGTCACAAGCCTGGACATATGCACAGAATGTGTGGCTAAAGTCTCTGTGCACACTGGGAATTCAATCCTAACAGGGAAAGTGGAAATTGAGCTCATTCCCCAAATCGGGACTCCAAAAGAAGTGATGCAAGTGGAAACCGACCATCAAACTGAATCTTATCAGGAAAGGAAAAGAAAATAAATAAAAGCATATCAAAAGGCTTCTTCTGTACTGCTCCATGGTGCAACGACACCTTGAGTATTGTATGCAGTTCTGCTCTCTACTCACCAGAAGAAATAGCAGAATTAGAAAGGGCACAGAAAGGGTGGCCAAACTGATAAAGGAAATGGAACAACCTCCCTTGGGAGGAAAGGCTAAAAAAGTTATGGCTCTTCAGGAAGTGAATTCCAGGGGGGGAAGCCACTAGTCACCCAAGAGCGCATGGTTCGGAACGATGTATCCTTTAAGGATACTAGCAAAACAGAGAAGTCAGGGCATCCCAATATAGAGGTTCCAATAAAGGTAAAAGTAACCCAGGTGCCTTAAAGTAAAAAAAATCAGACGCTGAAAGATTCCAAATTAACCCTGTCATCAAATAGCCAGACTGTTAATATGAGCAAAAAGCAAAGTTTAAAATGCCTGTATGCTAATTCTAGAAGTCTTAAAAGTAAGATGGAAGAGTTAGAATATATACCAATGAATGAAAGGTTAGATATAATTGGCATTTCAGAGACCGGGTGAAAAAAGGATAACCAATGGGACAATGTGAAACCAGTCTACAAACTATTTCATAGTGATAGGGTGGATCAAAAAGGTAAGAGGGGTGGCGCTATATGTTAAACAGGGCATTGAGTCAAACAGGAGAAAGGTTTTGCAGGAAACAAATAAAATACACTGTAGAATCCCTATGGATAGAAATTCCATGTAAAAAAGGGAAAGAAAATGGCAGTGGAGGTATACTACCACCCGTCTGGCCAGAATGAACAGGCAGATAATGAAATGCTAACAGAAATTAGGGAAGCTAGCAAAGTTTACAACACAGTAATTCAATTACCCCGGTATTGACTAGATCAATGTCACATTAGGACATGCTAGGGAGATAAAGTTTCTAGAAGTAAATGACGCTACATAGAGCAGCTGGTAGAATGTATTTTAGACCTAGTCCTCAGTGGAACGCAGGATCTAGTGTGAGAGGTAACTGTTTTGGGGCCACTTGGCAATAGTGATCATAACATGATCACATTTGATTTAATAAATGGAGGAAAGATAGCAAGGAAATTGACTGTGCTTGCTTTTAATTTTCAAAAAAGGAGACTATAATAAAATGAGGAAAACTGTTAAGAAAAAAAATAAAAGGAGCAACTGCAAAGGTTAAGCGTTTACATCAGGCCTGGGTGTTATTTAATACTACTACTATCTTGGAAGCACAGACCAGATGTATTCCATGCTTAACAAAAGGTGGTGGAAGGAAGGCCAAAAGGCAGCCAGCATGGCTTAAAGGTGAGGTCAGAGAGGCTGTAATATCTAAGAGAGAATTTTTCAGAAAATGGAAAAAAAGAGCCAAAAGACAAAAACAGGAAATAAATATTGGCAAGTTAAATGCAAGGCACTGATAAGGCAGGCAAAGAGAAAATCTGAAAAGAAGCTTGCTGTGGAAGCAAAAGCACATAAAAACTTTTTCAAGTATATTTGAAGCAAAACACCTGTGAGGGAGTCAGTTGGACCATTAGATGATGGAGGGGTACAGAGAGAGGACAAGGCCATAGCAGAGAGACTGAATGAATTTTTTGCTTCAGTCTTTACTGAAAAAGATAGGAAACTTACCCATGCCAGTGATGACATTTAAAGATGATGTACCAGAGGAATTGAAAGAAATCTCAATAAATTGTGAAGATGTAACATAGAAACATAGAAACATGATGACAGAAAAAGACCACATGGCCTATCTAGTCTGTCCTTCCATATCAACAACTACAACAGTCCACTTTTTACCTTTAGAGATCCTCTGTGTTGGTCCCATGCTTTTTTGAATTCAGTTACTGTCCTCATTTCTACCACCTCCACTGGGAGACTATTCCATGGATCCACTACTCTTATTATATAGTTAATATAGTAATATAGTTAATTGATAAACCAAAGAACAGCAAATCACCTGGACTGGATGGCATATATCCCAGGGTGCTGAAAGAACTGAAATATGAGATTTTAAAACTATTATTAGTAATCTGTGATCTTTCATAAAATAATCTGTAGTACCCGAAGATTGGAGAGGAGCCAATGTAATACCAATTTTTAAAAAGGGTTCCAGGGGTGATCCGGGAAACTACAGACAGAGGAGCCTGACGTCAGCACTGGGCAAAATGGTAGAAACCATTATAAATAATAAAATTACTGAACATGTAGATAGTCATAGTTTAATGGCAGAATGCCAACATGGATTTAGCCAAGGAAATTCTTGTTTCACCATTCTCTTATATTTTTTTGAAGGTGTGAATAAACAGGTTGATAAAGGTGAGGCGGTTGATGTAGGGTATTTCAATTTTCAGAAAGCCTTTGACAAAGTCCCTCATGAGAGACTCTTGGGGAAATTAAAAAGCCATGGGAGAAGAGGCAGTATACTATTGTGAATTAGGAAATGGTCGAAAGATAGAAAGTAGAGAGAAGGGCTAAATGCCAGGGATCTGTGCTGGGCTTGCTGCTTTTTAACATAAGAACATAAGATATGCCATACTGGGTCAGACCAAGGTCCATCAAGCCCAGTATCCTGTTTCCAACAGTGGCCAATCTAGGTCATACGTACCTAGCAGTATCCCCAAGAGACACAGGTTCCACAATGCTTGTATTGGGTCAAGCATTGATATCCTGGGTCCCTTTTCTAATAATGGTTTATGGACCTTTCCTCTAGGAACTTGTCCAAACCTTTTTTAAACCCAGCTACACTAACAGCTCTTACTACATCCTCCGGTAACAAATTCCAGAGTTTGATTACACGTTGCGTTATACACGTTATAAATGACCTGCAAATGGGAACAACAAGTGAGGTGATCAAATTTGCAGTTGACACCAAATTATTCAAAGTTGTTAAAACACAAGAAGATTGTAAAACATTGCAAGAGGTCTTTGATAAAATTAGGAGACTGGGCATCCAAATAGCAGATGACATTTTATATGGACAAGTGTGAAGCTATGCACTTCGGGAAGAACATCCCAAACCACAATTACATAAAGCAAGGTCCACATCAGGAACCACCATTCAGGAAAAGGATTTAGGTGTCATTGTGGATAATACGTTGAAACCGTCCACCCAGTGTGCAGCAGTAGCCTAGAAAGCAATTAGAATGCTAGGAATCATGAGGAAAGGAATGGAGAATAAGATGAAAGATATTATAATGCCTCTGTATCGTTCCATGGTGCAACCACACCTTGAATATTGTGTGCAGTTCTGGTCACCATATCTTAAAAAGGATATAGCAGAATTAGAAAAGGTACAGAGAAGAGCAACATAAATGGTAAAGAGGATGGAAGGATAACCTTATGAGGAGAGGCTTAAAAGGTTAGGGCCCTTCAACTTGGAAAAGAGACGGCTGAGGGGAGATACGATAGACATTTCTAAAATAATGAATGGAGTAGAACAGGTAAATATAGATCAGTTGTTTACCCCTTCCAAAAGTAGAAAGACTAGGGGACACACAATGGAGTTACAATGTTGCACATTTAAGAATAATTTGAGAAAATATTTTTTCACTCAACATGTAATCAAACTCTGGAATTCGTTACCAGATGATGTAGTAAAAGCTGTTAGTGTAGCTGGATTTAAAAGATGCTTGGATAAGTTTCTGGAGAAAAAGTCCATAAAGCATTATTAAAGAGAACTGCTTACCCACTGGACAAGCAACATGGAATCCGTTTACCTGTTGGGAACTGATAGGTACTTGTGACCTGAACTAACCACCATTGGAAACAAGATACTGGGCTTCATGAACCTTTGGTCTGATGCAGTATGACATTTCTTATGTTCTTAGGATGCAGTAAAAGCAGTGTAGCTGGATTTAAAAAGGTTAGGCAAGTCCTTGGAGGAAAAGTGCATAAACTATTAAGATAGATGTGGGAAAACCACTGCTCATCTCTGGGGGCAGAGGGCTACTTTTGGGGAGCCTGCTAGGTATTTATGACGTGGATTTGCTACTGTTGAAACAGGATACTGGGCTGGATGGACCATTAGTCTGACCCACTATGACGATTCTTATGTTCTTAATAGAAAACATTGGAAGTTTCATATTAAAACTCAAAATTTATTCTAATGGAAATTTCCTTGTGTTTGGACATTTGCTACAACAGGAGGGCTGCATAGCAAGACTGTTTCTAGGGCTTTATCCTTCTTGTTGCCTTTTATTCAACATGACCACCTTGTGATGAGAATTCCTGCTATTGCTATTAACCCATGCCATGCCATGCAGAAATACCACACCGGGACAGCTTACCTGGAATGCTGAACACACCAGTACGTGAGGAAGTGTCCTAAATCGTCACATGAAAGGACTTTGACTTCATGGTCCTTGAATCTAAACCCCTATGAGTGGAATTTTATAACTGCTGCATAATGATAAATGTGTGTTGTGATAAGGAAGGCCATAGTGAGCCTATGGAAATAGGAGAAACTAAGAATTTTATCTTTAAGAAAAAGTGACATCCCTGAAGTGCACAGGTTTCTGCGTTTCCCTAGAGACAGCAAGCACAGAGAATTAGGCTGCCACACCCAAGCTCTGCTGACGTAGTTGCAGGCTTGGAAGATGATTATATGCACCTGTCTAGAGAGAGAGAGACACGGCCCGAGAAGCAGAGATATAAACTGAGGCTAGGGACAGGGGAGAGGAGAGTCACACCCACAGTGGAGTGGGGAGTCACACCCACAGTGGAGAGGAGAGTCACACCCACAGTGGAGAGGAGAGTCACACCCACAGCGGAGAGAAGAGCCACACCCACAGCCAGAAGGAGGATCATACCGAGAGCTGAGGAGACAGCTGGGGAGGAGACGAGAAGGCTGTGGAGAGACCCTGGGAAGAGAGAGACCAGGAGAGGAGTGCTCAGAGAAAGTGCACAGGGAAAGCTTCAAACCCCAGTTCCTGTTGAAAGGATTCAGAGAGTTCAGAGCTGGAAGCCCAGGACTCAGCCCAAGAGTTCCCAGAGCCCAGTCTGGAACAGGAATCCGTGGCAGAGCTCCAGAGAGGAACGCAGGCAAGTAAGCCAGGGATTGTTTCCCAGAAGTTGGAGGGAGACGGGTGAGCACAGCCAGGGGGAAGTGTCAACAGCCTCACAGATAACGTTGCCTTACCGGGGAGAGCTGTACTCCAGAGAAACGCAGGGTTCCTTAGAGAGGGTTTACCCTGGGATGTCCGTTGAAGCTTCAGAGCAGGGCACTGCATTACCGGAGCTAGAGGGAATGCAGGTGGACCTCATTGAGCAAGATTCTATGCAGCCAGAGGAGCTCATGGACTGTTCACTGTGTTAAGCTGATAGTGTTGAGTCTCTCAGCTAAGAAATAGCTAAGAAGATAAAAGTCTCCTGAAAAACTGAGTAAGGAAGCCTAGCCATAAGCAGAAGGTAGCAGCTTGCTCTTGTTAAGAGGAGAATACTTAATGTTTCTGTATTTGAGTGCTGAATGAAGACAAAGGTAAAAGAAGGTATTTTACTTTGGCTGAATGAAGAAGCTATGTTTTTTTTCTATCTGTTACTTTGAAGCACTTGCATAAAAGAAAGGACTGTGAAGCTAATACAGCCCAGTTTGTAAATGACCTGGAGTGAATACCTGGAAAAGTATCCTATTACAACATGCTTGAACTTTGTTTGTGTTTTGGGGAAATTTTTGCCTACACTCTTGGTGCATAACTACAATTCCTATTAGAAGGCTAGAACTACTATTCCCAGCATCCTTCACTGGAGAACACAATATTCTGTTTAAGCTTCTACAAGGCAAGTTAATGGCGTCCCTATCCCTCTAAGCTTTAGGCGGAGGGCTAGGGCATGACAGTGTACATTGCATGATGTGGAATCTGTGCAGTTTTTGAAGTGAGTGTGCATGTGCTCTAGTTTTGAAAAATTACCCATGAAATCTATTTGTAGATAGTTAATCTGGCTATTTGGGGCACACCGTTTTTTAGGGTTAAAAATGTACACATCTATCTATTGTAGCTTAATGTAGTTTTCCCACACTGGACATTTGTGTTACATGTGAACCGCGCTGATGTTAAATAGTGCGGTATATAAAAAATGTTAAATAAATAAATAAATAATAAATAAATCACCACTAACAGAAAGTGCCTCAGCGATTCACAACTTAAATTAAAATACACTAAAATATCCCTCTACACAACTGAGTGTAACAAACACAACCCTCTCTCATCCTTCTTCTCTTACCTCCTCCCCAGCCAAAACAGACCCCATCCAGTACAGAGGTAGCATCCAAGCTCTGCCTGTTGAAATGCCAACTGCCAAAGCTAAACTTTCAGCACTTTGTGGAAAATTGTTTTACACCTGAATTTCATCCAGCATCTACCAGACCAAACACAAGATGGAAAAAGCTCCTTTCCTGTTGCAAACAAATAACTATAAATGAAGGCACCAACAATAGCTTCTTTCAGAGTGAGCTCAGATTACTATTCGGGTGATTAGCCAGCAATCAATCTAGTAAATAGAGGGGAGCCAGAGTATGCAAAACCTAATGCAAAAAGTTTAAAAATTGCCCTAAATGTCAGTGGCTATCAATGGGAGTTACATAATCTTGAATACCTAACGGGTGCCACCCAGCAAGTTACTGTAAGTGCAAACTGCTCCTCCAGCCCACCCTGGGCAGTCCCTCTTCATACAGCAGTAAAATTAAGTGCATACAGGCTGCATATGGGCCACTTTGTGCATGTGTCGGGTGGGCAGTTGCTATCAGGTCCTTTCTGCAAGGAAAGTGTTGTTTTACCTGCAAAAGTGATTTTGAAAATGACCCCTATATCTTAAATGGTGCTGGCTCACCCCGAGGTGACTGCATGGCAGCTTTTTCTAACAGAATAGTGGAATAGGGTCCTGTGGCAGGAAGTTACAGCAGGTCAAATAGGAACTGTTGCAAAGTTTTTGCAAGGTAAACTTCCCCAGAGAACCTTTGACCAATCAGGGCTCTAACATTTTGTCCAACCAGTTGGAGGCAGTCTTGATGTTGATGGGGATCAGACACATTAAGACCGCCACATATCACCCACAAACAGATGGCCTGGTCGAATGTTTTAATCAGACCCCGATTCAAATGTTAAGAAAGAGTATAGGGGAAAACTGTCGGACGTGGGAACAAGTGGTCCCATTTGTCCCGTTTGCCTACAGAGAGGTTCCCCAAGCAACACTGGGCTTTTCCCCGTTTGAACTGTTAATGGAGAAGCAACCCAGGGGACTCTTGGACGTGATGCAAGAAGCTTGGGTAGGAATGAAGAAAGGGTAAGAGCCTGTGATTGAACAGGTTACCCATTTGAAAACCCAGTTAAGAACCTTCTCCCGGTGGGCTAACAAACACTTAAAACAAAGCCAAGAGAAACAAAAGGTCTATATACTTTTCCAAGGTCTGCCTAAACAAACCACCCGCCCCCTACAAATAGTCCAGAACACTGCTGCCCGCATTATTACTAGTGCTTCAATACAAGACCATATAACCCCAATACTACAAGATCTACACTGGCTACCAATCTCCTCACGGGCAAAATATAAATCAGCGCTCACCATCTTCAAAATTAAAAACATCTCAGCAGGAATACTACAAGAACTCATTGGAACCAAAACAAAAGACCAGACAAACAGTACCAAAAACAACATACCAACACCTACTCTATTCACAAGAGCGAACAAATCCACATCCATGCGAGCCTTCTCTCTTGCTGCCCCTGCTAACTGGAATGGCCTCCCAGATAATCTAAAATCAACAACAGATATAAAAGATTTCCGGAAGCTACTTAAAGCCACCCTGTTCATTGAACAATTCAATAAAGACCAGCAATCCACCCTAACCACCCCACAAAACGAGTTAACACAAGACATGACATCACAACATAAAAAACATCCTATTACTTTTATTAAAATGTATAAAGCCCAATGTAGATAGCTCAACCTGTATATGCAAATGCAATGTGTGCCTTTGAGTCAGTCCTGACTCCTTGCGACCCAGAGGCTCCTGGGTTTTCTTGGCAGTGTCACCGGAAGTAGATTGCCAGGCCTTTCTTCCGAGGCAATGGAGGGTTAAGTGACTTGCCCAAGGCCACAAGGAGTGCTAGTGGGAATTGAACCCTGGTTGCTTGGTTACCAAGCCAGTGTTCTAACCACTAGGCTACTCCTCCACTCCAACCTGTATATATTGCACCCCAAATCAAGACTTACCTATCCACACACTCACGAACACTATCTTCACAACCACTGCATGCCGACACCCCCGCACTACCCTACTTGATTGGTTTGCAGTGAAATCCACTTTGATTCAAGGATAAAGCGAGATATACAGTAAATACTTTTAAATTAAAAAATAAATAAATAAAATAAATATTATGATAGGCAGGCATGGGGGAGGAGCCTTAATCCAGGAGATCTGGTTTTAGTTATGCTACCTACCCTCCAGTAATAAACTACTAGCCCAGTGGAGGGGCCCCTTTAAGGTGTGTTGGAAACTGGGCCCTGCAGATTATGAGGTGGAGTAGCGAAAAGGGAAGTGCAGACCTTCCACATCAACTTGCTCAAGCCCTGGGTCTGTCGGGAAGTACTGGGAGTGCAAGTAAGCGAAGGGGAAGAAGATCTGGGCCCAGAGATTGCCCAGGCAAGTGAAGCACCTGTTGACCCAGGTTCCAGATGTATTCTTGCCCTTGCCTGGGAGAACCCATCTTGGAACTGACAAGATTATCACCAGGGAGGGTGAAATTGTGAGGCAATGGCCATACTACATTCCCCAGGCCAAACAACAGGAGAATGAGAAAGAAGTAGATGATATGCTGCGAAGAGTCCAACATTGAGTGGTCTAGCTCAATAGTCCTAGTGCCCAAACCCGATGGAACCACTAGGTTCTGTATTGATTTTTGGCAAGTGAATGTCATCTCAAATTTTGATACTTACCCCATGCCCAGGATAGAGAAGCTGGTAGAATTGGGAAGGGCTAAATACATTTCAACCCTTGACTTAACAAAAGGTTACTGGCAGATTCCCTTGGACCAGACCTCTAGGGAGAAAATAGCTTTTTGGACACCGCAGGGGTTATACCAGTTTACAGTCTGCCCGTTCAGCTTGCATGGGGTGCCAGCTACATTCCAGCACATCATTAATAAGGTACTTAAACTGCATCTAGGGTAAGCAGGCGCCTTCCTGAAGAATGTGATTATTTATTGTGAGACTTGGGAGGAACATGTAATCTACCTGCGTAAGGTGTGTGAGTCTTTAAGGTAGGCCAGGTTGACAACCAACCCTAAGAAATGCCAATTGGCAAACCAGGAGGTACAATACCCAGGTCACCGGGTAGGAAATGGAGTAATGTGACCCACTGTTAATAAGATGCAGGCTATTCAAGGAAAGACCCTGCCAAAAAACAAAAAGTAGGTCAGAGCATTTTTGGACTCAGTGAGCTATTACCAAAGGTTCATACCCCATTTTGCAGAGCTACTCACTCCCCTCACCAATCTGCTGAAAAATAAATCCCCTAACCTGGTATTTTGGGGTAAAGGGAAGAAGAGGCCTTCATTAACCTTAAACAAGCCTTGTGTAAAGAACTGGTGTTAAGAAATACAGATTTCAAAGAGCAGTTTGTGCTACCAACTGGGGACATGGGATGAGGGTGAAGGGAGATAGATTCAGGAGTGATATGCGGAAATATTTCTTTATGGAAAGAGCAGTGGATCCATGGAATAGTCTCCCAGTGGAGGTGGTAGAGATGAGGACAGTAACTGAATTCAAAAAAGCATGGGACCAACAAAGAGGATCTCTAAAGGTAAAAAGTGGACTGTTGTAGTTGTTGTTATAGAAGGACAGACTAGATAGGCCATGTGGTCTTTTTCTGTCGTCATGTTTCTATGTTTCTAACTGACATGTCCGGGGTAGGCTTAGGAGCAGTATTAAGCCAGAACATGGCCAGAGGAGAGCACCCGGTCATGCACCTTAGTCAGAAGCTGGGGAGGCAGAGACTAGGTACTCAATTACGGAAAAGGAGTGCCTCACAGTCAAATGGGCCATGGATGCCTTAAAATACTATTTGCTGGGTAGGCATTTCACCCTCATGACCGACCATGCAGCTTAAAATGACTAAACTCAATGAAGAACACCAGTGCCCGCTGGACCCAATGGTAAATGGCCTTACAGGCCTACAACATTCATGTGGAACATCGGGCTGGAAAGGCCCATATTAATGCCGACTACCTGTCTCAGGAGGGGAAAGAACTACCGGCCAGGGAGGGCCTGACTACACCCTGACCTGAATGGTCTCCATTAAGGGGGGGGGAGGTATGTGACAGGGTGCATGTCCCATCACAGCTAGAGTCCTGACAGACCCTGCCCAGTCCCTGTTCTGGGGTGCAGGCCCATTGGGGAGGGTCCCCTTGAAGCAGCAGAGGAGGACAGCAGGGGCCAGGGAAGGGTTCAGGATAGGTTCCAAACTCCTACCCCTCCACACCAAGAAAGCCCTACTCCCCAACCATGCTAGCGTTGAAAGGCAAGAGAGTTAGAAGACTTGTCCCAAACCCCCTTGTAGGCAGAACCCCTTGGGGAAGGGGGAGGAGTTAGCAGACTCCCAGGAGGAGAAGGCGGCAATTGACCTGGGAGTTGAGAAACAACAAAACCCTGAGGAGACTCCCATGGATACTAAACTGGTAGACAAAGGAAGGGGGGCAGACCACTGCGTGCAAAGGGATCCAACGAAACATGAACTTAGGGTGAGTAGTCCACCAGTCCCAAATGTAGAGGGGAATCCCAGAGATAGACTCCCTGCAAGGAAAGACTATAAAGTGCGGTTTTCGGACTTCTTGTAAGCAGATTGAGCCAGGACTACAGGAGAGACCTGAAAGAACCACCAGATGCCTGCATCCTGGACTTGGAGATGGACAATACCCGACCTGACCCGAGAAGGAGCAACAGGTCCTGATGCACAATAGCACTGCTTTTTCTGTTTCTGGGTTATGTTTGATTATTTGTAGGAAGACAGGAGTGTGCCCATGCTAAGTATTCCTTGGTGTACTGCATGGATTTGTTTCCAAGAGATACTTCAGGTGCCTGCATTAGTCACCTCCGGAACACTAGGAGAGAATTGAGCAAACACAATGCATCTGATTCTGAGCGAGTCACTGGATGGAAAGCTCTTTCTGTTTCTGGGCATTGAAATGTAAAATGTTACGCAACACTGCGTTTGTGCAGATCACTGGGGGGAGAAGCAATCATCAGCACAATGCAGGCAGGACAAGTTCCAGCTTCTCAGTGACAGGGGTGTAAGAACACAACCGAAACCACCAGTTTCATGCTTTGTTCACAGCCATGCAGGTTGATTTTCTCTCTCAAGCAACTGCAGGGAAAGCCACAGGGCTATTCTGCTACCATACCTTGGTGATAAAGAGGGTAAAGAAAACATAAACCTGCAGCAAAACAGGAGCGTGACAGAGAACACACAAAAGCCAGGACAAAAGGCGAGAGAAGTCTGCTGGATGTGCGGCGTGGGCCCTACGGTAGCAAAATGCAGTAGGAAGAGAAAGTGGTGGTGGTAATAGTTCACTCCCAGGGAAGGGTTATTACCAAACTCAGTTCTTCAAAAAGCAAGCCTGAGGCCAACTTTCTTCAACATTTTTGAAAGTGATATTGCAGAGGGGTCAGAGAGAATTTGTTTTTTTAAGTTTCCAAAGGCTTTATTGAGGTCTGTATAAGTAATAAAGTATCACTATGATCTTTCCAACTCAGCAACAGAAATCAGCAGCTTTTCATTCAGCTTTACATAAATAGCCTTATCTTTAGAGAAACCTTTCCATTTTCCCCCAACTACAATGAACTCCTTAACAATATGCAACATAGGAGTTGTTACTCACTTTATTCCAACAACCCTTAATGAAGGGGAATGTAACTCCCTAATGGTAACCAAACAGCATAATAAGGAGAAAAGGAATGGGGTTCCCTCTACTACCCTCTATCCCTCCCTTCCCCCACTTCACTCCTAACCAACTCCCAAGAAAGGGAACCTCAGTGCATATTCTATTTCCTCACTTCAACAAGTCCATACAAATCCACAAAAGGTTTCCGTATCTGTTCAAAACACTCCACTTTATTCTTTCCCTGTGCAAGTTCTCTTTCCATACTATAGGTTCTCCACATTCACACATGCCATGCATTCAAAGGAGAATGATCCCAATATCTATGAAATCACTGACAGTGTAGGTAGGGTGAAAACTGAGGGAGAAATGCAATGAAGTGCTGAATTTGGGGTGCAGATATCTGAGAGATGACGTGAAATTAGGACGTAGACTGCAAGCTGGTCACATTGACGTTGCCAAAGAATAAAAAAGGCAGTGGATAGAATAATGGTTCTGTGAGGCTGTCCCAAGAGCCATTGGAGGAAGAGGTGGCTGGGCCCAGACCTCATGCCTGCACCGACCTCTTGCTCTGGACATGCCAATGACCATCTGGACAGCATCTGGGCCAAGGTTCTCTGCCTTAGCCAAGAGGTAAAGAACAAGATCATCCTTGACTCAATGCATAGACCTTACACGACCTCAGCCAAGACAACCTGGTTCTGGGTCTGGTTCTCCCTACACCCCTCCTCAGGAACTGGCAAAAAGCTTCTATCTGTACCCTTCTCTTCTATTGCTAACTCCAGACTTCACTCCTTTCACCTTGCTGCTCCTTAGGCCTGGAACAAACTACCCGAGTCTGTATGTCAGGCCCCTCCTCTGACCTTTTTCAAATCCAGGCTGAAAACTCACCTCTTTGCTGCCGCTTTCGGATATTGACTCACCTGATCTCCTTTGTGTTTCCTTACCATTCCCCCTAGATGTATCCCATGTCTACAGCTACTGTGTTGTCTGTCTTGACTAGACTGTAAGCTCTGATAAGCAGGAGCTATTTTTTACATGTGTCTGTGCAGCGCTGTGTACGTTTTGTAGTGTTATACAAATGCTCAGTAGTAGTAGCAATTATTTTATGAGAAGGTGACAGTAACAATGATAGGGAGGTGAGAGTAGATAATGTGAAGGGTCCTTGAGAGTCACCTGTAGCTGCTGAGTTCCTACAAAGGTTAAGTACCATTTACTAAACTTCCAACACTTCCAAACATGGGATAGTGCTTCTGGCCAGCTCAGAAAGGCAACATTAAGGAGAGGCAGCTCTCTGTAACAGAGGAAATCACGTAACGGAGGAGCCTGTTACATTGGAAGAGTTGCACTTTTTCTCTTAGTTTAGCTGCTGTGTGTTGCTTTGATGCTCTGTGAAAGGTGGTAAAGCAAATCATTGAACATTCCAATAAGTCCTATGAAATAAAATTTAAGACTTGCCCAGTCCATAATTGAATTTTAAAGTCAGTGTGGGTTTTTGGCACTTAAATTCAGATATTCAGCATCAGTATCTGCACAACCAGCTGGAAATCACATGACTTCTCGCTCCGCCCCGGTACTATCTATAGTGTTGAGGTGGTCTGGCAGAATATTCACTGGCACTAGCTGGATATGTCGCTGCTATAGTACATCGGTCAGTGGTGCTGAATGCAATGCAGTGTGCGCCAGACTCCTGGCAATTCAGCCCCTGGGTTTCCTCAATCCCTAAATATGTATCTTAGGAAAGGGGAGATATAGGAAGGTATGACAAGGGTTTTTAAACAATGTATAAATGACGCATAATAAACAAACCTTTTTAGTGGAAAGGGGATAATCTCAGGAGTAATACATGGAAAGATCAATTTGCCAAAAAAGTGGTGAATGCATGAGAGAACATCCAAGTTGAGAATGGGAGATTTGAGCGATTTTGGCATCCCAGACAGCACAGGGCTGAGAAAGAATGATAAAGATATTCCCCATCTTGTTGGATATACCATCACAGTGGCGGAAAGATATAGAAGTGTTTCCCCATTGGATTGGGAGCCATGGGCTTGATAAAGAAGACTTTCCAGGCACATCTTGACAAACTACCAATAGCTGCTACCTCTTATGAACTCCAGAAGGAAGCTCTCTTTGGCACGATGCAAGTACCAAGCTGAGCATTAGCATTAAATTTGAAAGACTCCACATACCCTGGCTTAGAAGTGAGGTTCATAGTATCCGCAAAACTAACCCATTTGGATAAACTTCCCTGAGAAAGAAAGATACCAAGATATTCCTCATTGTGCTGGGCATCAAACTTGATTAAGAGGAATTTCCAGTGAACCTTGATAAATTGCCTATACTTGTTACATCTTACGAACTCCAGAAGGAGGTGGTGTCTCTCTTTAGCATGATGCAAGTACTATGCTGAGCGTTATCAGTAAATCTGAGAGACAGATCATACTCCACATACCCTGAGGAGTGAGATTCGCTACTGTGATGATATGCGCAAATTGCGGAAATTCCCTGCTGAAACAGAAGTGTCTTAGTTGGGGGGGGGGGGGGAGGAAAGAGTACATGGCTGCAGGGATGGAGAATGAGTAGGTGAGATTGGCCTTGTGCCCATAATCTGCCATCCTAGTCTTTGTTTCTGACCCTTTGGTAGCAGATAGCCAAAGGATGGCTCTGATTCCAGATTATAGACGTGATGTTGTCGGGGACAGTGCACACCGGTTTTGGGGATAGAAATGGAGCCTCTCTACTCTCCTGCCGTCTTCCATCAACTCATCTCAGGAGCTCAGCTCTGCGTAGAATCTGCTCCTGTCGCGAGCTCTGTGCCTCATTGTTCAGGTGCAGATATAGATCTGTGTGGGAGGACGTGCGCTATTGAAAAGTCATTTGAATATTTATTCATTTTTTCTGCCTGGTTTGAATGGTGGGCGTAAATCACTTCTTTTGCCTTACTAATAATATAGTGCCCATTACAGGAATGTGTTTCAGCTGCACTAAGCTGATCCTTTCTTAGGGTGCTCAGGCACATGGTGCTATATTAGAGCCCTTTTAATGAACTCGGGAATACTGAATTCCTCTTAAAACTGAAAGTGAAGGCAGCTTTTCTCCAAGCTATTTCAATACAACAACACTCCCAGTCCCGCGATAGGCAGTACTTTTTAAATTTAATTTAATGCAATGATGCATTGATTATACTGCTTTATCCATTTACCTGGTACTAGGTGGGTTACAGCTAAATGTAAGTTTTCATTTTCTTAATGACTTCCTCTTTCCTATCAATTTTTGGAGTCTTTTGCTTCTCTCTTCTATTTTTGGTTGTAAACCACTTTGCACTTTTATAATCAAAAGGCGGTATAACAAATAATTAAATGGTAACTGTAAAAATAATATAAATCACATTATTTCATACCAATACGTTTCTGTTGTGTCATTATTTTTAATCTGGACTATTGTATTTTGTAAGTATAATTAATCCCCTGCCCAAATTGCTGAAAGCACCAGTTTATTAATTTTTTTTGTAAACTGTATGTAATTATTCTCCAATCTAACAGGAGAGCATTTCAAATTGGTGGAGCAGTGCCCTGCAAAATTCATTTGCATGTGGTAGCAAGCCTGACTACATATTCAATCTATACTGGCTTTTCAGCCTTTTGGCAAAGAGCATAATGCAATGAAGCGCAGGATCAGAGCACTGAGCCGAGGACGGCTTCTCCCCTACAGCTTATGGCTGAGACCGAGACCCTCCGATTATAGAAGGCCTGCGCTCTGCCACCTTTTCCATTTGAGCACACGATGGTTTCATGACTATTGCCAAAGCAGGAGGTTTACATCCCTGATTAAAAATCCCCCACAAAAACCACAAATTATAATCAATTTACAGTTCTGAAATTTTTTAAACTGTTGCTTACACTGTGCTTGTATACCAAGGGGGCTATTGTAGAAGCCCTATTCATGTTTTGGACATCTGAAAATAGGTATGCAGATGTCCAGTTCACAAGGGTGTCCATCCTGGAACCATTTGAGAAACAGAGAGTGCCAGAGGAGTGCTCTGGGCAGAGTAACCAAGTTGCACTTTGCACTGCGATTCCAGAAGGGCGCAAGCACGTTTAATCCTGCTTGTTGAGGAGTCTCTGCCTATACAGTACCTTCTCCTGATCACCAATAAGGAGCAAAAATGTTCTCATTTCATGGCAGCCGCACTACCAGGAGGAAGAGCACAATCAATATTTCCTGGGCAAAGAAACCTGCATGTAAATACAAATCTCAAACGGATTACAAACCCACCACCGCACGTTTGAGTGTCGACAATGTCACCATGTATGGACGTCCCCCTTCTGGAAAATGTCAGCCGGGACATCCAAGAAGCCACTTCTGCGGCCGTCCGATTGAGGATGTCCAAGTTTCTAAAATCAGGCTGAAATGTAAACATCTCCAACGTTTTCTCGGATGTTTTGCCCTGGACGTCTAAAATGCCACTTTGCTTGTTTTATCTATTTTATTTTCGCCATTTACATACCATAGATCTTCTGCAGATTGATTTATATATGAAATAATTAAAAGAAAAACATTAAAAAACAGACACAAGCTTCCAGTAATTAAATCTAATTCAGATTTAAACTCATCTGAACAAATTACATCCAACAGAGAACTGCTGAGCACCCTCAACTATAAAAAGTTCCTGCACTTCCTAAAAGCTTGAGCAAAATAAGCTTTTAGTTTCTTCCCAAAATCCAGTATATCAGATAAAATGCGACTAAACTTTGATTAAAAGCTTACTCTATCATCATTTATAATAAACTTCAAAGTGGCTACAAAAACAAAAAATAAAATTGACCAAAGCAAAAGAAGACGTCTCTTGAACCTCCGAGCAGGATGTGGGTTAGAAGGGGTGTGTGACGCAACGCGGCCACACTTCTGCCTTAATCACTGCTCCCCTCAGCTAACAGCACTCAGGGAGCTTTACTTTAAAGCAAAATTTTGTTTCCAAACTGCACGTGCGAGGAATGTGCACCTTTTCCCTGCACCTCTATGGTCTTTTTTCAGACCTATGATTTACATTATTAGAGCAGTTCTGGGAAAATATATGTGAGGACTATGTATAAATTTGCAAAGACAGTAATATATAGTAAATGACGGCAGATAAAGACCAGTGTGGTCCATCTAGTCTGCCCAGTACGATGGCAAGAGTAGATGCCATAGAACATACCAAAAAATCTTTTCAACCTCTGTTTAGTGTGGTCGGCACAAGCATTTGGAGCTTGCGCAGATGAATTTATCTTTGTGCAGCTTGTATCAGCCATGTCCTTTCTTTCTGGGGTGGTGGGTATTTCTTGGCGCCCTACAGTACATATACTTTAACTTGGATTAAGGAAGGTCTTTCCAGGTGTCAGAAGAAATGCAGCACATAGAGGGGATTATCAAATCAAATCGAGCAAGTGCAGAGTCCATGGCTAGAAAAGGACTTACATTCCCTGCAAACCTTACATTTTCAAAGAGAAAGTCCAAGATCATTTGCATTCTCAGATCTGCAAGCTGCCCGTGGACTCATTTACGCAGGTAAACTGGCAGTCTGGAAGCTGTCCCTCCTCTGCTGTCTTAGTGCATTTGGGCTTCCCAAGCAAGGCTGAAGGGAAACATCTCCAGTGTTGCATTAAGGGCAAGGTAAGAAAAGAGTATACAGTGACAATTTTGAAAATTCGGTATTAGGTACCTGTTTGAAAATAACTCCCTTGGCTGAGTGGGGTGAGTAAGTGGTGCCCTTAACAGGGTCCGTTTGCTTTTGTATCTATTTCTGCCTAATTAGCACCATTGTTTAAGAGAATTGACTCAAGTAAATCCACAGGCAGAAAACGCAGAGGACCCGCGTGCTTGTGGCTGGCAGGCAGAGGTGTTTTTCACAAAGAAACCTCTAGCAGGTGCCCCCAGGGCCTGGAGAGCAGCCCTGCGATCTCTTGGATTTTGGCATCTATCTGCTCTTTGCATGGCTACCTTTGGACCCAATGTTGATTTATGGGTCACAATGTGACAGGCCCTGTCGTCTCTGCTGCGGCCTTTTCACACAGAGGCTCCCTGTTGTGCAATTAGATGAGGTGGGAGGAAGTTGCAACGGGATGAAAGAATAGCCAAACTGCTCTTTCTGTTTCTCAGAGAGTGTAAGGTGAAAGAGTCCTTCGAACTCGAACAGCCTTTCCTGCTGGTGTGAATCTCTCTCTACTTTACAGTGTCTAATGGTGTGAAAGCAGGAAGCTGTGTGGTCCAGGAGCTCCACTGTAAAAGGTTTGCTGGAAATCCATGGATAGCATACTCAGAGCTTTGCCAAGACAATCCGAATAATAGTAAACAATGGTTTGACCCACCTGAGATGCTGGAGCTGGGTTTAGAAAAAAAAAAGACAAATTCCTGGAAGAAAAGTCCTTAAACTATTAGCACCTTTGTAAACTTTTCATTATAATTGCTAAGTTGATTTCACCTTCTCTATCGGTTATCACCATTAAAGATTCCTGCCTGTCTCCCAAAAGCCTGGCTAACAGTTTTAGTACCAAGGCTAACTATCTTAGGCAGATTCTGAGGCCCAAGTTGGCCCCTGTTTCTCATTCCTCACATCCTCATTCCCTGCTTTCCCCTATCTCCTTATGTATTTTCCCCACATAGATGAACCTCTTTCAATGGAATTACACTCTTGTCTCTTGATAAAACTACGAGTTCCATGGAGCACCAAAAGCTTGTCAGTTGATTCTTTTGCAGTCTCTCTGATAAAAGGATCACCTCACTGGTCCTTCCTTTTTGCCATTCTTAATGTAGAGACAAGGACAGTGTCTGAATTCAAGAAAGCATGGGACAAACAGAAGACCTTTAAAGGGGAAAAAAAGCACTATAGTAGTTGATATGGAAGGGCAGACTAGAAACCATCATGTTTCTATGTTTAGTAATAGTCTTTCACGGGGCCAGTTCCCAACCTCATGAAAACATGCCCTTGGGCAACTCCTATTCAAGAAAGTCTTTAGAATTTTCTGATTCAGTCAACTTCCGGGCCATTCTCCATGTTATCACTTCCACTGAAAGTTCTGGAGAAGTTAATTCAGAGGCAGATACTGTATGTACAGTATATGCTTGGATGACTCCAATGCACAACATCTAAGACAAGCAGATTTCTGCCCAGGCCATGCAACAGAACCCTATTAAACTGCATGCTGAACAAAATTAGGTGTCACATGGATATTGATCAGTTAGCTATCCTTGCCTTATTAGACTTCAGTTAGTCTTTTGACCTAGTTTATTCTTCATTGCTGATAGCCCAAATGTGGGATCTAGCTTTCAGGGAGTCTGTTCTCAGATAGTTTTGTTCCTATTTGCAGATGGATCTTACGCTGTGACATTCAATGACTTGCTTGCCTATGGACGTCTCCAGGCAGTGGTGTAAATACCATCCAAGTAGCTCCCATAATGCGGGGGGCCACAGGCTAAAAGAAAGCCCCTTCAGCCCTATGCTTCCTACTTGGCAGTGGCAAAGTGAGACCACTCCACCTCTCTGCTTATAAAATGCTTTTTCATGGCAGCCCGAGCCCAGAACAACATCTCCCACCACTGTGGGACCGAAGTCTCACAAGATTGGAGACTTTGGCTTGGCAGCAGGATCTACTTCTTCGACTGCTACAGAACAGTGATGCAGAGGGAGGTGGTGCGGCAAATGTCTTTATTCTATGTATAATGTTTGATGGCTGAATTTTTCTTTTAAAAATTTTCAGGGGGTGGGGTTGATGGGAAAAAGAAAGGTGTCCATCCTCCCTTCTCAAAGCTTCCACTGTCATCATCATCATCATTATGAGAGGGCAGGGACCTCAGCAAATTTTGCTTAGGGCCCCCCATTTGAACTTACACTACTTCCCCAGGGGTCATACTTGGCCCCAGACCTATTTTAATCTTTTTTGGCACTTCTGGCAACAATTATTCAAGATTCTGGATTGAGTGGACATCATCCAGGTCTTAGCTTCCTGGATCCATTTCCACCTGATATTAGATTCTTAAAGTGACTTCGCAGACTGGCTGTTCCTAAATGGGCTAAACTCATTCTGGCCAGGGAGCCACTACATGGGTAACTAGATGTCCTCCATCTGTCACTTTGGTTCCCACTATTAAGGGCACAGCTTTACATCGCTGACCTAGACCATATCACCTTACTTGCATATGGCTCGATTCCTGTCTGACATTTGGAGAAGCACATCTCTGGGGTGGCGCCAACTTTTTTTTGCCTCGAGGAATATTTGCTTAGTTCTTTGCTTCATTTCAATGATCTTAAGACCATGGCTTTTGCTTTCTACTAAACTGCATCAATTATTGCAGTTTGTTATATTCAGTCTTCCTCTATAGAACAGTCTCCAGCTTCTTCAAAAGAAGACTACTTTTCAGGGTTTCTTGGTACAAGTATGTCATGCTGTTATTGACCTGTCTTCATTGGCTTCCGGTTTACTATAGAATTCAATTTAAGATATTGCTTCTGGTTCATAAGGCCATGTAACCTGGAATCCCAACATATCTCTCTGATTTATTAATCCCTTTTTGCTCCTTCAGTGGTACTTATGTACAACACATGAATCAATTGACTCTGCCGTCACCTACCTTTTGCTATGTTGCTCCCTTCTCTGGAAAGCTCTGCTTGCCTCAATTAGGTCTAAGGTTTCCAGAGCATTCTTTAAGATGGTCCTCAAGACCCCCCCTGACATTTGAGGGTGAGTAATCTTTACTTTGGGTTTGCTGGATGGCTGTTTTCTGACATTGACTGGAGATGTCTCTTCTTTCAGTTCTGTTTTATTTGGTTAATATTGTAAACTGCTTTGCTTTGCAGTATTTTTGGGGTTTTTTTTTTTCGTGCCATCAAATCATTGCTGACTCCTGGTGACCCAGCTGCATCTGGGTTTTCTTGGCAATGTATCACCAGAAGTAGATTGCCCTCCATTGCCTCAGAAGAAAAGGCCTGGCAAAGTGACTTGCCCAAGGTCACAAGGAGTGCCAGTGGAAATTGAACCCTTGATCTTCTGGGTACTAGGCAGTTGCTCTAAACACTAGGCTACTCCTCCACTCCACAGCTTATCTGCAGTATATCAAATGTCAAAAGAACTATTTAATTTTATTTCTTTGAGGTAGAAGGGGGTGGGGTGGGTAGGGCAAGCTGAGATCTCGAACACAGGCATTTTTAGAAGGTCAAAATGAGCACTTATCTTGGAAAAACAGAAAGCGCTTGTTTTGTACTTTTAAAAAAGCTATTTTGCCAGCAGTTTCAGCACAGCACAACTGTAGGATGGAAGGAAAATGCTCCCGTGGCTGTGCTAAACATTAATGAGACCACGGCAATGGGGGTGGGAGAGAAGGAGATGAGGTGTCTGCTGGAGCTGATATGGGGAAGGGGAGGTTGAATTAGAATAGGCTGAAGGGTGGAGGCTGGTACTGGAAAGGGCTGGGGGCCTGGGACTAGAAATGGACTGATGGTGGTAGGAGTACATAAGAACATAAGATATGCCATACTGGGTCAGACCAAAGTCCATCAAGTCCAGTATCCTGTTTCCAACAGTGGCCAATCTAGGTCACAAGTACCTGGCAATTTCCCCAAAAGACACAGGTTCCTCAGTGCTTGTATTGGGTCTAGCAGTGGATATTCTGGGTCAGTTTTAATAATGGTTTATGAACCTTTCCTCCAGAAACTTGTCCAAACCTTTTTTAAACCCAGCTACACTAACAGCCCTTACTACATCCTCCGGTAGCAAATTCCAGTTTGATTACACATTAATAAGAGAAAATATTTTCTCACTTAGTCTTAAATAGGTTACCCTGTAGCTTTATTGCATGTCCCCTAGTCTTTCTATATTTTGATGGTGTCTTGATCTATGTTTACCTGTTCCACTCCATTCATTAATTTATAGACCTCTAAACATCTCCCCTCAACCGTCTCTTTTCCAGGTTGAAGAGAGCTTCTCTGGCAGTGAGCTGAAAAGTGGTGGTAAGAATAGGGGTTGAGGAAGACAGCATCAGATCTCCCAAGTGTGCGTGCCCCCAGTCTCTGACACAGGAGATCGGGGTTTCCATCCTGCACTCACATGGCTCCGACTAATGTTTCCATAGCCCGGAGCAGCTTCGATCACCTGGTTAGGTTTGCTTTCATGTACCACAAGGACTAGCAAACAGTCTGCTCTGAGTTGCTGTGGACCCCACTTGGGGCAGGGGTATCCTTCAGTCCCAGAGCTTCAGGAGTTCACAGCCCAGGGGAGGGAGCCCAGCACCTCCACTTGTTGTGTACTTCCTGAATGCAGTCTGGGAAGAAAGCAGACGTACTGGGCCCCCGTGATCCCTCCACAGGAGCCCAGATCCGAGACCCTGGCCCCCTAGAAGAGGAGCAGGAGGAAATGACTGCAACCCGAGAGGGCTTCTACAATCACCCTGCCTAGGGCAACAGCAGCACCCTCAGGTGCCATGTCTCTAGTGACCCGACCATCAGCAGAGCAGAAAAAGCAGGAAGATAAGCTCCTCCCTGCTCCCCACCAGCAGCAACATATATACCTTTAAGGCAGCGCCCTCAGGTGTGCCAGTGCCCGAGGGTCCTTTGGCATGGCCCTTAGGCGTGGACCATAGTGCCCCAGCCCTAACTCAATTGGAGACAACCACAATTACATTTCAGCCTCATCCCTAAACCACAGGGCAAAGCAAGGAAAGGTAGGCCAGCTCCATGTAGCCCCCTTAATCCTCACCCACAAGCAGAGTAGACCTTAAAGTGGTCTAACAGAACAGCTGTTAACTACACTTTCCTTAAGAGGCCCACCAGACCCTCACAAAGCTGAAAAGCAAGGGCTGAAGCCTTTAACAATCAGAATGCAATAACATAGTCAGTTGATACCAATCTAATCATCACACCCCTCAACAATGCAGCACTGGGGTCTGTGGCTTTTTGGCAATAGGCCTATTCCTCACTGGCAAACCCATCCCCCTACACCACTATACCTCGATCCCAATCATTTATAAAGTCTAACCACCAACATGGGTATTTGGCCAACAATGCAATTAACTGTGCCCTCATCAACGTTTGATCAGCCCGAAACAAAGTTCATACAATACATGACCTCATAGAAGCCCACAATATTGACATTAAGTGCCTGATTGAAACATGGCACATGTAGATAGACAATGTTCTGCTAAACCAACTAAACACATCCACCCAGAACATTCACAACTGCCCGAGGTCAGCCAGAAGAGGCAGAGAGGTTTGCATCCTAACAAACAAGCAGCTACATTTCAACAAAGAGGAAAGATCCTCCACACCCAATCTTGAACTGATTACCATCACAAATAAACAATACACCATTTGCCTTGCATACAGAGCACCTTCTAACAATTTAGATGAGCTACCCAACATACTTGATACAGTCTGCACTCACTTCACCAAGCAAAAAAAACTTTATTCTTCTTGGAGAACTTAACCTAGCTTCAACAACCAAGCAGCAAGCACCAGCCTTTATAAATACCATGAGCGACCTCCAATTCTCACAGATCATCAACAATCCCACCCACAACAAAGGAAGTACACTAGACCTCATATTCACCCCAACCCCTACAACTCACAACCCAAACCAACCACACACATCTATCACTCCATTCCCCTGGTCAGATCATCACCTGATTACCTTCACGCTTCCTTATAGAAACACTGAGAACCAGAAATCTGAAGCCAACTCCACTAATCACAGGTTCCTACCATTCAAAAATTAAGACAATTTTTGGTTCATTTTCTGAATGAAATCCTCACTCCACAGATGAACACATTGTTGTGTTGCATATGGCTATCAACAAATCAATCTCAACTGCTGCCCAAGCCCCAATAATAGTCATCAAAAGAAAAAAAAACACCATACCCTGATACTTAACTACACTAAAGGAACTGAAATGCAAGTTATGTCACCTTGAACATAAGTGAAGAAGCACCCTGGACAAACAAACAAACACAATATTTACAGGAGCTGAACAAATACTGCAAACTCACCTTCAAAGCCAAGCAGGAGTATTACACCATCCTAATCATGACTGCAATAAACAAGCCTAGAGAGCTATTCGATATAGCAAATTCACTCAAAGAATCCCACCTCAACACATAATGGGAACACACTCAATCCTCACCATATGGCATTATATCTACAAGCCACACAGGACGCAAGTATATACACTGCAAACCTGAGATCCCCTCCCACTGCAATGAGACAAAATAAAGATAGCCATTGGACCACCTTCAACACTATCAGCCATGAACAGCTTGACAGTATAATATCATTGCTAAATACAACAACTTCTCCATTCGACCCCTGCCCAGTCTCCTGGATGCAGATAGCAAGACCACACCTTATCCCATTCCTCCATACCATGGTAAAGGACTCACTAAAACAAGGATCCCTTCCCCCACACTCAAGCAAACCTCTATATGCCCTATTCTAAAGGAGCCCAACTTGGATTCATCTTGCCCACCTTCATACAGACCAATTTCCAGTATCCCATTTATAGCTAAGATCATTGAAAAAGCAGTGCACCTTTTCCTTCAAGTTGGAGAAGCCTGTGGTAATCTCTTTGATTCCATTTGGTCTGTTAACATATTGATTCAACAATCTAACAAACTGGCTACCCAAGTATTAACTAATTCAGCTATGATGTCTGGCATTAATACAGAGCTTGCTGGGGTTAAGGAGTCTGTAAAAAGTCTGCAATTGCAAGGGTTAAAGCATGATAATTATTACTTGTTGATGGTTAAAGGATATGATTGCTTGCTCTTCATTGATTTCTGGGAGGGACATGCTGAAGCATTATATGATTGAGACTTTGGGAATTGCCACAGAAACTTTACCTCCACAGTCTAAAGTTGATTATGTGCCTATTAGTTCTGCAATATCCCAGCAGCCTTTCCCTTCTGAGTTAACAACAAATGGACACTCTAAATGTATCCGAGTTGCTTGAAACCTCAGATTCTGAAGATTTTGCAGTGCCTGCTACTATGTTAGTTATGTTTGCACTACCCACAGATAGTGTTTTTTTAAGTTATGTTTTCTCAAGCGCTCCTTGTTATTTAGGGGATTGTAAGTTAGGATTTACTCTGATCTAGTACGTGAAACCCAGAAACTGCACCATGAGTTTCTACTCTATAAGCCAGCAGTTACCAAGCTGGGAGGTCAATTTTTCCTTAAATTGCCATGCAAGTGTTTTGTTAAACTGCATTCTGACAGTTTTATTTTTTTGATCCTTCCCAATTGGGGGTGTTCATTAGTTCTCGTTTGCCTCCATCCCCAGACTGAGATTAGGAGCAGAATTTAGATGTAGGATGCTGGCTAGGTTAGCTAAATGTTTCCTTTATGTGTTTTGTTTGGTCTTATTTCCTAGGTTTTTCTTGGATCCCTCTATCTATTGTTGTTGGGCTGGTGGGTTTGGGCTATTACCTTTTTGATGATGCTACTTTATGATATATATTGTTTATTTGCTCTATCCAGCCTTTTTCTGCATGCATGTGCAATGTGAGAGTCATTGTTGGAAACTGCTTAAAATTAAAAATCTGCCCACGGCGCAGTGTGGAAACCCTCCGCACCTCCCTGTTCAACACCTTAAATCAAAGGCACCGAGTACATCTCTCAGGGGTTCATACTTATTTTCTTAGACATTTCATCTGCTTTCAACTCGGTGTCTCATCAACTTCTATTAAACAGACTACACAATATTGGTATCCAAGGCACCACATTAAAATGTTTTCAGTCCTGCTTATCTGACTGCATACAACAAATAAAAATAGGAACCCAAAAGTCCCTGCCATTCATCCTCAGCCCCTTTAGGCATGCCCCAAGGATCTGCGATGTCATCTATTCTATTCAAAATCTACATCCAACCTTTATGTGAAGTCATTAGGAATTACAACATCAAATATCTACTATACACAGATGATATCATCATGATCGTCACACCCTTCTCCACCAACTCTCCGGATTACATCAGAATTTCTAATTGCCTCGCAGCTGTCACTCAATGGCTTCAAATGCACAACCTAAACATCAACCATAACAAAACTGAAATCTTACACATCATGAGAAATCCGAACTTCAAGCCACCATCAACTATCACAACAAACAACATAGTGATCACAGTCAAAACCGAGATCAATTACCTAGGCATCACACTAGATCAAGAGCTCAATCTTCAATAGCAAGTAAACCGCACCACCAAATCAGTCTACCCCAAACTCCAGATCATGAAGAATCTATGCAAACTCCTAAACCCCACAATGTGCCAAGCCATCACCATCCCCTTATTCGATTACTGCAATACAATCTATCATGGTCTCCCGAAGAGCACACTATATCCTATGCAATTGTCACAAAGCACAGTAGCAAGAGTCATACTAGGAGAATCACGTCAAACCTACATCACTCTCCTCCTCAAACAGCTTCATTGTCTGCCCATTATGAGCAGACTCAAATATAAAGTTAGAATCAGTACTCACAAGATTATAAATAATCTATCAGTGGACAGTCTCACATCATTAATAGCAAAACCCACCAACAGTAGGCCCAGGAGGCAAAATACACTCAACCTGCTGGACATACCACCAGGTAAACCCACAAGTAGCCAAAGGGCTAACAGTAGAGCATTCTCACTATATGCCCCCTACCATCCAAAACAAGATCCATCGAACCCAGGTGACTTCCGCAAAAACACTGAAAATTCTGCTATTATTGGAGCACTAAGGCCCAGAACCTCAATAGGAACTTCTCTTCTTAACTAGCATTAGTTCCTATCTCAGTGTATATAGTTAAGTTTATGACCTCTTTCCACCCTTATTTCCCATTACGTTAACATTAAATGTAATGTTAAATGTAATGAGCACATTTGGTTA
This sequence comes from Ichthyophis bannanicus, assembly GCA_033557465.1. Taxonomy (NCBI): domain Eukaryota; kingdom Metazoa; phylum Chordata; class Amphibia; order Gymnophiona; family Ichthyophiidae; genus Ichthyophis; species Ichthyophis bannanicus. The sequence goes on from CM066050.1 coordinate 9,225,967, forward strand.
AAGTTTTCTAATGTTTAAGCACCAAGTTACTGTACATGTGAACCGTCTTGACTTGTAGAAAAACGGTATAAAAAAAGATGTTAAATAAAGAGATAAATTAAATAAAATAAATAAATAGTGCTGGGGGGGGGGAGCTGGGACAGGAAATAGGCTGATGCTGGGGGAGGGCTGGCTGGGACTTGAATTGGGCTGATGCTGGAGGGGATTTGAGGCTGGAATGGGGCTGGGAGTGGAAATGGACTAATGCTGATGGCAGGAAGATGCGTGAAGTTGGGACTGGGAGCGGCTGGGACCGGAAGGGGACTGATGCTGAGAAATGCTAGGGTCAGGGTGGGAAGAAATGGGAGATGCTGGGGGAGTGAGAAGTGAGGGGAAGTCAGATATTGTGAGGGATAGGGAAGAAGCAAAGTCATAACCAGAAGGTTGAGAGGGAGGAGTACAAGAATTGGATGCCGAGATTAGAAGGAGGACAGGCAGGGTTAATGAATACTGGAGAAGGAAGTTGATGAGTGGGTGCTGGTAAAGAAGTGTAGGAGGCAGGAGGTTGGAGGTCAGGTACTCAGGACATTGAGATGTGGGAGAGCAGGGACTTGGTCTTGGGTGAAAACTAAGATTGGGCGAGAAAACAGAAGACAAACTAAGATGGGTACTGGGAGTTTAAGTATGAACTTGGGGCTTGGGTGGTATTATGGAATGAGGATTCTGCCATTGGGCAGGTTGAAAGAGTAGAGACTTGGTGTTAATTGGGGGGGGGGGGTAGTGGGGACAACAATTTATTAGAGATTAGGAGTACAGTGGAGACCAAGTGATTTGATGAAGGATATGAATAGGGCTATGAGACCAAGTGCAGAAATATGGGAAAGGGGGAAGGTTTAAAGGACCTGGAGGTTTTGGGAAGGGCTTGGGAGGCAGATGAAAAGGACCGAGGCTACTGAGTGGGCAAAAGTCACAGAAAAGGTCAGGTCTTCCTTGAATGAGCTGAGATGGTAGAAATGGTGGAAGATGGAAGCCTGGGTAAGGGGGTAAGACACAAGGAAGGGTCTGGAGGTAGAAAGAGGATGAGTGATAGGGAATGCGCTAGGACTGATTAAGTGTTGAGAGGCAGAAGGTGATAGATGAGGCTGGGGAGGGGATGAATACAGAGGGAGGAAATAGTTGGACTAGAAAGTGACTAAAAGATGGGGAGAGAGGAAGTTGGAAAAGCAATAAGGCAGATAGGGAATTGAAGGACTAGGGAAGTAAGATTAGGAAATGGAAAGCTGGTAAGTAGTTGAAAAGTGACAAGTTACAAGAAGGAGACTGAAGATTAAAGGAGGAATGGAATGAAATTATAGTTTGGTAAAAAAGCAGTTGAGAGAAGTAGAGAAGAACAGAAACAGAAGGATCAATATTGGAGAGAGATGTAGGGAAGAAAAGAATGAGGACAAGGAGTGTGAAGAAATAGAAAATGAAAGTGAGATCCTGAAAAAGGACTTAGAAGAACATCAACAAGAAATGAAACCAGGACCAAACCAACTGTAAAAATAAAATTATCAAAGAAAGGTTTAAAAGAGCGTCAGTTTTCAGAGAATAAAATATCAGCTTTGAAAATGTGCATTTCTTATAGCTCAGTATAGAAGGAAATGCATTTCTAATTCTCTTTCTTCAGTGTTCCAAAGCTCACTGTGTCAGTTTTTGGGGTTTTCCATTCATCTTTTGTCTGCATATTTGTTTCTGATTTGTAGTTTCTTATTATCTACTAGGTGATGATCTATGTTTTCCATGTGCAGCCAAGGTGCAGGATTCTGTTAACATGTTGGTTCTGTTCTCTTTTCCTAGCTGGATGTTACTGGTATTCTAGAATATTTGCAGTGCTGATTTTGCATAGGTAGGGTTGGTGCAGTTTGAGTTCTTCAACTTTGTGCTGGCATGGTATGGAAAGCTTTTGTGTGTCCATTTGCAGGGTTTTGTGTTATGATGGAGTGTCAGTATGATGGTATAGTTCCTGATGTGAGACCCTTCTTCTGCTCTGCATATGTTGGGACTTTTATTGGCGAGTCTGGGAACACTGCATATGGATGAATAATTATACTTTATAGGACTAATATTCAAAGGCAATTATGTGTTCGCTGGTGAATGCATAATTAGCTTATTATCAGTATATTTTTTGAAAATATATAGATATCAGACTGTTTAAATTGCTAAATGATCAGATATCATCTGGATCTGTGTGGGCCATGTTAGGGAAGGAGCAAAGGTAGGGCCAGAAAATTATCTAGCTATCTGAATAGAGGCTGAATATTACCATGAAGTTCTGTTAGTTTAGACCTGATAGGTACTTGTGACCTGGATTGGTCACTGTTGGAATCAGGATAGTGGGCTCAATGGACCTTAGTCTGACCCAGTGTGACATTTTTTAGGTTCTTAAAGAAATGACTGAGCCTGTTTAGATAAAGTTTGTGAACATAGAGATTAGGTTGAATGGTGGAGTTGAGCCAGGGACTGCACCAGTTGAAAGTTTCTTCCTATTTGAGCATCTTGTACTGCAAGATGGGAGGGTGGGGGCACAAAAGCAAATGTTGGCTCAGACTGCCACAGCCCCTTGAGCTGCCCTGACAGACATGCAATGCACAGTCCCATTTAGTCATGACATACAGACACCACAGACGCTGACATAAATCTGAGTCACATCTGGATTTGTCTCTCAGAAGCCTTTTGTCGTTAAAGGGATGTATGTGATTGACTGATGAGAATTTGAAGCGGCTGAGCCTGGATTTATGGAGTGATGGAAGCGTGACTTGGAAAAGGTGTTTGTTGAGGGGCATCATTCTTGAACTGCAGCAAGCATTACTGAATTCTGTCCTCCCACGCACTGTCTGCACGCACTTTACCTCTGTGAATGATCCCTCCTGAAAGGCCTCACCTAAGATTTAACCAGAGGGGTGGCTTTTGACCTCCGCTTCAGCGGTGATTAATAACAGAGTGCTTGAAACTGAAGAGCCACTTCCCCCGTCACCTGCAATCACTGGGTTACTTCATAGTGAAATTAGCATGAAATACATTTCTCCCTTTGTCCATACATCAGTGCCTGTGTGCACATTACAATCAGCTAATTCCCTCTGCTGGGTGCCTGCAGTCAGGCACCTTCAGGCAGAAGTGAGGAGTGAGAAAAAGATGTAGCCTGAGCCCCATCAGCGATCTCCCCACAGTACTGCAGGGATCCTTTGCTGAAGGAGATTTTTGCTGGTTTTCTTCCCTCCCTACCGCAAGACCTTACTGGCCCTCTTCAGGCGCTGTTTGAGCCAACTCTGGGCCTGTTGGATTTGGCCCCATCCTACTGACATTATCACAGACTGACCTTAGAAGGCAGACTGTTGCGGGAATGGGATGCACCCAATGGGGTGATCTTAAGGGGGTCATTCCTTGTGGAGTCCTTTTGGAATGAACTAATTCTAGTGATGAATACTGGGCAGAGTGACTTTAAGTAGGAGGGAGCAGTGAACTGCGATTTGGTATTTTCATTTAGGGAAGAGACAAGGAGGTAAGTTAGCTATTGGTTTGGTTGATAGTCAGTGAGACAATGGATGCTCAGCCCTTTATGAGAGAGGGAGTTGATTAGGTTACTTGGCAATTTAGTTTGTTTATATTATATATCGTACTTTTTAGACATTTTCAAGAAAATGTTACAAAAAAGGTCTCCCATAGAGATCACGTCTGTCTGCGTCCCTCCCTAATACATGGGGATGCTGTTTCTCCTACAGCAGCTGTGGTATCTGAAGCCCAGTGTAGGAGAGGTCTGACCGCATGAGTGACCAGCCACTTGGCAGAGTGAGCACAGTGTGGCTGCTGCAACTCTCTGCAGATGCAGGTAGAGGGCTTTGAATGGACGTTCACCTGCCTTGAGTGGAGGCATTTTAAAGGTGAGGTAAGGGCGGGGAAAAATGGCAATGCATGTAGTTTGGGATTTTCAAAATTACATGTGGTGTTGTGGCTACAGAAAGCGAGAATGTCTCGTAATGAAGATGCTGAAACTGCTGCAAAATCCAGAGGGAAGAGCAGGCGTGCACCTTGCAGCAAAGTGGGTAGTGTGTGAAAACTGCCCTCTAGATTTTCTTTTAGCCACTGAATACTCAAGTAAAAGGTTCACACAAGCTTCCACTCTGAAAATAGAGTTTATGTGTTTCTGTTTATCACAATTTTTTATTTACCTGCCATCACTGGTGCACCAGAGTGGTTTACAACTGAAAACCACATGTAACCCCAGGTCTGTGTGTGCGTTGCTTACTGTGGTTATGTGCGCTGTTTGGCAGATTGCAGCCACCACCTTCCAAGAGCAATGCTGTTTTTCAGTCTTCGCTCGCAAGAATAATCAGAGTTCCTAAAGCGGGACAGGTATATGCTGGGAGTCCTTTGACACTTTCACTTCACTCACTCTTCTTCCCTTCCTCTCAAGGACAGAATTCAGGCCAGAATTTGTATTCTGAATAAAAAGGGTTTCAGAAAACTTATGGTCATCGATAACAAAGAACAGGTACTGGCAGAGCCAAAAACTATATTATGCTAGGAATCATAAAGAAAGGAATAGAGAATAAAACAAAAGGATATTATAATGCCTCTGTATTGTTACACAGCATATGCAGTTCTGGTCACCGTAGCTTAAAAAGGATATAGCGTTATTAGAAAAGGTACAGAGAAGAGCCAACAAAATAGTAAAGGGGATGGAAGGCTACTCCTATGAACAGAGGCTAAAACGTTTAGGGCTCTTCAACCTAGAAAAGAGACGGCTGAGGGGAGATATGATAGAAGTCTATAAATTAATGAACGGAGTGGAACGGGTAAATGTAGATCGATTGTTTAAGTTATCAGAATATAGAAAGACTAGGGGACATGCAATGAAGCTACAGGGTAAACTAAGACTAATAAGAGAAAATATTTTTTCACCCAACGTGTAATCAAACTCTGGAATTTGTTACCGGAGGATGTAGTAAAGGCTGTTAGTGTAGCTGGGTTTAAAAAAGGTTTGGACAAGTTCCTGGAGGAAAGGTCCATAAACCATTATTAAGAAGGGACCCAGGATATCAATGCTTGACCCAGTACAAGCATTGTGGAACCTGTGTCTCTTGGAGATACTGCTAGGTACGTATGACCTAGACTGGCCACTGTTGGAAACAGGATACTGGGCTTGATGGACCTTGGTCTGACCCAGCACAAGCATCGTGGAACCTGTGTCTTTTGGGGAGACTGCTGGGTACTTGTGACCTAGATTGGCCTCTGCATTTCCTCTTCCTTACTCCAGCCTCCATTTTTAAACTCCTTCCTCTCCTCCTTCCCCAGGTTATGACCTTGCTTCTTCCCCGTCCCTTCCCAATATCTATTGTCCTCTCTCGTTTCACTCCCTCAGCATGTCCCTCTTTTCCCCCTCCCTGACCCCAGCTTAAGGCAGCATCAGTCCCCTTTCAGTCCTAGACCCCCCAGTCCCAAGCATTGGTCCCTTTCCAGTCCCAGCCCTTTTCTGGTTTCAGCTTCTCTCCATCATAATCCTAATTCCAGTCCCAACCCCTCAGCCCCTTTAATCCCAATATCAGCCCATTTCCATTCCCAGCCTCCTTCCCAGCATTACCATTCTTCTAGTCTCGGTCCTCCCAAACACCATCAGCCCATTTCTAGTCCCAGCCCCCTCCAATATCACCCCTCAGCATCAGCCCCACGAGCCACATCCTCCTGCCCCCCCCCCCAATTTGCATTAATGTTTAACTTAACTGTGGGAGCATTTTCCTTCGCTCCTGTGGCTGTGCTATCCTGAAGCTTCCAGCAGAGGAGCATTTTCCAAAAGGACAAAACAAGTACTTATTGATTCTTGCGAGAGACAGGAAGCCTTACAGTATTTGTGCCTGTTAAAAGTGCTGCAGTGCCGGCAGCTCCTGCGGCTGTGTTAAACAGGAATGCTGGTTAGGGCAAAGAGAGAAGGCGAGGAGGTGACTGACTGGGAGTAACGGGAGCGAGGCAGGATTACTACATCTTTACTTTTGTGCACCCCAAGCCAGCGCCTCACTAGCTCACCTAGTTCTAGCCCTGCCTGGATCTTCTCCTCTTCCTTTGTATCCGTTGCTCCCAGATATTCTGTTGCTCACTCCTTTCACTCTTCACTGGTAGCACTGTTCCTCTCCTTCTCTGCTGCTAGGGTTTCTACAGACATAATGCATTTTTGGTACAAGGTGTAAGCAACCTAGATCAGCCTCCTACCCCTGTGCGTCCTCTTACTGCAGTACTTAACCAGAGGAATCTCTCATGTCCTAGATGTCTGCTCCCCTTGGGGCAAACTCTTACTCCATCCCCATGGTGCAGAGACTGGTGAAGTCAAAGCCAGGATTCTGCCTTTGGGAGTGGTTTATATATGGCTGAATTTCCCTCCCAGAGGAGCCTTTTTCTCAACATGTCACTGGGCCAGAATAACCTCCTCTGTTCTAGAAAATTACCAGAACGCTTACAGGTCACCTTGTAGTAGTTTGGTAGGACCATTGAAGGTCTCTGCTGCTTAACAGAGCAGAACCAAAGACCGCTACACATGGGCTTAGTATTCAGAAGGGTTTACTGTATGTGTTAACTTTGATAAAGGGATTTGCATGGTTAATTCAGAGTTCAGGGGTAGCTAATGCATAATGTTTGACCCCAGTATCTCAGTGTCCTACCAAAAATTATACCTTTGGGAGGAGACAGGTTAGAAGGAGTTTTGGGAGCTGGGGTTAAGGTATTCAGTGCCATCCAAATAACTTTCAATTTAAAGCGGCCCATACAAACAGCTGCCATAACTTAAACAAATAACTTATCCATCCTACTTACAGACAGTCTGACTGACAATCTAGCAAAAGGATATGTGTTTAAGTTTAAGTATCTAGAGGCTGCCTCAGTGAGTATCAGCCTCTAGATACTTATACGATTTAAACCCGCTATTTAGGGTGCACACATTTCTAGGTAAAATTATTTGCAGACACACGCATTGTCAAAAGAATGCGCATGAATGCAACGCTCCCCAGACCCTCCTTTGGGACAGCGCCTGACAGGGCAAGCAGCAGCGTTACGCATCCGCAGCTTGATTTACCCTGGAAATGCCCCTTTGAAGCTCTATGAATTCCACACGCCTTCTACATTATTTTGGATTAATCAGGCTGAATCTGAATTTGTAAAGTGCGTTGGCAGAGCCATGTGTGTGTTGGGTGTGAGAGAGGCATTAACAAGCAGCGTGTCAGGGCAGGAGTGCGAGGACTTGATAGAACTGGTTTTGGGGGAGGGGGGGGTACATTAAGGGAGCTCTGTATGTTACGTGCTTATTGTGCTCTTAAGGACCTGATACTACATTTCCTTATGGGGCAAAGCAGCCACGATATAGTGGTTAGATCTTATTTAACTGATTTTGGTATAACATTTTTCTACCAGTCAAGGAGAGACAAGGGTGAGGGGGTAGTGGGCTACAAGTTCATTCAAAAAAAGTGGACATATAACAGGGAAAACATAGCAGGGAGGGCAGTGGGGTACATTGCGTTCAACCATCAAGGGGTCAGAGTGAAAGGATAGTCGGTAGAGTAACACAGTAATGGAAATACAAGGAGCCTATGGTTTGTGGATGTGTTACAGATCCATTAAGACATGAAGACTTGTGATAAAAGAACAGCTGCCGATGTCTTCACCCTCTCCAGGGAGTGGCTTGGAATTTTTGTCTCATTTATTAGAAAATTGCAGCTTCAGCTGACCGGTTCAAAACAAAATATCTGGGCATGATTGGGAGTGATGCGAAAACCATAGAAATGTCAAAATAAAGACATTTCCTTCTAAGGAACTGAAAAATGTTGCTATTTCTCACTTAATTCCCAGGGCCAAGATAATTTGCAAAAGAACACAGAAAAGTGCCCACTTAATTTGCCAAATAAAGATGGCACATCTGAAATCCTACAGTGTCAAAATCAACCAACTGCATTCTGAAACACAAAGGTGCGAATCCTGTTCCGAGATCTTCCCTACAGGTTCTGCTTTGTGCCTCTGAATAAGACACAGGGCTGCAGTCCATAGCCCAGGACGTAATTCACAAGGTTACTCTGCTACCTGCAGTAGTTTATCTGACATAGCTGCCTGGATGTCTCACCGCCATTTAAAGCTGAATATGGCTAAAACCAAAATTATTATTTTTCCCCCTAAACCCTCCTCCCACCTTCCTCCATTATTGTCAACAATACTCTTCTTCCTGTTTCCTCAGTCCATAACCTTGGGGTCATCGTTGACTCCTCTCTCTCCTTCGCCAGATTGCTAAAACCGGTCATTTCTTTCTCTCCTCTCTGAGCTAAAACTCTTCTCCACTCTTTAGTTACCTTCTGTCTCAATTACTGCAGCCTCCTCCTTGCTGGACTCCCTCAGAGTCATCTTTCTCCCCTTAAATCTATTCAGAACTCTGCTACACAGTTAATCTCGTTACACTCATAACGCCCCTCTTTTGGAGTCACCTCACGGGCTCTCCTTCCGTTTCCGTATCCATTCCAAACTACTGCTCCTAACCTATAAATGCATTCACTCTATTGCCCCTCGTTACCTTTCCTCTCTTCTCTCTCCCTACACCCCTCCTCATGAACTCCGTTCCTCGCTGGCTTCCTTCTCTCTGTGCCCTTCTCTTCTACTGCCAACTCCAGACTTCGATCCTTTCATCTTGCTGCTCCGTATGCCTGAAACACGCTTCCTCTGTCCTAACGTCAAGTCTCATCTTTCTCCCTCTTCAAATCTTTGCTAAAGGCCACTCTTTGAGGCTGCCTTTGGATCCCAATCTCTTGTTTTCCTTGTCTCCTCTCCCTATTGAGTCCTTATTTCTCTTGCATTGTATTGTTGGTCTTAACTAGATTATAAGCTCTTCAAGCAGGGACTGTCTTTTTATGTGTTTTTACAGCACTGCATACACCTTGTGGCACTTTATAAATGATAAATAGAGGGTTTAACAATTTCTTGCTGGCAATGGCTGCCGTCGTGGATTTTTCTAAGGATCGGGCATGCCCCAGCATCCATTTCAGCCCAACAAGAAGAAGGGCGAGTCACCAGGCCAGGTCAGGAGACCAGTTAAAGTCTGCTAATTATCTTATCTCTGCTAAAACAGTTCCAACATTTCTAGTAAGACCGCAACTGACCGTTCGATGCAGCAACACTGTGCTAGAGTCCAGCGCTAAAGCTCTAGCACAGGGCTTCCTCAGGCAGGTTTTAACGCAGACATTTTGCACAGTGATGCTGTGAGCAAACATGCAAATTATCTCTGTGCAAAAAGCCTGTGCTAGAGCGGGAGAGGAAGACAGACACATGTGCACAGGGGTCCGTGTTAGCAGCAGCTAGGTCCTGGGCACAAACAGGCACCTGCGCACATATGCTGGCTTGCACAACCTCTGCTCAGAATCATATTGCTGTCTAGGCGCCAGATAGCAATCCCGCACATGGGCATAACATTCTTCCAGCACGTTTCACCTGCTGATTTTTTTTCAGCAAAGCTAGAAACAAGTTGCAGAGGGCTATATGCTGAGTAAACGGGCAATGAACTAATCCTTAATACAGTGCAGAGCTAATTGCTTCATTAGCATGCCTCTCCGTGGACTTAAATACGCTGTGAGCTGCCGCTAGTGCAGCGTTTAGGCTTCTGTTACATTCCTTCTTGCATTTTGCACCCACATTAGCACAGAAAATGTGGGTAAACACTGCACACAGGGCAGCAATGGGGATCCAGTCTCATAAGGAACAGATAGGAGCTACTGTAAGTCTAGCATTACTTCTGCAGGATTGTGCCATTTCTGTACCTAATGCCAAAAGTCCTTTCGGAGGCTTTTAAGATGGAGAAGATCTGGAAGCAATATTGGATGATGCCTGTGGAAATGAGAGGATCTTTTCCTGAAGGGGACCACAGTTCTGCTGCTTTACACTCTAGCTTCTCATTTCTCAGATGCCAAATATAAATTTGCCAACTAAATCTAGGTTAAAGCTGAGCCACTTCTGGCTTTACCCCTCTGCTTGCATGGGCTTGAAACCTTGCTTTCCTTAGAGGATGTAAAAGGGAAACCAAAATTAGAAATTCCTACATACAATGGAGCAATCTGATAACCCTACACAAATGTCTTTTTAAAGCACCATATTGCTCCAGGCACTTCCAACCCTCTCCTGAAGGTTTTTTTCTCATGTAATTTGCCTGTTTCATCAGCCCAGACCGTGTCTGCTTTGTGGTCTGAAATGTTGGTGGATATGACAGTGTCCTGTAGAATACACATCTGCCGGGGTAAAAGCTAGCAATGCATCCAAATACGCAGGCTTTACAAGCCAAGCAGTCAACATTCAGAATGCCCCTGTGTTCCACGCCCACTCTGCTTCAGTCATGCTAGATGCGTGGATGCAGTGTGGACCTGATTCCCTGAGACCTTTCTCCCATTCTATGTTTGTATCATGAAAAGTCTGCTTGGTTGCACTGAGATGCATATTATGCATTCAAGACATGTACCTACAGTGCGCATTTGCAGGAAGCTGAATGAAGCGGTTCTTTCTCTTTTAGTTCCAATAATAAAAACAAACCTCTTGAGAAACAGACAGAAAAGTGTCAGTAAGTAATGCAAAGTGAGCCTCTTACAGGAAACCTGCACTAATGGTGCCACTGAACCCCTGGAAGCTAAAGAGCTGCTCAGGCGGCAACAAAAGCCTGGCAGTAATGACTGTAGAAATTTGGTGAATGATCACGTACTAAGTGAGAACCTTGAAGCCTAAATCCATAAAGGATTCTTCCTGCAGTCACAGCCTCCCTTGACAGTTGTGGCTTCTGATTTGGTTTAATGTCCATCAAAATGTTTTTTCTCTCCTTCTCATTCCAAGATCGATGAGCCAATAACCAAGATTTTATTATAGAATTGTAAAGTGTAAATAGCTAAGAAAGACATCAGAAAAAGCATTAAACAGAACAGAAACAGATTTTATGAAAAGTGGCGAGCTGTCTCACACACGACGTTCCTGTAGCATTCACAGCAGAAACTGCGAGCTTCCCCACAGCTAGTGCCCCGCACCATGCCTACAGCACCTCCTGCTGGGAGAGGCTTGGTCTGCAGCAGCTTGGAGCTCTCACATACACCCATTGTCTAGAACAGCTCCCGCTGGGAAAGGCTGGGACTGCAGAAAGTGATTTCTCCCCTTATGTATTTCTTTAACATTTCTTATATACCGCCTTTCATGATATCCACAATGAATATGCATGAGATAGATCTGCATATAGAGGGAGTGCGTGCTTATCCCGAAATCCTGACTGGCTGTGTGTGTTCTGAGGACCCTAGAGTACTTCCTGCTGGGAGAAACTAGGAGTGCAGGAGCTGAGATCCATCAATATGCACTAGTTACCTTGTGTTTTTAATTTCAATACTACTCAGAGTTCCTTCACTGAAATTTTAAACAGGCAGATGTGACCAACTCACAGGTATTTACAAATAATCACTTTCCTGAAATGTTCCCGAGTTGCCAGAAACATTTGACAAGATACAAATAACTGGTTGTGTCTATCGCCAGAGCCCAGGCTCTAACTTTCTTTCTTGTCCTCCTCTTGTGCACTGTGGCTACCAGTTTTGGCAGCAAGGATTTGAGGTATATTCTTGTTGCATCTCTTTGCGCTTGTATTCCTGGCTCAGAGATAGGCAGCACAGGGCTTAGTAGCTCCGCTAATTGGTGTGTCTCTCTTCTGGGTCTTGTAATACTTACAATAAAAAAACTGAAGAAAACAACCCAAAAAGCTGCCCGTACTGTCTTAAGATTTCTTCCTGATTGACTGTGCGGTTCTGAAGAGATGTACTTTCAAAGCACTCTTTTTTCTTCTCTGTTTTCTGGGATGTTCAACAAATCTTCCTGAAGAAAATCTGATCTGCTCCATCTTATTGTTTTGTCCATGATCAATGGAGACAGATAACCTAATGCTGTTCTGAAACCCCTTTAGGCCTCAGCACAATGCAGCACAGTGGGGCAAGTATGGTGGGTGGGATGCAATGCAGGCAAGTTGGACCAGAATCCAACAGAGCAGCCAGCCCTTGAACATTTATTTATTTATTTAGTATACATTTGTATACCGCTACTTCCAGCCAGGGGCGGCCCAAGGGGGGTGCGGGGCCATGTGCGGAGACTCGGTGCGGGGCCTCATTTGCATAAGTGGCCTTATTTGCATAAATATTTGCATAATGCTAACACACACTAACTTTTAGTAAACATGTCTCTTAATGAGTGTATAGATAAAGACAGACTAAAAGATTTCTACATTACTATAATCCAGTGCCAACCGCCAGGCACATTAGGAACTACTACAAACACTGCCCATTTAGAACCCATAGCAAACCCGCCGTATCCTAACAGCACTACCAGGACTCACAAAGCACCATACCCTACCTATCAAAAGGCAACACTGCAAATATTAAACCAATACATTTCAGAGAACAGTAATACATGACCTACTGGGGAAAGAGAACAAGTGGCAATGTCAAATAGGAATTACATAAATAGAATACCTCAGCTCAGTTACACATGCAGAACATAGACCATCACCAAACAAGGAATCACAATTTAGAAACAGGAAGGCAATAATTAAACTGGGAACCCCAAAAGCCAAACTTGGAATGTACAACAACACTGTAGAAATAAAACTATAAATTAATTTCCTCTTGTACCAAACAAAGCGCAGACGTTAATGATGCACATTTCCCAGAGCTTTCATATTCCAGTTAATAAATTCAAAATAAAGAGATATCTTTCTACCCTTTGTGCATTTTTTTTCAGTTCCAATTGCTCCAGCCACTTTCTTCTGGTTTCTTCATGTTTTCTGCTAACTCTCCATCATCTGCTGTCCATTTGTCCTTTCTTCTCTCTTCTAGTTTTTTTTCCATTCTCTCTCTCTACATCTGCTTTAACATACTAATCTTTCTCCTTTTGCTCTTTCCTCATTCCTATTTCATTCACTCAAATTTTACCCCTCCATCCTCAATCCCCACTTACTCTCCCAATACCCGGCCAATTGTAGATTTTTTATCCCTCCCACACAAAATATTTTTCCCCTCTCCATTTTACTCTCCCAGCCCCATCCCATTCTAATCCTCCCCCAACATCAGCTCCCTTCTAGTTCCAGCCTCACCCAGCATCCATTCCCTTCTAGTCCCTGCATCAGCCCATTTCCAGTTCTAGCCCCCCATCAGCCCATTTCCAGTCCTAGCAACCCCCCAACCCAATACCAGTCCTAGCCCCCCCATCAACCCACTTCCAGTCCTAACCCCCCATCAGCCCACTTCCAGTCCTAACCCCATCAACCCATTTCCAGTCAGCCCCCCATAGCCCATTATCAGTCCTAACCCCCCATAGCCCATTACCAGACAGCCCCCATCAGCCAACAGCCAATTACCAGTTCTAACCCCCCCAACAGCCCACAGCCCATTACCAGTCCTAACCCCCTCAGCCCACCTCAAGTCCTAACCCCTCCCCATCAGCCCATTTCCTGTCCTAGCCCCCCCCATAGCCCATCAGTCCTAACCCCCCCCCAGAGCCCATTACCAGTCCTAACCCCCCATCAGCCCACAGCCCATTACCAGTCCTAACCCCATCAGCCCACATCCAGTGTTAACCCCCATCAGCCCATTTCCAATCCTAATCCCCATCACCCAATTTTCAGTTTAAGACCCCACATACGCCATTACCAGTCCTAACCCCCCATCAACCAACTTCCAGTACTAATCCCATCAGCCCATATACAGACTTAGCTCCCCCATAGCCCATCACCACTCCTAACCCCCCCATAGCCCCCCACAGCCCATCACCACTCCTACCCCCCCCCAGCCCATCACCACTCCTAATCCCGCCCCCCAGTCCAGCCCAGCCCAGCCCAGCCTAGGGAAATTTAAAAAAAAACAAAACAAAACTGTCTTCTCCCACTGCCGGGGCTGCCGCGGCAGAATCGAGTGTGCCGTGGGGCCCCCCCTGCCCAGCAGAGCCTGCCCTCCCCTGTATCCACTCTCTCGTTGTAGCTGCAGTCTCATGCGCCGGCTTTCAGAGTGCGAAGGGACTAGTTTCCCTTTCGCGGCTCTGTTAAGCCCGCGGGGGCTGATGGGAACTTCCCATCAGCCCCCGCGGGCTTAACAGAGCAGCGAGGGAGAAACTCTCCCCTCGTGCTCTGAAAGCCGGCGCGTGTGACTGCAGCTACAATGAGAGAGCGGATACAGGGGAGGGCAGGCTCTGCTGGGCAGGGGGGGGGGGGCCCGCGGCACACTCGATTCTGCCGCGGCGGCCCCGGCAGCGGGAAAAGACAGCTTTCTTTTTTTTTTAAATTTTACTTTAGGATCAGAATGTTTTTTGCGCGGGGCCCCCTGAAACGCGGGGCCCTGTGCAAAAAACATTCTCGCTCAATGGACGGGCCGACCCTGCTTCCAGCGATCAGTAGCGGTTTGATTACAGAGTGTAGTTTGTCAAATCAAGACAGCAATTTTGGGGTATAAACACATTGATTTGAAGGGAAAAACCCAGCACACAGGAAAAAGGTCTTAAGGGAAGGGATTCAGCATTTACATATATACATTTTTACATAACAGTGTCCATGTTTCATAGTGTGGTAGCTTGGAACCCCCTGGGATTTACATCAAATTGTATTGACACTGGAATAAATGCGTCTTGAGTTTTTTTCTGAAAGCCATAAGATCTTTGATCACTCGTAACTCAGGTGGTAGTTGGTTCCAGAGGGTCGGGGCAGAGTATGAGTATGCACGGTGGCTAGTACTGGATTTGACAGATCTGATATTGGTTAGAACGTGGAGAGTGTCTGAGGTGACGGTTCTTCTGTCTCTGTTTGGGGGTTGTGTGCTGATAAGGGTGGAGAGAAAGGATGGTGCTATGTTATGTATGAGTTTGAATGTGGTTATCAGTGTTTTATATTTTATCCGAGCAGAAATGGGGAGCCAGTGCAAGCTCGATCAATACAGGTGTGATGTGTTCAGTAAAGTTTTTTCGCATGATGATCCTAGCCGCAACATTCTGGGCCATTTGCAGAATGTTTAGGGTTTTCTTTGGAAGCCCTTGTAGGATGGCGTTGCAGTAGTCTAAGTGTGGCATAATGAGTGGAGTGGGATGAGTAGAGACAAGAAGTATGCAAGAATGGGATGAATACATAAGTACCAGTCACACTGATCACTTAGAGACAACGTACCAGAAATCACGGAAATGCCACAAGAAGTACAAAGAAATTATAATACAAATATTCAGATTGGGGTTATACATGAAGCCGAGACACAAATGTAGGGAAAAAGGAGGGCAGAAACTAAAACAAAACAAAATCATTAGTGAAAGCTCCATCAAAGAGGAGAGCATTTCACGGAGCTACGTGAACCACGTCCTGGAATTCATGATCAGAAACTAGTGAGGGGACATTAGGCTGACAGGTGATTTCAGCACAGCCTGTTGAAAGGAAGTCTTGTCTGATTAAATTCATGTTCTATGTAAACCGCACTGATTTCTAAAGAGCGCAATATATAAAATTAAATAATACATAAATGGATGGTGAGTAGGGCTAGTTTGGCCGTGTTTCACTGCAATAGTCCAAAATAATGCCTACTAGTTGATCCTACTCAGAAACTCACTGCCTTGCAACACATTGGCCACTTAGAGGGAAAAGGCAGAATATCACCAAAAGACAGTAGTAACCATGAAGGCAGAATATTTTAAATGGCAAAATTCAGCTGGCTACCTCAAACTCCAAGATGCTATTTACAATTGCAACACAGCTAACCAAGTCAAGACCTCAGGAACAAAATGCAGTCCCTTTTACACCCCAAATATTTGCAGATATTTTGGTTGAGAAATGTAGTAAGTTAACTAAGGGATTTTCCCCATTCCATTGAGTGGGAATCCACCGATGTTTTCTTTAACAGCCTCCTAGGGTAAATTTGAAATGGTTTCATCAGACCAGGTAAATGAAGTCATGCTTTCAGTGAATGATGCTTGAATTGGGTTGTGGAATTAGTCTTGGTTAGGTGAAATAGGACCTGTAGCAGGTTGGCAGGTGTTAGGGCATGGAGGAGTTATACTGAGGGGAAAAGCAGGGCAGGACTTTGGACACAGCCCCTGGAGATGGTGGGCAAGTGCTGTGTGTCAGTTTCAGGGAAATTGCCACAGCTGCCGGCACTGGTGAGGGGCAGCAGCAGGCGCCCCCAGAGGGCTGACACTCTAGGCGACCACCTAGTGTGTCCTGTTTATAAGACCATTTGTGGAATAATACACAGACTAGTTACCGACTAGTGGCCAGACCTTCACACCATCTGGAAGGCGTTTGTGAGTGGATCATGCAAGCACCGACTGTGAGTTCTAGAAGTGCTACAAGCTGATTTCAGTTGATGGAATAGAAAATGACATTGTGTGTGAAGACGGTGTGAAGCAGGAAGGTGGTAGAGGCAGACAAAGTGACAAACTTCAAGAAAAGCATGAGATAAACCCAAATGATTCCTGGTAATGAAGAAAGAATGAGACAGCCAGTGATCAAACTGGAGCCTAGGATGCCGCAGCAGGAATGATGCTGGGAAGACTAGATGCACCTTGAGATTTTACCGGCTGCCATGCTAGATATATGGGAGAAGCATAACGAAGCGGCTTCTGCACAGGTCACTGGCGAGACCTCTTCTGAACTGCTGTGACTCTCCAAAATGATTATAGGAGGGCAGAGACAGTCAGTGACAGGTTACCAAACTGGTGCAGAGTCTGCACCCAAAGCCCAAGAAGCTAAGAATGTATATCCTAAAGCTGTCTAAATGGAGGGGAAGATATGACAAACATCCAAACACCTCAAAAAGGTAAAAGATAATGCACAAGAATCAAGTATTTTTCAGTGGAAAAGCATTTCTAGAAGAGGCTATGATAGAGACTCCAAGGGGTTAGAGTGATATTTCCTTGTGGAACAGTGTATGCAATTGGCTCCTAGGGAAGTTGGAAGGCGCAAAGCCAGTAATGGAATTTAATAAAACCCAAGGTAAACAAAGAATCCCAAACTACAAAGAAATGAGATTAAGCACACGTATGGTAGTGCAACAAGAAGTTAATTAGGTAGCCTGGTGGAGCCCTGCAGGCCTTCAGTCTATATTTTCAAAAGAAGATTTTGCGGTACTGCAATGACTTGACATCAATGGTCAATGTCTGCAGTATAAGTTTCTAAAACTGATATTTATGGTTTTCTAATGTGCTTTCCTCAAATCCCTGGGGTCCTCTTATAGTCAGAGGAGCAGGGGGACAGGTTTCTATATGTTTCATGAGGGAGAAACACTCAGTCCTTCATAGCTGTGGGGGACATTTGTACACACACAGAGCATAACTAGGAGGAAGATGCAAAAGAAATTATGTGCAGCAAGCCAGCCAGAGCAAGCAAGATCTGGGCATTTGTCACAGTTAGTGACGCAGCGCTCTCTGCGACTCTCCCTAGTAATATGACCTAGTCTATGGACCCATCGGCCCGTAGCTATCAGAACTGCACTTTAAAGCTAAGCACTGAATTTTCAATTTACAAGTTTAAGCACAAATTTTGGAAGTTTAACCTGTGGGACTTGCCGGACAGGTCCTTGATGCTATTAGGCACGATAATAGATAAGTTATAACATCTATAACGCAGTGCCGACAAGTCTGAGGCTGTCCGTGCATCAAACAATTGCAATGTTTGCAGAAGGGAGCACTTTAAAACCCCATAGTATTGGAAATTCCCACAGTAGGGGAGAAAAGTGGTTACTGAAATAGAATTTCACGGTTTACTTGTGTTTGAATAGAGTGAATACTATATATATTTTGAGTATTGTTCATCACTCTGGAAGCTGACCAAGAGTTACTTGTATAATCAGAACTGCAGAGACAACTGGAGGTCAGCCAGGAGGAATCCCAACATTGCCATATTTAGGGGACACGCTTAAAGGATTTAATGCCCGGTAATGAAGTACACAGTAGCCGTTTATTTCTGTGGGTACAATGGCACTTTACTGAAGGATTAACGCACCATAATGAAGTTAACATGTCCCTTAGAACACACACACACACATATTCTCTGGAGGGTAAATGCAGGGCAAAGGCTTCTTAGAGGGAAAAAGACTAGAAGAAGATAGGAGGAGGAGAGATGGGAACATTTTGTTACACTACTGAAGTTTCAAAAAACTGACATTAGAATTTAATGAATAATTTATCATCTGTGTGACAGGTTTCAATTCCAGTGTTTTAAAGAAAAACAAAAAAACCTGGAAGGCAATTTTCAACCCTTCCATACCAGCGCCAAGTCCATAGACCTTTGCACCAGTTTCAAAAGGAAAGTTTGCTCCTGCATTCACAGACCTTCACGCCGCCTAGTTTCCTGCAGAGCCGAGCATACCGTATGTGTATTTTATTTATTTATTTATTGCTTTTATATACCGCACTATTTAAAATCAGCGCGGTTTACATTATAACATACTTTGTGTGTAACAGGTGCTCTGTTAAGCGCTTACAGTGGAACGGGACAATACAACTTGGGATTCAACTGGGAGAAACTATCTACAGCTATATACAGTTATCTGCAAAATTCACATGAGACTGTTTGCTAGTTACTATTTCCCGGAAAGGTGTATGGTGGATGGGGTTGAGATACTGGGTTGAGAGTAGTGTAGAAGAAAGAGGTGGTGTTTTAGTGCTTTTCTGAACTTAGCAAGATCTGTGATCGCTCGTATGGAGGACGGGAGTGTGTTCCAGCAGCTGGGAGCAACGAACTTGAAAGCTCGGTTCATTGTTGATTGGGTGCATTTTGTTATTTCCTTGGGGATCTGCAGGGTATTGATGGCGAATGTTCTCCTAGCCCTGTTTGTTGGAGTGGGGTAGAGAAAGTCAGTTAAAGAGGTAGAAGATATTTTGTTAATGGCCTTGAAGGTCATCAAGACTACCTTATAGGTGAGGCGGCAGTAAATTGGTAACCAGTGCAAGTCCTTTAGGATTAGAGTGATGTGCTCCCTCTTAGAGGCTCCATATAGGAAGCATGCAGCTGCGTTCATTGCACGTTGTAGTGGGTTTAGTGTGTTTTTGGGTAGGCCATGCAGGATCACGTTAGCATAGTCAAAGTGAGGGGTTACCATTGCCTGAAAAACTGATCTAAAGTCCTCTGGTTGCAGTAAGGGTCGGAGGTGTCGTAGTGTCCGTAGTTTATGGTAAACTTGTTTGGTGGTGTTGCTGATATGAGTTTTGAATTCGAGCTGCTAGTCTAATGTAATGCCTAAGTAGCAGATGCAGGGCTTGGTTGGGAGTTCAGCATCTCTTGTCTTTAAAGTAGGAGGTGGTGAGAAGGATTGGTTTCTGGATATGAGCAGGACGTCCGGTCTTACTGAAGTTTATTTTGAGGCTCTGTGAGAGAAGCCAGTTGGTTACCGCCTCAAAGCATTTTACTAGTAGAGAGAAGTCAGGGTGATTGATCGAGAATAGGGTGTAGAGTAATACGTCGTCTGCGTAGATTAGACATTCTATGTTGAATGAGCAAATTATTTCACATATCGGTTGCATGTATATGTTAAATAAGAGGGGAGAGAGTGAGGAGCCTTGAGGTACCCCGTGTTTTTGTTGGAATGGTTCAGAGGTTGTGGATCCCGTCCGTACTTGCTGCCATCTGTCCGTTAGATAGGATTTGCACCAATTCCATGCAGAGCCATTGATTCCCTTGTCGTGAAGCCGTATCAGGAGTTGCTCATGGTTTACGGAATCAAATGCAGTGGCAATGTCTAGGAAAAGTAAGACATATCCCTGCTTGATATTGTCAATCCCTGTGATCAATGTGTTGATAAGTGTGGCAAGAAGAGTTTCAACGCCATGTGCTTCCCTAAAGCCATGTTGGCATGGGTCAAGGGGAGCTGTAGAATCAATGTGGTACTGTATTTGACGTTGAACGACCTTCTCAATTATTTTTGCTAGCAGAGGGATACTTGATATTGGACAGTAAGACTCTACCTTCTGGGGATTTAGTTTGGCGTTCTTCAGGAGGGGGTCAGATTGACGTCTGTTTGAGGCATCGAGGGAACTGTCCTGTAGAGAAGGGTAAGTCAATGATTTTGGTTATTATAGGGCTGATTTCCTTCCGTAATGATCTTATCCAGGATGCTGGACAAGGATCATTAGGTGCAGTGGTGGCGTTAACGACAGCGATGATGTCCTCAATACTTGTATCTGATGGTGTTGTGAGAGAGGCGAGTGGCTTAGATGGGTTGTTATTAGGGTTGGATAGCGTGCTTTTGGTAACATTTTTGGTTTTGGCCAGCAGGTAGTCTGCGTAGTCCTGGGGGTGTATCATGGTTGGTTGTGAGGACAAGGGTTCCTTTGTTAGGGTCCTTACTATATTGAACAGCTCATAGGGTTTGTTCAGAGCTTGGTTTAAGAGCTTGGCATGATGTTCCTTAATTTTTGTTGATATTAGGTCTCGGTGTGTCTGCAGGCGGGAGTTGTAGGCTGTCTGGTCTGTTGGGGATCGTGTTCGTCGCCATTTTCTTTCAAATTTCCTCAGCATTTGTAGTGATGTTCACAGCTCGGTGGTGTACCAGGGTGCAGATTTTCTCCTTCTTGGTTGCCTGTCTGGGGTCTGAGGTTTGGCTTTATTCGCTATGCATGCAAAGGAGCTCAGGCAGTTGTTCCATGAAGCCATCGCCTCTTCAAGGTACGGTGATGCTGTCATGATATTGGGGAGGACCTCTTTGATGATCGCTTCTTTGTCAAAACATCTAAAACATCTTGAGGGTGTTGTTGATTTTTCAATTAGTTTCGTTGTTCTTCCGCTGTCTTGATTTATAGGTATTTGGAATTTAATTAGATTATGGTCAGACCATGGGACAGGGGATATAATTACATTGGGTTTGTAGTTGGAGCTCGCGTCTGGTCTGGGGGAGAAAATCAGATCTAGCATATTCCCTTTTTGATGTGTGGGGGCATCAACTATTTGTTCGTAGTCCAGGTTGCTGAGAGCTTCGAGAAAGGCTTTGGAATGATTATCCTGCATAGCTGCTAGGTTGAAGTCACCTAGTACCCAGTTCGGTCTGCGTGTGTTCGTGGGGTTGGAGGCTAGATTGATTATTGTTGCAAGGTCTTCAGGGGGTGATGATGGGGATCTGTAGATAAGGTTGATGGTATTTGTTGGATATGGTGATCACATCAAGATGTGTTGAGCTAATGGAGCTGATTGTTTGTCTGATACTGCAGGTTGGTTTTTACAAGAATGAATGCACCACCTCCCCTGTGGTCTTCTCTGTGGCATGTATGAATTGAGAAGTTGGGGGGGGGGGGGTGAGTTGGTTGATGAGGACTGAGTCTGAGGTGGTGAGCCATGATTCTGTTACTAGCAGGATGTCTAGCTGGAGGTGTGATATGAGGTCAGTGACTATTGGTCACTTTTTACGAACAGATCGTGTGTTTATGAGGGCACATTTCAGGTTGCATGGGCTTTGATGGGGCTTGGGTTTTGTGGTTTATTGGAGTGGTATGTGGATTAGGTATATGTGAGGGACATGCGAGGTTTCAGCCGGTGAACGGTATGTGTTGTTGTGATATCTCCTTCCTTGGCTTCGTACAGTCAGGATCAGATTGTGGTCAGGTGCAGAGGAGAGTGAGCAATTGATGGCATTGCTGAAGAGGTATATACTGATTAAGGTTATACTGGATATAGCGAAGTCCTGATGGTGCAACCACCATGTAGCAGCACTCATTGAGGAAGGGCAGTCCTTACATGCACAAATTGCTGTTTTCCAGTAAATAATAGTGAAAATGATCCTGCTCCCAAGTACATCATCAATCAGCTAGAGAGATGGGTCCTAACCTCCCATTAATAGCAAATCAAGTAGCTTAAGAACCATAATCACCAGCCAGTTTACAGTAAACCAACCATTCCACCAGACAGCCAGGTAAAGAGCGACAAAGCGGACTAACTCCCCACAGAACTGCTGGAAACCTCTTTTCTCATTCAGCGGTGTGGTTCCTTTCCATCTGATGCAGCAGAAACAAATGAATCTCACTCTGGTCCAAACAAAACACCTCCCTTATCGCACTTGCAGCCTTAGCCTTGGACCCCCTCCAGAATCTCTGGAAAATATCCCATGGAAATTACAAAGCAGAAAAGTGTTACCCTGACTTACCGTTTTGGGCCTCGTCTGATCTAATGAAAAGCCTCGCTGGAAATTAGCATGCTGTGGTCAAACCCTATAAGAAGAGAAATGGGGGAAAAAAATGTAAGAAAAAAAAAATCTTACAGCTTCATCATTCTGTGTGCTGCTTTCATCTGCTGTTTCCTAGCCCCGGGTTAGTGGGAAACTGAGCCTAAAAGAAAAATGCATGAAAAGTGCGTCCATAGGAGCCAAACCAAGCAGGAGACAGAAGAAAGTCTGGACGTAGCATTGCTTCTCTCCCTCTATTTCAGCTCTTCCATTAAATTATTGTCAGAGTTCACTAGACATAAGGCAGATTCAACGTTTATCTTTCAAGAGAAAATGTCTATGTCCCTTGCAGTGAAGGAGAAGCTTAATGGTTACAACAGTGCACTCAAGTCCCGCTACTGTGCCTTGCGATCTTGGACAACACTCCATTGCCTCAGGCACAAATCCAGGTTGTAAGGAAAGTAGCTACTACCCCTGAATGTAACTTGCGTTGAACTAGTTAAGAAAAGGCACGAGCTAAACTCAATTACCTTTCCTCTTATACCTCCCAACCTAGTATGAAAAGAAACGATGGTTCTTTGAAACCTGCTGAAAACTTATGGCCCATTAGAAATATGAATTAGTTAAAAGAATACCATTGCTTAAATTTGGGATATGCTTTTCTCCTCACATATTTTAGTATTTAGGTCTGTTAAACGATCTTACAGGCTATGTGGTAACTGGGTTGGTACGAGCAGGCTAAACTCTCACTAGGTCAGTACCTAGGAGGACAGATGCTCAGGGCTTTCTAGTTTTGGAACTAAGCTTGATGGTAAGGCATATGAAGTAGGAGTTGGGTGTTGCATTAAACGTGGGATCTCAGATGCTCATTTACCCTTGCTAAGAGAGAACTCAAAGTGGTTTGGAGCAGCTTCCTACGAGCATGGGAGAGCTGGGCTATTTCCCTCCTTGTAATCTTAGCACAGATACCTGGGCAGACCAAACAAGCTGATTGGTCTTTTCTGATGTCATAAGAAAATCATCTAAATATTGGGTCGACATAAGATACGCTGTACTGGGTCAGGCCAAGGTTCATCAAGCCCAGTATCCTGTTTCCAACAGTGGCCAATCCAGGTGTTAAGTACCTAGCGAGTTCCCAAAAAGACACAGGTTCCACAATGCTTGTATTTGGTCAAGCGGTGGATTACTCAGCTCCTCTTTAATAATGGTTTATGGACCTTTCTTCCAGGAACTTGTCCAAACTTTTTTTAAACCTAGCTACACTAACAGCTTTTACTACATCCTCTGGTAACAAATTCCAGAGTTTGATTATGCATTGAGTGAAAAGCTATTTTCTCTTATTAGTCTTAAATGGATTACAGACTAATAAGAGGAAATATTTTTTCACTCAATGCATAATCAAACTCTGGAATTCATTACAGTAACTGGGTTAAAAAAAGTTTTGACAAGTTCCTGGAAGAAAGGTCCAAAACCATTATTAAAGGGGACCCGGGAAATTAACCTCTGTGAGGTTCATGATTGTTTAAAGATGGAAGTCATTGGCTTCAAAATGGGACTCATGTGGTCCTGAATGTTTGACATGTTAAATATTCATTCATCCTATCAAGAGATCATGTTTACCCAACTATCAGGTTGCTTTCTTTTAACAAGCTCAAAATTTTAAAAAGCATCATGAAATAAAAGTTTAGAAATGGCATTGTAACCCATCTATAAGTTTTTCAAGGGGCTCCTGATTCACTAGTACATTAGAGCTTATGCACTACTGAACCTTCACCCCATTATGATATGATGTCTAAAAGCTAAATCTGTTGCTATTTTATTTATTGGTTTCTTTATCATTTCAGTCAAAGCAGTTAACATTGTAACTTAAACTTGGTAATGTACAGTACATTAAACAGGGACATGGATAACTTGGAATTTTCTGAGTAATGGAGGGTTAAGTGACTTGCCCAAGGCCACAAGGAGGACTAGTGGGATTCAAACGCTGGTCTCTTTAGTCACGAAGCCACTGCTCTTACTCCAGTCCTCTACTAGCTTAGTTTATCTCTTTTCAGACAAGGCAATGTTCTGGCTTCTTATAAAACATTTCTCAAGTTCACTTACTAGATCTGATCATCAGTCTGCTTCTTGCTACTGCCTCAAACAGGGCAAAGCTACCAAAGGATCCAGTGTAAGCTAGTGCCGGTTCCAGGTGTTAACTTGAAGAACCAGCAGGGCTGGCCCCGAATACCATCATGCAGACCGTGCTGGCACCCAAGAGATATGAGCAGGCAGAGTGGAAGGAACCTCGTTAGTAAGGGATCCATCGGACTCCACAAGCGAAGCAGCACAGGTAGGTATATAGACGCTATGCGTGCACAGAATCTCTTACGGCTCGTTTCATGGACTCCGATTCTCTACCAAGCTGGTTCCTTTTATCTGTCCTGGGGTGCCAGTGAGGTTTGTGCTGTTGTATTTCCCTTGGCATCAGTGGTCTGGCCACTCATATGTAGGTGGGATTTGATATCTATTGCCCTGTCTGTGTGCTTCTCACTACGACCTCTTCATGAGGGCTCCCTGTGCAGCTGCTGTAGTTCAGCTTTCACTACATGATTCAGCTTTCATTTCACATATTTCTATGGACTAAACACCCACCGAAGTAAGTGAAATGCCCACTTTTTTTTTTTTTTTTTTTAACACCAACAAAGTTTTTAGGGTTTTTTTTTTTTTTTGCTGCCTTCTAGTTCTGTGCCAGTGTTATCCAGAAAAGAGACAAGGCAGTATTCACACCTCCGCTTTACTTCCAAAAAGGGTCCTACAGATATTCTGTTCTCCCCCATGCATATCCCTGTAGCTCCCCCTTCGCTGGACTCTGGTGAAGGGGGGTGCAGACAGCTCTCCCCTGAGGCAGATTGTCAGTGGGAGTATTTTACAACAGACATGCCTGCTTTGCAGAGATTACATATTGCTTGGCACAGTGTGCCCTTTACTTAATACACCATCACTGCCAATTCCTGTAAGAATTAACTTTTGGCGTTTCTCTTCAGAAATTTCATTCTTTAAATCAAATGAATCCACTGTGAAAGTGGTACTTTTTAAATATACTATTAGGTAATAGTTAATTATTCATATTTACATACTAGCAGAAATGCCCAGACAAGTAAAACACACAAACACTTTACTCCTGGGGTAATTCTGTACAAAACATTATTTTTAATTCTGCTTCATTTGTAATTTTTAATGCAGAAGTTCCCCCATCATAAAGACCTAACCCCTCCCCTAGATCCCAAATTCCCCTGCCTTTTCCCTTCAGCTTTCTTGCTCCAACCACAGTTCTCTCCCCAACCCCAAACCCCAAACCTTCCCTGCCCCCTTCTCTCTCCCTTTAACTTCTAGCAAGACTCCTAATGCTATCGGTCCCTAAGGTCTTCCCTCATGCACATACCCCAACCTGTCCTCCTTTCTCCTCCCCCCCCCCTTTTATCTATCCCCTTTTGCTTCTCAGGCAATATCCTCACTTATTTATTTTTTATTTTATTTATTTATTTGCAATTTTTTTCTATACTGCCCCTTCCAAAGATCAAGGGCGGTTTATAATAAACGAACAAATAAGTCATAGAACACCACAAATAAAGCACATGAGGACAGACTGAAGGATCTTAATATGTACACGTTAGAGGAAAGGCGGGATAGAGGTGATATGATTGAGACATTTAAATATCTCCATGGCATAAATGCACAGGAGGAGAGCCTCTTTCAATTGAAAGCAAGTTCTACTATGGGGGAACATGGGATGAGGGTGAAAGAGGATAGATTCAGGAGTGATATGCGGAAATATTTCTCTAAGGAAAGAGTGATGGATCCGTGGAATAGTCTCCCAATAGAGGTGGTAGAGATGAGGACAGTATCTGAATTCAAAGACGCATGGGACAAACACAGAGGATTTCTAAAGGAAAAAAGGGGACTGTTGTAATGGCTGATATGGAAGGACAGGACAGACTAAATAGAAACATGACGACAGAAAAAGACCACATGGCCTATGTAATGTTAAGAATGGAACATTACAAACAACTATTTACATATGTAACTGTAAACAGGTTTTGTATAGGTCAAGATTACAGATTTTACACTTGTTTTGTCTTCATTTTTCAGGCATTTAAAGAGTTGTAAGTCAATTAATCTGATAGCAGTAGAGGATGAGTGGTTCAATGTGTGTGGCTTTAGCTTGAATGGATACTGCTATTATTGTCACTGGTACCACAGTGTTCAATGAAAAGAAGTGTTCTGATTTCTTTTCTGAAGGTCTGGAGATCCTTGATTGAACGCAATGGGCCCGATTCTGTCCCGGATGTAGATCCCCTCTGTGTGTCTGGTCTGAACTGGACGCACAGAGGGAATCACGATTCTGATCCCACAGGGCACGTCTAGCCCCATGGGATCAGAATCACGAATAGTCCTGCATGTGCAGGCTGGGACAGCGATTCTGTCATGACTGCACCCGCCTAACTCAGTCAGGGCTTTTAAATGGAGCCGCGGTGCCCTGGGGTCATGTTGCCATGGCACCGCAGCTCCATTTAAAAGCCGTGATGCCAGCTGCTAAGAAAAAGGGTTCATTTCCCACAGCCTGACCCCTAATCTGGCCTCCTAAGGCCAGGGTCGGGCTGCGGGAAATGATCCCTGGCCCCCCCCTGCCCATCCGCGCCCTGGCAGCAGAAAAACAGACATCCAGGGAGGTTATTCTACCTCTGAGGTGGAATAACATCCATGGACATTTCGTCGGCCTCGGATGTACAAGGCCAACATTAGAATTGG
Organism: Ichthyophis bannanicus; assembly: GCA_033557465.1. Classification (NCBI taxonomy): domain Eukaryota; kingdom Metazoa; phylum Chordata; class Amphibia; order Gymnophiona; family Ichthyophiidae; genus Ichthyophis; species Ichthyophis bannanicus. The sequence goes on from CM066050.1 coordinate 9,252,915, forward strand.
CCCTGTATGTCCAGATCTGGTGACCGCCCATTGCCCACCCACTCTCTGCCCCCAGCGGCCCATTCCCCGCCCCCGTGCGGCCTATTTCCTGTCTCCATCTAACTTCCCTGCACAACCGGCAGGGAAGTTATTCTGGGGAAGGTGAAGCCATGAATAGCGGGGATGGACGTTCCATCAAGCCGTCCAGCCCCATTATTTGTGGCTCAGAATAACCCCCAATGTGTCTAGAAGGGCGTTCCAGAGAGTGGGGGCTACGTAGGAGGCTGCTCTGCTGCTTGTGGTCCGTTATGTTTTGTGGAAGGCCAGTGGGACTATAAGAGTGGTCTGTGTGCTTCCTCTTCTGGATCTTGTGTCTCTTGGAATGTGAATTCGGGTTGCGAGGAATGATGGTGCTATGTTATTTATTAGCTTGAAAGTGGTCATTAAGGTTTTGTATTTTATCCTACTTGTTACTGGTAACCAGTGGAGTTTATGTAAAATGGATGTGATGTGATGTCTGTTAATCGGACCTTACAGATGATGCTAGCTGTCACCTTCTGTGCCATTTGGAGTAGGTTCAAATTCTTTTTGGTTGTTCCCTGTAATAGGCTATTACAGTAATAAAAGTGTGGGGTGATTAGGGCTTGTACCACGGATCTAAATACAACAGCTTTTTTCGAAAGCACTTGAAAGCATTTTTTGGTTCAGCAAGACTTTTGTTAGCCTGATTTATGTTTGAGTTATTTTGAATCAGTGTCTTAGTTTTTTGATGTTATGTTTTTACTTACATATTTTATAGATGTGATTTTATTTTAATGTTGCTTTATTTGTATTAATTATGAATAGATTACGCAACATGCTTAGAATGGATAATCAGGATATACAATTTTAAATTCCCTTCCAAGAAACATGAATTTTACTGTTAAGTTAAACCTTTGTACATGAAAGAGAACAATTAGTTCTTGATAAATGAGCAGCCTGAAAGATGCAGTCTCAGGGAGGCAGCCTGAGGAGCGCTGCCCAAGAAACTGAGAAAAGCTGTCCAAAAGATATCATCTGAGAGGTGTGGCCTGAGGAGAGCTGCTTTCTGAGGGATGCTGCGACACAATGTTGAGATACACTCAGATGCTGGGCCAGTGATTGCTTTCATGATTGCCAAGCACAGGACTTGGAGTGGAGGAGTGGCCTAGTGGTTGGGGCAAGGTACTTCAGGCCGGAAGGTCGGGGGGTTCAAATCCCACTAGAGGACAGCAACCTTGGGCCGGAAGGACTGCGGTTTCTAGTCCCACAGGTGCTCCTTGTGGTCTTGGGCAAGCCACTTAACCCTCCATAGCCCATGTTCCCTGTAAAATAGTTATCTCCAAGTTAAAATGCCCTGTTCAATGTAATTTCAGTTTGTTCAATGTAAACCACACTGATGCAGAATAGCGCGGTATATAAGAGTAAATAAATAAGTTCCTGGGCCAGTTCCCTTTTCTCCTGGATGGTCAAGCTGGTGATGCTGTATGAAGTATTTAAAAAAATATTACACTGGTTTCTGCTGCTTGCAGGGATATAGCTAAAACATTTATTTACATTTAAAGTGCTGCATGGATTAGCTCCAGCAGATCTGTTGAATTTGGGGTGGCATTATATTCCTTCATGACATCCGAGGTCTGCAGATCTGCTCAAAATTGCTTTGCCCTTTTCAAATAAATGTCGATTAAAAGGTACTCTAACCAAGACCATGGCTACAGCCATGCCATCCCAAGTGTGCCTAATCTCCTTGAATGCAGATGCTAAGCAGAGTCAGGCCTGGTTAGTACTTAGATGGTTGACCACCTTGGAATACGGAGGCTGTAGGCATATTGTGCAGAAGAAAGACCTGATAGACACAGACAATCTACTTCTGATCATATCCTTCCAAGAAAACACAGGCTAGTCACATTGGGGCACGTTTACTAAAGTGCTCTACCAGGTAGTGTGGGGTTAGCAGGGTGCTAAAATGAAGTCTGGGTCCCAGTGCCAAAACTTTCATGCTACCTGGGTTGCATGGGAAGTGGTTGGTCCTGGGTGGGCCATGGGCTGAAGAGAGGCATTGATGGCAAAGCATGGCTAGTGAGGGCAATAAGAGCTCACACTAACAGTGCTTGCTGTCCTTAACACAGGTGCACTTAATGTCACCTTAATGGGTGGGGTTAAGTGTGCTGGCTTGCACAGTGTGGCATCTTGGGCCATGCCAACTGCAGGGGGATGAATGTACATTCCTCCTGAAGTTGCTGTGGGTCCCCTGTGCAGCGGACATCAAAGACTTTAGAAAACAACTGAAAACAGTTTTGTTTACGGAGCACTACGGTCATGCAATCAACTAATTAATTTTTAAGAAAGCAATTATTTATATATACATTGTACAATAGCTCACTTTATAGTATAGCTCACAATATATATAGTGCACCTTTTCCCAAGACATTTAATCATATATTTACAAACTATGTATATATTATCACAGATTTTTTCACTATTACTAATTTTCTCTTTTGTTAAACCGCTTTGATTGTATGATAAGGCGGTATAAAAATCCAATTAAATAAATAAATAAATAAATAAATAAATATGCACAACTAGTGACCTGCCGTCAACGATCTTCAAAGGACGATCGGCCCTTTAAAGCAGCATGCTCCAGCGGGAGCCACTCAGACCTGCTGCCAACGATCTTCAAAGGGCGATTGGCCCTTTAAAGCAGTGTGCTCCAGCGGGCGGGCCCGGGGGCGCTCTGGCGTGGCCCATCTATCCTGCTCCTCCAATTCACCGCAGGTCCCTGGAACTGAGTAAGCACGATTGCTCCTCCACCCATTGTCTGCCTAGATCTGCTACCCATTGCCCGCATTGAACTGCTACCCACTGTTGCTTAGAGCTGCTACCATTGCCTGCATAGAACTGTTATCCATTGCCTGCATAGAACTGTTACCCATTGTTGCTTAGAACTGCTATCCATTGTTGCTTAGAACTGCTACCCATTGTTGCTTAGAACTGCTACCCATTGCCCGCATTTAACTACTACCCATTGTTTGCTCAGACCTTGCTGCCCACTACTATGGCCCCACATTTCATTGTCCTTCTCTTTCTCTTCCTCCCCAACTGCCTCCCTTCCTATAAACATCCTCCCTGCTCTCCCCCCTACCCGCCCCCTATCTTCCTCACATCTCCCTCCACTCTGCCCCCTAGCCTAGCACCTTCTCTTGAGCCTCTCCACACCATCCCCCGCATTCAACCAGCCCCCTCTCTACCTTCCTTACTTCTCCCTCCATTCTGCTCCCTAGCCTAGCACCTTCTCTTGAGCCTCTCCACACCATCCCCTGCATTCAACCAGCCCCCCTCTCTAAGGCAACCCCATCCTTGCTTCCGCCGTACTTTCTCTACTTTACCTCACTCTCTAATACTCATCCTCCTTCTCTCATCAGGTAATATCAACCCCAAACCTGGCTCCCCACGATTTCTCTCCCACACTAAAGAAAGTTCCTCACGTACCCTATCTAATCTCATCCACATCCCACTCCTCTCTCCTTCTGCCCTCCCCCATCCATCCCACAATCACTCATCCATAGATATCAACTCCAACCCTACCCCCAAAAATAATCCCTCACATAACCTACCTGACACCATCATTTTATCCCTCACTTCCCCTCCCTCATGTCCCTCTTAGAGAGCACATACACCCAGACATACCCACCCACACCCTGCCCCCTCTAAATCTCAGTACTACCCTAGAAATAGACCCCCACGCTACTCTGATAAGAAATCCACATGTAACTTATCCAACCTTATCCATATCCCTCTCCTCCCCACTCCGCTCTCCCGTTTACTTGCGCCCTATGGAATGCATGCTCAGTCATTTAAAAAACCACTTTTATTCACAATCTTTTCATCTCTAATGCCCTACACCTTCTTGCCCTGACTGAGCCCTGGCTCCCACCAGATGACACCGCATCCATTGCCTCTCTTTCTGCCATGGGGGCTACCAATTCTCCCATACACCTCGATCTACTGGTTGTGGTGGTGGCGGCCTCCTACTCTCCCCCTCCTGCCAATTCCAACCCCTCCTGCCACCCCAATCACACTCCCCCCTCTCCTTTGAAGTCCACTCCATTCACCTCCTCACACCACTTCCCCTCCGAGTAGCTGTTATTTATCGCCCACCTGACAACTCCAAATCAACCTTTCTCAGTGACTTTGACTCCTGGCTTTCTGCCTTTATGGATCCCTCCTCCCCCACTCTTATTCTTGGAGATTTCAACATGCACATCAACAACCCCTCCGACCCCCATGCCTCAAAGTTCCTCGCTCTTACTTCCTCTTTCAACCTCCAACTTTGCTCCACTGCCCCCCCACACCTACACGGCCACTGCCTTGACCTAATACTTTTTTTTCAATTCCTCTCCTTCAAACTTCAACAAATCAATCCTTCCCTTATCTGACCATCACCTCTTAACATTTACTCATCAGCTTCCGCCATCCCAACCTCGTCCTGTCTCCTCCGACCTATTTAGAAACCTTCATAATATTGACCCCTGACTCTCTCCTCCACCATTTCTCCATCTCTTTCCTCCATTTTATACTCTGAGTCCGTCGACGAAGCATTATCCTCATATAATGCTACACTATCCTCAGCCCTTGACACTCTTGCCTCTCCCACCCCACGTCCTGTAAAACGATCTACTCCCCAACACTGGCTTTCACCCACAATCCGTTACCTACACATCTGCACCCGTTCTGCTGAACGAGCCTGGTCCAAATCCCACACCCAGGAAGACCTTCTACACTTCAAATTCATGCTTGGCTCCTTCCAGTCAGCCTTAGCACTTGCCAAATAAGATTACTACATCCACCTGACTAATTCCCTTGCCTCTGATCCTCGCCGTCTCTTTAACACCCTCAATTCTCTCCTCAAGGTCCCCCCGCCCCCAATCCCACCTCCCTCTCTGCCCAAACCATAGCCGATTACTTCCATGACAAAATCCTCAAAATTACCCTCCAATTCCCTACCCCCTCATCTACCTCCCCTCCCCCCATTTCTCCTCCCCATCCATACTCCCCCCTGACACCCTCTCCTCCTTCTCCCTGATCTCTGAAGAAGAAACAGCACTTCTTTCCTCCTCCAAACCCACCACCTATTCATCAGATCCTATCCCCACCCGTCTCCTACGTTCCATCTCCCTCACCATTGTCCCCTCCATCACTCATATCCTCAACCTTTCACTCTCCACTGCAATTGTCCCCGTTGACTTCAAACATGCTGTTGTCACACCCCTCCTCAAGAAACCCTCACTTGATCCCATATGCCCTTCTAACTATCGACCCATCTCCCTCCTTCCCTTCATATCCAAACTGTTAGAACGAGTAGTCCACCATCGCTGCCTCGATTTCCTCACCTCCCAGGCCCTCCTGGATCCACTACAATCTGGCTTCCACCCCTACACTCCACCGAAACGGCACTCACAAAAGTCACCAACGACCTGTTCCTGGCTAAATCTAAGGGCCTCTATTCTATCCTCATCCTTCTTGACCTTTCTGCTGCCTTCGACACCATTGACCATGACCTTCTCCTCACCACCCTCTCCTCGCTTGGCTTCAAGGAATCCGTACTATCCTGGTTCTCCTCCTACCTCTCCCATCGCTCATTCAGTGTATGCTCTGGAGGCTTCTCCTCCTCCACTACCCTGCTCCAGGTAGGTGTACCCCAGGGATCTGTCTTGGGCCCCCTCCTTTTCTCTCTCTATACCCAAGGCCTTGGCGCGCTTATCTCTTTCTATGGCTTTCAGTACCATCTCTATGCCGATGACTCCCAAATCTACCTCTCTACACCTAATATTTCTTTGGCAACCCAGTCCAAGATCTCTGCTTGTCTTTCAGACATCGCTGCCTGGATGTCTCATCGCCGATTGAAACTGAACATGGCCAAGACTGAACTCCTTGTCTTTCCACCAAACTCCTCCCCCCCCCCCACTTCCCCCTCTCTCAGTTCATGTGGATGGATCTACTATCCTTCCTGTTCCCTCGGCCCACAATCTAGGGGTTATCTTTGACACCTCTCTCTCCTTCTCTGCCCATATCCAGCTTGTAGCCAAGACCTGCTGCTTTTTTCTCTACATCAGCAAGATCTGCCCCTTCCTCTCTGAACACACTACCAAAACGCCTATCCACTCCTTAATCTCCTCTCGCCTCGATTACTGCAACCTACTCCTCGCTGGTCTCCCCGTGAGCCATCTCCTTCCCCTTCAATCTATACAAAATCACGCTGCTCGATTAATCTTCTGCCAGCCTTGCCATGCCAAAAGTACTCCCCTCCTCAAGTCACTTCACTGGCTCCCTGCCCAATTCCACATCCAATTCAAGCTTCTCCTGCTGACCTATAAATGCAATCACTCTATGGCCCCTCAATACCTCATATCTCTTATCTCTCCTTACGTCCCCTCTCGAAATTTGCGCTCCGCTAACAAATCACTTCTTTCAATGCCTTTCACCCGCACCGCGAACTCCCGACTGCGCTCCTTTCACCTTGCTGTGCCACACGCCTGGAACGGCCTACCTGCGTCTGTGTGCCAGGCGCCCTCCCTGGCCTTCTTCAAATCCAGGTTGAAGACCCACTTCTTCACCGATGCATTCAGACCCTGACTTCCATCCTCATCCTACACTAACCCTCATCAATGTTTTGACCAAACTATAGACCAAGCTGTACCAAACTGTACCACACCGTATCTTCCGCAGAACTGACTAATGCTCTGTGCTGTTCTAACTAGATTGTAAGCTCCGATGAGCATGACTCTGATGGGCAGGGATTGTCTCTTGTTTGTTAGTCACCTCTTGTAGGTTAACTGTGCAGCACTGCGTGCGTGGCGCTCTATAAGTGCTAAATAGTAGTAGTAGTAGCAGTAGTAGTAGGGTTGCCAAGAGTCTACATCAGCTCACTAGAAGTTAAGAATGAAGGCTGTTATGAGCTGTACTCCTGGTCTTCTGAAAAGGTTTCTGATATCTACAGTATATGATTAATGATTTCTCATGTGCACTTCAGGAAGGCTTTGATAACATGAATGTTTCAGAAATGTTTAAATTGGTTTTATATGTGTTCTTTTTGAATGATTAGGTTTTATTGACTTCATTTTAATGTTGTGATAGGTATTATTCTGATTCAAGCAATGTAATTGATCTTCTTTTGATTTTATTGTAATTCATCCTGAGCTCATTAGTTGTTGGTCTGGTGCAGAATATAAAAAAACTTAGAATTACATTAAATTAAATCACATTAAACACAGAGCCCGATTCCATAACATGCACGTCCGGTCTGCAGACACGTCTAAATTAAAAGTGTGCCCCGTTTGTACCCAATTCTGCATCTGCAGGTCTAGACATGCCCGTGGGTCCGGAACCCTGGAGACAGACATTCAGCACAGTACAGGCAAAGCGCTATTCAGCAAGCCCATGCATGCATCCAATGCGTGGCCCACACATGGGTGCGGGCATGGGCCATGCAATATAATAGAGAAACACATCCCCATCAATATTATTGGACACAGGTAAGTGTTTTGGATGGCCCCGCACACACTGTATTCTGAAAAGTTACACATTTTGGATCCTGCCCATCTCCAAGATGTACCCGCAGATGCTACGCCCCTTGCGTAAAACATGTGTCTCCGAAGCTGCCCTTCACACTGACAGTAGTGTGATGATGCAAACTAGACAAATACCAATGAGAATGGGCAGCTGCTGCTACAACCTAGACCATATACCAGTCCTCTATCGGCTCTGAAAAGTGCTGGTAATCCCAGTGCACCCTAATATGGTATAAGAGAATGTAAATATGAACGTGTATGTCAGGACATACCTTGCATCAAATGGAACTTGGCATTATAAAATGGCTCCAGTGATTCCTGTCTTGGTCATCTCTACAAACATGCTTTAAACTGCTAAAGATGGATCCTTACCAAATGCACCAAACCTGAAATTAACATTGCAGTTCCCTAAAGGATGCAAAATATTGCTGAGCAACAAATGCATGCCCTTTTCATGCCTCTAGCTTATAAGTGCACTCATTCTGCTGCTCCGCACTACCTTTCTCTCTTATCTCTCCCTACACCCCTCCTCGGGAACTCCGCTCTTCTGGCAGATTCCTTCTATCTGTATCCTTCTCTTCTACTGCCATCTCCAGATTTGGCTCCTTTCACCTTGCTGCTCCCTATGCCTGGCACAAACTACCCGAGTCTGTATATCAGGCTTCTTCTCTGACCCTTCGCAAATCCAGGCTGAACACTCACCTCTTTGTTGCTGCTTTTGGATCTGATCTGTTTAATCTCCCTTGTATTTCCTTGCCATGCCCCATAAATGTATCCTGTTCACAGCTGCTCTGTTGTCTGTCTTGACTAGATTGTAAGCTCTGCTGAGCAGGGACCGTCTTTTACGTGCGTTTGTGCAGCCCTGTGTATGTCTAGTAGCGCTATATGATTGATCACTATAAGTAAGCCCTTCTGGCTCTGATATCCGATTCCCACATACCTGGGTACTGGCATTTCACACAGCAGCTACACCTGTCCCATCATGGCATCTGCTATCTGTGGGGCAACACTGTTTGCCTACCCACAGTCTGCTTTGTGGCACTGCTCCCCTGGTCAGGCCTATGTGGGCATGGGAGGGGAAATCTCTGTGCCATCACACCAAGTAGCCAGCCTGCTGATATAATCACCACTCTCGCAGCTCTCATAGATCCTGCACTGGTTAAGGATGCAGGCCTCATGCAACAATTTGGGGAATGTTGGCACACCATCTATCTGTCTCCCAGTGCCTGGCATAGCAGATTTATGGCTGCCCTATCACACTGCCAACAATATATGATCTTATTAGGTGTGTCCTATGAAAAAATATTCCAGAAGGAATCTGAATCGATTGCCTATAGTGAAATGTCACAACATATCCCTGTCAATAATAAGGAACGCTCAGCATTCAGCAGTGAGAACAGCACAATACATGGAAAACAGCAACATCATTGATCTCTAAATATGTGCATCATAAGAACATAAGAGATACCTGACTGGGTCAGACCAAGATCCATCAAGCCCAGTATCCTGTTTCCAACAGTGGCCAATCTAGGTCACAAGTACCTAGCGGTTTCCCCAAAAGACACAGGTTCCACAATGCTTGTACTGGGTCAAGCAGTGACATCCCGGGTCCCCTTCAATAATGGTTTATGGACCTTTCCTCCAGGAACTTGTCCAAACCTTTTTTAAACCTAGCTATGCTAACAGCTTTTACTACATCCTCTGGTAGAAAATTTCAGAGTTTGATTACACGTTGAGTGAAAAAATATTTTCTCTTATTAGTCTTAAATAGGTTACCTTTGGCATATATTAGTGCTGTTTTCACTGTTGAATGCTCTTATTCTGAGGATCTTATTGACAGGGATATGGTTTGGGCATTTTGCTATAGAGAACCTTCTCTGATTTTGTCTGCCTGATGTCACTGGATTGCTGCAGCCCAAATGCATGACCTTACACTTTTTAACATTAAATCCCAGCTGCCAAATTCTAGACCATTCTTCAAGCTTAGCTAGATCCCTCCTCATCTTATCTACACCTTCCTGGGTGTCTACTCTATTGCAGATTTTGGTATCATCTGCAAAGAGGCAAACCTTACCCGACAGCCCTTCCACTATATCACTAACAAAGATGTTAAAAAGAAGCGGACCAAGGACAAATCCCTGGGGCACACCACTGATAACATCCTTCTCCTCCGAGTGAGCTCCATTTACCTGTACTATTTGTCGCCTCCCACACAACCAATTTCTAACTCAAGCAGTAACTTTAGGGTCCATCCCTAGGGTGCTCAGTTTGTTTATAGGTCACCTGTGAGGAACAGTGTCAAAGGCTTTACTGAAATCTAAATACACCACATCTAGGGCTCTCCCTCGGTCCAACTCCCTGGTCACACAGTCAAAGAAATACTTATACTGCAGTCATCCATACAGTCCAGGTACTGGTCAGGCTTTCATGTCCTCCTGAATTGCAGATGAGCACACCCGATTCTCCTGTGTACCCCTCAAACCACACACACACACACACTCTGCCAAAAAGATGCTCTGAACCTATACATAATAGCTGTGACATAACATAATAGCATGGGTTTTCAGGACCAAAAATATGATCTCCGTTTCTCACCCAAACAAGAATCCTTTCCCTACTCATGCCCATACTAGTCCTATATCAGTAGTCCCATTTTACAGAACATGAGAATTGTTAGGGTCCCCTAGATTGACTCTTTTAGCACAAACAGCACATTTCAGCATTGCCATAATACAGAAATATTAAGAGCAATAGTGTGTAAATGTGTTTATTAATTACCTTACACCATTCCCTCACCTCTGCTTTCTGTTCCTTAAAACTGCATCTTGTGTTTTTCCAGAATGCAATCAAAGCAGTTCAGCACATGCTTGTCACAATCAATCATTCTTCTATTAGATGAATTGCAGACCACCACAGCAGAATATTTTCTAAGTCCTGATCTTATTCCACGTTTGAGCAGGAATAATGTGGACATTTCCAGGAAACAATACATACATAGGCCTTTCCTGAATATATGCTTTATACATCTCTGCAATAACAATCCCCAAAACAGTGATTATGTTAAAATTCTATCAAAAATCAAAATCATCAAAAAATGCAGGTACTCCTAAATCTATTTTTTGTCAGATAATAATTCAACAGGAGAAAGGTTTTTCACTCTCGAATGCTGATAATATCCATTTTAAGCAAAAAAAGCTCTAAAAACACCAAATTCACACTTATCTCAAGACAAGTCCCAACTTAAGAAATGTGTCCAGAAGGTAGGCCAATCCAAATCCATATAAGGTGATTCCCAAATCACGACATGCACATTTCGAGTCAGACTAAGGACTCTGTATCAAGCGCTACAAGGGAATATCACACAAAGGACTTTGGCATCTTCTGGCAGTTACAGAAAAGTATCTTTTAAGAGCCTGCTTATGTTATAATAGGCTACAAGGTGTCATGTGCATCCAGTAGAGCCACCAATGAGAAACAAGGGAATTCCCTATGTCATTGGGGAAGCCCTCTTCAGATTAGTCTATCCTAGATCAAACTCAGTCAGTCAATCTCCCTATTAAGGCCACGGGGATGAACCATGTTAAGTCAGTATATCCAACGTTTTTCCAGCCACTGAAATTTTGAAATGCGATTGCCACAACAGGGGCCCAACAGGACATGATCAATGATTGTCCAGGTGAAGTCCTCAAACATATGAGACGACTCTATGCAGTGTTCCACCACCAGGACAGAACGGGTTTGGGAGCGAATGCGAGAAGCATGTTCCCCCAAACGTGTTTTTACAGATCAAGTTGTGTGGCCAAAATACAACAGTTGGCAAGGGCAAAGAAGAAGATATACCACATATTCAGAGATGCACGTAGTATTCCAATGCTGTCTGAAGGAAAAACCTTGCATCAAAACTCCCAGACGTGCATCAGACAAAATGGAAATACAATATGAATACTAGCCACAAAGTGTATGACCAAAAGATGATCCCAACAGTCGTGGAGGACGATCCGCAAGTGGAGCGGATTTTACCACAATATCCCATAAATGTGAATCCCTGGAGTATGTGATGGTGGAACACTCCATAGAGTCGTCTCATATGTTTGAGGACTTCACCTAGACAATCATTGATCATGTCCTGTTAGGCCCGCATGGTGGCAATCGCATTTCAAAACTTCAGTGGCTGGAAAAACATTGGATATACCGACTTAACACGGTTCATCCCCATGGTCTTAATAGGGAGATTTAGGAGTACCTGCATTTTTTGGCAATTTTGATTTTTGATAGGATTATACATCTCTGTGGCCGACCTTGCCCCTGTTCCGCCTCTTCTGGGTGCATTTTGAGATCCTCATGCTAGTGCTTTGTACATGCATGATAGCATTGTTTCAGAATGCAGTCAAGGACATTTTTGGCACATAAACATCTCCGCCACATGTACAATCCCCTTATGACCCCCTGAGTGGATAGACTTGGGCCTACAGTTCCAGGATTCTTGAGGAAGTTCTAGCTCATGACCCTGATTGAGGACAGCCATTGTGATGGAGCAAAAAATTGTGAAAGGAAAATAGAAAAAGAGGAACAATTCAGTGGGTAGTTGCAGTTGAAAGTGCATGGCACCACTGCCCAAAAGAGACCAGTTTCATTGAAATTGGAAGTATAAAGCAGCAGCAGAAGGACACAGATAAACCAAACTGCCCCCCCCCCCAAAGAAAATGCCCAAACCTAAAGGAAACCAATCTTAAGCCAGCCTGACTGGAATACTACATTCTGTTTGCATTTATGTTGCCTTGTATGCAGGGCTATGCGCTGATGTCATTGCTGAGCTTCCAGAAAGAGCAACCAGCAATTTCCCCACACATAGCTGAGTGGAAGGGGGAGTCGACAGGTTCATGTGTCGCACAGGGTTGGGTTTGGTGTTGTAGACTGTATTTTACCTATAGAGCTTTGGATTTATTTAGAAACCCTTGAGAGCCATGGAAATAATATAGAAAATCTTAAACTTATTTTCTTCTCTCACTCAATAATTATGGATTTTGTATATTTCAAAAGGTGAATTTTTTTTTTTAACTAAAAGTTGAATTTCTACTGTGGTTGTTTTAGAGGGGTGACCTACTGAAGGAGTCAGAGCGCCTTTCTGCTGTCATGAAGCGCTCTGAAGCCTGTTGCTTTTCTGACATCATATTACCAAGTGCAAAGCAGTTCTCTAGCTTCTCAAAGATTAAGACACGCATTCTCCCTGTCCACAAACCAAAGTATCAGAGATCTTACTTATCAGCTTTGCTGTAAAAAAGTTTCACATAAATTTTAAAAAGCTTACATTTCTGTTGGAATTATGTTTGAGTCTTTACATGACAAAACGAACCACCATAGTCTACCACAGGGTTGTTAGGTACTGTAAGAAAAGAAGACTTACAAGTTCATGCTTGTGTTTTGGATCAACCTGTTGGTAACCCTAAGCTACCCATCATGGATTAGGTAACAGTGCCCGCTCAGTCACTGTTATAGATTGCCTGCCCTCCATCGTCACCACTACAATTGTTAAGAAATAAAAAGTCGTAAAGCATAGGTCTTCATCAGACCAGAGCTGCTTATTTTCCCACCAGTATCAGCCATTACTGACAAATCTCAGAATGATCTCATGTACTTTTTCTTCCTTGGTTAGAAAGAAAAAGTGGAGCTTTTCCAGGTCATTACCTTAGATAAAGCATCGAGAGCCAACACCATGCCTTAATGGAGCATACAGAAAGAACATTTAAAGGACTTAGGATAAAATGTTGTTAGTGGTAGGGAGAGAAGGTATTAAAAAATCATTAAATAATGAGTCAGTAAAGAACCCTGTGAGAACTTGTTGAACCAGTAACCCACTGAACTGACAGCCAAGTCTTTGGGACATGTTTGCCAAAGGCCACGTTGGAAGCACACGATTGTGATGTGGTATCAGTGCCGAGGCCTTGAGTAATATTTGTGGGCATGTGCTTCTGTCCCCCATGCTGATAGCACATTGCAATTATGAAGGCACACTTTGCACCACCCATTGAGATGGCATTAGATGTGCTCACCTGGTAAATAAATCAATCATGGCAATAGTCGTGGCTAAGCCCATAAGGCCTGTGCTAGCTGACCTGCACGTTACACCCCTGTTCTACCCTGTCACAACCGGTTAGAGCAGAGTCACAAGTGTAGCGCACTGTGGTAAAATTTCAGCATGGCGCACTCAGCATCTGCCGAGTCCCATGCTACCTGCTAATACGTTTTAGTAAACATGCCCCTTTATATCCTGAGGGGGGGTGTCTTGATTTTTGTTTGACAGGGGTAGAGAAAGGATTTTGTTAAGACTGCCCCACACCTCTCTCCCCAGGCACAAACTGATAAATATATGGAGGTTGCAAACTATTCATTTATTTGGGTTATGACCTCCGAGAGTAATTTCTGCTTTAACTTGGGTTCCTTAATGATTCAGTCATTATCCCCAAAACCATTGAGAGCTGCTATTAAGGCTGTGGGAGTTTGGTTTACTTGAGGTTGGTAGAATATGGCAAATCTCCATAATGGGAGAATTGTTTTCCTTTCCCAAAGGACTTGCTTGCAAACGGCAGTTGTGTCTTATTAGATCCACCTGAAATGTCATAAATCTTTAGTCTTTCCTTAGTTTCAAGAAGGACAAGATTTTCAGATTCTTAATTACGGCTTTACCAAACCATCATCCCCTCTGTGGTTCTACTACTCTCATGAAAGCATCTACTTTTCCTGTAAAATTGTCTCAGTAGAAATATTAAGAGTTATTTAGGTTGGAGATGTTCATGTGTGCTGGAATTGATTCATTTTTAAAGTGTTAAGTTTGCCAAAGCTCTTTAATAGACGAGCTTGGAAAGAAAGATAGTGCAGGCCAGCGCAGCAGAGGCCAAATCTGCCCTCATTTCCAGCTTCTCTTGAAGCCCCAGAGTTGGACGTACTTGGGGGGTAGGGCTGGCCCAAGAACTAGGCAAACCAGGCAGTTGCCTAGGGATAACAACTTCTGGAGGGGCGGGGTTGGCAAAGAGCAGGCCATTCAAAGCAAAACAATAGATTCTAGCATCAAGGGATGCAGTGGGGGGGGGGGGGGGTAGGGGGATAAGGCTTAAGGTTTGCCTAGGATGTCAGCACCTTGCAGCAGTTCTTGGGCCGGCCCTGCTGGGGGGGGGGGGGGGGGGGGGGGGGGGGGTATCGCCCTAGGCCTCTGAAGGCAGAGTGCTACCGATGTATATATATGACCCGAGGCTCGCTCCACCTCCCCACCGGATTGTTTTGTAAAATGTCCTTTATTCAGTTCCAGCAGAGGCAAATCCTCATTCTCCTTTACTTTCGGACAGAAATAAGGAATTGGGACTGGGAAACTGGTTCATTAAACTGGGTGGCTTTCCCTCTACCTTCCCGTGCCTCTGGGGAGTCGAGTTTGTGGGTTGTTGCTGGAGAGTGGGTGGGTGGCTCAGTGCAAAGGGGGCTGCTCTCGTCTGGGCGAGGCGGACCGTCTGACGGACATGCACTGTGCTCTGGTTGCGGAGATCTCCCCTGGGGGCGGCCAAAACGGAAAGCCACAGTGGGTTTATCTGAAAAACACTAGCCAGTATTTCCGAAGCGGAGCTCATCTTCGCAGAAGACTTGGCCTTGCGGCGTGTGCGGCCTTCTGCACGTCCATTCAGACAAAGGGAGGGGGCAGGATCTGAACTTGTAGCACACCCAGAGGGTTAAAGCTACAGTAGCAACAGCAGCATCGCATCAGGAAGCAGGAAACGATTGCACGGGCCCAGTCCCAGCCCCAGGGTACCGACTGCCTCTTTCCCGGTGCTGGGGGGCGAGAGCGATCCGCCTCGACTCGTTTGCGGAGAGGCTGCAACAAGCGGAGCAGCCGGAGGACTGGGAGCTGTTCAGCGACGTGGTGCTGAAACGAGTCCGGCTTCCCGGCTCTCGCTAACGCTGCAAATAAAGCCGTGCACCAACCTTGCAAATGGTGTTGCGGGCTGCGATGGAAGGTCTTCTGGCGCCGAGCAGTTCCACCACTGATGCCTCCCTCCCTCCCTCCCTCCTCTCTCTCCCTTCCGCTGTCTCTCACCCACTCGAAGTCTCTCCTACTTCAGTTCCGCAAGAAAAAGCCTGCTAAAAATAGCTCACTCACGCTTGCAAGCACTACTAGCCCTTCCGACCCTCGCAGTAATTAAGAGCAATCACTTTCCCAAGAAGATTTTTGTTCGCCTTCAATGCTCTTTGGATCAAAGCCAATGCTTCCAAACCTTCTGCTGTGAAGGTATCACCCTGGAAAGAGCAGGTGTGCCTGGAAGGCTGTCAGGATGACCCAGCCACGTGGAGGGGAATTTCATAAACTCCTGCCTAGTTAATGTGCTTTCTAGGCACCTATTTCAAGCCTATTTTATAAAGTCAAGTGCCCATGTACTTTATCATAAACTGGCTGAAAAGCACGTTAATTTAAGGCATAGCCACTTCCAGCAGCCCTAGGGCTAGCATTAATGCCTGTTCTTAAATCTATAATGAAAGCAGGCCAAGTATAGCCCATAGGATTTCCTTATTTATGCAATAACCTTGAGCTCTGCCTAGGATCCATCTAAGTTCTGGCCAGTGAATGCCCTCAGTGAAAGTTAAAGGCAATCAGAATAATGAGTGCACTTATTCCTTGCCAAAGTGTGCCCGGAAATGCTCATTTACACAAATAAATAACAAAAATACCGCGATTTGTGCACATTGATGCCAACTTTCTGTGGCTCCTTGGAGGTGGTGAGGCATCTAAGAGTATGAAAAGCAATTTCTTGGGAGCCCCTATAGAGCTGAAAAGTCTGATAAGAAGTGGTTTTGTACAGTCTCTGTATCCTGGATTCTTTGTCTGGCTCAATAAGATACGTTTAAGATTCACCATTGCTCACTGGCCATTGGAAGACATCTGGATGATGTGGCCAATATCTGGAGGTGGGTAGAGGAATCAAAATGGAGCCAACTCAAGTCCTGAGGTCAGCACAATCTAAGGTCAAGGGAGAGAAACCTAAAATAGCCTCTCCATGCTTCCATCACAGCCCACCTATCTTCAATAGCATCAGCAGTTAAATAAAACAAGAAAAGGAAAATAGAACTTATTGGATAAATACATTGGTAGACTAGCTTTCAAAGGTTAAAATCTTCCTCAGATCAGGGCAGTAAAAGCAACAGATGATCATCCCATAATACACAGGAGAATCGATAAAACAAACAAACATTCTATTAACAATGGAAAAGGAGGAAGAAGATGATCAGAGAGGGGCCGGGCTCCAGCAAGCCCATGTCTTTGTTAAGTCCTGTCTGGTCCATTCAAACTGTCTTATCTTCATTTCAAAAGTTTTATGGTCCTGGATCAATTTAAAAATTTTCCCTTCAGGACCTTCACCATAAAATCATCAATGCTGTGGTCTGGCCCTGTGAAATGCCGTCCAACAGTAGTGGCTTTCGATCAGACCAGACAGTACTGAAGACATGGGCTTTCTGTCACATTAAAAACAATCAGGGCTCTATATTCAGCAGTGATGGCAGCTAGTGCCGTCACTGAACATTAAACCCAGATATCCAATGCTGGGGCTATATCCAGTTCCCAGCATTGAATAGCAATGAAACTAACCAGGCAGCAGCAGCAGCAGCAATATTGAGCCACTGCCTGGTCAGCTTCTTGTGGTGGTTCCTAATGTGGAACCTTGCATCGTGGAACCATACTTTGGGTTATTCTTTTCCAATGTGCACTTGTCCACATTAAATTTACTTGACATTTGGATGCCCAGTCTTCCAATTTATCAAGGCCCTCTTGCAATTTTCCACAATCCTCATGGGTTTTAACAACTTTGAATAGTTTTGTGTCATCTGAAAAATTTGATAACCTCACTCATTATTCCCTTTTCCAGGTCATTTATGACTATGTGAAAAAGCAGCGGACCCAGCACAGATCCCTGGGGTACACCACTATTCACCTTTCTGCATTGGGAACATTTGTCATTTAGCCCTACCCTCTGCTTTCTATCTTTTAACCAGTTCCTGATCCACAATAGTACACTGCACCTATCCTATAACCTTTTAGTTTTGCCAAAAGTCTCTGATGGGAGACCTTGTCAAAGGCTTTCTGAAAGTCCAGATACACTATAATCAACCAACTCACCTTTGTCTACCTGTTTATTCACACCTTCAAAAAAAACCTAACAGATTAGTAAGACAAGACCTTCCTTGGCTAAAGCCATGTTGTCTGTGTCCCATTAAGCCATGACTATCTACATGTTTAGCAATTTTATTCTTTATGATGGTTTCCACCATTTTTCCCTGGTACTGACGTCAGGCTCACAATTCTGTAGTTTCCCAGATCACCCCTGGAACCCTTTTTAAAAATTGGTGTTACATTGGCGATCCTCCAATCTTCAGGTATTACAGACAATTTTAATGATTGCAGACCTACTATCTCATATTTCAGTTCTTTCAATACCCTTGGATATATACTATCCGGTCCAGGTGATTTGGTACTCTTCAGTTTATCAAATAGTTGTAATATATTTTCCTGGTTTAAGCAATATTTCTTTCAGTGCTTATGATACATCATCTGTATATACCATTTCAGTCATGGGTAATATTTCTACATCTTCCTTAGTAAAGACTGAAACAAAGAAGTCATTCAGTCTCTCAGCTATGGCCTTGTCCCCTCTTACTGCCCCTTTTACTCCTCTAACATCTAACGGTCCAACTGATTCCTTCACAGGTTTTTTGCTACAAATGTACTTGAAAAAGTCTTTATTATGCATTTTTGCTTCCGCAGCAAGCTTCTTCTCAAATTCTCTCTTTGTCTTCCTTATCAATGCCTTGCATCTAATTTGCCAGTGCTTGTGTTGTTTACAGTTTGTCATTTGGCTAATTTTTCCATTTCCTGAAAGATGCTTTTTGGCAGCAGCCTCTCTGACCTCACCTTTCAACCATGCTAGCAGTTTTTTGGACTTCCTTCCACTTTTCTTAAAGTGTGGAATACAGCTGTTCTGGTCTTCCAAGATAGTATTTTTAAACAACATTCAAGCTTGATGTAAATCTTTAACCTTCAAAACTCCTTTTAGTTTTTTTCTTAACCGTTTCCTCATTTTATCATAGTCTCTAATTTTGAAAGGGAAAAGGTAGTACTGTGGATTTCCTTACCATCCTTCCTTCATTTATTTATTAAATCAAACGCAATCATGCTATGATCACTATTGCCAAGTGGCCCCCAACACCCTTATCTCTTGCACCAGATCTTGAGTTCCATTAAAGACTAGGTCCAAAATGGCTTCCCCTCTGGTTGGTTCATAAATGACTGCTTCTTGGAGCAGCTGGTTCATCTCATCTAGAAACATTAACTCCCTAGCATGTCCTGCCATGACACTGACCCAGTCGATACTGGGGTAATTGAAATCACCCATTATTATTATTACTGTGTTGTAACCTTTGTTAGCTTCCTTGATTTCATTGAGCATTTCATCATCCATTTGTTCATTCTAGCCAGGCGGCCGATAGTCACCCCCACTGCCATTGCCTTCCCATTCTTACATGGAATTTCAATCCATAGAGATTCTATAGTGAATTTTGTTTCATGCAAACCTTTAATCCTTTGTGACTCAATGCCCTTTCTAACAGAGCCAACCCCTCCACCAATTTGATCTTATTACAATATAGTCTGTACCCAGGTATCAGTGCCCCATTGGTTGTACTCCTTCCACCATGTCTCTGAGATACCAATCATATCTAAATTCTCATTTAGTGCTATATATTCTAACTCTCCCATCTTATTTTTTAGACTTCTAGCATTTGCATACAAGCATTTTAGAGACTATATTTTATTCATATTAATCTGGCTATCAGGTAGGCAGGGGTAATTTGGAGTCTAAGCTCTGTCTGCTTTGTACTCAAGGGCATTTGGGCTTCTTTTGTCTTAATTGGAACCTCTATACTGATATGCCCTAACTTCAGTCTTTTTCTAGTATCCTTCAAGGATACATTGTTGGCTTTCCTCTATCTCCTTTTTAAAGTTTAATGCCAGCAGCTTGGTTCCCAGGGGTGGGTGGGTGTCGGGGAGGGAGGGATGGAAAGAAGACTTAAAAGCTGGCTGCTACACAGTACCCTGTCCTGTGCTTCTAAAGGTAATCTGTGACCAATTTTCTGGGCGATTCACCCAGCTCTTGCTTTGATAGGAGGGAGTCTTTCAAAATGCCCCTTTGATCTGTTCCTTGGCTTTAACACCTATTTAAAAACAATTTTACAGGTCTCTTGCCCCCTTATCTAGAAGACCTCTCTGTAAAAGGTCTCTAGAAACCATTTATCGCTCAAAAGAATACTGACCCTGTTTTTTCCTTTTATGCTAAATTATACTCCGATTTGATTTAAACTAAAGCTCTTTGCTGATACTAGGCTCTGACCTAGTATTAAGTTTAAACTAGCAGCTCTCTGCTGGGTTTTAAATTTAACCAGAAATCTCTCTGCTGGATTTTAGACTTAAATTAAAAACTCAACAGGTAGCTCTCAGTTTAACTAAAAGCTCATTACCGATACAAATTTAACAAATATACTGGATTCTAATTTGCACAGATCAATCAACTTTACTCTAAAGAAATCCTTTTTCCCCAAGATTTTGAAACAATTCCCAGAAGTAAATACTTTCAAATTGCAGATCTCTCTCCAGAGGTGGCAGTCCCTTCTTGTAGTCCTTCAAAACTGCTCTTCCCCTTCATATTCATTTGGAGAGTTCACATGTTAAATTTAAAGCACTAAAGACCTGGTTATTTCAAATTATTTTCAGGAAAATCCCCCTACTTAATGTAGTTGTTCCACCTTAAGCCATTTTTCTACTTTATCTCTGGGCGGGACCTGGATTTTCTTCATCCCCTATGGACCCTCATGTGAGCTCTGTCATTAATTACAATATCCTTGGTTGAGACTATTGTGCTACCTCACCCCTTCTCTCTTTGCTTTTACCAATTTTTGCTTCTTTTTGTTGTGTTTCTAAAGCCCATTTATTATTAGTTTTATGTCCGTTGGCCTTCTCAACCTTCATCTGATTCTCTGTAGAGCATCATTCTGTTCAAAGTACTTGTTTGAATGGCGGTGTAGCAAATAGCAATAAATATATGGTGGAAGCTGCACAGGTCTCAGCTCAACTTATGGCTCTCAAAGGCAGGAGTGAAGATATTTGGGAGAGGCCTTGAAAAGACATGTAAAAACTACAGACGCACATTGCTGAATTAGCTTGGTTCAAGAGGAGAGCAGAAGGTGGCAGGGGCTGTGTTCCACCTTCTGCTTAATCCTAAAATCTTTATTCAGGCCATGGTGAATATCTTTTTGTCAGCCTGAAACACCTCCTGAACCGACCCTTTTATGAAAGCTGCTATCTAGTCATGGGAAGTGAGAAACTTCAGGGATGAAACAAGCCCTAAGAGGGGCACCAGACGCTCCCTAATACCCAAGAGGGAATGTTTTAAAGAGCTTCCTATGTTATATACTCAGTCTGATAGGAAAGAGAGGAAGATTCATAACTTTACCATACAATAACTTGTCTGTTGGTTCTCAGCTCTGTCCTGGGTGACTCCCAGTTGGCCGGGTTTTCAGGATATCTTCCTGAGAGAGAGTAATGAGAGCAGATGAAACCTTTGTAGGTAAGTGGGCATTGTTTTGCTGGGAGGTTTGGTGATTTAGGGCTTGGGGTAGAGAAGAGATTGTGGTTTTATTGATGTTATACATTATTTCTTTAGAAAACAAATATTTAAAGTTTCTCAAACAGGCTAATAACTAAGTAATTTTTATTAGATATTTTTGTTTTTTTTACCTGCCCTCGCTCTTTAGCTCCCACCTACCCCTGGCATCTCCCCTATTCTGTAATCAGCTATCCCAACTGAGAGAACAAGGAGGGACATTTTCATCCCAGACAATTTTCATCATCAAGTGATTAACCCTTAGCAGCAAATTATTTGCAGTTCACTGAAAAGAGAACAAAGTAACATAAAATATACTAAATAGTTTGAGAGGCCTGTATATTGGTTGAGGTCTCCTGGCTTCCATAGTAACTTTGGATAACTAAACGGCTGAGCACAACGCACCACACAACTGGGATCTATTTTTCTTCTAAATTGAATATAATCTCAATAACCACTATTAACATTCTGATACAGGACACATTTCTAGAGGACTGTCACCATCATTGCCCTTAAAAAAAAACAACAACCCTCCTATTATTCAGTCTTCAAAGACGTTCTAATTTTTCATATTTTAATTTTCCTTTATCATTCTTCTCTCTTTTTCATAAAAAATGTCCATTATAAATTAGCCCTTATCTCACTTCACATTTCAATCCAAAAAAGGAACAACCTGAAGTCTATGCAAAGATGAGACTAAACATACAGCACCCTTGACAAAGCTGGAGGTGAAACAGAAGCCTCCGTCTGGTGCGTTTTTGGGCTGAAATATAGCTGCTGAAGTCTTTTTTCCTCCTAAATTATTTATTTCTCACTGCTTAGCATAGATCTCAGCTGTCTGTTATATTTTTCCCTTTGTGTTGTGCAGTGATACTGGGGCGAACTGTGGTACTGCAGACCCTCTGCAGACAGAAGAAAATGCTTTTAACTTAGAAAAAAGAGGCAGACACCGGCTGCAGCATCGCGAGGAGCCATATAGGGGGAGCAAGAGGGACCTCTGGAGGACTGGGGAGCCACACCCCAGAGCCAATGATGCAATACCGGCCTGCACCCAATCCAGAAAGGGAAGAATTCCTTTTAAAAGCCCGGACACAGGAAGGAAGCTAACCCTGGAAGGAGAAAGGAGAGCTTTCCTGGAAGGAGAGAAGGACCAGGGAATAGGAGTCCTGACAGAAGTAACCGGCCCAGCAGACTCAACAGAACCAGGTGAAAGAATCCGCTTCAAATATCCCAAGAGGGGAGAGGATACGCTTTCCAAGTGGGAAAGATACAAAGAAGAAGCTAACCCTGGAAGGAGAAGGACTGTGCCAGAGAGTCCTGGACCTGAGTCTGGCAGAGGCCAGCAACCTTTGAAAGACACACCGAGGAGTAACCGCGAAGGAGGTGAAAGAGTTACTTTGAAAGGTAACATTCTTGGCACAGAGAGAAAGAAGCTGTGGTGCGAGTGTGGCTTAACCCCAGCAGGAGGCCGGCCAGAGAACTGGAGGCCTACCTTGGTGTCAGAGAAGCCAAACCACAGCAGGAACAAGCATCAACCCTCACTTGGCCGTGATAAACCCAAAAGGAAAGGTAATCACTATTTTACTGATTGTGATTTTATGAATGCTGTGACGCAGGAGGAGCAGGGCCTAGAGGAATGCTGTCCTTCTAGAACTATTTGTGCTACAAAATACAAACCTGTGCCAAACAAGAGACTCTCTAGTATAAGAGCAGTAGGCAAGAGAAACTGTCCTCACTCTAGAGGTGTACAAAACCAAGGCTTACCTTTGGATGCAGTGCATTGGGACATCGTACAAACATTGTATAAAAAGCCTGTATGCGAGCCACTAGATATTCCTGACTGTGAACCAATGCAGGTGGAATTCCCGGATGATCTTTCGGACCCCGAGATGGATTGCAGCTATTGCCTGGCAGAAAGCTTTGAGCCCTTAGCCGAGGAGTAGAGCTGTGGTCTGGGGGAAGGTTTTGAATCGGTGTTTCTTATAGTACTGCTGTGAAGTTAACAGGTCTAACTCGGTTCATGTTTCTTTTTCTTTCAACCTGAAGCAAGGACATTTTTTGTGTTGATGTAAATTCTGAGCTATTGAACCTATTTGCAATACGGGAAATAAAAGCCTTTATTCTCCCTACCCTCAGACTGTTATATTCTTTGGAGCTTTGGTTACCCAGAAGGCTACCAGGACTATAAAAACCTGGGCCCTGTCTTTGAGCTAAATTCCACCATAAACTATTTTTGTGTCCACCCTCCCTGCTGTGACATCCCAGTGCCACCAGGGGGGCGATGTGACAGTACACGGTGGTGTGGTGGCAAGATGAAGGTTCTCCAGTGTTGTGCATCTCACAGGCTTCCATCATGGCTATCTTCCAGTTGGGAAGAATTTGAGTGTGTGTGCCCTCATTGTGAGCAGCTTCTAGCTCTTGGAGAGTGGATCTGATCCCTGAAGACTGCAGTGGTGGGCTAGGAGAAGCTGATGGGCAATGAATATGCATGAGAGAATCCCGAGTGCAATGATGGTAGGGCATGAAAAGCTCTCTCATGAATATTTATTGTGACTAGTCTGAAAACCTGACTAGCTCGAGGTCCCCAAGGACAGTTTTGTGAACCTCTGGTCCAGTTGTAATTCTAGCAAGTCATCACTCCTGCCCCTCATAAAAACAAACCTTCTTTGCCCCCCTGCCCCACAAAAAAATAGCACCTGTAGTTATTTCTCATTAAGAAATGTTTTGAAATGTAATGTAATTCTCTTTTTAATAGCTAATCGTTTGTATTGCTTTCTAAAAAACAGCTACCTATTATAAATGGCTGCTTTAGATTGAAAAAGGCATGATTGCTGAAGGTTAATATGTGCATTAATGAGTGCTAGGACACGTTAACCCTCTGTGAACAGCCCTAAATGCAGAAGGCCTCCGTTATTCATGAAAATGTTTGGAGAAGGAGAAGTCTTAATCGAACAGTAATGCACAGGCCTAAAATGCTTAGTGATTATGAAGGAAACAAAAAATATAAGAAATAATTTAGCAGATACAAATAATATATGTATTTACAAATGAAAATGCTTGAAAACAGGAATGACAAAAATCAAACTCAGTATAAAAAAAGAAAGGGAAAAACTGCAAATGCATTAAGAATCATTCCATCAGCATTTTGATTAATGTCCCTCAAGTCCTCCGTTAGGAGACCCAAGTCAAACACGCAGGAAGAAAATAGGAATTGTAAAGGTTTTTCGCCTAGGAAGGAAGTTCTTCCAGTGCTCAGTATCTGACATCCAGTCATGCATGAGTGACTCTGGGAAACACTGGCAAGGACCGGCCCCTTCCATTCACTTGCTCTTTCCACATTTCAAGAGGTCCTAATCTACCAGTGCCGATCATTTGTATAGTGCTACAAGGCATATGTAGCACAACAGGAGTACTTCCAATGCTAGATACAGAGGATTACAGCCTGCACAGATGAGGTTTATAGGAACAAGATTGTTTCCCAAAACAACTGTTACCTATCTGCTTATGAAAAGATCACACATGAGAAAAATAGGAAAAGCCAGATTCTGCTAAAAGCAAAACCCCCAAAGTATTCTAAACATTGGTTTCTGTAATCCTTAATACAGAAAATATTGTCTTCGCTCTTCACCCTTCCCACTCACCCTGTGGTAGTTACTGTAGTATCAAGAAAAGCTCTTTGAAAACCAACCCACTGAGAGCCTAAAATTACTTTAACCTATGAAACTTAAAATAGCCTGATGTTTGAGAACAGAGAGAACTAAACAATCCCAAGACTGCACCTTGTGCTTCTAAATATGAAGAGTCTCATCAGCGAGTCTCCTGCCGCCACCAGCCTCGAGGGCTCTCAGCGGTTTCTCACTGATGAAAAACAGAAATATTAATGCACCTTTGCAATGGAATGAGTCGACCTATTTGAGGTGAGAAAGGAAGTTGACAAGAATATATTTGATTGCCTGCCTTAAATAGCCAAATATGTTTTTCAAACCTCAAAGAAATGAGTTGTATGGGAGACTAAAGAGGGTTTGAGTGCAACAGTGGCTGTGCCATTTTGGATTTGCTCTCCTTCAAGTCATGGAGTGCATTAGCCCTTTTACAACAGCCCGCTACGTGACTGCTACCACACAGGCTGAAAACTAACCTCTTGTGGGGCCTGATCCACTTAGTCTCCAATGTGTTTCCTTCCCTTCCCCCTAGACGTACCCTTATCCTCAGCTGTTGCGCCGTCTTGATTAGATTGTAAGCTCTGATGAGCAGGGACTGTCTCTTACATGTACAATGCTGTGTATGGCTTGTAACACTATAGAAATGATCAGTACTAGTAGTAGCAGCAGGACAGCGAACATGCGGAAACTGCCCATCGCTTGAAGGCGTGGGGAACAGATGAGTGGGGCGCAGTGTGCACATGGAGAGCATATTGCACTAAGTGTGGGGGCCATTGCCGCGTGCTCAGCACCTCTCTGGGCGGCATTAAGTGCACCCTGGTTAATTGCACCACACATTACGGTACATATCCATGCAGTAACTGCTGGGAACATGCTGACCACACCCCTGACAGTTACCCCTGTTAGAGTTTTGCACTTAATGTATGTTTAGCACTATAACTGATGGGCTAAAGTAAGAGAGCTCCAAAGTCCCACTGGTGACATCATTCCCCTATAGCAAGGGAGAAACTCTAGTGAGCATGCTCAAAACCATGATGTCCACACAATTTGAGGACACGCCTACGTAGGAAGAGGTTTGAGGTGTGGTACAATAATTAAAACTTAAACCACCACCACAATCCACACCTTACAAACCAATACATAGAACATCCCCAACCCCTTCTACGTCCCTCACTTTACCGATGGAGACACAACACATCAGACATCCCAACCAGGGCAAACTGTACCATACCTAGACATCAGGTTCAAAGGCCTGACAAACAACCAGGTATAATTTTATCATGGGGCTCCTACGTTGTTTAGGTACTATAAACCCTGCTCATTTAGAACCCATAGCAAACTACCGTATCAGTACTACCAGGACTCACAAAGCACCAAACCCTACCTATCAAACACTGCAAATATTAAACCAATACATCTCCTATTAGGGAAAGAGAATGAGTGGCCCTGTCGAATAGCATCTACAAGAACAGAATACCTCAGCTCAGTTACACATGCAGAACACAGACTGTCACCAAACCAAGAACAAGGGATCACAATTTAGAAATAGGAAGACAATTAAACTGGGAACTCCAAAAGCCATACTTGGAATGTACAACACTGCAGAAATAGAACTATAAATTAATTTCTTCTTGTAACTAAACAAAAAAAAACACGCAAAGATGTTGTTATTGATACACATTTCCCAGAGCTGACATATTCCAGTTAATAAATTCAAAATAAAGTATTTCTCTACCTTTTGTTGTTTAGGCATTTTATTTTTCAGTCTCAATTGCTCCAGTCACTTTCTTCTGGTTTCTTCTGTCTTCTGCTAACTCTCCATAGTCTGCTGTCCATTTGTCCTTTCTTCTCTCTTCTAGTTTTTCCATTCTCTCTCTACATCTGCTTTAACATACTGATCTTTCCCCTTTTACTCTTTTTCCCCCCATTAGTCTATTTATTCCTTTTTCATCCACTCAAATTTCACCCCTCCATCCTCAATCCCCATTTACTCTCCCAATACCCAGCCACTCATAGATTTTTCTTCCCTCCTACACAAAATATCTTTTCCCCTCTTCATCCTCATTCCCCCAGCCCCATCCCTTTCTAGTCCACCCCCAACATCAGCTCCCTTCTAGTTCCAGCCCCATCTCAGCATCTGCTCCCTTCCAGTCCCATTCTCCTATCAGCCCATTTGTTGCCCTAGCCCCCAGTTTTCTTCCAGGGCTAGCAGCTCTCTTCTCCCCTCCCCCCCATCAGCTCATTTCCAGTGCTAGCTTCCCCTCCCATGAGCCCATTTCCAGTGCTAGCTCCTCCCCCATCAGCTCATTTCCAGTGCTAGCTCCCCCCATCAGCTCATTTCCAGTGCTAGCTCCCCTCCCCATCAGCTCATTTCCAGTGCTAGCTCCCCTCCCCATCAGCCCATTTCCAGTGCTAGATCCCCCCCATCAGCCCATTTCCAGTGCTAGTCCACCCATCAGCCCATTACCAAATCTAACCTACCCCAATCAGCCATTTCGAGTCCCAGTGTTCCTTCCCTCCACCCCCCCCCCCCCGGAAGAGCCCCGCACCTACCTGAGCATCTTCAGAGGGAGCCGGGGAGGCCCGAAGCCTGGCACCCCAGCTCACTTCTGCAGAGCCACAAGAAAGGAGGAAACGCCCTTTCCCGCGACTGTTAAAGTTGACCTGCCAGCGTGCTGAATGCTTGGAGGATAAACGGGGGCATCTCTTGTCTCTGAGACAGGAAATGCCCCCGTTTACCCTCCTGGCATTCATCACTGGCAGGTCAACTTTAAGAGAGCCTCGGGAAAGAAGGAAAAACCACTGTTCTCTCTCACGGCTCTGCAGAGGCGAGCCAGGGTGTCAGGCTTCGGGCCTCCCCAACTCCCTTTAAAGGCAGGCAGGCATGGGGCCCCCCCCAAGATGCGGGGGCATGTGCGGGCAACATAAGTGCACAATGGATGGGACGGCCCTGGCGACACCTTAAAAGTGGTACCAGGCTACTGACACTAACATTCAAAAAGAGATAGAACAACTTTTAAACTAGAACCTAGGAGCACATGATTCAGAGGAAGCTGTCTTTGAAGGACGCCATCATAACAGTGAAGTGAGGGTGTCCCAATAGAGAGGATGCAATAAAGACTGTAATAGCCCAGGTGCCTTTAAACAGAGGACAGGAAAGATTGCAAATTATCCCTGACAACTGCTATGAAGGTTGTAAAGCAGGCAAAATTCCTCTATGCAAATACTAGAAGCCTAAAAAAATAAGATGGGAGAGTTAGATAGAAGAGAGAGTTCACAGAGACCTAGCAGAAAGATGGATAACCAGTGGGAAACTGGGATACCAGAGTATAACTTATATCTCAGTGATAGGATGGATCACATTGATAGAGGGGTGTTGCTATATGTTAAAGAGAGCATCGAGTCAAACAGGATAAAAGTTCTGCAGGAAACAAAAGGCACCATTGAATCCTTATGGGTAGAGATTCCATGTGTGAAGGGAAGAAAATAGTGGTAGAGTTAACTACTGTCTGCCTGGACAGACAGATGACGAAATGTTATCAGATAGGGGAAGCTAACAAAATTAGCAATACAATAATAATGGGTGATTTCAATTACCCCAGTATTGATTAGATACATGTCTGGTCAGTACATGCTAGATAGCTAAAGTTCCTAGATGGAATAAATGGCTGCTACATGGAGCAGCTGGTTCAGGAGCTATTTTACACTTCAAGGGTATTTTACCAAAGGGCGGTAAAGTGTTGCACCTAAAGCACCAGAAGTACTGAAACTATGGCACATTAGGTGTAACAGCACTTCGTTAACTGTCAGGGGTGTGGAAAGCATTTCCCGTTTATTCAGGTGCGCCTAACCCATAATAATGCAGACAGCACCTGCTAAAATTGACCCATGGTCCCATGTATTCATGAAGGAGCCCTGTATAATAAATTGGGGCTGTCGGTTTCTTACGTTGCTAATTTGCTGCAGTGGAGCCTTTCCTCATGTCCAGTTGGAATGGGTCTTCACAATTCTCATATATGGTCTTCTTTGTTTGATAATGGAGCATAGAAAGAAAAATACACGAGATCGTGTAACATGCAAACTATGTATGTGAAATCACTTGCGGGATTATTTATGGGGTTGCACCAATGCAACTGCCGTAAAAAGTTGAAGGCTGTTTTGTTCTACAAGCTTTTGAGACAGTAATCCAGATCAAGATACAAACAGTGCATTGTCTTGTCTTTGGTATTATTTTATTATGTATGCTTTTTGTTCCACTAGGAATTGTATGATTAAGTGGTATATAAACGTTTTAAATAAATATTAGCACCATCACCTTTTTTTCTAGGAAGGGTTCACTAGTCTGCCCCATTATGGCAGATCTTTTGTTCTTCTGCTCTTTTCCTTCAGTAGGGGCACATTCTCTGGAGGTGGAGAGGAATATCCCTTCAAGATCCAGATACAATGTCCACTCCTCTTTCTAAAAAAACTCAGATGCAGCATTGAGGTGCTTCATCTGACTTTAATGTTCCAAAGTGCAGCACAACATTGAAGACTTTACAATTCTTCTTTCACCAGAGGGACATAATGGCGAGTGGCACTATTCATATTGGGCTCAATTTTCAGCTGCCTGCTGTTTGGAAGGGCTATGCACTGTTGAGGCACACAGCAATCCCCGCAGACCTCTAAACTGGATATTCAATGCTGTGGCGACTGATGATCACCGCAGGGACAGGAAGTCACCAAGGCTAACCATGCAGAGATATTGCCTGCTGTCCGTTTAGCAATCAGCACCTTAAGGATAGGTGAAGCCACCCACCATTATGTCCCTCCTGTGAAAGAAGGATTGTAAAGTCTTCAATGTTGTGCTGCACTTTGGAACATTAAAGTCTATCCATAGGCCTGTTACCTTTGGGGTAGATGATGACACTGCAGTTCACCCGGTACACCACCCCTTCCTCTTTCTGGAACCTCTGGGCATCATGGCGGGACCCTCGGGCCCCAACTAGGCACCAAGGGGCATACTCCTTTGGTCACATGCCTCTTCCTCTCTGATCTTTTGTATTTTATGAAGGTCTCCCTCTTTCTTCACCTTCTCAGCTACTTCTGAGAACCATAGTGGCCTCCTTTTCCTTTTACATTTATTTACCTGTCTAACAAATGGGGATATTTTAAGCACAAACCTTTCAGTTTTGCCCATTGCTTTTCTACATCTCCCAGCTGTTCCCATCCCATTGATGACTCCTTGAGGTATTTTTCCATCTTAGCAAAGTTAGATTTTAGGAAACTAAGACCCCCACCCCACACTTTTGAATGGACTTTATCAGCCCTTGTCCGAATACTGAACCACACCATCTAGTGATCACTGGATGTGAGATGGTCTCCCACTATAACATCAGAAACTCTTTCCCCTTTGGTAAGCACCAGGTCCAGTATGGCCCCTTCATGTGTGGGTTCTATTACCAATTGCCGGAATAGTTTTCCCCTGTAGAGAATCCAGCATCTCCTTACTTCTAGATGACACTGCAGCAGGGATGTGCCAATCAACATCCAGCATATTGACATCACTTATCAATCACACTTTTCCTTTCATGGCAATACTGTGCATGTTTTCTATTAAAGCTCTCTGCATTTCTTCTTGTGAGGGGGATCTGTATAATCACAGCAATGCAAATAGATTTCTCTTTCCCTCTTT
This sequence comes from Ichthyophis bannanicus, assembly GCA_033557465.1. Classification (NCBI taxonomy): domain Eukaryota; kingdom Metazoa; phylum Chordata; class Amphibia; order Gymnophiona; family Ichthyophiidae; genus Ichthyophis; species Ichthyophis bannanicus. Next base: position 9,283,504 of record CM066050.1, read on the forward strand.
CTAGTTTAACCCACAGTGCCTTCTCTCTCTTTTAAGCCCTGTAATTCTAGTGTTACTATATATATATATAATTTTTACATATAGTGCCACTCCTCTTCCCCCTTCTTCCTACCCTGTCCTTCTTGAATAAAGTATAGCCCGGTATAGTTACATCCCAGTCATGGTTGTCCATGAACCATGTCTCCATATTCACCACTAAATCCAAGTCAGCCTCTTCCATTAAAGCCTCAACATCTGGGATCGTATTTCCCATACTACAGGCATTTATGCACACTGCTTTCCAGATAGCCTTTTACCCATTTCTACAGAGGCATTTAATGTTTCACTTACCTAGGGGGTTTCCTTCACCCATTCCCAATGAATCTAGTTTAAAGCCCTCTTCAGTAGATTAGCTAGTCTGCTGCAGAAGACACTTTGACCCTTCTTGAATAGGTAAATACCATCTCTGCTCTGCTCTGCAGCCCTTGGAAAATCATTCCATGGTCCACGAAACCAAAACATTCTTGATGACACCATCCACACAGCCATGCATTCATCTCCAGGATGCGAGCTTCTCTGCCTTGGCTTTTACCCTCAACAGGGAGGATTGAAGAGAACAGCACCTACCTGCTTCACCCTCTGTCCCAGAGCCATGAAGCCACTCTTGATATGCTTGGAGGGATACCTAGCAGTATCATTTGTGCCGCCAACATGGATGAGCAACATTGGATAATAATCAATAGGCTTGATGAGTCTTGGCCAACTCTGTAACATCTCAGATTTTGGCACCTGGCAGACAGCACACCTCCCTGGACATCAAGTCTGGTTGGGAGATAGATGCCTCAGTTTCCATCAGAAGAGAGTCACCAGCCACCACTACCCTTCACTTCCTTGTAGTCACTGATTCTGCAACTTTGGGGTGCTTGAGCTCTGGTTCTTCCCTTCCTTGGGGGCTGCTTTCACCTCCTCCACTTCCAGGGCCGCATACTGGTTCTTCAACATGAGGGTTAAAGGAGTTGGACTGTTGATTCTGCAGGCTCTGGTGGCTCATGTCCAACTCTCTTTATTCTGTAGCATATCTTCATCACCTCTGTCAGAGAGCTTGGATGCTTCAAGTCTCAATAAAAGGTCCACCCATAAAAAAAGAGAGAAAAGTTAAGATAATAGAAAATGAAATGTTGGAATGTTTGTCATGATCTTTATGAAGGCTGATCTCAGATCACTGCAACTCTTCCAACTGACAGCGCTGTTCGTCAAAAATTGTAGGTCAAAATGGTAGCCATAAGATCAGCCCAGAAAGCTGAACTCATTGCCCTTACTCGAGCCCTCCAGTTAGCTGCAGATCTGAAGGCAAACATTTTCACTGATTCTAAGTATGCATTCACTACACTCCAAGCCCATGGGGCCCTCTATAGAGAGAAGGGACTCATAAATTCAAGCGACAAATCTATAAAAGTATGGGAGGGAGATTTTGGAGTTACTAGAGGCTGTGTGGGCACCAGAAGCCTTGCTGTTGTTCACTGCAAGGCACACCAATGAGAAGACACTCTGGTCATCCAGGGTAACCACAGGGCAGATAGGGAGGCCAAGTTAGAAGCCCAGCAAGGAACAGTCTCAGTAAATGTTCAAGCCCCCCTATTTCCAATTCCTATGTCAGAGTGGGACCCATGTTATACCAGGAAAGAGTATGGTCCTTAGCTGACACTTTTTTGCCTGACACCACCACAAAGTTCATGGGAAAGGACCAGGAATACCGAATCTCCCTCCTTTTAGCAGGACATCAAAGATAGGCTTCATGTCACAGCGAAGCACCAGTGTAAAAGTGGACAAATCTTGAAAGAGGGACACTAGCGCCTCACAATATTGCAGCATTTTCTTTTCCTGGTCCCTCTGCAACAGTAGGTCTGCATCTGAGTAGCGCAGGAAGTGCATGATAACATCATGTGACTTGTTTACCAGGGGCTTCCCCAAACCCGATGGACCCTCTCGATTTTCTATCATGGCTCCCCAGGCCTGAAACTCCTCCTGACATCAGCAAGCCCTGGGTGATGGCTCTCGCCACTTCTTCAAGGTTCTCTGCTCCCCCTGTGGGCTCCAGTATTCCTCTCAGACACTCATTTTTACGGCAGGCTCTATTCTCAATGTCATCAATTTTGTAGGTAAGCTCCAGAGTTTGGAAACGCTGCCTATCTGCTGCACATTGCAGATCCATCAGGGCCTCAGCATATTCTTCCATTTTTGTCTCAGCCTCCTCTACATGGTGCCCATCTCCTTTATATCACCGTGGAATTCAATTATTGTGTTTGTGATGTCCTCCTGCATTGACCGGAACTCTGAGGCCAGCTCTTCAAAGCCCCGACAAAGCTCTCATTGCAAAAAGGTGTGTACAAGGACTGTCACAGCCCTGTGTTCTGTCCCACCCAAAAGTCTCATCTCCCGACTTGTCAGACACCATATCCAACGGGGAGCTGCCACGCAGTCTGGCCTTGCTGAGAAGCCACTGTGAAGCCCGCGGCTTCTCTTTTGTCTCCGGCTGCTTACTTTTTGCCACCATAGATCCCCTGGAGCTTCCTGCGCTTCCCGTAGCACCTTGTGCCCAGATCAATCTCCTGCTGAGGTAATCTAGGGGCTTTTGCTCTAGATTCAAGATTAATTTCTCAAAAATCTGAGATATTGAACATTGGGTAGGTTTGGCAGACTGTACTCTATTGTGGGCGAGCCTTCCCTTTAGATGGGTGGAGAAAGCTATTCGCTACCTGGGGGTGAATTTGGCCATGGAACCAGGGGTTTTATATCAGGCTAACCATGGACCCTTGCTTCAGCAGGGAAGGAAAGATTTGGACTCATGGACCAGGTTGATGTTCTCATAATTTGGTCATATTGCAGTGACGAAAATGGTGGTTGTCCCACGTTTTTTGTATCTGTTCCAGGTACTGCCCAATCTGTTACCTCGGGAGAGGCCTTAGCATCTTGGAAGAGTATGCTTATGAAGTTCATTTGGCAGTCAATGCGACCCCGAATTGTACGGCAGATATTTATGCTCATCTGAGGAAGGGGGGGGGATGGGAGTCTCCAGCCTTCAATGGTATTATGTGGCAGCACAGTGTCGTACTGGTGTTGAGTGGATGAACCCTATTAGCCACAAACTCTGGATACAGCTTGAGAAAGACTTGGAGGGTGGGCTGGGCCTGGGAGAACAACTGTGGTTGCAGGCTGGATTACGGGCTTATCTGCAGTCCAGGAACCCTTATGTGATCCACACTATTTGTTACTGGGATTGCTATTTCTGGCCGTGGGAAGCCTCTTTGTCACCCATTGTTTATAACAGGCATGTCCAAACTTCAAACAAGTCGTGATTTACTTTTTCCTGCCAAAAGTGCCGGTGATCTACTACCATGAAAATTAAGTTTCAAATTAAATTTTAACCCAAAAAAGTTGGAGGATTCCCCCCCTCCCCCCATTTTTAAAGAACCTTCTGTCATTTACTTGGATGTGATCAACTGTTAAGCAAATTAAGCAAAAACAAAACAGAGAGACGAAGATCCAGTAAGAACTGCAAGGGGAAATGGAAAGTACATATTTTCTTAAAGTTTTATTGAGTAATTTGTGTTAAATTTAGGTTGAGTATTATCCAGGCTGATCTTGCACAATCTTTAATATTTCGCTTTTGCTCATTAGTGAGACGTCTGAGCCTGCATTTCATCCACCAGCTTTTTGAAGTTGGGTGAATATTTCTTGAGGGCCAGTCTCAGGGAATCCTGGAGATGTTCATCTGTCATGTTGGAACGTTGTGTACTCTTTGTCATTTTCAGATGGGAAAATGCAGATTCACACAAATAAGTTGAACCGAAACAGGAATGTACAGCTTCACTGCATCTTTTCAAGTTGCGAAATTTGTCTCTAGGCACTAGCTTCCAAAACGATTCTTGCTCAGCACGGGTCTTGAGAAAAATGTCATTTTTAAGGGTTAATATTTTGTTTTCAAAAGATGGCTTGTTCAATGAGTAACTTTTACAGATAGCATATGCAGTTTCTTTAATGTCCACATCTACTTTGAATGGGTATGACAAGTACTCCACAACTGTTCCAATTTTTTGGAAGTCACAGAATCTATTTTCAAATTCCTGGATAACAGAACAGATTTCTGTCACATACTTCTCGTTCTGAAAAAGAAAAATTTGGATATTGTCCCAGATGGTCCTGAGTATTAGGAAAATGATCAAAAGTGTTGTTTGCAAGGTCAGTCATCATTAGCTCAAATTTGCTCTTGTAGGATGAAACTGTACTCATCATCTTGCCAATGCATTTGTTTTTACCTTGTAGTTCAAGGTTCATATCACTTAGTTTGCCTGTAAAGTCAGCAAGAAATGTCAGATCACATAACCACTCCTCATTTTCCAACTCTGCTTGGTCATCTCCCTTCTCCTTCAAAAAAATTTCTTATTTCATTCAGCAAATCACAAAATCTTTGCAGAAATTTGTGCCTACATAGCCACCTTACATCTGTGTGCAAAATGATTTCTGCTGCCCCTTCATCAAGAGTAAGATTGAAAAGCCGTCTTTGAAGTGATCTTCCACGAACTGAATTTACAATTTTGAAAGTGATGTCCATAACAGTCTTTGTATTGAGTCTCTTGCCAAAACTTGCTGGTGAATGATGCAGTGGTAAGAAAGGAAATCTGGGAAGTTGTCGTGCTGTCTACAGAGGGCTATGAAACCATTAACCTCACCTGTCATTGCTGTTGCTCCATCAGTAGTGATGGTAACAAGTCTATGCAATGGAAGATTACACTTTGTCACAAAAGAATGGAAAGAACTGAATATTTCCTGACCGGTAGTTCTCCCTTTTAAAAAAATCATTCCAAGTAGTTCTTCTTTAAACACTGAAGTCTTCAAAAACCATCCAGATAAAGACTAGCAACTGGTCTATGTCTCTTATGTCTGTAGATTCATCCAGTTGGAGTGAGAAAGCAACACAATTTGAAACATCCTCCAACAATTGTTCAGTTGTATCTCCACACATCTTTTCTGTTTGCCACATGACAGTATTTCTTGACAATTGTACATCTTGAATAGCAGCTATGATCTCTTTCTTATTTTTAAATCCTTCAAAAAGATTATCAGCTGCTTCAAGAAAACAATCTTTTACAAATTCCCCTTCAGTGAAAGGTTTGCATTTCATTGTGATCAGGTTGCTGACCTTGAAGGATGCTATGGTTGCATTGACTGAATGTGACCTTGGCTTCGCCATCAACTGTTGCTGAGTAGCCAATTTCAATTTAAGTTCTTTGAGCTTCAGTTTACAAATTTTACTTTTGGGTGGAAAATCAGCATCAAACTTATTGCTATGCAGAGCCTTATAATGACATTCCAGATTACCCTTTTTGGGCAAGGATACTGGGCATTACAAATTAGACAACAACACTTGTCTTTCACCATGATGAAGAAGTAGTCCATTTCCCATTCATCATGAAAGTGGTAGGTTTTGCTCTTCTTTGGAACACTCATCTTCGTTATACTGGGGTGGCTGGATGTAAGAAGGCCAAATCTGCTAAGTTAGTATAAACACTGGCTGAATCTGGTCCAAAACTGTCACTGTCCCAAAGTATTAAAGATCAACAGGAACTGAAGACCTCTGGATGATATGCAATACAAGGACTGGAGATGCCAAAACCACACATGCAGTTCTAAAAGTAAAAATAAGAATTCATCATACTGGCACCAATAATCAAATACAACCAAACAAGTTCAAATACCACCATGCGTGATTTAATAAATTCTGCACACAGTGTAGAATCAATGCAAAGGCTAGGCAAAATAAAATTTCAGAGGCAGAGGCAAGCAAACGTCACAGTGGTTTGAACCAATTCGAAGGCAAGGCATAGGCAAGTTAGAACAAAATTGGAAAAGCCTGCCAAAATCATCAAATTCTTGACACTTTGTTGTGTCTGCCTGAAAACGTTTAATGAAAGTGAACTATAAAGCGACCAATGACCAGCACATGACACAACTAATACGGTAAGTGTATTCAGGTAAAGCCCAGGTGAATGGATATTGCCTGGTATATGCAAATGCAATGCGTGCCTTTGAGTCAGTCCTGACTCCTGGCGACCTAGAAGCTCCTGGGTTTTCTTGGCAGTGTCACTGGAAGTAGATTGCCAGGCCTTTCTTCCGAGGCAATGGAGGGTTAAGTGACTTGCCCAAGGCCACAAGGAGTGCTAGTGGGAATTGAACCCTGGTTGCTTGGTTACCAAGCCAGTGTTCTAACCACTAGGCTACTCCTCCACTCCTGGTATATAACACACTTCTAAGGGGTGTTGGGGCAGGGGCAGGAATGGGTGATTCTGAGAGGCAGGAGACCAGGTATGACGCCAGGCCTGTGGCGTCTCATCACAGGGTGCGGGCGGCAACCCCCTGGGGTACCCACAAACTACTGGCATGAAAACAACAAGCGCCCCAATACACCCGCAGGTAAGATTCCCACAGGCAGGGAAAAAAGACAGGCAAAGGATTGTAGCTTCTGGTTCCCACAACAGTTACCCAAATATCACTAATCAAAGAATTACTTAGACGGCAGTTGCTTTAATTACAAAACCTTTTTATTTTAGCATAACAAAATAATAGTGTCACGCAGAAGAACAGCAAAGCCTGTCTAGAAATGGCAGACAGTACTTTCTCTCTCTCTCTGTGAAGGGGGAGAAAACACTGCCCATCCCCACCTGAAATGGCTGATTTATATACTTTTTCCTTGTCTCAAATGTCTGTTTCAAATTAGTGTCAGTGAATCCATCATAACGTCTTAGGTGTCAGCAGGGCCTCAGGGTTCTGCAACACCTTTCCCCAGGGGAGAAATCCTTTTACATTTATACATCTGGACCTGCTTTTAGGTCTGCTCATCTATGCATGGCCTGTGACCTTTATACATCTGGATCTGCTTTTAGGTCTGCTCATCTATGCATGGCCAGTGACCTCTGCCCCTTCCTGTGTTTTTCTTCTTTTGGCACTAATTGAAACCGTGCAGAGTTAGAGAGAGTGCTTTTGTGCTCATTAGTTTGAATTCTTTGCTTGACCTGTATTTTCTTACTGATATTAATTACTAGGCCCAATATTCTGCATACTCCTATGCAGAATATGGTTACCCAGAATCCTCCATAGCAGGCCGCATCTATTATCTTATGGCAAGCATATACTCTCATATAGCTATTGTCTTCTTGTCTTCTGTGCCATCCATATACTGTGTAGTTTCACCAGGCAAGGGTACAGTCATATAAAGCCAATATATACATATATAAGCAGACCCAAGGCAGACTTTAAATCAAATTTCCCAACAGGATCAGCAGCGGCGGCAAGCCCTCGGCAGACAACCTGCCGGCACGAGCTCTCTCCTAGCGACAGGGCGAGCTGCTGGAGAGATGGAGCCAAGTGGGGCTGGCGATCTACCTCTGATCCCTCTGCGATCTACAGGTTGGACATGCCTGATTTATAACAAAGCTTTTATGTCAGGTACTTCCTTGACCATCTTTCGGCAGTGGGATAAATTGGGGCTCAGTCGAATGGGGCAGTTGTTTGAGGACAATAGGCTGTGCCCATTTAGTAACCTGCAGGATGAATTTGCCCTGTCTGTGCATCATGCTTTTTACTATGCCCAGATAGCTCATTTGGAGGGGCGTCATGATACCAAGCAGCAGTTTGCTCGAGTTCTCACCGATATGAAACTCATTTGTGAGGAGCATACTACCACTAGGGGGCTGATCGCCATACTGTATACTAATTTGCAGAGTCAGGATTTTGTGGTGGGAAAGCACAAAGCCACTGGGCCCAGGACTTGAACCTTTCATATACTGACCAGCAGTGGGAACAGATAGAGGGACAACTCTGGAAAAGCTTGGTGGCGGTTAATGCCCAGAAACCAATTATAAGCTACTCCATTAAACAGTCTTATCTTTATGTTCAGTAGTTTTGTTTAACAGGAGAGCTTCCACTAATTTTCTTTTGCCCCAAAGTGAGACTCACCTGTCTATAGTATCTGAGATCAAACCTGGAGAAAAAAAAAACAGGAGGGAGGAAGCAGGTGCAGGGATTTAAAAATGAAATCTATATGTGTATTTCTGCCAATGTGCCCTTGTTCCGCCTCTGGCATCATCTAATTTTCCCATAGGGCTGCGAAGAGCCAGAGGCGGTGGCGTGAATTCCAACCAAGCAGTTCCTGTAGCACAACACAGGGAAGGAGGCCCCCTCTCACGGATGCTTCCATATCTTCTTTGGTAGATCCACACCACCCCCTGCTCTGTGGGCTCCTTTCTTTTCTTTTTGTGCATGTCATAAACTGCAGCCGAGCAACAACACAAGGCTCTACAGCCAGTAGGAGGTTGAAATAAAATACACTTTATTTTCAGGATAAACACCCAAGCAAACTGTCTTGGCCCTTCTTGGGCCTGCAATACACTTAAGGTTACAGACACACTGTTACTCCAGGCTTTCCTCAGCTGTAACAGTTCCTTAGTCTTAGCAGCATTGGTCTGCTGAGTGAGAGTACACTGTTCCAGCACAGACACTTCTAAGGTAAGAAGAAACTGCTTCTTCCCCAAAGTTCCTTCACTCTGGGGTACAATGCAGTACTGCTCTTTCAGTCTTTAGAAGCAGGGCCTCATATCCACAAATAAAATAAACAGCAACTCTCTATAGCACAAGAATCCTCCAGATGTGTAGATGTCTAACAGCAGCCACTAGTTTAAACCACTGTCCCTACCTTCTCAGCAATCTCTCTTTCAAACATAACTGATCACCACATGTTCCAAAAACCCCCCAGACTCCTCTCTCTCTCTCCAGGTCCCCTGCTTTCTGAGTTAAACCCCTGGGCTAAGCCACACCCTTCCCGAGATATTCTCCAGCCTTTCCCCTTAAAGGGACAGGGGTGCTAAGCTTGGCTGAGGAGTCTCCCTGTGGGGGATGGGGATGGAGAGGCTTTTATACACTCCATCACAGTGCAGAATTTTACATTAACTTAAAGGAATCCCTTTGCAAGGATTATAAGCATCAAGCAAGAAAGGGGAAACCCAGATTTAAACTGTTGTTTTGTTTCAAAGGAAAAAGGTATTTCTGATCTTGCTAAATACTAGACCAGTCCACCATTAAAGGCAGAATCTCCAAACCCCTGCAGAAATCTATGCAAAAATTGCATAGAACAATCAGCAAACTAAGCTGACATTATCAAGCTAAGTAATATTTCTCACGGTTAGACTGCGGAGATGCAGAGATCTGTCAAACAGAACCAGCAGTACATCACTCCTGAGCAAGCTTATCACTTCGGAAAAGAATGAGCTGACAAGGGAGACCTTTGTCAATATTTTTGCTTGGGGGCCTTCATTTGAACTTTAGCCATTGGCAAGTTTCAAAGGGGGGGGGGAGGAGGGGGCTTCTGTTTACATGTGGAACCCCTTTGGAAATTGCCTGCATTGGGAAATTTTTATAAAACCTTTTCTGCACGTGGAACATATATAGAGAACGTGACTCTTGACTCTTCCACCACTGTGTGGCCAAATTCACTCATAGAAGAACATGTGGGGCTTGGATGGAATGGGCTTCAGCTCCTATGTAAGCACATATATATATATATATGTGTGTGTATGTGTATAAAACATATGCATGTATGTGCATTGAGGACATGGACACATCTGCAATTTCTTCAGAGCAGGTGTACATTTGTGCAAGGCGATTTGTGTATTTTTAGGGCTAGTTCTGGTTACTTATTCTATAAAAATGCATACCTACCTTTTTTGCCTTTATAAGATAGGCATTAAATAAGCGCATTTTTTAACATTCCATGTAGGTGCCTCGTTTTAAAATTACCCTTTGCTGACACATCAGCTCTGCTTACTATCTTACTACATATGGCATAAGTTTCCAGCTGCATATGTCAAAGAGAAGAGCAAGTAGACTCCTCTTTGAGGAGGGCCCTAAACTCAGCTTCTGAGCCTGGATATGAAGGAAGAACTTCACTTTCATTCTCAGGGTGTCATGCCTCAGTTTGAAGCAGTGTGGAGCTCTCCTGCCTGGTTCCTTACAGCACACCTCAAAGACTCTCATGCCACTAGCTAGAGAAACCTCTAGTAATTCTATGATATGACCAAGGTCTGAGAAGTTAGAGGATGAAGGCCACTGAAAGTCTGTGATGAGGTGGGAATCTGTTAAGAACCTTATGCAGGTAGCACTTTCACAAGGAGGATTAATTAAGGAGTGAAACCCAAGATGTACTTTAATCAGAAATTATCTCTTTAAGTAGATAATGAATGTGAAAGACAGAACATCTTCTCTTACCCTCCGCCTACACTTCTCTCATTTCACTCTTCTACAGCCCTTGAAGAAGGCCAACTGTGACCACAGTGATCCTTATTCAATCTCTTCTCAGAGAGCTGAGGATACTAAGCAATTACTAAAACAGCAAATTTGTCGGAGTGGAGTTAGGTGTAAGTCTCAGCTCTGACAGTGGCAATCTGCGACTTTCACCAAGTCTCTTGGCCCATCTGTTCACCAAGCAATTGTGTTTGCATTCTAGTTGATTTCACTGGTCAACATTGAAATCGTTACTGACTTTAAAAGGCCCTAATCTGTAGTATCTTGGTGAGGTGAACACAGATATAACATTAAAAATAATGTATTGGCTCTCGTTTTGAAGATATTGCATGTAGTTCATTTTTGACGTTTCACCATGTAAATTTATCCAGTAGGACATCAACAACATCCCAAATAAGCCTTGAATGATGTAATATTGCATCACATTGCATAATACCAGCATGCACACATCATCCAGGGTTGATTGCATCATTTTCTGATGCAATGCAATACTACTGCCAGATGGCTGCTGAAGCTATCTGACGTCAGCAGTGTACTATACGCAGTCGGAAAGGAAAGTAATCTGGTATTCTTTTCCGATATTGAAAGCCTCATGAATGCCTTAAAAATCACTCATGACCCACAAGACTGGAGACTATTTATAGACGCTTCGAAACTGAGTCTGAAGGCTGTGCTTTTGAACAATGGAAACCGTCTTCCATCTATTCCAGTAGCGCATGCCGTCCTCATGAAAGACTCCAAAATCGTGGTCTATAAACAGAGTGTTAATAGCGCTTAAATATAATATTTACAATACACTCCGATTTTAACCAATTGTCGCTATATCTATTTGAGCTTATTACTGAAGAAGCTGAACAATAAATTTATGCTTTAGGGCAGGTCTCAGACTGATGACTAGCTTGTGTCCCAAAGGAAGGAAGCAACGTCTGATAGCATCAATGACCTCCCTATATTTTTCAAAAATATATATAGTGCTTCCCAGTAGTGCTCATTTGATTGATTTTAAAACTCTTTTTTGCCATAAGTGAAAAAATTTTTCTTATCTTTAATTGAGGAGTGTGATGTGGTCTAAAATGGTTCCCCAACGCCGATCCTGAGTACTGCTATCGCGTTTCACTCTGCGTTTCTTCAGGGGTAAAATCATCAAGAATATAGACCATCCTCAACTGAAGTTAAAAGCCATCTATGGACAAAAACAATACATAAAAAATGCACACAAGTCTAAAGTTGCGATGTCAACTTTAGACTTGTGATGCATTTAGTAGCGATGTCAACTTTAGACTTGTGTGCATTTTTTATGTATTGTTTTTGTTCATAGATGGCTTTTAACTTCAGTTGAGGATGGTCTATATTCTTGATGATTTTACCCCTGAAGAAACGCAGAGTGAAACGCGATAGCAGTACTCAGGATCGGCGTTCGGGAACCATTTTAGACCACATCACACTCCTCAATTAAAGATAAGAAAAATTTTTTCACTTATGGCAAAAAAGAGTTTTAAAATCAATCAAAAAATTGAATGAGCACTACTGGGAAGCACTATATATATTTTTGAAAAATATAGGGAGGTCATTGATGCTATCAGACGTTGCTTCCTTCCTTTGGGACACAAGCTAATCATCAGTCTGAGACCTGCCCTAAAGCATAAATTTATTGTTCAGCTTCTTCAGTAATAAGCACAAATAGATATAGCTACAATTGGTTAAAATCGGAGCGTATTGTAAATATTATATTTAAGTCCTCATGAAAGAGACATACGATAACTTAAAGCATCTACTGACTTCCATTAACTATAACAAGTACAGCTGGCACCTCTGTGGTGACTTGAAGGTAGTTACCCTTTTTAGTGGGACTGCAGCAGGGATATATAAAATACATGTGTTTCTTAAGTGAGTGGGATAGCCGAGCAAGGGATTGGCACTACTTGCGGAAGGAATGGAATCGCAGACAAAATGTAACAGTTGGAGAGAAGCATATCCAGCACCCCGCTCTGGTTGAGGCTCACAAAATCCTGCTACCATCCCTTCACATCAAACTAGGTTTGATGAAAAACTTCGTGAAAGCCATGGATCGCACTTTGCCAGCTTTCCGATACCTGCATGAAAAATTCCCTCGACTCAGCGAAGCAAAGATAAAGAGGGAGTTTTTGTGGGCCCTCAGATTCGAGAGCTCTTCAAAGATGACCAGTTCAACAACTTGCTGCAGGGTGATGCGAAACAAGCATGGAATGCTTTTCGCCTAGTGTCAACAAACTTTCTCGCGAATGTTAGGGCAGAAAACTACAAGGAACTAGTAGAAGACATGCTGAAGCAGTATCAGAAACTTGGCTGCAATATGTCTCTAAAGATCCATTTCCTTGATTCCCATCTCAATTTCTTTCCTGACAACAGTGGTATGGTTAGTGATGAACAGGGCGAACGTTTTCACCAGGATATTGCAACGATGGAGCAAGGATACCAGGGAAAATGGTCCACTACAATGCTGGCTGACTACTGATGGACACTTCCCAGAGAAGCTCCCGAACAGCTGTACAAGAGACAGGCTAAAAAATCTAACAAGTAGTCTATGACTTGGTTTTTTACAGGTATTAACCGAAGGCCTATTATATTTACTATTGACATGCATTTCATGATATAAACATTAATTCTTGTAGATTACAAAAAAAACTAGAGCCAACTTTGCAATTTCACTGTCATATTCGTGTTCAGCATATAAAAATTGATAAGAAATTACTATTTTTATTTCAGTAACATGACTTTTGTAAAAATTTGTTGGCCAGTGTTTTTAGCCACAAACTACTTTATACATCCAAATCCCTTTTAATATTATACTGTTAACTTTTCTTGCTACAGATTTTAATATTTTTGCACCCTATTCGTATTGACTAGGCACTGTGAGCTGTACCATCCTCCCTCTTGCAAAAAGCCACATAGGCCAAGCTTGAATTGTTTCTAAGGTTTCCAAACTGAGCTGCATCTCCGAGAGATGGTGTGAAGAAGGCCTCTGGAAAGGATCCTAGATCCGCTTCCCTTGCAATATTTGGAAAAATGGATTGATCTGTAATATATGTTTTTTAATGTATGTTCTGTTGTACCCCACCTAGAATTTTAGATAGCTGCGGGCTATAAATATTTTAAGCAAATAAATAAATAAATAATTTTTCCAGATCTTGCCATAGAAGATTAAGAAATATGTTAAACAACTGGGGAACTGTTGCTTACAGTGGGGACTCAGGTTATCCTGCAAACAACATCTTCTGTGACTGAACCTTCTCCAATAAAAACAGAGTGAAGCAGGCTGCCAGCCCCAATATAGCTCTTCAGCAGATACCGAAGACATGCTCCGTGCCCAGCAGCAGAAAGACCACCTTGCTTTTATTTCTTTCAGTGAGTTCGCTTGCAGAAGGATCCATTAGACCTTGTCAAAGAGCCTGTTCAGTCAGTCTGCGCTTAGCCGCTGGGCCTGTACATGAGTAGTAGAGAAAGGGGAAAGAAGGTAAGGAGGGAGCAGACCGATGAGGACAGAAGGAATCTAGAAGGCGATGGATTTGGTCTTCTCTTCCCTGACATGACATACATACAGGACTCCCATGAAGCCTCACAGCCTTTCCAGGGAGGTACAACCAGACGGTCTCTTCCTTCAGTGCTACAAGGTTTCTCAGCATCAATGGCGTTGCCTCAATGCAATCATCCCCGGAGGGTTCAGACAGGTGCTCCTTTCAACGGTAGCAGTTACGAGAAGCCTCTCCTAGCTCACTCTACACCCCTCTTCAGGAGCTCTGCTCCTCTGGCAGATCCCTTTTATCTGTGCCCTTCTCTGCCACTGCTAACGCCAGACTTTCTCCTTCCCACCTTGCTGCTCCATATGCCTGAAACAAACTACTTGAGTCTGTGCATCAGGCTCCTTCTCTGGCCCTATTCAATTCCAGGCTAAAACCCCACCTCTTTGACGCCGCTTTTAGATCCTGATACTCCTGGTCTTGTCCACTATTTATGTGCATCTTACCATTCCCTAGGTCCCAGTTTTACTGTGTTTTGTCTTGATTAGATTGTAAGCTCTGATGAGCAGGGACTGTGTCTTACATGTATAAGTACAGTTTTGCGTATGCCTTGTTGCGCTATACAAATGATTAGTAATAGTAGTAGTAAGTTGCCCGCCACAGTCCCTGTCACCTCTTCAGTTCTCAGGCCTCATTTTCCGGGCAAGGATAAAACTCAAACTCAGTATTTACCTTGCAAATGAGAAAGTCACTGGAATTTAATTGTGGAAGTGAATCCAATTCTCAGCAGCCTGAAGCATATGCTCCCTCTTAATAAGAACATAAACCTTGCTGACCGACTTGGTAACATTAAAAAGACTGCAGCCTTTCTCCAGGACCTTGTGTCAGACCACTAAAGGTTACTGCTGAAAATCAGGGTAATGAATAGCATATAAAGCTTCTTCCCCCTTAACCAAAGCCATGAGAAGCAGGAAGGAGGAGGGAGGTGGTAGATTTTCATCTCCATGAGGAAATGAAGGTGTCTGCACATGCCTGAAACCAATATCCCAGCAGGACTTGTGCAGTCAGCTTTATATTTGAAGAGCAGGAAATTCCCAGGTCTCTAGATGAACTGAACACCAACCAGCACTCGTGTATGTGAGAACAGTTTCAGTTTCACAGGGAACTTGTGCCCTACTTAGGAAGCATTTTGCCCATTGCCACAAAAGGGGAGAAATGGCTTACACTGTTTACTGTGCTAAAGGTAGGACACCTTAATTGCCAATTTACCCTGAATGTGCCCAGAGAGAAAACCTTTAATGAAATAACATAAAAGAGGAATTGTAGCCAGTGGGCACCACACAAGCTTCTTTTTTATCTGGAAAACTCATGTGCTGCTCTGTCCTTTTATGTTCTGCCAATAAAAGCTCAAAGTAAAATGAGAGTGAGGAAAGAAATCACATAGAAAGATAGAAGGTCAATTTCCAGTGATGAAACCACAATAAACAGCCTTTAATGCAAACAATCATTTCAACAAGGCAGGGAAAGGAAAAATATATGCCAACCCCTTTCCCAGGGTGTTCATTCCTGTCTGGCACAGTGCATTAGGGGAAAACCTACCTAGCTACAATCCCGGATCAGGATTCTTTCATTGGGAGTAGTTCCAGTTGCAGAACCTGAGAGGATCACTCAGTACCTCTGCCCCAAACAGTCAAGCAGTATAACAAAAATCCACTCCGGGTTCTGCAAGAGATTTCAGTTCAAATGCACTATAGAGCAATGACACAAGCTGGAAATAAAACAAGAAATAGATAGTAAATTCCCAAAGTTCCTAATCTTTAGGGGAGGTACATAACCTCTAGAAAAGAAACTCCTATCCCCTGGCTTCCTCTTGTGGATCAATCCTCAGCTTCTTAATGCAACACTCAAGCCTCCTTCGGTTTCCTTAAGGTCTTTTTTCTTTCATGCCAGGCCCTGGAAAGTTGAGCAACCCCTTGCCTCCTTCTAAAGATTCACTTAAATACCTTCAGGAAGAGCAGGCCTGCTGGTAGCTATCCTGGGCCTCTTGCAGAGACAGATTCTGTCTTGATTCAGGAAACTCCTAGTAGCACAGCTCCTTTGACTGCCGCTATGGTTAACAAGATGCTGTTTCCTGTTACCCAGTTCCAGGAGTGAGATTTTAAGCCAGTTCTGAATTTCTGACAACCTCATTCTGATGCATGGGACCTGTAGCATGGATTCCAAAGGGTAATATCAGGGACTACAAATCCCATACTGCACTGCAATGCAACCTTAAAACCAGAAATAGTAAAAACTCTCACTCCTGGAACTGGGGAACTTAGCAAATCTGTAAATATCTTTTATTTTTTATTTAGCAGTGCTTATATACCACGTTTCACTGGGTCAAAGCGGTGAACATTCACATACGGTATATATTTCACTTGTCTCCAAAAGGCTCACAATCTAAATTTTGTTATCTTAGTGGAGACATAGGACTTTCAACATGTATAAAACCATAAATTCAAAAGTAAAAAATATTTCTATTCACAATGTTGTGATGACCAAGATAAGAAAATGAAAAAAAAAAAATTCCCAACATGACCATTGCCATAGTTTTGTGGCATATGTTTAAGAATAAGATGTTCCAAAAAAATATCACAATCCAAGGCCAGCCCAAGCACTAGACAAATTAAGGGGCTACCTAGGGAGCAGATTCTGAGGGAGTAGCTACAGTCAAACCAAAGCAAAGCAATGGGTCTTGCCAAAGGGGCATGTTTACTAAACAGCGGTGGCGGACTCCGTGCGATATTGAGCCATTCATTTCAATGGGGCTGCAGCTCCGCTATCGCACAGTCCGTTACTGCCGTTTAGTAAACACACCCCAAAGAGTCATCAATGCACATTTTTACCTGCAGGAAGAAGGGGCAAGAGGTGGCTTTTTCAATTCTCACCCTTTATGTATATACTTACAAAACAAAGTTTAATGTTAAAAAGTGTGATGTCCAAATATGCATTTTTGTAGGATTTGTTTTGGGAAGGATGGTAATGAGATGACTACAATTGAGCTATCTTGGATCGGGGGTGGGGGGGGGGGGGTAACTAGGGATCTAAAAAATAATTGCAAACAGCTGCAAGGTTGAGATTTTGCAAAGGGTGACTAGTACCCTTGCTTGAGCTGTGCCACACACTCCCAGAACAAAAATTCAAAATATTTTAAAAACTGTTTCTAAGGTACATTCCTTAGAGGAATGGACGAGCGGCCTAGTGGTTAGACCAGTGGGCTGGTGTTTGAATCACACTGCCAAACCTTGGGCAAGTCCCTTAATTCTCCATTGCCCCAGGTACAGCCTTCCAGGGATAGGAAAGTACCCGAATGGAACCCACCTTGAACTACTACTGGAAAGGTGGGAGCTAAATACCAAATAAATTAAACATGGTGGAAAAAGAGACAGGCTCATAAATAAACCGTGTAGGCCAAAACAACCATCACACATAGTTTAATCATCACTGTTTCGGAAAAAACCTCCAAAAGTCCTTAAAGAAAATATTTTAAAAAAATCTTCATTCACCTAAACAGTTCATATAAAGGATTTCAAACAATTTCATGACAACAAGTCCTCAAATAGTCTTTAAGTAATTCTGTTCAAAATACTTGCTGGCACAATAGTGACAAGCTCCTATACAACACCATGTTTCACCAACCAGGCCTCCTCGGGGAGGGAGAGAGCAAATATTGGTTTCGACATTGCATCCTTTCATCCCAGCATTCTTCATTACAGTGTCCTTGGGAGTGCATGTCTCGAGAGTCCAAAGAAGAAAAAGTAAACGACTGAAGCACGAAACATGACCCGTGTTGGGTGTTACATTGCTTTAGTTTGATGGAAATGCTGATCGAACCTCCAGGGGTACCCTCACTGCAAGTTTAAAATAAACACTTTTTTTGCAGCGAAGGGATTATGTAATGATTTGTGGAACTTTATGTGTGCCAGGTGAAGTAGGAAAGACTGCTGCTTATAGCTCATTAATTTATATAATAATTTGTTCATTTTCTGGTGTAGTGTGATGTATGGGCACAAGGTAATAATAGATATGAATGAAAACATAAGAAATATCACTTTGTATCACCACGGGTCTTTTGTCTACTCTCTGTTTTCCTCTTGTTTTTTCATCTTTTTGTTTTTAAGATTGTTTATAAGAATAAGATGCCCAGCATCCAATCCAGGTAACTTGGAAGTATCCAGCAAATCCCAATGGAGAATTCAGTTCCATAGTGCTCATTCCCAGATGTAGGAACTATCTCCACACCTGCCTGGCTAATATGTATGAATGGACCTATTCTTCAGAAACTCATCCAAATCCCTTTCAAACCCAGCTACTATTAACATTGACTACATAAGAATTGCCATTCCTGCTCAGACCAAAAGTCCATCAAGCCCAGTATCCAGTTTCTAACAGTGACTAATCCACGCAAGTACTGGCAGGATCCCAAAAGGTAGACAGATTCATGGATAAGAAGCAGCTTTACTGAGTATTAGCTGGTCTTTGTTTCCAAATATTCCTATGAGGTTTCCCTTCTGTTCTGTCTCGATGATGTTAGCAAATCTCTGAAATCATGTGTTCTATTGGCGTCTATTGCAGCAAACAGTTTCTACATCATAAGTCAACACGTTGTTCCAGGCAGGTTCCCATAAGTAAATGCTGAAGAACCAGAACATAAATGAGAAAGTAAATCATTCTTCTTGAACAATCAGAAGATGGATGAGGGGGGCCGAGGGACCTGTGATTCCACTGGGGCTGAAGCAGGAAGCTGGGCTGAGGGTTTGGTCTGGTGCCTTATCTGTAGCAGAAGAAGGAAGTCTGAGTTTGGAGCACTAGGACCAGGGAACTTTAAAATTATATCCTTCTTAAACTCTGTTTTCTCTCTGTCTAAACAAATTACATTTTGTTTCCCTTTTAATCAAGGAATAAAATAAATCTATAATTACATAGCGCAGATTGCATATTGAGTAGACTCATGAGCTGATGTGTACTGAGCTTAGACAGGAATTTTGTCTGCTTTATTGCCATGTGGTTCCCTCTCATTCCTTCTCCTTTCATCCTTGGCGGATAGGATCTGAGTAGCTGTTAACTACAGACAAATCCCTCCACCTAATCCCCACCCATTAGATGGCTGCATAGAGCCTCCCGGATGCAGAAGGAGATATAGACATCTACGGACTCTCAGTACCACCACAGTGCAGGGCTTCCTGCAAACTCTTCCTGTACCCTAACTTCCCCCTTCCAGAATGGTTTGCTGCGGAATGAATTCCTGCCCACCTGCACAACGGTATAATAAATGCATATACAGTAAGCCCCCTTCTGCCATGGTAGAGCTCATTATACAACAACAAGTGCTCCTTGTGGTCTTGGGCAAGCCACTTAACCCTCCATTGCCCATGTTCCCTGTAAAATAGTTATCTCCAAGTTATAATGCCCTGTTCAATGTAATTTTAGTTTGTTCAATGTAAACCGCCTTGATATCATGAAAGGCGGTATATAAGAAATGTTAAATAAATAAAATAAAAAATAAAAATAGCAGGGTATCTAGCCAGTCAGAGCACAGAAGTGCATGTCTTCTGCACCCTGCACCTCCCTGAAAGCTCACACACAAAGTAAGGCCTGCTCCAAGGCAACGGTAGTTTTGTGCTGGCAAGAATCAGCATGTATGTGCATATATTATACAATATTTGCATAATTGCCAATCCT
This sequence comes from Ichthyophis bannanicus, assembly GCA_033557465.1. Lineage (NCBI taxonomy): Eukaryota > Metazoa > Chordata > Amphibia > Gymnophiona > Ichthyophiidae > Ichthyophis > Ichthyophis bannanicus. The sequence goes on from CM066050.1 coordinate 9,303,057, forward strand.
GCACGAATATTGTATAAAGGTCAGAACCCTACTCTATGTATGTCTCCCCCGAGGCCATGTTCCAAATGCCTGCTTGGATGTGTAAAAGGCTGCTCTATGCACTCAAACCATTTCTAAAAAGACCCCCTGAATGTAAGTTTCTCTTTGATACTGGCCCTCTGCCAGGCATGTGACATTAGCTGATAGTGAAATGTGATCATAGAATTTTCCTTTTGATGCTTTTGGAAACCAAAAGTAGGGTATGTCTGCATGAGGGGCTCTCGTTCGGGTCTATGGGCACATCCACAACCAGTGCTGTGACAAGCACGCAAGGAAATCTTTCTCTTCTCTCCTGCTCTACAGCACTGAAGGGATTACACATGGCAGTAATTATTACTGCTTTATTTAACTTCCACCCCTTTCTCCCTTGTAAGAATGAAGCAAATTTACCAGAAAACAGTTCAGTGAAATCGTGAGTGGGTTTTGCTCAAAGAAGGGATAGGAACTGGGAGTTTTCTTTCTTTTCCACTCTCAGTTTTCTTTTGTGCATCTTCTCTGTAACCATTTTGTGTGTCCAGTGAGCAGCATAATTGTAGGCAGCATTTTCATATTTTAACAAAACAGAAACCGTATTCTCAAAGTACTGACTGATTGATGGTCTGCTGAAATAGGTTTTTGCTATTCATATCTGCTTTTTTAGAACTGGAAAGGAATGATTTAACAAAGTGAGGCCACATTACCTTGCTTAGACCTTTCTTTTTACTAAAAGGTCATTGTGAAAAATTACACAGGTACACTACCAAAAAACTGCCTCCAGTTTTGCAACTGATTCCTATAGATTTTGGGGTGCTGAATCCAGGAAAAATAGCCAAAATGTTCCATCACGTCACTTTTTCTTGCAAAATTAGATTTCTTACCCATATAAGGAATGTTCACATAATTTCTTTTTAGCTGACTGCAGTTTATTTTCTTGGCCCAAAATAGAGGTTGTAATGGTTAACTAACTAGAAACACTCCCTCATGATATTTTAGAGTGTTTTGTATTCATTTTATACATTAACAGGACAATTGGGAGGCGGGGGGCTAAATCCAGTACTCGCGCTGGCGCATGTTCTTTCCTGTTCGCCTCGCCTCGTTCGCTCGCTCAAACACGGTGGTTGCGACATGAACGTTCCTGTCAAATTTCAGTTTCTTGCAAGTTCATTATTACCTTTTGTTTGCTCAGTCGTAATCCAGCTTTATTCCAAAGTGGTTCACTACAATTGTAGTTTGCAGTGCTGTGTATTTGTGATGGCTCGCAGAGCCAGAGGTTGCGTCAACTCTCCGGACAGTTTTTGTTTTATTTGTGGGGAATATACCGTGAAAAAGCGGCAGAGGAACATTTCTGCATTTATTAAAAAAGTATATTTCGCCTATTTCGGTTTGAAGTTAGGCGATCAAGACAAACCGTGGGCTCCTCACAAAGTGTGCAAGACATGTGAGGAAGATCTACGCTTATGGATGAAAGGTAAAAAACAAGCATTTCGTTTCGGAATACCTATGATGTGGCATGAACAAAGAGACCACAGCAGTGACTGCTATTTTTGCTCTTGCATTGTGAAGGGATACAACTTAAAAAATAAGAACGTAATAAGTTACCCCAACCTTCCCTCAGCAATTAGGCCTATGCCTCATACCAACGAAGTACCTGTGCCTGAACCACCAAAATCTTTGGATCATATTTGTGTGGACGGTTCTGATCATGATGAGACTCATCATATGGCTTTTCCCGATGAGTCCAGTACTTCCGAGTTTGAAACTGAACCAGATCCGAAACCTGAACTTTTCTCTCAAGCTGAATTGAACGATTTAGTCCGGGATTTAGGACTCCCAAAAGATGCTGCCCAACTGCTAGGTTCTCGGCTTAAACAGAAAAATCTATTGTCACCAGGAACAACTTTTTATTGGTACCGCAACCGCGAGACACAATTTTTGAAGTATTTCAGCAAAGAGGAAGATTTGGTATTTTGCAACGATATATACGGAGTGATGGAAAAGTTTAAACTCAAGTATGATCCTGCTGAATGGCGGCTGTTCATTGATTCGTCAAAAGACAGCATAAAAGGTGTTCTTCTTCATAATGGCAACACATTCGCTTCAGTTCCTATTGCTCACTCTGTTATTCTCCAAGAAAAATACGAGAATTTGGCCCTGATTCTTCAGAAGATTCGTTATGATGAGCATAAGTGGATGATTTGTGGAGACTTTAAAATTCTATCCATGCTATTAGGGCAGCAATCCGGTTTCACCAAATATCCCTGCTTCCTTTGCTTGTGGGATAGCCGGGCCCATGTCCTACACTGGGGGAAAAAAGACTGGCCAATTCGGGAGTATTTGAGACCCGGTGAGAAAAATGTTCTTCATGAGAGCTTGGTACCTCGTGATAAAATTATATTACCACCTCTCCACATTAAGTTGGGTCTCATTAAGCAATTCATCAAGTCCCTTCCAAAAGATGGTGAGTGCTTTCGGTACCTTTGCTCAAAGTTCCCCCGACTTTCTGAAGCAAAGCTAAAGGAAGGAGTGTTTGTTGGCCCTGATATAAGGAAACTCATTTCAGATGGAGCATTCGCTGAAACGATGTCTGAGAAGGAAAAAGAAGCCTGGGATTCCTTCAAGGATGTTGTTCTCAAATTCTTGGGCAACAGGCGGGATGAGAACTATAAGGATATTGTTGCCAGGATGCTCAATGCCTTCAAAGAACAAGGCTGTAACATGAGCCTGAAAGTCCATTTCTTGCATTCCCATGTGAACTACTTTCCCGAAAACATGGGGGCGTACAGTGAAGAACAAGGTGAAAGGTTTCACCAGGACATCAAGGACGCAGAGAGAAGGTACCAAGGAAGATGGAACATCACTATGATGGCTAATTTCTGCTGGCTGCTGCTGCGGGAAACCCCAGATGAAAAATACGCCAAGCAGCGCACCAAGAGAAGCATTCGGGGGAAGAAGAAACAGGCCCACCAGGAGATTGATTGACCCAAGAATGACTTTAAAATCTAAACTGTGTTGACAAATATCGTGTTTTTACTAAACTTTGAAATAAAAATTTGCTAGTTATTACCACAGTGTCGGATCTCATTTATTAGAATTTTATTTTCACACCATCGGGTGTTTGTCTTCATGTATTGCAATGGTGCGGTTTGCGTTTTCTATTGTTACATACATACCTGTACAACATTTTTTGCACATTTCTTTGCTTTGCTTTGTGTCTAACCTCGCTCTTATATGCTCAATGTTTGTGCACATGTATGTGGCTGTTTTAAGTGCAGACAATTTTGCTACCATCACAGTGTGTTTTGTTGACATTACTCTATTCTTATGTGCTGCCTTGTTACAATTTTCTTTATTCTTATTTGAATAACTACTAAACAATTAGTATAAAGAATTCATCCAAGAAACTTTTATCTCGATCGCACTCAATCTGAAACGTTCACCTCAAACTGTTAGCCCAATGTAGCAAAAAATCTGTACGTGATGGAGCAAATTGGTTACCAGATTTGGATTCAGCGCACCAAAAAACGTAAATATCAATCGAAACATTAGAGGCAGTTTAAAAAAATTTTTTTTTAGTGTACCTGTGTTATGTCAACCTAACTGCAAACAGAAATCTTTTTAGTATTAATAACAGGAGAAATAAATGACAACTGCTAAGTGATTTCAGTGGCGAATTGCTTTCACATCTACAATCTCTTTCTCCTGAGCTTTTCCGGGTTTTCATTAGGGGAATTTTTCTCTCTAGCTCAATATGCACCAGAGCTCTGACTCTGCTGCCACGTCAGTGCTCTGTGCATAGATGTGAGAGACAGTCCCTGTTCCATGGAGCTTACAGTCTAGTCAGGACAGACATATACAGCAGCCACTATGCATTTAATGGCTGAAACTCTACTACTACTACTTACTACTTCGATAGCACCACTGTGTGTACACAGTGTAAGAAAGACTCCCTGCTGGAAGGAGTTTGCAATCGAGTCCAGACAAACGGCAGATAATTCTCAAACTGGTCAGCCAAGCTATTGGTTAGGACACTTGTGAAAGGAGGAGAGCCTTGTTCCTATCTCACCTTCTGCGCTTTCGGAGTGGGCTTTCACGCCTTTTTCCCTGGTCATGCTAATTAGCAACTAATAAAGGTTTGTTGCTCTCCCAGTAGTGGCCAGATATTTACTCTCGGTGTTTGTAAAGCTCTTTAGAGTGCAGTGCGGGTAGGGAAAGCGCAGTCCTCTCTACAGTGTTTGAAATAGCAGAGATTCAAGTCTTTAATGCTGAACGACTAATTGCTAGTGGAAGAAAAGTGTCCAGCTGCTGACCAGCAGCTACTCGGCCACTTCTCCTCCTTTGATGGGTGAGTTATGCCATACCAGCCACGGGCTTTCTGATATGAAAAGAGACATCCTGGGGTCTAAGTTAGTCTACCTCAGTCCCATTCCATCCTTCTTGTCATGCTTCTAATTTACATCATATTCAGTTCCATTACCGTCAGCTCAAGTGGCAATATCAAAAGATACCTATGAATGGAGCGCAAACTCAGGAGTAACAGGCTGCGAAAGAAAAGCCTCGCTCTTTCCTTTCTCTCAACACTAATTTTCTCATACTGCTTCCAGCATCATTTTTAATTTTCATTTTAATTGCATCAATCCAGCTCAGCCTGACAGCTTTCATCAGAACAGGCCTTAAATGCTAATCTTCCTTCTCAGGCAAGAGTGGGAGGGGGAGGGGAGCAGCAGGAGGACCTGAGGTGCACATTACATAGAAGTTCAGAAAAATCGCCGACAGTGCTGAAAGTAGAGAGTCCATGTAGCAGGCTCTAGTAGGGGACCCAGGGATTGATGCTTGGATTGTTCCTTTTCAGTTTCCTTAGAGAGGGACTTGAGAAAAATAGAGGAATCTGGAATCCAGTAAAGCCATTGGAAGAGGCAGAAGAAACATGAAAAGAGACTTCAATAAAGTATAGGAAGGTGGAACTTTGCATAAAAAAGACATCCAAGGACAGGGGTCAGGATATGAAGATGGCGAGAGAAATTGGAGCAAATAAAGGTCAGGAAACAAGTTGTAGGTGAGACCTTTTCATTGGGCTAACTAAATATATTTTTGACAAGCTTTGGAGAGTTATGCTCTCTTCAACCAGTCTATGAAGGGACAATGCAGTTACACTCTGTTTAAGTAGTGCAAACTCATCTGGACTCTGGGTTGTCCACATATGTCATTATATATCAAAGCAAAGAGTGGGACACGGTGACAATCTGAGGAAATCCTTATTTATGGAGAGTTGATAGATTCTTGGAATGAGCTGCCAGCAGAAGTGGCAGTGGTGGGGTAGAGCAGCCTGGTTGTTGGGTAAAGTATGGAAACTTGGGGTATAATTGGAGGAGCTAAGATGGCACTAGACTGAGTGGAGAGCAGGTGGCTTTTCTCACATGGGGAAGAAGCGAAAGGCTAAGGGAGGAGCGGTGCTCTCTCACTCCTCTCCTGCATCTACGCCATTGCCTTCGGCCTCCGGTCCTTTTGATTCTTTTTTCTGCCCGCTCCGGCAGCCGATGAGCAAATAGGGGGAGGTAAACCCGCTTGGGGTTGTGCCAGAGTCAGAGGACTCAGTGTCTGGGCAGGGATTCACGCCTGCCAACTAAATCTGCCTGCTTCCAATGGAGACCTGAGTTGGAATTGGGGAGTAGCCTTGACCTGATTTGCGGTGGGGCTTTCTCTTGGGGGTCAAGCCTCAGAGCAGAGGATGCCATGGGTTCCCTGACTGGAATCCAGTAAACAGTGTCCTTAGCCACGTCAGGAGGTCTGGTACATGGGAGTTTTGGCACCACTGGAGGAGACATGGTGTCTGTGGTGTCCGAATGTGGAACTGGCTGCAGTGAGAAACTGGGTTGGCTTTGCACTGGTGCACCCAGAAACATTCACCCTAGAAGCAATATGGGTGACAATTGTTTCTTTGGGTGAGGCATTGATTCCACAGATGTCCACCCTAAGTAAACAAGTGTTGGATACATCAAGTGCATTGGAAAGTACACAGAGTCAAGTTGCAAATATACAGGCTTCACTATCAGATACCTGAAGTAAAGTTTCTATTTTGGAAAGTAAAGTAAATACTGTGATGAAGAGTTCTGCTGGTATTAGTTTGACCGGAACATTTGGAAAATGTGGCTCGAGCTGTTAACCTTTGGGTTTTCAATTTTCCTCGGGCTCCTACTATGTCGGGATGGGACATCTTAAAAAATATTTAACTGAGGTCTTATCTCTCCCGGATGAATCTTGTCCTCTGATAGTTTCTGCATATTATTTGCCCTCTGGGAAGAAGAGTTCTACCTCTGCAGCTGTTAGGACACAGAAAATGGACATCTTAAATATCTCTGAGTTTCTGGAGTCATCTCGTGAAGAACCTGTCACGTCTTCTACTTTGCTAGTGACTTTTGCATCAATATTTGATAAAGAATGGTTGCTGAAACTGTTTTTTAGGAAACACAATTAAATGTTTCATGGGTTGTCAGTTCGGATGTACTTGGACTTAGCCAAAGATACACAGAAATGCCAACAAGAATTTCTACTCCTTCCGCCTGAAGTTCAGCAGCTGGGAGGTCTCTTTTTCTAGAAACATCCTTACAAGTGCCTGATCAAGTCGTATCAGTCAGTTTCATATATTTTTTATGTGCCTTCCCAACTGTTGATCTTCCTAAATGCTCGCCACCTTGACGCCTCCATAGACTCTCCTGTGGCGTGAGAATTAAGTAGAGTGTTGGTTACTTGACTCAACTGATTCTTGTTGATTTGGGAATATGTCTTTATTGCTTCTTCCTCCCCTCAGGACTGTGGGCTAGGGTGGGCAACTGCTATACTGTATTATTTTCTTGGTTGTTATGATTCTATAATGTTTTCCTTGCTTCGTTGCTCTTTTCCTGAATAAGGATGCATCCTTTGGAAATTTGTAAAAATTAGCATAAATACATTTTTTATAAAAAGTATGAAAACTTGTACACTTACCTATCCAGAAGAGAATAGAATGGACTTGGATAAGGCCACCTTTCACAAAGAAATTAAAACACACCTATTCCATCTTGCTTTTGACCATGTAACTTAAAACCCTGCCCATCAATCTCATACTCAAGATTCTTTCAGCCTGTAAATAGTTATGCTACTTTGTATGATCTTTTAAGGAGCTATTATTGTAAATAGTTAATTGTTTTCTTGTTCACATGTTCTATGTAATTCTGTTCCATGTTCTATATAATTTATGTAAACTGTTCCATTTAAAATGGTGTTATTCTGTAAACCGTGCTGATCATGAATAGTGCGGTATAAAACCAAATAAATAAATAAAATAAAGGCTTCTACTTTGGATTTATTACTTGCCTTTCCCAAGTTTGAGCTCCCAGCAAGTTACCATCAGGCACATGAGTTCTTTCCCTGCCTGAGGGGCTTAGGATCTAAGCTGTGCCGCTGCGGGTTATAGTGCAGTGTGCATTTGTGATGCAGCCAACAGTTCAGCAAAAAGATCGGGGCTGGGATTAAGAGCAATGTTCCCTCTAATTTTCTGTAGGCTGTGTGCGCATAAAATATCAGCTGTGCAGCTTTTGAAGGAAGGTTAAATTTTTGTGCGCCACATAACGACACTCGGAGTTATATACTTTAAAATTTGACCACACGTCAGAATACAGTATGTACACCACATTGATTTTAATCAAATTAAATGAAAATAGATGATTACTAAATGAAGTGGAAAATTTCTAATAATTACAATCACAACTTTTAAATTTTAAGACGTCTGTGTTGTTTTCTATCAGAATCAGAACCATAATTTTTGTGCGCTCTGTTGTAAAGTATGTGCGCTCGCTCGGCAAGGTGTGTGCGCGCGCGCGCGCGCACAGCTTAGAGGGAACAGTGATTAAGAGGTAAACCAAAGCAGAACTGAAAAAAGTAGCAGTAATGCCTTGCACTCTTCTACAGCCACTGAGCCAGACCGCATCAATCTGCAAATCCACAAAGGCTGCAAACTGGCCCGAATATGCATGAGAGAGATTTGTACACAACTCAAGCAGTGCATACAAAAATATCTCATGCATATGCCTTAGGGATAGCTCAAAAACCTGACCTGTTTGCAGCCCTCCTGAATTAAACCAGCTGTGAGCCCTGCTAAATTGCTTCTCCCAAGAATAAATTACGACTTTGCTTCTAAGCTTAGGGGGCTAGTTACTAACTTCACATTTTATGCAGCTTAATTTACTATGGGAGTCACTAACTCTTGGTAACTCAGTACCATAGGTTAGTGACTCCTGCAGAAAATGAACAAACACCCTGGAGCATCGGACCACTAACATGCTACGGGGTGGGGGGGGGGGGGGGGTCCTTTGGTTAATGGAGGATAGAGGAGATGGTCCATTAGTGTTTTTTCAGGGAGGAGTTCTGGATTGGGAGAAGGGAGAGTCCACAAGATTTTTCATAGCTACTGGCCTCTTTAAGATGGACCTTGAGGGTACTGCCATTGCTCCCAGCTTTGAGCAGACAGCTTGCAAAGTTCAACACCAGCATGTTAGTAACTCTGCCCCTTAGAGAAACACAAAGGAGAACTTACTCTTTTCCTTTTTAACTCATCCGGCATGTTCCTCTCTTCTTCAGCTTCAGCTGCAGTCTGCAGTACCATTATTCACTCCTAGTTCTTAGCACTGCTAGAAAGTCTCCTCCCCCCCCCTCCCATTTAAGCTGATGAGAAAGCAGGAAAAGCAAAGGGGCTGAGTCTCAGTGCACAGTTTCCTAGTGCTGCACTAAAACATACTCCTGGTACAGTAACTGTCTGTGTGTAACTTACTGCAGGGCTAGAAAATGTGTGCTAACAGAGGACACAACACACATCACTGTGGCAACACAGCACACCTTTCTGTATCGGGCACAACACCATTTCCCTTCTCCTTTCCTGTCAGGATAGTGGATGGGGACTGGCTTACATCCTATCAGCTGATTCACTGACAGGAAAAGAGAAAGAAAAAGACTTCATCCTATTCGAGACTCTAGGCACCCCCCAGATCATGGAACCCTGAAAAGTGAGGCCTCCTCTGTGCACTAGTCTCAGAGAAATGTCTTTCAGCATCGTCTTCTTCATCTACCATCTTGGAAAATGGTAGCAGTCTAGTTGGTGTCAATGATGTGGGATGCCCTGTCCAGAGTGCTCAGGGTTCCTGGGGTGCTCTGGTCACATATGACCTTGGTCCTGTAGATTTAGCTTATGCCTTTTCAGTAGTAGCCCAAGACAAATTGTGTTCAGGTGCAGAGCTATTTCCATGTCCCTGGAGGGCTTACAGTCTAAGTTTGTACCTGAAGCAATGAACGATTAAGAGACTTACCAAAGATCCCAAGGAGCAGCAATGGGATTTCAATCTTGGTTTGGTTATGGTTATGGTTTAGGCATTTGACATACTGCCCTTTACTTATGCATCTGAGCGGTTTGCATGTATATACTAACAGGCACTTTTTATTCCCTTGTCCCTGCAGGGCTCACAATCTAAGTGTACCTGAGGCAATGGAAGTGGCTTGCCCAAGGCCACAAGGAGCAGCCATGGGGCTAGAGACCCCAGTTCCTCCAGCCTGAATTGAACCCCTGGCCCTCCGGCCTGAGGTAATCTGTCCCAACCACTGAGCCACTCCTCCCTCCATTGATTTTCAACCCATTGCTTCAACTGTAAGATTAATCCTCCTCTACAGGCAGTCAAGCTTGTGTGTGTTTTCCAACAGAACCAGCTGTTCTATAGCGGTCTATGGGAGTTCTGGGTAAGTCGGCATTTTACTGTCACTTGTACTGTAGCTAATGGAACTTTTGGGTCTTGCCTACCATGTTCCCAGCAGTGACCTCACTGAACAGTTCCCTAATGAACAGCAGTGGCATTCACAATTAACACAAGGGCTCTTAACTGACAATTAGCGCACATTAATAATCCCTGCGCTAACTGCAATTTGCAACCAATGCTCACTCTCTGCCCCCCAGCCTGCCCATTTCCCACACTGTTGTGTGATTTTTAATGCACTGACTTTTACCATATGGTAGTAGTTACTGCGTTCTCATGCTAACCACTTAGCGCACGCTAAAGCACATGTTAACCATTAGTGCATTTTAGTAAACATGCCCCTAAGTGACATCAACAGAGGAACATATAAGGCTGTAAATCATTCAGTCCACATGACTGCGGCTGTAGGCTCAGCACAGAGGGAAGGGCAGCAGGCTTATGCCGTGTTTCTCTTCCTAACGGGGAAGGGCACAAGTTCCCTGCAAATAGCCTCACATTTCAGCCTCTCCGACCTTGGCTACCATATTAACCATTTATGGAGTTCCACAGAGGAACACGGCATTTAGAGTGCAGCCACCTGCAAGTCCTTGACCTCACGCACTGTACAGCAGCTTGGGAAGCAAAGGTCAGTGGAAGAGCAAAGAACCTTATTACCTCATTAGGTAAAAGTGCCTGCGAAAGAGTAACAGGCTGGACGGCACCTCTGTGTGCATGCACCGGCCTGGGCATCCTGCAGCAGAAGTCTAATAGAGACAGTGCTCCATCCCACAGTCCAACAGCTGAGAAAGCAAACCATCCTATCAACAAAAAAGGTTTGGGGGTTGTGATTCACTATATTGGGAAGTGACAGACGCTTTGTTCTAAAAGGAGAAACCCTCATCTATAATTATAGCTATTCTTGCCATACAGATGTTGTTCGAAGCTTCAGCTGGAGGTATCGCAGCATTCTGTTCTATATTCTGTGTCTTTCTGTGGCAGAGAATGAGTGAGTCCTCCCCGCACATGTGCACACTCTCAGGGGCTCTGCACATCGAGCTTCTGCAAGGGAATGAGAAGACAGCAGCTGAGCACCGAGACATCTTTTCCCACCAACAGCTTGTACAAGCCCATCACAGCCAGGCGGGCTCAGCTTTTTCCACTCATGTCCATTGGCTGGTGAACCCATCTCTCAAGATGCTCGAGACTATGAGAAATCAAGAGTCTATCTCACAAGCCACCAAAACCTGTTGGAGAGAGAGGAGTGTTCAGAGGTGCAGTCCCCACATTACCACAGAATGACAACCTCTGGGTCCATGCTGGAAGAGCAGGAATCCTTGGTCTGCCTCCTGCAGCTGACCAGTATGAGCCAGTCAGAGGATGGATATAGGAGATAGTGCTGCCGGCTCAGGGGAGGGAGAGGAGAGGAGAGGAAGCAGAAAGCAGAGGGGAGGAAAAACAGGAAAGGGGAGACCCAGATGAAAGAAGGGAAAGGGGAAAGGAGAGGTAGGAAGAAAAAGGAAGGGAATGCAGGAAAAAGAATAGAAGGCAGGAATGGGACATGAACATATTTATTGATCAATTTCTAATACAGCATTTTAAAAGGTCAATGGAACAATTTCAAGTTAATGTTACATAGAACAGGGAATAGTAACATGTGCTGGGCTGTAATAATGGCTGAGGGTATATTGTACAGCGATGTCGGAGTGGGGTAGTTGCAGGTCATTTAAATCAGATGATAAGAGGTTCGTATGGATTCTGATTGTCCAGAGTTCAATGTCTGTGTCTCCAGATGCATGAGCGGAGGACGGCCTTGGATGAAGTTGGGTTATGTTTTGTCCTTAAAATGCTCTTTGTATAACAGTGTTTTTTGTTCCTTTCGGAATTGGTAGATGTCTTCCATGTTTCTTAGTTCTGTGGGAAGGTTATTCCAGATTCCGGGTGCGTACAGTGAGAAAGTCCTTGCACGGGCTGTTTGATTAGATTTCAGTTTTTCTGTGGGTGCGCTTATCATGTTTTGCACACCTAGAATTTGGTAAAGATGGAAGAGGAGACAGGAGATGAAGAGGGGAAAGAAGAAGCAGAGAGGATGGGGGAAGAGGAGACAGTAGGAGACAGAAAGGTAAAGATGATAGCCAAGAGGAGGAACAGAAGTACAATATTTTATTTATTTATTTATTTTTATTTATTTTGCATTTTCTTTTATACCACACTATTCAACATCAGTGTGGTTTACATAAAACATAAAACTTACACATTGCATTGGCTGAACTGTGCTTATAAGTAACAGGTATTAAAACTTGGATAACTTGGGGTAACTATTTACATCTAGGCATCATGGGAAGTCGTAGTCATGGGAATCTTGTAGGATCAGATTCAATTGTGCGTCTTGTAGGGACAGATTCAGTTGAACGGCCGAGTCTAGATCGTGGATGGGGCTATTGTAGCACCATCTACCGGGTAGTACATGAGGAAGAGGTAGTGCTTCACTGCCTTCCTAAACTGGGCCAGGTCAGGGATTGCACGGATGCTGGGTGGTAGGGTGTTCCAGCATCTGGGTGCGCAGAGTTTGAAGGCTCTGTTTGCTGTTGCCTGGGTGCATTGGGGTATTTCTTTCGGGACTACCAGTGTGTTGACCGCTACCGATCTTCTGGACCTGTTGGGGGGAGTGATCTTAAGAAGCTCTGCTAGTGATGCGGAGGACAGCCCATTGATGGCTTTGAAGGTAAGCAGCAGGGTTTTGAAAGTGAGTCTGCCTGTATAGGAAGCCAGTGGAGATGTTTCAGGATGGGCGTGATGTGGTCTTTCTTGGACACTCCGAGTAGCACTCTTGCTGCGGTATTCATCACAAGCTGTAGAGGGTTCAAAGTGGATTGAGGAAGTCAATGCAGGATTGAATTGGCGTAATCAAAGTGTGGTATGATCAGCTCTTGATATATTGTCTGGAAATCCTCCGGTTCTAGCAGGAAGCGGAGGTGCCTGAGGGTACGGATCTTATGGTATACCGCTCTCACTACGTTGTTTATGTGCACTTTCATGTCCAGGCATGGGTCTAAGGTGACTCCGAGGTAACGGATCATGGGTTTGGTCTGTAGTTGAGCTTTTTTAACTTTTAGGTATGGCAGTGTGGTGAAGTTCGGATTCCTTGTGATGAACAGGACCTCTGTTTTCTTGTGCTGAATTCTGAGGTTCTGGGTTTGGAGCCAGTTGGATACTACATTAAAGCAGTCTGTCAGTGGGGAGAGGTCTGGGTTCTCTGTCAAGAAGGGCATGTAGAGTAATACATCATCTGCATATATCAAGCAGTTAACACTGTAAGACTGGATGAGGTTACAGATGGGCTGCATGTATATGTTGAACATCAGGGCGGAGAGGGAGGATCCTTGTGGGACGCTTTGCTTCTGGTGGAATGGTTCTGATGTTGAAGCCCCTGATCGTATGTGCTGCCATCTGTCCGAGAGGTATGACTTGCACCAATCTAGCGCTGTCTCACAGATACCCTTCTCCTTGAGGTGCCCCAGGAGCAGCTTACTGAATCAAAAGCAGCTGCTATGTCCAAGAAAATGAGGACGAACTCTTGACGGATGTTATCAATTCCAGCAGTTATATTATTGATGAGGGTGGTGAGGAGCGTTTCAACACCGTGGGATTCCCTAAAACCATGTTGGCAGGGGTCCAGTGGCGAAACAGCGTCTATGTGTTCTTGAATTTGTCTTTGGGCTTCTTTTTCCATTATTTTGGCCAGAAGTGGTATGCTCGATATCGGTCTGTACGAGTCCACCTTCTGGGTGTCGAGCTTGCTATTTTTTAGCAGAGGTCTGATGGATGTGTGTTTGAGGGGCTGGGGGAATGCACCTGTTGTGAAGGATCGGTCCATGAGCCTGGCTATAAAAGGGCTAAGGTCAGACCGTAGCTCTTTCATCCAGAAAGCAGGGCAGGGGTCAGGCTGAGTAATGGAGGTGTTGATCACAGTGATAGTGTCCTCTATGTGTTTCTTGGATGGCGTGGAGAAGGTGGTCAGGGGTGTTAGATTGCTTGGTTCAAGTGCAACGGCAGGTACTGGGGATTTGTTGGTCTGGCATAGCTTTGATTGCAGGTAATCCGCAAAGTCTTGAGGGTGGATCTCGCTTGGTTGTTTGGAGGCTGGTTCCTTAGTTAGGTTCTTGACGAGACTGAACAGGTCGTGTGGTTTGTTCAGTGATCGTTTTAGGGTGTCTGTGTGGAATCGCCTCAAATTCTCAGTTACTGCTTCCCGGTGCCGTGCAAGGTGAGCGTTGTATGCCCTCTGGTCTTCTGCGGAGTGCGATCGATGCCAGCGTCTTTCCAACTTCCTTAGGAGGGTGAGTGAGGCTCGCAGCTCAGTGGAGTACCAGGCTGCGGAGGCCCATTTCCCTGGAGGCCTGTTGGATGGTGGACGTAGAGTAAGAGTACTGAGGCTTTTGTTCCAGTCAGAAACCATATCCTCAGGATTGAGTGCTGTCGCAGTAAGGAGTGGGCGAGTGTTACTCAGAATCCAGTCCTTCTCGAAGGCCTGAAACCTTTGTGGTGGTGCCTTGGCGGTGTTGTTCAGCCTTCTGGCTTTGTTCTGAGTGCTTCTGGGCAGCGGTATTTGGAATATGATCAGCTTGTAGTCAGACCAGGGGACTGCGGTGATGGACAACCTAGGGGTGTTGGTTGAATTGAGAGACATCTGTGGAGCGAATACCAGGTCCAGTATGCCTCCTTTCGCATGGGTGGGTTCCTTTACCAGTTGGCTATATCCTAAATCCTTGAGAGCTTCGAGGAAGGCTGATGCCTGAGCCTCTTGTAGGGAAGGCAGGTTGAAATCTCCCAGAACCCAGCTTGGTGTGCAAGGACTCTGGGTGTTGGAGGCAAGGTCGATGATTGATGAGAGGACATCCGGGTCCATTGATGGGGCTCTGTATAAGAGGTTGATAGAGCAGTGTTTGTTGGCTATAGTGATTGACTCCAGGTGTGTTGTACTATCTGCGCTGACCAGGTGGAAATGGAGGTCAGACTTGGTGATGGCGAGTACTCCTCCTCCTCCTTTATTGTTTCTTTGGCATGTGTGTATTGCGAAATTGGTAGGTAAGAGTTGGTTAAGTAGGACATTATCATCATTGGAGAGCCATGTTTCTGTAATCAAGAGTATGTCAAGGTCATGGAGAAATATCATGTTGGAGATCACTGGCCATTTCTTGCGTATTGAACGGGCGTTTATGAGAACGCATCCTATGTTTTGGGGATGGGAGTTTTCCTCTTGCTTTGATTTCTTATTGTGTTGTAGTGCGACGTGTAGTAGGTGGGAGTGGAGCATGTGGTGAGGCTCCTCTGATTTGTGGAAGGGAGTACTTGACCATCTCCTTCTATGGTACTGAAGAGTTGGTATGTGATTCTGGTTAGGCGATAAGGCTGTAACAGTACTGATCCATCCGGAGAGGAGGTAGAGAGCAACTATAGTGATGCTTGAGGGGGAAATTCTAGGTATCTACCCTGTTATGTGTGGTCAGTGTGTAGAGTGGAAAGGCAGCTGAGTGGGCAGGAAGGTTGGGCGATCATGGGCAGGTACACCGTATGCAGTTGCAAGGCGGCTGAGTGGACAGGAAGGTTAGGCTAACACAGGCAGGTACACAGTATGCAGCTGCTACACTGGCTGGTAGCTTTTTCCAGGGAAAAGGGACATGATGGGAAGGACAGCAGCAGAGAGAAGAAATTTAGAAAAGAGGAAACAAGGACAGGAAAAGAGAACTAGGAAGGAGGCATAGAAAAATGAAAGCTTGGAAAAGTGGGACCTCTGCAGAAGAAGCTTCATGAATGGCGACTATGTTAGTCTCTATCAGCTGTGCTGAAGATAAGGAAGCAGGTGAAGGACAATGGACTGGAGGAAAAGTGGATGAAAAGGGGGAACAAGAGACTGGAGGGGGGGGGGCAGACTGGTGTGTGTGTCTGTGTGTTGAGGGAGGGGAGGTGCAGGGAAACCGGGACTACACAAAGAGAATGATAGGCTGTCTAGCCACTATGTTGTCATCGTTGTGGAAAAGAATTGGGGACATTGATTCTCAGACTTTGGTTCCATGGAGGGACAACAAATTGAAGTAGTTAGTGGAAAAGGAAGGTATGAACACTGGAGGAGAAATGTGTGGAGGGGGAGTAGGAAGGCCGGGGAGGCTCTCATTAAGAACTGGAGAAACTCCTGGAACATGGCAGTAAGACATAGATAACATATATTGCTGCACATCATTTTCACAGTTTCAGTGGATGGCACAGTTTTAATGGAAAAGTGGATGTCTGAAGAGAAGGGACCCAAAAGGTGTTTCTGGGCCCTGAGTGTTCCCAGAGTGGCGAAGAGGGAGATGGAGTTGCTTTGTATTTAACAGGAAATGGGAATGGAAGTTAAAACTACTACTGCTATAACTTATCATTTCTATAGCGTTACAAGGTGTACATGGCGCCGTACAGAAACATGTAAGAGACAGTCTCTGCTCATAAGAGCTTACAGTGTAGTCAAGACAGAGAGGACAACAAGTAGAGATATATCTAGGGGAATGGTAAGGAGGTGAACAGGAGACTTAGGGGATCAGCATCCAAAAGCAGCCACATAGAAGTGAGCTTTTAGCCTGGATTTGAACAGAGCCACAGATGGAGCCTGGTGTATTGACTCAGGTAGTTTGTTCCAGGCATAAGAAGCAACAAGGTAGAAAGATTGAAGTCTGGAGTTGGCAGGAGAAGAAAAGGGCACCGATAGAAGGGATCTGCCAGAAGAGCGGAGTTCCCGAGAAGGGGTGTAGGGAGAGATAAGAGAGGAAAGGTAGTGAGGAGCCGCAGAGTGAATGCACTTATAGGTCAGCAGAGAGGTTTGTACTGGATACGGAAATGGATAGTGTGGCGGGCGCGCCCCCACTAGGCGGTCGCCTAGTGAAGACGGGCTCCCATCTTGTATCTTTTAGCTTTAAACGTGTAGTTGTGTATAAAAGCAGTCCAAGTGGTTTTAAGGCAACACAGGAATTTTTTTATTGATTTTTAACTTGGTGCAGTTTGGTAACAGTCCTTTGTAGAAGATTCCAAAATCAGCAACAGAAACAAGGATATTTTCTCCAAATAAAGTTCTTTACAAACAGTGCGTTTCAGTGGTATTATTTACAAGCAAATGTCTTCACTTCTTTCATTAGGAAATGTCTCATCTCAGAAACAACATCTTTATTTGCAACGGAACTCAGTAGTTCTGTCAGCTCCCCTTTAGCTGCTTCAGTTTAAAACACTTCTCAGCTGGTTAGCACAGAAACGCAATTGCATCATCTACTTCTCTTCAGCAGACAGAGCTTTGCAACTTTTGGACCGAGAGATTTCTTTTCTCTCTTTTCAAAGCTTTCAGCTATCATAAACCTGAGAACTGCTTCCTGAGATTCTTCCTAGTATTTTACTTCTTTCAATCAGCAGTAACACATAGAGCACATTCCATTTCAGAGCAAGTGGAATCAGGGTCATGTTCCTTATAATCCACTTCCATCTCTCCCTCTGCACTGCCTGATTGTGGAACTTGAATACGTTCAGGTACTTTAAGGTTTATATGCTTTAACAGTTTCTCCCATTGAACTGCCTTTCTTTCTCTTGGTAAAACATTAACAGGCTTTGTATGCTTGGCTTTATCTACAAAACCCTTCTTCCTGTTCTGCGTTCTAGCAGGTATAACTATCTCCTCACTATCTGAGTCAGAGTTACAAGTGTTAACTCTTTCCAACTTCCTCTCCTACCTTGGAGCTTAACTGTGGGAGTTTCACAGTTGTGACATCTGTTGGATGTAGCGTCCTCTGAATCAGAGCTGCTCAGGGAACCACTGCTCAGGGAACCACTGCAGGATTTTCTTCCAGCTTCAGCCTGAAGATTTGTCTTTCCTCAGATGAAGCTGAGCCTTCTTGTTCTAGCTTTCTTACAGCCAGCCTTCTGCCCTTCTCTCTCCTAGAAGGAAAGTACTCAGCCTGTCCTCTGGCCTTTCCCCAGCTGCTGCTTCTCAAGCTATTCCCGTGGCTTCCAATACCTTCAAGGCTTCTAGCGGTTCTACCAAGTCTATCACTTTCTGTTTGCTTAACCTTAAATGCTGGGCAGTGTGCCTCCCCTTCTGGCTCCACCCACAGGTGTCCCCTATCCTTACTTAGGGTTGCCATGGAGTCTGGGTGTGGCTTCAGACTAGCTCTGCAAGCGTGGTTTCTTTCACTGCTTTTACTTTTGCACATGTGTTTAGGTGAGCCCATCCCCCTTAAAGAAGCAAAAGTTCCTTTTTCCTCTGTTTCCCAGGGCTGTGCTACACTCTCCTTACTACAATAGGGAGCCAATGAAGCGACTTGAGAAGAGGGGTTATATGAGCATATCAAGGCTGGCGGAAGATTAGCCGTGCAGCTGAGTTTTAAATAGATTGAAGTGGGAAGAAATCATTCAGAGGAAGACCAGCGAAGAGGAGGTTGCAATAGTCTAGATGGGAGGTGACCATGGAATGGATGAGGGTCTTAGTAGCACATTTAGAAAGGAAGGGACACATTTTGCTAATGCTATAGAAAAAGAAATGACAGGTTAAGTTGTCTTCTTCACAAGACTGAAGGTATGTTGCTAAGATATGCTGACCTTATTTATTTATTTATTTATTTACATTCTCTTATATACCATGCTATTCTGCATCAGTGCGGTTTACATTGAACAAACTGAAATTACACTGAACAGGGCATTATAACTTGGAGATAACTATTTTACAGGGAACATGGGCTATGGAGGGTTAAGTGGCTTGCCCAAGACCACAAGGAACACCTGTGGGACTAGAAACCCCAGTCCTTCCGGCCCAAGGTTGCTGTCCTTAATGCTGACCTTAATGAACTGGGAATTTTAGAGGCCTTTTTACTTAAGCTCAATAACCAGTTAATGTGTGTTTTATTGAATGGCAACTGGCACCTGTAAATGCTAACGTAGAGGCACACCAGCGACCGTGTGGTGACTACTACTACTACTAATACTATTCAGCACTTATAAAGCGCCACGCATGCAGCACTGCACAGCCAACATACAAGAGACAGTTCCTGCCCGTCAGAGTCATGCTCATCAGAGCTTACAATCTAGTTAAAAGAAAACAGTACAGAGCATTAGTCAGTTCTGCGCAAGGTACAGTGTGGTACAGTTTGGTCTTTAGTTTGGTCATAAATGTTGATGGGGGTTAGGGTAAGATGAGGATGGAGTCAGGATCTGAATGCAATGGTGAAGAGGTGAGTCTTCAACCTGGAGGGCCAGGGAGGATGCCTGGCGCACAGGGGCAGGTAGGCTGTTCCAGGCATATGGTGCTGCAAGGTGAAAGGAGCGCAGTCGTGAGTTCGTGGTGCGGGTGAAAGGCATTGATTACAGTAATTTCTTAGCGGAGCACAAATTATGAGAGGGGAGGTAGGGGGAGATAAGAGATGAGGGGCCATAGAGTGAATGCATTTATAGGTCAGTAGGAGAAGCTTGAATTGGATGTGGAATTGGACAGGGAGTCAGTGAAGCGACTTGAGAAGAGGAGTAATGTGGGCATGGTGAGGCTGGCAAGATTAGTCAAGCAGCATGATTTTGTATGGATTGAAGGGGGAGGAGGTGGCTCACGGGGAGACCAGCCAGGAGTAGGTTGCAGTAATCGAGGTGAGAGGAGTTTAAGGAGCGGATAAGCGTTTCGGTAGTGTGTTCAGAGAGGAAGGGGTGGATTTTGCTAATGTTGTAGAGAAAGAAGCGGCAGGTCTTAGCTACAAGCTGGATATGAGCGGAGAAGGAGAGAGAGGTGTCAAAGATAACCTCTAGATTGCGGGCCGAGGGAACAGGAAGGATAGTAGATCCATCCACATGGACTGAGAGAGGGGGAAGTGGGGGGGAGGGGGGAGGAGTTGGGTGGAAAGACAAGGAGTTCAGTCTTGGCCATGTTCAGTTTCAATCAGCGATGAGACATCCAGTCAGCGATGTCCGAAAGACAGGCAGAGATCTTGGACTGGGTTGCCAGAGAAATATCAGGTATAGAGAGGTAGATCTGGGAGTTATCAGCATAGAGATGGTACTGAAAGCCATGGGAGAAGATAAGCATGCCAAGGCCTTGGGTATAGAGAGAGAAGAGGAGGGGGCCCAAGACAGATCACTGGGGTACACCTACATGTAGCGGGGTAGGAGAGGAGGAGGAGCCACCAGAGCATACACTGAATGAGCGATGGGAGAGGTAGGAAGAGAACCAGGATAGTACAGAGTCCCTGAAGCCAAGCAAGGAGAGGATGGTGAGGAGAAGATTGTGGTCAACGGTATCAAAGGCAGCAAAGAGGTCAAGAAGGATGAGGATGGAATAGAGGCCCTTGGATTTAGCGAGGAACAGGTCATTAGTGACTTTTGTGAGTGCCGTTTCAGTGGAGTGTAGGGGATGGAAGCCGGATTGTAATGGGTCCAGGAGGGCCTGGGAGGTAAGGAAGTCGAGGCAGCGATGGTGGACTGCTCGTTCTAATAGTTTGGATATGAAGGGAAGGAGGGAGATGGGTCGATAGTTAGAAGGGCATGTGGGATCAAGTGAGGGTTTCTTGAGGAGTGGTGTGACCACAGCATGTTTGAAGTCGACGGGGACAGTTGCCATGGAGAGTGACAGGTTGAGCATATGAGTGATGGAGGGGACAATGGTGAGGGAGATGGAATGTAGGAGATGGGTGGGGATAAGTTCTGATGAACAGGTGGTGGGTTTGGAGGAGGAAAGGAGGAATGTGGTTTCTTCTTCAGAGATCGGAGGTAAGGAGGAGAGGGTGTCAGGGGGGAGTATGGATGGGGGAGGAGAATTGGGGAGGAGGGGAGGTAGATGAGGGGGTAGGGAATTGGAGGGTAATCTTGGGGATCTTGTCATGGAAGTAGTCGGCTAGGGTTTGGGCAGAACGGGAGGGCGGGATCGGGGACGGGGGGACCTTGAGGAGAGAATTGAGGGTATTAAAGAGGCGGCGAGGATCAGAGGCAAGGGAGTTGGTCAGATGGACATAGTAATCTTGTTTGGCAAGTGCTAAGGCTGATTGGAAGGATCCAAGCATGAATTTGAAGTGTAGAGGTCTTCCGGGGAGCGGGATGTGGACCAAGCTCGTTCGGCAGAATGGCCGCAGATATGTAGGTAACGGATTGTGAGTGAAAGCCAGGGTTGGGGAGTAGATCGTTTGACAGGACGTGGGGTGGGAGGGGCAAGAGTGTCAAGGGCTGAGGATAGTGTAGCATTGTATGAAGATAATACCTCGTTGACGGACTTGGAGGATAAAATGGAGGAGAGAGATGGAGAAATGGTGGAAGAGAGAGTCATGGGATCAATATTATGAAGGTTTCTAAATAGGTCGGAGGAGACAGGACGAGGTTGGGACGGTGGAAGCTGAAGAGTAAATGTTAAGAGGTGATGGTCAGATGAGGGGAGGATTGATTCGTGGAAGTTTGAGGGAGAGGAATTGGAGAAGAGTATTAGGTCAAGGCAGTGGCCGTGTAGATGTGTGGGGGCAGTGGAACAAAGTTTGAGGTCGAACGAGGTGGTAAAAGCGAGGAACTTTAAGGCATGGGGGTCGGAGGGGTTGTCGATGTGAATGTTGAAATCGCCAAGAATAAGAGTGGGGGAGGAGGGGTCCATAAAGGAAGAGAGCCAGGAGTCGAAGTCGGTGAGGAAGGTTGATTTGGATTTGTCAGGTGGGCAATAAATAACAGCTACTCGGAGGGGAAGTGGTGTGAGGAGGTGAATGGGGTGGACGTCAAACGAGAGGGGGGAGTGTGATTGGGGTGGCAGGAGGGGTTGGAATTGGCAGGAGGGAGAGAGTAGGAGGCCAACACCACCACCGCGATCAGTAGATCGAGGTGTATGGGAGCACTGGGAGCCCCCATAGCAGAGAGAGGCAATGGATGCGGTGTCGTCTGGGAAGAGCCAGGTCTTGGTCAAGGCAAGAAGGTGAAGGGCATTAGAGATAAAAATATCGTGAATAAAAGGGTTTTTTTTTAATGACTGAGCATGCGTTACATTGGGCGCATGAGAACGGGAGAGCGGAAGGGGGGAGGAGAGGGATATGGATAAGGTTGGATAAGTTACGTGTGGATTTCTTATTAGAGTAGTGTGGGGGTCTATTTCTAGGCTGATACCGAGATTTAGAGGGGGCAGGGTGTGGGTGGGTATGTCTGGGTGTGTGCTCTCGAAGAGGGACATGAGGGAGGGGAAATGAGGGGTAAGTTGATGGTATCGGGTAGGTTATGTGAGGGATTATTTTTGGGGGTAAGGTTGGAGTTGATATCTATGGATGAGTGATTGTGGGATGAATGAGGGAGGGCGGAAGGAGGGAGGAGTGGGATATGGATGAGATTAGATAGGGTAGGAGAGGAACATTTTTTAGTATGAGAAGGAAATCGCGGGGGGGGGGGGGAAGGGATGTGGCTGATATTACCTGATGAGAGAAGGAGAATGAGTATTAGAGAATGAGGTAAATTGGAGATAGTATGGCGGAAGCAAGGTTGGGGTTGCTTTAAAGAGAGGTGGGCTGGTTGAATGCAGGGGATGGTGTGAAAAAGCTCAAGAGCAGGTGCTAGGCTAGGGGGCAGAATGGAGGGAGAAGTGAGGAAGGTAGAGGGGGCTGGTTGAGTGCGGGGGATGGTGTTAAGAGGCTTAAGAGCAGATGCTAGGCTAGGGGGCAGAGTGGAGGGAGAAGTGAGGAGGGTAGGGGGAGGGTAGGGGGACGAGGAGGGTAGGGGGAGGTAGGGGGAAGGGGTGCGAGGGTGTTGGTAGGAGGGGAGGTAGATGGGGAGGTTGAGGAAGAGAAGGACAATGAGATGTGGGGCCATAGCAGTGGGCAGCAGGCTCTGAGCAAGCAATGGGTAGCAAGTTCTAGGCAAGCAAAGGGTGGCAAGTAATAGGCAAACAAGCAGGCGGTGGGTGGCAGTTCTATGCAAACAATAGGTATCAAGAGTATGTGGACAATGGGTAGCAACACTCTGTAAGCAATGGATAACAGTTCTATGCAAACAATGGGTATCAACAGTATGCGGACAATGGGTAGCAACACTCTGTAAGCAATGGATAAGCAATGGATAACAGTTCTATGCAACAATGGATGACAGTTCTATGTAGCAATGGGTAGCAGTTCTATGCAACAATGGGTAGCAGTACTAAGCAAAACAATGGGTAGCAAGCAATGGAAAGGAGTGCATAACAGTTCTATGCAACAATGGGTAGCTGTTCTATGCCCAGTAATGGGTAGCAGTACAGTGCAGGCGGTGGGTAGCAAGTTCAAGGCGGGTAATGATCAATGCCAGCAGTGGGAGGCAAGATAGGAGAGTTAGTTGAAAGAACCGTGGTGGAGCATGTGAGATGGTTAGGTCAGGAGTCGATGTGTGGAGGAGCGATCGAGGCTGGTCGACCCGGCAGCTACGGAGCACCGGAGCGCCCCGGGCCCTCAGGCGCGGGCGCCCTGGGAGGCGCTTCCTCTTTCACGCTGCTGCACGGCATGCAGAGAGGGAGATGGTGTTGGCGCCGGGAGGTGCTTCCTCTTTCATGCTGCTGCAGGGAGGGAGGAGCGTGCGATGGGGTGGGGAATGAGCAGAGTGTGAGCATGAAGAACACATTGCTGCTGGCACAAGCGCAATTGCTGTATGCTCAGTGGCAATGTGACAATTAGCCCGAGTCCACCTAATAACAACTCTATGGGTATCATTGGGTGTACCTGCCTTAGGTGTGCTGCACGTTAAGGTACCCTGTCCTGTGTTAATGCTAGGGACATGCTGCTCACACCCTTGGCAGCTAACCAAAGGCTTTGCATGCAATGTGCATCTGTTTTACACATTCAGCGCAGAACCTTAGCAGGCTTTAGTAAAAGGGGCCATTCGTTTTGAATGTACCCCCTAAGTTATCAAGTAATGAATGGGAAAATGTAATTGAATATATTTTAGTGGGAAGGATGTGCTTTGCAAGTTTTGTTCTTTTAGGAGATTTTAATATACATATTGATGAAAAGGAAGCTAGTAAGGTCCAGATGGTTTGATCTAGTTTAGAGATGGGTGGGCTGAAACAATTAATAGATAGACACCCACCCACAAGGACATATTTTCAATTTTATTTTGATCTCCAAGGATTTATTAGAGAATTATCAACCGAGCATTTAGTAGACAGAAGCATTTCCCTGGTCAAACCACTTCCAAATGAGCTTTTAGGAGATGGTGTATGAAAGCAAGAACGGCAGAGGGAAGGTGGATAGAGAGATAGGCATTGGAAAGGAAGAGGCAGGTCTGACTGAGGATTGGTTTAAATCCACAGAGGAAGCTCTAGAGCAGCGCTTCTCAACCTGTGGGTCACGACCCCCACGGGGGTCACCACAGGATTTAGCGGGGGTCGCCTCACTCCGCTGTTAAAAAAAAAAAAAGCGCACAAGTTGCTGCCACTGCCGAGTCCGCTTCTCGGCAGCAGCAAACTCACAGATTCCAATCTTCTGCAGCCGCAGCTCACTGCCTCTTAGGGAATCGCGGCTATGCCTGTAAAACCATTGCGGAGCCTTCCTGCCTCTCGACGGGCTCCGTGCAGCATTGTCCCGCCTCCAAAGGAAGTTGTTTACCACTTCCTTTGGAGGCGGTATAATGCTGCACGGAGCCCATTTAGAGACAGAAAGGCTCCACAATGGTTTTACAGGCATAGCCGCGGTTCCCTAAGAAACAGGGAGCCGCGGCTGCATAAGAAGGCAGACATGGGGAGAGGGGAGCAGGGAACCTGCAACGGGGCTGACATAGAGGGAGGGAGGGGGGCTGACATGGACAGAGGGGGGCTGACATGGAGGGAGGGGGGCCGACATTAATTCGTAGTTGCTTGGCAACTATGATTTAATGCAAAAAAGTGCAGTGTCATGCACTTGGGTAGCAGAAATCCAAGGGAAATGTACGCGATAGGGGGCGAGAGGTTGGTGTGCATGGTTCAGGAGAAAGACCTTGGTGTGATTATCTCTGATGATCTCAAGGTGGCAAAACAGTGCGACAAGGCGATGGCAAAAGCCAGGATGATGTTGGGCTGCATACAAAGAGGGATTACCAGCAGAAAGGAAGAGGTACTTATGCCACTGTACAGGTCGCTGGTGAGGCCTCACCTGGAATACTGTGTTCAGTTTTGGAGACCGTATCTTGCAAAAGATGTAAAAAGACTGGAAACTGTTCAGAGGAAAGCGACCAAAATGATTTGGAGCCTGCGTCAGAAGCCTTATGAGAAGAGATTTGAAGACCTAAATATGTACACTCTGGAGGAGAGGAGGGATAGGGGAGATGTGATTCAGACCTTTAAATCCTTAAAGAGAAATAATGAACAAACCAACCTCTTCGAAAGACCGGGAAGCTGTAAAACTAGAGGGCATAACATGAAGCTGCAAGGTGGTAAATTGAAAGGCAATGTCAGGAAATATTTTTTCACTGAAAGGGTGGTGGATGCTTGGAATGTCCTCCCAAAGGAAGTGGTGGGGGCAAACACGGTGACGGAATTCAAAACGGCATGGGACAAACACAGTGGATCCCTTTACAGCAATAGGATAAAAACAAAATAAACGGTACCATCTAACTTCTGAACCATATAACATCTCAGCAAATAGGGGTGGCCTACATGGAGTGGTGGGTTTACCCCTAAACAAAGACATGGGGAGGGGTGGCCTGCACAGAGTGACAGGTGCACCTACTCTTGCCATCTTGCTGGGCAGACTAGATGGACCATACTGGTTTTTATCTGCCGTCATTTACTATGTTACTATGTTACTATGACATGGACAGAGGGAGGGCTTACATGGACGGAGGGGGGGGGGCTGATATGGATGGATGGATGGATGGAGGGAGGGGGGCTGACATGGAGGGAGGGGGCCTGACATGGACAGGGGCAGCTGACAGGGAGAGAGGGGGGCTGACATGTATGGAGGGAGGGAGGGGAGGCCTGACCTGGTGGGATGGAGGGAGAGCGGCTGACATGGATGGATGGATGGATGGAGGGAGGGAGGGGGGCTGACATGGACAGAGGGGGGCTGACATGGAGGGAGGGAGGGAGGGCTGACATGGATAGAGGGGGGACTGACATGGAGGGATGGATGGAGGGAGGGAAAGGGGGCCAACATGGACAGAGGGGGGCTGACATGGACAGGGGGGCTGACATGTAGGGGGGGGCTGACATGGATGGATGGATGGAGGGAGGGAGAGGGGGCCGACATGTACAGAGGGGGGGCTGACATGGAGGGAGGGAGAGGGGGCCGACATGGACAAAGGGAAGAGACAGGGGGACGTACTGGACAGAAGGGGGATAACTGCTGGACAGAGGGGAGAGACAGTGCGGGTTAGGATTATAATGGGCAGATGGGGGGGGCTAGGACTGGTAATGGGTTGATTAGGGAAGGCTAGGACTGGGAATGGACTGATCAAGGGGGGGTTGGGACTGGTAATGTGCTGATAGGGGGGTAGGACTGGTAATGGACTGATGGAGGGGCTAGCATTGGAAATGGGCAGATCGGGGAGTTTAGGACTAGAAATGGGCTGATTAGAGGAGGCTAGGACTGGTAATGGACTAATGGAGGGGGGTAGGACTGGTAATGGGCTGATTAGGGGAGCCTAGCACTGGTAATGGGGTTGAGGAGGGACTAGCACTGGAAATGAGCTGATTAGGGGAGGCTAGGACTGGTAATGAGCTGATGGGGGGTAGGACTGGTATTGGGCTGATTAGGGGAGGCTAGGACTGGTAATGAGCTGATGGGGGGGGGTAGGACTGGTATTGTGCTGATTAGGGGAGGCTAGCACTGGTAATAGGGTTGAGGGGGGACTAGCACTGGAAGCGAGCTGATTGGGAGGCTTTGATTGGGAATGGGATGATTGTGGGGAGGGGAGGATAGAGCTGCTGGCCCTGGAAGATAACTGGGGGCTAAGGCTGCAAATGGGCTGATACGAGGGGATGGGAGAATGGAACTGGAAGGGAGTGGATCTGAGAGGGGCTGCCATGGTATTTGTACTAGAAGGGACTAGTCAGTGGGGAAGGAGGAGGATTGGAAGGGAATAGATACCAATGGCAGTCATGGGAATGCAAGTTGACATTGGAAGGTACTGGGAGTGTGGACTGGAAGGGCTGATACTGGGGAGGTTACTGGGACTGGAAATAGGCTGATGGAAAGTAGTGAAGAAAACAAAAAATTAGAGATAAGAAATGGCAGATGGACCATAGACCACAGAAAGAGAGCTAAGAGAAGACAGGAAAGCAGAAGCCTCAGATCGGGACCAGCATGATCAGAGAATAAATTGGTCAGACAACAAAGGTAGAAAAAATAATTTTATTTCATATTAGTGATATGACTATAAAATCATCATACTTTTGAAATCAAATATAGTTACTTGTTATTGTGATTAATTATTGTGGTTTTAATAAGTAAATTTTATAAATAAAAACATATTGCAAAGGCCTATAATATATTAATAATTCAACAAATGATTACAGTGACAATACGTTAACGGTAAAGGAAGAGAGACGCATTTGATTTTATCATTGGGGGTCACCACAAGTTGACCAATGGTAAAAGGGGTCACGGTACAAAAAAGGTTGAGAACCACTGCTCTAGAGGAAGCTGCATCAACAAGATTACGTCGGATACACCAAGAGCCGCAGAGGAATTGTTTTACCAAGTTACAGAAACAGAAAGTACGGAAATGGGAATGAATTCGGGTGAAATCACAATTAGAGACTGATAGGAGAACTTGTAATAAAAAAGCTAATGGCTATGTGGCTAACATTGAAGCCCCTGAAAAGGCACTATGGAAAAAGAAACAGTAGATGTACTGGGGAGAGAGAATGGGATGTGAGGCAACGAACTGGGAATAGGAGAAAGAGGGGGATCCAGTGCAAGGAGTAGAGAGTTGGGAAAAAGGGAAATGCTGGGAGGAGAGGAGAGAAGGGATGAGAGAGAGGAGGTGCTGCCGGCGTCACACTTCTTTCATCAAAAGAGTGCTGGAGCAGCTATTGATAAGTCAAATGGGCAAGGGGGGGGGGGGGCATAAGTCTGAATAACTGTCCTGTGTGCAGAAAGAGTTGGTCTCAGCACTGGCTTTCGACTAACGGATTTGAGCCAGTTTAGCAAGATGGAAAGAGGCATCGGGTTCAGTGTCCACATCCTGGAACTGAAGTGACCAGCCACAGTTTCATAGCTTGCTAACAAAACAATGAAGCCAACATGAGCTTCATTTGTCCCCCAAGAAGCACAGAGCAGAAAAGAGTAGCAGGAGATACTCCTCTCTGAACAGACCCAGCCAAGCCCTGCCCTAGGGCTTGCACACAGTCCTTTAAATAATCCATAATGCTGCAGCTCTTCCTAAGTGCCACGTCTGCCCGCTGCACTCCCCAGGCTCCTCAGGACCAGCTGCACCCTTTCCATGCGACAAGGAACACACATCGCATTTTTACAGGCCTAATCTCAGCTGAATTCAATTTTCTGTAAAATATTAAAGCCTTCAATGTCTTGCTGGAGAAAATCAAGACAGCTGTTGCTCAAGTAACATTTGACCTGGTAATTGTAAAGATAAAACTGCTTCTTTTGATCTTGCCAATAATATGTCTTAGTCCTTTTTGCCATCAGTGTAATACTTAAGTCCCTTCACCGCAGAGCACACAGTCTAAGCTCATGGAGGTCATATGGTGAGATTCAGTCAGGTTCTGCAGATCCACAGAAGGAATTTCCTGCGAGTCCTAATGCCCAGTACTTTGCATCAGTCCAGTTTAACTAGCTTTCTCTGAGGAGTTTCTTTACATCTGGAGCTCTAATTGAAGACTATGAACTTAAGAATTGATCCATTTAAACTTTTACTATGAGCTTTAACTGCTACATAGCAGGGGCCCATACCATTCGCTAACTCAGCTCCAGAAAGGACTTCAGGAAAACCACTGGTAGCCTATAGAACAAAATGCAGCCCCTCAGTTCAAATAATTGTACGAGTCTTCTCAGAGAAACTAATGGAGCTGGGCTGTTTAGGAGATGTAACTGGGGGCGCTCAGAAAGCCAAGCAATGCCTAACCCACATCAGGGAGGAGGTGGAAATGGGGGGCTGGGAAAGCCAAGAAGCACCTAACGCACATCAGGGAGAAGGTAGAAATGGGGGGCTGGGAAAGCCAAGAAGCACCTAACACACTTCAGGGAGGAGGTGGAAATGGGGGGCTGGGAAAGCCAAGAAGCACCTAACCCATATCAGGGAGGAGGTGGAAATGGGGGGCTGGGAAAGCCAAGAAGCACCTAACACACATCAGGGAGGAGGTGGAAATGGGGGGCTGGGAAAGCCAAGAAGCACCTAACGCACATCAGGGAGAAGGTAGAAATGGGGGGCTGGGAAAGCCAAGAAGCACCTAACAAACTTCAGGGAGGAGGTGGAAATGGGGGGCTGGGAAAGCCAAGAAGCACCTAACCCATATCAGGGAGGAGGTGGAAATGGGGGGCTGGGAAAGCCAAGAAGCACCTAATGCACATCAGGGAGGAGGTGGAAATGGGGGGCTGGGAAAGCCAAGAAGCACCTAACGCACATCAGGGAGGAGGTGGAAATGGGGGGCTGGGAAAGCCAAGAAGCACCTAACGCACTTCAGGGAGGAGGTGGAAATGGGGGGCTGGGAAAGCCAAGAAGCACCTAACACACATCAGGGAGGAGGTGGAAATGGGGGGCTGGGAAAGCCAAGAAGCACCTAATGCACATCAGGGAGGAGGTGGAAATGGGAGGCTGGGAAAGCCAAGAAGCACCTAACCCATATCAGGGAGGAGGTGGAAATGGGGGGCTGGGAAAGCCAAGAAGCACCTAACCCATATCAGGGAGGAGGTGGAAATGGGGGGCTGGGAAAGCCAAGAAGCACCTAACCCATATCAGGGAGGAGGTGGAAATGGGGAGATGGGAAAGCCAAGAAGCGCCTAACGCATATCAGGGAGGAGGTGTAAATGGGGGGCTGGGAAAGCCAAGAAGCACCTAACGCACATCAGGGAGGAGGTGGAAATGGGGGGCTGGGAAAGCCAAGAAGCACCTAACGCACATCAGGGAGGAGGTGGAAATGGGGGGCTCGGAAAGCCAAGAAGTGCCAGAGAGAGCTCAAAAAGGTTTTGGCAGGATCTTTAAAGGATGTGTTTAATAGATCCTTGGAGAAGAGAGAGGTTCTGCAGGACCGAAGAAGGGCTGATGTAGTCTCTCTTCACAAAAATGGTAACAGAGATGGGAAAAGTAATGGAGATGCTGTTGAAAGATAGTGAAATTTATGGATTCCAATGGGTTGCAAGATCCAAGAGAACAATATTTTACCAAAGGGAGATCATGCCAAATGGATCAGTTTGATTCCTTTGACTGGCAGACCAGAGAACTGGATTGAGGGCACGCATTGGGTTGTGGGTACAACCCTAAATAAAGGGGTAGAGATGGTAACCTGCACAGAGTGGTTGTTATACTCTGGCCACTTCACTGGGCAAACTGGATGGACCATGCTGGTCTTTATCCGCCATCATTTACTATGCTACTATGCAATGCACAGAGTTACTTTTCTAATTGGTATCCTTCAGTTATTACAGACTTGCACACAAACCCACGTACACATGCCAGATAAGCATATCGACCCTCAACAGCAGCGCAAAAGACAAAGATCCTTTCTTTAAAAAGGGAAATCTGATGATTCCGGTCTGGTCTACTGTTTGATTTTCTTGCAGCGTATTCTGGGGTAAGATGCTATGGGTGACAGTATTGCCAAGGGAGCAACGAGAAGGAGGCAACTTGCCTGGTACTGTTACTTTGTCTTGTGGTTTGTGCTTCGGAAGGACGGAGCTAACACGTTGCGCAGGTTCCAGACATGGCTTAGTGACCTTTAAACGACGTAATTAGCTGATGACAGAAAAGAACTTGGGGGGCATTTTCTAAACAAATAATGCAGTTGGTGCCGCTGAATAACCATAGGCGCTGCCACTGCTTTCTGGGGGTGGATTGGAGACAGCACTTGGGGCTGCCAGGCTAGTGGCAATATTCAGGTCCTAGCCAGTTAACATTCAGTGCAAAAATATAGAACGGTCTTCTCAGAGTATAGAATTGAATTAAACTCGGTATAAATACTCTATTGTAACTTGATGTCAATTTAAAAAAAAAAGAAATTTCTACAAGGTAACTTTAATGTATATTGCCAGTTGATCTTCTTCATATAAAAGCATAGAAACTCTCTTCAATTTTTTAACGGTAGTCTCAGAACCAGAGGACACTCTGCACCACACGCTTTGTGGAAAAGGAGTATTGCCTCATTCACATCAACGACTACCAGGAGACCAATTCTCCTTTCATTTTGTCATTTTTTAATATTTATGTGATAGATGGTGCCAGCAAATAAATATATACCACCAAAATTTCTCTGCCTTGTGAAATTTGTTTAAAATGGAATATAATAGGCTTATCTTAATTTTGTGGAACAAATTCGTGTTCCACGCCAAACAGATAGTCGTTTCTCAGACAAATAATTGTTTCTCTACGCCTTCCCAGGGCGCCGTATTAGCGTTTCTCTCCCTCTTGGAGGTTCTTCAGGAGAATCTGTAAGACAAGTTAGAATGGCATTGCAAACTTTCATGTATTTGTTTAGCCCGCTTGTATTTATGACTCGTGTGAAAATTGGATAAGAAACTGGAGAAATTTCTTCTTATGAAGGACCCCTTTCAATTAAAAACTGGAATTACAAAAATATAAAAATATATCGTCAAGATAGGGAGTACTCACTGTGAAATGCTGCCCACGTCTCTCAAAGTGTTTTCATGACAGAAAAACGCCGCGCATGCGGTCTTACCATAACAGCTGACTTTTATCGAGAGTCTTGTGAACTAGATTATCTGCACACCTGCCATTCTATTGATGCATTGAGCCCTCGTGGTTTCATTGTGTTAACCAGGAAAATCCATCGCTGTTCTTCATAAAGCAGTGTTTCATCTATAGTTTTACCACGTTTAGGAACTAAAATTTGGTCTATGCAGAAACAACGTAACTGGTCAAATGTGTGATGAAACTCTTCACAGTGTTGAACCATGGGGGCAGACATATTCTTACATCGCAGACAGCTATGATGTTCTTGTAGCCGAACTCTAAAGGATCGTATAGTCTTTCCTATATATAATAACCCGCAGGGGCAACGGATGGCATATATCACTGCTTCTGAGTTACACGACGTGACATGTCTTAAAAAATAGGTTTTCCCAAGATATTGGAATTCGGTTAGCTCATCTGTCACATAACATATGCTACAGCCATCACATTTTCTATGGCCTGGTGCTTCCTGTGAAGGTTTTACTATGTTGTGAGAACGGAGAATGGTAGGACTGAGTTGTTGTTGCAAATTACTATTTCTCTGCCAGACACATCTCACTCGTTTGTCTTCTAATCCAGGAACAGTTTGAAGTATAGAACTATGTTTTTTAACAATATTTTGAATTTTATAACTCAATGGTGAGTATTTGGTTATGAAATTAATGTTGTCTTGATTGACCTCTGGACGGGAAGGTGAAAAAAGCCAGGAACGATCATTATACAAGGCTCGTGTATATGCCTGTTTAGAAACACGTTCAGGATATCCTCGATCCACAAAAGCTTGTAACAGATGTTTTGATTTATTTTTAAAATCTGTTACCTCGGAACAGTTTCGACGGTAGCGAAGAAACTGAGAGTATGGTAAGCTATTTTTCAGCCTGGTCGGATGACCACTCGTATAATGTAACAGTGTGTTACGAGCAATAGGTTTTCTATAGACTGTCGTCTTCCATCCATGTACTCCTCTACTTATTTCTACATCCAAGAAAACTATAGTGTTTTGCTGTATCATAGATGTGAATTGAATTGCTGTATTACATACATTAAGCCAATTGATAAATTCCACTGCCTTATCCTGAGGTCCCTTCCACAGTAGGAAAATGTCATCAATAAACCTCAGCCACAGCTGGATGTGATGAGCATATGGAGATGTTGGTAACCAACTACTTTCAAAATTGCTCATAAAAAGATTAGCAATCGATGGAGCACAAGATGCACCCATGGCTATACCTATATTCTGTTGGTACAGTATGTTGTTGAACTGAAAAAAATTTTTTGTGATGGTAATTCGTGCCAGCTCCGTAAGAAATGCTACTTGGGAATGTGAAAGGTCCCCTCTATTATTCAATACTGTGGTAACTGTCATGATCGCTGAATGTTGGGGGATACTGGTGTATAGCGACGTGATATCAAGAGTTATCAACAATTAACTCACCATTGAGTTATAAAATTCAGCATGTGGCAGTGGTCAAAAAGCAAAATAAAGTGTTAGAAATTATTGGGAAAGGGAGGGAATACACTGGAGATTATTATAAGGCCTCTGAATGAGTTTATGGCGTGACTGCACCTTGAACACTGTGCGCAATTCTGGTCACCTGATCTGAAAAAAAGAAAGTGGAACCAGAAAAGACAAAGAGGAGGGCAATGCAAATGATAAAGAGGGTGGAATAGCTTCCCTATGAGGAAAGGCTAAAGGGGCTGATGCTCTTCTGCTTGGAGAAGACATGATAAAGTCTAAAAAGTCATGACTGGGGCAACATGGGGAAATAGGGAGCAGTTGTTTAGTACTGAGATCAGGGGCTATACTATGAATATAATAAGCAGCACATTTAAAACAAATTGGAAAACTATTCTTTTACTCGGTGTATCATTAAGCTGTGCAGTTTGTTACTGGAATATGTGTTCAAGGCAGTTAGAAGGGATTAAGCAAGTTCCTAAGGGAAAGGAGAGGAGGTGAGGGGCTGGATTAATGAGAAGATTAGCGCTCCCTTGCTGTGCTCTGTGCACGCCAACCTTGCCCCTTGCTGTCCCGCTGCCTGCATAGGAGGAGGGTTGGGTTAATGAGCAGAATAGCCCTCTTTTGCAGCCTCACCCCTCTCCTCCTGTTCCCTGCAGGCTGTTTGCTGCTGTTGCTTAGGTTAATGACATTATTCCTCTTACTGACCCCCAAAATGTAGCACTCGAGCTGCTTAGCACTATGGTTCTCAAATATGTGCCAGGGGCAGAGCTACCAGTCAGGTCTGTAGGATATATATATGCAATGAACGTGTATGAGAGAGATTTGCATACACTGCTTTCAATGCTGACAGATGTGTCTCCTGCATATTCATTGGAAATATCCTGAAACCTTGACTGGCTAGTGCTCTCCCAGCACAGGTCTTAGAAGTGCTGTCCTCTTGGAAGAAGCAACCCTGGACACACACTCAGATCTTTCAGGATTTGGTAGAAATGTAGTTGTTTTACCGACAACTTGGGAGCTGCGTGTCTTATGTGCAGTGCACAGACAGATGGTAACACGCTTTTTCCTGGGCTTGCTTTTTGTGTAAAATTGTCATGCCAATAAAATAATCTAAATTGGTGTGCCTGAAACATCAGTGGTAGCTCTCTGGCCCCTAGTGGTTGAGTATATGAGGAATTTCACTGTTAGCAGCAGTCAAAGAATGACTCTTAGACCATACTGAAAAGATTAGGGCTGGCAAGAGAAAGGGAAAAGAGAGGCATACGTACCTCATAAAGCATGAGCCCAAAGATGCCGCCGCTTTGAAGCTCTTTCTGGGCTGCTTGATGCAGTGCTCACGCTCTGACATATGGAGTGAGGAATGATGGGGAAGCCCGGGTTCATATCCCGCTCCTTTCAGTGACACTCCTTGTGACCTTGGGCAAGGAATCACTTCACTCTCCATTCCCTCAGATAGAAACTTAGGGGCTGATATAATTAGAGCTGTGCAACGAAGCTGTGCAACGAACACAGTTTTCCAAAGCAGGAGTTAAAAAAAAATGCCCAATGGAGTAAACAAATCCTATGCAAGTAGCGGGTGACCAAAAATTGTGCACAAACAGGTAAGAGCACATCGATTGCCATGGAAAAATCATACAGTCCATTGCTTCAGATATTAGCCACAGAAAATTTGTACCAAGACCTGGAGGAGCATTGTATGCCTATAAATCGCAATATGCATATATCATGTTATGTGCATATCAGGAATGTAAAACATAAATTTATTGGTATGACGCCTATTGGATGGAGGTGTAACAGCGACAAATGTCAGCTCCTGCCATTCTCCCCACTGCTGTGGATGCCACATGTTTTGTCTGGGACTATATCCAGTTCTTGGTTAAAATGTCTGAAAACATAGGGACATGATCCTAGTCTTTGTCTCTCCCCCTTCTACATAAGAATGCTCATACAAGGCAGACCAAAGGTTTATCAAGCCCAGTATCTGGTTTCCAAAAGGGGACGATTCAGATCACAAGCAAGGTTAGTGCAAGGGTATTAAGCACCTTGGCGAAACTTCACCTTGCCACCCTCATGGAACTTTCAGACTCCTAGTGCACCTCCTCCCCCCCCCCCAAGATTTTGATTATTAAACTCAAATTGTAAACATCTCAACATTATCCCTCTCAGAACAATCCTAAAAAAACCCCCAAAACATTTGGACATCACACCTAAATATCTATCTACTGAGGCAGATTTCAAAAACCCATTTACTGGGTAAATGGATTTTTTGCATATTACCCAATCTTACTTTAGGTAAAAATACACACTGAGGACTCTGAGTTTGGGTGGCTGCCAGGACTCATTGCTTTGCTTTAGTTGTAGCTGCTCTTTGCTGCCATCCTCCCCAGAAGCAGGCAACAACCTAATTTGCCTAGTCATTGGGCCGGCCCTGGCCACAAGTACCTGTCAGGTTCCCAAAGGGTAGACGGATTCCATGCTGCTTATCTCAGGGGAAAGCAGTGGATTCCCCTGGCCCTCTTTAGTTTATGGGCTTTCCCTCCACAAACTTGTCCAGACCCTTTTTAAACTCAGCTACACTAACAGCATTTACCACATCCTCCAGTAACGAATTCCAGAGTTTGATTATATGTTTAGTGAAAAAAATATTTTCTCCCATTAGTCTTAAATGTGCTACATTGTAACTTCATTGTATGTCTCCTAGTCTTTCTACTTTTTGAAGGAGTAAACAACCACAGAAACATAGAAACATAATGGCAAAAGAAGAACATATACAGTCTGCCCTTCCATACCAACTGCTGTTGTTGTTAAGCAATGTCAAGTCAGTGTCGACTCCTGGCAACCCTCTGGATAGCTATCCTGAATTGTGTTTGGTCTTGGATCAGGCGGCTCATTGTTAACAGACTGGCACCCGTAGCTGCTGTTGTTGTATCGATCCATCTCATTGCTGGCCTTCCTCTTTTGCGTTGACCTTCTACCTTGCCAAGCATGATGTCTTTCTCTAATGATCTCTCTCTTCGCATGATGTGTCCAAAGTATGAAAGTCAAATTCTTGTCATCTGAGCTTCTAAAGAAAGCTTAGGTTTGATCTCCTCTAGTACTGACTGGTTTGTTCTTCGGGCAGTCCATGGTATACACAGTATTCGCCGCCAGCACCATAATTCAAAGGCATCAATTTTCTTCCTGTCTATCTTTTTCACTGTCCAACTTTCACATCCATATGATGATATTGAAAATGCCATGGCTTGAACAAGTTGAATCTTTGTATGGAGAGAGACATCTCTGCTCTTAAGAATCTTATCTAGGTCCTTCATAGCCATTCTGCCAAGAGTAATGCGTTGTCGGATTTCTTAACTGCTTGAGGCTTCTTTATTTCAACTTCTTCTCCATCAATGATGTACTTATTCATTTTGCCAGTTGTTAAGATCTTTGTCTTCTTAATGTTAAGGTGGAGACCCATTTTAAGACTATATTCCTTTATCTTGAGAAGCAAATGTTTCAAATTGTCTTCACTTTCAGCCAGTAATGTGGTTGTCATACACTTTTGCTGATTTTAAACCATTCTGTTTCTCCTTGTTACATTCAAACTGTTGTTTCTTGATCAATATAAAGGTTGTGCAAGAGAACGGTCAGGTGTTCTGGCATACCCATGCTTCTTAATGTGACCCAGCATTTCTCATGGTTTGCACAGTCAAAAGCCCCTATTTACCCCTCCCTACACCTTCTGTGTTTGTCTTGACTAGAGTGTAAGCTCTGATGAGCAGGGACTGTCTCTTATTTAATTGTCTGTACAGCGCTACGTACGACTGGTAGCGCTATAAAAATGCTCAGTAGTAGTAGTCAATAAAACCCATATAGATATCCTTTTGGTATTCTTTTGTCTTTTCAAGGATGCATCTCACATCGGCGATGATGCCTCTCGTTCCTCGCCCTTTCCTGAACCCTGCTTGCACTTCAGGCAGTTCTCATTCCAAGTATGGTTGTAGTTTTTGCTGAATGATCTTGAGTAGAATCTTGATGGCATGTGGGATCAGAGCAATTGTGTGATAATTTCCAGTCATTCGGGCCACCTATCTTCAGTATTGGTATAAACACACATCTTTTCCAGTCAGTTGGCCATGAATTTATCTTCCAAATTTCCTGGCAGAGCCTTGTAAGTATAGTAACAGTTTCATCAGATTGCTGTAATAACTCAATGGGAATGCCATCAATGCCTGGTGCTTTGTTCTTTGATAAGGCTTTCAATGTTCTTTCAAATTCTTCTTTCATCACCAATGATTCCTGATCATGAGGTATAGGTTAAAACAGCTGTTGGTCCACTTGATCTTTATGGTATAATGACTGTATATTCTTTCCACCTTTTCTTGATCTTCTCAGCATCATTCAACATGGATCCTTGAGCATCTTGTAGCATTCCAATTTGAGGATGGATTTTTTTTCTTTAACTCTCATAGCTTTAGAAAAGCCAATCTTGTTCTTCCTCTA
Source organism: Ichthyophis bannanicus (assembly GCA_033557465.1). Taxonomy (NCBI): domain Eukaryota; kingdom Metazoa; phylum Chordata; class Amphibia; order Gymnophiona; family Ichthyophiidae; genus Ichthyophis; species Ichthyophis bannanicus. The sequence goes on from CM066050.1 coordinate 9,340,584, forward strand.
ATACGGGGGTCTCAAACTCAAATTGCTTTGAGGGCCAAATGAGGACTTGTAAAGTGACCCGCGGGCCGCATAAGATGCGGGGCCTCATTTGCATAAATATTTGCATAATGTTACCATACAAAGCGCAGATGTTAATGATGCACATTTCCCAGAGCTGACATATTCCAGTTAATAAATTCAAAATAGATATTTTTCTACCTTTTGTGCATTTTTTTCAGTTGCAATTGTTCCAGTCACTTTCTTCTGGTTTCTTCGTGTCTTCTGCTAACTCTCCATCGTCTGTTGTCCATTTGTCCTTTCTTCTCTCTTCTAGTTTTTTTTCCATTCTCTCTCTACATCGGCTTTAACATACTAATCTTTCTCCTTTTGCTCCTTCCTCATTCCTATTTCATCCACTCAAATTGTACCCCTCCATCCTCAATCCCCACTTACTCTCCCAATACCCGGTCAATTGTAGATTTTTCTTCCCTCCCACACAAAATATTTTTCCCCTCTCCATTTCACTCTCCCAGCCCCATCCCATTCTAATCCTCCCCCAACATCAGCTCCCTTCTAGTTCCAGCCCCAACCAGCATCCGCTCCCTTCTAGTCCCCGCATCAGCCCATTTCCAGTCCTATCCTAGCCCCACCATCAGCCCATTTCCTGTCCTAGCTCCCCCCCACTAAGCCAATTTCCAGTCCTAGCAACCCCCCCAGTCCATTACCATTTCTAACCCCCCATAGCCCATTACCAGTCCTAAGCCCCCCAACAGCCCACTTCCAGTCCTAGCCCTCCCATCACCCCATTTTCATTCTTAGCCCCCCATAGCCCATTACCAGTCCTAACCCACCAATCAGCCCACCTCCAGCCCTAACCCCCATCTTCCCATTTCCAGTCCTAGCCCCAACCATAGCTCATTACCAGTCCTAACCCCCCCGCTGCCATTAGCCCACTTCCAGTCCTAACCCCCCATTACCCAATTTCAGTCTTAGCCCCTCCATAGCTCATTACCAGTCCTAACTCCCCCCCATCAGCCCACCTCCAGTCCTTCCTAACCCCCATCAGCCCATTTCCAGTCCTAACCCCCCCTCCCCCCATCAGCCCAAGTAAATAAAATAAAATAAAAAAAATCCTGGCTTCTGCTGCTGCCGCTGCCACTGTAGCAGCGGCAGAATCAACTGTCAATTTTAAAAAAAACTGGCTTCTGCTGCTGCAGCCATGGCAGCGGCAGAATCAGCTGTCCCGCGGCCCCTTCCCCTCTGTCCGGAAGAGCCCTGAGTCTGCTCCATCAGCGGTGGGCTTTTCAAGCCGCAAAGAGAGTATTTCCCTCTTGCGCGGCTTAAGCGTATTAACTTTTCAAGCCACGCGAGAGGGAAATACTCTCTTCGCGGCTTGAAAAGCCCGCCGCTGATGGAGCAGACTCAGGGCTCTTCCGGACAGAGGGGAAGGGGCCACGGGACAGCTGATTCTGCCGCTGCCACGGCTGCAGCAGCAGAAGCCAGTTTTTTAAAAAAAATTGACAGTTGATTCTGCCGCTGCCACGGCGGCAGCGGCAGCAGCAGAAGCCAAGGGGTTTTTTTTTGTTTCCCTCCATCACGGACTGCACATGCGGCCTGCGGACCACGTGTTTGAGACCCCGGCTCTAAATAGCTTCTGATTCTATTTCCTTGTATGTGTCTTTGTAGTACTTTTCCCTGTCCTGTTTTGCGGCGCGTTGGAAATCTCTGTTGAGTTCTGCAATTGCCTCTCTTTCTTCTCTGGCTTTAGCTTCTCTGCATTTCTGGACAATTTTCAGAGTTTCTTCAGACATCCATTTTGGCCATTTTTGCTTTTTCACCTTATTTAGAGATTTATTGCTTTCTTCCAATACAGCCTTCTTGATGTCATCCCATAACTCTTCTGGAACTCTGTCATTTGTATTTAAAGCAGCAAATCAATTTCTCAGGCAGTCTTTAAATTCCAGTGGTATATTCTCGAGGTCATATTTGGTACATTGATGAATGTCTTGCTCTTTTTAATCTTTAGCTTGTGTTTGTATACTAGTAGTTGATGATCTGTACCACAGTCAGCTCCAGGTTTTGCCTTTGTTGATGCTATCGAGCTTTTCCATCATTATCTTCCACAGATATAGTCAATTTGATTTTTGTACAATCCATTGGGTGAAGTCCATGTGTACAGTCGGTGCTTGTGTTGCTGGAAGAAGGTGTTTGAGATGAATAGATCATTGGTCTTGCAGAATTTTATCAGTCTTTCTCCAGCTTTGTTTCTGTTGCCAAGTCCATATTTTTCAACCACTTTGCCTTCTTCTTTGTTGCCAACTTTTGCGTTACTCATGACTATCAGGATATCCTGTTTGCATGTTTTGTCAATTTCAGCTTGTACTTGTTCATAGAACTCATCAACCTCTTCCTCTTCTGCAGCTGTTGTTGGGGCATATACCTGAATTATAGTAGTGTTGATGGGCTTTCCTTGTAGATGAATAGTAATTAAGTGTTCATTGACTGCACTGTATTTCATTACAGTTCTTGCAAGCTTCTTCTTAACTATAAATGCAACACCATTTCTTCTTTGTCTTTCATTTTCAGCATAGTAAACCATATGTTTATGTCTATGTTCATTGACTTAATATACCGCTCTACAAATACATATCAGAGCGGTTCACATGGTACATCAGATGCAAAGTTCCCAGAGCCAGTCCATTTCAGTTCACTGACACCCAACAAATCGAGTTGTACACGTTCCATTTCATTCTTGACCCCCTCCAACTTCCCTTGGTTCATGCTTCGTATGTTCCATGTCCCAATATATAAGATATCTTTGCAACTTCTGACTCTCTTTTCATGCACAGTCAACCACATCATAAATGCTGGCTTTTACTCTGAGAAGTCTTCAACTTATCCCAGTAGCCATTTGAGTGCCTTCCAACCTGGGAGTCTCATCTTCCAGCACTATAGTGCAATTTGTTTTGTGACTATCCATTGGGTTTTCAAGGCAAGATACAGAAGTAGATTTTCCAAGCCTTTCTTCTGTGCAGTTAATTCCAGTTTGGTTGCATTTGTCACAGAAATATGATCCCCCGCTTACAACACCGTCCCATTCTGCTGTTGCCCAGATAGGTGGTTTGTCTTAGTCTGGCATCTCAGCTGAGATCTGTCTATCTTGGGAGACCCTGCCAGTAGCTAAGCTACTAATAGCTTAGCTCTCAGCATCACTGATGCACACAAGTCATCATAGCACGACAAGCTGCAAACCAACTGCTATAGTCCCTTTTTTTCCCCTTAGAGATCGTCTGTGTCGGTACCATGCTTATTAAAATTCAGATACTGTCCTTGTGTCCACCACCTCCACTGGGTGACTATTCCACACATCTACCATCCTTTCCGTAAAGAAATATTTCTGCATATTACTCCTGAGTCTGTCCCCTTTCATCCTCATCCTATGTCTCCTCGTAATAGACATTGCTTTCAATTGAAAGAGGCTCTCCTCCTGTGCATTTATGCCATGGAGGTATTTAAACATTTCTATCATATCTCCTCTATCTTGCCTTTCCTCTAAAGTATACATTTTAAGATCTTTAAGTCTGTCCCTATATGTCTTATAACAAAGCTCACTGACCATTTTAGTAATCACCCTCTGCACCAACTCCATTCTGTTTATATCCTTTTGAAGGTGCAGTCTCCAGAATTGTACACAATACTCCAAACAAGGTCACACCAAAGACTTATACTCCTCACTTTCTCCTGTGGAGAGAACGCCACCGCAGTGCCCTGCTGTTCTGAGCCTGATCCCTGCAGTTTCAGCGCTTCCTTCCTTGGCTGTTGAGGGAAGGCAAGAAGCCGATCGGGGGAAATTGCATGTGTTTTGGCTCAGTTGTCTCCCGGTGATTCCGGGGAGGCTTTGGGCACACTGTGGCAGGCAGAAGCTCTGGCGGTCAGTGGCTTGGAGGTTGAACGTACGCCATTCCAGTCTTCTTCTTTGCTAACATCCACTCCTGCGTCTATTCTTCCTTCTAGGCCACTCTGGAAGTAATTTGGGAGGCGATTGTTTCCCTTTCCAATGCAGTGAATAGACAGACTTTGGCTCTCTCCTCCGGGTTCCAGGAAACCTCAGTCCGAATTGAATCTGTTGTGACCAGCTTGGGAAATGTTAAATTGCAAGTGGACATAAGAACATAAAATATGCCATACTGGGTCAGACCAAGGTCCATCAAGCCCAGTATCCTGTTTCCAACAGTGGCCAATCTAGGTCATACGTACCTAGCAGTTTCCCCAAAAGACACAGGTTCCACAATGCTGGAAATGGTAAAGGGGATGGAAGGATACTCCTATGAAGAAAGGCTAAAAAGGTTAGGGCTCTTTAACCTGGAAAAGAGACGGCTGAGGGGAGATATGATAGAAGTCTATAAATTAATGAACGGAGTGGAACGGGTAAACGTAGATCGATTGTTTACCTTATCAGAATATAGAAAGACTAGGGGACATGCAATGAAGCTACAGGGTAAACTATTTAAGACTAATAAAAGAAAATATTTTTTCACTCAACATGTAATCAAACTCTGGAATATGTTACCGGAGGATGTAGTAAAGGCTGTTAGTGTAGCTGGGTTTAAAAAGGTTTGGACAAGTTCCTGGAGGAAAGGTCCATAAACCATTATTAAGAAGGGACCCAGGATATCAATGCTTGACCCAGTACAAGCATTGTCGAACTTGTGTCTTTTGGGGAAACTACTAGGTACGTATGACCTAGACTGGCCACTGTTGGAAACAGGATACTAGGCTTGATGGACCTTTGTCTGACCCAGTATGGCATATCTTATGTTCTTATGTTTTCTGAAAATCCAGATACACTATATCAACTGACTCACCTTTGTCCACCTGTTTATTCACACCTTCAAAAAAACATAACAGATTAGTAAGACAAGATCTTCCTTGTCTAAAGCCATGTTGGCTGTCTCCCATTAGGCCATGACAATCTACATGCTGAGTAATTTTATTCTTTATGATGGTTTCTACCATTTTTCCCGGTACTGACGTCAGGCTCACTGGTCTGTAGTTTCCAAGATCACCCCTGGAACCCTTTTTAAAAATTGGTGTTACATTGGCGATCCTCCCATCTTCAGGTATTAGAGATGATTTTAATGATAGTTCACAGATTACTAATAGCAGGTCTGCAATCTCATATTTCAGTTCTTCCAACACCCTTGGATGTATACCATCCGGCCCAGGTGATTTGCTACTCTTCAGTTTATCTAATAGTTGTAATACATCTTCCCGATGTATCGATATTTCCTTCAATTCTTCCGCACCTTTAAATACCACTTCAGTCATGGGTAACATCCCTACATCTTCCTCAGTAAAGACCGAAGCAAATAATTCATTCAGTCCCTCCGCTATCGCCTTGTCGCCTCTTAGTGCCCCTTTAACCCCTCTATCATCTAATGGACCAACTGACTCTCTCACAGGTTTTTTGCTACAAATGTACTTGAAAAAGTCTTTATTTTGCGTTTTTGCTTCTGCAGCAAGCTTCTTCTCAAATTCTCCCTTTGCCTGCCTTGTCAATGCCTTGCATTTGACTTGCCAGTGCTTATGCTGTTTCCAGGTTTTGTCATTTGGCTCTTTTTTCCATTTCCTGATAGATGCTTTTTTGGCAACAACAGCCTCTCTGACCTCACCTTTAAACCATGCTGGCAGTTTTTTGGACTTCCTTCCACTTTTCTTAAAGCATGGAATACAGCTGGTCTGGGCTTCCAAGATAGTAGTTTTCAACAACACCCAAGCTTGATGTAAGTCTTTAACCTTTGCAACTGCTCCTTTTAGTTTTTTCTTAACTATTTTCCTCATTTTATCATAGTCTCCCTTTCGAAAGTTAAAAGGTAGTACTGTGGATTTCCTTACTATCCCTCCTCCACTAATTAAATCAAAGGCAATCATGCTATGATCACTATTGCCAAGTGGCCCCAACACCCTTATCTCTTGCACTAGATCTGGTGTTCCACTAAGGACTAGATCTAATATGGCTTCCCCTCTGGTCGGTTCATGAACCAGCTGCTCCAAGAAGCAGTCATTTATTTCATCTAGGAACTTTATCTCCCTAGCATGTCCTGCCGTGACACTGACCCAGTCGATACCGGGGTAATTGAAATCAGCCATTATTATTACTGCGCTGTAACCTTTGTTAGCTTCCTTGATTTCTTTGAGCATTTCATCATCAATTTGTTCATTCTGGCCAGGCGGTCGATAGTACACCCTCACTGCCATCGCCTTCCCCTTTTTACATGGAATTTCAATCCATAGAGATTCTACAGCAAATTTTGTTTCCTGCAAAACTTAAATCCTTTCTGACTCAATGCCCTCTCTAACATAGAGCGCAACCCCTCCACCAATTTGATCAGCTCTATCATTACAATATAGTTTGTACCCAGGTATCACAGTGTCCCACTGGTTGTCCTCCTTCCACCATGTCTCTGATATTCCAATCATATCTAACCTCTCATTTAGTGCTATATATTCTAACTCTCCCATCTTATTTTTTAGACTTCTTGCATTTGCATACAAGCATTTTAGAGACTGTATTTTATTCAAGTGGAAGATCATGGAAGTCAATTGGTAACACTCTCTGAATCCAATTTATCTCTGCTTAAAGATAATGTGGTTCTTTGATACAAGATGGAGGTTTTTGGAAAATGCAGCAAGGGCTATGAACTTGAGGGTTTTGAATTTTCCTAAGCTTAGGGGTTTTATGGCCCTGGATATGTTTAAGCGATATCTGCTTGAGGTTTTAAAAGTTCCTCTAGGCTTAATTCCACCTTTGACAAAGGTTTATTATGTTCCAAAGGGGAAAAATAACCAGTGGCTTCAAGAGAAGATTCTAATTTAGAAGTTCTGAATGTGTCTGAGTTACTTGAGGGGTTCGGAGGTGAGACTTGTACTTCTTCTACTCTGTTGGTTTTCTTTGCATTGGTTATGGATAAAGAATGGTTACTGAAAATGTTCTTCAAGAAAAGACTGGAGACTTTTTGTGGTCTTACAATTTCTATGTTCCCTGATATAGCTAAAGAGACGTAGAAGAGGAGGAAGCAATCTCTATTACATAAACTTGGAGTTTTGCAGATTGGGGGGGTCTTTTATTTAAGATTCCCTTGTAAATGTTTGGTGGTATATAAATTTGTAAGATATGTTTTTTCTCAACCTACAGATCGTGCTGCCTTTATTAATGCTAAGTTACCGACTGATCGATGTCAGAGTAATATCGTTAATAATCTCTCCTATATATATTGCCTGAATTCTCAGGGTCCATTTTTGAGTTTCTTATATTATTATGTTTCCTCTTGTTATGCCTGAGGTTCTCCTTCCTTGGGTTTTTGTTAGGCCTCTACCTTCCAACATGTGGACTACAAGAGATTAATTGGAATTTTGTTTCCTTTGTCCTTAATATCTAGATTGTTGTTATATTTCTGTTTTGTATCTCTTTTTCTGTTTCAAGATTTGTCTTGATGGTTTTCATATAAATTCAATAAATAATAAATGGAAAAAAAAGACTTATACAGAGGCATTATCACTTCCTTCTTCCTGCTGGCCATTCCTCTCTCTATGCACCCAAACATCCTTCTAGCTTTTGCTATTGCCATTTCTACCTGTTTAGCCACCTTAAGATCATCAGAAACAATCACCTCCAGGTCCCGCTCATCTTTTGTGGACAGAGGTACTTCACCCCTTATACTGTGCATTTACTCATTATTTTACAGACCTTTATCGTATTTCTATACTCTATTTTGCATTTAGTACTCAAGGCATATGAGACAGTCCCTGCTCATCAGAGCTTACTGTCTAGTCAAGACAGACAATACAACTGGGGATTGGGATATATCTAGGGGAATGGCAAGGAAACACATAGGAGATGAAGAGGAGACTATGGGGGGCAGGATCCAAAAACAGTCTCAAAGAAGTGAGTTTTTAGCCTGGATTTGAACTGGGCCAGAGATGGAGCTTGATGTACCAACTCAGATAGTTTGTTCCAGGCATAAGTAGTAGCAAGGTAGAAAGTTTGAAGTCTGGAATTGGCAATGGAAGAGACGGGCACAGATAGAAGGGATCTATCAGAAGAGCGGATGTTCCGAGGAGGGCTGTAGGGAGAGATAAGAGAGGAGCTGCAGAATGAGTGCACTATTGTAGAAGTTTCAACTGGATACGGATATGGATAAGGAGCCAATGACGTGACTGGGAAGAGGAGAGGCATGGGCATAGTGACACTGGCGGAAGATTAGCCCTGCAGCTGAGTTTTGGACAGATTGAAATGGGGAGAGATGATTCAGAGGAAGACCAGTGAAGAGGAGGTTGCAAAAGTCTAGATGGTGACTAGAGAAAGGATAACGGTCTTAATAGTGTGTTCAGAAAGGAAGGGATACATTTTGCTGATGTTAAAGAAAAAGAAGCAACAGGATTTAGCTATCTGTTGGATGTGTGTGGAGAAAGAGAGGAAGGAGTCAAAGGTGACCCCAAGGTTGTGAGCTGAGGAAACAGGAGGAGTAGAGGGTTATTCACAGAAACAGAGAAAGGAGGAAGGGGGAAGGGGGAAAGATAAAAATCTTGGTTTTGGTCATGTTCCATTTCAGATAGTGGAGGGACATCAGCCGTCTCTTTTCCATGCTGAAGAGTCTTAACCTCTTAAGCCTTTCCTCATAGGGGTGTCCTTCCATCCCTTTAACCATTCTGGTGGCTCTTCTCTGTACCTTTTCTAATAACTCTATATCCTTTTTAAGATACAGCGACCAAAACTGCACACACTATTCAAGGTGGGGTCACACCATGGAACGATACAGAGGCATTATAATATCCTTGTTTTTACAGTATTCTCCATTCCTTTCCTTATGATTCCCAGCATTCTATTTGCTCTCTAGCCCTTCCACTAGAGGCTGTAAAACAGAAATATTGTGGGTAAATCATCTGTAATACCTGAAGATTGGAGGATCGCCAATGTAACGCCAATTTTTAAAAAGGGTTCCAGGGGTGATCCGAGAAACTACAGACCGGAGAGCCTGACGTCAGTACTGGGAAAAATGGTAGAAACCATCATAAAGAACAAAATTTACTCAGCATGTAGATAGTCATGGCCTAATGGAAGACAGCCAACATGGTTTTAGACAAGGAAGATCTTGCCTTACTAATCTATTATGCTTTTTTGAAGGTGTGAATAAACAGGTGGACAAAGGTGAGTCAGTTGATATAGTGTATCTGGACTTTCAGAAAGCCTTTGACAAGGTCCCTCCATCATCAGAGACTTTTGGCAAAACTAGAGTCATGGGATAGGATAGGAGGCAGTGTACTACTGTGGATCAGGAACTGGTTAAAAGATAGAAAGGAGAGGGTAGGGCTAAATGGCCAATTTTCCCAATGGAGAAAGGTGAATAGTGGTGTACCCCAGGGATATGTGCTGGGTCCGCTGCTTTTTGAAATATTCATAAATGACCTGAAAAGGGGAATAATGAGTGAGGTTATCAAATTTGCAGATGACACAAAACTATTTAAAGTTGTTAAAACCCAAGAGGATTGTGGAAAATTGCAAGAAGATCTTGATAAATTGGAAAACTGGGCATCAAAATGGCAGATGAAATTTAATGTGGACAAGAGCAAAGTTATGCATCTAGGGAAGAACAACCCAAACTATGATTACACGATGCAAGGTTCCACATTAGGAACCACCACCCAGGAAAAAGATTTAGGCGTCATTGTGGATAACATGTTAAAACTCTCGGCCCAGTGTGCAGCGGCGACCAAGAGAGCAAATAGAATGCTAGGTATCATAAGGAAAGGAATGGAAAATAAAACAAAAGATATTATAATGCCTCTATATCGTTCCATGGTGAGACCGCACCTTGATTATTGTGTGCAATTCTGGTCGCCGTATCTTAAAAAGGATATAGCGTTATTAGAAAAGGTTCAGAGAAGAGCCACCAAAATGGTAAAGGGGATGGAAGGATACTCCTATGAAGAAAGGCTAAAAAGGTTTGGGCTCTTTAACCTGGAAAAGAGACGGCTGAGGGGAGATATGATAGAAGTCTATAAATTAATGAACGGAGTGGAACGGGTAAACGTAGATCGATTGTTACGTTATCAGAATATAGAAAGACTAGGGGACATGCAATGAAGCTACAGGGTAAACTATTTAAGACTAATAAAAGAAAATATTTTTTCACTCAACCTGTAATCAAACTCTGGAATTTGTTACCGGAGGATGTAGTAAAGGCTGTTAGTGTAGCTGGGTTTAAAAAAGGTTTGGAGAAGTTCCTGGAGGAAAGGTCCATAAACCATTATTAAGAAGGGACCCAGGATATTACTGCTTGACCCAGTACAAGCATTGAGGAACCTGTGTCTTTTGGGTAAATTTCTAGGTACATATGACCTAGATTGGCCACTGTTGGAAACAGGATACTGGGCTTGATGGACCTTGGTCTGACCCAGTATGGCATACCTTATGTTCTTATGGCTGCTGGGTACCTGGGCATCTTTCTGTTCTTCAGCAGAGAGCTTTGAAGCAGAGAATCGCTACACTAAAAGCAGCTCTCTTAGACCCTAATTAGCAAATCTTTTAATCCCCAAAGTAGCAATTTAATAAGCAAAAACAAGATGGAAAATGTACACAGACAGTGTGACACCATGGCTTGTATCCCCTTCCTCCACTTAAGAGCCTGGGAAATTCCTGGTAAATGTGTCTTGGTAGGGTGCAGAGGCTGTGTGGGTGGAAGAGGGCTCTATGGGGTGTATGTGCAGTATATGACTGTAAGTGGTACAATGTGTGTATCTGTGGAGATGTGGGATGGAGGATAGAGCTGTTTAGAAGTTTGTATGTGGTGTTTGGGGGGGGGGGGGTTCTCTTCTTCCCCTTTTCCTCATATTGTCTCTCCCCTCCTTTTTTCCCTTTTTCCCCTTCCCTTCTCTGCCTGTCCCCAGCTTCCTATCTCGCATTCGCTGGTGGCTCTTGCTCCGCGGCTCCTGCTGCTTCTTCCGTGCCTTGGGCTCACGGCTCCCTCAGTGTCTTTATGGTTTATCTTGTATTCGTCTGAATATGGATAAATGGACAGACAGACTGACCCTTAACAATAGGTACTCATGCTTTTTAGTAAAATTTTCCTAAAAAAGACTCCGATGTCATGCAAAAGGAAGAACGTTGGTGCTGTTTGCATTAGTCACACTCTGATAACACAGTAATTAAGGATTTCAGTTGCATTAGAGAAGTCAGTGACTGTTATCACAGGCAGCAAATTGCTTTCCATTATTTTTGTTTTATTTTAGTAAGCAGTTGGGCTGTCATGCCTGGAACGCACCTCACTACATCTGAGGCTGGATGGCTGCTGAATAGAGCGGATCATGCTATCCAGATAAGTGCCTTTGAATACCGGGCCCTAAAAGCTTAGTTGGCAAGAAAAGAACATACTGCCTGGTGGTCAGTTACTGGGATTTTTAGCAGATTTAGATGGGAGCAGTCCTGTCCCAGATAAACTGGGCTGTCCGATACATTGTCTCTGTATGTGTCAATAAAGACAAACCTGCACAGGACCAGTTTCAGTCCCCTCAAACCTGCAGCAGGGTCACAGCTGTAAGAGCTGAGATGGTCCTGTCACACTGAAGGTCAGCACCTTCCAAGCCATCTGGTGTGGCCACATTCATCTACTGCCACGGTTGGATGAAAGCACAGGGCCCAAAAGGTGTATGAAGGTTTGTGAAATGTGCCTTAATCTGCCTCTGAAAAATCATGGTCAGCGTTAAATGTATAAACCCTTTGGAATATCGGGTATACATTCAAGGAGAGGTCTCACCAAAGATCTGTAGAGATGCATCCTCAGCTCTTTCTTAATCCTACTAGCTGTGCTCTCTCTAGTCTAACCCCACCTTGTTGCACTATTTTGCTACTTTGAGATCATCAGATACTATCATCCTGAGGTCCCTTTCCTGGTTGGTGCATAACAGAATCCCCCGAACCCATTTTGAGTACTGGATATGAACACATCAAAGGCAAGAGAGCTTGTTAAGATGACCGCAGGCAAGGAATACTGTCTCAGGTCCTCATACTGCTTCTTGTGGCTACGGAGAAAAGGAATAGGTAGAATTACAGGATGCTCTCCAAGTGTAGGACATAGGAACATAAGAACATAAGATATGCCATACTGGGTCAGACCAAGGTCCATCAAGCTCAGTATCCTGTTTCCAACAGTGACCAATCTAGGTCATACATTTGAACATGGAAGGAGGTCATTCCTCTGTGAATTACTAAGCGTGAGCCAGCCTTTGGCATCACAATGTTTAGAGTCCATTGTGCTATGAGGTTGTGGACATTGTGGGCAGCCATCAGAAGAGCAACACAACAAGCAGCAGACAGTAACGGGGAACCTGCTAAAGACGTTATTTGCGCTGGGCAGGATATTCAGGAGCACATAGCCGCTTTGTGCCACTAGATGCACGGGAGTCGTTCCTGGGGTGGCACTGAAGATAACCAGTCAGCAGCATTATTCAGTCACTGGCCAGTTATCTTAAAATGGCTAAAGTAGGCATAAAAAGGACTGCCCTAACTTGAGCCGTTTAGTTAACCGGGCACCGACTGACTATCACTGCTGCCTGGTTAGCTGCAGCACTATCTGGCCGGATATTGAATGCCAGTGGCTGGATATGACCATCATTGAATATCTGGGAAGCTAATCTGAATACATGTGAAAATCCCATGACTGACTGCCCTGACCTAAGGACTACCTCCTCGAAATGTGCTGAAGGTATGGACGTTGTACTTTTAGTGGGGGTAAGAGGACAATCCAGGCTCATTAACCTGCTTTAATGCAGAACGATTGCTTTGAAACTCATTCTTCCATGTACAAAATGCACTCCATGTAGAGGCTGACCAAGCACTCTGAGAGCAAGTTCCTACCTGTATATTTGTCAAGAGATGGAAACCAGTCTGTGAGCTGTTGTCTGTATCCACCTGGGCCCTATGGGGAACTTGGAGAGACAGATTCAGGTTTCCACCTAAGACACTATCCATGTTTCAGAAACTATCAGTTTCTGACAGTAAAGTCAAATCTATTCTGACTTTCAATGTGGCAAATAGCCTACTTCCAAATGTATTTACTTAACATGTTGTTTTATCATGCTTTATCATTTCAGTTAAAGCAATTTACATTGTAACTTAAAAACTTGGTAATGTACATTAAACAGGGACATTGATAACTTGGAATTTTCTGAGGCAATGGAGGGTTAAGTGACTTGCCCAAGGCCACACAGAGTGCTAGTGGGAACCAAACCTGGTTTCTTGGTTTGGAACCAAATCTGGTTTCTTGGTTTGAAGCTAGTGCTCTAACCATTAGGCTACTCTGCCACTCTAAATAACCTTTCCGAGAGAGAGGCTGTGGGAAATTTCAGGTAGCAGAAATGCTTCTCCCAAATTCTACACACACCGATCCGTTGTCCTCTTGGGGACTAGTATCCATGCAATGCAAGCTATCCGAACATTGTCCCTGTCCCTGGGCGCGCTAGTACACACCTGGCTGCTTGTGTAACTGGCTCCCTTGCAGGCTGCAGTGATAGAACTGGGGGACAAAGATTGTGGGTACTTTCTACCCCCACTCTTTGCACTAAATTTCAAGGCAATCATTCATGAGTACTTTCACTTTGAGACTTGATGCAGGTACAAAATATGCACGGTCCCCTGCACCTTTTTCTTTGGGAAGATTTTTGCTGGAAAAGTCCGTCAATTATGGAAAATCCTGTATATTTTCAGCTTAGCTGAGGAGAGACAGGCAGACAGCTAACAAGGGTAAAATGCTTTTGAATTGTGAAAATCACTCTGAAAATTGTCATGCAGGAAGACAGGCACGTTTAAGCCCCACACGGGAGCGTTCAAGGAAATTTTTAAATGTAAACTCCCCAAATCATTTCTTTTTGAAAGTTTGGGCAGTATGCACAATTCGCAAACAACACATCAAAAGGTGATTTGATTTGAAGCTGCAATCGCAGCACAAACTTGCCGTCCCTCAACCTCTCTCCACTGGCTTGATAACATGTAATTGTAGAGTGCTGATGATGTTTACACTTTTGCTGTAAGGACACTAGAGGGCGGAAGACTACAGCAGATAATTTCCTCTGAAGCCTACCATGTGTTGGAAGATGGAATCCTCCTAATGTGAGGGGTGAAATTGTGAATGTACCTAGTAATGTCTTGCATTTTGACCAAACCTCCATCCATGGGAAAGTCTCCAAACAATGCAGTTAAGAATTCATAAAGTTAAGAATACATGCAGTTAAGAATACATTTTCGAAAGCCCACTGACAGGTACAATGCTGTTTTACCCACAGAACTGGACTTGGAGGTTGCTTTTTTGGTCTCCAGCCATCAGAAAACTGTCACCTAAGATGGATGAAGGGAAGGTTTAAGTATTCACGTCTCTTTTTGAACTGTAAAGCAGTAATTGGGTCTGAGGTCTTTGGGCCCCTTAACATAAGAAGACTCATTTTTAGCAAGAGAATCACATTCTATGAAGACTCTAATCAGAACAGTAAATCAATAAGGCCTGTAAGAAACACTGGACTACTCATCCCAGCCATCTTTGCTTCTGATAGGAGTCTGCTGTGGAGCTCTGGGCTGAAGTCTTGCAGGTGTAGAGTAGGCAGAGACTTCCAGCACTCTAGAAATGGTACAGATATGGTGACTGAAAGGAGGAGAGACAGCCAAGCGAGGGGGAAGTTGAACAAAAGCAGTGGGGGAAAGGAAAATATACTATGAGCTGTCACTTTTGTGAGAGAAGGGCCAGACTCTGAAAAGCAAGTAGAGAAAATGGACCTGAAAAGCAGAGATGGAGACCTCAATACAAGAATAGCAGCAAAGAGTACAACAGAGGCTGGAGACAAGGCATAGGGAACCTATCTCTGAGATCTGAGCTCCGCCTTTACACAGAGGAAGTTGGGAAAAGGGCTTCCAGGGTTCTGCGTAGAGATGAAATAGTCTGCACCTTGGCCTTCCAACTGAACAAAACTAGGTGAAAAAGGGAAGAGGTCTGCCCTGAGGGACCACGGCAGTTTCCTGCAATGTTGACTTATGCCTGGCCTCTTTGCTGTGGAGAATATCAGTCTGGGAGGAATAAGGATTAACTATGGGTGTCATGTAATGTGATTAGTGCACATAAGTCACTGGAGACCCCTTCATTCCTCAGCATGTGTGTATATGTGGAATTCAACAATGAAGCTATTTATTAGACTGTAGGAAATGAAATTGTACTAGTCATTTAGACCAGCATTAGAGGACTAGAAGGTGCAGCATAGAGCCAGTGAGGGAGGACTGGGAATCTCATCCCCTATCAGTGATCCCTCAGCCCCGGTGATATTCCCACTTCCAATATGTCTCCTACGTTTCTGTACAGCGCTGCGTACAACTGGTAGCGCTATATACTCTGGACAGTAAACTCAACCTCAAACCACACATAGACAAAACAATCCAAAAAGCATATTACAGGATGCGAATCATCAGGAGACTGAAACCACTCCTCGCTCCAGAACACTTCCGTACAGTCTGTCAAGCACTGATAACCCCAATACTGGACTTCTGCAATCCGATATACCTCGGACTACCAAAACAAGCTCTCAAACCACTACAGCTGGCACAAAACACTGCAGCTCGAATCATATCCGGAGCCGCAAGGCAGGAGCACATCACACCTACACTAAAGGACTTACACTGGCTCCCAATCATTGCTCGCATCAGATACAAGACTATCATAAACCTATTTAAGATAAAAGAACACACATCAGCCAACAGCCTCCACCTGCTCATACAACCGGAAACCAGCGCACGTCCCAGAAGAAGTCAAACACGCAACCGAGTCAGCACCCCAAATGAGTACAAGCACACACGCAAGGACACAACAGACAGAGCTCTCTCCATGGCTGCTCCAACAATATGGAACAATCTACCGGACGATCTAAGGGCAACTCCAGACCTCAAAGACTTCAGAAAACAACTGAAAACCATGCTGTTCATAGAGCACTATGGTCACATCACATAACCTAAGAGAATGGATAACAGCACTCCAATCCTCCCAAACAACTGAATATATATAAAATATGATTCTAGCACCACTGTAAATAGCCCACCCTGTATATAGCTCAAACAAATCAAGCACCCAACACATCCCTCACACAACTAACTTTTATCCTCACTGCATGTACAACACACACACTTTACCTGATTGCTTGCTGTGATACCACCTTGATTATTAAGATAAGGCGGTTTAGAAATACTGTTAAATAAATAAATAAATAAATAAATATAAATGCTCAATAGTAGTAGTGGTAATAAAGCACAAGGGCAAAAGCCTCCAGGCAGGACTAGAATCTTCTAAAATGTGACAATGATTGAGGATGTGATAGAAATGGAAGCAGCAGAGCAAGGTACAGCCTTCATGCCAACTGCTCAGCTTGTTATACGGCAGATTTTAAGCCCTACTCAGCCTTTAAAGTATGTACAAAACATGAAATATAGACAAAAAGCCTCAGGCCCAGAAAAAAGAGTTTCCAATTGGCAGAATTTATTTTTCACATGAGTTAACACTGAGCATGGGAAATGGTTATCTACTAGCAGCATAGGACAGGGACACAGCAGGTGTCCTAATTTTCTTTTCCTTATACCATTGCATCATTAAACTGTGATCTCACAAGTAGATAAACAAGACTTCAACGAGGGGCGGCAGAGAGACCGTTCTGAGCAATGAGTCTTGAAGAGAAGAAGATTCAATGAGGACCTGCAAGGCTTCAGGCCATTGGCTCAGGTCCTTCCAGTCATCCCTGTAAAGCTATTGTTCTGCCTACTACCATTATATGGCTGCTTCAGATTTATGGTCCAACATACTTTTACCAGACTTGCGCAGTGATGATTGCCTCATATGCTACAATTCAGTGCTTTAACACCGAGGGGGTTGTGTTTACATGACGACAGAAAAAGACCACATGGCCTATCTAGTCTGCCCTTCCATATCAACCACTACAACAATCCCCTTTTACAGAGGATCTCTAAAGGAAAAAAGGGGTCTGTTGTAGTGGTTGATAAGGAAAGGCAGACTAGATAGGCCATGTGGTCTTTTTCTGTCGCCATGTACAAAAAAAACAACAACCCCCTCGGTGTTAAAACACTGAATTATACACACAAAGCACCATTTCTGTTTACTCGGAGCGTTTTCTCCAAATGGGTTAACTCTGTGTGGCATGTCGAGTGATATTATGAGATATAATTTGCTCTATTTAGCTGCAGAGACTTTCAGCCAGACATTTTAAAACTACAGACACGAGGGGTCTGATTCACTTAGTTTTGGTCCCAGTATGGAACATGCCCCAGTGAATCCAGCCCCAAATAGGAGAATGCCCTTTGTATAGTTACTGCCTACACCTGAGTACTAATTATCTGCTTGAGCAGGGACTCACTTGAGATGTTAGAAAGACTGTAAAGAGGATGTTAATGGAGCAGCTCATTAGGACTGAGAGCAGAAGATGTTAAAGGCTACTAAAATGAGTCATGAATTTCCATTTTTTCCTGTGTGTTTTAAAAGCTGCCTTAAGGACCAACACATGTGCTGATGTGTGGTAGCAGAAAGTGAAAGACAATGGTGACCCTTCATTGGAGGGCCTGTTGGTCACTTTTACATACTGCTTGGGATATT
Organism: Ichthyophis bannanicus; assembly: GCA_033557465.1. Taxonomy (NCBI): domain Eukaryota; kingdom Metazoa; phylum Chordata; class Amphibia; order Gymnophiona; family Ichthyophiidae; genus Ichthyophis; species Ichthyophis bannanicus. The sequence goes on from CM066050.1 coordinate 9,358,250, forward strand.
TCTTACATTAAATGACCTACAGCTCAGAGATAATATAACACCTATTATCTATAGGTACTTTGAAGCTTTACAGCTCTTAGAGCAACAACTCTGAGTAATGAAGAGTTTCTCAGATGACGTCAGGCCAACACTTGGCTGAAACAAATATGCTAAGGCAGAAATTTCCTTACAAGAAAACAGAATGAAACTGAAAACATCTTTCAGAACGAGGACTGAAGGTGTATATAAATATGTAGGCGTGAAAGAAAGAGAAGCAATCCAGAATGCTGAGAAAAAAAAAAAGATTAGCAAAAACTACAGCATGAATTAAGATTCGAGCTATCAAGTGGCTGTCACACAGTTTAGGAAGTATAGACTGGCCCCACATAGACCTTGAACAATTAGGCAGGAGGGGCCCAATATTTGAAAGGCATTTACACAGTTTACAGTTCAGTCATTGCTTGTTGCCACCTCTGCTCCGCCCCGGAACGCCGCCAACACACCCCAGGTGTAGAAAGAGATTGCGCATACAAGGCTGATGTTTGAAAAACTCTACCCAGAAAGGCAAAATAAAGGTTGCATACTCATCCACTGGACTGGATCAACAGATCCAAATGGCCAGATACGTACAACGTGAATAGCCAGAATCCATCTCCACCTGAGAAACACTAAAACATAGAAACATGACGGCAGAAAAAGACCAAATGGCCTATCTAGTCTGTCCTTCCATATCAACTACAACAGTCCCCTTTTTACCTTTAGAGATCCTCTGTGTTTGTCTCATGCTTTTTTAAATTCAGATACCTGTACTTGTCTCTACTACCTCCACTGGGAAACTATTCCATGCATGTACCACTCTTTCCGTGAAGAAATATTTCCACATTTTACTCCGAAGTCTATCCCCTTTCACCCTCATCCTATGTTCCCTTGTAGCAAAGCTTGCTTTCAATTGAAAGAGACTCTCCTCTTGTGTATTTAAGCCACGGAGGTATTTAAACATCTCTATCATATCTCCTCTATGCTGCCTTTCCTCTAAAATATATATATTAAGATCTTTACGTCTGTCCTCCTATGCTTTATAACAAAGGCCACTAACCATTTTGGTAGCCACCCTCTGCACCGATCCTAACCTGTTTATATCCTTTTGAAGGTGCGGTCTCCAGAATCGCACACAATACTCCAAATGAGGTCATTCCAAAAATTTATTCAGAGGCATTATCACCTCCTTTTTCCTGGTGGCCATTCCTCTCCCTATGCACCCAAGCATCCTTTTAACTTTCGCCATTGACTTTTCTACCTGTTTAGCTGCTTTAAGATCGTCAGACACAATCACGCCAGATCCTGTTCTTCTTTTGTGGACAGAAGTACTTCACTTCCTACACTGTACCACTTCCTTGGATTTTCACAAAACAAATGCATGACCCTGCATTTTTTAGCAGTAAATCTCAGCTGTCAAATTCTCGACCATTCTTCAAGCTTAGCTAGATCCCACCTGATATTATCTACTGCTTCCTGGGTGTCTACTCTATTGCAGATTTTGGTATCATCCGCAAAGAGGCAAAGCTAACCCAACAGCCCTTCTGCAATATCACTAACAAAGATGTTAAAAAGAATCGGACCAAGGACAGATCCCTGGGGCACACCAATGGTAACCTCCTTCTCCTCAGAGTGAGCTCCATTTATCTGTATCCTTTGCCAGCCTCGCACTCAACTATTTTCTAACCCAATCAGTAACTTTAGAGTCCCTCCCTAGGGTGCTCAGTTTATTTATAAGTCACCTGTGCGGAACAGTGTCAAAGGTTTTACTGAAATCCAAGTAGACCACATCTAGGGCTCTCCCTTGGTCCAACTCCCTGGTCACCCAGTCAAAGAAATCAATCAGATTTGTTTCACAAGACCTGCCTCTGGTGAATCCATGCTGCCTGAGATGCAATAATCCGTTGAACTCCAGAAACCTCACTATTTTCTTTGTCAGCAGCATTTCCAATAATTCACTCACCAGATACATTAGACTAACAAGCCTGTAGTTTTCAACCACATCCTTACTTCGGCATTTGTGTAAAGGGACCACATGAGCCTTTCTCCACTCCTTTGGCACCACTCCTGACTCCAATGAGGCATTGAAAAGGTCAGTCAGTGGAGCTGCTAGAATGTCCCCAGGTTCCCTCAGTATTCTAGGGTGTTTCCCATCCGGTCCCATCGCTTTGTCTACTTTTAGTTGAGCTAGTTTCTCACGAACACAGTCTTCTGAAAATTGTTCAAGATGCCCCTCGCTTCTATTCCTGTTTGTGGGTGTTTTCTGAGGTCCTGCTCCTGGTTCTTCATCTGTGAACACAGAACAGAAATATTTGTTAAGCAATTCCGCTTTATCCTTATCAGCTTCTACATATTCCTCCCTTCACCCTTGAGTCTGACAATACCACTTTTGCCCTTCCTCTTCTCACTAACATATCTGAAAAATGTCTTATCCCCCCATTTTATTGCATTGGCTATTTCCTCCTCTTTTTGAATCTTTGCTTTCCTGACTACTTTGCTAGCTTCTCTAAGTTTTTTCCAAACATAGATGCCTGTCTTCCTCTCTCTGTGATCTCTTGTATTTCATGAAGGCCTCCCTCTTTTTCTTCACCTTTTCAGCTACTTCTTTTGAGAAGCATAGTGGTCTCCTTTTCCTTTTGCATTTATTTACCTTTCTAACAAAAAGTTTTATTGCCCTTAAAATATCCCCTTTCAGTTTTGCCCACTGTTTTTCTACATCCCCCAGCTGTTCCCATCTCGCTAATGACTCTTTGAGGTATTGTCCCATCTTGGCAAAGTTAGTTTTCCTAAAGTCTAAGACCCTCACTTTGGAATGGATTTTATCAGCCCTAGTCCTAATACTGAACCACACCATCTGGTGATCACTGGATGTGAGATGATCTTCCACTATAACATCAGAAACACTTTCCTCATTGTTAAGTATGGCCCCTTCATGTGTGGGTTCTGTTACCAGTTGCCTGAATAGTTCTCCCTGTAGAGAATCCCGGATCTCCTCATTACTAGATGACACTGCAGCAGGGATGTGCCAATCAACATCCGGCATATTGAAATCTCCTATCAGTAGCACTTCTCTTTTCATGGCAATGCTGCGTATGTCTTCTACTAAATTTCCATCCACTTCTTCCTGCAAGAGGGATCTGTATATCACTTCTATGTAAATTGATTTCCCTTTCCCTCTTTCTAGTTTAATTACAGTGCCTCCTCTCTCCCTTTTAAGCCTTGTAATTCTATAGCTTTAATATTAATTTTTACATATAATGCCACGCCTCCTCCCCTTCTTCCTACCCTGTTCCTTCTGAATAATGTAAAGTCCAGTATAATTACATCCCAGTCATGGCTGTCCATAAACCATGTCTCCTTAACCACTACTAAATCCAAGTCAACCTCTTCTATTTAAGCCTCAACATCTGGGATCTTATTTCCCATGCTACGGGAATTTATACAACACTTTCCAGATGTTGCCCCTTTTACCCATTTCTACAGAGGCATTTAATATTTCACTTACCTGGTGCTTTCTTCACCCATCCCCAATGAATCTAGTTTAAAGCCCTCCACAGTAGGTTAGCCAGTCTGCTGCTGAAGACACTTCAACGCTTGTTGGACATATATATGCCATCTCTGCTCTGCAGCCCTTAGAGCATCATCCCATGGTCTAGGAAAGCAAAACACTCTCGATAGCACAATCCATGCAGCCATGCATTCATCTCCAGGATGTGAGCTTCTCTGCCTCTGCCTTTACCCTCAACAGAGAGGACTGAACAGCATACTACCTGCACACCTATTTGCTTCACCCTCTGTCCCAGAGCCATGACGTTACTTTTGATACAATCAAAAGGGTACCTAGCAGTATCATTTGTGCCGACATGGATGAGCAACATAATAGTCAGTAGGCTTGATGAGTCTTTGTAAATTGCGGATTTTGGCACCTGGCAGACAGCATTCTGGACATCAAGTCTGGTCAGCAGATGGACACCTCAGTACCCCTCAGAAGAGAGTCACCAACCACCACTACCCTTCGCTTTCTTGTGATCACTGATTCTGCAACTGGAGTGCTTGGACTCTGGTTCTTCCCTTTCCTGGGATGTTTTCACGTCCTCCCAGCTGTTTAAGTTCTTATTTTGACAGTCGGACAAGCGGAGTTGCCGCCCAGCAAAAGTGTACAGATTTCTAATAGATAACAATGAGATACCAGACCTTTGGGTCTACTGTTCTTTAGCAGAGCGTATGCCAGACGAACCCCTGATGAAGAATAGCGAAACACGGCCTGTGTCAGGTTGTTAATTGGTTAATAAAAGCTCTGTCTTTCCATAATATCACATTTTGGACTGGTTTCACCTCCTCCACATCCAGGGCTGCATTCTGGTTCTTCAATTCAAGGGCTGGAGGAGGTGGAGTGTTGATTCTGCAGACTCTGGCGACTCATGTCCAACTTTCTTTATTTTGTAGTCTCCCATCTTCACCTCTGTCAGAGAGCTGGTTGTTTCAAGAAGTATCTCATCAATGAACTTCTCACTGTCTCAAATGCTTCTCATCCTCGCCAACTCCTCTTTGAGCTCCTCCACATGTTTCCTGAGAGCTTCGCCATACAGACATCCTGCACATGGAACCAGTCCTCCACTGGCATTGGGATCTCTGTCTGGACAGAGGCAGAAGCTGTAATGAGGGCAACAGCCTTGGCAATACGATTTTTCCCAGTCATTATTCAGTTGGTGGAGCTTTGGTACCTGTTGAAGTAAAAGATAGAGACCTACCAGAGTCCCTACCTGTTCCTTAGTTGTCTTTTAAGAGAAAAAGCAGTTAACCTCATTTAAGTGTGTTTTAACGGTGGTGTTCCATATCCCTGTGTGTAGCTAATTGGGGAGTTGCCCTATAAAGCAAGAATGCTCACATGGGGTAGGCGGGAGCTGGGGTGGGTAGGGAGGTATCTAACTCCTGATTGAGGTCAGTGGCTTCAAAGAGCTAGCTGTGAATGGGTAGCTGGAACAAAAAACAATGAACTCTAACTGACAGAGCTTTGCCCAATATCGCAAACAATTCCCCTTTTGCAGTATAGAAAAAGAATTAGCTTTTTAAAATGAAAACCAAAGCCCCTTTAAGAGCTTTCAGGCAGGGTGCTTGTATTTAAAAACCACACAGAATTAGCTTGCTTGCAATTGAGTCCCTGTTAAGCTTGAATAAATGTTCTGAGGAACAGAATGAACAAGTGAGAATCATGTGGGAAAAGAAGAAATTAAAACTCCTTTAAAGAGGCAGAACAACAGACAAAGAAAAACATTTGGCTAATGGACAAGTACAGCTGGAAATACAGTTTCCTTGGCAACTAGATAAAACCTGGTTCAAGAATGATTAAGGAGAGGTGAACTTAAGCTAAAAAGAAGAGACTGATAATTGCAATGCACAACAATGAACTATGAACAAGAAGAAACAGATAGAGATTCTGTAGCACTGAGCAGAAACGGTTACTACTACTAATCATTTATATAGCGCCAGAAGACATACGCAGCGCTGTACAGATACATATAAAGATGGCCCCTGCTCGTCAGAGCTTACAGTCTAATTAAGACAGGCAATACATTAGATGAGAAAAGGGAAAAGTAAGGAGACACAAGGAAAACAAGGGATCAGAATCCAAAGGCAGCCTCAAAGAGATGAGCATTTAGCATGGTTTGAAAAGGGGGAGAGATGGAGCCTGATGTACAGACTCAGGAAGTTTGTTCCAGGCATAAGGAGCAGCAAGGTGAAAGGACCAAAGTCTGGAGTTGGTAGTGGAAGAAAAGGGCAAAGAGAGAAGCAGGCCAGTGGAAGACCAGAGTTTATGAGGAGGGATGTTGGGAGAGAAGAGAGAGGAAAGCTAGTGAGGAGCAGTAGAATGAATGCACTTGTAGGTCAGGAGAGGTTTGTATTGGATATGGAAACGGAAGGGAAGCCAATTAAGTGATTTGACAAGAGGGGTTATATGAGTACATCGGGGCTGGTGGAAGATTAGCTGCACAGCAGATTTTTGAACACACTGAAGGGGAGAAAGATGACTCAGAGGGAGACCAGCAAGGAGGAGATTTTATTTATTTATTTATATTTTCTTATATACCGCGCTATTCTGCATCAGTGCGGTTTACAATGAACAAACTGAAATTACATTGAACAAGGCATTATAACTTGGAGATAACTATTTTACAGGGAACATGGGCTATGGAGGGTTAAGTGGCTTGCCCAAGGCCACAAGGAACACCTGTGGGACTAGAAACCCCAGTTTCGGCCCAAGGTTGCTGTCCTCTAGTGGGATTGCAATAGACAAGATGGGAGGTGACTAAAGAGTGGATAAGTGTTTTAGTAGTGTGTTCAGAAAGGAAGGGGCAAATTTTGTTAATGTTATAGAGAAAGAAATGACAGCTTTTAGCTATCTTGTCACTGTGTGTGATGTGCTGATGTTTGAAAAACTCTACCCAGAAAGGCAAAATAAAGGTAGCATGACTCATCCACTGGAGTGGGTGAATGTATAGCACTATTGGGCCAGCAAAGTGTTGGGAACATGACCAATTTTTAAAAAGGGCTCTAGGGTCAATCTGGGGAAAGTACAAACTGTTGAGCCTGACATTGGTTTTGGGCAAAATAGATGACACTATTCTAAAAACCAGAATTACTGATTATATAAATAGATTGATAGAGCTTAATGGAAAAGAGTCACAAAGGTTCAGCAAACACAAGTACCACTACTACTGAACATTTGTATAGCGCTACAAGACGTACGCAGCGCTGCACAGACACATATAAAAGACGATCCCTCACCAGAGCTTACAGTCTAGTCAAGACAGACAACACAGTAGCTGTAGACATGGGATACATCTAGGGGGAATGGTAAGGAGACACAAAGGAGATCAGGTGAGTCAAGATCCAAAAGCAGATCTTGCCTTATGAATTAATTAGAGTGTGAACAACCCTGTGGCTAAAGGTGAGTCACTGGCTACACTGCATTTGACAAGATCCCTCATGAGAGACAGGAAGCAGGATCTCAGGCTTTCTAAATGGAAAAAGGTCAATAGTGGAGCGCACCTTGGGTGTGTAGGGTCTAAGATATCGCTGAAGATCTGGAGAAAAGAGCAATGAGGGAGGTGATCAGCTTTACAGATGACACACAATTATTCAAAATTGTTAAAACAGTAGAGGATTGTGAGATTTTGCAGAAAGATCAGGAGAGACAGGTAGACTGGGCATTTAAGTGGTAAATAAAATGTAATGTAGATGTTTTGGCCTGGATGACTGGGGGAGGAATTCATAGCAGGTGTACAGTGTAGGGTAGGGGCAAAAAAGGCTACTGAGCCCTGGCACTGTGCTGGGCAGAAGGACTAATTCTCCAGGCTCGAGCTTCTGTAGGATGGTGTCTCTGTCTTCTGGCTGCACCAATTCGTTCAATGGTTAGGCATTCTTTACGGTCTACTGCACCAGCCAGTCACTCACACAATATACAGGGCTAGGATGCAAAACAACATCTTCTATCAAAACACTGTAAGCTTTCCTCCACTCTTCTCCTTCCTCTTCACTCACTGTGGGATCTAAACAGCTCCTTATCTCCTCCTTCCTTCTCTTCCTCTTTCCTTGGGATCTCCTTCACCTTTGTGAGTCTTTGGAGGACACAGGCCCTTTGTGGTACTCTTGCTCTCAGTCCCAGGCAACTTCCAGCCCAATGCCTCTTGCCATGGCATCTTACTACTACTACTACTGAGCATTTGTATAGCACTACAAGACGAACACAGCACTGCACAGACATGTAAGAGAAGTCCCTGTTCATCAGAGCTTACAATTTAGTCAAGACAGCCAACACAGTAGCTGTAAACAGGGATAGAGCTAGGGGGAATGGTAAAGAAACACAAAGGAGATCAGGTGAGTCAGGATCCAAACGTGGCAGTGAAGAGGTGAGTTTTCAGCCTGGACGTGAAAAGGGCCAGAGAAGATGCCTAATATACAGAATTGGGTAGTTTATTCCAGGCATAAGGAGCAGCAAGGTGAAAGGAGCGAAGTCTGGAGTTAGCAATAGAAGAGAAGGGCACAGATAGAAGCAATTTGCCAGATGAATGGAGTTTCCAGGGAGGGGTGTAGGGAGAGATAAGAGAGGACAGGTAGTGAGGAGCTGCAGAGTGAATGCACGTATAGGTCAGCAGAAGCTTGAACTGGATGCGGAAACGGAAAGGGAGCCAATGAAGTGACTTGAGAAGAGGGGTAATATGACAAGGCTGGCGGAAGATTAGCCACGCAGCAGAGTGCTGAACAGATTGGAGGAGAGATAGATGATTCAGTGGGAGACCAGCAAGGAGTAGGTTACAATAGTCAAGATGGGAGGTGATTAAGGAATGGATAAGTGTCTTAGTAGTGTGTTCAGAAAGGAATGGATGGATTTTGTTGATGTTATAGAGAAAGAAATGGCAGGTCTTAGCTATCAGATGGATGTGTGTGGAGAAGGAGAGAGAGGAGTCAAAGATGACCCCAAGGTTGCGAGCCGAGGAAACAGAGAGTAGTAGAGAGTTATCCACAGAGACTAAGAAAGGAGGAAGGAGAGAGGAGGTTTTAGGGGGGAAATAAGAAGCTCAGTTTTGGCCATGTTCAATTTCAAGCAGTGGTGAGACATCCAAGCAGCAGTGTCATATTTCAGGTGTAGAGAGGTAGATCTGGGAGTCATTGGCATAAAGATGGTACTGAAAGCCTTGGGAAGGAATGAGTACACCAAGGGACTGGGTATAGAGAGAGAAAAGGAATGGACCAAGACAGAACCTTGGGGTACATCAACTGAAAGCAGAATAGCAGCAGAGGAGTATCCACCAGAACAAACACTGAAATAGCGATAAGAGAGATAAAAGGATAGCACAGAGCACTTAAAACCAAGCAAGGACAGGGTATCAAGGAGAAGGCTGTGGTCAACAGTGTCAAAAGCAGCAGAGAGGTCAAGAAGGATGAGGACCTGCGGCAACTTGGGGGCGGGATTTTTGTGAGCAAAGCTCATAACGTAGCAGATACTAATGATGTCATTTTTAGAGACATATGGACCCTCCAATCGAGTCGCAGCATTAGGCCTTTAAAAGTTAAGACCTGCCCAGTACTCCACATGCGCGGCATTTTTTCAAGGGCAGATTGAAAGAAATTCTGAAAAACATTGTCCTTGCCCGAAAGAGAAAGACAGAAAGATGCATGCAGCATCAGTTATGTTCTTGGTAGGTGTATTTTTTGTATAGTTAAATTTTGGAGATAGAGGTAAGAATTTTGGATGGAACAGTTTATTTATATAGATATATATGGGTTTTATTTTATAGAACATTGTCAAGAAGTGAATGAGATCCCCTGATGAAACATCATTAGTGAAACGCAGTGGGTACTTGAGGAAGGCGTTGGGATTTAATGAAGCAACAGTGGAGAGCTGACTGTGAAACGATCCACTAGATGCTAAGTGTTGAGAAATGCTATGATAAAAGTGAAGCTTTCAATAGTGGCTTTAGAAGTTTCCATAGTGAACTTTAGGGTTAGCGCCTCTCTGCTTCATTACCACTGGGCAATTTGTATTGAAGGTCATTGATGCTATTAGGCACATCAGTTTGACATGTTACAAGTGTATAACAGAGTGCCGAATCAGTCTGAGACCTTCAGTGACATTAAATGTTCTTGAATAACCATAAGAGATATTGAAGAAGACTTTGTTCCATATTGGTAACATTGAGCGTTTTTCTGATAATAGTTATAGTATTAATCGCTCAGAAGAAGACCACAATTTTTGTGTGTTGACTGAAAGTTGACAAGCATACCCCTTCCTTTGGGGAGATGGGCTGCCAATCACACATGGGAATCTTAGCTAAATACATGGCAGGTAAAACCTTTGAGGGAGGGGAAATGACAGCTCCTCTTCATGGACAAGTATAAATTGATGCACATAGAGAAAATTAATCCCAACTAGAGGTACAAAATGCTGGGCTCTGACTTAGGAATCATCATCTAAGAAAAAGATATTGGAGTCACTGTGGACAATAGGTTGAAATTTTCAGCCCAAAATATTGAGGCTGCTAGAAAACCCAAATAGAAAGTTAGGACGTATCTTAAAAGCGATGGAGAACAGAACTGAGAACATCATTATATTTTTGTATAGGTCGCTGGTGCCATCCCTTGGACACTATGTGCAGTTCTGAAAGGACACAGCAGAACTAGAAAAGATTCAGAGGAGGGCAAGAAGAATGATAAAGGGATGAAACGACGCCCTTGTGAGCAGTGGTGAAAGTTCAAACGAGGGGCCCCCAAGCAAAATATGTTTAAAGTCCCTCATTGAGAAGCCCTAACTCCAGTTTCCAATAATATGAAATAACCAGATTGGTTACCGGAGGATGTAGTAAAAGCTGTTAGTGTAGCTGGATCTAAAAAAGGTCTGGACAAGGTCCATAAACCATTATTAAAAGGGACCCAGGATATCACTGCTTGACCCAATACAAACATTGAGGAACCTGTGTCTTTTGGGGAGACTGCTAGGTACTTATGACCAGATTGACCATTGTTGGAAACAGGATACTGGGCTTGATGGACCTTGGTCTGACCCAGTATGGCATCTCTTATGATCTTACGTTCTTATGATAACAAGGGCTGTGGCCACAAAAGGGGAGAAGAGAACACTTTTCCCTTCCCATTCCCTACCCTCCCCCCTCCCCCAACACTTAGAATACAAGTGGCAAAGGCAAATTTCACACTTACTCCGCTGCTTTTTTTTTCTTTGTAAAGCACTGCTCTGTGGCAGCCAGAGGCCAGGAAAGCATTCCCTACTGAGAGGCCAAGGTCTTGCTTATCCAATGGGAAATGCTTTCCCGAGCCTCCGGCTGCCAGGAGCACAAAAAGCAAGAGTGTAGCGCAGCACGGCAAACATCTTTGAAAGTAAGTCTGAAGTTTGCTGCTGCTGTGTTGGGATTGCTGGGCCCTCTTCTGGCCTAGTCCCACCCCCTTGCATTGTGGGGGCTGCTTGGCAGGTATTTATGCCACTGCCTGCGAGGAAAGGCTAAACAGCTGAGGGCTCCTCAACTGGAGAAAAGATGAGGGGATGGGACACATGTTTATAAAATCATGAGTAGGGTGGAACAGTTAAATAGGAAGTGATTGTTTATCCTTTCAAACAACAGAAAAACAAGAGGAGACCCCATGAAACTATTGAGCAGCAGATTGCAAGCAAATCAGAAAAGGGATCTGTTGCCATTAGGATATGGTCAAGGCGACTAACATACTGGGGTTGAAAAGAAGTTTGGATATCTTTCTGGAGGAAAAGCCCATAGAAAATGATTAGCCAAGTACTACTATTCACATCTGAAGGACGCGCTCGGCTTAATGATAGCGCCTGGGTTATAAAAACCAGTTGCTCTTGGCATTGTGTAAGGCTAATGCTTCTGCTAACAGCGGTTTGACCTGAAGCAGGGGGTCTATGGGAACACCCCCGAAACGTGGCACGTCGAGAGAAAAATCGGACCTGCTGTAAAAAGCCTGTGTTATTCAAAGCTAAGTACCAGCCATTTTTGAAGAGCTGTTTTAAAAAGTTATATTACGATTAAAAAGGAAGGGCCACGGCGGTAGAGGGTGATTTTTCTCTCTACTTGGCTGGCCAGTCCAACAAAAAAATTTAGGATTTATTCTGGTTATTTTCACTGAGTTCTGGGGTTATTTAAGTACTACTATTCAGCACTTGTAAAGCGCCACGCACACAGTGCTGCACAGCTGACCTACAAGAGGTAGCCAACACGCAAGAGACAGTCCCTGCCCATCAGAGTCAAGCTCATCGGAGCTCACAATCTAGTTAGAACAAAACATAAGTTAGAACAGCATGGAGCATTAGTCAGTTCTGTGCAAGGTAGAGCATTAGTCAGTTCTGCGCAAGGTATGCTTTGGTCAGTAGTTTGGTCATAAATGATGACGGGGGTTAGGGTAAGATGAGGAAGGAGTCAGGATCTGAATACAACAGTGAAGAGGTGGGATTTCAATCTGGATCTGAAGAGGGCCAAGGAGGATGCCAGGCGCACAGACGCAGGTAGGCTGTTCCAGGTGTAAGGTGCAGCAAGGTGAAAGGAGCGCAGTCGGGAGTTCACGGTGCATGTGAAAGGCATTGATAGAAGTAATTTGTTAGCAGAGCGCAGATTTCGAGAGGGGATGTAGGGAGAGATAAGAGATAAGAGGTAGTTAGGGGCCATAGAGTGGATGCACTTATAGGTTAGTAGGATAAGGTTGAATTGGATGCAGGATTGGACAGGGAGCCAGTGAAGCGACCTGAGAAGAGGAGTAACGTGGGCATGGCGAGGTTGGCAGAAGATTAGTCGAGCGGCGTGATTTTGTATAGATTGGAGGGGAAGGAGGTGACTAGCAGGAAGACCAGCAAGAAGTAGGTTGCAGTAATCAAGGCGAGAGGAGATTAAGGAGTGGATAAGCATTTTGGTCGTGTGTTCAAAGAGGAAGGGGTGGATTTTGCTGATGTTGTAGAGAAAGAGGTGGCAGGTCTTAGCTACAAGCTGGATATGAGCAGAAAAGGAGAGAGAGGTGTCAAAGATAACCCCCAGATTGCAGGCTGAGGGAACAGGAAGGATAGCAGATCCATCCACATAGATTGAGAGAGGGGGAAGTAGGGGGGAGGAGTTAGGTGGAAAGACAAGGACTTCAGTCTTGGCCATGTTCAATTTTATTCGGCGATGAGACATCCAGGCAGCGATGTCCGAAAGACAGGCAGAGATCTTGGACTGGGTTGCTGGGGAAATATCAGGTGTAGAGAGGTAGATTTGGGAGTAATTGGCATAGAGATGGTATTGAAAGCCATGGGAGGAGATGAGCGCACCAAGGCCTTGGGTATAGAGAGAGAAGAGGAGGGGGCCCAGGACAGATCCCTGGGGTACTCCTACATGGAGTGGGGTAGGGGAGGAGGAGGAGCCACCAGAGCATACACTGAATGAGCGATGGGAGATAGGAGAACCAGGATAGTACGGAATCCTTGAAGCCAAGCGAGGAAATGGTGATGAGGAGAAGGTCGTGGTCAATGATGTCAAAGGCAGTAGAAAGATCAAGAAGGATGAGGATAGAGTAGAGGCCCTTGGATTTAGCCAGGAACAGGTCATTTGTGACTTTAGTGAGTGCTGTGTCAGTGGAATGTAGGGGACGGAAGCCGGATTGAAGGGAGGGCCTGGGAGGTGAGGAATTAATTGCAGCAGTGGTGAACTGCTTGTTCTAATAGTTTGGATATGAAGGGAAGGAGGGAGATGGGTCGATAGTTAGAAGGGCATGTGGGATCAAGTGAGGGTTTCTTGAGGAGGGGTGTGACAACAGTGTGTTTGAAGTCAGCGGGGACAGTTGCAGTGGAGAGTGAAAGGTTGAGGATATGAGTGATGGAGGGGGCAATAGTGAGGGAGATGGAATGTAGGAGATGGGTGGGGATAGGGTCTGAAGAACAGGTGGTGGGTTTGGAGGAGGAAAGAAGGAGTGTGGTTTCTTCATCAGAGATTGAGGGGAAGGAGGAGAGGGTGGCGGGGAAGTATGGATGGGGAGGAGAAATGGGGAGGAGGGGAGGTAGATGAGGGGGTAGGGAATTGGAGGGTAATTTTGAGGATTTTGTCGTGGAAGTAGTCGGCTAGGGTTTGGGCAGAAAGGGAGGGCAGATTGGGGGCGGGGGGACCTTGAGGAGAGACTTGAGGATGTTAAAGAGACGGCGAGGATCAGAGGCAAGGGAATTAATCAGATGAATGAAGTAGTCTTGTTTGGCAAGTGCTAAGGCTGACTGGAAGGAGCCAAGCATGAATTTGAAGTGTAGAAGGTTTTCTGGAGAGCAGGATTTGGACCAGGCTCATTCAGCAGAAAGGGCGCAGATGTGTAAGTAACGGATTGTGGGTGAAAGCCAGGGTTGGGGAGTAGCTCGTTTAACAGGACGTGGGGTGGAAGGGGCAAGAATGTCAAGGGCTGAGGATAGTGTAGCATTGTATGAGGATAATGCCTCATCAATGGACTCGGATGATAAAATGGAGGAAAGAGATGGAGAAATAGTGGAGGAGAGAGTCAGGGGATCAATATTATGCAGATTTCTAAATAGGTCGGAGGAGACAGGTCGAGGTTGGGATGGCGGGAGCTGTACAGTAAAGGTTAAGAGGTGATGGTTAGATAAGGGAAGGATTGGTTTGCGGAGGTTTGAGGGAGAGGACAGTGGCCGTGTAGGTGTGTGAGGGCAGTGGAGCAAAGTTGGAGGTCAAACGAGGCAGTAAGAGTGAGGAACTTTGAGGCATGGGGTTCGGAAGGGTTGTCAACGTGAATGTTGAAATCACCAAGAATAAGAGTGGGGGAGGAGGGATCCATAAAGGCAGAGAGCCAGGAGTCGAAGTCGGTGAGGAAGATTGATTTGGAGTAGTCGGGTGGGCGATAAATAACCGCTACTTGGAGGGGAAGTGGTGTGAGGAGGCGAATGGAGTGGACTTCGAAGGAGAGGGGGGAGTGTGATTGGGGTGGCAGGAGGGGTTGGAATTGGCAAGAGGGAGAGAGTAGGGGGCCAATGCCACCACCGCGACCAGTAGATCGAGGTGTATGGGAGAATTGGTAGCCCCCATAGCAGAGAGAGGCAATGGATGTGGTGTCGTCTGGGGGGAGCCAGGTCTCGGTCAGGGCAAGGAGGTGTAGGGCATTAGAGATGAAAAGATCGTGAATAAAAGAGGTTTTTTAATGACTGAGCATGCGTTCCATAGGGCGCAAGTAATCGGGAGAGCGGAGGGGGGGGGGGGAGGAGAGGGATATGGATAAGGTTTGATAAGTTACGTGCGGATTTCTTATTTGAATAGCGTGGGGGTCTATTTTTAGGGTAGTAGCGAGCTTTAGATGGAGAAGGGTGAGGGTGGGTATGTTTGGGTGTATGTGCTCCCTGAGAGGGATATGAGGGGGCGGAAATGAGGGATAATTTGATGGTGCCGGGTAGGTTATGTGAGGGATTATTTTTGGGGGTAGGGTTGGAGATGATATTTATGGGTGAGTGATTGAGGAATGACTGGGAGGGGGTGGAAGGAGGGAGGAGTGGGATGTGGATGAGATTAGATAGGGTATGTGAGGAACTATCTTTAGAGTGGGAGAGAAATCGGGGGGGGGGGGGGGGGGACCAGGGTTTGGGTTGATGTTACCTGATGAGAGAAGGTGAATGAGTATTAGAGAGCGAGGTAAAGTGGAGATAGCACAGCGGAAGCGAGGGTGGGGTTGCCTTAAAGAGAGGGGGGCAGGTTGAATGCGGGGGATGGTGTGGAGAAGCTCAAGAGCAGGTGCTAGGGTAGGGGGCAGAATGGAGGGAGAAGTGAGGAAGGTGGAGAGGGGGGCTGGGTAAGTGCAGGGGATAGTGTGGAGAGGCTCAAAAGCAGATGCTAGGCTAGGGGGGAGAGTGGAGGGAGAAGTGAGGAGGGTAGGGGGAGAGGAGGGAGGGTGTTGATAGGAGGGGAGGCAGTTGGGGAGGATGAGGGAGAGAAGGACAGTGAGATGTGGGGCCATGGGGGTGGGCAACAAGATCTGAGCAAACAACGGGTAGCAGTTCTAAGCAACAATAGGTAGCAGTCCAAAGCAACACTGGTTAGCAGGTCTAGGCAACACTGGCTAGCAGGTCTAGGCGAAAATGGGTAGCAGTTCTGTGCAACAATAGGTAGCAATTCTACGCAACAATAGGTAGCAGTCCAAAGCAACACTGGGTAGCAGGTCTAGGCAACACTGGGAAGCAGGTCTAGGCAACACTGGGTAGCAGGTCTAGGCGAAAATGGGTAGCAGTTCTGTGCAACAATAGGTAGCAATTCTACGCAACAATAGGTAGCAGTCCAAAGAAACACTGGGTAGCAGGTCTAGGCAACACTGGGAAGCAGGTCTAGGCGAAAATGGGTAGCAGTTCTGTGCAACAATAGGTAGCAATTCTATGCAACAATAGGTAACAGTCCTAAGCAACACTGGGTAGCCGTTCTAGGCAATAATGGGTAGCAGTTCTGTGCAACACTGAGCAGTTCTACGCAACAATAGATAGCAGTTCTAAGCAACACTGGGAAGCAGTTCTACGCAACACTGGGTAGCAGGTCTACGCAATACTGGGTAGCAGTTCTGCGCAGCAATGGGTAGCAGTTCTGCTGGGGTGCAGGCAGTGAGCAGCAGTTCTGTGCAAGTACTGGGTAGCACTTCGGTGCAGGCAGTTGGCAACAGATCTAGGCAAACAGTGGGTAGCAGTTCAGTGCAAACAATGGTTAGCAGTTCTAGGCAGGCAGTAGGTAACAGTACTAAGCAGACAATGGGTAGCAAGTACAAGGCGGGTAATGGAAGGAAAGGTCAATGTCAGCAGTGGGTAGCAAGTCAAGGAAAGTTGCTTGAAGGAAGGTGGTGTTGGCGAGATGGTTGAGGTCTGGAGGAGAAGTGTGGAGGAGCGATCATGCCTACCCGGATCCAGGGCCGGCTCCTGGCAGCTGTGATGATAAGGAGGAGTAGGGTTCACGGCACACCAGAGCGCTCCCGGGCCCGCGCCTAAGGGCCACGCCAAAGGGTCCTCTGGCGAGGCCCTCAGGTGTGGATTTGGGAAAGCCATCACATACCTCTGGAAATGAATTATGAGAAATAGACCTACTTTTTCGAATCTGCCGGGCAAGGCCGTACCAAGGGCTGTATAAGTGGTGCGGCCGCACAGGGCGCAAGCACAGAAGAGGGTGCTGATATCATCACTGGGCTTTCAGGAAGCTTATAAAAAGAGTGAGCTACTGCATGTGGCTGGGTGGAGAGGGGGGCACCAGATTAATTGGTCACACAGGATCCTGCTGCCGGGTACATGTAACCCAGAGACAAGATGATGGAGCTTTGTCTGACACTCAGGGCTTTTCTTATGCTCTTACATTTGATAGCATTGTAGAGACTGAAGAATATATGCTCACCTGAGACATTCTCATGCCCTCCGATATACAGTAGTGGCATAAATTCCACACAAGAAGCCTCTGCAATGTTGGGGGAGGGCACCAAGGGGCCTGGGCAGGAAGAAATGCAATGAAAGACTATGAAAATGTGGCAGAAGGATACTGCTGTCTCAGCTGTATGGAGCGTCACCGCTTGATTATAAAGAATGTCCATACATTTACATACATCCTGCGCTTCTAAAAGGAAACTCTCTTGGCACAAAGCAAGTACTAAGAAGAGCTTTAACCACAATTTTGAGAGAGTGATATTTTATCTAACAAACTCTGGCTTATGTATAAGGTCCATTTTTGTTCTGGAGAAATCGTCTAGCAAGAGGCCACACTGCAGTCTCTCCATTGATATGTGACGTTGTTTGCAATTCAGAATTTTGTCTTAAATATTTTGTGGCTAGCTCTCTTCTCCCATTGAAATGCAAATTGCTCATTACATGCATTTTTAAATTAAATTTTGGTTTAATACTTTGAAAAGAAACACTGGGGTTCAAGTCCTCCAGCTCAGTCTCACAATGGTGCTACTCTGAAGCTGTGTTTTATAATTCTAGAGAACTTCTGCTTCACCTTCTAGCTCCTGGTATATTTCTGTGGAATCTATGGTACCCTGCTTATGAAGCTTCTGACCTCTATCTAGGGCCAGCATTAGGGAGGGCAAACAGGGCAATTGCCCTGAGCCCTTATGTCTACCTTACTATTCTTCTAGACATACCCTAGCCCCTATTTGTTGTGTTGTCTGTCTTGACTAGATTGTAAGCTCTGATGAGCATGGCCCATTTCTTATATGTTTCTGTATTTATTTATTTAACAGGTCTTTTATAATGCTTTATTATTTCAATCAAAGTGGTTTACATTGTAACTTAAGCTTGGTAATGTACATTAAACAGGGACACTGATAACTTGGAATTTTCTGAGGCAATGGAGGGTTAAGTGACTTGCCCAGCATTACGTACATCTTGTAGTGCTATTCAGTAGTAGTAGTAACAGGGCCCCAAGCCTAGCTCAAGCTGAAGAAGACATAGCCTGCAGGCAGGCTTTGGGACCCCCTCGTCAGTTACTGTCCTAGGCCCCTGTATATCTAACACCAGCCCTGCCTCTATCCTCCAGTGGTAGTCAGAAGCCTGTCCTGATACATCCTGCTGCAAGTCACTGCCACTCCAGTCCCGAAAGAAACGTAAACTAGTTCTGTTTCTCTGTATGTCCAAATGGTTTCCTGTTATTATCAACATGGATGTTGGAGAGAAATAAAGAAGCCAGAGAAAGCTTGAGCTGAGTTAGGTCTCGGTAAAGGTGAATGACAATGGGCTGCATAGGTTTTGTGAACCCTAAATGTTCTCTCTGGCTTATACAGGCCATGTGGGTCCCCATCTATAGCTTAAGCATTGTGGGAGAATGATATATTTTGGGTTTCTGGTTCTATTTTGGGCTTTAAAATTTATAAACATTGATGTTTATTCTTTTGTGTTTTGGAGTTTTATGTAGATATAGTGTGTGCTGCACTTTCCCTACAACCAGCCAGTCGCCGCCACTCTCTTTCTTAGTCTCTCCTCAGACACTCACCGTGAGGGGATGTGAAAGCCCTACCAGCTCGAAAGAAGTAGTGTAGTTGAGGCTAGTGCAGTGATCCAATACCTGTGCTGTACGAACTGCGATGTGCTCAGACCTGGATTCAGTTCTAAGCTCAGGTCCTGGGGTCCAGGATACTGCAGCGACCAAGAAGCATCTAGCTAACACTTAATGACTAGATTTGGGACCTGTCGTTGCAGGGTTACTAGAAGACGCCCTGGTGAATGGCCGTTGCTGAGGAGTGAGGGGAACTATCTCTGGGGAGCTGCAAACAGACCCATGACACTAGTTCCCAGTCCTGGTTCTGACTGATCTAGCAGCCCAAAAAAAGCAAGAGAAGGCTGCTGAGTAAAAAGAAAAATCCGCTTGTGCAGCTAAGGAAACAGCACCACCAGAGGAGAGGAATGAGAGCAGCGTGTCTGAAGCACCCAGACAGGATAGTACGAGAGTACTGGGGCTTGCAGGAGCATTTTGCTGTTTGATACACACAGATTTCATTTTTTGGCACAGGTAGCCCTAACTCCAGTTTCCAATAATATGAAATAACCAGATTTGTACACACTAAGGCAGTGGCAAGAGAAGAGGGTAAATCAAGAACATGATTCCAGAACATATTTCACCTTTCATATTCAGAATCATTTAAATACAGTACACAGAGAGCAAGTCTGGAACTCACACACACACACACATTATCCGCCTGCCTGCTCCCACTGCTTTAGAGTTCATTTCTCAGTGCTGATTGGACAAATCCATTTGCTTTGAGAACATATTTGCTTCTGATTGGACTGCAACATTTCCTGGCTGCCAGTGACTTCCATTGGGAATCGATGGCTCTTAGAACTGGCAAAGAGTCTTCAGACAAGAAGAGATATCAGTCTTCCTTTAAGAAATAATTCTAGCAGCCAATTAATCTAGTCTGCTCCTGATCTTGGGCAAGCTCTGGAGTGTGACTCAAGAGAAAGTACAGTTAGAGGCATCCTGGAGAGTGAGAGGCTGAAGCGCTGCTCCCTGGAACTCTTTGGTTTCTGACGCTGGCTCTTCGCGCATCGGCACCCACACACTCTGCTTTGGAAGGAACTTTACCAAGCAGAATCCACTCCAGCAAGTTAGGAGATTGATGCATTGCCTGCACGATCCGGCGCAGTCCCTGCAAGGAGCAAAAGCAAAGGTGAGTATGCTTAGAGAGACCCTCAGTCCTTCTCACTCTAGACCCTCTCAGCAGCGAGAGAGATGGTGAATTTCTGGTAGAACACGTAATCCTGCTTTTATTAGGCTAATCGGAAGGACTACATTGGAAGGGGTAATACTAATAATAGATATGCCTGCTCTGTTGAAAAGAACAAGTCAAGTGGTTCCCATACAAACCTGCCACACTCATCTGCTCTGCTGTATGGCATAAGACTGTGAACTACACCTGTTGGTGAGAGGACTTCCATTGTAAGAGGTGTTCAACTTTTTATAGAGCACCTTCAAGGTTCTTGTTCACAGGGTCCTTATGATATGATCCTGTTTCTCTAACTGCTCACAGCACCAGATGCATGTTCGACTGTATGTATGCCTCCTGCCATACTGTGACACTCTCAGACATGCTCTGTGGTTCCAGACTTATAACTTTCATCACCCCTCGCTATTACTCCTCCTTGCATGGCTGTCTTGCTGTACAACACTCTGCTCTACCCCTTTGTAAGAAGTGTGGCTTTGATCCTGTGTCCTGCTGTTCTTCTGAGGCAAGGAAAGGTTTCCTGCACTCCTGGAAAGTAAGTAAAGGGGAGGGGGTGCGTGCGCTACCTTTTCTGATCTGTTGTTCCCATTACCAAATAAACTTTCTCTAAATCACCAAACAATGCTGTATGTGATAATTAAAGCCAACACAGCAGCCAGAATGTGAAATTCCCTCAGGAGAAATGTGAAAGACTGAGCTGATCAGTGCATGTCTCAGACTGCAGAATCTTCCTCTGTAAATGAACATTGACGTGCCTACCTCAGACTCGGTCCCCAAGGGCTCCTTCACTTCCAGCATAAACTCAAAATAATGGCCTCACTTATACTTTGCAAATGGCCTGAGAAGTGACAGCACATGGTCCCTTCAGCATCTAAAGGCCTCTTTGTTGAGAGCGTTATGACCTTGTTCAAAGTGAAAGGCACCTGAAAGAACAAACCCTATCGCTCTCCAAAGGTAGCTGCAGAGACTGGGGCCCAGCTAGTTAAACAAAGGCCTGTATGGCTTATCAGCAGAACCCTCTTCTATTGATTTATTTACCTTAATTTTAAATAAAAAGAAAGGTATGTGGAGGTTAGACTGTCCTTCAGCTTTCTGTCTCCTCCCCAAGGCTTACTCCAGCGCTACCCTAGAAGCAAGAGTAGACATGAGACTTTCTTCCCTTCTTATAACCTGCTCATCTCAGAGAGGAGCCTGAGGAAATGGCAAGCTCGCTGATGCTGGTTAGATTTAAGAAAAATAATCTTTCTAGAGATCCGACTGGGGATATACCCAGGAAAACGACCTCTGTTGTGTGGGGAACATGGACTGACCCTCACTAAATATGGAATAAGGACAATAATAAGAAACAGCTGCAGACAAAAACTGAAGTCAGACTCTGCATGCAGTACTCCATTGCAGACACAGAAAGTCATTTCCTCCTGTACTGTGCAAAAAACAAAAGGGGCAGACAACATGCTTTTAATTTGTATTCAATAAACAAAAAAACCCCAAATTTCAGTGATAAATTATATTATTAACACAAAATCACCAAAACAAACCCCCAGAAAAATAAATCAAAATTATCCTCTTTTTGTCGGATGTGTACAGGAAAGGAACATAGTAGCAGAACTATGTCCACCACACAGTTACATCCATTTTATTATAAAACCAGAAAAAAACTTTACTTAGCTGGAAATTATTAAGTCGCAGGCTATTCAAGCACGCTTGGGCACACGTTTAGACACGACGTGCACGTTTCGGGTTATTTGAACCCTGTTTCAAGTGCTGCCATGATCAAATTCAACCGTCTTTGAAACGCCGAAATCAGCTGTTTCCTTCAAAAGGGTCTGATACTCCTCCGAATGGCTGTGTCTTGCTGTCAATCAATTATGCTCACCGATGAAACTCCAGGATCTCCCCACCAACCAGGGGAAGCCCTGGGATCACCGGTGACTTCAGAATACACTGAGCCAATCAATCTCTTTGTTTAGACCTGTAGGAGATACTGTCTGTAATAGAAAAATCCAACGTTGTTCACAATTCTGCAATTTGTTTGTGCGATTTCCACCCCGCGGATCAAGAGGTATATGGTCAATAACCGACCATCGCAGATCCTGAAAGATGTGGCCAGTTGCTAAACAATGTTCAACAATTGGGGCTGTCACTGTCCCCTGACGGAGGCGGGACGCATGTTCACTCAATCTCACTTTAATGTTTCGAGTAGTTCTGCCCACATAAACCAAAGGGCACGGGCAGTAGATAATATAAACAACAAAACTCGAATTGCAGTTTGTTTCCCATCGCCGTCTAAAATGTCGATCTGTTCCCGGGCAGGTCCATTCTACCCCAATCAACGTTGAGGAACAATACATGCAGTTACCGCAGTCCGTATGACCTGCTTGTGAGACAGGTTGTGGGGGACGATCCTCTGTGACTGTAGTACTTGCTAACAAATCTCCCAAATTTGCTCCCCGTGTAAAAGCTATCATAAGAGGTTTTTGAAAGCAAGTGTGTAAATGCAAAATAGGCCAGTGTTTGCGGAGGATGTTAACCACACCTGTACTGGAACTCATATAAGGCAGTGTGCCCACCACCATTGAAGAGGTTTGTTCAGCACCCCTATCCGATCGATTGTCAGACAGTAGCCATTCACGGTGAGTGTATAATGCACGGCAATAGGCCAATCTAATCACTTTAGGTGGGTAACCCCTATCCAAAAGACGATTACGCAAGTCATTTGCATGTAGCTTAAAATCCTGTGTTGACGAGCAAATTCTCCGCAACCTCAGAAACTGGCCATATGGTAAACCCCTCTTTAACGGGCCGGGGTGGAAGCTCTGATATTGCAATAAACTATTACGTTGAGTTGGTTTCCTGGGGGTTTGTTTTGGTGATTTTGTGTTAATAATATAATTTATCACTGAAGTTTGGGTTTTTTTTGTTTATTGTATTCAATTCCCTGGCACAAAATGGCTACTGATACTTTTGCTTATACTGAAGACTATCACGAAACTCTGCGTAAAAGACCTACTTTATTTGATACCAATGATGGGGATAATCCTACAGGGGAAGGCCCTTCTATGTCTGAGCTGAAGGCTTTGAGGAAGAAATTGATCCGGTTACAAATGCATGGCGCGGCCATGACACGTTATCTTAAAACCCGTATTATACCACGGGGACTACGAATGACTCGAGCCCCGAAACTTTTTGTAACTGATGTGGATTTCGTTTTGAAATGGAATCAAATTTCCAACAAATGCAGCTTTGATTTAATAGCCCTGATCATGGAACGTACAGCACAGGAGGAGGTGGTGGTTTCTAAGAAAATTGAGGAGGTTCAAACTACTTTAAAAACAACGTTGGAAGAAAATGTGTTTCAAGTACGTCTTGATGACATGAATAGACAAATTAAAGGCTTCTTTGACTATCTGAAAGGATTAAAACAAAAGAAGTTCCTTTGTGATAAATCGGATTATGAAGTTGATAAGGTTTATTATTGGATGTATGACCCCCCTGACACTACTAATCAGAAACGTGTCACATTTGATAGTTCTTCTGAGGACACGGATGAAAGCGGTGGAACGGGTGACACTTCCAAATATCATCGCTCCGCTCAGGTTTTTCGGCGAGGTCAAGGCAATCGCGGAGGACGAACACGAGCGTGCCGCAATTCATATGCCGAGGATTGGGAACCACCAGTAACACGGCAGCGGTCTCGTCAACAAGCCAATCAATAGTAGTGAACTTGACATCTACCCCTTTACCCTCTTCTCATGAACGGATATTGAATTTGGGCCTTTCATATGTGCCCACTGTGCGCTATGACCCTTTTAAGATACGGGTATATTTACACAAATTTTTTCGACAATTACGTGTTACAAGATTTTTTTCACACAGATCTATCATGTCGGATGGTTCTGTAGTGCGTCCTAAATCTACCTGGATTCCTCCTGAGGTTCTAGACCCGGCCCTCTGCACTTTTCAGCAGTTGGTATTAAGGGATCTGGATGATTTTGAAAAACAATAGAGCTCTCAATGGGTTAATTTGAACAGGGAGGATTGGGGCATTTTGAGACAGATCCAGCGTGATCCAGCCTTTACGATCCGTAGAGCGGACAAAGGCGGTGCTATCGTGGTTCATTCCACTGAAAATTATAATAATCAGTTAACTGCCCACTTGTCCGATATTATTACTTATCGAGAATTATCTTGTGACCCGACTGTTGAATTACAGGCCACTATAAAAATGTTAGTAACGGATGCATTAGCCCAAGGATGGATTACTAATAAGGAATGTAGATTTTTGACAACTGTGTCTCCAAAGGTTCCTATTTTATATTTAGTACCCAAAGTGCATAAGTCTCTTACTGCACCACCGAGCCGTCCTATAGTGTCTTGCAGGGGCTCGGTATTAGAACCATTGTCTCAGTTCTGCGACGTCTTCCTAAAGGATGAAGCTATTTTGGTAACTTCCTACATACGTGATACCACACAATTTCTTCAACAATTGGAAGCACTGGAAGTCCCAACTTGTAATTTTCGGATGGTAACTCTTGACGTTGCCGCATTATACACAAATATAGATCAGACTGAGGCTTTACAACTTCTTCACACCAAGTTTACGACAGCTCCTTCACGTCTTCCTAGACAATTTCTGATTGAGCTTATTTCGTTGGTCTTGACCAAAAATTACTTTTTGTCTCAAGGAAAATTCTATATGCAAACTTATGGGATTGCCATGGGGGCTTCAGCAGCACCATCTATTGCCACTTTATACATGGCAGCTTTTGAGGAACAATATCTTTACTCTTCAGCTTATTTTCAACATATCAGATTTTGGAAACGATACTTGGATGACATTTTTTTCCTGTGGTTGGGGACTGTAGACGATTTACAAAGTTTTTTAACTTGGCTTAATAGTTTAAAGTCTCATCTAACTTTCACGGCTCATACGGATGATTATCAAGTTGATTTTCTCGACATCACCATACGTGTGAAAGAAGGACAATTCCATACTTCATTGTTTAGGCAACCAACTCAACGTAATAGTTTATTGCAATATCAGAGCTTCCACCCCGGCCCGTTAAAGAGGGGTTTACCATATGGCCAGTTTCTGAGGTTGCGGAGAATTTGCTCGTCAACACAGGATTTTAAGCTACATGCAAATGACTTGCGTAATCGTCTTTTGGATAGGGGTTACCCACCTAAAGTGATTAGATTGGCCTATTGCCGTGCATTATACACTCACCGTGAATGGCTACTGTCTGACAATCGATCGGATAGGGGTGCTGAACAAACCTCTTCAATGGTGGTGGGCACACTGCCTTATATGAGTTCCAGTACAGGTGTGGTTAACATCCTCCGCAAACACTGGCCTATTTTGCATTTACACACTTGCTTTCAAAAACCTCTTATGATAGCTTTTACACGGGGAGCAAATTTGGGAGATTTGTTAGCAAGTACTACAGTCACAGAGGATCGTCCCCCACAACCTGTCTCACAAGCAGGTCATACGGACTGCGGTAACTGCATGTATTGTTCCTCAACGTTGATTGGGGTAGAATGGACCTGCCCGGGAACAGATCGACATTTTAGACGGCGATGGGAAACAAACTGCAATTCGAGTTTTGTTGTTTATATTATCTACTGCCCGTGCCCTTTGGTTTATGTGGGCAGAACTACTCGAAACATTAAAGTGAGATTGAGTGAACATGCGTCCCGCCTCCGTCAGGGGACAGTGACAGCCCCAATTGTTGAACATTGTTTAGCAACTGGCCACATCTTTCAGGATCTGCGATGGTCGGTTATTGACCATATACCTCTTGATCCGCGGGGTGGAAATCGCACAAACAAATTGCAGAATTGTGAACAACGTTGGATTTTTCTATTACAGACGGTATCTCCTACAGGTCTAAACAAAGAGATTGATTGGCTCAGTGTATTCTGAAGTCACCGGTGATCCCAGGGCTTCCCCTGGTTGGTGGGGAGATCCTGGAGTTTCATCGGTGAGCATAATTGATTGACAGCAAGACACAGCCATTCGGAGGAGTATCAGACCCTTTTGAAGGAAACAGCTGATTTCGGCGTTTCAAAGACGGTTGAATTTGATCATGGCAGCACTTGAAACAGGGTTCAAATAACCCGAAACGTGCACGTCGTGTCTAAACGTGTGCCCAAGCGTGCTTGAATAGCCTGCGACTTAATAATTTCCAGCTAAGTAAAGTTTTTTTCTGGTTTTATAATAAAATGGATGTAACTGTGTGGTGGACATAGTTCTGCTACTATGTTCCTTTCCTGTACACATCCGACAAAAAGAGGATAATTTTGATTTATTTTTCTGGGGGTTTGTTTTGGTGATTTAATTTGTATTCAGCAGAGCTATACAAGTAGTCGATGGTGCTGAATATTCATGGCTAACCGCCGCCCATGATCCCTATAGCGGCACCATTCACTCACTACATGATTTGCAGCTTGTGGTGCTGTGAGGGCTTGTGTGCATCAGTGATGCTGAGAACTAAGCTATCGGTAGTGTAACTACTGGCAGAGTCTCCCAAGATGGACAGGTCTCAGCTGAGATGCCAGACCAAGACAAACCACCCATCTGGGCAGCAGCAGAATGGGATAGTGTTGGCAGCAGAGAATCACATTTCTGTGACAATGGCAACAACACTAGCATTACCTGCATGGAAGAAAGGCCTGGAATCTACTTCCGTATCTTGCCATGAAAACCCAATAGATATTACAGCAAAATGAATCAGACTCCCAGGTTGGAAGGCACTCAACTGGCTACTGGGGAGGAGCTAAAGACTTTTCAGAGTAAAGCCAGCATTTATGATGTGGTTGGATCAAAGCTCTCGGGATGTCTGACTGCTAATGTAGCTGCACATGAAATGAGAGTCAGAAGCT
The DNA here is from genome assembly GCA_033557465.1 of Ichthyophis bannanicus. NCBI lineage: Eukaryota > Metazoa > Chordata > Amphibia > Gymnophiona > Ichthyophiidae > Ichthyophis > Ichthyophis bannanicus. The sequence continues at coordinate 9,384,869 of CM066050.1, forward strand.
GCAAAGATGTCTTGCATATTGGGAGATGGAACATACAAAGCATAAACCAAAGGAAGTTTGAGGTGGTCAAGAATGAAATGGAACATGTACAACTCAATCTGTCAGGTGTCAGTGAACTGAAATGGACTGGCATTGGGCACTTTGCATCTGATGATCACATGGTCTACTATACTGGAAATGCAAGACAAAGAAGAAATGGTGTTGCATTTATAATCAAGAAGAAACTTGGAAGAACTGTAATGAAATACAATGCAATCAGTGAACACTTAATTTCTATTCGTCTACGAGGGATGCCCATCAAAGCAACTATAATTCAGGTATATGCCCCAACAACAGCTGCAGAAGAGGGTGAAGTTGATGAGTTCTATGAACAAGTATAAACTGAAATTAACAGAACATGCAAACTTCTTTTTTTTTTAGTGCCATCAAGTCAGTGTTGACTCATAGTGACCCAGCTACCTCTGGATTTTCTTGGAAATGTATCACTGGAAGTAGATTGCCAGCCTTTTCTTCTGAGGCAATGGAGTGGAAAGTGACTTGCCCAAGATCACAAGGCGTGCCAGTGGGAATTGAACCCTTGATCTTCTGGGTACTAGGCAGTTGCTCTACCACTAGGCTACTCCTCCACTCCTTTGCAAACTTACTATCCTGATAGTCATGGGTGACTAGAATGCAAAAGCTGGCAACAAAGAAGAAGGCAAAGTGGCTAGCTGCAGAAATGAAGTTGGAGAAAGACTGATAGAATTATGCAAGACCGATCTATTTATCTCAAACACCTTCTTCCAGCAACACAAGCGGCGACTGTACACATGGACTTCAGCCAATGGATTGTACAAAAATCAAATTGACTACATCGGTGGAAGTCAACAATGGAAACGTTCTATAACATCGGCAAAGACAAAACCTGGAGCTGACTGTGGTATGCAAACTCAAGCTAAAGTTGAAAAAGAGCAAGCCATTTATGAATGTAGCAAAATATGACCATGAGAAAATACCACTGGAATTTAAAGACTGCCTGTAAAATTGATTTGCTGCTTTAGATACAAATGACAGAGCTCCAGAAGATTTATGGGATGACATCAAGAAGGTTGTGTTGGAAGAAAGGTAAAAAAGCAAAAATGGCCAAAATGGATGACTGGAGAAACTCTGCAAATTGCCCAGAAACACAGAGAAGCTAAAGTGAGAAGAGAAATAGAGGCAATCGCAGAGCTCGACAGAGATTTCCAACATGCAGCAAGACAAAGACAAGGAGAAATACTACAGCAATACATGCAAGGAAATAGAATCAGAAACTATTAGAGGAAGAACAAGATTGACTTTCCAAAACCTATGAGAATTAAAGAAAAAATTCCAGCCTCAAATTGGAATGCTACAAGATGTTCAAGATCGATGTTGAATAATGCTGAGAAGATCAAGAAAAGGTGGAAAGAACATACAGAGTCATTATATCATAAAGATCAAGTGGACCAACAGCCATTTCAACCTGTATGTTATGATCAGGAACGATTGGTGATGAAAGAAGTCAAAGAAGCATTGAAAGTCTTATCAAGAAAACAAGCACCGGGCATCGATGGCATTCCCATTGAAGTATTACAGCAACCTGATGCAGCTGTTACCATACTTACAAGGCTCTCTGCCAGGAAATTTGGAAGACAAATTCATGGTCAATTGACTAAAAGATCTGTGTTTATACCAATAGTAAAGAAAGGTGATCCAACTGACTGTGGAAATGATCTCACAATCGCTCTGATCCCACATGCCAGTAAAAGTCTACTGAAAATTATTCAGCAGAGACTACAACCATACCTGGAACGAGAATTGCCTGAAGTGCAAGCAGGGTTCAGGAAAGGGCGAGGAACAAGAGACATCATTGCAGATGTGAGATGGATCCTTGAAAAGACCAAAGAATACCAAAAAGATATCTATGGGGCTTGTTTACAAAGCTGCGGTAGCGGTTCGCGATCATTATCGGAGCCGCAACCCCATTGATTTCAATGGGTCCGCGGCTCCGATAACGACTGCGAACCGCTACCGCGGCTTTGTAAACAAGCCCCTATATGTGTTTTATCAACTACAGCAAGGCTTTTGACTGTGTAAACCATGAGAAACTCTGGTTCACATTAAGAAGCATGGATATACCAGAACACTTGATCATTCTCTTGCACAATCTGTACATTGATCAACAGGCAATAGTTCGAACAGAACAGGGAGAAACAGAATGTTTTAAAATCAGCAAAGGTGTACGACAAGGCTGCATACTTTCCCCCTACCTCTTTAATTTATATGCAGAACAAATCATCAGAGAAGCAGGATTGTATGAAGACAAATGAGATGTGAAGATTGGTGGAAAACTCATCAACAACCTTCGCTATGCTGATAATACCACATTACTGACTGAAAGTGAAAACGATGTGAAACATTTGCTTCTCAAGATCAAGGAACATAGTCTTAAAATGTGCCTGCACCTTAATGTAAAGAAGAGAAAGATCCTGACAACTGGCAAAATCAGTCAGTTCATTGTTGATGGAGAAGAAATTGAAATTGTGAACAACTTTAACCTACTTGGATCAACTATCAATAAAGAAACAACAAGCAGTCAAGAAATCTGATGCCGCATTGCTCTTGACAGAATTGCTATGAAGGACCTAGACAAGATTCTCAAGAGCAGAGATGTCTCCCTCCATATAAAGATTTGATTTGTTCAAGCCATGGTATTTTTAATAACATCATATGGATGTGAAAGTTGAACAGTAAAAAAGATAAACAGGAAGAAAATCAATGCCTTTGAACTATAGTGCTGGTGATGAATACTGTGTATACGATGGACTGCCTGAAGAATAAACCAGTCAGTACTAGAGGAGATCAAACCTAAGCTTTCCTTAGAAGCTCAGATGACAAGACTTCGACTATCATACTTTGGACACATCATGCGAAGAGAGAGATTGTTAGAGAAAGACATCATGCTTGACAAGGTAGAAGGTCAGCGCAAAAGAGGAAGGCCAAAAATGAGATGGATCGATACAATAACAGCAGCTATGGACACCACTCTATCAACAATGAGCCGCTTTTCTGAAGACTGAACACAGTTTAGGAAAACTATCCAAAGGGTCGCCATGAGTCAATACCGACTCAACTGCACTTAACTACAACAACATGGGCTTTACTTTAGAACTCCCATTCTGCAAGCTAGCAGCAAATGTAGAGGTTCTGTACAGACGTTAAATGTCACCCCCATTGGATCAACCTCTCTCTGTACAGGCACAGGCTTTAGGTATGTGTGGGGTGGAGGGGTATCTATAAGTGTATAGTTGGGGGTCTGTGTGTGCATGTGTGTGAATGTAAAGGGGGTATATGCAGTGGCATAGCGTGAGTTGTCAGCACCCGGGGCAAGGCAAGTAATTTGCGCCCCCTAACCCGTGGATTTTAGCCGCCGGGGAGCTTCTTTGCGCAGGGGAGCTTCTTTGCGCGGGGGAGCCGACCGTGATCCTACCCCGGGAGGGAGCGATCGTCAGCACTGACCTCGCTGAGCCGGAGTCCAGGGAAACGAACAGCACAGCAGCAAGAGCCCGACAAGCATGGTTAAACGCCCAACAGCAGGGAAGAGGAGGAGATCCGGAACCAGAAACTCGCGATGCCGCCCTGCAGCTCCGCCTTCTCGAGCGCACAGGGCGATCCGACCCCAACCCCAGCTTTACATTGAGATCGAGGGGCGATGACGCGATAAACAGTCCCCCTCCCACCCCGCCCCGGCAGCTTGTGTGAAATAGCTACCTAGAGGGGGTCAATCGCATCGCCTGCGCTTTGTTGCCGAGGGTTTGCCAAGAACAATGCGACTCCCAGGACTGCGGGCTCGAGGGCTATAGCGCAAACCTCTTTGCAGTGCCACCACCAGATGGCGTACGCGCCAACATGTATCATAGGGACCTGCCTTTCCCCCTCATCGGCAACAGAGAGCTGCGAGTGCGAGTGCGCCCCCCCATGTTGCGCCCGGTGCGGCCAGCCCCCCCTGCACCCCCCACGCTACGCCTCTGGGTATATGTGAGTGAGCAGATTTGGGTGCAGGTGTGTGTGACTTCATAAGCAGCCAGTGACTAGGTGGAGTGTGTTTTGAGTGGGTGGGGGATGTCTACAAGTGTGTAATCTGGATTTGAGTGACTAGGCAACTGAGTGACTGGTGCAATGTGTATAACCCCCTTCCTTCTTCTCCCCTCTTCTCTGTGCCCTCTAACTCTTTCTTCAGTTTGCTCTTACCTACCTCCCTTTCCCCATCCATTGCTTCTTTTCCATCCCTCCTGTCTCTGATGTCCCCTCCCATTCTATCTCCTTTCAACCTCTTAGCCTACTTTCACCTTCCCATACTGCTCATCACTCTTTTAAGGCTCATTCAACCCCCCCCCCCCAATCCTCCCTGTCGACTTATCCATGTTTTCCCCCTCCTCAATTCTTCCTTTCTTTTTCACTTGCCAGGCTAACTCATACTCTCTCTCTCTCTGTCTCTTCCAGGCTGACCTCTCACTTCTCTGTACTCCTAATCAGTAATCCACACCCCCTCTTCATCCCTTCTCTCTCATCCCTAGACTCACCCTTCACAATATCTACCTCCCCCCCCCCTCCACCAACAGGCTCATCCCCATACCCTCTTCAGTCTACTCTCCTCAAAGGATCAGTCACTCCGTCACTTCTACTGCTGCTGTTACTAATCAATTGCATAGTGCTACTAGACAGTACCTGGTCCACAGACTTTACAATCTAATCCAACAAACAGGGGACTATATTGTATAAGAGGGAAATGATTAATGCACACATGGATGTTTAACAGGAGAGAAAGGGGGCCAGGAACCAAAAGCAGCCTTGAAGAGGTGGATTTTTAGCCTTCTTTCACTCATCCCTTTAATCCCCCAAATTCATTCTCTCATTCACTCTCCTCCTTCAGGCTTACTCTCTCCTCCGGATTCACCTCCAAGGCTGACACCCTTTACCCTCTGTAGGCTCACATCCCACTCTGCTCCCCTGCAGGGTCATGTTGTGTCTCTTTCAAATCCTTCTTTCAGATGATTTTCTATCAGTATTGTCAGCTCTTCTCAATCAAAGCCAGCAGAAGGATGAGGAGAATAAGGGGTACCTAAAGCTTTCTCCTCTTTTGGAAGCCAAAGAGGCCCAGGCTGACAGTATGAAGGGTGCCAGTGGGGAGGGAGTGAAGGACCAGGCTGACAGTATGAAGGGTGCCAGTGGGGAGGGAGAGCTAGCCCAGGCTGGCACTGGTGAAGGGCGCTGGTGGTAAAGAAGAGCAGGTCCTGGCAGGTAGTGGTGACTGTCAGAAGCAAAGATGGTAAACAGCATTAAACTTGGGCTTTTCACTCTTGAGGTACTAGCTAGCAAAAGGCACCCTGCAGGACCGACATAAAGCAGGGCACCTGACTCTTGTGCACATGGGCTTTTTAAGTACATGTGCTTTTATTTTGTTGCAGGCTTTCTCGCAATCCTAAAGAGGGGTGTTTGGAGGGCTCCCAGGCAGGGGAAAAGCAAAATGACTGTCCAGCTCAGATCCCAACACTTGGCCACTTTACACCACCAAGTTTGTTTGTTTGCGAATAATGCGACCAGAGGCAATGAGCATTCATAATTCAGGACCCCAGTGGAAGGAATGTGAGTTCTTGTATGGCCGATACTCTATGTGTCACCCTATGGACAGGCCATCACTGTAACAATGGTTCTCTTTAGCAATTCCTAAAGTGATAAAACTCATTAGATGTGAAGTTTGGGTGCCTCTGTGGGACTCCCTCAGGGTGTCCACTTTTTACCAAGCTTATATAGTTCATTGAGAAAAGAGAAGCCAAACCTGGGGATGAATCATTCTGTTGCTGATATCACTACTGATGGCTATAAAACCCTGGCTCCAGGCAGTGACATGTGAAGGGGGAAGTGAGGTCAGCACTAGAAAGTTTGACATGGGATAATCTCCATGAACAACCCCAAGATAGAGAAACTTGGGTGACGCACGGAGTTCGATATCCTAGAGCAGTATTTAGCAAGACTGTATGGGAAGAGTTGAATAAATAACCATCCCTAGCAGACTATCTGAGGGCAACATCTTCAGAGCTGAATTGTATGCTGTTCTTTAGAAATGCAAATTTGGTAGATAATTATGTGATTTATACAATAAGTACTTATTGCTCTAATGGCAAAATTATTTTTGAAATGTGCACATCCCTGACAAAGCAGTAAACAGACTCTGGGTTATGATTAAGGAAGATTATTATCTACATGGATGGGGCAATCTCACCATGTGTTATGCTATCAGCTGGATAGAGAGCAATAACAATTAAAGCTTGCAAAAAACAGCATGGTATTTTTAAGAATCTGCAAATATTTCCAGATGAAAAGAGAATGGATTGTCTAGTTTTAGAAAGAAATGATGTCTTGTACATGATAGGACTGGAAAAGGCAGCTTTGATCTTACCATTTCCTTCCATGTACTTAACAACTAATCTTCCCTTCCAGATACAACTTCTTCACTACCAACGGAGACAACAGGGAACCTTCCAAAATTGTGCTTGGAGGCCTGTTTCGATGCTGAAGTGAATTTGTGATGACCGAAGGAAGGCGCTTTTCTCCTGTGGTGAAGCAATCTTCCACGTATTACAGGGAAACAGGGCTGAGCAGGAGGAGACAGAAGCAGAAGGTTACTGTGAAATGGATGCAGAGAGTGGAGAAGGGAAAGAGGGGGTTTGAGCATTTAGGCAAGATACTGAAATGCATTGTAAAGAAAGAGAAAAAGGAAACGCTTAGGGAATAATTTGATAAAAAAAATGTTGCATGTAAAATGTTTTTTTCTAAAATAACCCCAGATGTTATGCATGTAAAAGTAGTGCAATGACGAGAATGTGCATCCTTTTTTATGAGCCAGGTGTGGACATGTTGTGGGGCGGAGTTGCAGTTTACGTGCCTCTGTATTACTAAATGCTTGCAGGCATTCCTACTTGCACTTGAGCAGACAGAGATATCCATGGCTTCAATCTAGCCATGATTTCTGCCAGCTTACCCTTGGTATTTGATGAAATAACATAGGCACCTATATGTCTTTGTAAAATAGCACCTCTTTTACATAAGAACATAAGATATGCCATACTGGGTCAGACCAAGGTCCATCAAGACCAGTATCCTGTGGCCAATCTAGGTCATACGTACCTAGCAGTTTCCCCAAAAGACACAGGTTCCACAATGCTTGTACTGGGTCAAGCATTGATATCCTGGGTCCCTTCTTAATAATGGTTCATGGACCTTTCCTCCAGGAACTTGTCTAAATCTTTTTTAAACCCAGCTACACTAACAGCCTTTTTACTACATCCTCCGGTAACAAATTCCAGAGTTTGATTACACGTTGAGTGAAAAAATATTTTCTTTTATTAGTCTTAAATAGTTTACCCTGTAGTTTCATTGCATGTCCCCTAGTCTTTCTATATTCTGATAACGTAAACAATTGATCTACGTTTACATGTTCAACTCCGTTCATTAATTTATAGACTTCTATCATATCTCCCCTCAGCCGTCTCTTTTCCAGGTTAAAGAGCCCTAACCTTTTTAGCCTTTCTTCATAGGAGTATCCTTCCATCCCCTTTACCATTTTGGTGGCTCTTCTCTGAACCTTTTCTAATAACGCTATATCCTTTTTAAAATACGGCAACCAGAATTGCACACAATATTCAAGGTGCGGTCTCACCATGGAACGATATAGAGGCATTATAATATCTTTTGTTTTATTTTCCATTCCTTTCCTTATGATACCTAGCATTTTATTTGCTCTCTTGGCCGCCGCTGCACACTGGGCCGAGGGTTTTAACATGGTATCCACAATGACGCCTAAATCTTTTTCCTGGGTGGTGGTTCCTAATGTGGAACCTTGCATTGTGTAACCATAGTTTGGGTTGTTCTTCCCTAGGTGCATAACTTTGCACTTGTCCACATTAAATTTCATCTGCCATTTTGATGCCCAGTCTTCCAATTTATCAAGATCCTCTTGCAGTTTTCCACAATCCTCTTGGGTTTTAACAACTTTAAATAGCTTTGTGTCATCTGCAAATATGATAACCTCACTCGTTATTCCCTTTTCCAGGTCATTTATGAATATGTCAAAAAGCAGCGGACCCAGCACAGATCCCTGGGGTACACCACTATTCACCTTTCTCTATTGGGAAAATTGGCCATTTAGCCCTACCCTCTGCTTTCTATCTTTTAACCAATTCCTGATCCACAATAGTACACTGCCTCCTATCCCATGACTCTTTAGTTTTGCCAAAAGTCTCTGATGAGGGACCTTGACAAAGGCTTTCTGAAAATCCAGATACACTATATCAACCGACTCTCACCTTTGTCCACCTGTTTATTCACTCCTTCAAAAAAACATAACAGATTAGTAAGACAAGATCTTCCTTGTCTAAAGCCATACTGGCTGTCTCCCATTACTCCATGACTATTGTCATGGTGGCAGCCCCTAGTGGCCAAGGGCGGTAAGGGCATGCTCCACGATATATTTATTTTCAAGGAGCGTGGTGTAATGTAAGGCCAAAAATGGAGTTTGGTCTTATCTATTTTCAGCTCCTTGTGTGCACATAATTCAGCCAAGAGTGTAGGGAAACAAGGCTTTTATTTCCCCTCTGTGCAAGGGTTCAATTAAGACAGTGGAAATCAAAGAATGTCCTTTGTTTGAAAAGGTTCCAGTAATAAGCAGGTGGACTAACTGTTAGTAGCTTCACAATTAGTGCCAAGGAAAATGGAGGAATTCAGTTCATTCGAAACAAAACAATTAAACAAGTTTTCTTCTTATTTACACGGTGGCAATAGACTCTAGGCTAGTAGCCATACACAACCCACAATCCATATCTTCTTCCTGAGGCATGGGAATAGCATTTATCTCTTCTACGTCCATAGATTCTGCCTCACTACTTTCCCCCGTGGAGTAAATACTGTCCCTGGCTGTCACAGCTTTACATGGACTGTCTCCACTGACCTGCCTCCAATAAGACTGGGTTTTAAGTTCTCTTGGTAATTCTTGAAACCACTCTGGTTTCTTTCTTCTTCTTACAAAGTGAGTATTTGCTTTAGCAGTGCTTCTAGGAATTAAGCATTTTTAGCAGGAATAAAGCTTTCATACCTTGAGTTTCTTTAGCTGGACTTCCTGGAGCTTTCTCTCCCAAGAACGTCTCTTTTGCAACAGTTTTTCTGCCGGTAGCTTCTGGGCAGTGCTGTGCTTCCTGGCAGCTTAGCAAAACCTGGTATGGATTCAGCTCTATGTTTCAGTGGTAAAGTAGCCTTGCTAGAAACTCCTTTTCCTCGAGTACCTGGTAAAGCTTGTCCAGCAGGTTCCAGTGACTGCAGGTCTTCTTCCAAACCTGGTTCTCTGGATACGTCTCTCAGCTTTGGACTCAGGAATGTTGCTTGAGCAGGGAGTGGCACACTCTCCAGCCCGACTGCTTTCCCCAGCAGACTCCCTCTGAACAGCTGCTCTGGTAGCTTGGCCCCTCTGAACTCCACCTCTGTGAATTCCGTTCCCTTGGGCTTGCTGAAGGAGGATTCCTTCCTTCAGGTCTCTCCTTCTTTCCTTAGCCGTGCTCCTTGTTCCTTCTCCAAGTCCTTCTGCTCCTTGTTCTGCTGCTTCCCTTTCTGCAGCCGTGCTCCTTACTGCTTGGCTTTTTCTCTCCCACTCTCCTTTGCTAGAATTAAACTTCTGCTTATAAAGGGATCTTCTCTTTGAATCTCCCGGGCTCATTCCCAGGTGCAACTGGTTAGATCTCCTAGCCTCATTAGCTTCTGTATGATCACTCCTGCCCCCTCTAGCTGTGCTTTGAGGTAATTGCACATCTAGATCTCTGTGAGAAACAGGGTTTCTTTTCAACTTTGCATCTTTATTAGTACCAGCCTCATGACACTATCTACATGTTGAGTAATTTTGTTCTTTGTGATGGTTTCTACCATTCTTCCCGGTACTGACGTCAGGCTCACCGGTCTGTAGTTTCCCGGATCACCCCTGGAACCCTTTTTAAAAATTGGCGTTACATTGGCGATCTTCCAGTCTTCAGGTATTAAAAATGATTTTAATGAAAATTCACAGATTACTAATAGCAGGTCCGCAATCTCATATTTCAGTTCTTTCAACACCCTTGGATGTATACCATCCGGCCCAGGTGATTTGCTACTCTTCAGTTTATCTAATAGTTGTAATACATCTTCCCGATGTCTCGATATTTCCTTCAATTCTTCCGCACCTTTAAATACCACTTCAGTCATGGGTAACATCCCTACATCTTCCTCAGTAAAGACCAAAGCAAAGAATTCATTCAGTCTCTCCGCTATTGCCTTGTCACTTCTTAGTGCCCCTTTAACCCCTCTATCATCTAATGGACCAACTGACTCTCTCACAGGTTTTCTGCTATGAATGTATTTGAAAAAGTCTTTATTTCGCGTTTTTGCTTCCGCAGCAAGCTTCTTCTCAAATTCTCCCTTTGCCTGCCTTATCAATGCCTTGCATTTGACTGCCAGTGCTTGTGCTGTTTCCAGGTTTTGTCGTTTGGCTCTTTTTTCCATTTCCTGAAAGATGCTTTTTTGGCAACAACAGCCTCTCTGACCTCACCTTTAAACCATGCTGGCAGTTTTTTGGACTTACTTCCACTTTTCTTAAAGCATGGAATACAGCTGGTCTGGGTTTCCAAGATTTATTTATTTAAACTGATTTCTATACCCCCTTCTCCTTCAATTAAAGCGGTTCACACAGCAAACAATCAAAGTCTTGTGTTTAGTGTTCGCATGCAGTGAGCAGTGTGTGCGTGTGAGTGTGGTTGGTTGTTGATTCGTGGTGAGCTAAATATAATGTGAGCTATCTACAATACTATGTACATCGGAGCTTTGCGTTTTGGCTGAGATCTGGTCTCGAGGAGGTGTTTGATGAGTTGGGGTATTGTCTGTTTTATAGTTTATGGTTTATGTGCCAGCACCATAGTGCTCAATGAAGAGTGTCGTCTTTAGCAGTTTCCTGAAGTCCTTAATGTCTGATGTTGCCCTTAGTTCGTCAGGGAGTGCATTCCAGATTGTTGGAGCCGCTTTTGAGAGGGCTCGTTTTTCGGTGTCCTTGCGTATTTTGTTGAAGTCTTCGGGGGTGTTGACACGGTTGGCTGTGCCTCTCCTCCTCAGTCTTGTGCTGCTGTCGGGTTGTATGAGTGGGTGTAGGCTGAGAGCTGATGAGCGTTGTTTGATTTTGAAGATGTTTATGACTGTCTTATACTTGATGTGGGAACTGATTGGTAGCCACTGGAGTTCTTTCAGGGTGGGGATGATGTGTTCTTGTCTTTTGGTGCCTGTTATTATGCGTGCAGCTGTGTTTTGTGCCAATTGCAATGGCCTGGGAGTTTGTTTTGTTAGTCCAAGATATATTGGGTTGCAATAGTCTAGGATTGGGGTTATTTAAGCCTGACATACTGCGCGGAAGTGTTCTTGAGGGAGGAGGGGTCTGAGGTGTCGGACTATTCTCATCCTGTGGTATGCATTTTTGGTGGTTCTGCTGATGTGGGACTGAAGGTTCAGTTCTTTGTCCAGCGTCACTCTGAGGTATTTAACTTCTGGTTGTATGGGTATGGTTGTGGTGTCTATCTTGATGTTGGGAGGAGGGATAAAGTCGCAGTTTCGGGTGATGATTAGGGCCTCGGTCTTGTTGTAGTTTATTGTCAGTTTATTGTCTTGAAGCCAGCTGTTCATGTGCATTAGACACTCTGTTATCTTTGAGTAGTCTGGGTTGTTGAGGGTGATTGGTGTGTATATCATTATATCATCCACATAGATTGTGTACCTTATCCTGTGTTTTTGGATGATGTTGCATATTGGCTGGATGTATAAGTTGAATAATAGTGCTGATAGAGCGGATCCTTGGGATACGCCTTGCGTGACCTTTATGGGTCGGGAGGTATTGTAGCCAATCTTGACCTGTATCTGTCTGTCCGTTAAGTAGGAGTGGAACCATCTCAGTGTGGCTCCCTGTAGTCCGATGTTTTGTAGTCTTGCTAGTAGTATTGCGTGGTCCACTGTATCGAATGCTGATGAAATGTCGATGAAGATCATGAGGATTCCGTTTTTGCTATTGTCTATGTGGTAGAGTATATCATCGAATAGGTATAGCAGGAGGGCTTTGACTCCGTGGTTAGGGCGGAAACTGTGTTGGTTGAATTCTAGTTCTGCGTGGTTGTCTATGTGGTCCTGTAGCTGCTGTTGTACTGTCTTCTCAATGATCTTAGCCAGTAGAGGGATGCTTGAGATGGGTCTGTAGGCTGCAGGGTTGTTCTTGTCGAGTGTTGATTTCTTTGTAATTGGTCTAATTGTAGCGAGCTTTAGTTGATCTGGCATGATTCCTTGGGTTAATGAACTGTTTACCATGTAGTGTATGGTTTGGATGAAGCTTGCCTTTGTCGCTTTGATCCATGTCGCTGGGCATGGGTCTGTTGGTGCTGTGCTTGTGTTGAGTGCGGTGATGATGTGTGAGAGCTGTTCTGTGGATGGGATGCTGAATTTGTTCCATGTTTCTCTTGGTGGGGTGGTTGTAGTAGTGCTTGTGTCTGTTTTCCGGTGTGAGGCTGAATGAAATTTTTCCTGGATATGGTTGGCGAATGCTTGTGGGTCTATTTGTACTTCATTCTCGGTTTTCTGTTCTTTGAGGGTTTTCACAATTTCAAAGAGCTCTCTTGGTTTATTGTTTGATTTGAGTATGATGTTGGTGTGGTATTCTCTCTTTGTTTGGTTGATGAGGACATTGTATTCTTTTTGCTTTGTTAGGTATTGTGCCTGAGTGTTAGTTGATTTGGTGTGTCTCCATTGCCGTTCCAACTTCCTGAGTTCTCTCTTCTTGGTCCGTATGATTTTTGAGTACCAGGGTGTGTGGTGTGTTTTGTTACCGCGGTCTTTCCTTGGTCTGTATTTGGGGGCTTTGGCGGCAGCATTGATGACACTGTTCCATTGTTTGACTTGTTCGTCTAGATCTTCTTCTTCCATGTTCATGTGGGGAAGTGTGTCCTGTAGAAATTGGTCTTTGTTGAAGCATTTAAATCTTCTTTGGGTTGGTGGGTTGTCCAGGTTCTTGTCGTGTTTCTGCCCTTGCGGTATTAGCTTTATGTTGATTATGTGGTGGTCTGACCATGGTACAGGGGTGACGTCAGGTGTTGGTATGTTACCGCTGTCCAGTAGGGAGTTGGGTGTGAATATGAGGTCCGGTGATGATCCGTGTCTGTGTGTCGGGGTATTGATCAGTTGGGTGTAGTGTAGGGATCCCATAGCTCGTAGGAAAGCATCTGCGTCCTTTGTGTTGGTGGATTTTAGATTGAAATCTCCTAGTAGTAGCATGGTTTTGTGTTTTGTGTTGAAGGCACATAGTAGTTTTCAACAACACCCAAGCTTGATGTAAATCTTTAACCTTTGTAACTGCCCCTTTTAGTTTTTTCTTAACTATTTTCCTCATTTTATCATAGTCTCCCTTTCGAAAGTTAAAAGGTAGTACTGCGGATTTCCTTACTATCCCTCCTCCACTAATTAAATCAAATGCAATCATGCTATGATCACTATTACCAAGTGGCCCCAACACCCTTATCTCTTGCACTAGATCTAGTGTTCCACTAAGGACTAAGTCTAATATGGCTTCCCCTCTGGTCGGTTCATGAACCAGCTGCTCCAAGAAGCAGTCATTTATTTCATCTAGGAACTTTATCTCCCTAGCATGTCCTGCTGTGACACTGACCCAGTCGATACCAGGATAATTGAAATCACCCATTATTATTACTGCACTGTAACATTTGTTAGCTTCCTTGATTTCTTTGAGCATTTCATCATCCATTTGTTCATTCTAGCCTGGCAGTCGACAGTACACCCCCACTGCCATCGCTTTCCCCTTTTTACATGGAATTTCAATCCATTGAGATTCTACAGAAAATGTTGTTTCCTGCAAAACGTTAATCCTTTCTGACTCAATGCCCTCTCTAACACAGAGCGGAACCCCTCCACCAATTTGATCAGCTCTATCATTATGATATAGTTTGTACCCAGGTATCACAGTGTCCCAATGGTTGACCTCCTTTCACCATGTCTCTGATATTCCAATCATATCTAACCTCTCATTTAGTGCTATATATTCTAACTCTTCCATCTTATTTTTTAGACTTCTAGCATTTGCATACAAGCATTTTAGAGATTGTATTTTATTCATATTAATCTGGCTATTGGTAGGCATGGGTAATTTGGGATCCTTAAGCTCTGTCTGCTCCATACTTGAGGGCATTTGGGCTACTTTACTCTTTTTTGGAACCTCTCTGCTTTTGGTAGTATCCTTCAAGGATACATTCTTCCGAACCATGCACTCTTGGGTGACTGTCAGTTTTCCCCTATTATCTAGTTTAAAAGCTGCTCTATCTCCTTTTTAAAGGTTAATGCCAGCAGCCTGGTTCCATCCCGGTGAAGGTGAAGTCCATCCCTTCGGAAGAGCCCCTCCTTTCCCCAGAATGTTCCCCAGTTCCTAACAAATCCAAAACCCTCATCTCTGCACCATTGTCTCATCCACACATTGAGACTCCGGAGCTCTGCCTGCCTTTTGGGTCCTGCGCGTGGAATGGGAAGCATTTCGGAGAACACTACCCTGGAAGTTCTGGATTTCAACTTCCTCCCTAAAAGCCTAAATTTAGCTTCCAAAACCTCCCTACCACATTTTCCTATGTCATTGGTACCGACATGTACCAAGACAGCAGACTCCTCCCCAGCACTATCTAAGACCTTATCTAGGTGGCGCGTGAGGTCTGCTACCTTCGCACCTTCGCACCAGGCAGGCATGTTACCAGGCGATCCTCACGTCCACCAGCCACCCAGCTATCTACATGCCTAATGATCGAATCACCAACTATAACGGCTGTCCTAACCCTTCCCTCATGGGCACATGGCCCTGGAGAAACTTCCCCGCTGCCAGAGGGTTTTACATCTCCTGGAGGACAGATCCTAGTTACAGGATCAATTCCTGCCACACCAGGGTGATGCTCACCTATCACATGACCTCTCTCCTCAATGGCAACAGGGATGTTGCCAGACTGGAGGTGGGACTTCAGGACTATACCCCTGTAGGTCTCGTCTATGTACCTCTCTGTTTTTCTTATGTCTTCCAAGTCTGCTACTGTAGCCTCTAGAGAATGGACTCATTCCCTGAGAGCAAAGAGCTCCTTGCATCTAGTGCACAAGTAAGACCTCTCACCAACTGGGAGAAAATCAAACATGTGACACTCAATGCAAAAGACTGGAAAGCCCCCATCTCGCTGCTGGACTGCTGTCTGCATCTTAGTTTTAAGCTTGTGTTTAGATCTTTAACTTCTTTACTTACTAAGGGTTGCTATGGATATTTATACTAATAAAACTGTACCTAAGATATTTAATATACCTTGTTCACCTGAAGCTTAATTAATCTCAGGTCCTTAGTGTATGACTGATTTGGATAACGAGCTTCACCTGAGAGCAGCTCCTTTCCTTTAATATGTGTAAGTACCTATAAAGCTATGATTATCCCAGGGGTGGGTGGGTGTTGGGGGGGGGGGAGAGAGGGAGGGAAATAACACTTATTAAAAGAGGGCTGCTACACAGTACCCTGTCTTGTGCTGCTGAGACAAGCTGTGAGCAACTTTCTGGATGATTAACAGTCCTTGCTTGGATAGAAGGAGTCTTTCAAAATGGCCTTTTGACCTGCCACCTGGTGTTAACACCTATTGAAAAAGTTTCACAGGTCTCTTGCCCCCTAGGTATAAAGGCCTCTTTGTAAAGGTCTCTAAAAGACTTTGTTGCTCAAAGAGTACTGACCCTGTTTTATTTAAATTTATTTATTTATTTAAAAGCTCTTTTATACCGCGCTCTTCAACATCAGTGCGGTTTACAGTTAACAATTCTTGCAAGAGACAATGAGAAATGCCTAGTGCTACATTGAACAGGAACAGGAACTTGGATCCGTAACAGGGAGAAGTATTTACACGCTCAGCTAGCACAACTGTAGCAGAGAAACTATTTACAAGTTCAATGCTGGGCCAGACTAATTGATTAGTGCTGGTTCTTCAGTTATTACATTGATCATTATTATCATTCTTGGTTATTACATTTATCAGTATTGACACATGATGGAGTACCTAATGGGAAGGCTCTGTTGTTCGGTTTGTGAGGTGTTGGGCACTGAGTGAGTGAGCTGGGATGTGGGATGTGGATGTGTCTTTTATGCTAAGTTATATTCTGATTTGATTTAAATTACAGCTCTTTGCTGCTGCTAGGTTCTGACTTATGAAATTTAAACTACAAGCTCTCTTCTGGGTTCTAAATCTAACCAGAAAGCTCTCTTCACATCCTCTTATAAATTTAACTCCTTAAAGATTGTGGGAAACTGAAAAGGCCTGAATGGAGTTATGCCCTTACTTAATTTTGTTTAGTTTTGGAATAACAAACTTGTCTGTTTCGCGCAAAAGCCAGGAAGGGGCAGTCAAGGATGATTTGCTCAGCTTCTGCCCCCCCCCAAGTTTTGTGGGGGCCAGTGGATAGCTTTATTACAGTACAAGATGCCTGAAGAAACCAAGGTGAGCAGTCTTTGGAGGTAGATCAGCTGATTCATCTCCCAGTGTCAGGAATCGGGTATCACTGTTGCTCTCTCTATTTTCATGATTGTTGGATGACTTGTTTCAAATGCCGCCTCCCCATTCTAGTGAGAATAAACTTTAAAGCCAAGGGGGAGCTGCTGTGTTGCCTATTCTGGTCCTGCAGGGAACATGCCACTCTGAAGAAATGATTCTGGCAAGACATCATTAGACAGTTACAAGGGCAGCTTAGTCATAATTAATCTTTGAAAAAATGCAATGCAATGTGTGTCTTTGACTCAGTCCTGACTCCTGGTGACCTAGACGCTCCTGGGTTTTCTTGGCAGTGTCACTGGAAGTAGATTGCCAGGCCTTTCTTCCAAGGCAATGGAGGGTTAAGTGACTTGCCCAAGGCCACAAGGAGTGCTAGTGGGACTTGAACCCTGGTTTCTTGGTTCCTAAGCCAGTGCTCTAACCACTAGGCTACTCCTCCACTCCTAAAGGGCCCTTAATCCATTTGTATTCTAAAGGTGGGAAAACTATGTATTTTCAAAAGAGTTTACACGCACCCACAAATAGAAGCGCATACCTGGAGTTACCTTGCATTGATGTGTAGGGCCAGACTAATGTTACATCTAGAACGTGAACGTCATCAGCAGCCTAATTAATAAAGATGAATAGAAACTATGAAACTGAGAGTGAGAGTGCGGCCGCTTTCCCTAATACATCTGATAGCAGCCAGGGAAGGACAGGAGTCGCTGAACAGCACTGGCACTAGGACTGCAGAAAGCAAATCTAGAAATGCAATTAGAGCAGGGGAAGGGTAACCACTTCCTGTGCTCCTGACTTGATTTCATGTAGCAGGCAGAGGATGATCATAGATCCTGTGTCTTGTTAAGGCCCAATAACATGATTTTGCTTATGAAGTACCTTTCTGACAGGATAATTGAACCACAAAATTATTAAGTATATAATGGCCTGACAGCAAAACCCTTCATCCCACTACAGGGTCAGCACAATAGACAGTTACAAGCCAGAATACCAAGCAGTACCACTCTCCTTCAGAAATTCGGGCAAGCTCTGCTAGGTTTCCCACCTAGCTCCATCTGATAAAGAACAGGCTGATCCAGTTCTCATTTTGCCCCACTGCATGCAGGGAATTGTAGTTCTCATTGTAACTTCTTAGTCATGACTGCAGTGCAGTGTAGATATTTCCGGAGAAGGCTGTTGTCACATTCATCTAGTGGCTCTAAGGTCAGTGAATATTGGCTCCTTGGTTCTGGTTTCTCCACTGGAGTTCTCAGTGTGACCTTGGGTCCAGCCATCGCAAACTGCCAAGGAACCTAATGTCAAGAGGGAGATTTTAATCCAGTCCTGAATTTATGACAACCCCATCCTGGTGCATTATGGGACCTGTAGCAATTATGGAAGGAGAATGATCTCAAGATGTAAGATTAATGGTAGATTGCCAGGCCTTTTCTTCCAAGGCAATGGAGGGTAAACTGGCATCCCAAGGCCACAATGAATGCCAGTGGGAATTGAACGTGGATTGCCTGGGTAATAGGCTGTTGTTTTAAACACGAGGCTATTGCTAGTGGACAGAATCAGCACTGCCTTGGGATTTGAGTTCAAAAGTAGGATTTTCAGAGAAGACTCTTTCCTGAGATCTACCTCTAAATGCTAATCTTTTTAGTCTGATTTTTTGGCCACCTCCTTAGATCATCATTCCAATCTCTTTTTCTCTCTCCTTTATTTACGTCCCTAGTATGGGGATTTATTGTTCTTTTTAAAGCTGCTTTTTAGTTCAGCCCACTGTTGTATTACCTTCTAGTGCCTTGTTAAAGCAGCTCCCATTTTAAGATCAGGACTCTTATTCCTGTGTTGCTCTCTCTCTGTGTTTGCTTTTGCATTTGCCTATGACCCCTAGTCCTCTCGTTTACAGATGTAGACCAAGGACCGGCCCCAAATTTGGTTCAAGGTGCTGGCACCCTAAGCAAACTTTAAGCCTTATGCCTCCCTGGCTGTCAGAATTCTCCACTCTTTGCCGCCCTAGGCCACTGCCTAGTTTGCCTAATGGTTGGTCCGGTCCTGTGTAAACCATCTTCACAATCTATGTATCACCATGTTTCTCCCAGGCTAGTTCAAGGCTGATATGTTGAGAGAAATGTCATACTGTTCCAGATACTATACTAAAGTGGGCCTCCAGCACAGGTGCAAGAGATATTCCTGCAGGCTTAAGTCATTCATGTTTTCAGCACTAGCCTCTTGCTGTCACCTTGTGTTTGGTTTTGGACTACTTCTACTTGATTTGTAGAGTTTAAAGGATTAGTTTGGAAAACAGGGAGAAAATAGAAGTAGAGTCATAATAGGAGGCAGGAAAATGGAGGGCGAAAGGCTATCCTGCCCCCTTGAACAAACATAGTTACAGCATAATACCTGACATACATTGATTTTTATTTAGCCATGTCCCCGTTGGCTTCTTTAATTGCTACTACATTTAAGGTCACGGTGGTTCTCTGTCAGGATCTGTGTTTCTTTCTGTCTCTCAAATAAATGTCACAGTCCCAGCAGGCCCTCCCTGGTATAGTCCTGGCATTTCAAGAACTCACTGGGCTGCACTAAGGCAGGTTTGGTTATGTCTCAGGAACAGGAGAAAAAGAGAATCAGGTTAAACTAGGGGAAAGTGTCCAAATATTTTATGACATTTCTGAGGAAATTAGAGGAAGCAGACAAAGGGAATATGAGCACTACTGAGAGGTAGGCGTCCCACTGCTGGAACTAAGGCCTTGATGCAGTAGCGCTGCACTAAAGCTCGGAGTAAGGGTTAATGCAGAAGGTTCGCTCACCACTGCATGCACAAAATATCTCTACAAAAGAAGGAGGGTAAGTGAGACGCACACAGGGATCTGCATTAGCCGCACGTTTGGGGTACTGTCTGTCATGAATATAAAGTGGTCATCTGAGGTGATGTTTGACACTCCACCTTAGATGACTCAGTCAAGCCCAAACCTATGAAACCCCACAGCTCCTCAATCCCTTCCAAAACCCATCAGAGGCCCCAATGTCACTCCCCCAACTTCCCTATCTCTACAATATTGGTGGTCCAATGATCAGTACCCCCTAAGGTTGCCAACTGGCTTCAGATGCACCTGACAGGCTTAATCCAGTCCTGGATTTACCCCCATTGCATGCTGGGAATTTAGTTCTGCGTTCTCCTTTGCATTCCATAAGAAATGGAAAACTAAACATCCCTGCATGCAATGGGGTAACTCCAGGAATGGATCAAGCCTGTCGGGCACACCTGGAGCCAGCTGGCAACCCTAGTACTCCCAATCCCCTTCAAAGCAAATAACAGCTGATGTTGCGACTAGCCTAACCTCCCCTCAAGAAACAGCAGCTCTCTTGCACTACCTCCCAGCCTCCCTCCTCCCCAGTATCTTTAATGTGTGGGAGGCACACATGCTGCTGTCTCTGCACCTCTGCCTTTGAAAATGGCAGCACCTGACCCCACAAAGTGCATGATGGGATGCACTACACAGGGTGAGTCTGTCAACTAAGGCAAACATTGCCTTAGTTGGCAGACAGACACCCCATCCCCCAAACTACAGTGCATCCTGGAACACACAGCAGACTGACTGGCCCTGCGTTGCACATCCCAGGTTCAACATGTGGAGTCTGACATTTTACACTGATTTTCACAGACTAATCTCTCTTTCTTCATTGGGGAGTAAGGTCAAGTATAAGATGGTATGCTAATGGCAGTTTGCTGCATCGAGGCCTAAGTGTCTTTGGGGGACAGGAATGGTAGGCAGTAGATAAGCAGGAAGGAGAGAGACAGAGGGAAAGTGAGTTTAAGAGAGGTTTTGACAAGTTCCTGGAGGAAAAGTCCATAAACCATTATTAAAGAAGGCCAGGGAAATCCACTGCTTACCCTTGCAACAAGCCACGTGGAATCTATCTACCTTTTGGGAACCTGACAGATACTTGTTACCTGGATTGGCCACTTTTGAAAACAGGATACTGGGCTTGATCGACCTTGGTCTGACAAAGTATGGCAGATCTTGTGTTCTAGTGAGGTTGCACATATTTCTGTGCCAAGAAGCCCCCTGTTCTAGTTTAGGGCATGTTTAGACTTGGGCAGAAACTGGCAAAGAAGTTAATCTTGTACCATGTCTCCTTCGTTCTTTTCAGAAATTTGTGTATTGTGACTGATCACCATTAGTCCTCAAAAGCTGAATCTCTGTGAGAAGAAATGGAGACGTGAGAAAAGAAGAGACAGCAGGATAAGAGTGATGCTGGGTCAGCGAGAGAAAGAGAATTACATGCAAATTATAAACATAGACTATATTGATGGAAAATAATCCGTTCCACACCCTCATTGCGGAGATTGTCCCTGGGACAGGGAGAGGAAGATTCTGCATTGAAGAATCCCTTCATATGTTAGTGAGAGAAGGACATGCAAAAGTGGTATTGTGAGACTCAAGGGTAAAGGGGAAGACTATGTAGAAGCTGAAGAGGACAAAGCGGAATTGCTCAACAAATATTTCTGTTCTGTGTTCACAGATGACGAATCAAGAGCAGGACCTCAGAAAACACCCACAAACAGGAACAGAAATGATGGGAATCTTGAACAATGTGTTCATGAGGAACTAGCTAAACTAAAAATATAGGCAAAGCAATGAGACCAAACGGGATACATCTGAGAATTGTAAATAACTGACAATCCTGTACATAGTTATTAGAGCACGCCATGTAGCTACAACAGCTCAGTGACACATTGCTCAGCTTGTATATAGTTACCCCAGTTCTAAATCCAACTTGCAATACCTGTTCAATGTAAGTACAAAACAGGTCCATCCTGCTTTGTACAAAGAAATGTTACTTGTAAACTGCACTGATTTTAAAGAGCGCGGTATAGAAAAGCTTTAAATAAATAAATAAAATATTGAAGGAACCTGGGGACATTCTAGCAGTTCCACTTATCAACCTTTTCAATGCTTCGTGAGTGGCCCCAGAGAACTGGAGAGGGGCACATGTGGTCCTTTTACACAAAAGCAGATGAAGTTGAAAACTACAGGCTGGTTAGTCTAACCTCTGCGGTTAGTAAATTATTGGAAATGCTGCTAAAAGAGAGAATAGTGAGGTTTCTGGAGTCCATTGGATTACAGGATCCGAGGCAACATGGGTTTACCAGACAAAGCTGATTGATTTCTGTTACTGGGTGACCAGGGAGTAGGGAGAGCCCTAGATGTGCTCTACTTAGATTTCAGTAATGCCTTTGACACCGTTCCACACAGGCGACTTATAAACAAACTGAGCACCCTAGGAATGGACCATAAAGTGACTGACTGGGTTAGAAATTGGTTGAGTGGGAGGTGATAAAGGGTACAGGTAAATGGCGCTCACTCTGAGGAGAAGGAGGTTACCAGTGGGTGCCATAGGGATCTGATGTTGGTCCGATTCTTTTTAATATCTTTGTTAGTGATACAGCGGAAGGGCTGTCGGGTAAGGTTTGCCTCTTTGCGGATGATTCCAAAATGTGCAATACAGTAGATACCCAGGAAGGAGTAGATAACATGAGGAGGGATCTGGCTAAACTTGAAGAATGGTCAAGAAGTTGGTCAAGAATGGTCAAGAAGAATGGTCAACCAGAAGTTGGTAGCTAAGATTTTGGGCTGCAAAAACCACAGGGAGTGGTGCAGTGCAGGGGGCAAAGTACTTCTCTCCACAAAAGAAGAGCTGAACCTGGGCATGATTATTTCTGATGATCTTAAAGTGGCTAGACAGGTAGAAAAGGCGAAGTAAAAGCCAAAAGGATACTTGGGTGCATAGGGAGGGGAATGGCCAGCAGAAAAAAGGAGGTGATAGTGCCTCTGTA
Source organism: Ichthyophis bannanicus (assembly GCA_033557465.1). Taxonomy (NCBI): domain Eukaryota; kingdom Metazoa; phylum Chordata; class Amphibia; order Gymnophiona; family Ichthyophiidae; genus Ichthyophis; species Ichthyophis bannanicus. The sequence goes on from CM066050.1 coordinate 9,407,360, forward strand.
TAAATCTCTGGTGTGACCTCATTTGGAGTATTGTGTGCAATTTTGGAGACCGCACCTTCATAGAAACATAGAAACATAGAAACATGATGACAGAAAAAGACCACATGGCCTATCTAGTCTGTCCTTCCATATCAACAACTACAACAGTCCACTTTTTACCTTTAGAGATCCTCTGTGTTGGTCCCATGCTTTTTTGAATTCAGTTACTGTCCTCATCTCTACCCCCTCCACTGGGAGACTATTCCATGGATCCACTACTCTTTCCGTAAAGAAATATTTCCGCTTATCACTCCTGATATGCGGAAATATTTCTTTACGGAAAGAAATATGAAAGAATATGAACAGGATAGAATCTGTGCAAAGGATGGCTACTAAAATAGCTAGTGCTCTTTGTTATAAAGCATATGAGGACAGACTTAAAGATCTTAAAATGTATACGTTAGAGGAAAGGCGGGATAGAGGACATATGATAGAGATGTTTAAAAACCTCTATCAGAGAAACCTTCAGGTTAGGACAAATCAATAATATATAATAGGGAAACCCAACCTCAATCAGTGACCATCAAACTAATTATTTTTTTGTCGGAGCTAGCCGTAGGAAGGTCGGAAGGGAAACCGACCTACACCAAGCGGGCAGCTACTTTTATTTTAAAGGTTCTTCACCAAAAATTAAAGTTCAAATAACCAATAACAAAGACTTATCTCAGTCCAGAAATGCCAGTTATGATGAATCCAATACATGACGCACACGTTTCGGGCACTTTTGCCCTGTATCAAGTGTAGTAACCAGAATTTCAAAATCTTCAGAAGCCGTATTCCAAACGCTGTCAGTGCAGCTGTGGTCCAAGCTGTGGACCAGCGTTTGGAGGAGGGGCTGGTGCTGGGATTGGGAGGGAGGGAGGGAGGGGAAGGATTTGTAAGTGTGGGGTTTGGGGGTGGAGGGAGAGGAGAAAGATATGTGTGTGTGGAGTTGGAAGGAGGAAAAGAAAATGTGTGTGTATGGGTATGGCTGAGGGAGGAGAAGGATATGTCTGGAGTTTATTTATTTATTTTACATTTCTTATATTCTGCCTTTCATGATATCAAGGTGGTTTACATTTAAGAAACTGAAATTACACTGAACAGGGCATTATAACTTGGAGATAACTATTTTACAGGGAACATGGGCAATGGAGGGTTAAGTGGCTTGCCCAAGACCACAAGGAGCACCTGTGGGACTAGAAAGTCCAGTCCTTCCTGCCCAAGGTTGCTGTCCCTCTAGTGGGATTTGAACCCCTGACCTTCTGGCCTGAGGTAACTTGCCCCAACCACTAGGCCACTCCTCTCCCAGTTAGGGGGTGGGGAGAGGATAAGGATGTATGTGTGTGGAGTTGGGGGGTGGGGGGAGAGGAGAAGGATGTATGTGTGTGGAGTTGGGGGTGGGGGTGGGGGAGAGGAGAAGGATGTTTGTCTATGGAGTTGGGAGGGGGAGGAGAAGGAAGCATTGAAAATACAATGTTACTTCCAGGGAGTGGAGTCATGTGGGGCACTCTCCCCACTATGTCTGCCTGTAGTCCCCATTTTCTGTGATCTCTTTATTTTAGACAATTACAACTGAGCTGCAAGTCCAAAGGAACCTGCAGAAACTGCTGGACCAAAAAAAAATGATGTCACTGAAGTCTCTAGAGGTAAATGGTGTGGCTGGATATGGCCAGGTGGGGAATACCCTAGAGAAAGCACGGCCATGACTCCTTAAAGAAAGGTCAGAGTAAGCAGCATGGCAGAAGGCGAGGTACATATGTTTTGAAAGCCTGGGCACCCTGTTATAAAATTACCCTCATTATTAAGAGGCACCTTTCCCAGGGTGTGTGTGAATGGTATGCGGCTCTTATTTATTTTATTTAGTATACTGCTACTTCCAGCGATCAGCAGCGGTTTGATTACAGATTGGAAATTGTCAAATCATGACAGGAAATTTTTGAGGTATAAACACATTGATTAGACAGGAAAGCACAGCACACAGAGAACTATTTTACAGGGAACATGGGCTATGGAGGGTTAAGTGGCTTGCCCAAGACCACAAGGAGCACCTGTGGGACTAGAAACCCCAGTCCTTCCGTCCCAAGGTTGCTGTCCTCTAGTGGGATTTGAACCCCTGACCTTCCGGCCTGAGGTACCTTGCCCCAACCACTAGGCCACTCCTCCACTCTTAGTCATGCAAATAAGTAGTAGCATTTACCTATGTAATCGACAAGCATATATAATTCTCTCTTTACACAGGCATGTTATGGACAGATTTTGAGTGGGCAACGGCAGTAGATACATGCCTAAAAAACCTAGATGTCAGCATCTGCACCTGCTTGGAGACAGGCATAAGTATCAGCAAGCTGCTGATTTGGACTTGGGTGTTGCACTAGTGACTTCTTCTTTAATCCTTAGCTGGCGTTAGGGGAGCAGGTCATCCTCTCAACCAATACGGTGCTGTTGGTGCCTCTGGATTCTGTGTGTTGTTCACAATACGCTTCCAACCTTGGTGATCAGTGGCAATATTTCTGACCTCATCAGTGGTCAGTTGCTGGTTCCTTAGGTCTTCTTTGATGTGTTTGAGCCACATTTTTCTTTGGTGCTGTTTGTTGAACCTTCCAGTGGACAGGTCGCTCTCACCAAAGGAGTTTATATATGAGCTGACTGGTGTTCATTCTGCAAACATGGCCAAACCATCACAGTCTGTATTTTTGGATTTGTTCTTCGACTGAAGGTTGAGGGTCGCACCTTGTCCAAATTGTCTCATTTTGATGGCGATCATGAAGAGAGACAACCAAAATCTGTCTCAGGCATCACATTTGAAAGACCTTGAGCTTGTTCATGTCAGGTTTGAGCAGAGTCCATGTTTCCAATCTGTACAGGAGAATTGGCAGGATCAGTGTTCGGAAGAGGCAAAATTTGGTCTTGGGGGAGATATTGGCCTTCTTCCAGAGGTATCATTTGAGCGAGGCAAACACTACTGTTGCCTGGCCAATCCTGCTGTGGACTTCAGTGATGGATGCCACTTTCTTCTCCTGCACCAGCGATCCCAGGTATTTGAATTCCGAGACCTGCTTGATTTGGATTCCATCGAGGTGAACATTGGCCAGTGATCCATCCGTGGTCATAACTTTGGTCTTGTCCGCACTGATTCTTAGGCCATAAGATTGGGCGATGTGGTAAAAGATTTCGGTAGCCTCTGCATCCTTGTCAGCAAATATGGCACTATTATCTGCGAACATCAAGTCGGTCAGGAAATTGTTCACGTCATACTGGATCCAGCATCTGTCCTCGAGTGTATTCCTCATAATGGCATCAATCACGATATTGAAAAGCAGGGGTGAGGTGACATCTACCTGGTGGACTCCAGCTTGGATAGGAAATTCCTTGGATAGTTCATTTCGGATCCACATACTGCAGGTTGAGCCATTGTATGATGCTTGGAGAAGTTGGATGAAATTCAGTGGCACATGCTCGTTCTCCAATGCCCTCCACAGGGTGGACCAGTGAACACACTTGATTGAGGATTTGAAGTCAATGAAGATGATGATGATTCACTTTCCACACCTGATCCTTTCCTCTGCCAGTTGACGAATGGTGAATATATGATCGGTGTAGCCCCAATGTGGCCTAAATCCTGCTTGCTCTTCTCAGCTGGTCTGTTCACAATGTTTCTGCAGCCTTGATTGTGTGATCCTCATGATTGCCTTGCCAACAATTGAAAGAAGGCTGATGCTGCAGTAATTCTTGCATTTCCGGCTATCACCTTTCTTCAGGATTGGCACAATGATGGCTTTCTTCCATGCTGATGGAACTCATTCCATGCACCAGATGAGTGTTAAGAGGATGTGAAGCTGTTGCAGCAGGATGTCTCCCCCAGCTTTGATTGTTTCAGCAGCAACTTGGTCCACTCTGGGTGCCTTTCCATTCTTCAATGATGTTATCACACTATTCATTTCATCAACTGTTGGCTCACCATTGAGGAATGGATTTTCCGGTAGGTTGATGGGTGGTGGCTCTGGTGATAGTCCCTGGGGTGGATCATGGTTGTATAACTGTTGAAAGAATTCTTTCCACCATTGCAGGCATTCACCAGGGGAGTTCACGAAGGTGTCATCTGCTTTCTTGATGTTGTCATTGGTTGACTTCGTTTTATCACTAAGTCTCATGAGGGTCTGATAGAGAGTCTGGTACTTGTGCCTGGATGCTGCTTCTTCCAGGCTGGCTGCAACATCATTCCGGTAGGCTTCTCATTCCGCCTTCATCTTCTGTCTGACCTCTTTGTTCAGTCACTGGTACTGCTCAAAGTCGACGTGTTTGATTCATTTCCATTTATTCACTAGATCCAGGCATTCATCCAAAATCCATGGCTGTGTCCAACGTTAGATGGGTAGACACAGAGGGGCGATGAAAAATGAGAAGCTCGTCAACTTTATGGTGGACAGATGGACTGCCAGAAGTATAATTGCCTTCCAACCAATATCAGATCATCTGGCAGTTCTTACCATTGATAGCACAGTCATGAATACCATACTGCACCGGGGATGTAAGTTCCAAACCAGGCCTCTGTAGCTTGGCAGTTCTGTGTTAATGGGGATCCTTGGAAATGGGCGAGAACAGAAAACTGAAGAAAAGAAGGCTGTACCAGCAAGAGCTGGGGTGACAGTACCTGCAGCAGGGGTGCAATTGAGGATAGCCATGAGATGAAGAGCAACCACTTGTTCTGGTGCAGAGCCAAGATGAAACACACTCAGTGGAGGGTGTGAGCAGTTGGGAAGGGGTGATGGCGGTGATTTATTAAAGCAAGAAGCAAACACAGTGCAGCACACCCTTGATAATTCCGAGTAGTATCTACTGCAGATCTTTCAAGAACCTACTGATTCAAAGGGATCATGTTTGAGACTTGAAGATTCAAAAGCAAAGGCTCTTCAAAGTCTGAGGGTTTGGAGAAGCTGGTTAATAGTATGTTATCTGGTGAGGAGTCACAGATGTAAGAGCACTCTCTGGCAAGAAAGCACAGTATGCTGTTTCCTGTCTTCTTCATTCATATCCTTTGCCCACTTTTGGAAAGATGTTTTTTGGCTATAACAGTCTTTCTCACCTCACCTTTAAACCATGCTAGCAGTTGTATGGTGTAGCTTCCACCTTTCTTAAAGCATGGAATACAACTGGTCTGAGCTTCCAAGATGGTATTTTTAAACAATGTACAGGCCTGATGTAAACCCTTAACCTTTACAACTGCTCCTTTTAGTTTTTTCTTAACCACTTTCCTCATTTTATCAGTCCCCCTTTTGAAAGTTAAATGTTAGCACTGTGGATTTCCTGTCTTCCCTCCATTTATTAAATCAAATTTTATTATGTCAAAATCACTATTGCCAAGTGGTCATAATATCATCACCTCTTCTACCAGATCCTGTGTTCCACTAAGCACTAGGTTCAAAATAACTCCCTCTTGTCTTGGTTGCTGAAACAGCTGCTCCATGAAGCATTCATTTATTTAATCTAAGAACCTTATCTCCCTAGCATTGAAATCACCCATTATTACTTTGTTGTCAATTTTGTTAGTTTCCCAAATTTCTGTTAGCATTTCATCATCTTTCTGTTCATTATGGCCAGACAGACAGTAATATGCCTCCACTGCTATTCCCTTCCCCTTCTCACAGAATTTATATTCACGTGACAAAGCATATCTACAATAAAATAAGGACTCTACATCAGCTTCGCCCTCTTCTCGAAGCTCACAACTACAGGACTGTCTTCCAAGTGCTAACAGTTCTACACATTGACTTCTGCAATGCAGTTTGCTAAGGTTTGCCAAAATCCCAACTGCTCCCGTTAAAACTGGCCTAGCACACTGCAGCTAGGGTCCTCACCGGAACATCAAGGGCCTCACACATCACTCCCATCATGAAAGAGCTCCACTGGCTACCTCTGCTAGACAGAAACAAATACAAACACATCGTTACCATATTCAAAATCCTCCACGATCAATCCTCAGACAATAATAAGAAAACTCCCCAATAACAGACAAAGAAGAAGCACCGCAGGACACCTCCCCGCACCTCACACAGCTTTCATGAAGTAAAACCAATCAGCATGTGGAAGAGCTTTCTCATTATATGCTCCAACAATATGGAACTCGCTCCCTGTGAAAATCCGAACAGCTATAGACCTAAAGGATTTCAGGAAACTCCTAAAAACCCACCTGTTCCAAATATATTTTCAGGGTGTAACACAAGCAAGCAAATTACAGAGCTAATGTGCCTGAAGGTACCTCTATACCATAATCCTACCTTCACTCCTTAAACAATCACAATAGCTCTCACTAATTACTGTGCCCCTATAAATCCCTACTTTTTGTTGCAGTGTTATATGTTATTACTGTTTTGAATTTACTGTTTCATTGCAGTTATATGTGCTTCTTATATTGTTCATTGTTCTTTGTAATGTTAACATGTTCCATGTAAAGTTATGTTCTGTTATATGTAAACCTTATTGAACATTGGAAATGAGGTATATAAACCTCTCAGATAAATAAAATAAAAATAAATAGTGATTCTATAGTGCATTTTGTTTCCTACAAAACGTTTATCCTGTTTGACTCAATGCCCTCTTTAACATATAGCAGCACCCTTCCACCCTATCATTGCGATATAATTTGTACTCTCTTATTGGTTATCCTCCTTCTACTAGATCTCCGAGATACCGATTATATATACCTCTTCGTTCAGTGCTATGTACAGTATTCTAACTCTCCCATCTTATTTTTGTAGACTCTTAGCATTTGCAATCAGGCATTTCATAGTAAGTTCTTTGTTTATATTGACAACATGTTTATCAGTTGATGGGACAATTTGGAATCTTTCAGCTCTGTCTGTTGTTTACTTAAGGGCACCTGATCTACTTTTACCTTTCTTGCAGCCTCTATGTCGGTGTGCCCTAACCTTCCTGTTTAGGTAGTATCCTTCAAGGATACATTATTCTGAACCATGCCCTTCTGGGTGACTCCCAGATTTCCTCCAATATCTAGTTTAAAAGCTTCTCTATCTCATCTTCAAAGGTTAATGCCAGCAGTCTGGTTCCACCCTGGCTAAGGTGGAGCGCATCCTTCCGGAACAGGCCCCCTCTTCCCCAGCATACTGCCCAGTTTCTGACAAATCTAAAGCTCTCTTCTGCACACCATAGCCTCTTCCATACACTGGGACTCTGAAGCTCTGCCTGTCTCTTAGGTCCTGCTTGTTATTCCTCAGAATGCTACCCTGGGTCCTGGATTTCAACTGTACTACTACTACTTACCATTTATATAGCGCTAAAGGCGTACACAGCGCTTCTACCTAAAAGCCTAAATTTGGCTTCCAGAACCTCTCTCCCACACTTTTCTATGTCATTGATGCCCATATGTATCAAGACAGCAGGCTCCTCTCCAGTACTTATTTATTTATTTATTTATTTATTTATTACAATTTCTTATATACCGCGCTATTTAGCATCAGTGCGGTTTACATTATAACTTAACGACCATAACAACAAGCTGTCAGGTTTACATCGAACAGGAGTATAAACATGGAAAACAGGGTCAACTATATACATAATCTATTTACATTGGAAGGATAGATAAAAGTCAGATAATGCATGTAGGTCTTTTCTAACTAAATTGGGTCAATTCCTGGAGGGTATATCTAGGATCAATTGCTGTCAGGTAAGTGTTGGAGGAACAAGTGGGTTTTGAGGGCCTTCCTGAACTGATATAGGCTGGCTATGGCCCTAATGTACTGTCTAGAATCCTATCTAGGTAATGCTTGAGGTCCACATCTTCACACTAGGCAGGCATGTGGCCATGCTATCCTCATGCCCACCAGTCACCAGGCTATCTACATGCCTAATAATTAAATCACCAACTAAAACGTTTGTCCTAACCCTTCCCTTGTGGGCAGAAACCCTTGGATACACATCCATGATGCGACAGTATATTGTATTCCCAGGAGGGCAGGTTCTGGTTACAGGTTCATTTCCTGCCACACTGGAAGTAGGACTTTTCTACTATGTCCCTGTAGGTCTTCTCTATAAACTAATCTGTCTTCCTCAGCTCCTCCAAGTCTGTTACTCTAGTCTCCAGAGATAAGACTTGTTCTCTGAGAGCCAGGAGCTCTTTTCACTGAGCACATACATATGACATCTCACCAACTGGGAGACAGCCCCATTCTTGCTGCTGGGCTTCTGTCTGCATCTTTGTATTAGTGAATTTAGTTGTTAAGGAAGTAGGGAATGCCTAAATTCATATGAAAGCCTTTAGGAATTTTTGGTATATTTTATGTTATTATTTTGATTTGCTTCCTAATTAACTGCTAATGATCTTTTCGATGAAAACAGACTGTTGTATCAAATTTCATTCTCTCTCTTAATTGGAATAACTTAATATAAATTAAGGGATGTACCTGGGGTGGGTGAAAGTTGGGAAGGATGGATTAAAAAATGACCAGCTGTCTCTTTTCTTTTAAATTTGTAAGAGCCTACCTAAATCTAACAGAAGTTCATTAAAAACCTCTAAAGGAAGATGTTATTTGCCTGTTTTCTTTTAAGACTTTAAGCAACTGCCTAAATCTAATATGTTAATTTAAAACCTCTAAAGCAAGTTTTTCTTTTTTAATGAGAACTAAAACAGAATTTTCCAAGTAAATTCACATTGGATACAGTACAGGACAATGTGTCCTGGTCTGTGAGATTCTGTAAAATCTCCCAGAGATCTGCACTAGAATCATCAGAAGATGTTGTCTCCTGTGCTGTGAGATCCTGCAAGAACTTTCTCACTTTTCTCATAAATTTGGTCCCTAGATGGAACTCCACAATAATCTCAGAGGACGATTTCTTAATTTGGGACCCCTGCCCCCAGCAGATTTGGAATACATATAAATGATACTACTCTAGAAATAAATTGAACAAATAAAACTTTTTCTATTAAACAGGAACATTGGCAGTCTGCCTCTAGGGTCACCAATTTCCGATGGGAATGGCAGTAGTACAGTAACTCTGACTTAGCTGCTAGGAAAGTCTCATATCCTAGGACTCCTAGAGCTATCAGTTTTCCTCCACCTGCCTCTGGGCTCTTGCTGACAGGCTACAGCTCCACCCAGGAAAGATTTTGCTCGGGTGTAATAGTCTAACCCAGGCTTGACACAGTTGCTAATTTGTTCTTGCAGGATCCAAAGACAGCCACAAAGAGGGTGGGTTTTAGCTTGGATGTGAAAAGGACTAGAGATGGAGCCTGACTTAGAAACATGTCAGCAGAAAAAGACCATATGGCCTATCTAGTCTGGCCTTCCATATTAAATACTATAGTCCCTTTTTTCTCCTTTAGAGATCCTCTGTGTTGGTCCCATGCTTTCTTGAATTCAGATACTGTCCTCATCTCTACCACCTCCACTGGGAGACTATTCCACGGATCCACTACTCTTTCCGTAAAGAAATATTTCCACTTATTGCTCCTGAGTCTATCCCCTTTCACCCTCATCCCATGCCTCCTTGTTGTAGAGCTTGCTTTTAATCAAGAGAGCTTCTCTTGTGCATTTATGCCAGAGAGGTATTTAAATGTCTCATCATGTCTCCTCTATCCTGTCTTTCCTCTAACATGTACATATTAAAAGCTTTAGGTCTGTCCCCATATGGTTTATAGCGAAGACCACTGACCATTTCAGTAGCCACCCTCTACACCGAATCCATCCTGTTTATATCTTTTTTGAAGGTGCGAGGAGAGGTAATGAATGCACTTGAATACCTCCATCCCTAATATGATGGTAGCAAAATCTGTCCTGATTTGATTTCCAAGTTTATATCTCTGCATCGCTGATCACATATCCTACTAATGCCAGCATAAGATATTCCGGTAGCACTAAAAGACACAGGCGGTGAGTCCCTTCTCTATAGAGCTTACAGTCTATTCAAGACAGACACTGAAGACAAGTAAGTGTGTGGGGAGAGTCAGGGTTAAGATTTAAGACAATCTCAAAAAGGTGGGTTTATATATTACTTATCTAATTTGGCAAATGGTGTGGTGGAGTAACCTAGTGGTTAGAGCAGGGCTCATTTCCCACTGGCTCTCCTTGTGACCTTGGGCAGGTCACTTTACCTTCCATTGCCTTGGAAGGAAAGACCTGGCAAACTACTTCTTGTCATATCTTGCCAAGAAAACCCAGGTGTTACTGGGGTGCCAGGAGTCAGCATTGACTTGATGGCACTTAAAAAATTAGAAATACTAACAGAAATAAGAGCTCTGTGCTATAAGAAAAGCAGGAAGTGGGTCTTCCAGTAAGAAAAAGAATTTCCTTCCTCCTTCAGAGCCACAGACCAACCGAACAAAGAAAAATAGTTAGAAATGAGTGATTAGCAGGGCCACTGCTACCAGTTCTGGTGCCCTGTGCAGATGACTAGTATGTTATTACCCCCCCCCCCCCCCCATGGATTCTAATAGAGTCCTTCATGGGTTTCTCATTGTCTCCCAACAATAGACTGAATTCTGTGTACAGGTGAAGTTTGGGGTAGGGGAAGGTTACCAGAGTTCCAGTGATGAATCTGGGACACCCGTGTCAGTAGCAAGCAAGCAGTTCCGTTTTATGGGGCAGGGGTGGCAGAGAGCAGTCTGTTGTTTGTTAGACTGTCCCTATGAAAAACTACAGCAACCTATACTCAAGATATGCATAAGAAGACATTCTTCAAAGTTCGTTACCACAAAATCTTTCAAAATTAAAAGAAAGCTTCAGGGCTAGGAAGCTTCTGTAACATACAAGGAAATTAGACATCACAAAAATTCAAGTCAGCTGTGAGTCTAGGTCAAAGACTGAACTGGATCCATGGATGTGCCCAACCGGTGTGCCATGGAGGAACGTGCGGTGGGCTGTAAAAGTTTGGCTGACTGCTGTCACACCGCCCCCCCTGGTGGCAATGGCGGGTCACAGCAGAAAGGGGGTGGACATGCAAAAAGTTTGTTTGTGGAGGAGTTTAGCTCAATTGCAGGGCCCAGGTTTTTATAGTCCTGGTAGCCTTCTGTGTAACTAAAAGCTCCCAAGAATATCACAGTCCGAGGGTAGGGAAAAATAAAGGCTTTTATTTCCCGTGTTGCAAATAGGTTCAAATAGCTCAGATTACATCAACACAAAAGAATGTCCTTGCTCCAGGTTAAAAGAAAAAGAAACATGAACTGAAGAAAACCTGTTAACTTCACAGCAATACCAAACGAAATACAGAATCAACCTTTACTCCAGACCACAGCTATTCCTCTGCTCAGGGCTCAATTCTTTCGGCCAGGCAATAGCTACAATCCATCGGGAGGTCCGAGGGATCATCCGGGAATTCCACCTGCATTGGCTCGCAGTCTGGAATGTCTAGGGGCTCGCCTTCAGGCTTTTTGTATAATGCTTGTATGATGCCCCAATGTTCAGCATCTAAAGGTAAGCCTTTGCTTTGTACACTTTTAGAATGTGGACAGTCTCTCCTGCACACTGGTCCTTTTCTAGAAAGTCTCCTGTTTAGTACAGGTTTGTATTTTGTAGCATGAATGCATCTAGTAGGACAGCATTCTCCAGTGCCTTGCTCTTTCTGCGTCACCGCATTCGTACAATCATAGTCAGTAAAATAGTAATTACCTTTTCTCCTAAGGTTAGCACAGTGAGGTGAGGGCTGAGGCCTGTTCCTGCTGGGGCTTGGCTTCTCTGGCACCCAGGTAGGCCTCCGGTTCTCAGGTCGGCCTTCTGCCGGGGTTAAGCCACACTCGCACCACAGCTTCTTTCTCCCAGGGCCTTGAAAGTTGCCTTTCAATATTCCTCTTTCACCTCTCTCCTGGTTACTCCCTGTTGCGCCTTTCAACACTTGCTGGCCCTTGCCAAACTCAGGCCTTGGACTCTCTGGTACATTCCTTCTCCTTCCAGGGTTAGCTTCCACACGGTATCTTTCCCTCCTGGAAAGTGTGTCCTCTCCCCTTTTGAGATATCTAAAGCAAGTTTCTCCACCTGGCTCTGCTGAGTCTGCTAGGCCGGTTCCATCTGTTAGGACTCCTATTCCTGGGTCCTCCTCTCCTTCCAGGAAAGCTCTCCTTTCTCCTTCCAAAGTTAGCTTCCTTCCTGGATCTGGATCTCCATGCGAATCTGGAACTGGAACTCCTTGCACAACTCCCTGCCAGTCTGACTTCCTCCAGTCATCTGGACTTTTAAAAGGAATCTTCCCCTTTCTGGATTGGGTGCAGGCCGGTATTGCATCATTGGCTCTAGGGCGTGGTTCCTCAGTCCTCCAGAGGTCCCTCTTGCTCCCCCTATATGGCTCCTCGTGATGCTGCAGCCGGTGTCTGCTTCTTTTTTCTGAGTTTAAAACATTTTCTTCTGCCTGCAGAGGGTCTGCAGTACCACACTGCTCATGGAAGACCCTGGCAGATCAGTTGCTGCTGCATACAGCAGTCTTGCTCTCTTTCCCTATCCTTTTTTTCGCTCTGCTATAGCCTTCACCAGCAGGGGGTGTGAGCAAGCCGCCTGCTCTGCCAGTATCCTTCTGACCAGGACCATATCAAGGCCTCGGCAAGGAGTGCAGTCACACAGGACAGAAGTATGGAAGGGCGTTGACGTCATCACTGGGGCTTCCAGGAAGCCCAATAAGAGTGAGTTCCTGTTCATGACTGGTTGGAGTGGGGTGTGCCAACTTTGCAAGTCATACAGGGCATGTTGATTTTTTAAAAAGATTATAATCCACTCTATTATACTAAGTGGAGTACAAAAGAGAGCATATAATAAGTACATATATATCACATACTAAAAACATTCCCAAAGGACGCCTAACTAAGATATTACTCAATAATTATTAAATTACCATCAGTTGCTCAGACTACCATGCTAGTTTGCTATGGCCCTGCAGGACACTACAGGCTCCATATAGTTCTAGTTTCAGAAGGAGGAGATGGCAGCAGCTACGTAGATTGCTTATCCAAGTCTTTTTGCCAGCTGGATGCAATACAGAGGGCTGCAGGGAAGGTGCTTATTGCAGAGTTGTGGGATCTAGGTATGCACAATACTTTGAAACCCTCTGCTTAGATTAGTGTGCAGCGACGGCCAAGAAAGCAAACAGAATGCTAGGAATCATAAGGAAAGGAATGAAGTACAAACTCAAGGATATTATAATGACTCTGTATCGCTCCATGGTGCACATTTCTGGTTGCTATATCTAAAAAAGGATATAGCAGAATTAGAAAAGGTACAGAGAATAGCAGCCAAACCGATAAAGGGTATGGCAGGATACCCTTATGAGGAAAAGCTTAAAAAACTAGGACTCTTCAGCATGGAAAGGAGATGGCTGAGGGGAGATACTTTAGAGGTCTGTAAAATAATGATTGGAGTGGAACGGGAAATGTAGATCAGTTGTTTACTCCTTCAAGAAGTAGAAAGGGACACACACACACGCTACAATGTAGCACATTTTCGACTAATCAGAGGGAAATATTTTTTCATTCAACACATAATCAAACTCTGGAATCTATTGCTGGAGGATGTAGTAAAAGCTGTTAGTGTAGGTGGGTTTAAAAGAGGTTTGCAAAGTTCCTGGAGGAAAAGTCCATATACTATTATTAAAGTGGACTGGAGAAATCGACTGCTTACCCCTGGGAATCTATATACCTATGAGGAATCTGACAGGTACTTGTGATCTGGATTGGCCAATATTAGAAACAAGATACTGGGCTTGATGGACCTATGGTCCAACCCAGGATGGCATTTATTATGTTCTTATATTGATAGATCAAGGTTCTTCCTGGCATGTGCTAGTCCCTACACAAGCAGGGTTGATACAGTATAAGGCTATAAAGTGTCGTAGGCAAACCTTCAGTCTTCACCCCCTCAGTTATCTTTCAGGCCTCTAGTGAACCCCTACACCTGAGATTCTGATAAACTCATGATCAGTCTAACACAATCCTTCCAGAAAAATCGTGTAAAAACACTTAATTGGCAATGCCGGCTGTTAGTTTGGACCTGTAGCTTTCTTGCTACCCAAAAACGGCAGGAACCAGAAGTCAACAAGAATGTGGGGCAGAGGCAGGGTTAAGCATTTCCCACTTGAAAATTGCTCCTCTTTCCCAGCTTTGATATCTGCACCTTACATATGTACTTGGCCTGTCCCATGGGAGTGTCACATGGCGAGGACATAGATGCATGCACACACTCTGGCAGGGCGGGGGGGGTGGGGGCGGAGTTCCTTCACTTGCAGAACTGTAATAATGAAGACCTGCTATGCCCAATGCCCTCCCGTCAGGCGCTGAGAAAACCCTCACTTCATTCTACACACTGACAGCGTCAGTAGTGATTACAGCAATATCAATCATTTATTTGCACAAAAAGGTATGCAGAGAAAGTCACCTCTATCAAGTGGAAACTTAAGAGTGAAGCTTATCTGTCCAAGAGCAGAAAGCAAGATTAGACTGAAGCACAGCAGAGGTAAAAAAAAACATTCTGCACTCTTTCTTTCATGCTTGCTGTATGTCAGAAGGAAATGCAACTTCTCCTTGTAATGGTCTCACTTGGAAATGGCTGGATGCTCTTAAGACAAGAGGATGGTATGAAATGTTTTTAGTGGCCCATGCCCTTCAGGGTCACTCCAGTTCCTTGTCACATTATCATATCTACCGAAACTATGTACTTACACTTCCTCCTGTACTATCTATTTTTTCTGCTTCTCCCTTGCTGTTCATTAATACTTGACATAATGTGACAATATGGAATAGCTGGGGTGGGTTTTGTGGTGGGGCTTTTGTGTGCATGTAGGGGAGTCTCAGTACTGGAATAGCAGGGGATGTTGCAAGTCTGATTTAGAAGTGGACTAGCTGCTTACCCTTGAGAAATCATGTGTTACCCAGTTAACAAGTGATTTAATTTATCATTGCATGATAGGTGATCTAATTTCATCAGCAAAGAAAAGCCAGTTGAAGCTTAAATTTAGAAGCCTGAGCACTAAGCAACAGTAAGACATTAAATGCTCTCCTCTCACCAGCAGCGTGGATCCTTCTCACCTTTGCGTGACTGCTCCCAAGTAGGGCTTCTCCTTCCCATTCCTAACTTCAGATGTCAGCAGCTTTCCTTCATATAGATTTTGCATTTCCTTATGAGTCCTGTCGGTTGATCGCCGGGTGTGAATAGGGGTCAGAGGGAGCTCTTGACTGACTGGCCCAACCCTCCGACAGTGTAGCAAGCGCTGGTAGGCGGTACGGAAGTCCCGGTTCAGAGCCGCGTACAGGATAGGGTTCAAGGCAGAGTTGGCGTACCCCAGCCATAACACAATCAAGAAAGCTGTTCCATCCACTTCTGTGTCAGTCACCCCTTCGTATGTAAACACAGTGAAATAGGGAAACCAGCAGATTACGAAGGCTCCCATCACTGCTGCCAGTGTTACTGTGGCCTTATGTTCTTTGACGGTGGGAAGTGATGGGCAGTTTGAATGGTTTATTCGTTTGGCCTGCTCCCGAGCTATTTTAAATATCCTATAATACATGACACACATAACAATCAAAGGGAAGTAGAAGGTGAGCAGCCCATCTACCAGCACGTACTCCTTATTCAGCTCAAACTTGCATTTTTTCTTTGTATCATCTTCCCCCTGGTTTTGCACAGTCATGTCTTTTGTGTTCCATCCCAGGTGAATAGGCAGGAAGGATACCATGAGAGCAACTACCCATATAATACCCATTGCTATGGCGACTCGGCAAGGGGTGACCAACATGGAGTAGCGCAAGGGAGCTGTAACCCCATAGTAACGGTCCAAGCTAATCATGAAGAGGTTGAGAATGGAGGCAGTGCAAAGCATGACGTCCAAACTGGTGTAGATGTTACAGAAAGTGATGCCAAAGGGCCATTCTTCATACAGCAAATTTATGGCTGAGAAGGGAAGCACAAGGAGACCTAACAGCAGATCTGTGACAGCCAAAGAGACAATGAAACAGTTGGTCAGGCTCCGGAGCTTACGATCAAAGCCAACAGCCAAGCAGACTACCACATTGCCACAAACAGTGATGACGATGATGACTCCAAGGATCAGCCCAATCAAAACGTTGTATAAAACTGGCCTCCAGCATGGTACAACTGTATTATTGAGACCCTCATCCATGTTTGAGGAACAGATTGCTTCAAGCCCGCAAAGGCTCTTCCGCTGGTTCTCACATTCAGTCTCAGCAGCATAAGTCGTTTTCTCCACAGGTAAATGGCTTGTCCAGGTGTCACACAATTTCAGAGAGTTACATCTCACGGAGATATAGAGAAAAGGTTTGACCAGTTCAGAATTTAGATCCTTTTTTTGTCTCTTTCAGTAATAACAAAATAACAAATATCTTGTTTTCTGGCAGCTATATTTTCATTTTCTTGACAAATCAATTTTTTAAATTTACAGGTTGGTGATGTTCACATTTTTGTTTGAAAATACTTAAGCACACCTTTCCTTGCTAATCAAAGAGGTTGTAATCAAGGCTTAAGCAGCTGCTTCACTTTAACTTGTAGCCCCAGCTCCAAACCTTTAACTGTTTATTGGAATGTGAATCTTTTGTCTTCAGTACAGTTCATAGTCTCGCTCTCACTTGCTTTTGAGAACATTTTCTTCCTCTCTGTGGAAATAGCAGAGCCTGTGGTATTTCATCCGTAGCTATCTGCAGGCAAATGAGGGACCTGCGGAAGGCAGCCGCGGTTCTGCTGCATGACTCTCTATGGCTGACGCCTTCTGCCCATGAATGCAAAATAGAGGCAACAAATCTGAAAAGACCAGATTGGAAGCCACTCAGCATCTGAAAAAGAAAAACATCAGTCAGGCTGAGCTTTCAGTCATGTGGGGAAGATGTTGGAAACATGGTATGGAGATTACTAGCAATCACTGTTATCACTGCTACCTGAAGACTGGCAAGAAAGACTTAGGGGATGATATACAGGTGCTGCTGAATAACCCCACATACTACCCTGAAAACATCTCATCATTTCTAGGGCACTTCTGTGGACGGAGCTGGAGCTGTCAATATTCAGCTGCTGACCAGATAAAGTAAGGACAGCCATTGATCTGTTTTAACTTTAGGCAGTTTGATTATCTGGTTAGCAGCCTCTCAGCACCAGATGCCAGATATGACCCAGTGCGGAATATCCAGGTTTAATTTCAGCAACGGCGGCCAGATGCTTTACAAACGTTGACCAACACCTCCGAATATCATCTCCTTATTACTTACTGCAGATGACACAAGTGGAGTGGAGGAGTGGCCTAGTGGTTGGGGCAAGGTACTTCAGGCCGGAAGGTCAGGGGTTCAAATCCCACTAGAGGACAGCAACCTTGGGCCTGAAGGACTGGGGTTTCTAGTCCCACAGGTGCTCCTTGTGGTCTTGGGCAAGCCACTTAACCCTCCATAGCCCATGTTCCCCGTAAAATAGTTATCTCCAAGTTATAATGCCTTGTTCAATGTAAACCATACTGATGCAGAATAGTGTGGTATATAAGAGAATGTAAATAAAATCATTCAAAGTTGTTAAAACACAACAAGATGTAAAAAATTGCAAGAGGATCTTGATAAATTGGAAGACTGGACATCCAGATAGCAGATGAAATTTAATGTAGACCAGTGCAAAATTATGCACCTAGGAAAGAACAACCCAAACTATGGTTACACGATGCAAGGTTCCACATTAGGAGCCACCACCCAGGAAAAAGATTTAGGCGTCATCATGGAAACATGTTAAAACATTCCACCAAGTGTGCAGTGGCAGCCAAGAGAGCAAATAGAATGTTAGGAGTCATAAGGAAAGGAATGGAGAATAAAACAAAGGATGACATCATAATACCTCTGTATCGTTCCATGGTGAGACCGCACCTTGAATATTGTGTGCAATTCTGGTCTCCATATCTCAAAAAGGATATAACAGAATTAGAAAAGGTGCAGAGAAGAGCCACCAAAATGGTAAAGGGGATGGAAGGATACCCCTATGCAGAGAGGCTTAAAGGTTAGGGCTCTTCAACTTTGAAAAGAGACGACTGAGGGGATATATGATAGAGATCTATAAATTAATGAATGGAGTGGAACGGGTAAATGTAGATTGGTTGTTTACGCCATCAAAAAGTAGAAAGACTGGGAGGGACACAATGAAGCTACAATGTAATCCATTTAAGACTACTAAGAGAAAATATTTATTTTTCTCAACACATAATCAACTCTGGAGCAACTCTGGAGCAACCCAAGCAACTAGGGTTCAAATCCCACTAGCACTCCTTGTGGCCTTGGGCAAGTCACTTAACCCTCCATTACATCAGAAGACAGGCCTGGCAATCTACTTCTGGTGACACTGCCAAGAAAACCCAGGAGCCTCTGGGTCGCCAGGAGTCAGGACTGACTCAAAGGCACACATTGCATTATTTTGCAATCAAACTCTGGAATTAGTTACTGGAGAACATAGTAAAAGCTGTTAGTGTAGCTGGGTTTAAAAAACATTTGGACAAGTTCCTGGAGGAAAGGTCTATAAAACATTATTAAAGAGGACCCAGGAACATAAGAACATAAGAAATGCCATATTGGGTCAGACCAAGGTCCATCAAGCACAGGATCCTGTTTCCAACAGTGGCCAATCCAGGTCACAAGTACCTGGCAGTTTCCCAGAAAGACACAGGTTCCACAATGCTTGTATTGGGACAAGCAATGGATTTCACGATTCCTCTTTAATAGTGGTTTATGGACCTTTCCTCCAGGAACTTGTCCAGACCTTTTTTAAACCCAGCTAAACCAACAGCTTATACGACATCCTCTGGTAATGAATTCCAGAGTTTGATTACACATTGAATGAAAAAATGTTTTCTCTTATTAGTCTTAAACGGGTTACACTGTAGCTCCATTGCATTTCCCCTAGTCTTTCTACTTTTTGATGGCGTAAACAATTTATCTACATTTACTTGTTCCACTCCAGCCGTCTCTTTTCCAGGTTGAAGAGCCCTAACCCTTTAAGCCTCTTGCCCTGGAACAAGCATTGCGGAACCCATGAGCCTTTTGGGAACCTGCCAGGTACTTGTGACCTGGATTGGCCACTGATGGAAACAGGATACCGAGCATGATAGACCTTCATCTGACCCAGTATGGCATTTCTTATGTTCTTATGCTCCTGAGTGACCTATTAGAACTAGTTAGTGAAAATAAAACTGCAGATCTAACTGAAGTCAATGTGTCTAATTCTATAATATAAGGAAAGGGAGTATGTGCTCAAATAAAAATGGCACCTAATACGAAGCATTTGAAAAAACGTGAAATGTTAGGTGATATGGGATCTTGTGGTGTATGTTCACATGCAGACTCTGCACTGGAAAGTAATTTGCAAGCACTCAGGGCCAGTTTTCCACAGCTATAGACTCTGTTGACTCTTCAGTAGCCCTAGACCTTCTGAGGTCTATGGAGGGAGGTTTAACAACGCGCGCTAGCTGCTACCGCAGCAAGAACTTGAGATGATTGCACTGTGATAGCAGCTAATACAGACATTACAGCAACTGGCTGCGATGTCTGCATTCTGTGTGGGCGGGATTAGGGTGGAGAGCGCATTCCAGCAACGCACGATTTCCACAGATGTAAATATTGTGAACAAGTTACAAACACTGCTGGTGCACCTAGCGCCATCTCAATGGGTGCTGATAGCTGCATCTGTGATCTCTACAGCAGTAGGATATTCAGCGGCACTAAGCCGTTTACTGCCGCTGGCTGTCTATTCACACTGGGTTCGAATGCCCTGACGCTAAGTGCTGAGTATTGGGGGATAGGGGGAGGAGCTGGTGTGGCACCAGGGTTTAGCTGGTCAGTGGTGATATCAAGCCACTGGCCGGTTAACCCTAAACAGCTAAGGTTAGGCTATAAAAGGCCGACCTGACTTTACTAGTACTACTTAGCATTTGTATAGCGTTACAGAGATATGTAAGAGACGGTCCCTGCTCATCAGAGCTTACAGTCTAGTCGGGATAGAAAACACAACAGCTAGGGATTAAGATATATCTAAGGGAATGGTAAAGAAACATGTACGTACAGCCATAATAACAAAAAATCATATAGAGAATGTGTGAGTCAGAAAATGAGCCTTCAGCTTATGCCAAAAGACCATGAAGTCATCAAGTAACGTATTCTCCACCAGCAGCTCATTGCACAAAGAAGGCGCCCTTGCTGTAAATAAGGGCACCAAACTATCAAAGCATAAACCATCTTGAATTTTAAAATGATTAGCAATACCTTAAAATGTGCATAAATCTCCCTCGTTCTTCACAGGACTCCCCATCCCTGCTGCTGCAAGACATCTTCACAACATAATTTCTAGTTATTTATTCTTAGAGTTGCCTGTATATAGTTTCAATCGTTCCATGTAAGCATTCTTTTGTTGTTCTATGTAAACCATTTTGCCTTGTAGAAAAATGTTATATAAAACCAGTTAAGCACAGTTACTTACCTGTAACAGGTGATCTCTGGGAACAGCAGGAATAAGTCTTCACATATGGGTACGTCGGTACCGACGAAGTCTGCGCGGGAACGCTTCCCAGTGTCCAATCAGAACACTTTTGGAAGCATCCCAACACGCCTGCGTGCTGCCTTCCCGCCTTTCCCAACTGCCTCTCCTCAGTTAAATTTGAAAGCTGAGGCAAAGAGAGAGAGAGCAAGAAAGGGAAAGATGGAGAAAGAGAAATAGCAACTCCTAGGGGAGGTGGGTGGGTTGTGAAGACTTATTCCTGCTGTTCCCAGAGATCACCTGTTACAGGTAAGTAACTGTGCTATCTCCAGGAACAAGCAGGAATGAGTCTTCACATATGGGGACTCCCCAAGCTAAGATGCCTAGAGGGAGTCCTGGCATGTAGCGAATGTGGAGAGAGCCATGCTACTCCTCAGAACCTCAGGCATCTTGGGAATGGAGGGTAGGAGTTGAATTATAGGAAAGGTGCTGTGGAA
This sequence comes from Ichthyophis bannanicus, assembly GCA_033557465.1. Lineage (NCBI taxonomy): Eukaryota > Metazoa > Chordata > Amphibia > Gymnophiona > Ichthyophiidae > Ichthyophis > Ichthyophis bannanicus. Next base: position 9,428,307 of record CM066050.1, read on the forward strand.
CAGCTGGACTAGAACAGGACTTCTATGGAGGAAGATCCTGTATAGATGACCCTTGGTAGTAAAATATTGAATGCAATATTCTAATATGGACCTCCCTTGGTGGTATTGTAAAAGTCTATTGAGGTTCAGATGGATCTGTTAGAAGAGCCAGTAGAAGATCCTCAAGGGTTACCTCACTGTGAAGTGGAGGTAATAAACTTTAGGAACAACAATTGGAGGTCAGAACCCATCAGGGTGAGAAATAGCCCCAGGGGAAAACTGGGGTAGTACAATGAGGTAGGGCTTCAGCGGGAAACGCAGAAGGTACTGTTAGACAAAGCTTAAGCCCCTTTGGTCGAAGGACAGCACAATGCTAGGACCAAAAGGAAAATAAGTCTGACCAATTTGGACTGACAAAAGAAATAGTCCCTGTGGGAGAGAAGGGGTATGGAGACTCCTATATCCGATCCCAAAGTGAGGACAGACTTATGAAGTGTTACAGCTTTAGATTAACTGAAAATCCGCTATGTCTTTCCAAATGAGGTCAATTAGGAAAGAAAAGGTACCTGGAAGCTTCAGAGGTACCTAAACCTGAAAGGTTATGGTAAGAGAAACAAAACATTTGTTAATTACCACAGGGAGTGGTTGTATGTGTAGAACCCTAAGCATGCTGGCACAGCATTGATAGGGGTAGTGCCCATCTGTCAGAGTCATATAGGAATATATAGATATATGAACCTAGACAGAGAGATATCTCAACAGGAGTATATATGTATATATACATATATAAACAGAGATATACTTGGGCGGAAGATACAGAGATACATATAGATATATATATATATATATATGTATATAATCTGTAGACATAATAGACCCAGGTCTCCATGTGGGTAGATGGAGACATGGCTATATAACTAGATCCCCATAGGAATATGGGAATAGAGAGAAGATTCATCTGATAGCAAGAAGGGAGGTACCTGCTTGAATAGATGTATAGAGCATCTTCTTTCCCTGGTTATAATTGACAGAGTCAGAGGAATGGTCTCCCTGACAAAGAGGAGTCTAGATTCCTTTAAGAATTCGAGCTCTTGAATAACCAGGATGGCCTACGTGAAAAATGCAGAGGATAGCTTCAGTCTGCAGGCAGCAAGTCCAGATCTCTCTAGAAATGCAGTATGGTGAATAGATAGAGGACGCTCTTCCCTTTTGCAGGATGAGGGCAAGATGGGTATCAGGCGTCCCTGAGCTGCAACTGAAAGAAAGCTATCCCTGGCGAGAAGACCAAAGGAGATATGGACCAAGCCAGGGAATTGGCCATTCCTTAGGTTTTCACGTGATGTAAGGCCTGTGTCTTCTGTCTCGAAAAGAGATTTTAGACTAGATGGTAAGGGTAGGGAAACCCTACCAGTCATGGGAACATGACTGGGTGAACCTCTCCTAACCATCTAGGCTTATCTGCTAGACAAGATACTAATGCTCTCTAGCAAGGGCCCATAGTGCAAAGCTACTCTGTAGAGTTGCAGAGAGCATGTTAGAGGTTGGTTAGAAGAAAAAACTGGCTGCTCAAAGCCAGTAGGTTACTTAAACTATTCTGCCAAAACCAAGGGGATTGGAGATGGCAAAGAATAGAAGTCAATACACACCAAGGGCTGTTACTTGATTAGGGAGACACCGTGTGTGTCCTGCAATATTAAGAATTTTATTATAAGTGATATCTTTGCATATTGGTTCCTGAACAGATAGTAAACGGCAAATAACGTATCAGCTTGTGAGAGACTGCGAGAGCACTGAAGTGGAGTTTATAACAGATAAGTAACGAGATGCTCTTTGAATGAGATTTGGTGATGTCATTTTATTAAGGAGTTTATTCTCTTTTCTTTATAGCATATTATATACATCTACATCATATTGCAAATCAGAGGATACAACCATTACCTTTGACTTTTAAGGGCACTCATTACATTTATTGACCCTGCAGAAGTGTAGCGGATATCTCTTGCAGTGTTATGTGTTAGATGTACGTAGGAGAGAGAGGGTGTTTGATTGTATGGGGTGTATTAGTGTCTGACTTTGTGGGTATGTATTAGGGTTAGTTGATGTGAATCTTTGCAGAAAGTTTTAGGTGGGTAAGGTGTTTTTTAAGATAGTGGACTTGTTTTGGAATAAAGTGTATTTATTACCATTATTGAAGCTAAGGATCTATGATGTAAGTGTCCACCATTTCCCTATGGTGATGTATTTCGCCAGATGGAGGGTGAGTAAAATCTGAGGTCCGGTGATAGCTTGGTGTTTAAGGATTTGAGTGTTTTAATTAATTATTTCATTGAGAAAATTAGTTCTGGTAATAGTGGAGTTACTAAGGGGTATTTCTTTTGATTGGTATATAAAGAATAAAAGTCAACCAACAAATCTGTGAAGATAGGGTTTTCCAAAAGGGTTGATAACCTGTTTTGGGTCTAGCAGTGAGGCTAGAAGGATTGCTAGTGGAGGACAAACCCTGGTTGTGTGGAGAGCAGAACCAGTGGGTTGACCACTAGGAATTGCTGCATTTGCAGCAACTACCAGGGCAGCAGAAAAAAATTTCTTTTCCGTTGTTTTAGATTGGAAAAAGGAGTAACAGACCTAAGCAGAAGTGGTAAGACTTCCTTATTGTCTGATAAGCTGCCCTAAAGTAAGAATATGAGCAAAAAGGGGGGAGACAACTCTGGAAGGGAAAACCCCTTTGTGGAATAGGTAGAGAACCATAGGGGCTTACCCGTGTAATAGAGCCCCTCTTACAAACTGAATGTTGAAGTAAGAGGGGGGTAAGACAGAGTTGAAGAGACTGACTATGTTGGAAGTCTCTGAAAGGTAAGATGATACATGCTAGTACAGGGGAAAAACTGTCTTTTTGATAGTTGTCACATCTCTTTCTTGCTGAACCTGTTGAGGTTGTGGTTTCTTTGGACCAGAGCGATGTTTCCCTTGTTTGGGAACATCTGTATGATGGGTAGAAGAGGGATAAAACTTTTTCCCTTTAGGGGAACAAAGTTTGTTAGAAAATTTCCTACCAACTGGGAAAGAGGAAGGCGTAGAACAGCCTCTGGAAACAGCAATGTCAGTGGTTAACTGAGCAACTTGGAGTAAAGACTCCTTGTTAAAAAGATTTTCTCCAGTGCAAGGAGTATTTTCCAGTCTTTCTTGTGCCCATTTGTCCAAATCTGAAACTTGGAGCCAGGCTTTACGTCGTGCCCCTATAGCTATAGCAGAAGTTCTGCTAACAGACTCAAAGGAGTCTAGGGAAGCATGAGTAAGGAACCCAGAGATATTTTTAGCATGACTAACCAGTAAGGAATAGTCTGCTCTTTTGGGCTCTTGAAGAAAAGGGGTCAAAAGTAGTAATTTTTTTGTGATTTCTTCAAGAGATAATCCCATATAGAAAATATATGAGAGAATTCTTGCTGAAAGCATGGATGCCTGTAAGGTTTGGCGTCCAAAGGCATCTAAAGTCTTAGACTCACGACCTGGCGGATAAGAAGAGTGCTTTTTAGTACTCTTAATACGCCTCATTGCTGATTCCACAACAATGGAATGATGCGGAAGTTGAGTCTTTTGAAAACCTGGAGAGGGGGGCACCTTATATAGAAGATCAGTTGCCCTAGAAGGAGGGGATACCGTTAAAGGAGTTTCCCACATTCGAAAGAGCAGATCCTGCAAGGTCTGATGCAAAGGAAGCATGATGTTCTCCTTTGGACTCCCAGGAATATACAGGGATTCTGTATTCCCTGGAGCAGGATCCTGCCCAGGTATAGAAATGGCAAGTGATTTTGCCATATCAAGCAGAAAGGCTTGAAAAGAAAAATCCCCAGAGGGAAATCCTCTCGAAAGAGGAGGACAGGCTAGATCTGTTGAAGAACTAGCATTGGCACCCAGGGATCTATCCAATTTTAGAGGAGTAGAAGATCCTAAAGGGTGGAGTATGGGATCCTTAGAGGATGGTTGCCGGTACCGCAGGAGGTCGGGACCAGCAACAGTCGGAAGCGTATCGTCCATGCTAGGGATCGATTCCAAACTCGGTACCGAGGGAAGCGAGCCTGATGAATGAAGCATGGAAGGTACCGACAGCAATGGTAATGTGGATACCGGTACCGACTCCAGTACCGTATCCAATACCGGTGGATGAAGGCCACCCGGTGACAGCTCTAACGGTATCGAAGAAACCGAGAGTGCCGGACATGGATCATCGGAACTGTGCCATCGGTACCGTCCGGTGTCGGTACCAAGGCGAGTCAGATCTCCAGTCCTCCATTCTGGAGATCGATTCTAGACTCGGCATCGAAGGAAGCGAGTCTATCGATGCACATCTGGAGGGTACCGACATCGGTACCAGTACCGGTACCGGGATCGATACCGATACTGGAAGATTGGTCTGCAGCCTATCCAACGGGCCCGTAGGTACCGAGGACGCCAGACTACGATCCTTGGTGAGGAATGTTTCATCCAACACCATTGCCAATGCCGGGGTATCGGTACCGCTCGAAGTGGATGCCACCACCGAGCATGGCTCAGGTATGTTTGGAGAGGGGTGAACCTCAGGAACAACCTGAAACCCCACACAGGATTTGGAGGCCGAAGACTCCCACCGGGGTTTTACAGCCAGTGTGTTCTCGAGGGCAAGGCCAGAGGCATCTCTATGCTGTGCATGAGATCTACCACTCCAGGACTGGCTAGTCTTAACAGACTGTTTTTGGGTTACCTGATCCTGTGAAGAAGAAGGGGTGGTCGGTGCCCTGAAGTTGAATGGGGACTGCGTATCAAGGGGAACTTGATGCTGAAGACTTCTTCCAACTATGCTTTTACAGGAGGGACACTCCAGAGGAAAATGGTCAGGACCCAAGCAGGGTAGACACCAATTATGAATGTCTAAAATAAATTTTGTACTGCCACAGTTTGAACATTTCTTAGGGATAGTGGCTGGCGCTTCCATGAGGAAAAAAGGGTAGGCCTAGCAGGCCTGAAAAAACCCGTCAGGCACTAAGAGGAAAAAAGTATTCCTTATAAAGGAATATGATGAAGAAAAAAGAAAAGAAACACCGGCGGTACCGGTGGCGTCGGGGAAGGCAGCCGCAACCACAAGAAAAATAAAAAATAAAAGAAGAATTTTCTGCGGTGACAGAAGGACGTCCTGCTGGCTCCGCGGAAAAACGAAAACTGAGGAGAGGCAGTTGGGAAAGGCGAGAAGGCAGCACGCAGGTGTGTTGGGATGCTTCCAAAAGTGTTCTGATTGGACGCTGGGAAGCGTTCCCGTGCAGACTCCATCGGTACTGTCGTACCCATATGTGAAGACTCAGTCCTGCTTGTTCCTGGAGATAATAAATAAATAATGCTGCTACAACCAAGTTTTACTGCAGGGATAGAGTTAGCAGGGTGCTGTGCAGTTCAGACTGTCAGGTGCCTCTAAATGTGTCCTTGCAAAGCCTTGGCAACACTCCTATCATTTTTCTTTAGCAGTGGCTTCCTTCTTGCCCCTCCCCCCCCCCTTCCATGCAGGCCCTAAATGTGGTGTAATCGGGAGTGGAGGAGTAGTCTAGAGGTTAGGCCAGTACCCTGGGACTAGAAAGGCCAGCATTTGAATCCCACTGACACTCCTGCTGCTGCCTCAGATAAGACCTTAGCTTATAAGCCTTCCAAAGCCAGGGAAATACCTACAGTATGTGATTGTGACATGCCTTGAACTACTACTGGAAAGTTGTGAGCTAAACACTAAGAAATAAATAATGTTGAACAGCCAGAGGCCTCTGCAGTTTTTTTAAGGTGGTGTCTGTAAATTGTACGAGTGGTACGGTGTCTCTTCCCAAAAATACCATCCACCCCCTTCAAATGGTTCAAAACACCACTGCAAGAATTATAATGGGATCCACAAAATATGAACATGTAACTCCCTTGCTTGAAGAACTTCATTGGCTTCCAATCACTGCAAGATCAAAGTACAAAAATCTGATGATCATTTTTAAAATTCTTCACGGACCATCAGCAGATATTCTAAAATCTATTATTTCTAAAGACACAAGCTCAAGACCCAGACGTTCCCAAGCTACCAACAGACTTAATACCCATCTTAATTTAAATAAATCTAAACAAATGACTTCTAAAAGGGCTTTTTCATTTATGGCACCAAAACTATGAGGAATTAAGATTTCAGACCGCCATGAAAGACTTCCGCAAGTCCCTTAAGACATATCTATTCATCGAGGCTTATGGCAAACAACCTATCACTTAAAAGTTCAAGATACCTTACTTACTGGTTCTACTCAATTTTGTTATGTTATAGTATAATATTACAGTTTATCTTTATATACTATTACAATGTACTGTAATTTATTGTAAATTAATATGATGTACTGTAATTTATTACAGTGCCTTGTCTCTCTGTCCTCCATGCCCCTATGTAAACCCTTTTGTTGTCCTGTTAACCACTTTGATTGAAGGATAAGGTGGTTAAATAAATAAATAAATAAAGATGTCTTGCCGATGTGTGGACTGTGGATGGTAAGAGCTGGGAGTTTTGTCTGACGGTGAGTGGGGAAGAGTGCGTGGTGTCCTATAGGGCTATAGTGTATGGAAGGTGTCAGCTTGTTTGGGGAATAGTGGCTGTGGGGGGGTATTGGAGGCATTTCCTCTTACTTGTTCGGCATTCTTCCTCTCCTCCCCTCACATTGTCCTGCACCACTCTCTCTCCCTCCCTTCCTGTCTCCTTTCTCTACATACCAATTTCTTCTTTCATTGTTCTGCCAGCTCCTTTTCTTGTCCATGGTTGCTGTGGCAGGATCTGTTCTTGTTGTGTGGGATCTTCCGGACCACCACCTCAGAAGTCTCTTCTTCCTGCATAGCCTCCTACGGTGCTTTTAAAAATAGATTTGTTTGTCCATCCATAAACCTAAGCATATGGACAGACTGGACCTCCCTAACAGGCATTATTGCTCCTGTGAAACCTGCCTAAAAATAAATTGTCCAGAAAGTACATGAGTACACAATATAAAAGTGCCTGTAAACGGTACACCTGCTGATTTCTGCACAGGACAAAACATGTTCCATACATAGGTAAAAGTATGAATACTGCGTGCTCTGCCAAGCTAACCCCAGAAGCACTACTGCTTAATCACACGCACATTCTTCTAGCCGCTCCGAAGGGAAGAGCGTTCAACCACGCCAAGCTATGCAGGGAAATGCAGGCTCCTAGTGTGCACAGGACGGTGCACAGTTGAGAGAATAGAAACCTTTTGCCCCATTGAGTGCTTGGATCTCAGAGGCTGGACTATTAATACCACTTTAAAATTCTAATTTTAATGTGCTGACCTCAGGTTGCATTCTCTCTTAATCCGTCATCTTGCTTTCACATAGATTAATGACAATACAATCCTTTGCTTCCGACAGTGTAGCCATTTCTGAGGCTTTTAGGACAGCAACTGGATGGAAGATGGATTAGCCTTACATTCAAGCTGTTTGCCAAGAAGAATTATAAAATGGGAAAAAGAAAGGAGAAAAATGTATAGAGTGAAATTAAGAAGGGACAGAGGGAGCATTGTATAATAATCTATGTATTTCTCTGTCTGTCTGTCTCTCTCTTCAACCCCTCAAACCTTTTGTATGTACAAATGACATTTAACATATGTGTGTAGACGTGTGCCTTTCTGAACAAAGAGAAGCTGATGAATAACTTTCAGAGATGATGAACTTGGAAACCTTTCATGCCGGCATGTGTATTACGCTTCTCTATTGCACATTTTTGGCCATGCTCTCCCATGCAGGATTTGATTATTTAACGATTATGTAATATTTTATTTATAGAACTTATATATCATATACCTGGAAAAGAATTGGTGAAGTTTAGAAAACATAAAAGCAGGACAGTAACCATTTGGGTATGGTGTGAGATATAAATGCAGATATTAAATTCCATTAAAAGCTGTTAGTGTGGCTGGGTTTAAAACAGGGTTGGACAAGTTCCTGGAGGAAAGGTCCAGAAACCATTATTAAAGAGGACCTGGGAAATCCACTGCTTTTTGAGAACCTGCCAGGTACTTGTGACCTGGATTGGTCACTGTTGGAAACAGGAAACTGGGCTTGATGGACCTTGGTTTGACCCAGTATGGCATTTCTTATGTTCTTATTAAATTAAATTAAAAATGTCTGCAGCCTTCTGGAAAAGAAAGAGCTGTGATACCTATTTATCCTGCAAGGAATACAAAAGCTTTTAATTTCTTTCAGAAAACTAGGAGATTAGCCTCACACTACATGACAAGCAGCAGGCACTGACAAAGCACGAGACCTTCCGCGTTCCAGATGACCCTGGAATATCCGACATATTGTTCTGAGTTGATCTCAGTGGTCCAAGAGGTTCTTGTCATCCTGTTCTGTCCCTATGATACAAAGATTTTCCAGTACAAAGAGCTTGAACGCCAGCCTTCCTTCATTCTGGACTATCTGCTAATACCTCAAATAGTTAATCAGAAGCCCCGTGGAGAGGAGACTACAATAGCCCAGCATGCTAACAACCAAACAGAAAAGGTTTTAGCTGTCTAGTCATTAGCTTAAGAAAAGAATTGTGCAATTATCATGGAGATCTGAGGTTGAAATGAAGCCTCCTCATCTAATAGGACTCCAGGATCCCTAAAAGAATCTCTCAAAAAAGCCTGTTGCATCAACCACCAATGCCCAAAGATCAAGACCTTCTGTTTTCTGTGCATTCAAGATTTGTTTATTTAGCTCATGCTTTCCCAGTAGTAGTTCAAGGTGAGTTACAGTAGATATTTTCCTGTCCCCAGAGGGCTTACAAACTAAAGGGGTTATTCCAAACCATGAATAGTGGGGATGGATGTCTCACTATTCATGTGGCTGAGGCCACCAAATAACTTCTCCGCCATTGTGTGGGGAAGATAGTCGGGAGTGGGGAAGAGGCGGCCTGGGGGTGGAGAGTGGGTGGGCAGTGGGCGGTTGCCGGCCCTGGATGTACAGGGCCGATTCTAATGTCGGTCCTGTACGTCCAGGGCTGTCAAATAGGCCGGGGAGGTTATTGTACCCCCAGGGTGGAATAACCTCCCTGGACGTATTTTTTTTTCGATTTGAGGCACAGAAGGGGCTGGGGGAAACAAAGTTAATCCCCCACAGTCCGACCCTGGCATTAGGAGGCCGGATCGGGGATCAGGCTACAGCAAATTAACTTTTTGGGGCAGCAGCAGCATCGCAGCTTTTAAATGGAGCTGCGGTGGTGCTGTGGCTCCATTTAAAAGCCCTGGCTGAGTTAGCCGGGCTAGCGCTGTACGTACAGGCCAGGAATGAATGAACAGTGCTGTTTGCGATTCTGATCCCATGAGGCTGGATGTGCCCCACAGGATCAGAATCGTGATCTCCTTTGTACGTCCAGGTCAGCCCGGGCATATAAGAGAGATCTTCATTGTGAATAGAATGGGGCCCTAAGCTTCTACCTGAGGCACTGGAGAATTAAGCAACTTGACCAAAGCCACAAGAAGTGCCAGTGGGATTTGAATGCTGGTCTTTCTGACCTTAACCACTACTCGACTCCTTCACTCCTAACCTACTATCCTTATACCATGTCACAGTCTTTAGTAGAAGTGGCCAAGCTTCTAGGGCTGACCGCTGGGATACATTTATTTGGTTAAATAAATGCTACTATGCATTATCTGGGGAAAACTCCAGTGGAACATTACTTGAATGTCCTCGGTTATATCTGAAAAATATAAATCCGAAAGGTTGAACTTGTGCATTCAAGAGACTACAGAAAGATGTGGATATCCACACAGATATCTGCTTGGTGTTATATATTTTTTCATTTGATTTTATCTTGAAAGTTCTCTCACTAGGAAAGGAGGAAGCCAGGTTGGCACCTTACTCTCATTCCTAACAGTGGCCAAAAGTGATTCCATCGTAGATCCTCTTCCAAATCCTGCCTATCCTTCATCTAATGCATCACTATCCTCCAAAGAACCTTCTATCTGCCCAGCCACCTCCTTTCCTATAATTTTAGTCTACACAGGAAAATTAGAAATGGGTCGAAAACTAGCCATATCTGCTGCACCTGCACACCTTTTCCCACGAAAGGAGTCGCTGTTTGATTACTGCACAATTGAAAGTAGGTGAGCCTGGCTCAAAGATGCATCCAGCACATCCACTAGCCAGCCCAAAATCCCTTCTGGCCATTGCTTCAGAGGATGTGCTGGGATAAAATCCATAGCAGAAATGATAAGAGGAGGGTTCCAGTAACTGCCATAATCTGCTACCATTCAGTCCTGAATCCACTTCTAAAGGAGCAGTAAAACCTTCACTAAAAACGCCCTCAATTCCACATCAGAGCTCTCTGAAAGCTGTGAGACTTAGAGCGTGCATTCCCAAGCAACCCTTAACATCACATACAGTATGAATTGAAATATCAAGTGCATCTTCCCAATACCGCCTTGTGCAAGGCATTTGTTTGGATTAAAGTGAACTAAGTACATGTTTGTGCGTGAGATTAAGGTCCTGGCACACAGCCATCTTGGTTGCTGAAGGAGCAGCGTGTGTGCGGACCTCTTCCTGTTCCCTTCTGTTTCTATGATAAACCAAAAGTGCACTTTCTGTCAGAAAAAATGATGCAGCTTTGGCAAAAATGTAATTCATCTTCACTTATCTCCCTGTAGAACAGCACTGCATGCTGATGCCAAAGAAACAAAACCAGCCAGTAAACCCACACCCACACTTGCCAGTCTCGCTACTCCAAGACTGTACTACCTGCTAATTACAGTTAGTAATAAAAGCATAAGTGGCACTTATAAAGCTATTGAAAAACCAGTCCCTAAAGGCATGGCAGCCAGGGTACTCAATGGAAACATTAGATTACATGCCCTGTCCTTCTTGTCCTGCAGGGGATGACAACTGGACTGTTCCACTGTGTGAGGCAGGGAATTTCTTCACTGTGAATATTTAAAAATAAAAGGTTACAAAGTCTAAAATTTGAATCGCCCTGGGTCTTGTTAAGCATAACAATGTTGATTCCTTCTGTGACATAAGAAGCACTGTTCGTGCTTATGATACTAATGGAATGGGCTGCAGTGGACGAAACCAGTCAGATTTTCCTCAAAGATCTCTAACTTCAGGCGGCATCTCTTACATAAAAAGATCTCACTGGCAGTAGCTATTAAACCACACACAGTCCATTGCTTTGAGTGATTTGTCCTAATACTTTTCAGATACTTGCTCTTTGTATTCTGTGAAATGTCAGTGATAGAGTAGTTTCCTCCCCCTCCACCCAGTATTTTGGGAAGGAAATGTTCTAAAGATAATTCCTAAAAATGGGCTCCAATCAAAAAGAAGGAAAGTTACTGCCTGAGCTTCTCTTAGCATATTCAGAAACAAGATGCAGGATTCTGAAACAGGACTATTGAATATATAAGGCTTTTCAGTTTATTTCAGCTTGAGAGAGGGATTGAGTAGCATATCCTCGGAGAAGGATCAGTGAGAACAGGAACTGAACAGAAAGTTCATTAAAAAGCAAAATAAAGATACAGAGAGTAACATACAATACTTCAACCACTAAACCATGACAATGTTTATTAAACCATGACATATACATGGGGTGACCCATTTAGTAATGCTGTGGTTTCTGCAGTGTCTAACCTGGCACAAAGCACAAAGAACTCACCAGAAAAGGCAGGGAGAAGTGGAGCTTTTGCTAGGATGGGATTGGATGGCCAGCCACAGCTCCTCGATGACCTGGAGCAACAGGCGCTCCAAGTCATTGATGAGGAGACTATGAGGGAAGTTGAAGACTTGGACTCCTACAGAGCCTCACCGAACACCAATAGGTATCTCTAGCAGTATCTCTCCTACCTTTCGCTGTATTATCTACTATATTTACTAAGCTGGGCTAACAGTTAACCCATGCAGTTTGCAAATGGATCCCATGTTATTCAATGGGACCTAGTTGGAAATTTATTTATTTACTTAACAGTTCTTATTTACTTAACAGTTTTTATATACCGCCTTTCATATTATCAAAGCAGTTTACATTGAACTTCAAGGGTACATTGAACAGTGAAAAATCAGATGAACAGTGTAACTATGTACAACAGAACTATTTAACAGAAGCAACTATAGACAAGGGATTGTCTTGGAGTGAGACATTATGTTCAGGTTCCAGGGCTAAAGTATGCCTGGAATTGTAGGGTCTTTATTTTTTTCCGGAAGTCCCCGCAGTCTTTGATATCCTTCAAGGTATTAGGGAGAGAGTTCCATAATGTGGGTCTGAATATGAAAATGTTCTTTGGCACATTGTTTGGGTAATCTTCTGTTTGTGGGTTGGAATGTTGAGTAGATTCTGGTTTTGAGTTCTTCTTAATCTTGAGTTTGTGGGTTTGTGGAGGAGGCTAAAGAGGCAGTCTGTAGCTTGTTTATGCATGGTCTTGTAGGTGAGCATAATTGGCTTGTATTTAATGTGGGCCTGTATGGGGAGCCAGTGTAGGCTCTTCAGAACAAGGGTTATGTGTTCGTGCCTTGGGGATCCTGTTATCAGATGTGCTATGGCGTTCTGTACTAGTTGCAGAGGTAGTAGGGTCTGCTTTGGTAGGCCTTGGAAGATGGAGTTGCGATAATCTAGCTGTGGGGTGATGATGGCCTGGCAGCCTGTGCGGAAGTAATTCAGGTCTAGGAGTGGTCTGAGGTAATATAGGCTTTTTATTTTGTAATATGCTGAGGTTGTTACTCTTTTAATATGTGGTCTCATGTTTAGTTGTTGGTCTAGGGTGATTCCAAGATATTTGATTTCCTGTTTAACTGGTATGTTGTTATTGTTTATTATAATCTCTTGTGGGATCATGGGTTATGATCATTGCCTCTGGGGGTTTTTTCTATAGTTGATGGAGATGGAGAGGAAATAGCATGGGTTAACCATTAGCCCAGCTTAGTAAACCTACCCCTAATTGTTGCTGTACCTTCAACCTGGGCCAAATGTTGAGAAATGCAAGCACCTATCTCCCTCACCTCACAGAATGTACCCAACCTGAATGCATATAGTGGGACAGACTTGGCCCACATTCCGCACTGGTGTGCTACTGTTATGCCTTAAAGTTGTGGTATCTCCCTGCAGTTGACATGTAACAATGACCAAGCTGCTGCTCTGCTGTTGTCTCCTCCTGTTCTCACCGTGTGCACAAAGATCATGCCAATATTGCCTGGACTCTGTGGTCAGGCACATTTCAGGGAAGCACCCAAGAACTGTGTGAGCTGCTAGGACTGGTTAGGGAGGGGGCTCCCAGGAGTTGATGGTACACTTCCTGGGCCTACTATTATGGGGTGGATGAATGGTATGCTACCCTATTATGACTAGTCAGACACTGTTTCTACACCTTCTGCTAGGTGCATCACCCTCTAGCCCAAAAACAGTTTGCCTACCTTCTTTTCTCTCTACAGATTGCCTTACCTAGCCAAGAGTGGGATCACCAGGAATGAGAGGTCTTAATTAGCTTCTGTTGCATGTGCACAAGTATGTGTGTGTGGTGATGGGATGGGTGCAGGGATACTTCCTGACCCAGATCCTCCATATGTGACTTGCAGTGAACATACATAATGTGTGGCATTGGAGGGCACATCTTTCAGAAGCTTTCCACAGTCGGTCTGTGCACAGCCCTGACCCCTCATACTTGTATGGTATATGTAGCCATAGGCAGTGCTGAGGCAATAGCGCTCATGGCCACCCCGCGGAGTGCCATCTTCAGACACACACTGCAACACTGTACTTGAATCATCTATTAATATGACATGGGGTGGATAGACAGCTTTTACCTGGTGAATGAGTGTATATCATATCTTACTTCAGGAGATGACGAGGCTGGAGAACTGCAGGAGGGCAGCATCGTGGACCTCAGCAGCTAGAACCCTGTTGAGGTCTACGCTGGGAAGGGTCCCACATCATAGGCCATTACTACTGGGGCAATGGTAGCACCCAAGTCAAGGTGGAGGAGCAGGTGTCCAGAGCCGAGGAACATCAAGACATTGAGAGTGATGACATGCCACTGGCCAAGTGGAGATGGGGATTATTTATTTATTTAGCAAAGTTTTATATACTGTATTTCCGAAGGTCAACATGGTTTACAAAGAACAATTTAACTTGGAGTGGAGGAGTGGCCTAGTGGTTGGGCAAGGTACTTCAGGCCGGAAGGTCGGGGGTTCATATCCCACTAGAGGACAGCAACCTTGGGCCGGAAGGACTGGGGTTTCTAGTCCCACAGGTGCTCCTTGTGGTCTTGGGCAAGCCACTTAACCCTCCATAGCCCATGTTCCCTGTAAAATGGTTATCTCCATGTTATAATGCCCTGTTCAATGTAATTTCAGTTGGTTCAATGTAAACCGCACTGATGCAGAATAGCGCGGTATATAAGAGAATGTAAATAAATAAAAAAAACAAACAAACAAACTTAATCTACATAGAACAAGGAAAATAAACATGCAATAATATTTAACAATGGAAGAATAATGTAATTTATAGAGCATGGAAGATCGACATGCCATAACATTTAACGATCAAAGAGAATGTTTGATAACTAAATAAAATGTGATAATGAACTTTTTACAATATGAGTGATAAGTGTTGGCTCTCGTAGGTTACATAAATGAGTGTTTCTAAATGTTAATTAGGCAAAGGTGAGTGGGGGGTGTGCATAGATTGATGATTTGGATGATCAACATGAATGTGTGGAGATGTCATTGAGGGGTAATCTACAGCTTCTACTTCTATCTCCTTTCAATAATGGTGAAGCATTTGGGGAGGCACAAGGGCAGCTGACAACCAGGACATCTGTAGTGCTAGTCAGAGAAGTCACCAACTTCTGCGCTGTGCTGAATGTCTACAACAGCACAATATCCATTACCAGGCACCGCAAGCAGAGAAACGTGAGCTGCTGAGATGGTTACTCACCTTCCATGAATGCCACATCCACCTAGAGAAGGATAGCTGCAAGCCATGGAGACCTTCAATAAGTCAATCATGAGGCTGTACAGGGGCTTGAGCCATTTCATGAAACAACATGCCAAGGCCACCTCTGCAAGCCACCATATTGCCATCAGTGTCCCTGTTGACGCCATTGAAATAAGTATCAAGAGGAGGGTGCCTCCACTGTCTACCACCAGTTCAGGTACTTTGGCATCTCTGCCTGGTTAAACAACACCACCATTTTCCCACATTTTGGAACCTATACCCCATGGAAGGGGGGAGCTCATTTGCTTTACCCCTTCCACAAATCTTCCCAATGTTATGATGCGCTGGATGATGTCTCCAACAGCTCCTCAGAAAGTATTGAGACATCATCTAGCACACCATCATGCCAGCATAGACAGGGTCAAGAGAAGGGGGATGGGGTAAGGGGCTGAGGGGAAGAGGATGGGGTGAGGATGGGGAGAGGATGTGGCAAAAAATAATCATGCCTACATACAGGTATCTTTGGAGGGGAGAAGGTTGTTGCTGTGGGGCACGGCCAAGCCAAGGGTATCTGCTGACCTAGATGAACCTTCAGCCATACTGCCTTCCTCCCCTGGGTGAACCAGGGTCCTTTGCCCCCATAGTCAAGCACCTTCCCCTCCCTGCCCCACCCTAACTTATTGTCCATCTCCCCTTTTTCTCACCTCATAGTGTCCAGCATCTTCCCTTCCCCTTCACCCAACTGTCCAATTTCTTCTTTCTTTCCCTTCCCCACCCCAGGTGTCTAGTCTTTTCCTCCCCCCCCCCTCGCCCATGGAAGCAAGCAGCAGACCTGCAGGGGAGGGAGGCACTTCAGCCCTTCCACATTCTTCACAACAGCAGGAGGGGGAAACCTGGAACTTTGTGTGTTCATCGCTTTGTCTGTCAGTTTCTCCTTTTCATCTGATGTTTCTTGCTCACACTTACGTCCTGAACTTCCTTCCTGCATTTTTTGTTTGCTGCTGAGGATTTCACTTGTGAAACGATGGGGTTAAAGGCAGGGTGTTACTATCTATTGCAACTGAAGATGTCCACTCTACAAGGCAGTAGCAGAGCAGGCTGCTGTCGATATGGCTGTGGCCTTGAAGTATGTGCGTATTCATGATCTGCTTCCTCCCCCTTTGACCAGAGGTTTGCATCAGAGGAGGTGTGATGAAGTGTATAGAAATATAGAAACATGATGACAGAAAAAGACCACATGGCCTATCTAGTCTGTCCTTCCATATCAACAACTACAACAGTCCACTTTTTACCTTTAGAGATCCTCTGTGTTTATCTGAATTCAAAGAAGCACTGCCTATGACAATGTCCTCATCTCTACCACCACTGGGAGACTATTCCATGGATCCACCACTCTTTCTGTAAAGAAATATTTCCGCATATTACTCCTCACCCTTTCACCCTCATCCCATGTCCCCTAATTTTCTATAGTTTCCATCTGCTGTCATATTCTCTTTATGCATATAAAAAAGAGAGGTTGTATAGCAAAGTTACTGAACATGCGCGCACATCCCCCGCATGGACTCTCACCAGCCAAGGCCACTGGTGAGATATTGCTCAGGTAAGAGCTTAAACCCCTGTCCCTTTAAGAGAACAAGCTGGCGAATGCCTGTGGAGGGTGTGGCCAGGTCACAGGATTTAAACCAGGAAGCAGGAGACTTGGGGGAGAGAGGATCATACCTGGAGCACACCTGAAGACCACTTACTTGTAAAAGGCCCTGCTGTTTATAAAATCCTGATTTAAGGAAATCATAATCTGGCTTAAGAAGTTTGGTTTAAACATCAACTACAATAAAAATGAGGTTCTTATAATCACTAGGAACCAAACCTACAACCCACTACAAAGCATATCAATTGATGACTTTGAACTAGAAGTCAAGGATGAGGTAGCATTAGACAAACACCTCTCTTTCCAGTCCCACATTAAAAATGTAACAAAAACAATATTCAACAAGATCCGACTACTACACACCTAAAACCTCTACTACAGCTCTCTGACTTTAGAACTATAATGCAAGAGATGATAATACCACATATAGATTATTGCAATAGTCTACTACATGGGCTACCTAAAATAACACTACACCTACTTTTAATGGCACAACATACAGCTGCACGAATTCTTCACAACTCACGCTGGATTCATCATATTACTCCAATTTTACATGACTTGCATTGGCTACCTATTCAAAGCTGTATAAAATACAACTTATTGATGACTACCTTCAAAATCATTAGAAAGATTGCCCCACCAATCCTCTCACAATTAATCAAAGTTGCACCCAATGATCGGCAAGGAAGAGAGCAGATGACCAACACTCTCACTACCCCACCTGAATTCCATAAGACTAAACAATGCAAAAGCAACAGAGCATTTGAATATATAATGCCAATGCTACCACAATTCAGACTTATCCTCGTTCCGCTCACACCTCAAAACTCACCTCTTCATTGAACATTTTGGTCAGAATGAAACTACAACTGATACAGACCCTACTTAAACAAATACTCCCCTTTATCTAATCTAACCAACCTTTCAACATTATTAAGAACCTTGTGGCATTCTCCCTACCCTATGTTTGAATAACATGCTGTCATCAGAATTGTAAATAATTTGTAAATAAGTTATCTCTTGAATTATGTAAATTTTTGATTGCCTTTTTCAGCACCAGTTCTATTGTCAAAATGTTTAATGTACTTGTTTTAATTGTAAACTGCATTGATTCACTGATATAGTGGTATAAAAACTCACAAATAAATCAAATAAATTGCACCAGGGTGTTTCTTCTGCTGCTTGGGCAATGAAGCCCTGGGTTTTGTTTGCCAAGTGTCGCAGCTCCTAAGGAATAGTGGAACCTCCAAGTATCTGCATATCTAGGTGATGGAGTAGGCTTGTACAGGGCTTATCCAGCAAATATCCACTGATAATTTCTCTGCTCTCAAACCTCTCGTAGATACCAGAGTGGATGAGGATGTATGAGTCATGCTAGGAACCTGAAAGCCTTGCTAAGACATCAGTTATATCTCCTTGTGCATTGCAGACCACCTGCATGTTGAGTGAGTAGAATGCCTTCCTGAGGGCCACATGTGTGCAATTGATGGCCCCGTTAGAAATTGGACCACCTCATAGAAGTCAATCATGGGTTGGGGCCTCTGCTGGGAAGGCTACAGTGTGCTTTAGAAAGATTTCAGGACCTACAGATGCACTATGATATGGCTGACTGGCTGAGACCTGCAGTGGCAGCCAACACAGACTGGAAACTTCCAGCATTAACAAAAGCGAGAATCGTGGTGATCTTGTGGTAGACGGACATGAGCTGGCCTGTAAGGTGGAGCAGAGGAGCGTCTCTAGCTCCTGAAAGAGATGGCAGATAGCTGCACTATCAAAGCAGAACAAGGTGAGGCAGGTCCAGTTACTGGGTTCTGCACCTATAGACCCTATGATATGGGTGCCCCCTGATGTCTCTCCTGTGCTCCCTGTGGGTCTTATGCATCATAACCAGTGCAAGCCATTTGTTCCTGCCACCCAGTATTACCTCTGTCAATGCCCAGTTACTCTCAGAAGCAGCACTCAAGTGACTTTCACCACCAGAACACACAGTACTGCACATGCACCTCCATATATACACAACACACGTGCTTACATACACACATACACACACATGCGAGTCTCAGGGCACCATACAGAGACACAGAGGCTGCAGGAAACATTGAGGCACACAGACACACACCAAGCAACAGGGATTGGAAAACAGGGATTATGGGAAGGAGGGGATTCGGGAGTGGACCTATACAGTTGTTTTGGAAAGGGGGGAGGAGGTTAGGTTTTGGAAAAGCACTGGATAGACTGCTGGAAAAGAGACATTGGCTAAAAAACACCTACTTGGCCACACACACCAATCAAACGCCTCCAGTCACAAGCACCCCAAAGACAACAAAGTTCCATCCTTATTTGTGTAAATTGGCATTTTTAGAAAATCCACACTGCACATTGCCAGTCAATGTGAAATATGTCATGGATGTACAGGCATTGGAGCCCCTAGGCAGCAGTGGTTCCAGAGGTGATTCTGCATGCTTTGGAGACATACACAGATCGTTGTGCCTGGTGTCACAATGGGCATCTCGCAACCTTTCTAAAATTCCATTTTGAATGTGAGTGCAACTTCCACATTTTTCTGACACCATATTCATGTTTAAAACATGAATAGGACTTCTAAAATAACCCCGGCAGCAAAATTCAATTATGGAACATGTAAATTCTATATCCAGTGCTGACAGATCACTGTAGCAGGTTTAATTTGTAATGTATAACTGGCTGTTTAAAGTTAGCTATAAAGTTTCGAAACAGCAGTTATAAGTGCAGCTGAAAATATGCATAACTTTAAATGGCTAGTTATACATTGGAGAGGTCAGAACTGAGATGCTGAGGGAGGTCATCACATTTACAATAGTGCCAGTATTTTAGGAACTGCTCTGCTAAAGGTGGAGCCATTTCTAAAAGGGAGGTATGGGAATGTGCTGTGTATCCACGAGCAGCAAAGAAGCCATTTCAGAAATGCAGAAGTTGGAAAAATCGACAGGGGAAACCCGGCAACTTACACTTCTACCCAGGGCTGTATCAAAGGCTGGGTGAGCGGTGCAGCAAGTACAGGAAGGGCAACGAGATCATCACTGGGCAAGTTCCAGGAAGCTCAAAAACAGTGAGTTACTGCACGTGGCTGGGGCAGAGAGGGGCACCAGATTCTTTAGTTGCACAGGGTACATTTCTAGTTTGGTTCAGTTCTGCTTCATGTTGCAAACATGGACGTATAGCTACTCGCAATCACCTAGAGCAGTGGTCGGCAAACTCATTAGTCAACAGAGCCAAATATCAACAGTACTACAATTGAAATTTCTTTTGCGAGCCAAATTTTTTAAACTTAAACTATATAGGTAGGTACATTGTTATTAACTTAATTAGGGTACTCCTAAGCTGGCCTTTGCTAAAAATGTCCTAAATTTGATTGAGGTACGTTTGCTGAGGTCGACCCCTTCCAACTCTCCCATCCATACTCGTCTTGTATAATTGTTTCGCCTATCTCCTTTCGGTCATCCTCTCTATATGTCCAAACCATCTCAACATACCTTTCTCAATCCTCGACACTACATCTTCTTTCACTCCACAACGTTCCCTAAAATTAACTTAATAAACTTTACTTAAAGTTTTAAGTCTTAATTAAACTATAGGTCCGTTGAATAAAACTTGATATTATTTATTGATAAAATTAAATTCCTTACAATTTACCTTACAATATCCATAGAATTAAATCATGACAAGGACTGACAAACACTAAAGCAAACATTGGCCTTGCATCTCCTTGGAAAGTTTGGGTAAGTCAGGTTTGTATGTTGTTGTTTTTAATTTTAGGCACAATTCCACGTTCTCATCAATAAGACGACTTCTCAATTTACTCTTGATAAAGTTCATGCTTGAAAATGATTGTTCGCATAAATATGTAGACCCGAATAAGGAAAGAACAGCAAACGCTATAATAAAGCCACCAACACAAAATAATTACAATTCTTAAATTGATGACAAAAATACCTGTAGGATTTGCAGCTGGTTGGAAAAATACAGGTAACTTTATGCTTCGAGTAGGCACTTTTGTCACTCGCGCACGATTTGCGGACGCGACTAGCACTAACCACTGCACAATGAGACCGCTGACTGGCTCACTCAACTCGTGCATGAATCACGCGTGTGCCTCCCCCACGCTGCATATCCCACGGCCCGCCTGCGCCGCGTCTCCCATCGCCCGACTGACCGACCAACATCCCCACTTCTTCAAACGCCACTTCTTCAAAATAGACTTGCTCAGGCCGAAAACCGACTTCTGCGCATGGGCCATGAAATTTCAATCACACTGTACGTGCGCGCCCGCACATGGTATTTTGTGGAAGAGCAACACTCAACGGGTCAAAGAGCCGCATGTGGCTCGCGAGCCACGGTTTGCCGACCACTGACCTAGAGAGTCCTCTGTTTTACCTCATTTCAGTCTGCAGGGTAAATAAACATTAAGGGTCTGGTACTGAAAGGCATTTACACGATTTACAGCCCTGTAAACCGTATAAATGCTGTTGAACACAGTTAGTGCTGCTGAATATCCCAAACTAACGCCATTCTACGCCCTGACGCTAACTGCTTAGCATCAGGGCGTGTTGTGCGCGGCGAAAGTCACTAACTGGGTAGTGGCGATATTATACCACTATCTGGTTAATGGCCTGTGCCTAGTTTTACCTGTGGGAGCTAACCAGGTAGAGGTGCAATATCAGCACTACCCGGCTAGCTTCTGCGGGATCAGAGGCTGTGTGGTGACCTCAGATATTGGACCGCATATGACCCCGGCATTGAATATCTGGGGTTAGAAGTCGGCAGCAAGGGCTATGCACTGTAATGGGCCCTAAAAGATTAAGGGGGATAGCCCCCTTAATCTCTCCTGTAAATTACTGGCCGAAACAAACCTATTCATGTCAGGGAGCAGGTGTAAATCCAAAAGTGGACAACGTTGGTCTTCCGCGTGCATTCCCTATTGAAATGTGGAATACGTGTGTAGATTTTTGTCCTGCCCAGATCACATCACATGTAAACTGGATCCTTTCTAAAATGGTTATTTGCATGTGGATGCAGTTCACACATGTATAAACCTGATTACACACATCTCAAACGTGAACAGGGCTTCTAAAATACCCCCTTAACTTAAAGAAAGGCTGTACTGCCAAATAGCACCCCCAGAGTCTTTACTAATATCTACGTAGTGCTTTATTCCTTGCAATGCCCAAGTAATCATATTCTGCACTTCAGATTAGATTAGATACCAGACAGGCATTTGCCTTCCCTGATAGTACAAGGCATTAGATTTTTATGTCTAGTATTTTTTTTTCTACTCCCTGTTCTATGTAAAAGACTATTGCTATGTTTGTTCCACGTGAACCGCCTTGAATTAATGATAAGGCGGTATAGAAGAAAACCTGTTAAATAGAATAAATAAATATTGCTTGTTTTTACTGTAAACAACCTTGAATCTTATTGATACAAGAGAGAGCGGTATACAAAACTCTATAAAATAGATTACAAGCAGGCCCGCTTTTATTTTCACACAGTGATTCAACAAAGATTGCAACTCATGCAACAATGAGTTCCACAGTCCTCCACTTCAATTTACAGTTTTCCCTCAATTGCAATAGTGTCTAAAGTCAATTAATGAAGCTATCTCAGCTTTCACACGAGGACTACAGCTCTTGAGATGTGCAAGCAGAGGTGAGTTCAGAATTTCTAGCTGTCGAAAGGGCTGCGCTGTACTCACAGATCCAGACAGATTGCAGGTGTGTGTTGTGGGGATGTGCATTCATTAATATTATTGGGCCTTAAACTATTTAGTGCACCCAAAATTGATTTAATGCATGTCAGTCTATGAATTAATGCATGCAATGCCAATTTGCGCAATTTAAAGCACTCTAATGTGCATTAAAATTTTTTAATTAATCTGAATATGTGAAATGAACTAAAAAAGTAAACTGTTTTGGCAGTGCACATGCCTAGTTGTGCTGAAACGCAGAAAGGGCTCCCCAAACAGTGATTCCTCACCAGCCACTGGAACACATAAATGGAGAAGCCCCCCTCCTCCCCCGATGACTGTGAACAGATGCTTGATGGAGCTTAATGGACCAGTGCCAGTACCTAGAAAACCTCTCTTGTGTGATTTCAAGACTTCTCATCTTGTTTGTTGTTCTTCTGATGTTTTTGAAATGTTTAAATATATTTTGAAATATCCCCTGATGCTGGCATCATGCTGAAGTATAGCTAAGTTGGGATTTAAAGGGCTTATTGACCACTTGACATCAAAATTGGGGCCACACACTCAAATCTTGCTAAGCTTTGTGACTAAAGTTGTCGGATGTGAATCATGGTCTGGAGTATGGAGGTCCTGAGCACAGACACCCATCTTGTTTCCCTTTGATTCCTATCTGGATATTTTGAGAACATTTTTCTAAGGCAGTGTTTTCCAAACTTTCATTCCATATGACTCCATTTTAGCAAATGAAAATTCATGTGATCCCCAGATGATGAAATCAAATTAGCATATCTCCAAACTCCTTCCCCTCCCTCCACTCATCTCAAGCAGGAAGGAAGTAACAACAGTA
This sequence comes from Ichthyophis bannanicus, assembly GCA_033557465.1. NCBI lineage: Eukaryota > Metazoa > Chordata > Amphibia > Gymnophiona > Ichthyophiidae > Ichthyophis > Ichthyophis bannanicus. The sequence continues at coordinate 9,451,453 of CM066050.1, forward strand.
GTGGCACGAGCAGGAGCAGTCGGCACAGGGTCTCTTGTGTCACTGTGCAGTGTGTGCTTCCAGACCTCAGTACTCAGCATGGGTTTCCAGTCCAATAGGAAGCATACACAGGAGATAACAAGGACCAATGCATGTTCACTGGCTCACAGGCCACATGCTGACTGGTGACTGCCACTACTTGGCATGTCACAGCGAAAGCCCAGAGAGAAGGGGAAATGGCCATGTTTCTGTGACCCTATCTACTGATGATGTGACCCCATTTGGTGTCCCGATCGCAAGTTTGGAAACCATTGTTCTAAGTTGTTAAGCTGGATCATGAGATATTTACTTCTGTAGAGCGGCCTAGATGAAAATTGCGCTCTTTAGAATAGCTCAAAGTAAATCTAGAATTTAGTTCAGGTTAAAAAGAACTGTTTGTGGATGGGGTGTGTGGGGATGTGGGGGTGAATAACAAGATGCATTTATATTGATATTTTGTAAGGTATATCCACTGTTTTATCCCTGATGGGTCACCTGCAGGAAGCATAGCTGCAAAAGATCTACATGTGCCCACTTGACCTTAATCGCAAAGAGAAACTAGCATGGGCATTCTTGATGCATTGTATGCTTTACAACTGAGCAGATTAATCAAAATCACAGTGTTTATGGACTGACATTAACTGATTCCTAAGAGAAAAAGTAAGAGATATGGACCCTCTTTACTTAGCCTCTGGGAGGAATTCTCACATGGAAAACTGGGAGCTTTATACAGCACCAACCCTACTCTGGCAATAAACCCAGTTATCTTCTCTATGGCTCTACATTTAACCCAGTCACATCACCGTCTCTTACATCCCCACCTCCCATAAGAACATGATATGCCAAACTGGGTCAGACCAAGGTCCATCAAGCCCAGTATCCTGTTTCCAACAGTGGCCAATCTAGGTCACAAGTATCTAACAGTTTCCCCAAAAGACACAAGTTCCACAATGCTTGTATTGGATCAAGCAGTGATATCCCGGGTCCCTTTTAATAATGATTTATGGACCTTTCCACCAGGAACTTGTCCAAACCTTTTTTAAACCCTAACAGTTTTTACTACATCCTCTGGTAACAAATTCCAGAGTTGACCTGGGAAGCTTCCATGGCTTCGCTTAAAGGGATTTCTTATTTTTCATGCTTGCACTACCTCTCTGGGTAGCTGTCATTTATAGACCCCTCAACAAGTCCACCTCTACCTTTCTCACAGACTTTGAATCCTGGATCTCCTCCTTTTTGAATGCGTCTTCCCCTTTCTTTATTCTTGGGGATTTTAACATTCACATTGATGACCCTTTTTCCTTAAAGCTCCTTTCCCTAACCTCCTCATTCAACCTCCATTTGTGCTCTACCGCTCCTTCTCACAAGCATGGCCACTCGATTGACCTTGTCTTCTCCACCAACTGCTCACCATCAAACTTCTCCAGTTCTGCCCTTATCTGACCATCACCTTCTAACCTTCATCCTCAACCATCCCCCATCTTGGTCTCGCCCGATCTCTACCAACATGTTTAGGAATTTTCATACTGTCGACCTTTCAGCTCTCTCCACTGCTATCATCTCTTTCCTCCACTATGTTATCTGAGTCTGAGGGAGCAGTATCCTCCTATAACACTATATTCCGCTCTGCTCTGGATGCACTTCCTCCTCCCATTCCATGCCCTGTGAGGCATACTGTACCTCAACCCTGACTGTCCTCAACAACCTGCTACCTACTTTCCTGTGCCCACTCAGTTGAGCGCCTTTGGCTTAAATCACATACCCTTCCTGACTACCTACATTTCAAATTAATGCTATCCTCCATCCAGTCAGCCATAGTACTTGCCAAGCAAGAGTACTATGCCCATCTAACTCTCTTGCCTCTGACCCTCACCGTCTCTTTGCTACGCTCAACTCTCTCCTAAAGATCCCTCCTCCCCAATCCCTCCTTCACTGTTTGCCCAGACCTTGGCTGACTACTTCATGACAAAGTGCAGAAAATTAGCCTCAAATTCTCTGCAGGGTCACCTCTACCTCATCTTCCCCCTCTTCAATCCCAAATCCTTCCTTCACCTTCAGGCACCCTTTCTTCCTTTTCTGAAATCACTGAAAAGGAAATGGCAAATCTCTCCTCCTCCAAATTGACTAGCTGCTCCTCTGATTCAACCCCCTCCCATCTACTAAATTCTATCTCTTCTGCCATCATCCCTTCCATCTGTCATATCTTTAACTTTTCACTTTCCTCTGCAACTGTTCCTGTGGGCTGTGGCCTTCAAACATGCTGTGGTTACAGCTCTCCTCAAAAAATCTTCACTAGGTCCTACCTGTCCTTCCAGTTATTGACTTATCTCTCTCCTCCCCTTTGCTTCAAAACTACTTGAATGAGTTGTTCACTGCTGCTGTCTTGACTTTTTCCTCTCAAGATCTTCTGGACCCAATGCAATCTGGCTTTCATTCTCTACATTTCCCAGAAACAGCTCTTGCCAAAGTCTCCAGTGACTTGTTGCTTGCCATATCCAAAGGCCTCAACTCAATTCTCATCGTTCTTGACCTTGCTGCTGCTTTTGACACTGTGATCCTCACTTTCTCCTCAATACCCTGTCCTCGCTTGTGTTTAGGGGCTCCATTCTGTCCTGGTTTTCTTCCTATCTTTTCCATTGAACTTTTATTTCACAGAAACATTTATTTATTTATTTAGACAGTTTTGTATACCGCCTTATCCTTTATCTTTTATCTTTATTTGGCACATTTGATATACCGCCCCTTACCAGGGTATTAGGGCGGTGTACAATACAAAACATTTCGGCTGCAGAAAAGAAAGGTAGAAAGGAACGCCATTAAATGGATAGGAAAGCAGTCAAACAGAAACAGATAGAAAGTAATAGACAGCAGATAATGTAACAGACAATAACAACATAACAGACAATAGCGGTCACAACACAATTGGGGGATACATTTAACACGCGGGGATATGAGACACATACACTAATACTTACAGGGAACATGGGAAATGGAGGGTTAAGTGGCTTGCCCAAGACCACAAGGAGCATCTGTGGGACTAGAAACCCCAGTCCTTCCGGCCCAAGGTTGCTGTCCTCTAGTGGGATTTGAACCCCCGACCTTCCGGCCTTGGTCAGTAAACCCCCGACCTTCCGGCCTTGGTTAGTAAACATGGCTTACTGTCCACGATTCCATCATGTTAAATCAGTTTAACACAAACAATTACTCCATATTTAACTGCCCTAGAGACTACAAAAGAGGCGGTGGAGTACTTATTCTAGCCAAATCAAACCTTCACCTATATGCCAGTTTATGCACAAATTGTGTTGGCTTGGACCTAATCAAAATTGAAAACAAAAATATAGCAATATGCCTCCTTTACAGACCACTTACCAATAACCACCTCAACCTCACTACCATATTTGAATCAGGCTGTGCATCTCCAACAACAAAAAAAGACACATCATTCTTGGAGATTTTAACTTACCATCCCTCCCATTACAACAAGCCATTGACTTCCTTGAATTTATGGAAGACATGGGCTTCATTCAAATAATGAATCAACCTACACATACAAAAGGTAACACATTCGATCTTATATTCATCCCCAGGCCTCTAACTATGCACCCCAACATCTCCTACTCATCCCCAACCCAGACCACTTCATCTTAAGAATAACCATCCCAATTCACCTTTCCACCAAAACATCCACCAGCACATCCTTTCAAAAAACACATTTTAAACTTTGACAAGGATGCTTTCCTGGCTGAGGTTACTCCCCAACTTATCACACATAATCAGGATCTTGACATTGCAATAAAAATTTGGACCACAATAATTAACAAAGCTGCAATGCCCTCATCACCCAATAAGAGAACCCTCAGAAACCAACGGAAAAATGGTATACCCAAGAAATACACAACCTAAAGGAAGAACTAGAGAAAAAATGGAGGTCTTCCAAAACTCTTGTAAATAAGGATCACTACATCACAGCACTAAATACCTACAAAGAAGCAATTCTCAAAGCAAAGAAAGACTATCATACCACCATGCTAAACAAAGCTATCAATCGCCCTAGAGAATTATTCAAAATGGCAAAAACCTTAAGGAAGTCCCACACGAATCTGACAAACACACCCATCAACCCACAAGTCATAGCAGACCACTTAGCTTCTAAGTTAAAAAACAAAAACAACTCAACTTTGCTCCTCCCTAGTGAATCCCAACCTTGCCCTTAGACCACCTTCCACCTCATAAAAGAGAAACAGCTACTAGAAACAATAGCAAAAATTAACACTACAACCTCACACCTGGACTCTGGTCCAGTATTGTGGATTAAAGCAGTCAAAGTAGAACTAGAAACTGCAATACTTAATATTGTCAATCAATCCCTCATCCAGGGTATTATGCCTGATGCACTTAAACTTTCCGTCATCTGCCCCTTACTCAAAAACAGATCTCTCAACAAAGACGACCCCACCTCATACTGCCCAATAGCCAACATCCCATTCTTAACTAAAATTATTGAAAAAGTAGTCTAAACACAGTTACAAGATTTCATTGATCTCAATGCCCCCTTGACACCCATCAATATGGTTTCCACCCATACCCTTCTCCTAGTTTTACTCAATACACTCATCTGTGGACTTGACAATCTGAACCAAGCTTTCATCATGATATTTCTAGATATCTCTTCTGCTTTCGATAATGTTGACCACAACATCCTATTATCAAGAATGGTGCACATAGGCATATCCGGAATAACATTAAAATGGTTTAAATCATACATTTCCAATAGATTCCAATATGTAAAGATCAACCAAGAATCGTCCACCACTTCCCCCCAGGAACAAGGTATACCACAAGGTTCAGCCCTCTCTGCACTCCTGTTTAACCTGTATATTCAACCAATATGCACAATTTTCAATAAATACAAAATTAAATATCTTATATATGCAGATGATACAATGGTATACTCCGCAATAAATGTACTAGACCCCCAATACAACAACATTATGGAATGCATAAGTGAAGCAAAATTATGGCTAAACAAAAATAACGTGCAAATAAACTTAAAAAAAAAAAGAAATCCTATTTACGACAAGGAAACCAAACTTCAAACCCCCACTACCTTCAACCTACATAACATCAACTTACCAGTTAAACAGGAAGTGAAATACTTAGGTGTCATTATCAACAGAACCCTCAGTATGGCTTCCCAAATTAAACAAACCACTAGGGAGATTTTCTATAAACTGAAAACCATACTGCACCTCAGGCCAATCCTGGAAACCTACGACTTTAGAACAGTAGTCCAAACTTTAATTACTCCTCACTTGGACTACTGCAACAGTCTCTTACAGGGTCTCCCCAAAAAGACCCTCCACACACTTCAACTTGCCCAGAACGTAACTGACAGGTTCCTCTTTTTGGGAAAGCCGAAGAGCTTCATTGTAACACGCTTTCTTCTTCATGTTTGATAGATTTGTTTGAAGTAACGAAGACAAACGAAGACAGTGCCAGTTTCATTCAATGTTTACCCCCTGAGGAAGAATCGAAACGTGCAGAAAATGGTACCTTAGAGGTGGCGTCGGGGATGGTATTTAACCATTGTGAGACTATCGCACGTTCGTTGTTTGCGATTTCAATAAGAAAAATTCAATATCCAGATAAGTTCTGATTTTGATTTCAAGCATAAATTGTTTGGCCAATAACATTATGAACCAAGTTTATGGTCGTTGATGTGATCGGAGTTGGCAGCTTCAGGGCAAGTTACCCTGTGTTGCATAATTTTAAACTGAGACCATTGGTTCATTTAAATCAGTATTTTAGTAAATTGAGAGTTGTTGGCAAATAGGCTGTGTGAAACCTGGTGTGATATTCAGAATTTTTCCTTTATAACTGGAGGGCTTTTTCATAGTTTAGCAGTATATATCCCTCTACTAAACAGACCGATAGCTCATAGGTTCCTCTCCAAGGCAAGTCTAACAGATCACATCACCCCAATACTCTATAATCTCCACTGGCTCCTCATAGCTTCCAGATTAAAATACAAGATGACAGTCATAACATTCAAACTACGCAACGGCATCTCCCCCTCCCACCTATCCACCAGGATACACACCAGAATCAAGAGAAAAAAATACCAAGAACCTCTTATCCATACCCACTTCTATATGAAAAACCAAACAAATTACTAGCAATAGGGCCTTCAGATACGTAGCTCCCACCCTTGGGAGTTCTCTCCCCATCTATCAGATATATTAACGATCTCCTAACCTTCTGCAAAGAATTAAAAACTCTTCTTTTCTCTGAATATTATAATACTTCCACTTGCTACATCTCAATCACCCCTACCACCAACCACTCTCCCCCATCTAACCCTAAGCCCCCTACTCACCCCTCACTCAAAATCATTCCAATGTAACACATTATTGCTTTTACACCTTGTAAATAGTTATGAAGCCAGCTTCCACTGTACCTCGGTATTTATTTATTTGACATGTTTTGTATACCGCCTTTTCCTTCAATCAAAGCGGTTCACAACATACTACAAAGGTCATACAAAGGCAGGGAGGACATGCACCACCTTATCATTACATCAAAGTGGTTGGAAGTGAGACTACATAGCACAGGGAATGACAATGCATACATTACAATACAATTAACTAACATAGTCATACCTTCAAACAGAGTTACCAAGTATATAGCAAGGAGCAGATGTTTCTTTTGCCTCGCACGGTCCAATGTAAATAGTAAATAGTTCATTGTATTGTAGCTTGATATGTTCTCTGTAACTCAGTTCTTGTTTCATTGTAAACCACCCCTGATCGATGGAAGGGGCGCTACATAAAAACTGTTTAAATAAATAAATTTAGTGTCTGTTCTGGTGGATCCTCCTCTACCACCATCCTGCTTTCAGTTGGTGTCTCTCAGGGCTCTGTCTTGGGACTTCTCCTTTTCTCTCTCTACACTCGGTCCCTTGGTGCCATTTCCTCTCATGGTTCTCAGTACCATCTTTATGCTGATGACTCTCAGATCTACCTTTCTGTGTCTGAAATTTCTTCAGGAATCCAGGCCCAGATCTCTGCCTGCTTATCTGACATTGCTGCCTGGATGTCTCACTGTCGTCTGAAACTGAACATGGCCAAAACTGAGCTCCTTATCTTTCCCCCTAAACCAACCTCCCCTTCCTCCCTTCTGTATTTCTGTGCATAATACTACTCTCCTACCTATTTCCTCAGCTCACAACCTTGGGGTCATCTTTTACTCTACTCTCTCTTTCTCTGCACACATCCAACAGATAGCTAAAACCTGTCGCTTTTTTCTTTATAACATTGGCAAAATTCATCCCTTCCTCTCTACATACACTACTAAGACACTCCACTCTTTAGTTACTTCCCAATTAGACTAATGCAACCTCCTCCTTGCTGGTCTCCCTCTGAATCATCTCTCCCTCTTCAATCTGTTCAACACTGCCGCGCGGCTAATCTTTGGCCAGCCTCGTCATGCTCATATAACCCCCCTTCTCAAGTTGCTTCACTGGCTCCGTTTCCATATCCAGTTCAAACTTCTCCTAATGACCTATAAGTGCATTCACTGTGCTGCTCCTCACTTCCTCTCTTTTATCTCCCTACACCCCACCTTGGGTTCTCCACTCTTCTGGCAAATCCCTTCTGTCTGTGCCCTTCTCTTCTACCTCCAACTCAAGACTTCGATCCTTCCACCTTGCTGCTTCTTACACCTGGAACAAACTACCAGAGTGTGTGCATCAGGCTTCATCTCTGACCCTTTTCAAATGCAGGCTGAAAACTCACCTCTTCGAGTCTGCTTTTGGATTCTGATCCGCTTGGTCTCCTATGTGTTTCCTTGCCACTCTCCTCGATGTGTCTTTGTCCTCAGTTGCTGTCTTGTCTGTATTGACTAGATTGTAAGCTGTGATGAGCAGGGACCGTCTTTTACATGTGTCTGTGCAGTACTGCATATGCCTTGCAGTGCTATACAAATGACAAATAGTAATAATATTAATGGCATTCAACGCTTTCTTATGGTTTCCTCACAGTCTGTCAACTGCTGAACTCCAGCAATGTCAGTAAGATATAATTGAAGTCATTAAAACATTAAATAGAACTGAGAATGAGAGGTATGAAGATTACTGCAGAAGAACTAGGGAAGTCCTTAATACCAATAGCTGGAAGCCGGAGACCCTAAGAACAGAGAGAGAGAGAGATGGGTGTAGGAAAACAGGACCAAAGTAATATGTGGCAAGGGGTTTGGAAGAATATGCAGACATAGTGACAGGGATGGGGACACAATGAGATGGGGAAGTTAGGACATACAGAAGAAATATGTCACACCTGTAGTCTCCTGCACCAATCCATTTGCAAGTGAACCCTTCTAATTTCCCTCTGAGATGATCTAATAAATGCAGAAAGTGCTGGAAAGGAAGCTGATAGTTTGGTGATTTAGAAGCTTTTCACAACTGGGACCAAGTTCCTTAATCATTGTTGTCTGGAATGTGGTGTAATTATTTGGCAGGATGTGGCGATGTTGTCAAGGGCTACCTGTGCTATGGTTCCTGAGTGGGCAAAAAACCCCCAAACCCCACCCCCTGCACAAATAAATAAATATTGGGAATAATCCCTGCAACAGCTTCCAATCATCTTCTGATTTATGATTGGGAAATAAGAGGGCGCAGCTGCTTACACCATTTGTCATTTTGTGATTTTTCCTGTATTAATCACTTAGTTCAGTTGTGATCTGATTTCAGATATTGTTCAGATCTACAAGAATATATTGTGTCGTCCAACCATGTATCTCTTTTATGCAGACATATACACATAGATATTAATGGCAGTCTCCACATCCATATATTCTAACTACTAAGCTCTACATCCATTATTTGGATGGCCAAGGATATCTGCACAGTCATTTTGAGGCTTTTGGTAGATTTAATCTTAGGATATAATAACTATGATTGAGAATTTGAGAGCAGATAAGGACCATAAGGCTCATCCACTCTGTCAGTTTATGTCTTGATGCAGTGTCAATGGACTTCACTTGATCTCTGGTTATCCTTCACTTCTTTTCATCCATGGATCCTCTGCTTTCATCCCAGTCTCTCTTGAATTTGGTCTCTACTATCTTTTCTATGATATTGCTCCTGAGTCTACCTCTCTAGAACTTTGTAGTGTGATCTCTTATTCAAAAGATGTACCAGACTTTCAAGGATCAGGCACTTTCCTTGTTTAAGTATAGTATAGTCTTTTCAGATTCAGTTAAGATGATTCTTCTAAATACTACTTGGTTTCTGTCAGGATACAGAGTTTAATTTCTGGGCTGAAACATGCTTTCAGTTCCTGGTGGCAAATACAAATCTACAAATCATTCAATCAAAAGACTAGCACCAGGTTTTGACCACACAGAAAACTATTTATTTCTGAAGTTGGTTACATAGAAACATAGAAATAAGATGGCAGAAAAAGACCACATGGCCTATCTAGTCTGCCCTTCCATATCAACCTCAGGTGTCCCCTTTTTCCCTTTAGAGATCTTCTGTGTTTGTCCCATGCTTTTATGAATCCAGATACTGTCCTCATCTCTACCACCTCCACTGGGAGACTATTCCACACATCTACCATTCTTTTCATAAAGAAATATTTCCTCATATTGCTTCTGAGTCTATCCTGTTTCACCCTCATGCTATGTCCTCTTGTAGCACAGTTTGCTTTCAATCAAAAGAGGCTCTCCTCTTGTGCATTTATGCAGGGCCAGCCCAAGGGTTTCTGCTGCCCTAGGCAGAAATGTTGGCCTTGCCGCTGCCACCATCGCAACCCCTCTCACCCAGCTGCCGCTGATTCCATCTTGGGAGGGAGAGGCGGGCAGCGGCAGTATTTTCAAATACTGCTGTTGCCTGCCTCCCCCCAAACAGAATTGCCATCAGCTGGGGGGGGGGGGGGCGCGGCATGGCTGCCCATGTGTGCCACTGCCGCTGCTGCCCACCCAGGCTGGCCACTCTAGGCAACCGCCTATCTCGCCTAGTGGACAAGTTGGCCCTGCATTTATGCCATGGAGGTATTTAAACATCTCCATCATATCACCTCTATCCCGCCTTTCCTCTAAGGTATACATATTAAGATCTTTAGGTCTGTCCTCATATGCTTTATAACAAAGAGCACTACCCATTTTAGTAGCCACCCTCTGCACTGACTCCATCCTGTTTATATCCTTCTGAAGGTGCAGTCTCCAGACTTGCACACAATACTCCAAATGGTGTCACACCAGAGACTTATACAGAGGCACTGGTTCTATCTCCTGTAAAAGGCTAGCTCCTTGCTTCTTTTCCTCCCTCACCCCTTCCTCTGCCTTCAGTCAGCAACTGAGTGCAAGAAAAGGAAGAATTAACTACATCAACAAAGTTTCTTCTGAGGCGGAAAATAATGATGCCTCCAAGGCTCAACAAACCTTGCAGATAGTTCTGTAAATCTTGCTTACACTGTACAGAACAAGGGGCCACTGTTGCTGACTACACTACATTCTTCACACTGCCTCACATCTCCTTAATATTACAGCACTTTCAAACAGTGTAATCCACCTGCTTTCAAAAGTCATTCAAACGTGTATTGTGTGTGGTCTGAAGAAGTGATAGACGTTTGCAGTTAGACACAGCGGGGTTTGCAGTTAGACACAGCTTGCCTTTGTAAGAGATTTAGAAGCGCCCAGAGTTCCATCATAAATGCAGTGTGATCTCGGATCTATTCCAGATTTCATAGGAAAATCTCCCACAGGGCTTTAGGCTGCCAGAGGAATGGCCTCCACACATTGGCAAGGAATTTTGATGGGATTCCTGCCAATGAATGCATTTTGTCTGCAATTTGTCACACGGTGTTAGTGAAGCCCAAGCAAAGAAGTCAGCAGCTTTCTGAAACTGGGAGTTGGATGTTTTGAGAGCCATCTTTTACATAGTAAGAAGGAATGGAGGCAGAATCCACATAGTAAAAAGCACTTCTTTGAAACCAAATGTTATTCCAGTGGAGGCCGATTCTGAAATGGGCATGTCCGGGCCATCCAGATGCCCAAAATATGTATGTGGCCAATTTTTACCCTATTCCACAACCGCGGGAGCTATACTTTCCTGCATTTGCACAATCGCACTTAGAAGGCCCAGCGTTCCCCCCGATTCCGGTGAGGGAGATGTCCCCTGCTCTGCCTGGTCAGCCCTCTCAACACCCTGGTTAGTGTGCCAGTGTGGTGGTGTCCAGTTGCCATGACACCAGTATGTCCAGCCGGAGCAACCAAGTGCCCAGCTGCTGAAAAGCCCCTTCACCCCGCCGTCCAGCCCTCGGGGAGGAGGGTCTCCAAAGGCCGGGATCTGGTGGTGGCTGCACCCCCTTTAGCAGTGTGCTGGGATAGGGGGACTGCAGCCCACAATTGGAGGGGCACCTGGCGCTTATTCCAGCTTCGGGGTGGGATAAGTCAGGCATCCAAGTCACTTCTGGGGGACATACAGAGGCTTGACCTGAATGGCCACTGTATGTCCCAGTGTCTGGTCACACCTCCGCTCTGCCCTCACTCCACCCAAGCACCGCCCCCCAATACAGAGCTCCTTGCACAAACACGGTATACGTGCGGGAGCAGCGGACCGGAATTGTGAACAGGGGTTATCCGCAGATTGGATGTCTAACCTGGACGTCCAACCCCACTATTCCTGCATCAGAATGATCACCTTAGTCTTTCCCAGTGTATTGCAAACCCCATTGACCCCAGAGGATAGATTTATATATTTATTTGTATTTAACAAGATTTTTATACCATTTTTATCATTTCTGTCAAAGAGGTTTACATTCTAACTTAAACTTGGTAATGTACATTAAACAGGAACATTGATAACTTGGATTTGTCTGAGACCATGGAGAGTTAAATGACTTGTCCAAGGCCACAAGGAGTGCCAGTGGGAACTGAACTCTGATCTGGAGCTGTGGAGAGATGAACCCATACATGGAAATCACATTTCTTTCCTGATGGCTGGTTAGGGGAAGGGGGCTGTAGAACAGCTTATACCTAGATTGGCCACTGTTGGAAACAGAATACTGGGCTTGATGGACCTTGGTCTGACCCAGTATGGCATATCTTATGTTCTTTTATGTTCTAGAATATGTACAAAGGGCAAAAGTCAGATGCACTCTTCGTCCTTTGAAGTGGTGCTAAACACTAAGGGCAGTATTATGGCAATACTGCCTGACGCATCAGAGGTCAACGGGACAGAAAATGTATGTAATTCATGTTGATGGCTTACAGAATATTCTGCAGTACTGTGCATTAACATGTCAATTTATGCCAATATTTTATTTATTTTTTACATTTCATTAATCTTTTACTAGTTTACCAACAGCCAGAAGAGTTATTACCCTTCCAGTATCTCTTGTTCTTCTGTGCTTGCAGTAATAGCATAGACACATAGAAACATGACGACAGAAAAAGACCACATGGCCTATATAGTCTGTCCTTCCATATCATCTACTACAATAATCCCCTTTTTTTCCTATAGAGATCCTCTGTGTTTGTCCCATGCTTCTTTGAATTCAGTTACTGTCCTCATCTCTACCACCTCCACTGGGAGACTATTCCATGGATCCACCACTCTTTCCATAAAAAAATATTTCCGCATATCACTCCTGAATCTATCCCCTTTCACCTTCATCCCATGTCCCCTCATAGCAGAGCTTGCTTTCAATCGAAAGAGGCTCGCCTCCTGTGCATTTATGCCACAGAGGCATTTAAACGTATCAATCATATCACCTCTATCCCACCTTTCCTCTAAGATGTACATATTAAGATCCTTAAGTCTGTCCTCATATGCTTTATAATGAAGACCACTAACCATTTTAGTAGCCACCCTCTGTACTGATTCCAGCCTGTTTATATCCTTTTGAAGATGTGGTCTCCAGAATTGCACACTATACTCCAAATGAGGTCGCACCAAAGACTTATACAGAGGCACTATCACCTCCTTTCTTCTGCTGGCCATTCCTTTCACTATGCGCCCAAGCATCCTTCTAACATGTGCTGTCACCTTCTCTACCTGTTTAGCTATTTTAAGATCATCAGACACAATCACGCCTAGGTCCTGCTCTTCTTTAGTGGACAAAAGTACTTCACCCCCTATACTATATCACTCCCTTGGATTGCTGCAGCCCAAATGCATGACTTTGCATTTTTTAATATTAAATCTCAGCTGCCAAATTCTAGACCATTCTTCAAGCTAAGCTAGATCCCTCCTCGTGTTATCTACACCTTCCTGGGTGTCTACTCTATTGCGAATTTTGGTATCATCCGCAAAGAGGCAAACCTTACCCAACAGCCCTTCCGCTATATCACTAACAAAAATGTTAAAAAGAATTGGACCAAGGACAGATCCCTGGGACACACCACTGGTAACTTCCTTCTCCTCAGAGTGAGCTCCATTTACCTGTACTCTTTGTTGCCTCCCACTCAATCAAGCAGTAAACCACATATCTATTCTACTATATGTTCATGTTTCCCCGGAGATTTACCCTGCAGTCATTGGATATCTACAAGCGGGGGGAGCGGAGGGGCTGAAATGTCTCTGGCCTTGTAATGAAACAGAAAGTTATGGGCACACTTCAGTTCCAGAGGGCCAAATGAAACTTCAGAGAGATCATTTGGACCTCTGGAACTGACATGTGCCCATAGCTTTCTGATTTGCTACAAGGTCAGAGACTTATCAGCCCCACCTTGTAGTAACAAATTATTTTCCCAACTCTAGAACCATTTCAATGATATTCACCACATCAGAACCAAGAGTTGTGATAAACTCAGCTGAATACAGTTATGGACCTAATCAATGGCAGATGTCTGTAGGAGTGACAGCCCTGGATAAGACCATAGGGAACTGTGTCATAAGTGGTGACAAACTCCATCATAGTAACATAGTAAATGACGGCAGATAAAGGCCAGAATGGTCCATCTAGTCTGCCCAGTAAGATGGCAATAGTAGGTGCACCTGCCGCTCTGTGCAGGCCACCCCTCCACATGTCTTTGTTTTAGGGGTGAACCCACCGCTCCGTGTAGGACACCCCTGTTTGTTGAGAATTTAGATAGTTACGTTTATTTTGATTTTATCCTGTTGCTGTAAAGGGATCCACTGTGTCTGTCCCATGACATTTTGAATTCTGTCACTGTATTTGGGCAGTCATTGAAACAATTATAGTCAACCTTGACCATGGGTAGTTGAAAACAACATGTAACTATACCAACATTAGAAAACACCTCACCAAGGAAACAATCAATACCAATATTAAACCTTGGTGAAAATCAATTCAATTTAATCCAATTCAACAGAAGATCTCCGAAGGAATCAACTTTAGCTATGAAGATTATTCCAATTCTAGCATTTAAAGTGGAAGAGAAAAGACCTCAGTGGAGTACACTGTTCCTCTGTACAGCATTTATCTTCTGCCCGAAGGGGAACTGCTTCAAACCAGCATCAAGGGTCTAAAACAGTCCTCCCACCTGCCTCTGTTCATAAATATTTGAATTCAAAATCACAGTATTCAACTTTTTTTTAGTTTAACTTTTGTTAGTTTTTTTAAATGTAACTTTTTAATTTTTTAGTAAAACTCACTCTACTTATTCAAACATTTGCATATGAAGTTTCAGAAATGCTCATATTGCAGCAATAAAGTAATGGATCGATAACATAACAGCCATCGACTACAGAGTATCAGCAAAGCTTCATTTGATGTTCCTACAAAAATAAACAAACAAGAGCCAGAACCAGTTTACAGCGAACTGTAATACTGCCATAATTAGCTACTTCGCTTCAAGGCGTCCTCCGGAGATCTTCACTTCATCATAAGCCTTACAAAGACCTTCGTTTTGCGGATATCGCTTCATGGGGGCTATTTCTCAGCTTAGATATGAGGACTAACCAAGTTTGCACTGAGGTTTGATATTGGAAGTCAAAAACATTCCCATAATTAATTTCTGATTAGTCTTATTGAAATGAGCTGGACCTGGGTTCCTGGAATCCGTTTTTGCTTATCTGTATGAAAAGTGTGCTTATTACCAGATGGCAGAGTAGGCGCGAGTGGCTCAGTACGCTCGCTCATCCAACCATTGCAATGCTCTGCTAGCAGTGCAGATTGGTGAAGTCCATTCTTTTATTTTTATTTACTTAGTAGTATTTAGCTCTTGCCTTGAAGGTGAGTTACAGTCAGATACTGTATTCTGGAAATGTTCCCAATGGATAGATGGAGCCATTAGGAGCCCATATGTCTTCAACTCTTTGCTATGAGAAAGGAGCTCACTCAACTTAAACAGGAATCAGCTGTAATTAAACGTGCCTCCCCGGATATGCAGCATCCAGGCACTTTACAGGAGACTAAATTACAGTGGGCTCAGAGAGATTATGCCCTGTAACACACAGACATCCGTTCTTCTAATTGCTTTGCTGCCTTGAACATTACGAAGCTCATGAAGAGAAAGCTGAAGTGGAGCCAGAGATAACAAGAAAATGCCCAAAGCAGAAAACAGAAACGTCTTACTGGCTAGAAACATAATGAAGATGCTACTAAAGGAAAGGGCAATGAACTTTCTACAATCCAGTGGCTTATAAGCCCTCAGGGAACCGGCTTTTATCCAAGGCACATCATAGAAGATGAATCCGATTGATTTCTTTGACTGGGTGACCACAGAACTTGTTTAAGGGCTACTTGGAGTTCAGTCTTTGATACCGTCCCTCATTGGAGGCTCATGAATAGACCCAGCAGCCTGAAACTAGGACCCAAGGTGTGAACTGGATTAGAAACTGGTTAACTGGCAGACAACAGAGGGATTCACTCAGAAGAAAGAAAGGTGAGTAGTGAAGTGCCTCAGGGATTTATACTGGGACCCTTTCTGTTCCAACATCTTTCTAAGTGACATTCCCAAAGGGTCAGAAGGAAAGGTTTGCCTTTTAGTGGATGATGTGAAGATTTGCAACAAATTGGACACCCCAGAAGAAATCGACCACATGAGAAATGATCTATGAAAATTAGAAGAATGGTCTAATGCTCGGCATTTAAGATGTAATGCAAAGAAGCGCAGAGTGATGCAGTTGAGGTGCAGTGTGTGATAGAGAGCGAGAGGACCAGGAGAGAGACCTCAATATTGCAAAACAATGTGAGCAGACAGTTATGAAAGCTAGAAGGATGCTAGGCTGCATACGGAAGGACTTAACCGGCCAAAAGGAAAAGGTGATAATGCCCCAGCGCAGGTCATTGTGAGGCCTCACTTGGGGTACTGTACAGCGCTGCCTATGTCTTGTAGTGCTATACAAATGATAGGCAGCAGCAGTGGTAGTACCATGCTCACTTTTGGAGTCAATATCTTCTTAAGGATATAGCAAGACTTGAAGCAGTTCAGAGGAAAACAATCAACCACATGGGAAGAGACTTAAAGACCTGAATATGTTTATCTTAGAGGAAAGGCAGATATGATGCAGATGTTTAAATACTTGAAAGGTATTAAGGAGCAAACAAACCAGCTATAAAACTAGAGGGCATAAAATGAAGTTGAAAGGAGAAAAATGTAAAAGCAAAACTGGGAAATTCTTTTTTATAGAAAGGGTGAGGGATGTGTGTAAGGCCCTGTCACTGGAGCTGCTGATGGAATTCAAAAAGACATAGGATTAGCACAACTATCTAGCAGAAGTTCTCAACTTGCTCCTAGATACACACCCTAGCCAGGCAGCTTTTCAGGATAAGTACAATAAATATACATGAGAGACATCTGCATACAATGGAAACAGTGCATAGCAAGCTCTCTGATGCACATTCACTGTGCTCATTCTGAAAACCTGACTGGCCAGATGTGTCCAGAGCAGGGCTGTCCCTAGAGTTGGTCCAAAATGCTGGAGCCCTAGATGAACTTGAATCTTTACACCCCCTCTGATTTCAAAATCTATTATTTAGCTTTGAATGGCCTGCTTTTGCTGCCCTTCAGAGGTTGCAGCCCTAGGCAACTGCCTAGTTTGCCTAGTGGTTGGGCCAGCCCTGGTCCTGAGGACTGAGTTGAGAAAAAGAGGAACATTTCTGCTCATAGCACAACTTAAATGGCATTTGAACTTCAAAAAAAGCTGGCAGGAGTAGCTGCCACACAGCGGCAGCTACAACCCAAAGCACGAAGCAGAGAGCAGGGGCGACCTGTCCAGAGCAGCAGTTACAGCACTGACCACCTTGTGGTCTTTATCTGCTGTCATTTGCTATGTTACTGTCTTGAAATCTGATATATCTTAAAAGAAATATTATGAATTTTGTTTGGCCACCTCCACTGCTAAGGTGAAAGAATCCCTTGAGTGAATGGCAAAGGCCATCATCGAAGGCTGATTTTTCTCCTTTAATTTAATTTAGCACAATTTGACAGGTGCATCTGTATCTACTGCTGACCTATGAAAGGCAAATCCAAAATGTCAGTCTCTCTCCATGGACCATGCTCTCCTTGCGGGTGCATGCCAGTCATCTGGAAAGATGCCGTCCTTTGTGAAGCAGAATGTATGCTCTGCATTAACAAGGAGTGGGACCAAGCATATAGATGGTGTTTTATTTATATTCTCTTATATACCGCGCTCTTCTGCATCAGTGCGGTTCACATTGAACAAACTGAAATTACATTGAACAGGGCATTATAACTTGGAGATAACTATTTTACAGGGAACATGGGCTATGGAGGGTTAAGCGGCTTGCCCAAGACCACAAGGAGCACCTGTGGGACTAGAAACCCCAGTCCTTCCGGCCCAAGATTGCTGTCCTCTAGTGGGATTTGAACCTCCCGACCTTCCGGCCTGAAGTACCTTGCCCCAACCACTAGGCCACTCCACCACTCCACTGAATGTTCAAGAGCCTCCCTCTGTTTATTTATTTAACAGGTCTTTTATACTGCCCTATGTTCCATTCAGGGCAGTTTACATAATAACAACAACAACTTTACAATGAACAGGTGGAGTAATGCTGGAGAGAAATACATATAACATAGGAAGTGAGGTCAGCTATTATACAGTGTAATATTACAAGGGAACATTGGGTTATATTGGAGTATTGGAAGGGGGAAGGGTAGGGTATGGGAAGATGAGGAGGGGTGGAAGGTGCAAAGAGAAGGTGTTCATCAGGTAATGTTGACATAGTGTTGTGTGAATAGCAATTTCTTTAATGCTTTTTGGAATCCTGAAAGTCGGTGATGGCTCGTGTATTTTCCAGAGCGTTCCTGCATAGAGGGACGGTGCTCTGTTGCACATTATCTGCGTTCCTGCATAGAGGGACGGTGCTCTGTTGCACATTATCTGCGTTCCTGCATAGAGGGACGGTGCTCTGTTGCACATTATCTGCTTTCCTGCATAGAGGGACGGTGCTCTGTTGCACATTATCTGCGTTCCTGCATAGAGGGACGGTGCTCTGTTGCACATTATCTGCATTCCTGCATAGAGGGACGGTGCTCTGTTGCACATTATCTGCGTTCCTGCATAGAGGGACGGTGCTCTGTTGCACATTATCTGCTTTCCTGCATAGAGGGACGGTGCTCTGTTGCACATTATCTGTGTTCCTGCATAGAGGGACGGTGCTCTGCTGCACATTATCTGCGTTCCTGCATAGAGGGACGGTGCTCTGCTGCACATTATCTGCGTTCCTGCATAGAGGGACGGTGCTCTGCTGCACATTATCTGCGTTCCTGCATAGAGGGACGGTGCTCTGTTGCACATTATCTGCGTTCCTGCATAGAGGGACGGTGCTCTGCTGCACATTATCTGCGTTCCTGCATAGAGGGACGGTGCTCTGCTGCACATTATCTGCGTTCCTGCATAGAGGGACGGTGCTCTGTTGCACACTATCTGCTTTCCTGCATAGAGGGACGGTGCTCTGCTGCACATTATCTGCGTTCCTGCATAGAGGGACGGTGCTCTGTTGCACATTATCTGCTTTCCTGCATAGAGGGACGGTGCTCTGTTGCACACTATCTGCTTTCCTGCATAGAGGGACGGTGCTCTGTTGCACATTATCTGCGTTCCTGCATAGAGGGATGGTGCTCTGTTGCACATTATCTGCGTTCCTGCATAGAGGGACGGTGCTCTGCTGCACATTATCTGCGTTCCTGCATAGAGGGACGGTGCTCTGTTGCACATTATCTGCGTTCCTGCATAGAGGGATGGTGCTCTGTTGCACACTATCTGCTTTCCTGCATAGAGGGACGGTGCTCTGCTGCACATTATCTGCGTTCCTGCATAGAGGGACGGTGCTCTGTTGCACATTATCTGCGTTCCTGCATAGAGGGACGGTGCTCTGTTGCACATTATCTGCGTTCCTGCATAGAGGGACGGTGCTCTGTTGCACATTATCTGCGTTCCTGCATAGAGGGACGGTGCTCTGTTGCACACTATCTGCTTTGCCTTTGCTATGAGCAATAGGTGATGGCTCGTGTATTTTCCAGTAAGGAGTCCTGCATAGAGGGACGGTGCTCTGTTGCACACTATCTGCGTTCCTGCATAGAGGGACGGTGCTCTGTTGCACATTATCTGCGTTCCTGCATAGAGGGACGGTGCTCTGCTGCACATTATCTGCGTTCCTGCATAGAGGGACGGTGCTCTGTTGCACATTATCTGCGTTCCTGCATAGAGGGACGGTGCTCTGTTGCACATTATCTGCGTTCCTGCATAGAGGGACGGTGCTCTGTTGCACACTATCTGCTTTCCTGCATAGAGGGACGGTGCTCTGCTGCACATTATCTGCGTTCCTGCATAGAGGGATGGTGCTCTGTTGCACATTATCTGCGTTCCTGCATAGAGGGACGGTGCTCTGTTGCACACTATCTGCTTTCCTGCATAGAGGGACGGTGCTCTGTTGCACATTATCTGCGTTCCTGCATAGAGGGACGGTGCTCTGTTGCACATTATCTGCGTTCCTGCATAGAGGGACGGTGCTCTGTTGCACATTATCTGCTTTCCTGCATAGAGGGACGGTGCTCTGTTGCACATTATCTGTGTTCCTGCATAGAGGGACGGTGCTCTGCTGCACATTATCTGCGTTCCTGCATAGAGGGACGGTGCTCTGCTGCACATTATCTGCGTTCCTGCATAGAGGGACGGTGCTCTGTTGCACATTATCTGCGTTCCTGCATAGAGGGACGGTGCTCTGTTGCACACTATCTGCTTTCCTGCATAGAGGGACGGTGCTCTGTTGCACATTATCTGCGTTCCTGCATAGAGGGACGGTGCTCTGTTGCACATTATCTGTGTTCCTGCATAGAGGGACGGTGCTCTGCTGCACATTATCTGCGTTCCTGCATAGAGGGATGGTGCTCTGCTGCACATTATCTGCGTTCCTGCATAGAGGGATGGTGCTCTGTTGCACACTATCTGCTTTGCCTTTGCTATGAGCAATAGGTGATGGCTCGTGTATTTTCCAGTAAGGAGTCCTGCATAGAGGGACGGTGCTCTGTTGCACACTATCTGCGTTGCCTTTGCTATGAGCAATAGGTGATGGCTCGTGTATTTTCCAGTAAGGAGTCCTGCATAGAGGGACGGTGCTCTGTTGCACATTATCTGCGTTCCTGCATAGAGGGACGGTGCTCTGTTGCACATTATCTGCGTTCCTGCATAGAGGAACGGTGCTCTGTTGCACATTATCTGCGTTCCTGCATAGAGGGACGGTGCTCTGTTGCACATTATCTGCGTTGCCTTTGCTATGAGCAATAGCTGATGGCTCGTGTATTTTCCAGTAAGGAGTCCTGCATAGAGGGACGGTGCTCTGTTGCACACTATCTGCGTTGCTTTTGCTATGAGCAATAGGTGATGGCTTGTGTATTTTCCAGAGGGTTCCTGCATAGAGGGACGGTGCTCTTTTGCACATTATCTGCGTTCCTGCATAGAGGGACGGTGCTCTGTTGCACATTATCTGTGTTCCTGCATAGAGGGACAGTGCTCTGTTGCACATTATCTGCGTTCCTGCATAGAGGGACAGTGCTCTGTTGCACACTATCTGCTTTGCCTTTGCTATGAGCAATAGGTGATGGCTCGTGTATTTTCCAGTAAGGAGTCTTGCATAGAGGGACGGTGCTCTGTTGCACACTATCTGCGTTGCCTTTGCTATGAGCAATAGGTGATGGCTCGTTTATTTTCCAGTAAGGAGTCCTGCATAGAGGGACGGTGCTCTGTTGCACATTATCTGCGTTGCCTTTGCTATGAGCAATAGGTGATGGCTCGTCTATTTTCCAGTAAGGAGTCCGCATAGAGGGACGGTGCTCTGTTGCACATTATCTGCTTTCCTGCATAGAGGGACGGTGCTCTGTTGCACACTATCTGCTTCGCCTTTGCTTGATCCATGTCCAGTATCATGGATAAAAAACACACTTCCATTATTATTATCCTACATTCTCCCAATAGTCAACCTCTCACTAACTCAAGGTTACCTCCCTCCCTCACTTAAACACGTACAAATATGCCCAATCCTTAAGAATTGCAAACTTGATAAAACATCTCCAGTATCATACAGACCCATTTCTAGCATACAATTTTTGGCCAAAATAATTGAAAAAGTGGTACAATTACAGACACAGGAATATTTAGACTCATCTTACTCACTTGATGAGCAACAATATGGATTTCGGCCCCGACACGGAGTTGAGACACTCCTAACAGTTTTAATTGATGCTCTCCTAAGAGGGACTGACAATCATAAACAGGCTTTCATCCTCCTATTCATTGATATATCAGCAGCTTTTGATAGTGTACATCACACAATAATGCTCAACAACCTGAGACAAATAGGCATAAACTCTACAGTACATAAATGGTTCACCTCCTATTTAAATAATAGAACGCAAAATGTAAGAATAGGTAATTAAACTTCCACTATATATAAACAAGAAATTGGTTTACCACAAGGCTCAGCGTTATCAGCCCTACTTTTTAATATTTACATAAAACCGGTCTGCAACATCTTTAAAAAATTTGGAGTACAATATCACCTTTACGCAGATGATATTATGATGTACATTCCATTTACAATCCCTAATCTACCGTTACAACTCATATCAGACTGCTATAATAAAATTACAACTTGGCTAAAAGCTCAAAACCTCCACATAAATCATGCTAAAACTGAAGTTCTAATTGTAACAAAAAATCAAGCATATATCCCTCCAACCCACATAACACTACAAAACCAAGAAATTAAAATAAAAAACGAAATAAGATATCTAGGTGTTATACTAGACACACACCTTACAATGGAAACCCACATCAGAAATACTATAAAGAAAATTTATTTCAAGCTCAAAATCCTCAAACAACTACGCCCTCTAGTATTTTTACAAGATTTTATTAATATAATCCAGGCTACCATAACCCCTCACTTTGATTTTGCCAACCTAATACTAATGGGTATATCAAAACAAAACATTAAAAGAATTCAACCAGCACAAAATGCAGCAGCTAGAATCATATTGAAAGTAAACTCACTCCAACAGATAACACCAATACTAGCATCCCTTCACTGGTTACCAATACAAAGCAGGATAATATACAAAACAATAATAACCACATTCAAAGCCTTAAATGATATGGCTCCAACCACACTATGTAATCTAATATGCAAAGAACCTTCTAAGCCCACTCACAGAAAAGGTCAATTAAACAAAATAAAGATTCCGAAAGATTTCATAAAAGCACATAAATTAACAAACAATAGAGCCTTTTCACACATAGCTCCAACTATTTGGAATTCCCTCCCAGAGGATCTATGAACACTAACCGAGATCACGGAATTCCGTAAAAAACTGAAAACGTATCTATTTACCAAACACTACAACAACATAGATAACCCTTCACTTGATTTAGATAAAGGCTAAACAGGTACCTGACTGTATCAAATAAAAACCCTTTCACTCAAACGGACAACATACATAGTTGAAATTATATGATGATCCAATGTACTAATTCTTCCAAATGTATATAGTTTTATTCTGTTCTGTATTGCCTTACGCTGTTTAGATAATACATTCTGTTTAGTTATTACTATGTTCTATATTTACATATGCTGTTCAGTTAATACATTGTTTATTATAAGACGTTCCATGTAAAACAAACCTTGCTTTGTTAATTGTTTATTGTGAACCGCAACTGATCTCTGGAAGATGCGGTATATAAATGAATGTTAAATAAAATAAATAAAAATAAATAAATGAGCAATAGCTGATGGCTTGTGCATTTTCCAGTAAGGAGTCCTGCATAGAGGGACGGTGCTCTGTTGCAGATTATCTGCGTTGCCTTTGCTATGAGCAATAGGTGATGGCTCGTGTATTTTCCAGTAAGGAGTCCTGCATACAGGGACGGTGCTCTGTTGCACATTATCTGCGTTACCTTTGCTATGAGCAATAGGTGATGGCTTGTGTATTTTCCAGAGCGTTCCTGCATAGAGGGACGGTGCTCTTTTGCACATTATCTGCGTTCCTGCATAGAGGGACGGTGCTCTCTTGCACATTATCTGCGTTCCTGCATAGAGGGACGGTGCTCTGTTGCACACTATCTGCGTTGCCTTTGCTATGAGCAATAGCTGATGGGTTGTGTATTTTCCAGTGAGGAGTCCTGCATAGAGGGATGGTGCTCTGTTGCACATTATCTGCGTTCCTGCATAGAGGGACGGTGCTCTTTTGCACATTATCTGCGTTCCTGCATAGAGGGACGGTGCTCTGTTGCACACAATCTGCGTTGCCTTTGCTATGAGCAATAGCTGATGGGTTGTGTATTTTCCAGTGAGGAGTCCTGCATAGAGGGACGGTGCTCTGTTGCACACTATCTGCATTGCCTTTGCTATGAGCAATAGGTGATGGCTCGTGTATTTTCCAGTAAGGAGTCCTGCATAGAGGGACGGTGCTCTGTTGCACACTATCTGCGTTGCCTTTGCTATGAGCAATAGGTGATGGCTCGTGTATTTTCCAGTAAGGAGTCCTGCATAGAGGGATGGTGCTCTGTTGCACACTATCTGTGTTGCCTTTGCTATGATCAATAGCTGATGGGTTGTGTATTTTCCAGTGAGGTGTTCTGCATAGAGGGACGGTGCTCTGTTGCACACTATCTGCGTTGCCTTTGCTATGAGCAATAGGTGTCTGCTGGTTGCTCGCCGCTTTCAGTATTGAGTTGAGCAGGTTATGCGCCCCCTACGGTGCACAGTTCTACCTGCTGACTCATAAGTCTGGATTTTCAACACCAGGATCATTTGCGGCCCTGGCGTTGAATATCCGTGGATCGCTGCAAATGCCAGAAGCCGCAGTTGCTAGCCAGGCAGCAGGGATATTGCATGCTGCCCAGTTAGCTCCTGCATTTTTCGTCACCTTTCTTAGATGCAGGTCACTAACTACATCATGCTGCCCCGTTAATGCCCCGGAACACCCCCAACATGTCCGCATGCTGCCCAGCTAGCATCGCGGCACAGAGGGGTTTAGCAGGGGATATTCAATGGCACTAACCATGTAAGTGCCGTTGAATATCCCAATTTAAGGCATTTACATGGTTCACCGAGCTATTAATTAGTAAACCAGTGGACTAAGGCTACAGGTCCAAAGTTCAGTATTGTAGCTATTATCCTATAGGAAGGGTCATGTAAGTTCTCTCTAGCTGCTCTGTACAATATGGAGTGTACTGTCAGCACTCTGCACTATCTATGTCTGCTACTTTGTTGCAGAGTAATTCTTTAGACAATAGACTTCAGTCCTGCTGTTCTCTCTAGCTGAGTGACAGAGGGCGGGAGGATTAACTTGGATGTGTGCAGACCAGCCATTGGTTTTTAGAGCAGAATTGATTTGCAGACACAGAACTAAATAAGATCCAATAACCTATTATAAAGTGTAAAAAGAAGAAAGAAGAAGGAGGTCAGGGAAGGTGAGCAGGATAAAACTATAGACATATAAAAAAAATATAGAAAGTCTAATCAATCACAAGTAAGTACGAGTCACTCTGCATCTCTCATGGAAGTAAAGGCAATAGGTCTGATCTCTGCAAAGCATTGTGCTGTCCGTCACTGTGGGTTTTGCAAAGTTAAAACTGGGATCTTGATAAGACATAAATACATAAGAATTGCCAAACTGGATAAGACCAATGGTTCACCCAGTTCAGCATCCTGGCTCCAACTGTGCTAGTCAAGTTAATTGGAAGTACCTGGCAGAAGCCAAATGGAAAGTTATTTCCAAACTGCTTACTTTCAGAAGTAAGCAGTGGAGATGCCCAAGTCTACGTGGCTCATAATTATTTATGGATAGGTAACAGACTTACAGTATCTTTTCCATACCCTGTACGCTTCCTTACTTCCTTGATGCACCAGTCACACTTACATAGGGAGACAAAATGTTGCCATGCATTATCAGAGGATTTCTGTACTTTTTGGAGTAACAGAAATATAGCAATGATTTTTCTACTTAGGGTCTGTGAGTTATTTCTACTTTTTTTGGAGGACACACAGTATTCTCTTTCCTAAATTTGAAAGAGCAGTGATGGTTGGTGTCTCCTTAAATGAGGTATACAGGCATTTAGCTGTAGAACAAACATGTTTAAAGTAAGCTGTCCGCAAGGTGCAGTGCCAAATTTAAGCTGTCAGTACCCATAGGCATGCCAGGAGGGGGACATAAGAAATGGGAGATCTTCTCTTTTCTGCCTCACCTTTGGGCCGCCATTTCCCATGGCTCTCGCAGAAGCAGTAGAGCAGAGCTCAGACAAGAATCAAGCAGCAGAGCCTGTCTGCCTTCATGTTCTGACAGGCCCTGTGGTGCTCTCCTTCATCCTCCTGCATGGGTTTCCTGTTATCATGGAAATCTGTGCAAGGTGCTGGGTGCCACAGAGCCCATCAAAATATGAATGTGGATAGGCCTTGCTTTGTGCTCTCTCTCTACTGCTGCGGGACTGCGATTGGAAAAGGCAATGCTGTCTTGAGGGACTAGAAAAAGGGACTGTTACTTCTGGAGAGAGATCTGCAACTGTGAGTATATACTTCTGGTAATTTTCTAAAAGGAATTCTTTGTATTAAAGCTAATTAATCTGTGAATCCACTATTTTTGTTAAATCAGTCAGGGCCTAGTAGCAGTAGTTTAAGTTTAAATTTAAAACACAGAGGAGAACTTTCTGGTTACATTTCATACCCAGCAGAGAGCTTGTAGTCTAAATTTAATAGTCATTCAGGGCCTAGCATCAGCAAAGTTCTTTTAGCTTAAATTTAAAACACAGAAAAGAGCTTTCTGGTTAAATTTAGAACCCAGCAGAGAGCTTGTAGTTTAAATTTCATAAGAAGTTAGAGCCTAGCAGCAGCTAAGAGCTATAATTTAAATCAAATCAGAATATAGCTTACCTCAGCAGCACAAGACAGGGTACTGTGTAGCAGCCCTCTTTTAATAAGTGTTATTTCCCTCCCTCCCCACACCCACCCACCCCTGGGATAATCGTAGCTTTATAGGTACTTACATATCTTAAAAGACAGGAGGTGCTCTCAGGTGAAGCTCATTACCCAAATCAGTCATACACTAAGGACCTGAGATTAGTTAAGCTTCAGGTGAACAAGGTATATTACACGTATTAGGTACAGATTTATTAGTATAAATATCTATAGCAACCCTTAGTAAGTAAAGAACTTAGATCTAAACACAAACTTAAAACTAAGATGCAGACAGCAGTCCAGCAGCGGGATGGGGGCTCTCCAGTCTTTTGCATTGAATGTCACATGTATGATTTTCTCCCAGTTGGTGAGAGGTCTTACGTGTGCACTAGGTGCAAGGAGCTCTTTGCTCTCAGGGAACGAGTCCATTCTCTAAAGTAGCAGACTTGGAAAGCATAAGACAGACAGAGAGGTACATAGACGAGACCTACAGGGATATAGTCCTGAAGTCACACCTCCAGTCTGGCAGAATCCCTGTTGCCATGGAGGAGAGAGGTCACGTGACAGGAGAGCATCACCTTGGTGTGGCAGGAAGTGATCCTGTAACTAGGACCTGTCCTCCAGGTGATGTAAAACCCTCTCGCACAGAGGAAGTTTCTCCAGGGCCATGTGCCCGTGAGGGAAGGGTTAGGACAGCCGTTATAGTTGGTGATTCGATCATTAGGCATGTAGATAGCTGGGTGGCTGGTAGACGTGAGGATCGCCTGGAAACATGCCTGCCTGGTGCGAAGGTAGCGGACCTCACGCACCGCCTAGATAAGGTCTTAGATAGTGCTGGGGAGGAGTCTGCTGTCTTGGTACATGTCGGTACCAATGACATAGGAAAATGTGGTAGGGAGGTTCTGGAGGCTAAATTTAGGCTTTTAGGTAGGAAGTTGAAATCCAGAACTTCCAGGGTAGCATTCTCCGAAATGCTTCCTGTTCCACGCGCAGGACCCAAAAGGCAGGCAGAGCTCCAGAGTCTCAATGCGTGGATGAGACAATGGTGCAGAGATGAGGGTTTTGGATTTGTTAGGAACTGGGGAACATTCTGGGGAAAGGAGGGGCTCTACCGAAGGGATGGGCCTCACCTTAACCGGGATGGAAAAAGGCTGCTGGCATTAACCATTAAAAAGGAGATAGAGCAGCTTTTAAACTAGATATTAGGGGAAAGCCAACAGTCGCCCAAGAGCAGATGGTTCAGAAGAATGTATCTTTGAAGGATACTACCAAAAGCAGAGAGGTTCCACAAAAGAGAAAAGTAGCCCAAATGCCCTCAAGTATGGAGCAGACAGAGCTTAAAGATCCCAAATTGCCCATGTCTAACAACAGCCAAATTAATATGAATAAAATACATTCTCTAAAATGTTTGTATGCAGATGCGAAGTAAAGACCTTTTCAAGTACATTCATAGCAAAAAACCTGTGAGAGAGTCAGTTGGTCCATTAGATGATAAAGGGGTTAAAGGAGCACTAAGAGGCGACAAGGCGATAGGGGAGAGACTGAATGAATTCTTTGCTTCAGTCTTTACTGAGGAAGATGTAGGGATGTTACCCATGACTGAAGTGGTATTTAAAGGTGTGGAAGAATTGAAGGAAATATCGATACAATATTACAATATTGTACAACTATACAATATTCCTTACAACTATTAGATAAGCTGAAGAGTAGCAAATCACCTGGGCTGGATGGTATACATCCAAGGGTGTTGAAAGAACTGAAATACGAGATTGCAGACCTGCTATTAGTAATCTGTGAATTATCATTAAAATCATCTCTAATACCTGAAGATTGGAGGATTGCCAATGTAACACCAATTTTTAAAAAGGGTTCCAGGGGTGATCGGGGAAACTACAGACCAGTGAGCCTGACATCAGTACCGGGAAAAATGATAGAAACCATCATAAAGAATAAAATTACTCAGCATGTAGATAGTCATGACCTAATGGGAGACAGCTAACATGGCTTTAGACAAGGAAGATCTTGTCTTACTAATCTGTTATGTTTTTTTGAAGGAGTGAATAATCAGGTGGACAAAGGTGAGTCAGTTGATATTGTGTATCTGGACTTTCAGAAAGCCTTTGACAAGGTCCCTCATGAGAGACTTTTGGCAAAACTAAAGAGTCATGGGATAGGAGGCAGTGTACTACTGTGGATCAGGAACTGGTTAAAAGATAGAAAGCAGAGGGTAGGGCTAAATGGCCAATTTTCCCAATGGAGAAAGGTGAATAGTGGTGTACCCCAGGGATCTGTGCTGGGTCCGCTGCTTTTTTGACATATTCATAAATGACCTGGAAAGTGGAATAATGAGTGAGGTTATCAAATTTGCAGATGACACAAAACTATTTAAAGTTGTTAAAACCCAAGAGGATTGTGGAAAATTGCAAGAGGATCTCGATAAATTGGAAGACTGGGCATCAAAATGGCAGATGAAATTTAATGTGGACAAGTGCAAGGTTATGCACCTAGGGAAGAACAACCCAAACTATGGTTACACGATGCAAGGTTTCACATTAGGAACCACCACCCAGGAAAAAGATTTAGGCATCATTGTGGATACCATGTTAAAACCCTCGGCCCAGTGTGCAGCGGCGGCCAAGAGAGCAAATAGAATGCTAGGTATCATAAGGAAAGGAATGGAAAATAAAACAAAAGATATTATAATGCCTCTATATCGTTCCATGGTGAGACCGCACCTTGATTATTGTGTGCAATTCTGGTCGCCGTATCTTAAAAAGGATATAGCGATTTTAGAAAAGGTTCAGAGAAGAGCCACGAAAATGGTAAAGGGGATGGAAGGATACTCCTATGAAGAAAGGCTAAAAACGTTAGGGCTCTTTAACCTGGAAAAGAGACGGCTGAGGGGAGATATGATAGAAGTCTATAAATTAATGAACGGAGTGGAACGGGTAAACGTAGATCGATTGTTTACCTTAGAATACAGAAAGACTAGGGGACATGCAATGAAGCTACAGGGTAAACTATTTAAGATTAATAAAAGAAAATATTTTTTCACTCAACGTGTACTCAAACTCTGGAATTTGTTAGTGTAGCTGGGTTTAAAAAAGGTTTGGACAAGTTCCTGGAGGAAAGGTCCATAAACCATTATTAAGAAGGGACCTAGGATATCAATGCTTGAACCAATAGAAGCATTGTGGAACCTGTGTCCCTTGGTTCTGGTATTTAACAACAATGTCTACGTGTCAAAGCTGTCAGTTTTGTAATCAGCTTTGTTGTGGTAACCCCTTGTTTTTGCCTGATGCCAGGACAATACATTTTAAATTTACTGGTGACTGTCAATTATCTGCTGTAGTGTACATTCTAAGTTGCCCATGTGACTTAGAAACATAGAAACATGATGACAGAAAAAGACCACATGGCCTATCTAGTCTGTCCTTCCATATCAACAACTACAACAGTCCCCTTTTTACCTTTAGAGATCCTCTGTATTTGTCCTGTGCTTTTTTGAATTCAGTTACTGTCCTCATCTCTACCACCTCCACTGGGAGACTATTCCATGGATCCACTACTCTTTCTGTAAAGAAATATTTCCGCATATCTCCCTTCACCTTCATCCCATGTCCCCTCGTAGCAGAACTTGCTTTCAATTGAAAGAGGCTCTCTCCCTGAACATTTATGCCACGGAGGTATTTAAACATCTCAATCATATCACCTCTATCCCGCCTTTCCTCTAAGGTGTACATATTAAGATCCTTAAGTCTGTCCTCATATGCTTTATAATGAAGCCCACTAATCATTTTAGTAGCCACCCTCTGCACCAACTCCATCCTGTTCACATCCTTTTGAAGGTGCGGTCTCCAGAATTGCACACTATACTCCAAATGAGGTCGCACCAAAGACTTATACAGAGGCATTATCACCTCCTTTTTTCTGCTAGCCATTCCTCTCCGTATGCACCCAAGCATCCTTCTAGCTTTTGCTGTTCCCTTTTCTACCTCTTTAGTGTCATGGGGTAGATCAGTCAGAGCCTATGGAGATAGGTAAAGCTGAGCAAAACAGATCTGACACTGACAGCTCAGTGCAGCACATGGCCAAGAGTTGCTATAGGCAACATACACAAACGGCATCACAAGGTGTGAGAGCACGCCCAAATAGCAAGCTAGCTTACAGCTCATTAGATAATGAAGGGCAGCTGGGAGGGGGCGGAGCCCAAGCAAACACCAAGTCACACGCAGATAAAATTCACTTACCGGAGGTCAGTGAGGAGAGACCACGAGGGAAATACAGCACCGTTGGTAGCTGGGAGAGACCCCCAGGGAAATACAGAACCATTGGTAACTGGGAGAGAATAGCTGGTAACTGGAGGACGGGAGAAACTTGGAAACCCGGTAGAACCAGAGCAGCTGAAGAAGCCCCGAGGAACTGCTTCAGAGAGCAGGGCACAGCTAAGCAAAAGCCCAGTGAACTTTGCCAGGAAGAGGGTAGAGGGGATATTCCTGGACCCATGCTTAGGAAAGCCAACCTACCAAGTAACAGATACAAGGAGGGAGAGAGCTCCTACCCTGAAGGGAGTTTCAGGCCCAAGGGAAAACAGAGAGAGAAAAGCAGCAAAACGCTTTTGTCTTGGCAAGGCTCTGCTGTACCGAGAAACTCCGAGCAGAGAGTGTGTAAAGATAGGCTTATTGCTTCTAATAGAAGAGACATAGAAAGTGAAGAATTTCCCTGCACTTACCAAGAGTTATGTGGCTCTCAAAATAGAAACTCCAGAGAATGCAGTAATTTCCCATTCTACTCTAGCTGTGAGGAGGAGGGGAACACTCTCAGCTGTACAGAGAGACTGTTTAAGAATAACGTGAGTTGCAATCCAAAAGGACTTTATTCAGAAGAGGAGTGTGAAGAAATGCAATGTGATTTATATGAGGAGCCTGCTTCTGAGAATTGTATGGATTGTACATTTATTTGTCTGATGAAATCACTTCTTTATGCTGAAGAGGTTTCTGGAAGTTTTGCTAAGGAAAGAAAGTGAGGAAACTTACCTTGAGTGAAAAGGACTGTTTAAACTACCTTTTTCTGTTCCACTGTTAAGCTGACAATAAGCAGTATTTTTGTTCTGGTTGTTCCTTTTATTTTGTACCAGCCGTATGGTCATTTTGTTCTTATATCCATTGCTTTGAAAATCCGCCCGGGAAGGGGAAATAAAAAGTCCTGTCTCAAGCCTTGCTACTCGACTACAACTTGATTCTTTCGTTAGCTTGTGGGACTACAACTCCCAGAGGGCATTGCAACGACTTTTGTACCACTCCCCTTGCTACGTAAGAGAATGCCCCGATGAAATACCCACACGTTTAGTCTCTGGGGACCTTCACGGGTGATATTAGCTATTTAAGATCATCTGACACAACCATGCCTAGGTCCCGCTCTTCTTTAGTGGACAAAAGTACTTCACCTCCTATACTGTATTGCTCCCTTGGATTGCTGCAGCCCAAATGCATGACCTTACATTTTTTAACATTAAATCCCAGCTGCCAAATTCTAGACCATTCTTCAAGCTTAGCTAGATCCCTCCTCATGTTATCTACACCTTCCTGGGTGTCTACTCTATTGCAGATTTTGGTATCATCTGCAAAAAGGCAAACCTTACCCAACAGCCCTTCCGCTATATCACTAACAAAGATTTTAAAAAGAATCGGACCAAGGACAGATCCCTGGGGCACACCACTGGTAACTTCCTGCTCCTCAGAGTGAGCTCCATTTACTTGTACTCTTTGTCGCCTCCCACCCAACCAATTTCTAACCCAAGCAGTAACTTTAGGGTCCATCCCTAGGGTGCTCAGTTTGTTTATAAGTCACCTGTGAGTTCCCGTGCAGGCTCCGTCGGTACCGACGTACCCATATGTGAAGACTCATTCCTGCTTGTTCCCTTTGTTAAGCAATTCCGCTTTATCCTTATCAGCTTCTACATATTCCCCCCCTGCACCCTTGAGTCTGACAATACCACTTTTGCCCTTCCTCTTCTTACTAATATATCTGAATAATGTCTTATCCCCCCCCCCCCCATTTTATTGCATTGGCTATTTCCTCCTCCTTTTGAATCTTTGCCTTCTTGACTACTTTGCTAGCTTCTCTAAGTTTTTCCAAATACAGATGCCTGTCTTCCTCTCTCTGTGATCTCTTGTATTTCATGAAGGCCTCCCTCTTTTTCTTCACTTTTTCTGCTACTTCCTTCAAAAACCATAGCGGTCTCCTTTTCCTTTTGTCTTTATTTACCAATTTAACAAAAAGGTTGGTTGCCCTTAAAATATCCCCTTTCAGTTTTGCCCACTGTTTTTCTACATCCCCCAGCTGTTCCCATCCCACTAACGACTCCCTGAGGTATTGGCCCATCTTCGCATAGTTAGTCTTCCTAAAGTCTAAGATCCTCACCTTGGAATGGATTCTAACAGCCCTAGTCCTAATACTGAACCACACCATCTGGTGATCACTGGATGCAAAATGATCTCCCGCTACATCAGAAACACTTTCACCATTGGTAAGCACCAAGTCCAGTATGGCCCCTTCACGTGTGGGGTCTGTTACCAATTGCCTGAATAGTTCTCCCTGTAGAGAATCCAGGATCTCCTTACTTCTAGATGATACTGCAGCAGGAATGTGCCAAACAACATCTGGCAATTTGAAATCTCCTATCAGTAGCACTTCCCCTTTCCTAGCAATGCTGCGTATGTCTTCAATTAACTCTCTGTCCACCTCTTCCTCTTGTGAGGGAGGTCTGTATATCATACCAATGCAAATAGATTTCTCTTTCCCTCTTTCTAGTTTAATCCACAATGCCTCCTCTCTCCCTTTTAAGCTCTGTAATTCCAAAGCTTTAATAGTAGTTTTTACATATAGTGCCACTCCTCCTCCCCTTCTTCCTACCCTATCCTTTCTGAATAAAGTATAGCCAGGTATAGTTACATCCCAATCATGGTTTTCTGTGAACCATGTTTCTGTAACTGCCACTAAATCCAAGTCAGCCACTCCCACCAAAGCTTCAACATCAGGGATCTTATTTCCCATGCTACGGGCATTTATACACACTGCTTTCCATATGTTACCCCTGTGACTTGTATGTGGGCAAGATCCTTTGTCCCTTAAGAATTTGATTAATGGAACACAAGAGTCTAATTCTAAAGGACCAAGGCTTTCCTAACAGGGGCTCTACATTTCAAGCAAAAGTAAGAGTTGGTGGCTTTTGAAATTACTAGCTCTCTGTCTGGGAACTCTTAGAAGGGTTTTGGTACATTTTTAAAACAAAGTTACATTCTTTTTGGTGCTTTAGTTTAAAAGGAGAAATATTTCCTTTAGTGGGGTAGGTCTAAAACTCTGCTTTAGTATCTTTCTTCAGCTCTTTGAAGCTACCGATACCTCAACAGTAGTTAGTTCCCTCCCTACTCTGCCCCCAACTCCCAGCCACCCCTCGTGAGCAGCCTTGCTTTATAGGGCACCTTCCCAATTAACTACATACAGGGACTTAGAACAGCACATTTTGAACATGCTTAAAAGAGATTTAACTACTTTTTCTCTGAACATAAGAACATAAGATATGCCATACTGGGTCAGACCAAGGTCCATCAAGCCCAGTATTCTGTTTCCAACAGTGGCCAATCTAGGTCATATGTACCTAGCAGTTTCCCCAAGGGACACAGGTTCCACAATGCTTGTATTGGTTCAAGCATTGATATCCTGGGTCCCTTCTTAATAATGGCTTATGGACCTTTCCTCCAGGAACTTGTCCAAACCTTTTTTAAACCCAGCTACACTAACAGCCTTTACTACATCCTCCGGTAACAAATTCCAGAGTTTGATTACACGTTGAGTGAAAAAATATTTTCTTTTATTAGTCTTAAATAGTTTACCCTGTAGCTTCATTGCATGTCCCCTAGTCTTTCTATATTCTGATAAGGTAAACAATCGATCTACGTTAACCCGTTCCACTCCGCTCATTAATTTATAGACTTCTATCATATCTCCCCTCAGCCGTCTCTTTTCCAGGTTAAAGAGCCCTAACCTTTTTAGCCTTTCTTCATAGGAGTATCCTTCCATCCCCTTTACCATTTTGGTGGCTCTTCTCTGAACCTTTTCTAATAACTCTATATCCTTTTAAAGATACGGCGGCCAGAATTGCACACAATATTCAAGGTGCGGTCTCACCATGGAACGATATAGAGGCATTATAATATCCTTTGTTTTATTTTCCATTCCTTTCCTTATCATACCTAGCATTCTATTTGCTCTCTTGGCCGCCGCTGCACACTGGGCCGAGGGTTTTAACATGGTATCCACAATGACGCCTAAATATTTTTCCTGGGTGGTGGTTCCTAATGTGGAACCTTGCATCGTGTAACCATAGTTTGGGTTGTTCTTCCCTAGGTGCATAACCTTGCACTTGTCCACATTAAATTTCATCTGCCATTTTGATGCCCAGTCTTCCAATTTATCAAGATCCTCTTGCAATTTTCCACAATCCTCTTGGGTTTTAACAACTTTAAATAGTTTTGTGTCATCTGCAAATTTGATAACCTCACTCGTTATTCCACTTTCCAGGTCATTTATGAATATGTCAAAAAGCAGCGGACCCAGCACAGATCCCTGGGGTACACCACTATTCACCTTTCTCCATTGGGAAAATTGGCCATTTAGCCCTACCCTCTGCTTTCTATCTTTTAACCAGTTCCTGATCCACAATAGTACACTGCCTCCTATCCCATGACTCTTTAGTTTTGCCAAAAGTCTCTCATGAGGGACCTTGTCAAAGGCTTTCTGAAAGTCCAGATACACAATATCAACTGACTCACCTTTGTCCACCTGATTATTCACTCCTTCAAAAAAACATAACAGATTAGTAAGACAAGATCTTCCTTGTCTAAAGCCATGTTGGCTGTCTCTCATTAGTTCATGACTATCTACATGCTGAGTAATTTTATTCTTTATGATGGTTTCTATCATTTTTCCCGGTATTGACGTCAGGCTCACCGGTCTGTAGTTTCCCGGATCACCCCTGGAACCCTTTTTAAAAATTGGTGTTACATTGGCGATCCTCCAATCTTTAGGTATTAGAGATGATTTTAATGATAGTTCACAGATTACTAATAGCAGGTCTGCAATCTCATATTTCAGTTCTTTCAATACCCTTGGATGTATACCGTCCAGCCCAGGTGATTTGCTACTCTTCAGCTTATCTAATAGTTGTAATACATCTTCTCGATGTATCGATATTTCCTTCAATTCTTCTGCACCTTTAAATACCACTTCAGTCATGGGTAACATCCCTACATCTTCCTCAGTAAAGACTGAAGCAAAGAATTCGTTCAGTCTCTCCACTATCGCCTTGTCGCCTCTTAGTGCTCCTTTAACCCCTTTATCATCTAATGGACCAACTGACTCTCTCACAGGTTTTTTGCTACGAATGTACTTGAAAAGGTCTTTACTTCGCGTTTTTGGTTCTGCAGCAAGCTTCTTCTCAAATTCTCCCTTTGCCTGCCTTATCAATGCCTTGCATTTGACTTGCCAGTGCTTGTGCTGTTTCCAGGTTTCGTCGTTTGGCTCTTTTTTCCATTTCCTGAAAGATGCTTTTTTGGCAACAACAGCCTCTCTGACCTCAACTTTAAACCATGCTGGCAGTTTTTTGGACTTCTTTCCACTTTTCTTAAAGCGTGGAATACAGCTGGTCTGGGCTTCCAAGATAGTATAATTTCAACAACAGCCAAGCCTGATGTACGTTTTTAATGTTTGCAACTGCTCCTTTTAGTTTTTTCTTGACTGTTTTCCTCATTTTATCATAGTCTCCCTTTCGAAAGTTAAAAGGTAGTACTGTGGATTTCCTTACTATCCCTCCTCCACTAATTAAATCAAAGGCGATCATGCTATGATCACTATTGCCAAGTGGCCCCAACAACCTTATCTCTTGCACTAGATCTGGTGTTCCACTAAGGATTAGGTCTAATATGGCTTCCCCTCTGGTCGGTTCATGAACCAGCTGCTCCAAGAAGCAGTCATTTATTTCATCTAGGAACTTTATCTCCCTAGCATGTCCTGACGTTGACACTGACCCTGTCGATACCGGGGTAGTTGAAATCACCCATTATTATTACTGTGCTGTAACTTTTGTTAGCTTCCTTGATTTCTTTGAGCATTTCATCATCCATTTGGTCATTCTGGCCAAGCGCTCGATAGTACACCCCCACTGCCATTGCCTTCCCCCTTTTACATGGAATTTCAATCCATATAGATTCTACAGCAGATTTTGTTTCCTGCAAAACTTTAATCCTTTCTGACTCAATGCCCTCTCTAACATAGAGAGCAACCCCTCCACCAATTTGATCAGCTCTATCATTACGATATAGTTTGTACCCAGGTATCACAGTGTCCCACTGGTTGTCGTCCTTCCACCATGTCTCTGATATTCCAATCATATCTAACCTTTCATTTAGTGCTATATATTCTAACTCTCCCATCTTATTTTTTAGACTTCTAGCATTTGCATACAAGCATTTTAGAGAATGTATTTTATCCATATTAATTTGTCTGTTAGACATGAGTAATTTGGGATCTTTAAGCTCTGTCTGCTCCATACTTGAGGGCATTTGGGCTACTTTACTCCAGCTGGGAAACTGGCTGGTACTTCTGATAGGTCTCTCTCTCTTTTGCTTCAACAGATACCTACTGTAAGCTCCACCAAATGAACAATGGCTGGGAAAAATTGTATTGTCAAAGCTGTTGCCCCCATTACAGCTTCTCCCTCTGTCCAGACAGAGATACCAATGCCAGTTGAAGGTCTCAGGAAACAAGTGGAGGATTTCAGAGAGGGGGTGGTGAGGCTGAGGAGCATTCAAGACTGTGAGAAGTACATTGATGAGATGTTTCTTGCAACATCCAAGCTCTCCAACAGAGAAGAAGTTGGAAGCCTACAGAATGATGAAAGTTGGACACATGTCAGCAGGGCCTATAGAATTACCAATCCAACTTCTCTAGCCCTTGAATTGAAGAACCATTATGCAGCCCTGGAAGTGGAGGAGGTGAAAGCATCCCTGGAAAGGGAGGAACCAGAGCTTGAGCACCCCAAAGTTGCAGAATCAGTCACAACAAGGAAGCAAAGGATAGTGGTAGTTGGTGACTCTATCTGCTGACTAGACTTGATGTCAAGAGAGGTATGCTGTCTGCCAGGTGCAAAAATCTGAGATGTTATGGAGAGTTTTCCGAGACTCATCAAGCCCACTGACTATTACCCAATGTTGCTAATACATGCTGGCACAAATGATACTGCTAGGTATTCCTCTGAGCATATCAAAGGTGACTTCATGGTTCTGGGACAGAGGATGAAGTAGATAGGGGCACAGGTGGTGTTCTCTTAAATCTTCCCTGTTGAGGGTAAAGGCCAAGGCAGAGAAGCTCACATCCTGGAGATGAATGCATGGCTGCGTGGATGGTGTCATCAAAAGTGTTTTGGTTTCCTGGACTTTGGGATGCTGTTCCAAGGGCTGCAGAGCAGAGATGGCATCCATCTATCCAAGAAAGGTCAACGTGTCTTCAGTAGCAGACTGGCTAATCTACTGAAGAGGGTTTTAAACTAGATTCATTGGGGATGGGTGAAGAAAGCCCCCAGTGTGCAGTGGCAGCCAAAAGAGCAAATAGAATGCTAGGTATCATAAGGAAAGAAATGGAAAATAAAACAAAGGATATTATAATGCCTCTGTATCATTCCATGGTGTGACTGCACCTTGAATATTGTGTGCAGTTCTGGTCACTGTATCTTAAAAAGGATATAGCATTATTAGAAAACATACAGAGAAGAGCCACCAAAATGGTAAAGGGGATGGAAGGATACCCCTATGAAGGGAAGCTAAAAAGGTTAGGGCTCTTTAACCTGGAAAAGAGACTGCTGAGGAGAGATATGATAGAAGTCTATAAATTAATGAACAGAGTGGAAGGGATAAATGTAGATCGATTGTTTATGTCATCAGAATATAGAAAGACTAGGGGACATGCAATGAAGCTACAGGGTAAACTATTTAAGACTAATAAGAGAAAATATTTTTTCACTCAATATGTAATCAAACACTGGAATTTGTTACCAGAGGATGTAGTAAAAGCTGTTAGTTTAGCTGGGTTTAAAAAAGGTTTGGACAAGTTCCTGGAGAAAGGATCCATAAACCATTATTAAAAGGGACCCGGGATATCAGTGCTTGACCCAGTACAAGCATTGTGGAACCTGTGTCTTTTGGGGAAACTGCTAGGTACCTATGAGCTAGATTGGCCACTGTTGGAAACAGGATACTGGGCTTGATGGACCTTGGTCTGACCCAATATGGCATAAGAAATAAAAAAAAGAAAAAAAATGTGCTAGCCTGAAATGTTCTTATTACTATTGACTTGTAAGCTTACTCAACCAAAGACTATGTCTTACCATTTGTAAGTTGTGCACTAGTTTTGCAGCCCTCTTCCCCAAAGTACTTGTGCAGCCTTTTATATTGTAAGGAATCCTATCACTAAGAGCTATTATCTTCTGGAGCCACTAAGATAAGATTTTCCTTCAGTTTACCCTTATCATGTTCCATTCTCTACTGCAGTTCAGGTGGCTGAAACATTGTTTGAGTCTAAGAGCACAAAGCATT
Organism: Ichthyophis bannanicus; assembly: GCA_033557465.1. Taxonomy (NCBI): domain Eukaryota; kingdom Metazoa; phylum Chordata; class Amphibia; order Gymnophiona; family Ichthyophiidae; genus Ichthyophis; species Ichthyophis bannanicus. The sequence goes on from CM066050.1 coordinate 9,490,505, forward strand.
TTTCCCATAGACACAGAGAGGCCATTGTAGTAAACTGCACTAGGTTGTGCACAGAGGTTAGCCCAATTATTGCACCACCAATGCAGAAAACGAGTTTTGCTCATGAGCACTGTTCCCTCTAAGCTGTGCGCGTGTGTGCACGCACACACCTCGCCGAGCGAGCGCACATACTTTACAACAGAGCGCACAAAAATTACGATTCTGATTCTGATAGAAAACAACACAGACGTCTTAAAATTTAAAAGTTGTAATTGTAATTACTAGAAATTTTCCGCTTCATTTCGTAATCATCTATTTTCATTTAATTTGATTAAAATCAATGTGGTGTACATACTGTATTCTGACGTGTAGTCAAATTTTAAAGTATATAACTCCGAGTGTCTTATGTGGCACACAAAAATTTAACCTTCCTTCAAAAGCTGCACAGCTGATATTTTATGTGCACACAGCCTACAGAAAATTAGAGGGAACATTGCTCATGAGTTAACTGTGCACAAAGGCATGAGCAGACAGCAGAGCACAACACATTTAAATCAATGGTAATGAAGGAATTAGCTATTTAGCACAAATCCAGAGACGTGCTCTAAAGACCATAATGTGGAGCTCAATGCGGGGATTTTAATGCAAGATCTGAGGAGGCGTAAATGCTTAGGTCCTGTAGTGAGCACTGGTGAGGAATTCATGCCGGGTTTTTCTCTACTCTGAGCATACAGCACCTAGAACTGTTGAAGGGACTGGGGAAGAAGAAAGCAGGGAAGATATGCTGGAACAACGTTAAGTGGCATTTTAGAAAGGACGTCCAAGTAAAGTCAGAGATGTCTAGGGCAGAACGTGCTGAGAGATGCCAGGGATGTCTATGTCTCTACCAATTTTAGTAACATAGATGTCCATGGCAGCGGTGATGTAGATGTCCCCTTTAGGAATGTGTGGGGTGGGGATGTCCATCTCATGCAAGTTAGCGTAAAGGGGCATCCAGCAGCATAGCAAAATGAAAACATGAGCCATCATTACCCATCAGTGTTCGTTATTGGCAGGGAAAATCTAGGGGATAGGGCATACTTCCTTCTGCAGACCCTCCACATGCCCGTCTGAAAAACGGAGCACTTTTCTGATACCTAGTCATGCCTTAGACGTGGCTCACGATGTCCAAAGTATGTCTGAAATCGATCAAGGATGTCCAAGTTCTGGGAATGACCCAAACATGCCTACTGCATGCCCCGTTCAGACTTGTACATCCTTGCCCTTGGAACGCCCACAGAGCCAGCTTCTAAAATGGCTCTGGGGATGTCTCCATGCCCATTTTCGGATGTCCAAAGCATGAATAGGAGGTTCTAAAATAGCATTCTAGAACATGCATATAATGAAGGTTATCTAGTGCATAAACACCAATATTATTCTGTGCAGAATTTCAGTACAGAATAGAAACATAGGCCATGTGGTCTTTTCTGCTGTCATGTTTCTATCTGGTCTGTCCTTCCATATCAATCACTACAACAGACACCTTTTTTCCTTTAGAGATCCTCTGTGTTTGTCCCATGCTTCTTTGAATTCAGATACTGTCCTCATCTCTACCACCTCCACTGGAAGACTATTCCACACATCTACCACTCTTTCCATAAAGAAATATTTTCGCATATCACTCCTGAATCTATCCCCTTTCACCCTCATAGAATGTCCCCTCGTAGCAGAGCTTGCTTTCAATTGAAAGAGGTTCTCCTCCTGTGCATTTATGCCATGGAGGTATTTAAACATCTCAATCATATCACCTCTATCCCACCTTTCCTCTAAGGTGTACATATTAAGATCCTTACGTCTGTCCTCATATGCTTTATAATGAAGACCATTAACCATTTTAGTAGCCACCTTCTGTATTGACTCCAGCCTGTTTATATCGTTTTGAAGGTGTGGTCTTCAGAACTGCACACAATACTCCAAATGAGGTTGCACCAAAGACTTATACAGAGGCATTATCACCTCCTTTTTTCTGCTAGCCATTCCTCTCCGTATGAACCCAAGCATCCTTCTAGCTTTTGTTGTCGCCTTTTCTACCTGTTTAACTACTTTAAGATCATCAGACACAACCACGCCTAGATCCTGTTCTTCTTTTGTGGACAGAAGTACTTCACCTTCTATACTGTATCACTCTCTTGCATTGCTGCAGCCCATGTGTGTTTATGAACACTGATACTCTGCACAGAATAACCAGAGAGCATTCTAGTCTGTGTGCACATGTGCCAAACAGCTTTTCATGAGCAAGATACAGGTGTTGCTAATGCAGACAGTGTGTGCGTGTATCTGGCTTGCTCTCCTTGTTTAGCACAGAGGTTTTGTGCACAACTTATTTGTATGATATTAACGTACAACATTGGAAACCAAAACATCAGCCTTAGATTTGCATTAGGAAATCCTGTGCTGAGCTTTATTTAGCACAGAGCTGTAATGCTATATTTTGCATTGGCCCTAAAATGGGAAAATCCTTTAACATAGATATAGTATCTGATCCTAAATATATTACTTTATAATTTTTAGGTTTGCAGTCATACAGTTTATCCAGGAAGCAGAGGCGCCTAGCAGGGATCAGAGGAGCTATGACCAGCTGGAATACTGATTGAGGCTAGGCTCATGTGTGCTTTCTAGCGTTTTCTGGTTTGTGTTTAGAAGCAATAAGGAGGTGGCTTGGTTCTCACTTTCCAGCTGGACTCCTGTCTCCCAGCCCTGCACAGCTAAGATGGCTTCACAGCTCTGTAGGAGAGATTGAACTCTGCCATCTGGCAACCTCCCAAACTATATTCTGAACAGAAAGAGGACCAGGCAGGAGGCAGCTCGGCAACCCACACTAGGAGAGATAATAGAATGGGACATGGCAGGCTGGCTCTTTTGAATAAGATTTAGCCAAGTGGCAAACTTGCTTCCACTATAAAATCAACCGTCAACCCCACCACACAGCCTCCATAACTCTGCCATTTTCCAAATCAATCACCACCCCACCCACAATCAATAACAGAACCTGATTGTGTACCAACATACAAACTGCTGTATATATATTGAAGTTCTCATGTACTATCATTATCATTTGGAATGATGTACAAATGTACATAGCTGTAATGTAAATAGTTAATTGTTATAAGTACACCAACAATGTTCCATGTATACTGTTTATTACAATGTAAACCGCCCCTGATTTCTGGGAAGGGAGGTATAGAAAAACATTTCAAATAAAATAAAATTAAACAAATAAAATAAGAAAGGCTTCAGTCCTAACGGCTCTTCATCAGAAGCCCTAGGGACCTGCTGAGCACAGAACATGTGGTGCAGACAGGGGCAAGTGTACATAGAGGACAGAAATGAGAGAGGGATAGACGCAGAGGGAGAGCAGACTGCAGAGGGTCCCAGATTTAACAGGGAAGCAGTAAAGCTGTGTACGGCAAGTCTGACTTCCCCCTTGCTTCTGCAGTTAAGACTTCTTCATTACGAGTAGGGGAAAAGAACTTTCTCAATTAAGCTGGTCTTCAGCACCCTCACTGACACGTGTAACACAGTCCTGTAGCATGAAATACCTCCATCTTCTGACTATTGCATGGAACACGGTAAGCAGGAGAACCCAAGGGAGGGTCCGGGGAGGGCTTTCATCACACCGTACGGCTTCTGTGAACAAATGCCATGCTCAGCTGGTAATCCCAAGATTACTTTCAGTGGAAATGTGCACAAAACAATCTTTTCTGTTTTATTTAGTATCAGACTTATTTAATGGGGCCTGACAGAGAGAACATTCAGAGTTAGTTGCTGATTATTCTCCTGCACACTTGCTGTAGTGCATTGTATGACTGATTCCCTAAGGCTGTGATGTCTAGAATCCCTTTTCTCTAGCTGTGTGATGGAAAATGAGACGATCCAACATACTGCCAATGGTTCGCATTTGCTAGACCTAAATGGCTGTGCTTTCCCCACATTCTCTTCTCAGTGTTTTCAGACTCATACATTTAGTGAAAGATGATGGAATCTATCTCCCGCTTTCCACTTCAGAGCTAGAGAACGTGGCATATTCCAGAATGCACCAGACTCCACCCGAGAGCTGTGTATGTACAGGATGCATGTGCTTGGGAAAAACTCTCCTGTACAGTGTTGCAGGGCTTATTTCAGGCTTTCTCATGTCCCTTTCACTTTTATTTTACATAAGGATGTGTTGGCTATTTTTCGAATTTAAGACTTTTTAGAAGTTACAAGACATTTAAAAGTGAGGCAGTCTTTCACTTGGCTCGTGCACTTAAGGATTTTTCTAATTTTGTGGCTATCAGAATAAAAGTTAACAAACCAAACAATATTTTAAGGTGGTGATATTTTTATTGGACTAACTTAATGCATTGCTTGATAAAGATGATTCATACGTCCAACCCACTGTTGGCTGCTTTCCATTTCTCTCTCCCTACCCCCTCGCGCTCTGTTTCTCTGGTGAAAAATATGCTGCTTCTTTGTGACTTTTTTGTCATGAAACTACAGTGGTCAATTGCTCTCCCTAGTATGTCTTTCTGTGTGTCTGTAGTGGTGGGGGGGGGGGGGGGCGGGCGGTGCATGTATGGATTATGTTCATCTTCTTGGTTGATTCTGGTGTCAGTTGTTGGGATTTCTGCTGACTGTTTTAAAGGAATATTTTGGGTGGAATTTTGCTAGCTGAAAGTGTGTTGCGGCGGCCAAGAGAGCAAATAGAATGCTAGGTATCATAAGGAAAGGAATGGAAAATAAAACAAAAGATATTATAATGCCTCTATATCATTCCATGGTGAGACCGCACCTTGAATATTGTGTGCAATTCTGGTCGCCGTATCTTAAAAAGGATATAGTGTTATTAGAAAAGGTTCAGAGAAGAGCCACCAAAATGGTAAAGGGGATGGAAGGATACTCCTATGAAGAAAGGCTAAAAAGGTTAGGGTTCTTTAACCTGGAAACGAGACGGCTGAGGGGAGATATGATAGAAGTCTATAAATTAATGAATGGAGTGGAACGGGTAAACGTAGATCGATTGTTTACGTTATCAGAATATAGAAAGACTAGGGGACATGCAATGAAGCTACAGGGTAAACTATTTAAGACTAATGAAAGAAAATATTTTTTCACTCAACGTGTACTCAAACTCTGGAATTTGTTACCGGAGGATGTAGTAAAGGCTGTTAGTGTAGCTGGGTTTAAAAAAGGTTTGGATAAGTTCCTGGAGGAAAGGTCCATAAACCATTATTAAGAAGGGACCCAGGATATCAATGCTTGACCCAGCACAAGCATTGTGGAACCTGTGTCTTTTGGGGAAACTGCTAGGTATGTATGACCTAGATTGGCCACTGTTGGAAACAGGATACTGGGCTGAATGGACCTTGTTCTGACCCAGTATGGCATATCTTATGTTCTTATGTTCTTAGATGATTATTTGAAAATAAGTTAGTATAGACCCAAAAAGAGAAGATCCCAGGGGATGCCAGACTACCACTAATACTAAGCATTTGTATAGTGCTACAAGGCATACACAGCGCTGGTCATACAGATCGAAGACACAGTCCCTGCTCATCAGAGCTTATAATCTAATCAAGACAAAACACGTGAAGGCCAGGTCGTCCAGACGTCCAAAAATAAACGGGGCCAAGTTGCGCCCAATTCTGCAACTACGGGAGCTATACATTCCCGCAGTTGCAGGATCCGTGCACTTGGACAGCCCAGGATGCACAGGATTCCGAGTGCGGAGATGCACAGCGGGCTGCCTGTCCCCCCACTCGATGCTGGTGTGCCGGTGCCATGGCAGCCTGCCTCCATGGCGCTGGTGCATCCAGCCTGTGCATCAAATGCCCAACCGCATAGCACGACCCTTTTCCTGATGCCCAACCCTCTATGGGGGCCAGGATCGGGCAGCGGGACACCGCCCACAGCGGCACAAAGTCTGTGGGGGGCTGCAGGCTCTGATCACCCCCACGCCCAGCACTTATTCCACATTCAAATCGCATATAAAATGGTGTATAAGAAATTGCTTCTGATGTAAAAAACTGTGATGAAACTTTGCACAGTTTTGTAGACTGTTTTTTAACACTGGATCTTCATGCCAGCTTTGGGCAGGCATAAAAATCCAGCTGGGAGGAAAAGTATCATCTGAGGTGAAGTTTGACACTTCACTGCAGATGATCCGGGCATCAGGGAACGCATTTTTCCCTTATATGGCAGTCTAACCCTACGTAATGCATCCCAGGATGCACCGCGTAGGACCAGCCCTATCCATTTCTCAAGATAGTGGCCCAGGGACGGGAGCATTTGAGCAACCCTCCCACTCCAGATTAAAGGTACCGGGAGGGGAGTTGGGGGGGGGGGGGGTTCAGGGGATTTTTGTTATTGGGTGAGTGGGTGAGTAGGACTGGGGCCGTTGGGCCACCAGGGTTGTTTTTTATTGGGCTATCTTTAAGCCACAGGAGCTAACCGGGTGGCATGCAATATCGTTGCTGCCTGGTTAGCTAGTGCAACCTCCGGCATGTGAGGCGATCCCTGGATATTCATTGCCAGTGCTGCATTTGACCCCAGCACTGAATATCTGTGGTTAAGGGTCAGCAGACAGGGTGCATAGCCTGCCTAACTCAATATCGGGCACTTTGTCTCTGCCAGAGTGTCATTGTCAGGGGAAGCACTAGGCCACTGACAGTATGCTGATGGCTTTCCACAATGCCTAGGTCATCTGAGATTGCAGATGACCCTGTTTCTCTGGGGCAGCATGACAAACTTGCGTCGACTTCTGTGCGTATGTGTTTGGCTTGCTCTCCTAGTTTGATTCTGACTGTTTGAGCATTGGGTAATTTGAATGTTGCATTCTAACACAAAGGGTCAGTGATAAAGCTGCGCTATGAAACCCTGCTTTAAGCACTGGGCTCTAGCACAGGGTTTCTGCATCAAAGCCTGTCAGAAAGACCCAGATATTAGTCAGTTCTGTCATCGTAGCCTATCAGACGATGTAGCTGCATGTTGCCTGGCTTTCTGCTAGGACATCTAACATTTCATTTAAGGAGTTTGATATTCACTCTGTCGCGCTCAGTGCTCTTTGTTCAGTCAGGTGGGTACAGTGAGGAGTACGGTGCTATGAACGCAAACTTGGGCTCAAGGAAGGATGATTCAGGAGTTACTTATGGAAAACTCCATCAAACGGGTAATATTTAGTTATTGATGGATGGGTCTTCACTGGATTGACGGCAGTGAAAGTTACATTTTAGAAACTTTGATGAGTACTTTTAAACTATTTTTAACATGCAAAACCATGAATGGAGCAATGAAGAAATATTAGTCGATATGGATTTTTTGCAATTATCATAAAGATACTTGAACTCCATTTACTTATATAACTCTTGTGGAAGGCTCTAGGAGAGAATGATTGATGGTGGGAGTGATCTGATGATAGAATTGCTCTTGCTTTAAGGGTTTGATCCCTGACATTACTTGCGGGTAGAGAGAATATGAACTGCTAGTACTGTCGCACCGCCCCCCTGGTGGCACTGGGATGTCACAGCAGGGAGGGTGGACACAAAAATATTTTATGGTGGAGTTTAGCTCAAAGACAGGGCCCAAGTTTTTATAGTCCTGGTAGCCTTCTGGGTAACCAAAGCTCCGAAGAATATAACAGTCCGAGTGTAGGGAGAATAAAGGCTTTTATTTCCCGTAATGCAAATAGGTTCAATAGCTCAGAATGTACATCAACACAAAAATGTCCTTGCTTCAGGTTGAAAGAAAAAGAAACATGAACTGAGTTAGACCTGTTAACTTCACAGCAGTACTATAAGAAACATAGGTTCAGACCTTCCCCCAGACCACAGCTCTACTCCTCGGCTAAGGGCTCAAAGCTTTCTGCCAGGCAATAGCTGCATTCCATCTCGGTGTCCGAGAGGTCATCCGGGAATTCCACCTGCATTGGTTCACAGTCAGGAATATTTAGAGGCTCGCATTCAGGCTTTTTATATAATGTTTGTACAGTGTCCCAATGCGCTGCATCCAAAGGTAAGCCTTGGTTTTGTACAATTCTAGAGTGAGGACAGTTTCTCTCGCCTACTGCTCTTTTGCTAGAGAGTTTCTTGTTTGGCACAGGTTTATATTTTGTAGCACAAATAGTTCTAGAAGGACAGCATTCCTCTAGGCCCTGCTCCTCCTGCGTCACAGCATTCATAAAATCACAATCAGTAAAATAGTGATTACCTTTCCTTTTGGGTTTATCCCGGCCAAGTGAGGGTTGATGCTTGTTCCTGCTGTGGTTTGGCTTCTCTGACACCAAGGTAGGCCTCCAGTTCTCTGGCCGGCCTCCTGCTGGGGTTAAGCCACACTCGCACCACAGCTTCTTTCTCTCTGTGCCAAGAATGTTACCTTTCAAAGTAACTTTTTCACCTCCTTCGCGGTTACTCCTCGGTGTGTCTTTCAAAGGTTGCTGGCCTCTGCCAGACTCAGGTCCAGGACTCTCCGGCACAGTCCTTCTTCCAGGGTTAGCTTCTTCTTTGTATCTTTCCCGCTTGGAAAGCGTATCCTCTCCCCTCTTGGGATATTTGAAGTGGATTCCTTCACCTGGTTCTGCTGAATCTGCTGGGCCGGTTCCTTCTGTTAGGACTCCTATTCCTTGGTCCTTCTCTCCTTCCAGGAAAGCTCTCCTTTCTCCTTCCAGGGTTAGCTTCCTTCCTGTGTGTCTTGTGTCTCCTGTTTCTGGGCTTTTAAAAGGAATTCTTCCCTTTCTGGATTGGGTGCAGGCCGGTATTGCATCATTGGCTCTGGGGTGTGGCTCCTCAGTCCTCCAGAGGTCCCTCTTGCTCCCCCTATATGGCTCCTCGCGATGCTGCAGCCAGTGTCTGTCTCTTTTTTCTAGGTTAAAAGCATTTTCTTCTGTCTGCAGAGGGTCTGCAGTACCACAGTACATCAGGATTGTTTACCTGTGACACTTCCAAATTTTATTTTGTTTAAAGCCATTTGACATTGATTTCTAATTTTGGTGTCCCAAACTTATTTTTTATTATATATGTATTTTGTTATCCACTCAGATTAAAATAATGAATTTGTGGTTTGACTGTACTCTCAGAATTCCTTTATAATGCCATCTATCCCTATGCCAGCAGGGTCACTCGGCCTTTCTAAGCAAACTGATAGTTTCTCACAAAAACAAAACATTGGTACAAACTTAGGGACATGTTTACTAAAGCTTAATTTATTTATTCAACAGGTTTTATTTTAATACTCCTTTATGATAGAGTCAAAGCAGTTTACATTATGACCTAAACTTGGTGATTACATTGCAACAGGGACATTAAACTTGGAGTGACCATTAACATTAATAGCTTGGGTTGAACACTGGTTATGTTACAGAAGGGTGTTAATATGCTGGTGTGGCATACTTTGGGCTATGTATCGGTTCTGAAGAGTTCTAAGAACAGAAATGTTTTTAGTTTTTTACGGAGGTCTTGAATGACTGTTGTAGCTTTGAGGTCTTCTGGTAAGGAGTTCCATCTTGACGGTGCTGATAGGGAGAATGCCCTGTTGCATGCCATTTGTTTATTTATTTATTTAGGAAGGAGGAGTGGCCTAGTGGTTGGGGCAAGGTACTACAGGCCGGAAGGTCGGGGGTTCAAATCCCACTAGAGGACAGCAACCTTGGGCTGGAAGGACTGGGGTTTCTAGTCTCACAGGTGCTCCTTGTGGTCTTGGGCAAGCCACTTAACCCTCCATTGCCCATGTTCCCTGTAAGTATTAGTGTATGTCTCATATCCCCTCGTGTTAAATGTATCCCCCAACCGCTTTGACCCGGTGAAAAGCGGGATATAAATGCAGATAAATAAATTTATTTATTTATATTCTCTTACATCCCGTGCTATTCTGCATCAGTGTGGTTTACATTGAACAAACTGAAATTACATTGAACAGGGAACATGGGCTATGGAGGGTTAAGTGGCTTGCCCAAGACCACAAGGAGCACCTGTGGGACTAGAAACCCCAGTCCTTCCGGCCCAAGGTTGCTGTCCTCTAGTGGGATTTGAACCCCTGACCTTCCGGCCTAAAGTACCTTGCCCCAACCACTAGGCCACTCCTCCACTCCACTCCACTCTTGTTTTATTGTTGGTAATGATGAGTTGGTTTTTACTGTTGGCCCTCCTTGGTCTAATTTCTGGGTCTCTTTGGATCAGTGATTGGAGTGTGTCTGCGGAAGTGTGGTGTAGAATTTTGAATGTGGTGAGAGTTGTTTTGAATTTGATACATGAATACATTCGGAGCCAGTGTGATTGCTTTAGTAGGGGAGTTACAGCCCCTGTTATGATACGTGAATACATTGGGAGAGATCCATGGGAGGAAGTGGAGCCCTTTCAAAGGGACACACAACTTCTGGGGTCTCTCCCTGGCATCTAAAGCTAGGGAGTCCCCATATGTGAAGACTACATTCCTGCTTGTTCCTGGAGATAGCATAGTTACTCACCTGTAACAGGTTATCTCTGGGAACAGCAGGAATTTAGTCTTCACATATGGGTATCGTCGGTACCGATGGAGCCTGCGCGGGAACGCTCCCCAGCGTCCAATTAGGAAGCTTTTGGGAGCATCCCACAGTGCCTGCATGCTGCCTTCCCACCTTTCCCAACTGCCTCTCTCCAGTTGAGTTTAAAGCTGAGACAAAGAGAGAGAGAGGGAAAGAGAAAGAGATAAATAGAGAGATACAACTCCTAGGGGAGGTGGGTGGGTTGTGAAGACTAAATTCCTGCTGTTCCCGGAGATCACCTGTTACAGGTGAGTAACTATGCTATCTCCAGGAACAAGCAGGAATGTAGTCTTCATATATGGGGACTCCCTAGCTTTAGATGCCAGGGAGAGACCCCAGAAGTTGTGTGTCCCTTTGAAAGGGCTCCACTTCCCCCCATAGATCTCTGGCATTCAACCAGGGATGGTGGGTAGGAGTTGATTAGGTATGGAACAGGTGTTGAAGAAGAGCCTGACCAAACAAGGCATCCCAGCGGGAGTCCTTGTCCAAGCAATAATGGGCTGTGAAGGTATGAAACGAGGCCCAAGTGGCTGCTTGACAGATGTCGTCAATAGACACAGAGTGCAGATGAGCCATTGAAACTGCCATGGCTCTCACATTGTGAGCTATGACATGGCCCTCCAGAGGAAGATTCTTACTCTGATAGGCAAAAGAAATACACTGAGCAATCCAGTTAGACAGTGTCCTCTTGGAGACTGGAAGTCCCAAATGAGAAGGATCAAAAGCAACAAAGAGTTGAGAGGATTTTCTATGTTGCTGTGTTCTTTGTAAGTAAAAGGCTAAAGCTCTTTTACAATCCAAAGTATGAAGATTTCTTTCTGCATTAGATGCATGAGGCCTTGGAAAAAACACAGGCAGGTAGACCGCCTGGTTTAGATGAAAAGGCGAGACCATCTTTGGCATAAAGTGTGGATGAGTCCTAAGGACTACCTTGCCATGATGGAACCTTGTATAAGGTGGATCAGCTACTAGTGCCTGCAACTCACTGATGCGACGTGCTGATGTGATTGCAATGAGAAAGATAACTTTCCAAGAAAGAAATTTCAATGAGGTAGTAGCTAATGGTTCGAAAGGTGGCTTCATAAGCTGACCAAGAACCAGATTTAAGTCCCATGCCACAGGCGGTGGCCTAATGGGAGGCTTAGTTAGAAGAAGGCCTCTCATAAATCTTGCTACGAGAGGATGGGAGGAAATAGGCTGTCCATTTAGAAGCTTTAAAGAAGCTGCAATACCACTCAAATGGACTCTGACTGAGTTAGTCTTAAGTCCTGCATTGGATAAATGAAGGAGATACTCCAGTAATGATTCCAAAGGTATCACGAGGGGGTTGAGACCCTTCTGCGAGCACCATATGGTAAACCTTTTCCACTTGAAAGCATAAGAGCATCTTGTGGAAGGCTTCCTGGAAGCATAAAGGATATCCTTTACTTGCTGAGGGAGGTTAAGATCATGAAGATCTAGGCCTTCAGCAACCAAGCCCTGAGATGCAGAGACTGGGGATTGGGATGCCATAACATTCCATTCTCCTGGGACAGGAGATCTGGAGCAGACCCTAACTCCAGGGAGGGAGCTTGAGAGAGATGTAGAAGCAGAGGGTACCACACTTGCCGTGGCCAATGTGGAGCTATGAGGATCATACGGCCTCTGTCTCTCTGAAGCTTGAACAGGGTTTTGGGAATCAGGGGAATGGGTGGAAAGGCATACAGGAAGTCTTGACCCCAGAGAAGGAGGAAAGCATCCCTGACCTGAGAGCCCTGAGCCGAAATTCTGGAACAGAACCGGGGAAGTTTGGCATTCAACGGACTTGCAAAGAGGTCTATGTCCGGAGTTCCCCAAATTTGAAAACTCTTGGCCACCTGGTCTGCATGTAGAGACCATTTATGTGGAAGCAGAACTCGACTGAGTCTGTCTGCCCAAGAATTTTGTATGCCTGGAAGATACACTGCCAGGAGATGAATCTGATGCTCTCTGGCGAGGGCCCATAGTTGCAAAGCTTCATTGCAAAGCGACAGAGAGCCTGTTCCCCCCTGCTTGTTCACGTAGAACATGGCTACTTGATTGTCCGTATGAATGAGGACTGTCTTGTAGCTAAGCAGGGTGTGGAACAGTCAAAGAGCAAGGAAGATTGCTCTGAGCTCCAAGAGATTGATATGTAGTTGAATCTCCTGTGGAGTCCAGGTGCCTTGGGTGGGGAGGTCCTGCAGATGAGCTCCCCAACCCATGGGAAAAGCATCTGTTGTGAGAGTTGCTTGGGGTAAGGGTTGTTGAAATGGGGACCCCAGCAACAGGTTTTGAGTGGACTGCCACCATTGGAGGGACAAAATAAGGCGATTTGTGTTTGCTATTTTGTCTGACAGGCATCCTCATGCCTGGGTCCACTGAGTGGATAAAGTCCACTGGGCTGTTCTCATATGGAGGCGAGCATAAGGAACCACATGCACGGTAGATGCTATGTGGCCTAGTAGTTGTAGCATTTCTCAGGCAGTGAGATGAGGCTTCAGCACTGCTTGAGAAACTAACTGCACCATGCGAAGGCAACGGGCCTGGGGAAGATAGGCCCTTGCTTTTCTGGTATCCAGCAAAGCTCCTATGAACTCTAGAGACTGAGTGGGAGTTAGACTGGATTTTTGGATGTTTATGACCAGACCCAAATACTGAAGAATACGCATTGTGCAAGATAGAGAAGTCCTGGCCTTTGACTCTGATGGGGCTCGAATGAGTCAGTCGTCTAAGTAGGGGAAGACGAATATCCCTAGAGTGTGGAGAAATGCTGCTACCACAGCCATGCATTTCGTGAACACTCTTGGAGCTGAGGCCAGGCCAAAAGGAAGCACCCTGTATTGGTAGTGCTTTCCTTGAAAAAGGAACCGAAGGAACGTTTTGTGAGTTGGATGGATGAGAACATGGGTGTACGCATCCTTGAGATCTAGAGAACAAAGCCAATCCTGACTCTGAAGGTATGGCAGCAGAGTTCCTAGAGAAATCATCTTGAATTTCTCTTTGAACAGGAATTTGTTCAATTCTCTGAGGTCCAAAATAGGTCTGTATCCCCCTGTTTTCTTTGGGATAAGGAAATAGGGGAAGTAAAACCCTGTACCCTGTTAATGAATGGGTACTTCTTCTATTGCCCCTTGGGCAAGAAGCATATCGACCTCTTGACATAACAAGTTGATGAGAGAGGTCTGAGAATTAAAATGTCTTACCATTGTGGGAGGGGGCATGCACAGAAAGTGCAGCTTGTACCCCTCTCTTATAATGGAGAGTGTCCAATGCTCTGCTGTTATCTGCTCCCACCTGGGGGCAAAGTGACATAACCTTCCTGGAATGGTGGAAGGCTCTGGTCCATCAAGGGCCAGGAAGGCTAAGTTCTCTAGATGAAAGTCAAAGGCCTTGTGGAGGCTGAGACTGCTGAGATGGTTGAGGCTTAGCAGTCTTTGCTTTCCTTTGTTTAGGTGGTTGCTGACTTTTCCGGGTAGGCTGACCTGCAGAACATCCCTGCTGGGAATAAGAGGGATATAACCTCTTCTTTTTTGAGAAGAAAGGCTTTTTGAAAGATTTCTTTCTCGCAGGATCAGCTGTGGCTTTGGATAGCCTATCCAGAGTGGAGTAGTCAGCAGCTAATTCATTGGCTTTTTCTTGCCATTTTTTGCCAAACAGATTCTCACCTGTACAAGGGATATTGCCCAGTTTGTCCTGCACCCAGAGCTCCAAATCAGATGCCTGGAGCCAGGCAATTCTACGTGCACCTATGGCAATGGCAGAGGTTCTGCTTATGCACTCAAAACAGTCAAAAGCTGCACGGTTGACAAACTTAGACACATCCTGAAAATCCTGCCTTCTATCCTCAGGAAGAAGAGGGCTCAAAACCTCTAAATCTCCTGTGACTTCCTTAAGGAACATTCCCATATATAAAATATAGGAACTGATCCTAGCACAAAGCATGGAAGCCTGGAAAGTACGACGTCCAAAGGCATCCAAAGTTCTACACTCACGTCCTGGAGGATTAGAGACATGCCTCTTTGCACTTCTGATCCTTCTCATAGCTGACTCCACTATATTAGAGTGGTGAGGAAGCTGAGTTTTCTGGAAGCCAGGACAAGGAGGCACTCAATACATGGTATCCAGTCTGCGAGAGTGAGGAGAGGCGGTGAGAGGTGTCTCCCACATTCTCAACATGAGATCATGTAAAATCTCATGGATAGGCAAGATAGCTGCCTCCTTAAGAGCTTTTGGATATTGTAAAATCTCCAACTCCTTAGCTCTGGACTCTGTCTCAGGAGTCACAGTAATGGACAACCCACGAGCCACCTCCCTGATGAAATCTTGAAAGGAGATATCTTCTGGAGGAGACATCCTACATTTAGGAGAGGAAGGCTCCTCCGGGAGAAGTATCCCGTTACCGGCAGAGCTATCAGAATCCTCGGAGTCCTCCGAGGATTCAAAGTATCATCTGTCCAGATGCTCTTGAAGAGCCCGATACCCGTACCAACCAAAGTCGGTACTGGGGGTAATCGGTACCAGTGTATTGGCACCAGAAGGCATCGCATGACTGGGTGCCAGCAAAGCCGATACCGATGTCGATGCTATTGGTACCGGTACCGACACTGGTACCGGCATCGGTGCCGGTACCGGTTGAATCGTCTGACTCTGTTCCAAGGGCGTCGATGCCGCAAGGAGAGCCGCCAGACTGCGTTCAATAGCCAGGAACCTCTGGTCTATCGACGCTGCCGATGCCTGGGTGTTGGTACCGGAAAGAGCCGGTACCCCAGAGCATGGCACCAGTAGTTCTTCCGAGGTCAAGGCCTCGAGAACATCCTGGATCCTCGATATTGCTTTGGAAGCCTCCCGCCGGGGCAACTTTGCCAGTATGGAACCCTCAAGGGCAATGCCAGAGGCATCTCGATGCTTGGAAGGAGATCTACCCTTTGAGGACCAACTGGACTTATGTTTAGTTACCTGAGATCCATGGGAGGAAGACGAAGCCCTGGAAGACGTCGATGCCACCGAAGCTGCTTCGGAGGGAAAAAGGGCACTGAGCTTGGCAGCTCGGTTCTGTCGACCCCTTTTGGACATCATGGCACAAGCCATGCACTCGGAAATGGAGTGGTCAGGACCTAAACATTTAAGACACCACTCGTGGGTGTCGGTGACGGAAATGGTACCGCCACACTTGGTGCACTTTTTAAAACCCGAGGCGGGTTTCTCCATGATGGAGGGAATTTTGGGCCTAAGGCGCGTGCACCTGGAAAGAAAAGTTTGGAAAAAAAGAAACTATTAATTTTTTATTTTTTTTTTAAAGAAGAAAAGAAGAACCGGTGGTACCGGTGTAGCATCGAGGAAGGCAGACACGACCACAAAAAAAGAAGAATAAGGAAAAATAATTTTCTGCGGTGACAGGAACACAACCTGCTGGCTCCGTGGAAAACGAATAACTGGAGAGAGGCAGTTGGGAAGGCGGGAAGGCAGCATGCAGGTGCTGTGGGATGCTCCCAAAAGCTTCCTAATTGGACGCTGGGGAGCGTTCCCGCACAGGCTCCGTCGGTACCGACGATACCCATATGTGAAGACTAAATTCCTGCTTGTTCCTGGAGATGGAGCGTTTATATACCAGCTAAGTGAAGTATGAATATAACACTAATGCCCTGATGCAGAAGTTTTTGCTTTGAAACACATTAGTGTGGTCCATACAATGAATGGTGTTGGCAAGAAGCTAGTGTCAGACAAATGATTATAGAACATTGGATATTTTTAAATAATTCCAAAAAAGGGGGATGCGATATGAACAAAAGCTCCTCAGTTTTTCACGGCTTTCATAATAAAAGGACTACATTGAATGATAGCAGCTGATCAATAGCAGGTTTCCAGGTTAAAGACCGACAAAAATTTAAAGAAAAAACAAAGACTGTTGATGATAAGTATTGTGGGATAAGGATAATTTCGGGATTGTTGTGTCTCACATTTTGTGGAATGAAAATCCTGATCCATTTGTTTGAAGTAGGACATGATTATTGGCACCTTTATAAACAATTCAAACCTGTTTGAACAGAAGAACTACATTCCCATTACAGTAAAATTAGACACATCCGTGAACAATAGTCAGTACTCACATGACTTGAATCAACCAATGAAAGATGGCTCTAATGTTTAAAATGGCCAAATTCACTCCTTGTTCCATTTTCACAATGGTGAAGACAAGTGAGGTGCCTGAGACTATCAGAAAAGCTATTATCACCAAACAACAAACTTCAAAGGGGTACAAGGCCATCTCCAAAGACCTTGGGATTCCTGTGTCTATAGTTCGCAATGTTGTTAAGAGGTTTTCTGCTCATGGAACTGTCAAGAACCTCCCAGGATGTGGTGGAAGAGGAAATTGTATCTAAAAAGTCTTCGAAGGTTAGTGCAAACTGTTGGAAAAAACACCATGTACAATGTCCAAAGAACTGAAGAGTGACCTACAGAATTCTGGAGTGCTGGTTTGAACCCATACCATACACCGCACACTAAACAAAGGATGACTTCATGGGTGAAGGCCAAGGAGGATGCCAGTGCTCAAAGACAGACATAAAAAGGCATGTCTTATCTTTGCCCAAATCCATCTTGAGAAACCACAATCCTTTTAGGAAAATGTTCTGTGGACAGATGAAACCAAACTTAAGCTCTGTGGCAATTCAGACTAGGGATACATTTACAGGCAAATAAATGACGTTTATAAGGAAAAAAACACCCTTCCTAAAGTTAAATATGGTGGAGGTTCCATAATCTTATCTTTATCTTTATTAATTCTTTATATACTGCCCGTGGCGTCGGGGCATCAGAGTGGTGTACAATAATGGTAAAATAAAACATAGCTTGGAAATTAAAAGAACACCATCAAATAGGACAGATGAGAGCAGAAGAGAGCCGGGGGGGGGGGGGGTGGGGGGAGAGGTAAAAGGGGGGCCTACTAATAGGGAGGGGGGGAGACAGGGCACAGAAACCTAAGGGGGGGGGAGAGGTAAAAGGGGGGCATACTAATAGGGAGGGGGGGGGGGAGACAGGGCACAGAGACCTAAGGGGGGGGGAGAGGTAAAAGGGGGGCATACTAATAGGGAGGGGGGGGAGACAGGGCACAGAGACCTAAGGGGGTGATAGATAGTAGGGGTAAGAATGTTGGGGAGCTGTTTTGCTGCCGCAGGAACTGGAGTCCTAGAACATATTATTAAAGGAATCATGAAGTCAGAGGACTACCAAGGTATTTTGAAGTGAAATGTGCTACCTAGTGTCAGAATGCTAGGTCTGGGTCAAAGGTCATGGGTCTTCCAGCAGGACCCAAACATATATCCAAAAGTACAAAAGAATGGTTAAAAAGGAAAACATAGACTGTTTTAAACTGGCCAGCAATGAGTCCTGATCTCGATCCAATCAAGAACCTTTGGAAAGAGCTGAAATCTGCCATTGGTAAAAGGAATCCTGGAAACATTTGTGAGCTAAAATAAATTGCAGTTGAAGAGTGGGAGAAACTACCAGCAGACAGATGTACGAAACTTACAGATGGTTATAAGAAACATTTGCAGGATGCCATCACTGCTAAGGTTGTGCAACCAAATAGTAGTGATGGGTGCTATTAATCCTCTCCAGGTCATATTTTGTTTTTGTTTTTTTCTCAGAAATTACTACAACTAGGTTACACAGACATCTTTTTGTTGTTGCTGTTGTATACCTTTGAATATACTATTAAACTATTATGATGACATACAGTTGGAATATTTCCAATTATTTCTCAAGATATTGTACACAACATAGCTAAAATGCAAAGGTGACAATAATATTGACCACAACTGACTGTAGGTTGAAGTGTTGGTCTAGTATGACCTACCAAGTATTTCACTTCCTGCTTTAGTGTTAGATTATTGTGTGAAACGTTTATAGTCGTTGGGGGGATGGATGTTGTGTTCCTGGTGATGTGGAGAATAAAGTTAAAAGCTTTAGTAAATATATCCCTTAGATTGTAAACCCTCCAGCTACTCCTGAAAAAGGAGTGAGCTTAATCAGAAGTTCCATATTTGCTCTATGAAAATCTTTTGCGAGCCACAAGAAAAAGTAGTAGTCTGTTATTGCATTTTCCATTTATTCCATTAAATATTTCCTGCCTTAGGGTCATGAGTTTATTCAGTTACTAGTCATATCACCTTCTCAAAGGAAAGGAGCACAAACAGTGAAAACATTGTGAGGGGTATAAGCAGAGTAAACAGTGCAAACTCATATCCTATAGTGTCTCTTGTGAGCAAAGAACGCTAATTGTACAGTTATAGAAATTCATAGATGTGGTGTTACAAGTCCCTAACAATCCTAACCAGGGGTTCTTAATGCAGTCAAATTTTCAGAAGAACCATAATGAATATGCATAAGAGATCAGCATGCACTGCCTCCATTGTATGCAAGTCTCTCATGCTTAGTCACTGAGGTTATCCTGAAAACCTGGCTGGCTAGCTGTGTCCTGAGAACCTGTGCTCAAAAGTATCAAGTATAATCTTATCCAGTGCACAACGCAGCAACGACTAGAGAAAGGATAAGGTACAGTGAAAGTGAGGTCGTATTCCTGAACAATCACACACCGCTGCTCCCTTTTGTATGGAGCCTAGAAATACCAAACCCGCCCCTTACTCTTTGCCTGCAAGCCCGCTCTGCAACTACTCCCAAGCGCCCTTCCTGCCTCCTGGTGTAAAGTTTCTAGAGCTTAATACACTTGGTGTTAAGGATTGCAGCCCATTACCACTTCTCGGAGTTTATATGCTACAAACGTCCTCCAACCTGCCATAAAGTTCTGAATCCTGCACAACAGAAAGCTCTCTGACAATCTGCGCTCACTCCCTTTGCCTTGCTTACCTGAGAATCTGGAGGCTTTGCAGCATGGTGAGATGGGAGACCCTCCTGTAGCCTAGAAACCCCTTCGAAAGCACCAAGCAGAAGTACTGTGATTCACTGAATCGGAGTTCCTTCCCTGTTTGCTCTTACACACACCAGCAGTGTGGATGTAAAATGACGCAGGAGGACTGGGTGGGATCAGAAAGGCTGTAACTTTATTCAGAAGCCTCCAATTAATACCCAGAGAGGTCAGGATCAAAGAATTGTGCTACGAGCCTATGAGAAAGAGTTCCCTACTCTTCAAATCGCAAGAATATGTGACATAATGCTCTATCTCCTGGTCCCCAGCGTCTCTCTGCAATCGCTGTATAAAAGCAGCTATGAGTGAGGCACACGTGTGTGTGTAAGCAGCTTCTCTGTGTTAGGGGCTGTGTGGCAGAGCCAAGCCTGTGTGTTAAAGGTGTTTTGGTGAACACAACCAGGAGCTCCTTGAATGAGGAGGACCTCAGTGAGTCAAAATATATTTTACATCAAAGTCTCCTGATGAGCAAGGACCGTCTTTTACATGTGCCTGTACAGCGCTGCATATGCCTTGTAGCACTATACAAATGGCACTAGTACGTTATGAACCAGTATATAAAACCAGCTAAACAAATAAATAAATAATCGTGCTACTGAAGTCCTTTACACTCAGGGGCTTGCATCCTCCCTTGTCTTGACAATCCCACAAACTATAATCTTAGAGATTGTCCTGGAATCTCTAGAACTTCAAAGTTAATCTCCAGGACCCTGCTGCAAGTCACCTTGGAAAAAACTCCCAGAGACTTTCCCAAAAGATGAGTAGGGAAAAGTGACTCTGATCTCGTTAGCAGCTTCTGAACAATGTCCTTTTCTCCTGGAGATTCCAGTTCGGTGAAGATTTAAAGGAGAAAAACACCTTTAGCACAAGAGACTCAGTGTTTGTTAGAAAAAGGCAAGAATATTTACATTCTATGAACTCAAGAAAGCATTTTGGACGTATCAGTCATTTTACTATTGCTACTATTTATTTTATTTATTTTTATTTACAGATTTGTATACCACCTTATCCTATAATCAAAGCGCTTACAGCAGAAATGGAGGGTTACATATAACATAAGGGTTTTTAACAACATTTAGACAGTACGGTATCTGCTTTGAAAGAACTGACTGGAATTAAAACCACACATATTCCTTAGCGCTTGGACTAAAGGGTTAACTGCGCTCTCCAGGAGAAGTGTTACACTTACTTTGAGATCATTCTCTCCTGTGATGGACTGTCAGTAGTAGCCCATTCCGTCAAAGCTGGCTGCCCTAATACTTCCTCTTTCTATGCATTGACCATAGAGACTTCTGGATTGCTCTGCTTTCAGTTGCATTATTGATGAACTTCTCCGTAAAACTCCTTAGGTTCCGCTTCCCTGCCTATTCTCACTGTCACAGAGGAAGAGTTTCCTCTGCTCAGTCCAAGCCTTCAATTTCCTTTGTTCTTCTTGTAATACGAAATCTAGCAGCAGAAGTGGGGCTCACGCTACTGTAGTCTGTGTCTACAGTAAAGAATGTGAGATCTTCTACAAGAACGTTTCTTAAACCTTGCTACACTAACAGCTTTTATTACATCTTATTCAGCTATTTTTCTATACCCTGTATCATAGTCACAGCAGTTTACATGGAACAACATAACTCAACAGGGATTTAGAGAGAACTGAATTGAACAATGCACAATGAGGATAGAACAGGTTATCAACTTAACATGAACAAGGCATTAATTTGGAGGTGGGGAGAAGGGGAGATTCCATCATCAGAGGTACCAACTTGGAACACAGCTCAAAGGAGAGAGGATGGTTTAATGCCTCCCAGGCTCTTCAGCCAGCAAGAATACAAACCAAATTGTTGGAATAGTTTGTGCAGAAAGTGAGCACTCCCAAACTAATATTGTCATCCACTTGGATACAAATGATCTGGCTAGAAACAGTGCCTCTGCAGTTCAAAGGGACTTCCAGACCCTGGGAGAGAAATTCAAACTCATTGCTAATACTGTAGCATTCTCAGAAGTTCTACCTATTCATGGTAAGGGGGCAGAAAGGCTGCATCACATAAACAACTTTAATACTTGGCTCCAAACCTGGTGCAAACAAGAAGGATTTCGATATATAGGCGACTGGGGAAACATATGGATCAACAAGAGACTATACTGTGATGGACTACATCTCTCTGCCGCAGGGAAAAGGCTCCTAAGTGAAAAATCCAGGCAGTATGTGGATAGACATTTAAACTAGGGAAAGGGGGTGATGGATGGAGAAGGACAAGTTCAGAACGTCATTCCCAGCAAAAACAAAACAACATTGGAAACAGCCACACTTTTGAACACCACATTAATAGCAAGCGGGAAGGAGCATGTAGAACAAAATCCACGCAAAAGGCAGGCAAGCCATTCAACAAATACTGGAAAGCAGTGAGTACAAATGCTCGAATCCTAGCCAACAAAGTTCCTGATCTGGAAGCCCTAAAGGTGGAAATGGACTTGGACATTGTGGCCATTACAGAAACATGGTTTAACGAGTTGCATGAATGGGAAATAGCCATAGCTGGCTATAATCAATTCAGAAGAGATAGAGAGCGTAGAAAAGGAGGAGGGGGAGCCCTGTTTGTTAAAAGCAATACTAAAGCTGCTGAAATGCAGGGGACATAGGGAAAAGAAGAAGCGCTCTGGATTGTGTTGGAAAGAGGAGATGGCACTGTCATCCATACTGGTGTGGTCTACAGGCCTCCAACTCAAACCAAAGAAATGGATAGTGAATTGATTGTTGATATTGCAAAGATAGCCATGAAGAGGGAAGTGATCATATTGGGTGACTTTAATTTACCTGATGTGGATTGCAAATCTGCAAAGCAGTAAAAAAATTGTGGATGCCTTCCAAGATGCATTACTTTAACAATGGTATTGAAACTGACCAGGGAGAGCTCCATTCTAGATTTAGTGCTCACCAACGGAGATAGCATGTCAGATATCCAAGTGGGTGCCCATGTGAGCAGCAGCGATCATCACATGGTGTGGTTTGAGATAAAAGCCAAAGTGGAATCCAATCACGGCAAGCTCAAAGTCCTAGACTTCAAAAAAGCTGACTTCAGTAAAATGGCCAAGTACCTGAAGGAGGAGTTAGTAGGGTGGGAGGGGATAAGTGAAGTGCAATTGCAATGGGCTAAACTACAGTAAAGGAGGCAACAAAAGGTGCAACAGATACATACGTAAGGAAAGTAAATAAAAACAAGAGGAAAAGGAAACCTATTTCGTTCTCCAAAGAAGTGGCTGCACAAATAAAGGCAAAAAACACAGCTTTCACAAAATTCAGAAGATCGCAAACAGAGGAGCACAGAAAAGACTACAAGATCAAACTAAAAGAGACAAAAAGAGAAATAAAGAAAGCAAAAGCAAAGGCAGAAGAAAAGATGGCTAAAGATATGAAGTATAACGAAAAAACCTTTTTCAGGTATATTCAGGAGAAGAGGAAAATCAGAGCTGGAATTACAGGACTCAAAAGTGCTGGGAACGGATTTGTGAAAAGTGACTTTGAAAAAGCAAAAATGCTAAACAAATACTTCCACTCTGTTTTCACTAGAAAAAATCCTGGAGAAGGACCATCTGTGATTGACAAATATACAAATGGGAATGGAGTAGATATTACACCATTCACAAAAGACGATGTGTTAGAACAGCTGGCAAAACTGAAAGTGGACAAGTTTATGGGACCAGATTGGATACATCCCAGGATACTGAAAGAGCTCAGAAAGGTTCTTGCAGGGCCTTTAAAGGATATTTTTAATAGATCCTTGGAGACAGGAGAAGTTCCACAGGACTGGAGAAGGGCTGATGTGGTACCTCTCCACAAAAGCGGTAGTAGGGAGAAGTGTCAAACTACAGGCCAGTAAGCCTTACCTCGGTGGCGGGAAAAGTAATGGAGGCGCTCCTGAAAGAGCAAATAGTGGACTTAAGAACATAAGATATGCCATACTGGGTCAGACCAAGGTCCATCAAGCCTAGTATCCTGTTTCCAACAGTGGCCAACTAGGTCATATGTACCTAGCAGTTTCCCCAAAAGACACAGATTCCTCAATGCTTGTATTAGGTCAAGCAGTGATATCCCGGGTCCCTTTTAATAATGGTTTATGGACCTTTCCTCCAGGAACTTGTGCAAACCTTTTTTAAACTCAGCTACACTAACAGCTTTTACTACATCCTTCGGTAACAAATTCCAGAGTTTGATTACAAGTTGAGTGAAAAAAATATTTTCTCTTATTAGTCTTAAATAGTTTACCCTATAGCTTCATTGCATGTCCCCTAGTCTTTTTATATTCTGATGATGTAAACAATCGATCTACGTTTACCCGTTCCACTCCATTCATTAATTTATAGACCTCTATCATATCTCCCCTCAGCCATCTCTTTTCCAGGTTGAAGAGCCCTAACCTTTTTAGCCTCTCTTCATAGGAGTATCCTTCCATTCCCTTTATGTGGCTCTTCTCTGTACCCTTTCTAATAACACTATATCTTTTTTAAGATACGGCGACCAGAATTGCACACAATATTCAAGGTGCGGTCACACCATGGAACGATACAGAGGCATTATAATATCCTTTGTTGTATTTTACATTCCTTTCCTTATGATACCTAGCATTGTATTTGCTCTCTTGGCGGTCACTGCACACTGGGCAATTTATCAAGATCCTCTTCCAATTTTCCACAATCCTCTTGGGTTTTAACAACTTTAAATAGTTTTGTGTCATCTGCAAATTTGATAACCTCACTCGTTATTCCCTTTTCCAGGTCATTTATGAATATGTTAAAAAGCAGTGGACCCAGCACAGATCCCTGGGGAACTCCACTATTCACCTTTTTTCCATTGGGAAAATTGGCCATTTAGCCATAAATTCTGCTTTCTATCTTGTAACCAGTTCCTGATCCACAATAGTATATGACCTCCTATCCCATGGCTTTTTAGTTTTGCCAAAAGTCTCTGAGCCTTGTCAAAGGCTTTCTGAAAGTCCAGTACACTATAATCAACTGACTCACCTTTGTCTACCTTTTTATTCACACCTTCAAAAAAACATAACAGATTAGTAAGACAAGATCTTCCTTGTCTAAAGCCATATTGGCTGTCTCCCATTAAGCCATGACTATCTATATGCTGAGTAATTTTGTTCTTTATGATGGTTTCTACCATTTTTCCCAGTACTGACGTCAGGCTCACCGGTCTGTAGTTTTCTGGATCACCCCTGGAACCCTTTTTGAAAATTGGCATTACATTGGCGATCCTCCAATCTTCAGGTATTAGAGATGATTTTAATGATAGTTCACAGATTACATATAGTAGGTCTGCAATCTCATATTTCAGTTCTTTCAATACCCTTGGATGTATACCATCCGGTCCAGGTGATTTGCTACTCTTCAGTTTATCAAATAGTTGTAATACATCTTCCCGGTGTAGTGATATTTCTTTCATTTCTTCTGCCGCATCATCTTTAAATACCACTTCAGTCATGGGTAACATCCCTACATCTTCCTCAGTAAAGACCGAATCAAAGAATTCATTCAGTCTCTCCACTATAGCCTTGTCCCCTCTTACTGCCCCTTTTACCCCTCTATCATCTAATGGTCCAACTGACTCTCTCACAGGTTTTTTGCTACGAATGTACTTAAAAAAGTCTTTATTACGCATTTTTGCTTCCACAGCAAGTTTCTTCACAAATTCTCTCTTTGCCTGCTTTATCAATGCCTTGCATTTAACTTGCCAGTGCTTGTGCTTTTTCCAGTTTTCGTCATTTGGCTCTTTTTTCCATTTCCTGAAAGATGCTTTTTTGGCAACAACAGCCTCTCTGACCTCACCTTTAAACCACGCTGGCAGTTTTTTGGACTTCCTTCCACTTTTCTTAAAGCGTGGAATACAGCTGGTCTGGGCTTCCAAGATAGTATTTTTAAACAACACCCAAGCTTGATGTAAGTCTTTAACCTTTGCAACTGCTCTTCTTAGTTTTTTCTTAACTATTTTCCTCATTTTATCATAGTCTCACTTTCGAAAGTTAAAAGGTAGTAATGTGGATTTCCTTACCATTCCTCCTCCATTAATTAAATCAAACGCGATCATGCTATGATCACTATTGCCAAGTGGCCCCAACACCCTTATCTCTTGCACCAGATCTGGTGTTCCACTAAGGACTAAGTCAAAAATGGCTTCCCCTCTGGTCGGTTCATGAACCATCTGCTCCAGAAAGCAGTCATTTAATTCATCTAGAAACTTTATCTCCCTAGCATGTCCTGCCGTGACACTAACCCAGTCAATACCGAAGTAATTGAAATCACCCATTATTATTACCGTTCTGTAACTTTTGTTAGCTTCCCTGATTTCTTTGAGCATTTCATCATCCATTTGTTCATTTTGGCCAGGCGGTCGATAGTACACCCCCAATGCCATCGACTTCCTAGAAACCAACAGGTTGCATGATCTGAGGCAACATGGTTTTACCAAAGGACGATCTTACCAAACAAATACAATTGAGTTCTTTGATTGGGTGACCAGAGAACTGGATCAAGGGCATGCAATGGATGTGGTCTACCCAGATTTCAAAGGAGCCTTTGATACTGTTCCTGATAGGAGGCTTATTAATAAGCTCAACAGTTTGGGTTTGGGTTCCAAGATAGTGAACTGGATCAGAAATTGGTTGACTGTCAGACCAGAGAAGGTGACAGTAAACGGAACTCACTTGGATGAAAGGAAGGTGATTAGCGGTGTGCCCCAGGATTCGGTCCTAGGACCGGTACTGTTCAATATGTTCGTGAGCGATACTGCTGAAGGGCTGAATAGAAAAGTCTGTCTTTTTGCAGATGACACTAAAATTTGCAACAGAGTGGACTTCCCTGAGGGCATGGAGAACATGAGGAAAGATCTACAAAAGCTGGAAGAATGGTCTAATGCTTGGCAGTTAAGATTTAATGTGAAGAAGTGCAGTGTCATGCACTTGGGAAGCAGAAATCCAAAGGAATTGTATGCAATAGGGGGCAAGAGGGTGGTGTGCATGGACCAGGAAAAAGCCTGTGGAGTGATTTTTTCTGAGGATTTCAAGATGATTAAACAGTGTGATAAGGCAGTGGCAAAAGCCAGAACAATGATGGGTTGCATACAGAGAGGAATTACCAGCAGAAAGGACGAGGTACTAATGTCACTGTACAAATCGCTGGTGAGGCCTCACTTGGAATATTGTGTTCAGTTTTGGATACCATATCCCTGAAAGGATATAAAAAGACTGGAAATGGTTCAGAGGAAGGTGACCAAAATGATTTGGAGCCTGCGTCAGAAGACTTATGAGAAGAGACTTGAAGACCTAAATATGTACACTCTGGAGAAGAGGAGGGGCAGGGGAGATATGATTCAGACCTCTAAATACTTTAAGAGTATTAATGGACAAACAAATCTTTTCCAAAGATGGGGAAGCTGTAAAACTAGAGGGCATAACATGAAGCTGCAAAGGGGTAAACTGAAAGGCAATGTCAGGAAATACGTTTTCACTGAAAGGGTGGTGGATGCTTGGAATGCTCTGCCGATGGAAGTGGTGGGGGCAAATACAGTGGCAGAATTCAAAATGACATGGAACAGACACAGCGGATCCCTTTATAGTAATCGGATACAATCAAAATAAGCATGACTATCTCTTATATCTCAGTAAATAAGGGTGACCTACACGGAGCGGTGGATACACTGCTAAAGAAAGAGATGAAGTAAGCCAAGTTTTTGTTTGAAGCATTTCTTTAATTGTGTCATCAGACGAAGGGTCTGAAATTCCTTGTGTTCCACTGTTATGAATCCACCCCGGACGGGGAATAAAGCCTGTGTTTAACCTTACCCTCTGCCTACAACTACACTTCTTTGGCTAACGTTAAAAACCACAGGTCCCAGAAGGCCTTTCAAAAGCCTTCACAGGAAAGTCTAAAGCCATTAGAATACTGCCCCATTAAACTACCCAAGCCCTCTGGCCTCTGGGGACGTTGGTGGGTGACATAGTGGCGTAGTTGGCAGGATTTATTTTTAACTTTTGGAATAAAAGGACACTTTTAAAGAAGAATACTGCTATACCAGAGGACCCCTGAGAAGCAAGCACGCAGGACAGACCAGACACTGAACAGTGATCTTTCTTGCCAAAGCTCAAATCTACGCAGATGCTAAGGTAACGGATACCTAGGGCACTAGCGTAGTTGGATAAAGGGCAAGAAAGAGGGCGTTCCTGTGTTGCGGGAAAAGGGGGAAGGAACATAAAAGTACCACACTTGGTGGTTTTTTTTCTTTCTGTTTCTCCACAGGGTCACGACAGAAGGATGGAAGTCCAAGACGTAATGAGCTGGATGCAACACCAGTGGGACAAGCAGCTGGAGTTGGCCCGGCATATGCAGGAACAGACGGCAAAAATGATCATGGAGCAGCAGAAGCCACTCCTAGATATCATGAAAATGTTTTTGGAGAAATCGCCAGGACATGGGACTGAAAACCCCTATGTAGTTCCAGGGGCAGGACTCAATGCTAGCCATGCATTTACCTTGGGACAGTTAAGTCCACAGGACAATATAGACGATTTCATAGATGCCTTTGAACGGATAGGGGAGGCATTGAAATGGCCACGAGAGCAGTGGGCAACCCGCTTTGCGGTATCGCTCACTGAGAAGGCTCTCTCCGCTTATAAAGCAATGCCTGCCATCCTTGCTGCTGACTATGAGGAAATAAAAAGGGCAGTTAAGGATAGGTTAGGGCTATCTAACATGCACTACCGAAGATTATTTAGGGAAGCTAAGATGAAGGCACAAGAAACCCCAAAAGCTTTGCAGCAAAGGCTGAAAAATCTGGCATACAAGTGGTTAACCCCTGAACGGAGGACCATTGACTCGGTGTTAGACACAGTTATTTTGGAGCAATTTCTCCAGGCTGTACCCACCGAAGCCAAAACATATCTCACATTGCAAAATTGCCAAAATACTGATGAGGCAGCCAGTCTGGCCGAACGCTATTTTGAAGCACAGATGGTTGGCACCTCAGAGTTTGGTCTGAGAAAAGCAGCAGGCATGGCAGAGTTTAAAATGGGAAAATGTTATAAAGGAAAAATGTTTAATGTGTCTAGTAAAAGTACTAATGATGGCATTTTTCTTACGCCTAAAGGGGAATGTTATGTGTGCGGGAGAACAGGCCACTTCCGAAAAGACTGCATGGAGCGGACTGTCCTCATGGCTGGGAAGGACAATCCAGCGCAAGACGGATTCCTTATCTATGTGCAGGTAGAAGGGGTAGAAGCACTGGCGCTGCTTAACTCGGGGGCTGACCAGAGCATGATTTCACGGGGGCTCTGGGAAGCCATCGAGGGGTGCCATCAGTCAGACCCGAGTCAAACAGAGGGCCAGGTGCGGATACGTTGCGTACACGGTGCATCGTCCCCTTATCTTTTACACAGGGTGTCTGTCAGAGGGATGGGGGTCACACAACCATTGCTGGTAGCCATTGTTCCACGATTGCCACACCAGATAGTTTTAGGGTACGATTGGGCCCCCTTTTGCCAAGAATTGGGAGAGGGTCTTCATAAAATAGGTTATGAGTTCGCACCACCCCCACCAGAGACAACAGGAGCGAGGGTAGAAGCCTTAACAGCGGGAATTCCTAGTCCTCTGTTTGGTAAAGCAAAAAAGGCTAGCACTCCATCCAACGCCCGTGTTACTGGAGTATCTCCAGTGAAGCAGAAATTTCTGCTGAAATTTTGTAGAGCCACCCCCAGAGCCAAAAGCCCACAAAGAGCTTCCGCTGGAGCAGCCGGATATGACCTCTTCAGCGCCGAGGAAGCAGTGGTCCCAAAAGGGGGGAAAGCCTTAGTTAACACCGGGGTACAAGTGCAGATTCCCGAGGGATGTTATGGCCGAATAGCCCCAAGGTCAGGCTTGGCGGTCAAGCACTTCATAGACATCGGGGCGGGAGTGATAGACCACGATTATCGAGGCCTGGTCAAAGTGGAGGAGTAGCCTAGTGGTTGGGGCAAGGTACTTCAGGCCGGAAGGTCGGGGGTTCAAATCCCACCAGAGGACAGCAACCCTGGGCCGGAAGGACTGGGGTTTCTAGTCCCACAGGTGCTCCTTGTGGTCTTGGGCAAGCCACTTAACCCTCCACAGCCCATGTTCCCTGTAAAATAGTTATCTCCAAGTTATAATACCCTGTTCAATGTAATTTCAGTTTGTTCAATGTAAACCGCACTGATGCAGAATAGCGTGGTATATAAGAAAATGTAAATAAATAAATAAATAAATAAATAAAGTCCTCATTTTCAATTTTGGAGAAACTGACTTCAAAATACAGGAGGGAGATCGTATCGCACAGTTAGTGTGTGAACGCGTGGGCTTCCCCGTCGTGGAAGAGGTACCCGCATTGACACCTACCACTAGGGGGACGGACGGGTTCGGATCCACTGGCCAGAGGGAAATTAAGGGCATGACGGCCCTGGCGGAGGAGAGGAGAGAGGAGGATCTCGGGCCTCAAACCTCTGACTGGAAGGAAAGGCCGTCCTCATCATCGCTAGCCTCGCTGACCCTTAGTTTAGTTCTTTTAAACTGTCGCTCCCTTAAGTCTAAATCGCTCCTGGTCCACGACCTCATTTGCCACCACTCACTTGATCTCTGTTTCTTTACCGAAACATGGCTTAAAGACGGTGACCAACCGGTGCTCTCTAGCTCCCTCCCTTTAGGTTTTGCAGCCCTTTCCACCCCCCGCAGAGGGAGGGGTGGGGGTGGGGTAGCTCTTCTATACCGTGCTTCTCTCTGTGTTGAAGAAGTCCCCTCACCAGTCTCACTTCCTTCTGAATTCCTTCTCCTGAAGCTTTCCTCCGGTTCCCACCTTCTCTTTTTCCTCCTTCTATACCTCCCTCCTTCTCTCACTGACTTGAGATGGGATGCAGCTCTCCAGAGTATCTCTGATCTTGTATTACATTTTCCTAATCTCATCCTCCTCGGGGATTTCAATGTGCATTTCGATAATCCTACCAGGTTGAAAGATCGGGCTTTTCTCAGCCTCCTGGCTGATACCTCTTTGCAGCAGCATGTTGTCGGCCCCACGCATGCGGCGGGTCACACATTGGACCTTATCCTTTCCCCTCTGTCTCTGCAGTCAGTGGTCACACCGCCCTCTGTTCTCAGCATCCCTTGGTCAGATCACTTCTGTGTTTTTTCCTCTATATCCCTCTCTCCTGTGAAACGTGGCACCTCAGGACCCACTCCCGACCCTCTGCTTCGGCGTCACATATCTGCTGAAACATTACTGGCTTTTCCTTCCGCCCCTTCAATATTCCCGCCTGATTTCGCCACCCGCTCTACTGACGACCAGGCTGCTCTTTGGGACTCTCTCTTGACTAAATCACTGGACGAACTGGCACCTTTTCGTCCAGTCTCCCGTATTGCTCGTACACCTTCCTCACCTTGGTACCATCCTGCACTACGCCTCTTGCGCACTCAACTGCGCCAGGTCCAACGTCATTGGTCCCGGCATCCCTCTCAGGAATCACTTTTCCTGTTCAAACAATTGTCGTCTGACTATCGCTTAGCTGTGAAATCCGCCAAGCTTGCTTTCTACACCGCCGAAGTTTCGGCAGCTGCCAGTTCCTTCCGGCAACTTTTCACTATCCTTCAGAAACTATCGTCCACTAGTTCCCAGGATTCTCGAGTTGTTATTAATGCCCCAGATCCCCAGGCACTTGCTACCTATTTCTCTGATAAGGTGCTGACCTTACGTTCCTCTTTTTCTGCACCTATCCCTCCCCTCCTCTTTCGCCCTCTTCCATGGTTTTGCCCTCTTCTTCTGTCTCCATGTCAGGTGATCAGGTCTTTGCCCACACTTGGTCATCCTTCCGCCCTGTTCTTTCAGCAGAGGTACTGACATCCCTATCCCGGTCTCGGCGGACCACTTGTGTTTTGGACCCCATCCCCTCCCGATGGCTCTCCGAGCCTTCTTTGCAACTGGTCCCGTTCATCACCACCATCATTAACTCCAGTCTCTCCTCAGGCCATTTCCCAATGTCTTGGAAGTCTGCAGTCCTCCGCCCCCTTCTGAAGCAACCTTTTTTAGATCCTTCTGTCCTCTCACATTGGCGCCCCATGTCAAACCTTCCATTCATTGCCAAACTCCTCGAACGCTGTGCATTTGATCAGCTGAACTCACATGTTGAAGCCATGCATTCACTTCACCCACGCCAAGCAGGCTTTCGCAGCGGCCATAGTACTGAAACTGTCCTTCTTGCTTTGTTGAACGAATTGCATGTCACCCACGACCGTGGTGATGTTACCCTCCTGGTGTCCCTTGACCTGCCAGCAGCCTTTGACTTCATTGACCATCGTACCCTTCTGTCACGGTTATCGGATATCGGTCTCCAAGGTACTGTCTGGCACTGGTTTCGCTCTTTCCTCTCCACCCGTTCCTTTTCTGTTCATGTCAACGGGCAGTCCTCCACTGTTCTTCCCCTCACCTGTGGTGTTCCACAGGGTTCTGTCCTTTCCCCCTTACTATTTAACATCTTCCTCTCTCCACTATCGTTAATTATGCAGCAATATCCCGTGTCATCGTACATCTACGCGGACGACATTGTCCTCCTCTTCCACACGACACCACTATCTCCTGATATCTCCCAGCTTAGTCTCTGCCTTACTCATGTTGCTTCCTGGCTGTCTGAAAATTTTCTCCACCTTAACCCTGCTAAGTCCTCAGCAATGTGGGTGTCATTAAGTGGTACATGCCCCACCCTGGTTCCCTCCATCGGCCCAACTGCTATCCCTTTAACGTCTTCCTTCCGTTATCTGGGTGTTCTTTTGGATCCGTCTCTTTCCTTTCAAGAACATATCACATCACTCTCTCGCCGCTCCTTCACCGCTCTATGGCAAATTCGAGCCGTTCGGTCAGTGCTACCTCCTACTTCACTGGTTACCCTCGTCCTTGCACTAGTTGTCAGTAGGTTGGACTATTGTAATGTTTTTCTGGCTAACCTCTCTAAGTATCAGCTCCAAATACTTCAGCAGATTCAAAATACCGCAGCATGCCTCGTTACCTTCTCCAGTCGATTTGATCATATTACTCCCATTCTCATCCGGTTACATTGGTTGCCCCTTCGCTTTCGCTTCCATTATAAATTTCTGATTCTGATTCATCGAGCCATCCATACTGGAAACCCTCTCTACTTAGCAAACTGCATTTCTCTGCACTCCCCTTACCGCCAACTCCGCTCCATCCATGCCAACCGCTTATCACTTCCCTCACCATCCCAGGCCCACTTAGAACACTCGCCATTCTGCTTTTTTCTTTCTTGGACCCCTCCTTTGGAACATGTTACCAACTCCCCTCCGGCTAGAACCCTCCTACCTCCAGTTCAAGTCGTTACTTAAGACCCATCTATTCCAGAAAGCCTATGACCTTCCCCCTGAGGCCCCTCCCTGATCATCCTGTCTTCTGTCTTTTTGTTTCTGTCCTCCAGGTTGTCTCCTGTCTGTCCCTTGTTTTGCTTGTCTACGTTACATGGCTGGACTATGTTTGTCTATGATTTGGTATTAGTGTGGTATTACTGTTCTGTCCTTGCCTCCTCCTTTCCTGTTTATTATTGGCGTTCCTTTTCTCTTGGTTTGCAGTGTTAAATCCATCCTTTTTATTGTACACCGCTTAATGTTTTTACAATAGCGGTTTATCAAATATGAATAAAGATAAAGATAAAGAAAGATAAAGAACCGAGGTTAGGTGTTGGGCTATCCCCGCAGCAGCAGCGGGAGCTGACCCAGATGTTGGGGAGATTTGCGGATGTCCTTACAACAAAACCGGGCGAAACCCGCTTAGTCGCCCACGAGGTAATCACGACCCCAGGCCGGATTATCAGACAACGGCCCTATCGCATGCCGGAGACCAAGAAAAATGAGGTTATAAAACAAGTAAAGGAAATGGTCGCGATGGGCATTATTGAGGAGTCCCACAGTCCGTGGTCAAGTCCCATAGTTTTAGTTCCGAAGCCGGACGGGACCCTCAGATTTTGTATTGATTTCCGGCAAATAAATGAGATCTCCCAATTCGATGCATATCCGATGCCCCGCATCGACGACTTACTGGACCGGCTAGGTCAGGCAAAATACTTGACCACGCTAGATCTCACAAAGGGGTATTGGCAAATACCCCTTACACATGATTCCAAACCAAAGACGGCGTTCAGTACCCCTATAGGGTTATTTCAATTTAAACGAATGCCGTTTGGGCTGCATGGGGCAGCAGCCACCTGCCAGCGCCTAGTAGACCAAGTACTGAGGCCTCACCATGATTATGCTCTTACATACATGGACGACATAGTCATCCACAGCACGACTTGGTCCCAGCACCTCGCTAGAGTTGAGGCTGTGCTCCGGGCCCTCCGCAGAGCAGGGTTGCCCCTCAACCCGGCGAAATGTGTATTCGCCAGCGAGGAGGCCAAATATTTGGGCCACATGGTGGGAAGGGGGGTAGTTAAACCCTTAGCTAACAAAGTGGAGAGCGTCAGGACTTTCCCCCAAACCATTACCAAAAAACAGGTACGCATTTTCCTGGGGCTCATTGGATATTATAGACGGTTTATACTGTCATGGCGCAAGGCAAATAGTGCCTAGAAAAATAGAGGAAAAAGTGCAGGGCAGTTTTAAAACCGGCAGTGAAAAGCACATGGCTAGGGGTTGCTACGGGCAACCAACCAAAACACGAGCACCGGCTGTAGGTAAATGCCCAGGAGAAGCATTACATCATAGCTCATCAGAGGGGCAGGAACAGCTGCAGGGATTTGAGCTAATGAATGACTCAAGAAATGACGCACTTAAAATAAGGTCAGTCTTGAGCAAAGAAAACGCAAGCCGAGACACAGTCGCAGGCAGAGACACAGGAAGAGACTCGGTCTCAGATACAGACACAAGCACAGGAGAAAGATACACGGAAAGGACCCGTGGGAAAGGAAAGAACAGAGCTTGTGAGAGCCAGGAGATATACCTGAGAGCTTCTGACGTGGATTCCATCTGCACCTCAGAGGAGTTTGTACCGGAGGAATTACCCGAGGTTAGTGCTGGAAAGTCAGGCTGCCCTGAACCAGAGTCCAGCTGGGGACCGAGAGGGATTCCATTTAACAAACCACGAGGAGCTGGAAGAGGGAAATCCCACGAGAGCAGGTACCTGTGGAGCAAAAGCTCTTATCCTAAAGATATTTCTCAGTTAAGAGAAAGACGTCCTGTGAGGGGAAGCGAAAGGGAGAAAAGTTTCAACTTCCCGATTGCAAAGCGTTCAGGCAGAGCTCAGCCTGAGGAAAGACATATTACCTGTAATAGAGGGGCACTGGATTTTACTTACAACAGTCCTGAGTTGTATGGCCCTAGAAGGGGAAAATCCACAGTGCACGGTAACCTGCCTTTCTACATTGATAGAGGGGAGAGAAGTCTTGGCCAGGAAGAGGAGAGAGTTCTAAACACTGATACACACTACAGCCTCAGCGAAGATAATAGCCAGGAAGTTCATCAAGATATGGAATGTGACTTCTGTGCAGAGAACTCAGATGATTGCAAGATGGACTGTACATTGGTGTTTTCAGACAGTGTGACCTCTTTCTGTTAAAGCCTAAGAAAGCCTGCAGAAGAGAAATCTGTGTAGGAGCACAGATTTCACTCAATAGCTTTTTGTGAAAGAAAAAGCCTGTTTTCCCACTTTTGTTTCTTTAAAGCTGACAAGAAGCATTTTCTTTGTATTTTGTAGTCCCCTATTTGTGTTATGCCAGTATTATGGTTTAATTTCCTTTGTATCCTGTTGCAAGAATTCTCCCGGGAAGGGAAATAAATACCTCTTGATAAGCATAGCTACTCGTCCACAACTACATTCTTATTTGACTAGCTATTGGGACTCCAACTCCCAGGGGGCAATACCAGTCCTTGCTACATAAGAGGAGCCTCACTGAAGCCCCAGGCCTTCTGCCTCCGGGGTAGTAGGTGGGTGACAATACCTAGGTTCGCGGAGGAAAGCATTTTATTCACCGAAATGCTCAAGAAAAATGCTCCCAATAACGTGCAGTGGACCCCAGAGGCTGAGATCGCCTTCACCTCCCTAAAAGAGAAGCTGTGTACAGCCCCAGTGCTGCGGGGAATAGATTTTAATCTACCCTTCGTGGTCCAAACAGACGCTTCCGAGAGCGGGTTGGGGGCGGTACTATCTCAAGTGTTTGAGGGGGTGGAGCACCCGGTCACTTATTTAAGTCGAAAACTCTCAAAGGCAGAAAAAATTATTCGACAGTTGAAAAGGAGTGCCTGGCCATAAAATGGGCTATTGAAGCATTAAGGTTTTACTTAACTGGCAGAAAGTTTCTCCTGGTCACAGACCACGCCCCTCTTAAATGGCTAAACCAGATGCGAAATAGCAACGCGCGGTTGACTAGGTGGCATCTGGCACTGCAGGCATTCAATTTCGTTATACAGCACCGAGCAGGAAAATTACATGGGAACGCGGATGCGCTCTCCCGCATTACGAGCTGTCCGGTTAGTGGTCCGGCAGCCCGTAATATTTTAAGGGGGGGGATCTGTCATAAGGTAGCGCTGTCAGAACCCATGGAACTAGGGAACTCTGAGCAAAACGTAAGTGAAACTGACAGCTCAGGTTCACACGTGGGGAAAGGTTGCTATAAGCAACAGATACAAACAAAGCCACGAGGTATAAGGGAACGCCCGAACAGAAGCGTAGCACAAAACTCATTAGGAAATGAGGAGCACCTGCATGGGGGTGGAGCCCAAACTAACACCAGCTTAAACACATTTAAAACTCACTTACCTGAGGGTAGAGAGAGAGGAGTGGCAGGAGCTACTGGAGGAGTAGTAGGAGCTACTGAGAGAACTGCTAAGCGTGAGAGCAGAATCAGTGGAGCTGCCAGGACGGAGCCAGAGAGATTGCCCGGGGCATATGAGGCTGGAAATTCCCAGGGAAGCTGTTTTGAACAGCAGTGCACAGCTTTTCAATATCCCCAGGAAGAGTGCTATGAAATAAGCAGAGGTGGCGGTCCAGCAGCCAAGTCCAGGAGGTACAGATCACCCAACACCAGGGATTCAGCAGAGGAAAACTTTTACCCTGGAGAAAGTTTTAAACTAACAGAGAAACATCGTGGAAAGGGTTTCTCAAAACAGAACTTTGCTCGACCAAGAGAACAGGAAGTAGCAGTGCCAAAAGGTAGGCGTATTTACTCTGGTAGAAGAGGTTTAAAATACCCTGATTTGCCCTGCACTTACCAGGAACTGTGTAACTCTCAAGAGCCTGACTACAGGGAATATGGTAATTTCCCACGGGCCACTAGTTTAGTGGAGGAGGGGAATACTCTAGCTCACCGGCAAGAACGTTATAACTTCAACGGCAGGTCTATGCCAGGAGAAGTTTATTCAGATGAGGAAGGAATGCAAATTGAGACTATTGGAGAGTCTTTAGACGGGAGTGAGATGGACTGTACATACACTCTGGCTGATTGCATATCATCTCTTTGTTGAAAGCAGCAAGAACTGTTTAGAAAGAAAAACAGGAAGCAAAGTTTTGTAAGTGAAATGAACTGTTTTTCTTTTTGCCTTTTTGTTCCATTACCAATGCTGAAGTAAGCCAAGTTTTTGTTTGAAGCATTTTTTTAATTGTGTCATCAGACGAAGGGTCTGAAATTCCTTGTGTTCCACTGTTATGAATCCACCCCGGACGGGGAATAAAGCCTGTGTTTAACCTTACCCTCTGCCTACAACTACACTTCTTTGGCTAATGTTAAAAACCACAGGTCCCAGAAGGCCTTTCAAAAGCCTTCACAGGAAAGTCTAAAGCCATTAGAATACTGCCCCATTAAACTACCCAAGCCCTCTGGCCTCTGGGGACGTTGGTGGGTGACAATAGTAATTGAAGAAAGATATTAAACAGCAGTTCTGATAAGGCAGATCCTTGTGGGACACCTTGGAGTTGGCGGTAGGGGGATGATCTCTTGTGGGTCACCTTGACTCGGAGTTTGCGGTCTATGAGACGGTGTGGTGTCCTGTAGTCCTATTGCATGAAGTCATTGTAGTATTAGGTGGTGGAGGATAGTGTCAAAAGTAGCCTTGATATCAAGGAATATTAGGGTAAATCCATTGTGTGGTTTGTCTATGCCTTTTAGTAAGTTATTGGTGAGAGCAATTAGGAGGGGTTGTAATGTTTGTACAGTGCTGAATAGGCCTGTAGCGCTATATAAATGATAGCAGCAGTAGTAATAAATTCTATATCTTAATTATGCATTGAATGAAAAAATAGTTTTTCTAATTAGTCTTAAATGTGCTACAGTGTAGCTTCATTGTGTGTCCTGTAGTCTTTGCATTTTTTGAAGGAGTAGAGAACCGATCTATCTTTACCCATTCTACTCCATTCATTATTTCATAGACTTCTATTATATCTACCCTCAGCCATTTCTTTCCAAGTTGAAAAACCCTAACTTTTTAAGCCTTTCCTCATAGGGGTATTCTTCCATCCCCTTTATTATTTTGTTCACCCTTCTCTGTACTTTTTCTAATTTTGCTATATCTTTTTTTAGATGCGGTGACCAGAACTGCTTGCAATTCTCAAGGTGCAATCACACCATGGAGCGATACAGAGGCATTATAATATCTTTTCTTTTCTCAGTTCCTTTCATTATTCCTTAATTCCAAGCATTCTATTAGTTGGCTGCTGCTGCACAATGAGCAGAGGATTTCAATGTGTATCCAAGAGGAGTCCTAGATCCTTTTTCTGAGTGGTGACTCCCAGTGTGGTACCTTGCATTGTGTAACTGCAGTTTGGGTTGTTCTTCACTAAGGAGGCCATTCTGGAACATGAATAAGGGGTTT
The DNA here is from genome assembly GCA_033557465.1 of Ichthyophis bannanicus. Classification (NCBI taxonomy): domain Eukaryota; kingdom Metazoa; phylum Chordata; class Amphibia; order Gymnophiona; family Ichthyophiidae; genus Ichthyophis; species Ichthyophis bannanicus. The sequence continues at coordinate 9,528,787 of CM066050.1, forward strand.
GTATATGCATGGGGACATTTATGTGCTGAAACCATCTCCGACCATATACTCAAATACTGTTCTCTTGCACATCCACGGTGCTAGCATGGGGATCTCAGAATGTGCCCAGAAGTGGTGGAACAGGGGTATAGTCAGCCACAGAGATCTATAACGCATATTCAGGAAAGATCCATGTACATATTAAGTTTTTCCTGGAAATTTCCACGTTATTCCTGCTGGGACATGGAATAAGGCCAGAACTTAGAAAAAAATCTGCTCTTCTCTGCAGTGTGGCCCATATTGAAGAATGATTGTGACAAGTATGTTTTGAACTGGTGTGAGTGCAGTCTGGTAAAAACACAAGATGCAGTTTTAAGGAACAGAAAGAGGAGGTGAGAGAATGTTATAAAGTATAGAAACATTAATAAACACGTTTACAGAAATATTAAGAAGAGCAATAGTGTATATTTGGGCTATGCTGAAATGGGCTGTTTGTTCTAAGAAGAGTTGGCGAGGCTGAGAAGCATTCATGACAGTGAGAACTACATTGATGAGATGCTTCTTGAAACATCGAAGCTCTCCGACAGAGGTGAAGATGGGAGGCTACAGAAGGAAGAAGGTTGGACACGAGTCACCAGAGCCTGCAGTATCAACACTCCAACTCCTCTAGCCCTTGAACTGACGAACCAGTATGCAGTCCTTGAAGTGGAGGAGATGGAAGCATCTTAAGAAAGGGGAGAACCCCAGCTTGAGCACCCCAAAGTTGCAGAATCAGTCACCACTAGGAAGCGAAAGGTAGTGATGGTTGGTGACTCTCTTCTGAAGGGTACTGAGGCATCCATCCGCCGACCAGATTTGATGTCCAGAGACGTGTGCTGTCTGCCAGGTGCCAAAATCCGAGATGTTACGGAGAGTTTCCCGAGACTATTGTCTATTATCCAATGTTTCTCATTCATATCGGCACAAATGATACTGCTAGGAATCCCTCTGAGCACATCAACATGACTTCATGGTTCTGGGACAGAGGGTGAAGCAGATAGGTGCACAGGTGGTGTTCTTCTTAATCATCCCTGTTGAATGTTCCCTGTAAAATAGTTATTTCCAAGTTATAATGCCCTTTTCAATGTAATTTCAGTCTGTTCAATGTAAACCGCACTGATGCAGAATAGCGCGGTATATAAGAGAATGAAAATAAATAAATAAATAAAATAAATAAATAAAGACCGAGGCAGAGAAGCACGCATCCTGGAGATGAATGGCTGCATGAATGGTGTCATTAAGAGTGTTTTGGTTTCCTGGACCCTTGGATGATGTTCCAACAGCTACAGAACAGTGATGATGTCCATCTGTTCAGAAAAGGTCAAAGTGTCTTTAGCAGCAGACTGGCTAACCTACTGAAGAGGGCTTTAAACTAGATTTGTTGGGTATGGGTGAAGAGAGCCTCTGGGTAAGTGAAGCATTAAATACCTCTGTAGAAATGGGTAATAGGGGCAACATCTGGAAAGCGGTGTGTATAAATACCTGTTGCATGGAAAATAAGATCCCAAATGTTGAGATTTTAATGGAAGAGGCTGACTTGGATTTAGTGGTGGTTATGAAGACATGGTTCATGGACAGCCATGAATGGGATGTAATTATACCGGGCTATACTTTATTCAGGAAGGAGAGGGTAGGAAGAAGGGGAGGTGGAGTGGCACTATATGAAAAAATGATATTAAAGCTATAGAATTGCAGGGCTTAAAAGGAAGAGAGGAGGCACTGTGGGTTAAAATAGAAAGAGGGAAAGGGAAAATCCATTTACATTGGAATTATATACAGATCCCCCTCACAGAGAGTAGAAGTGGATGAAGATTTAATAGAAGATATACATAATATTGCCATGAAAGGAGAATGCTACTGATAGGTGATTTCAATATGCCAGATGTGGATTGGCACAACCCTACTGCGGTGTCATCTAGAAGTAAGGAAATCCTGGAATCTCTACAGGGAAAACTATTTAGGCAACAGGTAATAGAACCTATATGTGATGGCGCCATACTGGACTTAGTGCTTATCAATAGGGAAAGTGTTTCTGAGGTTACAGTGGGACATCATTGTAAGGGTCAAACCGCTATCCTGGTCCCTCCAGGCTGGGGCTGTCCCGTCTGGCTGCGCTCCCCTTGGTGCTTTCTCTGCTGCCTGGATCCAGGGGGAATGAACTCACAACCACACCAAGTTCAGTATGCAAGTTTATTCCACAGGTTAGAGGGGCTGTCTGTCTTTTATACATTAACAGAAACATATACATACGTCATCAACTCATCCCCTGAGGCCCACCACAGCTTATCAGTAACTTCACAGATGTTAGTCGTCTCTGTGTAGAACAATCAATTTGTCTTAGCACAGCACATTCCTTTCCATATATAGATATGTACAGGATGCCCATTCCCCCCCTGCGGGCCTCTTAGTCCTCCTGTACACACACTTTAAGCTTAAAATAAATAAATAAATAAATAAATAAATAAATAAAATAAAACCTTATTTTCCCCTATCAACCCCCCTTTGGGCCTGCATAGGCCCACTATAAGGACAGCCAAACAGTCTTCTAAAGGACAGTTAAGCAGACATTATTAACTGGAGGTCGGTGGTGGTGCGCTCGGGTACATCAGCCACCATGCAAACAGGTGTATAAGAGTACATAAAAGTGGTGGAGCTCTGCAGGGCCTTCCAACAACAGCCAAAGACAAATGAGAATATACAACAAAAAAGAATAAGGATTATAAAACTGCTCAATAGGGCAATAATCAGCACTTTGAGAACACCCCCCAACCCGCCAAACCATTTTACAACATCACCCGATATGTTACCGAAATCAATACCACCCTTGAAATCAGCCATATTCAAATCAGATAAGGTCTTAATATTTTTCATGGCATTTAAGACAAAAATCGTGTGGTTCGCTATGACAGTACAACAATTAGTTTCATTTAAAAAGGTACAAGCCCCGCCCTCAGCTGCTAGTAAGAGATCTAAAGCTCTACGATTTTGTAAAGTCATTTGAGTATTCTTTTCCAGGGATTCTGCAAGCTTAGAAATAGATTCTGTTACTGACCTCATTTGTATATGTAACAAACATTGTAATCTTCGAATTGCCATACCTAATTCAGCGGTGATAGCAGGGGTCTGGAAAACTGGAATCCAGGAAGTCCAGCTAAGGGCATCAAAGCGAACTGAATCCAAGTTGCATTGTTCTCTGTCCGATGTGCCTGCATCCAAGGTCCTTCGTTTGTAAAATAGTATGTAGTCAGCACAATGACAACCGAGATCAATAATAAACAAGAAAGGGCCAGCCAGGCAGACTTCATGGCTGGGGCAGGTCAGGCGTCTTCCAGGAAACCTTCGGTGCACTCTTGACACGTGAGGCGTGTACCCAGGTCGGAAGCTTATCAGTCAGCATGGCTGTGTGAGTTACTGCTACCACTTCCTCTGGTTCACCATAGGGCGGATCCCATTGGCCCTTCTTATGGAACAATTTCACCAACACCCGATCTCCAGGCTGGTACGGATGAGTAGGCCCTGTAGGAGGAACGGGAAGAGCATCATACACTTTCTGAGACATCTCACTTAAATACTTAGCCAATTGAGTAGCATATTCTTCTTGCACTAACAACACATCATCTGCCGTAATCACCGCCTCCTGCGGCCATTTCCAAGGTAAAGGGAAAGGTCGTCACATTAAAATCTCAAAAGGAGAAAATCCTGATACACCTGGGGTTAATCTAATTTCAGCTAAAAAGGCCGGCAAAAACAACAGCCATTTGCCTACTGCATGCTGCGTAGCCTTTTAAAATTTCTCTTTATGGTACGGTTCATACGCTCCACCACCCCCGAAGACTGGGGGTGAAAAGGGACATGAAATTTCCAATCAATAGCAAACATTTGCGTGATATGTTGTAGCACTTTAGAGGTAGATGCCGGGCCTTGGTCTGAATCTATGGGAAAGAGGACACCCGAACCGGGGGATGACCTCCTTACACAGAATCTTTGCAACTGTTCTAGCATCTTCTTTAGTTCTGGGGAAAGCCTCTGGCCATTTAGAAAATCTATCCACAATAACCAGCAAGTACTTATAGCCCCCTACTGATAGTGGCATACATGTAAAATCTACCTGTAAGGCCTGAAAAGGGCCCTGTGGTGGGGGCAAATGCTGCAATTGGCCTATCGCTTTCCCCTGCTGCACATTATTCCTTGCACATACCAAGCACTGACTCAATTGTGTTTCTACTAAATGTGGCAAGTCTCTACAAACAAAAATTTCCTGCAGTTCTTTCAACACCGTTTTCCTATTCTTATGTCCTATCCCATGTACCTGACTGATTAACAGAGGAGCCGCAGCTTTCGCCAATCCTCGTCTCTCCCCCCCCCCTTTTCCTGCCAAAGCTGTGCTGAATTTATAGCCAACCCTTGTTGTTCCCAGTATACAAGATCCTCCGGATCCGCTACCGCCTGCAAGAAATGGAGAGGGAAGGAAAAAGACAAAGGAAGCTCATATGAGGAGGACAATAAAGAAAGAGAAGGTGCAGAGAAGGCAATCTCAACCCCTGCCCTTACCACCTTCCGTTGACAGAACTGGCGGCGACGCTGCTCCTCCACAACTTGCTTAGCCGCCAGGTCCGCCAGCACGTTGCCTTGTGAGAAGAGAGAAGTGTCATAGCGATGTGCAGCACATTTAATAACGGCCACTTCCCGGGGTTTACACAAAGCAGTAAGCAAATCATTAACCAAATGAGCATAATAAACGGCTTTCCCTTCAGCTGTCTTCCACCCCCTTCATCCCCAAAGGAGGCCAAAATCATGCACTACCCCAAAGGCATACTGAGAATCTGTATAAATATTCACCCACTGGTCAGAAAAGATTTCACAAGCTCGAGTCAGCGCCACCAATTCCGCAGCTTGAGCCGAGCTATAGGGTAATAATTGAGCCTCATACAAAATTTTGGGGAGTTCCACAATAGCATAAGAAATAATGTAGGTATCGTCAGCCGGACGGACACAACTGCCATCCACGAAAATGTTGGGGGCATTGGGAAGTGGGGTAGAGGGCAAATCTGGGCGGACGGATGTTTCAAAATTAATTAACTTTAAACAGTCATGGTCTTCCTGCGATGCCTCAGATTTATCTATCGGCTGCATTAAGGCCTGCAACGCTAGCATCGGAGTAAAAGCAGCAGATTTCTGCTTAACAGACAGTCCCTCGGTTGTAGTCAGGATAACTTCATACCTACTCAGCCTCTGGGCAGTCATATGTTGTGTTGTAAGGTTCTTCAGCACATTTAAAACAGAATAAGTAGACAATAGGGTAGTCTTATGTGACAAGGTAATGGGAGTGATCATTTGTACAGCAATAGCCGAAGCCGCCAAGGCCCTCAGACACGCAGGCATACCCTGTACCTGGAGGGGCAATTTCTTAGATAAGTATGTGACCGGGCACATTCCCCCCCTCCCCCCCCCATGGTCTTGAGCCAAAATGGCTGCCATAGTTCCTCCGTCCTCCCTTACATACAGGTAAAGCATTTTCCCATAATCAGGCAATCCCAATGTAGGAGCGGAAATCAACAACTGTTTCAACATTGTAAAGGCAGGGAGCATTTCCTCTGTCCATTCAATTTGTGCAGACCCTGGTAACTGCAAAGTAGATCTGCGCAGAATGGAATCCCAATAGGCACAGTCCGGGATCCAAGCGCGGCAAAAGGGCACCAGTCCCACGAAAGCCAGCATCTGAATCACGGTAGTTGGAGGAGACAGATCTATAATTGCTTGTACTCGGGCGGGAGAGAGCGCCCGATTTCCAGGGGATAGCACAAACCCAAGTAAGTAACACGCTCACAGCACCACTGCAGCTTTTTCAAAGAAGCCTCATGTCCATGGGAGGTGAGATGGCAAAGCAGGGACACAGAGTCAGTCTCATAATCTTTAGAAGTTTTGGAACACAACAGTAGATCATCCATATACTGGAGAAGAGTGGAGGAACAAGGCGGATGCCACATCTCAATTGATGCCTTAAGAACAAGGGAATATGCTGTCGGGGAGTCAATATATCCCTGCGGCAGATGGGTCCAGGTATACTGCTTGCCCATGTGTGTGAAAGCCATCAGGGGCTGTGTGCTAGGGTCCAAAGGCACACTAAAGAAAGCATTGGCCAGATCAATAACGGTGAAGCAGCTAGCTTCCATGGGGATGAGAGTAAGTAATCCCGCAATATCAGGCATAACTGGAGCCAAAGGGATTATTACAAGCTGATTTACAGCCCACAAATCTTGAGTGAAATGGAACCCCTCCCCCTTGGGAACGGGTTCACAGGGGTGTTATAAGAATATACTGTAGGGATTACAATTCCCGCAGCCACAAAGTCCTGAATCAAGGACTGCAGGGTGACGTCCTTAGGGCCAGACAAAGGATACTGCCGAATACAAACGACAGCATTAGGGTCTTTTAAACATGCCACATACGGTGTACAGGGGACCAACCCCGCATCAGTAGAGGACGTGGCCCAAAGTGCAGAGAGAACAGCAGACAGCCCGCACTCCGTAGGAGAGGCCATACTTAACAAAAAGGGAGAATGTAAGGCAAACGAGCCGTCAGCGTTACTGATAGTGACCGCCTCTAACCGGCATAGGAAATCCTGTCCTAGGAGGCTAACCAGGCAGGAAGGAATAATGGTGAATGAGTGTGTAAATAATATAGTACTATTGCCTAATGCAGAAACAGACAACGGAGGGGTAATCCATGTGGGGGTAGAGGTTCCATTTATCCCTACAGAGGCAGGACCTGGCATTAAAGATTCCCTACAAACTGAAGCATGCAATGTAGAACAAGTTGCTCCTGTATCAATTGCAAAGGAGACTTGTTGACCATTAATGCACAATGTACAACAAGGAGGCTCCTTCCATTCCCCTGTTAACTGAACCCAGATCGGAACCATTGCCTCGGGGCAACCCTATGGGCGCTGTGGGGGCTGCTGCCATGTAATCAGAATAGCAGGGATTGGGGGGGGGGCCAGAGGCAGGAGGAGACGCCACAGGTGGTGGCAAAGCCCACCCCCCCTGAGGCAGTGCCGAACCGCCACCTACGGCATACAGGCACTCAATCTTCCAATGTCCTTGCTGCTTACAATGGAAGCAGATTTGATTCCTAGGCACTTTCTGCTCCACCGCACCCCACCCACCCCCTCGGCTGCCGCGAAACCGGCCCCGCTGGCCCCTCCATTCCCATGACTGGGACCACCGTGGGGCTGATAGCCCCCGGGATAAGATGGCTGGCAGGCAGCCTCCTGCTGCCAAGCATGAGAAATCTTTCCCTTCTTAATATCCATATCTACAAAACATCCTGCCGCTTCCTTAGTCAAAATCACTTTCTCCAACTCTCCTGGTGACATACTAAACCATGTATCAATCATCCGCTTACAGGCTACCGTCACCTCCGGACGCCTAGCCCCGAACAATGTCTGAATATACATTGATCCCATTAACCCTTCTTGTGACAACCCTGCCTCATCCTTCCAACACTTACGGAACCTTCTAACAAACTGAGAAACACCTTCCCCAGGTTCTTGTACACATGCAATAGAAGCAGCCAAATTCTGTTTCACCCCGAACAGGCGCTCAAACTCCTCTAAACCTTCCACCCATATATCCTTAACATTACTAGGCAACTGCAGACGGCAGGTAGAGCCATCCGGATCATCATATGGATCGGCTAGTGCTTTTACTCTGGAAAAATCAAAAGGAGTTTCCTAATCATAGCCCAGCACCCCCTCTATGATAAGATGATAGTCCGGTACCGTGCATTGCAACCCCATCATTGTGCGCTGTATATAATAAACAGTGGGTGCCGGAGTTTTCATAGGATTGGGAGCATGCTGAAGAATAGAAGAGAGAACAGCCGGGTCTAAAGGCTTGATCACAAGCTGGTTACCAATCATTAAGAAGGGGAAATGGTTGGGTGGGAGGCGACAAAGAGTACAAGTAAATGGAGCTCACTCTGAGGAGAAGGATGTTACCAGTGATGTGCTCCAGGGATCAGTCCTTGGTCCGATTCTTTTTAACATCTTTGTTAGTGCTATAGCGGAAGGGATATCGGGTAAGGTTTGCCTCTTTGCAGATGTTACCAAAATCTGCAATAGAGTAGACACCCAGGAAGGGGTAGATAACATGAGGAGGGATCTAGCTAAGCTTGAAGAATGGTCTAGAATTTGGCAGCTGGGATTTAATGTTAAAAAATGTAAGGTCATGCATTTGGGCTGCAGCAATCCAAGGAAGCAATATAGTATAGGGGGTGAAGTACTTTTGTCCACTAAAGAAGAGCGGTACCTAGGCGTGGTTATGTCTGATGATCTTAAAGTAGGTAGAAAAGGCAATGGCAAAAGCTAGAAGGATGCTTGGGTGCATACGGAGAGGAATGGCTAGCAGAAAAAAGGAGGTGATAATGCCTTTGTATAAGTCTCTGGTGCGACCTCATTTGGAGTATAGTGTGCAGTTCTGGAGACCACACCTTCAAAAGGATGTGAACAGGATGGAGTTGGTGCGATGGCTACTAAAATGGTTAGTGGTCTTCGTTATAAAGGATATGAGGACAGACTTAAGGATCTTAATATGTACACCTTAGAGGAAAGGCGGGATAGAGGTGATATGATTGAGATGTTTAAATACCTCTGTGGCATAAATATTCAGGGGGAGAGCCTCTTTCAATTGAAAGCAAGTTCTGCTATGAGGGGACATGGGATGAGGGTGAAGGGGGATAGATTCAGGAGTGATATGTGGAAATATTGGATTGCATGACCAACGGGCCCTCCCCCCATACCGACCCTGCAGCTAGAACTAGATCTTCCAAGAGCCCATCCTGGCCACCGCTCAGCGGCAAGGACTCGGGGAGGGCGGGATATAGCCCCCGTGGGGCGTCTGCCACAGGGTATGGAGGGGGAGGAGAAGAGGGCAACAGAGCCTTAATAACAACTTCAGATACAACCGGCGGAGAAGGGGCAGTTGCAGGCACCTCCGCAGGGGTACCCGCGGGCGTCCCATTATAATAAGGTGCCTGCTGAATCCATACAGTGCCACATTCCTTCATGTAAGATTTAGGCCATTTCGGATCCCCGGAATAAAAGGGGAATGCTTTCTTATCGCCTAGACAGAGACCCCTAATCATGTCCAAGTGCCAGGCAGAAAAACTACCCTCCCGGGGAAAGGGGTTAGAGCTACGCAACCCCTCAGTCCACCCAGCCATATTATCCACCCAGGGGTTAGTATAGTAACCTGCCACCCGGTCTACATATTCCTTTGGTGTTTCCTTATCAGCAGGCGAAGCCCCTGGGGGTACGGGAGTACGGCGAGAATAGGATTTATTTATTTTATTTATTTATTTGGCATAAATATATACACCACTCCTTCCAGCGATCAGAAGCAGTCCTTAGGTGGACAAGGCAAGGGGATATGTACAGCATAAATTTAGGAATACAGTATGATTATGGTAAGGGGGACTAACAACCACTAGATCACAGTTATACAATTGATTATTCAATAAATTACAGATTGCGCAACCAGAGAGGTTATAATTGTACATAGAGATCGCAAAAATACAAGCAATTAGCAGAGCAATATATACATATAAACAATTTTTTTGTTTTTTTGTTCTTTTTTTAAAAATCTTCAAGGATGTGAGGCATCAATGGGAAATAGGTTCCTATTAACCTTATGCTTAAGAGGTAGGAAGGCAGCAAGGGAAGATATAGTTGAGATCGGCTAGGTGATGCCGTAATACGATTTGAACAGATGTGTTTTAAGCTCTTTTCTGAAGGTGTGTAAGTCTTTGGTCTGGCGTAACTCGTGTGGCAGCCGGTTCCAGAGCATAGGTGCTGAGTATGTGAATGCCCGGTTGCTCGTCCGTTCTTTGACTGATCTTATGCTGCTGGGTACGCAGAGTGTGTTTAGGTTTGCAGTCCATCGGCATCTGTTGGAGGGCTGGGTGGTGATTAGGATATCGAGAAATGAGGGAGATATCTTATGGATAATTTTGAATGTCATTATCAGCATTTTGTAGATTATTCTTGCGGGTATGGGGAGCCAGTGGAGCTCCATAAGAACTGGAGTGATGTGATCTGTCAGGCTCTTATTCATAATAATTCTGGCTGATACATTCTGCGCCATCTGTAGGATGCTTATTGTTTTTTTCGGTAGCCCCTGTAATATAGCATTACAGTAGTCAAAGTGGGGAATGATGAGCGCTTGTGCTACTGTTCTGAAGTCTGAGTGGTCAATGATGCAGCGTAAGGGATGTAGAACTTTCAGCTTGTGAAATATTGCTCTATTTGTTATCCGGAGGTGTTTGTCCATTTTTAGGTCAGCATCGATTAGTACTCCTAGATATTTGATCTCATTTTTTGAGTGGTAAGTGTTGCTGTTCAGGGTGATAGATGCAGGAGGTTTGATGTCTTGTTTTCCTGATATGAACATCACTTCAGTTTTTTTGTGATTTATAGACATATTGTTGCATTGGAGCCAGTTTTGCAGTTCATGTAGGCATTCTTCTAATTGGTTGAACTTGGGATTGTTTATGTCAAGTTGTGTGTACATTATAATGTCATCTGCATATAGATGGTAGTTGATATTATGCTTTTGGAAAATTGTACATACTGGTTGGATGTAGGATGCCTTTTTAGCAACAGTTTTAAACCTAATAAAAACTTTTGGTTCAGCGGCACTCACTCCCCCGGGGTCAGCGGCGGTCCCCTTTTGGGACCCCCCCATTCCCTAATAAAATCTCACCACACGCACGCCTGACCACTTGCTTTCTGTTACCGACCGTCACGAGTGCTATCACTTTGGATCGGCACAGGGGCGTCTTGTCAGACCACACACACACAAGCACACACACCAGGGAAAGCACCGAGCACAGCTACCCCTCCCCTGTCCTACCCAAGGCAGGGGAAGAAAATTTCGCTACAGTGCTACCAAAGCACCCGGGACTGCCCCCAACCAACGGGAGGGTCCCACTTCTGACACCAAATTGTAAGGGTCAAACCGCTATCCTGGCCCCTCCAGGCTGGGGCTGTCCTGTCTGGCTGCGCTCCCCTTGGTGCTTTCTCTGCTGCCTGGATCCAGGGGGAATGAACTCACAACCACACCAAGTTCAGTATGGAAGTTTATTCCACAGGTTAGAGGGGCTGTCTGTCTTTTATACATTAACAGAAACATATACATACATCATCAACTCAACCCCTGAGGCCCACCACAGCTTATCAGTAACTTCACAGATGTTAGTCGTCAATTTGTCTTAGCACAGCACATGCCTTTCCATATATAGATATGTACAGGATGCCCATTTCCCCCCTGCGGGCCTCTTAGTCCTCCTGTACACACACTTTAAGCTTAAAACCTTCTTTTCCCCTATCAATCATCTCGCTTCCAGTGATCACCATGTGGTATGGTTCAGTATTAGGACTAGGGCCATTCAAAAGGGAGGGTCTTAGACTTTAGGAAAACCAAATTTGACAAGATGGAACAATACCTCAAAGAGTTGTAAGTGGGATAGGAACAGCTGGGGGATGTAGAAAACAGTGGACAAAACTGAAAGAGGAAATTTTAAGGGCAACAAACCTTTATGTTAGAAAGGTAAATAAATGTAAAAGGAAAAAGAGACCGCTATGGTTCTCAAAAGTAGCTGAAAAGGTGAAGAAAAACAGGGAGGCCTTTATGAAATACAAGAGATCACAGAGAGAGGAAGACAGATATCTATATTTGGAAAAACTTAGAGAAGCCAGCAAAGTAATCAGGAAAGCAAAGGTACAAAATGAAGAAATAGCCAATGCAATAAAATGGGGGATAAGACATTTTTCAGATATGTTAGTGAAAGGAGGAAGGGCAAAAGTGGTATTGTCAGACTCAAGGGTGAAGGGGAGGAATATGTAGAAGCTGATGAGGATAAAGCAGAATTGCTTAACAAATATTTCTGTTCTGTGTTCACAGATGGAGAAACAAGAGCAGGACCTCAGAAAACACCCACAAACAGGAACAGAAGCGAGGGACATCTTGAACAATTTTCAGAAGACTGTGTTAGTGAGAAACTAGCTCAACTTAAAGTAGAAAAAGCAATGGGACCAGATGGAATACACCCTAGAATACTGAGGGAACTTGGGGATGTTCTAGCAGCTCCACTGACTGACCTTTTCAATGCCTCATTGGAGTCGGGAGTGGTGCCAAAAGACTGGAGAGAGGCTCATGTGGTGCCTTTACACAAAAGCGGAAGTAAGGATGTGGTTGAAAACTACAAGCCGGTTAGTTTAACTTTGGTGGTGAGTAAATTATTGGAAACACTGCTGAAAGAGAAAATAGTGAGGTTTCTGGAGTCCAGCAGATTAGAGGATCCGAGGCAGCATGGATTCACCAGAGGCAGGTCTTGACAGACAAATCAGATTGATTTCTTTGACTGGGTGACCAGGGAGATGGACCGAGGGAGAGCTCTAGATGTGGTGTATTTAGATTTCAGTAAAGCCTTTGACACTGTACCTCACAGGCGACTGATAAACAAACTGAGCACCCTAGGGATGGACTCTAAAGTTACTACTTGGGTTTGAAATTGGTTGGGTGGGAGGCGACAAAGAGTACAAGTAAATGGAGCTCACTCTGAGGAGAAGGATGTTACCAGTGATGTGCCCCAGGGATCAGTCCTTGGTCAGATTCTTTTTAACATCTTTGTTAGTGCTATAGCGGAAGGGATGTCGGGTAAGGTTTGCCTTTTTGCGGATGATACCAAAATCTGGAATAGAGTAGACACCCAGGAAGGTGTAGATAACATGAGGAGGGATCTAGCTAAGCTTGAAGAATGGTCTAGAATCTGGCAGCTGGGATTTAATGTTAAAAAATGTAAGGTCATGCATTTGGGCTGCAGCAATCCAAGGGAGCAATATAGTATAGGGGGTGAAGTACTTTTGTCCACTAAAGAAGAGCGGGACCTGGGAGTGGTTGTGTCTGATGATCTTAAAGTAGCTAAACAGGTAGAAAAGGTGACAGCAAAAGCTAGAAGGATGCTTGGGTGCATACGGAGAGGAATGGCTAGCAGAAAAAAGGAGGTGATAATGCCTTTGTATAAGTCTCTGGTGCAACCTCATTTGGAGTATAGTGTGCAGTTCTGGAGACCGCACCTTCAAAAGGATGTGAACAGGATGGAGTTGGTGCGATGGCTACTAAAATGGTTAGTGGTCTTCGTTATAAAGGATATGAGGACAGACTTAAGGATCTTAATATGTACACCTTAGAGGAAAGGCGGGATAGAGGTGATATGATTGAGATGTTTAAATACCTCTGTGGCATAAATATTCAGGGGGAGAGCCTCTTTCAATTGAAAGCAAGTTCTGCTATGAGGGGACATGGGATGAGGGTGAAGGGGGATAGATTCAGGAGTGATATGCGGAAATATTTCTTTGCTGAAAGAGTGGTGGATCCATGGAATAGTCTCCCAGTGTAGGTGGTAGAGATGAGGACAATAACTGAATTCAAAAAAGCATGGGACAAACACAGAGGATCTCTAAAGGAAAAAAGGAGACTGTTTTAGTTGTTGATATGGAAGGACAAACTAGATAGGCCATGTGGTCTTTTTCTGTCATCATATTTCTATGTTTCTATTAATTTGTTGGAAATTTGTGATTTTACATTGTGTCTGAAATGCTCTATGTTGTCGTCTAATTTCTTGTTTTGTCCTCTTGAAAGACATATTCTCTTTTTCAGATTGTCTCTCCTCTGGAAATATACTTTTCAAATAGAGTTTGCTAAAGAAAAATTTTTCTAGTGGAATTTTAGCTAGGTAGTGAAGCAGAAAATGAAAGTCCCCTAGCCAGTCCAGAGAATTATGATGTGATAAATATTCTACTGTACTTAGCTCATCACTTTCCAGTAGGGGTTCCAGGTGAGTTACATTCAGGTACAGGAGGTATTTGCCTGTCCCTGGAGGGCTCACAATCTAAGTTTGTACCTGAGGCAGTGGAGGGTTAAGTGACTTGCCCAAGGCCACAAGGTGCACCTGTGGGATTTGAACCCTGGCTTCCCAGCCTGCTGTTCTAACCACTAAGCTACTCCTCTAAATAGCTTCATCATTGACCTGATCAAGAGAAGATAACACTCAAAAGCTTGTCAAAGATTCCTTAAGAAAGGACTCATCTACAACGTGTTCATTGGCCCGTATTTCCACAGGGTTCCGCTTTTGGTGTACGTGTAGGCCTGGTTCTTGGGTTCCGCTTTTGGTTTGACCGTATTTCCACAGTGCAACTTCTGAAGACATTGAAGAGAACTTGATCACTGTGGTCCTCTGCTGCTGGACATCATCGAACACCGCTCTGAGTCCTGATGCTTAAGCATTTTCTCACCCAGGTCAGAATTTTCCTTCCAACTCTTATACTGGCTAGTTTGCTAAATCAGTTTTCAATGTGGAATCATGTCAAAGCCAAAGGAGGCGAAAACATCAATGCATTTTATAAATTAGTAATCTCCCTTTCTGGATGAAAATCCTTCTAAAGATGATAAAATGACAATTAGTGACAATTTTACTGGGTTCAGGAAACCATGAGTTCTCCAGAAATAAATTTCATCCCAAAGTTCAAGAAGCAGAAGTTAAGAAATGCAGACTTGATTTACTTGTCTTGGCTCTATGCTGAAGGCATTTCCAGGGCCCCTCCACTGGGAGAACTAGGCGGTCACCTAGGGCAGCAGACCCTGTTGGGAAGCATGACGATCTCTGTCAGCACTTTCGTGACACAATGGACCTTAAAACCCCTGCGTGCATGTGCAGTCACTTTCTGCCGCTCTTGCCCCTCTCTGACAGGAAGTTGCATCAGAGGGGGCAGGAGCAGCAGGCAATGAATGTGTATACATGCACACAGGAACTTTAAGAACTGCTGTGGCACCAAAGAGGTGGCTGTGCTGCTTCTCCAGGCAGCCCCCCCCCCCCCACGAGGTGAGAAGATCAGTACTGGGGAGGGTGGCATAAGGGGACCTGCCTGGGGTGCAAAAACCCTTGGGCCAGCTCTGCGCATTCCTATTTGTATCTACAGACCACCTTTCTCAAAACTGATGCAAAATAGTTTACAACACTGAAAAACATATCTACATAAAAATACAAAGTCAAGCATAATACAAACCCCCATCCTACCATTACTAGCACTATAGACAAAAGGCAGGGCAACAATATAAAATCATCTTGAAAGTACAACTAGCATAAAACTTAACACAAACTCATAGCCGTCTTGTATCTATTAGTGAAAAAGCCAAAGCAAAGGCCATAAGCATACTACAATAACCCCACTCTTCTGGTTGCTCTTGAAAGAGCTCCCAAAAGGACAACCCCTTCTGGTGGTAACACACCCAGCAGCAACCTGCCCTACTATGGGGAGGGGAGGGGGGGGGGGGCTGGCCTAAAGAATGGTCCATTGTGATGAAAGCAGCGGCAGTAGCCCAAGTCAGGCTTTAGGGACTGGAACAAGGCATTATGACCTAGCTGACAAAAGACTTGGAACAATTCTTAGAATGTAAAGTTCAAATCTCCGCTCTGATCTCTCTGTGGCATTCTTTGATTTGATCTTCACCAGCCTCAGTTAACCGGGTTATACAAATAACTGTTCCCTGACTCCTCTTTCTTTTTGATGCTTATCTGTGATAACTGGATAACAGACCATACTGACAGTGTGCCACTAACTGGTGCTTTAGAGTTCATGGGTAAGCTCAGAGGGCAGGAAAACTCCCAGGAATTCTGGGAAAGGTAGTCTTTGGGAGTCCTGAACAGATGGAAGTGTTTAAGCATTTGTGCCCAATTAAGCAAGGGGCTGGGGAACCCAGAAGCCAGACTGTTTGCAGAGAGAGACTGGCTTAGAGGCTGAAGCACCCTAAAGCAAAAGTCCATAAAAGAAAGGTAAATTAAAGGTCAGAGTTGTTAGAAAAGGGCTGGAGCTTGCCTGCTAGTGGTGAGAGGAAGGGAATTGTAGGTCAGAGAAAGCAAACCTGCAGATAAGCATGAACCTCTGTGTCCTGCTCACCTGGAGTAAAGGTGCAGAGAGCTAACTAGAGGGATTGCTCCAATCAGAGCACAACACAGTGAAAACCATTCATCTTTCCGTGCACAGCGTATTACTGAGATTAACAAACAGAGCTCTAAGGACATGACGGGGATTCAAGGTATCAGACAGTCCGCTCATCTTAGACATATAAGCAAAACAGGAAATGTTCTGAAACTGCACAGCCCTCTGTGTGATTTACCCTTTGAACACATGTCCAGACTTAGTCTTTATCATTTCTATAGGGTTTTGAGACACTCTGAACTGTGCTGTAAACTTAAATTGTTTTCTTTTCACTTCCATGCCACCCAGCGGACACAAACACCATTGATCTCTTTTACTCTCACATTAATGAACATCTTGCTATCAGTTCCCTCCTACTGGGTCTTATGCTACTGGCTCTCATTTCTCCACATATAAAACCAACATAATACCTAAGTGCTCTCTGCACTGAGCCACTACCTTTCTTTCTTTGTCTGATCAGTGTTGTGAATACTCTTGAATGTACAGTACTTCTCATTCAGGTTGGGAGACGTCTGGTGAAAATGCTGCGGTGCTTGCTTGAGGGACTCTGTATAGTATGATTTCTGCTGGAAGAGCACTTGCGTCAAAGGAAACTTATAAGGCCTGCATTTAATGTGGATCTGCTCATAATTTTTGATCCTCGGGTTATGGAGAAAATTACATTTTGGACGAGTAGAATCATTCTTGTAATGCCCATGTTTGAGGAAGGAAGCTCCTGGCTGCAAGTGGCATAGGGAGGCAAGCAGAAATAAGGAAGCATTCAGTCCTCTGGGAAGCCAATGTCTCCGGCTCCTGGACCTTAGTTCCCCTTCTCCAGAATGTATTTCCAGTGCAGCAGTCATTGTGAGGGGCAGCAGTCCTACTGATAATTAGGGTTGCCAACTGGCTCCAGATATGCCAAACAGGTTCGATCCAGTCCTGGGTTTACCTCATTGCATGAAGGGATATGCAGTTCTGATTTCTCCATTGCACTCCATAATAAAAGGAAAACTACAAGTAACTGCATGCAATGGGGTAAACCCAGGACTGGAGCAAGCCTGTTGGGTGCATCTGGAGCCAGTTGGCAATCCTACTGATAACTATAGGCATTATTGTGACCTCATGACCAGATGTAGGGTAGTCCCTGCACACCACCTCCCTTTTACATAGTAACATAGTAAATGACGACAGATAAAGACCAGTATGGTCCATCTAGTCTGCCCAGTAAGATGGCAAGAGTAGGTGCACCTGCCGCTCTGTGCAGGCCACCCCTCCCCATGGCTTTGTTTAGGGGTAAACCCACCGCTCCATGTAGGACACTCCTATTTGTTGAGAAATTAGATAGTTCAGTTTATTTTGATTTTATCCTGTTGCTGTAAAGGGATCCACTGTGTCTGTCCCATGTCATTTTGAATTCCGTCACAGTATCTGCCCCCACCACTTCCATCGGGAGGGCATTCCAAGCATCCACCACCCTTTCAGTGAAAAAGTATTTCCTGACATTGCCTTTCAATTTACCACCTTGCAGCTTCATGTTATGCCCTCTAGTTTTACAGCTTCCCCATCTTTGGAAGAGGTTTGTTTGTTTCAGGCTCACAGACTAATTCAAAAGGGCAACATGGTGACCTTGATTCTCTTGCCCATCCATTGCAATAACCCTGACTAGAGGCTGTGAGGTTAGTCTACATGTACAGAACCCCTTGGTTCCTCAGACAGAGCCATGGTTCAAACTCATCAATAATGTCACTCGGAGAAAACACACAGCACAGAGACCAGAGCTCTACCGCAGTAGGAGTTAAAAAGCCTTCATCTGTTGTAGTGGTAGCCAGAACTGTCTTTGTGGCTCACAGGTAGAGCAATAGTTTGTTTAGTAAATGTAAGGTAAAAACAACATTTTAGAATATTTTAACTGCGCTGAATCACCAGATCACCTGTGCATCCTGCTGCTTACTGATGGTCAAAAAAATCCTGTTTTCTAAGGCCATTTTTGAGCTTGTATATTTCAGGATAAGCAGGTTAGCAAGTGCTTCCTTAGTCTGAGGAGAAGTAGATTTGCTGTGTGATTTTGTTGCTATTGCATCCATGGCCTTTTAGTTCCACTTTCTGCAAGAAACTCTGGACTGAAGAGGTCTATCCTGTAACCACAGAGCAGGGGTTCTCAAGCCTGTCCTCGGGACCCACCTAGCCAGTCGGGTTTTCAGGATAACCACAATGAATATGCATGGGAGAGATTTGCATATAATGGAGGCAGTGTATGCAAATCTCTCTCATACATATTCATTGTGGTTATCCTGAAAACCCGACTGGCTAGGTGGGTCCCGAGGACAGGGTTGAGAACCCCTGCCACAGAGTCAGCTGGCAAATCTAATCCACATGGGTATGATCTGGGCTGACTTCTAGTGCTTAGAGCAGAGGTTCCCTACTCCAGTCCTGGAGGGCCAAACACCATTCAGGTTTTCAGGCTGTCCCTAATGAATATGCATGAGATGCATTTGCATGCACTGCCCCCGTTGTATTCAAATGAATCTCATGCATATTCATTAGGGACAGCCTGAAAACCCACAAGAGAGCAACAGCCATTACTTTGAGAAATGAAGGGTACAGCTTTCGTGAAATCACTCAGAAGATGGGCCATGGAGTGACAGCATCTAGTGTACAAAAGTTGTGTGCTCGCTTCAAAGTCACTGAAAGTGTTGCAGACTTATTCCTTCCTCTTCCCTTCTGCGTTGCAACACTTTCAGTGACTTTGAAGCGAGCACACAACTTTTGTACACTAGATGCTGTCACTCCATGGCCCATCTTCTGAGCGATTTCACGAAAGCTGTACCCCTCATTTCTCAAAGTAATGGCTGTTGCTCTCTTTTTAGGAGACCAGTCAACCCTCTTTGTTGCTGCCATCATTAATCTACAAAATACAACAACATATTCCAAATTGGAAACTTTTTATTAAGCATTTGTCATTTTTTTAAAATATTTTCGCTAATAAATAAAATAAATTTGTAAAAATAACAAAAGAACAAATATGACTTCGATACAGCTTGTATACACCTGGCAGTATAGCATACATTATCTGAAGCATCAGCTTATACATGAGATTCTGCATAAAACTTGCTTAAAGTGCATCGACAGTTTCATGAAAAATATCATTTTCCTGAGAAAAAGACATCAATTACCTTGTCTGACTCCACAGCGAAATTTTTTCTGATAAATGTTGATGATATTTGTTTGTAATATGTTCCCAAATGGTATGGCAACAGTCTGCATAGAGTATCTAATATATAGAATACTTAATTAATGTAAATAAGACAGATAGATATTATCGCGGAGAGCTCAAATTTTACAGGTGTATCCACAATTTTTTCCACTAGTGTATTTCATTTCCATATTATATAAGTGGTAGGGTTCAGACCAGCACAGGTGAACAAGGGCACCCTCAGTGCAGCCAAGATCAAGATGGTAGAGGGAGGAGTGGCTCAGTGGTTGTGACAGGTTACCTCAGGCTGGAGGACCAGGGGTTCACTTCCCACGTAGGGACACGCCTTGGGCAAGCCACTTAACTCTCCATTGACTCAGGTATGCTTAGATTGTGAGCCCGTCGGGGACAAGGGAATAAAAAATGCCTGTTAGCATATATCTGTAAACCGCTTTGTCCCGGTGAAAAGCGGTATATAAGCACAGCTAAATAAATAAATAAGATCAGGGATTCTCAGCCAAATCCTCGGGACACACCTAGCCAGCCAGGTTTTCAGAATAACCACAATGAATATGCATGACTAGAATTGCATGCACTACCTTCATCATATGCAAATGTCTGTCATGCACATCCATTGTAGTTAACCTGAAAACCTCACTGGCTAAGTGTGCTCCTAGGACTGGGTTGAGAACCCTTGGCTAAGATCCAAGTGCTGGATGTGAACCATGAGCTGAGGAAGTTCCCTTTCTCAGCTGAGACAGAGAATCTGTTCAATGTGGGGAATAGGGGGTTACCAATCTGCCACCAAGACTTTCACATAGCCTCTTCTCATGGCATTTACCTTTCCTCACTGATTGTCTGCTCCTGTGGCCACCTCATGCTTGTCTCAGACCAGCCCAGATAGCACCTGGCTACATCTAGGGGGTGGGGGGAGTGAAGAGTGTATGGAAAGGGACTGGGGAGTGTGCAACTCCCCCTCCCTTGCCTCCTTTCAAAGCTGCCACGTTACGCAGATCTAGAAGATAGACTTTGGCCAGTCCTGGTTTAGAACTCACATCCCAAAGCAGACTCCAGTTCTCAGCTGCAGGATGATGGTTATCAGTAAAATCTGCCTCCTGTAACTGGGTAACATGGAAGATCTGACCCTCATTCCCGCTCTAGTTTGGTGCCCCAGAGGGGTGTCAGTATTGCCTCCCCAGAATGATGACATCAGTACTATTCGGGTACAGTTACATACAAACCATCACTGAGCAGGAGAATTAAACTTGTTAAAAACACTCAAAACACCCAAATGAAAACTTGTGCGTGTGTAACATTATGACAGAAAGAGACAGAGTAGTGGTGGGGTTGCTTTTGTACTCCGCTGGGGTCAGACCATTCTAAAGAGGATGATGAGATTTTTAGCAAAATTAAACCTCCTTGATCAAAAATATACATTTTTCAATAATCATCACTAATACAGCACTGGATGCTGTGAAATTAAGAATGAAATAAAATACACAATTGCTATAAGTGACAGATTACACAGGGCCGTCTAACATCTCTTAGCATTCAGTATCCCAGTGTCATAGAAACATGACGGCACATGGCCTATCGAGTCTGCCCTTCCATCTCCACTACTGAAGTCCTTTCTTTTCCTTTAGAGCTCTTCGGTATTTGTCCAAAGCTTTCCTGAATTCAGATACTGTGTCTCCACTGGGAGCCTATTCCACGGATCCAACACTCTTTCCATAAAGAAATATTTCCACATATTACTCCTGAGTCTATCGCCTTTCACCCTCATCCCATGTCCCCTTGTAGCAGAGCTTGATTTCATCGAAAGAGACTCTCCTCTTGTGCATTTATGCCACGGAAGTATTTAAACGTCTCTACAATATCTCCTCTATCCCGCTTTTCCTCTAAACCTCAGAACAGAAATGTAGTATATCTCTGAAATTATAATGATGCAGAAAAAGAAAAACCCGCAGGAGTCTGACACCCAAGGACACAACAATACAGCAGCAATACCACAACTACCTTTACCCTAAGAGGCAGTCAAGGAACTAAAAAACAGTAGCCTGGGGCACCCTTAGCAATGCCACCAGCCCCCTCTCCCGCCGCCACCCGCTCTCTTCTTCACGCATCCAAAAAACTGTTGCAATGTTATTTCTCTCTAGATATCATCAGCAGAAACTATTCCTAATCTTCTGAACATGCTACCAAACTCTTATCCTCGTGCTTATTACCCCCACTTATACTACTATTACCTGTCCCTCATGATATAAGATGGACTTTTGGTCTGACCTAGTATGGCACATCAAGTCTAGCATTTTGTCTCCAAGAGGACCAATCCAGGTAACAAATACCTGGCTTGATCCCAAGGAGTAGACCCTTTTTTTTAGTCATGCTTAGAGATGAGCAGTGGCTTTCCCAAAGTCTGCATGGCCTTGTCTATCAGCTATGCCAACTGCTTTCACTACATCTTCTGGCAGAAATTCCATAGCCTAATTATACACAGAATGAAAAGAGGTGACTTTTATTTACCACACAATGTCCTTTCCTGAAGTCCTGCTACAGCAGTCCAGACAAGTGGGCTGCGTCCTCCCACCAGCAGATGCGGAGACAGAGGACACTTCCAGAGGCCTCTCCATGACATCATTATGCCACATCAGCCAGAAGCTCCAGAGGGAGCCTGAGTAATATTTGCATCAAAGCATATGGTGAGGAACCTCAGAACTCACACAACTTCAGTGAGGGTAACCAGGTTCAACAGAACAATCACCATAACTATGTACAGGTTCTGCTTCAAAAGAAGACTACTCAGACGAGTGTGAGCCCTCAAGGCCAGCCACAGAGAATAGTAAACCAAGCAGTTATCCAGGGTGGGTCCTGGACTGTTCCAGCAGGACTCAAGGAAAGGACATTATCTGATAAGTAAAAATATCACCTTCCATTTCATCTTGCTAAACCAGTTCAGACAAGTGGAACATACCAAAGCTACACCACCACTGTGCAGGAAGAGGATATGGCAGCTTTCAAGAGCTCTGAGCCAAAGGCCTGGTCTGCCTGAGCATGGATATCCAAGCAGTAGTGCTTGAGAAAACTGGAAAGTGATGCCCGCATTGTCGCCTAACAAATATCTGAGGATGCTTGTGCCTGAGTGTCATACAATACGGTTGGAGTAAATCCATTTACAGATTATGGAAGCATTCACTCAATTTAAGTTAACATGCTACCAGCTTGCTGTCGATTTCTAGACTGTTATAACTAGCACAGCTCTTCCATGTTCTACAGAGTCACTGGATTAGAATATTTCTTGTAGACTTTCTTCTTTGTGCTTCTCCTTGGTTCTCTGATGATGGTTTAGTCTCTGAGCATGTTTAGCCGGTGGACATTGAGTGCTTCGGAAGCAAGATATGCTTTCTGGTAAAGAAGAGCATCCTTGCTGTAATAGAAGAACCTCCCAGGATCTTAGATGGATCCCACATGTGAATCTTTGGCAACAATTCATAGAACATTGATTAGCAGATTATGTAGTTCTTTCACACATAGTCTTTCTGAAGTCCAGGAGCACTCTCAAAATAGGTAAAAGATTGTCTTTATAGCCGTGCAACCCCTTGACCCTCATCTAAATAAATGCTGTTAGTGTCAGAACATGTGATGTATCTGATCTTCAGTCTCCTGAATGTGATGCTGTGTCACAGCGTGCTGCAGGTAGCTTCCAGAGTGTTCCTCACAAGTTCCAATGTGCCTATGTGGATCATCTTATAGATGTTCTTAGTGTCCATAAAGTTGGTGCGATGACCTCCTGATAGTGCAGAGCTAAAGTCAAGTTGTAGAGAAGAGAGCTTTCATTTCAACATTCTCCAGGTTGAAGAGAAGCATTACTACACTTCAAAAATGGTCCCTAGCTAGGGATGAAGGCTTGATAGTTACTGATACTCTTCACAAGATTCAAACCTGTGCGAATTTGGTTGTTTTGTCTGTGTATCTTAACAGATGTCCAATAGAGGCACACATATTTTTCTCAGGACTTTAATACATTTCCAGGAATGAATGTGTAATATATACTAACGCATGCTATGAGAAATCGGTCTGATATCAGAAATAAACTAATCCAGTCTACATTTTCAGCAGTATAGAAAGCGCCTGATATTTGTAAGCATTTATCTAGGTAGGAGCCCCTGCTACCCGGCGAAATGCCACTAAGCCTGATATTTACTGACTCCATCCAGATAGCGCTGTTGCATTTCATTACAGACCCTCATGGCACTATCTGGATAGTGTCGGTGGAGTCGGGAAGGAAACACAATTCATCCAGATAGCTGTGATGTAAATTGCTGCTGTCTGGATAACTATTCAGATAACTTAGGTCAGGTGAAAAGCTGTTCTAAGTGCTATCTGGACAGCATAAGCAAACAGCAACTAAAAATCACCATTATCAGGATAACTGCTGCACAATCTGGATATTCCACGCTGATAATTATGTGAATTTTTTTGTCTGCAGTGGCTAGCCTTTAGAGAGCTGCTGACCACTGTGGGCTAAACATTGTCCTGTAAATGACCTGTTGCTGTTAAATGCTGACTCGTGGCGATCCTCTGGATAATTGTCCTAAACTATATTAAGTCTTCAGTCAGACGGCTTATTGTTGATAGAGTGGCCTCCATAGCTGTTGTTGTATCGATCCATCTCATTGCTGACCTTCCTCTTTTACGTTGGCCTTCAAGCTTGCCAAGCATGATGTTTTTCTCTAATGATCTTTCTCTTCATATGATGTGTCCAAAGTAGGAATGTTGAAGTCTTGTCATCTGAGTTTCTGAATAGGTGTACAATCCAATAATGTTAGGGTAGTACAGTAAAAGTCCTCTTATCCAGCACTTAAATAACCGGAGTGCTCAAGTATCCCGCATCTGTCCCAGGCAGCACTTTTAGTGGAGGTGAATGAGAAGAGGGGAAGGGGCTTAATTTCGGAGCAGTTCACTCTAGCCTCGCCCCTCCTCTCCTGTTTTCTAGAATGACAGGAAGGGAGGGGCTGAATTCAGTGTGTAGACAGAATTGAATTTTTGAAGGGGCCCAAGGTTATCATGGGGGGGCACTATTCATACAGGTCTGAATCATGCTAGTTATATTCTTACTTATAAATGATACCATCATATACACTTAAAGATGGATTTCTAAGTAAATAGTCTGCAACAGTGGTCATGCATCATATGTGACTCTTTACGTATTAAACTCAGTTTCTTCATAGTTATGAATGCTAAGCCACATGCACATCTATGGAGACAAGAAGCAGGGCCCCATAATGTCATTTAAACCTGACCATACACAAGCCTATAAGTAAATACACAAGAAGACATTTGTGTAGAAAGCAAAGAAAACCTTATGGGGTCGATATTCAAAGCACTTAGCTTATTGGCCAACAGGAGGCCGGCCAGTTGAGCGCACTCGCCACATGGCACTATGCAGAAAGTGCCACTGAATATCTCCATAGACCATACTGGCACTACCCAGGGCCGGCCCGTCCATTGAGCGAGAATGTTTTTTGCACAGGGCCCCGCGTTTCAGGGGGCCCCATGCAAAGAACATTCTGCTTAGGTAAAATAAAAAAAAAAAAAAAAAAAAAAAGCTGGCTGCTGCCGCTGTGGCAGCAGCAGTTTCGAGTGTCCCACGGGGCCCCCCTTGCCCAGCAGAGCCCTCCCTCCCTCCCTGCATCAGCTCCGTCTCGCGCTGGCTTTCAGAGCCACGAAGGGAGAGTTTCCCTTTCGCAGCTCTGTTAAGCCTGCCGGGGCTGATGGGAAACAGGAAATGCCCGTTTCCCATCAGCCCCAGTGGGCTTAACAGAGCCGCGAGGGAGAAACTCTCCCTTCGTGGCTCTGAAAGCCAGCACGAGAGGGAGCTGATGCAGGGAGGGAGGGAGGGCTCTACCGGGCAGAGGGGGCCCTGTGGGACACTCGAAACTACTGCTGCCACAGCGGCAGCAGCCAGCTTATTTTATTTTATTTTTTTTAATTTTGCTGATGGGGGGAGGGGGGTTAGGACTAGTAATGTGCTATGGGGGGCTAAAACTGGAAATAGACTGATGAGGGGGTTAGGACTGGTAATAGGCTATGAGGGGGCTAAGACTGAAAATGGAGTGATGGGGGGGTTAGGGCTGGAAGTGGGCTGATAGGGGGTTAGGGTTGGTAATGGGCTATGGGGGGGCTAGGACGAAATGGGCTGATGGGGTTAAGACTGGTAATGGGCTATGGGATGATGGGGGGGGTTAGGACTGGTAATGGGCTATGGGGGGTTAGGACTGGTAATGGGCTGGTGGGGCTAAGACTGGAAATGGGTTGAGTGGAAGGGGAGGCTTTAACTGCAAATAGCTGATGAGGATGGGGGCTTGGAATGGAAAAGGGCTGAGTGGAGGGGAGCTAGGATTTGACATGGGCTGAAGGTGGGGCTAGGAAAGGACTAGAAATGGCTGATAGGGGGCTGGGATTGGAGAGCTGATGGAGGGACTTTGATAGGACTGGAAATGGGCTGATGGGGGGGCTAGGATTGGAAATGGGCTGATGCGGGGACTAGAAGGGAGTGGATGCTGGGTAGGGCTGGAACTAGAAGGGAGCTGATGTTGGGGGAGGATTAGAATGGGATGGGGCTGGGAGAGTGAAATGGAGAGGGGAAAATTATTTTATGTGGGAGGGAAGAAAAATCTACAATTGGCCGGGTATTGGGAGAGTAAGTGGGGATTGAGAATGGAGGGGTAAAATTTGAGTGGATGAAATAAGAATGAGGAAAGAGCAAAAGGAGAAAGATTAGTATGTTAAAGCAGATGTAGAGAGAGAATGGAAAAAAAACTAGAAGAGAGAAGAAAGGACAAATGGACAGCAGACGATGGAGAGTTAGCAGAAGACACGAAGAAACCAGAAGAAAGTGGCTGGAGCAATTACAACTGAAAAAAAATGCACAAAAGGTAGAAAGATATTTCTTTATTTTGAATTTATTAACTGGAATATGTCAGCTCTGGGAAATGTGCATCATTAACTTCTGCGCTTTGTTTAGTACAAGAGGAAATTAATTTATAGTTTTCTTTCTACAGTGTTGTACATTCCAAGTTTGGCTTTTGGGGTTCACAGTTTAATTATTGTCTTCCTGTTTCTAAATTGTGATTCCTTGTTTGGTGATGGTCTATGTTCTGCATGTGTAACAGCTGAGGTATTCTGTTTATGTAATTGCTATTTGACATTGCCACTTGTTCTCTTTCCCCAGTAGGTCATGTATTGTTATTCTCTGAAATGTATTGGTTTAATATTGGCAGTGTTGCCTTTTGATAGGTAGGGTCTTGTGCTTTGTGAGTCCTGGTAGTGCCGTATATGATACGGCGGGTCTGCTATGGGTTCTAAATGGGCAGTGTTTGTAGTAGTTCCTAATGTGCCTGGCGGTTGGCACTGGATTATAGTAATGTAGAAATCTTTTAGTCTTTCTTTATCCATACACTCATTAAGATGCATGTTTACTAAAAGTTAGTGTATGGTAACATTATGCAAATATTTATGCAAATGAGGCCCCTTATCAAATGAGGCCTTGCACCGAGTCTCCCCACATGGCCCCGCACTCCCCTTGGGCCGCCCCTGGCACTACCCATAGTGCAGAGGTAGTCCATGGGCGGGGAAGGGGTGATGTTGGTGCGTGACTTTATCCGGTTAGCCCAGTATTCAGTTGGCATTAATTAGCTGAACTTTAGGATGCTTGAAAAGCAGGCCCAAGTTGCAAGGCAGATAGGTACAGGCTGAATATTGTGCTCATCATTTATCCAGTTAGTGCCGGATATTCAGCAGCCGCTCCTATACAGGTATTGCCATTGAAAATCCCACCGATATTCTAGTGCCATGGCTGACTGTCATAGCGTTGGAATATTGTCCATTTTGAAGATCGACCCCGTATAGAAACATCAGAGCTAACGGATCATGTATTAAAGCAAATATCACTGTATTCTTTTGTAAGTTCCTTAAGAAGTGCAATAGCACAGAGAAGAACTAGGATGTTTCACTTCACAACTCAACATACAAAAAAGTATATTTAAAGTTCTGAACACGTCAGTAAGAGCAACACACAATCCCTCCACTGCTAGACACTGTAAAGTAGCACAAAACCCCACAGAAAGACACTCAGAAGCTTACCATGCCATTACCAGCAATACTTCCTAGGACTCAAACAGCAACAATGGGCCCTAACACAGCAATACACCACTTACTGAGAAAACAGAAGTGTGACTGCTACAGATCTCTACAAAGAAACTACATGCTAACAGAATACCACACCTTGGTGACACATGTAAAACACAGTCCTCCAGTCACACACACACACACAGAAACACCCTCAACAAATATGGAACAGGGGACCACAAATTAGTAGTACGGACATGAAGGCAAACATTTAAACTGGAAACCTCAAGAAGTCAGACTCTGAATGCAGTACCACATACTGAAGAAATAGAAACAAATTAATTTCTGCTTGAGTAATATACAAATACATTGGAGATGCACATGGCCCAAAATTTACATTTTTATTTTTTTTAGTGCCGTCAAGTCAGTGCTGACTCCTGGCGACCCAGCTGCCTCTGGGTTGTCTTGGCAATGTATCACCGGAAGTAGATTGCCAGCCTTTTCTTCCAAGGCACTGGAGGGTAAAGTGACTTGCCCAAGGTCACAAGGAGCGCCAGTGGGAATCGAACCCTTAAGCTTTTTTTCTACCTTTGTTGTCTGGGCATTTTAGTTTTCCAATAGCTTTGGTCCCTGTCTCTCTTTTCTGCATTTCTCTGCCTCTCTTCTCCAATCTCTCATTCCAATCCAGAGTCTCCCTTTCCTTATCGTCCCTCCAGTCTAGTCCACTACGTGTGGGTTATCTCCCTCCACCAGCAGCTGGGAACTGAACATGACAGATTTCTGATGTCACAGAAGAAGAGCTCCCCTTTAGGTTCCAGAAATTAACACAGAGGATTTCTAAAGGAAAAAGGAGACTGTTGTAGTGGTTGATATGGGAGGGCAGACTAGATAGGCCATGTGGTCTTTTTCTGTCATCATGTTTCCAAATCAGTATCTCAGTTCCCAGCAGCTGGGGTGGAGCTTCCCGTGGCTGGACTCCACCGAAAGGACTTTGGGCCTTTGATTCACTGACTAAAATTTAAAAAAAAAATAAATAAAATAAATATGTTCAATCTGAACTTGACTGGAGGATAACAATGATTTAGAGGGCTAGTCGGTCTTTGCCGCCATCTGTCCTTGGGGTGTTATACCTGGTGGTGCCCGTTGCCTCCAGCTCACCACCTATTCACTTCTTTTTTCTGGATCTGAGAGGCGATGAATCATGGAGACAGGTATGTTGACAGAAAAAAAAATCTCTAAAAAAAGGCATTTGCCTTATCTTTCAGATGATGTCCTCTTAAGTGAGGAGACAGCTTCTAGAAGCAGAGCCGAGGGCCAAGGTTCCCTTTGGGGGGGGGGGGGGGGAAGAAGAGCCAATGAGCACAGCTTTAATGGTGCTTGTTCTTTTCAATGGGATGGCAGCTAAGCAACATGTGGTCTTGTCTAGCCTGCTGTCTGCATCGGGTCAGTCATGCCTCAGCTACACCGGGAGCCTGTCAGCGAGTGCCTGAGGGTCTCTCTGTCGCCTCTGAGAAAGCTATGCAGTAGCGCTGGTTTTTTGCTTTGCTTTTCTTTTGTTTTGTTTCTTGGCAATTTTCTCGGCATTGGGGTTTCCAACCCGTGGAGGGCCAGTATATGTCTTGGGTGCACTTCTTTTTTTTTTGGCAGGAATGTCTGTTTTTGGAAGCTACATTATGTCCTTTGCCTACAAGCCCGTAGGGTTGCTTAGAGAGAGACAGCACAAAATAAATACAATAAATGTGATTTATGAAGTAAATGAGAAAAGGATGTGAATGAAGGAAATGAAGTCAATGAAATAAATGACATGAGCGGCGTAAAATGAAACACATGAAGTAAGTGAACTAGATGTAAATGAAATTAAGTCCATGATGTAACACATATTTGAAGTAAGGGAAATCTATGAAGTCAATGAAATACATGAAAAAAGTTAATTGAATGGTGAAGGTGGGGGAGCCTCAGAGCAGGGGCTCGGGCTGAGGGCTCGTGCTCAGGGCACATCTGCCATTGTTGAAGAAGTAATTTTTGGATTTCGGCGCGATCTGCCGTTCCCCTTACTTTGGCTCTCCTTAGTGTCTAGTAGTTGCTCATGTCTGAGCCGGACAGAACTCAAGTCCCAGGGGTATTGTCAGTGATACACAAAGTAAATGACGAGCAAAGGGTAAGCCGAAGGGTCGCTGTATTTTTGGGCACAGCTTCCTCAACCGAGTCTGTTCATTCTGTTTTTTCAAAAGGGCCTGTCTTTCACTTGCAGCATGAGTTGGTGGGAACAGTCGCAATGTTTTTCATTGCACATGGCTTGAGCATCAGAGTTAAAAACAAAACAAAACATTGAGCTACAGGTTTTCAGCATGAATGGACATCCTTTTTGTTGTTCGGGCTACTGAACCATGGGAAACCTTCCATGCAGGATATTAGGTTTCCTGAGGGATTTTTGTTTTGCTCTGCCAATACGGTTTCTCTGTGCTGTGCGTGGCTGGTTTGGCCTCTCGTATTGAAGTTTGGAAGAGTAGAAAGTTAGTTTTTGCAGTAAAAAGAAAAAAAAATAATTAGAATAACTTGGTTCCCACTTAACGCCGCTGGTCAGACGTAGGATCTTTTCCTTACTACTTCTGTGTTTCTTTCTGTTTCAACAGTTACGCCCATATCCTAGTCTGATCATTTCTTGCTTTCTGCCACAGGTACTTTTCCGCCCTCCTCTTGGCCTTCCCTGCAGGCCTGGCCTCACCAGCACCGGTCTCTGCAGCAATTTACCGCAGTCTTTTGTCTCTCATTGCCCGCTTTTCCCTGAAGATTTGGCCTCGCGTCCTCTTGATGACCAGTTGGATCATCTAAATTCCACTCTCTCCTCTGCTTTGGAATCCGTAGCTCCTTTGCATCTCTCTCTCATTACCATGCCACGCTAACTCTTGGTACCACCCTGGTCTTCATCTCCTTAAGCGCCAATTATACCACTTAGAGTGTCGTTGGTGCAAGTCCTGCTCGCTTGCTGCTTATCATTCTGCATCCCTCCACTACCATGCTGCCATAGTTTCAATAAAGAATTTTATCATTCGTTGCTTATCCACCAAGACACTAGTTCTTCTCGGCTCTATCGTTTAGTTAGTCATCTCACTGCTCCCCCCACCCAACTGCCTTATTGCGACCTCCCCCCCCCCGCCCCCCTCCCTCTGCTGCCAGGACTTTGCTGCTGCCTTTCATCAGAAGGTTTTGGATAACACAGGTACACTAAAAAAAATTTTTTTTAAACTGCCTCTAATGCTTCGATTGATTTTTACGTTTTTTGGTGCGCTGAATCCAAATCTGGTAACCAATTTGCTCCATCACGAACAGATTTTTTGCTACATTGGGTTAGCAGTTTGAGGTGAACGTTTCAGATTGAGTGCGATCGAGATAAAAGTTTCTTGGATGTATTCTTTATACTAATTGTTTAGTAGTTATTCAAATAAGAATAAAGAAAATTGTAACAAGGCAGCACATAAGAATAGAGTAATGTCAACAAAACACACTGTGATGGTAGCAAAATTGTCTGCACTTAAAACAGCCACATACATGTGCACAAACACTGAGCATATAAGAGCGAGGTTAGACATAAAGCAAAGCAAAGAAATGTGCAAAAAATGTTGTACAGGTATGTATGTAAGAATAGAAAACACAAACCGCACCATTGCAATACATGAAGACAAACACCCGATGGTGTGAAAATAAAATTTTAATAAATGAGATCCGACACTGTGGTAATAACTAGCAAATTTTTATTTCAAAGTTTAGTAAAAACACGATATTTGTCAACACAGTTTAGATTTTAAAGTCATTCTTGGGTCAATCAATCTCCTGGTGGGCCCGTTTCTTCTTCCCCCGAATGCTTCTCTTGGTGCGCTGCTTGGCGTATTTTTCATCTGGGGTTTCCCGCAGCAGCAACCAGCAGAAATCAGCCATCATAGTGGTGTTCCATCTTCCTTGGTACCTTCTCTCTGCGTCCTTGATGTCCTGGTAAAACCTTTCACCTTGTTCTTCACTGTACGCCCCCAAGTTTTCGGGAAAGTAGTTCACATGGGAGTGCAAGAAATGGACTTTCAGGCTCATGTTACAGCCTTGTTCTTTGAAGGCATTGAGCATCCTGGCAACAATATCCTTATAGTTCTCATCCCGCCTGTTCACCAAGAATTTGAGAACAACATCCTTGAAGGAATCCCAGGCTTCTTTTTCCTTCTCAGACATCGTTTCAGCGAATGCTCCATCTGAAATGAGTTTCCTTATATCAGGGCCAACAAACACTCCTTCCTTTAGCTTTGCTTCAGAAAGTCGGGGGAACTTTGAGCAAAGGTACCGAAAGCACTCACCATCTTTTGGAAGGGACTTGATGAATTGCTTAATGAGACCCAACTTAATGTGGAGAGGTGGTAATAGAATTTTATCACGAGGTACCAAGCTCTCATGAAGAACATTTTTCTCACCGGGTCTCAAATACTCCTGAATTGGCCAGCCTTTTTTCCCCCAGTGTAGGTCGCGGGCCCGGCTATCCCACAAGCAAAGGAAGCAGGGATATTTGGTGAAACCGGATTGCTGCCCTAATAGCATGGATAGAATTTTAAAGTCTCCACAAATCATCTACTTATGCTCATCATAACGAATCTTCTGAAGAATCAGGGCCAAATTCTCGTATTTTTCTTGGAGAATAACAGAGTGAGCAATAGGAACTGAAGCGAATGTGTTGCCATTATGAAGAAGAACACCTTTTATGCTGTCTTTTGATGAATCAATGAACAGCCGCCATTCAGCAGGATCATACTTGAGTTTTAAACTTTTCCATCACTCCGTATATATCGTTGCAAAATACCAAATCTTCCTCTTTGCTGAAATACTTCAAAAATTGTGTCTCGCGGTTGCGGTACCAATAAAAAGTTGTTCCTGGTGACAATAGATTTTTCTGTTTAAGCCGAGAACCTAGCAGTTGGGCAGCATCTTTTGGGAGTCCTAAATCCTGGACTAAATATTCTATTCTGTTCTATGTAATTATCTCTTATATATAGTTTACCCCGGTTCTCCAAGTTTGTACTCCTGTTCGATGTAAACCAAACAGCTTGTTGTTATGGTCTTTATGTTATAATGTAAACCGCGCTGATGCCGAATAGTGCGGTATATAAGAACTTGTAATAAATAAATGCTCTGCTTTTAGCCTTCATAACCTCTTACTCCAGAATAACAACAGGCCAAGACGAATAACTACATCAAACACCCTCAGCACCCCAAGTAGTTTCAGAAAAGCGTGTAAATGTACTACACAAAGGGCAATTTCCTTATCGGCCCCACTTATATGGAACTCTCTCCCTCCCGATGTGCGATCCATGGATGATTTAAAGGAGTTCAGAAAACAACTGAAATTTGTACTCTTCACTGAGTACTATGGCACAGACATCTAACAGTCTCTATTATTATAGCCTGCATGTAACTTGTTTTACTGTAACGGTTCCTTGATGTTGCGTATCCCAATTTTACCGTCACTCTTTAGTTTAATCAGTGTATGCCCCCCTGTCTCTGTTCTCCCTTCTTGTGTCTGGTAACCGCTTTGATTTAAGGAAAAGGCGGTATAGAAAACCTGTTAAATAAATAAATAAATAAATAAAATAAATAAAAATAAATCATTCAATTCAGCTTGAGAGAAAAGTTCAGGTTTCGGATCTGGTTCAGTTTCAAACTCGGAAGTACTGAACTCATCGGGAAAAGCCATCTGATGAGTCTCATCATGATCAGAACCGTCCACACAAATATGATCCAAAGATTTTGGTGGTTCAGGCACAGGTACTTCGTTGCTATGAGGCATAGGCCTAATTGCTGAGGGAAGGTTGGGGTAACTTATTACGTTCTTATTTTTTAAGTTGTATCCCTTCACAATGCAAGAGCAAAAATAGCAGTCACTGCTGTGGTCTCTTTGTTCACGCCACATCATAGGTATTCCAAAACGAAATGCTTGTTTTTTACCTTTCATCCATAAGCGTAGATCTTCCTCACATGTCTTGCACACTTTGTGAGGAGCCCACGGTTTGTCTTGATCGCCTAACTTCAAACCGAAATAGGCGAAATATACTTTTTAAATAAATGCAGAAATGTTCCTCTGCCGCTTTTTCACGGTATATTCCCCACAAATAAAACAAAAACTGTCCGGAGAGTTGACGCAACCTCTGGCTCTGTGAGCCATCACAAATACACAGCACTGCAAACTACAACTGTAGTGAACCACTTCGGAATAAAGCTGGATTACGACTGAGCAAACAAAAGGTAATAATGAACTTGCAAGAAACTGAAATTTGACAGGAACGTTCATGTCGCAACCACCGTGTTTGAGCGAGCGAACGAGGCGAGGCGAACAGGAAAGAACATGCGCCAGCGCGAGTACTGGATTTAGCCCCCCGCCTCCCAATTGTCCTGTTAATGTATAAAATGAATACAAAACACTCTAAAATATCATGAGGGAGTGTTTCTAGTTAGTTAACCATTACAACCTCTATTTTAAGCCAAGAAAATAAACTGCAGTCGGCTAAAAAGTAATTGTGAACATTCCTTATATGGGTAAGAAATCTAATTTTGCAAGAAAACGTGACGTGATGGAACATTTTGGCTATTTTTCCTGGATTCAGCACCCCAAAATCTATAGGAATCAGTTGCAAAACTGGAGGCAGTTTTTTGATAGTGTACCTGTGTAATCAGTCCACTTTGCCTACTCCTTCCTCTACTCCACTCTCCTCCTCTGCCTTCTCTCCTGCCTCTTCCTCTGGTATCTGTCTTTGAGGTTCCCACTTACTGCGAGCTTTCTCGTATCATCTCTGTCATGTCCTATCACTACCCCATCTGGCCCTTTGACGTCCCATCTTTTCAGGTTGGTGTATGCTTCCTTCCTTCCCCCTTGCACTATGTTATATCTGCTTTGTTTTCCTGTGCCTCTTTCCCTTCACATTGGAAATAAACTACTATTATTCCCATTCTCAAACCTGGGAAGGTGGACCCTCATGATTCCCTTTATTACTGCCGCATCTCTTTCTTGCCCTTTCTATAAGATCATGGAGTGTGTAGTGGCTCAGCAGCTCCAGGTCTTCCTTCTCCAGACCAATGCTCTTCACCTTTCCCAAATGGGTTTCTGCTCCAAGCACTCTCTTGTTGCTACTTCCGGATTTTCTTCACACTACTCTTGACTCTCACTGTGAGATTCTTCTGGTTCCTGTGATCTCACTGCTGCCTTCGACTTGATGAATCACTTTCTTCTTCTTCTCTCCCAGCTCCACTCTCTTGGTGTTTCTGTATCTGCTCTGCGGTGGCTCTGTTCCTATCTTCAGGGTCGCTCCTTTTGAGTTTCTTCGTCTTAGTTCTCTACTCCTTTGCCTCTTCACTGTGGTGTCCCTTATGATTCTGTATTAAGGTCTATTCTCTTTAAGATTTTTCTTATCTCCTTGGCCTCACTCATTCACTCTCTGGACATAACCTTTTTCTTCTACACTGACGATACTCAGCTTCTTTTTCATTTGCCCATCTGCTCTGGTGCGGCTGTATCCCAGGTTTCTACTAAGCTCGCCCAGGTCACTGACTGGTTGTCACTTCAAGGTTTAAAACGTAATCCCTCCAAGACAGTGGCTGCTCTGTTCTCAGACTGTCTTCCCCCATCGCTCCTGTGCCTCCCTCTATAGACACAGTTCCTGTTCCTCTGCACAATAATGTTAAGATTCTCAGAGTTTACTTTGATTTCTCCCTTTCCTTTTCTTCCCACATCTCTCATACAGTTCAGTGGTGCTTTTTTCTGCTTTGCCAACTTCAGTCCCTTCGTAAGTACCTTGATGATTCTTCCCTTCGTCTGCTATTACTTTCTCTTGTGATTTCTAGGATAGATTATGCAAACTCCCTACTGTCAGCTTTCCCATCTTCAGGTGCTGCAGAACATGGCTGTAAAATTGCTTCACGGTGCCCGAAACATTGATAGTGTCACCCCTCTCCTTCTTTCTGAGCACTAGTTGCCAATCTCTTTCCATGTCTCCCACAAGGTGCTCACCCTCTCTTTTCATCCATTCTGTGCTGGTAGTCCATCCTTCCTTCCTGTCTATCTTCTCACCTCCTACACGTCTGCTCGCACTCTTTGCTCAGCTTCTCATAGCCTTTAAGCAGTCCCAGGTCCTTGAGTGGTCCGCACTACAGCCTCCTACTCTCTGAGCCATGGCCCCTGTTCTTTGCAACTCCCTCCCTAATCACTTGTGCACTCACTTCTCTTTTAGTCATTTCAAAGCTTAACTCTAAGGTTATCTTGATGCACAGGTCTTTCCATCACCCCTCCCTGAGTCACTTATCCTTTCCTTCACCTGCTTCCGGCCAGCAATTCCAGTTGCACTGTTCCTTTGTCTCCCCCTTCCTTTTGTGGTCTTATGTAGCTGTACTGATCTTCTGACCTAGCCCTCCTGCTCCTTTCTGTCCATGCGGTTCGTCAGTCATCTTTGTTTTTGTGTTTTTTGTTATTCTTTGTTCTGATTTTATTATACACCATCAAGATATGGTTCATTACCTTGGAGTTGGCACCATGGGCTCGGGCAAATATGAACCCTCTACAATACTCTCTACTCTCTCATTGGTCACTGCAACACCACTCGCTGTCAAAGATGTTGGTCTGTACGCTGGACACAAGAGTGAGACTCTCTCCTGGTGGCCGATTTGGGTTCTGGTAATCATGGATACAAGCCTCATGGGTTGGGGAATGCATTGCAAGTTGCAGATGGCACAGGGGCTTTGAACTCTGAAGGAGAGTGCCTGGCCCATCAATAAACTGGAAATGAGAGCGGTGTTCCTAGCTGTGCAGTTTTTTCCATCCTCTGATTCGTCATCAATGCAACAATGGCGGCATTCATCAATCGCAAGGGGGCATGAGCAGGGTGACATTGGCAGTAGAAATTCACCTCCTACTGCTATGGGTGGAAGAGAACCTAGAGCAGTGATGGCTAACCTTTTTGAGCCCGAG
Source organism: Ichthyophis bannanicus (assembly GCA_033557465.1). Taxonomy (NCBI): domain Eukaryota; kingdom Metazoa; phylum Chordata; class Amphibia; order Gymnophiona; family Ichthyophiidae; genus Ichthyophis; species Ichthyophis bannanicus. The sequence goes on from CM066050.1 coordinate 9,565,150, forward strand.
TGCCCAAACTGCCGCACAAAACCAAAGAATTTCCTCAAAGTGCCAGCACGTCAATTAAAGCTCCATTTGCATAAGGTGCTTCATTTGCATAAATATTTGCATAATGTTACCATACACTAACTTTTAGTAAACATGCCTCTTAATGAGTATATGGATAAAGAAAGACTAAAAGGTTTCTACATTACTATAATCCAGTACCAACCGCCAGGCACATTAGGAACTACTACAAACGCTGCCCATTTAGAACCCATAGCAAACCCGCCGTATCCTAACAGCACTACCAGACTCACAAAGCACCATACTCTACCTATCAAAAGGCAACACTGCAAATATTAAACCAATACATCTCAGAGAACAACAATACATGACCTACTGGGGAAAGAACAAGTGGCAATGTCAAATAGGAATTATATAAACAGAATACCTCAGCTCAGTTACACATGCAGAACAGACCATTACCAAACAAGGAATCACAATTTAGAAACAGGAAGACAATAATTAAACTGGGAACCCCAAAAGCCAAACTTGGAATATACAACAACACTGTAGAAATAAAACATATATTAATTTCCTCTTGTACTAAACAAAGCGCAAAAATTAATGATGCACATTTCCCAGAGCTGACATATTCCAATTAATAAATTCAAAATAAAGAGATATTTTTCTACCTTTTGTGCATTTTTTTTCAGTTGCAATTGTTCCAGCCACTTTCTTCTGGTTTCTTCGTGTCTTCTGCTAACTCTCCATCTGCTGTCCATTTGTCCTTTCTTCTGTCTTCTTGGGGTTTTTTTCCATTCTCTCTCTACATCTGCTTTAACATACTAATCTTTCTCCTTTTGCTCTTTCCTCATTCCTATTTCATCTACTCAAAATTTACCCCTCCATCCTCAATCCCCACTTACTCTCCCAATACCCGGCCAATTGTAGATTTTTTATCCCTCCCACACAAAATATTTTTCCCCTCTCCATTTTACTCTCCCAGCCCCATCCCATTCTAATCCTCCCCCAACACCAGCTCCCTTCTAGTTCCAGCCTCACCCAGCATCCATTCCCTTCTAGTCCCTGCATCAGCCCATTTCCAGTCCTAGCAGCCCCCCAACCCATTTCCAGTCCTAGCAACCCCCCAACCCAATACCAGTCCTATCCCCCCCTCATCAACCCACTTCCAGTCCTAACCCCCCATCACCACATTTTCAGTTTAAGCCCCCCCCTATAACCCATTACCAGTCCTAACCCCCCATCAGCCCACTTCCAGTCCTAACCCCCCATCAGCCCACTTCCAGTCAGCCCCCCATAGCCCATTGCCAGTCCTAACCCCCCCCATCAGCCCACAGTCCATTACCAGTCCTAACCCCATCAGCCCACCTCAAGTCCTAACCCCTCCCCATCAGCCCATTTCTTGTCCCAGCCCCCCATAGCCCATTATCCGTCCTAAACCCCCCCATAGCCCATTACCTGTCCTAACCCCATCAGACCACCTCCAGTGTTAACCCCCCATCAGCCCATTTCCAGTCCTAACCCCACCCAACAGCCCGCCTCAGTCCTAACCCCTCCCCATCAGCAGCAGTCCTAACCCCCCCTAGCCCATTAGCAGTCCTAACCCCCCCTCTCTAGCCCATTAGCAGTCCTAACCCCCCCCATAGCCCATTACCAGTCCTAACCCCCCATCACCCCATTTCCAGACAGTCCCCATCAGCCCACAGCCCATTAGCAGTCCTAACCCCCCCTAGCCCATTAGCAGTCCTAACCCCCCCCTAGCCCATTAGCAGTCCTACCCCCCCAGCCCATTAGCAGTCCTAACCCCCCCTAGCCCATTACATTCCTTTCCCCCCCCCTAGCCCATTAGCTGTCCTAACCCCCCCCTAGCCCATTAGCAGTCCTAACCCCCCCCTAGCCCATTAGCAGTCCTAACCCACCCCCCATGGCAAATTTAAAAAAAAAAAAAAAGCAGCTGGCTCTGGCTTCTGCCGCGGCAGCGGCAGAATGCAATGTCCCGTGGGGCCCCCTCCGCCCGCTAAGCCCCTCTGCAAGGGCTTTCAGATTCGCGAGGGAGAGCGTCTCCCTCGCGTCTCTGGTAAGCCCGCAGGGGCTAATGGGAAATTTCCCATCAGTCCCTCGCGTCTAAAGGGGCTGATGGGAAATTTCCCATTAGCCCCTGCGGGCTTAACAGAGACGCGAGGGAGACGCTGTCTCCCTCGCGAATCTGAAAGCCCTTGCAGAGGGGCTTAGCGGGCGGAGGGGGCCCCGCGGGACACTGCATGCTGCCGCGTCCGCGGCAGCAGCCAGAGCCCGCTTTTTCTTTTTCTGCGGACCTTCACGCGTGCCAGCTGCAAGGCCTTCGCGTGCCACAGCTGGCACGCGTGCCATAGGTTCGCCATCGCTGACCTAGAGGCTCTCTCTCTCTCTGTGGATCACATGACAGACAAAGAAACTGTTCAGGCAGATTTTTCTCAGTCACCAGTTAGACCCAGGAGAATGGGAGCTATACATGGCTGTGTTTCATGATATCTCCTGTCGATGGGGTGGGCCAATTATGGACCTGATGGTCGCCACATCCAGTGCTATGGTGAACGGGCTTTTCAGCAGGTGACGCAAGCACATGTTTGAGGGAGTCATCGCCCTGTCACAAAGTTGGCCAACAGAGGGTCTGCTGTATGTGTTTCCTCTGTGGCCACTCAAAAGATGCCTTCTTCAATGCATAGAAGCCCACCCCAGTTGCATAGTTCTCATTGCCCCAGACTGGCCCCGCAGGTCATGGTATGCCAGTTTCCTCAGACACATTGTAACAATCCATGGAGTCTCCCAGACAGAGCTGATCTGTTTTCGCAGGAGCTGATTCTGATGCCTCAAGTGGATTGATTCTCGCTTATGGCTTTGCTTTGAAAGGGCTCGGCTAAGACAAAAAGGCTACTCAGCCCTGGTGGTAGCCACCCTGCTATGATCCTGTACTGTAATGTGCAGGCATCTAATGATGCACATTTGGGGCCTATGTATTACAAGCCAGACTCATGGATTGTAGGGCTGGTACCTGTTCAGAAACTAATGTCTGAACCAATAGCATGACTTCCTGTTACAAGATGGGGCCTGGTCTGAACCAAGGACTGAATTAAACAAGATGGATTCCTGTTTTGGTATTACTCAGCATTAAAACTTGCAGATTAAGCAATTCTGCCCGTTTTTTATGATACTTCACAGTAGAAGTATTTTTCCAGCTGACTACGTGCAGAAGAACATTGCTGAGAGCTTCACTGTGCTGGCATTCACAACAATGCATCGATTTGCACACCAGAAACTTTCGCACCATGGACCTTTTGTTTGCTGAAGGACCACCTATTAGCTATTTCCAGATTTGCTGAATATGACATACAGGTTTTGAGACCAATCAATCACCGTGCCATCAGGACAAATAATTATACACACTGGACACAGGAAGTCAGAGAACACAGGAGAAGAGAACAGAACACAGACAGAGGCTGCCCAGAAAGCACCTGCAGCACTCTGAAACATGTACAGAGGCTGACAGAACACCTGGGAACTCTAAATTCTGATACAGACTGTTCGCCTGCCTGTCTCCCTCTGGCTGGAAAGTCAGATAGTGTTCAAGGGTGAAAACTTGGGATGGAGTAAATTTCTTCCATAGACCGGCAGCTCAGTGTGTGACCACACAGTTCATCTCAGCTGACGTTGGACCTCTGCCATACTTTGACTTCGTGTTGTTCCTGAGACAATTTCTCAGACCCCAGCCATGAGTGTTTTAGCAAGAGCTAAGATACTGGTTTTTAATTTTCTCCCTGAAGTTGGGGCTAGCTTAGACAGACAATTTACTGTACGTCTGAATGCAGAGCGAATCAGTGACATTGGTTCCTAAAACAGAGATTAAGTCTCTTGGTAATTGTAACATAGGGTTGCATAACATACTACCTCAGAAAACTAATTTATGCAAATATTTTCACTATTTTTGCTATCAGAAATAAAGTCTAATTTTTATACAAACACAGGACTTGTTTTTGTTTTATCATGTGGTTTGTTTGCCAGGCAGTCCTATGGAATCCTGGGAAAAGGAAGGTAGCAGTTTTCCCTAGACATACCGAGTATCTATACACGTGTATTTATTTGCTACTGATAATATCTCCTACTGGGTCCCTCCCATTCTTAGTTACTGCTCTGGTACATCCCACACGTACTGGACTGGAGGGATGATAAGGAAGGCAAAATTAGATCTTACCTGCTAATTGTTTCCTTGAGTCTATCCAGTCCGGTCCAGGACCCTCCCTTGTTTGTAGTGATTGTTTTTCAGGTTTTGTGTAGGTCCTGGAGCACTGGGCGCATCCGGCTGGTTTTCTTTGAGGATGCTATTCAAAATTATCACTTCATTCACAAGAGGTTCTCCTGGATGGTACTCAACAACAGAATGGTGAGTATGACCCTGTTCTTTTCCTTTGTACATAGTACTGTAAATTGTCAGGGCAAACGTTTAAGGATAGTAGTTTCCTCTTTTAGCAAAGGGAAAATGTTACTCTAATTTAGCTTGATATGCCCTTTTGAAGTCTGCTTTTTCAATAAGATACTGATTTCTGGAGCCTAAGGGGAAGCTCTTCTACTGTGACATCAGAAATCTGATATGCTCAGTTCTCAGCTGCTGGTGGAGGGAGATAAGCCACACATACTGGACTGGGCTGGATGGACTCAAGAAAAGAGAATTAGCAGGTGAGATTTAATTCGCCTTCTCTCTCATCTTCCTTTTCCTAGTCCAGCATCACCTCTACCTTGTTTACTTCCTATCCTACTTCTTCATCTCATATCTTTCTCTCCCTCTCCACTTTCCTAGTTCACCATGTCCTCTCTCTCTAAGTTCAGATCTCCTCTCTTTCTTTCCTCCTATCCTAGTTTAGCATCTCCTCTCTCTCTCGTCCCTCCTCTCCTAATTCAGAATCTCCTCTCTTTCTTTTGCTTCTCTCTTCTCCTAGTATAGCACCTCCCCTGTCTCGTCTCTCTCTCTCTCTCTCTCTCTCTTCCCTGGTTTCCTAGGCCAGCATCTTCACATCTCCTCTGCTTTCACTTCCAAGATACAACTTTTCCCTATTCCCTTCCCTCCTCACTGCAGTTCATTATCTCCCCACTTCTTATCTCCCCCCCCCCCCCTCATAGTTCAACATCCCTTTCCTACTATCTAGCATCTTCCTGTTCATCCTCTGAGTGGTCCAGGACCTTCTTGTATCCTTCCCCCCAACACATAGCCCAGTATCTCACCTCTCCATGACCTTTCCCCAGTGGTTTATTATCCCCTTCCCACCCACAGTGCAGCAGCTTCCTTCTTTCTTCTCCCCCTCCCTCCCCCCACCCGGGCAGTCAGCATTTTTCTGTTCCCATTTTCTCCCGTAGCTCAATATCACCTGATCTCTCCCCACCTACCCACATTCCCCATTTCTTGTCACTGCAGCTCCAATGCTGGTGCAGATGGAACACCTACAGTTCAGCAGGTAACTAAAAAAACAAGCATGGGGGGGTCATAGTATCAGCATGTGCTGAGGGCTTGCTGTGTCCCTGTGCACCTCATAACAGGAAATCCTCATTGGAATAGTAAGGGTGTGCTAAACCTTCAGCGCATATCTGAACTGAAGCCCTGTGCTTCCTTTTCATTTTAGCTACCTGCTTGCCTGCTGATCTATGGAAGTTTCATTGATGTTTCAATGCTGCAGTGGTGTAGTCTTGATGGCTGGGGGGCCTGAGCTGAAAGTGTAGGGGGGGGGGGGGGCCCAGCCCAGCCCAGCCCAGCCCAGCCCTGAGGCCTCTCTTGGCTACATCCCAGGCTGGCTGGATTAGGGAATAGAGTGATTCTTCTCTCTTCTGCTGTCTTCCTTCCTGTCCTCTGCATGCATGCTGCTGCCAGGGAGGAGGAGGGCAGGGCGGGAAGGGGTGTTGCCTATTCCACATGCATGCTGAGTTTATTCATAAATCTTGATATACCAGGTCTCCCTGAGCTAATGACCAATTGAAGCCGTGGAGATTGTCCTGGAAGTTAATGAATGAAAGGTTTCTTTACTTCTAATTTCAGATATCCTCAGCTTCAAAAGATTTATATTTCTGTTATTTTCCTCCTCAGAATGCAGATTGCAGAAACGGAAGTAGATTTCTTTACTTGCTGGTCACCATATTCAGATACTGAAGTTGTGAAATTCATCTCAGCAGTAAGGTTGGAAAATAAATTAATTTATCAGCTTAATGAAATGCAGCCTTGCTCTTGGACGGCTGCAACCACTGTCTGCGAAGCAGCAAGTGCAGATGCTGTAAGGGGGGGGGGGGGGTTACACAGAGCCGGTGCTACCTATTAGACAAACTAGGGAATTGCCTATAGCGCCGGGCCTGCGGAGGCACCGATTGCCACCCAACAGCAGTGGCAGTCACCACAAACAGCCCCACAGTGCTTACCTTAAGGTTCGGTGCCATGGGGCTGTTTGCTTCCACTCCTCTCTGACTCCCAATGCCGACTTCCTTTGCCAATAGGAAGTTGGGAGGGGGGGCGAAAGCAAAGAGCCCCATGGCACCGAACCTTAAGTTAAGCACTGTGGGGCTGTTTGCGGTGACTGTCACTGCTGTAGGTCCCACAGAAAGGCAGCAGCAATGAAGACACTTAAGGGCGCAAGGGATGAGGTTCGCCCAGGGCACCTCATCCCTTGTGGCAGCCCCAGGGTTACATAGGTTTCTGAAAAGTTTTGAATTAATTGTGAGATTGTTTGAAGTAACTTTCTGCAGATGGTATTCTCTGATGAGCAGGGACCGTCTTTTACTTGTGTCTCTGCAGCGCTGTATACGTCTTGTAGTGCTATACAAATGTTCAGCAATAGTAAACTCACAACAGCCTGTTGCTATCTGTGAGTATTTTAAGTTTACTGTAAACCGCGCTGATGATAAAAGTGCGGTATATAAGAGCGTTGAATAAATAAATAAATAAATAAAATAGTAGTAGTAGTCTTGAAGCTAAAGAGAGTCCCTCAAAGTGCTAAAATTCTGCCACATTCCTTAAGTCTTTCTGTAATACAGGCCTTGATCTAAATATAGGCATCTGCCTAGGCACCAAATAATAGCTGGGTTAAATACTGGCTGCCCTGGTTTAAGGGCAATGCGCTGGTACTGCTTTACTGTGATATCCTGTTGTTCTCAAGCACTTTACATCGGAGTCCAGCTCGCCCTGCCTTCCTTTACATATTACAATTCAGGCCCAGAGCGCCACCGTCTCCCTCACATAGAAATCACCACTGAAAGCACCTTTTCCTGCATTGCTAGTAGGAATTACCACTGATGCTAATGCGGCCTATCGGGAATCTTGAGTTAAGGGCTTTCAGATTCAAGACTGAGCTATGTCAGAGTGTTCAGTTACACAGTCCCTGGATGCCTCATCTCCATGGCAACACCCTCATTTCTGATGCCAAGTCATTTAGATTTTAAAAAGCTGATTATCTTGAAGAACAAGCAGTGCAGCAAAGTACAGTTGTGGTCAACATTATTGGCACCCTAGCAATTCAACTCCTTAACATCCAATATCTCCTAAAAGAAAGTGGCCCGTGAAATGGCTTTGGACTATATATGCACATGTATTTGACACATAAAAGAATCAAATAAAATAAGAGCAATTTAAAAAGGAAATCGTATGAAATAGTATAAAAACTGGGACATTGCCAGGACATGATTATTGGCACCCTTAAAACAATTCAGAACAGTTTGAATAGAAGAACCACATTCCCATTGCAGTAAAATTCTGTGATCAATTGTCAGTACTCACATGACTTGACTCTACCAATGAATGATGGTTCTAATGTTTAAAAAGGCCACATTCACGCCCTGTTCCATTTTCACAATGGTGAAGACGAGAGCTGCCTGAGACCATCAGAAAAGCCATTATCGCCAAACATCAAATTTCAAAGGGCTACAAGGCCATCTCCAAAGACCATGGGATTTCTGTGTCTACAGTTCACAATGTTATTAAGACATGTTTTGCTCATAGTACTTTCAAGAACCCCCAGGACATAGTGGAAAGAGGAAAATTAATCCAAGAAGTCTTTGAAGTTTAGTATGAACTGCTGTAAAAAGACCACATACAACATCTAAAGAGCTTAAGGCTAACCTCGAGCAATCTGGAGTGGTGGTTTCAACCCGCACCATAAACTACACACTAAACAAAGAAGGGCTTTATGGGCAAAGACCAAGGAGCACCCCACTGCTCAAAGACAAACATAAAAATACACACCTCATCTTTGCCCAAACCCACCTTGAGAAACCAAAATCCTTTTGGGAAAATGTTCTGTGGACAGATGAAATCAAATTTCAGCTCTTTGGCAATGTAGACCAGTGATACATTTACAGGCAAAGAAATGAAGCTTAAAGGGAAAAAAACACCCTTCCTACAGTTAAATATGGTGGAGATTCCCTAATGTTGAGGGGCTGTTTAGCTGCCTCGGGAACTGGAGGCTTGGAATATATTAAAGGAATCATGAATTCAGAGGACTACCAAAGGTATTTTGGAGTGAAATGTACTACCTAGTGTCAGCAAGATAGGTCTGGATCAAAGGCCATGGGTCTTCCAGTAGGACAATGACCCAAAACATACATCCAAAAATACAAAAGAATGGTTAAAAAGGAACAAATAGACTGTTTTAAACTGGCCAGCAATGAGTCCTGATCTCAATCCAATCAAGAACCTTTGGAAAGAGCTGAAATCTGCCATTGGTAAAAGGAATTCTGAAACATTCATGAGCTGGAACAAATCACAGTTTAAGAGTGGGAGAAACTACCAGCAGACAGATGTATGGAACTTATAGATGGCTACAAGAAATGTTTGGGGGCTGTCATCACTGCCAAGGGTTGTGGAACTAAATATTAGTGACGGGTGCTATTAATCCTGTCCAGGTCATATTTTGTTTTTTTTTCCTCAGAAATTATTATGTCTAAGTGCACAGACAACCTTTTTTTTGTTGTTTACCTTTGAACATGCTATTAAAATATGATGACATACAGTTGGAATATTTCCAATTATTTCTCAAGATATAGTACACAACATATCTAAAATGCAAGGGTGCCAATAATGTTTATCTCAAGCATTTAGGAATAAGAATGGTGACATCATCAGTTGCTTACTAGTCTCTGCCACTCCACCTCCTGAGCAGGTGAACAGATGGGAAGTGAAAAGTTAGGACACAAAGCATATTTCTGTCCTTCCTTCTGCCGATATCTCAAAGACAGAAATAGACTTAAGTGCAGTTACATTTTGGGCAAAATGAAGATTGCAAATAGGGTGGAGAATTTTCAGGAGCTTTTGAGAATCATGTGGTGGGAGTAGGAAGATGTCTTGGAGTCCTCTGAAATGCATTGAATTTGGTACAGCCAGCTTTGTAAACAAAATGTTGGACCGTCTCACTGAATGTAGGGAGTGGTTTGGCTGAGCTACAAATACTGCACTAATTGCACCCAACAGGGATGATCTGGATGCTTTAGTATACCTGCTTTCTGGAAGATTCTTTTTATTCCATATTGAATAGCACTAAGTAATACAGAATGCATAGTAAGTGGCACAATGCCGACTTTGCAGACATTACATCAGATGGCAACACACCCCATGTGCTGATTTTGAGTCCCATATTGCAGTGCCCTGGCTGTGGGAAGAGAGTCAGAGGCCGGGAGCTCTAATGACATAACGGTACAGATCCCATAATGTCTTATGTTGGCACATGCTCAGTCCTCAAAATATAGCAAACTTTCAAAAAGCAAAATCCAAACACACTATGGCACCCTCACATAAGCAATTCAAAGACCCACCCACAAAATACCATAGCACCACACAATGGGACTCATTCCATATTCCAACTGGACAACATAATAACCCAGATAAACACAACCACATCCCCTCTAGATCCATGCCCAGTATCTTGGATCAAACTCACTAGAAAAGACCTAGGTCCATCCTTACTTACCTTGTGTGAGAGATAACTGCATGATGTTAACCTACCTCCCAGTCTCAAACATGCCTCTGTAAGACCAGTACTGAAAAAACATCAAACTGGACCCCTAGGATCCAAGTGCTTATAGACCTATCTCAAGTTTAGCATTCCTTGCAAAGTCCTAGAAAAAAATGGTCCAACAACTACTACGGGATCATTTAGATCAACATGCCCCACTAGACCAACACCAATATGGATTTAAGCATAATCATGGGATGGAAGCACTCCTTACACCATTCCTTGACAGATTAATCATAGGCATAGACAGCATTTCTACTGATCTGCATTGACATCACAGCTGCTTTTGATTCAGTCAACCACCTCACCTTACTAAGGTGACTCCAGGATATAGGACTTTGTGGCATTACACCCAAATGGTTCAATTCATATTTGACACACAGAAAACAGCATGCAAAATGTGGCCTACAGCGATCAAAATAAATAGTCCAATCCCAAGGAATCCCACAGGGTTCATCCCTATCATCAATCCTGTTCAACATAGAGCTACATCTTCAATGTGACATAATAGAAACCTACAACATATACAATAACATCTATGCAGATGACATAATGATTTATACCCCCTTCAACACGGAACATCCCAACTACTTGCAAATAACAGAATGTCTGGTGGCAATGACACAGTGGCGAAAAAAACAGTACCTATACATAAACTACAAAATGAAGGTCCTCTACATTACCAGAAATGCCATATTTATTCCACCCACGGCCTTAAAAACACAAGACAAAAAACTTGCAAATAAATCTGAGGTCAAATACTTAGATGTTATATTGGACCAAAAACTAAACTTCCAATCGCGCACCAACAAAACTACAAGATCAGCATACCACAAAATGAGAATTGTGCACAAACACAAACCTCTGCTTAATGATTATGATTTCAGAATATTATGCCACACAATGATAACCCCTACCCTGGACTTTTGCAATCTAATCTACCAAGGACTCCCAAAATGCATAATTCTACCTTCCAGATGGTCCAAAACACTGCAGCACGAATCATCACAGGAACCAAGTGGCAAGCCCATGTAACGCCTATGCTTTATGCAACTACACTGGCTCCCAGTACGTGTATGCACCAAATTCAAAGTACTAGTTATTGCATTCAAAATTCTACAGACTATCTCCAAGCATTCTCCAACCACTAATCCACAAGGACCCAGAGAACAGAACAAAAAGATCAAATCACAAAGACCTACTCGCCATCCCAACCACAAGAAAAAAATCCACCCAGACAGCATGCAATAGAACATATTGCATATATGCACCTTCATTATGGAATGCCCTTCTAGAACATATCAGATCCATCAAGGACATATGGGACTTCAGAAAGACACTGAAAACATTCCTCTTTACAGAACACTATGGACATGCTAACTGATAATCACACCTAACCTACCCAAATCCCCCTTCCTATACTCCTATCCTACACTTCCCTTACTCCTGCCCCCCAATACCCCAAACCCAACATATACTGATAGCACATTCATGGCTGGGTCATTTGATAGGGTACAAACGATGTTGAATAATTCTTTAGGTTTATTACAGGCTTTTAGTGCAAGGTTTGTGTGGTATTGTTGTTCATGTTTGTTTATTAGGTTATTGTATTCTTTTTGCTTCTCTTGGTATTGTTTCAGAGTAGTTTCTGCTTTGTTCCGTCTCCAGCGAAGTTCAAGTTGTCGTAGTTTTCTTTTGGATTCTCTTATTGTGTTTGAGTACCATGGGGTAGATCTGGGCCTGTTTTTGTTGTGGTGTGGATTCTTTCGAGGTGTGAGTTGAGATGCGGCAAGGATAGTGGTATTCCATGTGTCGACAGCTTTGTCCAGGTCGGTGAAATCTTGGGGTAGGGACTGCACGGTGTCTTTGAGGAAGTCCTCTTTGTTAAAGGCTTTGAAGCGTCTGATTGGCTGTTCAGTTTTCTGAGCTGCCCATTGGGTATTGTGGTGGAGCTCAAATAATATGGCATGGTGATCTGACCATGGTACTGGTGTAGTTTTAGGTGGTGACATGAGACCACGATCTAGGGTGTTAGTTGGTACGTATATGCGATCTGGTGTAGAGCCAGAGCAGTGGGATAGGCCCGATAGTACTTGTTTGATTTGAATGGATTCCATCGCTTTGTGAAAAGCCAATTCAATTGTTATTGAGGCAGATGTGAGGTTTAGGTCTCCTAGCAAAATGAGGGTCTTATGTGGGGAGTTAGCTGCGTATATCATATCTAGGATATTGGATGTGTCCTCTGTTGGGGCGTTGGGGGGTCGGTAGATCAGGCAGATGGATAGATGCTTGTTTTCAGTGTTGATGAATTCGCAGTGTTCGGAGCTTTTGGATGTTGGCATCTTGAGCCTTAAGTCTGTTCTGGCAAGGATTAATACTCCACCTCCTCATTTGTGGGTTCTGGGGCAGTTGTATGCTATGAATGCTGGTGGTGTTATTTGATTCAGTATTTCCTAGTCTGTATTCTTGAGCCATGATTCAGTAATGCATAGGATGTCAATGTTGTTGTTTCCCTGGATGTGATCGGTGATGGTGTTTATTTTGTTGCGTATCAATCTTGCGTTTATCAGGCCTATGGTTATGTGGGTAAAGACTGGATACTCGCAGTGCTGGCAGTCAGCCCAGGGGTGAACTTTAGATTTGTCAGGCTGGCCTACCGGGTAGGACCTAGTCTGGTGAGTATCCTCCACCTCCTCCCCCTTTTTGTTAGCAGAACATCACGTTTGCCATGATCGGGCACTCTTTGCATTGAGTGTTTGACTGGCGAGCAAGGCCCGATGTTGGCATTTAACTTTATTATTCTTGTGTGTTATTGTTTGGGGGGTAGAGGGTCATTTTAGAGGCAAGGCTATAATATACTCCTATTCCTGTTTCCTACTATTGTTTTTACCTGTCTCTCTCCATGTATTCCAATGTTGGGGCTGTTCTGGTGGGGGGTTGGGGGGGGGTAGGTACAGGGGTGTTTGGGTTGATTCATAGATCTGTTGTTCTGGGATGAATGTATGCGGTGGGGTGTTCTTGACTGACTTAGGGGTGCATGAGAGTAGTGAGGGTGGGGGTGACTTGAGAGGGGTTGGGGGTAGAGTCCTGCGCTTTAGGTGACCTGGCCTGAGAAGGCAGATAGTGGTGGTCTGGCCTCTGTTGGGCCGCAGTTCTACCCTAGAACCCAATAATCTGGGACTTTGGAGCAGGCCACACATACAGTATTAGCTTCTGAAGGCCACAGGGTGACTGCTGACTCACCTCTTAATAGAGCTGTATGTACTTGGCCATGGGAGCGATGGCGGCTGACTGATCCCTACAGCCACTAAGGTTCTAGGCGCTGAGTTATGCTGCCACCTCCCCCCTATGTAGGAGAAGATATGGACTTTTTGTGCCATTTGTTGTATTACTCTGTTGTCTATGTTGGTATTTATTATGGAATAGGGCAATGTGTGAGGCAGTGGGTATAGGAGGGGGTGATGATTGCAGGTAGGTGCACGTGTGGGTGACATGTTGTGAAGGGAGGGCTCGGTATAAGGAAATGTGAGTGCAATTGCCTAGGTGGGCTTAGTGAGGGGTCTGGATGGCTGGAGGGAGGGGGAGCCCTGATACATTAATAGGTGGCTTAGTTTATGCAGTGCATGGATTGATATGTGAGAGGGGGACGGAGGGTAGGAAGTGGGAGAGTGGGAAGTGGGGTGGAAGGAAGAGGGAGGTGCTAATTATTGTTATAGGTGGAACTCTGCAGACAGAACTGCTCACATCAGAAGTGGAATTCAGGAAGGGGAGGCCCTAGGCTGGGAGAGTGTCCCCAAGCTACAAAGACTGGAGACCTTTCTTCAGGGCCTGGTTGTATTGGGAAAGGGTTGAGGGTAATTTAATGGAACATGTATGGTTTGGGCACTCTGATTAAACGCTATAAGATTTTGCATGCACTGGCTCACCAGGAATACGAAATAGCCTTCCTCCAGGAGATGCACCAAACAGCCACAGAACATGCCAAACTTTCCCGTGATTGCAACAGAGTGGACTCCCCTGAGGGAGTGGATAACATGAGAAAAGATCTACAAAAGCTGGAAGAATGGTCTAATGCTTGGCAGTTAAGATTTAATGTGAAGAAGTGCAGTGTTATGCACTTGGGAAGCAGAAATCCAAGGGAAATGTACGCAATAGGGGGCGAGAGGTTGGTGTGCACGGACCAGGAGAAGGACCTTGGTGTGATTATTTCTGAGGATCTCAAGGTGGCAAAACAGTATGACAAGGCGGTGGCAAAAGCCAGGAGGATGTTGGGCTGCATACAAAGAGGAATTACCAGCAGAAAGGAAGAAGTACTAATGCCACTGTATAAGTCACTGGTGAGGCCTCACTTGGAATGCTGTGTTCAGTTTTGGAGACCGTACCTTGCAAAGGATGTAAAAAGAATGGAAGCTGTTCAGAGGAAGGCGACCAAAATGATTTGGAGCCTGCGTCAGAAGCCTTATGAGAAGAGACTTGAAGACCTAAATATGTACACTCTGGAGGAGAGGAGGGATAGGGGAGATATGGTTCAGACCTTTAAATACTTAAAAAGAAATAATGAACAAACAAACCTCTTCCAAAGATGGGGAAGCTGTAAACCTAGAGGGCATAACATGAAGCTGCAAGGGGATAAATTGAAAGGCAATGTCAGGAAATATTTTTTTCACTGAAAGGGTGGTGGATGCTAGGAATGCCCTGACGATGGAAATGGTGGGGGCAAATACAGTGACAGAATTCAAAATGGCATGGGACAGACAGTGGATTCCTTTACAGCTACAGGATAAAATCAAAATAAACGTAACTATCTAAATTCTCAACAAACAGGGGTGTCCTACACGGAGCAGTGGGTTCACCCCTAAACAAAGACATGGGGAGGGATGGCCTGCATGAAGCGGCAGGTGCACCTACTCTTGCCATCTTACTGGGCAGACTAGATAGACCATATTGGTCTTTATCTGCCGTCATTTACTATGTTACTATACTGGGTGGGTCAAGTTTATGGAGCTCCAGTCTATGGTAGAAAAGGAGTATTAATTTTGATACACAAACAAGTTTGCTTTATTTGTAATATTGACACCTCGGACTCCTTTGGCTGGTATGTTATATTAGGGGGGACCTGGAAGGCCATCCAATAGTCTTCTGCAATGTCTATGGCCCGGGTACACTTGATGCCCTGTTCTACACGCGGTTATGCTCCACTTTGGAGTAATTTTTGGAGGACGAGCTAGTGGTGGGGGAGGGGGTGACTTGAATGGTATCCGTGACCTCCTGATTGATTCTTTCTATTGAGAGTCCAGGGCTCACGATGGGACTACCTGTATTTTGCAATGGTTTCTAAGATACTGGCAGATCAGCTGGTGCCCCTCTTACCAAGTCTTATACAGGACTCTCAAGTAGGTTTTGTATGGGATAGATATGCTTCCAGTAATCCTGGAAGATTGTAACCTCCCTGGAATGAGTCCATGAGAAATAGATGCTCTCTTTGCTAATTAGCTTTGATGCCAAAAAGGCGTTCAATAGGGTGGGCTGAGACTATCTTTTTCAGTTCTGACATATTATGGCCTGAAGGCACCCTTTCTAGAGATGGTTCGGACATTGTAATCTGGCCCTGTGGTGGTGGTTAATTGGACTCTTTTGGAAGTCTTTGGGTTGGAAAGGAGAATGCGACAACGGTGTCTTCTCTCCCCACTTCTCTTTCTTTTATCCCTGGAGCCTTTCATCCAAAAACTGGTGGAGTGTCGAGAGGTGCCGAGTGTGTGTATGACCACCATATATCTAAACCCTTCAACTATTATCATATAATCTATAACCAATTGGATTAATTTTTAACCTTAATTCATAACTACTTTATAACTACTTCTCAGAAAAATTATAGGACCTCAAAACATAATATGAGCTACAACAGATCGCAACCAACCTTCCAGTATATCAGCTCCAAAGGCCTGTACTAGTGTGCTCAAATCTCATCATCGGTCTGTCATTTAGTCTTATATACAGATAGTAGAATCTTATAACATACAACAGAAATGTATGAGGCAGTTGGAGTTCAAGATCTCGGCCTTTGCAGATGACCTCCTAGTTCATATCACTCAGCCACAGACATTCTTGCCAAGTCTGCTGTCAAAGTTCACTTGTTTTGACAGGCTTGTAGATCTTCGGTTAAATAAGTATAAATCGGAGGCATTGGACATCTCAGGGCAACTGAAGGCTCTGTTGGGGGCAGACCTTTCCACTTCGTTGGACATTTCAGGCCTTTAGATACCTAGGGATTCTGTTGGCTAGTGACACCCCCATAAACGTTATCGGTTAAACTGCACCACTCTGCTAGAACATATGCAGACCAAGATGCGTGAGTGGATTCCGCTGCTCCTTTGGGCTGGGTGGCATCTATTCGTAAGGTTTTGTTTCTCAAACTGCTTTATGTGTTGCAGACTCTGCTGGTCTGACTACTGCACAAAAATGTGGCCCTGTTTGAGAATGAACTTCACCAATTTATTTGGTGGGGGGAACTGGCAAGAGTGTCTCTCTCCAGACTAAGAGGTCCCTAGAAATAGGAGTTCCTGGTATTTACCGATATGCGCAAGCCTGTCAACTCAGGCATTTATGGGACTGGTTGGGGCATACTGAGTTGTTTACGCCCCAAGCCTTGGAAGAAAATTTTGTTTCTCCCTATACGTTGATGGCCATGTTGCATATAGAGAGCTAAGCACTGCCGACCAGACTTTGTAGCAGCCTATTGGTGGGGCCCGTGAGAGGGATGTGGCAGTATATATGCTCCCACTGGCATACCTCTCATCTCCAGCTTCTTGTCTATCAGGAGTAATATGCAGTTTCAGCCAGGTTTACAAAATCGAGTGTTCTGGGAATGGGAAGACAAAGGGGTATGCAGTGTGGGCCATGTGGTAAATTCGGAGGGGCATATTAAATCCTTTGCAGCCTTATGCAATGAGTTTGAATTGAAGAGGACCTGAATTTTTGCTTACTACTAGCTTAGACATTACGTTCACTCTTTCCCAGCAGAATGCCTAGCAGCAGATATTTTTGGACATATCCTACAATTCTTTGAGTTGGAGGCTCAAGAACATTTTGCTATCTCGCAGTTGTTTCACAAGCTGGTGGCTTGGTCTCCTTCCTGGGATTTTTCAGCCATAGAGCAGTGTTGGGAAATGGAATTGGATTCCTCTGTGGAAGAGGGTGCAGTGAGGATGGCTAGTGTGCAAATACCAAGTCTGGTGATGTCTGCATGATTGTAGGAGCTTCAGTTCCGGGCACTGTGCTGGACACAATTCTCCCCCTTGTGGGCTCTACGGAATGGGGTGGCTCAAAGTAGTGACTGTCAATGGTGTGCTTTGCCCTCAGCAGACCTTGGCCATATGTGATGGAGGTGGGGTGGATACAGCGATACTGGAAACTGCTTCAGTGCTATATGAGTTCTCTAGTGGAACAACCAATGGAATGGATGAGAGCTTTGGTGGTGCTTGATCAGTTACCCTCCTCCTGACCCAAGGGGTGTTGGGTGCAGCTTTTGGTGCATAAAGTCTGTGTGGCTGGGAAACAACCACTGTTGGGACAGTGGAAGGAGGTGTTCGTTCCCTCTGTCTGAGAATAGCGAAACTGTTTTCACCAGCTGATGTTAATGGAATGCTTGTGTCCAGAGGCAGCGAAAAGCAGCGAGAGCATTTATTTTGCACTTTGGGGAGGGGGAGGGGGCGTACATAGACACGTTGGCATCACTGACTCATAATGAGCTGTTGATGTTGTAAGTGAAATCAGCACTCCCTATAGACTGATCTTTGCACGTGCCAGTGGGCAAATTGGGACATACAGCATGCGGGCAATGCCAGTTTTGTTTCATGGTATTGGTGGGCAGCTCATGGGAAGATCCACAAACTGGTTGCTGGTACCACTTGCAATGGAAAACCACCTGTACATCTGAATTTGTTGTTGTATTTTATTATACATTGGCTGCACGATTCATGCCATGAAGACGAGATTGATTGTGTCTGAGATTGTAGACGAGAAGCATGTTCAATCTTCTCCGGTGGTTAAACATTGTTTGAATTTGGCTCACAATTTTGAGGATTTAAAATGGAGGATTATCGATCATGTTCCATATGACCCTCATGGGGGTGATAAGGCTTTTAAAGTTCAATGGTTGGAACAACGCTGGATGTACTGGCTGACTACAGTACTGCCCTATGGATTGAACAGGTACACTTAGATTGTGAGCCCTTCAGGGACAAGGGAATAAAAAGTACCCGTTATATATACATACATGTAAACCGCTCTGATGCACAAGTAAAGGGCGGTATATCAATTGCCTAAACCATAAACAGAGATCGATTGGCTGAGTTTGTTCTGATTTTGACGAATGGGATGAGGGCTTCCCCCATGACATGGGGAATTTCCTCTTTTCCCATTGGTGGTTCTAAAGTATACCAATGCTTTTGTATAGCCATTGGGTGAGCTTGCAGACGCTCAAAAGCATGCCCTTTGTTTGGCATTTTGGGACAGTTACATTGAATCCTGGAGAAACTTACTTTCACTTCCCCATTGTGCTTGATACAGATTTGTCAGAGGACTTGAAATGTGCATGTCGCAATTCAGAAATTATTTCTGCTGGATCTTCAAGTCAAGATAAGTGTTGTAGGTTTTGACCTTAGAACCATATTGATTAAAATGGACGCATTCAACATTCGAGACTGAGCAAGGCTCTTCTCCTGTTGATGTCTCCAACAAAGAATCAATAGATTTGGGTTGTTCTGCATCACATAGGTGAATTTTGTATTTTGATTTAACATTTATCACCAGCAGTTGGGGTTTTTTATTTTTGGATGTTGTAAGGGCGGCATAGATGAGAGGGTTGACCAGCAGATTGGAAGATGGAGTCTCCAGTAGGGTGGGGGGATCCCCAGACATTTTGGGAAGTGTTGTGTGAGTGATGTGTCTATGGAGTGAGTTTGCATGCACTAGGTGGGAAGGGGGGAGGGGAGAGGGGAGGGGCTGGGCTGGGATGTTTGTTTCGCTTTTCTGTAAAAAGTAAAAATTTTGTGTTTGACAAGTTATGTTTTGTTATGCCTCGAGGCTCAGTGTCAGTGTTCCCACAGCACCTTGGGGGTATTCGTTAATTATCTAATAAAAACTATAATTACAAAAAAAATGCAACAGAAAGGAATATGTGGATAGTACAATCCAAAGCCCATCACTTTCCACTCTGCACTGTGAGGAAGGCCCTAGGCAGTTATCTAGATCTTGACTACTGTATGCATATGGCATAACCAAGGCCAGGCTTCATATAACATTTGCAAAAGCGATTCTGCATATCAGGGTGGAAATGGAACATATGTCTGAGTTTTGGACCTAAATCTTTTGGCTCAGGGCATGGTTAATAGCTTTCTTTCTGTGTCTTTAGTAAAGGACTTTGCTTGCACAGTCTAGTCGATTACATTTCTGTTTTCAGTAAGAATGAGCACTCTAGGAACACTGGTGTTTTCCAGGCTGGAAGCACTTCTTCACTACATGCTTTACTTTGCACAGCATGGACCTGATGAGCGTACTCTAAGCACAGAAAAATGAGGGTTAGAACAGTTGCTTGGTTTTTAATAATCTCATCTATTCTTGCCTCCTCTTTCTGGAATGGAACGGGTAAACGTAGATCGATTGTTTATGCCATCAAAATGTAGAAAAACTAGGGGACATGCACTAAAGCTACAGGGTAACACATATAAGACTAATAAGAGAAAATATTTTTTCACTCAATGTGTAATCTAACTCTGGAATTCATTACCGGAGGATGTAGCGAAAGCTCTTAGTATAGTTGGGTTTAAAAAAGGGGTTGGACAAGCTCCTGGAGGAAAGGTCCATAAATCGTTATTAAAATGTACCCGGGAAATCCACTGCTTGTTCCAATACAAGCATTGTGGAACCTGTGTCTTCTGGGAAACTGCTAGGTACTTGTGACCTAGATTGGCCATTTTTGGAAACAGGATACTGGGCTTGATGGACTTTGGTTTGACTGAGCATGGCATATCTTATGTTCTTATGTTCCCTACTTTCTTATAATGAGCAATGCAGGCATCTGGAGGATGCCTTGCCAAGTTACTTTTTAAAGCACCTAAACTAGGCCTTTTTTAAAATAAAATACTTGTTTCCATATCGCCCTCCTAGACCAGTCCAGACAAGTGGTTTGTGTTCCCCTATCAGGAGATTGGTGGAGACAAAGAATCAATGAAACGCCCAGGCTTCAATGACATCACTCCCATGTCTCTATTCGCTTCAGTCACCATAGGTCCTTCAGTATTTCTTTTGTCTCCAGCACATGATGGATGTATTTTCTCCTCACTAAAGAAAATTTGAAAAATTGAGAGGAAAAGATTGATAAAAATGCTCGCAATAGACCACTTTAAGGATGACTCTCTCACTTAAGTGTGACGTGGGAGGCTCTACTACTACTACTACTACTACTACTGAACATTTGTATAGAGCTACAAGGCATACGCAGTGCTGCACAGACACATGTAAAGGACGGTCCCTGCTCATCAGAGCTTACAATCTAGTCGAGATAAACAACACAGTAGCTGTAGACATGTGATACAGCTAGGGGACATGGTAAGGAAACACAAAGGACATGAGGTGAGTCAAGATCCGAAAGCGGCAGCGAAGACGTGAGTTTTCAGCCTGGCTTTGAAAGGAGTCAGAAACTGCAATCTTTTCAGTAGCCATGAGGGCGAGTGAAGGAGTAGCCTAGTGGTTAGAGTGACAGCCTAGGACACAAGAGATCTGGGTTCAATTCCCACTGGCATGCTTTGGGCAAGTCACTTTACCCTCCATGGCCTCAGAAGAAAAGGTCTGGCACTTGTCCAGTGATACCTTGCCAAGAAAACCCAGGGGCTGCTGTGTCACCAGGAGTCAGCATTGATTTGAAGGCACTTAAAAAAAAAAAAAAAAAAGGAGGAGGAGGGAAAATTGGTTCAGCTCCATGCTCTTATCATAATAACAGAAGTCCTAATTGTAACAAAAAGCCAGTCATATATCCCTCCAACCCACATAACAATACAAAATCATGACATTAAAATAAAAAACAAAATAAGATACCTAGGTGTTATACTAGACACACATCTGACGATGACTACTCATATCAGAAACACTATAAAGAAAATATACTTTAAACTCAAAATCCTTAAACAACTTCGCCCATTAGTACACCTACAAGACTTCATTAATATAATCCAGGCTACAATAACCCCGCACTTTGATTTTGCTAACCTAATTCTTCTAGGAATAACAAAACAAAATATCAAAAGAATCCAACTAGCACAAAATGCAGCAGCTAGAATTATAATGAAAGCACACTCATTCCAGCACATAACACCAATACTAGCTTCCCTTCATTGGTTGCCAATTCAAAGCAGAATAATATATAAAACTACAATAACTACTTTTAAAGCATTAAATCACATGGCCCCAATCCCTCTAAATAACCTAATCAGTATGGAACCTCAAAAAACTACACACAGAAAAGGACACTCAAATAAACTAAACTCTCCTCATGATTTCATAAAAGCAAATAAATTAACTAACAACAGAGCTTTCTCTCATGCAGCCCCATCCACCTGGAATTCCCTTCCAGAGGACCTAAGATCTATAAAGGAAATTATGGAACTCCGTAAAAAACTAAAAACTTATCTATTCTCCATGCACTACGGAAACATAGATAACCCCTTGATTTACTCAGATAACGGCTAAAATCACCTGACTGAGTAATACTAAATCCTACAATTTAACAGAAAAACCACTGAACTAAAAACGCTATGATTAAACCCTAAAGTACCACTACTTGTATCTGTATATAGTTTATCTGTATATAGTTTATTGTACATAGTTTAAAAGCAAGTTTCATGCTGTTATGTATTAGCCTATGCTGTTAACCAATTTATTGTTTATTGTTACATAATGTTCGATGTAAAACCAAGCTCTTGCTTTGTGGATTTTGTTTTATTGTAAACCGCAACTGAACTCTGGAAGATGCGGGATATAAATGATTGTTAAATAAATAAAATAAATAAATAAGAGCCTGCTGAGCAGCTACAAATTTGAAGGATTTGGAAGAGTGCAGCAGCCTCACACAACCTCAGTGCCCCTCATTCCTCCTTTCTCTCCCATCTTTCCCAAAGATTGCAAAAGGCTCTCAGAGGGATCTTCCTGCCAGCCACCTTTAACACAGTGCTGCAAAAGCCAGTAAAACAACTTCATGGGAGTAGAGCTGAGCCCAGCATAGATCCTCTGCCTTGGGCTCTCAGGGGATGAATATCAAGGCCTGGCCTAGTCATTGTCCTTGTTGGGGGCTCCTGATTCCATCCATATGGGACACAATTCTAGGTAGACTGCTGATGGCCATTGGTGCAATGTGGTGGTTTCCCACCATTTTCTGCATGCATTAGATGGCGCCATAGGTAAGGCTGTCCAGCTGGCTGGAGGATCCAGTGACCGTGTCCTCTAGGGAGTCTACAACAGCTGTTCCCCCCTGGTGATTGGGGAGGGTCATTTCCAAGAGGAGAGCTTCCAGAATCTGGATTGTCCTCCCTGGAATTCCTTCTTTTTTGGCATCAGGCCTGGTCTTTCTGGCATGGAAATTCAGACCCTGCAGTCTCTGTGTGCCCCCAGGTGCAGTCTTGTGTGGGACAGGCAGAGAATGGAAGCCCTGCTCTGATTGTCTTTGACTAAGTGTTCCCAGCATAGGGCCTATGGAAATGGGGAACTGCTGGTGAGATTTTGACCATGACTTAGATTCAGATGGATCGGTACTGAGTTCTGACGTGGATGTAGAAATACTCTCATCTTCAGAAGATTGTGAGGAGGCTGGTGTGATCCTCCTATTCTTGAAGGAGGAGCTGGCAGCGTTGATTGCCAGAGGTTCATCCACCTTGAACATGATGGATGTTTCTGGCATGTAGCAGGAGCCAAAGGTACACCTGCTCCTTCAAGAGGTGCAAAAGTCCACTACTGTCCTCCTGTTTCCAGATGTTATCAACTCCCTGCCTAAAGGGTTAAGGTTGTGTAAGAAAATCTCCACTTTCCCAGAGGAGGAGTGCATTGAGTGATTTGGCATTCCCATGGTGGATACACAGGTCACAGCAGTTACCTGGCGGACTACTATTCCTGTGGAAGGCAGATTGGCCTTAAAGGATTTCTGGACCATAAGTTGGATTCATGGTAGAGGAGTCAGGTTTGCCATGGCAGCAGCTATTCAGCAGCTGATGGTATGTACAAGCCTGATGGAATGGACCCGGATTGCTGGGTGCTAGACACATTCATTCGACTGTGTTCTGGAATGCAAAGAACCACTTCTGGATGCCTTTGTCATCTCCCCTTGTCAGTCTGTGATCAGAAGTGTCACTGTGCAGATCATAGACAAGTTGCTGCAGCTAAAGGCGGCGATGTCCTTCCCACCTGATGAGTAGGGCTAGGGCAGATACTCCATCAATTTTGTGGTGCCCAAAAGCATGGCTCCTTCCGGTCCATTCTGGACCTCAAGGAGATCGACGAGCACTTATGTGTCCTGCGCTTCTGGATGGAAACCTTGCACTCTGTGATTCAAAGCAGTGTGCTGAGGGGTGTTCTTGGCTTCTCTGGATCTGGCTGAGGCGTATTTTCATATCTCGATCCAGGCAGATCAGCAAAAGTATCTGAGTGTTGCCATGCTTGGCTCTCACTGTCAGTTCACCACTTCTCTTTTGGGCTTTCCACTGCCCCAAATATGTTCTCCCAGGTTTTGGTGGTGGCTGCAGCGCTATGGCACCAAGGGTCTGTGTCCTTAGAGAGCCTCAGTTGGGTGATCAATTAGGGAAGAGCCAGCTGTGGTCTTCCCAGTCTCTGGAGTTTCTGGGAGGATGTTTTGACTCTCGAGTGAGCAGAGTTTTCCTACCAGAAGAGAACGTCAAAGTCTGTTGGATTGTCTGGCTCTGTTCTTTGTGCAATAGGCTCCCAAAGGGTGGGATTTTCTTCAGCTCCTTGATGACAGCGACTATAGAAATGGTCATGGATATGGGCAATGTCTCTTCTTCAGTTGCTATCCTGACCCAGTCTTGGCCAAGTTAGCACCAGCTGTATGTGTTTCCTCTGTGGCCACTGGTGGGGCATGTGATTCGGTGTATACTGTAGAATGCCACCCAGGCAGGATTGTTCCGGTGGGACCAGACTGGCTGAGGAGAGCATTGTTCGGAGACCTGATGTGGCTCCTGTAGGTGCCTCCTGTTCAGGTGCCTCTGCCTCAGGGCCTGTTGTAGCAGGGACCGATTGTCCCGGAGGACCCAGTTCCCTTCTCGCTTACGACATGGCTTTTGACAGGAGATAGCTAGTGCATGGGGGCTACTCTCTAGTAGTGGTCTCCACTCTGCTTGGAGCCCAGAGAAGGTCTACCAAGCTAGCATACTTGTGGATCTGGTGCCTCTTTTGAGCGATGGTGTGGTGTTCGTCAGTTGGATTCTGTGATGGCCAAGCTGCCATCTCTGTTGGCCTTTCTACTGGATGGTCTGGAGAAGAGCCTTTCCCTTAGCTCCTTGAAAGTTCAGGTAGCAGCTTTGTCCTGTTTTTTGAGGTCCGGTGGCTGGTAAATCTCTAGCCTTGCACCTGGACATCTCACGCTTTCTCGAGGGGGTTCGGCATCTGCATCCTCTTCTTTGGTCTGTGATACCTTCCTGGGCCCTGATGGCAGCATCCTTTGAGCTACTGAAGTACGCTACTTTAAAAAATTTGATGCTCAAGATGTTCTTCTTGGTTGTGTTTTGTTCCGAGCTGCAGGCTCTGTGTTACTGAGACATTATCTGTCTTTTTTAATGAGATTGTTTCCATTTGGCCTGTGCCTTCCTTTTTGTCTAAGGTGCTTCTCCCTATCACGTGAGCCTGGTGGTATGCCTACCCTCCTTTTCTGAGTAGTAGTGTTGGGGGAAGGATAAGGATCTTCACCTTGTGGTTGTCCAGAGGGTGTTTCTCCGATTCTTGGAGGTTATGAATTTCTTTTGAAAGTTCGATCATCTTTTTGTGCTGTTTGCTGGTCTACGCAAGGATTATGGAAGCTTTTGCCCCGGCATATCTATTATAGCCACTTCCAGAGGATTTGCATGCACAAACGTCCTCATTGGCAGAGCAGAGCTCCATAGCTCCTGCAGCCATTTGTTTTGCAGAAACATGGGCATCACTTTCCAGTTTAGGCAAGCATTACCACGTGAATGTCCATGCAAGGGTGGACACGACTTTGGCTCAAGGTTTTGTGAGCTGCTGTGTCTTCTTCCTGCCAGGTGGAGTTATAGCTTTGGTACATCCCACTTGTCTGGACTGGTCTAGCAGGATGATATGGAAGGTGACATTTTTCTTACCAGTTAATATCCTTTCCTTGAGTCCTGCTAAATCAGTCCAGTGCTCACCTGGAGCTGTGTTGCTCTGTTCTTCTGATATGATACCCTTGGATTCACTCTGTTTTGTTTTGTTTTTATTAGAATATTTAACAAATTACATCAAAGCAACCACAAAGAAAAACAATACCTCAAACATACAAAAAATAAAGAGGAAATAATGAAAGAAGTAAAACCAAAGAGGTATAGCACAAGTCCACATCAAGAGAAGATACATCAAAAGAAACTGAGGGAACGGAAATACCTTTTCAACTCCTTTTACAATCCCAAACCTAGTAACACAAAAAACCCCAAAACATCAAGATGCTATATCCACCAAGAATTGTTCCAGCTTTGAAGCCTCCAGAAAGGAGAATCTATTACCGGAATATGTCATCAAACATTTACAAAGAAACCTTAAATAAAATGTACTGCCTATTGCTAGAGCCTTAGATTTAAGCTGCAAAAAAGCTTTTTGGTGGAGTTGAGTGACTCGGGCCACTTCTGGGAAAGCCATCAAAGGCTGTCCACAGAAGGGTATGGTCTTTTTTAAAAAAATATAGCTTCATAACGGCACTCTTCTCTGCCTCTGAGCTAAAGGAAACCAAAACAGTAGCCCTCTTGTGACATTGTCTAGGGAGGACTCAAAAAACTGCATTAACTCCAAAGAATCTACATTCACAAGTCCATCTATATCTCCATCTGGATTTGCAACAGTAAAACAACGAGGCACATAATATATTACAGTAACTGATGAATCTTGAAAAGAAGAATATAACACCACCTCTTTCACATACTTTTTAAATAATTCCAGTGGAGAAAGTAGACTAACTACTGAAAAATTCAAAAATCTAAGGTTCCGAGTTCTAGCCCAATTTTCTATAGCTTCCAGTTTGTTATGCAAATTTAAACTAACCTTAATGAAGGTATTACACACAGCTTGTACACTCACAAGTTTACTTTCCAGCCTGGCGACCTTATTACTGGTTATTAGCGAGAAGGGTGCCATGCTGAGATAAAACCTGAGAGGTTTCCTGAGAAAAGCACATAATTGAGCCAGTGATCCTTTCAATGCTGCCTCCAACCTGGTTATCGCAAACCAAATATCCCTCAAAGAAATATTCCCATCACCAGTACCTGGAACCCCCAAGTCCATGGAAGTAGCAGGCAGAGGTATAGGTGTAGGATATTTGAAACTCAAGGCAAGGGATCCTTCTGTGGTTTCAGTCTGCTCCCAGGGTGGAGGTGTAGATGACACCAAGGACTGAACCCAAGAGAAAGGGACCAGGGAAGCACCAGCATAAGCAGTCGGTTGGGAGGAAGGGGTACTCAACCCAAAATCTAAGGATGTATCCAAAAATGATGTCTTCCCCACAGTTTGTATAGAAGATGTTCCAGGGCCTGACACACAAAGTACATGCTGGTCCAATGGGCTTTTAAGAGCACGAACCTTTGAAGGGCACTTACCTTTTGTTTTCCATTTACCTATAGAAACTAATTGGACACAGCATCCTCAGGTGTCCTCTGGTGCTCCAAAGGGGCTCACAAAGGGCTAAACCTGCCCCTTAGAACACACACTTGCATCTGCATCCCGCAGAACAGGCTGTCCTTTATCCTCCAACGCGCTGGAGGGAGGAGCTATCACCCGGAACAGCCGTCGGTATCTGGACCTCAATCAGTCTGCTGGTATCTCCACCAAAGCCTGCAGCCGGCTGGCCTTTATCCCCCGATGCACTGGAGGGAGGAGCTATCACCTCAAACTCCCACTGGTATCCGGACCTCAATCAGGCTACTGATTTTTTTACTTGGCTCTGCAGGTTCATTGTCTACTGACAGCCTTATGTTTGTTTTTCTGTACATAGTTCTCTACTGTTGATCACTCGCTGTTGCCCATGGTTGAGGTTGTGTGAGACTTGCCATATTTCTCCCATATGCTTTGGGATGAATACTGAAGGTGACCTCTAGTGGTTGAGGCGAATAGAGGCATGGGAGTGATGTCATTGAAACCTGGGCTTTTCATAGGTTCTTTGTCTCCACCAATCTACTGGTAGGGGAACACAACACATTTGTCTGCACTGGTCTAGCAGGACTCAAGGAGAGGACATTATATGGTAAGTAAAATGTCACCATATGTAGCAGAGAATGAAGGCTTGCAGCTAGTGTAAATGAATGTTCCTACATTTTGCAAGCACATGTGTAAATTACCATATTTTGTACTCACATGACCCATGTGCCACCCAAACTTTGCTCATGTACATGCCTACAGTGACATAAGCAATGCATGCACATTTACACAGCTTGGTATTTTATAAGAGGCAGTTTAAGTGCTTATGTGGCCACTTCTGAGAGTAACGGGCTTAACCCTTTCCACTCAACTGTCTTACGCCATGGAACATTTAAATTTTCCTATTCGGATTGTTTGTCCCACCCTGTGGGACAAATGAATAATGTGTTAATTTATGGCCCACAATATAACATGGCTGGTACCGTAGAATGTGTATGTCATGTTGTTGTTAAATGTCATCATGGAAACCCTCTGGATAGTTGTCCTAAACTCTGTTCGGTCTTCAGTCAGACGGCTCATTGTTGACAGAGTGGCACCCATAGCTGCTGTTATTGTATCAGTCCATCTCATTGCCAGCCTTCCTCTTTTGCATTGACCTTCTGCCTTGCCAAGCATGATGTCTTGATGTGTATGTCATATTGGTCGTAATTTGGCCAGTTTCTTATTAAAATGTATTCCAATCTAGAATGAGCAACACAGAAAATTTAACTGAGTGGAAAGGATTAAATGCCACCTAAAATAGGCACCTCCTTATAAAAGTATGCCTAGATATGCACAGTGAGCAGCTAACATCTTCCACCCAGACCAGTAGACTCACAAGTCATAGAGAATTCTCTGAGAATATAACTAAAGGGTAATTGAGTAAGGCAATAAATAATACCCAAGATTTGGGGACAGCATCAGAATATATGGCAGTAGATAAAGGCTAATTGGTGCATCCAGTGTGCCCAGTTGTTCTAGTTCATACTGCTACAATGTACAATAGGAAATTCCTCCTTATCCAGGCCAATTTTGTTAACTCTCCTCATATGTACTTTACCTTTGTGGATAGATGAGCGAACTGTAGTAGTTCTTGTAGTTTAGCTTCAGGTCGGTATGTATGAGTTCATTTTCCAGAAATGAATATGTTGCAGAATGCTTAAGAAAACTCATGACATAAGTATACATTGTACTTTAGGTTGTGGTTTTCAATAAGAATGATTTAAATATAACACACCTTTGGCACTTGGGGAGTGCCAGGGGACATTAAACACAAAGGGCCCAATTCCGTTCTTGACATCTTTCTCCTTTGTACATAGAAACATAGAAACATGACGACAGAAAAAGACCAAATGGCCTATCTAGCTGTCCTTCCATATCAACCACTACAACAACCCCTTTTATCCTTTAGAGATCCTCTGTGTTTGTCCCATGCTTCTTTGAATTCAGATAGTGTCCTCATCTCTACCACCTCCACTGGGAGACTATTCCACGGATACAACACTCTTTCCATAAAGAAATATTTCCGCATATCACTCCTGAATCTATCTCCCTTCACCCTCATCCCATGTCCCCTCATAGTAGAGCTTGCTTTCAATCGAAAGAGGCTCACCTCCTGTGCATTTATGCCACGGAGGTATTTAAACATCTCAATCATATCACCTCTATCCCGCCTTTCCTCTAAGGTGTACATATTAAGATCCTTAAGTCTGTCCTCATATGCTTTATAATGAAGCCCACTAATCATTTTAGTAGCCACCCTCTGCACCGGCTCCATCCTGTTCACATCCTTTTGAAAGTGTGGTCTCCAGAACTGCACACTATACTCCAAATGAGGTCGCACCAAAGACTTATACAGAGGCACTATTACCTCCTTTCTTCTGCTGGCCATTCCTCTCCTTATGCACCCAATCATCCTTCTAGCTTTTTCCATCATCTTTTCTACCTGTTTAGCTACTTTAAGATCATTAGACACAATCATGCCTAGGTCCTGCTCTTCTTTAGTGGATGCACCCTCTCTCTGGCACTTCCTGCCGAGCCAAATCAGAAACAACGGTGACCTTTCCACATACCGGAAACAACTAAAAACCATCCTGTTTCATGAATACCTTGGACCAGAAACAGACATCCATCACTGACAACTCTTCCAGACCTTCTGACATATCCCCAGAACTACCTACTAAGAGACTCATGTCAATTGTCTAAGTCGTTACTTTCTGTTCGGATCATCAATGTTGGCCCTCTTGGTGATGCCCCCCCCCCCCTCTCCGTGAATTGATTACTGTCCTCTCCCCCTTTTTTTTGTTAAACTGCTTTGACCCAGTGAAAAGTGGGATATAAATACAGTTAAATAAATAAAAGTATTTCACCCCCCTATACTATATCACTCCCTTGGAATGCTGCAGCCCAAATGCATGACCTTGCATTTTTTAATATTAAATCTCAAGCTGCCAAATTCTAGACCAGCGATGGCGAACCTATGGCACGCGTGCCAGCTGTGGCACGCGAAGGCCTTGCAGCTGGCACGCGGGCCATAGGTCCGCAAAAAAAAGAAAAAAGCTGTCTCTGACTGCTGCTGCGGACGCGGCAAGGGCAGAATGCAGCGTCCCGCGGGGCCCCCTCCGCCCGCTAAGCCCCTCTGCAAGAGCTTTCAGATTCGCGAGGGAGAGCGTCTCCCTCGCGTCTCTGTTAAGCCCGCAGGGGCTAATGGGAAATTTCCCATCAGCCCCTTTAGACGCGAGGGACTGATGGGAAATTTCCCATTAGCCCCTGCGGGCTTAACAGAGATGCGAGGGAGACGCTCTCCCTCGCGAATCTGAAAGCCCTTGCAGAGGGGCTTAGCGGGCGGAGGGGGCCCCGCGGGACATTGTAATCTGCCGCGGCAGCAGCCAGAGCCTGCTTTTTTTTTTTTAAATTTGCCGGGGGGGGGGGGGGGGGGTTAGGACTGCTAATGGGCAGGAGGAGGGGGGGGGTTAGGACTGCTAATGGGCAGGAGGGGGGGGGGTTAGGACTGCTAATGGGCAGGAGGGGGGGGGGTTCGGACGGCTAATGGGCAGGAGGGGGGGTGTTAGGACTGCTAATGGGCAGGGGGGTTAGGATTGCTAATGGGCAGGAGGGGGGGGTTAGGACTGCTAATGGGCAGGAGGGGGGGTGAAAGGAGATCAAATGGGCAGGAGGGGGGGGGTGTAAGGACTGCTAATGGGGAGGGGGTGGAAGGTCTGCTAAGGGGCAGGGGGGGTTAGGACTGCTAATGGGCAGGAGGGGGGGTGTTAGGACTGCTAATGGGCAGGGGGGGTTAGGACTGCTAATGGGCAGGAGGGGGGGGGTTAGGACTGCTAATGGGCAGGGGGGGTGTTAGGACTGCTAATGGGCAGGGGGGGTTAGGACTGCTAATGGGCAGGGGGGGTTAGGACTGCTAATGGGCAGGAGGGGGGGGTTAGGACTGCTAATGGGCAGGAGGGGGGGTTACGACTGCTAATGGGCAGGAGGGGGGGGTTAGGACTGCTAATGGGCCGGAGGGGGGGTTAGGACTGCTAATGGGCAGGAGGAGGGGGGGGGTTAGGACTGCTAATGGGCAGGAGGAGGGGGGTGTTAGGACTGCTAATGGGCAGGAGGGGGGGTGTTAGGACTGCTAATGGGCGGGGCGGGGGGGGGGGTTTAGGACTGCTAATGGGCTGGGGGGGTTAGGACTGCTAATGGGCGGGCGGGCGGGGGGTTAGGACTGCTAATGGGCAGGAGGGGGGGTTAGGACTGCTAATGGGCAGGAGGAGGGGGTGTTAGGACTGCTAATGGGCAGGAGGGGGGGTGTTAGGACTGCTAATGGGCTGGGGGGGTTAGGACTGCTAATGGGCGAGCGGGCGGGCTGGGGGGGTAGGACTGCTAATGGGCTGTGGGCTGATGGGGGCTGTCTGGAAATGGGGTGATGGGGGTTTAGGGCTGGAAGTGAGTTGATGGGGGGGGGGGGCTAGGACTGGTATTGGGTTGGGGGGTTGCTAGGACTGGAAATGGGCTGATGCAGGGACTAGAAGGGAATGGATGCTGGGTGAGGCTGGAACTAGAAGGGAGCTGATGTTGGGGGAGGATTAGAATGGGATGGGGCTGGGAGAGTAAAATGGAGAGGGGAAAAATATTTTGTGTGGGAGGGATAAAAAATCTACAATTGGCCGGGTATTGGGAGAGTAAGTGGGGATTGAGGATGGAGGGGTAAAATTTGAGTGGATGAAATAGGAATGAGGAAAGAGCAAAAGGAGAAAGATTAGTATGTTAAAGTGGATGTAGAGAGAGAGAATGGAAAAAAAAACTAGAAGAGAGAAGAAAGGACAAATGGACAGCAGATGATGGAGAGTTAGCAGAAAACATGAAGAAACCAGAAGAAAGTGGCTGGAGCAATTGCAACTGAGCTGAGGTATTCTGTTTATGTAATTCCTTTTTGACATTGCCACTTGTTCTCTTTCCCCAGTAGGTCATGTATTGTTATTGTCTGAAATGTATTGGTTTAATATTTGCAGTGTTGCCTTTTGATAGGTATGGTGTGGTGCTTTGTGAGTCCTGGCAGTGCTGTTAGGATACGGCGGTTTGCTATTGGTTCTAAATGGGCAGTGTTTGTAGTAGTTCCTAATGTGCCTGGCGGTTGGCACTGGATTATAGTAATGTAGAAATCTTTTAGTCTGTCTTTATCCATACACTCATTAAGAGACATGTTTACTAAAAGTTAGTGTATGTTAGCATTATGCAAATATTTATGCAAATTGACGTGCTGGCACTTTGAGGAAATTCTTTGGTTTTGTGCGGCAGTTTGGGCACTCGGGCTCAAAAAGGTTAGCCATCACTGTTCTAGACCATACTTCAAGCTTAGCTAGATCCCTCCTCATGTTATCTACACCTTACTGGGTGTCTACTCTATTGCAGATTTTGGTATCATCCGCAGAGTCAAACCTTACATGACAGCCCTTCCGCCAAATCACTAACAAAGATGTTAAAAAGAATCAGACCAAGGACAGATCCCTGGGGCACACCACTGGTAACATCCTTCTCCTCAGAGTGAGCTCCATTTACTTGTACCCTTTGTCACCTCCACTCAACCAATTTCCAATCCAAGCAGTAACTTTAGGGTCCATCCCTAGGGTGCTCAGTTTGTTTATAAGTCGCCTCTGAGGAACGGTGTCAAAGGCTTTACTGAAATCTAAATACACCACATCTAAATATATCTGGACGTACAAAGGAGATCGCGATTCTGATCCTGCGGGATCAGAATCGCGAACAGCACTGTACATGCAGGCCGGGACTGTGATTCAGTCCCGGCCACTGTTCCCTCTAAGCTGTGCGCGTGTGCGTGCGCACACACCTCACCGAGCGAGCGCACATACTTTACAACAGAGCGCACAAAAATTACGGTTCTGATTCTGATAGAAAACAACACAGACATCTTAAAATTTAAAAGTTGTGTATTTACGGTTTTCACAAGTTCTACAATATTTTCTAGTGCAATCAATGTGGTGTACATACTGTATTCTGACGTGTAGTCAAATTTTAAAGTATATAACTCAGAGTGTCGTTATGTGGCGCACAAAAATTTTACCTTCCTTCAAAAGCCGCACAGCTGATATTTTATGCGCACACAGCCTACAGAAAATTAGAGGGAACATTGGTCCCGGCCTGCATGTACAGCGAAGCCCGACTAACTCAGTCAGGGCATTTAAATGGAGCCATGGTGTCATGTTGCCATGGCACTGCGGCTCCATTTAAATGCTTAGATGCCGTCCGCCAACGATAAAGTTAATTCTCTACAGCCCGACCCCTGATCTGGCCTCCTAAGGCCAGGGTCGGGCTGCGGGGATTTAACTTTTGCCCTCCCCCCCAGCCCCTTCTGTACCCTGGAGCCACGGAAACAGAACGGTGGAATAACTTCCCCGGCCATTTCGCTGGCCCTGGATATACAGGGCCGACATTAGAATTGGCCCTGTACATCCAGGGCTGGAGACCGCCCACTGCCCACCAACCCTCCATCCTTGGGCCGCCTCTTCCTTGCCCCCCGACTACCTTCCCCACACAACCAGCGGGGAGGTTAGTCAGGGGCCTGCAGCCGCCATGAATAGTGGGGATGGAATCATGTTTCAGACTGACCCCCAAATTGTTTTTATTTTTTAAGAATATAGAACCCATCCCATCCCATCCCACCCCCCAGAAGGAGATTGTACAAGAAATAACAAACATCATAGGCACAAAGTACATACGTTCAGAATATAAGAACATAAGAACTGCCATACTGGGTCAGACCAAGATCCATCAAGCCCAGTATCCTGTTTCCAACAGTGGCCAATCTAGGTCATATGTACCTAGCAGTTTCCCCAAAAGACACAGGTTCCACAGTGCTTGTACTGGGTCAAGCATTAATATCCTGGGTCCCTTCTTTTAAACCCATCTACACTAACAGCCTTTACTACATCCTCCGGTAACAAATTCCAGAGTTTGATTACACGTTGAGTGAAAAAATATTTTCTTTTATTAGTCTTAAATAGTTTACCCTGTAGCTTCATTGCATGTCCCCTAGTCTTTCTATATTCTGATAATGTAAACAATCAATCTACGTTTATCCATTCCACTCCGTTCATTAATTTATAGACTTCTATCATATCTCCCCTCAGCCGTCTCTTTTCCAGGTTAAAGAGCCCCAACCTTTTTAGCCTTTCTTCATAGGAGTATCCTTCCATCCCCTTTACCATTTTGGTGGCTCTTCTCTGAACCTTTTCTAATAACTCTATATTCTTTTTAAGATACATCGACCAGAATTGCACACAATATTCAAGGTGCGGTCTCACCATGGAACGATATAGAGGCATTATAATATCCTTTGTTTTATTCTCCATTCCTTTCCTTATGATACCTAGCATTCTATTTGCTTTCTTGGCCGCCGCTGCACACTGGGCCGAGGGTTTTAACATGGTATCCACAATGATGCCTAAATCTTTTTCCTGGGTGGTGGTTCCTAATGTGGAACCTTGCATCGTGTAACCAGAATGGAACAGCAACAAGACAAAATAAGTAGACTGTAAACATCATATGAAAATGCAATTCAAAACCATGCTATGTCCCCAAGGTGGCAGGGATTACTAGTTCTACTTATCATTTGTATAGTGCTTCAAGGCATACACAGCACTTTATAGACACATGTAAAAGACAGTCTCTGCTCATCGGAGCCTACAATCTAGTCTAGGCAACACAACAGCTGAGGACAAGGATATATCTAGGGGCGCAAGGTAAGGCAACAATATGAGACTAAGCATATCAAGATCCAAGAGGTAAGTGTTCAGCCTGACACACAGACTCAGGTAGTTTGTTCCAGGCATAAGGAGCAGCAAGATGGAAGAATCAAAGTCTGAAGTGGCCAGCGTGAGAGCAGTCATCTTATAAAGCGCCACCCGTCCCAAGAATGAAAGCAGCAAGTTTTCCTAGTGCCGTAATTGGTCACCCTCCTGACACAACAGGGGTAAGATGTTTAATCCATATAGCTGAGACAGGTTCGTCAGTAGATGAACCCCCAAATACAGTAGATGAAAGATCTCAAAGTCCACTTTAGAGGGAAAGGGTTCTCCCAGCAGGCCAGCAGACTGGGTCCAAAAGAAGAGCCTTGGCCTTATATATGTTGAGGTGCAAGCCAGAGCAAGCACCAAACTGGAGGAACTTCTCAATCAAAACACCAAGCGAGGCCTGCGGCCACTGCAGGTGGACCAGGATGTCATATGCATATGCAATAATCTTAAGGACCGATCTTCCACATACACCCCCCCCCTCAATCTGTGCATTGACCTGTATGAAGCACAGCAAGGGTTCCAAAAACAAGAGAAACCGCAGTGGGGAGAGGGGGCATCCCTGCTGGGTACCCTGTCCCTGAGAGAAATGCTCTGATACCTGCCCATTAATGACCACTGCTGCACGAGGAGAGGCATAAAGAAACTGTAGGGCCACCAGGAAAGATCCATCAAAACTGAAATGCTCCAAGACGGCAAACAGGGACAGCCAGTGTACTAGATCAAAAGCTTTTTTGGGTCAAAGCTGATCAGCAGGGAATCATGCTGAGCAGCCCAACTCTTCTCCACCGAGGCTGTCACATGTCCCGGCTTGGGCAGCACCACAATATGTGCCATATTGCTGTCGAAGGGAAAAGCTTGCAGCTGGATTAGGTGCCTGAAGAGCCATTGCATAGGCCCCACAACCCGGTCCCACATCAGGCAGTAGCAATCGTTCCTGAACCCGTTGAGGCCAGGAGCTTTATAAACCTTAGACTGCAAAATGGTCCTATCTATCTCCTCCTCTACAATTGGGCAGTTGAGGGATTCCTTCTGCTCCATCGTCAGGACCAGCAGTGTCACCCCATCCAGATAGGCTGTGTTACCCATCCTCCGCATACTAATCCTTATAAAAACTGCAAAACAAAGCCAAATTTGAAGCTTGTCTGTTACCAGTGCCCCTCCCATCTGAAAGAATCACCACGCCGCAAGGACCTTGCCAGTGCTTCACCAAGGATTAAAGCAGGTGCCCTGCATGATTGCCGTATTGATGCAACTTGCACTGATAATACAACAGCGATTTATAGGCCCGCTAATGGACCAGGGTATTCAGTTCCATTTGAAGCACGAGGAGCTCCTCCCACCCCTCAACAGTATAATGCCATCCCAGAGCCTGTTGAACTGCCCTAATCTGCTGGGTGAGCCACAGTATCTGTGCGTCAATTTGTTTCCAATGGAAAACACATTGACTGTTTCCCAAAAACAGAGGTGAATTGTCCTGGTGACCCTCAGTCGCAAGGGCATAGACATCCTACTTTTCCTGAAGAAAGTGGAGGAAGGCAGGGTCCCTGTATAAGTGGACCAGGAAATGCCAACTACCTGACCGTTTGCAAACACCACCCCCCCCCCCCCCCAGATGCTCCAGATCAACCCACACCAGAGCATGGTCCAAGATTACAATCGATTCCAAGCCAGAGCCCTGCACCCTTGGGAGAGATTCTGAGGGTAGCAGAAAGAAATCCAAATGCAACAATGTGCTGTGAGCCCGTGACATGTGGTTATAGTCTCAATGTTGGGGATGAAGAGTGCGCCAAATGTCCACCAAGTCCAGGACATCGCAGAGGTGGCTTAGCCCCCTATCAGAGTTTCCCAGATATGAGCCCCCTGGAGGCTATCCAGAACACAGTTGAAATCCTGTCCCACCCCCTAGATTGAGCGATTGCCCCGGATAACCTCGCAGCAGCTTACCCAAACCCATAAAGAAGGCCCGATCTGGAGTGATATGACCATAAACGTTACAAAAGGTGACAGGGCTCCCCTCCCACTCAAAATTAGGTAACGACCTTTGGGTCCACCACCTGAGATTCCATCATAAAATCAACACCCTTAAGTAGCAAAATGGCCACCCCTGCCCTCCGGGAGTCCATAGATGCCCCGAAGATCTGACCCACCCACCGCCTCCCCAATTTAGCTTTTTCCTTTGGGTCCATGTGGGTCTCTTGTAACAAAGGTACATCTGTTTCCAAGTCCTTCAAGTGCTTCAATATTTTATAGCATTTAATAGCGGATCCCAACCCACACACATTTCAAGAAATACAATGCATGACAAGGTCAATCATTCCCACTGCAGAACAGAATCTCAGACCCAAGAATAGGAGCAATAAATCACAGGCAGGCCCCCCCCCCCCCCCCCAGCCTAGGGATCCTGCATTCAGTTCATCTACTAATCCAGCAATCTCCCAAACTGAATCATCTTCTGCTGCCCCTGCTTCTGCCCCCTCTCCCCTGCCCCCTCCACCCATCCCACCTTCATCCAAAAAGCTCACAGCTGCTCCACCCATTCCCTCCCACCCATCTCCCTGCCTCCTTCCCCACCCCACACCATCTGCATCGCACTGTCCACACACTCTAAGGTCTGTCACATATCCAGGACCTTCCCCCCTGACCAGACAATTCCCCATTCCCCATCCCCCAGCCCATACACACTATCACAAACACCAGCAAGCAATCCCCCATTCACTCTGCCTTCCCTTTGTCTGGGTCTGTCAAATTATGTCCAGCTCACAGGCATGCCCCCTTATCCACCAATGGCAATAGTAGCATCCATACTCAGCTAGTGACATAGTCAGTGGGCCAAGGAGCACTAACCACTCCATCCCTATGAATCCATACTACAACCCCATCACATTCAGCCTTCCATCATAATGCGTACAGGCTCCCCTACCCCACCAACAGTCAACCATAACCAACACCACACATTACCTAAAATAAACTCATCTCCCAACCGCCACAATTCACATAAGGCAACCTACCTCCATACACAATGAAAATGTATCACAAACCACCTCCCCTTAACTTCAGAGAAGGTCCCCTGTGGTGAGTAAATTATTGGAAACCATGCTAAAAGAGAGAATACTGAGGTTTCCAGAGTCCAGTGGATTGCAGGATCTGAGGCAGCATTTGTTTGCTAGAGGCAGGTCTTGTCAGACAAATCTGATTGACTGGGTGACCAGGGAGTTAGACCAAGGGAGAGCCCTAGATGTGGTATACTTAGATTTCAGTAAAGCCTTTGACGACTTACTAATAAAATGAGTATCCTAGGGATGACTCTAAAGTGGCTGACTGGGTTAGAAATTGGTTGAGTGGGAGGAGACAAAGGATACAGGTAAATGGAGCTCACTCTGAGGACAAGGAAGTTACCAGTGGTGTGCCACAGGGATCTGTCCTTGGTCTGATTTTTAACATCTTTGTTAGTGATTTTGTGGAAGGGCTCTTGGGTAAGGTTTGCCTGTTTGCAGATGATACCAAAATCTACAATAAAGTAGACAATCAGGAAGGTGTAGATAACATGAGGAGAGACCCAGCAAGCCTTGAAGAATGGTCAGCAATTTAGAAGCTGAGATTTAATCCTAAAAAATTGAAGGATCATGTACTTCAGCTGCAAAAATCCACGGGAGTGGTACAGTGTAGGGGACAAAATACTTCTGTACATGAAAGAAGAGCAGGACCTGGGCGTGATTGTTTGTTTCTAATGAGCTTAAAGTGACTGAACAGGTAGAAAAGGCAACGGCAAAAGCCAAAAGGATGC
Source organism: Ichthyophis bannanicus (assembly GCA_033557465.1). Lineage (NCBI taxonomy): Eukaryota > Metazoa > Chordata > Amphibia > Gymnophiona > Ichthyophiidae > Ichthyophis > Ichthyophis bannanicus. The sequence continues at coordinate 9,603,687 of CM066050.1, forward strand.
TTGGGTGCATAGGGAGAGGACTGGCCAGCAGAAAAAATGGAGGTGATGGTGCAGCCTCATTTGGAATATTGTGTGAGGTTCTGGAGACTGCATTTTCAAAACGATATAAACGGGATGGAGTTGGTGCAGAGGGTGGCTACTAAAATGGTTAGTGGTCTTCATTATAAAGCATATGAAGACAGACTTAAAGATCTTAATATGTATATGTTAAATGAAAGATGGACTAGAGGAGATATGATAGAGTTGTTTAAATATCTCCATGGCATAAATACACAAGAGGAGAGCCTCTTTTGATGAAAGCAAGCTCCGCTACGAGGGGACATAGGATGAGGGTGAAAGGGAGTAATATGCGGAAATATTTCTTTATGGAAAGAGTGGTAGATGCGTAGCATAGTCTCTCAGTGGGGGTATTAGAAATGAGGACAGTATCTGAACTTAAAAAAGCATAGGACCAACACAGAAGATCTCTAAACTTGATAATGGAAGGGCAGATTAGATAGGCCATGTGGTCTTTTTCTGCAGTTAAGTTTCTGTTTAATTCAGTGTTCAAGAGCAGAGGTCTAGTGAGCCCACAGCCACTCAATAGTGGCGCTCCCAGACATGCAGTTTTGAGTCCAGTGGGTCACTTCCCAGGCTCTGCAGAAGTATTTGCATTTTGCACCCCTGCGCATACCTGGGGAGTAGGGGGCAATGGTCAGGCACACCCAAGTATCGACCCTAGGCCCAGGCCAGCTCCTATAGGGCAGCTGTGGTCAATGAGAAGTTCATCAGGCCGATCACACTCATCACGCTCCTGAACTCCCCAGCCCTGCCAACACAACCACAATTTAGAACAAGATTAGTGGAGTCTAATTTGAATTTCAAGCTTTCATCTACATTTGGTGTCGGTCCATCAGGCAATTCCCGCAGTTCAGGAATTCCCTTATTCGCAGCAGCTCCTCCTCTGTTGCTGATGTCATTTTTTCAGCCTATCAGAAAGTCTGCAGGCACTTTATATGTTCACGTGACTGCCAGCGTTTTTGTACCCGGTCTCTAGCCGGTTTGATACTGGAAGCAGGGCGCTCAGTTGGCCCGAAACATGCATGTTGTGCACTGGAATTGATGCTTTGCATTATGATCTTCGTCACTTTTCAGATAAGTCCTTTCACTATATATAAAAATAATTAAAAGGGCTTTACAATGATACGAGCGGAGTGTTTTCCAGCTCCCCTCCTGATTGTTTAAACCGACAAACATTATACTATATATTTGCAATTTTGGTGCACTGTTGCATTTCAGGTGACCTTCTTTTGTTGGACTTTACTATTGAGAAAATCCTGTTTTAGGAGGTTTAAGATTGGTAACACAACCACAATGGCAAGAGTGAGAAGGGAGAACACGGTTCCGAGAGCGGCAGTACTCAAACCAATGTCAATCTGAATTTTCCCACACAGTCCGGCAGTCAGTGTCTTCGCAGCCACACACACATGGCCCAGTCCTCAACTAGCGAAAGACTCACAAAATTCCAAGGCCTCCGCGGTGATGGAAAAGCAATGCTGCTGATTGTGATGTAGAACACTAAGGCTGGCAGGGTAGAGTAAGACGAACTTGGTTCCATGATCCGACAAACATTTGCAAACCTCAGAGAACTCCTTCCTCTGCTTGCTCAGAGAAACTGAGTAGTTCTGGAAAATCATGAATTTCTTGTTGCCTTTCAGAAATCCAATCAGAGACTGAAGCAAACCAAAAAGCCGATTAGATTATATGGAGAAAATGCAAGATGTTTGTACACAGGGCCATATCGAGCTGCAATCGCACCCTGTGCAACTTGCAGCTCAGGCGCACGCCCCCCCTCTCCCCCATACCTCCGTCCAGTGCTGCCTGCTCTTTCCCTGCTACTGCTGCCCTCTGTTTTTTTCACAGAGGTGCCGGCAGCAGGGAAAGAGCAGGCAGTGCTGGACGGAGGTATGGGGAGGAGGAGGGGGGCATGCGCCCAATCTGAAAGGTGCCGGCACTTTAAGAAGATCTGTCCCTCCCTACTCTGACATGGCATCGGAGAAGGGAGGGACCAGACCCGCTTAAAGTGCTGCAAAAAGGCTTAGGGAGTGCATTTCCTCTGCCTGCTATTGTCCTGCCAGCGGCGGCAGAGCAACAGCAGACAGTCGAAATGCACCCCCCAAACCTTTTTGCCCTGTGCGGCTGCACTGCTTGCACAGGGCTAGGTATGGTCCCGTTTGCACACCAAGGAACTAAAATAAGAGAAACCCATTAGTGCCAGCAGAATTGTCAGTCTTCGGAATCGGAGGAATCGAAGTATTCCTGACCCCGATGCTCCTGCAAAGCACGATCCCAGTACCGATCGAAGTTGGTACCAAGGTGACCCGGTACCACTTTATCTACTCCAGCCTGAGGTGGGATGGGAAGAGTTACCATCAGGGCCGGTACTGTCGGTACCGGTACCAGTGTCGGTACCGGCATCGGTGTCAATGTCGGTACCGGTGCCCTTGGGACCACCGGTACCGCAGCTGAGAGAAGAGCTGCGAGACTGCATTTGATAGCAAGAAACCTCTGGTCTATTGACGCTGCCGATGCCTGGGTGTCGGTACCGGTAAGAACGGCCGGAACCCCTGAGCATGGCACAGGTAGTTCTTGCGAGGTTGAGGCCTCGAACATCCTGAAGCCCCATCGATGCTTTGGAAGTCGAAGCCTCCCGCCGGGGCTGTTTTGCCGGTGTGGTTCCCTCAAAGGCAATGCCATTGGCCTCTCGATGCTTAGCAGGAGAGCTACCCTTTGAGGACCGGCTTTTGTGTTTAGTTACCTGAGATCCATGGGAGGAAGAAGAGGCCCTTGACAATGTCGATGCAATGTATTTGGCATCTGAAGAAAAGAGGGTACCGAGCTTTGCGGCCCGGTTCTGTCTTCCTCCTTTGGTCATCCCCATGCAGGAGAGACATTCAGTTGGAAAATGATCGGGTCCTAAACATTTTAGACACCAATCATGGGTGTCAATGACGGAAATGGTACCGCCACACTTAGTACATTTTTTAAAACCACTAGCTGGCTTTTCCATGATTTTGGAAAAATGGGGCCTAATGCCCAAAATGGCGCCTAGCACCAAAACAGGAAAGTTTCTGAAAAGAAACAGTCTAAGTCTAAGGGTTTTTTTTTTTTTAATGAAAAGAAAAGAACCGGCGGTACCAGTAGGCGTCGTGCGGTAGGCAAACGCGACCACAAGAAAGAATTTTAAAGACGGAATTTTCTGCGGTGACAGGGAATAGGTCCTGTTGGCTTCACGGAAAACGAAGAACTGAAGAGGGACAGTTGGAAAGGCGGGAAAGCAGCGCGCATGTGCTGAGGGATGCTCCCAAAAGCGTTCCTATTGGACGCTGGGGAGCGTTCTCGCGCAGGCTCCGTCGGTACCGACGATACCCATATGTAAGGACTACATTCCTGCTTGTTCCTGGAGATCAAAAGAAGAGATAAGAAATGGCAGATGGACCATAGACCACAGAAAGAGAGCTAAGAGAAGACAGCAAAGCAGAAGCCTCAGATCGGGACCAGCATGATCAGAGAATAAAATGGTCAGACAGCAAAGGTAGAAAAAATAATTTAATTTAATTTTAGTTATTGGACTTTGTGCTGTTTTTATATTTTACACAGTATTGGGGAACTGCATCTCTTATTTATCTGATGTTGCACTGCATGTGGACTCTGGCTTCTTGGGGTTTCAATTTAAATTTAGTCTACATATTTTTATTTTTACTTTAGATTGTGGTTACTTATTCTGTACTTGGTGAGGGTCGATGTTGTGCGTGTGTGAATGAGGTCAGGTGTTCTGTTAACATGGAGTTTGTATATAAAGATCTATACTGTACTGTAGTAATTTGACTTGTTCAGCTTTTCAAATGGGTGTATGGATGTTCCAGGGCCCACTAGTATTTACATTGATGCTTTTTTTGGATGGTCTCCTTATGTGAGTTTTGTAAGTTTGTGCTGATATGGTATGGTATGGTAGGTTTGCTCTTTGTTGTAGGGTTTTGTATTAGTTCACAATATGCCTGGTACTGGAGAATAGTGGTTATTGTTGTTAGCTGCCACACCATTCAATGGTAGTGGAGTCAGCTATGCGTAGGATGAAAAGTGCAAAAAGACATGCATCCAATCCTCCAGGTCATGAATGCAGGACTCTGGATGCTTTTGGACGGAGAACTTTCCAAGCTTCCATGCTTTCAGCTAGGATCAGCTCATATATCCTATATATGGGAATGTTCCTCAAAGAAATCACAGGAGACTTGGAACTTATGAGCCCATTTCTCCCAGATGATAAGAGACAAGACTTTCTTGCTCTAGTTAAGCATGCTCAAGATGTCTCCAAGTTTGTCAATCATGCAGCCTTTGACTGCTTCGAATGCATCAGCAGAACTTCTGCTATTGCCATTGGCGCACGACGGATTACCTGGCTACAGGCATCAGACTTGGAGACTTGGGTACAGGACAAGTTAGGCAACATTCTTTGCATGGGAGAGAATCTCTTTGGCAAGAACTGGCAGGAGAAGGCTAACGAATTAGATGCTGACAATTGTCAAAGTCTACAGCCACTCCAGCCAAAAGGAAGCCTTATAAAAAACCCTCTTTTAGCAAAAAGAGGAAATTTTATCCTTCCTATATCCAGCAGACTCAGACTCCAGGTCAGGTTGCCCAAAAGCGACAAACTAGACAGCAAAAGAAACCAAAAGGCCTAAGAGCCCAACCAGCTCTTCAGGCTCAGCCCCCTCAAGGGCTTTGACTCCTTCCTAGAGAGCTTTGCCTTCCTACCTCTGAGGGGTCCTCAACCCCCCCAATATTCACGGCAGGTTATGCCACTTTGTCAACAGATGGCATCATATAACAGCAGAAGATTGGACTTTGTCCATTGTAGGGGAGGGGTACAAACTTCATTTTCACAGCTTACCCCCTCCTACTTCCCGAAATCTCAACTAGTTCCTTCCCAATGCCTAGAATTCATAGGAGCCTGTCTGGATACCAGACAGGCAAGGGCTTTCCTTCCACAAGCCCGGTGTCTTCGCATAATGCAGTTAGCTTCCCAAGCAGCAGGCAAATCCTCCCTCACTGCTCGGGAGCTACTGCAGTTACTGGGACACATTGCATCCACAGTTCATGTAGTCCTATATGCTCGCCTCCACATGCGAGCAGCTCAGTGGACCCTCTCCACACAGTGGACACAGGCCACGAGTCATTTGTCAGACAAAATAACAAGCTCTCAATGACTAATTTTGTCCCTCCAATGGTGGCAATCACTAGAAAATCTGACAGTAGGGTCTCCTTTCCATCAACCCCTCTTTCAAGCCACCCTAACAACAGATGCATCACAGGTGGGTTGGGGAGCACACCTGAATCAACTCTCTACCCAGGGCACCTGGACTCTACAGGAGGTTGGTTTACACATAAACCTCCTGGAATTAAGAGCAATTTATTTAGCTCTTCGAGTGTTCCACACCCAGCTCAGCTATAAGACAGTCCTAGTCTAGACGGACAATCAGGTAGCCATGTTCTATGTGAACAAGCAGGGCGGGACAGGCTCTCTGTCATTATGCAACAAAGCTTTATGAGTATGGGCCCTCACCAGAGAGCATCAAATTCACCTTCTAGTGGTATATCTTCCAGGCATTCAAAACCTTTGGGCAGACAAACTCAGTCGAGTACTGTTACCTCACGAGTGGTCACTCCACCTAGACCAGGTGGCAAAGATATTTCATCTCTGGGGCACTCCAGACATAGACCTCTTTGCAAGTCCACTGAATGCCAAACTTCCCCAGTTCTGTTCCAGGATTCCGGTGCACAACTGTTAGGCAAGGGATGCCTTCCTCCTTCACTGGAGTCAGGACTTCCTCTATGCCTTCCCACCCATTCCCCTCATCCCCAAAACACTCTTCAAGCTTCAGAGAGACGGGGGTCGCATGATTCTCATAGCACCACGATGGCCACGCCAAACGTGGTATTCCCTGCTTCTGCATCTCTCTCAAGCGGCACCTCTGGAGTTAGGGCATGCTCCAGATCTCCTTTCCCAGGAGAACAGGACACTATGGCACCCAAAATCCCAGTCCCTGCACCTCACGGCCTAGTGTGCAATTCTGGAGACCGCACCTTCAAAAGGATGTGAACAGGATGGAGTCGGTGCAGAGGGTGGCTACTAAAACGATTAGTGGTCTTCATTATAAAGCATATGAGGACAGACTTAAGGATCTTAATATGTACACCTTAGAGGAAAGGTGGGATAGAGGGGATATGATTGAGATGTTCAAATACCTCCGTGGCATAAATGTTCAGGGGGAGAGCCTCTTTCAATTGAAAGCAAGTTCTGCTACGAGGGGACATGGGATGAGGGTGAAGGGAGATAGATTCAGGAGTGATATGCGAAAATATTTCTTTACGGAAAGAGTAGTGGATCCGTGGAATAGACTCCCAGTGGAGGTGGTAGAGATGAGGACAGTAACTGAATTCAAAAAAGCATGGGACCAACACAGAGGATCTCTAAAGGTAAAAAGTGGACTGTTGTAGTTGTTGTTATGGAAGGACAGACTAGATGGGCCTTGTGGTCTTTTTCTGTCGTCATATTTCTATGTTTCTATGATGGGCATGCAAAACACATGCAAAAAGGCCGAATCCAAAATTGCTCCAGATGTAAGAAAATCTCCCTAAAATTCTGTGTGGTTTATTCCTTCCCCTTTTATTATAGTTCGGCTCAGAAATGAAGTAAAGATTCTAGTATGCAAGCAAAGGGTCATCTGAGGTGAAGTGCAGCACTTCATCTCAGATGACCCTAGTTGGCAAAGAACTCTGGTGGGCCGTGGGCCCTGGACATCCCCTACCCTCTCCAGTTTCCCCTCCTCCTACTAACCTTTAGTCAGGATGCAGGAGAGATGCCTACATGTGCTTTCCTCCAGTGCTGCCATCTTTCAGGCTCTCCCCTAGCAATATTGTTCTCCTTCTATTTATTAAATTAAATTTGATCATTTTATGATCACTTTTGCCAAATGGCCCTAATACTATCACCTTGTGTACATTCCAGTAAGGATTAGGTCCAAAGTAGTTCCCTCTCATGTCAGTTCCTGAATGAGCTGCTCTAGATTCTCTATCTCCCTTTCATATAATGATGCGATGTTGACCCATATGGGGATAATTGAAATCACCCATTATTAATGTGCTACCAATTTTGTTAGCTTCCCTAATTTTTGTTAGCTTTTCATCAAAGGCTCTGCTTCAGGGGAGATTAGTGAACAGATGGACACCGAGTGTGACTGAGCTTTCAAGGATGTCTCCCCTGAAGCAGAACCTTTTGGCTTGAAACATGAATTCATGTTGGGATTATTGAGACTGTCATCTGTTTGGAGATAAGTGATTTAATAGCTCCTTTGTTTGAGAATTTATTGCAAAAGAAAAGCAAAAACATAGATTTTATACAAATAACGTGACCGATGTTTGATAATAAGAGGTTGCAGTGTGTGGAGGAGAAATGTCATGCCCCCATATTTTGATGGTCTCTTTATCACATCTTTAGGTCTTTATATAATTATTGTGCTGCTTAGGAACATGAAGAAATAGGGATAAGAATCCTTTAAGAAGTGAGAGGTAGTGCGCTATGGTAGCTTACAAGTTATTGCCTTTCATATGAGATGTTATGTTTGTTTATTGAGCTTGATACCTCGTATACCGCCCTTCACATTCGCAGCAGGGCGGTGTACAATAAAAATATAGTAGAGAAGGAAGGAAAGGAACGCCGTGTGTGATAGGAGCATTCATACAGGGCAGGAAAGGAACACCGTGTGTGATAGGAGCATTCATACAGGGCAGGAAAGGAACGCCGTGTCTGATAGGAGCATTCATACAAGGCAGGAAAGGAACGCCGTGTCTCATAGGAGCATTCATACAGGGCAGGAAAGGAACGCCGTGTCTGATAGGAGCATTCATACAGGGCAGGAAAGGAACGCCGTGTCTGATAGGAGCATTCATACAGGGCAGGAAAGGAACGCCGTGTCTCATAGGAGCATTCATACAGGGCAGGAAAGGAACGCCGTGTCTGATAGGAGCACTCATACAGGGCAGGAAAGGAACGCCGTGTCTGATAGGAGCATTCATACAGGGCAGGAAAGGAACGCCGTGTCTGATAGGAGCATTCATACAGGGCAGGAAAGGAACGCCGTGTCTGATAGGAGCATTCATACAGGGCAGGAAAGGAACGCCGTGTCTGATAGGAGCATTCATACAGGGCAGGAAAGGAACGCCGTGTCTCATAGGAGCATTCATACAGGGCAGGAAAGGAACGCCGTGTCTGATAGGAGCATTCATACAGGGCAGGAAAGGAACGCCGTGTCTGATAGGAGCATTCATACAGGGCAGGAAAGGAACGCCGTGTCTGATAGGAGCATTCATACCGGGTCAGAGGACCAGGGTCAGAAGGGTGGGGAGTTAAGTAGTTGGTAGGTCATTTGTGGTGAATTAGTTGCGACCATTACGAAGGCCAGTTTAAGTTTCATATCCAGTTGCTAGAGCACTTTCTCTACCATATTCAGGCTGAAAAGATTAATACAGATAAAGGCACATTTGTTTGTTCAAGCTTTTGGAGTGTTTTGAGGAGTCTTGTGTTTTCCTCTACAGATATGGAGAGTGGCTGGATAATATACCGGCTACTCTGTTTTTCATATACAGTAATTTGTGGAAACCCTAAATCCCAAACTCAGTTTCACGCTTCAGTGACTGACAGAATGAGCATTGCACTGGAGCTTTCACAGCCTCAACCCTGGCTCATGCCGCATGGTAATTTTCTGTTGGTCTCGTCTAGCGGCTGACACTGCTGTGGGAGATGATTGCTCTGGCTGCTCATCGCCCTCTCACCTCTTGGACTCCTGCAGAATCTCTCACTATTCAGATTCACACGTGACGTCTGTTGCTGGGGGATGAACAAGTACAATCACATCTCTGGAGGACAGAGAGAGAGACGTCTCTGGCACGCTGGAAACACTTTCTTTATTGTCCAACTCATTAGCTTCAATGGAGCAGAGAGAGAAACCTGAGTATGCTACAGCCTAAAATGTGGCTATATTGGTGACCCCCCTCCTCCTACTGAGCCAGTAATGAGGGAGATCCAATATCACTCTCCCTACAGTGTCACTAATCAGATATCCTACCCCCCTCTCCCCCTCCTCCTACTGAGCCAGTAATGAGGGAGATCCCATATCACTCTCCCTACAGTGTCACTAATCAGAGATTCTCCCCCTCCTCCTACTGAGCCAGTAATGAGGGAGATCCAATATCACTCTCCCTACAGTGTCACTTATCAGATATCCTACCCCTCTCCCCCTCCTGAAAAAGTGAAGAAAAAGAGGGAGGCCTTCATGAAATACAAGAGATCACAGAGAGCAGAAGACAGGCATCTGTATATGGAAAAACTTAGAGAAGCTAGCAAAGTAGTCAAGAAGGCAAAGAATCAAAAGGAGGAGGAAATAGCCAATGCAATAAAATGGGGGGATAAGACATTTTTCAGATATATTAGTGAGAAGAGGAAGAGCAAAAGTGGTATTGTCAGACTCAAGGGTGCAGGGGGGGAATGTGTAGAAGCTGATAAGGATAAAGCGGAATTGCTTAACAAATATTTTTGTTCTGTGTTCACAGATGAAGAACCAGGAGCAGGACCTCAGAAAACACCCACAAATAAGAACAGAAGCGAGGGACATCTTGAACTATTTTCAGAAGACTGTGTTCGTGAGAAACTAGCTCAACTTAAAGTAGACAAAGCGATGGGACCGGATGGGATACACCCTAGAATACTGAGGGAACTTGGGGACGTTCTAGCAGCTCCACTGACTGACCTTTTCAATGCCTCGTTGGAGTCAGGAGTGGTGCCAAAGGACTGGAGAGAGGCTCATGTGGTGCCTTTACACAAAAGCGGAAGTAAGGATGTGGTTGAAAACTACAGGCCGGTTAGTTTAACTTCGGTGGTGAGTAAATTATTGGAAACGCTGCTGAAAGAGAAAATAGTGAGGTTTCTGGAGTCCAGCGGATTACAGGATCCGAGGCAGCATGGATTCACCAGAGGCAGGTCTTGTCAGACAAATCTGATTGATTTTTTTGACTGGGTGACCAGGGAGTTGGACCGAGGGAGAGCTCTAGATGTGGTGTATTTAGATTTCCGTAAAGCCTTTGACACTGTTCCTCACAGGCGACTTATAAACAAACTGAGCACCCTAGGGATGGACCCTAAAGTTACTGCTTGGGTTAGAAATTGGTTGGGTGGGAGGCGACAAAGAGTACAAGTAAATGGAGCTCACTCTGAGGAGAAGGATGTTACCAGTGGTGTGCCCCAGGGATCTGTCCTTGGTCCGATTCTTTTTAACATCTTTGTTAGTGATATAGCGGAAGGGCTGTCGGGTAAGGTTTGCCTCTTTGCGGATGATACCAAAATCTGCAATAGAGTAGACACCCAGGAAGGCGTAGATAACATGAGGAGGGATCTAGCTAAGCTTGAAGAATGGTCTAGAATTTGGCAGCTGGGATTTAATGTTAAAAAATGTAAGGTCATGCATTTGGGCTGCAGCAATCCAAGGGAGCAATACAGTATAGGAGGTGAAGTACTTTTGTCCACTAAAGAAGAGCGGGACCTAGGCGTGGTTGTGTCTGATGATCTTAAAGTAGCTAAACAGGTGGAAAAGGCGACAGCAAAAGCTAGAAGGATGCTTGGGTGCATACGGAGAGGAATGGCTAGCAGAAAAAAGGAGGTGATAATGCCTCTGTATAAGTCTTTGGTGCGACCTCATTTGGAGTATGGTGTGCAATTCTGGAGACCGCACCTTCAAAAGGATGTGAACAGGATGGAGTCGGTGCAGAGGGTTGCTACCAAAATGATTAATGGGCTTCATTATAAAGCATATGAGGACAGACTTAAGGATCTTAATATGTACACCTTAGAGGAAAGGCGGGATAGAGGTGATATGATTGAGATGTTTAAATACCTCCGTGGCATAAATGTTCAGGGAGAGAGCCTCTTTCAATTGAAAGCAAGTTCTGCTACGAGGGGACATGGGATGAGGGTGAAGGGAGATAGATTCAGGAGTGATATGCGGAAATATTTCTTTACGGAAAGAGTAGTGGATCCGTGGAATAGTCTCCCAGTGGAGGTGGTAGAGATGAGGACAGTAACTGAATTCAAGAAAGCATGGGACCAACACAGAGGATCTCTAAAGGCAAAGAGTGGACTGTTGTAGTTGTTATGGAAGGACAGACTAGATAGGCCATGTGGTCTTTTTCTGTCGTCATATTTCTATGTTTCTATGTTTCTATCCCATATCGCGCTCCCTACAGTGTCACTAATCAGAGATCTTATCCCTGCCCCTCCTCCTACTGAGCCAGGAATGAGGGAGATCCCATATCACTCTCTCTGCAGAGTCACTAATCAGAGATCCTCCCCCTCCTCCTACTGAGCCAGGAATGAGGGAGATCCCATATCACTCTCTCTGCAGAGTCACTAATCAGAGATCCTATTCCCCCCCCCCCCCTACTCCTACTGAGCCAGGAATGAGGGAGATCCCATATCACTCTACCTACAGTCATCATCATCATCATCATCATTCAAAACACTTGATATAGATCCTACCCCCCCCCCCCCCTACTCCTACCGAGCCACCAATGAGGGAGATCCCATATCACTCTACCTGCAGTCACTAATCAGAGATCCTGTCCCCCCTCCCCTCCTCCTACTGAGCTAGTAATGAGGGAGATCCCGTATCACTCTACCTACAGTGTCACTAATCAGAGATCCTGTTCCCCTTCCCTACTGCTACTGAGCCACCAATGAAGGAGATCTCATATCACTCTACCTGCAGAGTCAGTAATCAGAGATCCTCCCCCTCCTCCTACTGAGCCTGAAATGAGGGAGATCCCATATCGCTCTCCCTACAGTGTCACTAATCAGAGATCCTACCCCCCTCCCCTCCTCCTACTGAGCCACTAATGAGGGAGATCTCATCTTATTAACTGTTGAAGGAATTGTGAACCCATGAGGGGGAATTCTGTTTTCCAATATTATAGTGGGATCTTGTTAGGGTGTGCAAGATGACCCAAAAATCTGGAGTCCTGGAAAATAAGCTCATGTCCGAATTAGTGCTTGTTCGCCTACAACTGCTTTGAAAGGAAAATACAGCACTTCATTTCAGACCACCAAAGAGCTTACGTATTAACATAAGTAAACCATGATTCTCGGCTCTAATTTACGTGCTGAAACCGTTGACTGCTAAGCAATGACACCAATGTCTGAGTGCTTCTCCTTCCCTCCTGTCCCTCCTGAAAGGAGCACTGTCCATCTCAAGGAGACAGAGGCTGGCCACACACTCTCTCTCTTACCTTCTCCCCTACCTGACTTTTAGCAGGATTGCCTTGGAAACTGCCATTAGCAGCTAAATAGCAGTAAGTGTCCTGGAGATGAAAGAGAGTGCCTGTACTTCTTTTGGCAAAAGGCTGATGTTGATCCTTTGCAAAAGCTTTATAAAACTGTACTTCTAAAGCCACCGATGATGCTTTTCTTTTTACAAAATAGAGGAGATTAAACAAACTGTGCTGTGACTGTTCTGTCTTCATATTCAGCTTTGTGGAGGACAAAGTTTGGAGGTAATTCTTAGGGCTTCAGTACAGGGAAGCTTCACATGCAACTCAGGCCCTAAAACTTAGTACTATAAGGCCCGATATTCAAAGGCATTTATGCTGTTTGTAGACCTGCAAACCCTTGAATTCTCAGTTAGGGGGATATTCTGGGGTACCGAGATGGTTAGTGTCACTGAAGATCTAGAACATAAAAACATGAGGGCAGAAAAAGACCACATGGCCTATCTAGTCTGCCCTTCAATATCACCCACTACAACAGTCCTCTCTTTTCCCTTAGAGATCCTCTGTGTTTGTCCCATGTACTGTCCTCATCTCTACCACCTCCACTGGGAGACTATTCCACACATCTATCACTCTTTCTGTAAAGAAATATTTCTGCATATTACTCCTGAGTCTATCCACTTTCACCCTCACCCTATGTCCTCGCATAGCAGAGCTTGCTTTTAATCGAAAGAGGCTCTCCTCCTGTGTATTTATGCCACAGAGGTATTTAAACATCTCTATCATATCACCTCTATCCCGCCTTTCCTCTAAGGTGTACATATTAAGATCCTTAAGTCTATCCTCAAATGCTTTATAACGAAGACCACTAACCATTTTAGTAGCCACCCTCTGAACTGACTCCAACCTGTTTATATTCTTTTGAAGGTGCGGCCTCCAGAATTGCACACAATACTCCAAATGAGGTTACACCAAAGACTTATACAGAGGCACTATCACCTCCTTTTTTCTGCTAGCCATTCCTCTCCGTATGCAACCAAGCATCCTTCTAGCTTTTGCCGTCGCCTTTTCTACCTGTTTGGCTAGCGTGGCTTTTACAACCCCATAATGCCATGTTTAAGCACACTTTACGATCCTTTATAATGCAGAAAACAGATATAAATACTAGAGCCCAATTAATACCACAAATATTTAAAACTATTTAAATGTATTTAAATCAGCTTCTCATAATGGTCTGGTATGCAAATCATGGCTACATCCAATGCAGAGACGGTGTAGAAGATTTGACAACCAGCCATAGTGCCAAATGTTTTACTGCAGGGTTTGAGGTGACTTAAAGCCTCTGACAGTATTTTGGTGGCACTGGATGCTTTCCCCAATATCTAGATCATCTTCTCCTTAGATGATCAGGCATCGGGAAAAGCCCTCGATGCCATCAAAACATTGTAGGGGGCTATGCCCGACAAAAATCCCTGGTGGCCCAGCGGCCCCATTTCCCCCTCCCCCCCCATCCCTGACAATATTTTGATGGCATTGGGGACGATCGTGGCATCGGGAAAAGCCCCCAATGCCATTAAAACGCTGTCAGGGGCCAGTGCCCCAACAGAAAGGAACTACCTGGTGGTCTAATGGCCCCCGTATCCCCCACCCCAACCCAAATTAAAATAAAAGTCACCTTGTGGTCTAGCGGTCCCTGTACCCCCCATCCCCCACTAAAAGAAAAGAGAACCCAGTGATCTAGTGGCCCCATTATCCCCCTAAACCAACCCAACCCAAAATAAAAGATGAAAATAAAAATCACCTGATGGTCTAGCAGCCCCTAAATGCAACCTCCGAGCCCCTGTATCTTAAAATAGGTAGGAGCGCTGCATATGTGTGCCCGTTCTGGTCTGCCCCATGCAGTGCATCTTGGGATGTACTGGGTGGGGTTACACTGCCATACAAGGCATAATCCACCTTATATGGCAGTCTGACATCACCAGTGCATCCTAGGATGCACCACGTGAGTCTAGGTGTCACCATTTTACAATATAGTGGACCAGAGCGGGAGCTTGTAGGCAGGGCTTCTGACTATTTTAATGTACGGGGGTGGGGGGTTGGATTTAGGGGCTGCTATACAACCAGGTAATTTTTATTTTGGGTTGGGTTGGGTTTGGGGTGGGGGCAGGGGCGGCCCGTCCATTGAGCAAGAATGTTTTTTGCACAGGGCCCCGCGTTTCAGGGGGCCCCGCGCAAAGAACATTCTGCTTTTCTTTTTAATTACATTTAAAAAAAAAAACCTGTCTCTGGCTGCTGCCGCGTCCGTCGCAGCAGCGGCAGAATGGCGTGTCCCGCGGGGCCCCTTCTCCTCGTCGAGCCCTCTGCAAGGGCTTTCAGATTCGCGAAGGGAGAGTGCTCCCTCGCGTCTCTGTAAAGCCCGCAGGGGCTAATGGGAAATTTCCCATCTGCCCCTTTAGACGCGAGGGGCTGATGGGAAATTTCCCATTAGCCCCTGTGGGCTTTACAGAGACGCGAGGGAGCACTCTCCCTTCGCGAATCTGAAAGCCCTTGCAGAGGGCTCGACGAGGAGAGGGGGCCCCGCGGGACACGCCATTCTGCCGCTGCTGCGACGGACGCGGCAGCGGCAGCAGCTAGAGCCAGGTTTTTTTTTTTTTTTTTAAATTTGCCGGAAGGGAAGGGAAGGGAAGGGAAGGGGGGGGGGAGGCTGATGGAGGTTGTCTGGAAATGGGGTGATGGGGGGTTAGGACTGGAAATGTGCAAGGGGGGGAGGGGTAGGACTGAAAATGTGCAAGGGGGGGTGGTTAGGACTGAAAATGTGCAAGGGGGGGTTAGGACTGAAAATGTGCAAGGGGGGGAGTTAGGACTGGAAATTTGCAATGGGGGGGTTAGGACTGGAAATGTGCAAGGGGGGGGGGTTAGGACTGGAAATGGGCTGGAGGGGGGGGGGGTTAGGACTGGAAATGGGCTAGGGGGGGTTACTACTGGAAATGGGCTAGGGGGGGTTAAGACTGCTAATGGGCTGGGGCTGATGGAGGCTGACTGGAAATGGGCTGGGGGTGTTAAGACTGCTAATGGGCTGGGGCTGATGGAGGCTTACTGGAAATGGGGTGAGGGGGGGTTAGGACTGTAAATGGGCTGGGGGGGTTATGACTGTAAATGGGCTAGGGGGGTTAAGACTGCAAATCGGCAGGGGCAGATGGAGGCTGACTACTGGTAATGGGCTGGGGGGGTTAAGACTGGTAATGGGCTGGGGGCTGATGGAGGCTGTCTGGAAATGGGGTGATGGGGGGTTAGGACTGGAAATGGGCTGGGGGGGTTAAGAATGGTAATGGGCTGTGGGCTGATGGGGGCTGTCTGGAAATGCGCTGATGTGGGGTTAGGACTGGAAATGGGCTGGGGGGGGGGGTTAAGACTGGTAATGGGCTGTTGGCTGATGGGGGCTGACTGGAAATAGGGTAATGGGGGTTAGGATAGCTAAAGCGCAATGTGGGGGGTAAGCTCTGCTAATGGGCTATGGGGGCGCTAGGACAGGAAAAGGGCTGATGGGGGGGGGTAAGTAATTGAGTTGGCCTGATGTGGTAAGGAATATTAATGGGATTTGGGATGAGGGGGGGGGGTTAAGAAATGGCAATGGCCTATGGGGGCTGACTGGAAATGGGCTGATGGGGGGTTAGGACTGGTAATGGGTTATAGGGGGGTTCTTAAACTGAAATTGGGTTGATGGGGGGCTAGGACTGGTAATGTGTTGGGGGATTGCTATGACTGGAAATGGACTGAGTGGACGGGGAGGCTTGAACTGCAAATAGCTGATGGGGAGGGAGCTTGGAATGGAAATGGGCTGTGAGGGAAGGGAGCTAGAACTGAAAATGGGCTGATGGAGCAGCTAGGATAGGACTGGAAATGGGCTGTTGGGGGGAGCTAAGATTGGAAATGGGCTGTGGTGGGGGCTTGAATTGAAATGGACTCATGGAGGGGCTAGAACTGGAAGTAGGCTCATGGGGGGGCTTGGACTGGAATTGGGCTGAGTGGAGGGGAGCTAGGATTTGACATGGGCTGATGGTGGGGCTAGGAAATGACTAGAAATGGGCTGATGGGGGGCTAGGATTGGAAATGAGCTGATGAAGGGACTCAGACTGAAAATGGATGGGGGAGCTAGGACTGGAAATGGGTTGATGGGGGGCTAGGACTGGAAATGGGCTGATGCAGGGACTAGAAGGGAATGGATGCTGGGTGAGACTGGAACTAGAAGGGAGCTGATGTTGGGGGAGGATTAGAATGGGATGGGGCTGGGAGAGTAAAATGGAGAGGGGAAAAATATTTTGTGTGGGAGGGATGAAAAATCTACAATTGGCTGGGTATTGGGAGAGTAAGTGGGGATTGAGGATGGAGGGGTAAAATTTGTGTGGATGAAATAAGAATGAGGAAAGAGCAAAAGGATAAAGATTAGTATGTTAAAGCAGATGTAGAGAGAGAGGATGGAAAGAAAACTAGAAGAGAGAAGAAAGGACAAATGGACAGCAGACGATGGAGAGTTAGCAGAAAACATGAAGAAACCAGAAGAAAGTGGCTGGACCAATTGCAACTGAAAAAAATGCACAAAAGGTAGAAATATATCTCTTTATTTTGAATTTATTAACTGGAATATGAAAGCTCTGGGAAATGTGCATCATTAACGTCTGCGCTTTGTTTGGTACAAGAGGAAATTGATTTATAGTTTTATTTCTACAGTGTTGTTGTACATTCCAAGTTTGGCTTTTGGGGTTCCCAGTTTAATTATTGCCTTCCTGTTTCTAAATTGCGATTCCTTGTTTGGTGATGGTCTATGTTCTGCATGTGTAACTGAGCTGAGGTATTCTGTTTATGTAATTCCTATTTGACATTGCCACTTGTTCTCTTTCCCCAGTAGGTCATGTATTGTTATTCTCTGAAATGTATTGGTTTAATATTTGCAGTGTTGCCTTTTGATAGGTAGGGTATGGTGCTTTGTGAGTCCTGGTAATGCTGTCAGGATACGGCGGGTTTGCTATGGGTTCTAAATGGGCAGCGTTTGTAGTAGTTCCTAATGTGCCTGGCGGTTGGCACTGGATTATAGTAATGTAGAAATCTTTTAGTCTTTCTTTATCCATACACTCATTAAGAGACTTGTTTACTAAAAGTTAGTGTATGGTAACATTATGCAAATATTTATGCAAATAAGGCCACTTATGCAAATGAGGCCCCGCACCGAGTCTCCGCACATGGCCCCGCACCCCCCTTGGGCCGCCCCTGGGTGGGGGGGGGGGTCATTAGACCACCAGGTTCTCTTTCTTTTAGTGGGGGATGGGGTACAGGGGCCACTAGACCACCAGATACTTTCTTTCTTTTGGGGCCCTGGCCCCTGACAGTGTTTGATGACATTGGGGCTTTCCTGATGCCGCAATTGTCCTGGGTGCCATCAAAATACTGTCGGGTGGGGGGGGGGGAGTGGGAATGGGGCCGCTAGGCTACCAAGGATTATTTTGTGTCAGGTGCAGCCCCTGTCAATTTTTGGTGGCATCAGGGGCCTTTCCCAATGCTGCAATTGTCCCCGATGCCATCAAAATACTGTCAGGGCTGATATGCAAATTAGCCAAACGGTGCCCAGAGAGCAAACCAAACTAGCGCAGGCTTCTTGTGCACATGTGTTTAACGCTGCAGTGGCTCATTTGCATGCACACGGTTAATGCAGCATACATTTGCATACCTGATCCTTTCTGTATCTCACGCTGAAATGTTTGTGTTCCTGGGAACGTAAAAAAATCACTTCAACGCGGGTCTAGCACTGGTTTTTTGCATCGGCCCATTTAAGATCATTAGACACAATCACGCCCAGGTTCTGCTCTTTTTTTTAGGGGCCAAAGTACTTCACCCCCTACTCTGTACTGCTCCCTTAGATTTTTGCAGCCCAAATGCATGACCCTGCATTTTTTAACATTAAATCTGAGATGCCAAACTCTCGACCATTCTTCAAGCTTAGCTAGATCCCTCATGTTATCTACTCTTTCCTGAATGTCTATATTGCAGATTTTGGTATCCTCCGCAAAGAGGCAGCTTTACCCAACAGCCCTCTGCAATATCACTAACACAGATGTTAAAAAGAATCAGACCAAGGACAGATCCCTGTGGCACACCACTGGTAGCGCTATACAAATGCTCAGTAGTAGTAGTAGTAGTAATACAGTATAGAAATACACACTGAAGTAACAGTAACTGCCTGTTACTATCCCACTGCCAACAGCTACGTCGAGCTGCCTGCTCCACTGGGTCTCATTCTTGGTGCCTCCTCATCCCATCGTTCGCCCTCTCCTCCAGAAAATGTGGTGTTACTTCCAGGTCTGACAAATACCCATTTTCTTGCCCCTGTATACAAGAAGGGTGTGTATGGCTCCTTTTCTCTCCTATGTACTCCCCCAACCCCCCCCCCACCCCCAGACCGATCCAAAGCCGATGCCTATCAGCACCAGCCCTCTGGAATTCCCTCCTGGATGAACTGTGGGCGATAAATAACCTCAAGGATTTCCGCAAATCCCTTAAGACCTTCCTATTCATGGAATTCTATGACCAAGCAGCCTAAGAACTCCATTAATCACGCTTGAATGTAAAGATAATCCCAATTGCTTTAATTCTTTGTAAGTTGTGTCACCCCTACTCAATTTAAACCCAATTTGTGTATCCCCACTGCTTCGATTGAATAGAAATCTGGATAAATAAATAAAATAAATAAAGCCCTGTTGAGCTAGCCATGCCACTATACACATCACACCTCGCTGAGAGAGAATCCTTCTCCTGCTCTAACTTATGGGCAGTGTACCTGAAGCTGGTAAGTGTCACCTGATACTGCCCTAGAAACCTCTGGCTCTGGCCACTACTACTACTACTACTACTACTAAGCATTTTTAAAGTGCTAGCAGGCGCACGCAGCGCTGTACAATGAAAACAGAAAAAGACAGTCCCTGCTCAAAAGAGCTTACAATCTAAAAAGACAAAGCAAGAAAAGGAGTAGAAAAAAGATAAGAACAAGGGCAAAGAGACAAGAGCAGGAGAGACAGGACAAAGGAAAGAGGTAAGAACAAGTGTAAGAGGAAGAAAGAAAGGTGAAATTAAAGAGGGGAAGGAAGGAGAACAGCAAAATCAAGAGCCAAAGGCAGAGGCGAAAAGATGAGCTTTTAACATGAGTTTGAAGAGGGGCAAAGAAGATGCCTGACGTATAGACAAAGGAAGTTTATTCCAAGCGTAAGGAGCAGCAAGGTGAAAAGAGCGGAATCTGGAGTTGGCAATAGAGGAGAAGGGCATAGCAAGAAGCAACTGGGAAGAAGAACGGAGTACACGAGGGGGGAAATAGGGAGAAATGAGAGAAGAAAGGTACTGAGGAGCCACAGAGTGAATGCACTTATAGGTCAGAAGGAGAAGCTTAAAGTGAATACGGAAACAGATAGGGAGCCAGTGAAGAGATCTAAGGAGAAGAGTGATGTGGGCAAAATGAGGCTGATGGAAAATCAAACGGGCAGAGGAGTGCTGAACAGACTGAAGAGCGAAGAGATGAGACTGAGGGAGATAAGCAAGAAGGAGGTTACAACAAGGCGGGAGGTGATTAGGGAATGGATGAGGGTTTTAGTAGTGAGCTCAGAGAGAAAGGGGCGGATTTTGCCAATGTTGAAGAGAAAGAAGCGACAGGTCTTAGCGATGAGTTGGATATGAGAGGAGAAAGAGAGTGAAGAGTCAAAAATAACACCCAAATTGCGAGCAGATGAAACAGGTTGGAGAACAGAGCCATCAACAGAGACTGAAAAAGAAGAAGGAGAAAGAGAAATTTTAGGAGAAAAAATGAGAAGTTCAGTCTTGGCCATGTTTAATTTCAGGCAACGATGGAACATCCAGACAGCAATGGCAGAGAGACAGCAAGAGATCCAGGACTGGAAAGCAGAAGAAAGATCAGGAGTAGAGAGAGAGATATTTGGGAGTCATCAGCATAGAGATGGTACTGAAAACCATGAGAGGAAATAAGCGCACCAAGGGATTGGGTATAGAGAGAAAAAAGAAGGGGACCCAAGACAGAACCCTGGGGGACACCAACCGAGAGCGGGGTAACAGAGGAGGAAGAGCCACCAGAACATACACTAAAGGAGCGATGGGAGAGATATGAGGAGAACCAGGAGAGAACAGAGTCCCTAAAGCCAAGCGAGGACAAAGTGTCAAGGAGAAGATCATGGTCAACAGTGCCAAAGGCAGCAGAAAGGTCAAGGAGGATAAGGACAGAGTAAAGGCCTTTAGATTTAGCCAGGAACAAGTCACTGGAGACTTTGACAAGAGCAGTTTCAGTAGAGTGCAAAGGACGAAAACCGGATTGTAAAGGATCGAGAAGAGCATGGGAAGAGAGGAGGTCAAGACAATGGCAGTAAACCGCACGTTCGAGCAGTTTAAAAATAAAAGGAAGGAGAGAGATGGGGCAATAATTAGAAGGACAAGAAGGATTAAGTGAGGGTTTCTTAAGGAGAGGCGTGACCACAGCATGTTTAAAGTCAGCCGGGACAGTAGCAGTGGAGAGCGAAAGGTTGAGAATATGAGAAATGGAGGGGACAACGGTAGAGGAAATAGAGGAGAGGAGATGGGAGAAGATAGGATTAGAGGAGCAAGTGGTGAGCTTGGAGGAGGAGAGAAGAAGAGCAGTTTCATCAATAGAAATCATGGGGAAGGAAGAGAGGGTAGGATGAGAAGGGGGGAGAGAATGAAAGCAGGAAAGGGAAATCGGGGATTTAGAGGGAAACTGTAGAGTGATCTTATGGATTTTATCATGGAAGTAATCAGCCAGAGCCTGGGCAGAAAGGGAAGGAGGGATCAGAGGCGGAGGCACTTTGAGGAGAGAATTGTGAGCAATGAAGAGACGGCGAGGATCAGAGGCATGAGAATTAGTCAGGCGAACAAAGTAATCTTGTTTGGCAAGAGCTAAAGCAGATTTGAAAGAGCAGAGCATGAATTTGAAATGAAGGAAATCTTTAGGAGAGCGGGATTTGAGTCGGGTACGCTCAGCAGAGCGAGCACAGGAGCAAAGATAGCAAATAGTGGGAGAGAGCCAGGGCTGAGGTAAGGAACGCCTTACAGGACGAGGGATGAGAAGAGCAAAAACATCCAGAGCTGAGAAGAGCACAGCATTATAGGACATCACTGCCATATCAACAGACTTGGAGGACAAAACAGAGGAGAGAGAAGGAGAAATGGTAGAGGAGAGAACCAGGGGCAAGAAGGTTCCTAAAAAGAGTGGAAGAGACAGGATGAGGCGGGGGGGGGGGGGGGAGGTGAAGATTAAAGGAGAGAAGGTGATGATCAGATAAAGGAAGAACAGTATTACTGAAGTTAGAGGGAGAGGAGCAAGAAAAGAAAACCAGATCCAGATCCACTGGTGTAGCAGACAAACTCGCCTGGTTTCTCCCTTCCTTCATAGGTAGAGCTGCTTTCCTCCAGATCCAATGGGCTGCTGGCAGAGTTTTCCCTGTCACACAGGAACATCTTGATGTGGGCTTAAGCTCCAGACACTATCCTACCATTCTGCTGTTCTGTAGACAGCCTTTTAGCCTGTGGTTGCCTCCTGGTGGTTCTGGGGAAAGGGGTAGCCCTAGATACCTGCCTTTTAGGGAGTGGAGGAGCAGTCTAGTGGTTAGAGCACTGGCTTGGTAATCAAGAAACCAGCGTTTGATTCCCGCTAGCATTCCCTGTGCCCTTGGGCAGGTTCCTTAACCCTCCATTACCTCGGAAGAAAGACCTGGCCAAGGAAACCCAGGAGCTACTGGGCTGCCAGAAATCAACACTGACTTGAAGGCACATATTGTATTGCCTATACTCCTGCGTGGATTAGAAGCTTGCTGTCAAAGAAGAGCTACTACCTTTGTGGGTGGTTTATATATGAGTTGGATTTTCTCTTCCAGAGTCTTCTCCCAATTGGGTTGTAGTAAGCTCCCCTGTTCTTGAAAATTAACAGTTCATCTCTAGGTTACATTGTAGTAATTTAGTAGGGCCACTGGAGGTCTCTGCTGCTCAAAGCAATGACAACCAAGGGATCTCTATGCTCATTTTTACATTTTCCAATTCTGTGCCCTGTGGTCTTTGAAGTTTTGCTGATGATGTCGAGGACTAGAGTCAGCACTATCTCCAGAGCATGGAACTGCTCTCAGAGCCTGCTGGATATGGCACAGAGCTGAAAGACCCGGTGACAAGAGAAAAATCTGACTCCTGTTTGGCTCTCGGCTTCCTTACAGAGTGTGTTAGAATCAGATTATTACCATTTCTGGTCCTGGTGCCCTGCCACTAGCCTCATGCAGTGCAGAAGCATGGGGAGGAGGAAGGACTGTTTTGATGTCCCTTAGCCATTGTGGGACTGTGGTGCTGGGTGTGGGTTTGTTTTTGGGTGAGTTCAGGGTTTGGGCATTCTGAGCGGAGAGGGAGCTCCAGGCGCTTATCCCTAGCTTTCCAGAGCCAGCAGCTTGCCATTCTAGGTGAAATACTGTCTGCACTGTGGACTAGTCCTGACTTGCTTTCACCTGCTGAGGTTGGGGGTTTCCCTTCTGATTGGCAGATAACATATTTTCATTATGAAATGATATACTGCCTTTGTCGAATCATTCATATACAAGAGACTCAGGGTTCTAAAAGGGGAAGATTTGTTCTTTTTCCTGATGCTGGGAACTACTTGGATCTGATCTCAGATGCTCTAGCATTAGAGCACGACATTCAGCCCCTGTGTTCTGCATTTGTCTGGAGTCTTTGCCTAGTTCAGCACCTGAGAAAACTGAGCTAATCTGAATAAGGTTTGGTGGCTCTGTCTGGTTAGTGCCGCCGAATATCAGTGCAGACCGTGATGGAGCGTGGGCAGAGCTGGGACTTATCTGGATAGTGGTGCTATTCAGCTGCTGTCCAGATAGGTTTTGGGGATATAGTGAGGAAAGCAAAGAGGCCGTCCTAACTTTATCTTCACAGTCTATCCAAATAGTGGGTGAATACGGCCACTATCCTGATGGCATTGGTACTGACTACAGTATCTGGTCATTATGCAGACACTGTTCAAATGCCATGGCTGACCTTGCCGTGTTTATATACTCTCGAGCCCCTTGGAATTGAACATAAGTCGTGAATGGCTTCTGCACAGTCTGTTTGCAGATATTCTACAGAGTAATGGCAGACTTATTTCTTAGCAGGTAGTTGAATGCTGAGACTGCTTATGGACACAGTAGAAGGTGCTGCCTGGCCAAAAAGCATGCAAGAGAACTGATGACTCGGAGCAAAGTTGATATTTGCATGCTTTTATGCACTCGTGCTTTCTACCATCTGAATGCTGAAAGCTTGAGACAGGGTCTGTCTTGACCCAAAACACAGTACTGTGTCGCTGTATGTTGCTATATGTAAAGAGTTTTCTATCACCTGAAGGGGTGCGGTTGAAAAATCTCAGGCACCTTTGGATTTACAGACCTAGCCGGTCTTAACATCTTTTGGCCTTCAGCAAATTCTTCTGCTCCAATTGCCAGCTAAGTATTGATTTTACTTTAAGAATATGGTGGATGTTTAAATCTCAGCTTATTGGCTTTTGGATACCATATTTGGAGTTTATAATTCTATTCACCTTATTTAAAAGAGTAAAAAGGAGTTGTTTGTTATTCGGAAGAATTTCCTTTCCCTGCTTAACAAGCATCCCGACATTTAAAAATAGCTTTTGCTTCCCTTTTTCTTAGTATTATTTTGGTTGGATCTTTTTTTGAATCAATGTATATCATGACATCATCTGCATATATGTGGTAGAGTATGTTGTGGGATCTTATTATCTTGCAGATGGGTTGTAGAAAAATGTTAAATAAGATTGACGAGAGGGCTGATCCTTGGGGTATGCCTTTTTGTTCTGTGTATGCTGTGGAGTTAAACATTTTATTAATATTTGCTGCTTCCGGTTTGTCAGGTATGATTGGACCCATCTTAGTGTGGTATCAATTAGACCTATTGCCTGCAAGCATTTCAGTAATATGTTGTGTGGGACAGAGTTGATGGCTAAGAAGATCAGGACAAAGCTCTGATACAGTTTCTCGGTGCCTTTGAAGAGGTTTCCATGAGAGCCGTTAATAGGGTTTCAATACCGTGGTTGTGCTGAAGCCATACTGGTGGTGCTCGAGAGGGGCATGTGCATCAATGTGCTGCAGTATTTGTAGCAAGACGGTTTTCTCAATCATTTTTGTGAGGATGGGTAGACTGGAGATGGGTCTGCATGAGCTGGGTTGTTTAGAGTCCATCATTGTATTCTTTTTTTATTGGGCGGATAGATGATCTCATGAGAACATAAGACATGCTATACTGGGTCAGACCAAGGTCCATCCAGCCCAGTATCCTGTTTCCAACAGTGGCCAATCTAGGTCATACGTACCTAGCAGTATCCCCAAGAGACACAGGTTCCACAATGCTTGTACTGGGTCAAGCATTGATATCCTGGGTCCCTTCTTAATAATGGCTTATGGACCTTTCCTTCAGAAACTTGTCCAAACCTTTTTTAAACCCAGCTACACTAACAGCCTTTACTACATCCTCCGGTAACAAATTCCAGAGTTTGATTACACGTTGAGTGAAAAAATATTTTCTTTTATTAGTCTTAAATAGTTTACCCTGTAGCTTCATTGCATGTCCCCTAGTCTTTCTATATTCTGATAATGTAAACAATCAATTTACGTTTACCCGTTCCACTCCGTTCATTAATTTATAGACTTCTATCATATCTCCCCTCAGCCGTCTCTTTTCCAGGTTTAAGAGCCCTAATCTTTTTAGCCTCTCTTCATAGGAGTATCCTTCCATCCCCTTTACTACTTTGGTGGCTCTTCTCTGAACCTTTTCTAATAACGCTATATCCTTTTTAAGATACGCGGACCAGAATTGCACACAATATTCAAGGTGCGGTCTCACCATGGAACGGTATAGAGGCATTATAATATCTTTTGTTTTATTTTCCATTCCTTTCCTTATGATACCTAGCATTCTATTTGCTCTCTTGGCTGCTGCTGCACATTGGGCGGAGGGTTTTAACATGTTATCCACAATAATGCCTAAATCTTTTTCCTGGGTGGTGGTACCTATTGTGGAACCTTGCATCGTGTAACCATAGTTTGGGTTGTTCTTCCCTAGGTGCATAACTTTGCACTTGTCCACATTAAATTTCATCTGCCATTTTGATGCCCAGTCTTCCAATTTATCAAGATCCTCTTGCAATTTTCCACAATCCTCTTGCGTTTTAACAACTTTAAATAGTTTTGTGTCATCTGCAAATTTGATAACCTCACTCGTTATTCCACTTTCCAGGTCATTTATGAATATGTCAAAAAGCAGCGGACCCAGCACAGATCCCTGGGGTACTCCACTATTCACCTTTCTCCATTGGGAAAATTGGCCATTTAGCCTTACCCTCTGCTTTCTATCTTTTAACCAGTACCTGACCCACAGTAGTACACTGCCTCCTATCTCATGACTCCTTAGTTTTGCCAAAAGTCTCTGATGAGGGACCTTGTCAAAGGCTTTCTGAAAGTCCAGATAACACTATATGAACCGACTCACCTTTGTCCACCTGTTTATTCGCACCTTCAAAAATACATAACAGATTAGTAAGACAAGATCTTCCTTGTCTAAATCCATGTTGGCTGTCTCCCATTAGGCCATGACTATCTACATGCTGAGTAATTTTATTCTTTATGATGGTTTCTACCATTTTTCCCGGTACTGACATGAGGCTCACCGGTCTGTAGTCAAGGATACATTCTTCCGAACCATCCACTCTTGGGCGACTGTCGGCTTTCCCCTACTATCTAGTTTAAAAGCTACTCTGCACACCTTCTTTCTTCCTCCAAACTCACCACCTGCTCCTATGATCCTATCCCCACCCATCTTCTAAGCCCCATCTCCTCCACCGTTGTCCCTTCCATCTCTCATATTCTCAACCTATCGCTCTCCACTGCAACAGTCCCTGAAGACTTCAGCTGTGGTCACACCTCTCCTCAAGAAACCCTCACTTGATCCCACCTGTCCTTCTAACTATCAACCCATCTCTCTCCTTCCCTTCATTTCTAAACTACTTGAACGTGTGGTTTGCCACCACTGCCTTGACTTCCTCTCCTCTCATGCCCTCCTGGATCCCTTACAGTCTGGCTTTTGTCCTTTACACTCTACTGAAACGACTCTTGCCAAAGTCTCCAGTGACTTATTCCTGGCAAAATCCAAGGGCCTTTACTCTGTCCTCATCCTTCTTGGCCTCTCTGCTGCTTTTGACACTGTTGACCACAACCTTCTCTTCGATACCTTGTCCTTGCTTGGTTTTAAGGGCTTTGTACTATCCTGGTTCTCCTCCTTTCTCTCCCATCACTCTTTCAGTGTGTGTTCTGGTGGCTCCTCCTTCTCTGCTACCCCGCTCCCAGTTGGTGTACCCCAAGGATCTGTCTTGGGTCCACTTGGTGGGTTTATCTCTTCCCATGGCTTTCAGTACCATCTGTATGCTGATGACGCCCAGATCTACTTCTCTATGCCTGAAATCTCTCCGGCAATCCAGACTCGGATCTCTGCCTGCCTTTCTGATGTTGCTGCCTGGATGTCTCACCGCCACTTGAAATTGAACATGGCCAAGACTGAACTTCTTATCTTTCCCCCTAAAACCTCCCCTCCCCTCCTCTTTCTCCTTTCTCAGTCTCTGTGGATAACTCTGTACTCCTTCCTGTTTCCTCAGCCCAAAATCTGGGGTTTGTCTTTGACTCCTCTCTCTCTTTCTCCGCACATATCCATCTGATAGTTAAGATCTGCCATTTCTTTCTCTATAACATCAGCAAAATCTGCCCTGAACACACTACTAAAACACTTATCCACTCCTTAATCACCTCCCGTCTTGACTACTGTAACCTATTCCTTGCTGGTCTCCCTTCGAATCATCTCTTTCCCCTTTAATCTGTTCAACATTCTGCTGCACGGCTAATCTTCTGCCAGCCTCATCATGCCCGTATTACTCATCTTCTCAAGTCACTTCATTGGCTCCCTATCCATTTCCGCATCCAGATCAAACTTCTCCTGCTAACCTATAAATGCATTCACTCTGCGGCTCCTCACTACCTTTCTTCTCTTATCTCTCCTTACAACCCCCCTCGGGAACTCCATTCTAGAAAACTGCTTCTATCTGTGCCCTTCTCTTCTACTGCTAACTCCAGACTACGCTCCTTTCACCTTGCTGTACCTTAAGCCTGGAACAAACTACCTGTGTCTGTATGCCAGGCACCTTCTCTAACCCTCTTGAAATCCAGGCTGAA
This sequence comes from Ichthyophis bannanicus, assembly GCA_033557465.1. Classification (NCBI taxonomy): domain Eukaryota; kingdom Metazoa; phylum Chordata; class Amphibia; order Gymnophiona; family Ichthyophiidae; genus Ichthyophis; species Ichthyophis bannanicus. The sequence continues at coordinate 9,631,358 of CM066050.1, forward strand.
AACTCACATCTTCGCTGCTGCTGCTTTTGGATCTTGACTCACCTGATCTCCTTTTTCTTTCTCCTTGTTTTATCCCTGTGTTTGTCTTGACTAGATTGAAAGCTCTGATGAGCAGGGACTGTCTCTTACATGTCTGGGCAGCGCTGCGTACGGCTTGTAGTGCTATACAAATGCTCAGTAGTAGAAGTAGTAGTAGGATCACTTCCTGCCACACCAGGGTGATGCTCTCCTGTCACGTGACCTCTCTCCTCCATGGCAACAGGGATACTGCCAGACTGGAGGTGGGACTTCACGACTATATCCCTGTAGGTCTCATCTATGTACCTCTCTGTCTTCCTTATGTCTTCCAAGTCTGCTACTCTTGCCTCCAGAGATCGGATTCGTTCCCTGAGAGCAAAGAGCTCCTTGCACCTTCTGCACACATAAGCCCCCTCACCAACTGGGACAAAAACATATAAGAACATATGAACATAAGATATGCCATACTGGATCAGACCAAGGTCCATCAAGCCCAGTATCCTGTTTGCAACAGTGCCAATCTAGGTCACACGTACCTAGCAGTTTCCTCAAAAGACTCAGGATCTTCAATGCTTGTATTGGGTCAAGCAGTGATATCCTGTGTCCCTTTTAATAATCGTTTATGGACCTTTCCTCCAGGAACTTGTTCAAACCTTTTTTAAACCCAGCTACACTAACAGCCTTTACTACATCCTCCGGTAACAAATTCCAGAGTTTGATTACACTTTGAGTGAAAAAATATTTTCTTTTATTAGTCTTAAATAGTTTACCCTGTAGCTTCATTGCATGTCCCCTAGTCTTTCTATATTCTGAAAACGTAAACGATCGATCTACGTTTACCCGTTCCACTCCGTTCATTAATTTATAGACTTCTATCTTATATGGGTTACACTGTAGCTTCATTGCATGTCCCCTAGTCTTTCTGCATTTTGATGGTGTAAACAATCGATCTACGTTTACCCGTTCCACTCCATTCATTAATTTATAGACCTCTATCATATCTCCCCTCAGCCGTCTCTTTTCCAGGTTTATTTATTTTATTTATTTATTACAGTTTCTTATATACCGCGCTATTCGGTATCAGCGCGGTTTACATCATAACATAACTACCATAACGACAAGTTGTCAGGTTTTACATCGAACAGGGATACAAACTTGGATAACAGGGTAAACTATGTACATAAGCTATTTACACGGCAAGGATAGGTAAAAATCAGAAAATGAGTATGAGGGCATTTCTAGAGGGGTCTAGCGTGGGTCATTTATTGAGAGGGGTATCTAGGTTTAATTGCTGGCTGGGAAGTATTGGAGGAAGAGGTGGGTTTTGAGTGCCTTCCTGAACTGATATAGATTGGTTATGGCCCTAATGTCAGGGGGTAGTGCATTCCAGCATTTGGGGATGTATAAACTGCACGCCCTGTTTGTGGTTGTCTTGTTGCAGAGGTTAAAAGGTTAAAGGTTAAAGGTTAAAGAGCCCTAACCTTTTTAGCCTTTCTTCATAGGAGTATCCTTCCATCCCCTTTACCATTTTGATGGCTTTTCTCTGTACATTTTCTAATTCCGCTATATCCTTTTTAAGTTACAGTGAACAGAATTGCAGACAATAGTCAAGGTGCAATTGCATTATGGAATGATACAGAGATATTATAATATCCTTTGTTTTATTCTCCATTCCTTTCCTTATAATTCCTAGCATTCTATTTGCTTTCTTGGCCATCACTGCACAACGGGCAGACAGTTTCAATGTGTTGTCCACAATGACACCTAAATCTTTTTTCTGGGTGGTTCCTAATGTGGAACCTTGCATCATGTAAGCATAGTTCTTTCCTAGGTGCATAACTTTGCACTAGTCTACATTAAATTTCATTTGCCATTTGAAGGCCCAGTCTTCCAGTTTATTAAGGTCCTCTTACAATTTTTCACAATCCTCTTGGGTTTTAACAACTTTAAATAAATTTTTGTCATCTGCAAATTTTATTACCTCACTTGTTGTTCCCATTTCTAGGTCATTTATGAATATGTTAAAAAGCAGTGGACTCAGCACAGATACCTGGGGTACTCTAATATTCACCTTTCTCCTTTGGGAAAATTGGCCTTTTAGTCCTACCCCCTGCTTTCTATCTTTTAACCAGTTCCTGATCCACAATAGTATACTGCCTCCTACCCATGATTTTTTAATTTTGCCAAGAGTCTCTCATGAGGGACCTTGTCAAAGGCTATCCGAAAATCCAGATACACTACATCGACTGACCCACCTTTGTCTACCTGTTTATTCGCACCTTGAAAAAAATATAACAGATTAGTAAGACAAGACCTTCCCTGGGTAAAGTCATGTTGGCTGTCTCCCATTAAACCATGACTATCTAAATGCTGAGTAATTTTATTCTTTATGATGGTTTCTAACATTTTTCCCGGTACTGACGTCAGGCTCACTGGTCTGTATTTTTCCGGATCACCCCTGGAACCCTTTTTAAAAATTGGCGTTACATTGGCGATCCTCCAATCTTCAGGTATTGCAGATGATTTTAATGATAGTTCCCTAATTTGTGAACTCATTAGGTCTGTAATCTCATGTTTCAGTTCTTTCAACACCCTTGGATGAATATCTTCAGATCCAGGTGATTTGCTACTCTTCAGTTTATCAAATAGTTGTAAAACATCTTTCCTGTTTAATCAATATTTCTTTCAATTCTTCTGCTGCATCAGCTTTAAATAGCATTTCAATCATGGGTATTATCCCTACATCTTTTTCAATCAAGACCGATGCAAAGAATTCATTCAGTCTCTTCGCTATGGCCTTGTTCCCTCTTAGTGTCCCTTTTACCCCTCTATCATCCCATTATGCCCAAATTAAGCCTCTCAACTCTCCTTACTCCTGGTGTAGTAACATAGTATATGATGGAATAAAAGACCAGTATGCACCAGCAAGTCGGCAAGAGTAGAAGCACTTGCCGTTCCGTACATATCACCTCTCCTTATGCCTTTGTTTAGGGGTGTACCCATCACTCCATGTAGGTCACCCCATTTTTTCAGATATAAGAGATAGAAAGGCTTATTTTGATTTTATCCTGTTGCTATAAAGGGATCCACTATGTCTGTCCCATGGCATTTTGAATTCTGTCACTGTGTTTGCCCCCACAACTTCTATCGAGAGGACATTCCAAGCATCCACCACCCTTTCAGCGAAAAACTATTTCCTGGCATTGCCTTTCAGTTTACCCCTTTGCAGTTTCATGTTATGCCCTCTAGTTTTACAGCTTCCCCGTCTTTGGAAGAGGTTTGTTTGTCCATTAATACTCTTTAAGTATTTAAAGGTCTGAATCATATCTCCCCTGTCCCTCCTCTACTCTCCTCCAGAGTGTACATATTTAGGTCTTCAAGTCTCTTCTCATAAGTCTTCTGATGCAGGCTCCAAATCATTTTGGTCGCTTTCTTCTGAACCGTTTCCAGTCTTTTTATATCCTTTGCGAGATACAGTCTACAAAACTGAACACAATATTCCAAGTGAGGCCTCATCAGCGACTTGTACAGTGGCATTAGTACCTCTTCCTTTCTGCTGGTTATTCCTCTCTGTATGCAACCCAGCATCCTTCTGGCTTTTGCCACCGCCTTGTCACACTGTTTTGCTACCATGAGATCATCAGAAACAATCAAACAGAAGTCCTTCTCTTGGTCCGTGCACACCAATCTCTCGCCTGCTATCACATACATTTCCCTTGGATTTCTGCTTCCCAAGTGCATGACTCTGCACTTCTTCACATTAAATCTTAACTGCCATGCCTTAGACCATTCTTCCAGTTTTTGTAGATCTTTCCTCATGTTCCCCACTCCCTCTGGGGAGTGCACTCTGTTGCAAATTTTGGTGTCATCTGCAAAAAGACAGACTTTTCCATTCAGCCCTTCGGCAATATCACTCACGAATATATTGAACAGTACCGGTCCCAAGAACGAACCCTGGGCACACCGCTAATCACCTTCCTTTCAACTGAGTGAGTTTTATTTACCGTCACCTTCTGTCATCTGTCCGTCAACCAATTTCTGATCCAGTTCACCATCTTGGGACGCATCCCCAAGTTGTTGAGTTTATTGATAAGCCTCCTATGAGGAACAGTATCAAAGGTTTTTCTGAAATCTATGTAGATCACATCGATCGCATGCCCTTGATCTAATTCTCTGGTCACCCAGTAAAAGAACTCAATCAGATTTGTTTGGCAAGATCGTCCTTTGGTAAAACAATGTTGCCTCAGATCATGCAAACTGTTGGTTTTGAGGAAGTCCACTATTCACTCTTTCAGGAGCACCTCCATTACTTTTCCTGCCACTGAGGTAAGGCTTACTGGCCTGTAGTTTGTCACTTTTTCCCTGTTACCACTTTTGTGAAGAGGTACCACATCAGCCCTTGTCCAGTCCTGTGGAACTTCTCCTGTCTCCAAGGATCTATTAAAAACATCCTTTAAAGGCCCTGCAAGAACCTCTCTGAGCTCTTTCAGTATCCTGGGGTGCATCCCATCTGGTCCCATAGACTTGTCCACTCTCAGTTTTGCAAGCTGTTCTAACTCGTCATCTTTTGTAAATGGTGTGGTATCTATTCCATTTCCATTTGTATATTTGTCAATCACAGGTGGTCCTTCTCCAGGATTTTCTCTAGTGAAAACAGAGCAGAAGTATTTGTTTAGCACTGTCATTTTTTCAATGTCACTTTCCATGAATCCGTTCCCAGCACTTTTGAGTCCTGTAATTCCACCTCTAATTTTCCTCCTCTCCTGAATATACCTGAAAAACGTTTTGTCGCCACACTTAACATCTTTAGCCATCTTTTCTTCTGCCTTTGATTTTGCTTTCCTTATTCCTCTTTTTGTCTCTTTTAGTTTGCTCCTGTATTCCTTACTGTGTTCCTCTGTTTGCGAGCTTATGAATTTTGTGAAAACTGTGTTGTTTATTTATTTATTTCCAGTCTCTTCTATACCGCGCTATTCAATATCAATGCGGTTTACAATAAACATAGAACTACACATTTCCTTGGGTACTTTGTGTTTACAATGAACAGGTATTTAGAACTTGGATAATAGGGGGTAAACTATTTACAATCTTGCTACATGCTGGGTTCACATCATTTTGTCTAGTTGTGGGAGTTTTGTGTTGTGCCTGTGGATGAGGCTGGTTTTTTGCCTTTATTTGTGTAGCTACTTCTTTGGAGAACCAAATAGGTTTCCTTTTCCTCTTATTTTTATTTACTTTCCTTACGTTATGTATCTGTTGCACCTTTTATTGCTTTCTTTAGTTTAGGCCATTGCAATTCCAATTCCCTTAACCCTTCCCATCCTACCAACTCCTTCTTCAGGTACTTGGCCATTTTACTGAAGTCAGCGTTTTTGAAGTCTAAGATTTTAAGTTTGCTGTGATTGGATTCCACCTTGGCTTTTATCTTAAACCACACCGTGTGATGATCACTGCTGCTCACATGGGCATCCACCCAGATATTCGACACACTTTCTCCGTTGGTGAGCACTAAATCCAGCATGGAGCTCTCCCTGGTTAGTTCCATCACCATTTGTTTAAATAACACATCTTGGAAGGCATGCACAATCTTTTTACTTCTTTAAAAAATTGTGGATGCCTTCCAAGGTGGTATGAATCATAGTGAAATCACCTGGAGATATTCCTTTTTGGGTCTAGGCCAGCTCAATTCAGGCCAATTCAGTGTGCCACGCTGAGGTTTTCTAGACCCATGACTGGTTACATATATGAGGTGAAATTTGGAAATGTCAATAAAGTGCAATAGTAAATGCCATAGTAAGTTCATTGATGGCCTCAGAAAGGTGCAGAAGGGCAGAGATGCCTATTATGAATAGCTCGTTTCAGGCCACAGTCCTCCAGCCGAGTTGAGGAAATACCGTAAAGTTGATCAACTTATTTCAAAGATTGTGTCAGATTATGGCACTAGCTGCTCTGTAGAATACTTGTGTGCCATAGCTTATAATTAGCAAAATCTTTTTTGATGTTTCATTATTACATTTTTGGACATTCCAGATTCCATTTGACAAATCCAAAATTATCAGATAGATAAATAAAATGTTTTTGGATGTTTTACTATTGCAGTTTTTTGGCATTTCCAAATTTCACCTTATATATGTGATCAGTCATTGGTCTAGGACAACTCAGTGAGGCACACTGAGTTGGCCATGCTGAGTTATCCTAGACCCAGCAGGTTTTCCCTGTGTTGGGTCAAAATTGTGGCATGAGCTGCCTCCATATACCGGTATTTGGTTTTGAAATTTATTGAAGGCTTGGCTCTTCTCTCAGATTTATACTAAGGGAGCTGTTGGTTAAAGGTTGATGCTGGAAGTGTGCTGTTTTTAAAATATTTTAATTTTATACTGTTTCATTTTTAATTTATGTTGACTGGTGTTACATTGGGTTATTGTATCTTATTTTTATAGATGTTTTATTTTTTGTAAACCACTTTGATGCAGTACTTATCGTGAATGGTGCTTCTTAATTTGATACATTGCTTTTCATAAAACAAGGTAATATACAAATAATATCAATAAAGATACTAAAAAAAATAAGCAAATAGAAATAAAAAACAAGGTGAAGGGAAGCACAAAAAACACCATATGATACCAATAGCCAAGGATTACAACTCCGACAACCCATACAAAAGGGGAAAAAAATAATGCAATAGATAAGCTGCCCTATTCCAAAAAAAATCAATAAAGATAACATGAGGAAGGAAAAGACAGCAAATAAACAGAAATGCTGGGCCCTGCCAGAAGAAAAGATTATCAGGTTCTTCAAGGACTAAGGCTACCTCAGACTATAATAATGACCAGTGAAGGCAACCCAAATATATGAGTTTTAAGTACCCTTTTGAATCACCAGAATTATGTTCAGATCTAATATCTGAGGGGAACTGATTCCACAGCAGGAGAGCTAGGTAAGAGAAGGACGGAATGGGATGACTCAGCCAAGAGGTGAGGTCAGATTTGGTGGCATTTGCAATCTCCCTGCTTTGGTAGTGCCGATAGTACCATTGAGTTTGTAATAAAGTCTGGTTCTAATCTCCCTGCTTTGGTAGCTTGGAATGGGAGTCTGTCTGCTGCTGGTTTTCTAACTCATGGTAACAAGGTGATTACTTCAGCTGATTTGGTTTTCAGGAAGCAGGGACCGCTAGTACGGGTATTTTTAGGAGGTGGGGGTCAGGTTTGGTGGCATTTGACTGATCGTTCCGGTATTTAAGATAGCTTAATAAAAGGTTTTTGGATGTTTTACTACTGCGCTTTTTGACATTTCCAAATTTCACCTCATATATGTGACCTGCAATGGGTCTAGGATAACTCTGCGCAATACACTGAGTTGGCTGCGCTGAGTTGTCCTAGACCCCATTTTCAAAGATGGGGAAGCTGTAAAACTAGAGGGTATAACGTGAAGCTGCCATGAGGTAAACTGAAAGGCAACATCAGGAAATACGTTTTCACTGAAAGGGTGGTGGATTCTTGGAATGCCCTCCTGATGGAAATGGTGGGGGCAAATACAGTGACAGAATTTAAAATGGCAAGGAACAGACATGGATCCGTTTATTTTGATTTTGTATTGTTGCTATAAACTTATTTATTATATCTCAACAAGTAGGATGGACCTGCCCAGAGCAGTGGATACACCTCTAAACAAAGGTATGGGGAGGGGTGACCTGCACGGAGCAGCAGGTGCACCTACTCTTGCCACCTTGCTGGGCAGACGAGATGGACCATTCTGGTCTTTATCTGCTGTCAATTACTATGCTACCCTTCTGGAGCAACAAACCTCTATTCAGAATCCAACTATCCTGGCCCCCATGCAGGTCTGAATTAACTGCCAGCTCTATCAATATTGGTGCATTATCTGACCAGATGATAATTCCAACAGAAGATGCCACTACCTCAGGACTTAACCCCCTAGAACACAAAAATAAATCAATCCTGAAGTAAGTGTTATACTTTTGTGAATAGTAGGTATAAGCCCTCTTTCCCTGATGTCTCTCCCTCTACAAATCACAGAGTCCAAGTCTCAGCACTTTTGGTAAATGCTCTACTGGCTCCCCCTGTGCGATCAACTCCCCATATCAAGCGCAAAATTAAAATCCCCTCCTAGCAGGATGGGCAAGCCTATAAACTCTAATAATTTCTCTAACACCTCCCTCTGGAAGCTAATCTGCCTTGAGTTAGGTTTAGTTAATGTGTATACACCTAACTTCACCGCCCTCCCCCCCCCCCATCTGCACTTCCACCAAGGGAGTTAACCACCTGCCCCATCCATGCGGCCTTCAACCAACCCACCTGAGAAGCTGAAAGATGCATCTCTTGCACCATAATGGTGCCTCAGAGCATTTCCTTAGCTTCTCCATCACTTTCCTGAGCCCCCTCACATTCATAGATACAATCTTCAACCTATGTAGCCCCATCTTCCTGCTTTTTCCTAACCCAACCCCAGAAGCTATCCCATTCAGTGAAAACATCCGAGTTTGTCGCATACACACCATCCAAACCACTCGCCTTTGTGCGCAATACCCCTTCTCCCAACCATACCCCCTACCCATTTGAGCCCAGAATTCTCCAACAAAGTGAGCCCTCAAACTTACTAGGATGCCAGAACACCACCAAGCCCGCCACCCCACTGAGTTGGACTAGAGACTGGCCCCTCCAGTAACTGTCCATCACTGAGGAACAATCTGGCACTCCCGGGACCCCCTCTACCACAACCTTCCCAACTCACCCAAATTACAAACAAGCACAACAATGTTCAGGTTTCTCAAGACCACTCAAAAGACAGGAAAAAGAGCCAACAGTGAGATCAGCAACAAAATGCCCAAATTCTTCCAAAGAGTGCTCATTGAGTCTCTTTCACGTGCCCGCCCCCTGCAGGATACAGGAAGTGCTGCTGGACGCCATGTTGCTGAAAACATCACTTCGCCTACCTGAAGCACTGCCTCTGATGGTCCACCTCTGCCCTAAAGAAAGTTTATCAGCTGTACAGCCAAAGCGCCTTCTGCTTCTAGTGTAGTATCTCCAGCCAGATAACTCCTTGAAAATGCCTCTCGGAGATGCTCAGCTGCCGCTGGCTCTCGGCACCGTTCCTCCCGCGTGCTGATGCTCAGGTGGTGGGTGCAGCCGTGGAAATTCTCTTGCGCGCCAAAAAGAAAGTCGTTTAAGCTCTGCAGTGGCCCAGCTGCCTTTCAGGCTGACCCCCAAGTGCACAAATCACTTCAGCATGCTCATGTATCCATAGGAGTTCGAGCCTGTCTATAAAGCCTTTTTTCTTTTCATATAAAGTGCTCCAATAACACAATTTTGCATTTCAAACTTGCATATTATTTGGTTCTCTTTCAGTGAGTAGCATTTTTTTTACTTATCTATAAGCTCTTTTCCAGTTAGAATGCGGATCTTCCTTTTTTGGTGACTTTCATCATGCCTACAGTTTTTCTGACTTCAGAGTAGGTCTTATATATTAGGGAGCCCACCTCGATTAGAATACTCTACATTATGGCTGTGTCAACACAGAAAGTTCATTTTAATAACATACTTCCCCATGGAGTTCATCTGTGAAAATTCAACTTGCAAGTCCACAGATATAAAAGGGCCCATTTATTTTGCCTCTGTCTAATGAGTGTGCTCTTCACTATGTTATCTTCTTCCTAGCTTGCCTTTACTATTACTCTCCTCTGCAGTCCAGAAAGTATGCTTGAATTGTCAGTTTTTGTGGTTACCATCTTTGATAGGCTGTCCTGGGTATCTACACTCCCTAAAGTGATATTTCCTCAACACCTTTTTTCATATTATTGATGTTGTTCATGAACTTCTATTGTATGGAAAATGCTGCCTCCCTGTATTTTTTAATAGCCTATTTCTCTATGTGATTTTTGAGGACAGGTGTCTGAAACTGAACCACGTATGCCAATGCGATGTGAATATGTCTTTGTACAATGAAATGGCTCCATCTTTGTTTTCTTGCTTCAGTGAATTGTTGATCCGATCATTTTATTTTGCTGGCTACTTCTTCCTTATTTCTCATCACCCCTTAAAGTCATCCTTTTATTTTTTTTAAAAGATGCATGTTTTTTTATGTACATTATCAGCATTTTATAGTTCCATTTTATTTAAGTAGTGTGGTAGGCGACGGCCTATGATCCATGCTAATTGAACTAAGCAGACAGGCCTGAGCAGCTTGACCTGTAACTGAAGCCTGTAGTTAGGCCCAGAGGAATGAAAACCCCCCTGAATGATGACACCATAGAATTGAAACTTAACTCAGTTTAACTGAACATAGCTAAGCAGAAACGAAACTTGGAAAATAAAAGAAAAACAAGTTTAATTGGTACTGATAAGGTGTGCTATGCTTCTATGGAATTAATTAACTCTGCAGAGAGCAAGGTCACAGTGCCTCTGCTTCCCATATGTTTTAACAAGCTCAGCGACCTTGGAGGAGAGAAGTAACAAGTTGGAGACACTGACCATTGTAATTGGGACTAGAAGGGGGGCAACCAGGTGCTGGGCCCAGACCAGAGTCCCGATTGGGTAGCCATATCAGTACCGGGACCAATAGATGGGTGAGAGGGGTACTGGGACCAATGAAAAGTTTGCCTATGCTTAGAATGGACAAGAAAGCTATAAAAGTTGTTGTTTTACTAGAAGCCATTGCTCAGCCATTTTGAAATTGCTTATTGCTTGAGCCATGTGCACATTAAACTGGCTTGGATCCTTGAAAAGACTCCTGGATTTATTTATTGCATGCTTATCTGCTGCTACATTCTTGGTGCGTTGGCCGGGAAGTGCGAGTGGTGGATAGTGTTCAAGTGAATAAATCCACGTAATTCGCCTTGAGGTTTGGTCCAGTTGGAACCATGCCAATCCGACGCAGGGGAATTTCCCTGGGCCCACCGATCCTCTTGTATCGGAGGGAGTTCTGCCTGGCCTCGGCAGGCACTGAGTCCAGCTGGCCAACACTTCCGACCCGGGGGAGTCCAGGATCCAACTCAGAAGCTTGGGAACCAGATCTGGTAAGTATAGTTTTGAAAACCTGTCTAGACAGATGAGTTAGAACTGCAGTTTGAAAACTTTGGTAAGACTTAAGTCTTTGTTTGAAAATCCTTGCATGAGTATTCGCTAGGTACAGCTGTTATAGAGAATCATGATTCAGCCTGGTCAGAGCAGACAGGACTGGGTTTTTGGTATGTCTAGACAGAAATAGAAAGAGCAGTACTGCCAGTGGAACTTGGAATTTGTAATCTCGAGATATTGGGAATTGGTAAGAGAGCTCTCAAGGAAGGGCCGAGTAACCCCGCATGGGAATTCGCCGGGTGAAACCCTCATCCTTTTTGTAATTGGGAAAAAGACTAGTCAGAATAGATAGAAAGGAATGCATTCTAAGATACGTTGCTAGCATGATTGTGAAGCGTTTGTGTATTGTCTGCCTGTATGTTTTTTGTTCTCTGTTGAAACCACGAGTTTCCCTTCTGTTATATGTGAGAGTATTCTGTTGAGTAATTTGTGACAGTTCACTGATTAAGAAATTGTATTAGTAAAGCAGAAAGAAGACGCAAACATCTAGAGTTATTTTAAAAATCCAAAAGCTGGTCTGACCCAGTTTGCCTTCCTACTGCACAGTGTGAAAAACTGACAGGGGGCGTGTCTGAAGGAAAGAATGTGCAGTGTCTTTCTAACTCTGTTCAGGTTTAAATCTCAATGCTGTTAGTTTAATAATAATGTTCCTTCTGCTGTGGTTATGTAATATATATCATTTATATATCATTTAATAAGAATGTTTAGTCAGGATTGTGGGTCCCGATAGTTTTGGGGCTTAGCCTGGAATGCCGGCATGTCTCTGTCTCTCTGTGTGTGTGTGTGTGTGTGTGTGTGTGTGTGTGTGTGTGTGTGTGTGTGAACAGCTAAGCTGTTTCCAACGAGCCACACAGCAAGAGGACAGAAAAAAAAAAAAGAAAAAAAAAAATATGAAACCGCAGTTCCCGATTGAAAAGTTTCTTGCTTGTTTAAAATAAAGGATTCATTCAAAATGTGATAGGAGATAAATTTATAATTAGTTTTCTAGTGATTGCTTTAAATTGTACTTAGCCGGGAAAGGGTTAAATTCCTGCTCGAATTCCTGTACAGATCAAGCGAGCAGAAATCATGTAGGTCTCCGGTTTCAATAGGAAAGGATGTTTGTATTTTCCCTTTGCCCTACAAAGCCGTGGTTAAGAACACTGACAGGACTTTGCAGATCGCAACTTAAAAAGTGCTTTGAATCCTGAGTGAATGAGGGGTTAATCGTGTATGAGTTTTTCGTTCCTGATACAGCAAGCGCCTCATAGAAGACATGTTTATTGTTAATAAAATGAACTAGGAAGGAAAATGTGTATTTGTGTTCTATATGTCCACCCGCTTTATTGAAAAAAGTATCCGGAATGTCTTTTGAATATCTCCTTCCTAAACTGTAATCTTTTGCAGAGAAGTTATTCACCTTAAGTGCAGATTACGGCTGGCAGCTAGTTTCTTCCAGCCATACGTAATAGTTCTCTCTGTTGGGATTGTTGTTTATAACATGTTGCAAAAAAATAGTTTTATATTTGAAGGAATTTATCTAAATTGTACTTATTTAGAATGAGATTATTATGCCTAGTCACAGGAAAATGCAGCCTGACAGACCGCCTTCTGTCTGTTGTTAACTACGTCACCATGGGGGGAGGAAGGGGGGTCAGAGTCCATGCAGATTCCAGAGTTACTTCATGGCCCCGTAGTTTCCCGTGTTTATCAGATTGTACAGAGAATAGTTCCCCTACATAGGATTCTTGGTTAAATGTTTAAAAAAAAAAAAAAATCCTGCCTGTTTATTTCCCTCAGCTCTGCCATCATCCCGGGCAGAGCCTGGAACAAGGGGGGGGGGGCGGAGGGGGAATGACTTCTCCCTACAGATTCCCAAGTAGTTTGCTAGCTACCTCCGCAACAGGGGAATGTCCACCCCCTCCGGACTAGAAGTGAAAGTCAGCTGACCAGACTTGTTTAGAACTGAAAAAAAAACTGCATTATACACTGAGAAGTTTTAGGACTTGATTGAACTAATGAACGGAAATTGCAAAGAACTGGATGAATTTGCGGGCATAATGGTTAAATGAAAGTTAATCAGAGGGTGTGTGAATTGTGAAAATAAATGTAACAGAGAAAGTGAATGATATTTTAGTTGAATGATGTGAGGAGGTTATCCTAATCGAAGGAACAGAGGAAGTGAAAAACTGGGTGTGAGTACGCCCATTATAGAAAAAGAAGGACATTAGAGAAGTGAATGCCCGTATCTTGACTCCACCCCAGGAGGGAGTACTTGATTGTAGAATCATAGACAGAATAAAACCAAGCACAGTGTTTCAGCACGAGAGTGGAGCAGCTATAGCGTGAGTGGCAGCCTGAGAGGGCTACAGCATGGATGAAGACTAGGCCAGACCGGACTCTCCAGTTTCCCTGGGTCCCCAGGAGTCAGTCTGAAAAATAGGGGACCAATATATGGACTTTTATGGGGGATACAGGAGCAGAATACTAAAGCCAGTAGCCCCTGTGTTTTTCTCGCAAAGCCTTTTCTGCAGAACCACATGTGTGAACTAGAAAAAAATAATAATAATAATGTACCAGTTCCTGTATATGCCTGAATGCCCTATTCCATTTTTGGAGCCGAGATCTGCTTGCAAAGCTTCAAGCACAGATATCCTCTGTTGAAGGAAGAAAAAAATGAAACTCAAACTGTCCCCAAGAAGAAGAATGGCGGTTCTATTCACCTGCATCCAAAGCAACAAGCTGTACACTTACCAACCTCATAGCCCCACCTGGAGGATGGGCAGAAGATAATCCACCTGGCCTAGCGAAGAACATAGCCCCTGCCATTGTCACCCTCAAGCCAGTCAAGAAGCCTGGGACAGGTGATTACCGCCCAGTGCAGGATCTAAGAAGAATGAATGATGCAGCTGAAACTATACAACCAGTGGTACCAAAATCCTTATATTCTCTTGGAACTGATCTCTGCTGAAGCTATACATTTCATCATTCTGGACTTAAAAAGATGTTTTTTTTCTGCATACGCTTAGCCCAAGACCCCACTACAAGGAGGCGGGGCCAACTCATCTGGACAAGATTACCTCAAGAATTCAAGAACTCGCCTCACTCAGCAAAAGATTTGACAAGTTATCCAGAAACTCCAGAAAAAAAAAAAAGAAAAAATTCTACTTCAATATGTGGACAACTTGCTCATAACCACCAACTCAGAAAGTGAATGTCCACCAGCCACCAGTGAACTCTTGCACCTTTTTAATGAGGCTGGATACAAAGTCTCAAGAGCCAAAGCATAATTATGTCAAATAAGTTAAATACCTAGGATTCCAGTTGTCCAGCGGAATTCGACGCCTGGAACCCTTACCAGAATGCAAAGCAGCTGTATGCAGTATTCCTACTCCAACCACCAGGAGGCAAGTGAGAGCCTTCTTGGGTGCCACAGGGTACTGTTGTATATGGATCCCCAATTTTGCGCTGCTAGCAAAACCATTGTATCACATTGTATCAAGCTACCAAAGGAATGAAAAAGTCTCCATTGGAATGGGGACTTGAATAGGAATGCAGTCTTTTGATCTTTGAAAACCGCTCTGATGTTATCACCAGTTCTGGGTCTACCCGATGTCCAGAAAACCTTGCAGTCTCTATGCTCATGAGTCGCAAGGAAATGTTCTGGGAGTGTTGACTCAATCTCTTGGACCTTATTTGAGAAGCTGTTACAGCTACAGCCTTCCTAGTAAGCAAAAACTAAAAGAAAAATCCCTTTGAGACAGGATCTTCAAGTTACTGTACCACACTCTGTTCTAACCAATATGAAATACAAAGGAAATTACTAGCTAACAAATCTATGAATGTTGAAGTATTAGAGTATGTTGTGTGAAAACCCCAGATACAACTGAAGGGTCAGTCAAGCTTTCAATCCTGCTATGTTGTTATCAGTTGGTCTTGATCCCCTGATCATGACTGTTTAGAAATTATGGACACTGTATTCTCAAGCCGCCTGGATTTGACTGATGTCTCTCTGAACAGACTTTCTTTGTGGCTGAAGGCAGTTTCCTCATCAATGGACATTGTTGTGCTAGATATGCAGTGGTGACCCCTGATTTGGTAGTTGAGTCCTCAGCCCTGGCCCCAGAAACTTCACCACAGAAAGCTGAACTGATAGTCCTCACTAGAGCACTAACAATAGGAAAAGAGCCCTGTCTAAATGTGTACCCAGATTTCAAGTATACCCTTACAACCTTGCATGCATATGGGGCCCTGTACAAAGAATGAGGGTGGATAACCCTAGGAAGCAAGTCCATTAAGTATAGCCCCAAGATATTGATATTAATAGATACATACTGCCTATAGATCTCAGAATTTAGGAAAAGTAGAATGTATGAATAGAACCCTGAAATCTCAGTTGTCTAAACTTTGCCAAGAGGTTTACCTGAAATGGCCCCAGGTTCTTCCCATAGCCCTTCTTAGGATATACTTAGCCCCTGCTAAGTCTTTAGGAGTTTCCCCTTTTGAAATTCTGTATGCGCAACCCCTGCCTATTGTATAGGAAATAAAAGGAGATATGAGACAGATAGGATCTGAAATTATTAGACATAAACTATTGGTTTTAAGTTCTGTTTTGCAGAGTCTTCATACCTGGGTACAAAATCGATTACCCATCAATTTGCCTGCACCCTTTCAAGCCTGGAGTCTCGGTGTGAATCAAAGAGTGGAGAAAGACACCGTTGACACCGCATTAGAAGGGACCTTATGTTGTTATCTTGTTAACCCTACAGCAGTGAAAATTGCAGAACTCGAACCCTGGATTCATCACAGCAGAGTGAAATCAGCAGCAGCTCCAGAGCCAGACCAGTGAACATCAGAACAGATCCAGAAGTTCCATTGCAGCTAACTTTGCAAAGACAAGCAAATTGAAAAAATTCAGGAAGTTTTAAAAACAAAAAGAGAGACTGTGCTAATATAGAACTCCTGAATCTCAAGAGACTATTTGTTTATTCTGAAGAGATTATCATCAACAGAAAGAGACTGTATTATGAACTATATTATTTGAAAATCTTTGTGCCATTTTGATCAAGGACAGTGCAAACTAAAAGGACTGTGTTTATTGAAATACGCTGGAATCTACAGCTCTACACTCCTACCAATGAAATTGGTAAGGTCATGTACAGCGGAAGCTTGAGGCTCTACAATCAACGCTACACCTGTTGCATGCTACTGAGAGCAAAACAGGTCAACGTACAGTAAAGAAGAAGAAGACTTCGTGGTCAAGAATTATCAACAGATTGCACTGGTTTTTCAAAGACTTGCACTAATTCTTCAGAGAACTTTCATCATGATTCTCTACTGTTTCATCGTGATAGCAGCCTTGGAGTGCTTTGAAATGACTTTTGCCTTATCTCCCTGGGCAGCCTATATAAGTACAACATGAACTGGACCGAAGGTCACTCAGACCTTGTTTTTTCATTCTCCCTATACTTGCATTGGTATACTCTCCAATCCAAAAGTTGTTCTAGATCTTGACTTTCTACAAGGCTATGCAAGCCACCGTTGCAATTCCTCATACCACCACCAGAACTTGTTTCTTGAACTTGCTGGAGCAATAGCATCTAGTCTCCACACTTCTGACTGTTTCTATTGTGGAGGAACTAAGATGGGAGATCAGTGGCCCTGGGAGACGCAAGAACTGAACTATTCTATCCTATACAATCAGACTGATTTACATAATACTACTAGTGAGTGGGTATTGGCCCACCCCATTGTTGACAGTTTGTGTTTTGTTCAGACTGGACCACAATCTACTACGAAGGATGGACAGCTGGTCTGTCTAAATCAGAAGCTTTACGACAGCACAACAAAAGATGCAACTGAACCTTCTAATCCTTTAGTTCTTTTTCCCACTCTTGCCAAACTATGGACTTTGACTATCTGCCTGTTGCTCCCTTGTTTCTTGCCATTTTGCTTGCAAATGATAACTTCAGTTATTAATAACACTGTAGAGCGTAAGACAGCTACAAAGATATTAGCTATGTGAACTTACTACCCTATACCACAGAGTGATACCTTTACCTAGTATTATGTGATTTGATTCTCACACCTTATTAACATGCGGGTGAGAATAATCAAAGGGGGGAATGTGGTAGGCGACGGCCTATGATCCATGCTAATTGAACTAAGCAGACAGGCCTGAGCAGCTTGACCTGTAACTGAAGCCTGTAGTTAGGCCCAGAGGAATGAAAACCCCCCTGAATGATGACACCATAGAATTGAAACTTAACTCAGTTTAACTGAACATAGCTAAGCAGAAACGAAACTTGGAAAATAGAAGAAAAACAAGTTTAATTGGTACTGATAAGGTGTGCTATGCTTCTATGGAATTAATTAACTCTGCAGAGAGCAAGGTCACAGTGCCTCTGCTTCCCATATGTTTTAACAAGCTCAGCGACCTTGGAGGAGAGAAGTAACAAGTTGGAGACACTGACCATTGTAATTGGGACTAGAAGGGGGGCAACCAGGTGCTGGGCCCAGACCAGAGTCCCGATTGGGTAGCCATATCAGTACCGGGACCAATAGATGGGTGAGAGGGGTACTGGGACCAATGAAAAGTTTGCCTATGCTTAGAATGGACAAGAAAGCTATAAAAGTTGTTGTTTTACTAGAAGCCATTGCTCAGCCATTTTGAAATTGCTTATTGCTTGAGCCATGTGCACATTAAACTGGCTTGGATCCTTGAAAAGACTCCTGGATTTATTTATTGCATGCTTATCTGCTGCTACAGTAGATCTTCTTAAAAATACCACCATATGTTTTATGGGCTGTACATTAGTTCTGTGTACTGAAAAGTCATAGTACTATTACTTAACATTTCTATAGTACTACTATTTGTACACAATTCTGTGCAGTTAACTGCCCTCACTTGCTTTGCAGCTTGTCATGCTGTGAGGACTTGTGTGCCTCAGTGATACTGGGGGCTAAGCTATTGGTAGCTTAACTACTGGCAGGGTTTCCCAAGATGGACAAGTCTCAGCTGAGGTGCTAGATCAGGACAAACCACCCATCTGGGCAGCAGCAGAGTGGGACAGTGTTGACTTCTGAGAATCACATTTTATGACAACAGCAACAACACTAGAATTACCAGTGCAGAACCAAAGGCCTTGCAGTCTACTTCTGTATCTTGCCACGAAACCCAGTGGATAATAGCAACAAAACAAATTGCACTATAATGCTGGAAGACGAGACCCTCAGGTTGGAAGGTACCTATTTGACTACTGGGGAAGAGTTGAAGATTATTCAGAGTAAAGCCAGCATTTATGATGTGTTTGGATCAAAGCCCTCAGGACCTCTGACTGTTGATATAGCTGCGTATGAAATGAGAGGCAGAAGTTGCAAAGATGTCTCAAATATTGGGACATGGAACGTACGAAGCATAAACCAAAGGAAGTTAGAGGTGGTCAAGAAAGAAATGGAATGTTACAGCTCGATCTGTTGGGTGTCAGCAAACTGAAATGGACTGGTATGGAACACTTTGCATCTGATGATCACATGGTCTACTATGCTGGAAATGAAAGACAAAGAAGAAATAGTGTTGCATTTATAATAAAGAAGAAATTTGCAAGAACTGTAATGAAATACAATGCAATCAATGAATGCTTAATTTCTATGAGGAATGCCCATCAACACAACTATAATTCAAGTTTATGCCCCAACAACAGTTGCAGAAGAGGATGAAGTTGATGAGTTCTATGAACAAGTACAAGCTGTAATTGACAGAACATGCATACAGGATATCCTGATAGTCATAAGTGACTGGAACACAAAAGTTGGCAACAAAGAAGAAGGCAGAGTGGTTGGAAAATATGGACTTGGCAACAGAAATGAAGCCGGAGAAAGACTGATAGAACTCTGCAAGACCAATGATCTTCCATCAACACAAGCTGCGACTGTACACATGGACTTCACCCAATGCATTATACAAAAATCAAATTGACTACATCTGTGGAAGTCAACAAGGGAAAAGCTCTATAAGATCATCAACATATCTGCAAAGTCATTTAGTCACATGATGTAGACTACCGAATCTATGCAGACGATAGAATGTTATTCACAATCTTTGACACTTCAGACCTTAACTACATGAAAATCACCAACTGCTTCAATGACATCTCTGCATAGCTCAACTCAGTTAACTTCACAGTCAACATGAACAAAACAGAAGTACTCATCATTGCTAGAAACAAAGCATTCAACACACCATGCCTACTGCATGTAAACAGTGCAACATTTGAAATTAAAAAAGAAATAAAATTCCTTGGAATTTATCTTGATCAAAATCTTGACATGACCAAATCCATCCTCGTGACTATACATTCAAAAGCAAGGGCCTTAGATTTTAGGAAAACTAACTTTTCCAAGATGCTTGAGATAAAAGCCAAGGTGCAGTCCAATCATAGCAAACTCAAAGTCCTAGACTTCAAAAACACTGACTTTAGTAAAATGGCCAAGTATGTGAAGGAGGAATTCGCAGGGTGGGAGGTAATAAGGGAAGTGTAATTGCAATGTGCTAAATTAAAGGTGGAAATAAAAGGGGCAATAGATACATATGTGAAGAAAGTAAATAAAAACAAGAGGAAAAGGAAACCTATTTGGTTCTCCAAAGAAGTGGCTGTTCATATAAAGGCAAAAAACACAGCTTTCACAAAATTCAGAAGCTCGCAAACAGAGAAACACGGAAATGAATACAGGATCAAACTAAAAGACAAAAAACAGAAATAAGGTTAGCAAAATCAAAGGCAGAAGAAAAGATTGCTAAAGATGTGAAGTGTGTTGACAAAACTTTCTTCAGGTATATTCGAGAGAGGAGGAAAATCAGAGATGGAATTGCAGGACTCAGAAGTGCTGGGAATGGACTCGTGGAAAGTGACATTGAAAAAGCAAAAATACTAAAGAAATACTTCTGTTCTGTTTTTACTAAAGAAAATCTTGGAGAAGGACTACCTGTGACTCCCAAATATAAAAATGGGAATGGAGTAGATACCACACCATTCACAGAAGATGATGTGTTAGAACAACTTGCAAAACTGAAAGGGGCCAAGGCAATGGGACTGGATGGGATACATCCCAGGATATTGAAAGAGCTCAGAAAGGTTCTTGCAGGGCCGTTAAAGGGTGTTTTTAACAGATCCTTGGAGACAGGAGAAGTTCCTCAGGACTGCAGAAGGGCTGATGTTGTGCTTCATCACAAAAGTGGTAACCGGGAAGAAGTGACAAACTACAGGCTGGTAAGCCTTAACTCGGTGTTGGGAAAAGTAATGGAGGCACTCCTGAATGAGCAATAGTGGACTTTCTCAAAACCAACAGGTTGCATGATTCGAGGCAACATGGTTTTACCAAAGGACGATCTTGCCTATCAAATTTGATTGAGTTCTTTGACTGGATTAGACCAGAGAACTATATCAGGGGCATGCAATGGATGTCATTTACCTGGATTTCAGCAAAGCCTTTGATACTGTTATTCATAGGAGTCTTATCAATAAACTTAATAGCTTGGGGATGGGTCCCAAGGTGGTGAACTGGATCAGAAATTGGTTGACTGACAGACGACAGAAGGTGAAGGTAAACGGAACTCATTCAGATGAAAAGAAGGTGATTAGCGGTATGCCGCAGGGTACGTTCCTGGGACCAGTACTGTTCAGTGTATTTGTGAGTGATATTGCTGAAGGACTGAATGGAAAAGTCTGTCTTTTTGCAGATGACATGAAAATTTGCAACAGACTGGACTTCCCCTGAGGGAGTGGAGAACATGAGGAAAGATCTACAAAAGCTGGAAGAATGGTCTAATGGCTGGCAGTTAAGAATTAATGTGAAGATATGCAGTATCATGGACTTAGGAAGCAGAAATCCTAGGGAAATGTATGTGATAGGGGGCGAGAGGTTGGTGTGCACGAACCAGGAGAAGGACCTTGGAGAAGCAAATCACCTGGACTGGATGGTATACATCCAAGGGTGTTGAAAGAACTGAAATATGAGATTGTAGACCTGCTATTAGTAATCTGTGAACTGTCATTAAAATCATCTGTAATACCTGAAGATTGGAGGATCATCAATGTAATGCCAATTTTTAAAAAGGGTTCCAGGGGTGATCCGGTAAACTACAGACCGGTGAGCCTGACGTCAGTACTGGGAAAAATGGTAGAAACCATCATAAAGAACAAAATTATTCAGCAAGTAGATAGTCATGGCTTAATGGGAGACAGCCAATATGGCTTTAGACAAGGAAGATCTTGTCTTACTAATCTGTTATGTTTTTTTGAAGGTGTGAATAAACAGGTAGAGAAAGGTGAGTCGGTTGATATAGTGTACCCAGGACTTTCAGAAAGCCTTTGACAAGGTCCCTCATCAAAGACGTTTGGCAAAACTAAAAAGTCATGGGATAGGAGGTGATATACTATTGTGGATCAGGAACTGGTTCAAAGATAGAAAGCAGAGAGTAGGGCTAAATGGCCAATTTTCCCAGTGGAAAAAGGTGAATAGTGGAGTACCCCAGGGATCTGTGCTGAGTCCGCTGCTTTTTAACATATTCATAAATGACCTGGAAAAGGGAATAATGAGTGAGGTTATCAAATTTGCAGATGACACAAAACTATTTAAAGTCATAAAAACCCAAGAGGATTGTGGAAAATTGCAGGAGGATCTTGATAAAGTGGAAGACTGGGCATCCAAATGGCAGATGAAATTTAATGTGGACAAGTGCAAAGTTATTCACCTAGGAAAGAACATCCCAAACTATGGTTACATGATGCAAGGTTCCACATTGGGAGCCACCACCCAGGAAAAAGATTTAGGCGTCATCGTGGATAACATGTTAAAACCCTCGGCCCAGTGTGCAGCGGCGGCCAAGGGAGCAAATAGAATGCTAGGTATCATAAGGAAAGGAATGGAAAATAAAACAAAGGATATTATAATGCCTCTGCATAGTTTGATGCTGCGACTGCATCTTGAATATTATGTATTATTTATCCACAATGATGCTTACATCTTTTTCCTGGGTGGAACCTTGCATCATGTAACCATAGTTTGGGTTGTTCTTCCCCAGGTGCTTCTGAGGTAAGCTGTGACCAACTTCCTGGGTGTTTAACAGTCCTTGCTTGGATAGAAGGAGTCTTTCAAAATGGCCTTTTGACCTGCCACCTGGCTTTAACACCTATTGAAAAAGTTTCACAGGTCTTTTGCCCCCTAGGTAGAATGCCTCTTTGTAAAGGTCTATAGAAGACTTTATTTGTTGCTCAAAGAATACTGACCCTGTTTTGCCTTTTATGCTAAGTTATATTCTGATTTGATTTACATTAAAGCTCTTTGCTGCTGAGAGGCTCTGATTTATTATGAAATTTAAACTAGAAGCTCTCGCTGGGTTCTGAATCTAACCAGAAAGCTCTCTTCTGTGTTTTAAATTTAAACTTAAACTGCTTCTACTAGACCCTGACTGATTTAACAAATACACTGGGTTCACAGATTAATCAGCTTTAATCCAAAGAAGCCCCTTTAGAAAATTCCCAGACGTATATACTGTAATGAAGAAGCCCCTACTGAGCCAATGGAGATAGGGACAGTGGAAGATTCCACCTTAGAATCTGACAGGCAGTGTGAGCACATGGCTCAATGTTTACAAGAAGAAAGTAAACAGAGAAAGTCAGAAGCTGAATGGACACACCCAAGCTGTGACCTATCACCAAGCTTAGGAGTTAAGGAGAAACGCCTGTTCAAGGGAAGGGCAGAGCTAAGCCCTGAGAAACAGGACTATAATAATTGGTCATTAGCTTTAAAAGAGAGACGGAGAGAAACACAGAAGCGAGGAAGAGAGAGACCGGGTGTAGGTCCCAGTCAGAAGCAAGGAAGAGAGAGAGCCATAACAACAGCCAAGGAAGCCAAAGCCCGAGAACCTGAAGGAAGCAGCACAAGAGAAGTGCCGTTCAGGAAAGGCAGGAGAAAGGAGAGACCTCCTGGGAGGCAGGCTTGGAAAAGCTCAGAGGCTCCAGAGAGAGAGAGATGATGGCAGGAAAATACTTATAGGTCTGAGGCAGAAGCCATAAGAACATAAGATATGTCATAATGGGTCAGACCAAGGTCCATCAAGACCAGTATTCTGTTTCCAACAGTGGCCAATCTAGGTCATATGTACCTAGCAGTTTCCCCAAGAGACACAGGATCCACAATGCTTGTATTGGTTCAAGCATTGATATCCTGGATCCCTTCTTAATAATGGTTTATGGACCTTTCCTCCAGGAACTTGTCCAAACCTTTTTTAAACCCAGCTACACTAACAGCCTTTACTACATCCTCCGGTAATAAATTCCAGAGTTTGATTACACGTTGAGTGAAAAAATATTTTCTTTTATTAGTCTTAAATAGTTTACCCTGTAGCTTCATTGCATGTCCCCTAGTCTTTCTATATTCTGATAATGTAAACAATCGATCTACATTTACCCGTTCCACTCCGTTCATTCATTTATAGACTTCTATCATATCTCCCCTCAGCCATCTCTTTTCCAGGTTAAAGAGCCCTAACCTTTTTAGCCTTTCTTCATAGGAATATCCTTCCATCCCCTTTACCATTTTGGTGGCTCTTCTCTGAACCTTTTCTAATAACGCTATATCTTTTTTAAGATAGGCGACCAGAATTGCACACAATATTCAAGGTGCGGTCTCACTATGGAACGATATAGAGGCATTATAATATCTTTTGTTTTATTTTCCATTCCTTTCCTTATCATTCCAAGCATTCTATTTGCTCTCTTGGCCGCCGCTGCACACTGGGCCGAGGGTTTTAACATGGTATTCACAATGATGCCTAAATCTTTTTCCTGGGTGGTGGTTCCTAATGTGGAACCTTGCATCGTGTAACCATAGTTTGGGTTGTTCTTCCCTAGGTGCATAACCTTGCACTTGTCCACATTAAATTTCATCTGCCATTTTGATGCCCAGTCTTCCAATTTATCAAGATCCTCTTGCAATGTTCCACAATCCTCTTGGGTTTTAACAACTTTAAATAGTTTTGTGTCATCTGCAAATTTGATAACCTCACTCGTTATTCCAATTTCCAGGTCATTTATGAATATGTCAAAAAGCAGCGGACCCAGCACAGATCCCTGGGGTACATCACTATTCACCTTTCTCCATTGGGAAAATTGGCCATTTAGCCCTACCCTCTGCTTTCTATCTTTTAACCAGTTCCTAATCCACAATAGTACACTGCCTTCTATCCCATGACTCTTTAGTTTTGCCAAAAGTCTCTGATGAAGGACCTTGTCAAAGGCTTTCTGAAAGTCCAGATACACAATATCAACTGACTCACCTTTGTCTACCTGTTTATTCACTCCTTCAAAAAAACATAACAGATTAGTAAGACAAGATCTTCCTTGTCTAAAGCCATGTTGGCTGTCTTGCATTAGGTCATGACTATCTACATGCTGAGTAATTTTATTCTTTATGATGGTTTCTACCATTTTTCCCGGTACTGACGTCAGGCTCACCGGTCTGTAGTTTCCCGGATCACCCTTGGAACCCTTTTTAAAAATTGGTGTTACATTGGCGATCCTCCAATCTTCAGGTATTAGAGATGATTTTAATGATAGTTCACAGATTACTAATAGCAGGTCTGCAATCTCATATTTCAGTTCTTTCAACACCCTTGGATGTATACCATGAGGCCCAGGTGATTTGCTACTCTTCAGTTTATCTAACAGTTGTAATACATCTTCCCAATGTATCGATATTTCCTTCAATTCTTCCGCACCTTTAAATACCACTTCAGTCATGGGTAACATCCCTACATCTTCCTCAGTAAAGACCGAAGCAAAGAATTCATTTAACCCCTCTATCATCTAATGGACCAACTGACTCTCTCACAGGTTTTTTGCTACGAATGTACTTGAAAAGGTCTTTATTTCGCGTTTTTGCTTTCGCAGCAAACTTCTTCTCAAATTCTCCCTTTGCCTGTCTTATCAATGCCTTGCATTTGACTTGCCAGTGCTTGTGCTGCTTCCAGGTTTCGTCGTTCGGCTCTTTTTTCCATTTTCTGAAAGATGCTTTTTTGGCAACAACAGCCTCTCTGACCTCATCTTTAAACCATGCTGGCAGTTTTTTGGACTTCCTTCCACTTTTCTTAAAGCGTGGAATACAACTGGTCTGGGCTTCCAAGATAGTATTTTTCAACAACACCCAAGCTTGATGTACGTCTTTTACCTTTGCAACTGCTCCTTTTAGTTTTTTATTAACTGTTTTCCTCATTTTATCATAGTCTCCCTTTCGAAAGTTAAAAGGTAGTACTGTGGATTTCTTTACTATCCCTCCTCCACTAATTAAATCAAAAGCGATCATGCTATGATCACTATTGCCAAGTGGCCCCAAAAACCTTATCTCTTGCACTAGATCTGGTCGGTTCATGCACCAGCTGCTCCAAGAAGCAGTCATTTATTTCATCTAGGAACTTTATCTCCCTAGCATGTCCTGAAGTGACACTGACCCAGTCGATTCCGGGGTAATTGAAATCACCCATTATTATTACTGCGCTGTAACTTTTGTTAGCTTCCTTGATTTCTTTGAGCATTTCATCATCCATTTGGTCATTATGGCCAGGTGCTTGATAGTACACCCCCACTGCCATTGCCTTCCCCCTTTTATATGGAATTTCAATCCATATAGATTCTACAGCAGATTTTGTTTCCTAAGAGGAAAGAAAACACAGCCGGTGTTTGGAAACCTGTCTGAGCCAGGAGAGCAGATAATTCCTCCCTCCTTAAAGCCAGAAGGTAGGTTTCAAAGTTTGCCCAGCTATGAGTCTAGTTTAAAAGTATTTCCTTGTTGTTGCCAAGAAATAGGAAACAGCCCAGGAAGCAATTTCAGAGTACAGGGTAGTTTCAAGCCCTGCTGTTTAGAATGGTATAAAGGGAAGATCCATGAATGCCCAGAAGAAGGTTACTTTAAAACCCACGATAGCAGCTTACAGCCACACCCAGCTAATGCCAAGCTGGAAGAGATGCAGATAGATTCTGATGGTTATGACGCAGCTGATATACAAATGGATTGCACCCTACGTATAGCTGACCATATTAAATCCCTGTGCTGAGCATTACTATAAGAGTGCTGATAAAGTGGCAAAGAAAAGGGGAACATTTACCTTTGCTATCAGAAGCTGTTTGTTTGCTTTTGTTTTTGTAACGAGCACTGCACGTTTGGAAGCCTGAGAATGAAGAGGCACATTTACCTTAGTTCTTGCATGTATTCCTCCTACCAAATAGATGGAAAGTTGTCCTAATTTCATCTGCACTAAAATTCTGTTGGGAGGGGAAATAAAAACCTTGTCATTTTTGCCTTTAACACTCGACTACAACTCCTTCTTGAATCAGAGGGTAAAAGGGGACTACCATTCCCACAAGGCATTGCAGGAGCAAATGCAGTGTCATACTCCCTGAAGATAGAATATCAAGGCAGACCTACCCTACTCACCCTAGGCAGTAGGCTGGCCTGGTGACAATACTCACAATTGCAGATCTCTCTCCAGAAGTAGCAGTCCCCTTTTCTAGTCCTTCAAACTCTGGAATTTGTTACCGGAGGATAGAAACATAGAAATATGATGACAGTAAAAGACCACATGGCCTATCTAGTCTGTCATTCCATATCAACAACAGTCCCCTTTTTACCTTTAGAGATCCTCTGTGTTTGTCCCATGCTTTTTTGAATTCAGTTACTGTCCTCATCTCTACCACCTCCACTGGGAGACTATTCCACGGATCCACTACTCTTTCTGTAAAGAAATATTTCCGCATATCACTCCTGAATTTATTTATTTATTTATTTATTTAACATTTCTTATATACTGCCTTTCATGATATCAAGGCGGTTTACATTGAACAAATTGAAATTACATTGACAAGGGCATTATAACTTGGAGATAACTATTCTACAGGGAACATGGGCTATGGAGGGTTAAGTGGCTTGCCCAAGACCACAAGGAGCACCTGTGGGACTAGAAACCCCAGTCCTTCTGGCCCAAGGTTGCTGTCAACCAATGAATCTATCTCCCTTCACCCTCATCCCATGTCCCCTCATAGCAGAACTTGCTTTCAATTGAAAGAGGCTCTCTCCCTGAAAATTTTCACCACGGAGGTATTTAAACATCTCAATCATATCACCTCTATCCCGCCTTTCCTCTAAGGTGTACATATTAAGATCCTTCAGTCTGTCCTCATATGCTTTATAATGAAGACCACTAATCATTTTAGTAGCCACCCTCTGCACTGACTCCATCCTGTTCACATCCTTTTAAAGCTTCGGTCTCCAGAATTGCACACTATCCTCCAAATGAGGTCGCGCCAAAGACTTATACAGAGGCATTATCACCTCCTTTTTTCTGCTAGCCATTCCTCTCTGTATGCAACAAGCATCCTTCTAGCTTTTGCCGTCGCCTTTTCTACCTGTTTAGCTACTTTAAGATCATCAGACACAACCACGCCTAGGTCCCGCTCTTCTTTAGTGGACAAAAGTACTTCACCCCCCTATACTATATTGCTCCCTTGGATTGCTGCAGCCCAAATGCATGACCTTACATTTTTTAACATTAAATCCCAGCTGCCAGATTCTAGGCCATTCTTCAAGCTTAGCTAGATCCCTTCTCATGTTATCTACACCTTCCTGGGTATCTACTCTATTGCAGATTTTGGTATCATCCGCAAAGAGGCAAACTTTACCCGACAGCTCTTCCACTATATCACTAACAAAGATGTTAAAAAGAATCGGACCAAGGACGGATCCCTGGGGCACACCACTGGTAACATCCTTCTCCTCAGAGTGAGCTCCATTTACTTGTACTCTTTGTCGCCTCCCACCCAACCAATTTCTAACCCATGCAGTAACTTTAGGGTCCATCCCTAGGGTGCTCAGTTTGTTTATAAGTTGCCTGTGCGGAACAGTGTCAAAGGCTTTACTGAAATCTAAATACACCACATCTAGGACTCTCCCTCGGTCCAACTCCCTGGTCACCTAGTCAAAGAAATCAATCTGATTTGTCTGACAAGACCTGCCTCTGGTGAATCCATGCTGCCTCAGAGCCTGTAATCCGCTGCACTCCAGAAACCTTACTATTTTCTCTTTCAGCAGCGTTTCCAATAATTTACTCACCACCGAAGTTAAACTAACCGGCCTGTAGTTTTCAACAACATCCTTACTTCCTCTTTTGTGTAAAGGCACCACATGAGCCTCTCTCCAGTCCTTTGGCACCACTCCCGACTCCAACGAAGCATTGAAAAGGTCAGTCAGTGGAGCTGCTAGAACGTCCCCCAAGTTCCCTCAGTATTCTAGGGTGTATCCCATCCGGTCCCATCTCTTCGTCTACTTTAAGTTGAGCTAGTGTCTCACGAACACGGTCTTCTGAAAATTGTACAGGATGTCCCTCGCTTCTGTTCCTGTTTGTGAGTGTTTTCTGAGGTCCTTCTCCTGGTTCTCCATCTGTGAACACAGAACAGAAATATTTGTTAAGCAATTCCACTTTATCCTTATCAGCTTCTATATATTCCTCCCCTGCACCCTTGAGTCTGAGAATACCACTTTTGCCCTTCCTCTTCTCACTAATATATCTGAAAAATGTCTTATCCCCCCCCCCCATTTTATTACATTGGCTATTTACTCCTCCTTTTGAATCTTTGCCTTCCTGACTACTTTGCTAGCTTCTTTGAGTTTTTCCAAATACAGATGCCTGTCTTCCTCTGTCTGTGATCTCTTGTATTTCATGAAGGCCTCCCTCTTTTTCTTCACTTTTTCAGCTACTTCTTTTGAAAACCATAGCAGTCTCCTTTTCCTTTTACCTTTATTTACCATTTTAACAAAAAGGTTGGTTGCCCTTAAAATATCCCCTTTCATTTTTGCCCACTGTTTTTCTATATCCCCCAGCTGTTCCCATACCACTAACGACTCCCTGAGGTATTGGCCCATCTTGGCAAAGTTAGTCTTCCTAAAGTCTAAGATCCTCACCTTTGAATGGATTCTAATAGCCCTAGTCCTAATACTGAACCACACCATCTGGTGATCACTGGATGCAAAGTGATCTCCCACTACAACATCAGAAACACTTTCACCATTGGTAAGCACCAAGTCCAGTATGGCCCCTTCACGTGTGGGGTCTGTTACCAATTGCCTGAATAGTTCTACCTGTAGAGAATCCAGGATCTCCTTATTTCTAAATGATACTGCAGCAGGAATGTGCCAATCAATATCTGGCATATTGAAATCTCCTATCAGTAGCACTTTCCCTTTCCTAGCAATGCTGCATATGTCTTCAATTAACTCTCTGTCCACCTCTTCCTCTTGTGAGGGAGGTCTGTATATGATACCAATGCAAATAGATTTCTCTTTCCCTCTTTCTAGTTTAACCCACAATGTCTCCTCTCTCCCTTTTAAGCTCTGTAATTCCAAAGTTTTAATAGTAGTTTTTACATATAGTTCCACTCCTCCTCCCCTTCTTCCTACCCTGTCCTTTCTGAATAAAGTATAGCCAGGTACGGTTACATCCCAATCATGGTTTTCTGTGAACCATGTTTCTGTAACTGCCACTAAATCCAAGTCAGCCACTCCCACCAAAGCTTCAACATCAGGGATCTTATTTCCCATGCTATCAGCATTTATACACACTGCTTTCCATATGTTACCCCTGTTACCCATTTCCATAAAGGTATTTAATGTATCACCTACCTGGGGGTTTTCACCTACCTGGGGGCTTTATTCACCCATCCCCAACGAATCTAGTTTAAAGCCCTCTTCAGAAGATTAGCCAGTCTTCTACCAAAGGCGCATCAACCTTTCTTGGACAGATGGATGTAGTAAAAGCTGTTAGTGTAGCTGGGTTTAAAAAAGGTTTGGACAATTTCCTGGAGGAAAGGTCCATAAACCATTAAAAGGGACACGGGTTATCACTGCTTGACCCAATACAAGCATTGAGGAATCTGTGTCTTTTGGGGAAACTGCTAGGTACTTATGACCTAGATTGGCCACTGTTGGAAACAGGATACTGGGCTTGATGGACCTTGGTCTGTCCCAGAATGGCATATCTTATGTTCTTATGAGTGATTATCTCTGAGGATCTCAAGGTGGCGAAAGAGTGCGAGAAGGTGGTGGCCAAAGCCAGAAGGATGCTGGGTTGCATAGAGAGGAATTACCAGCAGAAAGGAAGAGGTACTTATGCCACTGTATAAGTCACTGGTGAGGCCTCACTTGGAATATTGTGTTCAGTTTTGGAGACCATATTTTGCAAAGGATATAAAAAGACTGGAAACGGTTCAGAGGAAGGTGACCAAAATGATTTGGAGCCTGCGTCAGAAGATTTATGAGAAGAGACTTGAAGACCTAAATATGTACACTCTGGAGGAGACGAGGGACAGGGGAGATATGATTCAGACCTTTAAATACTTAAGAGTATTTTTTCCCTTGAGGAATGTAATAAAGCTTTGAAACATTAACTGAGTCAACATCATTAATTAATAATAAACTAGAGGGCAGAACATGAAGTTGCAAGGGGGAAAATTTAAAGGCAATATCAGGAAATACTTTTTCACTGAAAGGGTTGTGGATGCTTGGAACTCCCTCCCGATGGAAGTGGTGGGGGCAAATACAGTGACAGAATTCAAAATTTCATGGTACAGACACAGTGGATCCTTTTATAGCAACAGGATAAAATCAAAATAAACTTAACTATTTTCTTATATATCAACAAATAGGGGTGCCCTACATGGAGGGGTGCAAACACCCCTAAACAAAGGCATGGGGAGGAGTGACTTGCATGGTGCACATTTTCTTGTCACCTTGCTGGGCAGATTAGATGGACCATACTGGTCTTTATCTGCCATCATAGTATGTTACTATGTTACCTCAAGGAGTCGTTAGTGGGATGGGAACAGCTGGAGCATATAGAAAAACAGTGGGCAAAACTCAAAGGGGATATTTTAATGGCACCCAACCTTTTTGTTAGAAAGGTAAGTAAAGGTAAAAGGAAAAGAAGGTCACTATGGTTCTCATTAAGAAGTAGCACAAAAGGTGAAGAAAAAGGGAGGCCTTTAGGAAATACAAGAGATCACAGAGAAAGGAAGACCGGCATCTATATTTGGAAAAATTTAGAAAAGCTAGCAAAGTAGTCAGGAAAGCAAAGATACTAAAAGAAGAAGAAATAGCCAATGCAATTAAATGGGTGGATAAGACATTTTTCAGATATGTTAGTGAGAGAAGGAAGGGCAAAAGTAAAGGGGAGGAATATGTAGAAGCTGATGAGGATAAAGCTGAATTGCTTAACAAATATTTCTGTTCTGTGTTCACAGTTGAAGGGCCCAGGAGCAGGACCTCAGAAAACACCCACAAACAGGAACAGAAGCGACAGGGATCTTGAACAATTTTCAGAAGACTGTGTTTGTGTGGAACTAGTTAAAATTAAAAGTAGAAAAAGCGATGGGACCAGATGGGATACATCTGAGAGTACTGAAGGAACTTCAGAATGTTTTATCGGCTCCATTGACTGACATTTTCATTGCCTCTTTGGAGTCGGGAGTGATGCCAGAGGACTGGAGAAAGGCACATGTGACCCTTTACACAAAAGCGGAAGTAAGGATGTGGTTGAAAACTGCAGGCTGGTTAGTCTAATCTCTGTGGTGAGTAAATTATTGGAAATGCTGCTTAAAGAGAAAATAGTGAGGTATCTGGAGATCAGAGGCAGCATGGATTCACCAGAGGCAGGTCTTGTCAGACAAATCTGATTGATTTCTTTGCTGGGTGACCAGGGAGTTGGACGAGGGAGAGCCCTAGATGTGGTGTACTTGGATTTCAGTCAAGCCTTTGCACCGTTCCACACAGGTAACTTAACAAACTGAGCACCCTAGGGAGGGTCCCTAAAGTTACTGATTGGGTTAGAAATTGGTTGAGTGGGAGGTGACAAAGGGTACAGGTAAATAGAGCTCACTCTGAGGAGAGGGACATTAGCACTGGTGTGCCACAGGGATCTATCCTTGGTCTGATTCTTTTTAGCATCTTTGTTAGTGATATTGTGGAAGGGCTGTTGGGCAAGGTTTGCCTCTTTGCGGATGATACAAAATCTGTAAGAGTGTAGACACCCATTAAGGTGTAGATAACACGAGGAGGGATCTAGCTAAACTTGAAGAATGGTCTAGAATTTGGCAGCTGAGATTTAATGCTAAAAATTGCAGGGCCATGCACTTTGGCTGAAAAAAATCCAAGGAAGCGATACAGTGTGTGTGGTGAAGTACTGTTGTCCACAAAATAAGAACAGGACTTGGGCATAATTGTGTCTGATGATCTTAAAGTAGCTAAAAAATTAGAAAAGGCGATGGCAAAAGCTAGAAGGATGCCTGGGTGCATAAGGAGAGGAATGGCCAGCAGAAGAAAGGAGGTAATAGTGCTGTGGAAGTTTTTGGTGCGGCCGCATTTGGAGTATTGTGTGCAATTCTGAAGACCGCACCTTCAAAAGGATATATACAGGATGGAGTCGGTGCAGAGGGTGGCTACTAAAATGGTTAGTGGTCTTCATTATAAAGCATATGAGGACAGACTTAAAGATCTTAATATGTATACTTTAGAGGAAAGGTGGGATAGAGGAGATATGATAGAGACGTTTAAATATCTCTGTGGCATAAATGCACAGGAGGAGAGCCTCTTTCAATTGAAAGCAAGCTCTGCTATGAGGGGACAATGGATGAGGGTGAAAGGGGATAGATTCAGGATTGATATGCAGAAATATTTCTTTACGGAAGGAGTGGTAGATGCGTGGAATATTCTCCCAGTGAAGGTGGTGGAGATTAGTACAGTAACTGAATTAAAAAAAACATGGAAGAAATACCGAGGATCTCTAAAGGAAAAGGGGACTATTGTAGTAGTTGATATGGAAGGTCAGGCTAGATAGGCCATGTGCTCTTTTTCAGCTGTCATGCTTTTATGTTTAAAGGAGAAATAGAATGGTTTAAAATCAGCAAAGGTGTACGACAAGGCTGCATATTTTCCTCCTACCTGTTTAATTTGTATGCAGAACAAATCATCAGAGCAGCAGGACTGTATGAAGACAATTGAGGTGTGAAGATTGGTGGAAGACTCACCAACAGCCTTAGCTATGCTGATGATACCATATTACTGGCTGAAAATGAAGACGATCTGAAATATTTGCTCCTTAAGATCAAGGAACATAGTCTTAAAATGGACCTGCACCTTAATGTAAAGAAGACAAAGATCCTAACAACTGGCAAAATCAGTAAGTTCATCGTTGATGGAGAAGAAATTGGAATAGTGGACAACTTTAACCTACTTGGATCAAATCGGTACAGAAAGGACAAGAAATCAAGAAATCTGATGACGCATTGCTTTTGGCAGAATTGCTATGAAGGACCTAGACAAGATTCTCAAGAGCAGAGATGTCTCTCTCCATAAAAAGATTTGACTTGTTCAAGCTGTGATATTTTTAATAACATCATATGAATGCAAATGTTGGACAGTGAAAAAGAGAGACAGCAAGAAAATTGTTGTCTTTGAATTATGATGCTGGCGACGAATACTGTGCATACCATGTACTGCCCGAAGAACAAACCAGTCAGTACTAGAGGAAATAAAACCTAAGAAGCTCAGATGACTACTACTTTCTTACACTGGACACATCATGCGAAGAGAGAGATCATTAGAGAAAGATATCATGCTTAGGAAGGTAAAAGGTCAACGCAAAGGAGGAAGGCCAGCAATGAGATGGATCGATACATTAACAGTAGCTATGGGTGCCACTCTGTCAGCAATGTTCCACCTGACTGAAGACTGAACACAGTTTAGGACAACTATCCAGAGGGTCGCCGTGAGTTGACACCGACTCAACGGCACTTAACAACAACATTATTCCATGGTGCGACCATACCTTGAATATTGTGTGCAATTCTGGCCACCATATCTTAAAAAGGATATAGCAGAATTAGAAGTGGTACAGAGAACAACCACTAAAAGGGGATGGAAGGATACCCCTATGAGGAAAGGCTTAAAAGGTTAGGGCTCTTCAACTTGGAAAAGATACACTTGAGGGGGGAGATGAGAGATGAGATATAAGAGGTAAAAAAAAATAATGAATGGAGAGGAACTGGTAAATGTAAATTGATTGTTATACCTTCAAAATGTAGAGAGATTAGGGGATACTCAGTGAAGCTACAATGTAGCCCATTTATGACTAATAAGAGTAAATGTTTTCACTCAATGAGTAATCAAACTCTGGAATTAATTACCGGAGGAGTAGTAAAAGCTGTTAGTGTAGTTGGGAGTAAAAACGGTTTGGACAATTTCCTGGGGAAGCGGTTTGGACAAGTTCCTGGAGGAATGGTCCATAAACTAATATTAAAGAGGACCCGGGCAATTCACTACTTACCCCGAGACAAGCATTTACAATCTCTGTACTTTTTGGGAACCTGACAGGTACTTGTGATGTGTATTGGCCACTGTTGGAAACACGATACTGGGCTTGATAGACCCAATATGTTTGAATATCAGCACAGAAATGAAGGCTTCCTGAAAAATAGGGAATAACTTAGAATGTTTAATACATTGCCAAGAAAACCCAGAGGTAGCTGGGTCGCTAGGAGTCAACACTGACTTGATGGCACTAAAAAAAAAAAATACATATATATATATAATATTTATTTATTTATTTATGTTTGTTTTTAGTGCCATCAAGTCAGTGTTGACTCCTAGCGACCCAGCTACCTCTGGGTTTTCTTGGCAATGTATCACTGGAAGTAGATTGCCAGCCTTTTCTTCCGAGGCAATGGAGGGTAAAGTGACTTGCCCAAGGTCACAAGGAGTGCCAGTGGGATTTGAACCCTTGATCTTCTGGGTTCTAGGCAGTTGCTCTCTATATATACATTTTTGTGAAGTGTCTTAAAGAAACTCTAGTAGCTCATATATTGTATGTATATGTATATATATATACATATACATACAATATATGAGCTAGTAGAGTTTCTTTAAGACACTTCACAAAAATGTGTGCATGTCTTTCTAAGCCCAAATAGAACAAGCCAATGTTCAAACACAAAGAGCTGGCATAGGTTGTGCTTGCATACCCAATTATTATGCTGCTAAAAGCGTGAGCGTACCCCTAGGTGCTACGAAACAGTGGCGTAGCTTAGGCCTACTAACATTATTGGAAATTCAATGTAGAGATGTAGTTTTCACACACATTTTTGCAGTATCCTCCCAAGGCCAAATCCATTACCTCAGGTGCCAACTTAGATTATGAGCCTTACAGGGACAGAGATAAACCTATTGTACCTTGGAAAGGTTTGAGCTGAATACAAATTAATGAATTAATTCCACCTAATATCAACAGCTTGTCAGTGATATTCAGCTGTTATCTGTACAGCTATGTAGTTTAATGTAGGACAGCAGAAAGACTGCTAAATCATACTGCTTACTATAGGGATAGAGTGAATACTGCCACGGTCCGTAGAGCGGAGTCCATTCAGCACCTCTTGCTATCCAGGTAGTGGTGCTGAATATACAGGGAGAATTTAAATGATGTGGCTGACATTTGAATATCAACCCTAATGTTTATTGACATATTTCTTTACAGTGTGGATATCATTTTTCCTGGTGTGACAAATTTTAATGAATATCTCCCAAATACATGTTTCCACAAATTACTTCTCTCCCTCCCTCTCCAGTATTCACTCATCCAGAACCCAAAATGATTTGGGGTGAATTGATTCCAGTAATAGTCAGTCATTTTGGGTGAGAAAATCACAGAGCTGCTGCTCTTATCTCTATGGCCCTAGCAGTAAAAGGCAGAGCGAGCAGCACAAAGACCTCAGTTCGATAGTTGGATCCAGTGAAGTGAAGCATTTTGAGTAAGAAGGATATGTTATTAGACCATACATCCTCTCCCTGCAGTTTGTTCTCCATTATATTAATTGTAAAATAAATTTTAGTCTTCTGAAATAGAAAAATAGTCAGGAGCTGAGAACCATTTTCTTTCTTTCTGTTCATTTTAATCTTTTCATCTTTTAATCTCTTCTCCCCTTTATACTATTTTAATTGAGCTGTTGTTTAACCCACTAATCTATTTTCTGGCTTGTAAAAGCACTGGGAAAATGACCAAGATGCTCCCTGCTAGCCAAATGGGTCTTGATTAAAGGTAAAATCTTTGAATGGTTTCCCGAAATGAAAAGGTGTGACGAAATAGTGAAAGGGGTTCCTAGTTTTTCCCTCCTTGGAACAAGCATAGATTTTTGGCATCATAAAATGTTTTTTTCCCAAAAGAACATTCAAGCCACCGTGCATCATATTAATTCTTCGTTGTAGAGAAAGCCAGCCCCAGGGTAGAAAACATAGAAATTAGTTTGTGATTATTCTGCAGAGGGAAGCTGGGACATTAGTAATGCCAGAGAAAAATTAAGGAAGAGAAAAACAATTCTTCATGCAGGTTACGTCCTTAGTGGCAGAGCAGGTTTGGAGCTTTTGCAGGAGTCCTTTCTATACCCATGAGAACCACTCCTCCCCTTCACCCGAGAAGCATCCCTAACCATACTCTCATCAGAAGGAATCACATGATGTGACGCTGGCCAGTGAGCCTTCTCAGGAGTTCCACAGTCTGGAACTTACTCCCAGAGGGGCTACCCCTAACTCTTCTTTAGGAAGCAGGTGAAAGCCTGGCTTTTCTCCCAAGCCTTTAATGACTGTGGCAATTTGATTATTTGGTCCCTCACACCATATCCGAACTCACTTGGCACACAGCCTCTAATCGAGTCAGTTCCATTTACTTTACAGCCATATGTATTTACCCTGATACTTTGGTCTTACCCATCTTATTTGTCTATGAGGCTAATTTTATACGATTCCATATAGTTAATACACATTTTTCGGTGCATATTTCATGCCTATTTCCTAAAATAGAGTCTGCTCGTACTTTATGAAATAAGGATGTATGTAGTGAGAGGGTGCATCAAATGTATGTGTAACTACTTACACCGGCCCTATGACTGCTATAAATGCCTTCAACTAGTGTTCTCAAGACACACAAATTATAGTTTTTGATAATTTATGCATGTAAATTTGTGCCTCCACCCTTGCTTTGCCCAAGTGCTTAAGAACATAAGGTCCGGGGCGTCTGTTGCTGAGGGTAGCATTGATGTTATGATATGGACTGGGGTGACGTGCTGCTGTTTTGTGGTAACTCGCTGTTCCATGTTCCTCTTCTTCTCTTATCTGTTTAACTGTCTCTGTTCTCTTTTCTGTCCTATCATTTAAATGGCGTTCTTTTCCTTTTTTCCTCAAATGATATAGTATTGTAAACCGCTCTAATGCCTCTGGCCTGAGCGGTATATCAAATTCAAAATAAACATAAACATAAAACATGCCATACAGGGTCAGAACAAGGTCCATCAAGCCCAATATCCTGTTTCCAACAGTGGCCAATCTAGGTCATAAGTACTTAGCAGTCTCCCCAAAAGACCCAGGTTCCTCAATGCTTGCATTGGGTCAAGCAGTGATATCCTGGATCCCTTTTAATAATGGTTTATGGACCTACTACTACTACTACTACTACCACTTACTACTACTACTATTTAGCACTTTCCTCCAGGAACTTGTCCAAACCTTTTTTAAACCCAGCTACACTAACATCCTCTGGTAACAAATTCCAGAGTTTGATTACACATTGAGCGAAAAAATATTTTCTTTTATTAGTCTTAAATAGTTTACCCTGTAGCTTCATTGCATGTCCCCTAGTCTTTCTATATTCTGATAACGTAAACAATCAATCTACGTTTACCCGTTCCACTCCGTTCATTAATTTATAGACTTCTATCATATCTCCACTCAGCCGTCTCTTTTCCAGATTAAAGAGCCCTAACCTTTTTAGCCTTTCTTTATAGGAGTATCCTTCCATCCCCTTTAAGCAGAAGAGTTTGGTGAAGGAGATGTTGCACCGGCTCTTCTGGGAGGAATCTGGGTGGTGTCTGTTGTAGGTGGAGGAGGTAGCCCTCCTTTACCACTTACAGCACCCATTGGACAGAGGTGATATTGGCCTATCTGTGGGTAAAGAATGCCAGGCGCCCCCCTGTGGGCTGGTGAAGGTCTCCCAGGGGATGGGAGGCCTTGCCCTGGGAGTGAAAAGCTCCCCCGGGCTGGGTGGGAGCTGGAGCCTGGGGCTTAGGTGTTTTTTGCCTTCTGAGCCCACCTTTTGGGGTGAGAACCCTGCTGCTGACCAGAGTAGGGCTGGTACAAGTGACCCTGTGCAAAGGCACCTTTTTCCTCAGGAAAAAGATCATTTTCCCTGATGTTTTTTTGCGGGGATGGGATGAGGTCTTCTTAGAGAGCCTCTGACGGGTCACAATGTATGCCTCGATCTCAGCAGCTTTGTCGAGAACAGCACCGGCTTGAGGCGGGAAGAGGAACCAGTATGCAAACCGGGAAAGCTAACTTTTAAGGATAATTAGCAAGGAGTTTTCCTGGGAAATGGGGCAGTTTTCCATTGGGCTCCACAGAAAAAAGGAGACTGAGCAAGATGGTACCCTTGGGTGGGAAGGGGCCACGCATGCGTGTTAGCATGTCCCAAAGGCTTTATTTGAAAGCTGGGGAAAAGCTCCGCAGGCTCCGTCGGCGCAGACATCACCCATTTGTGAGGACTGACTTCCTGCTTGTTCCTGGAGAAAGGCGGGATATAAAAAACAGCTGAATAAATTAAATAAATAAAAGCATCTTATCTATGTACTTCTCACTATCTCAAATGCTTCTCAGCCTTGCCACCTCTTCTCCGAGCTCCTCCACTTATTTCATGAGAGCTTCATCTGGCAGGCATCTTATACATGGACCCAGTCCCTCAGCTGGCATCGTGCTGTTTAACTGGACAGAGGCACAAGCTATGACAGGGCAACAGCTTAGTCTATATGATTTTTCCCAGTCATTGTTCAATTGGTGGAGCTTTGGTACCTGTTGAAGTAAATGAGAGAGACCTATCAAAGTCCCTACCTGTTCCTCAGTTGCCCTTTAAGAGAAAAAGCATTTAACCTCTTCTATGTGTTTTCTAACAGCGCTGTTTTATGTCCCTGTATAATAGCCCTGATTCCTTGCTCAACAGTTATTACTTTATTGTTGCTAAGTGCTTTCGAGTCGGTGTCAACTCATGGAAACTCACTAGATTGCTGTCCTAAACTGTGTTCGGTCTTCATTCAGGTGGCTCATTGCTAACAGAGTGGCACCCATAGCTACTTTTATTGTATTGATCCATCTCATTGCTGGCCCTTCTCTTTTGCATTGACCTTCAACCTTGCCAAACATGATGTCTTTCTCTAATGGTCTCTCTCTTTGCATGATGTATCCAAAGTATGAATGTCAAAGTTTTGTCATCTGAGCTTCTAAAGAAAGCTTTGTTTTGATCTCTAGTACTGACTGGTTTGTTCTTGGTATACACAGTATTCTTCCCAGCATCATAATTCTAAGGCATCAATTTTCTTCCTGTCTATCTTTTTCACTTTCAAACGTTCGCATCCATAAGATGTTATTGAAAATACCATTGCTTGGACAAGTCAAATCTATGCATGGAGACATCTATCTGTGCTCTTGAGAATCTTGTCTAGGTCCTTCATAGACATTCTGCCAAGAGCAATGCATCATCTGATTTCTTAGCTGCTTGTTGTTTCTTTATTGATTATTGATCCAAGCAAGTTAAAGTTGTCCACTATTTCAATTTCTTTTCCATCAACGATGAATTTATTGATTTTGCCAGTTGTCAAGATCTGTGTTTTCTTTATGTTAAGTTGCAGGCTCAATTAAAGACTACGTTCCTCGATCTTGAGAAGCAAATGTTTCAGATCATCTTCACTTTCAGACAGTAATATGGTATCATCAGCATAGCGAAGGTTGTTGATGAGTCTTCCACCAGTCTTCACACCTCATTTGTCTTCATACAGTTCTGCTTCTCTAATGATTTGTTCTGCATACAAATTAAACAGGCAGAGGGAAAGTATGCAGTCTTGTCATACACCTTTGCTGATTTTAAATCATTCTGTTTCTCCTTGTTTCATTCAAACTGTTGCTTCTTGATCAATGTACAGATTGTGCAAGAGAACGATCAGGTGTTCTGGTATATCCATGCTTCTTAATGTAGCCCAGAGTTTCTCGTGGTTTACACAGTCAAAAGCCTCACTGTAGTCAATAAAACACATATAGATTTTCTTTTGGTATTCTTTTGTCTTTCCAAGGATCCATCTCACATCTGCGACGATGTCTCTCGCTTCTTACCCTTTCCTGAACCCCGCTTGCACTTCCGGCAGTTCTCGTTCCAGCTATGGTTGTAGTCTCTGCTGGATGATCTCAAGTAGAATCTTGCTGGCATGTGGGATCAGAGCAATTGTATGATAATTTCCAGTCATTCTGATCATCTTTCTTCAGTATTGGTATAAACACAGATCTTTTCCAGTCAGTTTGCCATGATGTCTTCCAAATTTCCTGGCAGAGCCTTGTAAGTACGGCAACAGCTGCATCTGATTGCTGTAATATTGATGGAATTCCCATTAAAGTATCTGGTACTTTGTTCTTTGATAATGCTTTCAATGTTGCTTCGACATCTTCTTTCATCACCAATGGTTCCTGATCAGAAGATACAGGTTGAAACAGCTGTTGGTCCACTTGATCTTTATAGTATAATGACTCTGTATATCCTTTCCATCTTCTCTTGATCTTCTCAGCATCATTTAACATGGATCCTTGAGCATCTTGTAGCATTCCAATATGAGATTTGAGAGGAATTTGGGATGTGTGTGGAGCACTACCCTGTTATTATAGAACTTTGTATATGGTGATTTGCCACCAGAGCCTGGAGTTCGTTCGCTCTTCGAGCGGACATGAGGGCCAGCAGGAAGGCCACCTTCCAAGAAAGGTATCTCAAGTGGCAAGTAGCTAGGGGCATGAATGGCGGTCAGGTGA
Source organism: Ichthyophis bannanicus (assembly GCA_033557465.1). Classification (NCBI taxonomy): domain Eukaryota; kingdom Metazoa; phylum Chordata; class Amphibia; order Gymnophiona; family Ichthyophiidae; genus Ichthyophis; species Ichthyophis bannanicus. Next base: position 9,672,427 of record CM066050.1, read on the forward strand.
GCTGTGAGAGAACCACATTGAGGTCCCACTCTGCTGCAGGGGGGGCAGAGAGGGGGTTTGGATAACAGGAGGCCCCAGAGGAACCTGGAGACCAAGGGCTGGCCCGAGAGGGTTTTTCCCTCGTTATGATGGTGGTGACTGGTTATTGCACTCAGATGCACCCTCACGGAGTTAGACTTCAGCCGGGTGTATGACAGGTGCAGTAGGTTTTGGAGTACTAATTGTACATGGCAGGTGGAGAACCTTAAAGGCATAAGCTGAACAATAAGTGCTAGAGGGGCAAGAAAGATGTTAAAAAGAAGAGGAGCGAGAACTGAACCCTGGGGGACCACACATAGGAGAGGTAAAGGAGAAGAAGTAGTTGAGCTAGTCTTCACTGAAAACGTGAGGGAGGAAGGGAAAGAGCGAAACCAAGCCAAAACAGACCCACAAATTCCAAGATTGGCCAACCGGGCAAGAAGGGTGCGATGATCCACAATATCAAAGGCAGAGGAGAGATCTAGAGTCACCACAAGGGAAAGATCACCTCAGTAGTGGACTTGATGGACTTCAATCAGAAGGGAGGTGAGAATAGTCTCTGTGCTATGACCCGTACGAAATCCGGATTGACGTGGGTGAACAGAGAGGGTAGAATCCAGATGGGCAGAGAGTTGGGTGAATACTAGTTTTTCCAGGATTTTAGACAAAAAGGGAAGATTTGATACAGGACGCCAACTAGCTGGCATGGAAGGATCAAGGGAGGGATTCTTTAGAAGCGGGCAGATAAGGGCATGTTTCCAAGCTGAAGGGAAGACACCAGAGGAAAGGCTGTTGTTGAAGATGTGACGTATGAGAGGGAGCAGTGCAACGGAAGGGTCAGACAGCCAGGAGGAGGGAATGGGGTCAAGGAGACAGGTGCTTTTGTGGGAGGTGGTAATGGCTTTTGAAAGCTCTGCTGAAGTGACAGGCCGAAACGCACTCCAGGTATGAGGGAAAATCTTGTCAAGAGCAGGGGAAGAGGGAGATGTGGGTAGAAAGGAGGGGGGAGGAGGAGGAGGAGGAGACGGGAGGGGGACAGGATATAAAAGTAGCACGGAGAGATGTAATTTTCCCAGAGAAAAAAGAAGCAAGGGAGTTGGCAACAGGCGCATTAGTGGGCGAGTTGGGGGTTTCAGTGGAAGTCGACAATGTAGAAATGAATGAAGCAAGCATTCTCTGGTGATGACTGGCCCTCACTGCTTTAATTCTAACCTAGATATTCAATGCCAGGGTCATATCTGGTCACCAGTATTGAATATCCAGTTTGGCGGGATAGAGGTTTAGTTATTCTGTCAGTGAGAATGTTCAGTTACTGACTGGATAGCTAAACTGGCTAAAGTTAGGCAGGTCTAGTTTTATCCTAACTTTAGCTGGTTTGTTTTGACTGGCCAATGGCTGAATATCATCCCTGCAATGCCCCGTTGCTGTACAGTTAGCATCAGAGCATTATAGCAGGGGATATACTGTCGTATAAAACGGTTTAGTGTTGCTGAATATCCTGTTGACCGTGGTTTAACCACTTTAAAAATGACCCCCAATATGTGAAATTGAGCTGATAGTCAGGATTACCGAGGGCTTAAGTTCTGGTGAATGAAGAAAAACTGGAAGTAAGCTAAAGATCTGAATTATGCTTTTGGGGAAATATGTGAAGGAAGTTTACTTACCTCTAACTGAATTCGTTCACTGTTAAAACAAGGAGCTGTAAACTGTAGTTGTTACTGTGACTGAGAAATGTTGATAAGCAAAGATACTGTGTTGCTCAGAAGTAGAGGAAGGGGCTGGGTAAAGCTCTTGGTCTATGGCTTGGGATCCGTTGTAAATTCTGGTCCGGAAGTGAGTGCTACCTGATGTTCTGTTAAGAGGCAACTGTGTTCAGGAATTCTTACTGAACACTCTGAAAGAAGAAAAACTGATGCATTTTGTATGCTGTATGTCTAAGAATTTTATTTATATATTAATATTTAGCTCTCGCCTTTCCAGTAGTAGCTCAAGGTTGTTATAATCAGGTACTGTAGTTATGTCCCTGTCCCTGGAGAGCTTACACTCTTAAGGCAATGGAGGGTTGTGTTACTTGCTCAAGGCCACAAAGAGTGTCGGTGGGATTTGAACCCTGGTCTTTCTGGTTCCGGGCTGCTGCCCTAGCCACTAGGCCACTCCTCCAGAAACACAATGGTGGGAATTTTCCCGACTTTCCTTTCAAAGAGCCAAAAGATGGATAGAAGTTCTGGAATGGCCAGCGGCACTGAATCAGGTTATTTGTCTTAAGCAGAGATTGAGAAGCTGGGGAGCTTCCAGGGATTTAGAACATAAGAACATAAGATATGCCATACTGGGTCAGACCAAGGTCCATCAAGCCCAGTATCCTGTTTCCAACAGAGGCCAATCTAGGTCATACGTACCTAGCAGTTTCCCCAAAAGACACAGGTTCCACAATGCTTGTATTGGGTCAAGCATTGATATCCTGGGTCCCTTCTTAATAATGGTTTATGGACCTTTCCTCCAGGAACTTGTCCAAACCTTTTTTAAATCCAGCTACACTAACAGCTTTTACTACATTCTCTGGTAACAAATTCCAGAGTTTGATTACACGTTGAGTGAAAAAATATTTTCTCGTATTAGTCTTAAATAGGTTACCCTGTAGCTTCATTGCATGTCCCCTAATGTAAAGAATCGATTTATCTTTACCCGTTCCACTCCATTCATTAATTTATTGACCTCTACATATCTCTCCTCAGCCACCTCTTTTCCAGGTTGAAGAACCCTAACCTTTTTAGCCTCTTTTCATAGGAGTATCCTTCCATACCCTTTACCATTTTGGTGGCTCTTCTCTGTACCTTTTCTAATAATGCTATATCTTTTTTAAGATATGGCAAACAGAATTGCACACAATATTCAAGATGCGGTCGCACCATGGAACGATACAGAGGCACTATAATATCCTTTGTTTTATTTTCCATTCCTTTCCTTATGATACCTAGCATTTTATTTCCTCTCTTTGCTTCTGCTGCACACTGGGCAGAGGGTTTCAACATGTTATCCACGACGACGCCTAAATCTTTTTTGTGGGGATCCTTTTTGCCCCAATGGCCACCGGTTTCAAATAATGTGATCGGTGTTCAAAAAACATCTCTCTCGCCAACACTCATGACTTTAGTCTTCGGTGTTTGGGCTCCGGCTATGACCCAGAGGAATACTCTTTATGCAAGAAAATGTCTGCAAAAACCATCCAAAGCGGTCAGCTAAAGCAAGACGACTTCTTCCAAAAGGCAAACTCTACCCCAGTGTCTCCAGTAGTCCTGCGTGCCAAAGCTCCGCATGACTCTTCGGAGTCACTGAAGGCCCCTGTGGCCTCTGAGCAGGTTCGCAGGCACTCTGAGCAGGGGTCACCGGAGCAGGCAGGCAAGAAGAAAAAGAAGACTTTGAGAGCCTCGCCCTGGGAGGCGGACAAGTTTGGGAAATCCTGGCCGCGGTCCCTTAGCCTTCAGCTGGCTCCCAAATATTCGGAGCGGGAATGGCCTCGAAAGGTACCTCGGACTGAATCCAATGCCTCCAGTGATGGTCCACGGTCCACCGAAGGTCATCCCACAAGGACCCCCTCTCCTCCTCAACGTGTCTGTGTCCATGGCTGCCCTGGAGTGGGAAGCCCACATGTTGGCCCTTGAACGCAACCTTTCTGCATTCATTGCTTCTCAGCAGGCACCGATGCCCGGCTCCACCAGTGCTCATGCTGAGACCGCAGGGACCTTGACACAGAGGACTCCCCGGGGCGTTGATGCAATCTACAAGAGCCAGATGCCTTGGGTAGATCCTCGCGAGGGACTCAATCCCGCTCCCGTTCTTTGGGGGGGGGGGGTGAGGTCTTCGCAGGCGAGTCCCTCTAGCTTTGGCCATGCCTTGGTCCCGAAGCTCCGCAGACCAGAGCTGGCAATGCTCATGGAGCTGCCGAGCCTCGAGTCCTCTTCAGCTTACTCAGATTGGGAGTCCGATTCAGAGGCATCCCTGGAGTCTCGGATCCACCAAGACCTCCCATAAGACCCGTCTCCACTGCCAACCAAACACCGGTCCCCACCCGAGGACACCTCATTCCTTGAGTTTGTTCGGAAAATGGCATGGGCCCTCTCCCTCATGACAGCATTGGAGGAGGACCCCCATACAGAGGATAGATATCCTCCAGTATGAGGCACCACCTAAGGAGACCTTTACAGCCCCAGTCCCTTCCATCCTCAACCAGCTCCTCCTCTGAATGTGGGAGACCCCGGCATCGGCGCCCATTGTTAGCCATCACTTGGACACCATGTACCGTGTCCAACATGGCCCGGTGTTCTGGAAGGTGCAATTCCCTCACACCTCCATGGTGGTTGAGTCGGCCATGCACCAACAGAAGAGCCCTAAGACACACTTGTCAATGCCCCCAGGCAGGGAGTCTTGAATCCTCGATGCTCTTGGGCAGAAATGATACCAAGGATTGATGCTGGCATGCCACATTCAGACATACCAAATTCAGACATACCAACTCTATATCGGCATGTTCCTCCGGAACCTCACAAAGGAACTCGGGGGTTTTATGGCTGGCCTCGATGGAGACCATCTCAGACGCTTCCAGACACTTACCAAGTCTTTTGGCGAGTACTCTAAATACTTGTCCCGAGCTACTTATGATGGATTCGAGACCTGCGCGAGGGTGCCAGGTCTGGCTCCAGACTTCCAACCTCGAGCAGTGGGTATAGGAGAAGCTCCTCAACGTCCCATGTCTCGGGGAACAGCTCTTTGGTAAGCCTTTGGATGACAAAGTGGTCGAGAACGAGACAGACTATGTGACTTGGGCTCGACTCTCGAAGAAGACTTCAACTCTTCTGAGGAAGAAGCCGCAGGGAAAGAAGCCCCCTTTCCACAGGAAAGGTCAGCCCTACAGAGGCTATCCTCTTTATCCGGCCACCCAGGCTCCTCAGCAAAGTCACCAGCCTAGGGGGGCAGGCCAGGGCCCTCGCAAGCCCAAGAGTGCCAGACCTCAGGCACCGGCCTCATCCCAGCCTGGGTCAGGGTTTTGATGCCCCCTGCATAGCCTCTCTTTCACTGGAGGGTCAGCTGCCCACAGGGGGTCGCCTGGTCCATTTTGCCCACAGGTGGGCCTCTATCACCTCTGACTCAAGTGAGCCCCTATAAACTCCAAGTCCTCTGTTGAGGTGAGGTGGAACTTTGGGTGATTTACCGCTAATCCCAAGTATTCTAGGACCTGGATGGTTCAGTCTGTGGCCTGCAGTGCCTCCGAGGCAGTGTCCCCTCTCACTAGCCAGTCGTCAAGGTATGGCAAGACAAAGGCTCCCTAGAGATGAAGATGTACGGCCACCACTGCTAGGCATTTGGTGAAGACCTTCAGCAAGGAGGCTAGGCTGAAGGGGAGTATCCCGTACTGGTAGTGATCACCCCTGACCATAAACCTGAGGTACTGCCTGTGACTGGGATGGATAAGGATGTGGGTATACGCATCCTTTAGGTCCAAGGAGCACAGCCACTCTCCCTGATGGAGGTAAGGCAGTAATATTCCAAGGGAGAGCATCTTGAATTTCTCCCGCACCAGGAATTTGTTGAGGTTTCTCAGGTCCAGGATGGGCCTTAGTCCTACTGTTCTTTTTGGGACCAGAAAGTACCTGGAGTAAAACCCCTTTCCTCTCAGGTGCAGAGGAACAGGCTCCACAGCCCTGTCCTGAGAAGGCCTATGAGTTCTTGTTTCAGCAGGGCCTTGTGCAGGGGAGACAGAGGTGGCTCCCTGGGAAAGAAGGGTGGAGGCAGCTGGTCTAGGTGGAGGAGGTAGCCCTCCCTTACCACCTGAAGTTCACTGCTTAGCATCGGGGCGTGTCATGCACATTCCAGGGAGGAGCACAGGCAGCGATATTGCTTGCTGCCTGGTTAGCGACCTGCACTTAATAGATAGGTGAGGCAAAGGCTCACCTATCTTTTTTTTTTTTTATTGAAAGGCAGCCATGAAATACATAGGAACAGAAATCATGAGCATAATACAATATCAAAAGAGAACAAAGCCAAAGTCACTAACAAGGACCACAAGGCTAGCCAACGAAACGCCTTCTTTTGTTTTTATAGTTTTATATTAGACTTTTTTTTTTTTGTTCCTTTATACTCGTCCCCCTTCCCATATCCCCCAACCCCATCCCCCCCTGCTTCAAGCCACAGATACCCCCCCCAAAAAGAAAAACATCCACCCCCCACCCTCCAACGTCCCCTCCCATCCCCAAGCCCCCCTATCCTATCTCCCCCGCCCCCCCCACGAATCTCCATACCAGCCCATAAAAAGGAGAGTACGCCAGCCAATCTGCACACAGAAAGCAAAAGGTGGTACCGCCGACAAGCCTCTTGCAGCATAGCATGCCACCCACCACTTTCCAGGACGGGCCACAGCCTTAAGCAATCAGGAGCCATAACGAAGGACAAAGGGTTCCCACACCTGCTCAAAGCGCGGCAAACGCATCCTCCCAGCAGCTACCCCACGCTCCATTGTATACGTGTCCCACATCCGGTCCAACCAAACAGAAAAAGACGGTGGGAGAGCCTGCTTCCAAACAGAAGCTAGCGACATGCGAGCCGCATTCAGACCATGGCAAAGCAAAGCCAGTTGGGGGCTGCGCGCCCCGGGCACAGCAACCCCAAATAGAAAGATACCCGGGTCCCAGGGAATGCCCACCCCAATAAGCTGCTGTAATCGAGCGTGAATTCCCCTCCAAAAGGTTTGAGCGCGAGGGCAAGACCACCAGATGTGCTCCAGAACCCCCTTCCGCCCACATCACCGCCAACACAGATCCGAAACCCCCGGATAAATGCGAGCAATCCGCACAGGAGTCATGTACCACCTATATAATAATTTATAGTTAGTTTCACGGACATTAACTGCCACCGAGCTCTTCCACAACCTACCCTCCATCTGTTCCCACTGTTGCTCAGAGTAAAGAAGATTCAATGCAGTATTCCAATATTCTCTATGCTTGACAAAGCGTGGTTGCAGCGTCTGCAGCTGAGCATACAAGGCAGCTATAAGACCTTTGGTGGTGGTGCACCCCTCGCAAAAACGCTCCAAATCCGTCAACTCTCGGGCCACATGAGGCCGAATGGCTCTAGCCTGAACCCAATGAGCCACCTGCGTATATTGGAAGAGCTGACTATCGGGAAGGTCAAATTCCTCCTGGAGCATTTGAAACGTTTGTAACTTACCCCCATCGAACAGTTGTCCTGCACGGCTAAGGCCCTTATGACCCCACATCCGGAACGCCGGATCAACCAGCCCCGGGGGAAAGGAAGCATTATCCACTATAGGCGCTAAAGGGGTGAGGTCCATCCCACAAAGCCGAAATAATTGGTCCCAACAGCGGAGGGTATGTAAAATGTAGGGATTACTTAAACGCTGACCACTTCGTAGCTTGGGACCAAGCCACAACCGGTCCCCCAATCCCGCCCCCTCCCCCCCCCCCCGCGATAGTCATTTTCAGTTGCACCCATCGCTTGGAGCTATCCGCGATCATCCACTCCACCCCGGCGTGACACTGCGCCGCCGCATAGTACCAGTGAAGATTTGGAGCCCCCATACCCCCAGTGCGAGAACGAGCATAAAGAAGTTGGCATGCCAAACATGGCCGACGGTACTGCCAAATAAATTTCATAAGCAGGGTTTGCCAGGTGGCCAATATTCCCCAGGCCAACGAGATAGGGAGAACCTGAAAGAGGTACAAAAAACGGGGAACGACCACCATCTTTACCACCGCAATACGCCCAAACCAGGATAATATTAACCTATTCCAGGTCTCCAAATCGCGCCGAACCTGCCGAAGTAATGGCTCATAATTAGCCTTAAAAAGGGCCGCCCGGTCCACTGTCAAAGTCACCCCTAAATATCACAAAGCACCCGACACCCACCGGAAGGGGTAGGCAGCACGAAGCTCCGCACAAACCGCTTCCGAGACCCCCACATTTAGAATTTCAGATTTAGCATAATTGATTTTAAATCCAGACACCTGGGAAAAGGTATCAAAAAGCTTCATAGCGGCAGAAAGAGACGCAGTGGGATTCACCAGAGATAATATGATATCATCCGCAAAGAGCCCGATCCGGAAATCCACGGAGCCCACGCGAACGCCCCCTATGCCCAAATGTTCGTGAAAGCTCTGCGCCAAGGGTTCCATCACTAGTGTGAACAACAGCAGCGACAGAGGACAGCCCTGGCGAGTGCCCCGTTCCAGTGAGAAAATTCTGAATTGACCCCCGTTAGCCCGAACACATGCCTGGAGGTCTTGATATAAGCCATGAACCCAGCATATGAAATTAGGACCAAAGCCCAACGTGTCCAACACACATCAAAGATAACCCCAGCTGACACGGTCAAAGGCCTTTTCGGCATCAACCCCCACCACTAGCGTCGGCTGCGAATCTTGCTGCGCTACGTAGATAACCTGCAGCATTTACCGAATATTATCTGCCGCCTGGCGTCCCGGTACAAACCCAACCTGGTCAGGATGTACCAAAGTTGGGAGAACCCGGTTCAATCGCGCAGCCAGCACAGAAGCAAGTATTTTGACATCCGAGGGAAATGGGACGATATGAGGCCGCGTCCTGCAGGGGCTTACCTGGCTTAGGGATCATGACTATCAAAACCTCATGCTGAGATGGAGGCAGAGACGCCCCCCTCAGGACAACATTGAAGCGTACTACCAGCGTCGGCGCTAATTGCACACAGAATTTTTTATAGTACTCCGCAGGAAAGCCATCATTACCCGGCGCTCCCTCTGTTTTCAACTGCCGGATTGCGAGCTCCACCTCCTCCACTGTAAGTTCAGAGTCTAAGTGCTCCCGATCAGTCAGTCAACTGGGGCAAGGTGATCTTCCACAAGAAGCCCTGTACGCGGGCCAAATCAAAAGGTTCGGCTTTATATAACCGCTCCAAAAAAGTAGCAAAGACATCGCGTATCGAGAGATCACCTTCTTCTGCCCCCCAAAACCGTGAAGCTCGCGGACCACCCACCCAGATTGCTGCTGCCGAAGCCGCAAGGCTAGATAGCGACCGGTCTTATTCCCCTGCTCATAAAATGTTTGGTGCAATTTCCGACGCTTATTGTCTAATTCTCTTTGTAAACATGCATCCAGGTTAGCCCGGACAGCCCGCCATTGACGCAAGACCCGCTTCGATCCAGTCTGGGCGTGCTCTAAGCGCAGCCGGGAAGAGTCTCCCACTAATTGACAATATTCTCGTCGCCAGGCCCTCCGCGTGCGAGCCGCTTCTGCGATAAGCTGGCCCCGAGCCGTGGCCTTGAAAGCATCCCAAACCATGAGAAGCGGAACTTCACCAGAATTGTTTAACTCAAAAAAGTCAGTGTGCTGTGCAGGACCATAAATACCCCGCAAGTCATTGATGCTAACAGGCATGTTACTGGGGAAGATAATACACCCGGAAAAATTGCCAATGTTTGTCTGAGACTTGGGGTTTAAAATTTGGTTGCACTGCAGAGTTACATCTAACTTTGCCAGTGCTCATCCTTATTTTCTTCATTAGGGTCTATTTTCTAAGAGATGCCCTTTTTTGGTTTTCACTGCCTCTGTCACCTCATCACTAAACTGTTCTGGCCATTGTTTGGCCACCTTTTGATCATCTTCTGTGTGTGGAATACATTTTCTCAGGGTTTCCAAAATGGCCTTTTTATTTGTATCTCTTTATTCTGAATTTAGCTTATTCCTTTTAAATAATGTCCATGCCTCATGAAAACGTTTGACCCGGCAACCACTTGTTTTTATTTTTTTTTTCTAATTATCTCATTTTATCATAGTTTCCCTTATTAAAATTAAATGTTAAAGCATTTAGCGACTTTCTTCTAGGGGTGATGTGCAAATAGAGGTCAACAAACAAGTTTTAGGTGATACCTTTTTATTGACCAATCTTAACATAGTTTTGAGAAGCTTTTGAGACCTAATGAAGATACAGTTTTCTGCTTCCAGTGATGATAAATTTGATCACATTGGGCCCGATTCCATCCTGGATATCCCGGCCTTCTGTGCGTCCGGTCAGAACTGGACGCACAGAGTTAGATGGGATTCTGATCCTATGGGACACAGCTAGCCCTGCGGGATCAGAATTACGTTCAGGCCTGTACGTGCAGGCAGGGACCCTGATCCCAGTCGGCCTGCACGTACAGGCCTAGCCCAGATAACTCAGTCAAGGCTCCTGAATGGAGCCGTGGTGCCATGGCACCTGGAGCCATGATCCCCGGCCATTGAACAGATTTTCATTTCTCCGCAGCCCGACCCCCGATCTGTCCTCCCAAGGCCAGGGTCAGGCTGCTGGGAATCTCCTCTACCTCCTCCTACCTCCTCTGCTGCCCGGGCCTGCTATCCCCCGCTGCCTAGGGGAACTTATTTCACCTCAGAGGTGGAATAAGGTCCCAGTTGAGTCTGCCAGCCCCGGACGTACAAGGCCAATATTGGAATGGGCCCTGTATGTCTGGGGCCATGGACTGCCTGCTGCCCACCCTAACTGCCTGCCCCTTTCCTGTCCCCATCTATCCTCCCCGTATAACATATGGTGAAGGTAGTCAGGGTTGGCTGAAGGGCCAAATAGTGGGAATAGATGTCCCAATAGGACATCCATCCCCGCTATTCACACCTCGGAATGACCCCAGTTGTAATCATTATTGTCGAGTGGCCCTACCACCATTATCTCTTACATTACAATGGATCCTGTGTACCAGTAAGGACTACATCTAAAGTATTCTCCTCTGCTCCATGAAATGGTCATTTATGGCATCGTGAAACTTTGCCTCCCTAGAATGTCCCAGTAAGACATTTTACCCAGTCAATATCGGGGTAATTGAAATCTCTCTTATTGTTGTGCGTCTAAATTTGTTAGCCTCTTTAATTACTGTTAGAATTTCACTATCTGTCTCTTCATCCTGTCGAGGTAGCCAGTCGTATATCCTCAGCAATATGTTCCTGCCCATCAGCCATGGAATTTCTATCCATAAAGATTATGTATGGCATTCTGTTTCATGTAAAACCTCTATTCTCTTATCCTGGAAGATGCTTCTCCTCCCCTTCCACTGACTAGTTTAGGATAGTAGAAATGAGGATTTATGTTCATTGACCCCTTTTTCACTTGTTCCCTTCCCTTCCCTTGCCTTGCTTTGACTGGGGCTGAAAAATGGCTAATTCAGTGGGATGTTTGGATTTTCTTTATTTGTTTATACTCGGGAGAATGCCTTCAGTGTAACAGCTACGTGGTCCCAATCCATAGTTAAGATGTATGTAAATATTCTTAATCTGTTCTCATATCAATCCACTTAGGGGTGTCTGAAGGGTCTAAGTGCAATGGGAAAAGGTCCATGTACAGTAGACTGAGTTCCAAGAGAGCATCAGTACAGAGCAGCCTAGGGGTGGTTTTATTTATAGACATTCCTATCCACAAAAACAGGAGATATGTATATGGTTTATGGTTTATTGGTATTTGATATGCTGCCTTTATGCAGGCAAACAAGGCGGTTTACAATAAAAATATTCAGTTAATATCAGAAAGAAACACAATATTATGTATAAAGCAAAGGGAAAGAAGAGGGAAAGAAAAGGAGAGGGGAGAGGCTGTCGCAATAGGTTGAGGGTCAGCCAGGAACCAGATAAGCACACTCAAATAGATATGTTTTCAGTTTGGCTACGGCATTCTTGAAAGTGGGCTGTAGATGAATTTCAGTGGGTAAGCTGTTCCATAGCAAAGTTGTGATAGACAAGAAAGTCGAATTGCGAGCTGTATTTGGTTCTGGAAGGAGTGGGGATGTGAAGATGTGTACTGAATGAAGAGATCATTGGGGAGCATGCAGTGTGATCAATGAGGAAAAAATTATAGGGCTTCATCGTGAATTGCTTTGAAGGTCAAGGACCGGACTTTGAACTGTATTCTAGAAGCAACTAGAAGCCAGTGATGATGGAACATCAGTAAGGTGACATGGATGTATTTTCTCACTTCGGAAAGAATCCGAATGGCTATGTTTTGTATTGTCTGTAATTGCTTCATGAGTAAGAGGGAAAACCTAAATAGATGACATTACTATAATCCAGATGGGAAATAACTGTACTAAGAATTGTGGTTTGGGCTTGGAGATCAAGGAAAGGACGTAAGACACAAAAGGGCTGATAAGGAGTAGGGCTGATAAAGTCCATTCGAAAGTGAGGATTTTAGACTTCAGGAAAACTAACTTTGACAGGACCAGACAATACCTCAAGGTGTCGTTAGCGAGATAGGAACAGCTGGGGGATATAGAAAAGCAATAGGCAAAACTGAAAGGGGACATTTTAAAGGTAACAAATCTTTTTGTTAGAAAGATAAATAAATATAAAAGTAAAAGAAGGCCACTGTGGATATCAGAAGAAGTAGCTGAAAAGATAAAGAAAAATAGGGTGGCCTTCATAAACTAGAAGAGATCACAGAGAGAGGACGACAAGCAGCAATATTTGGGAAAACTTAGAGAAGCTAGGAAAGTAGTCAGGAAAGCAAAGATACAAAAAGAAGAAGAAATAACAAATGCAATAAAATGGGGGGGACAAGACATTTTTCAGATATGTTGGTGAGAGGAGGAAGTGCAAAAGTGGTATTGTCAGACTCAAGGGTGAAGGGTAGGAATATGTAGAAGCTGATGAGGATAAAGCGGAATTGCTTAACAAATATTTTTGTTCTGTGTTCACAGATGAAGGGCCGGGAGCAGAACATCAGAAAACACCCACAAATAGGAGCAGAAGTGAAGGGGCTTGAATGATTTTCAGAAGATTGTGTTTGTGAGGAACTAGCTAAACTAAAAGTAGACAAAGCGATGGGGCCGGATGGGATACATCCGAGAGTATTGAAGGAACTTGGGATGTTCTAGCGGTTCCACTGACTGACATTTTCACTGCTTCTTTAGATTCAGGAGTGTGGTCCCAGAGAAATGGATTAAGAAACATATGGTCCCTTTACACAAAAGTGGAAGTAAGGGTGAAGTTGTGAACTATAAACCGGTTAGTCTGACCTCTGTGGTGGTAAATTAATGGAAACCGTGCTAAAACACTGTGTTTCTGGAGTCCAATGGATTGCAGGATCTGGGGCAGCATGGGTTTACCAGAGGCAGGTCTTGTCAGACAAATCTGATTGATTTCTTTGACTGGGTGACCAGGGAGCCAGTAAAGCCTTTGACACCATTCCACACAGGCGATTTTATAAATAAATTGAGCATCCTAGGGATGGACCCTAAAGTGACTGACTAGGTTAGAAGTTGAGTGGGAGATGACAAATGTACCGGTAAATGGAGTTCACTCTGAGGAAAAGGGGGTTACCAGTAGAGTGCCACAGGGATATGTCCTTGGTCCAATTCTTTTTGACATCTTTATTAGTGATATTGTGGAAAGGCTGTCTGCGAAGGTTTGCCTTTTTGTGGATGATACGAAAATCTTCAATAGAGTGGACACCCAGGAAGGAGTAGATAACATGTGGAAGGATCTAGCTGAGCTTAAAGAATGGTCAAGACTTTGGAAGCTCAGATTTAATGCTAAAAAATGCAGGGTCATGTATTTAGGCTGCAAAAATCCAAGGGAATGGTACGGCATAGGGGGCAAAGTACTTGGCATGATTCTTTTCAGATGATCTTAAAGTGGCTAAACAGGTAGAAAAGGTGACGGCGAAAGCCAGAAGGATGCTTGGGTGCATAGTACAGTTATGGCCAGCAGAAAAAGGAAGTGATAGTGCCTCTGTATAAGTATCTGGTGTGACTTCATGTGTAGTATTGCTGCCCTACTTCCAGCAGGGAGATTCTGAGTATACGCATCCTTTAGTCCAAGGAGCATAGCTATCCTGATCCACCCCAATTACAGACAGTACCTAAGGTTCATGGTTGGGGGTGACCATTACCAGTACAGGGTACTACTCTTCAGCCTAGCCTCCACACCAAGAGTCTACATCAAATATCTAGTAGTGGTGGCTGCCAACCTCCATCTCCAAGGGTTCTTTGTCTTCCCATACCTGGACGACTGGCTCGTAAAAGGAGACACTGCCTCAGAGATGCGACAGGCCATGGCCTGCACTATCAAAATATTGAGGGAAAGATTCATGGAAGGAAAGAAACTAACTGTTGTCTTACTCTGCTATTTACATTAATTTGTTGTTATTGTCAGTGGTCCCTCAATATTTTTTCTGTAAATCCTTGGTTCAGAACATCAATTATGGCCTGGAGTGATTGGAGTGAGTGGATCTAAGGTGCTAATGGCCTTCCAGTTTTACTGATCCTGACTTAAAAAAAACTCAATTCCCAGCAAGTTAAGCCTGCAAGGATAGTGTCAGCTCTCTGAAATTGTGCCTCCCAGCTTGGCAAATAACTGCCCCTCTCTGTGATGTCTTTCCTTTTAATTCCTTCCCTAGAATACTTTGCAGAGCTGGATGTTGGACCTGGATGTGATCACAGACATTACACCCCTTAGGCCTGGTCCTCCTTGTCTCTAATCCAAGGGGTATCCACAGTTCCTTTTGGATCCAGAATTGGGACTCCCTGCTGCTCCTTCCATCTCTAAGGCTCCTTTTCTCCTGCTTTCTGTTTTACTACTTCAAGTTTAGTGCAGTGAGCTAAGCTGCTCTTGTCATTACTAATGTAGGGCCCTGGTTTGCCTATCCAAAAACCTTCTTCCCTACGGTGCATGGTTGTGGAGTCTGAGGCACTTGCTGCTATGGTACAAAGGCTATGCCAGTCAAAAACAGCCCAAAATCATCTCCAAGAAGATTGTTTCTCCACTCAAAACACCCAGGGAAAATCTAGTACAATACAAAGAAAAGAAAACCTCAAAGAGCGTTCCCTTGTAGTGACATACAATCCATATCTGGAAAAACTGAGAAAAATCATAAGAGACTTAACAACCACTATTCCAGGAAGATGAATTACTGAGAGACACATTCTCTGCTCTACCAATGTTGGCCTTTCAACAACCATGGAATCTGAAGCAAATATTGGTGAGAAGCAGGCTCCCAATAGAAGCTCAAAATAAGGAGAGTGGCACAAAATCCCTTCAATGGTACCAAGCTGCAAATTATGCCAACATATATCACAGGAGTACACAATTACCTACATTATCTATTCCCCATGCCCTAGCTTCGAAATAAGGTTCACAACTGTCATGGTATGCGCAAAACTAACCCATTTGGAGAAACGGCCCCAAGAAAAACATAAATACAGTAGGAAATACAAAATGTTACTCCAGGAACCCTTTGTCCATCACGAATGGACCCATGAATGGTAAGGAGAAGTGAACTGAAGCTGAAGGATGAGGGATTGATATTTGCAGACCAGGACAGCAAATTATGGACGAGATGGTTTACAGCAAGCATTGAAAAAACTGGCAACACAGGCATATGTTGATTCTGTAAGAAAGACCTGGAAACTTGTGAAGTTCTGATGGCAAAAAATTTCTGTATAGAAAGGCACAACAAAGTAGCACACCTCATCCATTAGAAACTCTGTAAACACTACAATATCACTGTCCCTGAAAAGCATTGGGATCCATGACCATAAGAGAATGAAGAGGTTATGATCACCTGGGCCATTCCAATGGATAAGAAACTGGATGCGAGGAAACCCAACAGTGGTAAAGGAGAAAAATGCCAGGACGGCATTGATAATGGAGGTGTCTGTTCCAAGTGATTATTCTGTGAATCCCATGGAGAGGGAGAAGATCCTGAAGTACCAAGAAATGCAGTCAGAGACCAAGAAAATGTGGCAAAAAGATACAGAAATATTTCCCATTGTATCGGGAGCCACAGGCTTGATAAAGAAGAATTTTCAAGCACATCTTGACAAACTACATATACATATTACATCTTGTGAGCTCCAGAAGGAAGCTCTCTTTGCACGATGCAAATACTATGGCTGAGCCTTAGCAGTAAATTTGAGAGACTGAGATCATACTTCACAAACTCTGGCATTAGAAGTGAATTCGTGACTCTCATGGTATGCCCAAAACTAATCCATTTGGAGAACTTGCCCAGAGAAAAACATTCAGCATAAGGGAATGCTACTCATGCTTTTCCTCTAATGTGGTTTATATAATTCACTGCAGGAAATTTGTGAAGGGATGCTAGGTTGGAGAGACAAGCCAAATCTTAAAGATTGCACATAGACATATGATTACATGGCACAGAGCAGGCCATGGTGTTGCCTCTATTGTCAGGGAGCAGAACACTGCATTGATGATTTTATGGTGATGGTGAGAGTCGGAAGATTCATTCTCTGGCAACAAGCAGGAAGTCAGTCCTCACATATGGGTGAAGTCTGCACCGACAGAGCCCGTGTGGAAGCATCTCCCCAGCTTTCAAAGAGCCTTTGGGAGATGCTCCACACATGCGTGGTCTACTTCCCGCCAAAGGGTGTCATCTTGCCTCAGTCTCCTTTTTTCCGTGGAGCCCATCAGATGTTGTCCAATTTTCTCTGGAAAAAGTCTGATTTTTATTGTTTTGTCCAGTTTGTGTACCGGTTCCTTCCTGCCTCGCGAGCCAGCTTGCCTCTACATCACTCCTCTGGTTCATCTATTCGTTTTCTCATTTCTTCATTGAAGTATTCCTCAACCGGTGTTCATGCCCTTTTTTAGCCAAAGGCCTTGGATCCCTGCTGGGAGGCGGGGACCCCCTTTTTCTGATGACTTCCAGTGGCTTCAAAAATTGTGACCGGTGTGGCAAAATGGTTCATTCACTGACCCACATGACGGCTGCCTCTGATGCCTTGGCCCAGAGCCCAATGGCTCTAACTGCAAGCTCTGCATAACCATGACTTCAAAGACCTTAAACAGTGCCATCAGCAGCAGGAAAATGTTTTTCAGAAGTCTGACTCCGTGGCGGAGTTTCTGGTGACACTACGCTCCAGTACCCCTTTCGATATCTCTGCGATACCAGAGCCTCTTTGGAGTCCTGGGGCAGCGGTTCCTCCAAGCGGAAGTCCCCAGAGATGGGGCACAAGAAGAAACCCTTGAGGACTGCCTCAGAGGATGGATCAGGGATGAAGAGGTAATCTCACCCCAGGACCCGCAGTCCCAGGCATGAGTCCAAGGAGTCTGGGCAGGAACGGCCTTCCATGCTGCCCCATAAGGAGTTGTTGGCACCTGCTGACTGGACTCGGACCTCCAAGGTCATCCTTGTCGAGGACTCTCCCTCGACAGTGCTGACACCGGGCCCAAAATCCTCGGTGCCTGTGTCGAAGGCTGCACAGCCAACTGGTATGGAGACCAGAATGGCAGCCCTAGAGAGCAGTATATCTGCCCTAGTGGCTATGCAGCGGGCGTTCATGTCCGGTTTATCCACTTGGACAATGGGACCTTCAACAATGAGGGGTTCCCCAGATGTTGAGCCTGTCCTCAAGCATCACTGGCCTCGAGAGAGCCCCTAGCCCCAGATGAGGTCCCGGTCCCGTTCCTTGGGACACCGGTCCTCCCCGGCGAGCACCCTCAGCTCGGACCAGCAATCCATTGGACTTGTACTCAGACTTAGAGTCTGAATGGGAGACCAAGGACGAAGAGTTCCCGGACACGAGGCAATACAGAGATGTGCCCTCCGACCCCTCCCCCCCCAACGCCATTCCCTGCCCGAGGATGTTGCATTCCTCGATTTTGTGCCAGACATGGCCAAGGCTGTCACTATTGAGACCGAGGAGGACCCGCGCATCGAGGAATTGGAGATGCTCCAATACAAGGCACCCCCTAAGGAAAACCTTACGGTACCAGTGCTCCAATTTTCAACCACCACCTACTCTGGATATGAGAAACATCGGCGTTGATTCCAGTCGTTAGTAGGCACCTCAACGACATGTACCGGGTATTTTGAAGCCATGGGTTTCAAAAGACCCAGCTTCCCATCAACTCCAAGGTCGTGGAGTCGGCCATGTGCCGGCTTAAAAGCCAAAAAACTCATTTGTCGTTGCCACCCGGAATAAGATCATAAGATATGCCATACTGGGTCAGACCAAGGTCCATCAAGTCCAGTATCCTGTTTCCATTAGTGGCCAATCTAGGTCATAAGTACCTAGCAGTTTTCCCAAAAGACACAGGTTCCACAATGCTTGTACTGTGCCAAGCAGTGATATCCTGGGTCCCTTTTAATAATGGTTTATGGACCTTTCCTCCAGGAACTTGTCCAAACCTATTTTAAACCCAGCTACACTAATAGCTTTTACTACATCCTCTGGTAACAAATTCCAGAGTTTGATTACACGTTGAGTGAAAAAAATGTTTTCTCTTTTTAGTCTTAAATAGGTTACCCTGTAGCTTCATTGCATGTCTCCTAGTCTTTCTATATTCTGATGACATAAACAATCAATCTGCATTTACCCGTTCCACTCCATTCATTAATTTATAGACCTTTATCATATCTCCCCTCAGCCGTCTCATATCTCAGGGAGGCCTGAACCCTCGACATCCTCGGCTGGAGGGCCTTTCAGGGCTTGATGCTAACGTGCCGGATCCAGTCCTACCAACTCTACTGAAGGAACTGTCGAAGGAACTTGGTGGATTCTTAGCAGGCCTTGATGGGAATTCCTACAGAGGTTCAAGACCTTGACCTCAGTGGTAAAAGAATACTCAAAGTTTTTTCCTGGGCAGCTTACGATGGCTTCGAGTCATTGGCAAGGATGGCCGCTGCAGGCATCGGGGCATGATGCCAGGCATGGCTGTAGTCATCTGACCTTGAACAATAGGTGCAGGACAAACTGATTATTGTTCCCTGCATAGGAGAAAACCTATTCGGGAAGCCCATAGCAGATAAGGCAGTGGAGATAGAGACCGAGTACTTTACAAGAACCAGGCTCTCAAAGAAGACCTCAGTGCAACCCCGGAAGAAAGCCCCTGGGAAAAAGCCCAAGGAAGAAAGGGGGCTTTAGCGGTACACTGCACTTCCAGGCCTTCTTAGCCCCTCGACAGGGCCAGTAACAAAAAGAGCAGGGACAGGGCCCCAGAAAACCAAAGACCGCAAAGTCCCTAGGCCAGCTTCGGCCCAGCCTGGACAGAGCTTTTGACTGCTTGGGCACAACCTCTCTACCCCCAGGGGGTCCTCTGCTGCCCACAGGGGGGCACCTAGCCCTGTTTGCCCACACCATCACCACCGATACTTGGGTGCTACAAATGGTCAAGGAGGGCTTCCTCCCCACCTACCATAGACACCACCCTCGTACTTCCCAGGAGAACCTACCAGGCCTCTCCTTCACCAGACCCTGCTCCTCACTGATCTAGCAGGCCTAATCAATGACAAAGCAGTGGAGCCAGTGCTGAAACATCTTTGGGGCACAGGCTTCTACTCCAGGTATTTTCTTGTCCCCAAGAGGACAAGGGGCCTCAGGCCCATCCTGGACCTGCGAGAGCTCAACAGGTTTCTGGTCAGGGAGAGGTTCAAGATGCTCTCCCTTGGGACACTACTACAATCCTCCAGCAGGGAGATTGGCAAGGCTCCTTAGACCTAAAGGATGCTTACACTCACATCCAGCCACAGAAAATACCTCTGGTTCATGGTGGGGGGACAGCAATACCAATACAGGGTGCTGCCCTTTGGTCTGGCCTCATCACAAAGTGCCTTGTGGTGGTCGCATCCCATCTCTGGCTCCAAGGGGCCTTTGTCTTCCTTTATCTGGATGACTGCCTCATAATGGAGGACACGGCTGCAGAGGCACAGTGCGCCACCGGGTACACCATCAGTGTCCTGCAGCACCTAGGGTTTGTCATAACCTACCTCAAGTCCCACCTCACTCCGACCCAGCGCCTAGAGTTCATAGGGGTGCAACTAGATACCCTTCAGGCAAAAGCCTTTCTCCCTTAAGAGAGGTCAGAACGCCTCAGGGAGTTTGCCGCAGAGGTATACCGACGCCCCTGCCCGGTTCCTACTCCGCCTGTTGGGACACATTGCCTCCACGGTTCATGTGACCCCCATATGCTTGCCTGCACAT
The DNA here is from genome assembly GCA_033557465.1 of Ichthyophis bannanicus. Taxonomy (NCBI): domain Eukaryota; kingdom Metazoa; phylum Chordata; class Amphibia; order Gymnophiona; family Ichthyophiidae; genus Ichthyophis; species Ichthyophis bannanicus. Next base: position 9,692,412 of record CM066050.1, read on the forward strand.
AAGAGCAGTCCAATGGTGCCTCCGCTCTCAGTGGACAGAAGCCACATGCAGGCTCGGGGACAGAGGGAGGGTGACCTGTTAGTTGGCAGACTCCCTCAGATGGTGGCAGATTCCAAGTCACTTTCAGGCTGGGATGCCCTTCCAGGCACCCAACCCCCAGAAGATCCTCATCACAGATGCCTCTCCAATGGGCTGGGGAGCATATTACAGGAGCCTCCAGATGCTCCCCAGCCCATTGGAGCTGGTCCCAGAGGGAATCCCAGATGCAAATCAACCTGCTAGAGCTCCCTGCAAAATATCTAGTCCTCCGGCCTTCCGCCACTAGTTCCAACACTACTTGGTGATCATCCAGACTGAAATCAGGTCTCAGTGTTATACGTGAGCAAATAGGGGGGGGGGGGACAGGGTCACACCCCTTCTGCCAGGAGACGGTAGCCCTCTGCTGCTATGCTGCATGCAGAAGGATGCTCCTAAGGGCGGTGTACCTCCTGAGCCAGGACAGTACCCTGGTGGACAAACTTAGCAGAGTCCTCCAGCCGCACGAGTGGTGCCTGGATCCAGTGGTAGCCTCCCAGCTATTTCATCTCTGGGACGTCCCCTCAGTGAACTTGTTCACCAGCCCGGACAACACACAGTTGCCCTGATTCTGCTCTCACCAGCCACACCTATCCTGGGTGGCAGAGGATGTGTTCCTCATCCTGTGAACAGAGCGCCTCATGTATGCCTTCCCACTGACACCACTGGTAGCCAAGATACTATTGAAGGTCCAGGGCAACAGAGCATCTCTAATGCTGATAGCCCCTCAGTGGCTCAGGCAGCCCTGGTTCCCACTGTTTCTCTCCCTATCAGCGGCATCGCTGATTCCCCTGGGCTGAGCTCCAGGGCTACTCTCACAGGAGCCAAGCTATCTCCTATATCCCAAACTGGGGTCCCTCTCACCCATGGCTTAGCTGCTGAAAGAGTAGTGTTAGCCCCATTCAGCCTCCCAAGGATCATGGAAGAGATTTCTGGCCTCTCGTAAGGCCTCCACAAGAAGGGCATACGCCTTCAAGTGGCACGTTTCTTGGTGTGGTGTGCAGAAAGGCAAGCAAACCTGTTTTCCTGCTCAGTACAAGTGGTACTCCAATATCTGTTTCACCTATTGCAGGTGGGACTGAAGTCCAATTTGGTCAGAGTACACCTGAGTGCCATAGCAGCGCATCACCATTCCATTGCGGGAAAAACCCTCTCGGCTCAGCCCCTTGTGTCCCGATTCCTGTGGGTCCTCATGTTATCCAAACCCCTCGTCTGCCCTCCAGCGGCAGAGTAGGATCCCACTGTGGTGCTTTTGCAGTTCACTAAGCCTCCATTTGAGCATCTCACTACCTGCCACCTCCGGTGCCTTCCTGGTAGCTCCAGGCTCTGATGGCAGAACCGCCCTACATGAGGTTCTACAAAAATAAGGTGGTGCTCTGCTGGTGCTTTCTGCTGAAGGTAATGCCCCCATTCCACCTCAACCAGGAGGTGGTTCTCCCCACCTTCTTTCCAAGGCCTCACGCTGGTGGGGTGGAGACCGTTCTCCACAATCTGGATTGTAAGAGAGAGTCCTGTCCTTTTACCTGCAATGGACTCAGGGCCACCGCAAAGCATCACAGCTTTTCATATCCTATAACCCCAGCTGTCTAGGGCTCCCAGTGACTAAGTGAACTCTGTTCACTTGGGTGCGGACTGCATTACCCTTGCCTATGAGCAAGCAGAGATCTCATTGGGCCAGAGGGTGACAGTGCACCATGTCAGGGCCATGGCTACTTCCATGGCACATGTACATTTCGTCCTCATGACAGAAATCTGCCGGGCTGCCACCTGGTCTTCAGTCCACATTTTCACAGCTCACTACTGCCTGGAGAGGGAGTTCCAACAGAATAGTGCCTTTGGCTAGGTTATACTCCGTAATCTCTTTGGAGTGTAGGCAACTCCTGTCCTTCGACCCTTCTGTAGTCAGGCTACTGGAGTGCTCGTTCTCTGCTGGACACTTGGATCTTGCAAGAGTCTCTCAGTAGGGACTCTACTGCTGCTGATCACGGCTCACTCTCTGCAGTTCATTGTGGCATATTACATGTTCTTGGTAGCCTGTAGCTAGGGAGTCCAATATGTGAGGACTGACTTCCTGTTTGTTCCCGGAGAAAGTGTAGTTACTCACCTGTAACAGGTGTTCTCCTGGAACAGCAGGAATCAGTCCTCACAACCCTCCCTCTTCCCCTTGGAGTTGCTTCTTTACAATATTTTATTTTTTACTTGGCCGTTTTAGCTATGTCATTAGACTGAGGCAAGATGGTACCCTTGGAAGGGAAGTGGACCACACATGCATGGTGCATCTCACAAAGGCTTTCTTTGAAAGCTGGAGAGATGCTTCTGTGCATGCTCCATTGGCACTGATGTCACCCATATGTGAGGACTGATTCCTGCTGTCCCTGGAGATCACCTGTTACAGGTGAGTAAGTACGCTAATCTGTCCAAGAATGTAAAACTTTTGAAATTAAGATAAGACACTTTCATTTGGACCAGACAGAGCTTAATAAAGATATGGGCTATAACATTATAAACCATAAATTGTTATAGGCTTATCACCTTCTGATAACCTATCCATCTCTCGCAGTCCCCCCAGGGGTATGCTTTTGTAATTCACTTATATATTATGACAGCTAGTCCAATAATGTATTAGGTTAGTCAAAAAGAAAGATATCATCTTATTTTCCTTTTTAGCTTTTTTCTTTTTATTTAACTACCATTAAAGTGCACTAATACAGCTATCACGCTACTTTAGCCAAAGACAGGAAATTGCCTTTTGGCTTTATACCAATCAGGATTCCCTCCAAGCGAGGTCTCTGGACAGGATAGCCCTCCGATGTTCTGGAAACACTGGGTAGCACAGATACATCACAAAGCAGTATTTTAGTAGAGCCACTAGAGTCATTTTTTGCTTAGATATGGCAGAACCAAAGAGATCTCTAGTAAGTACAGTTCGTTTAGAGCTCTCCCTGAACATAAGAACATAAGAACATAAGATATGCCATACTGGGTCAGACCGAGGTCCATCAAGCCCAGTATCCTGTTTCCAACAGTGGCCAATCTAGGTCATACGTACCTAGCAGTATCCCCCAAAGACACAGGTTCCACAATGCTTGTACTGGGTCAAGCACTGATTATCCTGGGTCCCTTTTTAATAGTGGTTTATGGACCTTTCCTCCAGGAACTTGTCCAAACCTTTTTTAAACCCATCTACACTAATAACCCTTACCACATCCTCCGGTAACAAATTCCAGAGTTTGATTACACGTTGAGTGAAAAAATATTTTCTCTTATTTGTCTTAAATAGTTTACCCTGTAGTTTCATTGTATGTCCCCTAGTCTTTCTATAGTCTGATAACATAAACAATCGATCTACGTTTACCCGTCCCACTCCGTTCATTAATTTATAGACTTCTATCATATCTCCCCTCAGCCGTCTCTTTTCCAGGTTGAAGAGCCCCAACCTTTGTAGCCTCTCTTCATAGGAGTAGCCTTCCATCCCCTTCACCATTTTGGTGGCTCTTCTCTGTACTTTTTCTAATAATGTTATGTCCTTTTTAAGATACGGTGACCAGAACTGCACACAATATTCAAGGTGCGGTCGTACCATGGAACGATACAGAGGCATTATAATATCCTTTGTTTTATTTTCCATTCCTTTCCTTATGATACCTAGCATTCTATTTGCTTTCTTGGCTGCCGCTGCACACTGGGCAGAGGGTTTTAACATGTTATCCACGATGACTCCTAAATCTTTTTCCTGGGTGGTGGTTCCCAATGTGGAACCTTGCATTGTGTAACTATAGTGTGGGTTGTTCTTTCCTAGGTGCATAACTTTGCACTTGTCCACATTAAATTTCATCTGCCATTTGGATGCCCAGTCTTCCAATTTATCCAGATCCTCCTGCAGTTTTCCACAGTCCTCTTGGGTATTAACAACTTTAAACAGTTTTGTATCATCTGCAAATTTGATAACCTCACTCGTTATTCCCTTTTCCAGGTCATTTATGAATATGTCAAAAAGTAGCGGACCCAGTACAGATCCCTGGGGTACTCCACTATTCACCTTTTTCCATTGGGAATATTGGCCATTTAGCCCTACCCTCTGCTTTCTATCTTTTAACCAGTTCCCGATCCACAATAGTACACTGCCTCCTATCCCATGACTTTTTAGTTTCGCCAAAAGTCTCTGATGAGGGACCTTATCAAAAGCTTTCTGAAAGTCCAGATACACTATATCAACCGACTCACCTTTGTCTACCTGTTTATGCACACCTTCAAAAAAACATATCAGATTAGTAAGACAACATCTTCCTTGTCTAAAGCCATGTTGGCTGTCTCCCATTAGGCCATGACTATCTACATGCTGTGTAATTTTGTTCTTTATGATGGTTTCTACCATTTTCCCCGGTACTGACGTCAGACTCACCGGTCTGTAATTTCCCGGGTCATCACTGGAAACCTTTTTAAAGATTGGTATTACGTTGGCGACCCTCCAATCTTCAGGTATTACAGATGATTTTAATGAAAGTTCACAGATTACCAATAGCAGGTCCGCAATCTCATGTTTCAGTTCTTTCAACACTCTTGGATGTATACCATCCGGTCCAGGTGATTTGCTACTATTCAGTTTATCAAATAGTTGTAATATATCTTCCCGGTGTAGCGATATTTCTCTCAATTCCTCCACTTCAGTCTTGGGTAACATCCCTACATCTTCCTCAGTAAAGACTGAAGCAAAGAATTCATTCAGTCTCTCTGCTATAGCCTTGTCTCCTCTTACTGCCCCTTTTACCCCTCTATCATCTAATGGCCCAACGGACTCTCTCACAGGCCTTTTGCTACGAATGTACTTGAAAAAGTCTTTATTTTGTGTTTTTGCTTCCGTAGCAAGTTCCTTCTCAAATTCTCGCTTTGCGTGCCTTATCAATGCTTTGCATTTAACTTGCCAGTGCTTGTGCTGTTTCCAGTTTTCTTCATTTGAAATGCCATACTGGGTCATACCAAGGTCCATCGAGCCCAGTATCCTGTTTCCAACAGTGAAGGAGTGAGTAAACAGGTGGACAAAGGTGAGTCGGTTGATATTGTGTATCTGGACTTTCAGAAAGCCTTTGACAAGGTCCCTCATGAGAGACTTTTGGCAAAACTAAAGAGTCATGGGATAGGAGGCAGTGTACTACTGTGGATCAGGAACTGGTTAAAAGATAGAAAGCAGAGGGTAGGGCTAAATGGCCAATTTTCCCAATGGAGAAAGGTGCATAGTGGTGTACCCCAGGGATCTGTGCTGGGTCCGCTGCTTTTTGACATATTCATAAATGACCTGGAAAGTGGAATAACGAGTGAGGTTATCAAATTTGCTGATGACACAAAACTATTTAAAGTTGTTAAAACCCAGGAGGATTGTGGAAAATTGCAAGAGGATCTTGATAAATTGGAAGACTGGGCATCAAAATGGCAGATGAAATTTAATGTGGAGAAGTGCAAGGTTATGCACCTAGGGAAGAACAACCCAAACTATGGTTACACAATGCAAGGTTCCACATTAGGAACCACCACGCAGGAAAAAGATTTAGGCGTCCTTGTGGATACCATGTTAAAACCCTCGGCCCAGTGTGCAGCGGCGGCCAAGAGAGCAAATAGAATGCTAGGTATGATAAGGAAAGGAATGGAAAATAAAACAAAAGATATTATAATGCCTCTATATCGTTCCATGGTGAGACCGCACCTTGAATATTGTGTGCAATTCTGGTCGCCGTATCTTAAAAAGGATATAGCAATTTTAGAAAAGGTTCAGAGAAGAGCCACCAAAATGGTAAAGGGGATGGAAGGCTACTCCTATGAAGAAAGGCTAAAAAGGTTGGGGCTCTTTAACCTGGAAAAGAGACGGCTGAGGGGAGATATGATAGAAGTCTATAAATTAATGAACGGAGTGGAACGGGTAAACGTAGATCGATTGTTTACCTTATCAGAATATAGAAAGACTAGGGGACATGCAATGAAGCTACAGGGTAAACTATTTAAGACTAATAAAAGAAAATATTTTTCACTCAACGTGTAATCAAACTCTGGAATTTGTTACCGGAGGATGTAGTAAAGGCTGTTAGTGTAGCTGGGTTTAAAAAAGGTTTGGACAAGTTCCTGGAGGAAAGGTCCATAAACCATTATTAAGAAGGGACCCAGGATATCAATGCTTGAACCAATACAAGCATTGTGGAACCTGTGTCCCTTGGGGAAACTGCTAGGTACGTATGACCTAGATTGGCCACTGTTGGAAACAGAATACTGGGCTTGATGGACCTTGGTCTGACCCAGTATGGCATATCTTATGTTCTTATGTTCTTATGGCCAATCTAGGTCATACGTACCCAGCAGTTTCCCCAAGAGACTCAGGTTCCTCAGTGCTTGTAGAAGCATTTCTTCCCCTTATTGATATGACTCATAGGGCCTGAAGACTGTATAGAGAAGGTAGTACCCTGGGGGATGAATATTGTGTGTGGGGGGGGCTTACATCTGGGGGCTTATGGATTATGGGGGGCATTTTCAAAGGCATTTACATGCTTTGCAGACTTGCAAAATGTGTAAATCCCGCTTTTTTGAGATATTCAGCAGCACTAAAGCGGTTACTGCCAGTTAATGTGCCCGGGCACTGCCGCCGCCACACGCCCGATGCAAACTGCGCAGCTTAGGGCTGTTCTGGGGAATTCCAGGGCAGAGTGGAGGTGGCACCTAGCACTAACTATGTAACAGGGATGCTGAGCCTCTGCCTGGTAAGCCTTATGCCAATCCAGTGAACCCAGGTGTTCAGTGCCATGGCCGGAAATGATCCTGGCATTGAATATCCAGAGTTTAAGTAAAGCGCTAGCGGCTAGCTGCCTTAGCTGAATATTCCCCCCTGTGTGTTTTGGGATTTCTGAGAGTATGCATAGGATGGTGATTTGGAATACATGCCTTATGTGTTTGGGAGCTCTGGATCATACATGTCAGGGGGGATGGGTATTGACTGTAGAGGGGAAGGGATGGCAGCATGGTTAGGGAGGAGAAGGTTGTGAGTTAATAATGTGTGTGTCTGGTTTCCTGTGTAGCATGGAAAATAGGCCTGAAATAGTGTCATAGGGCTCCCTCTCGTGGCAAAAGAGCTGAGTTTCAGTTAATGCATTGATTTTTCAGGATTATAGAGGACTATTTTCTGACCCATGCAACACATCCCAATCTGTGCACATAAATTAGCTGTCTGACAATTGCCCTTTCTCTGTATGACTATAATGTTGCACATTTAAGGCTAATTGGAGAAAATTAGCCAGTGTAGCTGGGTTTAAAAGATGTTTTGCACAAGTTCTTGGAGGAAAAGTCCATAAACTATTATTAAAGAGCACCAGGAAAATTCATTGCTTACCCCTGGGATAAGCAAAGCGGAATCTGTGTACCTTTTTGGGAACCTGATAGGTACATGTAAGCAGTAAAGAAGTATTTCCTTAGATTACTCCTGAGTCTATCTTTCACTTTTATCTTATTATCGTCATTCCAGAGCTTCCTTTCAACTGGAAGAGGAGCACATCCTGTGCATTTATGCCATGAAGGTTTTTGAATGTCTCTATCATATCTCCCCTCTCCAGCCTTTCTTCCAAAGTATACATATTGAGATCTTTAAATCTGACCATTTTGGTAGCCATCTTTTACACCGATTCCATTCGGTTTATATCCTTTTGAAGGTGTGGTCTCCAGAATTGCATGCAGTAGTCCAAATGAGGTTTCACAAAGGACTTGTACAAAAGCACTATCGCCTCCTTTTTCCTGCTGGCCATTGCTTTCCCTATGCACCCAAGCATCCTTCTGGCTTTTCCCATCGTCTTATCTTGCTGCTTGACCATCTTAACTTATTGTCATTATCTGGCTAATTCTTGGTTTGCTCTCATTCTATCCTCATCACAACCCATTCTTATATGGATGATATCAGGCTATTCAGTCAGCCTTATACCATTGATATAAGTTGTGAAAATCTACAAATATTGAAGTTTTTGGTTTACCGGTGGCCAATATATATCTAACTTCTCTTAAGTATTGACTCGCATGAAGAAAGCTATATGGTGCAGTCACTAGGTTTCACAGTACAATTTACAGCAAAGAAAATAAAATGCACCCCTGAATCACCAAGAACCTGTCCAGCAGGGATAGTTGTCTGGAGTGGAGTATGCATGAGAAAAGCATGTGCTGCAAGCCTCATAAAATTACTTCATGTTCTCTTGTGGGTCTGCAGGGGTGTTTGTGTGTATATCTTTGGTTTGTTTATATGTATGTGTGTGTACCATATAAAGAAAAAAACATTAGTTGCAAATATCCTAAACCGGTATCAAAAACACAATGCAACACACAATAATTTAACAATATTTATATATAGCACCAATTTATCATATAACAGTGTAATAAACACACATCTTTCAAAAATATAAAAGATACATCAATATATGCTAATAATTAATATTATATCTTATATTTTATGTTCCTTCCAAAATTTCTTAAATCGCAAATAGCTGAATAACTAAAGATTACATAAACAACACATAAAGTCTAAAACTCATTCACTCATACATTACAATTACTAAAATGTACATCAATACTCTTTACCCAATATCCTGATACATAATACATAATACATATATGAAAGAATAAATCCATACATTGTCTCACATTAAGCTACACAATAGGAGTACTTTGAAAAACTACAAAAAACAAATTATAACAACACATATCTTTAACCCAACTAGTGTTCATAATGTTTCTGAAGTCCAATGGTTGAAACCTCTCCATGAAAATCCTTACAGTGCAGGAAAAGCTGTGCCAAGTTTTACTACTATAATAGTTCCAGGGAAGATCACTTTCAAAACTTCAACGAAGAATCATGTGGATAGAGATCATGTCATAATCGATCATTCCATCGTCTGTAACAGACAGATCTCACTGCCAACCTTCTACAGCGAACAGGGAACACCTTGTAACTGCCACTAAACCAAAATTAACAATGTTTAGTGTCAACTCTACACGTAAAAACACACTTTGACAACAACCTTCAAAAGGACTTAAAGCAAACCTGCAGAGTTCTCCCGTTCTTATAATTTGAAAAGCTCTTAATCCAAATCAGTCATACACAGAGGACCTGTGATTAATTAGCTTCAGGTACACAGGGTGTATTAGGGGTATTAGATACACTTTTATTAGTATAAGCATCTACACCAATCCTTATTATATACCGATTTAAAAGACCTAAACACAAGCTTTAAACTAAGATGCAGTCAGAGGTCCAGCAACGAGATGGGGGTTCTCCAGTCTTTTGCATCGAGTGTCACATGTATGATTATCTCCCAGTTGGTGAGAGGTCCTACATATGCACTAAGTGCAGGGAGCTCTTTGCTCTCAGGGAACGAGTCCGTTCTCTAGAGGCTAGAGTAGCAGACCTGGAAGACATAAGAAAGACAGAGAAGTACATGGACGAGACCTACAGGGATATAGTCCTGAAGTCCCACCTCCAGTCTGGCAGCATCCCTGTTGCCATGGAGGAGAGAGGTCACGTGACAGGAGAGCATCACCCTGGTGTGGCAGGAAGTGATCCTGTAACTAGGACCTGTCCTCCAGGTGATGTAAAACCCTCTCGCACCGAGGACGTTTCTCCAGGGCCATGTCCCCATGAGGGGAGGGTCAGGACAGCTGTTATAGTTGGTGATTCAATCATTAGGAATGTAGATAGCTGGGTGGCTGGTGGACGTGAGGATCGCCTGGTAACATGCCTGCCTGGTGCGAAGGTAGCAGATCTCACGCACCGCCTAGATAGGATCATAGATAGTGCTGGGGGGGAGTCTGCTGTCTTGGTACATGTTGGTACCAATGACATAGGAAAATGTGGTAGGGAAGTTCTGGAGGCTAAATTTAAGCTTTTAGGTAGGAAGTTGAAATCCAGAACTTCCAGGATAGCGTTCTCCGAAATGCTTCCTGTTCCACGTGCAGGACCCAAAAGACAGGCAGAGCTCCGGAGTCTCAATGCGTGGATGAGACAATGGTGCAAGGATGAGGGTTTTGGATTTGTTAGGAACTGGGGAACATTCTGGGGAAAGGGGGGGCTCTTCCGAAGGGATGGGCTTCACCTTAATCAGGATGGGACCAGACTGCTGGCATTAACCTTTAAAAAAGAGATAGAGAAGCTTTTAAACTAGAAAATAGGGGAAAGCCGACAGTCACCCAGGAGCGCACGGTTCGGACAAAGGTATCCTTGAAGGATACTACCAAAAGCAGTGAGGTTCCAAAAGGGAGTATAGTAGCCCAAATGCCCTTGAGTAAGGAGCAGACAGAGCATAAAGATTCCCAATTACCCATGCCTACCAATAGCCAGATTAATATTAATAAAATACAGTCTCTAAAATGCTTGTATGCCAATGCTAGAAGTCTAAACAATAAGATGGGAGAATTAGAATATATAGCATTAAATGAGAGGTTAGATATGATTGCACTCTCAGAGACATGGTGGAAGGAGGATAACCAGTGGGACACTGTGATACCTGGATACAAACTATATCGTAATGATAGAGCTGAACAAATTGGTGGAGGGGTTGCGCTCTATGTTAGAGAGGGCATTGAGTCAGAAAGGATTAAAGTTTTGCAGGGAACAAAATATGCTGTAGAATCTCTATGGATTGAAATTCCATTTATGAAGGGGAAGGTGATGGCAGTGGGAGTATACTATCGACCACCTGGCCAGAATGAACAAATGGATGATGAAATGCTCAAAGAAATCAAGGAAGCTAACAAAAGCCACAACAGAGTAGTAATAATGGGTGATTTCAATTACCCCGGTATCGACTGGGACAGTGTCACAGCAGGACAAGCTAAAGAGATAAAGTTTCTAGATGAAATAAATGACTGCTTCTTGGAGCAGCTGGTTCATGAACCGACCAGAGGGGAAGCCATACTGGACCTAGTCCTTAGTGGAACGCCAGATCTGGTGCAAGAAATAAGGGTGTTGGGACCACTTGGCAATAGTGATCATAGTATGATCATGTTTGATTTAATCAGTGGAGGACAGATAGTAAAGGAATCCACAGTACTACCTTTTAACTTTCAAAAGGGTGACTATGATAGAATGAGGAATATAGTTCGGAAAAAACTAAAAGGAGCGGTTCCAAAGGTTAAAGACTTACAGCAAGCTTGGGTGTTATTTAAAAATACTATCCTCGAAGCCCAGACCAGCTGTATTCCACGCATTAAGAAAAGTGGAAGAAAGTCCAAAAAACTGCCAGCATGGTTTAAAGGTGAGGTCAGAGAGGCTGTTGCTGCCAAAAGAGCAACCTTCAGAAAATGGAAAAAAGAGCCAAATGATGAAAACTGGAAACAGCACAAGCACTGGCAAGTTAAATGCAAAGCATTGATAAGGCAGGCAAAGCGGGAATTTGAGAAGAAACTTGCTACGGAAGCAAAAACACGAAATAAAGACTTTTTCAAGTACATTCGTAGCAAAAGGCCTGTGAGAGAGTCAATTGGACCATTAGATGATAGAGGGGTAAAAGGGGCAGTAAGAGGAGACAAGGCTATAGCAGAGAGACTGAATGAATTCTTTGCTTCGGTCTTTACTGAGGAAGATGTAGGGGTGTTACCCAAGACTGAAGTGGTATTTAAAGGTGATACTGCAGAGGAATTGAGAGAAATATCGCTACACCGGGAAGATATATTACAACTATTTGATAAACTGAATAGTAGCAAATCACCTGGACCGGATGGTATACATCCCAGAGTGTTGAAAGAACTGAAATATGAGATTGCAGACCTGTTATTGGTAATCTGTGAACTTTCATTAAAATCATCTGTAATACCTGAAGATTGGAGGGTCGCCAACGTAACACCAATTTTTAAAAAGGGTTCCAGGGGTGACCCGGGAAATTACAGACCGGTGAGCCTGACGTCAGTACCAGGGAAAATGGTAGAAGCCATCATAAAGAACAAAATTACACAGCATGTAGATAGTCATGGCCTAATGGGAGACAGCCAACATGGCTTTAGACAAGGAAGATCTTGTCTTACTAATCTGATCTGTTTTTTGAAGGTGTGCATAAACAGGTAGACAAAGGTGAGTCGGTTGATATAGTGTATCTGGACTTTCAGAAAGCTTTTGACAAGGTCCCCCATCAGAGACTTTTGGCGAAGCTAAAAAGTCATGGGATAGGAGGCAGTGTACTATTGTGGATCGGGAACTGGTTAAAAGATAGAAAGCAGAGGGTAGGGCTAAATGGCCAATATTCCCAATGGAAAAAGGTGAATAGTGGAGTACCCCAGGGATCTGTACTGGGTCCGCTACTTTTTGACATATTCATAAATGACCTGGAAAAGGGAATAACTAGTGAGGTAATCAAATTTGCAGATGACACAAAACTGTTTAAAGTTGTTAAAACCCAAGAGGATTGTGGAAAACTGCAGGAGGATCTGGATAAATTGGAAGACTGGGCATCCAAATGGCAGATGAAATTTAATGTGGACAAGTGCAAAGTTATGCACCTAGGAAAGAACAACCCACACTATAGTTACAAGATGCAAGGCTCCACATTAGAAACCACCACCCAGGAAAAAGATTTAGGAGTCATCGTGGATAACATGTTAAAACCCTCCGCCCAGTGTGCAGCGGCGGCCAAGAAAGCAAATAGAATGCTAGGTATCATAAGGAAAGGGATGGAGAATAAAACAAAGGATATTATAATGCCTCTGTATCGCTCCATGGTACGACCGCACCTTGAATATTGTGTGCAATTCTGGTCACCGTATCTTAAAAAGGACATAGAGTTATTAGAAAAAGTACAGAGAAGAGCCACCAAATTGGTGAAGGGGATGGAAGGCTACTCCTATGAAGAGAGGCTAAAAAGGTTAGGGCTCTTTAACCTAGAAAAGAGGCGGCTGAGGGGAGATATGATAGAGGTGTATAAATTAATGAATGGAGTGGAACGGATAAATGTGGATAAATTGTTTACGCTATCAGAATATAGAAGGACTAGGGGGCATGTAATGAAGCTACAGGGTAAACTATTTAAGACAAATAGGAGAAAATATTTCTTCTCTCAACGTGTAATCAAACTCTGGAATCTGTTACCGGAGGATGTAGTAAGGGCTGTTAGTATAGCTGGGTTTAAAAAAGGTTTGGACAAGTTCCTGGAGGAAAGGTCCATAAACCACTATTAAAAAGGGACCCAGGATATCAATGCTTGGCCTAGTACAAGCACTGTAGAACCTGTGTCTTTTGGGGAAACTGCTAGGTACGTATGACCTAGATTGGCCACTGTTGGAAACAGGATACTGGGCTTGATGGACCTCGGTCTGACCCAGTATGGCATTTCTTATGTTCTTATGTTCTTATCCCCCAAAGAAAAACATCTGCCATTGGAAACAAACGAAAGACTGTCCATTAATTCATATTAGAAATCTTCCATTCACAGCATGAGCCTTAGTTTCACCATAAAATGGCTTCACCAGGGTAATTGTTTGGGTCCTTTTTTTTTTTAGGGGTTTTATTTCTCTGGGACCCCCAGTCTGATCTGGTCCATTTTCAAGACTCAATATCTTTTCATCCATTTTTCTTTCACACCAAACTTTGTTCCATTCTGTTACATTTTTGGAGAGTTATTTTGCCTCCAGGCAGCATGTGCACCCAATGTTAGACCCATCTTGCATGTATCACATTGTTGTCAGAAACGTTCGTGGCTAGACCTGCTCCAGGGCAGCATTACGACTTTGAAAGTGCCCATTTCAGCAAACCAACAAGTATAAGATGAAGAGGGACATGCCGACGCGCTCCCCTGTTAATCTTTGCTCCTTCAAACAAGCCTGCCAGTAAATAGAAAGGAATGTCTCCAGGCTCCTGCGCTACTGCTTGTCTCCATTTGCAAAATGGCAAGCCAGGATGTGTATGGGGGAGAGATGCATGGTTGTGTTCTGAAATGGAGCCACATGCATGTATATCTTCCTGGAACAGTGGCTGACCATATCCAACATATGGACATTTCCAAAATCAAGTGATAGCCTGTGTGTGTCTGACCCATTATTCTGGATGTTCTTGTTTTGACTTTTATGCGGCGGACATGTGTAGCTTTTTGGGAGGGGAAAAGCCAATTTTACAAGGCTCTTTTTCATGCCCACCTTCTCTGTTGCCCCTCCCATTGTATACCAGACGTTTTGACTTAGACGTCCCCAGGATTGGTGTTAGATATGCAAAGACCCAGGGCAGAAAATGGTAAGGGAGCCCCAAAGCCTGCCTGTAAGCTATGCTTCCTTCAACCTGAGGAAGGTTTGGGGCTCCTTGTGGCATAGCGGCCCAAGATAATTGCCCTGCTTGCCACCCCTTAACACTGGCACTGGATGTCCTAAAGTTCACCTAAATGTCCTTTCTAAAATGTGCCTTATAATGTTTGAAGATGAGTCAGATTGGACTAAGAGTTCCAGAGAAATAAAGTCTCCAGTAATGACTCAATAGCTGTACGAGCTTGTGCAGCATAGAAACAGATACGCTGACACACAGCTGTTAGGGAATTGCTCTTCTGCACTCTTCTCTACTCTCCCAGTCACAGACACTCACAGAGCACATACACACAAACCCACAAATGCATACAGAACACAGATACAGAAACACACATGCAAACAAAACACATATGTACACCCACACAAACACAACACATAAAATGCAGCTACACACAAACAGACACGAGACATATCTACACATATGTTTGTTTATTCAATTTGATATACCGCCCTTCTGTGATAAGCAAGGCGGTTTACATTTCATAAAATACAGTACAGGCACGAGGCCTAGTGGAAAAGGAAAGGAACTACAATCAATGACAGGTGTCGCGCACCCCCCTGGTGGCCAGTGGTCGCAAGGGCAGGTGGGACATAAAATATTATTATTATGATAGGAGAGTCCTTTAAGAACCAAGTGGAACTTGGTCTTAGTGGTTTTTAGCTCCAATCCTTAAAGAAATCCATGAAAGCAGAGTGGTGGGAAGAAAAAGGCATTTATTCCCTTTACGCATGGGTTCAAAATTGGGTTAAAACTCAAAGCAAATGTCCTTAAATTCAGGAATGAAAGAAACTCGGTGTTTAAGGAAAAACTGTTAAACTTCACAGTGTTAGCAGTGCTCAAAAACAGCTTCCAGCTTGAAACCACTTTTTCATTATTCTTCAGCTTAACAAATTAAAGACACTCTGAAGACAATACAAGCAGTTCATAAGTCTAGCAAAGACTCTATGCTACTGGAAACACAGAGAGAGCAATCCATCTCTTCCTCTGATAACTGTTCAACCAGTTCCACTTGCATCGGCTCTGCAGAAGATATGTCTACCTCTGTGTCATCAGTTTCTTGGACAATACGTTCTAGAGGTTTATATATCTCCTGAAGCACTTGCCAGTGTCTTGGGCCTAGCCTGGGGCGTTGGCCACGTGCTATATTAGAATTAGCGGTGCTTTCTCTTCTCAAAGGCTTTACACCACCTTCACAAGAACTTTTAAAAGGTACAGCTTTCCTCCTATGAATGTAGTTAGCATACCTTGTATTGCAGCAGCATGAAGACGAGAGGTTTTCTCCTTTTGCTTGCTTCCCCCACTCAGAAGCTTGGTGCCAATCTTTTCTTTGAAAGTTTGGTTTACCTTTCAGCCTTGGAATCAGCTCCCCTGGTAAGCACCTGCTTCTGCATAAGCCCGGTTCCTGGCTTCCCTGCTCAGCCTGGCTCTGCTTTCCCAACTGATTCTCCTTTGGTTCCTGCTTGCAATTAGTGCATTGCTTTCGCCTCTGCCAACAAACAGCTTTCTCTCCAGCTTGACCCGGTCCTCCTCTAGCTCGAGGTGGTCCTCTCCTAGCTTGAGCTGGTTCTCCTCCTGCTCCTGGTGGTCCTCTTTTAACTCCTGGTGGTCCTTCTTTAACTCCTGGTGGTCCTCCTTTCCAGTCTTCCTCGCTCTCCTTATAAAGCACTCCTGCCTTTGAGGAATGTGAACTGTTTGTCAGGTGCTCTTGACCAGCTGGGCGTGGCCCTTCAGTCTCTCTGAATGTACTCCTGATCCCTCTAGCTGGTCCCTGTGAATATTTCACTCTGTGCACATCTTTTCCTTTCTGACAAACAGGTTCTTTTTTTTCATCTTGGCTTTCATCAGCCTTCGCTGCATGACATATCCCCCTTCTTAAAATATTACGGGCTGAGGAACCCTCTTCCATACAGCACGTAATCTGCGACACCGCATTCGTCCAATAACGCAGCTGTCTTTCTTTATGCTTTAGTCCACTGTTGTATGTTTGCAATGTCTTAGGGTTGGATATGTTTTTTTGTAGACGCCAGCAAAACCAACCGTTCATGTCACGGCCGGAGTATGTTCACGTGATAGACCTAGTTGTGTCCTTTTCTGTCTTGGACTAGATATGAAGCTGGACCAATGGGTTTGATGACCCTGTAAGGTCCCTTCCATTGAGCTTCAAATTTTGGAGTCGGACGAGACACTAGGACTATCACCTTCTCCCCCACATTCAGTTGTCTTGGTTTTGTACGTCGGTCGTAATATTGTTTTTGCTTTTGTTGGCTCTCTTTCAGTTTCTCTTCGGCCAAATGAGAGGTTCGTTCAAGGCGAATTCTCAGACTCTTCAGAAATTGGGGTACTCCTACTTCATCAACCACTGGCTCCGTCCATTGTTCTTGCAAGACATCCAGTATGCCCCTTGGTGCTCGTCCGTACATAAGTTCATAGGGCGAGGTACCTAGGGAACTCTGTGTTCGCTCCCGACAAGCATACAGAATAAAGGGTAGCATTATAACGCATTTGGTTGTTTCTCCATCCAAGGCGCGTCTAAACAGCTGCTTTATGCTTTGGTTCATTCGCTCAACCAACCCATTGCATTGGGGATGGTAAGCTGCGGTTTTGAGATGGTGAATGCCGAAGGCATCCCACACCTGTGCCAGGTACCTGGACATAAAATTGCTGCCCCTGTCAGTCAATACCTCCTGCGGGAATCCCACTTCGCAAAATAGTTTGATCAATTCAGCAGCAATGGACTTCGCCGAAATATTCCTCAAGGGTACCGCCCATGGAAAACGTGTGGCCTGGTCAATGATCACCAGTATATATTGAAATCCTCTTGATGTTTTGATAAGAGGTCCCACTATATCTATGGCGAGTCTTCTAATTGGGTCTGAAATTACTGGCATCGGGAGTAGAGGTACCTCTGGCGGGCGCACAGGAGTTACCCGTTGACAAGAGGCACAAGACTCGCAGAAGCGGGTAGTTTCTCTAAAAACTCCTGGCCAATAAAATCTAGCCAATATCTGATCAAGGGTGCCTTGTGCTCCCTTGTGACCCCCTATGGGGTGATCATGTGCCAGATGTAGAACCAGAGATTTGAAAGTATTTGGGACCACTAGTTGCTTCCGAATGTTTCCTGTTCGGAGGTCCCTACTTTCTCTGTACAATATATCCTCCTCCATAATAAACCTGGGAAAGGTATCCTTTTTTTCTTGAGCGTGCTCAAACGCATGAGTCAGGGTAGGGTCCGCTCTTTGTTCGTTTTTGAAGGAGGGGAATTTCTCCATCAAATTGGAAGGTACCCATGGCATTCCTTTTCCTGCTCCGAGCTCGGCTCTACCCTGAGAGCGACACTTTCTTTCCTTCCGCTTCTCGGCCTTTGATTTTCTTTCCCTCACCGCGGGATCATTTATCAAATCTTCATGAGAGGGAAGGTCTTCCAAAGTGGCCTCTCGGGAGCAAGAGGGAGTTTCGGAGGTCTGAGCCTGCGAGCGCGTTGAAACTAGAGCTTCCCGGGGAAACATGGTCTTCTTTGCTTTTTCCACAAGAGGACTGGGAATTGCACTAACTTTAGAGCGGATGCAAGTGGATACTAGAGCTTCCTGCGGAGACAAGCCTTCTTTTAGACCTCTTCTAAACGGCCAAACTCGGCCTAGCACTAGCTCCTGTGGTAGTCTAGGTATTACAGTAATTGACATTTCTTTTTCAGTACCTAAACCTTTCACCCATAATTTATATACTGGATAAAGTGTAGCAGCACCGTGTATACACTTTATTTTAACTTTTCCCTCGGGCTGACTGGGCACAGATGCGCCCTGATCCCTGATCACTGACCATAATATTTTGGAAATCATAGTCTGGTCAGCGCCAGAGTCCAAAAGTGCCTTTGCATTCACGCCCTGTATCTTCACATTCAATACAAATCCCTCACGTATCGCTTTTGTCTTTTCCCCCACAAGAGCAGTACGTAAGTAACATTCATTTTTCAAATGCCCTTTTTTCCACATGAAAAGCATCTTTTGAAGTTTCTTTTGAAATAGCAGTAACATTTTTCAAACCTTTCTGTAGAGATCGTGAGACACTTTCTGATCTCTGCGCTTCCATACCACCTGCCAGCTTTGGAGTCACCTCTTTCTGCTGGGTGACCATCTCTGCCTCCAAATAATGCTCAGTAAGAGCAATTGCTTCAGCAGTGATGTGGCAATTTTGCAGAATAAGAAAGTTCTGTACACTCTTAGGCACTGCCGACATATACTGTTCTAATATTATTTCATCCATTAAGGTATTTACTGTCTTCTCCTCAGGTTTTAACCATTTGGTGGCTAGACTGCTTATCCTATGACCTAGAGCCTTGGGCGTCTTGACTACCTTGAGACAAGTGGCTCTTAGCATACGGTTATACAAGAAGGGTGTAAGGCCCAGGCGGTCCCTGATAGCCTTAATCACTTCTTCGTAATTGCTGGCGAGAGCTGGGGGCATCGCCCGGTACGCAGACAGCAGTTCCCCTGTGAGGGACGCTGCTAGGCAGATTGCCCATTGCTCTTTTGGCCAGGCAGCGGAACGTGCGATTCTATCAAAAGACTAAGAAGTCGTCCACGTCATCAGTGGCACTTAATTTTCCTACTGATAAGGCATTACATGTCCACTGTCCTTCCAGAGGATTACTCCGTCCAGCAGCCTGTCGCATCTGGGTGTTGGCCGTCTCCAGCGACTCCTTCTGCTGGGCCAACCACGCCTCCATTACTTGCAGGACAGGCCTCTGCTGTTCTTGCAGGGCTTGGAGGGCCTGCGACTGGTTCTGGCGTGTGAACTCTGCTTGCCGGTCAAATTGTAGAGCCATCCATGCACAGAGCTCTTTCTGTTCCATGATGCTCCTACAAAAACACAAGAGAGAAAAAAAACAAGTGTGGCCCACCAACAACTAATGAGCTCCCTTTTTTTCTCCTTTTTTTTTTTTTTCCCAAGCCTTACTATAACATCCGACACAGGTCAGGTTTAATTACATTTTACCTGATGCCAGTGTTGTATCAGCTTTGGAACGACCGTTGCTGCCCCACTCTGCAGTTCTCTGCCTTCAGTGTCAGCAACCGGATACTTCCTTCCTCCGATCTAGGTGTCTCCCACTCTGGGTCTTTGCTTTCCGGTCAGGTCCGGTCCTTTGCCGCTCCACTCTGGGTTTTGCCTTCTGGTCCGGTCTTTTGGCTACTCCACTCTGGGTTTTGCCTTCCAGTCCGGTCTTTTGGCTACTCCACTCCGGATTTTGCCTTCCGGTCCGGGTTTTCCTTTCTTTTATTTCCTTTTTCAGTTGTAAAAAGCCCCAAAAAATCCAAAGAACTACGCCATTATGTCGCGCACCCTCCTGGTGGCCAGTGGTCGCAAGGGCAGGTGGGACATAAAATATTATTGTTATGATAGGAGAGTCCTTTAAAAACTAAGTGGAACTTGGTCTTAGTGGTTTTTAGCTCCAATCCTTAAAGAAATCCATGAAAGCAGAGTGGTGGGAAGAAAAAGGCATTTATTCCCTTTACGCAAGGGTTCAAAATTGGGTTAAAACTCAAAGCAAATGTCCTTAAATTCAGGAATGAAAGAAACTCGGTGTTTAAGGAAAAACTGTTAAACTTCACAGTGTTAGCAGTGCTCAAACACAGCTTCCAGCTTGAAACCACTTTTTCATTATTCTTCAGCTTAACAAATTAAAGACACTCTGAAGACAATACAAGCAGTTCATAAGTCTAGCAAAGACTCTATGCTACTGGAAACACAGAGAGAGCAATCCATCTCTTCCTCTGATAACTGTTCAACCAGTTCCACTTGCATCGGCTCTGGAGAAGATATGTCTACCTCTGTGTCATCAGTTTCTTGGACAATACGTACTGGAGGTTTATATATCTCCTGAAGCACTTGCCAGTGTCTTGGGCCTAGCCTGGGGCGTTGGCCACATGCTATATTAGAATTAGCGGTGCTTTCTCTTCTCAAAGGTTTTACACCACCTTCACAAGAACTTTTAAAAGGTACAGCTTTCCTCCTAGGAATGTAGTTAGCATACCTTGTATTGCAGCAGCATGAAGATGAGAGGTTTTCTCCTTTTGCTTGCTTCCCCCACTCAGAAGCTTGGCGCCAATCTTTTCTTTGAAAGTTTGGTTTACCTTTCAGCCTTGGAATCAGCTCCCCTGGTAAGTGCCTGCTTCTGCATAAGCCCGGTTCCTGGCTTCCCTGCTCAGCCTGGCTCTGCTTTCCCAGCTGATTCTCCTTTGGTTCCTGCTTGCAATTAGTGCATTGCTTTCGCCTCTGCCAGCAAACAGCTTTCTCTCCAGCTTGACCTGGTCCTCCTCTAGCTCGAGGTGGTCCTCTCCTAGCTTGAGCTGGTTCTCCTCTTGCTCCTGGTGGTCCTCTTTTAACTCCTGGTGGTCCTTCTTTAACTCCTGGTGGTCCTCCTTTCCAGTCTTCCTCGCTCTCCTTATAAAGCACTCCTGCCTTTGAGGAATGTGAACTGTTTGTCAGGTGCTCTTGACCAGCTGGGCGTGGCCCTTCAGTCTCTCTGAATGTACTCCTGCTCCCTCTAGCTGGTCCCTGTGAATATTGCACTCTGTGCACATCTTTTCCTTTCTGACAAACAGGTTCTTTTTTTTCATCTTGGCTTTCATCAGCCTTCGCTGCATGACACAGGACAGTAGAAGAACAAGGGAGAGAGGACAAGAAATAAGTGAGACAGTTATATGGAGTGGAGGAGTGGCCTAGTGGTTGGGGCAAGGTACTTCAGGCCGGAAGGTCGGGGGTTCAAATCCCACTAGAGGACAGCAACCTTGGGCCGGAAGGACTGGGGTTTCTAGTCCCACAGGTGCTCCTTGTGGTCTTGGGCAAGCCACTTAACCCTCCATTGCCCATGTTCCCTGTAAGTATTAGTGTATGTGTCTCATATCCCCGTGTGTTAAATGTATCCCCCAATTGTGTTGTGACTGCTTTGATTGAAGGATAAGGCGGTATACAAAACTGTCTAAATAAATAATAAATAAATATAAAGGGTGAGGGGAGGTCGAAGGCCAGGGAGAAAAGGTGGGTCTTGAGGTTACGCTTAAAGGAGGCATGATCGGGATCTAAGTGGAGGGAGGGGGGGAGGGAGTTCCAGAGGGCCGGAACGGTGAAGAAAAAGGCAGAGGAACGGGTGGAATGCAGATGAGCAAGGGAGGGGGAGGGGAGATTAAGGCGGTTGAGGTGAAAGGAGCGAGGAGTGTGTCTGGGAGTGTGAAATGTAATGAGATCAGCTAGGTATTGTGGGTTGCTAATGTGGAGAGCCCTGTGCACAAGAGAGAGTAGTTTGAATTGAGTGTGGAAGGGGACCAGTAACCAATGAAGATGAAAGAGAAGGGGCGTTACATGGTCTCTGAGGGAGGAGTGGGTAATGAGGCATGCAGCAGTATTTTGAATCCTTTGAAGTCGTGCCTGTTGAGATTTGGAAAGGCCAGTAAGAATAGAGTTGAAGAAATCAACACGTGACATGACAAGAGAAAGTAGCAAGGTTTTGAGGGCAGACGGGGAAAGAAAGGGGCAGACTGCACGGATCTGACGGAGAGAGAAAAAAGAGGACTTAGTGATGTGAGAGATGTGGGCCTTAAAGGAAAGATCAGACTCAAAGAGCACACCCAGGTAACGAAAAGTAGAGACCAGAGGTATGGGGGTGCCAGAAAAAGAGGGGGCCAGCGAGGGGGATGGGGCACCATGGGAGAACCAGATAGCAATAGTTTTGGTTAGGTTGAGGTGAAGACAGTTCTGAATCAGCCAGTTAGCCACAGTAGAAAGACAGGAGTTCAGTGCGGAGAGATCAGGGCAAGAGGGAGAAGTGTGGTGAAGAAGAACTATGTCATCTGTGTAATAAAATGCAGAAACACCAGACTGTTGAATTAGTAAAGCGAGAGAAGCCAAGAAGAGGTTGAAGAGCAGGGGGGCCAGAACAGAACCTTGGGGGACCCCACATGGGAGAAGGAGAGTGTCTGATGCAGGAATGGAAGGAGAGGAGGAGAGAACAGCACAAGACTGGGAGGAAAGAAAGGAGTGGAACCAGCGGTAGACGGTGCTGCAAAGACCCGCTTCCCGTAGGCAGAGAAGAAGAAGGGAGTGATCGACTAAGTCAAAGGCAGCAGAAAGATCAAGAGCTACCGCCACCGAAATATCCCCATGATCATGAGCCACATGCAGTGCATTAGTGAAAGCAAGCAACATCGTTTCAACACTGTGGCCTTGACGGAATCCAGATTGGCGAGGGTGTAAAAAGTTAGTAGAGTCAAGGTGGTGAGAGAATTGTGCAAAGACTATTTTTTCTAGGAGTTTAGACAGAAAGGGGAGATTAGAGACAGGACGGTAGTGGGCGGGAACCAGTGGATCGAGAGAAGGGTTCTTAAGGATAGGACGGACCAGAGCATGCTTCCAGGGGTGGGGGAAAGGACCCTGTGGAAAGACTAGAGTTAAACATGGAGAGGATATAGGGAAGAAGTGCTAGAGAGGGGGTAAGGAGCCAAGAGGAAGGGATAGGATCAAGAGGACAGGAAGTCTTTCTGGAGGAGGAAATGAGTTGATGGAGCTCCGCGGTGGAGGTTAGGGAGAAGGAGGACCAGGTGTGTAAAAGCTGAAAGGAGGGGGGAGGGGATGCAACAGAGTGGGGGGGGGGGAGAGGATGGGGTCTGGGCAGGAAGGCAGAGACGCTCTCAGAGAAGAGATCTTGTTGTTGAAAAAGGATGCCAGTAGTGAAGGGGAGGGGGATGGCTGAACAGGTGTAATAGAGGATGGAGAATGAAGCGAGGTGAGAGATCTAAGTGTAGCATAGCGATGTTGGGTTTGATTAGGGGCATTAGAGATTGCATCGGAGAAGTATGTACATAGAGAAATTGGAAATAATGCATAAAGCATTGTCTGCTTATTTTCCCTATTACAAATTTCCCTTTCTCCTCTTGTCCTTGCTGGATTGGCTCTTAGTGATTCAGATGTGTATTTCATTTCTTTGTTATCCTTGTTCTGTGAAATCTAGTGACTGAATTGTAGAGCTTTTTATCTCCAGGAACAAGCAGGAATGTAGTCTTCACATATGGGTATTTTCGGTACCGATGGAGCCTGCGTGGGAATGCTCCCCAGCATTCAATAGGAAAGCTTTTGGGAGCATCCCACAGCGCATGTGTGCTGCCTTCCTGCCTTTCCAACTCTCCTTCATCAGTTCTTCGTTTTCCATGGAGCTGACAGGATGTATCCCTGTCACCGCAGAAAAATTATTATTCTTCTTTTGTTTTTTTGTGGTCGCATCTGCCTTCACTTGACGCCTATTGGTACCGCCGGTTCTCTTTTCTTTTTAAAAAAAAAAAGAAAAACTAGCTTCTAAAAATCTTTTCTTTAGCAGCCTTTCCCCTCTCGGGGTTAGGCACCATTTGGGCACTAGGCCCATTTTTCCTCAGACATGGAAAAACCAGTTAGTGGTTTTAAAAAATGTTCTAAATGTGGCAGTACCATATCCGTCACCGACACCCATGAATGATGTCTTAAATGTTTAGGTCCTGACCATTCTCCATCGGAGTGTCTCTCCTGCAGAAAGATGACTAAGAGGGGCCTGCAGAATGGAGCTGCAAAACTTGGTACCCTTTTTGCCGCTGACACGATGTCCATTGCATTGACGTCTCTCAGGGCTTCATCTTCCTCCCATGGA
The DNA here is from genome assembly GCA_033557465.1 of Ichthyophis bannanicus. Classification (NCBI taxonomy): domain Eukaryota; kingdom Metazoa; phylum Chordata; class Amphibia; order Gymnophiona; family Ichthyophiidae; genus Ichthyophis; species Ichthyophis bannanicus. The sequence goes on from CM066050.1 coordinate 9,716,447, forward strand.
TCTCAGGTAACTAAACCTAAGTCTTTTTAAGACTGGCCGGTCCTCAAAGGGTAGATCTCCTTCCAAGCATCGAGATGCCACTGGCGTCGCCCTCGAGGAAAGTTCACTGGCAAAACAGCCCTGGCGGGAGGGCTCGGTCTCCAAAGCATTAATGGGGCTCCAGAATGTTCCAGAGGCTTCAACCTCTGCAGAACTACTGGTGCCATGTTCTGGGGTCGTAGCCGCTTCCACCATTACCAACACCCAGGCATCGGCAGGAGCGATAGATCAGAGAATCCTCGCTATCGAACGCAGTCTAGTGGCTCTCTTAGCAGCTTCGGTACCACTAAGACCGCTACAGACGGTTCCACAGGTATCGGTACCGACACCGGTGCCAGTACCGAGTGCACCTGCCTTGGCAGGTATGCTTACGCCCATGCCGAGCATTGAGTTTATCTCAGGTATCGAAGGGCCGGTACCGAGACGACTGGCTCATTCGGGCACCAACAGCTCCAGAAGCCAGTCTAGCTCTTTCTCGCACTCTGCGAATCCTTCGTTATTTGAGACTGGTCATAAACCTCCCAAAATCTCATCTCACCCCTTCGCAGTCTCTAGAATTTATAGGGGCTCATCTAGACACAAAGCAGTCAAGGGCTTTCCTGCCACAGCTACGTTATCTTCGTATAATACAGCTGGCATCCCAAGCAGCTCTGAAGGTCTTCCTGACTGCTCAGGAAATGTTTCAGCTTCTGGGGCATATGGCATCCACTGTCCATGTGGTTCCCTATGCTCGCCTTCATATGCGAGCAGCCCAGTGGACCCTATCCTCTCAGTGGACACAGGCCTCGGGTCGTCTTTCGGGCAAAATCAGAAACTCCACACGTCTCATTTTGTCACTCCAATGGTGGCAATCCCTGGAAAACCTCCTCATAGTTTCTCCTTTCTAGCAGCCCCTATGCCAGGCCACCTTAACAACAGATGCGTTCAAGCTGGGTTGGGGGGCTCACTTGCACGATCTCTCGACTCAGGGACTATGGACCCCACAGCAGGCTTGTCTTCACATAAACCTCCTAGAACTCAGAGCCATTTACAATGCTCTTCGAGTATTCCAAGCCCAGCTCAGCTACAAGACAGTCCTGGTTCAAACCGACAATCAAATAGCCATGTTCTATGTGAACAAGCAGGGCAGAACGGGTTCTCTGTCATTATGCAACGAAGCTTTGCGACTGTGGGCCCTCGCCAGAGAGCTTCATATCCACCTACTAGTGGTATATCTTCCGGGCATTCAAAATCTTTGGACAGACAAACTCAGTCGAATACTGCTGCCACACAAATGGTCTCTTCACTTAGACCAACTTGCTCGAGTGTTCCGAATCTGGGGAACCCCAGATATAGATCTCTTTGCAAGTCCACAGAATGCCAAACTTCCCCGATTCTGTTCCAGAATTCTGGCTCAAAACTGTCAGGCAAGGGATGCTTTCCTCCTCCACTGGGGTCAGGACTTCCTTTATGCCTTCCCACCCATTCCCCAAACGTTGTTCAAGCTTCAGAGAGACAGAGGACGTATGATACTCATAGATCCACGTTGGCCATGGCAACGTGGTATCCTCTGCTTCTACGTCTCTCTCAAGCCACACCTCTGGAGTTGGGATATGCTCCAGATCTTCTTTCCCAAGAGAACGTGACTCTACTGCACCCGAATCCCCAGTCCCTGCACCTCAGAGCCTGGTTGCTGAAAGCCTAAGATTCCGGGATATCAACCTTTCTCAACAGGTAGAGGATATCCTTGTGGCTTCCAGAAAGCCCTCCACAAGGCGATCCTATGCCTTCAAGTGGAAAAGGTTCTCTGTATGGTGTTCTCAAAGGGGACTTACCCCCTTTTCCGTGCCTGTGGAATCTCTACTGGAGTATCTTCTCAATTTATCAAATTTTGGTCTTAAAACCAATTCAATAAGGGTTCATCTTAGTGCCATTGCTGCTTCCCGCAGACCACTAGATGGACAACCTATCTCCTGTCATCCACTTGCAGCAAGATTTATGAGAGGTCTACTCTTAACAAAACCTCCCATTAAGCCGCCGCCGGTGGCATGGAATCTCAATCTTGTTCTCAGGCAGCTTATGAAACCGCCCTATGAGCCCTTAGCCACTTCGGACCTGAAGTTTTAACTGGAAAGTCATCTTCCTAGTTGCTCTCACTTCTGCAAGATGCATCAGTGAGTTGCAGGCCTTAGTGGCTAATCCTCTTTATACAAGATTTCACCATGATAAGGTAGTTTTTAGGACTCATCCTCACTTCATGCCAAAGGTGGTTTCGCCTTTTCATTTAAACCAATCTGTTTACCTTCCTGTATTCTTTCCTAGGCCTCATGCCTCTAGTACAGAAAGGAACCTTCATAGCTTGGATTGTAAAAGAGCCTTAGCTTTTTACTTTCAAAGAACTAAGCAACACAGAAAATCTTCTCAGCTTTTCGTTGCTTTTGATTCTAGTCATTTGGGACTTCCAGTTTCCAAAAGAACTCTCTCTAGAAGGATTGCAAATTGCATATCCTTTGCATACGAGAGTAAGGGACTTTCTCTCGAAGGCCACGTCACAGCTCACAGTGTGAGAGAAATGGCAACCTCCATGGCTAATCTTCGTTCTGTGTCCATTGACGACATCTGTAGAGCAGCCACCTGGGCTTCAGTACATACCTTTACAGCGCATTATTGTTTAGACAAGGACTCCCGTCGGGATGCCTTGTTTGGACAGGCTGTTCTACAGCATCTCTTTCAGACTTAGTACAACTCCTACCCACCGTCCCAGGTTTTCGATGCCAGAGATCCATGGGAGGAAGAATGACCCATCTCACCAGAGGTTCGCAGCTTGCTAGGGTCATCCACCTGGCATCTCTCAGCTGGGGAGTCCCCATATGTGAAGACTGCATTCCTGCTTGTTCCTGGAGATAGCGTAGTTACTCACCTGTAACAAGTGATCTCCGGGAACAGCAGAAATTAAGCCTTCACAACCCACCCCCCTCCCTTAGGAGTTCTCGCTTTCCTTCTCTCCTTTTGTCTCTGCTATAAACTCAACTGACAAAGGAGAGTTGGAAAGTCAGGAAGGCAGCACGCATGCGCTGTGGGATGCTCCCAAAAGCTTTCCTATTGGATGCTGGGGAGCTTTCCCGCGCAGGCTCCGTCTGTACCGATGATACCCATATGTGAAGACTTAATTCCTGCTGTTCCCGGAGATCACCTGTTACAGGTGAGTAACTACGCTTAATAGTTTCTAGACAGCATGATGCCTAGAGACCACACTGTGTAGTCTGGTACTGGCTGCTGTGTCTTATTTGTTGAAACTTATATATCCAATATATATACTTATATGTCTCTTACATGTCTATCTGTACAGCGCTGCGTGCAACTAGTAGCTCTATATAAATGCTCAATAGTAATAGTAGTAGTAAGATTGCTCCCAGTGGTGTACAAAGATAAAAACACAGTTTAAAATGCAAATAAAATCAAACTCATCTCATGCAAAATAGTACAGCAGAAACTAATATCAACTAACCCCCCCCCCCCCTTTCAATGCCTCCACAAATAAAAACCTTTCTGAAATGGCACGGCGATGCACATCTTCGTAGGTCCGCTCAGGCCATGCCACCATCACATCCCAGGTGATATGACTGCAACTGCCCTGAGAATATCTAGATGCCCAGCTTTTGAAAATGGGTCAGGGGACATCTTTTTGATTATGCATGTCTGCCCATTTTCAGACATCCAAATCATGACTAGAGCCTCTAACTAAATATCGAACAAGTGATGAGAGACTAGAAATAGAAAGGTGCAGACAAAACTGAACCAGAACCCAAAGAACACTGCCTCTGCTTTCAATGCAACACTGAAGAAATGTATTTCCTGCCGCATCATGCATATTGCAAAGGATATCAGAGGTACGCATTTCCTAGAACTAACAGAGAAAATCAAAGACTTTCCGCAAAAGAATGAGCAGGAAAAACTCTGTATATTCCTGGGAGAAGGAGGAGATAACAGCAGCCATAGCGGCAAAATGCTGTATCCTGCCACCAGTCAAGAAACAGACAATACAGATCAGAACCAGAATCTGGGAACTGTCCTTGCTATTATCTCTCTGTACACTGTACACGATTCTACTTTGGCAGCTCATGTAAAATTGTAATGCCAATAAAGCTACCCGAATCTGAATCCTCAATCCTCTCTACTGGCCCAGATTTAGATATAGACAATGTAAGCTATTGATAGGATGCCCACACTGGAGGAGGTGGGGGGAGGGGGGCATCACAGAGCCTGTCAACCCGCAAGGGCTGCAAGGCCCTGTGCCAGAGAGTTATTTAACGGAGAAGATGTGGGTGATGTAAAGTACAATGCATCATAAAGGAGGATTAGACAAGGGTAATGGAGGGGTGGGGACCTCCCTCCAGTGATTTTGGGAGAGGACCATTTCCCTTTGCCTATGGGCGCCCACAACGTAAATATGGCCCTGATTCTCTAAAGAAGGTATTTCCTTCTAAACCTTCCAGGATAGCAGTAATAGTGGTGTTGTGAGTATATCTTGTCTGCTGTCTTAAATTCAAAGAATGATGTATATCATATCTTTTGTCTCCTCATAATTAAGTAGGAATCCCCAGGCTGCTCCACTGAAAGCAACAGGGCCTCTTAAATGCCCCCATAGTTCTTTCAGAATGATTCCTTCATACTTACAGTTCTTGGCACTGGGGCCCTATGTCCTCAGCATTTTTGGCATAGTCATAAAATAGGAGAAACCCTTTAGCACATCAGCTACTGCCTATTTATTTTGTGAGTTAGGGAGAAGCTTGCTCAGCTTGTCCTCTCTTTAAGATCAGTGAATACAGTGCCATGCTGTGCCAAACGTATGGTCCATTGAGCTCAGGAGACAGTAGATAAGTACATATTTGTATTTAAATATAGGTGGTGCCATGCTGCGTCAGACCCATGGTCCACCAAATCTAGTATCATCTGCATATCCGTCCCAGCAGCGGACACCGTGAGTCAGCCAGGCAAGAGCTGCCACAGACCCTGCACTCGTCCCAGCAGCAGAGGCCTGGAAGACTCATCTGCACGAGCCAGTGGTGACATAGTACGCTCCCTCTCACATGTGCAAGATGCGCGCTGGTCCTGCACCACCCGATCTGGCTTAGAGGCCCTTCTGGACCAACCAACTTCAGTTTACAGTGATCTCAATCCACGAGCCAGCATTGACCCAGCAGGACAGTAAACTCTGCCCATACATGCACATCATCCAGTAGGGACCATAGTGCTGATTTAAAACAACTCCCCTAGGCAGTCAAACTCCTGATGGGCCCATGCATAAGGGCCTAGCCAAGTGGTCCTTAGAGTGGTCCTCAACTTGATGAAGCTTCCTCATTTAAAATCCCCAAACCCTTCAATGCAGTGGAAAAGCTCATCCAACCTTAACAGCATACTCCAACAGGGCTACATGCCATCTGCCCTCAAGAAAGCTGCTATACGCCTAGCTCTCAAGAAAAATTCCCTTGACCCAGAAGATCCAAAATCTTACAGACCAATCTCCAGTCTGCCATTCATCGCGAAAGTCATCGAAAAATCTGTACAGATGCAACTTCAAGACAACATCGATCTAAATGCACCATTGAATGCACACCAACACTGATTCAGGCCACAGCATGGTGTTGAAACCCTCCTAATCTCCCTATTCGACAACCTCATTAGGGGCATTGACAACGCCAAAAAAGTATTCATACTAATATTCATGGACTTCTCCGCTGCCTTTAAGACTATATCTCACTCCATATTGATACGACGACTACAAGAAATCGGTCTATGCAGCAATACCATAAAATGGTTCTGCTCCTACCTCAATGACTGAACCCAACAGGTCACATGTGGTGAAAACAAGTTAGCAAAGTTCAGCGTACCACATGGCATCCCTCAAGGCTCTGCATTATCCTCCATTCTATTTAATAACATACAGCCCATCTGCAACATAATCAGACACCACAAAATGCTTTACCACCTATATGCAGATGACATCATGGTCTACTCCCCCATTAACATATACAACCCAGACCTGACTCCCATAACCAGGTGCCTAGAAGACATGTTTACTTGGCTCACTAACAATTCACTCTCTGTGAACTGCAACAAGACTGCAACTGCGATGTTTATCACCAGAAGCTTCTCCTTCTCGCCACCGCAAACAATCACTATCCATGACAAATCCATAACAGTAAAAGAAGAAGTAAAATACTTAGGCGTTACTCTGGATAAAAACCTGACTCTACGGACTCACATAAACAAAACTGTCTCCAAAGTACATCACGGACTAAAACTCATCCGACGACTCAAACCTATCCTGAACAATGATCACTTCCGCTCGGTGTGCCAAGCAATAATCACCCCCATCCTGGACTATGGAAATTTACTCTACCAAGGACTACCAACACAGTCCCTCTACCCTCTCCAACTGGTTCAAAACACAGCGGCCAGGATTATCACAAATACACCCAGAAAAGAACACATCACTCCAACAGCTTCACTGGCTACTCGTCCTTTCACACGCACGATACAAACCAACTCTAAACATATACCGAATCTGTCACAATACCTCTGCTACAGCCCTTCAAAGCCTGGTAATCAAGGACCCCAACACAAGGCCCAGGTGCAGTAACATGATAAACAAACTCATTACACCTGCTGAATTCCAGCATTCCGATCAGTCTGTGGCCAGAAGAGCCCCATCACTTGCTGCGCCCGCCATATCAAACTCTCTACCTGAACACATTAAGGACTTTCATATGATGTTAAAACGTTATTGTTTGATTATAACCCACCGTCAATAACCTCTCCTTTTTCTCCTTATTTACTCCCTTATATAATTGTAAATAACTCCCAATTAAACCACTTTGATTGAAGGAAAAGGTGGTATATAAATCTGGATAAATAAAATAAATACTCGAAAGTAAATGAAAACAGAATAAAGAACAATAGTAAACAAGCCCTCTCTCTGCACACAGACTACACATCCCCCTCTGACTTAATACATGTTAATGATTGTCATTCACACTATCGCTCCCAGATCCTTCAGGCAAAATATTATTATTTTTCTTCTGTAATAAGGGTTTTACGCAACCCAGGATGAACGGTGTTTTCTTTGGTGAACCAGATTGAGTCCTTAGAGCTGGTTGACGCTTGCCCAACCTGGTCAGGACACTCTGCAAAAGATCTGGCCACTTATTTCTTTGAAAACGTTTCCCAGTTCCATGCAACTCTCCCAGCCCATCCCCCCTTTTCTCTTCCTGACAAACATACTCTCAATTTCACCAACACTAATCATACGTGGTCCCACTTTACACCCATTACACTGTCAGACCTATCTCGTACAGTGCAGTCTACCCAGGAAACTACATGTGCATTGGATCCTATACCCTCTAATTGGCTGTCTGAACAGTCCCCGGGGTTGTTTCTAGTCTTGCTGTCAATTGTAAATGGTAGTCTATTGGCTGACACTGTTCCCAACACCTGGAAGAAAGCCATGTTAAGGCCCATACCAAAGGATCAACAGGGCGATGACATTGGAGGAAGAGAGCAGCAGGTAGGTAAGCACCTCCCTGCTCCCCACCACCAAGGTCAATTTGGCTCCTGCACCACAGCCATTAAATCTTCGGCACGCTCAGATGCAGGACTTAAACATCAAGCCCAATTGACATTAGAGGAAGGGAGCGGGCAGGTAAGCTCCTCCCCACTCCCCACCAACAAGGCCATTCGGGCCCCCACAGCACAGCCGTTAAATCTTTGGCGCATCTGTACCCAGTGAGCCTGCACCTGAGGGCCTTATCAGAGGGCGCTTTGGCATGGACTGAAGCCCAAGAAGCCCACGATGAAATAGGCACCCTCCATCGCACCACCAGAAACTGGAGGATTCAGCACCTTGCCATTTATCTATACAACAGCTACAAGACCACTTCTGCCCTCTTCTACATGGGATAAGAGCCTTCCTAGCAATTTCTATTACTACAAAACTTCTCCATCACTTAGTGAAACACCGCCTATACAATAGCCAACGGATTCAGCATGCTCAGATATGTCCACGCCTAGGGCCATGCAAAAAGTCCCATAGGCTTAGCCCATAGAGTGGCCATTATCGCACAGAGCACCAACCATACAGAGAATGAAAGATTCCTCTACTACTGCACTACCTACACCACTGCAACCAGTGCATCCTTGGGCAAACGACCCAGAGAAGCCACCTCAAACCATCAACATGGCAATACGAAGACAGAGGAACACTACCACCATATTGCGGCTCCTACTACTCATCTGGATAACCACCCGCCTCACAGCAACAATCAGATCAGGCTATAACAACCAAATTACCAAAATTACCAGCTATAGATGTCTACTAGATGGAGCGCTAGCACTACAATACAGTCCACGATATGAGAAATGCCTCTGTGCTCTAAAACAAATCTCTCAACCTGTGAACAGAGCCGGAAGACCACACCCTGTGAACAAAATGATGTTCCCCATAAAATGCGCTCTCATCAATGCGTGCTCAGCAAGAAATAAAATCCAAATCCTAGCTGACTTTATAAATGAGCACAGCCTAGACATCCTATTCATCACTGAAACATGGTTCTCGGACACCAGTTGGTCCTCCTGAACCAATTATGTCCTCCAACATACACAATATTCACCTCAAACAGCCAACAACAGAGGTGGAGGAGCATGTATAATTGCCAAAGAGAACATGAAACTCAGTAACTCTACTGCTACTAAAGAAATGAACACTTTATACATATCAAATAGCTATATTGCCCTCTGTTTAGCATATCAAGCCCCTCAAAGGGGATGCTTCAGATCTTGCCATTTTACTCAGTTGCATGCTCCACCCCACAGTCGGCAACTGCTCTGTGAATCACATGGAGAGGTAGAAGATCCTGAAATAGCAGGAAATACAGTCAGAGACCAAGAAAATGTGGCAGAAAGATACAGAAATATTTCCCATCATGTTGGGTGTCACAGGCTTGATAAAGAATACTTTCCACGCACATCTTGACAAACTAACTATACATGTTACATCTTATGAACTCCAGCAGGAGGCCCTCTTTGGCATGATGCAAGTACTACGCTGAGCCTTAGCAGTAAATTTGAGGGACTGAGATCATACTTCCCATGCCCTGGCTTAGAAGTGAGGTTCACAACTGTCACGGTATGTGCAAAACTAACAACACTGTTAGTCTTTTCACAATCTGCTTAAAAATTTAAATACTCTTAGCAATTACACAAAGTAACCTCAGTAATGATAAAATGCCCTAGAGCTAAACTATTACTTATAGGGAGAGATCTCAGGATGGCTATACAACCCTTCATGCGACAAATTACTTTGCCATAGGGAATAGCAAGATACTCACATCATTGATCTCCAGCCCCCTCCATTATAACATTACTTATCACAATTAAATCTAGGAAAGTACTTTACAAGATTCACTATTATCAATTAATAATAATCCAAAATTTTCTCAAAAATTTTATCTCAAAGTAGAGAATTTGCTCCAATTCTAAACATTTAATAAACTTTTTAGAAATTCTCCAATTTGCCCAAGACTTTCAACTTGCTCCAACAGAGCATCCAACAGAGCTACAGTCTGCTCTTCCACCACTATTGCTACCCCTGCAAAAGCAGAAGTTAGTTGATAATAAATATAGCTTAACAACGTTCAACAAGACTCCATAAGCACTTTGCTCAGACAATCTTCAATGAAAGCTATTTCTTTAGTCGCCAGCAGCCCTGAGAAAATTTTGGATTATTATTAATTGATAATAGTGAATCTTGTAAAGCACTTTTCTAGATTTAATTGTGATAAGTAATGATACGACAATTTGTAATGATACCCTGTCTGCAGCAGCTCTTGCATCCCCATGGAAAACTACATTAAAAACACCACAACAGAGCCCCATGGTTCTCAACCTCCCTATAAAAACAGAAAAGCAACTTATGCCAACTAGAAAGAAAATGGAGAAATTCAAAAGACCTACTCCTCCAAACCACCTACATAGAAAAACTTAAGACATACAACAGAGAAACCCTAAACCGGAAACGAGAATACTATACTAACCTTGTCACTTCTGCAATAAACAAACCAAGAGAACTGTTCTCCATAGCGAAAACACTCTCACAAAGGAACCCAACAATGGAAACATACAAGATAAAATATCCTCCTCCCTCAGAAGATTGCTTCCTACCTACTCACCAAACAGATAAAAGTCCCTCCAATAGAACACAATGACATCCAACCCTGGAATGGACCCCCAGAAGATATGGTCCCATTTCGAGCTTCTATCAATTGAAAACATCGAAGACACAATACAGAGCCTGAACACAACCTCCAAACTGGACCCCCTGCCCTACCACCTGGATAAAGCTGACTAGATCACTCCTTAGTGCATACCTCATAACCATAGTACATGTCTCATTGTCTTTAGGCCTTATGCCCACAGCACTGAAGCAAACATCAATTCAATCCCTCTTTAAAAGCACACAGTTTGACATAACCTCCCCTAAATCCTATAGACCAATATCTAACATCCCATTAGTCTCAAAAATAATAGAGAAAATGGTCCTAAGACAACTCCAAGATCATCTAAATAAGCATGCACCCCTAGACCCCCACCAACATGGAGTCAGATAGTTCCATGGGGTCAAAACTCTCATCACCTCCCTGCTAAACGCTCTTACAATCTGCTTGCAAAACACCAAGAATGGATTCATTCTAATTTTCCTTGACATCACCACTGCCTTCGACTCCCTCCCACACCATCAACTACAACAAAGACTCTCCAAAATCGGTCTCCACAACAGCACACTCAACTGGTCCCACTGTTTTTCTACATTCCCCAACTATTACCATCCTGCTAACGACCCCTTGAGGTATTGGCCCATCTTGGCAAAGTTCATTTTCCTAAAGTCTAAGACCCTCGCTTTTGAATGGATTTTATCAGCCCTAGTCCTAATACTGAACGACACCATTTGGTGATCACTGGATGCAAGATGATCTCCCATTATAACATCAGAAACACTTTCACCATTGGTAAGCACCAAATCCAGTATGGCCCCTTCATGTGTGGGTTCTGTTACCAGTTGCCTGAATAGTTATCCCTGTAGAGAATCCAGAATCTCCTTACTTCTAGATGATACTGCAGCAGGGATGTGCCAATGTACATCTGGCATATTGAAATCCCCTATCAGTAACACTTCTCCTTTCCTGACAATGCTGAGTATGTCTTCTATTAAATCTCTGTCTACCTCTTCTCCTTGTGAGGGAGGTCTGTATATCATGCCAATGCAAATAGATTTCTTTTTCCCTCTTTCTAATTTAACTCACAGTGCCTCCTCTCTCCTTTTTAAGCCCTGTATTTCCATAGCTTTAATATTATTTTTTATATAGAGTGCCACTCCTCCTCCCCTTCTTCCTACCCCATCCTTTCTGAATAAAGTATATCCTGGTATAGTTACATCCCAGTCATGGTTGTCTGTGAACCATGTCACTGTTACCACCACTAAATCCAAGTCAGCTTCTCCCATTAATGCCTCAACATCTGGGATCTTATTTCCCATGCTATGGGTATTTATACACACTGTTTTCCATATGTTGCCACTTTTACCATTTAATGTTTCATTTACCTGGGGATTTTCTTCACCCATCCCCAAATAATCTAGTTTAAAGCCCTCTTCAGTAGGTTAGCCAGTCTGCTACTGAAGACATGTTGACCCTTCTTGGACAAATGGATGCCATCTCTGCTCTGCAACCCTTGGCATATCCATGGAAGAACTGGAAATTATCAAGTTAAAGGTTTCTGAAAACTATCAAGTTCAAGGTTTTACTAAAGTACAAAAATTGGGAAGTTAAGTACATGTTTTCACAAGAGACTATTTGTATGTGTTTAAAAGCATAATTTTCAAACACTAGAGAGAGGGTGTCAATAATTAGAGAAAAATACCAAGAACCAAGTCATTGATGCTATGGGCGCCGCTGGTGAATTTGAATTCTTCTTTCCCAGCAATACGGCTGCCAACTGGTCTGAGACGGTTCATTGGTTTCATTGAAATATCTATTACTACGTTTTATGGTATCACCCTCCTATATTCTGCTACAGAGTGTTTTATTGGAGTGATTTTCATAGAATAACTGCAACCCTTGGGAACATCATCCCATGGTCCAGGAAAAAAAACACACTCTCGATGACACCATCCACGCAACCAAGCATTTATCTTCAGGATGCGAGCTTCTCTGCCTTGGCCTTTACCCTCAACAGGGAGGATTGAAGAGAACACCATCTGCGCACCAATCTGCTTTACCCTCTGTCCCAGAGCCATGAAGTCACTTTTGATATGCTCAGAGGGGTACCTGGCAGTATCATTTGTGCCAACATGGATGAGCAACATCGGGTAATAGTCAGTGGGCTTGATGAGTCTTGGCAAACTCTCCATAACACCTTGAATTTTGGCACTTGGCAGACAACATATCTCTCTGGACATCAAGTCTGGTCTGCAGATGGATGCCTCAGTACCTCTCAGAAGAGAGTCACCAACCTCCACTACCCTTTGCTTCCTCCTGGTCACCGATTCTGCAACTTTGGGGTGCTTGAGCTCTGGTTCTTCCCTTTCCTGGGATGCTTTCACCTCCTCCATTTCCAGGGCTGCATAATGGTTCTTCAATTCAAGGGCTGAAGGAGTTCAGTTGGTGATACTGCAGGCCCTGGTGACTTTTGTCCGACCTTCATTATTCTGTAGGTTCCCATCTTCTCCTCTGCTGGAGAGCTTGGATGTTTCAAGAAACATCTCATCAATGTACTTCTCACTGTCTTAAATGCTCCTCAGCCTCACCACCTCTTCTTTGAGCTCCTCCACTTGTTTCCTGAGAGCCTCAGCATGCAGGCATTGTGGACATGGAACCAGTCCTTCAACTGGTATTGGGATCACTGTCTGGATGGAGGCAGAAGCTGTAATGGGGGCAACAGCTTTGGCAATATGATTTTTCCCAGCCATTGTTCAGTTGGTAAAGCTTAGGTACCTGTTGAAGCAAAAGAGAAAGAATTACCAAAGAACTAGCCAGTTTCCCAGCTGTCCTTTCAGAGAAAAAGCAATTAACCTCTTTTACGTGTGTTCTAAATGTGCTACTCCATGACCCTGTGTGTAGCTAATTGGGGAGGTGCCCTATAAAGCAAGACTGCTCACATGGGGTAGGTGGGAATTAGGGGGGGGGGGGGTAGGGAGGGAACTAAAACCTGATGAGGTGTCAGTAGCTTCAAAGAGTTGAGAAAGATACTAAATGTAGAGTTTTAAACCTACACCACTAAAGAAAATATTTCCCCTTTTGAACTAAGGCACCAAAAATAATATAACTTTGTTTTAAAAATGTACCAAAAACCCTTTTAAGAGCTCGCAGGCAGAGTGCTAGTAATTAAGTGTCACACATCCTTACCTTTGTTTGAAATGCAGCCACTTCTTTGGAGAATGAAATAGGTTTCCTTTTCCTCTTGTTTTTATTTACTTTCCTTAATTATGTATCTGTTGCTCCTTTTATTGCCTCTTTTAGTTTAGCCCACTGCAGTTCCATTTCCCTTACCCCTTTCCACCCTTTCCTTTTTCAGGCACTTGGCCATTTTACTGAAATTAGCATTTTTGAAGTCTAGGACTTTGAGCTTTCAGTGATTGGACTCTGCCTTGGCTTTTATCTCAAACCACACCGTGTGATGATCACTGCTGCTCACATGGGCACCCATCCGGACATTCGACACGTTATCTCCCTTGGTGATTACTAAATCCAGCAGTGAACTTTCCCTGATCTGTTCCATCACCGTTTGTCTAAGCAGTGCATCTTGGAAGGCATCCACAATTTTTTTTTACTTCTTTCCAGATTTGCAGATGATATGCAGATAATATTTTGCTTCTGTACTCCACTGATGAGCTCTCACCAGACATTTCACCAGTTAGTTCTTGCCTTACAAGTATCACTGTATAGCGTTGAAGCAATTCCAAAAACTTAAACCATGCAAAACCGTAGCCATTCACATATTCCATAAACGGCCCAGTCCTTGCCCCAAAAATTGAAGGCGTTCTATGACACTGCAAGCTACTTTCAAGTATCTCGGTATGCTTCTGGATTTTCAGCTATCTTTCTGTCCACAATTGTCCTGAGTTGTTAAATCTTCATTTAACGTTCTGTGACTTTTCCAGGCTATGCAACCTTTCCTCAATACATCAGCGCAAATAGCAATGATGCTCCACACTGTCATGTCATTTTTGAACTGTTGTAATATTGCATATTTATTACTACTTTTATATCAATTCAAGCAGCTGCAGACTGTGCAGAACTCTGCCGTATATACCTGCGCCCGCACGCATCAGTTTGACCATGTTACGCCTTTACTCATTCAGATTCATTGGCTCCCTATCTCCTCATGTGTTCACTTTAAGACTTTAACCTTTATTTATTTATTTATTTAAACGTATTTCTATACCACCTTATCCTGCAATCAAGGCGGTCTGAACAGCAAACAATAAGATACAGTGTATAGTGTGCACATGCAGTGAGTAGTATATGCGTGTGAGTGTGTCTGGACATTGATTCTTGTGGTGCTATTTACAGCGTGCGCTATTTACAATGCTATGGGTATCAGTTCCTTGCTTAATTACAATTATAGTGACATGTGGGGGGAATTGAGGTGTCTGTTGCATGGTTTAAGTAATGTCACCATAGTGTTCTGTGAAGATGGTTGTCTTCAGTAGTTTCCTGAACTCCTTAAGGTCTGTTGTTGAACGCAGTTCGTCGGGGAGGGTGTTCCAGATTGTTGGTGCCGCCTTTGATAAGGCTCATTTTTCGGTGTCCTTGCATACCCTGTTGATATCTTTAGGTGTGTTGACACTGTTGGATGTGCCTCTTCTTCTCGGTCTTGTGCTGTTGTCTAGTTGTATGTATACCTTCTAAGCCATTCATGACATGGCTCCAGAATACCTTTCACCTTGGTCACTGTTCATGCCTCTGCCAGGGCTCTCTGTTCCCTCCATGGGTTTTGCCTACACCTTCCAACCCCATCTTCTACTAAATTTGAGTCTACTCGAAGATCCGCCTTCTTCACTGCAGCTCTGACCTTATGAAACAGCTTACCTACCTTTTTAAGAATAGAACCTGATTTGAAGAGCTTCGAAAAAGACCCACCTATTCGGCATCTGTGTGAATTATCTTTGGTTTGTCAAATGCTGCAGTCTTCCTTGCTCTATCAACCCACTTTCCTATGATAACTAGTCTTTTTGGTTGTGTGTCTACTTGCTTACAACCATTGATCCAGATGATCCCAGAGTACCAGACAAGAAGGAAACAACATCAAAACACCCTCCCCGCTCCACACATAAAAACCAGTAGTTCTCCAACAACCTGCCAGAGAGTCTTTGAAATCTTTGGTCCGACCCTCTGGAACTCACTACTGCACTACCTAAGAACAATGAACAATACTTCTGATTTTAGGAAAATGCTGAAGACTCACTTGTTTACCGAATTCTACAGGCCAACACTCAATACCTAACCACAACTCAAATACTTAAGACTTTTATACCACTTCCTCACTTGAAAATACACACATCCTGACTGTAATAAACCTGACTGGCCATCCCTTACTCTTAATGTCAATCATTATCATTGAAATGTAAATAGTTGCCACTGTTGGCGTAATAGTTAACTTCCTAAAATGTATCATAGTTATACCTGTAACAGTTCTATGTATAATTGTTGAGTTAGATGTAATCCACTTTGATAACATTGAAAGACGGTATATAAAACAAGTTAAATAAATAAACAAACAATTTAAAAAACAACCCATGAAGAAGATGTAGGGGAGATACCTAGGCCAGAAATGATATTTAAAGGTGATGTACTGAAGGAATTTAAATGAATCTTGGTGAACCTGGAAGATGTAGAAGGGCAGTTTAACAAACTAAAGAGTAGTAAATCACCTGGACTGGATGAAATACATCCCAGGCTGCTGAAAGAATTAAAAAATGAAACTGTAGATCTATTAATAATTTGTAAACTATCATTAAAATTTTCCAGGGAAACTACAGACTGATGAGCGCAATGTTAGAAAACATTATAAAGAACAAATTTACAAAACATATAGATAGTCATAGATTAGTGGACAAAGCCAATGTGGATTTAACCAAGGAAAGTCTTGCCTCACCAATCTGCTACATTTTTTTGAAGATGTGAATAAGCAGGTAGATAAAGGTGAGCTGGTTGATAAAACATATCTGGATTTTCAGACAGTCTTTGACAAGGCCCCTTATGAGAAGCCCTTGAGGAAATTAAAGTCACGGGATACGAAACAGTGTCCTGTTGTGGAATGGGAAGTGGTTAAAAGATAGAAAGCAAAGAGTCTGGATAAATAGAGTTGTGCATTTGTTTGAAATGATAAAATTTCCTATTTCATTTCAAATAATTGTTAATCTGAAAAAACTGAAAAAATCCAAAATCCTCCCCTCCCCCCCCCCCAACATCCCAGTTCATCACAAGCTGACTTCAAATTGGTAATGCTGGTAACTTTTTGAGGTTGGAAGGCAGGCATTTTGCAGAAGAGTCAAAGTGTTTTAATCAGGGTTAGTTCTAACTCTTCTGCTCTTAATTCTGCTGATGATCTTCCTTCCTGTTTCCTGATTGGCCCAAAGTCTGGCCACTTTGGAGCTATATGGAAAATGCTAACTCGATTCTTTGCCTTGTGAATCTATTGACTCCTGTTGTAGAGATTTACTCCAAAGATTTACTTTTCTTTTGCCATGTTCTTGTGCCAGAAACCATATGTTAGGATGCTAATCCAGAAACCACATGTAAATATGCCAAGCCTAATCCAGATCCTCGTTTGATCATCACTAATTGGACAAGCAGGACCTTAATGCTGTTAAGGGAGGATAACCCAAGGAATGATGCAAGGTTTCACATTAGGAGTTGCCACCCAGGCGTATTGTGATTAATGTGTTGAAATCTTCTGTTCAGTGTTTAGCGACTGCGAAGAAAGTGAATAGAATACTAGAAATTATAAGGAAAGGAATGGAAAATAAAACAAAGGATATCCTAACGTCTCTATAATCATTCCATGATGCAAATATACTTTGAGTGTTGTGTGCAATTCTGGTCACCACATCTGAAAAAAGATATAGAGGAATTAGAAAAGGTACAGAAAAGGGTGGTGAAAATGATATAGGGGATGGAAAAATACCCCTATGAGGAAAGGCTTGAAAGGTTAGGGCTGTTCAGCTTGGAGAAGAGATGGCTAAGGGAAGATAAAATAGATAACGAGTGAAGTGCAACGGGAAAATGCAAATCTGTTGTTTACACCTTCAAAAAGTATAAAATAAATTTAGTAGGTAGTACATTTAAGACAAATTGGAGAAAATACTTTTTCACTCTATGCATAATTAAGCTCTGGAATTTGTTGCCAGAGGATATGGTAAAAGCTGTTAATGCAGATGGGTTTAAGAAAAGGTTTGGACAAGTTCTGGGAGGAAAAGTCCATAAACTATTATCATGGTAAATTGTGGGGAGGGTTTGAAATCCACTGCTTTATCACTGAGGAGGAAACTGTGCATCTTCTCTCCTCTTTCAAACTCACTGCATGCTCCTCAGACCTCACTCACACTCATCTATCAAGCTCTCCTTCCTCCACTGTCATATCCTTAATTTCTCGCTTTCCACTGCAACTTTTCCTGCTGCCTTCAGACATGCTGTGATCACACCTGTCCTCAAAAAACCTTCACTAGATCCTTCTAGTTATTGGCCCATCTTCCTTCTCTCTTTTGCATGCAAACTGCTTGAAGAGGTGATTCATTGCTTTTTCCTCTCAAGCCACTCTGGATCCACTGCAATCTGGCTCTTGCCCTCTACACTCTAGAAAAATGGCCCTTGCCATAGTGATTGGTTCCTAATCAAATCCAAGGGTCTTTATTCAGTTTTCATCCTTCTTTATCTATCTTCTGCTTTTGACACTGTTAATCACCACTTTCTTCTTGATACCCTGTTTTCAGTTGGATTTCGGGGCCTTGTTCTATCTTGGTTTTCTTATCTCTCACATCGCACTTTGTGTATGCTCTTCTGGATCCTTCTCACTGCTAACCCACTTTCAGTTGGAATACCTCAAGGTTCTGTCTTGGGAACTCTTCTCTTCTCTCATTCCCATGATGCCCTGATCTTCTGCCATGCTGATGACTTTCATATTTACCTCTCTATCCCTGACCTCTCCAGAAATCCAGGCCCAAATTTCAACCAACTTGTTTGACGTGGCTGCCTGGGTGCCATAACGCTGTCTGAAAGTGAGCATGGCAAAGATGGAGCTTATCTTTCTCCCTAAACCCACCTCCAACCTTCTCTTTCTGTGGATTATCACGTCATTCTCTGTCTCCTCAGCTCACAACCTTGGGGGTCGTCTTTGACTCTCCTCTCTCTCTCTGCACATATTTAGCAGATTGCTAAAACTTGTCATTTCTTTCTCTACTCTATATGATCAGCAAAATTCATCCCTCAGCGCACACTACCAACATAAGAACATAAGATATGCCATACTGGGTCAGACCAAGGTCCATCAAGCCCAGTATCCTGTTTCCAACAGTGGCCAATCTAGGTCATACGTACCTAGCAGTATCCCCAAAAGACACAGGTTCCACAATGCTTATACTGGGTCAAGCAGTGATATCCTGGGTCCCTTCTTAATAATGGTTTATGGACCTTTTCTCCAGAAACTTGTCCAAACCTTTTTTAAACCCAGCAACACTAACAGCCTTTACTACATCCTCCGGTAACAAATTCCAGAGTTTGATTACACGTTGAGTGAAAATATATTTTCTTTTATTAGTCTTAAATAGTTTACCCTGTAGCTTCATTGCATGTCCCCTAGTCTTTCTATATTCTGATAACGTAAACAATCGATCTACGTTTACCCGTTCCACTCCGTTCATTAATTTATAGACTTCTATCATATCTCCCCTCAGCCGTCTCTTTTCCAGGTTAAAGAGCCTAACCTTTTTAGCCTTTCTTCATAGGAGTATCCTTCCATCCCCTTTACCATATTGGTGGCTCTTCTCTAAACCTTTTCTAATAACGCTATATCCTTTTTAAGATACGGCAACCAGAATTGCACACAATATTCAAGGTGCGATCACATCATGGAACAATACAGAGGCATTATAATATACTTTGTTTTATTTTCCATTCCTTTCCTTATGATACCTAGCATTCTATTTGCTCTCTTGACCGTCGCTGCACACTGGGTGGAGGGTTTTAACATGTTATCCACAATGACAGCTTAATCTTTTTCCTGGGTGGTAGTTGCTAATGTGGAACCTTGCATTGTGTAACCATAGTTTGGGTTGTTCTTCCCTAGGAGCATAACTTTGCACTTGTCCACATTAAATTCCATCTGCCATTTTGATGCCCAGTCTTCCAATTTATCAAGATTCTCTTGCAGTTGATACCGGGGTAATTGAAATCACCCATTATTATTACTGTGCTGCAACTTCTTTTAGCTTCCTTTATTTCTTTGAGCATTTCATCATCCATTTGTTCACTGTGGCCAGCTGGTCGATAGTACACCCCCACTGCCATCGCCTTCCCCTTTTTACATGGAATTTCAATGCATAGAGATTCAACAGAAAATTGTGTTTCCTGCAAAACTTTAATCCTTTCTCACTCAATGCCCTCTCTAACATAGAACGCAACCCCTCCACCAATTTGATCAGCTCTATCATTACGATATAGTTTGTACCCAGGTATCACAGTGTCCCACTGGTTGTCCTCCTTCCACCATGTCTCAGAGATATCAATCATATCTAACCTCTCATTTAGTGCTATATATTCTAACTCTCCAATCTTATTTTTTAGATTTCTAGCATTTGCATACAAGCATTTTAGAGACTGTATTTTATTCATATTAATCTGGCTATTGGTAGACATGGGTAATTTGGGATCTTTAAGCTCTGCCTGCTCCATATGCAAGGGCATTTGGGCTACTTTACTCTTTTTTGGAACCTCTCTGCTTTTGGTAGTATCCTTCAAGGATACATTCTTCCGAACCTTGTGATCTTGAGCGACTGTCGGCGTTCCCCTATTATCTAGTTTAAAAGCTGCTCTATCTCCTTTTTAAAGGTTAATGCCAGCACCCTGGTTCCGTCCCGGTTAAGGTGAAGCCCATCCCTTTGGAAGAGCCCCTCCTTTCCCCAGAATGTTCCCCAGTTCCTAACAAATCCAAAACTCTCATCCTTGCACCATTGTCTCATCAACGCATTGAGACTCTGGAGCTCTGTCTGCCTTTTGGGTCCTCTGCATGGAACGGGAAGCATTTCGGAGAACGCTATCTTGGAAGTTCTGGATTTCATCTTCTTACCTAAAAGCCTAAATTTAGCCTTCAGAACCTCCCTACCACACTTGCCTATGTCATTGGTATGTACCAAGACAGCAGACTCCTCCCCAGCACTATCTAAGACCTTATCTAGGTGGCGCGTGAGGTCCGCTACCTTTGCACCAGGCAGACATGTTACCAGGCGATCCACACGTCCACCAGCTACCCAGCTATCTACATGCCTAATGATTGAATCCTCAACTACAACGGCTGTCCTAACCCTTCCCTCATGGGCACATGACCCTGGAGAATCTTCCTAGGTGCAAGAGGGTTTTGCATCACCTGGAGGACAGGTCCTAGTTACAGGATCACTTCCTGCCATACCAGAGTGATGTTCTCCTGTCACGTGACCTCTCTCCTCCATGGCAACAGGGATGCTGCCAGACTGGAGGTGGGACTTCAGGACTATATCCCTGTAGGTCTTGTCTATGTACCTCTCTGTCTTTCTTATGTCTTCCAAGTCTGCTACTCTAGACTCTAGAGAATGGACTCGTTCCCTGAGAGCAAAGAGCTCCTTGCACCTAGTGCACATGTAAGACCTCTCACCAGCTGCGAGAAAATCATACATGTGACACGCAATGCAAAAGACTAGAAAGCCCCCATCTTGCTGCTGGACTGCTGTCTGCATCTTAGTTTTAAGCGTGTGTTTAGATTTTTAAGTTCTTTACTTACTAAGGGTTGCTGTGGATACTTATACTAATAAAAGTGTACCTAATACGTTTAATATACCTTGTTCATCTGAAGCTTAATTAATCTCAGGTCCTTAATGTATGACTGATTTGGATAAAGAACTGCACCTGAGAGCAGCTCCTTTCCTTTAAGATGTGTAAGCTATAATTATCCCAGGAGTGAGTGGATGTTGGGGAGGGAGGGAAATAAGACTTATTAAAAGAGGGCTGCTACATAGTACCCTGTCCTGGGCTTCTAAGGTAAGCTGTGACCAACTCCCTGGGTGATTAACAGTCCTTGCTTGGATAGAAGGAGTGTTTCAAAATGGCCTTTTGACCTGCCACCTGGCTTTAACACCTATTTAAAAAGTTTCACAGGTCTCTTGCCCCCTATGTAGAAGGCCTCTTTGTAAAGGTCTCTAGAAGACTTTATTGCTCAAAAAATGCTGACCTTGTTTTGCCTTTTATGCTAAGTTATATTCTGATTTGATTTAAATTAAAGCTCTTTGCTGCTGCTAGGCTCTGACTTAGTATGAAATTTAAATTAGAAGCTCTCTGCTGGGTTCTAAATTTAACCAAAAAGCTCTTCTGTGTTTTAAATTTAAACTTAAACTGCTGCTACTAGGCCCTGACTGATTTAACAATTACACTGGGTTCGCAGATTACTCAGCTTTAATCCAAAGAATTCCCTTCAGAAAAATTCCCAGAAGTATATACTCACTATTGCAGATCCCTCTCCAGAAATAGCAGTCCCCTTTTGAAGTCCTTCAAGAGAGCCTCCTTCTGGAGTTCATAAGCTGTAGCATCCATGGGTAATTATCAAAGTGTGCTTGGAAATTCTTCTTAATCAAGTCTGTGACACCCAACACAATGGGAAATCTCAGTATCTTTCTGTCTGCATTTTCTTGGTCTCTGACTGCATTTCTTGGTACTTTAAGATCTCTCAATATAATTCACAGAACAGTTGCTTGGGACTGACACCTCTCTAATAATACCATTCTGGTTGTAGTCTCCTTTATCACTATGTCCAGCTTCCTTACATCCAGCTTTATATCATTCAGAATGGTAGTGATCATCACCTCTTTATCCTTCATGATTCTTTTGGGGTCATGATTCCAGTTCTTTTCAGGCACAGTGATGTTGTAGTGTTTACAGAATTTCCAGTGGATGAGACATGCTACTTTATTCTGCTTTTCTGTATAGAACATTTCAGAACTTCGCAGCCAGTTGTGGAGCTGGAAACACGGACGCCTCTTTCTTATAGAATCTACATATGCTAGTTTTTCACTGCTGACGGTAAACCATTTATTTATTTGATTGGTATAACAACCTTTAACCAGAGACCTTCAGAGCTGTTTATAGACCATATTTAAAAAAATCACAATAAAAACATAAAGTTATACTAACACAATGTATTGACAATAAGAAAAAAAGGAGGTAAGACAATAACTTTTCAGCAATATACATCTTGTCTGTAATCCGCTGTCCTGGGCTGCAACTGTCTGTCTGCCATCCCTTCATTTCAATTCTTCTCTCCTTAACCTTTCACGTGTCTGAGTTCTTGGAATAACGCTTTGTATTTCTGTGGAGTAGGGACTGTCTTTTATGTGTATTTGTACAGCACTGTGTATTGCTGGTAAAAATGCAATGTGTGCCTTCGAGTCAGTCCTGACTCCTGGTGACCCAGAAGCTCCTGGGTTTTCTTGGCAGTGTCACCGGAAGTAGATTGCCAGGCCTTTCTTCCGAGGCAATGGAGGGTTAAGTGACTTGCCCAAGGCCACAAGGAGTGCTAGCAGGAATTGAACCCTGGTTGCTTGGTTACCAAGCCAGTGCTCTAACCACTAGGCTACTCCTCCACTGGCAGGCCTGAGTGAGGGAGTTCCAGCACTGGAATAGCAGGGGGGGGGGCTGCAGGGCAAGAGTGAGGTACGCTGGCAGGCCTGAGTGAGGGAGTTCCAACACTGGAATAGCAGGGGGGCTGCAGGGCAAGAGTGAGGTACGCTGGCAGGCCTGAGTGAGGGAGTTCCAGCACTGGAATAGCAGAGGGGGGGGGGCTGCAGGGCAAGAGTGAGGTACACTGGCAGGCCTAAGTGAGGGAGTTCCAGCACTGGAATAGCAGAGGGGGGTGGGAGAGCTGAAAGAGAGTTTGAGTTATGAACTAGGATGTATTAATTTCAATGATCATGGTTGCCCCAACACACTTCTTTCAGAACAAATAGGGCCTCGTATTTGGTATATATATACAAACATAACGAGGAACACTAAAATCTCTGTATCTGTGGAGGAGTGGCCTAGTGGTTGGGGCAAGGTACTTCAGGCTGGAAGGTCGGGGGTTCAAATCCCACTAGAGGACAGCAACCTTGGGCCGGAAGGACTGGGGTTTCTAGTCCCACAGGTGCTCCTTGTGGTCTTGGGCAAGCCACTTAACCCTCCATAGCCCATGTTCCCTGTAAAATAGTTATCTCCAAGTTATAATGCCCTGTTCAATGTAATTTCAGTTTGTTCAATGTAAACCGCGCTGATGCAAAATAGCGCGGTATATAAGAGAATGTAAATAAATAAAATAAAATAAATCTGAAGTGTTGCCAATTTTGTGTTAGCTACAGAACGTCCACTGCTAACACCATTAACTGGGGGAGCAGTGGAACCAAACTCTGAGATGGAACCAACCGAAACCTAAGGGCTGCAAAACAATTGGAGGAGAGTCAGCTACAGTATGTGGAAGGGGAAACACCCCAGTTTCTGGTCATCAGGTGGAGGTAGGATGATCTCAAGTTACCTCACTAGTGATACCGCCATTGGTCACTTTGGTGATCCTATGGTTGTTTGCCATAACCATAGTAAAAGAGATGCTTTCAAGCAAATTCATCAGTTTTTTGTTGTTTGTACTGAAATTAAAGATCAGACCTAGCAGCAATCCTCTGCCTTCTACTTTCTAGCCCCAGCCCTCTCCCCTCCGCCTTGAACCATCTTTGCCTAAGTTCAAATCTCTCCTTGAAACCTCTTTTATATATAGCCTAAAATATAC
Organism: Ichthyophis bannanicus; assembly: GCA_033557465.1. NCBI lineage: Eukaryota > Metazoa > Chordata > Amphibia > Gymnophiona > Ichthyophiidae > Ichthyophis > Ichthyophis bannanicus. The sequence continues at coordinate 9,740,573 of CM066050.1, forward strand.
AGCCTCCTTGATCTAGTCCCTCGTCCCATCCTTCTGGTCCCCCCCCCCCCACACACTATTGTGTTCACCTCCCCCTTCCCCCTGGTTTGAATGTTTTTAGCTTTCCTGTTTTAATTCTATCAAAAGTGAAAACAACTCCCAACGGTTTTCACACCACATGGAATTAAAGTATACTAAGAGCCAAGGTGAACAAACACTGTAGCTATCTGACAAAAGGGGAAGAAGAATTTTGACAGAGCGCCAAAGTCCTACCCTTTTATTCTCAAAACATAGATCTCCCACCCCACCGGTGAGGTAATGGGGAGAGAAAAGGGGGAGCAGAATTGCACTTGCGGAGTGTTTTCACGCTGCACCTTTCTGACTTTCAAGCCCCCACTTTTTCAATCGTAGGCCACCACTAGTGTTTTATAATTTTCTAAATGCATTTAAAATCTCAAAAGAACTTAGCTGGTTGGGAGTTTGGCGGCAGGAGGTGCTGCCAGGAGCAACGACGGGACAGACTGTGTTCAAATGGAGGGTGGTCCTACAGCCACTGTTGGTCTGGTAACTTTTGCTTTGATGCGCCCGACAAATTTCACTCTTGAATTTATTTGGACAGCGATTGTGTCAGTGGGAGAGACATTGGTTTCTCAGTTTTCAGCTCTCTTTGCAATGGTCCATCAAAATTCTGGAGCAATTGAACTAAATGCTATTAAGATTTCTGCTGTACAAGTTGACTGTGCTAATATGCAAACAAGAATTAATGCATATCCTCCCATCGATGAGAAAATTGCAGGCTGCTTTGTACCATAGTTACATGAACCATCTGGGTAGAAAGATGTGATTTATGTTCAAGTAAGCAAATCTTAACTCTGCAGCAGGTTCTGCCCACATAAACCTTACTACAAGGGCAAATGATCATGTATACTGCCTGTTAAGTCCACAGACTACCTCGGAAATGGGTAAACAAGTGGTGATTTTGCAATATTCAGATAAAGTGCAATTAATAGCTCGTAGTATTGCTAAACATTGGCATGTATTGGCCCTTCATCAAGTCTTTCAGAATGGCCCATGCTTTGCTTTCTGCAGAGCACAGAATCTGAGAGACATTCTGGTTTACACAGATTTTACTCATAGAAGATTGTCTCATTTCCAAGCTGGGTGTCATCAACCTTGCAATCACTGTTCTATGAGTGAATCGTCATTGGACATTAGTGAATGGCAGGATCCACAATCTCAGCAAACTTTCATTTGAAACATCACACAGACTGCCAGTCTACTTGGGCAGTGTATGTGGTCAATTGCTCTTGTTGTAAGGTTTATGTGGGTAGAATGTGCCGCAGAGCTAAGATTTGCTTACTTGAACATAAATCACGTCTTTCTACCTAGATGGTTCATGCACCTGTGGTATAACACTGCCTGCAGTTTTCTCATCAATGGGATGATATGTGTTGGTTCGTCATTGATACTGTGGATGAAACTATCAGTGGTGATAGACTATAGAACTAAGATTAAAACAGAGGTGGATCTTCACCTTGAATTCAGTGTATCCAGCTGGGCTCAATGAATTTCTTGATTGGATGATGGCCATTTGATCTGAATGGCTGAGGTCTGTTTGCATTCTTAGCCGCCTCCCTTTAATTTTGGAGGAGGATTTAGTTCTTTTCATAGAGGAACCTTAGAGAAGCTGGTAGTCTTGTCCTGAAGTAGCCCGGTTGAAATTTTAGGGTGAAACTCGAGTCGACATAATCCAGCATCAACGGAGCGTGTGTGTTGTTGACTAAGAGGCCTTTTATGCAGATAAGTGTTTCTATTTCTTTTAAATGCATTTAAAAAATTGTTAAACATGTTTGAGGCCTATGAATGACGCCGCAGGGGGGCAAAAGTGGTTGCTGCCTTTTTAGTGGCTTTGCCTTGCCATTTTGCGTTTCCCAACCCCCTGGTCAGAGGCTTCTTTAGATATAACGTGTGCCCCTTGGTCTGCTCTTTTCATACGCTCCTGGGCAGTCTCCTTATCATATTATAATTCACTTGGATGTCTTCCTCCTCCTCAACTGTATTTTTTGCGCTAAGATTCTTGTTAGGTTAGCAAGTGGTGATTGAGGCAGGGGTGATCCCCCTCCGCTCCTGCCCCATCTCTGGCAGCATTCAAAATGGCACTGGTCTCACAGTATTGACACTATTGGTAACATCAGCAATTTGGGTAGTTTGCATTGCCAAGTTTTGTGATGAATGAAGTGTGCATGAGAGTTGATGTTGATGTATATGAGCAGCTAAAGTTTTAGGAGCTAAATCAAGCAAAACTGTAAAACTAAAAACAAAGGGATCAATATTCAGATAGTTTATGTGGTTTGCAGCCCCGGAAATCCTAGTATAGTGACACTGAAAATCACCCACATAAGGCTAGAAAGATGCCTAGTTAATTCCAGGATAGTCCTACAGATGTCTAGTTAGCGGTGATATTCAAGTGCTATCTGCATATCTAAACCACATGAAGTTAGAAGAGATCAATGGCTGCTGAAACCGTATATTTAGCATCAGATGCCAGGTAGACTCTGGTGCTATATCCAATTTTAGTTAAAATAGTGGTGGCCGCTACCACTGAATATGAACTCTGAAATTGGTGCTCCATTGGTTCAGTGTAATGATTCTAACACTGGCTGAATGTGATCAAACAAATTGATACCTCTGATTCGTCTAGTTACTAAACTAGATAAAGAATTTGTCATTCATTTCAGCCACCCTTGTGTTTTTTGTCAGTCCCTATTCCCATCCACTTGCTGAGGTCAATCACCATCCAGTAATCCTACACAGGGGTCTGTCTAGGGGGCAGCACTGCGAGAAATGTGTATGACGGGGGCAGAAGCAGGGAGGAGGAGTGCTCCTGCCTTTGTGCCCACTAGACTAACAGAAATTTTAAGGTAACTACTGGGGGGGTTTTGGGGGCCCTCCTTTGGCTAGCTGAGCTTTTAGGTTTGGGGAGGGGGAAGGGGAAGGGGACCTGAGTGGCTAGCTAGGATTTCAAATTTAGATCAGGGGTGGGAGGGGGGGCCTAACTGGTTGGCTTGTTTTTACCCTTGTGTCAGAGAAGCCCTGCTTTCCCCCAGACAGTTCCCTATGGACATTGGGAGCTCTCCAGAGGAAAGGGTGCTGAAGGGGGGCAGCGTCTGGCACACTAACCTTGTCAGTGCTGCGGATAGGTATATCTATGACATTGGCAATGATATGAGGTCAGGAGGGCCCAATTGAGACCTAGGTGGGAGTCTGATCCTGACATGTCAGCAGCTTCCGATCACTAGCGGCCTGTAAAGTAACTCATGCAGCACCAGCTCTTGAGACGACATTATCTCAAGCCATGATCGGACCAGTTTTTGCAGCCATCATTTGAAAACTGTTTGCACGGAAGCTGCCGAAAATCAACACACCTACTTCTCACCTCAATACCACTTCTACTCGACTCTATCATGCAGAATGTAGATATCGCAGAAAAGTGCTTGCGATTAGCTGCGACCGCCGGGCGATATTTCTGCATTATCCCTGCGATAACAGCTAACACGATCTAGTACAAAAAACCCACAGTGCTGGTTTTCATAAAATTTGGTCACAACATTTTTTCTTTCCCAACAGATCGAGGGAGGAGTGGTCTAGTGGTTAGGACAAGGTACTTCAGGCCGGAGGGCCGGGGGTTCAAGTCCCACCTGGGGACAGCAATCTCAGGCCGGAGGGACTGGGATTTCTAGTCCTGCAGGTGCTCCTTGTGGTCTTGGGCAAGCCACTTAACCCTCCATTGCCCATGTTCCCTGTAAGTATTAACATATGTGTGTCATATCCCCTCGTGTTAAATGTATCCCCCAATTGACCGCTTTGACCCGGTGAAAAGCGGAATATAAATACAGCTAAATAAATAAAAATAAATAAATAAATCACAAGTATGAGGAAAGCATGTTCCTTAGACTGGATCCAGGGAACAGACTCCTTATCAGCCTATTCCTGAGGTCTCTTCTTCTTTCTGGAAACAGGCCCTTGTCCACCCTATTTAAAAAAAATTATAATGAGAGGCTCTACACCTGATCATTATTGATCTGTCTCTAATCTTCCACTTTTTAAGTAAACTTGTTGAGAAACTTGTAGTCACCCAGCTCTTGGGCTGTGTTGAAGGCCAATCTTCTACAGCCCCACCAGTCCAGTTTTCAGCCTGGCCCAGTATTGGAACAATTTTAACTTCTTTCTTACAAGTTTAACTTCTTTCTCACAAGTTTCTCGATAGGAGTAAAATAAATTTTGTTGTTTCTCTTGACTTACTAGCAGCTTTTGAACTCATCAGTTATAATCGTCTCTCTTTTGCACTCATTTGCACCATTTCTGTCTGAATGGTAGTTTTCTGTTTTTGGTTAGTTCTACTAAATTATCAGCTTGTGACTCATCTTGTGGAGTCCCTCGGAGGCCTGTGCAGACTCTACTTCTCCTCAACATTTTCTTGAGTTCACTAGCTGCCTTGATTTAGGTTCTGGGAGTTAATACCTTTTTGGAAGCCCATTTAGTTACTTATAATAACCCACTTGTCCTGGACTTCCCTTGCTTGAATCCCTGTCTCATGCAAGCATCACAAGAAGTTGCATTGGAATCACCTCAAACTACTGCTAGCTGGATTACCAACCATCCTTTTCGACCTTCTCTTGCTCCTTCGCTTTCAGGCTGCACTATCAGCCTCACAGCTTTAAATAGTTGGGTATTATCCTCATCTGTGAACTGACATGCAATGAAGCTACAGGGTAAACTATTTAAGACAAATAAGAGAAAATATATTTTCACTCAACGTGTAATCAAACTCTGTAATTTGTTACCGGAGGATGTAGGAAAGGCTGTTAGTGTAGCTGGGTTTAAAAAGGGTTTGGACAAGTTCCTGGAGGAAAAGTCCATAAACCATTATTAAAAAGGGACCCAGGATATCAATGCTTGACCCAGTACAAGCATCGTGGAACCTGTGTCTTTTGGGGAAACTGCTAGGTACGTATGACCTAGATTGGCCACTGTTGGAAACAGAATACTGGGCTTGATGGACCTTGGTCTGACCCAGTATGGCATATCTTATGTTCTTATGACATCTGAAAACTGATCTCAATAATCACCAAATCTGTCTTTTTTGCATTCTAGTTACCCCTTCCTGTCATTCTATGCAGACTACCTCCCCTCTATGCCTTTTTTGAGTGTAAAAGTAATTTACATTTTTCTTTGAGTCCATTTTTTTTAGTCTGTCTCTCTAACAAGCCTCCATTTGTCTCTCTTTATCACATTTATTTATTTATTTTTTGTTTGTTTGTATATACTGCGCTTTTTGAAATCAGTGTGGTTTACATATAACATGAGCAAACATTTTACGTAGAACTGGAGATAACAAGAACAATGGAACAGTTACATGGAACAATTTTGTATAGAACAGATTGAAATTTTAATTAAAAACAGAGGAACAGTAGGATAAAATAAAATCTAGCTAATTGTTTTTAAACAGTGAGGAGATGAAGAAGGTTGGGCAGAACATAGACCTTGTTTAGGGTGGTTGGTTGTAGGAAATTGGAACAAGTATGTTTTTAATGCCTTCCTGAAGGATGTCAAAGCTGGGATACCTCGGATTGTTGAAGGTAGGGCATTCCAGCTGGTTGGTGCAAATAATGAAAAAGCACGCTTCCTGGTAGATTGTGTACAAGACCTTATTGCTGAAGGGATGACGAGTGAGTTTATCATGCACGACCTCCTGGTTCTGGTCTCTGGGGTCCATTGTATGAGTTCAGCAATGGAGGATGCAGACATGCCGTTAAGAGCTTTGATGGTAAGTAGTAGGGCTTTGTATATCACATCCCCCGCCCCACTAGTTCCTCCAGTCTGTTTCTCCCCTGCCAACCCCCATCAGCCCTTTCTCTTCCCCCAGCCAGTCTTCAGCAGTCTCTCCCTCCCTCCAGCTAGTCCCCCGTCTCAATTAATATCTCTTTGTCTCCTCATCCATTGATGCTGCACTTCTGTTCCTAGACCTTAGTCGTAGTGCTCCTGCCTCTGGCCTGTAATCACACCCCCCACTGCTGGGTCCCACGTTTCCTTCCACCTCTGGTTCCACCCTGGTGGCCTCTACTAGTTCCATACACAGTTATGTTCTCTTTCACCCCACAGCTGCTGCTGCTTCTCCCAACCTCCACGGATATTGATGCCCCTGCTGTTCAGGTGGGTTGTAGCACTGTAGCATGTGAACCTTTTTTCCACTTCTCTATGTCCTTTGGGTCTCATTCATCCCCAGGGTTTGGGAATCACTGTCTTAGACAAGCAAACAAGGAGGCAAAGAATATAAGTTCATTGGTTTTATTGTTATAATTTCTGACTCTGCTCCAATATTTCAATGTAATTTGAGACAGTGTGTGCATACAAGACAGAAGCAGAAATGAATCTCTTGAAGCTGTGACAGTAGGAAATAGAAAGTCTTCACTGGTTGGCATCTTCCAAATAGCGCTGCAGTAAGCGAGGCAACTCAGTGCTTACCTTTCTGTAAAACAGAATAAGAGAAATGAAGAAGGAACTTTTCTAAGGAAGAGACACAATGCATGAAGAAAGCAAAGTCTAGTCCAGAGTTAATGTGATCATAGTTCAGACTGGGGAAGTTCCTCAGACCTCTTTACAGGCCTGGATTTAGACACAGGCAACGTGGGCAATGAGGCGCTGGAGCATTACTGCCATTGTCATGCCTTGATTTGGGCCCTCTTACTTTCGTTGCTGTACTTTAAACCACCTACAGCAGCCAGCAGGACCTCTCCAGTATGGGACCTTCCCGTACTGGCGCACTGAAAAGCCCTGCAATTCCTGGCCCCTTACAGTTGTTTCTATGATGATAGATATCACAGGATCTGTCAGTCCACGAGTGCTGGAAGGCCCCACGCTAGAGTTATTTAATGGAGACGCATTACTGGCTGATGTGAGTGACTTACGAGAACAGCGCAGCGATCAGAGGGCTCCTTAAAGGGACAATGCAGGCAAGGGCAGTGGAAGGTTGGGAGACCCCCCTCTCCAGTGATTTGGGGAGGGGACTGTTTCCCTTTGCCTTAGCCTTTGGGTGCCCACATCTTAAATCCAACATAGATCAGCCTAAAAGTCCATTTCTCCCAGCATCCTATCTCTGAAACCTGCAAGCAGAAACTAATATGGTCCACGTAGTTCTTCTCTCCCTGCTCACACACACATTTTTACATTTTATTTACATTCTCTTACATACGGCGCTATTCTGCATCAGTGCGGTTTACATTGAACAAACTGAAATTACATTGAACAGGGCATTATAACTTGGAGATAACTATTTTACAGGGAACATGGGCTATCTTTATTTATTTATATTTTTCTCACAGCTTTCCAGGGAACTATATTCAGGTACAGTGGGTATATCTCCAGAAACAAGCAGGAATAAGTCATCACATATGGGTACGTCGGTACCGACGGAGCCCGCGCGGGAAAGCTCCCCAGCTTTTCAGATTAAAAGCTTTTGGGGCCTCCCACTGCACATGCGCGCTGCCTTCCCGCCTTCCTGACCAGCTCTCGTCAGTTTCTTTTTTTCCGCGGAGCCAGCAGGTCGTGTTCCTGTCACCGCTGAAGAAATTGTTAATTTTATTGTTTTCTTTAGACCGCGTACCTGCCTTCCCCATTCTGAAACCGGTACTGCCGGTCTCTCTTTCTTTCTTTGAAAAAAAAAAATATATATTTTTCTTTTCTTCAGCACAGCTTGGTATTTTGTTAGGCCTTCAGGCCTACACAAATTCTCCTCATGGAGAAGCCAGTTCCTGGTTTTAAAAAGTGTACCAAGTGCAGTGCTGTCATTCCTCTTACAGACACCCATGAATGGTGTCTTAAATGTTTAGGACCTGACCATTCCATACCGGACTGCCCATCCTGCTCCCAGATGTCGAAACGTGGATTGCAGAACCGGGCCAACAAGTTCCATGTGCTGTTTCCTTCAGAAGCATCACAGTCATCCAGGTCTTCCTCTCCGGATGGATCTCAGGTAACCAAAACTCCAGTGGGCAAATCCTCTAAAAGCAAATCTCTTTCTAAAGATCGAGAGGCTCTCAATTCTGAGTTCGAGGATTCTGCCCAGGCCAAAAAACCCCGGCGGGAGGCTCCGGCCTCCAAAGCAATCATGGGGTCACAGGTTGACATCGATGGCGCGGCCTCGACAGATCACCTGTTGTACTGCTCTGGGGTACCGGCCCATACCGGTACCGACATCCAGGCAGCAGTGGCGTCTATGGGCAATACTGTCCAAGTCATGCAGCAGGCCATTCTGGCTTTTATTAATGCTGCTACGCCCTCGGTACCGCAGCCAGCGGTACCGGGTCTGGTTCCGGTAATGGCTTCCATACCGGAACCGAGGCCATCGTCTTCCAAACGCAGATCAGTTCCGCATGCCGGATCCGGGCTTTTGCCCGGTACCGATCCATACCCGGTACGCCCGATGTCGATACCGAACGGTATGCGTATCGTGCGTTGGAAGCACATAGAGGATACTCTGCTTCTTCAGAGGATTTTAACTCCTCTGATGATTCTGATGAGTTCTCCCTTGATCTTCCTGAGGAGCCTTCTTCTCCTAAAAGAAGAATGTCTCCACCAGAGGATTTGTCCTTTCAGGACTTCATCATAGAAATGACTAAAGGTCTTTCTATTGCTTCATCCTCTGAAAAGGAACCCAGATCAAAGAAACTGGATATTTTAGGATACTCTAAGTCTCCTAAAGAGGCAGTTACCCTGCCTATCCATGAAATCCTTCAAGAACACTTGATGGACTTATGGGAGGCTCCTCTAACATTGTCTCCTTCTTCTCGCAGGTTGGACACCATGTACCGTGTCCCCCCTTCTCCTGGTTTCCAAAAAACTCAGTTGCCTCACCATTCTATTGTGGTGAAGTCTGCAATGAAGAAGATAAAGAGTACCAAAAGGCACTCTTCTACTCCTCCAGGGCGAGAATGTAAGACTCTAGACTCTTTTGGCAGGAAAATTTTCCAGGCTACTATGCTTATAGCCAGGATTAATTCCTATAGTCTTTACATGGGCATGTTTCTCAGTGAAATCGCTCTAAAAGTTCGGCATTTTGCCCCCTTTATCCCTGAGGATAAGAGGGAGCAGTTCATTTCCTTAGTGAAACACCTTTTGGATATTTCAAAGTTCTCCAACAGGGCAGCTTTTGATTCCTTTGAGGGTGCTGGTAGGGCTTCGGGCATTGCTATAGCAGCCCGACGTCTTGCTTGGCTCCAGGCTTCTGATCTAGAACCTTGGGTCCTAGATGGCTTACGAAATCTGCCCTGTACAGGTGAGAACTTATTTGGTGAGGAGTGGCAAATTAAGGCCACTCAAATGGACGCAGAAAATGCCACCTTAGATAGACTTTCTAAGTCTACCTCCACTCCTGCCAAGAAGAAGTCTTTTAAGAGGCCTTATTACAAGAAGTCCAGATTTTCCACAAATACTGGCCAACAATCCTCTCAGCCTCGTTTTGCTGCTAAACGTCAGCAACCTAAACAGGCAAGGTCAAAGCCTGCAGCGTCTGCTACGCCTCAGCAGGCTCCACCCCCTCAGGGGTTTTGACTTGCCCCTAGAGAACTTAACTTTTCTGGCTCTAGAACAACCAGAGCCCCTCACCATACCCGGAAGGTTAGCTCACTTTGCTCCCAGATGGGAGCAAATTACATCAGAGCAATGGACCCTCTCTATCATCAGAGAGGGTTACAAACTCCATTTTTCCGACCTTCCTCCTTATACTATGGTGAGGCAGTTCAATTCTCCCCCATCTCTCCTGGCCCTCTTGGGTCAGGAAGTCTCCTCCCTCCTTGCCCAGGGGGCAATAGAGGAGGTCCCTCTTCTTCAACAGGGGACGGGATTCTACTCCCCTTATTTTCTAATACCAAAGAAGACAGAGGGCTTCAGACCAATTCTGGATCTGAGAGAATTGAACAAATTTCTTTTCAAGGAGAAATTCAAAATGCTTTCTCTGGGCATTCTCCTTCCATACCTTCAGAGTCAGGATTGGCTTTGTTCTCTAGACCTAAAGGATGCGTATACACACATACTCATCCACCCATCCCACAGAAAATACCTTCGATTTCTGTTTCAGGGAAAACATTTCCAGTACAGAGTACTCCCCTTCGGTCTAGCCTCTGCTCCAAGAGTGTTCACCAAATGCATGGCAGTCATAGCTGCCTTTCTAAGAGGCCTGGGAATTTTCATATTCCCATACCTGGACGACTGGCTCATCCGAGCTCCCTCTCAGTCCCAGGCCCAAATTTCCCTGGACCGCACAAGGCGTCTTCTGCAGTATCTAGGACTGGTAGTAAACCTTCCCAAGTCTCAACTAATCCCTACTCAGTCTCTCGAGTTCATAGGGGCCCAGTTAGACACCATCACTGCAAGGGCCTACCTGCCTCAGGTCAGGGCCCAACACCTGCTGAGTTTGGCCTCCCAAGCTCAGTCCAGCAGTCATTTGACAGCCCGGGAAATGCTGCGACTTCTGGGCCACATGGCCTCCACGGTACATGTGGTGCCCTACGCTCGTCTGCATATGAGAGCAGCTCAATGGACCTTGGCCACCCAGTGGACTCAAGCATCTGGAGCGCTCTCCGACCAAATACTCACCTCAAGCCGTCTATTTTGGTCCCTCCAATGGTGGACATCCACCAAGAATCTGTTGTTGGGGGCCCCCTTCCAACCTTTGTTGCCCCAAGCAACCCTCACAACAGATGCCTCCCAGACAGGGTGGGGAGCTCATCTTCAGAACCTCTCCACTCAGGGCACTTGGTCTCCACAGGAGGCCACCCTTCATATCAACCTCCTGGAACTGCGAGCAATTTACCTTGCCCTCAAGGTCTTCTATACCCTCCTTGTCAACCTGACTGTCCTAGTTCAGACAGACAATCAGGTAGCCATGTTCTATATAAACAAACAAGGAGGGACAGGCTCTCTGTCGCTTTGCAACGAAGCTCTCAGATTATGGGCCTTCGCCAGAGAGCATCAAATTCACCTTCTTGCAGTGTATCTTCCAGGAGTTCAAAACTCTCGTGCAGACAGACTCAGTCGAGTTCTGCTTCCACACGAATGGTCCCTACATATGGACCAGATACGCAGAATCTTTCAGGAATGGGGGACCCCGGACATAGACCTCTTTGCAAGTCCGTGGAATGCCAAACTTCCCCGGTTCTGTTCCAGAACTCAGTGTCAGGGAGCTCAGGCCCACGATGCCTTCCTCCTGCATTGGGGTCAGGAATTCCTCTATGCCTTTCCACCCATTCCTCTAATATCCAAGACTCTGTTCAAGCTCCAGAGGGATCACGGGACTATGATCCTCATAGCTCCCCGCTGGCCACGCCAGGTGTGGTTCCCTCTACTTCTGCATCTCTCCCAGGGATCCTCCCTGGACCTGGGAGCTGCGCCAGACCTTCTGTCTCAGGAGGAGGGGACTTTGTGGCACCCAAACCCCAAATCCCTACATCTCAGAGCTTGGTTACTGAAGGCCTAAGTCTTCAAGACTTTAATCTTTCTCAACCTGTGACTGATATCCTTCATGCCTCTAGGAAACCTTCCACGAGGCGTTCTTATGCTTTCAAATGGAAACGTTTTTCCATTTGGTGTGCTTAGCAGGGTCTTGACCCTCTAGCACTTCCTTTGAATTCCCTCTTGGACTATCTCCTGCATCTTTCAAATGCAGGCCTTAAGACAAATTCAGTAAGGGTCCATTTGAGTGCTATTGCAGCATCCTTAAAACCTATAAATGGACAACCTGTCTCCTCTCATCCTCTTGTTGCACGTTTCATGAGAGGCCTGACTCTAACTAAACCTCCCATCCGACCTCCTCCGGTAGCATGGGATTTGAACCTAGTTCTAGGTCAGCTTATGAAGCCACCTTTTGAGCCTTTGGACTCTACCTCCTTCAAATTTCTTTCCTGGAAGGTTGTTTTCCTTATTGCAGTCACTTCGGCTCGCCGCATCAGTGAACTGCAGGCTTTAGTGGCTCATCCACCTTATACTAGGTTTCATCATGATAAGGTGGTCCTTAGGACGAATCCCCACTTTATGCCCAAAGTGGTCTCGCCTTTTCATCTTAATCAAGAGGTATATCTACCTGTCTTTTTCCCGGCTCCTCATGCATCCAGTGCAGAGAGGAACCTTCATACTCTGGATTGTAAAAGAGCTCTTGCCTTTTACCTCAACAGGACTCAACCACATCGAAAGTCTTCCCAACTTTTCGTGGCTTTTGATCCTTCTCATTTGGGACTTCCAGTCACCAAGCGTACACTTTCCAATTGGATCGCTCAGTGTATTTCTTTTGCTTACCAGAGTAAGAACATTTCTCTGGAGGGCCATGTCACAGCTCACAATGTGAGAGCCATGGCCACTTCTATGGCTCATCTTCACTCTGTGTCCATAGATCAGATCTGTCGAGCAGCCACTTGGGCCTCGGTTCATACCTTCACAGCCCATTACTGCTTGGACAAGGACTCCCGCCGGGATGCCTTGTTTGGTCAGGCTGTCCTCAAACACCTGTTCCATACTTAAACAACTCCTGCCCACCTTCCCTGGATGGATGCCTGAGATCCATGCGAAGATGGTTTACCCTTGGAGGGGGATCTCCCAGGCATCTTAGCTAGGGAGTCCCCATATGTGATGACTTATTCCTGCTTGTTCCTGGAGATAGCACAGTTACTTACCTGTAACAGGTGATCTCTGGGAACAGCAGGAATTAGTCATCACAACCCACCCACCTCCCCTAGGAGTTGTATCTCTATCTATCTATCTTCCTGTCCTCTCTCTCTATTGTCTCAGCTTTAAACTCGAACTGACGAGAGCTGGTCAGGAAGGCGGGAAGGCAGCGCGCATGTGCAGTGGGAGGCCCCAAAAGCTTTTAATCTGAAAAGCTGGGGAGCTTTCCCGCGCGGGCTCCGTCGGTACCGACGTACCCATATGTGATGACTAATTCCTGCTGTTCCCAGAGATCACCTGTTACAGGTAAGTAACTGTGCTTTCTCTCTGCCTGGTAGGCTTACAAACTAACAGGCTGATGCAAAAAACTAGTGTAGCCTCTAAGCACCAAACCTGGCACGTTTAAGCACACTTTAAGCACATTTAAGCTAACGTCCAATGCAGAAAAGAGATGGACATGTGTGTAAATGGTGACGGAAAAACTAGTGCCAATTAATGCCATGCGTATTTAAATGCAGGCAAATGAGCTGCACATAATAATATAGTATGCAAATGACTGCTGCACCTGACGCAGAGACAGATGTAGAGGACTTGCAGCAAGTTTTAGTACCGGTCTCTCTACACCTGAGTCTGAGGTGGCTTCAACCGCTAGCACGTGCCCCTGACAAGATTTTGATGGCATTGGGGGTGATCCCGGCATTCCGAAAAGCCCCTGATGCCATTAAAATACTGTCAGGGGCCGGTGCTCCAACAGAAAACTGCCCCCTGGTGGTCTAGTGGCCTGATCCCACTACTCCCCAACCCACTAAAAAAACTAACCTGGTGGTCTAGCGGCCACAGAACCACCTCCCAGTATCTTTCAAAGTGGGAGCACCTCCTACCCGCTCTTGCTCTTGGTCCACCATCTTGGAAAATGGAGGCGCCAGGCCCCATGCGGTGCATCCTGGCAGTCTGACCTCACCTGGCACATTCCAGTGTGCACTGCACTGGGCCAAGCCCTGCCATTTTCCAAGATGGTGGACCAAGGGCAGAAGCGCATAGGCGGCACTCCCACTAGACCACCAGATTAGTATTTTTTATTAAGCCGGATGAGGGGGTGGAGGGTTCTAGGGCTGCTAGACTAGGTTCGTTTTTTTAAAGTGGGAAGGGGTGGGGGGTTCTGGGGCTGCTATGCCACCAGGGAGTGACTTATGTTGGGGCACTGGTCCCTGACAGTATTTTTCAAGGCATCGGGGGCTTTACCTGATGACGCGATTGCCCCCGATGCCATCAAAATCCTGTCAGGGCTGATATGCAAATCAGCCATGTAGTGCCTGTGTCTCTGGGAATATACATGCCAAACCAGTACTGATTTCTTGTGTACATGTGTTCTGGCTTGCTCTCCAAACGCTTCCATCTTGCACATGGTTTAATGCGTGGCTCATTTGCATATGAGCCCCTTTCTGCATAGCTGTGCTGATGTCACGTGCTATCAGTGCACTGCAAATAAGGGTAAAAAGCTGATAGCGCATGACTTCAGTGCCAGCTTTCTGCAACGGCCCCTAAGTTCACACCTGGAGCAATGGAAAGTAAAGTGACTTTCCCAAGAGCAACACCGCCCTCACTTTTTTTCTAGAAACATAGAAGCAAAAAAAAAAAAAAGACAACCATGAAGCCTATTCAGCGGCCCTTCCTTACCAACTACTGAACTTTCTAGTCCATTGCTTTACCACTTAGAGATCCTCTCTGCTTGTCCCATACTTTATGAAATTCTATTACCCATCCTGATTGCAATCGCCCTAACGATGCCTGTCAGGCCACTCCGTTTATTTGTGAGCCTTGCAACATTATTAGGAATTTTACTGAAATATCACACCCAGTGCAGGAAAGCATCACGAGAAAGCTCTGTTTGCCAGGTGAGGAGAACCCCCTCAGGATAAGGCTGCATTATTGTGCAAAGGGCAGCACCAATGCAGAGAAGAGTTGCATTTTGCAGAGAGGACTGGGCCGCTCAGACTACAGCTGTGTTTGTCAGTACACAGGACATCACTGAATCCTTAGAAACCTCCATTCCACCTGCTGGAAGGCTACTCACCTTTTCTGCAGATTTATTTTCTTTAGCGTCATGCTGCAATGAGAAATAGCAAATGTGATTTCAGTAGATGAAAATGTTGCTAAAGATATATCACATGCTCAAACTGCACGAGACTTTATACAGGTCAGCATTTTGTGTGATTTTCTTAATTTCTGAACCCTCTCTGGATGGCAGTACTTGGTGTAGAAAAGTGAAAATAAGTGTTGTGTGGCAGAGCATGGATGGAGAAAGGAATTATACAGAGAGCATTAATTTTCGGCCACTATTCAGATAAGTTAGGTTGCTAAAAGGATAGGTGATGCACTGCTTCAGTAAACTCCCCCTGCTTGCATGCGCCTGATTTAATTCCTAATCACCCCATCAAAGAAATTTCTCAGATTTGTTTTGACATGGTCAAGGGATGGAGGGAGGAGGAAGGGAGGGGTTGGGAACAGTGACCTGAGGCAGATTGGAGACAGAGTAGGGGAAGAGAGAGCTAGACATGAGTGGCCTCAGGGTAGGGACAATAAATGCCAGTGGGCTTAATATCCCCAGAAAATGCCATCTACTTTTTAAGGAAGTAGAACGATTACAACTTGAGATTATATTTGTTTAGGCCATGCATGTACACCTTTGTGTTTTGAGATAGAAGCCAAGGTAGAATCTAATCACAACAAGCCCAAAGTCCCTAGACTTCAAAAACATTGACTTGAGTAAAATGGTCAACCACCTGAAGGAGGAGTTGGTAGGGTGGGAGGGGATAAGGGCAGTGGAATTGCAATGGTCTTAACTAAAGGAGGCAAGAAAAGGAGCAACAGATACATATGTAAGGAAAGTAAATAAAAATGAGAGGAAAAGGAAGCCTATTTGTTTCTCCAAAGAAGTGGCTGCAGAAATAAAGGCAAAAAAACACAGATTTCACAAAGTTCAGAAGTTCAAACAGACGAACACAGAAAAGAATACCACACCATTCACAGAAGATGATTTGTTTGAACAGCTTTCAAAACTGAAAGTGGACAAGGCCATGGGACCGGATGGGATACATCCCAGGATACTAAAAGAGCGCAGAGAGGTTCTTGCAGAGACGTTAAAGGATGTTTTTAATAGATCCTTGGAGATAGGAGACGTTTCACAGGACTGGAGAAGGGCTGATGTGGTACCTCTCCACAAAAGTGGTAGTAGGGAAGAGGTGACAACCTACAGGCCAGGTAAACCTTACCTCTTTGGTCGGAAACGTAATGGAGGTGCTCATGAAAGAACGAAAAATGGACTGTCTCAAAACCAACAGGTTGCATGATCCGAGGCAAGATGGTTTTACCAAAGGATGATCTAGCCAAACAAATCTGATTGAGTTCTTTGACTGGGTGACCAGAGAACTAGATCAAGGGCATGCGATGGATGTGATACCTAAATTTCAGCAAAGCCTTTGATACTGTTCATCATATGAGGCTTATCAATAAACTCAACACCTTGGGGTGAACCAAGGTGGTGAACTGGATCAGAAATTGGTTGACTGACAGGTGACAGAAGGTGACAGTAAACGGATCTCACTCGGATGAAAGGAAGGTGATTAGCGGTGTGCTCCAGGGTTCGATCCTGGGACTGGTACTGTTCAATGTATTTGTGAGTGATATTGCTGAAGGACTGAATGGAAATGTCTGTCTTTTTGCAGATGACATGAAAATTTACAACAGAGTGGACTCCCCTGAGGGAGTGGAAGATCTACAAAAGCTTGAAGAATGTTCTAACACTTGGCAGTTAAGATTTAATAAGAAGTGCAGTTTCATCCACCTGGGAAGCAGAAATCCAAGGGAATTGTATGTGATAGAGGACGAGAGGTTGGTGTGCATGGACTAGGAGAAGGACCTCGGAGTGATTGTTTTTGAGGATCTCAAGGTGACAAAACAGTGTGATAAGATGGTGGCAAAAGCCAGAAAGATGTTGGGCTGCATACAAAGAGGAATTATCAGCAGAAAAGAAAAGGTACTAATGCCACTGTACAAGTCGCTAGTGAGGCCTCACTTGGAATATTGTGTTCAGTTTTGGAGACTATATCTTGAAAAAGATATAAAAAGACTGGAAATGGTTCAGAGGAAGGCAACCAAAATGATTTGGGGCCTGCATTAGAAGACTTATGAGAAGAGATTTGAAGACCTAAATATGTACACTCTGGAGGAGAGGAGGGACAGTGGAGATATGATTCAGACCTTTAAATACTGTCACGCCCTCACCGCCTAGAGGGGCGTGATAATGGAGGAACCTCTTTCGATTGGCTTGGGCAAACTAACTTTCCCCGGGTGTATCCTGGGATATGTAGTTTGCCTTCAAAAATGGCTTCAAGAAGAAGTTGTAGTCATGGTCCGGAGGTAAGGCAAAGTGACAGAATTTTATTTCTTACGCAAAAGTTCAAGTACCCTGTACACAGGACTCCTTCTTATGCAGGATTATTGGTAATACAGCACTAGAACAGCATAACTGCTTCACAAGCTTCAAACACACATAGCTGCTTCAAACGTTTCTCAGCCCTGAAAACAGCACTTCTTTAGCAAGGGTAAAAATGCCTCTTTTTAGCCTTGCCTTGTAAAACAATTAATGGCAACAATAAAACTTAGTCCCACTGGAAAAAGCTTCTTCTTAACTCTCTTCCCAGGTTAAGTTTAAACAAAAATATGGGAGACACGGGCAGCAAATATTCACAAAGCTTTTAGCTTACCTGCAAGTTTTTCTGGCTATGTCACAAACCTCCAGGTGCTAGCAAACGTATCCCTGGCCTCCTGACGGTTCTCTGGGTCTTGTTATTTCCAGCTTTTGGAGACCTTCTTAGTAAGTTTTAGCCTTCAGCATAACGGTTCAACGCATTTGGCTTGGCATAAAGTACAGTCCATAGGAATATCCATAGCCCTCAATTCATCCTCTGCAGTATCGACTTGCATATCTTCAATTGTTGGAGCAGTGTCCTGTTCTGAGTTCTCAAAGCAGGGCTCAGTAAACAGCCTCCCCTTGGGCCCTAGAGCCACTCCTGTTCCCAGCTCTACCCGAGACAGCCGGTCAGTGCCTTTGGCACATCTCCTCGGCTGTGTTCCCTGTGGTTCAGCTCCTCCCAGGGCTGTCCTCTATGGCTCCGCTGACTCTCCAGCTTCTCTTGACTCTCCTGAGCCTCTTGTTTCTCCAGCTCCCCTTGTTTCTCCAGCTCCCTTTGTTTCTCCAGCTCCCCTTGTTTCTCCAGCTCTCTTTCTCTATGCTTTAGCCGGGGTTTATATTTCCACCTCCAGGGTTCAGCCTCTCCTCCTCCCTTCTGGCCCTTCCCAAGTGATAATAATCTCTTCTCATGCCTGCAGGGACCTCATAGGAGTCTGGGTGTGGCACCCTGGGCTTTCTCTCTCTCATCTATCTTTCCCTTTGCGGGGCCTGAAATCCAGGCCAGGCAGGGATTTCTTGGGTATTGGTGGAAGCAGGATTCCGGTTACCCTTGAAATACACAACCAGGCTTTCCCCTAAGTCAAATTCCATCTCCTTTTCTATTCTCATGGGTTCAAGACGGGCGTCCCTGTCACAATACTTACAGTGCTAATGAACAAACCTCTTCCAAAGACAGGGAGGCTGTTAAACTAGAGGGCATAACATGAAGCTGTAAGGGGGTAAACTGAAAGGCAATGTCAGGAAATACTTTTTCACTGAAAGGGTGATAGATGCTTGGAATGCCCTCCCGATGGAAGTGGTGGGGACAAATACAGTGACTGAATTCAAAATGGCATGGGACAGACACAGTGGATCCCTTTATAGCAACAGGATAAAATAAAAATAAACATAACTGTCTTATATCTCAACCAATAGGTATGATCTACACAGAGAGGTGGGTACACCCCTAAACAAAGGCATGGGGAGGGGTGACTTGCACAGAGTGGCAGGTGCACGTACTCTTGCTGCCATGCTGGGCAGACTAGATGGACCATACTGGTCTTTATCTGCCGTCATATACTATGTTACTATGAGATCAGAATGTATTAACACAATAACTTCCAAAGGATATACTGTGCGTCCAAGCCAGATGGGAGGAAAACAGTGAGGACGACAATAATGAGTCACAATACGGTCCCATTTGAAGAAAATGGAATATTCATGGATGTGTTGGGGAGATACACAGTGGTCAAAGAGTATATGAGAGGTCATAAGTGTACCTTGATCAGCTTATATGCCCCCAACCAAAGTCGGGGAACCTTACGGAATTATCCGGGTTCTTGGAAAGACAAGTAATTCTAGCCAGAGACCTTAACATGGTTCTGGTCCCGAGATTGGATAGTAGAGGAGGAAGCAGGAGCGGGAAGAGATCCCATAGAGAAAAATTAAGGGAACTCATGAGGACATGGCATCTGGTGGATGAATGCTGGGAAAAAACCCGGGAAGTAGGGTGTATTCAGACTACTTGGCTCCCCACAATACACACGTGAGAATTGATATGATTTTAATACAAACATCACTTATGACATACGTGGGGAAAGTAGACTATGAAACAGTGTCCTGGTCTGACCATTTTGTTGAATAGATGGAGCTCTTAGGATGGGGCACACAACCGGGCACTAAATTTTAGTGTAGGATTGATAGCCTTCTGAAAGAGACCACAGCTAGTGAAGGAAATAGAGAGATATCGAGGAATACTTCAAGCAAAATGCGGGAGGGAAAGTTGCTGAAGAGATAGTGTGGGATACATTCAAAGCGTTCATCGGAGGGTGCTTTGTACAATGGGGGGCGAGGAAAAAGGGACTAGAATAGGAAGTTGCTATGAGGAAGCCGAAAGGTTGCATCAAAGGGAGGGGTCGCAGCAGCTGTTTAAAATTATTAGAAGATGCATGAAGAAAGGTGAAGGGTTTACAATCAGAAGCGAAGGCCTTTCAAATGCAGTGTGCCAGACAAGAGAGTATATGGACATGGGGATAAGCCGGGGAGGTTACTCGCGAGGAGTCTGAAGGCTCTACAGGCCCAAATGGCAGTGGGGAAGATCAGGAAGAAGGAAGGAGGATGGTTATGAGGAAAGAGGAATTAGGGAGGCTTTTAGGACGTTTTATACAGAACTCTATAGCAGAGGGGGAGAGCAAAGGGAAAGTGAAATGGAGGAATACTTAGTGGGTATTAAGCTGCCCATCTTGTCCCACACAGAACAAGCCAGGCTTGACTGCCATATTATCCTGGAAGAAGTAGAACAAGTGATGGGAGCTTTAGCTAATGAAAAAGCCCCTGGATTGGAAGGCCTAACAGCCAGAGTAGATAAAACCTTCAGAGAGCAACTAGCCCCCCCGATTGGTGTATATATTTAATCAAGTTTGACAAGGAGAGAAGTTGCCAGAGTCAATGGGACAAGCTGGTATCAGTGTGATATTAAAGGATGCTCCTCATTGAGCTTTTACAGACCAATCTCCTTAATTAACTTAGATGCCAAGATATTGTGGCGCATTTTGGCATGTAGACTGGGGTGCTGTTTACCGCAATTGATTAATTCTGATGAAACGGGGTTCATCCCAGGGAGACTGGAAGGAGACAATGTGAAGCAGGTAATGAATCTCTGTGGGCTGGTAATACAAGAGGCCATACCCGCTGTGGTAGTAGCCAAAGACGCCGAGAAGGCATTAAGTAGAGTGAATTGGAATTTTCTATGGGGGACGCTTAGAAAATTCCGAGTGGGAGGACATTATATACATTGGGTAAAGGCACTCTATGAAAAACCAACAGCAGCAGTAAAAATTAATGGGGGGTATTCTGCCTTCTTTTCATTGCAACAAGGGACTAGACAAGGATGCCTGCTCTCCTCATTGCTATTTGCTCTATCAGTGAAGCTCTTTGCTGAGCATATAAGGGCAAAGCAGGGCATTAAAGGAATCAGATAACAAGAGTATAAGATATCATTAGATGCTGACGATATTTTACTCACTCTGGAAGATCCGGCATTATCACTATGCAGGGTGCAGAGAGAACTCACAGCATGTCAGAGTAGCAGAATTTAAAGCCACTCTGAACAAGACTGAGATTCTTAACCTTACAGTTCCAGATGGGTAGGAGAGGAGCCTAAAGGAAGCGTTCCCATTTAAATGGACGGTAGGTCCTATAAGATATCTGGGAGTGCAACTGTGTGCAAACACTATGCAGCTTTACCGAGTAAATTATGAACCACATATCCCTAGAGCTATGTTATTTAAGGTACAGAGGAAACTATTCCACTTTATTTGGAACCAACGCCCATCTAGGGTGGCATGGAGGACTTTGTACAGACCGTGAGGGGAGGGAGGCCTGGGAGTCTCCAGCCTTATCTGGTACTATGAAGAAGCCCAACTGTCTAACATTTTAAGTTGTCAGGAAGTTCAGCAAAGGAAGTAGGTGAAGATTGCGCAGGCAACATCTACTTGCCCTCCCGTAACATAAATGGTCTGGCTAAAGAACGCACCGGGAGCAAACCTGAACTCATATGTATGACGAGTGATGGGAGTGTGGAACCGAACAGGCACTGGTAGGAAGCTACAGGGGGAGGACACTGCTATATCCCATATGCTACAACCGAGACTTTCTCCCAGGAATGAGCGATCCTCTAAAAGATGGGAGAGGTGGGGACTACACACTATATTTCAGCTTTTATCGGGAGATAGTATAAAATCATTTGCAGAACTGAAAGACACCTATAAGGTCCAACAGAGACGTCTATGGATATCTACAGGTCCAGCATTGGTTTACGGGGTCTAAATGGGGGAGGCTAAAAAATAAGGGGTTAACTGGATTTGAGAAAATTAGCTGGAACTCCCCGACACATCAAAACTCCCCATCAAAAATCTACCAATTGATAATTCAGGCAGAAGAGATTGGGAAAGTGACCTTCCAAGAGCACTGGGATGAGGAACTAGAGAAGGAGGTCACACAAGCCACATGGAAAGAGATATATCGATTGCATAAGCAGATAAAGTAGTATTTAGACCTATGTTGGCGAGGCTGCCAGGAAATGGGGGGCTACTGCCAAATGTGGTGGTTTTGTGCCAAGGTAAAATGATTTTGGGAAGAGATACACAAGGAAGTGGAAAAATGATGGGAGCGAAAGTGGCAGGGGGAAAAGCAGCATTGTTGGGGAAGGAGGGGGAGAAGAGAGAAGGGGAAACTGGTAAGAATGAGCTTGGTGGCGGCTAGATGCGAAATAGCAGTGGGATGGAGCAGGGTAATACCACTAACTCTATCCAGCTGGCAGGTGCCAAT
Organism: Ichthyophis bannanicus; assembly: GCA_033557465.1. Lineage (NCBI taxonomy): Eukaryota > Metazoa > Chordata > Amphibia > Gymnophiona > Ichthyophiidae > Ichthyophis > Ichthyophis bannanicus. Next base: position 9,762,546 of record CM066050.1, read on the forward strand.
GAGATTGATCTACAAATGAGGACGCATCCTGGTTATAAGGAAAGAACGGATTGCTGAGTTCGAAAAGATATGGCAACCCTGGCTGAGGTCATAAGAGAGACCCTCGACAACCGCTCCTAGGCAGCGGGTCGCCATATCCAACAAAGGGGCATAAGACAGGTAACACCCACTTGACAACAATCTCCATAGGACGGGCATTATGAGGGGAGAGGGAGATTTCTGAGTGTAATTGATGAAATGGTATTATTGTTTGAATTGATATGAAGTAATTGTAAGGTTACCTAGCGCTAGCAATAGTTGGTAAGAACAGCCTGGTTGCAAGGGGGGGATAGGGAAGGGTTTGGGGGGGAGAGAGTAGGGGAATTGGGGAGAAGGAGAAGTAACTATGTATGTACTGTATGAGATTGATACAACATTGGAAATATATTGGTTGCAAATTTAATAAAAATTAAATATAAAAAAAAGAGAAATTGGGAGTTGGAAGATGGGGGGCTTGTAAGCAGTGAAAAGAAAGTAATATTGGAAAGGATGTGACCTTACATTAATGCACCCTGGTGTTTCTAAGTCATACAGGAGGACTACACCTTATGTTTTATAAGTCATATTGCAGACAGGAGTGGTCTGCAAGATAAAGAAAGTGACAGTTGTCCTAAGAGGCACTATCTAGAGCAGTGGTTCTCAACCTTTTTTCTACCGTGACCCCTTTTACCTTTGGTCAACTTGTGATGACTCCCAATGATAAAATCAAATGTCTCTCTCTTCCTTTACCGTTAACACATTGTCGCTGTAATCATAATACATACTTCATTTTTGAATTATTAATATATTATAGGCCTTTGCAATATGTTTTTATTTATAAAATTTACTGATTTTTCTACCTTTTGTTGTTTGGGCATTTTATTTTTCAATTGCAATTGCTGCAGTCACGTTCTTCTGGTCTCTTCTGTCTTCTGCTAATTCTCCATTGTCTGCTGTCCATTTGTCCTTTCTTCTCTCTAGATTTTTTCCATTCTATCTTCTACATCTGCTTTAACATACTGATCTTTCCCCTTTTGCTCTTTCCCCGGTTTCTTTTTTATTCCTTTATCATCCACTCAAATTTTACCCTTCCATTCTCAATCCTCACTTACTCTGCGAATACCCAGAAATTTGTAGATTTTTCTTCCTTCCATCCTCATTCCCCCTCCATCCTCATTCCCCCAGCTGCATCCCCTTCTAGTCCTCCCCCAAAATCAGCTCCCTTCTAGTTCCAGCCCCACTCAGCATCTGCTCCCTTCTAATTGCATTCTTCCACCCCCCCCCCCCGCCCTGCATCAGCCCATTTCCAATTATAGCCCCACCAGCCCGATTCCAATTTTAGACACCTCTACAGCCCATTTCAAGCCCAAGCCCAAGCCTCCTCCCCGAAGAGCCCCGTGGCAGGCTGCACGGCCCCCGGCAGGCTCAGCATAGCTCGTTACAGCCACCAAGTGAAGAGCGTTGTTCCGTTCACTTCGACAGCTGTATTGTAATGAAGATCGCAAGCGCGCCGAGAACCGGGACACAGGAAGTGTCCTTTGACCTCCGGAGTGCCTGCGATCTTCATTACAATTTAGCTGCCGAAGTGAAGGGAACAACGCTCTTCACGTCAGCGGCTGTAACAAGCTGTGCTGAGACTGCCGGATGCCGTTAAAGAAGGTGAGCAGTGTTCAGAAAGTTGTTGGCACGGGGCCCTGTTCCAACAACATTCTTGCATTCAGGCGATCCCTAGTAAATCCTGAGGCGACCCACAGTTTGAGAACCGCTGATCTAGAGGGTCGCCATGAGTCGACATGGACTTAATGACACTTAACAACAACTAACAGTGCCTCTGTGTAGATCTCTAGTGAGACTTCATTTGCAGTACTGTGGACATTTCAGGAGAGCACACCTTCAAAGGATATAGACAGGATGCAATCGGTACAGCTACTAAAACAGTTAGTGGTTTTTATCATAAAGACGGGACTGACTTAAAGATCTCAATATGAGGGTGAAATAGGGTAGATTCAAGAGTAATTTATGGAAATATTTCCTTGCACAAAGGTGGTGAATGTGTAGAACAGCCTATTAGTGGTGGTGGTGGAGATGAGGACAGTGTCTGAATTCAAGAAAACATGGAATAAGCACAGAGAATCACTGAGGGGAGGGGAAGGGACTGTAAAGCTTAGTATTGGTATGAAAGGGCAAACTGGAAAGGTCGTATTTGACATCATTTCTGTGTTGTTGCTTATGAAAATGAAGATGTACTTCTGGAGAATGGATGGGGAGGGGGCATAGTGTGCCTTAAATAATTAAGTAATGAACTCTAGAGCGGATTTATATAATTATAAGTATTTGTAGTCTCCTTTATTCGTAAACTATCATCCAAAGCAGTTTACAAGCAATGTACATGCAAGAATTGTTAAATAACCACAATGAACCTCCCCTGCCAGGGGAACGCTACTCACCTTTTCTGGAGATTTATTTTCTTTAGGGCCCTGCTGTAATGAGAAATAGCGAACATATGATTTCAGTAGATGAAATTGTGATACATCACATGCTAAAACTGGTCAGGACTTTATACATATGAGCAGAAACCTCTAGATTAGATAATCGGTTTGCAGGTTTTCAGTGAATCCTTGGAAACCTCCATTCCACCTGCTGGAAGGCTACTCACCTTTTCTGCAGATTTGTTGTCTTTAGCGTCATGCTGCAATGAGAAATAGCAAATGTGATTTCAGTAAATGAAAATGTTGCTAAAGATATATCACATGCTCAAACTGCACGAGACTTTATACAGGTCAGCATTTTGTGTGATTTTCTTAATTTCTGAACCCTCTCTGGATGGCAGTACTTGGTGTAGAAAAGTGAAAATAAGTGTTGTGTGGCAGAGCATAGATGGAGGAAGGAATTATACAGAGAGTATTAATTTTTGGCCACTATTCAGATAAGCTAGGCTGCTAAAAGGATAGGTCATGCACTGCCTCAGTAAACTCCCCCTGCTTGTATCAGATTTGTTTTGACATGGTCTCCTTCTGGAAAAGCCATGTTGTGTCAGACCCTCCAACTCTCTGGATTCGAGATGTTGCCCTATTACTTGTTCAAGTAAAATCTTCATTAATATTTTCACCATCAAAATCAGTCTAAGTAACCTATCATCCTCAACTTACTGTTCTACAAGACGAAAGGCAGTATATCTAGCATGTTCATGAAGTTTTTTCCCCTACCACTTTTATGAAGATGAGCAACAGTCACCGTTCTCCAATTCCTGTGTCTGACCCCCTCCCTACCCCTTTCCACTACTTCCCAGCCACTCTCCAGCCCACCAGATACTTTACACTCTCTCAGCCTCTTCTACTCTTTAGCCCCTTGTTTGTGCCCTTATCACCTCGCTGATCTAATACACCCACACTCGTACCCACACTCCAGTTGCTGAGTTCTTGTGGTACTTCAAATTACTCACTCTGGAAGATCCGGTGTTATCACTATGCAGGGTGCAGAGAGAACTCACAGCATGTCAGAGTAGCAGAATTTAAAGCCACTCTGAACAAGACTGAGATTCGTAACCTTACAGTTCCAGAGGGGGAGGAGAGGAGCCTAAAGGAAGCGTTCCCATTTAATGGACAGTAGGTCCTATAAGATATCTGGGAGTGCAACAATGTGCAAACACTATGCAGCTTTACCGAGTAAATTATGAACCACAGTGGAAAATAATATTCTCGGACGTAGGCCAATGGAGTAGGCATCTGCTGTCATGGCTTGGGAGAATAGCGAGCATAAAAATGGTGGTGCTTTCAAGAATATTATATTTCTTTCAGACACTGCCGGTACAGATCCCCAGGGCTATGTTATTTAAGGTACAGAGGAAACTATTCCACTTTATTTGGAACCACGCCCATCTAGGGTGGCATGGAGGACTTTGTACAGACCGCGAAGGGAGGGAGGCCTGGGAGTCTCCAGCCTTATCTGCTATTATGAAGCAGCCCAACTGTCTAACATTTTAAGTTGTCAGGAAGTTCAGCAAAGGAAGTAGGTGAAGATTGCACAGGCAACATCTACTTGCCCTCCCGTAACATAAATGGTCTGGCTAAAGAACGCACCGGGAGCAAACCTGAACTCATATGTATGACGAGTGATGGGAGTGTGGAACCGAACAAGCACTGGTAGGAAGCTACAGGGGGAGGACACTCTGCTATAGCTCATATGCTACAACCCAGACTTTTCCCCAGGAATGAGCGATCCTCGTAAAGATGGGAGAGGCGGGGACTACACACTATATTTCAGCTTTTATCGGGAGATAGTATAAAATCATTTGCAGAACTGAAAGACACCTATAAGGTCCAGCAGAGACGTCTATGGATATCTACAGGTCCAGCATTGGCTCATGGGGTCTAAATGGGGCAGGCTAAAAAATAAGGGGTTAACTGGATTTGAGAAAATTAGCTGGAACTCCCCGAGACATCAAAACTCCCCATCAAAAATCTACCAATTGATAATTCAGGCAGAAGAGATTGGGAAAGTGACCTTCCAAGAGCACTGGGATGAGGAGCTAGGGAAGGAGGTCACACAAGCCACATGGAAAGAGATATATCGATTGCATAAGCAGATAAAGGAGTATTTAGACCTATGTTGGCGAGGCTGCCAGGAAGTGGGGGGCTACTGCCAAATGTGGTGGTTTTGTGCCAAGGTAAAATGATTTTGGGAAGAGATACACAAGAAAGTGGAAAAATGATGGGAGCGAAAGTGGCAGGGGGAAAAGCAGCATTGTTGGGGAAGGATGGGGAGAAGAGAGAAGGAGAAACTGGTAAGAATGAGCTTGGTGGCGGCTAGATGCGAAATAGCAGTGGGATGGAGCAGGGTAATACCACTAACTCTATCCAGCTGGCAGGTGCCAATGAGATTGATCTACAAATGAGGACGCATCCTGGTTATAAGGAAAGAACGGATTGCTGAGTTCAAAAAGATATGGCAACCCTGGCTGAGGTCATAAGAGAGACCCTCGACATCCGCTCCTAGGCAGCGGGTCGCCATATCCAACAAAGGGGCATAAGACAGGTAACACCCTCTTGACAACAATCTCCATAGGACGGGCATTATGAGGGGAGAGGGAGATTTCTGAGTGTAATTGATGAAATGGTATTATTGTTTGAATTGATATGAAGTAATTGTAAGGTTACCTAGCGCTAGCAATAGTTGGTAAGAACAGCCTGGTTGCAAGGGGGGGATAGGGAAGGGTTTGGGGGGGGAGAGAGTAGGGGAATTGGGGAGAAGGAGAAGTAACTATGTATGTACTGTATGAGATTGATAAAACATTGGAAATATGTTGGTTGCAAATTTAATAAAAATTAAATATAAAAAAAAGAGAAATTGGGAGTTGGAAGATGGGGTGCTTGTAAGCAGTGAAAAGAAAGTAATATTGGAAAGGATATGACCTTACATTAATGCACCCTGGTGTTTCTAAGTCATACAGGAGGACTATACCTTATGTTTTATAAGTCATATTGCAGACAGGAGTGGTCTGCAAGATAAAGAAAGTGATAGTTGTCCTAAGAGGCACTATCTAGAGCAGTGGTTCTCAACCTTTTTTCTACCGTGACCCCTTTTACCTTTGGTCAACTTGTGATGACTCCCAATGATAAAATCAAATGTCTCTCTCTTCCTTTACCGTTAACACATTGTCGCTGTAATCATAATACATACTTCATTTTTGAATTATTAATATATTATAGGCCTTTGCAATATGTTTCTATTTATAAAATATTGTTGTTTGGGCATTTTATTTTTCAATTGCAATTGCTGCAGTCACGTTCTTCTGGTCTCTTCTGTCTTCTGCTAATTCTCCATTGTCTGCTGTCCATTTGTCCTTTCTTCTCTCTAGATTTTTTCCATTCTATCTTCTACATCTGCTTTAACATACTGATCTTTCCCCTTTTGCTCTTTCCCCGGTTTCTTTTTTATTCCTTTATCATCCACTCAAATTTTACCCTTCCATTCTCAATCCTCACTTACTCTGCGAATACCCAGAAATTTGTAGATTTTTCTTCCTTCCATCCTCATTCCCCCTCCATCCTCATTCCCCCAGCTGCATCCCCTTCTAGTCCTCCCCCAAAATCAGCTCCCTTCTAATTCCAGCCCCACTCAGCATCTGTTCCCTTCTAATTGCATTCTTCCACCCTCCCCCCCGCCCTGCATCAGCCCATTTCCAATTCTAGCCCCACCAGCCCGATTCCAATTTTAGACACCTCTACAGCCCATTTCAAGCCCAAGCCCAAGCCTCCTCCCCGAAGAGCCCCGTGGCAGGCTGCAGCGGCCCCCGGCAGGCTCAGCATAGCTCGTTACAGCCGCCAAGTGAAGAGCGTTGTTCCGTTCACTTCGACAGCTGTATTGTAATGAAGATCGCAAGTGCGCCGAGAACCGGGACACAGGAAGTGTCCTTTGACCTCCGGAGTGCCTGCGATCTTCATTACAATTTAGCTGCCGAAGTGAAGGGAACAACGCTCTTCACGTCAGCGGCTGTAACAAGCTGTGCTGAGACTGCCGGATGCCGTTAAAGAAGGTGAGCAGTGTTCAGAAAGTTGTTGGCACGGGGCCCCCTGAAGCACGGGGCCCTGTTCCAACAACATTCTTGCATTCAGGCGACCCCTAGTAAATCCTGAGGCGACCCCCAGATTGAGAACCGCTGATCTAGAGGGTCGCCATGAGTCGACATGGACTTAATGACACTTAACAACAACTAACGGTGCCTCTGTGTAGATCTCTAGTGAGACTTCATTTGCAGTACTGTGGACATTTCAGGAGAGCACACCTTCAAAGGATATAGACAGGATGCAATCGGTACAGCTACTAAAACAGTTAGTGGTTTTTATCATAAAGACAGGACTGACTTAAAGATCTCAATATGAGGGTGAAATAGGGTAGATTCAAGAGTAATTTATGGCAATATTTCCTTGCACAAAGGTGGTGAATGTGTGGAACAGCCTATTAGTGGTGGTGGTGGAGATGAGGACAGTGTCTGAATTCAAGAAAACATGGAATAAGCACAGAGAATCACTGAGGGGAGGGGAAGGGACTGTAAAGCTTAGTATTGGTATGAAAGGGCAAACTGGAAAGGTCGTATGTGACATCATTTCTGTGTTGTTGCTTATGACAATGAAGATGTACTTCTGGAGAATGGATGGGGAGGGGGCATAGTGTGCCTTAAATAATTAAGTAATGAACTCTAGAGCGGATTTATATAATTATAAGTATTTGTAGTCTCCGTTATTGGTAAACTATCATCCAAAGCAGTTTACAAGCAATGTACATGCAAGAATTGTTAAATAACCACAATGAACCTCCCCTGCCAGGGGAACGCTACTCACCTTTTCTGCAGATTTATCTTCTTTATGGCCCTGCTGTAATGAGAAATAGCGAACATATGATTTCAGTAGATGAAATTGTGATACATCACATGCTAAAACTGGTCAGGACTTTATACATATGAGCAGAAACCTCTAGATTAGATAATCGGTTTGCAGGTTTTCAGTGAATCCTTGGAAACCTCCATTCCACCTGCTGGAAGGCTACTCACCTTTTCTGCAGATTTCTCTTCGCTAGAGTCATGCTGCAATGAGAAATAGCAAATGTGATTTCAGTAGATGAAAATGTTGCTAAAGATATATCACATACTCAAACTGCACGAGACTTTATACAGGTCAGCATTTTGTGTGATTTTCTTAATTTCTGAACCCTCTCTGGATGGCAGTACTTGGTGTAGAAAAGTGAAAATAAGTGTTGTGTGGCAGAGCATGGATGGAGAAAGGAATTATACAGAGAGCATTAATTTTCTGCCACTATTCAGATAAGTTAGGCTGCTAAAAGGATAGGTGATGCACTGCCTCAGTAAACTCCCCCTGCTTGTATCAGATTTGTTTTGACATGGTCTCCTTCTGGAAAAGCCATGTTGTGTCAGACCCTCCAACTCACTGGATTTGAGATGTTGCCCTATTACTTGTTCAAGTAAAATCTCCATTAATATTTTCATCATCAAAATCAGTCTAAACAACCTATTATCCTCAACTTACTGTTCTACAAGACGAAAGGCAGAATATCTAGCATGCTAGTGAACTTTTTCCCCTACCACTTTTATGAAGATGAGCAACAGTCACCGTTCTGCAATTCCTATGTCTGACCCCCTCCCCATCTCTTTCCACTACTTCCCAGCCACTCTCCAGCCCACCAGATACTTTACACTCTCTCAGCCTCTTCTACTCTTTAGCCCCTTGTTTGTGCCCTTATCACCTCGCTGATCTAATACACCCACACTCGTACCCACAGTCCAGTTGCTGAGTTCTTGTGGTACTTCAAATTACTCACTCTGGAAGATCCGGTGTTATCACTATGCAGGGTGCAGAGAGAACTCACAGCATGTCAGAGTAGCAGAATTTAAAGCCACTCTGAACAAGACTGACATTCTTAACCTTACAGTTCCAGAGGGGGAGGAGAGGAGCCTAAAGGAAGCGTTCCCATTTAAATGGACAGTAGGTCCTATAAGATATCTGGGAGTGCAACTGTGTGCAAACACTATGCAGCTTTACCGAGTAAATTCTGAACCACAGTGGAAAATAATTTTCTCGGACGTAGAATAATGGAGTAGGCATCTGCTGTCATGGCTTGGGAGAATAGCGAGCATAAAAATGGTGGTGCTTCGAGGATATTATATTTCTTTCAGACACTGCCGGTACAGATCCCCAGGGTTATGTTATTTAAGGTACAGAGGAAACTATTCCACTTTATTTGGAACCATGCCCATCTAGGGTGGCATGGAGGACTTTGTACAGACCGCGAAGGGAGGGAGGCCTGGGAGTCTCCAGCCTTATCTGCTATTATGAAGCAGCCCAACTGTCTAACATTTTAAGTTGTCAGGAAGTTCAGCAAAGGAAGTAGGTGAAGATTGCACAGGCAACATCTACTTGCCCTCCCGTAACATAAATGGTCTGGCTAAAGAACGCACCGGGAGCAAACCTGAACTCGTATGTATGACGAGTGATGGAAGTGTGGAACCGAACAGGCACTGGTAGGAAGCTACAGGGGGAGGACACTCTGCTATTGCTCATATGCTACAACCCAGACTTTCCCCCAGGAATGAGCGATCCTCTAAAAGATGGGAGAGACGGGGACTACACACTGTATTTCAGCTTTTATCGGGAGATAGTATAAAATCATTTGCAGAACTGAAAGACACCTATAAGGTCCAGCAGAGACGTCTATGGATATCTACAGGTCCAGCATTGGTTTACGGGGTCTAAATGGGGCAGGCTAAAAAATAAGGGGTTAACTGGATTTGAGAAAATTAGCTGGAACTCCCCGAGACATCAAAACTCCCCATCAAAAATCTACCAATTGATAATTCAGGCAGAAGAGATTGGGAAAGTGACCTTCCAAGAGCACTGGGATGAGGAGCTAGGGAAGGAGGTCACACAAGCCACATGGAAAGAGATATATCGATTGCATAAGCAGATAAAGGAGTATTTAGACCTATGTTGGCGAGGCTGCCAGGAAGTGGGGGGCTACTGCCAAATGTGGTGGTTTTGTGCCAAGGTAAAATGATTTTGGGAAGAGATACACAAGAAAGTGGAAAAATGATGGGAGCGAAAGTGGCAGGGGGAAAAGCAGCATTGTTGGGGAAGGATGGGGAGAAGAGAGAAGGAGAAACTGGTAAGAATGAGCTTGGTGGCGGCTAGATGCGAAATAGCAGTGGGATGGAGCAGGGTAATACCACTAACTCTATCCAGCTGGCAGGTGCCAATGAGATTGATCTACAAATGAGGACGCATCCTGGTTATAAGGAAAGAACGGATTGCTGAGTTCAAAAAGATATGGCAACCCTGGCTGAGGTCATAAGAGAGACCCTCGACATCCGCTCCTAGGCAGCGGGTCGCCATATCCAACAAAGGGGCATAAGACAGGTAACACCCTCTTGACAACAATCTCCATAGGACGGGCATTATGAGGGGAGAGGGAGATTTCTGAGTGTAATTGATGAAATGGTATTATTGTTTGAATTGATATGAAGTAATTGTAAGGTTACCTAGCGCTAGCAATAGTTGGTAAGAACAGCCTGGTTGCAAGGGGGGGATAGGGAAGGGTTTGGGGGGGGAGAGAGTAGGGGAATTGGGGAGAAGGAGAAGTAACTATGTATGTACTGTATGAGATTGATAAAACATTGGAAATATGTTGGTTGCAAATTTAATAAAAATTAAATATAAAAAAAAGAGAAATTGGGAGTTGGAAGATGGGGTGCTTGTAAGCAGTGAAAAGAAAGTAATATTGGAAAGGATGTGACCTTACATTAATGCACCCTGGTGTTTCTAAGTCATACAGGAGGACTATACCTTATGTTTTATAAGTCATATTGCAGACAGGAGTGGTCTGCAAGATAAAGAAAGTGATAGTTGTCCTAAGAGGCACTATCTAGAGCAGTGGTTCTCAACCTTTTTTCTACCGTGACCCCTTTTACCTTTGGTCAACTTGTGATGACTCCCAATGATAAAATCAAATGTCTCTCTCTTCCTTTACCGTTAACACATTGTCGCTGTAATCATAATACATACTTCATTTTTGAATTATTAATATATTATAGGCCTTTGCAATATGTTTCTATTTATAAAATATTGTTGTTTGGGCATTTTATTTTTCAATTGCAATAGCTGCAGTCACGTTCTTCTGGTCTCTTCTGTCTTCTGCTAATTCTCCATTGTCTGCTGTCCATTTGTCCTTTCTTCTCTCTAGATTTTTTCCATTCTATCTTCTACATCTGCTTTAACATACTGATCTTTCCCCTTTTGCTCTTTCCCCGGTTTCTTTTTTATTCCTTTATTATCCACTCAAATTTTACCCTTCCATTCTCAATCCTCACTTACTCTGCGAATACCCAGAAATTTGTAGATTTTTCTTCCTTCCATCCTCATTCCCCCTCCATCCTCATTCCCCCAGCTGCATCCCCTTCTAGTCCTCCCCCAAAATCAGCTCCCTTCTAATTCCAGCCCCACTCAGCATCTGTTCCCTTCTAATTGCATTCTTCCACCCTCCCCCCCGCCCTGCATCAGCCCATTTCCAATTATAGCCCCACCAGCCCGATTCCAATTTTAGACACCTCTACAGCCCATTTCAAGCCCAAGCCCAAGCCTCCTCCCCGAAGAGCCCCGTGGCAGGCTGCAGCGGCCCCCGGCAGGCTCAGCATTGCTCGTTACAGCCACCAAGTGAAGAGCGTTGTTCCGTTCACTTCGACAGCTGTATTGTAATGAAGATCGCAAGTGCGCCGAGAACCGGGACACAGGAAGTGTCCTTTGACCTCCGGAGTGCCTGCGATCTTCATTACAATTTAGCTGCCGAAGTGAAGGGAACAACGCTCTTCACGTCAGCGGCTGTAACAAGCTGTGCTGAGACTGCCGGATGCCGTTAAAGAAGGTGAGCAGTGTTCAGAAAGTTGTTGGCACGGGGCCCCCTGAAGCACGGGGCCCTGTTCCAACAACATTCTTGCATTCAGGCGACCCCTAGTAAATCCTGAGGCGACCCCCAGATTGAGAACCGCTGATCTAGAGGGTCGCCATGAGTCGACATGGACTTAATGACACTTAACAACAACTAACGGTGCCTCTGTGTAGATCTCTAGTGAGACTTCATTTGCAGTACTGTGGACATTTCAGGAGAGCACACCTTCAAAGGATATAGACAGGATGCAATCGGTACAGCTACTAAAACAGTTAGTGGTTTTTATCATAAAGACGGGACTGACTTAAAGATCTCAATATGAGGGTGAAATAGGGTAGATTCAAGAGTAATTTATGGAAATATTTCCTTGCACAAAGGTGGTGAATGTGTGGAACAGCCTATTAGTGGTGGTGGTGGAGATGAGGACAGTGTCTGAATTCAAGAAAACATGGAATAAGCACAGAGAATCACTGAGGGGAGGGGAAGGGACTGTAAAGCTTAGTATTGGTATGAAAGGGCAAACTGGAAAGGTCGTATGTGACATCATTTCTGTGTTGTTGCTTATGACAATGAAGATGTACTTCTGGAGAATGGATGGGGAGGGGGCATAGTGTGCCTTAAATAATTAAGTAATGAACTCTAGAGCGGATTTATAATTATAAGTATTTGTAGTCTCCGTTATTGGTAAACTATCATCCAAAGCAGTTTACAAGCAATGTACATGCAAGAATTGTTAAATAACCACAATGAACCTCCCCTGCCAGGGGAACGCTACTCACCTTTTCTGCAGATTTATCTTCTTTATGGCCCTGCTGTAATGAGAAATAGCGAACATATGATTTCAGTAGATGAAATTGTGATACATCACATGCTAAAACTGGTCAAGACTTTATACATATGAGCAGAAACCTCTAGATTAGATAATCGGTTTGCAGGTTTTCAGTGAATCCTTGGAAACCTCCATTCCACCTGCTGGAAGGCTACTCACCTTTTCTGCAGATTTCTCTTCGCTAGAGTCATGCTGCAATGAGAAATAGCAAATGTGATTTCAGTAGATGAAAATGTTGCTAAAGATATATCACATGCTCAAACTGCACAAGACTTTATACAGGTCAGCATTTTGTGTGATTTTCTTAATTTCTGAACCCTCTCTGGATGGCAGTACTTGGTGTAGAAAAGTGAAAATAAGTGTTGTGTGGCAGAGCATAGATGGAGGAAGGAATTATACAGAGAGCATTAATTTTCTGCCACTATTCAGATAAGTTAGGCTGCTAAAAGGATAGGTGATGCACTGCCTCAGTAAACTCCCCCTGCTTGTATCAGATTTGTTTTGACATGGTCTCCTTCTGGAAAAGCCATGTTGTGTCAGACCCTCCAACTCACTGGATTTGAGATGTTGCCCTATTACTTGTTCAAGTAAAATCTCCATTAATATTTTCATCATCAAAATCAGTCTAAACAACCTATTATCCTCAACTTACTGTTCTACAAGACGAAAGGCAGAATATCTAGCATGCTAGTGAACTTTTTCCCCTACCACTTTTATGAAGATGAGCAACAGTCACCGTTCTGCAATTCCTATGTCTGACCCCCTCCCCATCTCTTTCCACTACTTCCCAGCCACTCTCCAGCCCACCAGATACTTTACACTCTCTCAGCCTCTTCTACTCTTTAGCCCCTTGTTTGTGCCCTTATCACCTCGCTGATCTAATACACCCACACTCGTACCCACAGTCCAGTTGCTGAGTTCTTGTGGTACTTCAAATTACTCACTCTGGAAGATCCGGTGTTATCACTATGCAGGGTGCAGAGAGAACTCACAGCATGTCAGAGTAGCAGAATTTAAAGCCACTCTGAACAAGACTGACATTCTTAACCTTACAGTTCCAGAGGGGGAGGAGAGGAGCCTAAAGGAAGCGTTCCCATTTAAATGGACAGTAGGTCCTATAAGATATCTGGGAGTGCAACTGTGTGCAAACACTATGCAGCTTTACCGAGTAAATTCTGAACCACAGTGGAAAATAATTTTCTCGGACGTAGAATAATGGAGTAGGCATCTGCTGTCATGGCTTGGGAGAATAGCGAGCATAAAAATGGTGGTGCTTCGAGGATATTATATTTCTTTCAGACACTGCCGGTACAGATCCCCAGGGTTATGTTATTTAAGGTACAGAGGAAACTATTCCACTTTATTTGGAACCATGCCCATCTAGGGTGGCATGGAGGACTTTGTACAGACCGCGAAGGGAGGGAGGCCTGGGAGTCTCCAGCCTTATCTGCTATTATGAAGCAGCCCAACTGTCTAACATTTTAAGTTGTCAGGAAGTTCAGCAAAGGAAGTAGGTGAAGATTGCACAGGCAACATCTACTTGCCCTCCCGTAACATAAATGGTCTGGCTAAAGAACGCACCGGGAGCAAACCTGAACTCGTATGTATGACGAGTGATGGAAGTGTGGAACCGAACAGGCACTGGTAGGAAGCTACAGGGGGAGGACACTCTGCTATTGCTCATATGCTACAACCCAGACTTTCCCCCAGGAATGAGCGATCCTCTAAAAGATGGGAGAGACGGGGACTACACACTGTATTTCAGCTTTTATCGGGAGATAGTATAAAATCATTTGCAGAACTGAAAGACACCTATAAGGTCCAGCAGAGACGTCTATGGATATCTACAGGTCCAGCATTGGTTTACGGGGTCTAAATGGGGCAGGCTAAAAAATAAGGGGTTAACTGGATTTGAGAAAATTAGCTGGAACTCCCCGAGACATCAAAACTCCCCATCAAAAATCTACCAATTGATAATTCAGGCAGAAGAGATTGGGAAAGTGACCTTCCAAGAGCACTGGGATGAGGAGCTAGGGAAGGAGGTCACACAAGCCACATGGAAAGAGATATATCGATTGCATAAGCAGATAAAGGAGTATTTAGACCTATGTTGGCGAGGCTGCCAGGAAGTGGGGGGCTACTGCCAAATGTGGTGGTTTTGTGCCAAGGTAAAATGATTTTGGGAAGAGATACACAAGAAAGTGGAAAAATGATGGGAGCGAAAGTGGCAGGGGGAAAAGCAGCATTGTTGGGGAAGGATGGGAAGAAGAGAGAAGGAGAAACTGGTAAGAATGAGCTTGGTGGCGGCTAGATGCGAAATAGCAGTGGGATGGAGCAGGGTAATACCACTAACTCTATCCAGCTGGCAGGTGCCAATGAGATTGATCTACAAATGAGGACGCATCCTGGTTATAAGGAAAGAACGGATTGCTGAGTTCAAAAAGATATGGCAACCCTGGCTGAGGTCATAAGAGAGACCCTCGACATCCGCTCCTAGGCAGCGGGTCGCCATATCCAACAAAGGGGCATAAGACAGGTAACACCCTCTTGACAACAATCTCCATAGGACGGGCATTATGAGGGGAGAGGGAGATTTCTGAGTGTAATTGATGAAATGGTATTATTGTTTGAATTGATATGAAGTAATTGTAAGGTTACCTAGCGCTAGCAATAGTTGGTAAGAACAGCCTGGTTGCAAGGGGGGGATAGGGAAGGGTTTGGGGGGGAGAGAGTAGGGGAATTGGGGAGAAGGAGAAGTAACTATGTATGTACTGTATGAGATTGATAAAACATTGGAAATATGTTGGTTGCAAATTTAATTAAAAATTAAATATAAAAAAAAGAGAAATTGGGAGTTGGAAGATAGGGGGCTTGTAAGCAGTGAAAAGAAAGTAATATTGGAAAGGATGTGACCTTACATTAATGCACCCTGGTGTTTCTAAGTCATACAGAAGGACTATGCCTTATGTTTTATAAGTCATATTGCAGACAGGAGTGGTCTGCAAGATAAAGAAAGTGATAGTTGTCCTAAGAGGCACTATCTAGAGCAGTGGTTCTCAACCTTTTTTCTACCGCGACCCCTTTTACCTTTGGTCAACTTGTGATGACTCCCAATGATAAAATCAAATGTCTCTCTCTCTTCCTTTACCGTTAACACATTGTCACTGTAATCATAATACATACTTCATTTTTGAATTATTAATATATTATAGGCCTTTGCAATATGTTTTTATTTATAAAATTTACTGATTTTTCTACCTTTTGTTGTTTGGGCATTTTATTTTTCAATTGCAATTGCTGCAGTCACGTTCTTCTGGTCTCTTCTGTCTTCTGCTAATTCTCCATTGTCTGCTGTCCATTTGTCCTTTCTTCTCTCTAGATTTTTTCCATTCTATCTTCTACATCTGCTTTAACATACTGATCTTTCCCCTTTTGCTCTTTCCCCAGTTTCTTTTTTATTCCTTTATCATCCACTCAAATTTTACCCTTCCATTCTCAATCCCCACTTACTCTGCGAATACCCAGAAATTTGTAGATTATTCTTCCCTCCATCCTCATTCCCCCTCCATCCTCATTCCCCCAGCTGCATCCCCTTCTAGTCCTCCCCCAAAATCAGCTCCCTTCTAGTTCCAGCCCCACTCAGCATCTGCTCCCTTCTAATTGCATTCTTCCACCCCCCCCCCCGCCCCGCATCAGCCCATTTCCAATTATAGCCCCACCAGCCCGATTCCAATTTTGGACACCTCTACAGCCCATTTCAAGCCCAAGCCCATGCCTCCTCCCCGAAGAGCCCCGTAGCAGGCTGCAGCGGCCCCCGGCAGGCTCAGCATTGCTCGTTACAGCCACCAAGTGAAGAGCGTTGTTCCGTTCACTTCGACAGCTGTATTGTAATGAAGATCGCAAGCGCGCCGAGAACCGGGACACAGGAAGTGTCCTTTGACCTCCGGAGTGCCTGCGATCTTCATTACAATTTAGCTGCCGAAGTGAAGGGAACAACGCTCTTCACGTCAGCGGCTGTAACAAGCTGTGCTGAGACTGCCGGATGCCGTTAAAGAAGGTGAGCAGTGTTCAGAAAGTTGTTAGCACGGGGCCCTGTTCCAACAACATTCTTGCATTCAGGCGATCCCTAGTAAATCCTGAGGCGACCCACAGTTTGAGAACCGCTGATCTAGAGGGTCGCCATGAGTCGACATGGACTTAATGACACTTAACAACAACTAACAGTGCCTCTGTGTAGATCTCTAGTGAGACTTCATTTGCAGTACTGTGGACATTTCAGGAGAGCACACCTTCAAAGGATATAGACAGGATGCAATCGGTACAGCTACTAAAACAGTTAGTGGTTTTTATCATAAAGACGGGACTGACTTAAAGATCTCAATATGAGGGTGAAATAGGGTAGATTCAAGAGTAATTTATGGCAATATTTCCTTGCACAAAGGTGGTGAATGTGTGGAACAGCCTATTAGTGGTGGTGGTGGAGATGAGGACAGTGTCTGAATTCAAGAAAACATGGAATAAGCACAGAGAATCACTGAGGGGAGGGGAAGGGACTGTAAAGCTTAGTATTGGTATGAAAGGGCAAACTGGAAAGGTCGTATGTGACATCATTTCTGTGTTGTTGCTTATGACAATGAAGATGTACTTCTGGAGAATGGATGGGGAGGGGGCATAGTGTGTCTTAAATAATTAAGTAATGAACTCTAGAGCGGATTTATATAATTATAAGTATTTGTAGTCTCCTTTATTCGTAAACTATCATCCAAAGCAGTTTACAAGCAATGTACATGCAAGAATTGTTAAATAACCACAATGAACCTCCCCTGCCAGGGGAACGCTACTCACCTTTTCTGGAGATTTATTTTCTTTAGGGCCCTGCTGTAATGAGAAATAGCGAACATATGATTTCAGTAGATGAAATTGTGATACATCACATGCTAAAACTGGTCAGGACTTTATACATATGAGCAGAAACCTCTAGATTAGATAATCGGTTTGCAGGTTTTCAGTGAATCCTTGGAAACCTCCATTCCACCTGCTGGAAGGCTACTCACCTTTTCTGCAGATTTCTCTTCGCTAGAGTCATGCTGCAATGAGAAATAGCAAATGTGATTTCAGTAGATGAAAATGTTGCTAAAGATATATCACATGCTCAAACTGCACAAGACTTTATACAGGTCAGCATTTTGTGTGATTTTCTTAATTTCTGAACCCTCTCTGGATGGCAGTACTTGGTGTAGAAAAGTGAAAATAAGTGTTGTGTGGCAGAGCATAGATGGAGGAAGGAATTATACAGAGAGTATTAATTTTTGGCCACTATTCAGATAAGCTAGGCTGCTAAAAGGATAGGTGATGCACTGCCTCAGTAAACTCCCCCTGCTTGTATCAGATTTGTTTTGACATGGTCTCCTTCTGGAAAAGCCATGTTGTGTCAGACCCTCCAACTCTCTGGATTCGAGATGTTGCCCTATTACTTGTTCAAGTAAAATCTTCATTAATATTTTCACCATCAAAATCAGTCTAAGTAACCTATCATCCTCAACTTACTGTTCTACAAGACGAAAGGCAGTATATCTAGCATGTTAATGAAGTTTTTCCCCTACCACTTTTATGAAGATGAGCAACAGTCACCGTTCTCCAATTCCTGTGTCTGACCCCCTCCCTACCTCTTTCCACTACTTCCCAGCCACTCTCCAGCCCACCAGATACTTTACACTCTCTCAGCCTCTTCTACTCTTTAGCCCCTTGTTTGTGCCCTTATCACCTCGCTGATCTAATACACCCACACTCGTACCCACACTCCAGTTGCTGAGTTCTTGTGGTACTTCAAATTACTCACTCTGGAAGATCCGGTGTTATCACTATGCAGGGTGCAGAGAGAACTCACAGCATGTCAGAGTAGCAGAATTTAAAGCCACTCTGAACAAGACTGAGATTCGTAACCTTACAGTTCCAGAGGGGGAGGAGAGGAGCCTAAAGGAAGCGTTCCCATTTAATGGACAGTAGGTCCTATAAGATATCTGGGAGTGCAACAATGTGCAAACACTATGCAGCTTTACCGAGTAAATTATGAACCACAGTGGAAAATAATATTCTCGGACGTAGGCCAATGGAGTAGGCATCTGCTGTCATGGCTTGGGAGAATAGCGAGCATAAAAATGGTGGTGCTTTCAAGAATATTATATTTCTTTCAGACACTGCCGGTACAGATCCCCAGGGCTATGTTATTTAAGGTACAGAGGAAACTATTCCACTTTATTTGGAACCACGCCCATCTAGGGTGGCATGGAGGACTTTGTACAGACCGCGAAGGGAGGGAGGCCTGGGAGTCTCCAGCCTTATCTGCTATTATGAAGCAGCCCAACTGTCTAACATTTTAAGTTGTCAGGAAGTTCAGCAAAGGAAGTAGGTGAAGATTGCACAGGCAACATCTACTTGCCCTCCCGTAACATAAATGGTCTGGCTAAAGAACGCACCGGGAGCAAACCTGAACTCATATGTATGACGAGTGATGGGAGTGTGGAACCGAACAAGCACTGGTAGGAAGCTACAGGGGGAGGACACTCTGCTATAGCTCATATGCTACAACCCAGACTTTTCCCCAGGAATGAGCGATCCTCGTAAAGATGGGAGAGGCGGGGACTACACACTATTTCAGCTTTTATCGGGAGATAGTATAAAATCATTTGCAGAACTGAAAGACACCTATAAGGTCCAGCAGAGACGTCTATGGATATCTACAGGTCCAGCATTGGCTCATGGGGTGTAAATGGGGCAGGCTAAAAAATAAGGGGTTAACTGGATTTGAGAAAATTAGCTGGAACTCCCCGACACATCAAAACTCCCATTCAAAAATCTACCAATTGATAATTCAGGCAGAAGAGATTGGGAAAGTGACCTTCCAAGAGCACTGGGATGAGGAGCTAGGGAAGGAGGTCACACAAGCCACATGGAAAGAGATATATCGATTGCATAAGCAGATAAAGGAGTATTTAGACCTATGTTGGCGAGGCTGCCAGGAAGTGGGGCGCTACTGCCAAATGTGGTGGTTTTGTGCAAAGGTAAAATGATTTTGGGAAGAGATACACAAGGAAGTGGAAAAATGATGGGAGCGAAAGTGGCAGGGGGAAAAGCAGCATTGTTGGGGAAGGATGGGGAGAAGAGAGAAGGAGAAACTGGTAAGAATGAGCTTGGTGGCGGCTAGATGCGAAATAGCAGTGGGATGGAGCAGGGTAATACCACTAACTCTATCCAGCTGGCAGGTGCCAATGAGATTGATCTACAAATGAGGACGCATCCTGGCTATAAGGAAAGAACGGATTGCTGAGTTCGAAAAGATATGGCAACCCTGGCTGAGGTCATAAGAGAGACCCTCGACATCCGCTCCTAGGCAGCGGGTCGCCATATCCAACAAAGGGGCATAAGACAGGTAACACCCTCTTGACAACAATCTCCATAGGACGGGCATTATGAGGGGAGAGGGAGATTTCTGAGTGTAATTGATGAAATGGTATTATTGTTTGAATTGATATGAAGTAATTGTAAGGTTACCTAGCGCTAGCAATAGTTGGTAAGAACAGCCTGGTTGCAAGGGGGGGATAGGGAAGGGTTTGGGGGGGAGAGAGTAGGGGAATGGGGGAGAAGGAGAAGTAACTATGTATGTACTGTATGAGATTGATAAAACATTGGAAATATGTTGGTTGCAAATTTAATAAAAATTAAATATAAAAAAAGAGAAATTGGGAGTTGGAAGATGGGGTGCTTGTAAGCAGTGAAAAGAAAGTAATATTGGAAAGGATGTGACCTTACATTAATGCACCCTGGTGTTTCTAAGTCATACAGGAGGACTATACCTTATGTTTTATAAGTCATATTGCAGACAGGAGTGGTCTGCAAGATAAAGAAAGTGATAGTTGTCCTAAGAGGCACTATCTAGAGCAGTGGTTCTCAACCTTTTTTCTACCGTGACCCCTTTTACCTTTGGTCAACTTGTGATGACTCCCAATGATAAAATCAAATGTCTCTCTCTTCCTTTACCG
This sequence comes from Ichthyophis bannanicus, assembly GCA_033557465.1. Taxonomy (NCBI): domain Eukaryota; kingdom Metazoa; phylum Chordata; class Amphibia; order Gymnophiona; family Ichthyophiidae; genus Ichthyophis; species Ichthyophis bannanicus. The sequence goes on from CM066050.1 coordinate 9,782,883, forward strand.
TTAACACATTGTCGCTGTAATCATAATACATACTTCATTTTTGAATTATTAATATATTATAGGCCTTTGCAATATGTTTCTATTTATAAAATATTGTTGTTTGGGCATTTTATTTTTCAATTGCAATTGCTGCAGTCACGTTCTTCTGGTCTCTTCTGTCTTCTGCTAATTCTCCATTGTCTGCTGTCCATTTGTCCTTTCTTCTCTCTAGATTTTTTCCATTCTATCTTCTACATCTGCTTTAACATACTGATCTTTCCCCTTTTGCTCTTTCCCCGGTTTCTTTTTTATTCCTTTATCATCCACTCAAATTTTACCCTTCCATTCTCAATCCTCACTTACTCTGCGAATACCCAGAAATTTGTAGATTTTTCTTCCTTCCATCCTCATTCCCCCTCCATCCTCATTCCCCCAGCTGCATCCCCTTCTAGTCCTCCCCCAAAATCAGCTCCCTTCTAATTCCAGCCCCACTCAGCATCTGTTCCCTTCTAATTGCATTCTTCCACCCTCCCCCCCGCCCTGCATCAGCCTATTTCCAATTATAGCCCCACCAGCCCGATTCCAATTTTAGACACCTCTACAGCCCATTTCAAGCCCAAGCCCAAGCCTCCTCCCCGAAGAGCCCCGTGGCAGGCTGCAGCGGCCCCCGGCAGGCTCAGCATAGCTCGTTACAGCCACCAAGTGAAGAGCGTTGTTCCGTTCACTTCGACAGCTGTATTGTAATGAAGATCGCAAGTGCGCCGAGAACCGGGACACAGGAAGTGTCCTTTGACCTCCGGAGTGCCTGCGATCTTCATTACAATTTAGCTGCCGAAGTGAAGGGAACAACGCTCTTCACGTCAGCGGCTGTAACAAGCTGTGCTGAGACTGCCGGATGCCGTTAAAGAAGGTGAGCAGTGTTCAGAAAGTTGTTGGCACGGAGCCCTGTTCCAACAACATTCTTGCATTCAGGCGATCCCTAGTAAATCCTGAGGCGACCCACAGTTTGAGAACCGCTGATCTAGAGGGTCGCCATGAGTCGACATGGACTTAATGACACTTAACAACAACTAACGGTGCCTCTGTGTAGATCTCTAGTGAGACTTCATTTGCAGTACTGTGGACATTTCAGGAGAGCACACCTTCAAAGGATATAGACAGGATGCAATCGGTACAGCTACTAAAACAGTTAGTGGTTTTTATCATAAAGACAGGACTGACTTAAAGATCTCAATATGAGGGTGAAATAGGGTAGATTCAAGAGTAATTTATGGAAATATTTCCTTGCACAAAGGTGGTGAATGTGTGGAACAGCCTATTAGTGGTGGTGGTGGAGATGAGGACAGTGTCTGAATTCAAGAAAACATGGAATAAGCACAGAGAATCACTGAGGGGAGGGGAAGGGACTGTAAAGCTTAGTATTGGTATGAAAGGGCAAACTGGAAAGGTCGTATGTGACATCATTTCTGTGTTGTTGCTTATGACAATGAAGATGTACTTCTGGAGAATGGATGGGGAGGGGGCATAGTGTGCCTTAAATAATTAAGTAATGAACTCTAGAGCGGATTTATATAATTATAAGTATTTGTAGTCTCCGTTATTGGTAAACTATCATCCAAAGCAGTTTACAAGCAATGTACATGCAAGAATTGTTAAATAACCACAATGACCTCCCCTGCCAATGAAAGGCTACTCACCTTTTCTGCAGATTTATCTTCTTTATGGCCCTGCTGTAATGAGAAATAGCGAACATATGATTTCAGTAGATGAAATTGTGATACATCACATGCTCAAACTGCGCAAGACTTTATACCAGTGAGCGGAAACCTCTAGATTAGATAATCGGTTTGCAGGTTTTCAGTGAATCCTTGGAAACCTCCATTCCACCTGCTGGAAGGCTACTCACCTTTTCTGCAGATTTCTCTTCGCTAGAGTCATGCTGCAATGAGAAATAGCAAATGTGATTTCAGTAGATGAAAATGTTGCTAAAGATATATCACATACTCAAACTGCACGAGACTTTATACAGGTCAGCATTTTGTGTGATTTTCTTAATTTCTGAACCCTCTCTGGATGGCAGTACTTGGTGTAGAAAAGTGAAAATAAGTGTTGTGTGGCAGAGCATAGATGGAGGAAGGAATTATACAGAGAGCATTAATTTTCTGCCACTATTCAGATAAGTTAGGCTGCTAAAAGGATAGGTGATGCACTGCCTCAGTAAACTCCCCCTGCTTGTATCAGATTTGTTTTGACATGGTCTCCTTCTGGAAAAGCCATGTTGTGTCAGACCCTCCAACTCACTGGATTTGAGATGTTGCCCTATTACTTGTTCAAGTAAAATCTCCATTAATATTTTCATCATCAAAATCAGTGTAAACAACCTATTATCCTCAACTTACTGTTCTACAAGACGAAAGGCAGAATATCTAGCATGCTAGTGAACTTTTTCCCCTACCACTTTTATGAAGATGAGCAACAGTCACCGTTCTGCAATTCCTATGTCTGACCCCCTCCCCATCTCTTTCCACTACTTCCCAGCCACTCTCCAGCCCACCAGATACTTTACACTCTCTCAGCCTCTTCTACTCTTTAGCCCCTTGTTTGTGCCCTTATCACCTCGCTGATCTAATACACCCACACTCGTACCCACAGTCCAGTTGCTGAGTTCTTGTGGTACTTCAAATTACTCACTCTGGAAGATCCGGTGTTATCACTATGCAGGGTGCAGAGAGAACTCACAGCATGTCAGAGTAGCAGAATTTAAAGCCACTCTGAACAAGACTGACATTCTTAACCTTACAGTTCCAGAGGGGGAGGAGAGGAGCCTAAAGGAAGCGTTCCCATTTAAATGGACAGTAGGTCCTATAAGATATCTGGGAGTGCAACTGTGTGCAAACACTATGCAGCTTTACCGAGTAAATTCTGAACCACAGTGGAAAATAATTTTCTCGGACGTAGAATAATGGAGTAGGCATCTGCTGTCATGGCTTGGGAGAATAGCGAGCATAAAAATGGTGGTGCTTCGAGGATATTATATTTCTTTCAGACACTGCCGGTACAGATCCCCAGGGTTATGTTATTTAAGGTACAGAGGAAACTATTCCACTTTATTTGGAACCATGCCCATCTAGGGTGGCATGGAGGACTTTGTACAGACCGCGAAGGGAGGGAGGCCTGGGAGTCTCCAGCCTTATCTGCTATTATGAAGCAGCCCAACTGTCTAACATTTTAAGTTGTCAGGAAGTTCAGCAAAGGAAGTAGGTGAAGATTGCACAGGCAACATCTACTTGCCCTCCCGTAACATAAATGGTCTGGCTAAAGAACGCACCGGGAGCAAACCTGAACTCGTATGTATGACGAGTGATGGAAGTGTGGAACCGAACAGGCACTGGTAGGAAGCTACAGGGGGAGGACACTCTGCTATTGCTCATATGCTACAACCCAGACTTTCCCCCAGGAATGAGCGATCCTCTAAAAGATGGGAGAGACGGGGACTACACACTGTATTTCAGCTTTTATCGGGAGATAGTATAAAATCATTTGCAGAACTGAAAGACACCTATAAGGTCCAGCAGAGACGTCTATGGATATCTACAGGTCCAGCATTGGTTTACGGGGTCTAAATGGGGCAGGCTAAAAAATAAGGGGTTAACTGGATTTGAGAAAATTAGCTGGAACTCCCCGAGACATCAAAACTCCCCATCAAAAATCTACCAATTGATAATTCAGGCAGAAGAGATTGGGAAAGTGACCTTCCAAGAGCACTGGGATGAGGAGCTAGGGAAGGAGGTCACACAAGCCACATGGAAAGAGATATATCGATTGCATAAGCAGATAAAGGAGTATTTAGACCTATGTTGGCGAGGCTGCCAGGAAGTGGGGGGCTACTGCCAAATGTGGTGGTTTTGTGCCAAGGTAAAATGATTTTGGGAAGAGATACACAAGAAAGTGGAAAAATGATGGGAGCGAAAGTGGCAGGGGGAAAAGCAGCATTGTTGGGGAAGGATGGGGAGAAGAGAGAAGGAGAAACTGGTAAGAATGAGCTTGGTGGCGGCTAGATGCGAAATAGCAGTGGGATGGAGCAGGGTAATACCACTAACTCTATCCAGCTGGCAGGTGCCAATGAGATTGATCTACAAATGAGGACGCATCCTGGCTATAAGGAAAGAACGGATTGCTGAGTTCAAAAAGATATGGCAACCCTGGCTGAGGTCATAAGAGAGACCCTCGACATCCGCTCCTAGGCAGCGGGTCGCCATATCCAACAAAGGGGCATAAGACAGGTAACACCCTCTTGACAACAATCTCCATAGGATGGGCATTATGAGGGGAGAGGGAGATTTCTGAGTGTAATTGATGAAATGGTATTATTGTTTGAATTGATATGAAGTAATTGTAAGGTTACCTAGCGCTAGCAATAGTTGGTAAGAACAGCCTGGTTGCAAGGGGGGGATAGGGAAGGGTTTGGGGGGGGAGAGAGTAGGGGAATTGGGGAGAAGGAGAAGTAACTATGTATGTACTGTATGAGATTGATAAAACATTGGAAATATGTTGGTTGCAAATTTAATTAAAATTAAATATAAAAAAAAGAGAAATTGGGAGTTGGAAGATAGGGGGCTTGTAAGCAGTGAAAAGAAAGTAATATTGGAAAGGATGTGACCTTACATTAATGCACCCTGGTGTTTCTAAGTCATAGAGGAGGACTGCACCTTATGTTTTATAAGTCATATTGCAGACAGGAGTGGTCTGCAAGATAAAGAAAGTGATAGTTGTCCTAAGAGGCACTATCTAGAGCAGTGGTTCTCAACCTTTTTTCTACCGCGACCCCTTTTACCTTTGGTCAACTTGTGATGACTCCCAATGATAAAATCAAATGTCTCTCTCTTCCTTTACCGTTAACACATTGTCACTGTAATCATAATACATACTTCATTTTTGAATTATTAATATATTATAGGCCTTTGCAATATGTTTTTATTTATAAAATTTACTGATTTTTCTACCTTTTGTTGTTTGGGCATTTTATTTTTCAATTGCAATTGCTGCAGTCACGTTCTTCTGGTCTCTTCTGTCTTCTGCTAATTCTCCATTGTCTGCTGTCCATTTGTCCTTTCTTCTCTCTAGATTTTTTCCATTCTATCTTCTACATCTGCTTTAACATACTGATCTTTCCCCTTTTGCTCTTTCCCCAGTTTCTTTTTTATTCCTTTATCATCCACTCAAATTTTACCCTTCCATTCTCAATCCCCACTTACTCTGCGAAAACCCAGAAATTTGTAGATTATTCTTCCCTCCATCCTCATTCCCCCTCCATCCTCATTCCCCCAGCTGCATCCCCTTCTAGTCCTCCCCCAAAATCAGCTCCCTTCTAGTTCCAGCCCCACTCAGCATCTGCTCCCTTCTAATTGCATTCTTCCACCCCCCCCGCCCCGCATCAGCCCATTTCCAATTATAGCCCCACCAGCCCGATTCCAATTTTAGACACCTCTACAGCCCATTTCAAGCCCAAGCCCATGCCTCCTCCCCGAAGAGCCCCGTAGCAGGCTGCAGCGGCCCCCGGCAGGCTCAGCATTGCTCGTTACAGCCACCAAGTGAAGAGCGTTGTTCCGTTCACTTCGACAGCTGTATTGTAATGAAGATCGCAAGCGCGCCGAGAACCGGGACACAGGAAGTGTCCTTTGACCTCCGGAGTGCCTGCGATCTTCATTACAATTTAGCTGCCGAAGTGAAGGGAACAACGCTCTTCACGTCAGCGGCTGTAACAAGCTGTGCTGAGACTGCCGGATGCCGTTAAAGAAGGTGAGCAGTGTTCAGAAAGTTGTTGGCACGGAGCCCTGTTCCAACAACATTCTTGCATTCAGGCGATCCCTAGTAAATCCTGAGGCGACCCACAGTTTGAGAACCGCTGATCTAGAGGGTCGCCATGAGTCGACATGGACTTAATGACACTTAACAACAACTAACAGTGCCTCTGTGTAGATCTCTAGTGAGACTTCATTTGCAGTACTGTGGACATTTCAGGAGAGCACACCTTCAAAGGATATAGACAGGATGCAATCGGTACAGCTACTAAAACAGTTAGTGGTTTTTATCATAAAGACGGGACTGACTTAAAGATCTCAATATGAGGGTGAAATAGGGTAGATTCAAGAGTAATTTATGGCAATATTTCCTTGCACAAAGGTGGTGAATGTGTGGAACAGCCTATTAGTGGTGGTGGTGGAGATGAGGACAGTGTCTGAATTCAAGAAAACATGGAATAAGCACAGAGAATCACTGAGGGGAGGGGAAGGGACTGTAAAGCTTAGTATTGGTATGAAAGGGCAAACTGGAAAGGTCGTATGTGACATCATTTCTGTGTTGTTGCTTATGACAATGAAGATGTACTTCTGGAGAATGGATGGGGAGGGGGCATAGTGTGTCTTAAATAATTAAGTAATGAACTCTAGAGCGGATTTATATAATTATAAGTATTTGTAGTCTCCTTTATTCGTAAACTATCATCCAAAGCAGTTTACAAGCAATGTACATGCAAGAATTGTTAAATAACCACAATGAACCTCCCCTGCCAGGGGAACGCTACTCACCTTTTCTGGAGATTTATTTTCTTTAGGGCCCTGCTGTAATGAGAAATAGCGAACATATGATTTCAGTAGATGAAATTGTGATACATCACATGCTAAAACTGGTCAGGACTTTATACATATGAGCAGAAACCTCTAGATTAGATAATCGGTTTGCAGGTTTTCAGTGAATCCTTGGAAACCTCCATTCCACCTGCTGGAAGGCTACTCACCTTTTCTGCAGATTTGTTGTCTTTAGCGTCATGCTGCAATGAGAAATAGCAAATGTGATTTCAGTAGATGAAAATGTTGCTAAAGATATATCACATGCTCAAACTGCACGAGACTTTATACAGGTCAGCATTTTGTGTGATTTTCTTAATTTCTGAACCCTCTCTGGATGGCAGTACTTGGTGTAGAAAAGTGAAAATAAGTGTTGTGTGGCAGAGCATAGATGGAGGAAGGAATTATACAGAGAGTATTAATTTTTGGCCACTATTCAGATAAGCTAGGCTGCTAAAAGGATAGGTGATGCACTGCCTCAGTAAACTCCCCCTGCTTGTATCAGATTTGTTTTGACATGGTCTCCTTCTGGAAAAGCCATGTTGTGTCAGACCCTCCCACTCTCTGGATTCGAGATGTTGCCCTATTACTTGTTCAAGTAAAATCTTCATTAATATTTTCACCATCAAAATCAGTCTAAGTAACCTATCATCCTCAACTTACTGTTCTACAAGACGAAAGGCAGTATATCTAGCATGTTAATGAAGTTTTTCCCCTACCACTTTTATGAAGATGAGCAACAGTCACCGTTCTCCAATTCCTGTGTCTGACCCCCTCCCTACCCCTTTCCACTACTTCCCAGCCACTCTCCAGCCCACCAGATACTTTACACTCTCTCAGCCTCTTCTACTCTTTAGCCCCTTGTTTGTGCCCTTATCACCTCGCTGATCTAATACACCCACACTCGTACCCACACTCCAGTTGCTGAGTTCTTGTGGTACTTCAAATTACTCACTCTGGAAGATCCGGTGTTATCACTATGCAGGGTGCAGAGAGAACTCACAGCATGTCAGAGTAGCAGAATTTAAAGCCACTCTGAACAAGACTGAGATTCGTAACCTTACAGTTCCAGAGGGGGAGGAGAGGAGCCTAAAGGAAGCGTTCCCATTTAATGGACAGTAGGTCCTATAAGATATCTGGGAGTGCAACAATGTGCAAACACTATGCAGCTTTACCGAGTAAATTATGAACCACAGTGGAAAATAATATTCTCGGACGTAGGCCAATGGAGTAGGCATCTGCTGTCATGGCTTGGGAGAATAGCGAGCATAAAAATGGTGGTGCTTTCAAGAATATTATATTTCTTTCAGACACTGCCGGTACAGATCCCCAGGGCTATGTTATTTAAGGTACAGAGGAAACTATTCCACTTTATTTGGAACCACGCCCATCTAGGGTGGCATGGAGGACTTTGTACAGACCGCGAAGGGAGGGAGGCCTGGGAGTCTCCAGCCTTATCTGCTATTATGAAGCAGCCCAACTGTCTAACATTTTAAGTTGTCAGGAAGTTCAGCAAAGGAAGTAGGTGAAGATTGCACAGGCAACATCTACTTGCCCTCCCGTAACATAAATGGTCTGGCTAAAGAACGCACCGGGAGCAAACCTGAACTCATATGTATGACGAGTGATGGGAGTGTGGAACCGAACAAGCACTGGTAGGAAGCTACAGGGGGAGGACACTCTGCTATAGCTCATATGCTACAACCCAGACTTTTCCCCAGGAATGAGCGATCCTCGTAAAGATGGGAGAGGCGGGGACTACACACTATATTTCAGCTTTTATCGGGAGATAGTATAAAATCATTTGCAGAACTGAAAGACACCTATAAGGTCCAGCAGAGACGTCTATGGATATCTACAGGTCCAGCATTGGCTCATGGGGTCTAAATGGGGCAGGCTAAAAAATAAGGGGTTAACTGGATTTGAGAAAATTAGCTGGAACTCCCCGACACATCAAAACTCCCATTCAAAAATCTACCAATTGATAAATCAGGCAGAAGAGATTGGGAAAGTGACCTTCCAAGAGCACTGGGATGAGGAGCTAGGGAAGGAGGTCACACAAGCCACATGGAAAGAGATATATCGATTGCATAAGCAGATAAAGTAGTATTTAGACCTATGTTGGCGAGGCTGCCAGGAAGTGGGGCGCTACTGCCAAATGTGGTGGTTTTGTGCCAAGGTAAAATGATTTTGGGAAGAGATACACAAGGAAGTGGAAAAATGATGGGAGTGAAAGTGGCAGGGGGAAAAGCAGCATTGTTGGGGAAGGATGGGGAGAAGAGAGAAGGAGAAACTGGTAAGAATGAGCTTGGTGGCGGCTAGATGCGAAATAGCAGTGGGATGGAGCAGGGTAATACCACTAACTCTATCCAGCTGGCAGGTGCCAATGAGATTGATCTACAAATGAGGACGCATCCTGGCTATAAGGAAAGAACGGATTGCTGAGTTCAAAAAGATATGGCAACCCTGGCTGAGGTCATAAGAGAGACCCTCGACATCCGCTCCTAGGCAGCGGGTCGCCATATCCAACAAAGGGGCATAAGACAGGTAACACCCTCTTGACAACAATCTCCATAGGACGGGCATTATGAGGGGAGAGGGAGATTTCTGAGTGTAATTGATGAAATGGTATTATTGTTTGAATTGATATGAAGTAATTGTAAGGTTACCTAGCGCTAGCAATAGTTGGTAAGAACAGCCTGGTTGCAAGGGGGGGATAGGGAAGGGTTTGGGGTGGGAGAGAGTAGGGGAATTGGGAGAAGGAGAAGTAACTATGTATGTACTGTATGAGATTGATAAAACATTGGAAATATGTTGGTTGCAAATTTAATAAAAATTAAATATAAAAAAAAGAGAAATTGGGAGTTGGAAGATGGGGTGCTTGTAAGCAGTGAAAAGAAAGTAATATTGGAAAGGATGTGACCTTACATTAATGCACCCTGGTGTTTCTAAGTCATACAGGAGGACTATACCTTATGTTTTATAAGTCATATTGCAGACAGGAGTGGTCTGCAAGATAAAGAAAGTGATAGTTGTCCTAAGAGGCACTATCTAGAGCAGTGGTTCTCAACCTTTTTTCTACCGTGACCCCTTTTACCTTTGGTCAACTTGTGATGACTCCCAATGATAAAATCAAATGTCTCTCTCTTCCTTTACCGTTAACACATTGTCGCTGTAATCATAATACATACTTCATTTTGAATTATTAAAAAATTATAGGCCTTTGCAATATGTTTCTATTTATAAAATTTTGTTGTTTGGGCATTTTATTTTTCAATTGCAATTGCTGCAGTCACGTTCTTCTGGTCTCTTCTGTCTTCTGCTAATTCTCCATTGTCTGCTGTCCATTTGTCCTTTCTTCTCTCTAGATTTTTTCCATTCTATCTTCTACATCTGCTTTAACATACTGATCTTTCCCCTTTTGCTCTTTCCCCGGTTTCTTTTTTATTCCTTTATCATCCACTCAAATTTTACCCTTCCATTCTCAATCCTCACTTACTCTGCGAATACCCAGAAATTTGTAGATTTTTCTTCCTTCCATCCTCATTCCCCCTCCATCCTCATTCCCCCAGCTGCATCCCCTTCTAGTCCTCCCCCAAAATCAGCTCCCTTCTAATTCCAGCCCCACTCAGCATCTGTTCCCTTCTAATTGCATTCTTCCACCCTCCCCCCCGCCCTGCATCAGCCCATTTCCAATTATAGCCCCACCAGCCCGATTCCAATTTTAGACACCTCTACGGCCCATTTCAAGCCCAAGCCCAAGCCTCCTCCCCGAAGAGCCCCGTGGCAGGCTGCAGCGGCCCCCGGCAGGCTCAGCATAGCTCGTTACAGCCACCAAGTGAAGAGCGTTGTTCCGTTCACTTCGACAGCTGTATTGTAATGAAGATCGCAAGTGCGCCGAGAACCGGGACACAGGAAGTGTCCTTTGACCTCCGGAGTGCCTGCGATCTTCATTACAATTTAGCTGCCGAAGTGAAGGGAACAACGCTCTTCACGTCAGCGGCTGTAACAAGCTGTGCTGAGACTGCCGGATGCCGTTAAAGAAGGTGAGCAGTGTTCAGAAAGTTGTTGGCACGGGGCCCCCTGAAGCACGGGGCCCTGTTCCAACAACATTCTTGCATTCAGGCGACCCCTAGTAAATCCTGAGGCGACCCCCAGATTGAGAACCGCTGATCTAGAGGGTCGCCATGAGTCGACATGGACTTAATGACACTTAACAACAACTAACGGTGCCTCTGTGTAGATCTCTAGTGAGACTTCATTTGCAGTACTGTGGACATTTCAGGAGAGCACACCTTCAAAGGATATAGACAGGATGCAATCGGTACAGCTACTAAAACAGTTAGTGGTTTTTATCATAAAGACAGGACTGACTTAAAGATCTCAATATGAGGGTGAAATAGGGTAGATTCAAGAGTAATTTATGGAAATATTTCCTTGCACAAAGGTGGTGAATGTGTGGAACAGCCTATTAGTGGTGGTGGTGGAGATGAGGACAGTGTCTGAATTCAAGAAAACATGGAATAAGCACAGAGAATCACTGAGGGGAGGGGAAGGGACTGTAAAGCTTAGTATTGGTATGAAAGGGCAAACTGGAAAGGTCGTATGTGACATCATTTCTGTGTTGTTGCTTATGACAATGAAGATGTACTTCTGGAGAATGGATGGGGAGGGGGCATAGTGTGCCTTAAATAATTAAGTAATGAACTCTAGAGCGGATTTATATAATTATAAGTATTTGTAGTCTCCGTTATTGGTAAACTATCATCCAAAGCAGTTTACAAGCAATGTACATGCAAGAATTGTTAAATAACCACAATGACCTCCCCTGCCAATGAAAGGCTACTCACCTTTTCTGCAGATTTATCTTCTTTATGGCCCTGCTGTAATGAGAAATAGCGAACATATGATTTCAGTAGATGAAATTGTGATACATCACATGCTCAAACTGCGCAAGACTTTATACCAGTGAGCGGAAACCTCTAGATTAGATAATCGGTTTGCAGGTTTTCAGTGAATCCTTGGAAACCTCCATTCCACCTGCTGGAAGGCTACTCACCTTTTCTGCAGATTTCTCTTCGCTAGAGTCATGCTGCAATGAGAAATAGCAAATGTGATTTCAGTAGATGAAAATGTTGCTAAAGATATATCACATACTCAAACTGCACGAGACTTTATACAGGTCAGCATTTTGTGTGATTTTCTTAATTTCTGAACCCTCTCTGGATGGCAGTACTTGGTGTAGAAAAGTGAAAATAAGTGTTGTGTGGCAGAGCATAGATGGAGGAAGGAATTATACAGAGAGCATTAATTTTCTGCCACTATTCAGATAAGTTAGGCTGCTAAAAGGATAGGTGATGCACTGCCTCAGTAAACTCCCCCTGCTTGTATCAGATTTGTTTTGACATGGTCTCCTTCTGGAAAAGCCATGTTGTGTCAGACCCTCCAACTCACTGGATTTGAGATGTTGCCCTATTACTTGTTCAAGTAAAATCTCCATTAATATTTTCATCATCAAAATCAGTCTAAACAACCTATTATCCTCAACTTACTGTTCTACAAGACGAAAGGCAGAATATCTAGCATGCTAGTGAACTTTTTCCCCTACCACTTTTATGAAGATGAGCAACAGTCACCGTTCTGCAATTCCTATGTCTGACCCCCTCCCCATCTCTTTCCACTACTTCCCAGCCACTCTCCAGCCCACCAGATACTTTACACTCTCTCAGCCTCTTCTACTCTTTAGCCCCTTGTTTGTGCCCTTATCACCTCGCTGATCTAATACACCCACACTCGTACCCACAGTCCAGTTGCTGAGTTCTTGTGGTACTTCAAATTACTCACTCTGGAAGATCCGGTGTTATCACTATGCAGGGTGCAGAGAGAACTCACAGCATGTCAGAGTAGCAGAATTTAAAGCCACTCTGAACAAGACTGACATTCTTAACCTTACAGTTCCAGAGGGGGAGGAGAGGAGCCTAAAGGAAGCGTTCCCATTTAAATGGACAGTAGGTCCTATAAGATATCTGGGAGTGCAACTGTGTGCAAACACTATGCAGCTTTACCGAGTAAATTCTGAACCACAGTGGAAAATAATTTTCTCGGACGTAGAATAATGGAGTAGGCATCTGCTGTCATGGCTTGGGAGAATAGCGAGCATAAAAATGGTGGTGCTTCGAGGATATTATATTTCTTTCAGACACTGCCGGTACAGATCCCCAGGGTTATGTTATTTAAGGTACAGAGGAAACTATTCCACTTTATTTGGAACCATGCCCATCTAGGGTGGCATGGAGGACTTTGTACAGACCGCGAAGGGAGGGAGGCCTGGGAGTCTCCAGCCTTATCTGCTATTATGAAGCAGCCCAACTGTCTAACATTTTAAGTTGTCAGGAAGTTCAGCAAAGGAAGTAGGTGAAGATTGCACAGGCAACATCTACTTGCCCTCCCGTAACATAAATGGTCTGGCTAAAGAACGCACCGGGAGCAAACCTGAACTCGTATGTATGACGAGTGATGGAAGTGTGGAACCGAACAGGCACTGGTAGGAAGCTACAGGGGGAGGACACTCTGCTATTGCTCATATGCTACAACCCAGACTTTCCCCCAGGAATGAGCGATCCTCTAAAAGATGGGAGAGACGGGGACTACACACTGTATTTCAGCTTTTATCGGGAGATAGTATAAAATCATTTGCAGAACTGAAAGACACCTATAAGGTCCAGCAGAGACGTCTATGGATATCTACAGGTCCAGCATTGGTTTTACGGGGTCTAAATGGGGCAGGCTAAAAAATAAGGGGTTAACTGGATTTGAGAAAATTAGCTGGAACTCCCCGAGACATCAAAACTCCCCATCAAAAATCTACCAATTGATAATTCAGGCAGAAGAGATTGGGAAAGTGACCTTCCAAGAGCACTGGGATGAGGAGCTAGGGAAGGAGGTCACACAAGCCACATGGAAAGAGATATATCGATTGCATAAGCAGATAAAGGAGTATTTAGACCTATGTTGGCGAGGCTGCCAGGAAGTGGGGGGCTACTGCCAAATGTGGTGGTTTTGTGCCAAGGTAAAATGATTTTGAGAAGAGATACACAAGAAAGTGGAAAAATGATGGGAGCGAAAGTGGCAGGGGGAAAAGCAGCATTGTTGGGGAAGGATGGGGAGAAGAGAGAAGGAGAAACTGGTAAGAATGAGCTTGGTGGCGGCTAGATGCGAAATAGCAGTGGGATGGAGCAGGGTAATACCACTAACTCTATCCAGCTGGCAGGTGCCAATGAGATTGATCTACAAATGAGGACGCATCCTGGTTATAAGGAAAGAACGGATTGCTGAGTTCAAAAAGATATGGCAACCCTGGCTGAGGTCATAAGAGAGACCCTCGACATCCGCTCCTAGGCAGCGGGTCGCCATATCCAACAAAGGGGCATAAGACAGGTAACACCCTCTTGACAACAATCTCCATAGGACGGGCATTATGAGGGGAGAGGGAGATTTCTGAGTGTAATTGATGAAATGGTATTATTGTTTGAATTGATATGAAGTAATTGTAAGGTTACCTAGCGCTAGCAATAGTTGGTAAGAACAGCCTGGTTGCAAGGGGGGGATAGGGAAGGGTTTGGGGGGGGAGAGAGTAGGGGAATTGGGGAGAAGGAGAAGTAACTATGTATGTACTGTATGAGATTGATAAAACATTGGAAATATGTTGGTTGCAAATTTAATTAAAATTAAATATAAAAAAAAGAGAAATTGGGAGTTGGAAGATAGGGGGCTTGTAAGCAGTGAAAAGAAAGTAATATTGGAAAGGATGTGACCTTACATTAATGCACCCTGGTGTTTCTAAGTCATACAGAAGGACTATGCCTTATGTTTTATAAGTCATATTGCAGACAGGAGTGGTCTGCAAGATAAAGAAAGTGATAGTTGTCCTAAGAGGCACTATCTAGAGCAGTGGTTCTCAACCTTTTTTCTACCGCGACCCCTTTTACCTTTGGTCAACTTGTGATGACTCCCAATGATAAAATCAAATGTCTCTCTCTTCCTTTACCGTTAACACATTGTCACTGTAATCATAATACATACTTCATTTTGAATTATTAATATATTATAGGCCTTTGCAATATGTTTTTATTTATAAAATTTACTGATTTTTCTACCTTTTGTTGTTTGGGCATTTTATTTTTCAATTGCAATTGCTGCAGTCACGTTCTTCTGGTCTCTTCTGTCTTCTGCTAATTCTCCATTGTCTGCTGTCCATTTGTCCTTTCTTCTCTCTAGATTTTTTCCATTCTATCTTCTACATCTGCTTTAACATACTGATCTTTCCCCTTTTGCTCTTTCCCCAGTTTCTTTTTTATTCCTTTATCATCCACTCAAATTTTACCCTTCCATTCTCAATCCCCACTTACTCTGCGAATACCCAGAAATTTGTAGATTATTCTTCCCTCCATCCTCATTCCCCCTCCATCCTCATTCCCCCAGCTGCATCCCCTTCTAGTCCTCCCCCAAAATCAGCTCCCTTCTAGTTCCAGCCCCACTCAGCATCTGCTCCCTTCTAATTGCATTCTTCCACCCCCCCCCGCCCCGCATCAGCCCATTTCCAATTATAGCCCCACCAGCCCGATTCCAATTTTAGACACCTCTACAGCCCATTTCAAGCCCAAGCCCAAGCCTCCTCCCCGAAGAGCCCCGTGGCAGGCTGCAGCGGCCCCGGCAGGCTCAGCATTGCTCGTTACAGCCACCAAGTGAAGAGCGTTGTTCCGTTCACTTCGACAGCTGTATTGTAATGAAGATCGCAAGCGCGCCGAGAACCGGGACACAGGAAGTGTCCTTTGACCTCCGGAGTGCCTGCGATCTTCATTACAATTTAGCTGCCGAAGTGAAGGGAACAACGCTCTTCACGTCAGCGGCTGTAACAAGCTGTGCTGAGACTGCCGGATGCCGTTAAAGAAGGTGAGCAGTGTGCAGAAAGTTGTTGGCACAGGGCCCCCTGAAGCACGGGGCCCTGTTCCAACAACATTCTTGCATTCAGGCGACCCCTAATAAATCCTGAGGCGACCCCCAGATTGAGAACCGCTGATCTAGAGGGTCGCCATGAGTCGACATGGACTTAATGACACTTAACAACAACTAACAGTGCCTCTGTGTAGATCTCTAGTGAGACTTCATTTGCAGTACTGTGGACATTTCAGGAGAGCACACCTTCAAAAGGATATAGACAGGATGCAATTGGTACAGCTACTAAAACAGTTAGTGGTTTTTATCATAAAGACAGGACTGACTTAAAGATCTCAATATGAGGGTGAAATAGGGTAGATTCAAGAGTAATTTATGGCAATATTTCCTTGCACAAAGGTGGTGAATGTGTGGAACAGCCTCTTAGTGGTGGTGGTGGAGATGAGGACAGTGTCTGAATTCAAGAAAACATGGAATAAGCACAGAGAATCACTGAGGGGAGGGGAAGGGACTGTAAAGCTTAGTATTGGTATGAAAGGGCAAACTGGAAAGGTCGTATGTGACATCATTTCTGTGTTGTTGCTTATGACAATGAAGATGTACTTCTGGAGAATGGATGGGGAGGGGGCATAGTGTGCCTTAAATAATTAAGTAATGAACTCTAGAGCGGATTTATATAATTATAAGTATTTGTAGTCTCCGTTATTGGTAAACTATCATCCAAAGCAGTTTACAAGCAATGTACATGCAAGAATTGTTAAATAACCACAATGACCTCCCCTGCCAATGAAAGGCTACTCACCTTTTCTGCAGATTTATCTTCTTTATGGCCCTGCTGTAATGAGAAATAGCGAACATATGATTTCAGTAGATGAAATTGTGATACATCACATGCTACAACTGGTCAAGACTTTATACATATGAGCAGAAACCTCTAGATTAGATAATCGGTTTGCAGGTATTCAGTGAATCCTTGGAAACCTCCATTCCACCTGCTGGAAGGCTACTCACCTTTTCTGCAGATTTCTCTTCGCTAGAGTCATGCTGCAATGAGAAATAGCAAATGTGATTTCAGTAAATGAAAATGTTGCTAAAGATATATCACATGCTCAAACTGCACGAGACTTTATACAGGTCAGCATTTTGTGTGATTTTCTTAATTTCTGAACCCTCTCTGGATGGCAGTACTTGGTGTAGAAAAGTGAAAATAAGTGTTGTGTGGCAGAGCATGGATGGAGAAAGGAATTATACAGAGTGCATTAATTTTCGGCCACTATTCAGATAAGTTAGGCTGCTAAAAGGTGATGCACTGCCTCAGTAAACTCCCCCTGCTTGTATCAGATTTGTTTTGACATGGTCTCCTTCTGGAAAAGCCATGTTGTGTCAGACCCTCCAACTCACTGGATTCGAGATGTTGCCCTATTACTTGTTCAAGTAAAATCTCCATTAATATTTTCACCATCAAAATCAGTCTAAACAACCTATCATCCTCAACTTACTGTTCTACAAGACAAAAGGCAGTATATCTAGCATGTTAGTGAACTTTTTCCCCTACCACTTTTATGAAGATGAGCAACAGTCACCGTTCTCCAATTCCTATGTCTGACCCCCTCCCCATCTCTTTCCACTACTTCCCAGCCACTCTCCAGCCCACCAGATACTTTACACTCTCTCAGCCTCTTCTACTCTTTAGCCCCTTGTTTGTGCCCTTATCACCTCGCTGATCTAATACACCCACACTCGTACCCACAGTCCAGTTGCTGAGTTCTTGTGGTCCTTTAATTCCTTTTCTGTCTCTGTTCTCTGTATTTATGCCTGCATCCTGGCTTTCCCACCTAATTTCTCATTTCTTGCTCCCTTCCCAGTCCCTATGACTGTACTCTTCCATCCACTCCATCCCCGTAGTGTCTCGGAGTACCCACTTTTTCCACCTCTCTGTAAGTCCTCTGTTAATCTGGAAGTCCTGGGACTTCCTGCTCGTTTCTCTGCTTACTCACCAATTTGAGGGTCTTTGTTTTCTCTTCCCTTCCTGCTCACCAACACCTACACTGCCTCCAAATCGGGAATCCTCATCTCTTCTCTCTGATATCCCTTCTCCCAGTACCGGCTCTCCTCTCCCAGAGTTTGGAGCTTGCTTTTGATCTCGTTCCTGCCTCTGGCCTGCCTTTTCCCTCTAACCTCTCACTCAACTAGTGTGGGCCCAGTACTCAAAAAAACCTCTGCCTTCTTATTTAGTTGCACAAGTTTCCCTGTTAGCCCACATGAATGTGTAGATAGAAATCTCAGCAAACAAGTTATAGGTGACATATTCCAAATTAAGAGGATTCTACATTTTGAAAATGATAGAAAGCAATAAGAACATTGGCTCTCGCTCATCAGATAGAGCCCTTTGAACGGTAAATTTGTTATGATTCAGGTAACTCTATTGACATGACAATTTTACATCTGTTATCAAAGTAGTGTATTGCAGATGTAATTTTAGAAAGGTTTTCTTGTGTGCTAAGCCAGTTTCACATGTGCAAAAAGGGCTTTTACAAAATAACTTGGCCATAAGTATGCATGTCAAAATGTTTGGGCATAATTATAGGCACACCACATTTACACATTCCCAGAGGTGGAACAAGGACGGAATTGCAAACTGTGTTTGTAGTTTCTATAATACACTGCTGCATGCATAGAGTACACACACCCACACAAACACACACCCACACACCCACACCCACACACACGCACACACACACACGCACACGCACACCCGCACACGCACACCCGCACACGCACACCCACACACGCACACACACCCACACACGCACACACGCCCACACACGCACACCCACACACGCACACACGCCCACACACGCACACCCACACACGCACACACACACACACACCCACACACCAACACACACACCCCCACATACACACACACAAACACCCACCCACACACCCACCCACGCACACACAAACACACACACACACACACACCCACACATGCAGAGGAATGGGGTGGGCCACGGAGGCCACTCATCTGATCTCCTTTGTGTTTCCTTAACATCCCCCATAGTTGTATCCCATGTCTACACCTATTGTGTTTTCTGTCTTGACTAAATAGTCCCTGCTCAGAGCTTACAATCTCTTGCATGTCTGTACAGCGCTGTGTACATCTTGTAGAGCTATACAAATGCTAGTAGAGTATTAGTAGCCGTAGTAGTAGAGCTTGCTAGTGGGGCTGGAGATAACATGTACTTCTTCAGAGCAGCTGTACACACTCTTGGGCCTGTTCTGGGTACCTGTATTATAAAGGCTTCTTTAGGAGCTTGTCTGTGCTTAAGATTATGAACTATCATAGCAAAGCTCCGCTTGTGTCGGGGAGCAGCACTGTCAGATTAGTATTTTGTATGATTTTTGTAATTTCCGAGCCCTCTCTGGGTGATGGTAGTTGGTGTTGAAAAGTGAAAAAGTGTAAAATTCCTGTATATTCGAGTCTGAGGAAGGACTGACCTTTGACAGAGTCCTAAGAACCATGTGAACTTCCTGATTTCAGCACTTATCCCCTTATGATTTATGAAGAATCTGATATTTATTATGGAGCAGTTTTACTAGTCTTGTGGTTTGACTCAGAATGCTTTTCCTTGATTAATATAAAACAATTCTGGTGTTTTTTTGTTTGAAATAATATTTGCATCCCAGCCGATTAACACTCATATTTTTAGTATTAACCTTCATAACAAAAATCTAAAATAGGCACCCTTTAGTTACTTTGAGATAAGTAGCTCTAATAAAACTTCCCTGCCCCCCCAACCCCCCATGCAGTTGAAGTAGAAAACAGAAAGTAATAATTTATCATTCCGTCTGTCAGCATCCCTCCTCCTTTCGCCCTTTCTGTGGAGACCTAATGTTGAGCTGGTGCTGTGTTATTCAAACCCAGTTTGTGTGCTGTCTCTACTCTGGTCTGGTCTAGAAGGATGTATGGGCTTAGTCCAATAAAAGGTTTCACCTATAGTTTGATTCCTATTTTATCCAGAGGTTATAGAAAGAGAAGAAGACAGAGAGCCAGAAACACCTCAGTGCATCCTGGAGGAAACTTACATTTTTTTTATCATCATCTTTCTTCAGGAAATTGAGTACTCCATTGAGAATATCCTGCATAAAAAAAATTGCTGTGTAAGAATCGTTGCCTTAACTCTGTAACATCACTTGATAGCAAAATGACCAAGGAATGAAGGAAGAGGACTAAGGCTATGTGAGTTTATGGAGGCAACTACGAATTAATCTGAAATGCAAGTTATTCTTATTTGGTGAGGACCTTTGAATGGTACAGTGGAGAGTGACAAGATGAGCAGACAGTGGAAGCTGATTTTGCAGATGGTAGAATCTTTCATAACCCTAATCGACATACATAAGGTGCATTTGTTACTAGCACAACATAGAGATTGGATTCAATATTTTAGAGAAAAGCTGAGTTTCTAAACTTAAGCATCTAATTTAGGCACCTAAATTCACCCCCTTATTTCTGCCAAATGTAGAAACCTAAGGGACCGACATTCAAGAGAATTTATCCTGGATGGTGCTACTGGATAGCAGTACAGGCCACATTGGCACTATGTGGATAATACCAGGGAGTTCTGATAAGTTAGGACAGCTTTTCACCTGTCCCTTTAGCAGCCTAACTGCTACCTGCACAGCTGATTCGAATAGCTGCTGAAAATCATCACTATCCACATAATAGCAACGATTATCTAGATAAGGGGCGCACAGCCCAGAAATTTAGTGCACCCCCTCTTGATAGTGCCACTGTATATATCGGGGTTGATATTTGGTGGCTGCAGTCAGTATTTTTAAAGAGCCTGACTGCCATTACTGAAACTAAAACTGGATATCCAGTGTTTAAGTTAATCTGGGGGGCGTTGATGCTGTCCAGTTGGTGATAATATTCAGCCACTAACTAGATAACAAGAACCACATAAAGTTAGGATAGCCATTGACCTGCCCTAACTTTATGGCTTGGCTATCTGGTTAGCAGCTGAATATTGCTGCTGACTGGATAAGTGCCGGAACAACCCCAGTTCTGCCCATGGGCCGCTGGTCTGTGGAGATATTCAGCAGCACTAACTGGATATTGGGATCACCAGGGTTTATCTAATTTACAGGCGCTTCAAACAGCTTGCAAATGCAGTGCAAGCCGCTGAGCCAATGCTGACTCCTAGTGACCCAGCAGCCCCTGAGTTTTCTTGGCAAGGTGTGACCAGATGCAGATTGCCAGGCCTTTCTTCTAAGGCAGTTGAGGGTAAAGTGACTTGCCTAAGGCCACAAAGAGTGCCAGTAGGAATTGAGCACTGGCCTCTTGGTTATCAGGCCACTACCCAAACCACTAGACTATTCCTCTAGGTCGCCGGCAAACTGCATAAACCATTTTAGATATCGGGCCTTCATTGCCATTAGTGGCAGCCATTCAAAATAATGTTAATGCTCTGGGCTCAGTATTACCCCCTAAGTTTGCAGCTGAAAAGTTACCAAATTTAGGAGCTTAAAAGTTAGAGGACCCAATATTCAGGGCCAGCGACTAGTGTCTACTAAAGCGGCTCGACATCAGCACTGGACTTAAGACCTGGATATTGTATGTTGGTGATTGGGAGCAGCGCTGAAGGTTGGTGATTTTGAGATGTCCTGTGTATAATGTGAGTGGTCTTATATGACAATTTAGAATGAATTTTTGTTTTTAATTTAGCTTTTCCTGAGGAAGCCTTTTTTTTTAACTATGGTCCAGAGTCTGCAGTATTCCAGTTGTGGAGGTAGCAGTGAGCAGCACTGAAGATTTTCTTGAATTAGTCTTTTGGCGACATTATGGTCCATAGTCAAATGTGTGTGGAGGAGACGCAATTGTGGTGAGTAGAGAAAATCGCAGCAGTGAATCAGTAGCTCCGAATGTGCGTGGAGCAGAGATCTTTGTGGTTTGCCATTTTCCCTATGTAATGGTGTCAGCGGCATTATGAACAAATGTAATTGTGTGGTGTGGAAGTAAAGGAAGCAACAGAAGAATAATAGCATCAAATATGTGGGACAGAGATGATTACAGTATACAATAGATACAGCGGAACACCGGCGCCGGTTGAAGGAATTGTGCATGTCTATGGGATAGAACTGTATGCGGTGCGGTGTGCATGGACGCATGCATTAAGGTGCTGCAGACATAAGAGTCACAGTGAGTAATTATGGAAGATTTAAAGTAATAGTGCAAAATTTCCTTGAATCAATCTTGGAAGATTTACTAACTATGTTACCAGTATTAATGAGAGTTTGAAATTGTTTTTTCATTTGAGAATTGTGGATATTGTGATATTGTGGAGTATAAAAATTGTATGAGCGATCATATTATCAATATCAACACCACGAGTTATAAAGTTTTGGGAAATCAAGTCGACATGACTGTTTGATTTAGAAGATTGCATTTGAGCAGTTGTGAATTTATGATAATCGTGGACTATAGAAGCACTGAAAGCATTTAGGATTGATGCTACATCTATATGATCTTAATTAAAATAATGTATTGAAATAATGTGTTAACATGTAGCTGCAAATATTCAAATGCTGTAATGTGATGATGTATTTTTGTAGATGGCAGGGAAGTTATGATCATGGAATTGATAAATGGATGTGGCTGAGGATATTGTAAGTTGTAATATTAATATTATTATTAGTCATTAAGTGTGATTGGATATAGTTAATATTACTGATATCATAGTGTAATGATAGTGTGTTAGAGTATGAATGTACAGTATATGGTATGTCTGAATTATGTTTGTAATAGTCAAATTATTTGGAGACAGCTGTAATTTTTAGTAATATATCAAATAATAAACTTTAATATATCTTTTTACCTTAATAGGCGTATGTGTTACCTTCTCTGATTTCATAGATTATACTTATTGTTTATTGCCCCGGTTATTAATTTAGTATTCTGTGCTGGGGGCATAGCCAGGCTGTCCGGATTGCCGCAAAGCTATTTGGACAGTGGCGATATTCAGCTGCTGCCTGGTTAGCTTCTGTGGCAAAGGTTAGGCCAGGATTTCCTGCGCCTGACTTTCGTTGTGCATCGCTAACTGGACAGATATATCCTTGTTCCTGGTTATTGTGTTGTCTGTCTTGAGTAGACTGATACCGCTTATGAGCAGTGACTGCCTCTTACATGGCTCTGAACAGCACTGCGTGTGCCTTGTACTGCAGTAGTAGGAATAATATTGCTGCTGCCCTGTTAACCATGGTTGCCGTCCCGGAATGCCCCAGTGCTAGTCAGTTAGCATCGAGGCCTGTAACAGTGGCACCCTGACCATTAGTATCACTGAATATCCCACAGAGCAGCATTAACACGGTTTGCACTTGTCCACATTAAATTCCATCTGCCATTTGGACACCCAGTCTCCCAATTTATCAAGGTCTTCTTGAAATTTTACAGAAAGAGGATTTTGTTTACATCTGTGCCTACAAGATATTAGCTAGAATGAATGAAAGAATTTGAGAGTTGGGGGTGGCGGGTGATGTCACCACCCAGAATGGTGACATGAAGAATGGACGACTCTTACCCTCCTCAATGAACCACTGGGCACCAAAAAGTATTTCTCCCCCCCCAACCCCCAAAGGGAGCTCTGGATTTCGAGCAAAAAGAAAGTAGACCTGAAAACCTATGCGTTTGAGTGATCAGTACTCCTCGGAAGGAGGCAAAAATGGCACAGGGGTAGTGATGAAAAGAAGGGAGCCGGGAGAACAAGCAGAGACAGTAAATGACAGGGAAGATGATGGTGGAGAGACAATGAGGGCACGAGAGCTTTGGAACTGGCTCAAGGAACTCAAGGGCGGCATGCAGCAGATAAGAGATGACTTCGTAGGTCTGCGGCCATGGTGCTGGAGTTACACGAGGTGGGGAAGCGCATTGAGATGGTCGAGGAGCATATGGAGGCACAGGATGACTTTATCAAGACGTTGCAAAACAAAATTCAGGAGTTGGAAGGGAAACAACTGGAAACGGAGGATAAATTAGAAGATGTCGAAAACAGAACTAGACGCTGTAATTTGAGATTTCGAGGGGTCCCAGAAGGAGAAAAATCCCAGGACTGTGGCTTAGTAATACGCAAATAGTATCACAGCTTTGGTCGGAGGGGGAAGGCCCACAAGTGGAGCTGGAGAGGGTTCAAGCATTGGGCCCACCGCACCCCAACCAGCCAAGGGATATTGTGGCATGCTTCCATAAATAATGCTATCAAGGAGCAGATGATGAGCAGAGCGTGAAAGCAAACAGCTCAAGTGGGAAGGACAAAAAAATGAACTGTATGAAGCTTTATCATCCCTCACTTTAAAGAGATGCAGAGAGTTATGTGATATAATATTGAACCTGAGGGAGGCTGGAATAAGGTATCTATGGCTTTTCCCCTTGTGCTGGGAGTGACAAAGGAGGGCCGAACACTCAGAGGAAGAACAAGAGCAGAACTGCTAAAGAATTTAAAGGCATTGGACATAGAGGGCATGGAGGACTTGCCACTGGAACCGGTGAAGGAATCGCGGAACAGATCAACATAGCAGAGAGTGAAGGGAGCCAAAAGACTGTGCAGACACTCCGTGCCGAGAAAATTGGAAAAAGATGTGAATTCTAATGACTAAGACTGGAAAGGAACCTTAGTACACTTTATGGAGTAAAGTACAGGGGCTAATGTGGCAGGGATGGGCTGAAGGGTAATATGTGAAGCTGAAGAGAGATGTGTGAAAGAGGTTGAGGGAGATGCAGTGATTTGATAAGTAAAGGTGGGGGGAGGACAGAATGGAAGGAGTATGAGGAGCAGATGCGTTGGGAAGAGAAGCGAGTGACTGGGGGGGGGAGAGGGAGGAGGGTTGGTGGAGTCACCTGATCTTGAGGGGGGGGCTGCCTAGTAGGTCGGCAGCCGATAGTGAAAGGGATGGGGAGGGGTGGAGGGAGGAGGAGGGGAGGGGTTGGGAAGAGTGACCTGGGGCAGATTGGAGATAGAGTAGGGGAAGGGAGAGCTAGACATGAGTAGCCTCAGGGTAGGGACAATAAATGCCAGTGGGCTTAATATCCCCAGAAAATGCCATCTACTTTTTAAGGAAGTAGAACGATTACAACTTGAGATTATATTTGTTCAGGACACACATGTACGCCTTTGTGGTTTGAGATAAAAGCCAAGGTAGAATCCATTTACAGCAAGCCCAATGTCCTTAGACTTCAAAAACACTGACTTGAGTAAAATAGCCAAGTACCTGAAGGAGGAGTTGGCAGGGTGGGAGGGGATAAGGGAAGTGGAATTGCAATGGTCTTAACTAAAGGAGGCAATAAAAGGAGCCACAGATACATATGTAAGGAAAGTAAATAAAAACAAGAGGAAAAGGAAACCTATTTGGTTCTCCAAAGAAGTGGCTGCACAAATAAAGGCAAAAAACACAGCTTTCACAAAATTCAGAAGTTCACAAACAGACGAACACAGAAAAGAATACCACACCATTCACAGAAGATGATGTGTTTGAACAGCTTTCAAAACTGAAAGTAGATATGACCATGGGACTGGATGGGATACATCCCAGGATACTAAAAGAGCTCAGAGAGGTTCTTGCAGAGACGTTAAAGGATGTTTTTAATAGATCCTTGGAGACAGGAGATGTTTCACAGGACTGGAGAAGGACTGATGTGGTACCTCTCCACAAAAGTGGTAGTAGGGAAGAGGTGACAAACTACAGGCCAGTAAAGCTTACCTCTGTGGCGAGAAAAGTAATGAAGGCGCTCATGAAAGAACGAAAAATGGACTTTCTCAAAACCAACAGGTTGCATGATCCGAGGCAAGATGGTTTTACCAAAGGATGATCTTGCCAAAAAATCTGAGTTCTTTGACTGGGTGACCAGAGAACTAGATCAAGGGCATGCGATGGATGTAATACCTAGATTTCAGCAAAGCCTTTGATACTGTTCATCATATGAGGCTTATCAATAAACTCAACAGCTTGGGGTGAACCAAGGTGTTGAACTGGATCAGAAACTGATTGACTGACAGGTGACAGTAAACGGAACTCACTCGGATGAAAGGAAGGTGATTAGAGGTGTGCCCCAGGGTTCGGTCCTGGGGCTGGCCCTGTTCAATGTATTTCTGAGTGATACTGCTGAAGGACTGAATGGAAGTGTCTGTCTTTTTGCAGATGACATGAAAATTTGCAACAGAGTGGACTCCCCTAAGGATCTCAAGGTGACAAAACAGTGTGACAAGACTGTGGCAAAAGCCAGAAGGATACTGGGTTGCATACAAAGAAGAATTATCAGCAGAAAAGAAAAGGTACTAATACCACTGTACAAGTCGTTAGTGAGGCCTCACTTGGAATATTGTGTTCAGTTTTGGAGACCATATCTTGAAAAAGATAGAAAAAGACTGGAAGCGGTTCAGAGGAAGGCGACCAAACTGATTTGGGGCCTGCATTAGAAGACTTATGAGAAGAGACTTGAAGACCTAAATATGTACACTCTGGAGGAGAGGAGGGGCAGGGGAGACATGATTCAGTCCTTTAAATACTTAGAGTGCTATTGAACAAACAAACCTCTCCCAAAGATGGGGAGACTGTTAAACTAGAGGCATAACAGGAAGCTGCAAGGGGGTAAACTGAAAGGCAATGTCAGGAAATACTTTTTCACTGAAAGGGTGGTGGATGCTTGGAATGCCCTCCCGATGGAAGTGGTGGGGACAAATACAGTGAAAGAATTCAAAATGGCATGGGACAGACTCAGTGAATCCCTTTATAGCAACAGGATAAAATCAAAATAAACATAACTCTCTTATATCTCAACAAATAGGGGTGATCTATAAAGAGCGGTGGGTACACCCCTAAACAAAGGCATGGGGAGGGGTGACTTGCACAGAGCGGCAGGTGCACGTACTCTTGCCGCCATGCTGGGCAAACTAGATGGACGATACAGGTCTTTATCTGCCATCGTATACCATGTTACTATGAGATCAAAATGTATTAACACATAATAACTTCCAAAGGATATACTGTGCGGCCGGGGGGGGGGGGGGGAAACAGGGAGGACGGCAATAATAAGTCGCAATACGGTCCCATTTGAAGAAAAGGGAATACTCATGGATGTGTTGGGGAGATACACAGTGGTCAAAGGGAATATAAGAGGTCATAAGTGTAACTTGATCATCTTATATGCCCCCAACCAAAGTCAGGGAACATTTTTTAAGGGGACACTTACGGAATTATCCGGGTTCTTGGAGAGACAAGTAATTCTAGCCAGAGACCTTAACATGGTTCTGTTCCCGAGATTGGATAGTAGAGGAGGAAGCAGGAGCGGGGAGAGATCCCATAGAGAAAAATTAAGGGAACTCATGAGGACATGGCAACTGATGGATGCATGTTGGGAAAAAAAACGGGAAATAGGGTGTATTCAGACTACTCGATTCCCCACAATACACACGTGAGAATTGATATGATTTTAATACAAACATCACTTATGACATACGTGGGGAAAGTAGACTATGAAACAGTGTCCTGGTCTGACCATTTGGTTGAATGGATGGAGCTCTTAGGATGGGGCACACTACCGAGCACTAAATTTTAGTGTAGGAATGATAGCCTTCTGACAGAGACCACAGCTAGTGAAGGAGATAGAGAGATATCGAGGAAAACTTTGAGCAAAATGCGGGAGGGAAAGTTGCTGAAGAGATAGTGTGGGATACATTCAAAGCGTTCATCAGAGAGTGCTTTGTACAATGGGGGGGGGGGGGGCGAGGAAAAAGGGACTAGAATAGGAAGTTGCTATGAGGAAGCCGAAAGGTTGCATCAAAGGGAGGGGTCGCAGCAGCAGTTTAAAATTATTAGAAGATGCATGAAGAAAGGTGAAGGGTTTACAATCAGAAGCGAAGGCCTTTCAAATGCATTGTGCCAGACAAGAGAGTATATGAACATGGGGATAAGTCGGGGAGGTTACTCGCGAGGAGTCTGAAGGCTCTACAGGCCCAAATGGCAGTGGGGAAGATCAGGAAGAAGGAAGGAGGATGGTTATGAGGAAAGAGGAATTAGGGAGGCTTTTAGGGAGTTTTATACAGAACTCTATAGCAGGGAGGGAGAGCAAAGGGAAAGCGAAATGGAGGAATACTTAGCGGGTATTAAGCTGCCCATGTTGTCCCACACAGAACAAGCCAGGCTTGACCACCCTATAAGCCTGGAAGTAGAAGAATGAGTGATAGGAGCTTTAGCTAATGAAAAAGCCCCTGGATTGGAAGGCCTAACAGCCACAGTATATAAAACTTTTAGAGGTATGTTTACTAAAACCCCGTTAGGTGCGCGCCGCGTTAGTGTTGCCATAAAAGGAGTGGGCGTTTCAGTCTGAAAAAGCAAACCGGGATTAATCATGCGCTAATGTGCGCTGTGCGCTCATGTGCGCCGCGCACATTAGCGCATGAGAAACGCGCGCGGGAAGCATAAGCAGGCGCGCTGATGTGCAAGCACAGGAACAGAGCCACAGTACAATGGTTAAGACACTGACCAATGGTGCAGAGATCATGGGTTCAATCCCCCACTGTGCCCAATGAATAAGGCTGGCTGAGGCACTACCTGCTATGTGTAATATTGCATTCTGAGGCATATTAATTTTATTTTAATTACTGCTACTAGCAAACGCACTCTCAAAGCACTGTAACATAAGGCGCCCCATAAGGTACCCCAGAGGGCACATTTTAAAGTGCACTGTCCGCCAAGGCACCCTGCAATGTTGCTTAAAGGGTGGCCTATAGGGCGCCATATAGGGTGCCCAATGAGGCATGGCAAGGTTACTCTGATGGCAGCACTGCACATGTTAACGTGTGGTAAGCTGAAGTAGTTGTGCTGACGTACAAACAGCAACAGCAGTGTAGCACAATGGTTAAGACACTGACTGATGGTGCAGGGATCATGGGTTCAATCCCCCACTGTGCCCAATGAATAAGGCTGGCTGAGGCACTACCTGTTATATGTAATATAGCATTATGAGGCATTTTAATTTTATTTTAATTACTGTTGCTAGCAAACACACTCTCAAAACACTGTAACATAAGGTGCTGCATAAGGCACCACAGAGGGCACATTTTAAAGTGCACTGTCCGCCACGGCACCCTACAATGTCCCCTATAGGGCACCCTATAAGGCGCTCCATAGGACACCATATAAGGCACCTTATATGGACTGGCACCCTATCAGTCGCTCCATAGCATACTGTATAGTGCACCTTATATGGACGGTAACCATAAGGTGCCCTATAGGGCGCCATATAAAGCGCCCTCTGAGGCACCTTATGGGTACAGTACGCTGAGGGTGTTTTTGATGGCAGCACTAATGTATGTTAAAAATAGATAATGCTTTGGACAGCCCTATCAAATAACCCTACTGTGGGTTTGAACCCATGACCTCTGGCTCCACTGGTCGTGAAGTAACCAGTGGGCTACAGCTCTATAGCTGCTAGCAAACCCCTGGCTGGCTGCAGAAGGACTGCAAGTCACCACACAAACAGTCTGCTGTGGTCACCAGGATAGGGTTAACCCACCCATACCCATGATGCACTGCACATGCAAATCAGCAGTCTACAGATGATCACAAGATGGGGTATGCACCCCCACAGCACCTCGGCCTGGTAGGGGGAACTGACCGTGTGTGGTACTGGCACAGAGTAGCTACACACCGTCACATTGTGCAGGTACGGCACTCACCCTGAGGGTGAGGTGGGGCGCCCAGCACCAGGTCCACAGCAGAGATAGGCCATGCTGCAGGTCCCCAACAGTGCTAATGTGTGAGATAGGTAGTTTCTGCAGACACACCTTGGATATATCTGTATGTCTCAGTCAGGTGTAGCCCCTATGGACTCCTAGGAGGATTATGTACCACCAACCTCCTCCTCCAGGGCTGAGGGTGGTAAACAGGGTCTCCCACCAACAGAGCCACATTCTACCTCCCTGCAATGATGGCAGTAGAGGGGACCATCAACCCCAGTCCTGCTGGGGAACCGACACCCTACAGGGCAGTCAATGCAGCTCTGTACACATCCATAACGCAATAGCAGACAGACATTAGGCCTGGATATGCTAAGCTGCACCCCACCACTATCTGATATTCTCCTGCAGCAAGCCTTCAGCCGCTGCACCCTGCAAGGCGCTCCATCAAGACACATACCAGCTGCAGACAGTCTGCTAGCTAGTCCATAGTGCATGTTCCTGGTGGAAATGCGTGCACCCAGAACTGGGATGTCAGCATACACACCAAGCAGATAAGTCAGTGACTGGGCCCCAAAAGGAAACCCATAAATATCACATGAGAGATATACTATATAGCACTATGGGGGTGCCTAGCCATGCTGTGGTCACTGCACAGTCAGGGTGAGAGTGATCTCCCAGCAGGACATGCTGTGGCCACCCTGTCTGTTCAGGTGGTGGCCGGGCACTACAATGTCCCAGCCAGTGCCCTATGCCCTGTGCAGATGCATCCTGGCCAGGCCACCCTGTCCAGGCTATACCCATGGTACCTTGCTCCTCATTATGCACATTGGCAGGCCAATACTGGCAACAGTGCTGGCAGTGTGGGCTGTTTGCAGCCACCACACACTGGATAGACAGACACACACTCCCACACCTATGCCAGCATTGTGCTACTCTAGAGGAGTTTAGCAGCCCTGGCCACCACACCAGTCCTGGGCAAAGTGCAGGCATGGATATGGTACGCAATACTGTTGGGGTTCACTCCCCAGGGTGGTAAACACTGTCAGAGACCAGACCTGAAGCACACTCCACAGACAGCAGAAAGGTTGCTATGATGGAGCTCAATCAGCAAACTGTGCTTAACATAGGAATTGGTATCTGCCAGTAATCATAGCAAACATTTGATTTATTTACATTCTCTTATATACCATGCTATTCTGCATCAGTGTGGTTTACATTGAACAAACTGAAATTACATTGAACAGGGCATTATAACTTGGAGATAACTATTTTACAGGGAACATGGGCTATGGAGGGTTAAGTGGCTTGCCCAAGACCACAAGGAGCTCCTGTGGGACTAGAAACCCCAGTCCTTCCGGCCCAAGGTTGTTGTCCTCTAGTGGGAT
This sequence comes from Ichthyophis bannanicus, assembly GCA_033557465.1. Lineage (NCBI taxonomy): Eukaryota > Metazoa > Chordata > Amphibia > Gymnophiona > Ichthyophiidae > Ichthyophis > Ichthyophis bannanicus. Next base: position 9,813,561 of record CM066050.1, read on the forward strand.
TTGAACCCCCGACCTTCCAGCCTGAAGTACCTTGCCCCAACCACTAGGCCACTCCTCCACTCCTCCTCCACTTGATAGCTGTGTACCATATTCCCAGGTGTAGGGTGGCATTGCTAAGGTATGCAAGGGCTTGTATTGGGAGATGCACGCAGGGCCCAATGTCCTGCCTCTCCAGGAGGCATTGGCTAATGGAGCCTGTGGGTGTGGGTGTGTCTGCCCCTGTTGGCTGCTGCTTTACGGCAGAGGTTCCCAACTCCAGTCCTGGTGTGCCAAACACTGTTCGGGTTTTCATGCTGTCCCGCATGAATATGCATGAGATACATCTGCATACCATGGGGGTGGTGCATAGATATGCAGCACAGGCATCTTTATTAGAGGCAGCATGGAACCTGAATGGTGTTTGGCCCTCCAGGACTGCATTTGCGAGACTCTGCTCTAGGTAATGCGCCTGTTTATGGTGTCTTTGCTCTGTAGGGTAAAATGTAGGTGTTTTGGGCATGTATACGTCATCTGCAATAAAGGTTCTGTCTGTATTAGCACGTTGTAGTAGTGGGTAAAATATGGGGACTGGGTTGGCAGGCACCATAGCTGGGACTTGAACCTGTGACCTTCTACCTCCAAACACACTGGTTGTGTGCACTGCACCACCGTGTTGCCACAGAGACAGTGCATTCCCTGGTGATACCATGACTGTTTGTCCGGCAGGGCCTGTCTGTTGCAGTGCATGGCACCCACCTACACAGGGCTAGGCCATGGTCTGCTCTGGGCAGCTGCCACTGCCCCCTCCACCAACAGTACCCCTCCGCCACCATGCTGACATGGCCTTATACTGGAGACAGCATAAAACCTGAATCATTTGTGGCCCTCCAGGACTGAATTTGGGGGACTCTGCTCCAGGTAATGCGCATGTTTCTGGTGTCTGTGCTCGGTGGGGTAAAATATAGGCATTTGAAACATGCGTATGTTCTCTGCAATAAAGGTTTGTCCTTACTATCACAGTTTGGTAGCGGGTAAAATATGGGAACTGGATTGGCAGTAGCCCCAGCTGGGACTTGAACTTGTGATCTTCTGCTCCTGAACACACTGGCTGTGCTCACCGCACCACACTGTGCTCACAGAGACAGTGCAGTCCCTGGAGATACCATGGTTGTTTGTCAGACAGAGCCTGTCTGTTGCAGTGCATGGCACCCACCTACACAGGGCTAGGCCATGGTCGGCTCTGGGCAGCTGCCACTGCCCCCCTCCACCACCAGTACCCCTCTGCCATCATGCTGACATGCCCTGGTACTGGTGGTGTACAGTCTCAAGCCATCCAGTGTGCAGGTAGGCGTCTGCCTATGGTGCGTGTTCTGGGGTAGGGGTGCCTGCATAGGCGTCCACGCTTCCCCCCAACACCGCCTGCCAATGTTCTGTGCCCTTGGGGGTACCTGCTGGGTACTATACCCTGTGACACTGTGATAAACACTCTCGTGCCCATGTTGGGCCCTCATCAGTTGCTGTCTGGCTGCTGTTTAGTTTCAGCATTCCTAAGTGCCACCTAGGCATCTGCCTAGTCCGCACTGTGCCCCAGCTGCACCACAGCATGTGCCGCCTGCAGCCCTCTGTATCCCCTTTCCCAGCATCTGTCCAGTTGCCCATTCCGACATGCCCGCCCTGCTGTTGTGGAACATGTACAAGCCATAGGAAACCTGTCCAATGGAGAGGGAAACCATGATCAGTGCTATTTCACTGTGGGATCATTCACCTTGTATGGGGACGGAGCGTAGACCCTTCCAAAATTCATATTTATTTTTTGGGGCTTTCTTGGGAGTGTTTTTTGATGTTTCCCATTACTATCACTATTGCCCAGCTTGATTATAATTTTTTAAAATTTTGTTGAGGTCCTTTTCAAAGTTTATTTGTACTTTTGTACCATGCACATGTATCACACTTATCACTTTGTGTAGGTTTCCCAGGGTTTGCTGTACATTGCTGACAGAAATGGTTTCTCTTCCCTTTAAATCGGCTTTAACGCGAGGTTTTCACTTGCGGTATTTTTTGCCTCGGATTTCAGCCTCGCTAATGTGCGGGGAGCCTCTCCCCTCCCACTCTCCACCCATTTACCCCTTCTCTCCGCCCCTGGGGAGCCTTCCTCCGCCCTCCGGGAGCCTTTCCCCGCCTTCATCGCACATTAGCACGCCGCGCACATGAGCGTGCATATCTGTGCCCCGTACACGACATTAGCATGCGCTAAGGTACCTTAGCGCACGCTAACATCGCGCAGTGCACATTAGCGCACAGTAGCGCACATTAGCGCAGTTTAGTAAACATACCCCTTAGAGAGCAACTAGCCCCCCAATTGGTGTATATATTTTATCAAGTTTGGCAAGGAGAGAGGTTGCCAGATTCAATTGGACAAGTGGGTATCAGTGTAATATTAAAGGATGCCCCTCGTGCTTCTTACAGACCAATCTCCTTAATTAACTTAGATGCCAAGATATTGTCACGCATTTTGGTGTGTAGACTGGGGCGCTATTTACCTCAATTGATACTGATCAAATGGGGTTCGTCCGAGGGCGACCGGCAGGAGACATTGTGAAACAGGTAATTAACCTCAGTGGGCTGGTAAAACAAGAAGCCATACCCGCGGTGGTAGTAGCCAAAGACGCCGAGAAGGCATTAAGTAGAGTGAATTGGAATTTTCTATGGGCGACGCTTAGAAAATCCCGAGTGGGGGGCATTATATACATTGGATAAAGGCACTCTATGAAAGACCAACTGCAGCAGTAAAAATTAATGGAGGGTATTCTGCCTTCTTTTCATTGCAACAAGGGACTAGACAAGGATGTCTGCTCTCCTCATTGCTATTTGCTCTATCAGTGAAGCCCTTTGCTGAGAATATAAGGGCAAAGCATGGCATTAAAGGAATCAGATTACAAGAATATAAGATATCATTAGTTGCTGATGATATTTTACTCACTCTGGAAGATCTGGCGGTATCACTATGCAGGGTGCAGAGGGAACTCGCAGCATGTCAGAGTAGCAGAATTTAAAGCCAATCTGAACAAGACTGAGATTCTTAACCTTCCAGAGGGGGAGGAGAGCAGCCTAAAGGAAGCATTCCCATTTAAATGCCTTGTTTGGTCAAGCTGTTCTCCAACATCTTTTCCATTCCTAGTTCAACTCCTACCCACCATCCACTTCTGGATGCCAGAGGTCCCTGGGCGGAACCATGACCCTGTTTCAAATGTATTTGCAACATTCTGAGGTCATCCCTTGTCATCTTTAGCTCAGGAGTCCCCATATGTGAAGACTCATTCCTGCTTGTTCCTGGAGATAGCGTAGTTACTCACCTGTAACAGGTGATCTCCGGGAACAGCAGGAATAAGTCTTCACAACCCACCCACCTCCCCTAGGAGTTGTATCTATCTCTTTCTCTTGTTTATGCTTCTCTCATTTGGTCTCAGCTTTAAACTCAACTGAAGTGAGAGAGGCTGATAGGCGGGAAGGCAGCGTGCATGCGTGGGTGCATGCTCCCAAAAGTGTTCCTATTTGACGCTGGGGAGCGTTCCCGCACGGGCTCCATCGGTGCCGACGATACCCATATGTGAAGACTTATTCCTGCTGTTCCCAGAGATCACCTGTTACAGGTGAGTAACTACACTTTCCCCAATCCTAGCCCCCCCAAAAGCCCAGTTGCTGTCCTAGTCCTCCCCATCAGCTCATTTGCACCCCCTCCCACTCAGCCCATTTCCATTCCTAGCCCCCCACTCACCCCATTTATATTTCTAGCTCCCCCTCAGCCCATTTCCAATCCTAGCCTCCCCCCCATTCAGCCCATTTCCAATTATAGCCCCCCCAGCCCATTTCCAATCCTAGCCTCCCCCCATTCAGCCCATTTCCAATTATAGCCCCCTCAGCCCATTTCCAATCCTGGCCTCCCCCCCCATTCAGCTCATTTACAATTATAGCCCCCCCCCAGCCCATTTCCAATCCTAGCCTCCCCCATTCAGCCCATTTCCAATTATAGCCTCCCAGACCACCCTCCCATTCAGCCCATTTCCAATTATAACCCCCCCCAGCCCTTTTCCAATCCTTGCGTCCCCCCATTCAGCCCTTTTCCAATTATAGCCCCCTCAGCCCATTTCCAATCCTGGCCTCCCCCCCATTCAGCTCATTTACAATTATAGCCCCCCCCAGCCCATTTCCAATCCTAGCCTCCCCCATTCAGCCCATTTACAATTATAGCCCCCCAGACCACCCTCCCATTCAGCCCATTTCCAATTATAGCCCTCCCAGCCCAATTCCAATTTTAGACCCCTCCACAGCCCATTTCAAGCCCAAGCCCTCCTCCCCGAAGAGCCCCACGGCAGGCTGCAGCGGTCCCCGGCAGGCTCAGCATAGTTCGTTACAGCCGCCGAAGTGAAGAGCGTTCAGTTCACTTCGGCAGCTGTATTGTAATGAAGATCGTAAGCGCGCTGAGAACTGGGACACAGGAAGTGTCCTTTGACCTCCGGAGTGCCTGCGATCTTCATTACAATTCAGCTGCTGAAGTGAAGGGAACAACCCTCTTCACTTCGGCGGCTGTAACAAGCTGTGCTGAGCCTGCCGGGTGCCGTTAAAGAAGGTGAGCAGTGTGCAGAATGTTGTTAGCACGGGGCCCCCTGAAGCACGGGGCCCTGTTTCAACAACATTCTTGCATTCAGGCGACCCCTAGTAAATCCTGAGGTGACCCACAGGTTGAGAACCGCTGATCTAGAGGGTCGCCATGAGTCGACATGGACTTAATGACACTTAACAACAACTAACAGGGCCTCTGTGTAGGTCTCTAGTGAGACTTCATTTGCAGTACTGTGGACATTTCAGGAGAGCACACCTTCAAAAGGATATAGACAGGATGCAATCGGTACAGCTACTAAAACAGTTAGTGGTTTTTATCATAAAGAGGGGACTGACTTAAAGATCTCAATATGAGGGTGAAAGAGGGTAGATTCAAGAGTAATTTATGGAAATATTTCCTTGCAGAAAGGTGGTGAATATGTGGAACAGCCTCTTAGTGGTGGTGGTGGAGATGAGGACAGTGTCTGAATTCAAGAAAACATGGAATAAGCACAGAGAATCACTGAGGGGAGGGGAAGGGACTGTAAAGCTTAGTATTGGTATGAAAGGGCAAACTGGAAAGGTCGTATGTGAAATCTTTTCTGTGTTGTTGCTTATGACAATGAAGATGTACTTCTGGAGAATGGATGGGGAGGGGGCATAGTGTGTCTTAAATAATTAAGTAATGAACTCTAGAGCGGATTTATATAATTATAAGTATTTGTAGTCTCCTTTATTCGTAAACTATCATCCAAAGCAGTTTACAAGCAATGTACATGCAAGAATTGTTAAATAACCACAATGAACCTCCCCTGCCAGGGGAACGCTACTCACCTTTTCTGCAGATCTATCTTCTTTATGTCCCTGCTGTAATGAGAAATAGCGAACATATGATTTCAGTAGATGAAATTGTGATACATCACATGCTCAAACTGCGCAAGACTTTATACCAGTGAGCGGAAACCTCTAGATTAGATAATCGGTTTGCAGGTTTTCAGTGAATCCTCGGAAACCTCCATCCCACCTGCTGGAAGGCTACTCACCTTTTCTGGAGCTTTGCCTTTGGAGCCCTGCTGTAATGAGAAATAGCACAAATATGGTCTCACTAGATAAAAATGTTACTGAATGTCCATCATGTGCCAAAGCTGCACAGCATTTTATAGAGGTGGTCTGAAACCATTCTGTTAGAAAGTCACTGAGGCTAAAGCTTCAATTGTCAGGGCTGAACCCACTGCTCAGGATAACACTCAATTATTTAACAGACTCTAGTGTTTATTATGTATTTATTTATAAATATTTGTATTCTGCCTTATTGGTAAACTATCATCCAAAGGAGCTTACAAGCAATCAACAGATAAGAACAATAAAATAACCATAATAAAAAAAATATATTTAAAGCCAACATTAAAACAAGAGATACATTGATTTTCAAGTAATATTTGCTTGGAGATGCAGCTCACATCAGCGTACTGGTGGAAATAGGTAATACTGGGGGGTGCAGCTTACGTCAGGGTGCACTGGTAGGCATAAGTAATGCTGGGGGTGCAGCTTATGTCACGTGTATTGGTGGGTATAAGTAATTCTCCAGGAACAAGCAGGAAGTCAGTCCTCACATATGGGTGATGTCAACGCTGACTGAGCCCTTGCGGAAGCATCTCCCCAGCTTTCAAAGAAAGCTTTTGGGAGATGACACCATGCATGCATGGTCCCCTTCTCGCCCAAGGGTGCCATCTTGTTCAGTCTGCCTTTTTCTGTGGAGCCCTACAGACTTTTGTCTTGTCTCCCCCCCCCCCCGGAAAAAAGTTTATTTTCTCATAAGTTTTGTACCTCTTTCCAGCTAGTGCCGGTTCCTTTCCTGCCTTCAAGCCTCGCTGCCCTGGTCTCGAGTCCTAGCTTTTTTTATTTTTCCCAACCAGGCGCTTTGTGTCTTTTTCAACCGCTGGTTGCGTCAAAGGTCTTAGACCTCGCAGGGGTCCTTAATGCCCCAATGGCCACCGGCTTTATGAAATGTGTTTGGTGCTCCAAAAACATGTCCCTCACCGACACTCACGACTGTTCCCTCCAGTGTCTGGGCGTCTTCCATGACCTGGAGGAATACTCCCTAAGTAAAAAGATGTCCATAAAGGCCATCTAGAGCCGCCGGCTTAAGCAGAATGATATCTTCCACAGGGCAGGCTCGACCCTGCTATCCCTGGTAGTTTCATGCTCAAAGGCCCTGAATGGATCCTCTGAGTCACATAAGGCCCCCATGGTTCCTGAGTGGGCTTGCAGACCCTCCAAACAAGAGTCCCCAGAATGAGAGTGTAAGAAGAAAAATAAGACCTCATCCTGGAAGGCAGACAAGCATGGGAAGTCTCGTGGACAGTTCCTCAGCCCTCGACGGGCCTCTGAGGAGTCAGAGTGGGAGTGTCCTTGCAAGGTACCAAGGAGTGACATTGAAGCCTCCAGCTAAGGACCTCTGTCTCCCAAGAGTTGTCCCGTCAAGGACTCCCTTTCCTTCGACACCCGACCTGGTAACTCCGGCGTTGGTGTCAAAGACTGCCTCTCCAAAGTGGAAAACTATCATGCTGGCATTTGAATGCAGCGTTTCTGCATTCATCACTTCCCAACAGGCGTCGATGCCCGGCTCTACTGGCACTCACACCAAGATCGCAGGGTCCTCAATGCTGAGGACTCACTGGGCTGCTGAAGTGATCCCCGAGAGCCAGACGCCTCAGGTGGATCCTCAGCGAGGGTCTCAATCTCACTCCCAATCCTTTGGGGCGAGGTCCTTGCAGGCGAGTGCCTCTGGCTCCGGCCATGCCACGGCCTCAAGGCACTAAAGGCCGGAACCGATGACACTCCTAGAGCTGTCGGGTCTCAAGTCTACCTTGAACTACTCTGACTGGGATCTGACCTTGAGATCTCCGGAGACTTGAACCCACCTCCATTGGCCGCGAAGCACCAATCCCCGCCTGAGGACACTTTTGTTCCTCAAGTTCATTAGAGACATGGCTTGGGCTCTCTCCCTCACTGCTGAGTCAGAGGAGGGCCCATGTACAGAGGGACTCGACATCCTCCAGTATCAGGCACCACCTAAGGAGACCTTCACAGTCCCCGTCCCCTCCTCCAATGTATCGAGTCCAGCGAGGGTCAGACTTTCGGAAAGCCCAACTCCTTCATACCTCCATAGTGGTCGAGTCGGCCATGCACCAACAGAAGATCCCGAAGACACACTCATCGGTGTCCCTGGGCAGGGAGTCATGCACCCTCGACACCCTTGGGTGGAAACGATACCAAAGCTCGATGTTGGTGTGCTGTATTCAGACTTCACAAGTTTATATTGGATGTTCCTCCAAGACCTTGAGAAGGAACTCGGAGGCTTCACAGCTGGCATCGATGGAGACCATGTCCAGCGCTTTCAGGCTCTTGTGAAGTCGGAGAGTTTCCAAGTATCTGTCACAGGCCGCCTATGACAGCTTTGAATCCAGCATGAGGGTTGCTGCCACCGACATCGGTGCTTGACACCAGGCCTGGCTCCAAACATCGGACCTTGAGCAGTGGGTGCAAGAAAAGCTCCTCGATGTCCCTTGCCTCTGAGAACAACTCTTCAGCAAGCCGATGGAGGACAAGGTGGCCGAAATTGAGACAGAGTACGTGACCCGGACTCTGCTCTCGAGGAAGACTTCCACCCTTCAAAGGAAGAAGCAAATGGGAAAGAAGCCTCCTTTCCACAGAAAGGGCTAGCCCTATTGAGTCTATCCTCCATACCTGGCTTTCCAGACCCCTCAGCAGGGTCACCAGGCCAAGGCAACAGGCCAGGGCCCGTGCAAACCCAAAGGCCCTAAGCCCCAGGCTCCAGTCCCAGTCCAGCCTGGGTCGGGGTTTTGATGCCCCCAGCATAGCCTCTCTCCCACTGGAGGGTGCCTGGTTCACTTTGCCCACAGGTGGGCTTCCACTGATTCACGGGCACTTCAGGTGGTCAGGGAGTGTTACCTTCTCCACTTGGATCAGCTGCCTCACCCTTCTTTCCTGGGGAGCCTCCTCGGTCTCCCCTGCACCAGGCTCTGCTAGTGTAAGACCTTGCAGGCCTTCTTAGGGACAGGGTTGTAGTGTCCGTACCATACCACCTGAAAGGAAAAGCGTTTTGCTTCAGGTTCTTTCTGGTCCCAAAAAGAACAGGAGGACTAAGGCCCATCCTGGACCTGAGAAACCTGAACAAATTCCTGGTGCTGGAGAAATTCAAGATGCTCTTCCTTGGAATATTGCTGCTCTTCCTCCAGCAGGGAGATTGGTTATGCTCCTTGGACCTGAAGGATGCTTATACCCACATCCTTATTCATCTCAGTCACAGGCAGTACCTAAGATTCATGATTAGGGGTGACCATTGCCAGTACAGGGTACTTCTCTTCAGCCTATCCTCCGTATCCAGGGTCTTCAAATATCTAGCAGTGGTGGCTGCCTATTTTTGTCTCCAAGGTGCCTTCGTCTTCCCTTACAACGACTGGCTAGTAAAAGGAGACACAGCCTCTGAGACGCTGCAGGTCACTGGCTGCTCCATCAAGGTTCTACAAATCTGGGATTTGCGATAAATCACCCAAAATCCTACTTCACTCCAAAACAAGACTTGGGTTCATAGGACTCACTTGGACATGCTCCAGGCCAAGGCTTTCCTCCTCCTGGACAGGGCCGATCGTCTCATGGCCCCAGCAGTCAAGATGCAATGCTGCCACACCATGTCAGCATGGTCCATGCTTCGCCTTCTCGGCCACATAGCCTCCATGGTCCCTATAGTTCCCAACACCCCCCTCCACATGCGGGCAGCTCAGTGATGTGTCTGCTCACAGTGGACCCAGGCCTCAGGCTGGGTACAGGACAGAATCTTGGTATCCCGTCAGCTTTAGGAGTCACTAAGCTGGTAGCAGGACCCACAGAACCTGCTAAAGGGCATACCCTTCCAGCTCCCAAACCCCCAGAGGGTCCTCATACCGTATGCTTCCCTGCAAGGCTGGGGTACCCACTCTGAGGAACTGCGCACCCAGGGAGTCTGGTCACTCAAGGAAAGCCAGCAGCAGATCAACCTGCTGGAACTCAGGGCCGTCTTCCTTGCATTTAAAGGCCTTCCAGCACCGCCTGCAGCATCAGTCAGTGCTCGTCCGGACAGACCATCAGGTCACGATGTTCTACCTGAACAAGAAAGGGGGCATGGGCTCCTACTGCCTATGCCAGGAGGCAGTAGCCCTCTGCTCTTATGTGACTAGGCAGGGAATGCTCCTCTGGGTAGTATACCTCCTGGGCCAGGACAACACACCGGCAGACAGGCTGAGCATGGTCCTCCAGCCACACGAGTAGCAGCTGGACTCCAGGGTGGCACAGCAGGTGTTCAGGTTGTGGGGCACCCTGAACCTAGACTTCTTTGCCATCCCGGCCAATGCTCAGCTACCGCATTTCTGCTGTCCACAACCATTCCCAGCCCAGATAGCAGCGAATGTCTTCCTCATATTGTGGTCGGGGGATCTTTTGTATGCCTTCCCTCCCACACCACTGATAGCGCGGACTCTCTTCAAGGTCCAGTGAGACAAGGCTTCTATGATTCTGGTGGCCCTTAGGTGGCCCAGGCAGCCTTGGATTCCTCTACTGCTTCCCCAGTCCCTCTCAAGAGCTCCCTGGAACTTTTGACCAGGAGGAGGGCTCGATCCTCCACCCCAACCTAGGATCCCTGTATTTTACAGCATCCCTGTATTTTACACCCTGGTGTGGCAGGAAGTGATCCTGTAACTAGGACCTGTCCTCCAGGTGATGTAAAACCCTCTCGCACCGAGGAAGTTTCTCCAGGACCATGTGCCCATGAGGGAAGGGTTAGGACAGCCGTTATAGTTGGTGATTCGATCATTAGGCATGTAGATAGTTGGGTGGCTGGTGGACGTGAGGATCGCCTGGTAACATGCCTGCCTGGTGCGAAGGTAGCGGACCTCACGCGCCACCTAGATAAGGTCTTAGATAGTGCTGGGGAGGAGTCTGCTGTCTTGGTACATGTCGGTACCAATGACATAGGAAAATGTGGTAGGGAGGTTCTGGAGGCAAAATTTAGGCTTTTAGGTAGGAAGTTGAAATCCAGAACTTCCATGGTAGCGTTCTCCGAAATGCTTCCTGTTCCACGCGCAGGACCCAAAAAGCAGGCAGAGCTCCGGAGTCTCAATGCGTGGATGAGACAATGGTGCAGAGATGAGGGTTTTGGATTTGTTAGGAACTGGGGAACATTCTGGGGAAAGGAGGGGCTCTTCCGAAGGGATGGGCTTCACCTTAACCGGGATGGAACCAGGCTGCTGGCATTAACCTTTAAAAAGGAGATAGAGCAGCTTTTAAACTAGATATTAGGGGAAAGCCGACAGTCACCCAAGAGCGGATGGTTCGGAAGAATGTATCCTTGAAGGATACTACCAAAAGCAGAGAGGTTCCACAAAAGAGTAAAGTAGCCCAAATGCCCTCAAGTATGGAGCAGACAGAGCTTAAAGATCCCAATTTACCCATGTCTAACAATAGCCAAATTAACATGAATAAAATACATTCTCTAAAATGCTTGTATGCAAATGCTAGAAGTCTAAAGAATAAGATGGGAGAGTTAGAATATATAGCACTAAATGAAAGGTTAGATATGATTGGAATATCAGAGACATGGTGGAAGGAGGACAACCAGTGGGACACTGTGATACCTGGGTAAAAACTATATCGTAATGATAGAGCTGATCAAATTGGTGGAGGGGTTGCGCTCTATGTTAGAGAGGGCATTGACTCAGAAAGGATTAAAGTTTTGCAGGAAACAAAATCTGCTGTAGAATCTATATGGACTGAAATTCCATATAAAAGGGGGAAGGCAATGGCAGTGGGGGTGTACTATCGAGCACCTGGCCAGAATGACCAAATGGATGATGAAATGCTCAAAGAAATTAAGGAACCCAACAAAAGTTACAGCGCAGTAATAATAATGGGTGATTTCAATTACCCCGGTATCGACTGGGTCAGTGTCACGTCAGGACATGCTAGGGAGATAAAGTTCCTAGATTAAATAAATGACTGCTTCTTGGAGCAGCTGGTTCAAGAACCAACCAGAGGGGAAGCCATATTAGACCTAGTCCTTAGTGGAACACCAGATCTAGTGCAAGAGATAAGGGTGTTGGGGCCACTTGGCAATAGTGATCATAGCATGATCGCCTTTGATTTAATTAGTGGAGGAGGGATAGTAAGGAAATCCACAGTACTACCTTTTAACTTTCGAAAGGGAGAGTATGATAAAATGAGGAAAACAGTTAAGAAAAAACTAAAAGGAGCAGTTGCAAAGGTTAAAGACGTACATCAAGCTTGGGTGTTGTTGAAAAATACTATCTTGGAAGCCCAGACCAGCTGTATTCCACGCTTTAAGAAAAGTGGAAGGAAGTCCAAAAAACTGCCAGCATGGTTTAAAGGTGAGGTCAGAGAGGCTGTTGTTGCCAAAAAAGCATCTTTCAGGAAATGGAAAAAAGAGCCAAACGACGAAACCTGGAAACAGCACAACACTGGCAAGTCAAATGCAAGGCATTGATAAGGCAGGCAAAGAGAGAATTTGAGAAGAAGCTTGCTGCGGAAGCAAAAACGCGAAATAAAGACCTTTTCAAGTACATTCGTAGCAAAAAACCTGTGAGAGAGTCAGTTGGTCCATTAGATGATAAAGGGGTTAAAGGAGCACTAAGAGGCGACAAGGTGATAGCGGAGAGACTGAATTCTTTGCTTCAGTCTTTACTGAGGAAGATGTAGGGATGTTACCCATGACTGAAGTGGTATTTAAAGGTGCGGAAGAATTGAAGGAAATATCGATACATCGGGAAGATGTCTTACAACTATTAGATAAACTGAAGAGTAGCAAATCACCTGGGCCGGATGGTATACATCCAAGGGTGTTGAAAGAACTGAAATATGAGATTGCAGACCTGCTATCAGTAATCTGTGAACTATCATTAAAATCATCTCTAATACCTGAAGATTGGAGGATCACCAATGTAACACCAATTTTTAAAAAGGATTCCAGGGGTGATCCGGGAAACTACAGACCGGTGAGCCTGACGTCAGTACCGGGAAAAATGGTAGAAACCATCATAAAGAATAAAATTACTCAGCATGTAGATAGTCACACCCTAATGGGAGACAGCTAACATGGCTTTAGACAAGGAAGATCTTGTCTTACTAATCTGTTATGTTTTTTTGAAGGAGTGAATAAACAGGTGGACAAAGGTGAGTCGGTTGATATTGTGTATCTGGACTTTCAGAAAGCCTTTGACAAAGTCCCTCATCAGAGACTTTTGGCAAAACTAAAGAGTCATGGGATAGGAGGCAGTGTACTATTGTGGATCAGGAACTGGTTAAAAGATAGAAAGCAGAGGGTAGGGCTAAATGGCCAATTTTCCCAATGGAGAAAGGTGAATAGTGGTGTACCCCAGGGATCTGTGCTGGGTCCGCTGCTTTTTGACATATTCATAAATGACCTGGAAAGTGGAATAACGAGTGAGGTTATCAAATTTGCAGATGACACAAAACTATTTAAAGTTGTTAAAACCCAAGAGGATTGTGAAAAATTGCAAGAGGATCTTGATAAATTGGAAGACTGGGCATCAAAATGGCAGATGAAATTTAATGTGGACAAGTGCAAGGTTATGCACCTAGGGAAGAACATCCCAAACTATGGTTACACGATGCAAGGTTCCACATTAGGATCACCACCCAGGAAAAAGATTTAGGCGTCATTGTGGATACCATGTTAAAACCCTCGGCCCAGTGTGCAGCGGCGGCCAAGAGAGCAAATAGAATGCTAGGTATGATAAGGAAAGGAATGGAAAATAAAACAAAAGATATTATAATGCCTCTATATCGTTCCATGGTGAGACCGCACCTTGAATATTGTGTGCAATTCTGGTCGCCGTATCTTAAAAAGGATATAGCGATTTTAGAAAAGGTTCAGAGAAGAGCCACCAAAATGGTAAATGGGATGGCAGGATACTCCTATGAAGAAAGGCTAAAAAGGGCTCTTTAACCTGGAAAAGAGACGGCTGAGTGGAGATATGATAGAAGTCTATAAATTAATGAACGGAGTGGAACGGGTAAACGTAGATCGATTGTTTACGTTATCAGAATATAGAAAGACTAGGGGACATGCAATGAAGCTACAGGGTAAACTATTTAAGACTAATAAAAGAAAATATTTTTTCACTCAACGTGTAATCAAACTCTGGAATTTGTTACCGGAGGATGTCGTAAAGGCTGTTAGTGTAGCTGGGTTTAAAAAAGGTTTGGACAAGTTCCTGGAGGAAAGGTCCATAAACCATTATTAAGAAGTGACCGAAGATATCAATGCTTGACGCAGTACAAGCATTGTGGAACCTGTGTCCTTTGGGGAAACTGCTAGGTACGTATGACCTAGATTGGCCACTGTTGGAAACAGGATACTGGCCTTGATGGACCTTGGTCTGACCCAGTATGGCATATCTTATGTTCTTATGTTCTTATGGCTGCTGAACGGCTTGCTTTAGCGCCCCTCCATCTCTCCAAGGAGTGGAAGAAGTCATCCTGGCCTCTTGCAAGGACTCCACAAGACGGGCCTACGCCTTCAAGTGGCTCAGGTTCTCTTTATGGTGCACAGAGCAACGGGTGAACCTCTTCTCCTGTCCAGTGCATGCTGTGCTGCAATGCTTGCTCCACCTTTCGCAGTCCAGACTTAAGTCCAATTCCATCAGGGTGCACCTGAGTGCACTCTTTGCGAACCACCACTCCATAGACGGCAAGCCTCTTTCCGTACAGCCCCCTCAGTACCTAGTTCATGCAGGGCTTACTGCTCTCTAAGCCTCCCATTCATCCGCCCCCAGCAGAATGGGTTCTCAATGTCATCCTGGTGCAGTTTACCAAGCTGCCCTTCGAACCCTTGGCTACCTGTCCTGGTGGCACTCATTTCTGCCTGCAGAGTCAGCGAGCTGCAAGCCTTGGTGGCCGAGCCACCCTACACCATGTTCTACAGGAACAGGGTTGTGCTGTGCACTCACCCGGAATTTCTGCCGAATGTGGTATCTGATTTCTGCCTCAAACAGGAGGTGATACTTCCTACCTTCTTTCCACAGCCCCACACCGACAAGGCATCAGCCGTTCTCCATGCTCTAGACTGCAAGTGGGTCCTGTCCTCCTACCTGCAGTGCACTCAGGACTGCCACAAAACCTCTCAGCTTTTCGTCTCATACGACCCCAGTTGTCTGGGGGAGGCTGTCACTAAGTGAACTATGTCCATTTGGGTGGCGGACTGCATTGCTTTCGCCCACAGCCAGGCCAGGCTGCTGTTAGAGTGCTTGGTCATGGCGCACAATGTCAGGGCTATGGCAACTTCGGTTGCGAGCCTACGCTCTGTTCCCATGGCAGACATCTGCCGGGCCGCCACCTGGTCCTCACTTCACACTTTTGCAGCTCATTACTGCCTGGAGAGGGAGTCCTGACAAGACAGTGCCTTCGGCCAGGTTGTACTCCGTAATCTGTTCAGGGTTTAGGCAACTCTTGCCCTCTAACCCTTCTTGTTCAGGCTACCAGAGACATGGTTCTCCCTGGACACTGGGGTCCTCTGTTCTCAGATTCGCTTGTAGCTGTTCATGGCTGTGTTGTGTTTTTTCTACAGTTTCTCGGTAGCCTGAAGCTAGGGAGACCCATATGTGAGGACTGATTCCTGCTGTCCCTGGAGACCACCTGTTACAGGTGAGTAACTATGCTTACTGGGGTGCAGGTTATGTTAGAGTGCACTGGTGGGTATAAGTAATACAGGCGGGTGTGGCTTATGTTGCACAGGAGAGGAGTGGCCTAGTGGTTAGGACATGGTACTTCAGGCTGCAGGGCCGGGGGTTCAAGTCCCACCTGGAGACAGCAATCTCAGGCCAGAGGGACTGGAGTTTCTAGTCTTATAGGCACTCCTTAACCCTCAGTTGCCTCAGTAAACCACTTTGATTGAAGGATAAGGTGGTATAGAAAACTGGTTAAATAAATAAAATGTCAGCACACTGGTGGGTATAATACTGTGGGGTGCAGCTTACATCACCTGCACTTGTGGGTATAAGTAATACTGGGGGTGTAGCTTATGTCAGGGTGCACTGGTGGGCATAAGTAATACATTGTGGTGCAGCTTGCATCAGAGTGCACTGGTGGGTATAATACAGGGGGGTGCAGCTTACGCTAGAGCGCACTGGTGGGTATAAGTAGTACTAGGGGTGCGACTTATATCAGTGCACTAGTGGGTATGATACTGTGGGGTGCAGCCTATGTTAGAATGCACTGGTGGGTATAAGTAACACTGGGGGAGTTTGCAATGTGCACTTGTGGGTATAAGTAATACTGTGTGGTGTGACTTATGTCAGAGTGCACTGCAGGGTATAATACTGGGAGGTGCAGCTTACGTCAGATTGTACTGGTGGGTATAAGTAATACTGGGGATACAGCTTATGTTAGCACACCCTGAGAGTTATATGTTATAAAGGGGGGCTTTGTGCTTTACATTAGTGATTTGCATAATAGTGATAAGATGCTATTAACTCTGAGTGTCCTTGCTGCACTGTGGTGTGTTTAGGCTGCAGGCAACCAATCTCTTAGGGTTCAATGACTGGGGTTCACACAGACACATTCATCTTGTCTCCTTGTAATATGACTGTAGAAGATACGGCTTTCTGGTTGATGTTAGAGCTGGTCATGGGCTCAAAGTAGTATATGCATTTATGTTATGTATTTCTAACTTTGATATATCCCTACCCATTCCAAAAAGGCTCTGGAATATCACATCATTCTTCCCCTGCCCTGAACAAACCACAACGCTCTTCTCCTTATATCCTTCCTCAGCATGGACCCCAGCACTTTACATTCTACTTTACTATCTTAGCTAGCTTTTTAAAACGACTCTTCATATTTGAAAAGGTAAATAATTAAATCTAAAATCCAAATCCAAAATCTTTGCTTGCACAACCTCAGCTGGACTTTACATCTTTCACTTTTTCGCCCATAGCTGGAACCCGGTACTTTTGCCCTTTCCACCTCTTTAAGGCTGGGTGAAAAGAAAGTGCTGCTCCCACATCAGGTATCTCCTTCTGGGAAGTTCCCTTTTTCTCTCATTGTGCCCACCCTGTCATGCCAAGTCCTCCAGCGTGCCTTGCTCATTCTGTCCCTGTGGGTTACTTATTTACCCCTTCAATCCACTTCCTCGCTCTCTTATCCCTTCATGATTGACCCCCATTTTATTGTTTGCCTTCTACCTGCCTTTGCTGCCTAAGCCCCATATTAACTTCTTGCTCCCCCTCCTAGCAGAAGGCAGCAGCAGCACTTCCTTCCGCACCAGCTCATTAGGAAGTTTGACCCATGTGGAGTCCCATAGTCTTGTGGGACCTGCCAGGTCACACATGGATCAAACTTATTAGAGCGCTGGCCGGCGACGAGGTAGGAAGTGCTGCTATTGCTCTTTTCCTCCTGCCGCAGGAAAAGAGATGTTATGGGGGAGGGAGCCCCTGCAAGGATGATTCTTGCCTAGTGTTGGTTCATGGTGCAGCAGCCTTTGGGCTGAAACACCTATAGTTAGGGCCATGTTGAGCCTAGGGTCATTAAGACTTTCCTGGACGTTGTATGTAAAGTTCTCTCCTACACTGTCAGAGCCTTGGGATCTGTATGTAAAGTTCTCTTGCATGTCGCCAGACCCCACGCTCTGTATGTAATGCTGTCTGTGACCCACCATGCGAATTCAGGAAGTGCAGACTGGACAGAATAAAGTTTAGATGGAGCTAAATATACTGTATTTGGAGAACTTATACAGCCTGGGGAGTGTTATATCTAAAGACAGTTCACTGCACATGGAAGTGTCATGTCCAGAAAAAGTATATGCTATTTACCTCACGTGAGCATTGCTTTTCATCCGAATCCTGCTGAGAAAGAGAAAAAAAAATGTAACGACATACAATTGCAGAAGTACAAGGATTTCATTCTTCCAAATACCCTTCCTCCCCCTCCCCCATCACCTTCTAGCCAAACAATCCCACATGCTGGAATGGACTGCAGATGGCTGCAAACATTCCAGTCCTTCTGCCCGAGAGAATGTCACAGGAACTGAAGCAGCTTTGTCTTTTCATCCTTTTAAATAAAAACACTGCACATCAAACTACCTGCATTCAAGCAAAGTTTACACATATTTACAAGAGTTGTGCTCTTCTTTCCTTCTCTTTTATAAAATAGCAAAGAAAAAAATTAACAAACTTTTCTTTGGTTTTCATTTATTCTGTTTACAAAAAAACGTAGACCCCAGTTGCTGACTAAATGCAAATCATTTTTTAAAGCCCCCCTACCTAGACTTGGGAAAACACCTCCACAACCTTTAAAACTCTTTATCCTCTTGATACTCTCCATATATAGAAAATGGGCAGAAGCTGCTGTGAGGTGGTACCATCAAATATTTCCAAGTTACTTAGAATCAAGGTTCATAGTACAAAAGGTCATGCTATGAGGCTTTGGAGAGGAAGAGTAAGAGGAGACAGCTTGAAAGAAACCTCAGAAAACAGTTCTTCACTAAAAGTCTGCAGAAAGCATGGAACATCCTCCCAGAAGAGCTGATGGAGGCCAAAGCAGTAATGGAAACAATTAGGAGAACTGCAGGTCATCTATATGAGCACCTTAAAGAAAAATCCTAGCAAGAAAAATCCTAGTATGCTTAAACATCTTCTAAGTTGGTTAAAATCTGTGTCCCACTGCAACTTCTGAGAATAGCTGTTCTTAGAAGGACCATTTGGAATTTTTGGGGGTGGGGGGGGGTGGGTGGGAGGGGAAGAGGCCATGTGCTGCTGTGGTAGCTCTGCCCCTTGACATCTGTGGTCACTTTCCATTCCTTGGGAATGCTGTGCTAGTCAGGTATTTTCTTTACTTATGCTTAAACTGCTTGCCAGATAGGATGAATTAGCTGGCAAATCAGAGGCATATCTGAGGTGCAGTCCATCGGAAAGCCTGGCGTCTAAGATAAAAATGTGAAAGGCAATATGCAAAAGGCTTTAGCAGTTAGCAGGACCTGCAGTGATCCTGATATTCAATAGCACTACCCTGTGGTCTCTGAGTATTCCCACAGACAACAGGAAAGAAGCCTAGTTAAATCTGGGGTGGTCTGTGGGCAGAGTGGGGCTGGTCACCAGCTATCTGGTGTATGGGGTGATAGGTCAGCTGGATTGTTGGCCCAAACAGTTCCCAAGCAGACATCTTCCTCCGTCAGGGAGGACATATCAGTTCCCAATAAAAGAAACACACAGAGATGACTTACACTTCCCAATAAAGTCTCCCCTTATGCAGGACAACACGCTTGTACATGGTAAAACTATCTCAGATTTTTCTATCAAAAGGATCCTTTTATTATTCCCTATCTTACAAAAGCAGAAAGCTAAGAACAAAGGAAAAAGGCAGTCCAGTAGAATTACAAATCTTGCCACCTCTCACAGCAGGCAAACAGGGTCATTCTGTCTTATCTCAGATGCAGATCTCAACAACTACAAGCCAGAATGTCTGGTCCTGCCTGCATGATTCTGTCTTACTTCCTGAATCAACAGGGAGTGAGAGAATGTATGACAGGCTTTCCTTGACACAAGAGATCAGTGTAACAGACATACACAAGACAAACTAGCATGCACACAAAACTCTGAGACACAACAGGGATACTGGGGCCATAAGAAACCCAGGGAATCCATACCCCACACAGCCTTCACTGCGGAGGAGAATAACTCCTTGTGTATCTGGTCCTGTCACATTATATACTCTTCCTGGAACAAACTACCTGTGTCTGTACGCCAGGCATCTTCTCTGACCCTCTTCAAATCCAGGCTGAAAACTCACCTCTGCACTGCTGCTTTTGGATCTTGACTCACCTGATCTCCTTTTTCTATCTTTTCCCCCTTGTTTTATCCCTGTCTACACCTTCTGTGTTGTCTTATCTGTCTTGACTAGATTGTAAGCTCTGATGAGCAGGGACTGTCTCTTGCATGTCTGTGCAGCACTGCATACGACTTGTAGCGCTATACAAATGCTCAGTAGTAGTTGTAGGAGCATACTTACCATTCAGTCATTCTTCTCTAATTAGCTAAGTCTTGTTCCAGTTGTCTAGGGCCCAGTTGCCAGGTTATTCTACTCATATCTATACCCCTCTCTATTGACCACCTTCTGAGGCCTCGGGCCTTGTCAGATTTATATTGTTAACTGACCTCTGCCCCCCCCCCCCTCCCTCACTCAGTTCTTCACCTGGTTCTCTTGTTTGGTTCTCTCCCACCCCTCAGTTCCTAAGAAATTTATCTCTAACTCCCCATGTTGTGACAACTATACTGAGGGCCATATGTTGTTCTTCATGCTAAGCTGGCATGTTTATCTCTCATGATTGCCTCTGTACCCTCTCTCAAGGTCCACCACTTACTGATGTTTTCACATCTTTCCATATAATGTCACATACCTCTGAAAGCTTCACGTATGTATCTCGGTACAATTCCAGCATTCAGACATTTTGATTTTTTTTTTTTTGCGTTACTGTGTTAACCATTCTCCTCTGGCTCACACACTGGTCAGTGGCAATATTGAATCGTTAACTGGATTGTTGAATCACATAAAATTAGGACAGGTTTTGTGGTTTAGCTATCTGATTAGCAGAGCCAGCCCAAGCACGTAGTGGGCTAGGCACCCACCTAGGATGACACAATTGAGGGGGAGGCACTAGTGCACCCTGAGGAAAAGCCCAACCCAACCCAAAATGATCCTCCATTCCTGGCTGTACCTTCAAATCGGGTCCACGTAAGTTCCTCATTGCTAGCTGTTGTGCAGTTGCCTCCTACCCCCTCAGAGCAGCCAGCAGGAAATATCGCCACCTGCAGCCTCCACATTAGGAAGAGGAAGTGGCAACTGTGTGTGACTGCGCTCCACCCCAATCACGCAAACAGAGAATGGCAGGGCTTCTGGGCTGCAGCCCATGCTCTCAAATATAAAGATTGGCAGAGCCAGAGCAGTGGCAAGCAGGGCCTAGAAAGGGCAAGGAAAGGAAGAGGTAATGGAGATGTTGGGTGTCATGAGGGCAGGAGATAAGGAAGGCGATATGGACAGAAGGGAGGAGAAAGTGAAATGTTTGTAATTTTGTGGCAAACGTTTTGGGCTCTGCTGTTCTTGATTGTGGGTTTTTTGCCTTCATTCTGGGTCTTTTCTATTACTACTGATCATTTGTATAGTGCTACAAGGCATACGCAGTACTGTACAGACATGTGTAAAAGACAGTCCCTGTGCATCAGAGTTTACAGTCTAGTCAAGATAGGCAGCACAACAGCAGTGGACAAGGATACTTCTAGCAGAATGGTAAGGAAACACATAGAAGATTAAGCAGATCAGGATCCAAAAGCAGCCTCGAAGAGGTGAGTTTTCAGCCTGGATTGAAAAAGGGCCAGAGAAGGCACCTTACGTACCGACTCAAGTAGTTTCTTCCAGGCATAAGGAGCAGCAGAGTGAAAGGAGCAAAGTCTGGAGTTAGCAGTAGAAGAGAAGGGCACAGATAGAAGCGATTTGCCAGAAGAGCAGAGTTCCCAAGGAAGGATATAGGGAGAGATAAGAAAAGAAAGGTAGTGAGGAGCTGCAGAGTGAATGCACTTATAGGTCAGCAGGAGAAGTTTGAACTGGATGTGAAAATGGATAGGGAGCCAATGAAACAACTTGAGAAGACGAGTAATATGAGCATGTTGAGGCTGGCAGAAGATGAGCTGCGCAGCTGAGTTTCAACAGATTGAAGAGTAACGAGATGATTCAGAAGGAGACCAGCAAAGAGGAGGTTGCAATAGTCTAGACAGAAGATGCTAAAGAGTACATAAATGTCCTAGCAGTGTGTTCAGAAAGGAAGGGATGAATTTTGCTGATGTTATAGAGAAAGAAGCGACAGGTTTTAGCTATCAATTGGATATGTGGGCAGAAGGAGAGGGAGGAGTCAAAGATGACCCTGAGTTTGTGAGCCGAGAAAGGGGGGAAAGTGGGTTTAGGGAGAAAAATAAGAAGTTTAGTTTTGGCCATGTTCAATTTCAAATGGCGGGGAGACATCCAAGCAGCAATATCAGATAGGCAGGCAGAGATCTGGACCTGGATTGCTGGTTAGATTTCAGGTGTAGAGAGGACGATTTGAGAGTTGTCAGCGTAAAGATGGTACTGAAAGCTATGGGAGGAGATGAGCACACCAAAGGACTGGATATAGAGAGAGAAAGAGTGGGTCCAAAACACAGACCCTTGGAGTACACCAACTGAGAGCAGGATAGCAATGGAGGAGGATCCACCAGAACAAACACTGAAAATACGATGGGAGAGATAAGATGAGAACCAGGATAGCACAGAGCCTTTAAAGCCAATCAAGGAGAAGGTTGTGGTCAACGGTGTCAAAAGCAGCAGAAAGGTCAAGAAGGATAAGGATCTAGTAAAGGCCCTTGGATTTAGCCAGGAACAGGTCACTGTAGACTTTGGCAAAAGCCGTATCAGTAGAATGTAAAGGATGAAAGCCAGATCGCAAAGTATCCAAAAGTGCTTGAGAGAAAGTCAAGGCAATGGCAGTGAACCTCACGTTCGAGTAGTTCAGAAACAAAGGAGAAGAGAGAGAGAGGTCAATAATTAGAAGGGCAGGTAGGGTTTCTTGAAATAGGTGCCTCTGCCCCTCCCTATTTCACTATTTCCCCCTTCCTCTCTGAACACACTACTAAAACCCTCATCCACTCCTTGATCGCCTCCCGTCTCGACTACTGTAACCTCCTCCTTACTGGTCTCCCTCTGAATCATCTCTCCCCTCTTCAAGCTGTTCAACACTCTGCTGCGCGACTAATCTTCCGCCAGCCTCGTCATGCCCATATTACGCCTCTTCTCAGGTCACTTCATTGGCTCCCTATTTTCTTCTGCATCCAGTTCAAACTTCTCCT
The DNA here is from genome assembly GCA_033557465.1 of Ichthyophis bannanicus. Taxonomy (NCBI): domain Eukaryota; kingdom Metazoa; phylum Chordata; class Amphibia; order Gymnophiona; family Ichthyophiidae; genus Ichthyophis; species Ichthyophis bannanicus. The sequence continues at coordinate 9,836,099 of CM066050.1, forward strand.
GCTGACCTATAGATGCATTCCCTCTGCGGCTCCTCAATATCTTTCATCTCTTATCTCCCCTTATAACCCCTCTCGGGAACTCCGTTCTTGTAACAAACTGCTTCTATCTATGCCCTGCTCTCCTACTGCTAACTCCAAATTCCGCTCCTTTTACCTTGCTGCACCTTACGCCTGGAACAAACTACCTCTGTCTGTATGCCAGGCACCTTCTCTAACCCTCTTCAAGTCCAGGTTAAAAGCTCACCTCTTTACTGTTACTTTTAGATCTTGACTCTCCTGTCCTCGACTCACCTGATCTCCTTCTCTCCCCCCTGTTCCACCCTTATTCCATCGCTGCCTACATCTTCTGTGTTTGTGTGTTTTGTCTTGATTAGATTGTAAGCTCTGATGAGCAGAGACTGTCTCTTACGTGTCTGCACTGTACAGCGCTACGTATGACTGGTAGCGCTATATAAATGCTAAGTAGTAGTAGTAGGTTGAAATGTAATCTTTTTCTCTGGCACAAACTCTGTGCCTTGAGTCTCAAATGACTTTCCTGCCTCTTTAATTTGGCTGCCTTGAATTAGGAGTACTCAATTCCTAAGTCTACTCTATTCCTATTCGTCTCTCCGGGCCAGTCCAGGTACAGTTGGGTGGTCAACCTCCTCCAGCAGCTGAGGACTGAAAAAAACAAACTTCTGCTGACAGCCTATCCGGCTCCCCCTTGTGATAGAAGCCAGTCTTTCAGTCCTCAACAGCTGGAAGGACGTGTTGCTGACAGGCTCCCGGGTAGAGACGATAGGAATTTGACTATAGCCTAATTTTTCAGCAGAAAAAGAAGCAAGAATAAGAATATTATCACCTTATGCCGGTTCTGTGAAATAGCCTACAGGAGGGGCGAGACTTGCTCTTCTGCCCTAGCGGGGCAGGCTAGTAGACAAGTGCTCCCTTAGGTGGCAAAGGATTCCTTTTCTTTGTTTAAAAAAAAAAAAATTTCTTCACGGTCCTCCGCTGATAGCCAGCGCATAAACGGTTTTAAGGGGCAGAGCCTGCCTCGCCGGAGGATCCGTGCCTGAGAGGGGGTGTTGAAAAGCACTGGGAGCCCCAGATTTCTCTTCACACTTCCATTCCCGGCATTCTCCATGACCCGCTAGCAGCGGGAGCCTGGAGAACAGAGCCCCGTTAGTGCGGCTGCAGGTAAGGCAGCGGGGCGGCTTCTCGTTGGGGGGTCCGGTGGCAGCGTTCGGCCCTTGGTGTGTGCTGCCTCTTTTTTGTGGTGATTTTCTAGGAACAGGTGCGTTTGGGCAGCGGCCTGTTGTCAGTCGGTCTTACAGCGCATGTCGGGTCGGCCGGTCTCGGTGCTCGGGTGTTTTCTTCGGTTCCGCGTTGCTTTCTGTCAGGGGCAGGGGGCTGTTGCCTGATGGAGGGCTCCTTAGCGGTCTCTGATCTAGCGGGAATGCAGGCACCGGGGCTTCAGAAGCCTTTGCTTAAGGCGGGAACGGCGGCCATGTCAGTTGTGGAGTCGGCGGTTTCTCCCGCGCTTTTACAGCCATCCTCAAAACGGAAATCTAAGTCTCAGAAGAAGCCTGCTGTAGAGGACTCGGGCCATAAAGCACCCTCTGGTTCTCGGGGAGATTTTAATTCTCTGTTTTCTCCTGAATTTATTTTGGCAATGCACAAAGCCTATATGTTGAAAATGGCTCAGCCTGTGGACTGCCTCTCTGCTCCTAGTCAGATGGATTTCAATTTGGCAGAGCCCAAGCTGTCTGATCCTGGGGAGGGATCTTCAGCTCAGGGGGCAATGTTGGGAACAGCCTCCGAATCGTTAGGGCTCCAGATTTCCAGCCCTCTCTTGCGTGAGGAGGGAGAGCTTCTTTCTGAATCAGGACTAGATACATGGCCTATGGAGCTGGAGGAAGGTGAGATTGGGCCTGGGGATGATCCCAATGTCTTCAGGGTATTTCGTAAGGAAGAGCTGGGAGCTCTGATTGTCCATTCTCTAGTGGCGTTAAATATTGTGCTTCCGACAGCGCAACAGGAGCCCCTGGAGGATCCCTTGTTACAGGGGTTTAAGCCAGAGCAACGGTGTTTTCCATTCCACCGGGTCATTAAGCAGATGATAGAGTCGGAGTGGGAGTGTCCTGAGGCTAGCCTGAGGGGCGGTCGCACCATTGCGCGCCTTTACCCCATACCTCAGGAGGAGAAGGACTTATTGCGGATGCCTAAAGTAGATGCGCTGGTGTCGGCGGTCACGAAGAAAACCACCATTCCGGTGGAAGGAGGTACTGCCCTGAAAGATCTTCAGGATCGTAGGTTAGAGGCGCTCCTCAAACAGGCGTTTGATTCTAGTGCCTTGGCTTTGCAGGCTTCGGTTTGTGGGGCGTATGTGTCCCGGGCTTCTATCCGTTGGCTTCAGGGTGAGCTGAACCCGGAGAAGCAAGAAGATTCGTCCTCAGAGGGGGCAAAGCTAGAGTCGACGGCGGCTTACCTGGCGGACGCCTTCTATGATTTGATCTGAATTTCGGCGAAATCCATGGCCTCCCTTATTGCTGCCAGGCGTTTTCTTTGGCTAAGAAATTGGGCAGCAGACCCGTCTTCAAAATCTAGACTCAGTAAGCTTCCATACAAGGGCAAGCTGCTTTTTGGGGAAGCACTGGAGAAAATTGTGAAGGATTTGGGCGATTCCAAAGGGGGTCGGCTTCCGGAGGATAGACCCAGAGCTGCTAAGGCTGGGGCGATGCTCAGGGGTCATGGTCGAGAGAACCGCAAGTTCCGGGGCTCTCGCTTTGCGCCTTATCAACGGGGTCGCTTTGTGGCAAGGGGCCAGTCCTTTCGTGGGGCCAGAGGTTTCGGCAGGGTTTTTTTTAACGCCCAGCAGACCTCTGGTAAGAAACCGCAATGAAGGGCGGCTGGTCCAGGCGGAGATTCCCGTAGGAGGACGTTTGCAGGAGTTTCTCTCCGCCTGGACCACCATAACTACGGATCTCTGGGTGCTGGAGATCATACGCGAGGGCTACGCTCTGGAGTTTGCGTCTCCGCTGGCGGGCGCTTTTGTTCGATCCCCGTGTGGGTCTCCAGCAAAGAGAGCGGCGGTCGAGGACATGCTGAACCGCTTGTTGCGCTTGCAGGCAGTAGTCCCCGTACCCCTAGACCAGTGCGGCTTAGGTCGATACTCGATTTATTTCGTAGTGCCCAAGAAGGAAGGTTCTTTCCGACCTATTCTCGATCTAAAGTATGTCAACCGCTGCTTGCGAGTTCCGCATTTTTGGATGGAGACCCTAAGAGCAGTTATCCGGGCCGTGAGGCCGGGAGAATGGCTTTCCTCCATCGATTTAACAGAGGCTTACCTGCACATTCCGATCCGGGTGGACCATCAGCAGTTTCTGCGGTTTGCAGTGCCCATGGGTCATTTTCAGTTTCGAGCGCTGCCGTTCGGGCTAGCCACGGCACCACGGACGTTCACCAAGGTTATGGTGGTAGTCGCGGCTGCTCTCCGGAAGGAAGGGATTCAGGTGCATCCCTACCTGGATGACTGGTTGATTCGAGCGGCATCTCAGGAGGAGTCCGGGGAGGCTACGGCTCGGGTGGTACAGTTCCTAGAGCAGCTCGGTTGGGTCATCAACCGCGCAAAAGGTTGCTTGCAGCCGGTGCAGCGGTTGACTTATCTCGGAGCCGTGTTCGATACAAAGAAGGGGGCGGTGTTTCTGCCTCTGGACAGGGTACAGAAACTGCAGAATCGGGTGGCGGCCTTCCTACGCCTCGCCGCTCCGACGGCTTGGAGGTATTTGCAGGTTTTGGGCTCGATGGCCGCAGCGTTGGACCTGGTGCCTTGGGCCAGAGCTCACATGCGTCCGCTTCAACAAGCGTTGCTGTCGAGATGGTTTCCACAAGCTCATCCGCTGTCTCGGAAGTTGCCGTGTCCGGAGGACATCCGCGGCTCTCTGCAGTGGTGGTTAGTTCCCGCTCATTTGCAGGCGGGGGTTCCTCTGGCTCCTCCGGATTGGGTTTTGGTCACCACGGATGCAAGTCTCTCCGGGTGGGGAGCTCATTGTCTGTCTCAGGTGGCGCAGGGGACCTGGTCTTCCGAGGAGAGAAGTTGGTCTATCAATCGCTTGGAGTTGCGGGCAGTGCGCCTTGCGCTGCTGGCCTTTCATGGTCTGATCGCACGTCGAGCGGTACGGGTGTTTTCCGACAATCTGGTGACGGTTGCCTACATCAACAAGCAGGGCGGCACGGGCAGTGCTCCTTTGCTGGAAGAGAGTCAGGTTTTGTTGCAGTGGGCGGAGTTTCATCTGCTGGCACTCTTGGCGAGTCACGTTGCCGGGAAGGACAACGTTCAGGCCGTCTATCTCAGTCGCAATGTCCTCGATCCCGGAGAGTGGGAGCTCAACTGGGCAGTGTTTCACGAGATCACGTTGCAGTGGGGGCAGCCGATCATGGATCTCATGGCTACCCTGGTCTCTGCCAAAGCTTCCAGGTTCTTCAGCAGGCGCAGAGAGCTTATGTCGGAGGGTTTCGACGGGCTGGTTCAGCCCTGGCCGGCAGTGGGGTTGCTTTATGTGTTCCCTCCGTGGCCCCTGCTGGGGCGCGTCATTCGGAGGATCTCATCTCACGCCGGCAGGGTGATTCTCATTGCACCGAATTGGCCCCGTCGACCCTGGTATGCGGATTTGGTACGTCTCTTGATCGCTCCACCTTGGAGGCTTCCATCGAGAATCAATCTCTTGAGCCAAGGGCCAGTGTTTATGCCGCAGATGGATTGATTCTCGCTTACGGCTTGGCTCTTGAAAGGCAGTGATTGCGGCGGAAGGGGTACTCGGCGTCCGTAATCGCTACTATGTTGCAATCTAGAAGGTGGTCCACATCCTTAGCATACATTCGGGTGTGGCGCATTTTTGAGGCATGGTGTGCGGAATGTGCAGTGCCACCAAGAGCGGCCAGATTGCCCCATGTTCTAGCGTTCCTTCAAGGGGGACTAGAGAAGGGTCTAGCCCTCGGTACTCTCAAAGTCCACCTGGCGGCTCTAGCTTGTTATAGAGGGAGAGTGCAGGGAGTCTCTCTCTCGTCTCATCCGGATGTTCAGCGGTTCCTTCGAGCGGCCAAGAATCTTCGGCCACCGGTGCGACCTGTGGTGCCTCCGTGGGATTTGAATTTGGTTCTGGAGGCCTTAATGGGGCCACCTTTTGAGTCTAGGTCAACCGGAACTTTGAGGGAGTTCTCTTGGAAGGCTGCCTTTCTAGTGGCGCTGTGTTCCGCGAGACGAGTGTCGGATCTCCAAGCGCTCTCTTGCAGGGAGCCATATCTTCACTTTTCGGCAGAGAAGATGGTGTTGCGGCCTGTGTCGTCATATTTGCCGAAGGTGGTGTCTAGTTTTCACCTGAATCAGCCCGTTTCTCTTCCCACTTTTCCATCAGAGGCGATGGATCGGTCTCTTAGGAAGTTGGATTTAGGCCGTGTCTTGCGGAAGTATTTGAGGAAAACCAGGCCGTTTCGAAAGTCCGATCGGTTGTTCGTGTTATTTGCCGGGCCCCGGAAAGGTCAGGCGGCGACCAAGGCTTCTATCGCTCGCTGGGTGAAGAGCACCATTGGGTGGGCTTATGAAGCAAGTGGCAAGGTGCCGCCTGTGGGTCTCAGAGCTCATTCTACCCGGGCTCAGGCGGCCTCTTGGTCTTCTCTACATACCTTCACCAGACATTATCGGTTAGATGTGCAAGCGAGAGGGAACGCTAGGGTGGGGGCCTCGGTTATTGTAGCGGGGCTCGCAGGACCCTCTCCAGTTTAGGTACTGCTTTGGTACTGCCCAACTGTACCTGGACTGGCCCGGAGAGACGAATAGGAAGGAGAAATTAGACCTTACCTGCTAATTGTCTTTCCTTGAGTTCTCTCCGGGCCAGTCCAGGTCCCTCCCATGGTGTTTTCTGCGAGCAATCTGTAGGTTGAGTGCTCCGTGCTAAGTGTACAGCATGGGTCTGTTGCAGGCCTAGTTCCGGAGGCTCTGGGAGAGTAATGGTCTTGGTGAAGAGGATTTTGGGAGATCCCTTGGGGCTTACGGGGGTTTCACGTTTCAGGATCAAAAATTAAATAAATAAATAAAACAGAGGAACTAATTAAATTATTAAGGGACACTTTTCAAGAATCATACTCCTTCGGGAACAGTGTTTAGTCTCTTTAGATATTGGTTAGCGTTTATGGTTAACGTTCAGATGTGTTTGTTCGACTCAGCTGCTTTGACAATGGGAGACTGGCTTCTATCACAAGGGGGAGCCGGATAGGCTGTCAGCAGAAGTTTGTTTTTTTCAGTCCTCAGCTGCTGGAGGAGGTTGACCACCCAACTGTACCTGGACTGGCCCGGAGAGAACTCAAGGAAAGACAATTAGCAGGTAAGGTCTAATTTCTCCTTCTATTTTATTTATTTTTCATTATTGAATTTATCCTGGTAGCTGGATTTACTCTTCCTCTGCTTGCCTGAGTCTATACCTGAGGGAGAAGGGAGAGATTGTGCAGGACCTGCTATCATCTTTGACTCCTTTCTCTGCACACATTAAGAGATAGCTGGCACCTGTCATTTCTTTCTGTATAACATCAGCAAACATCATCCCTTCTTTTCTGAACACATAACCAAGACCTTAATCCTCTCTCTCGCTAACCCCTGCTTAGACCATCACATCCTGCTTCTGGCAGGTCTCCCACTAACTTCTCTTTCCAATCCATTTAGAACTCAGCTGCAGTATCACTGTGTCCACATAACCCCTCTTCTGAGCTCCCTTAATTAGCCCCCTGTTAAAGGACTCTTATAGTACTGTTTTCCAGTTTTATTCAGTGGGGGTAATTTTCAAAGACCTTTCTGCTGTAAATTACCCAGTCTTCACCAACTGGTTCTGTGTCCCCCTGTGGAAAAAAAGCCTCTAAAAATTGCCCTAGGCCCTTTGTAGGAAAAAAGGTGCTGAGGATACCGAGCGCAGAATTGAAAATGCAAGTGAGGATTTTAATTTGTTTTCAATCTCAAACCTCCATAAACAAAGTTAATTGGCATAGCTTCCACTTAAAGGTATACTGTATGCATAAGAATTTCTCCAGGACCAAGCAGGAAGTCAGTCCTCACTTATGGGTGACGTCGGCGCCGACGGAGCCCTCGCGGAGCAATTTCCCCAGCTTTCAAAGAAAGCCTTTGGGAATTGCAGCGCGCATGCGCGGTTCCCTTCCCGCCCAAGGGTGCCATCTTGCTCAGTCTTCTTTTTTCCGCGGAGCCCTGCAGACGTACTCTGTGTTCGCCGCTGAAAAAGTTGATTATTTTTCATTTAATTACTTTGTTTTTTCCTCGGCTCGACGCCGATCCCTTTCCCGTCCAGACTCGGTACTCCTGTATCGAGTCCTTCCCTTGTTTTTCGGTTTTTGTCCTTAGTGGCTGGCGTTCCCGCCACTTTTTTTCTTTTTTCCTGGCAGCCCGGTCCTTTGACCTCGCAGGGGCCCTTTTTCCCCCGATGGCTGCCAGCGGGTTTAAAAAGTGTGATCGGTGTAAACATCTTATGTCTCTTACCGACACACATGACTGCTGCCTCCGTTGCCTCGGACCCGATCATGACCCGATGATCTGCGGTCCGTGTGGCAAAATGTCCTCGAAGGCCTTGAGGAGCCGGCAGGCGCAGAAGGATAAATTTTTCTCTGACTCCGCGTCCGGCCGGGCTCGGACCTCGTCAGAGGCTTCGACGCCTCGGGACTCCGGCCCTGAGTTCCATCGCAGCTCCTCTGAGAGGGGGTCCCCTTCCAGGGAACATCGTCGGAAGAAGAAAACCGCGAGGGCGGCGTCGGTGGATGCTCCTGGTTCCTCGAGGGCCAGGTCGCATAGCCCCGATAGCCGCCCCGGTTCTCCGGGGGCGGAGAGACCTTCGAAGCTTCCTCAACTCGCTGCGGAGACCGCTGGACCTGTAAGTACTGTTGTCCTTCTGGACTCGCCTCCGCAAGAGCCGGCGCCGGGCCCGACGCCTGCTGAGTCTCCGGAACTTGGCTCCCGGATGACGGCCTTGGAGCGCAGTTTGGCTGCCTTCTTGGATCAGCAGCGGGCATTGATGACCAGCCTCGCTGGTGCATCTGCCCCGACCACCGGGACCTCGACGTCCAAGTCGACCCCAGAGGCCGAGCCGATCCTCGAGTCCATGCGGGCTCGAGTCGATCCTCGGTCGCGGTCCCCCTCGGCCTCCCGTTCGGGACCGAGGTCGTCGACGCCGACTCCCTCGGCGTCGGGGCAGAGAGCGTCGGCGCCCGCCCGCTCGGAGCCCCTCGATTCCTCCTCCGCGGAGTCCGGCTGGGATACGGAGGAGGATGAGTCACCCGGTTCTTTTCATACCCGGTGCGTTCCCTCGGACTCGCCCGAGTCTGAACCTCGGAGACGGTCCCCCCTGGAGGACACCTGGTTCTCGGACTTCGTGCGGGATATGGCCAAGGCTTTGGCCTTCCCTGCGGATCCCGAGGAGGAGCCTCGAGCCGAGGAGCTCGAGACCCTCCAGTATGACTCTCCTCCGAAGGAGGCCTTTACTGTTCCGGTTCCTCCGATGCTGGAGCGGCTTCTCTTTCCGCATGTGGGAGAGCCCGGCGTCGGCGCCGGTCCTTAGCAAGCGGGTTGATTCCATATATCGAGTCCGCAAGAGCCCCGGGTTCCAGAAGGCACAGCTGCCGCACCATTCCATGGTGGTGGAGTCGGCCATGCATCGACTCAAGAGTCAGAAGATGCACTCCTCGGTGCCTCCCGGCAAGGAGGCTCGGAACCTGGATGCCCTCGGTAGAAAGTGCTTCCAGGGCTCTATGCTTGCTTGCCGAGTCCAGATGTACCAGCTCTACATGGGCATGTACCTCCGAGACCTGGCGAAGGAAATTGCCGGGTTCTCTGCTGGTCTCTCCGAGGAACCTTTGCAGAGGTTCCAGACGTTGTCATCGGGTATTCGGGAGTGCTCGAAGTTCATGTCTCGTGCAGCTTACGATGGCTTCGAGGCGTCGGCTCGGGTAGCCGCAGCCGGCATCGGTGCCCGCCGTCAGGCATGGCTTCAGTCCTCGGACCTCGAGCCATGGGTACAGGACAAATTGGTCGATGTCCCTTGTAGAGGTGATAACCTCTTTGGCAAGCCCATGGATGAAAAGGCTGCCCAGATCGAGACCGAGACTCTGACCCGGACTCGTCTCTCTCGAAAGACCTCTGCCCCTTCCCAGAAGAAGAAGGGCTCGGGGAAGAAGTCCTTTTACCCGAGGAAGGTGTCTGCCTACAAACATCAACACCCCCAGTATCAAGCCTCAGCAGCTCCCCAGCAGGGTCAGCAGGCTAAGGGACAGGACAATGGGTCCCGTAGGCAGAGAGCCCCCAAGCCCTCTACACCAGCCCCTGCCCCGCAGGGTGGGGATTTTGACTGGATCAGCATAGCCTCTCCCCCTCCGCTGGCTTCTCTCAGCACAGGAGGCTGGCTGGTCCACTTTGCCCACAGGTGGTCAGCCGTCACATCGGATTCCTGGGTGCTTCAGGTGGTGAAGAACGGCTACCTTCTGCACTTTCACCAGGTCCCTCCCTCCTACTATCCAGGGGAGCCTCCAAGGCCCCCTCTGCACAGGGACTTGCTCCTTCGGGAGTTGGCGGGTCTTCTCCAGGATCAGGCTGTGGAACCGGTGCCCCACCACCTGAGAGGTCAGGGTTTTTACTCCCGGTACTTTCTGGTTCGGAAAAGGACGGGCGGCCTCAGACCCATCCTGGACCTGCGCAACCTCAACAGGTTCCTGCAGAGGGAAAAGTTCAAAATGCTTACCCTTGGGATCCTGCTGCCCTACCTCCAGCAGGGAGATTGGCTATGCTCCTTGGATCTAAAGGATGCGTATACCCACATCCTTATTCATCCCGACCACAGACAATATCTGAGATTTGTTGTGGGAGGACACCATTACCAGTACAGGGTACTACCCTTCGGACTGTCCTCCGCTCCCAGGGTCTTCACCAAATGCCTCGCGGTGGTGGCAGCTTATCTCCGGCTTCAAGGCCTTTTCGTGTTTCCTTACCTGGACGACTGGCTCATCAGGGCCCCCTCGTCCGGGGAGGTCACTCACGCCACGCATCGCACTGTAGCTCTTCTACAGCACTTGGGCTTCATCATAAACTTCGCAAAGTCCACTTTGCTCCCTTCCCAAAACTTGGAGTTCATCGGGGCGAGGTTGGACACTCTTCAGGCTCGTGCCTTCCTCCCTCTGGACAGAGCCACCAGACTCATGGCGCTGGCCAGCCAGTTTCACGGCCGGTCCCGGGTCTCCGCCAGGCGCTTCCTGCGGTTACTGGGCCACATGGCCTCCACGGTCCATGTCACCCCCAACGCCCGCCTGCACATGAGGCCGGCTCAGTGGAGCCTTCGCACTCAGTGGCATCAGGCCACAGGGAGCCTCGTGGACTCGGTTCAGGTCTCCGACCGTCTGGCCTCCTCTCTGAAATGGTGGCTTCATCTGCCCAACCTTCTCCTCGGGATGGCCTTTCAGTCTCCTCCGCCTGCCCTAGTGCTGACCTCGGATGCTTCTCTCCTGGGGTGGGGAGCGCACTGCCAGGGGTCGTGCACCCAGGGTCTATGTACCCCCTGGGAGTCTGCCCAGCAGATCAACTTCTTGGAGCTCAGGGCCATCCGTCTTGCCCTGCGCACCTTCTCTCATCTGACGTCTCACCAGTCTGTACTGGTCCAGACCGACAATCAAGTTGCCATGTTCTATGTGAACAAGCAGGGGGGCACGGGCTCCCTTCCCCTCTGTCGGGAGGCTCAACGCCTGTGCTACTGGGCCGTCGATCACGGCATCCTCCTCAAAGCTGTTTACCTGCCCGGCCAGGACAATCACCTGGCCGACAAATTGAGCAGAATCCTGCAGCCACACGAATGGCGCTTGGACCCGTTAGTTGTCCAGAAGCTCTTCCTCAGGTGGGGACTCCCCACCATGGACCTCTTTGCCAGTCCTCTCAACCGGCAACTTCCCAGGTTCTGCTCCCGGCACCCGCACCGGCTCCGTGCAGCGGCGGATGCCTTCCTCATTCCGTGGTCCCAAGGCCTCCTATATGCCTTTCCTCCCACGCCACTAGTGTCCCGGACGCTCTTCAAGATTCTTCGGGACAGGGCCTCCGTGATCCTGGTGGCCCCCAGGTGGCCGAGGCAGCCCTGGTTTCCACTTCTACTACAGTTAGCGGTGGACACACCTCTCCCTCTGGGGTTTCAACCCGATCTCCTGACTCAGGATCAGGGGACTCTCTTGCACCCCAACCTCCGGGCCCTCCATCTGGAGGCTTGGCTGCTGAAAGGGTAGTCCTGGCCTCCCTCCGCCTGCCACGTGAGGTGGAGGAGGTAGTCTTGGCCTCTCGTCGGCCGTCCACCCGGAAGTCTTACGCCTTCAAGTGGCGTCGCTTCTCCGTGTGGTGTACTCGGCGGTCTGAGGACCCTTTCTCCTGTTTGGTACAGGTAGTCCTGCAGTACTTGCTCTACCTCTCCAATCTCGGCCTTAAGTCCAACTCTGTCAGAGTCCACCTTAGTGCTCTCTCCGCACATCACTTCCCGGTGGAGGGCAGGCCTCTGTCGGCGCACCCCTTGGTGGCCCGTTTTCTTCGCGGGCTTCTCCTGCTCAAGCCCCCCCTGCGTCCACCAGCCCCTGACTGGGATCTGAATGTGGTCTTGCAGCGGATTACCTGTCCGCCTTTTGAACCTATGGCTACCTGTCCTCTTCGTTTCCTTTCTTGGAAAACCCTCTTCTTGGTAGCCCTGACCTCCGCTAGGCGCGTTAGTGAGTTACAGGCCCTAGTGTCGGAGCCTCCTTACACCAGGTTCTATCCTAATAGGGTGGTCTTACGGACTCATCCTAAGTTTCTGCCAAAGGTTGTTTCTCCTTTTCACATGAACCAGGAGGTGATTCTTCCCACCTTCTTTCCCAGGCCGCATGCCAGCCGCGCTGAGACGGTTCTGCACACCCTGGACTGTAGGAGGGCCTTATCCTTCTACCTTGACCGTACGCGAGAGCACCGAAAGGCAGTTCAGCTTTTCGTTTCCTTTGACCGCAATAAGTTGGGGACACCTGTCTCCAAGCGTACTTTGTCCATCTGGGTGGCTGACTGTATCGCTTGGACGTATGAGGCAGCCGGCCTCTCATTGGAGAGTCGAGTCACGGCTCATTGTGTTCGGGCGAAGGCTGCGTCAGTAGCACATCTCCGCTCTGTTCCGTTGGCAGACATCTGCCAGGCCGCTACCTGGTCTTCCGGCCAGACTTTTGCAGCGCATTACTGCCTGGAGAGAGAGTCCCGTAGGGACAGTGCTTTCGGCCAGGCTGTCCTCCGCAATCTCTTTGAGGTTTAGGCAACTCCTACCCTCCGGCCCGGATGTTGGGCTACCGGCCGGGGGCGTGTTCAGAGAAGATTCCTTCCTTCTGTACTGCTGAGCTAGAGGGAGCTCATTTTTCGGCTTGAGGCCTCCGGTAGCCTTGAGCTTGGGAGTCCCATAAGTGAGGACTGACTTCCTGCTTGGTCCTGGAGAAAGCGTAGTTACTCACCTGTAACAGGTGTTCTCCAGGAGCAGCAGGAATCAGTCCTCACTACCCTCCCTCCTCCCCTCGGAGTTGCAGTCTTATCTTATCCATTGGTTTTGCTAACTTTTTGCTGTCTCTTCGCTATGTCATCAGACTGAGCAAGATGGCACCCTTGGGCGGGAAGGGAACCGCGCATGCGCGCTGCAATTCACAAAGGCTTTCTTTGAAAGCTGGGGAAATTGCTCCGCGAGGGCTCCGTCGGCACCGACGTCACCCATAAGTGAGGACTGATTCCTGCTGCTCCTGGAGAACACCTGTTACAGGTGAGTAACTACGCTTTCCATGCTGTCAGGAGGGGCGGTCACAGATTGTCATAGCAAAAACACTCAAGAGTATTCCCTCTGAAAATAAGCTTAGAAGCCAGTCCAGAAAATGAATCAGACAGCAGATTGTACACTCTTATTGTCAACTGTCTGTCCTAAAAATTCATATTCCAGGCAGTGGTCTGTTTTGCATATGAAATGAATCTGAGCTTAACTCCCAATATAATGGTTCACAGAAAATGCAGAAGACAAAATAAGAAAACAGTATGAAGAATAATTCTAGCCAGAAACACTTACCTTAGAAAAAGCACCACCATCTTCATTCTCACTGTTACCATCTTCTGCACTGCCCTGTGCCGGCTGCTGCTCTGGGGTCTGGCCGCTGCTGCCGCCCTCCTCTGGCGTCTGGCCGCTGCTGCCGCCCTCCTCTGCTGTCTGGCCGCTGCTGCCGCCCTCCTCTGGCGTCTGGCCGCTGCTGCCGCCCTCCTCTGGCGTCTGGCCGCTGCTGCCGCCCTCCTCTGGCGTCTGGCCACCCTCCTCTGGCGTCTGGCCGCTGCTGCCGCCCTCCTCTGGCGTCTGGCCGCCCTCCTCTGGCGTCTGGCCGCCCTCCTCTGGCGTCTGGCCGCTGCTGCCGCCCTCCTCTGGCGTCTGGCCGCCCTCCTCTGGCGTCTGGCCGCTGCTGCCGCCCTCCTCTGGCGTCTGGCCGCCCTCCTCTGACGTCTGGCCGCTGCTGCCGCCCTCCTCTGGCGTCTGGCCGCCCTCCTCTGGCGTCTGGCCGCTGCTGCCGCCCTCCTCTGGCGTCTGGCCGCCCTCCTCTGGCGTCTGGCCGCTGCTGCCGCCCTCCTCTGGCGTCTGGCTGCTGCTGCCGCCCTCCTCTGGCGTCTGGCCGCCCTCCTCTGGCGTCTGCCCGCTGCTGCCGCCCTCCTCTGGCGTCTGGCCGCCCTCCTCTGGCGTCTGGCCGCTGCTGCCGCCCCCCTCTGGCGTCTGGCCGCCCTCCTCTGGCGTCTGGCCGCTGCTGCTGCCGCCCTCCTCTGGCGTCTGGCCGCCCTCCTCTGGCGTCTGGCCTCTGCTGCCGCCCTCCTCTGGCGTCTGGCCGCCCTCCTCTGGCGTCTGGCCACTGCTGCTGCCCTCCTCTGGCGTCTGGCCGCCCTCCTCTGGCGTCTGGCCGCTGCTGCCGCCCTCCTCTGGCGTCTGGCCGCTGCTGCCGCCCTCCTCTGGCGTCTGGCCGCCCTCCTCTGGCGTCTGGCCGCTGCTGCCGCCCTCCTCTGGCGTCTGGCCGCTGCTGCCGCCCTCCTCTGGCGTCTGGCCGCCCTCCTCTGGCGTCTGGCCGCTGCTGCCGCCCTCCTCTGGCGTCTGGCCGCCCTCCTCTGGCGTCTGGCCGCTGCTGCCGCCCTCCTCTGGCGTCTGGCCGCCCTCCTCTGGCGTCTGGCCGCTGCTGCCGCCCTCCTCTGGCGTCTGGCCGCCCTCCTCTGGCGTCTGGCCGATGCTGCCGCCCTCCTCTGGCGTCTGGCCGCCCTCCTCTGGCGTCTGGCCGCTGCTGCCGCCCTCCTCTGGCGTCTGGCCGCCCTCCTCTGGCGTCTGGCCGCTGCTGCCGCCCTCCTCTGGCGTCTGGCCGCCCTCCTCTGGCGTCTGGCCGCTGCTGCCGCCCTCCTCTGGCGTCTGGCCGCCCACCTCTGGCGTCTGGCTGCTGCTGCCACCCTCCTCTGGTGTCTGGCCGCCCTCCTCTGGCGTCTGGCCGCTGCTGCCGCCCTCCTCTGGCGTCTGGCCGCCCTCCTCTGGCGTCTGGCCGCTGCTGCCGCCCTCCTCTGGCGTCTGGCCGCTGCTGCCGCCCTCCTCTGGCGTCTGGCCGCCCTCCTCTGGCGTCTGGCCGCTGCTGCCGCCCTCCTCTGGCGTCTGGCCGCTGCTGCCGCCCTCCTCTGGCGTCTGGCCGCCCTACTCTGGCGTCTGGCCGCTGCTGCCGCCCTCTCTGGCGTCTGGCCGCCCTCCTCTGGCGTCTGGCCGCTGCTGCCGCCCTCCTCTGGCGTCTGGCCGCTGCTGCCGCCCTCCTCTGGCGTCTGGCCGCTGCTGCCGCCCTCCTCTGGCGTCTGGCCGCTGCTGCCGCCCTCCTCTGGCGTCTGGCCGCCCTCCTCTGGTGTCTGGCCGCTGCTGCCGCCCTCCTCTGGCGTCTGGCCGCCTTCCTCTGGCGTCTGGCCGCTGCTGCCGCCCTCCTCTGGCATCTGGCCGCCCTCCTCTGGCGTCTGTCCGCTGCTGCCGCCCTCCTCTGGCGTCTGGCCGCCCTCCTCTGGCGTCTGGCCGCTGCTGCCGCCCTCCTCTGGCGTCTGGCCGCCCTCCTCTGGCGTCTGGCCGCTGCTGCCGCCCTCCTCTGGCGTCTGGCCGCCCACCTCTGGCGTCTGGCCGCTGCTGCCGCCCTCCTCTGGCGTCTGGCCGCCCTCCTCTGGCGTCTGGCCGCTGCTGCCGCCCTCCTCTGGTGTCTGGCCGCCCTCCTCTGGCGTCTGGCCGCTGCTGCCGCCGTCCTCTGGCGTCTGGCCGCCCTCCTCTGGCGTCTGGCCGCTGCTGCCGCCCTCCTCTGGCGTCTGGCCGCCCTCCTCTGGCGTCTGGCCGCTGCTGCCGCCCTCCTCTGGCGTCTGGCCGCTGCTGCCGCCCTCCTCTGGCGTCTGGCCGCCCTCCTCTGGCGTCTGGCCGCTGCTGCCGCCCTCCTCTGGCGTCTGGCCGCCCTCCTCTGGCGTCTGGCCGCTGCTGCCGCCCTCCTCTGGCGTCTGGCCGCCCTCCTCTGGCGTCTGGCCGCTGCTGCCGCCCTCCTCTGGCGTCTGGCCGCTGCTGCCGCCCTCCTCTGGCGTCTGGCCGCTGCTGCCGCCCTCCTCTGGCGTCTGGCCGCTGCTGCCGCCCTCCTCTGGCGTCTGGCCGCTGCTGCCGCCCTCCTCTGGCGTCTGGCCGCTGCTGCCGCCCTCCTCTGGCGTCTGGCCGCCCTCCTCTGGCGTCTGGCCGCTGCTGCCGCCCTCCTCTGGCGTCTGGCCGCCCTCCTCTGGCGTCTGGCCGCTGCTGCCGCCCTCCTCTGGCGTCTGGCCGCCCTCCTCTGGCGTCTGGCCGCTGCTGCCGCCCTCCTCTGGCGTCTGGCCGCCGGCGTCGCCCGCCTGGGGGGTGCTGCCGCCCTCCTCTGGCGTCTGGCCGCTGCTGCCGCCCTCCTCTGGCGTCTGGCCGCTGCTGCCGCCCTCCTCTGGCGTCTGGCCGCTGCTGCCGCCCTCCTCTGGCGTCTGGCCGCTGCTGCCGCCCTCCTCTGGCGTCTGGCCGCCCTCCTCTGGCGTCTGGCCGCTGCTGCCGCCCTCCTCTGGCGTCTGGCCGCTGCTGCCGCCCTCCTCTGGCGTCTGGCCGCTGCTGCCGCCCTCCTCTGGCGTCTGGCCGCCCTCCTCTGGCGTCTGGCCGCTGCTGCCGCCCTCCTCTGGCGTCTGGCCGCCCTCCTCTGGCGTCTGGCCGCTGCTGCCGCCCTCCTCTGGCGTCTGGCCGCTGCTGCCACCCTCCTCTGGCGTCTGGCCGCCCTCCTCTGGCGTCTGGCCGATGCTGCCGCCCTCCTCTGGCGTCTGGCCGCCCTCCTCTGGCGTCTGGCCGCTGCTGCCGCCCTCCTCTGGCGTCTGGCCGCCCTCCTCTGGCGTCTGGCCGCTGCTGCCGCCCTCCTCTGGCGTCTGGCCGCCCTCCTCTGGCGTCTGGCCGCTGCTGCCGCCCTCCTCTGGCGTCTGGCCGCCCACCTCTGGCGTCTGGCCGCTGCTGCCGCCCTCCTCTGGCATCTGGCCGCCCTCCTTTGGCGTCTGGCCGCTGCTGCCGCCCTCCTCTGGGGTCTGGCCGCCCTCCTCTGGCGTCTGGCCGCTGCTGCCGCCCTCCTCTGGCGTCTGGCCGCTGCTGCCGCCCTCCTCTGGCGTCTGGCCGCCCTCCTCTGGCGTCTGGCCGCTGCTGCCGCCCTCCTCTGGCGTCTGGCCGCTGCTGCCGCCCTCCTCTGGCGTCTGGCCGCTGCTGCCGCCCTCCTCTGGCGTCTGGCCGCCCTCCTCTGGCGTCTGGCTGCCCTCCTCTGGCGTCTGGCCGCTGCTGCCGCCCTCCTCTGGCGTCTGGCCGCTGCTTCCACCCTCCTCTGGCGTCTGGCCGCTGCTGCCGCCCTCCTCTGGCGTCTGGCCGCTGCTGCCGCCCTCCTCTGGCGTCTGGCCGCTGCTGCCGCCCTCCTCTGGCGTCTGGCCGCTGCTTCCGCCCTCCTCTGGCGTCTGGCCGCTGCTGCCGCCCTCCTCTGGCGTCTGGCCGCCCTCCTCTGGCGTCTGGCCGCTGCTGCCGCCCTCCTCTGGCGTCTGGGCGCTGCGGCCGCCCTCCTCTGGCGTCTGGCCGCTGCTGCCGCCCTCCTCTGGCGTCTGGCCGCTGCTGCCGCCCTCCTCTGGCGTCTGGCCGCCCTCCTCTGGCGTCTGTCCGCTGCTGCCGCCCTCCTCTGGCGTCTGGCCGCCCTCCTCTGGCGTCTGGCCGCTGCTGCCGCCCTCCTCTGGCGTCTGGCCGCCCTCCTCTGGCGTCTGGCCGCTGCTGCCGCCCTCCTCTGGCGTCTTGCCGCCCTCCTCTGGCGTCTGGCCGCCCTCCTCTGGCGTCTGGCCGCTGCTGCCGCGCTCCTCTGGCGTCTGGCCGCCCTCCTCTGGCGTCTGGCCGCTGCTGCCGCCCTCCTCTGGCGTCTGGCCGCCCTCCTCTGGCGTCTGGCCGCTGCTGCTGCCGCCCTCCTCTGGCGTCTGGCCGCTGCTGCCGCCCTCCTCTGGCGTCTGGCCGCCCTCCTCTGGCGTCTGGCCGCTGCTGCCGCCCTCCTCTGGCTTCTGGCCGCCCTCCTCTGGCGTCTGGCCGCTGCGGCCGCCCTCCTCTGGCGTCTGGCCGCCCTCCTCTGGCGTCTGGCTGCCCTCCTCTCGCGTCTGGCCGCTGCTGCCGCCCTCCTCTGGCGTCTGGCCGCCCTCCTCTGGCGTCTGGCCGCTGCTGCCGCCCTCCTCTGGCGTCTGGCCGCCCTCCTCTGGCGTCTGGCGCTGCTGCCGCCCTCCTCTGGCGTCTGGCCGCCCTCCTCTGGCGTCTGGCCGCTGCTGCCGCCCTCCTCTGGCGTCTGGCCGCTCCCCGCTGCTGGCTCTGGCGTCTGGCCGGCCGCTGCTGCTGCCGCCCTCCTCTGGCGTCTGGCCGCCCTCCTCTGGCGTCTGGCCGCTGCTGCCGCCCTCCTCTGGCGTCTGGCCGCCCTCCTCTGGCGTCTGGCCGCTGCTGCCGCCCTCCTCTGGCGTCTGGCCGCCCTCCTCTGGCGTCTGGCCGCTGCTGCCGACCTCCTCTGGCGTCTGGCCGCCCTCCTCTGGCGTCTGGCCGCTGCTGCCGCCCTCCTCTGGCGTCTGGCCGCCCTCCTCTGGCGTCTGGCCGCTGCTGCCGCCCTCCTCTGGCGTCTGGCCGCCCTCCTCTGGCGTCTGGCCGCTGCTGCCGCCCTCCTCTGGCGTCTGGCCGCCCTCCTCTGGCGTCTGGCCGCTGCTGCCGCCCGCCTCTGGCGTCTGGCCGCCCACCTCTGGCGTCTGGCCGCTGCTGCCGCCCTCCTCTGGCGTCTGGCCGCCCTCCTCTGGCGTCTGGCCGCTGCTGCCGCCCTCCTCTGGCGTCTGGCCGCCCTCCTCTGGCGTCTGGCCGCTGCTGCCGCCCTCCTCTGGCGTCTGGCCGCCCTCCTCTGGCGTCTGGCCGCTGCTGCCGCCCTCCTCTGGCATCTGGCCGCCCTCCTCTGGCGTCTGGCTGCCCTCCTCTGGCGTCTGGCCGCTGCTGCCGCCCTCCTCTGGCGTCTGGCCGCCCTCCTCTGGCGTCTGGCCGCCCTCCTCTGGCGTCTGGCCGCTGCTGCCGCCCTCCTCTGGCGTCTGGCCGCTGCTGCCGCCCTCCTCTGGCGTCTGGCCGCTGCTGCCGCCCTCCTCTGGCGTCTGGCCGCTGCTGCCGCCCTCCTCTGGCGTCTGGCCGCCCTCCTCTGGCGTCTGGCCGCTGCTGCCGCCCTCCTCTGGCGTCTGGCCGCCCTCCTCTGGCGTCTGGCCGCTGCTGCCGCCCTCCTCTGGCGTCTGGCCGCCGTCCTCTGGCGTCTGCCCGCTGCTGCCGCCCTCCTCTGGCGTCTGGCCGCCCTCCTCTGGCGTCTGGCCGCTGCTGCCGCCCTCCTCTGGCGTCTGGCCGCCCTCCTCTGGCGTCTGGCCGCTGCTGCCGCCCTCCTCTGGCGTCTGGCCGCCCTCCTCTGGCGTCTGGCCGCTGCTGCCGCCCTCCTCTGGCGTCTGGCCGCCCTCCTCTGGCGTCTGGCCGCTGCTGCCGCCCTCCTCTGGCGTCTGGCCGCCCACCTCTGGCGTCTGGCCGCTGCTGCCGTCCTCCTCTGGCGTCTGGCCGCCCTCCTCTGGCGTCTGGCCGCTGCTGCCGCCCTCCTCTGGCGTCTGGCCGCCCTCCTCTGGCATCTGGCCGCTGCTGCCGCCCTCCTCTGGCGTCTGGCCGCCCTCCTCTGGCGTCTGGCCGCTGCTGCCGCCCTTGTCTGGCGTCTGGCCGCCCTCCTCTGGCGTCTGGCTGCTGCTGCCGCCCTCCTCTGGCGTCTGGCCGCTGCTGCCGCCCTCCTCTGGCGTCTGGCCGCCCTTCTCTGGCGTCTGGCCGCTGCTGCCGCCCTCCTCCGGCGTCTGGCCGCTGCTGCCGCCCTCCTCTTCCACCTGCGACGGCTGCTCTGGACTCTTTTCTGTGCTTGAAGACTCCTGTGTATTTTTTTCACTTTCATAGTCGCACTGGAAATGGAAAGAATACTATATTAGAACAGAAAAGTAATATCTGTTTGGTTTTCGCAGCAATCATTTTAATCTTATAAAAATTGGTTCCAAAATGATTATGGATGCAAATTTAGACCTTCAAACTATGTAAATGCTGCAAAGTGGTATATTACGTGGCACTTATATGGTTAGTGCTGCTGAATATCGGTGCTTACAGACACTCCACACCCCAATGCTTATTAGCTAGCATGACGGCATTTTGGGGACATTCCATGGGTAGTACACGGAATAAATGGCTAGCGGCGATATTCAGCTGCTGCCCTGTAATTTCTTGGCAGTGAAAGTCAGGCGTAGCAAAGGCTATGCAACGTTTGCCTCTTAAGCTAACCCAGCAGCAGCTGAATATATCTGATGTCTGGTTAGTTTCCTTCTTCCGCAGCTGACCCGGATATTCAGTGCTGGTGGCCAGGTATGCAGCAGCAATCCAAGGGAGTAATACAGTGTAGGGGGTGAAGTACTTTTGTCCACTAAAGAAGAGCGGGACCTAGGCGTGGTTGTGTCTGATGATCTTAAAGTAACTAAACAGGTAGAAAAGGCGACAGCAAAAGCTAGAAGGATGCTTGGGTGCATTCGGAGAGGAATGGCTAGCAGAAAAAAGGAGGTGATGGTGCCTCTGTATAAGTCTTTGGTGCGACCTCATTTGAAGTATGGTGTGCAGTTCTTGAGACCGCACCTTAAAAAGGATGTGAACAGGATGGAGTCGGTGCAGAGGGTGGCTACTAAAATGATTAGTGGTCTTCATTATAAAGCATATGAGGACAGACTTAAGGATCTTAATATGTACACCTTAGAGGAAAGGCAGGATAGAGGTGATATGATTGAGATGTTTAAATACCTCCGTGGCATAAATGTTCAGGGAGAGAGCCTCTTTCAATTGAAAGCAAGTTCTGCTACGAGGGGACATGGGATGAGGGTGAAGGGGGATAGATTCAGGAGTGATATGCGGAAATTTTTCTTTACGGAAAGAGTGGTGGATCCATGGAATAGTCTCTCAGTGGAGGTGGTAGAGATGAGGACAGTAACTGAATTCAAAAAAGCATGGGACAAACACAGAAGATCTCTAAAGGAAAAAGGGTAGTTGTTGATATGGAAGGACGGACTAGATAGGCCATGTGGTCTTTTTCTGTTGTCATTTCTATGTTTCTATGGTCTTGGCCTTGAATATTCGGGTTTATTGTTAAGCAGTGATGGCTAGCTGATCTAATTGTGCTAGCTATTGCTGCTGAATATTGTATCCTCTATATTTTGTCCAAGACCTGTAGGAAAAGGTTTTTCATTTAGTAATTTTTTATTTTCCTTTAAACTGTTTAAGGTGAGAGAATTCAGAGACAGTAATTTGGTTTTGGAAATAGCTGACAGTCTATATTGGTTCCTGAGAATGTCACAACGTGTTAGCAGCAGTGTTGTGTATTCTATGGACTGCTGGCAACCCAGTGGCAGTTAGATTTTAGCCCTTTTTCTCAGCTCTTCCTCTCCCTCAATATCTCGATGTGTCAGGCTGAGTCCCACATTTTGAGGGGGGGGGGGGGTTAATTAAGGATTTTTGTCCATACATACAAAAATCAGCTCTTATAGAATTTCATAGAAACATGACGACAGAAAAAGCTTACATGGCTTATCTAGTCTGTCCTTCCATATCAACCACTATAACAGTTCCAGAATCTTATGCTCATGGGGGTATTTATTTATCTGTTTTTTATTCCATGATATCCGACACCGATTCGACAGCACTTAACAAGAACATCCTTAAGTCAAAGCGGTTTACATTACAACTTACATGTCTTACAGCGGAATGAGGAACAAGTTAAATGGGGAGGGGGATGGCATGCAAGCTAATAAAAATGAGATTATAAACATTATATGAAGAACTATATACAATGTAGCTGGGAAGCTGCTTATAGAAATAACCTGAGAACTGTATAGAATAGCTGCGGAACTAAATAAGGATGAGATGATCAAAGTTGGTCAGCGATGTCCAAAGATGTCAAACTTGCATAGAACTGAATATTGCAAAAATTGGGGGGGGGGGGGGCGCATGTTAGATATGAGCTCTTTACGTGCTCTCTTTTCTGAAAATGAGTGTGGACATATTAGTAGGAATAATATTTGGCTTGAGAGGAGGAATAGCCTAATGGTTAGATCACTGGCTTGGGAACCAAGACACCAGAGTTTAATTTTCACTTGCAGTCCTTGTAGCCTTGGGCAACTCACTTAACCCTCCATTGCTTCAGAAAAATCCAAGTTATCAATGTCCCTTTTTAATGTACATTGCCAAGTTTACGTTGCAATATAAACTGCTTTCACTGAAATAATAAAGCAGTTTAAAAAAACCTGTTAAGTAAAATTGTGTTGGACAGGCCTATTTTTATGTGAATGTCTGTGTCTTCTGTTATCTATACGGCTCTGTGTTCATTATCATTCATTTAGTTCATTAGAATGCCTAATATTGAGGGGGGATATTCAAAGAGATTAACGCGGCAAGTGGACCTGCTAACTACATTAATTGCGCTGAGCAAGATGAAACGGTTAGAGCTGCAGAATATCTGCTGGTGCCGCTGCTGCATGTGCCAGTGCTATCGGGCTAACTTCGGGCATTTTGAGGGTGGTATCCGGAGATAACAAGGCGGCAGTGATATTGAGCCGTTGCTTGAAATGGCAGAAGTTGGGCACCTGAAAAGATTGCCTAACTTTTGCCGCCAAAGCTAACCAGGCTGCGGCTGAATCTCGCTGCTTCCCAGCTGAGCCAGGTATTCAGCGCCACTGGCCTCCGACTCCAGCATCGAATATCCAGGTCTTCGCTTCAGCAGTGACAGCTAGCCGTGCTCGAATGGCTTGCTGCCGCTGCTGCTGAAATTGCTTTCATGCGGAAACTCTCACTTGTACATGCATTTAGTTATGAATTAATGTGCATATAGTCGATTTGCACGCTTAGGAGAAGTTCTAACACACTTATAGAGCATCTGCAAGAAACAAATATGTGAAATGGACATGATAAAACACCTGAAAACGGGAAAAATCCATTTAAATCAAACATGAACCAAACTTTCATTTGGTCACACAAATCTTTGGTTTCTAAATAGACCTGTATCTTGCCTGCTCTGGCTCACATATTTGGTCAGTTTGTTATAACTGGGAGAGATGTTCAGCGAGATTTATGCAGTTAGCATCATTTGCTAATCACATGAGTCCCAGTAATATATTCTGTGGCACTGAGTGCATACTGCCAGAGCGCTATATGGATCACGCCGGGTAAATCTCTTGGCAGAGTGAGGGTGGCCATTACTTCTACCGCTTATCATTTCTATAGTACTGCAAGGCGGAAGCGGCACTGAACATAAGACACATGAGCAGAACAAATAAAATACTAGTGCAGTTCAAAAGGGAAATGATCAAAACATACAAGGGTGTTAAACAGGAGGGTAAGGTGGGTCAGGATGCAAAAGCAGCCTCAAAAAAGTGGGGTTTTAGCCTGGATTTGAACAGGACCAGAGATGGAGTCTGGCATGTTCACTCAGGTAGTCTATTCCAGGCATATAGTGTAGCAAGATGGAACGAATGGAGTCTGGAGTTAGCATAAGAAGAGAAGGGCACAGATAAAAGTAATTTATCTGATGAGTGGAGTTCCTGAGGAGGGTTGTAGAGAGAGATAAGAAAAGATTAGTAATATGGAGCCGTAGAGTGAATTCATTTGTAGGTCAGGAGAAGAAGTTTGAATTGGATGCATAAGAGGATAGGGAGCTAATGAAGGGACCTCAGAAGAGGGATTGGGTGGGTAGAGCAACATTGGCAGAAGATTAGCTGTGCAGCTGACTTTTGAATGGATTGGAGAGAGAAGTCAGTGGGAGACCAGCAAGGAGCAGGTTGCAATCGGCTTAATGAGAGGGGACAAGAGTGTGGATAAAGGTCGTGGTAGTGTGTTCAGAGAGGAAGGG
Organism: Ichthyophis bannanicus; assembly: GCA_033557465.1. Lineage (NCBI taxonomy): Eukaryota > Metazoa > Chordata > Amphibia > Gymnophiona > Ichthyophiidae > Ichthyophis > Ichthyophis bannanicus. Next base: position 9,859,646 of record CM066050.1, read on the forward strand.
ATAGATTTTGTTGATGTTAAAGAGAAGAACTAACAGGGTTTAGCTAGCTGCTGGATTTGGGCAGAGAGAGAGAGAGTCAAAGATAACCCCAAGGTTGCGAGCTGAGGGGACAGGGACAACGGCAGCGCCATGTACAGAAATAGAAGACGGGAGGAAGATAGGATGTGAGTTTAGTAGGAAAGATAAGTGCCATCTTGGCCATATTCAGTTTCAGATCAAAGCTGGACATCAAGGCAGACAGAGGTAGATCTGAGAGTCATCAGCATAAAGATGGTACTGAAATCCATGGGAACAGATCAGTACACCAAGAGAACGAGTATAGAGAGAGAAGAGAAGAGGTTCTAAGACAGAGCCGTTGGGTGTACTGATTGAAAGGGGGATAGGAGTGGAAAAGAATACTCCAGAACATATGCTAAAAGTGTGATGGGAGAGATAAGACAAGACAGAACAGAGCCCCTAAATCTGAGCAACAGTGTCAAATGGAAGGCGTCAAAAGCAGTAAATAAGCCTGCCTCAATGAATCCATATCTCATCTAAATACTGACACTTTCAACATCAGTGCTCTCATAAGTAATTGGAACAAGATCATAGAGCAAGCTGCAACAGTCCTTCAAATGATACTTTCCAAAAAGCCAAAACAAAGTGCCATCTGATAAACGCAGGAACTAAGGCACATCAAGATACAACTAAGAAGTCTTGAACAAAAGTGAGACACTGTAAATCACTCAAAGACCAAAACAAGTATATGACCAAACTCTTGGAATAGCATGACAATGTTAACAGCAATAAAAAGGAATACTATGTGAAGCTCATAATGATCTCACTAAATCGGCCTAGGGAGCTCTTTGAAACAGTAAAATCCTTAGTAAGAGTTCCCAACCCTGAGATGATACATACCCCTGACCCTCAAACACTAGCCAACTTCTACCAGAAAATCTAATTACCTATTACCCTACTACATCAGTACCAGATAGCAGCAATAACACAACCTCCACACCATGGTAATCCTTATATCTACTGCAAATCTGGAAGAAATTCACAAACCTGAACACTACAGTATCTTATCTCAACCCATGCCCAGTAAGCTGAGTCAAAATAGCTAAATCTGAGTTTTCACCTGTTCTCTTCAAAATAATACAGCTGTCATTAACCCAAAGATATATTCCTAAACAACTCAAGATGGCATCTATGTGCCCAATACTGAAGAACTCTACACTAAACAAAACAGACCCAGACTCATACAGACCAATTTCTAGCATACCCTTCATATCAAAAGTAATGGAAAAGGTAGTGCAATGTCAGCTCCAGGACCACATTGATAAATACACCTCTCTGAACTTACAATAGCATGGATTTAGATCTGCACATGGGGTGGAAACACTGCTTACTTCTCTCATGGACAGACTTATAAAGGGTATAGACAAAACAAAATGAGGATTTATACTAATATTCCTGGATATTTCTGCAACTTTCAATTCCATTTCTCAAAACATCCTATTAGCAAGGCTACAAAAGATTGGAATAAAAGATACAACACTACTCTGGTTCAGGTCATACCTAACAGACCATACACAACAAGTTAATAGGCACAAGCAAATCTAAACCATACCAGCAACAGCAAGGAGTTCCCCAAGGCTAGGCTGACATGTAAGAGTCAGTCCTTGTTCATCAGAGCTTACAATTTAGTCAAGACAGACAACACAAGGAGATCAAGTGTGTCGAGATCTGGAGCAGACCTTGGTGGCTTGTGAGCAGAGGTGGATTTATACGCTTTGTACTGTGATCCCCGATGGGCTGAATGCTCAGATTGATTGGGAGAGCTGTATTTAAGTAGATAGGTGAAAGTTTAGTAGGATGTGAAAGGGTTGTCTTTATTGGGTTGAGGATTTGATAGGTCAGGAGGTTTTTAAAATGCTGCGATGTGAAGTCGGGTGCATGCGCGTTTGTTTGACGCTGATTTGTGAGTTCTACAGCTGGTTGTTTGCGTGTGGCACCTAGGCTTGTTTAGGGTAGGTAGTGGGTTTTTGAAGGTTTGAATGTAGGTTTGTTGGATAGAAGTGTTTCATATTTGGTTTGCTGTATGTTTTTATTTTTAGTACCAGTGTCCCCCTGAAGAAGCAAGATGATATGCGAAACGCTTGTAAGTGCTTGTTGTGAGGCGTTGGGGCTGGAATGACCGCGTCAAACAATGTTGTTTTCAAGATAAGTTTGTTTTTATGCGGTATTCCTGGACCTATTTGGGGATTTTATAGAGAAGGTCATTGATGTGACTGGGGCATATGAGAATCGGTGTTAGTGATTTATATGTCACAGAATACACTGGCCCGTTTAATGCTGAGACCTTCTTCTATAAAGAATATCTTGATGGTATTTAACAGCGAATGTTTTGATAATTGAATCCGCAATTGGATATAAGCCTACTTTTTGTTAAAGTTGAGTGTTTTTTTGATTTATTGATAGAAAAAGAAACGGCAGATCTAGCTATCAGATGGATGTGTGTGGAGAAGGAGAGAGAGGAGTCAAAGACAACCCCAAGGTTGCGAGCTGAGGAAACAGGGAGGAGTAGAGACTTATCCACAGAGACTGAGGAAGAGAAGAAGAGGTGTTAAAGTGAAAAATAAGAAGCTTGATTTTGGCTATGTTCAATTTCTAGCGGCGGTGAGACATCCAAGTAGCAATGTCAGAAAGGTAGGCAGAGATCTGGGTCTGGATTGCTGGATAGATTTCAGGTGTTGAGAGGTAGATCTGGGAGTCATCGGCATAAAGATGGTACTGAAAGCCATGGGAAGAGATGAGCGCACCAAGGGACTGGGTATACAGAGAAAAGGAGCAGACCCAAGACAGATCCTTGGGTACCCCAACTGAGAGCGGGATAGCAGCAGAGAATGATCCACCAAATAAAGCACTGAAAGAGTAACAGGAGAGATAAGAGGAGAACCAGGATAGTACAGAGTCCTTAAAACCAAGCAAGGATAGGTTATGAAGGAGAAGGTTGTGGTCAACAGTATCAAAAGCAGCAGAGTGGTCAAGAAGGATGAGGACTGAGTAAAGGGCCCTTGGATTTTGCCAGGAACAAGTCACTGGAGACTTTGGTTTCAGTAGAATGTAAAGGACAAAAGCCAGATTGTAAAGGATCCAGGAGGGCTTGAGAGGAGAGAAAGTCAAGGCAATGGCAGTGAACCGCGCGTTCAAGTAGTTTAGAAATGAAGAGGAGGAGGGAGATGGGTCGATAGTTAGAAAGATAGGTAGGATCAAGTGATGGTTGCGAGGAGAGGAGTAGCTACAGCCTGCTTGAAGGCTGTAGGGACAGTTGCAGTGGAGAACGATAGAAACATAGAAACATGATGGTAGAAAAAGACCACTTGGCCTGTCTAGTCTGTCCTTCTACCCCTCCACTACACCCTCCCCACTCACTGTGCTTCCAGCCTCCTGCACTCAGCTTATGTGCTGCCACCACAGACATAACCACTAACTTTAGAGGTTCCGGGGCTATCAAAAGACGTACAGACACAGGCTTGGGGTTGGTGGGTGAGCTGATTGAAGGGGTGTATTAGGGGGTGAGGGGAATGTGGATATAGCAGCAGCATTAAGCATTGCAGGTAAACAAGCAGATCTTATTGTGCTTATCTGGATAGTGGTTGTGAATAGTACCGACACTGTCCTCTTTATCGAGATATTCAGTGCTATCCACTGTCAAAATTTTATTTAACTACAGTGGCTGGAGTTTGAAAAAAACACTGACTGCTACAGCCGAATATTAACCTGAAACACTCTAAATTTATTACCATTTTTAATGTAGCTAGCTGAGCTAAAGATGTGCACTAGGAGGGTGATTTTATAATAGGGCGTCTATTTTGTACCCAGCGTAAGCCCCCTTTCTTTCTTGCCCAGCTCTTTCCGCACAGCAGAAGCCCAAACCTCACTCTCTCTCCTACACTCTATCCCCTTCGTCTTCCTCCAAATTATTAGCTGACGCAGGTTCCCAGATTGTGATAGCAAAGATCTTCAGGCAGTAAGAACACAAGAAACAAAATGAGTTTTAGGAGTGTGAATTGCAGCATCTCTACTCACATGCTCTGTCTGTTACTATGGAAACCCATGGGGGGGGGGGATATTGTGCCATTAGATGGAGGATGATTGACAAAGAGAAGGGGAGGGCAAACACGACACTCGTGGGAGGGACAGAGTGGGTAATACCGCTGCTGTGCGGTTAGCACCGGGGTCCAGGGATAACGGATCAGGAGTGATATTCAGCTGCTGTCTGGCTGTCCTAACCTTTGCTGCCAAAGCTGAGCAGGAAGCAGCTGAATATCACTTCTGCCCAGTTAGCTTCCAGTGTCTGTGGCTGACCCGCATATTCAATGCTGGTGGCCAGATATGGCTCTGGCATTGGATATCCGAGTTTAGTGTGCAGCGGGGATGGCTAGGCACTGTAATTATCTAGCCGTCTCCGCTGAATATCAGGCCCTTGTTTATAGGTGTGTTTCATCATCGCACTCGGGAAAGCTACCTTATGTGAAAATATTCTCCTAAACGTGTATAATACTAACACAACTTTGGAAAACATTTGAAAACAAATAAATATTTTCCTAGTTTGCATATTTAAAGGGCAATTTTCAAAGACATTTCCATGAAAAAACAATGCTTTTGAAAACTTCCCAACGCTTGTAAATGCATGTATGCGCATATAACCGATGAGCACGTAAGCACCTGCACATATTGCAAAGTGTTCTGAGCGACGTGGTTGGGGCAGGGAGCATTTATCTGTGCTCATTCTTTTCTTGAATCGATTTTTTTGTGAAATATTTCCCTTTGAAAACTGACAAAGTCTGTGAGTAAAAACGTTCCCAGATTTTACAGATATGTGCGTCCTAACCTCCCTTGATCTGTTAAAGTTTGGTTGCATTATTTGTTATATCAGGAGATTGTAATATTATATTTGAAATGCATGTAAGGTTTGAAAATGAATATCCCCCTCCCCCGCCACACTGAAAGATACTTTCCTAGAGTGTACCAGGTACTCTGTGTACTGCTCTTGGTGGCAACTTCCTATTGTAATGAAAAGTTCCTGCTATTTCTCCAGTGTACATACCAGTGGAGTCCATACACACGCACATGGAGGGAGTTGGCAGGAGAGGCGTCCCTGCAGAATACACTGCTCTCCGTCTAATGCTCAGTTAGTCATCAAACTCAAGAAGCCAGAAAACAAAAATGATTTCTCGTACTCACCTCTTTGTTTTGCGGATGGTCTTTTGCTTGTGTTGGTTCCTGGAAGAGAATTTAGCAAGATCAAACTCATTGCAAGATATTTGGCATGTCCAATAGTTGCTGACTCAAGACCAACTCCTCAAGCCAGTTTGGTGACTCAATGGCAGTGCTTTGTGCAACCATACAGAGACCCTGGGCTCAGTTTCTGCCCTCTAGCCCACCCAGCACTGGGGAGATTTGAGAGACACTGTAGTTTCTGTGCTTTTACTCTCTGCTACTTCTGCCCCCCTCGGATGCAGACTTCTGGTTTATGCAAACTGCAAGTGTGCAGAGGAAGCGGCAGACAGTAGAAAGCAGGAATTGTGATATAGGCGGAGAGTTTAGGTAAGCATTGTGCCAGTTTTTGAGCCACTGCTGCCAATGTAGGCCATGGAGAGGGGCGGCAGCAGGTGCCTGTGGAGGGCAGATGCTTAGGCAGCTGCCTAGTTCACCTAATGGTAGTGCTGGCCCTGAGGCACATTCATACCTGTGAAGTAGAGTTTTATGGTGTCCAAGTATACAGTTTTAAAAGATTTTTGTGGGAGAGGTGGTTTTGGGAAGATCATGATTATTGAGTTAGTAAAATCTTGGTTGGGAGGAAGGAGGATGTAAGGCTGAAGGTTCACCTAGTGTGCCCAATACCTTTGCACGGGCCCTGCTGAGATGACCAGGCTAAAGTGAATTGAGAGGGAACACAAAATAGGAATAAAAATCTTGAGATAGCTAGTAATGAAAGCTGTTGGTGCCAGATCCCAGTTTTGATTTTGATTAAGTTGGAAACCCAAAGAAAGGAAGAAACTGTTAGGTCAGAAATATAGACCATCTGCTACCTTTTCTGTTCGCACTTGGTAGCCAGTTTGCAGAGAAACTACCTGGGTAAAGGATGTCCCCTAAAGTCACCTATGCATTTAACACCTGCTAGTTATGCAGGCAGCCCATCATGATTAAAATAGGGCATGCAGTGCCCCCTCCCCCAGCCTTGCTACTGTCTGAAAGGCTAAACAACCTGTTCACGCTCACTCCTGATTTTATCCACCTTTATTATATCCCTCCTGGTCATACCTTTTCCAAACCGAAGAACCCTAGGCTGCTCAGTCTTTCACCATAGAGGAGGTACTTCTAGCTCCTTCATCATTTTGGTTGCCGTTCTCTGAACCTTTTCTAGATTCACCATAACCTTTTTTGACCTGAGACAACCAGAACTGCACATAATTTTCAAGGTGGGGTCGCAATACAGAGACATTATAATAATCTGGGTGTTTTTGCTAATAATTCCTAACATTCTACTGTTTTTTTGGCAACTGTTGCATACTTAGCTGAGTATTTCAACAAATGATCCAAAATCACTCCATGCTCCTTTAACTGGGTGCTGACTCCTAATATGGGCCTTGCATCGTGTTCCTACAGTTCAATTTACTTTCCTCATCTACATCTCTTTGGACTTGTCTACATTAAATTTCATCTGCCATTCAGATGCCCTGAGTCCCACTGCAAACTCCTCAGAATTTACTGGTGGTCATGGAGACACGGTTACCAGGGAATCATGACTGGAATACAATTATATCAGGAAGGACAGGGTAGGAAGAAAGGGAGGGGGGGTGACGGCATATGTCAAAAATAATCTTAAAGCATCAGATTGGCAGGGCTTACGAGGTAAGGAGGAGGGACTTTAGGTTAATCTGGAAAGGAGGAACAGAGCATCCATTTACATTGGTGTGATCTACAGACCTCCTTCATAGGCGGAAGACGTGGACAGAGATTTAATTTCAGATAATTGCACTATTGCTATGGAAGGAGAAGCGCTGCTGATAGGTGAATCCAGTATGCTAGATATTGATTGGGACATCTTTGCTGCAGTGTTTAGAAATAAAGAGATTCTGGATTCTCTACAGAGAGAACTATTCTGTCAACTGGTAATGGGATCCACATGGGAGGAGGGCCATGCTGGACCTGATGCTTCAGTATTAAGACAAGGGTAAAGAGAGTTGAGAGGGGTGTGACAAAAATTACTGGTAAAGGGAGTTCACTCTGCGGAAAAGGGCATTAGCAATTTTGCTCCACATAGATCAGTCCTTGATCTGATTCTTTTTAACGTTCTTGTAAGTGATATTGCAGAAGAGCTGTTGGGTAAGGTTTGCCTGTTTGTAAATGATAACGTCGTCAGTAATAGGGTAGAAACCCAGGAAGATGTAGATAACATGAGGAGGGTTCTAGAATAGCTTGAAAAATGGTTGAGAATTGGCAGCTGAGATTTAACGCTATAAAATACAGAATCATTCGTTTGCACTGCAAAAATCCAAGTCAGCAGTACAGTACAGCTGGTGAAGTACTTCTAGAAAACCAAGGAGGGTGCACCTCCCCTACAAACCCAGAGATGCAAACAAGAGCAGGAAAAACCGTCACTGGAAGCCAAGAGCTTTATTTATGTATCACCAGGTCTGCCCTACACGTGTTTCGACCTTGGGGCCTTCTTCAGGGGACTTCGACCTTATAAAACATGCACATATAAAACAATAAATACATGACGTGCATGTAGAAAGAGCCCAATTATATAAATATATAGAAATGGTATTCATTAATAATACATATAAAATTTAAAAAAGCTAACATATGTTAATACATAAATAAATGATGTAGGAATTAATAACTAAATAATGTAAACAACATATTAAATTCTAATACCATATAGTTCATGTAAAAGCACTGCAAATTTCTTCAGTGATCAAAATTTATAATGAATTACTGCATAGACCTGATCAAAAAGTTATATATTGTGTCATATAGTATATAAATAGTGGACTCACCACTTAGGAGACACTTTTTTATATGTCTAGTGATAAGCTACTTCTGCAAATGTGGAGAAAGCACAATAGAATCCATAAGCAAAGAAGTAAAGAAGAAGAGAACCACCAATAAGGGGAACAGAGAGCATTCTCCATCATAAATTCTACAAGGGGAGAAGGGGAGGGGAACCCCATAGAATCCTTATTATAATTAGTCTGATACTCATCATTTGTGTGTATCTGAACAGGGCACTAAAATACTAAATCTTTAAAATAACTTTATTAGTTTGCACTGAATCATATACACCATCATAGCAATCAAACGTCATCTCTCCCACATAGTGGTTAAAAGTGATATGCTAGAGCCTCAAAATGCAAAACTCCTGTGTTTTAAATGTATATCAAACCATGCCTTGTAGATTTCTTAATGTAAAATAAAACAATCAATGTGGCTCTTACCTCACAACCGAAATGAGTGTAGAAAGCAAACCACAGTCAAACAGCCTATCTTTAAGCCACGTCTAGAGTGTGACGTAACTATGACGACACTTCTCTGTTGATATGATCAATATATCTAACAAACCGCACTTTTATATGGTCTAATGAAAGACACAATCCATTCATTCGATTTTCATTTGCCATGCCACTTTTAATGGGAGAAACCATAAATAAAGGATCAGTGTATGTAATGGAACTTGATCCCTCTCACAAATTGGATATCCAGCACCTATTTAATTCATTCATATTGGTCCACCATGATCTTAAGGATATCTTATCATGTCTGTGATAAAAGCAAATGCTACTTAAAAAATAACAAAATAATATCCTTGTGAGATTTAAACACCAGAGCCATCATACATAGATTAATAAAATATAAACAAAGGAACCACAATAAGATAAAACAAATCTGATGGAAGGGAGGGGGCATGACTGTAGTATGGATTCCTCCTGTTTGATTGGACTCTAAATCCAGGAATGGACTGTTACTTAAAAGATGAACAAATAATGAATATCCTTGTAAAATTTATAGACCAAAGTCTCCATACATAAATCAGGAAAATGTGGTAGGGAGGTTCTGGAAGCTAAATTTAGGCTTTTAGGTAGGAAGTTGAAATCCAGAACTTCCAGGGTAGCGTTCTCCGAAATGCTTCCCGTTCCACGCGCAGGACCCAATAGGCAGGCAGAGCTCCGGAGTCTCAATGCGTGGATGAGACAATGGTGCAGAGATGAGGGGTTCGGATTTGTTAGGAACTGGGGAACATTCTGGGGAAAGGAGGGGCTCTTCCGAAGGGATGGGCTTCACCTTAACCGGGATGGAACCAGGCTGCTGGCATTAACCTTTAAAAAGGAGATAGAGCAGCTTTTAAACTAGATAATAGGGGAAAGCCGACAGTCGCCCAAGAGCGCATGGTTCGGAAGAATGTATCCTTGAAGGATACTACAAAAAGCAGAGAGGTTCCAAAAAAGAGTAAAGTAGCCCAAATGCCCTCGAGTATGGAGCAGACAGAACTTAAAGATCCCAAATTACCCATGTCTACCAATAGCCAAATTAATATGAATAAAATACAGTCTCTAAAATGCTTGTATGCAAATGCTAGAAGTCTACAAAACAAGATGGGAGAGTTAGAATATATAGCACTAAACGAGAGGTTAGATATGATTGGAATATCAGAGACATGGTGGAAGGAGGACAACCAGTGGGACACTGTGATACCTGGGTACAAACTATATGGAAATGATAGAGCTGATCAAATTGGTGGAGGGGTTGCGCTCTATGTTAGAGAGGGCATTGAGTCAGAAAGGATTAAAGTTTTGCAAGAAACAAAATTTGCTGTAGAATCTCTATGGATTGAAATTCCATGTAAAAAGGGGAAGGCGATGGCAGTGGGGGTGTACTATCGTCCGCCTGGCCAGAATGAACAAATGGATGATGAAATGCTCAAAGAAATCAAGGAAGCTAGCAAAAGTTACAGTGCAGTAATAATAATGGGTGATTTCAATTACCCCGGCATCGACTGGGTCAGTGTCACAACAGGACATGCTAGGGAGATAAAGTTCCTAGATGAAATAAATGACTGCTTCTTGGAGCAGCTGGTTCATGAACCGACCAGAGGGGAAGCAATATTAGACCTAGTCCTTAGTGGAACACCAGATGTAGTGCAAGAGATAAGGGTGTTGGGGCCACTTGGCAATAGTGATCATAACATGATCGCCTTTGATTTAATTAGTGGAGGAGGGATAGTAAGGAAATCCACAGTACTACCCTTTAACTTTCGAAAGGGAGACTATGATAGAATGAGGAAAACAGTTAAGAAAAAACTAAAAGGAGCAGTTGCAAAGGTTAAAGACTTACATCAAGCTTGGGTGTTGTTGAAAAATACTATCTTGGAAGCCCAGACCAGCTGTATTCCACGCTTTAAGAAAAGTGGAAGGAAGTCCAAAAAATTGCCAGCATGGTTTAAAGCTGAGGTCAGAGAGGCTGTTGTTGCCAAAAAAGCATCTTTCAAGAAATGGAAAAAAGAGCCAAATGATGAAACCTGGAAACAGCACAAGCACTGGCAAGTCAAATGCAAGGCATTGATAAGGCAGGCAAAGAGAGAATTTGAGAAGAAGCTTGCTGCGGAAGCAAAAACGCGAAATAAAGACCTTTTCAAGTACATTCGTAGCAAAAAACCCGTGAGAGAGTCAGTTGGTCCATTAGATGATAAAGGGGTTAAAGGAGCACTAAGAGGCGACAAGGCGATAGCGGAGAGACTGAATGAATTCTTTGCTTCGGTCTTTACTGAGGAAGATGTAGGGATGTTACCCACGACTGAAGTGGTATTTAAAGGTGTGGAAGAATTGAAGGAAATATCGATACATCGGGAAGATGTCCTACAACTATTAGATAAACTGAAGAGTAGCAAATCACCTGGGCCGGATGGTATACATCCAAGGGTGTTGAAAGAACTGAAATTTGAGATTGCAGACCTGCTATCAGTAATCTGTGAACTATCATTAAAATCATCTCTAATACCTGAGGATTGGAGGATCGCCAATGTAACACCAATTTTTAAAAAGGGTTCGAGGGGTGATCCGGGAAACTACAGACCGGTGAGCCTGACATCAGTACCGGGAAAAATGGTAGAAACCATCATAAAGAATAAAATTACTCAGCATATAGATAGTCATGACCTAATGGGAGACAGCCAACATGGCTTTAGACAAGGAAGATCTTGTCTTACTAATCTGTTATGTTTTTTTGAAGGAGTGAATAAACAGGTGGACAAAGGTGAGTCGGTTGATATTGTGTATCTGGACTTTCAGAAAGCCTTTGACAAGGTCCCTCATGAGAGACTTTTGGCAAAACTAAAGAGTCATGGGATAGGAGGCAGTGTACTACTGTGGATCAGGAACTGGTTAAAAGATAGAAAGCAGAGGGTAGGGCTAAATGGCCAATTTTCCCAATGGAGAAAGGTGAATAGTGGTGTACCCCAGGGATCTGTGCTGGGTCCGCTGCTTTTTGACATATTCATAAATGACCTGGAAAGTGGAATAACGAGTGAGGTTATCAAATTTGCTGATGACACAAAACTATTTAAAGTTGTTAAAACCCAGGAGGATTGTGGAAAATTGCAAGAGGATCTTGATAAATTGGAAGACTGGGCATCAAAATGGCAGATGAAATTTAATGTGGAGAAGTGCAAGGTTATGCACCTAGGGAAGAACAACCCAAACTATGGTTACACGATGCAAGGTTCCACATTAGGAACCACCACCCAAGAAAAAGATTTAGGCGTCCTTGTGGATACCATGTTAAAACCCTCGGCCCAGTGTGCAGCGGCGGCCAAGAGAGCAAATAGAATGCTAGGTATGATAAGGAAAGGAATGGAAAATAAAACAAAAGATATTATAATGCCTCTATATCGTTCCATGGTGAGACCGCACCTTGAATATTGTGTGCAATTCTGGTCGCCATATCTTAAAAAGGATATAGCAATTTTAGAAAAGGTTCAGAGAAGAGCCACCAAAATGGTAAAGGGGATGGAAGGCTACTCCTATGAAGAAAGGCTAAAAAGGTTGGGGCTCTTTAACCTGGAAAAGAGACGGCTGAGGGGAGATATGATAGAAGTCTATAAATTAATGAACGGGGTGGAACGGGTAAACGTAGATCGATTGTTTACCTTATCAGAATATAGAAAGACTAGGGGACATGCAATGAAGCTACAGGGTAAACTATTTAAGACTAATAAAAGAAAATATTTTTTCACTCAACGTGTAATCAAACTCTGGAATTTGTTACCGGAGGATGTAGTAAAGGCTGTTAGTGTAGCTGGGTTTAAAAAAGGTTTGGACAAGTTCCTGGAGGAAAGGTCCATAAACCATTATTAAGAAGGGACCCAGGATATCAATGCTTGAACCAATACAAGCATCGTGGAACCTGTGTCCCTTGGGGAAACTGCTAGGTACGTATGACCTAGATTGGCCACTGTTGGAAACAGAATACTGGGCTTGATGGACCTTGGTCTGACCCAGTATGGCATATCTTATGTTCTTATGTTATGTTCTTAATGGATAAAGGCATTTCAAAGAGATAAAACACATCAAGTGAAGAAGGACTTACCCTCTTGCTCGACCACAAAGGTGCAAAGAGGACATGGCTGAAGCCAGGATTTCACCTATCTAGTTGATAATCAAGGGGTGGCTATGGGGTATCCCAAAGGATCTAAATCATTGCACAGCATCACTTCTATTAACCAAAATACATAATCCAATAAAAACTTGAGTTGTAAAGGAAATAAAAAAAGTGATGGATAAAATATAAATAGACAAATTGTATTAAGAACTTTCAATAAAAATCCTCCATAAAGCTGTGGAAATAACAAAATTATATATACAGAGGCAGAATTTATCAAATAAGATGTTTCATAAAAGCACAGAGAGGTCCAGCTCTTGGTTGAGACCTCTAGGGTGTAAAGTATCCATCTGGAAAATGGTTCTTTGCTCTAAACTGAGCAGAGTCTTGACATTGTCTCCTCCTCTCCAATGGGTGTATACGTGCTTCTATACTAAATACCTCTGATCTGAAGTCTTATGTTTCACCATGATCCAATGGTCTACCAATATTTTTTGGGTGATGTTGGGTCTCAAACAACTCCTATGCTCGATAATGTGTGTTTTCACATTCTTATTGGTTTTGCCCACATAAAGGAGATCACACGGACATATAATAATGTATCACATTATCTGAATTGTCATTGGTAAATTTGGTCAAAGGATACAATTTGGCTGTCCGAGGGTGATGAAACACCTCTCGACAGGTAAAAACATTTTCACAAACAGAGCATTCTCCACAACAAAAGTTTCCCTTCGCAGGAGCTTGGCTTTGAGGGACAGGCAAGGCAGAGGGAACAAGTATATTCAATAAATTAGGATTTTTTTCTATGTGTGATTAATAACTCTTGACCGCCAAATGAGGAAATGGTTTGTATAATATGCCGCTCATGACGGATAATATCAGCAATCTTTCTAGAATGATTGGAAAAGAGAATAGAACAGACCATTTTATCCATGGTCTGCTTCTTCTTGGTCTCCAAAAGGTCAGTACGTCTGGCATCTCTGGCTCCATGATATGCCACCACCATTTGTTTGGAAGGATATAATTTTTCAGCAAATCGTCCACAAAGCATAGCAGCATTGGCTTTGAAAGCTGCATCTGCCGAACAGATGCGTCTAGCCCTCAAAAATTGACTAACTGGGAGAAGCAGAGATGCCAGACCTACTGACCTTTTGGAGACCAAGAAGCAGACCATGGATAAAATGGTCTGTTCTATTCTCTTTTTCAACCATTCTAGAAAGATTGCTGATATTATCCGTCATGAGCGGCATATTATACAAACCATTTCGTCATTTGGCGGTCAAGAGTTATTAATCACACATAGAAAAAAATCCTAATTTATCGAATATACTTGTTCCCTCTGCCTTGCCTGTCCCTCAAAGACGCGCTCCTGCGAAGGGAAACTTTTGTTGTGGAGCCTGCTCTGTTTGTGAAAATGTTTTTACCTGTCGAGAGGTGTTTCATCACCCTCGGATGGCCAAATTGTATCCTTTGACCAAATTTACCAATGACAACTCAGTAATCCGCAAACAGTCCAATGCAAATATTGTAGATAGCTGTATATAACTGTAGATAGTTATCCCATTTGATTCCAAGTTGTACTCTCCCGTTTCAATGTAAGTGCTTAACAGAGTGCCTGATAAGCACAAATCTGTTATAATGTAAACCGCATTGATTTTAAATAGTGCAGTATATAAAAGCGATAAAATAAATAAATAAATTCTAAAAAGATTGTTGATATTATCCATCATGAGTGGCATATTTTACAAACCATTCCTTCATTTGCTGATCAAGAGTTATCACACATAGAAAAAAATCCTAATTTATCAAATATACTTGTTCCCTCTGCCTTGCCTGTCCCTCAACACTGTGCTCCTACTAAGGGACACTTTCGTTTTGGAGCCTGCTCTGTTTGTGAAAATGTTTTCACCTGTTGAGAAGTGTGTCATCACCCTCTGTTGGCCAAACAATCTCTTTTGACCAAATTTACCAATTGCAGCTCAGATAATGTGATATATATTATATGTCTGTGTAATCTCCTTTATGTGGGCAAAACCAATAGGAGTGTGAAAACACGCATTGAGCACAGGAGTTGTTTGAGACGCAATATCACCCAAAAACCATTGGTAGATAATTGGATCATGGCAAAATATAAGATTTCCGATCTGAGGTATTTAGTATACAAGCAGGTATACCCCCCATTGGAGAGGAGAAGACAATGACGAGACTCTGCTCAGGTTAGAGCAAAGAACCATTTTCTAGATGGATACTTTATATCCTAGAGGTCTCATTCAAGGGCTGGACCTCTGTCTGCTTTTATAAAACATCTTCTTTGATAAATTCTGCCTCTGCATATATAATTCCATAATTTCCACAGCTTTTTGGAGGACTTTTATTGAAAGGTCTTAACACAATTCATCTTATTTTTTATCCATTACTTTTTTGATTTCTTTTACAACTCAAGTTTTTATTGTATTATGTATTTCTGTTATCGATAGAAGTGATGGTGTGCAATGACATAAATGCGTCCTTCAGGAAACCCCATAGCCATCCCTTATCAACCAAATAGGTGAAATCCTGGCTATAGCCATGTCCCCTTTGCACCTATGCTGTCGAGCAAGTGGGCAATTCCTCCTTCATTTGATGTGTTCTATCTCTTTGAAATGCCTTTTTCCATTGATTTATTTGAGAGGGATAAGTTCCATTACATACACTGATCCTTTATGGTTTCTCCCATTATAAGTGGCATGGCAAATGAAAATCGAATGGATGGATTATGTCTTTCATTAGACCATATAACAGTGTGGTTTGTTAGATATATTGATCAGATCAATTTGAATAGAGAAGTGTCATCATAGTTACGTCACACTAGACGTGGCTTAAAGGTAGGCTGTTTGACTGTGATTGCTTTCTACGCTCTCATTTCGGTTGTGAGATAAGAGCCACATTGATTGATTTATTTCATATTAGGAAATCTATAAGGCATGCTTTGCTATACATCTAAGACACAAGAGCTTTACATTTTGAGGCTCTAGCAATGTTTAATTTTGCTTCCAAACTAACATGCAGGCTCGTTCCTCCTCCAGTCTTCAGATCAGATGAAAGTTCCCATGCCAAGTTTGGCATCCTTGCAGTACAAGCCCATAGACATCTATGTATAGATTATTGGTTTAAGATAGATATTCCTCTCCTTGAACATTTCACAGTTCAATAAAGATTGGTTTAGTCTTAACCATAAGACATACAGGAATGGGGGAACAATGTATAAACATGTCACTATTAACCACTATGTGGGAGAGATCGAGTAGTTTGATTGATATAAGTGTATGATTCAGTGCAAACTATTAGTTATTTTAAAGATTTTGTATTTTAGTGCCCTATTTGAAGATACTTATGAAAGATGAGCTTATCAGACTAATTATAATAAGGATTCTATTCCCCCCTTTTTCCCCCTCCCCTTCTCCCCTTGTAGAAATTATGATTGAGAATACTCTCTGTTCCCATTATTGGTGGTTCTCTTCTTTACTTTTTTGCTCATTGATTCTATTGTGCTTTCTCCAGACTTACAGAAGTAGCTTATCACTAGACATAAAAAAGTGTCTCCTAAGTTGTGAGTTCACTATTTATATGCTATCTGACACAGTATATATAACTTTTTGATCAGGTCTATGCAGTAATTCATTATAATTTTTGATCACTAAAGTTATTATCAATGCTTTTACATGAACTGTATGGTACTTATTATTTAATATTTTTTACATTATTTAGTTATTAATTCCTACATCATTCATTTATGTAATAAGATTTATGTTCTTATCTTTTTTTTCTATATGTATTATTCATGAATACCATTTCTATATGGTTATATAGTTGGGCTCTTTCTACATGCCCATCTCCTAATATTAACATTTATATTTTAGAATGTTGAATGTTATATTTGTGTTTATGTATTTATTATTTATTGTTTTATATATGCATGTTTTATAAAGTTGAAGTCCCCTGAAGAAGGTCCCAAGGCCGAAACACATATAGGGCAGACCTGGTGATAGATAAATAAAGTTCTTGTCTTCCAGTAGTGTGTTTCTCCTGCTCTTTTTTGCGTGACAAAGTGCTTCTGTTCACAAAAAAAGAGCAGAACCCGGAGAGTGATTGTTTCTGATGGGTGGCTAAACAGCTGAAAAAGGCAATGGTTAAAGACAGTAAGATGCTTGGGTACATAGGGAGAGGAATGGCCAGCAGGAAGAAGGATATGATAGTGTCTTGGTACAAAACTTTGATCCTACTCCCCGCAAGATCTTTGTTTCGCTAAAGGCTTGCAAAGATCTTTGTTTCGGCTAGTAGTGTAATCCGTGAAGAAGCTGCTTTTAGCTAAACAAAGATCTTTGTAAGGTTATTCTGAGGGATTTTCTGAGAAATGGTATGGTGGTGCATCCATTGGAGCCTGGTATTTTGGTATCCTGTGCAGGAGTGTTTGAAGCTGCAAGCATGAAAAGCTGCTGTCCTGAGATAAGGATTGGGCTGCGGGCAGGCTTTTGAATTGTGTTTGAGAAGTTTTGCGACTGCTTCTTTCTTCATTCCGTTATAGGTTGCCATTGAGGTGTTCTGTGATTCTTGTTTAAATAGCGCCTATAGAGTTGATGTTATAATATCATTTGAGTGGTTGTTAACTGTTAGGGCACCCTGGGATACCTTCTGCGGTAGATGTTTTTTGGAGTTTAAGTATTTTGTAATGAAAACATTTTTGAATTTGTTGATGGGAGGAATTTTTTTCAGCCGATGATGTGGAGCTGTTTGTTCCCCTATGAGATCCAAAATTCTGACTAAATATTCCTATCAAATGGTATATAATACATGACCATAGCAGAAGGAAGATCACTATTAGAACATATTGAATAAGACGGGTACAATTTTCCTGAAATATGCAAGAATTAACCCGGCTGCAGAATGTGGATTAAAAATTTAAAGGAGGCCTTCAAAGGGCTATGACTTTGAGTAGCCACATAGAGGGAGGTTAAGTTATTTGAGGCTTTTTTTCCTAACCATTGTTTAGTTTGTCTGTCTACTCACCACTGAGACTCTGCTGATTTTGTTTGTAGTTGGGATTAAGTTCATGGTACGTGATTTATATATATTAATTTTTTTGAATTATATGTTGGGAGAAGGGTTTTTGGTCTGTGAGTGTGGGGAGTAGGATTTATATTTTTCTCCAGACCAGTGGGTTTGGTAGCTTGTTTGGTGGTTTGGTACAAGGCTTTGGGGAGACATCATATGGAGAACTATGTATGATTCTGGAGACCTCACCTTCAAAAGCATTTAAACATTATAGAGTTGGAGCAGAGGGTAGCTACTAAATAGTCAGTGGCCTTCATTATAAATCATATGGGGACAGACTCGGTGAAAGTAATTTGGTAACCCCCCTCCCCTCTTAGATGATGCGTATCCTGTCAGGTGCATGTGAGTCGTGCAGGTGTCTGACTTTATAAAATAGGCGTGTAGTGATGTACTGTACTCCGGGCACATCAGTTAGGCCTTCCCTAGATCAGGGATAGCTGCAGGTGCCTACACTGGCACAAGGACATGCCTACATCATACTATTAGATAATGTATGTGTGCTCGTTGATGCCATGCCTATGCTTGCCCACACCATGAGTGCCTAACCCAGGATTGCCATGTAAGGCACTTCTGCATACGCTTACAGATTCCCACCCTTCAAAATCGCACATGAAAGTGCCCATGAGCGAAAGGGAAGTGGAGTGATGGGAGTGAAAATGTCCAAGGCCTCCCAGAGTATAGTGGTCCCATTTCAGAACCCTCATAATCCCCAGGAACAGATTCTGAAAGGTTAGATTTTCTCTTGGAAGTTGTGTTCTGTGACAATGAGAGCTGTGTGGAAGAGATGGAATGTGAGGAAAATGAGGAATATACCTTTAAGAACAGAGATAGCCAAGGTTTCCATAGTTACCACAAGCTAGAGGAACATGCAGTAGCTGAAGCTGAGCCCCGCCCAAACCATGACATAAGAGCAAGCTTGAGCCCTAATGAGATGAGAGACACGTGCATAGGGTTGCCAACTGGCCGGTTTTCAGCCAGCCTGGCCGGTTTTTCCATGGCCAGGCCGGCTGCTGGCGCAGAGGCACAACCGGCCCTTGAAAAGCCGTTTTTTTGCTCTGGCCGCAAGATCGGGAGCGGCCAGAGCAAAAAACCGGCTTTTCTCCCAACCCGCAGTAAAAAAAAACTTCCCCGGGGTGGCCCACACACCGGAGGGCTTCAGAGGGAGCCGGGGAAGCCCGCG
The DNA here is from genome assembly GCA_033557465.1 of Ichthyophis bannanicus. Taxonomy (NCBI): domain Eukaryota; kingdom Metazoa; phylum Chordata; class Amphibia; order Gymnophiona; family Ichthyophiidae; genus Ichthyophis; species Ichthyophis bannanicus. Next base: position 9,878,565 of record CM066050.1, read on the forward strand.
CGAGGCCCCTGCTCCCTCTGTACAGCCGCCAGCGTGAAGAGCCTTTTCCTTCACGCTGGCGGCTGTTCCTGTGAAGCCGCAATTGGTGGGAAAGGTTAAAGGCAATGCCCTTTAACCTTTCCCAGCATTCGCGGCTTCACAGGAACAGCCGCCAGCGTGAAGGAAAAGGCTCTTCACGCTGGCGGCTGTACAGAGGGAGCCGGGGCCTCACGCGGGCTTCCCCGGCTCCCTCTAAAGCCTCAGACAGCCGCGGTTTTGGGGGGGGGGAGATCAAGGACTGCATGGGCTGTGATGGGGGGAGGGGACCTGGACTGGAAAAGGGCTAGGAGGGGGGAATTGGACTGGAAATGGGTTGTGATGGGGGGGGGGAGACCTGGACCGGAAAAGGGCTATGGGGGGAGGGGACTTGGACTGGAAAGAAATTGGCTGTGATGGGGGGGGGGGACCTGGACTGTAAAAGAGCTATGGGGGGGAGGGGACATGGACTGGAAATGGGTTTTGATGGGGAGGGGGACCTGAACTGGAAAAGAGCTGGGGGGGGGGGAGACAGGGAATGGAAAAGGGTTGTGATGGGGAGGGGGACCTGGACTGGAAAAGGGCTATGGGGGGGGGGGGAACGTGGACTGGAAATTGGCTATGGTGGAGGGAGGGGGAACTTGGACTGGAAATAGGCTGTGATTAGGGGGACTTGGACTGGAAATGGGTTGTGAAGGGGGAGGGGGACCTGGACTGGAAAAGGGCTATGGGGGGGGGGCATTGAACTGGAAAGAAATGGGCTGTGATGGGGAGGGGGACCTGGACTGTAAAAGGGCTATGTGGGGGGGGGGGCATGGACTGGAAATGGGTTTTGATGGGGAAGGGGACCTGGACTGGAAAATGGCTATGGGGAGGGGGGGACATGGACTGGAAATGGGTTGTGATGGGGAGGGGGACCTGGACTGGAAAAGGGCTATGGAGGGGGGGGGGACTTGGACTGGAAATGGGCTATGGTGGAGGGAGGGGGAACCTGGACTGGAAATAGGCTGTGATTAGGGGGGCTAGGACTGCAAATGGACTGTGATGGTGGGGGGGGGGTAGGACTGTAAATGGGCTGTGATGGTGCGGGGGGACTCGGACTGCAAATGGGATGTGATGGAGGGGCTAGGACTGGAAATAGGCTGTGATGGGGGACTTGGACTGGAAATGGGCTGTGATTGGGGGGGGACTAGGACTCGAAATGGTCTGTGATGTGAGGGCTAGCACTGGAAATGGGCTGATGAAGAGCTGGAATAGGACTGGAAATTGGCTGATGTGGGGCATGGGAGAATGGGACTAGAAGGGAGCGGATGCTGGGTGGGTCTAGAACTATAAGGGAGCTGATTTGGGGGGAGGACTAGAAGGGGATGGGGATGGGGAATGAGAATGGAGAGGGGAAAAGATATTTTGTGTGGAAGAAAAGTCTATGATGGGCTGGGTATTGGGAGAGTAAGAGGGGCTTGAGAATGGAAGGGTGAAATTTAGATGGATGATAAAGGAATAAGGAAAGAATTGGGGGAAAGAGCAAAAGGGAAACAATCAGTATGTTAAAGCAGAAATAGAGAGAGAATGGAAAACATCTAAAAGAGAAGAAAGGACAAATGGATAGCTCACAGAAGACACAAAGAAACCAGAAGAAAGTGACTGGAGCAATTGCAACTGAGAAATAAAACGCCCAAACAGAAGGTAGAAAAATACTTTTTATTTTGAATTTATTAGCTGGAATATGTCTGGTCTGGGAAGTGTGTATTGATAACATCTTTGCGTTTTTGTTTAGTGCAAGAGGAAATTACTTTATAGTTTTATTTCTCCAGTGTTGTACATTTCATGTTTGGAATTTGGGGTTCCCAGTTTAATTATTATCTAACCAAGGAAGTTAGCCTATACGTATCCTCGGTAATTTTTGTGGGTGGGGCTGGGGGCGGGGCAGGGGTGGGACTAGAGGCGGAGAATGGGTGGAGCATGGCGAGCCCACAGGTGTCGGGTTTTTCTCGGTGAAAAAGTTGGTAACCCTACACGTGCAGGAAGCAGGGTGTGATCGCTGCAAAGCACTGTTTTAAACCTGCTTCAGAGAGTTGTAAAGGGAAGTGGCTGGGAGAGAAGCCGGTAGAGCAGCTGGAGGCATGTCTGAGAGAGAAGCCTGGTTCAAAGCAGCTCAGAGAGGAGAAAGCTGTAAAGTTTTATTCCACCGCAGGAAACAGTTCTAACAACAAGAAAAGCAGTTCTTGCTTAGAAGGTACGTCTGCTTCAGTGCTTAGCAAGACTTTTGCTGAAGACGTTGTTAGAGAACTGAAACTAAGTGCAGAACAGAATGCTCAAGGAAACCATGCAGGCAAGAGGACAGTGAAAGCTGTTACAAACAAAAGTAATCAGAGTTCAAGTGAAGACAGAGAGACAGACCTGAACGCTGTTAAGTTATTGGAGAAGCTGTTTCAGAATAGGAAGGCTCATTCCCAAAGCACTGCTGGTTGTGACCAGAGGGAGCAGCTCTTAGGAGAGCTTCACAAGTTTCTGTGTAACAGTCAGCTTGAACCTATTGCCAAAAGCCTGGAGAAAGATAAGCAAAGTGCAGCTTGTGAAGATATGCAAGTGGATGTTTATGAGAGTGTTCCCGAGTGTGACGAGTCAGAGATGGACTGTTCTTTTTGTAAAACAGAAGGCTTAAACATGTGCTAGCCTTGGATAAAAGAGAAAAAGATTTATCTGTTGTAAATACCAGCAGTAGCTGTGAAACTGTTTGTGCTGAAGAATGCTATGAACAGCTACTGTGTAGAGAGTCTAATTGAGTTCTGATGTTCCAGCCACAATTTTGTTCCTGGTAACTTTAATTTGGAGAAATAATCCCACTTTGTGTAGCGTTTGTGAATTTTGATGCGAGAGGGGAAACCCACCAAAATAAATATCTTTGTTTGCCTTAAAAACCCCGAGTGGTCACACTACTTTGTCTGCAAGTAATATAAGAACTACAAGTCCCAGCAACCCCTGCTGGAAGAAACGTCTTGTGGCATTACTTAAGGGCAAATAAGGCAGCCCTTTTGCCTATCAGCCTTTGGCCCTAGGCAGGGGGTCACGACAGTTCCCAGACTGCTACACAGCCTGCACAGTTGTTGTAAGGCCGCACACCCAGGCAGCGTGTTACAAAGCACCTTTGAAATACGATCGTTAGAAGTCCTAATTCTGGGCTATGCAAGTAACACACAACCATTATTTCCTGCCTTTTCCATCCCCCCCCCCATTATTTTTATTGTGAACTACTCATATTCTAATACATCTTTAGTAACATAGTAAATGACAGCAGATAAAGACCAGTATGGTCCATCTAGTCTGCCCAGTAAGATAGCAAGAGTAGGTGCACCTGCCGCTCCGTGCAGGCCACCCCTCCCCATGTAATGTAAGCTCCAGTATCACTTTCTGGGACTTCTGAAATTGGCATATCCTTTTATACCTTGTGTACTCTCTGTGATTTCTGATTGTACTGTATTTTTAGCTTTATTTTCAAAACGTTTATGCTGTAAGTTGTTGTGTGTATGTTGTTGTTGTTAAGTGCCGTCGAGTCGGAGTCGACTCATGGCGACCCTCTGGATAGCTATCCTAAATTGTGTTCGGTCTTCAGTCAGGCGGCTCATTGACGACAGACTGGTACCCGTAGCTGCTGTTATTGTAGCGATCCATCTCATTGCTGGCCTTCCTCTTTTGCGTTGACCTTCTATCTTGCCAAGCATGATGTCTTTCTCTAATGATCTCTCTCTTCGCATGATGTGTCCGAAGTATGAAAGTCGAAGTCTTGTCATCTGAGCTTCTAAAGAAAGCTTAGGTTTGATCTCCTCTAGTACCGACTGGTTTGTTCTTCGGGCAGTCCATGGTATACACAGTATTCGCCGCCAGCACCATAATTCAAAGGCATCAATTTTCTTCCTGTCTGTCTTTTTCACTGTCCAGCTTTCACATCCATATGATGTTATTGAAAATACCATGGCTTGAACAAGTCGAATCTTTGTATGGAGAGAGACATCTCTGCTCTTGAGAATCTTATCTAGGTCTTTCATAGCCATTCTGCCAAGAGCAATGCGTCGTCTGATTTCTTGACTGCTTGTTGCTTCTTTATTGATAGTTGATCCAAGTAGGTTAAAGTTGTTCACAATTTCAATTTCTTCTCCTTCAACGATGAACCTGTTGATTATGCCAGTTGTCATGATCTTTGTCTTCTTTACATTAAGGTGCAGGCCCATTTTGAGACTATGTTCTTTGATTGTGAGAAGCAAATGTTTCAGATCATCTTCGCTTTCAGCCAGTAATGTGGTATCATCAGCATAGCGAAGGTTGTTGATGAGTCTTCCACCAATCTTCACACCTCTGTTGTCTTCATACAGTCCTGCTTCTCTGATGATTTGTTCTGCATATAAATTAAACAGGTAGGGGGAAAGTATGCAGCCTTGTCTTACACCTTTGCTTATTTTAAACCATTCTGTTTCTCCTTGTTCCGTTCGAACTGTTGCTTCTTGATCAATGTACAGATTACGCAAGAGAACGAACAGGTGTTCTGCTATACCCATGCTTCTTAATGTGGCCCAGAGTTTCTCATGGTTTACACAGTCAAAAGCCTTGCTATAGTCGATAAAGCACAAATAGATATCCTTTTGGTATTCTTTAGTCTTTTCAAGGATCCATCTCACATCCGCAATGATGTCTCTCGTTCCTCGCCCTTTCCTGAACCCTGCTTGCACTTCAGGTAGTTCTTGTTCTAGGTTCTAGGTTGTGTGTATATATGCGTGTTTTATCTATTCTAGTCTTTTGTTTTAGCATTTATTAATACATATTACTTTTTAATACCATTTATTATTCATTTCTGTTGTTGTTTATCTTTTTAACTTGTTCCTCTTAGCCATTTTAGCCCCTGAGGAAGGCTTCACGAAACACGGCCTGTGTCGGGTCAATGGCTGGATCTGTTTAATAAAGTATATTCTTCTCGCAATCCACGGTTTCTATTGGGTTTGTAGAGTTTCTATACTGCCATGGAATGAGAGAAGAAAGTAGTAATTTGATTGTAACAATTTGAGGAAAGAGAAGGAGAAAACTGCTTCTATTATAGTTCTTGTTTGTTGCCTCTGCAAATTTTATAAACATTATATCCGTGATAAATTCTTGGTTCAGAACACAAAATCTGAACTGGACTCATTTATTTGGAGAAGGGAAGAGGTGGAGTTTAAGTAGTAAGAGCCTCCCAACGTATGCTGGGCCCTATTCAGTGAACCCTGAAATTTAATTCCAAGACTAGAGACTGAAAGACATAGATAAACCTTTGGAACCATGTAATCTCCGTCTACCAAGAAGTGTAAGGACTGCTTTCTCTGGGAACAAGCAGAATGTCAGTCCTCGCATATAGGGTAACGTCTGCGCTGATGGAGCCTCTGTGAAAGCATCTCCCCAGCTTTCAAAGAAGGCTTTTGGGAGATGCACCATGCATGCCTGGTCCCCTTCCTGCCCAAGGGCGCCATCTTGCCTCAGTCTCCTTTTTTCTGTAGAGCCCTCCGAATGTCTGTCCAGTTTACCCTGCAAAAGTGTGATTGTTTTTTTTTAATATGTTTCTGTCCGATTTGCATATCAGTTCCTTCCCGCCCCCCAAGTCAGCTCGCCTCCGTGTCGCTCCTTGGGTTTGTTCCATGTTTTTGTTTTCTTTTTTTATCTCAAGGTGTCCTTTGACTGGCATTCATGCCTTTTTTTGGCTGAAGGCCTCAGATCTCTTTTTTTTCCCCAATGGCCTACAATGACTTCAAGAAGTGCAATTGGTACAGCAAAATGATGTTCCTCACCGATCCACATGACTGCTGCCTCTGGTGCTTTGGCCTGGAACATAACAACTCAGACTATGAACTTTGCAGAACTATGACCTCAAAGGCTCTGAAGAGCCCTCAGCAGCAAATAAAATTCTTCCAAAAAGTCCAACTCCACGCTGGAGTCTACAGCAACACCACATTCAAAAACCCCCTCCAGTACTTCAGTGCCCCACGAAGCCTCAGCCTCCTCTGAGTCCTTCGGCCACGGTTCTTCTGAGAGAAAATCCATGGAGGTAGACTGCAAGCAATGTTCCTGCTAAGCTGCTCTGGGTCCGCTGCCAACATTCCTGCCGGCGGGGAGGGGGGGTGCAGAGCGATCGACGCTCCGCCCCTCCCCCCACAGGCAGACATGCCGGTGGCGGACCCAGCACAGATTAAAGAGAACATTGCGATGGTGCTGCGGCGTGTGTTATACTGTAACACACGCCGCTCTAAAACACACCGCAGCACCCTCGCAATGTTCACTTTAATCTGTGCTGGGTCCGCCACCGGCATGCCTGCCGGTGGGGGGAGGGGCGGAGCGTCGATCGCTCTGCACCCCCCGCCGGCAGGAATGTTGGCGGCGGACCCAGCGCAGCTTAGCGGGAACATTGACTGCAAGACATCGAAACTCCTGAAGACCGCTCAGAAGATGGGTTAGGGAAGAAGGGGAAATCCCACTCTAGGCCCCGCAGTTCCTGGTGTGAGTCCGATGGAGTGGAAGTGGCCTCACAAGCTGCCCCACAAGGAGTCGTTGGCACCTGCCAACTGACCTTTGACACCTGAGGCCATCCTCGTTGAGGACCAACCCTCGACAGTGCCAATGCCAGGCCTGAAATCCTTGGTGCCTGCATCAAAGGCTGCAGAGCCAACTGGTATGGAGACGAGGATGGCGATTTTAGGAGAAGTATTTCTGCCCTCATCGCCATGAAGCAGATGTTTATGTCCCTCTCGTCTGGTTCATCCACCCCGACGATGGGACCCTCGACATCGAGGGCTTCCTCGGATGTCAAGCTCATCCTCGAATGCCACCCACCTCTAGAGACCAAACAGCTCTGAATGAGGTCCCGGTCCCGTTCCTCAGGACAGCTGTCCTCTCCAGCGAGTGCCTGCAGCTCAGACTGCAGATCCTCCAGAGTTCGCAGACTGTCCGGTGCGGACCTTAATTGCAGTGATCACGGGGCTTCGGACTCTTACTCTGACTGAGTCCGAATGGGAGACCAAGGACGAAGAGTCCCCGGACACTCGGCAACACTGAGATGTGCCTTCAGAACCTTCTCCCCCGGTGTCCCAATGCCATTGCCCGCCTGAGGATGGTACTTTCCTCTACTTTGTGTGGGACATGATTAAGGCTATCACCATTGAGACAGAGGCCAGGAAATACCCACACAGGGAGGAACTGAAGATACTCCAGTATGAGCCCCCCCCCCCTACTAAGGAAACCCTTACAGTACCAGTGCCTCCAGTCCTTGAGCGCCTCCTCCTCCAGATGTGGGACATACCAGCATTGATACCCATTGTCAGCAGGCACCTCGACTCCATGTACCAAGTGCGCTAAAGCCCTGGGTTTCAGAAGACCCAACTTCCCCACAACTTTATGGTCGTTGAGTCAGCCATGCGCAGGTTCAAGAGCCAAAAGACTCATTCATCGCTGCCACCTGGCAGGGAGGCCTGGACCCTCGATGCCCTCAACTAGAAGACCTTTCAGGGCTCAATGCTGACTTGCCGAATCCACTCCTATCAGCTGTATGTCAGCATGTACCTTAAGGAGCTGTCAAGGGAGCTCGGTGAATTTTTGGCAGCCTCAGTGGGAACCCCTGCAGTGATTTGTCTCTAGCCTGGCAGTCAAAGAGTGCTCAAAGTTTATTTCTTGAACAGCCTACGATGGTTTTGAATATATGGCCAAGGTGGCCACTGCAGGCATCTGGGCACGACGCCAATCATGACTGCAGCCGTCTGATCTAGAACCATAGGTGCAGGATAAAGTTCTTGATGTCTCTCACATCGGAGAGAGTCTCTTCGGGAAACCTGTGGCAGATAAAGCTGGAGAGATAGAAACTGAGTTCCTAATGAGAACCAGGCTCTTGTAGAAGACCTTGGTACAGCCATGTCAGAAGGCCCTGGGGAAGAAGCCCCCCTTTCCAAGGAAGAGGGGGCTTTGGCAGTACCTTGCAGTTTCAGGCCTTCTTGGCTCCTCAATAAGGTCAGCAGCACAAAGGTCAGTGGCATGACCCCCACAAGCAAAAGATCGCAAAGTCCCAGGCACTGGCCCCGGCCCAGTCTAGTGGGAGCTTTTGACTGTCTGGGTGTGACCTCCTCTCCCCCAGGAGGTCCTCTGCGGTACACAGGGGGATGTATAGTCCTGTTTGCCCACAGGTGCGCAGCCATAAACACCAATACCTGGGTGCTACAAGTGGTCAGGAAGGGCTACCTCCTCCACCTACAGTGTGCACCACCATGTTTTCCAGGAGAGCCCATCTGACCTCTCCTGTTCCTCATCAAGCTCTCAGGCCCACTCCAGGACTAAGCGGTGGAGCCAGTGCTGAAACATTTTTGGGGCACTGGCTTCTACTTCAGGTATTTCCTTGTCCCCAAGAGGACAGGGAGCCTCAGGCCCATCATCAGCCTGTGGGAGCTGAGCAGGTTTCTGGGAAGGGAGACGTTCAAGATGCTCTCCCTTGGAACACTGCTGCCATTCTTCCAGCAGGGAGATTGGCTGTGCTTCGTAGACCTAAGGGATGTCTAAACATGCATCCTTATCCATCCCAGCCACAGAAAATATGTCCAGTTTGTAGTAGGAGGAGAGCACCACCAATACAAGGTGCAGTTCTTCAGACTGGCCTCATCGCCAAGAGTTTTCACCAAGTGCCTCGCGGTGGCCGCAGTGCACCATCGAGTCTACAGGGTCTTCATCTTCTCTTATCTGGACGATTGGCTCATAAGGGGAGGCACAGCGGCAGAGGTACAGTGTGCTCTGGGTGCACCATTATTGCCCTGCAGCATCTTGGGTTCGTCAACATCTAAAATAAGTCCCGCTTCGCTCCCTGGAGTTTATAGGGGCGCAGCTAGACCCCCCTCCAGGCCAAAGCCTTTCTCCTCCCTCTAGAGAGGTCAGAACACCTCAGGAGGCTATCCTCAGAAATAGTCCAACGCCGGGCGCTTCCCACCTGGTTTCTACTCTGCCTATTGGGCCACATGTTCTCCATGGTTCACGTGACCCCATGTGCCAGACTGCAGATGAGAGCGTCCCAGTGGTGCCTCTACTCTCAGTGGACTCAAGCCACAGGCAGTCTCCGCAACAGAGTGAGCGTGATTCGCCAGCTGGTGGCTCCCTCAGATGGTGGCAGATCACTCGTCACCTTCATGCTGGGATGCCCTTCCAGGCACCCACCCCCTAGAAGGTCCTTAGCACGGATGCCTCCTTACTGGGTTGGGGAACACATTGAAAGGGCATCCAGATGCAAGGCAGCTAGTCCCAGGTGGAATCCCATATGCAAATTAACCTGCTGGAGCTCCGGGTGACATTTCTGGCTCTTCGAGCCTTCCCCTACTGGCTGCAGCACCAGTTGGTGCTGGTCCAGACCGAAAACCAATTCAGTGTTCTGCATGAACAAACAAGTGACCACAGGGTTGTAATTCCTCTGCCAGGAGGTGGTAGTCCTCTGCTCCTGAAGCTACACGAGTGGCACCTGGATCCTGAAGGGGCCTCCCGGATCTTTGAACTCTGGGGCGTCCCTCTGGTGGACCTGTTCGCCAGCCTGGACAACATGCACCAGGTTGCTGCCGATGCGTTTCTCATTCCATTGACGGAAGACTGCCAGTATGCTTTCTCACCAACACCACTGGTTGCCAAGATTCTCTTCAAGGTCCAGCATGACAGGGCATCACTCATACTGATAGCTCTCCATGGCCTAGGCAACCCTGTTTCCCGCTGCTCCTCTCCCTGTCGCCGGTGTTGCCGATCCCCCTGGGCCGAGCCCCAGGACTACTTTCACAGGAGCAGAGTTCTCTCCTATACCCCAACCTGGGGTCCCTGTCACTCACGGCTTGGCTGCTGCAAGAGTAGTGTTAGCTCCATTCAACCTCCCATGGGACATGGAAGAGGTTCTTCTGGCCTCTTGTAAGGCTTCCACAAGAAGGGCATATGCTTTCAAGTGGCGCTGATTCTCGGTGTGGTGAGCCAAAAGACGGGCAAACCCATTCTTCTACTTGGTAAAAGAGGTATTCCAGTACCTCTTCTCTCTGTTGCATATGGGACTAAAGTCCAACTCTGTCAGAGTACACATGAGCGCTATCGCAGCTCACCACCATTCCGTTGAGGGCGGGCCCCTCTCGGTCCAGCCCCTTGTGTCTGTTCTTGCGGGGCCTCATGATATCCAGTCCTCCCATCTGCTTTCCAGTGACAAAGTGGGATCTCAATGTGGTGCTTTCACTACCCACCAAGCTGTCGTTTGAGCCTCTGCCTACCTGTCACTTGACGTACTTCTCCTGGAAGGTCGTCTTCCTTGTAGCACTCATATCAGCTCGCAGAGTCAGCAAGTTCCAGATTCTGATGGCAGAGTCTCCATACATGAGGTTCTACAAAAACAGGGTGGTGCTCCGCACACACCCCAAATTTTTACCAAAGATGGTGTCCCATTCCACCTCATTCAGGAGCTGGTGCTTCCCACCTTCTTTGAGGCCTCACACTGGAAGGGTGGAGAACGTTCTGCATACTCTGGATTTTAAAAGGGCCCTGTCCATCTATCTGCAATGGACTCAGGACCACCGCAAAGCATCTTAGCTTTTCGTATCTTATGTCTGTGGCCCCAAGTGACTAAGAGAATTCTGTCTGCCTGTGTGGTGGACTGCATTGCCTTCACATATGAGCAGGCAGGGATCTCTCTGTACCAGAAAGTCACGGTAAACCACTTCAGGGCCATGGCTACTAACGTTGCAAATCTGCGTTCTGTACCTGTGATGGAAATGTGCCAGGCAGCCACCTGGTCTTCAGTCTGTAAGGGGAAAAGTCCATACCTTCACAGCTCGCTACTGCTTGGAGATGGAGTCCCAATGAGACAGAGCCTTCGGCCAGGCTGTACTCCATAATCTCTTCGTGGATGTTGACTACTACTGCCCTCTGACCCTTCTGTGTTCAGGCTATCGGAGTGCTGGTTCTCTTCCAGACACTTGGGTTTTACAAGAGTCCCTTAGTAGGGACTCAATGGCTGCTAATCACAGCTCATCCTTTGCAGGTTGCCATGGCGTTTTTGCAGTTTCTCGGTAGCCTGTAGCTGAGGACTCCCAAATGTGAGGACTTCCTGCTTGTTCCCCGAGAAAGCGTAGTTACTCACCTGTAAAAGGTGTTCTCTGGGGACAGCAGGAATCAGTCCTCACAGCCCTCCTTCCTCCCCTTGGAGTTGCTTCTTTACCGTTTTTTTATTTTTTTTTTTGCCGTCCAAGCTATGTCATTAGACTGAGGCAACCTTGGGCGGCAAGGGAACCGAGCATGCATGGTGCATCTCTCTAAGGGTTTCTTTAAAAGTTGGGAGATGCTTCTGCGGGGACTCTGTCAGCACAACATCATCCCATATGTGAGGATTGATTCCTGTTGTCCCAGGAGAACACCTGTTACAGCTGAGTAACTATGCTGTCATGACTGTGCATGGGCGGGGGCTACATATGCAAAAGCATCTTTTATAGGTGTCTATCATACAAGCTACCTTACGTGAAAATATTCTCCTAAACTTGTATAATACTAACACAACTTTGGAAAACATTTGAAAACAAATAAATATTTTCCTAGTTTGCATATTTAAAGGGCAATTTTCAAAGACATTTCCAGGAAGAAACAATGCTTTTGAAAACTTCCCAACGCTTGTAAATGCATGTATGCGCATATAACCGATGAGCACGTAAGCACCTGCACATATTGCAAAGTGTTCTGAGCGACGTGGTTGGGGCAGGGAGCATTTATCTGTGCTCATTCTTTTCTTGAATCAATTTTTTTGTGAAATATTTCCCTTTGAAAACTGACAAAGTCTGTGAGTAAAAACATTCCCAGATTTTACAGATATGTGCGTCCTAACCTCCCTTGATCTGTTAAAGTTTGGTTGCATTATTTGTTATATCAGGAGATTGTAATATTATATTTGAAATGCATGTAAGGTTTGAAAATGAATATCCCCCTCCCCCGCCACACTGAAAGATACTTTCCTAGAGTGTACCAGGTACTCTGTGTACTGCTCTTGGTGGCAACTTCCTATTGTAATGAAAAGTTCCTGCTATTTCTCCAGTGTACATACCAGTGGAGTCCATACACACGCACATGGAGGGAGTTGGCAGGAGAGGCGTCCCTGCAGAATACACTGCTCTCCGTCTAATGCTCAGTTAGTCATCAAACTCAAGAAGCCAGAAAACAAAAATGATTTCTCGTACTCACCTCTTTGTTTTGCGGATGGTCTTTTGCTTGTCTTTGTTCCTGGAAGAGAATTTAGCAAGATCAAACTCATTGCAAGATATTTGGCATGCCCAATAGTTGCTGCTTCAAGACCAACTCCTCAAGCCAGTTTGGTGGCTCAATGGCAGTGCTTTGTGCAACCATACAGAGACCCTGGGCTTAGTTTTTGGTCAGATCATCTGCTTCCTAGCTCACCCAGGGTTGGGGACGTTTCAGAGGCACCTGGAGATCACAGTCATTGTGCAAATATAACAACTGGTAGTCAGGTTTAGGGTACATGCATAATTCATTTTATTCTGTGATGCAGGGTCAGTCCAAGCAGGTGATTGCCTAGGGCAGCAGCTTCTGAGGGTGCCACAAATCAGCAGCAGTCACAACAAAAGCAATCCTGAGAGCCCCTCAAAGTCAAAGAGCCATAAGCACATTCTCTTACCTGCAGGGAGAATGGGAACATCAGGGCCGGTGCAAGGATTGGAGGCATCCTAGGTGGGCCCCTCATCCTACCGTCTCCTCTCTCTGCCCTCCCGCCCCTTTTTGAACCTCTGCTGCCCCACTCCAGTGGCTCAGAAACCACGACACTGCACTTACCTAAACTCGCCTGCACTGCATTGCTATTTCTGCCTTTTACTATCTCCCGTTTTCACGCCCTTGTGACGCAGCTTCCACTTTATGCAGCTGATAGTGGAAGGCAGGAGGTATGATGCAGCGCCCAGGAGTTTAGATAAGACTTTGGGGAGACCTCATATGGAGAAGTATGTACGATTCTGGAGACCTCACCTTCAAAAGGATATGAACATTATAGAGTTGGAGCAGAGGGTAGCTACTAAATAGTCAGGGGCCTTCATTATAACATAAGAACATAAGAAATGCCATACTGGGTCAGACCCAGGTCCATCAAGCCCAGTATTCTGTTTCCAACAGTGGCCAATCTAGGTCATAAGTACCTAGCAGTTTCCCCAAAAGACACAGGTTCCACAATGCTTGTATTGGTTCATCATAAATCATATGGGGACAGACTCAAAGTAATTTTGTAATGCCCCCCTCTTAGATGATACGTATCCTGTCAGGGGCGTAGCCACTGTATTTTATACAGTGAGGCATGCATGTGTCTGACTTTATGAAATAGCTGTGTAGCGATGTGTCCTGAAGCCATGTTATTTACAGATGGCTTAGCGGAATGGCTGGCTATTTCCTGAGGAGTTTCAAGAGGGACTTTGTCAAATGTCTTCTAAAAATCCAGATACACTACAGAAACTGGCTTATCCTTATTAGGGATGTGCATTCATTTGAAACAAAAAGGTTCTGATCTAAAACATGGCACTGAAAAATTCAAAATTTGGAGTTCTCTCCCTTGTTTGAACAAGGCAGGCATCTTGCAGAAAAGCTACCATGACTGCATAGGGCAGCGATGGCGAACCTATGGCACGCGTGCCAGCTGTGGCACGCGAAGGCCTTGCAGCTGGCACGCGGGAAGGTCGCACATTAAAAAAAAAAAAAAGCTGCCCGCTGCCGCCGCGGCGGCATGGAGTGTCCCGCGGGGCTCCCTCTGCCCGGCGGGACTCTCCCGGCGCGGGTCAGCCCCTCTCTCTGCCGGCTTGCAGAGACGCGAAGGGAGAGTCTCCCTCGCGTCTCTGTTAAGCCCGCAGGGGCTGATGGGAAATTTCCCATCTGCCCCTGCGGGCTTAAGAGAGACGCGAGGGAGACTCTCTCTCCCTTCGCGTCTCTGCAAGCCGGCAGAGAGGGGCTGAGCAGCGCCGGGAGAGTCCCGCCGGGCAGAGGGAGCCCCGCGGGACACTCCATGCCGCCGCGGCGGCAGCGGGCAGCTTTTTTTTTTTTTTATTGCCATGAGCCGAGGGAGGGGGGTTAAGACTGGCAATGGGCTAGGGAGGGAGAGAGGGGGGTTAAGACTGGCAATGGGCTAGGGAGGGAGGGAGGGGGTTAAGACTGGCAATGGGCTAGGGAGGGAGGGAGGTTAAGACTGGCAATGGGCTAGGGAGGGAGGGGGGTTGAGACTGGCAATGGGCTAGGGAGGGAGGGAGGGAGGGGGGGTTGAGACTGGCAATGGGCTAGGGAGGGAGGGGGGGGGGTTTGAGACTGGCAATGGGCTAGGGAGGGAGGGAGGTTAAGACTGGCAATGGGCTAGAGAGGGGGGGAGGGGGGTTGAGACTGGCAATGGGCTAGGGAGGGAGGGGGGTTGAGACTGGCAATGGGCTAGGGAGGGAGGGAGGGAGGGAGGGGGGTTGAGACTGGCAATGGGCTAGGGAGGGGGGGGTTAAGACTGGCAGTGGGCTGGGGAGGGGGTTAAGACGCAGTGGGCTATGGGGGGGAGTTAAGACTAGCAATGGGCTGTGGGCTGATGAGGGCTGGCAATGGGCTATGAGCTGATGAGGGCTGTCTGGAAATGGGGTGGGGTGATGGGGGGGTTAGGACTGGTAATGGGCTATGGGGGGGGTTAAGACTGGTAGTGGGCTGATGGGGGGGGTTAGGACTGGTAATGGGCTATGGGGGGGTTAATACTGGTAGTGGGCTGATGGGGGTGTAGGACTGATAATGGGTTATGGGGGGGCTAGGACAGGAAATGGGCTGATGGGGAGGGGTTAGGACTTGAGGTGGGCTGATGTGGTTAGGACTGGTAATGGGCTGTGGGCTGATGGGGGGGGTTTAGGACTGGCAATGGGCTATGGGGGGCTGACTGGAAATGGGCTGATGGGGGGTTAGGACTGGTAAAGGGTTATAGGGGGGGGCTTAAACTGAAAATGGGGTGATGGGGGTTAGGACTGGAAGTTGATTGACGGGGGGCTAGGACTGGTAATGGGTTGGGGTGTTGCTAGGACTGGAAATGGGCTGAGTGGAAGGAGAGGCTTGAACTGCAAATAGCTGATGGGGAGGGGGCTTGGAATGGAAATGGGCTGTGAGGGAAGGGAGCTAGGACTGAAAATGGGCTGATGGAACAGCTAGGATAGGACTGGAAATGGGCTGTTGGGGGGAGCTAAGATTGGAAATGGGCTGTGGTGGGGGCTTGAATTGAAATGGACTCATGGAGGGGCTAGAACTGGAAGTAGGCTCATGGGGGGGCTTGGACTGGAATTGGGCTGAGTGGAGGGGAGCTATGATTTGACATGGGCTGATGGTGGGGCTAGGATTGAAAATGAGCTGATGAAGGGACTTGGACTGGAAATGGGCTGATGCAGGGACTAGAAGGGAATGGATGCTGGGTGAGGCTGGAACTAGAAGGGAGCTGGTGTTGGGGGAGGATTAGAATGGGATGGGGCTGGGAGAGTAAAATGGAGAGGGGAAAAATATTTTGTGTAGGAGGGATGAAAAATCTACAATTGGCCAGGTATTGGGAGAGTAATTGGGGATTGAGGATGGAGGGGTAAAATTTGTGTGGATGAAATAGGAATGAGGAAAGAGCAAAAGGAGAAAGATTAGTATGTTAAAGCAGATGTAGAGAGAGAGAGAGAATGGAAAAAAAAACTAGAAGAGAGAAGAAAGGACAAATGGACAGCAGACGATGGAGAGTTAGCAGAAAACATGAAGAAACCAGAAGAAGGTGGCTGGACCAATTGCAACTGAAAAAAAAATGCACAAAAGGTAGAAAGATATCTCTTTATTTTGAATTTATTAACTGGAATATGTCAGCTCTGGGAAATGTGCATCATTAACATCTGCGCTTTGTTTGGTACAAGAGGAAATTCCTATTTGACGTTGCCACTTGTTCTCTTTCCCCAGTATTCTCTGAAATGTATTGGTTTAATATTTGCAGTGTTGCCTTTTGATAGGTAGGGTATGGTGCTTTGTGAGTCCTGGTAATGCTGTCAGGATACGGCGGGTTTGCTATGGGTTCTAAATGGGCAGCGTTTGTAGTAGTTCCTAATGTGCCTGGCGGTTGGCACTGGATTATAGTAATGTAGAAATCTTTTAGTCTTTCTTATCCATACACTCATTAAGAGACATGTTTACTAAAAGTTAGTGTATGGTAACATTATGCAAATATTTATGCAAATAAGACCACTTATGCAAATGACGTGCTGGCACTTTGAGGAAATTCTTTGGTTTTGTGCGGCAGTTTGGGCACTCGGGCTCAAAAAGGTTAGCCATCACTGGCATAGGGGCTAGCTGTAGTAAGCATTGCTGTATTGTTTGCGATTTTCCTGCCTGTTTTCTAAGAGGCCCAGAATTTATCTAGTCTGCAGCTCTATCTAAAATGCTAACTGGATATTTTGCCATGTGAATCTATTGACTCCCGCTGCAGATCCCAATTATCCGATGTCAAGACCAACCTCTGATTGTAAGATAAAAAGTACATTCTCTAGGAACAAGCAGGAAGTCAGTCCACACATATGGGTGACAGCAGCACTGATGTAGCCCTTGCGGAGCCTTTCCCCAGCTTTCAAAGAAGGCCTTTGGGAATGCTACTATACATGCATGGTCTCCTTCACGCCCGAGTGCCATCTTGCTCAGTCTCCTTTTTTCCGCGGAGCCCAACAGATGCTTGTCCTGTTTCCCCAGAAAAATCCTTCTTAAATTATCCTTGAAAAGTTGTTTTTCCCAGTTTGCGTACCAGTTCCTCTTCCCGCCTCTAATTGGTGCCGTTCCTACACTGTTTCTCAGCTCTTTTCCTTCGAGGCTCACCTCGACTGGTTTTCTTGCGTTTTTTCACCTAGGTGTCGTTGACCCCAGCCAGTGTCCCCCACCATGTACCCCGGTGAGTTCAAAAAGTTTGACTGCTGCAGTCTGTCACATACACCCTTGACTCCTGCCAACATTTCCTGGGCCTGGACCACATCAGTGCCACTTGTGCCAGGCCATGAAATGGTCAGAGTTGCAGGGGAGGAAGTTCCCGCGGTCTGATTCAGCCTCAGCTTCACCGACACTGAGCCCGAAGCCGGGCACTTCCCATGAGGCCTAGGCATTTTCAGAGTCCCATGATGGCAGCTCCTCCAAAAAGACCCCAGAACCCGGGAAGTAAAAGAAAAAAATCCTCATAGCCAGTCGAGGTTCCACCAGTGAAACCTGGCAGAGTTCTCGGCCAGCAGAGATGATATGAGGCTCCTTAAGGCTGTGGTCCTTGAGGATGCACTCTTGAGAGTGTTGGTATCAGGTCTTCGGCCCGCGGTTCCCTTGCCAAAAGCTCTGCAGAGCCTTCTGGCCTCAAAACCAGAATGGCAGCCTTGAAGTAGAATATCTCTGCCATCTTGGCCCTGCAGCAGGCAATGATGTCAGGTTTGTCCGCATCATTTGCCCCAACAATTGGGCCCCGACTTTGGGGGAGTCCCCCGGGCATTGAGCCAGGCCCTGAGCTCCACCGGCCTCTGGTGAGCCCTCTGCACCAATTATGGTTCCGGTCCTAGTCCCGATCCCGATCCTTGGGTGTCTGGTGTTCCCCTGCAGGTTTCCGGAAATCTGACTTGAGAGCCACTGGGGGATCCTGGTTCCTCAGATCCAGCCTCTCAACACACGGGAGTTGAACACCCTCTGGCTCCGACTGGGAGATCGACATCAAAGCCTCCCTGGAGACCCCTCGACACCGAGACCTCCCCTCAGAGCCATCTCCCCTAGAGCCCTGGCACCGTTCCCCCCAGATGATGTGGCCTTCCACGACTTTGTCTAGGACATAGCCCGTGCCCTGTTGTCTTGAACCAAATCAGTGGAGGACTCGCTCATCGAAGATCTGAAGATCCTCCTGTATGAGTCCCCATAAAAGGAGACTTACAGTGCCAGTACAACCTATCCTCGACTGGCTTCTCCTGCAAATGTGCTAGACCCCGGTCTCGGTGCCAGTGCTCAGCAGGTGCCTCGATGCTATCTATTGCATCTATAGAGCTCTCAACACCCTTGAGTGCAAGTGCTTTCAGGGTTCCATGCTTGGCTATCATTTTCAAGCCTATGACTTATACATAGGCATGTACCTCAAGGGCTTCATCCTCACCGGGGAACTTCTCCAGAAGTTTCAAACCCTGACGGCCGGGATCTGGGACTGCTCCAAATTCCTATCCCCTACCGCCTACAATGGCTTTGAATCAGCAGCCCAGGTGGCAGCAGCTGGCATCGGCACCTAGTTATTTAGCAATGCTTATATATCACTTTTCACCGGGTCAAAGCAGTGTACATTCAGGTACCACATATATTTCCCTTGTCCCCGAAGGGCTCACCATCTACATTTTGTACCTGAGGCAATGGAGGGTTAAATGGCTTGCCCAAGGCCACAGGGAACATCTGTGTGTCTAGAAACCCCAGTCCCTCTGGCCCGAGGTTGCTGTCCTCCAGTGGGATTTGAAACCCCAGTCCTCCAGCTTGAGGCAACTTGTCCCAACCACAAGGCCACTCCTCCCACCTAGCCTGGCTGCAGAGGTCCGGCCTCGAGCAATGGGTACAAGAGAAATTGTTTGACGTCCCCTACATCGGGAAAAACTTGTTTGGCAAACTGATGGCTGACAAGGTGGCTGAGAGAGAGGCCAAGGTCGTGACCAGGCAGAGGCTCTTGAGAAAGACCTCAGTCCTCCCCTGAAAGAAACCATCGGGGAAAAGACTATCTTTCCCAGGGGAAAGGAGTCAGCAGGGCCACTACCAGCCCTTCTCGGGACAGCAACAGCAGAGCCCTCAGCCTAAGAGTCAGGGTCTTTGGCTGAGAAAGCCTCTGGCCCCAGCTCTCATCCAGCCTTGGGAGAGCTTTTGACTCCCCAGGAAGGGCCTCCACTCCCCTGGGAGACCCTCCCCGGCCCACAGGGGGTTGCCTGGCATTTTTTGCCCATAGGTATGCCGGAGTCACCATGGATCAGTGGGTCCTACAAGTGGTAATGGAAGGCTATCTTCTCTATTTCCAGCAAACACCCCCAAGGTTCTTTCCAAGAAAGCCGGTACAGCCTCTCCTTCAGACCTTGCTCCTCTTAGAGCTCACAGATCTGCTCACGGACAGGGCAGTGGAACCTGTACCCAAACATATGTCCACATCATGCCCCTAGCACGCTTGCACATACGGGCAGCCCAGTGGTGCCTCCACCCCCAGTGGACTCAAGCCATGGGCGGGCTGTGGGACAGGGGCAGAGCCAGAGTCACCGGCCATCTGGCAGATGCACTCAATTGGTGGCAATCCCTATGCTGCCTCCAGGCTGGGATGCCATTCCAGACACCTGCACCACACAGGGTCCTGACCACATACGCCTCCCTCCTGGGTTGGGGGGGGGGGGTGCATTGTGGAGACCATCACAATCAAGGTAGCTGGTTTCAGGGGGGGGTCTCTCTTGGAGATTATGCTCTTGGAACTCAGGACCATCTTACTAGCCCTGCAAGCATTCTGCAACCTCCTGCGCAACTGCCATGTGCTGATCCAGACGGAAAACCAGATTGCCAGATTGTGTAAACAAGCAGGGTGGCATGGGCTCATATGCCCTCTGCCAGGAGGTGGTGACTCTCCTCTCTTTCGCAGTGTGCAACAAAATGCTTCTGTGGGCAGTATACCTTCTTGGTCAGGACAACTGCTTAGTGGACAAGCTCAGCAGAGTCCTTCGCCCACACGAATGGAGCTTTAACCCCAGAGTTGCACAAAGAGTCTTCCGCCTCTAGGGCAGGCCCGTGATGGACCTGTTCCCTTCCCTGGACAACATGCAGCTGCCTTGCTTCTGCTTGCACCAACCACACCCAGGGAGAGTGGCGGCAGATGCCTTCCTGATCCCATGGTGCGAGGGCTCTTCAAGGTCCAGAGCGAGCAGGCAACGGTGATACTGATTGCACCCAGGTTGTCCAGGCCTGCTCTTCTTGTTGATGGCAATACCAATTCCACTGGGTCGGGATCTGGACCTCCTGTCTCAGGAGGAGGTCTCCCTTCTGCATACCAATCTGGGGTCACTAATATTAACAGCATTGGCCCCTTTCAATCTCCCTGGGGAAGTAAGGAGATCCTGCTGGCCTCCACCAGAAGAACATACTCCTTCAAATGGAGAAGGTTCTCCATCTAGTGTGCAGAGGGATGAGCACCCCCTTCTCCTGCCATGTACAGCTAGTACTACAGTACCTGTTGCACCTTTCGCATACAAGACTAAAATCTAATTTGCTAAGGGTGCATCTCAGTACCATAGCCGCCAACCATCACCCTATTGAGGGAAAACCTCTTTCAAGGCAGCCCCTGGTCTCAAGGTTCCTCTGGGGCCTTCTGTTATTCAAGCCCCCTCTTTGCCCGACATGGCCGAATAGGATGTCAATGTGGTGCTCTCTTGGCTCACTCGGCTGCCATTTAAGCCCCTGGCCACTTGCTACTTAAGGTATCTGTCTTGGAAAGTGGCTTTTCTGGTGGCCCTCACGTCTGCTTGAAGAGTGAGTGAACTACAGGCCCTGGTGACGGATTCGACATATGCAAGATTCTATAAGAATAGGGTGATGCTCCACACACCCCAAACTCCTCCCGAAGGTGGTATATCCCTTCCACCTCAATTAAGAGATGGTCCTCCCCACCTTCTTTCCCCAGCCTCACGCCAGCTGGGAGGAACTAATTCTGCATACACTAGATTGCAAACGGGTCCTGTCCTTTCTACAGCGGACCCAGGCCCATCGCAAAGCTCCTCAGCTTTTTGTATCGTATGACCCCAGCAGACTGGGGCTCTTTGTAACTAAGTGAACTCTGTCCACTTGGGTGGTGGACTGTATTGGCCTTGCCTCTGAGCGAGCTGGCCTCTCTTGATCACCGGATCACTGCGCATCGCGTGAGGGTGATGGCCACATCGGTGGCCAACCTCCACACAGTGCTGGTGTCAGAAATCTGTAAGGCTGCCACATGGTCTTTGATTCATATTTTCGCAGTTCGCTGCTGCCTGGAGAGTGAGCCCTGCAGGGACAGTGCCTTTGGTCAGGCAGTATTTTGCAACATTTTCAGGGTGTAGGCAACTGCTGCCATCCGACCCTTCTGTGTTCAGGCTACTGGAGTGATAGTGTCGCTGGATGCTAGGGTCTTGCAGAGTCTCTCAGCAGAGGCTCACCACCTGCAACTCACGGCTATCCGATCGGTTGCCGTTGGTGCTGTTGTGGTTCGTTCCTCAGCAGCTTGGAGCTAGGGAGTCCCATATGTGAGGGTTTTCCAGGGACAACAGGAATCAGTCTCACAACCCTCCCTTCTCCCCTTGGATTTGCCTCCTTTGCCTTATTTTATTTTTATGCCTCCTTAGCTATGTCATCTGACTGAGCAAGATGGCACCCTTGGGCAGGAAGGGGATCACACATGTGTGGTAGCATTCTCAAACACTTTCTTTGAAAGCTGGGGAAATGCTCTGTCAACACCATCGTCATCCATATGTAAGGACTGATTTCTGTTGTCCCTGGAGAACACCTGTTATAGGTGAGTAACTACGCTTTAGTCCCTGTTCTGTTTGTCCGTCTTTAGCAGGAAGGAAAATCACAAGCAATACAACAATGCTTGCTAGCACAGAGGAGACACAATAGCTCATCTGCAAGAGGCTTGAATTGTAGCAGATTGCAAGCTCTGTGTCTTTTATGTGTATTTGTACAGTGCTGCGTGTGCCTAGTAGCACTATATAAATGATAAGTAGTGGTATCCGGCCTTTGCCAGTATCCTTTGAAGATGCCTTAATCTAAACCATATGCTCCTGAGCTACTGCTGGCATTTCACCGTGAAGCAGTTTATAAGCTGCTCTTTAGTGCTATTGGCTAGATTCAACCTTGTTAAAGACAAGAATAGGCTCTCTCTTCCCCAAAATGCCACCCACTTCGTAACAGATCTTAAGCCCTGTTGCCTGCATCATTCTCTCATTGGTGCACTCCGACAGACATCCAAATAAGTCCCATTGAATGCTCAGTTAAACTTTACATCTCTCCAGTTTTCTGAATACTGCCCTCAGTGTTTCTCCTCTGGGACACCTCCCCTCAATGTGCCTGAAAGCTCTAGAGCAATGTGCAACCTTTTGCTTGCCCTGAGCTGGCAAATAGCAGATTCACCTGGATAAATGGCTGTTGAAAATGACTCTCCTCTTGTCACAGGTATTAGCACTTAAGTTCTGCTGGCAAATGTTTGATATGTTTACCACTGGCCGAGCAATCCTTCCTACAGAAGTCATGAAACCTCACACCCTCTCACTTTTCAGCATGCGTATAATGCAGAGAACGTTCCTTGGAAATGTCTTTTTACTAATCTTTATACCCACTCTGGAGGATCTTTCATTCTGTGACTCTTTGTTTCTTTTTTTCCTAATATTTTAATATCTATTTTTGGAGATGGGAGCCAAGAACTGAATCCTGTATGCCAAATGTGCTCTGTCAAATGGCTTGTAGAGGGTAACGATAAGGCACAAGTCACTATCCCAACTCTCATGGGCTTGTACTGTGATTTGGAATCATCATTGGCTCTGTTGTGCTTTATTACAATGGCTTGGCTGTGTTTGCGATCAATAGTGGCTTGAGCTTTGAAAGTAATCATTTGTTGATGAACTGAATGCCTTCAACACAAGCAAATATGCTAAAAAATGTAGGGTCATGCATTTGGGCTGCAACAATCCAAGGGAGCGGTACAGTATAGGCTGTGATGTATTTCTGTCCACAAAAGAAGAACAGGACTTAGGTGTGATTGTGTCTCATGATCTCAAAGTAGCTAAACAGGTAGAAAAGGTGACAGCAAAAGCTAGAAGGATGCTTGGGTGCATAGGGAGAGGAATGGCCAGCAGAAAAAAGGAGGTGCTAGTGCCTCTGTGTAAGTCTTTGGTGCGACCTCATTTGGAGTATAGTGTGCAATTCTGGAGACCGCACCTTCAAAAGGATATAAGCAGGTTGGAGTCTGTGCAGATGGTAACTGCTAAAATGGTTAGTGGTCTGCATTATAAAGCATATGAGGACAGGCTTAAGGATCTTAATATGTACACCTTAGAGGAAAGGCAGGATAGAGGTGATATGATTGAGATGGAGGTAAATACCTCTGTGGCATAAATGCACAGGAGGAGAGTCTCTTTCGATTGAAAGCACGCTCTGCTAAGAATGGACAAAGAATGAGGGTGAAAGGGGATAGACTCAGGAGTAATATGCGGAAATATTTCTTTATGGAAAGAGTGGTGGAATCATGGAATAGTTTCCCAGTGGATGTGGTAGAGATGAGGACAGTAACTGAATTCAAAAATGCATGGGACAAACACAGAGGATCTCTAAAGGAAAAAGGGGACTGTTGTAGTGGGTGATAGATAGGCCATGTGGTCTTTTTCTGCCATCATGTTATGTTTCTAAATATGAAGGGAAGAAGAGGGGCAGGAAACCATGTACTGAGCATAAGGACTTTGGGGTTCATTTTCAATGCAGTTATATATGTTTAAGTCTTATCTATTGTTGATATATGCAATAGCAGGATGAAAATGTGTCTAAGCGCTGTAGCACTATTTATACAGTGGAAGGACGAGGAGAGTGGCAGAAACTATCTGCACATTGGTGATATTCAGCTACTATGGAGGTAATTCCAGAAAGCGGGCTTTGTATGTCTGCTGGGGTTGTTTTATCTCCCGAAAACATCTAAGAGCATATTCCGGTACATAGCACCCACGGATTTATATCTCGCTAACATGAGGATCTCAGAACATGTCCAGGAGGGGTGGAACGGGGGTGTGGTTTGCCGTGGAGACTGTATAAAGCATCTTCAGGAAAGGCATGTGGACGTTTCGGGAGGTCCCACAGACTTGTCCGTTATACTTGCTGGAGACATAGAATAAGGCTAGTACTTAGAAACTATTCTGCTGTGTTTGTATAAAAGTGGTGACTAGTCTGTTGGAAAACCAGCATGAGATGTATTTATAAAGAACAGAAATCAGAGGTGTGGGAATCTTGTAAGCTAAAGAGGCATTAGTAACTACCCTGAAAGAAATATTAAGAGACATTGAAAACTTCTCTTCCAACTAATGTACAACCAACCACCCTAGGCTAGCCACATAAACGGAAACAGTCCATCACTGCGAATATGCTCCAGCAATGTATATATGTTCCTAGTTATAACTCCTGTAATATAAACATGTCCTTAGTTTTA
Source organism: Ichthyophis bannanicus (assembly GCA_033557465.1). Lineage (NCBI taxonomy): Eukaryota > Metazoa > Chordata > Amphibia > Gymnophiona > Ichthyophiidae > Ichthyophis > Ichthyophis bannanicus. The sequence goes on from CM066050.1 coordinate 9,902,836, forward strand.
CCTCAGATGTAAACTCCTGTAATGTAAATATGTTCCTAGTTCACTATGTTATCTGTAAGTGTTATTTGTAACACACATTCATATGTACATGTAAACTGCACTGATCTGTAATAGCGTGGCATATAAAAACAAATAAATAAGAACAGCAATGGTGATTGTTGTGGCTGACATTTGCTGTTTGTGCCAAGGCAGTTACAGACCTGTAAAGCGTGTAACTGCCGCTGAATGGGATATTCAATGGTTAGTGCTGCTGAGTATCCCCATTTATCTCTCTAATACCACGATGCTAACCGCTTCGCATCAGGGCATTTTGTTGGTGTTTCAGGGCGGAACAGAGGTGGCAAGAGCCACTAACTGGGTAGCGGCAATATTGCAGCACTCCCAGTTGGCGACCTGTGGGTAAAACTAGGTGAAGCAAAAGCTGGCCTAGTTTTACCCACGAAACAACGATCCTGGTTATTCAGTGCTGGGGCTGCATAAGACCCTGCCATTGAATATCTGGGGTCAGAGGTTGGCGGGACAGCTATCTGCTGTAGTGACGCATACCCAGCTCAATTCGATATCGGGCCCCGTGGTTTTAGTCCTTGGACTCCATGCTATTCTGTTAGACCAGCTGTTATTTATAGGCTCGGGGCATCTTTTTGGCAGATATGTTTTTTGTGACTGAAGGTGAGAGGGTATGTGTGGCATGGGAGGGTTGCACGGGAGGATCTGGTTTGCTCATCTGTAACATGAATGCCAGCCAGTACCTGGACCATAGAGATAACTGCAGCATCACCAGGTTCCAGTGTGTTAGGGCAGAAAAAAATCACAAAAAGTTCTCCATAGCTAAATGTCAAAACATATCCCTTTCAATAAGAGACCCTCAGAATAAGAGCATTCGAAGGTTCAAGCAGAATTGAAAATGCCCAAATGTGCCACATTGTGTGCAGTTGGTGAGGGCCACACATAGCATTGTAAATACTGTTTTTAGAGATGACCAAGAATGAATAACTGCGGATGTCTTCTACTGCTATTTATATTCTGATGCAAGGTCTCTCATGACAAGCATATCACTTTCTACTTGCTGTTAGTATATCTTTGCGTGCACTGAGATCACCTTGCACTGTCCTGGGTTTGTAACAGTCTAGTTTGCATCGACATTTATGCATCCTCAGTATTTATGTGTAGTTTGCATCAGCACAACACAGTCTGTGAAAGGAGCAGCTTAGGAGATGCACGTTCTAACAGAGGAGGCGTGGCCATCTGAGATGTGCACGGGTATATGGCAGGATGAAATGAGCGCAGGCATGTACAAACTGTTTGCAGCATATACCCGTGTCTCATCATAACAGCGGGGCCCATGTTTCTCCACAGTGGTTTGCTTGTGCCGTGCTGGAAACATCTATGTCCCCGATTATGGAACGGTGGGCACGTCTATACCTGCAGCTGCAGAATCAGGCTGAAATCAGCTCCATTTTCGATTTGGATGTGCCCGCGGCCTGGACATGCATGTTATGGAATTTGCCTCCACATGGATAGTTTATACCTTTAGTTTAGGCTTGCTACTCAGCAGGCCTAGACTAAATGGACAGTAGTGGCAGCGGTCAGTGGCCGATATGTATAATCAGCACTGCTGAGTATATATAGTGCAGCACTGAACATATGTACCAGTTTACTAAGCAACTTAGATCCTGGAGCTGGATGCGGACTGCCCGTTATCAGGTTACTGCGCTGAGCTTAAGTAAGTCTATCCTCTGAACATCTGCCCCTCACTGTTCCAAGGTAGGAGGTAATATGTGTTTGCACACTAAATCCTAATATTTAGCACAGTACTGAGCTACTAACCGTAAGATCTTCGTTGCTGTTGCTGTTGCTGTTGCTTTCATGGGACCTCTCCCTACTGAAATGGTTTCCATTTTCCTTATTGGGTAGCGGTAAGCTGGAGACATGGGCTAGACAGAGATAAAAATCAGAATGATTGTTAGGACATTCAGCTCACAATACTTACTCTTAATGGAAACATGGGAACATTTCAAAAAGCACTGCCAAGATTTCCAAATAATGCATTTAATGTTATTGGCTGGTGATGGTGTCCTGAACTGGACATATGAATATCTCAGCATTCCTCTAGTGAGGCACAGAGTTAATAACATGTCTCTCCCCTGACAGGGCCAGGCCTAGCTTTTCTGCCACCCTAGGCAAAAACCCTGGCCGAGTCACACCATCTCCCCCCCCCCCCTTCATGCTGAGTTGCGCTGCTGCCCCCCACTGCTGCTGGTTATGGTGGGGGGGAGGGAGGTGGCTCAGCTTGGAGACCCATGGTAAACAATGTGCTTTGGCACACGTGGCCTGCTGCTTCTCACCTTCCTCCGATGCAAAGGGGGTCAGAAGTGGCAGGCCATGTGTACTGAAGCACATGGTCTGCCGTGCCGTCACAGGTCTGTCGCCCTAGGCAGCTGCCTAGCCCACCTAGTGTATAGGCCAGCCCTGTTCCTTGAATCTAATGGTTCATCTCACCTTTTGTTTTAAAGAGGAGTGATATAAATCCTTCATTTGGAATTTCAAGTCTTGGTCAGTTCTTGATTCATATATCCATTTCAGACATTTAGATTTGTTGATGCTTTGTAACATTCTGCTATTCTTTCATTTTGTAGTATTTTGATGATGATGTTTGTTAACTGCCCTGAGTTCTCTCTTTTTATACTTAAAATATTTGATTTAGATTTTCAGAAAACATAAGTTCACTGGTACATTTGCAACAGAACATGTGCTAGACTTTACTTCATTAGCCATCTGTTGGCAATCATAAGTAACAATTAAAGACAGCAACCCAAAAATAAAAGAGAATAATAACTGCAAGTTCGGATGCCCTATGACGCTCCACAGCCGAGAGATGTCTCCCATCATATTGAGTTCTTAAGCTCCTCCCCCCGTTGGGCTTTTATGCTACTTCTGTGCCCCCATCTCCTTTCTCAGATTCTAGGTATTTCTGTCCCCAGCGTTGTTCCAGCATAGATCTCTCACTTCATCAGTCAGCTTTTCTGTTTAGCTTCCGTGAAACACTTTGCAACTACTAAAAAGTGACAGATGGAGCCCCACATTTTAATATTTAGTTCTGGGATTGTGGCCTCCAAGGGAAAACAACAAGGTGCACAAGATACTGTCTCATTTATTCTTCTTTGTACCTTCTTTCCAGATGTTTCACCGAGCTGCCATTCCACATCCTTCCGAGCAGCCTGGGCATAAGGTACCATCTCGCACCTACTTCCTAATCTTCTCTGAGTTCTCTTTTGAAGGAGGGTAGTATAGAAATATAAGCTGTATCATCACTTTTCTACTTTACCAGAGACACAATCTTGAGAGAGAGTTTTGTTTGATTTGGATGAGAATCTAATGCCAGGACATGGTGGGTAAAAGTTTATAACAGGATGTCTAGGTAGAAGATCCGAGAACGCATTATTTTATAATTGCAACTGGGTCGCCTATCCTGTCTTTATAAAATTGCCACCCAGAAGAAGGGTTGGATTTAAGCAGAGGCAACACTGGCACATGTCTGGGGCACTGAATTCTGAAGGCACATAACAGCTAGGAGTGAGGACCTCTATTCTCCAATTTCTGGGAAACTCCTCCCCAGTGGTCCTCTGCCTATGGGCACCATGTTCTGAAATCTGGCCCTAATAGTGCACAAATTCACACATACAGATTGGCACCTACTACAAAGATGGCAGAAATCTGTATCTTTATTCACTGCAAAATCATGTATTTTATAAAATTAACATGTGCGTCACAACTTCAACCTAGCTCCTCCCAGAAGACACCCCTAGGAATACCTATATGCAGATCCTACGTTTTACATATGCATACCCCCCACCCAATTTATGAGAGCCCCTTTCCAAGCGTAAAATAGGCCTTATTAAATTACATCCACAGAGAGCAATTTCAAAGACATTTGCAGGGTTTAATATGTATAGCTCATATGTGCATCAGGGGTAGGGTGGGGGCAGAGGGCATTTACTTGCCTGCTTTTGGATTTACAAACTATGTGTGGAAGAAATACCTGCATGAATAGCAGGTGTGGATTTGTGCACACTTCTCTCAACTTAATCTCCAAAGGGAAAATTTTCCTTTGAAAACCAATTTAAAGTCTGTGGGTAAAAAGCACCACAGAGTTTACATATAGGAACATTTTTTGCAAGTTTCCCCCTGTGTGTCATCCACAAGTTTGAAAACAGAAATTGTTATTCATCCTTTTGCTAGCAAGTTCTACAGGATCTGATACTCCTCTTAGCCGGGATATTCAGTGATTCGTGCTACATACCCCGACCCTCAGTGGCTAGCACTGGAGCGGTCCAGGGGCAGCGCCCTTCGATCCCCGGCATTGAATACGCGGGTTTAAGTTTCAGCGACCACAGTGCTCGCTGCCGCAACTCAATATCCCTCCTGCACTAATTAGGGTGGTCTCTGGTGTATATTGCCCCATTGTGTTGTTCAATTTGACACATGTTGGCAAGATACAGAACAGATGCAGTCTTTACCATAGACATGAGGACACCACTAGTTGCCAGAATGGAAGACTCTGATGTAAAGGAGCCTTTGGCTAGGTCAGCACCTGCTAGTAGAGGGCATGTCGAGATTGTCAGAGGTCTCTACTCCAGAAATGGCCACAATGGTATAGTCTTGGGTTTGGTTAAAGTTTTCAAGAAAATATTCTTGCCGGAAGAAAAATAAAAGAGGGTTTAGGAGTGAAAGAAGAAAACCATTTTCCAGTTTCTCTCAAGCAGTCTGAAGCTGCGGGTGGGGGATGCCTGCCTTGTGTGTGTCTAGTGTCCAATGGACAGAGCAGCACACAGTAAATTTTCAGTGGTTGATCTTGTGGCATATTGTATTTAACAGGGTTTTTATAGCGCTTTATCATTTTAGTCAAAGCGGTTTACATTCTAACTTAAACGTGGTAATGTTCATTAAACAGAGACATTGATAACTTGGATTCTTCTGAGGCATTGGAGGGTTACGTGACTTGCCCAAGGCCATAAGGAGTGGGCAAGTCACTTAACTGGTTCCCAAGCCAATCTCTAACCACTAGGCTACACCTGCACTCCTCTGTTACTGAAGTAGCTGTTTCCTGAGTGGTGAGTGACTCTAGGTCTGTTTGTTATGGGCAGAGAAGACTCTGATATGAGTTGCAGGACGGAAGAGGTGCTGGGAACAGAGACGGCTGCCCAATTGCTGCTTTACCTGAAAGTGTTGATAAGACTTGGATGGCACTGGATAAATTACTCAGTTTGTGGCTGTGAAGGGACTGACCTGGCTGAGCACCGCCCCTTCTATCAGCAATAGCCTTTTCTTATGATGTCAGTGCTCAGTCGCACTGTGGAATATCAAATTTTACAAATTCAATTCTGTTCATATAAACATAATCCTGAGTGTCCATAGGGTGTGTATTTTTAGGTGGGTTAGAAAGAGGTGATTCCACAATTGTATTTAGTTTGATAAAATGAAATAATGCGCGTCTGCATTATTTCGAAGTCCATTTGCTCTTTCATTCCTTCTCCAGCATCATCAGAGGTACAGAGTGTGCCCCTGTGTGTAACATGTGCATTTTATGTGAAGAAAAACTAAGCAGATTCTCTTTCTATGGAAATAAACTCTGTGCAGTGAAAGTACACATGTATATTGCAACCAACGTTCCCAAAAGCTATGTGGAAGTCCTTCACCCACACCGGTGCCAGTAGGGGGAGGGAGCTACAATGGTATTGTGCTTTTAGTCGTGAGGAGCAGGTAGTATCCCAGCCCATGGGTTTTCTTGGCAATGTGACTGGAAGTAGATTGCCAGGCCTTTCTTCCGAGGGAGTGGAGGGTTAAGTGACTTGCCCAAGGCCACAAAGAGTGCTAGTGGGACTTGAACCCTGATCTCTGTTCCTAAGGCAGTGTTCTAACCATTAGGCTATGCCTCCACTCTTGCATCAAAGCTGTCGCAGAAGTGGAAAACACATTAATATATTTGACCCTTAAAGACGTAAATGTACTGTATATCCTAACAAAGCAAAGAAAGATATGGAGGTACTTGCAGAAGAAGGGGAAGTTAATGTAGGCAAGACGGGAGATGGGAACTGAAGTAACTACAAATAGATTTTCAGACAGCAAAATACTTAATGAAGCCAGAGAAGTGAATGCAGATTGCAAAGGACATGCTGAAAGCAGCCTGAGAATACCGAGAGGCCCAAGGAAATGCTACATGCATCTCTCACAGGTACCCAGGGACCCAAGCAGAAGAAAATGGCACTAAGCCAGAGCTGGGTGGAAGCGGATAGAGTGCTTTCTTGAGATAACTTGATCAGAAAACCTTAGGGAAGTAAGGAAAAGACCATAGACTGTGTGAGGTCCCTGGATGTGTGCAAAAATTCCTCACCAGCTGTTAACTGCTTTAATATTGTATTGTGGAAGCCAGTAGAAACAGTGCAAGGATGCAAAAGAAGGCTCTAGAACAAGAAGGTAGTGAGCTGAGGCTGAAATTGGACAGCCTCAGGAGTAACCAAAAATATTTTGTTACAGAAGGAGCGGTACATTCATGTGAAAAATAGTAACAAAACTGAAAGCATGAGATGTGTGGAGAGAAAAGTGGATCTCGATCAGACTGGAACAAGAAAGGACATTTCAGAGATCATGGGGTCACGCTGTCACTATCTGCTTTTATGCATCTATAATGGAGTATTATAAGGTGAACTACTAAGAAGGAAGCCCTTAAGATAGAAGGTCACTTACCGAAGTAGCAGAAGAGAGTGAGGGTGACCAGTGCTAGGAGCACGGTAGACTTCATACTTGTGGTGTGGTGTGGCGTGGCGTGACCAAAACCTCAGCACCCGCACCTGTACCAGTCTTTGCCTGAGCTCAGCTATTTATATACTCTACCTGTATCACCTGGAAGCCCCACCCAGATTATATCATGCAATCCAGAGCAGGGAACCACCCCCCAAAAAGAGTTTCAAAAGGTCAGAAAACTTTATTCTCCAATCCCAACTCAGAAACTCATTCTATACTGGACACGTACCATGCAGAGGCATGGAGTACAACTTCACGCTCAAGGTCTGCCCATATTCTGGAATTACAGTTTATTTAATAGGTTTATTAACTGCTTCCTTACATAACTGGTTTTAAGATGTTCACTGTATTAACAGACATTGACCTGTTATTATGTTGTTCCATGTAAACCGCATCTGATCGCTGGAAGGTGTGGTATATAAGAAACAGTTTAATTTAATTTAATTAACAGTTCTATTTGCACTTCTGAGACAGACACATTTATCCATCTGTCTCCCTCTCTCTCTGGCATCCGTATTCTTGGAGAGAAGCTTCCCCATGGGGTGGCTCTGGGTACTGTTAGTCTCCCCACAAAGGTTCATACCCCATGTTACGGGTCAATATTCTTCTCACAAAAGTGCAGCTGCTTCAGTCTTATGAGTTCAGAGCAGAAACGTCCAGGAACGGAGCACTTTTTCTAAAGGTTTTCCTCGTTTCAAGCTGACACTAATTCCTGGATGGAGATTTTTGGTCAGGTCTAAATTTAGAGCTCATATTATAAGTTACTGTCCTGAATTTGATCATGTTTATTTATTTTAAACCTGAAAACCAAGTTTAACTCCCACTCCTTGTGATCTTGAGCAAGTAACTTAACTCTTCATTGCCTGAGGTACAAACTTAGATTATAAGCCCCTTAGGGACAGGAAAATGCCTCCTGTGTGATTCACCTTGAACTTCTGAGAAAGGCATGAGCTAAATCCAATTTCTTTTATTTAACTGCATTTAACTGTTGCCCTTAACCGGGGCATCTTACAACCCATTAGCAGAGTACAGCACTATGTAATGGGGAGGAAATGGTGTCAGTAATGGGGCATTTTTAAACACCTTGCAATGGTTGCACCCATTTCCTTCTGAGAATGTGAGCTGGCAAGGAAGAGGGAAACACTCGGAGCACATTCATTACCTCCTGCTTCGACATACATGCAATACACTTTCCCTTCCCCAACCTCTGTCAACCACAACTCTATCCCCTTTCCAAAAAATGAAGAACATTGGAGGAACGTGACAACCATCTAAAGAGGACAATTTTTAGAAGCCTTCTCTGCATATGTGAATCTTCTGTCTGAATAATTGCTAAAAGTCTCTGCATTGTTCTACAGTGTGCGCACATCTACCCGCATTTAGGTGAGGCGCCCCAGGAGTATTTTGGCCGGGATCAGAAAATAATGCACATAGGTCATATTTTCAAGTCCAGGCTTGTTATTTCCTAAAAGAAGTCGGTACACAAATTTCCTGGTAATCTGTTGCCTCCACAAATGTCCAAGTCAAAGCAAGGAATTATTTTCAAAGAATTGTTGCAAAGCATGTGAACAAGAAAGACTCCTGTATTTTGGCCCACTATAGACAGTCTGAAAATCTCCCCCAAGATATAGTGTTCTCAACTAGTGATACAGGCTGTGTAAGATCTATCCAGGGCACTAGTTACAGGATCAAGTGCTGAATAAGTGCAGTACTAGCGGTAACATCCATCAGGTCTTCCCTTCTTTATCGTCTTTGTAGCTCCAGTCCATTCCAGACACTAAGGGCGACCATGAAAAGGAATCAGTCTATTTCCTAAACTAAAAATATGTACATTTATCTAAGTAATATTAATTTTGGAAACATGAAAACAAGACTCTGTAAGCAGCATCGTGCGTCCCCGCTTCTTCTGAATCCATCTGTTTTTGGTGCCCCTAGAAGAGTAGCCTATTGGTTAGACCCTGACTTTGTAACTAAGAAACCAGGGTTTGATTCCTACTGGCACTCCTTGTGACCTTGGGCAAGTCACTTAACCTTTTGTTGTCTGAGAAGAAAGACCTGGAAATCCACTTCAGTCACACTGCCGCAAAAAAAACAGGAGCTGCTGGGTCGCCAGGAGTCAGCATTGACTAAAAGCATTGAATTTTGGCTCTACTTCTTTTCTTGCTTGTGCTCCTATCCCACCATTCTGCCCCCTTCTCCCTCCTGCTCTGTTCCTTTCTCTCTATTGAGGGCTGTCTTTATTTATTATTTATTTAGCTGGATTTATATACTGCCTTTCACTGTCAAAGCGGTGTACATGAAACAGAGAACCATTAATAGAATACATTGAAATGATTTGACTATATACAGCATGCAATTAAATAACAGGTTCAATTAACTATATGCATAGCTACAATTTTCAGGGCGCTTTAGTTGCAGGGGTTGGTTAAAACTATCTGCAGTGGATGTTGGGTATGTGGAGTGGGTGTCACTGTGAGAAAGACTGGGAGAATTGAGGGGGTGCTAGGGATTATGAGGTGGGGCTGAAATGTTCAGAGAAGAGGTAGGTTTTTAAGTGTTTCTGGAAGGTGATGTTTCTTAATGGGTCCGGTAGTGTGTCCTAAATTGGCAGTGTGTAGAGTTGGAAGACTCAACTGCAAACTTGCTGGTTATATTTAGTTCTGTCCTGGGGAATGATAACTATGTTTACTGTAGATGTTCGTCTTGTTCTGACCAGTGAGGTTTTGAAGCAGTGTGTGGATGTGAGTGGTGGGAGGGATTAGGGCTGTATTGAGCCAGAATTGTGCTCTGTGCGACTTGCACATTGGGTGTGCAACCCCCCCCCCCCCATACCTCCTTCCGGCTGCTGCCTGCTCTTGCCCTGCTGCTGCTGCTGCCCTCCGTTTTCTCCACGGTGGTGCCGGCAGCAGGGCAAGAACAGGCAGCGCTGGATGTAGGTATTGGGGGGGAGGGGAGGGGGCGATGCGCGCCGATGTGCAAGTCACAGCAGCAGCAGATCTGATCCACCCTGCTCTGACATTGTGTCAGAAAGCCCAGAAAGACCCGCATAAAGGCTTGGGGGGCACATTTTGACTGCCTGCTGTTGCCCTGCTGCTGCTGAGAGAACAAAAAGTGGCAGTGGCAGGGTATCGGCAGGCAGCCAAAATGCACCTCCTAAGCCTCTCTGCATCCTGTGTGGCTGCACTGCTTGCACAGGCTCTAGGTCTGGTACCAGATGGGAGAGTATGGCTTTGTGAGTCAGGAGGAGGGTTTTGTACTTTATACAATTGAGTAGGGGTAACCAGTGGAGTTGTTTGAGGATGGGTATAATGTGGTCTTGTCTTGTAGCTCCTTGGAGGATGCACACTATTGTGTGTAGTGCAGTCTGGAGAGGATGTAGGGTAGATTGCAAAAGACCCTGGTAGATAGAGTTGCAGTAGTTGAGATGAGGGAGAATTAAGGCTTGGCGTGCTGAGCGGAAGTCTGGAGGTTTGAGGTGTGGCCGAGGCATTATAGTATATTGCTTTGTTGGTTTTGCTTATATGACTTTTGAAGAAGAGGTGTTGATCGAGGGTGTTGCCAAGGTGTACTTCACTTCCGTTTGGACCTTCACTTGTGCGTTGTTCAGGGTATGGCTGGTTGGTGGTGAGAAAGTGTTGTCTTTTGTTATGAATAGGGCTTCCATTTTTTTATAGTTGATTGATAGGTTGCTGTTTTTTAGCTAGTTGGAGACATTAACAAATCATTCTTGATAAGTGGAGTAGGATGTGTGCTTCATGTTGAAGGTGCTATATATCATGATGTCGTTTGCATAGATGTGGAAGTGAAGATTATGGGACCTGATGATTGAGCAGAGGGTGTTCAAGGTAGAAGCTGAAGAGGAATGCTGAGAGGGTGGATCCTTGGGGTACTCCTTGTGTTTGATGATTTGGGGTAAAAGTGTTTGTGCTGATTTTTATCTGCTGGTGCCTGTTGATTAGGTAGGATTTGAATCATTGGTGTACTATTCTTTGGATTCCGATGAGCTGAAGACATTGAAGGAGACTATTGTGGTTAACAGGGTCAGAGGCTGCAGAGATATCCAGGAAGATGAGTAGGTATGCCTTTTATTAGGGTATTACTGAGGGAGATCATTAGGGTTTCTACTCCATGTAGAGGGCGAAATCCATGTTGCTATGTGGGTCATGGAGGTTGTTTCTGCGGATATGATCCTAAAGTTGTTGTGGAATAGTTTTTTCTATGAGTTTGTTAGTAAAGGAAAAGCTGTCTATTGGCCTATAGGAGGTTGGATCTGTAGGGTTTAGGTTGTGTTTCTTCAGTGTGAGTCGTATGGAGGAGATTTTCAGGCTTCCAGGCATTACACCTTGTTGCTGACTGAATGATTTTGGTGAGTATTGGGCTGAGTTCCTTTTTAACTGACTTGATCCATGTGACCAGACATGGGGGCAAAGTTGTTGTGTTGAATGACGAGAGGGTGTTTTCAATGTGTTCTTCGGTGATGTTGTCAAAGGAGAACCATGGATTCGGGTGGGAGGTTCTATCAGTGGGAGGGTAGGGTGCTGGTTCTGGTTGGGGTAAAGCTGCTTGTAGTGGGTTGCCAGTTGTTGGGGGGGGGGGGGGATTGTGATGTCTTGGTTGTCAGTAGCTGGTGCTTTTGTCAGTCGCTTGATGATGTCAAAGAGTTCTTTTGGATGATTTATTGAGGAGTTGTGCAGCTTCGTGTGATATTTGCTTTTTGCCTTGTCTATTGTGGTACGGTAGTCATTTAGTAGTCTTAAATAGTTAAGTTTGTCTTGTGCATTGTGTTCCACCATTTCCATTCCAGTTTATGCAATTGTGTTTGGAATATTCAGAGGGATGGCGTGTACCATGGGGTTTTTGGGCATTTCTTGTGCGAGCGTGGTGGGGAGGCTGTTATGGTGACTGCTTTTTCAATGATGCCGTTCCAGCTTTCAGTGAGTATGTCTGGGTCACTTGAGTCAGTTTGTAGCTGAGGGAAGATGTCTTCTCGGAAGGTTTCTTTGTTGAACTGTTTGTAATGTCTTCTTGTTGGCTGCTGAGTGGGGGCGGGGGGCATTGGGGTTGGTAAGAGGGAGAAAGAAGCTGATTAATTTGTGGTCAGACCCCAGGGTACCAGTTGGGTTTGGGTTGATTGGAGGGGGGGGAGGGTCGAGGGACCTATGTGAGTTGAATGGTTGCTGACAAAGATTAGGTCATAGCAAGCACAAAGTCCTAAACTTCAAAAACACTGACTTCAGTAAAATGGCCAAGTACCTCTGGGAGGGGATAAGGGATGTGGAATTGCAATGGGCTAAACTAAAGGAGGCAATAAACGGGGCAACAGATAAATACGTAAGAAAAGTAAATAAAAACAAGAGGAGAAGGAAACCTATTTGGTTTTCCAAAGAAGTGGCTGCTCAAATAAAGGCAAAACACACAGCTTTTACAAAATTAAAAAGCTTACAAACAGAGGAACACAGAAATGATTACAGGATCAAACTCAAAGAGACACAAAGAGAAATAAGGAAAGCAAAATCAAAGGTAGAGGAAAAGATGGCTAAAGATGTGAAGTGTGGTGACAAAACTTTCTTCAGATATATTCGGGAAAGGAGGACAATCAGAGGTGGAATTTCAGGACTCAGAAGTGCTGGGAATGGACTCATGGAAAGTGACATTGAAAAAGCGAAATTGCTAAACAAATACTTCTGCTCTATTTTTTCTAAAGAAAATCCTGGAGAAGGACCACCTGTGACTCCCAAATATAAAAATGGGAATGAAGTAGATACCACACCATTCACAGAAGATGATGTGTTAGAACAACTTGCAAAACTGAAAGTGGATAAGGCCATGGGACCGGATGGGATACATCCCAGGTCACTGAAAGAGCTCAGAGAGGTCCTTGCAGGGCTATTAGAGGAAGTTTTCAACAGATCTTTGGAAACAGGAGAAGTTCCCCAGGACTGGAGAATGTCTGAGATGGTACCTCTTCACAAAAGTGGTGACAGAGAAGCAGGGGTGGCCCAAGGGGGGTGCGGGGCCATGTGCGGAGACTGGGTGCGGGGCCTCATTTGCATAAGGGGGCCTCATTTGCATACATATTTGCATAATGTTACCATACGCTAACTTTTAGTAAACATGCCTCTTGAGTGTATGGATAGAGAAAGACTAAAAGATTTCTACATTACTATAATCCAGTGCCAACCGCCAGGCACATTAGGAACTACTACAAACACTGCCCATTTAGAACCCATAGCAAACCCACCATATCCTAACAGCACTACCAGGACTCACAAAGCACCATACTCTACCTATCAAAAGGCAACACTGCAAATATTAAACCAATACATTTCAGAGATTAACAATACATGACCTACTGGAGAAAGAGAACAAGTGGCAATGTCAAATAGGAATTACATAAACAGTATACCTCAGCTCAGTTACACATGCAGAACATAGACCATCACCAAACAAGGAATCACAATTTAGAAACAGGAAGACAATAATTAAACTGGGAACCCCAAAAGCCAAACTTAAAATGTACAACACTGTAGAAATAAAACTATTAATTAATTTCCTCTTGTACTAAACAAAGCGCAGATGTTAATTTATTTTATTTACATTCTCTTATATACCGTGCTATTCTGCATCAGTGTGGTTTACATTGAACAAACTGGAATTACATTGAACAGGGTATTATAACTTGGAGATAACTATTTTACAGGGAACATGGGCTATGGAGGGTTAAGTGGCTTGCCCAAGACCACAAGGAGCACCTGTGGGACTAGAAACCCCAGTCCTTCCGGCCCAAGGTTGCTGTCCTCTAGTGGGATTTGAACCCCTGACCTTCCGGCCTGAAGTACCTTGCCCCAACCACTAGGCCACTCCTCCACTCCTTGCACATTTCCCAGAGCTGACATATTCCAGTTAATAAATTCAAAATAAAGAGATTTTTTCTACCTTTTGTGCATTTTTTGAGTTGCAATTGCTCCAGCCACTTTCTTCTGGTTTCTTCGTGTCTTCTGCTAACTCTCCATCGCCTGCTGTCCATTTGTCCTTTCTTCTCTCTTCTAGTTTTTTTTTTCCATTCTCTCTCTACATCTGCTTTAACATACTAATCTTTCTCCTTTTGCTCTTTCCTCATTCCTATTTCATCCATAGCCCAGGTAGATTAAAAAACAAACAAACTTGCTGCTGCTGCTGCCACCGTAGCCGTGGCAGAATCGAGCACCCCGTGGGGCCCCCTCTTCCCAGCAGAGTCCTCCATGCGGCCTCAGCTCCCTCAGCGCGGGCTTTTCAGAGCCACGAAGGGAGAGTTTCCCTTTCTCGTGGCTCTGTTAAAGCCCGCGGGGCTGATGGGAAACAGGAAATCCTGTTTCCCATCAGTGCCAGCAGCTTAACAGAGCTGTGAGGGAGAAGCTCTCTCCCTTCGCGGCTCTGAAAGCCAGCACTTAGGGAGCTGAGGCCACATGGAGGACTCTGCTGGGAAGAGGGGGCCCCACGGGGTGCTCGATTCTGCCACGGCTACGGTGGCAGCAGCAGCAGCAAGTGTTGTTTTTTTTTTTAATTTACCGGCAGATGCAGAATGTTGTTTGCGCGGGGCCCTATGCAAACAACATTCTTGCACAATGGACGGGGCGGCCCTGCAGGGAAGAAGTGACAAACTACAGGCCCATGAGCCTTACCTCGGTGGTGGGAAAAGTAATGGAGACACTCCTGAAAGAGCGAATAGTGGACTTTCTCAAAACCAACAGGTTGCAGGATCCGAGGCAACATGGTTTTACCAAAGGACGATCTTGCCAAACAAATCTGATTGAGTTCTTTGACTGGGTGACCAGAGAACTAGATCAGGGGCATGCGATGGATGTCATCGTCCTGGATTTCAGCAAAGCCTTTGATACTTTTCCTCATAGGAGGCTTATCAATAAACTCAGTAGTTTGGAGATGGGTCCCAAGGTGGTAAACTGGATTAGAAATTGTTTGACTGACAGACGACAGAAGGTGATGGTAAATGGAGCTCACTCGGATGAAAGGAGGGTGATTAGTGGGGTGCCCCAGGTTCAGTCCTGGGCCCGGCACTGTTCAATGTATTTGTCAATGATATTGCTGAAGGACTGAATGGAAAAGTCTGTCTTTTTGCAGATGACACGAAAATTTGCAACAGAGTGGACTCCCCTGAGGGAGTGGATAACATGAGGAAAGATCTACAAAAGCTGGAAGAATGGTCTAATGCTCGGCAGTTAAGCTTTAAATGTGAAGAAGTGCAGTGTCATGCACCTGGGTAGCAGAAATCCAGGGGAAATGTACGCGATAGGGGGCGAGAGGTAGGTGTGCACAGATCAGGAAAAGGACCTTGGTGTGATTATCTCTGAAGATCTCAAGGTGGCAAAACAGTGCGACAAGGCGGTGGCAAAAGCCAGGAGAATGTTGGGCTGCATACAAAGATGAATTACCAGCAGAAAGGAAGAGGTACTAATGCCACTGTATAAGTCACTCGTGAGGCCTCACTTGGAATAGTGTGTTCAGTTTTGGAGACCATATCTTGTAAAGGATTTATTTATTTATTTATTTAGACAGTTTTTGTATCCCGCCTTATCCTTCAATCAAAGCGGTCACAACACAATTGGGGGATACATTTAACACGTGGGGATATGAGACACATACACTAATACTTACAGGGAACATGGGCAATGGAGGGTTAAGTGGCTTGCCCAAGACCACAAGGAGCACCTGTGGGACTAGAAACCCCAGTCCTTCCGGCCCAAGGTTGCTGTCCTCTAGTGGGATTTGAACCCCCGACCTTTCGGCCTGAAGTACCTTGCCCCAACCACTAGGCTACTCCTCCCTCCTGGATGTAAAAAGACTGGAAACTGTTCAGAGGAAGGCAACCAAAATGATTTGGAGCCTGCGTCAGAAGCCTTATGAGAAGAGACTTGAAGACCTAAATATGTACCCTTTGGAGGTGAGGAGGGATAGGGGGGATATGGTTCAGACCTTTAAATACTTAAAGAGAAATAATGAACAAACAAACCTCTTCCAAAGACGGAGAAGCTGTAAAACTAGAGGGCATAACATGAAGCTGCTAGGGTATTTATTACAATTTCTTATATACCGCGCTATTTAGCATCAGTGCGGTTTACATTATAACTTAACGACCATAACAACAAGCTGTCAGGTTTACATCGAACAGGAGTATAAACTTGGATAACAGGGTTAACTATATACATAATCTATTTACACTGGAAGGATAGGTAAAAGTCAGATAATGCATGTAGGGGCCTTTTTAAATTGGGTCATTTCCTGAGAGGTATATCTAGAATCAATTGCTGTCTGGTAAGTGTTGGAAGAACAGGTGGGTTTTGAGAGCCTTCCTGAACTGATATAGGTTGGCTATGGCCCTAATGTCAGGGGGTAGAGCATTCCAGCATTTGGGTACGTAAAAGCTGAAAGCCCTGTTTGTATAAATTGAAAGTCAATGTCGGGAAATACTGAAAGGGTGGTGGATGCTTGTAATGGCCTCCCGATGGAAGTGGTAAGGGCAAATACAGTGACAGAATTCAAAATGGCATGGGACAGACACAGTGGATCCCTTTGCAGCAAAAGGATAAAATCAAAATAAACTGAACTATCTAATTTCTCAACAAATAGGGGTGTCCTACATTGAGCGGTGGGTTCACCCCTAAACAAAGACATGGGGAGGTGTGGCCTGCATAGAGCGGCCATATTACTGGGCAGACTAGATGGACCATACTGGTCTTTATCTGCCATCATTTATTATGTTACTATGTTTACTATGTATGTTATTAAGTGTGTTGCCCTTTTCGTGCATGGGGTTCAGTAAGATCTGACTGAAGTCCATGACTGACATAGCTTCCAGGAATGAGCAGGCATGTTTTGGTTGTATTGATGGGAGGCTGAAGTCCCCTAGAATGATGAGGTTTTTGTTCATTTTGGTGATTGTAAGTACTTTGTCCAGGATGTTGGATAGGTCAGTGGAGATTGTGGTTAGTGTTCTGTACATGAGGTAGATGGCTAACTGTTTGTTTGTTATGGAAAAGGTAGTCTGTTTCACTTGTGCTCTCTGTTAAGTGGTATCTGAATTTGAGGTTTCTTTTGGATATGAGCATTACTGCTCCTCCTCTTCATTGAGATCGTGGGCAGTAGAAGAGGGTGTAATCATCCTGTGTGAGTTGGTTCAGGAGAATATTGTTTCTGTTATCTATGTCTCCATTAAGCATAGTATGTCGAGGTGCTGGACTCTAAATAGGTCTCTGATGATGGGGATTTTGTTTTTGATGGAGCAGGAGTTGATAAGTGCACAGTTCAGTGTGTGTATGAATGGTTACATGATTTGGGGGTCATTGCAGTGTAGTTGTGGGAGATTGGTATGTGTATGAGGTGTAGAGGTAAACGGGAGGATTGCTAGTAAGGTGTAGAGCGTTAGGTATATTGGCAGTATGATTGAAGGGGGCTTGTGGACAGTATTTTCTTTCTGTTTATCAGTTTTGAAGAAGACTTCTGTTAGTGTTTTCATTGCCGTGTATGCGGTGTTGCTTTTCTGGCACCTGTGCGCTGATGGTCAGTCATTGCAGCTCGGACTGGTCTTTGCCTCAGTCCATGCCTAAGGCCCATGTCAAAGGGCCCTCTGGTGAGGACCTCGGGCGCGGACAATCCTTGGACGAGCTGGAGATTTAATCAGTCAGAATGGTGCAGGCAGATAATGGTAGTGCAGTGGGGAGGGGCTTGCCTCCTCACTGACCCTGCAGTCCAGTCCTTTTTATTTCCACTGGCGGTGCAGCTGAGTGGTGGGAAGTCCGGTATGAAGAGCCCATGTGCTGGTGTTAGTGTGGGTGGATGTCTGTGTGTGAGAGAGCGTCTCAGGCGAGCCAGAGATTTAATAAGTCAGAGATTTGCTCCCACGCTATAGTTGGTTTACATTTTTGATTCATTTTCTGGAGCCAATACTCATTGTCTTAAGTCTGACTCTATTAGGACCTGAGGAAAGGAGTCCTGACTCAAAAGGCACAGAATGGGAGAAAGTCTATGACAAGTCAGTCCTGCATATTATAATCCTGATAATGCTCTTTATTGATGCTGTGCAATATTATCAAATACAGGGTGAAAACAAAGGACAAGTGCATAAGAACATAAGATAAGCCATAATAGGTCAAGCCGAAGGTCTGTCCAGCTCAGTAGCCTTTTTCCAACAGTGGCCAATCCAGGTCACAAGTACCTGGCAAGACCCTGCAAGGTAGACAGATTGCATGCGGTTTATCACAGGTATAAGCAGTGGATTTTCCAAGTCCACCTGAGTAATGGTTTATGGACTTTTCCTCCAGGAACTTGTCCAAACTATTTTTAAACCAGGCTACGTTAAAAGCTTTTATCACATCCTCTGGCAGTGAATTCCAGAGCGTAATTATGCACTGAGTGAAAGAATATTTTCTCTGATTAGTCCTAAATATAGTACCAAGTAAGTACATTGTGTGTCTCCTAGTCTTTGTACTTTCTGAAAGAGTAAACAACCAATTCGCGTTTGCCTGTTACACTTCACTCCTTTTCTATCTTATCTCCCCTGAACCGTGTCTTCTCCATGCTGAAGAGCTCTGCCTAGGGTTACCCTTCTATCTACTTTATCATTCTGGTTGCCCTTCTCTGTACCTTTTCTAATTCTGTTAATATCTTTTTTTTGAGAAGCAGTGATCAGAATTACACACAAAACTCAAGGTGCAGTCACACCATGGAGTGTTAAAGAGGCATTTTGATATTCTCTGTTTTATTTTTATTTTTATTTTTTTACCTTATAATTCCTAGCATTCCATTGGCCTTTTTTGCTGACACTGAACACTGGGCAAACGGTTTCAGCATGTTATCCACGATTATGCCCAGATCCTTTTCCTGGGCAGTGACTCCTAAGACTGAACTTTGCATTGTGTAGCTATAGTTTGGGTTGTTCTTCCCTAGGTGAATAATTCTACACTTGTCCACATTAAATGTCATCTATTTGGATGCTCAGTCTCCCAATTTCTCAATGTCCTCTTGCAACTTCTCACGATCTACTTGCGATTTAACAACTTTGAATAATTGTATGTCTTCTACAAATTTGATCATCCCACTCATTCCCATTTCCAGGTCATTTATGAATATTTTAAAAGGCAGCAGGCCCAGCACAAATCCTTGCATTACTCCACTATTTCCCTTTCTTCATTGAAAAACGCACCATTTAGCCCTGCTCTCTGTTTTCTATCTTTTAACCATTTCCCAATCCACAATAGTACATTGCCTCCTATCCTATGACTTTTTAATTTCCTCAAGGCTCTTTCATGAGGGACCTTGTCAAAGGCTTTCTGAAGATCCAGACACACTATTGATTTATTTATTTAGCTAGGCTTATATACCGCTTTTCACTGGGTCAAAGTGGTTTACAGTGCACAGGACATCAGTTACATAGAACAAATAACATCTTGGATAGCAAGTATCTCCAGGAACAAGCAGGAATGTAGTCCTCACATATGGGTATCGTCGGTACCGACGGAGCCTGCGTGGGAACGCTCCCCAGTGTCCAATTAGAAAGCTTCTGGGAGCATCCCACAGCACCTGCGTGCTGCCTTCCCGCCTTTCCCAACTGCCTCTCTCCAGTTCTTCATTTTCCGCGGAGCCAGCAGGTCGTTGTTCCTGTCACCGCAGAAAATTTCTCCTTCTTCTTCTTTTTTGTGGTCGCGTCTGCCTTCCTCGATGCTATACCGGTACCGCTGGTTCTCTTTTCTTTCTTTAAAAAAAAAAAAAGTATCTTTTTCCAAATTTTTCCTTTTCACGTGTGCGCGCCATTTTGGGCCTTAGGCTCAAAATTTCCTTCACTATGGAAAAGCCCGCTTCGGGTTTTAAAAAGTGCACCAAGTGTGGCGGTACCATCTCCGTCACAGACACCCATGAGTGGTGTTTCAAATGTTTAGGTCCTGACCACTCCATCTCCGAGTGTATGGCTTGTGCCATGATGTCCAAGAGGGGTCGACAAAACCGGGCTGCTAAGCTCAGCACCCTTTTTCCCTCCAATGCAGCTTCTGTGGCATCGACATCTTCCAGGGCTTCGTCTTCCTCCCATGGATCTCAGATAACTAAAGATAAGTCCAGTTGGTCCTCAAAGGGTAGATCTCCTTCCAAGCATCGAGATGCCTCTGGCATTGCCCTTGAGGGTTCTATACTGGCAAAATTGCCCCGGCAGGAGGCTTCGGCTTCCAAAGCACTATCGGGGCTCCAGGATGTTCTCGAGGCCTCGACCTCAGCAGAACTACAGGTGCCATGCTCTGGGGTACTGGCTGTTTTCTCCGGTACTGATACCCAGGCATCGGCAGCATCAATAGACCAGAGGTTCCTGGCTATTGAACGCAGTCTGGGGGCTCTCCTTGCGGCATCGACACCCTCGGAACCGCGTCAGACAGTTCAACTGATACCGGTCCGACCCTGGCACCGATATCGGTATCGGTACCGACAGCATCTGCATTGTCATCGGGGCCTGTTTGCCGGCACCCAGGCATGCGATGCCTTCCGGTACCGACTTCGATCGGTACGGGTATCGGGCTCTTCAAGAGCATCCAGACAGAAGGTACTTTGAATCCTCAGAGGAATCGGAGGATTCTGACACCTCTGTCGGTACCGGAATACTTCTACCGGAGGAACCTTCCTCTCCCAAACGAAGGATGTCTCCTCTAGAAGACATCTCCTTTCAGGATTTCATCAGGGAAGTGGCTCGAGGTCTTTCCATTACTGTGGCTCCTGAAACAGAGCCCAGAGCAAAGGAGTTGGAGATTCTACAATATCCCAAGGCTCCTAAAGAGGCAGCTACTTTGCCTATCCATGAGATCTTACATGATCTCATGCTGAGAATGTGGGAAATACCTCTTATCACCTCTCCTCACTCTCGTAGACTGGATACCATGTACCGAGTCCCTCCTTGTCCTGGTTTCCAGAAAACTCAGTTTCCTCACCACTCTATTGTAGTGGAATCAGCTATGAGAAGGATCAGGAGTGCAAAGAAGCATGCCTCTAATCCTCCTGGACGTGAGTGTAGAACTTTGGATGCCTTTGGACGTCGTACTTTCCAGGCTTCCATGTTTTCTGCCAGGATCAGTTTTTATATTTTATATATGGGAATGTTCCTTAAGGAAGTCACAGGTGATTTAGAGGTTTTGAGTTCTCTTCTTCCTGAGGATAGAAGGCAGGATTTTCTCACACTGGTCAAACATGCCCAGGATGTTTCTAAGTTTGCCAGCCTTGCAGCTTTTGACTGTTTTGAGTGCATAAGCAGAACCTCTGCCATTGAACGTAGAATTGCCTGGCTCCAGGCAGCCGACTTGGAGCTCTGGGTGCAGGACAAACTGGGCAATATCCCTTGTACAGGTGAGAATCTGTTTGGCAAAAACTGGCAAGAGAAAGCCAATGAATTAGATGCTGACAACTCTACTTTGGATAGATTAAGGCCACAGCTGATCCTGCAAGAAAGAAATCTTTCAAGAAACCATTCTTCTCCAAGAAGAAGAGGTTTTATCCCTCTTATTCCCAGCAGAGACGGACTGCAGGTCAAGCTGTCCGAAAGAGTCAGCAACCACCCAAACAGAGAAAACCATAGACTGCTAAGCCTCAACCATCTCAGCAGTCTCAGCCTCCACAAGGCCTTTGACTTTCATCTAGAGAACTTAGCCTTCCTAGCTTTCACTGGACCAGAGCCTTCCACCATTCCAGGAAGGTTAGTGTCACTTTGCCCCCAGATGGGGGCAGATAACAGCAGAACATTGGACACTCTCCATCATAAAAGAGGGGTACAAGCTTCACTTTTCGTGCATGCCCCCTCCCACAATGGTAAGACAGTTCAATTCTCAGACCTCTCTCATCAACCTGATAGATCAAGAGGTCACTATGCTTCTTGCCCGAGGGGCAATAGAAGAGTACCCATTCCTCAACAGGGTACAGGGTTTTACTCCCCCTTTTTCCTTATCCCAAAGAAAACAGGGGGATACAGACCTATTATAGACCTCAGAGAATTGAACAAATTCCTGTTCAAAGAGAAATTCAAAATGATTTCTCTGGGAACTCTGCTGCCATACCTTCAGAGTCAGGATTGGCTTTGTTCTCTAGATCTCAAGGATGTGTACACTCATGTTCTCATCCATCCAACTCAGAGAAGATTTCTTCGGTTCCTTTTTCAAGGAAAGCACTACCAATACAGGGTGCTTCCTTTTGGCCTGGCCTCAGCACCAAGGGTGTTCACGAAATGCATGGCTGTGGTAGCAGCATTTCTCCGCATTCTAGGGATATTCGTCTTCCCCTACTTAGACGACTGGCTCATTCGAGCTCCATCAGAGTCAGAGGCCAGGATTTCTCTATCTTGCACAATGCGTATCCTTCAGTATTTGGGTCTGGTTATAAACATCCCAAAATCCAGTCTAACTCCCACTCAGTCTCTAGAGTTCATAGGAGCTTTGCTGGATACCAAAAAAGCAAGGGCCTAGACCCGTTTCCTTCGCATGATGCAATTAGCTTCTCAAGCAGTGCTAAAGCTTCACCTCACTGCTCGAGAGATGTTACAACTACTAGGCCACATAGCATCTACCGTGCATGTGGTTCCTTATGCTCTCCTCCATATGAGAGCAGCCCAGTGGACTTTATCCACTCAGTGGACCCAGGCATCAGGGTGCCTGTCAGACACAATAGCAAAAACAAATCGCCTTATTTTGTCCCTCCAATGGTGGCAGTCCACTCAAAACCTGTTGCTGGGGTCCCCATTTCAACAACCCTTCCCCAGGCAACTCTCACAACAGATGCTTCTCCAATTTATTTATTTTATTTATTTAGACAGTTTTGTATACCGCCTTAACCTTCAATCAAAGCGGTCACAACACAATTGGGGGATACATTTAACACGCGGGAATATGAGACACATACACTAATACTTACAGGGAACATGGGCAATGGAGGGTTAAGTGGCTTGCCCACTTGGGTTGGGGAGCTCATCTGCAGGACCTCTCCACCCAAGGTACATGGACTCTACAGGAGACTCATCTACATATCAATCTCTTAGAGCTCAGAGCAATCTTCCTTGCTCTTCGCGTATTCCACACCCTGCTCAGCTACAAGACAGTCCTCATTCATACGGACAATCAAGTAGCCATGTTCTACGTGAACAAGCAGGGGGGAGAAGGCTCTCTGTCACTTTGCAACGAAGCTTTGTGACTTTGGGCCCTCGCCAGAGAGCATCAGATTTATCTTCTGGCAGTGTACCTTCCAGGCATACAAAACTCTTGGGCAGACAGAATCCGTCAAGTTCTGCTTCCACATGAATGATCTCTGCATGTAGACAAGGTGGCCAAGATTTTTCGAATTTGGGGAACCCCGGACATAGACCTCTTTGCAAGTCCGTTGAATGCCAAACTTCCCCGGTTCTGTTCCAGAATTCTGGCTCACGGTTCTCAGGCCAGGGATGCTTTCCTCCTTCACTGGGGTCAAGACTTCCTTTATGCATTTCCACCCATTCCCCTAATTCCCAAAACCAAAACCCTGTTCAAGCTTCAGAGAGATAGAGGCCGTATGATCCTCATAGGTCCACATTGGCCACGACAAGTGTGGTACCCTCTGCTTCTACATCTCTCTCAAGCTCCCTCTCTGGAGTTAGGGTCTGCTCCAGATCTCCTGTCTCAGGAGGACGGAATGTTATGGCATCCCAATCCCCAGTCTCTGCATCTCAGGGCTTGGTTGCTGAAGGCCTAGATCTCCATGATCTTAACCTCCCTCAACAGGTAAAGGATATCCTTTATGCTTCCAGGAAGCCTTCCACAAGACGATCTTATGCTTTCAAGTGGAAAAGGTTTACCATATGGTGTTCGCAAAAGGGGCTTAACCCCCTTGCGATACCTCTAGAATCATTACTGGAGTATCTCCTTCATTTATCTAATGCAGGACTTAAAACCAACTCAGTAAGAGTCCATTTGAGTGCCATTGCAGCAGCTTTCAAGCCTCTAAATGGACAACCTATTTCCTCCCATCCTCTTATAGCAAGATTTATGAGAGGCATTCTTCTAACTAAGCCTCCCATTAGGCCACCACCTGTGGCATGGGACTTAAACCTGGTTCTTGGTCAGCTTATGAAGCCACCTTTCGAATCCTTAGCTACTACCTCATTAAAATTCCTTTCTTGGAAGGTTATCTTTCTCACTGCAATCACATCAGTACGTCGCATCAGTGAGTTGCAGGCACTAGTGGCTGATCCACCTTATACAAGGTTTCATCATGACAAGGTAGTCCTTAGGACTCATCCACACTTTATGCCAAAGGTGGTCTCGCTTTTTCATCTAAACCAAGCGGTCTACCTACCTGTGTTTTTTCCAAGGCCTCATGCATCAAATGCAGAAAGGAATCTTCATACTTTGGACTGTAAAAGAGCTTTAGCCTTTTACTTGCAAAGAACACAGCAACATAGGAAGTCCTCACAACTCTTTATTGCTTTTGATCCTTCTCATTTGGGACTTCCAGTCTCCAAGAGAACACTATCTAACTGGATTGCTCACTGTATTTCCTTTGCCTATCAGAGTAAGAATCTTCCTCTGGAGGGCCATGTCACAGCTCACAATGTGAGAGAGCTTCAAAGGCTCATCTGCACTCTGTGTCTATCGACGACATCTGTCGAGCAGTCACCTGGGCCTCAGTTCATACCTTCACAGCCCATTATTGCTTGGACAAGGACTCCCGCCGGGATGCCTTGTTTGGTCAGGCTGTTCTAGGAGTGGCCTAGTGGTTGGGGCAAGGTACCACAAGCCGGAAGGTCGGTGGTTCAAATCCCTCTAGAGGACAGCAACCTTGGGCCGGAAGGACTGGGGTTTCTAGTCCCACAGGTGCTCCTTGTGGTCTTGGGCAAGCCACTTAACCCTCCATTGCCCATGTTCCCTGTAAGTATTAGTGTATGTGTCTCATATACCCTCGTGTTAAAATGTATCCCCCAATTGTGTTGTGACCACTTTGATTGAAGGATAAGGTGGTATACAAAACTGTCTAAATAAATAAATAAATAAATACCTAATCAACTCCTACCCACCATCCCTGGTTGGATGCCAGAGATCCATGGGGAGAAGTGGAGCCCTTTCATAGGGACACACAACCTCTGGGGTCTCTCCCTGGCATCTAAAGCTAGGGAGTCCCCATATTTATTTATTTTATTTATTTAACAGTTTTTATATACCGCACTATTCATCATCAGTGCGGTTCACATTAAACAAGATATTACCTAGACAGGAGAAAACTGACATAGGTTTACAGATAACAGGGAATATAAACTGGGTATGAACCGGGGAGAGCTATATACATTTAAACAGGTAACATAGTGGCCTGATATTTACAGAGAAGCAGCACTTGTGATGACTACATTCCTGCTTGTCCCTGGAGATAGCATAGTTACTCAGCTGTAACAGGTGATCTCCGGGAACAGCAGGAATTTAGTCCTCACAACCCACCCACCTCCCCTAGGAGTTGTATCTCTCTATCTGTCTCTTTCTCTTTCCCTCTCTCTCTCTCTCTCTCTCTCTTTGTCTCAGCTTTAAACTCAACTGGAGAGATGCAGTTGGGGAAGGCAGCACGCAGGCGCTGTGGGATGCTCCCAAAAGCTTTCTAATTGGATGCTGGGGAGTGTTCCCGCGCAGGCTCCGTTGGTACCGACGATACCCATATGTGAGGACTAAATTCCTGCTGTTCCCAGAGATCACCTGTTACAGGTGAGTAACTATGCTAACACAACTGCATGGAACACATAGCACTTTGGTAAAACTGAAGCAAACTATTTGCAATCATTGAACAATTTACAATAGGAGAGCTATCTACCTGTTTGTTCACGCCTTCAAAAAATGTAGCAGATTAGTGAGACAAGACTTTCTTTGTGCCAGTCCATGTTGACTTTGTCCCATTAAACCATGACTATCTATATGTGCAGTAATTTTGCTCTGGTTTCTACTATTTTCTAGTATTTACTATTTTGCCTACCACTGACAACAGACTCACTGATCTGGTCTATAGTTTGCCGGATCACTACTGGAACCCTGGCCCTTCTCCAAGCTTAGCAATAGTTACTAAGGAGACTTTGTATTAGCTAAGGACATGACTTCCAAGAATTGAGACACACTGCTTCTCAGAAGGATGCTGATGTATTTGCCAAGCAGTATAGAGATTATTAAATGCAAGCACTAGACGTAACTTTACTGCTTGTGTATTAAAAACCTCAGTAATCCTATGAATTGCATCAGGGCACAGATCTAGAAATGTACTAATGCTTCTAGTGTACAGATAGCATGGTAGGAGTGTGTTTGTCCAAATGAAACTAGGTTGCACTTTCTTAACTGAGGTTTTCCTCATTTTGGGAAATTTGTTTCACCTATTTTTTTGTTGTGTGTGCTTTGGTTGTGTGCTGGAACTTTAAGAAGGTTATTTTTTAAACTCCTGCAGCATTACACGCTTTAGCATGTGTGTATTTGAGGTCTGTTTTATATAGGGAAGGTCAAAAGAGAGGTGTAAAAAAGCACCTCAGTTCTAGGGCAGGCATAAATGCTTGCACCTAGATTTTTCAGAAAGTCTCATAAGTTATATTATGTTTTAACTTGCGTGCATAATTGTATGCTTTGCTTATGCTCCACCCAAGCTCAGCCTCTGTGCATGCCCACACTGAAATTAAATGCAATAGGATTTATGCATGTGCTCACAGAATATTAGCTGACATGCATGGAAATGCCCATTTGCACACATTAAGTTCTTGAAAATCAGTGACTTGCACATATAAATGGCACTATTCTTAATCTGCTCCTTATGCTGCTACGAGGGGACATGGAATGAGAGTGAAGGGAGATAGATTCAGGAGTGACATGCGGAAATATTTCTTTACGGAAAGAGTGGTGGATCCGTGGAATAGTCTCCCAGTGGAGGTGGTAGAGATGAGGACAGTGTCTGAAGTCAAAAAAAGCATGGGACAAACACAGAGGATCTCTAAAGGAAAAAAGGGGACTGTTGTAGTTGTTGATATGGAAGGACAGACTAGATAGGCCATGTGGTCTTTTTCTGTCGTCATATTTCTATGTTTCTATAAAATAGGCCCGTGAGTGTGCAAATCAGTGGCACGTGCATTTATTTTGGGGGCAGGCATAGTCACAAGGAAGAGGAGACACCAGAGGAGCGGGCAGACTCAAGCAGCGAAGGACACATGAGGGACAGACACTATGGCCAAGAGGCAGATTGCCAGAGGTGGGGAAGGTGAGCCAGCTAAGAAGATAGCAATGAAGGCGGATGGAACAGTTCGCATGGCAAAGGGCAAGGAGAGCAGGAGCAAGGACGACAGAAAGAGACTCGCTGCTGGCAAGACCCCGGAGGGATGCCGTGGTGCTATGTGGCCCACAGTTCCTGCAGGAGAGGCAAGCCAGGTGGCAGTGGTGCCAACAACCAGCAGACGTCCCCCACTATGCGGTGGAGTAGGGCAAGGGGATGGCCCACCCGGTATACACGACCTCGTGAACCAGGTCTGAGCCATTGCCACAGACAGGGGCGGCTCAAGGCAATCTGCTGCCTGAGGCGAAGTATGAAATGCCGCCCCCCCCCCCACCCTAGAGGGGGCGGGGCTTTTTCAGAAATCCAATCAGAGACTGAACCAAACCAAAAAGCTGATTAGATTATATGGAGGAAATGCAAGATGTCTGCACACAGGGCCGTAACGAGCTGCAATCACACTCTGTGCAACTTGTAGCTTGGGCGCATGCCCCCCTCCCCCCATTCCTCCGTCCAGCGCTGCCTGCTCTTTCCCTGCTGCTGCTGCCCTGTTTTTTTTCATGGCGGCGCCGGCAGCAGGAAAAGAGCAGGCAGCGCTGTACGGAGGTATGGGGAGGAGGAGGGGGGCATGCGCCCGATCTGAAAGGCGCCGGCACTTTAAGCAGATCTGTCCTTCCCTACTCTAACATTGCATCGGAGGAGGGAGGGCCCAGACCTGCTTAAAGTGCTGTGAAAAGGCTTGGGGAGCACATTTCGGCTGCCTGTTATTGTCCTGCCAGCGGTGGCAGGGCAACAGCAGACAACCAAAATGTGGCCCCCAAGCCTTTCCACCCTGTGAGGCTGCACCGCTTACACAGGTCTAGGTACGGTCCTGTTTGCACATCAAGGAACTAAAAGACAGCAAGAACCAACAGCACAGTTTATAAAACTAAATTATAACTCATTTTTATTTTGTTATAAACTGCGTTATGGTTCTTGCTTTTTCTTTTTCAACATATATTTTGCATTCACAGTAGGTGCAGAGCAGAACCAGGACCGACAGAACTCAATATTAAAAAAAAAATCTGATTCTCATCATCTCACTAACAACAACAACAACAACCGCTATTCTCCAGTACCAGGCATATTGTGAACTAATACAAAAACCTACAATAAAGAGCAAACCTACCATACCATATCCGCACAAACTTCGAAAACTCACATAAGGAGCCCATCCAAAAAAAGTGTCACTGTAAATACTACAGTGGGCCCTGGAACATCCATACACCTATTTGAAAAGCTGAACAAGTAAATTACTACAGTATAGTATAGATCTTTATGTACAAACTCCATGTTAACAGAACACCTGACCTCAGTCACACACTCACAACATCGACCCTCACCAAGTACAGAAGAAAAAACCACAATCTAGAGTAAAAATAAAAATATGTAGACAAAATTTAAATTGAAACCCGAAGAAGCCAGAGTCCACATGCAGTGCAACATCAGATAAATAAGAGATGCAGTTCCCCAATACTGTGTAAAATATAAAAATAGCATAAAGTCCAGTCACTAAAATTAAATAAAGTTATTTTTTCTACCTTTGTTGTCTGACCATTTTATTCTCTGATCATGCTGGTCCTGATCTGAGGCTTCTGCTTTCCTGTCTTCTCTTAGATCTCTTTCTGTAGTCTGTGGTCTATGGTCCATGGTCCATCTGTCATTTCTTATCTCTTCTTTTGTTTTCTTCACTTCCTTCCATCAGCCCATTTCCAGTTCCAGTTACCCTCCCCAGTATCAGCCCCTTTTCCAGTCCTCCCCTCCCAGTACCTTCCATGTCAACCGCCTTGCATTCCCATGACTGCCACTGGTGTCCATTCCCTTCCAGTCCCCCTCCTTCCCCACTGTCCAGCCCCTTCTAGTCCAAATACCATCCCAGATATCAGCTTATGTCCACTCTCAGTGCCACCCCTCCCCAGTCAGCTCCCTTCCAGTTGCCCTACCCTCTGTCCATCCCCTTTCCAGTTCCATTTGCATGTCAGCTCCCTTCCAGCCTCCTCCCCATTACGCAACCACCTACCCCTCCCATCCCCAATTGTCAGCTCCCTTCCAGTCCTCCTACAGTGCATCCCAGGTGTCAGCTCCTTTCCAGCCCCCTTCTTCCCCAGTGTCAGCTCCCTTCCTGCCCCCTCCTTCCCCTGGCAGACCCTCTCATTATCCGCTCCCTTCCAGTCCAATTCTACCATCCTCCCGCATCAGCCCATTTGTAGCCCTAGCCCCTAGTTTTCTTCCAGGGCCAGCAGCACTCTCCTTTCCTCACCCATTAGCCCATTTCCAGTCCCCGCCCATTTCCAGTCCTATCCCCCTTATCAGCCCACTCTAGTCATAGCCCTCCAATCAGCCCATTTCCTGTCCTAGCCCCCCTAATCAGCCCATTTCTAGGCCTACTAGCTCCCCCTCCCGATCATCCCATTTCCAGTTCTAACCCCCCATCAGTCCATTTCCAGTTCTAACCCCCTCCCAATCAGCCTATTTCCATTCTTAACCCCCCATCAGCCCATTTCCAGTCCTAGCCCCCCCTCCCGATCAGCCCATTTCCAGTTCTAACCCCCCCATCAGCCCATTTCCAGTCCTAGCCACCCACGATAGCCCATTACCAGCCCCGGCCCCCCCTCCCAATCAGCCCACTTTCAGTCCTAACCCCCCATCAGCCCATTTCCAGTCCTAGCCCCCCCCATAGCCCATTACCAGTCCTAACCCCCCCATAAGCCCATTTCCAGTCCTACCCCCCCATAGTCCATTACCAATCCTACCCCCCATCAGCCCACTTAACCCCCCATAATCCCATTTCCAGTCCTAGCCCCCCATCAGCCCACTTCCAGGCCTAACTCCCCCCCCCCCACAGTCCATTACCAGTCCTACCCCCCCATCAGCCCATTTCCATTCCAAACCCCCCCATCAGCTCACTTCCAGTCCTAACACCCCCCATAGCCCATTACCAGTCCAAACCCCCCCCCCCCCCCCCCATCAACCCAGTTGAAGAAACTGGCTGCTTAAGTTGAAGCCGGCAGCAGCAGAAGAAAGTGACCCATGACCGCACCAGCAGAGCGCTCTTCTCTCCCTCAGCGCCGCTGCCAGCTTTACAGAGCCGCGAAGGGAAGAGTGTCCCTTTCTTGCGGCTCTGCTAAGCCCACGGGCGCTGATGGGATTTCCCATCAGCGCCCACGGGCTTAACAGAGCTGCGAGAAAGGGACACTCCCTTCGTGGCTCTGTAAAGCCAGAACTGAGGGAGAGAAGAGAGCTCTGCTGGGGCGGCTGCGGGGCACTTTCTTCTGCCACCCCCAAAATGTTGCCGCCTGAGACCACCGCCTCACTCAGCCTCATTATAGAGCCGCCCCTGGCCGCAGACCATGGAGCGGGACGGGTTCAGGCTCTCCTGAGTTCGCTAGATGGAGTGCAAGTCAGGGGAGGGAGAACCATAGAGGAGACATTGCAGCACCATGCGGCTACAACAGAGGGAAAGGAGTCAAGGGTTGAGTATGCACATCCTGTTTCACTGGGGGTGAGGGTGGGGGGAGGTAGGGGGCCAGGTGGTGGGGTCACAAGGGGCAGACAACAGCGGGTGTATGGGGGTAAGAAGGGCAGTCACAGCAGCAGCACAAGTTTGGTGAGTAAGGGGGTGGAGGGAGTTTGATATGGCGTTGAGGAACTGCTACAGGCCTTGCTATGGGTCGTGACTGGGGTCAGGCATGGCGTTGGCTAGGGTGGGGGTGACCCAGAGCGGGTCCAGGACAGCAAATAATGGGAGACCAGGCCTCCAACCCTTTAACACCATGGAAGGGGTCCCTAGCACAGGGTATGGTGGGGTCACATGAGAGGGGCGGTTCCAGGAGATGAGGGGTTGGTATCAGAATTCTGTCTAGCGGAATATGTGTTTCACACCCTTCATCAGGGGTTGATCAGGTAAGGTACTCTATGTCGATTAGTGCGGACACCATCAAACTTGTGGCCTTTATGAAATACTACTTTATGAGCTCGGCGCAGTCCGTGTCGTGCCAATACAAATTACATTGTCACAACACGGACTGCGCCGAGCTCATAATTACACAAGCGTAGTATTTAATAAAGGCCACAAGTTTGATGGTGTCCGCACTAATCGATATAGAGTACCTTACCTGATCAACCCCTGATGAAGGGTGTGAAACACGGTCTGTGTCGGGTTGGTAATAGGTCAACATAATAAAATTAGGATCTGTTTTTCCACAATAATCACGTCTTGGACTGTGTCTTTGTGATCTACGTGATTCCTTGCCTCCTTTGTGGTGCAATTCCAGCGGAATATGTGTGCCTTACCAGCACATTAGATAGCCATGTGCCACTCGCTCAAAAAGAAAAAAATCTGGAGGGCGAATACGTGGACATTTTCTCACCTCTCATCCAGAACAGGGACTGCCGCAAAAAGCGCAAGCTGGTCTCTAAAAAAGCAGACAGCATCCCATGAATGATTGCAAACTGATTTGCAGCCTTTAGGGTGCTGGCCAATGTGGTTGGGGAAATACACCCAGAACAGTGCAGGGGGCTTCTGCAGTACTAGGACACCATTTAGGAGGCTTACAGGGTATACGGGGGGGGGGGGGGGGAAGGAGGGAACACTTTTGTCGGAACATGAACACTTTTGAACACTTTTGTCGGAACATGGCAGGTAACCGCGGGCTGGGCTGGGATATGAAAGACATCGACCTTTGGATCCAGCTGATGACACAAGGCCAGCAGGGGAGCCAGACGGTTGGGGCTTTGAGTAATGGATGGCCAAGCAAGCCAGTGGGGTCCCAACAGCCCTTTCGGGGGGACAGCAGGTTTGGCTCGGGGGAGGGAAATAGCCTCCCCATGCTGCCTGGCGGCACTATCCCCCTGCTTCCCAATTACACCAGATGCCGAGGGGTGTGCAGGCTCTTCAATGGAGGGTATTGCAGATTTAATGATATATGCAAATACTGCCATGCCTGTGCCACATGCTGAGAAGCTAAATCAATAATACCCTATTTATGATGGTGAATCTCTAAGAGACAAAATTAAACCAACATAAGAAAACCCCTTAATTATTCAATTCAATTCTTTTGTCGAAGCCCACCGGGGGAGGGCTAGCACTGTTAGCCTAGCCCTCACCTGGCTGTGGACTGCTTTTGTTCGTTTTATGTTTCACCCTCGTGAATTTAAAAACCAATTACTTATCTTCTTCCACAAGCTGCAGTTAGTGTCCTTCATGTTTCAGATTCCAAGATATGCAATACACGACGTGCACGTTTCGGGTGTGCGCCCTGTATCAAGTGTAATCTCCATATAAAGTACTACAACAACCTGCCCTCGTTCACTTCCAACACAAACCACCACCTCCTTCCTCGGGGCTCGCTGGGGTATTGTGTAATACCCAAGCGAGCCACGATGAAGGAGGTGGTGTTTTGAGTTGGAAGAGAACGATGGCAGTTTGTTGTAGTACTTTATATGGAGATTACACTTGATACAGGGCGCACACCCGAAACATGCTGAGAAGGGCATCCCCAGTTGCGATGCAGTAAGAAGCAAGAGAGTTGCACTCTGCACCTGTGCTGAGGTCGTCGGGCTGTAGTTGGCGTCTACAACCATCCACGTTGAGGTGCTGGGGGGGAATTTGCAGGGGTATAATCAGGAAAAAAATGCAATGGTTGCTCAGTGGTTTCAGGTGTGGTTTTGTTATTCCATACACTGGCCTGCTGGGCCCGCGAATGGCCTGGAACTTAAAATCCACTCTAGAGTCTAGGGAGATGGTCCAGAGGAAGCTCCATAAGGAGCAACAGCTGAGAAGAGTGGCAGGCCCATAAGTGAACAGTCCACTGCCCAACCTGATCGTGTCCCCATTGGGGCTTGTCCCCAAGAAGGAGCTGGGAGAGTTCCGACTTATACACTTATACATCATAAGAACATAAGAACATAAGATATGCCATACTGGGTCAGACCAAAGTTCATCAAGCCCAGTATTCTGTTTCCAACAGTGGCCAATCTAGGTCATATGTACCTAGCAGTTTCCCCAAGGGACACAGGTTCCAAAATGCTTATATTGGTTCAAGCATTGATATCCTGGGTCCCTTCTTAATAATGGCTTATGGACCTTTCCTCCAGGAACTTGTCCAAACCTTTTTTAAAACCCAGCTACACTAACAGCCTTTACTACATCCTCCGGTAACAAATTCCAGAGTTTGATTACACGTTGAGTGAAAAAATATTTTCTTTTATTAGTCTTAAATAGTTTACCCTGTAGCTTCATTGCATGTCCCCTAGTCTTTCTATATTCTGATAAGGTAAACAATCGATCTACGTTTACCCGTTCCACTCCGCTCATTAATTTATAGACTTCTATCATATCTCCCCTCAGCCGTCTCTTTTCCAGGTTAAAGAGCCCTAACCTTTTTAGCCTTTCTTCATAGGAGTATCCTTCCATCCCCTTTACCATTTTGGTGACTCTTCTCTGAACCTTTTCTAATAAATCTATATCCTTTTTAAGATATGGCGACCAGAATTGCACACAATATTCAAGGTGCGGTCTCACCATGGAACGATATAGAGGCATTATAATATCCTTTGTTTTATTTTCCATTCCTTTCCTTATCATACCTAGCATTCTATTTGCTCTCTTGGCCGCTGCTGCACACTGGGCCGAGGGTTTTAACATGGTATCCACAATGACGTCTAAATCTTTTTCCTGGGTGGTGGTTCCTAATGTGGAACCTTGCATCGTGTAACCATAGTTTGGGTTGTTCTTCCCTAGGTGCATAACCTTGCACTTGTCCACATTAAATTTCATCTGCCATTTTGATGCCCAGTCTTCCAATTTATCAAGATCCTCTTGCAATTTTCCACAATCCTCTTGGGTTTTAACAACTTTAAATAGTTTTGTGTCATCTGCAAATTTGATAACCTCACTCGTTATTCCACTTTCCAGGTCATTTATGAATATGTCAAAAAGCAGCGGACCCAGCACAGATCCCTGGGGTACACCACTATTCACCTTTCTCCATTGGGAAAATTGGCCATTTAGCCCTACCCTCTGCTTTCTATCTTTTAACCAGTTCCTGATCCACAATAGTACACTGCCTCCTATCCCATGACTCTTTACTTTTGCCAAAAGTCTCTCATGAGGGACCTTGTCAAAGGCTTTCTGAAAGTCCAGATACACAATATCAACCGACTCACCTTTGTCCACCTGATTATTCACTCCTTCAAAAAAACATAACAGATTAGTAAGACAAGATCTTCCTTGTCTAAAGCCATGTTGGCTGTCTCTCATTAGTTCATGACTATCTACATGCTGAGTAATTTTATTCTTTATGATGGTTTCTATCATTTTTCCCGGTATTGACGTCAGGCTCACCGGTCTGTAGTTTCCCGGATCACCCCTGGAACCCTTTTTAAAAATTGGTGTTACATTGGCGATCCTCCAATCTTCAGGTATTAGAGATGATTTTAATGATAGTTCACAGATTACTAATAGCAGGTCTGCAATCTCATATTTCAGTTCTTTCAATACCCTTGGATGTATACCATCCGGCCCAGGTGATTTGCTACTCTTCAGCTTATCTAATAGTTGTAATACATCTTCTCGCTGTATCGATATTTCCTTCAATTCTTCTGCACCTTTAAATACCACTTCAGTCATGGGTAACATCCCTACATCTTCCTCAGTAAAGACTGAAGCAAAGAATTCATTCAGTCTCTCCGCTATCGCCTTGTCGCCTCTTAGTGCTCCTTTAACCCCTTTATCATCTAATGGACCAACTGACTCTCTCACAGGTTTTTTGCTACGAATGTACTTGAAAAGGTCTTTACTTCGCGTTTTTGCTTCTACAGCAAGCTTCTTCTCAAATTCTCCCTTTGCCTGCCTTATCAATGCCTTGCATTTGACTTGCCAGTGCTTGTGCTGTTTCCAGGTTTCGTCGTTTGGCTCTTTTTTCCATTTCCTGAAAGATGCTTTTTTGGCAACAACAGCCTCTCTGACCTCACCTTTAAACCATGCTGGCAGTTTTTTGGACTTCTTTCCACTTTTCTTAAAGCTTGGAATACAGCTGGTCTGGGCTTTCAAGATAGTATTTTTCAACAACAGCCAAGCCTGATGTACGTCTTTAACCTTTGCAACTGCTTCTTTTAGTTTTTTCTTGACTGTTTTCCTCATTTTATCATAGTCTCCCTTTTGAAA
Organism: Ichthyophis bannanicus; assembly: GCA_033557465.1. Taxonomy (NCBI): domain Eukaryota; kingdom Metazoa; phylum Chordata; class Amphibia; order Gymnophiona; family Ichthyophiidae; genus Ichthyophis; species Ichthyophis bannanicus. Next base: position 9,938,105 of record CM066050.1, read on the forward strand.
GTTAAAAGGTAGTACTGTGGATTTCCTTACTATCCCTCCTCCACTAATTAAATCAAAGGTGATCATGCTATGATCACTATTGCCAAGTGGCCCCAACAACCTTATCTCTTGCACTAGATCTGGTGTTCCACTAAGGATTAGGTCTAATATGGCTTCCCCTCTGGTTGGTTCATGAACCAGCTGCTCCAAGAAGCAGTCATTTATTTCATCTAGGAACTTTATCTCCCTAGCATGTCCTGACGTGACACTGACCCAGTCGATACCGGGGTAGTTGAAATCGCCCATTATTATTACTGTGCTGTAACTTTTGTTAGCTTCTTTGATTTCTTTGAGCATTTCATCATCCATTTGGTCATTCTGGCCAGGCGCTCGATAGTACACCCCCACTGCCATTGCCTTCCCCCTTTTACATGGAATTTCAATCCATATAGATTCTACAGCAGATTTTGTTTCCTGCAAAACTTTAATCCTTTCTGACTCAATGCCCTCTCTAAAATAGAGAGCAACCCTCCACCAATTTGATCAGCTCTATCATTACGATATAGTTTGTACCCAGGTATCACAGTGTCCCACTGGTTGTCGTCCTTCCACCATGTCTCTGATATTCCAATCATATCTAACCTTTCATTTAGTGCTATATATTCTAACTCTCCCATCTTATTTTTTAGACTTCTAGCATTTGCATACAAGCATTTTAGAGAATGTATTTTATCCATATTAATTTGTCTGTTAGACATGAGTAATTTGGGATCTTTAAGCTCTGTCTGCTCCATACTTGAGGGCATTTGGGCTACTTTACTCTTTTGTGGAACCTCTCTGCTTTTGGTAGTATCCTTCAAAGATACATTCTTCCGAACCATCTGCTCTTGGGCGACTGTCGGCTTTCCCCTAATATCTAGTTTAAAAGCTGCTCTATCTCCTTTTTAAAGGTTAATGCCAGCAGCCTGGTTCCATCCCGGTTAAGGTGAAGCCCATCCCTTCGGAAGAGCCCCTCCTTTCCCCAGAATGTTCCCCAGTTCCTAACAAATCCAAACCCCTCATCTCTGCACCATTGTCTCATCCACGCATTGAGACTCTGGAGCTCTGTCTGCCTTTTGGGTCCTGCGCGTGGAACAGGAAGCATTTCGGAGAATGCTACCCTGGAAGTTCTGGATTTCAACTTCCTACCTAAAAGCCTAAATTTAGCCTCCAGAACCTCCCTACCACATTTTCCTATGTCATTGGTACCAACATGTACCAAGACAGCAGACTCCTCCCCAGCACTATCTAAGACCTTATCTAGGTGGCGCGTGAGGTCCGCTACCTTCGCACCAGGCAGGCATGTTACCAGGCGATCCTCACATCCACCAGCCACCCAGCTATCTACATGCCTAATGATCGAATCACCAACTATAACGGCTGTCCTAACCCTTCCCTCATGGGGACATGGCCCTGGAGAAACTTCCTCGGTGCGAGAGGGTTTTACATCACCTGGAGGACAGGTCCTAGTTACAGGATCACTTCCTGCCACACCAGGGCGATGCTCTCCTGTCACGTGACCTCTCTCCTCCATGGCAACAGGGATGCTGCCAGACTGGAGGTGGGACTTCAGGACTATATCCCTGTAGGTCTTGTCTATGTACCTCTCTGTCTGTCTTATGCTTTCCAAGTCTGCTACTTTAGACTCTAGAGAACGGAATCGTTCCCTGAGAGCAAAGAGCTCCTTGCACCTAGTGCACACGTAAGACCTCTCACCAACTGGGAGAAAATCATACATGTGACACTCAATGCAAAAGACTGGAAAGCCCCCATCCCGCTGCTGGACTGCTGTCTGCATCTTAGTTTTAAGTTTGTGTTTAGATCTAAGTTCTTTACTTACTAAGAGTTGCTATGGATATTTATACTAATAAAACTGAACCTAATACGTGTAATATACCTTGTTCACCTGAAGCTTAACTAATCTCAGGTCCTTAGTGTATGACTGATTTGGGTAATGAGCTTCACCTGAGAGCACCTCCTGTCTTTTAAGGTGTGTAAGTACCTATAAAGCTACGATTATCCCAGGGGTGGGTGGGTATGGGGAGGGTGGGAGGGAATTAACACTTATTAAAAGAGGGCTGCTACACAGTACCCTGTCTTGTGCTGCTGAGGTAAGTTATATTCTGATTTGATTTAAATTATAGCTCTTAGCTGCTGCTAGGCTCTAACTTCTTATGAAATTTAAAGTACAAGCTCTCTGCTGGGTTCTAAATTTAACGAGAAAGCTCTTTTCTGTTTTGTCAATTTAAGCTAAAAGAACCTTGCTGATGCTAGGCCCTGAGTGACTATTAAATGTAAACTACAAGCTCTCTGCTGGGTTCCAAATGTAACCAGGAAGCTCTCTTCTGTGTTTTAAATTTAAACTAAAAGTACTTTGCTGTTACTAGGCCCTGAGTGACTATTAAATTTAAAGTACAAGCTCTCTGCTGGGTATGAAATGTAACCAGAGAGTTCTCCTCTGTGTTTTAAATGTAAACTTAAACTGCTGCTACTAGGCCCTGACTGATTTAACAAAAATAGTGAATCACAGATTAATTAGCTTTAATACAAAGAATTCCTTTTAGAAAATTACCAGAAGTAAATACTCACAGTTGCAGATCTCCCTCCAGAAGCAACAGTCCCCCTTACCAGTCTTTCAAGACAGAGGATCACAGAGCTCTGTGCACTTATCCTATCCCAACGGTACCTCGGCGAACGATCACTGGGACCCGGCAGCCTGCTCAGTGAAGTACACGCTTCCATAGACCAGGTGCTGGAGCTGTTCAGGGGCATGGCTGGCAAAGGCGAACGAGGAGTCTGCCTTCCAGCAGCTCCCTATACATCTGGATAGTTTTCATCTGCTGGGGTTGCAGTTCAGGGACAGTTCTACATAGACAAATGCCTTCCCATGGGGTGCTCAATCTTTTGCACCTATTTTGAAGTGTTCAGTTCTGCCCTCCAGTGGATTGTTGAGAGGGAGCTGACCAGGACAAAATCATTCATTATCATGATGATTCTCTAGGAACAAGCAGGAAGTCAGTCCACACTTATGGGTGACATCGGCACTGACGGAGCCCACATGGAGCAATTCCCCAGCTTTCAAAGAAAGCCTTTGGGATTGCTGCCATGCATGCGTGGTCCTCTTCCCGCCCAAGGGTGCCATCTTGCTCAGTCTCCCTTTTTTCGCAGAGCCCTTCGGATGACATCCTCGTCTCTCAGAAAAGGTGTTTTGTTTTCGGCCTACTGGCCTGCTTTTTTACTGGTGATCTACCCTTTTAGAGCTATTAGGGGACGATTTTTTCTTCACCTTTTTTTGTCTAACGGGCTTTGCACCCTTTTTACTTCCAACCGCTGGCCGCATGGGTCTTCGACATCGTGGGGGCCATTTTTGCCTCTATGGCCACCGGATTCAAAAAATGTGATAGATGCTCTAAGAACATGTCGCTTACAGACACCCATGACTTTTGCCTGCAATATCTCGGGGCGGATCATGATCCAGAGCCCTATTTGTTTTGTAAGAAAATGTCCTCCAAAGCCCTGCTCAGCCGTAAGCAGAAGTCCGAAGACATTTTCAGAAAGGCTGCCTCGGAGTTCCCGATGGCGCCCTTGGTCATTTCTTCCCCGATGGGATCTCCCACTTCGGCCCTGCAGTCTCGGAGGCATTCCGATCAGGGGTACCCTGAAGTGGAGCAGCGTAAGAAGAAGGCCTCAAAGTCTCTGTCGGGGGCTCCCGACAAGCATGAGCACTCCCGCACTCTGTCACTTAGCCCCTTTCGGCGTTCCCGAGAGTCGGACAAAGAGCAGCCCTGCAAGGTACCCCATACAGACACGGAGGCTTCCTGCGAAGGCACCCGGTCTACTGAGGGCCATCCAGACGAGGACCCCCTCTCTTCCTCGACACCTAACCCGGTGACCCCAGGATCGGCGTCACAGGGCCACACGCCTGCATGGGAATCCCGTATGCTGGTGCTGGAATGCAGCGTTTCTGCGTTCATCGCTTCCCAGCAGGCGCTCACAGCCAGCTTCGCCGACTCACGCCCAGAGACCGTGGCTCCACGTGAGGGATGCCCAAATCCATCCAGGAAACTCCTGAGAACTGTGGGCCTTGTGAGGGTCTACAATATCGGTCTCACTTGCCTTCCCGTTTCTCGGGGGCGAGGTCATCCAGGGTCTCCAGTCCAAGCAGGCCCTGGCCGCTGGACAGGGCGACATGCCCAGTTCGGATTCCTCATCTGAGTTCTCAGACTGGGAGTCCGATGGGGACACCTCCCTGGAAACCCATGCCCTTCGGGACCTTCCATCAGACCCCTCTCCTCCTGCGTTTCAACGGCGCTTGCCACCTGAGGACACCTCCTCCCTCGTGTTCATTTGGGATATGGTGTGGGCTCTTAACCTGGCCACCCAGTGCAAGGAGGATCCTTGAGCTGAAGAGCTCGACATCCTACAGTACGAGTCCCTCCCAGGGAGTCTCTTTCTGTCCCGGTTCCTCCCATTTTGTCTAGGCTACTACTCTGCATGTGAGAGGCGCCCGCTTCGGTTCCCATAGTGAGCAAGCGTCTTGACACCATGTACAGGGTACAACGCGGCCCTGGGTTCAGGAAAACCCAGCTTCCCTACACTTCCATGGTGGTGGAATCGGCCATGAGAAAGCAAAAGAGCCTGAAGTCACATTCGTCAGTTCCTGCGGGCTGGGAGTCGAGAGCCCTTGACTCCTTAGGCCACAAGGTCTACCAGGAGTCCATGCTTTCATGTCACATTCAGGCATACCAATTATATATGGGTATGTTCTTGTGCGACTTGGCCAAGGAGCTCGGGGATTTCTCCGCAGGCCTCGAGGGTAAACCCCTCAACAGGTTCAGCACCCTGCTGAAGTCCGTCACAGACTGTTCCAAATACCTCTCCCACATCGCCTATGATGGCTTTGAGTCCTCAGCTCGAGTGGCGGCCATGGGTATTGGAGCCCATTGCCTAGCATGACTCCAATCCTCAGACCTGGAGCAGTGGGTGCAGGAGAAACTCCTGGATGTGCCCTGCCTCGGTGAGCAGCTGTTTGGCAAGCCAATGGAAGACAAGGCTGCGGAGATAGAGACTGAGTTCATCACCAGAACCTATCTCTCACGTAAGACCTCCACCCTTCCTCGGAAGAAGCAACAAGCCAAGAAGTCCTTCTTCCCAAGGAAAGGCCTTCGTTATTGTGGCTACCCGCCATACCCGGCTACTCCTATGCCGACCACTCCAGCACAAAGGAAGTCTGACCAGGGTCATCAAAAGCCAAAAGGGCCCAAGACCCATACCCCTGCTCCACCACAACCCACACGGGTTTTGATGCCATGAGCATAGCCTCTCGCCCCCTGGCCAATCAGCAGCCGTTGGGGGGGGGCACCTGTCTTCCTTTGCCCCTCAGTGGGCTTCCATCGCCTCCGACACCTGGGTCCTCCAGAACGTCCGGGACGGCTATCGCCTACGCTTGGACAGGCTTCCCCCTCCATTCTTCCTGGCGGAGCCTCCTCGACTCCCCGTGCACCAGGTTTTCCTGCAGCGGGAATTAGTCAACCTTCTCGCCCAGCGGGCGGTCGAGAAGGTGCTATTGCACCTTCAAGGTTGGGGCTTTCATTCCCAGTACTTCCTCATCCCCAGAAACACAAGGGGTCTGCGGCCCATCCTCGATCTCTGAAAGTTGAACAAGTTCTAGGTGCAGGAGAAGTTCAAGATGTTATCCCTTGGCGTTCTGCTGCCCTACCTCCAGCATGGCGACTGGCTATGCTCCTTGGACCTAAAGAACGCTTACACCCACATCTTGATTCACCCCCAGCACAGGCAGTACCTGCGCTTCAGGGTATGGGGAGAGCACTTCTAGTACAGGCTGCTCCCCTTCAAACTCATGTCCGCCCCGAGGGTCTTCACGAAATGCCTCTCCACGGTTGCCGCCTGTCTCAGGCATCAGGGCATCCCAGTCTTCCCCTACCTCGACGACTGGCTCATCATGGGTCCCTCGGTCGAGCAGACTCGCCTAGCGGCGTTACGCATGATCCTCTTGCTCGAGGGCCTGGGTTTCTTGGTCAACTACCCCAAGTCCCACCTCGAGCTGGTGCGGGCCTTAGAATTCATCGGTACACACCTCGATACTCAGCGGGCGACTGCATTTCTATTAGCGGATCGCGCTGACCGCCTTTGAGCCCTGACAGCTCAGGTCCAAACCTGGGTCACAGCCTGAACGATGCTGCACCTCCTGGGCCACATGGCCTCCACCGTCCATGTAGTTCCCCATGCCTGCCTCCACATGCTGTCAATCCTCCTTTGTTACACTCTGACAATATCTTGAAGATGTAATGTAATTCACACAAAAAACATGGTTACTAAGAAATTACTACCATGCTGAATAAGCAACAGGTCTCAGACTTATCCGGGTGTTAGAATACTCAGACTTCAGTCAGTTTACTGAATAATACACCCTTATTGCATCAATGACCTTTATAATGTCACTTAATAAAAAATAACTTTCAGCTTGTAAAATAATACGAAACAGTGCTTAGCTTTCAATGCAAATCATAAAATTAGGGGATTTGCGTTGAAAGCTAAGCACTGTTTCACATTATTTTACAAGCTGAAAGTTATTTTTTATTAAGCAACATTATAAAGGTCATTGATGCAATAAGGGTGTATATTCAATAAACTGACTGAAGTCTGAGTATTCTAATGCCCGGATAAGTCTGAGACCTGTTGCTTATTCAGCATGGTAGTAATTTCTTAGTAACCATGTTTTTTGTGTGAATTACATTACATCTTCAAGATATTGTCAGAGTGTAACAAAGGAGGATTGACAGAATATTTGGCTCTGAAAAAGTGACCACATTTGGTCTTGTGCCTCCACATGCTGACAGCTCAATGGTGCTTCAGTGCCCAGTGGAGCCCATCCATCGGCCATCTCAGAGACCCCGTAAGGGTCTTCCACAACCTGCGTCTATCCCTCGACTGGTGGCAAAACCAAAACCCCTGCAACCTCTCCGGGGGTTGCTTTTCCAGACTCCGCAGCATGACATAGTGCTGACAACGGATGACTCCCTGCTGGGATGGGGAGCCCACTGCGGTGTGTTGTGCATGCAGGGGCAGTGGTCGCCCGAGGAGGCTCAGCAGCAGATAAACCTGCTCGAGCTCCGGGCGGTTCGGTGGGCTCTGAGGGCCTTTGAGGTTCACCTCAAGGGGAGGTTGGTGCTCGTACAGATTGACAACCGAGTGGCGCTGTTCTACATCAACAAGGAGGTTAGCACAGGTTCGTGCTCCCTCTGCTGGGAAGCGGCCTTTCGCTGTTCCTTCACCTTCTGCCAGGGGATGACCCTCAGGGCGGTCTACCTCCTGGGCTAGGAGAACATCCTCATGGACAAACTCAGCAGAATCCTCCACCCTCACGAGTGGCATCTGGATCCGGGGGTGGTCAGCTGGCTGTTTCATCGGTGGGGGACCAATGCCTTGGACCTATTTGCCAGCCTGTCGAACGCACAGCTTCCCCACTTCTGTGGCCCCATACCGCACCCAAGCAGGGAGGGTCCGGATGCGTTCCTTTTGAGCTGGTCCTCTGACCTGCTGTATGCATTCCCTTCCACTCCTCTAAACGCGAGGACCCTCCACAAGGTCCAGCGGGACTGGGCATCAATGATTCTTGTAGCGCCCTCGTGGCTTTGACAGCCCTGGTTCCAGCTTCTGCTCCAGCTGTCGACGGAGCTGCCAGTTCCACTGGACTGTGTCTCGGGCCTGTTAATGCAGGAGGAGGGGTGGGTATTGCACTCGAACCTAGCTTTCTTATCCCTCATGGCTTGGTGGCTGACCGAGTCTCTCTAGCCCCACTAGACCTCCTGGAGGAGATCGAGGAGGTCCTTCTCGCGTCGAGGAAGACCTCGACTAGGAGAACTTATGCCTTCAAGTGGCGACGCTTCTTGGTCTGGTGCTCCAAGCTCTGGATCTACCCATTCTCTTGCCCCCATGCTGTGCGTCCTTCAGTAGTACCTTCTCCACCTCTCGAAGGAAGGCCTGAAGTCGAATTCCATCAGGGTGCACCTGAGCGCCATCTCGGTGAACCACCTCCCCGTCGATGGTAAACCCCTCTCGGGGTAGCCCTTGGTTTCCTGCTTTATGCGGGGTCTCTTGCTGTCCAAGCCACCCATCCGACCTCTCCCGGCAGAATGGGACCTGAACATAATGCTCATGCAGCTTACACGTTCACCCTTCGAGCCGATGGTGACGTGCTTGCTCTTGCACCTATCTTGGAAGGTGGTCTTCCTGGTGGCTCTGACCTCGGTTCGCCAGGTTAGTGAGCTCCCAGTTCTCATGGCTGATGCCTCTTATGCTAGATTCTATGGGAATCCTCCGTACACACCCCAAATTCCTGTCGAAAGTAGTCTTGGATTTTCACCTCAACCAGGAGATAGTCTTACCGACTTTCTTCCTGAGACCCCATGCCAACCAGGCGTCAGTGGCTCTCCATACACCTGAGTGCAAGCGGGCTCTTGCCATCTATCTGCAGCATACACAGGCCCACTTCAAATCTGGCAGGCTCTTTGTGACTTATGATCCCAATTGCCTGGGGCAGGCAGTCACTAAGAACACTCTCTCCATCTAGGTTGCGGACTGCATTGCTTTCGTCCATGCAAAAGTGGGCGCCCCTTTGGATCGATGAGCCACTGTGCGTGGCGTCCAAGCCAAGGTGGATTCGGTGGCCTCGCTGCATTCACTGCTCCTGCTAGACATCTGCCGAGTGGTGACCTGGTCTTCAGCGAACACTTTCACTGCACTCTATTGCCTGGAGAGGGAGTCCCGTCGGGACAGTATCTTTAGCCAGGCAGTACTCCATAATCTTTTCAGGGTATAAGCAACTCCTGCCCTCCAACCCTTCTTCACAGCTACTGAGGGCTTTGCCCCGAGGACTCGAGCTCCTTCAGGCATCGGCGTATGCTCACGACCTCACAGAGGCATTTTTTGGTTACAAGTTTGGTAGCCTGTAGCTGGGGAGTCCCATAAGTGAGGTATGACTTCCTGCTTATTCCTGGAGAAAGTGTAGTTACTCACCTGTAGCGGGTATTCTCCAGGGACAGCAGGAATCAGTCCTCACTACCCTCCCACCTCCCCTGAAGAGTTTCTGGATTTTTATCCTTCCCTTGCCATCTGCTTGGTAGGGCTCGAGCTAAGGGACCTGACTGAGCAAGATGGTACCTTGGGCAGGAAGAGGACCGTGCATGTGTGGCAGCAATTACAAAGGCTTTCTTTGAAATCTGGGGAATTGCTCCGTGTGAGCTCCATCGGTACCAATGTCACCCGTAAGTGAGGACTGATTCCTGCTGTCCCTGGAGAATACCTGTTACAGGTGAGTAACTACGCTTTTTTTGCTCATGGCGAGGGACAAGTCAGGTTGCCAACATGCCTTGCAGGTCTTCCAATGGAAGGCCAAAGAATTAGGAATTCCCCTAGCAGAGAATAAAACGGAGGGGCTGGCTCAGTGCCTGGCATTCTTGTGGAATAGTGATTGACACCATGGAAATGGTGACTCGCCTCCCAGCAGACAAGGTAATCACCCTGCGTGCTGCAGTGCCCTCGGCGGTTGCCGCAAAGAAGGTCATGCTGCAGTAGATTCAGTCGCTGATGGGGCAGCTGACTTTGCCTGCCGGGTGATGACCATGGGGAGGGCTTTCATTCGCTGCCTCGCAGATGCCGCAAAGGGCACCACTTCATCAGGGTCAATGCACATGCGGAAGGACCTGGTGGTGTGAGAACTCTTATGGATGCTGCAGGAAGGGTGGGTTTTGGGGTATATTTCAAAGGACAATGGTGTCAGGAGTGGTGGCCCCCAACCTGGTGGCACCAAAGCGGCATGACCAAGGATATCACATTCCTGGAAAAGTTCCCAATTGTGGAAGCCTTGGGCATGTGGCAACACCACTTAGCGAATAGGAGGATAGTTTTCCACTCCGACAACGCAGCAGTGGTGTTTTCCATAAACAGGCTGTCAGCAAAGGCAGAGTAGGTGATGTGTTTAGTGCAGAAATTGATTTTTCTGAGTCTGGAGCTGAATGCCTTTATTACGGCCAAACATGTCCCAGGGGAGAGCTATTAGATAGCTAATGCTCTTTCTCGATTCCAGCTCCAGCCCTTCCGGCGCCTGGCCCCAGATGCAGCACCGGAGGCTACCTGCATGCCCTCAGAGATGTGGTCCCTTGGATGCGATGCGCTGTCAAGCTACTGATGGCTTACTTGGCAGCAGGCATCTGGAGGGCTTATGGAAGATCTTGGAGGTGGCTGGAGAACTTTGCTAGGCAGAAGACTTTCCACCTTGGTCAAGAGGTGGAGACCGGCCTCCTGCTCGAGTTCCTGATAAATCTGCAGGCTGGATGCGCAGCGGTCTGGCAGGCCTGGCTAATGCTGGCTGGGATGGCCTTCTTTCTAAATCTGGGAGGGTTCAGGGATGTAACAAAGGAGTTCATCATTCAGAAAGTACTGGATGGTTGGGCTAAGGGGGCCGTCCATCGACCGGATGGTTGCAGACCAATTACCCTACCTGCCTGTCACAGTTGCTGAGTGGGGCCATGTGACAGGCAGTGGTGATCAACATAGACGGTTTTGAGGAGACACTGTTTCGGGTTGCAGTGCTGCTGATGTTCTGAGGGCCTTTTGCATGGACAAAATCCTGCCACGGTCCACTAGGGACATTGCGGGTCCAGCCATGGGGGTGGGTGATGTATTAGTGGTGAGGAACAGGGTGCGAATGTCTGAAAGGCTCAGGGCTGGCAGGATAACATGATTGAATGCCACGGCGGTGCAGGAATTGTGCCCGTTGGCAGCCATGCAGGAATATATGCAGGCACGGTTGGCAGTGGGGGATCCCCTGTATTGGCATGCAGATGGCTCCTGCCTTTCGCAGTATCAGTTTTGGGACCAGTGGTTAAAGGCAGTAGGGATGGCCGGGCTGACCCTACATTCCTTTAGGATAGGAGCAGCAACCACAACCCACAGTATGAACATGGGGGCGGGACAGATTCAGGCCATCGGGAGGTGGGCTTCGGAGAGATATAAGTTGTACATTAGGTCATAAGGCTCTCCGCTGATTCCATTGTCCTCTTGCCCGCCAGGTCCTAGAGCGCCATCGATATGGATCATAGTACTTTCCTATGTTCACTGAGCAGTTAGATGAGCGGCGGGGAGACACTTTGGCAGACAGTTCGGTTTCCACCCTGATAGCGTCCAGATACGTTGGATGGGACACAGAGGGATGTGGTGGGACTAATTGAGGCCTGCTCTCGCAAGCCAGAGAACAAAGGGTGCATCGGACTGCATCTTGAAGGTAATGATCTCGTGTCAACAAAAGGCATAGATCTCATCATCAAGATCAAAGTGGACGTGGCCTGGATCCGCGGCGAGATGGGAGCAGGCATTGTGTGGTCCCACATCATCCCACAACAAAAGTGGTGGGGAGCAAACCATCCAGCAGGGATCGAATGGAGCAGGAGGAAGCTCAACAAAAAGTCGGGTCCTTCGTGCGGGCATTGGGCGGGGTGGTGGTGGAGCATCAAGGCATATTGGCGGGGGGGGGGGGGAGACAGTCTATTCGGGGGAAGAAGTCTACCTAAATGATATTGGTTTAAAGCTATTCCTTGAGGACCTGCGGTGGGCCATCAGTTCGGTACTCACTATGGAGTGAATTGGGCCATGAGTCCTCCTGGTGGTGGGACCTCACTGAAAGAGGAGGAGGAGGAGGGGAGGGGTCCCACAAAAAGAAAGAAGGGTCCCAAGTACCACAAAGGGGGACCGGGGCTCGGTAACAGGGAGGTCAGATACCAGGGACCAGGAGTGCCTGGCCTTGGTTGCCAAGAGCAGGGAAATGGGCCACCCAGGCATCAACTTGGAGCGGTTGGAGGCAGGAAGAGGGGGCAGGACACTGGCCACAGAGTGGGCCAGGGCCACCGACCAGGCAATAGGGATATGATATATAAGTATTATGATACTTGTGATGTTGGTTATTGTTAAAAGATGTGCTGCGTTTAGCCATGTAAATATATGTTTGTTAGAAGATAATTGTTAGTAAGGCAATAATTGTGTATCCGCTTTCTGTGGTCTTAGAGATCTACTAATAAAACCAAGTTGGGAAAATGATGGATCAGGCCTCGTTACTGCATGCGGGTCGGAGGAAGAGGTGTGGTGGGGGGCAGAGGAAGTCCGGTGCCGGTCCGGCTTGCCATGAGTTATGCCACCTCGATGGGTAGCACTAGCTGCATCCATGATGCTGCCAGACCACGCTGTCTGCAATTTCAGTGCGTTATCCACTGGGGGAATGCTGTGCATGGCCCCAATGCTTGGCTTTTGCAGCTAATGCAGGACACTCTGCACTATTTTGGCACATTAGCAATTAAAGCCTAATGTGCTTTAGTAAACATGTCCCTTAATGTATGCATAAACATAGTAACAGGACTTTGGGGGTTAGCTTCCCGCATGTGGATGACCTATATTGTAAACCACTAATTCTGTTCCTCCAGTTCTCTTTCTTCACTCCCGGAGTTTCCTCCATTTGCCTGATCTTTATATTTCTGCCTGATCAGCATTTCCCTGTTCCTCTGATGCTCACATATCTCCCCCAACTTCTATTCTGTTCTCTCCAGCATTGCTCCATTCCCCAGAAAGTCACGTACCAGCAGTGACCAATCAGCTTACATCCAACACCTGGCAGAGCATCGTAAAGCCATCTCAGATAAAATCAGACAACACCACACAGATACTCTGAAACGGTCACTGAATAAACCTCACGACTTGTTTAACTTAGTTAAAACACTTGCCAAAGAGCCAACCCCTGAGCACCACAGCAGGATCCGCCCACAGGACTATGCAATTTACATGCAATCTAAGATGTGCAAGACCAACAAAATATTAATACCAGACCCTCCTGATGAACGAGACTACCCAGTATCACTGGCATCCTTCTTTACTCCCTCGAAGAAACTATTGAAGACACCATCCTAGCTCTAAACACAACCACTGCACACACAGATCCTTGCCCTGCGCACTGGATAAAGGACCTGCGATGTGACATATCCTCAACTATAGCAAAAATCTTAAACTATTCCTTCACCACTGGCTCTTTCCCATCTACGCTCAAGCAGACCTCTGTAAGACCGCTGCTAAAGAACACCAAACTTGATCCTCAAAAAGTAGAATCTTACAGGCCCATATCTAGCATACCTATGCTAGCAAAAATCATCGAGAAAATAGTGCACAGGCAATTACAGGATCATATAGACACATCAGCCCCACTGGATCCAGCTCAACATGGTTTCAGAGAGTCACATGGAGTAGAAACACTACTCACAACACTCCTCAACAATATAACCTCAGGTGTGGATAACATACGCCAAGGCTTCGCTCTTGTCTTCCTAGATATAGCAGCGGCTTTTGACTCGGTATGCCACGAAATTCTCATCTGCCGACTAAGGGAAAAAGGCATCTGTGGAACAGCACTCGAATGGTGCAAATCTTACCTGTCCGACAGATGGCAGCATGTCAGAGTCGACGGGGATACATCTGAACCTTTCCAACAAAGTCAAGGTGTACCCCAAGGATCCTCTTTATCTGCATTGATGTTTAATATATACATCCAACCCATCTGTGACATCATCAGATCCTTTAATGTCAGTTACATGATATATGCAGACGATGTGCTACTATATATGCCAATATCATTGGACTGCCTAGACCTTACCCCGCTGACCAACTGCTTTGACACCATATCAGAGTGGCTCCTATCACAAAACCTGAGAATACAACACAAAAAGACGGAAGTCCTGTTAGTCTCGAGGAACACCAACTTCACCCCTCCTAGTTGTATTAACGTAAAGGATGCCCATCTCCAAGTTAAACCGGCAATACGCTACCTCGGAGTAACGCTGGACCAAAACCTTGATATGAAGAACCACATAGCCAACACAGTCAAGGCAATCTACTTTAAAATCAGATCCCTCAGACACCTACGCATGCTACTCGAACCGGATGATTTCCGTACCATTTATCAAGCCCTTATACTCCCCCATTTTGACTTCTCAAACTCCATACTACAAGGACTCCCCCGGTCCACCCTGAACCCCCTGCAATTAGCCATGAATAGTGCAGCGAGGGTACTCCTCGGGGCATCCAGGAGATACCACGTAACACCCCTTCTAAAACAGCTACACTGGCTCCCCATTCAAGCAAGGATCAGTTTCAAGACCTTACTGCTAACATTCAAAGCGGCTAAGGGGCTCACCTCTTCCTCTCTCTCAAACCTCATACAACCACTTGCACCAAACAGGCCACGAAGAACAGCAGAATTAAACACACTAGTTATCCCAAATGACACCACAAGATGCACTAGATCAACAGCCAACAGAGCCTTCCAATTCTGCGCCCCATCTCTATGGAACACCTTACCAGCTCAAATCAGAGCAATACCTAATCTAAGTCAGTTCAGAAAGGCTTTAAAGCATTTCCTCTTCCTTAAATATCTCAATGACAACTCCGAACATAACCCCCAGGTGAATAGCAGAAGTGGTCAAACAGATAGACCCCGCAACAGACCAACTTCACAATGTAAATAACAAGTTGTTCCATATACTATTGTACCACTGTTGTATATAGTTAACCAGGATATCCTTCATCAGATAACCCTGCATTGTATTTAGTTTCCCCTATTTCGCCAAGTTATACTTCCTGTTAAATGTAACGACCAGACATGTGTAAACTGTCGGATGTTTTCTGTTCAATGTAAACCGCGCTGATGTCTAATAGTGCGGTATATAAGAATTGTTAATAAATAAATAATAAATAAATCTCCACATCACGCCGCCTTCCCAACATTCATCTGATCTCTTTCTCTGACTGCTCTTCCACCCCACTCACTTCTACAACATCTCTACTTGCCTTCCATCCTCTCCCTTATTATTCTGATCTGCTTTATACCTCTTCCTTGCTGCAACAGTTCCCCTAACATCTTACACCTTCCATCTTTACCCTTATCCCTCCGTTCTCCTCCTCCCAAACTTCTCCTCTGATCCTCTGATCCCTGCTTCCTCCTCCCAAACTTCTCCTCTGATCCCTGCTTCCTCCTCCCAAACTTCTCCTCTGATCCTCTGATCCCTGCTTCCTCCTCCCAAACTTTTCCTCTGATCCTCTGATCCCTGCTTCCTCCTCCCAAACTTCTCCTCTGATCCCTCCTTCCTCCTCCCAAACTTCTCCTCTGATCCTCTGATCCCTGCTTCCTCCTCCCAAACTTCTCCTCTGATCCTCTGATCCCTCCTTCCTCCTCCCAAACTTCTCCTCTGATCCTCTGATCCCTGCTTCCTCCTCCCAAACCTCTCCTCTGATCCTCTGATCCCTGCTTCCTCCTCCCAAACGTCTCCTCTGATCCTCTGATCCCTCCTTCCTCCTCCCAAACTTCTCCTCTGATCCTCTGATCCCTGCTTCCTCCTCCCAAACTTCTCCTCTGATCCTCTGATCCCTGCTTCCTCCTCCCAAACTTCTCCTCTGATCCTCTGATCCCTGCTTCCTCCTCCCAAACTTCTCCTCTGATCCTCTGATCCCTCCTTCCTTCTCCCAAACTTCTCCTCTGATCCCTCCTTCCTCCTCCCAAACTTCTCCTCTGATCCTCTGATCCCTGCTTCCTCCTCCCAAACTTCTCCTCTGATCCTCTGATCCCTCCTTCCTCCTCCCAAACTTCTCCTCTGATCCTCTGATCCCTCCGTTCTCCTCCTCCCAAACTTATCCTCTGATCCCTCCTTCCTCCTCCCAAACTTCTCCTCTGATCCTCTGATCCCTGCTTCCTCCTCCCAAACTTCTCCTCTGATCCTCTGATCCCTGCTTCCTCCTCCCAAACTTCTCCTCTGATCCCTGCTTCCTCCTCCCAAACCTCTCCTCTGATCCTCTGATCCCTGCTTCCTCCTCCCAAACTTCTCCTCTGATCCCTGCTTCCTCTTCCCAAACTTCTCCTCTGATCCTCTGATCCCTGCTTCCTCCTCCCAAACTTCTCCTCTGATCCCTGCTTCCTCCTCCCAATCGTCTCCTCTGATCCTCTGATCCCTGCTTCCTCCTCCCAAACTTCTCCTCTGATCCTCTGATCCCTGCTTCCTCCTCCCAAACTTCTCCTCTGATCCTCTGATCCCTCCTTCCTCCTCCCAAACTTCTCCTCTGATCCTCTGATCCCTGCTTCCTCCTCCCAAACTTCTCCTCTGATCCTCTGATCCCTGCTTCCTCCTCCCAAACTTCTCTAGCCTTTCTTATTTCCTCTGATCCTCATCCTCCCCTCTCATTTCTCCTGCATTTTCTCTTTCTCCTGGTCCCTCCATTCTCTGCCACACTTCTGCATTCCATGTCTTCCCCGATCTCTTTGTCCCCTTCCATCATAACTTGTATTCCTCCATCAACGACCTCACTTCTCCTGCATTCCCTCTTATTCACTGAACCCTCCATCTTCTCCCATCATTAATCCTGCCATCCCTCTTTATTGGGATCCCTCCATCCTTCCCCTCACTTCTCCTGTATTCGCTCTTCCCTCTGACCCCTCAATCTTTCCCATCACTTCTGCATTGACTCTTTCCCCGATCCCTCCATCCTCCACCTCATGTTGCTATCTTTCCTCTTTCCCCTGATCCATCAATCATCTCCCCCTCACTTATCTTGCCTGCCCTCTTTACCATGATCACTCCATCTTCCCCTCTCACCTTTTTACACTATTGTCTCCATTCTCTCCTTTCACTTCTCCTGCATTCACTCTTTCCCTTGATCTCACTATCCTCCCACTGAATTCTCCTGCACTCCGTCTTTAACCTAATCCCTCCATCCTCTCTTGAGCTTTCCAACAGGTTTTTTTTTTTTTTTTTACCGTTTTTCTCCAGGTCAAAACGGTGTATATAGGACACAAGTTACGGTAGTTGCATCAAACAGAAATGAACCTATATTCATGAAAACAATTAACTTATTTACATGGGACATAAACTTGTGTATTTATGTAAGGGATGTGCAAATAGGTTTCTTGCTGCCCATTTGCAGAGGGATGGGGGCATTAGGTGGAGGGGCCAAAGTGTTCAATAAAGAGGTGCGTCTTTAGGCGTATGCAGAAGGTGATGTCATCAGTGGTCATTTCCCTTTCCTCTGATATCTGCATCCCCCCTCACTTCTCCTGCATCCCCCCTCACTTCTCCTGCATTCCCCCCCCCCCCACTTCTCCTGCATTCCCCCTCACTTCTCTTGCATTCCCCCCTCACTTCTCCTGCATTCCCCCCCACTTCTCCTGCATTCCCCCTCACTTCTCTTGCATTCCCCCCTCACGTCTCCTGCATTCCCCCCCACTTCTCCTGCATTCCCCCCCACTTCTCTTGCATTCCCCCTCACTTCTCTTGCATTCCCCCCCCACTTCTCTTGCATTCCCACTCACTTCTCTTGCATTCCCCCCCCCACTTCTCCTGCATTCCCCCTCACTTCTCTTGCATTCCCCCTCACTTCTCCTGCATCCCCCCCCACTTCTCCTGCATTCACCCCCCCCCCCACTTCTCTTGCATTCCCCCTCACTTCTCTTGCATTCCCCCTCACTTCTCCTGCAGCCCCCTCACTTCTCTTGCATTCCCTCTCACTTCTCCTGCATTCCCCCTCACTTCTCCTGCATTCCCCCTCACTTCTCCTGCATCCCCCGCACGTCTCCTGCATCCCCCTCACTTCTCCTGCATCCCCCTCACTTCTCTTGCATTCCGCTCACTTCTCTTGCATTCCCCTCACTTCTCTTGCATTCCCCCTCACTTCTCCTGCATCCCCCCTCACTTCTCCTGCATCCCCCTCACTTCTCCTGCATCCCCCTCACTTCTCCTGCATTCCCCCTCACTTCTCCTGCATTCCCCCTCACTTCTCTTGCATTCCCCCTCACTTCTCCTGCATTCCCCTCACTTCTCCTGCATTCCCCCTCACTTCTTTTGCATTCCTCCCTCACTTCTCCTGCATCCCCCTCACTTCTCCTGCATTCCCCTCACTTCTCCTGCTTCCCCCTCACTTATCATGCTTTCCCCCTCACTTCTCCTGCATCCCCCTCACTTCTCCTGCATCCCCCTCACTTCTCCTGCATTCCCCCTCACTTCTCTTGCATTCCTCCCTCACTTATCCTGCATCCCCCTCACTTCTCTTGCATTCCTCCCTCACTTCTCCTGCATCCCCCTCACTTCTCCTGCATCCCCCTCACTTCTCCTGCATTCCTCCCTCACTTCTCCTGCATCCCCCTCACTTCTCCTGCATTCCTCCCTCACTTTTCCTGCATTCCCCTCACTTCTCCTGCATTCCTCCCTCACTTCTCCTGCATTCCCCTCACTTCTGCATTCCTCCCTCACTTCTCCTGCATTCCCCTCACTTCTCCTGCATTCCCCTCACTTCTCCTGCATCCCCCTCACTTCTCCTGCATTCCCCCTCACTTCTCCTGCATCCCCCTCACTTCTCCTGCATTCCTCCCTCACTGCTCTTGCATACCTCCCTCACTTCTCCTGCATTCACTTCTCCTGCATCCCCCTCAGTTCTCCTGCATTCCCCCTCACTTCTCCTGCATCCCCCTCACTTCTCCTGCATTCCTCCCTCACTTCTCTTGCATCCCTCCCTCACTTCTCCTGCATGCCCCTCACTTCTCCTGCATCCCCCTCACTTCTCCTGCATCCCCTCACTTCTCCTGCATCCCCCTCACTTCTCCTGCATCCCCCTCACTTTTCCTTCTCCACACTCACTTCTCCTGAATTCCCCCTCACTTCTCTTGCATTCCCCTCACTTCTCCTGCATTCCCCCTCACTTCTCCTGCATCTTCTCCTGCATCCACCTCACTTCTCCTGCATTCCCCTCACTTCTCCTGCATCCCCATCACTTCTCCTGCATCCCCCTCACTTCTCCTGCATCCCACTCACTTCTCCTGCATTCCTCCCTCACTTCTCCTGCATCCCCCTCACTTCTCCTGCATTCCCCCTCACTTCTCCTGCATTCCCCCCCACTTCTCTTGCATTCCCCTCACTTCTCTTGCATTCCCCCTCACTTCTCCTGCATCCCCCTCACTTCTCTTGCATTCCCCCTCACTTCTCCTGCATTCCCCTCACTTCTCCTGCATCCCCCTCACCTCTCCTGCATTCCCCCTCACGTCTCCTGCATCCCCCTCACTTCTCCTGCATTCCTCCCTCACTTCTCCTGCATCCCCCTCACTTCTCCTGCATTCCCCCTCACTTCTCCTGCCTTCCCCCCTCACTTCTCCTGCATTCCCCCCACTTCTCCTGCATTCCCCCCCCACTTCTCTTGCATTCCCCTCACTTCTCTTGCATTCCCCCTCACTTCTTCTTCATTCCCCCTCACTTCTCTTGCATTCCCCCTCACTTCACTTGCATTCCTACCTCACATCTCCTGCATTCCCCTCACTTCTCCTGCATCCCCCCTCACTTCTCCTGCATCCCCCTCACGTCTCTTGCATTCCCCCTCACTTCTCTTGCATTCCTACCTCACTTCTCCTGCATTCCCCCTCACTTCTCTTGCATTCCTCCCTCACTTCTCCTGCATCCCCCTCACTTCTCTTGCATTCCCCTCACTTCTGCTGCATCCCCCTCACTTCTTCTTCATTACCCCTCACTTCTCTTGCATTCCTCCCTCACTTCTCTTTCATTCCCCCTCACTTCTTTTGCATTCCTACCTCACTTCTCCTGCATCCCCCTCACTTCTCCTGCATTCCCCTCACTTCTCCTGCATCCCCCTCACATCTCCTGCATTCCCCTCCCTTCTGCTGCATCCCCCTCACTTCTCCTGCATCCCTCTCACTTCTCCTGCATTCCTCCTCACTTCTCCTGCATTCCCATCACTTCTCCTGCATCCCCCTCACTTCTCCTGCATTCCTCTCACTTCTCCTGCATTCCTCCCTCACTTCTCTTGCATCCCTCCCTCACTTCTTTTGCATCCCCCCTCACATCTCCTGCATTCCTCCCTCACTTCTCCTGCAATCCCCCTCACATCTCCTGCATCCCCCTCACTTCTCCTGCATTCCCCTCACTTCTCTCATGCATCCCCCTCACTTCTCCTGCATTCCCCTCACTTCTCCTGCATCCCACTCACTTCTCCTGCATTCCCCCTCCCTTCTCCTGCATTCCCCCTCACTTCTCCTGCATCCCCCTCACTTCTCCTGCATCCCCCTCACTTCTCCTGCATCCCACTCAATTCTCCTGCATCCCCCTCACTTCTCCTGCATTCCTCCCTCACTTCTCCTGCATCCCCGTCACGTCTCCTGCATCCCCTCACTTCTCCTGCATTCCCCCTCACTTCTCCTGCATCCCCCTCACTTCTCCTGCATTCCACCCTCACTTCTCCTGCTTCCCCATCACTTCTCCTGCATCCCCCTCACTTCTCTTGCATTCCTCCCTCACTTCTCTTGCATTCCTCCCTCACTTCTCCTGCATCCCCCTCACTTCTCCTGCATTCCCCCTCACTTCTCCTGCATCCCCTCACTTCTCCTGCATTCCCCCTCACTTCTCCTGCATTCCCCCTCACTTCTCCTGCATTCCCTCTCACCTCTCCTGCATCCCCCTCACATCTCCTGCATCCCCCTCACTTCTCCTGCATTCCCATCACTTCTCCTGCATCCCCCTCACTTCTCCTGCATTCCTCCCTCACTTCTCCTGCATCCCCCTCACTTCTCCTGCATCCCCCTCACTTCTCCTGCATTCCCCCTCACTTCTCCTGCATCCCCCTCACTTCTCCTGCATTCCCCCTCACTTCTCCTGCATTCCCCCTCACTTCTCCTGGTTCGACATGACTTCTCATGCTTTCATCCCTGACTTCTCCTGCATTCCCCCCCACTTCTCCTGCATTCCCCCTCACTTCTCCTGCATCCCCCTCACATCTCCTGCATCCCCCTCACTTCTCCTGCATTCCCCCTCACTTCTCTCTTGCATTCCCCTCACTTCTCCTGCATCCCCCCTCATTTCTCCTGCATTCCCCTCACTTCTCCTGCATTCCCCCTCACTTCTCCTGCATCCCCCTCACTTCTCCTGCATTCCCCCTCACTTCTCCTGCATGCCCCGCAGTTCTCCTGCATTCCCCCTCACTTCTCCTGCATCCCCCTCACATCTCCTGCATCCCCCACACTTCTCCTGCATTCCCCCCTCACTTCTCCTGCATTCCCCCT
Organism: Ichthyophis bannanicus; assembly: GCA_033557465.1. Classification (NCBI taxonomy): domain Eukaryota; kingdom Metazoa; phylum Chordata; class Amphibia; order Gymnophiona; family Ichthyophiidae; genus Ichthyophis; species Ichthyophis bannanicus. The sequence goes on from CM066050.1 coordinate 9,959,283, forward strand.
CACTTCTCCTGCATCCCCTCACTTCTCCTGCATCCCCCTCACTTCTCCTGCATTCCCCCTCACTTCTACTGCATTCCCCCTCAATTCTCCTTCTTATTCTCCTTCATCCCCTCACTTCTCCTGCATTCCCCCTCACTTCTCCTGCATTCCCCCTCACTTCTCCTGCATTCCCCCTCACTTCTCCTGCATCCCCCTCACTTCTCCTGCATCCCCCTCACTTCTCCTGCATTCCGCCTCACTTCACCTGCATTCCCCTCACTTCTCTTGCATTCCCCCTCACTTCTCGTGCATTCCCCCACACTTCTCCTGCATTCCCCCCTCACTTCTCCTGCATCCCCCTCACTTCTCCTGCATTCCCCCTCTATTCTCCTGCTTTCCCCCTCACTGCTCTTGCATCCCACTCACTTCTCCTGCATTCCCCTCACTTCTCCTGCATCCCACTCACTTCTCCTGCATCCCCCTCACTTCTCCTGCATTCCCATCACTTCTCCTGCATCCCCTCACTTCTCCTGCATTCCCCTCACTTCTCCTGCATTCCCCTCACTTCTCCTGCATTCCCCCTCACTTCTCCTGCATCCCCCTCACTTCTCCTGCATCCCCCTCACTTCTCCTGCATTCCCCCTCACTTCTCTCCTGCATCCCCTCACTTCTCCTGCATTCCCCCTCACTTCTCCTGCATCCCCTCACTTCTCCTGCATTCCTCCTGCATCCCTCTCCTGCATCCCCCTCACTTCTCCTGCATTCCCCCTCACTTCTCCTGCATCCCCCGCACTTCTCCTGCATTCGCCCTCACTTCTCCTACATCCCCCTCACTTCTCTTGCATCCCCCTCACTTCTCCTGCATCCCCCCTCACTTCTCCTGCATCCCCCTCACTTCTCCTGCATTCCCCCTCACTTCTCCTGCATCCCCCTCACTTCTGCATTCCCCCTCACTTCTCCTGCATTCCCCCTCACTTCTCTTGCATTCGTCCCTCACTTCTTCTGCATCCCCCTCACTTCTCCTGCATCCCCCTCACTTCTCGTGCATTCCCCCCTCACTTCTCCTGCATCCCTCACTTCTCCTGCATCCCCCGCACTTCTCCTGCATTCCCCCTCACTTCTCCTGGATCTCCCCTCACTTCTGCCTCATTGCCCCCTCACTTCTTGAGTTTTCTAACGACATTTGTTTTGCAGTCCCCCCTAAATTATCCTGCATCCCCCCTCACTTCTTCTGCATCCCCCTCACTTCTTCTGCATTCCCCCTCACTTCTCCTGCATTCACCTTCACTTTTTGTGCATCCCTTTTTCACTGATCACTCATTTGCATACTCTTATTTCGAATGCATTCCCTGCTCATCCCAATTCCTCCATCATCCACCTAATGTCTCCTTTATCCTCCCTGCCTGGATCTCTCTTCCCCACCATCATCCTTCTTTATTTCCCTCTCCTCTGATCTCTCCATCTTCGCCCTCAGATCAACAAAATTCCCTCTTTCCCCTGATCACATCCTCCCACTACTCTCCCACATTCCCTCTTTCCCCTGATTCTTCCATCCTCTCTTTTTTCACGATCCCTCCATCCTTCCCCTCACTTCTCCTGCATTCTGCTTTATCCCTGATCCCACCATAGTCACCCCTCATTTCTTCAGCATTTCCTCTTTCCCCTGATCCCTACATCCTCCCACTCGCTTCTCTGTGCATTCCCTCTTTTCCCTTGATCTCACCATCATCCCACTCGCTTCATTGTGCATTCCCTCTTTTCCCTTGATCTCACCATCATCCCACTCGCTTCATTGTGCATTCCCTCTTTTCCCTTGATCTCACCATCATCCCACTCACATCTCTGTGCACTTCCTCTTTCCCCTCATCCATGCATCCTCCCACTTGCTTCTCTGTGCACTTCCTCTTTCCCTTGATCTCATCATTCTCCCACTCGCTTCTTTGTGCACTCCCTCTTTCCCCTGATCCCTCCATCCTCCCGCTTGCTTCTCTCTGCATGCCCTCTTTCCCCTGATCTCACCATTCTCCCACTCGCTTCTTTGTGCACTCCCTCTTTCCCCTGATCCCTCCATCCTCCCGCTTGCTTCTCTCTGCATGCCCTCTTTCCCCTGATCTCACCATTCTCCCACTCGCTTCTTTGTGCACTCCCTCTTTCCCTGATCCCTCCATCTTCCCACTCACTTCTCTGTGCATTCCCTCTTTCCCTGATCCCGCCATCCTCCCGCTCGCTTCTCTGTGCATTCCCTCTTTCCCCTGTTCCCTCCATCCTCCCACTCGCTTCTCTTTATCCTTCACTTCTGCATTACTTTTTAACCTTGATCCAACAGTCTCCTCCATTTCTGCTGCACTCCCTACTCTTTCTTTTTCTTCTATCCTCCCTGCAATCCCTCTATTCACTGATTCACTTTACTGCGATCCCATCCTTCCCTTCACATCTCCCACACCTCCTCCTTACTGCGATCCCTCCATCCTCCCCATCACCTCTCCCACATTCCCTTTTTACTGCAATCCCTCCATCCTTCCCTTCACCTCTCTCACAGTCCCTCAATACTGCAATCCCACCATCCCTCCCTTCACTTCTCCCACATTCCCTCTTTACTGCAATCCCTCCATCCCTCCCTTCACCTTTCCTGCGATCCCTCCATCCTTCCCTTCACCTCTTCCGCATTCCCTCTTTACTGCAATCCCTCCATCCTTCCCTTCATCAGTCCCACAGTCCCTCCTTACTGTAATCCCTCCATCCCTCCCTTCACCTCTCCCACATTCCCTCTTTACTGCAATCCCTCCATCCCTCCCTTCACCTTTCCTGCGATCCCTCCATCCTTCCCTTATTGTTTATTGTTTAGTACACTTTTGTTATACCGCCCCCCATAACATCGAGGCGGTTTACAAAAACAAAATCAATAGCAATTATAGAAAAAGAAGAAGAGGAAATTACAATAAATGATAGAGCAAGAAGTAAGTAAGGATAGAAGGGTTAAGAGAGTAGAGTAATAAGAGTGAACATTTAAGACTCAGGGGGGAAAGGCTAGGGAGAACAGATGTGTTTTAAGGAGGGAACGGAATTTGGAGTAAGATTCTTCTGTACGGAGGGCAGTGGGAAGGGAGTTCCAGAGAGATGGGGCTAAGTAGAAAAATGCTGCTTTCCTAGTCGATTGTAAGTGAGCTTTGGAGGGTGCTGGGAGGTGAAGGCGATTGATGTGAATGGACCTAAGACTGCGTGAGGGAGTATGGTAAGTGAATAGGTCGGAGAGGTATGTAGGGGTAGATAGATAAATGGCTCTGTGGGTTAAAGTGAGAACCTTGAAGGATATCCAGAAATCGATCGGCAGCCAGTGTAGATGATGTAATAAAGGGGTGACATGATCACGGGGGGAGGCATGTAAAATCATGCGAGCAGCGGTATTCTGAATTAATTGCAAGCGGCGTTTTTGATACTGGGGAAGACCAGCAAAAATGATGTTGCAGAAATCTAATCTTCACCTCTTCCGCATTCCCTCTTTACTGCAATCCCTCCATCCTTCCCTTCATCAGTCCCACAGTCCCTCCTTACTGTGATCCCTCCATCCCTCCCTTTACCTCTCCCGCATTCCCTCTTTACTGCGATCCCTCCATCCTTCCCTTCACCTCTCCCGCATTCCCTCTTTCCTGCGATCCCTCCATCCTTCCCTTCACCTCTCCCGCATTCCCTCTTTCCTGCGATCCCTCCATCCTTCCCTTCACCTCTCCCGCATTCCCTCTTTCCTGCGATCCCTCCATCCTCCACTTCACCTCTCCCACAATCCTTCTTTACTGCGATCCCTCCATCCTTCCCTTCACCTCTCCCGCATTCCCTCTTTCCTGCGATCCCTCCATCCTTCCATTCACCTCTCCCATATTCCCTCTTTACTGCGATCCCTCCATCCTCCCCCTTCACCTCTCCCACATTCTCTCTTTACTGTGATCCCTCCATCCCCATTTCACCTCTCCCACACTCCCCCTTTACTGCGATCCCTCCATCCTTCCCTTCACCTACCCAACATTCCCTCTTTATTGCATTCCCTCCATCCTCCTCCTTATTGCGATCCCTCCATCCTCCTCCTTAACCTCTCCCACATTCCCTCTTTACTGTGATCCATCCCCCTCCTTAACCTCCCCCACATTCCCTCTTTACTGTAATCCCTCCATCCTTGCCTTCACCTTCCCACATTCCCTCTTTACTGCGATCCCTCCATCCCTCCCTTCACCTCCCCAATATTCCCTGCTATCCCCCGTGCTCCCCTTCATGTCTCCCGCATTCCCTCTTTACTACGATCCCTCCATCCCACCCTTCACCTCTCCCGCATTCCCTCTTTTCTGCAATCCCTCCATCCTCCAGTTCACCTCTCCCGCATTCCCTCTTTACCGCGAACCCTCCATCCTCCCCTTCACCTCTCCCACATTCCCTCTTTACTGCTCATCCCTCCATTCTCCCCTTCAGCTCTTCCACATTCCCTCTTTACTGCGATCCCTCCATCCCTGCCTTCACCTCTCCCGCATTCCCTCTTTACTGCTCATCCCTCCATCCTCCCCTTCTGCATTCCCTCTTTACTGCGATCCCTCCATCCTCCTCCTTAACCTCTCCCACATTCCCTCTTTACTGCGATCCCTCCATCCTCCACTATACCTCTCCCACATTCCCTCTTTACTGCGATCCCTCCATCCTCCACTTCACCTCTCCCACATTCCCTCTTTACTGTGATCCCTCCATCCTTCCCTTCACCTCTCCAACATTCTGTCCTTACTGTGATCCCTCCATCTTCCCCCTTCACCTCTCCCGCATTCCCCCTTTACTGCGATCCCTCCATCCTTCCCTTCACCTCTCCCGCATTCCCTCTTTACTGTGATCCCTCCATCCTTCCCTTCACCTATCCCACATTCCCTCTTTACTGTGATCCCTCCATCCTTCCCTTCACCTCTCCCACATTCCCTCTTTACTGTGATCCCTCCATCCTTCCCTTCACCTCTCCCACATTCCCTCTTTACTGTGATCCCTCCATCCTTCCCTTCACCTCTCCCATATTCCCTCTTTACTTCGATCCCTCCATCCTTCCCTTCACCTCTCCCACATTCCCTCTTTACTGTGATCCCTCCATCCTTCCCTTCACCTCTCCCACATTCCCTCTTTACTGTGATCCCTCCATCCTTCCCTTCACCTCTCCCACATTCCCTTTTTACTGTTATCCCTCCATCCTTCCCTTCACCTCTCCCATATTCCCTCTTTACTTCGATCCCTCCATCCTCCACTTCACCTCTCCCACATTCCCTATTTACTGTGATCCCTCCATCCTTCCCTTCACCTCTCCCACATTCCCTCTTTACTGTGATCCCTCCATCCTTCCCTTCACCTCTCCCACATTCCCTCTTTACTGTGATCCCTCCATCCTTCCCTTCACCTCTCCCATATTCCCTCTTTACTTCGATCCCTCCATCCTCCACTTCACCTCTCCAACATTCCCTCTTTACTGTGATCCCTCCATCTTCCCCCTTCACCTCTTCCGCATTCCCCCTTTACTGCGATCCCTCCATCCTTCCCTTCACCTCCCCCGCATTCCCTCTTTACTGTGATCCCTCCATCCTTCCCTTCACCTCTCCAACATTCCCTCTTTACTGTGATCCCTCCATCCTTCCCTTCACCTCTCCCGCATTCCCTCTTTCCTGCGATCCCTCCATCCTCCACTTCACCTCTCCAATATTCCCTCTTTACTGTGATCCCTCCATCCTTCCCTTCACCTCTCCCGCATTCCCTCTTTCCTGCGATCCCTCCATCCTCCACTTCACCTCTCCCACAATCCTTCTTTACTGCGATCCCTCCATCCTTCCCTTCACCTCTCCCACAATCCTTCTTTACTGTGATCCCTCCATCCTCCACTTCACCTCTCCCACATTCCCTCTTTACTGCGATCCCTCCATCCTTCCCTTCACCTCTCCCACATTCCCTCTTTACTGTGATCCCTCCATCCTTCCCTTCACCTATCCCACATTCCCTCTTTACTGTGATCCCTCCATCCCTCCCTTCACCTATCCCACATTCCCTCTTTACTGTGATCCCTCCATCCCTCCCTTCACCTCTCCCGCATTCCCTCTTTACTGTGATCCCTCCATCCTTCCCTTCACCTATCCCACATTCCCTCTTTACTGCGATCCCTCCATCCTTCCCTTCACCTCTCCAACATTCCCTCTTTACTGTGATCCCTCCATCCTTCCCTTCACCTCTCCCGCATTCCCTCTTTACTGCGATCCCTCCATCCTTCCCTTCACCTCTCCAACATTCCCTCTTTTCTGCGATCCCTCCATCCTTCACTTCTCCCTCATTCCCTCTTTACTGTGATCCCTCCATCCTTCCCTTCACCTCTCCCACATTTCCTGTTTACTGCGATACCTCCATCCTTCACTTCTCCCTCATTCCCTCTTTCCTGCAATCCCTCCATCCTCCTCCTTGACCTCTGCAGCTGTTCTTCTTTCCCTTGATCCCTTCAGGTAACACTTCATGTGCTTACTGTTTACATACTTGTGCGCTTGGGGGTTAATGACTGCATTTTTCTTTGTCTCCTGGCTTCCTGTTCATTCAGAGTTGATGATTTTTTCATCTTGTTTAGATCCTTTAGCTGAGAAGAAGCAACTTATTTGTTCAGGTTAATTTAATTAACAGTTCTTCATTTGTACCTGTTCCAGGAACAAAAATAATTCTGTGAATATATTGTTTTTTGTTGCATCATTCTGCCCGTAGCTATAGTTCATGTCTCTGTCAAACAAATGCAGACATGCCGGCTCCATGTGCAGCCAGTTCTGACACTTCCACGCAACCAGCCTGAGGCCCGCCAGACTGAAACTTACATAAGATCTTAAGTGTCCTGACTGAAATGTCAGTACAATATAATCCTATAGACCCCAAACTGTAGAGAACAATGGCAACTGGACAATGTTGCTTTCATTTCAGGGAGACAGCTGGCTCTTAAAGCTCTCAAGGTACCTGTAATACTCTACCAAATCACTTAAGAGCCATTGGTGACCTGTCTGAACTCTGTAACAAGCTAAAAGCACATCGTTTGTTGTATACCTTATAGCCTGTCCTTGTAATTTGTACTATGTAGGACGTACCTCCAGACCAGTCAAGGTCCGGTTGGGAGAACATGCCTCTCGACTACGTACAGCCTCACTATCAGCACCGATAGCTGGTACGTCTGGACATGGCAAGCAAGCATAGAGCCCTGGAAGCACTTTCTACCGAGGGCATCCAGGTTCTGGGCCTCCCAGCCGGAGGGCACCGAGGAGTGCATCTTCTGACTCTTCAGACGATGCATGGCCGATTCCACAACCATGGAGTGGTGCAGTAGCTGCACCTTCTGGAACCCAGGGCTCTTGCAGACTCAATAGATGGAATTGACCCGCATGTACCTTCGAGACCTGTCAAAGGAGATTGCTGGGTGCTCTGCTGGTCTCTCCCAGTAACCTTTGCAGAGGTTCAAGGCCCTGTCGTCGGGGATCCGGGAGTGCTCGAAGTTCATTTCTCGAATGGCCTATGATGGCTTCGAGGCTTCGGCCTGAGTAGCTGCAGCTGGCATCGGTGCACGCCGTTAGGCCTGGCTACAGTCATCGGACCTCGAGCCATGGGTTCAGGACAAGTTGGTCGATGTCCCTTGCCGAGGTGAAAACCTCTTTGGCAAGCCCATGGCTGAAAAGGCTGCACAACTCGAGTCCGAGACTCTCACCCGGACAAGGCTGTCCAAAAAAACCTCTGCCCCTTCTCAGAAGAAGAGAGGCTCGGGAAAAAAGACCTTTTACCCAAGGAAGTTGTCTGCCTATAAATCCTACCCTCAATTCCAGGCCTCTGTAGCTCCCCAGCAGGGTCAGCAGATCAAGGGGCAGGATCATGGGCCCCGTAGGCAGAAAACCCCCAAGCCACCAGCTCCGGCTCCTGCTCAGCAGGGAGCGGGGTTTTGACTCCAGTGGCATAGCCTCTCCTCCTCAGCTGGCCCCTCTCAGCACAGGAGGTCGGCTGACCCTGTTCACCCACAGGTGGTCAGCCATCACAGGAGATACCTGGGTGCTACGCATTGTCCAGCAGGGCTATCTGCTTCACTTCCACCAGGTACCCCCCTCCTACTTTCCAGTGGTGACTCCAAGACTCCCTCTGCACAGGAACTTACTCCTTCAGGAGTTGCAAAGTCTTCTACAGGAGCAGGCAGTGGAACCGGTGCCTCACCACCTGAAAGGGCAAGGCTTCTGTTCCAGGTGCTTTCTGGTACCAAAAAGAACTGGAGGCCTCAGGCCCATCCTAGACTTGCGAAATCTCAACAAGTTCCTGGAGAGGGAAAAGTTCAAGATGCTTACCCTTGGAATTCTGCTGCCCTACCTCCAGCAGGGAGATTGGCTATACTCCTTAGACCTAAAAGATGCTTATACTCACATCCTTAGTCATCCAGACCACAGACAATATCTCAGATTTGTTGTGGGAGGAAACCATTTTCAGTACAGAGTGCTTCCTTTTGGCCTAACCTCTACCCCCAGGGTTTTCACCAAGTGCCTGGCGGTGGTGGCGGCCTACCTCAGGGTTCAAGGAATCTTTGTCTTCCTGTACCTGGACGACTGGCTCATCAGGGGTCAGTCTCCACAGGAGGCCAAAGAAGCCACCCTGCGCACTGTCTCCCTCCTCCAGCATCTGGGGTTTGTTATAAACTTCGCAAAGTCCACTTTGCAGCCCTCACAGAACATGGAGTTCATAGGGGCGAGACTGGACACCCTCCTGGAAAAGGCTTTCTTACCTCTGGACAGGGCCCACAGACTGATGGATTTGGCCAAACAATTTCAGGGCAATTCGCTGGTCTCTGCCAGACAATTCCTGACACATGGCATCCACAGTCCATGTCACTCCAAATGCATGTCTGCACATGAGACCTGCTCAGTGGGCCCTCAGAACTCATTGGCTGCAGGCCACAGGACACAACAGACAGGATAAGGGTGTCCAAGCTGCTTGCATCCTCCCTGCAGTGGTGGCTTCATCTTCCGAATCTGGTACAAGGGGTGCCTTTTCAGGCCCCTCCTCACATGCACGTGCTGACAACCGATGCTTCTCTTCAAGGTTGGGGTGCACATTGCTAGGGAGCATGCACTCAGGGCCTGTGGTCCCCTTGGGAGGCCGCACAGCAGATCAATCTCTTAGAGTTCAGAGCTATCCGCTTAACCCTGCAAACTTTCTCTCATGTTCTCTCTCACCAGTCTATCTTGGTTCAGACAGACAATCAAGTAGCTATGTTCTATGTGAACAAACAAGGAGGCACGGGGTCCAGGCCTCTCTGTCAGGAGGCACAGGACCTGTGCTCCTGGGCAGTCACTCATGGCATAGTTCTCAAGGCGGTCTGTCTCCCTGGACAGGAGAATTTCCTGGCAGACAGGTTGAGCAGGATTCTACAGCCACACGAATGGCAGTTGAATCCACTAGTGGTCCAACAGATCTTTCTGTGATGGGATTTTCCAACCATGGATCTCTTTGCCAGTCCACTGAACTGTCAACTGCCCAGGTTCTGTTCCAGACCACCGCATTCTCTCAGAATAGCACGGATGCGTTTCTCATCCCGTGGTCTACGGGCCTTCTGTATGCGTTTCCTCCCACGCCTCTGGTAGCCCGGATACTATTCAAAGTCATCCTGGACAAGGCCTCGGTAATCCTGGTGACCCCCAGATGGCCACAGCAATCGTGGTTTCCACTCCTGTTGCAGTTAGCGGTGGACACTCCTCTTCCTCTGGGGATGCAACCCGATCTCCTGTCTCAGGAGCAGGGGTCTCTCTTACACCCCAACCCCCAGTCCCTTCAATCTGATGGTCTGGCTGCTGAAAGGGTAGTTCTGGCACCCTTACTACTGCCTAGGGAGGTGGAGGAGGTGGTCTTAGCCTCTAGGAGGCAATCCACCCTGAAATCTTATGCCCTCAAGTGGCGTAGGTTCTCCACCTGATGTGCTCAACACAAGGAGAATCCTTTTTCATGCCTGGTACCAGTGGTGCTGCAATATTTGTTCCACCTATCCAACCTAGGCCTTAAATCCAACTCTGTTAGGGTCTACCTCAGTGCCCTATCAGCACACCACTCACCGGTGGAGGGTCACTCTCTCTCTAGCCACCCCTTAGTGGCTCGCTTCCTCAGAGGCCTACTTTTGCTTAAGCCTCTGATTCGTCCACCTGCCCCTGAATGGGATCTGAATATGGTCTTGCAACAGCTTACTTGCCCACCATTTGAGCCTATGGCTACTTGTCCCTTGCACTTTCTTTCCTGGAAAGCATTGTTTTTGGTGGCTCTTACCTCAGCAAGGCGAGTAAGTGAGCTTCAAGCTCTGGTGTCAGATGCACCATACACTAGGTTCTATCGGAACAGGGTAGTCTTACGGACTCACCCTAAGTTCCTTCCAAAGATTGTCTCCTCTTTCCACCTCAATCAGGAGGTGGTTCTTCTGACTTTCTTTCCCAGGCCGCATGCCAGCTGGGCTGAGATGGTCTTGCATACCCTGGACTGTAGGAGTTCGTTGTCCTTCTACCTTGACCGTACGCAGGGACATCGAAGGGCTGTTCAGCTCTTTGTGTCCTTTGATCCCAATAAGTTGGGGTTACCTGTCTCCAAGCGTACCTTGTCCATTTGGGTAGCAGACTGTATTGCCTGGGTGTACAGGGCAGCCAGCCTCTCCTTGCAGGGTCGAGTCACGGCCCACCGTGTCAGGGCGAAAGCTGCGTCAGTGGCTCATCTCCGCTCTGTTCCGTTGGCAGACATCTGCAGGGCCGCTACTTGGTCTTCAAGCCAGACTTTTGTGGCCCACTACTGCCTCGAGAGGGAGTCCCATAGGGACAGTGCTTTCGGACAGGCGGTACTCCGTAATCTCTTTGAGGTTTAGGCAACTCCTACCCTCCAGCCCTGGTGTTGGGCTACCGTACGGGGGCATTCTCAGAGAAGATTCTTTCATGAATGCTGAGGCTCTAGAGGGAGCTCATTTTTCAGCTTGGGTCCCCCGGTAGCCGTAAGCTGGGGAGTCCCATATTTGAGGACTGACTTCCTGCTTGGTCCTGGAGAAAGAGTAGTTACTCATCCGTAACAGGTGTTCTCCAGGAGCAGCAGGAATCAGTCCTCACAACCCTCCCTCCTCCCCTTGGAGTTGCAGTCATATCTTTCCTTTTTGTTTTTTGCTGTCTTTTAGCTATGTCATCTGACTGTGTAAGATGGCACCCTTGGGCGGGAAGGGGACCGCACATGCAAGCTGCAGTCGCAAAGGCTTTCTGTGAAAGCTGGGGAAATGCTCCGCATGGGGGCTCCGTCGGCGCCGACGTCACCCATTTGTGTGGACTGATTCCTGCTGCTCCTGGAGAACACCTGTTACAGGTGAGTAACTACTCTTTTAAGTTACTGTAAACAGTTTCAGAGTTATAATGTATTCACCACCCCCCTCCCCCCCACTCCTGAAGTTCTCTGTAACAAGTTGACGTTCTCTGTAAACTGGTTTTTCAACTTAAAAAACAGTATAAAAGAAAGTTTAAATAGATATATACAATAAATACTGGTAAGCTAAGTTATCTTTAGCATATAAATTAGACCACTGAACATGTCGCCCAGCTTTAAATGTATAAGGTATCCATCTCAAGTTGGGATCACTGTGACTGATTTTTGAAAGGACCAGTATTTAAATACAACAGCAGTCAGCCATGGCTCTTATTCTGTATCCGGACTGTAGCCTCTGCTGAACATGAAGATTGAAAGGGCTGACCTTATCCAGATAGTGGTGATTTTCTGCCAGCACTTATCTGGATTGCAACTTAGGCCTGTTATTTATTTCTGAAATTTCCGGTATTTGGATAAGGTTGGCGCTTATCTGGAGGGCACCAGAGCCACTCTTACTCCCCCCTAATCAAATAGTGCCCAGGCCAGGGGTGGCTCTATAATTAGGCAGAGTGAGAAGGGTTACTCAGCATTATGTGTGTGGTAAAATGTGTCCCAAAACAACCCTGTGGTAACTGCTTCATTTTCCTTCTGGGTGGGAAGAGGCTAAGTAGCTTCTTCCTTGCATACCAAACTTTTTGCTGGGGCTGTGGCTAGAGTAGCAGCTAGACACCACAAAGACGTGGCTGCAAGTGTGATACGTAGTTCGGGACCCTTTAGCCTCTGCGCCTGCTCAGAGTTTGTCAATCTCTCCTCCTCTGAAACAGGAAGTCTGCATCAGAAGAGGTGGGACTGACAAACAGCACACAGAGGGATTCAAAGACCCCATGCTGCATACAGCATGGGAGTCAGGGTGAAGGGAGAAAGGATGCTGCCGGTGGGGAACAGGGAACGGGGCAGTTGCTGCTTGGTGGGGTGAGGCATTTGGGAGATATGCTGCTTGGGGGGTGAGGCATTTGGGAGATATGCTGCTTGGAGGGGTTTGCTGGAAGGGAAACTAGGGGAGATACAGAATCTGAGGAATGAGAGAGGTTTGCAAGGGTCAAATGCTGGATGAAGGTGGGCATGGAAAAGACGAGCAAGTGGGGGAGATGCTGGATGTGGGCATGGTAAGAAAAGCTGAGGTGAGATGCTAGACCCCAGTGTTCCCTCTAAGAAGTGTGGTAGTCCTATGCCAGCATTCCTACCAGTGGGAATGATACAGTTAGCAAAGGACTGGCAAATTCTACAGAGTTCCAAGTGGTCTGCCCCTTCCCAGTTGAAGCCATGATATTCCCGCATCACACCCAGCAGGAATATCCATGCACCTTGGAGGATATGTTGCTGTACGTGGGAGAGAGAAAGAGCGAGCAAGGAGATACTGGGCATGGGAGAGAGAATTAGAGAGGGTGGGGAGATGTTATGCATGAGGAGGAGAGATAGAAAGGGGAGATAGAAAGAAAGAGATACTAGGCATGGGGGGGGGGAATTAGAAGTGGAGGGTAGGTAATGGACACAGAGGAAGAGATAAAGAAGAGGGAGCTGGAGGGCATGAGGAGAGACATAGAGAGGGGAGAGACTGGGCATAGAATAGAGGAAAGACAAAGGAGAATTAGTGAAAGCCTGGGAAAAAGAATGAAAACTGTAAGTAGATGCAATAAAAAGAGAGAGCTTGGAGATTGGATGGTGAGGGGAGGGGAGAGGTGGTCTGAGTGGCAGAGGCAGAAAAATACGGTAAATGGAAAAAAGCTGAAACTGAAAAATCAATGTCAGAGATGGATGTAGGAGAGGAAGTGAAAAAGACAGGAGGAGAGAAAAGAAATGGTAAATGGACAGATGACCCTGCAAATAAATTAGAGGGAAGTCACGGAGGAAAGCAGAAACCTGAGAATGGGACTAACATGATTAGAAAAATAAAATTGCCATACAACAAAGGTAGAAAAAGTAGTTTATTTTCAGTTTATTGATTGAAAAATCCCAGTTTTAAGAATGTACATCTGCTTTCTTTATAATTTTTACAGTACATGAAGAAATGCTGCACTGTTTTTATTTCTCGGGTATTGCACTGCATGCCGAGGGGCCACTACTACTGAGCATTTTATAGCGCTACAAGACATACGCAGCGCTGTACAGACACATTTAAAAGACGGTTCCTGCTCATCGGAGTTTACAATCTAGTCAAGATAAACAACACAGTAGCTGTAGACAATGGGATATATCTAGGGGGAATGGTAAGGAAACACGAAGGAGATCAGGTGAGTCAAGATCTGAAAGCGGCAGCGAAGAGGTGAGTTTTCAGCCTGGATTTGAAAAGGGCCACAGAAGGTGCCTGACGTACAGACTCAGGTAGTTTGTTCCAGGCATAAGGCGCAGAAAGGTGAAAGGAGCGAAGACTGGAATTAGCAATAGAAGAGAAGGGCACAGATAGAAGCGATCTGCCAGAAGAGCGGCGTTCCCGAGAAGAGGAGTAGAAAGAGATAAGAGAGGAAAGGTAGTGAGGAGCTGCAGAGTGATGCACTTACAGGTCAGCAGGAGAACTTTGAACTGGATGCAGAAACAGATAGGGAGCCAGTGAAGTGACTTGAGAAGAGGGGTAATATGAGCATGACGAGGCTGGCGGAAGATTAACCATGCAGAGAGATGATTCAGAGGGAGACCAGCAAGAAGAAGGTTACAATAGTCTAGTCGGGAAGTGACTAAAGAGTGGATAAGTGTCTTAGTTGTGCTTTGCAAAAGAAATGGACAGAGTGGCCTAGTGGTTGAGGCAAGTTACTTCAGACCAGGGGTTCAAATCCCACTAGAGGACAGCAACCTTGGACCGGAAGAACTGGGGTTTCTTGTCCTACAGATGCTCCTTGTGGCCTTGGGCAAACCACTTAATCCTCCATTGCCTCAGGTACAAAAACATATATATATATACAAAAACAAAACAAATATACATTTATACAGTACCTGAATGTACACTGCTTTGACTTGTAGAAAAGCTGCCTATAAGCCTAGAAAAATAAATAAATATGTTAGAGGTAGAAACAGCAGGTTTTAGCTATCGGATGGATGTGTGTGGAGGAGAGAGGAGTCAAGCTTGGGTGTTGTTTAAAAATACTTTCTTGGAAGCCCAGACCAGCTGTATTCCATGCTTTAAGAAAAATGGAAGGACGTCCAAAAAAACTGCCAGCATGGTTTAAAGATGAGGTCAGAGAGGCTGCTGTTGCCAAAAAAGGATCTTTCAGGAAATGGAAAAAGGAGCCGGAGGAATGGAAGAAGGTTGAAGGAATAATAGAAGACCATCAGCATAGGCCGAAGGTTTCACATGCACATCCCCAAACTAATCCATGAATTTCTCCGAATTGTCGTAAAGCAATTGCCAAGGGTTCTAATGCTAAATTAAAGAGGAGAGGAGAGAGAGGGCATCCCTGGCGAGTTCCTTGTTTTAACAGGAAAGGCTGTGATTGAATAGAATTTACAACAATCCTGACTGCCGGATTCAGATAAAGTACCTTGACCATGCTTATGAAGTGAGCACCATATCCAAACCACAGTAACACAAAAAACAAAAAGGTCCATTCTAGTCTGTCAAATGCTTTTTCCATGTCAAGTGATAGACCCACACATGGCATCTTCAAAGCATCTGACAGCTCCAACACGTGGCAAAGCAATCTAGTATTATCTGCCGTGGACCTTCCTGTAATAAAACCACATTGATCAGGGTGAATCATTTGGGGAACCACTTTTGCTAGGCTTTTTGCGAAGATAGTTGAATATATTTCATAATCTGCATTTAGCAACGATATAGGACGATAATTACTAATTTTCTGGGGGTTTCAACCTGGTTTTTGATTTTAAGGCTGCCTTTAAGTATGCTTTAGTGAAATTAATTTCTAACTCTAACTTAAACCCCTCTGGTACCACAGGTCTCTCTAGATGTTGGGTATATAAGTTGAAGTCCCTTTTCTCTGCCTTAACGTTTGAGGAGTAAAGTTGTGCATAAAAGGATTTAAAAGCATCCCCTATAGCAATATCACTGTCGAGATGATGCCCTTGGTCGGTTATAATGGACGCTATTCTCATTACTGGAGATTTAGCTTTTAACATCTTAGCTAAGAGATGGCCCATTTTGTTCTGTTCTACATAATACCTGGTTTGCTCTCACTGCTCGTTAGTTAATGTCTCTTCCCTCAATAGGGTATTATATCTGTACCGCAAAAGATGGAGTCTAATAAGAATATTTGGGTCCCTCTTGCACTGTAAAATTTGTTTCCCTGCCTGAATTTGTTCCTCTAACATATTACGTTTGGCTTTCTGTTGCTGCTTCTTATAAATAGAGTAACTAGTGATTGTTGCCCGATGCTGGCTTTAAAGGCTTCCCACTAGTCCCATCCAGAAGTCTCCGCTGGAGAATTTATTTCAAAGTATCTTTTAATGGCCTCCCGTATAACACCCTGAAATGACTCCTCCTTCAACAACGACCTATTAAAAAACCATGCCTTATTAGCATTCCCCTTAGACATAAACAGAGTATTAAACAAGATTATACAGCATGGTCCGATATATGCATGCTATGAATTTCAGAAGTTAAGATGAGATTAACTAATGGTTTTGAAATTAGAAATAAATCAATGTGAGAGTGGGATTTATGTGGCAGCGAGAAAAATGTAGTCTCTTTCTAATGGGTGCAGTAGCCGCCAAATATCCACTAAACCAAAAGATTGCATTAAACTGAAGATTGCCAAGACTGCTTTGGTGGGTCTGGAGAGGCATTGAGATCGTCTGTCTATCTAACAGTGGATCTAATACTAGATTGAAATCTCCTCCCAAAACTATATTGTGAGAGGCATCCTCAGCTAATTGCTCTGCAACCTCATGAAAAAAAACGGGTTTGTCAGCATTTGGCGCATAAATATTGATTAGTGAAAGAGCAAACTTATTAAACTATATGTTTACTTTAGCCCATCTCCCTTCTGTGTCCACCCTGGATCGTTGGATTATGAGTTGTAGAGCTTTATTGATATGAATTTCTACTCTCTTTCTTTTCTTAAAAGCTGGGCAGAATGCCGCCATCATGTACCTCCCCAAACCCAATTTTGACATTTCCACCGTGTTTAAATGCATTTCCTATAAATAAATGATATCAGCTTTAACCGTTTGACAGTAAGACAGAATCTTTTTCCTTTTAATTGGGCTTATAATACCCTTGACATTCAAAGATAAAAAGGTATTAGACCTCATGGTCGTGGGATGTGTGGCTCAGCTCTGAACACAAACTCAATAAGTAAAATAAATAGAGCGCCCATGTCTCATCCCAGTAGAAAGTAGCCAAATAATACCCACATACCAGAATATATTCACCTATTCCAAAAGAGTCAACCCCTACCCCTACATTGAGGGAAAATAACAATAGGTGAGCCAGCGTCGTAGATTAGATGCCCTCTGCCTCAAGTTCCCGATAATATTCTACCTATTTCACTCTCCCCCCTGAGATATCCCAACATAACAATATTTCCACACAGACTCATCCCCCCCCCCCCTCCCCTAAGTCTACCAACCCAGCGGACCAAACAATTCTTTAAATCCACCTGTCCTACCCCCTCGCCATTCAAAACATCCCCCCCCCCCCACTGCGGTTAACAGATCCATGCTCACCTGGTCCTGCGGGGATGGCACAGGCACAGTTCCCCCCGAACTGCAAGGATGAGGGAGCACACTCCAAATGACACATACAGAATCCCTGACTGGCACATTCCAAACCGAGAGTGTCCGCCTCCACCAGCCCACTAGATAGAACGGGTGATACTATATGGAACATTCTAACTGTGTTAACTCTTCTTTCTTTCCCCTACATACAATCGCAGACAGCGACCCTATAAAGCTAATACACTTTATCTTTATCTTCAGTTTCTTAATAGACAGCACCTTCGGAGACCATCAGGGCAGTTTACAAAGTTGAAAAATGCACAGAAACAGCCCAGAGGCCAAGAAACAGAAAGGAACTACAATTCATAAAGGAAAGCAGCAGGCACTCTTAAGACAAAGAGATCTAATTCTAACCCAAAGACAGTGGATGCTGAGGAGTCCATTTCCCCCAGCCACTCCTCACAGACAATCCCAACATGAAAAGGAAGACCCGGAGTTTCAAATCATCACTGCAGCCTCCTTATCTTCCAGAAAGACTTGTAAAGAGTCAGGATCGTCAAACATCCTTGTCTGGTTGTGCAATGTGACTCTCAGGCGGGCTGGGTAGAACATGCCGTATTGGGCCTGCAGACGATGTAAGCAGGGGCGAAACGCCAGAAGTTGTTTGTGCCGGTCCACCCTAGCTTTATTAAAGTCTGGGTATAGAAAAACCTTATGGCCTTCATATAGTATATCTGTTGAAGTTTTAGCGGCATTCAATATTTTCAGAGCATGCTGATATCTGAATATCTTAAAAATTATTGGTCTTGGGTGTTGCTGGTTCGAGGATACATGTGTAGGAATTCTGTGCGCTCTCTCGATTTCCAGCAGCTTAGTGAACTCCAATCGCAACAGTTTTGGTACAAGGGCTTCCAGAAATTGAATCATATCTGTGCCCTCCGCATCTTCTGGGATACCTAACAGACGCACGTTGTTCTTTCTGGTGTGATTGTTCAAGTCTTCAAGGTCCTGTGCTAATTGAGCGATATGCTTGGTATTTTTCTGTGAGTGCTTCAGCTTCTCTTCATGCAAACCAGGATATTGTCCATATGGTCGATTCTACAGGTTAGAGCATCTAATTGTGACTTGAGTCCTGCCATGACTTCCTGAACTGTGCCAAGAGCTTCCCCATTAGCTGTTAACTGGACTCTCACCACTCTAATCTCTTGTAATAGTTCTTGAAGGCCCTCTGGAGCCTCTCGGTTCACCGCCATCTTGAGCAGGGACGAGGGATCCGCCTTCGTTCTCTTTGCTCCTGTATTTACTCACGGAGTGAAATCCAATCGAACCGGTTTGCAATTTGCCATATTCAGAAGATTCCACTCTTCCTTCCCCTGGATTTAATGTCAGGTGAGTGTGAAAAACCTGGATCTTGACAAGGGTCTGATGGGAGCTAGGGATCTAAGCGGCCATCTTGTCCAACTTCCGGCCCCACCTCCTTGAAATGCCAATTATATCTAACCTTTCATTCACTGCTTTATATTCTAACGCATTCATCTTATTTTTTAGACTTCTAGCATTTGCATACAGGCATTCCAAAGTTTGTGGTTTTGCCACTGTTAACAGTCTGGCTGTTTGATGACAGGGTTAATTTTGAATCTTTCAGCTCTGTCTGTCTGATTTGTACTTAAAGGCACCTGGGATACTGTTATCTTTATTGGAACCTCTCTATCGGGGTGCCCTGACTTCCCTGTTTTGCTAGTATCTTTCAAGGATACATCATTCTGAACCATGCGCTCTTGGGCGACTGTCGGCTTTCCCCCATTATCTGGTTTAAAAGCTGCTCTATCTCCTCCTTCAATGAGATTATAAAGATCTGATTCACTGTAAGAAAACTGCTTTTTTCTCCTTTCTTATTAGTGACCAGGACAATTTTCCCAAGCCACTTTTCTCCATTTTTTTTTTGCGCCATCCTGTGATGTCAGTTCTGTATCCCCAAGCCAATTTGCCTCTCATCTCGAATCCTTACCCTTCGGGGGGGTGGAGGGGGGGGAGGACCCTCCAGCAGTAGATAGTCACTCCCCTCCTCTGCCTTTATCCACCCCAGAGCCCTCCACTGATGCCCCTCCAGGAGTACACCCAGCTCTTTCACTCACTTCACCTCTCTTTCTGTAGCTCACCTTACCAGATTACTGAATTCACTGAACTCGTCTCATTCTTTCTTTAGTCACTATAATTCCCTCCTTGCTGATAAAGAATTCTTGGAATGCCTTTGATCCTCTGCTACTATGCCCTAACTAACATAATAAAACACAGAATTTTAAAATACATAGATTTTATTAGGTTTAACCCAAAGAATTCCCTTTTCCTCAAGATTTAGAGAATTTTTCAGGAGGTAAGTACTTTACAAGTTCAGATTTCTTCCCAGCAGTAGCCGTCCCTTTTGGTAGTCCACCAAGTTTGTTTAAAAGTATCATAAATAAAAAATGTTATGCTGCATACTGTCGCTGCAATGTGGATTAGAGAAAACTGAAAATAACACTAAAATATGATTTGACAGAGGGACATACAGATATTTTAAAGGACATTGAAAAGAAAAATGGCTCCAGTCAGATGGAATAAATAGTAAATATGCTCTTTTTCATAAGTGGGCAAAGTCACTATCTGTTCAAACTGTAAAAATTGCGTATCTCTCACTGCCCGATTGCTATACTTACAACCATAAGGCATATTAAAATCTCCTATTGAATTAATTCTGGAATGATCAATGTTAATGAGCTATTCAATAAAATAAGATCTGTGCCAATTTGATATGAAGGTATATAAACCATATAGAAAGCAAGATGGCCTTTCTATATTAACACTGATTGAGACTGATCAGTTTGAGAACAGTAAGTAAAGCACCACTGACTTTATGCATGGCTGAAAAGATGGAAAAGCCCTCAGGACATACTTTCAAACAAACAGTATCACTGAAGGTGAGCCAGTTCCTAAAATATCTAAATTATGTGGAAAATATATCACATAGAACTACAGTCATATTTTTCACAGAACGAGCATTCACAAAGCAATAGAAAAGTCCAATAGTTATCCATTAGATGATACATTGTTAAGCTTACAAGGAAAAAGTTATCTTCTCTGTGTAGGAAAATGAATCGGTCTAGTCTGATCAGCGTTAACATCTTAACCTATCAAACATCAATGGAAGACCCATTTCCTAAGAATAAGAAGATATACTCCGAAGAATATGATTAAAAACAATACTATATACTATAGCCTGCCAATGATAAGCCATTAACAACGGCTTAAACCGCCGCTTCATGGGCGTGCCCGTGCCTTGCGGGCCTGCGCCTGAGGGCCTCACCAGAGGGCCCTTTGGCATGGCCCTTAGGCATTGGACCATGGCATCTGTTCTGAAGTTAGCACTGAAGATGTGGTCTGGATTGTCATACTCGTATATTATGGTAACCTGCTATTCCGTTTCTTCTCTTTGTCTTATCTTTTTGACTGTTTCTGTCCTCTACTCTGTCCTATCTTACAAATGGCGTTCCTTTCATATTTCCTCAAATGATATAGTATTGTAAACTGCTCTGATGCTTTGGCCTGAACGCTATATCAAATGTAATAAACATAAACATAAACAGTAAAATACAAGACGCTTAGCAAACATGAAGGGTAGGCAAAGGGGCATGCCCCTTTAGTGCACCCCTTCGGCAGCAAGCCTTTGGTAGCATGCTGCAAAACAGATATCCTAAATACCATCATGGTTGTGCTTTGATAACATCACCAGCCTTGTGGAGCTCATCGTGAGCTCATGGATGAAAAGTTGAACAAAGGTGAAAGTAGCAGCGAAACAGTGTGAAAGAGCAGAGGGGTGGGCAAAATCTCTGTCTTGTACATACACTTCACACTTGGAGTAAACCTAAGATCAAGGGAATCTTTACATTGTGCAAAAAATCAAACTAGGCCCGAAAGACAAGCCTCAATAACCCACACTTAACGTAAACCACTATTGGCCACTACAACAACCACCATCAGCACCACCAGAAAAACACAACAATGCTTTAGGATTTGGGGTTATATAAAGGCAGGTAGGGCTACTACAGCCATCCCAGAAAGTTGATGTTATAGTAGAATGGCATAACATAGTATGGTCTTGATTCAAGTGCATTCTGGGCTAGTAAGGGTTATGGGGAGGGGAGTGCTGCTGGCCCTGGGTCCTGGAAGGATCCCTACACATGTATTTCCTACATTATCTTCCTCCGTATACTTTATTGAAGCTTATGAAATATTCACAAATTTCTTTCATGTCCTCCCATCCCTTTTTTCCTTCAGCCTCTCTTTGCAGGGTTTGTGTTGCTGGCCTTGTATCATTATGGTAGCCTTTTTCTGAACCACTTCGATAATTTCAGTGTCCTTTCAAAGGTGTGGCCTCAACCTGAAATCAGCATTTAAGGTGGTCTTTTGCAAGTAAATAACCAGGCACACTGTTACCTTCTCCAATTGCTGTATTATCTTGATGGACTACGTAGAGGTCATTTGAAATGGTTTATTTTATTTTATTAGTAGTATTTGGTTCACTCTTTTCAAGGAGAAGATCAAGGCAAGTTACATTCAGGTACAGTATGCACTTCTTGATCTCTTTCTTGTTTGCCAATTTCCAGGTCTTGTTCTAATGTTCTTGTAAGTAGTATCAAAGGGATTTTTGCATCATGAATGCATGCTTTTAAGCTGCTTGCCCCTTGTGACTAAAAATTTGATAACACCGTCCCTCTCTGTACTGGTGGAAGACTCCTGCACATCATGGCAGGAATGTTTGCCACATTCATATACATGCAAAACAGCTCATTATTGTGCAAAATGACTAACACAGCTTCTAATGAGCTTTGCAAGATTCCTTATTTGTAGAACATTAACCACACATCCAGACATTGCTATATTATGCTATGTTATATTCATGTATATTTCTAGATCACTGTATCAAAGCCTGAAGAATGGTTGAGAATTTGCCAGTTGTGATTTAATGCTACAAAATGCAGGGTCATGCATTTGGGCTGCAAAAATCCAAGGGAGAGCTACAATCTAGGGATAAAGTACTTCTGTCCATGAAAGAAGAGCAGCACCTGGGTGTCATTGTTTCCGAAGGGAGAGTGTTTTCGTTTTGCGCGGCTCTGTTAAATCTGAGCCCATGGAGTTGATGGGAAACAGGAAATCGGGGGGAGGGGGGGTTAGAACTGGAAATAGGCTGATCGGGAGGGGGGCTAGGACTGGTAATGGGCTATCAGGGGAGGGCTAGGACTGGAAATGGACTGATGTGGGTTTAGAACTGGAAATGGGTTGATGGGGGGAGGGTAGGACTGGTAATGGGCTATGGGGGGACTAGGACTGGAAATGGGCTGATTGGGAGGGGGCTAAGACCTGGTAATGGGCTATCAGGGGAGGGCTAGGACTGGAAATGGACTGATGGGGGTTTAGAACTGGAAATGGGTTGATGGGGGGGAGGGTAGGACTGGTAATGGGCTATGGGGGGACTAGGACTGGAAATGGGCTGATCGGGAGGGGGCTAAGACCTGGTAATGGGCTATCAGGGGAGGGGTTAGATCTGGAAATGGGCTGATGGGGGTTTAGAACTGGAAATGGGCTGATGGGGGGGAGGGTAGGACTGGTAATGGGCTAAGGGAGGACTAGGACTGGAAATGGGCTGATCGGGAGGGGGCTAAGACCTGGTAATGGGCTATCAGGGGAGGGCTAGGACTGGAAATGGACTGATGGGAGTTTAGAACTGGAAATGAGTTGATGGGGGGGAGGGTAGGACTGGTAATGGGCTATGGGGGGACTAGGACTGAAAATGGGCTGATTGGGAGGGGGCTAAGACCTGGTAATGGGCTATCAGGGGAGGGCTAGGACTGGAAATGGACTGATGGGAGTTTAGAACTGGAAATGGGCTGATGGGGGGGGCTAGGACTGGTAATGGGCTATCGGGGGGGGGGTTAGATCTGGAAATGGGCTGATGGGGGACTAGGATTGGAAATGGGCTGATCGGGAGGGGGCTAGGACTGATAATGAGCTATCAGGGGAGGGCTAGGACTAGAAATGGGCTGAGGGGGTTTAGAACTAGAAATGGGCTGATGGGGGGGGGCTAGGATTGGTAATGGGCTATCGGGGGGAGTAGATCTGGAAATGGGCTGATGGGGGGTTAGGACTGGAAATGGGCTGATTGGGAGGGGGGCTAGGACTGGTAATGGGCTATCAGGGGAGGGCTAGGACTGGAACTTGACTGATGGGGATGGGGGCTAGGACTGGTAATGGGCTATCAGGGGAGGGCTAGGACTGGAAATGGGCTGATGGGGCTGTTACGACTGGTAATGGGCTATGGGGGACTAGGACTGGAAATGGGCTGATGAGGGGTTAGGACTGGAAATGGGCTGATTGGGAGGGGGCTAGGAGTGGTAATGGGCTATCAGGGGAGGGCTAGGACTGGAAATGGGCTGATTGGGGGGTTAGGACTGGTAATGGGCTATGGGGGGACTAGGACAGGAAATGGGCTGATTGGGGTGCTAGGACTGAAAATGGACTTATTAGAGGGTTGCGACTGGTAATGGGGAGATGGGGGGCTAGCACTGGAAATGAGTTAGGACTGGTAAGGGGCTGATTGGGGGCTAGGACTGGAGTGGGTTGATAAAGGGGATAGGACTAGAAATGGGCTGGGAAAGGAAATGGGCTAATATGGAAGAAAACTAGGGGCTAGGGTTCAAATGGACTGATGCGGGAGGATGGTAGAATAGGAATGGAAGGGAGTGAATACTGAGAGGGTCTGCCAGGGGAAGGAGGGGGCAGGAAGGGAGATGACACGAGGGAAGGAGGGGGCTGGAAAGGAGCTGACACCTGGGATGTACTGAAGGGGGACTGGAAGGGAGCTGACACTTGGGGATGAGTGTGGTAGGTGGCTTGGTAATGGGGAGGAGGCTGGAAGGGAGCTGACATGCGAATGGCACTGGAAGGGAGATGGACAGAGAGTAGGGTGGCTGGAATGGAGCTGACTGGGGGGAGTGGCACTGAGAGTGGACCTGAGCTGATACCTGGGATGGTATTTGGACTAGAAGGGGCTGGACAGTGGGGAAGGAGGGGGACTGGAAGGAAATGGACACCAGTGGCAGTCGTGGGAATGCAAGGCGGTTGACATTGGAAGGTACTGGGAGGGGAGGACTGGAAAAGGGGCTGATACTGGGGAGGATTACTGGAACTGGAAATGGGCTGATGGAAGGAAGTGAAGAAAACAAAAGAAGAAATAAGAAATGACAGATGGATCATGGACCTTAGACTACAGAAAGAGAGCTAAGAGAAGACAGGAAAGCAGAAGCCTCAGATCGGGACCAGCATGATCAGAGAATAAAATGGTCAGACAATAAAGGTAGAACATTTTTTTTTATTTAATTTGAGTGATTGGATTTTGTGCTATTTTTATATTTTGCACAGTATTAGGGAACTGCATCTCTTATTTATCTGATGTTGTACTGCATGTGGACTCTGGCTTCTTGGGGTTTCAGTTAAAATTTTATCTACATATTTTTATTTTTACTTTAGATTGTGGTTACTTATTCTGTACTTGGTGAGGGTCGATGTTTTGCGTGTGTGACTGAGGTCAGGTGTTCTGTTAACATGGAGTTTGTACATAAAGATCTATACTGTACTGTAGTAATTTGACTTGTTCAGCTTTTCAAATAGGTGTATGGATGATCTCCAGGAACAAGCAGGAATGTAGTCTTCACAAATGGGTATCGTAGTACTGCACGAAAACGCTCCCCAGTGTCCAATAGGAATGCTTTTGGGAGCATCCCTCAGCACATGCGCGATGCCTTCCCGCCTTTCCAACCTTCCCTCTTCAGTTCTTTGCTTTCCACGGAGCCAACAGGACACATACCCTGTCACTGCAGAAAATTTCTTCTTTAACCCTGGAATTAACGAGATTTTTTGCACACACTGAATACCGTTGGGGACACAAATATCAAAATAATCTGAACCATCTAATTCCTTAACAAATAGGGGTGTCCTACATTGAGTGGTGGGATCACCCCTGGAGAAAGACATGGGGAGGGGGGTCCTGCATGGAGCAGCAGGTGTACCTACTCTTGGCATCGTACTGGGCAGACTAGATGGACCACACTGGTCTTTATCTGCCGTCATTTACTATGTTACTATGAGAGGTCTCAACATTCCTTGCTCAAGGAGCAATAGAGGAGGTGCCCATTCTTCATCAGGGTGCAAGGTTCTACTCCCCTTATTTTCTTATTCCAAAGAAAACAGGGGGATACAGACCCTTTCTAGACCTCAGAGAATTGAACAAATATCTGTTCCGAGAAAAGTTCAAAATGATTTCTCTGGGTACTCTTCTGGGCACACAAAGGGAGCAGGGGCTCCTGCAGGGGATCAGAGAGTCACAAGGAGCAGGAGACGTCGGATGAACAAATTCTTCTTTATTGTATGAAACCCCAACGCGTTTCGGCAACGCCTTCTTCAGGGGGAAGGGCTACAAATATAATTTAGTGTACACAATAAATACAAAAATAAAATATATAAATATTAAATAAAGGTAAAAAATGTTAAAATGACAATGTTAAAATGACACACCTGGCATGTTACGTACTAAAAAGACAAAAATTCCTATAACATAAATAGTGAGCACACCTTAGGACATGTATACTTGATGATGAACATATAGTTAAACACTTATTCAAAATTGATTAAAAATCACATCAAACCAAAACAAACAAACGCAGGGCTGAGCAGAGAACAAATAAAACCATTGTTAAGAATACCGGGTAAACTAGATGGAGAGATAGGGGAGTTAACGTTGCTAATAAAGCAATAAAATGGAGAACTTTAGAGAACATAGAATATAATAAATAATATCCATTAAATTAACATCAGAATGACATATAAATAAATTATATAAAGGAATATATATAATTACTTAGAAAGATCATGCATTGTAGATAATAAGGGGCAATTAATAATGTTAATAATGCTAATACCGATAAAAATGCATAAATAAATAATATTAATATAGTAAAACATAAATATGATAAATAATATAAAATATCTCATGGTGAATAAATTAGCTGAAACATTTTGATGTGTGATATGTTCAAGGTACCTTGAGAACGGCTTCTCCTGAGGTAAAATACCCAAGTACTGCGTGAAAAAATATATATGAAGTTAACTGTTAAAAAAGTTGTTACTGGAGACTTCTTTTTAGAAAAAACACACAAGCTATACTTTAAAAGTCCAATTGTAAGCATATAATGTTGAGCGGCTCAAGAAGTAAAAGTAAAAAATATATCCGTAGGGGAGAGGAATAGTAGAAACGCACTAAATGTATCTAGGAGAGGAGAAAATTTGGGGGGATGCTTCTATAGCCTGACGGGCATTATACAGTTCTGTCACCAGAACGTGAAATAAATGTTGATATAAAAATGAGAACGAGATGAGGAAATATCATTAGTAAGGCCACGAAAGGTTATCAAGGCAAATCGTATAGAGAAAGAAAACAGAAATTTATGAAACGGCATTTAACCGTACCACATGCGGGAGCGGGCCGCATGCATAAATTATAACCATTCAGAAAAAGCCTGTGAATGGGACCTACGGACGGCTTTCAAATCGTCATAATGTAGCAGTGTACAAAGCAGAATATAAAAATATTAATAAGGTGGTTTTAAACATGTCATTTGCAGATATGGATTCTAACGGACCATAGCACTAGTCTTAAAACCGATAATATCACCAATCGGGTAATGTGTGTTGTACCCCGTAGGAGGAAGTAAAGCCCCACACTTGAGCTTAGGTGAACTGAACCAGGATTATGAATAAACCGTGAAATGCACATAAGCATACATTTTAAGAGCGTAGCACTTACCCAAAGGATATGTCGATTGTACATATGTGATGAACAGGTAATTTAAAAACCAGTAAAATTGTCGGCACTACAACGACAGAGTCAATTGAAAATGATTAAAAAATTCAACACAAGAAACTGCATTCATGGTGTGGGAGAGCCGAAATGAATATATGTATAAATAAATGACAGAAATCTTTTGAAAAGGTTGCATATCCAATAGAGATCAAACCTGTGAAGGGAGTTCCGTTGGTAGGACTAATCCACAGCAGAGATTGCACACAAATGAAAGGAGGGGACAAGTAAAGACAGATTCTCTTAAAAACGCCGATTTTCCCGCCAAAAGGAGAGTAACTCGATACTGTGGGAGGAGCTTCAAGTGAACAAGTTGCGACTACTCTGGATGACACTTCTACAAAAATGTGTGTAAGAACCAACTTACAAACATTGCATATGAGTAATGGTGTGAATATCTCACACTTTGAATTGATGTAGAAGGAAAAAATAAATGGATAAAATAGTTGCATTGAATGTGATGAAGAACCATTATGGATTACTTCTGTATGTGCATAGAATACAGTGTATTGATCAAGTTTACTCCAAAAAAAACTGCGAGATCAACTTCCTGATTTAGTCCATGTGGTTCTAAAGTGTTCAACTCATAAATAAAGCGTTGCTCAAATTTCAACAAAGTTTGATCAATATTCCCCCCTCTCCAATGAGGAATAACTGTTTTAATAACTGCAAATTTTATGTCACTAATGGTATGTTTATATTCTAACCAGTGTGAAACTAATGGTTTATCGGCCTGACTCCTCTGTATGTTGCTTCTGTGTTCTATTATACGTGTGCGAATCTGTCTAAGAGTTTTGCCTATATATAATTTATTACATGGGCATCGAATGAGGTAAATGACATTAGGGGTTTTACAATTAGAGTAATTTTGTAAATACAGTTTCCGTCCAGAGGGAGCATGTATAAAAGAATTTTTGACTGTAATAACATGTGCACAGACTGAGCACTTGCCACAGCTATAATGTCCCTTGACTATGGACGACGGTTTTGGGAGCTGGAAGCGCAGAGGGGACCAATAGATTAGTTAAATTGGAGGAACGTTTATAGGCAACCATTAGTCGCTTGGTAGCAAAAGAAGGTATAGTGGTAAGGAGGTGCCACTCTTGTTTTAGGATATCCACAATAGCTTTGGACTGTCCTGAAAAAGTTAAAGCACAGACAATTTTATCTGTGTGTGAATGTGTTGTCTTAGTCAAGAGTGTAGACCGATCAGTCATACGTGCTCTCTGGTAGGCCTTCTGTATACAGGATTGAGGATAACCTCGTTGTTGAAACCTGTGTTTCATATCACTGGCATGAGTTTCAAAATCCTCATTATTTGTGCATAGACGTTTAATCCTTAAGAATTGGCTAATGGGCAAATTCTTCTTGAGAGATGGATTATGGTGACTATCATACTTGAGTAGTGTATTGCGGTCCGTTGGCTTACGATTATAAGGTGGTTAAGAAACCTGTGGAGGATTTCCTGATCAATATGTCTAGATATGGAATCTCTTCCGTACTGTATGTCCCCTCAAACTGTAAGTGTGGATCTAATGAATTGAGCCAGATGTGAAAAGAGTGAAGTGTTTCGACCGTACCATCCCATACTACAAGAACATCATCGATGTAACGCTTCCAAAGACAGACATTGGATAAATATGGATGAAAGTTCAAAAATCTGGCTTCAAAATCAGTGACGTATAAATTTGCCACGTCCGGTGCCATAGGAGACCCCATGGCCACCCCTTTTATCTGTTTATAAAAAACCCCTTTGAAACAAAAATAATTTTCTGTCATTGCCAAAGATGCAAGTTGGGTGAGAAAATAAGTTGGTGTACGTACCGGTTTTTGGTCTCTTAATTAGAGTGTTTGCTAGTACCTCTAGCGCAGCACGTTGAGGGATATTTGTGTACAGAGATCTAATATCGAATGTAACTAAGACCATCTGATTATGAAAACCTTGAAAATGCTGAAGAATTTGTATAATGTGGGTGGAGTCTCTGACATATGACGGTGCCTGTGTGACGAAGGGCCTTAGATATGTATCTAGAAGTTTTGACAGAGGTTCAAAAAGTGACCCAATTGCGGACACAATTGGTCGTCCTGGGGGATTTTGTAGGGATTTATGAATTTTAGGGAGCATGTATATAGTAGGTATGATAGGGTGTGACACAGTAAGAAAAGAAATTTCTTTGGGGGTCAAATAGCCAGCTTCTTTGCCTATGTACAAAATTGTATCAACCTTTGTTCGCAATGATTCAGTGGGATCGTCATAAATTTTCAAGTAATATTCCTGATCATTTAATTGTCGCAAGACTTCTGCAACGTAGGAATCTCTGTCTTGTACAACTATGGCACCACCTTTATCTGCTGGTTTTATGATAATGTTCTGGTTGGATCGTAGGCCTTGTAGGGCTGATTTTTGTTCACCTAAGCTCAAGTGTGGGGCTTTACTTCCTCCTACGGGGTACAACACACATTACCCGATTGGTGATATTATCGGTTTTAAGACTAGTGCTATGGTCCGTTAGAATCCATATCTGCAAATGACATGTTTAAAACCACCTTATTAATATTTTTATATTCTGCTTTGTACACTGCTACATTATGACGATTTGAAAGCCGTCCGTAGGTCCCATTCACAGGCTTTTTCTGAATGGTTATAATTTATGCATGCGGCCCGCTCCCGCATGTGGTACGGTTAAATGCCGTTTCATAAATTTCTGTTTTCTTTCTCTATACTGATTTGCCTTGATAACCTTTCGTGGCCTTACTAATGATATTTCCTCATCTCGTTCTCATTTTTATATCAACATTTATTTCACGTTCTGGTGACAGAACTGTATAATGCCCGTCAGGCTATAGAAGCATCCCCCCAAATTTTCTCCTCTCCTAGATACATTTTAGTGCGTTTCTACTATTCCTCTCCCCTACGGATATATTTTTTACTTTTACTTTTTGAGCCGCTCAACATTATATGCTTACAATTGGACTTTTAAAGTATAGCTTGTGTGTTTTTTCTAAAAAGAAGTCTCCAGTAACAACTTTTTTAACAGTTAACTTCATATATATTTTTTCACGCAGTACTTGGGTATTTTACCTCAGGAGAAGCCGTTCTCAAGGTACCTTGAACATATCACACATCAAAATGTTTCAGCTAATTTATTCACCATGAGATATTTTATATTATTTATCATATTTATGTTTTACTATATTAATATTATTTATTTATGCATTTTTATCGGTATTAGCATTATTAACATTATTAATTGCCCCTTATTATCTACAATGCATGATCTTTCTAAGTAATTATATATTCCTTTATATAATTTATTTATATGTCATTCTGATGTTAATTTAATGGATATTATTTATTATATTCTATGTTCTCTAAAGTTCTCCATTTTATTGCTTTATTAGCAACGTTAACTCCCCTATCTCTCCATCTAGTTTACCCGGTATTCTTAACAATGGTTTTATTTGTTCTCTGCTCAGCCCTGCGTTTGTTTGTTTTGGTTTGATGTGATTTTTAATCAATTTTGAATAAGTGTTTAACTATATGTTCATCATCAAGTATACATGTCCTAAGGTGTGCTCACTATTTATGTTATAGGAATTTTTGTCTTTTTAGTACGTAACATGCCAGGTGTGTCATTTTAACATTGTCATTTTAACATTTTTTACCTTTATTTAATATTTATATATTTTATTTTTGTATTTATTGTGTACACTAAATTATATTTGTAGCCCTTCCCCCTGAAGAAGGCGTTGCCGAAACGCATTGGGGTTTCATACAATAAAGAAGAATTTGTTCATCCGACGTCTCCTGCTCCTTGTGACTCTCTGGGTACTCTTCTGCCATACCTTCAAAGTCAGGATTGGCTTTGTTCTCTAGATCTAAGGGATGCATATACTCACATTCTGATCCATCCAGATCACAGGAAATTCTTACGATTCCTTTTCAAGGGAAAACATTTCCAATACAGGACTCTTTCCTTTGGTCTGGCTTCGGCACCAAGAGTATTCACGAAATGCATGGCAGTAGTAGCTGCATTTCTGCGAACCCTAGGGATATTCGTCTTCCCTTACTCAGATGACTGGCTCATTCGAGCCCCCCACGGTTGTAGAAGCCAGCTGTGCACTGTCTCGCAGCATGCGAATCCTTCAATACTTGGGATTGGTCATAAACCTCCCAAAATCTCAACTTGTTCCATCTCAGTCCCTAGAGTTCATAGGAGCTCGTTTAGATACCAGACAGTCAAGGACCTTTCTCCCAAAACCCCACTGTCTTCATATAATGCAGCTAGCTTCTCAAGCAACAGTGAAGTCCTCCCTAACTGCTCGAGAACTCTACAACTATTGGGACGTATGGCATCCACAGTTCCCTACGCTTGCCTTCATATGCAAGCAGCCCAGTGGACCCTATCCACACAGTGGACAAAGGCCACAGGACATCTGTCAGACAAGATATCAAACACAAACGACTGATTTTGTCCCTTCAGTGGTGGCAATCACTGGAAAATCTTCTAGTGGGGTCTCCTTTCCAGCAACCCCTATTCCAGGCCACCCTAACAACAGATGCATCACAGATGGGATGGGGAGCACACCTGCATCATCTCTCTACCCAGGGTTCCTGGACTCCACAGGAGGCTTGTCTTCACATAAACCTCCTGGAACTCAGAGCAATCTACCTAGCTCTTCAAGTATTCCATGCCCAGCTCAGCTACAAGAGAGTCCTAGTTCAAACGGGCAATCAAGTAGCTTTGTTCTACGTGAACAAGCAGGGGGGAACAGGCTCTCTGTCATTATGTAACAAAGCTTTATGACTATGGGCCCTCGCCAGAGAGCATCAAATTCACCTTCTCGTGGTATATCTTCCAGGCATTCAAAATCTTTGGGCAGACAAACTCAGCCGAGTACTGCTGCCTCACGAATGGTCTCTCCACCTAGACTAGGTGGCCAAGATATTTCATATCTGGGGAACCCCAGACATAGACCTATTTGCAAGTCCACTGAATGCCAAACTTCCCTGGTTCTGTTCCAGAATTCCGGCTCAAAATTAACAGGCAAGGGACGCCTTCCTTCTTCACTTGGGTCACGGCTTCCCCTATGCCTTCCCACCCATTCCCCTCATTCCCAAAACACTCTTCAAGCTTCAGAGAGACAGAGGTCGTATAATCCTCATAGCACCACGGTGGCCACGCCAAATGTGGTATCCCCTGCTTCTACATCTCTCTCAAGCTGCACCTCTGGAATTAGGCTATGTTCCAGATCTCCTCTCCCAGGTGAACGGGATGCTATGGCACCAGAATCCCCAGTCCCTGCATCTCAGGGCCTGGTTGCTGAAAGCTTAGACCTTCAGGATCTCAACCTTTCCCAACAGGTAAAGGATATCCTTCAGGCTTCTAGAAAACCTTCCACAAGACGCTCTTATGCCTTCAAGTGGAAATGTTATACTGTATGGTGTTCACAGAAGGGGTTAAACCCCCTTATGACACCTTTGGAATCGATACTAGAGTATCTACTTCATTTATCAAATTCTGGTCTGAAGACCAATTCAGTAAGAGTCCATCTTAGTGCAATTGCAGCTTCCTATAAGCCTCTAAATGGACAACCAATTTCCTCTCATCCACTCATAATAAGATTTATGAGAGGTCTTCTATTAACAAAGCCTCCCATCAGGCCACTACCGGTGGCATGGGATTTAAACCTAGTTCTCGGGCAATTCATGAAACCGCCCTTTGAACCTTTAGCCACTACAACCCTAAAGCTTTTGTCCTGAAAGATCCGCTCGCTACGCCATCTCCGCCCACTTCTTGACTACCCCGACTACCGATCAATATTTCAAGCCTTAGTCATCCCACACCTCGACTTTGCCAACATCATTCTAGTTGGACTCCCTCAGTCGACTCTTAACCCACTACGTCTTGCCATGAACTCAGCTGCAAGGGTACTATCAGGGCTCTCAAGATCAGACCACATAACGCCAGTTCTAAAGAACCTACACTGGCTCCCGTTGCGGGCCAGAATCCATTTCAAAGCCCTTGTCATGACATTTAAGGCCCTTAAGAACCATCCCCCAAGGCCCTTAAGAACCATCCCCCCACGCCCATCAGTGATCTTCTCCACAGCACTCCAGACAACAGAACCAGGAGATCTACTTCGTTGAATAAACTTGAAGTCCCAAAACTGTTGATAAAATGTAAGAAAACAACAGCAAGTAGAGCCTTCTCTATTTTTGCACCTATGGCATGGAATGCCCTCCCGGCTGAAATCCGGGCCATCTCAAACCTGGCACCATTCCGAAAAGCCCTCAAATTCCACCTATTCCTACAATATTACCCTGACACCATTCCCGACACTCACACTGCCACCACTTCACACCCCTACCTAGCCCATCCCTCAGATCATCCTCCTGTAGATAACGGCTAACCATTCTTTTCCTACCTGCCTCCTTGACCCACCAGCCAAACCTCTAGGTAAAGTTGATATCTTTATTTATCCGTAAGAGTATCCCTATCTATATAATTTGTGTATAATTTGTACATAGCTCTCCCTCGTTCTGTTCTCCATGTTTTACATTCCCTGTTCAATGTAAAAAACTCAATGTAACTTGTTACATTCTTGTATGTTCTGTTCAAATGTAAACCGCACTGATTATAATAGCGTGGTATATAAGAAAAATAAATAAATAAATAAATAAAAATAAATAAATCTTCCTAATTGCAATCACCTCTGCATGTCACATTAGTGAATTGCAAGCTTTAGTGGCTGATCCTCCTTATACTAGGTTTCATCATGATAAGGTTGTTCTTAGAACTCATCCACACTTTATGCCAAAGGTGATTTCGCCTTTTCATTTAAATCAATCGATTTATCTTCCTGTATTCTTTCCGAGGCCTCATGCCTCTAATGCAGAGAAGCACCTTCACACTTTGGACTGTAAAAGAGCCTTAGCTTTTTACCTAAAGAGAACACAGCAACATAGAAAGTCTTCTCAACTTTTTTTTGGTTTTGATTCTAGTCATTTGGGACTTCCAGTCTCCAAGAGAACTCTGTCCAAATGGATTGCACAATGCATATCCTTTGCTTATGAGAGCAAGAGTCTTCCTCTTCAAGGCCATGTCACAGCTCATAATGTGAGAGCCATGGCAGCCTCTATGGCTAATCTTCACTCTGTGTCTATTGATGACATTTGTCGAGCAGCCACCTGGGCTTCGGTACACACCTTTACAGCCTACTACTGCCTAGATAAAGCCTCCCGTCTGGATGCCTTCTTTGGCCAAGCTGTTCTTCAAAATATCTTCCAGACATAATTCAACTCCTACCCACCAACCCTGGTGGGATGCCAGAGATCCATGGGAGGAAGCATGGCCCACCTTACTGGGGTGGCAGCTTCCTGGGGCTATCTCCCTGGCATCTTCAGCTAGGGAGTCCCCATATGTGAAGACTACATTCCTGCTTGTTCCTGGAGATAGCGTAGTTACTCATCTGTTACAGGTGATCTTCGGGAACAGCAGGAATGTAGTCTTCACAACCCACCCACCTCCCCTAGGAGTTGTCTCTCTATCTCTCTGTCTCTTTCCTCTCTCCCTCTATCCTTCCACTCAGCTACAAACTTAACTGAAGAGGGACAGTTGGAAAGGCGGGAAGGCAGTGCGCATGTGCTGAGGGATGCTCCCAAAAGCGTTCCTTTTGGACGCTGGGGAGCATTCTCACACAGGCTCCGTCGGTACCGACGATACCCATTTGTGAAGACTAAATTCCTGCTGTTCCCGGAGATCACCTGTTACAGGTGAGTAACTGCACTTTCCAGGGTCCAATGTAGTATTTACAGTGACGCTTTTTTTGGGCTCCTTACGTGAGTTTTGGAAGTTTGTGCTGATATGGTATGATATGGTAGGTTTGCTCTTTGTTGCAGGGTTTTTTATTAGCTCACAATATGCCTGGAACTGGAGATTAGTGGTGGTTGTTTTTAGTGAGATGATCAGAATCGGGTTTCCTTTTTTTAAATATTGAGTTCTGTGGGTGAATGTCCTGACTCTGCTCTGCACCTACTGTGGATGCAAAATATATGTTGAAAAAGAAAAAGCGAGAACCATAACAGTTTATAACCAAATAAAAAGGAGTTATAATTTAGTTTTATAAACTGTGCTGTTGGTTCTTGCTATCTTCTAGTTCCTTGGTGTGCAAACAGGACTGTACCTAGCCCTGTGCAAGCAGTGCAGCCGCACAGGGCGCAAAGGCTTGGGAGGGGGGGGGCGCATTTCAGCTGTCGCCCTGCCACCACTGGCAGGACAATAGCAGGCAGCCAGAATGTGTCCCCAAGCCTTTTCGCAGCACTTTAAGTAAGTGTGGTCCCGCCGTCCTCCGACGTGATGTCAGAGTAGGGAGGGACAGATCTGCTCAAAGTGCCGACGCCTTTCAGATTTGGCGCATGCCCCCTCCTCCTCCTCATATCTCCGTCCAGCGCTGCCTGCTCTTTCCTTGTTGCCGGCGCTGCCATGAAAAAAACAGAGGGCAGCAGCAGCAGGGAAAGAGCAGGCAGCGCTGGACGGAGGTATGGGGGGAGAAGGGGGGATGTGCACCCGAGCTGCAAGTTGCACAGGGCACGATTGCAGTTCAATACGACCCTGTTGCAAACACTTTGCATTTCCTCCATATAATTTAATCAGCGTTTTGGTTTGGTTCAGTCTCTGATTGGATTTCTTAAAAAGCCCCGCCCCCTTTAAGGTGGGGGGGGGCACCATTTCATACTTTGCCTCAGTCAGCAGATTGCCTTGAGCCGCCCCTGCCCATCCCCTCTCCTTGTTGGGGCTTTGTTCAGAAGCTTTTCGCTGTGAGCACATTAGTGGTTGATCCTCTATTTGGTGGTTCCTGCTTGGGAGAGCACCCTCATTTCAAGCCTCTGCTAACTTTGTGTGCTCTGTTCGGGCATTTTCCTGTGCCTGTGTAGAGTCTAGCTTGCTATCTATTGTCTATATTTCTGTTTTGTCAGTGTGTGTTCTATCTTCTGTCTGTCCTTTACCCAGCTCTCCTGCTCTCTGCAGTTCTATGTCTCCCTTCTCAACACTTTATTATCTCCAGGAACAAGCAGGAATGAGTCTTCACATATTGGTACGTCGGTACCGACGGAGCCTGCGCGGGAATGCTTCCCTGCTTCCAATCAGAAAGCTTTTGGAAGCATCCCACCATGCCTGCGTGCTGCCTTCCCGCCTTTCCCAACTGCCTCTCCTCAATTTTCGTTTTTCCGCGGAGCCAGCAGGACGTCCTCCTGTCACCACAGAAAATTCTTCTTTTTTATTTTTATTTTTATTGTGGTCGTGGCTGTCTTCCCGACGCCACTGGTACCGCCGGTGTTTTCTTTTCTTTTCTTGTAAAATTTTTTTCCTTTTCTAGAGATAATTTTTCTTCTTAGTGTCCCACGGGGTGTTAGGCCTTTCAGGCCTCCTCTCTTTTTTCCTCCATGGAACCGCGGGATTTTTCCCTCAAGAAATGTTCACCCTGTGGCGGTACAACTTCACTTTTACACCCTTGAAGTCGGTGTCTAACCTGTTTGGGTCCTGACAACAGTCTAGTAAGAAGACATCTTAAGCATTGAGAATCCCTCGATACACGGTGCCCCTTCAACTCCGGGGCACCGTCCCCTTCTTCTTCCATGTTGAATCAGGTAACCCACAAACAGTCTGTCCAGACTAGCCAGTCCTCGAGTGGTACGTCTCATGCACAGCATGTAGACAGCTCCGGCTTTACCCTCGATGGCCTCCTGGCTCTGAAACCCCAGCGGGAGTCTTCGGTCTCCAAAGCGTATAAGGGGTTTCGGGTTGTTCCTGGGCTTCACCCCCCACAGAACATACCCGAGCTGTGCACGGTGGTGGCATCCGCTTCGAGCGGTACCGATACCCCTGCATCGGCACTGGTGTTGGATGAAATACTCCTCACCAAGGATCGTCATCTGACCTCCTCGGTGCCTTCGGGACCGTTGGATACGTTTCAGATTGACTTTCCATTGTCGGTTCCAACACTGATACCTCCACCGATGTCGGTACCCTCCCGATGTGCATCGACAGTATCGCTTACTTCGATGCCGAGTCTGGAATCGATCTCTAGTATGGAGGACAAGGTACCGACTCGCCTTGATACCGTCTCCGGGTGGTATCGAAGGCTGGGTTCCGATGACTCGGATCCGCAACTCTCGGTTCCCCTAAGGCCGATTGAGTTGCCACTGGTAGATCTTCATTCACCGGTATCAGACACGGTTCCAAAACTGGCACCGGTGTCTCCATTAACCTTGCAATCGGTGCCTTCCATGCTTCGCTTTTCAGGTTCCTTGCCCTCGATGCCGAGCTTGGAATCCATTTCTAGTCTGGAAGATGAGGTACCAATAGTTTTTGGTACCGACACCGATAGATACCGGTGGCTAGGTATTGAGGATAACAACCTCAGGTTTTCGGTTCCCTCTATACCGTTTGAACCGTCACCGATGACTACTCCGATGTCTTTGTCGAGTCCGACTTCGACATCGGTATCGGTCTTGACTTCAGTACCGGTATCCACAGTAGCATCGTGTAAAACTCCTACCATGCTTTGTTCAACAGCATCGCTCCTTCCTATACCAGGCTTGGAGTCGATACCTGGCATGGACAATGTGGTAAGGACGGTTGCTGCTCCTGATAACCGGTACCAGCAACCATCCCTTAAACATTCCACACTCCTCTCTGCAGGATCATCTATTTCTATATATTTGGATA
Organism: Ichthyophis bannanicus; assembly: GCA_033557465.1. NCBI lineage: Eukaryota > Metazoa > Chordata > Amphibia > Gymnophiona > Ichthyophiidae > Ichthyophis > Ichthyophis bannanicus. The sequence goes on from CM066050.1 coordinate 9,996,987, forward strand.
ACTCTGCATCTGCTCAGGCTAGTTCTTTAGATCTAACCGGTCCAAGGGAGATTCCTCTCAGGGATCCCTCTTTTCAGAGTTTCCTCCTGGATATAGCAAGATCCCTTGCTATACCTATTCCAGGACTTGATCCTGCACAGGGCCCTGTTTCTATCAATGCAAAGGACCACATAATGCTTCCTTTGCATCATTCCTTACAGGATATCCTTCTAGGAATGTGGGAAACACCTTTAAGGGTACCCCCACCCCCACAGCAACTGATCACTTATATCAGGTGCCCCCCTCTCCAGGGTTTCAAAAGACTCAACTTCCTCATCATTCCATAGTTGTGGAATCAGCAATGAGGCGGATCAAGAGTAAGAAGAAGCACTCTTCTTATCCGCCAGGTCGTGAGTCTAAAACACTAGATGCCTTTGGACGTCAAACCTTCCAAACATCTATGCTTTCTGCAAGAATTCTCTCAAATATTTTCTATATGAGTCTTTCTCTTGAGGAAGTCACAAAGCAATTACATCTTTTGACTCCTTTCCTTTCAGGTTCCAGGAGTACAGACTATTCCTTGCTGCTCAAGCATATCCAGAATATCTCTTGGTTTCTTTCTCGTGCTTCCCTAGACTCTTTTGAGTCTATCAGCAGGACTTCTGCTATAACTATAGGGGCACGACGTAGAGCCTGGCTCCAAGCTTCATATTTGGCCAAATGGGCACAACAGCGACTGGGACATACTCCTTGCACTGAAGACAATCTTTTCAACAAGGAGTCTTTATGTCAGGTTACTCAGTTATCCACTGATTTACCTGTTTCTAAGGGTTCTTCTACACCCTCTTCTGTCCCAGTAGGTAGGAAATATCCTACCAAACTTTCTTCCCACAGGAGAAGGAGGTTTTCTTCCTCATTTGCCCATTATACAGATGTTCCCCTACAGGGGAAATATCGTCCTGGTCTGAAGAATCCAAACTCTCACCAGGCTTAGCAAACCCAGCCTTTGCAGGGTTTCTGATCAATTTTCATCACAGGCTTGTGACCCTTGGGGTTAGAATCTACAGTTGCTTCTTCTCAACAGAGGCAACCCATTACTTCATTCTAACCCCTACGCCTGGATCTCTTTTCAAAAGACATCCATTTTCTTATATGAGCTGTCAGAATGTTCATGCCCATAACTCACAGGTTTCTCCTCTTCTTTTGCCAGAGAAAGAGGTCTGACCACTATCAAATGATAGTTCCTGTGCTAGCATGTATTTTTCCTTTTTATAAACTTACTCCTTGGTAAGTTTTCTTCTTCTTCAGCTCTATTCTCTTCACCCTCTTACCACTGTAAGAACACCCTTACTTACTGATGGGTTTTCTTCTCAACCCTTCTAAGTATGTCACTTTCCATTGGGGAGTTTTTCCTTATTGAGTTTCCTCCCCTGTCTTGTTTTACTTTAAGGCAGTTTATTAGACATGTACAGAGTTTCTCATCCTGTTCTGTCTGTTCTTTCTGCTGTCTGGCCAACAGCTGCCTATGCAGGAGCCTTAATATTTGGTTCACTGATTCTTGCCCACAAGCAACCAGATTTGTTCTCCTCTAACGTTCTATCTGGTCTTAGTAGTGGCTCCAAGTCAGTGTTTTTCCATCTATCTTGGAGATTCTCCCACTACAACCTTTCTGGGTTGCTCTTCTTTTTCTGCCATCTCCATTCTCTGGATTTGGCAGCATAGTGGGCTGCGATACTGGCTCTAACAGCCAGTCCTATCTTTTCATTCTCCTGCATCATGCTCTCTGCAATCCTACAGAGAAGCTTTCCACTATGGGCCCTTGCTAGAGAGCATGGGTTTTTTTCTCCAACAGCTAACTTAGATGGTTGGAAAAGTTTTTTTCCGTCATGTCTCCCATGACTAGAAGGATCTCCATTCTTTTGCTATCTCCTTTTGCCATAAAGGACATAGGCCTTCTCTTACCTAAGGGCTTAAGGAGTTGCCAATTCCCTACTTTGGTCTATGGCATTTCCAGTCGCAGATATGCTCTTTCTCCTTGCAGCTCGTCCTCTTGGTAAGAATGCATAATACCTTTTTGCCCTTCAATAGGTCAACATGGTACCTCATCCTTTCTGTCTTCTGTCTATTTACCATGCTAGAGTTTTGAACGACTCCGGACTTGCTGATTATAGATGGATATTATCCTCTATTTCTCATGTAACCATCCTGGTTTTTTTCACTAGCTAGCATCCTTGCGGATCTATATATCTTCTCAAGTAGGTTGCACCTTCTTGTTTTAGATGAATCTTTCCTGTCCACATGTCCTATGTGAATACCATGCTGTAGGCGTATATCTGTCTGTATAATTAGACATCCATATTTGGCCTACATATTCAGATCTATCTTTGGGTGTATCTATGCCCTTCCATATCTCACTATAGATATATTCTTATATGTCTATTCATATATCTATATGTCTATCTATCTATCTATCTATCTATATATATGCATCTGTCGAGATATTCCATTAGAGATAGATATGTCTCCACATACTTATCTATCTCGCTATCTATGTTCATATAGCTTCTGTTTCTAACAGAAGGTTTTTGTCCCGTACCTCTACTATTCAGCAGATTTGGGTTTCTACACACACAACCACTCCTGTGGTACTCAACAATTTTTATACCATAACCTAACGGTTTAGGTACCCCTGAAGCTCTCCATACCTAATATCCCTCCTAGCTTACCCTAGTTAGGAGAGATATTGTAGATCTTCAGTTAATCACAACCTTAATGCCTCAGGCATTTGTCCTCTCTTTCTGGGATACAAGGGGTTCCTATGCCCTTTTCTCCACAAGGACTGTACCCGTTTATCCAAATCAGTTAGCCTTCCTCTTTTGCTCCCAAGAGTGAGTACTCTGTCGCCAAAGCAGTTTGGTTTTTACCATACAGCTTTTCGCTGAAGGCCCACTGTTTTTGTACTACCCCAGTTTCCCCTATCAGGGGTGCCTGTTGTCTTTCAGGATTTTGACCTCCTCTGTTTTACTACAGGTTTA